>BRKX01000012.1:33507847-43507847 GCA_026008535.1 Perilla frutescens
CCCATATCTTTCATGTCAAAGTTCTTCTTTAACATATTCTTAGTTTTCACAATTATATTGTGGTTGTTGCCCATGATGAGCATGTCGTCTACATATAAACAAACAATGACGTATTCAAAATGTGTGCCTTAAATGTATACATATTTATCACACTCATTAATCTTAAAGCCATTTGATAGCATAGTTTTATCAAATTTCTCATGACATTGTTTTGGTGCTTGTTTAAGTCCATAGAGTGACTTAACAAGTTTGCGAACTTTGCGTTCTTGTCCTTTGGCTACAAACCCTTCAGGTTGTTCCATATATATTTCTTCTTCCAATTCCCAATTTAGGAATGCCGTTTTACATCCATTTAATGTATCTCAAGGTCATGCAAAGCATCAATAGCAATGAGTACTCTAATAGATATAATTCTTGTAACAAGAGAGTAAGTATCGAAATAGTCATACCCTTCATTTTGTTTGAACCCCTTAGAAACCAGACGAGCTTTATATTTATCAATTGATCTATGACGTACGGTTGTTTCGCGCTCAAAAATATATTTGTAAACTCCTATGCCCACAGCGAGCGTAGCTAGCCAATGAGTACGAGTCGATCCCATAGAGAGCTGTTGCGATTCTATCTTCAAGTAACCAATCACAAAGGGGGTTTTGGTGTTGTCACTAAACTGAATTTAAATCTGCAAAAGAAACTTAAAGAAAATATCAAATAACAAAAGGTTCTGGCATTTGAATTAGAATTTGGTTTAGACATAAAACAATTCGATCATGGGCACACCAATTTTCATACATGATAGGTCATCTAGTTATGGTGATCGGATTCCTCTCTGCGTCTCCTCATCCATCCTTTCATTTCAGATTTAAAAGTGATTCATCTTTGATTAAACCCCTAACCAGTTACCCACCTCCCGATTCCTCTAAGAGATGTAAGCAAACAAGCAGCAGTGTGCCCTAGATGGACCCAGATCTGTTGTGTTCAACTGATTCCTCTTGTGCCCACAACACCCCATTAATTCCTTTATTACTATATAAACCGACACACAGTCGCGATTCGCCAATTCAATTAATAGTGGAATGCCCTCTTTACCTAACGAGTGATCAGCCACATTGGGCACTTCAGACACACACTCACGTGGAACAAGGCACAAGAATTAACGGAAACTAATCATGCATTACTATGCCCATTTTTGGCCTCACGAGTCCAGATTTATGCTCAAACCAATTTCATTGTTCAAATGCCAGAATTAAAGATGTAGCCGAGAATGCTAGACATAATTAAAACTGCAGAATTTAAAGACATAAAAAATAAACAAGAACTTACTGATTCAATTTAGCAAAAGCTCAATTCCAACGTTGAGTAATATAAACATAACCTAAGTCCCGAAGGTTTAAGACCTTTCAGATTGTTTGGCTGCCTAAGCAGCGTACTGGAAATAAAATGCAGAAATCTAAAATGTGAAAATGTTTCTGACTGTCTAAAGATTGTTTTCCCAGAGACTAAACTTGCTTAAATAGTTATATTTCCGAGTGGAGTTTCCCCCACAGGCGGGGGTCTTCTGCTGCAATTCCGAAAAGGTGTGCCCTCTCTAACTTTGACTGGATAAGCTTCAGTTTTATCAAATCCCTATTTTTTAGGGATTGCTCTTATCTCTTTTAATTGTGCTTATCCCTTCGTCTGAGCTTATCTCTTTATTGCAGCACCTTCCAGGAGTCCAACTTAGCTCCAACTCTCATTCGGATATGTAGCTATCTTCTACCAGCTCTCCTTTCAATTGAATCCCGAGTTTCACTGGAATGTCTATTCTGCCCTGTGGTCGAGTCTGTGCGAGTACTGTGGGCACGGCATCATCTGTCAGTTCCATCCGTATCTGATATGCCCACTTTGCCGACTGAATGTGGGATAGATACTGGAGAAGTCCCTTGTGCCTCTGATGAACATATGTGCGAGATAAACGTGAATATTTGGGCATAAAATGCCCCTTCCGCCAGACTCGACTCTTGGAATGCCCTTTGACCGCAACCTGGTTCTTTTCGACTCAAAACACACTAAAAAGGACATTTATAGAGGATAAAATGCCCATAAAAACATGAAATAAATGGACTTATCACATCCACACACTTTAAGCATGATTGTCCTCAAGCATTGGGTGCAACGCATCCAGAAAAAAAATAAAAGAAAAGAAAGGAGAAAAGAAACAGACTCAAGACACAAGCATGCAAACTGTTACTCAGTGTGGGCACATCAGAAATAATCGAACAAAAATGCAAAGTTTTAGCATACCTAAAATAGGTCAAAAATGAGTTTTAGCTTGGTGTTCCTCACAGGCTGTCTTCACTCAGTGTATACTCTCAATTCGGCTGTAATTCTATGCAAATTCATCCCATAAGTTTGCCAAAGTTCTGCTATTCATTCTCCAGAAACCATGATGCATTAGTATCAATAGGGCTTTTTAGGCTATAGTTGGGCATTTTAAGTGGGAGGGGTTTTTATTGATTGTACAGACCCCTCCCCAGCTCCTTTCTATTCACTACCCTCTTATGCCCTGTTCAAGCACTGAATCTTTCTTATTTTGGGCATTCTAAACACTTAGAACTCGGGGGATTTTTATTCAGACTTTTTTTTTCTTCCCTTTTTTTCTTTTTCTTTTTGTTTTTTTTATTTAGTTCTTCCCCCCATCTTTTCTAGCCCTTCATATATATGCCTTCCCAGAAACAACTCTCCCGCCCCATTTTTTTATTTTTAGGTTTTATAATGCCCTAGTTAAGTATAAACCATCCCAGAACAAAATTGACCAGGGCATTTTATAGGCTCAAAGGGGCTGCAAGGGTTGTGTCATTGGTGGGAGTTATTTTATTTCAGTGGTTCAGCAAAAACATAGCCTATCTCATCTATATGTGCATCAATAATTCCCAGAGTTAAACGCAGAACAGAGGCAAATTCTAGAACATCTTAAGCACAGAATTATTCACACTCATGAATGAAAGAAAACTGTAAAATGAAGCATACAGCATATAGGCTCAAGTCTCACAGGGCATGCTAAAACTCGTTCGTCATCCCTATCTTAAATGGGTATGCTGATTTTTCTGTAAAGCAATTAAAGTTGGATCATCATGTGAAAGGCCCACACAGACTCACAGAATAGCATGCTTGACTCAACTACCCACCTACACACTTTGCAACTTGCAAAGTGTGGACATAGACTCAAACAACATGACAACAAAGAAAACAGAAAAAAGAATAAAAACAAAACAAAACCTAATCTAAAAGGACTGAAAGAACCAGGCTAGTCGGTTGTAGACGTTGGGTAAGAGAACCCAACATGTTTGAAATAGGTCTTCAAGGCTGCTTCGATTCGGGTCAGCTTTTCATTGGTTTGGAACTGGGCATTCTCGATCAACTCAAGTCTCCTCATGATCACTGCGACTGGGTGCTCCCTCTGCAGTGCCTTCCCTGCTGGTGGTTTCTTCGATGTACCTGCCATAGCTAAAAGCATGCTCGAGGGGTCTGCCCCCGGCACAAAGAAAATAGGCTTTCCATCATCATCGTCAACCACATCTTACATTCTTCTCAAGCAGTTAAGATCAAAATACTCACGGGGAATGGGGGTTAAATCAGTATCATGCAAATTAAGGAGCCTATATCTAACCGCAATCTGGGTGATCAATTGGGTACAAGAGATACGATGCCTAGGGTGTGTTTTAATTTTCCGAAAGTGTGCAATGGCCACAGAACCAAAATTGATTTTAATTTTATGAACCATGCACCACAAAATGAACAGCTCTTGATTAGTGATTGAATTAGAGCTATCCTTACGGCCGAAAAAATTGTAGGCCAACACTCTATGGCAGAATCTCAAAGCATAATTATTTAAACAATATCCCTTTGTGGATCCGCTTTGAAAAACAGATCCATCCCCAATATCTACCCATTTTGCATCGACTCCTTCTGCAGAGTTGGGCACTACAGTCACGGCATCGACATACTCCTCCTCCTGGAGGTCAAGTATGTCACGATGCCCAGTAACATATTCAAGTCATCAGCAGACACATAGTAACTTCTACCCATCAGTTTAAAAGATAAAACCCTGGTGGATGTAGTAGGCTTGTTCACAGCTTTGATTTTCAGGTTTTGGAAAAAATCACAAGACAATGACGGAAAAATCACACACTCCATATCTAAAAAGCATCCCCAACCAATTACAGAAAACAAATCCCTTACCTCATGCTCTATACCAAGAGCTGTAAGCGTCTCACGGTGGACTCCTTTTGAGTTGATGATGCCCCTGACTGGTGGCGGGCCACTGCTGGGCTTACTTAGTGTGGGGCTCCCCACCCCTCTGCCTCTTTTAGGCACAGGGGTTGAAGTGCCCTCTTCAGCCTTCCTCTTCCGTGAAGAGGCCTCTCCAGCCAACTTGGCTCCTGCTTTTATGCTCACAGGTTTCCCCACCCTTCGCCTAGGTAAGGAGTCCTCCGAGGGCTCTTCGGAGCCTGCCTGAGTTTGAGAGGGTGCACTGGTTTCCTGCTGCTCCTTCTCTTCTTCGGTATCCCCTTGCTGGGACATCTCTGGTTGCTCGGTTGGCTCAGGAATGGGCTCTCCAACCTTTCTTTTTCCCTTTGCTTTCTCCAGTGCCCGCTTCTTGATGTCAGCGGGTGCCTCGTCCTCCTCCTCGAACAGTGGTACCTTCTCCGGTGGGACTTCAGCTTCAATGTCTTCTATTTTAGTTAAGTATTTGTCCAGCTCAATATCTCTGTCTCCTTCCTCTTCAACTTCTTCTCGTCCTTCGACTTCCTCTCCTTCCTCGTCATCTTTCTCGTCCTCGATCTCCACCGATGGCACAGGGGTCAGAGCCTTAACTGGCTGTTTAGCTTTCTTCTTTTCAGCCCCTTTTTTAGACTTTAGCGCAGGCTCTTCAGTAGCTTCTTCCTCCTGCATGCCCTCTGCAGTCGCCTCATCATCTTGCTGCTCCATTTGAGTCGGGGTTGCGGAGCTTTCTTCCGTCACCTCAACCTCAGGCGCAGATTCCTTTTCCGGCGGAGTTTCCTTGACATGTTTGCTCGACATGGCTGCCTCAGACACAGCTTTCCCTTAGGGTTTGACAGAGGGTTTCTTCACGACCTTGGTTGGAGAGGGCTCTTCAGAGACAGTGGGGGTCTCAAAATCCAGGCGTGCCTTAGGTCCAGCTTTTGGTGCGACCTTCTTGCCTCTTGTCTTCGCCATTGTTAGATTTTTGAAGGTTTTTGAAAATTAGGGTTGCAGAAAAAATCGAGATAGAAGGTTCTGATTTTTGCAAAAGGCGAGTGAAAGTGATAGTGGAGATTTTGTGGGGTAAGGCTTTTATACTAAGGGGGTCACTATTCATGATTTGACTTGTGACTCTTCAAATTCCTTAGGAGTCTCCCGGATCAGTATGCCCTATGCTAATGGATAAGCCTTATCCCCTGAAAAAACGGAACAAACTTTATCTCTCCAGAGTGCCTCACTTCAGAATCCCTATTTTCAAGGGATTTATTTTTTTCTTCATCTTTCTCTCTCATTATCTAAACCTGCAAACACCATACTTATCCAAAACAAGCGTAAAATTGCTCCCTAAACTAGGTTAATCAACTGGAAAACTTAAAATAAATAAAAACGGATTAAGACAAACAAAAAAAACCTGGGCTGCCTCCCAGTAGCGCCCCAGTTATTGTCGTGGGCACGACATCACCCCAGATCAGACGTAAGTGGGCTCGGCGAGCCAGATCATTGTGGCATCTTCATCAGAGTGCCCAAGGTAAGCTTTCACACGGTGACCATTCACTTTAAAGCGCCCTCCATTTTTGGGGTTTATCAGCTCAATTGCCCCATTTGGGCATTCTGCATATACTTCAAATGGACCAACCCACTTGGTCCTCAATCCTCCTCCCAAAAGCTTGAATCTTAAGTGGTACAAAAGTACTTTATGTCCTGGGATGAATCTCTTCCTTCGAATTACTTTATCGTGGAGCCTTTTCATCTTTTCCTTATACAGCACCGAATTATCATAGGCCTCCATTCTCATTTCTTCCAGCTCTTGAATTTGAAATTTCCTGAAATGCCCAGCGGCGTCAGGATCCATATTCAGCTTCTGAAGTGCCCATCGTGCTTTGTGTTCTAACTCGACTGGCAGATGGCAACATTTTCCAAATAACATCCTGTATGGGGACATCCCAATTAGAGTCTTGTATGCAGTTCGGTATGCCCACAGGGCATCTTCTAGATGAACACTCCAATCTTTTCGGTTCGGAGCCACAACCTTTCCAAGAATGGCTTTAATTTCTCGATTTGAGACTTCAGCTTGGCCATATCCTTGGGGATGGTAAGGTGTGGTGACCCTATGGTGAACCCCGTACTTCTTCAACAATCTTTCCAGCATTTGGTTGCAAAAATGGGTCCCTTGATCACTAATGATGGACCTGGGCATACCAAATCGACTGAAAATGTGGGATTTCAGAAATACGGCTACTACTCTTGCATCATTGGTAGGAGTAGCCTTTGCTTCCACCTATTTGGACACGTAATCAACTGCCAGGATAATGTATTGGTTCCCTCTCGAATTTGGAAAGGGTCCCATAAAATCCATTTCCCAAATATCAAAAATCTCCACGGGCATGATTGGTGTCATGGGCATTTCATTCCTTCTTGTGATGTTCCCTACCCTCTGGCATTGGTCACACCTTCTGCAGACGTTGTGGGCATCCTTGAATATTGTGGGCCAAAAGAACCCACAATCCAAAATTCTCCTTGCTATTCGGTTTGGTCCGAAATGCCCTTCGCAAGCATAATTGTGACACTGCTTTAGAATTTCATCTATCTCTTCATCAGGGACACCTCTTCTGATGATTTGATCTGCGCATTTTCTCCATAGAACAGGGCGATCCCATGCATAGAACCTGCTCTCATACCTTAGTTTATTTTTCTGGTACCTTGAGTACCCAATAGGCATTTCTCTAGATTCAAGGTAGTTTACTATATCCGCATACCAAGGTGCTAGTGTACCCCTTGCTGAATATAAATGCTTATCAGGAAAATGATCGGCAATGGGCATTTCGTCGCCTTTCTCATTCAGCACTCAGCTCAGATGGTCAGCCACCAAGTTCTGTGCCCCACTCTTATCTTTTATCTCAACATCAAACTCTTGTAAAAGTAGGATCCACCTAATTAGTCTTGGTTTCGTCTCTTTCTTGGCCATCAAGTACCTCAGGGCACCATGATCTGTATAGACAATGCTCTTTGCTCCTAAGAGATAAGATCGAAACTTCTCAAATGCAAACACTACCGCCAATAGCTTCTTTTCAGTAGTGGTGTAATTACACTGTGCCCCATTCAGAGTCTTGGAGGCATAGTAAATTACATGGCTTTCCTTTCCTCTCTTCTGACCTAGTACCGCGCCCACAGCATAGCCACTGGCGTCATATATAATCTCAAAGGGCATTCTCCAATCTGGTGGTTGAATGACTGGTGCCGTGACCAGTTGCTTCTTCAGAAAATTGAATGCCTTCTTACACTCTTCATCGAATTCAAAGGGAACATCTTGCTGCAATAAGTGAGTAATAGGCTGGGCAATTTTTGCAAAATCCTTTATGAATCTCCTGTAGAATCCAGCGTGCCCCAGAAAGCCTCTCACTTGCTTCACTGAAGTGGGATATGGCAATTTTTCTATTATATCCACTTTGGCTTTATCAACCTCAATGCCCCTCTCAGAAATCACATGTCCCAGTACAATGCCCTCTCTGACCATGAAATGACATTTTTCATAGTTCAGCACTAGGCATTTGTCCACATACACTGTAAAGTCATCCATGAATACTTCAATGCAGTTCTCGAGCAAATCAGAGAATATGCTCATCATACATCGCTGAAATGTGCCAGGATCATTGCAGAGGCCAAAGGGCATTCTGCGATAGGCAAATGTGCCAAATGGGCACGTGAATGTTGTTTTCTCCTGGTCCTCTTGACTTACTGCAATTTGCATATATCCTGAGTATCCATCCAAGAAACAAAAGAACTTGTTTCCTGCAAGTCTTTCCAGCATCTGGTCAATGAACGGAAGTGGGAAATGATCATTCCGCGTGACCGTGTTCAGCTTCCGGTAGTCGATACAAACTCTTTAGCCAGTTTGCAGTCGTGTGGGCACAAGCTCTCCTTTCTCATTTTTCACAACTTGAATGCCCAACTTCTTGGGCACAACATGGATTGGACTGACCCACTTGCTGTCTGAAATTGGGTATATAATGCCCTGGTCCAGAAGCTTAATTATCTCTTTTAGCACCATATCCTTCATCACTGGGTTGAGCTTTCTTTGTGGATCACGAACGGGTTTTGCATCATCTTCTAACAATATTTTGTGCATGCAAACCGCTGGGCTAATGCCCTTTATATCTGCCAAAGTCCATCCGAGTGCCTCCTTGTATAGTCTCAATAATCTCAAAAAGCGATCCTCATCAGCTTGATTCAACCCCGCACTTATGATTACAGGGAGAGTCTCATTATTTCCCAAGTAGGCATACTTCAAATACCTTGGCAATGCCTTCAACTCCAGAGTGGGCGCTTTGATAATAGAAGGCATCAGCTTGTCATCATTTCTCCGAATGGGCACACCATAGTCCACACATCCGTGTGGCATTTCTTCTAATAAATACAGCATCATAATTCCATCCCTTATGTCATCATCCTCATCCAGGGCATCCTGGTCAATCAGTCCATCCCACAATGCCCACTCCAGTGGATCTCTGTTGCTCACCATGGATAAAGTAGAATGGCTCGGGGAATGAAATGTGTTCATAAAATTACAATTTTCTGTATCCGAGGGGTGCTTCATGGCTTCAAAAATGTTGAATGTAACCTTCTCCCCATCAAACTCACACGTCAGCGTGCCCTTGTCCACATCAATCTTGGTTCGAGATGTCTTCATGAAAGGCCTTCCCAGCAACAAAACTGAAGATTTTGAAGTCGCTGTGCCCGTGTTAAGCACATAAAAATCTACTGGGAAGATAAGCTCGTCCACCTTGACCAATACATCTTCAATGAGGCCTTCTGGATAAACATTAGATCGGTCAGCTAACTGAATGACCACATGGGTCTCCTTCAGAGGTCCAATCCTCAATTCTTTGAACACCGACAGGGGCATTACATTGATTGATGCCCCCCAAATCCAGCATGGCCTTTTCAACTTTCTTGTTCCCTATGATGCAAGGAATCATGGACATCCCTGGATCATCACACTTCTTGGGTAGCTTCCTCTGTATTACAGCTGATACATTCTCCCCAACTAGGAACCATGCGTCGTCATTAAATCGCACCTTTCTTGTACAAAGCTCCTTTAGAAACTGGGCATACCGCAGTACTTGCTTGATTGCTTCGATCAGTGGGATGTTGATCTCCACCTTGTTGAATACTTTTAGCATCTCCCTGGTTTCCTCTTCTCTTATATTTTGTGACAATCTCCCTGGAAAGGGAGGTTTCCATCTCTCTGGAATGGGCACCTTAGCAGGCTGCTTCTCTTCCGGGATGGGCACAGTATTAGTCTGCTCAGCTTCTTGTGCCTTGTCTTCTATGGGAATTTTTTCCACTTCTTCCTCCAAGGGCACATCATCATTTTCTTCTCTCGGCCTAACCATCTCCGGAAGCTCTTTTCCACTTCTTAATGCTACTGCATTCACTTGTTCTCTTGGATTCTCGACCTGAGAGGGTAACTTTCCATTTTTCTCCTCCATCTTGTGCATGGCTTGAGCCAGCTGATTGATTTGCTTGCTCATGTGCGAGAGACCTGCTCGAGTCTCTTGCTTAAACTTCTCATTCTCCTCAGCCATAGCAAACACAAGATCTTCTAGCCTTTGCTTCCTTTTCTCCTCTAGTGGTGGCAATGGGCGTGCAGGATGCCCATCCTCTGGCCTTCTCCATCTAAAATTTTTATGGTCCCTCCAGCCAGGATTATAAGTTTGGGAATGGGGATCATATCTTCTGGAATGCCCATTCTGGCCACCTATAGCGTTCACTTCTTTTATTTCGTCTTGTAGAGTAGGGCATTCATCTGCAAAATGAGATCTGCTTTTGCATACCCCACAAGGTCTGGCCTTCCTCGCCATGCTTGCACCGGACAAGATTTTTTCGATCTTGTCGCACAATCTATCAATCCTGCTATTCTGGTCCGGTGCCCTTTCTGATTCACTTACAACCCGAATGCCCTCTCCACCGAAGTCTCGGTTGTCTTCAGCCATTTCTGTGAGAATTCTGAATGCTTCAACAGGCTGTTTATTCAAAATGGATCCTCCACATGAGGCATTCACGATCGTCCTCTCATGTGGTCTCAATCCTCCGATAAAATACTGAATCAAATCATGTTCAGTAATTTGGTGTTGTGGGAATTTCACCAGCATCGCCTGGAATCTTCCCCAATAGTCATAGAAACTTTCGTTAGTTCCCATCTTCAGGCTCCCTATCCTTCTTCTCATTTCTTGCACTCTGGATGCTGGGAAATATTTCTCCAAAAACTTCTGTTGAAGTTGTCTCCATATGGTCACAGCGCCAGTGGGTAGTGTGTACAGCCAGCCCCGTGCCCCATCTTGAAGAGTAAAAGGAAACGAGACTAACCACACATACTCTTCTCGTCCATGGTCGGATGGTTGAGTCTGGCAAACCATCTCAAAATCTTGCAAATGCCTTTGCGGATCCTCTCCAGACATTCCGTGGAACTTCGGCAAGATCTGGATAAAGTTTGTGTGAATATCCCAGTTCTGAGTCATAGCTGGGAGTGTAATGCCCATTGGGCGCAAATTCATGTTGGTCGGAAAGACCAACTGCCTTAAAGTCCTGTTATCATCCGCATTGCCATTCGCAGCATTTCCATTTGCGGCCATGTTGATGTTGTGGCCATTCTCAAACTATCCTTCCTCCTCGTGCCCTTCGTCTCCTTGATCTTCTTGATCCTCTGGTGGTGGTGTGGGCTCACGAGGTCTATTTGCTGCTTGGCGTGCCCTCTTCACTACTGCCCTATTTTTCCTCAAAGTCTTCTCTATCTCCGGATCGTACAATAGAGTCTCCTCTGAAGAGCCCCTGGGCATCAACTTCCAGACTCACCAATTGTGAAAGATAAAATCACTAGAAACCAGCTCCCCGGCAACGGCGCCAATTTTGACACGCGGTCGTTTCGCGCTCAAAAATATATTTGTAAACTCCTGTGCCCACAGCGAGCGTAGCTAGCCAATGAGTATGGGTCGATCTCACAGAGAGCTGTTGCGATTCTATCTTCAAGTAACCAATCACAAAGGGAGTTTTGGTGTTGTCACTAAACTGAATTTAAATCTACAAAAGAAACTTAAAGAAAATATCAAATAACAAAAGGTTCTGGCATTTGAATTAGAATTTGGTTTAGACATAAAACAACTCGATCATGGGCACACCGATTTTCATACATGATAGGTCATCAGGTTATGGTGACCGGATTCCTCTCTGCGTCTCCTCCTCATCTCTGCAATTCCGGAACGGTGTGGCCTCTCTGACTTTGATTGGATAAGCTTCAGTTTTATCAAATCCTTATTTTTTAGGGATTGCTCTTATCTCTTTTAATTGTGCTTATCCCTTCGTCTGAGCTTATCTCTTTATTGCAGCACCTTTCAGGAGTCCAACTTAGCTCCAACTCTCATTCGGATATGTAGCTATCTTCTACCAGCTCTCCTTTCAATTGAATCCCGAGTTTCACTGGAATGTCTATTCTGCCCTGTGGTCGAGTCTGTGCGAGTACTGTGGGCACAGCATCATCTGTCAGTTCCATCCGTATCTGATATGCCCACTTCACCAACCGAATGTGGGATGGATACTGGAGAAGTCCCTTGTGCCTCTGATGAACATATGTGAGAGATAAACATGAATATTTGCGCATAAAATGCCCCTTCCGCCAGACTCGACTCTTGAAATGCCCTTTGACCGCAACCTGGTTCTTTTCGACTCAAAACAAACTAAAAAGGACATTTATAGAGGATAAAATGCCCATAAAAACACGAAATAAATGGACTTATCAATCTATCAGCTATGTACTTTCTTTTTAGGATCCATTTGCATCCTAAAGTTTTACAACCAGGTAAAAGATTAATGATTTCCCAAGTATGATTTTACATAATGGATTCGATTTCACTATTAATAGCTTCTTTCCATAAAGGAGCTTCAGGACTAGACAATGCTTCTTGTATTGTCCTAGGTTCATTATCTAACATATAAGTTAGAAAATTAAGCCTAAATAACTTTGTTATTTTAGCCATTTTGCTACGTCTTGGTTCTTTCTCAACATGAGTTGAATTATTAGTAGCTTCGTAAGGTCTCTTATTAGAATATATTCCAATTATTTCCTTTTTAGGGAATATAGATTCAAAGAATAATATTTCTTGATTCTATTGTTGTTCCCTCACTTATGTCAGATATTTCTGATTTGTGCACCAAGAATCGGTATGCACTATTATTATTTACATATCCAATGAAAATGCAATCTATAGATTTAGGGTCTATCTTTATTTGCTTAGGTATATGTACTTCAACCTTTGCTAGGCACCCCCACACTTTGGTGTAGTTGTAGGAAGATTTTCTTCCTTTCCACAATTCATATAGAGTTTTATCTCGTTTCCTGTGGGGTAATTTATTTAGAATATGATTGGCTGATAAAACAACTTCTCCCCACAAGTTCTAAGGTAAACCAGAACTTATTAACATATTCATCATCTCTTTAAGAGTTCTATTTTTGCGTTCCGTTGTGCCATTTGATTGAGGTGAATATGGCACGATTGTTTGGTGAATTATTCCATGTTCGGAACAGAATTCTTCAAATGGTGATACATATTCGCCACCTCGATCACTTCGAATCATTTTGATTCTTAGGTTAAGTTTATTTTCAACTTCACTTTTATATCTTTTAAAAGTATCTAGAGTTTCGTCTTTGCTTTTCAAAAGATAAACATAACAATACCTTGTGCAATCATCAATGAATGTGATGAAGTAGTTTTTCTCACCTCTAGTTTGCACAATTTTAAGATCACATAAATCAATATGCTTAAGATGTTATACGCTATAGTATAATCAAATTGATTCTCGATTTTGAATCCCGAAACAACCTATACATACTATAGTATAATCAAATTTATGAATTCCCAAAACAACATGTACACTAATACACTATAGTATAATCAAATTAATTATCGATTATGAATTCCCGAAACAACCTATACACTATGGTATAATCAAATTGATTATCGATTATGAATTTCCGAAATAACCTATACACTATGGTATAGTGTATAGTCAAATTAATTATCGATTATAAATTCCCGAAACAACATATATGCTTAGTATAATCGAATTGGTTCTCGATTATGAATTCCTGAAACAACCTATACATTATGAAATTGATTATCAGTTGTGAATTCTCGATAATGAAGTTAAATTTAATAATTAGGTTATGTTTATACATTAGTTATGTTGCATTTAAAACAATTCACATTCACACTACCTATATTAAACTAACCTACAATTAAAGCAAAGTGACCTACAATTAATTATAGAAAAGTTTTAATCAAAGCAAAATGGCTTATAATTAATTATAGAAAAATGGCCAACGATTATTGCAAAATGTTAGACTACGATTATAGCAAAATGACCTAAAATTAATTATAACAAAATGGTCTACGATTAAATGCTTACAATTAATTGAATAACCTACAATTAATTTAGTGGCCTTACGATTAATTCTAGATTAGTTCTCGCAGTTCATACTATAATGGACTTATGATTAATCGTATATTTTATTTAATTATTGGTAACCTTATTTAAATTAATCGTATCCATACAATTTATTAAATAGATTAATCGTAGGCTTTTTTTAATTACTCTTATGCTTTATTAAATTAACTGCATGTTTTATTAAATTAATCGTAGTCTTATTTAAATTAATCATATGACCTACGGTTAATCTTTAAACATAATTGTAGGTGTACAATTAATCTTTAATTAATTGTAACTCAATCTTTAAACATAATCCTAAGACATGTATCAATTAATTATCAATTAACCCTATTAAATTAGAAAATCAATTGTGAGCCTATGGCTAGATTTTAAAATTAATAGTAGGCCTCACAATTTTTGAAATAATATGGCTACGATTACTAATATGGCTAAGAATTAAATTTTAAAAAATTATTGGCCTTCAATTAATTTAAAAATCTAATCGTAGGCCTACGATTGATCAATGAGGTAAAAATTTATTGTAGAAAGTTAATTGTAGGCTACGATTAATGACTACGATTAATTTATAAAATCCATTTTTCATATGAGTCACAGAAATTATTTGGTAGTTGAAATTGGGAGGTTCGAATTTAATTTATTTATTCCATTGGAATTATAAAATGTTATATCTATTCAGAATAAAGTCAAATTTTGTGGGCCAATATAAGGGTTTTGATGTGATGCAAGTGCAAATTGCCCACAAAACTCTCATATTTTAAAATTTGCCCAACTACCCCAATTTTAAATTAAAATTGTCTATATTTTCCTCCCATTATTTTTCCACTTAAATAAATAATTTTTATAGCAAGTTGAGATTAGAAATGTTAGTCCAACTAATATATGAAAAATATTGAAATTAAAGATCTTTCAATTGAGTAAATGGAATGTGGTTTTTAGTGATAGGAAGAATATGATTATAAGATTTCATAGAATCTTGATAAATACATTTGAGTGCAATACTAGAATTCCATTGCATAAAAGTAAGTACTTTTTTATCTTTAATTTTTTTAAATAATCATATTTAACTTTAAATAGTCAATATTACATGGATTATGATTAAAATCTTGGCAACACAACTTTACTATTTATGTAACGCCCCAGTTAGGAGTGTAAGTAAGTCGAGCTGACTCGCGAGCTACTCGGGATCGACTCGAAAAAAACTCAAAATCGACTTGAAAATAGTCGAGTCGAGCTCGAGCTCGAGCTACTCGAGTACTTATCGAGCTCGAGTTCAAGCTCAATTATGCAAGGCTCGATAGGCTCGCGAGCCTAATTGAGCTTGCATTTAATTACCAAAATATCCTCAATATTTTAGGTATTTACATAATATACCCTACTATGAAAAGGATGAAAGAACCCTAAGCCCTAATTTTTTCAATTCTCTCTTTCGACAGCATTACCATGCGGCGCTGCTCCTCTCTCTCTCTCTCTCAACGGTGAAAACCATACTTATTTTCTTCACTTGGTTCTCTTCGATTATTCTCCTCCCCTTTAGGCGACACTGCGGGCATATACTTGAATTTTTGACGAACACCATGCATGACATCGATCTCCTTCGATTATTCACTGCTCGTCGAAGACATCCACAGAGATCTTTACAAAATTCTCTCCAATAAAACTGTACCAAGATCTCTCACTCAAGATATGCAGCTAGTCAAGCCTCTTTCTTTTTCAATTTCAAAATTATTTATTATTTGTATTGTAAATTTAGATATTTTTGAATATTTATCTTTTCAAAATTTGTGGTTGACTTCATAAATCATTGCTGAATTTCTTGAGAAGTCAGATATAAAATACAAATTATTTGTTCTTTTGTGTTTTGTGAATATAACATGAATAATGTGTTAGAGCAGTGAGATTTATTAGTTATGTTCTTGAGTTTTTTTTTTGGTGAATTATTAAATTTGAAGTCTTGATTAGTGTAGCCGTAATCTGTAATGATTTGACTTTATTTTGAACTAAAACAGATTTAGTTTAAATTTATAAATAATCGAGTCGAGTTCGAGTTCAACGAGTTTGATATCTAGTCGAGCTCGAGCTTGAAAAATAAGAACTCGATCGATTCGAGTCGAGCTCGAGCTTATGAAAATTCTAATCGAGCTCGAGTTCGTGCATGGTGATACTCGACTCGACTCGGCTCGTTTACACCCCTAGCTCCAGTCCTAGTAGGACCAAAACGTCACCAAAAGACATACATACATGGATAAATATTTTTCAAGAAATTAAATTAACTTTATAAATAATTTATAAACGAGCAGCACCTCAACTTAAAATTATTGAAACCACGCACTTAGGCATTCTCAAAGTCAACTTTCAACAAGTCCTTTCAAAACCACTGACTCATTCACTTACATATAACCAAATTATGACCTGTCAACAAGCGAATATACATAGTCAATCAGGCCACTCATTCAAAAACTCCATTGCCAACCCTTATATACATTCAAAATATATGTATATACAATCAAAAATTGACCACTGTGGTAAATAACTTTCAGACTTAGAAGTTTTGCAGTGTATCAACGGAAGCGTTTAATATTTAACATACAAACATAAGTTTAAAGATGGTTTTAAGCAAAAACCACATAAGGGTCAACCATCAAATCCACTCCAACAACTCGTCATCAACCAGCTCGATCTTCAAGACCGGAAAAACATTTGAAAATATTTGGGTTGAGTGCCAGAAAACACTCAGTAGGCATTAGGATTCGTCCAAATCATACTTTCATTCTTTAAAACTGTTATGCTGCATAAAGCATGGAAATTAACCATGAACATACTTTATAACAAAGTTTACTCCTCTTCATTGGATGAGAGACCCAATGTGATCACATTAATACTTTACGGTTACTTATCAAGACATTTAGTTACAAAGTAAAACTGTCTATGTTTGTAATTCGGAATTCCTCTATACATGAAGTCTCAAGCATCCAATCATTGCATAAACAATGCTACATTAATACTTTATGGTTACTTATCTAGATATTTAGTTATAAAGTAAACCGTCTATGTTTGTAATTTGGAATTCCTCTATGCATGAAGTCTTAAGCATCCAATCATTGCATAAACAATGCTATTAAAATATTTAACATGCTATTCATGGACAAATTTAAAATATAGTTGTGAGTTATAGAAAAATCCACCTTGATGTATCAATATACAGTGCAGTTTATGCGTGAAATGCTACTATGCTCTCCGATTGTCTCGACCTACAAAATTGGAGTTCTAGCTTAGAACCTCAAATATGTCCATCAGGTAATAACTTAGATTATAAATAACTTAAATAAGAATTTCCTATGACTTATAATCATTTGGAGTTGAAATGGAGTCAAATGGGCGAATAATGCGCATTTGATAGATCAAGTCAACTGAGTGACTTTATTTGAGAATTTATCAGACTTTCTAGACCAAATCGAATTGAAGAAATACAAAAGATGAATTGAATTAAATTCAATGGCTTATAAGAATCTTGGTTTAATACCTAGGAGTGAATTATTATTTTTTTGAATTTCTTTTGGGACAATATAAAATTTGAAAATTATAGGACTTAATTGGATTTAATAAAAATCTTAATTTAATTTCCTAAGGACCCAATTGTTATTTATAAGTTTTTGATTTGGAATTAGTCTTAATTCAAACAAGTGGTATAAATTGCAAAATTTAAATACTTTAATTAAGATAGCTACTTTATATCATTTTCACCTTTCTCTTTAAAACTACAACTTTAATACCACAACAAGCTTACACCTTTTCCCCCGATGCCTATACGTCACATTCGGCAGCTCCCTGCTGCAGGAACTGCACCAAGACTACATACACACATCTACACTACTTCCAGTAGCCCTTCGAATATATTGCAACAAGAAAAATGAAAGATATTAAGTGTAGAAATCAATTTTGAGATTTCTCAACATAATTTTTATGTGAACTTTCGACACAAAAATAAGGGTCGAAATGATATCTGATCGATGATTAGAATCCATACAATGAAATCCTGATAAGAGAGGTTCCACACGGTATATCATGCATTAAAAATCAATGGTCGGATCACCGGAAAAAGACCAAACAAGTTGTTGCGTCGCACAACAATAAACTGCAATGACATCAACCTTTCGTGGCTTCAATCCAGATTTTCAGAGTTGTAATTTGGGGATAGATGTTCATGTAGCTGTTCTACACTTCATGGTTAAGATTTAGATGAAATTTTGTAAAGATTAAACATGATTTCATGGGTGATAAGATGACTAGGTGATGATACACGACAACACCATAACATGATCTCTAGAGAGCTTAGGGCATGGTGTAGAATCAATAAGCTAAACCTTGCTGGATTAAAAATATGAAACAACAAATACATAGTTTGCAATGAAAGGATTACTGCATTATAAAGGTTATAGAATTTGAACGGTTGAACTAAACATAAATCATCCTGAAAGATATCATTCGTGCTAAGAACGTAACTCACCTTTTCTCCTCATTTTCTTTCTAACCTTTCATTAATCCGATATATATGTGTGTGTGTGTGTGTGTGTGTGTGTGTGTGTGTGTGTGTATACATAGAGAGAGAGAGAGAGAGAGAGAGAGATGGGATCATGTGAGAACTACACCCCCCCTGTGAGTACTAAGAACCAATTTTAGCTACAGATCTCGCCTATTTGGACGGCCAAGATCTGTTCCAAACTTAAAAAAAATGCGGTGGCATTACTGTAATATTACAGACTTTTTAATGAAGCAAGGGTATTTTCATAATTTAGGAATTCTATTATTTTTGGCATGAAATATCTTTCCCATCTGTAATCAAAATCTCTTTCCTTCTACATATCGATTTCCTTTATGTTTATATAATCAAAATTTCAGTTGATTCTCTTCGATTTTTATTCATCTTAATTAGTGTTCACGTCATTTTTTGCCTGGAGTTTCTGTTGTTCGCTGTTATTTGATGAAGATACCGGGTAAAAATGTTTTTTGGTGTATTTTACTGTGATTTTTTTATCCATTTTTATTTTAGATTTGTTCGATAAGATTGATGACGCTGAGATTTTTTCACGTGATTCTCTTCGATTTCTCTTTGATTTTGTTGTGTTTATGTAATCCATATTCCAGTCGATTCATCTTAATCGTCATTCACGCGAGTTCCCATAAAATTTTGGTTGTTCGTTGTTCTTGGATGATGAAGCCTGGTAAAAATATTTTTGTTGTACTTTTCCTGTGATTTTCTTCTATTTTCTTCGATTTTGTTGTGTTTTATGTTGATTAAGCTGATTAAGTTGAACTTTTTATTTTTGAGGATCAACATGTATTTTTAGCACTGGTGTAATTAGTTTTAGCACTGCCCGTAACCTATTTTAGCACCACTGTGAACAATTTTAGCATTATTAAGCATTAACGTGATTAGTTGTGTATTGATTAATGTACAGATTGTATTTTTACCACTTTGGAGATTGCGCCTTTATTTTCTGAATTTTACACACCTGAATGTGAACCATCCAAAAATTTTGTTGTATTTTTCCTATGATTTTTTCATGCGATTCTCTTTAATTCACCATCAAAACTAGTAGTTTATATTTTATAGCACTGGTAGTTTATATTTTAGCACTTCCATTTCCTTTTTTAGCACTGTTAGTTAATGTTTGAATATTTTGGTAGGTGATAGTGTTAGCATTTGTAGTATTTTATTTACGATGAGAAAGATATAATAATAACAAAGATTTGTGAATTTTTACATGGTTGCAGGTATTCAATGATTTTTGCACCCTTCATTTCAAAGGACAATCATGAAAAGCTTGTGACATTTGGGGCTGCTTTCCCATTGCGTTTTATTCATTTCCCTTACAGCCTCTAAGAGAGTTGATGGGCATGTTGTTGCTTCTAGGAATGGATATTTGTAATATACATCACTGCTTCTTATCTTGAATTTTTCACTATCAGTACTTTAGCACTACTGTGAACTATTTTAGCA
The DNA here is from genome assembly GCA_026008535.1 of Perilla frutescens. Taxonomy (NCBI): domain Eukaryota; kingdom Viridiplantae; phylum Streptophyta; class Magnoliopsida; order Lamiales; family Lamiaceae; genus Perilla; species Perilla frutescens. The sequence goes on from BRKX01000012.1 coordinate 33,527,589, forward strand.
CTTTTGTAACCTAGTTTAGCACTACTGTGAACTGTTTTAGCACTACTGGACTTGAACTGAAATCAAATGGATTGAAGAGGAAATTGTGCAAGAGAAGGAGCACACATTGATTAAGGATTTGACTGTTGTTGGTGGAGCTGAATCTCGACATGGCTAGAAGAAGGAAGTTGATACATTGATAGCGAGAGCATTGCATAATAGAGGGAAAATGATAGGAACAGTCGAGTTATATGATTCTTCGTTATTCTAGATGAATGATTCTTTCGACTACAAATCAAAAGAACATTACTTTTTAAGAAAGTGGCTACTTACATGATTTACTAAGTGAAAGTGGTTGTTTTCCTATATTAATTATTAAATATTTATACTTAGTAAATTATGTAAATAATTAATTTTTAAAAATGTAATGTTAGTAGTCATTTTAAAAGAGAATGCACAATAATACCCTTATAAGCAACCGGCCTATTCGGCTAGATTTTGGCTATTTTACAATTGAACCCAATAAATTGAAAAAATAAATAAATAAAGAACCGAATCATTTAGAGCTTAAGTAACTGTACAAAATTAACTCTTTTTTTTGTTCGGTTAACCAATTTTATTTTGTTCTTCTACACATTTTTGAAGGTGATTGCGGACTTGTGCGAATGAAATAATGCACACAGTATTTCAAGTCTAAAGTTCCATTCACGAATCTTCTAACTTCGCTGACAGCCTTGGAATTGTGAACTAATAAGTGATAAGTATTATGTTATATAATTTATAAACGTAACAAATACATTCAGACAAAAATTCATCTATGACTTTTGCATTTGTTTCTTTGCAAACACCTGTTACAACAGCCAAATAAAAATCATTCAAGTAGAAGAAATATAGTACACTGATGTTATGCTAAACAAGGGTCATGTTAGTGCTAAAATAAGTCATGACAGTGCTAAAATAAGTCATGACACTGCTAAAATAGGGAATGACAATGCTAAAACCCTAAATTGAAAAATATACGCGTGAATCACATATACAATACTAAATTCTAAACTACAGTGCGAAAAAAGGAAGATCATGAAGTATAAAAAGATGTCGATGATATTTTTTTATTATACTGCTAAACAATTGTCATGCTAAACAAGGGTCATGTTAGTACTAAAATAAGTCATGACAGTGCTAAAATAGGACATGACAATGCTAAAACCCTAAATTGAAAAATATACGCGTGAATCACATATACAATGCTAAACTTTAAACTACAGTGCTAAAAATGAAAGATCATGAAGCATAAAAATATGCCGATGATATTTTTTTATTGTAGATATATATATATCACATTCTTGATTATTGTCCAATTAGTTTAATTGATGTGTACGTGTCTCCACTGAAAATTTTGATAATTTGATCTATTGAGTGCTTGATGAATGTGTTTGTGGATCTTGAGCGTTACATTTTAGGACTTGTGCATCTATGTGATCTCCCCGAAGATTCTCAAGTTATGTAGAGAGACTAAGCGATGCACCATTTATTTTAGTGGGCTCACCTAAATCCAAGAAAACAGGATCAGAAACTAGGGAAGACATTCTCAATAACTTGTTATCAAACACTCAATCTGCAAAACCAACACCAACCAGTCCCACCCCTTCAAATTTACGGTAAAATTTAGATGGTTGATCATAGCTGCATTTCATCACAAAGTCTACCTTCATTTGATTTCTTACAATTTGGTGGCTCATCAGTTACAGAGAACTTCATTGTAGTCTGATTTGTAGCAGGGGAATTCTTCGACTCTTCAGCTCTTCCAACATAATCTTGAAGAAACTTTAGCTTCATTTCAGGAATCTATTCATGGAGACATGCAAAATCTTCAATTAGAAATCCTAAGGCAATTCCACATGCGCGAGGTAACAATAACATATACACGATAGCATGCTCGTCTTGTCCTTCTACGGGTGGTTTTCAATGTTTGAAACTATATGCAAATGGGGATGTCGAGCGTGATGAGATTAATCCTCGAAAATCAGGGTGAGATCATGAAAGAAATCCAGTCGTTTCGAAAGGATTCTAAACAATTGTCATGCTAAACAATGGTCATGTTAGTGCTAAAATAAGTTATGACAGTGCTAAAACAAGTCATGACAGTGCTAAAATAGGGAATGACAATGCTAAAATCCTAAATTGAAAAAATATACGCGTGAATCATATATATATTAAAATTTCCGATTTTACCCTTACTAAGATTCAGGGGCAGCGACGTTGGACGTTATTACAATTATGCCACCGCATTTTTTTTAATTTTGGAACAGATCTTGGTCGTCCAAATAGGCGAGATCTGTGGCTCAGATTGGTTCTCGGTTCTCACATGGGGTATGATTCCTTCTGGAACCCAACCCTATATATATATATATATATATATATATATATATATAATCTACAGGTTTAGTGAAGAGTTCAAAGGTCTCCATCTTTGAAATAATGAACAATATTTGCAAAATATAGAATATGACGGAAAAGGTTTAAGCTAAGCTTGCTTACCTCCCAAGCTTTCCTCTTCTGTTTATGACTAATTCCCCTAATTGATTCTCTCTTTCAAAAGATGATATACACACATTCTTTCATCAACACGCGTTAACCCTTGTACACATGCACTATCAACTACACTTCAAGTGGAAAGGGCTTTTAATCGTGGCTAATCATTTTCTAAAATGATTGTTTATTGTTAGATGTTTCTCTTTTGATATAATCCAAATGGCTCCACACTCCTACATATTTATTTAAAATATATATACCTTTCGATTATATGGTTGGGAATGGGCTTAAATTGGTTCGAAAAATAATTGGACCGATTGAGATTGAATAAAATTTTCGGGTTCAAATCATCAGGTGAAATAAATTTCGTTGACAGGTCAAATATAGTCCAATTTGAATGATCTTGACATCAAAATGATCACATTAACGTCTAGTTTTATAGTATAAACTCTAATACTAATTAGATAACTCAACTAAGATCAAGACGTTTCTTGGTCCTAAGGTGTCTCTAAACCTATAATTAACTACCAAAATAATTTGGATTCTAATTTCATGAAATTTATTTCTATAAAATAAATTTAAATACTATAATTTTTGGGATGTTACAATTTATGACTCACAACAGATCATGAATCAATATAACTATTCTCATGAACTTAATGACTAAATTCTACATTTTTTTTTCAAACGCTGCTTCACGCTACTTATGTTTGTAGTAATGTTAAGTTTTTATGTAATTTGTTTTGGACATCATGATCATCACATACACAAAAAAAAAAGAAATAAAAATTTCATAAAATTCATTCTTAATCACCATACAGAATAAACTATTGCATTTTCAAATTTCATTGAAAATGAAAAGCAATTGTAATTTTATATATATATATATACAAATTTAAAAATATACACAATGATCATAAAACATCATGATCATAAAGATTGCTTTAGTTCCATATGCAGGAATATCACACAACTTGATGAAATGGAGTTCCAATTCCCATACATTGCATGTGATACTGATTTTCGGTGATTATACTTTCAATCTGCAATGGAAATAAACAACAAACTCATTAATAAACAATATATACAAGTATTTCGATTCTCTTACCCAAAAAAAAAGATAGCAACTTTATATGGTACTATTAGGCAAAGAAAAAGATGTACAAAAATACAATATGTTGGATGTAAAAGGTGATATAGTGCAACTATTTATATCATGCATTGTCAGAATAATATGGAAAGTTATATTGAAAAATTAATATCATATTAATTAAGATTACACATTTATATTCAATCCGTGATTTATATTAGAAAATTTCAGATTTACTTATCTAACGTAGCGGATTAATTGAAGAAAGAAATACCAATTGATTGATAACTAAAACATGTGCGAATTTTCTCTAAAAAAAAAAAAACATGTGCGAATTTAAAGGTAAAAATATCTAATAAATATATGTATATACAAGGTATTTTCATTGATTTTGCAATTATACAATAATTTTAGTGTTTGTTTTAGTATTATATTGCTTAATAAATCAATTAATTATTATAGTATTTAATGTGTACGTGAATGTCAGAGAATGGAAAGCATGAACTATAATGTGTTCTTTTTTAGCACTATTAGTATCTTTTTTAGCACTGTTAGTATCTTACTGAAAGTTCTGTCCAAAGCAAATATAACACATATTATAGTTTCAGCAGTCAAAATCTTATCACTCTGAAGATGAACAATTTCTAAAAAACTGCATGCAAATGGAGAATCACAGTGATACAAGTATTGTTATCTCTATAATTCATTTGCCTGAATCCATTCCAGAAAGTTTAATTGCAATATCAAAAGTTTTTTTGCACCATCATTCATTTACAGTTAACAGTAATAGTTAGAAGACAAAAAATTAACAGTTAGAAATTTGTTACATATTATAACATTGTTCATTCATCATTGTCTTGGAGATAAAGGTTTTCAATGCTGATTCAATTGTCTTTAGAAGATTTTTTGAAGTAGAGGCTTGCTTCTTTCATGTTCCAGTCCTGGTTGATGTTGCAGTCTGCAGTAAGGATGGCAGCACAATATTTCATCCTTAAGTACCTCAGCTGCAACTTGTTTTTTGCTTTCAAGCCACTCCTCCAATTCCTGACACCACCTCCCATGTACGTCTCCATATAACGCATCATGAAGACACCACAATTAGTGTTGTTGGTTTGGGTTCTCCATGGCATCTGAAGACGGGCCATCCCCTTGATATTGTCAGCTACTTCTCTTGTCATTTTTGGAAGGTTGTGCATCTTTAGGAAGTAAGTGAAGAGCTCGATCTGAAATTTATGATTAAAGTTAGTTTAATTTTGTCTCACCAGGGAAAAAAAATAAATAAATAGATATTTGTTTTTATGTACCAGTCTTGCAGGAACATGTTCATATTTTAACAGTGGATCAGCCTCTTCTGCTTCCATGGTGCTTGAATTGTCTATGATTTCAGCGACCAACCTTTGCATATCAATGACAATAAGGAAGAAGTGTTCTGATTTCAATATCAGGAAGAAAAATTGCAAAAATAAAGTGGTGTACTTTTTAGTTACTATCATAATGACTTTTTTGTAATTTTAATAATGGAATGCATACCATGTCTGTCTCATGCACCTTCACATTCGGGAATGCTTGGAGTTCATGGCGCATGTTATCAAGAAACAGTTTTGATGTTTTTCTGTCATCCCAATCCTTTGGAGGGGCAAAAAGGGAGTAGTTCTATATAGACAAAAATTAGAGTTATTTAAAACAGAATAAAGTGAGATACTTAGAAATATTATCTATGAAATTTGATACTTACGGTAACATTGGTTGTCAGGAAAAATCTTTTGGGAGTTGCTGTTTTGGGGAGTCTTGCTTGAGCATGGTTCATTATGCTACTTCATACATCAATAATTGAAGAACTGATGTATGTATTTTTGTTCAGGCTTATCATCTCAGCTCTCCTCAGTTCTCCCCGATTGTCAGAGTACAAAACAACATCCCTATTTTTTAAATAAAATTATTTTTCAGTATAACAAAATTGCACTAATAACTTTTATATTTACTAATAATAACATATTTAAAAAGTACCTTTCATCATCAGTCTTCTTCTCCATCACCCAATAGTGCAGCTCACACTCAGAAGCTGTCAGTGTTTCTCTTGTGTCCACAAGGTTTGTATAGTGGTCAGGTTGCTTCAACATGGCCCTGGACCTTGTGGAGACTGAGCTGGTTTGAATCACTGCCTTCTGCAATTTTTTGAAATAAGTGTCATGCTAAAAAAATTAATGAGAGTGCTAAAATAAATCATGTGAGTGTTAAAATGTGTCAAACGAGTGCTAAAATAAGTCATGATAGTGCTAAAATAAGCCATCATAATGCTGAAATAAGGAAATGATAATACTAAATTTCAAAAATTGAAAAATAGGCACATAAATCACACATACATTGTGTAATACCCCGTAAAATAATTACTGCTTAATTACAGTTAATTATTGAAATTACTATTTAGTATAGTAATTTCCAGTCAGATTAGGGTCGAAAGTATCCGTTAAGTTCCATGAAATTAAAGGTCAATTAATCCCTGTAGGTGGGTTAATTTTTCAAGTTAGGGTTTAATCCCTTTTTCAGTTATAGAAAGCCGGAATTGGAATTTCAGATAAATTCAATTCATATTCTTTTAAATTTGCGGTGTGTGGTTATCGTGAATTAGATATTCCGATAAATATTTTCAGGACTGGGAGAATCAGATATTCTCTAGTCATTAGTGTTTAAATTCAGATAATTTAAACAGTGTGATTTAAAATCCAAGAGAATTAGATATTCTCTAGTTCGGATGTTTTAATGGTCAAAAAATTAAAATCAGTATTTCAAAGTGGTGTTTTAAAAATCAATAATTTCAAATAAACTATTGTTTTAAAGTAAGTGAATTATTTTAATAATATCGGTTTAGTTCGGGATTTTTTCGAAGATGAAAAATATCACGATAGTCGAACAACCAGTATTTTAACCGGATATTTCTTGGTCAACTCCCCAGGCATGGGAGGCCATACCTCTCCCATGCCACCCTCACGTTTCTTTGTTTCCCCAAGTAAACCAAAATGGGAAAAAATATAGATATATAGGTATTATATATATTATATATATATATATTATGGAAAAAAAGTGTTTATCAAACATAATCCTTCTAATTCCTCCACAAGATTTTCGAGAAGAAGAGGGACAAAACAGCCACTCTCCCATGCTCCTTCACCACCCTTTATCATCTTCCATTCACATCATTTTCTACACATTTTCAAGAGGGAAGGAGAGTAGAAGTGACATCCATAATCAAAGCTTGATCCCACCATCTTCAACCTCCTAAAGCTTCTCTCCATTGTTTTTTGAAAGGTATTTTGAAAACCATGAAGTTATATATATATATAGGTTTGACGTTGAATTGGAAATCATGCCTTAAGTTTTTGAAGCATGTTAGATGGTAGAAATGAGTTGGTTTATGTTGCAAAATTTGTTGAGATATTATGAAGCATGTTGTTGTGTCTTTTGTGTTCAAAGTATGTTAGATGTTTATGGGTTCAATAGTAATTAAAGGCATGTTTGAGATGAGGTTTGATGTGTTAAAATGCATGATTTCGAACATATAGAAAGCTTGTGAAGTTTGGCTTGAGTTCGCGTATTTCGCGTGAGCGGGTCTGCAGATTTGCCACCCTTTGGTAAAACGAGCATAACTCCCTCGTTTTATGTCATATTGAGACACCGTAAATTTTTCAGGAAACTAGACTTAAGTGGCTTTCCAATGGTATAGGTCTCAATCTCTAATTCGTTTTGAGTAAATTATGAAAAATCGGCAAAGTTGAGTCATGTTTCTGTTTTCAAGAAGTCATGGCAGTTCTGCCACCTTTCAGTAAAACGGGTATATCCATTTCATTTTAATCATCTTAAGCCACTGTAAATTTTTAAAAATTCTAGACTTCCATGGCTTTCTAATGGTATATAGTTCAGTCCGTAACTCTTCCTGAATCGATCGTGAAAAATCTTCAAAGTCAGGTCACGAGTTTGTTTTTAGAAATTCTGGCAGTTCTGCCACCTTCTAGTAAAACGGTCATAACTTTTTCGTTAGTTATTATCTTGAGTCACCATAAATTTAGCCATAAACTAGACTTCCGTGGCTTTCTAACGGTGTATGGCTTGTCCCCTGAACCCTAGCGAGTCAAAACAGAAAATTCTACAAAGTTTATCATTGTGCATAATGTTGTTCAATCTAAGCTTAATGTTCTTGTTTTTAGAATCGACTTGCGATGGATGTTGAAGTATTTTTAATACCTTAAATGATGTCGATGTATGTATTTATATGGTTAAAAACTAGGGTCGAGATTAACCCTTAAGCAAGAGAAAATTTAGAACGGATACTAGACCCTAATAGGCCTTCAATTTCATGTTGAGTCCAAACAACGTATTTGGTTCAACGTACTCAGATTTATGTTAACTCTATGAAGGCGAGCTGTCCAGTGCAAGATAAAGTACGAGGAGGAACTTTTGCTGCAGTTTAAGTGTTAAAACCTCGGTGAAAGGTGGGCTTTCTTTTCAACGGACTCTTAGTCCAAATAATGATTTGAGTTTTTACTCATCCGCAGTTATTTATTCTGATGCAAATAAATTATTGTCATGCATAAAATGTTTTATTTTGTATGATATCCTTATCTGTATTTAGTTAGCTCGCAAGGGGCTTTCTAACTCGTAAATCGATCGGGCCTCGTGCTAACTTAGCGTGTTAACTGAGGTTAGTGTACACTTGGGTCGGTGATATTAGGAAGAGGGAAAGGCTGAGCGGAGCTATTCCTGACTAAGACATCGACGATGCTAAATGTGCGTGGAAAAGGCTGAGCGGAGCTATTCTTCGGCATTTAGTTATGTTAAGCGTTTGAGGGAAAAGACTGAGCGGAGCTATTCCCCGACGTTCGTGGAAAAGGCTGAGCGGAGCTATTCCTCGACTTTCAGTGGGATATGGATGATCATACAACAGAAAAGAGCGCTCAAAGATAGAAAATGATTTAGTAAAACATAGGGCCTTTTTAGATAAAACCCCTGTGTTTTCACTCAGATGCATGACAAGAAAATGAGTTTTCAGTTCATAAATATTTTCTGGCAATGTGTTCACTGAGTACCCTTGTACTCAGCCCTGTATGTTTGTTTTTAAATGTGCAGGTTGAGCTGGTGTGGAAAGAAGAAGTGCTGAGAGTGGAGATCTTTTTGGTACAAGGCTCAGATGACCTTGTGTTATTATTATTATTATTATTATTATTATTATTATTATTATTATTATTATTATTATTATTATTATTATTATTATTATTATTATTGTCTTTCTTTTGCTTCCGCAACTCAGTTATATCACAAGTCCAACATTTCAGCTTTTGTTCTGGATGAGTCCCATAACTCGATAATCATTTGAGTATTATTATTATTCAGTAAATTGTGAGTACTTAAAATCAGTTTGGAATTCGAGTTCACAACAAATATCGATCTTGGAATACAGTAGTTCTTTTCTTTATTTCCGATTCGTGCCTTGATCCATCCTTCATTAGGATCGAGTCGTGCTAGTCACACGTCACATTAATTGGATATTAATGTGGGGTCGTGACACATTGCCAATACTGGTAATGTATTTTGTTAATGAAAGCCCAAATACCCTTTTCTTGTCGACTCTTCCTGCTTCAACTTGCATTGTGGGTATATCATCCTCTGGCTCTTCTGTGTTTCTCTGGATAGCCTATTATTACAATCATTTATATTATTATAAAGTTTGTTTATAAGATTATTAGAGCGCTTATTGAGAGTTCTAAACAAATGAACCAAGAATGCTAAAAGGCTTACTGGAGTTTTTATGCTGCTTATCTCAGTATGGGGAAGCTCAATAGCTACCCCCTTCCCGTTCTCTTGCCTCTTCCTCCCTTCTGCAAAACTTTCTCTTTCAACCTGATAGATATAATTTTTTTTATCAGATAAAGTAAATAATCCTTTATAAAAACAGAAGTCAGTGATAGTTCTAAACAAACCAATTATCAATAGTAAGATGTATATTAGCGATTTGTGTGTCACCTGAATAGTAGATGCCGCAACATCCTGATTTTGTTCTTCAATTTCCTCTCTCTCAGAACACCTCTGTCCATGATCCTCTAGAAACTGTGCCCTTGTGTATACCGGCCAAGGATAGCCACCTCCAAAATCACTAGCCGCAATCTCTGTCGTCTGCCTGCCTTCAAGCAAGAAATAATTCCATCCATAATAGAACATGATTTTAAAAGTTTAGCATTGTATATGTGATTCACGCATATATTTTTCAATTTATGGTTTTAGCATTGTCATTCTCTATTTTAGAACTGTCATGACTTATTTTAGCACAGCTATGACCCTTGTTTAGCATGACAATTGTTTAGCATTACAATAAAAAAATATCATCGACATCTTTTTATGCTTCATGATCTTCCATTTTTAGCACTATAGTTTAGAGTTTAGCATTGTATACGTGATTTACGTGCATATTTTTCAATTTAGGGTTTTAGCATTGTCACTCCCTATTTTAGCACTGTCATGACTTATTTTAGCACTGTCATGACTTATTTTAGCACTAACATGACCCTTGTTTAGCATGACAATTGTTTAGTATTACAATAAAAAAATATACTGTTGTTTTACAGAGCTTCACACTGCAAAAAGAGTTAAACTGGCTAGATAGACATTTTGTACGTCTCTAGCTATATCTCTCTAATGTAACTTCTTGTTTTTTTCATTTTTTTTAGTAAATAAATTATGGCTTAAGCCATAAGCCATCACTTCAATTTTCTTGTGTTCTTTTTTTTCAAATGGAAGTTGAGAACTTTCTAAGAACTTGAGTAAATCAATTAAAAAAGATATAAATATTGCAAAACTTCACATCTTTTTTGGAAATGAATACAAAGAACAAAATTACGTAATGAAAAAAACACACCAACATTAAAATAAGATAACGATGACAATTGAGTTGATCTAAAATTAAAGTTGGAATCACAGAGTCCGACTTATTCGATAGTAATTATGTCACATCAATATTTGGATGATACATGGAACATGATTTTAAAAGTTTAGCATTGTATATGTGATTCACGCGTATATTTTTCAATTTACGATTTTAGCATTGTCATTCCCTATTTTAGCACTATCATCATTTATTTTAGCACTAACATGACAATTGTTTAACATTACAATAAAAAATATCATCAGCATCTTTAGGGTCAAGCCCTAATTCATTTCTCAGTTGTAGTCTCTGATCCTCATCAGGATGTGGATGTTCCTTAAAAAAATCTTCATCCATTCAAATAAAATCCCACAACATTAATACAACTCATCAACATACAAAATAAATCCAAAAATAATCTCATCTCATAAATCAGTAAAACAACCAAGTGTAGCGTTTAATTTCCAAAGCTTTATACGAAAGCAAAATACATGCACAAATTAATAAATATATAAATTAGATGCAAATTAATAAATATATAAATTAGATGCAAATTAATAAGTAGAATGCGTACGCTTCGAGCTGCTGAACTTGCTCGGAAAAGTGATGATGATATTGTCTGTTATTATGTCTTTCTCATTGTAAATAATAGACTACAAATGCTAACACTATCACCTACCAAAATATTCAAACATTAAACTAACAATGTTAAAAAAGGAAATGAAAATGCTAAAATATAAACTACCGGTGCTAAAATATAAACTACCAGTGCTAATATATAAACTATCAGTGCTAAAAGCTAACTATTCTCTCTATATATATGATCGCGTGTATGTATCTATCTACCTTGATGTTGAAGCTCTAATAATCAGTACTGATTTTCCATAGGAGTAAATTGTATCTGAAATTTCATTGAATGATTTTGTTCCGAATCGGAGAATTGAAATTGGAGGTTTGCTGAGTTGTAGAGGGATGGGGGGTTGGAATGGCGGTGATTGAAGGCGCATTGCTGTTTTTGGTGGAATCAGTGGTGGAGGATGTTCTGCAGCAGCACAGAAGCCGATCGCACAGTCTCGATTTGGACACTCGCCGCGCGGAAGAAGACGGTAATTTCTGAGAAATATGTCTGGTTCGCAACTGAATGTAGCTAATTACAAAAAACACAAGTGAAATCTCCAAAGTGGAAGAAACACAATCTGCACATTAATCAATATATAACTAATTACGTTAGTGCTTAATAATGCTAAAATTATTCACAGTAGTGCTAAAATAGGTTACAAAAGTGATAAACATTTTAATACTAGTGCTAAACTATTTGCTGGCAACATGTTTTTCTAAATCTCAATTGTTTTTATAATTTGTAATTCTAGAAAATATGCAAAGATTCACGAATATAGTAATTACAAATCTGGAGAGATACAATTACATAGAAATATGAAATCACGATCTGCAGAGCTAAAAATATATGTTGATCCTCAAAAATCAAAATTTCAACTTAATCAGCTTAATCAACATTATCGAACAAATCTAAAACATAACAAAATTGTAGAGAATCGAAGAGAATCGCGTGAAAAAATCGCAGAAAAAGTACAATAAGAATATTTTTATCCGACATCATCATCCAAGAACAACGAACAATCAAAACTCTAGGAGAACTCGCATGAACAATGATCGATTAAGATGAATCGACTGGAATCTGGATTACATAAAAACAACAAAATCGAAGAGAAATCAAAGAGATCTTTCAGCAAATGATGATAAATTTGAACTTACGGCGGGACGGTAGTGCTTCGGCATGGCGTCCACACGACGGCTGCGAATGAGGTTGTGTGGCGGTGGGAAGGAGAAGAGAGAGAGAGAGAGAGAGAGAGAGAGAGAGATGAGGGTTCAAGAGACGGGAAGAGATTTGATGCCCAAAATAATAGAATTCCTAAATTACGAAAATACCCTTACTTCATTGAAAAGTCAGTAATATTACAGTAATGCCACCGCATTTTTTTAAGTTTGGAACAGATCTCGGCCGTCCAAATAGGCAAGATTTGTGGTTAAAATTGGTTCTCAGTTCTCATAGGGGGGTGTGGTTCTCACATGATCCCATATATATATATATATATATATATATATATTATATCTAAAAGTAAGATAATCACCTTTAATAGGAAGTCTAAATTTTCCCGCTCATTTACACTTGCCCGAAATATAAATATAATATTCATTAAAAAATAGTTGTTAATATTAATTAATTATTTAATTAATTGATTAGAAAATAATCACCTACAAATCCGCGTTTAAATATAGATAGTGTAGTTATATTTTGATTTTCTAAATCATACCATCATTTAATAGGACACTTATATATATGTGTGTATATATATATATATTATTTAATTAATAAAGGTAGTGAGATCATTCAATAAATATTAGTATATACCATCAATCCTGCTATATATTAATTTAGTTTTTGGTAACTAAACAATGTACTAATTTAGCTAAAAATTGGGAAGCGAATAATGCTATATATATTCAACCGATATGCGATATCGGATGTTCTTCATCATATGCATGTTCGCACCACCCTTCACTTCCATGTAGTATTTGAAACCTTTCAAGTTTTTTGTATTATAAGTACTTATATGTTACATAATAAAGAGAAACAACATCCGGTATTTCAAGAATGAAGAGAATAACAACCAAAATCTCCTCTGCATATTTTGGCAAGGAAACCAAATTATTGTTGCCAAGAGCAACACCCATAGTTTATTCGACTCGATTATGCATCACTGTATGTTAGAATTGATCACTTTCATATTTTATTTTTTTTTGCATTTTTTTTTGGTATCCTGATCCTAAAATGTAATTGTACTATTTTCTTGAACGCTAACTAATCTGTCGATATAAAGCATTTGATGATATGTTAGATCGTAGATTAAAATGATTTAATATGATGTTATTATGTATGTTTGTTGATAGGTTGAAAAGGCAAAAATATGATTCAAGAGCCAATCAGATTTTCATTGTTTCAAACACAAATATTTGTCGAGAAAGTACAAATATATGTGCACAAATCATCACCTTTTTTTTGGTATATAATCTTAGTTATTACATTTACAGGTGAATATCAATAATTTTTTTATGTGCCCTCGCGCTCTCTCCAATAGCAAGATGAACTCAATAAAGAACAGGGGTGGTCCAAGAAGGCATTAAAGAATATGGAGGATGAAGAGAAAATTATCGGATGGTGGGTTTTATGTGTACTATGAAACTTCATTGATTTTGGTTGAGTTGGTATTGAGTTGTAATGTTGTTGGGTTAAAAAATTCTAATAAAATAAAATGTACATTTTAATTGATTATGAGGTTGTAAAAAGAAAAATGACAATGCATGTGTTTATAATTTAATTTATTTTTGACCAAAAAAATAGGCAAATACATATGTAATTAAATAAAATTTCAATTTACAATGTAGTATTGTTTTTTTGTGTAAAACTTTTGTAAATATTAATATCATATATTTTTGTTTATATTCAGATATTCTGAATTTCATTTAAAAAAAAAAATTGATTCAGTATTAATCATTTGCATGTTGTTCTAAATAAATAAATAAATAACTCATTTCCATATTTAAACAGTAATTTTAACTATTGACAATATATATTTGTAATTTAAAATTAAATAATTTAATATATCTCATCATGCATGCAACGTGTACCAATATTTTTAAAAATTGCATTTAATATTCGTAAAACTTGAACAAACTCGGTCATAAGAATATATTTATTTTCTATCTAATAACTATCTTAACCGTACCCCAACGTAAATTTCATTATTTTTGTTGCTTTAAATTATATATTTTTCATTGAAATTGTGGGAAAAAATATTTTTAAGAAGATGATCGACTACTTCTGTTGCAATTTATGGTAACCAATAAAAAACTGCATTATATTAATTTATTTTTCAAACTAAATATTTTTATTTTGGATTTCATTTCTTTATTTTTTCAAATTAGATATAAATTGAATTATGTTAATCTTAATATAACATTTTATCTCATTTTAATTTTAACCACCCCTACAAGTTCAACATTACAAACGGTCAATTCAATTCCTACTCCCTATTCAAAATTTACTTATATTACAAGTTAAATTTGGATAATATATAATCATGTCCACTTGAAATAAGTTGTGGATGTTTTGAAATTGTGTGTTACTTGATATTTATATGGAATTTCCAATATTGTTTGTCATATTTTTACAGATATAAAGTAAACGTTCCTCCGTGATTGTAGCTTTCTCATGCACTATGATGGAAGATTACTATCGAATGGTCCACATAATTGGAAATGTATAGAAGATGTTCGGGTTTTTCACTCATTAATTTCATTTCATTTCTAATAAATGATTGATTAATGTTCATCTTTAATTTTGTTTGTATGTATTTTTTCAAATTATTGGAATATCAACTATCCAATATGTCTATTTATCAGTACCATGACTTAAGTGGGAATTTTAATGAAGAAATCTATTATCAATCATAGTTAACTTTATGTTGTTATTTCTAGGTCAGAAAATGTAATCATTTGAAAATTTTAATGTATGATGAACATAATAACAATTTCTATACCACTACATGTATAAGAAATTGTTTTAATTTATTATATTAGTAGCAAATACATTTATTAATCTATATACAATTTGGAATTAAAATACAACTTATATAATATTAAAATTTTAATTGATATAATTATTTTTATATTTATGATAAATATTTTATATTATATACATTATGACAATAGAATACAATATTTAATAACCGTGCATCGCACGGGTGATATACTAGTGTGTGTATGTGTGTGTGTGTGTGTGTGTGTGTGTGTGTGTGTGTGTGTGTGTGTGTGTGTATATAAGTGGCGAGCAAGTTTGTGAGATCAAGAAGCTAACATCGCTAGAATGCATATGTCAAAACACAAATCAGTTCTTCATTGTCCAATTATTCCTCAAATGGATCATAGCAATAACAACACATTCACTCAAAAATCAATATAAAAATAACAACACCTTCAATTTTAACTCTATAATCACAGTTGGCGGTATAATAGAAATATACTTCATTCATTATGAATCTAATTTTCACCAAAGCAACACAATAGAGTATTGGTGAGCAAATTTGCGACAATGGGGAAATTATGTTTGCTCGAAACACATAATTTTGACACATCCTATAAATGTAACAAAGCAGAGTTGGTACGAATAATAAGGAACATGGTGTGATGTTCAGAAACAAAAAACAATGAGAAACAATATAATCATAATTAAAATTGCACAATAGTCTATTAATTACGTAGAACATTAGAAAATCTACTACTGTAAATATTTAAGAACTTTTAATACTTAACCATAACAGAAAATCTTTTATAACACCTGCAAAATAAAACTTAATTGTAGTACTACTGATTTTTTCTCAAATAATAAAAAACGAACAAATTGTGGAATTAGATTATGTAAATTCTATTTATTGTGTAAATCAACTCGGGAACATTTTTTGTGCGTATATGAAAGATAGACAAGAGTTATATTCACAAATAGTTTCTTTAAATTGTTATCATGAGTACTCATAAAATTTATATCCATAAATTTCAATGTTTCAAAATTTGAGCACACTTTTGTATTTTTTATTTATTTGTTGTACGATGGTCCATATTAAATGAATTATTTTTTTTTGTTGGAATAAATAGAAGATAAAACTTTTCTAAAAATGATTCATTTATTGGGAACAAACATGTTAATAGGTCAATATATATATATATATATTTAATATTTTTGTATATCATAAATATTAATTTCTAAATTTTGCGTCTAACGTGCTCCGTCAAAGTATCCGACATTTAGATGGATAATACGACAAATGTTAACAATATGTTGGCATAGAAAAATTAAGATATTACATCAAATGTAATTATGTATCACTTAAACTTAATATTACATTAAATGTAATTATATGAAAATATTCATTAGTTCAAAAGAAGAACATAATAAAACTGAGAATACCAACCCTTCACATTAAATTGAATAAATTTATTTTATATGATGTGAACTTGAACTCTTCTGAAACTTCCTTTCATATGAAGGTATAATGTAAGCTCATAATCGATATTCATTTGATAGGAAGATTGCTTTTTTCCACCAAGATGAATATTAGAGTCAACATTTTCTGGTTATATAATATCTACAATAAGTTTGAAAAGATAAAAATCAGCTTTGTACACCAAAGAAGTTCATAAGCACTCAAATGAGCTTATACTTTATACAAATAGATAATGCAGAAACACGCACACACAAAAATGAGCAGTAAAGAGACTCACACACCCACTGATAATATAATATGAAATAACGTGTAACTTACAATTTTTTTATTATGTGAAGAAGATAAACTTGTGATGAACGTAAGATAATTGGGTCTATCTATTTATACCGATTCAAACTTGAATACTAAATTATGTAATTATCTAAATAGAATATTAATAAGATAATTAGGTTAAGATATATATGGTAATTATTAATTTATTTATTCTAGATTGATTGATTATTATTACTTATTAGGTAATTAGATTAAGTTGCATATATGTATATATATGTGATAATTATATATTTATATTAGGCTAGCTACTATATATTTGTTCGTATCAAAATTATTTTTGGATCTGGTATTATCAAAATTATTTTGTGATAAAACAATCACAAAATCATTTTCTAAATACGTTTCTTTTAATTTATATAAATTGAAGGATAGATTTAATGTAATTGTAGTGTATGGATTGGTTAATTTATATAAAATGAAAGATTGCCAACTTAATGTGATATTTATAGGAACATATATTGATTGATTTTTTTTTTTGTTAAATGATCACCCGATCAATGGTTTACCAAATCACACAGATATACATGATTGCATCTATATACATTTGTGGATTAATTAGTCCATGATGATTTGTATGTAATTAATGAATTAATATAAAAACATTTCTTAATTTTTTATAAACGTATTAATTTCGGTAGATATATGCAATCTTTCTATATGTATGTATTTATACAAAGAGAACGTATATTCCATTAGTGTAATATAAATATTTAATTTCATAATCTGTATTACTTAATTGCATAATTATTTATATTTATTAAATGTATAATTGTATAACTATTATTAGAAAATTTATTTAGGTGGGAAAACTTATTGTTTCTATTTGTAGTAACTATCTTACTTTTAGATATAATATAGATTAAACTTATTGTTTCTATTTGTAGTAACTATCTTACTTTTAGATATAATATAGATTATGACATATGTATGTACGTGTGTGTGTGTGTGTGTGTGTGATTTGGATAGAAAGCTCAACCACATTAATTAAGAAAAATGTAAAAATGATTTCTAATCTATCTATAAAATATTGATTTAATTTTATAAACATATATTTTTATGATTAGCAATCTAATGTTAATTATTTACCTGATTAAATATGTAGCTTATGTAAATGATACATTCTCGAAATGTATACATATAAAATGGCAATTTGCAAATAATAATTATAAAATAATTAACTAACTTTGTTATATAATATATTAATAGTTATATTTAGCCCTATATATAGAACATATTTATATATATGGTCGTAGATACCATTATTATTTAATATTTCATATTTAATAGAATAATATATGTGTATATTATTGTAGCATTGCAACATAATTATTAATTTTATATGTTTTATTACTTAATTGCTAATTACTTGTATGTGTATAATTATATATCACTAATTCTTAGAATTGATTTAGGCGGAAAAATTTAACATTTTTATTTGTGACCACTATCTTACTTTTAGATATAATATAGATATATATCATAAAATGAAATTAGTGATCGCTGAAATTAAATTGAATTGATTTTTTTTATTAATTTAAATTTTTTATTTGGCATCTCGCACAGTGCACTCCCCTGATGACGCATGGGTTCATGCACTGCGCTCAATAATTATTTTTTTTAAAATAAATATATATTCTAAAATTGGTTAGTTTAATTTTTTTATCTGGAGTCTTATGATGTGCATTATCCGGCGTTAATACGTGAACTCATACATTACGCTCGATAATTAATTGAGGTGAAATAAATAAATTTTGAAAATAAAAAATAAAAAAATGATTAAAAGCAAAACAATGAGAAAATGAAATAGTAAAAAAAATCTAGAAGAGAAGGGGAAGGGGGCGAGGGCCGGGGGATGACATGGGGGAGATGGGCTAAGCTTGATTGGAGAGTGGTCCGGATGGATTTTTGGTTGTTTTGGATGGATTTTGATCCGATTTGATTCATCCGGCGGATTACACCCGTTAGCACAATTTTTTTTTGGTGTTTTTAAATACACCATCATTTTTTTCATTATACACCCCCTTTTACTTTACACACCACATATTTTATTTTATTTTTCATATTTTTTTCATTGTACACCACAATAAAAAGCCTCTTTTAACCTTTCATTTTAAAAATCAAAATTTAATTATTAGAAATATAAAAAAGATAATTAAAAAAAGAATAATACAAAAGAAATGAACAAAAAAGGGATCAACATGTCTTCTTCTCCGGCGACCGTTGAATCTTTCTTTCTCTGTTGGTCGGCTCTGCCACTGATTTTTGGATGACAACGGCAATTCCCATAGCCCTCAATAGCATGGAAAATCAGCGGGCTGACACGGACATGGTACGATGAAGGGCTCGAGAAAATCGACGGTAGAGAAAGATAAAAAAAGAAGAAGAGAAATCTGTTGTAGCACCCCCTTTTTCTCCACCCCACTTTCTCTCTCGTCTCCCTCCATTTCTATAAACCTTCGCCATTTCTGGAGATCCACCATCCTAACCCCTTCTTCTTTCTTTTCCACCCTCATTTTAATTGAATTGAAGAAGAGAGGAAGCGGAGGGGGCATTGGAGGAGGAATAAAGATGCTTGAACTCTTGTCAACGAGCGGGGGTGAGCAGGGGTCATCGACGGCGGATCGCCGGAAAAGAAGGCTAAACAAGTTGCCGGAGAAGAAGAACATCAGATTTTTTAATTATTTTTAATTGATTTTTAAATAAATGAAATATTTTTTATTTAAAAGGATATTTAAAAAAAATATCAATTATTTATTTTTAAATTAATTTTAATAATGGTGTATTAAGAAAACTGAGTGGTATATTTAGAAACACTTTTTTTTCTCTCTTTTTTTCCGATTTAAAGTAGGAGAAAAGGTGGCCCTACAATCCTATTTCTTTTCCTCTCTTATACTGTTTATTTTCTTTTACACTACCAGCTGTTGCCCACATGATCTTTTCAATACCACCCAATTTTCATGTTTTCAATTTAAATTTTAATTAAACCTAGGTATCAACTACTAACACAAATCATCTATATCATATAATTTTTTAGAAATTTAAAGTAAATTATAATGATAAGATTGAAAATTTCTATATATAATTCTAATCGGCAAAGGACTAAGCACATGAGGTGGGACACCTTCCACATAATATGTCCACTAATTAAATAATTTTGAAAGACGTCGGATAAACACAACAAACAATTACCGTATTGGAATTAAGGGAAGGGTGAAAAGTGAAAACAAAAAAACAAAAAAAAAAGATGAAATTAAGATGTGATCAACATCCAGCCGCAATGACCGCACACCTACTGACCTACATATATGTGTAATTATTCATGTACAATATATGTCCAAAGATTATAAAACAACGATCGAGTATTTTAACTTATTTTTTCACAAATATATCACTAATTTTTGCGTGAATTAATCTTAATTAGTAAATAATTTGACGTGTCATCGTATCAAATTCAAGACGTCGATCTGATTAGAAAGAAGTTTCCAGAAGTTTTTTTTTTTTTTGGATGTCGAGGGTAACCCGCAGCCGCTATCGTGGTGCGCACTGGGTAAACCCCGCCCCTGTGTAATAGCCTGCAAACCTACACAAGGGAGGTAAACCACACTTGGCAAGCCAGGTGTGACAGGCTCACACCTAGTGGTATTGGTGGTGGATCGAACTTGAGACCTTTGGCCTCAAGAAACACCACTCCACCACTAGGTCATCCCCAAGGAGACAAAGTTTCCAGAAGTTTTATATAAATAGAATATTTAAATCTAACCAATAATTAGGGATGTAAATGAACATGGCGGTTCATGAGTATTCGGAGCTCAATTTGAAAAAAAATTGTTCGAAACTTTTTCATTTCCTAAACGAGTCGAGCTCGAACCTCAAATTGAACTCGATAAAATTATGTGGGAATGGGCCAAAGTAGCCACTTAAACTTTTAAAAAACTTATTTTAACCACTAATTTTTAAATATATTTTTAGTCAAATTACCAAAATACCCTTATATTCATTTTTAAAAAGCAACCCTACTTTATCTCTTCCCAACAGCCGCCCATATCACATTATTTAAATCAGATTTTGAAAATTTTTCTCTCTTCTCTGCAATCTCATCATCTTCACAAAAGATCTGCAGCAGTAATGGAATTTATCAAGAATTCTCCCTATGTCATCGATCTACACAAATTGAAGAGAAAAAATCCAAATTTCTCCAACAAGCGAGTCATCATTGACCTCCGAAAATTAAAGAAAAGAAATAGAAAATCATTTCTCAACTCATCAACCACTCTGGAAATTGTTACCTAATGTTTGTCGAAAATTTTGACAAAAGTTCTCCCTATGTGCTTTCAGATCTAATTGTTAATATTGTTAGATTGTTTGGTTTTGAAGTTTGATTTGGGAGAAAAATTAAGTAGAAGAATTTTCTAGACATAATAGACATGCTTTGACATTAGAAGTATTTAAAAATCATCCCTAATATAGTTCATTTTTGAAAATCTCAAAAAAAAATTAAGTATTTTTGCAATCTTCAAAAAATTTGGAAAAGTGAAGTTCTTAATTGCCCGCCGAGCCTAGCGCGCAGTTACCAGTGCACGGTCGATGTACATGCACCGATGTATGCCAATATTTGTTGTTGCACGCATGTCTCACCCGAGCTCAAATTGTTACCCAATATTTGTCGATATTTGTTGTTGTGTGCGAAGCCATCTTGTGCGTGTCAAATTGTCAACTGATGTTTTGTCAATGTCCTGCCGATGTTTGTTGTTGCGCGCGTAATCATTTGCGCGCATGGATGCCTTGTGTACGCACGCGCGCACCCGAAACCAAATTATCAGTTGATGTTCTGCTGATGCTCGAAAATTATCCGTTGATGTTTTGTCGATGTTTGTTGTTGCGCGCGTAGTCATCAGCACGCGCACATGTCTTGTATGCGCACGTTTTGTGCTCGCACGCGCGCACTCGAGATCAAATTATCAGGTGATGTTCTGCCAATGCTCGAAAATTATCAACTGATGTTCTGTCGATGTTTGTTATCGCGCGCGTAGCCATCTGCGCGCGCGCAGTTATGAAGAAAATCGCTCGCATGCCTTGTGTGAGCATGCTTTGTGCCCACACGCGCGCACCTTAGACTAAATTGTCAGCTATTGTTCTACCGATGCTCGAAAATTATCAGCCAATGTTATGTCGATGTTTGTTGTTACATGCTTGCACGGCTTGCGCACGCCATGTTTTGAGCGCAGTTAAGAACAATTCAATGCGCAGTTAAGAACAAAATCACTTGTTTTTTTTTTGTAAAAGTTGAACTTGATTGCTCACTACACTAGTTTGGCATGGTCGAACTACGACGAGAACTATGATCCAAGAAGATTTTCATAAAAATGAGTTAGGTTGAAGTGGGGTGTGATGGGGAAGATGAAGATTGGCGATGAAGATGAAGATTGAAGATGATGAAATGATGAAAAGCAGATCTGAGGTGTGATGGGGTAGGTGAGATATTTCAATTTATCTTTTTTAATGTCTAAAGGATATTTTGGTCCAAAGTGGCCAAAAAAAATATATTTAAAAGTTGGTGGCTAAAAAAGTATGTTTAAAACTTTAAGTGGCTAAAAAAAAGTTGTCTCTAAAATTATTGAGTTGAACTGAACATAGTAGTATTCAACTCAGCCGGCTCGTGAACATGTTCAAGTTCGAGCTTAATCGAATATGTTCATTAATATTATAAATATCTCGAATGAGTAAATTAAATAAACTTTTCTTTTTCGATCTCGAGCTCGAATATGTTCATTAATATTATAAATATCTTGAATGAGTAAATTAAATAAACTATTTTTTTTTGAACTCAAGCTTGAATATGTAAAAAACTAATCTTTTTTCAAACATACAAGCTCAAACTCAATTAGTAAATTTCGAACATTTCACGAGCCAAGCTCCAACATAACACATATTTATCAAATCGAACACGAACAAAGAGAAAAAAAAATTGAATTAAACTCAAACCGAATTCAAATATCAAAATATTCATCTCAATTCAATTTGTTCACAGCCCTTTACCATACTTTCCGTATGCATACGAAGAGGCGGCATAATAATCGTACAAAACAAAATTGTTAGTCTTCGAAAAATGTACATGGTCAGTTGTCCTTAACGAGGCGTGTTTGGACATATTAAAATTATGACAATTTTTTTTTTTGGAAGCACGTTATTCAGTATTATTGATCAAAATGGCACACAAAAAATTTAAAGAGGAGTGGAGGCGATATGGGTTTAAAAAATAAGAATTGGTTTATTTATCTATTTCTATAGAGATGCAATAATCAATCACTATTTGCGTTAAATTAAATAAGAATTAAATGGATAATGACAGTTTCCAAATGATAGAGGGGGACAGCATCTTTGACAACGATTCTACCTAATCTACAATATAATGTGGTCTCAAATAAGCTTCTTGAAAATTGTTCAAATATATATGGAATGTTTGCCATGGTCATTACTCATCAAGATTTATGGATAAAATCATCTATTGAAATGTGTGCAATAAAGGATATAATACATAAGGTGCAATAGAGGATTTCCTATGCAAGATTCAAGCGTAATACATGTCTATTATTTTTTTTTTAAAACTATTTTTATGAATGCATGTACTTACTTTGAATAACTAATATATATTTCGTTTAGATGCATGTAGTCATCGTATAAGTTTTCACTTCCCTTTTTTATTACATATATACAATTATAATTATAATTAGATATACGTATTACTTTATTGAACATATCTAAACATGTTTTGTATGTTCCACTTTCCAAATGTCATTTTAATCTTATAGGGACGTATCAACAATTTTTTTCTTTTTCTAAAAAAGAGAAAAACAGTATTTTTTTTTCTTCTCTTAGTATATATTTTTGACTGATGATAATTCTATTCTCGGCCATTTGTACATCATGCCATATTTTCTTCAAATTCAAGGTTGTCTTTGTACCTTTGTTTTTAAACCAAGTATTACACCTTTGAGTAAGCTTTTAGGTTAAGGGAAAATGCATGGTTTCTCTCATAAATAAGTTATGTTTCTTTCTTTTGGTATTTTTTTTTTACCAATATCGGAAAATATGACATGAAAAAAAAACAGTTATCTTATTTTGTTTTATATGTTTTTTTTTTTTTGGTTCCTGGGAACAAATTAAGCCCAATTTGTGGTAGGTAAGACATCCACATTCATCTAACTCCCTTTTACGTAATAATGATAGCAATCTATGATATATTTTCCAACAATACATTCATTTGTCTAATTCACATCATTACATTTACATTTGCTTAAGCAAATAACAAAAGCTAGCCCTTTTCATAACAGCTGTTTGTTCTTGCTTTCGATTTATTTTTTATATTTTTCTTACTTCTTAGTATTTATCTCGTGAGATCACGACATTAATGTGGTTGCCTATATTTTAGCTGATTTTGCTATTTATCTATAAGATGTAGCCAAATGGATTTCTAATTATCCATCTTGGCTTTTTTGCGTTTTGTGTGGTTGGAATCTTCAAAATATGATATTTATATTTCGCTTTTGTTCAAAAAACAAAAAAAAAATAAAAGCAAGCAACTCTTATTTTTACGCCATTTTCCCGTTCTCTCTCTCTCTCTCTCTCTCTCTCTCTCTCTCTCTCTCTCTCTCATTTTAACTAAGTTTTGAAAAAGGAAAGAGGCTTGATTGGACAAAAAACTAAAAATTAATCGCATAATTTATCCTCAAGCAACAGTAAGTGTCTTATATTCAACTTTTACCAAAACATTACATTTTTGAATTATATAAATAATGTAAAAGTAAATAACAAAAATATCATGACATTCAAAATATTCAGATATATACGACCTTTCAAAATTTTGACAAATATATCACCGGCCAAAAAATTCAAGACCGAAATAATAAGATGGGACGATGGATTCACGCATGAATTTTAAGAAATGGGGTACTGAATTAATTTGTGGATTTGCATGCACGAATGATGAATCTAACTGGTGATAAAATTGCAGAAGATAAAGGGGGAATTCTACCTTACCAATGGGGTACTACCCTCACCACTAATACACTATAATAATTTTTTATTGTCCCAACTAATATATTTTTATTATTTTTTAAATAGTGTATTAGTGGTTGGAGTAATAGAATTTCCCAAGATAAAGATACGATTAGAGAGATAATAAACTTATATATATATATATAATAAAAGCAATTAAGATTTTGAATTTTGAAATTCTACCAAGTTGGAAATCACGTGAAAGAATCCGAGGAAAAAATTGGAGTGGGCAAGTGAAAAGCAAACAGAAGAAGGGACACAAAAAACATGCAACCGTTGGGGAAAAGGGATAAAAGGGAGGGACAGAAATGGAAAAAGACATGTAACCGTTGGGATTTCCGGGTTGGATTCGAGTCTCCTGGTTCATGGACCCGCCCCCAGCGAAGCACATCAAATATACAGATTGTACCTCACAATCTCACATGCTCTTGCTCTGCTGTCTACTCACTACTTCTTCGCCCCCACGGCCCCACCTCCCACTCTCTCTCTCTCTCTCTCTCTCTCTCTCTCTCTCTCTCTCTCTCTCTCTCTCATATATATATACAAACTATTTTTATACACAACTTTAAATACAAATGAAAATGTTTAAATACCGAACTTGATCAATGAATTAATAGAAGCACAGAGAATGTTCGTTAAGTTTTAATGAAATTATAAGGCTTCCAACAATAGACTATTTGAGTTTCAATAAAAATAATGAAATAGTTCATAACATCAATAAACAAACTATATTTATTCCGGACATTTCGGCTCCCATCATAATTTGTCTTTTCAATAAATAATCACACAACATTATTAGATACAACAATTGGCCTGGCCCCCAAAATTGTATTCCAAATAAGCTTACCTTATCCAATAATCATGTTTTCTAATTACTTTTAATTTATATTAATTAATATATACGCAATTTGACAATAAGAAAAATTAAAAAATAATACTACCGTCAGCAATACAATACTCCCCCTCTCCACTCTTATAAGCTCTCTCTCCCTACTGCTGAAACCTGACTTCACCAACTGCAATAAAGCCCAGAGAAGAGAGAGAGTAGAGAGAAGCAAAGCAAAGATGGCGAAGGAAGTGAGCGAAGAGCCGGAGGTCCACCACCACCACGGCAAGGACTACGTGGACCCGCCACCGGCGCCACTGCTCGACCTTGGCGAGCTCAAACTCTGGTCCTTCTACAGAGCCCTCATCGCTGAGTTCATCGCCACCCTCCTCTTCCTCTACGTCACCGTCGCCACCGTCATCGGCCACAAGAAACTCAACGCCGCTGACCAATGCGACGGCGTCGGCCTCCTCGGCATTGCCTGGGCTTTCGGAGGCATGATTTTCATCCTCGTTTACTGCACCGCCGGAATCTCAGGTTTCCTTCAAATCCCTAAAAACTTACTCAAATTACAAGAAAGCCTAGCAACTCAAAATTGTCCTTTCTCGTTCGAATTTCAGGTGGTCACATTAACCCGGCGGTGACATTCGGGCTGTTCTTGGCCCGGAAGGTATCGCTAACTCGGGCCGTTGCTTACATCGTAGCTCAGTGTCTGGGGGCTATCTCCGGCGTGGGCTTGGTGAAAGCTTTCATGAAAAGCCCCTACAACAAGCTAGGCGGCGGAGCTAACTCGGTGAGCTCAGGTTACAGCACCGGAACAGCACTCGGCGCTGAAATCATTGGTACCTTCGTGCTCGTCTACACCGTCTTTTCCGCCACTGACCCCAAGAGGAGCGCACGTGACTCTCACGTTCCGGTAAGCGGCGACGGCGGCGGCGCTACAGCTCATTTCTATTCTACTGTTTCAATCTTTTATATATCGAGTAACGTTGTTTGAGTTGATTTTGTGTACGCTTAGGTCTTGGCTCCACTTCCGATTGGATTTGCGGTATTCATGGTTCATTTGGCGACCATCCCCATCACCGGAACCGGAATCAACCCGGCTAGGAGCTTCGGAGCTGCTGTGATCTACAACAACAGCAAAGTTTGGGATGATCATGTAAGAATTTGAGTTAATAATTTATGTTTAGGTTTTCTTTTTCATAACTGCAGCAGCAGAATAATAATACTGAAATATATATGAACGCAGTGGATATTCTGGGTGGGACCATTCGTCGGAGCATTGGCGGCGGCGGCGTACCACCAGTACATATTGAGGGCTGGCGCAATTAAGGCGTTGGGATCGTTCAGGAGCAACCCGACCAACTGATCGACTCAAAAATTCTATTAATTAGTATGTCACGTTGTTATTATGGTGATCTATGTTTAATTAATTTATGTGTATTTAATTTGTTTGGCTTTTGTGTGTAATGGGGAATATGGGATGGGAATGTTTATTTGAATGTATATGGGATTTTTCTACTTTTTCAGTACAGTTTCTTCATGAATCTTCATTCTTCATTGATTTCACTAACATACTTCACTTACTAATTATGATACTATTTTATCGTTAACAGAATGACTAATTATGAAACTATTTGATCATTAACGAAATTAGTATGAAACTAAAATACGTGAGAGGCACTTGTGTGCACTAGGTGCGCCATCAGGCGCATTAACCGGGTGAACGCGTTGACAAAAAAATGAAATGTTTCAAAATCAATATCAACTGTAACACTAAAAAGTATCATACAAAAACTCAAAAGTATCGCATGTATCCTTAATGAGTATCGGTCAAAATAAATAAATAAATAAACCCTTAAAATCAATATCGACCGTAATATTAAAAAGTATCACTTAAAATTCAAAAAGTACCATATGTATTCTTCAAAAGTATCACATATTTTACCATTTTTTTACGGATTGACCCGCGTATCCGTCAAACGTAGTTGACTGTTTAATATAAATTTATATACATCTAGCATACAAATTTTTGTCAAAATATGATTATGCAAACTAACGGAACACTTCGATCACTACTTCTAGTTTAACAATCGTGTCGGTACATTTAGTTGGATGCCGCGTAAGGTAAAACATATACATACAATTACCATTTTGGCTAATTGGTTAAAAGTTAAAACATATACAATTACCATTTTGCCCCTCAACCTCTCTTTCTGCTCTGTCTCAAGTCTCAATCATTTCCTCACGTCTATTTTGTATTACAGTACTATTTTGCTTTGTTTTTGTATGCACCAGCCATTTTTCCTTTACCCCTGCCCTGTGCTCTTGTTATAAATACTCGAGCGTTTGTGGGATGTGTTAGGCAACTTAACTTTTTCAAAAAATGAAAAAGAAAATAAAAATCGGAATCTAATAACCTATTAATAATTTATTGGCACAAAGCAAATGAATGCAATGAAGAGATCCAGACTTTTCTATTTATATTATGTAAAATTAACGAATATTTAGTGGTCACCATATTTAATTCGTTTAATTTATAATATTATTAATTTCATTTAAGTTAATCAATAATTAATTAATGACACTGTTTCGTTTAATTTCGGAGGGAATGTTCATTCGGTTCTAGACTCCCAATGAAATCTCCTATTTTTGTGGGTATTGGGGGTGTGAAAAATCAAATCAAACCGGACTATTTGGTTTGGTTGCTTTGGTCATTTTTTTCTTTAATTTTGATTTAGTTTTGAATATTAAAACCAAAATATAATTTGGTTTGATTTCGGTTTAAGTAAAAAATATTTTGGTTAAAACCGAACCAACCAATATACACACACACACACACAATATTTATAATTTATAATTCTAATATTAATTATACCTAAATTAATAAATTTAAAAGGTAATATATATCTAAATAATATTATAATTCTAGTATTTAGTTTTAGTTTTCTAGTTTTAGAATTTTTAAAACATTTACTTATTTAATATATCATTTGTTATCTATTGAGTGCATGTTATTTTCTTCAGATATAATTATTTCGTAAAAAATAAAATAATCATTAAAATTCGGTTAAATCGAAAACCAAACTAAATTAACCAAATAATTATGGTTTGGTTTGGTTCGGTTCGTTAATATATATTATTTTGGTTGGTTTGGTTTGAATTTTTTTAAGAATTTTTTTATTTAACTTTGTTAATTTAGTTCGATTTTACATTAACCCAACCATTCGCATGCTCCTAGTGGATATGGAATATAGAAATATAATAACCGTACCAAAATCTGGAAAGGCCTTTGAAATTTCGCGAGGGGATTGGCAGAACCTTGACCACTTTAGACTCCAACAGAGCCAATAATGGGATTTTTTTTTTCTCAAAATAATATTTTAACACACGCATATATGTGCAAGCATAAAGAAAAGGAAGAGTTAAATGAAATGATTTTGTACTTCATTTAACAGACATCAATCAACTTTTAGCTAATTAAAGCACTAACATATAATTAATTAGATATGCTATGGATCCTTAAGGAAATCTCATCAAATTTTTGAGAGACCCTAACCTTGTATATATACTCTTTTGAATGCATTGCCAAGAGAGAACTGGCTACACAAGAATTTATATCCATAATCGCTCGAAATCACATTTTACATCATCAAAATTCCGTAAACATATATCAAGAAAAAAAAAAAACATAAAAATTAAAGACCACCCCCATCATATATATAAAGGATGCATAACATAATGTTCAGTTCAATAGGAAGTGCATCAATCAAAGAAAATTAATATGCACTTTGGTCATGTAAAACACTTTAATTTCAATATAAAAGAAAACAAAGTAATTAATATGATCCTTTTCATTTCTCTTTTAATCGATCGGATGGATCTATTACTTACTATAGATGTATATAAAGCAACACATCTCAATACTAGTCATGATTTTAGCAGTACAAGATTTGTAACATTTTGCAATTCCCAAACTGCAAAATGAGGCACGAATGCATGCAAATTAATGAGAAATTTTATAGCCCTAACCCTAACTAAGCTGAAATAATCCTTCCTAGATCTCCATGTATCATCCCAAGTGGTTCAAAATAGGCTATGCTATTATCATTAAAAGGAGTTAGATTAGTCTGAATACAACCCAGTTTTGCATGATCTCTTGTTCCATATATAATTTAATACATTCTTCCAAATTTAATCTCATCCATTAAACAAACTTCTCCTTAAAAAAATATAAATCATAAAAAGGCTAGAAGACTGATTTGAAATAAATTAAAAAAAAAATCACATTTTTTCTCTATTTTGTTCTTGGTGGGCTACTCTTCCAAACTTCTGACAAATATAATACTAATCGTTCTTATATAATATTTTATTTTATTCTAGTTTTGCATATTTTTATAATTTTTAGTTAATTTTCAATGTACTTAACTAGTTTTAATGTATGAATTTTTTTTTATTATATTTTTCTCTATTATGTTTTTGATTTTTATATCATTTTATGTTAATATTAAATATAAATATCTAATTATGTGAATTTTTTTACACTGTACACAATTACTTGAGATTCTCTAATCCCAACTTGTGTGTGTCAACCGTATGTCAAACCTCAAAATTATTATTTTTTCTTTCATTTTTTTTTCAATTTTAATTTCTTCTGGTTAAGTATAATCTTACATTATTATTTAGGGTTTATTCCACTCAATGAGGGTTTATAATTATTTTTTAATATTTATTTTTTAGTTAATATAATTGATTTTTGGGGTTGATTATTCTAAACTTAGTGCATATAATTTTTAAAAATTTCATTTTTAGCAATAAATATTAATTATTATTAGTTATAATATAATAAATTTTATTTTTGTAAAAACATTATTAATAATATACAATTTTAATATTGACATACGGTTAGCACACACAAATTGAGACTAGTAGATCTTTACTCGTACACAATGTAGTCCCCCTAATATTTTTTTCTGGATCCACCACTAAACGATAGAATGCGCTAGTTTAATGTATTTTATAACCTCCATGAACAGAAAAAATGCTTTTGATTCCTACAATGAAGAGGTTTATATATCACAGCAACTATCTAACAATTCTAGTGCATGACTCAAACAAACAAACGAATTACAACGAATATATAGCTGATGAAGTCTCTTCATCTAAATTGTGCAAAGATTACGTACCTAATTTATTGGAAACTTTTCGAACACTAAAAGAAATTCACTAGTTTAGGACGGATAAATCCGTCGCTAAATCACATTTTTCCGTCGTTACGATGCGCTAACGATGGACCGTGTCCGTCTTTAAATGCTTTGTCGGCAAGCAAATCTAACAACAGATGTAGACGGTCATTTAACTTTGTCCGTCGTAAAAATTATTATCATCAATAATCATCTTGAGCCTTAACGACGGACTATGTCCGTCGCTAGAAAAGTCACGCTGTCTGTCATTAGGTCCGTCATTACATATAATTTTTTTTATTTTTTTTATTGAATACTCCATCCGTCCCAATAGCAAGGTCCCTCTTTCCTTTTTGAGGTGTCCTAATAGCACGGTCTCAATACAAATAAGGAAATAATTAGTGTGTAATAAGGGACTAATTAAATGAATGTTGGGCCCACTTCTTCCTAATCATAATCGGCCCTCCCCTCTCTTATTTCACTGTGCACGCCTCTTCACTTCTCTCCCTCTCTCCCGCTCTCTCTGCCTGCAACACCACATCCCCACTCCCTCTCTCTCTCATTCTCACTCTCTTTGCCTGCAACACTCTTTCCTCCCCCTTTCTTTTTCACCGTCGTAATGAAACGGAAATTCTCTCTGCCCAAATTTGCTAGCTTTGCCCGCATCCAAATTCTTCGTAATTCCACCATTTAACTCAACTTAAGATAATATGAAACTACGTACTGAGACTCAATTGATCATAAGATTCATTACATGATGAAAGTATAAGAACTTAATATATAATTCAATATTAATCAAAAGTATAAAAAACCAAAATGCTGTGTGTCTTTCTCTAAAAAAAAATGCCATTCTTTAAAAAGATTACAAAAACCATCTTAAAGATTATCTTAGTTCTCTCTTACTCGTGCGTATAAGATAACATACACAACCAATATTAAATAAAATGGTAGTTCATACTCGTGTTTGAAAACAAAAAAGTGATGGGACGAATCCAAATTGAGTTTGGACCTAGCTATTTCCATTGTCATGCATCATAGGCATCATGCATTAATATGCTTAATGTTATACTTTTAGAACTTAACGAAAAAGATAAATCGTGAAATGTGTTTTGATGAGCATGAATGTAGAAGGTGAAGGACAACTTAACATCCTATTTCAGTAGTCTACTGATGGAGTGCAATCTCGATTTCCTAGTGCAATATTTGTAGGTAAAGGTTGTGAATTCACCCAGCGAGGTTGCGACCTTTTTATACATTTTTATTTGGAATAACTTCACAAATTAAATTTGGAAAATTCTAAACACGTCCCTCATCTTACTCGTTATACCACTACTAATTGATAAAAACATAAAAATAAATGTGATAAGACCTTTTTTACCCCTTAGCCCACAAAACTTAAAATTCCATCATAATCCCTTACTACATTGTATCCATATTCTTTAGCATATAACTAAAACAACAAGAAGCGTTATAATAAAAGAATATATGATTCGGCATAGGCCCTTCCATTTTTTTAATAATTAATAAAAGCTAGAGAGAAAAAAAAAAAAGATGAGAGAACAATAACAGAAATCATAGGCATAGCACTAGTTAATGCTACTACATCCATAGTATTTCGCTTATTGATCATCCATAGTACCTACTCACAATTATAAAAGCTAACGAGATACATATCTTTTTTGTCATGGCCAATTCACTGTAGTTCGTAAATTCAATATGATTTCAAAAGAAAACATAAACTTATCATGATAAATAATTCATGTGGCTGGGAAGAACTTCGACGACCAAAATTATTGTTGCGGATGAAGGATTGTGTCTTGTTCTTTCTATCTCTCTTTTTTACTTATGAACTTGCAGGTGTTATGATTTCTATTGTTATTCTCTCGTCTTTTTTTCTCTAACTTTTGTTAGTTATAAAAAAAGGATGAAAGGGGACTATGGTTTTTTGATTTTTTATTGTAGTATTTCTGGTTGTTTTAGTTATATGAAAAGTGATTGAAGCTATAGTGTAGGGGTTATAATAGGATTTTAGATTTTTGGGAACTAAGAGCTAGACAGGTCTTATCGTATTTATTTTTATATTTTATAAATTAGGGGAGGATATGAATAGTAAAAGAGAGATGAGTTTAGATTTTCCTAGAAAATTTAGGGCGAGCTACAGTTGAAGTGTAGATATGATTGGGCCAGAAGCTTATTGAGTGAGCCCATTGTTTTATCATTGCGATAGTGAGAAGCCCAATAGACGGCCCCTTTTGGGGTTTCCCCTATCTCAAGACTCGAGTGTACGGATCATAAAACTTTCGTAAAACCCTAAGTGGAAAACCTCACCAGTCAATCCCACTCCTCTCCATCTATCTATCTATCACCACTGCTCAAATTTCAGTGCAAAATGGCTGCTAGATTCAAAGAGCTTATGAAAAAATACGGTAAAGTTGGAGTTGTGGTGCATTGCTCGGTCTCCGCAGCCTCAATTTCAGGCCTCTACCTGGCGATTAAGAACAACGTCGACGTGGAATCAATGCTCGAGAGGGTTGGATTATCCAATCTTGCCAAGGATAAGTCCAAGGATAGCGGAACCTCTGATAACCTCTCGGAAAATCCTGAGATCATAACCAAAACCGATTCGGAAATTACGGTGAAGGAGAAGAATCGGACGGCGGAGCTCGCGGCGTCTAGCGGCGGTGCTCTGGCTCTGGCAATCCTGTTAAACAAGGCGCTTTTTCCGATTAGGGTACCGATCACCTTAGCTGTCACGCCGCCCGTGGCGCGGTTTCTGGCGAGGCGAAATCTGATCAATAAAACTGTATGATTAATCACCTGGTTCTGGTTTTGTTTTTCCTTGTTGGTTTGATTTGTTTCCAAAAATAAATATGGAAGTGACAGAGTTTGTTGCTTTGGGGGAAATGTGAATTTTGGGGCTAAAAGCAGGGGAGATTGCATATCTTAGTTAATAAGATTATGTAATTCATAATTTGAAGATGGATTGTACTAATGAACATGTTTTCTGAACCAACTATATTTTAGCTTTGATGATTATTTAGGTGGTTTCATTTTCCCTCTTTTCTCGTTCGTTGTGCTCTTTGTTCTTGCACCTTAATATAAGATTTTAACCCAAGGAAAGAAGTTTAGTTTTTAATTAACTATCGATAATGTGGATTCGAAGCCTCAAATTGTTGGGGTTTTTTTTTTTTTTTTTAATTTGATTGAGTTCTCATGCCTGTGCACTGGAGAAAGATTGATTCATGGGTGGGATTTTTTTATAGCAATGTTGAGATTAAAAAGAAGGTTAGAGAATGATTTTTAAGCTATGGTGTGGATGGAACATGGAATCAACATGGATTTATTAGCAATACAGCCTCTGTGGAGCTTCTAGCCTCATTGTTGTAAGTTTGTTATGTTTCACCCTCATGTGTAGAATAATTAAGATTTTAACAAGTGTAGACAAAGTTTAATTAAAAAGTAAGTTTTGTGTTACTTCCACTATCATTGATGGATGACACGTATATTAACTCTCACACCCATGTATTTGATATCTTTATAAATGTACACTTGAGTATATTAATGATAATAGAATAGAGATATAACATGAAGTGTACTAGGAGATTTATAACATGAAATGTACTGGGAGATTTGTTCCGGAATTAAACATGCTTAACTTATCCAAGGACTGTCAATAATTAAATTTATTTAATTATTTACCTTCATTATTATGCCCTACTAGATATATATAGTGAAAAATTTATAGAAAAAAAAAAGGTATGGTAAGAGTTTTTAAGTGTTGTAGTGTCATTATCGTATGGTGTCGCGTCTTAACATTTTCTTCGAGAAAGCCCTATAAATTTATATTTTTCATCTAGTCTATGGGGAAATTCTATGCCATGTTCCCATAGTATAGGATAATATGACAACAAAATTTGGGCACGAGCTTATGAGGGGGCAACTCCAAACCCACATCAAAAACACCAAGTTCGATGTTGGATCGACACCAAATTTCTCTAACCCTGAAGCAAAGTTTGGTGACACTATGACAACTATTAATTTGGACAAAATTTGGTGTGAGCGGGTCCCACTTATTTATAACTTAAAATAATTACTAAATAATTTTTATAATTATAATTTATGTATTGATATTTAAAATTATGATATAATTATTGCTGACGCAAAATTGGACTATTGTTCAAAGAATTCTGCTGGGATTGGCCACTGCAGTCTGCAGAGGCATATGCTCTCTTCGACGCCATTTGCCATTTCAGGGAAATTATATGCGACCCCAGTTGATGCAGAAAATGTCAGTATAGATTTAATATGACACTTATATTCGTTACAATAAATTTATTATGACACTTACTCACATTAGATTCATTGTGACATTTTCTGCACTAGCCTAAAGTAGCATAGTATTTCCCCTGAAAAGAATTCAAACTTCAAATCATCAAATCAAAATAGACTTGAATTTAGTATTTTTATGTTAATTTATGTGGTAAACACGAAACAGTGTTGGTTCATCCAAGAAAGCAGCCGTTCCATAACAACTATCTCGTGTACTTGGGTGGATTTTTTTGAATTATCAGAAACTTTTCAACCATGTTTATAATTTTCGTTTAAATTTGAATAATGGATTGGATAGTATGTATATGCATCGCATATAACGAGGTGCATATGATATGACTTATCAACCTTCTCCTCAATGCATCGAAATATAGTAATATACACAATGATTATTTTTAAAAAGTTATCAAACCAATTATATGTTGTGAACCCGGCATTTATGGACCAAGAAAAGTTGTTCAATGGTGGAATTGGGAAAGAAGTTGCTGTGAAGGAGGCTAAGCTCAAGATTCATTTTTAGGGTGCAAAGATGGTGAACAGATGATGATGGAGTTTGGGGAAAAATTAATTATTGATGGATCAAAGTGAGAAGAACCAACCCAGTTTGTGGTAGTATTAAGTTTGCTACTTTTTTCAAAAGTGGCCCAATATCTTATTTGTAAAGCCCATTTGTACCTAGAGTTTTTTTTTTTTTTTTTTTTTTTTTTTTTTTTTTTTTTAATCCTTATGGTGTAAGGTATAAAAACTTTATAATTTCCATGAAATACCTAAGAATGAAATTACTCAAAAGTTCTCCCTATTTTTGCTTATTTTCTTCTTCACTTTCTTCCGTATCTTCCTCCATTTCTTTTCCCAAGATTCAATTTTTATTAATCAAAATCTTCTAAATATTACATATCTCATCATAAAATTTCAAAATATGTGTCCATCTCCCGGGATCAAAACATTATAATACAAAAGGGAAAAAAGAAAATTAAGAAAAGAGTAGTAACAAATCAATCCATCCAATTACAACGTTTGAAGTAAACAATTCGTATATGATCCGACAATTTGGTACACATGCCCGATACCTAACTCATCCATTGAGGGTTAAGTTTCTTCTCACCAATTCGAGTGCTTAGGATTTAATTTTGTGCCGCGAGAATGTAATCGTCCAATGATGTAATGGTATGATTTTCTATGATATAAAATGCCCCTTTCTAAAAAATAAAATAAAATTGGTTAATTATTGAATAAACCATGACATGTGATCTATTTTGCAATTGCGACATAATTTTTAAAATGTTTCAATAATATCATTCGTAGTAAATTCAATATCCTCAAATTAAGTGTTAAAACATCATTTATAGGACAAATTTTGACAAAAGAAATTCCGATTGTCAAAATTGATACGAATAACAATTCAATGTTATTATTGAAACATTTTTAAAATGCTATTGAAATTACAAATCGATCAAAGATCATGATTTATTTAGCAATTATCTCAAATATGTAAGGTCGTCTTACAAGTTAAAATATATAAGATAGATCAAGACCAAATCCAAGCACAATCAAACACCAACAATAACAGTGAATGAGTCTGAATCCGAATTTTTAACCTGCAGTACAATCTTACACAAATTGTTTGTCTAATAAAAAGGGTAAAGGGTTGAATGGGATAAAAGATTCTAGGTGATGAGATGAAGATGGACAGCAAGGCCCCAAACTGGAGAGAGAGAGTGAGATACAGGAAACGGGAAGGTAGGACATCTCATATTTTGCCTAGTTCCACTTGGATCCTATTCTTTGTGGTGCATATCAAGCATTCAGAACTATAGTTATTTGCAAAACAAAAACAACAAAGTAAAGAATGCTAAATTTAAACATTATTTGTTTCATAATATATCCACCAAGCAGAGGCAGAAATAAACAATCTGAATAGTGAATATTACAACAACAATTCTCATCTAGGCCTAGTCAAAAATATTGGCTGCCCAGAAGGGAACGCTTACCCCAACCCTGCAGCCTTCCCAACAATAGAATAAACAAACGAGAAAACTAAACAAAATCAAAGAGCAATGAAAATGAATCCTCAGAAAACAGATGGCTCAATTTTTCTCACTTCACAAAATTTTGCAATTGGATGAGTAAAATCCTTGCGGATTTGCTCAAACCATATTTCTCCCGCCAAAACACAAGCATAACAACATAATATCAAAGTCTATAGTTAAAGCGCGTCTTCTCTGAATGCTAACACCTTTATGCTGAGATGTAGCTTTTTGATTAATCCTGGTAAGAGTTTGTTTTGCAAAGAATACCTTCAGATTAATGGCTACAACTGTGTCAGATTCAGATGCTCAAATTCCTGACAGTCAGCTCCAACTTCATTCAACGCAGAGAAAAGCTTCGGTAGAACTTTAGCAAGCATTAGCTTGAAACCAACTGAATTTGAGTTAGTATTATTATCACCGCTAGAAGCATCCTTTCCGAGTGACCCGATCAGGTGCCCTTTCATGTAAGCATCACATGCCTTGAGAATATAACGACCACGCTTCCTGAAGTGCTTAAAAACCAGATCTTCAAAATCCTGCAAACAATTGTGTGATTGCATAGCAGCAAACATGAATCATGTCAGCATAATATCCAGTACTGTAACATGGATGCATTAGGATATTGTTCAAGTGAAGGAACTACAAGCATTCTAAAATGAAAAGATACAAAAAAATGACATCTATTCTAATATTCTGCAATTACATATACCATTATGGTTGGTACTCAGAAACATGGCATGGAAAAGAAAGAACCAAGCCTATTGTTTTTAAAGTTCGTGGATATTTTTATTTATGAAGCTCTCTGAAGAAATGCTTCTCAATCCATTCTATTCACCAGAAAATGGACAAAAGGGGGAAGGGGCCATCGGAAGAGAATTATAGGATGATAAAAGCATAGAATAGTTCAATATATTTCCACAAAGATCTCCAAGTGAACAAGAAAAATTGTGCAGACTATGAAGAAATGTTGAATTAATCACCTTTGGGGGCCTCCGCATCTGATACATCATTGTCTTACAATTCAATAAAAATGTATTCTCATTGTAGGACAGTGAATTTTTCTCCCCTTCAGCTGTCCCAATTTGTTTGTCATATCCAGCTTCATTAAAATATGGCTTCGAATTTAATACTAGGCCTTGGAGTGAAACCAGAACTTGAAGAATGCTTGATGTTGAATGATCCCACACCTCATTTCCTCGACCTGTCCACGTATTCAAGAGACTGAGACAAACTTTTCCCTCCTCGTATAAATTTGGATTTATTCGCCATCCTCCAGAGTGGTAGTATGCGGACTGCAAAAGAAATATGATCACAAAAATATTGAAGTGCATAACTAGTGTAGATACTAAGAGACAAAAGCAACATGTAAAACAATGTGTGTGTGGGGGGGTGGGTTGGGGGGGGGGGTGTGCGTGTGTGTAGAAGTTTTCTTACAGGAGGAAGATCTGGATATTCTTGAGGAAGGTGAAAATCAAAGAAGAAAAGTCCATCCTGGTAAGGCGTCCCATAAGCTCCAACTATCACAGCCCTCAAAAGATCCATTCTATCTTCATAGACACGTACATATATACCCTCTGTTTAACAGTAATTTAAGTTAAAAAGATAGCTTCCAATATGTTCCAACACAATCAAACATTAACATCTCAGAGAATCACGAAAACAGGAGAAGCATACCGGGAAGATTATTTTGAAGAATGTCCCAATCTAGTTGCACTTTCTTGAGCCACTTCCTAGCAGCATTGTTCTGTAAGATTTTGTTCAAGGATTTATTACTTGACATTTCAGAGAAATAGCAGACAAGATATGCCAATAAATAGGGTGCAAAAAAAGTATCCACAAGGAGGTAACCTCAAATCTACACAAATGATTTACATTCTGATAATGCGAGTATGACTAGTCAGTACTAACCTGTCTATGTGCATCAATAAAGTGATGGTCTAAAGGATCTCTAACTATATCAAAACCTCTGAAAGTTGAAATAAACTCTTCACGTGCAGGAGCATTTGATTCTGGTTGTTTTAAGTTACATAGCGTCTCAGCAATTTCTAACAGATCAGAGGCCTCCGCAGCATCATGTTCCTCCCCTTCACATTTAGTAGTTAGCTTAGAAAGTTGATCCACGATATCATAATGATTTTGAGAGCTCGATCCGCTGTCACGATCTCTAGTTAAAGTCAACCCTTCAGGTTGAAGATCATCTTCATCTTTTATATCCAAGTCTAACGGATCAGAGTGTCTTCGTCCCCTTGAAAATATTCCAGAGGCTAGTCTAGTCATAAAACCAATTGCAGCTAGAGGAATTGAAAGAGCTCCATTCTTTCCAGAGTTTTCTGCACCAATGGTGTCATCTTCAATCTCAGGCTCACTATCAACAGCATCCTCTGTTCCGTGGTCCTGAATTCAAACATTTATGAAAACTTATCAAATAAATTAGAGAAAATCTTCCACGGAAACAATATAGAATAATATAACTTGTAATAGATTGTTTATTCGAGCCTAGAATTATGATTGTCTGGAGAAGTTTTGATATTAACAAAGCAGCAAAAATTAACAGCTATATGGGTCATCCGACCACACATCCATTAATGTTAGAGCTTCGAGTTAGTAAAATCAAGTGTTGTTTAGTTATAGAGCTAAGTTTAAAACAGACTCCTTCAACTACTTCATTACATTGCATTTTCTTTAACTGCTTCTGCTAGAAGAGAAAGACCTTAATTGATAGCATCTCAGAAATCGGAACCAAATATACATCGTAATATAACTCCTGTGAACCACATAGAGGTAAACATTAGGAATTTACTAAGACTTTGCAGAATAATTATTTGCACGAGAAACTATATTATCAGCTACTCTCAAATCACATGCTAAGTAACTGAACTAAGCCCCTAAAAATTTGTTCGTGTAATCATGCATAGTTCCTCATAGACTGAACTTGACCTTTAAACCTACCCAAAGAGACAATATACATCAATGCCTAGCCATCCAAACTTAGAAGGTGAAAAACTTTAGTGAAGCTCTTGGTTGGTAATCATTTAGTTGTAAGAAATAAAGATATCTGTTTTGGCGGGTCAATTTAAAGAGCTCCTCGCTATAAATCATCAATAGAAGTAGCACTGGCAATTCAGGTACTTGAGTTGCATTTATGTTTGGTAACATGTCAGTTTTGGGTTATGCTCGATCTATGTCGAAGATTATGCAGAAATAAAATAAGTGTATCATAAGACACTTTTGTGAATCATGCTGATCTTCATGTTTCTCTCCCAATAACTTTGTGTTGTGTACTTGTGTCAGGATTTGACAGCCCTGAATCATAGCCTCAAAGTAACGGACTTGAACAATAATGATATGATGTTGGCAGAGACAGTAAATTAGTTGAGGAAATCGAATATAACTAATAGCCAACCTCAGGATTATTGACACTATCCATGTCATCTTCAACTGTTTCCCAGCTAGCTGCATCATCGCTGCCATCACTTCCAGCAGCAATGGACTCATCATCATCCCGACCGACAACATATATTGCCTGAGGACCAACCTGATATAATAATCGAGTTTTACATCCAAGATTAGAGTTTACGAGAAGGATAAGAAAACTGTTAAGGAAGTAAGTGGTTTTCTGAAAGAAAAAAAAAAGTAGAATAATGATAGTTAATAAATCCTCTGAAAGAAGATTACCGTGGATATCATTCCATCAGCCCACGTGACCTCTATATCTCCATCTCTCAAACCTGTGATGTTCCCCACCCAAGAGAGATCAGAAAATTCAGTAGATATGTCATGCGCGGGTGTGTTTTCAGTATGTTCCCTTCCATGATGCTTCTCATGTTCTTGATGCAGCTCGTCTGGATTACTAAGTGGCACGTTCTCAACAGAGTGCATAAAGGTATCCATTTTGTCTGGCAAGGAAATAGGTGATAGCCTAACAACTACATCTCCATAACAATAATCGTAATCAGGGTGCCCCTCTAGCTCATAAACACTCACCATTTCCTCTTTATCAAATTCTCTAGGATCCTCCGCCCTTGCAACAGGCTTCAACCACCTAACACAGGCAGTCCGGTCTTTTGCATCAACACTTTTTATAACCCCAACGCGTCTGGGCTCAACAACATCATCACTGTCAGCAGCCTTTTCCACTACATACTGTTCTGCAACAAATTCATGATCTCCAGGACTATCAATTGGAATTAGAGATGTAGAATCCAGGTCACGCTTTGTAGTGCCATCCTGCCAAACAACATCAACTTTTGTACTGGTATTGACAATTAAAAGAGCCTTTTCAAAATTTTCTACTTTCTTCCGGGTTTTCTTGTCCTTTCTAACTACCACTTTACGGATCTTCTTGCGATGAACAGGCCAAGTTTCATGGGGAACTTCCTTTGAAGCTGGCACTAAACTATTGCTTAAATCTTCAGCAAAAGCCTTATTTTCTGATGTTTCACCATCTTTGCTTGAGGAAGCATCTAAATTATTTTCAAGTAATTTATTATTCCCAGATGATTGCCCTGTAGTAGCCACTTCTACATCAGAATCATCACCTGTTTCAGTAGATTCGGGCTCATCCTTAGCAGAATCATGGGAATCTGCTTTCAGTGATCCCTTGTTCAAAGTTGTAATTGATGACTCCTTGGAAGATGGGAGTAGGCACCAATCACCTAATTGCCAATTTGTATGTGCAAAACAAGATAATAATTTTAAGTTCTTAGGACTCTGCTCTTCGGCAGGAGTAGTAGCTGAATCAGGCCCATAACCTGCAGATGCAATCCAGTAAATGAACACTGATCCTACAGTAACTTTGGTTACTGTACCATCTAGTCGGTTGGCTTTCCATAATCCAGATAACCACCGAGAATTCTTGAAAACTGATGAAGAGCTTGCCTTCACACGTTGACCTGGATAATAAGGGAAATGTCCATCTTCGAGTATATTCTTTCCAACTGGTTTAAGATGCATTGGGTCAGCTTTCATCACTTTGCAGACAGAACCATCTTCAAGCTGAACAGTGACATTATCAAAAACGTCTTCGATTCTACCTAACCAAGGCCCAAGAACCACATGATCCCCAACAGTGAAATCTCTAATGCGCTTCAGGTCTCTAGATGGTTTATCTCTTATAACAAATCCATCATGTGTTAATAAGTCAACATTGATATTCACATCAACCACTATACCTATTTGACCAGTTGGATCAGAAGCAGCAGCGACATAATCTCCATGTAAAAATCCTCTATCAATAACTTCCACGTCATTAGTACTTTCTGTCGTTTCAGACCCATCCATCCAAAGCACTCTAACTTGATCAGTAGTAAGTGGGTTGTTCTTGGGGTCATTACTTTCATTACTCTCACCAGCATTTTCTCCAGAGGTTTTGTCATTTTCTAGATCACCCTCCTCATTAGAACCTGCTTCATCATCTTTTTCATCATCAACCTCTTCCTCTTCCTCATCTTCATCGTCAGTTATGCTGCTATCGGAATCTGAATCACCAGCAACTTCAGTCACTATCCCAATCTGAGCTTTTGTTTTGTTTCTGATGACATCTTGTCTATAGATATAAGAGACATTCTGTAAATTCTTAAGGATCTCCCCAGGTTTATTTTCATAGTTCATGGTTGGATCAACATTATGTCCACAAGATGAAGAATCACTTTCTTCTGGGGTTGCTTTGCGCTCAGTATTTGTATGCTCATTAGCATCCAGAACATCAGACCGCTGCCCAGATTCCATCTAGCAAAACACAAATCATGCCTTCAAAAAGTCGAAAGATTAATTTTTGTGAATAGAACTTTTGTTAAAAAACTGCTTCTTATAATCTGTGACTTTTTCGAATCCATTTCTGGATGAAGAGATCTAGATCATGCTTAACCATTTTCCATCAGAAAGAAAATAAGGCACGAATGCATGCAAATGAGAAATATTATAGCCCTAACCATGTAAGTTGAAATAATCCTTCTTAGACCTCTAAGTATCATCCCAAGGGCCCACAAGGGGTTCAAAATAGACTATGCTATTATCATTAAAAGGAGTTAGATTAGGCTGAATACAACCCAGTTTTGCATGAGTTCTTGTTCCATAACTTAAACATTCTTCCAAAACGCAGACGTTTGAAAATTATCTCATCCACCAGAAACTCTTCTTTTTCTTTAATCATTAAAGCACTCATTAAATTGGCTAGTAAAATTGAAATTTAACATGGGGCAGAATGCACCAGTTTAATGTATTTTATAACCTCTATGAAGAAACTAAAAACAAAATGACAATTAACTCAAGTAGCACATATCTTCTTTATTCTTTATTCTTTTTATTTTTATTTTAAACCTTGAATTTAGTTTCACTCAATTAAACCGTCATTAAGTGGAATCCCACCACTTGTGATTTTAATTCACCATCACAGAAAATTGCGAAAAAAACCAGTTGCTTAAAATGAAATAAAAGAAAACCCAGATACAAAAAAAAAAAAAAGAAAGAAAGAAAGAAAGAAAAAAGGAATTAAATAGTGGTTTACAACACAAAAATAAATCCCTAAACCAGCTCCAAACTCATCATCCATTTCAACTCGCAAGCAGAAAGTAGCAATTTATTGTTTTTTATTTATTATTTTTTTCTGCCAAAAACAAGATCAGACGACTCTATTGCATACAAAAATACATTCACCA
Organism: Perilla frutescens; assembly: GCA_026008535.1. Taxonomy (NCBI): domain Eukaryota; kingdom Viridiplantae; phylum Streptophyta; class Magnoliopsida; order Lamiales; family Lamiaceae; genus Perilla; species Perilla frutescens. The sequence continues at coordinate 33,571,592 of BRKX01000012.1, forward strand.
AAACTGAAAAGATAAAGAAAAATAAACAGAAAATACAGAAATAAATTACAGAATTCTGAGAACACGGATATAAATGTACTAACTGGTTTCATAAATCGATTGCACGTCAATCAGAGGAATGAAGGGAATAATGTCACCGATTGCCTCTAAATCGAGCTGACGGAGGAATTTGATTGATTGAAATATAGAGAAAAAACGAGCGGCTCCCTCCGTTGATTCTATGAATTGTGAGAGGAATTGTGTGTGTATATATTTGTGTATATATAGTATTAGAGTTTAGAGGAAAAGGTTGTGATGATATATCACGCGCCGCTTCTAGCTATATATTATACAGTATATCGGTGGAGTCCGGGGCTTTATTGGCATTACGTGCCGTATAAGTATTTTGAGAGTTGATAAAAAAAAAATAATAAACTTAGGTATATTTTGCAATTTTTTTGCACTATTTTTTTCATTATTGGGTATAAGAGCACGTCCGATGCTAAGAAACTATTTAGCGTAGATTCTGCACATGCAATTTCAGCATTAATTTTTTTTACAGTTTTAATGCTCTACACCAAATTTTACTCTAAATAAGAATATTCTCATAAAAATTTCTTTTATTTTATAATTGAAATATGAATATGCTTAATGATTTAATATTTTTCTAAAAATAATAATTATCCAAAACTAATAACTTTTAAATTAATTGTATACTTTCAAAAAATATATACTATTAATGAAAATACAAGTACTTTGCTTAAAATTACTTTCACCATCATCAAAGTACTTTCATCATCAAAGGCTTAAAATTAATGAAAATATTACAAGACTACAACGCTTATGAAAATACATATATTTTGGCCTCAATACTCATAATTAGTATATTTTTGCCACATATGTTCCAATAACATATTTCGAAGCGCAGTGTGAGCAAATGTCGAAACTTATTCGATTGAATGATGAATTGGTCGCAACATTGAGGGAAGGAAATGTTGTTGCGAACTTGAGGGAAGAAAATAGGATTTTATTCAAAAATCTTTATTCTATCTCCGATCCTACTAGACGTGAATACATTCATGGTGAACAAATTAGAATTATAAAAAAAGAAACCAAGCTCGTGAATCTTAATTGTGTCCTCAACAAGGAGATTTTTCATAATTCAATCAATCTAGAGATGAATGACATGGGTTTGAGGATTCTTCAAACGATTTTGGTTAATATTATAATTATCTCAGAGGATCTAGAAATGATTTGTAATCAATGCGTTTTCTCAAGTAGTTTGATCCCGTTTAGTTAGCACGGAATTTGACTGGGGAAAGTATTATAATTTCTTATTTTAATATTATTATGTTTGGTTCATTTTTTTATGTAATATGGAAAGGAATCATATTCCTCGAAATAAAGAAACTTGTGCAACTTTCCTGAAATGTGAATATCTACCCCAAGTAGGTATTCTTATTCATTGTTTATGGGAATCTAATGTTAAATGATTTCATTGTTTGATTTTTTCATTTATTATTATTTAATATTTTTATAAATTATTATTAAGTTTGGATTCATAGTTTTTAACCAAAAAATAAGAAATTATTTTTTTAAATTGAAAAAAAGGATTTATTATCAACTTTTTTTTATTAATACTAAGTATGGATTAAAACATTTTAATAAAAAAATGAGTAAAATAGAAAAAAATGGAAAATTTTATAAATAAAAAAAATGAAATTAAAAAAATGTGATACTTTTTTTATTGACGAAATTCCCACCAAAATTTGATTATTCTATCCATCATTTTTTTTTGTCATTTTTGTCAAAATTTCAATAATATCATTTTTGAGGAAATGTTGTTGATTAAATGATGACCATATGCATATACTATTGTCAATATAGATAATTTTACAAAATAGTTGCCTTAGTTTATCATAAAGATATTAACCCAAAATTATGAAATAATTTTCTTGATTAATTTTTAGTCATAACATTTTATTTAAATTGAAACAATGTGTTGCATTCAATATATATAGTAGTGTTACAAATTGAAGAATTATATTATATATTGTTCGTAATTTAAAATTATAAATTGTTGGTAATATGAAATAAGATATACATATATATATATACATACATATATTAGATATTTAATTATCTACTATTATTTAAATTTAATCCCATAATAAAATAAGAACCGTAACAATTTCCTTGTTATGTTTCAAATACAGACTAAAGATTATGTTAGTAATCATTTTAATCAGATTCACATTTATATAAAATCATATTCCCAAAAAACTTTACTTTTCTGTCAACCAAACAAGCTCAAATTTGTAGTGTGTTTTTAAGTTAATTTGTAATATGTGCAACTTCATTCTACCCATTATGTTTAATTAATTGTGCTTTTATTGAATTTATTTATTTAGATATTTATAATTAAATTAAGTGCATAAATAATTTATAAATTTAATAAAATTTATTAGATAATCTATCTTATAATGATTTTAAACAATAAAACAATTCATTAAATGTTGTGGCAGAATTTGATGCTGCACCAATTAGAGGAAGATTTGAAACAACATTGGAGTGGATTTCTGCACCAAATTAGTGTTTTAGTCCAGCATTGAAAATGCTCTCGTACCCATAGCATCTTGTGTGTGTTCCCATCAGTTGTAGGATGGTCCAGACTCCAAAGTCCAAATGAGAGACAAGTTGTTGAGTCGAACTATGATTGAACCGATTGTAATGTGTTACCTGACTCGTCTATATGGTTGTTAGGTTGTTCTTGATGAATTAGAAGAAATTATATAGTGAATTATGATTAAGATTTTGTGATTTGAATTTAAAATTTGAGCTTCAATTTAATATTAGACTAATTAATGGGTATCTTTAGTCATGGCTGCTGTCACAAGGTTAATTTTCGACTATGAATTTTTCGCCTTGTGCGGCACTGATCACGCACCAATCAGTCAGCCTTCACTCCCTCACCACACTCGTGTTTGTTTGTTTAGTGAGTTTGTGTTGTTTGTGTCGACATCAAGTAAATTACGCAGCGGAATATAAAGCACACAAGCATATACAGGAACTCACTTCCCAACCTTTGTTAAGAACGCACACTTACAAAGACATACCTACAGCTCAATGCACAAACAATATCTATGCCTTCACGGCTAAGACATACAGAGTATATATTGATGGACATCCCCTATCAATAGGCAATAATCGAATAAGCCTAAGAGCAGTTGAAATCCGCCAAGTCATCGGCGGTTGTGTCCATGCAAAACCGCCCACCAAGCCTTTTTGGACAACCGCCCAAAACTGCCCCACAAGTCTGGTAACTGTCGGCCCGTGTGGCACTGCACCGTGTCCCGCAACTCTCGGCCACGGTATCGTTCGCCAGTCCCCGTGTCTCGCGCGCAAGTGTTGGCGCGCAGGCATCGCACGGCGCCTGGCCCTCGGCAGCGCTCGGCGCCCCTCGGCACCCGCGGCGCTTGGTGCCCGCGGCACTCCTCAGCTCTCGATGCTCGGCCGCTCGGCACGCCTCGGCAGCGCGCACCCGTGCTCGCCTCTCGACAGCTCGCCCACCCGAGTGTCGCCCGTCACTCGACAGCTCCCGATGGGACACGCCCAGCTCACGGCGCGCCCGTACCCATCTAATTCTATCTCATCTGACATTTCCCGTCAACCAGCCAAGGCACTCACACCTTGACACCAATGTGCCGAGACATTGCCTGTTGCTAGGCAATTCTCGGCATCCGGCTTTCATGGGTGTAACAGCTACCATCTTGGTGATGAAATTGCCCGATTTTAAGGAACTAATATGATAATATGAAATGGTAGAATTTGAAATAGAGTTGTGTCATTTACAATAATTAAATTTATATGTATAATTATAAAAAATAATAAAAATAGAAATCTTAGTTGATATTATAAATTTCCACTCGACTAACCCTACTTTTTTACGCGTGACTTCATCTAAGAAAAGGAAAAATAGATTCCCATTAGTTAATTTTATTTTATGCTATTCGATTGGATAACGTGCTAGAGTTGTTGGATTAATATTCCATATATTTCGTGAGCTATTTTTGGAGATTAAGAATTAATTTTGAATAACAAACATTTTGTTTTTATATTTGATTAATTGTGCTAACGTACAATACTTCAACACATATCATGCTTGTTGGAAATTGGAATAATTTGTTGTCTAATCCTCGTATACTTTATTTAATATATACCAATAGATTTTAATAAATAGGATAAATTACATTTTGGTACCTGATATTTCAATACTTTAATGAAAATATTCCGATCATTAAATATTTACAGTTTGATATTCAATCTTTTAATTTTTTTTTATCAAATCTATCACATGGTCAACTAGTTGGTATCCTATAGCATACGTGGACCGCCAAGAATCTAATGTAGATTTTCACATCATACCTACAAATAAAATTAAAATTAAAAACTTAAATTTATATATCATTCTATGTTCATGCAGTATTTTAATGGCTTAATAATGATTTATTCTAAAATATTTATTAGACTTATATTTTAAAAGTGGATCCACAGCTGCCCAGTGCCCATATCTTAAATATTCTTTAATGTTGCTAGCTAATATTATAATGGATGATTATGGAGATTTTAAAATACATTTGCAATAATCGTATTACTAAAATAATATACACAAAATAATATTAAGATCGTTCGATTGCTTTCACATTTATTTTATATCCTATTTGCATAATTATTTTGGATAATTTAAAAGACGTCATCTTTTTCGTATGTATGTAAAACTTGTTTGAGATTAAAATGTTGTTAAAAATATCTTATTTTAGTATTATACTAAGAGAGCATTTGGTTGAATTAAGCTCTTCATACAACTGATAATATATGCTAGAAGATGATAGTAGGAATGAAATAGTTAACACAATTTTTTTAAATGAATATTTTAATATTTATATTATTTTTAGGTCTGACATGGCATTATAAAAATACACATCAAAGTTCCAGCCATTCACGTAAATTATAGGGTACCGGATAGTTGATCATATGATAGATTCGATAAAAATATGAAAGGTCACGTATCAAATTGTAAATATTTGAAAGCCATGACATTTTTGTTAAAAGTTCAAATATCATATATTAAGATCATATGATAGATTCGATAAAAATATGAAAGGTCACATATCAAATTGTAAATATTGGAAAGCCATGACATTTTTATTAAAAGTTCAGATATCATATATTAAGATTTAAGATGTAATTTACCCTTATAAACAAGATAAACCATACATACTAAAGAGTCATGGATGTAATAATTATTGTGATAATATTCAATATAAATATAATAATTTGGATAAATTAACAATCAAATGATAAATCCACAGATAAAGAAACAATAAAATTCTAATATTAGATTTTGAGGGGATTAGTTTGGGTCGATACAACCCAATGGGTCGAGCCCTTCAAAAATCAAATTGGTGCATAAAGCCGCATCTGCACCTCAGCGTGCACTAATTTTTGCTTTAGGTAATTGGCCTAATAAAGTACTGTTGAAGTTTTTTATTATTTAATTAATTTTTTTAAATAATGTTTATTTGTTGTCACACGTCACGTTTGATGTGCTTTTACATAGCTAAATGAGAAAGTAATTACATGCATATTCTCACTTAATATGATCTAGTTGGTGAAGTAACGATCTCATGATTGAAAGATCATAAATTCAAATCACACTAATACTTTATAAGTTAAGATCATAAAAACCTATAAAAAAAAAGTAGATTTGTCAACTTTATATTATTAGTAATTGAGTTCTTGAACTTCTGTTTAGCTCAATCGAATCCATGAACTTTTGTATTACATTGTGATTATGCAATCAAACTTTCATTGATTTCAATTTTGTCATTAAACTTTAGGTTAGGTTAAGTCCTCAAATCACAAGAGGATCCAAGCAAAACAAAACTTCAAATATCATTATATTAGTTTAAAGACTCGATTGAAATTTGAAACAAACAAAATTCCAATATCCAACCATAACACATGTAGGTAAATCCATTTTTACTGCATATATTATATATTCATGACCTACAATTACTAATTACTAATAACTAATCACTTTTAAAATAAGAACATTGTCATTAAAATATAACATCGAATATTCTCAATTAGCCAAGGCTTCCTCCTCAAAGTGACACTCAATTGAATTCTAGAGTAACGATAACAAGCAATCATTTATTTTATTATTTTTTTTAATTTTTAAAAAAGAAAGAAAGACAAAACCCATAACGAGCAAACAAGAGAAGATCCTTTGCTAATGTGATGAGACAGGGGAAGGCATAACTTCGAATTGAAATTTTAGAGGATTAGCGCATCAATAAATTTTTAGTCTTTTTAGAATTGTGTATTACAGCAATTTGTTATTGTTATTTTTATTCAGTTGGTCTTCGATCGTTGCATTGCGTAATAATTGAGTTATCGATTGAAACAAATAAAATATTTAATTGCGTAATAATTTTTATTTGATTCAATTGGTCTTAAACTTTGCATTATGTTATAATTGGATCCATTATTAGATAGACATTGTAGGATATATATATATATATATGTATATATAAGTAAAACACAAAATTACGATCTAATGTAAAATTTTAAGAACCTATAAAACAAAATCAAATAAAACTTCAAAAATCCAATTGCCAAAAGAAAAAAGAAAACTCAAGTAAGTATTTTTATATTCCAATTTCAAATGTCAAATACTGAACGGATATTATTATGAGTTACGACAATCCATTTTTTTCTAATGATCAACAATGTCTATTTTCTTCTCTTTTCAAACGGTTTGAATCCCCAGAAAGTACCGATTAAGGGGCAAAAAGAAGAAGACATTTTAAGGTTAATTGCAGAAAAAAAAAAGGCACAGTATTTCACCCTATTTGCAATTTCAACACTAATTTTTGAAACGTTACAATAATGACACTACCTTTCGATTTGAAGCAAATTCGATACCCTCAATTTTTTCCAATGATCAGGAATCCAACGTGAACTTTTTTTTCAATGCATATATTAATTCCAATGAATTTAAACGACTTGAAATACGAACAACTTGTCGGAGTTCATATACGCGTTGGAAAAAATAATCCACGTTGGATTTTCGATCGTCAGAAAATTTTGAATCGTCGATTTCGCTATAAATTGAAAGGTGGTGTCATTATTACAATATTTTGAAAGTGCTGTTAAAATTGAAAATAGAGTGGGAGGTGATGCTTTTTTTTGGGCAATTAACCCAAAATTTTGTCTACATTTCTAACCCCAAGAGCTATTAGTTTTGTTATATTGAGTCATTACATTTTTGTAATGCCCTCAAACATTTACATACTTATTAACCATCATATATTAATTTATTGCACTAAACCTATTTTTTTCTTTTTTCTTTTTTATTGAAGACATTTCTAACAGTGTTATATGTTACTGCTAACTGCTTAGTGCTAACAAAACAAGAATTGAAGCATTAATTGAAACCAAAAGGCGATACAACATATTAATTGAATAAAATTAACGATTTAGGGGGCTAAATTTGTGTTTCAGGACTTGGAAAATTTCGAAGGCATCAAATACGAAAATTTCAAAGAATCTAGGGATCATCTGTGCAAATACTGTAACATATGAGGCCAAACGTGTAAACCCTGCCAATCCTTGTGGGCTAAAACTGCAAATTTATCATTGTTAATTCTCTCTCTAAACAGCGAATAATCAGAGCTAAAACATCGGAGAACAGAGAAATGATTGTCTGCCTCGCCGTCGTCGGCCACCAGGTGCGCAGCCGTCTTCCTATAATTCGTTTCTATTTATGATTGAATTTATTATTATATTTTAATATATGAATGTGATTACTCAAAATTATGATAATTTTTTGTTTTGCATTTCTTTGATTTGCAGAATAATCCGTTATACATACAGAGTTTTACTGATGCAGATGATGCGCTCAAGCTTCATCATATAGTCCATTGTTCTCTCGACGTCATTGATGAAAGAGGTAAAAAAAAATTGGTTGGGGGTTAGATCTTCTTAGTTTTGCTTCGTGGGTGGCTCAGTAGATGAACATCAGTCATAGAGTAAATTATGTAAGAGATCAAAACTATTCAAACTCAATAATTCCTGAATTTGGTATTTCAAATGTGAATAACAAGTATGAAACCTCGATTCTATAATACTATGATCTAGAAGCGTATGTATGAAATATCTTTCAAATAATGTTGCCGATGTAGAATGTTAAGGAGGACATGTTGGAATGGAAGTGTCTGGTTATGCCGTTATGGTCAGTAACTCTGAAATTGGTTGAAGTAACCATCCCAAAACTTGTTATAGATATATTTGGAGATGATTTATGCACATTTGAGGAGATTGATGGATGCACTATTAATGCGAACTTGTTGATTTCAAGTTAGCAGCTAACTAAAAGGGATGATCAGTTTGAGCAACATCGCATTCAATAAGGTTATTAGACAAGGACTCGACTGAGGTGATCCATGATGGCTTTGAGTGGAAGGGGGGAGTGTAGCAGTCCTAAAAATTTATAAAAAAACAACTTTTTGTATATCGTATTCAACGATCTGCTTATTAGTGTATGCTTAATAGGAATTGTAGCCAAAAAGATAATTTGTATGACCTTTTTACCTTGTATATTATGGTTGAACATATTTTTCTTTTGGTGTTTTGACCAGTTAACAACCCAAAAAAGTCTAGCCCAACAATAAATGAGGCATTCCTTGGTTTGCTATATCCAACTGAAAACTACAAAGCGTAAGTACACAGAACCTTGTCTTTAGCTAGGAAGGTAAACATTGGCATTGTTGTACTTCCTCATATTCTTCTCAGTTGTGCTCCTCATGTAATGTCTGCAGATATGGGTACTTGACCAATACTAAGGTGAAGTTCATATTGGTGACAACGGATCTTGATGTTCGAGATGCAGATGTGAGAAGTGTAAGTCTTCTGATGCATAGTTGGGCTCCCTGCTCTATTTAATCCCTTCTACCGCATTTTGCTGATTAAAATAAAACTCACTCTCATTGGAAAGGTTCTTCATAACAACTTGGAATGATTGTTTTGCCTCACCTATCTGCTTCTGGCTGCATTTAGGTCCTTAACTGTAATTGCTTGAGGGTCATCATCTTATTACAGACCTGTAGTAGCATCAGCTTCCAAGCATTTAAGTTACTTCACTAAAATTTGATGTCTTCTAATCAAAACCAATCTCAGAACGTGTGTTGTATTTTATATACTAGATTTTCTGCTGCCCCTTTTGCTGTTTTTTTTTTTAAATACAGAAGCTCAGACTATCTGTCTTGTTTTGTCCCGAATCCTTTTGAGTTATAAGTTTTATAGAAGTCATTTGGTGGAATTATATGCTAGAATGACTTGGGAATTGGAGTCGGTTAAGTTGTGAGCAATATATTTCAGTATTCTTTTTTATGTTTCATTGGTTCTCAGACCCGTCGTTATGTTCAGTATCCACAGTTTGATTATGTTTTCTTGGAAATGGCCACAGTTTTTCAGGAGGTTCCATACTGCCTATGTCGATGCGGTCTCAAACCCTTTTCACATTCCTGGTAAAAAGATCACATCCAAAACCTTTGCGGAACGAGTCAGCACAATTGTCAAGTCCTTTGGATTGAGTTCGGCAAGCTGAAGAGGCTGAACAGTGATGTGCATTTTTTCTCTGAAGCTTTGTATCTTCTCTGAAACTACAATGTAATCTTGCTGCTCCAATCCTAACATACGATATGACCTTATAGAGGTGTTGCCGTCGAGGTCTCCATCTAAGTGCTACAGTTTTTCAGGTTAACATTTTGCAATATTCATGTGTTCAATTATGTTTTCCGCCAGAACTTTAGCACCCATTTTGTGGATAGAACAATTAGGACTACATCTGATTTGTTAGTGTTGGATCCAGATAATTGCTGCTTTATTCGTAGCCCTCTTTGCACATTTGTTTCTTGTTGCCAGAAAAATAAAATTATCAAGATTTTGAACTTCTATATGGAAGCTATTCCGGTTGAAATTGATCAAACTGATTCTGCACCATCTCTATGCTCACCTGTTTATCCTTGCCTTGGAAGGTGTAGCAGTTTGAAGATGTAGGTGTATCCTACGTTTACTCAAAAACCTATATTTATTGTAATAGGTTCTTAATGCTAAGGCTGCTTAAAATACAGGTGGAAATTATAAGACATCATCAATGGTTTTGTACCTTCAATTTAATGTCTACGAAAGTAATAGCAAATGGACGTGCAGCGTAAAAATTAAAGATGAATTTCGTTCATTTAAACTTAAGAAAAGACATCATCAATGGTTTTGTACCTCCCTCCCTGCAAGAATCAAAACAGAGAATGTATTTCAATAAATGTGGATAAAATTGGCATCTCAACCATGTTCAACACGATAATGATTTCTCATGTTTGACGTTCAATGAATCGAAGTGCATGCAGAGACTGCAGTTTGGGCCCAAAGGATGGAAGTCAATAATTAGCAAATATTTTCATCACTGGAGAATTCATGCACCAATGGTGCAACCAACACGAGAGAGAATCCCATATAACTTGTCATCAGAATTCATCATCGTCCTCCTCAGCTATATGTTTAGCAAGTTCTTGCTCTTGCTGTTGTCTCTCTCTCCTCTTCTCTGCACTTTCCTTTTCTTTATCAGAATTTGGTGGAAATCGAAGGGCCCGCACTGCTTCGTTGTGCATATTAAGGCAAAAAGCAATCCTGGAGTTGAATGCAATTTGAGGCTCATTTGTTGAGTAAATATCCCCAGTCTCCTTTGATATCATCCATCCATTAGCGTGGTCTATTGTGGCATCAATTGCACCATCTCTAATTGCTTTGGATACAATACTTTCAGCATCAGCAACAGGATTTGGAGAATCCAATCTCAACTTCTTAGCAACATCAGCAAGTGAGATCCTGGAGTATGAGATGCTAATGTTACGTAAACCAGTCCTAATCACGTTGTGTCGTAGCCTGACAATCAAGTTGTTGGTTCGATCAGAGCTGAAGGTGCTGGCAAACTTCTCAGCTACTGTCTTGAACAGCTCCAAATCTCCTATTCGAACAGCCTGCAATAAGCATTAAAATGCCAAACCCAGATGACTTGGTTACACTAAATTGCTTCTTAGAAACACTACAAGCTTAAATTATTTTAAGGTGGGGGAATTGCCAGACCCCAGGGCCAAGAAAAAAGCAGGTTTAGCAACCAACAAAAGGTAAGGGAAAAAAGCAACAAGATAATATAAACTTGAACCCTGCACAACAACTATTCCATGAGTTTATCTTAAGAGCTACATCACAATTTAAACACACAGGCATAATATGCATATGGTGAGATTCTCTGAGAAATAAGGGAAAATGTAAACTCGCCCTTGGGTTTTTTCTCCAGTCATCCTGTGAAAAGCACTTTCAACCAAAAATATTTAAGCTACAGAAAAACTTAGAACATAGATCTATATCAGGATAATAAAAAATCCGTCAGAGTTCTCAGATGAGGGAAAAAGTTTGTACTCACATTTGTCAGCTCAAAGTACGGCCTCAGAGCCTTTTCCATTCCTTTCTGCATGAAAACAGTTCTTTCTGGAATTTCACCAAGCAGCAACCGAACAATCACAGCCCACTTATTGCACAGAATTCGGAAACCCAGAGCAGAAACAGGTGCTTTTCTTGCAGCTTGAAGGAGTGACTCTTTGGCATCAGTATATTCTAGCTGAATTGTTCTGATTTTCCCAAGATAGAAGAGGTATCGACAGAACTAAAAAAGAAACATCAAAGATTGGAACAGCAATATCTCATAAATAAAAGCTAAGGTTAGACATAAATTACATCCTGGGAATAATAGCACACATGCAAAAAGTTGAAGGAAAAAAAGAAGCAATAAGATAGTATTTGTTTATACTTGTGTACATTAATGATATCTAATATTAGCATTTGTCATTTAGAAAAGCACCAGAGAAAAAAATCTAAAGGTTCTCGTAGCATCTGATAATCAAGACAGCATACATTAATACATTATGATTAGTATGTCTTTAACCATCACCAGTTCACCAACACTAGTCTCAAAGCATAGAGAGATAGCTTGGCCAAAATTGTTCTTAAAGCTATTCAGATCTACAAAATCCTAGAAGCACTGACATCTTCAGAGATTGCAAGAAAGGAACTCCCATCACCCCAAGACATGCTATTTGCAATTCATAATTTCATATAACTCCCGTCTCCTCTTTGTAGTAATAGTTTTATACTAAACATGTTCCAGTCAATGTTCTGGTAAAAGAAATAATTATTGTGAAGGACAGACTGAATGATATCAAGCCAAAAGTGTAAAAAGTAAATCACTGATCCAATGTTAATAGATATTAAATTATTCAAGCAGTGCCATAAGAATTACCTGCTCATTTGAGTGAGCCTCAAAACGTGGAGCCTTTGATCGCAATTTCTCCGCTTGATCATATAAATTGTAATGAAGGTAATTCCTCAACAACAGATTCAACAGTGTTTCCTGCATTATACGATGTGATAAATCATGAGAGCACTGGTACCAAAGTAATCCACTAATAGTAAGCCAATGACAAACAAACCTGCCCCAACTCATCATGGCGCAAAGTAGCAGTACGGTGCAAAGCAAGAAGGGTGCTGTTCATGAATGAAAGTTTATGTCAGATATGGCATGGTGATTTCATGACAAAACAAAATATAAGCAAAAAAAGAGAAACATAACATTCAGGCTCTTGTTTTCCTCAATCATAATTTGATTCAGAAATTTCACTATTGTGCAGCACTTGCTTGAAGGTTCCGCAAGAAAAATTCAAACTAGCAGAAACAACAGCATACCCTCGTATTTCAGCAAGATCACCAGTAAGCTCATAGCTCAGAGAGTAGTAAAAGTAGAGCCTAGAGGCCAGGACGTCAATAGTCCGCCGGTTGAGGTTCTTTATGCGTGCAATACTAGCTGAAGAACAAGCCTTAGCCTGATAGCAACACAAAATTGCCAATTGGTTAACATGCATCCAGGCATCTTTCATAACGCAAGCTTTTCTGGTAATTTAATCATCAGCATGCACCTCATTATATCTCTTCTGATCAATCAAAAATATTAGGAGAAGCAAATAGCAATAGATCTCAATTTCTGGTAATGAGTGCTTCGACGGAGCTAGCGCAGCAGATGTTCCTATATCCACTTCCATATCTTGCTCATCCTCCTGCAAGCATCAAGCACATAAAATGTTTGATTTTTACACACATGCATTCTCTTCAACTTTAAACTCTACATAATTTGATTGAACAACATGACACAGCATGAAATCCCAACTCCTCCATGCCATCGTTTTTCTAGACAACATAAATAGTTTTTCGACATAAAATGCAATCAGGAATTCACGACCATTAGATTCTTATGACAGACGAAATCCCGAAAAATATAGAATCAATACAGGATGCACCATCATTCTTCTGAAATCTTGTCAATTTAGTAGTTGAGGAAGTACCAGCTATATATGTCAAATATTGGATAAAAGAACATAACATAATGGACTATGAACATGAAAGAACGAAATAGCTGCTATCAGATATGGAAGCAACACAAATAGTCTAATACTAATAGTTGATTAGTTGGAATAAAATAACCATTCCACATTATAAGTAATAAACCTCTTTAATCCAAGCCATTAAGAGATGATACATAAATTCTCGTACCGATCTAATTATCATGTTGATTTACTGCATAGAAACTAGAAAGAAATTATACAGACCTCAAGAATGAGTTAATGAACCTAAAATTAATTTTACCACAAATGTTGAAAGTTTTTCCGGAAGGTCTAAATTGCTTACCTTAGGAATATAAGAAGACAAACGAGAATGCACCTCAGATCCAGGCACAAGTGCAAAATTTAGAAATGCAGAAAGCACGGGCGCATTGACCTTCTTCCTTAACTGAATTGTCCACCGGATAGCCCTCACAATTCTTCGAACCTCACGTGTGTAAGCCCCCGTCTCAATCAAGGCAGCTATGTCCTTCAAATCTAACATAAACAACCAAAAATGATAAAAACAGAAACCTAAATAGCCCAAGCCTGCATTCCCTGATGCCAAGGGAAGTGCGAACAAAAAAAGAAGCAGAAACTATTCTGTAATTTTTTCTTCTCTGTAAACTATCAATTATCCTAAATGCCTCTCACAAAGCACACACACATTAGAGGTACTTCACCAAAATCAAAGTCCAAAATTTCATAATCAAACAAATCCCTTAAAAAAATTACAGATTAATGCACATGTAAATTAAGCACTTACTCTGAAGAGTGGACGGTGAAGGCGAAGGCGACGGCGACGAAACGGAATTGGATGGGGCGGGTTGCTGCTCCTTCATCTCAACGTCTTGAGTCATTTTAGCCAAAATCTGAGAAATTAACGCAAATATGATCGACATATAAAACAAAGTAATTAAAACTGGAAACTCCATTTTTCCTATCTTGTTTGAGCAGATTTACTCAAACTGCTAATATTTTACCTGATAAATAGAGTGAAATAGTGATTCTTGAGATAAAGATTTGATGTGAACGAATGGGAAAAAGCTAGGGTTCCGATTACTTTCTTTTGCTGCAAGTCAGAATACAAAATTGAATATTTTCCAAAATTCACAAAGGGAAAAGATGAAATTCGTTGCGGAGGGTTAAAAGATGAGCGGATTGAGCCACATACCTGAGATTCGATGATTTCCTCGATAAATTTTAAAGGGAAAAAACCCTAAAATTGCAGGGCTGGTTCGGATTGGGAGATCTTTTTCTCCAAGCCGTAAAAGGGGAGTAAAGTAGACTGAGCACCCCAAGTTTTGAAATCTGACGACGGAGAACCGGTATAGGGTATTTTTGTCATTTAATTCTATTTATGCTAATTAAAAATAAAAAATAAAAAAAAATAGTATCTGACCCGTGCAATTAAATAGTATATGACCCGAGCGTTGCATGGAAAGAAATTTACATAGCATAGATTATAAAATTAGTTAAATTTAATGTTATATTATCTTTTAATGTAATTTTAGTAATACTTTCTCCGTCCCAATAGCAAGGTCCCCTTGATATTGAGCACGGAGATTAAGGAGAAGTAGATTAGTGGGTAAAGTAAGTTGGTCCACTTCATTAAGGAATGAGTAGAGTAAGTGGGTATTGGGAATAGGGATGTCAATCGGGCTAACCCGTTCGGTTTCGGGCTAACCCGTTTCGGTTTCGGTTCTATTCGGTTCGGGCCTATTCGGTTAAAATTTTCTTCGGGCTCAAAATCTTCGGCCCTAACCCTAACCCTTCGATTTTCGGGCTAGCCCGTCGGGCCAACATGTTTATGATTTTTTTCCACGTGTATAAATTATATCTTGATAATTCTCCTAAATAATCATTGTCTCTTATTCTTGAAATAAATTAATATGTGAAAAATAAGATAAAATGAAAAGAACATGACAAGTATAAAATTTAATTAAGATCAAACTGTATCAAATGAAAGAAAATAAAAATAAATGACATGAAAATGACAATAATGTTCAATCATAATTTATTCTTCCAAAAATAATTATTTTAAACTACACTACAAATTTATTTATAGCTTAATCTTTCATCCAACTTGAAGTACAATCTTCTTCTACTTTAACAATATTTGAAGCCCTTTCAACTTCATGTTTGATTCCATCTTCAAAATATTTATCATTTATCAAAAGAAATAATAATATTATAATATTACAAATTAAATAAATTAAAACATGATAAATTATAATAACTAGTTAGTCTAAAGAAATATAGGTAGGGATGTCAATCGGGCTAGCCCGTTCGGTTTCGGGCTAATCCGTTTCGATTTCGGGCCTATTCGGTTCGGGCTGAATCGGTTAAAAAAATTTTAGGGCCAGAAATTCGTGGCCCTAAGCCACCTTTTTTTTCGGTTTTTTCGGGCCGGCCCATCGGTTTCGGGCTAAATTGACATCCCTAATTGGGAATGGGTAAAGTAAGTGGGGTCCACTCCATAATTTTTTCCATTTTGGTAGGGGACCTTGCTATTGGGACGTCCAAATAAGGGTGGTTGCAGTCCAAAACTCAGAAATCTCAACTTTTTCATTGCTACATCAGCGCCACATCAAAAGTTAACCCCCACCAACTTTTAATATAATTTTTCCACAATGCAAAAGTCAAAAAGTAACTTCTAAGAGGGTCCACTCATACACATCATATATATATATATTGATTTAATTTACAATATTCACTTATATAATTAATTGAATTTGATGTCGTATTTAATTTAATTTTCTGATATTAAAAAATTCAATTGAAAAATTAAAAATTATAACATTAAATAATAAATGAAAAATATTATTCAAAATGCGTTACAACAACAACAACAACAACAGCAGCAGCAACAGCAGCACCAACAACAACAACAACAACAACAACAACAACAACAATAATAATAATAATAATAATACAACAATACAAGACCTTTTGTATGAGGAGTGTCTTCATCAGACATTTTGATGACATACAAGAATTTTGTAGAATGAATTTAGCTAACAACAACAACAACAACAACAACAATAATAATAATAATAATAATAATAATAATAATAATAATAATAATAATAATACAACGATACAAGACCTTTTGTATGAGGAGTGTCTTCATCAGACATTTTGATGACATACAAGAATTTTGTAGAATGAATTTAGCTAAAGTTAGAGGGGAGAGTTGATTGAGAATGAAAAGAACAGAAAATGAACTTTCATTTATAGACAAATAATTATTGTAGCTAACGGCTAGTTGGCAACAACTATTTCTGTATGCCGACATCTCTGCCGACATCATTGTAAAGCTGCTGACATCTCTGCCGACATCAGAAAATAAAAATAGTATTATATATATCATACACTATCTTTATTTACAATATTTATCTATAAATTTAATTTAATTTTCATAATATTTCATCATTTAAAGTTTAAAGTATATTTTGTATTAATTTAAATTCCTAATATTTTATAATTAAAGTAATCATGAAAAAGAGAGCAGACATATGGATATATATATATATACACATATAAAGGATCAATATACATATTATATATATATATATATATATTCTTTATTTACAATATTTATTTATATGTTTTGTTGGGGTTGGCCCATTTGTCCCTTTTCTGGCCCATTAATTAAATAACCTATCTACCCGGCCCAGCCCTAAACCCTTAACCCTAATTGTCGATCCAACTTCCTAATTAAAACAGCATTAAGGCTGTTGATACTTCCCTATGCTCTAGAAGCATCTATAATATCACTCATCTCTCTCACTCCAGATACACTCGATCTCAGAATCTAATATCATATTCTCTCTCTCTCTTTTTGGATCTTCTCACCTCGCTCCCACGGTTTCTCTGGCCGGAGTTCTGACCATCGGCTCCTGTTTGGCCGCTGAGTGTTTGGGAGGAGTGTGCTGTGAGAGAGAACCAACCCTGGCCACCCCCGCTTCCTCTTCCCCTTCCCTGGACTATTTCTCCGGTCGCCGGAGAGGGCTACTGCAGATCCCAGTGGGAAAATCTGAGCCGCCGTGCCTTGGGCACCTTTTCCCACTCACGATTACTCTCTGTTCTTTCCTATTACTCTATCTATTGTTTCTGTTGGATTATCTAACTTGCTTATTTGATTGCTCTACAGATCTGAAGATCTCTGTGCCTGTGAAGAACCTTGAAGGTTCCTTTGACCTTCACCTCTGAGGCCGCCGCTGCTATCGCTTGAAGAAACCCTAGACTAGTTTCTATTGTTGACATTTTTCTTGTAAACATTTGTAAATCTCGGTTCTAGCTACTTGAGTAACTTGTGTTAGGAACTGCTAGAGGTAGGGAATCAAGAGGTGTAATCCCCAGCTAGGCGATACCACAACAGTGGTATCAGAGCCTGATTTAGGCCTAGCCGGGGGCACCCTCCTGCCTCCATTGCTAGCACCCCGCCGCCGGTAAGGGCCGCGCATTCTTCGCCCCCCTCGGGCTCCATTCTTAGGGTAAGTCCGGCTTTCCCCTTCCTGGGAAAGTCAGCTCTGGTATCGTTTCTCAAAACCCTAAAACTCCTTGGTGGTATTTTGTCGATCCTGTGGCTTAATTGCTTCCGCTTATTTTTTTTTGTCTCTGATTTGTTCCTTGGCATTCCAAGCCAAAACCTTGTCTTTTGCTTACGGTCGGGACCGTCTGGATTCCCCTGTGGGTCTCCTCAAAGCGGGTTGCCCCGATAGCAAAAATAAGTAAGGACTTTTCAGTGGGTTTTGGGCTTGTTTGTTGTATCTTCTGCTGTCTGTATTCTCTGTTTGGTTGTTTCATACACTGTTATTTTTTGTGAAAACTCTGAGTTGAGTTTTCAGTTGACTTAGGAATAAGTCTGTGGTAGTGTATTGTGGGTGAAAAGGTGTTAGGGATTGACCCGAGTGACCCCCTGCGCCACAGATAAATCTGTGTTGCGAGCTGGGATAGCCTCAACTCTAGATTCCCCAGGTGTTCCTTTTCTGGCCTGTGGAAGCTTCTGTTTCCTGTTTATTAGTGCATTCTTGCGTGTTAATCTGTGTTCTGGTGATTATCCTGAGAATCTTGGGTAATTCTGTGAAATTTTCTGTGTTTAAGTGAAATTCCTGTGCTAAGCATGAATACTCTGAGTGCTGTCCCTTTTAATGGGAGTGGTGATTTTGGTGATTGGCAGACTAGGGTTGAATGCATTTTGACAAAAGAAAATTTGTGGGATGCTATTTCTGATAGAATTGATGAGCATGAAGCTGATAAAAATCTTGCAAAATTAAATGCTGGTGCTAGGGCTACAATTCTGTTAAATCTAAGTAGTGCCATTGTGAGGCAAGTGTCTCATCATAGATGTGCTAAGGATTTATGGGATGCCTTAACTAATCTGTTTATTGCAAAATCTGAAGAGCATATGTATTTTTTGCAAAGCCAAATTATGTCTTTTCAAATGGATCCTTCTAAAGATGTTGACACAAATATGCATGAATTCACTAAGCTTTTAAAGGATGTAAAACTTGCTGGAGATGATAAAATTGAAGCTTATGCTCTTCAAATCTTGCTTGGTGCTATTCCAGAAATGTATGCTGAAGTTAAATCTGCATTAAAGTATGGTGGTGTAAACTAACTTGTGATATGATTGTGTCTGGGTTAAAGGCTAAAGAAAATGAAATCAAGAAATTAAATTCTAAACCTCTGCAAAATGAAATCATGTATGTAAATAAAAACTTCAAAAACAGGCCCTATATTGATTTCAACCCAGAAAACCCTAGTGTATTAAATGCAGAACAACATAAAAGAGAATCTGAGCTTGAGGAAAGACATAGGAGGGAATGCAGAATAGAAAAATCCAACAACCTTTTTCAGCCCTCTTGTGATAACAGGTTTTTCCCTCAAAATTCTCAAAGGCAAAATCATTACCATCCCAGAAACCAACCTTTCAGACTGTTAGTTTTGTATACTGGAAGACTTGTCTTTGTATACTTTTCTGATAATATGATGATATGAAATGAAAGTTATTGCAGTCACTGTTTGCATTTAGATTATGTTCTATAATTGTTTTATGCAATGTTCCATATACTTACATTGTAGATGATATGGTGTGGGGAGTCACACGGTAAGATCGTATCATTAGAACCTTGTAATGTATTAAAGAGCTCACGGCTTAGATGGTCCTGAACACACCATCGGTACACCGTAGAATAATCTGATAAGTTAGTTTATCTTGGCTAACTGATTATTCTAGTACACTGGTTAGTGTATTGAGGAGGATCACGATAGGATACTATTCTCTGTCTCTGACCCAGTTACTGAGAGAATAAAGATCCACAGAGTTCGGGTTCTGAACTCATGTGATATTGGCGAGCATATGTGTGCCTTGTTTATTACTTTGATTTATCAATGGGTGAGATCTTTTCATAGATCGAATTCGATATCTTGGGTAATAACAATGTATACATGATGTCTCGAGCAGTATGCATGAGCACTGTGTCCTGGTGCGCCAGGTTGATGATGTTCTCTTGAGGAAGCACAAGTTCATGTTGAAACCCTGCAGGTGGAATTTATTCCGTACATGAATAAAGCTTGTGTGGTACTACTCAAGGTTTTAGATGTTAATTAATTATAGCTGTCAGAGGCTTACATAATTAATTAATGAACATTATATCTTAAACACGGGGAATGGCTGGACTAAAGGAGAAAGCATATTCGTAAATACGTATTAAATTGGTAGGTCAGTTTTACTTCTTTAGTGGAATAAAAGTAAAACTTAATTTATTTAATTATATCCTAGGTTTATTGGATATTGGATATTAAATAAATTAGTGGGCTAATTTAATATTCTTCTAGATCCCTGTTGTAGCCCAATTGACTGAAAGTGGACTGGATATTGAACTTGAGATAGAGGCCCAGCCCAATAGGGCTGGAACATGAAATTTCGCCCCTCCCTATATATAAGGGGAGGGGGGCACGAAATTTTCATGAATTTATTCATAGGAAATCAGCCCCTCTTTATCTCTCAAAGTTATCCACAGATTTCACAACTCTATCTAGTAGATTTCAGCCCACTCTGAATCTAGATACAGTCCGGGAATACAACAGAAGATCTTGGAGTAGAATTTGTGGTGGTCGAATTTTGAGCTAGGTGGCGCCATCCCTGTATTCATTCAACAGCAAGATTAGATCTTTAATCTTGTCCACAGACCGTCTATCGATTTGTAAGTAGATTCGTTTCTATGTCTTCCGCTTTATTAGATTCGAATCTGCTTTGCATGCTTTTTGATTAGACTGTGATAAACATGCATATTACATAAAATTATGATTTGCATGAACACGGATTAATGAACATCCAAATGATCATGCGGTGGTTTAATTCGAAAAAACCCCAACAACTGGTATCAGAGCGGGTTTTGGCACTGTTCTAGGATTAATCCGGGCATGAATTCGAATTGCATAATTAAATTTGTTGATAAATTTATGGTGTTTAAATTTTCAGATTTAATTGGCATGTGTTTCGATTTTATGGTATTCAAAACTTGGAAGAATTTGAGATTGATCTTCAAATTTTTCAGATTTTATTTCACATGGTTCGAAAATTTGGATGTCAAAAATTTCGATTTTTGATGTGTATAAAATTCCCTAATTTGGTGTAGTAATTTTCGACACTTTTGGAATTAAGTTTGGATGATGTTTTGATCAAGATCAAATTTCCAGATTTATTTCCTAGTGTGGTTCGAAAATTATGATGATTAGATTTGGATTTGGTGATTTTTGATGTATATCAAAGATTGCCTAATTCTAATCTA
Source organism: Perilla frutescens (assembly GCA_026008535.1). Classification (NCBI taxonomy): domain Eukaryota; kingdom Viridiplantae; phylum Streptophyta; class Magnoliopsida; order Lamiales; family Lamiaceae; genus Perilla; species Perilla frutescens. The sequence continues at coordinate 33,592,926 of BRKX01000012.1, forward strand.
GATAGGTTTGAAATTAGAATTTTAAATTTGGTAATTTTTGAAGTGGATCAAAATTTCCAGATTTTTATTCTTGAAAATTTCGAAACCTATAGCTATATTATTTGGAATAGTTATTTGATTAATGTCAAAATTTCCAAATGTGAAATATAGTGTAATTTTCGATTTTAATAAATTAATTTGGAGAAGATTTTGATGAAAATCAAATTTCCAGATTTATTAATTAATGTGGATCGAAAATTTGGATGTGTTGGATTTAGATTTGATATTATTTGATGTATATCTTAATTTACCTAATTTTAATCTAGATAGATTTGAAAATAGAATTTTAAATTTGGAAGAATTTGAAGTGGATCAAATTTCCAGATTTATTATTGGTATTATTTTCAAAAATCTTGATTAAATATTGGATAAGGTGATTTTGGATATATACAAATAATTATCAAAATCCAATTGTGATAAGATTTTAAATTTGGATAAGTTTTGGAAGATTTTGGATAATATTTGGATTAGATTTTTGATTTATATCAATATATCCAATTATTATTTAATTAGGGTGGTTAGAAAATATTAAATAAATTTGGTGGATAATTATTAATAATTTCCAGATTTATTTTGTAATTATTTTTGAAATATACAAGTTTAAAATTGGTGGATAATTATTTTAATTTCCAATTTTTATCTTGTGGATAATATCGAATTAATTAATTTAATTAATTGTAAAATTCGACTATTATTTAATATTCATGCATAGATATCATATGTTATTTTATGCGGATCATATAATACATGATTGTTGGTTTTGTAGACTGTGTTTGTTTGCAGGTTTACCAACTATCATGGCTCCTTTATTTTATGTGATGTATGTTTATGTTGAATGAATGTTTGGCCGTATGCCGGTTTGGCTACGTGATTTTAATCCATGAGAAAATCCATGGATTAGGTCTAAGTTTTATTTTACGTTGTTTTAATGTAATAGATATAAAGCTGTTAGACGAGTTTTTGAGTTGTAATTTTTATTCTAGCAATATTAGATTTTTCCTTTTGGAATAGATAGTCTGTATTGAATAAAGATCGGAGATCAACTCAAAAGAAGGAAAGTGGTTCAGCACCAAAAAGGAAGGTTCACCGGTTCACGTCCCGAAACCCTAAATGGAGCTAGGATTTTCGGCGAGGCGCGGTGAAGGGGCGGCGGTTCAAAGCCTGTTTCCGGAGCTGACTTTCCAGTTTTATCTCATCAATCAACATAAGATATAAGCCATGATAGTTGGAATATTACTGTTGCTTATTATGTTGAAGCATGCAATGGATGTTTATCATTTTATGTGATGTTTGCATGTTCGATAATGGGATAAAATGAAACCTCAAAGATAAATAACTAAGTGGGAGAGATTCATACCAAAGTATGTAGAAATCTCATACGGTCTCCATTAATATCTGGTTTAATTGAGAAGTGATGGGCATGCGCGTTGACATCGGTCTTCCTCCATATCGGATGTGTCATATCACAGATTTCTCTAGAAATTAAATCTCCTAAATGGATAGCTGTAGAACACTGTTAGGACTAACTGACTCCTCCATCTGGAGCAGTTAAATTCGAATAGTGCTCTTGGTACGAAGATAATGATATGCACACTTAGATGTAATTTATTGATAAACGTCCACACGATCGTGGCTTATTAGTTAGACGATTACATGACCGTGTTAATTATCCGACTATTAATTTGCTTGTTGTAAGGAAACTCAACTGGAGGCAAATTAAAGGTTTAACCTATTTAAAGATGTTTTTTATAAACGTCCACACTATCGTGGCTTATAAAAGATGTTTTTAAAGTGTCGGTGGAAAAGTATATAATTTTTATGAGGTTTTCAATTATATATTGTTTATCCTAAACTGGTTATGTGACTGTACTACATGTTTAATTTCAGTTATTTCATATCATCAATGGCACTCTCCAATCTGTCCTCAATCCTTAAAGAAAACAAACTTGTCGGTGAAAACTACAATGACTGGATTCGTAACCTTAACTTAGTTCTTGTTGCTGAGGGACACAAGTTTGTACTTGAAGAGGTATGTCCTGACAAGCCAGATGAGGGTTCTGACGAAGCCCTAAGGGCTGTGTATGACAAGTGGGTCAAGTCTGATAAGATAGCGCGCTGCTACATTCTGGCTTCCATGTCGAATGTGTTGCAACATCAGCATCAGACTATGAAGACTGCTTATGATGTCATGCTCAACCTTAAGGAGCTCTTCGGTTATCAGAACCGCTCGGCTCGCCACTTAGCAATGAAGAAGAGAGGTACATCTCACACTCTGGTTGTGGAAACATGTTTAGCAACTTGTTCTACCCAGTCGTGGGTAGTAGATACTGTAGCTACTGATCATGTTTGCATGTCTTTACAAGGGTTCCTGGTAAAAAGACAGCTGAGTGAGGACGAGATCACCGTCTACATGGGCAATGCTACGAGAGTGGCGGATGTTGCAGTGGGAGACGTTGTTTTACCTTTCAGTAGTGATAAAACTTTGGTTTTGAAAGATTGTCTTTATGTGCCTGGTTTTAGGCGAAACTTGATTTCAGTTTCTAAATTGATTATGGATGGATATTCTATTTCTTTTGATAACAAAGTAGTTATCTTTAGTGGTAAACATTTTATCTGTTCTGGCACATTGGAGGGACACTTATACTTTCTTAAACCAACTGAAAACACTACGCATAGACAACTGTTGAATACATCGATCATAAACCCTAACAAGAGAAAAGAACCTTCGGAATTGAATCAAACCTATCTTTGGCATCTAAGGCTAGGCCACATTAACCTTAAGAGGATACAAAGGCTTGTAAACGATGGACCATTGTCTTCTTTGGTACTGGAATCGTTTCCTTTGTGTGAATCCTGTTTGGAAGGTAAAATGACCAAGCGTCCTTTCCAGTCAAAAGGAAATAAATCCGAAGGGCTATTAGATTTGATTCACTCTGACCTATGCGGCCCTATGTCAGTTCAAGCTCGAGGAGGGTTCGAGTATTTCATCACTCTCATTGATGATTACTCTAGATACGGTCATATCTACCTGTTACGTCGCAAGTCTGAATGCTTTGAGAAATTCAAAGAGTTTAAGGCGGAAGTGGAGAAATGAACAGGCAGAAGTATCAAGTCACTACGTTCCGATCATGGTGGCGAGTACCTCTCAAGCGAATTTAGGGATTACATGGCAGAGAGTGGGATTACATCCCAGTTGACTGCGCTTGGAACGCCACAGCAGAATGGCGTGGCGGAAAGAAGGAATCGTACATTGTTAGAGATGGTTAGATCGATGATGAGTTATTCTGAGTTGCCTATTTCGTTCTGCCATGCCTTTCTATGAACCCTGTATGTTGGGAAAACAACACAAGTCCCCTTTCCCTCTATCTGCTGCATATCCAAAAATGAAAATGAGTTCTCAAATCCTAGAATACTTGCATGCAGATGTATGGGGACCTTCAAAGGTTCCAACCCATGGTGGTAATATGTTCTTCTTATCTATCATTGATGACTTTTCAAGAAAAACATGGGTTCTCTTAATGAAAAATAAGTCTGATGTTTTCATGAAATTTTCAAAATGGGCTGCTGAAATACAAAATCAAACCAATATGAGAATTAAATGCTTAAGAACTGACAATGGTTTGGAATTTTGTAATCATGCTATGGATAGCTTTTGCAGTGAAATGGGAGTTAAAAGACACAAATCTGTTCCCTACAACCCTCAGCAGAATGGGGTTGCAGAAAGGATGAATAGAACTCTCCTGGAGAGAGTTAGAAGCCTGCTTGCAGGCTCTGGGCTTGATAAACCATTCTGGGGGAAAGCTCTCATGACTGCATGTTATCTTATAAATAGATCCCCCTCTGTCCCATTGCTAGGAAGACAACCTGAGTCTGTGTTTTATAATAAGCCTATTTGCATTGATAACTTAAAAGTTTTTGGTTGTTGTGCCTATGTACATCAAAGGTTAAGTAAAATTGAACCAAGGGCTAGAAAATGCATCTTTCTTGGCTATCCTGAAGGGGTAAAAGGCTACTGACTGTGGGATAAAACTCTGCCTGGGTTTAAAACTTGTATTAGTAGAGATGTTACTTTCAATGAGAATGACTTTCCTTGTTTGATGAAATCCTCACCTTCTGTTGCTCCTTGTGAGGTGGAGAAACCCTCTGATGTTACCTTTATCCCTGATCTGTCTAAGGTGGACCCTCCCCTCATTGAGCATAACTTGCATAATAATGATCAAGATGATATTAATGCTGATGATTCTGCTTCAAATACTTCTGATCACATGAATGTTTCTGAAACATCTGAGTCCCTTCATGAACATAATCCTGATCATAATTCTGAGCATAATTCTGAACAAATTAACTTGAATGATTATGTGCTTTCAAGGGATAGAGTCAGAAGGGAAATTAGAGCCCCTTCCAGGTATAATGGATGCAATTTATCATTTTATGCTTTCAATGTGTTTAATAACCTTGATTCTGCTGAACCTAAAACCTACAAAGCTGCTGTAACTTGTCTTGATTCTGAAAAATGGGTTGATGCCATGAAATGTGAAATGAAATCTTTACATGATAATGAAACTTGGATCCTAGTTAAGAAACCTGATGATTGCTCTGTAGTGGAATGTAAGTGGCTATTCAAGATAAAACAGGAAATTAATAATGTTAGATATAAAGCTAGGCTGGTAGCAAAAGGATTCACTCAAAAGGAAGGAGTTGACTATAATGAAATCTTTGCTCCTGTTGTTAAGTTCACCACTGTGAGAATCATGCTTGCATTAACTGCTCACTTTGATTAGGAACTCAAACAAATGGATGTGACTACTGCTTTTTTACATGGAGAACTTGAAAACAATATTTATATGCAACAGCCTGAAGGCTTTATTGATAATAACCACCCTGATCATGTTTGCTTAATGAAAAAATCTTTGTATGGCTTGAAACAGTCACCTAAGCAGTGGAACATTAAATTTGATAATTGTATGAAAAGTATGGGCTTCTGTAGAAGCAAATTTGATCACTGCATGTACTATATGTTATCCTCTGTGCCTTTTTTCTTGCTCCTATATGTTGATGACATGCTACTGATAAGCCCTTACTTGATGACTGTGAAGAATGTCCAATCTAAACTCTGTGCCAACTTCAATATGAAAGACTTAGGAAATGCAAGGAAGATTTTAGGTATGAACATTGATAGGGATAGAAATAATCATACTTTGATACTGCACCAATTCCCTTATGTTGAACAAGTCTTGAAAAAATTTGATATGCATGCATGCAAACCTGTTTCTGTTCCTCTTGCATCCCATTTTCAGTTAAGTAAAGATCAATGTCCTAAGAGTAATTTTGAATTAAAAGAAATGGCAGATGTACCCTATGCTAATGCTATTGGATCTGTCATGTATCTGATGATAAGTACTAGACCAGATATAGTCTATGCTGTATCTTGCCTAAGCAGATATATGGCTAATCCTGGTATGCCCCATTAGGAAGCATTGAAGTGGTTGTTAAGATACTTAAAATCCACTGCCTCTTGTGGTCTAACTTTCTCAAAATCCCTAGATAGAGTTAAATGTGTTGGCTATGTGGACTCCAATTATGCAAATGATAGGGACCACAGAAAGTCAACTACATCCTATGTGTTTACCTTATGTGGGTCTTGCATTAGTTGGAAATCTCAGCTGCAAAGTATTGTTACATTATCATCTACTGAATCTGAGTATATTGCTACTACTGAGGCTGTCAAAGAAGCCATTTGGTTAAATGGTGTTCTGTCTGAAATTGGTTTTATTGATGATAAACCTATGTTATTTTCTGACAGTCAGTCTGCAATTCAACTATGTAAAAACCCTGTATTTCATGATCGAACTAAACACATTGATGTGAGATACCACTTCATAAGAGACATTGTTGAGAAAGGAGAAGTGTTGTTGAATAAAATTCCCTCTGAGTTTAACCCTGCGGACATGGGCACTAAGTGCCTACCAGTTGCAAAGCTGGAATCCTGCATGAAGTCTCTTAACATGGACTTTGGTTAAATCTTATGGAACCTGAGATGGGCTTTCACAGATAGATCTGTGATTCTATTACCCATCCTAATTTCTGAGGTCTTTGGAACCTCAAGATGGTGAATTACCATGGTACTTTTAGCTAGGTTTTGAACAAGTTTATGAAGGTCAATGATCTTTTGAGACCAAAAAGACTTGTTATTTGGGTTGGTCTCGCGTGTAAAGAGACTGGATTAAACACGCACAGTGTTTACTTCCTCCTTCTCTTAGTGTGACTTTGTGTTACACTCATGAGTAAAAATAATTGGCTATGATGATAATCTCGTGCGTTTCATTTTGGCAGGTCCTCTTCCTTGGTGACAGAAAAAGTCCAAAAGGGCCAAAGGTGGAAATGTTGGGGTTGGCCCATTTGTCCCTTTTCTGGCCCATTAATTAAATAACCTATCTACCCGGCCCAGCCCCAAACCCTTAACCCTAATTGTCGATCCAACTTCCTAATTAAAACAGCATTAAGGCTGTTGATACTTCCATATGCTCTAGAAGCATCTATAATATCACCCATCTCTCTCACTCCAGATACACTCGATCTCAGAATCTAATCTCATATTCTCTCTCTCTCTTTTTGGATCTTCTCACCTCGCTCCCACGGTTTCTCTAGCCGGAGTTCTGACCATCAGCTCCTGTTTGGCCGCTGAGTGTTTGGGAGGAGTGTGCTGTGAGAGAGAACCAACCCTAGCCACCCCCGCTTCCTCTTCCCCTTCCCTGGACTGTTTCTCCGGTCGCCGGAGAGGGCTACTGCAGATCCCAGTGGGAAAATCTGAGCCGCCGTGCCTTGGGCACTTTTTTCCACTCACGATTACTCTCTGTTCTTTCCTATTACTCTATCTATTGTTTCTGCTGGATTATCTAACTTGCTTATTTGATTGCTCTACAGATCTGAAGATCTCTGTGCCTGTGAAGAACCTTGAAGGTTCCTTTGACCTTCACCTCTGAGGCCGCCGCTGCTATCGCTTGAAGAAACCCTAGACTAGTTTCTGTTGTTGACATTTTTCTTGTAAACATTTGTAAATCTCGGTTCTAGCTACTTGAGTAGCTTGTGTTAGGAACCGCTAGAGGTAGGGAATCAAGAGGTGTAATCCCCAGCTAGGCGATACCACAACATGTTTAATTTAATTTTTACGTTATGCAGTACTTTAATGTATAAAATGATTAAATTTATAGTTAATTTAATTCATAATACTTTGTATTAAAATGTGTGATACATGCATATATATATATATGGACATTAATTTCCATGTCAAATTTAATACAAAAAAGGAAAAAAAAAATGGTTAAAGCTTTTATTGTGGCAGACCTTGTCTACCCCTTTTGCAGAAAAAGGTTCACTTTTACTGTTTGAAATTAGCTTCCTCACGAGGGAGCTTGTTTCTTGGAAGTTTGCCATGCTGGCTTCCACATTGCAATTTAGATAGGTTCTAGGTTCTTGAAACTTGGCCAAAAATCTCTATTGCGGCCACCCTAAGACAAGAGGGACATTGCTATTGGGACGGAGGGAGTATTACTATTTAAATTGGTATAAAATTTATAAAATATTAGCATAAAATTTTTAATTTTATGCACATAATTATTAAGACAATTTTTATATGACATATATATGATAATTAATTATTTAGTTGTTAACATTTATCGAATTAAATCGTTCAACTTCATTTTTGAAGACTCGATAAACAATATCAGGATGATCTTCAGGTTTCAATCATTTTTCCTGCGCATATCTTACAATTTATGGCCATTTTGGATTGCATATAAATGTGATGAATAGATTAGAATATCCAGCCCACTGACAAATAGCCATAGCATCTTGATAATTTTGAATCATGTATCAAGCTCCACCAGTGAATGTGGAAGGCAAGGTAACTTGTCTCCCTTGGGTTGCGGGATTTCTTTCACCTTTTGTTATAGTATCTTCTAAACTTTTGTACATATGACATCTCAATGGTTATTGGTGTGTATGTATGTATAACAGTCTAGCTGATTCAATCATTGTATAGGTATCAACAACAAATTGTTGAAATAATCTTCTAGAGCTTAGAATGGTTGTTGCCTCACAATCTCTTTTATGCAACTGATAAGCAAAATATTATCTAATGCTGACTATATTTCGAGCATAACTTGATGACGGCTTCAACTCTGAAAAATTATATATTCTCTATAACCATCTTCACCATATGGAAACAAGATAGGATATTGTAAACCCAAATATGATGTATTTAACTCATTAATGCGTTTCAATTCTCCAATTTGAGTTCCCAATATTATGTCTCTATCTCTGACTAATGCTGGTACTTCAGACACAGTTGGAAAATTATATATTTGAGCATTTCCTCCCTATCTACCAATAAGTTTTAACTTAACATCAGATTGTCCAAGATCAACAATATTCTCTTTTGCCATCCTAAATGACTTCACATGGACATTATTGTCATCCAACATGTTTTTAAGTTCAGAAACAATCTCTGCATGAAGTTTATTTATGCATTTTTTCTTCCTACATAAATATAAAAACTTAAATTTAAATTAATAAAATATTACATAATATTTATAGTAAAGTACAAAAACATAAAAAAATTTACCTCACACACATTATTATGTTTGCAACTTCATTTTCAGTATCATAGTTATATAACTGAGTAGACTTTGGTGTAGAACCTTGAGGTGGTATTAGACTACCAATCATATGATAATTCTGACCGTGCAGTCGGAATGTCGGTGGAGAATCACCATTATTTAAACTTAAATCTATCTTGTCTCTCATTGATGTAAAAAAAAAACATACTATTGTATGAACGAATATTATCAATGAAATGTTTACTCTTGTGGTCATTTTCGTAGATCAAGTATTCCAAAACTTTAGTAGGCATTGATGGCAATTTAATTTTTCTTTTGAGACAACATGATAAGTATTTTGTAGTGCATTATTTGGTGTTTTTTCCCAATCTTTTATCATACCAAAAACACGCTCTACAAAATTCACACTTAAAAACTGGATCACCAAGATCTGAATAATATGAAAAAATTGTAAATATTAAATTTTAAATGAAGATTCAATATCATTCATAAAAATACTTATAATAGTTATAAAATCATATTTTATTAGTAGAAAAGTATTTAGATAACTCAATAAAAAAATGTAAATATATTAAATTTACCAGTAGAAGTGTGACTCGCAATGAAATCATTTTATCCGTTAGTTGCCAAAAATATATAAAAATTTAACAAATAAAATATAAATTAATTTAAAAATAATATTGTATAAAATAAATTTCACATGAATAGTAACTTACTGTACTACAATATTGCAGTCCATTACGATCATATTTATCACCTAATGTCCTGGTAAATTCTTGACGTGAGCTTGCTATAATTAATATTATAATATGCTATCTAAATTATAATTAACATATATTACATATAGTACCTATATCTGACATTTGTTTAACATGTATATCAATTAATTGGTCATCCTTCAGTGGATTAATTGTTAAATGAACAATCTCTTCAGTTTTACTTCTCCTGTATTTGAATCATTTTAAAATCATTTTACGAATCTGAACTAATACCTAAAAACATAGTTAAAATATTATTATATAAAAAATATAAAAGTATATTGCAAACTTACCCGTTCAATTTAGAGAATCACTGCAACCCATTTATTCACAATAAACTATTTAAATAATATAATAATTTATGCATCAATATTAACGATTTAAATATTACAACACATATACATTTTACTTATAATATCATAATCTATTATTTAAAAATAAAATGAAATAATAAAAAATCAGTGCCTATATTAGAAATTTCTTCAACATGTATGTCAATTAGTCTTGTATTCCGTAGTAGTTCCTCAGTTATTGAATAATTCATTTTGGATAGATCATTGTTCCCATCATATATTGTTGAACAATTTTCTGTTTCTAAACTCATCATTGAACAATATGCAATAAAAAAATATAGTATAATTAAATATATATATATATACACAATAAATATTAAATATTTTTTAAAGATATATTTATTACAAATGATAAATACTTACTTATATATCATTAATTAATGATTAAATTTATAATTTAAATTCTAAATAATGTAATATTTATGATGTTATGAGTCTCCAACTTTCAAGTATGATTTATTAGTACCATTATAATCTATCTCCACATGTATGTGTGTGTGTGTAAAGTGACAATGATTTTCAAACATCATTACTTTAATTAAAAATGAGATAAATGATATAATAATTAATTTGGGCCTTCCATTTTATTTATTTATGGAATAACACATCAGCCAGTTATTTGGGACACAATGAGATATTAAATTTTATTTGGAAAAAAATCATTGTCACTTTAACATTTATCATATTTTGTATTAATATGACAACCTATCAATAATATATCCTGGACATTATTTAAATCTTAAAAATATATAATATTTAATTAAATCATCGATTCATTTTATCTATGTAGTATGGACACATATTCAACCCATATTTGGGCTTACATTAACATTCATCAAGTTTAGTATTCAGACTTTAACATTGGGCCGGCCTATATTATCAATTTTCTTTTAAAAAAAATTGTATGATAAAACCACATACATAAGTATATGTATTAGGATTAGCACCTTCATTCACTCTCAATCCGCCGCTCACTTCACTACCACTATATTAGGGTTAGCCCCCTTCACTCTCACTCCCACTCCAAATCTGCCGCTCACTTCACTATCACTATATTAGGGTTAGCCCCCTTCACTCTCACTCTCACTCTAAATCTGCCGCTCTCTTCCACTCTCACTCTCGATCTCTTACTCTAAATCCGACGCTCCCTCTCACTCTTAATCTCACAGCTGCAAAAATGATCTCTATCTAAATCTCCCCACTCTTTCACTCTCACAGCTGCAAAAATGATCTCCGCCGAACTCTAAACTCTCTCACTCATGCGACTGCCCCACCTTAAACTCCATCTCTGCCAGCATTGTGTTGACTCCTACTCTCACTTTCTTTCACACATAAACAGTAGCTGACAACAAAATTTAAACTCACTCTTAGATGGTAGCTCACCCGGAGCACCGAATATTTCATCTGTATTCTCCACTCTTTTCGGTTAACTAAAAATGCAAACTTTCGGACTCTCTCTCTCTATCATACACACACACACACACACACAAACAACAGGTCACTACGAAATATTACATTTTTATTTCTCTCAAATGGTAGATCAACTCAGGATCGTCAGATCTAAGCAGAAACTTGCTTCGGATTATTAAGTTTTTAATTAGTTGTTGTTGTTTTATTTCTTGTGTTGTATTAATTTTCAGTTGCTCTATTAATATTGCAATCTAACATTAAATAAAACAAAGTCGGAGTAAGTTTTTTTTTTGAGCGGAAAGTCGGATTAAGTTTTGAACATAAAGCAAAACATGAATAAATGACATATAACATCCCAAAATGTCTGAAAATCTATTTGAAAAAGTAAATTGCTTTTAGATTGAAAACATTAAAATAGATTTTCAATCCCCTACAATTGAACTATTTCTCAAACTTCAACATTCTTTGTTCCTCTTCTTCTGGTCAATACTTCTCACCCCTGCAATTGAACTATTTCTCAAACTTCAGCATTCTTTGTTCCTCTTCTTCTGGTCACTACTTCTCTTTCTTCACCATTCTTTTGATATTTCTCTTTTGAGCAGTTGATGAAAACTTATCAATCAATTTTCTATTTAATTGATCATCATCAATAAGATTGAATGCATTAGTTGTGTTGGAGTTCATCATTGTTCGTGTCAGTAATGCATTACTTATCAAATCAACCTGAAATATTAAAAAAGCCAAAATGAATGAGATTGACTTTATTCTATGCTTATATAAACATATAATATCAATCTTATATGGAAAAGAGTCTACCTGATTTGCATTTTCATTAATGTGCCCTTTCCCTTTATTTGATTTGGATAATGTTTCTTACTCAATTAAAGGGGTTTTTTAGTAATGTTTTATATTTTGTAAATTATTTTGTTTATTAGTAAAATATACACCTGACTTCCTGAGTTAGTTCCATAAGTTGATGTCACCATCTTCTCATCACTTGTAACCTTAACAACAGTGAAAGACAGGACAATAATATTGAAGAAAGCTCTCTTATTCGGTATGCCTTCGATTTCAGCTGGTAGTACATCAATAATCTCATCCTATAAAAATAAATAGAGAATTATTTTATGTTTCAAAATTAATATATATTTAAATACCTGGTAGACATACTTCTGCTGATTTTTTCCAATTAATTCCATGCATTGCATATCCCACATAAGAAATGATGTTAATGCAGTACCGTCGCTCACTTCGACATTCAATTTGTATCTATATTTTATTAAAAAAAGCAGTATTATAAGTTCAATTTTTAACATATAAAATAATTTAAATATGTAAAATATAAAATAACCAATCACCTTGTTTTCCCACATATGTCAAATGATTGACATTCTTCGCAAAAGACTTTAAGTTCATCTTGTGCTTGTAGTTCCTTGAGACATACTCTGCATGCGATGTATGGCATTCCACTAATTGACTCAATGCAGTTAATTGTGGCAAAAATCATTAACTCTCCGCTCTGAATTTTTATCATAATTTTACTATGTTAAAAAGTAATAGAATATAAGATTACTTATTTTCAAGAAAAAAAGTAACATAATAAGAAGAAAGCAGACCTACCCATCTTCTATCATTTGTTGAATTGTCTTTTTGATAACATCACAATTTCTTGATTCAACAACTGATTTTAAAGATGATGAACTAACCTGTAATGAAAATTAAAATCAGATAAATATCCTAAAAATTAGACCTAAATAAAAATAGAACTACCAGTTCTTGAATATTATTTTCTCCCTTTACTGAAATAGTTTCTTCCTCCTATAAATTTAAATCTTCAATTAGAAAATTCAATATTTTGAATTCAAGATTCCCATGTATTTAAAGGTTAATATACAACTATATAAAATCTATTTGTATCTCATTGGAAAAAATGATTTCATAAATCTTTTGAATCGTTTGTCTCTCACAACAAATCCTTGCCACAATAAAAGATCATGTGTAATTTTTTGTCTGCCTGGGTAGGACATTTACATTGAATAGATCCTTTTTTATTTGCTAATAATTCAATTTTTGCTGGAATTCCTTCAACGTTATAAACTTATAAAAAATATATTTAGCTTTTATGAATTTTCAGCTATAAAACATTTGTGAAAATTAACATTTACTAAATTCAACTCTAAAACAGTTTTTCCAATCAGTGACATGCTCTCTTTATCCCATATGAGAAAGGTGGTTGTTCTCGTTTCATCAACAACCCTCACAGTCAGCGTGTACCTTTTTATTTTCAATATATTTTAAGTATTAAATTAAAATATAAAAAAAATTAATGTTGGTCTCGGGGCGAGTCAGAATCAGTTTAAAGGGGGGGGGGTGAATAAACTGATCCCAAAACTTAACAATAATTGCGGAATAGATAGAGCCCTTTGACTCGCGGAGTTATCTGTGCACTTGATCAGTTGAGATGATCAATTTGCTCTAAGTGCAGTTTGTGTGCTTGAGGTGTGTAGTTAATACATACAACTGAAAGTAATAAACTGAGCACACGGAGACAGTTTTATAGAGGTTCGAAGCTCAACTTCTACGTCCTCTCTTCCTAACTGAATAGGGCAATTCACTATGCAAGTGTAAAGTTTCTTTATTACAGTTACACAGTGAAGACAATGTGTTGAACCTGATGATGGCACCCTTCCCTCGAGTACGGTCCCCTTTTCAACTGTTGCTGTTCCAGAACAACGGACCTGTCGGTACTCCCTTCCTCAGCCGGTGATGGTCGACAGTCTCACACTTGCGATCCCCAACTGCTCATTAGAGAGATAAGGTGCTATTGGCTGTCTTTTCAAGGTTTTAGATCTATTTCGATCTTCAAGAATGCAGTCTTAAAACTGTTATCAACTGATGTGCTCCTTCATCTGGAGCTAGGTAGTTGATCGGTGTATAGCAGAACTGAGAGATTAGCTTTGGCTGGAATTCTTCAACAACTATCTTGATGAGCAGTTTGCTTCTTCTTCTTCTTCTTCTTCTTCTTCTTCTTCTTCTTCTTCTTCTTCTTCTTCTTCTTCTTCTTCTTCTTCTTCTTCTTCTTCTTCTTCTTCTTCTTCTTCTCAGTTGGGATTTTTTGCTGTGGATGAGTTTGAGCTTAAGGTTTTGAGAGCTTGTCTCGGAAAAGTCTTGTAAGCAAAGGTCTAGCAAAAGAGTCTCGCAAAAAGTCTGTTCACAAGTTCTATTACTCATCCTTTATAGGTGAGTGACTTGTGACCGTTGCAGATCAATGAATGATCATAAATGATCCATTGATTAGATAAAGCCGTTGAGGGGCTTTTCATTAAAGTAGCCGTTGAGCTGCCTTTGTTCTTCTGACAAGCTTTTGCTTCAAGATCTTGGTTGCATTAACTTCAAGATCTTTATGTTGGCAGATCTGAAATTTGAATTTCAGTTTCGGTTTCTGTCTTGATCATCAGTTCTGGACTTCAGCTGGCAGTTGAATTCTTCAGTTCGGAACATTTCCTCAGCTGTCAGTTCTGCACATCTTGGTGACAGTTTTGCAAGCTCCAGTTTTGACTATCTTCAGCTGGCAGTTCTGGGCTCTAGTCTGATGTTTTCTGAGCTCCAGTTTGGTCTTCTTCAGCTGATAGTTTAGACTGATGTCCCTTCAGCTGGAACTTCTCGAGCTGGTACTTTCTTTAGTCTGGATATCGAACTGGTATATCTTCAGTTGATATTCTCAGAACTGGTCTTCGCTAGTACTTCAATCTTCAGCTGATGCTTCCTTGAGCTGGCATATTCTTCAGCTCGTACCTTGAACTGGTGCATTCTTCAGCTGGCTTTGTCTTCTTTAGCTAGTACTCTCCTTCAGCTAGTGCTTCCTTGAGCTGGCATATTCTTCAGTTCGTACCTTGAACTGGTACATACTTCAGCTGGCTTTGTCTTCTTCAGCTGGTACTCTCCTTCAGCTGGAACTCTTCTTTAGCTGGAATTTCTGATCTTTGATGATCAGTTGGCACATTTGAACTAGTGCTTTGAGCTGGTATGTTCTTCAGCTTACTAAATATAGACTGACAAGCTACCCATGGTATGTATACTCTGATGGCCAGTTGGTACTTCGAACTTATCAGTATCTGCATTTTTAGTTTTCTTGACTTGTTAACTGATCTAGCAATCAAGCTACAACTTTCTTCTTTTCTCAGCCTTGGCTGAATTTCTCTCTTTTTTTCTTCTCTCTCTAATTTCTTTTTTATTTTCTTTTTCTTTTTCTTTTCTTTCTCTCTTTTTTTATTTCTTTTTTTATTGATCATTCTCAGGCTTTGGTAGCTCAATTCTTTTGTTTGATCAACCTCGGTTTCCTGCTTGATTCCTTTTCAGTTTTTTAAAGCCTTTTGACATGTTTTGACATTTCATCAAAACCATCGTAGGGATAACTCTTGATGGTTTTCCCAACAATTAATAATAAATATTTTGAATATCTATTACCTTAGTTTTCCCATAATGTCAAATGATAAACATTTTTTACAGAAAAATTTATCTCCTTTTTGTTTCAACTTCTTCATACAATTTTTCAATGCTAAATAAGACCAATTTCCAATTGTCTCAACACATAGTATGGTGGCATAAACCCATAATTAACCCGTCTACAACAAATATGAATAAGTGCATGTTATTTTGTGTATAGTATATTTTTATTATTTTTTGAAATATTGAGAATGCCCGCCCATCTTCAAGAATTTGAGCTATAGTCTTTAGCTGAAAATCCCCATCATTTATTTCATCATTTAATGTTATTGAGGATGATGCTGTGAGAGTAGAAATAATGGTTGATCTCACTTTTTCAATAGTGAGATACCTCTAAAGTAGAATTTAAAAAATCAAAATACAATAATTATTTGTAATTAGACTCCATAATAACTTGAACGATTTTACCTGAAGGTGAAATCTGCTATCTCTTCATTTGGTGAATTGGTGAATATTTTTGTAACTTTGTAGAGTGTTGAAATCGTTACTTCACCTTTTGTGATATTATAAATCATTATAGTAATTAGTTTTGCTATATAAAAAAATTTGTATAAAATAATTAATTTAGTACACTCAATCATGGAATGGTAGTATATAAAAAATATTAAATTATCATACCTCTGTAAATGTTCGGTCGACAAAGTTGTATTTTTATGCTTACGGGTGCTTCTGGGCTAGAATTCAGAAATTCAATGACCTGATTTTCATAACTTTCCCAAAGTGTGCAACTCATAATATTTCCCCTAAAATATATTTACATCAATTTTTTTTGTATGGATATAATTTTAGAAAAAATACATCCGACACTAATAAGCTGTTGAACAATTTACATGTGAATTAATAAAACTAATTTGCATTTTAATTATTCATTTAAATTTCAAATCATTATTGAATATCACACACCATAATGAAATATCAATGATTGTTATCATCCTTGATGTCATGAAAAATAAGTTTACTTTTATGAAAGTGAGTGATAATTATTAAAGCCACAAATAGTGTAAAATGACTTTTAAATAACCTCTTCAAATGAAGCAATTTTATTTTCGCTTACAGTTTGTATTTAAAGTTGAAAAAAATATGTTATAGTAGTTTAATATCAGATACATGAATTTTTTGTAATAATTCTAAAGGAATTTTTACCTATTAAATATATCATTCAAGTAAAAATTAATATGAATGAATTTTTAGTGTGAAATATGAAGGAACTTTTGCTCAATAAACCTATCATTTAAGTAAAAATAAATCTGAATCCATTTTTCGTAAAAAAACTGAATGATTTTTTTGCTAATAACTCTGAAGGAATTCAAGTAAAAATATCTAAAGGAATTTTTCATAATAAATATGCAGTTTTACCTAATAAATCTATCCTTAAAGTAAAATTAAATCTGTATCCATTTATCATAAAAAATATGAATGAATTTTTACCCAACAAATCAATCAACTTCATGAACATACTCCAACATAAATTTTAACCACATACTCTAAACCTTCCAACATCAAAATCATCAACGTAAAAAATATGAATGAATAAAAATAAATATTCATTTAAGAAAAATTAGAGAGTAACACATTCTAAATCTTCCAACATCAAATTCATCAAGTTTGTCAGCCTCCCACTTTTTTGTTGTTGTCAAGGATAACCCGCAGCCGCTACCGAGGTGCGCACTAGGTAAATCCCGCCCCTGTGTAGTAGCCTACAAACCACACATGGGAGGTTAACCACACTTGGCAAGCCAGGTGTGATAGGCTCACACCTAGTGGTGTTGGTGGTGAGATTCGAACTTGAGACCTTTGACCTCAAGATAATACCACTCCACTACTAGGCCATCCCCAAGGGAACTATCAGCTTCCCACTTATGTCTATACTTTGTGGTATATAGTGTGATACTATAGTTCATATGCTATCTGCAAAATATTATTATATTAAGAATGATATTAACAATTATTATAAAAAATTAACCACATTAAAATATCATTTACCAAAGGCTGGAGAATCTCTAACATTCTCTGTTACTGCCATCGTGTAGCACTAAATGTTTTTAGATTGCCATGATCTTTATAGCAATTCAAAGAACATAAATATTTTTGGTTTTTCAAGTTTTGAAAACTATGTTCTGGACATTATGATATGAACATTCGATCCGCTGTCAATCTGATTGAAGATCGAAGAATGTACTTGAGCATGTTCGTGAACATGATCACGTACATGGTTGTCCAGAGAGTTTCCTAGAGACGTGCTAAGCTGATTTCAAGGAGTTGAAGCTACATTTTCAAGATGGACATTTCAGAATAGAAGATGCCTTGTTCAAGATGAAGATCAAGAAATAAGAGGGTGAGTTCTATTCAAGGAAGACTTATAACTAGGTGGAGTCTGAATTAAACAAGGAAAGTTTCCTTATTGAGTTTGATTCAAATTAAGACAATCTGATTACCTTGTTTAGGCTATGTCTTGTATTTATAAATAGGCTGAGAATCAGACTAGTTAGTGTGCGAGAGTTGAGGTTTACGAATACAGAAGAGCTAGAGAGTCTAAAAGACTTCAAGTTTGAAGCATATAGTATTCAGGTAGACTAGGTTTGATCCTTGTGATCATTGTGTGTCTAGTTTGTGTTTGAAATTCTTTCATACACATTTTAAAGGAGTCTCAGGAGAGATTTTCTGTGGAAACTAGAGAAAGTCTAGGTTGTGAGAGGATCTCATAATTCAGTCCATCGAAAAAGGTTGTAGTGTGTAGGAAACGGGTAGAGTGATGGGAGGTCATCGTGTATTTGTAACCTTACAACGGAGTAGTGGATTGTTTCTCATGGACTTGTGAAGTCCCATGATGTAGATCAGTTGATCGAACATGGTTATCAATCTCGTGCCATTTACTTTCTTTCAATTTATCTTTCTGACCTTACATGTTCATCATAATGTACATGCACATGATCATGAACATGTTTATATCTATATGGTTTATGTATCTTCAATTGGTATTAGAGCAGATCGCATTTGGTTAAAAGTGAAAAGAGTCCTAAAAAGTGCATATCTGCGTGAAGATTTTGGTTGAGTTCAAGTTATGAGTTCAATCAAGGAACGAAGATCTACGGTCAGACCACCATTACTTGAAGACAACAATTATCCTTACTAGAAAGCAAGGATGAGGGCGTTTCTGAGATCAATAGATGAGCTTGCATGAAAAAGCATCACTGAAGGATGAGAAAAGCCAACTATTGCTAAGGAAAGAAAGCAGATGGAGATTGAAGAAGGAGAATAGATCGTGCCGCAAAAGTACTAGTACAATGTCAATTCTAAAACTCTCAATGCTATATTCTCTGCAGTTGAACTTGAAACATTCAGTCTAATCTCAACTTGTGAGACTGCTAAAGCTGCATTGGATATTCTGGAAATCATCTTTGAAGGGACTAGTTTAGTAAGGTTATCCAGGCTTCAATCTTTCTTCTAAGTTTGAATCTCTTAGAATGGAAGAAACTGAGTCCATATGTGAGTTCAATGCCAGACTGAGAAGATATCTAATGAGAGTTTTGCTCTTGGTGAGCCTATTAACAATGAGAAACTTGTAAGAAAAGTTCTCAGATCTCTTCCAAAGAAGTTTGCATACAAAGTTGTTGCAATCGAAGAAGCCAAGAATATCAAGAGTATGAGAGTTGATGAGCTAATGGGGTCTTTAAGAACATTCAAGATGAATCTGAAAGACGAAGACATCAGCTCAAGAAAGAGATGTATTGCTCTTAAAACTAAATGTTTCAGAAGATGTACCTGAATATGTACAAAAATAAAAAATTGTACTTGATTCAGATACGATAAACACTATGGTTTTGATTACTAAGAACTTCAGTCAAACGCTAAAAGGAGCCAATAAGCAGTCTTCAAGAAGGTTCAACAACAAAAGACAACCAACTGGTAACACTCTGCAAGAAAGAAACTTAAGCAATGATCAAAAGGAGTTTCAGCAGTCCAATCCAAGAAAATGAATACAATATAGAGAATGTGATGGATTTGGGCACATTCGAGCTGAATATGGTAACACACCGAAGAGAAACAAGAAAAATTACAATGCATCTCTCAGTGATAATAATTCAAAAGAAAGCAATGGTGATTCAGATGAAGAAACTATTGCATTTACAGTTAAAGTCTCTGAATTCCAGGATCCCTTTGAATATGCAGAAGAAGATGAATCATACAATGAAGATTTCAACCAAGAAGAATTTGTGAAAACATACAAGGAGATGTATACAAAGTGGCTGGAAGTTGTGGAGATCAACAAGACCCTTCAGTCTCAAAATAAGAATCTATTGGAAGAGAAGGAGAAGTTGATCAAGTCTGATTCTGTACAGAAGGATATAGTTTAGCAGCAAGAGAAGAAGATTGCTGAATTATCTTTGAAGCTTAAATCTATCAAGAGGAATGTCACTATGCTGAATAATGGAACAAATAATCTTGACAAGATTCTTACTACTCCAGGACATTCAGGAAAGAGTCATCCAGATCTTGGATATAATGGAGGACAATCCAAGACATTGTTTGTCAAAGAAAGTACAAGTCAACCAGTACATGTACAGAAGAGTGTTCAGCACATCCAGAAGAACGTTATTGATAAGAAGATGAATGTTCATAATGGCTACAGAAAAGGAATCATCCATTATTATTGTGAAAAGAAAGACCACATCCGACCACATTGTGAGAAATATCTTAATGATCTCAAAAAGATGAGAAAGAGATTTGGGGTTCAGTATTTCAGCAACGGGAACAGAAGACCAGCTATACAAGAAAAGAAGAAGCCTGCTCAGAAGAAGCGATGGGTTATCAAACAGACCAGTCTGATTGCTCACACATCTCTGAGAGTAGAAGACAAGAGCAACTAGTATTTTGATAGTGGCTGTTCAAGACACATGACTAGGTATTGCTCAGTTGTGCAGAACTTAAAAGCTTGCTCATCTGACTTTGTCACCTTTGGAGATGGCAAAAAGGGAAAAATCATGAGAAAATGAGAGCTGGTTGTCAAAGGAATGCCTAAGCTGAAAAAGGCAATGCTAGTTAATGGACTCAAAGCCAATCTATTAGCATCAATCAACTATGTGATGATGATATGACAGTGGTCTTCACAAAAGAGAATTGCAGGGTAATGAATAAGAACAATGACTTATTCATGGAAGAAAGAAGATCAGCTGACAACTATTATCAGCTACATATACCTGCATAATGTTCTTTAACATGTCAAAGAACATCTGTAGAAGAATCAGAGATCTGGCATCAGAAGCTTGGACACAGATTCTTGCTAGATTGGAAAGCAGATAAGATCCCAGCATAAAGAAGTTCAGGAGAGAACTTCCAAAAGAATTTTAGATCTCCTACATATGGATCTAATGGGACCAATGGCTGTAGAAAGCTACGGAGAAAAGAAGTATGTTATTGTCTGCATAGATGACTTCTCAAGATTCACATGGGTAGACTTTCTTAGAGATAAAAGTGAGGCATTCATGGAATTCAAGAAACTGGCCTACAAGATCAGAGTTGAAAAGGACCGGCAAATCATCAGAATTAGAAGTGATTATGGCAAGGAATTTAAAAATTAGTACTTTGATAATTTCTACCTTGAGAATGGAATCAGCCATGAGTACTCAGCTCCTTAGACTCCTCAGTAGAATGAAGTAGTTGAAAGGAATAACGGAACTCTCGAGGAGATGGCTAGAACTATGATTGCTGCAAAAGGAGTTGCCTCTATGTTCTGGGCAGAAGCTATCAATACTGCATGTCACATTAGCAATCGAGTTCATCTCAGACCGGATACCTTCACTCCACCATATGAAATTTGGTATAAAAAGAAACCTACTGTGAAGTACTTCTATGTGTTTGGTACCACTTGCTATATTCTTAATAATAGAGAATATCTCAGCAAAATGAACAATAGAGGAATAGAAGGAATGCTTGTAGGCTACTCCAGAAATAGTAAATCATTCAGGATTTACAACAAAGAGACCAAGTCAGTAGTAGAATCAGTCAATGTCAGATTTGATGATCAAGATAATGCTATCAACTCCACAGAAGATGATGTACATTCAAATATATTTGGACATTCTGATGTACATGATGGTACAGAAAGTGAATCAGAAGATCATGTAGTTAAGCAAAGAAAGCCCTCACGGCATATTATTAAAGATAATCCTACTATTTAAGTCATAGGAGATATCCATGAAGAGAGAATAACCAGAAACAAACTTAGAAAAAGGTTACATGAAAAGATATCCAATGTCTGCTTCACATCTAAGATAGAGCCAAAAAATATTCAAGAAGCACTTTAAGATGTCTACTGGATTGAAGCAATGCAAAAAGAGCTTTTATAGTTCAAGAAGAATGATGTCTGGGATCTAGTACAGAAACTTGAAGGAGTGATGTTGTAGGGATGAAGTGGATATTCAAGAACAAGACTAATGAGTCTGGGAATATTACAAAGAATAAGGCCAGATCAATTATTCAAGGGTATTCACAGATTGAAGGAATAGACTTTGATGAAACCTCTGCTCTAGTCACAATGATAGAATCTGTTAGACTACTTCTTGCAATGGCCTACATGATGAAATTCAAGCTCTATTAGATGGATGTCAAGAGTGCATTTCTGAATGGATTTCTGAAGAAAGATGTGTATGTTGCACAACCTAAAGAATTTGAAGATCCACATTATCCAGATCATGTTTTCAAACTTAAAAATGCATTATATGGTTTGAAACACGCTCTTTGGGCATGATATGAAGGACTGGATTCATACCTGGTTAGCAAAGGATACGATAGAGGAGGAGAGGACATGACACTATTAATCAGAAAAGACAAATCGTAAGTAATTGTGGTTCAAGTATATGTGGATGATATAGTGTTTGGCTCAGTGTCCGATAAGATGATCAAGGACATAGAAACTAAATTTGAGATGAGCCTGGTTGGAGACCTGAAGTATTTTCTTGGACTTCAGATAAAATAATCAAAATAAGGTATGTTCATCTCTTAGACTAAGTATGCAAGGAACTTAGTCAAGAAGTTCAACCTAGAGAATTCTAAGCACAAAAGAATTTCTATCAACACCACTGTCAAGATTGGAAATGATGATACAAGAAAAGAAGTAGATCAGACACTATATAGAAGTACGATTAGAAGTCTTCTCTACCTTACTGTAAGCAGACCTGATATATCCTACAGTGTGGGTGTCTGTGCCAGATATCAGTCATGTCTTAAAGAAAGTCACCTGAAGGCAGTCAAGAACATCATCAGATATATCAGTGGGACTGCAGACTATGAATTATGGTACACATCAGATGCAAACTCAAGTCTTATTGCCTACTGTGATGCTGATTAGACAGGATCTCCAGATGATAGAAAAAGTACATCAGGTGCTTGTTTCTTTTTAGGGAACAATGTTGTTTCCTGGTTCAGCAAGAAGCAGAATAACATATCATTATCAACCTCAGAAGCTGAATACATAGCAACTAAAAGCAACTCAACACCGATAATATGGATGATGCAGATGATGAAGGATTATGAAGTTGCTCATAATACGCATATTCTGTATTGTGAAAACATGAATGCTATCAATATATCGAAGAATCCAGTTCAGTATTTAAGGACAAAACATATTGATATCAGACATCACTTCATCAGAGAATTAGTTGAGGAAGATGTTCTAAAGATTGAACATGTGAAGACAGAAGATTAACTAGCTGATCTATTCACCAAGGGATTGGATGTTGTTCGATTTGAGAAATTAAGAGCATCTCTTGGTGTTTGCTTGGTTCAGTAAACCAAGAGGAGGGGTATGAGTGTGTTTATTTCACACCCAGCAGGAAAGAACCATTCCTCCTAAAAGGGTATGAACATTCCCATAAATGTTCATCATCATGTACATGAACAATTTTCAAAATTTCATGTATATCTTTGTCAACGGCTAGTTCTGACTCACAAACGTCATTGATAAGTCCATTTATTTCACATTTTTTTGGGCATTTTAGTCGCTCTAAATGTCCTTTTTAGTGTGTTTTGTGCCGGAAAAGAACCAGGAAAGTGGTTTGGGCATGACAAGAGTGAAATCTGGCGAAAGAGGCATTTTGGCCTTCAATTCAACTGAAACGGTGAAATGGGCATATCAGATGAAAATCGACCTGAGCAGAAGATGTTATGCCCACAGTACCCGCGCAGATTCGGAGGAGGCAGTGAAGAGGGCATTCCCGGAAAAAGCGGGATTCTGTTGAAAGAAGATAAAGTTGGCGTGGAAACTTGATTGATTTCAAAATCTGAATGGAAGAAGGGAAGGTTGTTTGTAGATGGACTCTTGGGAATCAATTTGGAAGATAAGGATGGCATTCCTAAAATATTGGGATTCATTCTACCACCTAAGGAAGTTTCCTTATTTAGTCAGAGTCCAGTGGGCACGGAGATCCAGCAGATAAGGAAGTTTCTTTATCCAAGCAGATTCCAGCGGGGCATAGCGAATCCGGCAGATATTGAAGACCCCCGTTTTTTGGAGATTTTAATTTATCTTTTGTACTCTTTTATATACTAGTTTGATAGTTAGAACAACAGAACTTCGTACCCTATATTTTCTGCAATTAGCGCTGCTCCGGCAGCAAGACAATCTGGGGCCTTATGCCCACAGAGGTTAGGATTTATATTTAATGTTGTTGCTGTTCATCATTGGTGTTGGACGAATTTTTATTCAATTCCAGTAAGTTTTTCCTATTTATCATGTCTTTATTTTATGTCTTTACAGTTCTTTATAGTATGAGTAGCTAGATCAATATTTCAGAATTTGAACTAAAGATGAAGGTTTAACAAAACACTTAAATACTCGTGAGGCTGTGTGGGCACATTACTGCACGATTAGGTTTCTGCCTATTTTTGTTCTTATTCCTAGTGAGCGTGAGTTTAATATAACTAATGTGGCTGATCACTCTTTAGTTGTAGAGGGCACACCAGGGTTAATTGGATTAGCGAATCGTGACTGTGTGTTAATTCAAACGGTAACTGGGAAATCGGTGGGTTACTGTGGGCACACGAGGAATCAGTAAACACTGTAAACTTAGGTTCATCTAGGGCACACTGCTTCCTGTTCATCTACATCTCTTTGGGGAACCGGGGGGTGGGTGATAGGTTAGGGGTTTAATGGATGAGAAATCACCTTTAAACCTAATCTGAACGGATGAATAAGGAGACGTAGCGATGAATCCGGTCTCCATAACTAGGTGACTTAATTGTGTAGGAAAATCGTTGTGCCCATGATCGAGTGAGTGTGAGTTAAACTGGATTCTAATTCAAGTTCCGGAACCTTTTATTATTTGATATTTCTCTAGTTTCTTTTTGCAGATTTAATTTCATTTGTTGTGACCACGATACCAAAACCCCCTTTTTGTGATTGGTGACTCGAAAGTAAGATCGCATTAGCTCTTTGTGGGATCTACCCTTACTCATAGCTAGCTACGCTCACTGTGGGCACATGAGCATACAAATTCATTTTGAACGCGAAACGACCACGCGTCAAAATTGGCACCGTTGCCAGGGAGCTGATTTTCAGTGATTTTACTTTTCAAGCTAGTGTGCCTAGAAGTTGATGCCCAGGAGCTCTTCAGAAGAAACTCTATTGTACGATCCGGAGATAGAGAAGACTTTGAGGAAAAACAGGGCAGCAGTGAGGAGGGCACGACGAGCTGCAAACAGACCTCGTGAGCCCATACCACCAGAAGATCAAGAAGATCAGGGAGACGAAGGGCATGAGGAGGAAGGACAGTTTGAGAACCGCCACACTATCAACATGGCCGCAGCAAATGGAAATGCCGGAAATGGAGATGCAGAGGATAACAGGACTTTAAGGCAGTTGGTTTTCCCGACCAACATGAATCTGCGCCCAATGGGCATTACACTCTTAGTTGTGACTCAGAACTGGGATATTCATGCAAACTTTATCCAAATCTTGCCGAAGTTCCACGGAATGCCCGGAGAGGATCCACAAAGACACTTACAAGATTTTGAGATGGTTTGCCAGACTCAACCATCCACCCATGGATGAGAGGAGTATGTGCGGTTGGTCTCGTTCCCTTTCACTCTTCAGGATGGGGCACGGGACTGGCTGTACACATTGCCCACTGGCGCTGTGACCACATGGAGACAACTTTAACAGAAGTTTTTGGAGAAATATTTCCCAGCATCCAGAGTGCAAGAAATGAGAAGAAGGATAAAGAGCCTGAAGATGGGAACTAATGAAAGTTTCTATGACTACTGGGGAAGATTCCAGACAATGCTGGCGAAATACCCATAGCACCAGATTACTGAACACGATCTGATTCAGTATTTTGTCGGAGGATTGAGACCACATGAGAGGACGATCGTGAATGCCTCATGTGGAGGGTCTATACTGAACAAGCAACCTATTGAAGCATTGATAATTCTCACAGGGATGGCTGAAGACAACCGAGACTTCGGCGGAGAGGGCATTCGGGTTGTCAGTGAATCAGAGAGGGCACCAGACCAAGATAGCAAAATTGACAGATTGTGTGACAAAATCGAAAAGATCTTGTCTGGTATGAGTATGGCGAAGAAGCCTAGACCCTGTGGAATATGCAAAAGTGTATCTCATTTTACTGATGAATGTCCCACTCTACAAGATGAAGTAGAAGCAGTAAATGCCATTGGTGGCCAGAATGGGCATTCCAGAAGATATGATCCCAATTCCCAGACTTATAACCCTGGCTGGAGAGACCATGAAAACTTCAGATGGAGAAGACCAGAGGATGGGCATCCTGCATGCCCATTACCGCCGCCAGAAGAGAAGAGAAAACAAAGGCTGGAAGATCTTGTGTATGCAATGGCTGAAGAAAATGAAAAATTTAAACAAGAAACTCGAGCTGGTTTCTCGCACATGAGCAAACAAATTGCTCAACTTGCACAATCCATGCACAAGATGGAGGAGAAAAATGGGAAGTTGCCTTCCCAAGTTGAAAACCCACGAGAGCAGGTGAATGCAGTAGCATTGAGGAGTGGAAAAGAGCTTCCGGAGATGGTCAGGCCAAAAGAAGAGAATGACGATGTGCCCTTGGAAGAAGAAGTGGAAAAAATTCCCACGGAGGACGAGGCACAAAAAGCTGCACATGATGATACTGTGCCCATTCCGGAAGTCAAGCAGCCTGCCAAAGTGCCCATTCTAGAGAGATGAAAACCTCCATTTCCAGGGAGATTGGCATAGAATAGAAGAGAAGAAGAAACTAGGGAGATGCTGAAGGTGTTTAGTAAAGTGGAGATCAACATTCCACTAATCGAAGCAATCAAGCAAGTACCACGGTATGCCCGGTTTCTAAAAGAACTCTGCACTAGAAAGGTACGATTCAATGATGATGCGAGGTTCTTAGTTGGGGAGAATGTATCGGCAGTGATACAAAGAAAGTTACCCAAGAAGTGTGATGATCTAGGGATTGAAGATTGGACCTCTGAATTTGGGGGCATCAATCAACGTAATGCCCCTATCGGTGTTTAAGGAATTGAAGATTGGACCTCTGAAGGAGACCCGTGTGGTCATTCAGCTAGCTGATCGATCTAATGTTTATCCAGAAGGCCTCATTGAAGATGTATTGGTGAAAGTGGACGAGCTTATTTTCCTAGCAGATTTTTATGTGCTTGACATGGGCACATAAACTTCAAAATCTTCAGTTTTATTGTTGGGAAGGCCTTTCATGAAGACAGCTCGTACCAAGATTGACGTGGACAAGGGCACACTGACGTGTGAATTTGATGGGGAGAAGGTGACATTTAACATTTTTGAAGCCATGAAGGACCTCCCGGATACAGAAAATTGTAGTTTCGTGAATACCTTCCGTCATTCGAGTCGATCTACCCTATCCATGGTGAGCAATAGAGAGCCATTGGAATGGGCATTGTGGGATGGACTGACTGACCAGGATGCCCTGGAAGAAGATGATGACATCGAAGAAGGAATTATGATGCTGTATTCATTAGAAGAAATGCCATACGGTTGTGTGGACTATGGTGTGCCCATTCGGAGAAGTGATGATAGAATGATGCCTTCTATTGTAAGAGCGCCCATGCTGGAGCTGAAGGCATTGCCAAGGCATTTGAAGTATGCCTACTTGGGAGATAATGAGACACTCCCAGTAATCATAAGTGCGGGGTTAAATCAAGCTGATGAGGACCGCCTTTTGAGATTGTTGAGACTATACAAAGAGGCACTCGGATGGACTTTAGCAGATATAAAGGGCATTAGCCCAGCAGTTTGCATGCACAAAATATTGTTGGAAGATGATGCAAAACCCGTTCGTGATCCACAAAGAAAGCTCAATCCGGTGATGCAGGATGTGGTGCTAAAAGAGATAATTAAGCTGCTGGACCAGGGCATTATATACCCAATTTCAGATAGCAAGTGGGTCAGTCCAATCCATGTTGTGCCCAAGAAGTTGGGCATTCAAGTTGTGAAAAATGAGAAAGGAGAGCTTGTGCCCACACGACTGCAAACTGGCTGGAGAGTTTGCATTGATTACCGAAAGCTGAACACGGTCACGCGGAATGATCATTTCCCACTTCCGTTCATTGACTAAATGTTGGAGAGACTTGCAGGAAATAAGTTCTTTTGTTTCTTGGACGGATATTCTGGATACATGCAGATAGCACTCAATCAAGAGGATCAGGAGAAAACAACATTCACGTGCCCATTCGGCACATTTGCCTACCGCAGAATGCCCTTTGGCCTCTGCAATGCTCCGGGCACATTTCAGTGTTGTATGATGAGCATATTCTCCGACCTACTTGAGAACTGCATTGAAGTGTTCATGGATGACTTCACAGTGTATGGGAGCTGTTTTGATCGATGCTTGGACAATCTAGAGAAGGTATTGCAGCGGTGTGTGGACAAATGCCTGGTGCTGAATTACGAAAAATGCCATTTTATGGTTAGAGAGGGCATTGTACTGGGCCATGTGATTTCCGAGAGGGGCATTGAGGTCGATAAAGTAAAAGTGGACATAATCGAGAAATTGCCATACCCCACTTCAGTGAAGCAAATGAAAGGATTCCTGGGGCACGCTGGATTCTACAGGAGGTTCATAAAAGACTTT
The DNA here is from genome assembly GCA_026008535.1 of Perilla frutescens. Classification (NCBI taxonomy): domain Eukaryota; kingdom Viridiplantae; phylum Streptophyta; class Magnoliopsida; order Lamiales; family Lamiaceae; genus Perilla; species Perilla frutescens. The sequence goes on from BRKX01000012.1 coordinate 33,621,710, forward strand.
GCAAAAATTGCCCAGCCCATTACTCATTTGTTGCAGCAAGATGTCCCGTTTGATTTTGATAAAGACTGCAAAAGGGCATTCGATACCCTGAAAAAGCAACTGGTCACAGCACCAGTTATTCAACCACCAGATTGGGGAATGCCCTTTGAGATTATGTGTGACGCCAGTGGCTACGCTGTAGGCGCTGTACTGGGTCAGAAAAGAGGAAAAGAAAGCCATGTAATTTACTATGCTTCCAAAACTCTGAATGGGGCACAGTGTAATTACACCACTACTGAGAAGGAGCTGCTAGCAGTAGTTTTTGCATTTGAGAAGTTTCGGTCCTATCTCTTAGGCATGAAGAGCATTATTTACACAAATCACGGTGCCCTACGACACTTGATGGCCAAGAAAGAGACAAAGCCGAGACTAATTAGATGGATCCTGCTCCTACAGGAGTTTGATATCGAGATAAAAGATAAGAGTGGGGCACAAAATTTGGTAGCTGATCATTTAAGCCGGGTGCTGAATGAAAAAGGCGATGAAATGCCCATTACAGATCATTTCCCTGATGAGCATCTGTACTCAGCATGGGGCACACGAGAACCCTGGTATGCAGATATAGTAAATTATTTGGAGTCAGGAGAGCTGCCAATTGGGTACTCGAGGTACCAAAAGAATAAATTGAAGCACGAGAGCAAGTTTTATGCATGGGATAGTCCTATTCTATGGAGGAGGTGTGCTGATCAGATCATAAAAAGATGTGTCCCTGACAATGAAATTGAGGATATTTTGAAGCATTGCCATAACTTTGCTTGCGGAGGGCATTTCGAACCAAACCGAACAGCAAGAAGAATTCTGGACTGTGAGTTCTTTTGGCCCACGATTTTCAAGGATGCCCACAACGTATACAGGAGATGTGATCAGTGCCAGAGAGTTGGGAACATCACAAGAAGGAACGAAATGCCCATGACACCCATCATGGCAGTGGAGATTTTCGATGTTTGGGGAATGGATTTCATGGGACCCCTCGCAAACTCTAGGGAGAACCATTACATTATCCTGGCAGTGGACTATGTGTCCAAATGGGTGGAAGCCAAGGCTACTCCTACCAATGATGCAAGAGTAGTAGCCGCATTTCTGAAATCTCATATTTTCAGCCGGTTTGGTATGCCCAGGTCCATCATCAGCGATCAAGGAACACATTTTTACAACCAAACCCTAGAATTGTTGAAGAAATATGGGGTGAACCATAGAGTCAAAACAGCCTATCACCCACAAGCGAATGGCCAAGCTGAAGTCTCAAATTAAAAAATTAAAGTCATTCTTGGAAAGGTAGTTAATCCAAGTCGCAAGGATTGGAGTCAACATCTGGATGATGCACTGTGGGCATACCGAACTGCTTTCAAAACTCCAATCAGGATGTCTCCATATAGGATGCTGTTTGGAAAATGCTCCAATTTGCCGGTAGAGCTGGAATACAAGGCACGATGGGCACTGCAGAAGCTGAACATGGACAAGGACACAGCAGGGCATGCCAGAAAATTTCAGATTCAAGAACTGGAAGAGATGAGGATGGAGGCCTATGACAATGCTGTTCTTTACAAGGAAAAAATGAAGAGGCTCCATGATCAAGTGATTAGAAGGAAGAGCTTCACTCCGGGGCAGCAAGTTCTTTTGTACCATTCAAGATTCAAACTCATGGGAGGGAATCTGAAAACCAAGTGGGTTGGTCCATTTGAAGTGTATGCGGAATGCCCCAATGGAGCAGTTGAGCTGAAGAATCCAGATACTGGAGGGCGTTTCAAGGTTAATGGCCACACACTGAAACCTTACTTGGGGCACGCAGACCAGGATATCAGAGTAGTCTGGCTCGTGCAGCCCATCTATATCTGAATTGGAAGGTGTCGTGCCCACGACAGTAACTAGGGCGCTATTGGGAGGCAACCCAGGTTTTTTTTAGTAATTTTAATAAGTGTTTTTCTGATTTATCAAACTAGACTAGGAGAGTTTTCTATTATCTGTCTGAAAAAAAATGCAAGATGTAATTGAGGATGAGAGGAGAGCAATCCTATTTATTTTGTGCCGAAGACAGACCCTTCGAGTTTGAGCATTCTGTTTTCATTTTCTATAAGGACAAGCATGAAGACACCAGACGGAAGGGCACAGCAAGAAGAGAATGCTGCCAGAATGACCATGAAGAGGCTGGATAGCATGGAGAATGCCCTGTATCAGACTATTGATACTCTCTTGAGGAATATTGAGCAAACTCTCACTGCATATTTCAAACATGTTAGGTTCACTTGCCCGACATCCATCAACCTGGTTCAATTCCTTTTTTTTTATGTTCTTTTGATTTTCATTCTTTTTGGTGTCGCCTGTATTCTACCCACTTTACCTCAAGAAAAGTGTGTGGGTAGGGGCATTTGGGTTGTTGTCTTTTGTTGTTGAGTCTGTTTGAACACTTTGCTTTGCGCAAAGTGTATTGGTGGGTCGTTTGAGTCAACATGTTATCTGTTAAGATTTGAGGAGCACTAGTTTCTAGGTTATGAATGTTGATAAAATTGCTAATCGAGTCAGCATGCCCACACTAAAAGCAGGAATGATGAATGAGTTGAGCATTAACCTGGTGAGATTTGAGCCTGTGCTGTTATGCCCATTTTACAGCATTTTCTTTTCATGTGTGTACATTCTATGCTTAGAATTTCTAGAACTTGCTCTTGCTCTACTTTAAAATCAGAAAGTTTGAAATGCATGTGTAGATGATTTAGGCATTTTTCTTGCTTGAGCCCACTAAGCCAAATAAAAAACCAACCTTTGACACAACTTTGCAGCCCTTTTGAGCCAATAAAATGCCCATGGCAGTTTTGTTGATATACCTCACGATATAAAGCCAGGGCATTACAAAAACTAGAAGTAGAAGGAGTCTTTGGACGGTTTTGAAGAATTGAAAATGCAAGAAGAAAGATAGGGGGAGCGAAAAAAAATGAAAACATATATTCAAAAAAAAAGAAAAAAAAGAAAAAAAAGAATAAATTCCCCCTAGTCTGAATGTTCAGAATGCCCATGATGAAAAATTCTGTAATCTGAACGATAAATGAGGGCATGAGGAAGTAAGTTGAAAATAAATGGTGGTATGTCCAGTGAACGCTCCTGAGAGTTTTAGCTCAGTACCTAAAGAACCACACCTTACCTAAAGAGCCCCATTACAACCCATAAAAGTCCTTTTGATACTTATGCATTTTTCCACTTAATGAATTTGAAGAAAGAGCACTAGCAAGCTTATGGAATGAATAAGTATGGAATGACTGAATTTGAGTGTAAACACTAAGCCTAAACACTGTGTGAAGAGAGTGTGGGAGGACCTATACGCTCAATTCAATTTTGACTTGCTAAGTGCATGCTGATTACGCAATTAATTTAAAAAGTTGGTTGTTGAAACGCTGTGCCCACACGGATTAATAGGTTGCATGTTTTGTTTCTTTCGTGTCTGTTTCTTTTCCTTTCCCTTTGTTTTTCTTTTTCTGGGTTCTTCGTACCCCATGCTTGAGGACAATCATAACTAAAGTGTGTGGGTGTGATAAATCCATTTATTTCGCATTTTTCTGGGCATTTTAGTCGCTCTAAATGTCCTTTTTAGTGTCTTTTGTGTCGAAAAAGAACCAGGAAAGTGGTTTGGGCATGACAGGAGTGAAATCTGGCGAAAGAGGCATTTTGGCCTTCAATTCAACTGAAACGGATGAAATGGGCATATCAGATGAAAGTCGACCTGAGCAGAAGATGTTATGCCCACAGTACCCACGCAGATTTGGAGGAGGCAGTGAAGAGGGCATTCCCAGAAAAAGCAGGATTCTGTTGAAAGAAGATAAAGTTGGCGTGGAAACTTGATTGATTTTGAAATCTGAATGGAAGAAGGGAAGGTTGTTCGTAGATGGACTCTTGGGAATCAATTTGGAAGATAAGGATGGCATTCCTAAAATATTGAGATTCATTCCACCACCTAAGGAAGTTTCCTTATTTAGTCAGAGTCCAGTGGGCACGGAGATCCAGCAGATAAGGAAGTTTTCTTATCCAAGCAGATTCCAGCGGGGCATAGCGAATCCGGCAGATATTGAAGACCACCGTTTTTTGGGGATTTTAATTTATCTTTTGTACTCTTTATATACTAGTTTGATAGTTAGAACAACAGAACTTCGTACCCTATATTTTCTGTACTTATTTTCTGCAATTAGCGCTCCGGCAGCAAGACAATCTGGGGCCTTATGCCCACAGAGGTTAGGATTTATATTTAATGTTGTTGCTATTCATCGTTTGTGTTGGATGAGTTTTTATTCAATTCCAGTAAGTTTTTCCTATTTATCATGTCTTTATTTTATGTCTTTACAGTTCTTTATAGTATGAGTAGCTAGATCAATATTCCGGAATTTGAACTAAAGATGAAGGTTTAACAAAACACTTAAATACTCATGAGGCTGTGTGGGCACATTACTGCACGATTAGGTTTCTGCCGATTTTTGTTCTTATTCCTAGTGAGCGTGAGTTTAATATAACTAATGTGGCTGATCACTCTTTAGTTGTAGAGGGCACACCAGGGTTAATTGGATTAGCGAATCGTGACTGTGTGTTAATTCAAACGGTAACTGGGAAATCGGCGGGTTACTGTGGGCACACGAGGAATCAGTAAACACAGTAAACTTAGGTTCGTCTAGGGCACACTGCTTCCTGTTCATCTACATCTCTTTGGGGAACCGGGGGGTGGGTGACAGGTTAGGGGTTTAATGGACGAGGAATCACCTTTAAACCTAATCTGAACGGATGAATAAGGAGACATAGCGAGGAATCCGATCTCCATAACTAGGTGACTTAATTGTGTAGGAAAATCGCTGTGCCCATGATCGAGTGAGTGTGAGTTAAACTGGATTCTAGTTCAAGTTCCGGAACCTTTTATTATTTGATATTTCTCTAGTTTCTTTTTGCAGATTTAATTTCATTTGTTGTGAACACGATACCAAAACCCCCTTTTTGTGATTGGTGACTCGAAAGTAAGATCGCATCAGCTCTTTGTGGGATCGACCCTTACTCATAGCTAGCTACGCTCGCTGTGGGCACAGGAGCATACAAATTCATTTTGAGCGCGAAATGATCGCGCGTCAGTCATCTTTGATTTTCTAGGATTTTTCTCCAATTTCTTTATCTATCGGATACCTGATAATATGTCTTGAATGAAGTACTCTCTTATATATACGTATAGCCATTTTGAGATATCATCATACATTTCAAATTCTCTGAATTCGAGTTTTTCTCTCCAAACTTTCTGATGTCTCTTTGTTCTTCTTTTTTCTGCAATTGCCATTCTTTGATCACTCAAGAGATTCATTCTATTTTATTCAATAGCTCCAAATATGAAACTTGTTTGTCTTAAGAAAGTGGTGAAACCTAGAATAAGGTATGGAAAAGTTACCTATTCCAAATCTCAGGATCAATTCTATGAAGATGATGAGTTTGCTAGACAAGTTCGTGAGGAATCTTTATACAAGAAACCTATTCAAAGGACACTACAAGATGAGTCCTCTACCAAGGATACTGAAGATATGATTGAAGAGTTCCATGAAGAAGAAGAAGACATAGAGACAGAAGAACCTAAAGCCACATCTTCTGCAAAGAAGACAAAGACTTAGAATCTCTCTCCATGATCTATTAAAGGAAGCAGTAAGCTCATATAACGTAAACAAGAGAACTGCAACATAGAAGATAAGAATAAAATAATCTGCAGTCAAGAAATCAAAGAAGACTGCTACTCCGCATCAAAGAAGACCATCACAGCACCTGCTGCTCAAGCCCTTCAGAAAGAGAAGGGATCTACTGTTGATGAGAGAGCTGTACTTGAAAATGTTCTTGTACATGAAGAGGAACATGTTGCAGAATAGAGTGCTACTGAGAAGACTATACCAGCAGAGCCTGCTCCTGAGAAGGATATTCCAGAAAAGTCTGTACCTGAGAAGTAGACATCAGAACAACCAGCTACAACTGAAGGTGGTGATTTTCAGAGGAGGATGATATTCCTCTGAGCACAAGGATGAAGGTATTAGCAGCTGCCAAAGGAAAAAAGAAGGTCATCAAACGACCTTTAGTTACTGAGCCAGAAGAGGAAGAAGAAATGCAAAGTTCATCCTCAAAGTCTACTGAAAAGACCCACCCCTGTGCCTCCACAAGAAAAGTTGTTGGCATCTGCATAATATGAGGTTGATCTATTTTCTACTGGATCACCTGTGAAGAAAAAGACTCCCAGAAAGAAGTCTTCTACTGAAGTGGTGAAGATTATCCCAAGAACTCCGGTGACAAGAAATAGAGCATCAACCATACCACCATCCATAGCTCCAACCCAAAAGAAGAGGAAAGATGCCACAAGTGCCGAACCATCGAAGAAGGCCAAGAAGTCTATCCATCCTAAGCATGTACCTGAAGATATTCACTCTGAGTCATGTGAACATGATGCTGATCACCATAAACAAATTATCCATTTGCCAGGTATCTCTAAACATGCTCTCTTTCATTCAATGAAGCATGCTGAGTTATGGGATAAGGTGAAGAAGAGGTCTTTGATCTGAGAAAAGAAGGTGGATAAGGATACCCTTCTAGCTACTGGGATTTATTCTTTGTTGGAGAAAGCTGGATTGCTAAGAACTATGCAGAAGGTGTACGGGTTTGTTCCTTTGGTTGTGTCTGAATTTTATTGCAACCTAATGAAGGATATAGATGATCTTGAATCTGAAGACTTTCACAAAGTCTTTGTCAGAGGAGAAAAGCTTGATTTCTCATCAGAACTCATCAATGAGTTTCTGGATTGCTCAATTGAGGGGGGGGGGGTTGGAAGAGATAGATGACTGGGAGGTGGTTGTTGAAGAACTGACCCAGTGCATCTATACCAAATGGTCCTTTAATCCTCAGAGAATTCCATCTTCAAAGCTGTCTCAGAAGTATGGTGCACTGTTTTACATCATGATACACAGTTGGCTGCCGACCATGGACAGAGCTGTAGTCATATAAGCTCAAGGGAGATTTCTATTCCATCTGGGAACATGAAAGAAGTTTAACGATGAGGAGTCTGTGTTTGGCCAGTGAGTAGTGTTGAGTCCACTATGGTGAAAGGTCCTATGTGCTATTGACACACAATCATTTAGCATGCAAAATTACACCTATGAGCATAACCCCCTAGATGCTTAAATGTGCCTCCAGCGGCAAGTATAGTGTCGGAGAGTGGATGTCGATCCCATGAGGAGTGTTAACCTTCCTATCCTGGGTAAGCTTCACTGGAACCTTTGGGTGGTAACTGTCACTAACTTGTTCCTGCAACTTAGTATGAAATGTGTCTAAAGAAATATAAACTAAATCAAATAATAACAAACATGTTCAAGTCAAGCGTATAGTCGGACTGGTGAAAGCATGCAATCCCGGGCACATACACATTGATACCTCGATCTGACCGATTGGTTATAGGGAGTTGGTATCTCTTCGATGAACTGTTATTGGGCACTATCACTGACCCTAGATTACTGTCACTAATCCTTTCCCCACTCATAGAGATTACACCCTTCAATTTCCTCGTTTGTTGTATGCTAAGAGCGATATGGGCGGCGACATCTTAGCTCCTTACCATCTCAAGACCCAAAGAAGAAGGGTCATACAGAGGGTTTGCAAGAAATGATAACATTTAATCAGAAGAACCTAACACTGGCATATGGGATCCCTTTGGCATTGTGCCCATATCCATCCGGTCTTCACCTTCCGGGCTTAATCGGTTGTAGGCCTCTCCACCCGGTTTGTCACTTAGTGGCTCATCAGGGAGTCGGTCACCCTTACTTCTACCCTAATGCACAGCTGCAATGGCTTGGCTAAGAGTGATCAGCCACGAAGCTTTCCCCATTGCAGTGTATTTGGATTCTCCCCAAGTGAAATCCGAAATCTTCATGAGGTGTTTTTAAGCTCGATTAGCCTCATGCATCGCCATCACTTACGTCTTCTTCTCACTCGACTTGAACACTAATTACTTAGCCTTGCGACATATTAATTAACACAACACAAATAAATAGACAATTCATAGCAAAGGAATTTATATGATGAAAGGAAATACTTAAACCAACGAGCCAACAAAAGCTGGGAACAAAGCGTTCCAACCTATGCCGACTATATATGTTTTCTTTATGAGAACTTGAAATGTACAAACTGAAATAAAATGCTAAGCTGCTCTAAATTGTCTTCCTCTCAAAATAAAATAGGAATTAAAGTATTTATAGTGAGTTTAACTGCCACAATCGGCCCATGACTGCCCACGCAGGAGCACTATCTTAGTTGACCTCATCCACTTCTCCTCAACGGCTGCTTGCAGGTTTTTCAGCTTTGACTCTTTCTCCCTCTCTCTTCTCTTCTCTCCCTTCTTCTCCACTTTCTAACTTCAGCACCCAACTCTTCCTGGATTTTCCGAACGGTTTTGATGTGGTCATCATTTGTTGGAGTGATCGACGCTAGACTTCCGCGCTGGATCTGCAATAGACTGTCTAAGTCCAGTTTCTTCCATTATGCCCTTACCAGCTCTCCCCGTCTTTTATGCCCTTGCTGGAACTTTTCCTCGTCATTTCCCCCTGCTTTACTTTAGCTCCCACACTGACTCTAGATTCGACTTAAAAGACCCAAAAACAGCAAAACAAAGATAATAAAAACACCCCATTTTGAGTCTACATCATCCCCATACACTTGGACCATACTTGTCCTCAAGTATGATTACAACCTACTCTCAAAATAGAAAACAGACTCAAAATAAAAGACATACATGCATCCTTATCCGATTATGGGCAAAATGAGGACAACCACAATTTATGACTATTGGGATTAAAAGTGTGCATGGTCACCGCAGATAAGTATAAGTAAGATTTACTCTGCTTACTTTTCTCTCTGTGTATGTGAAGGGATGTGTTTTCACTCATAATTTCAATAACCAAAACAGACCATAGTGTTTGCATAAGACCTAAGTTAAACAACCAACATAAACAACAAACATGCTCATCGAAAGGTCTTATCGGGTTATAATGGGGCATACGGTGCAGATGTAGAAAGAATTTGGTTATAGCAGATATGGGCATATTCAGAAATGGCACCCTTTGTGCTTCCATTCAATCAGAAAAATATGCATCACATATGCTATCATTTATAGGCAGAGCATATAGTTTCTTGATTTTTTTTTCTAGCAGACAAGATATATATTTTTCTTTTCTTTCATTTGTTCTTCTCTTCTTTCGTTTTCTTTCTTTTCTTATATGGCGATGCAACAGATTTGCCCTTTTTCATGTCATGCTCTTGTTGTGGCCTTAATCATGCTGTTATCTTCAGAGCTAAGCACATATTTATGACCCACATCAGATTACTCTTTAAAGAGAGATTTTAAACACAAGGGCTAGAAAACAATTTACACAGGCTCAATATGGCAGCAATTGAAAATATTATTATACACTCGCGGCCAAAAGAGAAAGAAAAATACCTTAATCATTTAAGCATGCTTACAATTAGTGGTCAGTTCACAGAGGGCAAAGGCAAACACAGGTCTAATTAAGGTTATAGAATCTGTAATCGCATAGAAGGAAAAGGTAGGCGAACTGTAGTCTCAAAAATCGCACGGGTATACTTATCTCATCTACCATTCTTATACACAGATTTAACCCCAATTTTTTTATTTGTCAAGTTATATCCTCAAAATGCCCATAACAGAATAATTTAGCATGCTTCTTACTCAACAGATATGGGCAAATCCCCCCCACACACTTATCCGAGAATGTGCCCAAATAGGTATTCTCAGTGTGTGATGGAGATTTGCCCGACGCCAAATACCAACAAAATAAAAACAAGGCATATATACAGACCTACAAAACTAAAAACAGATCCTAACCTACTACTACTACGAATGGAGCAAAATTTTTTAAGGGGAAGACGGGTACGCTAACCCGTAATGATCCAAAAGCTTCTTTAAGTTCCGTTCCAGTTCTTTCAAATCCTCCGAGGGGAATTCTTCTTCATCTTTTTCATCTTCGGCCCTGTCAAAGGTGGAGGTGCTAGGATTTGACTCTGGTAATAAGAAGTAAGGGATGTTATTTTTGTTGACTTTGACCAACTTCCATCGCTTCAAGCGATTTAGGTCGAAGTACTCAGTCACATCTAAAGGCTCAAATCCAGAGTCAGAGAGAGAGAGAGGTTCCACTTACACTTTCATACACGATTGAAATGAACGGTCCCATAGAGATACAAGGGGTGGTCTTACTGCCAGCATTCATCTTCCATTGTTGTGCCACTGTAAAGCCAAAATTGACTTTCTTCCCTGTCCCCATGCACCACAACAGAAAGAGCTTCTGCTGCGTGACTTGCCCAGTTCCGTCCTTGCGGCCATAAATGTTGTATTCCATCCATCGATGGCAAATCTGGAGGGTCGCATCTTTGATCTCTTTACTCTTGCTGGTCCCTGACTTGAACTGGCATATCCCTCCTATTTCTTCCCACCGATGCTGAATCTTCTTAGTCCATGAGCCTAGAGCCATCGTCATTGCCTCCTTGTACCATTGTTTCTGCAAATCCAACACATCCACTATCCCCAGATGCAGACTCAGCTCTGTAATGGACATGCTATACTCTGTGCCTTGAATCGCAAAGGTGATAGCTCCAGGAGTATTCAGCAGATACCCCTTAGTGGGTTTGAAGCTATAAGACAGTAGGAATTCGCATGATAGCTCCTTGTACGCCTTATCGTTCCATTGCAGTGCCTTTGTCCACCCAATGTTGTCGAAGTACTGCAGTACCTCACTTTTAAGACCAAGATCCCTCAGGGTGTCCTCATCGAAGGCATAAAGGGGCACCAGCTTCTTTTTGTCCATAGATTTGGCCCTCTCCACTTGCTTTTTGTTTCCTTCCTTTCCTAGCTTTGCTGGAGCTATTCTGGTATGGGCTTGAGATTTGGATGATTTTCCCTTAGCTTTGACTCCTGATGGTCTACTTACTGGTGATGGTTTGGGGTCGTCGGCTTCGCTGCTCTCTAATTCAGCTTCTTCCTCCTTAGTCTCTTCGTCGGTGGGCTCATCCTGTAGTTCCAATTTTTTTCTTGCTGAGGGCACATCAGATGTCTGGCCCTTCTTTGGATTCAGTAGAGATTTCCCAATCACCAACTTGCCGGCTTCTTCCTTCTTTTTCTCCGTATTCTTCTTTACGGTCTGGCCTCTCGGAGACACCCATCTCCTCACCTCTGCCTCAGGCTTTTGCGGTGGTTTTTGTGGTTGTGCCTTTTCTGCTTCCCTCTTTTCATTGAGGTCCTTCTCCGATTCCTCGGCTTGTTCTTCCTACTCATCCTCTCCGGATTCTTCTTCATTTTCAGTTTCTATCTCATCTTCCACATTTTTCTGTTCCTCGACCACCTTTTCTTTCCCTTTCTCTACCTTTTTCTACTCTACCTCTTTCACTTCTTCCTCCTTCCTTGCAGAATCTTCCGTCACCTCTGCCTTATCCTCATTTTTTTCCGGTTCCTCCTCTTCCGTCACCTTTCTAGGCTCAGTCTCAACTTGAGGCTCCGTCACTAACTCTGTTTGTGGTCCCTCCAATGGTATAATAGAGCTTTTTGGTGGCTCTGGTTCCTTCTGCATTTCCTGGGCCTGGGTTTCTAAGATTTGTTTCTCCAGTGCGCCCGAGTCGGCCTTTGTACCCTTAGCCTTCTTGGCCGGCGGATTTTTTGGTGCTTTCACCGGCGCTTTCCTTTTCTCCTTCACCGGAGGTTTTTCTGCTGCTGGTACGGTGATGATCGGTTGAACATTGAGAGGAACTTCAGTTTCGGGTGGTGGGCTTCCAATTCCAACAGACGTGGTCGGTGATTGGAGAGGGATTTTCGTCAAGGTTTCACTTACGGCCTTCTTCCTGCCACGAGTGGATTTTCCGGCTGGTCGGCTTGTTTGTCCTCCTCTGGTTCTTGTCATGGTTGAAATTGGGAAGAATGAGAGAGTGCGTGGCTGATGGGTTAAGAGATTTAGGTGTAATTTCTCGATTTTGAAGAGTTGGAGGTTGGGATTTTACCGATTTTTACGGAAGGGGTTAGGGTTATTCTCTGATTTGAATTTGAAATGCTGAGGACTTTTCCTCTCAGATATGTTTTAAACCAAAAATCTGCCTCACAGATAGGATTAAAATATCCATTTTTAAATCCTTTCTTTCTCCTCCGATTTGACGTGTGCATGGAAAGCTGGAACGTCTCTCACAACCTTTTTCTCTCACTTCCGATCAGCTTTTACTTCCGCCCCCACACACTTAAGTCTTTCCATGCTTTTGCTTATGCCTTTCCATTCTTTCATTTTGCTTTATGCCATCTGCAGGTTAGTTCTCACTATATACTTACTAAATAAAGAAAAACTAAAACACAGTTAAGATTACCGGGTTGCCTCCCGACTAGCGCTGTTGGTTATAGTCGTTAGCTCGACTGTGCCTTTTTCCTTCATTGATAAGTGGGCTTGATGAGCATGACTTTTTCGACCATCTTCTCCTGCATATGCTCATAAAAGGGCTTAAGCCTCTGTCCATTAATCCGGAAGATATCGTCATCTTCAGGATTGTGAATGTCCACTGCCCCACTCGGAAGCTGATTTTGAACAATGTAAGGTCCCAACCATTTTGATATGAGCTTTCTTGCATTAATGCATAGATTTGAGTTGAATAACAACACCTTTTACCCTTTAACGAATTCCTTCCTTCTTATGAGCATATCGTGTACCCTCTTTGTCCTTTCCTTGTACAGCACTACATTGTCATATGCCTCTACTCTTAGCTCCTTCAATTCCTGGATCTGTAACTTCCTTTTGGCTCCATCTACATTCGGGTGTGCGTTTAATTTCCGGATTGCCTAAAAAGCTTTGTGTTCCATTCCCACCGGTAGATGGCATAACTTCCCATATATCAATCGATATGGGAAACCCCGATCAGAGTCTTGAATGTTGTCCTGTATGCCCATAGAGCATCCTCCAAGTAGTTACTCCAATCCTTTCTCCTCGGACTCACCACCTTCTCCAGGATGTTCTTTATTTCTCTATTGGATACTTCTGCTTGCCCATTTGCTTGTGGGTGATAAGCTGTGGTGACTCTGCGGGTGACCCCGTATTTCTGAAGAAGCCGCTTTATGAGCATATTGCAGAAGTGTGTTCCTTGGTCGCTGATTAGCACCTTGGGAACCCCGTGCCTGTAGAATACATGGGACTTGAGGAATTCCATCACTGTTCGTGCATCATTGCTCGCTGTGGCCTTGGCTTCCACTCATTTTGACACGTAATCTACTGCTAATAGGATATACAATTTTGACCCGGACTTGGGAAAGGGTCCCATGAAGTCAATTCCCAAGATATCAAATATTTTGATGGGCATAATGGGGATTAAGGGCATAGCCTCCCTAATAGAAAGATTGCCCGTCCTCTGACAGTTGCTATATCCTTTGCAGTGAACATAAGCATCCTTGAACATGCTCGGCCAGTAGAACCCTCCATCTAGGATTTTTCGGGCGGTTCTTCTTGGACCAAAATATCCGCCGCATACATCCGTGTGGCAGAATTTGAGGATGCTTCTTCCCTCATGTTCTGGTACGCAATGCCTTATGACCTGGCCTGTTCCTATCTTCCAGAGAGTTGGTTTTTCCCATACGTAGAACCTGCTTTCCCTGACCATTTTTTTCTACTAATAGTCGCTTATGCCAATCGGGTATTTTCCGATCACCAGATAATTGACGATGTCAGCATACCATGGGTCTTGCCTCTTTGTGCCGTCAATACGATACAGATGCTCATTCGTAAATGTTTCTATGATCTCTTCATTACTTTCAATCATCAAGCGACTTAAGTGATCTGCCACCAGGTTCTCTGCTTCTGTCTTGTCCTTAATTTCCAGATCAAATTCCTGGGGGAGTAGAATCCATCTAATGAGTCGTGGTTTTGACTCCTTCTTCGTCAGCAGGTATTTCAAAGCTGAATGGTCTGTGAACACTATCACCTTTGCTCCAAAGAGATATGATCTGAACTTCTCAAAGGTAAATACTACCGTAAGTAGCTCCTTTTCGGTGGTCGAATAGTTGCATTGGGCTGGATTTAGTGTCTTGGAGGCATAATAGATGACATATCTTTCTTTGCCTCATTTCTTCCCCAGAACTGCTCCCACGGCATACCCGTTTACGTTACACATCACTTTGAATGGCATCCCCCAATTAGGTGGTTGGATTACTGGTGATGAAACCAGTCTCTTTTGGAGGTCATGAAATGCCTCATTGCATTCCTCGTTGAATACAAACACTACATCTTGTTGAAGCTGGCGTGTGAGGGGTTGAGCTATCTTGGCGAAGTCTTTGATGAATCTCCTATAAAACCCTGCATGCCCAAGGAATGCTCAGACTTGCTTCACCGTGGTAGGGTAAGCAATTTTACAATGATGTCTACTTTTGCCTTGTCCACCTCAATTTCCCTTTCCGAAATGACATGCCCTAGAACAATCCCTTCCCGGACTATGAAGTGACACTTTTCGTAGTTCAGCATGAGATCCTTTTCGACGCATCTCTTCAAAACTCTCTCCAGATTCTTCAAACATTGGTCAAAATGGTCCCCATAGACGGTGAAGTCATCAATGAAGATCTCAATACAGGATTCGAGCATATCCGAGAATATACTCATCATGCATCTCTGGAACATCCCTGGTGCATTACAAAGGCCGAAAGGCATTCATCGGTATGTGAAAGTACCGAAGGGGCATGTTAATGTCATCTTTTCCTGATTCTCTTGCACGACATATATTTGCATGTATCCGGAATAACCATCTAGAAAACAAAAGTACGATTTGCCCGCAAGCCGCTCCAATATTTGATCGATGAAGGGTAGAGGGAAATGGTCCTTCCTTGTGAGTGCATTTAGTTTTCTGTAGTCGATGCATACTCTCCATCTAGTTTGGAGACGGGTTTGCACCAACTCTTTCTTTTCATTCTCAACCACTTGGATTCCTGATTTCTTGGGCACCACATGTACAGGACTCACCCATTCACTATCTGAGATGGGATAGATGATCCCCAAATCTAATAGCTTCAGGATTTCCTTCAAGACAACTTCCTTCATGATGGGGTTCAACTTTCTTTGAGGTTCCCTCACTAGTTTGGCTCCTTCTTCCAGCATGATGCGGTGCATGCACACTGATGGGCTTATGCCTTTAATGTCGGTCAATGTCAACCCGATTACTTCCTTATATTTCTTCAATAAGTTCACAAATCTTGTTTCCTGGGACACAGTCAGTGCCGAATTTATGATTATTGGTAGCTTCTCCCCTTCAATAAGGTAGGCATATTTCAGATGTCCCGGAAGTTTTTTTAATTCCAATTCTAGCGGCTTAATGATGGAACGTATCATTCTTTCCGAAGGCTGCAATATGGGTAAATCCAGATCCTCCTTGGAATTTGTGTGGGCCTCTAAACTGTATAGCTGCATGATCACCTTCTTGATATTCTCACCCCTCTCATTGAGAGTGTCCCAGTCTGATTGGCAGTGTTGGATTATCGACTTCAATGGATCATTTGCCAGCATCTTCATTTTCTTAATCTGGATGAGTGACTCAATTATGTCCACCATACTTACACCTTCGACATCAGTATGATGTTTCATTGCTTCGATGATATTGAAGGTGATGGTATCTCCGTCAAATTCACACGTCAATGTGCCTTGATCAACGTCAATCTTCGTATGCGCCGTTTTCATGAAAGGTCTTCCCAGGAGCATACATGAAGACTTTTTGCTGGACGAGCCCATATCCAGAACATAGAAGTCAGCTGGGAAAATCAAATATTTGACTTTGATCAGCACGTCTTCCAGAACATCTTCAGGGAACACATTGGATATGTCCGCCAGTTGAATCACCGTTCTTGTCTCCTTCAGTGGTCCAAAATCCAGTTCTTCAAAAATGGTTAAGGGCATAACGTTGATTGAGGCCCCAAGGTCAAGCATGGCTTGATTTATTTTTATGCCTCCAATCTCGCAAGGAATGAAGAACATGCCCGAGTCTCCACATTTCTTAGGGAGCTTCCTCTGTATCAGCGCAGATATATTTTGACTCATAATCACTTGAGCCTCCTCATTGAATCGGACTCTTCAGGTGCATAGTTCTTTCAAGAACCGGGCATATCGGGGTACTTGTCGGATTACGTCCAAGAGAGGGACATTAACCTCCACCCTTTTGAAAACCTGCATCAAGTCGCGGTCATCTGCCTCCTTTTTATTTTTTCTTAGCCTTCTTGGAAATGGTGGGGGAACAATAATTCCTTCTTTTTCTGGTATCAACTCCCTTTTCTTAGGCTCTTCCGCTTGGCCATCCTTCTCTAGTCCCTTGCTGAGTTTAGTTTTCTTAAGGTCACTCCCCCCTTCTGTCTGAATTGAGGAGTTTGTCAGCTCCTTCCCTGTTTTGAGTGAAATCGCATTTACATCAGCCCTTGGGTTAGGCTCGGTCTAGGAAGGTAAGATCCCTTTCCCCTTTTCTATTCGTGAAATGGCCTCACTCAGCTGAGTAATCTAAGTTCCCTGATAGTTAAGACCCGCCCTTGTTTCTGTTTCAAACGAAGCTGCCCGTTTCTGGCTGTTGACTAACTCGATGGCCATCTGTCTCACCATGTCTTCCAGCGTGGGTCCTTGCGCTATAGGCAAATGGTGAGGTGGCCCTGTATGTGCTTGCTGTTCTGGATACCTCTGTCGATGATGGTAATTTTGGGTGTATTGATCATTCCACCTCCGATTGCCCCCCTCCATCATATTTACGAATTCATTCCCCTCCTAAACTTGCGGGCATTGATCTGAGTAGTGTCCCATCATGCTGCATACCCCACATATCCCTAAGGTGTTAGCAGATAGTTGGGTCATCATCTTTTCCATCTTGCTGAACAGCTGGTCCATTTTTATCTCTGCCTCAGGCGCATAGGTCGATTTGCCCATTGCTGCTGCTTGTGGTCTATCGTAGACGTCTTCTTGTGTTTCTTCGGCCATCTCTCCGATCAGCTACATTGCTCCATCTGCTCTTTTGTTCAGGATTGACCCTCCGCATGCTGCATTGAGTAGGTTGCGGTTTTCTACCCGTAATCCTGACACGAAGTACTGGACCAAGTCATGTGCCGATATTTGATGATGTGGGCATTTGGCGATCATTTGCTTGAAATGCCCCCAATAATCATAGAAATTTTCATTTGGTCCGGTCTTCACTGTAGAGATCTTTTTCCGCATTACTTGCACTTGAGTGGTAGGGAAATACTTCTCCAAGAACCTTTGTTGAAGTTGATTCCATGAGGTCACGCTCCCTGCTAGTATGGTGTAAAGCCATTCCCGTGCTCCATCCTGCAAGGTGAAAGGAAATGATAATAAGCGAATATGTTCAGACATATTCTCTGTATTATTACGTTGCGTGCCGCAGGCCATCTCAAAATCTTGAAGATGCCTTTGGGGGTCTTCTCCGGGATGGTAGTGGAATTTAGGCAAAATTGAGATGAAGTTCGATCTTAATTCCCAAGTGTTAGCGGGTTGCGGTAGTGTAATCCCTGATGGTCGCATATTCATTATTTGTGGAAAGATGAACTGCCTCAAAGTGGGCTGAGGTTCGGGTGCCTCTTCTTGAATTTTGTCCCCCATTTCTTCTACTTTAGATTCCGAGAACGGTGGGTTATATTTTTCTTCGTGTGTGCTGCTGGTATTTCTTTCTTCTCCGGGTGCTTGGGTTTCTTCCGATGTTTCCAACGATGTTCTTTAGTTTATGGTGGCTTCCAGACTTCTTCTTGCTTGTGCCCGCCTTCTCCGAGCAGTTTTCTCTATTTCTGGGTCGTAGACTAGTTCTCCTGCGTGATTAGTGCATACCATAAACAAGGTTAAGCGAGGAAGGATGGGATAGAAAAAGTGCTCTTACACTCCCCGGCAACGGCGCCAAATTTTGACACGCCATCGTTTAGCGTGCAAAATTACACCTATGGGCGTAACCCCCTAGATGCTTAAATGTGCCTCCAGCGGCTAGTATAGTGTCGGAGAGCGAATGTCGATCCCACGAGGAGTGTTAACCTTCATATCCTGGGTAAGCTTCACTGGAACTTTTGGGTGGTTACTATTACTAACTTGTTCCTGCAACTTAGTATGAAATGCGTCTAAAGAAATATAAACTAAATCAAATAATAACAAACATGTTCAAGTCAAGCGTAGAGTCGGACTGGTGAAAGTATGCAATCCCGGACACATACATGTTGATACCTCGATCTGACCGATTGGTTATAGGGAGTTGGTATCTCTTCGAGGAACTGTTATTGGGTCACTCTCACTGACCCTGGATTACTGTCACTAATCCTTTCCCCACTCATAGAGATTACACCCCTCAATTCCCTCGTTTGTTGTATGCTAAGAGCGATACGGGCGGCGACATCTTAGCACCTTACCATCTCAAGACCCAAAGGAGAAGGGTCATACAGAGGGTTTACAAGAAATGATAGCATTTAATCAGAGGAACCTAACGCTGGCATATGGGACCCCTTTGGCATTGTACCCATATCCACCTGGTCTTCACCTTCCGGGCTTAATCGGCTGTAGGTCTCTCCACCCAGTTTGTCACTTAGTGGCTCATCAGGGAGTCAGTCACTCTTATTTCCACCCTAACGCACAACTGCAATTGCTCGACTAAGAGTGATCAACCATGAAGCTTTCCCCATTGCAGTGTATTTGGATTCTCCCCAAGTGAAATCCGAAATCTTCACGAGGTGTTTTTAAGCTCGATTAGCCTCATGCATCGCCATCACCTACGTCTTCTTCTCACTCGACTTGAACACTAATTACTTAGCTTTGCGATATATTAATTAACACAACATAAATAAACAGACAATTCATAGCAAAGGAATTTATATTACAAAAGGAAATACTTAAACCAACGAGCCAACAAAAGGTGGGAACAAAGCATTCCAACCTATGCCGACTATATGTGTTTTCTTTATGAGAACTTGAAATGCACAAACTGAAATAAAATGCTAAGTTGCTCTAAATTGTCTTCCTCTCAAAATAAAAGAGGAATTAAAGTATTTATAGTGAGTTTAACTGCCACAATCGGCCCATGACTGCCCACGCGGAAGTACTATCTTAGTTGATCTCGTCCACTTCTCCTTAATGACTGCTTGCGGGTTTTTCGGCTTTGACTCTTTCTCCATCTCTCTTCTCTTCTCTCCCTTCTTCTCCACTTTCTAACTTCAGTAGCCAGCTCTTCCTAGATTTTCGGAACGATTTTGATGTGGTCATCGTTTGTTGGAGTGATCGGCGCTAGACTTCCGTGCTAGATCTGCAATAGATTGTCTAAGTTCAGTTTCCTCCATTATGCCCTTAGCAGCTCTCCCCGTCTTTTATGCCCTTGCTGGAACTTTTCCTCGTCATATCCCCCTGCTTTACTTTAGCTCCCACACTGACTCTAGATTCGACTTAAAAGACCCAAACACAGCAAAATAAAGATAATAAAAACACCCAATTTTGAGTCTAGATCATCTATCCATCTCTCATCTATGGCATCATCATGAAGCAAAAGAAGAATGCCTCTACAAAACAGATAGAGTTATGCCTCCTAAGAAGCTTTTGGTCATCAAAGTTGCTCATGAGATTGGTGATCATCATCTGTGCATACAATTTAAGAAGTTCATCGCATGAAAGAAAGATGTTGATGCATCTGCAGAAAAGGCTTTACCAAAAGGCCTTGTGCTGAAGTTTCTAGAGAAATTCTGGAGTTCCATGCTCGATTGATATTTGAGCATACCTCTGAGAAGATGAAGATTCAAGCATTGGTAGCTGAACTCTCATCTGGAGAAGAATTTGTCTCCCCAGCAGCTGATGTACCTGAACATGTTCACAACTTGCATAAACTTGCAAGTACTGTTGTAGCTGCCACTCAGACGGGATCTCCACAGACTGCATCCAAGGGTGAAAGACATGATGATCAAGAAGAATCTATAGAAGAAGAAGCAGCAGAAGAAGAAGAAGAAGTTGCAGAAGATGAGCAAGAGACTGAAGAAGAAGAAGAGGTTGAAGAGGTTGCAGAGACTGAAAGAAGATGATGATGATGCAGAAGGAGGATCTGATGTTGAAGAAGAGAATGAAGCAACTGACAAATCTGAGTAGTTCTCTTTTTACTCCTTTGCCTTTCTCGATGGCAAATAGGGGGAGTAAAGCTTAGATAATTTTCTCCTGCTAATTATCTTGCATCCATGTTTTTGCAAGATATTTTTTTGTGCTTAATGTTCTGTAATATCATATCTTTGATATTATAAACTTTTCGAACATATGTTTTTATTTGCATGTCCATGATCCTTATCTGCTAAAAAATTGAAACTGTTGATAAAGAAAAAGAATATGATAAAAAATGAAATACAGCAGAGCAGATATAAGCTGATAAAATAGTGAAAAATAGCAGGATCATATGATGTTCACAGGGACATTAAAGACATGATCCTTCAGATGAAGATTGTGTTCTTTAACAATATAGAGCTGATTTGCCAACAGATAAAGACAAATGATGAGATTGTTAGTGCCATCCTGCAGCACTAAGTGTATTTAGATTGTCATCATCTTTATAGTAATTAAAAAACACAAATGTTTTTAGTTTTTCAAGTTTTGAAGACCATGTTCTGGACATTATGATATGAATATTCTGCTGTCAATCTGATCGAAGATCAAAGAATGTACTTGAGCATGTTCGTAAACATGATTATGATCATGTACATGGTTGTCCAGAAAGTTTTCTAGAGACATGCCAAGCTGATTTCAAGGAGTTGAAGCTACCTTTTCAAGATGGACATTTCAGAATAAAAGATGTCTGGTTCAAGATGAAGAAGGCGAGTTCTATTTAAGGAAGACTTCTAACTAGGTGGAGTCCGAATTAAACTAGGAAAGTTTCCTTATTGAGTTTGAGTTCAAAATAGGACAATCTGATTACCTTGTTTAGACTATGTATTGTGTTTATAAATAGTCTGTGAATCAGACTAGTTAGTGTGCGAGAGTTGAGGTTTACAAATACATAAGAGCTAGAGAGTCTAAAAGACTTCAAGTTTGAAGCATATAGTATTCGGGTAGACTAGGTTTGATCCTTGTGATCATTGTGCGTCTAATCTGTATTTGAAATTCTTTCATACACACTTTAAAGGAGTATCGGGAGAGATTTTCTGTGGGAACTAGATGGAGTCTAGGTTGTGAGGGGATTCATAATTCAGTCCATTGAATGAGGTTGTAGTGTGTAGAAAAGGGGTCGAATGACGGGAGGTCGTCGTATAATAGCCTTTGTAGCCTTACAACGGAGTAGTTGATTGTTTCTCACAGACTTGTGAAGTCCCCCTTGACGTAGATCAATTGATCGAACAAGGTTATCAATCTCGTGTCATTTACTTGCTTTCAATTTATCTTTCTGACCTTACATGTTCATCATAATGTACACGCACGTGATCATGAACATGTTTATATCTGCACAGTTTATGTAACTTCATTCTCCATGTTTGCAATATCTTTAAATGTCTTGAACTCGTATTAAGTCTTTGGAAAATATTCATGGAACACTTCGAAAAGTCGAGTGTGTTTAAAGATTATAATCTTATGAACACACGCTCTCGTCTTGTGCTTCATGATGTTTAGAACAATCACAAAATCTATTAGTGCATAGACATTTCCTTCAATAAGACAATCTTTAAATTTCTCTGTATTGGATTTTGGAATGGTAACATGAATTCTTTGACCCTACAAAATATGAAATACATTTATTAGGTAAAGTTCGTGAATCGAAAAGTGTAGTTGACATTGTTGGTTTAAAAAATAATTAAAACACATACAGAATGTATTACCTCTCGGTAATAAAATACACACTCAAGGTTGAATGCGTTGGAGTTTTCATAGCAGCGAATGAAACGAAGTTCTAATCCAAAAATGCTTTTTCCAGATTTCAACATATTGATGGATCCAAAAACAGGCGCCATTGTAGAGAAAGAGAGAGTATATTGAAGTGATTCTTAAATGTAAAAAAAAAAATGATTGAGTTAATGTATTAGTATAGCTTTCAACCACAACGAAATGTTGGCAGTTATTATCTATACGTGTTTAATTTTGTTGATCGTGTTTAATTTTGCGGATATTTTCTCTGATTTTATTGGTATTTATTTTTTACAATGTAAAATTTGTCAAGCTTTATTTGTTCGGATTATTATTTATAGTGTGTTTAAATTATTTTTTAATTGTATTAAAATAATTAGTTTTTTTACAGTTAATAATTCCTACATCATTTTACACCCACTAAGTTTAATAACTGCATTATTTTACATCTACTAACCTTAATTGCAGCAGTTCATTTAAATTTTTAAATCAGAAATTGTCTAATCGACAATGCAGATGTACATATAAGTTATTAGAAAAAATTATATTATTATATTTATACACATATGACAATCAGTTAATAGAATGCCCACAAATCAAAATTTAATTATTTACAAAATTGCCAAAAGATTGGCGGTAAAATTGGATTTTTTTTTCTGTTTTTATATATAGTATAGATTTATTTTTTACAATGTAAAATTTGTCTAGCTTTATTTGTTCGGATTATTATTTAAAGTGTGTTTAAATTATTTTTTTAATAGTAATAAAATAATTAAATTTTTTTACACTTAATAATTCCTACATCATTTTGCACCCACTAAATTTAATAACCGCATTATTTTACATCCATTAACCTTAATTGTAGTAGTTCATTTAAATTTTTAAATCAGAAACTGTCTAGTCGACAATGCAGATGTACAGATAAGTTATTAGAAAAAAATATATTATTTTATTTATACACGTATGACAATCAGTTAATAAAATGGCCACAAATTAGAATTTTATTTACAAAATTTCTAAAAGATTGACGGTAAAATTGGATTTTTTCTGTTTTTATATGCAGTATAGATGTTTCGAAGAAAATAGGTTAATTATATTTTAATATTGAATTCGTTGAAACTTTTGTCCTAAAAATTTAAAATTTA
This sequence comes from Perilla frutescens, assembly GCA_026008535.1. Taxonomy (NCBI): domain Eukaryota; kingdom Viridiplantae; phylum Streptophyta; class Magnoliopsida; order Lamiales; family Lamiaceae; genus Perilla; species Perilla frutescens. The sequence goes on from BRKX01000012.1 coordinate 33,644,769, forward strand.
TATATTGATACCGAACGTCAATATTTCCATAATTTAAAAAACAAAGTGCATTAGCAAATTTCCGACATCCCAAATCTAATGTATCTTGATAGAATCAAGGAAATTGAAGTCTGTAAGCAACTAAAATATGATAAATTCTATGGTATTTTTAATATATATTTTTTAATTTTTAGTCTATAAGCAACTAAAATATGATAAATTCCACCAAATTAGAGTTTATATATATTTTTAATAATTATTTTTTATTTGTTAGTTAATAGAATTGATTAATAAGATTGATTATTCCAAAATTATGGTATATTTTTTTGAAATTTCTATTTTTAGCAATAAATGTTAATTATGATTAGTTATATTATAATAAATTTTATTTTTGTAATAAACATTTTTAAAATATTAAAAAATTAATAGTGGGACACAATAGTAGCATAGAGAATGTGGAATAGATGATTTTATTCCCAAAAAAAATCATATACCTTTTTAATAAATAAAAATAATCCACATATCTCTCTTCCATCAAGGAACACAATCACTCGCACGCATGAATCAAATCTGTCTTCAATTCTGCAAATTTCCATCTTTCTCATTTGTTTTTTTTTATCAGTCATGATGTTACTCCTAATATCACAAAGATGAATACAAATGAACATTTATTTTTGAGGCAATTAACAAAATACTAACTTAAAGCTACAAACACATAATTATCAATTATTAATTAATTATTAATACACGATGATGAAGAAGCAGTAGTAAGGTCCCCACAATCAAAATTTGCCTTGTTCAACAGAAGTCCAGCCAAGAACTTAGCCATCAACTTATCCCTCAAAAAACGCATCACCCCATTCTCACTCTGCTGCATGAAACCTACAAAATAAGCCGTAGCAATGAGATCAAAGCTTCTCCATCTTCTCTCACTTGCAAATCTCTCCAGTGCCCTCTGGATTCTCCGATGCTCGTCGTCGTCTTCACCAATTCCCTTGAAGGCCTCCGCCAGGAGTCTGGCGCAGACGACGCTATCCTCTAGAGCAGCACCGCCGCCTTGGCTTAAGTCTGGTGTCATAGGATGCAGCGCGTCGCCAAGTACACAAACGTTGTCTTTACTTATGTTTCCCCACAGCAATTCCCATGGACGCCTGTACCTCAATGGTGAACACACCATGTTTTCTAATTCACTTCTCTCGATAACATGCCTGATCTTATCAGGGACTTTCCCAATTTTGCTTAGTACCAGGTTCCTCAACTTGGTCGGATCCTCCAACATCTCTTTCTCTTCGATCACGTGCCATTAATAATTTTTAAATCAGATATAGTTGAACTTAATTATATAGTTGATATTATATATATAATATATGTATACCTTGGGGTGAAGGACTAAATGTGAAACCCCAATAAACTGAATAATCATCACAAGGGACTACGCCAAATCTAACACCCTTCCCAAAGAACTGCATGATCCGCGGCTCAAAGCCATGGCCATCCTCGAAATAAACGATGCCCCTAATAGCTGATCGAGCAGTAAAACATGGATCACTGAATCCGAGAAACTTGGACACCACTGAGTTCACTCCATCGCATCCAATCAGAACCTAGTAATCAATTAAGTAACAATTATATTATACTATACGATTATGAAACTTACTTTTCCAATTAAATTAAATGGCCTAGCGGCTCATTATATTCGACAACTTAATTGAGTAATTAATTAAGCATTATATATTCAGTTTGCAGTTGCTTACCTTAGTTTTTAAGACAGTTCCATCAGCAAGATGAACAGAGGTGAGGGGATCCTGGGTCTGAATATTAGCCACCTGTTGATCGAGAATTGAATATATATGATGTTATTAATAAATATAATATTAATATGAATGGCGCGCGGGATCTAAAACATTACTATATAATATGTAGTGTAAATGTGTAATGAATATCTATATATAATATATACCACCTTGGAGGAATATCTGATGACACCCCTTGGGAGTTGACTTTCCAGTGTTTCCAGCAGTTCTTTTCGAATCACACATCGGCCGGTATCAACCCTGCATATACAATAAATAGATCTCTATTATTAGTTATTACAACTGTTCGATCGATTTTCTGTTTCCTAAAAATCTAACACTTACTTTGAATCCGATGTAAAAGGCCGTTCCGACGTGATAACCCCAGAATCAACCGACGTAGTCACAACTCTAGAATAGTAGAATGAATCAATCAAACGCAGTTTTCTTTCAAAATAATTAGTCAAGTGCACGTACACGAACTTTTTATAAAAAAAAAAAAAGACAAATAATTAACATGCATGAGTTGTACGTGCATACCCGGTAATTTTTGTGTGTTTTTGGCGAAGGATGTCGCCTATGCCAATGGCGTCTAGAGCCCTCCAACCATTTCCCCAGATTCCTAAAGCAAATCCAGTAGTTCTCAGACTATCTGCTGACTCCAAAACTAAGCTTCGGATTCCCAATCTATCATCGATGCCATACAAAAACAAATCTTAATCTTAATATATGTTTTTTCCTACATTAATTGATCGTACGTGTCAAGACTCGGGGCGCAAACACGCATGCTTTGATGGAAAGTAATTAATTAATTAATTACCTGTGTAGTGATAACGATGTTGCAAGACCAGCAATTCCAGCGCCGATAATCACAACGTCTTCCATGCCTATATTCTTCAATATGAATTAATTTGAACTTCATTTTTGCGCCTATATATAAATATTAATTAAATACTAGCTAGCAGGAGAAGATTCAAAATGGGGAAAAGGAAAATACAGATCACTTATCTTTTATTTGAATATTCAAAACCGTAAGCAAATTTGTTTTCCATTCTATTTAGTTAGCTACCCCCTCTCCCTTTTTCACAATTAGCACATGATTATATGAACAATATTATAACATATATAAAGTCAAAACATAAATTATATATTAAGACGAGGAAGAAAAGAAAACTACGTAATAACTACAGAATGGGAGAATTCATGAATTCTCTAGATACTCTTAAATGATTTGACAATTATTATTAGATATAAGTGATTACTAATTAGTAATAGATTTTGAAAAATAACTTGTACATAATTGTATGTTTGGTAATTGGTAAATTTCAATCCTTTCAGCAAATCATTTTTAGGAGTTAAATTTTATTTATTATTGTACCTAATAAATTTTATTATCATTAACTAATCATTTTATTCAAATGCTTCGAATTAAAATACATCTTTAAGCTTTAAACCTAGCTCTAACAGTAACGACTCTAAATTTCTAAGAAAATCTTGAAATATATATCTAACTAGCTAGACACTCTTTCCCTTTAAAATTCAAATCCGTTGACGATGTAGGAAAATATGGAGAGAGAATTCAAACCTCAGTTTGGTGATATTCAACCTAATATTCTTCGGAGGAATCTAAAGTCAAGAATGTTTTATTTTATGATTTTGGATTTCTCTCAATTGTATTTTCTTCTTTTTCTTCTTCAATGACATAACCGTAGCTATTGACCGAAGTGCATATTAGGTAAATCATGTTCCTATGAAATTTCCCACAAAGGTGTAAATACATAAAAAAAAAGATAAATCACACCTGAAAACGTGTGCTCAACTTAAAAATGTTGGTGAGATTTAAACTCTAGACATTTAGCCACAAACTATATATATCACTCCACCGGTGAACTACCTCCAAAGTTCTCAATTTTATCTTGGTCTTATGCTAGAAACGGACACATTGAAGAGAAAATTGCAAAAGTGGTCCCATAGGACATGTCCTTAATTCTGCAAAAATGGTCCCAATACTTGCAATTGTGGTCCCAAATCAAAATTTATATGCAATATTGGTCCCACGGTAACAGAATCTATTAAATTGTAGTGCAATTTTGATCCCATAAAATATGCAATTCTAGTCCCAAACAAATCAGATAATTTATTTTATTTTATTTTTTTTTGCAAAAAATCAATTTCATTAAGGGTTAATTGCAACTATGTATAAAACACAATATTTGAGTTTATAACTGTAAATGCGACTAGAAAAATCACAAGATAAGAAGCAATAATAAGTAATTTCATCAGCCTAAAATAAGAGACCATCGAATGCAATTTAGTTTTGCATTTTCAACTTGAAAGTCAGAGAAAAAACAAAGAGACCATACAAAAGATGTTAGTTATACACAATAACTAACAAAAACCCACATATATGCTCCGACTTCAGACAAACAATATTATCAACTTCCTATTCACTTTTCACTTCTTGTGGCAGCTTTCAAGTTAGACAACATAATAAATTTTTGACTTCTTTTAGTGATCACATCTTTTTTTTTTTTAATAAACACCCTAACGGGTGGAAATGTATATATCAATATAGTGGAACTACATCATCATCCGGGAGAGCCCAAAAGTGACTCTTCTCCAAAATAAAACAAACATATAAACCTGTGAAAGGTAAACCTGAAACAGGGAAGAAAATGCTAAAGACCAAACTAAAGCTATCAACTCCAAGGCTAGGCCTAAATAGGAACATAACAAACTACAACACGACCACAACATAATACATGAGAACATGGAAAAATAACAATAAGTCAACGTCGGAACCTGAAGTTAGGATAGCCCAACTGGTCCATCCTAACCAAGGAAGAAAGAGGCCTGGGAGCCGTCTGTGCATCAAAAATTTGAAGTCCGTCCACTTCATGTCCGAGTCTGGCAAGGAAATCTACAGGGCGATTGTCCTCACTGTGTATGTGTGTGACTCGAACATGGCGGTCTCAAAGGATAAGACGAAGTCTGGAAAAGACTTCTCTAAGTGGTCCCGAATCTCGAGCATCGGATGTGATGACTGTGACTACAGCCGCTGCGTCAAGCTCGATCCAAACATGGGAAGCCATTTGAGGTAGAATGAGGAGCCCCTAGAGAAGAGACCGGAACTCCATCTCGAAACTGGAACTGGCCTGCAATAGGAGATAATAAGAGGTCATCAGCTCACCACGATGATCTCTAAGGAGTCCACCGCCCGCTGCAGTCTGCTGTGCATGATCAAAAGAACCATTCGAGTTCAACTTCACCCAAGGCTCTGAAGGGGGTTGCCAAAAGACTGCTCGGGACCTGAGGGGGCGCCGAACAGTCTCAACAACTGGCAAGAAGTGAACCTGGAGAAAGCAATCGGCCCACTGGGCAGGCAGGAGCTTTCCACTAAGCACGAGCTGGTGAAGATGTCGGGTGACCTGCAAAACAATGTGAGATGACCGGAAGGAACAACCCTTGTGCTTGTGGTCGTTCCTCTCAGTCCAAGCAAACCATAAGATCAGGCATGATATCAAAAAATAAATGTGCTGGTGTGTGGCACATAGTACGAGGTGCCGCCAATAACTAAGTACATGTGCAATATCTGTAAAGTGCGGTGGTGTGATGTAAAACCATGAAGAGAAGTGCATCCAAACCGCATGCACAGATTTCCCCTGGAGGAAGAGATGAGGAACGGACTAAGCACTGGGGATCGAACAACATGGACATCTGGACACAAGAGGTATCTCCCAATCAAGTAGTTTTGCATCAACAGGAATACGATCAAAGGAGAGACGCCAGAGAAAGATGGAGATGGAGGGGGTCAGACAGTCGCTCCAGAAATCAGCCAAGAGGGTCCGTCTTGGAGCCCGGTGCCTGATACATTCCCAAGCAGAAGTCAAAGAGAACTCACCGTGAGGGGTCAAATTTCATCTCGGGTCATCCCGCTCGCCCCACAGGATCGGCGCAGACCTTAGGGAGTCCTCAAACTCAGCAGGTAAATCATAAAATGCACATAATGAATGCAACCTATCTACATGCCATGACTCATGATGCAAATAGAAGCTCACATGTGCATGATAAAGCTAAATATTAGGACACATCAAATAAAGGGGAGTATCTCCGAATCACACATCATCCCAGAAACTAACATCATCCGTCCCGACAGACCAAGAAATATGCTGCTGGGCACGTATACCTTTAGTCCGAATGCGGTGCCAAATGCGGCTATCGTGCGGAGAAACGGGCACACGACCTAGGAAAAGGCCTCTACAGTAATTCATCATGGTGAAGCGGGCCCAAAGGGAGTTCTGGGAGCAGAAACGCCACCAAAGCTTGAAGCTGAAAGCATCATAGATGTCAACAAGACGTCGAATGCCCAAATCGCCCTCAGCAGTCGGAAGACAAATCTGCTTCCAACTAATCCAATGGGCTTTTCGGGCCTCGTCATTCGACCCCTAGAAAAAACAAGCCATGAGCTGCTCTAACTGATGAAGAACACACTTGGGGGGTCTCATGACCTGGAGGTAATGGAGAGGAATGGCGGCAAGAGTGCTCTTGATAAGGGCAAGATGACCACCAAATGTGAGGTGTCTGTGGGACCACCCGTGGATGGTCGCACTGATCTTCTGTCGAAGATCGAAGAAAAGCTCCTTCCTGGTCCGCCCCTTGTACATGGGGATGCCGAGATAAGAGATGGGAAGGGAGGCAGAGGTGAAACCTATGACCTCCTCAATCGAAGACTGCCAGGCCGCAGCATGCTTCGAATGGAGGATGAAGCTGCTCTTCCTAGCATTAATTTGCTATCCCGACACAGTAGAGTAATGGTTGAGGAATCCCATAAGGCGGGACAGAGCCTCTGTCTTAGGGTAAAGATAAGAATGTCATCCGCATAGGCTAAGTGAGAGACGGGGAAGCCGTGCCTAGAGGTACGATAAATCATATCAGGATGGGACTTGATAAGTTTATCGACACCCTAGACAGGTAATCAGCCGCAAGGACAAAGAGAGATGGCGAGAGGGGGTCTCCCTGGCGAAGGCCACGAGAGTATAGATCATTGTTGGGATATGATCCATACAAACAGCAGTCAACAAAACACCAGAATATACTCCTCTCAAATGACAGCCATCAACACCTATACATGGCCTACATCCGGACTGGAATTGAAACCATTCTTTACAGCCTTCAAACATACATAAAAACTTTTGAATTCTTTCCCAGTAGCTTTAGTATCAAGCTGTAGAATAACCGTGGAGCCTAGAATCTTATCCTTCAATGTTTCTGCATAATCCCACAACTTGGAGTATTGTTCACTAGTGTCCCCCTTGATTTGTTTAAGTGACTTTTGTCTAGTTCTGAAATCTTGATAAGTTGATATGTGTAATACCCCAGATTCTGAATAAGGTTTAGAGGATTGTTAATATCAGTTAATTAATTAAAAAGGAAATTTAATTAAGGTTAGTTAAGGTTGGATGTCAGTCACGACTTTTTGAGTCAGTTTTCGTGAAGATCGTCTTTTCGAGAAATGTGATTTTAACTATTTTATGACCATCTGTGGTCTCGTTAGAAAGGTTTTAACTCAAGGAGTACGTCGGTATTTTCAGATTTTAATTCTGAAGTCATTTGAGTTCCCGGTGATGAAAAACTCATTTAAACGAAGAATGAATAGTAACTTTTGCGTGCGTTCGCGTTTTGAGAAATTTACGAAATCCTCCTCGTTTGTTCAAGATCAGTTCTGTCAGGCCCCTCTTATGGGAAATGACTCAAGGATTCCGTTGGCGTTCACGGATTGTCATTCTGAGGTCAATCGAACGCTCGGGAGCCGAATCTGTCAGTCTGAGTGAATAGTAAAAAGTAATTCCAAAAAGGGAATCTTTGTTCATCTTCCTTCTAACGAACCCGTCTTCTTCATGAATCAAGTTGGTTCACTAGTGTTCGAGCCAATGAGTCTCGCGGTATTTTTAGATTTCGTGTCTGAAGTCATTTGGACCTCGACATCGAATAAAACAGCTTTTAACCGAACCCGGAGTAACTTTTGCAGTATTCCCGCACAGCAATGGCTTCCAAAGGAAGCCAAAGCTTTTCCTATATATAGGGGACCACCCCTTTAGCATTTCTTGCTCATTTCACATCCACTTTACTTCTAAATCGAGAGGGTGAAAAGCTTTGAAAGCCGAGAAGGTTCTGTCGAAGTAAAAAGCGTTCTTCGTGAGTGTTCTTCAAGACGACGAGCGGAGTGGCGTGGAAGGGATGCGGTGAGGGAATGTGCTAGGGGCGCCGTTGAAATCGTAGCAGGCGGCTCTGTCGCCGTTGCGACTAAACGAGACGCCGAGCTAACCACATTCCTTCGACGCACCTGACCCCATCCATTCTTGTTCGTCGGTCTCAATTCCATTTCTTTTTTCGTCTTTAAATTCCGTATTTACTTTCCGTTCTTTACGTTCTTCGCGTTCTTCATTATTGCTCGTCTAAAGTAACATTTTGATTTTTGTTGAAATTCCAAGATAATAACGTAAACGTTATATTTCTCATTCTAATTCCGTTATTGTTATTCTAAGAAGATTAACTCCGTTATTCCGTTAAATTACGTTCAATCCACATCTAACGATTTTGTCGTTAATCTAAATCAAAGGAGAATTATCGTGTTTATACCGTTGTAATGCCAAAATTCCTTTTTAGTTAAAAGCATGTTATTGCATGTTAAATTCAAGTACATTGTTTTATAAAATCCGGGTTAATTATTCTTCGTGTTCGTCGAAGAAATCAACGAACACGAAGAACAGTTGAAGAACACATTGAAAGGAACCCAGATGATGAGAGGGAAAAAGGGGAGAGAGGGAGAGCCCCGCGGGGGGGGGGGGGGGGTGAGTGCCGCCGCGCCGCACCCCCCATGGCCGCGGCCAGCTCGCCGGGGGTGGGGAGCCCGCCGGGGCTAGCGGCCCCGCGGCGGCAGGTAGCCCGTCGGGGCAAGGCAGCCCCGCGGTGCCCCCCCTCCTTTTCCGTGTTGTTTTGTTTCCGTTCTTTTCGGCTATTCCCGTACCCCTTCTTTTCGATCTTTTCGAGTCTTTAAAAATCATGTTACCCCTCAAGCCATGTTCAAGTTTAAACTATAGTAAGGTATTCGAGTTGATTTCAAATTATTTCAAATAAGATATTCGAGTTATTTTCCGTCTAAAAATTTAGAGATCGAGTCAAGAAGTTTCTTAAATAAACTAAACCATTCTCGATCCCCTTATTAAGTCAAAGTCGTGCTATCCATGTTAAGTCCTAGCTAAGAAAATATTAGTTAAATATTATTTAATATCATGTATTTAGAAATCCTCAAAGGAGACTGCTAAGTCGACGATTCGACTTTTGTAGGAGGAATCGAGCCTCGGAGGAATACTAAGGAAGACCACCAGCTCGTTGCCTCGTCCTCCGTTCCGTAATCAAGGTGGGTAAATCTATACTCATCTAAAGTTTGAGCTAATAAGCTCTAGAAGCATGTTAGGACAAACGAGATATCCAATAAAGTATTTTTGCTCAGCCTGTTTGATCTCTGTACAAGAAAATGAATAAATGGAGTTATATGCATGATCATGTTGAATCATTATTTGGGTTAGATAAGGTAAAGAAAGTTAGTATAAGTTAAGTGAGCTCTCAAGTATGTTTAGACATGCTAGAATTGTTTATTTACAATTTATGCTAGCATGAAGTGTTTAGAATTGCTTCATTTGCAATCAATGTTTATCCACGTTCATTTCCTTGTATTTGAATGCTTATGCCTTGTTAAAGCTCGTATCATTAAAGATTAAGGATTGCCTTATTAGGGTAGCTTTAACCCTTTATAGGCCAAGATCATATAACAATAAGGCATTACCATTAAACCTCGTTCTAAGCTCGGTATTGCTAAGCAAGAATAGGAAGAGAAGGAACTTAGCTTTCACTTAAGCAGGATTTGAGCTCAGAATTATTAAGGTAGTCACTGCTGGGTTTTTCCCTCGCAAACTCGTTCGGATATTTGAGATAATCTCTCCTCTATCCTATGGCATGCCTAAGGGTACAGTTGACGACAGGTTTGAGCCAAGTTGGGCCCAAAAGAAAAGAAAAATTTTTACGGATACGAAGAGGGCTTTTGCGTTTTGCTCTTCGTATACCGTCTATTAATCATTGGATATCTTGAAGTTATGAAAGCATTTTCACTAAAACCCACTGAGTACATTAGTGCTCATGCCCCCTCTTTTCAAATGTTTTCAGGTTGAGATGCTGAGGATGCTGGTGGCTGTGAATGTGGGTTGGCTGCCAAGACTATTTTGCTATTATCTAATGTTTCCATGAAATCCCACTTTGTGATCCGCTACTCTGATACACTCTTTTCAATTCTGTTTAAGTCCTATTATGTTTAGCAAGACTCTATGAATAATTTCCCAAAAACAATTTAATACCTATAAGATGCATATTATGTTTATCTCTGTTTTAAGCATGACCTCCGTTCACCTGCGAAGAAGCCTAACAAGTTGGTATCTGATTAGTTAGCCGTTTCATTCCGCTTAAGCATGTTTTCTTTTAATCCAAGCAAACCCGAGCATCACCATTTAACTTCTAAGGCATGTCTTGATTCTTAAACTTCTTGGTAAATCCTCAAATTCTATTCGTTAATCCCTTAATAACACCCCGTCCCCACTTGTAAATCCCTATCTCGGGACCGGGCTGTTACAATATGTGAACCCAAGTTCAGCAATGGCCGAGTTCCTAAAACCCTTTACACTTTTCTTGGGATCACACCGAAAATCTTACTTAAATCTTTGTGCTAACCATCCTGACTTTGCATTAGATACATGGTAATGTCTTGCACATGTGTGTGTAACACCTCAAATCCAATTAGAAATGCCCAATTCATTTTCTAGAGCACAAATGATAATCTATATCCATTTTTAATAAAAATGCCCAAATGATGGGCTTTTTAGCCCAATTATGATTTTAATTATTTATGGCTCAATTATTGTCAAAAAGAGACGAACGAATACATTATATGATAGTGCTCATCGATACGAATCCATAGAACTTGGTTTTACTAATATAGGAATTCAATTGATCAAGATATAATTTTTTCTCTAATTTAAATTCTAATTAGGGTTATTCAGAGGAATGGTATAAATACTCCTTATTTCCTCTTTAGGTCATTTTGTTGGGGAAACACTTTTATGTCAGCCCTCATCCCTCTTCCTTCCTCTCTATCGCCTCCTCCCTCCTCCGTCGACAGAGGTGGAACCAAAAAATTTTGTTAGGGAGGCTACACTATTGTGTAATTGAGCGATGACTCGTTCATATTATACTTGCTCGTGTGACTTGAAACAAAATTACGAAAGGAAGAAATGGTTGCCATCTTTTTTTTTAAGAATAAATTTCACTTTTGGTCCCATTAGAATAGGATCAAAATAATTTTAGTCTCAAAAATTATTTTTTTGGTCCCAAATGATATTTTTTCGATAATTTTGGTCCCTTAAGATATTTTTCCGATAATTTTAGTCCCATTAGATATTTTTTCGATAATTTTGATCCCAAACTAACACATAACTTTAACTGTCGTGAGTTAACTTTCTTTGTTAGTTTGGTATTAAAATTATCGAAAAAATATTTTATGGGACCAAAATTATTGGAAAAATATCTTATGGGATTAAAATTGTCAGAAAAAAATACCTTACGGGACCAAAATTATCGAAAGAAAATATCATTTAGGACCAAAAAAGTAACTTTTGGGACCAAAAGTGTTTTGATCCTATTCTAATGGACCAAAAATGAAATTTACTCTTTTTTTGATCTATATATGATATTTTTTCAATAGCACAACCAATTTTCTTTTTATTCTTATTTTATTAAAATAATCACTATATTATACATAAATATAAATTCAAAAGGGGAATAATATAAATAATTATATTTAATCACAATTATCATAAACTTTAACATCCATAAAATAAATATAAAATAATAGATTTTAAAAATGTCATGGACCCACCCCTCTAATTATTTTCTCTTTCTTGTTCACTACCTCTCTCTTTAGATTTTAAAAATGATATGGACTCACCCTCTACTTACTTTTTTTTATTCTCTCTTTCATCTTTCTTCTCCCTCATTTCTTTCTCGGTTCTTGAGCTTCAAATGGAGTTGCAGACATTCAGTTAATGTTCCCATCCCTTTCCATTTTTTATTTCCCTCCATCTCAATTTCTCACCGCCGTAGATCTCCGACACCTTCTAGAAATGCCAAAAGTTCCGAAATATTGGTAGCTGAGCAAAAACATCAACCACCATGGCTACCTATTATCCGACAATTTTCAATTTAGGAGGGGCTTGGATCCGCCACTGTCCGCCTCTGCCGCCGTCACCATTCGTCACTAGAATTTTTCCAGCAACTCCCGATTTTACATGTATTTATATTTTTAGACTCTACTTCTTCTCCTCTTCTAATTTCTCTAATTATTTCTAAGATGCCTTGAGGTTTAGGCATCCTATTTTTGGATCTAAAAATGAGTTGAACCCTAACCTTGTACAACCTCATTTCTTTCTTTATTTTTAAATTTCTATTTCGACTTTTATGGTAATACGTAGATGTGGATTTACGGGTTGTTTTGGTTGTCCATTTTAAAGGATATCTTTATCTAATGTTCTTATTGTTTTGGTGTTCTTGAACACATTAAAAGTGAAATTGGTGAAAGATGAGATGAAAAACTATGAATGTTCATTGATAGTGTTGATGGAAATGTTATTGAGATCAATAGACTTTTTGCAATTTATGTATATGTTTGTGTGCGTGTAGTGTGTGTTGGATGTGTTGTGTGCGCGTGAGTTTTAATTTCTGTTTTATTTATTTATTTATTTTATATTTTATGCTATTATAATATAGATAAGTATAACTAAAAAGCTTAGAAATACTTATAAAAAATTGATCTTAGTTTAATGAATAAATCTCTCTCAATTAAATTACAAGGTCTATGGATTTATCTTTGTTAGTAACAGTTTATTTTTTTAATTGATGCATATATTTTTTATACATTAATTATAAATCTTGGGATATATTTCAGAGTTCAAATATAGTCTAAATGGATAAAGTCTTATTTTTATGTTATGAGGTCTAAAGCACAATTTATGACTTTATTTAATTAAATTCAAATTGTAATTTTCATGTAAGTTTATGTGGCCTAATGGTTAGGTATTTGTTAATTTTTATTAAAGATGTTTAAGGATCAAACCCTATTATGTGCATTTTAAGATCCATTTTATTTCATTTCAAGTTTCTACCTTATTAAATTAAAGTGTGAAAAAGATTTCAAATCCATTTTATTTCATTTTAAGTTTCTGCCTTATTAAATTAAAGTGTGAAAAAGATTTCAAATATTAATGTCTAGTCTAATGCCTTATTACCTGCCAAAACTATACATTATGGAGAGATGTGTTTTTCATTAAAAGACGACCGACTGAGACAAGGTAAATGATATGGAGAGATGTGTTTTTCATTAAAAGACGACCGACTGAGATAAGGTAAATGAGATTATGAGATCAAACTACAAAATGAAAATATTAGTAGAAAGGGTAACTATACACTAAGGATAGATCAAAATACAAAATGAAAATATTAGTAGAAAAGGTAAAAAGAAAGGAAATAAATGATTCCACACACATGTATATTGATGCGGTGATGCCCAACTAAATGCTTTTTCAACCCATTTGCAAAATTAAAAATCAAATTTGAAATCAAAACCATATGCTGCATAATGAGATTATGAGATCAAAATACAAAATGAAAATATTAGTAAGGGTAAATAGAAAGGAAATAAATGATTCCACCCACGTGTATATTGGTGCCCAACTAAAGGCTTTTTCAACCCATTTACAAAATTAAAAATCAAATTTGAAACCAAAACCATATGCTACATTAAAACATCATATCTTGATGAAAAACTAAAATTTCTATTTTTCACAGCAATTCAAACCAACATTTTCACATGCTCATAAAATCACAAAGAAATAAATGAACATTCTAAAACAGATGAGTAAAATCCTAATCAAACCCAGAGATCCTCACAAACAATTCATTTCATCCTATCCATCACTCAATACAATTATACAAGCAAGCTTCAGTTCTTCACATAATCCATAGCCCCAGAACTAATTTAAACTCCAAAATTACATGAAAAAGAGAGCACGTTCATAACAAAGCAAGACGAAAATAAAGACTTATTGTGATTTGAATTCATCTCGAAGACACGAGTAGGGCACGAGGTTATTCTTCCTTGTTTTCTCTCACCCTCAACCCATGCAAAACTGAAGATTTAGGGAATTATATTTTTGAAAATTAGGGCACAAGTCTGTATATTAACTATTAAGAAGTCAACATTTAAAAAAATAAAAATATTAAGAAGTCACGTGTGAATCACGTGATGAGGTCTCGTTAGTTATTGACGGGTCCGTTAAATTTTGGGACTTAAATTGCATATTAGAGTCTTATGGGACCAATATTGCATATACATTTTAATTTGGGGCCACAATTACAAGTATGAGACCATTTTTGCAGAAGAACATGTCCTATGGAACCACTTTTGCAATTTTCTCACACATTGAACATGTTACTATTTATTATTACACGCATCAATTCCGGTTAAAACATAGGGAGGCACTATCATAAAACATCACACTAATAATCAAGAAGCAGTAAGTTTTCCACAATCAAAACTAGACTTCTTCAACAAAACTCCAGCCAGCATCTTAGCCATCAACTTATCCCTCAAAAACTGCACCAAGGCTCCATCACTCTGCTGCATGAAACCTACAATATACGAAGTGCTAATGAGATCAAAGCTTCTCCATCGTCTCTCCCTCGCCAACTTCTCCAGCGCGTTTTTTATTCCTTTCTGCTCATTTTCTTCACCACTTTGTTGTTTTACATCGTTTCCCTTCAATGCCTCACCCAAAAGTCTGGCTAAAACGACGCTGTCTTCCAGAGCAGAACAACCACCTTGGGCTATGTCAGGTGTCATAGGATGTAGCGCGTCACCAAGGACACAAACGTTGTCTTTGCTTATGTTTCCCCATAGCATCTCCCACGGATGTCTGAACCTTAATGGGGCACATACCATGTTTTCTAGCTCAGTTTTTTCAAATACTTGCCTGATCTTATCAGAGACATTGCCGAGCTTGCTAAGTATGAGTTGTTTCAACTTGGTCGGGTCCTCCACCATCTCTTTCTCTGCATCATTTTTTGCTATATATCAACACAGTGCAATTTTAATGGAACAAGTTTTCACCGGGAACTAGGATGAACAAGAAGACTACCTTGGGATGAAGGACTAAAGGTGATAAACCAGTAAACTTCATAATCATCACAAGGGACTACACCAAATCTAACACCCTTTCCAAAAAACTGCATTAACTTGGGCTCAAAACCATGTCCATCCTCAAAAAATACGAACCCCCTAACAGCTGATCGGCCAGCATAAGACGGCTTGCTGAAGCCTAGGAACTGGGACACCACAGAGTTCACTCCATCGCATCCAATCAAAACCTATCAGAAATTTATAAGAGAGAATTATGACCCTATTGTCAAATGGCATGGTTATACTTAACACACAACTGACAATTAAAAGCATTCCTGTTTGTGCATTACCTTAGTTTTTAGGACAGTTCCATCAGCAAGATGAACAGATTTGACACGATCCTCACTTTCAATATGAACCACCTTGGAGCAGTACCTGATGGTACCACTTGGAAGTTCATTTTCCAGTGTTTCCAGCAGCACTCTCCGATTCACACAACGAAGCTCAAGATCACCCCTGCAGAAATTACAGTCACAATCATATAGTGATCAGTTTTTAATGTCCCCTTATTCCAAAACTAAAGTCCAGCACTTACTGTTTATCTATGGCTCTAAAAGGCAGTTCTGAAGTGTTAATCCCAGAATTTACTGTCGTAATCACAATCCTGCACAACCAGACCAGATTAACTACTTTGAAGTTTGAACATAAATACTTGGGAAAATATGAATTAATGACGAGAAAATCGCGAAGAAAAGCTTTATAAACATGACACAGTGGCATGTGGTAGCAAAAACCCAATTATTAACACAAAACATGCATTTCTGTCATATATTTCAACATAATTTAAGGACTAATCTGGCGAAATGCAAACACCTGGTTAAATTATAATAAAAAAATAAAAAGAAAAGAAAATGGGCGTGAATTACCCAGTAAGGTAGTGGTGTTTTGGGCGAAGAATGTCGGCTATGGCAATAGCATCTAGAGCCCTCCAACCATTAGTCAAGATTCCTAAAGCAAATCCTGAAGTTCTCAAGCTATCTGCTGACTCCACAACTAAACTTCGAATTCCCAATCTAGGAATTTTTAAAGAGCAAGACAGAACGGTATCAGCTGCAATTACATACATGTCTGATTTGATTTGAAGAGGGTTTCATTGAGGATACCTGTGTAGTCCTAAAGATGTAGCGAGACCAGCAATTCCAGCGCCCACAATCACTATTTCTTCTTCCATCCCACCCCACTTTTACCCGCTTTTGAGTAGTAGATGTAGATGATAAGGATTAAACTTATGAAATAGTACACTGGTGGATAGATATTGATGAGTTGCAATCATTGCTTCTTAGCTTTTCCACGTTCATTATTTAAAAAAAAAAAGAAGCAGCTTTTCCATACTTCGTTTCGTCCAGATTGAGACGTCTTATAAAATTGACAATTTATTATTTGATTTTGTGAATGTTTATTATTTTAAATGTAATAGGAGATTTCATACCCAACTTAAATAGGCAAATTTCAGCGCATATCAAGATCAAGATTTTTTATACCATTATATTAGAAATTAGAATGTCTTGACGAAATATTTTTTTTAATTTGTAGGTGTTAAAATTCGACAATTAATTTATAAGCAAAATTAACTAAATCTGACCATTTGAGGGGTATATGTGTAAGTAAAATAAATATAGATAAGATAAATGGTCTATAAAAAGGTAAGATTCTTCACAACACCCAACTGTAAATGATATGAATTAAAACTAGCCTTCATTAGTATCCGATCAAGAAACACTCGTAGTAAGGTCTCCACAATCAAAACTAGCCTTGTTCAACAGAAGTCCAGCCAAGAACTTAGCCATTAATTTATCCCTCAAAAAACGCATCACACCATTCTCGCTCTGCTGCATGAAACCTACAAAATAAGCTGTAGCAATGAGATCAAAGCTTCTCCATCTCCTCTCACTTGCAAATCTCTCCAATGCCTTTTGGATTCTCCGATGCTCATTGTCCTCACCATTTTCCTTCAAGGCCTCCGCCAAGACTCTGGCCAAGATGACGCTCTCTTCAAGAGCAGAACAGCCACCTTGGCCTAAGTCGGGTGTCATAGGATGCAGCGCATCGCCAAGGACACAAATGTTGTCTTTGCTTATGTTTCCCCACAGCAATTCCCATGGACGCCTGTACCTCAATGGTGCACACACCATGTTTTCTACTTCAGTTTTCTCAAAAATTTGCCTGATCTTATCAGGGACTGTGCCAATTTTGCTCAGTACGAGGTTCTTCAACTTGGTCGGATCCTCCACCATATCTTTCTCTTCACCATTTTTGGAGATATATATAACTTAATTCAGAGTTGCACACAAATAAACAATAGAAAGAAGCAATCAAGAGACGCTAGCTAGTATGTATAAATACCTTGGGATGAAGGAGTAAAGGTTAAACCCCAGTAAACTCCATAATCATCACAAGGGGCTATGCCAAATCTAACACCCTTTCCAAAGAAGTGCTTGATACGTGGCTCAAAACCATGGCCATCCTCAAAATGCACGATGCCCCTAACCGCTGATCGAGCAGAAAAGGATGGATTGCTGAATCCAAGAAACTTGGACACCGCAGAGTTCAGTCCATCACATCCAATCAAAACCTGTCAAAGCAGAGTTTTGTTACACTTTACACACAACTGAGTAATCATTGTTGTTTGTGCATTGCAGCATTAGCATTACCTTAGTTTTGAGGACAGTTCCATCAGCAAGATGAATAGATTTAACACCATCCTCGCTTTCAATATGAACCACCTTGGAGCAGTACCTGATGCTACCTCTTGGAATTTCATTTTCCAGTGTTTCCAGCAGCACTCTCCTATTCACACACCGAAACTCGGGAGCATCCCTGCATGTGTGTGTGTGTGTGTGTGTGTGTGTGTGTGTAGATTGAACAGTTTTTAAAAGTCTCTTTATTCGCACAAAAGGGAAAAAAAAATAAAATCCATCGCTTACTGTTTATGTATGGCTCTAAAAGGCAGTTCTGAAGTGTTACTTCCCAAATTAACTGATGTAGCCGCAATTCTGCGCTAGCAGACCAGATTAAGAAATTGGAACATAAATACTTGAGAAATATGAATGAATTGGGAGAAAATCACGAAGCAAATCGGAGTTAATTACCCAGTAAGTTTGTGGTGTTTTTGGCGAAGTAAGTCGCCTATGCCAAGTGCATCTAGAGCCCTCCAACCATTTGTCCAGATTCCTAAAGCAAATCCTGAACTTGTCAAGCTATCTGCTGATTCCACAACTAAACTTCGAATTCCCAATCTACGAATTATCAAAGAAAAACACAACCTTAAAACTGATGCTCATAATCAGCAAGACATAACAGTTTTCTTCAGCTGTTTGATGAAATGTCTGAAAGATTTGAACATTAATGGATACCTCATACCTGTGTATTCCTAAAGACGTCGCGAGACCAGCAATTCCAGCGCCGACAATCACTATCTCTTGATCTTCCATGCCGCTTTTAATCTGTGAAGATTGAAGAACAAATGTAGATGATAAGAATCAAACTTATAACGACACCCAAATCCCAATACGTGAATATACACATATAACATATTAATATTTATATTTATAAGTCAAGACATGAAGCTTTTTGATACTACCTCGAGTCTGGGTGCATCAGCTGAGCCAAGGGATTCTGGGGAGCAGAGTGTTGCTGCTGAAGTTACAGTCGATGAAGGCCGACCGATTCGCACGAGGAGGCCTCCATATTGGAAGAAGGATTATATTTAGTTATTGCCTTAATATTTAGTTTCTTGCCTTTTAGTATTTCTTTATTTCCTAATTATTTGCTACGTATTTTAGGATAGTTTCCTTCATTATTAAGTATTATTTAGAGTGTCTTGCATGGCACGTTTCCTTCTTCCCTATAAATATATGTTCTTAGGATTCATATTGATTATTATGAGAAATATGTTTTAGGCTCACCGATTTGGTGTTCAAGGAGTTCGCACACGCTCTATAGTGTGCAACCGATACGTGATCGTATCAATTTGGTACTTTCATTGAGAGTAGACATGGACGGAGAAAACAAAGACCCGCTGCTAGAGCGTGAACTCGAGCAATCGCTGACAAAGTTAACAGGGAGATTCGAACAACATCTGACACAATTTGACCAACAAACGGTGCTGCAACACAAGAAACATCAAGAGATGGCGGATATGATAGAGGAGGTACGTGCAATGATGCGCACGTTGATGCAGACGGAGAGCAAGGGCAAGAGACTTGTCATAGCAGAAAATCAGAAGGAAGAGAGGCCTGCACAACCGCCCTAAACTTCAGTGGAACTTTGGGCGACTCAAGGGCGAGGGAACACAATGAAACTCGACCTTCCGCGGTTCGATGGATCAGATCCAGACACTTGGATTTTCCGTATCCAAGAATATTTTGATTACCATGACACCCCATCTGAACAAAGGCTCCGAATTGCAGCATTCAACATGAGAGGAAAGGCCTCAGAGTGGTACAAATGGCAGAAAACCAATCAACGATTGACCACGTGGGATGAATTTTTGAAGCAGGTGAAGAGACGTTTTGGCCCATCACAATTCGAGGATTTCACAGGGAAATTGATGAAACTCACCCAGCAAGGCTCAACCGTTGACTATCAGGCGGATTTTGAAGCAATAATGAACAAAGTTGATGGATTATCTGAACCTCTATTGGCTTCAACATTTATCTCAGAATTGTGTGAAGACATTCAACGAGAGCTGTTGATTGCCCGTCCATCTCACCTAGTAGAGGCGTTCAATTTGGCTCGAATGTTCGAGTCGCAGAATGGAGTCCCATATATAGGAGCCCGTCCCACGAATAAATGGTCTCCAAGAATCCCGTAAGGAACGACGCCACGAGGAGTTACAGATAACAACAATGTTGTCGCTCCTATCAAAGGATCTTCTGTTCAACACCCTCCTACTAGCCCAGTCACATTAGCTCCACCCTCAAGTCAGAGTTCAAAGTAGAACCTTCCTGTCCGATGACTAACACCCGCATAAATACAAGAAAGACGAAGTAAGGGTTTATGCTACAATTGTGATCACAGATGGACACCTAATCACCATTGTGCGAGCAAGTTCTTGCTCATGGTTGACACTGGAGAAGAAGGAGAAGAAGAACAGGAAGAGGTTGAGGAGGAGGAAGAAATGACTATCATGGGAGATGCATCTAGCCTGCACACCATGGCTGGAGCCGGAACCCCAAGAGCACTATGATTATGGGAAAAGTATGGAAAGCAGCGAATGCATGTGCTCATCGACAGTGGAAGCACTCACAATTTTGTGAAACCCGAGGTAGTGCAGCGATTGGGGTTAATAGTAGAGGAAATCCCCGGCTTCCGGGTGTATATCGGGAACGGTGATAGCTTGTTGTGTCGCCATCGGTGTACAGAAATCCAGCTAGATTTACAAGGGACAACATTTTTCATCGATCTATATATTTTGGCGATTCAAGGACCAGAAATCGTGTTGGGAGTTCCGTGGTTGTAGAGTTTGGGACGAGTAACTCATGATTACAAACAAATGACCATGGAGTTTAGAAAGCAAAATCATCACATTATCCTACAGGGGGTGGAGATAATGACCCCTCGCGAAGTTTCTTTAAATCAATTGTAGATGATGGTGGACCATGAAACGGTGTTTGAAGTCTATGAATTGATGTTGCTTGCTAATGCTAAAACAACAGAGCCACCAAAGGAGAAGTTGGAGTTCCCTACTGAAATACCTGACGAGATTCACCAAGTGTTGCATCAATATGAGAGAGTTTTTTGGAGCCCGACTGAGTTGCCACCCAAACGAATGTTTGATCACAAAATACACCTTCTGCCGGGCTCGAGTCCAGTTAATGTGCGCCCTTATAGGTACCCGCACTTCCAAAAAAATAAAATCGAAAAGATGGTGCAAGAAATGCTTAATCAAGGGCTAATTAGGCCTAGCCAAAGTCCATTTTCTTCTCCCATTTTATTGGTTAAAAAGAAAGATGGAACATATCGATTTTGTGTCGATTATAGGGCTTTGAATGCCATATCAACTAGAGATAAATTCCCAATTCCGACTGCAGATGAGTTATTTGATGAACTCGGAAAGGCGACCTATTTTTCTAAGTTCGATTTGCGGGCAGGTTATCACCAAATTCGGCTGCATGATCGAGACATATATAAAACAGCCTTTCAGACCCATAGGGGTCACTATGAATTTTTGGTGATGCCGTTTGGATTAACAAACGCACCATCAACTTTCCAAGCTGTCATGAACTCTTTATTGAGGCCTTATCTCCGCAAGTTCGTGGTTGTGTTTTTTGATGATATTCTCATTTATTCTGAATCCACGGAGGAACACACGGAACACTTGCAACAAGTTTTGTAATGCTTAGAAGAGAACCAGTTCTACGTAAAGCTTAGCAAATGCCAGTTCTGTCGACTATCGATTGAATACCTTGGCCACATCATAGATTCTAAAGGGATACATGCAGATGAAAGAAAATTGGAAGCAATGGTTAAATGGCCGACAATGAGCAATGTAAAGCAATTGCGGGGGTTCTTAGGACTCATGGGGTACTATCGGCGATTCATTCATCAATATGCTGATATTGCAGCAACCCTGACAGATTTATTGAAGAAAGGAGAGTTTGGTTGGACCGAGGAAGCTACGGTTGCATTTGAGAAACTAAAGAAGGCTATGACAGAGGCGCCAGTATTGAGCCTTCCTAACTTCAACCTTCCATTTGTAGTAGAAACTGACGCCTCCGGCACAGGCATCGGAGCCGTTCTAATGCAAGAAAATCGACCTATTGCATTCTTTAGCAAAAAACTGGGCACAAGGATTCGTGGGACCTCCACCTATAATCGTGAGCTGCATGCAGTTGCTGAGGTGGTGCAAAAATGGCGACAGTACTTATTGGGGTGAGAGTTTATCATCCGTACTGATCAGAAAAGCATTAAAGAATTGCTTCGACAAACGATACACACACCAGAACAACAAGTGTATATTCGGAAATTGTTGGGCTTTAATTTTCAAATAGAGTACAAGCCGGGAAAGGCTAATACTGTAGTCGATGGACTCTCACGAAAGTATAAAGAAGCAGAAGCTGAGGTCGAAGCAGAGGGAGCTGCAATGATGTTTGCTTCAAAACCAATTGGAAAGATGATTGAGGTATTGAAAGAAGAAAATAAAAAACTCTCAGAATTTCGGCAACTACATGATAAGTGGCAAAAAGGTGAATTGAGTGCCGAATATGATGTTCGAGATGGGCTATTATTCTTCAAGAATTGCATTTATATCAGTTCAGACTTTGCCACTAAATCTAATATACTTCACGAGTTTCATGCTTCCCTAATGGCCGGGCATGGAGGAGTGAAAAGGACATTGGTATGCATTTCTGTTAATTTCTACTGGCCGAAAATGTGGCGAGAGGTGGAGAAATTTGTAGCCGCCTGTGTAATCTGCCAACAAGTTAAGGTTCCAACCCAAGCTCCGGGAGGCCTGCTTCAGCCTTCACCTATTCTGTCTTAGATATGGGAAGAATTGACAATGGATTTCATCATTGGTTTACCTAGCTCCTCCGGGTTTACTGTCATACTCGTGGTGGTGGATCGATTATCCAAATATGCCCACTTTGGGGTGCTACCGACGAGATTCATAGCCCCAAAAACAGCGGAGTTATTTGTGGAAATGGTGGTTAAGTTACATGGATTTCCAAGTACGATAGTAACAGACAGAGATCCCATTTTTATGAGTGAATTTTGGACTAAGTTGTTTGAACTTAGCGGCACCAAATTGCTACGAAGCAGTGCTTATCATCCCCAAACCGATGGGCAATCTGAGGTGGTTAACAGGGGATTGGAGCAATACTTGAGATCTTTTGCAAGCGAGCATCCGACGAAATGGCGTTCTATTTTATGTTGGGTTGAGTACAGCTATAATATGAGCTATCACAGTGGACTTCGGATGTTACCTTTTCAGGCTCTGTATGGGCGTTCGCCGCCGGCACTCATGCCCTACTCCAGTGGCTCAAGCAAAGTCCAAGCAGTGGATGATATCTTGGAAGATTGAGATCAGCTATTGAAAGAACTCAAGATTAATTTATCGCAGGCACAACACCACATGCGTCAAAAAGCTGACAAAAAACGCCGCGAGCTTGAGTTTCAAGTTGGTGATCTTGTCTGGGTATGACTTCGACCCTATCATCAACATTCTGTAGGACATCGAGCTTTCAATAAGTTGGCCACCAAGTTTTACGGACCTTTTGAAGTGGAAGAGTGAATTGGTGCGGTGGCTTACTGTGTCAAATTACCAGCGGAATCTCGTATTCACCCGGTTTTTCATGTCTCTCTATTGAAGCTTTTCAAAGGAGATGGATCAAGAGGAATTTCAGCTATGTTACCGCCTGCAACGGATGATGGTCGGCCAACTCTTACACCTGTGGCGATTTGTGGAAGCAAACAAGTTTTAGTTCACGGACAACCCATTACGAATGTGTTGGTGCAATGGGATGGTTTACCTCCTGAAGATGCAACTTGGGAATTGGTGGATAAGCTAATAGTGGCATTTCCTAAATTGCACCTTGGGAACAAGGTGGCTCTTGAAGAGACGAGGGATGATACTACCTCGAGTCTGGGTGCATCAGCTGAGCCAAGGGATTCTGGGGAGCAGAGTGTTGCTACTGAAGTTACAGTCGATGAAGGCTGACCGATTCACACGAGGAGGCCTCCATATTGGAAGAAGGATTATATTTAGTTATTGCCTTAATATTTAGTTTCTTGCCTTTTAGTATTTCTTTATTTCCTAATTATTTGCTACGTATTTTAGGATAGTTTTCTTCATTATTAAGTATTATTTAGAGTGTCTTGCATGGCACGTTTCCTTCTTCCCTATAAATATATGTTCTTAGGATTCATATTGATTATTATGAGAAATATAAAGTTTTAGGCTCACCGATTTGGTGTTCAAGGAGTTCGCACACGCTCTATAGTGTGCAACCGATACATGATTGTATCACTTTTCCACATTACTTCCTTCAGATTGTGATGTCCTATTATTTATAAAAGGGACTATTTGACAAGTTATTATTCTGTACAAATCAGATACTGTACTGTACTCCATTTTTTGTCTCCCGACAACTTGTTTCTTATTATTAAATTTATTACTTTTTTACTCCATTTTTATAATTATTAATTAGATTTAATTATATCTAATTAGGATTGTATAATTATTTTTAGTAGTAATTTTTATTTTTATTTTTAAGTTAATAATCGATTATATGATCTCATATAATTTATAAGTCATTTTAAAGAGTTTTAATTATGAGCTCACCAACAACTCTATTGAGAAGTAGACCTATCTTTGAAAATTGATTATTTTAGTAAGATTGTAGCAATATGATTGTAGTTTGTGGTGGGTTGGCCCGATTGCTCTTTATCTTTTCTTGGCCCAATTCCTTTTATTTTATACTGGCCCAGCTGTAAGCCCATTTCTACCTAAACCCTACTTTACTATATAAAATTCCCCAACCCTAAATTACCAAGTTGATCTCTCCCTCCCTCTATTAATCTCTCGCACCGTTTCATTTTCCCTTAAGCCTCACCTCATATTCTCTCGACTGTTCTAGAGAGCTCTGCTATTCTCTCTGTTCTTGGCCGGAATCCTGTATCCTGGGTTCCTGAGTGTCCCTGTGTGAGAGTGAGTGAGAGCTTCGAACCTGTTCCCACCTGAGATCACCTTGTGGCCTGGGTCATCTGTTGCCCGAAGCTGCTGCACCCCCGATAGGAAGATCTGAGCCCGTTGTGTCCCACAGATACATTTTCTTTCTTTCAAACACCTGATTTATTTATTTTTGTTGAACTTTTGAGTTCACATTTCTTATCTTATAATCTTGGATATTTTCTGCCTCTATTTACTAAATCTCTCACTAACCCTAAGTGTCCTTTGAGTGTAGTTGCTAGTCCTGGTGTAATACTTTACAACTTGTGATGAAAACCTTGAGATTTAGAAAGATCTCTTGTCTGAAGTTGTCTAGCTGCCTGAGTAGCAGTGACCAGAGACACACCGGCCGGAAAGCAATTGGTGAACCTCGGCTAGGCAGATACCCAACAGTGGTATCAGAGCCACGGGGACTTAGCCGAGGCACCCTCCAACTGAATCTCCGGCACCCCACCGCTGGTAAGAGCTATGTCAATTCACCCCCGATGGGCAAGGTGTTTTAGGTAAGTCTGGCCTCTCCCCTGTTTGGGAGAGCCGGCTCTGGTATTATTCTGAAATCCTAGCCTCTGTTAGCGGTATCTTGCGATCCTAGTCTTCTGCTTCTGTGTTTTTCTGTCTTCTGCTGTGATCTCTGCGAGGATTTGAGTTTACTCATGTGAATCCTTGGTATTCCATGCCAGAACTAACTCTAGCTTAGGGTCTAGTTCGTCTGGATTCCCCTTTGGGTCTCCTCGTGTGAGTAGCCTGGATAGCAGGGTTTAGTTGAGGGATCACCGGGTGTCTCAGGCTTCTGTGGTTGTTTTTTTTTGCCTGTTCCTGCTGTTTTCTGTCTGGTTAATTCTCTTTTTTGTGCTTTTCTCTGTGCTGTGTGAGAAATCTGGGTGAAACTCTGTGTTTTAGAGTTTGTGGGGGAACTAACTCTATAAATTGAGTCAGTTATTGATTGAAACAAGTGTTAGGATTGTCCTGAGTGATCCCTTGCTCCACAGATAAATCTGTATTGAGAACTGGGCTAGCCTCAGCACTATATTCCCTGGGTGTACTTGTTTCAGTGTTTTGGAGGTGTTCCTCCTGGTTCTGTGGGTGCTTTGCTGTGTGTCTTGGCCTTTTGGGCTCTGCAATGAGTGTTTGGCTGTGTTTCCTTGATCTCTGTGATGGTGCCTTGTTATTCTGTTGCCTCTGTGCCTGCATTTCATCATGAATAACCTGCATATGGTGCCTTTTAATGGCAGAGATGATTTTCAAGACTGGAAAACTAAAATTGAATGCATTTTGACTAAAGAAAAGATCCACAAAGCTATTTTTACTAAAATTAATGAGTCTTGGATGATGAAAAATTACATGAAATGAATGATAGTGCTAGGGCCACTATCTTGCTGAACTTGTGCAGTACTGTGGTCAGGAAAGTGTCTCATCATAAGTGTGCTAAGGATTTATGGGATAATTTAATTTCTCTGTACACTGTTGCATCTGAAGAATCTGCCTGGTTTTTGCAAAACCAATTTATATCTTTCCAAATGGATACCTCTAAGGATATTGATGCTAATATGGATGATTTCTATAAACTGTTACAAGATTTAAAACTTGCTGGTGATGATTCCCTTGAAAAATATGCTCCTCAAATTTTGCTTGGGTCTATCCCTGAATCTTTTGCTGAAGTAAAATCTGCTATGAAATATAGTGGTTCTAAAGTAACTTGTGATATGATTGTTATTGGCTTAAAGGCAAAAGAATGTGAAATGAAGAAAATGAAATCCCAGCCCTGCATAATGAAATTATGTATGTTAACAGAAATAACAATAGAAATCCTCATCCTGGCTTCAATAAACCTTTAAATCCTGAAAATCCTAGTGTTATTGCTGCAGAAAGATATAGAAGAGAAAGGCAATTAGATCAAAATCAAAATCAGATTCAAAATCATACCTAAAATCAGTTTTTTGATCAAAAGCCTAGGAAAACATGTTGGAACTGTGGTAAACCTGGCCATTTCTCTAATAGGTGCAAGCAGCCTAAAAGGAACAAAGGTTTTGGGAATTATGAGCTTAAACAGCATGCAAACAATGTGTATGATGATGATGGAATATATATGGTGCATGATGCTTATGATTTTCAATTTATAAATTATACAAATGTTGTTTCAAAGAATGTGCACAATAATGAGTGGCTTATTGATTCTGGCTGCACATTTCATGTTACTCCTTTCAGACACATGTTTCATAATCTACACTATATGAACTCTGGGCATGTTGCATTAGCTGATGGTCAAAACTATGATATACAAGGGAGAGGTGACATATGCTTAAAATTTGAAAATGGAAGCATGCTTACCCTAAGTAATGTCAGATATGTGCCTCAATTAAAATTCAGTCTATTATCTGTGTCCAAAATTGCTGAAAAGATGCTTGATGGGTCTGTGAATTATCTAAGGTTTAAGTTTGAAAAAGACTCCATGCTTTATTTTAATGCACCAAGAAAGGGTGACTTATATGCAATACAAGCTGAGTCTGTGCCATTGCTTGTTGCCAATGTTGTTCAAGAAGATAAAACTGCTCTTTGGCATGCTAAATTAGGGCATATGAGTAATAAAAGACTTGAAATTTTGCATAAATCTGGTGCTTTTGGCAATGATAAGGTGACAAGCATGTTTTTCTGTGAACCTTGTGTGATGGGTAAACACCATAAAATGTCTTTCCCTGTATCTGTGCCTTATCTTAGGAAGCATGTTAGTTCTGAGATCCTTGAATACTTGCATGCTGATGTCTGGGGCCCTGCTAAGGAGCCCACTCACGGGGCAAACTTGTACTTCCTATCTGTTATTGATGATTTATCTAGAAAAATATGGGCGTTCCTTATGAAAAACAAGTCTGATGTGTTCTCTAAATTCTTTAAATGGGCTGTTGAAATCCAAAACCAGACTAAAAAGAAGATTAAGTGCCTCAGAACAGATAATGGCTTAGAATTTTGTAATCATGCTATGGATAACTGGTGCTCTATAAGAGGAATCAAAAGATATAAATATGTTCCCTATACACCTCAGCAAAATGGGGTAGCAGAAAGAATGAATAGAACTCTCCTTGAGAGAGTTAGAAGCCTGCTTGTTACATCTGGATTAAGGAAACCATTCTGGGGGGAAGCTCTCATGACTACATGTTATTTAATCAACAGATCTCCCTCTGTTCCCTTGCTTGGTAAATTACCCGAGTCTGTGTTCTTAAACAAACATGTTTGCCTGAATAACTTGAGAATTTTTAGCTGTGCTGCTTATGTGCATTAGAAGTTAAGTAAGCTTGAACCTAGAGCAAGAAAATGTGTTTTTCTTGGATATCCTGAGGGTGTTAAGGGCGATAGACTTTGGGATAAAAATGTTCCTGGGTTTAAAACATGCATAAGTAGAGATGTTTTGTTTAATGAACTTGACTTTCCATGCTTGTCTGAATCCTCACAATTTGTTGTTCCAAGTGAGGTGGAGAACTTGAATCAAAACTTATATGATTTTTTATTTTTCCCTGATATCTCCAGTAAGGTGGATAACCCTACCCTATGTCTGAACCTGAAGTTTTAAATCAAGATGTTCCAAATATTGATAATGAAACTGTGTTTGATAACATTAATATGAATGATTCATTGTCTAATCATGGGTCTGATAATGAAACTTCTAATAATATGATTGTGTCAGACTCTGAAACCAGCTCCAATTCTGAGAATGAGCCTGAAAATGTGACTGAACCTGTGCATGAACCTGAGAACTTGAATAATTATCAACTTGCTAGAGATAGGCAAAGAAGGAATGTGAGATTGCCTACAAGATATGATGACTATAACTTGTCTTTGTATGCTTTCCATGTGTTCAACAATGTTGATAAATTTGAGCCTAAAACATATTATGAAGCTATAAATTCTCCTGATTCTGATAAGTGGCTAGTTGCTATGAAGTCTGGGATTAAATCCTTGCATGATAATCAAATCTGGTTACTTGTTGAAAAACCTGATAATTGTTCTGTTGTTGAATGCAAGTGGTTGTTTAAAATCAAACAAGAACTTAATAATGTGAGATACAAATCCAGACTTGTAGCAAAGGGTTTTACTCAGAAAGAAGGCATAGATTATAATGAGATATTTGCTCCTGTGGTAAAATTTACAACTGTTAGAATTATGCTTGCCTTGGTTGCTCATTTTGATTGGGAACTTAAGCAAATGGATGTGACAACTGCCTTTTTACATGGTGAACTTGAGAATAATATATACATGCATCAGCCAGAGGGCTTTGTTGATCAATCTCTTCCTAATCATGTCTGTTTGCTTAAAAAATCTTTGTATGGTCTAAAACAATCCCCAAGGCAATGAAACATAAAATTTGATAAATGTATGCAAAGTATGAACTTTATCGTAAGCAAATTTGATCATTGCTTGTATTACACGCAATCTGAAGAGCCTATGTTCTTGCTGCTTTATGTGGATGATATGCTATTGATTAGCCCCTGTCTGAAAACTATCAATCATATTCAAAGTTGTCTATGTGCTAACTTTGATATGAAAGATCTTGGTGATGCTAGGAAGATTCTTGGCATGGACATTGACAGAAATAGAGATAATCATACACTTGTGTTACATCAATCTGCCTATATTGATCAAGTGTTGAAAAAATTTAATATGAAGAACTGTAAACCTGTTTCTGTACCTCTTGCATCTCATTTCATACTGAGTAAAGAACAATCTCCTAAGAATGAATTTAAATTGAATGAAATGCAAGTTGTCCCTTATGCTAATGCCATTGGTTCTGTCATGTACTTAATGATTAGCACCAGGCCAAATATTGCCTATGTTGTTTCATGCTTGAGTAGATACATGGCTAATCTTGGTATGCCTCATCGGGAAGCTTTAAAATGGCTTCTCAGATACTTGAAATCCACTATGAATAGTGGTCTAACTTTTTCTAAGTCTACTGATGGTGTGAAATGTGTGGGATATGTTGACTCTAATTATGCAAATGACAGAGATCAAAAGAAGTCAACCATCTCCTATGTGTTTACTTTATGTGGTGCTTGTATTAGTTGGAAATCACAATTGTAGAGTATTGTTGCCTTATCCTCTACTGAATCTGAATACATTACAACTACTGAGGCTGTAAAAGAAACCATTTGGCTTAATGGTGTGCTGTCTAAGATCAGATTCATTGATGATAAACTTTTGATTTATTCTGATAGTGAGTCTGCAATACAATTGTGCAAGAACCCTGTTTTTCATGATAGAACAAAACACATTGATGTAAGATTTCATTTCATCAGAGACATTGTGGAAAAAAGTGATGTGATGCTGGATAAGATCCCATCTGAATTCAATCCTACAGATATGGGCACTAAGTGCCTTCCAGTTGTAAAGCTGGTGGCCTGCAAGAGATCCTTGAATATGGATATTCTAGGCTTAGTGCCTGGATAGTTGACCTGCCTTCAACGGCATCTTGGTTCTTGGTTATTATTTACCCTGTTGGTATTATGTTAGGTACAATTCAATCAAGGAAAGTCATTGAATGGCAGGAGATGAATTGTTGGGTTGGTCTCTTGTGTTGAGACTGAGAATAATACACATTATATTTTTCTCTCCCTCTCTTATCTTGTCTGTGTGATAGACAAGAGTAAAAAGGTAATGATGAAATCCAGTTATTGGTTTTGCACTTCACTGGTGACAACAAAGACCAATGGGCCAAAGGTGGGTATGTGGTGGGTTGCCCCGATTGCTCTTTATCTTTTCTTGGCCCAATTCCTTTTATTTTATACCGGCCCAGTTGTAAGCCCATTTCTACCTAAACCCTACTTCACTATATAAAATTTCCTAACCCTAAATTACCAAAGCTGATCTCTCCCTCCCTCTATTAATCTCTCACGCCGTTTCATTTCTCCTTAAGCCTCACATCATATTTTCTCAAGTGTTCTAGAGAGCTCTGCTATTCTCTCTGTTCTTGGTCGGAATCATATATCCTGGGTTCCTAAGTGTCCCTGTGTGAGAGTGAGTAAGAGTTTTGAGCCTATTCCCACCTGAGATCACCTTGTGGCCTGGGTCATCTGTTACCGGAAGCTGCTGCACCCCCGACCGAAAGATCTGAGCCCGTTGTGTACCACAAACACATTTTCTTTTTTTTAAACTCCTGATTTATTTATTTTTGTTGAACTTCTGAGTTCATCTTTCTTATCTTATAATCTTGGATATTTTCTGCCTCTATTTACTAAATCTCTCACTAACCCTAAGTGTCCTTTGAGTGTAGTTGCTAGTCCTGGTGTAATGCTTTACAACTTGTGACGAAAACCTTGAGATCTAGAAAGATCTATTATCTGAAGTTGTCTAGCTGCCTGAGCAGCAGTGACCGGAGATACACCGGCTGAAAAACAAGTGGTGAACATCGGTTAGGCAGATACCCAACATAGTTTTGTAACATAAATTATGTATTTAATTTAATAAAATACAAAATGTGTACAAATAAAATGAATTTTTGGATCAAAATATACTTATACGATCCAATTTCTATTTTTTGTCTGATTTTTCTCTTCAGAACTTGATCTTCAAATAGTCTTTGAAGTTTTTGGAAAAGATTTGTATCATCGATCTTCTTTGACTTGGTATTTGGATTTGATCTTTGAAGTTTCGGGGAAGATTTATATCATCGATCTTCTTTGATTTGGTATTTAGGCTTGATAACATTAATCCAGAGGGTCTGCGTCTTATTTCTGGATCAAACGCCGACTTTGGGATGAATTTGATGAAGAACGTTTTACCTCGCTTATGGATCAAATGCTGACTTCATGACGAATTTGGTGAAGAACACATTTGACTGCCGCAATGCCTCTGATTATTTAAGAGAATTTCACTTGTGAAATTTCTTCTTAAATTCTTGAACCTTCAAATGATTTATGATGTGATTTTCAACTGATATAGGGACATGTTTGTGACATCCCACTTCTACGTGATTTAATTATTTAATTATTTAATTACTTTAAATTAATTTTAAATTTATTTGATAATGCTTGATAGAATTAGACGGACTTGAGGAAGACTGATATTGTGCCCCTAGTATAGAAAAGAAATTTTAGAACTCAAACTTGGGTCTTAGAATTATTAAATGGGCTTGTTAAACATATTCAACACATTTCTTATGTGCTCTTAAAATAAAAAGAATTTAGTTTATTTTAAGGATAAATATGATATTATAATAAAAATATTATTTATATTCTTATATTTATCCCTATTCTTAAAATAAATATTATAGTTAAAGTTTATCCTAAAATTTAGACTTTTCGTATGATTTTATTCTCATCGTGATCATCCAGAAGTTTCTCACTCCTATATATAGTAAAATGGCATGATACACTCTCCTTCAAAACTCACAAAATTCATAGCTTTCAGTACCTTTATTTTTGAAAAGAATTTCGACTCCTCACTCAAGCAAGGTTTCAAAACAAAATTCAGGTACCTTCTCGCATATTTAATTTGAATGATGATGAGTTTGATAAATTCATTTTTACAGCTAACATGCCATCTAGCATCTGATTCCAATCTCCTTCAGAAATTTAGAATAAAGTATATGAAAACAAGAAAGCATGATTTTGTTTAAATTGATTGGTCACATATCAACAAACAAAAATTCAATTACCTCATGCTCTTAAATACACACAATCACCATGATTTCCAACTCCTTAAACTAGTCCCCTGACTCACGTTTTTAACAACCAAACCAAGATCAAATTATCATTTATTTTTGTTGCACACCATGTCAAAAAGATTCATACACATGCTCATATATTTCTGCCAATTACCGTAGTCTAATTACAAAATTCACAATTCACCAACACAAAAATACCAAAACATGACTCATCATTGAATTTCATCTCACACACCCACGACTCTGCATCTAAGAACATGTAGAAATTAAACTAACTATTCAGAAAATATAGCTAGAAATTAAGAAATTAAAGAAATAGATAGAGAGAGAGAGATCGTCGGGCTGGGTTGGTGTAGGATTCACTTTGCTCGGTAGAGTTCGAGTCACAGCATCAGTCGGACTAGGAGCAGAGTCACGTCTCGTCGTTGGGGCCGGCTGGTGTGTGTGTGTGTGTGGCTTTGAGTCGTGGGTCTAGGTTGTCGACGTAGGAGAGAGTGGTGTTGTTGAGCTTGGGCTGAGGTGAGTCGTCGGTGAATCACTATTGTGACTGAACTTGCGTCATGTCGTCGCTAAGTTTGGTTGGGTCTGTGTTGTCGAGGGAGGGGATTCGAGTTCGTTGAGTTGTGTCTAGTCTGCTTCAGAGCTGGAGATGTTGGTCTGAATCGCAGGAAGTGCAGCTGCAGGTCTGGTTCAAGGTCTTCCCGACGTTAGTCAGCGACAGGTGTTTGTCGGAGATGAGGTAGAAGAAGAGAGGATTTAGAGTTAGGGATTTCTGATTTTTCAAATTGGGGATCTCTTCTTATTTGGAATCTGCTGTGAATTTGAGGAAATGAAGAAAAGAATTTAATTGCAAACTAAGTTAATTGCATTATGGCCCATTATTATTAACTTTCGAAAATTAGAAAAAGGCCCTAGAAAATTTATGAATTCCATATCAGCTCATAGTTGTCTAAAAATACATTTTTACCCCATAAACTTTCAGAAATTAATATTTAGCTCAGAACTTCATAAATTGATTATATAAGCACATAGGTTTCTTATTTTCAGATTTGTTTATTAAAATTAGAATTTGGCCCAAATTATTTAATTATGATTATTTGGATACTAGGTGCGGCGCAATTAGGACCCTCGTCCACTTTGTGAATTTTTCCGGCTTGGTTACTACGTGCTCTCTTTTATCAGGTGGGTAAAATTATTATCTTTGAAATAAAAGTATATGATATATGTTTTTTCAGACAGAAATGTTTTTAATCCAACTTGAATTATCGTGGATGGGATATGGATAGCGTTTTATACGCATCAGATCAGAATAGCGTTTCATACGCACAGAAGCGTTTTATACGCACCAGAATATGTCCTATGCATAGTTCAAGATGTATTCTAGAATCAGAAGAAGAGTACCTTAAATCCACTATTCCTGCGATTTATTTCAGTTGGATAAATAGAAATAAATGCCCACAATCCCCACCACTGAGTACGTTTTAAGAGTACTCACTCCCATGTTTTTAACGTTTTCAGGCCAGTGAGCTTGGAGCAGCATGAAGGAAATGGGGTGGACATGGTTTTGATGTTTGAGTTAATTATTTCAGTCTTTTGATCTTGTTGTCTTAAGATAATTATTTTGAAGTTGATGTTCTATGACGATTGCCTTTTTAATTAACTCAAGCTAGCAATTGATTATTATGATTTTATCTATGTCTCAAATATAATTTTTATATTATAAATTATAAGTTTTCTCTTTGAAATGAAATCAGTGTTTATGAAATGTAGGTATTTTGATTTAAGAATTTATATTTCTGAAAAAAAAAATATATATTATGGTCTATTTTCCTACTTGGGGATTTCTAGTATGATTATTATTTGTAAAAAAGAAAATATACACTAGAATTATTATTATTGTTAATCGTTTTCCGCTTTAAAGAATAGAAAGAGTAACATTTTTAATTATAGAATTTAGGGTGTTACATTTAGTGGTATCAGAGAGCACTAAATGTAACACCCTAAATTCTATAATTTAAAATGTTACTCTTTCTATTCTTTAAAGCGGAAAGTTATTAACAAAAATAACAATTCGAATAATTTTTTTTTATAATTAATTTTGCTAGAAATTCTAAGAAGAAAATAGAACCATATATTTCAGAAATATATGTACTTAATTCAAAATACCTACATTTCATAAACATCAAGTTCATTTCAAAAAGGAACTCACAAATTATAAAATATAAAATTCACACTCCTAATATTAATAAAACCATATTAGCAAACCACTACATTAAGTTAGACCAAAAACTGCTAACAAACACAAAAATACTAAATTCAAAATAGTTTATTTTCAGAAACAAGTGCAAAAGTTAAGGTCAAGCATTGAAAACATTTTGAGAAAGTTCACCCCCATTTCCATCGCGCTGCTCCCAGCTCACTGACCTGAAAACATTTAAAAATGTGGGGTGAGCACTCTTAAAACGTACTCAGTGGTGGGGGATCATGAGCGTTTCTTTCTATTTATCCAACATAAATAAATCGCAGGAATTATGGATTTAGGGTACTCTTCTTCTGATTCTAGAATACATCTTGAACTATGCATAGGACATATTCTGGTGCGTATAAAACACCTCTATGCGTATAAAACGCTATTCTGTGCGTACGAAACGCTATCCATATTCCATCCACGATAATTCAAGTTGGATTAAAAATATTTCTGACTGAAAGAGCATATAACATATACTTTTATTTCGAAAATAATAATTTTACCCACTTGAGGATAATGAGTACGTAAAATCGAGTAGATATTCACAAAGTGGATGAGAGTCCTAATTGCGCCACACCTAGTCAATTAAAATAAAATGAATACTCACTTCAATAATATTTCCTATTTAGTCTTAACTAAATAAACTCATAAATTTGACTAAAACACAATTGATAAAATTCTTGCTCAAAATATTAATATGGAAAATTAAGTTGAAACCTAATTAAGTAGTAATTCTGGAATAAGAAATTTTAAAAATTACCCAACAATGATATAATTAGACTATTTCTCTATTTAATATATAGTGAGCCATATTGATGTATTAGAAAAAAATGACTATAAGTAAAACGTAAATTTTATAAACATATATATTAAAGTTTCTGAAATGGGTATTGAATAAATATAATTCAAACTTCACATGACAAAGGCCAAATATTTAAAAATTCATGCATACAACTAACTTATATAACTTTTATCTAAATAAGAATAGAAAATATATATATATATATATATATATATATATATTATATGGCTCAAACTAAACTTTTAAACCCCAAATAATAATTAAAAATATTCTTGATATATACTAGGGGCGCAACTTCGGACTCCCTCAAATCTAACTAATTTTATTGAGCGTTATTGAATAAATAAAACTCAATTTTTTTTAAACAATCAAATAATTTTTATAATTTTAAATCACATAGAAGTGGGATGTTACAATCCTACCCACTTAAAAAAAAATTCGTCCTCGAAATTTATCTTACCAGGTTGTCCTAAGGATGGATATTTAGCTAGGATTTCCTCCTCGCGTTCCCAAGTTGCTTCTTCCCTTCCGTGCCTACTCCACTGTACTTTAATTAGCGAGACTTGTCGATTCCTAAACTCATGTGTTTTCCTATCGAGAATAGCGACAGGTTCCTCTTCATAGGTCAAGTCTTTGTTGAGTTGTATCTCCTCATAATTGATGGTGTGACTTGGCTCATGCAAATACTTCCTTAGCATATAAACATGAAAGACATCATGCACCAACGACAATCCGGGTGGTAGAGCTAGACGATAAGCTACATCACCAATTCGTTCTAAAATTTCAAAAGGTCCGATAAAATGAGGTCTTAACTTTCCTTTCTTCCCAAATCTTAACACTCCCTTCATAGGAGCGACTTTCAAAAACACTTTGTCACCTACCTCAAAATGCAAATCTTTTCTCCTTTTGTTGGCGTACGATTTCTGTCGATCTTGAGCAACTTTAATGTTACCTCGAATCTTCTCCACTGCTTCCACCGTTCTTTCAACTATTTCGGGACCTAAAATTTTTCTCTCTCCAACTTCATCCCAATATGCCGGTGATCTACATTTTCGTCCGTATAGCGCTTCATGTGGAGCCATACCAATGCTAGAGTGGAAGCTATTGTTATAAGCAAATTCCACTAACGGTAGATGCGTCTCCCAGCTACCTCCTAAATCCATGACGCAAGTCCGCAACATATCTTCCAACGTTTGTATAATCCTTTCCGATTGGCCATCTGTCTAAGGATGATATGCTGTTGAAAACTTTAGCTTCGTGCCCAAAGTTGTATGCAAGCTTGTCCAAAATCTCGATGTGAAACGGGGATCTCGATCTGATATTATGGAGACTGGAACTCCATGCAATCGGACTATTTCTCGAACGTATAATTGAGTGAATTGATCCATAGTGAACGTCATTCGTACGGGCAAAAAGTGAGCTAATTTTGTCAGTCGATCAACTATAACCCAAATCGCATCATGATTCTTCACGGTCTTGGGAAGTCTGACCACAAAATCCATGGTAATATGCTCTCATTTCCATTCTGGTATTTCCAGAGGATTCAACAATCCTGACGGTCTTTGGTGCTCTGCTTTTACTTGCTGATAAGCCAAACATCGTGCAACATAGTCAGCAATCGATTTCTTCATGCCATATCACCAATTTTTTTTTTAAATCTTGATACATCTTAGTACTTCCAGGATGTGCTGTGTAAGGCGTTTGATGTGCCTCATCTAAAATTTCTCTCATTATCTCGTTGTTCGGCACATAAATTCTACCTTTAAAGAGTAGAGCCCCATCTGATGACATCGTGAATCCCTTAGAATCGTACGACACTTATCTTGCTCGTATCTTTTCTAGAAAACCATCTTCTTTTTGTGCCACTCTAATTCTATCTCGTAGCGTCGGTTGAACTACTAATGCTGCAATTATAACATTAGCTTCTTCTGGTGTGGACACAACCTCGAGGCTCAACTTCTCAAAATCCTTAATTAACTCTTCGTGCTGCGTGATTCCCTTAGTGGGATTCACTTTCTTTCGATTAAGTGCATCAGCCACAATGTTAGCTTTTCCGGAGTGATACATGATCGTACAGTCATAGTCTTTAACTAATTCTAGCCACCTTCTTTGTCTCATATTTAATTCCTTCTGAGTGAAGAAATATTTAAGACTTTTATGATCCGTATAAATCTCACACTTACCTCCATAGAGATAATGTCTCCAAATCTTCAATGCATGCACAACAGCAGCCAACTCTAGATCATGAGTGGGATAATTCAACTCATGAGGCTTCAATTGTCTAGAAGCATAAGCAACTACCTTTCTCTGTTGCATTGCTGTATATCATGAATCCCTTAGATCCATCAGGGATAGTCAATACTGAGGCTGTTACTAGTCTTCGTTTCAGCTCCTGAAAACTGTTCTCACATTTTTCTGTCCATTCAAATGGTACCCCTTTTCGTGTTAGCTGTGTGAGTGGTTCGGCTATCTTGGAGAATACTTCAATAAACCTCCGGTAATATCCAGCCATTCCCAGAAAACTTCTCACTTCTCCCACATTTGTTGGTGGACTCCAATTGTTGACAACTTCTACTTTTGTTGGATCAACCTCAATACCTTCAGCAGTCACTACGTGCCTAAGGAATGCAATCCGATCTAACCAAAATTCACACTTTTTAAACTTAGCATGCAATTTCTCTTTTCTTAGAGTTTCCAGCACAACTCTCAGGTGTGTTGTGTGTTGCTCCTTATCTTTTGAATAAATTAGGATGTCATCAATGAACACAATGACGAATTGATCTAAATATGGATGAAATACCCGATTCATTAGATCCATGAACACTCCTGGTGCATTAGATAATCCAAAAGGCATCACCACAAACTCATAATGACCATATCTTGTCCTGAAGGCTGTCTTAGGAATATCGTCTTCTTTTTCCTTCAATTGGTGGTATCCTGATCTCAGATCTATCTTTGAGAACACACTAGCCCCTCGAAGTTGATCAAATAAATCATCAATCCTCAGCAAAGGGTACTTATTCTTTATTGTGAGACGGTTTAGATCTCGATAATCTATACACATTCTCATACTACCATATTTCTTCTTCACAAATAGAACCGGTGCTCCCCATGGCGAAACACTTGGTCGAATATACTCTTTGTCAAGTAGCTCTTGAAGTTGGACCTTCAACTCTTGTAACTCCGATGGTGCCATTCGATATGGTGCCTTAGACATTGGTGATGCTCCTAGCATTAAGTCAATCATGAACTCCACTTGTCGATTCGGCGGTAATCCAGGTATCTCCTCAGGAAATACATCCACAAAATCTCTAACTATTGGCACATCATCTAGTGAAAGTTCAGTTGGCGTAGTCCCAATAATATTTACCAAGAATCCTCGGCACCCACATTTCTTCAACATCTTCATAGCTTTCATTGCTGATATGATTCTTGGTCTTCCACCTAGTTTAGCTCCATGGAAGAATATGTCCTATGCATAGTTCAAGATGTATTCTAGAATCAGAAGAAGAGTACCCTAAATCCATAATTCCTGCGATTTATTTATGTTGGATAAATAGAAAGAAACGCTCATGATCCCCCACCATTGAGTACATTTTAAGAGTGCTCACCCCACATTTTTAAATATTTTCAGGTCAGTGAGCTGGGAGCAGCGCGATGGAAATGGAGGTGAACTTTCTCAAAATGTTTCCAATGTTTGACCTTAACTTTTGCACTTGTTTCTGAAAATAAACTATTTTGAATTTAGTATTTTTGTGTTTGTTAGCAGTTTTTGGTCTAACTTAATGTAGTGGTTTGCTAATATGGTTTTATTAATATTAGGAGTGTGAATTTTATACTTTAGAACTTGTGAGTTCCTTTTTGAAATGAACTTGGTGTTTACGTAATGCAGGTACTTTGTTCTGAGTACATATATTTTTGAAAAATATAAATTTTGTGTTCTATTTTTCTTCTTAGGATTTCTAGCATGATTATTCTAGAAAGGAAAAAAAAAATTATTCGAACTGATATTTTTATTAATAATTTTTCGCTTTAAAGAATAGAAAGAGTAACATTTTAAATTATATAATTTAGGGTGTTACAATGTTTATAGTTGTAGCCTTGTAGGAAATGGGATCTAGGGCTAACGTGACACAATCTCATTGCCTCTTGAATATATATATATATTTCTTTAAAGATATTTATTTCAAGAATCTGCTTAAGCAAATTATAGTAGGTATATCAAATGTACATTTGCAGTTTTTCCATCATCATCAACAAAGTTTTGACATCATCAAAAAGGGGAAAATTGTTAGAAAAAACTATCAAGGAACTTCTAGATTAGGTTTTGATGAGATGTCAAAATTATTTACGAAAAACTGACTAAAATTCAAGTTGTAGATCTGAGCTGATCGATCCAGAGCATGAACAAGGAACTCAAGTAAAGTCAAAGTCAACCAATCAGGAGTATGGTCTGCAAACTGAAGGATACGTCATCCAGTCAGAAGTCAACTCAACTGAGAAGTCAATAAGTCGAATCAGTCTAAACAAACTGACAACTAAGTCAGCTGAGCTAAGGGAGAAAAGAGTCGACTAAGACTAAAGGAACTGATAAGAGATCAGTTTAGACTAAAGACTGGAAGTATCCAACTGATGGCCAAACTGAAGTAAACAAGACAGATCAGCTAAAGGCCAGAACTGAAGTCAGCCAGCTTATGATTACTCAAACCGACAAGAAAGCTCAAGAGAAATCAGTCAAGCTGGCCAAGAACTTGAGATCAGTCGAACTGGATAGACAAGCTCAAAACTGCTAACTGGAGTAATGGCCAAACTGAGCTGACAAGCTCAATACTGCCAACTAAAGCAATGGCCAAACTGAGCTGACAAGCTCAAAACTGCTAACTGGAGTAACGGCCAAACTAAGCTGACAAACTCAATACTACCAACTGGAGTAATAGCTGAACTGAACAGACAAGTTTAGTACTGCTAGCTGGAACTCAAAAGCTGAAGCCAGAGAACCCTGGAGTTATTGCTCAAACCGGCGAGTCTTGAAATAAATGCTTCAACGAAGATCCTGGAATTAAATATCCAATGAAGATCGATTGGCATAGTAACGGCTATTTCAACCAAAAGCTCCAGCGATCAATAAAGACCATTTGCCATTGATGAGCCAATAGAGCCACCGATCAATGGAACTCAATGGTCATAAAATCACTCCTCTATAAAAGACGAGTGAATCAAAGTTTTTAAACACTCTTCGCCTCTACAACTTTCGCATATACATTCTTGAAATATTCAAGCAAGAGCTTTTCTTTCTCTCTCCTACTAAAGCTCAAGTTCAACATTTGATAAAAACTGCGAGAGTCCAACTAAGAAGAAGAATTCACAGAGTCAAGATATTCAGCCCGCTGTTGACGATCCAGCCAGGGCAGCCTTCTCAATTTCAGCTATACAACGATCAACTACCCAGCTCAATCGAAGGAGCACATCAGTTGATACCCCCTGTTCAAGACTAACCTCTTGAAGATCGAAAGAGATCTAAAACCTTGTAAAGACGACAATAGCACCTACCTTCCTAGCGAGTAGTTAGGGACTTCAAGTGTGAGCCGTAGACCCGCTGAGGTAGCGAGTAGTTATCAGGTTCAGCCAACTGTCCTTCATTGTGTAATTTGTAAAGAAACTCAAGTTATATAGTGAAGTTGCCCTTTTGTGGAAGGAAGAGAGGACGTAGAAGTTTGAGACTTCGAACCTCTATAAATCACTGGTGTGATGTATTGTTTTGACTATTGCATATCTTTAAATTGTACACAAGTTCACACAATCTGCACCAAGCAGTCATAACTGATCAACCAGTTTATGCATAGATAAGTTTCACTAAAGCGAGTCACAGGGCCCTATTATTCTGCATTTATAGTAAAAAGTTTTCAATCAGTTTATTCACCCCCCCTCTAAACTGATATCGACTCGTCCGGGACAAACATAGTGGTCTACCGCACAAGATGAATATGCAAAAATTTAACCAATGTTTTAAAATCCAGACCGAACATTAAATCGGTCAATTAACTGGGTCATTAGGTTATCGGTTTGATTAGTTAAAAATCGTTTTGAAAAAATCGAATGACCCACTATATGATATTTATATATACATATTAAAATATAACAAAAATAAGACAAATGAGTATTATGATAAAAGTATTGAATTAAGTTTAACAAATACATAAACAATAATACACATATTGCATGTTAAAAATAGAAATTATTTATGGATATTTCTTCCACACATTAAATATGTCAAAGTATATATTCATGAAAACAAAACATAGAAATTCAAAATACTAGAATAATAAAAGAAAATGCAAATATTAAATACTAATTCCAATCCTCTTACTCTTCCATATCATCAACACCATGGCCACGAATACCAGTTCAACAAGAAAAACTTTCAAGATTAGCATCAGTAATTGTTTTGCAGTCATTTTCTTTATCTAAAAAATGAGTGAAAATAATCCAAGGATAATAATCTCAAAAGGAAGATATATAAATGAAAATAAAAATAATTCAAATTAAATCAACCTATAGATTGTTTCTAACTCATTCTTCTATGTTTCTTGGTAATTCCTCCTTAAGCATATTCTCTAATTCATCATAATCAAGTTCACCATCAACTTCTTCTTCCACTATCCAATATTCTATCTTGTATTCTTGTCAATGCACTCATAATCGACCGGATCATAGGATCTCTTATTATGCTTATGATTAAGCTTATGAATCAACAATATGAATTAAGATGATAAAAGTAATAGCCTTGACATAATATAAATATTCAATAAAAGAACTTTTATTTACCTGTTCTAAAAACGTAGGTTCTAATAAACGTAAACTAAATCATTCAATGTTTGATGCTCAAACTTATTTATCTTCTTAGTGTGGATACACTCGAAAACACTTCAATTGCGCTTATAATCTGATGAAGAAGATATTTGACTTAGAATTTTGATTGCTAACTTTTGTAAGTTTGGAATATTAGTACCAAACAATTTCCACCAATCTATACTATATATTATAATGAAGTAGTGCAAAACAGTTTTCCCGTCTAAGATGTCCGCCAAAATATATCAAATCAGCTGTTTTCATGCAAAAATGCTAATTCAGAGATTTTTTTATACAAAAAAAAAATCTAATTTTTTATGCACCAGCAGAGCTTTCCAGAATAACCATGGCGTCAAATCTTCATAGAGCTCGCCTAAAATCAGCATTTTCATGCACATTCATAATTGCAATTGTACGAATTATATTTATATCATTCCATCAAAAAATTTATGTGGTGCAAAAGTATCCACATTTCTCGAGAGCGTCACAGACTCACCCTCCAAGAATTCAAAATTATGATATTACTCTTATTTTTCTCTTTGTACCAAAATTATGATATTTCTCTCTCCTTAAGAACTCAAAGTTTTAAGATATGGTG
The DNA here is from genome assembly GCA_026008535.1 of Perilla frutescens. NCBI lineage: Eukaryota > Viridiplantae > Streptophyta > Magnoliopsida > Lamiales > Lamiaceae > Perilla > Perilla frutescens. The sequence goes on from BRKX01000012.1 coordinate 33,687,698, forward strand.
AAAACTTTGAATTTTGTAAATTTCTAAGATTCCGAGGAGATTTTCTTAGTAGCGAAAGGTAGTTTAAGTCGGAGTACGGGCACGTGTTTCCGAAACTTGAAGAGAAGATTTTATCCATCGATAAGGTAAGCTTAATGCTCAAAATTGGATTTTATTTTTAGAATCTCAAAAATGTAATTAGCCCCCATCACTTGTTCGATAAAATGATTCATTGAGTAACTCATCTAAAAATATATTTTTTTTGTTATTTTCTCAAACAACTCGCTGTGGGACATCAAAATTTAAGAGGATTTGTGCATTTAATGTGAGTAGCCAAGGCCAGAAAACGAGCTATTAAAGCCACTATTGAACTTGGCAACCGTTCGGTACATGATATTACATTATTTTTATGTTTTAAATGGTTTTTTATTCTCTTTGTATAGTTGTTTTTGCTTCATACTGGGTTGATTAGTGAGTGTTTCATCGAGTCAAAATCTTATGTGTTCATATCTTCTATATTTATGCGTCCTTTTGTAATAAACTATTTCATATGGTTAGTTATTTGAACTCTCAAATGATTTCTCATACTACAATTCAAATATTGATTAATCAGTTGTAGGTTGTGAAAAAGGTATTATTGTCGGTTTTCTTATTTTGGACATTTAAGAATAAGATGATGATTACATTGATTTGATAGCTGTTTATCATGTATTAGAACTCTAACTTATCATTCTTACCAATTATACTTTATTTTCCATCTTTTCGTTATTATGAATTGTTTTTCCATTTGTTTAAGATCGTGTATTGTGTTCCTGGAAGTTGCTCACAGAACTTATTCATTTGGATGGTGCCAAAGATATTACTATCGGTGGCACTACAGAATTGGGTAATGATTAAAATGGTTAGATGCATGGTATGATAGTTGGTTATAATGTATTAGCTCTACATGATCACTCTTTCCAATTAAATTTATTTTACATTTTTTTTGTTTATTATGGATTGTTTGTTCCGATTTGTTGAAGTTGTTTGATGGTCACTCACTGAATAAGTGTGTTCCGTGGGAGTTGCTAAGGGAACTTATTTGGTCAAATGGTGAACGATTTTTTAAGTCCTATGTCTCATGTAATGAAATGTAAGACTTTGGTGTTGAACAAGTAAATAAACACTTTATTTCATGTAATCAAAGGTAAAACTATGACACTCAACAAGTAAATAAGCATTTGATTTCAATTCCATTGCATTTCAATTTGATGGTTATTATTCTGTATCACACACACACACACACACACACATAACATAGATTAAATTATAGCATTAGATTGATTATAATTTATAGTGTAGATTTTCTTAAAAGATTGAATACTTTTTCTTCAAATGATATAGGCACTTAATGTACATTGTAAGAAGTGGACAGTCTCCTATCAATGTTTCTTACCAAGGAGATGAAGCTTCTGAAGAAGGGAAAAGTATGCATGAAGATGAAGAAATCAGTGAATTTTCATGCAAGGAGAAGTCATTTTCTTTCATCATTTTGTTAACATTAGGTAATTTGTGATGAAATTTTAGTTTTATGAATACCAAATATACAAGTACTTTCGCATTTTGCTCTTTATGGTTTCTCTATGATGAAATACCTCACTATCTGTTTGATAAAATAACCACAAGGGTGATGGAAATAGCTCATTAGTACCCTACTAGACTTACTTATGAGTTGTCTTTCGAAGTTTTATTAGGATATTAGGATAAAAAACTAAGGTGCGTTTTCTTGAAATTTCGAGTTTGCTCATGGTATCCTTGAGTTGACTAATTAATGTACAGGTACTTGAACTTTTATTATTTGACATCTTGACATGTAAAAGGTTCCTTAATAGGTATGGAGTTTACTCTTTTTAAAATTTATTTTTCTATTTGGAAATGCAGGGGTGCAATGTTTTATGCATCACAATATGATTTTTTTGGCGATGATGTTGTGGAGGAAGATAAGTTATGGGGTGGAGGAAGATAAGTTAGGGGGTAGAAGATGATGATTTTGCTCCATTTGTGTTTGAGTAAAATGATATTCAATTTGAGGTTGCTTTTAAAGTGTTTATAACAATGTTGTTATAATTTTCTTGATCTGCCTTTGTGTACGTAAATTTAATTTTTTGTAACTTTTCTGCCTAAGTTTAGTATAAACCCAATAAAATATCAAGTGAAATTTTCGGAGTTTGCTTGGTTCTAAATTTGTTGATGTACTTCATATGAGGAATTTTGTTCTTCTGTTTGCTTTATTTAATACATTGCATTAACTTTTGTCCATTTTGCACTAATGTTCTAACTTTTAAAATATACAATAAAATAAAGTAAAATAAATAACTTTTCAAAATTTATTGAAAATGTTATTAAAACAAAATTAGGGAGATTAGATTTCTATATTGGTGTAAGAGTTCTGCATGTTACCCATTTTTTAAAATTACCATGACATTAAGGTGAATATCAATGTATTGATACAAATAAATAAATAAATTATATTACAAATGCTCACCTAAGGGAACACATGAAACTAACTAATCTATAATAGATAATTTATTAAAATGGGACAAATTAATATTTATATCCTAAAATTTAGAAGATCAAAATCAAATTTACATATATTTTAAAAATTTAAAGATATAAAAAATTTATCGGGCAATGCCCGGGTGTAAAACTAGTTATCTATAAAAATAATGTATCAATTAAACTAAAACACCTAAAAAAATATTGAATGCACACAAAAGAGAGACAAATGCTAATCTTGTTTAAAAAAATTACCTGGCCGAGTTGTTCTAGCAGTATTCAAAGGAGGTGGCCTTGAGAAACTTTTTTCTCTATCTTGAATGATAGATATTTCTTCATACACATTTGAGTTCTCATTTCCAATGCTTCTGTCAATGGTTTCCAACAAGCCACACATAACTTCTGCATTATCACAAAAGGACTCTTTGTTCTATTGAAATCTCGGGTTCAAGTAATAAGCTATAGCATGTAAACTTTTTCACAACATCTTATCCCATCTAAGATCAATAATATCAATGTACTATTGATACAATTTTTTTCTATTTCTAAACAGATCTTTGATACCCTTCCTTATCTTATACACGCCTTCATATAAATATCACATGGCTGATTTTTCATATGAATCACATATGCGCAAGAAAAGCAAAAGTTGGCCTCCAATCCTCCCAACAATGGCACAATTATTCTAAAATCTTTCATCTAAGATAACATGTTTCACTTCTTTTGCAGAATTCTTCTTCTAATATCTTTTAAGTTCTTGAGATGTCACCAAAACTTCCAAATCATCTTTATGGTCGCATAAAATTTTTAGTGCAATAAAAGCAGTTGCAAAGTTTGTATCTCTAGGGCGAAGAATTTCCCTCCATCCATCTCTTTTCCTTAATCAATGTAGAGTCCATCTATTAATGTATACAAAATATGCAACTTGGGATGCAAGAATAGCCACATCTTTAACATGAGACAACTCACAAATATCCTTCATTATCAAGATGTCATGAGTTGCACAGGTCAACCAAGTAATGGATAAATATCTATCAGATAACGAATGTCAAGCAACCTTATAATTACTCGCATTATCTGACACCAAGGGAACTACATTATTTACACTAACCATTTCCATAATTTCCATAAATAAGTTGTATAGATTTTCAGTATTCGTCTCAATTACAAATGAATAAACAAACTTAATAAATGAGATTCCATTAGAGAAATAAACCAAGAAATTAATCAATGGTCTCTGTCTACAATCTTTCCGCCCATCATCTATTATGGTGCAACCAATTTCAATCCACTTAAGGAGTTGATTTATATGGGGGAATGGAATGACCATTCCCATGTCCATTCTCATTACTGTGATTAGTATGCTTTAAAATCAGAAATCACCATTTCCGGAGGAATTATTATTCCCAAAAGTAAGGGAATAGTCATTCCACTCACCATCCATGGGTTTAGCTATTCCCGATGAACCAAAAAATTAATATATTGTATATTTACACATAATCATATTTTATAATATTATTTGATCATATTTAGAAAAATAATTTAAAATCATATTAAATAATTTATTATTATTATTATTATTATATAATTATTTTTATATTATTTATTTTTTTAAAATAAATTAAAATTATATATTAAAATAAAATTTTGATAGTTCTTAAAATTGTATTGAAGAAAAATGAAAGTGTAGCGCCCCGAACCCGGAAGCCCGGAGCGCTAACGGAAACACACACGAGGGAAGAAAATCACAATAAAATTTTCGCAAACTAATATAAATCATTTTTTCGGATTATAAAAAAATCGGACAGCACTTCATTTAGAATCATAATAAATTCCACGCTCATAGGCGTTTACCATTCAACAACTAACCACACGAGATAAGACTTTTCAACCAAACTATCATTTCAAAATCACAGCTTTCAAACCACCAATTAAAACATGTTCGACCTTGACTAGTCAAAATTCCATTATTCAACATCCAATTATGCCAGTAAGGCCACGACGATCACATGCGTCCATAAAATATTTAAATAATCTATGAACATACAATGGAATCATATATAATCATATTTGTTGACCACAACTAAACAAAGTCAATATTTCAAAAATTAAATTATGGCCAACCATACAAGATGTCCCTATTAGTCCACGTCCACCACCTGCCGTCATCAATTACTTGAAAATATTTTTAAATAGTGGGGCTGAGTGCCAGAAAACACTCCGTGGGAATACTCATACATTCATCCAATAGTTTGCAATAAGAATATCAACAAATTCATATTTGACATCTCATAAATCATACGCTCAATAGACATAGTGGAGACCGACCCTAATGTGATCACATATAAACTATAACATATTCATAAGTAATTGCACCGGAGTGCCATATTCGGAAATCCTCATATGAGTCGTATCAATCCACGTTGAGCAACATAAGCATAAATCATTTTTTCATAGTGGACGAAAGTTTAAATATAATTTCGAAAGCATTTTGGTAAGTAAACCCACCTTATAGCTAAATTAGCTGAAGCTTTAATCACGACTTCTCATCCGAAGCTAGCTATCGGATTAAGACCTTATGCTTAAATATAGGAATAGGCTTAATCATCATCCTAAACGGGTCTCGGGTTAGGACCTATAAATCAGAACTATATCTTAATAACATATTAATCTTCTAAACTAAAATAAGAGCGTAACCTGACATCATTTAAAAGTTGAACGGGATCCTAGCTTAAAATATATCGGAGTCCTCGATCGTACAATAGATGCCTTAAATTCATAGGGGGAAATTATAAAACTTAATTTAAGATTTAAAGGATCATATAATATTAATATTGAAATATTGATTTATTATATCATACGCTTAATTTCGAATTTAATCTAAATTAATCAAAATAGACCAAATAAAAATAAGATAAAAATATAATATGATTATGTAGTCAAGAAGGCTTGAACTCTTGACCAAAAATATAAATAAAATAATAAGCACTTAACCACTAGACTGGAAGAATTTATACAACATTAATTAAACTGTTTTGATTAAATACACTCATAAATACTTGGGTAAAAAGAGGATTATCAAATGCATCAAATTGGATTGAACCTTAGACCTCTAGCATAAAATCTAAACTCTTACCATTAGACTAAACAACATATGCAAAAGGATTTGAATCCTAGACTTATCATAATAAAAACGAGAACATAACCACTAGGCCAAAGGCCATTTTCAAAATTAATTACCAGTTTTTATTTATATATAGTGCAAAATCATATTAGAATAAAATGCCTAATTAAAATGTTAAAAATAGGTTTCGAACCCTTGACATATAGTTTTAACAAAATTGGATTGTAGTCATTAGACTAGACATTATATTTGAAATTTTCTTCACACTTTAAATTAAAAATGCAGAAATCTTGAAAAATAAAATGAATCTTAAAAAATGCATATAGTGGGGTTTGAACCTTAAACTTCTTTAATATAAATACTAAACTCCAACCATTGGACCACATCTCATTTTCGAAATTAATTGCATGATTTTAATTAAATAAGGTTGTATAACATTAAAAATAGGTCTTAAAAATGCATTTCATAAAATTTTTAAAAATTACAACAAGTTTTAAATTTAACAACTTAGAAAATAATTTAATTAATTAAAATAATAAACTACTTCAAGCATATTTTAACCTTAGACATTTGCATATAAAATTAAATGATTCTCCATTAGGCTAAATTGAATCTTTTAAATATATACGAAGATTTATAATTAATATGTGTCAAAAACATGCCTCATTAAAAAAAAATGTTACCAACAAAGATTAATCCATAGCCCTTGTAATTTAATTGATAAAGATTCAATCGTTGGATTAAGATCAATTTTTGATGAACATTTCCAAACTTTTTAACTATATAGATCAACCACTATATAGTATATATAAGAAAAATATAAAAGAAAAGAAAAAAAAAAGAAAAAGACAATATAACTCACGCACACACCCCACAAACTGGATTCACACACACATACACATTAAACACGCACAAAACATCAAAATAAACATATTTTCATTTCTTCATCAACATATTCAACTTGTCAAGTGCTAAAAAACACCTAGAACACTGAGTATTAAGATAAAAATAATATTTAAAAATATGTAATCAAAACAGTCCGTAAATCCACTATGAAGTACATAAAATCGAAAATAAAATGCAACAACATAGAAAGAAATGAGATTTTTCAAGGCTAGAGTTTAACCCTTTCTTAGATAAAAAAAATAGGAAGCCAAAATCTCAAAATTTCTTAAAAATAATCATAGAAAATGAAAGAGGGAAGAAAGGGGAATCTAAAAATGGTATTGCATGCTAACAATTTCGCTGGAAAAAAATTTCGGCGGTGAAGGAGACGGCGACGACTGGCGGCGGTGGTAGCCGGCGGTGGAGGCGGTGGTGGCGAGGGGAGGGGTCAAGAGAGAGGGGGAGGGGGCTACTCCCCTTTAAAAGAAGTGTGAAATGGTAGAAATGAGGCTAAAAGTGGTATTGGGGTATTTATACTCCATTCTAAATAAACCCTAATTAGAATTTAAATTAGAAAAAAAAATCATATCTTGGTCAATTGAATTCATATATTAACAAGGCCAAATTCTATAGATTCGCATCGGCAAGCACTATCATTTAATGTATTCGTTCATCTTGATCGGATTATAATTGAGCCGTAAATAATTAAGAACATATTTGGTCTAGAAAGCCAAACTGTAGTGTTTTTCTTTTTACGAGCAATTTTTTTGTAATAGATTAGGATAAAAATGTAACCTTGGTAAGAAATGGGAGAAGTAATTGAGAATGAATGGGAGAATAGCAGGAAGAAAGATAGGGAGAAATTTTTGATAAGTTTTTCCGTACCATTTCATTAGAGAAAAGAGGGTTTTTACCCTATGACTACTGGGCTTCCAAAGTACAGGCCCATTAGGATAATAACTTAAATAGAAACAAAAGCCCAACTAAATTAAAAAATAACTAAATAGCTTGACTTGGTCATGACCGTCCATTTCAGTCAAAAGATCCAACGGCTTGGATAGAGATCCCCTTTCTCAATTCAATCTATCATAGCGCTGGACTATTCAACCAAAAATCGAGTCTTGTTCCTTCTCCACCACAATCAGCGTCTCCTCCTTTTTCTCCGGCCAAATCTTTATCATCCAGTCCACCAATTAATCCACTTGACACCCTATCAGCTTCTGCCCAGACCTCTTCTCCACCTGTAGACTCCTTGTTCACAACAATTCCCCCTTATTTAACCAATCCTCGTCCTTGAGGATCGAAGCCAGGACATTTCTGGTAAATAAAGGTGGCATCTTCCCAGCTAGAAAGGTGGAAGCTTTCTCTGGCCCATTGCAGCAAAATCTGTTTAATCGATTGCAGCCCACGGTCAATAATTCGCCACCCCAGTATTGCAGTTGGAAGAAGGTAGAAGAGCCCGTCTTCAGTAGTCATCGGCAATTCACGCAGGGGTACAGTTCATTCACTCACTTTCTTTTTGAATAATGATACATGAAAGACAGGGTGAATGCGTGATCCACTAGGTAAGTCCAACTTATAGGCAACCTTACCAATCTTCTCAATTACTTGGTAGAGACCATAGTAACGGGAGGCCAGCTTTACATTCTTGTGGAGTTGCATAGAATTTTGCCTATATGGCTGCAGTTTCAGGTACACCCAATCCTCCAATTCAAATTGTCTTTCCACTCGTGATTGGTCTGCATAGGTTTTCATCCTATTTTGCGCATCTTACAAGTTCTCTCGGATATGTTGCACCATCTGCCTTCTTTGTTGTAGTATGTCTTTAACTTCCTCATTAGTTGAATCTAGATAGGGTCCCATAGACAAATAGGGTGGTTCGTAGCCGTAGAGGGCCTGAAATGGGGTTAGCCTTAAAGTCGAGTGGTAATTGGTGTTATACCAATACTCAGCTAAGGAAAGCCATTTAATCCATTGCTTAGGAAAGTTAGAGGTCATACACCATAGCTAGTTTTCCAGACATATGTTTAGCCGCTCAGTTTGTCCATCGGATTCTGGGTGATAGGCAGATGTGAAAGCCAATGTGACCCCTAACCCCTTGAAGTGATCTTTCCAGAAATTGCTAGTAAATACTTTGTCTCGGTCAGTGATAATACTAACAGGAGTACCATGAAACTTGTGAATATTATCCATGAAAACCTTGGCTACATCTTGTGCAGTAATAGGATGTGAAAGAGCTATGAAATGACCATACTTGGTGAGTCTATCTATAACTACCAAGATGACATTTTTCCCCCAGATTTAGGTAGGCCCTCAATAAAATCCATGCTAATATGAGTCCAAGCTTGATCTGGAATGGGCAGAGGTTGAAGTAATCCTGGTTTCATTCCATCTTATGGCTTGTTCATTTTGCACACATCACACTCTTTTACCAGCTTAATCACATCCACTTTCATCCCAGGCTAGTAGAAAGATCTTTTAAGTCTGATGTAGGTTCCATTGATTCCAGAATGCCCTCCATAGGGTGACCCATGCATGATGTCCAATATCTTTTGCTTGAGTTCCTTATTGTGACCCACCACTACCTTCCCCTTGTGCCTCAATAACCCTTCGGTGAAGGTAAAGTCTGGATATAATGTGTGATCACCTTCCTTGGAAGTAATCACCTTCTGACAAAATGGATCATCAATGTAGGTGTCCACCACTTCCTTTAGCCAAGTAGGGGTTATTGTAGTTATGGCTAAACAGTTGTCTTTCTCTCCCTGCACCCTAGAAAGAGCATCAACAACCCTGTTCTCTTTTCCCTTCTTGTAGCAGATCTTATAATCTAACCCCAACAGCTTGGTGATCCATTTTTGTTGTGTCGGGGACATGACCTTCTGATCTAACAGGTGCTGGAGGACCTGTTGATCAGTTCTAATTATGAACTTGTGCCCCAGAAGGTAGTGTCTCTACTTTTGGATAGCCATAAGGACAGCTAAGAACTCCTTCTCGTAGATTGAAAGTGCTTGGTTCTTGGGACATAATATTTTGCTTAAGTAAGTAATAGGTCTGCCCCCTTGCATCAACACTGCCCCTATCCCATACCCACTTGCATCTGTTTCCAATATGAAAGGCTTATTGAAGTCAGGTAGGGCTAGTACTGGTGCATTCATCATTGCAACTTTCAGTTTGTTAAAAGCTTGCTCTGCTTCATCATTCCACTTGAACATATCTTTTTTAAGAAGAGTTGTTAGGGGTTTGCTAATAATCCCATAGCCCAGAATGAACTTCCTATAATACCCGGTTAACCCTAAAAAGCCTCTGAGTTGCTTCACTATTTTTGGGGTAGGCCACTGCCTCATACTCTCAATCTTTTGGAGGTCAGTGGAGACCCCTTCACCAGAAATTATATGGCCTAAATACTCAATGCTGCTCTTGCCAAATTGACACTTTGACTCTTTTGCAAACAATGAATTCTCCCTTAGGATAGAAAATACCTCTCTCAAATGTTCTTGGTGTTTAACCTCAGTCTTACTATAGACCAAAATATCATCAAAAAACACCAAAACAAACTTCCTTAGACAGTTTCTGAAGACTTGATTCATCAAGGATTGAAACGTAGCTGGAGCATTGCATAGACCAAAAGGCATTACCAAGAACTCATAATGTCCATTGTGAGTTCTAAATGCTGTCAAATACCTATGCTCTGGCTTCATAAATTTCTGGTGGTAACCAAACTTTAAGTCTATTTTTGAGAACACATTTGCACCATACAACTCATCAAGTAGTTTGTCTATGATAGGTATAGGATAATCATGTTTCACTATCAGTCCATTCAAGTATCTGTAATCAACACACATCCTCCAGGTACTATCTTTCTTCTTTACCAATAAAACTGGAGAAGCAAATGGACTTTGACTATTTTGAATAACCCCAGAGTCAAGTAGTTCCTTAACAATTCTCTCAATTTCTTCCTTGTGGTCATGAGAGGTCTTATAGGGATATTGGTGTTTGGGAACACTACCCTCTTTTAGGATTATTTGATGTTATACCCCTCCTGGCAGGGGGTAACCCCTTAGGTTCAGCAAAAATATCTGCAAATTCAGACATCAAGAGATGATACTTCTTGCTAGGCTCTTGATCAGTAGAAGAAACTGTAATGAAATAGATTTCCTCCAACTCCCTAACATGCTTAGTGTGTAGGAGATTATATAAAGAGTTACTGGAGATAAGTTGACACTCAGCTTTGGAAGTTTGGGCATGCAGCTTCACCTTCTTCCCTTCACACTTCACAGTTACAGTCATCCTGTCATAATCTAATTCTATGGGAGTGCAGGCCTTAAGCTAATCTCCACCTAGAATAAGATCATAACCTTCGTTCTGGAGGAGTCTAAGTGAGTGTCTGAAAGAATGCCCTTGTATATCCCAAGTAAAGTCTTCTGCAGCCTATTCACTAATGAGTCTTTGCCCATTTGCAACCTTGATAAGCAGTGGGTTGATTGTCTTGATAGGAATGCCCAACTTCTCAGCTGTGGTACCCTTAATGAAACTCAGGGTACTTCCCGTGTCAATTAAGATCTGCAATGGGTGGTTCTCATAGCTGCCATTAAATCTCATGGTGGTTAACCCTTCACTCCCTGTGAGAGCATTTAAAGAGAGCTGTGTCTCTTCCATTAATTCTCCAGTTTCCTTCCCAACTCCTTCATGCAGTCCTTGGTCTTGTAATTAGGTAAACTCCTCCTCTTCAGTCATCATTGTATACATAATTCTCTGTTTGCATCTATGGCCTGAAAAAAAAAATCATCACAATTATAGCAAAGACCTTGTTGTCTTCTCTCTGCCATTTTGTTTGCAGTTAGCAATCTGATAGGGGCCTTTGGTGGATTGGGAAGATGGGTATCTCCTTTAGAAAATGTGTTTGAGATAGCACTTCTAGGGAAACTTGAGTTGTTACTAGTATAACCCCTGTTAGTTCCCTTGAGTTTTCTTGAGATAACTTCAATAGTCAATAACTGACTTTGTCCCAATTCAATTATGTGCTGTAAATCCTTAGGCTTAAACATTAAAACGGCTGACTTCAATTCCTCACCCAGACCACTAAGAAAACTGGCCATATAATAACTTTCAGTGAATTCTCCAGGATGTAACAAGTCCATACAGGCCCTAAGCTCCTCAAAACGCTCTACATAATCCTCATATGACCCAGTATGTTTGAGCTTATTGAACTCACAGATTATCTTAGTTTCCTTCAAGTCATCAAATCTGGCAGAAATAACTTCCAAAAATTGCTGCCATGTCAGATCTAATCCTCTAGCAGCAAGATTTTGATACCATTGTGCTGCCTTTCCCTCAAACTGCATAGTTGCTAGAGTAATTTTTTGGCCATCTGAGAGGTTAGGAACCATGTTGAAATACCCGTTACACTTGATGATCCAAGATCTGGCTAGTGACCCATCAAATCTAGGAAAATCAATCTTAGGTAGAGGATTGATTACCTGACTATTTTGTGAATCCCAGCTAGTTGCATGTCTATAAACTGGTTTCCCTTGATGATTTGCTGCAGATTCCGTAGCGCCAGATGGTGGTGGTTCACCCAAGATTGATTCGCCTACTACAAATTCCTTGCCCTTATTTCCTTTTAAGAGTTCCAATCGCAGCTCAGCCATAAGCTTGGTGAGATACTCAAATTTTCCTTGCATATCTGTGTTCATGCCTTCAAATTTCTCCTCCATTCTGGTTTCAGTTACTTCCCTTTTTAATGTCTCTGTTTGGAGTATTTGATCCAGCTTCTTTTGTGTTTCAAACAGGTCTTTAAAGCGGGTGTTGTCTGCCATTTCCAAGGATAGTTGGCTCTGATTACCAACTGTAGTGTTTTTCTTTTTACAAGTAATTTTTTTGTAATAGATTAGGATAAAAATGTAACCTTGGTAAGAAATGGGAGAAGTAATTGAGAAGAAATGGGAGAATAGCAGGAAGAAAGATAGGGAGAAATTTTTTATGAGTTTTTCCGTACCATTTCATTAGGGAAAATAGGGTTTTTACCCTAAGACTACTGGGCTTCCAAAGTACAGGCCCATTAGGATAATAACTTAAATAGAAACAAAAGCCCAACTAAATTAAAAAAATAACTAAATAGCTTGACTTGGTCATGACCGTCCATTTCAGTCAAAAGATCTAACGGCTTGGATAGAGATCCCCTTTCTCAATTCAATCTATCATAGCGCTGGACTATTCAACAAAAAATCGAGTCTTGTTCCTTCTCCACCACAATCAGCGTCTCCTCCTTCTTCTCCGGCCAAATCTTTATCATCCAGTCCACCAATTAATCCACTTGACACCCTATCAGCTTCTGCCCAGACCTTTTCTCCACCTGTAGACTCCTTGTTCACAACACAAACATTTGGGCCTTTTAAATAAAAATGAACACAACTTATCATTTAGACCCAAGAAAAAATCATTGGGCCTCCATTATTGGATTTGGGGTGTTACAGAAAGTGTTATCAAAATAAATGTAACTTATAAATATATTCTAATAAAAAATAAACTATGTATTTATTATAATTTAATATATTTAGATGAAAATTTGAAATAATAAACAATTTTCTTTGGATTAAAACTATTTTTATTAAGGTATAAAAATTATTACACTTTGGAATAAAGTTTTTAATAAAATAAACAAATTAAAATTTTCTATAAAAAATTAGAAAAAAACCACATACTATAAAAGAAAAAATATTACAACATGTGTTGATAATATTAGCTACTACATTTTATTTAATTATAAAGAAAAATTGAAAGTATATAAAATATTAATTTTATATAAAAAATAAAATATTATTTCATTCTGTTTTTCATTCTGGTGACACACTAATCATAAGATTTATCATTCCATTCAGACCTCCATTCTATTTCTAAGTTCATTCCATTCACACCTAATTCCATTTTTTCATACCAATTACCTTACTCCTAAATGAATCAACAATCAATTATGCTTGCTTTTTAGCATCTTTCAATAATGTAACTTGCAAAGCATTACTTGGTTCAATAAAACCATGACCCATGGATGCAAATTTCTTCATAGCAATTTGCAAAAAGGGAGAATTACACTATTGAGAGATATGCATGCATCATAAAACCATGTCGTAAGTACCAAATCTGTGCTATGTCATTTTTCTTTACTTTGTAAACATGCTTTTATAGCGGATGAAATCCTCTACAACACTCTGTGCAACACTTGGTGCTGTATAATTAAATTTATTAAATTTTTTTTCAATTTCAATTTATTATGCTTTATTTTAATTTTACACTTATTATTTAGGGTTCGTCCTACCCAATTAGGGTATACAATTATTTTTTTTACGAAATAATCAATTATTAATTAGAAAATAAAATTTATTATTGAAAAAATAATTATATACCCTAATTGGGTAGGATGAACCCTAAATAATAAGTGTAAAATTAAAATAAAGCATAATGAATTGAAATTGAATTAAAAAATTGAAGAAAAATTAATAAATCTAATTGTGTATCACTAAGTGTTGCATAGAGTGTTGTAGATGATTTCATCTGCTTTTATAGAAGGTTGAGGTGGATCAGAAGTACCGTTTTCAAAATAGGAATCCAATCCATGTGTGGTTTTTCTCTTCATTGATGAAGAAAATCGTCCAACCTTTTGGCCTTCCTCTTGAGGTGATACACGAGTTCTTTCAGTGTCATCATCACCATGTAATTCAACATCTTCAATACCATAAGTTACCAGCTTTTCTTTAACCATTGCAATATTCTCTTGTAAAGATCCTTTAATCGTAAATTGAATATCAGCAGATATTTTTTTAAGAGATGCCACACTTCATTTTTCTCAAGCACGATGTTGATTCATATGGTTAATACCTCCACCCCTAAAAGAAACATGGCAAATTTTGCAAGTCAATGCTTTCTTTCCTTCACTATATATTTATTGCTTATGTTACATATTTTCATACTATATCTCTCTTTTGATGTGGATTATGAGATGGCTGTCCAAGACGTTCATTAGATTGAGACTTAAATTGTGTTGATTGAGAATTTTTGGCCTCCATCAAAGTGAAAAGATAATAAATCTAAAAACAATCATGAATTGATTTCAAGCTTAAGAGAACATGCATTAAAGTGGCGAATTTATATGTCAAATAATGATTTCTTTCATTGAAAATTGGCATGATTAACATAATTAAATGGATTGATTATCTCATTATTTTCAGATAAAGTTTATAAAAATGATGTATGTAAAGAACTGAAACATTAAAAAACATGTAATTAACCAATGTAGCATTTAATATAGTTCTTTAAATTTTATAAATAATGATCATAAGAATAACCTTGTAAAAAGTTGAATGATAATAACACTAACCTTTTTTTTAAAAAAAAAAAAAAAGTGTAGCACTGACTATTATTTTATGTATAGGCTATAGCTCATCTTCATTGGAATGTATGTTTAGTGAGAGTAGTCTTAAAAATCAATTAACCTTAATTAGAATGTAGCATGATGTACCCATTAATCGTTAACCACATACTATAATTCTACTAAATTAATCATGTTAAAGCCATAAAAAGCTACTACTCTACAGCCACAGTCCACGCCTGAATCCATGATAGAATTTAACAGAAAATTAAAAAAACTTAGTATGAACTTTCAGGATACAAATCATAATGAACATACTCGTAATTAACATGATAACAAGAGTGAAGATAACGAAATATAACTTGAAGTGAAGTGTAGAAAAATCTCAAAATATTGATGAAGAAAACACAGTCGAAATAAATCGAAGAAAAATAAAAAGAAGAGATGTGAGATGGTTTCGTCCTTGAATTTTTATTTGTGATTAATAATTATTAGGATACTGGATATAGGTCAAAACAACTTTGTATTATGCACTTAATCAAGTGTGCTAATGCATGTTTATATTATTTTTTGGATATTAATTACACACACAACTTGAAAATAACTAAATCTCATTTTAATTAAAATAAATGTTTACCATGTACTTAAAATAAATATTTAAACTAATTTATCATATCATTTAAATTGAATGGAGAGAAGAAATAAGACACAAGAACTAAAAGTAATTTATAAAAATTACTATAAAACATCGTAAAAATATAAAAGACTCACAACAATTAGTAAACAAAAAACATAAAAAAATTTAAAAATTTCAAATAAAATAAGAAAAAATAAAAATAATGTGTTGGTTTATTTATTTTCATTTAAAAATATGAAAGAGCGGGGCCTATATGTGTTGGGGACTTTATTTATTTTGTTAAGATTTTATGTGACGAAGCTATAAGGCCTGTAAAATAATAAAGGCTCGTTTGGTAATTAGTAGGAAAGTAAAGTTTTTTAGTAATATGATTTCTGAGAATGTGATTTTGAGGAAAATAATTACTAATAAAATCTTTATTCTGACTTTGGAACATAACGAGGAAATTGTCATAATTCTCATTTTATTATTGAATTAAATTTAAACAAATGTGTATGTATGTGTATATATATATATATATATATATCTTATTTCATACTACCGGCCAATAGTTTATGATTTTAAATTACGAACAATACAATGTATTATTCTTCAATTTGTAACAGTACTATATATATTGAATGTAACATATTATTTCAATTTAAATAAAATGATATGACTAAAAAATAATCAATTGAGGCAAATATTGAACTGTTGATCCAAATATTTTTTATTGAATTGGAAATCAAAATTATCTATATAAATATTTTTTAATGAATTGGAATTCAAAAGTATCTATATTGACAATTGTATGGTCATCGTTTAATCCGCAATGTTGAATTAAAAATGATATTATTGAAATTTTGATAGAAATGACAAAAAATGATTGATAAAATAGTCAAATTTTGGTCAGAATTTCGTCAATAAAAAAGTATCACATTTTTTGAATTTCTTTTTTCATTTATAGAATTTTCTATTTTGTCTATTTTATTTATTTTACTCATTTTTTAATCCAAACTTAGTATTAAAAAAAAAGTCTTATTTTTTCAATTTAAAAAAAAATTGATTGTTTTATTTTTCAGTTAAAAAAACATGAATCCAAACTTCATAATAATTTATAAAAAAAAATTAAATAACAATAATTAAAAAAATTGAACAATGAAACCATTTAATACCAGATTCCCACAAACAAGGAATAAGAATACCTACTTGGAGTAGGTATTCACATTCCGGGCCAGTTGCAAAATTTTTCTTATTTTGAGAAATTTGATTTATTTCCATATTACATAAAAAAATGAACCAAACACAATAACATTAAAATAATGAATTGGATTACTTTTCCAAATCAGATTTTGTGACAACCAAACGAGCCTACGGGTGGTTTGGTTTTATTTTTAATTTATTTAAAACATCGAATACATGCCTCATGCGTGTTTGTTTTACTCATTTTCAATTTTAGTTTTCACTTTTTTCAATCATATGCGCGCACACACACACATAATTATAGTGGAGTTCATTTTTTAAATATTCATCAATGCATCATAATCACTCAAATATTTATTTTTTCATCTAACTACATATTCAAATTAAAAAAAAATTAAACAAACATATTTCCATTTTCTAAATCTATAACTCATTAAATTATTCATTACAACAAAATTATTACTCGTTTTCCATAAATCAATACGGTAAATTGAACTCTATATTTTAAAGCCTAATTTTCTGCGGAGTTCATACTAAATTGAAACCGTTACATTCTGTGGAGTTCATACTGAACTCTAGATTTTTGAAGCCTTTTTTTTTTAACCCTAGAAAAATAATAAGATAAACTGGGTCAATTTTTTTATTTTTTTTTTATCTATCATAATAATGCAATTACGTAGCTTTCGAAAAAAAAAATGGTAACATAACTTTGCTTATTCGATTCATTATGCGAGCCCAAATGTTTAGATAAGATCAGATATAGTTGATACATCTATTGTGTTTTTCATTTACTTCACACTTACTCAGCAGCAAAATTAAATTACTGTATTAATTAATTTTAAAATTTTAAATTTAAGTTGAACTTGAGTGACACAGCATATATTCATTTATACTTCAAAACTGCAAACGTGTTTTAAGTGTTTTTTTTTTCCGGAATAAATCATCCTTATTTACTAATCTAAAAATTAAAGCCATATATAAATAGAATAATTCAAGCGAACCACCGTCTTAACATGCAACTGGATTATGATTTTAATTAAAGGTTTTTTTTTTTGCGCATTTAAATATAGATATATAATAGATGGAAATAATAACGAACCACACCACTATTTCACTCTTAAAGTTTTCTAGATATGATAAATCATGAGATGTAACATTACGACCGAGAGTTCACAATGTGTCTGTAAACTATATAAGTCCCAATAAATTTAAATATAAATGATTTAACTTCAAACACTTGATGAAAAAAAAGTCATATACTGTAATAAATTATTACATAATTGCAACATGAAAACAATGAGATGCTCATTACCAATTATGAACAAGACAAAAATTCGTGTTAGATGGCTTAACATGTCACAATTCGTTAGATGGGTCAAATTGATTCAAACCTGTTCTGGATCTGCCCGGCGCAGGCTCACAACTAGAGCATGGGCACACACGCCAACATCTTCTTCTTCTTCTTTTTTTTATTTGTTTTATTTTTTTTTCAAAAATCTTTTATTTCATCCCAATTAGTGGTGTTTATTAATCCTAATTATCAAGCATAGTGTTAAATTAATTCACTTTAATTTTAGAGTTAACTAATTTTATTTTAGAATAATATATATTTATTTCAAAAAAAGTTAATTATTGAGTGCAGTACACAAACCCACACATTAGCATTGGGCGAGTGCATTGTGCAAGCCATCAGATAAAAATTAAATTAATTCAAAAAATAAATTGATTTAATTCAATTTTAGGATTCACTAATTCCATTTTATGGTATATTTTTATTTCAAAAAAAATTAATTAATGAGTGTGGTGTGCGAGCTACCAATAATATAGTTTTAAGGTCCAAAAAATCCATTTTATAGTATATACATGTAAGAAAAAATAAAAATTTGAAAAAGAAAAACTGAAAAGGAAAGGGAAAAAAGGGGGAACCATTGAAAAATAAAAATAAACAAAAAGGTGGAGACCACTGTCTCACAGGAGACGCCTCTTGAACAATTAAAGAGATGTTTGGTTTTATTTTCAACATTAATTTTTTATTTTCAACTTAATTTAAGAGGTGTATTGATTTTGAAAAAAATATAATGATTTTATTATTATAAATGAATTAATATCCAAAGTTATATATTTGGAAAATGAATAATACTTTCATTCTCCATTCCTCTCTCCTCCTAATTACATTAAAAAAAAAACTGTATTAATGCAAACTTAAATCTACATAAAATATCACACTCTATATAAAAAGTAATTTTAAAGTGCTTAAATTAATTTAATTTGACTACACTTATTAAAATCTATAGTTCTTTTGAATTCAGTCACGCGGAAAATCCTATGATACATTGGTTCAACTTCAACTAATAGAAAATTTATTAATATGCTTAGAGAAGCAATGACCTATTTCACCTTGAAAGGGCCCACATATCAGATTCATCATTGAATTTTTGTCATTTTGAGAAATAAATTATAAACTATATATATGTGTAAAAAGATTCCTTGTATATTTTTATCATCCCTTTCGCATCATGCAAATCAACTAACTGATCAAATCCTTCCAGATTTCCACTCTAATTCATGGAATTATATTCATTCCACAATAATCCTCCCCCACAAACATTCCCAGAAATTGCATTTTTTTTTTCTCTGTTTTTTTTATATACATGTGATACTGTACGTCATCTATATATACAAATAAATATACATACATATATGTAGGTTATAAGATAATTAAACTTTAATGATAAATTATTTACTTAAAATTAGTCTATAAACAATAATCTAAATCTAATTAAGTGCAACTATGATTTAAAAATAAAGGTATATATGTTTAATCGTTTATGAGGTGAGGAGGCAAAATGAAAAGGCCATATATATATAAAGCCCCAAATTCAAAGTTTTCAAGTTAAAATCGCTCACATTCGAATAGTTCATAATATTTTTATTACTATGTATCTCAATAATTCCGAACATTAATACGTAATTTACCCATATATATGTATATACGGGGAATGAATCAAATATACACACGTATAAAACCCATGCTGTACCAAATAATTTCCCCCAAAGTTGACTTAATTATTGAGGGTTTATACTAAACCCAGATCACGAGCAATTTATTCGATCGCGTCGTATATATGAATATTATCTATCAAAGAACAAAAAATTGACTCTTCTGATCTCTTGAAGCATTCCACACAACTACGTTTCTACAATAATGCATGCTTGTATACACACAACGGTTTCATGTGTCTTATTTCTCCAATAAACAAACAAAAAAAATCGCAATATATTTCTTGATAAACTATATATATCTTTGAGTCTTTCGCTTCAATCAAAGAAAAAATTCTCATTAAAAAAAAAGGGTCTTACGATTGATTTTAAGCATGGTCAAGTGTAGCTGTCATTAATTGAGTGCAGAGAAGTTGGAGCACTTGACCGGAAAGGTGATTTTTATTGAATTATAATTTATTTCAAACGGTCAAGAATGATGTAATACAGTAATAGCGATGGAATAAATTTTAATTTGATTAAAAATTTTAGATAGACACTGCAACTATTCGTGGTTTTATCCCAATTTATTTACATGAGGCAAAAGTAGCTAGTTTGACTTTGTCACGAAGCATAATGCAAATGAGTTTGAACTCTTGGAAATTCATTCAATCTTGGGAAGGCTCTACCCACATCTGACTTAATGTACAATCATCTCTTACTTTTCAAACATCGTCATCTACAATATAATATGGTTGCAAAGAATTCTGTAATATTTGTCCCCTTGGGGATGACCTAGTGGTGGAGTGGTGTTTCTTGAGGCCAAATGTCTCAAGTTCAATCCACCATCAATACCACTAGGTGTGAGCCTGTCACACCTGGCTTGCCAAGTGTGGTTTACCTCCCCTGTGTAGGTTTGCGGGCTATTACACAGGGGCGGAGTTTACCCAGTGCGCACCATTGTAGCGGCTGTGGGTTACCCTCGACATCCAAAAAAAAGAATTCTGTAATATTTTAGTTAGGTTTGAACACCCCATATCGCGGAAATAATATTATCTGAGCATGAAAAACTTCCATAAAAATATTAGTGCTATAAAAGGAATTTATTGGAATACACAAAAAGTACTTCAATATAGCTTGGCAAGTGGGATCCTCTAGTTCACTTTTTATATCTCATCCATTATGAATTTTATTGAGTTTTCTCCCATTTTCTTACTCAATTTCATTTGTTAATTAATTTAATTTTATAATTATTATTTAGAGTTCATTCCATTCAATTAACAATTATAGTGATTTTTAGTATTTATTTTCATTTTCAGTTAATAAAATTGACTATTCCATAATTAGAGTTTATAATTTTATACAATTTAAATTCTTATAGTAAATGTTAATCAGTATTGGTTATAGCATACTAAATTTTATTTTTATAATAAATATGATTACAATATTAAATTCTAAATCAATACACAAGAATGATATGTAAGTAGAAAAAGAGAACTGGATGATCTTATCCGATAATCCCGAAACAAAAGGATTTGAAATGCATATTGTATTGGGTGGACAGTAGAAGATTTATTATTTCAAAAGCTTATTTCATCTGATGTTCCACCATTAAATTCAGGGTCGAGGGTGTAGGCATCGCTGAGTCACCGGCTTCCCCAAACATTTTTTTCGTTTCTGCTAGCTGCTTGTTTGTTATTATATATGTATATATATATATATATATGATGTGATTGAATGTGTGGGTTTACTATTTAAAGGGTAAAAGGTGGGGGTCCATGTATTGAATGCATTGAGAAAGAGGGGACTAAATGCATTGTTTTAGAGGTGTACAAGTACAACAACATTATCCTTGTGAGTCCATTTCTCGGTGGTGGTTATGATAACCCAACCCCCAAACATGATCGGTCGTGCGTTTTCTTTTTCTATTCTTTTTTTTTTTTTCCATCGCTTAATTCTCTGATGGGCCCCATTCCGGAGGACATTTGCTCCCTCCACACTTTGCGTTGCATCTAAGTTTACAACTCTCGAATATTTTTATTTCTATGATGAAGATAATTCACGGTCGTTATTTTTTAATGGTACGCATTGCATTGCATAATTTAAAACACAATGTTAAGAAAGCGTTATCGAACTTATAATGGGTGAGTTAGAGAAATGCTAAAAAATCATGTTAATACACACGCGTTCTATATATCTTACACACATGTGCGTGTATACACTAAATTAAGATGTATGTTTTTAAGTATAAAATTGTTACATTATACGTACAAATATGACATCATAAAATGCATCAATATAATATAAAAAATAAAGTTTATTTAGTAATCCAAGTATATATTGTAGTTGCATGGGCTGATTGCCAATCGTTCTCTAGTTGCCAAAAAATAAACAAGAACGTGTATATATATATATACATGTGTGTGTGTGTGATGACTAGTGGGCTTGCTGAAATACACTTGTTAGGTAAGTGTTATATCTTCTTTTCGGTTCGCTTTTATTGAAATAAATCTCCTATTTATCATTTAAAGGGTAAGCAAACTGACTGTTATTAATCCAATTAATTAGTTAATAATTCCTTTAAGTCTGTGATAATCAAAACTGTAATATATATGTCTGAATTTGATTTCGTCATTGAGTGTTGGAGTGTGTGCCGGTACTATTATATTCCATCAAAGTGTTATGCCTATGAATTTCATTTCATGTGTGAATTGATTATTTGAATTATTGCTGAATTGGGACGTGATGGATTTTTCAACCCAACGGTTGTGGAAGTAATTTAATTAATTATATTTGCTTTTTTTTCACAGAAAAAAAAAATCTTTGTTTTGAGCGCCTATATATAGTTTTTAGTATCGATACTCACTCCTTTTCATTTTATTTGTTGTTTTAGAATTTTAATCTAGAATTAATAATTAATTTTTTAGACTAATATATTCCTCCCTTTTATGTTACATAAAATCATATTCACTTATATTTTCCTAAACAGTTGAAAAAAATTTCTCTACATATATTGTAAGGTTAAATTTGAGAGAGATGATGTCCAAATATATAAAATTCCCTCCATATATTGTAAGGTTAAATTTGAATGTACGTACTCGGGTGCATAATTTAGCAGTTCAAATTTTATGTTGCACTTTTTGGTGTTTCACCATCAAATTTATAATTTTATTAATATTTATTATAAAATTTAAATTTTTTTATTTTAAATAATCTTAGTCAACTTTATCAACAAAAAACAAATGAATTAAAAAAATTTAAAAATTAATTTTGAAATTATCGACCAAAATAATGAATTATTAATTAAAAATTAAAAAATAAATACTAAAAAATAATTATAAATCATAATTAGGTGGGTTAGACACTAAAAAACAATCGCAAAATTAAACTAAATCATAATAAAATAAAAGTGAAGAATACAAATATAAGAAAATCTCGTAATTTAAAAGTGCAACACGGGGTGTAAGAATAACACAGAAGATATATACAATAAGAAATTTCATTGGATAACTTAGAGGGCGTTCGGTTGACTAAACTTAGATTGGGCGTATAATTAAGATCTCACATCTTACAAGATGTTTCTGAAATTGAATTTATAAGGTGTAATCAAGAATACTAGATATTATTTTAAAATTAGTAAATTATTACAGTAATTGACTGATAGAACAAATAGACTAATAGAAATAACAAATTAATTGTAATTAGAATCACACGCATACACATGTATACTCCTCAGTTTCATATTAATTGATATTTTAGGTTTTACAATAAAAATTAAGAGGTAAAGAAAGAGACAAATATACCCTCTTCGATCTCTCTCCACCTCTATCAAATTTTATGGAATAAATTTCATCTATTAAAGGTAAGTTAATATATAGGAGATTATATAATATTTTAATATGGGGTAAAATTGTGAGAAAGAGTATGAAAATAACTAAAACATCAAAAGCTAATTTGAAATAAAATTGAATGACTAAAATATCAATTATTATGAAACTATGAGACTATGCGTGTGTGTGTGAATTAAAAAATATTTTTTTAATAATAAAAAAGGAGTAGGGGTCTTTTGCTTTTTTAAAGAAAGCTTTTAAGTTCCTACATGTTATATTTAGGATTAGGAATTCAACTTAATTTACCCGCGGGTAAACGGGTTATAGGGACAAATAGTACCCGTAGATTTGGGGGTGGTCCTCATTTTAACCCTCTCATATATATATATATATATATATAAACTTTTTATTGAAGGACCATCATGTAGAGTTGCTAATGGTGTTGTTTCTTATTCCAGTTATGAAGATGAAGAAGTATTATATAGTTTGATAAATTAAACTTTTGTATTTGTTCTCCAATTAACTATTATTTCATAAATTATATATTTAATGATTCTATTTATTTTAGGATTCTGTAGTCACGACCTTATTTTGTGTTTTTTAGAGTTTTTTTTTTTGTTGGGGGGGGGGGGGGGTTAAGGGTTTATTTTGTGTCTTTTAGGGTTTATTTTGTGTTTTTTAAGGATTTATTTTGTGTTTTCTAGGGTTGGTGGGGGGTGGAGTTAATTTTGTGATTTTTAGGTTTTTTTGGGGGGATGGTTTAGGGGTTCATTTTGTGTTTTTTAAGGTTTATTAATTTTTGTGTTTTTAAGGTTTATTAATTTCATTTTTAGGATATAAATTCAAATCCATTTCAAATAAATTAAATCAATTCACTTTAATTTTAGGGTTCACTAATTTTATTTTAGAATATAAAATTTTGGGAAACAGAATAAAAAGGAAAAAAAAATCGGATAAAAAATTCAAAAAAAAAGGCAAAAATCGCCAAAAAAAAAAAAACAAAAACTTGACAAGCGCATGACACCCACGCGTCTACCACAAATAGTCGCACGTAGGGACTAGTGCACGGAAGTGCTGCTCATACTAATTTTATATAACATCACAGTTCTTCAGGAAAATGGAATATTATTGAAGTCTCGCATAGATGAGATGCATATTTTTTAATTTTTCTCCCAATATATATATATATATATATATCTTAAAATTGAATTATCGGTAGCTCGTGCACCGCGCTCATAATTAATTTTTTTAAAATAAATATATACCCTAAAAATGAAATAAGTGAATCATAAAATGGAATTATCGGCGTCTTGCGCGGTGCACTCGCACCGCACTTTTTAATTAATTTTTTTGAAATAAATATATATGTTAGTGCCATCATTATGCACTAAGTTTATTTTGGCGAGATATGTTCGACAATGTGTTCATGGGTATGTTTCTGAAGTTAAAGTATTGATACCACTGTGCAAGAATGAAGAACAGTTGGTGAACTATTCCCTCTGATGTTCCAAACATACCCAGGAACAGTCTAATTATGGCAGTTTCCATGTTTAAGAAGATCTTGCGCCGATCGTGTTTGAGAGGTCAGGATTCGTTCATTTGTCTGCCTTGTGGAGTAGATGTCGTACTGAAAATAACCCTCATATACAAGAAAAACATCTACACCCATATGAAGAGATCACAAACCCTAATTCACTTATCATGTTGCCAAAGATTAGCGATCGTCGTCAACTAAGGAGTGAAATTATAAGAAGACCGATTCTTTGCAGCAATCGGTGGAATACTTAATTAGATTCTCTTAACATATTATTTGAGAGTCATTTAGTTTGTGATTTATGCAATAGCTAGAAGTTGTTCCCTAATCTGTTCAACGTGATAGTCTAGCTTTTAGTGTTTTTGAGTGAAACATGTGAGGGGTTTGTTTAATCATTTTTGTACGCAATCTCGGAAGCGATTGTAAGTTGAAGTCGTGGGTAGCTAAAGGGAGTCTAGTGTCACAGTTGTGAGGGGATCTCACAGCTTTCGTTCAGTGAAAGAGGTCTTGAAGAAGAACGGACGACATAAGGAGGGAGTCATGTATGTGTAAGTTCCTCAATACACTTAATGAAGGAGTAGTGAACGAATCTTCAAGTTTGGACGAAGTCCCCCCAGAGTAGGTTGTTTAATTGAACTAGGTTACCAATCTCGTGCGTACTTTTACTGCTTTTTATTTATTATTCTTGCGTCTGTTCCCAACATATCGAAGAACACTTGCATGCAGAGTATACTTAAAACACACTTTGCACGGATTGAAGTTTTTCAATATATCATATTATGGAATTTGTGAACCCTAAATTAAAGGGAATTAATTAATTATTTTTTATTCAGCAGCTTGCATAGTGCACATGCCCGACTCTAAGTCGTTAACATATGGGTTGTGTACTGCGCTCGATAATTAATTTTTTTGAATTAATTATAAATCTCAATTGGAATTAATAAACTCTAATTGCGATGAAATATAGTGTTTTTGAAAACAAAAACTAAAAGCAGAAAAAATCGAAGACAAAAAATGTGTTGGTGCACGAGCCGATAGGTTTTTGGTGGTTTTGGTCTTTTGGATGGATATAATTTGTCTAACGGATTGTGACCCGTTAAACCGTCTAATATAAGTTTATGTTAATATTATTATGTTTAATCGGCCGGGTGCAAGGCTAAAATTAGTTAGAAATGATTATTCAAAGTCTAGCTTCATAAACATGAAATTTTATAAAATGTATATCAGTATATGAATAAATGTATCGTGTAATCTTCCTGACTCTTAATGTTTGTTATCTTCATTCACTTCCATTAATTGCTACTCTTACGCCATATTCAATGATTATGTACGATTCAGAATATACATTCGGTGGGCTACCAAGTACTTTATCCATATTGGATTTGTACACATCCATGCATTCATTTTACACACACACACACACATATATTTATATGCAAACTATAATACTATTAATTAGTCTCAATAGCAAAATGAGTATATACATTTTGAAATAACAAAATGTTTTAGCCACTTTTGCAGTGTGAAGTAATTAGATGAAAAATTCTATGCTATCCAATAGGTAATACCCAATGTGACACAATAGATCTATTGTGATACTCTCAAGTGTCCTAATAGATGTATTGTGACACTTGAGAGTGTCACAATAGATCTATTGTACCACATTAGGTATTACCTATTGGGTAGCATAGAACTTTCCTAATAAGATACCTTTATTATTTTCTTTTTTTTTCCCTTTTCCTTTTAGTTTATGTTTCCTTTATTGAAAAAAAAAATTTATTAAATGAAATGTCGTGTCATTTTATCTGATTTTGGTGGCCATAATATTTACTCCCTCCGTCCCAATAGCAATGTCTCCCTTTTTATTATTTACTCTCTCTATTTTAATAGAATGGGGACCTTACTATTGGGATAAAGGTAATATTATATAAGAATTAAATGGTGTGCGATTAAGCTTCGTTTAAAGTAGATAATCACATTATTTTTATTTTTTCAAAATTGATTTCCGACGAGTTATAAAGTAATTACTAAAGTTGATCATTTGAGATGACATTAAATTATAGGAGAATGTGAAATAAACTCGATCCAGACCTAGTTGACTTGTCAATTTGGACCTGCGTGCACATGAGAGTTATAACACCTTGCATCTTCAATTTAAATCGAATGTTTCATACTTGAATTAAGTTTATTGGAAGAGTGAGGCGTAACTTTCGGAGGCTACATTTGGCCGGCTGTTATGGTTTCAGATTGATCTCTGCTATTTTTACTCTTCTTTTTGCCTATTTTTGGATGTTTTGTACTAGTGCAGATTATGATAACTTGTAACAAACAGGAGTGGGGAATTTAATGCTTAGGAGAGGGAGAGTAGGGGAGGGATATAGACAAAGAAGGAGGAAGAAATTTGAGGTTAATTTTCTGCTGCATTCCCTTAAGGCAAAAGCCGCATATAAACTATACAAATTTGGGGACCACTTAATTGAATAACATATAATCCTAACTTCTAGAAATGGACCAAAGTCCTTCATTTAATTAAAATAGCAAAGCCCAATACTAATATTGTGGCCCACTCTACCATTGAGCCCACCAGTTCTAGCTTGATCCGACCCGCTTCTCCCTCATCAAATCGGATCCTCTTTACCAATAATCCCCAATTCTCCTTTCTCGCTCAGTAACCCTGAAAATTGGGTCTTTACACACCCTGCTCCCGCCTCCATCTCATCTACCTCCTCCGATGGCCTCAAGGTCGTGACAGTACCCCCCACTCATTTAGATCCTTATCCCCAAGGATCAAAATCTGGGAATTTCTTCTTGAGAAATTTCTCGTCTTTCCACGAAGTAAGATCCCAGCTTTCATCTCCCCATCTTACCAAGATTTGGTCAACCAGTTCCCGACCTCTCTGCAGAACTTTGGAATTCAGCGCGGCAAAAAGGAACATGTAGAAAACTCCATCTTCCGATGTTTTGGGCAATTTAGATAAGGGTATTACTGATTCTCCAATCTTCTTCTTGAGGAAGGACACGTGAAACACGGGGGTGTACTCGTGAGCCCTCCGGTAATGCTAGCTTATAGGCAACCGGCCTAATTCTGTCGATGATAGTATACGGGCCGAAATACCTAGATACAAGCTTAAGGTTTTTCCGTAATTGAACTGAATTCTGCCTGTATGGTTGAAGTTTGAGATAGACATGTTCTCCCACCTCATAGTGTTTCTCCTCTCGAGATTTTTCGGTATAAGTCTTCATTCTTTCTTGGGAAATCTTCAGATTCTCCTTTAGCTGCTGAAGCATGAGTTTCCTTTCTTGTATTGTGGCCTTGACCTCCCCATTGTATCCAAGTAGGGTCCAGTGGCTAGGTACGGTGGAGCATAGCCATATAGTGCTTGAAATGGTGTGAGTTTCAAGGCTGTGTGGTGATTGGTGTTGTACCAATGCTCTGCCAAAGACAACCACCTTAGCCACTGTTTAGGGTGATTAGAAGTCATGTAGCGTAGGTAATTTTCCAAGCACTGATTAAGTCTTTTTGTCTATCCGTCGGTTTGGGGATGGTAAGCAGAAGAAAAATTTAGTGTAACCCCCATAACCCTGAATAATTCCCTCCAGAAGATACAAGTAAAGACCTTATCCCTGTCTGTAACTATGCTGACAGGCATATCATGCAGTTTATAGATGTGATCTAGAAATAGATTGGCCACATCTTGAGCTGTGTAAGGGTGTTTTAGGGCAATGAAGTGACCAAACTTTGTTAGTCTGTCAATGACCACTAGGATAACCTCTTTACCACCAGACTTGGGTAAGCCCTCAATGAAGTCCATTGAGATATGGCTCTAAGGCTGCTCTGGAATAGGTAGTGGCTGTAGTAGGCTAGGGGTAGCACCACTACCTGGTTTGTTCAGAGAACACACTTCACAGGCCTTCACCATATCCACAACTTTAGTTTTCATATTAGGCCAGTAGAAGGCAGCCTTTAGCCTCATATAGGTCCCATGAACTCCAGAGTGTCCCCCATAGGGTGAGCTGTGCATAGTGGTCAGGATCTTAGTCGTGAGATCCTGATCTACCCCCACAGTGACTCTACCCTTGTATCTCAACAACCCTTCTGAGATGGTGAACTTGGATTCTTGAGTAGGGTCAGACAGAAGTGAATTCTTAACCTTGGTGATGAAGGGATCCCCTTCATAGCTGAGTAAAACTTCCTGAACCTAGAGCGGTGTAACAGTGCTCAGAGCCTGACATTCCCCTTCTATGTCCTGTACTCTTGATAGAGCATCAGCTGCTCTGTTTTCTGACCCCCTTTTGCATTGGATTTGATAATCCAATCCCAATAATTTGGAGATCCACTTCTGCTGAAGAGGACTCACCACCTTCTGATCCAACAAGTGCTTTAGTGCTTGTTGGTCAGTCCTAATGGTAAATCTGTTCCCCTGTAGATAATGCTTCCATTTCTGTATAGCCATCAAAACAGCTAGGAATTCCCTCTCATAGATTGAGAGCAATTGGTTCCTGGGTCAAAGTGTCTTGCTCAAAAATGCAATGGGTCTTCCCCTCTGCATAAGGACAACCCCAATACCCACTCCACTAGCATCTGTCTCTAAGATGAATGGTAGAGTGAAATCTGGAAGAGCTAGCACAGGAGCCTTGGTCATAGCTTGCTTTAAGTTCTGAAAAGCTTCCTCAGCTGTGGCACTCCATTTGAACCCATTCTTTTTTAGTAGGACAGTCAGTGGCTTGCAAATTGTCCCATACCCCTTGATAAATTTTCTATAGTACCCAGTCAAGCCCAAAAACCCTCTTAGTTGTTTGATGCTCTTGGGTGTAGGCCACTTCTCCATGCACTCAATTTTCTAGGGGTCTGTAGCAACACCATCCCCAGAAATGATGTGTCCCAAGTATTCAATCTTTGTCTGTCCAAATGAGCATTTGGATTTCTTTGCAAATAAGGTGTGTTTCCTTAACAGGAGGAATACCTCTCTCAAGTGAATCAAGTGCTCCTCCCATGTTTTGCTGTATATCAAAATATCATCAAAAAATACCAAGGTGTGCCTCCTCAAGCACCCTTCAAAAACCCTGTTCATTAGAGACTGGAAAGTTGTAGGGGCATTGCAAAGGCCAAATGGCATTACCAAGAACTCATAGTGTCCATTATGAGTTCAGAAGGCTGTGAGATGCCTATGCTCTGGCTCCATTAGAATCTGGAAATACCCAGACCTAAGGTCTATCTTTGAGAAGTACCTTGACCCATGTAGTTCATCTAGAAACTCATCAATAACAGGAATATGATAGCTATGTTTCACAGTGTAGCTGTTTAGGTACCTGTAATCTATGCAAAGCCTCCAGGATCTATCTTTTTTCCTGACTAACAAAACAGGAGAAGCATAAGGGCTCCTACTGTGTTGTATCACCCCAGCCTCTAACAACTCCTTCACAATCCTTTCTATCTCATCCTTATGTTGGTGAGATGATATGTAAGGGAACTGCTGCCTAGGAACTGTATCAGGCTTCAAGATAATCTGGTGTTCAACCCCTCTTGTAGGGGGTAATCCCACAGGCTCCCTAAAAATATCATCAAATTCTGAGATGAGTTCCCCCAGGTCTGAATTCTTAACTTCCTTAGTATTATGAGCAGTCACCACATAGATTTCATCAATTTCCTTCCTCATGTTGGTATGTATCATCTTAAAGAGTGTGTGGTGAGACATGAAGTGACACTCAATATTAGTCTTGTTGGCAAATAGTTTAAGCTTTTTTCCCTACCACTTAATGCACACAGACATCAATTCATAATCTAGTTCTATGGGTGAGCATACCTTTAGCCAGTCACCCCTTAGAATGACATCACAACCCTCATGTTGTAGCAATCTCAAAGAATGTTGAAGTTCTACTCCTTGCATCTTCCACCCAAACCCTCCAGCTATAAAAGAGCTGATCAATCTTTGCCCATTAGCCACCTTGATGAGTAAGGGAGCTACTGTCTCAACTTTACACCCCAGCATCTGAGCAGTTGACTCCTTAATAAAGTTCAATGTGCTTCATGTATCTATCAGTATTTGTAGCTTATGCCCACTGCAGGTGCCATTGAATCTGAGTGTAGTGAATGTATCATCCCCTTTAAGAGTATGCAAGGACATTTGAGCTTCTTCCATGGGAGCATCAGGTCCAGGCTCCTCTTCCATGTTGATGAGAGGCTGGAGATAAGCTACCTCCTCTTCTTCAGACATTATCATGTAGTGAATCCTGTGGGAGCATCTATGGCCTTGTGTGTATCTTTCATCACAATTGTAGCATAGGCCCTGGGCCCTCCTGTCAGCCATCTGAGCAGAGGTGAGTAATTTAATTGGTTTCTTGGCTGCCTGGGTTTCCTTGGGTAAGGTAGATTGGCCTTGTGCATTCTGTAGTCTAGGTCCAGTATTGGACCAGTTGTTTGGAAGCCTATTTCTCTCTTTCAGTCTCTTAGAGATGGCTTCCAAAGTGACTAACTGGTTCCTCCCCAAATCTATAGCCTGCTGCAGGATGGTGGGATTAAACATGGAGATGGTTGCCCTCAGCTCTTCACTTAATCCACTGAGAAAACTAGCAACAAAATAAGCCTATGTATAAGATCCTTTACTGCACATCAATAAACACTCCTTTAGCTCCTCAAATTTGTCAACATAATCCAGATAATCCCCACTATGCTTCAGCTTGTTAAATTCCACAACAACCTGGGACTCCTTGATGTACCTAAACCTAGCTGCAACTACCTCCACAAATTGATCCCAAGTGACATCCCCATATTTTAAGCTAAAATTCTGGAACCAAAGTGCAGTCTTCCCCTCAAAACTCATAGTGGCTCGGGTAACCTTTTGTTCTTCTAGCAAGCTGGGAATTATCTTGAAATAGGCTTGACATGCTCGTATTTTAGTCCTAATCCGAGCATTATTTCGTTTGTTTTTATCTTGTTTTAAGTTTGTTTAGTAATCAATTAGGGTAGTATTAGTCGTTATTTAGAATAAGTGTTGCTAACACCGATTATTTAGAAAACAGGTTTAAAATGAGAGACCCGGGACTCGAGGATCGAAGTGCGCATCGAAAGGGACCCAAAAGCTGGATCGGACGGGCGAGAAAGCACGAAGACCGAGTCGGAACCGGGAGGCAGGGCAGGACCTGCAACGCGGCGCGACCCGAGGCCTGGGGCGCGACCCGCGGCTCGACGTCCGCAGCATATTTTCAACCACCTGCAACGCGGCGCGACCCAGACCCGGACCAGCTCGAGTCGCGCCTCTCTCCACGCGGCGCGAGCCACAGGGCGCGACCGGTCCCGTGTCGCACCCCTGTGTCTTGTTTTCAGGAATATCCGGATTTTTGTCCCATTTTTGCTTTCATAGTATAAAAGCCATCCTTAGTTCGAAAAAAGGGGAGACTTGGATATATTTTGCCAATTTTAGAGTAAGAAAGAGTGGTGAGAGCTTGGAGCTTGGTCTATGGAAGATTCAAGAAGTTTTTGAAGTTTTTGAAGATCTATATTCAAGTTTTTGGGTTTTTTCTCTTCCTCTATTATGTTTTTCTTTTATGTGATGTTTTTCTCTATTTTGATTATGGATAGCTAAATTTCTAGGCATCTAGGGTATTGTGATTTGGTGATGGGTTTGTAAATTAAACATGGGTTATTGCTTAATCTTCCCCTTTTTTCCCATAAATCATGGTTTATTTGCTTCTATTCTTTGATTGGCCATCTTAGGATAGAATTTGGTGTATAATTGAGTTCGAGAGAATCAATTGTGCATGGGTAAATGATTTATGGCTTCAATT
This sequence comes from Perilla frutescens, assembly GCA_026008535.1. NCBI lineage: Eukaryota > Viridiplantae > Streptophyta > Magnoliopsida > Lamiales > Lamiaceae > Perilla > Perilla frutescens. The sequence goes on from BRKX01000012.1 coordinate 33,720,530, forward strand.
TTACATTAGATCGAGAGATTAATGTTTAATTGATGTTTGTTGATTGATTGTGCTTGATTAGATTAAATTACAATTTAGCCCTAAAGATAGGGGAATTGAGTTTAATTGAAAGGTCTTAGTTGCTCGAGAGAGGGCTTCGACTAAATTTGGTATCAATTGTTGTTTGGCGAGATTATGCTTAAATTCATTGTTTAATGAACAAGTTTTCACTAATGAACAATGCCCTAGAGCCATTTTTCCTCATTGTGATTTTTATTAAGTTTTTATTCACTTATATCCCTTTGGTGTTGCTATCTTCATTAAATATTGCAAATCTTGTTTTTCTAAGTTAATTCTCCAAAAACATTTCGAATGGTTTAACTAGTGAAAATGTTCGATGTGATGGTACTTGTAGACTCGTTTATGCATTTAGTTCCCCGTGTTTGACCCGGTCTCCTATGCTCTGTATGTTCACTTGCATAATTGAGATTTGGTTAATTAAAGCTTGTGTTGATTGAATTGTTGTGAAAGAAAAAAAAATCTCATCAAGTTTTTGGCGCCGTTGCCGAGGAACATTTGTCTATTTGAGTATATGCAATATCGTTTGAAAAATCATTTTGCTAGATTAAACGTGTTGTTTAATTTTGAACTTCAAACTTACTTTAAGTTGTTCACAGGTAGTGTATGCATACAAGGGCATGTGGTGACCCGTTGCTCGAGTTAGATACCGAGATTGAAGCCACGAGCCATCATAACAACGCTAGAAGAAGACGTAGACATAGAATGACGGATAATTCACCACCTCCACCTCCCATCCAAGATCCATTGATTCTACAAATGCAAAGACAACTTGAGGAGATGAGATGACAACTTCGGGCTCAAGAGGAAGCTAGGGTTCGAGTTGAGGAAGCCCCGATTAGAAATTTGTTTCAACCTATGCTTAATGAGGGGGTTGTCAATGGGCCGGCTATACAAGCCAACAACTTCGAATTGAAACCGGCACTAATGGCTATGGTGTCCCAGAACCAGTTTGGTGGAACAGCACTTGAAGATCCACACGAACATGTCCACCAATTCTTAGAGATTGCCCGAACAGTCAAGATTAATGGGGTGCCCGAGGATGCAATCCGTTTGAAGCTATTCTATTTCTCATTGCGGGATAAAGCTCGAACATGGTGGTTGAACCAACCACCCGGTTCATTCACCTCATGGAGTGACTTGCTTTCTAAATTCCTTCAGAAATTCTTTCCTCCTGGAAAGACATTGAAGTTGAAGGGAGAGATAACTCAATTCAAGCAAAGGGATGAAGACTCATTGTGTGAATCTTGGGAGCGATTTAGAGAGATGCTCCGAAAATGTCCGGGGCACAGTTTTGGCACGGACCACCAAGTGTGCATCTTCTATGGCGGTTGCAAGTCCAATGTTAGAAGTATTCTTGATGCGTCAGCTAGAGGATCGTTGTTGAACCGAGGACCTGAAGAAGCAGTCACAATCATTGAGGAGATGGCCTCCAATGCCTGTCAATGGCCGGGGGAGCGGGAAAATGTGCAAATCTTGAAAAAAGTGGAAACCACAAACAATGATTCCATAGCCCTTTTAGCCACTCAGATGACTACCATGAACTCAAAAATAGAGGCTATGGCATCACCAAGATTGGAGCCTTCGATCATGCCTAACATGGAGGAAGCAAGTTTTGTTGGTCAAGGCAACTATGGGGGTTATCAAAGGCCCTTCAATCAAGGTTTTAAGCCACACTTTGGAGGACCACAAGAGCAAGGTGGAAATCAATACCATCCTAAGCCACCACATCCGAATCTCTTTTATTCAAATCCGAACAATCACCTCCAGCCACCTCTTGGATTTTCAGTTACAAATGGGGTCATCGATGATGAGAAGAAACCAAAAATGGAAGAACTTCTCATGACTCTATTGAACAAGACCGACAAGTACATGGGTGAATCACAAACAAGATTTGAGAAGCTTGAGAGCAACCAAGCGGCGGTAAATACCCAATTGAAAATGCTTGAAAAGCAAATGGGGCAACTAGCTACCGCCGTAGGAGGACAACATCAACCGGGATACTTTCCCGCCAATACAACGGTGAACCCAAAGGATTGCAAAGTCATTGCCTTACGGAGTGGGACCACATATAAGGGCCTGGAAATGCCACCACAAAATGATGAGACATCCACTGACGAAGGGAAAGAAGAAGAAGTGGTCGGAGAGGAAATAAATGTCAAGAAAGATGAATCCATTGAAGGAAAGGTAAGCCTTCCACCAAAGAAGATAGACGGATCACATGCAAACATACCTTACCCTCAAAGACTTCAAAAGTCTAAAAATGAAGAGCAATTCTCTAAATTTCTTGACATATTCTGAAGGATTCAAATCAACCTCCCACTTGTGGAGGCCCTTCAACAAATGCCAAGCTATGCCAAATTTCTCAAAGATGTAGTGACAAGAAAGAGGAAATTGGGCAACTTTGAAACTGTGAGTTTGACGGAAAATTGTAGTGTCTTGATTCAAAAGAAACTTCCCGCCAAGATGAAGGATCCCGAGAGTTTCAACATCACCGTCACCATTGGAGATTTCCATGAGAAGAAAGCCCTTTGTGATTTGGGTGCAAGCATTAATCTTATGCCGTTGTCGTTCTTCTTGAAGCTTAATGTTGGGAAAACCAAGCCGACAACGATATGCTTGCAAATGGCGGATAGGTCCTCGACTTATCCGAGAGGAGTTGTGGAGGATGTCCTTGTAAAGGTGAATGACTTCATTTTTTCCGTGGATTTTGTTGTCTTAGATATGGAGGAGGATAAGAATGTGCCACTTATTTTGGGAAGACCATTCTTAGCAACGGGGAAGACACTAATTGATGTGTCAAAAGGGGAACTCACGCTCCGCTTGAATGATGAAAGTAGTACATTTTCAATTTATAATGCTATGAAGTTTCATGAAGATGATGAGGAGTTCGGAAGAATGGAGGATTGTAAAGTGATGACGATTGTTGAAGAATGTGTTGAAGAGACAATGATAGAGCGATACATCTCTCAGGATCCCATGGAAACCATTATGTTTGCATCTCTTAACTCTTCCTCCTCTCTTGATGCTTTTGATGATAACATCGATATTGTGGATTGTGTGTTTGCTCTTGATTCTCTATAGAAAATCCCAAGACGAGGAAATCGTTTCTTACCATTAAGGGATGGCAAAGAGGAAGTTTTGAAAAAGGAAGGAGGTGAAGAGAAAGACAAGATGGAAGAATTGAAACCACTCCCGAGCCACTTGAGGTATGCTTACTTGGGTCCAAATGAAACATACCCCGTAATTGTGTCTTCTTTGTTAACTTCATGTGAGCTTGATAAGTTGCTTAGAGTTTTGAGAAAGCATAAGTCCGCGTTAGGGTGGTCCATTGGGGATTTGAAGGGGATTAGTCCCACAATTTGCATGCATAGAATTTTGCTAGAAGAAAATTACCAACCTCGTGTCCAACCCCAACGTCGATTGAATCCCATAATGCAAGAAGTGGTTAGGAAGAAAGTTCTTAAATGGCTTGATATGGGTATAGTCTATGCTATTTCCGATAGTGAGTGGGTGAGTCCCACCCAAGTGGTAGCAAAAAAGGGAGAAATGACCGTAGTGAAGGATGAAAGCAATGAATTGATAGCTACTAGGCTTGTGAACGGGTGGCGGGTGTGTATTGATTACCGTGCATTGAATGCGGACACTAGAAAGGATCACTTTCCATTACCTTTCATTGACCAAATGCTTGATAGGTTGGCCGGGTATGAGTTTTATTATTTTTTAGATGGATATTCCGGATATAACCAAATTTTAATTGCACCCGAGGACCAACATAAATCCGCTTTCACATGCCCTTATGGAATTTTTACTTTTAGAAGAATGTCTTTTGGATTGTGTAATGCGCCCGCTACTTTCCAAAGGTGCATGATGTCAATCTTTCATGATTTGATTGAAAAGATAATGGAGGTTTTCATGGATGATTTTTCAGTTTTTGGGAACTCGTTTGATGATTGCTTGAACAACCTAACCCGAGTTTTGCAGCGTTGTGAAGAAACTAACCTTGTTTTGAACTGGGAAAAATGCCATTTCATGGTAAGAGACGGAGTAGTCCTTGGCCACAAGGTGTCTTCTGCAGGGTTAGAGGTGGATCGAGCCAAAATAGTTGTCATTGAGAAACTTCCATCCCCCACCAATGAAAAGGGTGTCCGGAGTTTCCTTGGTCATGCCGGGTTCTATCGGCGTTTTATTAAGGATTTTTCAAAAATCTCTAAACCTTTGTGTAAATTGCTTGAAAAATCTAGTAATTTTGTTTTTTATGACGAATGTGTGCAGGCGTTTGAGACGCTGAAAAAGGCCCTAATGACGGCCCCGGTCCTCATTACCCCGGATTGGAGTGAACCCTTTGAGCTCATGTGTGATGCGAGCGAGGTAGCCGTGGGAGCCGCTTTAGGGCAAAGGAGAGAGAAGTTGTTCCGGGTGATCTACTATGGAAGCAAAACTTTGGACCCGGCACAAATCAATTACACAACCACCGAAAGAGAGTTGTTGGCGGTTGTATTTGCTTTTGACAAGTTCCGGCCCTATCTTATTGGGGCCCAAACAATTGTCCACACGGATCACGCCGCATTGAGGCATCTCTTTGCCAAGAAGGATGCCAAGCCCTGACTTATACGGTGGATTCTTCTCCTACAAGAATTCGATGTGGAAATTAAAGATTGAAAGGGGTGCGAGAATGTGGTGGCCGACCACCTATCTCGTTTGGAGCATACCAAAGAAAATCAAGATGACAAAATGGAGATCGATGATTGCTTCCCAGATGAAAGAATCCTCATTGTGGGTACAATGAAGGTGGCATGGTTTGCGGATATAGTGAATTATTTAGTGGCGGGAGTTACACCGAAATAGTTGGAAGGATATCAAAAGAAGAAATTTTTCCATGATTTGAGATTCTTTGTGTGGGATGAACCGTTTTTGTTTAGAAGGTGTACGGATCTAGTTTTGAGGAGGTGTGTGCCCGAAGAGGAATGTGGACAAATACTAGAAGCATGCCATGCGGGATTGAGTGGGGGACATTTTGGAGCTAACCGGACGGCTAGAAAAATTTACCAAAGTGGATTTTATTGGCCAAGCATTTTCAAGGATGCAAGAGAGTTTGTTAGGAGTTGTGATAAATGCCAACGCATGAGATCTATATCTAAGAATGATGAAATGCCCATGAAGAATACCATTGAAGTTGAGCTTTTCGATGTGTGAGGAATAGACTTCATGGGACCGTTTGTTGCGTCTGAGGGAAATTTGTACATCTTGCTAGCCGTAGACTATGTGTCACGATGGATTGAAGCCACTCCAACAAAGACAAATGATGCAAAAGTTGTTCTCAAATTTCTCAAAAAGAATATCTTGACAAGGTTTGGAGCCCCTAGAGCTATTGTGAGCGATGGTGGCTCACACTTTTGCAACAAATGGATGGAAGCATTGCTTTCTAGACATGGAGTTAAGCACAAGATAACGACACCTTATCATCCTCAAGCCAACGGTCAAGCCAAGTTGGCAAACCGGGAAGTAAAGCAAATACTTCAAAAGGTAGTCCGCACGAATGGAAAAGATTGGTCTTCACTTTTGGATGAAGCACTATGGGCTTATCGCACGGCTTACAAAACCCCGCTAGGAATGTCTCCCTATCAACTAGTGTTCGGAAAATCTTGTCATTTGCCCATTGAGCTTTCACATAAAGCATTTTGGGCCACCAAGAAGTTGAACCTTGATCCCGTGTCATCCGTTGGAGAGCGAATCTTCAAATTGAATGAATTAGAGGAATTCCGGATGGAGGCTTTTGAAAATTCGTCCATTTACAAGATGAGAGCTAAAGTTTACCATGACAAGCTCTTGAGACAAAAAGACCTCACACCGGGAGATGAAGTTCTTTTGTTCAACTCGAAATTCAAGCTATTTCCCGAAAAACTTAAGACCAAATGGAGTGGTCCGTTTATCATAGTCTGAATTTTTGATGGTGGGGCAATTGAACTCAAAGGCAAGGATGGAAGCTTGGTCGTGGTGAATGGGCATCGGGTTAAAAAGTTTTATAAGCCAGAGGAGAAAGAAGTGGTGTTTGTGTGCTACCTCAATGACGTCTAGATGCCTTGGTACTACGTCGAGCTAGCGACATTAAACTTAGCGCTTATTGGGAGGCACCCCAATGCTTTTTATTTATTTGCATTTTCTTGTTCTTTTTGTGTGTGTTTTCTTTTTCGTATTTCTTTTTATAGTTTTTAGATTATCTTGTGTTCGGTGTACATTGTAGTTGTGGTTTTGTGTGTTCTTTTGTAGTGTTGTTTTCTTGGTTTTGGTGTTTTTGAGCATAGGAGCAGCTTGAGTAGGAATGAAGTGTCGAAAAAGGGCGGAACGAGCCAACTTACCAAGGGCGTCTGCAACGCGGCGCGACCCGGAGCCAGAAACGCGAGCGGCTGGTCCTGCGTCCGCAGCCGAAAAATGCTCGCCTGCAACGCGGCCCGAGCCGCAGACCCTGCCTGAGTCGTACTTGGGAGGCGCGACCCGACCCGGCGCCCGGTGCGGCCCGGGTCGCGCCCGTCTGTTCGGGTTTTTATCCATTTTCTTCACCCCTTTTACTTCATTTCTCATACTTCACTCCCATATCTCCACTCTCACACACTCATACACGTCTCTAGTGCTTCTTCTACTCTATCCCAAGGCACAACCTCCTCAAGGTATGAATCTTCTCCCCATGTTCTTCCTTTTCTTCATGGTAGCAAGCTCTTGGTTTTTCAAGCTTTCCAATGGGGGTTGTTAATGGTAACTTGGCTTTGTATGGTTATATTTCAAGTTTCTTGCTTCTATTTTGGAATTCCTAGTTTAAGAACCTTGGGTATGCTTTCAATTTACATGTTTGTGGAAATGTAGTGGAACTTCTTTATTCTTGCTCAAATCTAGGGTTCCAAAGTCAAAAATTGGGGGAAAATCATGTTGATGAGAAATTCTTGCCATATTATCTTCGATCTATGCAATTCCATACTTTTTAGGAATGTTTATGTGTTTCATTTGGAAGGATAAGTATGTTGTGGAATTTGTGTAGTCATTTTGGGGGCTTGTTCTTTACTTGAGCAAATTTCTTGTTCCAATATGCTTGAAATAATATGTTTTGCTTGGATGGAATTTTTTTTATGATAAGGATTAGCAAGGTTAGACTTATATTTGGGAGATTGTTCTATACTTCATGACTATCTTTGAATCAAACATGAGTGTGCTTTGCTCTTATGCCCCATTTACAAATACTTTGTCAACTTGCTTTACCATATTGTTTCAATGGATGATTGGATGAGGTAGTGCATGAGGATATTTTGTATGATTGGCTTTTTGGAAGGGTTTGTTTGCATGAGGTTTGAGGTTCAAATGTTAAGTCCTTAGTTTTTGATACGCCCTTGCAACCATCCCGTGTATCCCACATCTTTGTTAAAACCATTTAACATCACATTTTATTGTGTTTTGGAAGGTACTTAAGCCCAACGCTCCTCCTGCAAGAATGGTGCAAACTCGTAGGGGACGACAAACGGGGGGAGCCCGAAGACGGCTTATGGATGATGACGATTTCCAAGATGAGGAAGTACTTGACTTATCCGAAGATGAGGAACAAGAGGAAGATGAGGAACTTGAAGGTGAGGAAGAAGAGGAGCAAGAGGATGCCGAGCCTAACAACAATCGTGCCCTCATGCCCCCTCTTAATATGGGGGCCAATGACCCCGATTTGGTGAATGTTCATTTGGAGGAGTATGAACATAGGAAGAGGTGGTTAAAGTTGGCTAGGGGTTTTCAAGTTGCGGCTACTCGATTTTTGGATGCCAACACAACAAGGAAATTGGGGATTCATGAGAGTGTGGTCGGGCTCTTACGACGGATTGGTTGGATGCATGTTTTGGGGGAGAATGACTGGAAAACGTACCCCGTGCTTGTCCGTGAGTTTCTCTCCACCCTAAAGGTGAAACAAACTCCATCCCGAGGGCCTGTTTCTTGCACATTCCGACTTGGGAATCAAGACTGGAGGTTCACTGTGGAACGCCTCAACACGATGTTCCAAACTCCAACTAATGGGACCTTCCACCCTCACCCGTCCTTCCGATTTGATGATTTCCATGACAGTGTGGTGGAGGCAAACCCAAATAGTCTACATTATGATTCTAGCAAGACCAAGGCTTCCCATTTGCCCAATCCTGTCTTCCGGTATATGCAAAAGCTTCTATCTTCTACTGTGCTTGCCCGCCAAGAGAATAGTGGACTTCGGACACAAGAGCTCTATATCTTATGGTGTATGCTTAATGCTATCCCGGTGAACTTTGCTGCACATTTCCTCGTGCAATGTCAAAGACAAACAAACTCCAGGACGGGTACTCTTTGTGTAGGGGGCTTGATCACCCCAATTGCAGCTATGTTGGACATCGACTTGTCCAACTATCAATCTTGCCCCGGATCTTGAGCCCTCAACATGGAGCATCTCCGGAATGCTAAGTTTGTCAACTCTGCATCCGCTCCATTTGATTTTCTCCTGACCAACAAGCGTCAGTTCCCGCTTTCGAATCCAGCCTTGACCAATGTCTCCACTTTTGATGAAAAGGAGAATTAGATGATGGATACACCGGCCCATCTTGCATTGATTACCACATCTGGAGGCACACCACGGAGGACGCCGAGGACGGATGATATTGGTGGATCCACGTCACATGCTCAGCCGAGAGGAACCCGCAGAACTAGGGAGGACGTTCAGGATGACCGCTTTGGTACTCTGGAGAATCTAATGCATGACATGACGGCTAACATGGGCACTATGCGGGTGGACATGAATTCCCGATTTGGAGAATGGCGGTCCGAGATTGACACTCGTCTGACAGGGATGCAGAAGAGTTTTGATGCTCGCTTCACAGGTTTGGAGAAGGAGATCGAGACTCATTTTACTGGTATAAGTGCTGAGATTCAAGGCCTGCAGGGAAGCTTCACTACCTTCCAGTCGAGCATGGAGAGCATGATGGACCAGTGGATCGGACAGGGAGCATCACATCAACGACCACCACAGATGCCACCATATCAGCACTACCCTCCCTACCCCTACCCCCCGTACCCATATCCACCGTATCGACCGCTATCGGACTCCACTCCACGCCGTCCTCCCGCTGATGAGTGACAGAGTCTGCCCCTCGATTTCGGTCCCACTATCTTTCCACTCAAACTTGTCCTTCCTTTGGAATGGAACAAGTTTGGGGGAGGGGGTATGAAGTGGTGACCGGTAATCGCCCTCTATCTATCTTTATTTTAATTTTTCTGGATATTTGGGATGACTGTTATTAGGATTTGATACTTAGATTTAGTATGTTATGTTGGTTTGTATGGATTTATTTGATTTCTAGGATCATTTCTATTATATATTTGGGTCTGTAATAGTAAATGCTTGGATTAGGCTTTAATCGTGTGTGGTAATCTTTTCCTGCTTGAGCTTGTGTTGTCTTGACTAATTTGGTGACGGAAACAGGGAAAGATAGATATGGAAATCATGCCGATCCTATGATGATTTTTTTTATGATTGTGCAGAATGTTGAAAAATGCATGCGTGAGAAGAGTGTTAAGCCGAAGTATCATTCGAGTTAAAAATCATGGAAATTTGGCTTAATCTCCAGCTACTTGTGAGATTTGGGCATATTTTGTTCTTTCATGTGTGATTTGTCAATGATATTTGCATCTCTAGAACTTGCTTCATAACTTTCATGTATTCTATATGTGCTTAGAACTTGAAGATGACCTAAGGCGGTTTTTGTAGGAAATTTTGAGCCTTATTTATTCATTCCTTTGAAATTTATCCTTGTTAGCCCCGTTGAGACTTTGGTGATTGATATTTGTTGAATAGCCCGGGGTAGAGGGAATTTAAGGAATAAAGGAATTGTTGTTTCAAAAATCGTGGGGAGCAAAAATTCGGATAGAAAAAAAAATTGGTGAAACAAGTTTCAGAGCCTAGAAATGTGGAGTTCAAAACCTTCCCCTTGAAATGAAAAACAAAAATGGAAATCATTAGAGTCGTGATGTTGAATTGAATTGGAAAAAAATGAATCTAATGCCGACTTTAGTTCCTTGTGGAAGAATGTGTGAACCAATGTCTTAAGGGGAATGAATCAAAAGAAAAAGAAGAGGCTAAGGATCATCCGTCTTTTGCTTAAGCTTGCTCATTTTGTGTGATATGGGTAGAAGAAAACGTTTAGTTTTACTAGGTTTGGAATGTTAGTAGGATGTGGAAAGGACTTGGAGTCACTCCTACCTAAAATTTCCCTATCCGTCCAAAGAGCCGAACGCTACAACCCTAAAGACCTATGTGATTCTAGTTTAGAGCACATTGGTGAATCATGTTGAGTTATTTTGCAAGCCTATGGTGGTATGCTTTTATTACTTGATATTGAGTGAAAATTTGTCCCTTATCACCATGTGTGAGGTTCGTTGTGATAAGAACTACCTTTCAAAGAGAGTGGTCAATTTTCTCATGATTGTTACTCTTATGATATGAAGCTTTGATCTTGTTCTTTGCATGTGGATTGTTGATCAAAAAGCTGAGGCATTAGTGGTTATGTGTTTCCTTCTAGTCTTGATCTTTCCTTGTTCTTTCCAAATGCTTGTTTGAGGACAAACAAGAGTTCAAGTTTGGGGGAGTTGACATGCTCGTATTTTAGTCCTAATCCGAGCATTATTTCGTTTGTTTTTATCTTGTTTTAAGTTTTTTTAGTAATCAATTAGGGTAGTATTAGTCGTTATTTAGAATAAGTGTTGCTAACACCGATTATTTAGAAAACAGGTTTAAAATGAGCGACCCGGGACTCGAGGATCGAAGTGCGCATCGAAAGGGACCCGAAAGCTGGATCGGACGGGTGAGAAAGCACGAAGACCGAGTCGGAACCGGGAGGCAGGGCAGGACCTGCAACGCGGCGCGACCCGGGGCTTGGGGCGCGACCCACGGCTCGACGTCCGCAGCATGTTTTCAACCACCTGCAACGCGGCGCGACCCAGACCCGGGCCAGCTCGGGTCGCGCCTCACTCCACGTGGCGCGAGCCACGGGGCGCGACCGGCCCCGTGTCGCGCCCCTGTGTCTTATTTTCGGGAATATCTGGATTTTTGTCCCATTTTTGCTTTCATAGTATAAAAGCCATCCTTAGTTCGAAAAAAGGGGAGACTTGGATATATTTTGTCAATTTTAGAGTAAGAAAGAGTGGTGAGAGCTTGGAGTTTGGTGTATGGAAGATTCAAGAAGTTTTTGAAGATCTATATTCAAGTTTTTGGGTTTTTTCTCTTCCTCTATTATGTTTTTCTTTTATGTGATGTTTTTCTCTATTTTGATTATGGATAGCTAAATTTCTAGGCATCTAGGGTATTGTGATTTGGTGATGGGTTTGTAAATTAAACATGGGTTATTGCTTAATCTTCTCCTTCTTTCCCATAAATCATGGTTTATTTGCTTCTATTCTTTGATTGGTCATCTTAGGATAGAATTTGGTGTATAATTGAGTTCAAGAGAATCAATTGTGCATGGGTAAATGATTTATGGCTTCAATTTTGCATTAGATCGAGAGATTAATGTTTAATTGATGTTTGGTATCAATTGTTGTTTGGGGAGATTATGCTTAAATCTATTGTTTAATGAACAAGTTTTCACTAATGAACAATGCCCTAGAGCCATTTTTCCTCATTGTGATTTTTATTAAGTTTTTATTCGCTTATATCCCTTTTGTGTTGCTATCTTCGTTAAATATTGCAAATCTTGTATTTCTAAGTTAATTCTCCAAAAACATTTCGAATGGTTTAACTAGTGAAAATGTTCGATGTGATGGTACTTATAGACTCGTTTATGCATTTAGTTCCCCGTGTTCGACCCGGTCTCCTATGCTCCGTATGTTCACTTGCATAATTGAGATTTGGTTAATTAAAGCTTGTGTTGATTGAATTGTTGTGAAAGAAAAAAATCTCATCAAGGCTACACAGCGTAGTACCCACCCCCTAGGGTTAGTGCCATCAAATTTGGGGAAATCCACCCTAGGCAGAGGAGCAAATACCTGGTTTGAGTAAGGTTCAGCTAGAGCTCTACTTCGGTTGGAATAAGGGGTTCTGGGATGAGATCCCTCTCCAACATACTACTATGGAGGTGCCCCCAAAATGGAACCCTTATCTCCAATTCCTTTCTTAAGTGAACCACTCGATAGTTGTACTTGCAAGGCAGCGATAGACTTAGCAAGTTGATCATGTTTATCCGCCACACCTTGATGCATACCTTCCATTTTTTCGTGCATATTTTCCATGTTTCTCTGCAAATTCTCCATGTTTTCTTGGATTTTTTGCTCTGTTGCATCCCTTTTCATGGTTTCAGTTTGCCAGATCTGATAGAGTTTATGTTGCCCTTCCTGCAAATCCTTCAGACGAGTCCCATCCGCCATGGCCGAGGAAGTTTGGCTCTGAATACCAAATGTTATGGTTTCATATTGATCTCTGCTATTTTTACTCTTCTTTTTGCCTATTTTTGGATGTTTTGTACTAGTGCAGATTATGATAACTTGTAACAAACATGAGTGGGGAATTTAATGCTTAGGAGAGGGAGAGTAGGGGAGGGATATAGAAGAAGAAGGAGGAAGAAATTTGAGGTTAATTTTCTGCTGCATTCCCTTAAGGAAAAAGCCGCATATAAACTATACAAATTTGGGGACCACTTAATTGAATAACATATAACCCTAACTTCTAGAAATGGACCAAAGTCCTTCATTTAATTAAAATAGCAAAGCCCAATACTAATATTGTGGCCCACTCTACCATTGAGCCCACCGGTTCCAGCTTGATCCGACCCGCTTCTCCCTCATCAAATTGGATCCTCTTTACCAACAATCCCCAATTCTCATTTCTCGCTCAGTAACCTTAAAAATTGGGTCTTTACACACCCTGCTCCCGCCCCCATCTCATCTACCTTCTTCAACAGCCTCAAGGTCATGACACCGGACTAGCCCACAAGGGGCCACACACCCATTTACAGTAGCTAATAAAATGGACGATGAAATTTTTTCGTCACGAACCGACGCGACAGAATTAGCGACGGATGAGCCCATTTGGCCGACCTAGCCCACAAGGGGCCACACACACCCTTCGCCATCTAGTGGAGAGCAAATTTACTCCAGAGAGGTTTCGAACACCAATGCTTCCGGTTGTTCAACCAAGCGTTAAACCGCCAAGCCAAAGTCCTTACATGTGAAATGTATAGAATATTATATATTTATAATAATACATGTCTTCTTATGAATATTCTTCTTTTCAAAATACCATTAATAATAATAATAATAATAATAAATTATATATAAAAACAATAATAATTAAATGAATATAAATATTATTTTCTATCTATTATTTATTTTTTAATTAATCATTATTCAATATTAACTTATTTTCACAAATATTATATATTTATAATATATACAAAAACAAAATTAAAAGTATTAAATAAATGATTTAATATAATTTTATTTTAAAAAATATTTTAAAATATTATAGTATTATAAAATATTAAAATATTTTTTTAAAAAAAATAAAATAAAATAAATCCAAAAGAATAAGATAAAATATTAAAAAGATTAATTTCAAATTCGTAATTAATAGTAACTGAAAAATAAAAATTAAAAAATAATATAAAATATTAAAAAAATAAAATAGTAGAAATAATAAAATAACTAAAATATTAAAAAGATTAATTTTAGATTCGTAAGTAGTAGTAATTGAATAATAAAAAAATTAAAATAAAAATAAAATACTAAAAAATAAAAAAAATCAAATTTAATTGTAGCTACAGAATTTTTCCGAAGCTAAATCCGTCGTTAAAATAAAAAAATAATCAAAATTAAAAAAATTGTTTAACGACAGATTTTCCATCTTTAACGTATCGACGAAAAATCCGTCATTATTTTCATCGTTAAATTTAAAAAATAAAATTCAAAAATAAAATTATGATGTTTAACAACGGATTAGTACGTCGTTAAGTTAGCGACGGAACATCCGTCGCTAATTTAATCCTTCACCCGTGATGACAAAATTGATTTCGTGACCATTTTTGTTGCCCGATTTGTGTTTTCTTGTAGTGACCAAGAAATGCGTTATGCATAATAGATGATAGATCATCTCTAGTTAGTTCGAAGTTCTCCAATTTCTTCACATCGTCTAGTTTGTTAAAACTTTTCATGTTAATTGTGCTACCCCGAAAGGATGAAGTCAGCTTTATCTTTGAAGACATAATGTCAAATTGTGAGCACTATTACCTTCTCCATTACTATGTTAGCATACGTAAGAATACCCCCATTAGCCGGTTTTATAGCAAATTCGATTTGTTATTTGCCGCTTTGGGTTGTGGGCCTGCCTTACTAGCCCAAGTGGGAGTAGTGACTAGCGTTATAGGTCATTGGGTGGCCGGAAGGTTGTCACGAGTAAGTCAGTTTGGGTGACCGAAGACAACTCTCCATACCCCGAACACATAGTTTACCGATTCAGTTGTGACACGGATGGGAATGTATGCTACAAAAGATAAGGTCGGTCGATGTGTATTTGTCTTACGGAAATAGATTTTCTATTCCAGTTCAACAAAATACAATAAATCAATTTTAAGTTTGCATTTTCATTTCGGTTGTTATTTTCTATATTATATCTCTTTTACATTTTTACTTTTTGTAATATCTAGTACATTGTGCAAGAAGTTATAAATGCAATGTTTCCAAAAGATATAAGATGATATTGATCTTAGGAAGTGCCTAATAAGATAGAGAATTGAGTAAGGAGTGTGTTGCAAAAAGAATCAGATCAATCGCACAAAAATGAGCGAGAACGGAGCAAAATGGTGAAGTGCGTCGAAAGAAAAATAGCACGGTCCGTGCTCTTCTTACTGTTCCACACAGTGAGTTTTGGCCATTAAGGCATGGTTCGTGCTTAGAGACGCACGGATCATGCCCTTGTTCCATTTTTCATGATTTTATCTTTTTGGACCGGGTTTTCTTCCCAGCTTGAGCTTGGACTCCTCCAACTATATAGAGAGGTCTTAGGGCGTGGAAACAAGGATCTACCACCATCCACAATCATCCCATAACACCTATATATGCACCACAAAATTTGAAGAAGCATATGAGGAAAAGATTGAAGAGAAAATTCAAGAGCAAAGATTGAGCAAAAGTTTTATCTTTGTTTTTGTTTGAGAATATTAGTTACTATGTTTATTTTGATTTCTTTTGAGATTGAACAAGATATGTGTACATAGCTAATTACTTTGTGATTTTAGGGTTTGTGATTAACTTATTGGATTTTATGGTTTAATGATTAATTGTTTTTTCCTTTCCTTTATTTATTTGTGCATCTTGCTTTGGATGGTTCATGTATGATTATTTTGGCAATAATTATTGCATGCTAGTTAATATACTTGAGTTTGAAAGAAGATAGTAGATTAATGAAATACAAGATTGCATGACATGATTTTGCTAAATTGAAAGATTGGTAGGAATTGTGAAGAGAAATCAGTCTTTTGTGCTATTTAATTAGAAATGTAATTGTTAATTTGGGATTGAGAGGTGGTAATTACATTCTAATTTTCTTTTATAACTTACTCGAGAGAGAGAGATTCTAATTGTACTTGTGACTACTCTTATAAATTCTGGAATTAAAATTGATTTAATAATTAATTGTTTGCATGAATTCCTTTGAAAAAACACACCCGGAATCCACTTATCTTGTCTAATTTTCTTAGTTCTTTTAGCTTGTTTAATTTATTTTAATTGTTTCTTTTAATTATTTATTTTAAAACCCCAAATCAATTTACAAGTTTCTAGATAAAGTGAAATATGATAATTAGGTACTTAGCTGTGATTATCATTTAGTCTCTGTGGATACGACCTTACTCGCCATTATTTGCTATGAATTATTCTGTATATTTGCGGGTTGGATTTTAGTGAAATAAAACACTGAACAAAAGTTCTCTTTTTATAGGAGAGAGAGAATTCAAATTATTCGTTGGATGGGCAATTTGAATTCTCATATCATCTCTAATTATCACATATCATCTCTAGTGACGACCCTCCCTAAAGTTCGTCCCAATAAACTAAAAATTATTTTAAATGACAATAATGTCCTCACAAAAAAAAATGACATTAAAGATGACATTTAGTAATTAGAGACGACATGTCATTACTTAAAATCTATTATTAGTGATGACATTTATCGTCGCTAATAATATTAATGTCTCTAAAGATCATTATTTTTTTGTAGTGCTTCCCCTATCCATTTTAGCTACTTTTTTTTTTCCTTCTGTTATTAACCCACTAAATATAATCCACTGTAAATAATATTTAGGTAGAGGGGCTGGGGATATATTCACAAATTTAAAATGCGATGAATTTTAGTAGGGGTAAAAAGAAAGAGTAAAATAGTGAAATGACAGAGCGATTTCCCCATTTAGGGCAATTATTTGAGGAATTTATGGAAGTGTTGTCCCTACTATAGATCAGTCTCCTTTTAATACAGTGGGATTGAATAAATTCGATGCTGACGGTTTACCATCAGAATTATTACTTGACATCATATGCAAATTGCAAAGGACAAATCGATTTTAAATATTATTTGAGATTGTACATGGAGTTATATTATATTTTGAATAAAAATATATTGTATGTTTCGTAGCGAATTGGAAATTCAACTCAAAATTATATATATACGTGTGTGGGCATGCGTGTGCACGCGCTAAATTATCAATATGTGTGTATTATAACTTGTCTACAAAGTAAGTATATTAGATACTTAAATTTGATAATTTTACTACGAAAAATGACATTTGTTACACATACAGCCTTTGAGGTTTTAGAATTCAATTTCGTTTTTCTAATTAATTTACTACGACATAGTATCTCGTAATTGATTTTATATGACATTTATACAAATTGCATTATAAACACATATTACATATAATAGTATTAAATACAAATAAATTAAATGTTCAGCATATAATTAAAATATACATATATGCAGGGTTAAATATACTTTCACATGTACTCTGAAGTTTTTCAAACATTGCAAGGTAAACTTTTTTTTATTGTTATTTATTTTTGGTTGATCTTGAAGACTTCAACATTGTATATGATTCCCAAAATTATAACACTTTGCGCACGTAAAATATTATCACCACCTCCGCAAAATATTGGAATAAAATTCCACATTTGCGCACGACTCATAAAATGTATAATTGTCTCAATCCAAAAATTATAACACTTTCGCTTTTGCATTTGAATGCGTGAATTTTCAGTTTAAAATAATGCATAACCGTTTTCAGTCGACGAACTGGAATGCCATGTGGAACATGAGAAACGAGAAGTTCATCGGGGAATTCTAAAACACATTTTCTGATTTTTTTTTTCTATACAGTTACCAAAATTAAATAAATTATAATTATTATTTATATATATATATATATATATATATTTTATTCTTATAGTCCCCATTTATTCTCAATAAAACTATCTTCTCCCTCAAAACTCCACCAAAATATAGCTTCCAATATCATGTTAGGGTATCATGTAGTTGCACTGAGGGTTGTTTCACTGACCTAAATCTCGCAATTAAAAAATATTATTATATTTCATTGCATTATGTAACTTGTATAATGTATAATTGTTCTAAAATTCAAGATTCATCATTTCAACATTTAACATAAAGAGTCACACTTGTATGAGACCGTCTAACGGATCTCTTACGTTAGACGAATCTCTATTTGACCCGTGAAATGGTCTCCCCTCTCCTTTTTTATTTTTTATTTTATTTTTCTTATTAGTGGCCCCTTTCTCCCTCTCCATCCCTCTTTTTCTTAATTTCTAGTTTTTGTTTTCACCTTTTTATTATTTTTTATTTTTTATAAATATATATTTATTTATTTTTGAATTATTTAAAAGTTCACATTATGATTTATGTAGAAAATAATTCATTTATTTTTTTTCTTAGCATGTGAAAACACTTCATAGTTCAATTCATATTAAGTGATACTTTGACACATAATTAATGATATTTTACTTCATACATATATAGTGATACATGATGTTGGGAATAAATGGCAACAACTTGGTTGCATTCCTCTTCTTTTCCCATCCCACATCGTTTGTGTACTAGAAGTGGGAGTGTCTTATATTGGGTTTTCTTCTTTCCTCTATCAACTGTGTTAGAAGTAGACCTTTTATAAGAGGCGGTTGTAGCAGAGCCCCCCCGCGCGCCGTCCGTCCGTCCCAGCCCGGTGTGGTCTGGTCCTCGCATGCGCGGGGATGGCTTGTATTGGGATTGGGGCTTTCTTTTTGCTACGGTTTTATTTATTTTTGCCCTAACTTCTTTTCCATTAATTCTTCTAGCCGTTTTTGGTCGTGGGTTTGTGGGAATTCAGTCAGTTACTTTTGATTTGGCTCCTCTATTAATTTGTGAAAAAGGAACTGTAAAGGGATACACTTGACGAACCCTAGTTTTTGGCCTCTTTTCTTTTTCTCCCGATTCTGAGCAAAGGGACGGGAAAATCCCAATTCGTTCATTGGGAGTGTGCTTAGTGAAGGAGTGATGTGTTAACCTTGGGAACGATCGGTGATGAAAGCTTTACACCTCAGGCTTGCCGGAATCATTTTTAAGGCAGTGGAATTCTTCACCACGTCATAGCGATCTTTAATCTCCATTGTCTATTCCAGTTTTGAAATAACAATTTAAAAACGATTCATGGCATCTGCATCGCGTGCGCTGCCCAACTTATCAAAACTGGAACCTCTCGATGGATCTAACTACATGAAGTGGTCGGAGAAACTATTAATCTTCTTCGAGCAACTTGAGGTGGATTATGTGTTCTTCTCTGATTCTTCCCGGGTCTCTAACTCTGATGTTGTGATCGTGGACGATGCTGCTGCTGCCGCGGCTTCTGCAAAAGAAAAAGGTCCAGCCACAGAGAAGGATGTTGCCTCTTCTGCAGAGGGTAAGGTTGTTGACTCTGCAGTCCTCAACAAATACGAGAAAGATAATAAGATTGTGCGTGGTCACATGTTGAACCACATGGCCAACAGTCTATTTGATCTTCTTGTCAACATTCGATCTGCAAAATTGATTTGGGAGTCTTTGGAAAAGAAATATGGAGGTGACGATGTAGGGAACAAAAAATACGTTGTGGGAAAATGGCTGCAGTTTCGGATGGTGGATGATAAACCCGTGATGGAGCAGTTACATGAATATGAAAACCTAAATGCTGTTGTGTTGAATGAAGGCAAGGCATGAAGATGTGTGAAATTTTGCAGGCGATCGTGTTGCTAGAAAAGTTTCCCCCCTCCTGGACAGATTTCAGAAATTTGCTAAAACACAAGAAAAGAGATCTTACTCTACAGGAATTGATCAGCCATATATGCAGACTGAAGAAGCCAATCGACTAAAAGATAAATCTTTTCCTTTGTCTCCTAATTCGTTTAATGCTAACCTTGTTGAATCTTATGTGCTTCCAGGAAAAGGAAAATGTCACTTTGCACCAAAGCATAATAAACCTGATTAGAAGAAGAAAAACATACATGCTAAAAAGAAAATAGCAAAGAAACCCTTGTCCAAACTGACATGCTGGGTCTGTAAGACTTCTGGTCATAAAGCCTATCAGTGCCCGAAACATCAAGGACAATATCAGAGACCCAATCAAGCTAATTTAACTGAAACTGATGACATTGTTGTTGCTGTTGTAGTTGAGGCGAACCTCGTGGAGAACAAAACTAACTGGGTTCTGGACATGGTAGCTTCTAGGCACTTTCAACCATGTGTGCTTCTTGGCTCTTCTTCAGCTTTGTACAATCGAAAGTTCTGTGACCATGCTTGCCACAATTGAAGCATTTTCCATTGAACTTCTTCTTGAAGTTCTCATTCTTCGATCCTAACGTCTTTTTACCTGCAAAATTAGGTTTCTTATTAGAGTTCTGCCTTGAGCTCTTGCCATGCTCAACAATATTTGCTTTAGCCTCTAGAGGAGTAAACAACCTTTTATCATAGCTCTTGTTATCTTCTTCAATACGAAGTCTAACGATGAGTTCTTCAACGGTCATCTCTTTTTCTTGTGAGTTAAGTAATTTTTGAAATCTTTCCAATTCAGTGGTAGCTTTGCTATGATAACAGCCACTTGGAAAGTTTCACTCACCACTATTCCTTCAGAATGAATGTCATGCAATATTATTTGGAGCTCTTGTATTTGACTGATCACGGTCTTTGAATCAACCATCTTGTAGTCGAGAAATCGACCTATAAGAAACTTCTTTGCTCCGCCATCTTCAGTCATGTATTTCTTCTCCAAGGACCCCCATAGTTCCTTAGCCATTTTGATTGAGCAATACACATTGTATAGTATATCCACCAAGCAGTTCATCACATAGTTCTTGCACAGGAAATCTGAGTGGTTCCATGCATCAAGCGCAGTGACAGTTTGAGCATCAGCATCCTCCCAACGTCGGATGGTCTTCAGTCAAGAACCGTTACAAGGTTCAATGTTGTCAAGTAGAACAACATCTTTTGTTGCCACCGTTTGAAATTTAAGCCATTGAATTTCTCCAGCTTGTCAGCATGATTGACAGGAATATTGACAGCACCGATCCTCACAGTGGTAGCAGCGGCGGCGATATCATTAGCGGCAACGTTGTTCATCTGTTCACTAGACATGTTGAAAACTAGGATTTTCCAAGTAAAATTTGGTTTAAGATTGTTGATTATAGTTGAACAAAATAATGAACAACGTAATAATAATAATAATAATAATAATAATAGTTGAAGATCAAAATATCAACAACTTGAAATAATTTAAATATCGAAATGATATAACCAAATTTATAGAAACCCGAGGCTTGTGGAGATTACAGTTTCCTTAAACCAAATTCACCCCGTATGAGCGTCTGATTCCCAGGATACAACGGATAGATCGGAACTTCCTCCGGCGAACTGAACACTATGCTCGAACTTGATCAAATGGAGCTAGAACTCAAAATTTGGAACACAATCTTCAAAACAGGAACTAGAACTAGAACTCGAACTTGCTCAAAAGAGAGAATAGAGAACTAGAGAAGAGAGGAAATGAGAATGCTTTGGTGTGTTTGAAGAAGTGAAATGAGGCACCTTTTATAGCCTTCAAAGTGAGGCTTTTCACTTGATTACCAATTTACCATTAAATCAAATAGTGTAACATTCAAAGTTGAAAAGTTGCCATTAGGACAAACCTTTGAGCTCTAGAATTTTGGAAAATTCTAGACACTAAATATTATAAAATGCAAGAACACAATAATTTAGATTTAGTTTTCCCACTATTCCTCAATACACATCTACGGTTTTAGAAGTAAAAAAATAAATATTCCATTATGAGAGAATGGAAATTTTCTTATAATTTTATCGACATATTAGTCTAATATAATAAATACATTATTATCGTCGTAAGAGAATAAATGATACATTAGCAAATAAATTATTCCGTGGGAGTTGATAACACGGAAAACTCAAAGCCCAAAGGGCCGAAAAGTAGAGTCAAATTTACATTATTTATTCATATTATGAATAGAATTTCAATCAATCTTGTTTCCACGTGGCGAAATAAAAGGCTCATTTCATAGCATGAAAAGTCCATGCAAATGCAAAACTGTTATAATTTCTCCACTTCATTGACATTTTAGACAATTAATGTGCGTTTCCATTTTATTAAATAATTGAATTGAATTGAATTATGCACGCCCTCTAACATACCATATTATAGTGCCATAAACACTATTTACATATTCATCATGCGTAAATACAATAATAAAATTATACTGTAGATGACAAAAATCTAATTATAATTAAGCTTGTATGTAATATGTATACAGTGCTCACATACCATTCAACGATAATTTCGATATATACACACAGATACATATGATATACGTACGAGCTCCTTTTCTTTTTATTTCTCTCTCTTTCCTATCTTTTACATTTTTGTACATGGTATAAATAAAGTTTCTCTCTCTAGATTTCCTCCATCTGGAAGAGAGTGTGGAGCCCAAAACTGGTCCTCTGCTTTGCTGGCTTGAAGCTCTCCGTTGTTGGTTTTTAATGGGGTTTGTCTGCCCAGAGATACCAGAGTTTCAGTTGCCCCAATCAAACACACCATAATAGTAACAGTAATACCACTTTCTCTCTCCCCCTAATCTTCTCTCTCATTCATAATTCCTTTTCACTCTGTTTTCTCTCTCTATGTTTTGTTTTTTCTTTTTTTTCTTTTTCCGTATTTCATCTTCTTCCATTGCTTCATCATCATCATCTTCCCCCAAAGACCGCAGAGGGACGATTAGAGTAGAAACCAAAAATCCGACTTCAAATTTTACTTGATTTCTTTTACTTTCCTTTTTAAAAAATATATATCTTCTGAAATCCCCTTTGATTCTCTGGATCCACAGATCTAAATCTCTTTCACTTTGAGATCTTCCTTCTTAATCAACTCTAAGGTAACTTCTGCATCATATCTCAGACCAACCATTTCAGTTTGAATTAGCATTTATTTGGATTTTTTTTTTGTAGTGTTCAATATTTTCGATTTCACGATAAACGATTTTTTTTTTTTTTAAATTTCGTTTGGTTCTGTCTCGAGTTGGACTTTTTGAAATTTGAACTCTCGATCAAACAGTTTTACGAAAAATAAGTGAATTTCCTCGATTCTTGTTTTCAAACCCTCATCAACCCCTTTTCCGTCGGGTTCAATTTCTTAATTTTTCTTTGCGGTGGTTATGATTATTAGGCTTATGCTTATGGGGTTTTTGGTCGTAGTCAGAGATCTGTTTCACATTGGAAGTCTGCGTATGTGATCGGTCTTATTTGAATTGAAGAAGAAGTGGGCATATGCCTTTATTACTTTGTATTATTTCTCAATACTAAGCTCTTATTTTTTGTTTTTAACTTATGGTTCTGTTGCTTGACGTTTGATGCGCACAGTTTAAGAAGGGAGTGATTCTGATTGTGTTGAGTTTCGTTGTTCTGAAAGTTTTCCTTGAGTGCGCGTTAAATGTGGATGTTTTCGAGGGTGGTTTGGACGAGATGAGGGATGTTATCGGGGTTAATGAACTTTTTGAGGGCCTGTTTTCGGCCAAGGTCAGATCGATGTGTTCACAAAGGTTCAGATGCTAGCGGCCGTCAGGATGGACTTCTATGGTATAAGGACTCGGGACAACATGTCAATGGAGAGTTCTCAATGGCTGTAGTTCAAGCAAATAATCTACTCGAGGATCAGAGCCAACTCGAATCTGGTTGTCTGAGCACGACTGAGTCCGGACCTTATGGCACCTTTGTGGGCGTTTATGATGGACATGGAGGTCCAGAGACCTCTCGGTTCATCAATGAGCACCTCTTCCCACATCTTAAGAGTAAGTTGAAGTTCTGAGGGATTTTAGAATTTGGTGTTGCCACTAACTTAGTTTAAAAATGTATTGATTTGTTTTGGGATAAAAGATTGGCTGGAATATAATATCTTATCCAAGTTAGGGGGGGGGGGGGGGGAATTATATGAATTCCTTTCTATTAAAGTCTGGCTTCTTATTTTGCTTCTGCACCTCTTGGTATTTACAATTTAATCTGAATGTGGCGGACATGATTTATGGCAAATGATGATCACGAGTAATTTCTCCTAGTTATTGAAGTCTTGGTTGATTGTGCAGGGTTCGCAGCCGAGCACCAATCAATGTCAGTAGAAGTTATTCGTAAAGCATTTCAAGCAACTGAAGATGGTTTTCTCTCAGTTGTTAGCAGACAATGGCCTACAAGACCGCAAATTGCAGCGGTTGGCTCTTGCTGTCTTGTTGGAATAGTATGCAATGGAATTCTCTATATTGCCAATCTAGGCGATTCTCGTGCCGTTTTAGGAAGGCTTGTCAAGGCTACAGGGGAAGTACTTGCTATTCAACTCTCAGCCGAGCATAATGCAAGTTTTGAATCAGTGAGGCAGGAGCTGCAGTCTTTGCATCCTGATGATTCACACATCGTTGTTCTAAAGCATAATGTTTGGCGTGTGAAGGGTCTTATACAGGTTTGTTTATGATTTTTCCATTGACCATTTGGATGATGTCCTTACAGGGAAGATTGTTGGTGTATTTCCTTTTTGTTGTGCCTTAACATTAACCGTCATTTTGATAATTTGGGTGTAGCTTGCACATCCAAGGGCTTTAATGAGACAAGTATTTTGGGAGAATATATATTACTCCTAGGGTCTGGTGCAATAGTTAGTTTTGAACATCAAAGGTCTGAGTCTGACTATAAAAATTAGGCTCTTAATTTTTCATCCAACTTGATTATATATACAAAATCAGTTGGTTATTGGATGTTTTTAGTCGAAGTCACTTTCTTCACAGGTCCATTGTACTCACCTTTTTTTTCCTTCAAAAATTGAAGTACATTGATTTTATGCATAAGAAAAAACTAACTTATAGAGTAATTGCTTCCGTTTCTTTCAGGCTGAAATTTTTGATATCGTTTCTTTCTAAGTTGATTTAATGTAAGCCCTAAAGATCAATGCCTTAGACGTGTGATTTCCACTATTGGTATATTGACATGTATTTGTTTCTTTCTAGATGGTTTTGCTTTTTGACTTTTGGGGGGTTAAAGGTTTTTTAGGTAGTGAGCAAAACTGTTGCCTTATCATGTCAAGTTTTTCCATATTATGAGTCATCAAATCTGGTGTACTCTTTTGGAGTTGCAAATAAGACAGTGGAGTCACAAGACTCACCAAGAATTTAACCATCATCTATATGTTCAATGTTTTCAATTCCTCAAAATGCTGTGAGTAAGCAGAACTCTCGAGATAAAGGCATTAAGACCCTGACTTTGTGCAATGGGTATATCTTATCCCTCAATTTAATTTATCTTCTGAAAAGACTCCATAGTTGTTTGGCTTGGATTTAGAGACTTTATTCTCATGTCATGTTGTCCACTCTGTATGGAATTATGTGCTTTTGATATTATTATTAATTTATTATTATAGAATTGATATCATATATGTTGTTTACAGATCTCAAGATCAATTGGAGATGTGTATTTGAAAAGGGCTGAATTCAACAGGGAACCACTCTTTCAGAAATTTCGACTTCGTGAACCCTTCAAAAGACCTATTTTGAGTGCAGATCCCGCAATCGCTGTGCAACAGTTGCTGCCTCATGACCAGTTCATAATATTTGCATCCGATGGTCTTTGGGAGCACCTTACCAACCAAGGAGCAGTTGATCTAGTCCAAAATCATCCGCGCAATGTAAGATATTAATACTGGAATCCTTTAGCAAATTTCTAGTTTGGATTGTACTTTGGCGCGTGCAACATTCTCAAGATTTTGTGTTACAGTTAGTGAGTAACCTGCAGTCGGCATTTGTTTTCATAAGCATTTTTTTCCAGTGATACATGCATGTTGCTATCAGGAGTATCAGCTATGCCATGGTCTGATGGGGGTGGTAGTTGGGTTCTTTTTGTGATCATTGTTGTCAGTGTAATGGTGCACTTATGAACTCAATCTGCTACTTTGCTCTATTCACTTGTCTTTATACTGATAGGAATCTACTTTGCGTGTATTTTTGATCTCCGTCATCTTAAGGAGTTGAATACTGGAATTTTATATTAGTCACCGGGAAGCAAGGGGTTCCATTATTACACTGACTTCTGGTGTTGAGATGAGACTTTTGACGAGTAGTTTTTAAACCCAATCCTGTAAGAGGAGTCATCACATCAAGGGTTAGCAAATATTGTACTTGTGTTCGATTGGAAAAAAATACTGTGGAAATGCGCTCTTCTTATTTGATACAATAATTGACTTTCCAGTATAGAACATTAGAACCTCAAAAGTGAAGTAAGAGTTGCTTGAATTGTGCAGGGGAGTGCTAAGAGACTGGTGAAAGCAGCGTTGCAAGAGGCTGCTAAGAAAAGGGAGATGAGGTACTCGGACTTGAAGAAAATCGACCGTGGAGTTCGGCGTCATTTCCACGACGACATAACAGTAGTGGTGGTGTTTCTTGACACTCATCTTGTGAGTAGGGCTAGTTCAGTCCGGAGTCCCAACATATCCGTGAAGGGAGGTGGCATCACTATCCCTCCCAATTCTCTCGCACCTTTCACGACCCCAGCAGAGCCTGTCGCAACCTGACAACAACCAACAGCGCTGTTTCTCTCTGATGTTCTCTTCTCTACAGTTAGCTTCTTCTCGAATGATGAGAGCAGAGCAGCAGCCCTTGAATTCTTTACTGCACACTGTAACTTTTTTAACCGAAGACTAATACTTGGCATAGCTCCAATGCCCGAGAGAGGAGAGGCCGGGCTGGATTGAAGGTGACGATCGTATCATAGTTACGTTTTCTGGGCAGATTGTTCGACTTACATTGTCTTCTATGTTTTCCTATCCTCCTTTTATTTGATCTTGCTCCACTTTTGTAAATCCTGTTTCCTCGAAGCTAAATGACCCCACTTTATTTTTATTTGAGACCAGTTTATGAAGATGATAAGCAGATTACAGCTCAAAGTCGATATGCAGAAGTTCTTTCCTTTTTCGTCTCTGATTACTTGTTTCCATGCTTTCTCTTATGCCATCGATTGACCCTTTTTTTCAACTCAACTATGGTTATTCATCACTCATTTGCTCATACCTCCCATTATTCACTAAATATTAAAAGAGAAACTCAAGTTCTGTTTCTTTGTTTAAATTGACAAAATAGCTAAACCCTTTTATTACAATTGTGCATAAAAACTACTTGCTCAAATAATTGTTGAGCATGCAATTCGGGGTTAACAATCTTTTTATTTGTTCGGCCATCTTATATTCTCTTTATGATTTCATATGAAGGATCTTAACGGGTTCCTATGAACACCGTAGCGCTCATATTGCTATATTATTGTTATTATTATTAGATTTTTTTTCTAAAAAATCTTTTGCTATCTCATTTTGACTAAAAAATCCATTACCACCTTTTTTTGAGAGGCCATTACCACTTTATTTATTATCTTATATTTTTAGTTTTTAATTTCAAGAAAGAAAAAAGAAAAGAAAAGAAATTGGAGCAAATTAAGTTGGAAAAAAATAATAATAGTAAAACTCAATAAACAAACAAACCTGTCAACGGAAAAGATATGCTCAGGAAGTGAGGATGTCTATTGTCACCGGGTCCGAATCCAATCGGGCACTGAAAGGACACGTGTCCATTTCTCCACCGTAAGATTCGTACCAATGCACCCTTACTGCTCATCACATTCTCCATGCCAATGGTATAACACCAGCCGATCTGCCAGCTTGATTCTGTTGTACCTTCGCCGGTAAAAAAAGTTGGCTAAGTTACAGTGGCTGCTGGAAACCACGCTTCAACGAGTTGTACACTCAACTTCACTTTCAATTCTCTATTATTATTCAACTGCTATAATAAATAAAAAGTCATCACATGATGCATGATTCGAAATACTGACAAATTATTTTATTTCAATCGTCAGATCTCATTTTTTTTTGTTTTTGCTGTGTTCATCCATCCCACTACAATTCTCCTCGCTTTCTCTCTGATCGATATTTAGCGAAAAGGTACGCGACTTTATAGATCCGGCTCGAGCATATTCAGTTTTATTCGGTTCGAACAATTTTGATTTCTTTGTTTTTGGTTTTTGCTCATTGATTATGGTGTGGTGTGAGTGTCAAATCTGCTCTAATTTACTGTAATTGTCAAATATTATGTGGTCTAAGCGTATTTGCACCAGCTACTTCGCTTTTAGGGGGTTTGGTGTAGTTGGAATTCGAATCCGAATCATCCATTGTCGTAGTTGCTGTGCATGGTTGATTTTGGCTGGTGATTGCTATTCCTAGGATAAGAACTTGAGCGGACAAGATACAGTAGTAGTTTTTGTTCCTTTTATTTGTGGTGATCTAATCTTAAAGCTCAATTTTTTTCAATGGTTTATGTCGTTGTGGAGTTTATTGGTGGTGACTCGCGGTAGGTCTAGAAAAAACAAATGAAAATGCATATAATCTAGCTTTATTCAGTTTACATAGAGAGATCATTTATCCAGATATGATTTTGGTTATTAAAATATTAAGTTATTGAGAGCAGTTCACTGATTAGCAAGTAGCAATGTATAAGCTGGACTGCAGGGTCCAGCTGATCATCCTCTTATCTCATCGAACCCATAGTACCTTATAAAGTTATGGACCTGAGGGAGAGTCTCTCTAGTTGAACTTAGTAAAAAGCCGAATATATGTGATCTCTCTCAGTCTCTCTGCATATTTCCGAGAGATATAAAATAAGGTCTACTCATGTTTTTATGGTTTACACTTTCTGAGGTTACGTGGGCCCAAGTGCTTCAAGTCAAGTGACATTAACACTCTCTCTCTCTCTCTCTCTCTCTCTCTCTCTCACCCATGGTCTGAAATATTCTCACATTTTGTAGGTTAAATATGGGTGTGGCACAAAACAATGTTGACATGGAGGAGGGAACACTGGAGATTGGAATGGGTATGCTCTCATTCTAACTTATTAACTCTCGGTTCACATTATCGTGTAGATGCTTATGTATAACCAAGCATCATTAACTTTGTTTGGTTTCTCAGTTTATATTTGCTTCACTTTGAGCTTACTGATTTAATCTGTATAGGCTAGATAAGGACTAGAAACACTTTTGTCATTTTTCTGAAGGCTGAGAGCTTGTTCTCATGAATCTAATCTTGAAGTAGTTACTTGCTTGGATATCGAAGTAACTTGAACTATTCCAAAAAAAAGAAAAAGAAAAAGTAACTTGAACTAGTTGCCAGTGAGATCTAAATGTGAACGATTATTTGGAAATTGAAGTATATAGCTGGTTTCCTTCCGTTCTTCATACTGAATAGTGGCTAAAAGTCTTGCCTTCTGGTGCTGTTCTTCACTGTAATTGAAATTCTACCTTTGCTTAAGGGGTTCTTCATGACCACCACCGCCATCATTGTCAAAAGCCATTCCCGCTACTCGTGGGCTACCTATGCCCAAGAGGATGAGAAAAGAAAAAATACTTCATCCATATTTTCATAAGTTTACACATATTCTAGGCCAGAAATATCAAGGAGATCTTCCTTGCTATCATGTTCATAAGACGGGATGTACTGAAGGCTACTTACTAAGCAACTGTGATTTCCACGAGTTGTTAATGTAGATAGATATTGACTATAGGAAATATTAATTTTCAAAATAATTAAGCTAAAGCTTGTACATAATCTAATAATGTTACTTCTTTAAATATTCCCACTGCATATATACTGATTTACTATCTTGTATAGTTTGATATTCTTGAAATTTTCTCAGAATATAGAACAGTCTCTGGTGTTGCTGGACCTCTTGTTATCCTAGACAAAGTCAAGGTGAATGTTGTACACCTTATTCATTTCTTCTTTCTGTGCAAAGTCTCCCACATCTTATGAACATCACTTTCGGAAACAAGATTATTTAGATGTTTCTATGGAACTTTTTCAGGGTCCCAAGTACCAGGAAATTGTCAACATTCGCTTGGGAGACGGAACAACCCGCCGGGGGCAAGTCTTGGAGGTTGATGGAGAGAAGGCTGTTGTCCAGGTGACTGCCGTACAATTTCCTGCTCTTTTGTTCTTTGAGTGGTTTGCCATATCATAGATATGATAGTTTGCTACCTTCAGATCATTTTTCCTTCTTAGTTTTATCATCTAAAGGATTACATCCTCCTTTTGAGAAGTATGTGCCTAATTGGAGACTCTGTCCTTTAATTGTTTGATCTATGCATATCTGCTCGGACTTTTTATTTTCCCTATTTATCAAATCAGCAGTTTCCATCTGTTTCTTATATTAGAGTGTAAATTTTACCAGGTTTTTGAAGGAACATCTGGAATTGACAACAAATACACTACTGTCCAGTTCACTGGGGAGGTACAATTGTGTACTTGATTTGTTTTGCAATTATTCCTCTCAGCTTCTTGCTGTTATTCTTGCTAATGAAGTAAGATGAATTCATATACATGATATACATAGGCATCAATTTGGGAATACAATAGGGACTAGGGACTGTAGGGTTATCAGGGTTCCTGGGCTGGCCGGGGGGGGGGGGGGTGCTACTTGAGATACGGGAATTGAAGTCTTGCCCTTTGGAATTTGGACACAGAAGAGTTGAATGAATTATATATGGTATCAATCACCGAGGATCATCATTTCGTGTTAGTTTTGCCTAGATAGACTTATGATTGGTCTATAAGCTCTTTAGAGGTGCTGAAATTCATGAAGAGCCTTTTAGAAAGCATGGACGTTCTTAGTAGATTCTGTTGATAACTGCATTATTTAGAATAAATTTATGCATTATTTTTTTTATGAAGTTGAATTCTTTGTCGTTTTTGTTGATATTTTTTTCTTAAAAGGACTGATAATTTGTCATGGTGCTATATTAATTCTCATATTTGAAATTGGGTTCACAGAAATTGTGCTAAAACTTGTTTACAGGTTTTAAAAACTCCCGTCTCATTGGACATGCTTGGTCGTATTTTTAATGGTTCTGGGAAGCCCATTGACAACGGCCCTCCTATTCTACCGGAGGCCTACTTGGATATTTCAGGCAAGTCTAATGTTATATGAGAAGTGTCCTTTGTATACATTTGACAACTCTACACTTATCTAACCTGTTGAGTCCAGGGAGTTCCATCAATCCTAGTGAGAGAACCTATCCTGAAGAAATGATACAGACAGGGATTTCAACTATTGATGTCATGAACTCAATTGCCCGAGGTCAGAAAATTCCTCTATTTTCTGCTGCTGGTCTTCCCCACAATGAAATAGCTGCCCAGATTTGTCGTCAGGCTGGCTTGGTGAAACGTCTGGAGAAATCTGACAACCTTCTTGAGGTACGGTTTTACCACCAAAAAAATTCTTCTAAATCAAAGAGTTCCATTCTTCCATGATCTCAAGAGGAAGACTTTTATTTTGTCTTTCTTTCCCGTGCATCATATCTATAATGACTTTGACATTCTCTATGCTCGGTAAATGTTGCTTGATATGGTAGAACTATATTTATTGCTGTTTGGATCTTGTTGATTTTATTGGATTATATAATATTATACATGGCACATTGGTCTTGTAGAAAAGTATACTTCTCTCTTTTTTGTTGTGAGAACATTTAATTGACCTACGGATGTGAAATTAAGTTGATGGGCGTACTAGTCTTTCTGAAGTACTATAATCGCTTTGGTTTCAGTCTGCTTGAGCTACTTAATTGATCACTAGACTTGGTTTCCTTAGTTTTGATATCTTCATGTGTTTGCTCCTTTATTGACATGGTTTCTATCATCTATGATGTGGCTACAGGGCGGCGAAGAAGACAACTTTGCCATTGTCTTTGCAGCTATGGGAGTAAACATGGAGACAGCACAGTTCTTCAAACGTGATTTTGAGGAAAATGGATCGATGGAGCGAGTGACTCTTTTCCTGAACTTGGTAATTATGCTAATTACCTTCTTTTTAATTGTTAAATTTATTTCATAAATGTTGGTTCAAGATGTGTACCGTTTTTTATATAATATTTTCTTCAGGCCAATGACCCCACAATAGAACGTATTATCACTCCTCGCATAGCTCTGACAACTGCAGAATACTTAGCATATGAATGTGGCAAGCATGTTCTTGTCATATTGACAGATATGAGTTCCTATGCTGATGCTCTTCGTGAGGTAATATCTGCATAACCTTCCTGTTTTATCAGCTGTTAACTGACAGTTCTCTTCTTTGAAAATTTATTTTCAAATGTGTGGTACCTCTTATCTCCCATTCTAAAAACTTCTTCAGGTGAATGTGCCTTCACAAGTGTTTTTATGCATCCTATCATTTCTACCTTTTTAGGTGTCTGCTGCTCGAGAGGAAGTTCCTGGGAGGCGTGGATATCCTGGTTATATGTACACTGATCTGGCAACCATCTATGAGAGAGCTGGACGTATTGAAGGACGAAAGGGATCTATTACTCAAATTCCTATATTAACCATGCCCAATGATGGTAATTCACCTATTAATTTTCTGTCAATTAACAGGCTTTTATTTTTCCTCACTCACTATTATAAATCAATCTTCTCTGTCAAAATTTTCAGATATTACACATCCTACTCCAGATCTCACGGGATATATCACCGAAGGGCAGATATATATTGACAGGCAACTTTACAATAGGCAGGTAAAGAGAGGTTGATGCATTCCATTAATATATAATGCATGTATCTCCAGAAAAATCTGGTGAACCACGTCATGATAATTAAAATTTTAGGTTCTTGTTAGTTCAAATGACTGCTTGTGAAGCTTAGTAGAGATGGATTAACAGTATCTTTGGGAGTGTTCTTTCTTATTGATAGATTTAGATATATTCTGGTTTTGGGGTTTAGGTGTCATAATTTGGCTAATCAGATGTCTGCCTGAATTGACAGATATACCCTCCAATCAATGTGCTGCCATCCTTGTCTCGTTTAATGAAGGTAAACACTAATGGCACTCTATTTGTTTCATTTAATTTATGTGAAGAATTATACACGACAACGAGGATGCCTACTATAATTGCTGCTTGAATATATTACAGAGTGCCATTGGCGAGGGCATGACGCGTCGTGATCACTCTGATGTGTCCAACCAGGTAGACTTCGTAATTTTGTTTCACTGAATTTTTGCTGGTTTCCTCGGGCTGGCCAGGCATTACAATTGTATTTGCATTTACAATTTCTCTCTCCTTTAAAATTCTCAGCTTTATGCAAACTATGCCATTGGAAAGGATGTCCAGGCAATGAAAGCTGTGGTCGGAGAAGAAGCCCTTTCCTCAGAAGACCTGGTCTGTACATATGCAGATACTTATCGTATCAATTGCCGATGGTAACTAGTGTGGATTACTAACTCCATATGTTGGTTGTACAGTTGTATCTTGAGTTCCTCGATAAATTTGAGAAGAAGTTTGTCTCACAAGGGGCATATGACACCCGCAACATCTTCCAGTCACTTGATTTGGCATGGACCCTGCTCCGTATTTTCCCCAGGGAACTTCTTCACCGTATTCCGGCAAAGACACTCGACCAATACTACAGCAGGGATGCATCTAACTGAGAGAGAGAGAGAGAGAGAGCTCCTGCAGTGGAGTATTTTGTTCGACTGCCTTGGCTTGCGCTGGAAGGTGTGTTGTTCGCTTGATCTCTATTTGTGTTAGTTTGTGAATCTCCTCTATCTATCTGGTTAGAAATAAGATGGAAATCTACGATGATCCCCATGAAAGCCAAGGCAGTCCTCCGGCAGTAAAATATAGTTGTATTCTTTCAGCAGAGAGCCATTCTGTAATTCCTTTGTATTACTGTTTGTGTTCATCTAAATTCTATTGTTTTTCTTAAGATTTTGTGAGTTTGGGTTTCTGCATTTTCAATAATAAATGAGGATTATCTGTCTTTTTTCTTGCCCTTTCCAAACAATAATTATATACACACACACTACATTAGCATATGATTGTTGTTTTTGTTTGTTTGTTTGTTTGTTTGTTTTTTTTTTTTTTTTTTTTTTTTTTTTTTTTTTTTTTAATGTCGAGGGTAACCCGCAACTTGCTACCGAGGTGCGGATTGGGTAAACTTGCCCTTGTGTAATAGCCTGCAAACCACACTTGGTTGATCATGTGTAACATGCTTACTAAGGAGACACGATTGTTGTCTTTCTTGGATATGCAATACGTTGTGAATGGCGCCAAACCATGCTAAATTGTTCAAAACATTAAACATGTGAAATTGTATGTCGGTGAAATATATATATCTCCCTACAACTAGATCCTTTATAGAATATATTTGAGTCTGAAATGTAATTGATGCTATGAAGAGTTCTGATAATTTTTAAGATTGTCAGTATCCCTAATATCACTAACAATTTTTAATATTTATAATATTAAATTGTTTTTAAGGAATAATAAGACTCAACTTAAATAGCTTGAAAAGTACTACTATCTTTCAAGAGAATAATATATTACTTCAACTTTTGTTATGTATATATATACAGTAAAATCTTTATAAATTAATAATCTTGGCACAGTGAATTTTTATTAATTTAGAGAGATATTAATATATCGATAAATTAATATTTTATTAATTAAAAGAGAGACTTTTTAAATTCAACAAATTTAGTACATATGTATTGAAAATAAATGAATTCATATATGTTTCATTGATTATATTCATGCATCAACCAATTTAACTAATTAAATATATTCATGTATAATATCAATTCATTGTACTGTGCTAAATATCTATATATTCATGTATATTATACATGAATATATTTAATATCAATTAAATATATTCATGTATAATATCTATATATATAGAGAGAGAGATGTGATCATGTGAGAATCACACCCCCTGTGAGAACTGAGAACCAATTTCAACCACATATCTCGCCTATTTGGACGGTCAAGATACACTCCAAGATTTAAAAAATGTGGTGGCATTCTTGTAATATTATCAACTTTTTAATGAACTGATAGTATTTTTGTAATTTAGGAACTCTATTATTTATGGAATAAAATCTCTTTTTCCTTCGTAAGTTGTTTTCCTTTCAGATCCGTTTCTTTTTTCACGCGATTCTCTTTGATTGTTCGTTGTTCTTGGATGATGATGCTGGATAAAAATATTTTTGTTGTACTTTTCCTGCGATTTTTCACACGATTCTCTTCGGTTCTCTACGATTTTGTTATGTTTTAGATTTGTTCGATAATGTTGATTAAGCTTATTAAGTTGATTTTTTGATTTTTGAGGATCAACATGTATTATTAGCTCTGCAGATCGTGATTTCATATTTTTATGTACTTGTATCCCTCCAGATTTATAATTACTATGTTCGTGTATCTTTGCATATTTGCTAGAATTACAAATTGTAAAAAAATTGAGATTTAGAAAAACATGCTGCCAACAAATAGTTTAGCACTAGTATTAAAATATTTAGCACTTCTGTAACCTATTTTATCACTACTGTGAACAATTTTAGCATTATTAAGCATTAACGTGGTTAATTATGTATTGATTAATGTGCAGATTGTATTTCTTCCACTTTGGAGATTTCACTTGTGTTTTCTGAATTTTACACACCTGAATGTGAACCATCTTTGAAGCCTGCATTTAGCAAAATTTAGTTGTACTTTTTCTGCGATTTTTTCACACGATTCTCTTCAATTTTGTTGGATAAAATGGGCAAAAGACATGAACTCTACTCTGCTTTTACATTTGATTATGAAGTTAACAAGAATGATCAGTTGAGATGTCTATTTTGGGTTGATCCAATATCAAGAAGGAACTTTTCGCTATTCGGGGATGTTGTGTCATTTGATACAATATATAGGACTAACATGTTAGTCTACTTATTATTTACACTCGTCGTTTATTTATTTTAGCATTTGCATTCTACTATTTTAGCACCGGTAGTTGTAATTTTAACACTTCCATTGCCTTTTTTTTAGCATTGTTAGTAAATGTTTGAATATTTTGGTAGGTGATAGTGTTAGCATTTGTAGTCTTTTATTTATGATGAGAAATACATTATAATAACATAGATTTGTGAATTTTTACATGGTTGCAGGCATTTAATGATTTTTGCACTCTTCACAAGAAATGACAATCATGGGAAGCTTGTGACCTTTGGTGTTGCTTTAATGTCGGGTGATGATGTTGAATGTTATTCATGGGTTCTTCACAAGGCTACGATGATGCTAATAGGCATAGCTGATATTTCTTTAAGGACTTGCAAGAAACCTTTAAGGACCTGGAAGAAGTGTCGGAAGAAATGCTATCATAATTCTAGGAATTGTGGAAAGAAGTAGATACATTTTTTTTGTACTTTTTCATACTGATATTTTATTAATGATAGTAATATTCTTTCCTGTAATGCTAATAGGCATAGCCGATATTTCTTTTTCTCTGCATTGCTAATAAATGTTTTGATAATGCTAATTTTACTGTCTGTGATGCTAATATAGTTCGTTATACTGCTAATAAGACGTTTACTTTTAATGAGAATGCATTACATTTAGTTATTAACAATATTATGAGGTTATATGTTTACTTTAATGATAATATGTTTCAATTAGTACAAAATATTAATTTTGTATAATGCTAATATACATAATGCTTATATTCCCTTTTCTGTATGAAAGATAAGTCTAAAATGAGAGATAACTGTGCTAAAATTGTAAAATAATAGTGCTTAAATATAAGTGGGAGTAGGGTTAGGGAGAAAATGACATTTTTTTATGCTAATGCTGAAACAGTAGGCATGCTAAAGAGGATCCGTGTTAGTGATAAAATAAGTCATGACAATGCTAAAATATGTCATGACAATGCTAAAATAAAAAATCACAATATTTCAACTTGTAACAGTGTTTGTTCATGGGTTTTTTCAAATGCCGACGACTTTTTTCATGCTAATGCTAACACAAATGCCATGCTAAAATAAGTCATGAGAGTGCTAAAATAAGTTATGAGAGTGCTAAAATAAGCTATGAAAATGCTTAAATAGGAAATGATAATGCTAAAATACGAAATTGAAAAATATACACATAAATCACAAATACATTGCCAACACTGGTAGGGTTAACATTTTCATACATGTTTTTCATCATGATCAGAATGAAAATGAAACTGATAAATTATCATGCAATAAAATAAACACGGTTTCTTGAAGATTATATTTTTATATGTGTTATGCCTACAAAAACATGAAAGAAATTGCTAAATCATCTCAATATAATGTTAAATGAATGTTTATAGCAAACGGAAACTACTAAATCAATATAATATAATTGTTAAAAAATCAAACGAAATTTCTGAAAAATAAAAATGAACGACATATTACCTTGTGTTTTCATGCTTTCTGAAGATTTTAATGATGTTTTTGGGAGAGTTTGACGATTGAATTCGAGTTTTTTTCAGTTTCTCTTCAATTTTTTTTGCTCCTGAGTTTGCGTAAGTTCGTGGTTGCACTATATTGATAATTCAACATGCAACAGCGTTTGTTCGTGGTTTTTTTACAATGTCGATGATATTTTTTATGCTAATGCTAAAAAAGAGTCGTGAAATAAAGCTTGACGTCCATGGTTGGGTTCAAGCGAAGCAAAAACAGATGCCTAATTTCGGGGGTAACAAAGATTTAACTGAATCGATCTAGGGTTTGACCACTCTTTAACTTTTTCATCTTTCAATCTGCGGAATCACACGGCTCAGAATCGTCCGAGACATAATTTTGGGGGGAAATATTACCAAATTTCGACACCATTCTGTAAGAAAAAATTGAAGCAGTAAAAAAATATTTCGAAGCCGACAATAGGAAGATTACCTGGAATCTGTCTTCAATCAGCAGTTGTTCACTAATTAAGTAGCTACAACTTTCAAAATCAGCTCGTTGAGAGCCGTCAAGAAATGTGAAGAACCCTAATTTTTTTGGAGTGTTGATTGAATCAAAGCAGATCCTCCGTTGTCTTTTGTATTACATTTGTTGTTGCATAACTCTTTTTTTTTTAATATAACCTAATTGGGGATGGTTGAACTCTAAATAGAAAATTTAAATTAAAATAAATCATAATAAACTAAAAAATAAAAAATAATAATTTTTTTGAAAAAATATTAAAGAGTTGTAACAGAGAATGCAACAGAATTTGGAACATTAACTGCATTGATAACTGCATTTTGTTTTATTTTCTCTATTTCAAAATTATAATAATGCAATTTTTTTAATTGTTGTTTAGATTATAATTTTTACGCTTCGAACTTTAGTTGCCGAATTCACTACATATTTTATTCAATGTATCACAATTTTACATTATAATCCTTCACTTCATAAATTTATGTTTTACTTTAAAATAAAAATTATGAAAAATGAAAAATGAAAAGAAAAAAAAAATCCACCACAGTTTGCTCGATCACCACCATCTGCATCTTTACCACCGCTCGATACTACCTAGTCCCCTTCTTCTCTGGCGACCTACCACTCGACAACCACAACCACGGTGACCACTTAACCACCGATAGCAATTGAGAAGACAACATCCAAACTCCTCAAACTTTTTGAAAAATGAGAAAACATAACAAAGAAGTGAAACGAGTTTGAAATATTCAGTTTGAACTCATTACAAATGTTTCAAAACTATTTTTCAAATGTACAAATACCTATTTGAATTATTTTTTTTAAAGCTTTCATTCATTTTCAAAAAATATTTTCCGAATCTTTTGATTATATTTCAAAAATTATTTTTCAAATCACGACTTGCTTCGATTCGTGGATCTCTAAAATTGTAGTAGAGGGAGGAGTGTGTTGCGGTGGTGGCTTGGGGTGGGAGAGAGGAGGTCGGTGGTTGGGCAATGGAGGGGAAGGTGGGAGGTGGAGAGAGAGGGGGTTGGCCGCAGTGGTAGATGTGGAGAGGGCGGGCTAGGCGGCTGCGGCAACGTTGGATAAGAAAGAGATTTTTTTTCCAGGTAATTGGCTCCTGGCAACTGTGGTAGTGGAGAGAAGAGGCAGTGGTTGCTCCAAGGTGGTAGAGCTTTTTTTTCATTTCTTTTATTTAATAAGAAAAGTAATTGGGCAAAAGGTAAAAAAAAAAAAACATTCGAACTATATGTCTAATTCCACCTAGACACCTAGACGCAAAAACTATTTTTTGGTCCAAATACACATTTAAATTATTTAAAAAGTACAATCGGCTTCCTTAACTATTCAAAATATATCAAATTTACACATTTCGTTTAACATCATTAGTTTTTCCTTTAAATAAAATGCGTATAAATTATTTGACCTAATTATGATTGAATATGATGATAATACCATGTCATGTGGTATGGTTAGAAAACGATCGTCATGGATTTTCTAATTATAGTCTTAATTTGTCAGCTCGGGAAATATTTCAAGATGACCAACTATTTTATCGGGTTTGATGAGATCACAACAAGTAAGCTTCAATAGCTTGACATTCGACAATGGTGAAAACGAACATTCACCTTTCATGATCATGACTGCAAGCACCTAGTACTATAACAATTAAGTTGTAATGTTTGAAATACAAATCGAGTGGAAGTTTATTGTATTCACCAGTTTCAGATGTGTTTTATTTTCATTGTCAAAAATCATAATTGAGGGGTTCAATGTTTGCTATAATAACATTTTTTTTGCTAGAAAAAGAATTTGACTATTCATTACCACTAAAAAAAGCATGTTACACATTTAGCCTCTTAATTTTATTGCAAATTACTTGATGATTTTTCCTTTTTAACACTCTTCCTCTAAATTATACCCTTAGAAAATTTCCTACATAAATAAGTTATTTTTTACTAATAAATTTTAAATTTTGCTACATAAATAAGTTATTTTTTACTAATAAATTTTCAATTGGTAACATTCTTCATCCCTATTATACACTTATACCCATATGTTAAGACTCACAAGTAGAAATTTGTAACAGTTGTTTTTACTAATAAATTTCGTAATGTATATTTTATTTAGGTTAGGCCTCACAAGTAGATAGAAATTTTATTTATAACTAATAAATTTCGTAACGTATATTCAGCCATCAATTTGATTATAACAGTATTCAAAACAGATGAAAAACTTATAAATGACTGCATTTTTTTTATCACAAAATAAAATCATAGTTATCAAATATGAAATCTGAATTGGGGGTTGCAATAGTGATTATAGTAATATTTAGTGGTAATATTGAAGCCGCAAAGGTTTCTTCCGGTGACTCAT
Organism: Perilla frutescens; assembly: GCA_026008535.1. Classification (NCBI taxonomy): domain Eukaryota; kingdom Viridiplantae; phylum Streptophyta; class Magnoliopsida; order Lamiales; family Lamiaceae; genus Perilla; species Perilla frutescens. The sequence goes on from BRKX01000012.1 coordinate 33,760,340, forward strand.
GCAGTTATGAATGCAGTGAAAGGGGAATAGTAAATTGTGCAGATTACTGTAATTCACCCGGCGCCGGCGAGTTAGGGCGGTTCTACGGATGCCTTGCTGACTGCCTTGAAAAGGAGGGACAATCATCAGCAGACAAATGTGTTAGCGACTGTCATTCCCGCGAGCCCGATCCATATCCACCCACCTTCGCCTGAAAGACTAATTTTTATTTTCTTTCATATATGATATGATATACATGAATTTCACTTTTATAATTAATTTTATCTCTCTCTCTAACTAGCTAATTCATGAGAAAATATATAAGCAACCACCAATGTAAGTAATTGGGACTATTATAAATCATTTTCTGAAAATTAGAATTCAAGTTCAATTCCAAGAGATGAATAATTCAAAGAATTCATAGAGGAAATGAATTAAATTTAAAAATATCAATTGAAGTTTATCAAGATTTACCTGAATGATTATGTAGTTGTAGCTCATTGATACTTTTCACATAAATTCTTACTCACAAAGATGTTAATGAGATCTTAGAACACACTACAACTGACTTTCAAAAAATAATTCTGAATAGTTAAGGAAGTCGAATGTACTTTTTAAATAGTTTAGATGTATATTTGAACAAAAAAAATTATTTGTACGTCTAGTTGGTATGAAATTAATTAATTAATTTTTAAAATTTTATTTTGTCTAGGTGATCTCGTTTGTATATGATGTGACATGAGTGATTTTCTATATTATTTAAATCTTTGGACCAAAAAATACACGTTAACTATTCAAAATTCAAAAACTAATCTCATGCTAGATTTATTGAAAATTCAAAAGATCGGGACATTTTTGTGAATCATTTGAAAGGTTGTCTAAAACCCATTTGAACTAAAAAAATATATACAAGACGTGGTAAAATACAACATTTTTTTAATGCAAATATAGGAATAAAGAATGGGGGGAAAAATGCTAGCACTAGTAGTAGATAAATGATTCCTAGCTTAAAAAGTAAAATTTGTGTATATATATTTTTTCGAAAGTAAATATCCTAAATTACTAATACAATTAATGAAAAGTTATCTTAACCTCATGAAACACTCTCTAGCTAGGGTCTAAATAATACATTCAAAACACATTAGCGGCATTAAAAAAACAAGTTCAGAAAGTAGCTACACCAAGACAAATGAGAAAACAGTTGCATAACAGTTATTAAGACATTCAAACAAAAAAAGCTCTGAACTTTCTTCAAAACTAGCATCGAATTTATGTAGTTATATCTAAATGATTGTATAATTGTAGCTCATTGATATGTTTCACATAAATTCTGACTCACAAAGATGTTAATGAGATTTTAGAATACACTAAAACTGCTTTTCAATCCACACGAATATCTGGAAATTAAAACTAAACTAATTACTTATCACCATATGCACAAAATTAAATTTACGAAGTTGATCTGAGTGAGTTTCATAATTTCCAAACTTGTCACCAAATATATATAGGTTCACAAAAGCAATAACAACTAGGAACATAAATAACAAAAGAAATGCATCTTACCTTCTCCACATGATTTCTCAATTGAACAAATGATTGAATTCACAATCTTTCTTTACAGAAAATGAGCTCTACAGTTGGGAAGGATCATCGCAAACTCGGCAATTTCTCCGCTGCAAGAATCATATCATCAGACTCTACATTCATGCCTCCTGATTTTTGGATCACCATATTTTATAATTAACACAATAGCATGTTTCAAACAAAACTCTATAAACTCAAACAATGAGTTCTGATACACTTGCCAACCAATCTTAACAGGCCTTACTGCATAAGTAAGTTCTTGAGAATATGTTTTTCAGATATGAGTGGCTTTCCAAGATTTATGGAGTTGTGGATTGTACGAATCTGATAAATTTCAAGCATCTTCAGCTTGGGAAATATTTCAAGAAGACCAACTATTTTATCAGGTTTATTGAGATCACAAAAAGTAAGCCTCAATAGCTTGACATTCGACAATGGTGAAAATGAACGTTCACCTTTCATGATCATGACTGCAAGCACCTGGCACTATAACAATTAAGTTGTAATGTTTGAAATACAAATCGAGTGGAAGTTTATTGTATTCACCAGTTTCAGATGTGTTTTATTTTCATTGTCAAAAATCATAATTGAGGGGTTCAATGTTTGCTATTGTTAGTGCCACCGTTACGCACTAAGTGTTCGTGTTGTTTTGTTGGCGAGATATGTTCGACAATGTGTGCTTGGGTATGTCCCCGAAGCCATTTGTTCTGTTGTGCGAGAAAAGAAGAACAATTGGCAAACTGTTCTCTCTGATGTCCCAGACATACCTAGAGACACTTTTATATGGCAGTTTTCATAAATAGAAGATCTTGTATGGATCCATTCATGGAAGGCAAGATATGTTCGATTGACTGCCTTGTGGAGTAGATACCGAACTGCAAATAACCCTCATATCCAAGGAAATTATCTACACACATTTGGGAAGATCACAAACTATAATCTCTTACCATATTGGCGGCGATAAAGATCGGTGACAATTATGAAGTAAAGAATATAAGGCCGATTATGTTCAGTATAAGGCCGATTATGTTCAGCAATCGGTAGCCACTTACATTTGTCTAGATTCTCTTAAATGATTATTTGAGAGTCATTTCATTTGTGGTCTCTGTTTAGCTAGTTACTGTCCTACAGTATGTTTTAGCATTTGAGTGTTGTGAGTGAAACACGTGAGGGGTTTGTTAATCCGTTTTGTATGCAATCTCAGGAGAGATTGTAAGTTGAAGTCGTGGGTAGTTAGAGGGAGTCGAGTGTCACAGTTGCAAGAGGATCTTACAGCTTTCGGCTAGCGAAAGAGTTCGTGGAGAAGAACGGGTGACATATGGAGGGAGTCCTGTATGTGTAAGAACGCTAATATACTTCATGGAGGAGTAACAATTGAATCTTCAAGTTTGGGAGCAATCCCCCCAGAGTAGGTTGTTTAACCGAACTGGGTTACCAATCTCATACTTTTTTTACTGCTTTATATTTTATATTCTTACATCTGTCCCACACATATCGTAGAACATCTGATAGCAGTATTGATTAAACACTTGTGAGCACGAATTATCATTTTACAATTGGTATCAGAGTAGGTCACCTTTTTTAAGGTGTGATCGTGGGTTTTTAATCTGTGTATTTTGTGTTGTTTTGCTGAGATGGACATAATGAAAGAAAGAACCTCGACGGTGAGACCTCTACTCCTGGATGGCAATAATTATGTCTATTAAAAAGCTAGAATGACAACTTTCATATGTTCGATTGATGAACGGGCCTGGAAGATGGTGACTGAAGGCTGGAAGCCTCCCACCAAGAAGAATGAAAAAGGTAAAGTGGCGCTGAAGTCGGAAGAAGAATGAGAGGATGCCGACTACCATGTCATGGGGCTGAATGCTAAAGCCATGAACGCTATCTTCTCTGTGGTGGACATGAATTTCTTCAAGCTCATATCCACCATGACAAAGCCAAGGATGCGTGGGATATCTTGCAGACCATGTTTGAAGGAATAAGCAGTGTTCGTGCCTCTCGAATGCAACTGCTTACCACCAGATTTGAGAACCTTCGGATGGATGAAGGTGAAAAACTTGCTGATTTCAACGCCAATATTTGTGACATCACTAATGAAAGTTTTTCCCTTGGAGATGCGATCTCTGAAGAGAAACTTGTGCGAAAATTTTTGCAATCTCTGCCTAGAAGATTCACGTACAAAGTCACGACCATTGAAGAGGCCAAAGACGTGAGCAAGATGAAGTTACAGGAGCTGATAGGGTCCTTGCGAACATTTGAAATGGGGCTGACAGATGATGAGCCAGTGCAGAAGAAAATCATAGCTTTTCAGGCAGGTTCCAGTACTAATGTGCCAAGCAATGTCCCTGACAAACATGATCTTGTCGAGACAATTGCTATACTGTCTAAGAACTTCTCAGGATTTTCTAAACGATATGATAAGTCCTCACAAAACAATTCGGGCAAAAATAAGGTATTTAAACTCGGAGATCAAAAGATGAAGATTGAAATGAAGACAAACATAAAGATGTCAAGTGTAGAGAGTGCGGTAGTTTTGGTCACTTCCAAGCCGAGTGTGCCAATACTCTTAAAAGGAAGAACAAATCATACTATTCTACTCTCAGTGAGAATGATGATCCAGATGATAGCATAAGAATATGTGAGTAATCATATTGCTTTCATGACAAAGTCTTTCAAAGAAACTGTGTCTGAGTTTGTTCCTGACAGTCAGGATGACAAGGCGTCTGAATGCAGTGATGGTGAAGAATTCACTGAAGAATCTTTCATAGAAGCATATAAAAAGCTCTATACAAGTTGAATCATGGTGGTTCAAGCCAATGAAGGGCTGATGAAAGAGAATGCCAATCTCTTCAAAGAAAGAGATAATCTTGCCACTCGTCTCAAGGAAGTGCATAGTGACTTGCTGCAGTTCAGAAATAAGAGTCACTCTCAGATTAGTGAGCTTCAACATCTGAAGAAGCTTCTGAAGATGATGAACTCTGGATCATCTCAGCTAAATGAGATTCTTTCCAAGGAAAAGAGCCCTCAGGATCATTCTGGGCTCGAATACAATGGTGGTCATACTTATGACGGATTCTGTCAAGGACAGTCCTCTGGAACAAAAGATTTAATAGTTCTAGAATCAAGAGCTGAGCCAAAGAACAAGAAGCAGAGAAGAAAGTCTCCTCAAAAGACACGTGTTATGTGTCATTACTGTGAGAAAACTGGTTACATTCGACCACATTACAGAAACTACATCAATGATCTCCGAAAGATGAAAAGAAGGGGTTTTGGAAAATCTAATCAGTTTCCTAGAAGAAATGACTGGGACAGATCCAAGAACAACCACAAAAATTATGTGGTTCAGACTGCCCTCAATATTCATGTGAAAAGTAGCTGGTACTTTGATAGCAGATGCTTTCGGCATATGACCGGAGATGCTAGCATGCTAAGAAATATTCAAAAAGATTGCATATATCAATTTGTTATCTTTGGAGATGGTGTTAAAGGTAGAGTGTTTGGCTGTGGATGTCTAAACGTGGATGGAATGCCCAACCTGGAGGACGTGCTGCTTGTAGAAGGACTGAAAGCTAATTTAATTAGCATTTGTCAGTTGTGTGACCAAGGTCTCATGGTGCATTTCACTAGAGACAAATGTTTTGTCAAGAACAAAGAAAGTGTTCTTCTGATAGATAGGGACAGATTGAGGGACAACTGTTATCTCCTTAACATGAAGGGGACTTGTCTCAAATCTCAACTTTGTGAAGCAGATTTATGGCATGAAAAGCTCGGTCATATCAGTTTTCGAAACCTTCAGAGACTCATGAAGATTGAAGCTGTGATTGGTGTTCCAAGATTGAGGATCGACCGGGGGAATATTTTTGGACCATGTCAGGTTGGAAAATAGATTCACACATCGCACAAATCTGTCAAAAAGATTATCACTTCAAACGCTTTAGAGCTGTTGCATATGGACTTGATGGGGCCTGTTCAAATTGAAAGTATTGGATGGAAGAGGTTCATATTTGTTTGTGTGGATGACTATACTAGATTCACATGGGTGGAGTTTCTAAGAGATAAGAGAGAGACCTCGAGACATTTAAAAAGTTGTGTCTCAAGCTTGAAGTGGAGAAATGAACTAATGTTGTAAGGATAAGAAGTGATCATGGTCGTGAATTTGAAAATGCTTTCTTCAGATGTTTCTGTGAAGAAAGAGGGATCGGTCAAGAGTTCTTAGCACCAAAAAACCTCAACAAAATGGTGTTGTTGAGAGAAAAAATCGGACGCTTCAAGAGATAAGCCGAGTCATGATGAAGGCCAAATCTATCCCTGACAATCTCTAGGCTAAAGTAGTGAACATAGCCTGTCATGTCATTAATTGGGTGTACTTCAGACCCAAGACAAGAGTTACTCCTTACGAATTGTGGAAAGGGAAAATGCCAAACTTAAGGTACTTTCATATCTTTGGGAGTACTTGTTACATATTGCGAGACCGAGAGCAGCTTGGCAAGTTTGATGCCAAAGGAGATGAATATATGTTTCTTGGGTACTCGAGAAATAGTCAGGCCTATCGTGTTTACAACAAAAGGACCAAGACTGTGATGTAGTCCATTAATATTGTTGTTGATGATCTGGAAGAATCTGCTGCCCAGAGTGATGAGGAAAGCATCGATGCTACTATCCATGTTCCAGCATCTGTGCCAGATAGTTCGGAACACGGTATCCCGACAGAAGCAAGAAGTGAGAAACTGGACGTTTGCAAACCTTCAAAAGGTGTTCAGAAGAATCATTCTATATCTGATATCATCGGTGATATGAGTGAAGGAGTTCGAAAGAATTATCATGAATTGATTTCGAATGTGTGTTACACCTCAATTGTGGAGCCTAAGAGTATGAAGGAGGCATTGCAAGATGACAAATGGATTCAAGCCATGCAAGAAGAGCTCTTGCAATTTGAAAGAAATAAAGTGTGGGATCTTGTTGCACAACCTGAAGATGTTAATGTTATCGGCACAAAATGGATCTTCAAGAATAAAACTGATGAAGAAGGGAACGTAACCAGAAATAAGGCAAGACTTGTTGCCCAAGGTTATTCCTAAGTTGAAGGAGTGGATTTTGATGAGACTTTTGCTCCCGTTACTTGTCTTGAATCGGTACGTTTGCTCCTTGCCATGGTTGCTTGGATGAAGTTTAAATTATACCAAATGGACGTGAAGAGTGCCTTCTTGAATGGGTACTTGTCTGGAGATGTGTTTGTTAGCTAACCCAAAGGCTTTGAAAACCCCCACCATCCTGAGTTTGTGTATAAACTGAAAAAGGCCCTTTATGGCCTCAAACAAGCTCCTCGAGCTTGGTATGAACGGCTAACCAAGTTCCTTCTGGAAAAGATATGTTCGTGGTGGAGCTGATAGAACTCTTTTCATCAAGAGAGAAAAATCTAATGCGATCATCGTTCAGATTTATGTCGATGATATTATCTTTGGATCTGTCTCAAACAGAATGGTGGAAGAGTTTGTTAAGGACATGACTTCTGAATTTGAAATGAGTCTTGTAGGTGAAATAACCTACTTTCTGGGTCTTCAAGTAAAACAAAAAGATGATGGGATCTTTATTTCACAAACAAAGTATGCAAAGAACTTGATAAGCAAGTTTGGTCTGGATAGTAGCAGCCCGAAAAGAACACCAATGAGAACATCCTTAAAGATGTCCAAAGATGAAGCTAGTGTGTCTATTGAGCAAACCTTGTACTTAAGTATGATTGGCAGTCTGCTCTATCTTACAGCAAGTAGGCCAGACATTTGCTATAGTGTGGGAGTTTGTGCTTGGTACCAATCTGATCTTAAAGAAAGTCATCTAAAATCTGTCAAGAACATAATCAAGTACATAAAAGGTACTGCTGAGTTAGGACTTTGGTTTTCCTATGATACAAACCCTAGTTTGGTGGGTTTTGTGATGCAGATTGGGTTGGTTGTACTGAAGATCGAAAGATTACTTCAGGAGGATGTTTCTTCCTTGGAAATAACATGGTTTCATGGTTTAGTAAGAAACAGAATTCGATTTCTCTATCCACTGCGAAAGCGGAATATATTGCGGCTGGAAGTTGTTGTACTCAACTTCTTTGGATGAAGCAAATTTTTGTTTGACTATGGTGTGCCACAGTCTATCCTTACAATCTTCTGTGACAATATGGGTGCAATAAATATTTCAAAGAATCCTGTTCAGCACTCACGAACAAAACACATAGATATCCGTCACCATTTCATCCGTGAGCTTGTTGAAGATGGATTACTTGTGATTGAATATGTTAGAACTGAAGCCCAACTTGTGGATATCTTTACAAAGGCACTTGATAGTGCACGATTTGAAACACTTAGATCCTCTTTGGATCTTTATGTTCTCTGAAGTTCTCCTTTGTGAGAAGTATCTCTGTATGGTCTTGGTCAGTGATGTGTGTACAGAGAGAGTAAATTGACCAAGTTGATATGGTCGATGTATAGTGTGCCAAAGGATGTCTCAGACAGATGCTGGGATAGTTCGAGCTGTTTTTTTTCTCAACGGCTAGTGGTCCTTATTTTCCGCACCGAGTTCGGTTCTACTTCTCAAGAATAAGCAGAAGTGTACTGTTTATAGGATGTGACAGTTATCGGAATTTCCTTCTTGAATTCTCTAATTAAGGGAAATATCTACTATTCAAATTTTATTAAGGCAGCAGATTTTTTTTTTCAAAATTCTCTTTCTCCTCAAGCCTTTCTCTCTTGAATTTTCTGCTCTCAAGAGTCTTTCTCCTCAGAAATCAATGGCGGACAACTCTGGTTCTTCCAAGCCATCTCTTTTCAAGAAGCTAAAAAGTTCCACTCAAGATTTATGGTGTAAATTAGGAGAGCTCTCAAAGCCATTGGTGTTTGCTCCATTTGGCTCTCCTGCTCTTGCTTCAGCGCAGCCAATTGAGCCTGTTCCCACTGCTATTGCTTCTGAATAGTAGATTGATGATGTTCCCATTGCCGCTACTTCAGAGCAGACGATTGAGGCGGTTCACAGTGTTCCTCCCGCAGAGAAGCCGAGTTACCCTGCTCCCTGTGTCCCTACTTCTGTGCCTCTATCTGTGGCACCATCTGTTAAAGAGGATGATCGATCTGTGTCTGAGATAGATCCCATGGTTCATCTCTCTCCTAGGGCTTCCTCTGCTTCTCCCTCTCCTAGGGCTTCTGTTGATCCTCCCTCGCCACCTCTGGAGAATGCTAAAACGGGGAAGAGTCAATCACCTTTACCGTAGGTGATGTGTCTACCATAATTGAAGAATTTGCAGCATCGATTGATGCTTTGAAGTTTATGCAAGTGCCATCCTCTCTGTCCGAAGCTTTCTTGTCCTGTGATACACCCATTGTCACAGTTCAAGTTCCCCTGGGTGAAGCTTCACCCCCTGCTGCTGATGAAACCCTTGATCAAGGTCAAGGTGAAGAAGATGTTGATATTTTCTTCCTAGATGACGATTCTTCAATTCCTGAGGCTGGTTCTGTTTCACCCAAACCAAATCAAAAAGCTCCTCCCATAAAAACTCACGGGACGAAACGCAAGCTGTAGTTGCGTGATGTACCAGTCATCCCTCCGGTGTATGATGATGATGATGACACTCCAATCGCCAACCTAAAGTCAAGGGTGTTGGCCAAGATTTCTGAGAAGAAGGGGCCATCCTAAAAAACCCCCAAGTCGAAAACGGTTGCTGCAGAGAAGGGGCCATCCTCAAAAACCCCCAAATCCTCAAACGTATCTGTTAAAAAGGCTCCGGCCAGGAAGTATTTCTCACTTCTACCTTGGAATTTATGTTTATAAGACATGATAAACATTACATAAGTGGTGAAAATTAAAATCATACATGGTGATATTCTTGATTTAACTCCACTAAATTTTGCCCGTATATGTCATACTTGCAAAAAAAATCATTTTATGTTGTAATTACCAAAATTGAAAGGTCATTTTTAAAATAAATAAATTGTGTAGATGTTGTGATAATATAGACTATTAACCTTAAAAATAATGATAATGCTAAAAAAGGTCATGATAATGCTAAAATAGAAAATGACAGTGCTAAAACCTTAAATTGAAAAATATACACGTAAATTCTGAGTATTCATATATTTTCAAAATTTCCGATTTTACCCTTATTAAGATTCAAGGGTAGCGAAGTTAGACGTTATTACGAGATTGCCACCGCATTTTTTAAATTTTGAAACATATCTTGGCCGTCCAAATAGGCGAGATCCATGACTCAGATTGGTTCTCGGTTCTCACCTAGGGTGCGGTTCCTTCTAGAACCCAATCCTATATATATATATATGGAGTGATTCCAGAAGGAACCATATCCTGTGTGAGAACCGAGAACCAATCTCTATCATCCAATAATCTCTACATCAATGGTCCAGATTTAAAAATTGAGACGGTGGTATAATTGTAATAAAGTCAAAATTCGCTACCCCTGAATCTTAGTAAGGGTAGAATCGGAAAATTTAAAAATATATGAATACTCAGAATTTACGTGTATATTTTTCAATTTAGGGTTTTAGCATTGTCATTTTCTAGTTTAGCACTCTCATGGCTTTTTTTAGCATTGTCATGACTTATTTTAGCATGACTCTTTTTTAGCATTAGCATAAAAAAATGTCATCGACATTGTAAAAAAATCATGAACAAATACTGTTACATGTTGTTGAATTATCAATATAGTGCAACCACTATTAGCATTGCAATCTCTCATTTCTAGCATTAACATAACTCTTTATTAGCATTGTGATAAAAAAACTTGTCATGGTCATTACAAACCAACAAATTTGATTTGTGGTACTAGCATTATTGTTAACTGTATTTGCACCATTATATCCCATTTTAGCATTATCATTAAATTATAAAACACAATCATGAACAAATGCTTACAGTTTTATTGAATTAACAGTGTCATAAATCCTACCTTAACATTATTTCATGATTATTTAGTAGCTTCATTTTTTATTTTTTTGGTAAACCTATAACTGTTGTCAATCTGTGATTTATCTGCTCATTTTCTTGCTTTTTAACACTATCGTTTTAGAGTTTTAGCACTGTCAGCTCTCATTTTAGCATTATGATAACACTTTATTTACCATTAACATAAATTATCTTAGAATTATCTTTGACACTATTGTTCATTACTTTTATCATGTTAATAACTAAATTTAATGCATTATCATTAAAGTAAAGGACTTATTAGCAGTATAAAGAACTATATTAGTAGTACAGACACGCTTATTAGTATTATCAAACTTTTTATTAGCAATGCAAAAAAGAATATCAACTATGTGTATAGCATTACAAAAAAGAATATTAGTAACATTAATAAAAAATGAGTATGGGAAGTAAAAAAAAATTGTATCTACTTCTTCCCGCAGTTCCTAGAATCATGACTGCATTTTTTGTTACACTTCTTGCAGGTCCTTAAAGGTTTCTTTTTGCATTCGGCATTCACATCTTCTTTTAATTTTATACGACTACCACTATCTTTAGTCTTCACACAGTTAGGTGGAAGCACCTCAACTTCACTAGGTGCATACAACCCATAAAATTCAAAAAATAATCCGTACAGTCCTTGAATTTCTGAAAAACCTAGGAATAAGATTCATCATCCTCACTCGACATTAAAGCAACCCCAAAGGTGACAAGTCTCCCATAATTGTCCTTTCCAATAAAGGGTGCAAAAATCATTGAATGTCTACCAACATATAAAAGATCACAAATCTCTGTTATTATAATGTCTTTCTCATCATAAACAAAAGACTACAAATGCTAACATTGTCACCTACCAAATATTCAAACATCAACTACCAATGCTAAAAAAAATGTAAGTGCTAAAACTTCAACTACAAGTGCTAAAACTTCGTATGGAAATGCTAAAATCACAGAATGACAATCTAAATAATAAGTAGACTAACATGTTAGTCCTATATGTTGCATCAAATGACACAACATACCCAAATAACGAAAAGTTCCTTCTTGATATTGGATTAGCCAAAACAGATATCTCAACTAATCATTCTTGTTAACTTCATAATCAACATACTTCCAAACGATAATACCATCTTTAGACATCTTTGTAATAGACAAATGAATATCAAATCTACATGATGAAGCATAAACTTTGTAAAAGGTTATACCAGCATCCAAAGTAAGAAAAGCTTTGCCCAATGCAGGATTCAAAGATGGTTCACAATTAGATGTGTAAAATTCAGAAAAACCAAGAGAAAACTCCAAAATGGAGCCAGCACAATTTGCACATTAAAAAATATACAACTAATCACGTTAATGCTAAAAAAAAATATTATTCAACCATGCTAAAAATGATCACAATAGTGCTATAACTAATCTACAGCAGTGCTAAAACCTGTAATACTAGTGCTAATACAATGTTCCTCGTGTAAATACTCTTGTTAATCTCGTGCTAATCAGATTAAAAAAAACTCATAACTCCATAACTAAGTTATCTCCCATGAACTCAAAATCTCAAGTATCATATGTACAAATTAAACCCAAAAAAATTATGAGTCTCTCTCTCAGTTCCTCTCTACTGAAGTTTAGCTATCTCTGCAAGACTGCAATTAAATCACAGATCCAACTAGTCGTCTAGCTCATCGTCTTGATGTTCACCTCATCTCCACAATATCATTTTTACTGCAACATCACACTCACATTTTTACCGGCGTTTTCATCTAAGAACAACGAACAAAAAAAATCACAGAAAGAACAGCTACATGGAGAAAGAGAGGAAGAGAGAACTTACTAGAAACAGAGAGAGAGAGAGAGAGAGAGAGAGAGAGAGAGAGAGAGCTTACGAGAAGGAGAAATGTAGGAAAATCAGAGAGAGAACTTTTGGGAATGAGAAAAAGAAGAAGTTCACATGTTCTAATTAGAATTATCAAATTACATAAATAACCTTACAACCCTAAAATTTACCGCTCAAATCAACTAGATTTATGGATGGGATTGGTTCTCTGTTCTCACATGTGGCTTTGGTTCTCACTTGATCTATTCCCTATATATATATATGGATGAGTTCTGGTGAGAACCGGTCATCAGGTGAGAACCGGAAACCGATCCCATCCGTCTATTCTGAAAAATAAACGCTCCAGATCAAAGCAACTTTTCGGTGTCAATTTTGTAATTAAAATGAAAATCTTCAATTTGCGCGTCTCATTAAGAGTAGAATCGAAAAAAAAATTTATGTTAACAGTAGCATCGTTTCGTGAAGAATTGAACTCAAAAACTGCAAGATTCAATTTTCAAGCTTCAAAACTGAAATCACCAACGAAAAAACGCGATTCAAACTGAAGAAATCGAAATAAGACAACACTTCGCATCAAAATCGAACCGAGCAAAGCAACAATGTCGGAAAATAAGATCGATTCAAGTTCAAGACTAGAAAAAGGTAAAAAAAACAACCCTAGCCTTTTCAATTTCATTACTCTTTAATTGCAAAGTAAGAAAAAGTTGTAAAAATAAATTTTTGCATGAATGATTCGTTGATTTCCATAAAAATACAAGATATAAGATGAATATGTGTAGTAGTTAGATTTAGTGAAGTGATTTCGAAGCATTTATGTTGTTTTAGCTGTATAAGAATCGTTGATTTTAGCATACAAAGAACATGAATTTTTCTGTATTTGATTTCGAGACTTGTTACCAAAATTCTCATTTTAACATTTTGTGTAATACATTTTAGCCTTTTGTGTAATACATTTTAGCTTTCTGTGTAATACATTTTAGCATTGTTTAAATTGAGTGGGATGGTCTTGAGCATTGTTTTGAGGAATCTGTTGCCAAAATTGTATTTTAGCATTCCCTATACACTTCAGCATTCCGTGTAATACATTTTAGCATTCTGTGTAATACACTTTTGCATTGTTTTAATTGAGTGGGATGGTGTTGAGCATTGTTTTGAGGACTCTATTGCTAAAATCGTAATAAATTTTAGCATTCTGTGTAATACTTCTTAGCATGTCATATTATACAGATACAAGAAAAAGAAAAGCACGAGTTGATGATGAAGATCAAGAAAGAATAACAAATACAAGGAATGAATAAGATATTAAAAAAGAAACACCTACATGTGAACACGACTACAGACTTGTTGAAGATGGCTACCCACTTTTGACAAGCAGAACAATCCCATCCGTACTGACTAACGCAATCAAAGATTTGAATGAGGCACAAAGAGAAGCAGTAATGAATATGGGTTTTGGTGAAATCCTAAACCTACGAGTCAAAGAGTTACCATACAAGCTGACATACTAGGTTTTAAAAAACTTCAATCTAAGAAGGTGTGAAATAGAACTTGCTGACAATGGAGGGAGACTGCATTTACATGAAGATGATGTCCTATTAGTTCTTGGATTGCCGAAGGGCAGAACCCTGATAAACAAAAAGACTAGAAACAGAACATGTGAACTGACTGAAACTTGGAGCAAAAGATTTAATAAGCACAAATATAGGATTGTGCCATCAAATGTTGTGAAGGATATGCTTGAAGATGTTGAAGGGGGAGAATGGTTCAAAATACAATTCATTGTGCTTCTGACATGTTGCTTGATTGAAAATGGCGGCAATGGATGCATATATCCTAACATAATGCACCATTTAGAAGATATTGACAAAGTATCAGAACTAAATTGGTCTGAGTTTGTAATTCGATGTCTGGTGAAAACTTCGCTACGGTGGCAAATAAACAAAGCAAGGGAATTCAGAGGACCAATACTATTCCTCACAATAAAAATCCTCACAACTATTGTCATGTTAATAAAAATGTCAAAAATCAGAACAATACAGGGGGGCGCGACACGGGCTCGGTCGCGCCCCGGTCGGGCCGCGTTAGGGGGCGCGACTGAGCTGGTCATGCCGGACCATCAGGACTCGGGCCGCGCCGGGCGCCGTGCTTTTGAGGCCTCTGCATGGACGCCCAGTTGCGCCCACTCTGAATTCGCACCGGGCCTGGCTCGGGTCGCGCTGGGTGGCGCGACTAAGCTGGTCACGCCTCCTTGGCCTGAGTCGGGCCGCGCCACTTTCCGTGCTTTCGAGGCCTCTGCATGGACGCGCACTCACGCCGCTCCTGCACCCGGGTCGCGCCGACTGTCTTTCTTTGAGCCCCGACCCGATCGATTTTGCCCTGAAATTGCACGACAATGTTTAAAAACACTTATTATAAAATAAAAAGGAAAAGGGCATTAGAACGTTTAAAAACGAATATGTTATGCTCGGAAATACGGGCGAAAATCCCGTTTGTCAACTCCCCCAAACTTAAACACTTGTTTGTCCTCAAACAAGAAATAGAAACGCACAGAATTTGAAAGATACAATCGTATGGGATTTTTAAGCCTTGATGCCTCAGAAGAAATAGCTAAAGCTCATGCAAAGAAAACGAGATCAAAGCCCATAAAGATCAAATCATGAAACTTCGGCTCCCCTCTTTTAGTTGAAGAATCAATCACACAATTAAACCTCACGGGGGTCAAGAAAGGCATATTTTCACTCAACATCAAGCAATACCAACATGCAACCGTAGGCTTGCAAAATAACTCAATATTATTACAATATGTGCTTAGAAACAAGAATCACATAGGTCTTTCGGGTTGAAGCGTTCGGCTCTTTGGACGGGTAGGAAAATATGGGGAAGAGTAGCTCTAACTCAAGCCCATTCCTAATGCAAATCTAAGTAAAGTAATCTACACAACTTTCTTCTACCCTCCACAAACTTTCTAGGGGAAAATGTAGCCATAAAACGGACAATCCTTAGCCTACTTTTTGGTTCACTTCTCCTATAAACTTTTCTTTACTTTCAAAGCAAGAGCTAGAGTGATCATTTTTTTCTTTTCTTCTATCATTTTTTCTATCTTTACTCTATTGTTTCCCTTTTTTAGTTATAGGAGAAGGACTCACTTTGAATTTATCAAGGCTAGAATTATATTTATCATTCTCGAAACACTTCACATTTTATGCTCCCCCAGTGTTGTCATTCCAAGCCTACTATTTTCATCAATCCCACTACCCTTGCTTTTTCAACAAAATAATAACCATCATAGCTCAAAAGGGGTAGACGAAGGATGTGTTTAGTAGCAAAAGAAAATTCTAGGCTCAAAAGTTTTAACAAGAACCGCCTTAGGTCATCTTCATGTTTCTTTGAGCACATACATAACTATATGAGTTTGTAAAGCAAGTTCTGCAGATGCTAGCATTGTTGAAGATGACTCTCAAGCAATGAAAAGTAATATGGCTCAAATCTCACGTACTATGTAAGTCATGCCAAAATTTCATAATTTAATCTATATGCTAATCACCAATCACTAATTTCCATGCATGATTTTTCAAAAAAATTTGCACAAATTCATTATCATAGACAAGGTTACACAAATCCCTAGTCATGCTCAATCTCATCCTGCTTTCCTCTACTCATGCAAAGAGGACAAATAAATGCTCAAAGATAGTAACAATATCGAAACAAGATTCACACCCAAATCCGAGCATAACTTATTACATAGTCCAAATAAAATCCTAATGATCAAATATATCCATACAAATTAGCGGGGCTATCAAATTCTCCTAAATAAACATACCATAGTATCCAAATAACATAACCAAGTAATCATAAAACATAAATTGTTCAAGAGAACTAGGAAAAACTAGAGGCTTGAGCTCAACAGATCACCACTGGCATATCCCCTCCCACAAAGTTGCACCATGCCAAAGGTAGGTCAAGTTTGGGTGGAAGACTTGTGTGACCATTGAGAGAGAGGCAAACTTAGTTCTCGAAGGGATCTTTGTCTTGAGGTGGCTGCTGTGGCTAGTATGGAGGATAGGACGGATATGAATACGGATATGGAGGGTACTGCTAAAACTGCTGAGGAGGCCGCTGTGAAGATGAGCTCTGTCCAGTCCACTGCCTCATGTAACCTGCAAAATCATTGAAACCAGATTGGAAAGTATTGAAATTTCCTTGCAGGCCTTGGATTTCAGCACTGATCCCGGTGAAGCGGGAATCGACGTGCGACTGGAGGTTGGAGAACCTCGTGTCCAGCTCTTCATGTATGCCCCTAAAGTGGGTGCCCAAATCCTCATGCAATCCTGTGAAGCGTGCATCAAAGTTCTCTTGCAGCCCCGTGAAGTGCATATCCATCTCCGTGCGCATATCTCCAAATCTAGAAGTAATATCTACCCGCATATTCCCCAAGTTGTCCATCATCTCTGTCATCATCCCTTCCATGTTGCTGAACCTCTCCTCCTGAACATCCTCCCTAGACCGCCTTGCCGCCCTGGGCGCCTGAGATGTAGAGGCTTCCCCTTGAGGAGGCCTACATGGACCGACATCAATCACGGTCATCAGGACGCGGTGCTCTGTGTTAGTTTTGTATACTGGAAGACTTGTCTTTGTATACTTTTCTGATGATATGATGATATGAAATGAAAGTTATTGCAGTCACTGTTTGCATTTAGATTATGTTCTATAATTGTTTTATGCAATGTTCCATATACTTACATTGTAGATGATATGGTGTGGGGAGTCACACGGTAAAGATCATATCATTAGAACCTTGTAATGTATTAAAGAGCTCATGGCTTAGATGGTCCTGAACACACCATCGGTACACCGTAGAATAATCTGATAAGTTAGTTTATCTTGGCTAACTGATTATTCTAGTACACTGGTTAGTGTATTGAGGAGGATCACGATAGGATACTATTCTCTGTCTCTGACCCAGTTTCTGAGAGAATAAAGATCCACAGAGTTCGGGTTCTGAACTCATCTGATATTGGCGAGCATATGTGTGTGTTGTTTATTACTTTGATTTATCAATGGGTGAGATCTTTTCGTAGATCAAATTCGATATCTTGGGTAATAACAATGTATACATGATGTCTCGAGCAGTATGCATGAGCACCGTGTCCTGGTGCGCCAGGTTGATGATGTTCTCTTGAGGAAACGCAAGTTCATGTTGAAACCCTGCAGGTGGAATTTATTCCTTACATGATAAAGCTTGTGTGGTACTACTCAAGGTTTTAGATGTTAATTAATTATAGTTGTCAGAGGCTTACATAATTAATTAATGAACATTATATCTTAAACACGGGGAATGACTGGACTAAAGGAGAAAACATATTCGTAAATATGTATTAAATTGGTAGGTCAGTTTTACTTCTTTAGTGGAATAAAAGTAAAACTTAATTTATTTAATTATATCCTAGGTTTATTGGATATTGGATATTAAATAAATTAGTGGGCCAATTTAATATTCTTCTAGATCCCTGTTGTAGCCCAATTGACTGAAAGTGGACTGGATATTGAACTTGAGATAGAGGCCCAACCCAATAGGGCTGGAACATGAAATTTCGCCCCTCCCTATATATAAGGGGAGGGGGGCACGAAATTTTAATGATGTTATTCATTGGAAATCAGCCCCTCTTAGTCTCTCAAAGTTATCCATAGATTTCACAACTCTATCTAGTAGATTTCAGCCCACTCTGAATCTAGATACAGTCCGGGAATACAACAGAAGATCTTGGAGTAGAATTTGTGGTGGTCGAATTTTGAGCTAGGTGGCGCCATCCCTGTATTCATTCAACAACAAGATTAGATCTTTAATCTTGTCCACAGATCGTCTATCGATTTGTAAGTAGATTCGTTTCTATGTCTTCCGCTTTATTAGATTCGAATCTGCTTTTCATGCTTTTTGTATAGACTGTGATAAACATGCATGTTACATAAAATTATGATTTGCATGAACACGGATTAATGAACAACCAAATGATCCTGCGGTGGTTTAATTCGAAAAAACCCCAACACTCTGGTGTGCTCATCATCCAGTTCCGCTGATCCTCAAAAGTGGTAATTGAGGTGAGAGTGGGATTAGGGAGAGAGAACTGGACTCGATTCTTCAAAAGGAACTGGAATAGAAGTGAAGCGGTCAATCCTATCATGCGGGCGTTACGGAGGTGTTGCAAGTTGATCCTCCTGGACCCGGGCACAACTACATAATTGGTGAGGTCCACATCCAAAGCTTGAGCAATTGGGGTGATCAGTCCTCCAATACATATCTTCCCACTATCCGGTGCAGCTTGTCTCTTGCACTGGTCGACAAAATGAGCTACAAAGTCCACGTTGATCGCTTTCAGCATACACCATATTATGTGGATTTCCTGAGTGCAGAAACCACTATTCTCATGACGGGCTAAAACTGTGGATGAGAGGACCTGCTGAATGTAGCGGAAGACCGGATTCTGGATGTGGGAGGCCTTAGCCTTGCTCGAGTCATAACGGACCATCCTGGGATCGGGGTCCATGATACGCCTCTAAAAGTCCTCGAGGCGGAAAGTAGGGTGCGAGTTAAAGATTCCATTACATAGAGTGCCAAAAATACGGTTCATCTCAGTCATAGTAAACCGCCAGTTCTGGTTTCCTAGTCGAAATTTGCACCAAATGGGCCCCTTTGCATCTGTAGACTTGACTCTCAGTGTCGCCAAGAATTCTTTCACTAACACTGGGTAAGTCACCCATCCTCCTTCCAACATGTGTGTCCACCCCAGTCGTCCAAACAACCTCCAAACATCTTCGTTGATTCCCAACTGTCGGGTAGCCGCCGCATCCGCAAACTTGGTTGCCTTAATCTCAAAATGTTTAGACAGTCGCAACCATTTCTTTCTATGCTCATGCTTCAGTAGATGGACTCCCACTTCGCTTAGGTGATCTCCATTCCAATTTAAGGGGGAAAACGAGGCCTCATCCTCTGCTACTTCATCTTCATCAATATCTTCTTCCTCCTCTCCTTCATTATCCTCATCGTCCCCCGCCTCTTCGTCGTCAAATTCCTCATTTTCTTCTTCCTCTTCTTCATTACCCTCATCATAATCCCGAGCTTCCTCCTTACTACTCTCGGACTCTACTTGTCTCCTTCGACGTGCCTCCCTACCTCGTCGAGCCATACCTTGAATAAACAAAGCATAATTCCATCAAACACATATTTTAGAGGATATAACACCTAACGGGCGTAGGCACCACTCTAGACCATGAGTAGCCGACACTTAAGTAAAATTATCACTTACATAATTTCAACCCCTTCAACGACTCACTACACCCAAGCAATATTCATTTCAACTATACACAACTTCACATGTCAAAATTTGCACCAAAAGCTAGCATAAAGGGGCATCATTCTTAATCAAACATCATGGGGCATTTAATTGCACAAATGAAGCTCATCAAAGGGACAAAATTCCAAATGACACACACAATCCCCTAAGATCTCCATAATCCCTATTTATGCTTCATCAATCCATCATGCTTTCCATTTAGGTTCCCAACAACAATCGACAACAATGACACAAATATTTGGCCTAAAACATCTTGAATTGCAAATGGGTCTATATCAATAGCATTTTTCCAAATCATCAAGCACCATAATTTATGAAAATAAAAAATTTGCAAATCAAAGCCATAATCCAAACAAAATTCCTATATGTTCGTGGTCTATGGGAAGAATAAACATCAATTGCACCGAACAAGAAGTAAATTGTGCATCAAAATGGAAATTTCCCCAATTTTACCCAATTTCTAAGAACCCTAGTTGTAGGTACACCAAAATTCCACCATACACAACCAAATTTCTCACATAATTCACTCAAGCTCATGGATAGGAAGACATATCAACCAACAACAAGCATATTGCAACTCTAAAATCGAAATTCCCCAAATTAATCCAAATGATGAATTTTAACAAAAACAATTGGAGAAAAGAGTAAAAAGAGCTCCATACCTTGGATTTGAGTGTTAAAGTGCTTGTGGGAATGAAGAATAGAAGAAATTGTGATGCTTTTGTATGTGGGTGTGAGAGGATTGAGAGAAATCGAGAAGAAGAAGTGAAAATAAATGAAATGGGTAGGGGGGTTTAAAAACCCGTAAGTCGGGCGCGACTTCTCTGGGCAGTCGGGCCGCGCCAGGGGACGCGACTTCACTGCTCGTGCTAGGACATTCGTCGGTCGGGCCGCACCTGGGGGCGCGACTGAGCTAATCGCACCAGTCCGATTCTGGGTCGGGTCACGCCGATCAACGGTGTTTTGCACCATTTGTATACAAGCGCACTCGCGCTGACTCTGGCATCGGGTCGCGCCACACTGTGCTTGGAGCTCCATACTTGGTGAAATTTTGGCCCAATCCCCTGCACTTTAGCACTATATTAAACAAACTATTAAAAACCACAAAACAACAAGACTAAAAACGACAAAAAACACAAAACTACATAGAATAAGAAAACTTAAAAAGGGAATAAAAGCAACAAAATAAAGATTGGGTTGCCTCCCAATGAGCGCTAAGTTTAACATCGTTAGCTCGATGGGGTTACCAAACATTAGGCGTCTTGTAGGTAACGCATGGTAGTCTCAAGTTTGTCTTCGGGTGTGTAGAATTTCTTGACTTGATGCCCATTTACTACAAAAAGGCATCCATCCCTTCCCTTGAGCTCAATGGTGCCTCCATCGAAAATCCTCTCAATCGTGAATAGGCCACTCCACTTTGTTTTCAACTTTCCGGGGAAGAGCTTAAGTCTTGAATTAAACAGAAGCACTTCGTCCCTTGGGGCCAATTCTTTGTTTCTTATGAGCTTGTCATGGTAACACTTTGCCTGGAGCTTGTAAATTGAGGAATTTTCAAAATCTTCCATCCGAAACTCGTCAAGTTCATTCAATTGAAAGATTCGTTCTCCACTCGATGCCATAGGGTCAAAATTGAGCTTCTTTATTGCCCAAAAAGCCTTGTGAGTGAGCTCAACTGGTAAGTGTCATGACTTTCCAAAGACGAGTTGATATGGTGACATTCCTAACGGCGTCTTGTAGGTGGTCCTATACGCCCAAAGTGCCTCATCCAACAATGAGGCCCAGTCTTTGCCATTAGTCCTAACCACCTTCTGCAGAATTTGCTTGACTTCTCTGTTTGCTAACTCCGCCTAACCATTGGCTTGGGGGTGATATGGTGTGGTGATTTTGTGCTTCACCCCATGCCTAGCAAGTAGCATCGACATCCATATATTACAAAAGTGAGAGCCACCATCACTGATGAGGGCTCTCGGAGCACCGAAGCGTGTGAGTATGTTCCTCCTCAAGAATTTGAGTACCACTTTAGAGTCATTCGTCTTTGTAGGCACCGCTTCTATCCAACGGGACACATAATCAACGGCCTAAAGTATGTACGTATTTCCTTCAGAGGCTATAAACAGACCCATAAAATCTATACCCCACACATCGAAGAGTTCCACTTCAATTGTATTTCTCATAGGCATCTCGTCTCTCTTGGAAATTGACCCCATCTTCTGACATTAACCACAACTCTTTACCAAACCTCCGGCGTCTTTAAACAATGTAGGCCAATAGAATCCACTTTGGAGGACCTTCCTAGCGGTCCAGTTGGCACCAAAATGGCCACCACTTGGCCCGGTATGGCATGCTTCAAGGATTTTCCTCCATTGGTCTTCTGGCACGCACCCCCTCAAAATCAAGTCGGCACAACGTCTGTAGAGGTATGGTTCATCCCAAATGAAAAACTTCACATCATGAAAGAATTTTTTTCTTTTATAACCCTCAAGTTCCACGGGCTTGACCCCTGCCACCAAGTAATTCACAAAGTCTGCAAACCACGGTGTGGTGGCTCTTATGGCTAGTGTCCTCTCATCTGGAAAATCATCATTTATTGGCCTCTTGTCTTCTAACTCATTCGAGGTATGTTCAAGCCGAGAAAGGTGGTCTGCCACCACATTCTCACAACCTCTCCGGTCCTTGATCTCCACGTCAAACTCTTGCAGCAACAAAATCTATCGTATCAATCTAGGTTTGGCATCCTTCTTAGCAAATAGATGTCACAGGGCCGCATGATCTGTATGCACGATAGTTTGGGCCCCAATGAGGTAGGGCCGGAACTTATCAAAAGCGTATACGACCACCAACAACTCCCTTTCCGTGGTTGTGTAATTGATTTGTACCGGGTCTAAAGTCTTGCTTCAGTAGTAGATCACCCGGAACAACTTTTCTCTTATTTACCCCAGTGCGGCCCCCACGACTACCTCGCTTGCATCACACATGAGCTCAAATGGCTCACTCCAATCCAGGACAATGAGTACCGGGACCTTCATAAGGGCCTTCTTCAGGGTCTCAAATGCCTGCACACATTCGCCATCAAACACAAAGTCATTAGATTTTTCAAGCAATTTACACAGAGGTTTTGAAATTTTTGAAAAATCCTTAATGAAACGCCGATAAAACCCGGCATGGCCAAGGAAACTCCAGACTCCCTTTTCATTTGTAGGGGGTGGAAGCTTCTCAATGGCTACTATTTTGGCTCGATCCACCTCCAAGCCCGCAGCGGACACTTTGTGGCCAAGGACTATTCCGTCTCTTACCATAAAATGACATTTTTCCCAGTTTAAGTCAAGGTCAGTCTCCTCACAACACTGCAAAACTCATGTTAAGTTATCCAAGCAATTATCAAAAGAATTCCCAAAGACCGAGAAATCATCCATAAAGACCTCTATTATCTTTTTAATCAAATCATGAAAGATTGACATCATACATCTTTGGAAAGTAGCCAGAGCATTACACAAACCGAAAGACATCATGCGAAAAGCAAAAATTCCATAGGGACAAGTAAATGCTGCCTTATGTTGGTCTTCAGGAGCTATTAGAATTTGATTGTACACAGAATAGCCATCTAGAAAACAATAAAACTCATATCCATCTAACCTATCTAACATTTGATCAATGAATGGTAGGGAAAATGGTTCTTTCTAGTGGCAGCATTTAGAGCTCGATAATCTATGTAAACCCTCCAACCTATGACAACTCTAGTAGATATGGATTCACTACCCTCATTTTGGACAACTGTTATGCCTCCCTTTTTGGCTACAACCTGAGTGGGGCTAACACACTCGCTATCAGATATAGCATAAATTATGCCCGCATCAAGCCATTTCAAAACTTCTTTTCTCACAACTTCTTGCATAATGGGGTTTAGCCTACGTTGTGGTTGCACACGTGGTTTGTACTCATCCTCAAGCAAAATCCTATGCATACACACAGATGGGCTAATCCCTTTCAAATTAGCAATAGACCAACCTAGAGTGGACTTATACTTCCTCAAGACTCTAAGAAATTTATCTAGCTCACATGCTGACAAATAAGACGACACAATCACGGGGTAGGTTTCATTTTCACCTAAGAAAGCATACCTCAAGTGTCCCAGAAGGGGCTTCAACTCTTTCTTTCTCTCCTTTGTCTCCCCTCCTTCATTCTTCAGTGCGTCCTCTTTTCCATCCCTTAATGGCAAAAAATGATTTCCTCATCTTGGAATTTCCCGTGGGGAATCAAGAGCAAACACACAATCCACAATATCGATATTATCATCAAAATCATCAATTGAAGAAGAAGAGTAAAGGGATGCAAACAAGATGGTTTCCAAGGGGTATTGAGAGATGTAATTCTCCATCATTGTCTCTTCAACACATTCTTCTACAATCTTCATCACTTTACAATCTTCCACTCTCATGGACTCCTCGTTATCATCATGAAACTTCATCGCATTGTAAATTGAAAATGTACTACTTTCATCATTTAAACGAAGTGTGAGCTCCTCTTTCGACACATCAATGAGTGTCTTCCCCGTTGCCAAGAACGGTCTTCCCAAAATGAGGGGCATGTTTTTGTCCTCCTCCATGTCCAAGACAACAAAATTCACAGGGAATATGAAGTTGTTCACCTTGACGAGAACGTCTTCCATGATTTCCTTTGGGTAGGTTAGCGACCTATCCGCCATTTGTAAACAGATTGTCGTAGGTTTTATCTCTCCCACATTTAACCTCAGGAAAAATGACAATGGCATGAGATTTATACTTGCACCAAGATCACAAAGGGCCCTCCTCTCTTGGCTATCTCCAATGGTCACTGTGATGTTAAAACTTCCAGGGTCCTTCATTTTTGTGGGCAATTTTTGTTGAATCAATGCACTACAATTTTCCGTTAGGTTAACGGTCTCATAATTACCCAACCTCATTTTCTTCGTGATTACCTCCTTAAGAAATTTAGCATATGTAGGCATTTGTTGTAAAGCCTCCACCAGGGGTATGTTTATTTGCACTCTTCTGAAGATGTCCAAGAATTTGAAAAATTGTTCCTCATGCTTAATTTTTCAGAGCCTCTGAGGATAAGGCACATCCATCCTTGACTCAACGTCTCTTTGATCCCTAGGGACCCCTTTTACTTTCCTTATAACATCTTTCTTCTCACCTTCATCATCCCCTCTTTGTTCTTCTCTCGGCTCTTCCTCACCCAAAGCTTCTTTCTCTTGATCGGGCATATCGGGCTCCTTATAAGATGTTCCACTTCGAAGGGTTATGGCCTTGCAATTCTCCTTGGGGTTAATAGTAGTGTTTGAGGGGAATTGTCCCGGGTGGTGTTGACCTCCTAAAGCCGAGGCAAGTTGCCCTATCTGTTTTTCTAACACCTTTAGTTGAGTATTCACCGCGGCTTGATTCCCTTCTATCTTCTCAAAACGTGCTTGAGAATCCCCCATGTATTTATCGGTCTTGTTCATGAAAGCCATAAGGAGCTCATCAAGTTTGGGCTTCTTTTCCTCATCAATGACTCCGTTGGTGACCGAAAATCCAGGAGGCGGTTGGAGGTGATTGTTCGGGTTTGAGTAAGAGAGATTCAGATGTGGTGGCCTAGGATGATATTGGTTTCCACCTTGCCCTTGTGATCCTCCAAAGTGAGGCTTAAAACCTTGATTGAAAGGCCTTTGGTAACCCCCATAGTTCCCTTGACCAACAAAGCTTGCTTCCTCCAAGTTAGGCATAATCAAAGGCTCCGGTCTTGGTGATGCTATAGCCTCTATTTTCGAGTTCATAGTAGTCATCTAAGCGGCTAAAAGGGATATGGCATCATTGTTTGTAGTTCCCACCTTTTTCAAGATTTGTACTTTGTCCCGCTCCCCCGGCCATTGATAGGCGTTGGAGGCCATTTCCTCGATGATTGTGACGGCTTCTTCGGGTCCTCAATTTAGTAACGATCCTCTGGCCGACGCATCAAGAATACTTCTAACATTGGACTTACAATCGCCATAAAAAATGCAAACTTGATGATCCGTGCCAAAACTGTGGCCCGGACACTTGCGAAGCATCTCTCTAAACCGCTCTCAAGCTTCACACAAGGACTCTTCATCCCTTTGCTTGAACTGAGTTATCTCCCTCTTTAACTTTAATGTCTTTCCAGGAGGAAAGAACTTCTGAAGGAATTTAGAGAGCAAGTCATTCCATGATATGAATGAACCGGGTGGTTGGTTCAACCACCATGTTCGTGCTTTATCCCGTAGTGAGTAATAGAATAACTTCAAACAGATTGCATCCTCGAGCACCCCATTAATCTTGACCGTTCGAGCGATCTCCAAAAATTGGTGGACATGTTCATGCGAATCTTCAAGTGCCGTCCCACCAAATTGGTTTTGGGACACCATAGCCATCAAAGCCGGCTTCAATTCGAAGTTGTTGGCTTGTATAGCCGGCCCATTGACAACCCCCTCATTAAGCATTGGTTGAAATAAGTTCTGAATCGGGGCTTCTTCGACTCGAGCCCTAGCTTCCTCTTGGGCTCGAAGTTGTCCTCTCATCTCCTCAAGCTGTCTTTGCATTTGAAGAATCAACGGATCTTGGATGGGAGGCGGAGGTGGTGGATTATCCGCCATTCTATGTCTACGTCTTCTTCGAGCATTGTTATGACGACTCGTGGCTTCGATCTCGGTATCTAACTCGAGCAACGGATCACCATATGCCCTTGTATGTATACACCTCCTATGAACAACTTAAAGTAAGTTTGATACTTAAATAAAATAAAATAGAACCACTTGATCTAGCAAACAACACTTATATTGATGTTGTATAAAAAGACTTGAATAAAACTAAGATTTTCCGGCAACGGTGCCAAAAACTTGATGGAATATTTTTCCTACTGAGAGTTTTAATACCCAATTTTAACTTGCAAGTATACAAGCAAATTGTAGTACAAGGAAAATCGGGGTCGAATCCACAGGAAATTTAGATAATCCAAGACATGCAAGCACCATATTTATGTCATTTTACAATTCAAGCATCACAAAATTATAGGTTGAATTTAGTTTTTTTTTTACTTCAAGCGTGGAAATTACAAGTTGTTGGAATAAACGAGAATGAACTCAAACAATCACAAATCCACTAAAAGGGGTAACAAATGAAAGGGGAAAAATCCTAGGGTAATATTCATCAACACAAACGATGGGTTTCAAGATTAGAAAGCAAATTAATTCCGCTCAAGATTAATTCCAAAAATAATCCTAGACTCTCTCGAGTTTCCAAGATTTAATTGAGCAAAAGGGAATTCTCCTATCTCTAGGACTAAACTCCAATTTTCTCAAATTCAAGCACCATTAATCAACCAAAAATCCAACTAGGAATAAATTCTCATTTAATACCTAATAGATCCCATAAATCAACTTCTAATGCTAATTAGTTTTTTCTCAAAACATAATCAACATAAAGTCCAACTCAAGGAGGCCAACCTTAGTTAGATAAATTCACATAATTGATTTATGGTAAATACAAAGAGAGAGGATTAACATGCTTTTTCATCCATTCACCCAACCATTTAATGTCAAATCATATCACCCTAGGACTACAAAATTTAGCTAGACATGTCTAAACATGAAGATAAACAAAAATGGATAAAGAAGAAAGTAATCATAATCATAGATAAGAGTAAACCCGAAAATGGATGAAACAATCTTCAAACTTCACTTTTTGCTTCCAAAATCTTCACAACCTTCAAACTTGTATTCCAAAATTTTCTCTCCAAGTCTAAGTTTCTAAATTTGGGGGCTAGTAATTGAATTTTTGCCCTAGTTTAAACAAGGGTGGGTATTTATACCCCCACAAATCCGTACAATAAAAATAAAACAAAAATGAAATAAAAATGCCAAAAATCAGAACAACACAAGGGGGCGCGACACGGGCTCGGTCGCGCCCCGGTCGGGCCGCGCCAGGGGGCGCGACTGAGCTGGTCACGCCGGACCATCAGGGCTCGGGCCACGCCGGGCGCCGTGCTTTCGAGGCCTCTGCATGGACGCCCGGTTGCGCCCACTCTGAACTCACGCCGGGCCTGGCTCAGGTCGCGCCGGGTGGCGCGACCGAGCTGGTCGCGCGTCCTTGGCCTGAGTCGGGCCGCTCCACTTGCCATGCTTTCGAGGCCTCTGCATGGACGCGCACTCGCGCCGCTCCTACACCCGGGTCGCATCGACTGTCTTCCTTTGAGCCCCGACCCAATCGATTTTACCCTAAAATTGCACGACAGTGTTTAAAAACACTTATTATAAAATAAAAAGAAAAAGAGCATTAGAACATTTAAAAATATATGAAAGGATCAATAAAACGAATATGTTATGCTCAAAAATACGGGCGAAAATCCCGTTTGTCACCTTTCTATACTGATCCCAGCTCGAGCTGCTCCCAAAAACCTATTGAGCAGATTCAGAAAGGGATAATGGAGAACACAAAGATAGCAGTTACAGTTGTAAAAAAAATAATTTCTATTGTCAATGAAGTTCCAGATGAGATGGTGAGAAACAAAAATTTGAAGAGAATGGTGGAAACAGCACTTCTGGTGACAAAGGCAGAATCATCTGAGAAAATTTAAACATAACACCAGAGCTCGATGATGATTTCTGGTCCTATCCAGAACACATTACTGTGATTATGGAGGTGGAGAAAGCTACATTGAAAAGAGATGATTTGAAAAGAAAGTTAGATGCTTTGCCTACTCTGAGCCTGGGTGATGACAATGAGAGATGGGACACGGTCCTTAGAGTTGTGGAAGAGAATGATAGAATGATAATGCATGAAGAGGAAGAAATTATTGCTAGAGAGAATGAGCCATTGGTGCCTCTTGACACTCAACATGAAGATGATTGTGTTTCTCCTATTCATTTTGGAGAAACTGTGAGTGATGAAAAGGGTAAAGAGGAAACTATTGCTGAGAATGAAGTTGAAGGGCAACAGACTGGGAACAAAAATGATGTAAGTAACACTCTGCCATGACCTGTAATTGATTTTTCCATAAATCTATTGCTCAGATTATTGTGATCTTAATATCAAAAGCATACTCCAAACTTACAGGGTTTTGAGAAAAATACTGAGAACACTGGAAAAGCTGTCAGTCACGAGGAAGAACATGAACATGAGAAAGAGCATGATGTAAGTATTTTAGCATGACATGTAACACATTTTCGCATGACCAAGTACATATTTTAGCATCGACCTGTAGCTCAATTTAGCATTACCTGAATAACTAACAATAGCACAACAATCCAAACTTGCAGGGTGTTGATCAAAACACAGAGAAGAAAGATCAAGCTGAGAAAGAGGGTGTTGATGAAAACAAAGAGAAATAAGATCAAGCTGAGAAACAGCACGATGTAAGTTTCATTTAAGCATGCATACACTCTATTTCAAAGCAAAACATTCTTAACATAATAATCTAAACTTTCAGGATGTTGAGTAAACTGCTGACACTCCACATAAAGAAGAACATGAAAACAAAGAGAAAAAAGATCAAGCTGAGAAACAGCATGATGTAAGTTTCATTTAAGCATGCATACACTCTATTTCAAAGTAAAACATTCTTAACATAATAATCTAAACTTTCAGGCTGTTAAGCAAACTGCTGACACTCCACATGAAGAGGAACAAGTTTCAGCTGCTGAGGTAACATATGATAACATATGATATCAAGTTTTCAGTGTCGTCGCGCTATGAAAAAATATAAGAAGAAGATTGTTGAGAAGGATTCTCATGCTGAGGTAAACAAATATTAAAAATCATTTACATATCATTATACTTCATAAAATTTTATCATGATAACCAATCCTGGCATAACAACTACGATATTGTATAATTGTATAGGGATGCACAGGGGTGGTCACACGAAATAAATTATCTTTGAAAAAAACTGAGAAGATGGTGTCTCCTTACCAAGACAGAACAATAACAACGAATGAAAAGTTGAGCAAGAGTCAGAGGGATTTGTTCTTCTGGTTAATGAAGAACGATGAAGCAAATGAGTAATTTTCATATATCATCTTTCAATATTATTTCACATTATAAAATAAAATTACTTTGAAAACATCTCACAAAGAATTGATTTTTGTAGTGATGATTTTGTTTATTCGGATGGAGAGGTCTTCATTACAAGGAATGAAATGAAGACATTAGCTCCTGGCACGTACATTAGCTATGCCGTTATCGATGTGTGGAGTACCATCCTGAATCATAATGAAAAATTGAGAGGTCCGTACTCCCCAAGAAGATTCTTCAGTTCAACAGACACAACTGTAAGTGATTTGGAGTTCTTCAGTCTCATGCTAAAATGTATATATGTTTATGCTAATACGTGCATAAATAATTTTTTATATATTGTACAGTGGAAAATAATTTTAGAGCCTGCTGCAGCATGGGATGAGGGAAGAAGAATGTCAAAATTCTGCGAAACACTGCTCGGAGAGATTCAGGGGATGAAAACACTGAAAATCACAGACATTGATATGGTAAAACAAATATATACATGAGAATTTTAAATATAGAAGAACAAAACTCACATAATCTTATTATTCATGTGCAGTACCTCTTTCCCATATACAATGCAAACCATTTCTACGTTATGTCTATTGACCTTCACAAATACAAGGTGGAGATACTTGACAACTCCTCAGTATTGGATGGTGAAGAAAGTGTCAAGTACGGTGACATCCCCAACCTCATGGTATGAGCAACTAAACAATACAAATGTTTAACATTCAACAGAACACCACTAACAATAAAAAATATACAGGTCAAGTTTCTGGTAGAATTCCTAAAGAATAATGACCAGAAGAAAAAATCAGCACAATTATTGAAGAATTTTAAATATGCTAAAAGATTGAAGATGCTGTAGATGAATGACACAACCAAAATTGACTGCGGGGTCTTTGCGATGAGGCACTTGGAAACTTACAAAGGAGATGGGCTAAATAATTGAAAATCTGGAATCAAGCCAAACAATCTCAAACAGCTCAAGTTTATGAGAGCCAAATACTGTGATGCGATTCTCGGTGCAGACAGTAATGTATATGGTGTAAGGAACAAAGCAAAGGCAAACTTATTCTACAGGATGCCATGTGAAGATGGTCTGATCAGTGTTGAAGATTTTCTTCTCTCTCTCTGAATGATTTGTAATCATAACCAAATTTCCGCAAATACTACTATTTTGAAGACAGATTTATCATGAATATTATTTTTATAAATATTAGGTTAAACTGATAATTGTTAGTTTAGGTTGATGAATATTAGTATCAGATGTTTTGTGATGGATAATTGTTAGTTTAGGTTGATGAATATTAGTATGTATTCATGTTTGTACCAACATGGTATTGTTCATTTGATTTTAGCATCATACCATTTCTCCTCAAATTTAGCCTCCCATTTGGCTCATTTTAGCCTTATGAAGTTCTCATTTTAGCATGCACATAAACAAAATATGGAACGACGATTTCATTGGAATGTAACGCAATACACCCTATTTGGGAACACTGAACCCTAATGGGAATCTCACAATTACTAATTAGGATCAAATGAGCCCTAATTGGGAGGTAATAAACCCTAATTGGGAATGGTGAACCCTAGTGGAAAATGTCACATCAATTTTAGCCTCCCACTTCGCTCATTTTAGCCTCATGAATTTCTCATTTTAGCATGTGTTGATAAACAAAAGATGGAACGGTGATTTCATTAGAATGGAACGCAGTGAACCCTAATGGAAATCTCAAAATTACTAATTGGGATCAGATGAGCCCTAATTGGGAGGTAATAAACCCTAATTGGGAATGGTGGACCCTAGTGGAAAATGTCACATCAAATTTAGCCTCTCATTTCTATGATCATGCTTCACCAGTCTCTGAATTAATTTTAGCATGATACTACTATCATTTTAGCATCATAGAAACCCTAGTTCGTCTATAATAAACTGTGAACTATAATAACGTAATAAACAAGAATATTAGAAGGTTAAGATTATGAACAAATTAAAAATAAAAGTTCCTAATTAAAAATATTAGTACGTGATGGAAAAATTAATCTAAATACATAAATAATAATTAGTATGTTAAAATAATTATGACTTTTATTCTATGAAATAATAGATCATATTCCGTCCCGCGTAAATCATTAGGGATGAAAATGTAATTAAAATTACATTTAATGAACAGTTGAGATATTCAAATTAAAAGTTGTGTCTGCTCAGAAACCTGCATCGAGCATATATTCATTATTTACCTGCAACAAATCCCCATTTTTACAGAAACACCATTCACGACAACAAGCGAAAAATAAAAAAAAAGCGTAAACTCGAAGAACAACAATGGCGGACAAAAAAGTTGTAGCCTCTACCAACAAAAAAGGTACACTTTCATTTTTGTAAAAAGAACATACATACGAAGGTCTGAACATATATGTACTTACTGTGTTGTCAGAGATGAAGTTAGGGTTCAAACATATTTTAAATTTTTGAGTTTCATTTTTATTTTCCAGTAGGAAAGCAAGCGTAAAAATTGTTGATAATTTTAGCATGATCATTGTAGCGTAATAATATATATATATATATATATATATATGTGACGAATTTTGAAAAACTATGAGAGTAAAGTTAAAAAAAACATTTTATATTATTTATTTCAAATCATTGTTTTAGCATGATGTATAATATAATTTGAGCATGAATAAACTCCAGTTTTAGCATGAATAGATTATATTACCCATGTTGATTGAGCTGTTGCAGAATTAGTTTAGGACAAATTGATTTATAATTAACCTATGCTGTGGTGTCCCAAAATTTCATAAATAATAAATATCTCATTTATTTAAATAAAAGAGTTTAATACAACGGAAGCAATATTTATAATAAAACAATATTTATTAATCTTGACCATCACTCCGTCTCCACATCATCGTCCGAGCTTCATAAACCTGAAAATATAATAGCTTTGGGGTGAATGCTATTAACTCTGTGAGGTTACTGTATTTATCCAGATTATACACAATATGAACAATAAATACATAGCATATCAAGTATCATTTTCCTACAGCCCTTAGGTTGAACATGCAACCCGTAGGTTGAGTAACTTTTCCTGCAGCCCGTCGGCTGAACATGCAACCCGTAGATTGAATAAATTTTCCTGCAACCCGTAGGCTGAATACATATAATTTTCCACATATAAACTGCATAAAATGCATAATAAGGATAAATGAATATTTTGCATAATAATCCACGTTGGATTCCCTACCTTCACTTGAACTTGAAACGTAACGGTATTAAATTTTTATCCACGCGCGCCGCCTCAAGGGAAGTAGAGCGGAGAAGATTGAAGATTTATTTCTTTGAGTTGTGTGGTTTTTTGTTAATAGAGAGTCATGTATTTATACTGGACCTTGAGGGTTTAAAAATGGGAAATCTCTGGTTTTAAGGGGATGAAATAATTGATTGAATCAATTTATATAATCACTGCAGATCAAATCACCGATAATTAGCGATTGGGTGCAAGGTGATTACAGCAGACATCTCTTTCCTATTCTAACTCTCAATTCTCATGGTAGGGTTGAACATGAAGTACTCTAAATGGGTCAAGAATGATAATTCTTTTGGGCTTCAAATAGATAGGCTCACCATAAATAAATAGTAAAAATAAATAGAAAGTCTATTGTTCTATAAATTATATAAATAAAATATTTAACATAATTTGATATAGAAAACACATATTAAATGTTTGGCGCGACTTATAGGATTTGATAATGATTTAAATAACCTCCATAAAATATAATATAAAAGTAGATTTTTTTTTTAAACTTCGGGGAGTCACATCCTACCCCACTTAAAAAGAAATTTTGTCCTCGAAATTTACTCACCTTACTCTTGTCTTGCTACTATCTTAAAACAAATAACACCTCGACTTTACCATATTCCACATATCGACCTGAAATAGTTAGACCTTTCCATTTCTATACCAAAATCGACTATTGAATAATCCACAATACTCTAAGTTTACTAAGATATTTCTAAACCCTTATAGATATCCTTGGCAAGTTGTAATGTCTCTTCTCCAACCTTAAAAGAACTATTCCTTCATGAGAAAAGCTTATTCGGCATCATTTGCATAAAGTAAATTCATCTATATATCGAATCCTTAAAACAACTTTATTCCATCTTCAGTACTTTTATTACAGCTAATATCCCAAAATTTCTTTTTAAGTGGGGTAGGATGTAACGCCCCGAATTTAAAAAAAAAAATCTACTTTTATATTATATTTTATGGAGGTTATTTAAATCATTATCAAATCCTATAAGTCGCGCCAAATAGTTAATATATGTTTTATATATCAAATTATGTTATATATTTTATTTATATTATTTATAGAACAATAGACTTTCTATTTAATTTTACTATTTATTTATGGTGAGCCCATCTATTTGAAGCCCAAAAGAATTATCATTCTTGACCCATTTAGAGTCCATCATGTTCATCCCTAACGTGAGAATTGAGAGTTAGAATAGGAAAGAGATGTTTGTTGTAATCACCTTGCACCCAATCGCTAATTATCGGTGATTTGATCTGCAGTGATTATATAAATTGATTCAATCAATTATTTCCTCCTCTTAAAACCAGAGATTTTCCATTTTTAAACCCTCAAGGTCCAGTATAAATACATGGCTCTCCGTTAACAAAAAAAGCCACACAACTCAAAGAAATAAATCTTCAATCTTCTCCGCTCTACTTCCCTTGAGGTATTTTTCCCTTATGTTTTTTTTCTTCTTACTACTACAAGTGTTTTTATATTG
Organism: Perilla frutescens; assembly: GCA_026008535.1. Taxonomy (NCBI): domain Eukaryota; kingdom Viridiplantae; phylum Streptophyta; class Magnoliopsida; order Lamiales; family Lamiaceae; genus Perilla; species Perilla frutescens. The sequence continues at coordinate 33,794,870 of BRKX01000012.1, forward strand.
AGAGTGGGTCACTCTCTGATTTTTGGCGAGCAGAGAAGTGAGAAAATGGGTTTTTTATGCTGTTTTAAATAAAGATGGGTTGCGTATTTCTTTTTTTTTTTTTTTTTTTTTTTTTTTTTTTCTGTCAATGAACATTTGCAAGAGAATAGAAATAGACTTTTGTAACTATGGTGGTGGAACCCACTTGGTCAACACAATTAGACTAGGAAAAAGAGCAAAGTGAATGGGTCATTCATTATTTATTTATTCTTAATCTTTTAAAGCACACAAGCATACACATATACTTATATATTACTCACGTACACAAATATATATATATACATATTATCTCACATGCACACCTATGCACATATATATATATATGTATTATATATAATATGTACACACACGTAAATAATAAGTAATATATATATATATATATATATATATATATAATCATGCGGCTTTCCCAAAAATATATATATTGAATTTGCATTTTTTCTTCAACACAGTTTTGTTAAGTTCTTCTTCTTCTTCTTCTTCTTCTTATTATTATTATTATTATTATTATTATTATTATTATTATTATTATTATTATTATCATCATCATCATCATCATCATCAAGGTATTTTAATGTTATGTTGATTAATTATCATTATTATGTTAGGCGGTGCGCGTGAATATTTTAATGTTATGTTAATTAATTATCATTATTATGTTAGGCGGTACACGTGGATAAAAATTTAATATCATTACGTTTTAAGTTCAAGTGAAGGTGGGAAATCCAACGTGGATTATTATGCAAAATATTCATTTATCCTTATTATGCATTTTATGCAATTTATATGTGGAAAACTATATGTATTCAGCCTACGGGTTGCAGGAAAAGTTATTCAATCTACGGGTTGCATGTTCGGCCGACGGACTGCAGGAAAAATTACTCAACCTACGGGTTGCATGTTCAGCCTAAGGGCTGTAGGAAAATGATACTTGATATGCTATGTATTTATTGTTCATATTGTGTATAATCTGGATAAATGCAGTAACCTCACTGAGTTAATAGCACTCACCCCAAAGCTATTATATTTTCAGGTTTATGAAGCTCGAGCAATGACGTGGAGACGGAGTGGTAGTCAAGATTAATAAATATTGTTTTATTATAAATATTGCTTCCGCTGTATTAAACTCTTTTATTTAAATAAATGAGATATTTATTATTTATGAAATTTTGGGACGTCACAGTTCTACGTAAATATTAAATAATTAAGGCGCGACTTATAGGAACGTAATAATATCGATAACTTGCTTGAATCAATATTTTTAGAAAATTGTAATGACCAGTTTAAAATAATTTTGGGTCGTTACATATGCAGATAATTTGAAGCGTAAAAATCTAGAACCAAATTCATCTGGATCAGAATTCCTTCATCGAATTCGAGGAGAACATATTTATTCTTTCCAAGAACATGTTGAGTCATCATCATCTCAAGTTGAGGTAGTGATGCAGGAGAATACGCTGAAGAGCAGAGCAATCCCAGCACCTCTGACGAAAGTAATTAAAGATCTCAACTACAAGCAGAGGGAAGCTGTCATTAGTATAGGATTCGGAAATATCTTGTACCTCAATATAAGGGAAATACCATAAAAGTTGAGCTATTGGGTTCTAGATAATTTCAATCCACGACGCTGTCAGATAGAACTTCAAGAAAATGGAGGTAGTGTTCCAATTACTGAGGATGATGTTGCACTCGTGTTTAGCTTTTCTAAAGGTCGAACACTTATGGAGAGAAAGAAAATAAATCATCGATGTGAGCTGATATATAGCTAGAGACAAAGGATGGAGAAAGAAAAATATAAGATCGAAGCATCTGATATTATTACAAACATGCTTGAAGACACTGAAGGAGGGAGATGGTTCAAGATACAATTTATGGTCTTGCTTACAAGTTATCTCATAGAAAATGAAGGCAACGGTTATTTACCTTCGAAAATCATGCATCTATTCGATGATATTGACAATGTGTCACAGTTCAACTAGTGTGACTTCACTGTTAGATGCTTGGTTGAGCATGTAATATCCTGGCATAGAAACAAGACAAAAGACTTCACGGGCCCCATCTTGTTCTTGACTGTAAGACTCTATATCCATATTTCATTTTAGCAAATATTTGCATACATTTTAGACTCTTTTTTCCTGATTACTAGTACTAATTATTACAATAATTGAACAACAAAATAGCTTCTGTATGTCGATAAGGTAGTCTTGTTCACCAGGTATATACCCAGGTCTGTACCGGTGATACAAGAATGGAATACAATTCTGTTACTTGATAGAGAAGAGTTTGAAATGAGTGCAAGTGGATTTAGGTTAGGGTCAGTGTATGGACCCTATGAAGATGAGGGGGATGAGACATAAGAAGAAACTATGAGTGAGGAAGTTGATTCAGAGGAACGTGAAGGGGAATACGATGTAAGTAATATTTTACTATGACCTGTAATTGATTTTGGCATGAATCTCTTGCTCAGATTATTGTGATCTTAATATCAAAAGAAAAAAAGATTAACAACATACTCCAAACTTACAGGATGTTGATGAGGAGGATGAGACAGAAGAAGAAACCATGAGTGAGGAAGAGGATTCAGAGGAAGGTGAAGGGGAACATGATGTAAGTAACATTTTACTATGACTTGTAATTGATTTTGGCATGAAGCTCTTGCTCAGATCATTGTGATCTTAATATCAAAAACAAAAGATTGACAACATCCTCCAAACTTACAGGGTGTTGAGATAAGTACTGAGAATGCTAGAAAAGCTTTCAGTGAAGAGGAAGCACATCAACCTGAGAAAGATCACGATGTAAGCCTTTTAGCATGACATGTAACTCATTTTAGCATCAATCTGTAGCTCAATTTAGCATGATTTGAATAAACTATTAATAACATAACAATCTAAACTTGCAGGATGTCAATGAGAAAGAAGATAAAGTTGAGACAGAGCACGACGTAAGTTTCATTTAAGCATGCATACACTATTAAAAAGCAAAACATTGATAATATAATAATGTAAACTTTCAGGCTGTTGAGCAAAGTGCTGAGGAAAATGCAGGAGAGGCTCCGGCTGAAGAGGAACAGGTTCCAGTTGCATTTTAGCATGATCTATATATGATTTAAGCATGTTGGATAAATCCATTTTAGCATGCATACCTTTCCAAGCAAAACATTAATATCATATTATATCAAACTTTCAGCGGGCTCGCGCTGCCAAAAAAGGAAAGAAGATTGTTGAGAATGATTCTGAAACTAAGGTAAACAAAAATTAAATCATTTACATATCATTATACTTAATAAAATTTAATCATGATAACCAATCATGGCATAACAACTATGATATTGTATAATTGTGTAGGGATATACAGGGGCGGTCATGAAAATAAATTATCATTGAAAAACACTCAGAAAATGGTATCTCATTTGCAAGAGAGAGTCATCACAACAAATGAAAATTTGAGCATGACTCAGAGGGAATCATACTTCTGGTTGATGAAGAATGATGTAGTGAATGAGTAATTTTCATATATCATCCTACAATATTATTGTATCAACTATTAAAAAAATTTACTTTGAAAACATCTCACAAAAACTCCTTTTTTCAGAGATAATTTTGTATATTCGGATGGTACAGTCTTCATTTCAATGAATGAAATGAAGACACTAGCTCCCGATACCTATATAATCTATGTCGTTATTGACGTGTGGAGCACCATCTTGAACCATAAAGAAAAACTGCGAGGTCCATACTCTCCGAGGAGATTCTTCAGCATAACTGACACAACAGTAAGTGATTTAAATTTCTTCAGTCACATCATAAACTGTGTATATGTATATGCCAATATGTGTATTCTATGGTGCTAAAATTGGTATTTGTACAGTGAAAAACCATTTCAGAGCCTGCAGCAGCATGGGATGAAGGAAAAAAAAGATCAAAATTCTCTGAAACACTGCTCGGAGAAATTCAGAGAGTGCAAACACTGAAAATCACAGACATCAACATGGTAAAACAAATATATACATGAGAATTTTAATTATAGAAAAACAAAACTCACATAATCTTATCGTTCATGTGCAGTACCTCTTCCCAATATACAATTTAAATCACTTCTATATTATTTCCATCGATCTTTGGTAGTACAAGGTGGAGATACTTGACAATTCGTCAGTGCTAGATGGTGAAGAAAGAGTCAAGTATGGTGACATCCCAAACCTCACGGTATGAATAACTCAACAATACAAATGTTTAACATTCAACAAGCGGCACAATTGTTAAACAATTTTAAATCTGTTGAAAGATTAAAGATGCCCTGGAGGAATGACACCAACAAGATTGACTGTGGGGTCTATGTGATGAGACATTTGGAAACGTACGAAGGAGATGGCTTGAAGTATTGGAAAAGCGGAATCAAGCCAGACAATCTGAAACAGCTAAAGTATATGAGAGTCAAATAATGTACTGCAATTCTGAGTACATACAATAATCTAGAAAGTGTAAGGAACAAAGCTGATGCAAACCTACACTACATGCTCTCATGTCAAGATGGTCTGATTAATGTTGAACAATTTGTTCTGTCCAAATGATTTGTACTCTTAATCAAATTTCATGATTTGTACTCTTAATTAAATTTCTGCAAGTAGTACTATTTTGAAGACAGATATATCATGAATATTTTCTGCAAGTACTAACAGTTTTTAGAAAGATATCTTAGGAATGTTAATTTATAAATATTGTTATCTTAAGCTGATAAATATTAGATTCAGACATTTTCTAATGCATATTTGGAAATGTTACTGTTAGTATATATTTTTCTCTAATATTAATATCAGATGTTTTGTGATGGATATTTAGAAGTGTTACTGTTAGTATGTATTTATGTTTGTACCAACATGGTATTGTTCTTTTGATTTTAGCATCATACCATTTCTCCTCAAATTTAGCCTCCCAGTTGGCTCATTTTAGCCTCATGAAGTTCTCATTTTAGCATGCGTTGATAAACAAAATATGGAACGACAATTTCATTAGAATAGAACGCAATACACCATATTTGGGAACACTGAACCCTAATGGGAATCTCACAATTACTAATTAGGATCAGATGAGCCTTAATTGGGAGGTAAAAAACCCTAATTGGGAACGGTGAACCCTAGTGGAAAATGTCACATCAAATTTAGCCTCCTACTTTACTCATTTTAGCCTCATGAATGAAATGCAATAAACCCTATTTGAGAACAATAAACCCTGATGGGAATCTCTTAAAAATCCTAATTGGGAACGGTGAACCCTAATTGGTATCTCATAGACCCTAAATGGGAGCAATGAACCCTAATTGGAACGTAATAAACCCTAATTGGGAACAGTAAACCCTAGTGGAAAATGTCACATCAAATTTAGCCTCATACTTCACTCATTTTAGCCTCATTCATTTCGCATTTTAGCATGTTTTGATTAACAAAAAATGCAATGGGAATCTGACAACGTATATAACCTCATGCTTCCGTTATTTTAGCATTATATTCTAAACGATAATTATGGTTAATAAAACTTAATAGTAATATAATTACCGCAAAGGAAATGTCATAAACACTTTTATTAAAAATCATATATATTCTTAAAAATGAATGTGCTGAAAATAATTCACAAGCATTGTAAAACATGATGATAAACTATGCCCAATCACTGCAATAACATCAAGTTGGACAATTCCTAGTGTCATGATCTGTAACAGCCCGGTCCCGAGATAGGGATTTCCGAGTGGGGACAGGGTGTTATTAAGGGATTAATAAATAAAGATAGGGGATTTATCAAGTAGTTTAAGAATCAAGACGTGCTTTAGAAGTTGAATGGTGATGCTCGGGTTTACTTGGATTAAAAGAAAGCATGCTTAAGCGGAATGAAATGGCTAACTAATCAGATACTGACTTGTTAGACCTCTTTGCAGATGAACGGAGGTTATACTCAAAAGCAGAGATAAACATAATATGCATCTTATAAGTATTAGATCATTTCTGAGGGGATTATTCATAGAGTCTTGCTAAACATAATAGGACTTAAACAGAATTGAAAAGAGTGTATCAGAGTAGCGGATCACAAAGTGGGATTTCATAGAAACATTAGATAATAGCAAAATAGTCTTGGCAGCCAACCCACATTCACAGCCACCAGCATCCTCAGCATCTCAACCTGAAAACATTTGAAAAGAGGGGGCATGAGCACTAATGTACTCAGTGGGTTTTAGCGAAAATGCTTTTATAACTTTCAAGATATCCAATGATTAATAGACGGTATATGGAGAGCAAAACGCAAAAGCCCTCTCCGTATCCGTAAAACCTTTTCTTTTCTTTTGGGCCCAACTTGGCTCAAACCTGTCGTCAACTGTACCCTTAGGCATGCCATAGGATAGAAGAGGGGTTACCTCAAATATCCGAACGAGTTTGCGAGGGAAAAACCCCTCAGCGTCTACCTTAATAGTTCTGAGCTCGAGTCCTGCTTAAGTGGATGCTAAGTCCGTCTCTTCCTATTCTTGCTAACATTACCAGGCTTAGAACAATGTCTAAGGCTAATATCTTATCACTACATGATCTCGGCCTACAAAAGGGGGGTAAAGCTACCCTAACAAGGCAATCCTTAATCCTTAACTAAACGAGCCTTATTAAAGCATAAACATTCAAGTACGAGGAAATGAACGCGGATAAACATTGATTGCAAATAAAGCAATTCTAAACACTTCATGCTAGCATAAATTGTAAATAAACAATTCTAGTATATCTAAACATACTTGAGAGCTCACTTAACTTATACTAGCTTTCTTTACTTTATCTAACCCAAATAATAATTCAGCATAATCATGCATAACTTCATTTATTCCTTTCCTTGTATAGAGATCAAACAGGTTGAGCAAAATACTTTATTGGATATCTCATTTGCCCTAACATGCTTCTAGAGTTTATTAGCTCAAACTTTAGATGAGTATAGATTTACCCACCTTGATTACGGAACGGAAGACGAGGCAACGAGCTGGTGGTTTTCCTTAGTATTTCTCCGAGGCTCGATTCCTCCTACAAAAGTCGAATCGTCGACTTAGAAGCCTTCTTCGAAGATTTCTAATAACATGATATTAAGTAACACCCAACTAAAATTCTCTTAGCTAGGACTTAACATGGATAGCACGACTTTGATTTAATAAAGGGATCGAGAATGGTTTAATTTATTTAAGAAACCTCTGGACTCGATCTCTAATTTTTTTTTACGGAAAATAACTCAATATCTTATTCGAAATAATTTGAAATTAACTTGAATACCTTACTATAATTTAAACTTGAACATGGCTTAAAAGTATCATAATTTTAAAGACTCGAAAAGATCGGAAAGACAGAGTACGGAAATAGCCGGAAAGGACGGAAACAAAACAACACAGAAAAGGGAGGGGGGCGCCGCGGGGCTACCCTGCCCCGGCGGGCTACCCGCCGCCGCGGGGCTACTAGCCTCGGCGGGCACTTCGCCCCCGGCGGGCCGTCCCCCGGCGGGCTCCCCCGCCCCCGGCGGGCACGGCGCGGCCGTGGGGGGTGTGGCGCGGCGGCGCTCACCACCCCCCCCCCCCCCCGCGGGGCTCTCTATCTCCCTCTTTTCTCTCTCTCATCATCTGGGTTCCTTTTTCAACGTGTTCTTCAACTGTTCTTCGTGTTCGTTGATTTCTTCGACGAACACGAAGAACAATTAACCCGGATTTTTATAAAAACAACGTAATAAATTTAACATGCAATAATATGCTTTTATCTTAAAAATAATTTTGGCATTACAACGGTATAAACACGAGAATCCTCTGAAATAAATAAATATGACTTGAACGGAATTTAACAGAATAACGGAGTTAATCTTCTAGAATAATAATAACGAAAATAAGACGAGAAATATAATGTAAGCGTTATTATTTTGGAACTTCAATATGAATCGAAATACTACTTTAGATGAACAATAATGAAGAACGCGAAGAACATAAAGAACGGAAAGTAAATGCGGAATTTAAAAGACGGAAGAGAAATAGGATCGAGATTGACGAACAAGAATGGACGGGGTTAGGTGCGTCGAAGGAATGTGGCTAGCTCGGCGTCTCGTCGAGTCGCAACGGTGGCAGGGCCACCTGCTACGATTTCAACGGCGCCCCTAGCACATTCCCTCACCGCATCCCTTCCACGTCACTCCGCTCGTCGTCTTGAAGAACACTCACGTAGAACGATTTTTACTTCGACAGAACCTTCTCGGCTTTCAAAGCTTTTCACCCTCTCGATTTAGAAGTGAAGTGGATGTGAAATGAGCAAGAATTTACTAAAGGGGTGGTCCCCTATATATAGGAAAAGCTTTTGCTTCCCTTGGAAGCCATTGCTGTGCAGGAATACTGCAAAAGTTACCCCGGGTTCGGTTAAAAGCTGCTTTATTCGATATCGAGGTCCAAATGACTTCAGACACGAAATCTAAAAATACCGGGAGACTCGTTGGCTCGAATACTAGTGAACCAACTTGTTTCATGAAGAAGACGGGTTCGTCAGAAGGAAGACGAGCAAAGATTCCCTTTTTGGAATTACTGTTAATATTCACTCAGACTGATAGATTTGGCTCCCAAGCGTTCGATTGATCTCAGAATGTCAATCTGTGAACGCCAACGGAATCCTTGAGTCATTTCCCATAAGGGGGGCCTGACAGAACTGGACTTGGATTAACAAGGAGGATTTCGTAAATTTCTCAAAATACGAACGCACGCAAAAGTTACTATTCATTCTTCTTTTAAATGCGTTTTTCATTACCGGGAACTCAAATGACTTCAGAATTAAAATCCGAAAGCACCGACATACTCCTTGAGTTAAAACCTTTCTAACGAGACCACGGATGGTCATAAAATAGTTAAAATCACATTTCTCAAAAGGCGATCTGACTCCTAAAGTCGTGACTGACATCCAAACTTAACTAATCTTAATTAAATTCTTTCTTAATTAATTAACTTATCATTAACATTTCCTCTAAACCTTATTCAGAAATCTGAGTTATTACATCCTAACCTCCTTAAATAAAATTTCGTCCCAAAATTTACTAACCATGATAAGCGATATCAGGGTACTTCTTGAGCAACTCGGATTCAAGCTCCCAAGTTGCTTCCTCCGAGCCATGGTGGTTCCAGATTACTTTCACAAGATCGATCTCCTTATTTCTTAGCTTCTGAATTTTTCGATCCACGATGGCTTGAGGCTTTTCTTCATAGGCTAAGTCCTCATTCAGGACTATCTCTTCATTGCTAATCACGTGTTTTGGATCAAACACGTACTTTCGTAACATTGAGACATGAAAGACGTCATGTACATTACTCAGGTTGGGTGGTAAGGCCAACCTGTAGGCTACTTCATTCACCTTTTCTAATATCTCAAAAGGTCCGATAAATCTGGGCCTTAATTTGCTTCGTTTGCCAAAACGAATTATTCCTTTTGATGGAGACACCTTCAAAAACACTTTATCTCCAATGTCGAAGCTGAGATTCGTCCTCCTCTCATCTGCATAATCCTTCTGTCTATCCTGAGCTTCCTTGATGCGCTGATGAATGAGCTCGATTTTCTGGACGGCTTTCTGGACCATCTCGGGTCCAAGTATCATTTTCTCTCCGATCTCGTCCCAATATAGGGGCGATCTACACTTCTTTCCATAAAGGGCTTCGTAAGGGGCCATGCCGATCGATGTCTGGTAGCTGTTGTTATAGGCACATTCTACCAAAGGCAGTAACTCTTCCCAATTGCCTCCTTGATCGATGACGACTCCTCTAAGCATGTCTTCTAGAATCTGGATGGTCCTTTCAGATTGGTCATCCGTTTACGGATGGAACGCTATGCTAAAGTTGAGCTTTGATCCCATTGCATCTTGTAGGCTCCTCCAGAATCTTGATATAAATCTTGAATCATGGTCCGATGTAATCGAGACCGGCACTCCATGCAAACGCACAATTTCCTTAACATACAACTGGGCTAGTTGATCTAGTCCATCCGTCATCCTAACAGCAACAAAATGTGCCGATTTAGATAATCGATCAACGATTACCCAAATAGCGGTATTTCCCCGCTTAGACCTTGGCAATCCTACGACAAAGTCCATGTTGATGTGATCCCACTTCCATTCAGGAATTTCTAGGGTTTGAAGCAAACCAGAAGGTTTTTGATGCAAAGCTTTCACTTGTTGACAACTCAGACACCTTTCCACGAAGGCGGTTATTTCCCTTTTCATGTTATTTCACCAGAAGTTTCTCTTCAGGTCTTGGTACATCTTGGTACTTCCGGGATGTGCTGTATATGGCGTATCGTGTGCTTCGCACATGATTTCCTCCTTTATTCCTCCTTTGCTAGGCACACAAAGCCTTCCTTTGAACAAGAGTGCGTTGTCGGCGGCTTCTGCGAATTCTTGAGAGTTATCAGTTCGCGCTTCAGCCCTTTTCTTTTCGAGAAACTCGTCTCCTCTCTGGGCTTCAATTATCCTTTGCCTTAGGTCGGGCTGAGCGACTGTCGCGGCAATTTGAGCTTGAATGGTCTCGAGTGGTGTTAGCACCTCGATCTTTAACTTCTCGAACTCCTTGCGAAAATCTTCCTGAGCTTAAATGAGTCCTAACTCTGCCTTCTCTTTTCTACTTAGGGCATCTGCTACTACATTTGCTTTCCCTGGGTGGTAGTGGATCGTACAGTCATAGTCTTTTACGAGTTCTAGCCATCTTTTTTTGTCTCATGTTAAGATCTTTTTGCTCGAAGAAATACTTCAAGCTTTTGTGATCTGAGAAGATCTCACACTTAGCTCCATAGAGGTAGTGCCTCCAGATCTTCAGCGCATGAACGACCGCTGCTAGTTCTAAGTCATGCGTTGGGTAGTTTTGTTCGTGATTCTTAAGCTGTCTAGAAGCATAAGCAATCACCTTTCCTCTCAGCATTAGTACGCATCCTAATCCTTTACTTGATGCGTCTGCGTAAACCACGAAATCTTCATTCCCTTCTGGGATGGCTAAAACAGGGGCTGTGGTTAGCATCTTCTTCAAGGTTTGAAAACTTTCCTCACATTCAGGTGTCTATTTGAACTTGGAATCCTTCTGTAGCAATCGCGTCATAGGCTTGGATATAGTCGAGAATCCTTCAATGAATCTGCGATAGTATCCAGCGAGTCCTAGGAAACTCCTTATCTCGTTCACACTTCTTGGAGACTTCCAGTTGCTTACAGCTTCAATCTTGGCCGGATCCACCTTGATTCCTTCTACCGAGACTATATGACCTAGAAACGTTACTTCTTTGAGCCAAAACTCACATTTGCTGAACTTAGCATAAAGCTTTTCTCTTCTTAAGGTTTCTAGCACTACTCTTAGGTGTTCCTGATGTTCTTCCTCATCCTTGGAGTAGATGAGAATATCATCTATGAAAACTAGGACAAACTTATCAAGGTACGGGTGAAAAACCCGGTTCATTAAATCCATAAACACTGTTGGGCCATTGGTTAATCCAAATGGCATTACCACAAACTCGTAGTACCCATAGCGAGTTCTGAAAGCGGTCTTAGGGATATCCTCCTTTCGGATTTTTAACTGATGGTACCCAGATCTTAAGTCTATCTTGGAGAAAACACTTGCTCCCTTGAGTTGATCGAAGAGATCGTCTATTCTTGGGAGAGGGTATCGATTCTTGATGGTTAGCTTATTAAGCTCTCTATAGTCGATGCACATTCTTAACGTGCCATCCTTTTTCTTTACGAACAAGATTGGGGCTCCCCAAGGTGACACACTAGGTTGGATAAAACCTAGGTCTAGTAACTCTTGCAGTTGAACTTTGAGTTCTTGCAACTCTTTAGGCGCCATTCTGTAGGGGGCTTTTGAAACTGGGGCGGCTCCTGGTTCCAACTTGATAGCGAACTCCACTTGCCTGTCTGGAGGTAGTCCTGGCAGCTCCTTTGGGAATACGTCGGGATATTCTCTTACGACTGGAACGTCTTCGATGGAAAGCTCTCCTCCCTCTTTCCTTATTAGGTTGACAAAAAATGCTTGGCAGTCGTTCTTCCTTATCATCTTGGTGGCCTTTAGGGCGGATATCACTGGGATTTTGGTTCTTAGCCTTGATCCGTAGATTTTCACCTCGGGTTTCCCGGGTGGTCGAAACGTTACCTCCCTCTCGGGGCAGCTTATGGAAGCATTAGCTGAGGCTAACCAATCCATTCCTAGGATTATGTCGAAGTCCTGAATCTTTATCACATAAAGATTTGACTTAAAGTTTTCCCCTTCTATGTTCAGTTCTAGGTTAGAGCAGACCTTCCTAGACATCATTTTCTTTCCAGAGGGAATACTTATTTCAAGGGCATTCTCGGCATTCTCGGGTTCAATCTTCAGTTTCTTACAAACAGACTCAGCTATAAACGAATGCGATGCTCCTGTGTCAAAGAGAGCTAAAATTGGCGTCTCGAGGAGGGTAATCATACCTGCTAGATTACCTGGGGCCTTCGCAGCTTGCTGTTGATTGAGAGCATAAGTACGAGCTGGCTGAGGTGGCCTTTGTCCTTGATTGGACCTTTGGTCTCGCCCTTGGTTCGGTCTCGGGTTCAGTCCCGGCCTTTGACCCTGAGGTCCTCCTTGCTGCAGTCTTGGCTGGTTTCCAGGAAGTTGCTGAAGTGGTTGCGGGTACATGGGTTGCTGTGGTGTTTGGGATCGTTGGTTGTTCCCTTTAGGACACTCTCTCTTGAAGTGCCCCTCCTCACCACAGTTGTAGCACCCAGTTAAATTTGCTCGACAGACTCCAGGATGCATTCTTCCGCACTTTTGACACGGCCTAAAACTAGGGGCGTTGCTAAGTTAATTTCGAGGCACCCCTGACTCTCGATTTTGCCAGTGGGGTTTCTTCCTTCTGTCATCCCTTCTTCCTCCTTCCCACTTCCTTTTCCCCTTCGGATCATTAGACGATTGAGAGGGTTGAATCTTCTGAGGAAGGATGGCTTCTATGCTCAATGCTTTGGCTAAGGTTCGGGCATAAGACATGTCTTCTTGCCCAGCGAGGGCTATGCCAATCTTGGATCTGAGTCCTTTCTTGAACTTGCGTGCTTTTTTCCCGTCTGTGTCCACTAGATGTGGAGCATGCCTTGACAACTGGTTGAATTCTCTATCGTATTCCGACACTGTCTTATTCCCTTGCTTTAGATTCCAGAACTCCATCTCTTTTGCCTCTCGGTAACAATCCAGAATATACTTCTGATACAGATCATGCTTGAAATCTTCCCAACTATAGTCTTCCCATTGAACCGGGGTTATGGTCCTTCGTACGGACTCCCACCAGTAGTCTGCATCCTCCGTTAACATGAAAAGAGCACAACTTAGTTTCTCTCCTTCAGTGCAAGCTATGAAATCGAAGATTCGTTCTAAGGAGCGAACCCATCTTTCGGCATCCATTGGATCTCCTAAACCATTAAACGATGGAGGGTTGTGTTTGAGAAACACACTTTCGGCTTTTGGACCGAGGTTTGGGGCTTGCTCAGGTTCGTTCTCATCCTCATTCTCGGCTTGACGTCTTCGAGGCGGCATTCTAAAGAACTAGATATTAGCGAGGTTTGATTAAATTTATACAAAGCAAGAATGCCTTTTGATAAGGCCTTTTAATTGCACAAGATAGATCAACAAAATGAAATTTAGGCGTCATTCAAACATGATGGGAAAATTGCCTCATTTTAGAGGACTTTGGCATCGATATAGTAAATTATGGGTTACAACCGGGATAGGGCAGTCTCTTGGAAAATTCACTGCCACTATTGGGTTTTGAAATCTTAAAGCATCTATTACATATTAAAGTCTTGGTCAGAGCGGATATTAGATTACAGACAAACAGATGGATTAGATATCTAGGTGTTCTAACAGCAACACCTTCTACACCTCATTTCTATGCTTAATCATGAGCCGGGCCTTTACCCTTCTCCTTGCATGGCGATCCTACTTCCTCTTCGCCTTCTTCTAGGTCCTCGTCTTCTTCTTCTTCGTCTCCGATATCAACCGTTTCCGGGACGTTGAACTTGAATGTCCTCATGCGAACACTCCCTTCAGGATACTGATGGGGCATACACTGTCCCAGACCCTGAGAAGCGGACACAGGGGTCCACTGGTTCACTTGAGGAGTGCAGGAGAATAGGGACTCGGTGTGGTTCATGATTCTGACATTCGAGGGTCCTGCCCCTGTGGTTCCTTCGTCGTGAGGGCGAGGCACTTGATATCCAGGGGGACTGTTGAGAGTCGCCCTTTGCAGTTCTAACTCTACCATGAGAGAGGGATTTTGCTCATCTTCTTGCTGCTCGGCTAAGGCGTGCACGTGGCCATACTCCGATACCCGGAAATAGCCGGAAAGGACGAAAACGATACAACACAGAAAAGGGAGGGGGGCGCCGCGGGGCTACCCTGCCCCGGCGGGCTACCCGCCGCCGCGGGGCTACTAGCCGCGGCGGGCACGGCGCGGCCGTGGGGGGTGTGGCGCGGCGGCGCTCACCCCCCCCCCCCCCGCAGGGCTCTCTATCTCCCTATTTTCTCTCTCTCATCATCTGGGTTCCTTTTTCAACGTGTTCTTCAACTATTCTTCATGTTCGTTGATTTCTTCGACGAACACGAAGAACAATTAACCCGGATTTTTATAAAAACAACGTAATGAATTTAACATGCAATAATATGCTTTTATCTTAAAAATAATTTTGGCATTACAACGGTATAAACACGAGAATCCTCCGAAATAAATAAATATGACTTGAACGGAATTTAACAGAATAACGGAGTTAATCTTCTAGAATAATAATAACGAAAATAAGACGAGAAATATAACGTAAGCGTTATTATTTTGGAACTTCAATATGAATCGAAATACTACTTTAGACGAACAATAATGAAGAACGCGAAGAACATAAAGAACGGAAAGTAAATGCGGAATTTAAAAGACGGAAGAGAAATAGGATCGAGATTGACGAACAAGAATGGACGGGGTTAGGTGCGTCGAAGGAATGTGGCTAGCTCGGCGTCTCGTCGAGTCGCAACGGCGGCAGGGCCGCCTGCTACGATTTCAACGGCGCCCCTAGCACATTCCCTCACCGCATCCCTTCCACGCCACTCCGCTCATTGTCTTGAAGAACACTCACGAAGAATGATTTTTACTTCGACAGAACCTTCTCGGCTTTCAAAGCTTTTCACCCTCTCGATTTAGAAGTCAAGTGGATGTGAAATGAGCAAGAATTTACTAAAGGGGTGGTCCCCTATATATAGGAAAATCTTTGGCTTCCCTTGGAAGCCATTGCTGTGCAGGAATACTGCAAAAGTTACCCCGGGTTCGGTTAAAAGCTGCTTTATTCGATGTCGAGATCCAAATGACTTCAGACACGAAATCTAAAAATACCGGGAGACTCATTGGCTCGAATACTAGTGAACCAACTTGTTTTGTGAAGAAGACGGGTTCGTCAGAAGGAAGACGAGCAAAGATTCCCTTTTCGGAATTACTGTTACTATTCACTCAGACTGACAGATTTGGCTCCCGAGCGTTCGATTGATCTCAGAATGTCAATCCGTGAACGCCAACGGAATCCTTGAGTCATTTCCCAAAATGACTTCAGAATTAAAATCCGAAAACACCGACATACTCCTTGAGTTAAAACCTTTCTAACGAGACCACGGATGGTCATAAAATAGTTAAAATCACATTTCTCAAAAGGCGATCTGACTCCTAAAGTCGTGACTGACATCCAACCTTAACTAATCTTAATTAAATTCTTTCTTAATTAATTAACTTATCATTAAAATTTCCTCTAAACCTTATTCAGAAATCTGGGGTATTACATGATCTGACAACTTGTGGCAATTGCCGCACATTCTGAGTGGTTTGTTCTCCTTTCTCTTCCTTGTCTCCTTCTTAGATATCAAACGAATGCCGTTATCTTTTGTTTTGACTGGAATAGGTGGATGAACATGAATTTTAGAAGGGGCATGTGAACCGTAGAATTGCTCAAACATCATCGTCTTGCAGAGTATTGACCGAGCGAATGTTGGGTTTATGGGTCGCATAAGCCACATCATTCTGAGTCAATTTGATAAGGCAATTCTAATCGGAGAGCCAATCGGACGAAGGGATATGCTCCCGACCATCTACTGTTATCCAGTCCTGAAGAAATCGTAACAACCGGAAGCTACCGACTCAAGTCGTTGAAAGAAACCGTTGGTAGCAACTGTCAGCTCCACCGATAAAAGGTAGTTGTTGGTTGAGAGTGAGCATCTCTCTATACTGAGCGATCAGTCTACAATACCCGCCAGCTCACAACCTCTCATCTCAGTCCATCGCGACTTAATTGAGGATGAGTTCGAGCAAGTTCTAGACCATCAGCTACGAAGCTGTTTCGGTTTAATTGAGGGCAGCAACCCCTCATTATTCGAGCACTTGAGAAGATACCTCCAGTATCATCTCTGGAGATTTCAAATCGATGAGGCCACTATGTTCCACCTCATCCACACTCGTGGATCCTTCTTCTGGATCAACGAAGGCCACTAGAGTAGAAATTGGATGAACCATCCACTCTGCTCGCCGCCAACGCTCTCAGAAATAATGGATTCAATGATCAAACGAATCCAGTAAAATGTTCCAGCCGAAGCTCCTCTTCCAGACAATGAGCCAACCAACTCCTCCTGCACCCCATTTATTGAAGACCTATAAATTATCTCAAACGATGAGATCTTCGCCAACATTGCATCCATGGACTTCAGAAAGAAAGATCTCTCTCTCACTACTCATCATGGTCAGTTCATGATGACTGAAGAAGCTTATGCATGGTTCTCTTCGCCTATGCTCATTCCTTCAGTTCCATCAGTCTGTGATGACAACTTGGCAACTGCATTCACTTTCTTGCCAAATCTATCTATGCCATCATACGATGTACACCAATTTACCCTTTTGGATGATGCCGAAAAGGGGGAAGATGGAAGGTATGATGATGAAAATTTAACTCTTTGGGAGCAGATCCAAAGAGAAGTACAGCATGAGGGGGAAGTACAGCTTGAGGGGGAAGCTCAGCTTCAAGGAGAAGCTTGGAGGACATGGAGTTAAAGAAAAAGGAGAATCAAGCAGGAAAAGAAGAAGCAGTTGAGGAAGTGAAGTAGTAATTCTATCTACTATCAAGAGTTGATATGATAGCTATGATATTAAAAGCTATATGCTCTGATTTATATGCTCGCTCTGATCTGTTTGCTCTGATTTAATTATGCTCTGATTTAATCCTTCAATATCATGCTTCAATATCATATCAAACCTTGCTCATGCTTATGCGCATTCCCTGTTACCCTGATAATCATGCTCTGATAGTTCAAAATAAATGTATGATTAAACTAAAAGTATGCTCTAATACTTGAATTCCTGCTCTAACTTGCTCTGATATCAAGCTTTGCCTATAAGGAAACTACAGCACGTCTCTCAGACGAACATTTGCAGTTTTTCCATCATCATTGACAAGGTTTTGACATCATCAAAAAGGGGGAAAATTGTTAGGGAAAACTATCAATGAACCCCTAGATAAGGTTTTGATGAGATGTCAAAACTATTCCTGAAAAACTGATCAAGATCCAAGCTGTAGATCTAAGCTAACCAATCCAGAGCCTCAAGAAGGAACTCAACTGAAGCCAGAGTGAACCCAACTGGAGCATGGTCAACCAACTAGAAGGATACGCCAACCAGTCAGAACTCAATCCAACTGAGGGTTAAAGGAGTCGAGCCAGTCAAAACAAACTGACAGCTAATTTAGCTGAGCTGAGAGAAAAATCAACAAGACTAAAGAAATTAATAAGAGATCAGTTTAACTTAAGACTGGAAGTATCCAGCTAATGACCAAACTTAACTTCAGCCGAACTGAAGTAGACAGATGAATCAATCAAAGGCCAGAACTGAAGTCAGCCAACTTGTAGAAGAAAACAAGCAAACATCTCACGAGGAAACTCGGAGAAAGATCAGTCAAACTGACAAGCTAGCCAACAACTTGTGATCAATTAAGCTGACAAGAAAGCTCAAGAAAGACCAGTCGAACTGACAAGCTATTCAAAAACTTGTGATCAGTCGAACTGGTAGAAGAAGCTCAGAACTGCCAACTGGAGTGATAGCCGAACTAAGCAGACAAGCTCAAAATTGCCAACTGGAGTGATAGCCGAACTAAGCAGACAAAGCTCAGAACTGCCAACTGGAACTCAAACTTGCTAAACTGGAGCTCAGAACTGCCAGCCAGAGAGTCCTGGAGTTAATGCTCCAATAAAGATCTTGGAATAAATGCTCCAGCGGAGATCCTGGTATTAAATATCCAACAGAGATCGATTGGCAAAGCAACGGCTACTGGAATTGAATATCCAATAGAGATTGATTGGAAGAGCAACGGCTACTTCAACCAAAAGCTCCAATGATCATAAAGACCATCTGCCATTGATGAGCCAACAGAGCCACCGATCAATGGAACTCAACGATCACAAAATCACTTCTCTATAAAAGACGGGTGAATCAAAGTTTTAAAATGACTTTTCGCGACTTTCATTCTTGAAATCTTCATTCAAGTTACTTACGACTGAGCTTTCTTTCTCCCTCCCACATAGCTCAAGTTCAACATTTGCTAAATCTGCGAGAGTCCAACTGAGAAGAAGAATCTACAGAATCAAAGCATTCAGCTAGCAGTTGATAATCCAGCCAGAGCAACCTTCTCAGTTCCAGCAATACACCGATCAACTACCCAGCTCAATTGAAGGAGCACATCAGTTGATATCCTCTATTCAAGACTAACCTCTTGAAGATCGAAAGAGATCTAAAACCTTGTAAAGACATCAATAGCACCTACCTCCCTAGCGAACAGTTAGGGACTGCAAGTGTGAGATGTCGATCCGCTGAGGTAGCGAGCAATTACAAGGTTCAGCCAATTGTCCTTCATTGTATAATTTGTAAAGAAACTCAATTTATATAGTGGATTTGCCCTTCTGCGGAAGGAAGAGAGGACGTAGAAGTTTGAGACTTCGAACCTCTATAAATCGTATGTGTGCTGTATTATTTTGCTTATACTCACATATCTTTGAACTGTATACAAGCTCACACAATCTGCACTCAAGCTGTCTAAAAGTGCTCAACTGATCTGTGCATAGATAAGTTGCTAAGCGAGTCAAGGGCCCTTATCATTCCGCATTTGAAGTAAAGTTTTTGTATCAGTTTATTCACCCTCCCTCTAAACTAACATCGACTCGCCCGGGACCAACAAGTGGTATCAGAGCGATTGATTCTAAGGATCAGCCGTTTCTGCAGATTAACTGAATCAGATCTACTTATCTGTGCTAACATTTCAAGCTATGGGAAACCATAAGCTACCTTTGTTTTCAGTTGAGAATTATGATAACTGGAGCAGGAGAATGAAGGCGCATCTCTGCTCGATCCATGAGAATATGTAGGAAGTTATTGAAGAAGGTCCAATCATTATCATGATGGACAATAAAGCCCACATAGTTGATCTCAATCAACCAGCCAGGATCCCAAAGCCAACTAATCTTCTCACAAGTGAAGAGAAGAAGTTGAAGAATCTAGAGTTTGTTGCTCAGGCTGCACTATTTCAAACTCTAGATGAAGACAGAATGAAGGACACAAAGAACTGCACAACTGCCAAGGAGATATGGGACTTACTAGCAGATCTATGCCAAGAGTCCAAAGCCATCAAAGGAAACATGCTCCAACTAGCAGTCGATAGATACGAGTCCTTCAAAATGCATCTAGAAGAGTCTCAAGCCTTGAAACTAGATTTCTAGGCATCATCAGTGAGATGACCAACCTGGGAAGAAGCTATCCCGATTCTGAGATGAACTCCAAAATTTTGGATAATCTCACCAAAGAATGGGACATGAAAGTAATAGCTACAAAAGAATCAAGAAATCTGAACAGCATCACTCCCAGAGAACTCTTTGGTTCTCTCAAAGCTCATGAGTACAGTCTAAACCGGAAGAAGGAAGCATCGACATCATCAGCTCAAGATGCAGCCTTCTATGGTGAAAGGAACCGGTTTAGAAATACTCGAGGAAGGAACAACTTCAGGCCCAGAAGCTCACCTACCAGAGAGAATCAAGGTGGATCTTCGTCCGAACGAAGAAGAGACACAACCGAAAAGAAGGAAAACCTGACTGAAGACATCAATGATCAAATTCAAACAGTTACCAGGTTGTTAGAAAAGCTGAAGAAAGTCAGAGATAAACAATCAGTTCTACCTCAAACTGATGAAGTCCCAAGAGATGAGAAAACTCATCAACCAGCTGAACGACCAGCTGAACCATTCAGGGGTGGCAATCAAAATCTAGGAGAATGCTTTCACTGCCACAAACAAGGACATTACAGATATGAATGTCCAGAACTCCCTGAAGACAAGAAGGCCAAAGTGAGGAGAAGCTTCTTCAAAAGGAAAGTAATGATTGCAAACTTTGAGAATGTCATGCTAGACGATTCAGACTATCCATCTGGAATTGATTCTGACGATACAACTCAGATAATGAAGTGTTATTCTGCCTCATGGCTGACAATGATGAAGAGGTTAGTACAGCTGACTCTCAAACCTCTTTCTATCATATTAATGAAGCAACTATCTCTAGCAATGAACTTGACATGAAACTTATGATTCTAGAAGATCAATTAGCTTCAATATCCTGCTTGCATGTTGAATTGAGAGATGAAAACAATGAACTGAGAAATAGAGTTAGAAAACTGAGCATTTATCATGAAAGAATGAATTATCTTGAATCTCAGTTTGTGGAATTTGAAAAATTGAAATTGAGAACTGTTGATCTAGAAGCTGAGAATCAAAAACTCAAGCAAGACATCCATGAGAGAGAAAAGGTAACTCTCAAGTTCAAAAAAGGATCTCAAATTCTAGATGAGATATTGAATCATCAGAGAACCGGAACCAGCAGCACAGGGCTGGGATACAGCAAGTTCACTACCTTAGAAAAAGGAAAGGCAGTTGCTCAACCTAGTGATAAAAGAATCCTAAAAGGATTCACCAGATCAACTCATGATCAACCAGTTGAGACATTCAAAGGCAAAGGAATATTGAGAAATCCTCAAACTCAGCCTAGACAATTCAGACAGTTCTCCTAACCAAAAACACCAGGTCAACTGAAGCCAAAATTCCAGTCAAGACCATCAGTTTATCCAAACCAATCCTTTCATTCAAGGTCTTCAGTTCAACAAAGACCACCAGCTCAACACAGAATGCCCCCAAGGCAAACTGATAGATCAGTCCACTTCAAAAAGAAAAACCAGTTTAGATCTCAAGTCTATCCTACCAAGAAGTTCAATCAGAACACCTATAAGAGAGATCAAAGAAACTCATTTGAACCCTACCATCACTATAACGAGTACTTGGATTCCAGAAATGAATCGAGAATTGATACAAAAGGGTTCAATCCAGTAAACTGGAAACATACAAGGCACTGGCCTGATCAAAGAGCTCAAAGGTCTCAAGACAAAAGCATTTTAGTTGAATTGTTTTATCCTACTAACTCTCAACGCAGGTACCATTCAACTGATTCAACTCAAAATAGAGGAGTTGAAAGAAAATCTAAACTGATCAAGCGATCCAAATCAGTTGGATCTATGAATGATAAAAAGCCAAAAGTTTGGCAAGTTTGGATTCCAAAGATCTTGATGTATCAATAAGGATCCGATATGAAACAGGTCCCTAAATGCTAATCCTTGTTTTTGCAGGATAAGAGCATCCTATCTATGAAGAAAACCAAAGATATCTGGTATCTAGATAGCGGGTGCTCCAAGCACATGACCGGAGACAGAGAAGATCTCGATGGTTATGAAGAAGTAAAAGGTCCACTTGTCATATTTGGAGACAACTCCAAAAGCCGAACCATTGGAGAAGGGTTCGTGGTCAAAGGAAAAGTTATAGTAAATGGAGTCTCCCATGTGGATGGACTAAAACACAAACTACTCAGCATCAACCAGCTGTGCGACAATGGCCACTCAGTTGACTTCAGCAAAAACTCCTGCAACATAAGAGACAAGTCAACTGGAGCAATTCTTCTTACTGGCATAAGGAGAGGCAACATGTATATTGTTGACTGGTCAACCGGCTACTCAGAAGTTTGCTTCCTCTCAAAATGATCGACTGAAGCAAGCTGGCTATGGCATCGACGACTGAACCACCTCAACTTCAAAACCATCAACTACCTGGCCAAGAAAGAGCTAGTTGAGGGGCTTCCCAAGGAGATATATAAGAAAACAGATATGTGTGGACCATTCCAAAAAGGGAAGCAAGTGAAGTCATCTTTCAAGAATAGGAGTCATCCACCAGGAACAACTGAATGCCTTCAACTGCTACATATGGATCTGTTTGGTCCAGTCAGACCACAGACCCCAAAAGGCAAAAGATTCACACTCATAGTAGTTGATGATTTCTCAAGATATACGTGGGTGGAATTCTTGAGGATCAAAGATGAAGCTTATACCAAGCTAACAGCGCTGATCAGAAGGCTGCAAACTGAAAAAGAGAGATCAGTTCAAAGGATTCGCTCTGATAATGGAACTGAATTTATGAATCAGCAAATGATCAGTTTCCTCAATGAACTCGGAATCACTCACGAACACTTAGCTGCAAGAAATCCACAACAAAACGGTATGGCTGAACGGTGAAACTAGACACTCAAAGAAGCAGCTCGAGCAATGATATGAAGCAGTCAACATAGCCTACCACACTCAAAATTGAAGTGCCATCGTCACCGCACATAACAAAACACTTTATGAACTGTATAAGGGTCGTAAGCCTTCTATCTCATACTTTAAAATATTTGGTTGTAAATGTTATATTCACAACAATGGCAAGACTCAACTGAAAGCTTTCAGTCCTAAAGCTGATGAGAGAATATTTCTTGGGTATAATTCGCCTCACGCACAAGCTTATAGAGTGTTCAATAAATGAACTCTTGTTGTGGAAATAACATGTCATGTGGTATTTGATGAATTTGCTAATGATTACAGGAACAAAGAAACAATAGACACATCAGTTCAAGTACTACCTGGTGAAACTGCAAACTCACAGGACTATGTGGATTACATTATTCCAGAGCAGCTTGAAGCTTCACTAGAAGAAGGTAATGAAACTAGCACTAGACCAGTTGAGAATAATCTGGTTAATGAGGACACAAATCGTGCTGAGATTATAAACCTCACAACTGAAACAGGGGGAAGAACTGATGAAGATGCCGAACCAACTAATGAAAGGACTACTAATGACGTCACCACAGTAGAACCAGCTGAAGCTATCTTGCCCAAATGGCTTCAAAGCCATCCAACTGACAAGATAGTTAGTGATCCCAGAAGCCGAGTCCAAACCAGAAGTTCAACTGAGCATGCACTATTTACATGCTTCATATCTCAGATGGAACCAGCAAACGTCAAAGAAGCCTTAGAAGATTCAGACTGGATCATGGCCATACAAGAAGAACTGAATCAATTCACAAGAAATGACGTATGGTTTCTTGTTGATAGACTAAAAACCCAGAAGGTCATTGGCACAAAATGGGTTTTTCGCAACAAGCTGGATTAACAAGGTGTGATCACAATGAACAAGGCAAGACTGGTAGCTAAAGGATACTCATAAAGTGAAGGGATCGACTTTGATGAGACATTCGCACCAGTTACAAGATTGGAAGCCATCAGACTGTTCCTAGCCTATGCAGCTCACTTCAACTTCACAGTCTATCAAATGGATGTCAAGAGTACGTTTCTTCAAGGAATGCTCAAGGAGGACGTACATGTCGAGCAACCGCCAGGCTTTGAAATTGGTGATCAAGTCTTCAAGCTGAAGAAAGCTCTCTACGGACTGAAGTAAGCTCCTCGAGCGTGGTATAAAACTCTCACAACTTTCTTACTGAAGAATGGGTTTCAAAAGGAAGTCATTGATCGAACTCTATTCCGAATAGAACGATCAACTGAGATCTTAATGGTTCAAATTTATGTGGATGACATAATTTTTGGATCAAAAAGTAAAGATCTATGCACACGATTCGCTCAACTGATGCAAAGCAAATTCGAGATTAGCATGATGGGAGAAATGAAATTCTTCCTAGGACTCCAAGTGAAGCAGTTGAAAGATGGGATCTTTATCAGCCAGGCCAAGTACACTAAGAAGCTAGTCAAGAAGTTTGGAGCTGATAAAGGAAAAACTCTCAAGATTCCTATGAACACATCAGTACAGCTAACTCTTGATGAAGAAGGAGAATCAATTAGCCAGACATACTACAGAGGAATCATTGGGTCACTACTCTACCTAACGGCTAGCCGACCAGACATCTCTTATTCAGTCGGTCTATGCGCACAGTTCCAAACTAACCCGAAGAAAATTCATCTTGAAGCGGCAAAGAAGATTATCAAATACCTCAAAGGAACCATAAATCTTGGACTATGGTATCCCAGAGATGACAGTTTGAGTCTAATTGGCTATTCAGACTCAGACTTTGGAGGATGCAAGATTGACAGAAAAAGCACCAGTGGAACATGTCAGTTTCTTGGAAGCAAACTGATATCCTGGTTCAGCAAAAAGCAGAACTTAGTTGCCACATCAACAACTGAAGCGGAATATGTACCTGTAGGAAGCTACTGTGCTCAAATACTCTGGATAAAGTAACAGTTGAAGGACTACAAAGTCGAAACTGAAGAAGTACCTATATTCTGTGACAACAATAGTGCAATTGCAATATCTCAGAATCCAGTTCTGCATTCAAGAACTAAACACATTGACATAAGGCACCACTTCATCAGAGATCACATCGAGAAGAAGGACATATGCATCAAATACGTCAACACGGAGAAGCACATAGCTGACATCTTCACCAAACCATTGCCTGAAGCAAGGTTTCTGGAGCTATGCATACAACTAGGACTACTTGAACTAGCATCAAAGGATGAAGATAGTCAACTGGAAGAAAAAGGTCAGAAAACTATCCCAGCTGAAGAGAGGAACTGAACCTAAAGGCTTCAACTCATCAGAATGAGTAGTTCACAACTGAGAAAGTTGTTGAACTGATTAGTTGGATACATAAGCTATCAGTTCGAACTGAAGCGAGAAACTGTGCAAAGAAAGAAAACTGAAGCTGATCACTCTACCCCATCAGCTCAACTGAATCATTAGTTCATTTGCTCAAACTGAGGCAAGGAGCAAGGTAAAGTCAGCCAAATGGTCTCAACTGATGATCCAGCCAGTCAAGTAGAACGTGTCAGCTGCAAAATGCTCAAACTGATGGAGAAGTCAAAGGAACTGGAATCAACTCAACAGGAGACATCAGTTCAAAAATCAGCTGAAGGAGAGCAGCTGAACTGAGAAGCAGCTGAATTTAAATTCCAGCAAGTAAGGCCAGGAAGGAACTGATGAGAAAACATCTCAGTTGGAGCTGCTCAATCTAGAAATCATCAGCTACAGTCGAAGCTAACTGATGGCGTAATCAGTTTCAAGCCAAGAGAAAGCCACAAGAGAGAAACAGATAAGTTCAAAATTTTCAATAGTGAAAACGGTAAAAAATACGTGTCACTCTAATATTACCGTTGGACTCACTCTCTCTCTTCATTAATCCCCAACGGATAGAATCGTAAGCCAATCGATGGGTCGATTGAATGAATCTGACCGTTGAAATCAGGGCATATGAAACATCCCAACCGTTGGATGAGCTCCACCTCCTTTTATAAAAAGGATGGCTAAATTCTAGTATCACTTTTACTGATCCAAGACTTAGTCAAGAATTCAAGCCTCTCTCTCCCTCTGTTTCCTCAGAAGTTCTGCAAAATAGTTGGTAGAATTAAGGATTCAGTTTCAAATCCAGTTCAGTCAAAACCAGATCATATCCTTTTCTTCAAATCGCTCTCCAAGCCTCACAAAAAACTCTATGGCTAAAAGAAGTGCACCAGCTGTTGGATGAAAGTTCAACTTCAGAAGAACTGGTGAATCATCTCAAGGATTTCGAAATGAATCTATATAGAGACAAATTTTTAGATCAAGCTGCATATAGAAAAAGGTGCTCAAATTCTCAACTCTGCAACTCGTTAATCTCGAAGATCGAACAATCAGAATTGAAGAGATTCACTGAAGTCACTCCGACAAAGATCTATCTTGAACCAGTAGTTGAGTTCTATTTGAACTCAAAAGGATATGATGACAGAATCACAACTGAAGTTCGCGGAATAGAACTAGAAATCACTCCAGATCTGCTCGGAAGGATATTTTAACTTCCCACCTCTGGTATAAGACTACAAGATGTGGAATTTGACCAAGAACAAGCCTACAATCTCTGGAAGCGAGCAAACTACAATTATCCCTACAAAAGTAGTACACCCATGTCCTGCTTCCAAGAAGAATATAGAATTTTAGCATCAGTTTCAGCTAGAATGATTGTTGGCACAACAGGATGTCATTCAGAGATGTCTGAGCACAAATACAAAGCATGTGCGGCAATCACCATAAATTTCAAAATAAACTGGGCTCAGTACTTCTTTGAACAAATCAAGAAGTACGTAGATATTGTGGAAAAACACTGGAAAAAAACTGAGTTCCATCAAAAGATGTGCTATGCCTGCAGGATCAGCAGCATACTGGAAAGCACTCTTAATTTCATGGCAGAAGAAACTGAAACACTGATGATTGAGAATCTGGACTTTATACCATCAACTGGCAGAAGACAACCAGCTTCAAAAACCATAAGCATTAAAAGCACTCAGCAAACTGATGCTCCTTCAAAGAAAGCAGAGAAGTCTGCTCAAAGAAAAGATAAGGAGATTGCCACAGAGGTACAGCAAGAGGACTCCGACTCTGAAGACAACATCCCAATCAGCTAAATGATGGGAACTCCAATCAGAGCCAAGCCGCTACAGCAAGTTCGATTTAGATCAACGGCTGTCTCATCTGAAGCAGGAACCTCTACCAGACCAATTCAAACCAAGGAAGAAACTGGCAAAGCAAAGAAGAAGCAATCAGGACCTCCACCTCCTCCAAAACTGCCTCCCTTCAACATCAAAGCATTTGATATGCCATCAGTTCAGGGAGATGATATTGTGCCATTCAGGGGAGTTCCACCATGAGGCACAGGGGCTGACTACTTCAGAACTACCTGTCCCCCAATGGCAGAAACTGATGAAAATATAAGAGCCCTCTCAAGGGCTGAGGTCATCAAAAGCTGGGCCGATGAACAAGTAACCAAATTCATATCTGAGAATTTTTGTTGAGGATGTGATTGGCACAGCTGCTCTATACAAAGCTCTCTCGAGGTACGTGTATTGGTACTTATGGAAACATTGCTTCAATTCTGAAGCCCACTTTCTCCTAACCACCCTTCATGGGATGAGCTTCTGGAGAAGAGAAGAGAGATGGAGCATGGAATGGGCTGGACAAGCGACTCCTGAACAAAATCCAATCATTACTCTGAAAAGAATGCTTGCCATACCAAG
The DNA here is from genome assembly GCA_026008535.1 of Perilla frutescens. Taxonomy (NCBI): domain Eukaryota; kingdom Viridiplantae; phylum Streptophyta; class Magnoliopsida; order Lamiales; family Lamiaceae; genus Perilla; species Perilla frutescens. Next base: position 33,822,396 of record BRKX01000012.1, read on the forward strand.
AAATCATCCTCACCCAGATCAACAAACACTGTTACAAGTAATGGACGATCTGCTCAATTGGGCCAATATCCAACTGCCACCACTACAAACAGAAGCTGAATGGCAACATTGGAGAAATCCCCAAGTACGAAAGTATTGGTTGCTTAGGAAAATACTCATCTTCAAGCAACGACAGCACCAGCAGGTATAGGAGCAACTTCACAGAGAAGCCCAGAGCAGTCACCAAGAAGCTGTTGGGGTTTTTTCGAATTGAACCACCGTAGGATCTAATTGGATGTTCATTAATCCTAATGTCATGTAGATCATAAATTCATGCATCTCATATGTTTTAATTAACCGAGTTTAATTAACATGCAAATCCGGTTTAAACGATTCTACTAAAGCGGAAACATAAAATCGAAAAACGACTTACAAATTAAACGACGGGTGGAGGACAAGATTAAAGGTCTAATCTTGTTGTTGTGTATGATGATGATTGGCGCCCCACAGTGATATTCCACTCCTTGATCTTCTGTTGTATTCCCGGACTGAATCTAGTTTCAGGGTGGGCTGAAATCTACTAGATCGGTATGGAATCTATGGAGATAAAGAGAACACAAGAGGAGCTGATTATTTTTTTAAAAAAATTTCGTCCCCCACCTCCCTATTTATAGGGGAGGTGGTCGAAATTTCAGTGTCCCAACCCTACTGGGTTTGGGCCTCTATCCCTTTTTCTATCTCCAGTCCATTAAAGTCATATTGGGCTACAACAGGGATCTAGAAGAATATTAAATTGGTCTGTTAATTTATTTAATTTTCAATATCCAATAAACTTAGGATATTATTAAATAAATTAAGTATTATTTTTATTCCACTAGAGAAATAATACTGACCTACCAATTTAATACATAATTCTGAATATGCTTTCTTCTTTAGTCCAGCCATTCCTCGCGTTTAAGATATAATGTCCATTAATTAATTATGTAAGCTTCTGACAGCTATAATTAATTAATATCTTATCCTTGAGTAGTACCACACAAGCTTTACTCATGCACAGAATAAATTCCACCTGTAGGGTTTCAGCATGAACTTGCATTTCCTCAAGGGGACACCATCAAACTGGCGCACCAAGACACGGTGCCCCTACATATTGCACAACCCATCATAAGTGTAAATGTCACAACCCAAGATATCGAGATTATTGATCCTTATGAAAGAATCTCACCCTTTGATAAATCAAAGCTGCAAACACTACACGTATATGTCTGCCAACACATAGGGGTTAAGAACCCGAACTCTGTGGATTCTTATTCTCTCATTTAAGGTCAGAATAGAGAAAAGAATCCTAAGTAGATCCTCCTCAATACACTTGACCGTGTATTAGAATAATCAGTTAGTCAAGACAAACTAACTATCAAATTATTCTACGGCGTACCGATAGCAGGTTCAGTGCCATCTAAACCGTGAGCCTTTTAATACATTACAAGGAACCGATGATATGATCTAACCATGTCTTTACCCACACCATATCATCTACAATGTATGTATAGTGAACATGCATATAAATATAACAATTTAAATGCAAACAGTGACTGCAATTGTATTCATTCTATATCATCATAAAACCATTATTAATAATGTATACAAAAGACAGGTCTTCTAGTATACAAAACCAACAGAAGCTGAAACTGCAGAAGCCTCCAACTCAAGAAAAACTATCTTAGCATCTGTTGCTAGGCAGTTAACTTTAGAATAATCCCCTCGACCAGCTGAAGTCATCATTAATCTCCTTGATGACTCTTCAGAAGTAGAAGTAGCTGATGAGCGAGCTGCCAGTGATCTGGAGTTCGAAGAACTGCTCAAATCACCTACTCTACCAGTTCTGCCGAGTGAAGAGCAGTCAGAAGAGCCAGCTGAGAAGGCTCAACAGTTTGAGGAGTCAACTGAATCCCAAATCACTCCTCCCTAAGAGCCAACGGCTGATAAAGGAGCTCCCTCAACTATTCCTCTCACTGCTCCAGTAGCAGAGCTAGCTGAATCTGACGAGCCAGCTGATCAGACAGCTCAAAAGGAAGATCAACCTGCCTACCAAGGTACACTAGCCATAACTGCGTACTTTGATCCAGTTCAAAGGGCTCTTCAAACTGAAGCCCAAGCTGCTGCACCGGAGACTCCACCAGAGCCGAGCTATGATGAATCAATTAGTATGGAGAAGGCTGATCAATCCCACACAGTTCCATGTGAGGAACTGATCGGAACTGAAGATGGAGAAGAGGTTGACTCAAGAGTAGCTCAGTTCGATGATCAACCAAGCAGCTTATCAGTCCAGCTCTCTGCCTACTATGCAAACTTGATCCATAGCCTGCAAGAACAGGTAAAACTGAACATAAAGTAAATTCAGAAGCTGCAAGCTCACCCCAGACTCCAGTCAGTAGAAACTGAGTCTTCAAGTAGTGACGAGGATGGTAAAGGTGACTCCATCAAACCACTTGCTAAGAGGAGGAAAACTGAGCACAAGAAGAACTAGTGGCTGATCAAGTTCAATTGATTAGAAAGCCCTAAGTTTACTTATTGTAACTCAGTTTGTCAACATTTTTTTTATCTATAAAAAGATTATCTTTTCTTTGTCTTTCAAATATGTCGAATCAGCATTTATTTTGAATATTTTGACCGTTGCAGAACAATGACACGTCTCAAAGTCATTAAATACCAACGACCAAAATAAAAGAGGCCAGAGTCAGTACCATTCCAATCATCAGATTTATGAGCCTGCCCAATCACTCATAAAAACCCCTCTCTTATAAGCCTCTCAGAAATACCCCTCATACGCTCTCAAAAGCTATCTCTCTCTCTCAAAGCTCTTGCAATTCCCCAAAAATTTAGCCAACCCCAAAGATGGCCGAATTACCCAGATCTTTAAATTCCTTCAAAGAGTAACTACTGAGAGACAAATTCCTAGAAATGAAGAAATTTTAGTTGATTCTAAACGAATCAAACAACCCAACCCTTCTGTCAAATCTTCGCAAGACAGGAATTCTTCACTACCTGAAAACACCTCCAAACTTCTTCAGACAAAATTTGGTGAGTAAGTTTTTGCTTCAAGCAAAACTGTCTACAGATGGAAAGACAGTGTCATCAGTGATTCAAGGACGGCTACTCCAAATCACTAAAAGAACAATTGCAGAAGTCTTCCAACTTCCACGGAAAGGATCATCTATTCAAGAATTGAAGGAACCTGCAGAATCATACTGGAGAGAATGGAAATCTCCCACCTGCAACAAGCAATTCAGTTTTACGACAGCTAAAACTGATCTAAAGCCCGAGTATGGTGTTCTACTCGACATAACAAACAAGATAATGTTTGGGGCAATTGTAAGCCTGAGTCAGCTCACCCAAGAGCGATACAAGGTTATGATTCACCTTGCTAAAGGACGACAAACAAACTGGGCAGAATTTATCTTCCAACAATTCAAACATCAATTCGTCAAGGCCTCTGACTCGAAGAAATCTGGCAAATTTGAGTCCAAGGTAGGACTTGTCCTAAGGATGAGCAAAATGATTGAAGACCTGCTGAATCTTCCAAGTGACGACGCACTACCAATCCTCATCTCTGACTGGATTCCCAAGAAGGGAAATGCCCATCTTCAGTCACTCAGAAAGAAACGAAGAGCCAAGGCAAAGACGAGCAACATCACTTCGAGCAATTCAACTGCCAACGCCGTTCATTCTCCGAAATCAAATAACGGATTATCAGTTGATTTCCAGGTTTGCTCTGATCCAGATAAGCTTATTCCATTCATCGGAATTCCTTATTCAAATTACAGAGTTGACTACTTCAGAAACACATGCCCTCCCCTCCAGCTGACTGAAGAAAATATTCGCACCTTCTATAGTGGTGAATATGCAGTCAAAAGTGCACAAAAGAAAATGACTAATCTTCTTCTCACGCACTTCGCTTTTGTTGCACAACGTGACCAAGAGTTGTTCAAACAACTCCACCGGTATTTCTATTGGTACAACTGGAGACATTCTATGTCCATCCAGTCTCATTTTCTGCTAACTGCCTTTCATGGCATGAGCTACTGGCAACGTGAAGAAACTTAGAGCATTAAATGGATAGGATCGTCAAATCTATTCCCTCCAACCATTGTGCAAGTTCAGCACATCATGAATTACAGGCTCACCAACAAAATTCCAGCAGATGCCTTGTTAGCTGAATTCAAAACCAGCATCATGCCTCAAGGAGCTGTGGTTGCAAATTAATCAGTCGACTGCCCAACTGGCTCTCTCTGCCGAAAACTGAACTTTGATGATTTATCAAGTCAGTCAGCTGAGCCATCACGACGAACTCCAACTACCACAGAGAGGATAGAACCACATCTATCACATACTGAAGTTGTGGCTCATCAGAAGTATCAACGGCATGATGATGAAAGAGATAGTGATGATGAGGGTATTACCACATCACCAAGTCTCTTATCCAAGAGCTATGTCACTCCCCTACTCAAATTCAGATCAAAAGGCGTGCAATCGATTCTGAACATTGATCGCCGAAGGGAATTTCACAATCCCTTAATCAAAGGCTGAAAAACTCATCAGTTGCCATTCAGCAACTTAACCAAGCCAGGAGGATAGCTAGGCCCGAACTGCCAAAGAATGAAACTGGATCTGCATCGACGAGAAAGCGATCAAACTGCTCGAAAGGAAGCAGTGCAGCTAGTCCAGTTCGGCCCTTCAAGAAGAAGAAACTGACTCAAAGAAGGCCAAACAACTGACCCAAACGAACTGATCAATTCAGGTCAGTTAGAGCCTCAAAGTCAGCTCATCAGCGGCAATTGGAAAAGTGATAAAACTGATCATCCAACCGCTGAATCATCAAGCCAATCAGTTGGACTGTATCCCAACTGACTCAGGATAAGTTTTTCTTAATCCTCAAGCTTATCTTAACTTAATTGTTTCCGTTGTGATTATAAAATTTCTTATATTACATCCAACGGTTACAATTTGAAAATGGGGTCCTCTCTCACAAGTTGTCATTAATATCTCTGCGTTCATATTAAATCGACTCCACAAAAGGTGAATAGGAGGGAATAATTATCTATGAGATATAAATAGCAAAATCTGCAGAAAATATTTTGTTATTTATGGCAACCACCCCATTTTTAAATTTGCTCTCTCTCAGCCACATGATCATAAAGTTGCTTCACAATCAGACGGCTGGGATGCATGCATCATTTATTCAGCTAATCGTCCATCAAATCAGATAGCTGATCAGCTAAGATAGCAATCGAGTGTCCTCGATCAATGCATGCAGAGCTGAATAAATATATGCAAGGAGATGAAGGTTCAGATCATCTGCAAAATCTCTCTCTCCCATTGCATTGATATCGCCTAACCAAAGCACTTGCAAATCTAACGCAACCATTTCTTTGCAGAAATAAAACCCTCATTTCAGATGGTGAATGCCGAGTCGCTGGTAAGCAAGCTGAAGAAAGATAAGACTCTTAACCTAGAGCTTCTTCACGCACGTCTAGGTCCAGAGAAATTCCAAAGGATCTTTCGGCCATTGGAGGAAACTAGGGTTGTTGCCATTCTTGACAATCATGCCAGTCAAGAATCTACCCACCCATGTTGCCGAGTTCTACCACAATGCAATCGTCTCCGGCAACAACATCATCTCCACCGTTCAGAACCAAGTCATAACGGTGACGAAAGATACTATGATGTCTACACTCCTCCTCCCCGGTGAAGGCCAAGACGTACTGGATCTAGAGCTTCCGAGCAAATCTGCACTGTGGAGTCTATGGAAATATCCACACATGCACCACCATGACTGCTCACACAAATTGAAGGAAAGTATACATAGTGAGATCATCAAACTCCTGGATATTGCAGGTCACATCTGCACGGAAACTTTAAGATGGTCCAGTTCTCCGAACTCAAAGCTCATCTCATGGCCGCTCTATTCCTCAGATGCAAAGCCGACAGTCGATCTCCTTCATCTCCTCGGGTGAAGTGCGGTACGCCGGTCTTTTGGGTAGGATGGCGCCGGGCACGAAGTCGATCTGGTGCTCGATCCCACGAACTGGAGGTAATCCACTTGGAATCTCTTCCGGGAATACGTCTGCGAACTCCTCCATAAGTGGCTGCACATCATTAGGCAAAGAAACATCATTAGTAACACTGTCCTTATAAGATAAAAGTACGAAAGGTAAACATGCTTTCAGTGCCTTTTCTATGCCTTTGACTGAGATGAACAGGGATTGATTTTTCTCTTGACTTGGGGCTGAACCGGATGTCTTTCTACTGACCAAGAAATCATTGGAAGGCGTCTTAGGGGCTGTATTAGTCGAAGGAACAGTAGGGGGTGGCGGTGAAGTATTGCCGTTCACAATGGTGGATCGGGCGACGGCTGCGGCTGCTTTGGCCCGTTCCTACTTAAATCTCTCTTGCATCCTTTCTTGATCCTCTACAAAAGCTTTAGGAGTTAATGGCTTCAACACAGTGGTTCAACCATCTCGAGTAATCGAGTAGGTGTTCGTCAATCCGTTATGAACAGCCTATCTGTCGAACTGCCACGGTCTTTCTAGAAGTATGTGGGTTGCCTCCATGGGAATAACATCACACAAAATAGTGTCAGAATAACGACCTTTAGTAAAAGAAATGTGTACCTGACCTGTCACACGAATAGAGCCGCGGTCCGTGAGCCATTGCAGTTTGTAGGGCTTCGGATGCTTGGTAGTGGTGAGGGCCAACTTATCGATAGCATACTGACTAATTACATTGATCACGCTGCCACTGTCTATAATCATCGCACAAGTCTGATCTTTGATGGCAACTCGAGTATAAAAGATGTTTTCACGCTGAGATTGTTCTTCATCTCCTCGATTGATATTCAGACTGCGAATGGAAACAAGACTGACAGAAGGTAACTCGTGTTCCTCATCATCTTACTCGACTTCAGGGACATCGACTGCATTGCTGGCATCGGTCTGTGGCTCCTCTTCATCTTCACTGGCTGATTCAAGTCCATTCTGTTCATTGAGGAACAGAACACGTCGGTTTGGACATTGATTTTGAAAATGACCCCAACCTTAGCATTTCTGACACTGGATGTCACGGGCTCGACTAGAGGCTGCATTAGGCATTACATTGGGCTGATTAGGCCGTTGGAATGGTGTCCTTATAGGTGGCGCCGTTGTAGACTCGGGTCTACGGTTGGGCTGTGGTGTAGAACGGTCGAAATGCCGTTCGGGTGGTCCGGATTGACCTCGGGGTCATGTGGACTTAGTAGAAGGAGTAGAAGATGATGTGGAATGCGTACCTTTGTTCCAAGAAGGTCGAGTAGGGGCTGAAGTCTGATGAGATCGACGGCGGCCTTCTCGAAGCTGTCTTTCTATAATTGATGCGTAGTGCACCATATCATCTATACTCGTGAAGTCTCTGAGTTCAACTTCACATGGAATGTCGAGATTCATGCCTTCAATGTACCTGATGATGGTAGCATTTAAGGACTCCTCTTTTCCCACTCGGTTCAAGGCGGTCTCCAACTCTTTGTGGTATTCTTCAATCGAACGGGTGCCTTACTTGATTTTGTTGAGCTTCTTTTCAAGCTCTCTCTCATAATGCACTGGAATGAATCTTCCTCGTAGGAAGCCTTTCATTTCTTCCCATGAATCAACGGACGGATATCTCTCTCTTCGTCGCCTTTCTTGCTGCATTTCCCACCATGAGGCTGCATAGCCTCTAAACTCCAATGCTACTAACTGGACCTTCTTGATCTCCAAAAAGTCATAATAGTCGAAGATCTTATCTACTTTGTGCTCCCAATCTAAGTAAAGATCAGGGTCGTGTCTGTCTTCAAATTATGGGATGCTCGTCTTGATGTTGTTGAGCAAACCGTCTCCATCACCATTTCTGGGTCTTTCATAACGAACTGCTTCCTGGACTGGAGCTCTGGGTTGGCCTTGGTGATGTGCTTTCCAAGATGGATTATAGTTGATGTCGTTTCCACCTCCTGCATTGAACTCGGGTTTGAATGCGTTGTTTCCAGCGTTTTCTTGAACTGCGGGCTGCCTCGGGGCAGCTCTTTGCTGGGGTTGTTAGACCACAAGAGTTTTTGTCGACTGAGCTGTGAGTTGTTTGATCTTCTCAGTTAGCTCGGCTACTTGGTTCCCGAACTTATCTTTCATCATTTGATTCTGGCGCAAGAAGTACTTTGACATGGCTTCAAACTGGTACTTCGGATCCCAATCAGTTAAGTAAGACAGCTTATCTGGTGTAGGTGATGATTTTGGGTCATCTATGGGTGGTGTTGAAGTAGTGGGTTCATTCCTTACCATGGGCGGTATTGTAGCGGTGGTTTCGTTCTTGTCTTTGTCCATGGTACCTACAAAACGAACAAACGTAAAGGAAAACAAGGAAGAATCCTCACAATCTCACGTTCACTCTTTTATTTTCACTCTTGATTTTACCACTCGTGTGAGCACTCAAATATATGGGTGCACAGTGTGTGATAAGTCGTGTATATGGGCTGATCGAATTGCTTAGGAGAATCGGCTCTCAAAAGTAGTATTCTCGGGAACAGCTTAATTACACTGGGAATTGGAAGGGTATGCTACTCTTGGAACAAGGAGGAATTTGGTGTGTATCTGGGATGGTGGTCGAGTATGGTGTAATAGGATAGTGGTCGAGTATGGTGAATTAGGGTGGTGCTCGAGTATGAGGTGTAAAAAGAAGGGAAGAATCAAATAGGATAAGGAAAGATTGAATTAAAAAAGAATTAGGGTGATTTGGATTTGTATCAATCTATGTGACATAATCTAAATACCTTAATTAGCCTAGACTCTAGAAAGAAAGAACCAAAAATAAAATATAACTCTAAAGGAAGTTACCAAAAAGAAAAAGAACTTGGAAGAAAAGTTCCAAAAATATAATAAGATCCTTAAGGAAGGTACCAACTATGGAATTATACTAGAAGGAAACTACCAAATTTAAGAAAAGACTCACTAGGTAATTACCAACTATGTAATAGACCCAAAAGGAAAGTACCAAAATTAAAGAAATACAAAAGGAAACAATGAATATTCTTCTCTTTTTTTTTATCCGAGCCTTTTTTTTTCATCGACAATTTTTTTTGTCGATTACCCTTTTTTTTGAACTATGAATGATACGGAAATTAAATTACAACTCGAACAAATTCAACGGTAAAATAAAGACACGAACCACGAACCAAAGCCGACGTGGCTTTGATACCACTTTTATGATGTGACCCGAGATAAGGATCGAACGCACGTAGACACGTAAGGGTTCTATGACTTCTAACAACTCAATAACTAATTGAAAATATGCGGGATAATGAAGACGAAACAACGGAACAAACTAGATGACTAAACCAACTAAAATACCTAGACTACGACACATAAATTAATAACACAAAATCCAAATGAGGGGCTGTTTTGGGTGGCGAATTAGGCTGGAATCAAGATGGGATTTCATGTGTGTGGTTAGGGTAAAGAATGGCTAGGGTAGGTAGGATATGATAAAGTTTGGATAAACTTACGATATATATGCCCCAAACGTCGTAAAGAACACGTATATGCAAATCTGATCCGGAGCGGCTTGGAATGACTTGATACTCAAACTATGGATTTGTGGAATGACATTGATATGGACGACAGTGGTTGATGAAATCTGAACATGAAGTTGAAGGAGCTTCAAATATTATTGTTGAAGTAGAAGAAGATTGTACTTCAAATAAGATCGGGGATTGAACTATAATAAGAGTTATGATATAGTTTGAAATTGTTGTTTTTGAAATAACAAATTATGATTGAATATTATTGTTATTTATAATTTCATGTACTTAGGGGTGAGCATTCGGTTTTTCGGTTCGGTTCGGTCCCGAAAATGTTAAAATCGAAGAAAACTGATTTTTTTAAAAATAGAACCAAACCGAACTGAATTTCTGATCGGAACCGAACTGGACCGAAATATTTCAGTTCGGTTCGATTTTGAACCGATATTTTTATTAAATTTTCTGATTTTTTTTCTTTAAATTCTCTTCATTCGATATAATTAAATATGTACAAATATGAATTAGCTAATTATCAAGATTAAAGTTCAAAAAATACCAATAAATAATTGAATAAAGTCCATAAAGGTATAAATTCCAACAAAGCAAAGCTGAATAAACTATAAAGTCCAACAAAGTCGATTATTTTTATTGCTAATATATATATAAATTCGGTTTTTCGGTTCGGTTCAAGTATTTTTTCTCTGGACCGAACCGAAATTGAAAACCAAATTTTAGCTAGAAAAAGAACCGAATCGAACTGAATTTTGAAAAGAACTGAACCGAAAAAATCGAATTAATTCGGTTTGGTTCGGTTCTCAGTTTTTTGTACTTTTTGCTCACCCCTACATGTACTGTTGATTTCTTTATTTGATACACTTTGATGTTATATTTTTTTCATTGTATAAGATTAGGGTTAAGACTAAGAATTTTCAGTCTGAAAGAATTTTAATCGAATAGATCCGAACCGAATAAATCTAAAACCAAATAAGATTGGTCTGAAAACGAACGGGATGGCCGACTGACATCCCAACCCACTGCCCACCCGAATCCACATAGGAGCATATCATGCAATGATGCAAATATCTATATAATCTCAATTATACTATTATCTATATATATATATATATATATAAAAACACAGTTTTCACTTTTTTCAAATCTTGCGCCAATTTTTGTCCAACTATGTAATTTCACCAATAACATTTTTTTACCGTATTAATAAATAAATAAATAAATAAATTACATAAAAAATAACTGCCCCCACGTTCACATATCAATGTATTTGTATAACATATTCATGTTCACTTCTCAATTTAGTTGTATATCATATTAATAAATTACATTGCAAATAACTGAACACCCCCCACCCCACGTTCACATTTCAATTTATTTGCTAATTTTATTTAATTGTATCTTGGATCTGATATACATGTACATACATATATATTATTTAATTTCCACTAGCATGGATAATAGGTCTAAAAAAAATTAATTACTCATTGTCATTTTTAAAAGTGTATTGAAATAAATAATCACTCATTTTCATTTCCAATAAAGTATACAATAATAATTATTAATGAATGTTAAACTATAATAGTTCGTTAAAAAAATATAATATAATATGGATAATTATCCACTCATAATATTAAATAATTATATCACTAATATTTCAATTCATACACGAAATAAGAGGCGATTTACATTCCAATGTAGTGCTATAGTGGGCTGCTTTGTAGGGTAGTTATCAATTCAAATTTTAAATTAAATCAAGCTTTCAACCACAAAATTTACATAATAAATAAATAGAATATTCTATCATTAATCATTCAAAACCAACACTATTCCTCACGTCAAATTAAGTATTCATTTACTGCACAACTCTATTCCTCACGTCAATCAAAAATGGCACCATTGTTTGGCCTCATATCTCAACTCGAGCAAGGAAAGAGCAAGATTGCACTCCAACTTCGTTTGATTCGGAATTACGATCAACCATATTTCAACAACAAAGACAAAGTTCAAAGCCATGAATGTATATTTCAAGACAACACGGTACACCATTGTTTAACTTTTATTTATATCTACATTTTTTAAATTAGTCTTCAATATCTAATACAATTTAAATTTATTTTATTCTAGGGAAATCGTATACATGCCACTATTAAATCAAATACTTTGTCCGATTTCACATCAATCCTTGAAGTTGGAAAGGTTTATGCTGTCATGAATTTCATTGTAGCTTTAAACATAATGAAAATCAAGACAACATCATGCAAGTACAAACTACTTATATTCAAAGAAACACGCATGAACGAATTGTTTGGTCGAAATTTCCCAATGCAAATGTTCCAATTCAAAAGCTTTGATAATATTTCATCCATGAAAAACATCCAAGACGAACCTTTGTTTGGTAAGATATCATATTAAGTTCAGTAGTTATTTATAATTGTTATTGATAATATATGATGTATTATTAACCATTTATATATCAATGATACAGATGTGATTGGTATGTTAGTCAGTCGATGCAAGCCACAATTGAAAATTATTAACGACAAGGAAACAAAGTTGATGGAAATTCTGCTAGAAGATGATAAGTAATTTTATTTTTTAACTATTAGCCGCAATTTTTTTTCGTTCTTATTTATATTAGTTCACTGGTCAGTTACTTTTCGTAATATGATGCTCATATTAAGCATTCTTTTACATAAATTACACATGCTGCATAAATTATGATCACATAATTCTTTAAAAAATATAATATAATATGGATAAGTTTGAACCACACAATTTACATAATAAACAAATAGAATATTCTATCATTAATGATTTAATGCCAACACTATTCCTCAAGTCAAATCAAACATTCTTTTACTATTCATCAGAGTTACATAAATTACACATACCGGATAAATTATGATCACATATTTTTATTTTTATTTTACTATTAGTTCTCCATACTGCATATTACATAATTTTTTTTATTGCTTATCCAAAATTTGATTCAATAAACTTTGCCAAATAGGGGACGAACCATACCTGGAACTTTATGGGAAAAGTACGCTGATGAACTAACCAATAAAGTTAACAATTGTGAAAAAGGCCCAATTCCAATCATCTTAGCATTTTGCCGTCCAACCACCTACAGAGGTATACTTTATCATTTTCTTACTTTTAAATTAGAAAGTATTATTTACTTATTTGATTCTGAAATTTTTGCAACATTAAATTTACAAGGTGAAATTAAACTGACAAATGCCTACCACACTACAAAGATTATTGTTGATGAAACAATTGTTGAGATTAAGAACTTTAAGGAAGAGTAAGTATTAATGCATAATTAAATTACTTCAGTACTACATGGACGTGTTAATATTTTTAAGTATTTATATGTATATTTTGTAGATATTTCAATAGCAACAAGGTTGGATCGAGCTCCATCTCAACTTTGACAACTTCGGCCAATAATTTCAGTGAACAAACCACAGATGATGAGCCAATTCTTAAGACAATTCACCAATTACAGAACGATGGAAAGGTATGATTATATTATCTACTTTTTAGGATAAAAAACAAGAGCACTATATCACCGACTCCAAAATTAATGTCTTTTTTATTCCAGATTGGTACTTTTTGGGTACTTGCAACAATTTTCTCCATTGAAACCATGGGTGCATGGGCATTTATGTCTTGCAAAATTTGCTTCATGAAAATGGAACCCAAAGACAATACATTTTATTGTAAAAACTGCAACAGTTTCGATGTTGGAGGAAAACTTAGGTACTCATAAAAATTATAAAATTATTTATTTATTTCGTCAAAATATTTTTTATAAGGTATATAATTAATTTACAAATTTAACAAACAGATACATGCTGACTGTTAGAGTTACTGATGATGATAATGGGAGTGCATCATTTCATTTATGGGATCGAGAGGGTTTAACCTTGATTGGAAAAAGTGCAAATGATTTGATTAAGGTATTGTCTCTAATATTATTTACTTTTTAATTTAAAAATTATTTCATTATATATTTAAAAATCAACTTATTTTTTGCATACAAATAAGGATGTTGGAGACATCAAACATTTACCTATGGAGATAGAAATGTTGGTTGGGAAGAAAGCTTTGTTCAAAGTAAAAGTGAAAGATAGAGAAACCGATCAATATCAGGGTGCTTATAGTGTCACAAAGGTTACATGTGACCCTGCAATGATAATGAAAATTTGTGGAAACTTTTCTGAAAGCCAGGTTTATACTTTTTCAAAATAATATAATAATTTCCAAATTATAATGTATCATTAATACTAACTTTGTCCATTTAATTTAAAAAATGTCAAATATATAGGAATCATGTCCAACATCAAAGATGAAAGATTCAGAATTTCTCGAAGAGAAGGTTGGTTAGATAAAATTTATTGTATTTCACTACTTTTTTATATATTATGATATATTTTTATAATTTTTTTATGAAATTAATAGGTTGGCTCAACAAGTGAACAAGTGACACCAAATGTCTCTCAATCGAAGATTGTTGAGCCTGTTGATCTCACAAAGGACACCACAATGAATAGGAGATTATAGATGAATTCTCATCATCTATTCCAAATAAGAAGTCCAGGAGAACCATCAAGAAAGAGAAGTAGTGCAATCAATTAGGAATGCTGTTGTGTAGTTCTTAATATTCCCAAAATACTTTCAGCCGTCCTTGATGTCTTTTAGGGAAGGCAACACTTTATGTTTAATATTATGCTTTTAAAAGTATATTTTAGGTTACGTTTTCCATAAAATGTAATTTACGTATTTGGTGGTGTTGTATGTTTTCTACCAACATTCTATCATATGAATGGTAATGGCTATGTTTCTGTTTGAATTCATTATTTCCAGACATCAGACTACATAAATAACATAGTAAAAAGAGAATGTATGCTTTCATACACACGTGTCATAGTTTAAAGAAAGAACATATGATATGCACTTTCTGTATTTAATACTTAATATACTATTGAATATTTATCAGTATATTTTAAACAAATACGCTAAAAATGGTATATAATTTTTTAAGAATATTAAGCTATTGAAAATATGCAAATAATACTATAATATAAAATATATGAAAAAAAGCTTATAATTATCATGAAAATTGAATTTAGAAATTTAGAAATAACAAAAAAAAAATAAACAAGATTATGACATGTACATTAAAGATCAGTGGGCATTATTATCAGCGTACATTAAACAAGGCTTGAGTTAATGGGTTGTTTAGTAGAAAAAAAAATATGATTTAGAAAATCAAAAGAGGTATGACCCAAATTAATTATACAATTATTGGGGTGCTAAGGCAATCCACGACACCACCAAGTGCCAATTTATGCTCACGAAAGCGCACACACACACACACACACACACACACACACACACACACACACATATATATATATATATATATATATATATATATATATATCGACAGACACGTCATAGTTTAAAGAAAGTACATCCAATATACACATTATATGAAATACTTAATACACTATTAAATAATTACAAGTATATTTTAAATGAATATAAAACGGGTATACAATTTTCTATGAATATTAATCTATTAAAAATATTTAAATAATATTATTATAATATGAAAATATAAGAAATAGATAATTATTATCATGAAAATAGAATTTAGAAATTTAGAAATAAAATCAAAAAATAAACAAGATGTTGACGCGTACATTACAGATCAATGGATGGTATTTATTACTGTAAATTTATTATTTTGTTTCAAGAATGGATTTTTGTATATGTGATTGAAAAAAATACGGTTATTTTAAGCAAGGCAGCAAAAAACAAGGAACACCTTAAATCAGATCTCCATAAAAATAAGGAACACCTTAAATCAGATCTGAGATACAGTCAAATTAAAAGAGACGTTTCATTCAAAAGAAGATGAGCAGCAATACGTGTGATTCAGCGGCAGTGCACAAGAGAAAACAAAGGACCGGCATAGCATCTTTTCCAGGTATATTCATTCCTTTTTAAAAAAAATTATATTTTTTCAAAGAATATAGGTTTAAATCTATTAAATAATATGCAATGTATATATAGACACGCACATGTTTGTATAGATATAGATCTTATATAGTAATGAAAGTCTTCGAAAAATACCTGCAATTATAGTGTTTCATTATTAGGAAACTTTAGTTCTATTTTCAATTCAACGAATGTTGATCTTTGAGCCTCACACGGTCAGACCTACAATTAAAACAACTGAAATATTTTAAAAATTTAAAACAAATATTTGCGTTTTTGTAATATGAATTATACTAACCTGATGAGATTTATTCAACTTGGATATTATACTTTTTCAGTAGATCCGGTGACTGTTTCCTTCTTCACTATGTTTCACTTTGGGTGGCACTAGGTAGAAAATTAAGAAAAATATGTTAAAGGTAACAAGAAAAAAATATAGTGATTCATGAATTTAGCATGGCTGACCTGATGGGATATGAGAATCTCTTAACAGATCTGTACATTTGTTACTGCATACACACTATGTGCCGAAAGAAACTGCACACAATTACCTTTCATAGTACCTATTGCACTTAATAAAGAAAAAATAAAATAAAACAAAATTGTAGTTACAATTTCATATGTCAGATATATAATATTAGAATCTAAAATTGTATTTTATACCACGAAAAGAGACAGAGGTAAGAAGTCACTTCTGTGCTGCATCAACAAAAAAATTATTCGTCTCCGGACTCGACCATCTCTAGCTCAGCTTCGATCTGAGCTTTGCTAAGGATGTTGGTTTGATTTCTCAACCCTTCTCCATAGTCTTTTGCTACGTTTTTGCCTCTTAGTCTTCTCCTTCATTGTCTTCTTCTTCATCCAAACGTATTGACCTGTGATATCTTACTCAAAAATTGGTAGAAAAATCTTTTGAAATATAAGGATAAAGAAAATCAATAGTGAGATGCCGCTCTGATCGAAGTCGGCGCTACTTTATGATGAACCCTAATGTTAAAATCTCTCAAGTATCGCCTTTTATAGCTAGGTTGTAGTGAGAATCAATACCACTCAATGGGCTTCCCAATGGGCTTCCATTTTTATTTGAAATGGCCCATAGTTATTTTAGCATTTCTTTTCCTATTCTCAATTAGATGGCCTTACGTTTTTATTTTAAATGGCACAATAGTTATTTTAGGAATGATTCTTTTGTTATCATTACTATACATTTTATTTTTGTACCTATATATTTTGAATATTATTTAAAGAGTAGTAGTGGTATTATAATTTTTCGTATGGATAACTTTTCATATAGATTTTAATTTGTTCATTTATTGTAATATAATTTAATATTATACTATTAATATGAAACTTTTTTTTTCATAGAAAATTTGCATTTGAGACAGAAAAAACAAAAAGGTTCTAATTTGAGGAATAACTTTGATAGAGCAGCTGGTGACACACCATCTTCTTCGATCATTGATGATATAAGAAATGGTAAATATTTGTTGTTATTGCGAATCTAGAATTTAGTGCTTTGTATATATTATTATATTCATTTTCAATTGTTGAATTTAAATGTATATTTTCATTATTGTCATGCAGAATTTGGAATTAAACCACCTTATTCGATTACAGATTGTTCATGGACGAGTAAAAGGAAAATGAGTTGTCGAAATATGGGTCAAGGGAGCAGTCAAATTCCAGAAATTATTGACTTAACAGATGATGAACCTGTAGACAATAATAGCTTAAATACAAATAGTGAAGATTTGCCAAATTTAGGTACTGAATGACTTTTTAAAATCAATATTATATCTATAATAATAATGATAATAATAATAAATTTGTTATTGATATCCTAACATTCGTTTTTTTTTTTCTTTGTGACAGCTTATGAACAAAATCAACATATTGACTTCAAAAAATCAATCGGTAAGTTTACTTTTCATAACTTATAAACTTAATTTAATTAGTAATTAGTGCAATAAATTATTTAAATCTGTATAATTTATTTAAAAAATAATGCACATTTGAATTTTAATTTTTTATTTCATTGATAATTATCACATTATTTATTTATTTGTCCACTAATTCTAATTCTATTTATTGATAGTTAATGATTTATTTTAATTGAACAAAATATTTTGATAAGTTTTATATTCATAGCTTATAAACACAATTTTAATTAATGATTAGTGTAATAATTTCTTTCAATTCGTCTAATATATTAAAAAAATGTTATACATTTATTTTTTATATTGTTTTAATTATTTCATTGATTATTATCATGCAATTGTAATTATTAGTCCACTCATTCTAATTATCTTATTAATATATATTTGAATTGAACATAATATTTTGATATTGGTGATCCAATTTGGCAATGTCAATATTGTGATGCATTTTTTTTGGTATGATGAAAGATTGAAAAAAAGTTGCAATACACAAAAACCAAAATATTCATTGTGTTGTATGAATGGTAAAATACAACTGCCGAGGATGCAAAATCCTCCAAAACTGTTGCACGACTTGATATATGGAATTGATGGAAAGAGTAAACATTTTCTTGAAAATATTCGTTCATACAATAGTATGTTTGCATTTACATCAATGGGAGGAAAGATAGATTTGAGTTTCAACAGTGGTAATTCTCCACCAATATTTCGATTGCATGGGCAAAATTACCATTTGATTGGGAGTTTAATGCCACCAGAAGGATCAACACCAAAATTTGCTCAGTTATACATTTATTATACCGATAATGAAGTTGCTAACAGAATGCAGTCTGTGACGTAAATTTTTTCATTTTAACTTCATTATTTAATTTTTAAAAAAATTAAATGTATATTATATTTTAATATTTTTTTTAAATATATGTTTACTATGTGTATAGGGGGAAAAAAGACATAAACAAACTCCATTCTGAGATTGTTTATGAGTTGAAGAAAATGTTGGATGATAACAATGTTTTGGTTAAATCATTTCGAATGGCAAAAGAAAAAATTATTGATCATGGACAATCGGATGTCAAGTTGAAGCTTATTGGTAGAAGAGGAGGAGACGCTCGCAGATATAACCTTCCGGTAGTATCTGAAGTTGCAGCATTAATAGTTGGTGATTTTGATCAATCTTTAGGAGACAGAGATATAATAGTTGAAACTCAAACAGGTGAGTTGAACCGCATAAATGAGTTAAGTGCACCTTATCTTGGTTTGCAATATCCACTCTTATTCCCATATGGCGAAGATGGCTACCGTGAAGATATTTCTTTATCGAATTTGAAGTCATCTTCTACTTCTGGTAGGAAGTATGTTAGTATTCGAGAATACTTTGCTTATCGGTTGCATGAAAGAAGGTATGAGCCAACAACAATTTTATCATGTAAACGACTATATCAGCAGTTTGTTGTTGATGCATACACTATGGTAGAGTCAGCAAGGTTGACATATATACGTACACATCAAAAACAGCTGAGGTCTGATATATATATAAAGGTTTAAAAGATGCTCTTTTTAAAGGTGAAACAAGTCCTTCAACCCAAGGAAAAAGAGTTATCTTACCTTCTACATTCACTGGAGGAGCTCGATACATGATTCAAAATTATCAAGATGCAATGGCTATATGCAAATGGGCTGGATATCCTGATTTATTCATCACATTTACATGCAACCTGAGATGGCCAGAAATAGTGAGATATGTTGAAAAGAGAGGATTGAAACTAGAAGATCGGCCAGATATTGTTTGTCGAGTTTTCAAAATTAAGTTGGACAATTTGATTAAAGATCTGCGTGAAAGGAAAGTTTTTGGAACTGTAAGAGCAGGTATTATTCTTATATTACGTACTTTTATTCAATTATTTTATATTTTATTTTAGAATTTATTTTTAAGTTTATTTTATTTCATGAAATTAATATTAAAGTTTAATATTTGTGCAGTTATATACACTATTGAATTTCAAAAACGAGGATTGCCACATGCACATATTTTGCTTTTCCTCTCAAAAGAAGATAAGTATCCATCACCTGAAGACATTGACAGAATCATATCAGCTGAAATATCAGATAAAATTTCTGATCCACGATATTATACATATGTTCAAGATTTCATGTTGCATGGTCCATGTGGCGCTGTAAGAAAGAACTCGCCTTGCATGATAAATGGTCATTGTACAAAATATTTTCCTAAAAAATTTATTGAAACAATGACAACAGATGAAGACGGATATCCAATATACAGACGCAGAGATACTGGGAGAACAATTATGAAGAATGATGTCCCTTTAGACAATAGATATGTTGTTCCACACAATCGGTACCTTCTGATCAAGTACGGAGCACATATAAATGTTGAATGGTGCAATCAGTCACGATCGATAAAATATTTGTTCAAATATATTAATAAGGGTCATGATCGTGTAACTGCAACATTTTACAAGAGTGCGAAAGATGAAGGAGTGGGAAGAAATATTGATGAGGTTAAAATGTATTATGACTGCAGATACATTTCACCATGTGAAGCGGCTTGGAGAATTTTTGGATTCGAAATTCAGTACAGAGATCCCCCGGTTGAAAGATTGAGTTTTCATCTTCAAGATGAACAAAATATAATATTTTCAGATTCAGATCCAATTGATGAGGTTTTGCATAAACCGACAATCAATGAAAGTATGTTCTTAGCTTGGTTTGAGGCAAATAAAAAATATCCAGAAGCAAGAGATCTTACATATGCAGAATTTCCAACAAAATATGTTTGGAAACAATCTCAGAAGGAATGGTTTCCAAGGAAACAAAGATTCTCAATTGGAAGAATATTTTATGTTCCTCCTGGCAGTGGAGAAATGTATCATTCCAGATGTCTACTTAACGTAGTACGTGGAGCTACATGTTATGAAGACATTAGAACTGTCAATAATGTTGTGCATGGTTCATTCAGGGATGCCTACTATGTTTTGGGATTGTTAGATGATGACAAGGAATACATTGATGGCATAATTGAGGCGAGTTATTGGGCATCTGCAAAATCTCTAAGAAGTTTGTTCATCACACTGTTATCATCAGATTCTTTAGGACGTCCAGAAGAAGTATGGAATACATGTTGGAGGTTTTTATCAGATGACATCCTATATAATCAAAGACGTTTGCTAAATCATCCAGGTACAATATATTACAAGATTTTCAACAATTTCCTTAATAAATTTGTAATTTTTAAAAATTAATATTTTATTCATATATATGTTTACATAATTTGCAGAATTGCAGTTGAATGATGATCAAATTAAAAATTATACTCTTGTAGAAGTTGAGAAGTTGTTGAGAAGTTTTGGAAGGAGTTCACGAGAATTTCAAGCTATGCCTTATCCAAGTTCTGAATTCTTTCAACTCAATGAAAATAGATTGATCAATGATGAAATGAGATATGATCGAAACTTTTTGATGGATGAACACAAAGTTTTGGTTTCTAAGCTTACAAATGAGCAACGATCTGTGTATGGAACGATTATGGATGCAATACAATCAAATTCTGGTGGGATGTTTTTTGTATATGGATATAGAGGTACTGGTAAAACTTTTATATGGAAAACATTATCCGCAGCTTTGAGATCAAAAGGGGATATTGTCTTAAATGTTGCTTCAAGTGGTATTGCATCTCTTTTGTTACCTGGTGGAAGAACAGCTCATTCACGTTTCAAAATTCTAATAAACCCAAATGAGGATTCTACATGCAACATTAAACAAGGAAGTTCACTTGCTGAACTTATTGTTAAGTGTAAGTTGATAATTTGGGATGAGGTATCAATGATGCACAAGTATTGTTTTGAAGCTTTGCATCGAAGTCTGAGAGATATAATGCGTTTTGTCAACCCTTCAAGTGAATATATACCTTTTGGAGGCAAAACTGTTTTTTTGGAGGAGATTTTCGACAAATATTACCTGTTATTCCAAAAGGTAGTAGACAGGATATTATTTTCGCAACAATAAATTCTTCATATCTTTGGAGATATTGTAAGGTATTGCGGTTGACAAAAAATATGCGACTTCAACATGTTGATTCTGATGCTGAAGCTATTGAATTAGAAAAATTTTCAAAATGGATTGCCAGCATAGGTGATGGAACAATTGGAGGTCCGAATGATGGTCATGCCACGATTGATATCCCAGATGATATATTGATTCAATGGTCAGAAGATCCGATTGCCTCCATTATTAACAGTACTTATCCATCATATAGTACTGATAATGCAGATACAACTTATCTTCAAGAGAGAGCAATACTTGCACCAACTCTTGATATAGTTGAATCAATCAATCAACATATGATTTCTTTGAACAAATTGGAAGGTAGGTTGTATCGAAGTTCGGATAAAACATGCAGTTCAGACTCAAATATGGATTTGTTTCAAAAATTGCATTCTCCAGAATTTTTAAATAGTATTAAATGTTCTGGTGTACCGAATCACGAACTATATTTGAAGGTTGGAACTCCTGTTATGTTGTTGAGAAATATTGACCATGCAAATGGATTGTGTAATGGCACTCGATTGATGGTAACAAAGCTCGGTGATCATGTAATTGAAGCAAAAATCCTAACAGGAGAAAATGCAGAACAAAGGGTATTGATTCTAAGAATGTCACTTACTCCAGTAGATCCAAGATTGTCATTCAAGTTTCAAAGACGTCAGTTTCCTATTATTGTCTCTTATGCAATGACAATTAATAAAAGCCAAGGACAATCGCTCTCGCATGTTGGTTTGTTTTTGCAAAAATCGGTTTTCACACATGGTCAATTATATGTTGTTGTTTCAAGGGTAAAAAGTCGTAGTGGATTGAAGATCTTAATTTCTGACAAAGATGGTAGTGATATAACAACCACTACAAATGTTGTATATAAAGAAGTATTTCAAAACTTATAATATTGTATATTTTAAATTTTCAATATTTATTTAAGTTTAATTTATAATATGCATTATCTTTTATAATTTAAATTCGATGATTACCGTGCATCGAACGGGTGCAAAAACTAGTTTAAATAAAACAATAGAACGAAATAATAAATTTCTGATTGAGCCACCGCCGCATACCGCCAGACGCCAAACCGGCCCCTGCCTTCCTCTCCTCCCAGCAATTGGCCGGTTTTCTCCGTTTCAACTACCGAAGCCGCTGCAGTCTGTATTCACTTCCATCGCCGCAGGTTTCATTCGACTCTAATTTATTCATTATTGGGTCGTACGTGTGAATTTTTATGTTAATTTTTAGTGGATAACATGGAAATAACTTCCTGCTGCTGCTATTAAATGAATGTTATACCGTAATTTTGATTTGGATTAATTATTTGATTTCCTGTCTTTGAATTGAGGCCTAGGGTTAATATTTGCTTGAATTGGGGATTAGGGTTAATATTCGCTGCAGAATCTCAGTTCTACGACCCATCTCTCATAACTTTTAATTGGTTGTTCGTGTCTTTCGGATTTATTATTTAAATAATTCCTCTGTAATTATTTTGAATCTTGTGTTTTATGCAAAATTTCGCATGGAGGCGTCGTCACTGTGTTTTACTTGAAAACCGGACAATATGATTCTTTTCACCCATATTTCCTGGTCATGTTCATCTTCGTTTTAAAACATTCGCTCGATTGTTTGTGGGTATAGTAATCTGCGTCAGGAATTTATTAGCTTGGTACTCTGTTGGAAGTATATAAAAGAAAATTAGAAGAAATTACTGTTTCTCGATATATCACGCACAAGGGTATTAATTTAGAGTATTGAAAGATCGATAAAAATGTGAAATTTGTAATGACACCGTAATTGATGAAATTATTGCACATAACATTTGTACGTAGTGAAAGCTGCAGCCAAATCATGTATTAGTTAATTGTTGGATTTCCTGCAATGTTTTGAGTTTATACCTTTCTGTTAAACCTCTTTTGTATCTTAACATGCTATTCTGTTTTGCAGTTGAGTGGTATTGGGTAACATGGATGCTGAAGTCGACCATTATGCTGTTTTGGGACTGCCTTCTGGTGAAGAAGGTGCAACACTTTCGGAGCAGGATATTAACAAGGCCTATCGGTCGAAGGCCAGGGAGCTGCATCCGGACAAGAGACCTGATGACCCTAATGCACATGCTAATTTTCTAAAGCTTCAAAATTCCTATCAAGTTCTCAAGGATGAGAAGGCTAGGAAGTTGTTTGATGATCTACTTAGAATAAAAAGGGAGAAGATTCAACGCCAAGGGCATCAAGATTCCAAGCGCCGGAAGATGATGTCAGATCTTGAAGAAAGAGAACGGTCTGCTTTTGCTGTTGACCCCATAGTGAAAGCTCGAGAAGAGGAAGAGAGAATATCTCGGCAACTGAAGCAGGAGATTGCTAGAATTATTGCTATGCATTCCAACAAAAAAGCAGCTGCTACAGCACCTTCCAAGCAAGATACAACAGCAGGAAAAAAAGATGGGGATGGTGGGGGTAATGGATTGGACAAGGCGAAGGTTCTTAAAGTTTCATGGGAGAAGATTGGTGTAGATTACACAGCTGAGAGACTCCGTGAGATTTTTGGAGAATTTGGTTCCATAGAAGATGTAGTTATCAAAAGTTCCAAGAAGAAAGGTTCAGCTCTTGTAGTAATGTCTTCAAAGGATGCTGCCATTGCTGCAACCGGGAATGTTTTGGGCGATCTTTCAAATCCTCT
Organism: Perilla frutescens; assembly: GCA_026008535.1. Taxonomy (NCBI): domain Eukaryota; kingdom Viridiplantae; phylum Streptophyta; class Magnoliopsida; order Lamiales; family Lamiaceae; genus Perilla; species Perilla frutescens. Next base: position 33,846,645 of record BRKX01000012.1, read on the forward strand.
CCTTGTTGTGCCTCTTCAACCTGGCTCTTCACCAGCCATTTTTAGCGCTGAGAAATATATGGAGCCTGATGGCCCAAAATTGAGTGATTTTGTTGGTGCTGAGTATCAGAATCGTGAAAAATCAGTGCTGGAAAAACTGTTAAAGGTAAGTAGCTGAACAACATTGTTCTGTTGTATTTGGAAAATCTCTCTCTCTCTCTCTCTCTCTCTCTCTCTTTGGGGGGGGGGGGGGGAGGGAGGGAATTGATTGATAGTCTTTTAAGCGCTATTATTCATATCAATCGATCAGTTCTTGATTGCAATTATAATTGCATGAATTCTGTATTTAGTCACTTTCTAATTTATGCATCTTAAGGATCGAAGGAGGGACAGATCTTGAGAATTCGTGACTTATTAGCTGTTTGATATTCTAGTGTAATATTGGAAATTTATTATTAGATCAAATTCTTATTATTTTTCCGTGTTTGTGTAGGCTGCTGAGAAGCAAAACATGACTCATTAAAAGGACTTAAGAGGTGGGAGAAGTACATTGTGCAGCACCTGAGAGATCGCATTAAACCTATATTACTATCTGTTTCAGACAAAAGGTAACTATAGTAGTACAAGTTCTTACCATTTTTCTCTTCTTGGTGTTTATATCATGAGCTTGACAAAACCAGTTACATAGGATATATTTATCGACTTTGTTAGGTCTCAGAAAATTGAACCTCAGACACAATTTCTCCATCTACTGTATCATGATGCTCGAAGGCTTTGTTCTTATATGGAACTTGCTACTGCTGTAATGTAATGCTATATTACGATGTCGGAATTCTTTACTTCCTAAATAGAGCCATCTGAGTTTCTAATCTGACTCGATGGTCATGAATGAGTAATGTTATGCTAAAATGTTGGAATTCTATAGTAGTTTCTGAATTTCTATTCTGACACGATGGTCATGAATGTTGTTTGTATGATGTAGTTTTTCCTTAATTGATTGCTTGAATAGGATTACTGAGTGCTATACTTTTGCACTGTCCTTTACTTCACGTGTTGAATTCCTTGTAGTTATCGCGATGAGATTTCTGTCTGGATTGCAATTGCTGATGGCATGAAACAGGATATTATAGGGTTCATACATTATTTTTATTTTTGTTAGCTTGCGTGTTATTTTACAGAAGCACTTTCGGGTAGATGGTGTGGGCTGTTGCATCACCAAATAAAAAGATGTATGTTTGAACAGCATAAAATATTATTTATTTACCTAGTAGTAGCTTAACTAGTATGTTGATATATTTTACCATATATTAATGAAATTCTATTGAAGAGAAAGGATAAGAAAAGCATCCCAACTCAAAAAGAACGAAAAAACTATAGAAATCTATTACAAGACAAATATTACTCACCTGACAGTTAGCTAGTCAATTCAAAAACAAATGTTTTTGAAGCTTTGTTAACATGTTTGTTTGGGGGTTGTGGTATCATCAAAATCTGATGTGGATTGATTAGTGTGGTCGCTACGCGTTCAATTTCTTGCCATTTCTTCCCCCCGCTCCGCATCACATAAGAGACTATACTATTGCATATAAATGTTACACGCTTGTATCAATTCTATCCCATGCATTTTGTCTTAGGATAATGATATAGTATTTATTTCATTTCTACATTTTTTTTTATCTTAGTTACCACAACAATTTTAGATGAGGTCTCCCTATACAATAAGAATCTAAGATTTATGTCTTATGTATATTGGGTACACACATAGCGGCATATGATACTTTTCACTATTAGAAATGGTAATTTTTTTCAATCCAAAAAATATAATAATTACAAAAATGTTGTCATTTTTTTAATTTTTTTAATATTACTTCCCAATAGAATAAACGTCATAATTTTTAATATTAGAAGTAATATTTTTCTTTATATTGTGCCGGATCTGGGTGGAGCTAAACCGAATATGATATTAAACTTATGTATATTCGATGTAGATGATTTTACCATTTTAGAAAAGCCTTAAAAATATATTTGGATACCGTGGTACCGCTACGTAAATGCTACTCGTTCTCTCCTCAATGGATGTTAAACATTCACTAGAAAGATATCACATCCAAACTCCCTACATTTGTAGGGACCGATTTAACTGCTGTTTTTTTTTTTTTTTTTCTTATTTAACCTAGGGGCTAGGGATCGTTAGACGGAGCCCATCTTAATCTAGGTAATAGAGACTAATCATTTATGCTATGAAAGGCAACACTTGGCGCTACAATGTGTGTTTGACGACATTGCTTTCCTCATCTCAATACAACTAGTATACCACCTGTGCGATGCACAGGAGATGTTATTAAAAAATATTTGTGTACAATAATAAAATTATGTTCAATCATGAATTTCACATATAAATATATGAATTATATCGTTTGAATTATAAATTGCTTATGTATTTTTCATCATTGGAGAAATAAGCATTGACGGCTCTAGTCATGCTAGAAACACCCAAGTTGGTTGTAAAATCGAGAAAGCAAAATCCTGGCTACCCAGTTGGTCTCGATAATGATTAATCGACCAATTAGGCACGAATAATTTTTTTTAATTTTTTTAAATATTTTTGTTCAAAATATGATTAAATAAAAATTTTGAGGTTTTCCACCCTTTTATACAACAACCTACATCCCAATATTTCAATCTAAAATCAATGTGGGATGTAGGAAAATTAGAAAAAGTTGCGGAACTAATTTGAGATTTCGATTTAAGATTACCCACTCTTTTATAGAACCTACATCAAAATATTTCAATCTACAACCGACATGAGATGTATGGTAAGTGAAATTTAATATGTAAATAGCAATATGTAATAATATATTATAAAAAAAATAAAAATACTTAGGTGAAGACAATCGAAATATATTTTATATGTTATTATATGTAACTTTATGAACCTACTTGTCGAGAAATAAAATATCATAGTCCTGATGATTGATATGTAACTTTAGAACTTCACAAATCTAAACACATGCGCACACACACACGAATGAGGAATGATAAAAAAAAATTATTGAAAAAATTAAGTGCATTATCTTTAAAGATTTTAACTCATTAAAAGATTTTTGATGTGGATTTGAATTTTTTAATATATTTAATTAACTTAAAAAATTAAAAAATATTTTAAATTAATATAGTTAAAATAGTTTATTATATTTGTTTAATATATTTAATTAAATTTTAATTAAAAAATATTTAATTTCTAAAAATTTAAAGTGTATCGTATTAAATTGATAAAATCAAATATCAAATATTATGCATGATCTCAATTTACAGAGATCATTGTTGGGTCTCACAATTTATAGTTTGTTCATATACAATATTATTTCATTGTTCTTTAATGTGGGTTAAATTTTGGTTTAAAATTAAAATATATAAGTTTTAGCTATTTAAAACATCTTTAAAGTTGAAAACTTAAATATGATAACTTGAAAATCTTAAAATTATCTAACATTAAAATGATAAGATCAATTAATACATTTCGAGTTTCGACCATTAAAAATTTAAATATATTTAATTTAAAATTTTGTATGGAGATCTTGAGTTTTTAAAATACATTTAATCAATGAAAATTTCTAAATACGCCACTAATTTTTCTTTATACACCGTTATTAAATTTAATTAAAAAATAAATAATTATTAATTTACATAAATATCATTTTTAATTTTAAAATTACTTAAAAAAATTAAAATTAGAAGCTTTAATTTTAATTTGTAATTTTTTTTATGTGTGATGATTTTTGTTTGAAAAACTAAAATTATAAGCTTTAACTATTTAATTGATATATATATATATATATATATATATATATATATAATTCATGACATACATATATTTAACAATTAATTGCCAAGTTCTATTAGTACATTTAATTCAGAAATTTAAGTAGATTTAATTTAAAATTTTCAATGTGTATCTTGATTAATACATTTAATTCAAAAATTTAAATATATTTAATTAAAATTTTGATGTGGACCTGAAATTATTTTAATATATTTAATCAACTTAAAATTTTAAAATATTTTAAATTAATATATTGGAACATTCACTCATAACACTTAAAAGAATGATAATTAATAAAAAATTATGGTCCATAGTAAATAAAAAATAGGTGTTTAGAAAATTCACATATAAATCAGCAATTTAAAGGCCACATAATTTTTTTTCATTGAATGAATAAAATAATTTTTGATAAAAAATAGTATTTTTGCAATATGAAAAATAATAATTTATAATATTGAAATTCTAGTATTCAATGACTATATAATATAAATATTAATTAATTAATAATATTATACCTTTTATTTATAGAAAGTGCATTTAGGAGGGAAAACCTATTATTACTATTTATAGTGACTATCTTACTTTTAGATATTATATAGATTGTGGTTCGTAGTGGCCATGTCACACTCACTATCGCCTGTGCTTCCATTTTCTTTATTATATTCTAATTTATATTTGTATATTATATTATATGTATGTTACGAATAAACGGTGCAAATTAACAAATGTAAAAATTATAATAATTTATGTACGAGGATTCATAATTCATTGTTAGTAACAACACCCTCCGGGCCGTTAACTCGACAGTTTATATGCGAGTTACGTTCAAAAAATAAAACACGTTGCTTTAGGTGATAATAATTAATATGATACCCCCCCCCCCCCCCCCCCTCTTAAATTTCTCCTCTTTCTCATCAAAATGCAGGATTAGCTAAAGGGAGGAGGCGACCCAAGAAATCTGTTTCCATCAATATTCAATTCACACTTTCTCCATATAAGTTACCAGTATTATTATTATTATTATTATTATTATTATTATTATTATTATTATTATTATTATTTGACATTTATATAAGTTTAAACAATGAAAAAATATGAAGAATTTTAATTTAGTTCATTTTATGTGACAAAATTCGTAATACGAGTCAATATCAACATCCACGTACAATCAAAATATCAAACACCAATAAATATAACATTGGATATGATGAATTCGAATCACGAACCATTTTATAAATTTTGATTAGTAAAATAATTTCACATCATTTTTTATTAATGAAATTAGAATGAAGATCGTAAAATAATAATCTGAATTAAAACTCTAAAATGAAATTAGATACGACAAATTCTAACCACGCAAAACCCGCGGGTCTTAGGAAGCCCAGCTTCCAACCACAGCACTAACACGTGTGCTCTCATCCTCACTCACTCACTCAAATGTCTCTTCTGTCTCTCTCTCTCTCTCTCCTACACAGACACACACACACACACACTGATATAATTATAATCCTGTCGCGAATGAAATATTGAAAACATTATCAATCCTGATTAGGAAACGAGACGAAAAAACAATCCTACTAAAATCCACTGTCAGTATGTATAAATCCTTATCTAAGTCCCAGAAATTCGCCTTAAAACCTGCTGCAGGCATCTTTCCATTACCAAACGCAATCATTAATCACCAACATAACCACACCGTCGATATAGAGATGATTGCGCTCCACAGCATGAACTACACCAGCTTGAAGGATCTGATGCCGGAGTCTCCGCCGTCCACGGCGTCGCCGACGTGCTGCCTTGGAGACAGCTGGCGCGAAATCCCGATCAAGGACCCGTTGTTGCAGCATGCGGCGTGGGCCTACCTGCAGCCGATGACGGGGGAGCGCCAGAGCGAAGACCACCGCTGCTGGCGGAGATTATTCCACCAGAAATTCTGCTGGCTGCTCAGCTGCTTCAACGACGTCGTCTTGGTGGTGTTTGAAGGTTGGTTTCCCCACCATGTCAGGGAACGCCTCATGATCAAATTTAATTCGAGTGATGAGAGAGAGAGTGATAAGGAAGGAAAGTGTTGAAAGTTGAAACCCTCCAACTTCTTCTTCTTCTTCTTCTTCTCCCCCCCCCCCCCTCCCCCGCCCCTTTTTCTTTTTGAGGTTTTGTATCTTGTGTATATATTATTCGAACTCTTAATTAATTCTTGTATTTGATCTCATTTTTGCTTTAGTTGATGATTGTGATTTTTTTTAACAATATCATCGTCAATAAAATTGATATTACATGTGAAGTTTTCCTTTTTTTTTCTGAAACATTCCTTCCTTTCTTTTTCAGTTCATAAAAAAAAACTGTTCATGTATAAGTTCTAAGCTGTTCCAATTGAGAAAGACCAATTTGTTTATCGAGATACCAAATTCGATTCATTGAAGCAGAATTGTGCAATTTTTTTATTAACTATTGTCTTGTAACATCGTTCTCTCCGTCGAATTATTATCTTAATATGGTCGATCGAATTGCTAAGCGATATACATACATGTATATATATTGTTGTTGTTGTTGGTTATATATATATATATATATATATATATTTAACAATAATTAGGTATTTAATAGATTGTTAATTATAATATTTATATTTGAAATTTTTCGTACCAAAAAATTAGACTGAATTGAGATAATACATTTAAATAGAGAGCGACACATTTGAAATGGACGTATACGCAAACATAAATACATTCATAGTCAGCATGTAATTATATTAGATGATGAATAGTATTTTAACATATTTTATTCATTCTCACACACAACTTTAATTTCACGAAATCACCTGATCAGCGGTTTCTTTTCAAAAATATAATCGATCCACATAGAAATTTGCAATTTATTATTCATTGAACTCGTAAACGTTTTAGGCAGACACTAATTGGATCAGGGCACTTGTCAAGTTATCCTATCATATGCTTTAAAGTGCCGACTTTGATTTTTAGTGATTTGGTACAACAAGTTTGAACATGATGTCACAAAATAAAATTACGTGGCGCATTGTAAGTGCCTAATATTAATTTATATACGGAAACATAGTATACTATGCTAACCACCATCTTACTCGTCTTATTAAATCCATAACGTGTAGAATTAAGGCCATTTCTTATTGAAGTTTAGTTAAGACTAGTATTTCTCCTGTGCGATGCACAAATAATAATTATTTTTTAAATTTGTAATATTATGATTATTTTATATGTTGTGTTTAATTTTTAAAATTGCTAAAACGATATATACATGTATTAATTAATTAGATAAGAATACCAATTTTGTGTAGTTACGACAAACAAAAAGAAAATTAAATTTTATGAACCAAATGAAAATCCATGTTAGAAAAAGATCAAATTGAAATATTTCAAACGACACGATTTTATAAAAATCAATGTATAATTGTCCAAGATTAAAGAACATTTGATTTCTTTGAATATATAATAGGTATAAAAAATATAATTATTTAATTTTTTTAAATGATGAAATTGAAATAGAAAAATAAATTATTATTATTATTATTATTATTATTATTATTATTATTATTATTATTATTATTATTATTATTATTATTATAGCGCAACATAAATGAAATCTATTTTTTTATGCAACAAATGTAGAGTACTATACAAATCATCTACGTACCTATGCATAAAAAAGTGTTATAAAATCTTCAATTTCCAAGAAAAAGTAATAATAAATAAGATTCCAAAAACTTGTTAAAATACAACGGGCATAATCTAAACCGTCATGTAAAATGAAAAAAAAAAAGAAGAAAAATTTAGAACAATACATGTCACTATTGTTGTCTATTAACTCAAAATTGTTGTCTATTAACTCATAACCGTTGTCTATTATATAAAAATTGTTGTTTAAAATATAATTATTAAATCCTGTGATAGACAACGGTTCTGCTATAAACCGTTATCTATCACACGATTTATACGATGTATGGAAATTATTTAGCGTACTTTAAATTTAAAGATTAATGATAATTCATATGTTTGTTATAATAATAATCATATAAAATATAGAATAATTATATCAAATAATACTTCATATCTATACACCATTATGTATTTTTGTAATATTTCAAGATATATTTATAATCACTTTTATAATATTTTAAAAAATTAAACTTTTAAATCACTCGTTTACTTTTAGAACTACATGTAAGCAATTGAATTTTTATCGCCAATCAAATGATGCCACGTGGAAATTAAAAATGATTAAATACCAAATTAAATTATTTATTTATATTTTAGAAATTTTATTTGATCAAATTCCTAAATAAAATAAATAATAATTTGATATTTAATATGTGGAAATTTTCAACCAATAAGCAATTGACAAGTGTCGAGCTCATGCATGGAATCAACATATTGATGTATGTGATCACAAATGGCAAGGAACCAATAAAATCAAGCCACACAAGCCCTAACAAATGCACAAATGAGATGTTGCCACCTAAGTCCTAAATGCCCTCTCATTTGCCTATAAATAGAGGCCTTGACTAAAGGAAAGATACATTTTTCAAGAGCTCAATTTTGGAGAAGGATTCGTTAGAGAAAGCTCTCTTCAATCTTCAAGACGTTCTTCGCGTTCCTCGCCAAAATCATCCCAAATTCGACGTTTGATTCGGATCCAAGGTGTTCGGCCCTCCGATCGGCGTTATTGAATTCAAATCTTCAAGAACAACTTGAAGATTCAAAGCGTTCTTCAACAAATCATCCTAAAAACTATGTTTGATTCGGAATCAAGATGAAAATCCTTCAAATCGGCGTTGCAAACCTCAAAACATCGAGTTCCTGAAGATCAAAGAGGCAAATCCACCTTGAAGATCTTGAAGAACACGAAGAACAAATCTTGAAGAGAAGAATCAGAAGACTTAGATAGAGAATCGGACCACAATTGTAATTTCAATCCAAAAATATTTTCTTTGTATGCTTTTCCGGTGTTTACTAATTTAAATACTCGGAATTTGTGTTACACTACCTTGTAATATATGAAAATATAGAAAGCATTACTACTTTTAACTATTAAAATAACATGCTGTATAAATCACATTGTATAGTGAATTAAGAATGCTACATACACACACTTTTCAAGTAATATTTCCCGTGCTCATATATGCATATATATCATTTTTGGCGAATAATATTTTTATCTCAATATATGAAATATATTTATCCATATAGCATAATGTAGCCCATCGGTCAGATAATACTTATCTAGTTATCTCTAATATATATAGTTTTGACATATCATAAGAAGTGTTCATTGTTTCATAATTTTGAAAAATATTTTTAACTATATATATATATATATTAATGGATAAAATAAGAAATTTTATCTTTTAAACTATTCAATTAACAAAAGACAACATAATATCATTTCCTTGTTTAACACATTTATAAGAATTATTAAATGTTTCGATAATACTTTTTATTCCCTATTACATAAAATGTATACTGTGTGTGTATACATATATGTACACGTGTGTGTGTGTATATATATATATATATATATAAGAATACACACACGTATGTGTGTGTATTAAGAAGCATTTTTTTTCCCAATAATGTATCAATTAGTCCTTTCATCATTAAATTAATTTATAAGTCAAATTACTGTTCTTTTTTTTTTTTGTAAAATCATGATATAAACAACTTAACATTACTCTACAATAAACAGTAACATATTTATTGACATAAAAAATTATTTAAAAAAATATAAATGATAAAGAACACAGAAACAGATGGCAAAAATTGAAACATCTACATTAAAAAAATCACCATTTATATGGGCCAAACTGCAACTATTAATAATAAAAGAATTCGGCCAATATGTTTTTGGTAGGGGCGAATTGACACAACCCAAAATATACTAAATGATAAGTTTTTAATTTTCAATGTTCAATTACAGATTCTTAAAAAATATGTTCAATAATTAAAAAAAAATTATAAACCCTATCTTAACAATCTTGTCGACCGCCGCCCTTCGAGTCTCTAATCTTCACATTTTTTTTCACCTTCTCCATGTCGATTTCTTGTGGGAATTTTCAAGAAACTCAATCAATTACATGGCGACGCCTTTGAAATGTAAGCCTCTAATATCCCTCAACTATCGTCAGTCAGAAACCAAAGACGACATTTGAGCCGTGTTCAATCAATTATCGAGCTGATACTGTAAGAATCATGAAACAAAGAATGTCAATATCACGAAAGAAAAAACTTTTAAAATATACTCTCTTTGTTTCCAATTAAGTGTCACTTTGAATGAATATACATATATTAATAAATTAATTAAGTTACCTAATATACTCTTGTGTGAATATATTGAATGAGTGAAATATAAATGTATAAATGCATTAAATGAGGGTAAATGTGTGAAAAATATGAATTTTTTGCCTCGAATTTGTAAAATAATACTTTTTTTTAAAAATAAAATTAAAATGCTAGAATGACACTTATTCAGAAACAGAAAGAGTATCATGTTACAAATTCAAAATGAATGTGGCAAATGATTTCTTTACAAAGTTTGTGATGAAAACATAAACATGAGTGTGAGTGGCTCTACGAATAATTTATAGGCATTGTTATTTTAATTTTATTTTATAAAAAAATTGAAAAATAAGTTGCAGAATATCAATGGTCAAGTCAGTAATAATAGTTAGAGAATATAAAATGGTCGCCATTAATGTTCCATATTAGTTTTCTTTGTTTAACATATTAAATATTTTTAAGTGCTAGTTAATTATAAATGAGTGTTTAATGATAAGAAAAATAAACACGAAAAAGAAAAAGAAAAAAAAAACAACAATCACTAAATTTAATTTTCCAAAAAAAAAAAATCCAAATATCAAGTGAGAGAGAATTGTAACGGCATATGTTCCATATTAATTTCTTTATTTAACATATTAAATATTTTTAAGTGATAGTTGATATTAAATGAGAGTATTTAATGATAAGAAAATGAAAAAGGAAAACAAAAACAACAATAACTGATTTTCATTTTCCAGATAAAAAAAAAAAATAGAAAAGGAATGCCCCAGAAAAGGGCAAAAAAAGAAAAAAAAAACAGAGAAAAAAGCCAAAAGGAATGCCCCGAAAAGGGGGGAAAAGGTCAAAAAAAAAGATTAAAAAAACGAAATGAAAAAAAAAGGGAGGCGAATGGGTCGAACACAGGCGCTTATGAAGGAAATGGAAATGCTATTGACCACCACACCAGAGCTGACATTTATGTTTCCATGAACAAAAATACATTTTAAACTATTTTTTGTCTAGATTTTTTAGGACAATTTTGCCCCTGCGATTTTGCCTTAATATATATAGATATAGATATAGATAGTGCTTTAGTTTTATTTATTTATTTATTTATTTATTTTACTCACATACCTGACCTGGTAATATTGAGGAGATTTAAACCCGTAATTTTTAATCTCCAAACAACCTCACTCCACCAATAGGTCATCCCCACTGGAATAAGATAGTACTTTAGTGTAGGATACGTAATATTAATTTTGCTTATTAGTTCGGCCTAGTATTGTTTTTAATTTCTGAATCGGGATCAATCGAAAAAGGACCGTGACATTATTATAATATAATTTTATTATCTTGAAAAATGCAATACTAAAATACTACATTTACAATGTTATTCATTAGCTTTGAAAGATATATGGATCTAGCTATGTACGTATTAATAATATATATTTTTTCCAAGATGAGATACATACATATAGATAATATCATATAGCTTAATAATACGACCTTTGGAGGCGTATTGATGTAGTATCACTCCGAGCGAGTGCAAGCTTCTTAAAAGGTAGTAATATTATTTTGTAACACAAATTTCGTGTATTTATATTAATATGCATTAAAAAACGTATAAATAAATATTTTTTGGATTAAAATTATAATTGTGATTCGATTCTCTATTTCAATCTTATGATTCTTCTCTTCAAAATTTGATCATCATTGTTCTTCAAGATCTTCAAGGTGGATTTGTCCATTCGATCTTCACGAACTTGATGTTTTGGATTTATAACATTGATTTGGTGAGAAAATTTCACTTTTGGTCCCACAGGACATATCTGAGTCCGATTTTGGTCCCCATACTATCACTTTTGGTCCCATAGGACATGAAGTATCATTTTTTGTCCCATCGTTACGGTTTCCGTTAAAAAAATATCGATTTTGGTCCGATTTTTTTTTCCAGAAAATTTTCAATAATGATTGAAGGCAAAATTGAAACAATTTGGAAGAAAATTTAACATTCTTTTAGAGCCAAAATTCCCACCAACATACATCTATACATAGCTACTCACCAAATAATTAAAACACAATTACCACCACCATCAAAAGAAAATAAAAATGGTGAGATGATATGCCTAGTCCTAATGTTTTCCTTGACAATTACATACTTCAAATGAGCATAATATGTAATAGCTAAGGAATGTTATGAATCCAAGCTCAATTTCAATGTGCCAAAACCAACAATAAACTCCAAGTTCATAAACTAAAAGCATTGTTCAACAGTTCATAAACTCCGTTCATAATACAAGAGTAATACAAAAGGCCAATAGATGGTACTGCAAATGACAAAAAAAAAAAAAAAAGAAACCAGGAACATAACAAAGAGGGAAATAATACAAGCATTAAACTAAACAAATATTTTCAACACATTAATCGGTGAGAGTCCAGGGGTGGATCTACCTTATGGCTGCACTGGGCTCCAGCCCAATGCAAGCGCATTTTTTTTTTTACTATATATATGTTAAATTTATACCCAGCCTAGCCCAACCTTAAAAAATTAGCCCAGCCCAAAGGATAAAAAAATTGAAAGATATTAAATTAGCTTTGCTGTCTCTCAGCCTCTTCTCCGTCAATCAAAATCGCCCATTCAGTCATTCACTGATTCACCGATTCACTAATCAGGCAATCACCACCGTCCACCGTCCGGCTCCGGCATCGTCGCCGTCGACTTTATCCTTCACTCAGGTATGGACCCCTAAATGCTAAATTAAAATTTAGTACTTTAAGATATAAATCCTAAATTAACAGATAAAATCAAAATTGAGATTAATTTGAATTTGCTTTACTGAAGCCGAAATAGAGATAGGAGTATAGGACAATTGATGATTTCCTGGTTCTTTCAATGTTGTTGATTTTGTTTTGTGGTTGTTGGTGGATAATTGCTTGTGATGATGATTTCTGAGTTTACGCTTTGTTGTTTAATAGAGAAAATTTATTTCTACATTTTTCCCATAATTAGTAGAAAAAGGGAGTGATAATTAAAAAGGTGGAATTAATGTTGATTTGTAGCAACCTAAATTTGCAGAAACTCTGAAACTCTTTTGCAGACAAGAGAGAAAAGGACGATCATTTCCATTGCATATACTCTACCTTTTATTCATCTTTAAATTTATCAGAATTTTACGATATACTCCTGTGACATGAAGGGCATGACATCTTTGAGTAGCAATTTGGCTGCTCTCATTCAAGTTATTGTTGTGCAATTAAGAAATCAATAATTGTCTTTAGGGTGGTAAACAGTGAATATGAAGAATGGCAGTACTGGACTGTTTACTTTTATAGCTAGGATGCCTGATAAACAGAGAAAGACAAACTAATGAGTAATGACCCCGAAAAAGAGAATGAAGAAAATGAAATTGGGAGGTAAAATACATTCCAAATTGGAGAAGGCTTTTCTACTTAATTGTAAATGAGGACCTCTTCCTAGAGATCTGAGTGCTTGGCCTTTGGAATGCAAAAGGTTGTAATGCCCAGCAGAACCAAAGGAAGACCTTGTAGACAGTTCCTGGGGTTGTTTGCACACTTTTGTTTCTCTCTAGAATCACACACTATATTCTTTTTTTTCACTTCTCTTTTTCTAATTTCTATTATGACCTAGTAAGTAAGGATTTATAACTTCTATAAAATTGTAAGAGTGGTTTTTCTTGTCATAATTTTGACGATGGATCGGCGCAGTAGGATTCTGAAATCTCCAAGAGTTTATCAATTGTTGGAGAGTTTATTTATAGCTCGTTCATGTTGCACTTTTGATGCTAACATTATTGCACCTTGAAGACACCCAGCAACTGAAAAATTATGTTTTGGATTCTAGTGATAAGTTGTTGCCGACACATTCTTTTAAGTTGGTTTAATCTGTAGTTACACTAAATGGTGGGTCTGGCACATGCATTTCAGTCATGAATAGAAAGGGCTGCTCTAGTTTCTCTGCCTTATACTATATAATATCATTTATACATTGAAATTGGACCTGCGAACTGTGCAGTGAAAGAGCGCAGCATCTATCAGTGTTCTATTGCAATTTTTTTTTTACTTTTTTTCTTGATTTATAAATAATTATTCTCTTCAGAGATATCCACTTTTCAGTTTGTAATTCACAACATGTGATGAAACTGTGGAAATTTATTTCATCATGATGAATGCAGGTTTGCAGTTTATATATGTCGATTGTGCCATTTGAATGATATGGAGCAACAACCAATCGCAAAGAAAGGAAAAAGACGTATATCATCTTTTTTTAAGAAACGTGATCATCAAGAGACTCAAGATAATGAAGGTACCTCGGAACCTTCAACTATGGCCACCCAAAATCAAACTCATCAATCTCCTTCAATACCTATACAATAAAATCCAGTTCCATCTATTGAGCGTGATCCGGGAAAAAGAATGCAAGCGTGCGAATATTCTGTTAATGTGCAAGATGAGATAAGACGTGCATATCTTAAAGTTGGGCCTTATCAACTGAAAATGGACGCATATCCTGGTACACAGTTTGGCAAGCAGAATCGTAGTTTTCAGAAGAAATGGTTTGATAAGTTTCATTGGTTGGAGTATCGCCTTTCACAAATAAGACATATTGTTTTTATTGCTTTATTTTGACAAGTGATGTTAATATGTCTGGTTCTTCGGCATTAGTCAATGAAGGTTTTGACAATTGGAAAAGGGTAAACCAAGGAGATAAATGTGCATTTCTTACTCATATTGGTTGTGCAGCTACATCACCACATACTATGTGCCTAAGACATGCAGAAGACTTGATGAGAACATGTGGGCACATAGACAAAGTTATGCATTCTCAGACAAGAATTGAAAAGGAGAGAAATCGTCTGCGATTAAAGACCTCAATCACAAGCCTTCATTGGCTTGCACTTCAAGGTTGTGCTTTTAGAGGTCATGATGAATCTTCATCTTCATCCAACCGTGGAAACTTTATTGAATTGGTGAAGGCTTTTGCAAATATGAATAAGGATGTTGGTGAAGTTGTTCTTGATAATGCTCCGAAAAATGCTCAATACATTGCTCCAGAAATTCAAAAGGAGATTTTGAATATTATGGCTAATAGAGTACGTCAAATGATCCATGAAGAAGTTGGAGCTAAATATTTTTGTATTCTTGTTGACGAAGCACAAGATGTCTCCAAGCAAGAGCAAATGGCAATTATCTTGAGGTTTGTGAATGATCATGGAATTTTGACTGAGAGGTTTTTTGCGATTAAAAGTGTTGCTAACACCACTTCACTGACTTTGAAAAAAGAGATATGCGGTGTCCTTTCTCATCATGATCTTCCGGTTGGGAAAATGAGAGGTCAAGGGTATGATGGTGCTAGTAATATCCGTGGTTCAGGGAATGGGTTTCAGGCATTATCTCTTAGAGATTGTCCATATGCCGATTATATTCATTGTTTTGCTCACCGTCTACAACTTGTATTAGTTTCTGCAGCTAAGGACATTTGTGTTGTTTGGGAATTCATTTCTCACTTGGATAATATTGTCAATATCATAACTTCTTCACCAAAGCGCGTCTCTCAATTGCATGTTGCTCAAAGACTTGAAATTCAGAAATTATTGATTGCAGATGAGCTTGATTCAGGACGCGGTGCCAATCAAATCAGTAATTTGCAGCGGGCTGGAGCTACTCATTGGAGTTTACAATACAACTCCGTGAGAAGCTTGATAGATATGTATGTTGCAACTTGCAAGGTATTTGAATGTCTTATTGAACACTCTCAAAACGGAAGAGCTAGGGTTGAAGTTCATGGGGTTTACAAAAATATGGCAAGCTTTGAATTTGTATTCACTCTACACTTAATGCATAGGATTATGAGAGTTACTGATTCTCTTTACCAAATTCTTCAAAGAAAAATTCAAGATATTTTGGGAGCTATTGCGTTTGTCTCTACTACGAAGACTCTTCTTCAAGAATTGAGAGAAAGTGGTTGGGAAAATTTTCTTGAAGAAGTCAATGTTTTTTTCTTGAAGAATGATATTGATGTCCCTAATTTGGATTCTCCATATAAAGTTGGTCGTTCTCGTGGGCAAACTATAATTGAACATCATTATCACTTTGATATTTTCAATGCAACAATTGATTGCATCTTGATGGAGTTGAATACAAGATTTAATGATGTCTTTGTTGAATTGCTTCATCTCAGTGTGGCTTTAGATCTTAAAAATTCATTCGAATCATTCAATAGTGATAATATTTGCAAGCTTGCGAGAAAATTCTATGCTGAAGATTTCTCTGATCAGGACCTTATTTCATTAGAGTATGAGTTGAGGCATTATAAGCATGATGTAATGGTGCTACAAGAGTTTCGAGTTTCTACACTTGTTGAATTGAGTCAACTACTTAGTAAGAGTGGAAGGTCGATGGTTTATGTTATGCTAACTAGACTGATTCATCTAGTTCTGACGTTGCTTGTTTCTACTGCTACAACTGAATGAGCATTTTCTGCAATGAAGCATGTGAAGACGGCACTTCATAACAAGATGGGGGATGATTTTCTTGAAGATTCATTAATGCTTTATATTGAGAGGAATTTTGTTAAAGATATAAATATAGATTCAGTTATTGATGAATTTTATGTACTAAAGTCCCGTAGAGCACAACTTATGTAACATTTAATATATTTTGCAATGTATAAAATTTATTTTTCAGCCCACCCCTCTCTCAAATCCTAGATCCGCCCCTGGGTGAGACTGAGCAGACCCATACATGAATAGTTGCTTGTGAAAATGCTTCTTAGTCAATAATGAATCTACATATCTAAAAATGAATCTTAGTCAATAATCTATGTTATATTCTATAGCAATAGTTAACATCAGCTACTAACATAAAACCAAGCAAGATACATGAAAAAAACACAAACACAAACATAAATTTTAAAAGAAGAGAAGGCAAATAAAATTCACTCAGACCTAAAAAACTCCATGCAGTTGGCTAGTTTGATAGTTATAGAGAATGAGAGGTAATCATGAGAAATTAGATTGCAGAACTAGTTTAGAGATGCCCAAATCTATCCAAACTTGAAATTTAGTTCATACATAACAAAGGATTTCAAGAAATAAAAAGAGGGAAAAGGAGAAAAATAAAGATAAACAGATGGAACTACTTCCTACACGGCTACACCCAATTCATGGAAGGGGGGGATTATATCAATCTTTCACAAATCATTTCGATTCTAATAATTAATGAAATTCGCAATTAATCTACACAATGTATAATGGGTTTTTAGTGAAAAATAAATTGTAATAGTAGGTGAAGTATGAACAAGTATATATGAATCAAGAAAGAGAAAATTTAATTTATTGGCGGGTATCAAAAATCTGGTGCCCGCCGCCGCTGGCATCTGGACGCACTGCTTAGAGCCTAGGCCGGAGATGAAGAGGAGGGCGGTGCGGCCGTCCGCATTGATATCATCGATGTCTCTTCCGTCACCGGAGTTGATGAGCTACTTGAGGGCGTCGGCATCAGAGTTGATGAGATACTTAGAGAATGGCCTCCGAATCCATCATTTGACATGAGAGGGTGGGCGCACCATCAAATTCTCCCGTAGTGTCTCCTCTAAAAAGCTGCCTCTCTCCGACGCCGTCTGCGTCCCCCGTGGCTGAGCGCCACCACCGACCCCTTCCTTCGAATCATCATGTCTTCTTTGAAATTGACGAGCTACTTTGAAATTAGTGAAAATTTAAGAGAGAATGGTTTGGGGGATATTGCAATCGGGGGAATTATGGTTTTTTTCTTTTGATTTGGGAATTTTAGTTCAATTTGGGGATAAATTGAACACGTGAGTCACGTGCCGCTGCCTCTCCGTTAATCCGTCAAACATCCGTTTAAATCGTGGGACCAAAATTGATAGTTCATGTACTATGGAACCATATTTAATAACAATTTTTGAAATAGGATAAAAAGTGATAGTATAGGAACCAAAATCGGGCTCGGACATGTCTTGTGTGACTAAAATTGAAATTTTCTCTTGATTTGGATGGTCGAAATCTTGATTCTGGATCAAACTGTAGATTTGAGATGATCTTGATGAAGATTATGTTGCTTCTTTGAAGAGAATGTTAAATTTCGTAAGAACATCTTGAAGATTTTGGTTGATAATGTCAATTTAGAGGGTTGAGAATCTTGGTTCCGAAATGAACAATGGATTTGAGTTGATCTTGACAAATAACTTCTTGAATCTTGCAAGAACAACTTGAAGATTTGAGTTCGGTAAAGCCGATCGGAAGGTGCAGTAGAGCACCTTGATTCTGGATCAAATTTTGAAATTGGATGATTCTAGCGAAGAATGTGTTACGTTCCACGAAGAACGACTTGAATCTTAGAAGAATGCCTTGAAGGTTGAGAGAGAAATTCTCTAAGTAACTTTCTCCAAGTCTTGAGCTCTTGAATTGTGTTTTTCTCTTTGGTCAAGCCCTCTATTTATATATAGGCGAATGAGGATGCCTTGGGCCTAGGTGACACAATTTTATGAGAAATTCTTACCTACTGGTACGGGTACTACCTGAAGTCAGACACTATTTCAGACATCATCAGACCATCAGACTTTATGCACCCAAGACCTCATAGAAAAATATGATGTGTGGGACAACGTTAGGATTGTTAGAATAACTTCGAACTAAAATTCCCTTATACTCAAATTAGATTTAATTTAAAAACTAGTATGTCTCCCGCACGATGCTCGGTATTATTTTATTTTATAATAATTAAAAAATAAAAATAAATCTCAATCATAGTTAAATATATATTGACTTTAAATATAGCATGACAGCTATTAATATATTAAATGGAAATAAATATGATGATAAAATGAGGGAAAAAAGCTAAAATAAAGACTTTAGAAAAAATAAAAAAAAATTAAATGGAAAGATAAAGATAAAACATCTTAAATGCAAATAAAAATTAAAATGTAAAAGATTATAAATAAAATTAGCATTAACAATCATTAATATCTTAAATGGAAAGAAATGTGATGATAGAATGAGGGGAAAAAGAAAAAAAAAACTAAAATAAATAAATAAATCTGAAACTGCTACCAAAAGCTTTCGAACAAGGGACATTGAGATTGCAAAATTTAGAGGAAAAGGCAGCTACCAAATGCGCTATACGGATCAATTTGATTGATTTGGTCATCAAAATTACTTTGTACTATTGTTTTCTGATATTTTTTTTATTTACAATTTTACCCCTACGATTTTGCTTTAATATATGCATAGATAGATAGATAAATATATAAAATTGTTGATATAATGTAAGGGTTAATGAATGAATATGTTGCTGATCATTAAAAAATAATAATGCATCCAGGGCGTCTAATAGGGTGCTCCAATTGATAGAGCCCATTTTTTTTAAAGCCAATATATATATTTTTAAAAAAAATGTAATCTCTTCTCTCTCCCTATATCTTTGTTTATATTAGTTTGAAATTTTATTGTGATGTCATCAAATATATATATATATATGTAATATTTCATTAAAAAATAATAATGCATCCAGGGCATCTAATAGGATACTCGTCGCAGTGACATCTTGAGTTTGAGGGAGGATGTTAGAAATATTTGTAATATTGTTAGCTATTAAGGGTACCCTTGTCCTTGTACATTGTCCTAGGTTTTCCTTTCCCTTTTAGTTGTATCATGTTTGCTTTGGAACACACTTTATTGCCTCTACACTTTGTAAGCTTATTGAATATATTGGTCTTCTTCTTCTTCATCTTCATCTCCTTCTCTCATCTATAATGAATTGTTGTGTGGATCTTACGTTGGTTTAACAGTAAGATCAACAGATAATCGGTCTTCCTCTCTGTACCAAACATTTTCGAAGCTATTTTTATATATATTGTGGTTGTAAAATCTAATTCTTTCACAGTGAAGGCTACTAAAAGAACACAAGGTGTTCAACTAAATGCTTGGCTAAAAAAATTAAGGAAGTTTTTTTTTCAATATGTATGAAAATTTTCATTCAAAGATTTATATATGATGATTACATGAGTGTTTTTTCTTTCGACCTTCGTATGGAAAACCCAATTCTAACTAACATTTCTAGTTTTGATCAGTCATTATGTTAGAATTGAAGGAACCTATTTCGAGGGGAAGGTCAAAATGTTGCAGTCCTCGGCCAAGGTAGGATCCTTTGCTTTTATACTTATATACTCTTCTTTGATTTGAAACTAATAATTTGTTTCACAAGGCATTTGTGAGTTGATTGTTCTAAACTGAAAGTCGTTGGTTTTTCTCTATTGATTCAAGTCTTTCATATTCCATCAAAACATGAAAAATAGATCTTTGATATCATATGTCTATTATCAGAAACTAAGTCAAAATGGATAATTATTTTCTTGCTACTATAGCACTATAGGTATTAATTTATGTACATCATTTAGTGTTCTAAAATTTATGTAGTATTAATGCCTTAACTTGCTTTGTTAATTCATTACATTGTCTGTTGTATATCCGGAAATCTGCAATTAATCGTATCAGTCCGGAGCAGCGGCCAATCTGTGAAATAAAATTAGAAAACACGTAAGAGCCAAAGACCATCGGAGGGTGACGATCGTTGGGCCTCCGACACTCAAGTCAGGAAAAAAAAAGAGTAGAAAGCGATAAGATATGAAATAATTGAATAATTAAGCTAGAATGTGACTAGAAATCGAGGGAACGTCGTTCAAATCTGGAAAAGCGTAGGGAAGAAGCCTGGATGTTGAATTGCCTGAGTGGAATTAATTCAAAAAATCGTGAACTCAGTGCTCTTAGGGTATGATGTGAAACTTGTGGGTATTTCAGCGTTGTCGTCAAATGAGGAGGCAGATCTCCTTTTATAGACAAAGGTAGCGGCTAGGGTTCACGTAAATTACGGGAACGGTTGAGGCCTGATCTCATTCGTTTGATCACGTCAACCCTTCCAAGTAATGCAGACGGCTAATTCAAAATAATTCAAATTACCCGATCTTTATGAGATTGCTCGGTTAATCGACATCGTTTAACCTTCCTAAACTAGCGTAGTGAGCTGATGAAAAATGACCACTACATCTGCAATTGATTTTTTTTCTATTGTTTCTCTTAATGCTGGCCTAGACTAAGGTTCCATTTTGGGAGGTTAGTCCATCATTATCTACTTATCTTTTTGATAGCAAACAAATTCCCTCATTTCCCATCAAAAATCTAATTAAAAAGATCAGCCAAGCGGATGTGAAGATTGCAATGGCAGTTCATGGCTATTTGCCGCCAACACCCACTCCAAACAAAACACCTCCCTCTAAGGGTGGAAGAAGTCCTATTATGAGATTGCAAAAACAAAATATCCTCTCCACGTTTTGTGTGCTGATGTAAATATTTAAACCTTATATGTCCTAATTGGTGTGGAGTTATTTTTCAGCATAGTATGTATAATATTTCACATATATATATATAGGGGTGGGGTTATATAAAAACAACCCCTTGTGTGAGAAATGAGAACACTTCTCACACCACACATCTATTAAAAATCAAAGGTCTAGATTTGATGAAAAAGGCGGTGTCAATTCTGTAATATCTGAAAAGTTTTTCATGCGGGGGTATTTACGTAATTTGGTAATTCTTATAAAAATCGTGGAGGATTTGATAACATATCGTTATGCTAACGAAGTATTATCATCATGCTAACGAAGCATTATAGGTATGCTAATTAAAGTTTTCAAATATTGTTAGCGAAAAAAATATTCTAAAAATTAATTATAAACCTAATTTGATTTAATAAACCCTAATTAAATGGAAAAAATCATAATTGGATGAAATAAATATTGATTGGATGTGGTAAACCCTAAATGAGTTGGAACAAATCATAATAATAATAATAATATATTTGTACTACGTCAGCATTATGGTTTTACTTCATCAGCATTGCGAATACACTGTGTTAGCATATGACAATACTCTGTCAACATACGTTATAAACTATACTTGAATGGGATAAATCATAATAATCAATTAAGAACTATAAACAAAAAATTAAATTTTAAAAAAATAATGATAATTAGATGGAATAAACCATAATCGAGATTAAATAAACCATAATTGAGATTTAATAAACCCTAATAAATTTATACTACGCTAGTATTATGATAATTCTTTGTTAGCACAGCGAATACATTATGTTAGCATATGGCAAATGCTTCGTTAGCATACGTTATCATATGTTATCATAATGCTGACGAAGAATTATTATATGCTAACGAAAGCATTTATAACTTGGGCACGCGTAAAAAAATTTCTTTTTAATTTTTCGTTAATATTTTTTCATCTAAACATAGCCTTTCGACATCTTAAATGAAAGAGCATGAAGAGAGCTTTAATTTGATATATTTTTTGTGTGCATTGGATTAAAAACGAGCAAGTTATGGTCGGTTAAAGTTTTTAAGATTTTTTTTTAATTGCTGACATCATCATTTTTAATGGGTTTGGACGAAAATACCCCTCCTTCCTTTATTTTTTGCCCTATTATTTACGAAATTGCCACCTTAAATCTCAACCATTGGATCATTAAATTAGATGGTGTAAGATAGGTTCTCATTTCTCACACCAACAAAGTGTTCTCATATGATTCATATCCTATATATATATATATACACACATATATATCCACGAGTAAATGATTACTCTTTTGTTTGATGAATCTTTTGCTTGGTCCTAATAATAGATATACCTAACTATTTTTTCCTTCTATGGATATAAAAAAGAATCTAATTGGATTTTAACTTTTATTGATTTCTCATGTAATTGGTTAGTGAATTAAATCCTAAAAGATTACTCATTTGTTTATACATAAACTTATAATATGCATTATTTTTTTAATTATTTAAGTTCAATTATTACTGTGCGATGCACGGGTGTAAAACTAGTAGTAGTAGCAGCAGCAGCAGTAGTAGTAGTTTTGTGGATAAGATTGATCATTATAATTATCCACACACACACATATATATATATATATATGACCATCTAATGTTTTAATTTGGATTCGTCATATAACAATATTCAATTTACAAATATTATCTGAACCTATGAAAGAATGGGGAGGAAGAATGGATGATTTCAGAGATGGACATGAAGAAGAGGTTGAGCTTGTGCCGGGAAAGAATGCATTTTTAGGGTTTAGATATTAAAATTGAAGAAAGGGGATTCAGTGGAGATTGGGTTATTTGAGTTGCTTGCGGGTCGGAACATGGGTCAGATGGTGTGAATGGGTTATTTATCTATTGGGCCGTTTCTCATGGTGCTGTTGGGCCATTTTTGTTGGGCTCCTTTATTTAAATATTTATTATGGGAAAATTCTAAACACAACCCCATTTTATTATTCATAACCCCACTATTTTATGAAGTATAAAAATAATTATGATAAGACTTATTCATCCATTAGCCCAAAAAATTAAAAATTATATCATAGCCCCCTACACTATATATAGCCTTCATCATTTTTCATATAACTAAAACAATGAAAAAGCCATAATCAAAAATCATAAAATCATACAACCTAAGAACAATACACCATTCTTTCATCAATTTTTACAGTTGTGAGTAGATTAGACTATGGATGATCGATTAGCGAAATACTAACATGAGTTTTTCTCTTAGTGGTTGTCAAATTGTCTCTAGCTTATATTTACTTGATCTTGTAATTTGTCTTTCTTCCGCAATGTGGATAAATAAATAATGCATGATAATTTCTGGTTTCTTGATAGTCTCGTTCTTAAGACAATTTCATAAAAAAGCTAAAGAAAAAAGAAAACTCGCATTGCAAATAAGGTTGAAAAAAGATGGTTTTTACCAAAGAAAAAGCCTTGCCATTTTTTTCAAGCACTAATAAGTAATATCTATATTCATCTACCAAAGCCAGAAAAAATGTCGAGAAACAAAGCAGCTAGATGACTTTTCTTTATTCATTATTTCTGTTCTTTCGTCTTTTTTTTTTTTTGCTCTAACTTTAAGTAGTTATAAAAAAGGGTGGAAGGGGCTATGTTTCTAATTTTTATTATAGTGTTTCTATTTATTTAAGTTATATGCAAATGAATGGAGCTATAGTGTAGGGGTTATGATAAGATTTTTTGAATTTTCGGAGGTTAAGGGTAAAAATGTCTTATCATATTTATTTTTATATTTTTAAATTATTGGAGGCTGTGAAGAGTAAAATGAGGATTGTATTTAGAATTTCCCTTTATTATGTTTAATATATTTTATCTTATGTAATATGGCGGTCCAATCTAACTCTAGGTTAAAAAAGAGACACTATATCCGACTGTACTGTTTATGAGAAAAATATTTTAGTTTCCTCCTTTCTATTCTCTCTATTTCTCCCTCTTATTTTTTAATCTCGGCCTCCTCCTTTCTTTATCATAAACATTAAAGATTACAACTTTATTGTTTATTTTCCATCCTTATTAACATCTCATAACAATATAACATAGATGGAAAAAATGCCAAAAAATAGGAAAAGCAGTAAAGCAGCAGCTGAGGTCTCAACATATAATCATATTATATGAACTGAAGCCATTTAGGTGTTTCAATATCAACATATATCTATATACCATGTATATATATAAGATTGTTACTTTCTTTCCTAAAAAAAAAAAAGATTGTTACTTTCATAATCCACCACAGTAAACTCATTCTAATAAAATCATCATATGGGAAAAGTAATTTATTATCATAATCCTCTAACATATAACTCTTATATATAATAGTATAGTTACATCAATATATAGGAATTTTCATAATATTCACAAACACACACACACACATATATATATGTATGTATGTATTTCCTCAACATAAATGTCACTCCACGCATGCGCACAACATTCTTTCTACCTTGGGAGAATAAAAAATAAACGCAATTAGCTTCAACGTCCTCAGCAGTTGATGAATCTATCGATATTGTTGTCTTATCTGAATTACAATTACTATAAGTTTACGGTTATTAATTTATTCCGGTATGCTCTGAAGAACCGGCCTCCACGAACCGAACCGGGTTCTACCCTTCATGCTTTGTCCGGCCGCTCTCATATTCTGCCTTGGCCGCAACAAATTCAGCCGCTGTTCCAACAACGCCGCTGTAGACGGCGGTCCTCGCCGGCCGTCTCTAATCGCCTCCAGCACTTGCTTCAGGTCTTCCTTTTTCACCACAATCTTCATACGCTTCGCCGCCGCGTCGCCGTTGCTGAGCTGCACGATCGCCTCCAGAATGTTGGAGGCCACAACTTTCTGATTTTTGGCGACTTTCATGTTTCCGGACTCTCTTCTCTGCCAAAACTTGTATTCTGCCATTTTCAACTTCCAAATTTGAGATGGCTTTCTCTTTGACTTCTCTGCTCTTTCTTGAGCTTTAAATGTTTATTGCATGGAAATGCCAAGTATATATAGTGATTTAAATGCCAATAATTATTTTAGTGTTTCCTTTTTAGGTATGAGTGCAAGCTGACATTTCTTGTAGTTTGATTATACATTTATACTATAATAGTTTGACTTTTTCTTTTTTGTGATAAAGTAGCATTGTATATGTTCGTTCACCTTCATCTCCTTTGCCACCTTTTTGTTGTGCTTTTTAATGTTTATAATTGAATTTTATGATTTGTTTAAAAATATACAACTTCGTATACTTCAATTTCTTGTTATATGGAGTGCAAAAAAAATTAGTAATTTGAATGTACGGTACTTATAAAGAATTCCATCTTATATTAGGTCACAATTTAAGGTATTAGGTTTCCTATGCATCCCCATGAATTGATGGGCTTGAAATCTCCTGTCTGTTGCATTATTTTGATAATTGTTACATTAATTAATATGAATCATAAAATAAAATAGATTTAATTAAGATTATTTAGCACATCGTATTCTAGCCCAACTGATTTATTGAAGGAAAATTTCCCTTCTTCCATCCTAAAACTTTTTTTTTTTTGTGGGGAGAATTAAAAAAATTATCGTCTCATGCTGAAGTATATTACTCTCTCAGTTTCAAAATAATTAATGTTTTCAGTTTTACAACAAAAATTAGTTAAGAAGTAAAAAAAGAGACAAATATAGTACCATCTTCGATCTCTCTCCACCTCTATCAAATTTTATGAAAAAAATTTTATCTATCCGTATTTTAGGGGTAAAATTGAAAAAATGAGTGAAAACTCTAAAACATCAAATAATTTGAAATAAAATTTTAAGGCTAAAACATCAATTATTATGAATTGCGAGAGTATATTTTATTAATAATTATTATGCATGATAGTGCAATAGAAAATATAAGATGATACAATAAATAACATGAATTTCACGTAGACAGGTTGGGTTTTATAGTTTGATTTTTTGTTATATTTAATGCCGCATTTTTCCATGGTACAACAAGAGTAAACTTCTTTCTTATGTAATAGCTAGTTTGCTGACTACACCCAAGTACTAAAATGCTCTAGGAAAACTCGTCTTTTAAAATGTGAGATGAATTTGAATTTGATATCATTGGTCAGAAACTACTTCCACAGTTCCACTTTATTAGTAGGTCGTCCTCATCATAACACTAAATATAAAATTCTTACTGTTTAATTATTGGAGTGAAGCATCAAGGGATACATGCAATCAGAATCGGCCCTAGTACAAGCTACTTCCACTTCACCGATAGTTTTGAATATAATTTTTAGCTTTTCGACTATATATGTATGAAGAGAGGTTAAATGGACTTTTCCGTAATAATACACACACAAGTCAACCGATGGAGAGGGTCACATGGCAATGCAAAATCTGCGGCGGGCATGAGGATGAATAAACGCCGCCTAGCTATTAAAGTAGCTGAATTAGTTAGTTGGGAGATTACAACAGAACAGTGCATGCGTTGTTACTGTAATAAAATGAATATGTGTAGGGCACTAACAAGATTACGTTGATCTTTTCTTTTTTCTTATTCTGTTCAACCTAATTAATTAATTCATTCATAACTAATTAACCATCTATTATGCTTACAGCCTGGTTTCTTCCAATCATACAACTACCTGTCACAACTAACTCATTCTATTCTCTCATCTCCTCATGACATGTGTCATATGGCTAGCTACTTTCATTTAATTTCTAGATATATGTACTATAATATAATCACTAGCTATACCTCGAGATTGGCGGGTGGGATTTGTATCCATCCAGATTGGGTCTAATTAAATCAGGATATATTTTGAATTTTTGAGGTTTTAGATATATACTGTTAACATTTATCAAAAGAACACGCAACTTACCAATTTTATCACATTGTTCTTTTTTTCCTTTTTTTTTTCAAAACCATAATGCAAAGTATAGAAATAAATAAAAAAGCAATGCAGAGCTAGTGAAAACAGGTGTGAGGTTAACTTGTTAATGTTATGATAACCCACGGTTACAAGGCGTTTCAAAGGAGTATTAAGGAAGTTAAATATATTAAATCAAGTTAAAAACAATATAATTAGACAAAAGAAAGGGTATTATTATTTACTTCATAATCAATGAAAATTATAACAATAGTAATAGTGGTAAGAACAACAATAATAATAAAGAATTTAAGTGGTTGGTGTGTCACACAGCCTAAAGCCCAATACCTTTTCATTGGGCCTAACCGCCTTACACTTTCAATCAATGTTTTTAAAACCGGACTTGATATCGAACCGATCAAATTATTGGGTCACTTGTTCATCCGGTTGAACCGTTTTGAAAAAATTGGATAAACCGTTATATGATATTTGTATGTATATATACACAATAAAATATAGTAAAATTATACAAACTAATATCATGATTAATATATTAAATAAGTTTAAAAAATACACCAAATTTATATCAATGCAAAAAAATAAAGTGTTTAATTTATCGATAGTTGTTCCATAAGTTAAGTAGTTAAATCTATAATATTTATAAAAATAATATTGAACATCAAATTCATAATACTAAAATTTGAGAAAATATATAATTACATGTCAAATAATTAAATATTAATTTTAATTACAAAGAATACTACATAATAACAATTAAAAATATTATTAATCATTATTTCACAAGCCACTATTTTAGATTTTAGTTCTTCTCTCCATTTATATTAATTCACAAAATGTTAAATTAGATATTGTTAAATATTTATTTTAATTACATGCTAAACATTGATTTTTATTAAAATATAGATTTGTTATTTTCAATGTGTGTGTGTGTGTATGTTATTAATATTAGTATAAAAATGTGTTAGTCCAGTTGGTTGAGCACTTGGTATAAATGTATTCAATTTTTGGAGATCCTGGGTTCGAATCCTTCAAGTCACATGTGAGGGAATTAAATTAAATTTTTCCAGAATTTCAAAAAAAAAAAGTGGCCGGTTCAACCGGTTTTGACCGGTTCATTTCGGATTTGACCAGTTCGCTCTGGGTTTGACTCCAACCCATAAATTCATGTAACCGGATCGGACCACGGACCAGTTCGCGGTTAAACCGGTCGAACCGGCCTGTCCGGTCCGATTTTGAAAACACTGCTTTCAATCCCCAATACACAACCCATATCATAAGAAATTTTCTGTTGCCCCATGTTGCACTTTTTTAAATTACGCATATTTATTTATTTATTATGATTTAATTTAATTTTATGATTATTTCTCAGAGTTCACTCCACCCAATTAAAATTTATAATTATTTTTTAATATTTAATTTTCACTTTTTAATTATGGTAGCATACACTTTGATGCATATATTTTGAGTAATTTTTCAAAAATTACCCATTTTTTCAAAATTAACAAAATAGTACTCACTTTTTCAAAAAAATAAAATAAATACTAATTTAACATTTAGTCAATTTTACGGCCTGAAAATCATAAGCTATTGATTGTATTTTAATATTTCTATTTTCCCAACCACGTAGAAAAAGTCCTACAATCAAAAAATATATTAAATGCAATCAATTATGTATGATTTTCGAGTCGTAAAATAGTTAATGTTAAATTTGCAAAATTTTTGAAAATATGGATATTGTTTTGTGAATTTTGAAAAAGTGGGTCAGTGTTGAAAATGTGCCCAAAATATAGGTATCAACATATAATTTATCATTTTAAGTAATAATTCATTATTATGGTTAAAATTTTCAAAACCATGTTTTATAATTTTTTATTCATTTTTTTTGTTGATAAATGTTGACCATGATTATTTATGTTATAATTAATTTTCATCTTACAATAAATATTATTAAAATCATAAATTTAATAGTGCACTATGAGGTGAAAACACCAAAATGGGCAAGAGCAAATTTCAACCCAATACGTATGGACCTGATTTTGGAGCCTGAAATGTAAAACTAGTTTCAACTCAAAAACGACTACGGTAATTTTCCTCACAAAAAAGGACTATGGTAACAGGAAGAATTGAATCTCGCGCTTTCCCTTTTTACGAGTAAAACCTAAGTTTCACGCATGCATTTGGCAAAAACTACATTGTTCCCGGGAAAATTTGATGCATTCCTAACTAGGGCTGTAAATGAGTCAAACTACTCGCAAGATACTTGGGTATCGGCTCGAAAAAAGCTCGCTCGAGACTGGCTCGTTTCTTAAACGAACCGAGCTCAAGCCTGCTAAACGAGCTCGCCATTTTCTCCAGCCGAGCTCGAGCTTGGCTCGTTGAGCTCGCGAGCTAACTCGGCTCGTGAGGTTCTCGAGCTCTCTCACGAACTGTCTCGCGAGCCGGCTTACGAGTAGTTAAACGAGTCGAACTCGAGCCTAGCTCACGAGCTTGGCTCGCGAGTACTTAAACAAGCCGAGCTCGAGCCGGGGTCGTGAGCTGTCTCACGAGCCTGACTCACGAATACTTAAACGAGCCGAGTTCGAGCATTCGATTTAGAACTCGAGACACATACTATTTTTGTAATTATTGAAATATTATTTATTTATATTGTAATTTTTGTCAAATTAATACTTCTCATTAAAAATTAAACGATCAAGAGAAATTAATTATTGAAATATTATTTATTTATATTGTATTAATTATTGAACTAATATTATTAAAGTTAAGAAATCAATGATCAAGAGTAACGATTATATACACAAACATACAAACTAATGAACTATATATATATATATATAATATAGTTAACTTATTTACAATTCTACATAGTATATTAGTATGATAAATAATAATATGAAATATGAAATAATATTATATTAATATTGTCGAACTTAAGAAATTGAACGCTCAATAATAAATAATGAGTAATAAGAGAAATTAAGATTGATATTTACAAAATAATATTTATCAATTAATTAATTAATAAATATGAAATGAAATCAATAATATTAATTTAATATTATCAAAATTAAGAAATATGGTGTTTAAAACAAGAGTAGATGAGTAATAAAAGAAATTAAAGAAAAAGGAGAATCAACAATATATAGTACATAATATATAGATTATAGTCCATCTTAGATTATTAGTTATAACTTACAAGAATATAAGTTATAAATTATAAATCTATAATGCATGTAAAGTAATAAAGGAAAAAAAAAATGATTAATATTAACAATTTGATAAAATAATACTTATCATTAAATATTAAAACATGAAATGTAAATGATATTAAACTAATATTATCGAAAGTAACAAAATAATAATGGAAAAGGAAAATTAACAAAAATTAAAATTAATTAAATGTTCAAGAGTAACAATATTCTTAGCACCAATGTTATATATAGTTAATCTAAAACTATGAGTCATATATACTGCCGTCCATCAATTAGTATTCTAGTATATGATCAATATTAGTTAAAATGTTCAGAGCAATAAAAGAAAAAAAAGAAAATTCACAAAAATTAATAGTAATATTGACAAAATAATCAATCTCAATTCATTAAATAAGAATGAAATGAAATAAATTAATGATATTGGAAATATAATAATTTCTCAAAAATTTCTTATCAAGATTAAGAAATCAAGTTCAAGAGTAACAATATTCTTATTTTTTATCAGTTAATTAGCACCGTTGTATAATTAATCTTAAATTCTTAGTTATATATACTATTTACATTATAGTACATAGTTTATATAACTATAGTTTATATTAGTTAATATGCACATAATAATAAAAAAAATTAACAAAAATTAAGACTAACATTAAATAAGCTAAACTAAGAATAATAATTAAAAAAAGTTAAGAATTAATAGTCTCTTAAATAATATAGAATTATTAATTTATAAATTATCTTAATATATTGTAATAGGAATAACTTATGAGTTGTGATTCATGATTTGTGAATCTTACGACACACACTCGATAACTAATACATACACATAATATATATATATATATATATAATATTATATATATATTATATAACTAATAAACATATAGTATGAATTTAAAAATATATAAAAAATTAGAGAAATGAAAAAATATCAATATTAACAAATAAATAAATGAGCCGAACTCGAGTTTGGCTCGAATTTTAAATAATCGAGCCGAACCAGAGCCGAGCTCGGGTTCGGGCTCGAATTTTAAATAAACGAGCCGAACCCGAGTCGAGCTCGAGCCGAGCTCGAGCTCGAGTTTTTCCTGTCGAGCCGAGCTCGAGCCCGAGTTCCGAACTCGAGCTCGAGCTCGAGCTCACGGATACTTAAACGAGCCGAGCTCGAGCTCGGCAGTACTCGGCTCGGCTCGGCTCGTTTACACCCTTATCCCTAACAGGCACGGCGCCGGATTTTGTTTTCCAATTTTTTAAAATATTTTTATAATATCGTGTGAAAAAAAATAACATTATCATTTACATAGTTCACCACTAAACCATCCCCACCGTCCACCGAAACTATCAAGATCATATGTTTTTTGAGGTGAGTTTAAATAATAAGACTTTATTCATAATTACAATATGAAATGTAGGTCGAACAATAACTCCAACCAATACACTGTTTAAATCTCAAAATTATATAAAGGCGTGCGGAGCATTTGTTTTTTCCCCCATTTCGCCATTTGCTAAAAGAATAGAGCGTACCTTTTTTTTTTTATTACTGTGTATGCATGTGATTTTTTTTTAAAAAAAAAGTTGTTTTTAATAGTTTTTGTGATATTTTTTATTAGTATCAAAAATAAAATAAAATAAATGTTGGAAGGAAAAAAAAAACAGTTTTTAAGTTACGAGAGCAATTTTGGGTAAAAAAAAAAAAAAGAAGCAGCAATTTAAGGTTCAAAACACTCGGGAAAAGCTAATTTTAAGCTTGAGAAAAAGGAAAAACCAAAAAATTAATTTTTAATTTTTGTAATTTTTATTATTAGTAGCAAAAATAAGAGAAAAGTCTATATAGACAATTTATTTTTAAAATTTATTTAGTTGGGCAAGTTTTAAGGGTGTAGGAGTTATATAGGCATTTGTACTATATCTGAACATTTGACCAATAAAATCATAATATATTCCCCATTTTTCTGAAAAGTATCTTACACAATTTGTACTTTCCATGCAAAAGGAATAAAATATTTATTTTGGAACAAAATCTCTCAATGTCTATCGGAACTCGATTTCAATTTGAAAAAAAAAAAAAGATATGGTTGTGGAATTCAATTCCATTTATATCGGTATTTAATTTTGTGAACTACCTCTCTTACTCTCTCTCTCACTTCTCCTCTTTCACTCTCTCTGCTTTCAACTCCCCTCTCTACCGTTCTGTGAAAGAAAAAAAAAATCAATTTGTTCGCCGGATCAACGGCGTTGAAGACCGATCGGCGATGGAGGAACGACGTGAAGACCGACCATCTGAAGCCGGAGAGGTTAGACGAATAGTTAGTTTTATGATTTATATGTAACAAATATATAGGTTTAGAAATGTTGCATAACGATTATAGATCTTGCATAACGATATGTTTTTGAGATCTAGAGTAACGATAAGTTTTTAGATGTGAAACGATACTATATTGATCCTTAACGAGAGTTCATGTGCCTAACGAAAGATTTTTTAAATTAAGCTTTATGTATAATTAATCGTTACGACCTTTATTTAATTAATCGTTATGTATAATTAATCGTTACGGCCTTTATTTAATTAATCGTTATGTTTAATTAATAGTTACGGGCTTTATTTAATTAATCGTTACGGCCTTTATTTAATAAATCGTTACGCTAATTTTAATTAATCATTATGGCCTTTAAGTTGAAATCGTTATGCTAATTTTAATTAATCGTTATGGCCTTTAAGTTGAAATCGTTATGCTAATTTTAATTAATCGTTATGCTATTTATAATAAATCATTTTGCCCTATTTATAATGAATCGTTATGCCCTATTTATAATAAATCGTTATGCTATTAATACGACTATCGTTATGCTAATTTTAATTAATCGTTATGCTATGAAAGTTTTTTTTTATCTAATCGTTATGCCCTATTTATAATAAATCGTTATGCTATTAATACGACTATAGTTATGCTAATTTTAATTAATCGTTATGCTATGAAAGTTTTTTTTATTTAATCGTTATGCCCTATCTATAATAAATCGTTATGCTATTAATACGACTATCGTTATGCTAATATTAATTAATCGTTATGCTATGAAAGTTTTTTTTTATTTAATCGTTATGCTATTTATAATCAATCATTATGCCTTTTTTTGATTAATCATTATTATTCGTATTTGATCACAATTAATTAATAAATTAGAATCGTTGTGCCTCTTTTTGGTGAATCGTTATGCCTAATAACAAAAAAATATAATATAAATAATAATACTTTTTTATTAATAATAATAGTCTAAATAAGACTATTAGTAAAAAAAAGACAATAAAAAAATAATTAATATAAATAGTAATAATTTTCAGATAATAATAATTATAATAATAAAAGTAATTATAATAATATTCTAATAATAATAACAACAACAACAATCTAATAATAATAATAGTCTAAATAAGACTATTAGTAAAAAAAAGACAATAAAAAAACAATTAATATAAATAGTAATAATTTTCAGATAATAATAATTATAATAATAAAAGTAATTATAATAATATTCTAATAATAATAACAACAACAATAATCTAATAATAATAATAATAATATTCGTCTAAATAATGCTATTAGACGAAAAAATAAAAATAACAAAAATATATAATATAAATAATAATAATTTTTAATAATAATAAGAATAATAGTCTAAATAATACCATTAGTAAAAAAAATGAAATAAAAACAATTAATACAAATATCTGGTTTAATTTTTAATAATAATAATAATAATAATAATAATAATAATAATAACAACACATGTAGCTACAAATTTAATTTAATAATTTAATAACAGTCTAATTTTCTATTGTGAATATAAATAGTAATAATTATTTAATAAGAATAATAATAACAACAACAATTAATCTAATAATAATAATAATAACAATAATAGTAATAATTGTTTAATACATGTAGCTACAAATTTAATTTAATAATTTAATAACAGTCTAATTTTCTATTGTGAATATTAGATTCAGCGGATTAGACGTCCCCTCCAGAGGCTGAAGCCGAATATTTTGATGTACATAAAGCTGGAGCTAAAAGAGAATATTAGGGAGGTCTTAGAGCATTTTGGTGGTCAGGCTACGATCCAGATGTTTAGATCTGGATGTTTTGGACATTTTTTAGACTTTAGGGGGGTAGTATAGCACGCAAGGCGATGCATGCCTTGATCTGTCGCGAGGTGCGTGTCGAGGATCCTACACGTGAGGGTAGAGAGTGTTGGTTCTATGTCAATGGAACCACACTTCGCTTTGGGCCCTCAGAGTTCGCACTAGTGTCAGGTTTACAGTTCGGCCAGTCGAACTTCGATCCGAATGCGGCTCATCCTATTCCGCCTAACGGCATCTTTTACCGATTAT
The DNA here is from genome assembly GCA_026008535.1 of Perilla frutescens. Lineage (NCBI taxonomy): Eukaryota > Viridiplantae > Streptophyta > Magnoliopsida > Lamiales > Lamiaceae > Perilla > Perilla frutescens. The sequence goes on from BRKX01000012.1 coordinate 33,881,632, forward strand.
TTGAAGGGAAAAAGACGACTGTGACACAAATGTATGATAAGTTCACAGATAAGAGGCTACCCAATCACCTTCCAGACTACGTGAAGATTGTGAACATCTTGGTCATGTATCGGATCTTATTTTGCATAGACCCCTCACGCGCGATTGATGGCTGGGTGTGGGCCCTGGTGAAAGATGCTGATGCTTGGAATTTTTTTCCATGGGGGGGCTACACATTTCAGATGCTGATGCACTTTATCAGTCTCATCCCCAGAGTTCGACGGGCTATGGGCGGAGAGAAGGATGGAGCGTATCATTGGTATGGACCTGTATGGACCGTTCGGGTAATTAGTTAAATTTACGTTTTATCTACTTGATATTTTAATCAGAAGATATGACAATTTGTTTTACAGACATGGGCCTGTGAGGTTTTCCCCGAGCTTGGACGTCGGTTGGGCGTCGTTGAAGGCCAGTTGACTACACCTCGCTGCTTGAAGTGGTCATTCTCATCCCGGAGCTCTGATTTCTCTAGATTATTTGATGGACAGGTAATTTTTTTATATAAATAATTTAGAATATTAAATTTATGTGTTAATATTGACATGGATAATACTCTGATGCAGTTGGATATCCAACTGATGGTGCCATCAGCTGATGAGCTTCAGAGACCATACTTTCAGAGTTCGGAGGGAGAGAGTGTACTGGGTGTGAGGTATGTCGCACCTCGAGTGCCCTCCAAGAAGAAGTTACTCACTAACGTGGCTTGCTGTATGATCCCGAGGACATGTACTAGGTCCTCTGACGTCGTGGGCCCATCACGGCCTCGTAGGAGTACCCGGACTACACAGCATCAGGCTCCACAACAGCATCGATTGATTGATGAGCCGGATGAGGGTGTTAGACCCTCAGAGCAGGGGGTGGGTCAGAGGACCTCGGATGAGGATGGTCTGTCAGATCATAGAGTGAGCCCCCCTCGAGCATCAAGAGCTAAGCGGCCTAGGAGGACTGAGGAGGAGAGGAGTAGAGAGCCCGAGATGAGGATGTCGGGGCAACGTCCGAGGGAGTCGTCAGATAGCTGGTTCGGTCGCTTTGTTGATGCCGTCGCTGGAGCTGTAGAAGACCGAGTGATGCGTCGTGTGGGACAGATGTTTGATACATTTTCTACGCGGATAGAGAACATCATTCAGGATCAACTGCGTAGATCGCCCACCCCGCTTCCCAGAGGGCCCACGCCCCCCCCAAGAGGGCCCACGCCTCCCCCCAGGGGGACCACGCCCCCCAGAGGGCCCACGCCTCCCCCCAGGGAGACCACGCCTCCCCCAAGAGGGCCCACGCCTCCCCCCAGGGAGACCACGCCTCCCCCAAGAGGGCCCACGCCTCCCCCCAGGAGGACCACGCCCCCTAGAGGGCCCACACCGTCCCCTCCCAGAGAGCCCACACCTCCTAGATAGGCCACAACCCTTCGTACGAGAGGGGGTAGAGCTAGAGGTAGATCGTCTGCTGGTCGATCGTCTGCTGGTCGGTCGTCTTCTGTAAATGATAATAGCATAAACCGTGTGCCGCTCTTGGAAAAACGGCTGCGACAACATTCTTAATGCTCTGGTGCTGATCTGACACAATGAGGAGATCTTCAGTCTCCCCCAGAGTGATATCCAACCGACTCATGAACCACTTCCAAGAATCATCATTCTCGATCGGACTGAGACCGATTGCAATAGGTAATATTTGTTCATTCCAGTCCTTCGTCACAGCAGCAAACAGAATTCCCTTGTTCCCCCCCCCCTTCAAGTGTGTCCCATCAATTACGACCACTGGTCGTGAACCCTCCTGAAAAGCTCTGATGCATGGTCCGAGTGCCAAAAACATATACTGGAACTGATTTTCAGGGGTCGTCAAAAATTCGTACAATGTCCCGGGGTTCTGCAGCTGCACCGTGTGCAAAAACGTAGGTAATTGCGCATATGACTTATCATAGTCTCCATAAATCATCTCAATAGCAATGTTCCTCGAGCGCAAAGTGAAACTGTAATCGATCTGAATCCCGTACTTGCGTAAAAGCTCAGACATCATCTCTTTGGGCTTCAGAACAACCCCCTCATCCACCAGTTTGCGAGCAAAATATTTTGCAATGACCCGTGCAGGCACCTGGCGTGGAGCAATGCGACTCATATTCATGTGGCAAGTGTGAGTGGAGTTGAACTTGTAGATTCTCCAAACAACTCTATCCACAACAGCACACAGCCTGAACGGGCACTCCCTGCCATGCTTGCACATGTAGACCAGTTGTGTCTTGTTCGATCGATACACGACATACTCCACTCGATTCTGCATGTGATAGAGTCCTACAGCTAGGGCCAAATCATCCTTCGTACAAAAAATAGCACCCTTGTAAAGTGTGTCCGTATGTGCTGCTGAAGGCTCACCCCAATCCAGTGGGCCAGCAATGTCCAGATTGGCAAGCGGAACAACCCAATTGCTCAAGGCCCTCTCAGGAACATCCTCAGACCTAGTATTCGATGAGGCTGCTCCTCCCATCATACCCATCAATCGCCCTCTACCCCCTGTCGAACGAATCCAACCACAAAACTCCGTATACAATGATTCGAGCAAGGTCGATATGTCGTTCTCCTCTTCATCTTCATCAGTAGAGGGCATCTCTTCTTCTTCGTCGACTTCTTCTTCTTCCTCTCCTTCGTGCGGGCCTGCATCATCATCAACATTCTGCTCATCTCTAACCGGATCTCTGTCTTCTGGCATGGTGTCAGGTATGACCCTTGAGCTGCTGCAGCCTCTTTGAACAACATACACAACCATCTCTGAGCTCTGTTCGTGGAGCAAGTCAAGCAAATCTGCATCATCTTTCAGTCTTGTCTTGATCTGTCTGCCACTATTGGTGCTCGACATCCACGATAACTGATACTCGACAGATGTGGGATTGGTCTCCAGTAACTCATGAATCTCTCTAATTAGTGACCTAAAACAGAAACCATCCGATGACATGATGATTTGCTCCTCTACACCATCTACATATTGAGCTCTCTCCCATCGACCACTATGTCGTACAATAATACGATGTCTAACCATCTGTCATAACGAAAATATTCAAAAATAAGCATAACGAACCATAACGAAAATTTTAACAATAACGAAACTTAATTTTAAACATAACAAAAAATGAAAAAAGAAATTTAACTATAACGAAACTTTCATTTTTAAAATAACGAAAATTTAATAAATATCATAACGAAATTTAAATTGAACAATAACGATAAATCTATTTAACCATAACGATATGCAAAAATAAGCCCTCACGAAAATTCAGTATATACATAACGATAATTAAATTTATACATAACAGAAAATTAAATTTATACATAACGAAAAATAAATTTAAACATAACGAAAATTTAATTATAAAACAATCGTTATTAATAACTTTTAAACAATCGTTATTAATAACTTTCAATTATCGTTATTATAACTTTTAAACAATCGTTATTATTATTTTTAATTATACTTTATTATTACTTTTAATCAATCTTTATTTTTATTTTTAGTTATGGCTTTTTTTAAAATAATCGTTATTATATATAAATGATAATAACGATTGTTAAAAGAATAACGATAATTAAATTTATACATAACAGAAAATTAAATTTATACATAACGAAAAATAAATTTAAACATAACGAAAATTTAATTATAAAACAGTCGTTATTAATAACTTTTAAACAATCGTTATTATTATAAAACAATCGTTATTAATAACTTTCAATTATCGTTATTATAACTTTTAAACAATCGTTATTATTATTTTTAATTATACTTTATTATTACTTTTAATCAATCGTTATTTTTATTTTTAGTTATGGCTTTTTTTTAAATAATCGTTATTATATATAAACGATAATAACGATTGTTAAAAGAATAACGATAGATATTATGGCTTTTAATTTTCGATATGTTTTCCATAATAAACTTTCGTTATTAAGGCTTTTAAATAATCGTTATCATGACTTTTGTAAACGATAATAATATAGTTATTATGGCTTATAATTTTCGTTATGGCTTTTTTAAACTTTCGTTATTCATATTTCAAGTATCATTATTATAAATTTTAAACAATCGTTATTATTATTTTAAATAATACATTATTATTACTTTTAATAAATCTTTATTTTTAATCAAACGTTATTTTTAATTTTAGTTATGGCTTTTTTTTAAATAATCGTTATTATATATAAATGACAATAACGATTGTTAAAAAAATAACGACAGATATTATGGCTTTTAATTTTCGGTATGTCTTTTTTACACTTTTGTTATTATGGATTTTACATAATCGTTACCATGGCTTTTGTAAATGATAATAATATCGTTATTATGGCTTTTAATTTTAGTTATGACTTTTTTAAACTTTCGTTATTATGACTTTTCAATAATCGTTATCATGGCTTTTGTAAATGATAATAATATCATTATTATGGCTTTTAAACTTAAAATCAACGTAGAAACATAGAAACATAAAACCAGATAGCCTAAACTTAAAACAAATTCTACATTTCTTGAAGAAATAAACTCGAAACATACCTTTCAAAATTTAGGAACTTCTACTCGGCCCGTTCGTTGATGAAGACGATGTTGCTTCGTTCATAAAACTTCTCGATCAACCTCTCAATATATTTCTTCTCTTTTATTTGAAGGGAATCGACATTTTTTGTGTTTTATTGTTTTGGATGTTCCGCCCTACCTTCAATATATGCATATTACGCTACCAACCTCTCTTACACAAAATTAAATGCATTAAATTTAATTTAATTTGGGTCAACTAATACCTACCTATACAAATACATATTTATTCATTCTACCTACCTCATTTTGGTCGAAAAAATGAGAGAATAATTGATTGATATTAAATGAATAATTGATTGATGTTCATTTAATGTTATGTGCATTAACGTTAGTTTTTTTTTAAAAAAATCGTTATGCTTATTTTCTTTTTCATAACGTTAGTGGAAGGTCAGTTTTTTAAAAGAATTTCGTTACGTGCATTAACGTTATTTTTTTAAAAAAATTCGTTATGCTTATTTTCATTTTTAAAAATTTTGTTGTTTTAGAGTGTGACACTTTCTAACCCTAACCCTAAAATTCATGAAATTGGATTTTTATATGTTAGGTGTGTGTATTTATTGGGTAGTTATTAAAAGTGTAAATAGTACACTTACACACAATGATTGGAATGTGGGGACATGTGTGTCATAGGGGTATTGTAGACATTTACACTCCAAATTGCCCAAATAACTCCTATAGCCTTATATCTTATTTTTTTTCCCAATTACTATTTTGTTTTGCCTCTTTTTATCCATTTACACATAAATGTTTGATAGGATAGTAAAAAAGTTTTTAGGGGGTTCATGTAGCGTCTTATTAGTAATGGCGGGCCCCGAATTTTGATTCAGGGTCCAACTTACAATAATATAACTTATTTAAAAATAAAACAATCAGTTGATATGTATAAAATTTTGATAAAGCTTTAATATTTCTTAATTATATTTCAAAGTTAATAAATCAATTGCTTAACAAAATTACCTCATTGTACAATTTTTTTTTTTAATAAAAAATTGCCCCCCCAAAAAAAAACCACGTTTACAATTTATTGTATGTAACAATATTGTTCTTGTGGTTAAAGCATATAACTAAATAAATTTAATCCAAAAAATAAATTACGAGTTTCAAATAAGAAAAAAATATTTGTAAAATCTAAATTTGAGAATTTGAATAAACTATTAAAAAAAAATACATGAGTATAGATCTAAAGAAAAGTATGAAAGAAGCGAAAAATTACAACCGTATATGTGTTGAATTTAAAGTGGCATATGTTTAAATTTATCAAATCTTAATTAATTTTTTATGATAAAAAATGATAAAATGATAAAATACTAGTATTAATAGCATATAAATAATGTATAAAATGTAAAATTTGTATATAAATTTTGAATAAAATATTTTAATTATTAAAAAATTGAAAAAACATCAGCAATATTAAAATTTTATTCATTTTACATTTAAAATTTAAAATAATACAAATACATTAAAGTTTGGAATTAATGTGTATTATTTTAAACATCAGCAATATTAAAAAATAACAAAAACATCAGCAATAATATATCAAAGAGATATGTAAATAAGTTATTTCAATGTTTAAATGCAGTAAATACACTTGATAAATATTTTTAAAATTATGTATGTACATATAATATATAATTATAATGATAATCTAGATAAAGTCGATATTAATATACAGATTTATTATAATTAATTAATATAAAATATTATAAATTTATTTTTTCCTTATCTTGTTTGAGAATTATTGCCAATTAAATTCTCCAAAATGAAGTAATAGAATTTGTGTTTGGAGCTCTAGAAATATTAGGGAAGATGACGATAATGTTTTAATCCAATTTTACAGTATTTATCCATTCACGGTAGATTTGGAGTTGTTTAGTTTAAACCTAAAATTATAAATATACAAGCAGCCCTATTTCGAGACAGATAATATAGCAAATTAACATCAAAATCATTTTAATTATATCTAAACATAAATAACAATGTTATACATTATACATATAAATCTATTCATTTAGTACTACATAACTCTTGTGGATAACATCTGGAATGTGCTATAATAAATTATGATTTTGTACTAGTTTTCATGTTATTTAATTGTGCATTTTATATGAATTATTCATGCTTTTATCTCAGTTTATTTGGATTTCACTCGTTGTTGGAGTTTGGTGTGTGTAGTAGATTTTATAGGTTTTGTCCCATGTTTTGCTATATTTTTTGCTAAAAAATAGTTGATGATGTCCCGAGGTCGTGCATTGAAGAAATCGAGTTGAGAAAGGGATGGAAACAGCGCATGTTACATGTCTTGCTCCCCTTTTGGTCTCAGAACTGTCTATTTTGGTCCCTTTTCAAAAAAATCGCTCACTTGTCTAATAGGATTCAAACTATCAATTTTAGTTCCAATGTTTTAAACAGCTGTTAAGGGCTGAGAGACGGAACGATCGCACGTGCGGCACGCGTGGCCAAAACAAGCGGGATTAAAACAAAAAGCAATCTACACCCCTAATTTCCCAAATTCAAACCCTTACCTCAAGAAATTCCCAAATTCCACCCAATTTAAAAACCCTAGTCTCACAAAATTAACACAAAATTCTCCTCTCCAAGCGCACCCAACGCTCCTCCGTCACTCTCATCTCTGCCGCCGGCCGCCTCCTTACCACCGCCATGCTCCATCGCCGCCTCACCACCACCATCCACCGCCTCCTCACCACTGCCATTCAGTTCGACGAGTTCCGACTCGGAAGCACGCGTTAATGGTGATCAAGGATAGGAAGCTATGGTGGAAATTCAAGCTCCCCTGCTTCAGTGTCGAATCTTGCTGCCCCGAAGAGCACTATTTTCCGACAATGCTGTCGGAAAATCATTTAATGAGTTGCGATCCGATAAATTGGTAAAAAAAGGTTAAATGGGCGCTTTAATTTGAGTTGATGCAGGTCTCTCTCTGGGGTTGTGAGTGGTGCAGTTATGTTGTGGAGAAAGGGGGGGTTGGTTTGAGGATGTTTTGATTGTGGATTGAATGGAGTGATTATGATAAGTCAAAAAAATGTAGCAGAAATGCAGGCAACGAGAGAATGTATCATATTTAGGATTTGAATTAAATTTGACTAAATTACTTTCCAAGTTGTGTGTGTGTTTTAAAAAATAAAAATCTAACATTTCCATGAAAAAAATTGTGATGAATGGGATATTTTGGGTTTTGGGAGAATATAGTGATATCCCAAGTTTGCTTGGCTAAAGTCTGTTATAAGTAAGAGAGAATATAGTGATATTTTTCCTTTTCTCTCTTTTGTTCTTCTGGCTTCAATATCCTAACTGATTCTTTGAGGGGGTAGTAGGATAAAAGTTCTGTGCATGAAACATGGAGTTAAGAGTTAAAACCATCAACACTTTGCCTTCTGCAATGAAATTAGATCAAAGTTGAAGTGGCACTCTTGAATGAATGATGCAACTTAAAGTGAAAATGTTCATGTTGTGGATCTTTTGTTGCATCCAAATTTAGTTATTGGCACTATATTTTTTTTTTGTGGTTATTGCACTGACCATGATTCTTAATCCACTCAGAGTGAAGTTGCAAAAGTTGTTGAAACACAAGGTACTTTGGAACGGCAACTGGAGCTAATTGAAACGCATCAAGATGAGGTATCTAGTCTTATTGCTCTGTTTAGTAATTATGTAAACTGCATCTTCCAGTTCATGTCATATCTGATTTGGTAACCTTCAAGGCATAAGATAGGCCTCCTTGTCACTTTGTCTTGGTTTAAGTTTGGGTAGATAAGTGTACTTTTGTAGTTAAACATTCATTAGGAAGAATTTGCTATTGTGTATAGCAGTATAGGTATAAAAAGGAGAACCATCTGCCTCTATCAGTAATTTGATCTTCATTTTGGATGACCTTTTGTTTTATGAAATGCTTAGGTCTGGGTATTGTAGTTTGTAAGAAATCATCAGTAGTGTATTGTGTCTCAGAATGTGTCAGTGGGAAATTTCAGGTCTAGTAAAGTCTAACCTCGCAGCATTCATGTTAATTTCGGATTCTAATCCAGCTTCATGAATTGTTTTCCCTCACGTGCTTGTTAGGTTGACAAGGCCTTGCAAAGCATGGAGGAGGAAGCTGAGCGGCTGTACAGAGAAGAGCGTGGGATGCTTCTTGATGAGCTAACTGCTGAATAAAGCATGAATAATTTTGTTTTGCCTAATTGTTGTTTATTTTGCCTCACTACAACTGAAATATTACTGCTGAATATTTTTTGATGACCTTCTGGAACAAACTTGCTGAAAGTGATGTATATTCAAATGAAATATTTCAGTTTGATGAAGCTTCAGTTTATGTTAATTTGGCTTTGTTATTTGATGAGTTCAATTTCAGTTTGGTCTTTGGTATTTGTTGAGTTCAATTTCAGTTTGGTCTTATTTCAGTTTGCTTGATTTGGTTTTGTTGGTTTTGTAGGAATATTGATGTATTTTGGTAGCAATTATCCTTACAAAAATAATGTGGAATATCCCTCAAAATTCTGTTGAAAGTTTATCTAAATAATGTTACATTAGTTGGTTAATTTTTAATTTGGGACTGAAATTAAAAGTCCTATGGGACCAAAATCGACACTAATTTTAACGTTTTCCGTAACGGAATGGTCAAAATTAACAGTAAAAAAAAATTGGGACCAAAACAGACAGCTTTGGGACCAAAAGGGGAGCAAGGCGTGTCCTATGGGACCAAAAGTGAAATTTTCTCGTTAGATAATTAATGGACACATTATAATTTAGTTTGTGATCTACAGTCTAGGCACTTCGAGAGAAGGTTTAGAATGCAAAAGTGGTTGCTTTAGGGCAATTTAAGTCCCAACATGGATGTAAGAATGAAATGATTAAATGAATGAATTAGTTGATGATTATTCAGTCCTAGAATACGTCGCTTATTCATTGTTTAATTTATCTGTATTTATTTCTATGGTGACATTTACTGTTTCATTATTTTTCTTCATTTAGTAATTAAAATTCAATCATGTTAGGTAGTCTAGATAACTATAGGAAATTAATTTAGATAATTATTAGTTTAATAATTAAGTCAATGTGGATACGAGCTTGTTCACTGCTATACTAGAAGCATCACTATACACTTGCAGTTCAGGTTAAAATAAATATAGAACAAGTTTTTGTCATCATTGCCGAGGAACTTAATTTTTATTTGCTATTATTTTGATTATTTAATTTCTTTTGTTAATCTAGACATTTATTTTCTTGCATTTTAATTAATTTTCCTTTTAAATTTTTCTAATTTTCTCATTCTTCTAGTTAGGTTGTGTATGAGCACAAAATTTAAGGGAGAACCTTTAGAAGCCTTTGATCCTAAAATTGAAGCTACCGCTTGACATAACAATGCAAGGAAAAGAAGAGAGATAGTCGCTGCTGCTGATCAAGTTCCTAATCCTGCCGATCAAATTCGGCGCATCCAAACACAGTTGGAGGAGATGCGACAGAAGATGCAAGAGACAGTACCAACGCAGAATAAGACTTGCGAGCAGCAGTCACGAGTCCAATTACGGGTGGAGTCGTGAATCAACAAAAGATCGAGTCTCTGTGAGATCGCTACTGCAAGGGGTATGAAAAAAGAAAACCTGCGACCATATTGGAAGAGCTCGCGGATATTATTCCATGTTGGATACACGTGGACCCGCGACCCGAGCTGCGGGTGAGCCGGTCACGAGCAAGGTTGCGGGTCATTTGGGCCAGTCCAATTCTGTATAGGTTTTGGGCTTGATTATACTAAGTATAAATAGGGTTTTTGTGGGAAAATTTCACACAATTTATCATACCCTAAAGTTACCACCAGAGAAAAGAGAATGCGAAGAACTAGACCAAAGATTTTAAGAGCTTTCAAGATTAGAGACAAATTTAATCATCTGAGTTTTATTTATAATGTTCTTGGAATTGTCATGTCTTCTTCGTGGATTACTTTAGTTATTTATTTTGCTATGAATAACTAAAGCCCTAGTATTCTAGGGTTGTTTATGATTTGACTATGACGTTCTTTTAATCTATTTTATTTTTATGTCTATATATGACTTGGTTGTGTTTTGCTTATTCCCGTGTTTATTTGTATTGTTTACTTTATCACTAAATAATATAATTTAATGTATTAATTCATAAATCAAGAGATGAGTTTTAACATGTAATTTGGAATAAGTAACTGATTAATCAATATTACTTGACAGAGTTGCGGTTAATTTAGAGAACAAAGAACTCTAGGAGCCATTAGAAGTTGCATTTTAGATAATTAATGGACACATTATTATTTAGTTTGTGATCTACAGTCTAGGCACTTCGAGAGAAGATTTAGAATGCAAAAGTGGTTGCTCTAGCACAATTTAAATCCCAACATAGGTGTAAGAATGAAAGAATTAAATGAATGAATTAGTTGATGATTATTCAATTCTTAGAATACGTCTTTTATTTATTGTTTAATTTATCTGTGTTTATTTCTGTGGTGACATTTACTGTTTCATTATTTTTATTCATTTAGTAATTAAAATTCAACCATGCTCGGTAGTCTAGATAACTGTAGGAAATTAATTTAAATAATTAGTAATTTAATCATTAAGTCCATGTGGATATGACCTTGTTCACTGCTTACACTAGAAACCTCACTGTACCAGTTTAGGTTAAAATAAATACTGAACATGCTACATCCATGTGCATGGATATGTGACTTGATATAACTATTTAGTTCATGTGGTTGGTGCATACTAAAGGCAAACAGAGAAAAATGAGAATTAACCAAACAACCATAAATGCCCAAAGAAAAATGAAAAGAATTATTAGCTAATTAATAGTACTTACCAAGTCATCTTCTCTCTATGCAAAAAAAAAAAAAAAAAGGAATAAACAAACAAATTAATCGTATGGCATCATCATCACCAGTTGCACTGCAAATTATTCCCACACTGCAACATTCGTTGCTCAAAATAAATATATACAACAAAACTCATAAAATAAAACATGAATAAAGAATTAAAATAAATAACTTCTTGATTACATCTTAATCTAATAAAAAAATAAAAGACCAATGAAAAGATATACAGATTAACTTGGATGAGAAAAATAATTCAGTCATTATTGCCAAAGAGGATATATGTGTTCCCCAACAACGAAGACAAATTAAAGTTTAATCATGCTCGTCAAATTGTACAGAATCTAACCTTAATGTAACACAAAATGGTTTAATAAAACATAACATTATATCTATATATATGCTTATGCCCAACACACAATTCGCAATAGCCAACTAAAACATTAAGGGGCACATTTGTGTTAGACGGTCTAACGGATCTCTTAAGTTAGATGGATATTATTTGACCCAATAAAGTGGTCCCCCCTTCCATTTTTCTTTTCTTTTTTATTTTTCTTTTAGTGGTCTCCCTCCCCTTCCCCTCTTTTCTTTTATTTTTAATTTTTTTCCGATTTTCTTTGTTTTTATTTTAATTTTTTCCAACAAAATTTATACCCTAAAATAAAATTAGTGAACTCTAAAATTAAAGTGAATTGATATAATTTGTTTGAGATAAATATAAATTTATACCCTAAAATGAAATTAATAAATCCTAAAAAGGTATAAAATAAAACCCTAAAAATACCCCCCAAAAACTCTAAAAATACCCTCAAAAAATCCTAAAAAACACAATAAAAAAATCCTAAACCACCCCCTAAAAAAACACAATAAAAAACCCTAAAACACCCCCAAACAATACAATAAAAAAACTCTAAAACACCCCCAAAAAATCCTAAAAAATACAAAATACTTATTACAAAAAGGGAAGAAAGAAAGTGAAAAGAAAAGAAAAAAAGAAGAAGAAAGAAGAAAAAAAAAACTGGGCAGCAGTTGCCCAAAGGAAGAAAGAAAGAAACAAAAAATTGCACAGGCGTGTGAGATACACGCGACGCGCGTGGGGGCGTGTGTATCTCACGCGCCTGCTCGTGGAAGCAGGTTTTGGACGAGTTTGAGTATTATTTGACTCGTCTAACATAAAAGACCCATTAGATGGTCTCATATAAGTTTTTGTCAAATATTAAATTGAAATTTTATAAGCTCGAATAATCGAATGAAACAAAATTTACAGTGGGCTAATACCATTAAATTGATATCGGCTAACAAAGCAATGGATCAATGAGTAAAATACAGTGGAAGATATTATTCAAATTAGGAAATATAATCACCATTATTAATTATTAAATCGTATCGGGTATATAAATATTTAATATGACATCTTGATTAACATAATAATAGGATATTATATAAATATTATGTCATTATAGGATTTGATTAATTTAATTGAAGATTGATTATATCTAATCCTATATAGATATCATTTGCATACATAATTATAGGATATATATATATATAATATCTTGATTGAAATTATTACTAGTATACCACCTGTGCGATGCACAGGAGATGTTATTAAAAAATATTTGTGTATAATAATAAAATTATGTTCAATCATGAATTTCATATATAAATATATGAATTATATCGTTTGAATTATAAATTACTTATATATTTTTCATCATTGGAGAAATAAGCATTGACGGCTCTAGTCAAGTTAGAAACACCCAAGTTGGTTGTAAAATTGAGAAGGCAAAATCCTGGCTACCCAGTTGGTCTCGACAATGATTAATCGACCAATTAGACACGAATAATTTTTTTTAATTTTTTTAAATATTTTTGTTCAAAATATGATTAAATAAAAATTTTGAGGTTTTCCACTCTTTTATACAACAACCTACATCCCAATATTTCAATCTAAAATCAATGTGGGATGTAGGAAAATTAGAAAAAGTTGCGGAACTAATTTGAGATTTCGATTTAAGATTACCCACTCTTTTATAGAACCTATATCAAAATATTTCAATCTACAACCGACATGAGATGTATGGTAAGTGAAATTTAATATGTAAATAGCAATATGTAATAATATATTATAAAAAAAATAAAAATACTTAGGTGAAGACAATCGAAATATATTTTATATGTTATTATATGTAACTTTATGAACCTACTTGTCGAAAAATAAAATATCATAGTCCTGATGATTGATATGTAACTTTAGAACTTCACAAATCTAAACACATGCGCACACACACGAATGAGGAATGATAACAAAAAATTATTGAAAAAATTAAGTGCATTATCTTTAAAGATTTTAACTCATTAAAAGATTTTTGATGTGGATTTGAATTTTTTAATATATTTAATTAACTTAAAAAATTAAAAAATATTTTAAATTAATATAGTTAAAATAGTTTATTATATTTGTTTAATATATTTAATTAAATTTTAATTAAAAAATATTTAATTTCTAAAAATTTAAAGTGTATCGTATTAAATTGATAAAATCAAATATCAAATATTATGCATGATCTCAATTTACAGAGATCATTGTTGGGTCTCACAATTTATAGTTTGTTTATACAATATTATTTCATTGTTCTTTAATGTGGGTTAAATTTTGGTTTAAAATTAAAATATATAAGTTTTAGCTATTTAAAACATCTTTAAAGTTGAAAACTTAAATATGATAACTTGAAAATCTTAAAATTATCTAACATTAAAATGATAAGATCAATTAATACATTTCGAGTTTCGACCATTAAAAATTTAAATGTATTTAATTTAAAATTTTGTATGGAGATCTTGAGTTTTTAAAATACATTTAATCAATGAAAATTTCTAAATACGCCACTAATTTTTCTTTATACACCGTTATTAAATTTAATTAAAAAATAAATAATTATTAATTTACATAAATATCATTTTTAATTTTAAAATTACTTAAAAAAATTAAAATTAGAAGCTTTAATTTTAATTTGTAATTTTTTTTATGTGTGATGATTTTTGTTTGAAAAACTAAAATTATAAGCTTTAACTATTTAATTGATATATATATATATATATAATTCATGACATACATATATTTAACAATTAATTGCCAAGTTCTATTAATACATTTAATTCAGAAATTTAAGTAGATTTAATTTAAAATTTTCAATGTGTATCTTGATTAATACATTTAATTCAAAAATTTAAATATATTTAATTAAAATTTTGATGTGAACCTGAAATTATTTTAATATATTTAATCAACTTAAAATTTTAAAATATTTTAAATTAATATATTGGAACATTCACTCATAACACTTAAAAGAATGATAATTAATAAAAAATTATGGTCCATAGTAAATAAAAAATAGGTGTTTAGAAAATTCACATATAAATCAGCAATTTAAAGGCCACATAATTTTTTTCATTGAATGAACAAAATAATTTTTGATAAAAAATAGTATTTTTGCAATATGAAAAATAATAATTTATAATATTGAAATTCTAGTATTCAATGACTATATAATATAAATATTAATTAATTAATAATATTATACCTTTTATTTATAGAAAGTGCATTTAGGCGGGAAACCTATTATTACTATTTATAGTGACTATCTTACTTTTAGATATTATATATAGATTCCGTTAATGCATATTATATATGGAAACTATATGTAGTTTTATATTCATCAGAATATACATTTACGTACTATATTATATTACCTAAATTAAGATAGATTGTTGTATTGATTAGGATGTATTTTACTATAAATTATTATAAAAAAATATAAAAGGATGTACTCATGCATATCAGGTAGCCTAAAATTTAGCTTATCTAATGTGTCATTATTGATTGCATTACAATGGTTAAAGTTATTGTACCGTTGAAAAACTTTGTTTAATATATATGTAGATTTGTTGATTTCATGAAAAGTGTAATAAGATTACGAAAACAATACAAAATGATATTGACGAAGAGACTGTACAACTCAAAATGGATTATGGGGCAACTGATCCAAAATTGGAGTATACAAAAAAAAGAGCAAAATAAATGAATCCTCTAGTGATGAGTATGAGCGCGTCTGAGGGCAGAAAAAAATCCTCCAGATTTCTCCTTTCGTCCCTCCACATCATCTCCAACCTGTTGCAAACATATAAATACATCAGCTAAGCTATCAAAATTAATTATTTAGCATGCATTTCTCCAAATAAAAAGAGCATCAATGTGAACTTAATAAAACTATATATGCTGAATTTTCTTGCATGATTGGTTGAAATCAATATCGATCGATCGACCACACTACATCAACAATAGGGCTCCGACAGTTAAAGAAGAACATTTTTGTATCTCTCATCAGTTTTTAAGCTACTTAGTGAAATTATATAACCACTACTGAAGTAAAGAAAATACCTCCTTATAAATATTGTGTAAGATTTCAGTTATTTCAGAAAAGTCAGGTCTCAAAGTAGGATCTCTCAGCCAGCATCTCTCAAGTAGCTCAGCAAGCTTGGTGTTTGTATGTTTCGGAATAGTCGGCCGGAGACCCTAAAATTAGAGAGAATGAAGGTGCATATATTCAACAACACAATATATCACACAAAAGTTATTTTAATTTTCTGCAAATAATGAAAACAGACCAATTGCCTTACCCTTTGCACTACTGCAACAGCTGCTTGTAAAGGGGTCAGAAATTCGTATGGAAGCTGGGAAGCCAAGAAAATGATAAATATTTTTATGTACATCAAATCTTAAGAGTGCTGAATCCAATATTTCTGGGAACAAAATCATACCTTTCCTGTCAGCAATTCCCACAAAACCACCCCAAAACTAAAAACATCAGCCTTATGATCGTAGGGCTTATGCTCTATGATCTTCAAATAGAAAAACAATACTAGTAAGCAAGTGCATAGGCATTTAATTCCAACTATAATCAGCCGAAGATTGGAAATTTAGCAGGAGAAATGGTAATATAGGTACCTCAGGGGCCATCCACCGATATGTCCCAGTTTCAGCAGTCATCACACCAGTTTGAGCCTTCACTCTGGCCACTCCAAAATCACCCACTTTAACCACCTGAAATGAAGAAAGCCTTCTAAATATTTCTCCGACTGACAGATTACATATCTGCCGTCCAGTAAACAGGAAAAAGAATTCTTCTGAAAGAAATAAAATGCTTCTATTCTCATTTCTGCCTACGCGAATATATCCAAGAAAAAAAGAAACCAAAGTTTTACAGAGTAAGTCTGCTCACACGTCATGGTTATCAAGTTAACAACTCTAAGATCATTCATGTCGAGATAAAATTCACGCTTACTTCATTTTCATCCATCAAAAGATTTGCACCCTTCAAATCCCTGTGAATTATATTGTTCTGATGCAAAAAGTCCATTCCTTTAGAAACATCAATGGCAACTTTAAGTAATCCTGGAAGCTTGAAACTACCCTTTTGCTTGTGTAGAAAGTCGTAAACACTTCCTCCAGACATGTATTCTGCAATTACAGAAACATGTAAATTTGTAATGAAATTTGTTGAAATGGAAAAGGAAGTAAATGCCTACACATATATACCTGTAACTATGCACAAGTTTGGAGGTCTGGTGCATGCCCCTATAAATTGGACGACATTTTTGTGACGAATTTTTCTGTAAATAATTTTGAACCAAAAAATAGGAAGAAACCATGAGAACCATATAAAAATATCAGATCCAAGGGTCTCCTCATAGCTATTATAACCAAACTTCATTAATTTGAGAAATATCCCTCGTAGGTACAAATCGGAATAGTTTAGCAAAATAAATGTCAAATTATAGCCATCTTACATCTCAAATATAGAAAAAACATTGAGAAAAGACCAATCCATTATTACGTTTGCACATTTAATATATTGTTTACGGAAAAGAAAGTTTATACAGACAAACCTCATTATAAATACTTCTTGAGCAAATTCATTCTGGAGTTCTGCATTCAAGCGCTCAGCTTTGAGAATTTTAATTGCTACGTCCTGACTACGGTAAGTACCTCTGTATCTGAACAAAAGCTTTCAAAGTAAATTTAGTGCTCAACTGCGAGCTTAAGCTTAGAAAATGGCATGCATCCATGATACTTACAAATCACCATATGATCCTGAAGCTACTTTCGACCCAAATTTCAAAAGTTGAGGATCAATTTCCCACACATCAGTACCATCATTAGGTATTGTCAGATGATCATATTCACATTTGATGCTTGTTTGTTGATGTTCATTCAAAGGAGGCAAGGAGTTTAGATTGGGCCATGCATTGTTCTGCAAGATACAATATATATAACCCTCTGCTAGTATTTGTCAACAATTCAACATCCTAATATAGTATCACACCTCAAAGCTTAGAAGAATCTTACCTCAGTCTTCAGAACTTCATTTTCAAGTGCAGTCCGAAGTTGTTCAACCTCCTGACAAGTAGAAACATAAGGGTAAGTCGGAAACTATCCCGGCCTCTCAGCCTGAAGGAGCTAGAATGCATATCAAAGTATTAAGATGGCCCCAAAAATAAGCTTCTCAGCTTCATTCATATGACGATGGGGCCTGATTGTATGGTAAAAGAAAATGAAACGCACAAGGGTGACAACTAAAATTACCTCAAATGGCCAACCATCAACAACAAAGACATCAAGAGAATAGCCATCCACAGTGGAAAAGGCATGTGCCTCCTGGATGTTGAGCCCAACTTCAGCTAATAAAGAAGTCAGCTGCAAGTCCACCATTGTAGTTCAGTCAAAGAACTACAACATACTCCTTTTTTCGTATAGTTAAAAAAAAGTGCAATTACAAGCAGAGTAATGGGATAACCTTCATAAAGTTATAACTTGGGTAAAAATATAGCAAAATCCCGAAAAGCAGAAATTGGTAATGCTTGCTACAGTTACTTAGAAAGTGAAATAAACAGAAGTTCCGGCTAGATGTTCTTGCATCAGAATAAGTAAGTAACATCAGCTACCTGACTGAGAAGCTTTGGCCTGTCGATTGCTGAGAAAGTAATCTCATGCATGGGCCTACATTATCATTTAAGAGAAGGGTTAATTAACCTCTATAATAGACTTGTCAGATCAAACTACTGATAGGTTAAGAAAATTACAGTAACACCAACCAATTAATGTTAATATTACGATGCATTTGAGACTACTAACATAGACTATCATGTCGCAGCAATTAATTAAGCACCAAAGAAACTTAGTAGAAAACATTCAAAATGCAATATATATACCATTACCTCAATGAATTCAGGTAACTGCAATAGAATGAGTACGCCATAGACTAAACTAT
The DNA here is from genome assembly GCA_026008535.1 of Perilla frutescens. Lineage (NCBI taxonomy): Eukaryota > Viridiplantae > Streptophyta > Magnoliopsida > Lamiales > Lamiaceae > Perilla > Perilla frutescens. The sequence continues at coordinate 33,900,415 of BRKX01000012.1, forward strand.
TTTTATGGTGATGATAGTCAATTTCCCAAATTCTTCAATGTAAACAACAGTCAAAGGATGAGTACTCATGTGCAACAATACGAGCAGGATCAGGACATCTATATAGAGCATAGCATACCTTGGAGACTTTGAAGCTTCATCATCTCCACCATTATCTCCATCTTGAACTTCTGACTTGATTGCTTGAAGTGCAAGTGCTTCGAGATTAGGAGAAGAACCAAAGGCAGGTGGTGGATGGATGCTGAATACATAGAAAATGGAGGTAAGATATCATAGTATCCCAATCAAGCGAGCAAAGGGGGAATGCAAAATGTGCTGATTAGTTTAAATCACCACATCGCTAAAATGATACAAAAGAACACGAGATCATAACATTGCAATGAACATTATACCCCAAAAAGAATTATGCTAATTAATACCTTCCCTTTCTTGGAGAACATGAATGTACTGCATCTCCTAAATTCCCATCGGAGGCAGGCACTACCTGTATAAAAAAAGATAATATCTAACATTAAGATTATACCAACTAGGCAAGAGAACTATGTGCAAGTATAATAGAACTACACGAATAACTTATCTTGTCACTTATCACGTACATCCCTACATGGATATATATACCAAAATAAGATCCCTCCAGAAGCATGAAAACATTTAGTTGAGCAAATAAAAAAAGGCAAGAAATTCTAAATGATCGTTTACTGTTTCATGAACCAGATTCATGCATTTCACCTTGCAGCAGATATCGAGTGATACTTTATGCAAATATTGATGAGAATTAATATATGTCCAATTTCAGTAAACTTTAGCCCAAAATAAAGATGAGAAACTAATGATCATTTCAAAAATAGCATATTCAAAATGTTGATCCATATTATTCGAATACTTGATGTGCTAGCACGAGATGAATCAAGCAAATGCTTGATACATAAAGTCCTAGCTCCTAAGCTTGAGTACCTTGTCATCTCAATAATTAGCATGTACATGACAATACTACCGGCTCTCTTTATCTTATACAAGTCTTGCTAAATCCCATTGCTATAGCGGGTGATGGGACATGGTTGCAGTGACCTACATAACTTGGAATTCTTATTATAAGAGCTCAATGAAATTTGAGCAATTAAAATGAAACATCAATGCATTATTCAAATAGAAATTTAATTTGCATTGGAAATAGTAAGTAGTAGCATGTCCCACAAGATTATCCAGAAGAAGATATGAAACAAGTGGTCCACCATAACAACTGGGATGAAGAAGATCTGAAAATGACAAACTAACCTGCACTAACCGGACATCAAAAGCTGGCCTGTTAGCAAGATCACGTGCCAGATGCAGCAGTCTCTTGTGAGTCAGAACATCTTCTGCCCTCTCCAAGTTCACATCCATCGCATACCTACAAAATCACAATGCACAAAATCATCGACGACCATCCTTCGATAAATACGATCATGCAGCACATCTTTTAGTAAACGATTTAATCTGATTCTATACTAACGTTTCATTTACATTGTAATTAAGTTGTAACGCCACGTCCAAAATATCCAAAACACCAAAAAAAGTAAGGACAAAACATTAATGAACTAATAAACAAGCATCCAAATTAAAATACGACCAAAATTCAGCAAGCTGGGAATTGGGAAAGATCAATCATATGAAAACGAAAAATATATGATGATTTACACATGAGAATGTAAATGTGACCTTGGAGGAAGACGATTGAAATGAGCCCAAAGCTGATCATCGAAATCCATTTGGTGAGCTTCGGAATGGCCGACTTCCTTAAGCCGCCGCAAAACCTCATTGTAAACCTCCGTTTTCTTCTGCTGTGCACGGCTCTTCGCCGACGACGTCTTCTCTACTCTCCTACTTCCGCAACTCTCTTTATCTTCCATCACCATCTGAAACTCCAAAATTAGCTCACAATTTCCACAATCAGGAGCAGCTTCGTCTCAGATGCAAGTTTACGTACAATGAAATTTTCACGGATGGATACATACGTAGCGAGCAGCGCAGATTTCGATTTCAGACGGCTTCGAACAGGAAAATTATATAATTCATATTATTACCAACTACTGGTGAATAGGAAACTGAGAAATGTATTTTTAAAAGGATTTCATAGATGAGCTAGATATGTGGGCTTTGAATTGGTTTATTCCTTCATCCATATCCGTTTTTCTCTCTCTCCTCTCTCTCTCTCTCTCTCTCTCTCCAAGTGAAGGGAGTATGTACTATAGGAAATTTTTATTTATGTAGTTGAAAATAGAGGGTGGGCTTTGATTGATTGATTGATTTATATGAGTTGTTGACCGATATGCCCTTGTTCCTGTGATTCTGGAAATCCAGAATTGAAGATGCTATTATTTTCTTTTGGGTGGGGATTAGAGAAGATTAATTATCTGATAGGAATTGATTGTGCATGATTTGTTTAATCAAACTGCTAATTTAAATGACTCATGTCCACATGGAAAACACCTCCACACCATGGCCCTATGTCCATTGCATGTGATTTCAGCGACGTTTATAATGTAGGTGTCGCGTTTCGTACGTTTTCGAAGAGAGCCAAGATAACGGTTTGGTTTCATCAATTTCTACCTAGCTACCTCCTATGTTATCCGGAAAAATATCATTTTATATCGTATCGTTTAACTTCTGAATGTTTTTATGAAATGTTACCCCATGGCTATAAGTTAGTACCCATCTTTTTACTTTTTTTTTTTTTTTAATAAAATCTAACCTCCCGTTAAATTTAATACGAAGTAAAATGATGATTAGGGTTCGAATCTCCTCAATACCACCAGGTCGGGTGTGTGAGTTAAAAAAAAAAAAAAGTAAAATGATGATTACTAATTTGTAATTAATCAAATGATGAGACGTATATATGCATAAAAATGGTCAAACAAAGAAATATAAAATGATATTTTTCCCATTTTATCGTATAGATCTAATTAAGGTTTTTTTCCCTTTTACTTATTTTCTCTAAGAAACGTTAACTTCATGCATGCTTGGTGCTACCCAAATTATGCAATAAACATTATATTTGGTCTAACTAACAACATATTTTTTCATTTTTCATTTTATAATATATTTGGAACGGTGTTAATTGATTACTTGAACAGTAACTATAGGTTACTATGATGATAAAAATGGAAATAAACACGTGGAATCATCGTTGGCAGCGCAAGCGGCGCCTAGATGCTGCTCCAGGACAGCAAAATAGGCGCTGGATCGAATATGCTTCTTATCCGTACGCAAAAGGTTGTGGATCCCATTTATTTATGTATCCACGTAAATTGTAACTCTCCTTTATTTTACTTTTTCTTTTCATAAATTAAAAATAGAAATCCTTACCTCATCATAGCATGATAAATTATGATTTCAACATGGTTTAATGACTCTTGCATATAGCTAGATGCCAACGAAATCTATCCAATATACGCCTTCAATAGCAGCAATGTTATTCTTTATCACAAACTATATATCCAATATTAATAGTTTTGGCAATCGGAACTAACGATGAATACCGGTACCATGCTAATAATAATATTAACAGATGTGAAAAAATTATTACATCATGATGATGGATTCACAGTCTAGTGTACCTAATTACTCTTCCTTTTCTTTTTCTTTTTTTTTGGTGTAGATTTAATCTATCAAGTAGGGCACGCACATAGACTCGATAATAATGAGATGTTGGCGTTGAAAATAAAGTGCAGCACGATAATCATGTTTCAATTTGTGTTGATGGTAATTAGCTAGGACGAAATTGCGATATTAATTATTTCTTTAATTACTCCACACAGGATTGTGAAGCACGACAGGGCTCATCATCCCAGGTTTTCCTGCTGTCTTAATGATTTAATTATGCACTAAACATGAAATGCATGTTTCTCTGTTCCTAAAAGTTGAAATAATTAAGCATCTAAAGCAGAAAATGATCAGAATTCTGAAAGTTACAACATATATTTCTATATTATCCATAACGAGTGCTGTACCTGTTTAATATAATCTAATTTGAATATTAGAATTTGATCAGTCAGGAAAAAGTTGACCTTATTCCATCCATTAAAATAATTGGTTGGCATCGAAAAGGTTTAAACCATGTTTTATTCCGTCTTCTTAAGTTTGATTTGTTTAAAAATTTCATCGATTTTTATAAGTCAAGTTTGGACGCGACATCCAATTTTTTTTTTTTATATATACATAGGCATGAATGCATGATATTTGCTCATTTTGAGCCAAAACTCGCATATATATAGCTAGTTCTATGGTATGTATACACACACACACAAGTAGTCATTGTTGGAAAATAAGTCATATTAGAATAAAAGTATTTTTTAGCTACTTTAATCAAATATATATTTTTATATCTAAAGCTATATATAATCTTAGTCTATAATCTCCATTCTATATTTTACTGGTAGTACTTTAGTCTCTGCATACCGAACTCAATTACACATTGTGTTACACACACACACACACACGTGTACACACACACAATATGATTAATGTTTCACAAGACCATATCATATATATATGATCTTATTGTGCATATATATATTTTATATGGAATTTGATTCAAATGAGCACCAGTGCTTGGTGTAAGAAGTGCAGACACTATATATATATATATATATATATATATATATATATATATATACTATAATGAGCTTATGAGCATTGTGCTTAATTGGTGTGAGAATCTAGGCATGCACGAGAACGAATTGAATATAGCTCTATATTTATTTTTATATATTTTTGTTTATTTATCTAGTTCAAGTGTAAATATAGTTTATGATTAATATTTTTGAAATTGCATAATTATTTTCTGTCCTACACTAGGGGACTATATTGACAATTATTGAACATGTCACGTAGTTATTAACCTGAGAAATTAAAATTCTAAAATGTAACGTTGTTGATAACGTATTAATACAATTACAATAGCTTTAGTAATTAATATTTGAATTTATTGCAGTATTATTTGTGTATTCCCCTGGATAATAACTACTCCTAGAATTTTAATAGGCAAATGAAATTTATAAGAGATTATTGGCATACATAGCTTAACCCCTAACCTTAATTTTGACCTCACCACCCAAAAATAAAAATTGGTATAGCGATGACAGGAAAAACTACATAGCCATTATGATACACGGTGAAAAAATATTTTAGCCACAAATTTAATAAGGATTCATTTTAATAAGTTTTTGGGTGAAAGAGTGAAATACTTGTATTAAAAATTAAGGTGAGCATACCCTTAATGAAGTGGTGGAGCATAGTTTTAATTAATGAAGTATAGAACTCTTAATTTGAGGAGAATTTGAATAACAGTGTCTAAATAACCACATTAATTATAGGTAGCTAAATTAGGATGTGATCTTGGTGGACCTATTTTTGGAAAATGATCGATTATCCTCGTAGGTTGCTGACGTGGTATAAAAGACCATAGCTATAAGTGGCCTTTAGGATTCTCCAAAAGCCAGTTTACTTGAAAATGATCCATCATTTATTTACTATGTTGTTGATAAGATTAAATTTTAATATCTTCATAACATTATATATTACTATAATTTATATATTTATTGGGGATCGGACATCGAACGTGGGAAATCATCGCTGACAGCGCCGACTTGATACCGCTATTCGCTACAATACGCCACTCTCATTTCCACACCCCCCCCCACTTCTATTAGATCTTGTATATTACTATTTACTCCTGTAAATTAATACGCTATATAATCCTTTCTTTAGTTTAATATTCAACATTAAAATGATATCAAAATTCAAAAGACGGCGTTAACGTAAACCGTTTCCACCATATTATATGATGTTATCGATGGAATAAATCATATTTAGGTTGTAGAATTTAAACACGTTACATATGCAACGGGAATCGTTAGCAAAGAGTCTGTTTGCACTTAATTTATTTTTTATTAGCCAACTAATATTTTGTAATTATATTTGACGATCGAGCTGAGTTGATATATAATTCCGTTTGAAAAAAACAACTAATTATGATTTATTAGCAAATCACAATATGAAAAGTAGGTCACTAGCTATAGCATGATTCATGCATAGTAGTACACGTATTGCGTACCTACCCCCCAGCCCCCGCGTATACAAGTCGATTTGAACTGAAATGGCATTATTCGTATTTTACTTAACAACTTAATAATTCAATAATAATATTTTATTATAGATCAAATTAATTAAATCATGTAAATTAAAATGTTAAAAAAAATAAGCTAATCCCAATCCTCAATCGTCCGTAAAGGAAAATTTATAGTTAACGTACGATTATGTTAAATGGAAATATATATCAAAATTCATAAAGTCTCAATTAGAGGTGGTTCTAACGAGGACCCGCCTATGTTTTTTTTTTTTTTTTTTTAATTTCACTGTGTTAATCTTGTACGAACTTGAATAAAAATACTCACAAATTACAAATTTAAAAAAATAATTTGAGATTTCCATAATGAGATATAATTAATATTAATAATTAAAAATTAAAATTTATGAAAGGATGACCGAAGATCAATATTTTTTTATAAGAAAAGTCTAATCATTGTCTTTGATTTAGTTTATCCTATAAAATGATATTAGGTCATTAATTATCATTGCACCAATTTATCTTAATATAAATTATATTATTATTATTTGTATGGATTAATTCCTAATTTACAGGTACATTTACTCTATAAAAATAATTTAGTTACATTAATCAATATAAACAAATTTATTACTTGTAAATTTATATATACCTTAATTTTAAAAGGAAAAAATGATGAAAATGACCTCTTAGCATTTTATGAATCATATGATAAACAAAATCAATTGAATAATACAAATGCGGAGTTAATTATTTGAAATTAAATTAAATTGTAATTTCAAGTTGCTTTCATATTATTTATATTAATTAGGTTATTATTATTTAAATAATTACAATAGCAATTATATCATTTATATTATATCATATTATCATGGGAAGAAAAAATTAAGTTTCAACCCATTCATAAAGATTAGAAGTCGTTGTGTCATTTTAATAATTTATGTGTAACCCGCAGTCACTACCGAAGTGCGCACTGAGTAACCCCAATTAAGTTTCAACCCATTCATAAAGATTAGAAGACATCGTGCCATTTTAATAATTTATGTGATCATATTCTATTAAGATTTTTTTTTAATGTCGAGGGTAATCTGCAACCACTATCAAAGTGCGCACTGAGTAAATCTCGTCCCTGTGTAATAGTCTGCACCCTTATACAGCTTGCAAACCACACAGGTGTAACAAGCTCACATCTAGTGGTGTGGTGGTGGGATTCGAACTTAGACTTTTAGCCTCAAGAAAACACCACTCTACCACCAGGTTATCCCCAAGAGGACATTAAGATTAATCTTTAGTTGGTTATTAGTGCAATTATAAACAAATGTCTGATATCAATTTATAAGAAAATTTAACTAATTGTCTTTGATATAAATAAATGTGGGACAAAAAAAAATGTCCCAACTCCTAAACCAAATGCCCCACATCGATATTTAATGAAAGGTAATGGTTTGATTTATCCTAGAAAAGGATAGTGGACATTTAGTTATCACTACACTAATTTCTCTTTAAGGAAATCTCATAATTTCATAATTTTGGGCGTTTTTTAATTTGTCGGTATTTCTACTCAAATTTATAATTATTTTATAAATAAAGTTTAAATATTATATTTTCAAAAAAAAATTGGAACTGGTTATGGAACAGGCGGTTCCCGATTCCGAATTTGTACTTAACCTTGTTTTGACGGTACGGTTATTGTTCCACATTTTTAAAATCGAGAACTGATAGTTCAGAAACCGTAACCGGCGATTCCGGAACTGTTGTCATCTCTAGTATCATCCGTGTGTTTATGTTAATTAATTATTGTTAGTCGGCTCCGCCCAAGGTTTTATTGTTCGTTGGTTGCCACTTGCAAGAGAATCCTCGGTTACATCTTACCAACTTCAATTTTTTCGTTTCCTCCAGAAAAAATAAAAAATAAAAATAAAAGAATTCTTTATTGTTTTTTAGTTGGGTAGGGGAGGGAGGATTGAATATAATTCGGAATTTTGCCATTTTGATACCTGAAATATTCACCATTTGAATGTATCTGAAAGAATAAAAAGATAAAAAGGAACAATTAATGCTTACCAACTTTATAAACGGCTATGCACACACTTTTCATGACTATCTATCTATATTGCTAATATTCTACATTTGATTTTTTTTTTTAATATTCGTGACCACTACCTATAAAAATGCATATAGAAATTTTACTTTCAAATATAGGGAAATTTACACTTTGATACCTACATTTGGACATTTTTTTAAAAATGACTCACTTTATTACTATTAGCAAAACAGTACCCACTTTTTTAAATTTTTTGCAAATATGACCTCAATCAAATTTCCAGCCTAGATTATCTATGTGGCACGCCAGAATTCTTGCGTGACTTTTTTGCTCTAATAAAAAATATTACCTGGATATTCCATGTCAATTATGAACTAAAAAAAATTGTTGGGCATGCCACATAGATATTCTAGGCTGAAAATTTGATCAAGGTCAGATTTGCAAAATTTTTGAAAAAGTGGGCACTTTTTTGCTAATAGTAATAAAGTGGGTCATTTTTGAAAAAGTGTCCAAAATGTAGGTATCAAAGTGTAAATTTCCCTCAAAATATATATACTTAATTATAAGTTATATCTTGAACTTTAGTTGGTTTTGCAAATAACCCAAACTTCAAAATATAACTAAAATTTTTACATTTTTGTAAAAATGTCATACGATTCAATTTTTGGTGTTAGATTGCCGACAACAACTGACAAGACACGTCAGGGTCTAACATGTAAAATGAAGTGAAAAATCATTTTTAATTTCAATGTGGAATACGACTTTTTACATCATTTCAAACGCTAGACTTGGGTGTTGTGTCAGCAATCCGACACCATATATCAAATTCGAATGATATATTTTGTAAAAATGTAGAACTATTTAGTATTTTTTTAAAGTTCGTGACATTTTTGCAAAATAAATTAAAATTCATGATATAAAAATATATATTTGGTCAAATCTTGACATATATAGAGTGCATGATTGATGAGATTAAAACCCATAAGACCATGAAGAGAGGCTATTGTATATTTGTTTCTCACTTATTAATGTATGGGGGTATATTTTGATAAGTAGTGTGGGGGGTAAACAAAAAAAAGTACGATTGTGTACACGGATTGTTTGCTTAGTTTATTTATCAAAGAGTTTATTAATTATATGTTTCAATTCAATTCTTGTGGCTGTAGTTTTAAGTGCAATTATAGTTTTTCAGGAAAAAAAAATGTAAATGTTCAATTAAAAATTAGTGTACTTTTGATATTTTAAAAATATATACTGACGGAAAAAAAAAACTAGTGAATTATATTCTTGTTTGCTTGTCATGATTTGTGAAATGTATCTGGGCAAAACAAATCTATATTCATATTATTTAAGCCGACAGTGAAATGTCGATTAGAACTTTTGATGTTTCTTTTTTCTTGTTAATGAAAAATGAAATTCTTGAGATGCAAAATACATTGTAAATGAAATCTTGTAAGGTCAGGAGGGATATAAGATTTTGGAAATTTGATGATAAGGGAGGTAGAAAGTCAAAAATGATTATTTAGTGGATATTGACTATTTTTGCCCGTCTTCTCATAATCGCGTGTTTCTAATCCGGATCGGATCAAGTTTATTTGGAAGCTGGATATTCCATCAAAGGTGAATTTTATTTTATATTTTTTTATGGCATGTGCTCAGGGATTTTACTCCAATTGAATGGAACCTTCGTTGCCACCATATGTTTCTACAATTGACTGTGTACGAAGTGTAAAAAGGACTGGGCTACCAGCCTACCACGAGTCACTGCCTTCTTTTTTGTGTTAAGACTCGTCCTCTCTGGAAGAATAGTAAGTTTTGGTTGGAGTTGTCGAAATGCCGTGTAATGGCGATGACTGATATTGTTCGGAATATGTATCATAAATTTCGAATTCGCGACTATGAGATTTGGGTTATGAAGTTGTGGAGTTCATGGCATCATCTATGTTGTACGTGTTAAGCATGCTAATGGTGTATATCTTTCCTGTTTTTTCTTTTGAGAGGAGTGAGCTTATTCTTTCTGCTTATCGTGAGGCGTATCAACAAATTGAGGGAATCTCTTGACTTCAAGCTCTTGCTGGTGATAAACAGTGATCCTATGCTCTAGAGGAGTGTTATCGGGTTGATGTTGATGCTCTTTTCAATCATATATATCTTGAGATTGTATGGTTTAGGTGTGATTGTCCGGAACTCTAATGGTTCTATTGTTGCAACTCTTGCAAAGCTAATTAAGCATCTTACTACTATTCTTGGTGTTGAAATTTTAGCCGCTATTAGTGGTATTAACTTGTGTTTGGAGGAGGGTACTACGTCTGTGTTGCTGTTTTCGAATTCAATTTTTACGGTCCAGATTCTGACATATTCGGATGTTGACGATTGCATTGTCGTTGACAAGCTTTGAGATTTTAGATTGATAGTTAATGGAGGTTTGGTCCTAAAAGTTTCTAATATGTATCGTAAGACCAATATGACAGCTCATAGTTTAGCTCAGTTTATTGATTTCTTGTCAGATGTAGTCAAGTGGGTCTCAGATTACCCATCTTGGCTTGAGCATCTTGTATCTTGGGATTGCTTGACAATTTAATTCAAGGTTTCGAGTTTTAAAAAATAAAAGTAAAAAAAAAATCTTAAGCTTTTGTTAAGTTTATGCTGAAATCAGGCTTTGACTATTTCAAGTCTAACTGTACTCTTAAATTTATCTCAAAATCTATCTTAATATCTTTAAATAATAAAAATGGCAAAAACTTTCATGCAGCGGTCTTAAATAGTGATATTTAAGACGGGTCGGGTCAAACTCGTACTTTGACCTGGGTCAACGCGGGTCAACCCGCAAAAAATAGAAAAAAATGGTAAAATCAGTATCAACAGTCTCACTAAAAAGTATCACCAAAAATTTGAAAAGTATCATCCGTATCATTAAAAAGTAAGGGGTCTGCTGGTTATTTTATACTAGTTTATTTAGTTCAGGTTGTGATTTTTTCCATTCGAATTAATGTTTAGAGCTTAGTAGTTTAGGATTTTTTTAGGGTTCATGGTTTTTTAAAGGGTTCATGTTTTGTAGGGGTTTTTTTTAGGGTTCATGGCTTTTTAGGGGGATTTTTTAGTTTTTTTAGGGGCTTTTTTTAGGGTTCATGGTTTTTTAAGGGTTTTTTTTTAGTTTTTTTAGGGGGTTTTTTTAGGGTTCATGTGTTTTTTAGGGGGTTTTTTTTTAGTTTTTTTAGAGATTTATTTTGTGTTTTTTAGGTTTTTTTTATAAGTTTTATTAATCTCAATTATGGTTATATTTAAGTTGGAAAAATTAATCGTCGAGCACAATGCACGAGCCCACACGTTAGGGTCGGGCCAGTGCATTGTGTGAGTCGTCGAATTTCAAAAAAACTAAATTAATTCACTTTTATTTTAGGGTTTACAAATTCAATTAGGGTATATATTTATTTCAAAATTACATTTTTATTTTTCAATTGCCGTTTAAATTCATTTTGAAAAGATTAGATTAATCATCAAGCACAATGCACAAGCATACGCGTTAGCGTCGGACGGGTGCATTGTGCGAATCGTCGGATTTTAAAAAAATTAAATTCATTCACTTTTATTTTAGGGTTCACTAATTCGATTTTACGATATAAATTTATGTCAAAATTAGATTTTTATTTTTCAATTGCCGTTTTAAATTTATTTTTAAAAGATTAAATTAATAGTCGAGTACAATGCACGAGCCCACGCGTTAGCGTTGGGCGAGTCGCTGTATTTCAAAAAATAATTCAAAGAAAATTTAAAAAAAAAAAACAGAAAAAAAGTAAAAAATCCGTCGAAAAAAAAAAAAGAGCGCGTGACTTCCACGCTTCCACGCGCCCGCCTTAAATAGCCTCATTTAAGGCGGTTGCACGAAATACCATCTCAATAAAAATTGGTCACTTTTTTCTGTTTTTTGGGCTGTGATAATCAAATTTGGTGGAAGAAAAATATGTGGCATATGGTTATTAAATTTGAAGAATCGCGCGCAATTGCCATCTTGGTAATGATTAATATAATTATTTGTTATTAATATAATGTAAAGCTGAACAGTTCATTAACATTCAGTAAGGAACAAGGGAGGGAGGGATACATTCAACGAATCTGGACAAAATCTCAAGTTAATTGAATCTGGACATATATATACATATATATGCTCTAACGTCAGATCAGTACAGTTAATAAACAAGATAACAAACAATTCTCATTTTTGTATATTGTTTGTGTGTAAATATAATAGTTTGTTTGTTTTGTTACTAATCCAATTATCCAACTGCTAAACAAACTAATCATGAATATTCTTGATTATTCTAGCTAGGCAATTCTACTAAATAAGAAACTACTACTCCTAGATCTGATATTGGATCTTATAAGTCATTTGCTTAAAATGGCATAATTGAAGTAAATGCAAATGCGCAATATATATCTCGTCTATTTTCGATAATGGTTCTAATAATTAGTGCTGTAATTATATAAATGAACAAGTTGATATTGTATTCTTGAAAATTGTAATAGCTGAACTGCAAATTAAACGTCAACTCTATGAAATAATCAAGATTATTATAACTCAACACGTGTTCTACACTATAATACTAATATAGGAGCTAGGAGGAAATATCATTATGCATTAATTCAATTAATAGACAATCTTCCATAAATCTTCAATCTTATTTTTAATAAATTAATTATTTATCTTTTAGATATTTCAAGCCAAGATCGATATGCATGTTACGTTAGATGACATAAATTGCGACTTTAACGTCATATATATATTAAGCAAACTTTTTTTTTTATCTTCCAATTTAGAGTTTAGAAAGGTATTTCATGTAAAAAAATTAAAAGAAACTTGTTCTTAATGTATTAATGTAATATATCATGAACCCAAAAACATTTTTTACATTTGGTAGTATTCCTCACTTTTATAAAAGGGAATGAATATGTTCGATCACCGGTTCCCGTTTTCCTAATTAAAAAAAAAAAAGATTGTGTAAGATCATTTGATTTGAGAAAATACTATCATTATCACGTACTTGTGCTAATATATTATTTTAGTAATAATTATTATGAAAGAAAAAAATTACTTACGTATTAAACTCTAACTAATATTGTTACAAACAAAATTACAAATTCATTTTGAGAGAATAAGCCGTACTGATAAATTATTAACTAAAAATTGAAAATTGAAAAAAATAATTACAATCCCTAATCCCTGATTATGATATAATCCATCCTAACTAAACAATCCAAAAATATAAAAAACTATAGTCAAAGAAAAGAAAATGAAAAAAATAATAATATTGGTAATCCAAAAAGTGGTATACACTTTGATATCCCGAAGACTTTAAAACCATCTCACTGAAAGTCAAACTCTTAGTAAAAATTATTTCCCCACTTTCCCTTTCAAAAATTAAATTCGCAATCTCTCTCTCTCTCTCTCTCTATCAAAAAAAAAAGGAAAAAAAGGTCACGCAATTGCGTTCTGTCTTCTAATCTCGAACTTTCTTCAATTGGACGATGTATAATACGATCGATTCTAGATTCTAGATATACCATATTCGTGAGCATCTTGTTTTAAACATTTTAGGAGTTGTAGGCCCAAATTAAATTAAATGGATTTATTTTGTTGCATTTCATCAGCAAACTTACACGGCCCAAAGCTAGGCAGGAGCCACGTAAAGTTTCAAGAAATTTTCGAGGAAGAGAGATGCTTTACAAATGATTAATGCTTGAAAAGATTTTGGTGTATTTGAAGAATGAAATCTCGATGCCTTTATATAGTGTTAGAACACGTACAAAAAATGGAAAATATTATGAAATCAAGGCTAAGAATCTGCAGATTGAAGATTGCTGATGATTTGCAGTTGATTTTATGTAATCACAGCGCATGAATGAGAACTTGGGCCTTAAAGACGGGCTTAGAAAATCATTTTAATAATATACTTTGGAGTTTGGGCTTGAATGATCTTAAGTTGGTTTTATGAAAATTACACTTTAATCTAATGAAATTACTTTACTGCACACATTTCACGTAGAGATATAATAGCAACGCCATTTATAGAACTCCTAACAATTTAAAATAAAATAGCTTTGAACAAACATTTAATTTTTAGAAAAAATGGTAACGAGTAACGACTTATAGAACTCCTAACAATTTAAACTAATAGCTTTGAAACAACAATTTATATGATTGATTTGGGGCGTTACAAAAACGTACTACCTATCCTTTTCCGGTTTTCCCAAGTATTTGTTTATGCAATTTTTCAAGTTTATCAAAGACCAGAAAAAACTAAAAACCAAATACAGGATTGTTATATTTTTCCAGACAAATATATAAACTCGCTTACTGGCATCAAGTCCGTTACCTTATAGCAAATACATGATACAGACAACTCCAGAGAATAGTTAGTTAAGCCAATCAAGAATCCCACAAAGTTCTCAAAAAGTAACTTCTCTAAATTTGCTGCTATAATAAACCTCTTTCATGTAGATAGAGATAAGATAATATATAGAAATACATCAATACAAACGATTTCCTTCCTCTTGAAAATTTATAGAGGCGGCTTCGTTTTCTGATGGGGAACAGTACTCTATAATAGGTTCAAACACAACCCATTTAAAAGTCGATTAAACTAATTCCTCAAAGCTAAAACTCCTATCAGCAGCATATTCAAGAAAGCTATATAAGGGTAGAACCTTGTCGCCATATTTGTCCAACCTATCTAACTCTATCTTAGCCTGGGACCTTAGATCCTCAGCCACCTCCATTGCTTTGTCAACTCCATATACAGATACATAACTTTTACCCTTACTTTTGCTCTCATCCTTCTCTCCTGACTGCGATTTTGCATCGCGAATGTCATCCACCACCTGATACAAAACACCAACAGCCCGACCATATTTTCTCAATTGCTCGATCTCATCATCCGAAGCACCAGCCAGTAGGCCTCCACAAACGGCAGAGCACTGACCCATTTCGCCAAACTTCTTTTCTTGTACGAAATCAACTGCATTGGGTCCGCCCTCAAGGTCGAGAAACTGACCAGCAGCCATACCGGTGGACCCCACTGCTCTTGCGATCTCGGCAATGACTTGAAGGAGGCGAGTTTCAGGGACAATATCTGTGGGGGTGTGGGAAACAATATGACGGAAGCCAAGTGGGAACAATGCATCCCCAGCTAATATAGCCATATCCACTCCGAATATTGTGTGGTTGGAGGGCTTGCCTCTTCTTGATGGATCATCATCCATGCAGGGCAAGTCATCATGTATTAATGAAGCAGCATGGACCTATTGTTCAAAAGGCACATAGGTAAGGAACAAGACCAAAAGAAAAAAAACAATATATTGATTGCTGCAGCTCGGTGAGAAATGGAATTTGTACGGTTGCCAGCATCTACAACTCGTCTAACCAAGAATGTGACATTATATTCGTTTCAGGTGTAGGTTAGATTGCCTAGTTCAAGCAGAGTTGGGCACGGAAGATATATCCATAGAGAATAAACCAAATGCATTGCAACAATTACTAACCCAAAAGGACTTAAAGCTAACAGATTGAGACTTACATCCTATGAAAAAGATGGTACAAATTCCAGATAGCAAAAGACTGCTATTGACATCAGAAAAGCACAAAAGGAAACAAACTTATGCAGAATCCTGATTGCAAGATTCAAAGATGAAAATTTTCCAGTTCACAATATCTCAGAACTAAACTATATTATTGAAGCAGACATCATCTTTCTTAAGATTAGAGATGTGTCAAATGCATCAATAGCAAGGAGAAGGCTGAAATCTAGAATCTAAGTTTATGAGTAAAAAAATCTGAACTTTTTAATTAAAAAAAAAATGTCCTTCTTAATGCACTTGCTCTTAGTTTTTATAGCATCAAACTAGTCATAGGTTTCCATACTAAACATATCATAACCCAAGGAGCAGCATTCAAGATATCCCATACAAAGCTTCTTAACATATGATTTGAATAAACAAATATACTTAAATAAGCATAAGGCAGTAGGTATCTAAATCAGAAAGATATAAACGTAATAATTACAAAGTAGTATGAAAGATCATCATACCAACTTCTTATTCATGTATAACTATTAAATGCTACTTTTTATAGCTACAAATTTATAACTTCATGTTGATCCCACCTGCCATCCAATGTCCAAGCGATGACTTGAATTATAATGCATAAGTAATTTAGCTTATTATTAATCAAGGATTTCAGCGGAATCTCGTAACTAAGATTTCAAGTACGTACTTTAAAGCTGATTCAGAATCTGAGGACATAGAAAGTCTTAAACAAGAAATTGAAAGAGTAAATACAACAGGAAAAATCATAATTTTTTTATTAAAAACAAAAACAAACAAACAAACCATTTCAAGAGCGCAGGCGGTAGGGAAGGCGGCCAGGCGGTTTCCACCAAAAAGCTCACAAGCAGCGACGCACATAACCGGTGGAGCTCTCTTAGCGCCTTTTGCCAGAACAGAATAGCGCATTGCTTCATAGATCTGCTGCGGGTACTTCACAGGTATCGCCTCGTCGAGTTTCAGATCTATTTCTTTAATCAGAGACGTCCAATACGTCTTGAGATCGAATTTAGACGAAACTGATGCGGCGGAGCATCGGATTGTGCGGCGGAGCACGGGACGAGTGACCTTCGGCAAGCAAACATGGGGTGTCGACGTAATTACTGAAGAGAAAGCCATAATTGATGACTTTCAGCCTCAATTTTTTCAAATTTGCAGTAATTTTCTTTCTAAATTGAACTTTGAGATCTCAAATTTGCAGAGCGAGAATTGATTAAGTGGGGGGGGGGGGGGGGGGGGGTTTAGCCGTTTAGAGTGAGAACCGATGGTGGTGAGGGGGAAACAGATGAGATGCCGGTTTGATGAAAGCGAAGCTTGTACGCATGTGGCTGACGTGGCGTCCTGTGATTGACTACCATTTTGCAATTAAATTTTCAGTGGAGAATGAGTATGAATTCGATGACAATGAAAATGGTCTGAATTTTTTATTTTTTGTATTCAGTAGAAATTTGAAATTGTTGTATTCTCCAAATTACATCGCGGATGCTTTCTATTTTTGAGAGTAGAAAATTGATGTTTTTGTTTTTTTTTTACTCACACACCCGACCTGTGGTATTGAAGAGGTTCGAATCCGTGACTTTTGGCCTCCGAGCAATCTCACTCCACCACTAGGCCATCCCCAGGACATTGATCTTATAATAATTGGACTAAGTACAATTACATGACTAATGGAGGTAGAAAATGATCTTATAATCATTGTACCAAGTACAATTAACTAAATCTTGAATTTTCTCAACAACAAATAGAAACACCAAAAAGTTTTTCTATGAAATAATAAATTATATTTCTTCAGTTACACAAAAGATAATGGTGCATTTTACCCCCGAGAAAGAGTTAACAAGTGTATTTTACTATCTATTTTTTGTTTATTTAAATTTTGAACCCATAATCAATGAGAATAAATAAAGAGGCAAAAACTATTTTAGCCATTTAAACTTTAAAAAAAATTATTTTAGCCAGTAAATTTTAAACATATTTTTTTAGCCACTTTGGACCAAAATGCCCTTTAGACATAAAAAAAAATCAGATTTGCTTTTATCTTCATCTTCATCTTTAGATCTGCTTTTCATCTTCAGAAAGAGAATTAAAATATCGTCGATCTTCATCTTCAGATTTGCTTTTCATCTTCATCGCCAATCTTCATCTTCATCGTCGATCTTTATCTTTATCGTTGATCTTCATTTCTTGGACCATAGTTCTCGTCATAGTTCATCCATGTCGAGCTAGTGCAGTGAGCACTGAAGTTCGACTTTTACAAAAAAAAACTGATTTTGTTCTTAACTACGCGCTGGATTGTTCTTGAGTGCGCGCAAGACCCGGCGCGCACAAGGCATGCGCTCGCAGACATCGGCATGACATCGGTTGATAATTTATGTGCATCGGCAGAACAACTATTGATAATTTGGACTGAGGTGCGCGTGATTTTCTTCTTAACTGCGCCCACAAGCATGCGCGCACAAGGCATGCACGCACAAAGTAAGCGCGCGCACGCAGATATCGGCAGAACACATCGGCAGACTATCGGCATGACATCGGTTGATAATTTATGTGCATCGGCAGAACAACTGTTGATAATTTGGACTCAGGTGCGCGTGATTTTCTTCTTAACTGCGCCCACAAGCATGCGTGCACAAAGTAAGTGCGCGCGCATATAACGGCAGAACACATCGGCAGACTATCGGCATGACATCGGTTGATAATTTATGTGCATCGACAGAACAACTGTTGATAATTTGGCCTCAGGTGCACGCGATTTTCTTCTTAACTGCGCCCACAAGCATGCGCGCACAAGACATGCGCGCAGGGCTCGCCCGCAGTTAAGAACATCATTTTTCCAGATTTTTCGAAAGTTGCAAAAATACTTCATTTTTTTCAGATTTTCAAACATCAACTATATTAGTGATAATTTTTAAGTACTTTTATTGTCAAAGCATGTCTATTATGTGTAGAAAATAAACTTCAAACTTCAAGAACTAACAATCTAACAATATTCTTCGAATCAAATTTTTCCTCAAATCAAACTTAAAAAAAAAACAACACCTAACAATCTAACAATATTATTAATAATTAGATCTGAAACATACACACGTTGGGGAAGGATTTTCTATTTCTTCACTTGAATTTTTAGAGTCGACGGCTCGTTGGTGGAGAAATCTGGAGAGAGAGATCTTCACTTGAATTTTCGGAGGTCGACGACTTGACTCTGGAAAAATCTTCACTTGAATTTTCAGTGTTGCAGATTCCATTAGTGTTAAAGAAGATGAGATGTATAAGAGAGAGAAATTTTTTCAAAATCTCATTTCAAAATATGAAATGTGAATGGTGCGGCTGAATGGGGGAATTGAAATAGGTTAAAAATAAATATAGGGGTAATATAGTAATTCTGGCCAAATAAAATATGTTTAAAAGTTACTGGCTAAAATAAATCTTTTAAAAGTTTGACTGGCTAGTTCCATATATTCCCACATAAATAAATGATTTTCAAAGGGACTTTCATATTAGAACCGTTAAATGAATCTTATTTGACATAAAAGATAGTCCCCCCTTTTCATTTTCTTTTTATTTTTTCTTTTTCAATAATCCTTCTTTTCCTTTTCATTACAATTTTTCTTTTTCAATTTTTTATTTCTTCTTTTTATTTTTTACTAATATATATTTAATTTTTGAATTAATTTTTTTTTATCCTGTGTTTCGTGCAATGCACTCGTCTGACGATAACGCGTGGACTCATACACTGCGCTCGATAATTATTTTTTAAAAATAAATATATATCCTAAAATTAAAGTAAATTAATTTAAATTTTTATTCGGTGTCTCGTGATATGCATTCGATCAATACAAATTAAAGGTTTTAAAATAAAAAAATTGATAAATAAAAAAAATATAAATATATCAAACGCACGTGTGACAAGCGTCTCATAGTTGAGATCCATTAAATTGTCTGACATGTGTTTTCTTGTAAATTGAAAGACCTAATTGAAATAATCAATTAAAGATGGAAAGCGGCCTAAGATATATTTTTCACCAATTGTAAGTGAATCCTAGCTTTTGATGTCCCATTTTGAATTTATTATATTGATCCCATATATAGCTTCGAGATGTTACTAGAACCGCCTAAAGCGTATGAATCCTGAGGCTCCCGATATCTATAGTATCAGAGCCAGGTTGTGCTTTTGATCTACGGGAGAATATTGTTTGAATTATATGGAGATCTCAAGTGGTGACTGGGAAGGAAAGCTTCAAACATGGAAAACACACCCACTATCTCTCAAAAAATCCTAAGTCACTCTATATCTCTTTCGTTACCCAAACATAATACCAATAGTATAGAAAACCTCATAGAATTCACCACTATTCCTAGAGATGCTGTGGTTGAACAAACTGTGCCCCCTCTTGTCAGTCCTTACAATATCTATCGTAAATATGGAAGCCTTACAAAGAGTATTCGTTCTTTTGTAACCTCCAAAAATCCACCACTTCGAGAATATGTTCAGTCCTCAAAGATGGATCAATGTGGCCTTCCTGCCACTAATCAAGAACAATATGTCACTTTATCAATTCCTCGTGACTATATTGAAGCCTGAAGAAAAGAAGGATACACTCATCTTCACATGGGAGTTGTTCGACTTGTTCTCTCCTACGATGGAAGAAAAGGTTTACCAGTTACAACAAAAATTGCTTTGTTAGATACAAGTTATCTACACTATGAGCATGCTGTTATTGGTACGGTGCTTACCACTCTAAATTCCAGAAGTGTTGTTGTTATATTCTTTCCAAACTTTGCACTATCCCTACAAGATGCTTCTCTAGAATCAACTTTCAAGGTTCAAATTCAAATAGCTGGTGCTGATCAATCTCCCAACAGCTATTGACCACCCTACATCATCAAATAGTCTATCGCCTTCAAAATCACAATCTTGATCTTAAAAATCAGGGAACGGCGGACGCTTTGATGATCCTAGCAAAAGCAGGCACTGGAGTTCCAACAATCGTGCAAGTCCTCAGATAAATCAACAGAAAAGATTTGGAGCATTTAGTACCAGCGGAGTGGATCACCAATTATGAATCAATGCATCAAGAGGCAGCTCCAATCCAAGTGACAGAATTCAAATTTGAACATCTGTAAGATGGAAAGGTTAAAACCATCTTTAAGCCTGATCGGGTGGAATCCAGTTCCAAGATGCTATTTCAACTTCTCATATCTCCTGTTCAAAATCCTATCATAAAGGACTCTGGCGGATTCCCTATTCCTATCTCATCGTTCTTTCCTAACGGAAGAGAAGTCTACACCAGCATGATAAATGGCCATTTTATCTGGGATGCGGATCCATCAATGTGTGATCCACGGTGCAACTGTCAAGATGATTCATCTGATGATGAATTTGAAGATGAAGAGGACGACTATCTTGATGATGAATTCTACTATGATTATAGTAGACATCTGTCTAGCCATCCAGAAGAAGATGATGATGAAGCTTTTGGTGCCCTCTCCTTATTCAACAAGTCTAATCATAGCAGCGAGAAGCATAACACTCCTACTTCTCAATTTTTTATGTTTAGAAACTATGATGATGAGTTTCCTCCTTTGTCTCGACATGAAGATCTTGCTAATAATATTATTTCAAGGCCTTACATCCAGAGTACAACAATGGAGCCAATTGGTCAAAGGAAACCTTTGAATCAAGGAGAATAAGTTCTAAACTGGTATACCATTAATGCCAGAGCTCAAAATTGATCACTCCAAACTCTTGACTCAAAGGTTACTCGAATCCTTGACAAAGTCCATAATTCCAATGAAAGAGTCCAATCTATTGAAGTTCAACTCAGACGAGCAGAACAGAGATTATCTCATCGAATAAACTAGCTGGATTCAGAATTGCAAGCTCTTATGTCAAGAAATCAATATGGCCGAGAATTCATGGAAAATGAGGCTGAAATAAGAAAGCTAAAAAAGGAGATGCAAAAAATTGATGAAGATAAAGATTTCTAGTATTCCACTAGAAATTCCCAAGAAGGCCAAAAAGAAGACTATTCATAAAGATTATGTACCAGATGATGATGATGAAACTCAACCAGCAGATACTCTAATGGTCATCCCTAATCATTCTATCTTCCATGACTCATCCAATCATTCAGATACCTCTTCCAACATTGAAGGAGATGAAGGAATCACGGACGTGTCTAAAATCTTGATGGCCGACCCTGAATCTCAGCCCTATACCGAGCCTGAGCCCCTTTCAGTAGATTCAGATCCAGAAGCAGGTGATGATCCATGTGTATCTTATCCTGAAGATAATCATTTCCCAAAGTAGTCAAGCGGTCCATGGTTATCTTTTGATGATATTCCAATACATAAAAGGAGAGAGAAAATGCATACTTTTGCAGCATGGATAGACAATCAACTCAACAAAGATGGTGCAGATCTTTGGGTTGTTCTAAAGAAATTTACCTCAAGATTCCTTGGAACATTACGAGAATGGTTTCTAAGCCTGGGTGAATATCGGCAGCTTCAGATTCTTAATGCAACCACCCTTGGAGAAGCGTTGGGAGAAATTCATCGTGAATTAATTGGTGATATTTCTCTCTACACTAAAACAATTTTGCAGGAGTATTTTCTGATGAGATGTTGTTCATTATCTAAAAAAGACTCAGACTGGCATTTTAAACGAATGTCAGAACGATTCTATTGTCTTAATGGATACAATGATCCCAATCTCAAGAACGTATATCTTGCATCTTTACCGAATAAGCTACAGCCAGAAATGACACGAATGATTCAAGCCACTCGAATGGAGCTCTCCCAAACCAGCATGGGTCAAATTGATCAAATCTGTTTAGCGGCCTTGGATAAACTCTGTGAACAGAAGAATCTTTTCAAAGAAATGATGGAAAGGCGCAAGATTCCAAAATCTGTCTGTGACAAATCATATCTTGAGATAAAGTGCTCCGACAAATAATGCAGCTGCTCGTTATCAAAAAAGAAGAAGAAGGCCAACTATCAAAAACAGAAGAATAAGAAGAAATACAGATTCTTCAAAATGAAGCAATTCAGGAAAAAGAAAACAAACAGATGTTATCTTTGCAACAAAGAAGGGCATTTTGCCAGGAACTGCCCAACCAAATAAAGCAAAGCCTCAAAGCTTGCCTCCAAGGCATTTCATTATCATGAGATAGATGCTAATGATGCTGACATAGAATCCTTATTCTCTGAACAAGACGAACAAGATTCTGACACTGCATTCATCCTACAAGAATCATCTGAAGATGAAGTATCTACTGAAGAAGCAGTTCCAATCTTAATGATGAAACCTTATCCAGCACTACACTCAAATATGGTGCTTGAAGAAGGTATTCTTTCACCTCATCTTGATGTGCAGATCTTGCAAAGTAAATTTGATAGACCTATCAAGGTAATTGGACTCATGGATACTGGAGCAAGAAGGACCATGCTGAATCCAGATATTTTACCAGAAGATACCTGGGAGACACGTCATGAATACTTTTTTGCAGCAGATGGACAAACCTTCCATACTTCTTTAATCTCCAAGCATCCTATTGGAATACAACTTTTTCCGAATGCACAGTGTGGATCAAAGTCATTGGAAGCAAGCTACATGGGCATGATCTTCTGATGGGCTTTGATCTTTTCTTCAAAGCTCAAAAGTTATAGATACTCCCACATGGTGTCCGATTCAAAAGAAGATTCCAACCATATTCAGTATCCCAAAAATAGTTCTCCCTACAGGATACTCCAGAAAATTTTGAAGTAATTGCCAAGGAACTTAGAAAACTATGTTCTGAGTCTCATGCTGAGTTCCAACATCCTGCTCCCTTGTGGACAAATGAGACTTTCTTTGTCCAGCTCCCCTTCAAGAAAAATGAAGACATCAACTCTACCAAAGCCTCACATCCATGCATGAATCCGGAGGAATTAGCATTGGCAAAGCAAGAGTGTTCTCAACTCTTATCACTCGGCCTTATTGAACTAACTAAATCCAATTGGGCCTGTCCAGCATTCTATGTCAATAATAGAGCTGAGCAAAACAGGGAAAAGAAGAGGTTAGTAATTGACTATAAAATACTCAACTTATATCTCTTAGATGATAAATTTCCCTTACCCAGAGCACAAATGCTCTTTGCCCAATTATCTGAAGCCCGAATCTTTTCAAAATTTGAGCTCAAATCGGGATTTTGGCAAATAGGCATTCATCCTTCAGATAGATATAAAACCGCTTTCTGTATCCCAACAGCACAATACCAATGGAAAGTCATTCCATTTGGTCTTAAAGTTGCTCCCTCTCTTTTCCAAAAAGCCATGACCCGTATATTTGAACCAATCCTTTATTCTGCCCTGGTCTATATTGATGATATCTTACTCTATTCCAAAAACACTGAAGAACATGTTACCCTACTCAATCAGTTTCTGGAATTGGTCCAAAATTATGGAGTCATAATATCTGAAAGAAAAGGCATTATTGGAAAAGACAACATTACATTTCTGGGCATAAAGATTTCTGATGGACAATATGAGCCTGGTCTCCATATTGCAGAGGAGTTGCAAAAGTTTCCTACTGAAAAGCTTACTGTCAAAGAGATTCAACAATTCCTTGGGATAGTGAATTACATCAAAGATTTCATTCCCAACTGCTCAAGATATACCAACAAGCTCTCAAAACTCCTAAAGAAGAATGGTCCTGACTGGGGAGATGCTCAAACTGCTGCAATCAAGTACCTCAAAGATGCATGTTTGACTATACCTTCCTTGAGAATCCCGGGTAGTGGGCAACAGATTTTGCAAACTAATGCAAGTGATGAACACTGGGGAACAATACTTCTTGAAAAGATTGATGATAAATTGCTATACTGCGCTCATGCCAGCGGACAATTTAAAGATTCTGAAAGGCATTATCATGCAATCTATAAAGAAATTCTTGCTGTGAAGAATGGAATAAAGAAATTCGAGTTTCATCTGGTGGGGTATGATTTCATCATACAACTGGACAACACTTCATTTCCAGCTATCATGGATCTCAAAAACAAAGAAGTACCAGAAAAACAACTTCTTCGTCTTAAGGATTGGTTTTCAAAATACAGCTTCACAGTTTAACATATCAAGGGAAATGATAATATTGTTCCTGATTATCTTTCCCGATGACCTCAACTCCATCTGATATCTTCTTCTCATGTACTTCCTATCATTTTTATGATAAATAAGAAAAAGGTGAAAAAGAGATCCTACGTCATAGTAGGATGTGTAACAGCCCGATCCCGAGATAGGGATTAACTAGTGGGGACGAGGTGTTATGACGGGATTATTTGGATAAAACGGAAGATTAATAAGTTGGTTTTACCATCGGGATATGCTTTTGGAGATTAGATGGGGATACTCAAGCTCACTTTTGTTAGACAGTAAATTAAACGGATAAACGGATACCATCCAACATAGATGATGACGGTTAATAATGCATGCAAGCCCCTTGTATAGATGAAAGGAAATTATACTCGGGTAGAAGAAATAGAACTTAGTATACGTCTTATACTCAAATAGTTATATCTGGGGAGATTATTCATAGAGTCTTGCTAATCATAATAGGACTTAAAACATAATTGGAAAGAGTGTATCAGAGTAGCAGATCACATAGTGGGATTTCAAGGAAACATTAGATAATAGCAAAACAGTCTTGGCAGCCAACCCACATTCACAGCCACCAGCATCCTCAGCATCTCAACCTGAAAACATTTGAAAAGAGGGGGCATGAGCACTAATGTACTCAGTGGGTTTTAGCAAAAAATGCTTTAATAACTTCAAGATATCCAATGATTAACAGACGGTATACGGAGAGCAAAACGCAAAAGCCCTCTCCGTATCCGTAAAACCTTTTCTTTTCTTTTTGGGCCCAACTTGGCTCAAACCTGTCGTCAACTGTACTCTTAGGCATGCCATAGGATAGAAGAAGAGTTACCTCAAATATCCGAATGAGTTTGCGAGGGAAAAACCCAGCAGTGACTCCCTTAATAGTTCCGAGCTCATATACTGCTTAAGTAAAAAGCTAAGTTCCTTCCTTTCCTATCCTTGCTAGCAATACCAAGCTTAGAACAATGTCTAATGCTAATCCCTTAATACTACATGATCTCGGCCTACAAAGGGTTAATGCTACCCTAACAAGGCAAACCCTAACTCTTAATTCTGCGAGCTTAACAAGCATAAACATTAAATTACAGGAGAAACACGTAAACAAGTACGAATCGGAGCTTTAAGATAATTCCCAAACATCTCATGCTAAGCATAACAATACTTTAGTAGTCCTGTTATTTCTAAACATGCTTGAAAGCTCAAGTAAAGCATAATATCTTTCTTTCTTTCTTCCTTGTACAAAGATCAATCAGGCTGAGCAAAAATACTTTATTGGATATCTCATTTGCCCTAACATGCTTCTAGAGCTTATTAGCTCAAACTTTAGATGAGTATAGATTTACCCACCTTGATTACGGGACGGAAGATGAGGCAACGAGCTGGTGATTTTCCTTAGTATTCCTCTGAGGCTCGATTCCTCCTACAAAAGTCGAATCGTCGACTTAGAAGCCTCCTTCAAAGATTTCTAATAACATGATATTAAATATCACCCAACTAATACTCCCTTAGTTAGGACTTAACATGGATAGCACGACTTTGACTTAATAAGGGTCCGAAAAGGATTTATTTTATTTAAGGAACTTCTCGACTTGGTTTCTCAACTTTTTTTTTAGACGGAAAGGAACTTGAATAATTTTCTCGAAATAAATCGGAGAAAACTTGAAAATCTTCTTAATTTAAACTTGAGAATTACCCGGAAAAACATGACTCGAAGACAAACTCGAAAAGATGGAAGAACCAGCGTCGGACAACACGGGGGGGGGGGCATCGCGCGCCGGCGGCACCCCGCGCGCCCGCGCACCCTCCGTGCCCGCAGGTTTCTGGGCTGAGGGGGATGTCTCGCGGCCGCGCAGCCCCCGCGGTCGTGGGACCTGGTTTCTCTCTGTTCCTGGGCGATCTTCAACTAGGTTCTTCGTGTTCGTTAATTTTTTCGACAAACACGAAGAACACTTAACCCGAAATTTCTTAAAAACAACGTGCTTGAATTTATCATGCAACAAAATGCTTTAATTTAAAAAGGATTTTGGCATTATAACGGCATAAACACGATAATCCTCCTTAAATGACGAAATAGTTAAATATGGCTTGAACGGATTTTAACGGAATAAACGAGGCTAATTCTCTAGAATAATAATAACGGAAGTAAAACGAGAAATATAACGTAAACGTTATTATCTTGGAACTTCAATAAAAATTGAAATACTACTTTAGACGAGCAATAATGAAGAACGCGAAGAACGTAAAGAACGGAAAGTAAATGCGGGATTTAAAGACAGAAAAAGAAATGGAGATCGAGACCGACGAACAAGAATGGACGGGGTTAGGTGCGTCGAAGGAAGGTTGCTAGCTCGGCATCTCGTCGAGTTGCAACGGCGGCAGAGCCGTCCGCTACAACCCAACGGCGCCCCTAGCACCTTCCCTCACCGCATCCCTTCCACGCCACTCCGCTCGTCGTCTTGCAGAACACTCACGAAGAACGCTTTTTACTTCAATAGAACTTTCTCGGCTCTCACAAGCTTTCCCACTCTCTAGAAATGAGGAATGGGTGAAATTGGTGTGGAAAAAGTGAAAGGGGTGATGCTTTATTTATAGGAAAATCTTGGGCTTCCAAGGGAAGCTACTTCAGTGTAAGAATACTGTAAAAGTTACCTCGGGTTCGGTTAAAAGCTGCTTTATTCGATGTCGAGGTCCAAATGACTTCAGACACAAAATCTAAAAATACCGGAGGACTTATTGGCTTGAATACTAGTGAACCAACTAGATTTATGAAGAAGACGGGGTCGTCTGAAGAGAGACGAGCAAAGATTCCCTTTTTGGAATTACTTTTTACTATTCACTCAGACTGACAGATTTTGCTCCCGAGCGTTTGATTGATCTCATAATGGGAATCCGTGAACGCCAATGGATTCCTTGAGTCAATTCCCATAAAAGAGGCCTGACAGAACTAGACTCGGATCAACGAGGAGGATTTCGTAAATTTCTCAAAACACGAACGCACGCAAAAGTTACTATTCATTCATCTTTTAGATGCATTTTTCATCACCGGGAACTCAAATGACTTCAGAATTAAAATCCGAAAACACCGGCATACTTCTTGAGTTAAAACCTTTCTAACGAGACCATGAATGGTCATAAAATAGTTAAAATCACATTTTCCAAAAAGACGATCTTCACGAAAACTGACTCCTAAAGTCGTGACTAACATCCAATCATAGCTAACCTTAATTAAATTCCTTCTTTAATTAATTAACTAATATTAAAAATTCTCTAAACCTTATTCAAAAATCTGGGGTATTACAGGATGACGAGGTAAAAATCCCTTTTTACCTACTAAAAACCTCTATCTTAAAGAATTACCCAACCACCTTGTCAAACCTGATTTCTCTTTTCCACCATCAAGTCAGCATTTTCATACAGTCAATAATATTCGGTTATTTGTTAGACAACATCTTTTCCGATACCTCTCGCAGTATGTAACCGAAATTCAACTCCCATATGAATTGGCTTGCTTTGATATCCAAAAACCATTTCTCATGATAGCCTACACTTGTCCCAGAACACTTCTCACAATAAATTCCTTCTGGTATCTTTGGTGTCTTTCTACACTATATTATCATGTTATAGGGATGAGTATTGAAAGGATGCTCCCATTCTTCTGCAACAATGAGAATGATATCACCCTTCTATGGCAATTATTATCATGGTATGCTCCTATGGATGAATGGCAAAGATTTCTTCAGCGTGAATTTCAGGCTGCTGAAAAATTTGTGGATCCACACTTGATTCTTATATGCCATAGGCCTTATTCAAATGATAATGGTGGGAAACTTGAGCCAATACCGATGTATTACAAATGGAAGACACTTGAAGGCTCCATTGACACCAACCAACCTAAGCAATGTGAATTATATAAACATATCTGCTTTGTCAATAGAGTAACTGCTGAAGACACCATGGAAGATTTGGTCTATACTTCACTAGTCACGAAACCTAACACAAATCCAGAGCAACCAAATCCAAAATCAGAGATGAGATTGACAACAACCTACTTCCTTGATCCGTGGTGGCCCTCAAATGGTGACTTTCTTGATCCCGAATGGCCTTATAATACAGATCCTCATGAACCAGGAGAAGGCACTAGTCAATTACATGACGTGAAAAAAGAAGATTCAAATATGAAGAATTGACTAGTCTTTATTTTTTGCCATATGTAAATAGTTTTGAATAAATTATACTCCTATCTGATAAAAAAAAAAGAGTAAAATCCAAAACAAAATGTGTCACACAAAGAACACACCTCAAGTAAGAATCAGAACGTGTCACTCAAAGATCACACCTCAAGTAGGAATTAGCACGTGTCATAGGGATCAGCACCAAATGACACGAAGCAAGACAAGACAAAAACAGATGTTCTATGATATGACGTACTCTACTTGCTTTTATCACTATTTTTTTGGTGCTTTTTTCTCCTTATTATTTACCTTATATTTGTGTATTTTGGATAAATGATGTGTTGTTGAGTTGTGTAGGGACGTGGTACAAAAGTGGAGAAAAGAGGCATGCTTTTTGGTGTAAAAAGATATAAGTGAAGAAAAGGGGCAGAGTTCGAGTCTGAGCAGATCCAGCCGCAAGGGCATGCAACTGGAAGATTGAAGCAAATTTCTGGAGGCTTGGGCCACTACACGTTTTGGGCTTGTTGAACCCAACTCTCGGCCCACATGCGAACCTAGACGTGGAAATACCTTCTCCACTGCCTTTAAGAGTCTTTTGCATGGGATTTACCTAGATTAGGATATTATTTTCTATTATAACTCTATCCTTTTATGGTTTGTAAATATATATTAGGATTCTAGTTTCAATTAAAATCATGCATGCTCCAGACAAGAATGCAGCAAGTGAACAGTTTTACTTCAGTTTTTAATTCTTCTTCTCTTTAATATCATCATCGCACAATTACATAATTTCTTGTTATTCGATTCAAGCATGCAAGTTAGCTAATTCCCTCGTATTCCGGTGATGACGACCAAGCTCCGCTTATACAATTGTGAGATCTAATTGTTTATTCATAATTAATTAATGCATGTACCTGTTATTCTTGGATTTCGAGTTGTTAATTATTCTAAGTCTATCGAATAGTTGCAAATATTTGGTAGGTTGTGATTAATTACTAGCCAATTAAATCGGCCATACGTAATGGTGGTTTAGGTTTAATAAGTGGTAAAACGGTTGCACAAAACTAGGGGAATAACCGAGTTAATTTTGCAGTCCTGCGTCAGAGTCTGTAAGTTAAGAATCGGGTCTCTCTTGTGCTAATTACTTTCGGTTCATTAAACTCATAGAGCGTCTCTTATAGTTGTCAACCGATTAGAGAATAATTAATGAGCGTCTTCTTAATTATCGAATCCGTGTGGAGAGATTAGGTCATGTCAGAAGCGTCTTCGATGGCTATAACTGATTTGCATGGTTTGATTAATTAATTCTTGCATCTGTGATCGGTGTTATAAGCGGAGTGGAGTTTTTTGGATCCGGAATACCTTTTCGTCATTGATTTAAATTCGTTTTCTTTTGCGCAAGTATTTTCACTAGATGTCTATTTAATTCTTTAATCTATTTTGCTGTATAATTCACACAAAACACCTCTCTGGAAGTTTGGTCACGCAGACTGAAAGTCAAGAGTAATTCTCGCCGGTCCTTTGGGAGACAATCCTGCTCTCCACTGTACTCTGCAGTGTGGGTTTGCCGATGAAAGTCGGAACATTTATTTTTGGTGAAAAACGACGCACCAAATTTTGGCACCGTTGCCAGGGATCGGTTCTAAAAAGCAATGATTACTCAAAATTTTCAGTTTGTTATTTACTTTGTCTTATTTTTAGTTTTTCTGGTACATGACCCGTTCCTCTGCAGAGATAGATTTAGAGTTCGATCCAGAGCCAGAGAGAACATTACACCGATTGAGGAAAGCTACCAGGGAGTCTACCAAGACCCTCGAATCGGAACAAGACATGGCCAACAATGAAGATCCACCACCGAACCCGCAAGGCCTTGCCGCGGGAAGAGCCCTCATCCATGCCAACGTGGCTGATCATGGACCCGATCATGAGCCTCTCATCAGGGAAATTGGTCGTCTTCGGAGTAACAGACCCATCTGCATCGTGCTGCCCCCGATTACCAATAATGCGGAGATCCGACCTGCCTTCATCCAAGTGTTATCGAAGTTTGGTGATCTACCAGGAGAAAGCGCACACAAACATTTGTCTGAATTTGATCTCGTGTACTCCACTTTAAGACCTACAGGTTTTACTGCTAATAACCTAAGGTTACTGACTTTTTCTCACACTTTGCAGGGAAATGCACGAGATTGGTTGTTTGATTTGCCACCGGAGTCTATCACCACCTGGGCGGAATTAGAAGGGCAATTCCTGATAAAGTTCTTTCCTAAAACTCGAGCTGCCAATTTGAGAATGACTATCAGCAGCATCAAACAAAAACCGAATGAAAGCTTAGCTGAATACTGGGAGAGATTTCAACAACTCTACCGCAAATGCCCGGACCATGGATTCACTGATTATCAGCTTCTGACTAATTACTTTTACCGTGGCATGTCTTCTTTTGACAGGAAAATCATCGATGCTGCCAGCGGAGGATTTCTTACCAACAAAACCCTCGGCGAAGCCAAACAGCTCATCATAGATATGGCTTCTGGAGGACAGCAATATGAAGAAGAAGACAAAGGAAGACACCGACCTGTAAGGGCAATCGACCAAGTTGAGGGGTCAGAAGTGAATGAAAAGATAGATGCTCTTACCTCCCTAGTCCGAGGCCTGGCTGCGGCGCATACAAGACCAAACCGCTGCGGAGTCTGCTCCGAAAACGGACACTTCACTAATGAGTGTCCCAATTTGCATGAGCAATCCACTGAACAAGCTTGTTGTTATGGATCGGGCGATGCTCAGCAAGATGCTCTCAGAGGAATCAATTATGATGCCCATCGAGGAGACAATTTCAGGAGAAAGCGGAATAATGATCCTTATTCCAATTCCTACAATCCCGGTTGGAGAGATCATCCAAATTTTCGTTGGAGACAGCTTGGAGATCAACCCCCAGACTCTTTCACTCATCAGCAGGAGGGCGACGTGGAGTGGAGTTCGATGGCGGCTGATATGGCGGATACGGGTATGGAGGGTAGGGGTATGAAGGTTAGTGCTGATATGGTGGCATCTGTGGTGGTCGCTAATGCGGTGCTCCCTGTCTGATCCACTGGCCCATCATGTTCTCCATGCTCGACTGAAAAGTAGTGAAGCTTCCCTGTAGGCCCTGAATCTCAGCACTAATACCCGTAAAATGGGTCCCGATCTCCTCCTCCAAACCTGTGAAGCGAACATCAAAGCTCTCCTACATCCCTGTCAAACGAGAATCAACCTCGAACCGCCATTCTCCAAATCGAGAATTCATGTCCACCCGCATAGTTCCCATATTAGTCGCCATGTCATTCATCAAGTTCTCGAAAGTGCCAAAGCGGTCCTCCTGAACATCCTCCCTATTTCGTCGGCTTCCTCTTGGTTGCGCTTGTGATGTGGAGCCCCCAGCATCATCTGCCCTAGGAGTTCTCCTTGGTGTGCCTCCAGACGTGGTAATCAAGGCAAGATGAGCCGGGGTGTCCATCAACCAATTCTCACTCTCATCGAAAGTAGTCACATTAGTCAAAGCCGGATTGGGAAGAGGGAATTGACGCTTGTTTGTCATTATGAAGTCAAATGGTGCAGAGGCGGAGTTGACGAACTTAACATTCCGGTGATGCTCCATATTAAGAGATCGAGGGCCGGGCATGCATTGGTAGTTGGACAAATCAATGTCCAACATTGCGGCAATTGGGGTGATCATGCCCCCAATGCAAATAGTGCCCGTCCGAGATACTGTTTGCCTTTGGCATTGAAGAAGGAAGTGAGCAGCAAAGTTCACCGGGATAGCATTTAACATGTACCACATCATGTAAAGCTCCTGTGTCCTGAGGCCACTGTTTTCATGTCGTGCAAGAACGGTGGAGGAGAGGAGCTTTTGCAAATACCGGAAGACAGGGTTAGGCAAATGAGATGCCTTGCTCTTGCTGGAGTCATACTGTAGCATATTTGAATTCGCCTCCACGACACGATCATGAAAGGCATTGAAGCGGAAGGAGGGATGAGAATGATAGGTCCCATTAGCCGAAGTTTGAAACATTGCATTAAGACGGTCCACATTGAACCTCCAATCACGATTTCCAAGTCGGAATGTGCAAGAAATAGGCCCCTTTGATGGAGTGGACTTCACTTTCAAAGTGGCTAGAAACTCACGAACTAGCAAAGGGTATGTCTTCCAATCATTTCCACCTAGGACATGTGTCCACCCAATGCGCCGCAGGAGTCCCATCACACTCTCATGAATGCCTAACTTTCTGGTTGTATTAACGTCCATGAACCTAGTAGCCGCAATTTGGAAACTTTTGGCTAGCTTCAACCACTTCTTCTTGTGATCATAGTCCTCCAAATAAATGTTCACCATCGCGGGATCATTGGCCCCCATGTTGAGAGGAGGCAAGAGTGCACGATTGTTGTTTGGCTCCTTATCTTCTTAGTCTTCTTCTTCTTCCTCTTCTTGTTCTTCATCTTCCGATTGTTCCTCTTCTTGTTCCTCATCTTCCGATAAGTCTAGAACCTCTTCTTCTTGGAATTCCTCTTCATCAATGAGCCATCTTCGGGCTCCTTCCACTTGTCGACCTTGCCTAGTTTGCACCATTGTTGTGGGAGGAGCTTTTAGATTAAGTACCTTACAAGATAAAAGGCCATCAAAACTTCATAAAAAAAAAGTACAAAGTACAAGGTTGTGTTTTGCTAGGATATTTCAACCGGATTAAAGCACAATGTTTAAATTTTCATGTCCTAGGCAAACACACCATTGGGCAAAAAAAAGAACCACGTAAACACGACTTCTTGTAAGATTTTGTGTAATGCTCATGAAAACCCTATTGCAAAATAAAGGTTGGCTCTTGCTAGATAAAAATCCATGAATGGGGCAATAAAACATAGCAACATCTCCATGACCAAGTTCATTCGAAAACATCATTGTCTCACATCTCTTATTCAAACATAGATTGCTATATCAAAGAAAATAGAACAAGAAATTTTTGCTTAAATAAAGAGCATTTCTTCAAAATGACTACACAATTCCCATAACAAACCCATTTTACCCAATAAATCACATAAAACAAGTTAAGGGGCATGGAATTGCATAGATCGAAGACTATAAAGCAAGAATTTCTCATCTACAAGATTTTCCCCAAATTTCTACTTTAGAACCCTAGATCTAAGCAAGAATGAGAAATCTCAACAACACATCCATAGATATACAAATTGAAAGCACACCCAAGGTTCTTAAGCTAAGAATTTCATAATGGAAGCAATAAAATTGAAAACAAACCATACACAACCAACATACCATGAATACCCCCATTAGACAGTTTGAAAAACCAACCATGAACTTGCTACCATGAAGAGAGGGAAGAAAATGAGAAGAAGATTCATACCTTGAGGAGATGGGGCCTTGAAATAGAGTAGAGACACACTAGAGAACGTGTATGAGTGTGTGAGTGCGGAGAGGTAAGTGAGAGGTGTGAGAAGTGAAGTGAAAAGGGGAGAGAAAGGGTTTAAAACCGCAACATGTTGGCGCGACCCGGGCCGCACGAGCGCCGGGTCGGGCCGCGCCTAGACACCACGACCTGGGTTGGGTCATGTGGGTCGGGCCGCGCCGCAGGCGCTTGTTTTTCCGCCGCAGACGTAGGGCCAGCCGGTCGTGCCTCCGGCTCCGGGTCGCGCCGCGTTGCAGGCTGTCTCGGCATTTCGGCTCAATCCGCCTTTGTCGACACGTCACTCTCACCTAAACTGCTCTTATGCTCATACTCAACCATTTTACAGATGAAATCCCCCTGCTTGAAAACACCAAAACCAAGAGAACAAAGCTACAAAAGAGCATACAAAACCACAACTACAATTTACAACGAACTAAAGGTAATTAACGAGAAAGAAATAATCAAAGAAAAACAAACAAGAAGATAAGATAATTAAAGAAAAGGTATTGGGGTGCCTCCCAAGAAGCGCTAAGTTTAACGTCGCTAGCTCGACGAAGTACCAAAACATCTAGGCGTCGTTGAGGTAGCAAACAAATACCTCTTCTTTCTTCTCAGGCTTGTAGAACTTCTTAACCCGATGCCCATTCACCACGAACAAGCTTCCATCCTTGCCTTTGAGCTCAATTGCCCCGCCATCAAAAATTCGGGCTATGGTAAACGGACCACTCCATTTGGTCTTAAGTTTTCCGAGAAATAGCTTGAATCTCGAATTGAACAAATGAACTTCATCTCCCGGTGTGAGGTCTTTTTGTCTCAAGAGCTTGTCATGGTAAACTTTAGCTCTCATCTTGTAAATAGCCGAATTTTCAAAAGCCTCCATCCGGAATTCCTCTAATTCATTCAATTTGAAGATTCGCTCTCCAACGGATGACACGGGATCAAGGTTCAACTTCTTGGTGGCCCAAAACGCTTTATGCGAAAGCTCAATGGGCAAATAACAAGATTTTCTGAACACGAGTTGATAGGGAGACATTCCTAGCGGGGTCTTGTAAGCCGTGCGATAAGCCCATAGTGCTTCATCCAAAAGTGAAGACCGATCTTTTCCATTCGTGCGGACTACCTTTTGAAGTATTTGCTTTACTTCCCGGTTTGCCAACTCGGCAAACCACAGAAACTTCCCTCGTACAACCATGAGATCTAATTATTTGTTCATAATTAATTGATGCATGTACCTGTTATTCTTAGATTTCGAGTTGGTAATTATTCTAAGTCAATCGAATAGTTGCAAATATTTGGTAGGTTGTGATTAATTACTAGCCAATTAAATCGACCATACGTAATCGTGGTTTAGGTTTAATAAGTGGTAAAATGGTTGCTCAAAACTAGGGGAATAACAGAGTTAATTTTGCAGTCCTGCGTCAGAGTCTGTAAGTTAAGAATCGGGTCTCTCTTGTGCTAATTGCTTTCGGTTCATTAAACTCATAGAGCATCTCTTACAGTTGTCAACCGATTAGAGAATAATTAATGAGCGTCTTCTTAATTATCGAATCCATGTGAAGAGATTAGGTCATGTCAGAAGCGTCTTCGATGGCTATAACTGATTTGCATGGTTTGATTAATTAATTCTTGCATCTGTGATCAGTGTTATAAGTAGAGTGGAGTTTGTTGGATCCGGAATACCTTTTCGTCATTGATTTAAATCCGTTTTCTTTTGCGCAAGTATTTTCACTAGTTGTCTATTTAATTCTTTAATCTATTTTGCTGTATAATTCACACAAAACACCTCTCTGGAAGTTTGGTCACGCAGACTGAAAGTCAAGAGTAATTCTCGCCGGTCCTTTGAGAGACGATCCTGCTCGCCACTGTACTCTGCAGTGTGAGCTTGCTGATGAAAGTCGGAACATTTATTTTTGGTGAAAAACGACACACCATCCTACATGCAAGAAAACTGTATCTCTAAGTTAAATGTGTCCTCTAGAGAAGATAGAGTGTATCCTCTCTTTTATACGTGTCCTCTAAATAAGGAAGCATAGGAAGAATGTTGTATGTGTCTTCTATGTAAAATAACAGGTGGCCCCTTATGTACAGATGGCCCCTATGTATAGTAGTTAGGAGCTCTATAAAAGGAGCTCTCCGATGTTGTAAAGGGAACAAGCACAAATCTGTTGAAACCGTTGGTTTTGTATAGTTTTTGTCTTTCTTTGATTTATTATGCAGGAAAATTTAATAGATGGATGCACATGTGATTTGACCAAGTCTTGAAGGATAAATTCCAAGATATGGTTGTTCCTATATCTATGGGAAGTTAGTTACTTGCGGCTAAAATCGAGGAGTGATGGAAGGAGTGGATTTCGTGCAAGATATATGAGTAGAGGCCAAGTAATTAGTGTTATATAAATAGAAATCGATTGTATAGAGTTTGATACACGATTTTGATAGAGATATACCAGATCTGTATTAGAGATATTAGTTTTCTACAAGTATTAGTTAAAACAACTTTAGTCACGACCTTCTGTGAAGGAAGAGATAAAGTGTCTTAAGTTTAGTAAGAGTTTGCTTGTGGTGTTTTTGTAATTCACAAATTCATATAGTGAATATTTTGCCCAGAGGCACTTCGCAAGATTATAGAAATATAATCTCGTAAAATTCTTCAATCCATTATTTGTTTCTATTTTCCGCTGCATGTTCAAAGTTGTTTCAACATTAGATACAACTTTGATCACAACTCTGTAAGAATCGAGAGTTCGGTTTTTTCAATTGGCATCAAGAGCAAACACTTGACACACTAAGTGGTAATCCTGTTTTCGTGAGTACAATGGATTGCACAAACCCATTGTTCAATAAACCTCCTGTTGTTCTCGATGGCATGAACTATTCCTTTTGGAAAGTTCGAATGAGAGCGTGCATCAAATCCATTGATGCAAGAGCATGGAATATTGTTCAAAAGACATGGACACATCTGAAGACCGTAGATGCCAAAG
Organism: Perilla frutescens; assembly: GCA_026008535.1. Taxonomy (NCBI): domain Eukaryota; kingdom Viridiplantae; phylum Streptophyta; class Magnoliopsida; order Lamiales; family Lamiaceae; genus Perilla; species Perilla frutescens. Next base: position 33,937,875 of record BRKX01000012.1, read on the forward strand.
GAGATACAATACGTACTCCTCCAGAAGAATGGACCAGGTCTCAAAATGAAGATGCTACCTTTAAGGATAAGACACTCAACGCAATTCAGTCTTCCTTGGATATTCAGATGTTCAAACTCATAAGAAATTGTGAGTCGGTCAAAGAAGCGTGGGATATTCTTTAGCAACATTGCGAAGGAGATGTTGGAATTAAAGAATCAAGACATCGTATTCTCACCACAAAATTTGAGAACATGAAGATGGGGAAAGATGAAACCATTGGAGAATACTGCAATAAGCTACTTGAAATTGCAAACGAGTGCACTGATCTTGGTGATCCGATCACTAACAAGAGGTTAGTTTCTAAAGCTTTAAGAACTCTAACCCCACGCTTTGATATGAAGGTTGTTGCTATTGACATGGCATCGACTACTGGAAGTATGGACTTCACAAAGCTGATGAATGATCTGAAGACCTATAAAATGGAAATGAATAAGAAAGGTGGATCAAAGAAAAAGGGAATTGCCTTGACAGCTGGGTCAACTTCAAGGTTAACTTCAGCTTATGATGAAGAAGAGGATGAGGATCTTGAAGAGATCTGTGAAAAGAATCCGAATTATGCTCTTCTCACCAGAAGACTAAACACTCTCATCCGAGCTAATAGAGAAAAACAACAGAAGGGAGGTGTTGAACAACGCAAGCCTCGTTATGACTCATCCGGACCTTTGGTTATTTATGAAAAAATGAACTCACCTGGAAAAGAACTTAAGATCATGAAGCGTGCTGCATTAGATCACTTTAGACCAAAGGAAGTGAAAGATTTCTCCACTGTTCAATGCTATGAGTGCAAAGGCTATGGGCACTTTGCTAATGAATGTGCCAACACTTTTAGAAAACTCGGAAAACCTGTCACATTCCTATCTCTTAGCGACAGTGAGCTGGACACCTCAAGGATATTTGTGGAAGAAATCTCAGATGACGCAACCAACGAACACGCAGCCTTAACTGCAGTATGTTCTGAAATGGTCAATTCAAAGCTCACAGAAGTTGAGATAACTTCTGACAGGTATGATGATTCCTACTATAAAACTCTTTTCTGTTTTAATACTGTGATAACTACTGCAGATGAGGAAGAAGAAGTTACTAAGGAAGAAACTCTGGAGTTACTAATAAAGTTGCAGGAACTCTACAAGGAGCTGTATGCTAAGTGGATCAAACAGTGCAAGGAAATTGAGTCACTCAATGAGGAATCCACCAGCCAGAAGGCGTCTCTTGCAAAGTTGGAGGTAATGTTGACAAAGAAAGATACAGAGATTGATAATATGAGGATTCAACTCAATCTTGCAAAGGAAACTTTCAAAAAGCTCAACACGGGTACTTCCAAACTTGATGAAGTTCTTACTCAAACTCAGGTAACTTCTCATGGCATAGGTTATGACAAAACTATAAAGACTGCCTTTACTCAAATCATGTCCACCAATGGCAAACCTTTTGTGAAAGCTCAAGAAGCACATCCCACTTCATCAGTGAGTAAGAAGCGTAGGAGATTTGTTTGTCACTATTGTTTTCTCCCTGGGCATATAAAAACTTTCTGCCATAGGTTTTTGCAAGAACATAAAAAGGAGATCCATTTGAGGACACAAACCTCAAAATCAGGCCTTTCAGTCAAAGGTGACAGAACCAGTAATTTGGTTTGGAAACCCAAAGCTATCTCCAAAGACACCTGCAAAGTTGTCTTCACTGCATCAGTAGTTGATGATTCAACAACTTGGTACTTTGACAGCGGGTGCTCTCGTCACATGACTGGATCTCAATGTTATCTGTCTAATTACCATAAGATCAATGGCAGCGAAGTTACCTTTGGGGGAGAACACATGGCAAAATTGTAGGACATGGAATCTTGAACAGTCCTGGTCTTCCAAAGCCGGCTAATGTGTCACACGTTCAAGGCCTTATAGCAAATCTCATCAGTATCAGCCAACTCTATGATGACAACTTTACTGTCATATTTGATAAGTAAAGTTGTACTGTGGTAGACAATGAAGGCAAACATGTGATCTCTGGGGTAAGATCTTCTAATAATATTTATGAAACTAAAAGAAAAAGTTGTTTGAGTGCGCAGGTAAATAACGTACAACTTTGGCATCAAAAATTGGGGCATACCAATTTTCGCAACATGGAGAATCTTCAGAGACTCAATGCTGTTCTTGGAGTGCCAAAGTTGAACGTCTCAAATCCAAGTCTGTGTGGAGATTGTCAGAAACGAAAGCAAGTAAAAGCCTCACATCCAATTGTGACAACTTCAGAGAGACCTTTTGCTACTCAAAGCTGCTTTGAATTGCTTCACATGGATCTTATGGGGCCAGCTGAAGTAGAAAGCCTTGGAAGTAAACGGTATTCCTTTGTGATTGTCGATGACCTCTCCAGGTACACTTGGGTAAAATTTCTAAGTGACAAAGGTGAAACCTATGATGCTTTCTTAGAATTATATGCTAAAGTTAGAAACTTCTACCATTCTTGCATTAAAAGGATTAGATCTGACCATGGAAGGGAGTTTGAAAATCTTCAGCTCCTAAACTTTTGCATTAAAGAAGGTATTCATCATGAATATTCTGCCCCTAAAACACCCCAACAAAATGGTGTAGCTGAAAGAAAGAATAGGACCTTGCAAGAGATGGCCACTGTCATGTTACACTCTAAGAAGTTGTCCAAACGGTTTTGGGCTGAAGCGTTAAACACTGCATGCTATGTAAGTAATCAGGTAAACTTAAGAACCGGAACCACCATGACATCGTATGAAATTCTAAATGGTAAAAAACCCAATCTGAAATATCTACATGTTTTCGGTTGTGTTATCTACATTTTGAATGATAGGGATTATTTGTACAAATTTGATCCCAAAAGTGACAAAGGTGTGTTTATTGGTTATTCGCTTAATAGTCATGCTTACCGTGTTTATAACATCAGAACAAAAACTGTTATGGAAAGTGTGAATGTAAGATTTGATGATATGGCCAGTCTGTACACTCCTAAAGAAGACACTGATGAGTTACTTGAGATACAGGGAAGAATATGATGTACTGATGAAGAAGAAGAGAGAATTAACCCAGAAGTTGAGCCCACTTCAGAGACAGGTGAGGATACACTTACAGAAGGATCTGGATTGAACCCCCACTTAAACGATTCAGAAATTCCAGAAGTAGTTCAGGGAAGCACTAGAAGAGACCCACCGAACAAGATTCGCAAAGACCACCCGATTGATTAAGTCATTGGAGATGTACACGAAGGGGTCAGAACTAGAGGTAAAACTCCTGCTAACTACAAGGAAATGGTAAGAATGGTGTACATGTCATGCATAATCAATAAAGTTGGTGCAGTTGTCTTCTTATCCATGGTTGAACCCAAGAACGTAAATGAGGCACTAAAAGATGAGTTCTGGATAAGTGCCATGCAAGCCGAGCTACTTGAGTTTGTTAGGAACAAAGTCTGGACACTTGTGCCTAGACCTTCAGGGATAAACGTGATAGGGACTAAGTGGATATTTAAAAATAAAACTGATGAATTTGAAAATGTCATTTGAAATAAAGCCCGCTTAGTTGCCCAAGGTTACACTCAAGTAGAGGGCATTGACTATGATGAGACTTTTGCTCCCGTTGCACGAATTGAGTCCATAAGGTTATTGTTTGCCATTGCATATTACCTTAACATTACTCTTCATCAAATGGATATAAAGGCAGCGTTTCTAAATGGAGTATTGGAAGAGGAAGCGTACGTTGAGCAACCCAAAGGCTTTGAAGACCCGTCAAAACCCGATTATGTGTATAAATTACACAAATCTTTGTACGAACTTAAGCAAGCTCCTAGAGCTTGGTATAGTCGATTAACGGAGTTCTTGCTTGAATTTGATTTTTTCAGGGGTCATGCCGATAGGATACTTTTCCTCAAGAAAGAAAAAGACTTTCTCACAATTGCTCAAATATATATCGATGACATAGTATTTGGATCAAAGAGTGAGAAGGCTTTGAAGGAGTTGGTGGAAGCGATGTCCACATCTTTTGAAATGAGTATGGTTGGTGAGCTTAGCAACTTTCTTGGACTTCAAGTCAAGCAAAAAGAAAACGGAGTGTTCGTCTCCCAGACAAAATATGCCAAGAACCTTGTGAAGAAGTTCGGATTAGAAAATGCAAAACATATGAGAACCCCTATGAGCACGACTGAGAAGCTTTCTAAGGATGCAGTTGGACCGGAAGTTGATCCAACTTTATTCAGATCAATGATCGGAAGTCTCCTCTACTTGACTGCTAGCCGACCAGATATCATATACAGTGTGTGTGCATGTGATCAATTTCAGTCCTGTCCCAAGGAGGAACACCTTAAGACAGTAAAGAGGATCATTCGGTATGTAGCCGGCACATGTGAATTGGGTCTATGATTCACAAAGGACACAACTACAAATCTTGTTGGATACAATGATACCGATTGGGCTGAAGAAATAGATGATAGACGGAGTACAAGTGGAGGATGTTGCTATCTAGCAAACAACCTCATCTCTTGGCACAACAAAAAGCAAAATTGTATCTCATTGTCCACAGCTGAGTCCGAATATGTGGCCGCTGGGAGCTGTTCAACACAGTTGATATGGCTGAAGTCAATGTTGGATGATTATGGATTGGAAAGCAATCCCTTGGTGATGCTCTGTGACAATACAAGCGCCATCAACCTTGCAAAGAACCCAGTTCATCATTCCAAATCCAAACACATCCACTTAAGGTATCATTTTATTAGGGATTTAGTTGAAAATAAGCTATTAAAGTTAGAGTATATTAGTACAGATAATCAACTGGCTGATATGTTTACAAAAGCTTTAAGCTATAAGAGATTCTCAATTTTGAGAAAATCTCTTGGCTTATGTTCAATATGAAATGTTGAGTTGGCACAACTGTTGTCACACTTTTGGTATATCATAGTTAACTGTGAAGTTGGATAGATTCGAGGATGAAAAAGCCTGTGATAAGGTGAAACCGTGATCGTTCTTATAAAACCATATAACTAGATCGAAGATCTTAGATAAATGGTATCTATAAGATTCTTTTAGTTATTCATCTATTCATCATCTGTTTTTCTTCTTAAAAGTTTCCTATGATGTATCAAAAGTAAGCTGATAGCATAAATTTCTTGACAATAGTTGGTTAATTATATAAAAAAAAAAATTGAAAGTCAGTTGAATGTATTTGGAAGTGTATCTTACTCTATCTTTAATATCTGTTTTGACTATATCTTTAATATGATTAATTCCTATTTTTAAGGAGGCAGGTATCTATCAAACTTATATATATTCCTCCTTATGTTTGTGGCGAGTCGTATCTGATTATTATATCTGATTATTATATAAGAGTCTCTCTCTCTTCTTCCTTAGTCACGATATTTCTCTCTAAGACTCTCTTCATTTTTTTCCGATTCACTATTCAAGAAAACCCTTTCGTCTTCCCTAAATTCTCCGAGCACATCTGCCATGGATTCTGACAAAATATGTCAAATACAAGAGCTTTTAAGCGACCCTGAAGCTTCTGCTTACCTCCGTCACCTAGCCACCTTTCCGCCGCAGCCGATTCTGTCTCCACCTCGGCCAATTATATCTAGTCCTTTCCATTTTCTGACACCGGAATCTGTTCCGATTATCCATCCGAAAGTCCTCTTATCTCCTTCTAGAGGTAATGCTCCCATGGAGATTTCTCCTGAAATTGGAAGCTGTTCGAAAGAACAGTCCAAAGCTCTCTCTCTACCGGCTCCTTCTCCAGTACAACCTTTCTCGATCTCACCGTCTTCCGAGCAGGCTATAATTCTAGCCCCCAACGGAGTAATAATGTCGACTCTCGACACTCCGATTCTCGACACTTCGGTCCTCGACACTCCAGTCCTCGCCGAGGAACAAATCGACCCTCTTTTCCCTTCATACGAAGGGAGTTCATACGATGGCGGTCCGATCGAAGTCCCATTTTCTGAGGTAGAACACGAAGCTCAGGAGGAGATGCCTGAGAAGTCTACTCCGACACATACGCCGCCTAAGAAGAAATCGACCAAAACCAAGAAGGTTCCTCCGACTAGACGATCCAAGCGTCTTCATGTGACCGGCAACTCCTTGAGAACTCCGATGGAGCCCATTGAAATTAACAGTGAACCAGAGGAGGAGGAAGAGAGTGAGGCAGTGTCGGAGAGTGATTCAGGCGAGCAGACACCATCTATGCATAAGTCGGACTCCAAGGCAAGCGAAGAAGTTGAAGTGGAGACTGCTGCTTCAAAGAAGGGAAAGAGAAAGATGTCTTTCTCATCTCCTTCGAAAGCTCGAGGGAAAGTTGTGAAGAAAGCCAAGCGCAGTGTTGCCTCAGCTGAGGAGGAAGCCTACTCAGAATCTGACCTAGAGGTATCAAAGGCTAACTCATTCTTATTTTACTCTGATCTTGCTAAGCGTAATTGGGATTTCTTCAAGAATAGGGAAATATTGAATGATCGTGCGGTAGATTTAAAGGATTTTTCTGGATATAATTTGGTTGAATTCTTGAAAAAGAGAAAAGTGTTGGGGAGTGTCACATATGCTAGGCCTTATGTTGCTGAAATAGTAAGATATTTTTATGCTAATTTCACTTATGATTTTGGAAATCAATCCTCTAAGCAATATGGAAAGGTCTTTGTGCGTGGGAAGATATTTACTGTTACTCCGGCTAGGATTAACAAGTTTCTGGGGATACCTAATGTTGTTGAAGCTGATGAAGAAGTTGATGAGGAGTTGGAGGCTAAAATGGCCCATGTATTGACTGGAGGTCAAGCTGAGTTATGGGTGGCTAACAAGAAGCCAAATAGACTTGCTTCGGTTCTTACATCACTGTTTTCAACACTTCACAAAATTTCTGTGTCAAACTGGATTCCTACTTCTAACTCAACTATGGTGCCTTTCGAGCATGTTTGTTTGTTATATAAAGTGTATATGGGGGAGAAGGTGAATTTAGGGAAACATATTTTCAACTCAATTGCTGAGATTGCCATGACTAAGTCAAACAAGAAGTTGGTGGTCCCCTCTCTCATATACAACATGTTGTTGGACTAAGGGGTTTAAGGCAACAAAGAAAGATGTTTTATCCTCCAGACTTCCTCTACAAACTGTCCAGAAAGCTTTCTAGCTGACTACAGGACTCGTGATCTTCCTTGGATTGATGCTGCTGAAACAGCTCCTCCGTCTTCCAATCATCTTTGCTCTATTCCTGTGTTTGTTTTGCAGGAACAAATTGAGCTTTACACTGCCCAAATAGAGATCTTTGCCAAACAAAGGAAGGTGTTCCAACGTCTCCTTTCTTCCCAAAAAGGGGGAGAAGGCACAAGCCGTGGATGACGACATGAAAATGAGGATGATGAAGAGCAAGAGGATTAGAGATGGAGATTGTAGAGGGCTGCTGAGTTGTTGATGGAAGAACTGCAGTCTGTTGCAGTTTTTGAAGTTGATGTTTATTAAACAGTTTCTCCAACTATGTTTTTATTTTATTTTTTTTTGCTTTAAAAACTATGTTTTTGATGTTTATATGTTAGATCTGTCTGATGATATTTTCTTCTCATTACTGGTTTTTAGTTGTGTTGATAATATCTTATGTTTCTCTAAGCATGTTTGAATGAGTAGTGTTGGAGTCACTTTGTTCTGGGAAGTTTGCATGACAGGGGGAGTAATTGTGTTCTGTTCTGATTTCTTTCTTGTTTTGTGACAAGTATATGTTTAGGGGGAGTTCAGTTTGATTTTGCTGCATGCATGAAATTGTTTTGGGAAGAAAGACAAAAAGGGGGAGATTGTTGAAACCGTATCTTTCTTTGATTTATTATGAAGGAAAATTTAATAGATGGATGCACATGTGATTTGACCAAGTCTTGAAGGATAAATTCCAAGATATGGTTGTTCCTATATCCATGGAAAGTTAGTTACTTGCGGCTAAAATCGAGGAGTGATTGAAGGAATGGATTTCGTGCAAGATATATGGGTAGATGCCAAGTAATTAGTGTTATATAAATAGGAATCGATTGTATAGAGTTTGATACACGATTTTGATAGAGATATACCAGATCTGTATTAGAGATATTAGTTTTCTACAAGTATTAGTTAAGACAACTTTAGTCACGACCTTTTGTGAAGGTTCTGTGAAGGAAGAGATAAAGTGTCTTAAGTTTAGTAAGGGTTTGCTTGTGGTGTTTTTGTAATTCACAAATTCATATAGTGAATATTTTGCTCTGAGGCACTTCGCGAGATTATAGAAATATAATCTCGTGAAATTCTTCAATCCATTGTTTGATTCTATTTTCCGCTGCATGTTCAAAGTTGTTTCAACATTAGATACAACTTTGATCACAACTCTGTAAGAACCGAGAGTTTTGTTTTTTCAAAATCAATAAAACCTTCCTTTTTATATATTATGAAAATGTTCTAAATCCCTTTGTTCTTTCCCAGAAACCCTTGTGAAATCTATATATGTTCTTCGTCATTCTCTCATATAAATAGATATTTGCACTCATTATGCTCTGTACTCGCCTTAATAAAGGATCTTGTACATCAGAACAGTGTAACTATCTAAGCCTGGCATGACATCGGTCCTCATAACCATTAAACAATCGTAAGGCACATCGATTTTTTTTTTATTATTATTTTTGTCATAACCAAACCCTTTAAGCCGATTTAACTATTAATTAAACATCCACGTGAAAATGTAAAAATACACTCATAACGCTTACAATAATGAACGAATTTTTCCTTAACATTTTTAGAATAAAATTATAAATTTAATAATAGTATAATACGATATTATGTGCGAATTCCAGCTTTTTTTTTTTTTGGAGAATGAATTCCAGCTCTTTCTCTTCCTTTGGAGTCTCACTTTCCAAAATCGGTTTAATTTCCTAGTGTTCTCGTAATATCCCGTAAATTTATGAATTACCTTTTATAAATTATATAATACAAAAGAAAATAAAAAGAAAAAAAGAAAATAGGACCTATAATATACATATATATACATTGGGTAAAAAATTATAGACTTATTTGAATTATCATTTCGTGCAATTCACGTATAATCATGAAACAGACACACATAGATATATAATATATTTACATTTGTTATAATTTAGTGCATTTGAGATTTCTTACCTTTTCAAATTATGTGTTTTTATATTTTTTTTCTTCAATCATATTTTTTTATGATTTAATTAGTATAATTTTAAGATTTTTTTTAGAGTTCACCCCACCCAAATAGGGTTTATAATTATTTTTTAGTATTTGATTTTCAATTTACAATTAATAATTCATTATTATGGTTGATTAATTCAGAATTAAAATTTATAAATTTTTTAATTCATTTTTTTGTTGATAAATGTTGATTATTTATGTTAGAATTGATTTTTATTTTATAATAAATATTATTAAAATAATAAATTTTATTGTGAAATCCTGATTAAAACACAGAGAAAATGTAACAGAAAATTTGAACCCCAAATTGCGAGATATCAAAGTGGTGACTTTTGTTCCACAATGAATATTGATTATTAAGAAACATATTAGTAGAGTTAAATTAAACTTTGGGTCGTTTCAATAGGCTTTGCTCTCTCGAGTCTCGACTCTCAAAATAACTCAAAAAAATAAGTTCCAAGCTATACACACAAGAATCGACTAAAATCTTTTGTAAATGAATTGGGTAATTTATTTTACTTAAGAACTTATAACAATTACTCTTATATCACGATTTTCACACGATTAAGAACATATTTATGAATTAATTATTTAATGATTCCGACATTAAATTCATCTTCTGCATATTGGTTAACATTTTGTTATTCGAACAACCCAATACATCACAATTTTATCACTTCCACAACAAGTTTAAAAAAGACACACATTCATACACGTTTTCTATAAATGACCATACAAAGTCAAATTTGTTGATAATTTGGCATGTTAAGCTAATTAGAACAGTAGCTAAATAGAGAAAGATAGAGATTGAATATTGATTTGTATATATTTCAGAATGATTTTTTAACGATAACTACTTCTAAGCTAGCTAACAAACTAACTAAATTAGTTAAGATTCTAAGTTCTAACTAACTAACTCTAGCTATGATCTCGGTGAGGATGCATGCATACATATAATACAATAACTCTAATATGGCAAACTAAAATCGAAATGAACCATGGAAACCTTAGGAGCTGAATTGAATGGAGTGTAAAATCATTCTAGTTTTCTACAATACTTTATGCGAAAACTACAGAATCTTGAAATCAATGATTCTCACATAATCACATAATTGATTGAATATTGCGTACCTTTCTTCATGATTAAATCTGAGATTGCACCATTGAATTTCTTGAGAAGAATAATAAACCAGTGTTTCACCTCTTTGATTATCTTTCTATTCTCTATCGTATGTGATGGCTAGAGTTTTAGAGAATATCTTTTATATCAGGAAATTGACTCAGTTTTACGATAATGGACTATCATTCCACGTAAGCCTACTATTCCTATCAAATATAGTGGATATAATAAAATGCTCCATATTAACCCAGATATAATTTAGTCCATAATTACATATGATTATTTATTTATTAATCCTTGGTAAGCCACATAACTTTACATGAGACATAAAATAATCTTACATGGAGACCATACATCATTATTCTCGTATATAGAAATTAAAACTATCTGTCGGTCTATTTATCTATTAATTTTACCATTCTTAGCATTTTTAAATGCTTTGCGAAGTGTTTAAATGTGATCGCGTGGATGCTGTTTCAACTCGAGGCTGAAGAATTACGATAGTCGTCAATTTTTTCAATTTAAATACGATTTAGGGAATCCATCACATGTGTGTGCCATTGAAAAAGGTTTTTATGTTGTTTATGAATAGTGAGTTTCCACTGAATCAAAAATATATAGTTTCAAAGTTCAAGTAATGATCAGCGCCGGATCTATCAACTCTTTTTTTTTTTTTTTTTTTTTATAAATTTGGGGGCATCTATTGTTCACGCTTCCAGTTTGCTTGTGCTACTAAGAAAAAATAGTCAAGAATATTAATGCATTTAATTTAGTTCTTTTATAAAAGTATTAGTGAAACAATGTCTTCAAATTTTTCTGATTTTTTTAGTGAAACGATGTTATTTTGTTCGTCTTTTGGCCCTCTTTCTCAAATTAAATAAAAAAAAGAGTTTGTTTATTAAAATAAATGATTGAAAATAATAACTAGAATAAAATAATTTTGAAATGATTCTTTCTAAACTTTTCATTAATCGAAATTAAATTGGTTATGCCTAACAATAAAATTTAGATTAATAAATTTGTACAAATCATTTGATGTACAAAGTATAATTTGACACTTTTAAGAGTTATAAAATAATAAAAAGATAATTTCACGTCATATATTTTAAAAAATAAATGATGTGAATAACATATATTAATAATTTCAAATATACTAATTTAATTAATATGCATCTATAAATTATAATATGAATTCGAAACTTATAATTCAAATCTTTGAAACTTCTAATTTAAATTTATATAATTCAAGCTCTAATCCATAAAACTCCAACTTCTATTAAAAACAAGAAGCAAAAATAGATGCAAATTGATTTTTCACTATCCCTAACTCCACCTAACTACTTCTCTCTCTTCTCCACCCCATTCTTTTCTCTCTCACATCCACATGTCCACCCAACTCTATCTGCAAGAATCACTAACGCAGCATTAGCAACAACCTATATGTGTATATATATAACAGAAAAAAAGTCCCCCTTGCCCCCTTCCATCCGCCCTGCTAATAACATTATGCATATTGTTATGTTTTATAATCAATGACATGCATGTAGGATGATAAGCTAATGTTATGTTACCTAGAGTAAAAAAAACTCTACTTAAATTCTCAAAAACAGAGAGAGAGAGAGAGAGAGAGAGAGAGAGAGAGAGAGAGAGAGAGAGAGAGAGAGAGAGAGAGAAGAACTCTATCTAACTCCAATTAATGTATTTAAGGTTATCTAAATTAAAATAATAGTCAACTCCAAGTAAGAACTTCATGTTATCTTTAATAAAAGAACTCGTACGATAATTTAATGTTTGCTAGCTAGCTGCGTTTGTTATGCTGGAGATGGTTGCTCCTCGGCACAGGCTGAGCTGATTTTTGAGTAGGTATACTGTCAAAACAATGTGTTTTGTTTTGTGTCGGGTGTGGAAGTTGTGTGCTTGTTTGTACGACTTAATCTATTTTAATGTGTTGTTGAGTGCTGCAAATCTGCAATATAATAAATAGTTGAAATCAAATGTTTAGCGTTTCGCAAGAGTGAAAAGAGAGAAGTAAGTATCCCACATCGATTTGTTGAAGGTAGTGTGGTGGGGGAAGAAGTTACATAAAGGGAGGAAATTAAACTGAGAAACATACTTACCTGGACGGGGTGTATGGGTGATCCGGAAGGTCCATAGCCTAAGTTGGTGACTTCCATTGCACATAGGAAGGGCGCCCGCTTAAGGTCGGCCCAAGTGGTCGAACCTACGTCATAATTTGTTGCTGCGGGGGCCTGCGTTCGCGCAGCCCCTGCCCAATTACATATTAAATATTATCTTCGGTTATTATTTTGCCTTTTAATTTCTCTGACATCTATTAATGTGAGTAGATGTGCGTTATTTATAAATTACCGGTGATTAATCCGCAGCCAGAATAATCTTGAAAATAGGCATTGCTACAGATTATTCTTGTTGCCTGTAGATTATTTAGAGGAAATTTGAAAAGGGAAACAGTATTTTCGTGGTCTCAAAATCCCAATTGTAGATTAATTTACAGACAATAAAAGGCAGAAACTCAGATACGGATCGGAAACTGATCAATATCAGCTCCGGGATCTTTTGATTTCAAATAAAATTTGATCTGGTGTTGGCATACATGTTTGCACTTTGCAGTGTAGGGCAATGGCACAATCGAATATTGAAATATTAGAGTAAATTATTAGTCCCAGAGTTCAAGTATAGCTTCTTGGGTCAAAAGCTGCAGCACAGAAAACTTGAGCTCGACTTCTCTTACGCAATCGAGATGAGTTCCAAAATCGCACTGGCGACAGTAGTAGAGCCACGCCATTTCATGGACAGGATTCTTGCACACGTCACACATGAATGGCTGATCCACAGCGGGAGAGGAGTAGCAGAGCGTCAGATTGTGGCTGTGATCGGGGCGGGTCACCGTGTCAGGACACTGGATGCAGTCAATGTGGAGATCATAGGAGCAGACGGCGCAGTTGTAGACGAAGGCCTTGCCGTTCCTCAGGCAGGCATTGCAGGTAAATCCGTCGTTGTAAGGCGGCTTGGTCAGCAAGGTGAGGGGGTGCTGGAGGTGGGACTTGTGCTTCACTTCGCGGGGTGAGTCGAAGCAGCTTCTGTGGAGGTTGAAAGTGCAGTAGGATTCGGTGCAGCAGTAAGCGGCTCCGGACAGTTCACCCTCGCAAGCAGAGCACACTTTGGCCTTCTTTTTATCCATCTCCATCTGCATCAGGACGTGGGGGTGGCTGAAATGCTTTATTATCAAGGGATTGGCGGCAGTGGAGGGGGTGGTGTTGCCAACAGTGCTATAAATCGGAGGTGTTGGATTCAGCGGAGGAGGAGCATAGTTTTGCGGTGTTGGATTTGGTTGCGGGAAGTGTTGAGGCTGAGGAGGAGGAGGATAGACAGGATTTTGAGGATTATGGTAATTCTGTGATAGATGTGGATTGGGACTAGGCGTGAGAGCGCAGTGGAGGTGGATATCGAAATCACAAGCGGAGCAAGAATAGGAGAAACCATCTCCGGCGAGGTTGCATAAATTGCAGAAGAAAGAAGCGGAGGGATAAGTAGGAAAAGGGAGCAAACTTAGAGGGTGAACAGGATGAGAGGGGTGTTGGTTGAGGGAGCGCTGTGCGTGGTAACATTGGTCGTGGAGGAAGTAGCTGCATTGCCAGCAGACGTAGACGATGCCGGAGGCCGGAGATTTGCAGCCGGAGCAATGAGTTTGGGAGCCTTGAGGTACTTGGTGGAAAAGCAGGGGATGGTGGTGGCTGAAATGCTTCGACTCCATCACGATTTTCTGTTTAGTTTTTGTTTGTGTGATCAAAAGAGGGTTGATGTTGAATGGGATTTGATGCTGATTAAATTGGGTATGTAACATGTTAATGTCGATTCTTCATCACGCTCTTCATGATCCATTTGCAAATTCTGAGTTGACTTGCCCATATATATATATATATATATTTCATGACCTAAGCAGTATTATTTTACTTGTATTATTTGGAAAGAGTAATGCAAGATTAGTGGCTCTATATTTTGACTTTTGCATGTCTAATGAAGTCCTAGTGTCTGCTTCTATATATATCTTAGAGATCGATCGAGCAAGTAGTTCTTATCATATCTATGTATATATACTAATATAAAAAGTGACTTATTTTACAATTTTGAGTTTACCTACTATAATCCTATTTTATATTTTATTTAAGGGCAATAATGTAATAATCTAATATATTATTATAATACTATTAGAATTCTAACTAATCTATATGCAATTATATTAGTATTACGATTCTAACTAATTAATGAAAGTCAAAATCATATAATATGATATATTATTATAATATTATTATCTTTCCAGCTAACTAATCTTTATCATCTAATATATTAACGAAATTAAAAATACAGGCACTATATCAAAATCTACTCAATATATAACACCACATTTCACATAAAAGATTAAAAAGCTCATCAAATCAATTCTAACCAGTCTAATATATTAACTTTCCCGACAAATTTAACGAAATCCAAATAAAAAATTAAAAAACTTATTATGAATTCAATATCAGAGATTGAAAAATATTATTTATTTGAGAATAATGTCTCTTGATTAAAAAAACTAAACTAATAAACCCGATGAATAACTGGAAAAAATGATAGATCATTGAATAATTAAATTAAACTAATAAATCAGAAGAGCTGGAAAAAATGATAAATCATTGAATACTTAAACTAAACTAATTGCTTACTTTTTTATTTTTATATAAATACTTAAAAAATATTTGCTCAATGTTGTAGAGTAACTATAGTGTTTTTCCCATGTTGGACCATATTATGTAAATTATGGAAACTTAGTTCCAAAGTAAATACTTAATGAATAATGTATTTTGGAAAAATAATGTATATCAATTTAGAGTGCTATATGATAGTCTATTACTTTAACAATTTTAGTTCAAAATTTAGTGTAAATTATATTTTGATACCTATATTTTCTGCTCTTTTTAGAAAATAACACATTTTTCAAAATTAACAATACAATACCCACTTTTTCAAAATTTGACAAATCTAATATTTTGAACAATTTTACAATCTGAAGATCATATTTAAATGATTGTATTTGAATATTTCTTGATTGAATGATTTTTTTTACGATGTTGGGGATACATAAATATTAAAATACAATTAATTACAAAGGATTTTCGGGCCAAAAAAATGATCAAATTAATGTTAGATTTGTAATATTTTTAAAAAAATTAAGTTGGTATTATTTTGTTAATTTTGAAAAATTATGCTTTTTTTAAGAGCCAAATGTAGATATCAGAGTGTATTTTACCCAAATTTATGTGTGTTTAGTTTTAACATGATTTGTGGCATGACAACTTCATGGACATTGAGTTGGGTATTAAAAAAGGATGAGTATTTATAATCACCTATGTCGGGTCCATCTTTAGCTGATTTTGATTATTAAAGTAATTATTTTATTCATAATATATATTTATAATATTATAGGATAATTTAATAAACCATATTTATAATATTATAGAATAATTTAATAAATCATATTTTTAAAATTGTTCAACGCTTCGTGAATTAATAAAAGTGTTTGATTGTGTTCATTATGTGAACATTCTACTTTTTGTTATGACAATGGTAAAATTGTACTTGCACCTTCTAATGAGTCGTATAATTTTTATGCATCATGAATTACAAGAGACTATTTATTTTTGAAGAAACATTCGGTTGTATAATTACATATCCTCATTCACTTAGTTTGGTCTAACGTTGGATAAAGATCTCACATATGTAAGACTAGGAATATACTATATATATATATATATGGGTTGGGTTCAGGAGAGAAAAGATCTTGGTGTGAGAAATGAGAAAATGCTTATTGTATTGCATTTTATTGTTTAATTGCCATAATTTTATTGCTTAAATACTTTATTGCTTAATTACTGTAGTTTCCTTGTACATGTGTGACAAAATATTAAGCAGTAAATTACAATAAGATTAAATATTTTCTCATTTCTCACACCAATAATATTTCTCACCTGAACCAAAACCTATATATATATATATATATATATATATATATATATAGCACGCGAAGAGTTATTTATCATCATAATCTTCCACGATTGATCGCAAATGATACAAGTTTTGATTTTTTTTCACTTATACTTTTTTGAAACGGGAATTGAGAGATAGAGAACAAAATGAACATATTGAAAAATTAAAATATATAAGAAATAATTGTGAAGAAACTAATCAAAATTTTAGAGGTTAACCCGGCATATTCAAAAAAAAAATTCAAAGATTGAAGAATTATCTTTTAATAGATTTTTATGTTAAACTTCATATCTCAAAAGATATGAAATTATATCTATGAGTTTATGATTCTCGACATGCATATCAAGTTGCAGCTTTATGAATTTAAGGGGATACTGAACATATATTAAAAAACACAAATTTTCTACTCATTTCGTATTTTTGGCCACATTTACCAAATGATACAGGTTGATTTTTTTCATTTGTACTTTTTTTTTAAATGGGTACTAATCGAGGTAGAGAACATAATGAACATATTGAAAATTCAAAATATATTAGAAATAATTGTGAAAAAACTAATAAAAATTTTAGAGGTTATTCTTTTATATTGAAAAAAATCCAAAGCTTGAAGGACTATCCTTTAACAGAATATGCTAAACTTTCACTTATATCTCAAAAGATATGAACTTAGATAAGTATAATTTTCCACATGCATATCAAGTTACAGTTATATGGGTTGAGCGGAATAATAACATATATTAAAAAAAAAAATTCTTCGTATTTCCTCTTTTTGGCAACATTTAACGTACCTTAACATATAATAATAAGAAAATGAAATCTTATGGATTGTTGTACATTGCAACATGGAATTCCAAATTCCATATATAAGTCTAAACGGCTCTTAACTACATATGCATTTGATCATATTTGCATTATCTTTATGGTTTATATTTTACTATAAGTGAAAAATGAGATTTTTCAATGTTAATGCATTAATAGCTTATATGACATAGGAGGGTTAAAATTCTAAAGTCGTTGTACTCATTAGCAAGTGATTGATATATGAAGGTATAAGTTATGTGTTTTTTTTTTCAATAGAAATATGAGATTCTGACTCACATGACAAGTCGTGGCCCTAAAAGAATTACTGATGAAATACTACATTCAGAAGCCCATTTACTTATCAATTTAGACAAAAATGGAATTGTGAGGTAATTTTAATATTATATGAATTGAATGATTGTTTCTTCAAAATTATTATTTTAAAATAATAATGTTATTTTCAACATTATACAATTTGAACAAGTTTATTTGCAAAAATGATTCTCTATACTACAAAGGATTCCCTTACATGCATCGATCAATATTATTTCTTCATGACAAATCTAAGAAATACAAGAAATGATGAAAGAGGAATTATGAATATTGTAACCAGAGTTATCCAAAAAATAAAAGGCCACAATTGAAAATCCTAAGTTCATTAAATCAGAGAAAAGGAAAGAAGAATCTAACAAAAAAGACTAAGATCAAAAACTAAGGTGGGTGAAAAATAAAATGATGAATGCATGCATTGAATGAATGCATTGATGAAAGAGAAACAAAGAGAAAATAAAATAAAAATAAAAGGCCTATTGAAGATCAACGAAAGAGAAACAAAGATTGATGAATGCATTGAATTCTAAGAGAAAATGATCAGATGTTGGACAAATTTAACTCTGAGACCATGAAGAAGAAAGTGTAAAGCTTCACCACTCACCAAGATCAAACAAGAAAAAAAACATATTGTGAAGAAGACGATATAGAACATTTTTTTTTCATAATTATTATTATATTCATCAAAAGTAGGATTTTCAAATGTTATAATTGCATTACATTCTTATATTCCTATTATTATATTAGTATTGATATATATTTATTTGAATAATTTTGAAATACTATGAACATTTATGCACTTTATATAGATTTGTCAAACTTGTTGAGATTTATATATATTAATTTTTGTTAAAACCTAAAATGAAGAATAACCTTAAGAAGAACAATCACAAAAAGTGTCAAGAAGGACATCTACAAATATTGGAGACTCGATCCAAAAATAAGGGCTAGAAAAAAAATTATCTTTTTAATTTTTTTCAAATGGGTTAATTGCCTTAAAATACACGAACTTTAAGTGTTTTTTATTTTTTACACATTTCAAAAAAATATAATTTTAATTACATGAACTTAACACCTGTTTGATTTTTACAAATGATTTTTAATTTTCAATCAATTTAATTTGACGTGGCTGCCATAGGATGGAAGGAATTGCGTTCAAGAAAAAGTCCATGCAAATTTAATGTAAAACATTAATTAGACCTATAGTGTAAAATATAAATTGGCGTATGGAATGATTGTCTTCACCTTTTACTGATCATTGATTAGTGTGAAGCCTGATTCGTTTGTGATTTCTAATTCTTCAAATAGAATTCTTAGTCTATTACCACTATCACTAATAAATTAAAATTTATCAGAATTTGAAAATCATGTGAAAAATCAAACATGTATTAAGTTCATATTATTAAAACTATATTTTTTAATACGTATGAAAAATCAAAACACCCCTAAAGTCATGTTTTTTAAAGCAGTTAACCATTTTAAAATAGACAAATCATTACAATATTGTAATCTAATTAATATATATCAATAATATATAATAATGTGAATACTTATATATGCATTACCAATTTAGATTACATATCTTATATGAAATTCTAAAATAAGATAATCATATGATACTTGATTTATTTGAATGTGTGTGTTGTTTTTTAAATTCTTTCACTAAAATACATATAATTGGTCAGTTCCATATGAAAATTACATACATAGAAATTATTAATTGTGAGACCTATAAAAATTGTAATACATAAGTACATTAGAAACTCATAATATGAAAATGAAAATTGAGAATATACGTGCAACGCACGTTTTCCAAGCTAGTTATATAAAAAGAGAATAGTGGGGTAATTTAGAAAATTCACATTTCAATGCATTTTTATAAATAAAAATATTTTTTTATAAATATCATAATTATTGAAATGGTTTTTATGATTAAGTGCGAGCAGTTTTTATCAATCCAATCCAAAAACTGAAATGAATCACCGTGACCTTTCACTCATTGCTGTCGACTATATATTATTCCCCACTTTTCCAACCATCACCCACTGAAGAGCCCTCACCGCTTCATGGTTGTCCCTTGAGAGTCAATGTTATTGCCACACCTATAGCATGATTTTGAAAGTGTGTGGAGAAGTCCGAGCTTAATGGACATGAGATGACAGATGAGTTTGAAAAACTTTCGGTGGAGATGAAGAGGCTAAAAGGCTCGATCACATTCCCGAGTTTTGAAGCCGTCCTGCAACGCCTGCTCTCTTGTGTCAAGTTGTCTTATCTTCAGTCGTTTAGGCATCACTTTTACATTTGCAGAACTGAAGTACGCTTTTAAGGGTGTTTCGAGTCATCTCCAATTTGTTAGTGTTTGAAAAGGCAAATCATAACGTTATTGGTGTGTATTACGATTTTCATTATGTTCGTTTTTTGTGTTATGAGTGATTGGACGGGAAGAAAAATTTCGTGTGGGACTGCTACTCCAAATGTTTGTACTGCCTTCTTGATTTTTTTAATTGCATGGTTGATTTGACAGAATTTTTGTTTGAGAATTAATTAATTGACACGTGAAACATGGTTTATTGAATGATTTGAATCCTCATTGTATACCCATCCATGTATTAATTTGTTTGCATGATGCATGTGATCATTTTAGTGCTTTGCTGCTTTTTTATCTCGATTTCATTTTAATATTTTTCATAGATTTTTTAAGAGTTATCATAAGATAGCATGTTGACACTGATAAATCTGAATTTCCTACAATGATTGAAGGATTAAAACAGATTGTGAATGCATTAGTCTTCTTTAATTAGTGATGCAATTTGAGTTTAGTCTTTTTTTTTTAGTTTCTGTGCTCTGCTTTTGTTTTTGAGTAAATAGAGCCCTGCCATTTGCCGATGATGCATATATTTTCTTGACAACCATTAGAAGTTGCTGCTGCAAGACAGTCCAAGAAGAATCTGTTTTTTGCCAATAGCGTGTTGCCTTCTCCGTCACCCGTTCCAACTTTTCAGATTTATAGATGTGACAAAGTGTGTGATGCTCTTTCAAAAATTGTTGTGGCAGTTGGAGAGTGACTACGGAAATTTCATCATATTACACTTGAAGAAAAAAGGAGAAAAATCTGATTACATGTATTTATGCTTTGATCATTTTATTTCAGTTGGGTTATAGATGTGTTCGGTTATGTGTATATGTTGAAATTTGAGCGATTGAAATGTGTGTTGCTTTGTTTCTAATACTATTTAACGGGAGTTGAAAAACATTGAGACAGTGGCTTTTAGATTTCTCATATGATCATTAATGCAAAATTTATTATCTGCATCAATATTTATTCACCGGGGAAGAGGGAGGTTGTGTTGCACAGTGGCACAAATGGGGAAAGAAGATGAGGGGAATGAATTCACTTGCTGCGCTGCTGCTCTCAATTAGTCTGCTCTGCCGGAAAACATAATATAAAAATTATTTATTTCCTCAATCTTTTTTATTACATGATTATAAAATAACATTTGGTCCCTGTGTATTACACGGGATAATGCACTAGTTACTCTATAAAAACAAAATAGTGGGGAAAAAGTTAACTTTTTGTAGCGCCCCGGTCCCGAAAGACCGTAGAAATAGACGCCACGGGGGTTGGAATTAAGAAGCGGGAAAGAAAGGGGGTAACCTGATTAATAAAATCTCAACAGAAGACTCAGAATAATCAAACATGCTGTATAATAATATATACCTATTCATAACACCAAGATCAGAGTTCTTAGTGTTTAACAAAAGGATATTACAAGTGCGGAGACTTCATTATCAACAGAATACTTAACAAAAAGAGACAATGGGAAAATACATAAACAACAAAAGCCCATTTCTCAGCATCATCACATCCACGCGCCAGTCTACTGACCTGAAAATATTTGGAAATATTTGGGCTGAGTACTAATGCACTCAGTGGGCAAGTTTTCACAATTGAAGTTATGCAAATCATTTTGTAAAGTAATCTATCTGTGTCCATGCAGGTAGTGAAGCTTAGGAGGTTTAAAAGTTGAAAGCAACCTAAGTTCACCAAAATATTTTATCGTGAAGCGCTTAAGAGTATAACCCGTCACTGCTCGCAACCCAAACTACATCACCAACGCATAACGTTGAGTATGGCCATAGTATACCCAAAGAGTATAACCAATAAGTGTTTCATTTTAGTCTCACCGACAAGGAGTAGGGCAGGACAAATAATGCATGCATACTGTAGCTACTCACATTGACACAGCGCTGGTTTATGAGACTCCGACAACATACAGTAGCATGTAAATATTTAACACAGATAGTCACATATGCAATTTTAGCAAAGCAGAGCTTAATAACTCGAAAGATACAATTTGCAAAGATAGTATAGTATAACCCACCTGGATAGAAGATAAATTCTCAAATTCCGATTGATTCTGCTCAAAGTCTACTACTTCTTCTAGTCCTACAACAATCATCATTGGCTTAGATTTACTAAAGGACCCTATCAAAACTCAACCCCTAATGCCTTTTTGTTTTGATTAAACTTTTGCATTTTATTACTTACAGATTGACTACCCTTAATAATTTATAGCTTACTCTAAAATCCTAGCTTAGGGATATAATATTGGTGGGTCGTTTTACACCAAAAATAAGTTTCCGACAGCAGTCGGTATGCCCTTACTGCACGAGTACAGCGATGAGCGAGATCGTCTCCCAAAGGACCGGTGAGAATTACCCTATACTTTCAATCTGTATAACCAAACTTCAAAAGGGGTTTTTGTAATTATAGATAAACAAACGAAATTAATAATTAAATATGAAGGCACGAGCAATTAAATTAAACGAACTTAAAATATGAGAAGAAGTATTCTGGAATCCAATTAACTCCACCCTAGCTTACCTAAACCGATCCTTGATGCAATGATTAATTCAATTAACACATACAAATCAGTTATAGCTACCGAAGACGCTTACTGACGCAGCCTAATTCCTCCGTAATTTCTCGATAATCAGGAAGACGCTTCACCAATTATTTCCCTAATCGACTGACAACCATAAGAGACGCTCTATAGGTTTAATGAGCCGACAGCCTTAAAATCTAGAGGAACCCAATTCATAACTTAACAGACTCTGACGCAGAACCTATTAAATTAAGATTGTTATTCTCCCTGGTTCTGAAGAACCGTTTCGCCACTAATTAAACTTAAACCACAATTACGGATGGCCGGTTTAATTGACTACTAATTAATTCCAATTCACTAAGTATTTGCAACTACCTAGCAATATTGAAACAATTAACAACTCGAATTCCAAAGAATAACAAATACATGCAAATAATTGAACGATGAACACGATTAGATCTCACAATTTATTTAAGCCAGGGCTTCGTTAGTTGTTTCCAGAATAAGAATAAATTAGCTAGAACTCATATTAAAATTAAATTGCAAAAATATTGAAATAAGAAATACCATGGAAATAAAATAAAGAGAACGAACGATCTGCTCCAGGGAGAAACCCGTCGCTGCTCTCGTTCTCTCGTCCAGAATTCAGTTTGAATAATAATATCAAATCTATGATAAAATCCTAATCTATATATCAAATTCCTAAATAAGATAATATTAACAAGGAAATATCCATCCTAATCTATTCCAACAAGGAAGTTAACAAAAACAGGACTCTTGAGGCGGTGGGATCCTTCTCTCTCGCGTCCAGGCCTTGGGCTTAAGTAATTTCCGTGTTCCAGCCCATAAACGCACGTTCAGGCCCAGTTCTTGAGTTATCCGCTCAGATCGTCCTTCCGTATGCCCATACGGAATGGCTTTACTTCCTTCAACTTCAACTTCATTTGCACAGCTCCTTTCTTCACCAAAACACACCATTTTCTTTATCTTTTCATCAATGCCCTGCAAAAACCCTCAAAGTACAACTTCTTCCAAAATAGAATCATTATATAACAATTAACACGATCAAACCACATAAAATCGTCCCAAAATATCAAGTAGAATAGGCCCGATCAAATCCCCCCATACTTAGATAATGCTCGTCCTCGAGCATATCCAAGCACTCTGACCAAAACACACTCCGACAAAAAACAAATAAAGAACAAAAGGTACTAGCTGCCTTGATCCGAAAGGTGCTTGGAGCAGGAACTATGAATACCCTAACCTCAACCACAAACCTGTTCTATTCTAAGGAATACACCAAAACTTCTCATTTATGTCAAGAAAGTGCTCATTGATCCAGCCTCACCATGATTCACTCCAAAT
Source organism: Perilla frutescens (assembly GCA_026008535.1). Taxonomy (NCBI): domain Eukaryota; kingdom Viridiplantae; phylum Streptophyta; class Magnoliopsida; order Lamiales; family Lamiaceae; genus Perilla; species Perilla frutescens. The sequence continues at coordinate 33,961,615 of BRKX01000012.1, forward strand.
CTCTCAAAGAAGGGAATAAAGAAATTCACACAAGTCGTGATTTGTCATTCTCAGCATAGCTTTGCCTATATGTCACTGGAATTATCAACAATTAAGATCAAAACATAAATCAAAAGGTCTTTATCAAGGGTTGTAACGGGGCTCGGGATTAGAGGTAGGACTTTTTGGGTTAAGTGGTTAATAACAAGAAAACATGCAAGTCTTTCCAGAGTGTAAACTCAAAATATAGCTGCAATTATTTAGCAATTTCAACTCCAAGCTGGGCTTCATAATTCATATAAACACAAGGCATGCTTTCAATCTTTTCTCATTTCTCTCTCTTTTTTTTTACTTTTTCTTTCCTTCACTGAAGCTTTGCTTCTTCTTTCTGATCCTTCTTTTTTTTTTTTTACTTTTTTTTTTTTACAGCATAAGATTGCCCTTTTCACTTCCCAGCATCACTCTTTGTATTATTGCAGCTTAGCAACTTAAGGAATAACTTGCATATTTTCAGGGTCAAAAATAGGCTAAAACAAGGCTTTGGCTTCATGTATAGTGGCTGTGCAACAACTCATAAGGCATATAAAGCTCAACGGGCTCACTAATTGGCAACTTGAAGGACAGGGAATTTTTAGGCCAAAGCTGGGTTAATTCCTAGGTGCCTTTATCATTTTCATGTTTGATACTCAAAAGGGATAAAACGAGGGCAACAAGGCAAAGCAAGCATTGAATAAACATAATCCGACACTCTCACAACCGAAATGGAAGCTGCATATAGAAGGTTCATGCTCACAGGCTCAAAACTCACATTTATAGGCTAAAATAAAACGATCAACAGCACAATCCATCGTTCACAAATTCATCAAAGATTGGTGTATTCTTGTCATAGAACAACAACCAACACACCAGTCAAACCAAATCATAGTCCCTCCTCTTCATACGAATCAAATCATGGCAGCCAATACTTAACAAAATAAACAACCAGAACATTGAAAAAAAGCAAATATAATTTTTTTTTTTTTTAGATACATGACACAACACAATCGCTCCCCCCATACGGAAAAACCACAGGGTCCTCACTGTGTAGGAGAAAAGAACGCAACAAAAAGAACAGAAAGCAATAAAGGAAAACAAAACACAACACAAGCAATAAAAAAAAAGAAAAAACCAAACCACACAAAACACAAGGGGGAAGAGAGGGGCAAACTCTTCAATCCGCGAGATGGCGCAGGACCTGCTCGAAAGCAGTGAGGCGATCATCGATGGCATCTAAACGCTGTCCAAGTCGGTCCTCTAAGCCTTGGGTGGCTGCAAGGATAAGCGCCTCAATCTAAGGGAGGAGAGAGACAGTGGCAGCAGGGGCGGTGGCAGAAGAAGAAGGACCTGCACTTGAAAAACGACTCGGGCCTTGTACGCCCGGTCGGGTGAGTTTGTACTGCCCTTGGGCATCAACACAAATCAGACGCATAGCAGCGAAATCAGCAATGGTAAAAAGTGTAGCCGGTAGAGGTTCAGGATCATCAAGAGGAATATTCAAAGATTGTGCAAGCAACGTCACAAAATATCCTAATGGGGCTCGACAAAGAAAATGGTTGGCACTATACTGCCACTGACGTGCTAACCAAAATGCAAAATTCAACTTTGTGTGGGAAATCATGCAATCAAGAATGAACAGCTCTTGCAGAGTGACCACATTCAGCATATCAATACGGCCAAACAAATTGGCGACCAAAAACCTATGACAAAGACGCAGAGCATCATCACGAATATTGGCATTACGAGAGGAACGAGCAGCAAAATCAGATTCAATGCTCAACACTCGCCAACGCTCAGAAGCCAGAGTGGAAAAGGACTCAGACACATCACACAAGGCAGACTCATACACGTCCTCACGAATCGATTCATCAGACTCGAACCCCAAAAACACATTCAAAGCATTAATAGACATGTGGAAATTTCTACCTCGTAAAGAGAACACAACAGCATGCGTATCATCAAGAGGGCGAGATGGATCAAACACATAAGAAGAAAGGAATTCTAAGTACAATTCCCTATGAACCGTGGCAGTAACATCTAAAAACGGGGACCAACCAATATGATCAAAGTGAGCTCGAATCTGATCACTAACCCCTAGAATAGCTATATCATCCCAATCAAAAACACGAGACCTGATCCGGCTGCCGGAACGGCGGCCGTGGGGTAGGAGGCAGCGGTGCAGTGGGTCCAGGGGCAGTAGACTTCGATCGAATACGGCGGCGAGGCGATGGTGAGGGAACCGCGGCAGAGGGAACGGTGGCAGGGGGCGGTGGTGGAGAAAGCGAGCCTCGGAGAGGAGAGTCGGTGGGAGTAGGGATATGGGCCTCGGAAAGTGTGGCGGAAGATGATCGGGAAGGAGCTTGGGATACCGCAGGCGCGGTGGCGATAGGGGCCGGAGCGGGGACAGTGTTGCTAGTCTCGCCGGCGGCGAGGTCGACGAAGAGCGGCGGTCGAGTACGGCGTCGCTTACTCACAGAAGGGGTGGTGGCACTCGTGCCCTCAGAATGGCGCCGAGATCGGCGCAGGAAAGGTGGCGGCTGATTCAACTCTGGAATAGGGTTCGGAGTGGGGGAGTGCGGCGAGGATGCCAGTGGAGGCGCAGGAACTGATGATTGCACCGGAAAATTCACTGTGGAATGTGGAGAGGCCACCGGAGGTGAAGGCGGTGATGGAGATGAAGCGGTCGGCGGAGTGGTCTGAGTATCAGTGGGGGCGGTGGCACGCTTCTTAGCACTTCGTTTCTTGCCCATGGTGGCGGAGAATGGTGGCCGGCGGTGATCGGAGGGAAACCGGTGGGGAAGTTGACGAAAGCGCGGGAAGGTGAAGAGGCGGTGAAAATCGGAAAAAAATTGCACAATTGGGGTAAGAGAGAGCGGTGAAAATAATGTTGACCAAGGGGGGGGTTAAATTGGGATGCAATTAGGGCACGAAGGAAATTCCCAAAATCAAATTAAGCCTAATTGCAAGATGGTCCTGGCAAAGCTGAAAAATGCGAAAAATCGCCCCCCCCATACTTAGAATGTTACCCAGCCTATCCCAGCTCTGTTTTTTTTTTTTTATATATTGTTATTTTTTTTTGTTATAAGATTAGATTAAAAATAAAGAACTCTAAAAAATGCAGAAAAAACAATAAAAGGAAAGGAAAACTAAAAACATAAAAGTAAAAGGAGAAAGAGATCGGGTTGCCTCCCGAGTAGCGCCTGTATTTAACGTCGGAGGCTCGACGAAGTGAGCAGGCTCAGTTGGTGGGCACCGGTGGTGCCAGATCAACCCCATCAAAACTTGACCAGTTAGACGGGGCACAATAAGGCTTGAGGAGCTGACCGTTTACGTGCAACCGCTTCTGAGTAGCGAGACTACGAATTTCCACTGCTCCATGGGGACTGACATGAACAACCTCAAATGGCCCGATCCAACGAGATTTCAATTTACCCGGCATGAGTCGGAGGCGGGCATTGAAAAGAAGTACCTTCTGGCCTACTTCAAAAGTCTTGCGCCGGATGTATTTATCATGGAGAAATTTAGTTCTATCCTTGTACGCACTGGCGCTGTCATAAGCTTCCAACCGAATTTCCTCCAGCTCTTGTAACTGATAACGCCTCTCATGACCGGCGAGATGAGGGTCGAAATTACATTGCTTGACTGCCCAAAAAGCTCGATGCGCGATCTCAACCGGTAAATGGCATTGCTTCCCAAAGATCAACCGATAGGGGGACATCCCGATAGGTGTTTTGAATGCTGTGCGGTATGCCCATACGGCGTCATGCAGGCGCAGACTCCAATCCTTGCGGTGTGGGCATACGGTCTTCTCCAGAATATTCTTGATCTCGCGATTCGAGACCTCGGCTTGCCCATTGGACTGGGGATGATAGGCAGTGGCAACACGGTGGTGAACACCATATTTCTTGAATAAAGCTTCCAATGTGCGATTGCAAAAATGCGTGCCCTGGTCGCTGATGATAGCTCGAGGGGTGCCAAAGCGCTGAAAAATTTGAGTTTTGAGAAACTTACTAACCACCTTGGAATCGTTTGTCGGTGTAGCCTTAACTTCGACCCACTTGGAGACGTAGTCGACGGCTAGCAAGATGTAGGACTGACCAAACGAGCTCGGAAATGGGCCCATGAAGTCCATGCCCCATACATCAAAAATTTCACACACCAGAATAGGTACTTGGGGCATCTCATTTTTGGAAGAAATGTTGCCCAGGCGTTGGCATCGATCACAACCCTTGCAAAAGTGATAAGCGTCCCTGAAAATCGTCTCCCAATAAAATCCACAATCAAGGACCTTTCGGGCTGTTCTTCTTGGTCCAAAATGGCCGCCGCAGGCATGGGCATGGCAGAAAGTAAGAATGGAGCGGATTTCATCATCAGGAATACATCGACGAATCACTTGGTCGGCACATGTTTTCCATAAATATGGATCATCCCAAATAAAGTATTTGGCCTGGCTGCGTAACTTGTTCTTCTTGGCAGTTTCAGTACCTTTAGGGAAAATTCCAGATGTTAGAAAATTCACCAAATCCGCGTACCAAGGGGCTGTATCCGCCGCAGCAAGTAAGAGCTCATCTGGAAAATCATCCGGTATGGGCATACCGTCGGGCTCTGTCAACAGCCTGCTCAAGTGATCAGCAACATTGTTTTCAGCTCCTTTTTTGTCTTTAATCTCCAAATCGAACTCTTGCAGTAGCAAAACCCAGCGAATGAGGCGCGGCTTTGATTCTTTCTTAGAGAGCAAGTATTTCAGAGCGGCGTGGTCTGTGTACACCACCACTTTCGATCCAACAAGATAGGATCTAAACTTCTCACATGCGAAAACTACGGCCAAGAGCTCTTTCTCTGTTGTCGTGTAATTACATTGGGCTGGATTAAGGGTCTTGGAAGCATAATATATAACATGACTTTGTTTCCCACTCTTTTGTCCAAGTACCGCTCCAACCGCAAAATCACTGGCGTCGCACATAAGCTCAAAAGGGAGCCCCCATTGTGGTGGCTGAATGATGGGCGCAGAAGTGAGCTTTTCTTTCAAAATATCAAAGGCTTCCTTACACTTATCATCAAAATCGAAAGGGGCATCTTTTTGCAGCAGCTTGGTCATTGGTTGGGCGATCTTGGAGAAATCTTGAATAAAGCGCCGGTAAAAGCCGGCATGACCTAAGAAGGCACGGATCTCCTTCTCATTAGAAGGATAAGGCAGCTTCACAATCAAATCAACCTTCGCTCGATCAACTTCGATTCCTTTGGCAGAGATGACATGGCCAAGCACGATACCTTGCTGCACCATAAAATGACACTTCTCGAAGTTTAACACCAAGTCGGTCTCAACACATCTTTGGAGTACCTTATCCAAATGCTCCAAACATTGCTCAAATGAATCTCCATGCACGGTAAAATCATCCATAAAGATTTCGATGCAGCTCTCAATCAAGTCGGAGAAGATACTCATCATACACCGTTGAAAGGTGCCAGGGGCGTTACACAATCCAAATGGCATCTTCCGGCAGGCAAACGTTCCAAACGGGCAGGTGAAAGTCGTCTTGTCTTGGTCCTCTTGGGCAACAAAAATCTGGAAGTAGCCCGAATATCCGTCGAGGAAGCAGAAGAATGATTTTCCAGCCAATCATTCAAGCATCTCGTCAATGAACGGCAAGGGAAAATGATCTTTGCGGGTTGCATCATTCAATTTTCGAAAATCGATGCACATGCGCCAACCAGTTTGCAACCGCATTGGAATCAACTCATTATTCTCGTTCTTCACAAGTTGAAAACCAGATTTCTTCGGGACCACGTGGACTGGACTGACCCATTCACTGTCGGAGATTGGGTAGATAATCCCCAACTGGAGTAGCTTGAGGATTTCTTTGAGAACCACCTCTTTCATCACCGGGTTCAATTTTCTCTGTGGATCTCTGGACGGTTTGTTATCTGGCTCCAGAAAAATACGATGCATGCAGATATCCGGACTGATGCCTTTGATGTCTGCCAAGGTCCACCCTATAGCTCCTTTGTGTAGCTTCAAAATCGTTAAAAGTCGGCCTTCCTGGTCGGGGTAGAGATCTTTGCTAATGATGACAGGCAAAGTATCGTGCTCTCCTAGATAGGCATATTTCAGATGTTCAGGGAGGACTTTCAGTTCCAGCACGGGAGCTTTCACATGAGAGGGCAGAATCAGTGCAGTGTCCGTCGGTATGGGCATACGGCCTGCGAGATTGCGAGCTGGAAATTCACTGGTGGCATAGAGCTGCTGAATTAGCTCTCTGATTGTGGCTTCTTCTTCTGAGTTGGCGGCTGATTCAGTCATTCCACCAAAAAGAACCTGTTCTAAATGATCATCCCTGAAATTATGCTCAACAAACTCGTCAACTAATGTATCAACAATATCAACCATATAAAGGGCCTCAGGATCCTCAACATGCTTCATGGCTTCAAATATATTAAATGTAACAATGTCACCATCAAATTCAAAGCTAAGCATGCCAGTATCAACATCAATCTTAGTTCTTGCAGTTTTCATGAAGGGACGTCCTAACAGAATCAATGATCTATGGGCAGAAAGTGAGTCGTCCATATCAACAATGTAAAAATCCACAGGAAAAATCAATTCATTTACTTTGACCAAAACATCTTCGACTACACCCTGAGGATATGCATTAGACCTATCGGCTAACTGTATGATGACTCGAGTATCTTTCATAGGACCTAACTGCAAGTCTTTGTACATAGATAAAGGCATAACATTTATGGATGCGCCTAAATCTAGCATGACTTTCTCAACCTTCTTATTCCCGATGATGCAAGGGATAGTGAACATACCTGGATCCCTGCATTTCTGTGGCAATTTTCGTTGGATCACTGCGGAGACATTTTCACCAACTTGGATTCGGGCATCTTTCCCGTATCTGATCTTCTTGGCACATAATTCTTTCAAGAATTTCGCATATCTGGGTACTTGTTTGATAGCATCAATTAGAGGTAGATTGATTTCAACCTTCTTGAAAAGCTCTAAGATCGCCTTCTCATCATTCTCTTTCTTGTTGCGAATCAACCTGGAAGGAAAAGGAGCTGCAACCACAGATTTAGAATTTTTAGATTCAGCTTGTACCTCAACAGGGGTGGGCTCGGTAGCTGCAGAAGGCTGTTCTTCCTTTTGGTTGGATTCATCTGCAGTCTGTGCAGTATGCCCATACGGCATGTTCTTCTCGGTCTTTTTCTCTACTGAAACCAATTCTTTCCCACTCCGGAGGGTCACGGCACTCACGTTGCCTCTGGGGTTTTGTTCAGCTTGTGAGGGTAGCTTTCCGGTATGCCCTTGCAACTTGTTTATCTGCGTTGCTAGTTGAGTGATCTGTGTGCCCATACTGCCAAGGGCAGCTTGTGTTTCTTGCTGGAATGCCTTCTGATTTTGTGCCAAACTATTCACCAGAGCATTGCTTTGTTCCAGACATCTCATGATTTCACTCATGCTTGGTGCAGGTTTGTCCGTATGGGCATACGGCCCATCTTGTGGCGGTCTTGAAGGCAAATCTCCAGGTGGTCTTTGATCGCCCGGTTGTTTCCAACGGAAGTTCGGATGGTTCCTCCAACCTGGATTGTAGGTGTTGGAATAAGGGTTATTATTTTTCTTCCTTCGGTAAGCATCTCCTTGCGGGGCATCGTAATGGATTCCTCTGAGGGCATCTTGCTGTGCGTCGCCCGAGCCATAACAAGCTTGCTCGGTGGAAGGGTCCTGCAATGTTGGGCACTCATCGGTAAAGTGTCCACTCTCTGTGCATACACCACATCGAGAATGCTTTGTTTGGGCAACCGCTAAGCCTCTAACTAAAGAAGTTAGTGCATCAATCTTTTCATTCACTCCACAGTTCTCAGCTCGATCGATCCCTTTTACTGGCCTGTAGCGATCATCATCCTCGTCTTCATATTGTTGACCTCCAGATACCATATCAATTATGAGTTGTTTTGCCTCATCCAAAGTTTTGTTAATGAGAGATCCTCCACTGGCTGCGTCCACAATCTTCCTGTCGAATGAAGACATGCCCCGGTAAAAATAATTTGTGAACAACTGGTAATCAGAGAATCCGTGATCCGGGCATTTGCGGCACAGCTGCTGGAATCGTGCCCAGTATTCGGCCAAACTTTCATGTTGTTTCTGCTTGATACTGCTAATGGCCATTCTCATATTTGCGGCTCTGGATTCTGGGAAGAATTTGCGCAGGAACTGCTCTTCTAGCTCCTCCCACGAAGTGATCGAACCAGATGGTAAATCAAAGAGCCACTCCCTGGCTCGTCCTTGCAAAGTGTGCGAAAAAGTCAGTAGCCGCAGGTTATTAGCAGAAAATCCTTGGGGGCGCAAAGTAGAGCAGACTAGATCGAATTCAGCCAGGTGTGTGTGCGCACTCTCTCCAGGTAGATCGCTGAACTTGGGCAGAACTTGTATAAACCCTGGCCGTATCTCTGCATTATTTGATATGGTAGGTAGGACGATGCAGATAGGCCTGTTGTTACGATGACGCCCCAGCTCTCGAATCAACGGAGCAGGTTCAGCGGGATTGATAAGGGCCCGATTCTCATTAGCCATAATGTCTTCGAACAATTGATGGAGATCACAAGCTTCGTGTTCAGATGTGGGAGCCTCCTTAGACTCCCTTGCAGCCCTCCTCAGCTTATGCAACGTTCTTTCCGGCTCAGGATCGAACAACAACTCTTCTTTTTGCGAGGAACGGGTCATGCACTGAAAAGATAAAACAGAAATAAGAAAAATAACAAACTGTAAATATGAGAGTAATTACTGCTTTAGAACCGGTCCCCGGCAACGGCGCCAAAATTTGGTGGGTCGTTTTACACCAAAAATAAGTTTCCGACAGCAGTCGGTATGCCCTTACTGCACGAGTACAGCGATGAGCGAGATCGTCTCCCAAAGGACCGGTGAGAATTACCCTATACTTTCAATCTGTATAACCAAACTTCAAAAGGGGTTTTTGTAATTATAGATAAACAAACGAAATTAATAATTAAATATGAAGGCACGAGCAATTAAATTAAACGAACTTAAAATATGAGAAGAAGTATTCTGGAATCCAATTAACTCCACCCTAGCTTACCTAAACCGATCCTTGATGCAATGATTAATTCAATTAACACATACAAATCAGTTATAGCTACCGAAGACGCTTACTGACGCAGCCTAATTCCTCCGTAATTTCTCGATAATCAGGAAGACGCTTCACCAATTATTTCCCTAATCGACTGACAACCATAAGAGACGCTCTATAGGTTTAATGAGCCGACAGCCTTAAAATCTAGAGGAACCCAATTCATAACTTAACAGACTCTGACGCAGAACCTATTAAATTAAGATTGTTATTCTCCCTGGTTCTGAAGAACCGTTTCGCCACTAATTAAACTTAAACCACAATTACGGATGGCCGGTTTAATTGACTACTAATTAATTCCAATTCACTAAGTATTTGCAACTACCTAGCAATATTGAAACAATTAACAACTCGAATTCCAAAGAATAACAAATACATGCAAATAATTGAACGATGAACACGATTAGATCTCACAATTTATTTAAGCCAGGGCTTCGTTAGTTGTTTCCAGAATAAGAATAAATTAGCTAGAACTCATATTAAAATTAAATTGCAAAAATATTGAAATAAGAAATACCATGGAAATAAAATAAAGAGAACGAACGATCTGCTCCAGGGAGAAACCCGTCGCTGCTCTCGTTCTCTCGTCCAGAATTCAGTTTGAATAATAATATCAAATCTATGATAAAATCCTAATCTATATATCAAATTCCTAAATAAGATAATATTAACAAGGAAATATCCATCCTAATCTATTCCAACAAGGAAGTTAACAAAAACAGGACTCTTGAGGCGGTGGGATCCTTCTCTCTCGCGTCCAGGCCTTGGGCTTAAGTAATTTCCGTGTTCCAGCCCATAAACGCACGTTCAGGCCCAGTTCTTGAGTTATCCGCTCAGATCGTCCTTCCGTATGCCCATACGGAATGGCTTTACTTCAACTTCAACTTCATTTGCACAGCTCCTTTCTTCACCAAAACACACCATTTTCTTTATCTTTTCATCAATGCCCTGCAAAAACCCTCAAAGTACAACTTCTTCCAAAATAGAATCATTATATAACAATTAACACGATCAAACCACATAAAATCGTCCCAAAATATCAAGTAGAATAGGCCCGATCAAATATAATTAATGCTCAGCATATAAATTTACTATTATGATCCTTACCTCTACTATTAACTTTTTTGCACAATTTTAGATAATACTTAAGTATAAATTTTAATTCATTAAATATTATTGGTTTGAAATTGATTTCATTTAATAAATCTAATAATTCTTAGAAATCACGATAGCTATCGACATCGCAATCGCGATTACTTTTAATCTCCCGATTCAAATATTAGCAATTATAACACTTATCTTTAAATCAGAAGTATATAATTAAAAGGGTAGTATCATTTTTATGACAAAAGAATAATATAAATACTTGAAACATTAATTAATCACATGCGATAGGTGCTAAATTAAAAATCTATAATTTTTTTTACAACCTGATTTAGTTAAATCAATTATGTAAAGTGGATTTGCATATTTCCCCCTAACAATTTCGGTCCTAATTGTTTCAATGAAATTGCATAAATATGATATGTATATCTTGTTTGATTTCCTAATTATAACAAGCAAACCATAAGAATTACTTTAGTTCTAATATTTGAAATTATTCGAAATAAAAGTGCTACTAACCTGTTCTTCTTTGTTTTCCTTTCGCTTGAATTTTAGTTTGTTCTTCCCCAATTAGCTTGCGTCTATATGTATATATATAGAAATATATCACTGCCAAAGTATACTAGGATAGATATAACATTTCATCTAGATATGACAATGTGGCACTCTAATCTTAATTCAATTCATCTTATTATATATTTTTTTATTAAGCTATGGTAGTAAATATCTCCTTGCAATTAATGCCACTCAAAACCAACATGCCACTTACACGGTTATAAAGTTAGTGACTAAGTTAGCTATCATCTAATAAATAGGATGAATTATATAATAACATTCAATTAAATATAATATAATTGGATAAGATTTAGTTATAATAATATATATCATAGGATATTCATTAAATAAAATTATATTTATCTAGATAATTATTTATTAGGATCGGATATTTTAATTATTCTAACTATTAGATGTATATTCTTAATTAAATTTAGATAATAAAATTTTGGGGTATTACACTTTTAACATATTATTACATTTTCTGAAAATAAATAAATTCAAGAGATGCATCCCAAACTTGACACATCCGAAGCTGGGACACATTTGTTGGTTGAAGAGTTGAGAAAATTTGGAAAATCTATAAAAATTTATTGAAGTGGATGATTAAGCACACATTCACAGAAACATAAAATCCTCCCTAAATTTTATCTTTTCTCAAGAACAGTGCATTCATGCACACAAAAGTAAGCATCTCCCTATGCTTTTCTCGTTATTTGCTATATATTCTTCCTTGGAATTACAAGGCAGAAGGAAGAGAGTGATGGAGGTAGACAATGTCACCGTCTTGCTCAAGGAAGATTTGTGCTATGAAGACTTCGGCTCTTAAATTTCGAAGTGTACTCGCTTGTGTGATGGTGAATATTAAACTATTTTTTAATGGTCATCTCTTGGTATAATTTGCTTAATTTTATTTATGTTTTTTAAAAATTTAACATGTGAATAGGTGTGGATATCATGAATATTGGTGACTGACATACCCCAGTGGTGATCCGGCAAAAATACTTGAACAATATATGAAAGCTTTTTAGAGGTTCAATACTGCAAAGAGAGATATATCGACCTCGCCGATTGTCCACTTCGCTGTCGACGATTCAACCTTCCATCTCTACTCCATTACGTGAGACCCTAGCCGTCCGTGATTTTTATAAACCCTAGCCTCCAGTCGCATCTCTCCCTCTCTCGCCTCCTTCATCAGTTTTTCTAATTTCGCCAGCCCCAACGTCACTAATTCATTGCTCCGCTGCCTGAGCTTCAACGTTTTCTCGATTCACGTCTCTTCGTCTCACAATTCAGTCAGGTAACAAGTGATTTTTTTTTATTTTTTTTGTTGATATTGTGTTCGGTTTCTGTAAGAAATAGTTGCTAGGGTTTTCTTGATTTTTTTGTATTTTATTTATGTTTTTGGTTTTTACTTCTGTATTTGTTCATATGTCTTTATTTAAGTGATTTGAGGTAAAATTATATGATTATTGTTTTGTATTCAGTTGAGTATTATGTCTTATTTTTATGTTTTTAAATCATAAATGATGTTTGTATCACTATTGTACTCAGATATATATGCTAGTAAATTTATTGAATATGAATATCTCTTTATGTGTACCATTTGAATTGAAAATAAGTATCAAATTACAGTTGATTTTGTATCTGATGTGATTTTTTTTTTGTGTTTTGTGTTTTCTTTCACTGTTCAGAAATGTTAAATATTTGTTAAGTATGAGTAATATGAATTTTTGTTTAGATTTCAGTTTATATGAGTAGTATGAACTATTATGTTAAGTATCAGTTAACATGCTTATGAGTAACTGTAGCGCCCCGGTCCCGAAAGACCGTGGAAATGGACGCCACGGGGGTGGGAATTAAGAAGCGGGAAAGAAATGGGGTAATTAAATTAATGACGGGGTGTTAATCCAAAAGGATTAATGTTTGGAATAAAATTTAACAATCGAGTATGCCAAAGATAGGTTATGCCTTCCGAAAAATTAGGCAGCATAACCTCTGTAACTAGAGCGAATCCCCGTTTATAACGGCTTATAAGAGAAGAATGGAAGCTGTAACAATTCAATAAGCCCTTTCATAGGCCAAACAGAAACAAATAACCAGATACTAACAATTAATAGACTCATTCATAGGTCGACAAAGAAACAGACACCAATATGCTGAACAAATGAAGCCGTTCCATAGGCCAAAATGAATGATCAAATAGACATAACGAAAGACGGACTTCCTCCCCTTGGAATAATTATGTAGCTAAGCATATGATACATGTTAACTAGGAAGTCAACAAATGTTCAGAATCAGAGAAGCAGAATCATATCAACAAAATACCAAGATTAGAGTTCTTAGCATTTAGCAAAAGAATACCATAAGTGAGAAATCTCAATTCTTAACAGAATACTAGCAAAAAGGGACAACGGAAAAATATGTAAATCATAATAGCCCATATCTCAACCTCGTCACCTCCACGCTCCAGCCTACTTACCTGAAAATGTTTGAAAAGATTTGGGCTGAGTACTAATGCACTCAGTGGGTAAGTTTTACAATTCAAGTTATGCAAATCATTTTATTAAAGTAATCTATCTGTGTTCATGCAGGTAGTGAAACTTAGGAGGTTTAAAAATTGGAAGCAACCTAAGTTCACCAAAACATTTTATCGTGAAGCGCTTAAGAGTATAACCCGTCACTGCCCGCAACCCAAACTACATCACCAGCGCATAACGTTGAGTATGGCCATAGTATACCCAAAGAGTATAATCAATAAGTGTTTCATTTTAGTCTCACCGACAAGGAGTAGGGCAGGACAAACAATGCATGCATACTGTAGCTACTCACATTGACACAGCGCTGGTTTATGAGACTCCGACAACATACAGTAGCATGTAAATATTTAACACAGATAGTCACATATGCAATTTTAGCAAAGCAGAGCTTAATAACTCGAAAGATACAATTTGCAAAGATATAGTATAGCCCACCTTATACATACAAAAGTCCTTCCCTGGTTCCCCTAGGCTAAGATGCTCTAACCATCTCGAGATTCAATCCTTCACCTTCCTCGTAAGTCACGCAAATCCTACAAGGATCGATCTTCAGCTCAGAACGACTACTATATTTTCGGAAATTAATCTACTGTAATCCGAGCTATTATTTAATTTTTTTCTTTTTAGAAATAGATTGCGCGACTCTAGAGACCTCGAATAATTCCGACAAAGAAGGAAATAAATTCCAAAATATTATTCTTGATTTATTGGGACCAACCGATTTGACAGGGGTCTCTTTTCAAAACTTGCCATTTTAATCGATTTTTATCAGATTTGTGCCACGGCACTTTCTAACCGTTCAAAAATTATGAAAATATTCAAGGACCATTCTATATCTGCCAAGACTATAGTTTGAGAGTTTTAGAATTTTTCGATAACACATGACTCCAGTATAAAAATAACTGCTTATATTAAATAATCTATATTATTCAAAACTCATCCGAAAATTACGAAATTCGACGGGAGCATAGGAAATATTATTTCGAGCAACTTTTGAGAAGAAACTTTTTCGATTTGACGACCCAAAATGGGTGAAACGGGACAAAAACTCACAGATTTTAGCTGAAATGTATCGGTCTCGATTGAGATCGATACTGTTGGATTTTCGCTCAAAAGTACAATTTTTGATAGTGCAGAAAATAAGGAATTTAATGGTGTAATCAGATCAAAGATCGGACGGCTAGATCATAAATTCGAAACTGACAAATTTATAATATAATATTCGGATCCGGATTTCAAACGACGAGAAATCAAAAATCTATTCCGGTTAACTACAAGATCCAAATGATCAAAGGCTATTTATAAAAAGAAGATTTCTAATACGACTATCCAGGAAGAGTAGATCTGAGATTTACATAAAATGAAAACGGGGAAAAATACCGAAAACTCACAACATCAAAAATCGGAATCGGTAGAATTAAAGATAATCGAAATATAAGCATATTTAGAACTTGAAATTTCTAAATTTATCGGTCCGAATGACCAGAATCGGAGAAAGTACCTTCTCCGAGGAATTGGCAGCGGTCACGATGATTTTCCATCGTGATCATCCTTCGTGTCATCATTTCAATCATGTATTCGTGATCTACGCGTTGACACCTTCAAAATGACTATTTCAGAATTGAAATAGGAAACTAGAGTTGTATATTCTCTGGAAGCTGCTCGGCGTTTCGATTTTGAAAATGAATGAAAAATGAAACCTTAAGCTCCTATTTATATAGGAAAAATAAATAGGATAATAACGAATAAAAGAAAGAGGATAATGATGGAAAAAGAATAGGATAATTAAGAATAAGATAATCTTTTGAAAAAGAAATTGGATAATGACGGATGTGCCTTTTTCTATTAAATTTATTATTTTCCAACTTAAAGTTGTGCCAAGAGTTCATTTGAACTCGAAATTTAAAATTTCAAAGGTTGGCACGATTCTTGAAATATTTTCTATCAACCCGAGAAAAATATCATAACATATTTTTAAGGTAATTTTTGACCAAATTAGATTTAACAGATTTTTCTGGCTGCGATTTTCCTTTATTTGACTCATTTAAGGACCCAACTTATTTTCTAACTTACCAGAGGGTAACATAAGTTGAATAAAATCTTCTAAAATATTTTGGGGTATTACATTCTACCCCCCTTAAATAAATTTCGTCCCGAAATTTCCTTATCTTGAGAAGAAGTATCAAAGTACATCCTCAGGGTTCAAAACCTCAATTTTTGTACTTGCAGCCTAGAACTGATATGGGTTTCCTATTCTTTAGGTTGATTCTCAACCTTTATCCCTCTTTCTGTTTTCTTCTTGATCAAATACTTCTTTGAATAGTCTATACTCGCTCTTCTTTTCCACGCAAATTTATCTTTCTGAAAGCCTAAACGTTTGCCATCTTTCTCTATCCTTTGTGAGAGCTATCAAGATGCACCGACTTCATATAATCTCCCCATGATTCGAATGAGCATGCCCTTGGACGGTTGGATTACAAATTCTATCAGGTTCGAACTGTGTTTTATCTCTTTCCTTAAAATGTTGAGATTTGACGTTCACGTCTTCTTGAAGCGTGCTTGAATCGTATTTCCGATGCAAATTAGTCTTATTTTCCTTGTTATACTATTCTCTTTTCTTTAAAGTGGTAATCTGACTGTCTGGCTCCCGCTAGTGATCACCTTCGCTTGCATGCACAATAAGAATCGCATGTCTAGACTTTAACTGTAAGCTCGAAACTTGCTTGTTGACATCCATTGATCATCTTAAATGTTAAGAACTAAGAAATTACTTTAGAAATGTACTTTCGATTTTGGAGAACACTAACTGATATTTTTTCGGTTCCATTCGTCATTATGGAATACTATCATTCGCTCTCCTAGCAATATACTTAAATGAATACTTCTATAAGCTCCCTCTTCTATTTGAAGACTCACACTTAAGTTCTATGAGTGAGATTAAAATAAATCAAACACCTCTAAGTGAGAACTTTATCTGATCAACAACAGCTGGAAGAGAGGTAACACTAGGTTATTTATACCAAAAATATTATATTTTTAGAGGATTTATAACTCGAAGGATTCTCACATTTTACAAAGATATATGAGAATAACAAAAGAAAATCAACGCTTAAGAGCTGAGAACCGTGCTGAAATATTTTCATAAAGGCGTCAGCATAGCCTAACAAGTAAATGCCATTGCTGATTCTTGATGATCAAAGAAGTATCATCCAAAAGATTTCAAATTATCCAAGAGGATAAAATCAACAAATCCCAAGTGGTATAAATGGAGAATTTCAAATGATATGAAGCTGTTGAAGGGAAATTGATTCAATTAATAAGAGAATAAATCGATTTTAAAAGAGAATGAATAAATCGATTCTATCAACACGAGAATGAATAAATAGACTTATCAAAACTTCTTATCATAATGAAACTCTCAATCTATCGAACACTAGGTCTATCTTCTTAACGATATTCTTCGGGTTCTCCTTCCTTCTTTCTTGAGCTTCACCCATCTTGTTTTTTTTTAGGAGGTTGCTACGATAAAGCACAAGTTGGCTAGACTTTGCACTGGCTGGAAAAGCGACGTCTCGGGAATCATTTTCCACCCATCGGAAGGATACGAGAGAACGAATTGATCTATGATACCTCCTAGACTCAAAATAGTTTGACTTAACTTCTCCTGGAAGCTGAGTAGAACACCGATAAACATATCTTTAAATTAATTTGGCTGCAATCATGACAACCATCTTTACCCTCATTCTAAAAATTGATCTAAAACAAGCTACAAATCTTGGAAATGAAACACGCCAGGGCCTCGATTAGCCATCCACTGAGGTGAAGAGCTTTCTCTTGGAGGAACGAATCTTTATTCCCTGTAATCGCAACAGGATCGTTAAACATGACTCCTAAGTTGAAAGCTTGCGAATGGATTTCTTAAACGTGTAATAGATCTACAATCTGATAACTGGCCTATAAATCGATTACTCGTTTCTTTGCTTCTAGTTCAAAGTTAAAGCTTTATAACCTCATCTCCACATGGAGGTATAAAAGACGGTGATCGATCTACCTCAATATTTCGCTCAGGTGGCAATTCTGATGTTGAACCTTGTTTCTAGTAGCCATCATCGTCTAACATATCTACCCACAAAAATTCACAGTCTCGACATAGATCGTTGACTTATGTTTTTGTTTTCAAAATATTTTATTCCTTAATGTGCCCATCTTCCTAGTAACAACGCAAATTCTTAGTCAACTTTAACACAGCTCAATCTGAAAGACTTCTTCTAACCGGATGTTGACCTCCATAGAGTAGGTTATTTCCCCAACGAACTCAAAATACCGAATCGATCTCTTTCTTGGTATACATACAAAATCTCATAATCTGCTCACCGTGATATACATGTGGCAGTTATTCTGAGCCGTAAGTTTATGTTCAGTCATCAAAATGAAACGTTTCCTCAGTCAAACTATGTTCTCAACAATCTCATTAGTGTTTACAAATTCAGCCTAAGTTCAGCAACTATAGGCTAAGTTAATCTTACATTCTCCCACTTTCAAGTTCTTGTACTCATCCAAGAGTATGAACAATAAACACATTCCGGCTATCAAGGTTTACAGTATGCATTCTGCACGTTCCCAACATCACAAGTATGCACAAGGCATATATAAACAAGTTCGTACATGTATGTAACCAACATAGTTTTTCGGCAACAATCAGTATGCTCACAGACATATTTCAAACCAGTATGCTATCACCATAGCAACAGAGTACGCAATCAGCGTAGTTAATCAGAGTATGCAATCAGCATAATAATCAATCTTTTGAGGAATTCCCGTCAACACGGTGAATCCTAATCTTTCATCAATCTTTCGAGGAATTCCCGTTAACACGGCGAATCCTAATTTTTCATTTTCAGACATACTTAACATTTCAACATATAATGCAAACTTTTAAAAACTAAAAATCGCATAAAAACATACGTACCTTTTAAGCTGTTGCGTGAGTGACGAGCTGAGGGCTTATATAATATCACACGGAATTTCAATGAAAGACGAAATAAGACCCAGCAGGTCTGCAGAGTTGCAAACCTGCTCTGATACCACTTTGTAGCGCCCCGGTCCCGAAAGACCGTGGAAATGGACGCCACGGGGGTGGGAATTAAGAAGCGGGAAAGAAATGGGGTAATTAAATTAATGACGGGGTGTTAATCCAAAAGGATTAATGTTTGGAATAAAATTTAACAATCGAGTATGCCAAAGATAGGTTATGCCTTCCGAAAAATTAGGCAGCATAACCTCTGTAACTAGAGCGAATCCCCGTTTATAACGGCTTATAAGAGAAGAATGGAAGCTGTAACAATTCAATAAGCCCTTTCATAGGCCAAACAGAAACAAATAACCAGATACCAACAATTAATAGACTCATTCATAGGTCGATAAAGAAACAGACACCAATATGCTGAACAAATGAAGCCCTTCCATAGGCCAAAATGAATGATCAAATAGACATAACGAAAGACGGACTTCCTCCCCTTGGAATAATTATGTAGCTAAGCATATGATACATGTTAACTAGGAAGTCAACAAATGTTCAGAATCAGAGAAGCAGAATCATATCAACAAAATACCAAGATTAGAGTTCTTAGCATTTAGCAAAAGAATACCATAAGTGAGAAATCTCAATTCTTAACAGAATACTAACAAAAAGGGACAACGGAAAAATATGTAAATCATAATAGCCCATATCTCAACCTCGTCACCTCCACGCTCCAGCCTACTTACCTGAAAATGTTTGAAAAGATTTGGGCTGAGTACTAATGCACTCAGTGGGTAAGTTTTACAATTCAAGTTATGCAAATCATTTTATTAAAGTAATCTATCTGTGTTCATGCAGGTAGTGAAACTTAGGAGGTTTAAAAATTGGAAGCAACCTAAGTTCACCAAAACATTTTATCGTGAAGCGCTTAAGAGTATAACCCGTCACTGCCCGCAACCCAAACTACATCACCAGCGCATAACGTTGAGTATGGCCATAGTATACCCAAAGAGTATAATCAATAAGTGTTTCATTTTAGTCTCACCGACAAGGAGTAGGGCAGGACAAACAATGCATGCATACTGTAGCTACTCACATTGACACAGCGCTGGTTTATGAGACTCCGACAACATACAGTAGCATGTAAATATTTAACACAGATAGTCACATATGCAATTTTAGCAAAGCAGAGCTTAATAACTCGAAAGATACAATTTGCAAAGATATAGTATAGCCCACCTTATACATACAAAAGTCCTTCCCTGGTTCCCCTAGGCTAAGATGCTCTAACCATCTCGAGATTCAATCCTTCACCTTCCTCGTAAGTCACGCAAATCCTACAAGGATCGATCTTCAGCTCAGAACGACTACTATATTTTCGGAAATTAATCTACTGTAATCCGAGCTATTATTTAATTTTTTTCTTTTTAGAAATAGATTGCGCGACTCTAGAGACCTCGAATAATTCCGACAAAGAAGGAAATAAATTCCAAAATATTATTCTTGATTTATTGGGACTAACCGATTTGACAGGGGTCTCTTTTCAAAACTTGCCATTTTAATCGATTTTTATCAGATTTGTGCCACGGCACTTTCTAACCGTTCAAAAATTATGAAAATATTCAAGGACCATTCTATATCTGCCAAGACTATAGTTTGAGAGTTTTAGAATTTTTCGATAACACATGACTCCAGTATAAAAATAACTGCTTATATTAAATAATCGATATTATTCAAAACTCATCCGAAAATTACGAAATTCGACGGGAGCATAGGAAATATTATTTCGAGCAACTTTTGAGAAGAAACTTTTTCGATTTGACGACCCAAAATGGGTGAAACGGGACAAAAACTCACAGATTTTAGCTGAAATGTATCGGTCTCGATTGAGATCGATACTGTTGGATTTTCGCTCAAAAGTACAATTTTTGATAGTGCAGAAAATAAGGAATTTAATGGTGTAATCAGATCAAAGATCGGACGGCTAGATCATAAATTCGAAACTGACAAATTTATAATATAATATTCGGATCCGGATTTCAAACGACGAGAAATCAAAAATCTATTCCGGTTAACTACAAGATCCAAATGATCAAAGGCTATTTATAAAAAGAAGATTTCTAATACGACTATCCAGGAAGAGTAGATCTGAGATTTACATAAAATGAAAACGGGGAAAAATACCGAAAACTCACAACATCAAAAATCGGAATCGGTAGAATTAAAGATAATCGAAATATAAGCATATTTAGAACTTGAAATTTCTAAATTCATCGGTCCGAATGACCAGAATCGGAGAAAGTACCTTCTCCGAGGAATTGGCAGCGGTCACGATGATTTTCCATCGTGATCATCCTTCGTGTCATCATTTCAATCATGTATTCGTGATCTACGCGTTGACACCTTCAAAATGACTATTTCAGAATTGAAATAGGAAACTAGAGTTGTATATTCTCTGGAAGCTGCTCGGCGTTTCGATTTTGAAAATGAATGAAAAATGAAACCTTAAGCTCCTATTTATATAGGAAAAATAAATAGGATAATAACGAATAAAAGAAAGAGGATAATGATGGAAAAAGAATAGGATAATTAAGAATAAGATAATCTTTTGAAAAAGAAATTGGATAATGACGGATGTGCCTTTTTCTATTAAATTTATTATTTTCCAACTTAAAGTTGTGCCAAGAGTTCATTTGAACTCGAAATTTAAAATTTCAAAGGTTGGCACGATTCTTGAAATATTTTCTATCAACCCGAGAAAAATAT
Source organism: Perilla frutescens (assembly GCA_026008535.1). Lineage (NCBI taxonomy): Eukaryota > Viridiplantae > Streptophyta > Magnoliopsida > Lamiales > Lamiaceae > Perilla > Perilla frutescens. The sequence continues at coordinate 33,982,764 of BRKX01000012.1, forward strand.
CATAACATATTTTTAAGGTAATTTTTGACCAAATTAGATTTAACAGATTTTTCTGGCTGCGATTTTCCTTTATTTGACTCATTTAAGGACCCAACTTATTTTCTAACTTACCAGAGGGTAACATAAGTTGAATAAAATCTTCTAAAATATTTCGGGGTATTACATTCTACCCCCCTTAAATAAATTTCGTCCCGAAATTTCCTTATCTTGAGAAGAAGTATCAAAGTACATCCTCAGGGTTCAAAACCTCAATTTTTGTACTTGCAGCCTAGAACTGATATGGGTTTCCTATTCTTTAGGTTGATTCTCAACCTTTATCCCTCTTTCTGTTTTCTTCTTGATCAAATACTTCTTTGAATAGTCTATACTCGCTCTTCTTTTCCACGCAAATTTATCTTTCTGAAAGCCTAAACGTTTGCCATCTTTCTCTATCCTTTGTGAGAGCTATCAAGATGCACCGACTTCATATAATCTCCCCATGATTCGAATGAGCATGCCCTTGGACGGTTGGATTACAAATTCTATCAGGTTCGAACTGTGTTTTATCTCTTTCCTTAAAATGTTGAGATTTGACGTTCACGTCTTCTTGAAGCGTGCTTGAATCGTATTTCCGATGCAAATTAGTCTTATTTTCCTTGTTATACTATTCTCTTTTCTTTAAAGTGGTAATCTGACTGTCTGGCTCCCGCTAGTGATCACCTTCGCTTGCATGCACAATAAGAATCGCATGTCTAGACTTTAACTGTAAGCTCGAAACTTGCTTGTTGACATCCATTGATCATCTTAAATGTTAAGAACTAAGAAATTACTTTAGAAATGTACTTTCGATTTTGGAGAACACTAACTGATATTTTTTCGGTTCCATTCGTCATTATGGAATACTATCATTCGCTCTCCTAGCAATATACTTAAATGAATACTTCTATAAGCTCCCTCTTCTATTTGAAGACTCACACTTAAGTTCTATGAGTGAGATTAAAATAAATCAAACACCTCTAAGTGAGAACTTTATCTGATCAACAACAGCTGGAAGAGAGGTAACACTAGGTTATTTATACCAAAAATATTATATTTTTAGAGGATTTATAACTCGAAGGATTCTCACATTTTACAAAGATATATGAGAATAACAAAAGAAAATCAACGCTTAAGAGCTGAGAACCGTGCTGAAATATTTTCATAAAGGCGTCAGCATAGCCTAACAAGTAAATGCCATTGCTGATTCTTGATGATCAAAGAAGTATCATCCAAAAGATTTCAAATTATCCAAGAGGATAAAATCAACAAATCCCAAGTGGTATAAATGGAGAATTTCAAATGATATGAAGCTGTTGAAGGGAAATTGATTCAATTAATAAGAGAATAAATCGATTTTAAAAGAGAATGAATAAATCGATTCTATCAACACGAGAATGAATAAATAGACTTATCAAAACTTCTTATCATAATGAAACTCTCAATCTATCGAACACTAGGTCTATCTTCTTAACGATATTCTTCGGGTTCTCCTTCCTTCTTTCTTGAGCTTCACCCATCTTGTTTTTTTTAGGAGGTTGCTACGATAAAGCACAAGTTGGCTAGACTTTGCACTGGCTGGAAAAGCGACGTCTCGGGAATCATTTTCCACCCATCGGAAGGATACGAGAGAACGAATTGATCTATGATACCTCCTAGACTCAAAATAGTTTGACTTAACTTCTCCTGGAAGCTGAGTAGAACACCGATAAACATATCTTTAAATTAATTTGGCTGCAATCATGACAACCATCTTTACCCTCATTCTAAAAATTGATCTAAAACAAGCTACAAATCTTGGAAATGAAACACGCCAGGGCCTCGATTAGCCATCCACTGAGGTGAAGAGCTTTCTCTTGGAGGAACGAATCTTTATTCCCTGTAATCGCAACAGGATCGTTAAACATGACTCCTAAGTTGAAAGCTTGCGAAGGGATTTCTTGAACGTGTAATAGATCTACAATCTGATAACTGGCCTATAAATCGATTACTCGTTTCTTTGCTTCTAGTTCAAAGTTAAAGCTTTATAACCTCATCTCCACATGGAGGTATAAAAGACGGTGATCGATCTACCTCAATATTTCGCTCAGGTGGCAATTCTGATGTTGAACCTTGTTTCTAGTAGCCATCATCGTCTAACATATCTACCCACAAAAATTCACAGTCTCGACATAGATCGTTGACTTATGTTTTTGTTTTCAAAATATTTTATTCCTTAATGTGCCCATCTTCCTAGTAACAACGCAAATTCTTAGTCAACTTTAACACAGCTCAATCTGAAAGACTTCTTCTAACCGGATGTTGACCTCCATAGAGTAGGTTATTTCCCCAACGAACTCAAATACCGAATCGATCTCTTTCTTGGTATACATACAAAATCTCATAATCTGCTCACCGTGATATACATGTGGCAGTTATTCTGAGCCGTAAGTTTATGTTCAGTCATCAAAATGAAACGTTTCCTCAGTCAAACTATGTTCTCAACAATCTCATTAGTGTTTACAAATTCAGCCTAAGTTCAGCAACTATAGGCTAAGTTAATCTTACATTCTCCCACTTTCAAGTTCTTGTACTCATCCAAGAGTATGAACAATAAACACATTCCGGCTATCAAGGTTTACAGTATGCATTCTGCACGTTCCCAACATCACAAGTATGCACAAGGCATATATAAACAAGTTCGTACATGTATGTAACCAACATAGTTTTTCGGCAACAATCAGTATGCTCACAGACATATTTCAAACCAGTATGCTATCACCATAGCAACAGAGTACGCAATCAGCGTAGTTAATCAGAGTATGCAATCAGCATAATAATCAATCTTTTGAGGAATTCCCGTCAACACGGTGAATCCTAATCTTTCATCAATCTTTCGAGGAATTCCCGTTAACACGGCGAATCCTAATTTTTCATTTTCAGACATACTTAACATTTCAACATATAATGCAAACTTTTAAAAACTAAAAATCGCATAAAAACATACGTACCTTTTAAGCTGTTGCGTGAGTGACGAGCTGAGGGCTTATATAATATCACACGGAATTTCAATGAAAGACGAAATAAGACCCAGCAGGTCTGCAGAGTTGCAAACCTGCTCTGATACCACTTTGTAGCGCCCCGGTCCCGAAAGACCGTGGAAATGGACGCCACGGGGGTGGGAATTAAGAAGCGGGAAAGAAATGGGGTAATTAAATTAATGACGGGGTGTTAATCCAAAAGGATTAATGTTTGGAATAAAATTTAACAATCGAGTATGCCAAAGATAGGTTATGCCTTCCGAAAAATTAGGCAGCATAACCTCTGTAACTAGAGCGAATCCCCGTTTATAACGGCTTATAAGAGAAGAATGGAAGCTGTAACAATTCAATAAGCCCTTTCATAGGCCAAACAGAAACAAATAACCAGATACCAACAATTAATAGACTCATTCATAGGTCGATAAAGAAACAGACACCAATATGCTGAACAAATGAAGCCCTTCCATAGGCCAAAATGAATGATCAAATAGACATAACGAAAGACGGACTTCCTCCCCTTGGAATAATTATGTAGCTAAGCATATGATACATGTTAACTAGGAAGTCAACAAATGTTCAGAATCAGAGAAGCAGAATCATATCAACAAAATACCAAGATTAGAGTTCTTAGCATTTAGCAAAAGAATACCATAAGTGAGAAATCTCAATTCTTAACAGAATACTAACAAAAAGGGACAACGGAAAAATATGTAAATCATAATAGCCCATATCTCAACCTCGTCACCTCCACGCTCCAGCCTACTTACCTGAAAATGTTTGAAAAGATTTGGGCTGAGTACTAATGCACTCAGTGGGTAAGTTTTACAATTCAAGTTATGCAAATCATTTTATTAAAGTAATCTATCTGTGTTCATGCAGGTAGTGAAACTTAGGAGGTTTAAAAATTGGAAGCAACCTAAGTTCACCAAAACATTTTATCGTGAAGCGCTTAAGAGTATAACCCGTCACTGCCCGCAACCCAAACTACATCACCAGCGCATAACGTTGAGTATGGCCATAGTATACCCAAAGAGTATAATCAATAAGTGTTTCATTTTAGTCTCACCGACAAGGAGTAGGGCAGGACAAACAATGCATGCATACTGTAGCTACTCACATTGACACAGCGCTGGTTTATGAGACTCCGACAACATACAGTAGCATGTAAATATTTAACACAGATAGTCACATATGCAATTTTAGCAAAGCAGAGCTTAATAACTCGAAAGATACAATTTGCAAAGATATAGTATAGCCCACCTTATACATACAAAAGTCCTTCCCTGGTTCCCCTAGGCTAAGATGCTCTAACCATCTCGAGATTCAATCCTTCACCTTCCTCGTAAGTCACGCAAATCCTACAAGGATCGATCTTCAGCTCAGAACGACTACTATATTTTCGGAAATTAATCTACTATAATCCGAGCTATTATTTAATTTTTTTCTTTTTAGAAATAGATTGCGCGACTCTAGAGACCTCGAATAATTCCGACAAAGAAGGAAATAAATTCCAAAATATTATTCTTGATTTATTGGGACTAACCGATTTGACAGGGGTCTCTTTTCAAAACTTGCCATTTTAATCGATTTTTATCAGATTTGTGCCACGGCACTTTCTAACCGTTCAAAAATTATGAAAATATTCAAGGACCATTCTATATCTGCCAAGACTATAGTTTGAGAGTTTTAGAATTTTTCGATAACACATGACTCCAGTATAAAAATAACTGCTTATATTAAATAATCGATATTATTCAAAACTCATCCGAAAATTACGAAATTCGACGGGAGCATAGGAAATATTATTTCGAGCAACTTTTGAGAAGAAACTTTTTCGATTTGACGACCCAAAATGGGTGAAACGGGACAAAAACTCACAGATTTTAGCTGAAATGTATCGGTCTCGATTGAGATCGATACTGTTGGATTTTCGCTCAAAAGTACAATTTTTGATAGTGCAGAAAATAAGGAATTTAATGGTGTAATCAGATCAAAGATCGGACGGCTAGATCATAAATTCGAAACTGACAAATTTATAATATAATATTCGGATCCGGATTTCAAACGACGAGAAATCAAAAATCTATTCCGGTTAACTACAAGATCCAAATGATCAAAGGCTATTTATAAAAAGAAGATTTCTAATACGACTATCCAGGAAGAGTAGATCTGAGATTTACATAAAATGAAAACGGGGAAAAATACCGAAAACTCACAACATCAAAAATCGGAATCGGTAGAATTAAAGATAATCGAAATATAAGCATATTTAGAACTTGAAATTTCTAAATTCATCGGTCCGAATGACCAGAATTGGAGAAAGTACCTTCTCCGAGGAATTGGCAGCGGTCACGATGATTTTCCATCGTGATCATCCTTCGTGTCATCATTTCAATCATGTATTCGTGATCTACGCGTTGACACCTTCAAAATGACTATTTCAGAATTGAAATAGGAAACTAGAGTTGTATATTCTCTGGAAGCTGCTCGGCGTTTCGATTTTGAAAATGAATGAAAAATGAAACCTTAAGCTCCTATTTATATAGGAAAAATAAATAGGATAATAACGAATAAAAGAAAGAGGATAATGATGGAAAAAGAATAGGATAATTAAGAATAAGATAATCTTTTGAAAAAGAAATTGGATAATGACGGATGTGCCTTTTTCTATTAAATTTATTATTTTCCAACTTAAAGTTGTGCCAAGAGTTCATTTGAACTCGAAATTTAAAATTTCAAAGGTTGGCACGATTCTTGAAATATTTTCTATCAACCCGAGAAAAATATCATAACATATTTTTAAGGTAATTTTTGACCAAATTAGATTTAACAGATTTTTCTGGCTGCGATTTTCCTTTATTTGACTCATTTAAGGACCCAACTTATTTTCTAACTTACCAGAGGGTAACATAAGTTGAATAAAATCTTCTAAAATATTTCGGGGTATTACATTCTACCCCCCTTAAATAAATTTCGTCCCGAAATTTCCTTATCTTGAGAAGAAGTATCAAAGTACATCCTCAGGGTTCAAAACCTCAATTTTTGTACTTGCAGCCTAGAACTGATATGGGTTTCCTATTCTTTAGGTTGATTCTCAACCTTTATCCCTCTTTCTGTTTTCTTCTTGATCAAATACTTCTTTGAATAGTCTATACTCGCTCTTCTTTTCCACGCAAATTTATCTTTCTGAAAGCCTAAACGTTTGCCATCTTTCTCTATCCTTTGTGAGAGCTATCAAGATGCACCGACTTCATATAATCTCCCCATGATTCGAATGAGCATGCCCTTGGACGGTTGGATTACAAATTCTATCAGGTTCGAACTGTGTTTTATCTCTTTCCTTAAAATGTTGAGATTTGACGTTCACGTCTTCTTGAAGCGTGCTTGAATCGTATTTCCGATGCAAATTAGTCTTATTTTCCTTGTTATACTATTCTCTTTTCTTTAAAGTGGTAATCTGACTGTCTGGCTCCCGCTAGTGATCACCTTCGCTTGCATGCACAATAAGAATCGCATGTCTAGACTTTAACTGTAAGCTCGAAACTTGCTTGTTGACATCCATTGATCATCTTAAATGTTAAGAACTAAGAAATTACTTTAGAAATGTACTTTCGATTTTGGAGAACACTAACTGATATTTTTTCGGTTCCATTCGTCATTATGGAATACTATCATTCGCTCTCCTAGCAATATACTTAAATGAATACTTCTATAAGCTCCCTCTTCTATTTGAAGACTCACACTTAAGTTCTATGAGTGAGATTAAAATAAATCAAACACCTCTAAGTGAGAACTTTATCTGATCAACAACAGCTGGAAGAGAGGTAACACTAGGTTATTTATACCAAAAATATTATATTTTTAGAGGATTTATAACTCGAAGGATTCTCACATTTTACAAAGATATATGAGAATAACAAAAGAAAATCAACGCTTAAGAGCTGAGAACCGTGCTGAAATATTTTCATAAAGGCGTCAGCATAGCCTAACAAGTAAATGCCATTGCTGATTCTTGATGATCAAAGAAGTATCATCCAAAAGATTTCAAATTATCCAAGAGGATAAAATCAACAAATCCCAAGTGGTATAAATGGAGAATTTCAAATGATATGAAGCTGTTGAAGGGAAATTGATTCAATTAATAAGAGAATAAATCGATTTTAAAAGAGAATGAATAAATCGATTCTATCAACACGAGAATGAATAAATAGACTTATCAAAACTTCTTATCATAATGAAACTCTCAATCTATCGAACACTAGGTCTATCTTCTTAACGATATTCTTCGGGTTCTCCTTCCTTCTTTCTTGAGCTTCACCCATCTTGTTTTTTTTTAGGAGGTTGCTACGATAAAGCACAAGTTGGCTAGACTTTGCACTGGCTGGAAAAGCGACGTCTCGGGAATCATTTTCCACCCATCGGAAGGATACGAGAGAACGAATTGATCTATGATACCTCCTAGACTCAAAATAGTTTGACTTAACTTCTCCTGGAAGCTGAGTAGAACACCGATAAACATATCTTTAAATTAATTTGGCTGCAATCATGACAACCATCTTTACCCTCATTCTAAAAATTGATCTAAAACAAGCTACAAATCTTGGAAATGAAACACGCCAGGGCCTCGATTAGCCATCCACTGAGGTGAAGAGCTTTCTCTTGGAGGAACGAATCTTTATTCCCTGTAATCACAACAGGATCGTTAAACATGACTCCTAAGTTGAAAGCTTGCGAAGGGATTTCTTAAACGTGTAATAGATCTACAATCTGATAACTGGCCTATAAATCGATTACTCGTTTCTTTGCTTCTAGTTCAAAGTTAAAGCTTTATAACCTCATCTCCACATGGAGGTATAAAAGACGGTGATCGATCTACCTCAATATTTCGCTCAGGTGGCAATTCTGATGTTGAACCTTGTTTCTAGTAGCCATCATCGTCTAACATATCTACCCACAAAAATTCACAGTCTCGACATAGATCGTTGACTTATGTTTTTGTTTTCAAAATATTTTATTCCTTAATGTGCCCATCTTCCTAGTAACAACGCAAATTCTTAGTCAACTTTAACACAGCTCAATCTGAAAGACTTCTTCTAACCGGATGTTGACCTCCATAGAGTAGGTTATTTCCCCAACGAACTCAAATACCGAATCGATCTCTTTCTTGGTATACATACAAAATCTCATAATCTGCTCACCGTGATATACATGTGGCAGTTATTCTGAGCCGTAAGTTTATGTTCAGTCATCAAAATGAAACGTTTCCTCAGTCAAACTATGTTCTCAACAATCTCATTAGTGTTTACAAATTCAGCCTAAGTTCAGCAACTATAGGCTAAGTTAATCTTACATTCTCCCACTTTCAAGTTCTTGTACTCATCCAAGAGTATGAACAATAAACACATTCCGGCTATCAAGGTTTACAGTATGCATTCTGCACGTTCCCAACATCACAAGTATGCACAAGGCATATATAAACAAGTTCGTACATGTATGTAACCAACATAGTTTTTCGGCAACAATCAGTATGCTCACAGACATATTTCAAACCAGTATGCTATCACCATAGCAACAGAGTACGCAATCAGCGTAGTTAATCAGAGTATGCAATCAGCATAATAATCAATCTTTTGAGGAATTCCCGTCAACACGGTGAATCCTAATCTTTCATCAATCTTTCGAGGAATTCCCGTTAACACGGCGAATCCTAATTTTTCATTTTCAGACATACTTAACATTTCAACATATAATGCAAACTTTTAAAAACTAAAAATCGCATAAAAACATACGTACCTTTTAAGCTGTTGCGTGAGTGACGAGCTGAGGGCTTATATAATATCACACGGAATTTCAATGAAAGACGAAATAAGACCCAGCAGGTCTGCAGAGTTGCAAACCTGCTCTGATACCACTTTGTAGCGCCCCGGTCCCGAAAGACCGTGGAAATGGACGCCACGGGGGTGGGAATTAAGAAGCGGGAAAGAAATGGGGTAATTAAATTAATGACGGGGTGTTAATCCAAAAGGATTAATGTTTGGAATAAAATTTAACAATCGAGTATGCCAAAGATAGGTTATGCCTTCCGAAAAATTAGGCAGCATAACCTCTGTAACTAGAGCGAATCCCCGTTTATAACGGCTTATAAGAGAAGAATGGAAGCTGTAACAATTCAATAAGCCCTTTCATAGGCCAAACAGAAACAAATAACCAGATACCAATAATTAATAGACTCATTCATAGGTCGACAAAGAAACAGACACCAATATGCTGAACAAATGAAGCCCTTCCATAGGCCAAAATGAATGATCAAATAGACATAACGAAAGACGGACTTCCTCCCCTTGGAATAATTATGTAGCTAAGCATATGATACATGTTAACTAGGAAGTCAACAAATGTTCAGAATCAGAGAAGCAGAATCATATCAACAAAATACCAAGATTAGAGTTCTTAGCATTTAGCAAAAGAATACCATAAGTGAGAAATCTCAATTCTTAACAGAATACTAACAAAAAGGGACAACGGAAAAATATGTAAATCATAATAGCCCATATCTCAACCTCGTCACCTCCACGCTCCAGCCTACTTACCTGAAAATGTTTGAAAAGATTTGGGTTGAGTACTAATGCACTCAGTGGGTAAGTTTTACAATTCAAGTTATGCAAATCATTTTATTAAAGTAATCTATCTGTGTTCATGCAGGTAGTGAAACTTAGGAGGTTTAAAAATTGGAAGCAACCTAAGTTCACCAAAATATTTTATCGTGAAGCGCTTAAGAGTATAACCCGTCACTGCCCGCAACCCAAACTACATCACCAGCGCATAACGTTGAGTATGGCCATAGTATACCCAAAGAGTATAATCAATAAGTGTTTCATTTTAGTCTCACCGACAAGGAGTAGGGCAGGACAAACAATGCATGCATACTGTAGCTACTCACATTGACACAGCGCTGGTTTATGAGACTCCGACAACATACAGTAGCATGTAAATATTTAACACAGATAGTCACATATGCAATTTTAGCAAAGCAGAGCTTAATAACTCGAAAGATACAATTTGCAAAGATATAGTATAGCCCACCTTATACATACAAAAGTCCTTCCCTGGTTCCCCTAGGCTAAGATGCTCTAACCATCTCGAGATTCAATCCTTCACCTTCCTCGTAAGTCACGCAAATCCTACAAGGATCGATCTTCAGCTCAGAACGACTACTATATTTTCGGAAATTAATCTACTATAATCCGAGCTATTATTTAATTTTTTTCTTTTTAGAAATAGATTGCGCGACTCTAGAGACCTCGAATAATTCCGACAAAGAAGAAAATAAATTCCAAAATATTATTCTTGATTTATTGGGACCAACCGATTTGATAGGGGTCTCTTTTCAAAACTTGCCATTTTGATCGATTTTTATCAGATTTGTGCCACGGCACTTTCTAACCGTTCAAAAATTATGAAAATATTCAAGGACCATTCTATATCTGCCAAGACTATAGTTTGAGAGTTTTTGAATTTTTCGATAACACATGACTCCAGTATAAAAATAACTGCTTATATTAAATAATCGATATTATTCAAAACTCATCCGAAAATTACGAAATTCGACGGGAGCATAGGAAATATTATTTCGAGCAACTTTTGAGAAGAAACTTTTTCGATTTGACGACCCAAAATGGGTGAAACGGGACAAAAACTCACAGATTTTAGCTGAAATGTATCGGTCTCGATTGAGATCGATACTGTTGGATTTTCGCTCAAAAGTACAATTTTTGATAGTGCAGAAAATAAGGAATTTAATGGTGTAATCAGATCAAAGATCGGACGGCTAGATCATAAATTCGAAACTGACAAATTTATAATATAATATTCGAATTCGGATTTCAAACGACGAGAAATCAAAAATCTATTCCGGTTAACTACAAGATCCAAATGATCAAAGGCTATTTATAAAAAGAAGATTTCTAATACGACTATCCAGGAAGAGTAGATCTGAGATTTACATAAAATGAAAACGGGGAAAAATACCGAAAACTCACAACATCAAAAATCGGAATCGGTAGAATTAAAGATAATCGAAATATAAGCATATTTAGAACTTGAAATTTCTAAATTCATCGGTCCGAATGACCAGAATCGGAGAAAGTACCTTCTCCGAGGAATTGGCAGCGGTCACGATGATTTTCCATCGTGATCATCCTTCGTGTCATCATTTCAATCATGTATTCGTGATCTACGCGTTGACACCTTCAAAATGACTATTTCAGAATTGAAATAGGAAACTAGAGTTGTATATTCTCTGGAAGCTGCTCGGCGTTTCGATTTTGAAAATGAATGAAAAATGAAACCTTAAGCTCCTATTTATATAAGAAAAATAAATAGGATAATAACGAATAAAAGAAAGAGGATAATGATGGAAAAAGAATAGGATAATTAAGAATAAGATAATCTTTTGAAAAAGAAATTGGATAATGACGGATGTGCCTTTTTCTATTAAATTTATTATTTTCCAACTTAAAGTTGTGCCAAGAGTTCATTTGAACTCGAAATTTAAAATTTCAAAGGTTGGCACGATTCTTGAAATATTTTCTATCAACCCGAGAAAAATATCATAACATATTTTTAAGGTAATTTTTGACCAAATTAGATTTAACAGATTTTTCTGGCTGCGATTTTCCTTTATTTGACTCATTTAAGGACCCAACTTATTTTCTAACTTACCAGAGGGTAACATAAGTTGAATAAGACTCAGAATAGTCAAACATGCTGTATAATAATATATACATATTCATAACACCAAGATCAGAGTTCTTAGTGTTTAACAAAAGGATATTACAAGCACGGAGACTTCATTATCAACAGAATATTTAACAAAAAGAGACAATGGGAAAATACATAAACAACAAAAGCCCGTCTCTCAGCATCGTCACCTCCACGCGCCAGCCTACTGACCTGAAAAATATTTGAAAATATTTGGGCTGAGTACTAGTGCACTCAGTGGGCAAGTTTTTACAATACAAGTTATGCAAATCATTTTGTTAAAGTAATCTATCTGTGCTCATGCAGGTAGTGAAGCTTAGGAGGTTTTAAAATTGAAAACAACCTAAGTTCACCAAAACATTTTATCGTGAAGCGCTTAAGAGTAACCAGTCACTGCCCGCAACCCGTACTACATCACCACGCGTAAAGTTGAGTATGGCCAAGTATACCCAATGGGTGTAACCCCTAAGTGTTTCATTTTAGTCTCACCGACAAGGAGTAGGGCAGGACAAATAATGCATGCATACTGTAGCTACTCACATTGACACAGCGCTGGTATATGAGACTCCGATAACATACAGTAGCACGTAAATATTTAACACAGATAGTCACATATGCAATTTTAACAAAGCAGAGCTTAATAACTCGAAAGATACAATTTAGAAAGATATAATATAGCCCACCTGGATAGAAGATAAGCTTTCAAATTCTGAGTTGGTTTTGCTCAGGTTCTGCTAGCTCTTCTAGGCCTACAATAATCAATCTTTGTTTAGTTTAACTAGATGACCCATCTCAAAGACTTAATCCCTAATATTCCTTTTATTATATATCTTATCAACTCTATTATTTTATTTAGACATTTAAAATAATAGTTATTTCACAAATAGAAATTTTAATTCACTAATTACTATTGATACCTAATTACATCCATTGCCTTAACCTATAGAAAATATAACATATGCACATTACCATAATCTGATAATTTTAAAATATTGAACTACTTTGAACATTAATTAATTTACAGAACAACTAGATGCATATTTTTAATCAAACATACTAACAATTAACCAATATGTCGTGCTTATATTTTTAATAACAAGACACTTAATATTCATAATCATATAATCTAATCCATGCTTAATATCTACAAAATGGAAAATCAAATTACTTAATTATTTACCATTAATATATATTCTATTCAAATAATAACAATTAGTAGCACTATTGCCGTTAGTTTCATATGTCTGCCTTAAGAATTATAGCAAAGAAATATGATTAGATAATAGTTTCAATTATAAAATCTTGAAACACACGGCACTTTACACGAATATATATATATATATATATATATATATAACCGTAACATAAATTAATACATAGCATGAAATTAAAATGACCTGTTCACTATTTGTATTACTAAATAGAATAAAGTAACTCAATAGCTTGATTATTAATAGATATCCAATAAATCACTTGATTAACAAAAGTACATTCACTCTCACTCTTTTAATTGAATATACACTTGAACTATTCAAATAATACCCAAAATTAGTAGAAATAAACAAAATTAGTGATTAATATGCAACAGAGGAAACTTGCAAGTTGGGTATTACAGTAACACTTGAAGTAGAAACAGATATCACATTTTTTAGTGGTGTGTGTATGTCTTCAGGGTTCATTCATGTTTCATATTTTGTTTTGGTTCTTTTTAGTGTTTTTGTATTCATTGAATGTCCACATATGTTAATTGAAGTGTTTGATTGAAAATTATATGAATATGTTAAGTATTTTGTTCAGAATACCCACCACCATACGAGTCTGCATCTGATTTTTTTTTATGTTGTTTATGTGTGTTTTCTGTTTTCAATAACTATTCAGAGATGTTTATTTGGGTACTTAAATTAAAAATTTATACAAGTAATATGAATTATTATATTAAACATCAGTCAGCATGCCTATGAGCAATACTTGAAGTAGAAACATGTATTACATTGTTCATAGTTTGTGCCTCTTATATATTTTTTTACGTGATATGTTTATGTCTTTTGGATTCTGTCATTTTTCATATTTTTTTCTGGGTGCTTTTTGTTTTCATTAATTGTCCAAGTATGTTCATTTATTTTTGTTTTTGCCTGTTCATTCTGGTTCTCATTTCTTCCTTATTGTGATCGATTTTCGTGAGAGGGTAATCCACCACTTGGACAACATGAAGCATTCAAGTGTGGAAAATATTGTTTTCTAGCAATTGTCATGCTTGCAGAGTTGCTCGTAAGTGTTTTTCAATGGATTGTTTTATGTTTTTTCTGTTTTTCATTGTTAATATCTTTAGTTGTGTTATGACTTATGTGTATTTTTTCTTGCATAGCGTGATGAATTTGTTGTTTATTTTGATGAGATTCGACATCCAAAAGCCTTAGAGTTGAGGCCATATGAGTTGTTGAATGCGGAGTTTGAATGGAATAAGCAAACTGGTGGGCATGATTGTGGCGTATATGTGATGAGTCACATGTAGAAATTGATGAGAATGCTTATTCGTACCCCAACTTAGAAAATATTTGAATTGTTTTTTTATGTTTTTTTTTTCATTTCAGTTTTATTTTTCTTATTTTTCTTAATTGATTTCTAACTTTGTTTCTCGATTTGCACTCTTATTGTCGAAAGAAGCTCAGAGTACTATGTTGTGCTCGTATTGGTCTTGCAGGAAGGAAGAAATGACTGAGATTTGTGAATTTATATTTGGAATGTTGTGATTTCTTTTGGATATTAGATAGAGTTGAAGAAATGTTTGTGTGTTTTCTTGAGGTGTATGATGAATTATATGTTGGGTTTTTGATGTTATTATTCTGCTTAAACATGAACTTTTTATCTTGGAGATGATTTTATGGGACAAATTCTCTGGTTTTTATGTCATTTTTGTAATGGTGAATTGATTGAGGTTATTGATAGTAATGAATGAAATAATGGTTTGTATCATTCAATTTTAAATTTTGTATCATTTCAGATGTGATTTTGTAGACTAAATTTTCTTATAAAATAATCAGTGTCTTTATTACTAAATAACACTCATTACTTCAGAATTAGCTGCAATTTATGTTCATTCAAGAACATCCAAAATCTGAATTTAAAAAAAAGGATTTATTTTAAAAAATAATGTTAGTATCATTTGTTAAGTTATAAAGTATCAAATGTTAAAAAAAAGTAACAATTTTGTCTGGAAAAATATCCTTTATTCGGCCTAAAAGTATCAAATGACATGCAAAAACGTATCACATAAGAAATAAATCTATTTTCAGTCACTTTAATGTCATTGAAGTGTCATATTCTCCCCAATGAGTAGATGTTTATTTTCATATTGAAATAAAATTAAAAAAAAATCATAAATGAATGTCTAAAAAATGGAATTACATCATAATAGTATTCCAAAATCATGAAATTCCAACATAATAAATTCTCATCA
Source organism: Perilla frutescens (assembly GCA_026008535.1). Classification (NCBI taxonomy): domain Eukaryota; kingdom Viridiplantae; phylum Streptophyta; class Magnoliopsida; order Lamiales; family Lamiaceae; genus Perilla; species Perilla frutescens. The sequence goes on from BRKX01000012.1 coordinate 33,998,016, forward strand.
ATATTTTGTTCCAATACAACTCTTAAAATATCCCAACATAGATTAAAAAATGAAGAATCTTCAATCCAAGAATCTGCAAAAGAAATTAAAGATGTAATCAGATAAATAGAAAATGTATCATATATTAAACATAAAAATATCACTTATATTGAAGACATGTATCAACCCGATATTCTCTTTTGCGCGGCCGAGAGAATTGGTTGGAAAGCGATACACTCCTGGGAAAGATGAGCTTACCATAACTAGTGAAAGGTACGACCATTTGTAGTCTAATATACATTTCTTCGAAATTCCATGGTGAATGTTGTTCACCTTTCTCTCCAACTGAAGTGAATTTTAATGAATTGGCTAATTCTATTTTTGATTGATTTGCAAATGCTTTAAATCAGATGAATAATTTTTGGTCGTGATGTTGTTTCTGCGATGAATGGTGATCGCCGACGCCGATGGTAACCATTCCATCTCTGATGATCACACAATTAAGAAATTATCACTATATAACTATCTCATTTAATCTATCAACTCATTCTGATAAGATATTTTTCAAGTTAAAACAGACTTTCAACATACGTCAAACAACTAGGCGCAGAAAAGGTGGGAATTTGAGATCTTCAAATAGATTTTGCAGTCATTGAAGTCGAAATAAGACATCATTTTTTACTTCATTCTCACTAAACAACATATTTATTCAAAAGCCAATAATGCCTCAAAACCTATTATGCTATTGGAGTCCAACATCAAGCAATACATCAATATAACGATTCCAAAACTCAAGCTATTCCAAAAATATCAATTTCCAATTTCAAAATAATGACAAACTCCATATAAAATATGCATTCAATAAGCAAGTGAAATTATAGCAATACCTCCACGAAGCAAAGGAAGTGCTCGAAGGTTAGTGACCGGAGTCCAAGGTCCCAGAGATTTCGAACATGTGGCACGATATCAGCAGTGAATGATAAATTCTCATCGCTTCTAAGCAGTGCTTCAGTTGCTGCGCAGAACACATTCCAGCTAAATGTTTTGATGTTGTTCCTTCGATGAACGGTGGTTTCCGGCGACGGTGGTGATAGCTTTACCTTAGACGTGACGGTGGCTTTACCTTGGACAATGACGAACGAATACGAAATCGTGAGCTGTGGGAACGATAGTTTTTTCTTATTTTTTACGCGATGTCGATGGTGATGTTGGTGTTTTGCTGATGAACGGTGGTCGTCGATGGCGGTGGCTTCACCTTCGACGACGATAACAATGAATTGAGATGAAAATCGCAAGCTACGGGGGTTTTCAGTCTATTTTCCCTTCTTTTCTATTTTTTTAATTAGGTTGGCAGCTGATTGGATTGGCTCCTAATGGGCTGACCCGTTTGATGGGCCAATTCATCAATCTTATGTATAGGATACCTGTCCATACCTAATTGATGATTGTGTACAACCCTTTATAATAATAGATATCAATTTGTATGAGCCAACCCATCAATCTTATGTACATGAGACCCGTCCATACCTAATTGATGGTTGTGTACAACCCTTTATAATAATAGATATCAATATGTGATAAAAATAAGAGGCAATTTGTACTTTTATCTTACCTATTAGTAATCTACAAAGGTAATTAGTAGATATAGTAGACTACCTATTAAATAAAGTTTATCGTTGCAAAATATTTTTTTTAATATCATCGATATAAGCTAAAATACAAGTAATTATAAATTGGTTCAATGAGTTGTGATACGAAGAAAACAAATCGTGACATGATTGTAAATAACTAAATATGAGAAATTCCAATACTTCCATATTTTTTAAAATTCTTAAAAAATTTAACCATTCATAACTTACTCATTTTTAATCCAATTTATGCAAATAATATATCAAATTAAAATTTTTTCAATGATCTCTCTTTAAGATCCATATTGTCAGGCCGTCTTCAATATTTTAAGAGTCCTATGCTAAATTGCTAGTTATAAAAATTGAAATTCTAATACTAAAAAAGATAAAAAATAAAAAATAAAAAATATACATTGGCTTTGAAGGGCTCCGTGCTAAAGAGCACATTGCGCTCCTCAATTGTCGGCCATGTATATTGCATATTTTTGTTCGAACAAAACAATAGATGAAAAATACAAAAAAAATCGTGTTTAATATACGAGCTCTAAGTCTGTAACTGTCGGACATGGTTCCACAACATTGCTAATATTTTGTATTCATGTTAGTAATATGAAATATGCCAATTCTTAATATAAAATAATGCTATTATGAACATAAATACACATTACTGTGAACATATATACGCCCCACTCTCATGCTACTATGAATATTCATGAATGTAATCGATTTCTTTTAGTTATTTGTGCATTTTTTTATTCGATTTCAATTTCTTGTACTTTAGTTTAATTTTACACCTTTTATAATTCTAAAAAATAAAAAATAAAAATATTGATGTGAATGTTAAATTCACGACATTATTCTAGGAATATTTTATTTTGTATGAATCATAAATGATAATAATTTTTATAAACGCTCGTGAATATAAAAATAAATTAAGAGATCAAATTTATAAATTTGATAAATATATAGGTGTTATTGAAAAAATATTTAAAATGATATGAAAATGGATACATTATAGTGAAAATATTCTTTTGAGTTTGATAGTAAGTTTGGGGTAGAATTTTTTTTTTTATGAGATTAAAATAATAATTTGGCTCGTAACTTGTATTGAGACAAGAAATTTTATTCAATTATTAACCATGACTGAATGTGTTCATAGATTACAAAAAAAAAATGAATAAAAGGTTTATTGTGGAACGCTCGAATAAGATATAAATTTATATATACAAGATTCATTGTGCAAAACAGTCCGGTGTAATAGTAGCTTTATTAATACTAGCATAGATAACGTGCGTTGCATGTAATTTGCATAATTTTATTAAATAATGATATAATAACATGTATAATTAATGTTTATTATAATTATAAAATATCAAATTTAGAATAAGAATATATTAATTATATTAATTAAAATCATCGTTTTATATAAAAATGATTGATAAGTAATCTATCTTTGTGTTAAATTTCATGTTGAATTCTATAGCTCATTAAGTGTAAATTCTTAATACGTGAAATATAATTTAAACATAAAGAAAATGAAAAACTTAAATTGATTGTCAATAATTTAGTCTTGATTAAAATAAATTGATTAGAATATTATCTTGATTTAATGAGTTCCAATTGCATAATTTATTTTTTTGCATGTTGATTACATTTCCTTTCATTTTTATGGTGATGTTTATTATATTCTACATTTATAAATGATCAATCATATTTTTTTTTTCTTTCTAAAATTCGCCAATATTTGATTTAAGAAATTACTAAAATATAAATCATAAATAGAGTATTTAAAAAAATGCTATTGGTTTGTTGTGTACTTATCTTTCAAAAATAACAATAAATCTCTACGTTTTAATTGAATTAGTATCTATGTCTCAAAGTAGTATTTGACTATCATAAAATAAATAAATTCAAAATAATTTTCTAAACTTTTTCATGACAGTTTAATAATTTTTTTATATAAATAATTTAGCAGATGTTTATTATACGTATGGTGGAAAAATATTTTCAACTTGAAACTACAGTTGATGTGAAACTACATGTTCAATTTCAAGAAAAATCTAGACCATAAACTATGCCTGGAAATTCTAGCAGAATTTTTCTTCGCTAGATTATCGCAGGATATTGAAGATACATTTTCAGTAAAAAATGTGTGTTAGTGTGTGAAATATTGCAAGTGTGTGAGAAAAATATGTGTTGTAACATATATTATTAACTTCCGTTTCCCTTCGTCTGTTAAAGTAGCAAAAAAAAAATGATCAAGTTGATACCTTTTTTTTTTTTTGAGGAAAAGTTGATACCTTTAAAATAGTTAAAGTATCAATTTGGACAAAAAGGGTAAACAGGGACTAAAGTACTCTTAGACAAATAAGAAAAAGAACACAATGGACGTTTTCCCCCTTTTTCCGAAATTTCAACGAGGATATAATGTAGGATGTTTTTAATGTTTTAATTTCATTTCAAATTACAACGGTAGTATTTTGATTCTTGTTGAATTTTTGTACATTTTTTAACTTTTATTTAAAATTATATATATCATATCATGTGCAATGTATATATATGATTAATTCTTACACTTGATATAATATTGCTTCCATCATGGTAATACACACACATATATATATATATGTATATTTCTAATGTATTATAATATTTTTTTAAAACATCTTTACTTTTCATTCAATTAAATTGAAGACATCCAAAAATATCAATGCAATAATAGTTTATACAATAATAGTTTTAAGTTTTTATATTTTAAATATATCACTACATATGTAAATGCAAAAATAAATAAAACACAAAATTATTTAAATAACTTAAGTGGTATTTAAACTAATAAAAAAAAGTTACACCAACTATGTTTGTTACGTTAAATAATATGCCAAATATAAAAGTAAAATGACTTACCTAAAAACTGTACAATGTCCTATCCATACAAAACATAAAAGTACATTGATCTAAATAAGTTTATCATCTAAGTAAAATGAACTATTTATCTGCATATAATATATACTTTAAATTGATATAAATAAGTACATTACTATTAAAAAATAATAATGCATCTATCATTAATATGTATTGATCTTCACTATAGTGTAAAAAGATAATATATATATATATATATATATATATATATATTCTTGATTTACATATTATATATGTATATATAATTACTTGTAAGTGTAAAATTTAAATTGATATATTGTCTTACAAATAATATTTAAATATGATCTTTTCATCGATCTGTATATTTGATATTAACCTCTATACCGTTAAAATTATAGCAAACAAAAAATTATTTTAAGTTTAAGGGTTAATAAGTTTAGGTATCACGAAACTATTTTTGAATACCCTTACAACAAAAAATTATTTTCCGACAATTAAGTTAGACTCGATTGCACCTAATTTTGAAATGATATTGTAATTACAAAAATGTAAGTTTGTGTTGTAGATCGGTATATCATTTTAAAGTTCGTGTTGATAATCAAAATTCGAGTATAGTTAATGATATTTATACTAATTAACCATAAGTTTAATGAGTTATGAAGCATATTTCGATAAAATAAGTAAATTTTCCATAAAAATAGCTTTTATGATTTGAACAGCATGACAACATAATTTTACAAGTTAATAACCTTTTAAAAAATTCACTTTAATACAAACAAATAATTTGCCAAAATAATATTCCATTAAGTGAATTGATATTAATTCAAACATGCATGTAAGGGATGACTTTTTGGTGCACTTAAGAGTTCCGTTCCACTCTTTAAAATCAAATCATAACTATTTGTAAATGCACATCGTATTTTGCTACCTTTTATATTTATTTTAATCAACCAATATTCACGTTATTAGTTTTTTTTAGTTGGGGGTAGAGGATTAAAATTCATACCTAAGTGTTTCACCTTTTATGCAAATGGAGGGATATCAACTAAGGTGCATGCCAATAGTACCAATACTTAGAAATTAAGATTGAAGTATATTGAATAAATTATAGGGATATATAATTTTCCAAATAAATTACTATGTTTGACCTATTTTGCAATTCGACATGATTTTTAAAATTTTTCAATATTATCACCATTATTTTTATATATTTAACATCTTCAATATGCAAATTAAACATTCACAAATTAATGTTAAAAATACATTTAATTTCTTAAATAAAAACAAATATTTTTTTTACATGAATACATAATGAATTAAGGATACCAATAAATTGCCTAGGATTCTATATTAAATATTAAATTAGAATATATAACTAAAAGAAATATAAATATACATATATATGACATCTTTCGAAATTAACATCAATTCATTTTAACTCGTTTTAAGAGTGAGTACTATTTTTCCTATCAGAGGTTTCTCCATTAGGATTTACTATGCTAGGTAGGGGTACACACAATTGGATTGATCTGATTGAGGTGTTTAAAAAGGTCATCCCATAGACTACGATTTGAAAAATCATAAGCCATTGATTTTTTCTTAATCGCACAACTCAACCATGATTTTGTGCCATTAATTTTTTTCTTAATCGCACAACTCAACCATGCTTTTCACAAAAATATAAGGGTTTGGTTGTGTTGGGTATATTGGGTTGTGACAAAAAAATTATATTGATTTTTTATACACTATTTCAGTTGTCTTCTTCATGGGTTCTCTTAAAGAATCCTGTCCAAATTGATTTTTTTTTTCTTCTAAAAGTCAGTGCATGTAAATTCAAGAAAATCGTTTATTCAATGTAAAGTTAATGTAAATTCACTCGTCATTGTAAATTATAATGAAGGTTGCTGATGTCGACCCATGATGAAAAAGAAAGTTGATAGATTACCCTAAATGGAGAAGAAGAGTGAAAGTTTGATATATTTAGGGCTTTTAGTGGTTGAGAGTTAAGATAGTTGAATAAATACATAATAGTGGGACATTGAGAATGAGATCATAAATATATACGAGATCATAATTATATACATTATTAATTAAGATTTAACATATACATAAAAATATATTAAAAAATGAATAAAAAGTAACGGTTTGAGTTGGTTTGGTTTGAGTCAAGAGTCTTAAACCCATGAGCCAACCCATTAATGATGGCTCAAATTCGATTTGGGTTGGCTAAATTGGTTGGCCTGCACATGTTTACATGCACCGCTACTTCTAGGTTTTAATGAGGCATTTCTCTAATGTCTTGGTTTGAGCATTTGGTGTGTTAGTTTTTTATTTCATGGTTTGTTCATTTATCCTTTTTATCAGTAAAACACAATTAATTCAGACACCATTCAAAATCAAATATATATTTTAATATAATGGAGTCAATAATATTTTTTTTAATGGCTTCCATATATCATATTAAATTAATTAAGCACCAATATGGTCAAAGTCTCATAAATGCTCTTTTTTGTCAATAAAAAGTACATGTATTTGTTTTCTTAATAAAATGTGCATGTAAAAATATTATATTATTTTATTATCTTTAATAAAATGTATTATATGGATATAACATGCAAACTAGAATTTGCAAAACTCTTTTTATATAGTAGATTATATTTCTAACTCATATCAATATTTTGATATTACTAAAAATTAATAAATAATGTAAATAAAGTAAAAGTTTATTATCTTATGTTGTCTATCGATATGTACCTTTAATGTCTTCGTTGTTACGTTTTTAAGAGTATTACAACATTTTATTAATTTTATTTAATTAATAACTTATTTTATAAATTAACAATACGAAATATTTTATATAAAAAATAGTAGCAAATTATAAATATAACAATTTTCCTTTTTAATTTTGGAAGACAATTAATCCTACTTTTAAAGTAAAATGAAATTTTAATTATGATTTTCTTTTGATTGACTTGTGGTTTATAATGTTTAGTATTAATGTGAGTTTGCTATCCAGAAAGTTTGTTTAACCCATTTTTTTTATCTTAAACATGTACAAAACTATAAATTTTAATAATGTATTTGAATTTATATTAAGTTTGATGAACACGTTCATTTATTTATGGTTAATAATTGAATATTGTCTCAATATAAGTATATAACTATACAAGTTAGGAGCCAAATTATTATTTTACTCTCATGAAAAAAAAAAAAAAAGAAGTTTGCACCAAAAACAATCTTAATTATTTTTATTTAAAAAAAAAAAAACAATCTTAATTATTTAACTCTCATTGCCCTTCGTGTTACCAAAACTATTATATTACAAGCAATGAAGTAGTGATGATTGAATTGATGATAAAAAAAGAGCGACGAATATTCCCATGTAATCTTATTTTCTCAATTTGCACACCGATATTAATTAAGTGAGAAAAGGAGAACCTCTCTTAGATTGACATCCCACCACTTCCAATGGCAGCGGCCACCGCTATCTTCTACCTCTTCCTCTCCGTCTTCCTCCTCCCACCGCTCGCGGCCGCCGCACCTTCCCCCTACCTCTCCCCAGCCACACTTTTTAAAAACTACCAACATATGCTGACAACTTTCAAAATTTTCATCTACACCCCTTATAAACCTTTCGAATTTCCCGACACCCCCGCTTCTCTCTTCTACAGTTCTCTTCTCCGAAGCTCTTTTCTCACCCAAAACCCCGACGAAGCCCACCTCTTCTTCGTCCCTTTCTCCCCCGACACCCCCTCGCGCTCTTTGGCGCGTGTCGTCAGAGAACTCAGGACCGACCTCCCCTACTGGAACCGAACCCTCGGCGCCGATCATTTCTTCCTCTCGCCGGCCGGAATTGACTACTCATCCGACAGGAATATTCTCGAGCTGAAGAAAAATGCCGTCCAAATCTCCGCTTTCCCCGTCGTCTCTGGCTATTTTGTCCCACATAAAGACATCACTTTGCCTCCTTCCGGTGGATCGCCGCTGGCGCTCTTCCGCGCGACGGAGGAGAATTCAACGAGGACTTCGATTTTGGGTCACTTGAGATGGGATGGGAAGACGGAGCGGAATTTGGTCAACGAGTTGAAATCGGACCCCGATTTTGTGGTCGAGGAAAAAGGGGAGCAGTTGGATTCTTGGCGGAGTAAATTCTGCTTGTTTCTTTATCACGGCGAGGTGGCCGGGATAGTTGAGGCGATGGCGGGCGGCTGCGTGCCGGTGGTGATTGTGGACCGTCCGGTTCAGGACTTGCCGTTGATGGATGTTTTGAGATGGTCCGATCTGGGTTTGGTGGTGGCAGTGCCGCGCGGCGGCGCTGGGCGGCTGAAACAGATTTTGTCGGAGGTGAGCGAAGAGAAGATTGCGGAGATGGCAGAACTGGTTACAGCGGCGAGTAAGCATTTGGTGTGGAACGATGAGGCGCAGGCGATGGATGCTTTCAATATGGTGATGTATCAGCTTTGGCTGAGACGGCATGCGGTTAGGTATGCTCGGAGATGATTGAAGAGGATAAAGGATTGCGTTTATCTACTCTTTAATAATAATCATTCTCTTTCTCTTTCTCTTTCCCATGACCCCAATTCCCATCTGTTGTTATTTTGCTCGTTAAGATACATACATACTTCCAGTTTATAAAGATTATTGCAAAGTGTTAATTTATTGTTCCAGTTATTTGAATTGGATTCTATCTACTTCTGGGATCAGAACCTTTTAATATTATTTCAAGTTACATGAAAGTCTGTATGCAATCAATGTGACGTTCCAAGTGATCCTCTATGCTCATGATCATTGATAATCATGATTTCTTTGGCAATCTCACTTATTTTCACACACAAGTTCCTGGTGGATGGCTAATTATCCTGTCCAAGCTGGCCAAAAGTAATAGGCGAGACGTATGATGGGCCGTAGTAGAGTGCTTGAGCGGCAAGATATGAGGCATCCTGTGTCGGGTGGAACAAGTCCCAGAACAAATACTTGTCACGGTCTGGACAGAGCAACGCTGATCTGTTGCAAGGGCCTTCAGCATTCAAAGTTCCATGCCCGCAGCATGCTGTATCCACAGTTCCAAATATTGCTGCAATTTCAGCAGTAGCAAAATGTTGAGTATCCTTTTATATATGTCTTCAAATGTTTAATATTATATTATAATGAGAGTTTTGATGGCTTCTTACAGTAGTTTCTTGGCATGTTAATAACATCCATGGTCATATTGTATGTGTTCCCGAGGGAGTATTTCATTCCCGGAAGCTGTGAGCTAATGTTGATTAAGAGGCCGTCGAGGGCTAAATGGAATGCCTGAGCAAAATCATTCATGGGCTGGAAGCAGTCAGTGTTGCCGGTATAGTTCAATTGGACTAATCTTGAAAATGGACAGCAACCGACTGGTGGAACGCTTATGATACCGAATTTTCTTGCTCCAAGTCCGTACAATGCCTAGTACCACCCCAGTGAAATCAATTTATCATAAAATAATGCTCAATTGGATCTCTGGAGACTTATTTACTAAGGAACTTGTATCATAATGGGGTTGAAAGCAGCTCTTACTGTGATGTGCTGAGAATATGCTGATAGCATCTTGGCGATGACGCTGTCTGGAGGTGTTCCATCTTGCTTTCCGAAATAACCAAAAATGTCATTGCTCCCAATACTGATGAAGAACAGAGAGCTATTGAGCATTGCTTCAGTTGCAGGTTCACCTATCATGGCAGTCAAATTACTGCGCACTGAAGTGAACTGAGTGATCTGCTCCGATAAGGGCACTGTCTGTTGATGATGGAAGGCAATGGGACACGAAAGAAAATGTCAGGGATTGCAGAATTAGAGTTGAATCCTCAAAAAGTCAGTCAGATAATCACACAAGGCCTTACATTGTTGAAATTAGTTTCGTCAAGAAGTCCAGCGCCCCCTGAGGCAAAACTTACACCTTTGCACAGTTGGCTTTGGAATCCAGATCCAAGCTTAAGCAGATACAGAAAAGGCGGTGGGCTCATCTTCAAACCGAAAACTATTGCTGAGGAAAGCATGTATCATGAACACGTGTTAGCAGAGGTGCATGCATTTGTTCTGTGCAAAACCATATAGTAATCTACATTTGAACTAACCAAGTTGATCTGCGCTGTTGAGACCATTGCTGAACCTCCCGGTTGGCTGGGAATTGGGGAAGTCGACACCATTGTGGGGGAAATTGGCTTTTAATTTGCTTGTCAAATAGTTATTAGTTCCAACATCAGCTGTTGAATCGCCAAGAATGAATACGAGTTTTTTGGTATCGTCGGCCAAATGAGGAGTGAAATTGGCACAGATGATGAGCAGGAGCATGCACAAAGGAAAACTTGTTGTTGGCATAGTAAAATGAGGTTGGTTTATTGATTTCTTGCTTTCGTTGTGCTAGAACTTATGTCTCTGCTTACTCGTCGATCCTAGAAGTAAGTATTTATAGACCTTTTTTCTTAAATAAATTCTAAAGCCTAGGGAGGTAATGATAACAGGAAAATCCCGGACATTTTTTTTTCTTTTTACAAAACCTAAGGATGATTTGTTTGGGCGGAATGACCTATTAAATTGGATGTCTAGAATTTGCAGTTTTAGCTGATGGTGACTTCGCATAAGTGTCTGAATTAATGCACAGTTATTTAATACAACTAGAAGCCTTCACAAATAGAAGACTAAAACACAAGTTGTAGCAACTAGCAAAGAGTTATTCACTCTTGAAAAGGACAAAATTGTTCATACTGGGTATAATATAGAATATAGTTAAAGTTTGTGCGGCAGTGATCTCTGTTTTCATAAATGAAAACGTTAATGTTTTGGAATAAGTAGTCACTAATGACAAGATTGTGAAGCGGGTTAACCCCATTTAACGTTGGAAACAAGAATATCCCCAAAACTTGATGCTATTCATACAGCAATTTTCGAGGAATTTCTGAGCTGGTGAAGGATATTCTTCGAATATAATAATGGTGAATGATTTTTTACATTACTAGGTCATTAATTTACGCTTCATTTTGCTTTTTACAGTTGTAACTGGCAGGTTCAGTTACTCTAATATGTTTATGAATAATTTGGTGGCATTTATATGCTTATTAAGAAAATTTAAGTGACTTCTTTACATGAAATTCTTCTTTCTTATCCCCACCCACACGAGGTAAGATTGTGCAATGTGGAATGGGGGAATTGATGGGATTATTACGTATATATACAATCACTTAAAAATACTATCCCATGGGTTACGGTGGAGGTTCGGTGGTGATTGTGGAACGTCTGATTCAGAAGTAGATTCTGTTTTTGTTTTTTCTTTGAAAAATAAAAATAAAAAAAACTTGTGATTAGGTGCGGCGACGGGTAAGCATTTTATATGGAACGAGGAACCTTAGCCTTGTAACAATGCAGTGAATAGGACACAAAATAAAAGACAAAAACAAAGTTCTGGCAACAGCTATCCCTGAATTTTGACATTTGACAGGGACAAAATAGCTATAGTTTGTGAAACAAAGATTCCTACTTTTCACAAACGATATTGCTTTTTTTTTTTTTTTTTTTTTTGTAATAAGTAATAACTGGTCATGACTAATAACATGTAAGATTGTGGAAAATAGCACATGGGGATTTTCAAAATACTTTTAATTAAGCCGTTTAAGGATATTCTTCGAAGCTATCGACACTACTGAAATGTGTGTTACGCTTGTTGTTGGAAAAGTTTGTAAAATATTGATATTCATTGTCTAATTCTCAATCACTCAATCACTGCGTCCATTTCGATAATTACAAATCGTTGCACTATCCATCTATGCGGAATAAAGAGGTGTTGTTCTGCCTCATGAAAAGTAGCCAAGAACCGATCGAAGATTAGAAACTGCAAATATTATTACAGGATGCAAGAACATCGTATACAAAGTTATGTTGCAAGTAATCCTCAGGTGTCCAAGGCCAATAACACATACACATAATCACGATTTCTGTGACAATCTCTCTTATTTTTATACAGAAACACAGTCTTTGATCGTTGATTCATGCCGGATTGCTAATTGTTCTGTGCCAGTTGAGAAAAGTTAATCGGTGACACAAAATTCAATTGCCCCATATAGAGTGTCTCGGCTGCCAGTTTAGCAGCTTGTTCCGTGGGATGGTACATGTCCCAGAATAAATATTTCCGGCGGTCCGAACAAAGTGATGCCGTCGAGTTGCAAGGGCCTTCAACGTTTAAGAGTCCATATCCACAGCATACCGAATCCACATTATCAAGTTCTACAGCAATCAATTTCAAGAAAATTTAGCTAGCTAGCACATTCATTAATTATATATATCACCATATGTGATGTGCAATGCATGCCTTCAAAATTTCAATGTTCAATTGATGATGAATTATTATTTACTGTAGGTTGTTGGATTGTTAATGACATCATATGTCATATTGTAGGTGTTTCCGAGAGAGTATTTCATTTGTGGAAGGTGCGAGCTGATGCTACGTAGAAGGGCGTCGAGCGCTGTGTGGAACGATCGAGCAAGATCATTCATGGGAGGGAAGCAACCGATGGTGCCGTTAATGTTCCATTGGATAAATCTTGCGTAAGGACAGCAACCAACTGGTGGGACGCTTATAATGCCGAATTTTCTTGCTCCAAGTCCGTACAATGTCTGAAGCCATGCATGCAGATTAATTAATTTGGAAAATATATGATCAAATTAAAAACTGAGATTATTAATTTGGATCTATAGATTTAAAGGGATTTGATTAATTATCAAGTCAGTCGACAGCTCTTACTTTGATGTGGCTAGAGTAAACTGATAGGGTGAGGGCGATGAACTCGTCTGCAGATGTTTCGTTATTGCTCGAGAAATGGTGAAAGATGTCGTTGCTCCCCACACTGATGAAGAACAAAGACTGATTGAGCATTGCTTCTGTTTTCTGTGCACCGATCATAGCAGTGAAATTATCCCTCACTGAAGAGAACTGATTGATCTGCTCTGATAAAGGAACTGTCTGTCGAAGATCCATATGAATGTATACAGCCTTAGACGAAATCATCTAGCTAGAATCCCTCAAAATAATCAGTTTAAGGCCTTAATTACGTACCATGCCCAAATTAGTTGAATCTAGAAGTCCAGCGCCACCAGAGGCGAAGTTTACGCCTTTGAACAGATGCTTCTTGAAATGGTGAGATTGGAGTGTGAGCAGAAAAAGAAATGGTGGCGGGCTTCTCTTCAACCCGAAAAGTTTGGCTGAACAAAGCGTGACATGAATGCAAGTACTACTGTTAGCGTTAGCTAGCTGATCATGTTCGTGTTGTGCATGTATTTGTATATGGTGATTGAATTATAATGTTGACGATGTAAAGATCCAAGTTAGACTAACCGAGTTCATCAGCGCTGTTGAAGCCATTGCTGAACCTCCCAGTCGGGCGCGAGTGGGGGAAGTCTATGCCGTAATGGGAAAAGTTTGCTTTTAGAATGCTTCCGGCCAAATAGTTGTTGGTTCCGACATCAGCTGTGGAATCACCAAGAACGAAAATGGGTGTTGGAATGTCATCAGCCAAATGAGGAATCAAATTGGCACACAAAATTAGCAGACATAGGCACAAAGGATTGCTGATTCTCGCCATGTCAAAATGATCGAGGTTAATTACTCTCTGTTTAATTCTAGGATTCATAATTTGTAGATCTTTCTGTTTTTATGTTTGTTGAAGTCCAATGAGTTAATGATGAAAACAAAAGTTCCCGACAGGAAATTTTATTTATTAAGGTCCTTCTCCTTGTTACAAGGCTGTGAATGGGACTAAAATAGAAGACGAAACGAAAGATTTAGTGAGAGTTATCTAGGGATATTGACATTTGGAAATGACAAAAGTGTTCCTACTCGGTTATAATTCATCAGGTAACAGAGATTTCTGTTTCATGTTTATGAAAAAAATCAGAATTTTTCGAAATTAAAGTGGTTACCTCATTTAACGATGGAAACAACAAGAGTATCCACAGATTTTGATGCTAATAGCACAGGAATCTTCCAGGATATTTCTTTCCTCCTAGCTGTAAACAGGTTGGAGGTTCTTGTTTAATATGATTCATTTCCATTATCTGAATCTTAACTACAGAATTGATCAATATTTCCAATAAAATAGAGCTAACCGTGATTCTCTTTTTTTTTTTTTTTTTTCTAATTTATATATGTTATTTGTATGAACAGATCATACATCTCATTCCGCCTCATTGCAGCTTAGATTTTCCGTTGATTTTCCTAGCTCTTACAGTTTGTATTGTAACTGAGAGTTTCAGTTAACTAAAAAATGTATTTGCATAATTTGGTACCATTTAGATCGTCATTAACTGTTATCGAGAATCGAGTGATTTAGCGCTAATCAGAGCAATATTATTTACATCGAACTGGAAATTCCATGTTTGGAATATGATCCTTGATTATCATCGAGTGTAAAGTGGTTGTCACATATATAAATACTCCATTGCAACTTTGGAGATTACTACGGTTGGAAGAGCTCCACTTTCAGTTTCTAAACCTTAGAAACTGAAAAAATTATCCCCTGTACAAAAACAGTATAAGCAATGAATCCTCCATCACATAATCATGAATTCTGTGACAATTTAACTCATATTTATGCAGTTGAAACTGCATTATATATCTGATCACAAGTTGATGCTGGAATTAGTGCGAATTGTCTAGTGCCAGTTGACCAAAAGTAATTGGTGAAACATAAAGTGGGCCGAAATAGAGTGCTAGAGCTGCCAGAGATGAGGCTTCTTTAGTTGGGCGGTACATGTCCCAGAACAAATACTTGCCGTTTCATTACAAGGGCCTTGGGGGCGTTTAAGGTTCCATGTCCGCAGCATGCTGATTCCACTTCATCAAATTCTACAGCAATTTCAAGAAACCAAACACACTAGTATGTATGTATGTGTTCAAATTTTTTACATTAAAATAAAATGTTGATCGATGAATTCTTACTGAGGTCTTTTGCATTGTTGATCGCATCAGTAGTCATTTTGTACATGTTTCCAAGAGAGTACTTCATCCCCTGAAGTTGTGAGCTGATGTTACGCAAAAGGGCATCGAGGGATGTATGGAATGCCTCAGCAAGATCATTCATATTTCATAGGAAGGGCGTAAGAGTTTGTACGACGTCTATCACCATTCCAATGTCAAATTGATTTTGAGAAGTAAATTTAATTTAGCAGAGAAACTCTTAATTATATATGATTTGATGGATCTTACTGTGATGTGCTTGGAGTATGTTGCTATGAGTAGGGAAATGAAGTGGTCTCCTGTTCCATCTTTGTCTGGGGAGTAGTTGAAAATGTCATTGCTTCCGATGCTGATGAAGAATGGAGTCGCGAACCATTGAAAGCGCTGGACTTTGCTACAGACATAGCAGGGGAGACTCTGACTACTAGCTGTAGGGATCCCTAGAGCAGCCTATTCCTGAATCCTATGAGGGGAAGCTCTCGTAGAAGCTTTAGCCCTTGCTTTACATAAATTGTTATGAACTGACCAGTAAGAAGTTCGTGAGGCTGGATGGAATGAAGCTTCTTCCCCAAAAAAAGGAGAGAGATGTCCCGTCCCTTCTTTATAGAGGCATTCGTCAGCGTAGGAAGGCCAACCGAGTGAAGCTCTTTCTTTTTTTTGGCCGTGCCGTGCTTGGTATTATATGGACCACTTTACCAATGAGCTCAAAGGTCAGATGACAACGAGGGCTTCCTCTGCTTTTCCTCTCTCTCTCTCTCTCTATCCAAAACAACAATTTTTCAATCAATCCACCGGTCTTTTGTGTTTTTCGATAAGGCTCCAGATCCGGTGATAGGTTGATGTTCGCGGAATGGATCGGTTAAACATTCCATTAGGGAGCCTGGTCTTGACTCGTGATACACTTAGGTGCATCACTCTCTAGCCAAAGGGGGAAGTTAAAGCTGAAATTTGTTGTTTTGGATAGAGAGAGAGGAAAAGCAGAGGAAGCCCTCGTTGTCATTTGACCTTTGAGCTCATTGGTAAAGTGGTCCATATAATACCAAGCACGGCACGGCCAAAAAAAAGAAAGAGCTTCACTCGGTTGGCCTTCCTACGCTGACGAATGCCTCTATAAAGAAGGGACGGGACATCTCTCTCCTTTTTTTGGGGAAGAAGCTTCATTCCATCCAGCCTCACGAACTTCTTACTGGTCAGTTCATAACAATTTATGTAAAGCAAGGGCTAAAGCTTCTACGAGAGCTTCCCCCTCATGTAGTCGTCGTCTTGAACTGAATCAAGCTGAAGTAACAGACACTTGATCGGCAAGCGGGTGGGCTTTCAGGGACTGGGGAAGACGGGTGCAGCCTATTCCTGAATCCTATGAGGGAATAGAGTAGCTGCTTGCCAAGCAGGAATACCGATGAATCGATTCTTTGCCAGCCTTAGCTGTGGATGCTCAAAAAAAGAACGAATAGAAGAAGGGCTTTCTGCCGCTTATCGGACTAACATCCCACCATCAAACCAACACAGTAGGCCTGCACCCTACCATCCCAGAAAACCCTCGGACTAAAACCTGTCCTACACCATGGACTCTACACTACATACTTGATTGACTGGCTTAGTTCGACGGAATGAAGCTTTATCGGTCGAGGAAAGGAATAGCCCGGGAAGTGGAAAAGTTTGTCTATCTTTTTTAGGTATTACACTAGACGCCCGCAATGTCTCGATAGACTGCCCTACGACCATCGGCAACGATAGGTAGTCCCTGCTGAGAGACAAGACGGCTCTGATTGCTAGAGGCAGGTGTACAAGCAGCGGAAACAAGGGCAGCGGAAGCGGAAGAGGAAGAGCATCTTAGCTCTCGAGAAAGAATCAAAGTAAAGCTGTGTGGCGGCGAGAGATATCCGGTCTTGGTCTGTCTTTCAGAGGAAGAGTTTTGGCTTTGCTCACAGATTGCACCTCTCATTCAAAGTGGCATATTCATCTTACAACCATGACCAAGAAGAATGCAGGAGAAGAGCACTAAATGCTTGTAGGCAATACCAATTATATCTGATGAAATATGAGTTATTCAAATTTTACAAATTGGGCTAGAGCTTAGGTGTAGGAGTGTATCAATACTCAAATATGAAGTCACATACTCATCTTACTAATGATGACTAAGAAGGAAGTGATTTAGAAAAGATTAATAGATGTTAACAAACTAACCTAACCTATAAGTAATAAACATGAAACTTCATGCTCCTTCATGCTCTTTAAATTCTGTGAGAACACCAAAATAAGGATTGAACTACACCATTCACCATCTTGTTACAATAATAGGGAAACCACGTTTGCAATTGAAGTAAAAGAACATCTTATTACTATCACCACATTACAAATTAACTTGATCTATGTAGCCAAAAATAATCCCTTTTTATCTAGTTTTTTACCCATTTTTTTGTCTACTTGCATTAACCATCAAGTTCATCAAAACATGGTTTCAATTCAAATTGGAACGCCAAAATAATAATTCTATCCAATTCCCTTAATTTAAATCAAAGATTTACACATAAAGTTTTTATCAAGGAACCCGAAAACGAATGAAGAACTCTGTCAAATCTCCTACCAAAATTAGATAAGGAGAGGATATTAACAAAAAGAAAAAAAAACAAAGAAATTGAGAGAAAAGAAAACCTCATTGATTTGCTGGCTCCTCCGCTTATCCGGAAATATGGCTATAAAAACCCTGGGCTTATCTTCCAAATACTGATCAAATGAAGCCTGCCCATTTCATAATTCAAAACCATGAGAGAGAGAGAGGGAGGGAGAGAAAGATGAAAAAGAGGAGTCTTTACCCCAGAAATTTCATAAAGAGGGATGTCAGTGGAAATTCTTGAAGAGTATGGATTCACCATCTGAGCTCCTATCTTCGTCACCCTAAACTGCTTAACATTGCATCGCTAGTTTAGGCTTAGAATCACCGAGTCTCTCTTGAAACGAAACCGTCCTCCGAGAATAAGGGTGACCCGGCACGATGGCGCCGCCTCCGCAACCTCACTCTTTCAAACTCATAGTGCGAGCAGGACACGGGTCGCATCGGAGAAGCTCCTAGTCGCCGCCATTAAACGAGGAGGACACTGGTGGTGACGAACGGTCGATGGAGGAATTTGTTTTCAAGATGAAAGAGAGAGAATGGAGGAGGAGAAGAGACGCATCCTGAATAGAAAAATATTTTTAATATATCATTTTTACTGATAAAAGAAAGTTACTGGGCGCCAATTTAAAAAAATTAGGGTTCAGGTAAATATCAAAATAAATTAATTTTAATTATCAAATGATGTTCAAAAAAGCTGAAAATATGTGGATCTGGAAGCTCACATGTCCCTTCAGATTTTGACGAAGTTGCCGACATGAAAAAATTCCAGCAAGGCCGCCGGAATCGGAAAGTGTGAAGTTTGTCGACATCTGCCGACATTGGAGGTAGGGCCCCCGGTCCTTTTGAGACATTATTCTGAAAAGTGTCTCAATAGCTGAATGGATATATTTCCTACAAAATACATCGTATTTAAAGTATTAAATGTGAATTATATAAATAGAATGTATTTATGGGATAGTGGGACACGTGGCACAATTTTAACGGGCCTTGGGTAATGCTCAGGGGGAGCATATAATTTTCCGTACTATGGAGTAAATTGGGGCCGTCATTTTGAATTTCCCTTAGTTTTTATGGACCTTTTATGCCCATATAATGTTGTACGGACTTAATAAGCGCAGACTGCAGAGACATGTCATCTATGATCTAGAAATCTACCGCTTCAAAGATGAAACTTGAAACACAGATGATTGCGAGGACCGATAATTCTTGAAAAAAAAAATATTTATATATATATTTCATTCTGCATTAGCTATTTAGCTTACTAAAATAAGCATTGCATAATCTCAGCAACCAGATAACAAAATATGGTGGCTCGTTTGTTGCTGTTGATGTAAACCGTGAGATGATGAACATCTATAAGCCGCCATTGACAACAATAAAGCTTTCTCGACATCTTTCGCTGCCTTCTTCTGCATCAATGATGTAACATATATCAAGAACTGCGAATCACAGGGCAACGTGATTGGTCCGTTTCTGGGCAGTCCAAATTCTTCTTCAGACATTATGAGCAGTTCCCTGAAAATAAGGCTGTTGAGATGAGCAATTGGGAGTGAGAATCGAACTCCGTCGTTCGTATATACGATGAAATGCCCTTTCTCCGCCACTTCCGAGGAATGATCGCTTGTGCTGACCTCGTCTATCTTTTTCGGGAAAGATATGCGTTTTCTTGTTAAAGCTGCTACTTTTTGCCATTTCCTGGCCATCTTGATGAGTTTTCTTGCACTGATCATCTTGATTTCTTGTTTTCTTGAACTGAGAATTTGAGGGGTGGGTTTTTCTTGATCTCGAATTCTTGATTGATTGTTGTTGCTGTAAGTATATGAAGGGAAATTGTGAAGGGGGTTATGTTTTATACTTTTATATATTGGAAGTTACAGACAATGCATTAAATTTAGCTTTTTGATTGTGTGGTAGTACTACTCTAGGGTTGCAAGGCCATGTGAAATTTTGTGGGAAAGAGTAGGGTGGGAGGGTGGCAATGTCGGTCTTGGTTTCGATTTTTGTTGAGCGTTTTGGGCATTCTTTTCTTTGTGGTGTTGAGTTGTTAGATTGCAAAATGGGCAGGAACTCATAATAGCCACGGGAATGAAAAGAGGGATATGGTGAATCTTTTTTCTGCTGCTGGATGTATTGATATTTGGTATGATATTCATGCAATTTCCTTTTCTGGATTTAATGAGTGGGGAAATTTGGCAGATTGAATACAACAAGGCATGCTGGTGGAGGCTACCAAACAGGGCAGAATATGTGGCTCAGACCATCAAGATTGAATGGTGTGATGATTATTGAATACTCAAATACCAACAGGTGGCCACACCTTGGCTGAAAGTTTAGTTACTAAACTTACTACAGAAAATATTAACTATTATGATATGATCATAATACGTGTTTTTTCGTGATTTAGGAAGAATATTTCCTAAGAGCTGATTGTTAGTAGAGACGAGGGATACATTACTACTGCACCAGTATGTGTTCACTTAAATTGATAGCATTTGTATAAGAGTCATTACAAAGAATTTGAAAAGGGTCCCTTTGTCAAATGTTGTATAGCTGCATCCACATTGCTTTGTCCTCTTGGCCACATTGTGGAAAAGATGAATAAATTGTAGCAGTCGGCTTTTCTTCTGAGTAATTGAGACAAAAAAAGGAGTGAAGGAAAGATCTTTGCATAGGTCGGTCTACTGGAGATGGATTTTGATATTTAGCTCAATATTTGTTCTTTAATCTAGGAGCTCAAAACCATGTGCCAGTTGGTCACCTTTGTATGGTGTCGTTAAAGGATAAATCATTTCTATTATGTTGTTTGGTTTGATAGCAGAAGGGGTCCGGTTAGGTTTCTGTCAGCTCATAACAAAATATCAAAATTCATGAAATCTATTCTTCAATGTAAAAGAATGCACACTTGGCGTCTCGTACAGTAGCTGAAGTTGGCTGTCTCCTTTCCTTCATCAAGTTATTTGTAGTTGAAAATTTGCATGAATATTCAAGACTCCAGCTGAACTGTGGTTCTATGTACAAGAGCTATTTTTGGATAAGGCAAGCCTTTCCTGATTCTTATGTGAGTCCATCTTGAATAAACATATTTAGATTTCAAGTTAGCTTGGAGGCCGTGTGGCCAATTCGACCGAAAGATTATTCAACTTTGTGATAAAAGTAAACCTCAAAACTTTTTCCAGTAGAGATAATTGTTTTTTTTACTAAAGAAGAGCAAGTTGCAGTATGAGAAAAGGCACACTTAGATTGTCCAAAGCAAGGGGTTTGCTTCATATGCATAACCACTCATTGTCATTGATTTTGGAATGTTTTGACTTGTCGTTTCTTACATTAACTCTTGTTGTGTTTTTGTAGCCAATCAATGAATAAGAAACTGTTGGTTCATTTGGCCTTGATACAAACATGATGATGAGCAGCGGCTTCTAGCAACTGACTTAATCAGAGCTTCATGCAATTCTCCAGCTCGACCTTTTCGGATGAGGCAAATGGCGTAGTCCATGAAGACTGAATCACAGGGTAATACAATAGGCCCGTCGCTTGGAAGCCCGTACTCCTCTTCAGACATCTCCAGCAGCTGTCTGAACACCGGGTTGTTGAGGTAAGCCAACGGAACCACAAAGCGCCTATCATCAGCCGTGTAGATTGCAAAGTGCCCCTTGTCTACAGATGATACCGCGCAGCAACTGTCCAGACCATCACTGCTGCTGTTTCTTGGAGACGACGAGATCCTCTTGCGTCGGAGAGCAGCCAAATCCTGCCATTGTTGGATCATGTTCACAAGTTTCTTTGCTCTGATCATTGTAGCTCAAGTGGGAAGTAATATTTGAAGAGATGAATTTTGCAACTTTGTTATTGCAGATGAATCGAAAGTGGAAGTGGATTTAATTTATACCAAGGAAGATGGAGAGAGAATTGGAGTTGATGCTTGAAATCAAGGGCCTCAACGCCATGTGCGTTGGGATAGATGGGACCTGATCTGTATTCGACAAAAAAAAAATGTCTAATGGCAGTGTATTTAGGTAAAAACATGAAGAGAAAATTCATACCTTCCAATTTGCTAATTGGGTCGAAAACATGATGGTCCTTACACTTTGGTGTTCTTCTCAGACAGCCACAGAAAAATATGGTTATGGTTATGTGAGAAGTGAGAAGTGCAAATGTAGACAGCCAGCAATTACTATGTTTGCATATTTTGTTTCAAATCAAATTGACAGGGCAGCCCATATGCGCAAAAAATATCTATATTTAGTTTCCACCAAATTGTCGAAAAGCAGAGCATGGAGTTTTCGATGATGAACAAATTCTTCATGCCACATAAAACTCTAAGCCAGGGCGTATCAAGATCATATGGGATGTCATAAGACCTTATTCACAATTACAATATCAAAGAGAGCATGTTATTTCAGTTTGCTAAAAGAAGAAAGCATAACATTGTTTTATCGTGTGTATTCTCTTTTTTCAAAAAAAATATATATATATATATTTGTTTTTTCCAAAAAAAAATTATTAGCAGCAAAAATAAAATAAAATTTTATGATAACGTCAATATTTAAAAATAGTCAATCTTGATCAAAATACAAAAGAAATGAATTCCACAGAACAAAAGTATATTAAATCTAGGGGGTGTATTGGATTGGGATTTTGATGGATTTTGTTGGATTTTAAAATGTCCATGGATTTCTATGGATTTTATAAATCCATAGACTCCACGTGGAGTCTCCCAAAACTCCACATAGAGTCTCCCAACTCCACGCAGAGTCTGGCGGATTTCGTATGGACTTCGGACCGATTTTGAACGATTTCAATGGATTTCAAATCCATCTCGCCAGCGCTCGTTGGAACACAACGATCGGTGTATCTGGTAAGAAAAATTGAACCCAGCGGCCGCTGGAATCGAGCGGCCTTGATCCCAGCGGCCGCTGGAGTGCCATCATCGGCAAGGCCAGCGGCCGCTGGGGTCGGGTGACGGCTGGGGTGCCCGATTTTAACTCCTCACCGGCCGCTGGGACACCGCGCTCGCTGGGTTTTTCAAATCCATCGAAATCTCGTGTCTGGAGGTCGGAATTCATCCTTTGTAATTTTCACGTGAAATCCAGCTGAAATCCAACGAAGTCAATGACTTTTTAAAGTCCGTGGATTGTTGAATACCGCAGAATTTTAAAGGACTTTTAAAAGTCTGGATTGAATACACCAAGATTTCGTTGGACTTTTAAAAGTCTGGATTGAATACACCAAGATTTCATCGGACTTTTAAAAGTCTGGATTGAATACACCAGAATTTCGTTGGACTTTTAAAAGTCTGGATTGAATACACCCGGATTTTAAAAGTCCAACGAAATCCAACGAAATCTCAATCCAATACACCCCCCTAGTCTACTTTAGCAAATGTGCAAAATTGTCGTTACGAATTGGGCATGTGTGCTTGTGGAAAAAAAAAAAAAAAAGATTCAATTTCGGAACTTAAAAAAAAAGTTAATTTTTAATTATTATTTTTTATAAATATTGACTCACAATATTTTTATTTTACATTAAAATTCGACAACGTCAAATTTTCGAAATTATAAGTTTTTCCTTTTAAGAAAAGTGAAAATTCAAGATTCAAATTTTTATATTTTTAATAGTAAAATGGTTAATTAGATAATTTATACATTTATGATTAATTATGGCATATAAATATAAATTAAAACGAGGAAAATGAGCATTGAGAAGTTTTTGTATGAAATTGGTTATATGGAATATTTTTTAACTAAATTAGCTAATCCTGATTTATTCTTAATCAAAGTGGTTTATTTTGATTTTCCACACACGTCATGTGCTTCGATTTTTTACATGAATGTATTTGTCCAGGTACTTAGCTACTACACCAAATTCGAAGTTGTGCTTCAATAGGGTCTTTTTAATATAAATAATATGTTTGTGATAATATTTTATATTATGTATATATTTTTATATGTATATATAATAAATATATTCTATATTGGTATGCATTAGTCATATAAGCAATATGTAATATTTTATTTGGAAATAAACTTATAAATGAAAATTTCAAAATAGTTTGGTTAA
Organism: Perilla frutescens; assembly: GCA_026008535.1. Lineage (NCBI taxonomy): Eukaryota > Viridiplantae > Streptophyta > Magnoliopsida > Lamiales > Lamiaceae > Perilla > Perilla frutescens. Next base: position 34,022,155 of record BRKX01000012.1, read on the forward strand.
AAATAAGTAAAAAATAGGGATGAGCATTCGGTTTTCGGTTCGGTTCAGTCCCGAAAATGTTAAAATTGAAGAAAATTGATTTTTTTTTAAATAGAACCGAACCGAATTGAACCGAAATAAATTTCTGATCGGTTCGGTTCGGTTTTGAACTGAATTTTTTTTAATTTTCTGATTTTTTTTTTACTTTAAATTTTCCTCATTCGATATAATTAAATATGTACAAGTGTGAATTAGCTAATTATTAAGATTCAAGTTCAAAAAATACAAATAAACAATTGAATAAAGTACAAAAAGGTGTAAAACTCCAACAAAGCAAAGTCGAATAAACTATAAAGTCCAATAAAGACAAGTATTTTTATTACTAATATATATATAAATTCGATTTTTCGGTTCAGTTCAAGTATTTTTCCTTTGGACCGGACCGAAACCGAAACCAAATTTACGCTAGAAAATTTCCCGAACCGAAATTTGAAAAGAATCGAATTGAAAAAACCAATCTAATTCGGTTCGATTCTCAAGTTTCGGGACTTTTTGCTCGCCCCTAGTAAAAAATGCATAGGCACTAGGCGCATCCTAATTTTTTATTTTTTTCTTTATATAATATATATATATATATATTAAAAATAAAATTAATGAACCTTAAAATTAAAGTGAGTTAATTTTCTTTTATTTGGTGATTCACACAGTGCACTTATTCAACACTAACACATGGGCTTGACAATTATTTTTTTCAAAATAAACATATACCATAAAATGGAATTAGTGAATCATAAAATTAAAATGAATTAATTTATTTATTTTTATAATCCGGTGACTCGCACAATGCACTGACCTTACATTAATGTGTGAACTCATGCACTATACTCGACAATTAATTTTTTGAATTAAATATAAATTCTAATTAAGATTAATAAATTCTAATTTAGATGTGTTTAATTATAATTGAGATATAATAAACATTTATAACTAAAGTCGTAAAGATGACTGTTACGGATGATACATTTAGTGCTAATATATTTTTTTTCAGAACAGGGGGCGTCGACCAGCCCATCTGACGGAAAGGCCTGATAGAAGTTTTTGCCTATTAGTGCGTGTGTATGGGTGTGTATTTATTTATTTATTTATTTTTGCTTGATTGAAAACATATTTGCTTTCACCCAAAATAGGGAAATTCTAAACATAGCCCCGTTTTTCTCTCCATAGCCCCCACTAATAAAAAAATATAAATATTAATATAATAAGTTATTTTACCCCCATAACCCCCAATACTTAAAAACCTAACACAACCCCCTAAATATCATAGCCTCTGCTTGTGTTTTATAATTAACTTTTAATTATCATAGCCCTTGTTCCATAATTAAAAATAAAATAAAGAGAGAACATACGACATAGACAATCTTGTATCATAGCATCCGTTCATAATCTTTCTCCAGAATATTAAGTAGCTAAATATCATTAAGGCATGATTGATCATAAATCTTTCTCTAGAATATTAAGTAGCTAAACATCATTAAGGCATGATTAATATTTGCTCACCTGCTTTCTGATCGTCCATAATCTATGCAGATATATACAATTCGATTAACTACAACATTCAAGAAATTAATTAATGGTTTGCACAATAAATTTATCTATGATAATCAAAAGTTAATTATAAAACACAAACGGAGGCTGTGATAGGTTTTTAAATATTGAGGGTTATGAGAGTAAAAATAACTTATTATATTAATATTTATATTTTTTTTTACTAATTGGGACTGTAAAGAAAAAAAACAGAGGTTGTGTTTAGAATTTTCCCCCCAAAATATTAAGGATGATTCTAAACACAGCCCCCAAATTTCTTATTATAGCCCCCATAAATAAATATAATAATATAATTAATCAAATTCTTAATTTTGCCCTTATAGTCCAATTTTCTTCTTTATTTTTCCATAATCTTTGTTTAAAACACAACACCAATTATCTGTAAATACCAATAGTGTATTCTTCAAATTGATTCTTGTAAAAATCAAAGGTGAGTTGTCCAACCCAATTTTTCGTCAAAATCTACAACGACGAATTTGATTTCTTGGATAGGAGGAAATTGAAAAATTAAGTGCAATCTATAGATTCATGAAAAGGATTAAGAAATTAATATATATACAATCTAACTTCTCTTGAGTTCCTAAAACTAATATCATACAGATTGTGTTGTTGATTGTTTAAAAAAAAATCTCGAGTCTGAGAACAATGGTGGATTTTCTTTGAACCGTTTTCCAACACCCACCCTATTAATGTTCTTGAATTTGAAAAACCCAAAAGAAGGGTAATAGAAATTAAGAAGAAAACATCGTTGTTTTATTTCGTAATGACACTATTGGGTAGCACAACAATTGGTGTTGTTTTTTGAACTGAATCCAGAAGATGAGTTCTTCATCTGGTCGATAACTATTATTGGGGCTGTATTATAAGGGTAAAATTGGGAATTTCAATAATACTATTATTTTATTTATGTTGGGGGCTATAATGAGAAATTTGGGGTTGTATTTAGAATTGTCCAAATATTAATCGCTTCATGCAATAATTTAGAGGTGATGGGCTAACTTATTAGCCCAATTGTTACTTGCTTGATTGGGCAAGTGAACATTTCTACTAGGCTTCCTGGGCTAAACACCTCAAATCGGTACTAGGAGTCTAGGACCATCTCGGATTTTAATTTATTATTATTTTTTTAATCCACTTTGATGCATCAAAGATCCACAATTAATGGGATAAAATTAAATAAACTTGTCATTATTTTAATTTAGTTAAATTATACAAATTATAATGTGATAATATTTAATATTTCATAAGTTCGAATTATTAAAAAAAATGAAAATTGGCGGTTAACCGTCTAACCGCCGGTTAACCGGCACAAACCGCCCAAACAAAAAACCTCCGCTTATGGTTTGAAAATTGTAACTGTACCCCTCCGACGAATAGTGCAATTCCAGTTTGTGTCATCTGAAACCGACTAATCGTTGGTTTGTAACCGAAACCGTGGGCAGCTCTACTTACCGATCTAATGATGTAATTCACTTTATTTAAAAAAAAAGTTATTTAACTAACTTTCTTGTGATCCTTTTGTAATAATTTAACATACATCCTTGTGAATAACATGAAAAATAAACACCAAATATAATAACAAGATTATAGATATAATTGAGACACCCAAAATAAAATAGTAAATTATAAAGAGATTTTCTGTGAGTTACTTGACCTAGAAAGGTGATCGCTCCTCCCTCTTTTCTTTTCTTTTCTTTTTTAGTAGCCCCTCTCCCACTTTTTCTTTCCTTCTCACTTCTCTTTCAACTTTTAATTCATTCTTTTTTTACAAATATATATTTAATTATTTTGAATTAATTTAATTTGTATATTCGACGTTTTATATATGCAGTGCACTCGTGCCGATGCTAATGTTTGGGCTCATGCACCACACTCAATAATTAATTTTTTTGAAATAAATATGTATCATAAAATGAGATTAGTGAACTCTAAAATTAAATTGAATTGATTTAATTTTTTTTATTTGACATCTTGCCAGTGCACTCATCTGCTGCTAATGCTTGGGCTTGTGCACAATGCTCAATAATTAATTTTTCAAAATAAATATGTATCCTAAATTGAAATTAGTGAACTCTAAAATTAAATTGAATTAATTTAAATTAGTTTTTTATCCCACGCCTCGTACAGTGCATTCGCCTAATACTAATGTGCGGACTCATGCATTACACTCGACACAATATAAATATTTAAAAAAAAAATAAAAAAAACCAAACAAAATGAAAAGGAAAAAAAAAGCAAAAATAAAATAAAATGGATGTGCGGTCGTGTAGAGCGGTTTTGGATTTTTTGGGCGGATCTATGTATAATTGACCCGTCTAATAAATTGTTTCCCGTTAAATGATCTAATATAAATTTTTGTGTGGTAAAATATATATTAATTTATGGTACTGTCTTCACCGGTCGACAACATGGGAGGTTCCACGAACTTCTGAGGAAAGCTAGCTACGATATTACGACCTAATTACGTTTTTACGACAATGCATGAAAACTCCCAGAAATTGCCAACATTTATTCGTCTGTGGTCTGTCTTTAAACAATAACATTTTGTCGTTTTGCTCCAACGAACTTGGTTTGTCAAAGACATATATTAAATGTCTTTACATACGTTACATAACATAGATACATATAAGTTAATACTGTTACTTTTACACATGAGCCAACATTTCTTTAGTAATCTAGAGAAATGAGAAGGTAAAAAACATATTGTCTATTTATGTAATCACACCTTCACTTATTTAAAAAGAAATTAACAATTGATACTTCTCCGAATATTGATATTTTAGATTTTTAAACTTGTTTCAAATTAGTTGATATTTATCAATGAAATTTTTATTTGCACTACTATTTTATTTTTTGCACTTTGATTATTCAATGCACTATAAATTTTATTCTTTGCACCATGTACATTTACATGATATCCTCCACTTCAAAAATATTTGTTTTACTTAAAAAAACAACAAATAAAATATGTTCAGAAACACAATTTCAAACACGTTCACCTTGTTCGAGAATATTAATTCGAAGGACTCCAATACTTGAAAAAAAAAGTTAGTTCGAAAACTAAAGTTTGAACAACCCTCATTTGTTCGAAAATTAAAATTTGAACGACACTTAGAAAATTTCAGGGTACAAGGGTGTTCAAAGTTAATTTTTCGAACAATCTTAATTTGTTTAAAATATATTTTCCGAACAAACTATGTTCAAAAATTGAAGTTCGAACCACTCCAATATAATATGTTCAAAAACTTAAATTCGAACGCCCTGAACTCTGATTTTTTTCTCCAAGTACTGTTAAAAAAATGGAGTTCGGACCACTCCAAAATGTTCAAAATTTTCAGTTCGAATGAATCATGATCTAGACAAAAAAAAAAAAAAAACTCCACAACACATTCTAAACTTGATTATTTTCCATCAATACATCCATACTAGCATCTAACACTTCTAATATATTATTAGAAATTGATGAATACTTCGATTAATTTGATTTTTTTATATAGTTTTGAATTTGTGGTGCATTGAGTAATTTTAGTAGTATGAACAAGTAATAAAAAGTATTAAAGTAACTTCATAATTATTTTATTTTTTCTTTATTTCTTTTGTGATGCAAAGAGTAAAATTAATAGTGCAAATAGTCACTCACATTTACCATTTTTCACACATCCTCTCCCAATTTTATCTCTATTAAAATACTATAAAATCGACTATATCTGACTTACCATTAATAGATGAGATTTCTACAATATAATTTACTAGATTTGATATATATGGAGAAAGAGAAAGAAGGAATATTTGTTATATTTTTTTCCATCTTAATTTTTATGAAAAAATTTAGAACATCAAATAATATGAAAAAGTGGGAGTAATGATTGTCTCCTTGGGGATGGCCTAGTGGTGGAGTGGTGTTATCTTGAGGCAAAATGTCTCAAGTTCGAATCCTACCACCAACCAACACCATTAGGTGTGAGTCTGTCACACCTGTGTGGTTTACCTCCTCTGTGTAGTTTACAGGCCAACGGCTACGGGTTATCCTCCCTGTGTGGTTTGCAGTCCATCAACTACAGGTTACTCTCAGGGAGTACTGATTAATACTTTCTCACATCTGGCCTGCAAGTGTGCTTTACTTCTCGTGTGTTCACGTGGTCCTCTCTGTGTGGTTTGCAGACCAGCAACTACCCTCAGGGAGTACTGATTAATACTTCCTCACATCTGGCCTGCAAGTGTGGTTTACCTCCCAACGTCTCAAAATTTCATATATTTATTTAAGTAAGAAAAAGGGTGGAATATTAAATAATACTTCAAAAATTTGTTAAAAAAACATAAATTTAGAGTTTATTGCAGCAGAAAAATAAAATGCTTAAAACATTAAACAGTCTTTATTCCATCACTTCGTCTCCACCACACCGCCCGAACTTCCTTAGCCTGAAAATATAAATAGATTTGGGATGAGTGCTATTAACTCAATGGAGTAACTCAATTATCCAAATTATACAAATATAATAGTAAGAGCAAGCCATAGCATAACATATCGTATCATAGAGCCCGTAGGCCAACATAGCATATAACCCATAAGTTAAACATAGTAATAGCCTGTAAGCCCATAGCAATAGCCCAAAGACCCATATGACTCGTAGGTCTACCCACACACTGCATATACAACTATAATAAGAATAAGAGTTTCGTATTTATTCTCCGAGAGAATCCCCACCTTAACCAATTCTTTGAAAAAAATACAGTTATAAATATCCACGTGCGCCGCCTAGCATAATAATAATAATTGATTAACCATAATATTAATTAATTTAATGCTAAAAAAAATAATAATAACCTTTACAAATAATATGTGTTGAAGAATGCATATTCAATATATATATATAGGAAACTGTGTGATCACACACACACACATATATATAAATATTTATTTACACATGTGTGTGAGATGTGTATATAACATATAATTATGTATAGGTGTGAGAGTGTACAAGTGTTGTATGCATTTGATAAAGTTTAGGACAAATATATATATATATATATATATATATATATATACATGTCAGTGCACATAATTATATATTACATACGTGATGTACAATATATATATAGGTAAGCGTGCATGTGTGTATATAATATATACATATGCATAGGGGTGTGTGCGTGCATTTAGTTTAGGGTATACATATATACATATATATACATAGGCGTGTGTGAGTGACATATATATATATATATATATATATGGGCGTGAAAATGTGTGTATATGCTACCAATCTAAACATATATATGAGCATAGAAATAATAATATAAAATATGTACATGCATATATGGTGTGTGATGTATGTATATAAGTAGGTTCCATCTAGGTAAAAGTTTTTCTTCAAAGTACGGGTGGGACTAGAGGTCATAACAAAGCATATTTCTTCCCCATTAAAATACAAGGAACCCCAGGCCTTTCTCTACCCACTTAACAGTAAAAGAATTTTATGTGATTGGCTCTCTCTCTCTTTTTGAATAACCGAACTACTCATCTCTCTCATTTCACCCGGAAGCCAAAATAGAGGCACAAATTCTCGACGAGAAGCATAAAAAAATAATGGGAAGCAGAACTAAAAATTTAGAAGTGTACCTAGAAATCTCAGAGAAGGCAGAACTCGAAAGTTTAAGTAGTGAAGCTACGAATGCTTGGGTGTGATTATAGTGAAGAAGAGACCCATATTTATACTAGAACACAAAAATTTATTATGGAAGGGTCAAATTTGTTCTGATTTTCTTTCCAAAATCTTGCATCTCTTGGAGGTGTTCCCAAGTTTAATGGATGAAGGTTAGGTTTAGGTTTAGGTTTTCTCACGGTTGGTAGAAAGAGGATTGACGTTGACGGCGGAGGCGTTCCTCCTCCCCAGCTGTGGTGATGGGCTTCACAAAAGAAACTTGACTTTTGGGCATAGAAAATATTTAGGGTAATAAGTGCAAAAATTCTTAAATTAGTACCAATAATAATAAATAAATAAATAAATAAAGTAATAAAATTTTAATATAACTCAATCATGCATGACAAAGCATATAATAACTATTTGACACGACTTATAAGAATGTAACATTATTATATATAAATATATGCATGCTTGAGCAACGAATAAATTTTCGGGGTGCTACATCCTTACCCACTTAAAGGAAAATTTCGTCCTCGAAATTTACTTACCTCAACCCATAAACTGTGGATATTTAGATCTTATATCCTCTTCTTTTTCTCAAGTGGCCTCGTCTTTCCCATGCCTACTCCAAACCACTTTAATTAAAGAGATTTCTCTATTTCGCAATATATGGACCTTGCGATCTAGGATTTCAACCGGATGTTCATCATACGATAAATCTTACTTAGCTCCAAATCTCTATAATTCACGACATTAAGCGGGCCGTACATGTACTTCCTCAATGATGAAATATGAAAAACATTATGCACGACGGATAGACTCGGGGACAATGCAAGCCAATAAGCTAACTCTCCGATCCTATCGAGTATTTCAAACGGCCCAATATAGTGAGGTTTTAATTTCCTTTTCTTTCCGAAACAAACCACTCCTCTCATAGGAGATACTTTGAGGAATACTTTGTGGCCAATGATAAAGTGTAGATCCCTCCTTTTCAAATCCGCATACGACTTTTGCCTATCTTGAGAGATTTTGATATGCCCTCGTATTTTGCTAATTACGGCAACTGTCCTTTCCAAGATCTCTAGGCCTAAAAAATTCTTTTCTCACTAACCTCGTTCGTCCCAATGCAATGGGGAGCGACACTTTCTTCTGTACAAAGCCTCATAAGGAGTCATTCCAATTGTCACTAGGTAACTATTATTATATGCAAATTCCACCAAAGATAGGTGTCTTTCCCAACTTTTCCTAAAATCCATTACATAAGCTCGTAACATATCCTCAAGTGTTTGGATCATTCTCTCGAACTGTCCATCAGTTTGTGGGTGATATGCAGTGTTGAACCTCAACTTCATTCCCATAGCTTCTTATAGGCTTCTCTAAAATTTTGATGTGAACCTTGTGTCTCGATCCGACACAATAGTGATTGGCACTCCATGCAACCTCACGATCTCATCCACATAGATTTGAGCTAGCTGATCCAAGCCGACTTCGTAAGTCTATCCACGATGACCCAAATAGCGTGATTTCCTTTTACCGTCCTTGGCAATCCTACCACGAAATCCATTACAATATTCTCCCACTTTTATTCTGGAATCTCAAGGGATTTTAGCAAACCCGTTGGTTGTTGGTGCTCCGCCTTCACTTGTTGACACGTCATGCACTTCTCAATATAGTCTCCAATAGACCGCTTCATATTTTTCCACCAAAAATACCTTTTCAAATCTTGATACATCTTTGTTTTTCCAGGATAGATAGAGTAACGGGTATTGTGAGCTTCTTCCAAAATCTCTCTTCTCAAGATTTCTTCCTTAGGTACACATAGACATCTCTTGAATGTTAGTGCACCATCATCAACTACTATGAAGCCCTTGATGTTGTCCTTTTGTACTCGTCCCTTTAGCTTGCTCAAAAAGTGGTCTCGACTTTGTGCATCCTTTATTTTATCTCTTAGTAGTGGTTGAACAGTCAATGCTGCTAGTGTTTATGTAGTGTTTTCTATTGGCGGCACCACTTCAATACTCATCTTTGCAAACTCTTCAATCAATTGTGATGAATACAATGTTGCTAAGTTACTTTTTCTGCTAAGAGCATCAACTACAACATTTGCTTTACCGGGGTGGTAGTGGATGGTGCAGTCATAATCCTTCATGAGTTCCAACCATCTTTTTTGCCTCATGTTCAACTCCTTTTGTGTGAAAAGATACTTAAGACTCTTATGATCCGAATAAATTTCGCACTTGGATCCATACAAGTAATGACGTCAAATCTTCAAAGCATGCACACCGGCTGCTAACTCCAAGTTGTGAGTCAGGTAATTCTTCTCATGCACTTTAAGTTGCCTTGAAGCATAGGCAATGACCTTCCCATATTGCATTAACACGCGTCCCAATCCTTGTTTAGAGGCATCACTGTAAATTACGAATCCTTCGGTGTCGTCCTGAACGATCAAAACTGGTGCGGTTATGAGTCATTGCTTTAGCTCTTGGAAACTCTTCTCGCAATCTTCATTCCATTCAAACTTAGCTCTCTTCCTTGTTAGCTGGGTCAAAGGGCCAGCTATCTTCGAGAATCCTTCAATGAAATGTTGATAGTAGCCCGCCAAACCTAAGAAACCTCAGATCTCGCTTGCAGACTTTGGTGTGCTCCAATTCTTCACAGTTTCCACCTTGGCTGGGTCTACATCAATCCCTTGTGTCGTCATCACATGTCTGAGAAATTCGACTCGGTCTATCCAAAACTCACATTTTTTTGAACTTCGCATAAAGCTTCTAATTTCGCAAGGTTTCTAACACCAGTCACAAATGCTCTTCATGTTGACTGCGATCCTTTGAGTACACCAAGATATAGTCGATGAAGACAATCATAAAAGTATCCAGATATTGATGAAACACTCGATTCATCAGGTCCATGAACACAGCTGGTGCATTTGATAAGCTGAAAGGCATCACAGTAAACTCTTAAATCCCGTACCTTGTTCGAAAAGCTGTCTTCTCGATGTCTCCTTCATTGACTCTCAGTTGGTGGTATCCCGATCTTAAATTTATCTTGGAAAAGATTCCAGCTCATTTTAACTGATCAAACAGGTTTTCAATTATTGGCAACATGTACTTATTCTTTATGGTGAGCTTGTTAAACTCTCGATAGTCGATGCACATCCTCATTGTTCCATCATTTTTCTTAACAAACAGCACCGATGCTCCCCAAGGTGAGACACTTGGTCGGATGAGACCTTTGTCTAGCAATTCTTGGATTTGAACCTTCAACTCTTGCAACTCAATCGGGGCCATACAATAAGGTCATTTGGATAATAGTGATGCACCAGGTGTCAACTCAATGTTGAATTCTACTTGTCTCGTCAGAGGAATACTGACTACATTCTCTGGAAATACATCTGGATATTCCCCAACCACTAGTATGTCCTCCATTTTTAATCCTGCTGGCTTCGTGCTTATAATATTCACCAAAAATGCTTGGCAATCTCTCTCCTTCAACAACTTGACTGCTTTCATCGCTGACATGATACATAGTGGAGGTTTCACTTAGCTCCCGCGGCATGAAAATGGATTTCTTCCAAGATTCTAAAATATCACCTCTCTCTCTCTCGACACTTGATAATTGCATGGTTACGGCTTAATCAATCCATGCCGAGGATCACATCAAATTCTTGCATCTCCAAAATTAATAAATTTGCATCTAGGGTCCTACTTTTTACCTCCATCTTCACTTCTCGAGCAACATAATTTGCTTCCATGGTTTCTCCCGAGGGGATGCTTATCCTTAATGGGTTATCCTTTTCATGACATACAATACTAGTCTTCTCATAAAAGTGTTTGGATATAAAAGAATGCGAAGCGCCGGAATCAAAAGTACTAGAGCAGGCACTTTATGAACTGGTAGAATACCTGACATAGTGTTGGGCTCACTCGGGTTCTCTCCTTGATGCATGGTGAAGGCACGGGCATTTTCCTATCTTGGAACCCTTCCTTATTGATGTCGAGGATAGTTTGATGCCATATGTCCCAGCTGGTGGCATCAATAATAAACATTCTTCCCAAAGAAGCACTCTCCATTATGGTATTTCTGACACTGTGGACAAAAAGGTTTGCCTCTTGCAGAGTTTGAATTGTCATTTGGCCTCGGCCTGTTGTTGGAGCTTTCTACCGGTCGATGCTTCTTTTCTGGTTGGACGTTTCTTCCTCTTATATTGTTGTCCTACTGTCTTTTCTTGTTTGGTGGATTAGGGGGCATTTTCCAGGTTCAAACGGGTAGCCACGGATTGAACTCGCTCAACCACCTCTGAATACGATGCAGGTGTATCTTGGGCTACGAAAATTCCACCAATCTCTAGGTGCAACCCATATTCAAAGTTACTTACCTTATTCGCTTCAGTGTCCACAATGTGTGGAGCATATCGAGAAAGTTGGTTAAACTTTCTCTTGTATTCCAAGACGGTCATGCTTCCTTATTGCAAGTTTACCAACTTCAGCTCTTTCTGCTTCTGGTAAGATCTCGAGAAAAACTTTTCCAGAATCAGATCCTTAAATGCGGCCCACGTTAGATTTTGTCATCGCTCGGGAGTCATCACCTAAGCCAAACTCTACCGCCAATGCCCCGTATCTCCAATTAGTTAAAAAATGGCACAAGACACTTTGTCCGCATTAGTGCAGTCGAGATGCTCGAAGATTCGTTCAAGCTTGAAGATCTACTCCTCAGTATCAAGCAGTCTTTCATTCATCTTTAGCTTAGGTGGGGCCATCTGTCTGAATTGCTTGACCATGGTATTTCCCTCGTTCCTTGGTGGAGGGCCATTTTGGGGTATGGCTTGCCTCAACACTTCTGCTAGCTCTTGCACAAAGGTTGGCCGGTTGCGAGGAGCCCGTCTTGCATTGTCATTATCTGATTGGGTTTTCTCACTGTCAGCTCGAACATTGCGGCGTCTGTTAGCCATATCTTTCCTATTCATTGATTTGCAAATAGCAAAGGAGGTAAGAGATATCAATACAAATAAAAATTAAAAAAAAATATTTATTTCATTAATCAACTAAGAGTGTTTTGCAAATAAAAGAACAAAACATTAAACCATTTAAATAAAATAAACATCTAAATTATTTAATCACTGATGTTGACGGGCGCATTATTGACTTGGCTAGGGCTTTCTACTTCATTAGAGCTCATTTCTTCGCCAACATCTTCATGTGATCCAAACACATTCACTAAACCTTCCCAATAAATGAGGAGTTCACCTATAAATTTTTCAATGTGACATATCTTTCCTATTACTGACGTGTAGTCTAGATGCCCTTTGAAGAAATTTCTTCCATCCTCTTGGAGGAGGGTTGGCAATGAGTGCAACACCTTGTGGCCGGCTTCTAGTGACCTCCATGCTCCGCCTTCTCCCTTGAGCTCCTCCCATATCCTTAGCATCTTAAGGAGGTTCCTTTCAACTCCAATTAACTTAGCCCTTGGTATTCCTTGAAATCTAGCCACAACCTTTCCTCTCGGGTCACAATTTTGGTTATCTTTGCTCTAGGATGATTAGCAAACATATCTATCCAGAAATTCAATATTAAGTTCGAGGAAAAAAGTATGCATGCAATTAAAGATAATATCATGACTCATAAATATTTACCTTGACTCGAAGCGATGCAGCGGACGTGGTGATGGTTTTTTTTTTCATAAATCATTTTTTAGCAAGTCTACAGAAACATAGACCCGCTCTGATACCAACTGTGACGTCTCAAAATTTCATATATTTATTTAAGTAATAAAAAGGGCGGAATATTAAATAATACTTCAAAAGTTTGTTATAAAAACATAAATTTAGAGTTTATTGCAGCGGAAAAATAAAATGCTTAAAACATTAAACAGTCTTTATTCCATCACTTTGTCTCCATCACACCGCTCGAGCTTCCTTAGCCTGAAAATATAAATAGCATTCGGGTGAGTGCTATTAACTCAATGGGGTAACTCAATTATCCAAATTATACAAATATAACATTAAGAACAGACCATAGCATAACATATCATATCATAGAGCCCGTAGGCCAACATAGCATATAACCCATAGGTTAAATATAGTAATAGCCCGTAGGCCCATAGCAATAGGCCGAAGGCCCATATAACCCGTAGGTCTATCCGCACACTGCATATACAAGTATAACAAGGATAAGAGTTTCGTATTTATTCTCCGAGAGAATCCCCACCTTAATCGATTCTTTGGAAAAATACAGTTATAAATATCCATGCACACCGCCTAGCATAATAATTAATTAATTAATCATAATATTAATTAATTTAATGCTAAAATAATAATAATAATAATAATAATAACCTTAACAAATAATATGTGTTGAAGAATGCATATTCAATATATATATATATATATATATATGAAACTATGTGATTATACACACACACACACATATATATATATATATATAAATATTTATTTACGCATGTGTGTGAATTGTGTATATAACATATAATTATATATAGGTGTGAGAGTGTACAAGTGTTGTGTGCATTTGATAAAGCTTAGGACAAATATATATATATATATATATATATATATATATGGTAACCGTGCGTGTGTATATATAGTATATATAATATATATATGTGCACAGGGGTGTGTGCGTGCATTTAGTTTAGGGTATACATATATACATATATATACATAGGCGTGTGTGGGTGACACACACATATATATATAGGGTTGGGTTCCAGAAGGAACCACACCCTATGTAAGAACCGAGAACCAATCTAAGTCATAGATCTCGCCTATTTGAACGGTCAAGATATGTTCCAAAAATTTAAAAAATGTGGTGGCATAATTGTAATAACATCCAATTTCGCTGCCCATAAATCTTAGTAAGGGTAAAATCAGAAATTTCAAAATATATGAATTTGCAGACATTTGCAGAGAAAAGCTTTCTTTCACCATAACTGCTACTCGCTCAAGCTTTCTCACGCAAACCCATGTGGAAGAAATCTGGAAAAAAAATGCAAAAAAGTCGAATTCAGCCGTTCAAATCTTTCGAAAAACCATCGAAAAAGATTAAATTTCTGAGCAGAAAGCATGAAAACTCAAGGTAATATATCATTCAGTTTTATTTTTTCAAATTATGTTTGATTTTATTTTTTGCTAGAAAAATTCATTTAGTATTATATTATGATGACTTAGCATAACAGTACTTCCCCAAAGACATACAAAACATAATCTTGACCAAAATCTGTTCTTTTTATTGCATGATAATTTATCCGTTTCATTTTATTTTGTTAATGACGGAAAACTTGTATGAACATTTTTATGTGTATATTTTTTAATTTAGGATTTTAGCATTGTCATTCCCTATTTTAGCATTGTCATGACTTATTTTAGCACTAATATGACCCCTGTTTAGCATGATAATTTTTTAGCATTACAATAAAAAAATATCATCGGCATTGTAAAAAAATAATGAACAAACACTATTACATGTTGTTGAATTATGAACATAGTGCAAACACTATTACCATTGCAAACTATAGTTTTTAACATTAACATAACCCTTTATTAGCATTGTGATAAAAAAAATTGTCATGGTCATTACAAACTGACAAAATGTGATTTGTGGTACTAGATTATTGTTAACTATATTTGCATCATCACATCTCATTTTAGCATTATCATTAAATTATAAAAGTGCAATCATCAACAAAAATGTTATTACAGTTTTTACAATGTTATAAATCACACCTTAGCATTATTTCATAATGATTTAGTAGTTTCATTTTTTTTTTGGTAAACCTAATACTTTTGTCCATCTGTGATTTATCTGCACATTTTCTTGGTTTTAGCACAATAGTTTTAGAATTTTAGCACTGTCATCTCATATTTTAGCATTCCGATTATGTTTTTTAGCATTGTTTTTTTCATTTACTTAACAGTATTATATAAAAAATTATAGGTGTTAAAAGGACTGCAGAAGGTGAAAGTACGAGAAACAAGAGACCTAAAACTACCCCAAATAATGAAGATAATAGAACAACTTCAATGTTGAAATTATTGACAATTTAAACTCAAAGGATAATGACAAAGATAGGGTGAAAATCAAGTATGGAGACATTCCAGACGACCTGGTAGTATATGAATGTCTGACTAATAATTTTTGGTCCACATCTATAGAAATTAAAAAAACTAATTTTTAAAAACACATGCAGGTAAACTTTTTCACTGAGTTCTTTGCAAGTGCTGGACTTGAACAGAAATCACAATTAATGAAGGAAAATCATCGGACTACCAGATTGAAGATGCCATGGAGAGACACGAAGAACAAGGTTGATTGTGGCGTCTATGTCATGAGACACATGGAAACGTACAGAGGGGTAGTCTAAAACACTGGAGCAGTGACTTGTTGGATAATGATTTTCAATTCATATGCTAAATGAAATAAATTACATAACATTCTTTATTACCTATGATACAATATTTGTCTTTGATCGTATCTAGTATTAGTGGATCAATATTTTATACTAACTGACACAATTTAATATTCTTGTGAATATTTTGCACTGGTAATTGAAGTTTTAGCACTTTCATTTCCTTTTTTAGCACTAGTAGTTCATGTTTGAATATTTGCTAAATGACAATGTTAGCATTTGTAGTCTTGTTTATGATGACAAAGACATTATAATAACAAAGATTTGTAAATTTTCTCAAAACAAACTTCTTATTAGTATTATCAAACTATTTTATTAGCATTACAGAAAAGGGAATATAAGCAGTATGCATATTAGCATTATACAAAATCAATATTTTGTACTAATTGAAACATATTATCATTAAAGTAAACATATAAACTCATAATATTGTTAATAACTAAATGTAATGCATTCTCATTAAAAGTAAACGTCTTATTAGCAATATAACGAACAATATTAGCACCACAGATAGTAAAATTAGCATTATCAAAACTTTTATTAGCAATGTAAAAAAAGAAATATCAGCTATACCTATTAGCATTACAGAAAAAAATATTACTATCATTAATAAAAAATCAGTATGAAAAAGTACAAAAAAATGTATCTATGTCTTCCCACAGTTCTTAAAATCATGATTGCATTTCTTTTCACACTTCTTGCAGGTCCTTAATGGTTTCTTAAAGGTCCTTAAAGAAATATCAGCTATGCGTATTAGCATCACAGTAGCCTTGTGAAGAACTCAGGAATAACATTCAGCATCCTCACCCGACATTAAAGCAGCTCCAAAGGTCACAAGCTTCCCACGATTGTCCTTTCTAATGAAGGGTGCAAAAATCATTAAATACCTGTAACCATGTAAAAATTCACAAATCTCTGTTATTATAATGTCTTTCTCATCATAAATAAAAGACTACAAATGCTAATACTATCACCTACTAAAATATTCAAATATTAACTAACAATGCTAAAAAAGGCAATGGAAGTGCTAAAATTACAACTACCAGTGCTAAAACAGCAGAATGAAAATGCTAAAATAATAGAACGACAAGTGTAAATAATAAGCAGACTAACCTGTTAGTCCTATATGTTGTATCAAACGACACAACGTCCCCGAATAGCGAAAATTTCCTTCTTGATATTAGATCAGCCCAAAACAGACATCTCAACTGATCATTCTTATTAACTTCATAATCAAATGTAAAAGCAGAGCAGACTTCATGCCTTTTACCCATTTTATCTAACAAAATCGAAGAGAATCGCGTGAAAAAATTACAGGAAAAGTACAACAAAAATTTTGTCCAATGCAGGCTTCAAAGATGGTTCACATTCAGGTGTGTAAAATTCAAAAAACACAGGTGAAATCTCCAAAGTGGTAGAAACACAATATGCACATTAATTAATACACAACTAATCACGTTAATGCTTAATAATGCTAAAATTATTCACAGTAGTGCTAAAATAGGTTACAAAAGTGCTAAAACATTTTAATACTAGTGCTAAACTATTTGTTGGCAACATGTTTTTCTAATATTCAATTGTTTTTACAATTTGTAATTTTAGCAAATATGTAGAGATACATGAACATATTAATTACAAACAATACTAAAACTAATTACACCAGTGCTAAAAATACATGTTGATCCTCAAAAATAAAAATTTCAACTTAATTAGCTTAATCAACATTATCGAACAAATCTAAAACACAACGAAATCGAAGAGAATCGAAGAAAATCACGTGAAAAAGTCACAAAAAAAGTACAATAAAAATATTTTACCTGACACCATCATCCAAGAACAACGAATAGCCAAAACTCTAGGGGGAACTCGCGTGAACAACGATTAAGATGAATCGATTGAAATCTGGATTACATAAACACAACAAAATTGAAGAGAAATCGAAGAGAATCGCATGAAAAAATCGCAGGAAAAGTACAGCAAAAATATTTTTACCCGGCATCATCATCCAAGAACAACGAACAACAAAAACTCTAGGAAAACTCATGTGAAAAACGATTAAGATGAATCGACTGGAATTTGGATTACATAAACACAACAAAATCGAAGAGAATCGTGTGAAAAAGGAAACATATTTCGAATAGAAGTAGATTACGAAGGAAACATATTTAACTCCAAAAATAATAGATTTCTTAAATTATGAAAATACCCTCAGTTCATTAAAAAGTCACTAAAATTACAATAATGCCACCGCATTTTTTAATTTTTGGAACGTATCTTGGTCGTCCAAATAGACGAGATCTATGGCTCTGATTGGTTCTTTGTTCTCACAAGGGGGTGTGATTCTCATTTGATCTCATCTCTCTCTCTATGTATATATATATATATATATATATATATATGGGCGTGAAAATGTGTGTATGCCACCAATCTAAACATATATATGAGCATAGAAATAATAATATAAAATATGTACATGCATATATGGTGTGTGATATATGCATATAAGTAGGTTCTATCTAGGTAAAAGTTTTTCTTCAAAGTTCGGGTGGGACCAGAGGTCATAACAAAACATATTTCTTCCCCATTAAAATACACGAAACCCCAGACCTTTCTCTACCCACTTAACAGTAAAAGAATTTTATGTGATTGGCTCTCTCTCTCTCTCTCTTTGAATAACCGAACTACTCATCTCTCTCATTTCACCAGGAAGCCAAACTAGAGGCATAGATTCTCGACGAGAAGTATAAAAAAATAATGGGAAACAGAACTAAAAATTTAGAAGTGTACCTATAAATCTCAAAGAAGGCAGAACTCGAAAGTTTAAGGAGTGAAACTACGAATGCTTGGGTGTGATTATAGTGAAGAAGAGACCCCTATTTATACTAGAACATGGAAATTTATTATAGAAGGGTCAAATTTGTTCTAATTTTCTTTCCAAAATCTTGCATCTCTTGGAGGTGTTCCCAGGTTTAATGGAGGAAGGTTAAGTTTAGGTTTAGGTTTTCTCACGGATGGTAAAGAGAGGATTGACATTGGCGGTGGAGGCGTTCCTCCTCCCCAGCTGTGGTGATGGGCTTCACAAAAGAAACTTGATTTTTGGGCTTAGAAAATATTTAGGGTAATGGGCTTTTACAACAAAATAAATGAAAGTGCAAAAATTCTTAAATTAGTACTAATAATAATAATAAATAAATAAATGAATAAAGTAATAAAATTTTAATATAACTCAATCATGCATGACAAGGCATATAATAATTATTTGGCGCGACTTATAGAAACGTAACATTATTATATATAAATATCTGCATGCTTGAGCAACGAATAAATTATTGGGGTACTACACCATGTGTTCATACCTGGCCTGCCAAGTGTGGTTTACCTCCCATGTGTGGTTTCCACGTTAGTAGTTGCGGATTACCCTCAGAGAGTACTGATTAATACTTCATTTATCCCAATAAGAAAGACTTTTTTTTAAAATATCTTAATATATAGGTTTGTTTATATATATATATATATATATATATATATATATATGGGATCTGGTGAGAACCGGTCATCAGGTGAGAACCGGGAACTGATCTCATCCATCTATTCCGAAAAATGAACGCACCTGATGAAAGCAAATTTTCGGTGGCAATTTTATAATTAAAACGAAAATCTTCAATTCGCGTGTTTCATTAAGGGTAAAATTGGAACAATTGACTTTTAAAAAAAGTGACATTATCATGTTTTGAAAAAATTCTTAAAAACTTTAAATGATCATAATTTATTCATTTTTAATCGGATTTACGCAAATCTTATATCAAATTAAAGCTCTTTTCATACCATTTCATTTAAGATCCATATTACATATGTTTATTTGAAAAAAAATAGACAAAAAAATACAAAAAATCATTTTTAGGCATAATTTCGCATAGAGTAACCCCAGATTTATATTAGCATGTTGTATACAACATTTTAGCATGACTTATATAACATTTTAGCATATTGTGTAATACATTTTAGTAGGTGATATTATGAATATATTTCTAACAGTTTTATATAAACACCGACACCTATATAGATACTATAAAATAAAAAATACGAGTTGATGATAAAAAAGAAAAAATAATGAGAAAATGAAGCAACGAAGGAGATGACTGACAACTAAGAAAGAAAATGCGTAAATATTTCCCGAAATGAGATCAAGTTTATGAGAGCAAAATATGTGCTGCAATTTTAAGTGCAGACAGTAACATACAAATTTAGCCTCCTACTTCGCTCATTTTAGCTTCATTCATTTCTCATTTTAGCATGTATTGATAAACAAAATATACACTACAAGAAATATGCTCATACACCACGCTTGATTTACCACGGTTTTAGTGAAAAACCGTGGTAATTTATCTAATTACCACTGTTTTTAACAAAACCGTGGTCTATGAGCGTGTTTCTCTTGAAAATGCACCACGATTTTCACAAATTACGTGGTCTGTTTGCACGAATGCACTACGGCTATTGTCCAACTGTGGTGTATGAGTGCATTTTTGTCAACCACCCTTACTCAAAACTGTGGTATACTTAAAAAATTAATTTTCTATTTATTTCAAAATTAAAAGAAAAAAAAGAGGGAGAGAATTAAAACTTGAAAGCGGACAAATTGAAAAGAACCCTAGCTCTCTCTCTCTTACTCTTAAGCCACCACCGATTCCACTCTCCATCTCTGCAATTGTGAGCCGCAGGGAAGTCGAGTTGTGTTCATCGTCGGCAGTTGTACCCTAAGGTGCCGTGAGTGTCTTGGTTTCAAAAGGGTAGGAGAAATTGAAAGCTGCAAACTAAAATTGAAAAGACCCATAGCCGCTGCAAAGTAGAGTTGTTCGCTATCTGTTGTTGTGCCATGAGCCAGTACGAAATGGAGTTGCTGCTGCGCGAATCAAGATCCGGCTACATAAGTAAGAAAGATTTCTATAATTTTTCAGTCTCTTCTCTCGTCCACATCTCTTAGGAAAACTCTGCCCCCTTTCCCTAGAATTCCTTGTCTAATTGCAGATTGGAGAAGGAAAACCTAGCAATGGTGTTCAACCTTATTTTTTTGTTTGGAGAAGGAAAAACTAGCGATGGTGTTCGACCTAATTTTTTTTTTTGGAGAAGGAAAAACAAGCATTTGGGGGAAAATGCACAGCTGCGTGAATTCAGTCTGTTAATTTGTATATTCTTGATTGAGAATAAGGAAAGTGCATAATTTTTTGTTGGTGTATGATTAGAAACTCTTTGAATGGAATGAAACTTATGGAGACATATAACTGCATCAATTGAATCTGGATCAATTATGCATACGATCAGGATAAATGCTTCTTTTTTTCTTTTCTAAGTTGTTCCCTTAAAAAAAACTGGGACATAATTTTGTTAGATTTTGATATTCTTTTTCAATTTCCAATTTTTATTATGATGGTTGAAGAGTGAATGCAAATGTGATGTTATTCATTTCTTGGTTTAGCCAATTGCCAAAGTTGTTGAAGCATCCATTCAAGACTATGATGAAGGCATGCATGCATGCGCCAATGCCACCAATATATGGATGCAAGTTCCATTTACTTTCTTCACAGATCTAATCATTATGACCCAAAAGTTTAAATCATGTATTGCCACAAAGATATAGATGCAATTTTTTATTTTTATTTTTTCCTTACATGTATCTCATCTTTTAAAGCACTGTTCTTTCAAGATTGTGCCTACATTAAAGGAACACTTCACAAGTCATGTGTGCTGCATCTTAGTCTAAAATATTGAAAGATATGTGTTAATCTTATTCTCTTTCGTTGGGGCAATGTTCTTTCAGGAAATAATTGATATGTTCTTTAGCCTTCAACTTCCCTTGTGCTGTTCTTGGTGAGTATTTAGAGCAACATTTGTTAGTTTACTATAGAGTTTGGGGTAGCCGGGGCTTAAAACATTTCATATTAATTAGGAAAACTAGTAATTCTTTTTTATTAATTTTTGCATATGTTTTAAGTACTAATATTATCTTTTGGTGTGTGATTGTAGGATGGAATGCGTGCATAGCTCTAGTTTGTGGAAATTCTGTTATATGGTGAGTCCCCTACTTTGCTATGACCTATATTATGATTTATTTATCTAAGTGCTGACCTAATCTTTAATGGTTTCAATTCTTATTTCATATGCTTGTTTGCAATTGTATCAGAAACAGTTCTATTTTGGATTATCTCAGATTGGTAACCACTTGTTGAGTGTTATTACATATTATCTTTCGAACAGACACCATGATTTAAAGCCAGAACAAAGACTGGTTAATATATCTATGTGCTATCAGTTCGGTTTTTTCTCTTGTCTTCTCCAATAATAGCTTACTTACCTCTTTACTGATACAAACAGTATTTTTGTCCACCTTAATTTGAGAATTGTATAATTTTTTTCAGGAAAGTTAAACAACACCTCTCATTATCATAGCTAAGATAATTACTGGAGTACTGGAGAAAAATAACTTACCAGCAGCAATTTTCACAGCATTTTGTGAAGGTACTGAAATTGGTGAAGCTATAGCAAAAGATACACGCATTTCTCAAAGGTACTAACTTTTTATGCACTTACACTCTCACAAAGGAATGTATATGAGCATTTCATTATTATCGAGGCCTAAAAAGTTTGGCTATAAAATTGGTAAACTAAGTCATTTAAATTCCATCACATATGACTATTTGTTTTAATGAAGTATTCTTTTATTTTAATTGAATTTTACATTTCAACTTGTTGGCAGCCTCTCATTATGGCTTTCTTTTTCTTTTCTTTTTTTTGCTCATGTACTTATGAAAGAGAAGCAATACTTTATACTGCATATTTGATTTTTGTATCAGGATTTTCCTTTGATCTTATTGCAATATAATATTGCAATGCATATTTTTTTCATTGGTGTTGCTCCAGATGGGTCTAATGGTTCAACAAACAGTAAATCAAAGATATGGCAAGTGCCTGCTGAAACTAAGTAGCAATAATGCTATAATAGTCATGGATGATGCTGACATTGAACTTGTTGTTCGCTCCGTTTTGATTGCTGCTATTGGTACTACTGGTCAGCAATGCAGTACTTGCCGTAGATTGGTATGATAAATACTTTACAGTACTCTCCTCTACTGATGAGATAATCGACGTTTTACGCACAATTTCTTTTCTTCTTCCTGAAAATGCAGCTTCTTCATGAGAGTATTTATCAGAAGGTGTTTGATCGATTGTGTGCTGTATACAAACAAGTCAAAGTTGGAAATCCATTAGAGAAAGGTACCTTACTTGGGCCACTGCATACTCGTTTGTCAAGGGAAAGCTTTGCTAAGGGAATAGAGATAATCAAGTCTCAGGTATGTCTCAGCTTCTTTATGATTTTTAAGGCCTTGTAATTAATTACTTGTCTTTTGACATGTTGCAGGTTATTGTGAGCTAATCATCTCTCCTTTATTTCTTCAATATATCATTGGAGCTAGCTAATGGAACTAGTAAGATCTTTGTAATAGAACTTTGGATTTGTTTAGTAGTTTTTTAATAAGCAATAGCGATATTTCTTTGCAATGAATTTTATATTTTGGATAAGATATTGTAATTTAGATGAGATTTTGTATTTTGAATGAGATTTTTGTATTTTGGATGATTATCATTTTTATAAAATATTTTTTAGTTTGGAATTATACATGCTTGACAACAATTTATCAAGGGATTTAAAAATAAAATAATAAAATTAAATAAAAATAAAAATATACCACGGTTTTTAATGGTGAACCGTGGTAAATTTACCACGATTTTATCGAAACTGTGGTAATTTTACCACGGTTTTTTAAGAAATTCGTGGTAAACTTACCACAGTTTTAATAAATTCGTGGTAAACTTACCACGGTTATACTTAAATCGTGGTAAAATTACCACGGTTTCTTGTAACCGTCATAAATTTACCACGGTTTTTTAAAAATCGTGGTAAAATTACCACGGTGAATAACCGTGGTGTATGTGACCGTCGTAAATTAACCACGGTTTTGATAAAACCGTGGTAAAATTACCACGGTGATTACCCGTGGTGTATGAGCGTGTACATAGACGACGCCCACCTAGACCACGGTTGAGATTTTTCATACACCACGGTTATTACCCGTGGTGTATGAGCTATTTTCTTGTAGTGATAGAACGGTGATTTCGTTGGAATGAAACACAATATACCCAATTTGGGGACAGTGAATCCTAATGAGAATCTCATAAGTACTAATTGGGATCAGATGAGCCCTAATTTGAACGTAATAAACCCTAATTGGGAACGATGAACCCTAGTGGAAACTGTCACATCAAATTTAGCCTCCTACTTCGCTCATTTTAGCTTCATTCATTTCTCATTTTAGCATGTTCTGATTGTTGGGGTTTTTTCGAATTGAACCACCGCAGGATCTAATTGGATGTTCATTAATCCTAATGTCATGTAGATCATAAATTCATGCATCTCATATGTTTTAATTAACCGAGTTTAATTAACATGCAAATCCGGTTTAAACGATTCTACTAAAGCGGAAACATAGAATCGAAAAATGACTTACAAATTAAACGACGGGTGGAGGACAAGATTAAAGATCTAATCTTGTTGTTGTGTATGATGATGATTGGCGCCCCACAGTGATATTCCACTCCTTGATCTTCTGTTGTATTCCCGGACTGAATCTAGTTTCAGGGTGGGCTGAAATCTACTAGATCGGTATGGAATCTGTGGAGATAAAGAGAACACAAGAGGAGCTGATTATTCTTCTTAAAATTTCGTCCCCCACCTCCCTATTTATAGGGGAGGTGGTCGAAATTTCAGTGTCCCAACCCTACTGGGTTTGGGCCTCTATCTCTTTTTCTATCTCCAGTCCATTAAAGTCATATTGGGCTACAACAGGGATCTAGAAGAATATTAAATTGGCCTGCTAATTTATTTAATTTCCAATATCCAATAAACTTAGGATATTATTAAATAAATTAAGTATTATTTTTATTCCACTAAAGAAATAATACTGACCTACCAATTTAATACATATTTCTGAATATGCTTTCTCCTTTAGTCCAGCCATTCCCCGCGTTTAAGATATAATGCCCATTAATTAATTATGTAAGCTTCTGACAGCTATAATTAATTAATATCTTATCCTTGAGTAGTACCACACAAGCTTTACTCATGCACGGAATAAATTCCACCTGCAGGGTTTCAGCATGAACTTACATTTCCTCAAGGGGACACCATCAAACTGGCGCACCAGGACACGGTGCCCCTACATATTGCACAACCCATCATAAGTGTAAATGTCACAACCTAAGATATCGAGATTATTGATCCTACAAAAGAATCTCACCCTTTGATAAATCAAAGCTGCAAACACTACACGTATATGTCCGCCAACATATAGGGGTTAAGAACCCGAACTCTGTGGATTCTTATTCTCTCATTTAAGGTCAGAATAGAGAATAGAATCCTAAGTAGATCCTCCTCAATACACTTGACCGTGTATTAGAATAATCAGTTAGTCAAGACAAACTAACTATCAGATTATTCTACGGCGTACCGATAGCAGGTTCAGTGCCATCTAAACCGTGAGCCTTTTAATACATTACAAGGAACCTGACGATATGATCTAACCGTGTGTTTACCCACACCATATCATCTACAATGTAAGTATAGTGAACATGCATATAAATATAACAATTTAAATGCAAACAGTGACTGCAATAGTATTCATTCTATATCATCATCAAACCATTATTAATAATGTATACAAAAGACAGGTCTTCTAGTATACAAAACTAACAATCTCCCACTTATACTTGAAGCATGTCTTTCAAATATAAAAAAACTGGCAAACTCTCCAACTCTAACTAAAATCTCAAACGGCAACCCCGGGTCTGCATCTCACTCCCATTTTCTCCACGTGACCGTAGAAGGTCTCAGCCGGAAGGCTCTTCGTGAATGGATCAGCTAAATTATCCACCGATGCAATCTTAACCACTGCCACATCTCCTCTCTTAACGATTTCTCGTATAAGATGGTACTGTCTCTCTATGTGTTTACTTGCCTTATGGGCTCTGGGTTCCTTCAAATTTGCCACTGCACCCGAGTTATCACAATATACCGTGATACTCCTAGGCAAATCAGGAACCACGCTCAAGTCCAACAAGAAGCTCTTGAGCCAGACGGCCTCTTTTGCAGCCTCAGAGGCAGCTACATATTCGGCCTCCATGGTGGAATCCGCAATGCATTTCTGCTTTATGCTCCTCCATGCAATGGCTCCGCCTCCCAAGGTAAACACATAGCCTGAGGTAGATTTACTCTGATCTTTATCGGATTGAAAATCTGAGTCCGTGTAACCCAAAGGCACTAGACTATCAGAGCGGTACACCAGCATATAATCTCGAGTCCTTTTTAGGTACTTGAGTATATTCTTAACCGCAGTTCAGTGACCTTGTCCAGGGTTAGACTGATATCTGCTTACCATGCCGACTGCATAGCATATATTAGGTCTAGTGCATAGCATAGCATACATAAGGCTTCCCACAGCCGAAGCATATGGAATGCCCTTCATCTCATCTATCTCAGCATGTGTGTGGGGACACATATCCCTGGATAGATGAATTCCATGCCTGAAAGGTATAAAACCTTTCTTGGAATCCTGCATGTTAAACCTAGCTAGCACTGTGTCGATATATGTCGCCTGGGATAAGCACAACATCCTTTTCTGGCAATCTCGAATTATCTTGATGCCAAGGACGTGTCCAGCTTCTCCCAGATCTTTCATATCGAACTACTTGGACAACCACACCCTTATGTTAGATAATACTTTCTTACTGTTTTCAATAAGTAAGATATCATCAACATATAGCACGAGGAAAGCCACCACGTTTCCGTCACTCTTCTTGTACACACAGCTCTCATCCGGACATTGCACGAATCCATATGACTGGATAACCTCGTCAAACCGGATGTTCCAAGACCTTGACGCCTGCTTAAGTCCATAAATGGATCTCTTAAGCTTGCACACTAAGTGCTCTTGGCCTTTAGTAATGAAACCCTCTGGTTGCTTCATGTGGATGTTTTCCTCAAGACTTCCATTCAGAAAAGCCGTCTTGACATCCATCTGCCAAATCTCATAATCCAAATGAGCGGCAATAGACAAGAGAATCCGGATTGACTTAAGCATGGCTACCGGCGAAAAAGTTTCCTCATAATCGATCCCTTCTTTCTGAGTGTACCATTTTGCCACCAATCTTGCCTTGAAGGTTTCAACCTTCCTGTCAGCTCCTCTCTTGCGTTTGTAAACCCACTTACACCCAATGGGTTTTACCCCATCTTGTGGTTCTACAAGCTCTCAGACTTGATTGTGATCCATAGATCCAATCTCAGACTCCATTGCAATTTTCCAAGAGTCTGCATCTTTGTCTTGGATTGCTTCGTCGTAGGTCCTGGGATCCAATTCATTTAGTTCTTCAGGGAAATCCGAAGATTCACCCAAACCAATGAATCTGTCAGGTTGGCGTACAACCCTCCCACTGCGACGAGGCAGTTCCTGTACTTCTGTGACACGTTGTGCAGTAATTTGTGGTTCCTCTTCTTGTACTATTGGTGTCAGATTCGAATTTTTCCCTCGAAGTTCCTCGAGTACTATCTCACTTCTTGACTTGTGATTTATTACATAGTCTTCCTCTAAAAATCGAGCATTGGTACTCACAATGATCTTCTGATCCTTAGGACTATAAAATAAACCACCTTTCGTTCCTTTTGGATATCCAACAAACAGTCTAACATCCGTACGTGGTGCCAGCTTATCAGCTTCCTTATCCAGCACATGTGTTGGACTTCCCCAAATCCGAAAATGTCCAAGACTGGGCTTTCGTCCAGTCCAAAGTTCTGTGGGCGTAGATGTGACTGATTTTGATGGAACCACATTCAGAATATAGGCTGCCGTTTCCAGGACATATCCCCAGAACGAAATAGGTAGATCTGAATAGCTCATCATCGATCTAACCATCTCTAACAATGTTCTGTTCCTTCTCTCCGCCACGCCGTTCTGCTGTGGTGTTCCCGGCGCAGTCAACTGGGATATAATCCCATTCTCTGCTAAGTAGTCCCTAAATTCATTCGAGAGGTACTCACCACCATGATCAGACCGTAGTGATTTGATACTTTTACCTGTACGTTTTTCCACTTCCGCTCTGAATTCTTTGAAAATCTCAAAGGATTCTGACTTGCAGCGTAATAGGTATATGTATCCATACCTTAAGTAATCATCAATGAACGTGATAAAATACTCGTACCCTCCTCGAGTCTGAACTGACATAGGGCCACATAAGTCAGAGTAAATCAAATCTAGTACCTCTTCAGATCTATTCCCTTTATCCTTAAAGGGTCGCTTGGTCATTTTACCTTCCAAACAGGATTCACACAAAGGGAACGATTCTAGGACCAATGAAGACAAGGGCCCATCGTTTACTAGTCTTTATATCCGTTTAAGGTTAATATGGCCGAGCCTAAGATGCCAAAGATAGGTTTGATTCATTTCCGAAGGTTCTTTTCGTTTGTTAGGGTTTATGACCGACGTATTCAGTAAATGCATTTGCGTAGTGTTTTGCATAGGATTAAGTAAATAAAGATGTCCATCCAATGTGCCAGAACAGATAAAACGTTTATCACTAAAGATAACAACCTTGTTATCAAAAGAAACAGAATATCCATCCATAAAAAGTTTAGAAACTGAAATCAAGTTTTGCCTAAAACCAGGCACATAAAGATAATCCTTTAAAACTAATATCCTATCACTACTAAAAGATAAGGTTACGTCTCCCACTGCAACTGCCGCCACTTTCGTAGCATTGCCCATGTAGACTGAAATCTCTCCATCACTCAGCTGTCTTTTTGCTAGGAACCCCTGTAAAGACATGCAAACATGATCAGTAGCTCCAGTATCTACTACCCATGACTGAGTAGAACAAGTAGCTAAACATGTTTCAATGACGAGAGATTGAGACGTACCCTTTTTCTTCTTCTTGTTAGGACAATTCGCCTTCCAGTGACCTGGTTAGCCGCACTTGAAACACTTTGTCTTTGACTTAAATTCCTCGGGAGGAATCTTAGTCTTAGACTTCTTCACCTTAGGCGTCCCCTCTGCAGCTTTCTTGGGTGCGTTCTTCTTCCTTTTAGTACCGGAAGAAGACGCCCTATTTTCAGCTAGGTGTGCCTCCGGATTTCCTTTTGAAGTAACTCAGCCGCCTGAAGATCCATGAGCAGTTCAGTTAGGCTGACATCCCTTTTAATCATGTTAAAGTTCAGCCTGAACTGCTTAAACCTCGAGGACAGGCTATGAAGAACAATGTCGATTTGAGAATCGCCATCCAGCTCTCCACCCAAGGTCTCGATCTCAGCCAGATACCCCATCATCGTGAGAACGTGATCCCTAACAGGTGTGGAGTCAGACATTCTCGCATCCATTAGTTTCTTCATCGCCAAATGGCGTGCCGAGCGGTTCTGATGACCGAAGAGCTGCCTAAGGTTGTACATGATATCATAAGCGGTTTTCATAGGTTCATGTTGATGTTGCAACACATTCGACATAGATGCCAGAATGTAATAGCGCGCCACCTCATTGGACCTAACCCACTTATCATATGCAATCTTTTGGGCTTCGTCAGAACCCTCATCTGGCTTCTGAGGACATACTTCTTCAAGTACGAATTTGTGTCCTTCCGCAGTGAGAACAAGATTAAGGTTTCGAATCCAGTCATTGTAATTTTCACCGATTAACTTGTTTTCTTTGAGAATAGTGGACAGGTTAGAGAGTGCCATGATGATATAGAATAACTAAAAAGTAAACATGCAGTACAGTCACAAACTTTAGGATACTCACATATAATCGTATACCTCAAAAAATTATATGTAATCCACCGACATTTTAAAAATGTTTCTTATAAGCCACGTTAGTGTGGACGTTTATAAAATTCATCCTTAAACAGGTAAAACCTCCTTTAATTTACCTCCAGTCAAATTTCCTTATGACAAGTAAATTAATAGTCGGAAATAACCACGGTCGTGTAACCTTCCAATTAATAAGTCACGTTAGTGTAGACGTTTATTAATAAATTACACCTAAGTGTGAACACCATCATCTTAGCACCAAGTCCACTATTTCGAACTCCCTGCTCCAGTTGGAGGAGTCAGTTTGTTCTAGTAGTGTTCTACAGCTATTTTGATAAAGAAGTTTAATTTCTAGAGATAACAATGATATAGCACATCCGTTATGGAGGAAGACCTATTGTTAACTCGCATGTTTATCACATCTCAATTAAACCAGATTAATGGAGACCGTTTGAGATTTCTACATACTTTAGTATGAATCTCTCCCACTTAGTTATTTAAGATTGAGGTTTCATTTTATCCCATTGTAAAACATGCAAACATCACATAAAATGATAAAACACCATTGCATGCTTCAAACAACATAATAAGCAATAATAATAAAAACCAACTATCATGGCTTATATCTCATGTTGCTGAATGAGATAAAACTGGAAAGTCAGCTCCGGAAACTCGGGCATGGCCGCCGCCCTTATCACTGCGCCTCGCCGAAAACCTAGCTCCAATTAGGATTTCGGGACGTGAATCAGTGATACTTCCTTTCTTGAGCTGTGCCACTCTCTTTCTTTGAGTTGATCTTCAAACTTTATTCAATATAGAATATCTATTCCTTAGAGGAAAAAACTTATATATCTAGAATAAAATTACAACTCAAAAACTTGGTCTAACAGTTTTATTTCTATTACATTAAAACAACATAAAATAAAACCTAGACCTAATCCATGGATTTTCTCATGGATTAAAATCACGTAGCCAAACCGGCATACGGCCCATCATACATCACATAATTAAAACATAAATTAAAACATACATCACATAATTAAGGAGCCATGATAGTCGGTAACCCTGCAAACAAGTCAGTCTACAAAACCAACAATCACAATTACATGATTAGCATAAAATAACATATGATATCCAAACATGACATATTAAATAATATTCGAATTTTACAATTAATTAAATTAATTAATTCGATATTATCCACAAGATAAAAATTGGAAATTAAAATAATTATCCACCAATTTAAATCTTGTTAAATTTTGAAAATATATCTTAAAATAAATATGGAAATTATTTATAATTATCCACCAAATTTATTTAATATTTTCTAACCACCCTAATTAAATAATAATTGGATATATTGATATAAATCAAAAATCTAATCCAAATATTATCCATAAGAATCTAAATCTTCAAGGATAAGGTTTGGAGATTTGATTCCAATCCAAAATCTTCCAAAACTTATCCAAATTTAAAATCTTATCACAATTGGATTTTGATAATTTATTTGTATATATCCAAAATCACCTTATCCAATTTTAATACAAGATTTTCGAAAATAATCAAATAATAAATCTGGAAATTTGATCCACTTCAAATTCTTCCAAATTTAATATTATATTTTCAAATCTATCTAGATTAAAATTAGGCAAATTAAGATATTCATCAAATAACATCAAATCTTTAATCCAACAACCAAATTTTCGAAACCACATACTAGATAAATCTGGAAATTTGATTTTCATCAAAATCTTCTCCAATTTTATCTAACATGACCGAAAATTTAACACCAAAAATTAGGGAATTTAAGACATCAAATTTTCGAAAATTTGATGCTTAATATTTTCGAACATTAAGCCTATTAAATCTGGAAATTTTGACTTAACAAAAATCTATTCCAAATCTAATAATTCTATGGACGAAAATTACATAGATTAACACAAACTTGAATTTTCGATTAAGATCAAAATTGCATCCGAATTTGAATCTATAAAATTTCGAAACCTACACTAATTAAATCTGGAAATTTTGACAACATCAAAAACCATTCCAAATCTAATTAGGTATGGATCGAAAATCACAGTGTTCTCCAAAACTAAAATTTTCGAAATACATCAAAAATTCATCCAAGTTTAAACACACAAAAAATCGAAATACATATACATTTAAATCTGAAAATTTAAGCACCATAAATTTATCATTAAATTTAAACATGTATCTCGAATTTATCTTAGGATTAAATCTAGAACAGTGCCAAAACCCGCTCTGATACCAGTTGTTGGGGTTTTTTCGAATTGAACCACCGCAGGATCTAATTGGATGTTCATTAATCCTAATGTCATGTAGATCATAAATTCATGCATCTCATATGTTTTAATTAACCGAGTTTAATTAACATGCAAATCCGGTTTAAACGATTCTACTAAAGCGGAAACATAGAATCGAAAAATGACTTACAAATTAAACGACGGGTGGAGCACAAGATTAAAGATCTAATCTTGTTGTTGTGTATGATGATGATTGGCGCCCCACAGTGATATTCCACTCCTTGATCTTCTGTTGTATTCCCGGACTGAATCTAGTTTCAGGGTGGGCTGAAATCTACTAGATCGGTATGGAATCTGTGGAGATAAAGAGAACACAAGAGGAGCTGATTATTCTTCTTAAAATTTCATCCCCCACGTCCCTATTTATAGGGGAGGTGGTCGAAATTTCAGTGTCCCAACCCTACTGGGTTTGGGCCTCTATCTCTTTTTCTATCTCCAGTCCATTAAAGTCATATTGGGCTACAACAGGGATCTAGAAGAATATTAAATTGGCCTGCTAATTTATTTAATTTCCAATATCCAATAAACTTAGGATATTATTAAATAAATTAAGTATTATTTTTATTCCACTAAAGAAATAATACTGACCTACCAATTTAATACATATTTCTGAATATGCTTTCTCCTTTAGTCCAGCCATTCCCCGCGTTTAAGATATAATGCCCATTAATTAATTATGTAAGCTTCTGACAGCTATAATTAATTAATATCTTATCCTTGAGTAGTACCACACAAGCTTTACTCATGCACGGAATAAATTCCACCTGCAGGGTTTCAGCATGAACTTGCATTTCCTCAAGGGGACACCATCAAACTGGCGCACCAGGACACGGTGCCCCTACATATTGCACAACCCATCATAAGTGTAAATGTCACAACCCAAGATATCGAGATTATTGATCCTACGAAAGAATCTCACCCTTTGATAAATCAAAGCTGCAAACACTACATGTATATGTCCGCCAACATATAGGGGTTAAGAACCCGAACTCTGTGGATTCTTATTCTCTCATTTAAGGTCAGAATAGAGAATAGAATCCTAAGTAGATCCTCCTCAATACACTTGACCGTGTATTAGAATAATCAGTTAGTCAAGACAAACTAACTATCAGATTATTCTACGGCGTACCAATAGTAGGTTCAGTGCCATCTAAACCGTGAGCCTTTTAATACATTACAAGGAACCTGACGATATGATCTAACCGTGTGTTTACCCACACCATATCATCTACAATGTAAGTATAGTGAACATGCATATAAATATAACAATTTAAATGCAAACAATGACTGCAATAGTATTCATTCTATATCATCATCAAACCATTATTAATAATGTATACAAAAGACAGGTCTTCTAGTATACAAAACCAACACTGATAAACAAAATATGAAATGGTGATTTCATTGGAATGAAACACAATACACCCTATTTGGGGACAGTGAACCCTAATGGGAATCTGATAATTACTAATTGGGATCAGGTGAACCCTAGTGAAAAATTTTACATCAAATTTAGCCTCCTACTTCGCTCATTTTAGCCTCATTCATTTCTCATTTTAGCATGCTCTAATAAACAAATATTGAACGGTTATTTCATTGGAATGAAATGCAATACACCCTATTTGGGGACAATGAACCCTAATGGGAATCTAATAATAACTAATTGGAATGTAATAAATCCTAATTGGGAACGGTGAACCCTAGTGAAAAATGTCACATCAAATTTAGCCTCCTACTTCGCTCATTTTAGCATTATTCATTTCTCATTTTAGCATGTTCTGATAAACAAAATATGCAACAGGAATCTGACAACGTATATAACCTCATGCTTCCATTATTTTAGCATTATATTCTAAACGGTAATTATGGTTAATAAAACTTAATAGTAATATAATTACCGCAAAGGAAATATCATAAACACTTTTATTAAAAATCATACATATTCTTAAAAATGAATGTGTTGAAAACAATTCACAAGCATGGTAAAACATGATATTAAACTATGCTCAATCGCTATAATAACATCAAGCTGGACAGTTCCTAGCATCATGATATGACAACTTGTGGCAATTGCTGCACATTCTGAGTGGTTTGTTCTCCTTTCTCTTCCTTGCCTCCTTCTTAGATATCAAATAACTGTTGCTACCTTTTGTTTTAACTGGAATAGGTGGATGAACAACAACTTCAGAAGGGGCACGTAAACCGTAGAATTGCTCAAACATCATTGTCTTGCTATGTGAAGTAGAACCCTCCATATCACCATGTGAGTAATCTTACTATGGTAACTTGAAACAGAAGAAGCTGACACATTAAAATAAAAAAATTATAAACTGAACAAGGTAAAAAAATAATAATACAATCACATCAAGAGATGTTCAGACACACAAATTGATTTTTAGCATTAGGTATGTACCATTCTAGCATCATGCAACATACATTTTAGCACCAAAATATTCTAATGTTTACATGGTGTATGTAACATTGTGTAGCTGAGTCACAAAAACACACACACACAAAAGAAAAAAACAAAAAAAGCAAAACATGGTTTGTATGACATGTTTCACAGAGTGCAGTAGAAATAACATTAAACTAACATGTTATGATGCTAAAACATATGTGACGATGGGCTAAAATGAATACATTAACATGCTAAAACATATGTGACGACAGGCTAAAACGAATGCATTAACATGCTAAAATAAATAAACAGATCAAACTAATGCATATTCTGTATATTCTCGTACTAAACCCTAGGATTCCTAACAATTAAAAAACAACTGATACAGCACAAAACTGAACGAAACATATCAAATCAGTCAAACATTAAAATGTAAATACAAAATCGTAATGAACTCCAATAGAACGAATTGTAAAATCAATGCAGATACAACGAATTGCGAAATTAATCAATATTAAAATTTCAAAACTGAATCAAACAATGCAAAATAAAAACCATACATGGAGTCTCCATCGAATCACAGATGTAGAAACTTCAGGACAAATAGATAATTACAGAAATAAAAGGATGTCGAAAAATTTAAAACGCGATCCAAACGCAGATTAGGAACGATGAAGACGCAGAAGACGAAGTAAATTAGAGAGAGAGAGAGAGAGAGAGAGAGAGAGAGAGAGAGAGAGAAGGGGAATGATAATTAAATACGGGGAAAAAATCTGAAGAAGAAAAGTTTAATTACTAAATTACTATATTACCTTCCCCCAAAAAAAGTTGCCAAAAATTACAGTAATGTCATCGTTCATCCACTTAAATCTGATTTAATCTGGGCCGTCCAAATTGAGTGAAACAAGGGCTAGGATCGGTTCCCAGTTCCCACCTGGAGGAAGGGTTCTCATTTGAACCCTTCCCTATATATATATATATATATAATTAATTTACTAATATATATTATATTTAATATGTTTATATTAAAAATTAATTTATTATCAAAAAATTTAATATGACATATTATGAAATTTTTTATTAATCATTTTTTCAATTTTTTTTCTTAATTCTTTTGAAAATCTCAATTAACTTATTTTATTGTGACGGAGGAATACTAATTAGGCATGATTGTTTGACACAGATAGGAAATTGAAACTGTAATTTCATTGACACGTGACAGGAAAAACATTGAAAAAATAAGATCGACCCATATTAAGTCTAGTAAAGTCAAGAAGTTAGATTGGGCCACCTACGAGGGAAGACTTAAATTTCCAAGTCAAGTGATGGGATAAATTTCCTTACTTTCATTAATCCTTTTCCTTATACAATCATTCTCACGACGCGTTTTATTCAATTTTCCTTACATAGTAATTGTGCAACTCAAAATAATTAATGAAATTTTGTTCCAAGACTTCTTAAGGTTCAGGTCTCAGATTCTTTTGGGGGGAATGGTTCAATTTATTGGACTCATTTTGTTCTCAAGAAGGATATCTGGTTTTGAAGGAATAGATGTGAAGGAAGCCCTCTCCCATACACCAACTTTTCATACATGTGATGTACTGAATTATTCAATACAACGAATCAAACTTTGGTCAAATTTCGTAGGTTAACCCGTTCCATTTAAAAAAAAAAAAACATTATAAGTAAAAAGTATCACCGGTAACACTAAAATGTATCATTCAAATGTTCAAAAGTATCACTGTATCTTTCAAAGTTTCAGGTATTATACTTGTCTTTAATGAGTTTATTCAATTCAAATTAGAGTTTATTCCATTACAATTAATATTTAAAGTTTAGGGTTCATGGTTTAGAGATTTTTGGGGGGTTTAATTTTTTTTTTTTTGGGAGGGTGTTTAGTTTTTTTTCTTTAGGGTTTATTAATTCCAATTAGGACTTATATTTAATTCGATAAAATTAATTATCGAGCACAGTGCACAAGTTGGCGAGTTAGCGTCGGGCGAGTGTACTACGCAAGTCGCCGAATGTAAGAAAAAAAATTAATTAATTTTCATTTTAGGGTATGTAATTATTTAAAAAATTAATTATCAAGCGCAGTGCACGAGCTCATGCGTTGCATCGGGAGAGTGCACCACGCGAGTCATTGAATTAAAATAATTAAATTTATTTTTGGGAGAAAAGACAAAAAAACTAAAAAAAAAAAATTAATAGGCACGTAGGTGCCATGCGCCCATCTGACTGGGTGGGAAGGTGCGTCGAGTGCATGGTTATAGTCTAAACTAATCATAGTGTGAGAATTAGGATTTCATCTTACACCATATATACAATCAACAAAATTCTAAGACCCAAATTTGCTTAAAAGAGGTAGTGGTTTTTGTAATATTTGATAAATTTTCTAAGCAGTGGTATTAATGTAATTCCGTTGTTTATAAAAAATGCTCTGAGTAGTTGATAACAGAAGGCATTAGTATCATGCTAACAAAGTATTGTCGTAATGCTAATGAAAGTAATTTTCTCTTATTGCTAACGAAAAATTAAATTCTAAAAAGTAATTATAAATTCTAATTGAATGGAATAAATTGTAATTTTGATGTAATAAACTCCAATAATCTAAAAAATGGAATTAAATTTTAAAAAAAATAATTATAAAACCCTAATTGGATGAAATAAACCATAATAGCAATATAAATATACAACGTTAGCATTATAATATCATTTTATCAACATTACGGATAAAGTATGTTAACATATGACAATACTTAATTAGCATTAGGCATAAACTCTAATTTGATGAAATAAACCTTAATTAATATATTCTAATTTGATTGAATAAACCATATATAACAAATTAGTAACTAAAAAATAATTATAAATCCTAATTGAAATATAATAAATCATAATGACAATATAAGTACATGTACTATGTTAACATTATGATAATGCTTCATTATCAGAGTGAATATTCACAGTATGTAAGCATATAACAAATGCTTCGTTAACATATGTTATCACAATGCTGATGAACCATTATTAAAAGTTAATGAAAGCATTTTTACGATCGATATGAGTAAAAATGTATCTTTTGTATATTTCGTTTAATATATTGCTTTACATAAACATATCCATGACTAATCTTAAATTAAAAAGTATAAAAATAGCTTTAATTTGATATATTATTTGTGTTGATTCGATCAGAAACAAGCATGTTATAATCGTTTAAAGTTTTCAAAAAAAAAATTTAAAAAAAGTGTTCACATTAGCAATTTATATGGATGAGACAATTATACCCCATCCCCTTTTTTTGCCTTAACTCTGACATAAAATCTCAGCAATTAAATTATCTAATTAAATTATTTAAGATCAATTCATAGTTCTCATATAGTATATACACACACATGGAATTTGATAGGTCCATAAAATATGAAATGAAATTAAGTAAAGTACTAGGATTTCCATATAGAGTTTAGTAGATGGTGGGATTTTTGTATGATGACCAATTCAAAGTGTCCATTATTGAAAATAATATTGGATTATTATATTATTATTGCTCGTAACCACTATTATACTTTAACATTTATCTAGTGTATGATCATTTATATAATAATAATAATAATAATAATAATAATAATAATAATAATAATAATAATAATTTATGTTATATTTCTTCAAGAAATTGCTAATCCTATGGTTGATTTTCAAAATAGATATCAATTAATACAATTACTAAATTAGTAATTATATGAAATAGTTAATGTTTTTAATGAATGTTAGGTATTTATATTTTTTAGATATAATGTTTTATTATAGTAGAAATCAAATAGAATTTATAAATTATAAATATGAAATACTCAACCTTAATAATCAATTATTACTTAAAAATTTTAATTGAATATAATAAATCATAATTAATAATTATAAAGTTAAATTAAAACACTGTAAATTGCAATAGAAGAAAAAACTTTTTCCTATATAGTTTTTAACCGAGATTCTTCTCAAGAAATGAGAAGAGGAAGGGGTCAACACTCAGTAGTGCAAAAAAACGCGTGGAGAGGAAGTCACTGAGTCTTTGTCCACCATTTACTAGACTTTCACTCATTGCGCTCTCTCTCTCTCTCTCTCTCTCTCACTTTTAGGACACAAACATATATCATCTCTGTTGCATATAAAACCGACCCTCCCGTTCTCACCTTCTCGCATAATTATTCATAATTGTCTGAAGTTATGTACTTCCATGTATAGTAATAAAGCTATACAGCAGCCAAGAAAAGGAAGAAAAGAAGAAACTATATATATATATATATAGTGTTACAATATTTATCGTTAATCCATGAACGAATCATCATCATCGTCGTCGACGTCGGCATCTCATCATGAACTTGAGCTTCCTGGATTCCGGTTTCATCCCACTGAAGAAGAGCTTCTCAATTTTTACCTCCGAAGCATAGTATTCGGGAAGAAATTACATGGAGATGTGATCGGTTTCTTGAACATCTACAAACATCATCCTAGAGAGTTACCTGGTAATTAATTAATTAATTATATTTTGAATTCCCATATAATAGTTAATATTACGTTAATGTTGAATGAAACTGCAGGTATGGCAAGAATACCAGGTGAGAGAGAATGGTACTTCTTCGTACCTCGAGACAGAAAGCACGGCAGCGGCGGTAGGCCAAACAGGACTACAGAAAACGGTTTCTGGAAGGCGACAGGTTCGGACAGAAAAATACTGAGTTTATCGGATCCGAAGAAGATGTTATTAGGAGTGAAGAAAACTCTGGTTTTCTACGAGGGGAGAGCTCCACGTGGAATAAAGACTGATTGGATCATGAATGAGTACCGTTTGCCCGATGCGTGCTCCCATTCCCAATCTCACCTACAGCCGCAGGTAATCATCATCAATTACTACTAGACTACTAGCTAGTTACTAGTCTTAACTTTTATTCAAATCTCAAAATATCTGTTTGTTAATAATTTGTTGCAGGAGATAGTGTTGTGCAAGATATACAGGAAGGCGACGTCGTTGAAGGTTTTGGAGCAGAGGGCTGCAATGGAAGATGATGAAACAAAGACAACGTTCATTTCTCCATCTCCATCCATGGATTTTCAGGATGTGAGCTTCGCAATGGCAGGTTCTTGTGAAGGGTGGAGAGAGAATTTGGCAGACCTTCAGCTAGACTGGAACTGGACTCTTGATAATCTCACCCCTTTCATGCCAATGTGTTAATTCATTTTTATTTTATTTTTTTATTGTAATTTGTCGATCAACTCCAATAAAGAGATCCGTATCATTTTGCACCGAGTTATAATCGTGGTTGCTGAATGTCTGAACAGTGAAAACCATCATTTTCTAATAAATAGAGCTTATTAGATATCAGGGAAACTTTCTTTATATATATTTATCAACTGATACACAAGTATATATCTATCTCCAAATTTAATTTGGATCAGTTAATGACGACTAAGAATGTTGAGGAGGAGAACTCTGGTTTTTATCAA
Source organism: Perilla frutescens (assembly GCA_026008535.1). NCBI lineage: Eukaryota > Viridiplantae > Streptophyta > Magnoliopsida > Lamiales > Lamiaceae > Perilla > Perilla frutescens. The sequence continues at coordinate 34,061,929 of BRKX01000012.1, forward strand.
CCGTCTAAACAAGCATTCTAGCCCATCTCCCAGAATCTGAATGCTTGATTCCATCTCTTTCAAACAATTCAAGAGATCATCAACTTTATTATCATCTTTGAATCCAAGTAGGGCAGTATCCACCTTGCTAAACTCTGTCTGTTCGTCTTGACCTGATACTTTCTTGGAGTCCATGAGCTTGGACATGAGCAAATATCGGCTGCTGCGCCTTGATTGCACCTTTGCCCCCATCATGTACAAGAAGAGAGAATTGAGCATGGCTGACGTTGCTGATTTAGAATCCATTAGCAAGTCTACGACAGGCTCCGTTTCACATCCTTTCTCCAAAACCTGCTTCTTTCTGGTACTCGAGGCTTTTAAGGCCTTTTCAACCACCTTTCTCAACTTGCTTCTGGATGTGAGATAACTAGAGGAGGCCTCTGTATGCGCTCGTCGTCTTACCGCAGAAAGAAGCTCTTGTGCATCTTTCTTTGCAAGTGAGATGAGATCTCTAGCTGCTGCACAAGCATCCAACAGCATGATATACCCCTCCAAGATTTCTTCCACACATTTCTCCGAGCATTCTTGTGCAATGATTCGTTGAATATGAGGCAGCAGAAGCAAATCATCGATGTTTTCATATAAATTTTGGAGACCCTTTATTCTGTCAGTCACTGATGACAAGGATGAAGGGGTGGTTGGCTCAGAAAGCAAGCTTTCATCAACTTGAATGATGGATGGTTGTGATCCAGACGGAAAGCTATGAGAACGCGTATGTTGAAGGGCCATTTTGCTCTGTATTTGCAGCAGATGATTTTGAATGAGGCTACTTGTGTTGCTTCATCTCCATCTCTCCCATTTGATTCCTATTTATATTGCTCAACACAAGGAATTTTCATAAACATGTTTATTTGTTGTAGTATTATGGACCTAACAACTATCAATCATATAAATTATGATGTCTATACATTGTCTCCCACCTTCACCAAACAATCGAATTATACAAGATTATGAATAAGCAAAGGGTATTAGGAAAGATCTAGATCTTAACATACAATTATTCGATGTTTTGATGCACGTCAATAAACAAAGAAAATGCCAGCCTCATTACTCCTCTAGGTTGCTTCTCCTCTGAGCTACATTTCTTCAAGATTCTCATAAATATTTTTATCTTTAGATTTCATGTCCTACCCTTAACACGAATGCTAAATAAAATACATCATTTTTTGCATGTACACTCACAAATTATTATGGGCAAGATTTGTTGTTTCTCCTTTTTCGTGGAATCATAATTATATGTATATATGCTTAATGGATTGACGTTTAACTTTGTCCTTTATCAGCAAGGACTAAGGCTACATGCGAACGATTTTTGGGACTATGTGCAGACAACTTTTGTCGCTAGCTTCCATTAACAAGAATCATAAATCATTAAGAAATACAGTTTCATGACATCTGATATTATAAAATTCAATGGGAAATCTCAAAATATATATATATATATATATATATATATATATATTTGTAAAATAGGCTGGTAGGATTTGCATTATCTTTCAGATTTTGCAGAGACGGTGTTATGATCGCACCAAGATCAAAGAGAGTCAATATTTTTTATATTAATTTACAAATTTGTTCACATCAAGTTTGGTGGTCTGACGTACGTAATGAAGTTTGATGACATTACTGTTTCAGGTTAAAATAAAAGAGCTAATATTTTTTCTTGTAAATTTTAATGAAAAAAATGAGTTGGCATAGCTTGTCATTTCCACAGTTAAATTAATTGTATTTTCGTTGGAGAAAAATAAGGCTATCAAGATGAGATTTATTATGTAGCACTTGTTCATCATAATATTATAATTACAGAACTTCGTCCTATTAAGGAAGCTGCGAGAACTTGTAGGCTTTTATGAATGAGTTTTATGATTGAATGGAATTATTGCTGTATAATCTTTAATTTGATGATATCGATCTTCTCCCTCTACAAAGAATTCTCATTCCTACCTTAATACCTATATTATTTTTTCTCACATGATAGTTTTGTTAGCATATATAATTGCACATGCAAATTAATTGATGTGTTATATAAGTATATTGCACGAATGGGGGGGGGGGGGGGGTTGACGAAGAACTGCAAAAATAATCATATATTTCTGCATTGACATGATTCGGCACGTTGGATTAGCATCAAATACACGATTTTGTAGAGTGGCACACGAATGGATATAATTCAACTTGTCCATTACCACAAACGACAAATTTATTTCATCTATATATATATTATTAATCTCCTTATTAATGATCATGTCCTAATTACAGGCAACTCGAATCTTGACAGCTCCGATATATATCATTAAACTATTCGAATTTAAATGAGCCGTGCACCTTTATTTGATGCAAATTAATGGTTCCTCAGAAATAAATAAAATAAAGCAAATGGACTTTCCTAAGCAGATTTTCATTTTCAAATTCAAGAAATGTTTGATTGGTTTCCTGCTCAAATTAATTTCCACTGCCGAAACTTAATTTGCGAAACTAAGTAATTCCATTTGTAAACTGAGGTTTGATGATTGTTCAAAATCTTTGTTAGCCAATAGAATCTCAGATTAATCGTGTGTTATATATGCAGGAGTTTTGAAGAACAGAAAAGCAAATTTTCTGGTGTTTTACCTAGTATTTACTCTAACAAAATCGATCTTCAGAAATTTGAAGCCTCATGCGCAACTCAATTTAGAAATATCCTTTAAAGCCTAATACAATGGTACAATGTTTATGTTGATTAAAAGTTTGATTCCAATATAGTACTGTCCTGTTATGTTTTTCATCAGTGCAACTATAATAAAAATTGTGAATGAAAGAAAATAGAATAGAAATTCAGGCAAGTCAGTGTAGATGAAATCACTGTAGTTTCCTTTGAAGGTAAATATACAGGTAGGTAGTAAGTATATTTTCATATACAAGAGTGTACAAAATTTCCTATCCTATCATGAACAAAAGGCCTAGTGATTGAGAATGTTGAGGAGGAAAACTCTGGTTCTAATCAACTGTCTAAACAAGCATTCTATCTCCTCTTCAAGATTCTGAATGCTCGAATCGACCTCTTTTGAGAGATTCACAACCTCATCATCTTGAACACCTTCTAGGCTCATTTGTAAGAGACCATCCATCTTCTCAAATTCATTCCAACATGCATCTCCACCTTTCTTTGAATGCATTAGCTTTGCCACGAGGGACCACCTACTCTGCTTTGCTTCAACATTTCTAGCTCCAATCAAATAAGACAGCAAAGATTCAAGCCTGCCAAGAGTGATTGATTCTGCCTCATTCAGCTTACACACGAGGTCCGATGTTTCACTGTCTTTCTCCAAGGTTGAAAGAATAGGTTTGCTTGTGAAACTCCTCAAAGACTTCTGGATGTTCTTCTTTGACCTTCTTCTGGAATTGAGGTAGCAGCGAATGCCATCGGCATCCTTTCTTCGTAGAGCAGAAAGTAGCTCTTGTATTCCGTGCTTCGTGTTTGAGATGAGATCTTTAGCTGTTGAGCAAGCATCCAAGAGCCTAATATAACCATCCAATACTTGGTCAGCCCATTTCTGATCTTGAGATTCTTGTGAAATGATCTGTTGAATGTGAGGCAACAGAAGCAAATCATCAATGCCGCTGTACAAGTTTTTAAGGCCTTCTACACTGTTTTTCATCGATGACAATGATGAACAGGATGAGGCCTCAAAACCTTTTACATCGGACAATTTCTCATCAAGTTGAGACGAAGTTGGATTAATTTTCGAAGGCAAGCTAAGAGAGCGGTTGTGGTGAAGGAACTTTGATCTCAAAGGTGAGAGTGCCATTTTATTTTTTTATTTTTATTTTTCTCTTTTTCTTGTTGAAGAACTATGTTGTGAGAAAGTTGTGTTTGTTTCTGAGTTTTTTCATTTGGTGTGTATATATAGTAGTGCAGTAGACAAAAGGAATCATCAACTCTCATCTCAAGGAGGAGCAATGTGATCTTGATCTGGATTCACAATTATTGTGGCGTTGTTTGTGCAATGTTTCCCACCATTTCGACAAAAGGGCTATACTTAAACATATAATTCTCAACTAATAAATCTGGGAAATTTCGAGGGCTGATCCACATTATTAGCTAGTAGTAAACGCACGAGTGCCATTTGTATAATGTATTATCTGTGAAGATCATATTATAGCATTATAACTCTGTTTCCTCCACATGATTCCTCCTGCTCTCGATTCTTGACAGCTGACATTAATGAAAAATAAGCTGGCATTGTTATTGAACTCTAAATGATGTGAAGAGGAAGACGATGAAGAAGAAGAAGAAGATACCATTTCCGTGGTTGTTGGAGACCACGGGACTGGTTATGTCTCCTAATATGAGCACAGAGACGCGACCACAGAGTTGAGAGTAGTAATCAATATAAGAGTTTAGAATAACATTGTAAAGAGTAAAGACTTGCTCTGTTCATCATATACTGCATGAATAATTTTTCAGCTCAACTTTTTACATAAAAGATTTCTCCCCTCCAATTTGTATCTTAAATAAATGGAAAAGTTCTGTCTGCTTATTACCTGATCAATGTACTGTATTAATTATTAGTTTAACAGTTCCCTAAGAATAATTCCACATGCAAATTAATGTGTATTCAAGTTGAATTGCACGAGCGGCTTCAATCGCACATAATAATTAATCACATAGCTTTGCATAAATTAATTAAGATTATTATGCACGTCTAGCTAGTAATTTAATTTGCAAGCAAGGAAAATGCCAAGTCTCCATCCAATATTTTATTTCCAAAATCTTAGTGTATCCAAAAGAATATAGGGTGGTAGGATCTGCATCAACTTCTCAATCTTGTACAGATGCACACGAGTGGAATCGAAGTTGTCGATTGCCACAAAAGACAAATTTCCTCGATCTGTATAATTAATCTTTTTCCACAATGCTCTGTTAGTTACGTTATAATTTAAATAAATCTTGTAATTATTGATTTGGTCAGTGATTGTCCTGTCCTGACAGGCAACTGGAATCTCGATCGACAGCTCTCTCATGTCATTCATTAAACTATGCAAAGCCCTCGTGTGCCCTTAATTGCTGTAACTCGGAATTTATTGCTCTACCTGAATCATGTTTCCTTCACTCACAACATGGAAATTTAACTTTAAACATTGTTTTGTTATAACTTATAATTTGAGATGCATGTATTCCTTCCAGCTAGCTAGCTAGAGTAATATTATAAATTATTATACACAACGTATTGTACAGAAATCTTTCAATCAAGATAATACTACGTACGTATTCGCCATTACGATTAAAAGAAAATTAAGTTAAAACTTGTAGCAGTAGCAACAATCAAACAGAGGTCCATGAAATGAAAGAAAGTGATTATGTGATCGATAACAATGTATTAATTCCGCAGTAATTAACATTATATAGGGAATTAATTAAAAGCTAGCTAGGATTTGGATTATATATATACATATGCTATTTAATTTACAAGGAGATAGAATATTATTTATTATGATATATATCTAGTGGCTGTGCAAGTTGAGTAGTGAAACTCTTATTCTAATCAAACGGTTGAACAAATTTTGAAGTTTTTGTTGGATAAGACGTAGGGTTTCATCCATCTGTCTCAACTGCTGCTGCAAGCCTACATGATCACATCTGGATGTCTGAATCTTGTACAAGGTAGCATCCAGGTGTCGGAAACGGAGTTGGTCGTGGTCGTGGTCGTTATGATCTTGTCTGGAGGTGATGAGGAGCCTGGAAACGAGGGAGCAGCTCTTGGTTCCGGAAAGGCTAAACAGCACTGACTGGATGAGGTCGAGAGTTGCTGACTCAGCCTCCTTGAACATGCTTATCACGGCAATGGTTTCTTCATCTCTATCCAATGCTAAAACGGAGGGCCTATTCCTCAAACTGCTGATTTTCCTCAAGGACTTGTGTATCGTCTTCTTCGTCGTCTTTCTCGAGTTGAAGAAGGCGGCGGAGAGATCGTCGGAGTCTCGTCTCCGCCGGAGGATAGAGAGAAGATCCAGCACGTATTCGTCGGCGTGGGAGATGAGATCTTTAGCTGTGGAGCATGCATCGACGAGGCCAAGATATCCGTCGAGGACTTGTTGGACCCATTTTTCGTGAGATTCTCGAGCAAAAACTTGGTGGGTGTGAGGCAGAAGCAGAAGATGATCGACACAATTGTAGAGATGGTGGAGGTTGGTTAGGTTTTTGGTGATGGAGTTATCAGTGGGTGATTGGAGGCTCTGCAAATGGTGGTTGAAATGAGGAATGAGAGGGTGAGATCGTGAAGGGAGGCTAGAGGAGCGAGTGTGGCTTAGGAGTTTAGAAGACCTCATCATCATTTTTAATTTGTGATGATGGAATTTGTTGGTTTTATATATGTGAACAAAAATGATGGAGAGGAGGGGACAGGGTGAATCCGTGGAGTTATAGTGTTGATTTCGATGTGGGATTGTGTTGGACTTGGAGGGATGCCACTGCCACCGACTGTTGCTGCTTCCGAGAAAAGCTCGGCTCCGCTGTTTTCTGCTGTTGTATTTCTTCACGATTATATATATATATATATATATATATATATATATATATATATAGAGAGATGGGATCATGTGAGAACCACACCCCCATGTGAGAACCGACAACCAATCTCAACCACAGATTGATCTGATTTGAACGGCCAAGATTAGATCTAAATTTAAAAAAAAAGCGGTGGTATTATTGTAATATTTTAGACTTTTTAATGAAGCAAGGGTATTTTAGTAATTCAGGAATTATGTTATATTTGGAATGAATCTCTTCTCGGTCTGCAGTTCGTTTTCCTTGTATATATCAAATTCCTTGTATATATCAGTCGATTCTCTTTGAAATTTATTCAACCTAATCGGTGTTCACGCGATTTTTTACTGGAGTTTTTGTTCTTCGTTGTTATTTGACGAACATGTCGGGTAAAAAACTTTATTCTGTAGTTTTGATGCGATTTTTTTAATCCGTTTGTTTTAGACTTGTTCGACAAGGTTGGGGAAGCTGATTAAGCTGTTATTTTGAGTTTCTCACGATTAGCACGCGTTTTTATGCTTCATATTGTGTGTTTTTGGTTTTCTGTATATATGTAGATCTTATTAGCATCACAATATGAATTATTAGCATTGTGAATTTAGTTAACAGATTGAGTATCATAATATGTCTCGTTAATGGAGTATTTTTCACGATGGATGCAGCATTGTGATAAGAAACGAGTATTATGAAAATCATTTTTGTTAACATGTTCTTTAGCACTACGTGAACTATTTTAGCACTTCTCGAATTTATTTTAGCACTTCTGTAATCTACTTTAGCACTTATGTGAATTATGTGAAGTTGATAAGCTGTTCTTTGCTGTGAAGTATTTAGCACTGCTGTGAACTATATTTAGCACTGTTGTTATCATTGCAAAATCTACTGTAACATTTTTATGCTTCTGTAATAAATCTTATGACAAAAAACCTCTCTGTTCAAATAAAGCATTGTACTTCATAGTTTGATAAAATATCCAGATTCAATTTAAGAAATCATTCAGCAAACTTTATATATGCATATGTTTGTGTGTGTGTGTGTGTACTTTAGTACTACTATGAAGTATTTTAGCACTATTGTAAACTAGTTTAGCACTGCTGTGAACTATTTTAGCAGTATTGTAAACTATTGTAAAAACTTTATCGCTGTCTGTCACAATGCTTAGGGCTTAGGGGCTGACCATGCAAGCTGTAGAATAAGTATAGGAACACCTTAGCAACGGTTTTGAGCTGTGTAAGGGTGTGATATAGGGATAAAATGCCCATACTTTGTTAGCTTGTCCACCACCACTAAAATTGCACCCTTCTTTTGTAAGGGTGTGATATAGTCACATCATCCTTCAAGTGTGGGCAGTAGAAGAGTCTCTTTAACCTGCCATAAGTCCCATAGATGCCTGAATGCCCTCCATAAGGGGAGTTGTGCATTTCTTGAAGTAGCAGTTGCTTGATATCAGAGTTTCATCCTTGTACTTCATAATTTGATAAAATATCCAGATTCAGTTAAAAAATCATTCAGCAAACTTTATATATGCATATGTTTGTGTGTGTGTGTGTGTGTACTTTAGCACTACTTTGAAGTATTTTAGCACTATTGTAAACTAGTTTAGCATTTCTATGAACTATTTTAGCACTATTGTAACCTAGTTTAGCATTGCTGTGAAATTGTTTTTACATGATCTTAGAATATGTTTTTTATGCATTAATGTGATTTCAGTTTGTGAATTAATAAAATATCCAGATTCAATTTAAGAAACCATTCAGCAAACTTCATATATGCATATGTTTGCGTGTGTGTGTACTTTAGCACTATTTTGAAGTATTTTAGCACTATTGTAAACTAGTTTAGCATTTCTGTGAATTATTTTAGCATTATTGTAACCTAATTTAGCACTGCTGTGAAATTGTTTCTATATGATCTTAGAATATGTTTTTTATGCATTAATGTGATTTTAGTTTGTGAATTGATAAATGTGCAGATTGTGCTTCTTCCAATTTGGAGATTTCACCTGTTTTTTCTGAATTTTACACATCTGAATGTGAATCATCTTTGAAGCCTGCATTGGGCAAGACCTTCCCTACGTTAGATGATGGTATAACATTTTACAAGGTGTATGCCTCATCTTGTGGATTTGTGTACTCCTAGTGAAGTTGAGGTGCATCCACTTGAATTTGTGAAAACTAAAGGCAGTGCGAGTCGTAAAAAATCAAAAGAAGAGTCGAGAGTTGAACGCGCAAAGAAACCTCGTAGAACCTTCAAGATGTGTGGGAAGAAAGCCAATCATGATTCTAGGAACTGTGGCAAGAAGAAGTAGATACATTATATTTTATTTTTTTATTAATGATAGTAATATTCTTTCTTTTAATTGTAAATAGGCATATCTGGTATTTCGTTTTTTGCATTGGTAATAAATGTTTTAATATTTCTAGTAGGTGTGTAACATCAGTGCTAAACAAGGAAACGTAAGTGCTAAAGTATAAATCTTCAGTGCTAAAATTAAAACTTTCAGTGCTAAAGTAGAATGCGAAATCTAGAGTTGAAATACTTGTGCTAAAAAAGAAATGGCAAGTGCTAAAAAATCATATGCAAGTGCTAAAGCTGCTGAACTATTCCATTTAGTGGTTGCTCCCCCTCTAACTTTAGGGGGAGCATTACATTTATATTAACACTGCTAGAATGTCCAAAAATGCTATATATATATATATATGTATGGAAGAAAAACGAGTCTAAAATGACAAATTATGATTACTATGTATTATTCAAATTGATCAAACTTTCAGTTATATTTTAATAAGTAGAGTAAGATGGTAGTCTGTCGTTAAATGGCAATGCTAAAAAAAGAACTGTAATTGCTAAAACACAAAATACCAGCTATTATGAGGTTATATGTCTAATTTTAATGATAAAATACATAGACTGCTGAAAACTCAAAACTGCTTTACTAGTGCTAAAGTATAAAATATCGGTGCTAAAATAAAAAGTTTTAGTGCTAAAGTAGAATTCAAAATCTGGAATACACTTCTGATTTCTAACACTCTTCCCTATGTTACGTCGTCCTCTGGGAAAATCATATATTACAGAGACATCAGAAGCTTCAATCCTTATCCTCCTCCCGTGTTGCAATTGTATTTCTCTCGACACTGGGTCGAAGTTTTCCAGAAGCCAGTAGTTCATCCTCTCTGGCAAACGGATGATATCAATGTGTAGGATGCTGCCAAATCCAAGTTTTTTAATAGCATCACGTTGTGTTGTATTAAGCATACTAACGGCTTCTGATAGATGTTTCTGGGCTTGTTGTGACTTCTAAGTAGGGATATTTCTGAAATATATCTCTTCTTTTATTATCTTCATTTGTTGGGGCAATTTTAGCGCGTTTTCTCCCTTGTTGGTCCTCTGCAGGTCTTTTTACACCTATAAATTTTTTATATAATGTTATTAAGTAGAAGAAAATAACAATGCTAAAAAACATAATTTAATGTTGAAGATAAAGGGATATGAACAATAGTGTGAAACATAAGTCTAAAATGAAAGATAACTGTGCTAAAATTTGTAAAATGACAGTGCTTCAAAATAAGTGGGAGTAGGGTCTGTGAGAAATGATATTTTTTGAATGCTAATGCTAAAACAGAAGTCATGCTAAGATAAAGGGAGATGAACAATAGTGTGAAACATAAGCCTAAAATGACAGTTTGTTGATGGTTTTTTTGAAATGCTGATGGCATTTTTTTTCATGCTAATGCTAAAAACAAGTGGCATGCTAAAATAAGTCTCAAGAGTGCTAAAATAAGCCATGAGAGTGCTAAAATAAAAAATCACAAGTTAAAAAATAGGAGATGACAATTTTTGAACATGTAACACTGTTTATTCATTGGTTTATTGAAATGCCGAAGGTTATATATCTACTGGAAACTGAAAAATGCTTTACTAGTGCTAAAAAAGAAAATTCAAGTTCTAAAACCTCAATTACCAGTGCCAATACTAACAAATTTAAAATAGAATAAAGTGAGTTAATTAGAAACATAAATGTGTAGTGTTATTTAAAACAGAATAAAGTGAGTTAATTAGAATTAATAACTATCAAATTAGAATAAAGTGTTATATTCAAATAAAGAATGTTGCCGAATCCAAGCTGTCTCACTGCTTCCCGTTGTGCTGTATTCATTCTCCTCACAGCGTATGAGAGAGTTGATGGCGATGTTGTTGCTTCTAAGAATGGATATTTGTTATATATAGTATTGAGTCTATTGTCTTCATTATCCGGGGCAGTTTTAGCTCATTTACTTTTGCTACTTTAAGCATCTGTAGTCCTTTTAGCACTTATAATTTTTTTATATAATATTGTTAAAGAAAAATAACAATGCTAAAAAACATAATGGGAATGCTAAAATAGGATATGACAGTGCTAAAACACTAAACTATAGTGCTAAAAGCAAGAAAATGTGCAAGTAAATCACAGATGGACAGAAGTGTTAGGTTTACAAAAAAGAAACAAAAATTTGAAACTGCTAATTCAGTAAAAATGCTAAAAAACATAATCTGAATGCTAAAATACGAGAGGACCGTGCTAAAACACCAAACTAGTTTGCTAAAAACAAAGAAACAAAAAGTGAAACTCATAAATCAATAACAATGATAAAAAAAAAATTGTAATGCTAAAAAAGAGTCATGTTAGTGCTAAAATATGAGGCAACAGTGCTAAAATAGGGAATTAGAATGCTAAAACCCTAAATTCAAAAATATAAACGTAAATCACATATACATTTCCAACATTATTAGCTTTAACATGTTTATACAAGTTTTCCGTCGTCAATAGAACAAAAATGAAACCAATAAATTATCATGCAATAAAAAGAACATATTTTTGTAAAGATTATGTTTTGTATGTCTCCGGCGAAGTACTATTATGCTAAAAAAACATGAAAGAAATTACTAAATCATCATTATATATTGCGAAATGAATTTTTATAGCAAACAATAATATCCAACAGAATTTGAAAAAATAAAACTGAATGTTGTATTACCTTCAGAGTTCATGATTTTTGATCGGAAATTTAATCTTCAGACGACTTGAACGGTTGAATTCGACGATTTTGCGGGTTTTTTTAGATTTCTTTGTCTGGATTCGCATGAGGAAGCTCGAGCAGTTGTGGTGGGAAGAGAGCTTTTGTCTGCAAACGTTTTCAAAATGCATATAGTTTCAAATTTCTAATTTTACCCTCTCTAAGTTTCAGGGGCAGTGAACTTCGAAAATATTACAATAATGCCACCGTTTTTTTTTAATTTGGAACAGATCTTAGCCGTCCAAATCAGAGCAATCTGTGGCTGAGATTGGTTCTCGGTTCTCACCTAGGGTGTGGTTCCTTCTGGAACCCAACCCTATATATATATATATATATATATATATATATATATATATATATATATATATATGGAAAGGATCAAATGAGAACCCTTCCCTCAGGTGGGAACTAGGAACCAATCCTAGCTCTTGTTTGACTCAATCTGGACGGTCCAGATTAAATCAGATTTAAGTGGATGGGCGGTGGCATTCCTGTAATTTTTAGCAACTTTCTGGACTGAGAGGTAATATAGTAATTTAATAAGTCTTCCCTTTTGTTCTGATTCTAAAATGAGAATCGCATGAGGCTAAAATGAGAATCGCATAATGCTAAAATTATCGAAGTAGGAGGCTAAAATTTATGTGACATTTTCCACTAGGGTTCACCGTTCCCAATTAGGGTTTATTAAGTTCCTGATCCCAACTAGTAATTATGAGATTCCCATTAGGGTTCACTGTCCCCAAATAGGGTGTATTGCATTTCATTCCAATAAAATCATCGTTCTATTTTTGTTTATCAACACATGCTAAAATGAGAAATGCATGAGGCTAAAATGTGCGGAGTCGGATGCTAAAATTGAATCTAGGCAATTTTTGAGTTCAGTTCCGATTTTACTTTTAATGAGACGCGCGAATTGAAGATTTTCGCGATAATTATAAAAATGCCACCGAAAATCTGGATAGATCTGGGGCGTTGATTTTGCAGGATGGACGGATGAGATTGGTTCCCGGTTCTCACCTAGCGACCGGTTCTCACCAGATCCCATCCCTATATATATATATATATATATATATATATATATATATATATAGTGAGTAGTGACTACTTAAAAAAAAAAGGAAAACAACACATTATCTATACATATATTAAAGCAAAATCGCAGGGGTAAAATTGTCATAAAAATAAACCAGTCAAAACATTGCTAAAATAGAATTGTTTTTTAAAGCTTAAATGAAGTAAACCTCTAGATCAATTGGTTAGTTGTTGTTGATGCATTTTTGTGGGGTAGGGTTCTATTCCTCTTCCAAACCATATTTAAAATTTTAACTTCTTTTTAGATTTTTTAAATAAAAAACTATTACCAAAATATTTATAAATAACAATTAACAACCGTTCACATCTTTAATTTTTAAAATTTTTGAAATAAAAATATCATTCAAATTTAATAATTCTCAAGGAAAATATTTATATATCTTTCTTAATTCTACTACCACCTATGGTGTAAACATTCATATTTTTAACTTTTTAAAATTTTTAAAATAAAAAATATCACCAAAACATGCATAGATAAAAATTTAGAACCATTTACATCTTTAATTTTTTAGATTTTCTAAACATACAATATCTACAAAACATAACAAAATATGCCCATAGAAAATATTTAAATTTTTATTTTTTTAAATTCTAATACTCTCTAATTATTGTGTAAACATTCATATTTTTAACTTTTTAGATTTTGTTAAATGAAAAATATCACCATTCAACATATTTAATTTTTTAGATTTTCTAAAAGAAATACCATCAAAACATAACAAAATGCCTATCTAAAATATTTGAATTTTCATTTTCTTAATTCTAATACTATTTTTGGTGTAATCAAATAACTTATTATATAATTAACAAGGGTTTTGAATGGCAACTATTTAAATTTTTATTTTTTTTAAATTCTAATATTACTCATGGTTAAACAAATGGACAAGAGGTTTTAATGAGAAAAAAGAAATAGATAAAAGAGGTCAATTCGTTCAAAACAGAATAATGAAAAAATAAAATTTAAAATTTTATTTATATTTAATTTTAATTAATATACTTTTTATGGCGTTGATGAAATTTTATATTGTATTTTGTGCAACAATATTCACTACACAATTAAAGTTATTAATTTTCTACAAAGTATGATTTATGATTTCATCCGCTTATTATGTAATCAAAGAGACTTATAAATTATAATCAATGAGAGCTTTTAAATAAAAAAAAAAATCGGAAAAAAAACACCAAACAAAGAAAACTGATAAGATGGTAGAAAGATATTATTATAATAATAATAATAATAATAATAATAATAATAATAATAATAATAATAATAATAATAATAATAATAATAATAATAATAATAATAATAATAATACATCAATATGTGTTTAATTGTTGACATTAATCATTCAAATTCATGAAAGATTTCAACCAATTGATTATACATTCTATTAATTAAAAAACTAATATCATATGTATTAATAAATATTATCTATTTATTTTAATAATTAGAAAATAAACCATATTGAAAAGTTATACACGTATGCCATATAATATAATAATAAATTAAAATATTATTATTATTATTATAAATTATTATTATTATTGTGGTATGAAAACTATTTATTTAAATTTATGTGCGTCCGGATAAAGTATATTTAATATGTTAATCTATAGAACAAAGAAACTATTTTATTTTGTCTATCAAAAAATAACATTACTATGTGGTATGTGTTAATACACAATGTGTATATAAAAATCTCTATTTGACCCAGTTTAAAAACATAAAAAACATTCTAAACAAGTTTATGAATATATTTGAAAAATCACAAATATAATTTTATATATGTGAACTACCATTTGATAAAGTTTTAATCATTTATCATTATATATTAATACTGTTGCAACTAACATTTCAATTATTATCAAACTTTAAATTTAAAATGTGTAGTCAGATTTCCGTACATCGTACGGGAGATATACTAGTGTATTATAAGTGTACAGCATTAGGGAGGCATTATTTGCCATTAATTGGGGGGGGGGGGGGGTCATACAAGCTAAAGTAACCTACTCCACCACTATTACACTGCATTTCATATTACATTTCTTATTCTAAACTTTTATTTTTTAAAAAAATAAAAATAAAAATAAAATCTAGTTACGCTACACCGAGTGAAATAGAGAAATGACAACATAGGATTTGATCTACTAAACTACAAGTCTATCTAGAGGAGCCAATATTGTCCCACGGGATTCTCTATTTTAAATTGGTGTTTCATCTTGCATTTTAATTATTGGATTTATGTCATGTATATTTACAAAAATAAATAATTCTCTACTAAAAAAGTTAAATACACATGCTATAAATCTAATTGTTAAAATACAAGATGGAACACCAATTTAGAATAGAGGATGTTATCCGCAATGTCGTGGCTCATAGACTTAGAATGGCTAGGGATTTTCTTAGACTATCTCCAACAATTTACACTATAATATAATATTTATATCACTAAAATACCGTAGCATTTGCATTCTATCACATAAGTTTGTAGTATAATTTTATACCAAAAGAGAATATTCTAAATATTATAGAATATTCCTCTTTATAATTATTCTTTTATAATTGTTATCATGTAATAATATATGCAATTTCATTTAATGGATATATATCAATCTAAATATTAAATTCAGCATTTCATAATAATTATTGAAACAAATTTATTTGAATATTTTTTAGGAATAAATTTATTTGAATTAATATAAAATAAAAATTGCAATTCATTAAAATATTGCAAAACAAACAGAAAGTTACATAATACTATATTCTAATTTAGAGAATTAGAATATTACATAATACTTTTATCTATTTTAGTATTTTTATGTATTTTTTAGGGAGAAAAGTTTATATAGACAGTATATTTTTAAAATTTATTTAGTTGGGCAAGTTTTAAGGTGGTAGGAGTTATATAGGCAATTTGTACTATATCTGAACATTGACCGAATTAAATAAGAATATATTCCCTACTTTTCTGAAAAGTTTCTTACACAATGTTGTACTTTCCATGCAAAAGGAACAAAAGATTTTTCTGGAACAAAATCTCTCCATATCTATCCGAACTCGATATCAATTTGAAAAAAAAAGATATGGTTGTGGAATTCAATTCCATTATTATCGTTGTTTTGAATCCCATTAATATCTTGTAACTACCTCTCTTACTCTCTCTCTCTCACCTCTCCTCTTTCACTCTCGCTCCTTTCAAACCCCTCTCTCTAGCGTCTGTGAAAGAAAAAAAAAAAAACTTGTTCGCCGGAGCAACGACCGGCGATGGAGGAAGGAGGTGAAGAACGACCGTCTGAAGCAGGAGAGGTTAGACGACTCGTTAGTTTTATGATTTATATGTATCGAAAGTATAGGTTTAGGGATCTTGCATAACGATATGTTTTTGCTTAATATAAGATTTAATTGTTCTGTGAAATTTTCATGTTTTAATCGATCGTTATGGCCTTTATAATTAATCGTTACGCATCGTTATGCTTTTTTAATTAATCGTTACAATTTTAATCATTCGTTATGGCCTTTAAGTTCATCGTTATGCTAAAATAAATATCATTACACTTTTTTAATATATGGTTGATTAATCGTTAGGCTAATTTTAATCATTCGTTACGGTTATTTATATTTAATCGTTATGCTATTTATATATATCGTTAATGTATCTGATTAAATGTAATGATAGTTAATCATTATGGCTAATTTGTTATGAAATCGTTATGCTATTTAAATATATCGTTAATGTATCGTTAATGTATCGTTAGGCTAATATTTTAATGTAACGATAGTATATTAGATATGCATAATGAATATTGTATCTGATTAATCATTATGGCTAATTTGTTATGAAATCGTTATGCTATTTATATTTAATCGTTATGCACTAATCTTGTTATGAAATCGTTATGCTATTTATATTTAATCGTTATGCACTATTTTTAATTAATCGTTATGGCCATTTAAGTAATTATAATGCTAATTTGTTCATAATCGTTATGCCATTTATATTAAATCGTTATGCACTATTCTTAAATAATCGTTATGGCCATTTAAGTAATTATAATGATAATTTGCAGATAATCGTTATGCTATTTATATTAAATCGTTATGCACTATTCTTAATTAATCGTTATGGCCATTTTTAAGTAATTATAATGCTAATTTGTTCATAATCGTTATGCCATTTATATTAAATCGTTATGCACTATTCTTAAATAATCGTTATGGCCATTTAAGTAATTATAATGATAATTTATTGATAATCGTTATGCTATTTATATTAAATCGTTATGCACTATTCTTAATTAATCGTTATGGCCATTTAAGTAATTATAATGCTAATTTGTTAATAATCGTTATGCCATTTATATTAAATCGTTATGCACTATTCTTAAATAATCGTTATGGCCATTTAAGTAATTATAATGATAATTTGTTCCTAATCGTTAGGCCACATTTAACTAAATATTTAGGCCACATTTATCCAAATCATTATGTTCTGATTGAATCTTAATTACATTTAATCATAATAATACAAATAATAATAATAATAATAATACAAAATAATAATAATAATAATAATACAAATAATAATAATAATAATACAAATAATACAAAATAATAATAATAATAATAATAATAATAATCATAAGAACAACAATAATCTAATAATAATAATAATAATATTCATCTAATTAATACTATTACTAAAAAATAAAATTAACAAAAACATATAATATAAATAATAATACTTTTTATTAATAATAATAATAATAATAATAATAATAATAATAATAATAATAATAATAATAATAATAATAATAATAATAATAATAATAATAGTCTAAATAACACTATTAGTAAAAAAATAAAATTAAAAACAATTAATATAAATAGTAATAATTTTTTAATAATAATAATAATAATAATTGTTTAATACATGTAGCTACAAATTTAATTTAATAATTTAATAACAGTCTAATTTTCTATTGTGAATATAAATAGTAATAATTATTTAATAAGAATAATAATAACAACAACAATTAATCTAATAATAATAATAACAACAATAATAGTAATAATTGTTTAATACATGTAGCTACAAATTTAATTTAATAATTTAATAACAGTCTAATTTTCTATTATGAATATTAGATTCAGTGGATTAGACGCCCCCTCCAGAGGCTGAAGCCGAATATTTTGATGTACATGAAGTTGGAGCTAATAGAGAATATTAGGGAGGTCTTAGAGCATTTTGGTGGTCAGGCTACGATCCAGATGTTTAGATCTGGATGTTTTGGACATTTTTTGGACTTTAGGGGGGGTAGTATAGCACGCAAGGCGATGCATGCCTTGATCTGTCGCGAGGTGCGTGTCCAGGATCCTGCACGCGAGGGTAGAGAGTGTTGGTTCTATGTCAATGGAACCACACTTCGCTTTGGGCCCTCAGAGTTCGCACTGGTGTCAGGTTTACAGTTCGGCCCGTCGAACTTCGATCCGAATGCGGCTCATCCCATTCCGCCTAACGGCATCTTTTACCGATTATTTGAAGGGAAAAAGACGACTGTGACATAAATGTATGATAAGTTCACAGCTAAGAGGCTACTCAATCACCCTCTAGACTACGTGAAGATTGCGAACATCTTGGTCGTGTATCGGATCTTATTTTGCAATGACCCCTCACGCCCTATCGATGGCTGGGTGTGGGCCCTGGTGGAAGATGCTGATGCTTGGAATTCTTTTCCATGGGGGGGCTACACATTTCAGATGCTGATGCACTTTATCAGTCTCATCCCCAGAGTTCGACGGGCTATGGGCGGAGAGAAGGATGGAGCGTATCATTGGTATGGACCTGTTTGGACCGTTCAGGTAATTAGTTAAATTTACGTTTTATCTACTTGATATTTTAATCAGAAGATATGACAATTTGTTTTACAGACATGGGCCTGTGAGGTTTTCCCCGAGCTTGGACGTCGGTTGGGCGTCGTTGGAGGCCAGTTGACCACACCTCGCTGCTTGAAGTGGTCATTTTCATCCCGGAGCTCTGATTTCTCTAGATTATTTGATGGACAGGTAATTTTTTTATATAAATAATTTAGAATATTAAATTTGTGTGTTAATATTGACATGGATAATACTCTGATGCAGTTGGATATCCAACTGATGGTGCCATCAGCTGATGAGCTTCAGAGACCATACTTTCAGAGTTCGGAGGGAGAGAGTGTACTGGGTGTGAGGTATGTCGCACCTCGAGCGCCCTCCAAGAAGAAGTTACTCACTAACGTGGCTTGCCGTGTGATCCCGAGGACATGTACTAGGTCCTCTGACGTCGTGGGCCCATCACGGCCTCGTAGGAGTACCCGGACTACACAGCAGCAGGCTCCACAACAGCATCGATTGATTGATGAGCCGGACGAGGGTGTTAGACCCTCAGAGCAGGGGGTGGGTCAGAGGACCTCGGATGAGGATGGTCTGTCAGATGATAGAGTGAGCCCTCCTCGAGCATCAAGAGCTAAGCGGCCTAGGAGGACTGAGGAGGAGAGGAGTAGAGAGCCCGAGATGAGGATGCCGGGGCAACATCCGGGGGAGTCGTCTGATAGCTGGTTCGGTCGCTTTGTTGATGCCGTCGCTGGAGTTGTAGAAGACCGAGTGATGCATCGTGTGGGACAGATGTTTATACATTTTCTACGCGGATAGAGAACATCATTCAGGATCGACTGCGTAGATCGCCCACCCCCAGAGGGCCCACACCTCCCCCCAGGGGGACCACGCCCTCCAGAGGGCCCACGCCTCCCCCCAGGGGGACCACGCCCCCCAGACGGCCCACACCGTCCCCTCCCAGAGAGCCCACACCTCCCAGAGAGCCCACACCTCCCAGACAGGCCACGACCCTTCGTACGAGAGGGGGTAGAGCTAGAGGTAGATCGTCTGCTGGTCGGTCGTCTGCTGGTCGGTCGTCCGCTGATCCGTCATCCGCAGGGACGTCATCTGCTGGTCCGTTGTCTGCTGGTCCATCGTCTGCTGGTCGAGCAGCTATCATTGATCTACTAGAGGCACAGGATCGGCGTCTGGTAGAGGCTGGATACTCGGAGTTCAGACGGCAGGGCTATGGTGCTAGTGTCCAGATTCTGGCCAACCACTCAGTACTCCCCCAGGCATTTTTTGAGCGGGTGGAGGACTGTACAGAGCTTATTGATGCAGAGATAGTTGATCACTTCTTACTTGAGGTGAAGCGACGACTACACAGAGCGCACAGGAGTGACGTGATTTGTTCTCCATATTTATTTGTAAGTTCCAAATTCAGATTTTTATATTCAATTATCTTATATGTCAGTTTAACTAATTTGTTTATATGTTTTTTCAGCTTGCCCTGCAAGCAGCATGGACAGGGCTTCATCCTAAAGACCCTGAGTGTCGAGATGAGTATGGACCTGACAGATATTTGGAGTGGGAGCCTCTTGATGCCTTACGGGATGTAGTCAAAGGTCAAGGTGGTATCTATGAGATTCCGTGGGCGAGAGCTCAATATGTAAGTGATCTTTCAATTACACTTATCATATTATTTATAATGATATGTTTTGACCCATCTGTTAAGTATTATTGTATATGTAGGCGATCATGATATGCAATGTTGGAGGTTCTCACTGGGTCACTGTCCGTATCTGCTTCGAGACTTGGAATGTTGAGTTGTATGACTCATTATTGTTCCAGATGGACGATCAGGAGAACAGGGAGTTGTCGTTGAAGCGTGATCGACAGTTGATACCACTCCTTCGTCTACTACCACGCCTTATGTCGGTATCTGGTTTTTGGGGTGGTCGGAGTAGGCCAGCTATAGTTGCTCTCCTACGTACACTATCCGTATGCACGTCCTCTGGAGGTGCATTTAAGTCCACACCACCAATTGGGATCTGGGCTGTGCACACTCTTCTGTTGTGACCAAGGCCATGACATCTAGTGCAAACCTGTCTTCACGAGCTAGATGATGCCTCAACGCCTCCTCGAGCTCTTGACATCCGAGGACGACCAGCTTGTTTTTTAATCATTGGGGCAAGCACAATTGGTGAACCATAAGGTGGCGAAATCCACTCTTCAGAACTTGGTAAGCACATGATCACTGAGTCGTACATGCTGACTACAGTCTCTGTCTTGTAGCACCTATCCACAAAATCATATATGTGTCCACTGGAGAATCTATGTGTGAAAAAAAAAACATAGTTAAAAATGATGATGATTGAGCAAATGGATTTTTAACAAAAAAAAACATGAAAGTTGCGTACCTGATCACCGCTGCAGCGTGGCTACATGGGATCAAATCCAGCTCGAACTCACGACAATCGCAGGTACGATGCTGAAGATCAACCATGAATGACTCCCTGCCAACCTCAACTTTCCACAGGTGTGCTAATGTCATGCATCGAACGGGAAAACATCGTCCATGCTCAACATTTTTCGATAACTTGTTCACAGCTTCGGGAGTCAACACGTGATCCCAACTCTGTGCTGTAGCCCTTCGCTCAACAAACCATTCTTCAAAAATACGCCTGAACACCTCAAGCGTTGAGCAAATAGGCAATCTTCTTGCCCACAATAGACGAGCATTGAGTGACTCAGCCGCATTAGATGTCATGAAGCTGAAACGCCGTGCGGGACACTACGATCGGGACCAATGCTCTGGACCAATTCTACAAAGCTTCTGGTATGCCGGGTTGCTCACCAATTCTAATGCTGACATATGCCTCTGGAATACGTCTGTACGATAGGCATAAGCAGCCTCCTTAAACATGGCAATCACATGGGCACCCGCTTCGCCATCTTGTTCTGTAAATGATAATAGCACAAACCGTGTGCCGCTCTTGGAAAAACGGATGCGACAGCATTCTTAATGCTCTGGTGCTGATCTGACACAATTAGGAGATCTTCAGTCTCCCCCAGAGTGATATCCAACCGACTCAGGAACCACTTCCAAGAATCATCATTCTCGATCGGACCGAGACCGATTGCAATAGGTAATATTTGTTCATTTCCGTCCTTCGTCACAGCAGCAAACAGAATTCCCTTGTTCATCCCCTTCAAGTGTGTCCCATCAATCATGACCACTGGTCGTGAACCCTCCTGAAAAGCTCTGATGCACGGTCCGAGTGCCAAAAACATATACTGGAACTGATTTTCAGGGGTCGTCAAAAATTCGTACAATGTCCCGGGGTTCTGCAGCTGCACCGTGTGCATAAACGCAGGTAATTGCGCATATGACTTATCATAGTCTCCATAAATCATCTCAATAGCAATGTTCCTCGAGCGCAAAGCGAAACTGTAATCGATCTGAATCCCGTACTCGCGTAAAAGCTCAGACATCATCTCTTTGGGCTTCAGAACAACCCCCTCATCCACCAGATTGCGAGCAAAATGTTTTGCAATGACCCGTGCAGGCACCTGGCGTGGAGCAATGCGACTCATATCCATGTGGCAAGTGTGAGTGGAGTTGAACTTGTAGATTCTCCAAACAACTCCATCCACAACAGCACACAGCCTGAACGGGCACTCCCTGCCATGCTTGCACATGTAGACCAGTCGTGTCTTGTTCAATCGATACACGACATACTCCACTCAATTATGCATGTGATAGAGTCCTATAGCTAGGGCTAAATCATCCTTCGTACGAAAAATAGCACCCTTGTAAAGAGTGTCCGTATGTGCTGCTGAAGGCTCACCCCAATCCAGTGGGCCAGCAATGTCCAGATTGGCAAGCGGAACAACCCAATTGCTCAAGGCCCTCTCAGGAACATCCTCAGACCTAGTATTCGATGAGGCTGCTCCTCCTATCATACCCATCAATCGCCCTCTACCCCCTGTCGAACGAATCCAACCACAAAACTCCGTATACAATGATTCGAGCAAGGTCGATATGTCGTTCTCCTCTTCATCTTCATCAGTAGAGGGCATCTCTTCTTCTTCGTCGACTTCTTCTTCTTCCTCTCCTTCGTGCGGGCCTGCATCGTCATCAACATTCTGCTCATCTCTAACCGGATCTCTGTCTTCTGGCATGGTATCAGGTATGACCCTTGAGCTGCTGCAGCCTCTTTGAACAACATACACAACCATCTCTGAGCTCTGTTCGTGGAGCAAGTCAAGCAAATCTGCATCATCTTTCAGTCTTGTCTTGATCTGTCTGCCATTATTGGTGCTCGACATCCACGATAACTGATACTCGACAAATGTGGGATTGGTCTCCAGTAACTCATGAATCTCTCTAATTAGTGACCTAAAACAGAAACCATCCGATGACATGATGATTTGCTCCTCTACACCATCTACGTATTGAGCTCTCTCCCATCGACCACTATGTCGTACAATAATACGATGTCTAACCATCTGTCATAACGAAAATATTCAAAAATAAGCATAACGAACCATAACGAAAATTTTAACAATAACGAAACTTAATTTTAAACATAACAAAAAATGAAAAAAGAAATTTAACTATAACGAAACTTTCATTTTTAAAATAACGAAAATTTAATATCATAACGAAATTTAAATTGAACAATAACGATAAATCTATTTAACCATAATGATATGCAGAAATAAGCCCTCACGAAAATTCAGTATATACATAACGATAATTAAATTTATACATAACAGAAAATTAAATTTATACATAATGAAAAATAAATTTAAACATAACGAAAATTTAATTGTAAAACAATCGTTATTAATAACTTTTAAACAATCGTTATTATTATAAAAAAATCGTTATTTATAACTTTCAATTATCGTTATTATAACTTTTATTATTATTTTCAATTATACTTTATTATTAATTTTAATCAATCGTTATTTTTATTTTTAGTTATGGCTTTTTTTAAAATAATTGTTATTATATATAAAGGATAATAACGATTGTTAAAAGAATAACGATAATTAAATTTATACATAACAAAAAATTAAATTTATACATAACGAAAAATAAATTTAAACATAACGAAAATTTAATTATAAAACAATCGTTATTAATAACTTTTAAACAATCGTTATTATTATAAAAAAATCGTTATTAATAACTTTCAATTATCGTTATTATAACTTTTATTATTATTTTTAATTATACTTTATTATTAATTTTAATCAATCGTTATTTTTATTTTTAGTTATGGCTTTTTTTTAAATAATCGTTATTATATATAAACGATAATAACGATTGTTAAAAGAATAACGATAATTAAATTTATACATAACAGAAAATTAAATTTATACATAACGAAAAATAAATTTAAACATAACGAAAATTTAATTATAAAGCAATCGTTATTAATAACTTTTAAACAATCGTTATTATTATAAAACAATCGTTATTAATAACTTTCAATTATCGTTATTATAACTTTTAAACAATCGTTATTATTATTTTTAATTATACTTTATTATTACTTTTAATCAATCGTTATTTTTATTTTTAGTTATGGCTTTTTTTTAAATAATCGTTATTATATATAAACGATAATAACGATTGTTAAAAGAATAATGATAGATATTATGGTTTTTAATTTTCGATATGTTTTCCATAATAAACTTTCGTTATTAAGGCTTTTAAATAATCTTTATCATGGCTTTTTTAAACGATAATAATATCGTTATTATGGCTTATAATTTTCGCTATGGCTTTTTTAAACTTTCGTTATTCATATTTCAAGTATCATTATTATAAATTTTAAACAATCGTTATTATTATTTTAAATAATACATTATTATTACTTTTAATAAATCGTTATTTTTAATCAAACGTTATTTTTAATTTTAGTTATGGCTTTTTTTTAAATAATCGTTATTATATATAAATGACAATAACGATTGTTAAAAAAATAACTACAGATATTATGGCTTTTAATTTTGGGTATGTCTTTTTTACACTTTCGTTATTATGGATTTTACATAATCGTTACCATGGCTTTTGTAAATGATAATAATATCGTTATTATGGCTTTTAATTTTAGTTATGACTTTTTTAAACTTTCGTTATTATGGCTTTTCAATAATCGTTATCATGGCTTTTGTAAATGATAATAATATCATTATTATGGCTTTTAAACTTAAAATCAACTTACAAACATAGAAACATAAAATCAGATAGCCTAAACTTAAAACAAATTCTACATTTCTTGAAGAAATAAACTCGAAACATACCTTTCAAAATTTAGGAACTTCTACTCGGCCCGTTCGTTGATGAAGACGACGTTGCTTCGTTCATAAAACTTCTCGATCAACCTCTCAATATATTTCTTCTCTTTTATTTGAAGGGAATCGACATTTTTTGTGTTTTATTATTTTGGATGTTCCGCCCTACCTTCAATATATGCATATTACGCTACCAACCTCTCTTACACAAAATTAAATGCATTAAATTTAATTTAATTTGGGTCAACTAATACCTACCTATACAAATACATATTTATTCATTCTACCTACCTCATTTTGGTCGAAAAAATGAGAGAATAATTGATTGATATTAAATGAATAATTGATTGATGTTCATTTCATGTTATGTGCATTAACGTCGTTATGCTTATTTTCTTTTTCATAACGTTAGTGGAAGGTCAGTTTTTTAAAAGAATTTCGTTACGTGCATTATCGTTATTTTTTAAAAAAATTTAGTTATGCTTATTTTCATTTTTAAAAATTTTGTTGTTTTAGAGTGTGGCACTTTGTAACCCTAACCCTAAAATTCATGAAATTGGATTTTTATATGTTAGGTGTGTGCATTTATTGGGTAGTTATTAAAAGTGTAAATAGTACACTTACACACAATGATTGGAATGTGGGGACATGTGTGTCATAGGGGTATTGTAGACATTTACACTCCAAATTGCCTAAATAACTCCTATAGCCTTATATCTTGTTTTTTTCCCAATTACTATTTTGTTTTGTCTCTTTTTATCCATTTACACTATTTTTTATTGTTGGTGTAATTTTATCTATTTTAGTACTTTTATATATTTTTTATTGTTGGTGTAATTTTTATGTAATTTAATTTTTTGCTTCAATGTTTACGTTTAATTAAATTTATCATATATAATAAATTTTAATATTAATTTACAACACATTATTTAAAATACAAAATAAATTACAAACAACGTACAAAAAAAAAATACAAAATACTAATAAAAACAACATAATAGGAAAAAAAAACTTTTACCGTTGAGGAACGCCTCCTCTCGTCCATTTCGCAATGAAGGATGTCGCTTCCGCCGGAGCAAATTTGAAAGGCAAAAAAATGTTTGGTGCTGAGCATTTTCAATGTCTATTACAATTTTGTTCCAAATCCTGTCCCAAATTTGGGGTAGAATTTGGTGCTCCACCAAATTGGTACTGATGGGTCCCACATCATTTAATGAATTATTTTATTATTTAAAATCATTATTAAATAGATTATTAATAAATTTAATTTAATTTATAAATTATATATTCAATTAATTTAAATTATAAATTATCTAAATAAATAAATAATTTTAATAAAAGTACAATTAATTAAACGCAATGGATACAATGAAGTCGCACATATTACAAATTACTACAAATTAACTTAAAAGCACACTACAAATAATTGAAACTACTTGAAAAAATACATTGATTACAAATCATTTCTAGATCCTCTAAGATAATTATAATATTGACCGAAATCATTCGAAGAATTCTCAAACCCATGTCCTTCATCTCTGGTTTAACTGAATTTTGAAAATTCTCCTTGCTGAGGAGACGATTAAAATTCATGAGCTTGATTTCTTTTTTGTATAATTCTAATTTGTTCACCAAGAATGTATTTTCATAAGTATTGTAATCTTGTAATATTTTCACTAATTATTTGATAATCATTTAAAGTACTTTTATTATTTCAAGCACGTTATATGTTATGATTTTTTAATAATACATAATTTTTAATAGTATATTTTTTGAAAGTATATAATTAAAAGTTATTAGTTTTGAATAATTAGCATTTTTAGAAAAATAATAAATAATTAAGCATATTCATATTTCAATTATAACATAAAAATGAATCTTTAAGAGAATATTCTTATTTAGTGTAAAATTTGGTGCTGAAATTGCACCTATTTGGTGCAGAATCTGCACTAAATTGGTGTTTAGCATTGGAGATGCTAAGAGCATCTCCAGCAGTTGTAGGTATTTTACAGTTTCATCTACACTATTTTACTATTTCATCTACATTTTATCTCCATCAGTCTACACCAAATTTTGTACTAAAAGAGAATATTCATAGAATATGCTTATTTCTTTATTTCTTTTATTTGTTAAACATATCATGCATGTATGCAATTTAATTTAAAATGATAGTAAAAGCAAAAAATGAGAAATAATATTTTATTAAAATATTACAAAAAAAGTACAAATCATAATAATATTGCAAAAAAAAAATTCATAAAACAATACAATATTCTAAAATATTCTAATCTTCCAAATTAGAATATTCATTCCACAAATGATCAATCAATGCATTTCGAAGATTAAAATGTGCTTCCGCATCCTTGATTTTTCTATATCGAGCAAGGAAATTTTGAAATTGTGTATCTTCATTGTCAACAAACTCTATGTCTTGATGTACCTCAACAATTGGTTCTTCAAAAAGCAAGACACGCCAACTCTAGTAATTTTACTTTGTTTGGAAGTTTTCTCAATGTTGGTGGAGATGGGGATGATCTCTCAAATTATTAGAAAAAAATTATATGTTGTACTTTGTATTTTTTCTATTTAAGTAATGTAAAATGTACTTAAAATTATCTATTTGACTAATGTAAAATGTATTTTGTATTTTTTCTATTTTATCTATTTGAGTAAATATAATGTAGCTTGTATTTTTGGTACAAGATTAAAATATAAATATTGTATTTAAAAATAATTTAAATACAAAATAGAAAATATATATATATATAGGGTAGGGGTTCACATGAGAATCATTCCCCATGTGGGAATTAGGAACTAATCTCAATCACACAATGATTTAATCTCAATGGTCTAGATTTAAATAAAAAGGTGGTGGCATAATGGTAAATATGAGGAAGTCAAACTTGCCACTGGTCAAAGTTGACATCAGCATCCTTACACAAAATTTATTTAAACTTTAAACATTCATAACTTGCTCATTTTTCATTAGATTAACGCAAATTATATATCAAATTAAAGCTCTTTTCGTGCTCTTTCATTTAAGATCCATTGTTCATATGTTTATTCGAAAATATATTTTTTCGTCCATAATAGCGTGATGTTAAACTCAGAATAGCATGACAAAATATTCACGATAACATGAAAGTATATACATAATAGCATGAAAAAATATTCACAACAACATGAAAAAATATTCATATAATACATAAATTTTACTCATAATAGCAGTAGTAGTGTTCGTTAATAGTAGGACATTAACTGTTCATACTAGCATGTATATGTATTCATATTAGCATGTATATATATTCATAATAGCATGATAGTACTCTCATTTTAGCATAGCGAAATTTATAAAAATAGACAACGGTTTTAAAGTGTTGTCTATATGATTTCCGAAAATTATGCTCAAATATTACAAGTTTGCCACCCCGCCTTTGACCAAAAATTGACCGAATCTTAGCCATCTAAATCAAAGCAGTGGATGGATGAGATGAGTTCCTAGTTCTCATATGGGACTGAGTTCTCATTTGATCTGTTCCCTATATATATATATATTGAGCGCTGGCCTCCTAGTCGGGCCTGGGAGTGTTTTAAAATAGATGCTCAATGCCGGCTGAGTCCCAACGCCGGCTAGAGTGTTTTGCCGAGACGGCAGTCCAGCGTCCGCTGAGTCCCAACTGGCGTTGGGAATATTTTACCATTCAAGAGAGAGGAATGGTATTATCAGTGTTCAAGAGAGAGGAACGATATTTCAACACTATTTTACAGTTTTTTGTCATTTTACCGTCTTGCTGGAGTGGAGTCTGGAGATGCTCTTAGTCCTCAATTCTTTATATTTGGGATGAGTCTCCATTTATTGTGGATAATCTTTTAGATCATACTTGTTCTTGTTATTTTAAGTTTTTCAAAAAATTAAAAAAATAAAGTTTTTCTCAAAAACTGCAATGAATTACCCGACCTATCAAAAGTTTCTTAAAAATAAAACCATCAAGTTTCCAGTCACCATTTGGTAAGTTGGCAAACCAGGAATCACATGTAGATTCTCACACGCACAAAAAGAAAGATTAAAAAAACAAGTAGAACAATTTTTTTATATGTCCTCAGAACGACATCGTTTCGTATGTGTTTAAATTTCTTTATCTAAACGTCTCGTTTGAGTCCAAGATTTAGTTATAAGGAGTTGAAGAGAAAAAGAATTGGTATACACAAATTTGAATATAACAAGCAGAAAGTTAACTTTTATACATTGCTAATGACAGCCTTATTCCCGGGAAGAATGATATGGTGATGCAAAATTGAATACAAGCACATCGCCAGATATCTTTCATCACATGAAATTGCTCCAATTCTCAGCCCAATCTTGTTTTGTCCATTCATGCTTCTCTCTCTAGTCTTTTATCAGCGATCAAAATATCTGGCCATGCACACTAAGATACTTGTTTATGCTCTTCGATCCGTTGCAACAGCTCCTCGTATATTTTCAAAGAGTTACCGGTGAACTTCCCCATCGCCTCAAGAACTTGCTGTAGGCTTGCCTGCAGACTTCCTCCTTTACTGGTCTCACTCTGATACACAACGCGCCCACTTAACTGAGTATCCGTAGCAACTACGACCACCCTTTTCTCTAATGACTCGATCTCCTTCTGTATCTTCTGCTCTTCCTTCTCCAGCCTCTTTAGTTTCCCCTCATCTTTATTCGCCAACATCCTTTGACGCACCTCTGCCTTATCCCTGTCCCATAGCTGAAGCACATTCGATGCAAGCTCTCTCATAGAATCCACCACTTCTTTTTCAGAGATTCTATCCAATGACTGCGACCACAGATTGCAAACAACGAACACTGTTGGAGCACCCATCCTACCAGGAGAGAATGGAACTATTCCATCAGGGGTTTCTTCAGGTATGTAGAGGATGCATTTCATAAGCCAGTTGTTCATTGCTCGGACGTAACCCTTTAGTGCAACCACCCAATGGGAGAACCACAGAGTCCAATTGATAAGATCATGCTCCAGCTGCCGAGTTGCTTCAAAATGAGCATCCGACAACTCCTTTTGGAATGTGATGGCATCTAGTCGTTTGGCTTCTCCAATTGCTCGACACTGATTGTTATGGCACTCGAGCATGGACTTCCACATTTTAGTCAGCCTGGAATCAGAAAGAGATTTGGAAATGCATCAGCAATACTCGCTTCCTAATACGAATTATAGGGAAGACCTAAACATAAACAATAATAAAAACAAAGGGAAAGGTGTTCTCTCATAATAAGAAAATATATTCAATGCCAACAAGATGGAAAACTTGAACTTCTTTTATGGAAACTCAAAAACCATCAGCAAATCAAGGGAGTGAGAGAGGATAATGTAAGAAAACCAAAATTGGAGATGACATGCTAATTAACGTGTTAAAAGTGAACAGCAAAAACAAAATTAAACAGATTGAGGAAGTTCTTTCTTACTCTCCTTCTCTGTATCCACTAACTCTAATTGCAGCAATTATGAAACAAGCTAATTAATGACTTTCTGCATGCCTAAATTTTCAATTTTGAGGTTGAAGAAATTTATGTTCCTATATCCTACTAGTGCATCAAAGTAGCATGCCAATACAGTGGACATAATTCTGTTATGCACTATAAAAGAGCTTCCAAATGAGGTTGTATGGTAACTGTAGTCCCAAGCAATTTTTACTCCCAGACCTTTCAAATGGATGGAATCAATGTGGAAAAGGATAAAGAAAGCATGCAGAGTAGCATGTAAGTGTGTGAATCAATCAAATGAACAAACAAACGAGCATAGAAGGAAAATCAGTTTGCAAATATTATTCACGTACCCTTGAATGAATTCATATAGCTGTGGCCACAACTCCTCATCCCTCAGCCTATTTATCTTCATTGAGATCTTATCAACCACCTGAATTGCAATTTTGATTTTTGTTGAAAGACTCCTGATCAAAGTTCTGGTTGCATCAACTTTGTGTGCCTCAGATCCTTTTTGATCCATTCGCTTTATTTTTTGGGACTTCCGCTCATGGACAACCCGCATTTTTTCCTCAGCCTGAAAGGGGGAGCAGGAGCATTAAGATCGGCAAAACTCTTCAGATTACAAGTTGGTCTTTGCTTAAATCCCTCTCTACTATGAACACGAAGAAAGATCAGGGAATAACCCCATCAGTTAAAATTTATTTGCACTATAAGTTAAGTGTAGCATAAATTCACAGAATCCTCAATTTCAGTCTTGAAATCTAGAAATCCATAACCAAAATAGGATTAAAAACAACAAAAGCAGAGAAAGCAAGAAGAGAAAATTCAATTTTAAAGAACTTAATGTATACCTAAGGGCCCTTTCATTTTGTACATATATAGCAGTTGCAGCTCTAAGGTTTCAGACATGGAACAGATAAAGTGTTCATTAATGACTCAAACTCTAGGTTAATTTACAACATGTCCAGGAGTAGAAATATATTGCAATCAATATGTATTCAGAAACCACTGATTGTGTATCAAATCAGAAACTATATGAACTACTACTCCGAGCCTCATAAACACTCGCTGAGCACCCCAAAATATGGATGAGAAATTAAATGTCTGTGAGTTTTAGTAGGACAGAATAAACATTGCATTTAATCCTAGAATGCTGCTTTCTTAGACAAGAATGCAAACAAGGGGACCACAACAAATAAGATGGCATAATATGCATAGCAATTACAACTGTCCAAAAGGTTTTAAAGCACAGACTATTGTAGCAGGGAAAAGAAAAAAGAAACTCAGTAAGAAGATCATGGATTTAATGAAGGGAGCTCACACTGTACCTTAACTTCTTCGTACAGTTTTTTCTCCCAGAGATGCAGCTTATGCAAAACGGAAGAAAGATTTTTAGACTTGAGTTCCACATCTTGATGGATGTCTAAGAAGGCAGGATCAGCATTATCAGAGGTTTTAGACATCGACGGCTGGAAGGAAACCGCAGTTAAATGCAGTATCTTGGAAGAAACTGCAATGATAAACGTTCAATTAGTGAAATAAACGAACATTGCTCTTAAATTATAATCCTAGTGCATTGGAACTCTGCAGAAAATAGCTATAGCTAACCGTGGCAACAGAGAAAATCACATCATCCAAAATCAAATATTTACCCTGACTGCTGCCGTGTTTCTGCTTATATGGAAGCTTCCCCACCTCAAGAAACTTAGAAAGATCGTTTCCGGACTGCGAAGCTCGCTCAAACTGAACTTGAATCTCTTTCAAGATTTCCAAATCATCCTTGAATCCACCACGAGGCTTAAATTCATTAACATTGCCACCATCTTTGGATTTCTCCTCAGCATTGACTGCATTCTTATATACATTAGGCTTCGATTCCACATCGTATGCCACCCGAGCTTCTTCTCTCAACGCTACCGCCTTCGAGTAACTATTTCTTCTGTTATCGACAATTTTATGATCGCCATGAACAACGTCCTTCACCACTTCATCATCATCATCTTCCAAATCCGGTATTCCCTCTTCCTCTCTCACCTCTCTCGAATCGTGGCTCGAAGAATAAGCAGGATAGAACTTCTCAGCGCTCTCAAAAGGGTTCAGAAAATCCCACGTCGAACTTCTCGGTGGAGACGGCGGAGGTGGCGGCGCTTTTGAAGTCGAAGCCCCCACCGGAGGAGCTTGTACAGAAGATTCGCTAAAATATCCAACTCCACCGCCATAATTTGAATAACCATTGAAATTCTGATTACTGTCGTTGGCATAATTAAGATTGTAAGGATAATATGAAGAAGAGGAAGCGGAAGATTCACCGATTTGCATAGTTTCTCCGCTCATGGGCAGTTGTGTATGCACGACAGATGGCGTCGTTTGATTTCTCATATAATTTATGTTCATGAAACCCCCACCGCCGCCGCCGAAATTGAGGTTCGCGTAATCCGCCGGAGAAGTGACGTCATGGTGATGCAACGACTCCGAACCTGAGCCGTTTTCGTCGTCGGAGTCCGAGTGGAAGTGGAGATGCGAACCGGAGTTGGAGTGCGAGTGTTTATTTGGCGAGTTGGGGTCTCCCTTTCTCCGTGGCGGGAGGTTGAGGAGCGGCGACGATGGGGCGAAGGCAGAAGGGTCGAGATCTTGGTTGAAGAAGCGGTCGAGAGAGAGACCGACGGCGTTGAGAGAGTGAAGATAAGCGGCATGGGCTTCCGCGAAGGCGAAACGCTGTCGTACGGCTTCGTCGAGGAAGGCGCAGCGGTCACGGCATAACGCCACCGCCGGCGAATCGTCGAGCTTGGAGGTGGTGCACCCCATAAATCAAAAACTTTAAAAGGTGAAATTTAGTAGTGGGATTTCGCTAGAGCATGGTGGAGTAGAAAACAATTCTGGGGTTGGCAAAAAAGGAGGGTGGAGAAGAAGGAATCTTTCCTTTTTTTTTGTTTTGTTTTTATGGGTTTTGCCAGCAGGGAGAGTGTCGTCGGATTAGGATAGTAGCGGGGGAAGAGAGAGAGAGAGAGGGATGTTGATTCTGATTCTGTGTAAATTTTATAAAATGTAGTAGTGATAGGCTTTGACTTAGGTATACGTCAACGGTCCACATACAATTAGAATTTTGGCACATACGATTAAGCATTTATTTTGCTCTTCCTATTATTATTATTATTATTATTATTATTGGGTTATAACAAATTGTAAGTTGCATTTTTTTATTATTGACCTTAACTATGTACAACATGCTTGTCTTTCTCGGTCACTTAAGTGGAGGACCCACCGTTGAGATGAAATTCTCTGACCAGTGAGGTGGGATCTCTGTATTTAATTATTAAATATATAATTTTATAATAATTTTGTAAAAATAAAAACTAATTATAACCTAACTAACATAATCAATATTTACTAATAAAAAATTAAATTAAAAAAATTCTAATTCTGAAAAAAACAATCATGAGTCTGTGATAATGAATTATTAATTCATAAATGATAATTAAATATTATAAAATAATTATGTACCCTAATTGAGAAAAATGAATCTTGATTAAAACTCTAAAGGCTCGTTTGGTTAGTAGGAAAGTAAAGTTTTTTTGGGAATATGATTCTAAGAAAAATGATTACTAACAGAATCTTTATTCTGTGTTTGGAACATAATAAGAAAATTATCGGAATTCTCATTTTATTATTGAATTAAATTTAAACAAGTAGAGAATTAAATATCTAGTATATATATAATATATAATATGTATATATATATATATTAGATATTTCAATTTAAATAAAATGATATGACTTAAAAAATAATCAAGAAAATTATTTCATAATTTTGGATTAATATCTTTATGATTAATCAAGGCAAATATTGTATTGGTTGATCCTAATATTTTTTATTGAATTGGGAGTCAAAACTATCTATATAAATATTTTTTTATTGAATCGGAAGTCAAAATTATATACATTGACAATAATATGGTTGTCGTTTAATCCGAAAAATTTCCTAAAAAATGATATTATTGAAATTTTTAATAGAAATGACAAAAAAATTGATAGAATAATCGAATTTTGGTCGGAATTTCGCTAATAAAAAAAGTTTAACATTTTTTGAATTTGTTTTTTCATTTGTATATTCTTCTATTTTTTTCTATTTTACTCTTTTTTTTTATTGAAATGTTTTAATCCAAACTTAGTGTTTGTAAAAAAAGGATAATGATAAATCTTATTTTCTCAAATTTTTAAAAATCAATTTTTTTATTTTTGAGTTAAAAAAAATATGAATCCAAACTTAATAATAATTCGTAAAAAAATTAAATAATAATAAATGAAGAAATCGAAAAATGAAACCATCTAACACCAGATTCTCAGGAACAAGGAAAGAATACCTACTTGAAGTAGGTATTCACATTTCAGGAAAGTTGTATAATTTTTCTTATTTTGAGGAATCTGATTCATTTTCTTAGTACATAAAAAATGAATCAAATACAGTAACGTTAAAATAAAGAATTAAATTACTTTTCTTGGCCAAATTTCGTGCCAACCAAACAGGGCCTAAAATGACAATGATAAATTTTAACTAAGGTTAATTATGTTATAATTAATTTTTTTAAAAATAATTATAATTAAATTTATAAATTTGATAATAAAATTAAAAAAAAATGTAACATGACATTCGCATAGTGTTATTTTAATACCCATATTTTATGAACATTTTAAATGGCAATATATATAGGTTTGATGTCTGTTTGACTGATTCAATAGAAATTAATTAGGCCATTACGGTCTTCGATATTTTATTTTAAAAATGGACAGATCATTTATTATTGAACGATTATTATAACAGTACTATTGAACGAAAATGTCTCACTTAAATTCTTTATATAGTAATTAAAAGGGGGCGCGCGCAAAAGTTAAATAGGATGACTTTATTTCAGGCAAACTTCGATTCCAATATATATATAAACCAAAAAAAAAAACTCATTTTGATTGTCTGATAATTATTATAAGTTCATCTCGATAAATTCTATAGTATGGTGGACATATGATCTTATTAAATGGAATATTTTTGTCATTTTCAATTTTTATTGGTCAGTCGATAAAAAAAATCGATATTCAATTGTCACAATAGGTAGTTGAAGTATCATAATAGATTTTTCGGACAGATGAAATTTTTATCCGAAACTTTTGTTATTAGACAAAATATAAAATAGAATATAAATAACTAAAAGTAATAGATCAAGGGACATGTATCATCTAAATAAGGGAGGGATGCACTACATCCACCTTATCTTGGAATTTACCGTTCATCGCAAATAAAATCAATTCTCAACATGATTTCTAATTTGAATCCAATCATTCTAGCTACTTTTTACATGCAGAATTTTACCCAAGTATGACAATCACTATGATATCCCATCACTGGAAATGTTCAAGAAATAATTACATATGCTCTTTTCAAAAATCAATTCACAAATAATTAAATGTCATCATGTCTAATACGTAAAGCAGAGTTTTTCATACATTAAAAAAAAAAAACAAAGTTTTATCATGATCAATCAATCAAGAGGTGAAATTATTCTTTTAATTTGGAAGGATCGTTTACTTTGAGTGTGATAGATTAAATAATTTAAATTGATAAAAATAATATAATCTAATTCACCATGTATTTTGATAGGTGGTTGAATATTTTTAAATTTGTAATCCTTCAAATACTTAATTGTTGGGTAAATTATTTTTTAAGTGTTTTGATTGATGTCAAAATTAACTAAATGTCTAGCTTTTAGAGCTAGTGTTGCGGATCTCAGGAAATTGATTGAGGAGCAAGACAAGGGAAGTTTCGGTGTAAAGGAAGTTAGTGCAACTGATTGGCAACCTTTAGATGACAAGTCAGTAGATAAGAAAATCGTCAATGCAGCTGATTCAAGAAGAAAACTAAGAGCATGGTGCTCCCTATTTTCAGGTATTTTATTGTCACATCAGCGCCACCTCAAAAGTTAAATACCTACTTCCTTTAAACATATTCCTTCCCAATAATACTATCTCAAAAGTAACTTTTCATGGTCCCACTGTCCAATCATTCCATATTTTATATATATACTCATTTATTTTATGAATTTATTTATATAGTACTAAATATTATTCATCTCAATTATATTTATACTCATTTATTTTATGATTTAATTTAATAAAATAATAATTTCAAAAGCAAAGAATAAATACATTAAACTTAAAATTAAAAACAGAAAAGATATAGTAGAAAAAAGAGAAAAATAAACCTATGAAATGGTTATAATTTTTTTGAGGAGAGCAAACAAAATAATGAATACATCCAACTTCCCATTCTATAAAGGTGAAATAATAAATATACATTCATTTCTGATTTTTCTCAACTATAAAAAAGAAACCAAAATCAAATTAAAAAATAATAATAATAAAGAAATCAAAGTGGGGAGCATGGGCCCGCATTCAAGCAAAATTTCCAGGAAGCTGCAGGCCTTCCTTCACCAAAATTCCTCCACCAAACTTTCTGGCCTACAACAGTAAATACCTCAACATTAGGAATATCTCCATTGCCACGTCATCATATTTCCAAGCGTTGGAGATGCTCTAAGGAACCATACCAGCTGAGGAGGTCAGAAAAAGATAATCATCGGAAATGATTTAAGGTGAAGATAGCTGTAATCAATTAAATTGTCATCACCAATCAAATGGCACCACATGGAAATTAAACAATTGAAATATCCAAATTATATTATTTATTTACATTTTAGGAATTTTAATTCCTAAATTAAATAAATAACTTGATATTCAATATATGGAAAAATCTCGACCAATAGAAATGCGACACATGACGAGCCCACACAAGAAAATGGCCACATTGTTGTAGAGAATCACAAAGGGCACAAGGCACCAATGAAACAATGCCACGTAAGCCCTAATGAATACACCAATGAAATAACGCCACCTAAGCCCTAAATGCACCCTCTTTTGCCTATAAATAGAGGGCTTGGCCTAAGGAAACCACAACAAGTTCAAGAGCTCAAGTTTGGAGAAGGATTCGTGAGATAAAGCTCTCTTCAATCTTCAAGGCGTTCAAGTTGGAGATTCAAGACGTTCTTCGCATTCTTCGCCAGAGATCATCCCAAACTCGACGTTCGATCCGGATCCAAGGTGCTCGGCCCTCCGATCGGCGTTATCAACCTCAAATCCTCAAGAACAACTTGAAGATTCAAAGCGTTCTTCAACAAATCGTCCTAAAAACGATGTTTGATTCGAAATCAAGATGAAAGCCCTTCGGATCGACGTTATAAACCTCAAAGCATCAGGTTCCTGAAGATCGAAGAGTAAGAACAACTTGAAGATCTTGAAGAACAATGATGATCAAAGTTTGAAGAGAAGAATCAGAAGATTTAGATTGAGAATCGAACCACAAATTGCAATTTCAATCCAAAATATTTTCTTTGTACGATTTTCTGGTGTTTATTAATTTAAATACTCGAAATTTGTGTTACAATAGCATCTCACCTGATCAGTTATTGATCAGACTGTGAATAACCCGACTCTACCTGATCAAGAGTTAGTGGCAGCGGAGTTTCGTCTGTTTTTACAATTACAGAAGACAAACGAGAAGATTTCATAGTCTTGCATGAAATTTGGCTAAAAGACAAAACAAGGATCAAAAAAAGGATTAGAGAACAAGTTTCCATTTTAGTTAAAAAATTCACAAAGTCGAAAAGTCAAAGTATAAGACAAAGACGTGAAGATCAAAGAAGAAGGAAACAAAATATGTGAGAGGAGAGCTGACATGCCGTCGTTTTGCGTGTAGAATCACACATATGGGCAAAACCTTGCAGATGTTTTAATAGTAAAGTGGCCAAAGGCAGATATAGTCCCACAGGGTGTGATTAACCTTTCTATCTTTTTAGTAACCTTTTGAGATTTATATGGATTACTGTCACTAATCCATCCCTGCATTATTCAAAACAAAACAAACAATTAAATAAAACAAAACGAAAATAATCAATATAAAAGACATATTAAAGTCAAGCGTGAGTTCAGTTTTGGTAGACATATGCAATCATGTACACAAATACACAGATACCTCGATAAGACCGTTTAGTTATAGGAAGCAGGTATGGTTGCCTTACACCCTCCAATTCATTCTTACTGTGTATGCTAAGAGTGATATAGTCGACAACTCTTAGTCCCTAACTATCTAAGACCCAACAAAGAGAGTCATGCAGAGGAATTGCAAGGATAGCAGCATTGAAACGGAGGAGCCCAACACTAGCATATGGGACCCCTTTGTTGGTGTGCCCATATCCACCCATACTTCAATCTCCAAGTTTCGGCGCCTGCTTTATCACTTAGTGGCTCATCAGGATTCGGTTGCCCTTACTTCCACCCTGACTTACATAAACAATAGTTCAATTAAGAGTAGCGACCAACCTAATCTTGCTATTGCCATGTCATCGTTCTTCCCAGAATAAAGTTGG
This sequence comes from Perilla frutescens, assembly GCA_026008535.1. NCBI lineage: Eukaryota > Viridiplantae > Streptophyta > Magnoliopsida > Lamiales > Lamiaceae > Perilla > Perilla frutescens. Next base: position 34,100,750 of record BRKX01000012.1, read on the forward strand.
GAATCAATTCAAGATAAATTAAGAACACTAAGTCTCATGCATAATTTCTATCTCAACATATTCGCATTTGACTTGAACACTGGATACTTAGCTAGATAACATGCTAATATATAAAAGCAAAAATAAATAAACAACACATAATGAAAGGAAAACAAACTAGATTAAAATATGGAACCAACTCCAGATTTGGGCAAAACACGTGTACATACATCAGCTGAGGGCAAATCGCCCCTGACTGTGCAGAATATCCAGAAAACATAAATACAGAATATAAACTATATTTTGCTGTTCTAAAGAGTGTGTTTCTGATTGTTTTACGAAAATGAAAGATAACTAATATTTATAGCTGTTTGAAAAGCCATAATTCGGCCTAGCCCAACCCACGTAGAGTTATGCTTTAGTTGGAGAAGATCCACTTCAACCATGTTCCCTAAATTATAGGGATGAGCTGCTTCATCCCTTCTCTCTCCTTTATCTCTTCTCTTCTCTCTCTTCCACGTCTTCTCTCTCCTCTAGCTGACTTCCCCAAGTTTTGGAACTACTGTGCATGTGGGCCCATGTCAGTTGAAAATGATTAGTTGCTGAACTTTCACGCAAAATCCGCAACAGATTGTCAAAGCTTCAGTAGTTGATCCTCTTTATGCCCTTAATCAAGTGCTTATTCTCTCCCCTGTTATACTTTGTCCGAAACTAGACTTTAAACACTACTAAAAGTACTAAAATGAGAAAAAGGACAAGGTAAAAATATACGAAATTGAGTCTGTATCAAGAGCCAATCAAAAAACACCTGAAGACTGACTCGTGTCAGGGCTGCAAAGATGAAGATAAAAGAATAGCTCCCAAGTACAAGAATTCAAATTGTCCCTTACCGATAATTTGAATTCTCCGTGTGAGAACGTGAACACTATGCTTATTTGTTATAAAGTTATTATTTTTGTTATTATATTCTAGTACTAATTTTTTTTATTACTTATCTTGTTGTGTTTTACTGCTAAATAAATGATAAAAAATTATTTTAAATAAACATAGTGCCTAGTTCTCAAATGAAGCACTCGTGTATCATCTCGTATTTAACTAACTAGGATATATAACAACTTTATGTTAAATCATAAACATACAGTTTTATAACGGTGTAGTTAAAAAGTATCTTAAACAGTTCATCTGTCTCAATCCACTAGCAAATCCTAGATCGACTTTATCACGGCCCGTGGATTTTTCTTATTTTTGTGTCGACATAATTAATTCAATTAAGCTCCTTTATCTAATATATATCCAATTAATCTTCTCCGTTAGTTTTTGGGCCCTCCAATAATATATTGTTTGAGACTAGCTAATACAAAGTTAAGTTTTTTTAAGAAAAATCGAGTATATGAAATCTGCATTGGAGTATAGGTGCATTACATATAGCTGCTAGGTATAATGGAATTTTCCCTAAGGGAAACTATATTATAAGTAATTATTTCGGTCTCCGAATATAAAGCCATGGCAAGCAGATCATGAGTTGAAAATGCGAATGTGTCAGATCGCTGAAATTGGATTTATCAAAAGATTAAAAAGGGCAAAAAAGATCAAGCTGCATGGGGCTTACAATATGACATCACTTCCAGTTTCTCTTTTGCTCACCTGCACCATTTCAATCAATTTCAATCCCCAATTTTCCAACTTTATTATTTATTTATTTATTTATGAAATACAAATAATAATTAAAATGAACTGCCCCAAACGGTGGGGGGATCTTTATTAAACTATTAATATAGAAATCGAACATAAACAATCATAAAAGGCTATGCAATTTTCGTGCAAAATAGATAATAATCGATCTAACCCGGGAAATGTACGAAAAACCCCAAATTTATCAGTACATTTTGAAATTATGTGAATATAAAATGGCGATTTAAAATCGATTAATTAGACTCATCAAGAAAAATCCTTCTGGAAGACATCTATTGTGACAAAACTAATTAAGAGGAATTTGTTTATGAGAATATATAAGACCAAAATAATAATTAATGTATGTATTGTTTTTTTTTTGATAATTTATATATTAATTTAACGAACACATATTGAGGAGAATATGTGAGTGATTTTATAAACATTAGAGTGGTATGAGGGGCAGTTTGGTAATTTCGGTGGCATTATCATGAATGTGTGTGTACATGTAAGTATTACTAAAGTGAGATAAAGGGAGGAATGAGAATATCCATGGTATGGTGCACAACCACAAACAAGAAAAAAAAAAGTAGAGTGAAACTTTTGAGCAAATGAGGATCTCCTTTACCTCTCCCCACCATTCTCACAATTTTAATCATAGTGTTCTTTTAGGAATTTGAGAAAGTTGAATAAAGTGCAAAACTATATAGATTAATATTCTGCTTTTATTTTATTTTAATTCAATTTTCACAATTATTTGAATGTACACGTACTTGCAAAATCTATAAGGATAGCTGGAATATCTAATACAAAGGACCAAGGATTGATTGATTCACATACTAAAAGGAATGCACTGCAACATGGAGGGTCCTACATGAATTTTTGGATCCACTAGATATACTTCTTCAGTTCTTCAAGATCAATAAATTACACTCAATACCCAACACTTGTAACTTATAATAAACAACACGTACCTTAACTTATATTTAGTAGCAATTTTAATTTACCCTCAGCGTTTCGTATTTGTCATAAATATTCTACCCTCCATAAAAAAATTGGGCAAGTGAAAATTGAGTCACAATGAGGAGAACACATGGATAAGAAATCATGCTTGTTTTTCATATAAGATGTCAAATCTTGCTCGAAAGTATCGTTGTTTTGTAAAAATGGTCGGACTTTCGGAACCCACAAGGAGTTTATTTGGATGTCGAATTTTGTTGAACTTTCGGGCCCCGACCACGTCATTTTGTGCTCATGTTGAATATTTATTTTATCATCCATGTGTTCTTTGATGTGACAATCAACTTAGCTTTTACTTGTCTCAAATTTTTGTAAAGGATATAATTGTAACAAAAATGACATATTGAGGTAAAATTGCTACTAAATATAGGTTGTGGTACCTTTTTAAATATTTTTCTATTCTTAAATGCATGTATAATTTTTCATGCACATTATATTGCATGCTAATGTAACTAATTAATAATAATAATAATAATAATAATAATAATAATATATACACATTTCACTAAATCTTAATTTGACTCTAAATTGTGTTTCTCGGGTTTCAAAAAATGTAAATTGTTTTTCACATTATATTTTTTTCAATAGGACCTGAGAAACCAATACATATGTGTTTATAATCCGCAAAAATAAGCATGCCGATTCTTAACTAGACCTCCAAAAAATAAGTTGGTGTTCAGACTTATTGGATCCCCATGAAATTAATGTGTCGTATTGACATAATAATATATAATTTATAAAATATTTGTGCATTTTAAAATTTTGGAGGCTTTTTATAATTACTTATCATGCAGTATCATATATTATTATTATGGGGTTCGTTATAATAGGAACTAAGTTTGGTGTAAGAACGTGAGAATAGGCTTGTTTAGTGTAATTTCAGTGCTTTTCTTATTTTATTTTGGTGCTAAATCATCTAGCACTAAAATACAATAAGAAAAACATTAAAAAAAAATTAAAAAATTGCATCAAAATACAGTAAGAAAAGCACTAAAATTACATTAAACAAGCCCGTTCTCACGTTCCTACATGAAGCATTGTTCTCATTTGAACCAAATCCTTATTATTATTATGTCTTTTAAAATATATTTTTTTTATTTTATCACATCATGTGGTGTAAACACGAAATATTTTATGTCCACGTCGGACACAAAAATAGGCCAATGTTGGAAATTGAATAATTGATTTATCATGCAGAATAATTCAATAGAGTATGAGGGGCGGGGGGATACAATCACTTGTAAGTTATATCACCTAAGCATACGACACCCAGGAAAAATAAATAAATCTGAGGGGAATATGGAATAGCAAGTTGAGGTGTTAACCCATAATAAACGCCGCCATAATAAATAATGTTGAAGTAAGATAAAATAAAAAAATAAAAAAAAGTATTAAAAATGGAAGATAGGACTTGGGAGTTATTTGTTGTCCCAGTTTGGTAAGATAAAATGCAGGTGAGTGGTGAAATATTTATATAATTAAGAGTTACTATAGTAGCTTCCAATTAATACTAAAATCACACACCACACCATACCATTTATAGCTACTGTACCGTGTATCTTTACAACTGTACGGACACATGCCTATTGTATTTCCTATAAAATACTAATTCATTATTTCCAACCTACCCTCCCCTACCTTTGGGAACACTATCCTATTTTAGCTTTCCCGGGGCACCCCCTATATCTAAATTTTTAATTCGAGATATTATTTTGCTCTCAAACTACCCACTATCCTACGGCAAATTATACTTACCCTGGTACTACCCGAAGTGTTACAATAGATCTATTATGACACTACAAAACACCTATTGTGACATTTGGGTAATACCGTGGGGGTAACATATAATTTTTTACTATCCTACCTAGTGTTTCTTTTTTTTTTTCTTTCTAAATAATGCTATATATATCTCCATTTCATTTATATAGATTTGTGTTTCTGTTTGAATGTCTCAATATATATTTATTTAACTCATTGACTAATGTACCCATATTCATTTAATGATTGCTGAATTCATGTAGATGGTTAAAGAAAATAAATATGTGCATGCATATTATGATGTTTACATGTTTAATTATTTTTTTCAATCAATTTTCTAATCCTAATGAAAAATCTTATCAGCTTATATCAATGAGATGGGGGAGACTATTATATATATATTTAATAGCAATGTGATACCCAATGTGTTATATTCTTCGTAGTTTTATTATTAGTCAAAAATTTTCGACGACTGAAAGATGACTCAACTGTTGGAACTCTCAATTAATTTTTTATTTTATTTTATTTTATTTTAAACAATACACATTCGCAAAAATGGCATAGTTTTTTTTTTCTCTCAAAACTTTCAAAGATGGTGGGATTATTGAAAAAGTAAGATATTAGCTAGAGATTGTGCTGCTATTAAGTATAGGTGTGAATATTACTGTGAGAACCAACATTTCAACTTAATTATTAAGTTTCTTGGAATTTTGATAGGAACACGAGTACAAATAAATTCATACCGACATGGAACGGTAAAAAGAAAAATAATAGTGTATGCAACGCAATTCTTACTTTTTTTTTTTTGGTGCACACAGCATACACCATCATTTTATTTCCTTCTTTGTAAGTAGAATAAATTCCCATTATATTTGATTAGACTATACAATCACTCATAATGCTATTTGCTGTTGTTTAAAGAGGCGCCGTTGTAAATCATTGTAGGAGATGAAATCCATGCCAATTATTCATATCATCATTAATTATTGATTTTTTATTTTCTTTATTTTTTTTTTAGAATAATCATAATTATTGATTTATTTCATAAGTTATATATAATGTTTAAGGACGAAGACAGGACACTTGGCTGATATCTAGATACAGTACCTCATCCAAAATGTATTACATCTAGTAGTTAATTGGGAGAAATTTTTATCTAGACAATTTAATTCTAAAAATTAGGTAGTTGGGTAAGTTTTAACACCATATGAGTTATTTGGGCAATTTGTACTATATTTAAACCCTTGACCACAAAAGCTGAATATTCCCTAACTTTTTCAGAAAAATGTCTTACACACAGACTTGTACTTTTCATAACGATAGTTTATTGAAGAACTAAATGTTAGTTTATTCATCTATAATGATAGTTCATAGATATATAACAATAGTTGGACGATAGGTCTAGATCTTCCATAACGATAGATTGATTCAAGCTATAACGATAGTTTATTAAGCTATAACGATTGTTCATAAATAAATGGAAATAGTTGATTTATCATTATTTGAATTATCTTTTATTTTCGTTATTCCTATTGTTATGATATAATCGTTATGCCTTATATTATTAAATTAATCATTATCACACAAAATATATAACGATAACTTTAGTTTTATTTAAGAAAATTCCGTTATTATTAATTTCGTTATAACCTATTCAAAAAATAATAATAATCGTTATTGTTTTCGTTATGGCCTAATAATAATAATAATATCACCGTTCATAACGATAACTTAACGAATTTTTTTTAAAAAAAGTAATGTTATGCTATCGTATTATCTTTCGTTATTAATTTTCGTTAAGATGTAGTCCATTAACTTTTATTATTAACTTTTTTGGGAAATGCAACTAGTATGGAACTAGTTTTAGCAAACAAAAAAACAAAAAAACTTTCATTATTAACTTAACTTTCGTTCTCTTAAAAAAAAAACTTAACTTTCGTTATTAACTTTTTTGGGAAATGCTACTGTGGACTAGTTTTAGCAAAAAAAAAACAAAAAAAAAAACAAAAATACTTTTGTTATCCTAAAAAAAAACTTTACTTACGTTGTGGACTAGTTTTAGCAAAAAAAAAAATCAAAATACTTTCGTTATCCTCAAAAAAAAAAAAAAAAAAAACTTAACTTCCGTTATTAACTTTTTGGGAAATGTTAGTCTGGACTAGTTTTAGCAAAAAAAAAAAAACTTTCGTTATTAACTTAACTATCGTTATTATCTTTCGTTATTAAATTTCATTATACAAGATGCATAACGTTTGTTTTTAGAAAAGTTTTGTTATGCATAATTAAATGCATAACGTTACTTTTTTAAAAAAAAATCGTTATGGCAATCGTTATTGATTATCAGTTTTTGTTAATGCATAATGGTAGTTTTTAAAAATTATCGTTACGCCAATCGTTATTGATTCTCAGTTTTCGTTATGTGAAATTTCAGTAGGGATCGATCATTTTTTTATTTTTATATATTAGGTGTGGGTGCATTTATTGTTTAGTTATTAAAAAAAATGTAAAAAGTACATTTATAACCCAATGATTGGGGTGTGGGGACAAGTGTGCCATAAGGGTATTTAAGACATTTACACTTCAAATTGCCCAAATAACTCCTATAGTCTTATATCTTGTTTTTTTTTCAAATTACTATTTTCTTTTGCCTCTTTTTATACATTTACACTAGTTAATTTTGGTCAGATTACATTTGAGTGAGTGGCTTTTTTCGATAACACGTTACATAATATGCATGTCAAATTAAATGTGACTTTTCATTTTGAGATTACTTCCACATGATCAAAATCTCTGAAAACTTTATTGATTTTTTCTAATAATTAACTTTTTCGTTACTGTATCACTTCCTGCGGAGAATATATATAACACGCCTTTCGTTGTTATATATGCAGATTGTCTTTGTAAATCTATATTATACTCTAATACAACACTAAAGCATAGAACTTGACTGGCTCTTTGGATTGGAGGTTGAGTCATGCATCTTTGAATTTTGTCATGGATTATTATTATTGAGTTTTATCGATTTAAGACCAAAAGATTGTGATGACCAATTGTACTGAAAATTAAGCGTAGTGAGCAAAATTATGTATCAGCTGCTTCGGAAATCCACAACGGTAAAACGCAAAAAAAGGAGAATTGATTGGTTGGAAGAAGACATATATGGCATAATTGTCTCATTTGCAATTGAGTGGAGGTTTGATTACTTCATATTCATAATTTCATATGCAAGCAAGGGTTTGGCCATCCACTCCGCACTTCACGCCATGCCACATTTACAAACACTTTAATCTTCAATACCTCAATCATTTTATTCTTTAATGAAAATAAAGAAATTTGATCCTTTCTTTTTCCTTTCATCAATTCTATGTTTTATCTTACTATTCCTCAATATATATATATATATATATATATCATTGAGGTTTTTTTAATTTCTTTTTTTGAGTTGGGAGGAGGATAATTTGGGTATATTGAATCTCGATCAACCACTCTTTCCAAACTTTAAAGTAATACAATCGAGATTCGAGCATTAACTATTACTATATAGAGGGAGCATATACTAAACCTGTGAAAAGAGTCAATAATGAATGTGAGACGGTGAGTGACGAGGCAATGAGAGTAAAAAAAAAACCCTAGATTGACCTTTTGAAGTAGGGCCAACCAAACCCACCACTTCAAATCAAATCCATAATTTCAACCCAACTTGGACAATGAAGCAGATTCTGCTAAACCCACGATCTATCTCAAGCATGCAGGTCCGTATGTATATATATATATATATATATATATATATATATATTGGTGAATATATATATGTTCATCGAAATCCAACCCATGCAATTAACACTTTGATGGAATCCACATTGCATTAATGTATCATGGAGAAAGATGGCAGCTGCAAGTATATTTGTACCTAACTTTCCCTAATCTAAGCGGTAAAAATTTGAGGGCTCAAAATTTATCCGTCTTGCTTTAGTTTCAACAGCTAAATACATTGTTTTGGAAAAATATTAAGAATGAAACCGTAATTAGTGAAAAAATATGTGAATTAATGAATCAACTTAGGGCCCTAACACCTTGTTGTTAATTTCATGTGTCCAGAGAGAGAGAGAGAGAGAGACTACAACTTAATTCATTATGAAAAAGTAGTGGCATTTACCTGGCCACCTTTTGTTATTGAGCCATGCTTATCACGTACACAATATAGTAGCAAAAAAAATTCAATCGAACGAATATAAATGCAAAAAAAAAAGGGGGCCACAGAAGAGAGGTCTGCATGTGGAAGGATATAGATATATAAGAAAACGATGAAGAGTTAACAAAATGTCAGTTAAGGAACTGAGTGAGAACTTTCCTATAATTAATAATAAATAAAGTCACTCAATCCTTGCTGGGAACAAGGATGCACTTCCATGCACCAAAAGGTGAAAAGTACTCCTGAAAAAATATTGAAGCACATATAAAAAAATTTGAAATATAATTTCCCAGATAACAACAGAACTGAATCACTATGTGTTGGCTGATATGGTTGTTACAGCTTGGATAATATGGTAATGCCATATATATATATATATATATATATTCCCACACCTTGTTATCAAAAATGATCCTGAAGCTTTCCAAAGCTCTGTGTTCTCTGCTTTACACTGTTCGATTACATGAGAGGTACATTGCTTCTTTAACATCTCAGTATCACCCTGAAGAGAGCAAGATATGCAAAATCATTTAAGAGCACAAAGAATAATGTGACAAACACTATGCTAGAAATAGTACTCCAATCATATATAGGCCACTTAACTGAGCATCAAGTTCACCCATGCAGCACAATACTTACTTTGAAGTAAGCATTATTGACAACTGGTATAACCTTTTCTTGAATCTCATCAACAAATTCTGGTAAAGAAAAAGTCCTAGCACAAGCCACACTTTAGATCAGATGTATAAAGAGTTTGCAATAGGATTGTTACTTTAGAAGGACACAAGGACATGAGGGCATGTGATCTTACAGCAGATCTCTTTAAATGACAAGGCAGCATCTGTTTCTTCAAAAAAAAAAGTTTCTTTAATTCTGCAACAAAATACAGAAGGTTATCAATGTTGCCATGGCATTACATTGACCGTCACTAATTATTAGTACTGAAGCATAAATTAGAGAATAGGATGATAACAAACTCTACGATTATGTCAACAACTATACTATCAGTAGTCTCCCATCTCTCTCGCATAACTTCAGCAATCTGCAGACCAAGCGAAGTGATGAATATTTGACAAGGTCGTGTTGTCTCGGCATAAAAGCTATACCAAGATTGTTATGATTCTCCTAAACTATGTAATATGATCTTATGGAAATAAGAGATAGGAAAAGCAGATACTCAGAGGAACTATTGAAGCACAAACACAAGAAATTTAAGTATGAACCATACATCATGTGAGAAGCAACATATACCCCTTTTGGTATTTGAGGTAATATCACACAAGGAAAAATTAATAACTCCAATTAGTTAATTACTCACATGTTGATTTCAAGCACATGCAAAACATTGCTAAAATTTCCCCATGAAAAAGCGAAGAATCAAAGAGAATTACGAGAGAGAACTAGAAGTGTAGAAATACCTTGTGGCTCGTTTCAAACACAGGCTCACTAAATCCATGAACACGCTTGAATATAGGATGTCCGTGCATCCGATGTACAAGAATGATATCTGATTAGAACGGTCTGGCAAAGCCACAAGTATCCACGGGAAGTAAAGAACAGATGCAAAGACATATCACCTTACTCTTGGAAGCCTCCCATTTCTTACTCCATTGAGACTGATATAACAACAATGTCAGTTCAAGTACTTGTTTGAATGTTTGCTGAGGGAGCAGCCGAAGAGTAATCACAATTATGGCACTTCCTCCTATTTGGAGTACCTTTCAGTTCATACTTCATTATGTCATAACCCTGCTTCACAAGCTCAGCTGGTTTTGCATCTTTATGTTTTTGGAATGCTAATGAAACCATAGGGGAGATGGAACCCTTGATCTTGCCAAACAAGGTTTCATAAATATTACTAGATTCAGATTGCTGATGTGCTACCCCTGTTGCTTTTCTTCAGCAAATGCAGAGTTGCTTCCATAGTTCCATCTTCGACATTTGTGCTATAACCAGCAGAATTTGCAGTGTCTCCTGCAGACTGACTCTTGCTTTCCAATACCAAAACTTTCTTTCACCTGAATTCAGAACAAGGGAGTTCTTAGCTCTCTATTACTCAATGATATGTGCGGCAAAATATGAGAGAGCGCATCTATTTTATCTCTTGAAAGATAGTTTCACAAACATCCTCTTTGGCAGCTGAAATATTTTCCTCTATGTCAGCATCAACCTCCAGGAAAAGAGAAGAACCCAAGAGTCAAAGTCCGTAATATGTGGCAAACAGAAACTACAATAGTTAGATTTTTTCATATTCCTAGTCACTTAGAAAGTTTATATGTGATATCAGACTTCAAGCAATCCTCTGTCATCCGGAACAGTAATTTATTATCGGATTTCCATCATTTATTCATATATAGAGCATTCACATAATCTGCACGACATAAATGTCTGACTGGTAATTTGTCTAGTCACAAACATTTTAGATCTATTTATCTATTCTAACTAAGCAATGCACGAGAGCGATGGGGAGCCACTTTATCACAGCCATCAAATTAAAGCAATCTATTCCAACTTCCAACTTGTAGATAAGGCATATTTTTCCATTCAAAGTGAAAACACTACACCCTAGAACTGAATAGTAAGTATACTGCATTCCCTTCAAATCATCTTTTTTCTTCTTGATTTCCTAATGAATCGTTGAAATTCCTTGTTCCTGCAGCCAAATTAATTAGGATCTCATCTTGAGATCTCATCCACAGACAAAAAGCATGTAAAAGAGTTAAAAGATTCTAAAATTGAACACAAATAAACTCAAAATAAAGCTAGACTTAACATGAATGTCAAGAATAACAAGGCACACAATTTGAAACCTCATTCAAGCTCCTAACATCTTCAAGAATGCAAGAACTCATTGCTCATATAACATTCTCAACATCATACCAATCGCCAAAAGGATAAAGAAAAGAACCCTTTGGCCTTTGCAAAAGCTTCTCACAAATTTATCATAGTAAACATTGAGTTCGGTAAAAGGGAATCTCCTCAACACGAGGGCTGCGAGGGAGCTTCAAATAATTGACTGTAAATAACGCATTATGTTTAAAATTCACAAAATAAATCAGAACTAATACAAGTATCAATAAAAGCCAACAAGAATAAAAAATACAGTCTTGAATGCACAAAGAAAAGCTTTCAATCTCACATTCAATCTTCTTGGAGAACTCATTGAATACACTAATTAAATTCACACCAATTGTCGCCTCGCTCATTTATTCGGGACCTGCACGTATACAATCACACCACACAAATATCATGAATACAAAACAAAAGGAAGAAAAAAAAAAGAATTATAACGCAAAAACATACCTGCTGTCAAACTAATAGTTGCTGACGATGTTGGAGTTGGCCCAATTGCTATTTCGGCCCAGTTCCTAATTAAATTACCAACCCGGCCCAAGACCCTAAACCCCTAACCCTACCCGACGGTCCATCTCCCTATTAACTAAGCATCTTTACTGTTGCTATTTTTCGATGCTCTAGAATCCTCTATAACCTAGAGATGGATCCGCTTCTCTGGTACGCCTCACAACACAGATCTATCTAGCCTCTCTTCTCTCTCTTTCTGGATCTCCTCAGCTTGCTCCCACGGTTTCTCTTGCCGGAATCTTGAGTTGTGATTCCTGTTGGGCATATGAGTGTTGGGAGAAGCTTCTGTTGAGGGAGAAAAGATCGATCATCGCCGCCCCCTTCAAACCCTAGCCGCCGCTTCCTCTTCCCCTTCCCCTTTGGTCTGGGCATCTCCTGTCGCCGGAGTTGCCAGCGCAGCCGCCTGTGGGAAATCTGAGCCAACTGTGCCTAGGGCACTTTTCCCATCGATTGATTCTTCGATTCACTCTACTTCTGAACATTCAATTATCTGTTCTTGTTTATCTTATATTGTGTTGAAACTAACCCATTGTGATTCTTGTGTGTGCAGCACTGAAGTCCTGCAGTTCCTAAGCCTGTGACGAAGAACTGTAGATCCGTTTGATCTACATCTCTGAGGCCAGTCAAATCGCTGAACAAACCTTGAGTTCTATCTTTGAAGCTGTGTAATCAACTGTAATAGTTTACTTAGCAAACTTTCTTGTAAATTGGGTCTTGCTACTTGAGTAGCTGTGTTGTGAGACCGAAAGAGTAAGGAAAACAAAGTTGTGCAATCCCTGGCTAGGCGATACCACAACAATGGTATCAGAGCCTGGTTTGTCTAGCCGGGGACACACTCCTTATCTCCATCTCACTCACCCCGCCGCCGGTAAGGGCCGCGCCTCTCTCGCCCCCGTCGGGCTCCTAAAAACAGTAAGTCCGTCCTCTCCCCTGTCTGGGAGGGACGGCTCTGGTATTAACCCTAAATTTACCCTAATCTCCTATTTGTGGTATTTATTGATCCTGTGATTTCTTGCTTCCGCTCTCATCTCTGATTATCCTTTGGCATTCCAAGCTTTTCTTCAAAATTCTAGCTTACGGTCGGGACCGTCTGGATTCCCCTGTGGGTCTCCTCAAAGCGGGTTGCCCCGATAGCTAATTTTGGTAAAGGATTTTCAGTTGAAAAAAGGGGGGTCTCTGGGTTGATTTGTTGTTTATATTCTGCTATTTACTGTTCTGAAATTTCTGCAATTTCTGGTAAAGTTATATTGCTGCGATTCCTGGAAGGAATTTGATCTGAAAACTCTGTTTACAGAGTTGCTGAGTTTAAGACTTAGTGTTCCTAAGTCTGTTTTGGTGGCCTAGTAGGGTTTTGGGATTGCCCTGAGTGAACCCCTGCTCCACAGATCAATCTGTGCTGAGAACTGGGATAGCCTCAGCGCTAGATTCCCCTTGTGCACCCTTCTTTGGGTCTGTGGAGTGTTTTCTCCTGTTCTGAAGTTTTTTTGGGTGTTTATCCAGTTATTCCTGTGGTGATATTTGGTCTTTGGTGAATTTCTGTGTTCTCTGTGAAATTCTGTGAAAAATGAATAATCTGAGTGCTGTTCCTTTCAATGGAAATGATGATTTTGGTGATTGGCAAACTAGGGTTGAGTGCATTTTGACAAAAGAAAATCTGCAAGATGCTATATTTGAAAGAATTGATGAAAATGAAGCAGATAAAACCCTAGTTAAATTAAATGCTGGTGCAAGAGCTACAATTTTACTAAACTTAAGCAGTGCTGTTGTTAGACAAGTTTCACATCATAGGTGTGCCAAAGATCTATGGGATGCCTTGACTGCTTTGTTTGTGGCTAAATCTGAAGAGTCTGCTTATTCTTTGCAAAACCAAATAATGACTTTTCAAATGGATCCCTCTAAAGATATTGATTCAAACATGCATGATTTCAATAAACTTCTGAAAGATCTAAAACTTGCTGGGGATGATACACTTGAAAAATATGCTCCTCAGATCCTCCTTGGTGCTATTCCTGATGTGTTTTCAGAAGTTAAATCAGCCTTAAAATATGGGGGGGCTAAAGTTACATGTGATATGATTATTTCTGGGCTTAAGGCAAAAGAAAATGAATTAAAAAAGCTGAGTCCAAACCCTTGCAAAATGATATCTTATATGTCAACAGAAACAATCACAAGCCTTTTAGACCTAACCCAGAAAACCCAAGTAACATTGCTGCTGAGAGACACAGGAGGGAATATAACCAAGCTCATAGCCTTCCCAGCAACACCAGAACCCACAATCTTTGTGAGATATACTCCCAACACCCCAGAAATCATAACCAAGCTCATAATTCAGGCCCTTTCCCTACCTCTACTGAGTTCAAACCTCCCAGAAACCAAATCTTCCCCCAAAACTCAGACCTCAAAACCAAAAAGAATTGTTGGAATTGTGGGAAGCCTGGGCATTACTCAAACAGATGTAAACAACCAAAAAGGGGCAGGGGGTTTGGGAACAATCAAACCAATAATGTCATGTATTTTGATCACCCAGAGAATAATAATAATGAAAATGGTGAATTATACATGGTGCATTCTGATTTCCAATTCATAAATTTTACAAATGCTATATTCGATAATGTGCATGAATCTGAGTGGCTTATAGATTCAGGTTGTACCTTTCATGTCACACCACACAAGCACATTTTTTAGAACTTGCAACTTATTGATTCTGGAGCAGTTGCTTTGGCTGATGGTCAGCAATGTGAGATAATTGGGAGGGGTGATGTGTGTCTTAAATTTGAAAATGAAAGCATGTTTACCCTCCATGATGTCAGATATGTTCCAAAGTTAAAATTTAATCTATTATCTGTCTCCAAGCTTGCTGACCAACAACTATTTGGTTCTGTGAACCATAAGTGTTTTCAATTCAGAATGAATTCAAAATTGTGCTTTGATGCTCCTAGAAAAGGAGACTTGTATGCTGTTCATGCTTATTCTATGCCTGTTCAAACTGCTAATATTGTGCAAAATGATAAAACATCTTTATGGCATGCAAGGTTAGGGCATATGAGTAATAAGGGACTAGAAATCCTAAGAAAAACTGGTGCATTCAAACATGATAAAGTTACCAGCATATCATTCTGTGAACCTTGTTTGATGGGAAAGCAACACAAGTTGCCTTTCCCTGTATCTGGCCCTTATCCTAAAGCTCAATTGAGTTCTGATATCCTTGAGTACATTCATGCAGATGTGTGGGGACCTTCAAAGGTCCCAACCCATGGTGGCAATGTGTTTTTCTTATCCATAATTGATGACTTTTCAAGGAAAACTTGGGTGTTTTTAATGAAAAATAAATCTGAAGTCTTTGAAAAATTTTCTAAATGGTCTATTGCAATTCAAAACCAAACTAATAAAAGCATCAAATGCCTAAAAACAGACAATGGTCTAGAGTTTTGTAATCAACTTATGGATAACTGGTGCACTGATCTTGGGATCAGAAGGCACAAATCTGTGCCTTACAACCCCCAGCAAAATGGGGTTGTTGAAAGGATGAACAAAACTCTCTTAGAGAGAGTTAGAAGCCTCTTGGCTGGTTCAGGCCTTGGAGAAAAATTTTGGGGAGAAGCCCTTATGACCTCTTGTTATTTGGTTAATAGATCCCCTTCTGTCCCTTTAAATGGCAAGCTCCCTGAGTCTGTATTCTATAACAAACCTATATGCCTGTCAAATTTAAGAGTGTTTGGTTGCAGTGCATATGTTCATCAAAAGCTCAGTAAAATTGAACCTAGATCTAGGAAATGCATATTTCTAGGATACCCTGATGGTGTAAAAGGGTATAGACTATGGGATAAAACTCTGCCTGGATTTAAAACTTGTATCAGTAGAGATGTGACATTTAATGAATCAGACTTTCCCTTCTTATTTGAAACC
This sequence comes from Perilla frutescens, assembly GCA_026008535.1. Lineage (NCBI taxonomy): Eukaryota > Viridiplantae > Streptophyta > Magnoliopsida > Lamiales > Lamiaceae > Perilla > Perilla frutescens. The sequence continues at coordinate 34,116,639 of BRKX01000012.1, forward strand.
TCACAATCTGCTGCTCCTTGTGAGGTGGAGAAACTTGAAACCCCTGTGTTTTTCCCTGTTTTGTCTAAGGTGGACCCTCCCCCACCAGAGTTCCCTGAGTTAAATAATCATACGCATGTGCATGATAGCATTTCTCCCTCTGATTCTGCATCTAATCATGATTCTGAATCTGATAAGCATGAGCATATGAATGTGTCTGAATCTGAATCTGAGCAAGAACAAACCAATGAGCATGAACCTGAACAAATAAACCTTGATAACTATAAGCTGTCAAGAGATAGGCCTAGGAGAACAATTAAAGCTCCCACTAGATATGATGGATATAATTTATCAATGTATGCCTTCAATGTGTTCAATAATGTTGATTCTTCTGAACCAAAAACATACAAGGAAGCTATAACTTGTGCTGAATCTGATAAATGGAAAGAAGCTATGAAGAATGAAATGAACTCTCTAACAGAAAACAAAACTTGGGTTCTTGTGAAAAAACCTGAAGCTTGCTCCCTTGTTGAATGTAAGTGGCTATTTAAATTAAAACAGGAGGTAGATCATGTAAGATACAAGGCAAGGCTTGTTGCTAAGGGTTTTACCCAAAAAGAAGGCATAGACTATACTGAAATCTTTGCTCCTGTGGTTAAATTCACTACTGTTAGGATTATGCTTGCCCTGACTGCTCACTTTGACTGGGAATTAAAACAAATGGATGTAACTACTGCCTTCTTGCATGGTGAATTAGAAAACAATATCTATATGAAACAACCTGAAGGTTTTGAAGATAAATCTAATCCAGGTCATGTTTGTTTGCTTAAAAAATCTCTGTATGGATTAAAACAATCTCCTAGACAATGGAATCTTAAGTTTGATACATGCATGAAAAACTTGAACTTTTCTAGAAGTCAATTTGATCACTGTTTATATTACATGAAATCTACTGTGCCTATGTTCTTATTGCTTTATGTTGATGATATGCTTCTGATAAGCCCCTGCCTGAAAACCTTGAAGCATGTTCAAATCTGCCTGAGTGAAAACTTCAACATGAAAGATTTGGGAAATGCAAGGAAAATCCTAGGTATGAATATAGACAGAGATAGAAGCACACACACACTAAAACTTCATCAAACTTCTTATGTTGAACAGGTGCTTAAAAAATTTGATATGGATTTGTGTAAACCTGTGAATGTCCCACTTGCATTTCATTTTCAATTGAGTAAAGATCAGTGTCCCAGAAGTGACACTGACTTAAGTAATATGTCTGGAGTTCCCTATGCTAATGCATTGGGATCTGTTATATACCTCATGATCAGTACTAGGCCTGATATAGCCTATGATGTGTCCTGTTTAAGTAGGTATATGGCAAATCCTGGGCTGCCCCATTGGGAAGCTCTTAAGTGGTTGCTTAGATATCTTAAATCTACAGCTACCCAAGGTCTAATTTTTTCAAAGTATTCTGAAGGTGTCAAATGCATTGGCTATGTAGATTCTAACTATGCCAATGATAGGGATCAGAGAAAGTCTACAACATCATATGTGTTCACTTTATGTGGTTCATGTATAAGTTGGAAATCACAGTTACAGAGTATAGTTGCCTTGTCCTCCACAGAGTCTGAGTACATTGCAACTACAGAAGCTGTAAAAGAAGCTATATGGTTAAATGGTGTGTTAACAGAAATTAAGTTCATCGATGATAAACCATTGCTTTTTTCTGACAGTCAATCTGCTATCCAACTTTGTAAGAACCCTTTTTTTCATGATAGAACAAAACATATTGATGTAAGGTATCATTTCATAAGAGACATAATAGAGAAAGGAGAAGTATTATTGGATAAGATCCCATCTGAATTCAACCCTGCAGACATGGGCACTAAGTGCCTACCAGTTGCAAAGCTGGAAGCCTGTAAAAAGTCCTTGAATATGGACTTGGGTTGAAACATAGTTATAGATGTTTTGAGTTATCTTGAACTGAATTCAGAGTAACAACCGAGCCCCTTGGGCAGTGTACACACATGGTTATTTTTCCCCTTTTTTGGTACAAAAGCTAGGTTGATTCAAGTTAAATGATGGTCAATGACCTTGTGAGACCTGAGACTTAAATCTACAAATTTGGGTTGGTCTCTTGTGTTGAGACTGGATTGAATACGCATAGTGTTCCTTCCACCCTCTCTTAGTCTGTCTCTGTGATAAACTTAAGAGTAAAAATAAAAGGCAATGATGATATTCCTTGTTTTGTTTTGGCAGGTAACTCCTTGGTGACAGGAAATATCAATAGGGCCAAAGGTGGAAATGTTGGAGTTGGCCCAATTGCTATTTCGGCCCAGTTCCTAATTAAATTACCAACCCGGCCCAAGACCCTAAACCCCTAACCCTACCCGACGGTCCATCTCCCTATTAACTAAGCATCTTTACTGTTGCTATTTTTCGATGCTCTAGAATCCTCTATAACCTAGAGATGGATCCGCTTCTCTGGTACGCCTCACAACACAGATCTATCTAGCCTCTCTTCTCTCTCTTTCTGGATCTCCTCAGCTTGCTCCCACGGTTTCTCTTGCCGGAATCTTGAGTTGTGATTCCTGTTGGGCATATGAGTGTTGGGAGAAGCTTCTGTTGAGGGAGAAAAGATCGATCATCGCCGCCCCCTTCAAACCCTAGCCGCCGCTTCCTCTTCCCCTTCCCCTTTGGTCTGGGCATCTCCTGTCGCCGGAGTTGCCAGCGCAGCCGCCTGTGGGAAATCTGAGCCAACTGTGCCTAGGGCACTTTTCCCACCGATTGATTCTTCGATTCACTCTACTTCTGAACATTCAATTATCTGTTCTTGTTTATCTTATATTGTGTTGAAACTAACCCATTGTGATTCTTGTGTGTGCAGCACTGAAGTCCTGCAGTTCCTAAGCCTGTGACGAAGAACTGTAGATCCGTTTGATCTACATCTCTGAGGCCAGTCAAATCGCTGAACAAACCTTGAGTTCTATCTTTGAAGCTGTGTAATCAACTGTAATAGTTTACTTAGCAAACTTTCTTGTAAATTGGGTCTTGCTACTTGAGTAGCTGTGTTGTGAGACCGAAAGAGTAAGGAAAATAAAGTTGTGCAATCCCTGGCTAGGCGATACCACAACAGACGACAATGAAAAAGGTTTCAGGAGAGCCGCATATCTCTAGCAGTCTAGCTAGTTGTCTGCTGGCCAGGCCAATGTATACAAACTTAATTCTTCAACAAATCGAAGATCATACAACAGAAAGTTATAAACAATTTTGGGCCAGAGGTTCTTATTATTTAATTATTTTTAATTTTGTAGTTGGCTAGAGCTTCTTAGAAAAGCTGGACCAAATCATTTGCTACCATTATGCTAACACAATTAAATTTATTCATTTTTATTTTTTATGTTTAATTATGAGGGTGAATCTTATACGAAGAAATTGTCCCCTCCAGCTGAAATTGTTAAAGAGTAGGCTTTGTTACTTATTTTCGGCATATGTTTCAAGAGAAATAATATTGCTCATTCAATCGCTCCGGCCCGTAGGGGACATGTCATGCCTTTATGTACTATGAATAATATTTTTCCTCGTTGGTGATTTAATATAAGTTAATTTTTTCTTCAGAAACAAAATTGCACTTGTTAATTACAGTTGATTCTAATAAATTATAATTAATAATATTTTTAATCTTTAATTTTCAGGTTTTATAGTTAATAATTAATTATTTAAAAATTAAAATACTAAAACTAGCTATAAATCCTAATTGGTTGAACGAAGCATAATTAACTAACGTAAAATTAAACGTGCAATGAATTGAAATTGAAAAAAAAAATGAAAAAAAAAACTACTGTTAAATTTGAATGTATTGTATATTAAATATTATTAAAATCATAAATTTGACAGTGAAACGCGAAGAAGTGCAACAAGAAATTTGAACCGTTGGAAAAGATGTAAAACACTTGGGGCTCGTTTGGTTGGCAGGAAAGTAAAGTTGTCTAGGAATATGATTTTTGAGGAAAACGAATGTTATAGATTATTTATCATGTGTTTGGAACATGATAAGAAAATTATGTGGATTCTCATTTTAGTATTTTTTTAATCAAATTAATCAAGTAGGGTTATTAAAATAATTTAATAATATTGTAGACTTATAGGCCTTGTTTACTTTGGATGATAGAGATATCCCACTAATGCAAGACTAAAATTATACAAAGTTTTGTTGAAATGAATGTGTTTAACACAAACATTTACATATTTTTCCTTGTGAATAAGGACTAATTGAAGGATTCATATCCTTTCATAACAAGTGGGTTATGAGTTATCCTTCATCTCCTTCATTTTATTCATATGTTTATATATTTTATCACACCATATATTTCATATTTTGTAAATTTAACTTTAAATTCATGGGATATCACACCCAATCCCATCCACCGAAGTAAATGAGTCCATAGTGTATGAGTTCGATCATCATTCTCCTCCCCCAATTCAAATATATATATATATATATATATATATATATATATATTGTTACGAATGTCGAATTTTGTTTTTGATTCTGAAGTCGAGTTACTCATAGTTTAAGTTTGTCATTTCTCTACCATCAATTAGAAAAAAAAATGATAATTGAATTTTAGTAAGATTTTTGTTTTTTCAATTTTTCATTTTTTTTTTTGCTAAATTCAAAACTTGATAATAAAAACTAATAATAATCCACAAAAAAATTAAGATTAAAATATATTTTCATTTTTTTGTTAAAATTTTATAAATACAATTTTAATAATAATTTATATAAATAATAAAAATAATGGATGAAAAAATCGAATAATAAAAATGGTTTAACACAGACTAGAGACAAATTCAGAAAAGTTGTATTAGTTTTCTTATTTTAAGGATTCTGATTATTTTCCAAAATTCTCAAAAATTGAACCAAATACAGAAATCTAAAAATAAAGAATTAAATTATTTTTCAAGGCTGGATTCTTTACCAACCAAACAAGGCATTTGGAGCAGAGGATTTGATCTTATTTAAATCTGTTTAAAATGTTCAATTGGTCCCGTATAATGCCTTTCAATTAGATTCCAAGTTTGCTACATTTAACTCTTTTTTTTAAGTGATAAGTCATAAGAGCTCGAAATAATTGAGTGCCTGATAACAAGAACTACAATGAAATATACCTATATATATATCAGTGAAACAGTTTGAAATTGAAGAATGAATGTCATTTACAAACTCTTTAATTTTCAGACAATGAATCAACAAATTTAGACAATGAAGGGAAAAAGGTAATCATGTGAGAAAATACAGTCAATCTAAACTATTTTTGATATACACAACGATAGAAAAAACAACTTAACCTTGAAGAATCAACAATCTTATATACATACAAAAAAAGAAAGAGAAAAAAAAAAGGTGCTTCTGGCCTTGTGAATCCTGTGATTGAACATTTATTTAAGTCATAGATGCATGGTTTTCATCTATATATGAGTGGAAGAAGTTGTTAGAAAACAAGTTAGTTTCAGAAAAGATATATATGATCCAGTAATGCATGGCTTCTCAAATCCCATTAGCATTTAGTCATTTACCATCATCCGATCCATAACATATTCTGTTTCTGGTAAATATTGATCATCTTCTGAGAATGGTTCATGAGTCAGTTCAGCACTAGAGTCCCTGCATATGCAAGAGAAAGGGTTCTCGTGGAACGACCCCCGTCCCACATTCGCCTCATTAGGCTCTCCCATGAAGCCAATTTGGAGCTTCCGAACATGTGAGGAGAACTCATCCCATGTCATCTTATCGCTGTTAAGGAATAAACTGTGTAGCCTTTTGGCATTTGGTCTGATTGTTGGTTTGTGACCAAAGAATCTCCTGCTCAGAACAGAAATTAATAATACTTATGGAATACTGTATTGTAACAAGAAACTTAAAACAAGCTTAAACATCTCATATATCATATATGTATATATACCTTCTCCCAGCAAGTATCTTAGCCATGTTTCCATTGTTGTTGGCCACAAAAACATCGCTCTCATCGCAGACGAAGAAATCCAATGCAGCCAAACGAGAGGAGTAGGATGAAAATTCGGCTAGCTCTTCCTTGCTGGAGATGATCTCTTTGGTATACAAATTTGGGAATAGAGCTTTCAAAGGGGCCAGTGTTTCTTCCCCACCATATATTTCGCCCGAAGCTACGTATAAATGGACGTCATTTGCAAAACCTAATGCTCTCAGCATCAGACCAACTTCCTCAGGAGTTAGCAGGCATTTACCTTGTCTTCTTTCCCTATCAGGATCCTTTGTCTGAAAAACACAAAACATGCCAATTAATATAGCAAAATATGTCAAATATAACATATTTTTCCTTAAATCAGTTCTGACCAAGACTCACATGCAAAGTTTTCCACCTCTTTCGCAGCAGGCCTAGTTCTTTCATTTCTCTCTCTCCTCCACCATAGTAGCAGCCAGAGAATGCCAACATATCCGGTTCGTATCTGCAGTTTTCAGGCATAAATGTTGAGGCTTAAAGATTAAAGGATGACAAAGGGATTAGAGAAGCTCATTTTTCATACCTTAAATGTAATGCGACAAAATGGTTGCTTTTCAATCTCATTCTCTCAACTATTTTCCTTCCCATTGCAAGAATGGGGTCAGTAAACCTCAAAGCATGGTAGTTTACTCTGCACCTCAGCTTCTGCAAATCGTCGTCGAGCAAATTAGACAGCCTGTAATCGAACTTTGTAAGCTGAACAGCCTGCAGCAGCCGAAGACAAGAGCAGTTTTGGAAGTTCCATCACAAATTCATTTAATTTTGTTAGTAGAAACTAGAAAGCGTCAATACTCAATATACATATTATTGCATACGCGATTTTTCTTGAATATAGGCATAACACGAGTTTGGTAGCAATTTGCATCGCATTTCCTGGGAACTCGAGCAGTCTTGACTTCTTCCCCTGCCTTTTCAGGCAACTGTTTTATGATCTTCACATCTCTTGACAGGTATGTCATGAACCAGTCCACGTCGAAGATGTCAGAGAAGTTGCTGCAGAGATATTCGACGTTCCGTTGATTCAATCCAATTAATATAATATGGTGTATATAGATGTTTTACTTTACTGTTAAAAACTGGTGAGAATTGAGATTGTTAAACCTGGGATCCTTCCAGAAAGAATCTTGATCCAGATTAGGCACGACGAGAGTTGCATTCAAGATGTAGGCAGCAACGACAGCATCTGTTATCTGTCATCATAGGAGAGATGATCGATGATTAACAAATATATTAATATCATTTCACACAGCCTAAACGAACCTCGTACCAAGAGATATATAGTACCCCTGTTCTTTGTTGATTGAGGCCTCCACTAGTTGAAATCAACAGGTATCTGTTTGCTTCTGTTTTCATTTGTGCAGCTGCAATGTATATTTAGTTCATTACACTTATCAGACTTCAAACAAAAAATATATATTTTTTATACTGCAGCATTTTGATGGTAATCGATTACTGCACACAAGAGATAATAGGAGAGTACTTTTAAAGTTACCGCTGGCGTTGCTGCAACCGTGAAACAAATTGGATCGAGATGCAGTCCATAAGCTTCTTGCTTTCATCTACGAGTTCATCAAATCCGACAAATAATTATGATGCCTGATGGGAAGAAAGTAAGCATTAGCATAATTAAATACGCGATTAACATACAGAGGTGTTCAAAGGGAGGTGGCGGCGGAGAATGTGAGCGGTGAGCGGCGGAGAGAGGGAAGAAAGAGCTGCGGAAAGAAGAAGTAAGCATCCGCAGATGGCGGATAGCAGAGGGAGGAAGCTGTGGAGGCTGTGCCGGCGGTGGTGGTGTCGGATGATAAGATCCTTTAAAATGTGGAGTCCGATCAATTCATCATCTCTGTGCCTTTTCTTCTTCATCATGTTCAGAGAGAGAAAGAGAGAGCGATGATGAACAAGATTGATTCCTTATTTGTATATTTTTGGTGTAAGAAAACAAATATAGCAACCGCACAACTACTTCAAACGTCCAAGAGTTTGAGTTGTACTCATCGTCGGTTTAACGATAGGGACTGTTTTTCTTTCATATGTACATATATATCTAACTTCAGTTTGCAAGAAACTAAACCTTAGTGATTTGGTGAAGTTGTTAGCCAAAATTCTGCTTAATCCATACAGAATAATGTAGACTGTATATTATGAGATGCACGTGAATTTTGATATTTTCTTTTCGATTTCATGGCTGATAATTTAATTTAATGAAATTAATAGGATGGAAATATCGAAATCCGGATGAAATCGCCCTTAGGAGTTAGGATAATGATATGTGCTCCAATAATTAATGCTAAAATCTTATTGCAATCTGTTTCATATATATGTTCTTCTGGCCATTACTGATTAATTTACTGTAGTTTATTTCTAACAATTAATTGAATAATTACTGTGTATAATTGGGTATGCGTAGGAGATCAATTTTGAAGATATATATATCAAATTAAAAAAATATATATTGGGCTTTAAGGAGTCCGCTTGATTCCAACTATAATTTCTGAAGAAGATGGGTAGTAGTAAGAAGAAATAAAAACGATTTCAATAAACTAATGTGTTAAAATTGTCGTTAATTGTATAGTTATAAAGTTGTAAGGATTTTATTAGTTCTATCATGAATTCATAATAATCACTTTTATGAGTTCATCTTAGGCATAAAGATGTCGGAATGGCGGGAGTTAACTGTATCAATGATTTTACGAGTTTGTCACTAATTGCATAAATGGTAGTTTTAACTGTTAATTTTGTAATAATTAATGTTAAAAACAAAGTTTATCGAGACATTTGATTTATATACATATTGCTAGAAATCCGTTTATTAAGAAAACAATAGTAAATAAAAATAAATAATAAATTGAAAAGAAAAAAAAAGAAAAACAAATTGCTCAGCTATGGGAGAAAGACGTGGAGGCCAGTAAGAATATATATATATATATATATATATATATTTTAATAAGCATATGTTTTCTAACTAAATGACCTTAATAGTTAATACCCTATTAATTTAAAAAAAGGTCATGCTCTCGCACTTTCCCAAATTGCACATTTTTTATTGGAAATTTGGAATCAAGGTCCGAACTCATTATTTTGTCATTCTTCTTTCAGTTAGGCAGGTCTTTGAATTTCATAAAGTTGATTATAGGAAAATAACATTTTATTTTATATCAACTTAAGATAAGAAGTAGTATTAGATTCGATTTGAAAATGTCAAGGGGGTATTGACCCCTAAATTAGATCAGGGAAACGCCCGAGTTTTATATATATATACGATTTATTTTTTAAATATCAATTTCCTGAAATATATTTGGTCATTGTTGGTTGGAATCCCCTGAATATTAACGTTACATGTGAGATCTCATTCAAAATTTAACAAAATTTTGTACAAAGTTCTAGTGAACTTTGTACAAATTCTTTATTATATGACCGTAATTGATAAAGAGTGAAAAGATTGAACTAGTTTGTCCACCCCACAAGAAATCTGTTTTTTCCCATTAAACCTATATCACTGCGATATTAATTGATGGAATTATATAATATACCAACAATATTATGTATATTGATGTAACATTAATTTATCTTTTCTTTTCTTTTTTATGTTGAGGGTAACCCGCAGCTGCTATCGAGATGTGCACTGGGTAAATTCCGCTCCTATGTAATAACCTGGAAATCACATAAGGGAGGTAAACCACACTTGGCATGTCAGGTGTGAAAGACTCACACCTAGTGGTGTTGGTGGTGAGATTCGAACTTGAGACCTTTAGCCTAACATCACTCCACCACTAGGTCATCCCCAAGAGGACAATTTATCCTATTTTAATTGAACGTAATAGTTATGGAGGTATAGTATTATGATTGTGAATGAACTTAAATATTATACGAAAGTAAGATAGATTCACATTATTAATTATATCAAACTTAGGTCTAATTTCAATAGTTAATAAGCGGTATTTCTTACCTTTTATTATATTAATAGATCAAAGTCCAATGCATAATTCCTCTATCTTAACTAAAAAAAAAATATGCATTGGGTTGTGGCTCCAAAAAGATCCTGTTGATCTTGAGTTAGAATCTAGCTCATGATTCAATGATCTTGCAATATTCAGAAGCATGATTGATCAATGGTTGTGATCAAAGCTGCATGAAGGTTCCATGCAGGTGTGTTGCATTGGAAATTTGCTCAAGAATCTGTTAGTTGATAACTATCTTGCTGAAGAAGAAAATTAGCGAGGGTTAGTTAGCAGCGGGTGTAACTGATTTTGCCACATGGATTAGGTGGTCGTGAGCGGTTTCTGATTGAAGATTTAAAAGTAATGATTTGCAGCTGAGATCATTAGATCAGAAAAAGAGAGAAAAGAAGAGAAGCATGCAGCGAGAGAGAGAAAGTCTGAGAGAAATATTCATGTGTTAATTCTCAGATTTTGCAGAAATTTGTAATCTCATTTCAGTTCTTGAGTGAATTACATTGAAACATTGTAATCTTGCATTATAAATCAATAAGAAGAAGTCATCTCTTTCTCAAGTGGACGTAGATCTTTCGAGTTCGAACCACTCTAAATCATCGTGTTCATTGTATATTTCATTTTCTTTAAGAGCTTGTTCTTCATTTTTTATTGTTGCTGTTACTTTGTTGATCGAATCCAACAATTGGCACCATCTGTGGGAATCAACAACCAATCAAGAATGGGATCAACGTGCTTTGATGTCGAGAAGCTGACTAATAAGATCGACTTCAGGCTATGGAAGATGAAGGCTATAATTCAACAAGGATTAAGTGCTACGTTGAAGAAAGAATAATCAAGTGAGAAAGTGAAAGAAAAAGCTGAAGATCTTGTCCAGATCAGAGAGAAGGCACACAACATGATCATTCCGTGTTTAGGAGATAAAGCTTTGAGAGAAGTCTCCAAAGAAAAGACCGTGATTGATGTGTGGGAGAAGCTTGAAAACTTATACAATCTAAAAACTCTAGCTAACAGATTGAATATGAAGCAGAAATTGTTTTCATTCAAGATGATAGATGACAAATCTATCTTAAAGCAAGTGGATGATTTTAATAAACTTCTTGATGATCTGGAGAATGTTGAAGTGAAGCTTGAAGAAGAAGATAAAGCTTTGTTACTATGTCTGCTCTACCCAAATCCTTTGAAAATTTCAAGGATACTCTACTATTTGGTAGTAGGGATACAATCACTCTTGAAGAGGTGCAAATAGCCTTGAAGTGCAAAGATCTACAGAAAACCAATAGTAATGGAAGCTCTCAAACCAATGATGAAGGCCTGCACATCAAGAAGAACAACTCAACAAAAGGCTAGAACAAGAAAACCCCTTACAAAGGGAACAGAAGGCAGATACGAAATCAAATGAAGCTCCAAAAAACCCTGATTTGAAATGTTTTCATTGTCAGGAACCTGGACATTTCAAGAAGCAGTGTCCTAAATGGCAATAAATGATAGCCAAATATACTGGAGAAGATGCCAAGAAAGCCCAGAGAAGCCAAGCCAAGCCAATCAAGTAAGCCAAGATACTGGTTATGAATCATGTGATGCCCTATGTGTTACAACTGAAGAAATAGGCATAGACTGGGTCTTGGATTCAGGTTGCGGTTTCCATATGACACCAATAAGGGATTGATTCTCAAGTCTGAAGCTGATCAATGGAGGCACTGTCTTTCTTGGAAATGCTCAGATATGTAAAGTAATGGGAATTAGATATGTATAGAGATGCCCAAAAAAAAACCGGACCGGCGGTTATAACCGCCGGTTTGCCGGTTTGGGACGGTTCCGGAACCGTACGGACGGTTACGGTTTGTAAACCGTAACCGTCAACCGTAATAGGGCGGTCCGGTTCCGATTTGGCGGACGGTTTTTTTCAAACCGCCGGTTAACCGGCGGTTTTTGCTTCTTTTTTTTTTTTTTTTTAACGGTCGAGATCACGATCCGCGTGATCTCGATCAACGGCTAGGAACGCACGGAGGCGGATCGCTGACGTGGAACCATCGGTTTTGGAGCCCAAACCGGCGGTTTGGCCGAAAACCACCGGTTTGGGCTCCAAAACCGGCGGTTCAGCCGTTTTTTTTTTCAAAATTTTTCAAATTCAAATTTTAAATTTTTCCCCCCACTCCCCAATTTTCACCTATAAATACCCCATCTCCTCCACCATTTTCACTCACACCAAACTCTCAATCTCTCTCTCTATACTCAAATTCTCTCTATTCTACTATTCTAGCAATATCATTTTCTTATTCAAGTTTTCTTACAAGTTACAATTTTACGAAGTTGCTCTCTAGTCTCTCCAGTTTTCACTCTCAATCTCTCAATATCTCCATTTCTTCATTTCTACAATTCTACTCATTTTCTATCATCCATTCATCCCTAATCATCAATTCATCATGTCTAGCCGAGGTAGCCGAGCCGATAAGGGTAAAGGCAAAGCTATTGCTGATAGTTCCGAAGCTCCACATCGTCGTCGTCGTACTCATTCTGGAGTACATATTTCTGATGATGCTGATACGACGTCGCCTCAATTTCAACAACAACAACCTGAAGAATATGTGAATCCCTATGGCGGAGCCGATAGCGGTTTCTACAACGATCCAAGTGGTGGCGGTTTCTACCATGATCCAAGTGGTGGCGGTTTTTACAACAATCCTACTTCTCAAATGGAAGTTGACGAAGAAGTGGCAAGATGGATCCAGTTTGAAGAATTACAACGATCTCAAGAATCTCGTGCTTTCAGCGGAAATCCATCCATCGATCTCGACACGGAAGAGGCGGAGGAAGAGGCGGAGGCCGTTCCAACAAGAAGTACGGCACTAAAATCTGCTCTCTTCACTATTCATTTCCGAAAGGTGGCAAGGAAGAATGAAGCGGGCGTGTTTGATTTGTATTGCAATTATTGTCCGAAGCAATACAAATTTCGCACTGGAGGAGGCTATGTGACGTATTGGTCACACATCACCAACAATCATCAAGTCGAACTTGGACGTGCTCAAGCTCAATCGCAACTCAACTTCCAACTGGTAAGCAGTCAAAATATCGAAAGCCAAGGTGAAGGTACGCCGTACTCATCCCAACTCTTTAGGTTTGACCTTCTAGTTGCTAGAGAACAAATGTGTTATTTTATTTGTGAAGAATCTTTAGCACTTCAATTTGCCGATAGCATGAATTTTGAACGTCGTATGAAAGCTGCTTATAATCCTGGTGCTCAAAGAATACCTAGAATGACTATGACTAGGACCCTTGAAAAATTGCATATAAGATATAAGACGAAATTGAAAAGTGTTATTAGTAAAATTCCTTATAGGGTTGCTATTTGTTCTGATATTTGGTCTGATAAATTTATCCATCGTCATTATATTGCTGTTACATTGCATTGGATTGATTATTCATGGAATTTAAATAAACGTTTAATTTCTTTTCGTAGATTTAACTGTCAACATAGTGCTACGAATATTGCTAAGGCTATTATTAAAATTTGCAATTATTTTAAAATGCTTGATAAAATTTTTTCTATTGGTTTTGATAATGCGAGTGCTAATACGGCTAGTATTAGAGAATTAATCCAAGCATGTAATCCAACCTTGCATGGTAAATATTTTCATACTCGATGTATTGCTCATATTTTGAATTTATGTGTTCAAGATGGACTTAGAATATTAAATAACTCAATTCAACCTATTCGTGATGCTGTAGATTATATTCATGGTAGAGTTAGAGTTAGACGTAGGTGGGAAAAATTCTGTAGGGAAGTTGGTGTGCATCCTAAAATTTTTAACTTAGATGTGCCTAATAGGTGGAACTCTACTTATGAAATGCTTTCTGCAACTTTTGAATATCGTGAAATATTATGTTCTTTTTTTGCTACGCATATTGAATCGTTTATTTTATTATCTTCGTATTGGGATGATTGTATTGAATTAATGGAGCTTTTACAAGTTTTTCAATATGCAACAAAAGATTTATCCGGTGTGTATTACCCTACAGTTTGCAAATTTATGTATCATTGTTGTTTAATTGCTGCAAAATTTAATACTTGTAGTTATAAACCCGATTTGCAAGATATGATTCTAGCTATGGTAAAAAAATGGCTAAAATATTTTGATCATGTGCCTAATATTTTTTTGGTTGCAAAAATATTGGATCCTACTTTTAAACTAAGTGGTACTAACGATATGATTGACATGTATTACAAGTTTTTGTCTACTATGAGTTTTACAGGTTCCGATCCCGATATACATGTGCCAACTGCTGAAGAAATTAAAACAGAAATTTATGAGTCTATATATTCACTTTATAGAGAATATGAGTTAAAATATGCTGATAGTATAACTCGTCCAACCAGTCGTTCTTCAGGTTCTAGTAGTTCTTTTTTGTTAGGATTAAATACTTCATCTTCACGTGGTAGTGCTTTACAAGAATTCTAAAATTTTTTCCACGGTAGAGGAAATACTAGGCGTAGTCAAAATGAATTAGATATGTATTTGCAAGACCCTGTTGTGCCCCCCCCCCCCCCCCCCCCCGATGATGAAAATGCAGGTCCCAACGATTATGATGTTCTCAAGTGGTGGTCCCGAAATCAAGAGCGGTATCCTTTGCTTGCAATTATGGCAAGGGAGATTTTTGGAGTCCCGGCCTCAACGGTAGCGGTCGAGCAAGCTTTCAGTGAATCCGATTACATGTTGGACGAACGGAGATCAAATTTGACACCGGATCACCTTGAAGCTCAAATGATGTTGAAGGACGAGTCCAAAGCCGACCTAAGAGAGCAAGAGAACCGCTGGGACGACTTGATGGATGGCCCGCTCATTGAAGTTGGCTCGGAGAGTGAAGCTGAAGGAGGGAGCCAAACCGGAGATGATTGGGACGACGACTTCGAATTCTAGACTCGCCAAGGAAAAAAGGTAAAATGAACTACGAGGGCTTTGATTCCAAGGTAAGGGATACCTAGGCAGCTTCATATGAAGTGCAAGCCCAAATTTCAATTATTTCTTTTTCCCCCCTAATTCCTAAATTAGCTTAAATTGTAACTTGTAAATTTGTAATTTCACAGTTTGATTTACAATTTGTAATTTTATAATGTCGTATTATTTATCAAATTAACTTGTATTCTTAATATTCTTGTAAGTTGTAAATTGTATGTTATAAGTTGTAAATTGTTAAATGTTAATTCTAATTTGTAAATTGTAATTTAGTGTTAAATTGTAACTTGTAAATTTATAAATTGTAATTTCATATTTTCATAGTTTGATTAATTTATAATTTTGTAATGTCATATTATTTATCAAATTAAATTGTATTATCATTTCTCAATATTCTTGTAACTTGTAATTTGTAAATTGTAAGATATAAATTATAAAGTTATATAATAATATCAAAATTTAAATAAACTTGTGTTTTGTCATGCCTCTTAGTTTTTAACTTATAAATTTATAATTTTGTTGATTTAATTCGTCCAATCGTCCGTAAAAAAAAAAAAAAAAAAAAAAACGGAAAACCGACGGTTAACCGGATAACCGCCGGTAACCGGCCAAAACCGCCCGACGTCCAAACCGGCGGTTCCGGTTAACAAACCGGAACCGTCAACCGTAACCGCACGGTGCGGTTCCGGTTGCCTCCGTTCCGGAACCGCCTAACCGGCGGTTTCTAACCGGAACCGGCCGAAACCGGAACCGTGGGCATCTCTAGATATGTAAAGATTAGAATACATGATGGAGTAACCAAAACAGTAAGCAATGTCAGATATGTCCCAGAGTTGAGAAAGAATCTGATCTCTCTCAGCTTGTTTGATTCTATGGGATACACATTCACCTCACATCAAGGTAAAATGACTGTATCAAAAGAAGGAAAAGCAATGATTGAATGGAGGAAAAGAAATGAGTTATATTTTCTAGTAGGCAGAACAGTTGCTGGACAAGCTCACCACACCTCTGGTGGTGACAACGCCTATTTATGGCACAACAAGCTAGCACATGTAGGTGAGAAGGGTCTGCAGGAGCTTGCAAAACAAGGTCTACTACTAGGAGATAAGATCAGCAAGCTACAGATGTGTGAGCACTGCATCTATGGTAAAGTAAGAAGACAGAAGTTCACTACAGCAACTCACAACACCAAAGGCATATTAGAATATGCTCATGCAGATCTCTGGGGTCCTGCTAAAATTCTCACCAAAGGTGGAGGTAAATTCTTTATGTCCATCATAGATGATTACTCCAGAAAAGTATGGATTTATATCTTGAAATCAAAAGATGAAGCATTTAGGAGGTTTAAGGAATGGGTTGCTGCAATAGAGAATAAGACAGAAAAGAAGCTTAAGAATTTCAGAACATACAATGATCTTGAATTTCTTTTTGAGGAATTCTTGACATACTGTAAAGATAAAGGAATAACAAGGCATAGAACAGTCTTTGGAACCCCACAACAAAATGGGATTGCAGAGAGGATGAATCAAACCTTGTTAGAAAGAGTAAGGTGCATGATGAGTAGCTCAGGGTTATCAAAGGCATTATGGGGAGAACTTGTATGCAAAGCCGCATACCTGATCAATAGAAGTCCTAGCTCTGTACTGGATTTCAAAACACCACAAGAAATATGGTGTGGTACTCCATCCTCCTATGGTTCACTCAAAGCAATAGGGTGTTTGGCTTATGTACATGTGAAGCAGGATAAGCTGGAGTAAAAGGCTATAAGTTGTGGGCAATTAAGGCTCAGAAATTCATTATGAACAGGGATGTCATATTTGATGAAACTCAATTTCTCATAAAGAACAAAGAAGAGAAGACTAGCACATCTGTGGAAGTCAGTCATGATCACCATAAAAATGACAAAGATACTAATTCAGATGACTCTCAGGATGAGCTAGCTGAAGGAGAAGAAGAGCAAAATCTAAGCTCCTATCAGCTAGCCAGAGATAGAACAAGGAGAACCATCAGACCTCCTGTCAAATATAGACAAACTGATCTTATATCATTTGCTCTTTATACAGCCCTTGAGGTGGAGTTTTATAAGCCTAAGAACTATTTTGATGCAATATCTTGCTTAGAAAAGGACAAGTGGCTAGTTAATATGGAAGAAGAGATTCAGTCGCTCAACAAGAATCATATATGGAGGATTGTTGATAAGCTAAGAAATCAGAAGCTTGTAGGGTGCAAATGGTTATTCAAGAAGAAGCTTGGTTCTGCTGAGAAAAAAGGGGTTGTATATTTGACTTTTAGGCTACCACATTTAATACATTTCTGTTTTGCAAAGGGGGAGCAGGTAAAAAAAGCGGAAAAAAGCTTAACTCAACTATAATTAACCTTTATTTTCAAATTTTGAATTAATTCAAATCAATAATTTCCACGTGGGGATATGCAATGCGGGGGGGGGGGGGGGGGGGTCCTAGCATGGACATTACCGCAAAGTTTGAAGGGATATGTTGATCGGCACACCGCAACAATTAGCTAATGATTTGATTACTTGAACTTGCAAATTTTTTTACAAGAGTATAATTCATAGTTCAAGAAATTCTTATTAAATTCAGTAAGGTACTTGAACACCGAAAGAAAGTGGGCATATTCTCCTGTTATATATTGGTCGAGCAACCTGCTCTTGAATTTAATTTAGTTAAAAGTATTTCTTTAATTTTGGTTGCTTTATTAATTGGGTGAGTTTGATGCTTTAGAATTGGGTGAATTGGATGATGAGTTTTACGTGCCTAGGCTAATCCCAAAATTTACACCAAAATTAAAGCTAATCACGTATTTTCAACAGAAATTATGTTTGCAGAACAAAATGGCTATGGCTTAATGGCAGAGGTGTGGAGAAGAAAGGATCTTTATTTTATTTAATTTGGTGGCTATAAATTATAATGAGAAAATTAATATATATATATATATATATAAGGCTGACAGAAGCCAGATGCCACGTGGCCTTGGGTTGCGTGATGCAACTCGAGTTTCTTAACCAAACCAAACCAACCCAGCCCCACACACACACACACTCTCTCTCTCTCTCTCTCTCTCTCTCTCTCTCTCTCTCTTAATGTGCGTGTAGGCGGGATTGCGGCTATGTGAATGTAATGAGGGTAGCCCAGTCCCCCACCCCACGAAAAGAGAAAAACAGGAACAAATAACGGCTGAAAACACACACTAACGCGTGTTTTTGCTGCAGTAGCAAGACGATGAGTAAGCTCAACACATCGAGCTCCGAATTGGATTTGGATCGCCCTAATATCGAGGACTATCTTCCATCCGGATCCATTCAAGAGCCCCACGGCGAGCTCCGCCTGTAATTATCTCTCCCCCCCTCTCTCTATTTATTATCTGCATGTCACAATATACATAATACATATATGTACATGTGTATTCCAAACTTGTCTGAGGAGTTTTATTCAGGCGTGATTTGCTCGATCTTTCGCCAACTCTGACTGAGGCAGCTGGCGCTATTGTAGATGTAAGTTCCCCGCCCTTGGTATTCTGAATTTTAATTTGATGTCCGCCGAATGCTAATCTGCTGAATTAGGTCAAACTATTTTGTTACCCCATTTAAAACCAATTTTATATATGGACTGTATTGTTTAATTTGTCCTTTGCTGATCTGTTGCCTGAGTAGTAACTTTGAACTTGCAGCTCTTCAGAATTTGATTTCAAATAATGTTTAACTTGAACATGGAATGTATGGCTATATTAACTCCGATTACTTGTTTGTATATTGTACTTTCACAAGCATCGGTATTGACGTCCCCTTTTGTTTAGTGTTATGCAGTAGTGTCATAACATCCAAAAAAATATAACTTATTATTATTATTATTCATCCATTCACTTTTGATGCACAACAGGATTCTTTCACGAGATGCTTCAAGTCAAATCCCCCCGAACCCTGGAACTGGAATATATACTTATTTCCTTTGTGGTGCTTGGGAGTTGTTGTCAGATATATGTTTCTGTTCCCATTAAGGTGAACTTTTTGGCCTATGCATTCGATGATTGTTTTGAGGTAGAAAACTAGAAAAGGACATATATCTTTGGCTTTCTTGGGAGGGGATGGATGAATGACCACCCTGTCATGGGTTAATAGCTTCTGGGCCTCCTCTGTTAGAATGAAAGATTCTACATTATTTGTCTAATGTTTTTAATTTTCATTATCAAATGGTGTAATTTCTTAAATGGTTATGTTTAATTATTAGTAATTAAGAAGAATGCGTCTTTTTGTGTGTACATAATTACATATATATTCTTACTCCAAGTGCTTGTGCACCAGATGGTAAGACATTGCACTTAATGTTGGATCTGCCAATTGCAGTAATTTAATGAAGCTGGCTGCTTATGCCTTTCATCATGCACACCTTGATGTATAATGTATTTCACTTGAATGCAGGGTAATAGTGCTGACAATAGGATGGATTGTATTTCTCTCTTGCTATTTCCCTGTGCATTTTTTGTTAAAAGGGCACGACAAGTTGAGAAAAAGATTAGAGGTATGATTGGTTAAATTTCTCTTTGAGCCATACTAAATATAACAATTAATTACAGATATTCTTCATTTGCTTAGATTGAATTTGAATGTAGGCCTCAGGGTTTTTACTCTTCTTTTCTGTAGCTGTGTCAATATTTCGATGATTTGTACAAGTTACCGTCATATTCCTATTTGGATGTAGAAGATCAAGATAAAAACTGACCTACAGTATTACTCTAGATCTAGGTCACTTGGGTAAAACGTCAAGTTCCACAGAAAGAGAGAGGGGGGGGGGGGGGGTTTATAATGATGTTATAGGAATCTTTCTAGAGTTAATTTATTAGTATTATGATTGATCAGTTATTTCCTGCAGAAAATAAGTGATTAAACATTTATGCCATACAATACAATGATGTTTCTTGACTCTCATAATTTTGCTTACTCTTCAGAGAGGTCTTGTGGAGTTGATTTGCAGTTTCTTTGTTGCATCATGGACTGGAGTTGTCAAGTACCACGGTCCACGTCCTAGCATGCGGCCTAAGCAGGTGGACTGTTCACATGATTCGAGATCATCTAGATATACGTAGTTAACTGGGATTAGTCACTTCTATGAGCATATAAATCTGGTTATTTATTTTTCAGGTTTTTGTTGCTAATCACACATCCATGATTGACTTCATCGTTTTGGAACAAATGACTGCATTTGCAGTGATTATGCAGAAGCATCCTGGCTGGGTTGGTAAGTTTCTTCTAATGACACACAAATTTGGTTTTTAAAGCACTTCTTTAGTAATTGTCATCATTTTTGAATGCTAATCCTTCTAATTTATATATTATATCTCTTGATTATTTTATTGTCTATCTTCTAAAAACTGATAATTTATGTTTGTTGTAGATTTTGCTCTGTGTAGAGTAGGAAAGAGTCTTGGATGAGAAATTAAGTATGTATAAGCATGTGGTGTGTTTGGAATCTTTCCTTGTTTTGTGCTAAATTAAAGAAATGGGACTTTGAACTGAAACTGTGACATTATTTTTCATGAACTAGTTAGTAAAATAATGAATTTCACAAAAATTGTTTGCTTGTATACTCTATGGAAGTTTTAATTTTCTTGTTTGTTTTATTGTTGGTACTTGGTAGAACATTTATTGGGCTGGAATTGGGATGCATTCCAGGTGGATGTTTCACTTTTATATTGATCATTTATCTTATTGGGTTGTCCCTCATAAGGACTATTGCAGAGCACTATTCTGGAAAGTCTAGGCTGTATCTGGTTCAACCGCTCGGAGGCCAAGGATCGTGAAATTGTTGCTAGAAAGTATGCCTTGCTACACAGGAATTAATTATTTCAAGCTGTTATCATTTTTGTTGTTCTGTATGTTTTACTAAATTTTATTTTTTTCAGGCTAAGAGAACATGTCCATGGGGCTGATAATAATCCTCTTCTTATATTCCCAGAAGGAACTTGCGTGAACAATCACTACACTGTGATGTTTAAAAAGGTTCTACTTATTCAGTCACATTACAGTTTATAAATTGAATTTTCTGTATGGAATTTATAAATCATAAGTCCCTTTGTCTTCCTTTCATTGTTGTACCATGGCATCACATCGTCCATTAACATATCTGACTTTTCATAAGAGTTCTTCAAGTAAAGTTCTTGTAGAAAATGTTGAAGAAGATAGGTTTCTTGCTGCATATATATAAGTGAAATTTTGTTATAATGTAGTTCACATATATGAATGGTGATTGCCTTATTATTCATTTAAGTTATTCATCATTATTAAATCTTAATTTCCTTATTATATGTAGGGTGCGTTTGAACTTGGCTGCACTGTTTGTCCAATTGCAATCAAATATAACAAGATTTTTGTGGATGCCTTCTGGAACAGCCGAAAGTAAGTTTTGTCATGGTGCCGTTATTCCAATTACACAAAATGCTCCGACTGATTTTTATACCAGTTTTGTTATTCTGCGGCGTTTCCAAGCTGCTTTCCTTATGGCTGAACTTGCTTCTGCTGAAAGTTCTGATTTGATATGATTGAGCTTGCTTCCTATGAAATTCTGATGATAATTGGTTGCTTTCTGTTGTTGATAATGATGGTGCTTCTGGCAAACTAGTGCCAAGAAACTAAGTTTCATCAGTTAAAAAACCTATTGAAATATAATTGAATCTTGTTTGCAGGCAGTCCTTCACAACGCACTTGTTACAGCTAATGACATCTTGGGCTGTTGTATGTGATGTGTGGTACCTGGAGCCTCAAAATCTGAAACCCGGGGAAACACCAATTGAATTTGCTGAAAGGTTAGTTTCATTTTGTTAATGCATGACACTGTTTGGTGTTTATAGTTCCGCTGAACTAATATTAGAAAGCCCAAAAAATGAACATGTAATGAGTATGATGTTTCTTCTAGGGTAAGAGACATTATTTCTGTTCGAGCTGGTCTTAAAAAGGTGCCCTGGGATGGATATTTGAAATATTCTCGTCCAAGCCCCAAGCATCGTGAACGCAAGTAAGCTTTGCACATGTTTAATATCTTTCATCTGTGTTTGCAAATGTTGCATGCTGATTCTTGAAGATTGAATATTCTCATTAGAATGTTTTGCTAGGGAAATTGCTATATAAATTTAATTTCTTGGTGGTTGTACTTTTGTACCAACGACTCATAGACTGTGTGGTGAGCTTCCATTGCATTATTAACCATCCAAAGTTTTAGAGCTTTCAAAAATGTGTAGCTGGTAGTGAAAAACCCGCAGCCCAAGAAGGAAAAGAATGATCAGGGCCGTATTTTAAGTTTACTTGCATTTGTCATTATGTAACAGCATCTTTAAGATCACCTGTACGCACTATTCTATTGAGCAAAACATATTTTACATTTTTTACTTTCTGGTATCAAACTCCCCATCAATGGCTATACGCCTATACATGGCGGACTGCATTTCCCATAAGCTGTACATTTAGTTATTGAATTTTAAGCTTGATAGAATGATAGAATGATAAATTGAACGTAGAACCTTGCTGATCTCTCTACTATTACATTTGCAGGCAGCAAAGCTTTGCTGAGTCTATTCTCCGTCGCCTGGAAGAGAAATAGATTGCAAAATATGACTTTGTTTGTTTTGTGTCTTTTATTTGGATGAAGGCTGTCAGCTGTCTCAAAATAACTTATTACTGGAATGAGTATTTCCTCACCTCAACTGACATGGTGAAATCTTTTGATTATTTATAGGATGTTGGTAGAAGTTAATACCTAGTTAAAGCGGAAACTGTCCAGAGGTGTGAAAAAACGTTGTATATATCTTGTGCTTCTCTGCTAAATCTTCGTTGCAGCATGAGATCATGAACATTCAAGACATTAAAACTTGAACAAAATAGTGGTCATAGTAGATTTTGGAGGGTATTGAGAAATAAGAGGTTCGAGAGTTGGTCGGAACTATATTTTGCTGGAGTACACACTATACGGGAGTCTGAAGTTTATTTAGTTTTGTTGCATGGAAATGATGCAGTGGGTATTCATTCCTATGAAATGGTTTATATTTAAGAATGTAGCTAACTTGTATGGTCTTGCGAAAAAATCGCAGGTGTCTTAGCTCAGCGTCTTCAAAAACAAATTATCCAATCAAGTTGGAAAGAACTTCCTCTGTTATAGTTGGATACTTTTGTGCAGAAACGGTAAGGAGTGAATTTCTCAACCATTTTTAAGAGATAATCACCTTCTCATATTTGTTTCTTTAAATAGATTTAGAGGCCGTCACAGTTTTATACACATACACTAATTGTCACAAAATCATGGAAATAAGAAGCAAAGCACTTCAATTTTACTTGATCAAGCAGTAGGAATATAATGCATTCCCACTACCAAAAATAAGAAGCATCCATCTGTTTGCACAAATTCCTGAAATTGTAAGGCAATTTGAACTGCACAAATTTTAAAAATCATACGTGTTCCACAACTTGGACATGAAACAAATTGGAAGAACAGAATTTCAATTTTTCATCTTGATTCTTTCATACTATCTCTGTGTCCTTTGTGAGACGACTCACAATCATTATTTTGCTTGCTGGGCAGTCTTCTCTGGGTAGCACAAAAATCAATTATGTAAAATGAAAATTATCATTACAAGAAGGATGGGTTTTGAGGCTTCCTGACAAGCCACTGAGTGGTCCAACAATCCACGAGAACATTAGAGAATTCAGTCGAGATTTGCGATGACAGCATCCACAACTTCTTGGGTGGTGCTGACCCCGCCAAGATCTTTTGTCCGGTATTGACCTTCTGATATGACACGCTTTACTGCAGTTTCTAATCTATCAGCAAATGAAGGGAACTGCAAGTGTCTTAGCATCATTGCAGAAGAAAGAAGCAAAGCTACTGGATTTGCCTTCTTTTGCTGTACTAATTTCTCGTTTCCTACATTACCCGCAGAAGCACCTTGCTCAAAAATGGCATGATCAGCCCCCACATTCCCTGAAAATCATTAACTCACCGATTATTTGGGCAATGAAGAACTAATATATCATCCTTGTTATATGTTACACAAAGTGTGCATGACCAATGATAGAACTACAGAATTGCAGTGCCCAGGAGCACCATATCACCTCAAATCAGAAAGCTAAGTTCAGAAAAAAATCCACTCATGATACGTACCTCCAGGCATGACACCAGTACCCCCAGCAATACCAGCAGCTGTATTGGCAACCAAATTCCCATAGAGATTTGGAGTCACCTGCAAAATTCACTGCAGATTGTCAAGTTGCAGACAGAAAACTGAAATGGAAGTAGCGAATATAAGTAGTAGGATCATGCAGACAAAAGTAATTTACAGAGGGAAAAATTCACATGAGATCCACGATGCATGCATTTGAAGGGTACAGTTAGAACCCAGAACCCAACCATGGATTCTTAACAAAGAAACTACAAAAAATATGATTTGAGTTCCAAGGTGCTCCCAATTGCATTTTCACTCCAACTTTGTTTGATGTAACAATAAACAGAGCACAAAATTTTTTTTAATAGAAATAATAAAAAACCATTTAATATATGATGGAGGAGAGCATCTTTTTTCAAGCTGGATATGAAATAACAGGCATCCTATGAGTTTCCAATTATGGGTGGTCTTGTGCTTCATCATATTATCAATCTACCTATAGGCTATAGCTCCAGGAGTTGATTGCTCTATGGATCTCCTAGAAAGCAATTTCGGTGTTTGGTAAATAATAAGAAAAGAACTGAAGATGGAAGCCAAAATATTATGAGAGGACCAAGTTTTCTTAAGTAGAAATCTGAGTATAGGGCATTCATAGACACCTCCGAGATACAGCTGCAACAAAACATCTTGAACTTCGAGATGGAAAATATTGCCTAATATTGCGACGAAAAAATCTTGTCTTTTTTGAGTCCTGATTTAGGAACTGGTATGGAAACTCTATGCTTTCAATTGAATAGGAAGAAAAGAAAGTCACATGTTATGACAATTGACAACTAGCACTAAAGTTACAGTACCATCAGCAGAACTGAAAGCAGTACAGTCAAACAGGAGCGAAATACAGATCAATGAAGTCCCTTACCATAACATCAAATTGCTCTGGCTTAGAAACAAGTTGCATGGAGCAGTTATCCACAATCATCTCATTGTATTGGATACCAGGGTACTTGCTAGCAACTTCACGACAGGATTCTAAAAATAAACCATCTGCAAGTTTCATAATATTTGCTTTATGCACAGCAGTCACCTTCTTGCGGTTATTGAGATAGGCATACTCAAACGCATATTGTGCAATCCGTTCAGAACAGAACTTTGTTATCACCTATCATTTGGGATAAACCAGATAGAGAGAAATTCTCTGATGGTCAGTTCAAGCATGAAGCATAAGCATGCATGATCAGAAGAAATTTTCAAAATAACATACATATGAAGGTTACAAATACACCAAAAAGGGACTAGAGAATAGGATTTGAAGTCATGTGTTGAGCAGTCCCGGCCAAAACTGGCATTATATGGGACACGCTTTGTAATTTGAATAGATATAGGATCTCAAGAAAATAAATATTACTTGCATTAGCATTCGCCTGTAGTATCATTGACCCTAAGATAATGTGAGCACCTGCAGACCTTGGGACTCGATTCTAAATATGGAAAACCATAAGACATCCAGAAAATAAATATTTACTTGTATCAGTTTTCTTAAGTAGAACCTTGATTCTAAGATTATGCGAGCAGCTGCAGAACTCAGGACCAAATTCTATCGAGCAAATTGATGAGTATAGCAGTATGGAACTTCCATTTCTCTGTCTAGGGCCCTCTGTATTCACTATTTCACTTAACCTAACAGTTTCGACCAAGTTACACAATTGCATCCGATTAGATAATCCGGCTTTCTATATTCATCTAAAACACCCAGCCTCGCAATTATTAAGTACAACATGGCCTCATCTAATACTTGTATAAATGCACTCTCAAAAGCTCATTTCTAAATTTAACAAATTACAAAACCAAAAAAAAAAAAAACTCACTAGCAATCTGAAATAGAGCAGCAGCAAGCAAGTAGCAAGGAGCAAAGATGAAGATAAAAATAAAAAATCAAAACACCTTCAAGCTTTCTACGACCCCAGGAACAACCTCGTGCTCGAGGCCAGAGTACTCTCCCTCAGTGTTCTCCCGAATCACGACGATATCGACGTTCTCATGGCGAGTAGGAAGCCCCTCGAGATTAAAGCAATGAACCAATGAAGCATAGAGATCGAGCTCCTTCCTCAACATCATATTCAGCGAGCTCACACCTCCACCCACAGGCGTTTTAAGTCCGCCCTTGAGGCAAACTTTGTTTTTCTTAATCGATTCAAGCACCTCCGGTGGCACGGCCTTCATATCGCCGTGGACTTCGTATTTCTCGAAGTGAACTGGCGCGTGCATAGCCTCCATCACCTGCTCCACGGCGCCGGTTACGAGCGGTCCGACGCCGTCTCCAGGTATCAGTGTGACGGGGCGCGGGGCTCCGTCGCCGGGTCGGGGCATGTACGTCACGGATCGGGTCGTGGAAGTGGATCGGCCGGCAGAGAGAAGTTTCGTGAAGATTGGAAGCGTTCGCCTCGACATCTTAACTTTGCAAAAGTACTTCCAAGTTTCTGGAGTGGATTCAAATTTGTAAATTAGGGTTAGATATTGGGAATTTGGGGTGGGACGTAGTTGCGACGATGACGGTGGCTGGAGAAGAGGAGAGAAATCACGCAATGGAAACTTTTTCTTCCTTTTTCGTTTTAAAATATAATAATTATTTAGCAAAAGAATCTTTTAATTACTACTTCCATGGATGTTTGGCCTTTGGGAATACAAAACCATTTGTTTGTTAAAAGTCAAAACTCAGTCATAAATCATAATGCCTCAACACTCTATCAAGAGTCGTGCTCAATTTCTTGTTATTTCTAGAACTAGAATTTAACATCGCATTTTTATGAATAAATCATGAAGTATCATTTTTATTTTTTAAAAATATATCAACAAATCTTTTAATTTTTTACATGTTTTCATCTCCAACTTCTGATAGGTAGCCGGCTTGGTTACCCCCAACCCCAACCCCAACATATTACTTACTCATCATACATATTTTTTCCGTGTGCATGCAAAAAAAAATTGAAAGGCAAATACACCATAAAAAAACATGAATTCCTAATTTTATGGCTAAAATGTTGTTTTTAATAATGTTTCAACATTAAAAAATTAATTGGTTAACAAAATTATATCATCATACATATTTTTTTAATAACTTTCAATTGATTATGTACCAAAATAAAAAATTCTCATTTAAAATTGGTTGCCTGTCATATGAATGCTCTTGTAGTTAGAACATATAACTAAACATATTTAATCAAAAAAATAAACTATGAGTCATATATAAATACAATAAAAATTAATTTTAAAAGACCCAAATTGAGAATTAGAATAAAATATAATTGAAAAAAAATACACAAGCACAAAATTAAACAAAATATGAAAGAAACCAATTATGTTTGAATTTAAAGTGAGTATATATAAATTTTAAGTAAATCTTAATTAATTTTTAAATTTATATTATAAAGTTAATAATAAAGAATGAAAATGAAAAATATATAGGGATATTTAGTAGCATATAAATGGTGCATGAAATTTAAAATTTGTTAAACTTATTAAAATTTTAAATTAAATATTTAAACTATTATATTAAACCTAATTTTTAAAAAAATTGATGGGGCCCATGGCCCCCTTGGCCCTTGAGTTCTAAGGGCATGAAACTGATTCTTTACAAGGCAGCTGCAATTGTACAAGCTCTCTTAGATTCCGCAATTAACAAGCTTATAACTAAGTTAGGCATATTGTAAAAAACTTCAATTCACTAGAAAAAATGTTGCTTTACTACGTACAAAACACATTCATCTTTTGTTTTAAGTAAAACTAGTACGGTACCCGCGCGTTGTACGGCGGAAATGAACTGGTATATGAGTCATGAGTTGCACAGCGGTAGCGAATTGTTATTTCACTGGTGCGTTGCACGAAAAAGAAATTTCACTAAAAAATATTTAATATTAAACAAAAAAATGAAACAAAAAATTTTGATTATTTAGTCCACAATTGAACCGATATCTGAGAATATATGGCGGTGGAAGTGAACCAATATCTAAGTCGTGCGTTGCACGATGGCAGTAAACTATTATTTCACCAGTATTGCACGAAAAGAAAATTAATCAAATTTAGTATTATATTCTATTTTTATGTAATTTTAGATAGATTAGTATTTAAATTATTATAAAATTTATAAAATATTATCATAATTATTTATTTTATCCATATAATTATTAATACAATTTTTATGTGACATATATATATATATATGATTAGTACTTATATAGTTGTTAACATTTTATACTGATATTAATTCATTAATAAATTAGATACACTTCATAAGTTTAAATTATGAAAAATATAAGTAAATATTAAAAAAAATGTCTTAAGCTTACAAATTCTGAAATATTTCTCTATACACAACATTTGTAGCGGTATTTGTATCATTATCATATTTTTACTCATATGTAAATTATATGTAAATAATAAACAATAAATAAAGATAATTATATTTTGAAAATTTTAAATTATATATGTGTATAACATTTTTTGAAAATTTGATCATAATAGATGATTACAAAAGATAACATAAACGTATATACTATCGAATTTTTAAATTTAAGCCAAAGCATTCTTATTTATATAAAAAAGGAGGATTTGTGTTGCACATGTGAATAGGTAATTTTAATTGAGGTTTTATAAATTTATATGCAAATTAGGTGACAAATTATTCTCTGTCTCACCATCCATATGAAATCAAATCAAATCAGGTTATTTATTTAAAAATATAAATTTCATATTTTCTATTTAGTTTATGATAAAATTGAGAGAGTTTGTGAAAATATGGTAAATATCAAATATTTTGAATTAAATAAAAAAAATTTAAAAGATCAATTAAAATAAAACAATGAGTATATGATTTATAATATTTATTATGGTTAATATTTTCTGAACTTGAAATATGATTCATAACATTTTGTTTATGCATATAGTTTACGTGCTTCAGAAAGACATACCAAAAATTACACCCTAAAGATAAAATATGCAGGATTCATATGACGAACCTTAAACCTCACAATTAAGGAGCTGACTTTAAAAAAAAAATTAAAGAAAACATTAAAGCAATCAACTTTCAAAAGATGATGATAAAGGCAAAATCCAAACTGAAGCCAATAATATAGAATTCTCATTTAAAAGGTTTCTATTGAAGTAAGATAGTATTTCCCTCTATCATGATCAAAGATAATAATCAATCAAGTAAAATCGATTGACAAAAAACTACAGAGACATTGGATTAAGATTCAAGACTCATGTATATATATTCCAAATGGCAGCACATATCATTAAGATTGAGGATAATCTCCCTGTCTCATCCGAGGTGCCTGATATCTGACCTAATCCTGAGGGTCTAACCTTCCCTTCTTGTTCCCTGAGAGCTTTTTCTTGCTCTGCGGTCTAGTACTACTTTCCCATTAACAGAGCAGCTACTGATATAGAAAAATGTAGGATATAGAAGAAGAGCAAACTTGCAATGATAAGAAAACCGCATGTGCAAGCTCGGCATCTTCTGGGTGAGACTGTATCAGCTCAGGAGCAGGATCATTAACATTCTGTATCAGAATGAAAATTAGCCAGTACTAATGAAAAAGATAGCCAAGTTTAATAAAACTACCAAATCATATTTTGCTAGAAGGAGGTACCTGATTTGACATTCCAGACTCCTACTTGGAAGCCTCAATGGCAGCACATATCATTTCTTCCTCTATATCATTTCTATAGTCAAGCACATCAACAATAGTTGGAGCACTTGGTTCAGAATTTCTGGAGCCATATCCAGTCCCATGCCCAGTAGCATGTGTAGTTTGTGAATTCGGAAAGCTTTGATCGTTATCTTCATCATCTATTATGACAGTTCCACGACTCATCAATTTTACTTTATTTACTTGAGTGTCCAACCTTACATATTGTTTGCTATATATATTCCAATAAGCTAAGATGACCAACATTTTATTAATAAAAAAAGAAAAGGAAAAAGAAACACATGAGTTGACATTGCATGAAAATTTAGGGGTCATAATAAAACACATGTCGTCTTAAATCAAGAAACAGGTTCCAATACGAACATCTTGCATCCATGAGGGTCTATTGTTGCTGTCAAATTTGCTGTAAACCTTGTGTTCAGAGTCTTGTGCTGCCAAAGCCAAAAAGAAAAACAGAAATAGTAGGCTCTAAGTAAACCCAACTCGAATGAACGTTAATAGGTCAAGGGTCTTAAAACACGAATGAAAAGAAAAGAAAAGGTTACCTCCCAAAGGTCTCGTGCTACAACAGAAGTGGGCGGGGAGATTCCTATGTCGTCCCAATGAGCAGTAATGGCAGTACGCACAGTGGATCGGTTAAGCAGCATCACCACTATTCTATAATTCGAAAGAGGCCCTACCCACACCTGCATCGATATCATGCATGCACCATAATATTAATTATTAATCAATGTCTTCTTACATATATACATTTTTAATTTGTTGACACAACACAAAAAGTCGAATTTACCTCCCAATCACCTTCCATTCTAACCTTTTTAGCCTGAACACCTAGCTTGTCTGTCAACATATCAAAATTATTTGTTACATTCATAAAACAGCAAGAAAGATTCAAAAGAAGAGATGCATGAATGATGATATTGTAACTATTACTATTACTACTAACCTTGATTGACTTCAATCACCTCTTTATTAGCTATGATCTCCATCGTGTCTTTGCTTATATTTCTCACATCACAACCTATGAGTAGGGGTGCCTGCAGAGAGATCAACAAATTAAATAGCTACGACTGAGAGAATCAAGTATACATATATACCTTAGACATCGCCCATATACTGAAGTGAACAATATATTCATTCTTGGTCATCCCTCCATTTCCAACCTCAAGCATGTCTGGATCTGTCCAAACAGAATATATACCATTTAAATCTTAATGGTCAATTAACATCCATCCATCCATCCATCCATCAATATCAACAGAATTAATTACTTACCATTCCAGCCACCAAGCCTAGCATAATCTGCATAAACTTCATTCTGATCAGCTCGAGAAACCATGCTGTTGGATACATCCATGTGATTATTACATTCTCCATTAACATATATATTTGAAACCAGAGAGAAGAGAAGATGCATCTTCATTTATGTATATATATATATATATTTATTTATACCTTTCCACGTATCAGAAATGTCGTTGGTAGTTCTCCAGCTATTCCCTACAGTATAACCCCACAAGGCCGGGTGCAGATCTCCCCTGCCAATTATTATATATGAAACCAAAATCATGCATATATATATACATATATAATTCATATATATATATATATACCATTCGCAGAGAGAGAAGAAGATTGGCCTCCCGGCTTTCATCAGAGCTCTCGTCATCACAGGATACCATAGAGTTGGCCTTGATCCATCATTGTTGCAGTTGTCATACTTTAGATAATCAATTCCCTGCACCCAAATTAATTAAACAACTACAACTATATCAATATTTATCTCAAGAATATAATCAAGCAAAAAAAACTCTCATTCATTTCTAGTTACTATTACTATTACTATACCCATGAGGTAAAGGTTTTAGTATCTAACTCCTCATGCCCGAGTGAACCTGGCTGTTTCTTGCTGCAAGTGAACAACCCGCAACCATATTTTTCATCACTACTTATGTGTGTGTGTGTGTGTGTGTGTGTGTGTGTGTGTGTGTGTGTGTGTGTGTGTGTGTGTATATATATATTTTTTTTTTTTTTGAGGAAGAGCGATACAGTTTCCTCCGGTGGAACTATAGGGCTGAAGCCACAAACAAATCATCATATATGACATGAAAGTGATTTTCGCAGTTAGAAATGTTTACCTTATGTTGCGATAATGAAACTCCCTGCTTCGATGCTGCACTCACGCTTCAATCATCGTTAATTTTCACTCGCAGCATCATCAAATTGAACACTTCTGCCTCTATTTTCTCGATTCCAGTTGGATGAAGATTTGAGCCTCCGTCACTTTGGAGTTACAAAATATTTTCAGAAGGAAATGTATATAGATGTATTTAATATTTTCTCGGAGTTTCTCAAATTCGATGAGACTATGCTCGGTGGTGGGCAATAATATTGTTGAAGAAAGCAAGAATGATTAGCAACTCTAAAAACCACCGAACCACCGAACACATTTCAAGAATGATTAGCAAGAAATCAATAAAGTCATTTATACACTTTCACTTAATCACCAAAACCACCGAACACATTTCAAATTCAATAGCTAAACCCTAGAACTATAAATCACTAATTTAGAATTTCCCCAAAATAAAACCTAAGCATTTGAACTCATTCATAAGAAAAAGAGAACAAAAAAAGGTTAATCAAAATACCTCATCGGACATGAACAGCGCGACATCCGGTGCGTAGGCGGTGAGGACGGCGGAGGCGGTGGCCGGCCCCACACTCTTGAGCACCATCAACTCAGAGACGGCCTTGGAGACATCAGGCAGGGTGGCAAACGCCTTCCCGGAGGCGTCCCTGATGACGACGTTGTTCAGGCAGGAAACGAAGGACAGAAAATCACCATAAATCACCAAAAAAAAGAAGCTAATTGAACAGAAAATCTAAAAGAATAAGAACAGACCTTCATGCTGCACCGATTGCCGTTGGTTGGGCAGCGTCCTTTTAGATACGGTCCGGGACCACAAAAACGATAATCGCCACAACCTTCTTTCTCCCAAAACAATCCCTTGCTCTTCTCAAACTTCATCCCTTCTCTCATCTCCTCTGTGACCTAGGGTTGCCTGGGTTTTTTTGAGATCGTAAATGAGTGGAAACTCTCTGGGTCTTCAGAATTTTAGATGAGAGAACTCTGACGATTTTGATTATGATTATGATTTTGAATTAATGGTTTTCGTCTTCATAGTTTTCAAATATAAAACAGCTACAATCATGGTCCGTATCCACCGCTGATATAATTCATTTTTAAAAAAAATTAATTAATATTTTATGTGAATAATATAGCAAATTTAAAGACCTCAAAATTAAAACTATTTACAAAATTGCCATCCAAATTGAAATTGAATTGAAATTGAAATCAATTGAAAACCTTCTTTTTATATATAGTATAGATTTCTAGAAACTACCATTTTAGTTGCATGAGAAATCAGTTGAGCAATTTTAGTCAGATGCATCTATACTAAAGTTTGATTGGGTTAGACACTTCTTGAGATGCTCTACCAACAACAAGAATGAAGTAGGTGGGTACCTCTAGGAATAAGGGTCCGATCCACAACAGCCATTCCCGAGCTCGTTACTATTGTCTGGGTCTGGACAAGATAAAATGCAGTCGAAATCGTTTCAGAACTCACAATGTAAGATGCAACCGCATCTATACCACCGACCATCAGAAACGTCGGTGACCACTGCCACATCAGCGTACCCAAAAGCAGTGAGCCAATTTCTGTCCGAGAATGTATATGGAGCGTTCGAGAAGGTCGTGATAATTAAATTGAAACTATTGTTGTGTACTGTATTACACTCCACTGGAATTGGATTACAACTGAAGTACAACAAGAAGGTAGAAGAGTAGAATAGAACAATTACAATATTCAACTGAATTCTGAATTTAACAAAGTAAGAAGAAAGGAATCGATGTGCAGATTCAAGCCGAGTCGAGGGGACCTCTCTCCGCAAGACAAATACGCCCCGGCTAGTGCTCATGGTTTGGCGGTTGTCTTTCAAAGATGAAACGGCTTCGTCCTTCCGGCAGTAGCACCACAAATCCGGCAAGGTTCCGGCGAACTAGACAATGTCGAGAACTGGGAGCTTTGACTCGAAATGATTTGTATGCAGCAATATGATGTGTGATCGTTTATGCAGAATGTGGCCTTTGGATCCATGCAGGATGTCCTATTTATAGGCACATCTCCACTGCAGGGGACAGCTAGGGTTTGAGGGCATTCAAACCAGGTGTTGTAACCCCCTGGAGTTACAGCTCTACCATTAAGCCCTCCAGGAGTTACCTTCTGCAGATCCCGATAGGTGTCCCATGTCGGCTCGGATCCCAACATATGTCCAGGGCAGCTGCAGACTTTGACTCCCGACAGGAGTTACTTTCGGTTACTGTCCAGCCCACTAACTCCACCAGCTCCAGATGGCAGTTACCTGAAGGCTCTTAACTCATGGGAGTTACACCCTTCAAGATGGACATGCACCATGTGCACCCACGACCCGGTCCACAGCCGTTATAGATCCGGAACCCGGATAGTCGATCCGCCGACCCGCTCCACGACCCGATCACTTCTGTACCGTAAAACTGATACGGCTAAGCCCCGGAAGCCCATGTACGCCCAAAGTCCACCCAAAGTCCAATTGCCAAGATCCAAGTCCGAGGACGAGACGAGACGAGATGGGCCGGGCACCGGGCTCAGGCACGGGCACGGGCACGGGCGGGCGCGCGCGTGTGTGCGCGTGTGGGCTCATGGCCCACATCCTTGTGCACTTGATTACTCCACTTAAGTGTTAATACACTTAAATACACTTCTTAATTTGATTAAGAAATTAATGTGGGATTATTTAATGTGTCTTAAACACATTATCCCACACACCATAAATGCCCAATCGTGTGACCAACTTTAACCATTTATTTCTCACTCACCGAAAATCGGATTTGAGCAAATAAAAATACTACGATTATCTACTCACGACATAGAGCAATCGTACGGTATTTAATTCCTCCAAAATTAAATATCCCGGTCACGAAAAATCGGATAAAATGAGTCACACTCACTTTATTAAATCCTATTTTCCAACAATCCCCCACATGAGTGGAAATAGTGCATGCATGTATGCAGACAAGCAGCCCAGTTCTCTTAGAAACACAACTGCACCAGGATAGGTAGCTTGTGACTTTGAACCTTCTATCTTCCAACACTATCGAGTATACCGGCTGTTTAGTGGACATGATGCCTTGAACTATACATCCTTAGTGTATACCGAGACAATAGTATTGAAAACAGCTGTATATCAAACATTATCTGTTCTCACGTTTGTGTCCTTTTCAGGCCATGGACAACCTCTTTGAGTTCATAAGTATCTCTTTAGAAGCGGCTCCACTTCTCACTTATATAGGTGATCTCCTCTTCCGAGTATCCTGCCATACTCAACCTCATTAGGTTTAGGAATCATTAAAAGTCATAGGACTTATCCTCACCACATTGACAGGTGTGCACTTGGTTTGCTCACAAGGAAATGTACACTTATGATATTCCAAGTGCTACCAAACCGAATGTTTGTAGCTTAGTTTTCCCATTGAACCAAGTTCTTGGGATCTCCAGTCATCATGGTTGGGTTACCACTACAAGCACTCTTAGAGTGTGGATTTCAAACCCATTCCCTCTAGCAACTTAGCCATTTGATCTCGGTTTAACCCTTTGGTTAGCGGATCCGCTAGATTATCTATTGACTTCACATAGTCAACCGAGATAATCCCACTTGAGATCATATGCCTCACAGTATTATGCCTCCGACGTATGTGTCGAGACTTACCATTGTACATAGCATTGTGTGCCCTTCCAATAGCCGCTTGACTATCACAGTGAATCATCACTGACGACACTGGTTTTTTCCAGCATGGAATGTCTTCTAGAAAGTTGCGAAGCCATTCTGCTTCTTCACACGCTTTATCTAAAGCGATAAACTCAGATTCCATGGTAGAACGGGCTATACAAGTCTGTTTCGTGGATTTCCACGACACTGCTCCACCTCCGATAGTGAAAACAAATCCACTAGTCGAAAATGAGTCCTTTGTGTATGATATCCAATTCGCATCACTGTACCCTTCAAGTACAGGAGGAAACCTTGTATACTGCAGCCCGAAGTTCAAAGTATACTTCAAGTATCTTAGAACTCGTACTAGAGCTTTCCAATGTTCTTTGCTTGGATTGCTCGTGTACCGACTCAACTTGTTCACAGAACATGCAAGATCAGGTCTAGTGTAGTTAGTGATGTACATCAAAATCCCAATGACCCTTGCATATTCTTCTTGAGCTACCGGTTCTCCTCGGTTTTTGCTCAAGTGTACATTGAGTTCCAACGGGGTCTTAGCCGGCGGACTATCAAAGGCGTTGAATTTCTTAAGCACTTTCTCTATGTAATGAGATTGTGTTAAGATAATTCCACCACTTGTCCGTACTATCTTGATCCCTAGAATCACATCGGCTAAGCCCATATCTTTCATGTCGAAATTTTGTTTCAACATTTGTTTCGTTTCAACAATCACTTGGTGTCCACTGCCTATGATTAACATGTCGTCTACATAAAGACAGACTATGGCATAGCCATTAGAACTGCTCTTTATATACACACATTTATCACACTCATTGATTTTGAAACCATTTGATAACATCACGTTATCAAACTTCAGGTGCCACTGAATAGGTGCTTGTTTCAGACCGTACAACGATCTAACAAGTTTACACACCTTTCGTTCTTGCCCTGGTGCAACAAACCCTTCAGGTTGTTCCATGTATATTTCATCCTCCAACTCACCATTCAGAAACGCAGTCTTTACATCCATCTGATGAATTTCAAGATTGTGCAAAGCAGCAATCGCTAAAAGCACCCGAATAGATGTAATCCTTGTTACTGGTGAGTAGGTATCGAAGAAATCATACCCCTCTTTTTGTTTAAAGCCTTTGGCAACCAAACGAGCTTTATACTTGTCAACAGAACCATTTGCCTTATATTTTCGTTTTAGGATCCATTTGCATCCTAACGGCTTACACCCACTTGGGAGATCTGTCAACTCCCAAGTGTGATTTTGCATGATGGAATCGATTTCACTGTTGATAGCTTCTTTCCAGAACGTAGCATCTGGACTGGATAGAGCTTCTTTCAAAGACTTTGGCTCATCATCTAGCATATAAGTGATGAAATCCGGACCAAACGTCTTAGCCGTCCTAGCTCGTTTGCTACGTCTCGGTTCTTCATTCCCAGGATCAGAACTAGTAGCAGCTTCAGAAGTTCGTTTCTCAGAACTACCTTCTGTCCTATCCTTATTCTTACAATGATAGACATTCTTGAAGAATATAGCATTCCTCGATTCCATCATCGTACCTTCAGTCAACTCGGGAATCTCCGATTTATGAATAAGAAAACGATATGCACTACTGTTAAGTGCATACCCAACAAAGATACAATCAACCGTTTTAGGGCCGATTCTAACTTGTTTAGGAAGTGGCACTTCAACCTTAGCCAAACACCCCCACACTTTGAGGTATTTATAAGACGGCGTGCGTCCTTTCCACAACTCGTAAGGCGTCACATCCTTACCCTTAAGTGGAATTTTGTTCAGGATATAGTTAGCTGTCAACACAGCTTCCCCCCACAAGTTTTGTGGTAATCCCGAACTTATCAACAAAGCATTCATCATCTCCTTAAGAGTTCGGTTTTTGCGTTCAGCAACACCATTAGACTGTGGTGAATACGGTGCCGTAGTTTGATGAATTATACCCGCCTCTGCGCATAACTCTTCAAACGGGGCAACATACTCTCCACCTCTATCACTTCGAATTGCTTTAATTCGACTACTTAGTTGATTTTCGGCTTCATTTTTGAAGTTCTTAAAAGCTTTAATCACCTCATCTTTACTTCTTAAAAGATAAAGATAACAATATTTTGTGCAATCGTCAATAAAAGTAATAAAGTACTTTTTACCGCCTCTAGTTTGCACAAACTTTAAATCACACACGTCTGTGTGAATTAACTCTAGAGGTTTAGTGCTCCGTTCAACCGATTGAAATGGTAACTTAGCCAATTTAGCTTCAACACAAACTTCACATTTGTTTTGTGTATTAAATTGGTTCACTTTTAGCAAATCTAAATTTACTAAACGTTTTATAGCATTTAGATTAACGTGTCCTAATCTACAATGCCATAAATCCGAGCACTCAACAAGCAAGTAAACAGAAGAAGCAATTTTATTAGCATTTTCTTTTACCACACGGCGCATCGCCATTACATTCATTTTGAAAAGTCCATTGGCGAGATAGCCCCGACCAAGGAACCTTCCGTACTTGCTTAAAATAAACTTTTCAGACTCAAACACTAGTCTAAAACCATGATTGACTAACAGCGAGCCTGAAACCAGATTCTTGCGGATGTCCGGAACATGCAGCACATCCTTCAAAGTCAGCTCTTGGCCTGAAGTCAGCTTCAAAACCACGTTGCCCACACCAACCACTTCAGACGAGGCTTGGTTCCCCATGTGCAACTTTCTACCTTCAACAGCTTTGTAGGTAGCAAACGAGCTCTTGTCCGAGCAAACGTGACAAGTAGCCCCGGTGTCGACGAACCACTCTCTCGGGTTGTCCACATGATTGGCCTCGAACACAACGACAGCCAAATCATCGTCATCCCAATCATCTTGACGGGCCTTGCCCTTGCCTTTGTTGTTATGTTCAGCCAAGTGCGCACCATAGTTGGTACGTTTCTTCTTTGGAGTCGTGCAATGTTTGGACATGTGCCCCGGCTTGTCACAATTGAAGCAATTGCCGTTGAACTTTGTCATTGGCTTCTTCCCTTTGTCAACTTGACCCGGGCGCTTCCTTTTATTGCTATTTGATGGTCCACCATGTTCCATCAAATTAGCCTTGGCCTCGATCGGGACTCGTGGTCTCGGATCCGCCTTTCGGTTATCGGCTTCAATTCGAAGCTTAACCACAAGATCTTCAAGAGTCATCTCCTTTCGTTTGTGTTTGAGATAGCTCTTGAAATCCTTCCAACACGGTGGGAACTTCTCAATCACCGCAACAACGGTGAAAGAGTCGGGAAGGACCATCCCTTCAGCATGAACGTCGTGTACAATGAGCTGAAGCTCTTGCACTTGATCCATTACTGACCGGGTGTCCACCATGTTATAATCGAGGAACTTTGCCACCACGAACTTCTTAGTTCCGGCATCCTCAGTTTTGTACTTCTTTTCTAGAGCTTCCCACAGTTCCTTAGCACTAGTTACATTTCCGTATACAGAATATAAACTATCTACTAAGCCATTAAGAACATAATTTTTACAAAGAAAATCGTCATTGATCCATTGATCGTACGCCGTTCGTTTGTTGACGTCCGGCTAATTTTCTTCGACTACAGGAGCCTCCTCCTTGAGGTATCCAGCAACTCCGAGCGTGGTTAGGTAGAAGAGCATCTTCTGCTGCCACCTCTTGAAGTCCAACCCGGAGAACTTTTCTGGCTTCTCGGCTTGGCCATGGGGAATGGTCCTTGGAGCAACGGTGTTGGATGAAGACGTCATTCCAGCAAAGGTAGTTGATTATTTTAGTCTTAGTTATTTGTCTTGCGATTGTTGTGTACTGTATTACACTCCACTGGAATTGGATTAGAACAATTACAATATTCAACTGAATTTAACAAAGTAAGAAGAAATGAACCGATGTGCAGATTCAAGCCGAGTCGAGGGGACCTCTCTCCGCAAGACAAATACGCCCCGGCTAGTGCTCACGGTTTGGCGGTTGTCTTTCAAAGATGAAACGGCTTCGTCCTTCCGGCAGTAGCACCACAAATCCGGCAAGGTTCCACTAGACAATGTCGAGAACTGGGAGCTTTGACTCGAAATGATTCGTATGCAGCAATATGATGTGTGATCGTTTATGCAGAATGTGGCCTTTGGATCCATGCAGGATGTCCTATTTATAGGCACATCTCCACTGCAGGGGACAGCTAGGGTTTGAGGGCATTCAAACCAGGTGTTGTAACCCCCTGGAGTTACAGCTCTACCATTAAGCCCTCCAGGAGTTACCTTCTGCAGATCCCGATAGGTGTCCCATGTCGGCTCGGATCCCAACACGTGTCCAGGGCAGCTGCAGACTTTGACTCCCGACAGGAGTTACTTTCGGTTACTGTCCAGCCCACTAACTCCAGATGGCAGTTACCTGAAGGCTCTTAACTCATGGGAGTTACACCCTTCAAGCTGGACATGCACCATGTGCACCCACGACCCGGTCCACAGCCGTTATAGACCCGGAACCTGGATAGTCGATCCGCCGACCCGCTCCACGACCCGATCGCTTCTGTACCGTAAAACTGATACGGCTAAGCCCCGGAAGCCCACGTACGCCCAAAGTCCAATTGTCAAGATCCAAGTCCGAGGACGAGGACGAGCCGGGCAAGGGCACCGGGCACGGGCTACGAGCCGGGCAAGGGCAAGGGCACCGGGCACGGGCGGGCGCGCGCGTGTGTGCGCGTGTGGGCTCATGGCCCACATCCTTGTGCACTTGATTACTCCACTTAAGTGTTAATACACTTAAATACACTTCTTAATTTGATTAAGAAATCAATGTGGGATTATTTAATGTGTCTTAAACACATTATCCCACACACCATAAATGCCCAATCGTGTGACCAACTTTAACCATTTATTTCTCACTCACCGAAAATCGGATTTGAGCAAATAAAAATACTACGATTATCTACTCACGACATAGAGCAATCGTACGGTATTTAATTCCTCCAAAATTAAATATCCCGGTCACGAAAAATCGGATAAAATGAGTCACACTCACTTTATTAAATCCTATTTTCCAACAACTATAACGTCCAAGTCAATCATATATAGTTAGAAAACGCATACATTTTGGTGATCATCTGAACCCGAATAGATGATGAGTTAATGTCGATGATTTCTACATGCTTACGATAGGAGAGGTATGCATGCTCTCGG
Source organism: Perilla frutescens (assembly GCA_026008535.1). Lineage (NCBI taxonomy): Eukaryota > Viridiplantae > Streptophyta > Magnoliopsida > Lamiales > Lamiaceae > Perilla > Perilla frutescens. The sequence goes on from BRKX01000012.1 coordinate 34,157,430, forward strand.
CGATTGACGTCGAAAACGACCACATGGGGCAACCTGGCCTGACTCCGAACGGATATGGAATTGATATGCTCCCGCACAGGTCCAGGCACTCCTCCCTGGCGGAGGAACATGATGAAGGTGCAAGAAAAAGCACGATCAATAAATGGATCAAGAAACAGACAACGCCCGGCATTTTCAAAGAATAACTTTAGTTAATGGATTTTTTCTCAAAGGATATTTGATGCTCTGAAAGCAATTGAAAATGGAAAAACTAAGATGAGGAACACGTAGGACGGCGAAAATGTAGATGAAGAATTCGGCAACTCTTAGAAAGGATTCATATATATAGAGTTTATGAAATGCCTAACTTAACATCACTCTACAAATTAATTTATTTACAATTAAATGCTCATTCTAAACTTATAATAAAAAAAAATATTAACATTCAAATTGATTATAGTAAAATCTAATATTCAAATTTGTAGTTAATAATTGATTTTAGGGGTTAATTATTCCATAATTAGAGTATATAATTTTTAAAATTTTCAATTCTTAATAATAAATGTTAATTATAATTAGTTATGTTATAATAAATTTTATTTATTGGTGAGGTAGCGCACATAGATTATACTGTGCTCACAAGGGTGTCTAGGCTAACAAGGGTTTTTATATTTTGTAGTAGTAATAGTTTTATTAAAATTTTTAGTTTAAAAAAACTGTTATATAGACAATTTAAAAATGATTAATGTATAGCAAAGACCATAAATATATTTAGCTCAATATTTTATAGCATAATATTTGATCCAATCAATATAAGTAAAATGTAAATCTTCATGAAAGATGATATTACAAATCTTTAATTTATCATGTTGTTAGCATCTATTAAAAAATTGTAATCATAGATTTGTGAAACTATCATCAAATTAAATATGCTAATTTAAACTAGTTCCACATTTATTTTATTTGATATAACCATATATGTTAGAAATATTAATTAAAATCTTCTAGACAAAAAAATACCTTTAGGTGATTGGATACTTTAGGACAAGGCATACTTGATTTTGTTCAAACACTTACCCATATATGTTCCATAAATGCACAATCAACTCTCTATTACAATTTATCAATAAAAATATAACAACAACATCCAATGCAATCAAATATTTAGATATAAAAATTTCATTAAATACGGGCATTAATCTAGACACTGGATGTTAAAATACAAACTTTTGTATTAAAACAAAAGGTATGTTAATCCAACATAAATAATTATTTTTGCATAATGCCACCCATCAAATAATGAATGAATTAAAGTACTCAATTAGGTCATCCATGCTACGAGATGATGAACCGAATTTACAAATATTTACTTGAAAATATTGATTTCTCAAAAAATATTAGCGAGTTTCTTCAAAAAAAAAAATATTAGATATATTTATCTTTAAATGATATTTTGTATTTTTAGCATCTTACATGATATTTTTTATAGTTATTTTGTTTATTTTAAAGCCTTTAAGAATGCAAACTTTGTTTATGATTTTGACAAATTTTGTAATTTTGAATAATAAAGATTTTTATGTCCATTTTATATAAAGTTTAAAAATTTTATTTTATTAAAGTAGCAGCACCATTTTTAACATTGATATAGTATATGTGTGTGTGTAGAGAAAGAGAGAATTGATTAAATAAACATTTTTTCTAGTGTGAGAATTAGGACCACATTTATACCATCCAATTAAATGATCTAATGATTAAGATTGAATACTATATGTGATGATAATTTCGTAAATAACAAGGAAAAAAAAAACAGAGGAATTATAGTTATTTTCATCCAAAACCTTTAAAAATAATGATGTTAGCAAATTAAAAAATTCTTAAAAAATTTAAACGACCATAATTTTTTTGTTTTTAATCAAATTAACGCAAAAAATATATCAAATTAAAGTTCAATTCATGCTCTTTCATCTAAGATGTCGGAAGACCATGTTTAGATGAAAAATATGAACGAAAAATATTAAAGATAAATGTTTATGCATACTCAACTTGTGAATGCTTTCGTTAGCTTATAATAATGGCTCGTCCACTTTATCATAACATACACTAACGAAACATTTATCATATGAGTCGTTCTTTTCGGTTTAAGTTCGTTACTGTACCCTGATCTCACTCCGACCATGTACTATCCGAGACCTCTGTCTATCCCGACATGGATAGAAATTCATAGTTAGGTTAGCCAGCCTGGTTACCCCAATCCTTAGGTATTTTCGTGCCACGATCAACTCATTAAGAGGGGAAAACCGTATTTCTAAAGCCAATCGATTATCGGATTTCACCAACCCAACTACCACTACCAGGGGATTTCTAGATCCGCTCTCAGATCGCATGTTGATTCCAAATGGAATGGAAGCAGGAGATTGATTAGCTATAGTAATAGTAGCTGCAAACAAATCTCGTGACAGTGACCAAAGAGCATTAGCTACGTCTCGTCTCTTGATGAGTCCTTACCCCCAGATCGAAAGGTTACGATTCACTCTGGTGCTGCTAGCTGTCTTCTTTCCTAGTAGATCGGTTCTTAGTTCCTCTACTATTAGCTATTAGCTCGTAGCTCTCTTCTTGTAACTAGGCAGTTAGTTGTTCCTATCCGACTAGTAAGATTAGGGGGGAGATCCTCAATAGTGGATATTCACCGTGCTAATGAAAAATTATCATAATGCAGTGTAGTACATTTATATTGATTTATTAAGGTTTATTCAATCTCAATTATGATTTATTTCATCTTAATTATGGTTTATTCCATCTCAATTATGATTTATTTCATCTAGTTATGATATATTAATAATTATTTTTTTAAAATTTAATTTTCCCTTTTTAGTTTCTAATTGATTATTATGGTGTATTTCATCCAATTATGGTTTATAATGTATGTTGATGGAGTATTGTCATATGTTAATATATTAAAGTTATAGTGCTGGAAAAAAAAAGCAAAATCATAATGCTAGCATAGTACATATAAATTATTGTTATGATTTGTTCCGACTCATTTAAGGTTTATCACATCCAATTAAGGTTTATTTCATCCAATTAGGTTTTCTTCCATCTAATTAGGATGTATTAAATCAAATTAAGTTTATAATTATTTTTTAGAATTTATTTTTTCATTAACAATATTAGAAAATTTAAATTTGCATCATGATAATACTTCGTTAGCATGATGATAATATTCACTTAGCGTGAAGATCCTGTTATCAAACACTCCACATTTTTTATAAGAATCGCTAAATATATTAATGCTCTGGTTCAAAAAACTTTTCAAATATTACAGAAGTGACACTGCCCTTTTTAATCAAATCTTAGCCTTTGATTTTTTGGAATTGTATGTTGTTATATGTGGTCATTGTTCCTACACCAGGATCAGACATGATCGTCTATTCCAGTTTGGTGTTCTATCTTTTATTCAAACCATTGGATTTATGACATATGTATTTAAAAAATTAAATAATTGTCCACTAAAAAAATTAAATACACATGTCATAAATTCAGTGATTGAAACATAAGATAAAACACCAAACTAGAATGTAGGATCACAATGGCACTAGGATGAGCTTTCACCTAACCCCTCTCATATATATATATATATATATATATATATATATATATATATATATATATATATATATATATATATATATAGGGAATCATTCACTTTTTGAACTTTTTTCTGTAGTATGTCTTTGGGCTGGATAATATACATGATGGATTTTTGTGTGTGTGTGTTTTCTGGCACATCTCTTGTCACATACACAGGAATAAAAGAGCTAGGTGAAATGTCTTTCTTAACTTTAAACATAAAAATATGCATGTTATACTTAGGCTTTAGTAGCAATGTTGGTGGGAATTTCCTTCCAAAAAAAAATGTGGAACTTCCCTCCAAAATAATAAGGTGAAATTTGCCTCCAAAATCGTAGATGAATTTTTGGATATTTTTTTTTTCTTTTGGGACTAAAATTGATAGTAAAATAGTGGCACTAAAATCGATATCAATTTTAACTAAAAATATCGCGACGTGACTAAAATGATACTTCATTTCATTTGGAAGAAAAAATGAAAGTATTGAAAACAAAAAAGGACAAATGCGTGTTTTTTGTGGACCAAAAACTCAAAATTAACTCTTACATTTCTTGTGCCAAAACTAATTTTAAATATATGTTAATTAAGGAATGATGAACCTAAGTAAAAAATTAAAACTAAGACTGTCAAAATTGATCCAGCCCAATGTGTCGGCCCAACCCATCCACATGTTGGGCTGAATTGGGCTTAAAAATGAAAGGCCCGGAAAATTGGGCAAAAAATGGGTTGGCCCAGTGGGTTGTGGGCCATTTGGGTTTCTGGCCTAACTAGCTCAATTAAGGGGGTGTATTCAATTAGGATTTTGATGAATTTTGATGGACTTTAAAATGTCTATGGATTTTATAAATCCATAGACTCCACATGGAGTCTCCCAACTCCACGCAGAGTCTGGCGGATTTCGTGTATGGATTTCGGACCGATTTCGGACCGATTTTGGACGATTTCAATAGATTTCAAATCCTTCTTGCTAGCGCTCGATGGAACACAACGATCGGTGGATCCGGAAAAAAATCGAACCCAGCGACCGCTGGAAAGCGAGCCGAGAGAACCCAGCGACCGCTGGGCTCAACGGCCGCTGGAGCCACGGGTCAATCAACCTGACCGCTGGCACCCAGCGGCCGTTGGGAATTAAAACACGCTGTGCCGAGGCCTATTTATACCCAATTGGATCAAGCCCAACGGCTGCTGGGCAGCAGCCGCCTTGCTCCCAGCGACCGCTGGAGTGCCATCATCGGCAAAGTCAGCAGCCGTTGGGGTCGGATAACGGCTAGGGTGCCCGATTTCAACTCTTCACCGGCCGCTGGGACACAGCGCATGCCGGATTTTTCAAATCAATCGAAATCTCATGTCCAGAGGTCGGATTTCATCATTTGTATTTTTGACGTGATTTTGAGGTGAAATCCAATGAAGTCAATGACTTTTTTTAAAGTCCATGGATTTTTGAATACCTCCGGATTTTAAAAGACTTTTAAAAGTCTGGATTGAATACACCAGGATTTTAAAGGACTTTTAAAAGTCTGGATTGAATATACCAGGATTTTAAAGGACTTTTAAAAGTCTGGATTGAATACACCCGAATTTTAAAAGTCCTTTCAAATCTAATGAAATCTGGATTGAATACACCCCCTAAATCTACATATTATCAAAACCTATATTCAATTAATGTTCTTAAAAAATATGGAAGTTTTATATTGAAAAACTAGAAAAATAATAAAATAAATGCTGACATTTATCAAAGACGAGAAAAATAATAATGTTTGTAAATATTAGTTACCAACTGTTACAACCTATTTTGAACGTTTGAATTAGGATAGATATTTTTAAATCATTCCTGCATTATTGGACAAAAATAAAGTATAAGTTGACTAAGACATTGAAGAATGATGAGCTGTTTATCTTTGTATTTTGAATTTATGTCTAGTATAACTTTATAAATTTGCATATTGAATTTACAGACATTTAAGCATTTAAAAAAATTGTGTATAAATTTTATTTAGTTGGTTAATTAGTTAAGAAAAAATTTAGAATTTTTAAGTTTTCTAATTCGTCTATTTTGTTGTAATTATTAGATATCAATTTGATGCAATTACATTATGATTACTCAGATACAAGAAATTTTATAAAATTAAACTGGACTTTGGGCTTTTAAATTAGAGGATCTGGACTTTAGGCCAACAGGCTTCATGGGCTGCCCATGGTTTAGAAATTTAGCCCACTCATTTTTGGGTTGGGTTGGGCTGGATCAGATTGTGGTTGTGACCCATTGTGTTTAGGTTGGGCTGGGTTGGGCCTTCATTTTGACACCTCTAAATTTAAAACTAATCTAAATCGTAATAAATTAAAAAAAAATGGCACAAGAGATATTGCAGTAAGTCGCATAGATGATGTGAAATGTGAGAAAACACACAGTAGAGGTGTTGTGTTAATTATTTACACAAGGACAACATCTGCGAATCTTATATTTTTCAGCTAATTAATATAATGTTTCATACTTCTATTTTTTATTATGAGTTGGAAAAAAAATGAACATTGGATTTTTTTTTATTTGGTCTCTAAGATAACACTAATCCACCATTAAATCATCCTAAAAAGATGATTATATATATTTTTATGCCGAGAGTAACCCGCAACCGCTATCGATGTGCGCATAAACCACATTTGAAAAATCAGGTGTGAGCAGTAAACCACATTTGGCTACCGAGGTACATATTGGATAAATCTCTGTAATAGCCTGTGGTATTTGAACTTAATTGAGATCTTTGATAAAAAAAAAAAACATCACTCTACTACTACTCCACCACTAGGCTATCCCATAAGACATGACGACTGTGTATTCTTATTTATACTCATAGTTCCCAAGGGCAAAGCCAAATCATGAGATGACATGGGCCACATGGTGCATTTTAGTGGTGGCATGATGTGTTGTTATAAGAGGAAAATGGGGAAATTCTACCCTGCATATTGGGGTACTACCCCAACAATTACTACACTTTAATAATATTTAATTGTCTATCACACATAATTTTTATAATTTTTAAATCATGTATTACATGTTGGGATACTACCCAACATATAGGGTAGAATTTTCGGAAGAAAATGTGTGTGATGGATGTAATATGTCATCAAATCCCAAGTTAACTAACCAATTTTAGACAGAAATGATTTGATGATCGATAGTGATGTTGTCACTGTAGTGATCAAACATTGGACTCCCAAGTCCAATCTCATTACCATTCAACTCTTATAGCTCTACTCAAATCAAATATTTGACATTCTGTCAAGTGTGAACTGCTGCATTAATCATACTAGTTTTGCACGCGTGCGTTGCACGGAAATCATCCAACTCAATTTAAATTAGTAAATAATCAATTCATAATAATTTTATGGGAGAGCAATCAACAATTTTCATTTTTATATATTATTTACAATCAAAAGAAGTAATTTTATTTTCATACATATATTTCACTACATATAGTCATCACATGCTTGCTTTTCAAAAATTCAAAGAGAACTTGAGTAGTTTTCAAAAGAGCAACAACGTAACCATGATAAATAGGTATATTATCATTCTTTATCTTTCATATGATTAGGTATTAAGCAAAAAAAAAAAAAAACACACTAACACGTAGTATATATATATTGAGAACTAATTAATTTGAAATAAAAACGTACAAATATCCAAAGATAACATTAACATAGTAGATTTAATATTATCAGCAATGTTTAACAGTCGAAAACTCTTAAATATTCTTAGATAAAGAGCTACTTATCAACTATAATAATCATAATTAAGGAATAAAAGTTAGATAAAACATCACTTGACATAACAAATTAATATGAAAAAACTTCTTCTCTTTAGATCTCTTCGTCCTCTAATTCATGTGATTTATTCTCCAAATTTCTATGCACGCCCACACTTTCTGTCTCACTTTCTATACACATGCACACGCACACTTTCACTCTCACTTATTCATTTACATCATTCTCAGCAACTGACATGCATGGATAATGCTCAACCCTCCATTTTTGTTAATTTTTCTTCTTGATTTATGTTATTCACTTTCTTTAGATTTTTGCTAATTTATTTCCATGCATCTACATACCTCCTTCATGCTACCATATGATACACACACACACACACATAAATATATATGAGGGGAATTGAATATCTCATATGTTGCATCAACCTAGCTAGAGGTACTTCATATGGTGATTAATTGTCAAGAAAAATGTGGAGTAACAACAATATTGATCAGATCATAATATTAGATGTGAGTGCATAACATCAGTAAATAGAAGATCAATTAGGAGAAAATATATTGGAGTGGTGAGTGCATATAAACAGAAAAATGCATGCAAATAAAAGTAGTTCTAAAAGAGAAAAAGATAACTAAATAGTCATAAATGAACAACATCAAGCATCTTCACTCTTCAACAATAGGTACTGGCTTAGTTCTCCATTGTTGGAGTTCTAATGGCCACCTTTGTGAAGATACACAATTGATTGAATAGTAATCCTCAAGACACCCTCACCTCAACCTCTTCTCTCTATCTGAAAATCAAATATGTTATGTTCTCTGAGATAACAACCACAATTGTTTATTTCCCACCTTCTACTTCATTTCTTTTTCTTACTCCTACAATTCAAACCTCATTTGGATCTGATTTCACATGAAGTTCTTACAGGAATGAATACTTGGATTTCCTAGCAAAATCTAACAACAAAATATTTAAAATAATTAATGACACAAAAATTGTAGATCAATAAGGTTCGTTTAAGATATATTCATCACGATGAACATTGCAAAATTATGTTACAGGAATGTACCAATCTTTAATGTCACAGTGGTTGGATACACATGCAATTCTGCAACGGAAATAAAAAACCAAAGCTGCATGTTGCTTTGCATTTCAAGGCATAAAACATAAAAATGAACAAATATGCATTATTAATTTTCTTTTCAACAAAATGCACTCCATCCTCATTCCTCACCATGAACTGAACTCGCGAGCTTTGTAATAGCAAATCTCCATAATATTTTTGCCTTGAAACCAAAATGTCTTGAATCACGAAAACTTCTATCAAGTACCGACAAATGAATCGATCCACTACACACAAAAATCAAAGCAAAAATATATATATATATACATGTGATGCGAAGAAACTGACAGAATTTATTTCCACCGCGAGACCGATGACATTAACATATACACCGGCGACGCCACGTGCAAGCACATTAAGATGTTGCTAGAGAAGATCAATTAAGATGTAGACATCATTGAGATAGCCACAACGCGGAGACCGATGTAGGAGAAGATCAGCAATACGAATTTATTCTACAAACTTACACTCGACGTCATCTCTAGAGGAATCTGAAGATCGTTTTGGAAGAAAAACTAACCGGTTGGGATTGTGGACATGGTTTTATGGAGATAATTCAAGGGAAGTTAGAAGGAAGTTTTTTATTTGGACGGTTTTGTGCATGACTTTTTGACAATCATTTTTTGCGGTAACTTATTATGTGCACCATTCTGAAAGTAACGGCTGAATAGTAAAATTTACGTAAATAGACTTAAATTGACGCTAATTTTGAATAGAATAGAAACTGTGTTTTTATATATATATATAGATAAGACAGGTGAAGAGGTGAGGCCTAGAAGGCAATAACGAGGAGGGAGTATGAATGTATGATGAATGATGATGGAGCAAATTTCCATCAATATCTCTTCATATTTGTACTACTTGCTAGTTTTGGGCAAAGGACAAATCAGTCCACGAAATTACACTTCTATCGTGGATTATCCAAATGGCAGAATCTGATTGGCGGCCAAAAATAAATAGGAAACAGGATATAATAAAAACCGACCCACCCATTTCTTGTCAAAAAAGTAATTTTCTGAAATACAATCCATGGTATCTCCCCTCCATGTCCGATATATTCATATATATTCTCTTTTATTTTTTGACACTTTTCTATTTATTCTCTAATTTGTTTACTCCTATTTACAAATATTATAACTTCGATTTTTCTTCTCCAATCTCTTTTGCTTCCCTCGCATAATTTTTTTCCCTCTACGCGTAAACCTCATCATAGTTTGTATCAGCATCTGCGCTTTTTCATAGGCACCTCGACGCTGTGAATTTCTTTTTAGATTTAAACAGTAGGGTTAGGGGTTTTTGATTGAATATCTCTATCGAGAAATCAATGGGCGCGGACGGTGAGTCTAGCGTGAGTGGGGCTGGGGCCGAGGAGGTCAATGTAAATATACGATGCTCCAATGGCTCCAAATTTTCTGTCACAACGAGCCTCAAATCGACGGTCTCTGAATTCAAAGGTTTGCTCGCGCAGAATTGTGATGTGCCAGCTGAACAACAGCGTTTGATTTATAAAGGTCGGATCTTGAAGGACGACCAAACCCTAGCTAGCTACGGTAATTATTTCCGACTAAGTATTTTAATTTTATTTGTGATTTTTTGGAAATTTGGGTTCGTTGGTGATGCATTGCCTCCTTCATCTGGAAGATTGTAAAAAACCAGGCATTTTTGGTTGACTTTTGTTATTGTAGAAGAAATATTATGATTGATTTTTGGTTTATGTTTCCTGTATCAGGGCTTCTGCTTTTGGTTTGCTTGCAAGTTTTTCGATTTGGCATTTATTTTTGTTATTTTTACAACGATTAACTGGAGATGATCAGTGCAATATATATTGGAAAGTCAGAATTGATGTTGTTGGAATCTGGAAATGTTTTATTTTATATAGAAAAACTTACTTGTAAAGGATTACGTGATCGTGTGGAAGTGGAAAAAGACCAAAAATAGACTATGAGTACTGGACCTACACGCTATTTTCTTATTATCATCATTCAGCAATGGTCACGGTGAGAAATATGCACACAACTTAGTTTGTCTGGAGTTGGCTCGGTTGTTATGTTGAAAAGTTGCAAATAATGCAACTATTTCGTAAATTATTTGCATAAGTTGTCAGTGTTTATAATCATTGCATGACTGATATTGTTGTTATTATGAAGTATCTTACCTGACAAGATCAATGGTGTTATAACAACGGTCCTCGAAACTCATTGATGCTACTGCATAATGAATTGGCCTTCATACTTCAAATCCATACTGCAGTCTTTTTCCATCTTAGTTGTATTTCAGAAAATCTGAATATAAACTGTGCACATGTTATAGAAGTTCCTGTCTGAGAAATTTTGTTGTAGTAGTCCCTGCCATGAATAATTCGTAGCCTTCATCCTCTTTGATCCTCCCTTTTCCTTAATGATGGTTCATCTTTTACTTTTCTTAAATAGGCTTGCAGACAGATCATACAGTCCATATGGTTCGTGGCTCTGCACCAGCAACCACTCCACCCTCTACTGCACCTGCAAGTGCTGGGAACATTGATGGTGTTGCCGCAGGAACACAAGGTGGTGGCGGCCCTAATACAGGTGGTGCTGGAGTGGCTGGTGTGGGTGCATCCCTATTCCCAGGGATTGGTTTAGGTGGACATGGTGGTACCGGGGCATCAAGACAATTCGGAATTGGAGTTCGTGAGTTTGAGCAGGTGCAGCAACAACTAACTCAGAACCCTAACATGATGAGAGATATAATGAACATGCCTGCAATTCAAGGCTTAATGAACAATCCTGAGATTATGCGCAGCTTGATTATGAGTAACCCTCAGATGCGTGAGATAATTGACCGGAACCCTGAACTTGCTCACATCCTTAATGATCCCAGTATTCTTCGGCAAACACTGGAAGCTGCAAGGAACCCAGAACTAATGCGTGAGATGATGCGGAATACTGACAGGGCAATGAGCAATATTGAAGCTTCCCCGGAAGGATTTAACATGCTAAGGCGCATGTATGAAAATGTCCAAGAGCCGTTTCTCAACGCAACAACAATGGGTGGTGGAGCAGCCGCTAATACTGGATCAAATCCATTTGCAGCTCTCTTAGCAAATCAGGCTGGTTCCCAAACCAGAGATGGATCAAACTCTTCAAGTGCTGGTCCTCAAATGACCACAGGGACTGCTGTTCCAAATGCCAATCCACTTCCCAACCCATGGAATAATACTGGTAAGACCTTTATATTTCTTTGATGTATTTTGTTTACCTCTCAAGCTCAACCTGATTAACTCATCATATGTGGTTACCAAACTGACATACCCATTTTCATTGATTGTGTTTTGGATAAAAACTTTTATTCTTTCCTCTCATTTTCCAGTTGTTGCATATAAAAGCTTCCCTGTCCTTTTTTGGGATAATTACAATTACCTGCCCAAATTTTTTATTTTACCCCCTAAACTCCTTTTCCAGTTGCAGTTCCAACTTTGCTACTATACCCTGTCAAAGTCTGCCGGAGTCTGGCCAATTTACTTATTTTAGGAGTTTAGGGCTCAAATTCGTCTCTTTAAACATATTTCCGTAAAAATGATAATTCAACATGTTTTACCCTAAACATGAAATCTAGCCCATAAAATCAGCAAATTAACCAGTAGATAAGTTTCTGACAGACTCCTGCAGTCTCCAGATGGGGTTTTGAATTTTTTTTTTTCAAAATTTGGCTAGTAAGTGACAAAAAAATAAAAAGTTCTGGTGGCAAAGTGAAAATTCTCCTAGTCTAGCTGGGCCTTTCTTCATCTGGTAGCTGCTCGCAGTAGTTGAACTTTGCAATTCGTGCATGTTATTTTTAAATCTTTTGCACACAATAGTATGCATTCTAGTTTCAAACCCAATTTTGTTGTGTAGTCATGTTCTTGCAACTTCTGATTGCTCGATTTACTTAGACCCACTTTTATTTATTTATAGTCTCTTTTGTTACATTGTGATGTTTAGGAGGTTCTCCACCAAATAATGTGACAAGATCTATTCCAAGTGGAAATGCAACTCTGCCCTCTATTGCGGGATTAGGTGGCCTTGGTCTTCCTGAATTGGAGCGCATGGGGATGCCGGATCCCTCTGCATTTAGCCAGTTATTGCAAAATCCAGCTATGTCACAGATGATGCAGAGCATGCTTTCCAACCCTCAATACATGGATCAGGTACTGCTTTAATTGCAAAGAGATTTATTTGTTAGTGCTGCTTTGACTTAAAGTTTTACTGAAATCACATCTTTATCACAGATCTTCAGTCTAAATCCACAACTTCGCAGCATGCTTGATATGAACCCTCAATTAAGAGAAATGATGCAAAACCCAGAAATTCTTCGAGAGTTGACGTCACCTGCTACTATGCAGGTATGTGACTTCTGGTCTTCTTTTCTCAACTGCTGACATTAGCATGCTGCGGTATGGGTGGTTTGCTGGATATCATTATGAATTACTTAAGATTCACCATATTCTCTTTTGTTTGATTAGATACTAAATAGTGCCCATTTGATGCACATAAATAGATACTTTCTTTTTTTGGAGGCAATCTTGTTGTTAAATAGATATAAAATTGATATTTCTTTTATACGTAAATGATCTAAGTCTTAAAATGAAACTATCTTGGTTTAGCATACCATATGGAGAAAACTAGACTTGAAACTTCAGATGTATTGCAGCGGTGGTGTTGATTCTTACATGCAGATATTTGCAGACAGATACATTTAAAGGTGTTGAATATAGAGATGATTTTTTTTCCAGTAAATAGTATCTCATACAAACGTTGTAGGCAGGGGCTGGGTTGGCCGTTTGGCCTATGCAGGGACTTACAGAACACTATTATATAGCCTTTGGATATCTTATTAAGATCATCAGGAATTTCAAAACTTGGAACACATGGTTCACTGGCAAAAAAACTTTTGGTCAGTTCAAGTTGGGAGTTGACTGTGTTTAGAAATTAGAACTCATTAAAAGCTTCTGATTTCCATTTACCAAATGTCTTTTACATAGCTTTGGTGATATAAATGCTTTAGATTTTGGCTGATTGGGAATTCTCTCTACTTTTTATTTTTCTTTGTGAATATAGCTCAAGCAGTAGGACCTTCTTATCAACTAAATGTCTTTTTGTTACCCTTTTTCTTTATAACAGCAAATGATGGCTTTGCAGCAACAGCTCTCTCAACTTAATCCACAACAATCAACCCTGTGAGTGAGATTTTTTTAAAGCTTACTCTGGTCTCTAAGCTGATCTGGCCACTTTTATTGACCACGTGTTTATGTGCTTTTATTGAGCTTTACGATAACTGGCACATATCATGTATCTGAATCTCTGAAGAAAATTAAACTGAACAGGTGGCTTAAGTACCAAAAAGAACAGTGAAGCTGTACATGTTTATTATCAAATTGTTGCATTTGCTAGACGGATTTAGGTTAGAGCATATGCTATATTCTAAGATACCAATCTGTAAAATGCCATTCTATCAGATTTTTACTTGCTATCTCATGTGTAGGCTGGTAACTTAACTACTATTCCTACCTCGTATTAGTTGACTGTAGGGTCCAAATATTTGAGAAAGTTCCTGCTGTAGGGTGATATCTGATGTGTGGCAGAGCTACAGAGATTCTAGTTTTGATGGTGTCTAATTTAATTTAACCTGGATGGCTTTGCATGCTTCTAATAGATTGTTCCCTTCAAGCTTTTCTTATTTTATGCATTTTATGACCCTAAGCGTTAAATCTTTTTTTTTGCAGGGAAGGGTCTCAGCTTGGTCAGAATACAGGTATAAACAACATAATTTGAGAAGCAGCAGATAATTAATATCGGGCATCAGAAAATTTCATCCACTCAAAGGGATGTCTGTTTCATTGTGTTTCTAAACTACATTGCCATCCCACACCTCGTTTATGTTTTTCAAATGCAGGTAACCAAAATAATATGGGTTTGGACATGCTGATGAATATGTTTGGCGGACTTGGAGCTGGTGGTTTGACTGCTTCGAATGCTCCTGATGGTAGCCACTCTCTATATTCATATTCTTGCATATTGTCACATTTTTCTCGTTTTAAGACAAGTGATAAACCTTGCTCATTCGTGTAGTGCCTCCCGAAGAACTCTATGCAACTCAACTATCACAGCTGCAAGATATGGGTTTCTTGGACACTCAAGAAAATATAAGAGCACTCCGAGCTACAGCAGGAAATGTTCATGCAGCCGTCGAACGACTTCTGGGAAATAATGGCTAATAGAATCAAAACTTTTCCATGGGAAATGTAAAACTAGTCATGATTAAGTCCTTCACATTGCATATTACAATTTAAGCGCATTAGCCATTTAAGGCCTCAGAATAAAGATTCCGTTTCCATTTTTTTAGACCTGTAAACATGCATGCATGCAGATGAAGGTGCTTTATATATATATATATATATATATATATATAGAATATATGGGATTGAGACGCTCATATTCGTAGAAGACAGCGCTGTGTTCATACATATCTTAGAAGGATATATATTTTTTAAAAATTTTGTGAAAACATCTTCCTCTTATTTTCCAATTTAGATGCTATATAGAACGCCCAGATCGTTGCAATGTGATGTTTCGATTTCTCTCTCTTGATTCAAAACTGGCAATTGTGTACAGTTTGTAATATCTGATTATATATATATATAGTTGTGTGCAAGTTGAGGTACCATGCCAGTCGGAGTTTATCGTATTAGACTGAGTAAAGGCGTCAAAGTTGTACATGATAGATAAGTCTATTTTAATTTTCCATATCGGTAAGTAAAATGATATTGGAAAAGTAGATTGTATGAATGAATTTTAATATAGATATTAATTGTCTAGCTATAAATGAATGTAAAAAGTAGTATATATATTCATAAGGTTATTCATGCATTATATTGCAGCAGCGTATTCAATATATCGCATGAACACGATCGAAGAGAAGAACAAAAGGCAATTAAGGGGATGTGATCTATAATTAATAAGAGGCTTATTCTATTACACGTTAACTCTACAAGACCGTCTTAACACCGTCCATCATTGAAGTGAAAAAGCACCAGTGGATTTCATAAAACACGACATTATTAATGGATACCTACAAACACACCATTGGCATTGTGATTATGATTTGGATATATATATCTCAACCCATCTAACTCCATCGAAAAAAATATATATAATAAAATTATGCTACAAAGAATTGTTACGTATACGAGCGAGCTTTTCTGGAGGACTGCGTGCACAATATATTTTGGACTACGTATATATAAACAAAATCTGAGGACTCAACACCATAATTATTGGAAAAAAAAACTCCCAACGAAAAGTTAATTTATCTTCTTCTGTTATGGATCGGAGTTTTTAATTAATTTCTTCATAAAATATAAGAGAAAATGAAAACCAATAGACGTGGTGGAACTAATGAAGCTCCATAATCAATTTCCCCACGTGCCATCCATCACATATACAGTTCTCACTTTCAGGAACATGTACACAAAAATATATATATAAATAAAAAATAAGAGCAATTAACTTTGAAATCTCGAAGAGAAGAGGGAGAAAATAGGGGAAAGGGATAGAGCTTAGTAACTGAAATATAACTACTCTACATAGTGCGCTCTCTCTCTCTCTCTCTCTCTCTCTGAGGAAAGGAAGTGAACATAAATAACCGCCGGTGTAAGTGTAACCAAACCTAGAACGTACATAAGGCCGCACTCCTCCATCTTCTTACACTTTTTTTGGATTGAAAATCTAAATGGCGACGAACACCACCAACATCGACAACTACCTTTTCTCTGATTTTCCCCCTCTTACGTTGTCCTCTGTCCTCCCGGAGTCCAGCCACCACCAAAACCCTAGAAAGAAGCGAACCAAGTTTCTCAGAATCGCCGCCCCCAACTCCGGCGACCCGACTCCCAAGCCCAAACCCATCAAGAAATCCGACCCCTCCGCCCCCAAAATCACGCCCCCATGCACTGAATGCGGTAAAAAATTCTGGTCATGGAAGGCCCTCTTCGGCCACATGCGCTGCCACCCCGAGCGCCAGTGGCGCGGAATCAACCCTCCGCCCACCTTCCGCCGCCCCGAAGACTCGACGGAGGAGGATCACGAGGTGGCGGCGTGCTTGCTCATGCTGGCCAATGGCCCTCCCGCCGCCTCCGACACCATTGCTTGCACCGTCAGCCAACCAACGCCGGAATATTCCGATTCCGTCAGAGATCCCGATCAGAATGTGGCTGACGCGGCTGTCGGAACTCCCACCGCCTCCAACTACGGCCGGTTCGAGTGCTCCAGTTGCAAGAAAGTGTTTGGGTCGCACCAGGCCTTGGGGGGACATAGAGCAAGCCACAAGAATGTGAAGGGCTGTTATGCAATTACGAAGACTGATGGCGAGGAAGAGGGGTGCTGCTCAGGCGAGATGATGATGCTGATGTTGAAAGATAATTGCAATACTAACAGCAATAATAACAGCAATGGCCACAAATGCAGCGTGTGTTTTAGGGTTTTCTCGAGCGGTCAAGCTCTGGGAGGGCATATGAGGTGCCATTGGGAGAAGGCGGAGGAGCCGTCGTCTAGGGCTTGTGAATTTGATTTGAATTTGGCGGCGCCACCGCTCCAAGATGATGATGATGCTTCTTCGTTGGCTTTGGATTTAAGGTTAGGGTTTTGAAGAAATTGATGATTCGATGTTGATTGTTGGTAATAGCTAATTGGGTGCATGTGGTGTTGTAGTAGATTGAGTAGATACTTCATTTTGATTCAGTATATGTTGTAAACTGCGTATCTGGCATTTGGAGCAGAAACTTTTTTTTAGGGTTTGTTGATGTCTTGTTCCCAAAATTAGGGACTTCAAAACTCCAATTGCTCATGTAAAATTTCAATGGGTATATATATATAGCTTCATTTCAATACATATATATCTTTTATTTCTCATGGGTTATATATATATATATATATATATATAGCTTCATTAATTCCAATACAGTTTCTACTTTCTGGGTTTGTATATATTAATTAATTAATATATGGCTCATTAATTCCAATTGTTTTTGTTTCAGTTAGTACTCATGAATGATCGCAGGGATATTTATCGATCAACTTCCTAAGATATATGATCTTGATTGATGATGGATGGAGTTGATCTTGATCTGAGATATATGATTGAAACGCATATTTAGAGATAGCTAGGGTGCCTGGTTCATTCTTGAGTAGCAAGGCATTAAATAAGACTTAATTATATTGGTCTTTTTTTCAGAAAGAATTAAATGAAGTTGTCGTTGTTATTATTCCAATGTTCATCATACATATGCAGTGCCTACGCATATATGCTAATTAATAATTAAATTATAGAAATATAAATCAATTAACATCAAACGGTACATCCACCCACACACAAATCAGGTTATTTTAAGTGAGACCAGCTACTAAAATTCAAAAGTAGCTAGCTAATTCAGTCAATTCGATCCTGACTGAATCAAAGAAATCAGCAAATTAATTAGTCACAGGACTAATTCTGATTAAATTTTCCGGCTAAGAACTGCCGACATTTTTTTATGTAAAAATATTGTGCCCATACCAAAACTTTGAAGTCTAATTCCTCACTCCTGCAATAATTGAAATCTCCAAATTTATTGGTTAATTGCAAGACAAATTCAAACTCAAAATTTGGATGCTGAATTTTGACAAGACCAGTGCAGATCATAGACTTAATTGGTCTTATAATTAATTGATTACAATTTACAGTCTTATAGGACTTAAAATCTGAAATTCTTGGTTTTGAATATATCTTTGTAATAATCACATTGTTATATTATATCGAATGACACGCATTGGCATCGCACGCATAGGCATGCATTTTGGCAACATTTCCACTTACTTAATTATACAGCAAACTCATATTGGATATTGCAACGATGAGATTTTGGGATTTTCTTATCTCTCTCCATAATAACCCGGTCCCGAGAATTAGGACGGAAACATTACATGGAAAAATAAAAGAAAAAAGATAAGTTAATTTGGAATTCAACGGGTGTTTTGAGAATTGAACTACGTTAGCGTCTCAAAAATTTAGGCAACCTAATATTATAATTGAAAGGAATCCATGTTTTTGAACGTATCAAATGAGTCAAATGATTCAATCAAGTCAAATGAATGCATATTCATAGGTCAATCAAAACTTAAACAGAATTCAATAGTTAATAAATAGGATTTTGACTCTTCAAATGAACAAGACCTCTTTATAGATCATAACAACTAAGACCCATCAATAAGTCAGAGACAATACATTATACCGTGTCCCATTCATATGACCAAAGCAACAAGACAACTTAAGAATCACTATAGGTCAACTGAAAGTAAGAAAAATCAACATGCTTAACAAGTAAAGTCTTTTCATAGGCGAAAGAAAAATAAGCACATATGCATATCAAAAGGTGGTGCTTCCTTCCCTTAGATTAACTATATAGTTAACCATATGAAACATGCTAAATAGGAAGTCAACAATTGTTCATAATCAAAGTAGCGGAATCATAGGTAAAATCAAAGTAACAAAATACCATAAGTCATCAAAGTAGCAAGAAACACAATGGGAATAATGGTAAAGTAGCAAGTCCCGGTGTGGATGGCCTAGTGGTGGAGTGAGATTGCTTGGAGACCAAAGGTTACGGGTTCGAATCTCCTTAATACCACAGGTCGGGTGTGTGAGTTAAAAAAAAGTAGCAAAACATGATCTCAGCAGCCAACCCACTTTCACAACCACCATCGATCACTCCATCTCAACCTGAAAAATATTTGAAAAGAGAGCGTAAGTACTAATGCACTCGGTGGAGTTTAATGAGAAAGCTCTACAAAACCTTAGAATATCCAACATCAACTGGCAGCATATGGGAGGCAAAATGCAAAAACCACTCATATATCTGCAAAACATTTTACTTTATGTGGGCTCACTCTGGCTCAAACCTGATATCTACTACACCCCATAGAGATATGCCTTCGGATAAGAGATGGATTACCTTAAATATTCTACCGAGTATGTAAGTGGGTTACCCAGCCGTGGCTCCGAGTTGCGAGGATTACCCATCAGTCACTCCCTAGTGATCAAAAAACCACAACCTGATAACCCGAAGGTTACAACCTATAGATATGAATATACGAGGGGATTGCCCGGCCAGCAGTGACTCTCCATAGACCCATATATATGGGGGTGGGAAAATATACTGAAATACCGTACTTATCATACTGAAAAAATACCGAAAATGTCAAATTTTTGGTATATCGAGATTTTCGGTACGGTATGATACCGTACCGTGAATTTTCGGTACGGTAACGGTATGAACTTTTAAAAATTACGGTATACCGAGATTTCAGTATACCGTGGAGTTTCGATATATACTGGTATACTGATATGCAGATGGTATATAAATGTCTTGATACGGTACGGTATATATCGATATACCGATACATACCGTCTTTTTAAAAAAAAAATCACATCTATAATTTAATGTTGTAATTATAATATTGCAACATATATTTAATATTTAGATTTATAAATATGAGAGAGAGAGAGAGAGAGAAAAGAAATACAATGCAATAAAATAATATTTAGTAAGTTTTTTATAAAAGTTTAGCAAAAATACAATATTTGAAAATTAATAAATATATATGAGATATACATAAATTATGAGATATAAGAAAAACACTTCACTATCTATATATTGATTTTTTTAATATGACTCATATTATTCCAAAATAATAAACTAATATGAATGAACTACTTAACAAATGTGGATTACAATTATGAGTAAAATAATTAATAAGAAAAATAAAATAAAATTAAGTAAAAGAAAATAAGAAATAGTTAATCATAAAATTATATTTGAATTCATATATTTGATTCTACAATATTGTAACATTATCAAATATTTAATCAAATATATCAAAGATTCAAAATGAGAAAGAATAATACAATGCAATAATATAACATTTAACAATTTTCACATACAAAAAAAACTTTAATATTTATATATTGACTTTTGAACATGACTAATGAAAAATAATAAACTAATATGAGGAATTATATAATTATCTAACAAGATTATAATTATGAGTATAATTAAAAATAAAATGAATAAATAGAAAATGAATATACGAATATGAACGTGACTAATATACGTATATATGAATGATAAATAATTTATATATATGTTTGTGATGATGATGAAAATACAAAAACTCAAGTATTTAATCAAATATATATAAATTAGAAATTGAAATACAATGTAATAATATAAGATGTTCCATTGAAAAGTTGAATCAAAACTTATTAATCTAAAATTAAGCTAAGCTTAGATAAATGACAATTTTCATTGAAAAGTTAAATGTTAATCTTGATTATATTTGATTCTTCTATACTATAATATACAAATATTAGGAATATTTATAAATTACCGAGATTTATGTATATGAATGATGAAATAAAACTTTATTTGTCCATTAGTTAGTTATTCACTCTATTGCATAAAAAATTATAAACTATATAAAATTATATTTATATCTATATCTAAAAAATTAATCATCATGTAATACTAATAATTAAATCTTTAGTAAATAAATTTAATACAAATTAGTTAATATTTAATTTAATAAATCATAATCAAGAATTGCTTATATAAAAAATCTAATTATAAAAGTTTAATCTAAAGTGAATAACTATTAAACTTGTTTGGTGTTGGTATTTTGATTGTTGAGACGTGAATTTTTATGTTGTTATTTATAGAATTCGGATCGGTACGGTATATAAAATTCAGTATTTTTGGGATACCTTAAAATTTCAGTATTTTTGATATACTGTGAAAGTTCGGTATACCGTATAATATCGATACGGTACGGTATATGGCACACCGTCGTTTTAGTGTGCAAAATACACTTGCGGGCAAATGGTCCACAAATGCTTAATCTACCCTCAACGGCTAGTATAGCTGGTGAAGACGGATGTCGATCCCACGAGGAGTGTTTATAACCTTCTGTCTTTTCTTAGTTTTGGTTTGGGTTTTCAGTGTCACTCTAAAAACTTTGCTAATAAACTTAAACTAACTAAATGCTGAAAAGGAAATCACAAGAGAAAATATCAGTAATAAAAGTATTCAAGTCAAAGCATCAAGTCATTCGGTAGGTATGCGCAATCCCAGGTAACACATATGTAATTACCACTACTACCCGTTGTGCCCACACTAGCAGAAAGGTCAAAAACCGAATCCATATGGCCAAATATGGGTAATTGTCACTTTGAAGGTTAACCGGTTATAGGAAATGGATACGATCGGTCACTCCCCAATCACTTCTTACATTATATCGTCTAGATGATACGATCGGCACCTAGGGACCTAACTATACAGGAATCTAAGGAGAGAATCACACAAAGGTTTTGCAAGCATAGTAGCTTTGAGGGCAAAAACGACCCGATTCTAGTAGGTTTGACACGGTCTTGTGCCTGCATATACTACTCAATCTTAACTACCAAGGCTGTCACCCCCGGACTTGTTACTATGCGGGTATCGAGGCATGGGTCACCTATACACTCCCACGTAACTAACACTAGTACCAGTTAATCAGAAATGCGCGCTTTCATCTCCAACCACCCTTTACCTATGTCTAAGTGAAAAACAAGTTAAGATTGTGAACCCTTAAGGCGTTAAAGTCCGATTACCTCATGCACATATTCTACCCTTAGACCATTACTTTGACTTGAACAGTGGATACTTAGCCACTAAACATAGAAACGGAAGTAAAAGAAATGATAAAAGACATCTTACTTGGAAAGAAAATAAATCGATTAACTTCTGGGCCCAACCCCAGTTTTGCCAACAAAACAACTAAACTACCTGTATGCGGGCAAACCGCCAGCTTCAGGCAGACAGAATATCCAGGAAATAAACTAAGTACGAAAACAGTAAATTGTATCTCGAGGTGCAAAACGAGTCGTCAAAAAAACACGTCCAATATGAAAACAGATAAAAGTATTTATAGCCAAATGAATTAAGGCTTCAAGCAGCCCAGATTTCACCCACGCAGGGGTTCTTGCAGTCCTCCACTTCCTCATGTTCATGCTCCATGTTTTTCCTTGATTTTAGGAGTGGTAGCAACAAACCCTAGCGTCTCCAGTAGCTTCCTGGTGTCCCCACTTCCTTTCCAATGTGTTTGGACCTCCCCAAGACTCGGAACTGACCGCCACATCACCTCCACGTGCATATAGGAGCTGTCCCGCGATTCTGTTGCGTAGTTCTCGCAACAACTTTGATTGGGTCCTCGGCAGGCAAATCAGTCCTTTGTGCCCTCAGCATAAATAGCATCTGTCTGTGTCTGTTGTGGTAGTTTTGTGCCCTCATCTTCCTGCAATCAGCTTTACCCCTAAAACTAGACTAGACTCTATACTAAACACTTAAAAAAGGTGTAAAAAGATAAAGGAAAAAGCACGAATTTGAGTCTTCATTAGTATACCGAAAATATCAGTACGATATCAATATGTGTTACGGCGTATACCGAAACTTCGATATACCGAAGTTCGGTATATTGAAAATTTCGATACGAGAATGGTATGGAATTTTTCGATATCAAAATTTCAGTACGCTATACGGTACGGCGTGAAGTTTTCGGTATACTGTACTGACCCACCCCTACATATATATGATTCATCTTTAATGACTCAAAGGCCACAACATGATAATGTAATATCACTGTTCCTTGAGCTCAATATTCTGGTTAACAATAATTGAATCTCAACATTCAATCCTCAACATTGAATTCTCAACATTCAATCCTACTAGCCTGGATCATAGCCTATAATGAATCATCTTGGTCTAATTCTTCAATCAATACCATAACCTCATTGTCTATAAGGGACACTATCTTCACCTATAAGGCGTCATTCATCTATTCAAAGCTTCCTCATCATAATATCAAATTCCAACAATTAATTATATGATCATGATCATTTATATTTCATATCAACAAACCATATCATATCACATTTTGCTAGCATCCATAACATATCACACTCAAGATCTCAACAACAATTCACATTATCATATACATAGCATAATAATTTTATTGTACAGAGACTAATCAGAGCATTAAAATATTTAATTGGATATTTCATTTTATCTATCATACCTCTAGAGCTTACTAGCTCAAAATATAGATAGGTGATAAACCCATGGTTTTCATACTTTTTGAGGGTCATTTAGATGGTAGTTGATGAGCAATGCATGTATAAGTTGACAAGTGGCGCTTAGTTTTCCATATTTTGTGCAGTGTCACGTTTTTATTTATTTTGAAGGAATTTGATGCCAATTATTCTATGAGACTCAATTGAGCCTTGGAAGTGCCTAAGAAGATAGAGAAACAAGTTAGGAGTGCGTTGCAAAAATAATCAAGCCAATCGGATGAGAAACGAGCGAGAATGGAGCAAAACAGTGAGTAGTGTCAGACATCAAAAGTTTATGCATTGCCCGTGCGGTGTACAATGCCTAGTACATGGACCGTGCAGGACATCTTGCAAAGGGTTTTCATTCCAGAACCTCATGGATGGACTGTGTGGTGGTGCATCCTGAGCGCACGGACCGTGCTCATTTCGGCAATCAGCGGTGAACTTCCTTTTGGACAGAGCTCTCCTTCCTTCTATGGGCTTCTACTTCCTCTACTATTTAAGGATTTCTTTTCCATGAAAATTAGAGGAACTTTTTACCCTATAGTAAACCCGAGAAGAATAAGGGACGGTGGAGAACGATAGAGAACAACTGAGATCGAAGATTCAACCAAGCATAAGTTGTCTTTACAATTTTAGTTTATGTTTATCATGTTAGCTTTGATTATGACTTTATTTTCTTTGGATTGTAAATTGAAGATGAACGGCTAAACATTTGGAGATTCTAGGGATTGAACACAACTATGAATTTTTGTGATTTTAATTAATACTATCGGTCCTTTCCTTTATTTGCTTATGCTTCCTTGAATTAATTATCTTGTGAATTTGTTTGGCCATCAAATGCACACGTGTGGTTAATTGATTATCACTCGAGAGAGGTTAATTAGTTGACGGATTATGAATACTTAACATGAGTTTGCTAGATCGAGAGATTGGTAGATTATCGTGAGGAGAATAAATCTTAGGAGTTAGATGATAATTTAAGATCAAGAGATGATAATTATAATCTAATCTACGTCTGAAACTTACTCAAGAGAGAGGTTCTAGATAATTTAGTGATTCTCCTACAATTTTAAGAATTAAACTTGGTTTTTATTGATTAATTGAATTCATAGAATTCATATGCATGTAGACCCTAGAATCCATTGCTCCCTAGAGTTCTCGTTTAATTCTTGTGTTCCTATTTATTTATTATTTAGTTCTTTAGTTTTATTTAGTTTAAAAATCACAACCTTTAATTCGGTCATTTATATAAAGAATAATAGTCTAATTGAGTACTTAGTTGAATTACACACTCAGTCCTTGTGGATACGATATCTGTTCCCACTAAAATAGGTATAATATCACCAAAATATGGAAAACTAAACATAACTTGTCAACTTAAGCAGGCATTGCTCATCAACTACTATCTAAATGACCCTCAAAAAGCACATGTGTGGTTAATTGATTATCACTCCAGAGAGGTTAATTAGTTAACGGATTAGGAATGCTTAATATGAGTTTGCTAGATGGAGAGATTGGTAGATTATCGTGAGAAGAATAAATCTTGAAAACTGTTAGGAGTTAGATGATAATTAGAATTTAATCTACGTCTAAAACTTATGAGAGAGAGAGAGAGAGAGAGAGAGAGAGAGAGAGTTTAGATAATTTAGTGATTCTCCTACAATTTTAAGAATTCAACTTAGTTTTATTGATTAATTGAATTCATAGAATTTATAGGCATGTAGACCCTAGAATCCGTTTCTCCCTAGAGTTCTCATTTAATTCTTGTGTTCTTGTTTATTTATTATTTAGTTCATTCGTTTTATTTAGTTTAAAAATCACAACCTTTAATTCGGCCATCTAGATAAAGAAGAATAGTCTAATTGAGTACTTAGTTAAATTACACAATCAGTCCTTGTGGATACGATATCTGTTCCCACTGTATTTTGCTGTAATTGCATCGTGCACTTGCGAATTGTTTTTGAGTGAAATAAAATAATGAACAATAGATATAATATCACCCACCTCGATGACGAGTAGGTGGCAGCATAATAAATTCGGAAACAACTTCATTTATCTTAGAAGGCTTTGCGGGTCCTACAAGAGTCGATCTTCGACTTAGAACAACCGCTATAATTTTCAGGATTTAATCTACTATACTTGGAGCTATTATTTAATTTTATTCTTTTCAGAAATAGATTGTGCGACTCTAGAGACCTCGTATAATTTTGACAAAGAAGGATTCCAAAATATCATTCTTGATTTAATGGCACCAACTAATTTGACAGAGGTCTCTTTCCATAATTTGCCATTTTACTCAATTTTTACCAGATCTGCACCATGACACTTTTTAACTGCTCAAAAATTATGAAAATAATCATGCATAATGACAAGTCCAAATTCTCTCGTATTTTTGTGTCTTTTTTCTCGGTCTTTTGTCTTTTGTTTTTTATATTTTTGAGTCGGAAAGAGCCAGAATGGACACAAGGGGAAGCAGGAGGCAGAAAAATCACTTCTGGAGGGCATTCTGATGCCAAAGATACTAAGATGGGCAACAACTTCTCAGCAGAAAGCTCTCTCTCGAGCCTAGCGGAAATCGCCCACCATTCCAGCAAAAGCTGAAGGAGAAGTTCGTGATCATTTCCACAACAAATCCAGGGTGATTGAGAGGAGAAGGAAATGAGACAGGGCACAAGGAAAACAATTACCAGCTGAAGCAGAAGCAATGCACCCTAGCCGTCGAAGAAAAAAGAGCCGTGGAAGGCAAGTCAAATCTTCTAGAAGGAGGATCGTCTCTACAAGGAAAGTTGCATGTCGGTGATACTAGGGCACGAAGAGTACAAAATCTGCGACACAGGATCTTCTAAATAAGGGAAGAATCTGCCAGATATGGAAAGTCTTGGGCATGACGGCTACGGATTGGGCTGAAGATCCCCCGACCTGTGGGGGAAGTTACCTTGTGTTTTGTACTCCTATATATATGTTTCTCATGGCAGAGGCCGAATACACAATGAACAATCTAAACACTTTATTTTTACTTTAATTTGCATTTTAATTTTCGTTGAACAATCTCGGGCCTTATGCCCGCAGGCTTATGATTTCCAGTTTTATGTACTTAAATCCAGCGTTGGTGTTGGATTATTTTGCTTATTAATCAAGTAAGTTTTTCATTTATTTATGTCTTTGTTTATTAATTATTATTGTTGTTCTAAGTCTAGCATGAACGGCTAGACTCGTTATTCCGGATTGAATTGTAGCTATGTGTAATCGTTTTCTTTGTTGCATTAAAGTAGGCTAAGCTAGTTTATTGTGGTTGATCACTCGTTAATTAGAATTGTGTTCAGTACCTCTACAAATGGTTAATGAATTATAGCTATGTGTTGGTCATAAAGGGATGGGATATATCACGGGTACTGAGGGCATCTGAGAGATCAATGTCTAGGTAAATCTGGGTGTGTCTAGGGCATAAAGTTACCTTGTTGGATACAATCATATGAGAGATCGGAGTTGGGCAATAGGTTAAGGGTTAAGGGACGAGAGATCACCTCTAGTCTATACTGAAAGGATAGATTGGGTAAGTGAGAGAGATCCGTTGCTTATAACCAGATAATTAAGTTCACATAAGTTATCAACATGCCCATGATCGGTCACGTGTTTGTTAAGTCCGAAATCTAAGTTCTAATTCGGAATACGTTACTACTAATATTTTCCTTTCTTTGCTTTGTTTTGTTTTATTATTTTATTTTACAGCATTTACATTAAGAAGTACGGAGACCACAACGACCTTCAATTTTGAAAAAGTGACATTGGAAGATAGGATTCACAGCTCCTTATGGGATCGACCCTTACTCTCGTTGCTAGCTACGCCTTGCAGTGGGTATAAGGATAAGTCTCTCTTGAGATTTATTCTGACGCGAAACAACCGCGCGTCACATAACCCAACCTATATCTTAATTAAAGTATACGATTTTTGGAATTTTATGAAATTACATGCTTGCATTACAAAAATAATTGTTTAAATTAAATAATCGAGATTATTCAAAACTCGTCCCGAGATCATGAAACTTGGTAGTCTCATAGGAAATAATAGTTGGAACAACTTTCCAGAAGAAACTTTTTCGATTTAACGACTTGAAATAGGAAAAAATATACAATTACTGAAACTGATCGGCGCCTCTTTTTATACACGTTTTTCGGCGATTTGGTCGGTTTTCAGCCACTAGACGAAGACGGGCTCAACATATGAAATGAAGTACTATTTAAAATACACGACATATTTAAAAGCGGCGGTGGCTCTCCAACAGCCTTCCGGCATTCGGCAACTGCTTCTAAGCACCACCCTTCCCCCGATACTTAATCTGGGCCCGCATGCATGATTTACTTGGCACAGGCCCGGATTTTCATTCGTCAACACGAACTAGAGAGAAGAGTGTGAAGAAATGAAATGAGCCCCCTATTTAAAGCATTTTCAGATTCAATTAAAGTTGTTTTATTCAATTGTGAGGTCCAAATGATCTCCAAGCTGAAATCTGAAAATATCGGGAGACTCGTTGGCTCGAGTACTATTGAACCAAGCCGACTCGAGGTGACGAGGAAATCATCTGAAGAAAAATGAAGAAAGGTTCTATTTTCAAAAATAGTTTTCAAAAATAGATTTACTATTCATTACGGATAACAAATAACACTCTCGAGCGTTCGCTTGACCTCTGATTGGAAATCCGTGAACGCCAATGGATTCCTTGATCGAGTCAATTCCTATAAAACAGGCTTGATGAGGCAATCCTCGGATCATCGAGTAGGATTTTGCAAATTTCCAAAAATCACGCCTTTATGGAAAAATACTATTCATTGCGCTTTTCTTTATGTTTTTCAACACCGAGACCCAATAGACTTCATATTGAAATTTCGAGGACACTAATAGATTCCTTTGGGTCATTATTCTTCAGAAAAGATCAAGGTTGATTATATCTTCTGGTGACAAATGCAAATTCTCAATAAGACGATTTTCGAATAAAGGACACCTAATTTCGCGATTTACATCCGAATCATCCTTATTATGGTCAAATTTTCTCGTATTGATTCCTAATATTAATTATGAATTTTTAAATCATATTCTAAAAGTCTGGGTTGTTTCTCTCTCTCTCTCTCTGTCTCTCTCAATTGGGGAATAAGTTTCATCTCTTGACCTCTACACATAAAGATGCATCACTTGATTTCATTAATTACACGTACAAGGATTTAGTGGTTTTGATCTTGACATTTCCTTACATTGTTAATAAAAGATGTTGGAAATAAGATATCAACAAATCTTATATATACACGATAAAAATCATTCATTCAATCACATCTAAAAGATTTCATAATTGGCTGTTTTAATTTGCACCACTATCAACATACCATTACTTATTGTGTTCTTGAGCTGCAGAGTAAACCTCTTCTTGAGCTGTATGAAAGAATATAATCTCTTCATTTATTACGTTCTCAATCATCTCAATATATAGACAACTTATTCCACTATTCTAGGCTAAGATATGGTTAATACCATATATACAAAGATCTAATTATATATTACATATATACATCTATTACACCCCCTCAATCGAAACGGGAGGAGGACGAACATTGAGATTGGAACGAAAATCATCGAACAACACAAGGGGCAAACCTTTGGTGAAGACATTTGCTATTTGCAAGTGACAGGGAACATGCAAAACACGAACCTGGCCCCTAGTGACCTTCTCCCGAACGAAGTGAATGTCCATCTCAATATGCTTAGTACGTTGGTGTTAAACCAGATTGCCAGAGAGGTAAACATCGTTGATATTATCACAATACACCAATGTAGCTGTCAGAATGGGATAATGCAGCTCAAGTAATAAATTCCGAAGCCAACACGACTCAGAAACCACATTAGCAACCCCTCTATACTCCGCCTCAGCGCTGGATCTGGAAAGCGTAGGTTGACACTTCACCAACCAAGAAATAAGATTATCCCCAAGAAAGATACAATAACCAGAAGTAGAACGACGAGTGTCAGGACATCCAGCCCAATCGGCATCCGTGTATGAGACGAGAGTTGTCACCGACGACGACAAGAGATGAAGACCGAGGTCCAAAGTCCCCTGAAGGTAGCGCAGAAGGCGCTTTAAAACAATTATATGAACCTCACTGGGATCATGCATAAACAGACAAATCTGTTGAACCGCATAAGCAACATCTGGTCGTGTAAACGTGAGGTACTGAAGAGCCCCAGCTAAGCTACGATTGTGAGTAGGATCCGACACAGGAG
This sequence comes from Perilla frutescens, assembly GCA_026008535.1. NCBI lineage: Eukaryota > Viridiplantae > Streptophyta > Magnoliopsida > Lamiales > Lamiaceae > Perilla > Perilla frutescens. The sequence continues at coordinate 34,187,381 of BRKX01000012.1, forward strand.
GACTGCCGGCAGCAGCTAGCTTAGGCTTGTTGTCAACTGGAGTAGCTGCTGATTTACACGATTCCAGACTAGCCCTGTGAATGATGTCTTGGGTATATTTCTTTTGAGACAGAAACAAACCCCCAGCATGAGACGACACATCAATGCCCAAAAAGTAATGTAGTGGGCCTAGATCCTTCATCGCAAATTCAGAACTCAGATGAGAAATAAACTCATAGTGTAACGCCTCAGAGGAGGCAGTTAGGATGATGTCATCAACATATAGAAGAAGATACGCCACCCTATCTCCATCCTAAAAAACAAACAGTGAGTGATCGGAGACGCTGCGATGAAAACCAAGAGTGGAAACAAATCTGTAAATTGTTTGTTCCAAGCTCGAGGAGCTTGGCGCAAGCCATACAAAGATTTATGTAGCAGGCATACATGATCTGGATGTTGGGCATCTCGAAAACCAAGTGGCTGATGCATATAAACCGTCTCTGTCAAATGACCATGCAAGAATGCATTCTTGACGTCCAACTGATGAATAGACCATTGCTTGGAAAGAGCCAAGCTGAGTACCACTCTAATGGTTACCGGTTTGACAACCGGACTGAATGTATCACCGCAATCAATGCCAACCTGCTGAGTACTTCCATCACCTACAAGACGAGCTTTATGCTTCTCAAAAGAACCATTAGCACGCACCTTATGAGTAAAAATCCACATACAACGAATAACATTATCATCAGAGGAACGAGGTACTAATACCCACGTCTTATTATTAATAAGAGCATTAAATTCATCATTCATAGCCAATTTCCAATTCGGGTCCTTAAGAGCATGGATATGAGTTTTAGGTATGGGTGAACGAGTAACACAAGTATTGAGGTTAAATAGTCTCCGAGGTTTGACAATGCCCCGCTGACTCTGAGTAACTGGACGGTGAATCACTGGGAGAGGGACGATAGACCCTGACACCGCTGGGGATGACAGACTTGGTGTCGGGACAAGAGGTTGTGGAGGAACAGACGGTTGAGACTGGTGATATCTAACATAAGGAGACAGGTGATCATCTAAGAACTCATAGGAAGAGAGAGACGGCAGCTGGACCTCACGAAAAGGAAACCGAGACTTATCAAAGATCACATGACGAGACACAAAGATTTTCTTAGTGGAGATATCATAGCACAAATAACCTCGATGACTAGTGGAAAACCCGAGGAACACACAATGAGTAGAGTGGGGTTGAAGCTTATGAATAGTAGTGGAAGGGAATAGAGGATAGCATAAGCATCCAAAAACACGAAGATGTTCATATATCGGTCGTTTGTTATATAGGAGGGCGACCGGGGTTTGGTGAGATAAGTGTTTCTTTGGGAGGATATTTAGAAGATATGTAGACATTTGGAGTGCGTGAGGCTAAAAGAATGAAGGGACAGATGCATGGGTAAGCAAGGTACGAACCATATTATTAATCGTACGAATCTGGCGTTCAACTTTACCATTCTGAGATGAAGTGTACGGACAGGAAAAACAAAACACCATACCATGAGCAGATGCAAAATCACGAAATGAATTATTATCAAATTCCCTCCCATTATCATATTGAAACGCCTTAATTTCTCTCTCAAATTGAGTCTTAACAAAAATTTAAAACTTGAGAAACGTGGGAAAGATAAAAGACTTATGAGAAATAGGAAATGTCCATAAATAATTTGTGTAATCATCCAAGAATAACACATAGTAACGATGACCCAAAGAACTCAAAACAGGAGATGTCCACACATCACAATGGATAATATCAAACGGCAAAACAGTACTAGAAGTAGATGCCTCAAAAGGTAATTTAATATGTTTTCCCAAAGAACAAGATGGACAAACATAAGAAGATAATAGCTTATCGCAAATAAAACTATTCGTTCTTCGGAGTGACTCGAACACAGGAATACCCGGGTGACCCAAACGATCATGCCATATGGAAAGAGTGGTGGAGAGGAGAGCAGAATGGGAAGAGGACTGGGCTGACGTAACTTGATACAAGGCCCTCCGACTCTCACATCTTATGCGCGGGATCCCCGTTTGATAATCTTTCACAGAAAAACCAAACGGATCAAACTCAACAGACACTAAATTATCAGTAGTAAACTTTCACACAGATACCAAGTTTTTGACAATATCAGGGGCATGTAGAACATTATTCAGGCCAAGAGGAGGGGTCGAATAAGGTAAGCTAGTATGACCATAACCAGAAATTGGAATTGAAGAACCATTACCAACGACAATGCCATTTTTAATGCTCGAAGTGATATAAGACGAGAGTGTACCTTGAGAGGACGTCATATGTGACGTAGCACCGGTGTCCATGTACCAATTCGGATCCGGGGTCGATATGCCAAGAGTGTACATAGCCGCCTCAATATCTGTCTGCGGGGGGGGGGGGGGGTCATGAGCCGTGTAGGCTTGAGGGCGCAGCAGAAGAAGGATAGAAGAAACCCTACTCTCGTGATACCATGAAAGAATATAATCTCTTCATTTATTACGTTCTCAATCATCTCAATATATACACAACTTATTCCACTATTCTAGGCTAAGATATGGTTAATACCATATATACAAAGATCTAATCATATATTACATATATACATCTATTACTGTATCATAGGATAAGTCAATATAGTAAGCTTCAGGAGAGTTTGAACCAGTAAAATGGACATCAAATCTCTTGAAGCACCTTAATGTAACATGCCCATTCTTGCCACAAAGTTAATTAGCAAATTATTTTTGTGTCACCGCAAAAAAAAAAAAAAAAAACCAGACCGCCACAACCTCGTGAAGAAGAGCCTCTTCCATGAAAACCATCTGATGGTGCACGACCACGATGAGAGGAGAAATCAGTAGCACCATGAGTATAGGAGTTAGCCTAAGCTAGATGGGCACTTTAAAACAAAGAAGATTGATTATATTCTGCATGCGCTTGCAGTGCGTATTGCACTTCCAGCAGAGTAAGGTTATCGAATCTGTTTGTTAGATTAACAACAATAGCATCATAATCAGATCCAAAACCACCAAGAATATGCACAATGAGATCACTACAACGGGTTTACCCACGACAACTAGATTATCAGCAGAGCCCCGCATTTTAAGAAAATAATCATCAATAAAAAAGATCGCCTTTCTTTTGTGTTTGCAGCTGGAGTTTGAGCTGCATAATTGCAATAGAAATGCAAGCAGAAGAATCAGAAAGTGATACCATGTTAAAACTAGAGAGAATGTTAATTTGGAGAGAAATTTGTGACAGTTTGTTGATTTTAAACTTCATACAGAAAAGCAGATTACGATTACGAACTGTATATGTAGATGTATCTAGCTAGCTAGCTTTAACTAAGTAGTCTAACTAACTAACCATAAACAGTTACAAGACGTTTCTAGAAACAACTAACTACCAACTATAACATAATCTAGCACACGCACAGTTAACAACTTTAATTATATGTACGTACTACCTATATCTCATCATATCAACCTAGAAACATATTCTATTTTCTTCAGTTCGATCTACTTTTTCCTACGTCCTAGACATACCACTAGTAGATTTTTTTAAAAAAATTAAAAAATATATAGGTTTTTGTCATGTTAAATATTTTCACACTCAATACAAATATGCCTGTTTAATCTTCAAAATTAAATGTTTAAACACTGTTTATTTGATCATAACCTGGACATTAATTACAAGAAGTTCACTTATGCAATTTGCTTTCTCTTACAATTCTAAATACATATACATGCATGATGTGAGTTTAGTTCTGTATGTGTGGAGATTTTTTTATGTTGTTGGTAAAGTTACATATTATCGTGCTAAATACTTACATGCATACGAGTGTGGACGTACGACATGTCAGTTTCTTGAATTAACATGTGGAATATCAGATTACTAATTATTTAATTAATTTATAATTAGGGGATCGATAGAAATTAATTAGAAACTACTAGCAATCAGCAATGGGTAGACCAAGAAGTGGCACTGGCACAACAAAACGAGTACTGTTGTGGATGAAGAGCTTCGAGCTAGAGGTGATGGAATTGACACAACAAGGTTTTTTTGTAATAGGAGTGTTAATTAATTTGAATTAAAGGACATATAACCACATTAATTTATAATTCGATCCCAATATTTTTGGTGTTCAATCGGCGATGAATTTTTCATAAATATTCGTCAGTGTTGCGCTCTGGCCGCAGGCCGTGGTGTGGTCAATTTGCACGCTAGGAGTTTATATACTGTAAATAGATTATTATTTGGATCATTTGTATTTATATATAGCTATTGTTCAAATAAATAAAACAACTCTCTGTGTTACTCGTACGTATACTAATTTTGACTGAACGACGTCGACGTATATTGGTATGTTGCTTTTCCTGTTTTTAAAGGAGTTTTCATATGCATTGTAGTATGCTAATTTTGTTGTCCATGCACTAGTGCAATATGCAATAATTTTCAGTGCCGAAATCAAATAAAATTATTATTATCCATTATGGTTTAGCAAGAATATTGTAGGCTTGTGGCTTTATTGATTTAATAGAAGATGTGGTTCATCCCTTTTTTTTTTTTTTGAAAATTAAGAAAAAAACTTAATTAATATGGTAGACCAATTGAATGGATGGTAATTTAGACTATATATTACTTTTTTGATTTATCGACCCATATATGCTGTCAGCGATGCACGCAAACCAGCCCCCATTGGTTGATTCCTAAATGAAACAAAGACATTAATTGTGGTATGTGAGACAGTCTATATATATTATTGCTATTTCATTCATGGGCTAATACCCACAAGTAAAGGGATAACAACATGTGGATATTGTGAATTATTTTTATTCTTTTAAAATACGTAAATTCATCATTATTACAATAGATACAATCGTAGGTTGTCAAAATTGTTACGATCAACTGTGGTAATAACCCATAGGGTACGTAACGTACATAAATTTTCTAAAATACTCTATTTATTTCATTTTAATTGATGTTATATCGAATTTTTAATTTGTTTCAAAGTATTTGATGTTTACTGTATTTTCGCATACACTTTCTCAATTTTATTCCTACATAACTTTGAAATTTGCATTAATTTGTCACAGTAATTTACATTTTAATTATGAAAAATTCTAAAATATCAATTAGAATGAGGAGTACATATGCTTGTGACATGTAGGATAAGTGAAAAAAAACACATGAATTTTATTTAATAATGTATTAGTAATACTACCTAGTGGCTATGTTATAGATTAATTAATAAATGTAATTGGCGATTTTTTTTACTACTATTGATTCCTTCTTGTTTTCTTTTATTATTAATCGATTTATCTTTAATTAACCTTTTTTTTGTTAATTTAAGGAAAAATATGTATTTATTCTGGGAATATTAATGATAGATAAAAAAAATATTTGTATAGATTTTTTCAATTCAAAATATAAAAATGGGAGGAATACATTAATGGAGCATTTTTTCTTTTTAATTTTATTATTTATTCCAGAAGTCATTATTATTATTATTATTTTTCTCATTTGAGATTCTTTCTATTAGATTTCGACAAGCGCCGCATCGACTCAAATATAGGTGTGCCCTATTTTTTTTTTTTATTCTTTTATTATATTGGCGTCTGAAACTGAAAGAGAATTTTGAACAAGTTTTAGCTGATATACTTTTGTTTAGATAATCATCACTTCATGTATTTTAAAATAATTTATTGATAAAAGCATACATTCAAAATAATAATAATAATAATAATAATAATAATAATAATAATAATAATAATAATAATAATAATAATAATAATAATATATTTATCTAAAAAGTTTTTAGCCGAACAAAATTCTTATAATTGTAATGTAATGATAAACACAAGCTTAAATAATTGTTAATGAATTTGTCTCTTAAAAATTGTTAATGAATTTGAACTTTGAAATAATTATATACTCCAAACGGAGAATATATATAAAAACTTTCAAAGACATTAATAATCACAATCTTCCTTTTCTTTTTTGTTTCTTCCAAACTGAGCAAATTGAAAATAACATGCTAAAACAACCCTTAAGTAATTTTTTTCCAGGTTGCAAGTTGCAACACCAAAATATTTAATTTAAAATAAAAATCAACTAAACACCAAATTGTTATTTTTGAAAAAGTTCAACAAAATTTAACTTTGGAAACTTACACTTTGATACCTACATTTTGGGATATTTTTCAAAAATATTCCTCCTTTTTAAAATTAATAAAATAATACCAATTTTTTCAAAAATTTTACAAATCTAACATTTGATTAATTTTATTGCCCAAAAACCATATATAATTGATTGTATTTTAAGATTTCTTGATAAGTTGATTTTCTTACACGGGTGAAGAAATAAAATATTAAAATACAATCGATTACATAGGATTTTCGGACCATAAAATTGATCAAATTTAATGTTAAATTTGTAATTTTTTTGAAAAAGTGGATATCATTTTATTAATTTTGAAAAAGTAGGATTTTTTTTAAAAAAAAACCCAAAATGTGGGTATCAAAGTGTAATTTTTCATTTAACTTTCTTCCAATACCCCAAAAAAATGCTTACTCTCGCTATGTTTTTTTCTACACAAGATATATGCTAAATATGATTGTAATTAAAGAAAGTAAATATGATTTTTGGGAATGTGATTGTGTTTGGAATATACGAAGATAATTTTGATTTAAGCATTCGGTTCAAAGTAGTCAATTTATAAGTAAGGATATACTGTAATAGCTATGTTATCATTAAAATGTCAATATGTATATGTATATATATAGGAGTTTGGTTATAATGTGTACTAGTTATTCATATAAGAACTAGGAATCATACTTATTTAATATGATTTTGTAACTTATATTGTTGTATTTTAGTGCTTTTAACACTAGCACTAGAAGAGTTCAAAAGCATGGCATTTATCTTGGAGTACCTTGTTATGTTGGCAGATCAAAAAAAGAGGTGTTCCAAATGCTGGAGGATAGAGTCCGGAAAAAATTAAAAGATTGGAAGCACCGATCTCTCTCAAATGCTGGAAGGACAGTTCTCATTAAAGCGGTGGCCCAGGCGATCCCCACATTTCTTATGAGTGTTTTTCTAATCCCCGAGCAGATTTGTGCTCATCTCAACTCTCTTGTTGCAAATTTTCTCTGGGGACAAAAAAATGATGAACGACGGTTGCACTGGTGCAGTTGGTCAACGGTGTGTAGGCCCAAAGCCTGTGGTGGTCTTGGATTCAGAGATTTGGGGTGTTTCAATAAAGCAATGCTAGCCAAGCAAGCCTGGAGAATTATCAATGGCAAAGGCCACTTGCTCTGCGAAACTCTTCAAGCAAAGTACTTCCCCCGGATACCTTTTCTTGACGTTATGATTGCATATAATCCATCATTTACTTGGAGAAGTGTTGAATATTTAGTTGCCAAAGTTAGGATTTTCTTATTTTAGGCATAAATAGATAAGATCAACTCTGATCTTATCCTGTGATTTTATTTCCAGATTTCTAAGAAAGTATCAAGGCTGTTAGTATCTTGATTCTTATTTAGTTTGTTTGTATATATTGGCTTCTTTGTAATTGTTTGTTAATCAATGAAGATATTCTGAAGTTCTTCATGGTATCAAAGCCCCTTCTTTGAACCTTAATCCTTTCAAGCCATTCATCTCTGGCTTCCGCTATTTCCGGCGAATCCTTTAGAGCCATCATCATCTCTAGACTATCCTTTCCAGTCTTCTTAATTTCTTGTATTCTCTCATTGTTTTTTCCTTATTCGGAGCATGACAAAATCCGGAAACACTCCACAAAAATCCAGTATCACTGGAACAGAATCTGGTGGAATTGGTGACACTTCCCCTGTTCTTATTACTGGACACAAGTTGAATGGTCACAACTATGTACAGTGGTCACAATCTGTGTTTATGTTTATATGTGGTAAAGGGAAAGATGAATATTTAACTGGAGAAGCAGAAAGTCCAGAGTCTACTGATCCAAGTTTCAGAAAATGGAAGATTGAGAATAGTATGATCATGTCATGGCTCATAAATTCCATGAACAATGACATAGGAGAGAATTTTTTGCTGTTTGGGACTGCAAAGGACATCTGGGATGCAGCCAAGGAGACCTACTCTAGTTCTGAAAATATTTCAGAGCTTTTCCAGGTTGAATCTGCACTCCATGACTTCTGCCAAGGAGAGCAATCTGTTAATCAATACTATAACACTCTCACACGGTACTGGCAACAAGTTGATTTATTTGATACTCATACGTGGAAGTGTACCGATGATGCAGCCATGTATAGGAAGATTGTAGAACAAAGAAGGTTGTTCCAATTTTTCCTAGGACTTAACAGAGAGTTAGATGATGTTCGGGGAAGAGTCATGGGCACTAAACCACTGCATAGTCTAAGGAAAGCTTTCTCAGAGGTTAGGCGTGAAGAGAGCAGGAAGAAAGTGATGATGGGGTCCAAGGAGCAACCAGCCTCAACCTTTGATGCATCAGCCCTTGTTGCCTGACCACCCAATAATAATGGTGGAGATAGTCAAAAATGGGAAAGGCCATGGTGTGAGCATTGTGAAAAAACTGGTCATTTTAAGCAGACATGCTGGAAACTTCATGGGAAACTAGCAGGTTGGAAACCTAAGCCACGATTTGACAGAAACAATAGAGCACATGTGGTTTCAATATCAAATAATGCTAATGTTCCCATGTCAAGTCCTTTTAGCAAGGAACAGATGGAGATGCTGCAGACATTATTTAGACAAGTTGGTAACAGTAGTATCACTGACAGAGGGATGATTGCTCAAACAGATCCGCATGCAGCTCTTACTGTGAACAGAGAAGGTATGAGGCCATGGATAGTCGATACCGGTGCATCTGATCACATGACGGGTGATGCTTCAATTCTCCAAAATTACAAGCCAAGTAGTAGCCAATCTTCTGTTCGTATTGCGGATGGTTCAAGTTCTAAAATTGCTGGGACAGGTTCTATCCAACTCACTAAAGACCTGTATCTTAACTCAGTACTCCATGTTCCAAACTTGGATTGTAATCTTTTGTCTGTTAGCAAATTGGCTTGTGATCTTCAATATGTTACTAAATGTTATCCAAACTTGTGTATTTTTCAGGACTTGAAATCGGGGAAGATGATTGGCAGTGCTGAACTGTGCTCTGGGCTCTATCTCCTTTAATGTGACAGATCCTCATACCATGTATCTCAAGCACGTTGTGGAAAGTCTCATAGTCTATTAGAGTCTTTCAATTCAGTGTCTATTTCTAATGTCAATAAAGATAGTGAAATCAGTTTGTTACACTATCGTCTTGTTCATCCTAGTTTTGTCTATCTCTTAAGATTGTTTCCAAAATTATTCATCAATAAAAATCCATCATCTTTTCATTATGAAATCTGTCAGATTGCTAAGCACACTCGCTCTGTTTATCCTCAAATTCCATATAAACTTTCAGCTCCTTTCTCTATTATTCATAGCGATGTGTGGGGCCCCTCACGGATAAAAAATGTTTCGGGCACTAGATGGTTTGTGACTTTCGTTGATGATCATACACGGGTCTCTTGGGTTTTCCTCATGAAAGAAAAATCAGAGGTTGGGCAAATCTTTCAAAATTTTCATCATATGGTTCAAAATCAATTCAACTCCAAGATTCAAGTATTTAAGTCTGACAATGCTAAAGAATACTTCACTAGCAGTCTAAATGCCTATCTTCAGAACCATGGGATTATACACATAAGCTCTTGCGTCAACACCCCACAACAAAATGGGGTGGCTGAACGCAAGAATAGACATCTCTTGGAAGTAGCCCGATGCATTATGTTTTCTTCCAATGTTCCTAATTCCTTTTGGGGGAAAGCTATTCTTACAGCTACTTATCTGATCAATCGTATGCCTTCTCGTACTCTCAAATTCCAATCCCCTCGGCATTGCCTTCTAGAAAACTTTCCTCACACTCGTACAGTTTCCCCCGATTTACCTATTAAGTTGTTTGGTTGTACAGCTTTTGTCCATGTTTATCCTCATCATCGTAGCAAATTTGATCCTAGAGCCATTAGATGCATTTTCCTCGGATTCTCTCCGCATCAGAAAGGATACAAGTGTTACTCTCCTCTTAGCAACAAGTTCTACACAACCATGGATGTCTCTTTCTTTGAGCACGTGTCTTTCTATCCCAAATCTAATATTCAGGGGGAGAACATGAATGAACATCAAATTTGGGAGTCATTTCTTGAGTCTAGTCCTGTGCATGTTGAACCTCCAAGCCAACCCACTATTGTCACTCCACATGTGTCCATTCCTTCTGTGTCTCCACAACGTGTAAATGAGAATTTAATTGTTTATACGAGGAAAGGGAAAAGACAGGAAGTAGAGCACGGATCACAGTCTGGCCAATCTTCTGACTGTATTTCAAGCCCATCTGAAGAAAACATAGGTTTAGATGGTGTTGGAGATGTGATAATTCCAAAAGTTGATGACTCTACTATGCCAATTGCTTTAAGGAAAGGTGTGAGGAGATGTACAAGATATCCAATTGGGAATTATGTAACCTATGCCGGTCTTTCACCATCCTACCGTGCATTTGTTACTTCCCTTGATGCCATTCAGATTCCAACTACTATTGAAGATGCATTACAAAATTCAGAGTGGAAGAAGACTGTTCAAGATGAGATGGATGCACTTGTAAAGAATGGAACATGGATAATCACTGAGTTACCGGCTGGGAAAAGGCTTGTAAGTTGCAAATGGATTTTCACCATAAAGTATAATGCAGATGGATCAGTAGACAGGTTCAAGGCTCATTTGGTAGCAAGAGGATTTACACAATCCTATGGGATTGACTACCTAGAAACATTTGCTCCCGTTGCCAAACTAAGTACTGTAAGAATTATACTTTCATTGGCTGTCAATCAAGATTGGTGTCTGCAGCAGCTAGATATAAAAAATGCTTTTCTTCATGGGGATCTTGAAGATGAAATCTACATGGAAATCCCACCTGGATTCAAGGGAAATTTGGCAAGTAATAAGGTTTGCAGGCTCAAGAAGTCCTTGTATGGTCTCAAGCAATCTTCTCGAGCCTGGTTTGACAGATTTACAAAGGTAGTCCTGAAACTTGGTTACTCGCAAGGCCAAGCTGATCATACTTTGTTTGTAAAAAAATCTCATGGTGGGAAAATAGCTGTTTTGATTGTCTATGTTGATGATATTATTTTATCAGGAAATGATGTTGAAGAACTTCGAAGTTTGAAGAAACATCTATCAAAAGAATTTGAAGTTAAGGATCTTGGAAATCTCAAATATTTCCTTGGGATGGAATTAGCTAGATCAAGAAAGGGCATTGTTGTGTCACAAAGGAAATATATCCTAGATCTTCTCAGGGAAACTGGTATGCTTGGATGCAAACCAGCTGATACTCCTATAGATAGTCAAAAGAAACTTGGTAGTGATTGTGCACCAGTAGATAGGGGGAGATATCAGAGACTAGTTGGACGCTTAATTTATCTGTCTCACACAAGACCGGATATAGGTTTTGCAGTGAGTATTGTGAGTCAGTTTATGCATAGTCCTACAAAGGAGCACATGGAGGCTGTTCACAGAATCCTTAAATACTTAAAGATGACTCCTGGGAAAGGTTTATTCTTCAAGAAGACAGTAGAATGTGACATTGAGGTGTACTCAGATTCTGATTGGGCAGGAAACATCAATGATAGGCGTTCGACATCTGGGTACTGTTCATTTGTATGGGGAAATCTTGTTACATGGAAAAGCAAGAAGCAATCTGTAGTAGCGAGAAGTAGTGCAGAAGCTGAGTACAGAGCACTAGCACAAGGAATATGTGAAGGGATTTGGATAAAAAAGGGTTCTTAGTGAATTGGGACATGTAAATTCATCTCCTATTCAAATGATGTGTGACAATCAAGCAGCGATCAACATTGCAAAGAATCCTGTGCATCATGACAGGACAAAGCACGTTGAAATTGATCGACATTTTATCACAGAGAAACTGACTAGTAAGACGATTATATTGAACTACATTTCAACTAAGCAACAGACTGCAGACATCCTCACGAAAGCGCTACCAAGGCCTAACTTTGAAGACTTAATTTGCAAGCTGGGAATATTCGACATATATTCTCCAACTTGAGGGGGGGGTGTTGAATATTTAGTTGCCAAAGTTAGGATTTTCTTATTTTAGGCATAAATAGATAAGATCAACTCTGATCTTATCCTGTGATTTTATTTCCAGATTTCTAGGAAAGTATTAAGGCTGTTAGTATCTTGATTCTTATTTAGTTTGTTTGTATATATTGGCTTCTTTGTAATTGTTTGTTAATCAATGAAGATATTCTGAAGTTCTTCAAGAAGCATCATGGCAGGAAAGGGGATCCTAAAGGAAGGAATTGTCTGGAGGGTGGGAGATGGGCAACAGATTCGTGTGTGGCGGGATAGATGGTTACCAAAGCACCCTACTGGGATTATTTTTTCTGTTTCAGCAGAAATCTCTGGTGATTTGAAAGTGGCTGACTTGTTTGATGAATTTGGCAGTGATTGGGATGTCCAGAAAATTAGTAGCATGTTTCCAGCTGATATTGTACAACACATTCTCAATATTCCTCTTCCCATGCATAGAGGACCTGATCGAATTTTTTGGAAACATAATCGCAAGGGTATTTACTCAGTGAAATCGGGATACGTGGTTGCTTGCAGTCAGCGAGACCATTGGAAAAATACTCCAGATTCGGCCTCTACGGAAAATCCGATTTGGAATTGGATTAAAGGAGTTAAAGTTGTTCCAAAAATACGCCATTTTCTTTGGAAATGTGCTCGTGGCATTCTTACTATTACCGCCGAGCTTAAGAAAATGAACATTGATTGTGCAGATGTCTGCTATCGATGCGGTTCAATAGGGGAGTCGTTGGAGCATTGCCTCAGAGATTGTCCATGGAGCTCTTTTTTTTGGCAAGCATCTCCCCTCCGAATTAGCGTCGATCTGGACGGAAGACAACAGTCACTTTGGGAGTGGATGAGAAGTATTAGCCAGATTGATGATCACAACTTCCATAGTTTGTTTGCGATTCTTCTCTGGACAAACTGGAAAAATAGGAATGATGTAGTCTTCCAACACAAGCATACTCCTCACCTTATCTGTTTTGAGAAGGCGTTGAAGCTTTATCGTGAATTTCAGGAACAAATGGCCCGAATATCTCCCCCGATCAGTGATGCGGTGGGTGTTAATTGGCAGAAACCTCCCCCGGGTTTTTGGAAGATTAATGTGGATGCAGCGTTGGATCCAGCGGGTGCTATTGGCTTTGGGATTTTTATTCGAGACTCGGAGGGGCATTCGATTTCTTCTCGGAGTAAACGGGTGATGTCGTGTGCAGATTCCGAGGTGGCTGAGGGGCTTGCATGTCAAGAAGGTCTGCGTTTGGCAAATGAGCTACAAGGAAGGAAAATTATCCTTGAAACTGATTGCAAATCGTTGAAGATTTCCCTCCAGGATGGACATGACGATTTATCCTATTGCGGTGCTATTTGCAAATCAATTCGTGTGGAAGCTTCTCACTTTGAGCAAGTAATTTTCAGTTGGGCGAGGCGAGAGGCAAATCATTGCGCTCACTCTCTTGCTAAGTTAGCTCTTAGTTCTTTTTCCTTTTATTTCTATACCGGTGCTTTTCTGGATGTTTTATGGTCGGACATACCGCTTTCTGAACGGTTTCACCAGTCTTCTTAATTTAAGTCGTATTTTCCTCAAAAAAAAAAAAACACTAGCACTAAAATACAACAAGATAAGCTATAAAAAAAATTAGCACTAAAATACAATAAAATAAACTATAAAATTGTACTAAATAAACATGGTTCCTAGTTCTCATACGAATAACTAGTACTCATTTGAACATATTCATATGTGTGTGAAATTGATCCAAGCCACTAATTCACTTAATTTAGATGGTTAAAAATCAATTGAAGATTTGAGGATCTAATTGCAAAAAAAAAAAAAAAATTCACATATTCAATCTAATTATAGGGCCAAAAATGTAACAAAAAAATTCCCATATTTACTCATCCCAATATTCGGCTCTAATTATGGGATGAGATGATTAAGGATTTTGATACAATCCCTCACGTAAACAACCATGAATTGCACATTTTTTATCCTTTTTTTTTTGCATTTTCCTTTTCTTTTAGATAATATCAATACGTGGCATGTTGGTATTAATATTTTTTTCCCTTTTGTTTGTAATGATATTAAAATAGCACATATTTTTCGGCACATTAACAAATTGTATTGTTCATTGTAGCAATTATTTTATTTGAATAATTACATTTTATTTTGCAGTATTCATTGTTTTATGGATATTGACAAACTTTTGTTAATTTTTAATTTAATTATACAATATTTCATAGTAAAATCTTATTTGTAAATAAGCTATTTATATATAACCCGGACGATATGTATATGATAAATTTGATATGGTGTTAGCAAACAAATAAATTATTAATTTTATAGTTTTTAGTTATTTATTGATTATTTTAAAGATTAAATATTAAAAAAATTATAATAAACCCTAATTGGATAGGGTGAACCCTAAATAACAAGTGTAAAATTAAATTAAAGTACAATAAATTGAAATCGAAGAAAAAAATGAAAAGAAACCTTAAAAAAATCTAGTGCACAATTGGAAATATAATACAGAAGAAGATGAATAAACCATCCGCGTGACAAGTTTCTAGGTTTCAAGCGAAATTAAGACAAAAATGATAACATCATGCAAGATTGTGGCCGGATTGTTTTTGCCACGCACTGTTTTTTGTAATTACTACTATAAAATGCATTTTATGTACTCCTAATTAAGTATTTGATATATATATATATATATATATATATATAACTCATTTACAGTGCATGCAGGATCAATAATTCTTCTTTTCTATATATATATATATATATATATATATATATATTCCTTTTGTTTTATGTTCTAACTAGATTCATATTCAAGCGATGCATGATTTACTTGCACTTCTTTTTTAGGTACTAACAAAATTGGTGGGGTTCCTACCTAATTAAACCGGTTGGAAACTATTTAAGTAATTAAGATATGAAGATTACGTGTATGTGTCTCTACATGCAATATTACATACACATACACACAATTTGGTGTAAAAATTAATTTAAGGAAATATATTCGGCGGAGAGAAATGAATGGGTAATTAACTGCCTCAACTACTGCACCAGGAGGCAACGTGTGGATTAATTAACATCCTTAATCAAATATTTCAACTAAAATAAACAATCGTTTTAACTTGTACGTAGGAAATCATTGTTTCCTCGTAAGCAACAAATTAAACTTTATTAGATAATTTAGATGTCCCGACTGCTTTTTTTTTCCCACCAACATTGCAAGTGCGTAACTTGGGTCATATGCAAAAGTGGAAGATTAATTAAACGCAATTCATGATCATCTAATCTCTTCGATGATGTGGAATGGAGCTGGCAGTTACAAACTAATTATTATGGACTAATTCAACTGTTATAACTTATAATATACTTATGTATGAGTTAATTATAATAACTAGTCTTACAAATTCAGGAGGAGTAACATTAATTAATTAGTATATATATCTATATATGGATTATTAATATAATTAATGTTTTTTTCAGAATGATTATTAATATAATGTTAGGTGTGACGTGTGAGGGCAACCTAGAGTGGAGACGCGGCGAACTGACGGCGTGCAGTTAGTAAATGGGGATCAGAGGGGGCGTCGCTTCTGCCCTTCCACGCTTTTTAGAGTCGTTTTAATGTCACATTAATTACCATATATATCTTTTTTTTAAATATAAATAAATTTATATATGTGTATGCATTTTCCGCTATTTCAGTCTGACCTTTTAAACAAAAAAAGATCAGATTCCTTCCAGAAATTAATGGATTAGTTAACGTCATGATCGTGAGATTTAAAAGTAAGTATGTTGTAATTATTAATTATATATATCGAGCAAGCTACGGAATCACGTACCTAGCAAGTGTAAATTGTTAACCTTGGACATTAAAATGTACAATAACGATGCTCGATCTAAGTCTAAGTTTAGGAAATAATTATAATTACAATTACATAATACTACCTCCACCTCCGTTTCATAATGTTTGTTGTTTTGTTTTTTCATCTGGAATTAAGAATTAATTTTGTGGACAAATATAGTCATCCCTTATATATGCCATAAAATCTAATTCATCTATATTTTCCTAAAAAATAACAATATTTTCTCTCTCCATATATTTTTCTCTTTTCATATATTATAGGTAAGTTAGAATAAAAAAATCTTGTAGGATTTGAGAGGGTTAAAATTGGGAGAGAGAATGTCAAATTATATAAAACAACAAACATTTTGAAACTAAAAAAAAAACCTTAAACAACAAACATTATGAAACGGAGGTAGTATATAACAGAGGAAGAAATATGCATTGTTTGTAATCTTAATTATATTAGCACAGGTGCTTGATAATGATTAGAAGGGCAAAAAAAAAAGGGTGGTACTGGGTAAATATATCATATGTGCAGCCTCCCGGAGGCGAAGAAGACAATTATAGCAACTTAATTATGTATAATTAACCTAGTTTCCGCGCGCATCTTATTACAATTTACTCATTAATTAATTTAGTTCTTGTTTATTTCTGCCCCAATTTGATGTCCATTAATATAATTGATCGTATATACATATGTTGGTACAAATAAAATAAAAGTAGATCTTTTGTGAAACTGCTAAAATACGTAAGCAGTAGTGCATCGTTAATTTTGTGGGAGTGTGTTGAATGTGTATAATATATGAATCTGGGATTAATCTAATAGGCAGGAGGGGTATATGCGTAAGCATCACAATAATACATAATAAATTAAATATTATGAATGAAGAGTTGCCGAATTTAATTAGGCCACTTATGACTGACGTCATACATATATATATCGACAAGAATCTTTTCGTATATACAATACACTCCACACGCCTGGAGTTGGAATTACAATTACTATTATAATTACATATGTTAACTACAGAAACAAACGACTAACTAACTAGAGTTAAAAGTCAACTGCAGGTTTCTCATTAATGGAGATTCTGTTGAGAAAGGAAAAAAAAACATGTAATTTAGTTACATGATACACATACGTTCAGATCCCTTGGGAAATTTAGGGCGGGAGGGAGCTGCTTCCCCTAACAAATTACACACACTTGGCAGCTTCTGTGTAATTGTGATTGTGTAAATGAAGTTCATTAATTTGTCAGTTTCTGACGCTGCGGCGGTGGCACTTCTTCTGGTTAGCCTGCTATATATGCATTAGTGTAATTTGATTGAATTTGTATGAACAGAATGAGAATGCAAAGCAGGGAGAATTTCTAATGGTGGGTCCCAAATCCCAATGCATTGTATAGCATAGCATAGTTAGCTAGCGCCTGCATAAAAACAGATTCTTCCATTACCATATTCTTTCATCTCATTTTTTAGCCAGCATTAAGATTTAAGCCATTAAGCATTCTATCTTTTCCATCCAAAATAGCTGCACTTCGCTCTCAAAGCTGGATTACGTGTGAGGATACAGGAAAAAGAAGAGAGCCAAGAACAGTACATTTTTTCTTTTCTTTTTCTTTTTTACTTCTTCTTCTTCTTTTTCTTTTTTTTCTTCTTCTTCTTCTTCTTCTTCTTCGTCTTCAGAGAGAGAGAGAGAGAGAGAGAGAGAGTTAATATTGGTTGTGATGATGGAGTCGTTAGAATTATGAGAGGTGATATCCGATCATATTACGCATTCACCTGCTGCAGTCACTTTCATTTTCTTTTTGCTGTTTCTTGTGAGCAACCTTTAATTAAGGGACTGGGCTTTGCCTCCTTGTTCTTCTCTGTTACGTTGATTATTTATTAATTCCTTTGATACCTATAATATATATATCTCTCTCTTTTGAGATGCTTTCTAGTTTATATTCTAGTTCAAACTGATCTAATCACGGCCTTTGTTAAATTCACCTCTTGATTTATCATTCAAACAATATTAATTTTCTCTTCTATTTTCTGTTATCAAGACATCTCTACCTTTATTGGGCTAAAATTTATTTTAAGAATTTAGATTAATCTTTGCTTCCAAGTAGCAACATCTCTTGATGAATGGGCCGGAGTGATCATATATATAGCTTCAATTTCCTCGTTTAAGATCTCTTGGTTTTCCCATCATTTTTAGTTTAATTAATCACACAACATTTATGCACTTGATCTGATGGAAATGCGTTTGGAATTGCAGTTGGAAATAAGTTTTTATTGATGATGTTTGGTGCGCGGGAAGTGGGAGTGATCGGGTTTTGGAAGACAAAGGACAGCAATCCTTCTTGGAAATTCCTCTTCTTGTTTTTCATATTCAGGCTGCTTCTATGTTTTGGATCCTGATTTTTATTTCCTGCAAATTTGAAGGATTTCTTGAATAAAATGATGAATGAATTCTATTAATCATGGGAGATGGTGCCTTGTCACCTAATATTTCAGACAGCGCCATTGATTTCAATCTCATAAATGAACTCTTGTTCGATGGATTTTGGTTAGAGGCTACCGATCAACACCAACAAGATTTCTCAAATTCAAAAAAATTCGATCAGCCAGCTATTAGCTACCTAGAAATGGATGAATCTTCTTCAATTCAATCGCCTTCAAATTTTGCTGATGAAGAGTCCCTATTGACTGCAAGGTTGTGGGTTGGACCGAGCAGAAGTGCAGGACATGATGAGTCTGTTAAGAAGAGGTTGGTGCAGGCTATTACCTTCCTAAAAGAGTCGATACGAGATAAGGAAGTGCTTGTCCAGATTTGGATTCCTATAAAGAAACAAGGCAGACAAGTGCTCACAACTAGTAACCAACCATTTTCACTGAACCCAGGCTGCAAGAATCTTGCAAGCTACAGGGATGTTTCCCTGACTTATCAGTTCGTAGCGGATGAGAACTCTACGGAGTTTGTTGGCTTGCCTGGTCGTGTCTTCTTGAACAGGTTGCCTGAATGGACTCCAGATGTTCGCTTCTTCAGACGAGAGGAGTATCCACGCGTTGCACACGCCCAGCAATGCAATGTTGGTGGATCACTTGCACTTCCAGTTTTGGAGCAGGGTAGTGGTATTTGCTTGGGGGTGGTAGAGATCGTGACAACTCATCAGAAACTCGATTTCCATCCTGAGCTCCAAAATGTCTGCAAAGCTCTTGAGGTCACATATTCTGTCTTTCTGTTTTAATCTAATCGTGCTGAAAACTTGAAATCGAATGCATGTGGTCTATTTGTCATCAGAACTTTTGTTTCTTATTGGAATCTGCCATTCTTCTGTATAGTTTGGCTTTACATAGTCCTGTTGCTTGTATCATGGCAGCAAAGGATTTCATCACTCTCCTAGTTCTGAAGACTGTTTTTTAGTGCAGGCTGTTGATTTAAAGAGTTCTAACATTCTGAGTCTACACAATATAGAGGTAACAAATTCTTATCCCTTACAAATTGATGTGTCGAGACTTATTCTTGATATGCATGCACATGTTTATATCAGGACCGCGATGACTCTTACCAAGGCACTCTAGCAGAGATCAGAAATGTCCTTAAATTTGCTTGCAATGCGCATAAACTGCCTTTGGCACAGGTATGGGCATCATGTCTTCACCAAGGTAAAGGTGGTTGCCGGCATTCTGATGAGAACTATGCACGATGTGTTTCAACCATCGACTCAGCTTGCTATGTTGCTGATGCAAGAGTTACTGGCTTTCACGAGGCATGCTCACAGCACCACTTGCTCAAAGGCGAAGGTGTTCCTGGGAAAGCATTCCTGACAAATCAATCTTGTTTTGCTGAGGACATCACATCTTTCAGTAAAACTGAATACCCTCTTGCACATCATGCCAGGATGTTTGATTTGTGTGCTTCTGTAGCTATACGCCTGAGAAGCACATACAGCGGAACCACTGATTTTGTTTTGGAGTTGTTCTTGCCACTAAATTGCAAAGCTACTCAAGATCAAATACTGATGCTCAACTCCTTATCCTCTGTGATACAAGATATGTGCCAGAGTTTACGAGTAATTACAGATCAGGAGTTGGTTCAAGAAACCTCAGGGAGAGAAACAGGCAGCACCTCCTCAGCTGGTAAATTAGATGATGAGAAGCAACCGAAGAGGGTAATTTCTGCTTCCAAAGATTCCTTACATGATGCTTCATCCCACAATATAAGCACGGTAGATCCCCAGTACAAGAGTAAAGGGGGCTTCGTTTCTTTGACTCATCAGAACGAGGAACGGGGTGGTTTTGACTTGCATCATGTGCCAGCAACTTTAGAACTGGATTCTGGAACCAGAACAAGTGGTGAGGGTAGTGGAAGCTTTTCCTTGACCATGGGAGATCTCTCTTTAGGTTCTAAAACAAGTAAAAGGAAACAGAAAACGACTGACAAGGCTATTAGTGTAGAAGTTCTTAGGCAGTATTTTGCTGGGAGCTTAAAAGAAGCAGCCAAGAGCATTGGAGGTATGACTGAATTAGTCAGTTGATATATTCATCCATGCATTATTTAGATTTGTATGTATGTCGGCATGCTAGTTGTGAGTTCAATAGGATATTTCTGAAACTGCACATGATAAATTCTGATCTAATTCCCCCCCTCAGGTGAAGATTGCTCATGCCTTGTTTTCCTGTTTCAGTTTGTCCAACTACCTTAAAAAGGATATGCAGACAGCATGGGATCACTCGATGGCCTTCCCGAAAGATCAAGAAAGTTGGTCACTCTTTGAGGAAGCTTCAACTAGTGATCAATTCTGTCCAGGATACCGATGGTTCCATTCAACTCAGTTCCTTCTATAACAAGTTCCCAGAGCTTGCCTCACCAAATGCACAAGGAACTAATCACTTGTCGAACTCAAACATGAGTTGTCATTTGCAGCAGGTGAATAATGCTGCCACCACTTCTTCAAAATCTCCTTCCTCCACTGTTAGTAATAGCTCCGGTTCAAGTTACTGTTGTTCTACCGGGACTGTCAAGAGTTCCTGCAATGGAGATGCTTTATCAACAGAACAGATTGGAGGGATGTTAAAGAAAGCAAGGAGTGATGCAGAATTGCATGGAAAAGCCCAAGATACAACTAAGCTTTTAATAAGATCATGCAGCCACAAGCTTTTGAGTGAAGGTGCTCCTACTGGAGATTCAGCTGTGCCAAAGAACAGCAACCAGGCAAATCAAGAGGGTGCTTTCAGAGTAAAAGCTGCTTTTGGGGAAGAAAAGATCCGGATCAGCCTGCAACCACACTGGGATTTTAAACATCTACGAGAAGAGATCTTGGCTCGTTTCAACATAGATAATGGTGGTGGTTTTAATTTGAAATATCTTGATGATGATGCTGAGTGGGTGCTTATGACTTGTGATGATGATCTTGAAGAATGTAGGGATATACACAGATCTTCAAAGAGCCGAACAATTAAACTGACTCTCAATCAAGCCTGTCATCCCAATCTTGGAAGCTCACTTGGTAGTGATGGACCATTCTAGAATGTGGCTTTTACCATTACCATCAAGGCTGTTTGATGTTGTGATAAAATAAATTACCATATGTGATTGTTTTGTTTTGTTTTTGTGCAATTTGTAGGTGCTAGAAACACCAACTTATGTAACAATGTGTGCAGTATTATGCTATAAAGGGGACAGAGAAAAAGGCTTCTTTTCTAGTTTCTACTTGATTTTTGTGTCGTACAGTTTTCAATGGTTTCTGGTATGGTAAAAGTAAGTTAAAGCCACCGAAGCATGTAGGATAACAGCATGTTTCACAGAAGTGGAATCTGAATTCAACATATCACACCATACAACAATGAGTACAATTTTCTCATTACCTAATCCTACTCTGCTACATGTTTAAAATTCTTCCCTTGTCTATAAACTAATAACTACCTCTACATCAAGCGCATATATCATAAATGATACGCGCTTGGTGAAAATTTGATATTCTTTTGTAACTCGTCATGCTTTTACAACAAGAAGCTCTTTGCAAGCCAAAAAGAGAACAAAAAAAAGGAAAACAGAGAGTACATGAGAAGATTAGCTTGTCGCATCAATTACTTTTTACAGTAACTATGTGCGCGGTGGGAGTGGATAGGCTCGATTTACTTCCTGCCTTGGGTGAAGTGGGGAACGATACTGCAGATGTTGTTGCACGCGTCTATCAGGTGCCTGATAACTAGAATGCACTCTAGGCTCTCTAGGCCTCTCATTAGCAGTATCAATAGCTTCCAGTGTCTCAACAATTTCCTGCATTGATGGTCTGTTTTTTGGTTCATTTTCAAGACAATTCAGAGCAAGCTGAGCTATTTGTAATGCTGATCTGGAAGGATATCTTCCTTCCAAATGTGTATCCATGACACTCTTCAATTTCCTCCTCTCTTGTAAACTTGGCTTTATCCAATCAACCAGATTATGTTGTTTAGGTGGACGGTTTGTGTCAAGAGTTCGTAACCCCGTCAGCATTTCCACTAAAACCACACCAAATCCATAAACATCGCTCTTCACATACAAATGCCCTGATGGACAAGAAAGGCATAAGAATATCAGCATTGTGCATGAGCTCCATTGTCTCTCCATGTGGAAGCTCATCATAAGATCAAGTGTATTTAATTACCTGTTGCAACGTACTCGGGGGCAGCATAGCCATATGTTCCCATAACCTGTGTCGACACATGGGACTTACTAGCTGTCGGACCCATTTTCGCCAGGCCGAAATCAGATAGCTTAGCATGATATGACTGAGAGCAAAAGAATTAGCCAAAATCAGATAACTAGAGAATATATACATGCATTAATATGGTTATTGGTATGATGTGTGTAAGGAAGTAGGTAGGAGATTACCCCGTCGAGCAATATGTTTGATGCCTTGAAGTCTCTGTAGATGACTTTTCTATCCGATGCATGCAAGAATGCAAGTCCCCGAGCTGCTCCGATTAATATCTTAAGCCTAGTATCCCATGGAAGTGGCTGAACAGCAGCACCCCCTAAATATGATCCAGCACCAAATTAATTAACTTACTACTGTAATATCTTTAATTCTCATCTCACAACAACAAATTAATATGTAGTTATGCAGTAGTAATCCTTAATTACTTCCAAAAAGATGATTCTCCAGGCTGCCTTTCTGCATGAATTCATAGACAAGCAGCAATTCTTTATCCTCCCAACAGTATCCCAACAGCTTAACCAGATTACGATGCGAAAGCCTTCCGAGAAAGTTCACCTCAGACTGCACGCACAATTCACAAATACAAATTATTAGCTACATGCCTACATACTACATTATTAATCTCTCTCTCTCTCTCTCTCTCTCTCTCTCTCTCTCTCTCTCTCTATATATATATATATATATATATAGGAAATTAAGTGTGATAGATGTGACATTAATTAATTAAATGAAAAGGTTGAAATATATACAGTACCTGCCATTCTTGAAATCCCTGCAAACTTTCAGAATTCAACTTCTTAACAGCAATTACTGATGATCCAGCAATCCCATTTCTGGAGTCGAGCCAGCCTTTATATACCTTCCCAAATCCACCTTCTCCGACAACTGTATCATTTCGGAAGTTTCTAGTAGCGGCCCTCAACTCCGAGAAGGTAAAGATCCTCAAATTCGGGTGGGGCAGCATCATCCCTGTCGGGCTCTGACTCCCACAGTAGCTTCCACTCGCCGCCGAGAACCAGCTGCTGCCGCTCGACGTCGACGTCGTGTTGCTCGTCGTCTGCGATATTGCCACTGCCGGAATTATTAAAAAAAAAAAAATCATTAATTAATTCTTGAAGATCATCAAACTCATCTAGACATGATCATGATCATACGTATGTGTGTGTACCTGAACTCAGTTGGCCGGTGGTGGGAGGGGTCTGATCAATAGAGGAAGAACTCCAGCAGATTCCCATGATCTCTTTATTCTCGATCGTCTTAATCAAAATCTTGATCTTGATCGAATCGCTTCTTCCTTCACATATAGGCTTGTTTTTTTGTTTTTAAATTATTATTATCGATGTATAGATTTAGGGGCTTTGCCTTTGCATGATGATGATTTGACCGAGTTATTATATATATAAATATGAAATATGAATGTATACTCGCTAGAAAGTGGGCTTGGTTGTGTGTTCCAGTTTCCACAGAGTTAATACAACACTTTTTCTTGGCACTTCGTAATTTTGAATTTCTAATTTCATTCAGATATATAAAATAAAAAAAATCTTAATTTATGACGGCGGCCAAAGGGAATGAAATATTAATAATGGCCGTTGCGGACAGAGTCATGGTTTGCATTTCTTTTATATTTGAAAAGGTAATTAAGAAAGAGAGAAAAATGAAGTCAAGTCAAACAGCGTGTAACTCAAAACATTGAATATCGACCCATCGGTCGCAGTCAATTGCCTAATTCTTTAACTATCACTGCTATTACTATATACATCTCTCTCTCTCTCTCTCTCTCTCTCTCTCTCTCTCTCTCTCTCTCTCTCTCTCTCTCTAACCACAATTACATTAATATAATATACAGCCAAGAGTAGAGTAGAGACCACGATCATCATCCCTAATACTCCAAAAATAAAAAATGCTCTCACATTTAAAGTCAAAACGTGAATTAAGCTACAAATCTTTCACATTAATTCACTATTACTAGTTATCCCAAACAAAAGGTATATAGAGGTATTAACTACTAAACCATTGATCAAATGTAAGTGGATAAATTATCGCTCTATTTGCAAACTCTCTCGATAAAATCAAGACTTACCAATTCTCTTCCTTGGATTTTGTTGCATTTGTTTTTCTTACCAATACTTTCCATTTATGGATTTTGTTGCATTTGTTTTAGTTTTCTTCTTCTTCTTCTTATATTCTTCTTCTTTGCGAATGGAAGCTTCTAACCCCTCATTGTGGAGTTTTTTATTGAGTTGATGGTCCAACTTTTTAGAACGTTGTTTGTGTATTTTGAGTCTTTAATTAATTTGTTTGTTGCATTTGCAAATCTACTTTCGAGTTCAGATTTCTAGTTGTGGTTACTTGGTTCAGGTTTCAGACTTTGAAGGGTGATCACGTTGGATTGTGTTTCATTTTGGTCTTTTTCTTCCTTCTATATTATTGGTTGGATAAATCATGTCATCTTCTATCACGACATTTTGCACTTCTAATAAATAAATGTCTCGACATTTAACTATTTATAATTTGATACTCGACTTTTAAATTTATAACAATTATATCTTGAAGTTCGATTTCCAAACTAAATTTGAAGGTGAAATCAAGTTCAAAATATAAAATTGAATAACACGTTTGGAAAACATGGGGTAAAATGGTGTAATTAAATGGACGAAAAGGTGGTTGGAAAACACTTGTCGGCGTTTGTTCGCCTCTAATTTTCTGACCATAAGATTCTTTTTCTCATAATTAAATTTTAAAAATGCGCTTTTAATTTTATATTAAGGGCTCGAATTCATCCTTCAATTTTAGTTTGAAATCAAACTACAAGACATAATGTTAAATTTATGAAAAAGTCGAGTACCAAATTTAAGCATATAGATGAAGATCGTGACATTTTGTTAGAAGCTCAAAGGTCATCCTACCTTTTTTTATCATTGTAAAGTAGATCGTAAAATTAGAATTCTTTCCATACATCCATCCAACGAATGTAGTTTATTTTCTATTTTCTCACATATTAAGAAAATCTATTTAACGTATTTGAAAAAGTAAAATTATATAAAAATTTCATATTATGCACTTGCTTATTCATTCAAATAAAATAATTGTTAATTTCAAAGAACATTAAATAAGTGTATATTAAGAAAATGAAGATTTAATGTGTCTCGATTGAGGAAAATGACTTATAATTTTTAGATGGATAAAAAAAATGAATGAGAGGCTACAAATATGCAACTAAGGAAAGAGAAGAGATCCTATTGCACTTTTTATGTTGCATTCTCCATTCACACTCTTTTTTTTTTTTTTAATTTCTTGTGTTTTAATTTAATTTTATAATTGTTATTTAAGGTCTATCCTATGATCCTATCCAATAAGGTGAACCCTAATTAAAAAGGTGTAAAACTAAACTAAAACATAAGAAATTGAAATCGAAGAAAAAAATAAAATGGAAAAAACTAAAAAAATTGAGTGTGCAATATGGAATTCCATACAAAGATGCAATAGACGATTTAGTGTGTTGAGAAAATATATATTATAAATGGATAAATACGTTATTTGCATGAAAAGGAAAATGGATTTGCTACTCTGATCACTATATGTGTAGGGGTCGCTCGAGTAATTACACGCTATAACGAAATATCGTAACGAGTGAAACATTATCAAATTTTTTTATTTTTTTTGTCAATAGATGTCACTCGCGAGTATTTTAGCTACTTGTAGTTACTTAAAGTGGATATTAAATACTTGAATTATTGAAAATTTGACTCCGTTGGTTACAAATTTTTACGTGAACATTCAATTAATCCTGTCATTTTGATTTTGTGTGTACGTTTCCCTCCAGTCGAATCATGAATTTCAATACTCAAACATAGCCTATATTATTATATATGAAAATGCTTTATTGACCATATTTCCCTTTTTTTAATCAAATTTTGAATTATTAGAATTAAAGTCTTTTTTATTAATTGCTCGAAACAACTTAAAATTGATTATTTTGCTAAGTTGTAAGTTTTGCTTTTCTGGATCACTCCAGATTTGGCAATCGATCAAAACTGATAGGATTTGCACAAACTAATTAAGAAGCTTCAGTTAACCTTCTAATTCAGAGACGCCACCCTTCAATTTAAGAAATACAAAATGTGCAAATTATGTGATATATTTTAATTTGAATTTTCTTCTTTTCCTTTTATTTTCGTGCGTGTAGCACGGATCTTTTGTTTGTTGCTGAGTTGAACAAAAAACAGTGAGGCTGTCTGCTTTCATTGACTTTGCTAGATAGACAATTAATGTTTTTTTTTTTTGAGGGAAAGACAATTAATGTTTTTACATCAACATCCACAACGGATTTTGACTGTCTGCCTAACACACAACTAAGAAATATACTACTATTGTTTAGTGCTAATGTACAAAAGTAGTCACTTTTCATAATGAAAGTGTGAAAACAATCTTTCTAAAAAAAAGGTGTAAAAACAATACTCAACCAATAATAGTATATATTATACACATACAATTAATACAAACATATGTTTCTATGTCATTATGTGGGAATTCATATATGCCTTCAAAAAAAAATTATGTTGGAACAGTTTTACCTTATTAGGCCCAACCTAGTAATAGAGTATGTATGTGACTATGTGGCCAGTGAGCCAGTTCAAATCAAATTAACGTCATTCCTATAAAAAAATGATAAAATAAAAAATAAAAAAAATCACACCGTCCTTTATAATCGAGCATTATTTCTACACAAAAACTAATACTACTCTTGTAAATTTTTATTTAAGAAGACTAAAAATTAAACTTTGGCATCAATAACATAACATAAAAGGACATGAAAGCATAGTGTATACAACACACACATATATGAATTGAAGATATTAGATAGTGATTTGATGTGTAAGTAAACTAATTCAAGGGCATGCTAAAAAAAGGATAATTCTATATACAACCACAATTTACTTATCATAACCTCTCTATTAAAATATAATATAAAGACTATTTAAGATTACAAATTTATCCTTATGAATAACTTACATAAAATAACATTTGTAATCCATTTCCCTGCACTTTTTCGGTTGTTCATAGCCCCCCCCCCCCCCCCCCCAAATATTAAATCAACATTCTTATGATCTTCTCTTTTTGAAAACATCTTCTTTTGAAAACATCTTCTAAATAGATGTAAACAAAAAAAAATGAAGATGAAATGAAACAATTAATGAATTCAACATTTTCAGCAATACGATAAATTCATAATGAATTTGATATCAATATTTTGGATCAAATCCCACGCAACAAAGAAAAAAAAATGGACTCAAAAAATCTGCTTTAGGTATTTTTACATCAAAACTAAATCTTTCATCACCATTAATTCCTAAAAAATTATAGTTCAACACCCATCAAAATCTATACTATGTACAGATGATTTTATTGTAAGCTTCAAAGATTCTTCTTTTTCTTTTTCAAGGTTTCAATAAATGCTTTGAGCCATTGGAGAGAGTTTCCTTGATTTGATTGATGATTATGAACTAGGCAAGGTTTTAATTTGAGGGGAAAAAGTGAAGGTAATTAGTAAAAGAAGAAATGGAAGGGGCATGAGTTGTGTGCAGATGCACAACGACAACAACGTCGCATGAAAAGATGAAGAGAAGTTGAAGATACATAAGGGTGGAGGGTTACGACAAGAAAGGAAGAAGAAAAATTGAAATTCAAAAGAGAAGGGCTATGCAAAAACACTACTCCATCCGTTTTTGAATAAATGTCATTTTAGCGTTTTAATTTCGTTTCACAAAAAGTGTCATTCTACAAATTCGAGACATAAAATTCACATTTTTCTCACATTTACCCTCGTTCAATGCATTCAAACATCTATATATAACTCATTTATTGTATTCACACAATGGTGTATTAGATAATTTAATTAATTTATTAATTTGTGTGCATTTATCCAAAATGACATTTAAACAGAAATAGATGAAGTATTTACTTAAAATGATATAATAGGTATTAAATAAGTTATTGAATTATATTTAAATATTGGTGGATGCGCGTTGTGAGTAAAATTGTAGTAAAAATATGATATACAATTATATAAGCATGGTCCGTAATTATGGTACACAGCCACCAAATAAAAGTGAAAAAACAAATATTAATTGACATAATTCAAATTAGAAGTCCTTTTGATCGCCGGCCGTGGAGAAAATTTCAACTCTGCTGGCGTGCCGATGTCGTGCCCCTTGGAATGGTTACATCCGCCTAAACTCAACTATGTACTGTATATATATTTTTTGTTCTGGAAGATTATAACTAATTTAATATTAATATTTTCTATTTTTTCACATCATTAACAAAATACTTTCCAACTCCAAAAATACGACTAAACGAATTTTTTCCACCTATAATTAATAATTATACATACCCAACCAACCGCCTATGACGCAGGCGGCAGTTGACATTCACCATTAATTTATCTGAAAAAGGTCTGATCCTCGTAATGATCATTATCATCAATTGATAGACAGGTCTTCGCGTTAACACTTAAAAGGAAAAAAATCATACAAGTATTTTTGCCTAAAATTGTTATGTTTTAAAAGTCCTTAGGTAATTATTTGCCTGACAATCAGATCAACATAACTGTGTTGGTCGAAGTTTAATGTTATAGCCTTATAGGATTGCTCGTTCAAACTGGAATTTAGATGTCACTACATTCTATGAAGTTCGATGAGAGAAAGCATTATATTCACACAACAACTAGGCACATTATGCATGTTTTAATAGAATTAGCTAGAAATATGCACCACAATGAGTTTTGTATATTATAGAATTCACACTATAATCACGCGTGAAATATAATCCTGGTGATGTACAGTGATCAAACACTACTTATGATGACCCCAGCAGGATGGTGTTATATAAAATGTCATGACTCTACCCTGAAATAGGCTACTTATACTATCTATTATTAATTTAGATTAGATTCCTCCAAATTGAATGTAATATGAACATGACTATTGGTTTCATGTTGGGTTAATCTCATATCCTTGTGTAACATAAATTTTTGTATTTAATTCGGTAAAATACAAAACAGTGTACAATAAAATAATTTCAGATTAAAAATATAAATTTATGGATCAAATCTCTATTTTTCCTCTGATTTTTCTCTTCAAAATTTGATTTTCAAACGGTCTTTGAAATCTTCAGAGTAAGTTTGTCTCTTTGATTTTCTCGGACTTATTGTTTGAACTTTGTCTTCGAAGTTTTCGGGGAAGATTTGTATCCTCGATCTTCTTTGACTTGGTATTTAAATTTGATAACGTTAACCGGGGGCCGACGACCTTGATTCCGGATTGAATGTTGGATTTGAGGTGATTCTGACGAAGAACGATTTGAATCTTGTTAGAACACCTTGGATATTGGGATTTTATAACGTTGTCTGGAGGGTTTCAGAACCTTGATTCCGGATCGGACGCAAGATTTGAGATGACACCGGCGAAGAACTGCTTGAATGTTGGAGAGAACTTCATAGAGAATTTTTCTCCAAATTCTTGAGCTCTTCAATTTTGACTTCCGATGTGATTTTCAACTGATATGGAGGCCCCTATTTATAGTTGTAGGAAGAGAGATCTAAGGCTGACGTGGCACTATCTCATTGGTTGTTGAAAATTGATCTATATCTTTTGAAAGATATTTACTTGTTGCCAAAGACTCTTGATGTTTATCATATAATCATATCTTTATTATTTAAATATTTTATTTAATTTTGGATTTGATATGATTCCAAAATGAAATAAATATATAAAAATCAATAAAAATATTATATATAATATTGAATTTTCGTTAACTAAAAATGCCCCCTCGAGACTTGTTCATAGACGACTTGTCGTTTGAAATGAATGAGTCTCGAAAACTGATTAGATAGTTTAAACTCGTATCAAGGAGTCTTGAACTTGAATTTATTAGATAGTTTATACTCGTGTCAAGGAGTTATTGAATTTCAACTTGTGAATAGTTTATATTCATATTCAAGAGTTCTTCAAGTTGAATTTATTAGATAGTTTACACTCGTATCAAAGAGCCTTCAATTTGGATTTGAAATTTAGATAGTTTATGCTCGTATTAGGGAGCTTTCTTGAACTTGGATAGTTTATGCTCATATCAGGGAGCTTTTTTCTTGAACTTGGATAGTTTATGCTCATATCGATGAGCCTTCAACTTGAATTTGGACATTGTAGACCTTTTATACTCGTGTCCGTGAGTACTTGGATTTGAATTTGGATTTATAGACATTTTATACTCGTGTCAAGGAGTCTTAGATTTGAATTCGTAGACATTTTATACTCATGTCAAGGAGTCTTGAATTTGAATTTGTAGACATTTTATACTCATGTCAAGGAGCCTTGGTATTTCTTGAAGAGTTTAGATAGTTTTGGCTCTTATCAAGGAGCTTTGGAAGATAGTTTAGACTCTTATCGAAGAGCGTTGGAAGATAGTTTAGGCTCTTATAAAGGAGTATTTGCATTTTGAAGACTTTAGATAGTTTTGACTCTTATCAAGGAGTTTCGAAGATAGTTTAGGCTCTTATCGAGGAGCGTTTGAGCAAATTTAGATAGTTTTGGCTCTTATCAAAGAGTGTTTGTACTTTATTTTCATATATTGAAATATTTATTAGAGGACTTGAATGGGCCCGTGATGAGATTTGCAGCCGTTTCTTCATCATCATCATCATCATCTTCTTCTTCTTCTTCTTCACTTGGAAATTCCTTAAAAGGTTTGCCCCTATCATTTATTTCTGGCTCTTTTTCAAAGTTGTGATGCTTTTGCATTAACAGTTCTTGAACTTCATTTGCGGCCATGCTTAACTCCATGTCATGAGCTCTAGTGGCCAGTTCCTCAAATGTCTTTGGTTGAATTCCTTTCAAAATATATCGAAGACCCCAACACATGCCTTGGATGCACATTTCAATTGCTGAAGTTTCTAATAATTGATCTTTGCAATTCAGACTCAAGTTCCTCCAGCGGTTGATATAGTCGATGACAGACTCTTCTTTTTGTTGGTTTGTATTTGTGAGTTCAACCAAGCTAACCGTCCTTCGAGTACTATAGAAGCGGTTAAGGAATTCTTTCTCCAGTTGTCCCCAGCTATCAATTGAATTTGGCTCCAAATCGGTATATCAATCAAACCCGTTGTCTTTTAAAGAAAGAACGAATTGCTTCACCAAGTGATCTTCGTATGTCCCAGCATCATTACTAGTCTCTACAAAGTGAGCCACGTGTTGTCTTGAATTTTCTTTGCCATCAAATTTTGAAACTTTGGCGGCTGGTAGCCATCTGACATCTTTAAGTTGTCAATTCTTGGAGTATATGGCCTGTTGTAAGTCCAGAGTGATTTAAGGTTCTCTCCAGACTTGTCTTTGATTGTTTCCAGTATTAAATCTTTGAGTTGATCAACTTGTATTGAGCCATCAGACGATATTTCAATTTCTTTGACTGTAGATTTTTCACTTTTGTTGGCATGTAGCTTTGTAGATATCTCAGCTTCAGTATCTTCATTCGCTTGCTCGCCACCAAAATCAACAATTCTTTCTTTGTTCAGCTTCAAGATTTGAGCATCCCGTTCTTGTATCCGCTTGGCAAATCCTTCGGCAAGCTTCGTCAAATTTGCAATTTACTCTTCCAGAATTGTAGACATATTGATGCTTGAGAAAATTAGTGAAGAGAAGATATGAGAGGTAGATATGGTCCCACTGGACGTGCCAAAATTTGTAACACAAATTTTTATATTTAATTCGGTAAAACACAAAACATTGTACAATAAAATAATTTCGGATCAAAAATATAAATTTATGGATCAAATCTCT
The DNA here is from genome assembly GCA_026008535.1 of Perilla frutescens. Lineage (NCBI taxonomy): Eukaryota > Viridiplantae > Streptophyta > Magnoliopsida > Lamiales > Lamiaceae > Perilla > Perilla frutescens. The sequence continues at coordinate 34,219,956 of BRKX01000012.1, forward strand.
ATTTTTCCTCTGATTCTTCTTTTTAAAACTTGATTTTCAAATGGTCTTTGAAATCTTCAGAGTAAATTTGTCTCTTTGATTTTCTCGGACTTATTGTTTGAACTTTGTCTTTGAAGTTTTTCAGGGAAGATTTGTATCATCGATCTTCTTTGACTTGGTATTTGAATTTGATAACGTTAACCGGTGGCCGACGACCTTGATTCCGGATTGAACGTTGGATTTGAGGTGATTCTGACGAAGAACGAATTGAATCTTGTTAGAACACCTTGGATATTAGAATTTTATAACGTTGTCTGGAGGGTTTCAGAACCTTGATTCCAGATCGGACGCTAGATTTGAGATGACACCGGTGAAGAACTGCTTGAATGTTGGAGAGAACTTCATAGAGAATTTTTCTTCAAATTCTTGAGCTCTTCAATTTTGACTTCCGGTGTGATTTTCCCTATTTATAGTTGTAGGAAGAGAGATCTAAGGCTAACATGGCACTATCTCATTGGTTGTTGAAAATTGATCTATATCTTTTGAAATATATTTACTTGTTGCCAAAGACTCTTGATGTTTATCATATAATCATATCTTTATTATTTAAATATTTTATTTAATTTTAGATTTGATATGATTCCAAAACTAAATAAATATATAAAAATTAATAAAAACATTATATATAATATTAAATTTTCGTTAACTACACCTTGGATAACCTCGGACTCAACAATATTGTTAATTATTATGCTAGATGCCACAATTGATGTAATAATTGGTTGTTCTTCCCAAAAGTAAATAACAAAATATTTTTCCATCAAAATAATAATAATAATGAATGAATTCTTTTTCAACCACTCAAAAAATACGGATTCATATGCATCCGAAAAGGGTCATAACAAATGCACCCGAATTATTAACACCTTCTCATATAGAAAATGCACTCAAGATTTTATATGTGACTGTAAAAGAAAAAAAAAGGGTCAAATGTATACTTATATCCTGAACTTTTACTTTTTTTTCTAAAAATGTCCCGAACTTTAAATCTATACATTAATATAAAAAGTGTGTTATTTTACAATTTTAGGTTTATCTATTATAGTCTTATTTTATATTTTATTTAAGGCCAATAATGTAATCATCTAATATTATTTAATATCTTAATATTATTTGTATTATAATTAGTTTATAATTTTGAGTTTACCTATAATACCCTCATTACGCTTTACTTGATCATTCGCACAAAATTGAAGAAAAAAAAATGGATTTTTATATATTTTATTTTATTTTTGGATATGAACCATACTCCGGAATTTTGGTTTGATATGATGAATTATATATAGAACATGTGATGGAGTGGAAAAGTTGCTAGACTGTTGATTTTTCATTTTCAGTTTAGATTACAACAATCATTTTTCGGCTACTGTAGATGGATTTATGAAGAGGAAGATAAACCAATTATTTTTCATCACCACAAATGATAACAATTAATCAAAATAAATATGTAATAAATTGTCAAAAATCAATTGAGATTAAATGTATTTTTAAAGATTTGATAGAAAAAAGGAAAAAAATATAAAATGTATTTTAAAAGAAAGAATAGAAAAAAGACAAAAATGTGGTAAATAAGATTTGAACTCTTCTAATCCTGATCGGCTGATTGTAAATAGATAAAACAATTAAATGAAAAGATAGAAAAAATAAAAATATAAAAATAAAAATAATTTGAAAGAACATATAGAAAAAGGAAAAAGTTTAAAAAGTTAAGATCAAATGTGGCGTAGAGATTCAAACTTCAATATTTTTAGAAGGCACTGCGCTCAACAACCACCGCAACTAAATCATTTTTTACAACATAAGATTAACTGAAAATTTACATAAAATAATTTTTCATTCATATTTTTATTTACGATTTTACCCATACAATTTTGCTTTAATATATGTATAGATTTGATCCATAAAAAAATGACTATCTTTTTTGCTATAAAAACATTTTGTCATCTTTTGCTTAAAAAAAAAGGGGAAATGTGCAAATCCCCCCTTAATGTTTACACCTTGGTGCAAATAGCCACATGAACTTTATTTTGGAGCAAATTAGCCCCCAAAAACATTTTTTAGGGGCAAATAAGCCCTTCAGTTAACTGGAACAAATGGTCTCTCACCTAAGTTCATTTTCATCCATTTTTTTTCATTTTTTGTGGGGCCCACAAGCTATCCCTAAATCAATCCATCTTGCTTCTTTGGTTTAAAGACCAAAAATCTTACAAAATCCTCTCAATTTTCTCACAAAGATTCACTTTCTTTTCAACAATGCCCAACAAACAACATGTGGGAAAATCGCACCACTAGAGTACATACTTTCTTATACAAAATAAAAGGGAACGCGTTCTTCCTCATACAAAATACTAATGCATGATGCAGCAAAAAATGAAAGAAGTTCAATTCTTCCTACCAATACACATTTGCACTAGTCATTTTAGATATTCCAAAAGTAAGTCAAAAAACTTCAGATATATATCTAGTTATGATCTTCATTTGTAAGTGTAGATGATCCACCTATGCTGCATTTTCCATTTTTTCTTATGTCTCTCCGCTCTAATTCTTTCCATTTCAAGCCTGGAGGTTTGAATGGCAAATCCATTGACATTCTTACTCCTGATTTATTCCCTTTGAATTTTATGGTTCTGAAATTACTTGGGCTACAAAGTTGTTTGGTTTTGTTTCTATTAATCTCTCTCTCATTTGGTATTGGGAATCTGATAATTGGATCAGATTCTTGTGGAATTGATTGTTCAGCCTCTTGGATGACTCTTTAAGAGGCTAGCCCGGGCTACAAGGAGATGAATGAATTAGATATAGGAAACCAAAATATATATTAATGTTTAAAAAAAAACTCATATTGATAGTGGTTTTGCCACTGTTCAAATCAACATGACATCCAATTCCAACAAAATTCTTCCGTCTTCGAGTTTGGAGTTTTTTAGGCCTTGTTGTGATGCTTTCAGGAACCTAAAAAAAGTATATTGCACCACAAAAAACAAGAAATAAATTATATTAGATGTCAAAAGAAAGCAAAAACAAAAAAAATGATATTTACCTGATTTCCCTTATTTGGACACCTGACTTTGTTGTGACCTGTTTTGCTGCAAATGCTGCACTCTTGTGCCTTCCCTCTCTTTGATTATTTGTTACTCGAGCCAGAAGGTTCATTGGATGCTCTTACCCTTTTCTTCCTAGGTCTCTCTGGCATCTTATAAAATGGTGGAGGTTCAATTGGTGCATATTCTTCAATCCTAAAGAATTTTGGTCCAGGAACAGGTAATATTGGGTGTTCATATGCCTTTTGGTAAGTGGATTTGTGGTACCACTTGGATATCACTGATAGGGGATCTATCTTAGAATAATACATAGCGCTTATAGCATGCATGCATGGTATTCCAGTTAGTTCCCAAGCTCTATAAGTGCAAATTTTTCTATCCAAACATACTGTATGCTTATCCTCACCCTCCCAATTTCATATCCCGATGAACCATTAAAAAGCACCTTACACCCAACAGCAGAATTTTTGTTGTTTTGATACATCTTCAGAGCAGCAGGAGACCATTCATTGAACCATGAATCACACATTTTTTCCTAGTCATTGCATTAACTCTTATTTCTTCTAGCATGCTCACTATTGGCTTATGTCTTGCATTAACTAAAGTTAAATTAAAACTTTCACTAATATTGTTATCAATCATGTAAGAACTACACCTGTTACTTTGATAAGCCCCACACCATGTGTGTATAGGGTATTTCAATAAGTCCTCAACTGCCTTTTGGTGCACCTCACCAAGCTTTGTAAGATTAGCCTTCAAATCTTCTTCAAATGTACTCCATGCACAAATACAAAATTTCTTCTTGAGTTCACCTCCATTCCATTTCTTAGACCAATTGGCATATACATGCCTAGCACACCACCTATGCTCTGCCATAGGTAATATCAATTGGACTGCATCAATTAAACCCTGCAATAAAATAAAATAAATAAAATTACAGTTCTCAAAATTATAAGATTAGTCTTGATAAACAAACTTAGCTGAAAGAATGTTTCAATTAACTAACCTTTTGCATATCCGAGATTATAGTAAATTGACACCCATCTCCAAGCTCTAGCTCTTGCCTAAGCCAACATAAAAACCATCTCCAGTTTCCCTTATTCTCCTTACTAACAACAGCCCATGCAATAGGTATTACCTGATCATTTCCATCTTTTTCTACTGCTGTAAGCAACTGACCTTGACAAACACCTTTCAAAAAACATCCATCAAGACTAATTAGAGGTCTACATTGACCTAACCAATTCTTTTTACATGCATCAAACATCACAAACATCCTCTTAAATATTTTTTTTTCCTGATTCATCCATTCTTCACAGAATTGAATCTGAGTTATAGTTCCAGGGTTCTCTCTTATCAGTGCATTAACATAAGTTTCTAGGTAACCAAATTCTTTCTTGAAACTACCATCAAGTTCATGAAGTATAGATCTTTTGGCCCTCTTGCACTTGTCCTTACTGACATAGATTTTCAAATGCTTCTCAACCTCTGCCTGCATATCTTTAACTGAGAACTTGGGATTTTTATAAATTTGATTCTTAAAATATTTAGCCAAAAAATGTTGGCTAGCACTAGGCACTTTAAACTGTCTAAAGCATATATGCTCCATGACTACAGTCTTCATAGCTAACCCACCTTTATTTCTATCCTTTGATACAAAAAGTTTGAATGTACAACCTACTTCATTTAAACATATTACTCTTAATCTAGAAGGTTCATTCTTTAGAAACTTCAATTTAAAACCAAATTTCACCCCATAGTCATTGATTGCATCTCTGGCCTCTTTTGCATTAGCAAAAGTCATCCCAATATCAAAAAATCCTTGGCCAGAATAAGAATATGGAGCTTCATCGCCTAAATCATGCCCTATCTCTGTCCCACTGCTACCATCTTTTTCATCTTCATCTGCAATTCCATCACTATCACTGACATCACCCTCATCCTCTTCACTTACAAAACCCACTGGACTAATATATAAGTTCTTTACATTCTCTAGAACAGATATTCCAGCACTAGGTCCAAAGTTCACTTCATCAGCAGCCCATAAATTCTCTTCTATACCAACATCAACGTCAACAAACATTGTATTGTCATCAACCCTGGGTGGTCTCTCACTCGGAAGTATATTTGGAGTAAAATATGAAAGTATATCATCACTTTGATCAATGAATATCTCAATTTTATCCCATCTAAATGATTTGAGATACTCTAATACTTTCCTAAGAGACTCTTTATTATTCACTGGAAATAAACCACCATCGAAATGTTTTGCAGTCTCAAGCACAAAGATTTTTTTCACATTAGGATAACCTAACTCTGAAAACAAATTCACAATATGATCATAGGTCACACTTTTCACATCATCAAACATAATATCAACAAAACCCTCTCCATAAGTCACAAAACTATCAATTAACCAATTTTTCCCATAATGGAACTAAAATTCTACTACTTCGGACATTCTGCAGTAAAAATAAATGCAAATCTCTAAAAAAAATCCAAACGTCAATTATCACGCAAAAAAATTCAAAATCTAACAGTAAAAACAAACAAAATAAAAGTGTTATCTCTAACCTTTAACAGTCGAAGTAATTTGTATTCAACCTTCGCCTTTGATTTTCGGGTTCCTAAAGAGGGTTTTTAGCAATTTGTCTTCAACATCTGCCTTTGATTTTAGGGTTCATGTGGAGGGTTTTTAGTGGGAGGATTCTCAGCAAGCTCAAACCAAAAGAAAGATGAATGAGTTTCTAGTTTCCCACTGTTTAGGTAAGAAAGATGAATGGATTTTTGGTTTTTGGTTCCCGCTATTTAAGTTATAAAGATGAATGGGTTTCTGGTTCCCGCTGTTTAGGTGTATAGACGGAGTTATATGTCTGTTAGGAGGGAGGTTTAATTGCACCACTTTTGGATTACTTTGGGTTTAATTGCTCTAAAATAAAGTTAAGGAATATATGCACCTGGTTGGGTGGAAACACATGCACCTTTTCCAAAAAAAAAACATTTTGTCATCTGCTTTCGATCATTTTAATATTTCAATAAGTCTGTTCAGCTACAATGTAGCCAGCCACACAAGGGTACTAAAGTAATTTAGAATCATTATCATGTCAGATATTAATAATCATAAATGGTATTTTATTATATTTTTACTAGATTACCCTTCCCACCAATTTAAGAGAGAGAGTGCTCCTCTAAAATTTGAAATTGAAATGAGACCCTCTCTCCTCTTTCCTCCCATTTATTACTATAATTTGTAGTTTCAAAAAATGGTATATATCTCTCTTTCTCCATCTTTTTACAAGAAATTATATACAAGGATATACAATATGAGGTTATTTGAGTTTTAAACTTTTATAATCATACGAGATTGTAAATTTTTGAGACTTAGATTGGAAATTAGAAAAATGATTTTCTGTTACTCCTCTTGCTATTTTGGTCTGTATTCTTTTTTTACGAAAACAATGGAATGGTTTTAGTTAAATATAAAACAAATGAAAAAAATGACCGAAATTAATTTAAGGAACAAAAATTATTCTGGTCTGTATTTTTTTTATGAAAACAATGGAATGATTTTAGTTGAATATAAAACAGAGGAAAAAAATGACCGAAATTAATTTAAGGAACAAAAATTATTCTGGTCTGTATTTTTTTTTTTACGAAAATAATGGAATGGTTTTAGTTGAAAAAAACAGTGGGGGAAAAAAGACTGAAATTATTCTAAGGAACAAAAATTAAAAAAAAAAATGGGCTTAAGAATTTCTATTATTAATGGCCCAAATCAAATATACAGAGGCACATCTTTAATATAGTGATAAGCCCAACTAGTGATTAAATCTTTAAATGGATATAGGATCAAACCTCATACATTGACACTAATCAATAAGAAAAATATTAATATATACCAGATTGATATTTACTAAATTTTCAATGTGGGACACTATTTTTTGAGATGTACAACAGATTTACAGAATGAGCGGGCTTCAGGATGAAACTGAACAAGGGCCAATGTACGAACTTTATTGAAGAAATGAAACTCTATCTTTCAGCTGTAGTAAACATATGTATAAGATTGATTGCTATGCTAATTTAATTAGTTTGGATAAGTTTTGAAGAAATTATGAGAAATAGTATGATTTGAGAGAGATATGTCATGCCCGTAACCTGTTCGTGTAAAGAAGAACATACAAACACACACTGTGTGTGTGTGTGTGAGAGAGAGAGAGAGAGAGAGAGAGAGAGTTGGAGTAACAATCTGCGGAACTTTCTAATTCTTAAACAGATTTGAATGATAGTACAACATTAGATAAATACTAAAAAGGATAATATATTGATAATTGTGATGAAGAGACAACCCTCATCATCTTGAAAATTTGCAGAAATTTAAAAATTTCAGCTAGGGTACATCGCACATGCAAAAGATGGATTCAACAACGTTAACATAAGAAACATTAGATATTGTTATCGCCGCTGTCGTCGGTGATGACAATTATGGGGGCGGGTGAGGAAATTCCTTCCGTGTCTTCCTCGTTAGACTTGCTCATCTCGAGGAACCATTCGTATAGCTTAGGAAGAGGATAACTCTCCAAAAGCATTGCCGAAACGGTGTCGTGTTTCGAAGTGAGGAGAAGTCGGCGAAGGAGCTCGTGAAGCTCTTCCTTGAGTTTGTTATTATCGTCTCGAATATTCCTATAAAGGATTTCGAGACTTTTTGGACTTGGAGGGACATTCCATTCCAGGGCACGTACGCGCTTAGCAGTAGGGGTATTGTGTTTTACACCCAAAGGTGACGTAGCATTTTTTTTCATAGAGGAGGGTGTATTTTTTGCAGGAGGAGTTTCAACTTTTATTTTTCTGGTGGGGGTTTGTTTCTGTTTGGGAGTAGTGCTCGAGTTTTTCGCTGGGGTTGTCATGTTGCAAAGATTCAACTAGCTTTGAAAAAATGAGTAAATACAATTTATGTATTGCCAGATTATATAAAGAATGGAGTGAGACATAAATTTTGAACAAAAGCTGAACAGTCTCTTAATTGTTGTTGGATCTTAATTGTTGTTCGAATCCGCATGATTAAGATTTCAATGGAGGCGTGAGATGGAGCTTTAATGCATCAGTTTCTTGTATTAATGTAAAGAAACCCCTACTAGTCCCAAATAATAGTAGATGTAATCATTGAAATCTCTCCATCTGATCTCTCCTTCTCTCTCTAATCTGCATGCGCCATCTGATCTTTCTTTCTCTCTCTAATTTGTTTGGCTTTTGATACAACCATTTTTCTTCAGCTTTGGAGATGCAGATATGATAGAATCGCGAACATATCAATAAATATGTATGAGATCTAATAGTTACGAATTATAATATAATGTTGTATTTCAATTTTTGAAATATAACCTCATAAGTTATATCTTAAAGTTACGAATTACAAAATAGTCTCTTATTTCAATTTTTGAAATATAATCTCATAATAAGTAACATATTAGATATACCACCAAACTATACCGTGAGATTATAAAAACTATTATCACCTATACAATATATCATATTTCAATTTTTGAAATATAATCTCATAAGTCATTATGGTATGAGATCGACTACCAAATATAATGTTAAAGTTATATCTTAAAGTTACAAGGGAAATTATATCTTAAAGTTACAAATTACAAATATAATGTTAGATTTCAATTTTTAAAATATAATCTCATAAGTCACATAGACTACTATGATACTAGGGAGATTATATCTTAAAGTTACGAATTAAAAATATAATGTTAGATTTCAATTTTTAAAATATAATCTCATAAGTCACGTAGACTACTATGATACTAGAGAGATTATATCTTAAAGTTACCAATTACAAATATAATGTTAGATTTCAATTTTTGAAATATAATCTCATAAGTCACGTAGACTACTATAATACTAGGAAAATTATATCTTAAAGTTACGAATTACAAATATAATGTTAGATTTCAATTTTTAAAATATAATCTCATAAGTCACGTAGACTACTATGATACTAGGGAGATTATATCTTAAAGTTACGAATTACAAATATAATGTTAGATTTCAATTTTTGAAATATAATCTCATAAGTCACGTAGACTACTATGATACTAGGGAAATTATATCTTAAAGTTACGAATTACAAATATAATGTTAGATTTCAATTTTTAAAATATAATCTCATAAGTCACGTAGACTACTATGATACTAGGGAGATTATATCTTAAAGTAACGAATTACAAATATAATGTTAGATTTCAATTTTTGAAATATAATCTCATAAGTCACGTAGACTACTATGATACTAGGGAAATTATATCTTAAAGTTACGAATTACAAATATAATGTTAGATTTCAATTTTTAAAATATAATCTCATAAGTCATGTAGACTACTATGATACTAGGGAGATTATATCTTAAAGTTACGAATTACAAATATAATGTTAGATTTCAATTTTTAAAATATAATGTAACACCCTAATTTTATAAACATAGAATGCTATTTATTTTATAAAATCTAACATGTAAAATAATGACTGAAAGAGAATTTAAAACATTTTCTCAAATATGTAATAAAACTAATACTAGAAAATCATAATAATTCATATAACATAGTGCGGAAGCGATTTTAAATATTTCAAACATCTAAACATTTTTAAAATAAGAAACACACAATCCAACAGAAATATCAACTAAAGTTTTAGTAGTCAAAGTTTAATAACTTAAATATTTAAATAAAGACTAGTTAACATCCATCTCCTCCTTGCCATCTCCAAACTCCTCAACCTGAAATGTTGTAATATAGGGAATGAGTATAACGAATACACTCAGTGGAGAATACGCATTATCCAAAACATATTAAACGAGTAACTCATATTCAGACATTCATGCCATGTCACATAATAATAATTGTTTGAACAGTGGGGAGTCAGCCCAAAGGCAACTTATCACGGCCTCAGACCTATTAACGGTCTCTGAACAAGTATATGCATATACACATGCACGGTGGGCGACCAAAGGACAACTTTTACGGTCCTGGACCTATGAACGGTCCCTGGCATACTTTAACTTTAACTTTCACATAAACATTCAGTCGAACAATAACTCACAAGATCAATATATAATGGATAATAAATAACCACGTGCGTATAAAATTCCCCACCTTTACTTTGAAGATCTTTGACTCGACTTTTCAATGCAAAATATTAAAGATTTGCAGGAAGTAATTCACCTTCACCTAGCAGAGAGTATAATTAATTATATTAAATAATTAATGTTATTAAAATATAAAATACTTAATTCTATTAAAAGATTAAAGTCTTAAAGTTCTTAAGCTTTACGTTTCTATAAAAAAATAAATTATGTGAATATGTTAGTTATAATTGAATTTATTTGATATGGTTGGATATAGAATTTATTTAATTATTCTTCTTTCTAATTTTCGTGACTTTAATGTTTATTGGAACATAATAGTTTTATCATTTAAAAACAAATTAAAGGTCATGTAGATTGGAGGCAGATTATTAATAGCCTAGGAATTGGTGCACGTATTTAACCTAAACAAATATTAAATGTCAAGAATAGAATTCCCAATACCAATACTCTTTTTCTTAAATCCCTAATAGACCGTATCTCTCTCTCTCTCTCTCTCTCTTAATCTCCTCTGAATCTCATCTCAGTCATCTTCGTGTGCTATTTCTCTCGATCTCTTAATTATTTTCTTTTCCTTCCTACATCAATCTCTATTGATTTCTTCCCAAACCACATTCTCAAATATCAAAATATTCCATTAACCACCTAAATATCGGTAGGAATGCGAGAATAGAGAATTGGAGCTCTCATTAATGTTGAGTTGCAGATGAGTATCGACTAATGGGGTGATGAATTATTCAAAAGAAAACACAGGGATTATCCTAAATTAGAAGATCTGGTATCAGTTTCAATGAAATTGAAGATTTATTTCCTAGGTTGGTTGACGGAGAAAAACAGAGATTCTACATGTAATACGATACACACATATTTCTATTTATTATTAAAATTGACATTTTTATTTTATTATTCATGGAAATTGAGAAGTAAAATTTAGTGATTTGATACAGATTGTTGTTGGAGTTTGAAGCCTTACCAGTTATCAAAGTGACTGAAATTCCTTGCTGATTAAATTAGAGTGTTTCCAAATTTCTGTGCGGTAGAAGAAGGGAAGAAGAAATGAATGTTTGGACAAGGATAATATCCATAAATTATATGAAAACTTGGTTCGAGTGAATACCTGACTTGGATTTTTGACTTGAAACTTAAATTCCAATTCTTATTTTGAATCGCTTTTTGAACGAATTGATGGACTCTTCATCTTGATTCAAATATAGAAATGTGGCTTTGAATTGGAATATTTGATGTGAATATAGAGATACTTCATTGTTGCTTCAGAGGATGGTTATCAGAATATTTAGATGGTTTGAATGAATTCAGTTGATTTGAAATGAAAACCTTTGTGAAAGGTAGAAACTGTTCTGTGCAGTTGAACTGAACGTGAGATTGAGGGAGAATTAACTATTTATTATTATTATTATTATTATTATTATTATTATTATTATTATTATTATTATTATTATTATTATTATTATTATTATTATTATTATTATTATTATTCAGTTTCTATTTTAGAATAATTATTGTATCATAATTTATTTATTTCCATAAGGATTTATGGATTTAATATCTTATTCAATATTTTATTTAATTATCAGTCATTAAATATTAAAATTTAAATTTTCTCTGCTGGCGACGCGACTAAAAACATAAACTGTATAACTGATATTATTATAACGATAAGACTAAAAATACTATATTTATAAATAATAATTTTGAAAAATGGGTCGTTACATATAATCTCATAAGTCACGTAGACTACTATGATACTAGGGAGATTATATCTTAAAGTTAGGAATTACAAATATAATGTTAGATTTCAATTTTTGAAATATAATCTCGTAAGTCACGTAGACTACTATGATACTAGGGAAATTATATCTTAAAGTTACGAATTACAAATATAATGTTAGATTTCAATTTTCAAAATATAATCTCAAAAGTCACTAGTGTGGGTATGATCTGGATAGACTACCAAACTATAATACTAGGGATATCATCTTATAGTTACGAATAATAGAAATTCTTAGGCCCATTTTTTTTTAATTTTTGTTCCTTAAATTAATTTCAGACGTTTTTTTTCCCTCTGTTTTATATTCAACTAAAACCATTCCATTGTTTTCGTAAAAAAAAATACAGACCAGAATAGCAAGAGGAGTAACACGTAAAAACAAATACAGACCAGAATAGCAAAGAGGAGTAACAGAAATATACATGTTAGTTTTCCTCCGCTGCAAATACAAACAAGCATGATCTAAGAGCTACAGACCAATTGTGACCAATATATCATATTTCAGAAAATACATGTTAGTTTTCCTCCGCTGCAGACCAATGAACATAACCAACAAACACCAAAAAGTGGCCTCATTCAACAAGAAACGAAACTGAATTCTGGCATTAAAACATGATTATCAAAGAAAATTCTGATATTAAAACATGAGTGCCAAACAAAATTCTGCCATTGATTACATGTGGCAATTGCATTAAACATTATAAACAACATGCGTATCCTCCACATTTGGAGGATCTTTTTCACTCAGACCACGCCCACGGCCACGGCCACGACCACGACCTCTAGAAGTAGAAACACCCTTATCTCCATCCTTTTGCTTTTCCACAGCTTTTTGTTTCTTTTCCATATCTTTTCTTTTCTTTTCAGCAGCTGACTTTTTCCCTTCCAAAATTGATTTAAATCGCAACATTTTTGGTCTTCCTTTACTTCGAGCTATATCTGGATCAAGGATAACATTTAACTCTAGATTTTTATCTGTATTATTCTCACTCGAAGAATCTTCTGCAGTATGTAATGGATCCATATTTTTCAGCTTAGCCTTCCCCTCTTTTATCCAGTTTTAGAGGAAATCCATCTTTAGATCACTGTAATAAGCTATGTCGCTGCATTCTTGAAACTCTCTTTCCACCCGTTGATGCCTCTTATACTCAGCTGTCATGTGAGGATATCCACCAGTGAAAATTATTCGAGAATGTCGTCTGTAAACATCCTTCCTCCATCTTGATAATATGTATCTCTTATTAACACTATCAATTTTCTTATACTGTAGTACCTTTAAGATATGACTACATAAAATACCTTTAGATTCAAACTTTCGGCAATCGCAATTTAAATACTCTCCAGTCGATCTATACTCCACAGTGAAGTTGAAATCCTTAGAAAAAGTCTCATTTATAGTACGAGATTCTGTTACTTCATGCTTCAATATTCCTCCTACATCATGGGCTTCAAATGCAGACACATTGCAATTCCACATATTTTTTATTTCATCTTGGAATAACTTAACTATAAAGTTAGTGTATACCGATGTGAATTGTTCTTCCCATTTGAATTTGGATACACACTGAAGCGGCCTACACTTTGAAGTATAGTCAGCTTGTAGTTCCTTCATGATTTTAGCAGTGATCGCAATTTCATATTGTTCTACAAATTGCTTCAATGTGCTTCTCGAGTGGATGTAACTATCAAAGAAAGCATGCATTGATTCACTCCTTTGTGAGGAGACCATACCAGCCCAAAACGTATAATTTAAGTAGACCATTGACCAATATTGTCTTTCCTTATACAAATCTCTAAGCCATTCATTATCATACAATGCATGCTTTTCAATGAACTCATCCCAATCATGCTCAAATTCCCTAATTGAGTGACTATTATATACAACCGCGTTGAAGTCTAAAACAACATGAGAGAATGATTTCATACCTTTGAACTTTTCTCCGGCTTTTTTCACAATATGCCACAAACAAAAATGATGAATAGAATCTGGGAAAACTTCCGCAATAGCTGCTCTAATGCTTGGGCACTGATCTGTCAATATGGCCTTAGGAGCAATACCTCCCATTGCTTCCAACCAATTTTTGAAAAACCATTTGAACGAATTTGAGGTTTCATGAGATAACAAAGCGCATCCTAATAGGATTGATTGATTATGATGATTAACACCAATCATAGTTCCAAAGGGCATTTTGTATTGATTAACGAGATAAGTAGTGTCGAAAGTCAAAACATCATGAAATTCTTCGTACGCAGCAATGCTCCGAGGATGAATCCACATCACATTTTTCAACTTTGAATCATCGCCAATATCCATTAAATGGAAAAATCTCTTGTCTCTGTAATCTCATAAAAAGGTCACGAATTGCTTCAGCGTCTCCATCACCAAGTCTCAACCTTCTCCTTTCTTCAATGTAATTTAGACAATCTTTAGCTAAGCAGCCTAAATTTAGTAGACCTCCCGATTGAACTTCAGCTAGCCTTATGTTCTTACAAGGTCGTAAACCTGCTATATCATTGGCTTCTAATTGTCTCCTCATATTAATTGACAAACTACGATGACCGGGCATGAAAATTGTGAACTGCGGATCGAGATCGTGGTTGTGGGATGAGCATACTGTAGACACCGTCCAAGAGCCGTCATCCCGTTTTATAGCATTCAAACGAGCCGGGCAATTAATCCTTTTTGTACACTTCTTCACTTCAGACTTGCGCCCCCTATCGCAACAAATCATAAGATATTTTCCGCGCCGTATTGTTCTAGTAGCAATACTGAAGCCTTTATGCTTTGCATGAGCCAAATACGCTTGAAATAGATATTCTCTATTCACATATACAACGCCAGTTTTAGGTCCCTCATTGAGGAACTCTTCAGTGAATTCAATTTCATTCTCCTCTGCCAAAACTTCTTCTTCTTCATTACCCTCTGCCAAAACTTCTTCTGGAGTTGCAACGAGCATTTCTTCATTAGAATCTGATCGATTCTCGTCGAAATCTGGATATGCATTTAAATCAATAGTTCGAACCAAATCGTCTTCGTTTTCGAATAATTGAAGAAATGTTTCACTAAGAGCATAGTTGATTTCCTCCATCCTCCCTCTTCGTAAGAAATTTTATATTTGAGATATATGAAACACTATAAATGTATCTTAAATTAGATTTTGAGATATGAGAAAGAATTTGTGAAGTGTTTTTGGGAGTAGATATCGTGCGGACGTGTTTTTATTAGAATATTAATTAGCGTGATAAATTGTGTTTTTAGGAGCAGTTAGGCGTGCTATACCTATCTCTATTCTCTAATGTTTGTCTGCTCATTAAATGATAGGAGAGAAGTTTAAATTAGGAAGAAAAGGGTAATATAGTCCAAACACAATTTAATTTTTAATTAAAATGATATTGATTAAGAGAGATAAAAAAGGAATGGCAATGTGGCTAGCCACAATGTATCCATTTAGAAGTACTCTTAGGCAATGTTTGGTAGCCTAGATAAAGGCATATTAGTATAGGTATCCAGTAAGAACCGTGTGTTTGGTAGCCATTATTCATTCACGCGAGGCCCGGTCTTAACGCGAGGCCCGGGGTGTAATTTACTGATTTAGCTGGATAATGTATCTGACGCCCCCCTCGGATACAGTTTCTGGCATAGCAATCTTAGTATATATGCCTTTATCTAGGCTACCAAACATTCCCTAAACTAATTTACTCATTCCAGAACTTAGTCTACCAAATAAAACAATGTACCAAACAGATATGTGAAACAATCTTAGTATATTTATCTTAATAACCAAACACACAATTAAAATAGCTAATACACAATTATCTTTCAAAGCAATCCAGATTTTATTAATGTGGATATATCCGTACCAGTATACCAAACATTGCCTTAATATTTTTCCCACGATTAATTATTGTACTCCACAAAAATACAAAGTTGAGAGAGAAAGTATAGACCGCCTACATAATCCGAGCCCCAAATAAAAATCTGAGAAATAGAAAAATGTGCCTAGCGGTATTCGCATGGAAGTCTCACCCACTCTACCCCTTCCTTTTATTGTTCAACAGAGACGAATTCTACAATCGGTGTGCTCTCACACCACTTGATTTTCAATTCATATATTTGTATTTCTCCTTAAATTAAAAAAATTGTGGTGTATTATGACAGGGCGACGACGCCGTTGGGGTGGTGGGGCGACGGTTTAATCCTGGGCGGGAGAGATGGGGAGGCCGGCGGAACCTGGTTGGGGTGCAGCAGGGATGGAAGGCTTGCGTTTCTTACCAATGTGAGGGAAACCCTACCCCTTCCTCAACTCAAAAGCAGAGGAGATCTCCCCGTTCGCTTCTTCAAGGTAGTTCATTCCTTGTATTTTAATTTTTAGCATCAAATTAGTTGTTTTGAGTGGGGTTTATGGGTTGTGTGTTGATGTTTACTATGAAATTTGCAGAGTAGGAAAAGTCCGGAAGAATTCGGCGAGGAACTGATGGAAGAAGCGGATCAGTTCAATGGTTTCAATCTAATCGTAGCTGATTTGAACTCAATGAGCATGGTTTACATTACCAACAGGCCAGGACATGAACATGATGCTGGTGGTCTCTATTTCGCACAAGTTGCTCCTGGTATTCATGTGCTTTCAAATGCAAAACTCGACTCCCCCTGGCCTAAGGTTAGGTTTTTAACACCATTAATTTGTTATGATATATCCACTGGTCAAATCATCTTCGTAGATTGGAGTCTTGACAATGAATTGCAGTATTATGCCTTGTTCCAGCAAGTGATGGGCATTTGAGGATGTGAACAATTTTAACTTGTGATTATCAAATAATTTTGTTTGATGTTAAATTTGGGGATTTTGTACGTCTCTCATATCATATATACTTTAGGCCTTTGCAAATAGTAACATGTTTAATGTTGTTTAAGCTCTTGCCCTGCAGGCTCAAAGATTGAGACGTGGTTTTGAGGGTGTGTTGGGAAATTTTTTTGAAGCAAAAATCTCATTGAAAGAGATGACTAAAATGCTAATGAACGACACCACTAAGGATGAGAGCGAGCTGCCTGGCATCCACCCTCCTGAGTTCGAATACCTCTTGAGTGCCATTTTCGTGGAGGCACATACACCTTGGGTAAATAATAATACATCATTACTCCTATTATATTTTTGAAAAGATGAATATATGTATGTAGTTGGAGAGTCTTGAGACCTAGCTCACTCTCAAATTCTCAATTCACAGGGACGATATGGGACGCGAAGTACTTCTGCAGTGCTTCTAACAGCAGGCGGAGCAGTCTCCTTTTACGAAACTTATCTGGAAAATGATGCATGGAAGGATCATACAATAAACTACAGCATTCAGTCAGCACCATAATTTCGCTAATCTGCTACGACTTATAAGGAGGTGTAGCCGTGTATGTATAGTAGTTGAACGAGTTTCTTCATCGCTTCTGTACAAATCACGATTTTCTGTTAATGTTGTTATGGTTGATATCTGCTAAATAAAGGAAAGCATTTTGTATTTGTATTTGTATTTGTTGTGAGCAAAGAAAGACTAGAAAGGGAGTAGAGATCAAGGCAACAGCTAGGATGTTTATTCAATAATATTACAGAGGGTGGTCTAGCCGTCTAGGTTTATATATATATAAGAGCGATGAGTGATCAGGCAGCGCATGTAGCGCAGGTGCAGCCAGCGCCGCAGCTGCAGAAGGCCTTACCGGTCCCCTTGGTGGTGGACTTAGAACAGGTGCATGGATTACAGCTGCAGTGCTCCCCGCACGAGCACTGCTTGTGGTCCACGGTGGAGGCGGCATCCCCGCCTCCAGACGTGCACCTACAACTCATCCCACCGGGGCAGGGCGACGGGCACCCGCACCTGTCGTTGCACACCACACCGCTTCCTCTCATGTCCGCCATTTCTGCGCCTTCCTCTTTTCTCTTTCAATTTTAAGATGCTAGTGCGATTGATGGTTGAGAAAATGCAGCACAGTTAAGCTACCACAGCATCAATATTTTATATATATATCGTGATATACGGCGCCGATTATGATGTGGGACGTGGCAAAATCAAAATACACTTGTCAAATTCTGTTGTTGCTTATTCAATCATCTTCATCTTGCATGATCTGTGCCTGTCAACTCCCAATGCATGCACATATGACATATCTGGTTTTGCAGGTTTTATTTGTCGTGGGCCTCACGGGTTCTTACAAGAAGGCCCAACATTAGGTTTTGGGCCCCCACAAACCTCAATCCGTTCTGTTATAATAAATTAATATCTATCTACTCCATGTGGATTTAAATTGTTTGATTTTATTACAACTACTTTCCCACGTGGATTCATATAAGATATTTTTTTCATTAAAAGTAGAATACAATTCTAAAGAGCATCTCGTATACATGTATTTTAAAATCATGCTAACACTTATGAATGTTTGTGTTGCTCGCACCTTAACACAACAGGAATAAGAGTTGGCCCAATAGGATGGTTAAGTGATAGAGTAACTGTCTCACTGAAAGATTATTATGAGTTTAAATTGTATCAATGTTTTAATCCAACTACCCAAAAATGCATCTATAAGTAGCGGCTCTGACTCAGTACATGTAGATTTAGTAAGACGTGTGTGTATTTCACACTATAAATCCATCATAATTAGAAACAACTTTGGCCTCGTCGTCCACCCACTCCAAGCTTTTCATAACCGGATAAAATCGTATATTGCATTTATGTGTTGCATTTTCTATTGAGTAGGATGAACTTAAATAATAAGTGCAAAAAAATTAAGCTAAAACACAATAAATTTAAATCGAAGTAAGAATGAAAAATAAAAAGTAAAAAAAATTGTACAGAAATGCAATAGACTAATTCATCCGCCTTATAACACGGCATTCTATCTACTGCATTTAATTTGAGGCACGAGAGAATGTTACCAAACATTTATTATTATTTATCTTCATCATCTGAATACATTAATTATACAGTATTTTTTTCAAGAATATCTTCTTGTTTAGGTCACAAATTAAGTAATATTTTTGTTGGATTTAGAAAAGGAGAGGAAATGATATGAAATAATGGTGGTGGACGGTAATCCCGGGGTGCTTGGCCATGGAGATAATGGGCTTGAAATTATAATTATAGAGTATGGAGAGAGGGCCCCTTGCTTAGCTGTTGCTCGCCTTTAAAATAAAATAAAATGGTGTGTGAAGTCTGTTTAATGATACAAGTCAATTCCACTGTTTTCTCTAGCTATCATCATCATCATTTCTGTTTCCCACCAGGCAAGGGCAGCCCAACACTCCTCACCTCTACTTAAAAATTCGAATTCAGAGAGAGAGAGAGAGAGAGAGAGAGTAGGGAATATTTCCGATTGTGTAAGACGTACAAATGAAATTCCTGAATGGACGTATTCTCACTTCTCAGTCGTCCTCACACACAGTAATTAGCAGCCAAAAGAAAAATTAATTCCAGCTGCATTCCTCCTGTATATATACATTACACACGCTGCTCAGATAACGACGACTGCCTTTCTTCGTGTTTTTGTCCATTTAAATTGATAACTATCCTTTTTATTTACTTGTTGAAATCTTATTAAATTTATTAGTAATTATGCATGTTAGTTTAGTGATATCTATTATGTACGTGTGGATCTTAATCTTTGTTCAAACTTTGAACTGCTCTAACATCGAGAAACCGTGGTATGGCTTTGATCACCTTATAATATACATATATCCAAGGACAGCTAAATTAACAACTACATATGTATAGTTGCCAAATTCAATATTACCTTCCGATATAGTGTTCGATTGTGGGCAAATTTTAAGAAAATGCATATTTATTAATATATGTGCGGACAATATCATTATTAACATGTAATGTAAACATACTTGAAAGCATGCATGTAGACAAAATCATACATACGTACTCAAATTTCACTCAAGTTGTTAACATATATAGAAGCTATTTAATTGGAAGAACAAAAAGCTTTTAAATATTTTATCTTCTTATGTTTGCTTCTTCGTACACACATGAGAATAAGACATGGTCTGTTTGGAAGTCAAATTATGATGTAATATTAAATTATAGTAATATTGATTGAATCAAAGTAAGTGGTCAAACAATGAACCGAGATAAGTTAATGAACTGTGTGAGTGTGCGGAATCTTTTGAAGCTTATGTTCTCTTCAAAAGGAAAAATGATACAAGTATTATAAGCAATATGCATAGTTGAACAATAAAAGTGTACAAAGTAAATGAGGGCCCACAACTAAAATGATTAACAGACAGTAGGAGCCAAAGCAGCGAGATATAATATAACCTCGGAAAATCTTGGATTCGTTTATATAATATGGTCATTAACAACTGATAAGCTTTACCCAAATTAAGTTCAAATACCGTAACCTAAAGATGGTTAAGTTCATCAATTGTTAAGCAAATTTAATTTCCGATCTTATAATGTATTAATTAATATATTTTATTTTATACAAAATCATTCAATGTACAATCTTATCTATAATCTACTGCACCGCCCACCCCCTCGGGATAATAAGAGCAACTTTAATGAATGAACGAATGCTGCTAGTAAACAACGAAAAGTTGTGTTTGATTTATGAGATTTTTTTTGGTTTTTTTTTTGTTCGGGGGAATAAATAAATAAATAAATAAAATACATATATCTATATCTATATGTATATATATAATGAAATCAGTCGAGAGCATTGGGACCCGCACAGGCTTTGAGAAGAGGGCTCCAAATCCACTGTACCAAATACTTCCTTCCCCGCCGCCCGTTCAAATTATAGGTTCTTCCATCTCTGTCCCTCATCACCTGTCCGATATACCCTCCGCCGCCGCCGGTTCCGTACAGCCCTTCGCACAGGTCCCCTATCTCCGTCGGCGCCGTCGGATCCTCCCCGGCGTACCACGCGTTCACCAGCGGGTTCGACGCCAGCTCCGCCAGCTCGTGTGCTATCACGCTTATCATCCCGTCCACCCCCACGTCGCCGTTGGGCGGCCTCAGCGCCCCCGGCCCCCCGCCCCCCATGTACCCGGGCACCGCGAACGGGTAGGCGCACACCTCCGGGCACTGCTTCCCGGAGTTCCCCACCCACGCGTACGGCAATGTGTACCCGACCATCGACGGGAACGTGAAGTAGTGAAAGCCGCACACGGCGCGGCAGAAGTCCTGGACGGTCACATCGGTGGCGGTGAGGACGAGGTAGATTCCGTTCTTGTGGTCGACGGGGAAGGGCTTGGATCTAACGGCGGTGGCGATGACCTCCTGCATGGAGAGGCGTGTGAGTTGGGTGCCGTGCGAGTAGAGGTGGTCGGAGTATTCTCCGGCGATGAGGATGGATCGGGAGATGTTGGCGCCGGTCTGGTCGGTGTAGAGGGTGACTGTGCGCCACCAGTCGGAGACGGAGGGGGAGGGAGCGGCGCGGTGGTTGAAGGTGGAGATGGAGAGGAGGAAGTCCTTGATGAGGAGTTGATGTGTGGGGGCCCACTTCCCATACCAGATGACGTAGATATTGATCGGAGACGAGAGCACCGGGCCCATGTGGTACCGGAGGTTGACGAGGTTGGATGAGCCCTCGAATTTGTCGGAGGCGGAGATGGATTTAGGCGGGAGTTTAGGGTTGAAGAATGTATGCGACTTATCGCCGGCGGGTGTTGGGTGTATTTTCAGAGGCTGTACGGCGGCGGCATTATCAGGTTTATTTTGAGAATGAGCTACAGCGATTAAAGAGGCAAAGAAAAGCAAGTGGTGCGTCAACATTTTGGAGGCGGAGGAGTGGGAGAGTGATGGAAGAGGAGAGAGCTGTGGGCGGTTATTAAGTAGTGAGTGAGTGAGTGAGTGAGAGAGAGAGAGAGAGAGAGTAATTTACATTTTGGGAGGTTTAGAGAGAGAAATGGAATTGAAAATGGGCTGGTGACAGCTGCCATGGTTTATGTGCTGGTGGACACTCCTTTTATAATTTTATGTCTCCCTCTCTTTTGTTTTGTTACATACTTGAATGGAATCTAGAAATTAGTGAAACGAGTTAAGGGCAGGGCTGCATGCACTTTAATGCCACGGGAATAAAAACGAAATGAATTTCAAAGTTTCACCTAACTTGGCCTCTCTCTATTACTATTACCTTGGACCAATAAGGTAAGCGAAGGATTATTTATTTATTATTAATGTATTGAATTTGAACATGGTGTACTAAATCTCACCTTAAATTCAAATAAAAATCTTCACAATCACATTTGATTGGGAAAGAAAGGAGGATTAAACAATACAGTATTATTAGTTGGAAAGTAGAAAGTATATTGTGAGAGGTTATAATGTTTGGAATGAAACGTGAGTAGAAGAAAGTGGAGTGCGGTTTATAGGTTTACCTTTAAACTGAATGTTGATAAAGTTGTAGCCGGTTGAATGGGTAACTAGCACAAGTAAAAGAGGGGGGGAGAGGGACAAGTTAGGATGAGCTGTGACCGTTATTGTCTGATTCTATACATATAAAAGTCAAAAAGATGACCACCACCACAAAATATCTCTCTCTCTCTCTCTCTCTATATATATATATTACTGGGCCACCCCCATTTATGAAATTAGTTACAGGCTTGGCCCTTTAACATTTAACATTTTGGGCTGACCTCTTTTCAGATTTTCACGCACGTATCCAACCCACTATGCCATTTATTTGCCGCTCGTGTGGCTACCGTGCCCCAATTTTGTATTTTTAATTAAATACATATTTTTAAAATGTTTTGAAAAAAAAAAAAAAAATTAGATACATATCTTACCCATTTGAGTGAATGTTAATTATGATGGTCGATTTCTTTTTTCGGCTCCTCCCTACTTCTATGTAAATGATAATGTAGTGTTTTTTCACACGGTATTGTTAAAAAAATATATATATCATTATCATTTACATAGTAGGAAGCCAAAAAAAAAAATTAATATAATTAACATCTACTAATATTGACATATATGTCACCAAAATATTTTTTACAAAAATATGTTAACTTATTTTTAAAAATTAAAATATAAAAATCGGACACGGTGCTTATGCACGCCATGTCAAATTTTCCACATAAAATGTGTTATTTGGACTATATTTTCTGTCTTCTCACATGCTATTTTGGTGTTGCGTCACCACAAACTTAAAAAACAAAATAGCCCACAAAATATATACATATATAGACACAAGTATTCATAAAAATATTTTCTTCAATTGGGTGTCTTTTTGTTCGAAAAACAAACCGAAGCCGATTGATACTAAAAGTAAATCCAACTGAATATAGTAATTTAATTTAATTATTATGATGTTGATTCAATTTTACTTACTACCCCTAGTTGCGAACTCGTGCTGCGTAGTCCAGATTTTTTACTAGTGAGATTTTAACAGTCCCTTTATGCAATGCAGCAAGTGGTTGAATTCATCCAACCATGATTTCAATAAGGCACACCACCTATCACACCATCTCCCCCACTTCACCATTTGATCACATCATATACTCTCCTCTCTCTCTCTCTCTCTCTCTCTCTCTCTCTCTCTCTCTCTCTCTCTCTCTCTCTCTCTCTCTCTCTCACACACACACACACACACACACACACACATATATATATATTGCAGTAAGTTTAAAGGGCCACGATGTGGTCTGACCACATGAGGGTAAATTAGTAAGTACCCATTATATTACTTTATTAAATAATACGGTAATGCTAGGCGGCCACATGAGGGTATATTAGTAAGTACACACTATATTAGTTTATTAAATAATATATGTAATTAGTGTTGTATTGTATTTTACCCTACTACCCTTTCCCTTTTAATCTAGTGAGAGAAGGAAAATAACCGATTCAAAATTCAAAATTCGAATATCTCTCTCTACATTAAAAATTATTTTGTTATTTCCAATAAAAATAGGATTAAGTATTCATTATTCTCTTTCATGTTCATCCTTCATCAAAATATATCTCCATTTTCGATCTTCAATAGGGTTAAGCATTCTTCATTATCATTCATCTTCAATCTTCACCATTTTCATTTTGTACCGATCATCAATGGAAATCACACGTAGCGAAATGAAGAAATTTTATGTTGTCTTCGAAGGCGTACGAACGGAAATATATTCAAATTGGGTAGATTGTGCTCCATGTGTTCTTGGCGAGGGGAAGCTTGTACAAATCTTTTCCAACTGAAGATCAAGCAGTTGAGGTCTATAAAAAATATATGATTACGAAAGGTGAAGAATATGATAGTGGTTGGAGCGGTGATGTCGATTCATATTTCCAGTCGAGCAATGGTGAAATTAGTTCAAAAAATCCAAAAATGAAGAAGTGCAGAAACGTTGAAGGGAAGAAGATAACATCGAGAATCAAATTCTTTATTTTGGGATTCGTAGTTGAATTTTTAGTTGGATTTGTATTGCTAATTTAATTTGAATCAGTTCAACTTTCTTTGTAAAATAATTTATCAATGAAGTTTTATTTTATTTTATTTGTATTAATGCTCGATTTCAATATACATTAATTTAGGTAACATTATTAACCAAGGTATTTGTTAACAGTTATGCTTCTAATATAATATAATACAATTATGCCTCGATTTCAATCTGTATTAGTGCTCAAATATGCCTCAATTATGCCTCTATACAATTTTTTTTATTTGTATTAATGCTCAATTATTCCTCGATTTCAATCTGCTCATACATAATATAATCTATGGCTACATTAATAATCGTAGCTACTCGAATATATTTTAATTTGAAATTATAGCATATATTAATCATCTATCACTTACTTTAGGATGAGATATGTGATAAGCACAAATATTCTTATTATTCATATTCACCTATTGTTCTAATCTCCTTAGTTAAATTATCCTATTATATCTAGGTTTGACCGTATTTAATATATGTTATATTTTCAAATTAAAATATATGTTACATATCTCATCCTAAAATAAGTGATAGATAGATAAATAATCGTGGCTACTCGAATATATTTTAAATTGAAATTATAACATATATTAATCCTCTATCACTTACTTTAGGATGAGATATGTGATAAGCACAAATATTCTTATTATTCATATTCACCTATTGTTCTAATCTTCTTAGTTAAATTATCTTATTATTCTATTATATCTAGGTTATACCGTATTTAAAATATGTTATGTTTTCAAATTATATCTAGGTTATATTTTCAAATTAAAATATATTCGAGTATATTCGACCAAATTAAAATATATGTTACATATCTCATCCTAAAATAAATGATAGACAGATTATTAATCGTGGCTACTCGAATATAAATATATATATATATATATATATATATATATTTTGATTTGAAATTATAACATATATTAATCCTCTATCACTTATTTTAGGATGAGATATGTGATAAGCACAAATATTCTTATTATTCATATTCACCTATTGTTGTAATCACCTTAGTTAAATTATCCTAATTATATGTAGCTTTTACCTTATTTGATTTTATCTATTTTAGATATGTACACGTCTGTGTTGTTATTCAAATTTAATAAAGATTCAAAGAAGATTTCTTCTCTATAATATCTGAAATTATAAACAGTATATTAAATTTAATAATAAAAAATATGAACATGTTAGATTATACTTCATGATGTATCATTTAAGTTAATTTAGGATGAGATATGGAATTATGAACTATTGTATTAAAAAAATGACTTTATAATATAGAATTATATTCAAATACTCAAATTCATGATATATTATTACTCGAAAATTTTAAAGCATTTAGGGTTTAAGGTGTAGTTCAAAACTGTGTGCTCATTTCAGCTTATTTTAACAATAAATTTAGCCGCCTCATTGCTTGGAAAGTATATAACATGATATTTGCGTAAAGAAAAATATAAGAGACCAAAATAATAGAAAACCAAATGCATAGATAGATTCATAGATAGTTCTACGAAAAAAATATATCAAAAGAAAATTAAAACGATAGTTCGATGATGGTTAGATCATAGAAAATCCACAAAACAAGCAAGAAAGCAACGTTAAACGTTGCTTGTGCTGGAATCGGGAATGACAATGAGGGAAACTCGGTTTGAAGTGCCCTCTTCTTCTCCATGCTTCTCCATCGTCAGAAAGCTATCGTATAGCTTGGTGAGAGGGTAGTTCTCAAGAAGCAACTCCCTCATAATGTTATCATCAGCAAATGATGTCATACGAAAAAAAAGATCCTTAATCTCTACCTTCAGGTTATTATGATCCTCCCTTAGAGTTTTATAGAGCAAATCGAGACTCCGTGGGGAGGGAGGCACAATCCATTCGGACACGCTCTTGGTAGGAGTGACCTTCTTGGTAGGGGTTGCCTTCTTGGTAGGGGTGACCGTGACTGTGACCTTCTTGGTAGGGGTAGTGGCCTTCTTGGTTAGGCTATCACTTCGGTTGGGGCGGGAGGGAGAAATTTTTTGTAAGGTGTATTTTTTTTTTTCTATTTTTTGGTTCCTGATCTTTTGAAGAGTGCTATTATGCTAGATTCCATAGTTGAGCTAGTGGTGTATAAGATATGAAGAGATGATGTGTTGGGGATAATAAGAACTCTCATATATATATATATAAAGAGAACCCATCATCCCACATCCCACAACTTTAATTAATGCATATAATGAACCATCAACATTTAAGATTTAATGTATTATATTGTTTTATAATGCAATTAGCAAGCATGCATGCACTAGACCAATTAGTAGCAATATAAGAATGTAATTCTAAATTTTCGCTCAAATATAAGAATGTGAAAGATTTGATATATTAATATTTAATTATATTATTTGTTCGTTCTAATATTTCGTTCAAAGATTTATTTTCAATTTCAGTATGACAGAGATTAGTTCAATTCAAATATTTTGTTCAAATTTTTCGATCATGATTCTGAGAAGCTTAGCACGTAACCATTATCAAAGCTTAATTATGGGTTTGTAAAGTGAAAAAAAAAGAACCAATAGGGTTACACTGGGAATTGTGATTGCGTGTGAAGAAAGAAAGTGTAATTAAGAAACTTAATGAATGTTTAACATTGAATCTAAAAGGTTTATTTCAAATTTATTATTGTTTTATTAATCTTTGCAAATAAAATATGAGTGTGGTTTTTTGAAATTTATTTAAAATTACTAATTAGTACGATTTAGTGAAATTAGATGAAATCTAAATTAGTGTCATGAAATATTAAAATTTTATTCGATTGGTATGATATGAAAATTATAATTGAATCTAATATTTTTATGAAACAAAAGTACATAACACATTGTTTACTAATAAGTATTTATGAAATATTGTTTATTAAATTTTTCCAATTTGTTAGATGGAGGGATTAGTTCAAATACACGAGGGATATATCTCAAATTAAATTTCTCAATCGTTGTTTTGTAAAAAAATTTCAAATTCACGTAGCTAGCTTTTTTGGAGGGAGGTATTAGTTCAAATTTTTTTTTCAAATTTTCAAGGGATATTTTTCAAATTTTTCAATCGTTGTTTTTTTTTTTTTTTAAAAAAAAGAAGCAAATTCATGTTCTTCTTTTATAGATGGATGTGATTAGTTTAAATTTTTTTGTTCTAAAATATTTCTTAGATATTTTGTCTTGACTGAACAAACTGACCAATTAAGTTTACGTTGGGAAATGTAATAGAGTGCTCAAGAAATGATTACAGTTAAGGTGTTTCTTGTAAGAAATTCAATCCAACTTAAAGGTTTTCTCGTAAAACGAAAAAAAATGTTTATTAGATTTTAAAAAAAATTACAATATAACTAGGATAATTAATAGAGTAAGGTTTAGAATTGTTATACCATGAGATTCGAACTATAGAGGAAATCTTAATGAAATTACAGAGTTACGTAAACATGGTCGTTACTAATATAAAATGAGATGAAATTACACGAATAAAGTTGGTTTAGTTAAATTAAGGCTTAATGTCAAAATTAATTTGATTATTGTATGAAATCTAGTAAAATCACACAGTATAGGTTAATATATGAGAAGTTAGAATTAAATCTTAATAAGTATTAAGAAATTAAGGTGCACTCATACAATGATCTAAGACACAATGGTCACACATAAATGAAATCATACAATATGAGATAAAATGATTAGAGTAATGATAGTGAAATCACATATACACTATACAATAAGACTTTTGAAAATATTAATTCAATGATTGATGAATTATCAATTTTTGGTGAAATCATACACTATAGGATAATATATGAGAAATCAGAATATTCAATCTTAGTATTAAGACAATCCTTGCTCTTTACACACACATTAGACCTTAAACCCTAAACCCTAGCTAAACCCTAAACACTGAACCTTAAACCCTTGCCCTTGCTCTTGCTCTTGCCCTTGCCCTTCAACACTAAATATTATATTACTAGCTAGTTATAAAGTCTTATAAGTAGTGATATTTCTTACAACTATTGATATCAATATAAAGTTAAATAAATTTAACTTAAGGTGAATGAATAAAAAAATAGAGTGAGGTTTAGACTATGCTATAAGTAAGAATTATATGGTGAATTAAAATTACTAGATTAATGATTATTGTAATCCATTCACTATATATAGAGCAAGGTGTTTGGAAATATTAATTGAATGAGTGATGAATTTTCCAATGAAATCATGCACTATAGAATTTTTTCAATGCAACTATACAATATGGTTTACGCTCTAATTACGAATAATGAGATAAAATTACTAGAGTAATGATTAGTGAATTCACATATACACTATAGCTAGACTGAGGCTTTTGGAAATTTTAATTGAACGAGTGATGAGTTATCATTTTTTAGTGAAATCATACATTATAGGCTAATATATGAGAAATTAGAATTCAATCTTAGTATTAAGCAATTAGACCTTAATCCCTAAACCCTAAACTCTTGCCCTTGCCCTTGCCCTCAAACACTATTACTAGTTATAAAGTCTTATAAGTAGTGATATTTCTTACAACTAATGATATCAATATAAAGTTAAATTAAGTTGAACGAATAAAAAAATAGAGTGAGGTTTAGTCTAAGCTATAAGTAAGAATTATACAGTAGTTATAAATTAAAATTACTAGATTAATGAGTATTGTAATTCATATACTATATAGTAAGGTTTTTTCCAACAATATAGTGAAATCATACACTATAGAATAATATATGATAAATTAGAATTAAATCTTAATATTACAAAATTAAGATTTGTAATCTCGATTTTTTAGTGAAGTCATACACTAGATTAATTAATTAATAGATTACAGTACATTTAATACACCACAACTAATTCATTTTTTATTTTCTTTATTCCACCTCCACCTTCCACAACTAGTCTTTTAATTACCGATTCTCCTTATTTCATCTTAATTCATTTCCATTGCAAGTTTTTTCTCTTCTCAAGTTAATATGGTGAGATCCAAAAACAGTGCTAGGTCGTTCCCAAAAGGACACCCTCACGGTCTTCTCCAAACTTCAGCGAGAATCAACCGCCGGATAACTTTCAAAACTCAGTGCAAGACGACGGAGTTTCATTACCTGTGTACCCTCTAATTTTGTCCATTTCTTATGTCTAGAATCTGCCGAAGGATGTTATCGACCTATGTGGTAAGGAATCACACCTTGTTTTACTTGGAGTTGGGGCCTCCGGTTTTGCATTTGACTGCCATTATGAATACCGTGAGATTGCTGCGAACAAATCGATTTGTCGACTGTGAAAGGGCTAGAGAAATGTTGTGGAGTTCATGCAAATCAGTCAAGGCGACACACTATATTTCCAAGGGAATTCAGCCGATCTAAATTATTTTGAAATTTCATTCGATGATTTCGATGAACCTGTGAATGATGAAGTTAGTGAGGAAATTTATTGATGCACTATTGAAGATGGTACTAATTTGTTATGCTTTTCTTTTTTCTTTTTCTTTTTATTTAACATAATTATTATGTAATTTGGGTGTATAATTTTGTTGTAAATGTAATCACACGTCGCACCTATATTATATATTGCAATTTAGTTGTTATTGTGCACCCAAATTTATTTTCTTTAATATCTATTGAATTTATCTTGCAATTGTAAGAATAATTGGAAATAATTACTGATTTATTAAATAAAAAATAATTAATGATTTTTTAGGGTATGATTATCGTAATAGTTTTCGAATAGTTTCATTACTCTTGTTTATGTTATATTCGGAATTTAAAATGGATGTTACAACTTACAAGCCATTCACTAATCAGTTGATTAATTAATTTACTTACTCAATTTTCTTTAATTATTTAAATGGTAGTTACAACTGTAAGTCACTACCGTAATAATTGAGAAAATGGGGTAAAAAAAAGAATTAACTAAACCGGCTCTCTAGTCTCTACATATATCTTTTATTTATTTTTTGTTCTTCACTTTATTTATTTCGTTATTCCCTTCTCTCTCCAAATGGCCAAAAAACCTCGATCTCAGTCAAGGAAGGCTCTGTTCTCACGCAAAAATCTATCGCCGGAGGAACGTCGGCGGGTAATCAGAAACTCGCGCATGGTTCAGTTCAAAGCACTGTGCAAGACGTAGGAATACAAGTATCGAATGGTAAGCTATTTAGAGTTACCAAACAACAATTTTTTTTTTGTTTAAAATATTGTGATGCTAACTTTGTTAATTTTTCCAAGTATCTGTCGAATGAGGTGATCAATATCTGTGGTAAGGAGACACGTTACATTGAGATTGAGATAGGCTATACCGGGATTAGGACTGATGTGGTCTGTCAGTACCGTGAAATCAAGCCTAACTGTCGTCTGATCTCTGGTTGGTTTGGCGTGGTGGAGTTCTTGCAGATACAGTAGGGAGATCCGGTCTATTTTGAATGGAGGTCAGACGAGCTGTCGTTGCTTCACGTTTCAATGGATAAGCATGATGATGCTGTGAAAGTGGAGAATGAATACTGGGTTTGAATATTTATTTTCTTCTGCTTTGTTTTAAGACTCATAATTATCTATTTTATTTTTGTTAAACATTATCTAAAAAATGTACTATATTGCATTTTTCCTTTTGTGTATGTAAATATTAAAAAAAATAATGCACTTGTTGCATTTTTTTTAGGGTGATCGGGTAATGACATGCTTATATCTAATCGATCTTTAAATATGTTCTTAATGTTGTTTTAGGATGATCGTTAAATATGTTCTTAATATTTTTGCTATTGTTCTTAATGTTTCTGAAAATGTCTTTACAAGATTTGGATGAATATTTAGTCAAATTAAGTTATAAAGAATATTCAGTCAAATTAATATTATTATTTCAAATATATTAATTGATATCACAAATGTTTCGGTTTCATAAAATTAGATATCACAATTTGTAATATTATATTGAAATTTCATTAAAGAAGTATCTGACAAAATTATATTATGAAGATTCGGATTCCTCCAAATCTTTTTTTTTCAAACAAGTGAGAAGAGGTAGTGTGAATTATATTTACTTAAGTTTGAAATTTTATCCTTTTTTTGATGTAAATGCAACCATCATTCACTGGTCAAACATCATAATTATAACACAATTAGGGTTTAGGGTTCAAGTATTTCAAAACATTTTATTTTTTAGAAATTAATTGAGGAAGTTGGGCAAACCATTAAAGTTTCTGGTTATAATTTATTTCAACTACTCCCTTTCCATTACATTAATTTAGAAAAAAAAAATTTGTTATAAATTCTAAAGATTCTGGCAATCAATTAAAAGATTTGGATGAAAATTTAGTCAAATTATTCACTTGTCACAAGTCCAAAAAAGGTAATTCACTTTTAAAAAAAAAGTTAATTTTTTTAAAAAATGAATATTCTCCTTATATTGGTGTTGGTTGTAAGTTATTGCAGTAAAATAACGGGTACAATAACATTTTACTAGGCTATAGTGTATAATTTCATTTTAGTAAACCCTAAACCCAATCATATCTTATAATTCTAATATATATTTAATTAATCGCACATCGGTGCATATATATTTATTTTTTTAAATGTAAACGTTATCTAAAAGCCTATTATCTCACCCTCATCAATCTTTTTTATTACTCTTTTCTGAATTCTCTAAAAACAGGTCTCTTCTACTTCTCAGATTTCTCCCATGATCTCTCTCTTGCTCTCTCATGTCTGCGGCTGCCCACAAACTGACCCTTGCCGGAACCAAATGGGTAATAGTTCACCGGGAACTCCCAGATAGAAATGACCACGTCGTCCATTATTTTTCGGCTGTGACGAAGACTATGGAATTTCAAAACCGCTTGGTAAGGATAGATCTTTCCTAAGATTTTTATGGTTTTATATGACATGATTTCCCTAATTTTTTCCTTAATTGTAATAAATTGTGGTTTAATGTTTGTTTTACTTTTTTGTGACTAGAATCTGCTGTGCTGTGTTGTTGACTATATCGGTGACCAAAGCCGCCCGTTGGTACTTCTGGTTGGAATTCATAAGGTACGTTTTCTGGTTGAATATAAATATAGGTAACTTTTAGACAAAAAGTGGAATAGGCTCTCGACTATTACCCGTCTGGAGGGTGGTTGGAAAGAGGTCGCTGAGTATATGGACCTCAATCAAGGAGAAACCGTCGAACTTCGGAGTTGTGTGTGTGACACTAGCAATTTTTACGTCGCAAGAAAGCTTCATGATGGTCTCAGAGAAGTGAAGAAAGAAGAATTCGAGGGATTTTTCAATCTAGATGACTAGGGATGTTTTCTGATGGTGGTTTTTAGATAAGAACCCTATACTTGGTGTTATTTTGTTAAGAACAATTTCATTCTGGTTTGTTTATGTCTGTTTAGTTTTTTTTATGTTTCTGTTTATGATGATTGTTTTGTTAAGAACAGTGTTGGTTGTTATGTTTATTAATGGTGTTTTGTTAAAAACACTTGTATTCTCTTTTTATGATGTTCTTAAATTTACTGTGTTTTTTAATTTCTACAATATTTTTAAATTATAATGGAATTAAAGATTCACTCTCAAATTTATAAAGTATTAGAAATTGGCACTGGAATTCACGATTTCAAAATATGAATACGAACGTAAAATTAATGACCAGTAACCATGATTTCATAACCTTCAAAATATGACATTATTTTTAGATTTCGAATTTCGTATTTCCAATATTTTAGATTTTCAAATAACTTAGATTTCAAATTTGGTACAGATAATAACTTGAGATTCATTAAATGATTTTATGAGACTAAAGATTACAATTAATTCCTTATTATTAAATAATAAAATTTGGATGTCTTCAATGCAAGCAAACCCTAGAAGCATTTATGGTTAAAAAGCACTTCTTTCATTGACCTTTTAACTTCCAAAAAATAACTATAATGTATCTATGTATATTTGATCATGATAATAATATAACAAAGACTAAATAATTATTAATTAAATTAAACATGAGTACGTATATATGTTTGATTTGATGAACTTACAATAAGAAATAAAGTTAAATAATTATATAAAGTTCACAATTACATATGTATATATATGTATATATGTAAATATATATATTAAAGACCCATTGTGAAAAGTAAGAAAATAAAAAAAAATACTTATTAGATTTATTAAATGATTTTATGGGACTAAAGATCACAACCGTTCATACATGTCCAATCATAGATGGCTTGTAATTCACAACTATAAATAGTGCCATCATCCAGTCAAAAATTATTCAACTTCTCTCGTCTCTCCTCTCTCTTCCAAATGAAAAATTAAATATCTTCGAAAAAAAATGAATTGGTCATGAACCAACGAGGAATTGTTTCTTGATCTTTTGCATTCTCGAATTGGGGTTATGGATACATCTGACAACTACGAGGTTGCAAATGCTTTAGAGGAGGTTTCATGAACAATCTCGAGAGTTCTTAATCAGAAAGTTCAATTGATCCAACTGGTGCTGAAATTGCATGAATTTCAGGAGAAGATGTGGAGTTTCGAGACTTTCTTAATACAGCCGGGAATCCATTACGATGAAGGTACCAACCGAGTCCGTGCTCTTGCTCTTTGATGTATGGTAGGAATTTCATGCAAATCTAGAGAGTAATCTTATATTTCTGTTTATAATTATTGCACATGAGACTTATTATTTTTTTGAATTTTTTTTTGTAGGTTGTGAACTTGTGAAGAATTCGGAGAAACACTAAAGAGTTGAGTGGAATGTATGTTGAACAGTCGATGGACCATCATTGTGGAAAATATGTTTGTAGTCCAAGTACTAGATTTTAGGAAATATTTTGGGCATTATTAATCAGCTTCTATTATTTATTTAGAAACGTAGCTTGAATATAGCTATGAATATTGGATATATTTTTTTAAAAGAATATTGAGTATGAATTTATGGTTATTGACCCAAGGAATATAGTTTAATGTTTAATGATTCATTAATACTTTAGTTTTAGCATCATATTTTATTGTAATTTAGAAAAAATTAATATCCGTACGTAATGCATATTTTACATTTACAATTAATATTTTTTTAATATTATTAAATAATGTAAAATAATGCCCACACATAAATTATAATTTATACCCACGCATAAAAAAATGTCATATGCCATGTGTCATTACATATCATTTGCCACGTTGGATGACATGGCACCACATCATTGTTGCACACGTGTCAAATATATTTAGACACATATAATTTACACATTTAATGACACATGTATGTGTAGGTAATACTCATTGATTTCTCCACACATATATTTATGTGTGGGTAAAACTTTTTACCTGCGAAAATATAACCACACATGTTGACATTTAGATTATGCGTGGCTAAAAAGTTTTATATACACATAATCATATTTTTAGCCACATTTACATGTGTGGCTAAAAGTTCAATTTTTTGTAGTGAATAAAATTGAGATAAATTGATGTCATCAATGCAAGAAAACCCTAGAAGCATTCATCAATGCTATGAAACCCTAAATCAACTAATTCTAATTTTTTTATTTAAAAAATCGTACAATATTTATTTTTTTCTCAAATAAAATAGAGATAATTTTTGTATAATAAAATTGAGATAAATTGATGTCATCAATGCAAGCAAACCCTAGAAGCATTTATTATGGAAAAGAAAATCGATGCATCTTACACATTTGGATTTATTTGTACTGAAAAAGATTTGCATTCGATTTGTTCCTTCTTTTTAGTCTTACCTGGGATAAATGCAACCATACCATAAAAGCACCTCTTTCATTGGCCTTTTAATTTCCAAAAAATTAACCATGCATGGTGTATTATGTATATATGTATAATTGGAAGTTGAAACATTGTCCAAAATTAAAAATATATGGACGTAATTATAAAAATTATTTGCGTGATTTATGGTTAGTAATGCATGCAATTACTCATATAGTAGACGTAATTAATAAAAAAAATATTAAAATCTATATGTTCATAAAATTACCCAATAGTCGCATATGGTTAGTAATGCATGCAATTACCTAATAGTCGCATTAATTTAACATTATATATTGTTCTTTCATAATTGAATGTTCATAAAATTAAATATTTGAATAATTTGAAAAATTAAACTGAAGTTTGAAAACTAATGGTCATAAAACTAAATAATGAACTATCACACATTAATTAATAAAAAAAAATCTAAAATGTATATATCTTCATAAAGTAAAAAATAAGTCAGAATAGATATGCATGCCCTTTCAAAAATATATGCGAAATTTAAATATGTGATTTTTTTTACTCTTTTGTAAAATTATGCCATTGACCTTTTATTTTCCAAAAATTAACCATGGTGTATCTATGTATGTTGATTTTCTAATATATTGTTCTATAATTTCTTTACTTGTAAATTTGAATCTACAAGTAAAGAATTTAATATGATGGGACTTAAGAACCCTTGAGCATAATTGTATAATTAATTAGTATGAATTTATTCGAATTTTCATCATTGCATTATCTTTTAATTTATTGCTAAAGAGTTTAGTGGGATTAGGTCATGACCCTTCAATTAATACAACACGACTTTCCAATAGTCACATTTGAATCTCTATATATTTACAGCATTCACATATATATCAAACAAACTTTATCTTTTTCTATTTTCAGCAAAAGATTACAATGACTTGGGCAAAAGAGGACGAGTGTTTCTTCATTGCTCTTCTAATCGCAAACCTTGGGTTTGTGGATATAGCTGACAGCTTCGCCATGTCTGATTTGTTGTTTGAGTTGGCTGAGTATATGTCTGTCACTCGCGGCAAAAAGGTTTTGTGCAATTCAATTGGTTCTGAAGTTGAATGAAGCCCGAGAGCGACTGGCGAGCTTCGAACACTTCATTCAGCATCCTGGCATCAATTATGATGAAAAAGAGAATGTTGTGATGGCGAGTTCAGAGTATTTCGAACGTGTGGATAGCAAGAATGTAAGTTTAGTTTGAAGTTTCCTTTTTTTTTCATCGTCGCTTCATAAATGACTATTTTTTGATGGTAGGAGCTCTGTTGTGGACGGAGTTTTGGAGCGCCGGATTCCCGAATGTCATTGCACTACGTCATATTGTTCGCTTTGGTGGTATGGGTGCGCTTGATTTTGACTCGGTGAATTTTTGCGCTGATTGATCATGGGTGGCGATGATGGCGGTTGGGCGTCGGTGAAGTTTGTTTTTGCTATTTAGGGTTTATGAACAAACTTTTTTTAGTATTTTGGCATGTAATTAATTAAAACTAATTTTGATCTGCGCTGGGTTTGTGTAACCCTTTATTTGGCTTGTAATTAATTAAACAACATTTTCTGGTTTTATATATGTTCATGCATGTATGGCCTGTAATCTAAATAGTTTCTGGGTTTTATGAAACCCTTTTTGGTATGGATATTAATTTCAAAATGGTACGGTTATTGTGTTTTTTATTTTGTATTGTATTTGTGTGTATGCAGGTTTAGAGTCAATTCAAGCTGATTTGAAGATCTGAAGTTTGATGTTTCTGCATTGATTTCGATTAATTTGTATTATTTTTTTTTTGTATTGTATTATTGGTCTTTTGATGTTTTGACTTTGATGCAGGAATGGAGGATTGATGATTCATGCATTGAATATGCGGTTTTTTAACACGAAGAGTCTGTTTGTGTAATTTTTTATTTTATTTGATTTTGTTTTTGTTATTGTAATTTGTAATAAAAATTGCACTCTATTATTAATTTGAATATTATTAGTCATTCGAAATAAACTTTAATTTACATCATTTGAAATAATTGTTTGAAATAGATTCTGAAAACATTATATATAGTTCTTTGTTATTTAATATAAACATCGTAAATAATTTTAATTAAAAATTATTAAAATACAGATCATCAAAAAAAGTTAAATCATTCAAAATAAAGTAATAAAAAAACTTTTGTAAATTAAATGGAAATAATAGCACTTGTTCGCAATAGATTCTGAAAACAAATATCCTTAGATTTGAATGAATACAAATTCATTAATTTTGATATGAAGGACAATATCCAAAAAAAAAATCGAATAGATATGCCTTTTGTAATACCCCGAAATATTTTAGAAGATTTTATTCAACTTATGTTACCCTCTGATAAGTTAGAAAATTAGTTGGGTCCTTAAATGGCTCAAATAAAGGAAAATCGCAGCCAGGGAAATCTGTTAAATCTAATTTGGTCAAAAATTGCCTTAAAAATATGTTATGATATTTTTCTCGGGTTGATAGAAAATATTTCAAGAATCGTGCCAACCTTTGAAATTTCAAATTTTGAGTTCAAATGAACTCTTGGCACAACTTTAAGTTGGAAAATAATAAATTTAATATAAAAAAGGCACATCCGTCATTATTCAATTTCTTTTTTAAAAGATTATCTTATTCTTAATTATCCTATTCTTTTTCCATCATTATCCTCTTTCTTTTATTCATTATTATCCTATTTATTTTTCCTCTATAAATAGGAGCTTAAGGTTTCATTTTTCATTCATTTTCAAAATCGAAACGTCGAGCAGCTTCCAGAGAATGTACAACTCTAGTTTCCTATTTTAATTCTGAAATAGTCATTTTGAAGGTGTCAACACGTAGATCACGAATACATGATTGAAATGATGACACGAAGGATGATCACGATGGAAAATCATCGTGACCGCCGCCAATTCCTCGGAGAAGGTACTTTCTCTGATTCTGGTCATTCGGACTGATGAATTTAGAAATTTCAAGTTCTAAATATGCTTATATTTCGATTATCTTTAATTCTACCGATTCCGATTTTTGATGTTGTGAGTTTTCGGTATTTTTTCCCGTTTTCATTTTATGTAAATCTCAGATCTACTCTTCCTGGATAGTCGTATTAGAAATCTTCTTTTTATATATAGTCTTTGATCATTTGGATCTTGTAGTTAATCGGAATAGATTTTTGATTTCTCGTCGTTTGAAATCCGGATCCGAATATTATATTATATATCTGCCCAGTTCGAATTTATGTTCTAGCCGTCTGATCTTTGATCTGATTACACCATTAAATTTCTTATTTTCTGCACTATCAAAAATTGTACTTTTGAGCGAAAATCCAATGAGTATCGAGCTCGATCGAGACCGATACATTTTCAGCTAAAATCTGTGAATATTCTTACCGAAACTCCCGTTTCACCCATTTTGGGTCGTCAAATCGAAAAAGTTTCTTCTCGAAAGTTGCTCGAAATAATATTTCCTATGCTCCCGTCGAATTTCGTAATTTTCGGATGAGTTTTGAATAATATCGATTATTTAATATAAGCAGTTATTTTATTTCCGAGAGCATGTGTTATCGAAAAATTCTAAATTTCTCATTCTTTACTCTTGGCATGTATAGTATCATCCCTGAATATTTTCGTAATTTTCGAGCGGTTAAAAAGTGTCGTGGCATAGATCTGGTAAACTTTGGATAAATGACAAGTTTTGGAAAGAGACCTCTGTCAAATCAGTTGATCCCAGTAAAACAAGAATAACGTTTTGGAATTTATTTCCTTCTTCGTCGAAATTATTTGAGGTCTCTAGAGTCTCACAATCTATTTTAGAATAGAATAGAATAAATAATAGTTCCGTTTATAGTAGATTAATTCCCGAAAATATAGCGATTATCCTGAGTTGAAGTTTACCTTCTGTAGTACCAGCTGAGCTAGAGAAATCATCAGGGTTGATTCTTCAGGAGTTAGCTTTTCAGAATCTCGAGAAAGGTGGGTTATACTATACTATATCTTTGCAAATTGTATCTTTCGAGTTATTAAGCTCTGCTTTTGTCAAAATTGCATATGTGACTATCTGTGTTAAATATTTACATGCTACTGTATGTTGTCGGAGTCTCATAAACCAGCGCTGTGTCAATGTGAGTAGCTACAGTATGCATGCATTGTTTGTCCTGCCCTACTCCTTGTCGGTGAGACTAAAATGAAACACTTATTGGTTATACTCTTTAGGTATACTATGGCAATACTCAACGTTATGCGCTGGTGATGTAGTTTGGGTTGCGGGCAGTGACGGGTTATACTCTTAAGTGCTTCATGATAAAAAATTTTGGTGAACTTAGGTTGCTTCCAACTTTTAAACCTCCTAAGTTTCACTACATGCATGAACACAGATAGATTACTTTAATAAAATAATTTGCATAACTTGAATTGTAAAACTTGCCCACTGAGTGCATTAGTACTCAGCCCAAATCTTTTCAAACATTTTCAGGTAAGTAGGCTGGAGTGTGGAGGTGACGAGGCTGAGATATGGGCTATTATGATTTACATATTTTTCCGTTGTCCCTTTTTGTTAGTATTCTGTTAAGAATTGAGATTTCGCATATATGGTATTCTTTTGCTAAATGCTAAGAACTCTGATCTTGGTATTTTGTTGATATGATTCTGCTTCTCTGATTCTGAACTTTTGTTGACTTCCTAGTTAACATGTATCATATGCTTAGCTACATAATTATTCCAAGGGGAGGAAGTCCGTCTTTCGTTATGTTTATTTGATCATTCATTTTGGCCTATGGAAGGGCTTCATTTGTTCAGCATATTGGTGTCTGTTTCTTTTGTCGACCTATGAATGGGTCTATTAATTGTTGGTATCTGGTTATTTGTTTCCGTTTGGCCTATGAAAGGGCTTATTGAATTGTTACAACTTCCATTCTTCTCTTATAAGCCGTTATAAACGGGGATTCGCTCTAGTTACAGAGGTTATGCTGTCTAATTTTTCGGAAGGCATAACCTATCTTTGGCATACTCGGTTGTTAAATTTTATTCTAAACATTAATTTTTTTTTGGATTATCACCCCATTGTTAATTAAACTACCCCATTTCTTTCCCGCTTCTTAATTCCCACCCCCGTGGCGTCCATTTCCACGGTCTTTCAGGACCGGGGCGCTACAAAGTGGTATCAGAGCAGGTTTGCAACTCTGTAGACCTGCTGGGTCTTATTGTTGGGGTTTTTTCGAATTGAACCACCGCAGGATCTAATTGGATGTTCATTAATCCTAATGTCATGTAGATCATAAATTCATGCATCTCATATGTTTTAATTAACCGAGTTTAATTAACATGCAAATCCGGTTTAAACGATTCTACTAAAGCGGAAGCATAGAATCGAAAAACGACTTACAAATTAAACGACGGGTGGAGGACAAGATTAAAGATCTAATCTTGTTGTTGTGTATGATGATGATTGGCGCCCCACAATGATATTCCACTCCTTGATCTTCTGTTGTATTCCCGGACTGAATCTAGTTTCAGGGTGGGCTGAAATCTACTAGATCGGTATGGAATCTGTGGAGATAAAGAGAACACAAGAGGGGCTAATTATTCTTTTCAAAATTTCGTCCCCCACCTCCCTATTTATAGGGGAGGTGGTCAAAATTTCAGTGTCCCAACCCTACTGGGTTTGGGCCTCTATCCCTTTTTTTTATCTCCAGTCCATTAAAGTCATATTGGGCTACAATAGGGATCTAGAAGAATATTAAATTGGCCTGCTAATTTATTTAATTTCCAATATCCAATAAACTTAGGATATTATTAAATAAATTAAGTATTATTTTTATTCCACTAAAGAAGTAATACTGACCTACCAATTTAATACATATTTCTGAATATGCTTTCTTCTTTAGTCCAGCCATTCCCCGCGTTTAAGATATAATGCCCATTAATTAATTATGTAAGCTTCTGACAGCTATAATTAATTAATATCTTATCCTTGAGTAGTACCACACAAGCTTTACTCATGCACGGAATAAATTCCACCTGCAGGGTTTCAGCATGAACTTGCATTTCCTCAAGGGGACATCATCAAACTGGCGCACCAGGACACGGTGCCCCTACATATTGCACAACCCATCATAAGTGTAAATGTCACAACCCAAGATATCGAGATTATTGATCCTACGAAAGAATCTCACCCTTTGATAAATCAAAGCTGCAAACACTACACGTATATGTCCGCCAACATATAGGGGTTAAGAACCCGAACTCTGTGGATTCTTATTCTCTCATTTAAGGTCAGAATAGAGAATAGAATCCTAAGTAGATCCTCCTCAATACACTTGACCGTGTATTAGAATAATCAGTTAGTCAAGATAAACTAACTATCAGATTATTCTACGGCGTACCGATAACAGGTTCAGTGCTATCTAAACCGTGAGCCTTTTAATACATTACAAGGAACCTGATGATATGATCTAACCATGTGTTTACCCACATCATATCATCTACAATGTAAGTATAGTGAACATGCATATAAATATAACAATTTAAATGCAAACAGTGACTGCAATAATATTCATTCTATATCATCATAAAACCATTATTAATAATGTATACAAAAGATAGGTCTTCTAGTATACAAAACCAACAATCTCCCACTTATACTTGAAGCATGTCTTTCAAATAT
This sequence comes from Perilla frutescens, assembly GCA_026008535.1. Taxonomy (NCBI): domain Eukaryota; kingdom Viridiplantae; phylum Streptophyta; class Magnoliopsida; order Lamiales; family Lamiaceae; genus Perilla; species Perilla frutescens. Next base: position 34,261,827 of record BRKX01000012.1, read on the forward strand.
AAAACAAACTGGCTAACTCTCCAACTCTAACTAAAATCTCAAACGGCAACCTCGGGTCTGCATCTCACTCCCATTTTCTCCACGTGACCATAGAAGGTCTTAGCCGGAAGGCTCTTCGTGAATGGATCAGCTAAATTGTCCACTGATGCAATCTTGACCATTGCCACATCTCCTCTCTTAACGATTTCTCGTATAAGATGGTACTTTCTCTCTATGTGTTTACTTGCCTTATGGGCTCTGGGTTCCTTCGAATTTGCCACTGCACCCGAGTTATCACAATATACCGTGATACTCTTAGGTAAATCAGGAACCACGCTCAAGTCCAACAAGAAGCTCTTGAGCCAGACGACCTCTTTTGCAGCCTCAGAGGCAGCTACATATTCGGCCTCCATGGTGGAATCCGCAATGCATTTCTGCTTTATGCTCCTCCATGCAATGGCTCCGCCTCCCAAGGTAAACACATAGCCTGAGGTAGATTTACTCTGATCTTTATCGGATTGAAAATCTGAGTCCGTGTAACCCAAAGGCACTAGACTATCAGAGCGGTACACTAGCATATAATCTCGAGTCCTTTTTAGGTACTTGAGTATATTCTTAACCGCAGTCCAGTGTCCTTGTCCAGGGTTAGACTGATATCTGCTTACCATGTTGACTGCATAGCATATATCAGGTCTAGTGCATAGCATAGCATACATAAGGCTTCCCACAGCCGAAGCATATGGAATGCCCTTTATCTCATCTATCTCAGCCTGTGTGTGGGGACACATATCCTTGGATAGATGAATTCCATGCCTGAAAGGTATAAAACCTTTCTTGGAATCCTGCATGTTAAACCTAGCTAGCACTGTGTCGATATATGTCGCCTGGGATAAGCACAACATCCTTTTCTGGCGATCTCGAATAATCTTGATGCCAAGGACGTGTCCGGCTTCTCCCAGATCTTTCATATCGAACTGCTTGGACAACCACACTCTTATGTTAGATAATACTTTCTTACTATTTCCAATAAGTAAGATATCATCAACATATAGCACGAGGAAAGCCACCACGTTTCCGTCACTCTTCTTGTACACACAGCTCTCATCCGGACATTGCACGAATCCATATGACTGGATAACCTCGTCAAACCGGATGTTCCAAGACCTTGACGCCTGCTTAAGTCCATAAATGGATCTCTTAAGCTTGCACACTAAGTGCTCTTGGCCTTTAGCAATGAAACCCTCTGGTTGCTTCATGTGGATGTTTTCCTCAAGACTTCCATTCAGGAAAGCCGTCTTGACATCCATCTGCCAAATCTCATAATCCAAATGAGCGGCAATAGACAAGAGAATCCGGATTGACTTAAGCATGGCTACCGGTGAAAATGTTTCCTCATAATCGATCCCTTCTTTCTGAGTGTACCCTTTTGCCACCAATCTTGCCTTGAAGGTTTCAACCTTCCCGTCAGCTCCTCTCTTGCGTTTGTAAACCCACTTAGACCCAATGGGTTTTACCCCATCTTGTGGTTCTACAAGCTCCCAGACTTGATTGTGATCCATAGATCCAATCTCAGACTCCATTGCAATTTTCCAAGAGTCTGCATCTTTGTCTTGGATTGCTTCGTCGTAGGTCCTGGGATCCAATTCATTTAGTCCTTCAGGGAAATCCGAAGATTCACCCAAACCAATGAATCTGTCAGGTTGGTGTACAACCCTACCACTGCGACGAGGCAGTTCCTGTACTTCTGTGACACGTTGTGCAGTAATTTGTGGTTCCTCTTCTTATACTATTGGTGTCAGATTCGAATTTTCCCCTCGAAGTTCCTCGAGTACTATCTCACTTCTTGGCTTGTGATTTATTACATAGTCTTCCTCTAAGAATCGAGCATTGGTACTCACAATGATCTTCTGATCCTTAGGACTATAAAATAAACCACCTTTCGATCCTTTTGGATATCCAACAAAACAGTCTAACATCCGTACGTGGTGCCAACTTATCAGCTTCCTTATCCAGCATATGTGCTGGACTACCCCAAATCCGAAAATGTCCAAGACTGGGCTTTCGTCCAGTCCAAAGTTCTGTAGGCGTAGATGGGACTGATTTTGATGGAACCACATTCAGAATATAGGCTGCCGTTTCCAGGGCATATCCCCAGAACGAAATAGGCAGATCTGAATAGCTCATCATCGATCTAACCATCTCTAACAATGTTCTGTTCCTTCTCTCCGCCACGCCGTTCTGCTGTGGTGTTCCCGGCGCAGTCAACTGGGATGTAATCCCATTCTCTGCTAAGTAGTCCCTAAATTCATTCGAGAGATACTCACCACCATGATCAGACCGTAGTGATTTGATACTTTTACCTGTACGTTTTTCCACTTCCGCTCAGAATCCTTTGAGTAGACTTCTGACTTGCGGCGTAACAGGTATATGTATCCATACCTTGAGTAATCATCAATGAACATGATAAAATACTCGTACCCTCCTCGAGCCTGAACTGACATAGGGCCACATAAGTCAGAGTGAATCAAATCTAGTACCTCTTCAGATCTATTCCCTTTATCCTTAAAGGGTCGCTTGGTCATTTTACCTTCCAAACAGGATTCACACAAAGGGAACGATTCTAGGACCAATGAAGACAAGGGCCCATCGTTTACAAGTCTTTGTATCCGTTTAAGGTTAATATGGTCGAGCCTAAGATGCCAAAGATAGGTTTGATTCATTTCCGAAGGTTCTTTTCGTTTGTTAGAGTTTATGACCGATGTATTCAGTAAATGCATTTGTGTAGTGTTTTGCATAGGATTACGTAAATAAAGATGTCCATCCAATGTGCCAGAACAGATAAAACGTTTATCACTAAAGATAACAACCTTGTTATAAAAAGAAACAGAATATCCATCCATAAAAAGTTTAGAAACTGAAATCAAGTTTCGCCTAAAACCAGACACATAAAGACAATCCTTTAAAACTAAAATCCTATCACTACTAAAAGATAAGGTTACGTCTCCCACTGCAACTGCCGCCACTTTCGTAGCATTGCCCATGTAGATTGAAATCTCTCCATCACTCAGCTGTCTTTTTGCCAGGAACCCCTGTAAAGACATGCAAACATGATCAGTAGCTCCAGTATCTACTACCCATGACTGAGTAGAACAAGTAGCTAAACATGTTTCAACGACGAGAGATTGAGACGTACCCTTTTTCTTCTTCTTGTTAGGACAATCCGCCTTCCAGTGACCTGGCTGGCCGCACTTGAAACACTTTGTCTTTGACTTAAATTCCTCGGGAGGAATCTTAGTCTTAGACTTCTTCACCTTAGGCGCCCCCTCTGCAGCTTTCTTGGGTGCGTTCTTCTTCTTCCTTTTAGTACCGGAAGAAGACGCCCTATTTTCAGCTAGGTGTGCCTCCGGATTTCCTTTTTGAAGTAACTCAGCCGCCTGAAGATCCATGAGCAGTTCAGTCAGGCTGACATCCCTTTTAATCATGTTAAAGTTCAGCCTGAACTGCTCAAACCTCGAGGACAGGCTATGAAGAACAATGTCGATTTGAGAATAGCCATCCAGCTCTCCACCCAAGGTCTCGATCTCAGCCAGATACCCCATCATCATGAGAACGTGATCCCTAACAGGTGTGGAGTCAGACATTCTCGCATCCATTAGTTTCTTCATCGCCAAATGGCGTGCCGAGCGGTTCTGATGACCGAAGAGCTGCCTAAGGTTGTACATGATATCATAAGCGGTTTTCATAGGTTCATGCTGATGTTGCAACACATTTGACATAGATGCCAGAATGTAACAGCGCGCCACCTCATTGGACCTAACCCACTTATCATATGCAACCTTTTGGGCTTCGTCAGAACCCTCATCTAGCTTCTGAGGACATACTTCTTCAAGTACGAATTTGTGTCCTTCCGCAGTGAGAACAAGATTAAGGTTTCGAATCCAGTCATTGTAATTTTCACCGATTAACTTGTTTTCTTTGAGAATAGTGGACAGGTTGGAGAGTGCCATGATAATATAGAATAACTGAAAAGTAAACATGCAGTACAGTCACAAACTTTAGGATACTCACATATAATAGTATACCTCAAAAAATTATATGTAATCCACCGACATTTTAAAAAAGTTTCTTATAAGCCACGTTAGTGTGGACGTTTATAAAATTCATCCTTAAACAGGTAAAACCACCTTTAATTTACTTCCAGTCAAATTTCCTTATGACAAGTAAATTAATAGTCGGAAATAACCACGGTCGTGTAACCTTCCAATTAATAAGCCACGTTAGTGTGGACGTTTATTAATAAATTACACCTAAGTGTGAACACCATCATCTTAGCACCAAGTCCACTATTTCGAACTCCCTGCTCCAGTTGGAGAAGTCAGTTTGTTCTAGTAGTGTTCTACAACTATCTTGATAAAGAAGTTTAATTTCTAGAGATAACAGTGATATAACACATCCGTTATAGAGGAAGACCTATTGTCAATTCGCATGTTTATCACATCTTAATTAAACCAGATTAATGGAGACCGTTTGAGATTTCTACATACTTTGGTATGAATCTCTCCCACTTGGTTATTTAAGATTGAGGTTTCATTTTATCCCATTGTAAAACATGCAAACATCATATAAAATGATAAAACACCATTGCATGCTTCAAACAACATAATAAGCAATAATAATAAGAACCAACTATCATGGCTTATATCTCATGTTGCTGAATGAGATAAAACTGGAAAGTCAGCTCCGGAAACTCGGGCATGGCCACCGCCCTTATCACTGCGCCTCGCCGAAAACCTAGCTCCAATTAGGATTTCGGGACGTGAATCAGTGATACTTCCTTTCTTGAGTTGTGCCACTCTCCTTCTTTGAGTTGATCTTCAAACTTTATTCAATATATAGAATATCTATTCCTTAAAGAAAAAAACTAATATATCTAGAATAAAATTACAACTCAATGACTTGGTCTAACAATTTTATTTCTATTACATTAAAACAACATAAAATAAAACCTAGACCTAATCCATGGATTTTCTCATGGATTAAAATCACGTAGCCAAACCGGCATACGGTCCATCATACATCCAACATAAATTAAAACATACATCACATAATTAAGGAGCCATGATAGTCGGTAACCCTGCAAACAAGTCAGTCTACAAATCCAACAATCACAATTACATGATTAGCATAAAATAACATATGATATCCAAACATGACATATTAAATAATATTCGAATTTTACAATTAATAAAATTAATTAATTCGATATTATCCACAAGATAAAAATTGAAAATTAAAATAATTATCCACCAATTTAAATCTTGTTAAATTTTGAAAATATATCTTAAAATAAATCTGGAAATTATTTATAATTATCCACCAAATTTATTTAATATTTTCTAACCACCCTAATTAAATAATAATTGGATATATTGATATAAATCAAAAATCTAATCCAAATATTATCTATAAGAATCTAAATCTTCAAGGATAAGGTTTGGAGATTTGATTCCAATCCAAAATCTTCCAAAACTTATCCAAATTTAAAATCTTATCACAATTGGATTTTGATAATTTATTTGTATATATCCAAAATCACCTTATCCAATTTTAATACAAGATTTTCGAAAATAATCAAATAATAAATCTGAAAATTTGATCCACTTCAAATTCTTCCAAATTTAATATTATATTTTCAAATCTATCTAGATTAAAATTAGGCAAATTAAGATATACATCAAATAACATCAAATCTTTAATCCAACAACCAAATTTTCGATCCACCCTAATAAATAAATCTGAAAATTTGATTTTCATCAAAATCTATTCCAAATTAATTTATTAAAACTGAAAATTAACCTATATTTCACATTTGGAAATTTTAACATTAATCAAAAAACTTATTCCAAATGATATAGTGTAGGTTTCGAAAATTACAAAAAAAATAAATCTGGAAATTTTGATCCACTTCAAAAATTACCAAATTTAAAATTCTAATTTCAAACCTATCTAGATTAGAATTAGGCAATCTTTGATATACATCAAAAATCACCAAATCCAATTCTAATCACCATGATTTTCAAACCACACTAGAATTAAATCTGGAAATTTTAATGTTGATTAAAAATCCATCCAAATTTAATACATAGTGTCGAAAATTTTAAATAACAAATTAGGGAAACTAATACATCAAAATTCGAAAATTTTGAACTCCAAATTTTCGACAACCACCATAAAATAAATCTGAAAATTTGAATAACATCAAATATCATTCCAAATTTAATTTATGATTTTCGAAAATTACACAAAGCCTCAAAACTAGAATTTTCGAACTACATCAAAAATTCATCCAAGTTTTGAACATACCATTCGAAAATTACCAACATATAAATCTGAAAATTTAAGTAACATAAATATTTCATCAAATTTATACATATTTTTCGAATTAATCCTAGGATTAAATCTAGAACAGTGCCAAAACCCGCTCTGATACCAGTTGTTGGGGTTTTTTCGAATTGAACCACCGCAGGATCTAATTGGATGTTCATTAATCCTAATGTCATGTAGATCATAAATTCATGCATCTCATATGTTTTAATTAACCGAGTTTAATTAACATGCAAATCCGGTTTAAACGATTCTACTAAAGCGGAAGCATAGAATCGAAAAACGACTTACAAATTAAACGACGGGTGGAGGACAAGATTAAAGATCTAATCTTGTTGTTGTGTATGATGATGATTGGCGCCCCACAATGATATTCTACTCCTTGATCTTCTGTTGTATTCCCGGACTGAATCTAGTTTCAGGGTGGGCTGAAATCTACTAGATCGGTATGGAATCTGTGGAGATAAAGAGAACACAAGAGGGGCTGATTATTCTTTTCAAAATTTCGTCCCCCACCTTCCTATTTATAGGGGAGGTGGTCGAAATTTCAGTGTCCCAACCCTACTGGGTTTGGGCCTCTATCCCTTTTTCTATCTCCAGTCCATTAAAGTCATATTGGGCTACAACAGGGATCTAGAAGAATATTAAATTGGCCTGCTAATTTATTTAATTTCCAATATCCAATAAACTTAGGATATTATTAAATAAATTAAGTATTATTTTTATTCCACTAAAGAAGTAATACTGACCTACCAATTTAATACATATTTCTGAATATGCTTTCTTCTTTAGTCCAGCCATTCCCCGCGTTTAAGATATAATGCCCATTAATTAATTATGTAAGCTTCTGACAGCTATAATTAATTAATATCTTATCCTTGAGTAGTACCACACAAGCTTTACTCATGCACGGAATAAATTCCACCTGCAGGGTTTCAGCATGAACTTGCATTTCCTCAAGGGGACATCATTAAACTGGCACACCAGGACACGGTGCTCCTACATATTGCACAACCCATCATAAGTGTAAATGTCACAACCCAAGATATCGAGATTATTGATCCTACGAAAGAATCTCACCCTTTGATAAATCAAAGCTGCAAACACTACACGTATATGTCCGCCAACATATAGGGGTTAAGAACCCGAACTCTGTGGATTCTTATTCTCTCATTTAAGGTCAGAATAGAGAATAGAATCCTAAGTAGATCCTCCTCAATACACTTGACCGTGTATTAGAATAATCAGTTAGTCAAGATAAACTAACTATCAGATTATTCTATGGCGTACCGATAGCAGGTTCAGTGCCATCTAAACCATGAGCCTTTTAATACATTACAAGGAACCTGATGATATAATCTAACCATGTGTTTACCCACACCATATCATCTACAATGTAAGTATAGTGAACATGCATATAAATATAACAATTTAAATGCAAACAGTGACTGCAATAATATTCATTCTATATCATCATAAAACCATTATTAATAATGTATACAAAAAATAGGTCTTCTAGTATACAAAACCAACACTTATTTCATCTTTCATTAAAATTCTGTGTGAAATTATATAAGCACTCAGCTCGTCACTCACGTAACAGCTTAAAAGGTACGCATGTTTTTATGCAAATTTTAGTTTTTAAAAGTTTACATTATTTGTTGAAATGTTAAGTCTGTCTAAAAATGAAAGATTAGGATTCACCGTGTTGACGGGAATTCATCGAAAGATTGATTATTATGCGGATAGCATACTCTAATTAACTGCGCTGATTGCGTACTCTGTTGCTATGGTGATAGCATACTGGTTTTGAAATATGTCTGTGAGCATACTGGTTTCTGTTGAAAAAGTATGTTGATTACATATATGTATAAACTTGTTTATATATGCCTTGTGCATACTTGTGATGTTGGGAACGTGCGGAATGCATACTGTAAACCTTGATAGCCAGAATGTGTTTATTGTTCATACTCTTGGAGGAGTACAAGAACTTGAAAGTGGGAGAATGTAAGATTAACTTAGCCTATAGTTGTTGAACTTAGGCTGAATTTGTAAACACTAATGAGATTGTTGAGAACATAGTTTGACTGAGGAAACGTTTCATTTTGATGATTGAGCATAAACTTATGGCTCAGAATAACTACCACATGTATATCATGATGAGCAGATTATGAGATTTTGTATGTATACCAAGAAAGAGATCGATTCGGTATTTGAGTTCGTTGGGGAAATAACCTACTTTATGGAGGAGGTCAACATCCGGTTAGAAGAAGTCTTTCAGATTGAGCTGTGTTAAAGTTGACCAAGAATTTGCGTTGTTACTAGGAAGATGGACACATTAAGGAATAAAATATTTTGAAAACAAAAATATAAGTCAACGATCTATGTGGAGACTATGAATTCTTATGGGTAGATATGTTAGACGATGATGGCTACTACAAACAAGGTTCAACATCAGAATTGCCACCTGAGCGAAATATTGAGGTAGACCGATCACCGTCTTTTATACCTCCATGTGGAGATGAGGTTATAAAGCTTTAAATTTGAACTAGAAACAAAGAAACGAGTAATCAATTTATAGGCCAGTTATTAGATTGTAGATCTATTACACATTTAAGAAATCCCTACGCAAGCTTTCAACTTAGGAGTCATGTTTAACGATCTTGTTGCGATTACAGGGAATAAAGATTCGTTCCTCCAAGAGAAAGCTCTTCACCTCAGTGGATGGCTAATCGAGGCCCTGGCGTGTTTCATTCCTAAGATTTGTAGCTTGTTTTAGATCAATTTTTAGAATGAGGGTAAAGATGGTCGTCATGATTGCTACCAAATTAATTTAAAGATATGTTTGCCAGTGTTCTACTCAGCTTCCAGGAGAAGTTAAGTCAAACTATTTTGAGTCTAGGAGGTATCATAGATCAAGTCGTTCTCTCGTATCCTTCCGATGGGTAGAAAATGATTCCCGAGACGTCGCTTTTCCAGCCAGTGCAAAGTCTAGCCGACTCGTGCTTTATCGTAGCAACCTCATAAAAAAAACAAGATGGGTGAAGCTCAAGAAAGAAGGAAGGAGAACCCGAAGAAGATCGTTAAGAAGATAGACCTAGTGTTCGATAGATTGAGAGTTTCATTATGATAGGAAGTTTTGATGAGTCTATTTATTCATTCTCGTGTTGATAGAATCAATTTATTCATTCTATTTTGAAATCGATTTATTCTCTTATTAATTGAATCAATTTCCCTTCAACAACTTCATATCATTTGAAATTCTCCATTTATACCACTTGGGATTTGTTGATTTTATCCTCTTGGATAATTTGAAATCTTTTGGATGATACTTCTTTGATCATCAAGAATCAGCAATGGCATTTACTTGTTAGGCTATGCCGACGTCTTTATAAAAATATTTTAGCACGGTTCTCAGCTCTTAAGCGTTGATTTTCTTTTGTTATTCTCATATATCTTTGTAAAATATGAGAATCCTTCGAGTTATAAATCCTCTAAAAAGGTAATATTTTTGGTATAAATAACCTAGTGTTACCTCTCTTCCAGCTGTTGTTGATCAGATAAAGTTCTCACTCAGAGGTGTTTGATTTATTTTAATCTCACTCATAGAACTTAAGTGTGAGTCATCAAATAGAAGAGAGAGCTTATAGAAGTATTCATTTAGGTATATTGCCAGGAGAGAGAATGATAGTATTCCATAATGACGAATGGAACCGAAACAATATCAGTTAGTGTTCTCCAAAGTCGAAAGTACATTTCTAAAGTAATTTCTCAGTTCATAACATTTAAGATGATCAATGGATGTCAACAAGCAAGTTTCGAGCTTACAGTTAAAGTCTAGACATGCAATTCTTATTATGCATGCAAACGAAGGTGATCACTAGTGGGAGCCAGACAGTCAGATTACCACTTTAAAGAAAAGAGAATAGTATAACAAGGAAAATAAGACTAATTTGCATCGGAAATAAGATTCAAGCACGCTTCAAGAAGACGTGAACGTCAAATCTCAAAATTTTAAGGAAAGAGATAAAACACAGTTCGGACCTGATAGAATTTGTAATCCAACCGTCCAAGGGCGTTCTCATTCGAATCATGGGGAGATTATATGAAGTCGGTGCATCGTGATAGCTCTCACAAAGGATAGAGAAAGATGACAAACGTTTAGGCTTTCAGAAAGATAAATTTGCGTGGAAAAGAAGAGCAAGTATAGACTCTTCAAAGAAGTATTTGACCAAGAAGAAAGCGGAAAGAGGGATAAAGGTTGAGAATCAACCTAAAGAATAGGAAACCCATATCAGTTCTAGGCTGCAAGTACAAAAATTCAGGTTTTGAACCCTGATGATGTACTTTGATACTTCTTCTCAAGATATGGAAATTTCGGGATGAAATTTATTTAAGAGGGGTAGAATGTAATACCCCAAAATATTTTAGAAGATTTTATTCAACTTATGTTACCCTCTGGTAAGTTAGAAAATTAGTTGGGTCCTTAAATGCCTCAAATAAAGAAAAATCGCAGCCAGGGAAATCTGTTAAATCTAATTTGGTCAAAAATTGCCTTAAAAATATGTTATGATATTTTTCTCGGGTTGATAGAAAATATTTCAAGAATCGTGCGAACGTTTGTAATTTCAAATTTCGAGTTCAAATGAACTCTTGGCACAACTTTAAGTTGGAAAATAATAAATTTAATATAAAAAGGCACATCCGTCATTATCTAATTTCTTTTTTAAAAGATTATCTTATTCTTAATTATCCTATTCTTTTTCCATCATTATCCTCTTTCTTTTATTCATTATTATCCTATTGATTTTTTCTCTATAAATAGGAGCTTAAGGTTTCATTTTTCATTCATTTTCAAAATCGAAACGCCGAGCAGCTTCCAGAGAATGTACAACTCTAGTTTCCTATTTCAATTCTGAAATAGTCATTTTGAAGGTGTCAACACGTAGATCACGAATACATGATTGAAATGATGACACGAAGGATGATCACGATGGAAAATCATCGTGACCGCCGCCAATTCCTCGGAGAAGGTACTTTCTCCAATTCTGGTCATTCGGACTGATGAATTTAGAAATTTCAAGTTCTAAATATGCTTATATTTCGATTATCTTTAATTCTACCGATTCTGATTTTTGATGTTGTGAGTTTTCGGCATTTTTTCCCGTTTTCATTTTATGTAAATCTCAGATCTACTCTTCCTGGATAGTCGTATTAGAAATCTTCTTTTTATAAATAGTCTTTGATCATTTGGATCTTGTAGTTAATCGGAATAGATTTTTGATTTCTCATCGTTTGAAATCCGGATCCGAATATTATATTATATATCTGTCCAGTTCGAAATTGCGTATGTGACTATCTCTGCTTTTGTCAAAATTGCATATGTGACTATCTGTGTTAAATATTTACATGCTACTGTATGTTGTCGGAGTCTCATAAACCAGCGCTGTGTCAATGTGAGTAGCTACAGTATGCATGCATTGTTTGTCCTGCCCTACTCCTTGTCGGTGAGACTAAAATGAAACACTTATTGGTTATACTCTTTGGGTATACTATGGCAATACTCAACGTTATGCGCTGGTGATGTAGTTTGGGTTGCAGACAGTGACGGGTTATACTCTTAAGCGCTTCATGATAAATTATTTTGGTGAACTTAGGTTGCTTCCAACTTTTAAACCTCCTAAGTTTCACTACCTGCATGAACACAGATAGATTACTTTAATAAAATGATTTGCATAACTTGAATTGTAAAACTTGCCCACTGAGTGCATTAGTACTCAGCCCAAATCTTTTCAAACATTTTCAGGTAAGTAGGCTGGAGCGTGGAGGTGACGAGGCTGAGATATGGGCTATTATGATTTACATATTTTTCCGTTGTCCCTTTTTGTTAGTATTCTATTAAGAATTGAGATTTCGCACTTATGGTATTCTTTTGCTAAATGCTAAGAACTCTGATCTTGGTATTTTGTTGATATGATTATGCTTCTCTGATTCTGAACTTTTGTTAACTTCCTAGTTAACATGTATCATATGCTTAGCTACATAATTATTCCAAGGGGAGGAAGTCCGTCTTTCGTTATGTCTATTTGATCATTCATTTTGGCCTATGGAAGGGCTTCATTTGTTCAGCATATTGGTGTCTGTTTCTTTTGTCGACCTATGAATGGGTCTATTAATTGTTGGTATCTGGTTATTTGTTTCCGTTTGGCCTATGAAAGGGCTTATTGAATTGTTACAACTTCCATTCTTCTCTTATAAGCCGTTATAAACGGGGATTCGCTCTAGTTACAGAGGTTATGCTGTCTAATTTTTCGGAAGGCATAACCTATCTTTGGCATACTCGGTTGTTAAATTTTATTCTAAACATTAATTTTTTTTGGATTATCACCCCGTTGTTAATTAAACTACCCCATTTCTTTCCCGCTTCTTAATTTCCACCCCCGTGGCGTCCATTTCCACGGTCTTTCAGGACCAGGACGCTACACCTTTTCATAAAGAAGAAGATGAAATACACATATGCATCCTTTTAATACACAACGTTTCACATGTGCATACTTTAACATTATCTACAGTTCTTTATTATCTATCTATATCTATCTATACATATATTAAAGTAAAATCGCAGGGGCAAAGGTGTAAATAAAAAATATGAGCAACAATAAGTATAAAAAAACGTGATGCCTAAAATTGTCATATTGAATTTCTTAGCGCAGTTGGCAGCGGAACTCTTTAACTGTTAGGACGGTTCTGTGTTCGAACCACTACTAAGGGCTCCCTAATTTTATCATCTTTCTTTTTTTTTTTTTACATTTAAGGCAGTTTGATGTGTTATTTGAAGAAATTCTTTTTTATTTTTTTGCATTTAAGGCAGTTTGATGTGTTATTTGAAAAAAAGGGAATGAGAGATTTTAATTATTCTTGGATTGTTAGTTGTAAAGAGTTTTTTAGACGTGAATGCTTTAATTCAATTTGAATTTATTTAAAAAGTTTGTGTTTTGTAAATTCTGATAATTTAATTGCACATCATAATATAGTAAATTAAAAAAAAAGTACTCAACAATAAGCAATTAAACACTACAAAATGAAGAATTAATAGTCAACAAATTAAAATACACTTCAAGTTTTGTGTCCCGAGACCTGAACCACTAGCGGCATTTTTCGTCCGCTTACGATGTGTATTGTTTGCTCCCTTCTTCTTGGTCTTGCTATTTGACGCTTCTTCCTAGCCCGATTTGTACCTATTTTGTCTTGGCCTCCCCTTGCGAGTGATATTAAGCGGGTCTAATACAGGATTCGAACTATCTTCTTCAATAGTGCGCGAAGAAGTACCGCGAATCCTGATTGCTGGATTCCAGTTATATAATTCATCCTTCAAAGATTGCAGCCTAAGTTTGATGAGTTTCATTTTCTCGCTGTCCTCGTAAGCAACATCCGTGCATTCTTGAAACTCTCGTTCAACATCTTGAAACATCAAATATTCCTTCATCATGTGTGGATACCCGCCGACAAAAAAAATGCTAGAATGTCATTTATACACACCATTTCTCCATCTTCTTAGTATGTATCTCTTATTCACGGAACGGATATCCTTTGAAGTTAGAACCTTCAAGATATGACTGCAAAGAATTCCCTTGGATTCAAACTTCTGACAATTGCAGTTTAAATACTGTCCAGGCCTATACTCCACTGTGAAGGAAAATTCTTTATGATACCAATTGTTCAAAATGGTACTTTCGAATACTTGATAAAACTCCACTTGTCCGAGTATGGTGGGATCATTCTTGATGTTGCAATTCTACATTAGCCTGATTTCACGATGAAATTGCTCGAAAATGGTGTTCGTGTATACCTTTCCTAATTATTCCTCTCATCTAAAATTTGATATACACTTTCTTGGCTTACACTTCGAACCAAAGTCAGCCTGCATCTCCTTCTGAATCTTATAGCAAACAAAAATCTCGTATTGTTCCACGAATTGCTTCAATGTGCTCTTTGAGTTGATATAACCGTCAAAGAAAGAATGCATTGACTCACTTTATTGAGTAGAGACCATACCCGCCTAAAAAAAATGGTTCAAGTACACGGGTATCCAACTTTGTCTTTCGTTGTAGAGGTCTTTAAGCATCTATTATTTTCGAGCCCGTGTGTCGCTGTGAATTCAACCCATCTTGTTTCAAATTCAGTAATCGTAAGGCTGTCGTAGATCAACGAATTGAATTCAGACACAACCCTATCAAACTCGGCAACCTCTTTGAACTTTTGTGCGGTCTTAAACAAAATGTGCCATAGGCACAACCGGTAGACGGTGTCGGGCATCACTTCCCTCACGTCAATTCGAATACTATCGCATTGATCTGTCAACATTACCACGGGTTGAACACCTCTCATTGCTTCCAACCAATTAGAGAAAAATCATTTGAACGAGGAAGCACCTTCGTGTGACAACAAAGCACACCCTAGTAGGATGGACTGATGATGGTGATTAACACCAACCACAGTTGCAAAAGGCATATTGTATTGGTTGACGAGGTACGTCGTGTCAAAGCTAATCACGTCGTGAAACTCTTCGTACGCTGATATGCTCCAAGGATGAATCCACAACACATTTCGAAGTCTACCTTTGTCATCAATTTCCATCAAATGAAAAAAGCTCATATCTTTCTGTTGTAACCTCATGAAAAGCTTACAAATGGCTTCGGTATCTCCTTCACCGAGTCTCAATCTTCTTCTATGCTCAATGAAATTCCTACAATCTTTCTGTAATACAAATTTTTATATTTAATTTAGTAAAACACAAAACAGTGTACAATAAAATGATTTCGGATCAAAAATATAAATTTATGGATCCAATCTCTATTTTTCCTCTGATTCTTCTCTTCAAAACTTGATTTTCAAACGGTCTTTGAAATCTTCAGAGTAAATTTGTCTCTTTGATTTTCTCAGACTTGTTGTTTGAACTTGACATTTGAAGTTTTTCGGGGAAGATTTGTATCCTCGATCTTCTTTGACTTGATCTTTTAGTCTTGATAACGTTAACTCGGAGGGCCGACACATTGTTTCTAGATCAAACACTAATTTCGGAATGAATTTGATGAAGAACATCTTTGACTGTCTTGCTTATGGATCAAACGTCGTCTTCGGGATGAATTTGGTGAAGAACGCCTTTGAATGTCATAAGAACGCTTTGAATATCTGAGAGAATTTCACTTATGGAAGTTATTAAATTCTTGAACTCTTTAAATGGTCTTGCTTGTGGATCAAACGCCATCTTCGGGATGATTTTGGTGAAGAACGCCTTTGAATGTCACAAGAACGCCTTGAATATCTGAGAGAATTTCACTTATGGAAGTTCTCAAATTCTTGAACTCTTCAAATGACTTCTGGTGTGTTTTTCAACTGATATGGAGGCTCCTATTTATAGTTGTAGGGAAAGAGATCTAGAGATGATGTGGCACTATCTCATTGGCTGTTGGAAATTAATACATATCTTTTGAAAGATATGTACTTGTTACCGAAGACTTTTGATGTTTATCATATAATAATATCTTTATTATTTAAATATTTTATCTAATTTTGGATTTCATAAGATTATAAAACTAAATAAATATATTATATATAATATTTTAAATTTTCACTTACTACAAATGCCCCGTCAAGACTTGTTCATGGACGACTTGTCGTTTGAAATGAGTGAGTCTCGAAAAATTGATTAGATAGTTTAAACTCGTATCAAGGAGTCTTGAATTTGAATTTATTAGATAGTTTATACCCGTATCAAGGAGTTCTTGAATTTCAACTTGTGAATAGTTTATACTCATATTCAAGAGTTCTTCAATTTGAATTTATTAGATAGTTTATACTTGTATCAAGGAGCCTTCAATTTGGATTTGAATTTAGATAATTTATGCTCCTATCAGGGAACTTTCTTGAACTTGGATAGTTTATGCTCATATCAGGGAGATTTTTCTTGAACTTAGATAGTTTATGCTCATATCGAGTAGCCTTCAACTTGAATTTGGACTTTGTAGACCTTTTATACTCGTATCCATGAGTACTTGGATTTGAATTTGGATTTGTAGACATTTTATACTCGTGTCAAGGAGTCTTAGATTTGAATTTGTAGACATTTTATACTCATGTCAAGGAGTCTTGAATTTGAATTTGTAGACATTTTATACTCGTGTCCATGAGTACTTGGATTTGAATTTGGATTTGTAGACATTTTATACTCGTGTCAAGGAGTCTTAGATTTAAATTTGTAGACATTTTATACTCATGTCAATGAGTCTTGGATTTGAATTTGATTTTGTAGACATTTTATACTCGTGTCAAGGAGTCTTAGATTTGAATTTGACTTTTCAGACATTTTATACTCGTGTCAAGGAGTCTTGGTGTTTCTTGAAGAGTTTAGATAGTTTTGGCTCTTATCTAGGAGCTTTGGAAGATAGTTTAGGCTCTTATCGAGGAGCGTTGTATTTTGAAAACCTTAGATAATTTTGACTCTTATCTAGGAGTTTTGAAGATAGTTTAGGCTCTTATCAAGGAGCGTTTGCATTTTAGATAGTTTTGACTCTTATCAAGGATTTTTGAAGATAGTTTAGGCTCTTATCGAGGAGCATTTGCATTTTAGATAGTTTTGACTCTTATCAAGGAGTTTTGAAGATAGTTTAGGCTCTTATCGAAGAGCATTGATTTTTTTTTTATAAATTGTGACATGTATTGGAAGACTTAAATAAGCCTTTGATGAGATTTGCAGCCGTTTCTCCATCTTCTTCATCATCATCTTCTTCTTCACTTGGAGTTTCCTCAAAAGGTTTGCCCCCATCATTTGTTTCTTGCTCTTCTTCAAAGTTCTTGGGCTCTTGCATTGATAGTCCTTCAACTTCATTTGCGGCCATGCTTAACTCCATGTCATAAGCTCTAGTGGCCAATTCCTCGAAGGTCTTTGGTAGAATCCCTTTCAAAATATATCGAAGACCCCAACACATGTCTTGGATGCACATTTCAATTGCTGAACTTTCTGATAATTGATCTTTACAATTCAGGCTTAAGTTTCTCCAACGGTTGATGTAGTCGATGACGTACTCTTCTTTTTGTTGGTTTGTATTTTTGAGTTCAACCAAGCTAACCGTCATCCGAGTACTGTAGAAGCGGTTAATGAATTCTTTCTCCAGTTTCCCCCAACTATCAATTGAATTTGGCACCAAATCGGTATACCAATCAAACGCGTTGTCTTTTAAAGAATGAACGAATTGCTTCACCAAGTGATCTTCGTATGTCCCAGCATCATTACAGGTCTCTACAAAGTGAGCCACATGTTGTCTTGGATTTCCTTTGCCATCAAATTGTTGCAACTTTGGCGGCTGGTAGCCATCTGGCATCTTTAAGTTGTCAATCCTTGGAGTATATGGCTTGTTGTAAGTCCAAAGTGATTTATGGCTCTCTCCAGACTTGTCTTTGATTGTCTCTAGTATGAAATCTTTAAGTTGATCAACTTGTATTGAGCCATCCGATGAGATTTCAATTTCTTTGGCTGTAGATTTTTCACTTTTGTTGGCATGTAGCTTTGTAGATATCTCAGTTTCAGTATCTTCATTCGCTAGCTCGCCACCAAAATCAACAACCCATTCTTTACTCAACTTCAAGATTTAAGCATCCCGTTCTTGTATCTGCTTGGCAAGTCCTTCAGCAAGTTTCATCAAATTTGTAATTTGCTCTTCCAGAATTGTGGACATCTTAATGCTTGAGTAAATTGGTGAAGAGAAGAGATGAAAGGTAGAGATAGTCCCACTGGGTGTGCCAAAATTTGTAACAGAAATTTTTGTATTTAATTTGGTAAAACACAAAACAGTGTACAATAAAATGATTTCGGATAAAAAATATAAATTTATGGATCCAATCTCTATTTTTCCTCTGATTCTTCTCTTCAAAACTTGATTTTCAAACGGTCTTTGAAATCTTCAGAATAAATTTGAAGTTTTTTGAGGAAGATTTGTATCCTCGATCTTCTTTGACTTGATCTTTTAGTCTTGATAATGTTAACTCGGAGGGCCGACACCTTGTGTCCGGATCAAACGCTAATTTCAGAATGAATTTGATGAAGAACGTCTTTGACTGCCTTGCTTATGGATCAAACGTTATCTTCGGGATGAATTTGGTGAAGAACGCCTTTGAATGTCACAAGAATGCTTTGAATATCTGAGAGAATTTCACTTATGGAAGTTCTCAAATTCTTGAACTCTTAAAATGGTCTTTCTTGTGGATCAAACGCCGTCTTCGGGATGGTTTTGGTGAAGAACGTCTTTGAATGTCACAAGAACGCCTTGAATATCTGAGAGAATTTCACTTATGGAAGTTCTCAAATTCTTGAACTCTTCAAATGACTTCTGGTGTGTTTTTCAACTGATATGGAGGCTCCTATTTACAGTTATAGGGAAAGAGATCTAGAGCTGATGTGGCACTATCTCATTGGCTGTTGGAAATCAATACATATCTTTTGAAAGATATGTACTTGTTGCCAAGTACATATCATATAATAATATCTTTATTATTTAAATATTTTATCTAATTTTGGATTTCATAAGATTCCAAAACTAAATAAATATATAAAAAATAATAAATATATTATATATAATATTTTAAATTTTCGCTTACTACACTTTTCCTAAGCATCCTAAATTTTGTGGACCACCAGCCTGCACTTCCAATATCCTCACATTTTTACAAGTTCTTAAGCCGGCAATGTCATTAGCTTCTAACCGCCTCTTCATATTAATTGATAAACTCCTATGAGCAGGCATGAAAATCGACATTTGAGGTTCTAAGTCATGATTATGGTTTGCACACACAGTCGACACTCTCCATGTGCCGTTAAGGGGCAGTTAGTCCTTTTGGTATATTTCTTCACTTTTATATTTCTACCCCTATCACACGAAATCATAACATACATACCTCGACAATTTCTAATTGCAACACTGAAACCCTTATGCTTTGCATGAGCTTGATAGGCGGCAAATAGAGCTTCTCTACTCTCAAATTCCATATTAGGTTGAGGTCCTTCATCTAGAATTTCCTCGTTCCGAGCTCCTTCATCTTTTCGTATTGCAAGTTGATTCCATCACGATCTTCTTGAACAAATTCTTCCTCTTGGGCTTCTATGTGTTTGCCGGAATCTCTACTACAACAATCGAGATCGGAATCCTCTCCAAATAAATCTAGAATTATAGCCCGTGAATCAGCAGCCATGGAAGTTCCTGATTTTCTTCTCTTTAGATTTTTTTTTTGAGGAAATTCTCTTTAGAATTACAGTTACAACAATGGCAGAATTGCAATACCAGAATTCAAATGTGCTAGTTCTTGCTATGATTAGTTCTATTGGTAACTACAAGAGTCCCTTACTTTTTTGCTTTTGGATGATATAATCGAATAACTACCGTTGGCTAATAAAAAAAATTAAATCACACCAAATTACTCAAAAAAGGATTATTTATGTAGAACATATCCATTATGGCTATATAAACTAGTAATTATATATTATGAATTATGTTCAAAGTAAATGATATGTTCTAATGTTAGATTTTTTTATTATCAAATTAAAATGTTTATTTATAAAATTTGATACTATATTTTCTGTATATAGCATGAGAAAAATCGATTGATAATATATTATGAATTATATTAGAATTAACTAATATTTTGATTTTATTTTTTTAATATTTTAATGATGAATTTATTTGAAATTTAATATTATTTTAATTTTGAAATAATCAAAGACGATTATTTATGTATAACTCTCCATGATGAATATATGTCTGATAATCGAATTTCACAATATTTTGTAAAAAAAAAATCGTCTTTAAATTGATAATCGAATTTCACAATAGTTTATGTTAAATTTGATAATTGAACTCAATATATTAGTTCACACCCTAAAAAAATTAAAAATACCGTGTTTAGGTTAAAATTGATAATCGAACTCAATATATTAGTTCAAACCCTAAAAAAATTAAAAATACTGTGTTTAGGATAAAATTCATAATCGAACTCAATATATTAATTCAAACCCTAAAAAAATTAAAAATACTGTGTTTATGTTAAAATTGATAATTGAACTCAATATATTAGTTCAAACCCTAAAAAAATATAAATAATGTGTTTATGTTGAAATTGATAATCGAACTCAAAATATTAGTTCAAACCTTAAAAAAATTAAAAATACCGTGCTTATGTTAAAATGGATAATCGAACTCAATATATTAGTTCAAACCCTAAAAAAAATAAAAATACTGTAAAATCGATAATCGAACTATAAATTATACACAATTATTTATGTACAAAATATATAATATGTATCGAATATTTAAATTAGATTCATCGCTAGTATAATTAATTTAAATTAGATTCATCGCTGGTATAATATGTATCGAATATTTAATATTCTAATATATTATTTTTAAGTTTCGTAAGAATAATTAATATTGGTAAAAAAATCTGATTATAAATGTGAGGGAATAATGATAGATTTGGGAAGGAAGAGTGCATTTATTAAAAAAATGGCGGTTGTGATGTTATTTTTGGAGACAAAGCGTATTTTTGGCAAGATAATATTTGGCCCCACATAATCCGATTTTTACATAACCGGTTTTTTCAAAATCGGATTTTTTTTCTGTGTGGTCGTGGCCACAGTGTGGCTATTTAGCACTGCTCTAAATAATAATAGTAATCAGTGTTGTATTGTATTTTACTCTATTACTTTTTCCCTCTTAATCTAGTGAGAGAAGGAAAATAATAGATTCAAAATTCAAATTTCTCTCTCTCTCAACATTAAAAATTGGTTTGTTATTTCCAATAAAAATAGGGTTAAGTATTCATTATTCTCTTTCATCTTCAATCTTCACGATTTTCATTTTATTAACATATATCTTCATTCTTCATCAAAATATATCTCCATTTTCGATCTTCAAATAGGGTTAAGCATTCTATATAATCATTCATCTTCAATCTTCACTATTTTCATTTTGTTAACATATATCTCCATTACTACCAATCCTCAATGGAAATCAAACGTAGCGGAAGGCATAAATTTTATGTTGTCTTCGGAGGAATACGAACCGGAATATATTCAAACTAGATAGATTGTGTTCCATGTGTACTCGGCGTTAGGAGAAGCTTGTACGAGTCTTTTCCAACTGAAGATCAAGCGGTTGAGACCTATAAAAAAATATATGATTACGAAAGGTCAAGAATATGATAGTGGTTGGAACGGTGGTGTCAAAATTCATATTCCGAGTCGAGCAATGGTGATATTAGTTCAAAAAATCAAAAAATGAAGAAGTGCTGAAACGATAAAAATGGATTTGAAATATAATATGATTTTGTACTGATATATTATGAAATAAAATGGATTTGAAATATAATATAATTTTGTATATTATGCTTGATAATCGAATTGACTAATATTTTTATTTCATAATATTTTAATCTATAAAATTAGTAGGTCGAAAAACGATAAAAAAATAGAAGAAAAAATTGTGTTTATGTTATATATATATATATATAACTAGACCTGTATATTAGTTTATAATTAAAAATAATTAAAAAAAAATATAAATAATGTGTTTATGTTAAATTGATAATCAAAGTCAATATATTAGTTCAAACCCTAAAAAAATTAAAAATACTGTGTTTATGTTAAAATTGATAATCGAACTGAATATATTAGGACGTGATTGGTATGGTGGAATGGAATGGAATGGAATAGAATGACCATTCCTATGTCTATTCTCATTCCACCGATTGATATTATTCAAAATCGGGAATCACTATTCCCGATGGAATCTCTATTCCCAAAGGAAAGGGAATAGCCATTCCACCCACTCTCCATGATTTAGCTATTCTCAATGACCAAAAAAATTAATATAAGATATATTTATACATAATCATGTTTTATAATATTATTTTATCATATTTAGAAAAATAAATAAAAAATCAAATTAAATAATTTATTATCATCATTATTATTATTATTATTTATGAATAATTTTTATATTATTTATTTATTTTCAAAATATAATTTAAAAATATATGTTAAAATCAAATTTTAATAGCTTTTATAATTTTGTTGAAGAAAAATGAAAGTGATGCCGAAATAAATATACCATAAAAATATGTTATAATACAATATAAAATATTTATATATTTTATATAATTTAATATATTCAAATAAAAAATTGAAATGTTAAAGTATTGTTCTATGAAGTAAAAATATTTTTATTAACTTGTACAAATTATTATATATTGATTAATTAAATATTTTAGAATAAAGTTTTTCAATAAAATAAATAAATTATAATTTGCTAAAAAAATTAGAAAAAATCATATACTAAAAAAAATGACATTTAGAAATATAAAAGATAAATTAAGGCATGTGTTGATCTTATTTTTGGAGGCAAAGAGTATTTTTGGCAAGATAATATTTTGGCCCCACATAAACCGATTTTTACATAACTGGTTTTAAGTAAACCGGTTTTTTTCTTGTGTGGCCTGGCCACATTGTGGCCATTTAGCACTGGTCAATTTGAGATATATTGATTAACAGTAAGTCTAGGCGGCCACATTGTGGCCTGACCACATGAGGGTGTATTAGTAATTACCGTATATATTATTTTATTAAATAATATTAGTCATTAGTGTTGTATTGTATTTTACTCCATTACCCTTTCCCTCTTAATCTAGTGAGAGAAGGATAGTAAGAGATTCAAAATTCAAAATTCGAATCTCACTCTCTCTCTAAACATTAAAAATTATTTTGTTATTTCCAATAAAATTAGGGTTAAGCATTCATTATTCTCTTTCATCTTCATTCTTCATCAAAATATCTCTCCATTTTCGATCTTCAAATAGGGTTAGTATTCTATATTATCATTCATCTTCAATCTTAACTATTTCCATTTTGTTAACATATACCGATCCTCAATGGAAATCAAACATAGCAATAGGCAGAAATTTTATGTTATCTTCGAAGGCATCCGAACGGGAGTATATTCAAACTGGGTAGATTGTGCTCCATGTGTAGCGCCCCGATCCCGAAAGATCGTGGAAATGGATGCCACGGGGATTGGAATTAAGAAGCGGGAAAGAAATGGGGTAATTTAATTAAGGAAACCTCAATAGAAGACTCGGAACAACCAAACATACTTTATAATAAATTATATTTATCCATAATACCAAGATCAGAACTCTTAGCATTTAGCAAAAGAATATCATAAGTACGGAAGCTGAATTTTTAACAGAATACTAATAAAAGAGACAATAGGAAAATATGTAAACTATAATCACCCATTTCTCAGCCTCATCACCTCCACGCTCTAGCCTACTAACCTGAAAATATTTGAAAAGATTTGGGCTGAGTACTAATGCACTCAGTGGGCAAGTTTTCACAATTTAAGTTATGCAAATTATTTTGTAAAAGTAATCTATTTGTGTCCATGCATGTAGTGAAGCTTAGGAGGTTTTAAAATTGAAAGCAACCTAAGTTTACCAAAATATTTTATCGTGAAGCGCTTAAGAGTATAACCAGTCACTGCCCGTAACCCATACTACATCACCAACGCGTAAAGTTGAGTATGGCCAAAGTATACCCAATGAGTGTAACCAATAAGTGTTTCATTTTAGTCTCACCGACAAGGAGTAGGGCATGACGAATAATGCATGCATACTGTAGCTACTCACATTGGCACATCGCTGGTTTATGAGACTCCGACAACATACAGTAGCACGTAAATATTTAATACAGATAGTTACATATGCAATTTTAACAAAGCAGAGCTTAATAACTCAAAAGATACAATTTGCAAAGATATAGTATAACCCACTTGGATGACGAGCACATGGCGGCACAATAACCTCGAAAATGGTTTCATTAATCCTAGCAGGCTCTGCAGGTCCTACAAGAGTCGATCTTTGACTCAGAATAATCGCTATATTTTCGGGAATTAATCTACTGTAATCCGGGCTATTATTTAATTCTATTCTCTTCAGAAATAGATTGCGCGACTCTAGAGACCTCGAATAATTCTGACAAAGAAGGAAATAAATTCCAAAATATTATTCTTGATTTACTAGGACCAACCGATTTGATAAAGGTCTCTTTCCAAAATTTGCAATTTATCCAAATTTTACTAGATCTACGCCACGACACTTTTTAACTGCTCGGAAATTACGAAAATATTCAGGGATGATACTATACATGCCAAGACTAAAGAATAAGAATTTTAGAATTTTTCAATAACACATGCTCCCAGTATAAAAATAACTGATTTAGTTAAATAATCGAGATTATTCAAAATTCGTTCGAAAATTACGAAATTCGACGGGCGCATAGGAAATATTATTTGGAACAACTTTGTAGTTCAAACTTTTTTTATTTGAGGACCCGAAAAGACCGAAAACTGAAGGAAACAATGGCAGATCGGTACCCCTATATATGCACATTTTCCGGCTATTTTGCTGGTTTCCGGCTGTCGGACGGGAACGAGTTCAACATACGAAATGTAGTACATATTTAAATACACGGCATATTAAAATTTAGGCTAAAAAGGATGAGAAATGGACCGATACGATGACGATGAAAATAGGCGGCTATGCGGGGTGGCGTCGAGACATTGCAGCGGCTGCAGCTGCTCGTCGGAGCTCCGGCAACCTGCTGCCTCTCCAGCATCACGCCGGTGACCGGTCCGGCGATCTCCTGGCCGGAAGCTGCTCCGGCAGCCCTCCTCTCTTGTCATCGATCTCTCTCGCTCTCATCTCTGTTTTTCTTTCTTTCTCGGCACTCTACTCTCTCTCTCCCCTATCTTTTTTTTTTCAAACAAAAAACTAAAGTTAATAGATATACATATTCACCAAGATAAGTGTAAGGCTAATAACATGCTTAGGTTGATGTGAATTTGATTGGTGGCCTAATATGAGGTTGGATAATTCTTTTAATTATTATTATTTTTTTGTACTAATCCTTCTCATTTATGAGATAAATATATGTATATCCTATGGCTAGAGTTCGGCGCATATGCGCATATATATTAATAAGGAATTTATATTTACAATTGGTTACACTAGGTTTCTCTAATATAAAACTCATGTATAAATAAATTAATAAAGATTTGTGCGTGGTTGTCATATATGCTAATTAAACACTTATTTTATATTTTTATCATTCTTTATTTTATTACTATGATGTGAGTATTATATATTTAAATACTATATATTTAGATAATATCTAATAAAGTCCAGATATGATTAAGATGTTTAGGATTCTGAATAAAAATATAAGAATGTCACAGGTATCTCTAACCCACTCATCAAATACATTTCACTTGAAAGAAAACCTACAAAGATTCATTTTCTTCCCTAACTTACCATTAAGGTTAACATAAACTATTCTTTTAATACCTAATTTTTTTTTTGGATATTACACTTATTCTAACTATTAGATTTATACTCCTAATTAAATTTAGATAATAAAATTTTGGGGCATTACACCATGTGTACTCGGTGTTAGGGGAGGCTTGTACAAGTCGTTTCCAACTGAAGATCAAGCGGTTGAGGCCTTTACAAAATATATGATTAGCAAAGGCCAAGAATATGATAATGGATGGAGCGGTGATGTCGATTCATATTCGGAGTCGAGCAATGGTGAAATTAGTTCAAGATATCCAAAAATGAAGAAGTGCAGAAACGTTGAAGAGAAGAAGATAATATCGAGATTGAATTTCTTTATTTTGGGATTCGTAGTCGGAATTTGTTGTTCGTTTTGTATTGCTAATTTAACTTGAATTAGTTCGGATTTCTTTGTAAAATAATTTATATTTCAAGTTTTATTTTATTTTATTTGTATGAATGAAGTTTTGTATTAATGCTCAATTATTCCTCGATTTCAATATGTTCATACATAATATAATCTATCTCTACATTAATAATAGTGGCTATTTGAATATATCTTAATTTGAAATTATAACACACACACACACACACATATATATATATATATTAATCCTCTATCACTTACTTTAGGATGAGATATCATAAGCACAAATATTCTTATTATTCATATTCACCTACTGTTGTAATTTCCTTAGTTAAATTATCCCATGTCAGCAGGTGCCTCATTGTAGCGCCCCGGTCCCGAAAGACCTTGGAAATGGACACCACGGCGGTGGGAATTAAGAAGCGGGAAAGAAATGGGGTAATTAAATTAATGACGGGGTGTTAATCCAAAAGGATTAATGTTTGGAATAAAATTTAACAATCGAGTATGCCAAAGATAGGTTATGCCTTCCAAAAATTAGGCAGCATAACCTCTGTAACTAGAGCGAATCCCCGTTTATAACGGCTTATAAGAGAAGAATGGAAGCTGTAACAATTCAATAAGCCCTTTCATAGGCCAAACGGAAACAAATAACCAGATACCAACAATTAATAGACCCATTCATAGGTCGACAAAAGAAACAGACACCAATATGCTGAACAAATGAAGCCCTTCCATAGGCCAAACTGAATGATCAAATAGACATAACGAAAGACGGACTTCCTCCCCTTGGAATAATTATGTAGCTAAGCATATGATACATGTTAACTAGGAAGTCAACAAAAGTTCAGAATCAGAGAAGCAGAATCATATCAACAAAATACCAAGATTAGAGTTCTTAGCATTTAGCAAAAGAATACCATAAGTGAGAAATCTCAATTCTTAACAGAATACTAACAAAAAGGGACAACGGAAAAATATGTAAATCATAATAGCCCATATCTCAGCCTCGTCACATCCACGCTCCAGCCTACTGACCTGAAAATGTTTGAAAAGATTTGGACTGAGTACTAATGCACTCAGTGGGCAAGTTCTCACAATTTAAGTTATGCAAATCATTTTATTAAAGTAATCTATCTGTGTTCATGCAGGTGGTGAAGCTTAGGAGGTTTAAAAGTTGGAAGCAACCTAAGTTCACCAAAACATTTTATCGTGAAGCGCTTAAGAGTATAACCCGTCACTGCCCGCAACCCAAACTACATCACCAGCGCATAACGTTGAGTATGGCCATAGTATACCCAAAGAGTATAACCAATAAGTGTTTCATTTTAGTCTCACCGACAAGGAGTAGGGCAGGACAAACAATGCATGCATACTGTAGCTACTCACATTGACACAGCGCTGGTTTATGAGACTCCGACAACATACAGTAGCATGTAAATATTTAACACAGATAGTCACATATGCAATTTTAACAAAGCAGAGCTTAATAACTCGAAAGATACAATTTGCAAAGATATAGTATAGCCCACCTTATACATACAGAAGTCCTTCCCTGGTTCCCCTAGGCTAAAATGCTCTAACCATCTCGAGATTCAATCCTTCACCTTCCTCGTAAGTCACGCAAATCCTACAAGGATCGATCTTCAGCTCAGAACGACTACTATATTTTCGAAAATTAATCTACTGTAATCCGAGCTATTATTTAATTTTATTCTTTTTAGAAATAGATTGCGCGACTCTAGAGACCTCGAATAATTCCGACAAAGAAGGAAATAAATTCCAAAATATTATTCTTGATTTATTGGGACCAACCGATTTGACAGGGGTCTCTTTTCAAAACTTGCCATTTTAATCGATTTTTATCAGATTTGTGCCACGGCACTTTCTAACCCTTCAAAAATTATGAAAATATTCAAGGACCATCCTATATATGCCAAGACTATAGTTTGAGAGTTTTAGAATTTTTTTGATAACACATGACTCCAGTATAAAAATAACTGCTTATATTAAATAATCGATATTATTCAAAACTCATCCGAAAATTACGAAATTCGACGGGAGCATAGGAAATATTATTTCGAGCAACTTTTGAGAGGAAACTTTTTCGATTTGACGACCCAAAATGGGTGAAACGGGACAAAAACTCACAGATTTTAGCTGAAATGTATCGGTCTCGATTGAGATCGATACTCGTTGGATTTTCGCTCAAAAGTACAATTTTTGATAGTGCAGAAAATAAGGAATTTAATGGTGTAATCAGATCAAAGATCGGACGGCTAGATCATAAATTCGAAACTGACAGATTTATAATATAATATTCGGATCCGGATTTCAAACGACGAGAAATCAAAAATCTATTCCGGTTAACTACAAGATCCAAATGATCAAAGACTATTTATAAAAAGAAGATTTCTAATACGACTATCCAGGAAGAGTAGATCTGAGATTTACATAAAATGAGAACGGGAAAAAATACCGAAAACTCACAACATCAAAAATCGAAATCGGTAGAATTAAAGATAATCGAAATATAAGCATATTTAGAACTTGAAATTTCTAAATTCATCGGTCCGAATGACCAGAATCGGAGAAAGTACCTTCTCCGAGGAATTGGCGGCGGTCACGATGATTTTCCATCGTGATCATCCTTCGTGTCATCATTTCAATCATGTATTCGTGATCTACGCGTTGACACCTTCAAAATGACTATTTCAAAATTGAAATAGGAAACTAGAGTCGTACATTCTCTGGAAGCTGCTCGGCGTTTCGATTTTGAAAATGAATGAAAAATGAAACCTTAACCTCCTATTTATAGAGGAAAAATAAATAGGATAATAACGAATAAAAGAAAGAGGATAATGATGGAAAAATAATAGGATAATTAAGAATAAGATAATCTTTTGAAAAAGAAATTGGATAATGACGGATGTGCCTTTTTCTATTAAATTTATTATTTTCCAACTTAAAGTTGTGCCAAGAGTTCATTTGAACTCGAAATTTGAAATTTCAAAGGTTGGCATGATTCTTGAAACATTTTCTATCAACCCGAGAAAAATATCATAACATATTTTTAAGACAATTTTTGACCAAATTAGATTTAACAGATTTCCCTGGCTGCGATTTTCCTTTATTTGAGTCCTTTAAGGACCCAGCTTATTTTCTAACTTACCAGAGGTTAACATAAGTTGAATTAAACATTCTAAAATATTTCGGGGTATTACACTCATCCTCTTCTTGCTGTTCAAAAAGTGGTATCTTCTCCGATTGTTGCTCAGCCTCAATATCTTCTATTTCATCCAAGTACTTGTCCAAATCAGTATCTTTGTATCCTTCCTATTCACCTTCTTCTCTTCCTTCAACTTCCTCTCCTTCTTCGTCATCTTCCTCGTCCTTGATCTCCACCGATGGTACAGGGGTCAGAGCTTTAACTAGCTGTTTAGCTTTCTTCTTCTCAGCCCCTTTTTTAGACTTTGGCGCAGGCTCTTCAGTAGCCTCTTCCTCCTGCATGCCCTCTGCAGTCGCCTCATCATCTTGCTGCTCCGTTTGAGTCGGGGTTGCGGAGCTTTCTTCCGTCGCCTCAACTTCAAGCGTAGGCTCTTGTTCCGATGGGTCTCCTTGGGAAGATTACTCGAAGTCGCTGCCTCAGACGCAACTTTTTCCTTGGATTTGACAGAGGGTTTCTTCACGACCTTGGTTGGAGAGGGCTCTTCAGAGACAGTAGGAGTCTCAAACTCCAAACATGCCTTTGGTCCAGCTTTTGGTGCAACTTTCTTCCCTCTTGTCTTCGCCATTTTTGAGTTTGAAGGTTTTCAGAGATTAGGGTTACAAGAGAAATCGCGAGAGAGAGAGAGTTCTGATTTTTGAAATAGGAGAGTGAAAGTGATAGTGGAGATTTTGTGGGGTAAGGCTTTTATATAAAAGAAATCACTATTCATGATTTGACTTGAGACTCTTCAGATTCCTTAGGAGTCTCTCGGATCAGTATGCCTCATGCTAATGGATAAGCCTTATCCCCTTAAAAATCGGAACAAACTTTATCTCTTCAGAGTGCCTCACTTCAAAATCCCTATTTTCAAGGGATTTATTCTATCTTCATCTTTCTCTCTCATTATCTAAACCTACAAGCACCATATCTATCCAAAACAAGCGTAAAATTGCTCCCTAAACTAGTTTAATCAACTGGAAAACTTATTTTAAAAAAAAAATTGAATTAAGATAAATAAACACCTGGGCTGCCTCCCAGTAGCACCCCAGTTATTTTCGTGGGCACGACATCACCCCAGATCAGGTGTAAGTGGGCTCCGCGAGCCAGATCACTGTGACATCTTCAACAGAGTGCCCTAGGTAAGCTTTCACACGGTGACCATTCACTTTGAAGCGCCCTCCAGTATCAGGATTTATCAGCTCAATTGCCCCATTCGGGCATTCTGCATACACTTCAAATGGACCCTCCCACTTGGTCCTCAATCCTCCTCCCATAAGCTTGAACCTTGAGTGGTACAAAAGTACTTTCTGTCCTGGAATGAATCTCTTCCTTCGAATTACTTGATCGTGGAGCCTTTTCATCTTTTCCTTGTACAACACCGAATTATCATAGGCCTCCATTCTCATTTCTTCCAGCTCTTGAATTTGAAATTTCCTGAAATGCCCAGCGGCGTCAGGATCCATATTCAGCTTCTGAAGTGCCCATCGTGCTTTGTGTTCTAACTCAACTGCCAAATGGCAACACTTTCCAAATAATATCCTGTATGGGGACATCCCAATTGGAGTCTTGTATGCAGTTCGGTATGCCCACAGGGCATCTTCCAGATGAACACTCCAATCTTTTCGGTTCGGAGCCACAACCTTTCCAAGAATGACTTTAATTTCTCGATTTGAGACTTCAGCTTGGCCATTTCCTTGGGGATGGTAAGGTGTGGTGACCCTATGGTGAACCACATACTTCTTCAATAATCTTTCCAGCGTTTGGTTGCAAAAATGGGTCCCTTGATCACTGATGATGGACCCGGGCACACCAAACCGACTAAAAATGTGGGATTTTAGAAATACGGCTACCACCCTTGCATCATTGGTAGGAGTAGCCTTTGCTTCTACCCATTTAGACACATAATCAAATGCCAGGATAATGTATTAGTTCCCCCTCGAATTTGGAAAGGGTCCCATAAAATCCATTCCCCAAATATTGAAAATCTCCACTGGCATGATTGGTGTCATGGGCATTTCATTTCTTCTTGTGATGTTTCCTACCCTCTGGCACTGGTCACACTTTCTGCAGACATTATGGGCATCCTTAAATATTGTGGGCCAAAAGAACCCA
Source organism: Perilla frutescens (assembly GCA_026008535.1). Lineage (NCBI taxonomy): Eukaryota > Viridiplantae > Streptophyta > Magnoliopsida > Lamiales > Lamiaceae > Perilla > Perilla frutescens. The sequence continues at coordinate 34,293,311 of BRKX01000012.1, forward strand.
CAATCCAAAACTCTCATTGCTGTTCGATTTGGTCCGAAATGCCCTCCGCAAGCATAACTGTGACAATGCTTTAGAATTTCATCTATCTCCTCATCAGGAACACATCTTCTGATGATTTGATCAGCACATCTTCTCCATATAATAGGGCAATCCCATGCATAGAACCTGCTCTCATACCTTAGTTTATTTTTTTGGTACCTTGAGTACCCAATAGGCATTTCCCCAGATTCAAGGTAGTTTACTATATCCGCATACCAAGGTGCTAGTGTGCCCCTTGCTGAATATAAATGCTCATCAGGAAAATGATCGGCAATGGGCATTTCGTCGCCTTTCTCATTCAGCACCCGGCTCAGATGGTCAGCCACCGAGTTCTGTGCCTCACTCTTATCTTTTATTTCGACATCAAACTCTTGTAAAAGTAGGATCCACCTAATTAGTCTTGGTTTCGTCTCCTTCTTGGCCATCAAGTGCCTCAGGGCACCATGATCTGTATAGACAATGCTCTTTGCTCCCAAGAGATAAGATCGAAACTTCTCAAATGCAAACACGACTGCCAATAGCTCCTTTTCAGTAGTGGTATAATTACACCGTGCCCCATTCAGATTCTTGGAGACATAGTAAATTACATGGCTTTCTTTTCCTCTCTTCTGACCCAGTACCGCGCCCACAGCGTAGCCACTGGTGTCACACATGATCTCAAAGGGCATTCCCCAATCTGGTGGTTGAATGACTGGTGCCGTGACCAGTTGCTTCTTCAGAAAATTGAATGCCTTCTTACACTCTTCATCGAATTTAAAGGGAACATCTTGCTGCAATAAGTGAGTAATAGGCTGGGCAATTTTTGCAAAATCTTTTATGAATCTCATGTAGAATCCAGCGTGCCCCAAGAATCCTCTCACTTGTTTCACTAAAGTGGGATATGGCAATTTTTCTATTATGTCCACTTTGGCTTTATCAACCTCAATGCCCCTCTCAGAAATCACATGTCCCAGTACAATGCCCTCTCTGACCATGAAATGACATTTTTCATAGTTCAGCACCAGGCATTTGTCCACACAACGCTGTAACACCTTTTCCAGATTATCTAAACATCGATCAAAGCAGCTCTCGTACATTGTGAAGTCATCCATGAATACTTCAATGCAGTTCTCGAGCAAATCAGAGAATATGCTCATCATACATCGCTGAAACGTGCCAGGAGCATTGCAGAGGCCAAAGGGCATTCTGCGATAGGTAAATGTGCCGAATGGGCACGTGAATGTTGTTTTCCCCTGGTCCTCTTGACTTACTGCAATCTGCATGCATCCAGAATATCCGTCCAAGAAACAAAAGAACTTGTTTCCTGCGAGTCTTTCCAACATCTGGTCAATGAACGGAAGTGGGAAATGATCCTTCCGCGTGACCGTGTTCAGCTTTCGGTAGTCAATGCAAACTCTCCAGCCAATTTACAGTCGTGTGGGCACAAGCTCTCCTTTCTCATTTTTCACAACTTGAATGCCCGACTTCTTGGGCACAACATGGATTGGACTGACCCACTTGCTGTCTGAAATTGGGTATATAATGCCCTGGTCCAGAAGCTTAATTATCTCTTTTAGTACCACATCCTTTATCACTGGATTGAGCTTCCTTTGTGGATCACGAACGGGTTTTGCATCATCTTCCAACAAAATCTTGTGCATACAAACCGCTGGGCTAATGCCCTTTATATCTGCTAAAGTCCATCCGAGTGCCTCCTTGTACAGCCTTAACAATCTCAAAAGGCGATCCTCATCAGCTTGATTCAACCCCCCACTTATGATTACAGAGAGAGTCTCATTATTTCCCAAGTAGACATACTTCAAATGCCTTGGCAATACCTTCAACTCCAGCGTGGGCGCTTTGATAATAGAAGGCATCAGCTTATCATCATTTCTTCGAATGGGCACACCATAGTCCACATATCCGTATGGCATTTCTTCCAATGAGTACAGCATCATAATTCCATTCCTTATGTCCTCATCCTCATCCAGGGCATCCTGGTCATTCAGTCCATCCCATAATGCCCACTCCAGTGGTTCTCTGTTGCTTACCATGGATAAAGTAGAACGGCTCGGGGAATAAAATGTGTTCACAAAATTACAATTTTCTGTATCCGGAGGGTGCTTCATGGCTTCAAAAATGTTGAACGTCACCTTCTCCCCATCAAACTCACACGTCAGTGTGCCCTTGTCCACATCAATCTTGGTTCGAGTTGTCTTCATGAAAAGCCTTTCCAGCAACAAAACTGAAGATTTTGAAGTCGCTGTGCCCATGTCAAGCACATAAAAATCTGCTGGGAAGATAAGCTTGTCCACCTTGACCAATACATCTTCAATGAGGCCTTCTGGATAAATATTAGATCGGTTAGCTAGTTGAATGACCACACGGGTCTCCTTCAGAGGTCCAATCCTCAATTCTTTGAACACCGACAGGGGCATTACATTGATTGATGCCCCCAAATCCAGCATTGCCTTTTCAACTTTCTTGTTCCCTATGATGCAAGGAATCATGAACATCCCTGGATCACCACACTTCTTGGGTAGCTTTCTCTGTATCACCACCGATACATTCTCCCCAACTAGGAACCTCGCATCATCATTAAAGCGCCCTTTCTGGTGCAGAGTTCTTTTAGAAACCGGGCATACCGCGGTACTTGCTTGATTGCTTCGATCAGTGGAATGTTGATCTCCACCTTGTTGAATACTTTTAGCATCTTCTTGGTTTCATCTTCTTTTCTATTTTGTGTCAATCTCCCTAGAAATGGAGGTTTCCGTCTCTCTGGAATGGGCACCTTGGCAGGCTGCTTCTCTTCCGGGATGTGCACAGTATTAATCTGCTCAGCTTCTTGTGCCTCGTCTTCTGTGGGAATCTTTTTCACTTCTTCCTCCAAGGGCACATCATCCTTCTCTTCTCTTGGCCTGACCATCTCTGGAAGCTCCTTTCCACTCCTTAATGCTACTGCATTCACTTGTTCTCTTGGATTCTCAACTTGGGAAGGTAGCTTCCCGTTTTTCTCCTCCATCTTGTGCATGGCTTGAGCCAATTGATTGATTTGCTTGCTCATGTGCGAGAGACCAGCTCGAGTCTCTTTCTTAAACTTCTCATTCTCCTCATCCATAGAAAACACAAGATCTTCTAACCTTTGCTTCCTTTTCTCCTCTGGTGGTGGCAATGGGCGTGCAGGATGCCCATCCTCTGGCCTTCTCTATCTAAAATTTTCATGGTCTCTCCAGCCAGGATTATAAGTTTGGGAATGGGGATCATATGTTCTGGAATGCCCATTCTGGCCCCCTATAGCCTTCACTTCTTCCATTTCGTCTTGTAGAGTAGGGCATTCATCCGTGAAATGAGATATGCTTTTGCATACCCCACAAGGTCTGGGCTTCCTCGACATGCTTGCACCGAACAAGATTTTTTTGATCTTGTCGCACAATCTATCAATCCTACTATCCTAGTCTGGTGCCCTTTCTGTTTCACTTACAATCCGAATGCCCTCTCCACCGAAGTCTTGGTTGTCTTCAGCCATTTCTGTGAGAATTCTGAATGCTTCGACAGGCTGTTTGTTCAAAATGGATCATCCACATGAGGTATTCACGATTGTCCTCTCATGTGGTCTCAATCCTCCGATGAAATACTGAATCAAATCGTGTTCAGTAATCTGGTGTTGTGGGCATTTCGCCAGCATCGCCTGGAATCTTCTCCAATAGTCATAGAAACTTTCGTTAGTTCCCATCTTCAGGCTCCATATCCTTCTTCTCATTTCTTGCACTCTGGATGCTGGGAAATATTTTTCCAAAAACTTCTGTTGAAGTTGTCTCCGTGTGGTCACAGCGCCAGTGGGTAGTGTGTACAGCCAGTCCCGTGCCCTATCTTGAAGAGTGAAAGGGAACGAGACCAACCGCACATACTCTTCTCGTCCATGATCAGATGGTTGAGTTTGGCAAACCATCTCAAAATCTTGCAAATGCCTTTGTGGATCTTCTCCAGGCATTCCGTGGAACTTCGGCAAGATCTGGATAAAGTTTGCATGAATATCCCAGTTTTGAGTCACAGCTGGGAGTGTAATGCCCATTGTGTGCAAATTCATGTTGGTCGGAAAGACCAACTGCCTTAAAGTTCTGTTATCATCCGCATTGCCATTCGCGGCATTTCCATTTGCGGCCATGTTGATGTTGTGGCCGTTCTCAAACTGTCCTTTCTCCTCGTGCCCTTCGGCTCCTTGACCTTCTTGATCCTCTGGTGGTGGTGTGGGCTCACGAGGTCTATTTGCTGCTTGGTGTGCCCTCTTCACTGCTGCCCTGTTTTTCCTCGAAGTCTTCTCTATCTCCGGATCGTACAATAAAGTCTCCTCTGAAGAGCCCCTGGGCATCAACTTCCAGGCTCACCAATTGTGGAAGATAAAATCACTAGAAACCACCTCCTCGGCAACGGCGCCAATTTTGACGCGCGGTCGTTTCATGCTCCAAAATATATTTATAAACTCCTGTGCCCACAGTGAGCGTAGCTAGCCAATGAGGACTGGTCGATCCCACAGAGAGCTGTTGCGATTCTATCTTCAAGTAACCAATCACAAAGGGGGGTTTGGTGTTGTCACTAAACTGAATTTAAATCTGTAAAAGGAACTAAAGAAAATATCAAATAACAAAAGGTTTAGGCATTTGAATTAGCATTTGGTTTAAACATAAAACAACTCGATCATGGGCACACCGATTTTCATACATGCTAGATCATCTAGTTATGGTGACCGGATTCCTCTCTGCGTCTCCTCATCCATCCTTTCATTTTAGGTTTAAAAGTGATTCTTCTTCTATTAAACCCCTAACCAGTTACCCACCTCCCGATTCCTCTAAGAGATGTAAGCAAACAAGCAGCAGTGTGCCCTAGACGGACCCAGATCTGTTGTGTTCAACTGATTTCTCTTATGCCCACAACACTCCATTAATTCCCTTATTACTATATGAACTGACACACAGTCATGATTCGCCAATTCAATTAATAGTGGTGTGCCTTCTTTACCTAACGAGTGATCAGCCACATTGGGCATTTCAGACACACACTCACATGGAACAAGGCTCAAGAATTAACAGAAACTTATCATGCATTATTATGCCCATTTTGGCCTCACGAGTCCAGATTTATGCTCAAACCAATTTCATCATTCAAATGCCAGAATTAAGGGTCTAGCCGAGAGGGCTAGACATAATTGAAATTGTAGGAATTAAAGACATAAAGTAAACAAAAACTTACTGAATTAATTAAGTGAAAACTCAACTCCAACGTTGAGAAGCATCAACATAACCTAAGTCCCGAAGGTTTAAGACCTTCCGGATTATTTTTGGCTGCCTAAGCAGCGTACTGAAAATGAAAATGCAGAAATATAAAATGTAGAAATGTTTCAGACCGTCTAAAGATTGTTTTCCCAGAGACTAAACTTGTTTAAATAACTACATTTCCGAGTGGAGTTTCCCCCATAGACGGAGGTCTTCTGCTGTAATTCTGGAACGGCGTGCCCTCTTTGATCTTGACTGGATAAGCTTCAGCTCTATCAAATCCCTATTTTTTAGGGATTGCTCTTATCTCCTTCGATTGAGCTTATTTCTTTGTTGCAGTGCCTTCTAGGAGTCCAGCTTAGCTCCAACTCTCCTTCGGATATGTAGCTATTTTCCACCAGCTTTCCTTCAACTGATTTCTGAGTTTCACGGGAATGCCCATTCTGGCCTGTTATCGAGTCTGTACGAGCAATGTGGGCACGGTATCATCTGGTCAGCTCTATCCATTTCTAATATGCCCATTCTACCTCCCAAATGTAGGATGGATGCTGAAGAAGTTCCCTGTGCCTCTGAATGCGGTTTATGGCGATGAGATAATCATGAATAATTGGGCATAAAAAGCCCCTTTCGCCAGACTCGCCTCTTGGAATGCCCTTTGACCACAACCTGGTTCTTTTCGACTCAAAACACACTAAAAAGGACATTTATAGAGGATAAAATGTCCATAAAAACACGAAATAAATGGACTTATCAATACCTTTCTCATTTTTCACTTTCTAACTTTCATATTTTCCATTCTCTCTCCAAATGGCCAAACAAAATCGATCTGAAAAAAGAAAAACTCGATCTGAGACTAGGAAGGCTCTGTTCTCGTGAGGCAATCTTTCGCAGGACGAACGTCGGTATGTTGTCAGGACCTCGCAAAGAGTCCAGTTCAACGCACTGTGCAAGACGTAGGAATACAAGTATCGAATGGTAAGGTATTTATGGTTACTGATTTTTTTTAATTTTTTGTGGGTTTGGAAAAATGGTTTGCTAATTTTTTTAATTTTTTGTGGGTTTGGAAAAATGGTCTGCTAATTTTTTTTAATTTTTCTCAAGAATCTACCGAAGGAGGTGATCAAAATCTGCGGCACGGAGACACGTTGGGTGGAGATTGAGCTTGGCTACACCGGTTGGCGGACGGAGGTGGTGTATCAGTACCGTGAAATCAAGCCCAACAAGCCTAACTGTCGCCTGATCTCCGGTTAGAAGCACGTGGTGGAGTTCTTGGAGATCCATCAGGGCGACCGTGTCTATTTTGAAGGGAGGCCCGACATGCCGTGGTTGCTTCGAGTTTCAAGGGATAAGCATCCTGATGCTGTGAAGGTGGAAGATGAATACTGGGCTTAAGTTATATTTTCTTCCGCTTTTTTTTAAGACTCCTAAATATCTATTATATTTTTGTTAAACAATATGAAAAAAAATGCACTATATTGCATTTTTTTATATGTAAATTAAAAAAAAATGCACTTGTTGCATTTTTTTAATTGTGATCAATTAATGGCATGCTTATTTTATCGTTAAATATGTTCTTAATTATTTTCTTAATGTTTTATTTTGGTGGCCGTTAAATATGTTCTTAATATTTTTGTAATTGTTAATGGTTACTAGATTTTAACCCAGTTCGTCGAACAATAAATTTAGGAAAAAAAATTTATGATTTTAAATTTTAAAGATTCTGCATAGGTAAATTAAAAGATTTGGATGAATATTTAGTTAAATTAAATTACGAGATAATATTTGGTCAAATTATTATTATCATTTGAAAGATTACGAAAAATTTTGTTACAATTTATTTCCTTCAAATACTTCAACAACTCCCAGACATTGCAGTAATTTAGGGGGAAAAAAATACTTATAAAAAAAAAGTTAAATGTTTAAAAAATTGATATTCTCCTAATAATGGTGGTTGTAAGTTATTGCAGTAAATGAATATTATATAGTGGAAGATGAATGATTACTATTGAGTAGGGTTTATTGAGAAGTGTGAGATGACTAATCTTTGTTCCATTTTATACACAACCATCATTCCTTCTCATTAATGCTGTGAAACCCTAAATCAACTAATTTCATTGTTTTTTTTTATTTTAGCTATTGTTTGATTTATTTTTAAATTATCATTTTTTAATTCCTTCTTTCATTGACCTTTTAACTTCCAAAAAATAACTATAGTGTATCTATGTATATTTGATCATGATAATAATATAACAAAGCCTATAAATGATGCCATCATCCAGTAAAAAATTATTCAACTTCTCTCGTCTTTCCTCTCTCTTCCAAATGAAAAATTAGATCTCTTTGAAAATAATAACTTGAGATTTAGTAAATGATTTTATGAGACTTATTATTAAATAATAAAATTTGGATGTCTTCTTCTCAAGCAAACCCTAGAAGCATTTATGGTTAAAAAGTACTTCTTTCATTGACCTTTTAACTTCCAAAAAATAACTATAGTGTATCTATGTAGATTTGATCATGATAATAATATAATAAAGACTAAACAATTATTAATTAAATAAAACATGAGTACGTATATATGTTTGATTTGACGAACTTACAATAAGAAATAAAGTTAAATAATTATATACCAATTTACAATTACATACATATATAGACTTATTAGATTTATTAAATGCTTTTATGGGACCAAAGATCACAACCATTCATAGATGGCTTGTAATTCACAGATAACAAATGACGATACCGAGCCTCAGACAACAACCTCGCGAGTAACTTCAGTGTCTCCGCAGTGCACTGTGTATGAGAAAGATCGACAAACCCGATCCTTAGACGTAAGAAACTAACAAACAATGCCTCATCGGATTTGGACCAAGACATAATTTATTTATGGTTCAATGCAAAACTTTTACCAAAAAAGTGTTGTTTTAGATGATGAAGTTACAATTTCAGATAGCTACAATATATAAAAGAAAGTTATACATTAATGGCATGAAAAGACTAGTAACCAAACTGCCTCACATTATTGTTGCAGCATGTTAAATTTTTAGATTTGAAAAAAGGTTAAATAATTTATTATATTAAACATGGTTTATATTTTAATGAAAACAAATCTACTGGTTATATCTATATATATATATATATACATATATTTGTATTAAAAAAAACATATAGTTTGGTTTACGTATAGTGTATAGTATAATGAAATTCAAAAATTGGTGATAATTTTCAAATTGTTCAACTTTTTAATGAACTTTAGTGAATGTAGGGTAAAGGATACATGATTACTAGTGTGTAGGGTTTATTGAGAAGTGTGAGGATTCATAACTTTTGTTCCATTTTAGACACAACCATCATTCCTTCTTATTAATGCTATGAAACTCTAAATCAATCATATCCAATTGTTTTATTTAAAAAATCGTATAATATTTAATTTTTCTTAAATAAAATTGAGATAATTAATGTATAATAATATTGAGATAAATTAATGTCATCAATGCAAGAAAATCCTAGAAGCATTCATCAATGCTATGAAACCCTAAATCAACTAATTCCAATTTTTTTATTTAGAAAATCATACAATATTTATTTTTTATCAAATAAGATTGAGATAAATTTTGTATAATAAAATCGAGATAAATTCATATCATCAATGCAACCAAACCCTAGAAGCATTTATTATGGAAAAGAAAATCAATTGGATTTGTTTGTACAGAAAAAGATTTCCATTCGATTTCTTCCTTCTTCTTTGTCTCATCTGGCATCAATGCAAGTATGCAACCATACCATAAAAGCACCTCTTTCATTGACCTTTTAATTTCCTAAAATTAACCATGCATGGTGTATATATGTATAATTGGAAGTTGAAACTTTGTCCAAAAACAAATATATGTTGACGTAATTATAAAGATTATTTTCGTGTGTATATGGTTAGTAATTTGAATGTAAATGGTCATAAAACTAAATAATGAACGATCGCACATTAATTTTCGGAAAAATCTATAAATCTTCATTGACCTTTTATTTTCCAAAAATTATTAATGGTCTATGTATGTTGATTTTCTAATATATTGTTCTATATTTTCTTTTACTTGTAAATTTGAATCTACAAGTAAGGAATTTAATATGATGTGACTTAAAAACCCTTGAGCAGCATTGTATAATTAATTAGTTTGAATTTATTCAAAATTTTCATCATTGTATTATCTTTTAATTTATTTCTAAAGAGTTTAGTGGGATTAGGTCATGACCCTTCAATTAATATAACACGTCTTTCCAATAGTCACATTTGAATCTCTATATATATACAACATTCACATATATATCATTATATTTCAAACAAACTCTATCTTTATCCATTTTCAGCAAAAGATTACAATGAATTGGGCAAAAGAGGACGAGTGTTTCTTCATTGCTCTTCTAGTCGTAAACCTTGGGTATGTGAATATGGCTGACAGCTTCACCATGTCTGTTTTCTTGTTCGAGTTGGCTGAATGTATGTTTGTAACTCGCGGAAAAAGGTTTCGTGCAATTCAGTTGGTTCTGAAGTTGATTGAAGCCCGAGAGCGCCTGGCGAGCTTCGAACTCTTCATTCAGCACCCTGGCATCAATTATGATGAAAAAGCAAATGTTGTGATGGCGAGTTTCGAGTATTTCGAACGTGTGAATAGCCAGAATGTAAGTTTAATTTGAGGTTCCATTTATTTTTTCATTTAACCCAGTTCATTAATGACTATTTTTTGATGGTAGGAGTCTCTGTTGTGGAAGGAATTCTGGAGCGTCGGATTCCCGAATGTCATTGCACTGCATCATATACTTCGCTTTGGTGGTGTGGGTGCACTTGATTTTGACTCGTTGGTTAATTTCTGTGCAGATTGAACAAACTTTTTTTAGTATTTTGGCATGTGATTATATAAACCTAATTCTGATCTATGCCGGGTTTGTGTAACCCTTTTTTGGTTTGTAATTAAGTAAACAACATTTCCTGGGTTTATGTTCATGCTCAATATGGCCTGTAATTTGAATATTTTCTGGGTTTTATGCAACCCCCCTTTTTGGTATGGGTATTAATTTCTAAATGGTGCGATTATTGTATTTTTTTTTTTTTGCATTGTATTTGTGTGTATGCAGGTTTAGAGTCAATTCAAGCGGAATTGAAGATCTGAAGTTGGATGTTTCTGTAAGAACCTTTCAATTTCTCTGTATTAATGTTTTTTTTGTACTTTATTATTGGTCATTTGATGTTTACACTTTGATGCAGGAATGGAGGAATATTGATGGTTCAAGGAGACGAGTAGGCGGTTTTAAAACATGAAGAGTCTGTTTGTGTACTTTTTTATTTTATTTGATTTTTTTTGTTATTGTAATTTGTAATGACAATTGCTCTCGGTGCATATATACTTTTTTATTTTCACTTTAATGTAATCGTTATCCAATTATCAATTAATAATATTATGCACTATATTATTAATTTGAACATTGTTAGTCATTCGAAATAAACTTTAATTTAAATCATTTGAAATAATTGTTCGAAATAGATTCTGAAAACATTATGTATAGTTCTTTGTTATTTACTATAAACATAGTATAGAATACTAAATATAAATTCTTAAAATATAGATCATAAAAAAAATGAATAGATATGCCTTTTCATAAAGAAGAAGATGAAATTAAATAGACATGCATTGAATAGGCGGTTATTAAAGTGATATTTCAATTGTGTTTTTTTTTGTGATTGTAATTTGTAAATAAATTGTACTCGGATAATATATATATTTTTTATTGTATTCGACCTTAACCAAATATATACCTATTTAATATGTTTTAAATAAAAAAATATCGAATTAGATTCTGAAAACAAATATCACTAGATTTGGATGAATACAGATTCATTAACTTTGATATGAGGGAAAATATAAAAAAAAATCGAATAGATATGTCTTTTCATAAACAATCGAATAGATATGCATTTTCATAAAAAAATGAATAGATATGCCCGGAATATAATTAATTCTATAAATCAAAATTTTATATATCAAAAGGAAGAAAAAAAAACTTATTAGTTAAGATAGAGATAGTTCACGGAGAAATACTTAATTAAAAAAAATTAACAGAAATACGTAATTAAATATAAGGCACAACAATATTATTATCGATTTTAATTTTCGACGTATTTTTGACTCAAAAATTTGGTAGATTAATTATTATCGATCTCATAAAATGGGTACGAGTTCATGATTATTTTAACAAAGATATTTTAAAGTAATAACAACTCATGTAAAAATATTGCACGGATATGAAATTTAATTAAAATAAAATTAAGATTACCAATTTAATAAATAAAACTCAGATTACAAAAAGTACTAAACAATACGAAATTAAACACTACAAAATGAAGAATTAATAATCAACAAAATACACTATAAGTTTTGTGTCCCGTGACCCGAACCACTAGCGGTATTTTTTGTCCGCTTGCGTCGTGTACCACCTGCTGCCTTCTTCTTGGTCTTGCTATTTGACGCTTGTTCCGCACCCGATTTGTACCTATTTTGTCTTGACCTCCCCTTGCGAGTGATATTAAGTGAATCTAATACAAGAGTCGAACTATCTTCTTCGATAGTGCGCGAAGAAGTACCACGATTCGCGATTACTGAATTCCAGTTATATAGTTCATCCTTCAAAGATTGTAACCTAAGTTTGATGAATTTCATTTTCTCGTTGTCCTCATATGCAACATCCGTGCATTCTTGAAACTCTCATTCAACATCTTAAAACATTAAATATTCCTTCGTTATGTGCGGATATCCCCTGCAAAAAAAATGCTTGCATGTCGTCTATACACATCCTTACTCCATCTTCTTAGTATGTATCTCTCATTCACGGAGCGGATATCCTTTGAACCTAGAACCTTCAAGATATGATTGCAAAGAATTTCCTTAGATTCAAACTTCCGGCAATTGCAAGCTAAATTGTAGCGCCCCGGTCCCGAAAGACCGTGGAAATGGACGCCACGGGGGTGGGAATTAAGAAGCGGGAAAGAAATGGGGTAGTTTAATTAACAACGGGGTGATAATCCAAAAAAAATTAATGTATAGAATAAAATTTAACAACTGAGTATGCCAAAGATAGGTTATGCCTTTCGAAAAAATTAGACAGCATAACCTCTGTAACTAGAGCGAATCCCCGTTTATAACGGCTTATAAGAGAAGAATGGAAGCTGTAACAATTCAATAAGCCCTTTCATAGGCCAAACGGAAACAAATAACCAGATACCAACAATTAATAGACCCATTCATAGGTCGACAAAAGAAACAGACACCAATATGCTGAACAAATGAAGCCCTTCCATAGGCCAAAATGAATGATCAAATAGACATAACGAAAGACGGACTTCCTCCCCTTGAAATAATTATGTAGCTAAGCATATGATACATGTTAACTAGGAAGTCAACAAATGTTCAGAATCAGAGAAGCAGAATCATATCAACAAAATACCAAGATCAGAGTTCTTAGCATTTAGCAAAAGAATACCATAAGTGCGAAAGCTCAATTCTTAACAGAATACTAACAAAAAGGGACAGCGGAAAAAAATATGTAAATCATAATAGCCCATATCTCAGCCTCGTCACATCCACGCTCCAGCCTACTGACCTGAAAATGTTTGAAAAGATTTGGGCTGAGTACTAATGCACTCAGTGGGCAAGTTTTACAATTCAAGTTATGCAAATCATTTTATTAAAGTAATCTATCTGTGTTCATGCAGGTAGTGAAACTTAGGAGGTTTAAAAGTTGGAAGCAACCTAAGTTCACCAAAACATTTTATCGTGAAGCGCTTAAGAGTATAACCCGTCACTGCCCGCAACCCAAACTACATCACCAGCGCATAACGTTGAGTATGGCCATAGTATACCCAAAGAGTATAACCAATAAGTGTTTCATTTTTGTCTCACCGACAAGGAGTAGGGCAGGACAAACAATGCATGCATACTGTAGCTACTCACATTGACACAGCGCTGGTTTATGAGACTCCGACAACATACAGTAGCATGTAAATATTTAACACAGATAGTCACATATGCAATTTTAACAAAGCAGAGCTTAATAACTCGAAAGATACAATTTGCAAAGATATAGTATAGCCCACCTTATACATACAGAAGTCCTTCCCTGGTTCCCCTAGGCTAAGATGCTATAACCATCTCGAGATTCAATCCTTCACCTTCCTTGTAAGTCACGCAAATCCTACAAGGATCGATCTTCAGCTCAGAACGACTACTATAATTTCGGAAATTAATCTACTATAATCCGAGCTATTATTTAATTTTATTCTTTTTAGAAATAGATTGCGCGACTCTAGAGACCTCGAATAATTCCGACAAAGAAGGAAATAAATTCCAAAATATTATTCTTGATTTATTGGGACCAACCGATTTGACAGGGGTCTCTTTTCAAAACTTGCCATTTTAATCGATTTTTATCAGATTTGTGCCACGGCACTTTCTAACCGTTCAAAAATTATGAAAATATTCAAGGACCATCCTATATATGCCAAGACTATAGTTTGAGAGTTTTAGAATTTTTCGATAACACATGACTACAGTATAAAAATAACTGCTTATATTAAATAATCGATATTATTCAAAACTCATCCGAAAATTACAAAATTCGATGGGAGCATAGGAAATATTATTTCGAGCAACTTTCGAGAAGAAACTTTTTCGATTTGACGACCCAAAATGGGTGAAACGGGAGTTTCGGTAAGAATATTCACAGATTTTAGCTGAAAATGTATCGGTCTCGATCGAGCTCGATGCTCATTGGATTTTCGCTCAAAAGTACAATTTTTGATAGTGCAGAAAATAAGGAATTTAATGGTGTAATCAGATCAAAGATCGGACGGCTAGATCATAAATTCGAAACTGGCAGATTTATAATGTAATATTCAGATCCGGATTTCAAACGACAAGAAATCAAAAATCTATTTCGGTTAACTACAAGATCCAAATGATCAAAGACTATTTATAAAAAGAAGATTTTTAATACGACTATCCAGGAAGAGTAGATCTGAGATTTACGTAAAATGAAAACGGGGAAAAATACCGAAAACTCACAGCATCAAAAATCGGAATCGGTAGAATTAAAGATAATCGAAATATAAGCATATTTAGAACTTGAAATTTCTAAATTCATCGGTCCGAATGACCAGAATCGGAGAAAGTACCTTCTCCGAGGAATTGGCAGCGGTCACGATGATTTTCCATCGTGATCATCCTTCGTGTCATCATTTCAATCATGTATTCGTGGTCTACGCGTTGACACCTTCAAAATGACTATTTCAGAATTGAAATAGGAAACTAGAGTTGTATATTCTCTGGAAGCTGCTCGGCGTTTCGATTTTGAAAATGAATGAAAAATGAAACCTTAAGCTCCTATTTATAGAGGAAAAATAAATAGGATAATAACGAATAAAAGAAAGAGGATAATGATGGAAAAAGAATAGGATAATTAAGAATAAGATAATCTTTTGAAAAAGAAATTGGATAATGACGGATGTGCCTTTTTATATTAAATTTATTATTTTCCAACTTAAAGTTGTGCCAAGAGTTCATTTGAACTCGAAATTTGAAATTTCAAAGGTTGGCACGATTCTTGAAATATTTTCTATCAACCCGAGAAAAATATCATAACATATTTTTAAGGTAATTTTTGACCAAATTAGATTAAACAGATTTCCCTGGCTGCGATTTTCCTTTATTTGAGCCATTTAAGGACCCAGCTAATTTTCTAACTTACCAGAGGGTAACATAAGTTGATTAAAATCTTCTAAAATATTTTGGGGTATTACATAAATATTGTCCAACAGGCCTATACTCCACCGTGAACGAAAATTCTTTATGATACCAATTGTTCAACATGGTACTTTCAAATACTTTATAGCTCTCCACTCCTCCGAGTATGGTTGGATCATTCTTGATGTTGCAATTCCACATTAGCCTGATTTCACGATGAAATTGCTCGAAAATGCTATTCGTGTATACATTTCCTAATTGCTCCTCCTATTTAAAATTTGATATACACTTTCTCGGCCTACACTTGGAATCAAAGTCAGCCCGCATATCCTTCTGAATCTTGTGGCAAACAGCAATCTCGTATTGTTCTACGAACTGCTTCAATGTGCTCTTTGAGTTGATATAACCGTCGAAGAAAGAATGCATTGACTCACTTCTTTGTGTAGAGACCATACCAGCCCAAAAAACGTGCTTCAAGTACACGGGTATCCAACTTTGTCTTTCATTGTAGAGGTCTCTAAGCCATCTATTATTTTCGAGCCCATGTGTCATTGTGAATTCAGCCCACCTTGTTTCAAATTCAGTGATCGTAAGGCTGTCGTAGATCAACGCATTGAATTCAGACACCACCCTATCAAACTCGGCAACCCCTTTAAACTTTTGTGCCATCTTAGACAAAATGTGCCATAGGCACAACCGGTGGACGGTGTCGGGCATCACTTCCCTCACGGAAATTCGAATACTATCGCACTAATCCGTCAACATTGCCACAGGTTGAACACCTCCCATTGCTTCCAACCAATTAGAGAAAAATCATTTGAACGATGAAGCATCTTCATGTAACAACAAAGCACACCCTAGTAGGATGGACTGATGATGGTGATTAACACCAACCATGGTCGCAAAAGGCATACTGTATTGGTTGACGAGATACGTCGTGTCGAAGTTGATCACGTCGTGAAACTCTTCGTACGCTGATATGCTGCGAGGATGAATCCACAACACATTTCAAAGTCTACCTTCATCATCAATATCCATCAAATGAAAAAAGCTCATATCTTTCTGTTGTAACTTCATGAAAAGCTTACGAATGGCTTCGGCATCTCCTTCACCGAGTCTCAACCTTCTTCTATGCTCAATATAATTCTTACAATCTTTCCCCAAGCATCCTAAATTTTGTAGACCACCAGCCTGCACTTCCAATATTCTCACATTTTTACAAATTCTTAAGCCGGCAATGTCATTAGCTTCTAACTGTCTCTTCATATTAATTGATAAACTCCTATGAGCAGGCATGAAAATTGACATGTGAGGTTCTAAGTCATGATTATGGTTTGCAGAAACAGTCGACACTCTCCATGTGCCGTTAAGATTTTGTATAGCATTGAATGCGAGCAGAGCAGTTAATCCTTTTGGTAAATTTCTTCACTCTTGAATTTCTACCCCTATCGCACGCAATCATAACATACTTACCTCGACAATTTCTAATCGCAACACTGAAACTCTTATGCTTTGCATGAGCTTGATAGGCGGCTAATAGAGCTTTTCTACTCTCGAATTCCATATTAGGTTGAGGTCTTTCATCTAGAATTTGCTCATTCTGATCTCCTTCATCTATAATTTCCTCATTCCGAGCTCCTTCATCTTCTTCGTATTGCAAGTTCACTTCTTCTTGAACCACTTCTTCCTCTTCGGTTTCTACATGTTCACCGGAATCCCTACTACAACAATCGAGGTCGGAATCCTCTCCAAATAAATCTACAATTACAGCCCGTGGATCTATAGCCATTGAAGCTCTTTATTTTCTTCTCTTTAGAATTAGAATTACAAGAGTTGCTTACATTTTTGCTTTTGCATGTAGTATTACCGTTGGCTAGTAAAAAAAATATTAAATCACACAAAATTACTCAAAAGGGGATTATTTATGTAGAACATATCCATTATCACTATATAAACTGGTAATTATATATTATAAATTATTATCTAAGTAAATGATATGTTCTAATGTTAGATTTTTTAATTGAAGCAAAACGTGTATTTATAAAATTTGATACTATATCATCTGTATATAGTTGTAGAGGTCTAAATTATCGATGCCCAGTGTATAAGGCCCATATCCATTCAAGGGTCTTGGGGCTTAATAAATGCACGTCAAGGCCTAGCAGCCAGAGGTCGAGAGATTGGTGGCAAACAAGGGATAAAGGTCGTATCATTATAGGGATCGTATAAAGGAGACCAAGTCAAGAAGGAAACGTTTAGAGATAAATGAAACTCGATCAAAACCCTGCTGAAGATAAGTAACTAACTCCGAAAATAAAGGAGAATCCCTTATTTTTAGGGAAAGAGGATAACAATTCGGCCTATATAGGTGAAGCAAAGGAGTGAAGTAAGGGGCAGATATTATTGGATCAATCAAGCTAACACTACACTCGATTTTACATTCGATCTTTTTGCACACGTAAAATCTCATCATTATTTCCACTTATCTCTTCGGTCTCGAGAAATCGAATAGGTTGCCAGAGCCCGAACTTTACATCGAAATTAATTGTAGAAATCGATCGACGACAATTTGGCGCCCACTGTGGGGCTCTGATCAACCATAACCAGGATGACTATCGACGGTCGAAGCAATACGACCCCGAATCCTGACATTCGAAGGGATTTACCATCAGTAACCCCCCCCCCTGCAGGGGAAAACGGAGATATTACCCAGGTGCTGTGAGCGATCCAACAACGACTCGACTCCACCGTTGTGGAACTCGCGGCCATTCGAATAGAAAACTCAGTTCTCAAAGCCAGGATGGAAACATTCAGTTCGTCAAACTAATCCCCTAACGGATTTCATCGACCACCCCCTCGAACTCGAAAAACCAGTCAACTACGCGAACAGGTACTTTTAAATTCAGCTAATGAAACTGCTAACCAAAATATTGCAGGAACCAGCGAAGGACAACAAAACAAGGAGGATGCCGGCGATCCGTATCTGAGACCTCCCCCAGGGTTTGAATACATCGAAATTCAACCTGAAATCGAGGTCGAGAACTAACTGAAGCGGTTGGAGAAAATGCTCACACGAATTCCCAGAGTCCCCACCCCCATTCGTAAAGTGGCCCCGACAAGCTTTGCAGATTCACCCTTTACAGAGGAAATCAGCCTTGTGGAGATGCCTCCGAAGTTTACCTTCCCATCGATGAAACTGTTCGATGGCACTGCCGAGCCTGACGACCACATAGCACAATATAAACAAAGGATGTTCACCACTCCAATCCCACGACAAAGCAGGGAAGTCGGGATGTGTAAGGGATTTGGAAGCAGCTTATCCGGACCAGCACTCCAGTGGTTTACAAATCTACCAAATTCTTCGATATCCACCTTCGCTCAACTCAACAACCTGTTCGTTGAACAATTCGCTAGTAGCCGGAAGATCGAGAAGCACGCCGACGATCTCTACACAGTAATCCAGAAACCATAGGAAACCCTACGAAGCTTTGTAGGTCGATTCAATAGAGAAAAAGTATCGATCCCGGGATGCAACATCGACACCGCCGTGTTGGCCTTTAGAAAAGGCCTGAAAAGAAATTCAGATCTTTACAAAGAATTAACAAAATATCCGTGCAAGACAATCGAAGATGTCCTTACCAAAGCATGGGCGCAGATCCAATGGGAAGAAGACGAAGTGAACTCATCCAAATTCAAACCCCGAAATGATCAATCACACAAGGAGCACAGACCTCACATCAGAAACGAAAGATATCGAGCAGACCCATATCCTCGTAACCCCAGATTCAACCCCAGAGACAGAAGATTACCTGAACGCCCGGGCAGGAGACTACCCGAATATAATCTCTGCATAACACCTTCGGAAGCCGTAAATGCATTAAAGAGACTCGGCCAAAATGTCAAATGGCCTCCAAAGATGAGAACACCTGACAATGAGCGAGACAGGAATAAATTTTGCGACTTCCACAACGACCATGGGCATAGAACAGACGACTGCATCGCTCTTAGACTTGAGGTGATCGAGCTCCTCAAAAGAGGTCACTTAGCTGACCTCCTGACCCCTAAAGGAAGAGAAAATTGGAATAGAAGAGACAATACTACAGGAACTCAGCCTGTCGAACCCCCAAGAATCGATCGGACGCTAAATTGCATAACCGGCAGTTCGGAGATCAGTGGCATCTCCCAATCATCAGCGAAGAGGCATTGCCGATCCCTCAAATATACAACGAACATACCTAAAGGAGCAAAACCTGATGATCAGACAACTCTCAGCTTCTCAAGTAGTGAAGTATCTGAACTCTCACTCCCACACCACGATGCACTAGTTATTTCACTGTTAATATCGAACTGTCTAATTAAACGAACTCTCATCGATAACGGGAGTTCCTCTAACATGATCTTCCTTAGCACTTTAAAAGAAATGCAGGTGAAAGAAACAGATATCGTAAAGAGATCTACAACGTTGATCGGCTTCAGCGAAGAACATAAAACAACATTAGGAGAGATCACGCTTCCTACTTACATCGAAGGGCTCAACCTCTTCACAAGATTTCAGGTAATAGACGCGTCATCAGCATACAACGTAATTATGGGACGGCCCTGGATCCATGAACTTCGAGCAGTACCTTCAACATATCACCAAATCATGAAGTTTCCTACCCCATGGGGAGTCCGATCGATACGAGGAGAACAGATCTCGTCAAGAGAATGCTACGTCGCTACATTCAAACAGAAAGTAATCATCGA
This sequence comes from Perilla frutescens, assembly GCA_026008535.1. NCBI lineage: Eukaryota > Viridiplantae > Streptophyta > Magnoliopsida > Lamiales > Lamiaceae > Perilla > Perilla frutescens. The sequence continues at coordinate 34,313,133 of BRKX01000012.1, forward strand.
GGTTAACCAAATAGAGGTCAGCTCAACCTCATCAAACCCTAAAGATCGAAGTTACGAAGAACCAAAAATTGAAGACCTCGACGAAATACAAATTCATCCCGAACACCCAGATCATAAAGTATCCATCGGGTCCAGATTAACCTCAGACATCAGGGAACTATTGATCGAATTCCTCAAAGAACATCACGACTGCTTCGTATGGTCATTCGAGGATATGACAGGTATCGACCCCTCCATTATAACTCACAAATTGCAGGTAGACCCAGAAAAAACTCCAGTCAAGCAAAAAAGACGCAAATTCGCCCCGGAAAGAAACAAAATCGTGGATGAAGAAGTCAACAAACTGTTAGAGAACGAACATATCCGTGAAGTTCATTACCCTGAATGGCTAGCCAATGTCGTAGTGGTAAAAAAGAAGAACGGAAAGAACCGCTTATGCATAGACTTCACCGACCTCAATCAGGCGTGCCCCAAAGATTCTTTCCCTCTACCACACATAGACGCACTAGTAGATGCAACGGCAGGTCACGAGCTCATGAGCTTTATGAACGCATTCTTAGGATACAATCAGATACTAATACACCACGAAGACCAAGAAAAAACAGCATTCATTACACATCGAGGTATGTTCTGTTATAAAGTTATGCCTTTTGGACTAAAAAATGCAAGTGCAACATATCAAAGGCTGGTAAATCGAATGTTCAAAGAGCTCATCGGGATAACAATGCAAGTATATATCGATGATATGTTAGTCAAATCAGTACGGGCTCAAGACCATGTCATGCATCTACGACGAACCTTCGAAGTCCTACGACGATATAACATGAAGTTGAACCCCACCAAATGCGCCTTTGGAGTAACTTCTGGGAAATTCCTAGGATACTTAGTAACAAAAACAGGAATCGAAGCCGACCCCAGCCAAATCAGAGCAGTCCGAAATATCCAACATCCCAAAAACACTAAAGACGTCCAAAAGCTGACCGGTCGGTTAGCAGCTCTCAGCCGTTTCATATCTAAATATTCAGAAAAAAGCCGAACGTTTTTTCAGACTCTACGAAAAAACAAAGACTTCGAATGGACTCCGGAATGCGCCAAAGCCCTCGAAGACCTTAAAGAATATCTCGCGAGTCCACCGCTTCTAGCCAAACCAATCGACGGAGAGGTACTCCTTGTTTATTTATCTGTTTCTACTAACTCGATCAGTGCAGTGCTTGTTAGAGAAGATGAGGGGAGACAACATCCCGTATACTACGCCAGCCGATCACTGCTAGACGCAGAAACCAGATACCCACAGCTTGAAAAATTGGTCTTAGCACTTGTAATGACTTCCAGAAAAATGAAACCCTACTTTCAAAGTCATTCAATAAAAGTGGTCACAGAGTTTCCCTTAAGAGCAGTATTAAGAAAACCAGACCTCGCAAGGAGATTATCAAAATGGGCATCGAACTCGGGGAGTACGATATCGACTTCATTCCACGAACATCAATCAAATCACAAGTCCTATCAGATTTCATTGCAGACTTCTCCTATGATCCAGAAGGAAGAATATTAACGAGCTTCGAAGATGATAATTCTAAGTACTGGACCCTCCAGGTCGATGGATCCAGCACTTCGAAGGGGAGTGGAATGGGCTTAGTACTAACTGATCCAGAAGGAATAATCACAGAAAGATCTATTCAATGCGGATTCAAAACCACAAATAACGAGGCTGAATATGAGGCCCTCATAGCAGGATTAAATTTGGCAGCCGACATAGGAGCTAAAAAACTACGAGTCATGAGCGATTCGCAATTGATAATAAATCAGTTTGAAGGAGAATTCCAGGCAAAAGATTCAAGGATGGTATCGTACCTCGCGGTAGCAAAACAAGCAGCAACCAAGTTCGAAAAAATTGAAGCCCGGCACATCACCAGGGAGGAAAACCGCCACGCCGACGCATTAGCTAATCTGGGATCAGCCATACAAACGAACCAGGACAAAAACATCCAAATCCTATACGCCAAATGGCCCGCCGTATGGAAAGGTGACAACCCCGAAGTCCTCCCGATAGACATCGAGGTAAATTGGATGACCCCTATATGCAGATTCCTAATAGAAAATGAACTACCCGAAGAGCCTATCGAAGCAAGACGAATACAAGCAAAAGCTCCAAAATTTGTCATGATTTCTGGGTCCTTATACAGAAGATCATTTTCAGGACCATATTTGAAATGCCTAAGTCCGATCCAAGCAAAGTATATTCTAGCCGAGCTCCACGATGGCGAATGCGGAAACCATTCAGGCCATAAAAGCCTAGCTAACCGAGCATTGACAGCCGGCTTTTACTGGCCAACTATGAGGGAAGACGCCAAAAACTATACCAAAAAATGTGACGGATGTCAAAAGTTCGCCCAAACGAATCATATGCCGCCAGAACCCCTACATACCGCATCCATACCTTGGCCGTTCATGAAATGGGGAATGGATATCATAGGACCATTACCAAAGGGATCAAATCAGAAATGTTTCATTTTGGTCGTGACTGATTACTTCACCAAATGGGCCGAGGCAGAAGCCTTCGCACGAATAAGAGATACCGAGGTATGTAATTTTTTATGGAAATATGTTATTTGCAAGTTCGGAGTCCCTAAAGAAATAGTCACCGACAACGGCTCTCAATTTATAAGCTTGAAATTTCAAGACTTCTGTCATCATTGGAACATCAAACTCTCCTTCTCTACACCAAGACATCCGGCCTCCAACGGTCAAGCCGAAGCTACCAACAAAACAATATTGAATACCTTGAAAAAGAAACTCCCCAAACACAAAGGGCAATGGGTCGAACAGCTCCCAGGAGTCCTTTGGTCTTACCGAACTACCGCATGAACCGCTACGGGGGAAACTCCTTATGCTCTCACCTACGGTTCGGAAGCGGTCCTCCCGGTAGAAGCAGAAATAGGGTCAGCAAGAACTCAGTGGTCGGGCAGAAGCAACGACTCCGACCTCGAGGTTAACCTCGACACCATAGACGAACTCAGAGATAAAGCCGCGATAAAAATATCCGCCTACAAACAGAAAATAAAGAGACACTTCAATAAGAACACAAGACTAAGAACGTTCAAGGCAGGAGATTGGGTATTAAGGAAGGTATTCTAAAACACAAAACAAGTTGGAGCCGGAAAACTAGCCCCAAATTGGGAAAGCCCCTATGAGATCGAGAAGGTCATAGGAAATGGAGCCTACAAACTGCGATCTAAAGAAGGACGTTCGATAGACAACAGCTGGAACGTCATCCATTTAAAACAGTATCACTTCTAAACTCTTCGACCCCTCACTTCGCCTTTCAAAATTCTTAACGTTTTGTTTACTGACTTGAGCGTCAGAGTAACTAACAGAACCCGAAGCACAGGGTTCCCAACACGCAAAAGTCAAGAAGGTATCGACCTCGAGGCCAATCTCACAAACGAAGAGTAATGTACCCGATCCTCATTTTTTGTTTTTTCTTCTTAATGTTTTGTTTACTGACTTGAGCGTCGGAGTAACTAACAGAACCCGAAGCACAGGGTTCCCAACACGCAAAAGTCAAGAAGGTATCGACCTCGAGGCCAATCTCACAAACGAAGAGTAATGTACCCGATCCTCATTTTTTGTTTTTTCTTCTTAATGTTTTGTTTACTGACTTGAGTGTCGGAGTAACTAACAGAACCCGAAGCACAGGGTTCCCAACACGCAAAAGTCAAGAAGGTATCGACCTTGAGGCTAATCTCACCAACGAAGAGGTCCCCCAATTTACGAAAATCATCGGCCCCGAAATCAGTTTTGTGATCAAAGAAACCCGAAAATTCAAGGATCCTCCCCATTACCATTTTTAAACGAAGTCGAGAGGATAAAGCATAAAGACAAGACTTAACCTTTTCTTTTTTGTTTAATTTCAGGACGATTCCTTAGAAGAAAACCAAGGATATTCGTAATCTCGTCTCAACGTTGCAAAAATAGTCAGATATAAATCCAAGAAAGGAAAATATACAAAAAAAACGTCAATCCATATTTGAAATAAATTCGTTAAACTTTTACAGAAAAGATATAAGGGATCTACAGAGAATCCTCTACTCCCTTCTCAGCGGCCGCAGCATCCTCCTCGGCCTCGACCCTCTTCCCTCCGTCGGCCCCATCTGTAGAGTCTTTGGCTGCCTCAGTCTCCGCCTCGTCATCGGCCTCAAGGAAGGAAAGATCAAGATCGGGCATCTTTTCCTTGATAGCCTCGACCACAGCAGAACCCCCCTCTTGGTAAAAGAGTTCCTTATACGGTTCGAACTCAGCAGAATCTACCAACGAGGAGAAGTCCAAAGTCGTGTGACGGACCTCGAGCTCCCCTATTCGTGCCTCTGCAGTAGCTAGCTTCGATTCAAGCAAAGCCTTCGAGATCTCAAGCCGGGCCTGGTGGTCCAAAGCCCGGTCAAGCTGCGTATGAGCCCCGACCGCCAACGCGCGAGCCGAGTCCCGCTCCACGAGTAGGGCTGACTTCTCGGCAGCAAAGTCTCGCCTTTCCTCAGCGATTTTCTCTTGCTCCTCAGAAAGCTCTATCAGCCTCTTCTCGAGGCCCTCGGCATGCCCCGAGACCCGGCTCCGGAGCTGGTATTGGCAAAAGAGGGCCTATAACATGACAAATCACTCTAAGTTGAATCCCCTTTTTTTAGCACAGGATATATGTATAAAAATATAAATATATATATATATATTAAAAACGGATAAAAATAAACCTTCGACAGCATCTGGAAGGCAAGTCGAGTTTGCTCCTCCAAGCCTTCCCTTTCGAAATCTTAAGGAGAACAGCCATCTGCGATCGCGGACTGCACATCCAGAAGGAAAGGTCTCAGAGGCACCTTTAGACTGCCCGATCTCTTTGAAGCCTTCTTCGGAACCAAAGCTTCAACATCAATAACAGAGAGGGGCATTGTCGAAGGATTGGAAACCTCTAAGCCGGACTGTTCCTTACGCTTCTTCGAAGGCGGCGAGGTTGAGGGAGAGGCCCCAGCAATCCTTTTCACACCAGAAGATGAGGGGTTTAACACCTTAGAAGCAGCTAAGGCTTTGACTTTGTCATTAGAAGGGCGAATCTTCAGTTTTCCCATATCGAAAAGAGTACGTCCGCGGCGAACAACTTCGAACTGACGATCTTCTTCGGAGAGGGAAAAGGCGGCTTCGATTCTTTCCGCCTCAGTACCTGATACCTCTTTTCGTTTGTGAATGCCTACAAAGAAACACGAAGCATAAAAACCAAATGAACTGATTCATATAAAGAGGAAGAAATAAAGGGAGACAGGCTTCGAGGACCCACGAGCTTCAGCGAACGACGATGGCAAGATCATATCGCTCGAAGTCTCCGCAGGAACAAAAACAAATTTTGGCTTCCAGTCCCCCGACGAAGATGGAAGAGTGTTTATTAAGGGGGCTCTTTCCCCGACCCACTTGGTGAAATAATAAAAACCTTTCTGATTTGGGGTAGCCACAATTCGGTATGAGGAGTGCCACTCCCCGACACTGGGTTCGGGAAATCCTAAGTTTTCCCAAAGGTAAAACATACCTAAGATATGATACCATCCTATTGGTGATATTTGAGCAGGGGCTACTCCGTAAAAGTGAGAAATCTTGGCAAAGAAAGGGTGAAGAGGAAGCCCTATACCCTTATCGACGACTATGGTGTAGAAAGCGGTGAAACCAGGAGGGGGTCTACTGGCTCTATCAGAAGGCCTAGGCACGTGGACTTCTACCCCTGACCCTGAATACTCCGGAGAAGTAATTTTCCTAACTAGGTCATCCCCGACGTGTGGGACGACCTCGGCAGCCTTAAAGTCTGCGTCCAAAGAAGGAGAATCCTTGGCTTCGTCTTTTCGCTTCTTCGATTTACCCTTATGTTTCTTGGTGGCCATCTTCGAAGCTTTGAGGCGGCTCACCACGCTTCCCCCCCCCCCCCCGATACGAAGAATAACAGTGGGCTGGGGCGAAGGGATAACAAACCCAGTAGACTCAGAAACCGAGCCAGAAGATTGTTCTGACTCTGCTGACCTAACTCCACCACCCCAACTTCAGGTCCTCTCATCAGAATCATCACTATCCGACATACTTATGGTCCTAACGAGAATATAAACCTACAAGAATGTGCTAAGAATACCTAGAAAACGCCTAAAAACTCCTCTCCTGTTTCCAACCCAATTTCGTCAGAAAACAGAAATTATCAGCAAATCTACAACTATCCCAAAGATCGCCACAAAGTCTAAACACGTAAAATCCACATAAATCCAAGCCTAAAATATCCTATTTCTTCACGCTATTAACAAAAAACCCTAGTTTGGAAATTCCTCAAGAAAATGAAGAGGGGATTGAGGAATAACCTGGAAATCTGAAATCCGGTACTAGAATGAGGAATCTTGAACGTCGGGAAGATGGAAACGCACGACAATCGGAGAGTATTCGAGCAAAATCTTGAAGAAGAACTACAATTTTCGCGTGTTTGAATGAGAGAAAGGAGGGAATAATTTGGGCAAATTTCTATTTTAAAAACCCGTAAAGCTAATTTGAGCCCTATATCCCGCATACGGACGGCTGAGATTGGAAGGGAGTTGGAAAGTCGGTGAAAGGAGTGTTAAAAGACTATTTCGCCCTTAACCTAATGAGGTCTGCTCTCACGACCCTTTCCTAAAACTCCCCAGGACCTTTATTCAGGTCTGGAGTCTAACGAGGTCTGCTCTCACGACCCTTTCCTAAAACTCCCCAGGAACTTTATTCAGGTCTGGAGTCTAACGAGGTCTGCTCTCACGACCCTTTCCTAAAACTCCCCAGGACCTTTATTCAGGTCTGGAGTCTAACGAGGTCTGGAGTCTTGAGTAATCTCCCTTCGATGTTGAGATCAAAAGACTAGCTTAAGGCTTTAGTACTTCTCAGGAAGTACGTTACGATTTTGCCTTGGTATTACGAGGATATTCATTACATGATCCTCGGTCTTCGAGCATCAAGTAATGAGGGGCTAATTGTAGAGGTCTAAATTATCGATGCCCAGTGTATAAGGCCCATATCCATTCAAGGGTCTTGGGGCTTAATAAATGCGCGTCGAGGCCTAGCGGCCAGAGGTCGAGAGATTGGTGGCAAACAAGGGATAAAGGTCGTATCATTATAGGGATCGTATAAAAGAGACCAAGTCAAGAAGGAAACGTTTAGAGATAAATGAGACTCAGTCAAAACCCTGCTGAAGATAAGTAACTAACTCCGGAAATAAAGGAGAATCCCTTATTTTTAGGGAAAGAGGTTAACAATTCGGCCTATATAGGTGAAGCAAGGGAGTAAAGTAAGGGGGCAGATATTATTGGATCAATCAAGCTAACACTACACTCGATTTTACATTCGATCTTTTTGCACGCGTAAAATCTCATCATTATTTCCACTTATCTCTTCGGTCTCGAGAAATCGAATAGGTTGCCAGAGCCCGAACTTTACATCGAAATTAATTGTAGAAATCGATCGACTACAATAGTATGAGAAAAAATCGATTGATAATATATTATGACTTATATTAGAAATTTAGACGAAAATTTTAATGATGAATTTATTTGTTATTTTATATGTATATTTTAAAGACGAAAATTTTGGACTAACATATTATGAATTAAAATGAATTTAAAGTTTAATATTATTTCAATTTTGAAAAAATCAAAGATGATTATTTATGTATAACGTCTTAATGATGAATATATGCTTGATAGTCGAATTTGACAATATTTTGTAAAAAAAAATCATCTTTATTAAATTATTTTATATGATTTAAAGACGAGAGTTTCGTCCTAATAATTTATGAAATAAAATGGATTTGAAATATAATTTAATTTAATTTTACATTTTAATTTTATATTATGCTTGATAATCGAACTGACTAATATTTTTATTTCAGAATAATTTAATCTATAAAAATTTGTAGGTCGAAAAACGATTAAAAAAATCGAAGCAAGAATTGTGTTTATGTTATATATATAACCAGACCTATATATTAGTTTATAACTAAAAAAAATATGAATACTGTGTTTATATTAGTTCAAACCCCAAAAAAATTAATAATACTGTGTTTATATTAAAAGCCTTAATCGAACTATATATATTAGTTCAAACCCTTAAAAAAAATGAAAAATACTAAAATTGATAATCGAATTCAAAATAATAAAAAAATTATACACAATTATTTATGTTCAAAATATATAATATGTATCAGATATCTATCGATGGTTTAATATGTATCAAATATCTAAATAAGATTAATCGCTGGTTTAATATTTTCGAAAGAATATTAATATCGATAAAAAAATCTGATTGTTAATGGGAGGGAATAATTATAGATTTGGGAGGGAAGAGTGCATTTATTAAAAAAATGGCGGTAGTTGTGTTATTTTTGGAGGCAAATGGTATTTTTGGTATGGTAATATTTTGACCCCACATAAACCGGTTTTTACTTAACCGGTCTTAAGAAAACCGATTTTTTTCAGTGTGGCCATTTAGCACTGCTCATTGATTAATTACATCATTGTTCCGCTCGTAACCCCAAACACCAGAATCTGAGAATTGAGATCACTATGAACTAGTATGCAGGTACTAAATCATCTGGACTCGAAACAGATTACACGTGGCATTCAACGTGAATGTTAATGGAATCTTAGTTCATGTAAATATCACATGTGCTATTTTACGTGCATATGCCAGAAATAGCAAAGCCGTCTACATATATCAACTGCAGATATAGCCACAATCCACAAACCTTTAAATCTACGCACATTCCTGATTTCCTAAAGTGCCAGAAAATGGTATGAAAACAGATTGGTATCACAAAATTTGGGAGGGCTGTGGCCTTCAACGAAACGAATAATGCTATCAGTGAATTATGTGAGACCATGCTACTTGAGAGAAGATTATAAAACATAATACTAGCTCAACTCATTATTAACCAAGAAGTTCAGGATAAGCAAAGCTCGCATCAACTAAAGTTTTCATTGACTGCAACAGAGGTTTATCCAAGTATAAATGAGATATTGTATTAATGAATATTGAGGAATGCACAACACACGGTAATACGCATTCTCATATACTGATATACACATACATATACAAATTGGACTCCCTAATTAGGAGTAAAAAACATGCATTGCGATGACAAAGAATCTTGCAAAATAAAACTTAACATGGTACATTATGATCTCAAATAACCTTATTTGTCTCATCTCATACCTTAACAGAGAAAATCTCCTGAAGGGAGAACCAAGTTCCAGAAACTCCAAGGAAAATACCTAAGACGATGACGCCCAAATCTAAAGAAGCTCGCCTCCGGCTCATTTCATCCTTGAACGTCAGATAATGAAACAGGGCAGGCAAAACGAAGCCCAGCACACAGCAGGTGCTGCTTCCAACCAACGACAAGAAATCTGCGAAATTCGGAACAAACAACGCTACCAAACACACTGCAAGCACGAGCAACCACCTCATCCAAATGCAGTACCTCCCCTCCCAAAACCTCCTCTCGAACACTTCATAAACTGGGTTCATCATCAATGGAAATGTAAAGAAGAGATTTACACATAGGCCTAGCTGAACTAGAGTGCTCAACAATCCCTTTCCCATGTTGGCCGTGATGATGTCCTTGGTATCCGGTCCGAACGCAAAGTAGCCCATAGCTCCAAATGAACCATACATGGCTGCAATGAAGATCATCGTCAGAACCAAGATTCTGCCGAATTTGGACTTGTCTTTCATCTCAGATTCCAGAGGTAAAGCCATCCCAATCCCTTCAAATGAATACACGGCCACACCCAACCCGTAAAAGAAGGTCGAAAGAGACCCGAAAGCCTCAACCGGCGGCATGTGCTTGGTGAATATGAGGGCGTCTTCAACCATAACAATGCCCATCGCAGCTAGGTCGACAATATCCGCGAAAATGCTCAGAGGGGCCAGAAGGGTTAGCGAGGGAATCGAATTTAACCCCAGTTCAAAGGGGAAACAACCCCAAATGTACATGCTCTTGGCGGAAACCCCGCTGGCAACGGCCAACGCGAGGGAGGAGCTGAAGAGATTGGCGAGAGTGTTACCGATGAATATGAGGTAGCCGACGCAGAAACCGGCTTGGGAGAGAACGATCATGAGATCAACGGCGGACCTGCCGACGCATCCGCAGACGGCGAACCCCAAATCGCCGAAAGATGTGATCTTTGCGGAGGAGCAAACGGCGGACTCCTCGAGCTTCTTGCGTGTGCGGACGAGGAGCATCATGCCGTGGAAGGTGAGAATGGAGACGCAGAAAACCATTACGAGGCTGGTGAGCCACCCCGTGCGCATGAAGGTGTAAGGGAGGCCGAGAACGCCGGCGCCGACAATCGCGATGAAGACATTCGCGAATGTTTTGGGCTGAGAGGAGAGCTTGAGGGGCTTGCCGTGGCCGGACAAGAGCGGGGTGTCTGCTCGCGGCAACGAATTCGTCGACGAACCGGCGTCGTTTTGGTTCTTGATCCCCATTTTGAAGATGAAAGCAAAAATATTAAATTTTGGGGCGACGCGACGAATAAAGAGCCCACCTCAAAAGAAGAGATAAAGGATTTATCTTTCTTGTGGGCAATTTATGACACAGATATAGAAAAACCTAAATAGGTTTGAGATATTTTGTGAAGAAGAAAAAGTGGAAAATAGATTTGGGGAGATAGGAGGAGGAGGAGGAGGAGATATTTGTTAGCACTTTAAATCAATACAATTCAATACGCGCTTCGATTCTTCAACTTGAGTATGGACGGAGGAAACGGAGGCGCCACTTTCCGACTTCTGCCCCCACCAATTTGTTGTCTACCGATTTTTTTTGAATATTATATTATTTTTTCAATTTTAATAGATAATGTAATAAAGTTAGCATTCCACTTGCGTCTGTTGTCACTTGTCACCCTATTAATTGAAAACTAAATCATTATTATCTAGTTAATTTAATGAACGTTTCTATAACACAAGCGGTAATAACCAAAATAAAATAATCATTGTCGACAGCAATAGCTTTCACAGGGTATTATATTATTAAATTAAAAGTGACAGAAACCATGCCAGCTCAAATTAGGGTGTAATAAAGTAATCCGCAATATTATTTCATCATGCCTATCAGTATCGGAAATTGCAGGTGCCTTTGGAAGCATTTGGATCACAAGAAAAGAGGAAAACCTACGACGCACCAAATTTGGCAATATCAGCTGCGCCTATATTTCATTACTACCAAAATTGCCCACTACAGTTCAAGAATATGAGTTTCTTACACCAAAATTGTCCCTCGATCATTTGGGTAATGGTGAAAATCCCCTTGTAAACGGAAATCCACCGCTCTCTTTCCTCCAACTAAGAAAATTATAAAAACAAAAAAAGACTGAAACTGTAATGGAGTTGGGACCAATTATAGAATGAAAGCTCACTCTGATCTTCAAACTGAAATTAAATGACTGCATCACTTTGGTCCTAATTCCTGTTACATTAAATTATAAACAGGCACACGCTCAACAGCTCAATGAGGTTCAATCATTAAACAGCTCTAGAGAAGGGGGTCAAAATTTCTTTCACGGACTTTCACAAAATGCTGGGATATTCTATAATCAATCGACCCGTTTTCGTTTAGCAGCAGTTTCTCCACTATCATTTGCAGTAGAAATAGGAGCCTCATCCTTGGAATTGAATGTCCAACCAGGAAAGTCCAACTCTGAGAACAAAGATGTGGGAGTCGTTTTGTAGAATGCCAATGGCACCTGTTTTACCCGCCGTCTAATCTGCACAAAACATTAAGGTTCTCACCCACTCAATATTCACAACAAAATCCGCATGATGCTTATAATGGGATTCCAGTAAATATAAGGTTGTGACAGAAAATTGAACAAGGGGGTATCAAGTGGTATACATCCTTCTTAATTGAATATAGTGAAAAGCGATCAAGATTTTGATGAAGATTTACCTCGTCATTGAAAATTGTTGCATATGAACCCGAACTAAAATCTTTAACTGCAATTTCAGCAGTTCTACCTCTTACAGACAAATCATTCTCTAGGGATAAAACGAATCTGATCATGATAGACAAGGACCAGTCAGCAATAGTCGAAGAGATGAAGATATGCCCAGGACACAGGCAATAGGAACATACAGAAGACCATGAATTGAGCACAAACCTTGAAACTGGGGGGATGTAATGATGACGCAGAGTGTCAATCTCCCAGAGAGAACTTCCTGCTCAGTCATTGCCAGGATTATACATATTAGTTTTGCGTTAACCACAAAATCAGCTAATCTTTATAAACAGTTGGTGCTAAACACGGTAGGCTGGTGATTTCATTAAGCTACTACTTGCGAAATAAATCACATTAAGTACAACTGAGTTCACACCCTTGAGGTCCATGATAAAGTTGGAACAAATTAATTGGTAGAAGGGTTAAACAAAACTAGATTAGAAGTTAAATAAAGAATATCATGAAGAAATGAAGAGTAAATAATGGCAGGCATCTGTAGCAGTTTATATGCACACAACCATCACTAAAAATAGAAAAAAGCTTACTGATGGCATTGGTATCTTTAGGATCACTTTCCTCATGTTTGAAGTGATCAATCCCTGTATTCTCTTCAAACAAATCCCTGTTAGCACTGCATTCTTTGGCATTCTCAGGGCTGCTTTTTTCTTCCATGGACGTTTCTGTAGTATTAGGACCACCTTCCTACACAGTGTATATATGCATCACAAAGCGAGCTTTTCAACACGTTAAAAGAATGCACAAAATAGGATAACATTAGGTGCTTCTATGGTATTCACGATGGAATCATCTGCTGAAAATTCCAAGCAATGACTCAGTTGCTAAATTGAATGGTTTAATGTTTTATGGATGATTCCATTGCTTTCTACTTCCTCCTTTGGTATGATTACTATAGTCTGGAGATGAGGACGGATTCTAAGGCCAGTATCCAATCACACAAACTTGCCTCATAGTCACAGGCAGATGCACACACCCAGAGTTACTGTCTTCAATATGGTATGAATTACATAACATTCTTTGTGATCATCTACAACTAATTATAATACATAGTTTTCCAGGATTCTGGTCCGTCTGGAAGAAGCTATAGTACAGCCCATGATGGAAAACTAAGAAATTACTGATAAGGTTTGAACTCATCTGCTAATTTGAAAACAAAAATCAAACTCATCCAATACAGAGAAGCCATAGCATCACTAGCTGTATTCAATTGCCACTTATCTACAATTCTAGATCACAGAAGATCAAGGGAAAAAAGAACCTACATATCGAAGAACTAAAACTAAAGATTAGACTCAAGATAGCACCAACTGCCCAAATGGTGAGCTCAATCATGATTTGCTCAAGGTTCTGCAATTTTCTATGGTAAAACTTCTAACCATTATGTCCATTGACTATCATTGTTATCTGCCCTCCCTCGAGCACCAGGCCTGACACGGGAAGAATCATGAGGCCCTTCCTAATATTAACCTGATCATCATTCATAACCTATATGTTTCAATTTAATATATTTCTTCCTTGATAAAGCGATTAAGGGAGAAATGCAAAAGTTGCATCATGCATGAAATCTGATGAGGCTGAAAGTAAGCCAGAATTTGAAAGATAATGGCTTTCAAGGAGAACTGGTATAAAGAACACATGCCAAATATACAATTAATTATGATAACAGAGTAGTTCACCAATCCAAAAGGCAAGTCTCCCTTGATATAATTCAAAGAAGAATGGCCAAACAAAAAGAAAACAGGGTTGTTCTTACCCTATGCACCAAGCAATTAATTGAAGGATGCCTCTGTAGAAGGTTGTGAACCAAAGCAATGATTACCAGCGCTCCTGAAGGAGGAGCAAAGAGTGCAAGTCTACTCAATTTCTTGCAGAAAGCAGCAGCCAGATAAGCTGGAAGTAACGATGATTTCAAGCATGAGTCCAGCAGCTGAGAATATGTATTAGATAAAAAAGATAATTAGCACTATGGCACTATCTGATAAGAACCATTATCCAAGAAAGGTGCAATGATATACATATTGTCTGCATAGTGCTTCTGGCACTTTACGCGCCATGCAGTGATAGTGATAGTGACAGTGACATTTTTCAACACACGTTAATATTAATCAATGTCAATAGACTTCAAAAAAAAAAAAAAAAACAGTGCCCGCAGAAGATAATAAACAATGTTCTGCTGAGTATTTACAGGCACAGATATTGGATAATGTCATATTGCCTTTGTGAAGTATACTTTTTCATCAATCAGCTAAATCCTTAAATCAAAATCCTATCATCCAGTGATCCAGATAGCACAAACTGTTCTCTATTCTTGATTACAAAATGTTAGCAAGCACTGATCCTCGTGAGAGAAAATGTGCCTAGATTATAAGATGTAGGATAATACCTCCCTCTAGTACATCCAAGGGGTCTTTACACATTGCCTAGAGATCTTGAAACTGCCATTATCAATCATCATCCAGTCCATTTCAGTGAAAATAATACTGTAACACAAGAGAACGCTAAGTTCTCAAATTCAGAACTTCCTTAAATGGATTGTTGAAGAACATTCTGACATGTTCTACTTCCTATAATCACTTTTAAGTAGTTTCTGCTCATCACCATCATGGACTGAACATCATTTTGTGCCACTGTAGCTATAAGACGAGAGATAGATCTTATTTCCTAGGTCCTCTAGGCATCCTAAAAAGTTTCATTAGACATTTTAGTGAGATGAACAAAATATTAGACACAAGGGAGGAAAGGGCAATAGCTTTTGTATAATTGCAGGGCTACATATCAACTTGAGATCTAATATACATGCTTAGAGGAATATATAGCACCGAGAAGGAATGTAAACCAATGAGAGTTATGGAGAAAATGAAGATGAATGCAAGTACTATTCTTTATTTGGCTATTGCATTATGGTTGGCCATTCCTATTCAACATGCCTAAAGGTGGGAATCTCACACAAAACGTATACAAATTCAAATGACTTGTATATTACCTGGAAGAATTTTGATCGATGTTTAGCCATAAACACAGAGGGCTCCAACAGAGCATAAAGTTTATTATAGAAGTTGGGATACTCAAGGCCATGCTGTGTCATCAATATATACAGGCTGCTAAGAGCCATAACACTGACAACACCACCTATGTCATAGGATCGTGTCAAGAAATCGCTGCATATGACAACGTCAGAATAATTTGTAAGTGTGTGAAAAAAAGAACTTTGGTTAGACAAAATCTAACAAAGTTGAGCACAATTTACCATAGCATGATTGGATTTGAGAGGTTAGGAATGACAGACTGATGAAGCGTAACAAGAACCTGTACATGAAGGAAATATGAAAGAGAAATTGTAATAGCCGTGTAAAACAAAATAAATAAAAAATAGCGCAGAAAATTGTTATTAGAGAATCAGAAAAATGACTTATGCATGTTATCATATTGATGAAAAGTAAACATATTTGGTGAAAAAACTTCATAATCCATACATGTTAATATGATGGGCCCCTTTGTACTTCTCAAGATTATTAACCTAAAGGTTAGGTGTTAATTTTTTATGCAGTGAATTTGAAATGTAATCAAAGATAACTTTTCGATAAATGCAGGCTAGAAATTGGAGCAAAATACTTATAGAGGGATGCTAATTATTATTAAAACTCATTGTGCATCATATAAATTAAAATGCTAAAGAGTTATGTTTTGAGAATAAATATAGAAATGGAAGAGCAAATTCATTATAGATCAGTTCACGGACCCGTTGCAAACATATTTAACTTTACCTCTTTGTACACATCAAGAGGAAGGGGAAACCTGAGAAATGATATCCATGCTTTAGTAAACTTCAGTTTCATTTTCTTGGCAGCACTTTTAGATGATAAAACCTGTAAAGTCCAAACTTGGGGATGCTTAGAAGGAAGCTGAAATCAAAAGGATACATATCTATTGTTGTAAACGTTCATCCAGAGAACTTACCTTGTCATTAGACTTCTTATTATTGCTTTTCTCAATTAAAGTGCCTGTTATATACAGAGAATAGGAAACATAACTGATGTCAACAAAAACTTTATCAAGCTGATTAAGATGCACCAGAAGCTTCCAAATTGCAACTAAGTGCTAACAGAACTAAAAATTGTGGGAACCAATGAACCATTCATCATGTTCAGAAAGTATAATGTTTTCGTGATTGCATCTCTAAGTGAGAAATCTAATTGTCATTATGAATGTCAAACCCACTAAAATCAGGTTAAGTGCAAGTACAAAAAAATAAAATCTAATATTATAACAAGACAGGCATCAGCACAATTCATGTTGGATAATAATTTTTTATAACTAAATTAACATATTTTAACTCACACTCGACATCTATTAAACAACACCAAGAACAAAGCCATACTATGCCCTCCTCGGGAGACTGGGGATTGTTCCCACCTTATCAAAAGAAGAAAGTGGAGTAATCTTGTAACTAACTCTCACATCCTCTGAGTTAAAGTTTCCATGCAGTCAGAGAAGAAGAAATGCACACCTCACACTCGCAAATTAGAATAAAGAAATACATGGAATTAAATGATCTATTTTCCATTAATTGAAATGCAATAATTGAATGAAAAGTTGCATAGGAAATACAAAGACTACATTAATGACAAAACTTAAAATGACAAGAAATATTAGCAAGGTGAAAGCCATAAAAGCATTACTTGAATCATTCCACATCTCTAACTTCTCCTCTGCAGCTTCCAGTGGTTGGATGCGTGCTAGTAACTTAAACATCTTTTGAATAGAAAGTTCCATGCTATGTATACAACATGAGATTAAGTATAAGCACCTTCAAAAACTGGGATATATAGTACATCAAAAGTGAAACCATAAATAAAACATCACCTTTCAGGTATCATATAGCTTAACCTAACAGGTGATGCAATCTCCTATCTTTTCCAGAGAAATTATTCTTGAACATGAACTTACATTTCTTTTATTTGTATTAAACATCAATCATTTTGAAAAAATTAATCCTGCGTCCTATACAGCTACTGAGTTTTCCATGGGTACAGCACCTCAGTCAAGGAGATTTTGAGCACATTGCAGCTTGGTTAAAAAGACCACGCTGAGTCGCTGACTAGGTATCATTATTGGCCATACTTAAAGCCGCTTGCTTATTAAAAAAGCTACATCCACGGGTGCTGGAGGAACGTGTTCTTAGGTAGTTATGATTAGCACCTCTTCACTGGAGCCACGACTGTAACGAGATATGTGGGGGTGAGGTTATTAGCTCAACGGTCATGGTCAGATATATAGGCCTGTTGCACTCACCCCACTACTATTGGTACATAAACAACAGCACAATGCATTTGAACACTTTTCTAACAGTATTTTAACACTATTCTGGAAAGAGGGAAATATCTGCAATGTGCATATGTAATAGTACTTGAGGGCCCTAGGTCAGTAAATGTTTTAGTAAAATTATCCAAATCACGAGTTGAATATATAATTTACCAATTATAGTTATTTCAGACAACAACTTCAATGAGAAACTGTGTACTAACCTTGGTCTTGACGGGAGATCACTCTCAACATCCTGACCTACTTCTTTGTCTTCTGTGGGGAAAAAAGATTAGTTTAATTGAGAAACAAATTCTGAACCTATTAATAGTATAATATAGCAATAAGTCTATGTCCATTGATGACTGGCTTAGGAGGGTAAAGACAACGGAACCTTCTATTTCCAAAGTCCGAGCCAGCTTTTCGAGGGAACTGCAAGTAAAGTACCTGTACAATACAATTGTAACTAAGTTAAGGCAGAAACTATGTTCATAAGGGGGCTCCTAAAATGGGTGCAACACTTTTGAGCAATAATGAAATCAAAAGATAAACAATCTGAAACTTCTTGTGGAGACGGCATAGTGTAAAAATGAATTCCTCTAATGAACATTGACGATGTCATTGGAAGATCTTTACGTACACATTATATATAACTTCTACTGTGCATTGAGATTCTTTGTGCACATGGTCAAAAGATTTGCTCAAGGAAATTGGAACTTACCGAACATCAACATAATTGAAATACTTTTCTGCTAGCAAATCCAATACAATGTCATCAACGCCCAGTTCTGACTGAACCTGCAAGATGAGACGCAATTCAAAAAAAAAAAAAATAATGAGATGTGAATCAATAAACATAGACTTTACTATAAAATTCAAAGGGGACAAAGAAGATGAGGTAAAAGAAAACGTAGAGGGAACGGCCATAAATAGGAAAGATGCAATCGAAATTACAATAGCACGGAGAAGCTTGTGATAAATAGCGGTATGGAACTTTCCGGCATTGCCCACTTTCACAAATTCCATTATGGAATCAAGCACAACTTCCTGCAGAAGAAGTAGATTAGAGCGATTACTGACAGAGATGCTAATGTCCGTACCAATAAATGTGGGAAAAACAGAAAATGGAGAAGTAATTGTACCCGAAGAGCCCCGTCGGATTGGGAAGAGACGACAAGATCAATGAGGCACTGAGTTAACTCGTCAAACTTGGAGCGTAGCCACGTCAGGTAAATGAATTCGGGGTCAGGGTCGGAATCGGGTTGTTTGGAGGAGGAAGAGGGCAGTTGGGGAATGAGAGGAGTGAAGAAAGATTGGAGTGAGAGAAGAGATTCGAGGGCGTACTGTGGAGGAGAATTGGGGGTGATGAATGTGAGGAGAAGGGGGAGGTTATTGACGTGAGCTCTAGAGGTCAGCAGCTGCTGTCCCAAGCTTTTCAAATCCGATAGGCTATGCTTCTCTCTCTTCTTCTGCTTCTTCTTCTCCGACAAAACGGGCGCCATGGCTGCCGGTTAGAGACTTGAGAGGCGCCCTGAGAGAGAGAGAGAGAGAGGGTTTAAGGGTTTAGAGGTTTGTTAGGGATTGATTTTTGTGGCGGATTATTCACAAAAAATTACTTTATCCCCCTCTACGTTTATTGAATATCACTTTGCACCAACATACTTTGAATATTATCAGTTTACCCTCTGATACAGTAGCTTCTTTTTTTCTTTTTCCTTTTTTTAATCTACCCTGCTTAAATATTTGCCTAACTCTCTTCGACTCTTCTTTTATTTTCCATTCTGTACTCTTTAAAATTGATTGAGTTGTTTTAATTGTCATTTGTATAAAATAGCTTAAAAAATAAATAAACTTTGAATGCATAATTAAGGTGCGGCATCTATGTATCCATGTATAATAACATATATACATGTTTAATAGTGCATACAGTATATATAATACTTTGGGTCTTATTATATGTACTATCTAAGCTATATTATTTTTTTAATATTTGTTCACTTGAAATTTTCAAAATACTGATCTACATAAATATCTTCAGAACATGAGAACATATAATTACACTAAATTTATATGACTCTTGTTGTGAGGAGTAATTTTGTACTTGACAAGTGATGCTCCATTTTCCATACATTGCCTGCTAGAATCATGAGATACATACTAATGACATGTTTAAGAAAAAAATTCGATTTTAAAATTAACGAACACGGAAAAGGAACTGTCATGTTTAAAATTAATGACCACAAAATCTAAACGTGAACTTTTTTTTTATGTTACAGGGTAATCTGCAGTCGCTCGAGAATGCACATAAGTAAACTCCACTCCAATGCAATAGTCGAGAATGAAGTTTAATAATGTAAGCGCAATAAAACAATGAGTATATTGATGAAAATATTCAGTAAGTTTGCACTGTGACTCCAGAGCTGGGAAATTGGACAGTATAATTAGGAGTGGGTCGGTACGGCATACCGATAATTTCACGCCGTACCGTATACCGTACCGAAATTTCGATATCGAAAAATTCCATACCGTTCTCGTACCGAAACTTTCGGTATACCGAACTTCGGTATACCGAAGTTTCGGTATACGCCGTAATAGATATTGATATCGTACCGATTTTTTCGGTATACCGTACCGTACCGATATTACACGGTATACCGAACATACCGAACTTTCAGGGTATACCTCGAAAATACCGAAATTTTAAGATATACCGAAAATACCGAATTTCACATACCGTACCGAAATACCGATATATACCAAAATATTGATATATACCGATGTACAGACATACCGAACTATCGGTATATACCGAAAAATTCGGTATACCGAATACCGGTATATATCGAAAATATCGGTATATACCGAATACCGCGGTATACCGAAAATTCGGTATACCGCGGTACACCGAAAATTTTCAAATTTCATATCAATACCGTACCGAAAATTATCGATACGGTATCATACCGTACCGAAAATTCAACATTTTCGATATTTTTTCGGTACGATAAGTGCGGTATTTCGATATTTCGGTATTTTTCCCCACCCCTAAGTATAATATCTAGATTTAGTAGAAGATATTTTGAGCATTGTTGTTAGTAAATGATTTCCAATATGCATGAAATTAAAAAGAGCAAGTTGAATAATAAAAATCTGAGTAATTGTGCAACTTTGGGTTACATCCAGTAGCAATTGATAAGTTAATTTTCTAGTTGTTGGCATTGGCACCGACGGCGAAGAAGTCGACAATGACTTCAATGGGCATGCCCTTGGTTTCTGGAACCTTGAAGTGGACAAAAGCCCAAGAAAGAATGCTTACGAGAGCAAAAATGGTGAAGCAACCAGCGAGGCCAATGGAGGAGAGCATCAATGGCAAAGTGAAGGTGATTAGGATATTGCAGAGCCAAAATGTGAGGGCACAGATGGGCATGCACATGGCTCGGACCTTGGTTGGAAATATCTCCGCGCACAGAATGTTTGGAATTGGGCCGTAACCCATGGCGAAGAAGCTGCTGTAGCAGAGCACACTAGCAGTCGACACTGCTGCTTTAATAACATCGCTCACATTCACTACTCTTACCATCACTAGAATCACCAGTGATGCCGTTAGTATAGGATTCGTGCTCAGCAACAACCCCCTGCATCACCACTCACATTTTCATTAATATAATAGCTACCTACATTAATCTTCGAATTAAACAAACTAACAAGCTAGGTAAACTTTAACGTACCTTCTTCCAGATACATCCATAAGCTTCATGGCAATGGTGACAGCAGGGAGCATCAACATGGTCATCACTGCACTGATGAACAGAGATGCTGATTCTGGGCTCATCCCCAAATCTGATAAAAGCACTTGAACGCCTGCTTGCTCCAGTATTTGAGGAGTATAATACAGAACTGCGTTTATGCCTAACAACTGAGAACAGAAGAGAAGAGAATAGAAGAGAAGAGTTAATTAATTACAAGTATATATATATATATATATTATAATTAGCAACAGCAATGCAACTTGCCTGCTGCATCATCTGGATCCCCATCCCCACAAGCAATGCATTTTTGACACCCGGTTCGAGTAGATCAGTGAAGCGAGGGCCTTGTGTAGATGGACGAAGCATGCCATTGGGGTTATGATGCATGAGTAGCTGCTTATGTGATAAAGCTGATTGACTCACCAATGCAGCGGCTTTAACCAGCTCTCCATCTCCAGGGTCCCTCCATGACCCTGGTGCACTATCCTCATGCAAATACACTCTCCTAAAACTCCCTTCTTTCATCCCATCCGAACCATCTCCCTCTTTCCATTTCCATGCAAGCTGCCATCCACCCCCTATCCCCGTACTACTCTCGCCTATTTCCCCCACCATACTTGCCAGACGGCTTCCCTGACCCTGCAGCCTCGACGTCCCTCTAGTTGCCTGCCGGGATATCAGTGGACTCTGCAGCTCCTCTGATTCACTCACATAATCACCCTCGTCTTGTCTTGATGAGCTACCCTCCCCCCACTCTTCATTTTTAGCTTGATCGCTGAATATACTACCAAAATGGGAAAAAAGCGCGCTCTGTTTGCTTCCGGGATCTGTAAGCTTCTCATGGACACTATCCATAAGTGTGACAACGGGGTTCAGAAGCATAGAACTCTGCCGCCTTACTAGATCAGGTCCAGCAGCAGCAGCAGCATCGCCTTCGTCTTCCGATACACGCAGCGCTACCATTGAGGTGAGCCCCTCTGGACCCAACATTCTTATTTCCTCCTTGTCTTCTCTTTGCTCCTCCTCATCCATAGTCCCCGGAGGCCCAATC
Organism: Perilla frutescens; assembly: GCA_026008535.1. Lineage (NCBI taxonomy): Eukaryota > Viridiplantae > Streptophyta > Magnoliopsida > Lamiales > Lamiaceae > Perilla > Perilla frutescens. Next base: position 34,335,281 of record BRKX01000012.1, read on the forward strand.
ACGTACTCCTCGATCTTTGTTTCACCACCTACTTGCAGTCCTTCTACTAGCAAAGCCATTTCCCCCGAGACGTCTTCTTTCCCACGAAGCCTCTGCAGAGCCTTCTTCGCCTCCACCATTCTCCCTTTGCTCAGAAGCCATCTTGGAGATTCCGGCAAGTAAAAAACTGTCATCGCGCAGAAGATGATGGACGGAGCAAAAAGAATGCCGAGCATGAATCTCCAGTTTGAAGACTTGAGCAACGACATGCAGAAAATGAAGGCATAGCCCAAGAACAGCCCGCCGGTGTACATGAACTGAGGCACGGTGCTCAATAGGCCTCTGATCTCAGGCGGTGCCATCTCCGATATATACATCGGAACGAATGTAACAGCCAAACCGATGGCGCAACCAGCCAACAGCCGCGTGAACAGCAGCACGTAAACATTTGGAGACCACAGCATCAGAACACCGCTAACGATATACAACACGGACGAGCCGGTCAGCATTGGACGCCGCCCAATCCAATCGGAAATCCCGCCGGAGCACATGGTGATTACGGTGGCTCCGATCAGTGACAAGGCCACCGTCAGGCCTACCATTCCGGGTTTATCTTCCCATTGGAATTCCCTTTTTATATGAACGATGACACCTGATGATCATTTTTTTTTAATTTTTTATTAAAAAAAATTGATAGAAGGCGATCAATAATTAATGAGAGTCAAATTAAAGATCAAAATTACCTCCCACGGCGGCGTTATCCCATCCTTGTATCAAATTGCCCACCGCAGCGACAATAGCTACAACCACAGCCGTATTCATCTTCCTTGTGTAACAATTAATTATTAAGCTCCTGCGATCGAACTAAACAACACCAAAAAATGAAATGAATACATGTAATTAAGCTAAAACTATATAACTGAATCACACTATATATTGGCGAACGGTAAAACAACACCAAAGCTGATTGATTAATTAATTAGCTATGGACATAAGATGAACTAGGCCTAGTATTGTGTGTGTGTCAAAAAGGTAAATAATTTTTTTTTCCCGAGTCAGCAGTAACATTGGACCATTGTGTGCGAGAATGAGGGATTCAGAAGATGGAGGAAAAAAAATTGAAGAGAGGAGAGGGAAGTTGGAAATATGAATGGCGTTAGAAGGCGACAAAACTGAATTGTGTTTCTATTTAGATTCATGCATCACTGTCCGTCCAAATATAACAGTTATTACATACCCTTATCATTATCATTTATTAGTAGTTTTTTTATTAAAAAAAGAAACTTTATTATTATTATTATTATTATTATTATTATTATTATTATTATTATTATTATTATTAGTGTGTCTGTGTAAATTTCTTAATTACTATAATAATTTGTGCACTTTTTTGTATAGGAAGTATGGTTGTGGCCACACCACCAATGCCTTCCTAATTCTCCGTCGCTTTTATCTCCACGTGTTATAAGATTTGGGGGTGACAATGAAATAAGATTTGGGGTGACAATGAGTCTCCAGGCAAAAAATGTAATAAAGTTTTGGATTTTCCTGAATTGGGCCTATTATTGGGCTAAAATGTGGTTTGGTTGTCCAAAATCAAGGCCCAGCAATAGAATATATAGAAATAGAAGTAGCAGTCAAGAAGGATTAGGGCTCCTGGCAACTAATAGTGGAAGTGAGTGTAGAGTATAGATGAATAAATCCTGGTTTCAAAAAAAGAAAAAATCAATTTAAATTAGATTTGCGGGTCTAAGCATGTAAACGTGGAGCAATTTGAGAGCAACGACAAAAGCCAATGGTGGTGTGGAATAATTCCTACAATCTTGGAACTAGTATTAGTCCGACGCCAGATTGTCCCACTAACTGAACTCAACTGAAACTGTCTCCGCTAATTTCCTTCAACTCCTCGACGTCAGACTCTGACAAGATTTTGAGATGGAAACTGGGCGGCGGCGCACCATAGAGGAATTCACGGCGGGGTATTACGGGGTTTGTGCGGCTGGAGGAACGGTCAGCGCCGGAGCCACCCATCTCGCCATCACCCCTCTCGATGTCTTGAAGGTTAACATGCAGGTTTTGCTCTTATCCTCCATTTCATCTCTATCTTTGTTCGATGTTATTTTTCGTTCCGACTTTCTATGTGGGGATACGGAGGTGCGCGAGTGTAAGAGGAATTTGCATATGCCAGCTTCTTCAGCCCCTTTTTTTATCAGTAGGTTGGTGAATGGTGGTAACATCACTCGCATTTGACTATTTGAGTATTGAGGTATCACCTATTCATCCATTTCATTTTTCTACTCATCCATCCCGAATTGCGCCTATGGACCTAGAAATCCCAATAAGCAGCCTTCTAATTTATATTGTTTCTTAGCAAATGATTTGTGGATTCTTCTCCCTCTTTTCAACAATCATTGGTTATAACCTAATTGTCTTGATTTAGTATTTATTCTACTCTTTTCCCCCCTTGTTTTCTGAATAAAATTATGTTATCTTCTTTGGTCATGTAGTGATGATTCTCACTGTATGTAGCTTCAAGTGAGGTTCCCGGGTGCTACCTTTTCTCTCGGATGAGAAATGTTACAGAAATTAGGAAAAAGAAAAGGAGTGTGGGGGTGGGGGGACACCACCAAGGCCCATGTTCCCTGGTTGTGTTTTTGGAATTCTCGCTATCTTTGCTAATTTGCACATTTCAGGTCAATCCAATCAAATATAATGGAATCATATCAGGGTTTAGTACTCTTTGCAGAGAAGAAGGGGCTTCGGCTCTTTGGAGGGGTTGGTCTGGCAAATTTCTTGGTTATGGTGTACAAGGTGGATTCAAATTTGGTCTTTATGAATACTTCAAGAAGCTTTATGGTGATCTACTGGTGAATCAGAACAAGGGTGTCATATTCTTCCTCAGCAGCGCATCTGCTCAAGTATTTGCTGATGTTGCTCTCTGCCCATTTGAAGCCGTCAAAGTTCGAGTTCAAGCACACCCAAGCTTTGCCAATGGCTTGGCTGATGGATTTCCTAAAATCTATGCTAATGAAGGGTTTTATGGGTAATTAAAGCATGTCTAAGTTTATGGAGCTTAATTTTAGATGCAGAGTCTCACATTGGGAAATGTTGAAATGTTTTGTGTTTAATTTGTTTGCAGATTCTACAGGGGACTTCTTCCACTCTGGGGTCGTAACCTTCCATGTAGCATCCTTGTTTCAATTATCTTCTTTCTATTTGGTTGCTTAAATGTGCCCGATCTTGCATTCTACTGTTTTGGTTGTAAAAAGTGTCTGGTATGTTTTCAAATTGGATGCTATTGGAGAAATTGTTCAGCTTAGCCCTTTTAACTTTTTTTAACCAGTCCTTCAGGCTTCAGCACATGTCCCGTAACCTGAGTTTATCTCTTAGTAAGAAAGTTACTTTCTTTGTCAGCAATCAATGTCATTGTCTCCTTAGGAATATCCACTTACAAAGACCTATTTCACTACGCTGTACAATTGTCACTTTTAGCTCTGCCCTATAACTATATGCCATCCAACATATTGGGCTTGTGGTTTATCTGTGTCCCATATGGTTAGTTCATATGATTGCCTGCACGTCGTGTTCTCTACTGGCGTTCTTTCTGATGTGAACTAATGCCGTTTCTCCGATAATGCATTCTTTCTGCTAAGTGAACTCTAGGATATGTCTTAAGGAGTAGATGCATAATGCATTTTGCTCTTAGGACCCCAAAAAGTTGATCTCTTCCACTAGCATTATCCCATGAACTTCTGGAGTCCCTATCTATATCTAAATCATTTTTTTTTTGGAACATTTAATACTTTTTTGCTCCCTGCATTACATGATTAACTCATCAGGACATCTAAAAGAGCACCAGAGCCGTATAATCCATAGCTTATTATCTAAAGTTTTATCTGTGTTAGGGGGATCACAGTGGGTAGAGGTAACAGCTAAGGCTATTTTGCAAATTAGTGCTTCAATCTACTTCACATAAGTGTACATTTAGGGCTGAGAATATACATTTTCGTGTACAATAACTTCACTTTCTATGGTAATATTGTTTAGCTGGACAGCATCATATGTTGGTTTTTATACTACTGTTGACTCGCATTCTTCTTTGGCAGTCTCCATGATTATGTTCACAACATTTGAGCACACTGTGGATCTAATGCATCGCAATGTTATACGAAGAAATAGAGAAGATTGCTCAACATCCCAACAACTTGCTGTGACATGTTTAGCTGGGTATGCAGCTGGAACTGTTGGCGCTGTAATCTCTAATCCTGCTGACAACATAGTTTCATCTCTTTACAATAAAAAGGCTGCAAGTATAGTTCAGGTATTTTGTCGGGATTAAAATCCTTTTACACTGGTTATTGTCTAAACAATGAGTATATTTTTCCATGTTCTTCCAGGCTGTAAAGAAGATCGGGCTTGCCAATTTGTTCACTGGAAGTCTCCCAGTTCGAATTGCAACTGTGGGCCCTGTTGTTACTCTTCAATGGTTTCTCTATGACAGCATCAAATTGTTAAACGGAATGTAAGTATAACCACCCCAGATGTTGATACTTTCTGCTAGCTACATTAGGCCTCTTCTCACCGAAATATAACTCTACGTTTTTGGGTATACAGACCTGCTAGTGGAGGGGTTAGAAAGCATCTGAGAGATGCTGAATTATTGGGCTACCACGCAACACCTTAATGAAGCCAACTATTTTGTATCTATAGTTATATCCTATACGGTGAGTAATTCAAGAAATGGTCATCTATTGATATAGACTTGGGAAATAATGAGACGTTTTTGGAGTTCAATCTTTTCAGCCTCGCTAGTTTATGTGATTTGTCCTCTGATGAGTTAGGTAGAGGGCTATTTCTTTCATAGATAGAGGTGCAGGGGCATTTGGCATATAATGTTTATGGAAGATTGGCCCAGGAGAGGCGCATCATACCAAATTATGTCATGTGTTGATAGATCCTTGTAAATAAAGCATGAAAAATATACGTACCTCTGGTTAATGGGGATGGTCGTCTTAACTCTTAATCTAGGGATTTTGTGGTCGATATTAATTGACTCTAAGGTAGCGTTCATTCCTGAATAAGATGAGACTACGAACTATGAAGATATGATTCATTTCTTGCATCACATGCCGTATCTTTCATTAAGCGTTATTGTGGCTAGTGATTTGCAATAATTTAAGATAATCAATATTCTTGTTGTACAGATTGAGTGCTGCGACTTCTAGATTTGTTCTAGCTAGTTTAAAACTTCTTTAGCTCTAGGTATTGGTGAGTTTGCAGGATCGTAGAATGCAAATTTAGTTAGATTCCACCACGTGAATGAATCTTTGATCACGTGATATAAGTAAGGTGGTTCATACTCTACCTACATTTTTACGTGCGCCACATAGTGGAATCTAGGTTTTTTTGGGTTAGTTTCCACAAATGCATTATATTCATATCTACGTGTTAACACATTGTCACATATAGAAAATTTGGAGATATTGTTTAAGGTAGGGTTGAAAATTCCTATCTCAACCTAGTTAAGAAAACTGGCAGCTTCCCTCTTAAACCTCCTCTGTTTCTACGATCTATTAAAAATTTAGAACCCATTTGCATACATATCTATGTTTCAACGCAAGAACAATTTTTTTTTAATATTATTTGAAACATAACAATTAAATAATAAATAGTTATATAAAAGAGTAGTACAATTACCTTGCAAAAAATATAGATGTGTTTTTTTTTTCTTTCTTTCTTTTCGAGTACTCTTCAAATTATTTTACGAACCACAAAACCTTCGGAGCCGACCGCTGCACTGACGGGAACAAACAAAATGCATGAAAAATCACAAGGTGAATATATAGAAGCTAAAAATCATCTTTAAAATCTTAAAGAAGTGAGCTCCTTTTTATAAAATAGTATAGCAACTGTGCATCAGTGAATATTATTAAAAATATTTACGCCAATTAATAATTAAATTATATTTACTCATAATTTTAATAATATATTATGAATACAATCATATCTAATTTTATAATATATAAACGTTAAAGATGCAAAAAAGAAAAATAAAAATCAAATAAAGGAATAAGTACAAAAAAAAAAAAGATAAATAAACATGTTGGCAGTTGGAGAAAAATTGAAGTACAAAGTATAATTAAGGGTTAGTTGATTTAAATATTACGATTTATACATAAACTAGCAATTCACCTGAGCGATGCACATGATTTAAAGTACCTAATTGATTTATTATTATGATGTACATAGTATAACAATTTATTTTAAGTAGTAATTAATTGTGCCGAACCAATATGAATAACATATAATTAAGAACATGAAATATAAAATAAAAATCCATAAAAATGTGTGTATATGGGAATAGCAAATACAAAATGAAAAATATGTAAGAGAATATCCATCATTATCATGGACATATTAACATGCTCAAAGTAATCATCTGTGTATTGAACGGAAAAAAAGGCTCTATAATTGCGGAAGCAAGTAGGGATGACCAACTATATTAGGTATTTGATACAATAAAATGTAAATTAGTTTTCAGACTCAATGGATGATGATATTTCTATAAAATAAACCAATAAAAATGTGATGACATACAAAAATAGAAAAAGTGGTGAACTACTATTAATTGTCTATCATATGATGGAAATTAGAGTATTTATGATTTTACAATATCAACCCGAACACCATTAATCATTATGAATACATGGATTCCAATGTGCATTATCACTACTAATATTAGTCACGACTTGCACATGTCATTGTTCTTATACATGTTTGAATGTCTATTTATATTGTAATAAAATTTTCAATTAACTTAATAGCATATGTGCCCTCATTTTTAAAAAAAAAAATTAGTACCTAGTATATGCATGAATTTCCTCCAATTTCTTGACTTCGATCATATTAATAACAACTAAAAAAATATCAAACTAAAAAAACAATTAGCTTCAACTATTTTTTAACATGCACTAACTTCCAAAACTAATTTTAACCACTACTTGCAATTAACTAATTTACACACACACACATATGTTTTGGTTCATGTGAAAATTATATGTTGTTGTGAGAAATGAGAACATGCTTATGTTATTGTAATTTACTATTCAATTGATAAGAATGTTCTCAAACCAAAGTTATTTCTCACCTATACATAAAGATCAATGAAGATTGTTAGATTAAGAAAAAAAAAACATTATACTAATAAACACATATTTCCTCATTCCAAAGTTTCCATCAGCCATCTCACCACACACCACACATTTTGTGACCCAACCCACAATAAATTGATAACACAATCAATCACACATAAAAATATATACAAATATCAATATAGGGGAGGGGTTATATAAAAACACTCCCTAGTGTGAGAAATGAGACTACATCTAACACCACACAATCCTCAAAAATCAAAGGCCCAGATTTGATGAAAAAGGTGGTGACAATTTTGTAATATTTGAAAAAAAATCATGTGGGGGTATTATTGTAATTTAGTAATTCTTATAAAAATCGCGGAGGATTTGATAACAGATCGTCCTGCTAACGAAGTATATCATCATGCTAACGAAGCATTATAGCTATGCTAATTAAAGTTTTCAAATATTGTTAGCGAAAAATATATTCTAAAAATTAATTATAAACCTAATTTGACTTAATAAACCCTAATTAAATGGAAAAAATCATAATTGGATGAAATAAACCTAATTAAATGAAATAAACATTGACTGGATGTGGTAAACCCTAGATGAGTACTACGTTAGCATTATAGTTTTGTTTCGTCAGCATTGTGAATACACTATGTTAGCATATGACAACTCTGTCAATATATGTTATAAACAATAATTGGATCGGATAAACCATAATAATCAATTAGGAACTATAAACGAAAAAAAATTAAAAAAAAATAATCATAATTGGATGGAATAAACCATAATTGAGATGAAATAAACCATAATTGAGATTGAATAAACCCTAATAAATTTGTACTACGCTAGCATTATGATAATTCTTTGTTAGCACAGTGAATACATTATGTTAGCATATGACAAATGCTTCGTTAGCAGACGTTATCATATGTTATCATAATGCTGACGAAGAATTATTATATGCTAACGAAAGCATTTACAACCTGGGCACACGTAAAAAATTATCTTTTTTATTTTTCGTTCATATTTTTTCATCTAAACATAGTCTTTCGACATTTTAAATGAAAGAGCACGAAGAGAGCTTTAATTTGATATATTTTTTGTGTGCATTGGATTAAAAACGAGCAAGTTATGATAGTCTAAAGTTTTTAAGATTTTTTTTTAATTGCTGACATCATCATTTTGAACGAGTTTGGACGAAAATAGCCCTCATTTCTTTATTTTTTGCCCTATTATTTACGAAATTGTCACCTTAAACCTCAACCATTAGATCATTAAATTGGATGGTGTAAGATGAGGTCTCATTTCTCACACCAGAAAAATAGTCTCATTTGATCCATCTCCTATCAATATATTACAAAATTTCAATAGAAAGTGTAAATACAACTAGCATTAATATTGCTAACATCAATACACTCTTTTTTTTTCTTGTAACGTGGAAATTCGGCCACTTATGTACGAAGACTTCTTTAAAAAATATTTGGTGGATTGTAAAATGATTCAATAGTTTCTTCAAAATAAAACAATATATGATATTTTATAAAGCAATATATGCATGTAGTGTATGGTTAAATATTAATGGATGTAGTAAATTTGATATTTTAATAATCTTTATTATAAAAATAAAATTTATTATAGTATAACAAATCATAATTAACATGTATTGATAATAATTTTAAAAAATTAAAAATTATATATCCTAATTATGGAATAATATACCATAATAATCAATTATATTTACTAAAAATCAAAATGAAATACTAGAAAATAATTATAAATCCTAATCGAATGGAATAAATCCTAAATAATAATTATAAAATCAAACTAATTAAATCAAAATAAATTGAAATCAAGGGAAAAAAAGAAGAAGAAAAACTAATAAAATTCATACTAAAACACCAAGTGTGGTAGAGAAAGTGGACTAGAGGGTATTATTTTAATATTTGGGTGCTCTAGTGTAACATCCATGTGAACTATCTCTTCCCAAAATTTTAACCCCAATGAGAAACAAAGCTTCAAAATTACATTAATAGCCATGATGATTTTGGGCATTGCAAACATTGCATCAAACAATGCAGAGTGGACAGACATTCCAAACTTCACATGATGAAGTTCGAAGGTCGAGTCGAAGTTACCTACAAGTTGTGGTTGCATCATTAGGACTGAGATGTCCTCGTCATACATCGGAGGAAATGAATATACCACGCCATTAACATCAAGATCATATGAATCTTCGCCATACATCGGAAGAGAGAAATATCCATCATTCTCGATATCAAGATCAGATAGATCTTCGTCATACACCGGAAGAGAGAAATATCCATCAATATCAATATCAATATCAGAGGATCTTCATCATACACCGGAAGAGATAAATATCCCCTATCCTCGACATCAATATCAGATGGATCTTCATCATACACAGGAGGAGAAAAATATCCCTCATTATCATCATCAACATTGTCATCAAAGCAAACATTATCATTGACATCAAACATCTGATCGGCGATGGCATTGAACTGCACCTGCAGGTGAGTAAACTATTGGCAAATCGATCTGTTGGCGGATTTGAGCGTTGTCATTTGGAGCTCGCAGATCTCGTATGGACGACATGGTTCAGGAAGTGTAGTCTGGTCTCTGAATACCAACTGATGCAGACGGAAGCTATAACTCGAACAGAACACACAAATATAATTCAAGAACTCGAAGAACTCAAACTTACATTAAATAAAATGAGTAATCTCCAAAACTTATCAAGATGCAACCACCGTTAATGAAATACATAATAAGTCTTATATAGGCCTTGAAAAATAATTAAAACCCTATAAAGAGAATCATAATCCTAACATATCATTAAAATAAAACTAAATATTAAATAGTGTAAATATATAAATATGTTCAAAAGTAAATATTGATTGGAAAATAAAAACAAGATATAAGAATATATAGGGAGTTATTTGGGCAATTTGGAGTGTAAGAGTCTCAGGTACCCTTAAGACACATTTGTCCCCACACCTCAATCATTATGTAAGTGTACTTTTTACATTTTTTAATAACTACACAATAAATGCACACTTAATTAACATATAAAAATCAAGATTTCATGTATTTTAGAAATAAAAAAGACCGAAACCACATTAACGTTTAATATTTTGAAATTATCATTATGTAACGTTATTATCATTAAATGTAGAACGTTTAATTGTTTTTAAAGTAATGTTATCATTATTCGAATGAGTGACATTTTATTTTGAAAAACTAACGTTATTATTATAAAATAAACAACATCATTAGTACATAACGATAACTTGAAAATTGAAAATAAGCATAATGATAACATTATAATATTGAAAATAAGTGTTAGAAAAAACTATTAAGAAAACCCCAACTGATGATTTTGATGAAATGTCAAAACATGTGGAAAGTCTCTATGAAAAACTGCATGAATTACAGGCTAAAAATTGGATTGATGACCAAAATAAGACTCCAAAATTCAGCTCAGTTGAAGTGAAAGTCAACCATTTTGGAGCATAGTCAACCAGCTGGAAGGATACATCAGACGGTCATGAACTAACCAATCAAAGCTTAGCTGAAGATTGAAAAGCATCCAACAGAACTGAAGTCAGCAAGCTTAAAGGCTCAAGCTTGAGGATCAGTTGACCAAGCCCATATAAGACCAGCTTGACTAACTAACTTTTCATCAGTTTGAAATAGTTGAACTGGCAAACAAGATCAACTGAACTGACCAACAAGTTCAAAAAGTTGAGATCAATCAAACTGGGAGAAGAGCTCAGAAGAACAACCAACTGAAGCTTTAGCCAAAACTAAGCTGCCGGAGTCCAGAACTGAAGCTTTAAGCCAAAGCTAAGCTGTCAAGAACAGGAACTGCCAACTGGACCATTCCAGAACTGAAGCTCAAGGCAGCTGAGGAACTGCCAACTGAAGTTCAGAACTGAAAGTCGAGCAGCTGATACCTTCCAAGCAGTTAATGAAGATCATGACAAGAGATCTTGAAACAAAGTTCATTTAATCAAGCAACGACTAGTTCAAACAAGCTTCAACGGCTACAAGAATCAAACTACCATCGGTAAATCAACTGAACCAACAATCGATGGAACCTAACGGTCACAAAGATCACTCATCTATATAAGAAGAGTGAATCACATTTCATTACAAGACTTTTCGAATAGACTTGTGCAAATCTAACTTTTGCTATATTGCAGATACTGAGCTTTCTTTCTTCATCTCCAGCTCAAAGCTTAAACATCATCGCAAGCTGCGAAAAGTCCCAACTGAGAAGAAGTTCTTCAAAGAATCAACCAATCAGCTAGCTGTTGAAGAATCCAGCCAGAGCCAAGCTTCTCAGTTTAAGTTATTCAACGATCAACTACTCAGCTAAGCTTAAGGAGCATTCAAAGTTGATACCAGTTTCAAGACTGTCTTCTTGAAGATCAAGAGAGATCTAAATACTTGTAAAGACGGGCAATAGTACCTAAAGTCCCAGCGAGCAGTTGGGAGCGGTAAGTGTGAGCTGTCGACCATCACCAGCTGAGGAAGGACGTACCGACGAGTCCGTTTTTTCAGGACAACACCGGTTGAAAAGGAGACCGTGCTCGAGTGAAGGGTACTGTTTTCAGGTTCAACACCTGTCTTCACTATGTATTTGTAATAAAGAAACTATAGTGAATTGCCCTTTTAAGTAAGGAAGAGAGGACGTAGAAGCTGAGCTTTGAACATCTGTAAATCTCTTGTGTGCTGTATTTACTGCCAAGTTTTTACATATACATAGATGCACACAACATCTCACAAGCTGCACTCTTAAGCTAAGCTTTCCATCTCAACTGTCAAGTGCACTGATAAGTTTTGAAAGCGAGTCAAGGGCCCTATTTATTCCGTATAAAAGTTCAAATTTTTTGAGTCAGTTTATTCACCCCCCCTCTAAACTGACTTCGAATCGCCCAGGACCAACAATAAGCATAACGATAACACTATAATATCGTATAATTGAAAATAATACATAGTGACAATGCATAACGATAACATTATGATATCGTAAAATTGAAAATAATGCATAACGATTAACGATAACAATATAATATCTTAAAATTAAAGAGTAACGTTAATATAGTTAAATGAACGCATAACGATTAATTTTTGAAGGCTAACGGTAATATAGTTAAATGCATAACAATATAATTTCTTAAAATTAAAGTTATGCATTATTAAATGCATAACGATTCCACCAAATGAGTGTGGAATGAACATTTGTCTAAATATGTAGGTAGATATTAGTTGACGAACATTAAATGAAATTTAATACAGTTTTCTTTCATTTTTTTGGTCAAAATGAGGTAGGTTAAAATCTATAAATATGTATTTCTATAGGTACGTAGTAGTTAACCAAAATTTATAAAAAATTTAACGCATTTACATAATAAGGGCATAACGATAGTCATTTGAATACCATAAACACTAGCATAACGTTTACATAATAAGGGCATAATGATAGTCATAACGATAGTAATAACAGTAATTGAATTACACATGCTTTATGAGTATAACGATAACAATATAAATTCAGTGTTATGTGCATAACGATAGTCATCTGTAAGCATAACGATAATGAAAGAAACTAATTTTTTGTATGATAATTTTTCCGGCTCTTAAAATATAACCAAATAACTATCGTTATGCATTTAATCAACTAAAGTTATGCTCCAAACTAACTAACATTACCCCAGATCTGGAAATAAATCATGAAAATTTCAAAAATAATATGGTTTTAAGTATCCCTAACGTTCTAATCTAGAATTAACCAAAAAAATATTACCGTTAACCATAATAAAAGCAGGCGGCTAACCTCTCTCGATCCAGCCAGATTTCTCTATGCAAGCTCCATTGTCGACGAACTGATTCAGAACTTTAAAAAAGAGTAGTTAGACGATAGACGAGAGAGAGAGAGAGATTTCAACCTTAATCGTAGACTTTCTCACAAATTTTACGTCTGGATAACTTCACGGTTTTCCGGTGATAGGGCTACTTGTATTGAGAGATAAAGAGAGAGGACGACGAAGTGAGACGGTGAAGCGATCAACAATGGCGGGAGAGTGAGGAGTTCATGTTGCTTGTAACGTTAGCCTCTTTTGTTAAAGAGAGAGAGGGGAACAGATGAGAGAGAGAGATGAAAGTGACTTTTCATCCAAAAAATTCAGTTATTCAATAATTTTGGAGTTGAAATTAAGTACAAAAAATGATAAGTTCTTCAGAAAATCTTTTTTAATTTGATTTTTTGGGACCCATTACAACGTAAGGGGTACATAATAAAATACACATTGCTTAAATTTCTCCTATCTATTAAATCTTGCCCAACAACTCAATTTTTAATTTAAAATTACATATTTAAACTTTTCTCCCAATTAAATTAGCAAAATAGGAAAGCTAATATACGTTTATATATTATAACTATTAACTAAAACGAAACCCTAAACTAATAATAATAATAATAATAATAATAATATTTTACATAACTAAATCAAATAAAATATAAATAAATATTGTAATTATATTTATCTCCATCATTTTCATTGGTCGTATTGATATATGTTTTGTTATTAGTGAGTTTTATAACCTAGGTTTCTAAAGACAATTTCAAATTCAATGAAGATTGAAAAACTTTTTATTTCTTGTACTGTTTTTTTTCCCAGCCCATCTATTGTTCATTTATAGTCCGCGCCACTAAACTCCACGATGACTCCATCATATATATTTTTAGGAATTAGGATTGCACTTTTGTGACTGTATGTATATATAATATTCCTGATATAGTAAGTGAGTTCATACATATAATCATTTTATTCGGGACATTAATGAGAAAAATAAAGAAATAAAAAAGAACAATAACAAAAAAGGAAAAAAAGAAAAAAAACAATTCGCCTCTCCAAAGGTGGGGGAAAGAAAAATGACAATCCCGACAGTTGAATTGGTGTAAAAACTTGAATTAAATGAGATAGTCTCTATCTTGTTGGGAGAGTGCGTGAGGGTTCGAAGTTCGAACTATACAAACATACCGATCTATCGCAATTTCATCAGTTAGTCGATCAACACTCTGAACTTGGTTGATGGTGCTTCGGCGCCAAATTCTCGTTATCAAAATCATTTCCTCCTAAAATTTAAATATATATATATTAAGAAATGTAAATCATGTCCTATAATTTATATATTAAATAAATTGGATATAATTATACACAATTTCTGTGTATAGAATTAGTAATAAAAAAATTATGGTCCCAACTCGGGACCAATTATAAATAAAAATAATATTCTAGTGTTTTTTAAGACCATTCCTAAGAAATTTACCTCCATATAGTAATAAAATGACATTAAAATTTAAATATATTTAAATATCTATATAAAATATCTAGAATTATTTAATTATGTTACATTAAGCTTGAGATGATATGAAATACTTATCTAAAGATATATATGGTACATACATTTTTTTAATATTTCATAGATACATAGTACATAAACAAATTTTCTAAATCTAATATGTATACAAAATGTCATGAATGATATACATACATTTGTTTTTTAAAATTCATGAATCTTTTTTTATTTGTAGAGCAGAGAAAAATTCACGAATCTTACTTGTCTTTTATTAACATGTTTTAGAATATGAAGGAACACATTTTCAAGTGGCGTATACTGTATAATAATTTTTTTAAAAAATTATAATTTTTATATGTAAATCTCTATTTTAAGAATAATTTCCCTATAATAATATTTTTCTTGGATCCCGATATTATTACTGTATAGATACTTTATCGTAGTTAACTAATTACACTGTTTACACAACTATACCTGTGATTTGGCAAGGACCTAATTTAATACTATTATCGTTACTTTTTTGAGAAAGCTATTATCATTACTCATTTAAGCGGTTCACTATATAAAGGTGTTCTTTTTTTAGTGAAGTGGAGACTTTTCAATATGTGATCCTTTTAATTTGCCTAAAAAAATAAAAAAAAAAATGTGATCGTTTTCCTCAAACCGTCGTCCCAATATCGAACTAGCGCACACGAGAGAGAGAGAGAGAGAGAGAGAGAGAGAGAGAGAGAGAGGGAGAGAGATTATGTATATTATATCATATAAATATATACGCATTAAACGCGCAGCGGTCGGACAAACGCATATACTGATTGATATATACGAAGACCTTTGACTCAGTCCCCGCTTTACCTTTTTTCCGGTAATGCTACAAGATAATCTCAAGATCCTTGTTTCCCCCATCTCTTCTAAAAAGACAAATTCTTTTCCTCTCTTCTAATCCATATCTGCATCTGCTTATATGATCTGCGTATGTATTTTTTCCTTGCGTTTTTCTATTTCCCCCTATATTTTGTTTCTTTCTCCATTTCTGCAATCATGTATTTTATGTTTTATTTCTGGTTTCGCGTATGATTTGCTATCAAAAACACATCTTCATTCCGGTGGACCGATCTCGGGAGCTGGAATTTGAAGGGAATGTTTATTGTTGTATGTTTGATTTAAATTCAACTTTTGGCGTTCTGTTGTGATTGCCAATATCAATATGGAGCTAATGGGACATTTAATCAGATCATATTCTGTTCGTAATTTCCAGAGAACGGGCGTAGTTTGGATTGAGGTGGAGAGTAATTGGATGGTTAGAAAGAAATTGAGACAAAGCGAGGCTGTTTGATGGGCAATACATGCCGTGGATCATTGGGAGGCAAACCTTTTGAGGGCTGCGCAGAGCCCGAAGAGCAGCTGAATTCGAAGCCCGCACAATCTTCCACCGAGAGCAATTCTCCCACCAACTTGGCCTCCAAAGACCCCCTCCCAAACCACAAAAAGGAACCTAATTTGCCCCCTCTCATCAATCCCAGCAAAGATAATAGCATCATGACCCGTGGCATGACCAACCAAGCTTACTTTGTTTTGGGCCACAAGACTGCTAATATCCGAGATCTTTACGTTCTCGGACATAAAATGGGGCAGGGCCAGTTTGGCACTACTTATTTGTGCACTGAGATTGCCACGGGTTTACAATATGCTTGCAAGTCGATATCAAAGAGGAAGTTGATATCCAAGGAGGATGTTGAGGATGTTAGGAGGGAGATTCAGATAATGCACCATCTGGCTGGTCACAAGAATATAGTCACCATTAAGGGGGCATATGAGGACCCTCTGTATGTTCACATTGTCATGGAACTTTGTAATGGAGGGGAATTGTTCGACCGCATTATACAAAGGGGGCACTACAGCGAGCACAAGGCTGCTGAGCTGACTAAGATCATTGTAGGAGTTGTTGAGGCGTGCCATTCACTTGGAGTTATGCATAGGGATCTTAAACCGGAGAATTTCTTGTTGGTTAATAAGGATGATGATTTCTCTCTTAAAGCTATTGATTTTGGGCTCTCCGTTTTCTTCAAGCCAGGTACTGCTAAGTGACTTCTAATATGGGATCATTTGTATGCTGCTTTCGGTGTGTTGTAAACATTAGGATGACAGAATAGCCTGTTTGAGTGTTTGTTTAACTTCATACACCGTTTCCTTCTTCAGGGCAGATTTTCACTGATGTGGTTGGAAGCCCTTATTATGTTGCACCTGAAGTTCTATTGAAGCATTATGGCCCAGAAGCAGATGTGTGGACTGCAGGGGTCATACTCTACATATTGCTTAGTGGTGTCCCTCCATTTTGGGCAGGTAATAAATTTGTTTACTATATGATTCTCAGATTCATTCCTGGTCCTGAACTGATGATTTCTGTTAATTGTTCAGAAACTCAGCAGGGAATATTTGATGCTGTTTTAAAAGGATCCATTGACTTCGATTCTGACCCATGGCCACTGATATCAGAGAGTGCGAAGGATCTTATTAGGAAGATGTTATGCATGCATCCTGCGGACCGTTTGACTGCTCATCAAGTATTATGTGTGTTTTCTACCCTAATAATTTCTCTTAGCCATTTTTATTCTTGGGATCTCTTTCATTACTCAGGCAGTTTAATCATTATGATATGTTTGCTATATCTCATTTTCCACTTTGCTTATCCATTGACATATTGACAGAGCTTCTCTGATTTATCTGTGCAATGTATGGTGATTCTGTAGCAACATGATTGATTTTACATATATTCCCAGTTAATCCTCTGTGGATTTTTTTTTTGTGTTTATTTTATAAGATGGTATTTGATCTTTTATCCTAAAACTATACCAGGTCATCCTTGGATATCTGAAAATGGTGTTGCTCCTGACAGAGCCCTGGATCCAGCTGTACTTTCTCGTCTTAAACAATTTTCTGTGATGAATAGGCTGAAGAAAATGGCTTTAAGGGTACGTAACAGGCGCCACAATTTTTTTATAGCATTTTTATGCTTTTGTGAATATTGAGTCCGTTGTCAGGTCATGGCATCTTCCTAACAAAGTGTACTTCTACTCTTCCTCCAGGTAATAGCTGAAAGCTTGTCAGAAGAGGAGATTGCTGGCTTAAGAGAGATGTTTACAGCCATGGACACTGACAACAGCGGAGCGATCACATTTGATGAACTCAAAGCTGGTTTGAGAAAATATGGATCCACCTTAAAGGATACAGAAATTCGTGATCTTATGGATGCGGTATGACAGTATCTTGTGAATAGGTTTTTAGGCTTTAGGCTTCTTGTTTGGTGCTTCAGTCGGTGGGTTTTTTTATCAATAAATTGTACTTGCAGCTTAGGAGGATTAAAACCGTGATTTCTTGATTCCAATGGACTTGATTTAGACTCATATTTGAATTGTTTGTATGATATATGAGAAATTGATAGCTGAAGATAAGGATGAGAAAATAAATTTAAGTGGACCCACCTGCGGCTATTATGCTGGATGTGGAATGCTTGATCACCTTCACTTAGCTATTCCTACGGTTAAAGCTTTCATGAGATGCTTAATATATTGTATCTGCAATTTAGTTTCACCTTAGCATTTACCATTCAATGTCCACCGCCAATCATCAGTACAATTCTTTCAGTAGTTTCTGTGCATTTGATGTCTGAGATTTATTGGAAATTGTAGTTGCTGAACTATTTCTATGCTTGCAGGCTGATGTAGACAACAGTGGGACCATTGACTATGGCGAATTTATAGCAGCAACAATTCACTTGAATAAGCTTGAGCGCGAGGAACATATTTTGGCAGCATTCCGATATTTTGACAAAGATGGAAGTGGCTATATTACTGTCGATGAACTTCAACAAGCTTGTATAGAACACAACATGACAGATACTTTCATTGAAGATATCATCAAAGAAGTTGATCAAGATAATGTAAGTCATTCTTCTTCGTGATGTATCCTGTTGGAGTGACTTGTCCATTCCTAATTATTTATGTCAATGTTGATTGAAAGTTTTCTGGTCACATGCAACTATAATTAGTGCAGTAAATCATGTATTAACTCGGATATACTTCTTTGATTCCTATTGCGAAGAAAATTCTTAATTCTGAACTACGAAAAAATGCCCCAAAATTTGATTGACCATTGCAAATTACTTACCATTTGATCGGAACAAGTAGCTTATTATTATCACATAAAAGAGCATCTTATTCTCAACGTATTTCAGTACATTGCTTTATTTTTACAAACTTACTGATGTTCAAAAATTGAGAGGGTAAGAAGATAGTATTTATTATTAAATGTATCTTAGGTTCATTACATGGTCGGCAGCAATTAAAAGGTAGATCTTCTGGTTTATGGACTGTAGAAAGTCTTGGTCTTTGATATTCTGCTAGATGGAAAATATATGGATAAAATATTGCTAACTTTCTCCGAACGTGATTCCTAGGATGGAAGGATTGATTATGGTGAATTCGTTGCTATGATGACGAAAGGTAATGCTGGCATTGGAAGGCGAACAATGCGCAACAGCTTGAATATGAGCATGAGAGATGCCCCAGGAGCCCTTAGCTTTTCACTCTGAACATGCAACAGGTATTTAACAGCTTTTTTGCCTGTGTGATCTAATTTCTTGGTTTATCACAATAGGTGAAGCTCTTTGAAGTGCACAGAGAAATCCGATGAACTATAGCAACATTTTGGTGCATAAAATAGCTGAAGGCATATAAATAATCTTAAATTCAGTTGATAATTACGTGAATCTTTTGGAAGAGAAATTGGTTTTTCAGTGTTCCAAAAATTTGTAGTGTTAGTTATGCAGCAAGTGAGAACGGATTGTGCTGTGGATGCATTGATTGACAGTGAAAAATATTAGGCTTAACAAATGTACAAAAGAAAAATCCATGATTTCATTATTTTATTGCTATTATCAGGTCTAGTGAGACAGCATACCCTTGCTGGCCTTCATCCATCAATTCAATCATTAAGCTTTAAGAGTTCCAATTGGAATCATACAGGAAGATGATGTTAGAGGAGGTTCGGCAAGTATACTGTGAGTAAGTTATTCAAATGCTTTTTAAAGTGACGGTACGTTCCCGTTTGAACCTGGCAATTCAGAACAGAGAACATTATTCGAGTTCTTGGAGTTGTGTTTCTGTATAACTAGACAGATTATAACCTTAACATATTACTGGATATAGGAATGTTGTAATTTAGAAATTGAAATATTATTGTAGTGTTCTATTTTGTCATTCATGTTCCGGGCCTCATTAAATTTAGATCAAGGAGATTTCATGTCTTCCCACATCAGTTGCTTTAATGAAGATGGCAATGGACTCTCTTCTTTTTTTCCTTCAGTTGCTAAGTTATTTTTCTGCATCATACATGAAACAATACAAATCGATGATTTACACACGAAAATACCACATTTATAGACCCTTGCGAAATGTGTTAACAGATTAATGCAAGCAATATAGTATTTGTAGTTTTTGTAAGCCATTGCATTTGATAAGGTCATAATGTCCAGAAACAGACTAGTATAATTGCTGTTATTCTGAAAAGTTCCTTGTAAGTCGAGTGCATTTCATCTTCAACTAACGTATTATTTTGGGGTCTTGGTCTCGTTTGTTATTGCAATCTCCTGCAACAGAATTGTGTTACAGTGATTATCTTCCTACAAAATCTGGTAACTAGTGTGAAACACCTCTCTGTAATGTTAGTAAGGCATAGATGCAGATAAAAAAATAAAATAAAAATCCAATATATAGAGGGAGAGAACTTACCTTGAGCTCTGCTGTGCTTGAAAAGATGCATTGTGAAGAGATGGCGCGTCCCTCATCCATCAACCATCCGACTTCACAGCGAGTTTCGTCATCGTTCGCTCTCTTCACCGAACACCATATTTGCTTCGGGAGTAATATAAGGTCACCCTCATCTCTGATCGATTTGCTTGCACATTCATCCCCAAGTTGTTGGATCATCTTTTGGCGGCAACACAAACAATTCAATCATATATATATGTATGCATAGGATATGCCAAATGGTGAAGTGGAATGAAATAAGGAGCTATTATTACATTGTGAGAAGTGCGAACTTTAGCTACGGAGCTGAGGCCTTGCCAGCCACCGGAAACTTGCGAAGCTTTCAGGCGCTCGGTGGTGGCGAATGCAGAGTCGCGTATGGAACATCCACCCAGCTGATCCCCATTCCTGAATGGACCATACCATTGCTCAACAAACACTTTGATTCCGAGCAATTTGAGCTCGGAATCTTGCAATTGAAGCACCTGAATTATCCTCACCCTCGACTCTCTGTTAGTAGGATCGATCAAGCAGTGTTCCAACTCCATTGATTTGGCGGATGCAGAATCAATAGGCCATTCTGCCACATAAGATCCGGTAGCTAGATACGCGAAGGCAGAATTATGAGGTGCGGAAATATTCCTCTCGTGAACGGTGTAGATCGTGGCAGCATCGGCTTCACATCCGACGGTGGGGAGGAGCTTAATGGATTTGTAGGTGAGGGAGGGGGAGTTGTCGCGGGATTCAGCAAGTGTGGGGCACTGTGTCTGCCAATCGAAGACCTTCACCTCCCATTCTCTGTAAGCCTCCGGAACCACCGATTCCGGCAGTTCCACGGCCTGCCCTTCCGCCGTGAAATCGGCCCCAAATCCGTCCCATTCTCCCGACACCTTTTCAGCAAATTCCGCCCACCCTTCATTGATACAAAAGTCGTAAATATGGTTGAATCAATTGTTAATTAAACAAAATATTAGGAGAAAGTTGACTCGATTACTGCTGGCTGTAGATGTTGAGGCAGAATCGTGCACGTCCAGGTCGGTGGTGGCGGCGGAGACGCGGGCGGGCATCGGAGCAGCAGACGTGCTCGAATTAGAACAATAATGGAAGTGGTGCTTGTGGAATTGGAATTGGGATTGGGATTGAAGGTTTGAGGAGCGGAGGGGAAAGGCCGGCAGGTGGCGCTGCGGAGAGGGTGAGAGGATATTGGTATTGGAGGGGAAGAAGGCCGCCGCCATGGCCATAATATTTTAGTCAATTTGATTTTGTTCTCTCTCTCTCTCTCTCTCTCTCTCTCTCTCTCTCTCTCACCCTTTCAGCACTACGCTACCACCTGACCTAACATGTCTGATTGCTTTGTTTTTACCGAAATATGTTATGCAACTGCACATCTATCTGTTAACACTATTCTCCGCCACCACCACCACTCGTTTGTGATTTTGGACAAAAAAAGAAAATGATGCCTTACATTTTGTAGCCAAGCCCATGAATATCAGCTGCAGATTGCTTTTAAAAAATGATTTTATGCATACACTCATAATTTAGGGAGTGTTGTATGATAAAACTTTGGATGAAAAATTAAATTAAATTGTCAATTTTTCATAACAAAAGTGCAAAGACTTTCCTAAAAACATTCACAGGATCAATGTTTTCAAAATAATCTCATTGATCCACATTTTTTTTTACCCCTTTCCAACATTTACGAAAAGAATCAACTTGAATATTTTGCAAATGTGCATAACAAAATGAATATTTTTATTTTTTTATAATCAAAATCACATAATTTATTGTACTGTGGTTGATATTGGTAATTTTAACTTTATACTAAATTTGAGAGGATCAATTGTTGCAATTTTGTAAGACAAATAAAAATAATGTGTGTACGTCTAAAAAATTATCCTTACTAATAATTAAGGGATACAAAATGATTTCCTACTGTAGTAAAGTAATGACTCCTTGAACATACAAATACTTAATTATCTTATAGTATCTATATGTATAATATAAATCGTAGTTTAATTATACACACACATATAATCTATACTAATATAAAAAGTGGCTTATCTTACAATTTTGGGTTTACCTATTATAACCTTATTTTTTATTTTATTTAAGAGCAACAATGTAATTATCTAATATATATTATTATAATGCTATTACAATTCTAATTATTCTACATAATCTAATATATTATTATATTACTATTATATTCCTAACTAATCTATGAGAATAATATAATATATAATATTGTTACGATTCTAATTAATTTATATTAAATTAGATTAAAAACTTAAGGCAGTAGACAACTTTTGTGAACCATGCACCGTAAAAACTTTGTCTATCTTTTCCCATATATATAATTGAAGAGTACAAAAAGTAATAAATGAAACAAGATAACAAAATATAAATATTGCAGCATGAAGAAAACAATCATAAAAACAGATAAAACATTAGGTTAAGAACGTTAGGTATTAGACAACTTTTATAAAAAGTGACTTATCTTACAATTTTGGGTTTACCTATTATAACCTTATTTTTTATTTTATTTAAGGGCAACAATGTAATTATCTAATATATATTATTATAATGCTATTACAATTCTAATTAATCTACATAATCTAATATATTATTATATTACTATTATATTCCTAACTAATCTATGAGAATAATATAATATATAATATTATTACGATTCTAATTAATTTATATTAAATTAGATTAAAAACTTAAGGCAGTAGACAACTTTTGTGAACCATGCACCGTAAAAACTTTGTCTATCTTTTCCCATATATATAATTGAAGAGTACAAAAAGTAATAAATGAAGCAAGACAACGAAATATAAATATTGCAGCATGAAGAAAACAATCATAAAAACAGATCAAACATTAGGTTAAGAACGTTAGGTATTAGACAACTTTTGTGAACCATGAACCGTAAAAAAATTGGAATTTGGCTTTCTTAAATTTCACAATCCAAAATATTTTAAAGTCAATCCTAAGTAAGCTTGGTAAAATTCAATAGAAAAATATACTCAAAATTAATGATTTATTCAAATAATAACCTAAGACAATAAAATTATAACATTTATATATAGTTAAAAATTTGCATTATATAGGTATATAAAATATGGATCACGTTAAAGTACTTTGAGCTTCTATGTTACACACACAAACACGCATACAATGTGACAGACTCTTTACATAGTTTTTCAACCTAGATTCAAAGATAATAAACTATAAGCAAATAAGAATGAACATAATTGGAAGATCAATTCTTTTTTTAACAATTTATTCAAATGAAATAAGCATAGTTGTAATCTAATACCAAATTCAGAATTTATGATATAATAAAAGTTCATTTATAATTTAATAATATATCTCTAATTGTTGAAATAAATTTCCACGTGTCTACGTCATGAGTTAAAAGGGCTAATCATAATTAGTAACAATTATAGCTCATGAATATAAGTCGGTTTATTAAATAAAAGAAACTTGATGAATATTGTATAAAATAATAGATTTTTTTATAGCTTGGAGAAAGATTGTAGACTTATAGTACATAGAACTATATGATACATAATTGAATACTTAATTAATTTATTATAACTAATCAAGTAGGTTTACAAATATTTATTCGAGTCCACAATCATTAAACCAAATCACTTATTAAATTACTTGAATTAATTTAATTTTGTGCTTTGATTAATTACTATATGCCATGTAATTAATGACCTATTTACATGCGTGAAATTAAGTAAAATTTGTTAAAGAGTTATTTAGCCTTATATTTTATTATATTGTTTCATACTTTTTAACCGTGAAATATCAAACATCAAATTCATTATATTGTTTCATACTTTTTAATTGAACTTAAAATCAATGCAATATAGAATTATTTTATATCATTGTAAAAAATAATGTACGACTATATATATATATAATAGGTGTACATTTTATAACGTGAATATATGAATCATAGATATATAAAATGAATATATCTACTTTACTATTTTCAATAATTAACATTGGAAAGAATACATTAAATGCCGATATAAATTAAATTTTTGCACAAAATTTTCAACATATATATATATATATCACAAGCATGTATACAATAATTCATATTAAAAACTTAATTTTTTTACTTACTATTCCAACGACATATTAGAAAAAAAAAAGCTTAGAATACATTGTGCTAGAGTATAACAATAATTTTATAATATCATATACAAAATGATACAATTAATTAATTAGAACATAGATTTTAGTAACCCAATTTAATTGGATACATAATAGCTTATTTTTATTTACATTTATTTGTACTAATTTTAAAGATAAATACACAACAAATAAAGAATTCTCTAATATTTTTTTTTCATTCTTTATTTTATGTAATTATTAATAATCACATGTTAGTTTTCTAGAGATTCCCCAATAATTTATTAAAAAAAAACTCACTAATCTACTTAAAAATTATTTATTATGATCATTTTCTTAACTTTACTGCTATAGATTGACAAGAAAACTATTGTTCAAATACTACTTTCTAAGAGTTTATAATTCTCAATTTCTACATAAAATGAAACTCCTAACCAGTCATTTGTAAATCGAGATTTGTTTCTATTTCAACATATTATATATGATGCATTAAAATTATTTTTGGTGGTTTTTTTTGATAATTTTTTACTTTAGATTGTATTGTACATTAAACTGAAATATTGACCTGTATGATTAAAAAGAAGAATAATATGTTTAGTGTGTGTGTATAACATAGAAGCTTCATATATTTTAACGGGATCCATATTTTATATGCAGTATCTTATGCAAATTTTAACTATATATAAATATTATAATTCTATTGTATTGTATTATCTATTTGAACGAATCTTTTTGGAGTATATTTTATTATTGAATTTTACCAAGCTAAATTTGGATTAATTTTGAAGTTATTTAGATGGTGAAATTTATTGGAGTTGAAATTAACATTACAAGAATATCGCATGACTTTTCCAATCACCTACAATTTTACCTTTCAAATTATATTTAATTTTCTTATGAATTAAATTTTAATAGTTAATTATATTATAAATAATTTATTGAGCACCATAAACTCTAGATCTTAATGGCTTTACTTGCACCCTTTATAACTAAATTTAAATTTAATTACACATAAACAATGAATAGGAGTGATCCGTAATGGAGTGTAAACTTTAGGGGTGATTTTCACACCTTTTCTTTTGTATTAATGGTGACTTTTTCAAAGTTATTAATTTGTAAAATTATGTCGCAATTTATGACATGTGATTCAAATCATAAAAAGTCTACAAAAATTACCCATTTTACAAAATATGATTCACGGCTTGTAAAACCAAAGCCAATATTTTATTTATATAATTATAAGAGCATAGAGGTTAATATTCAAACATAAAGACTGGTGAAAAAATAATTATTTAGATGCTATTTGCAGGACCATCTTAAATATTTTAGGGACCCTGTGCTAATTATAAAAATTGGATCTCCAATACTATAAAATTTATGT
This sequence comes from Perilla frutescens, assembly GCA_026008535.1. NCBI lineage: Eukaryota > Viridiplantae > Streptophyta > Magnoliopsida > Lamiales > Lamiaceae > Perilla > Perilla frutescens. Next base: position 34,361,131 of record BRKX01000012.1, read on the forward strand.
TTTAAGTTATTAATAAAAAATGGACCCAGATATTAAAAAAATTAGGCTCCTAATATTACAAAATTAAACTTTAATACTAAAAAATTAGGCCCTTAATATTAAAAAAATATATACGGAATTTGAGGGGCCCTATGCGAAAGCGCACCTCGCGCCCCTCATTAGTCACCCCTGGCTATTTGTAAAATAATATTTCAACTTTAATATTACACTTACAAGTAAGTTTAATATATATATATATATATGTAGCATGTAAATCAAAGAAATATATTTCTTGTGGTACATTTTACACTGGACAATAGTGACAACAAATAAATACCAATTGATGAATTAATAATAATAATAATAATAATAATAATAATAATAATAATAATAATATATCTAAGTATTAATGTACTTGTTGATATTAATTTAATTTAAATCATAAGCAAACAAGTTCATATTGTTTAGGTTAGACTTAAAGATTACTAATATGAATGAGATTTATATAATTAATGCATTTCTACTATTGCAATTCAGAAAAAAATAGCAATATATATATATATATATATAATGAGTGTACCTTTATATCGTAAATATATAGGAGCTTTAGATATAAAAAATATATATGAGCTTTAGATATAAAAAATGAATATATCTCTACACTTTATTATTTTCAATAATTAATATTAGAAAAAACACATTAAGTGCCTGTATAAATTAAGTTAACATGATCATTCAATCATTATTGCAATCTTTTTGGGACAAATACTTTATACGCTACATTTACTAAATTCACTATAATCTTAAAGAAGTCCTTGTTTTTTTTACTTTATACAACCACACTTTTTGTTTACTCTGCATGTTCACCCAAAATTTTAAAAAAGGTAAATTTAACCAATTAAAATAAAAGAAAGGAAAAGGAAAACCATGTATGCTGAATTAATTGGTTACATTGAAAGATAAAAATTGATTTGTGTTCACATACATGAGAATTATATAACAAAAAAAAAAAATCTTTGTTTTTTTCATAATATTAATATTATATAATGATTGTTGTGTTGGACAAATTATCGAGGAGGATTGTTTAAAACTCACAAAATCTTTAGTATTTTTAATATTATTAAATATTAATAACAAATTTGACCTCCTGAGCACGCTCTCCCAACTCAAAAAATAATAATAAATTTCAATAAATGTTAGCAAGTAAACATAGATATATAGTATCATAGTAGATCACCAAAGATAAAATCATTCTACAGTTACTTGTCAATCAAATTTGCTATTTATATATTTTTTTTATCTAATATTTGTGTTATCCTCATTTGGTCTGTAATAGGTTTACTACATTTATTATCGAGTATTTCATTAGACATATAACCACATATAAATACCGATTCAATTAAATTCTAAACATTTATCGTAGTATTTGGAAGATAAATACAAAACAAATCAAGAGTGTCATTTACAGTTAAATACTTTAGTTATTCTTTATATTCTGCACTTATAATTAATTAAATATAAACAATTCATAAATTATTCATCATTTAATTTTAAGAAATTATTGAAAATAAGAAACATTATGATAAAAATAAAATAAAATGTAAATTGCACTTATTGATATTTATTTGTTGAAAGCTCAATATTTTTTATAATTTAAAAAATAAAATACGCTAATTGAAATCATTAAATCAAGATATCGCCCAATCAATATCTTTTTAAATTTAGACCAATTTAAATATTTTCCTTTTATTATTGAAATCATTAAATCAAGATATCGCCCAATCAATATCTTTTTAAATTTAGACCAATTTAAATATTTTCCTTTTGTTATGAGAATGTAAATTTACACATATGATGAATTAAATTGTATTTAGGAAGAAATATTTACAATATTCAACATGAAATTTAACACAATAATTGTAATATACATTATAACTGTTAATTATAGTTATTATATCATTATTTAGTAAAATCATACGAATTACGTGCAACGCACGTGATCTCTGCTAGTAATAAAAAAATGTATATGGTCATATATGTGTGCATATATATTATTAATGTGAGTCCGACAATATTATAAATGAGATTCGTAACCCTTCTTAAATAGAATGTTTAACTTAAAAATTGTGCGCCTAAAAACAATGGCTCAAATTTCCTTCAAATTTCCTTGAATGCCCATGTGAAATAATTATTGTCTATTGAGATGCTGGAGGAGCTAGATCAATTCTTCAGACAATTGGCCATGTTAAATTGAAACTCAATTATCCGATACTTTTATATAAATCGGTCCATAAGTCGTAAGAACTGAGTGTAAACTCATAAACTCTGCGACCTTTAAGCATGAGTTCAACTGGGATCAATGTTTATTATTATATGCCAAAGAAAATTATTGATCATTAATGGTGAAAGGGTGTTTCGCATACTATAGTACTCTATTCAAAAACTGCGTTTCATGCCAAAATTAACAATTTTAGATAGTCATTTTAAGTTAGCAAAAATTATTTCTAGCAACCAACTTAAAATATATGTGTTGCCACTCAGCATGACCGGCCCTGAGATTTGAAGTGCCATGTTTGACATTAAAAATGGTGTTCCTATTTATTAAATGTAAAATTAATATCTAATAAAAGTAGCACGTACAATCATATTTGCTAAATTTTTAATACATACCATAGATAAAAAAAAATGCATCTCAAAACTATCTTTAATGTTTAAATAATGAAATATGTTTGATATCTTCAAGTTCTTAAATACTTCAAAATCACCCCCTTCATGAGTTCACTATCATTTTCGAACTATCATTTTCGAACAAACAATAAAACGAAAAAAAATATTTCAAATGATATCATTTTAAGACACTTTTTCTAGCACTTTTTGAAGTAAACTCGCTTATAAATTTTTTATAATCAAAATTTTCTATCAAATCATGTTCAATGGATATCAAAACAAGTTCATTTAGTATTTTTTATGACATTGTCGACTACAAATAAGATTTCACTTAATATCTTCAATTTTGAAAAACTTATTTTTCTGTAGATGCAATTGTAGCATGTATGATTGATTAAATTCTATAAGCAATATATGAATTATGACAACTAGTTAGCATCTTCAAGTTTAGCTGCTAAAACACTTCTTGATCATCAAGATCACTAGACTCTCCATACTTTAGAATATTCTCAAGGTTTTCACAATTTGATTTTAAAGTAGCATGATTTAGTGAATTCAATTTATCTAAAGAAAGTAAAAATTCAAAATTCTTTTAATATGAAGTGAATTGATTAAATCATTTTTTAGTAATCCAATTACTTGATCTACTATATAGAGAAAATAAATAATTTTGAAAGAGTCTGAATTCAATTAGAGAATATTACAAAAAAAAAACTCTTAATTTAATTGGAGATTTTAAAAAAGACGTAATTTTAATTAATTATAATATAAAAAGTGTGTTATCTTACAATTTTGGGTTTACCTATTATACCCTTATTTTATATTTTATTTAAGGGCAATAATGTAATCACCTAATATTATTTAATATTTTATTATTATTTATATTCTGATTGTTTTATAACTTTGAGTTTACCTTTATAACCTTATTTTAAATTTTATCTAAGGATAATAATGTAATCATCTTATATTATTTAATATTTTATTATTCTCTCCATTCTAATAACTAATCTAATATTCAAACCCTAAAATTCTAATTCACTAAAAACCTAACAAGATAGTATAATAATTATTCTAACTAATCTATATAATCTAATATATTTACATTCACGAAAAAACTTAAATACTACCAATCAATTCGATAACTCCACAATCTAAATCAAAAATACTCATTACGAATACAAATTACTAACCTTAATTGAAAAGTATTACTTAGTCGACTACCACAATTCTTTAAATGACATATATGTTGTAATTTTTTTGTTGCCCACAAGGCCACGTATTTATTATCTTAAGGTAAATATTAAATAGGGCGAATGTTCATTTTGATCCTACAACTATCTGTGTAGGAGCGCTTTGATCCCTATTTATCTTTTTGGTTCAAAATGATCCTATAACTATTTTAAAGGTTTAATTTGGTCCCTATTTTGATTCTCCAACTATTTTAACACACATTTTTTCTCACATAATTAGATTATTTCACACATTAACACACACTTTTTACACACATATGGATTGAATAAGAAATTTCCACCATTTTCACAAAGAATCCTCCACTATTTTATGTTTGTATAGAAAATTCTTAATTATTTTATTTAGCATAACTTAAATAATTATTTTTGTATTTTTTTAGTTGTTTTTTATTTCATCATATAATAATGATTCATATTACTCAGATAATTTAATTTATTTCATGTAAAAAGTGCGCGTTGGTGTATGAAATAATCTATGTATCTAAATATTATTAATAAATGAAAACAAATATGATAAAATAAAAAAAACATACAAAAAATAAAAAAAATCAACTAAAAACATACAAAAATAATTATTTACGTTATGCTAAATAAAATAATTAAGATTTTTCAATACAAACATAAAATAGTGGATGATTCTTTGTGAAAATGGAGAAAATTTCATGTTCAATCCATATGAGGAATTTTTGTGAAAATGGTGGAAATTTCATGTTCAATACATATGTGTGTAAAAAGTGTGTGTTAATGTGTGAAATAATCCAATTATATGAGAAAAGTGTGTCTTAAAATAGTTGGAGGATCAAAATAGGGACCAAATTAAACCTTTAAAATAGTTATAGGATCATTTTGAACCAAAAAGGTAAATAGGGATCAAAGCGCTCCTACACAAATAGTTATAGGATCAAAATGAACCTTTGCCCTATTAAATATTATGTTCTGCTTACTTAATATTTTGAATTTCATATGCTGAGTTGACAAAATTAAAATATTATTAAAATCGAAGATGAATACCAACATTAATTTGTTCATGTGTTTCGTCGATTTAAGTATAGTACTCTATATAATCTATTTGGACACTTAATTAGTAATCTCAACATCAAACTTTCATACTTTGATGATTACAAAAGTATAATTGTATAAATATTCAGAACGAATTGTACATACCAAGTGCATATTTAGGGTTTTTTTTTTAATTTAATCATTTAAGTAAAATTTTTATCATTTATAATGAATAAGGGATAAATGTGTCTAAAAAACACACGTGGAAATTTTGTTCCATCCTAGAGATACGTTATTAAATTCTAAAAGATTTTTTTATTTTAATCATAAATTTTGAATTATGTATTAGATTACAACTATGATTGTTTCATTTGAATAATTTGTTGAAAAAAATGATCTTCCAATTATTATGTTCATTTGTTATTTGCTTATAGTTGCTCACCTTTGAATCTAGATTGGAAAACTATGTAAAGAGTTTGCCACAACTTTAAACATATAAGCACTAATGTGTTATATTTTTTAAGTATGTTGATCTTGTTTGTCAAATAACCTAAAAATTTGAAATAAATTAATTAGAATAGTAATAATATTATAATAATATATCATTCTCATAGATTAATTTGATTATATTATGATTAATATTTATTTTTATAATAACTATTATAAAAAAACTCATATTTTGATAGTGTGAAACAGGGCAACACCAAGAGTGTAACATGGGATCCAACCAATTTTGAAGTGCCAACTCTACTACAATAATTTTCATCTGTTTTTTTTTTCCTCTCGTTTTTTCTCTGTGCTTCTCAAGATTTGTATATAATGTATTATGTCTTTTCAAAAAGTTACTACACTATTACAATCGTCAAAAATTTCAGCTGGAGCTAAGGATCATCCATCATGGGCAAATTACTCTAGCATAATCATTGATCTATCGATTGAGGGTATTCAAAATTTTCTTCAACTAGAGTACGGATTTCAGCCAAAGCCAAAATTAAATATAAGGGTAAATATTATATAATTAATTCTTCAAATATAATATATTATATTTATTTCAATAGTATTGTACTATATATTATAATTGTTCATGCACATCAATTAACTCTCCAACAATTACTTCATCATATCAACAAGAGGGATAACAAGTAAAAAAATTAAACAAACATAACGCGGAATATATAATAAAATATATAATTAATTCTCCATACGTATTATATTAAAGTAAATATTAAAAAAATTAAAAAAATTGATTTTATTTATCATGGATTTATTTTAGAGCAGTATATTTATTATTTAATATATTTCTTGTTAAATTTCTTCAATATAGTTTTTGTAGTAAAAATAATTTTAGGTCTTCATAAGCAACAATTTAAACAGAGTTATAAAAACCCACATCGTTTATAATAAATTGAAAATTCAATGACTTTTAAACATAGCCAAATTTAACATGACCTTTTGATTTAATTTGGTGCAAATTACACATGCCCAATTTTTATGGCTATTGATCATGACATCCATAACATTTTTAGTATTGATGCACATGTAAATGTCTCGTTCGAATACATATTCGTGTGTAAAAAAAGTTCACCATGACAATCCTGATTGTCAAAAAGATTTGATCATGCATGATTTATACTAAATCATGGTGTTCAATTTGACAAGGTTTAAAAGTCATGATATCGAATTTGCAATTAAATAGAAATGGGTTATGGATTGAATTTGGTTACAAAATACAATGGAAATCATAATCATGAGAAACCTGTGATGTGATGTAAGAAGATTATTCTTCTACAATATTCTAGAAGTGTTTTTGGTTTCAGTAATATTGTGATACCTAATTTGTCATCCGTTTGATTAGTAATTGAAGAAAACATGAAATTTCTCAAATTATAATTCTATTGTTCTATCCATACACGAATTATATTACACATAAAATTTTTAAGGCAAAGAGGAAAGGAAACCTTGAACTTATTAATTTATTTGACCTAACTTTGAGGTCTTGTATCCTCTATTTTTTGTTAATTAGCATATGTTTGGTATAATAATAAATTCTCTCGTTTGCAAATAGATATTATATTGCACTCAACAATATATTATTTTAATTCATTTATTTTTAATATTACTTAATTTTCAGGGTAGTCATTTACTATTTTATAAAATTACATAAAACAAATTATGGAATTTATGTTCGATTAAAATATACAAAAGATAATAATTATTAAATTTTCAACTCATAAAGAAAAATATGTGCTAATTAAAATAATTCCATCAATTTAGTGAATCATGTCATCTACATGAATTAATGAATAACATATAGTGATTGTTAAAAAAATGTTATTTAGTTATGGCATTAAGTATATCAATTCATATGTGATGGAGTTTTGTCATAATATTGAAAAATAATTATGCGAAGCAATCATTTATTGTGTCGTAATAATTTCAATCAATTTAATTTACTTTTAGATACTGAATCTTATCATTTTTTTAGGAAAACCGAATTTTATCATTGATAAGGTGTGAATGCAATGTTTTGTGATTTTTTATTATTAAAAAATTATAATTATAGTGGATTAAAAAAATCATAATAAAAATGGTTGAACAGATTATTTGGAGTATTTACTAAAATCTATACATATATTAAGGCAAAATCGTGTAATAGACAACAGTTCTGGCATAAACCATTGTCTATTACACATTTTGCCTTAGACAACAGTTTTTGAACAATAGACGACATTTATTGTGGTAAATGTTCCTTCTTCTCTTTTTTTGCATTTTTCACAATGGTTTAGATTACAACCATTGTATTTTAAGAATTTTACTTGAAAATTTGATATTTGTAATACTTTTGATTTTTTTTTTATGCATGGATGAATGATTTGTAGGGCTCTACATTTGTCGCCTAAAAAATAGCTTTCATTCGTATTGCACTATAATAATAATAATAATAATAATAATAATAATAATAATAATAATAATAATAATAATAATAATTTTTTATTTTCTCTATTTCAATTTCATCATTTAAAATAATTAAATAATTATATTTTTTTTATACTTGTCATATATTCAAAGAAACCAAATATTCTATAATCGTAGATAATTATACATTGTTATTTTTTTATGCATAGATGGATGATTTTTAGTGCTCTACATTTGTCGTCTAAAAAAATAGCTTTCATTTGTATTGCACTATAATAATAATAATAATAATAATAATAATTTGCAATAATTTGTCATTTTTTCTATTTCAATTTCATCATTTAAAATAATTAAATAATTATATTTTTTTATACATGTCATATATTAAAAGAAATCAAATGTTCTATAATCGTGGATAATTATATATTGTTATTTATAAAATCGTGATGTTGGAAATATTCCAATTCAATCTTTCTAACATAGATTTTCATTTAGTCCCTAAAATTTAATATTCTTTTTATTTTTTGTAACTATACAAAATTGATCTTCTTGTCTAATTAATTAACACATGTGTATATCATTTTATTAATTTTTAAAAATTGAACACAACGTATCAAATTAAAAAATAATCATAATATTACAGATCTAAAAAATAATAATTATTTGTGCATTGCACAGGAGAAATACTAGTATATATATCAACAAACAACCAAGCTTGAGATGCATTTTTTTTTTAATTGACTTGATTATAATTTAATTCCAAACATTTGAATATAATGTTTTAACAAAAATAACTTAGTATTTTAATGATTAAAATATTTGAATGTTTTAATAGAAATAATCCAACATTTTAATTCTCTATGTTTAGATATTTTTGCGAAAAACGTTAGGTCATTTATGTTAAAATATCCAAACATTGAGAATTAAATTATAATTATTAAAACATTAGATTATTTTTATTAAATGTTAAAATGTTAAAATGTTGAGAATTAAATTTTAATTTACCATTGTTCTATCAATTTTCTAATTATTGATTGATCTTGATTTTTCTAACATTATTATATAACTTATAAAATGTGTGTGTGTGTAGGGAAAATGGCCAAAAAAACACTCGAACTACATGCCCAATCTCACCAAGACGTACGAACTATTTTTTGACCCAAGTGCACACCTAAACTATTTAAAAAGTACAATCGGTCTCCTCAACTATTCAAAATATATCAAATTCACACTTTTTATTTAACACCGTTAACTTTTTTCGTTAAATAAAATGCCCATAAATTCTTCGACCTAATTATGATTGATTCCGACGATGATATCATGTATTGTGGTATGGTTCAAAAGACTTCGTCATGGACTTTCTAATTATACTCTCAATTTGACAATCGGGTGTTAAATAATGGAATAATTACATGGAGAAATATCGATGATGAGGGTTTGTATTACGAATTAAATTTTAAATTTCGATACCGATTCGATGTTGGATTTTGAAATTAAAAGAGTGGTTTGAAACTCCATATTGTGGGTTATTTGGCTATGGTTTCAATTTGTTCGATCGGAATTCACAGGTGATAGAATTGCGCTTGACATATTTTAATTAACGGAAAAAACTAATGGTGTTAACTTCAAGTGTCAGTTTGTTCTTTTTTGAATAGTTTAGGGGGTCGATTGTTCTTTTTAAATAGTTTGAGTGTGTATTTGGGCTAAAAAATAATTCGTACGTCTAGGTAGGATTCGACATATAGTTTGGGCCTTTTTTTGGCCCTTTGCCCTTATATATATATTGAAATTAACTATCCAGATTGTAAAATTTCATAATTATTTAATTGTAATAATTAATTTAAGTAAATTAGCTCAATTGTTTGCAATGCATAAATGTTATTTTGTTTTTATATTTCTTACTAAACAAAAAAAAAAAGTTTTGGCGTTGGATTATTAAGAACATATTCTTTTTTAATTTCACAATTGTGACTTTGTGTGTAGATAAATTAAAATAATGCATATTTTAAATTTATAAATCTTATAGTGATTTATCTAAAAATCTCCTGTGCTTCAAAGAGGCAAAATACATAAAAGTTAAATAAATAAAAAATATTTCAAAAATATTATCAAAACACAACATTAAGAATGTAAAATATACTTTTAATAATGATTTTAATTTTCTATATTAATAGATAATATTATCTATTTTTATTAAATGGACAAAAAGAAATAAACAAGTGTTGGGATGTAAATGAGTCGATTTGAACTTGTTTAATTACCTATCGAGTCGAGCTCAAACGAATTTTAAACGAGCCCAACGCAAGTTGAACTCGAGTAGTTTACTATTTTTATAAATGTTTGCTCTAATTTTACTTATTGAACTCAAGTTCTAGCCGAGTTTTAAATCTTATCAAAGATATATTTATATTCAATTTTATTTGATATGTTTATCAAACTGAACATTTAATAAATAAATATGAGTCGAATATGAATTATTTAATTTGATTTGTAGCCCTACGTGCAACGCACGTTATCCCTGCTAGTACCTTAAAAGTTCAATAATATAGGGTTTATCAATTAATATACTAAAACTAATATTTTATAATGTGATAGAGCAAACTTAATTGGACTAATTAAATAATTTTTTAAAAAAGTAACGTGTTGACACTTTTAAAATTATACTAGATTAAGCTTACATAGTTTTTTTAATTAAAAATTGAAACTAAATTAATAATATTACATGAATATATAATTTTTGGTACCCTATAATTCATGAGGCCTTATGCATCGCATCTCAAGCACACTCTGAGGGCCACCCATGCTACTTAGTTAAACTGGTCCTCGGTTGTGCAGTAGTTCAAATATTTAAGATTAGATTTTTTAAGTTAGTGACTAGAAACATGTATTTACTAAGTTGAAGTGGCTACTTTTTTATATTGTCACTTCTAACTATTAAAGTGTTTCCACATGTATTTTTATACGTTACGATAATCTAAGGGTTGGATACAGAAGATAAAATTGATGGAACTCAGGATTTTTTGGATGTGTGTTGATTGAATAAAATATTTTAATCAAAACGATCACACATCCCATCATATGCTAAAACCGAATCAAAATCTCATGTGCAACGGAAAATAGAGATTATCAGGTTACCCTGCAATTGGATTAAAGTGTTGAGATGTAGATTATTAATCTACAACTCTTTTGATCTTTATGTAATTTACTCCACGATCTTCTGTTGTATGACCCAATCTCGATCCAGACGTCGTGTGGGTGACGATCCTGTAAACCTTGTAGAAGCTTGGAGACGAATAACCCTCATAATATAATATTCGATAATTTCTTTCTTTTAGGGAGAGTAATTTTAAAAATTACACTTCTTGGTGGCTAGAGTTTTTAGTTTCCATTCATAAGGCATATATAGGGCTACAACAGGGATCTGGAAGAAAAATTAGGATTGAGCCTCTAACGGGCCTTAAGCTCACATGTCTAGCTCATACATAACTTAAAGTCATTAATATTAATTCAATCCGCTAAAGAATTAATATTGCACTACCACCGTAATTCCATATTTATGGATATGGCTTCTTCAACTCAATTAATTCGGCATGTCCATTAATTAAATTGAGTATACTGATAACTCAATTTAATTAATTTCTTATACATGAGTCGTACCACTGAACCTTTATTATCATGCCGGGTTAAAAATAATCCACTTGCAAGATTTAACATGATAATCCTTTTTGAGCTTATCAGAGGACATCATCAACTCGATGTACTGAGACACGATTTCCTTCTATAATTAGTAACATATCATATATATAAATGTCACTACCCAATATATGGGGAGCTTATTGATTCTTTAATTAGAATCTCACCCATTGATAGGTCAAAGTAATGTGCATTAAGATATATATGTCTATTATTATACAATGGTTAAGAATTATGAGTATCCGAGATTTATATTCTCATGTGATGTCAGTCCATAGCAATTAGTTCGTGTGATCAAGTTCAATACACTACAAGATAGACTAACTCCAAATCATACTACAACTATACCGATGATTCGTCTAACTTCATCTAGGTTGTGAACACTTCTCATACTTTGTATGAAACTGATAATATGATCTTATGCGTGCATTCCACACGTCATATTATCTACAATATTAAGTATATGATGATTTGCATCATTTATTGTATAAAATAAATGCAAAATATGCGAACATTATTCTCATTATAATTAAGAGAAATAATTATGTATTTAAAAGATATACTTTTAGTATACAATCCCAACTAAAATATGGGTGTGGAATGGGGGATCCGGCCGGGTTTTTGAACAAGGAGTTTCAGGGGCTATTGGTTCTAGACTTGTTGGCAGCTGTTAAATGAGCGAATTTATCCACGTACTGCACGATGTTTTAATTTATGGTAAAGAAATTGCAAAATGAATTAGAAAGGCCACCCATCATGATATGAGGGGTGTGCAATTAAGCAGAACAGCGTGGACATAATTTATTTCCACATCCCCCTCAAGTTGGAGTTGGATGTCCTGTCATTATTCTCTAAGCTTAGCGTTTTTTATATTAGTAGCATATGCTTGTCAAGGATTAATACCCTATTCCAATTATCAATACCATGTGCTGCCTTTGTTATCTTGTCATTTTCTTCCAATTTTTTCACTAATTAACTAATACTTACTATTAATTAATTAACTTAATGAGTATCCAATAATCAACAAGCCTAACACGCTGAACCTCATTTCGACACACTGCCCACATCCCAATTCTCATAAAATGAAGGTGTGCCTACACACACCGTGTCCCTTAAAAATATTATCACGGTCCATAAATATATAACAACTACAAAAGTAAGGTTAAAAAATTTAATTAACGTTATTTCATGCATATGCACGTTCAATTACGTGAAATGTCATTATTTATTGAATACATTCCAAATTAGAAATACAGTAATGCGGTGAACAACACCACCCCCCGTCGGTGGAGAATGGCTCACCGACAATGAAGTTGATGAGCTGGAGAGTGATTATGAAATTGGAAAAAGATGTGATGAATTCAGTTTATATATATATGCACGTACAGCTACTAGAAACATTATAAACCAGAAATGCGATGCTGTCGGCAGCCAAAAATGTACGTATATAACTAATGAAAATTTTGCAACACCGACGAGAAATAGAATCGAATCCACAATTGTACAATTAAGTGGTCATCTTCCAAAATTCAACAAATTACAAATCGAATTAACTACTAATTAAGTGCATGATAAATGAAGCGAACTAAGAAAAAAGAATATCATATCATACAAATTCATATAATACGCTGTATATGAATCACACGCACAATGAAATATTTGATGCCGGCCGATATCCCCTCGGTGATCTGATATATTGGTTGGAATTACTTCCAATTTACGCCACCGCGTGATTGAATTTGAATAGTGTAGCAGTACTACGAGTGTCGGTGATCGAATTGAAGGGAGATATAACATATATAATAACCGGCATTAAATGAAAAAATAAAGGATTATTGAGTAGTAATATGATTATGAACGGTAATGGAAAGGGGGCGATGAATTGATGGATGGATCAGTGCATGAGGGAGGACCTTCCGTCGTCGAAGTTCTTGGCATAGTTGAAGGAATCGTAGCGGAAGGTTTGGGGGAGACCGACATTGTCGGAGCCGAGCAGCTTGCGGCGGAGCTGGGAGGTGACCTTGTAAAAGACATGGCGCCAGCTGCCCTTGCTTTGGCTGCCGATGGCGGCGACCTCTTCCTCATTCATTTCGAGATCGGAGGCGAAGGTGGGTTTTCGGGTGAGGACCCAGGTCCACCCCCAATCCCACCACTTCCTCACGGAACTGCCGGCGTACTCGCCCATGGCGGATATGGATTTGGAGCGGCGGAACGCCCATGCGGCGGCGGGGGAGGACGACGGCTGGATCTTCAGATTCAGGGAGAGAGAGGAAAGCCTGCGGCGGATCCCGGGGCGCCCCCCTTCTAGGGTTTCGGATTGTGAAAGCGGAAGTGATTGCTTCCTCTGCAGCTGAAACACGGAGCTCATGATGATCTATGATCTATCTATCTCCTCGAGAAAACGGATTGATTTTTATTTATTTTTCAAACGGAATGGAATTGGATCCGAGTTCGTTAGTTCTACCGTCAATCGCAGGAAAATTCTAGAGAGAGAGAGAGAGAGAGAAAGAGAGAGAGGACCACTGGACGGGAAGAGAACAAATGGAGAGGAGAGGAGGAAGGATGTGGGAATTGGAATGTAATGTTCACAGCACAGCTGCGTTACAGCCTGTTTTATTCGGGTTTTCAAAGGTTTACAGCCAATGCTGATGATGTGTCCCTGTTTTTTTTACACTTGGATTTTTATTTAGTTTTTGTTTTAAATCTACAATAAATGGGAATATAAATTAATTCTCCCTCAATCGCGGGAAAATTCTTTTCTAATACTTTTTGTTTTTTAAAACTAATAGTACTTTTTTGTTCATGATTATGGAATCTTAAGTTTGTGGCCGCAGTAACGACTCCTTTGCCTTTAATTTGTCTGTACAAGTATGTGCCAAATATGAATAGTCTTATACACTACAATTACGCTTCAGAATTTCACATTACCTTGATTAGTGATTACCATGGCTTGTGAGTTGTGACATCCCATCTACCCATGTTATTTTTGAGGTAGTGTTTCCATTTTAGAATTCTCTACTAATTTATATAGATAAAAATGTTATTAGAACACAATGCAGGATATAAGTACATGTAAATATCTTGAGTTTATCTGTATTACTTGACTAATTGTTATGTTTTTAAATGTCAAATGTAGAAAGAAAAAAAAATCATTTCATTCTACACTTAATATAATGATATAACTCTTCAAGAAAGAGCATTGAATTTACTCCACCTGAATCCATTATTAGATCAAAGCTACAGTTTACCAACATCACATTACATCTTTGTTTGTTTAAATCTACAGTACATTAACTACAAGTCTTATAATTCAGTAGCATTCCTTCCATTTATATGGATACATGATCCGATTTAATCCTCATAAGTCATATCCCTTTTGCGGCTTATATGGATAAATGATCGACTAACATTCTAAAAAATTAGGGGAGAACAAAATCGTACGTGGTCTTTAGCTTTCTTAATTTTATCACTTTGCTTTTGTTGTTTTTTTTTCTCTTTTTATGATTGTATCACTTTGTTACTTTAACATCATTTTATTTATTTTCTATTTTACTATTTGAGCTATTTCCATTTTCTAAAAAAAAAACAATAGCACTAAAACTATACATACAGTGATTAAAAGTTCCAAAAATAATATTTAAGTATTATATTTAATAAAAAAAAACTACTTTTTCGGTAAGATGTATCCACTCTCCTTTCTTTTGAACTTGTAATTGCTTTTCATTAAGTTTGCAATATGCATGATATATGATATTTTGAATTTTCAAACTTTTAAAATGGAAAACAGGAATTGAAAAATCGAAGCTGTGGCCAAAATGTTAGAATTAATAATAATAATAATAATAATAATAATAATAATAATAATAATAATAATAATAATAATAATAATAATAATAATAATAATAATAATAATAAATTGAAGTGAAAAGTAGAAAAAGGAAGATAGTTAACATGGAAAAATAGGGAAAATTTTCGTTGAAGACTTGAAGTAGCAAAAAAAAAGGGGAATAAAATTAATAAAGCAAAGTAAAATATAAAAAAGTACAAGGAGGTAGATATAGATATAATTGTTTCGTTGTTTGCCAACAGGCCCAACACTAGCCCACCCATTTTGAACAAATAGACTTCGCTCTTTTTTAAACATCCTGCTGAGTTATAGGTGTATGACCATACACGTTTTGAAATTGTCATTGAGGCGTCAAAAGTTGGTGAGATTCAATTAATTCCTTCAATTTCGAATTTTCTTATAATTGAATATTCTAACTTTAATTTAATTTAATTTTCAAACTTTACTGTTATTGCCACATTTATAATATTATATGGTCATAGAAACTGCATTCTATTATAACCCAATGTAAAGTTTGAAAACGTCATTAACTAAATGAAAAATTAAGGATTCAACTACCAAAAAAAAAAAAAAAAACAACGTGGACAAAAGTTAGAGTAAATATGTCAATTAAATACATAAAATTAATCAGATCTAACATCACATGTAATTAAGTATTTTCCAAACCAATTCTAGAAAGATGGACAAAAATGAGAGTAAATGTGTCATGTCATAGATGTAGTCGATTTGGCCAGAACACAAGAACTTTTAAGGAAGAAACCCCAAGTAGCCGAACCATAAGGAACTTTTTGGTCGAGAAATTAATCTCATGTTATATATAATTAATTTTTAAACAATTTAGATATTTTATTGATAAAAGTCTTAATAGAAAATAATTAAGATATTTTCCATTCAAACACTTGGTTAGTTTTGTTTTTTTCAAGTAGTAACACTTCTTCAGTTGAAATATAATAAATAGAAAAAAATATAAATATTAGTAATACCCATATATATATATAATTGAGAGGATTATTCAAATACAAAGTCATATTGTATTCCTTTATCAAATAAGAAACGCAGAATACAAAGTCTACAAAAATATTAAAATAATAAACCAAATAGAAATCAGAAGTTAAACCACAAGTATAGCGCTAGTATGGAATTTTCCATGGTATGGTTTGGTATCCCCTTCATTTACAGACATCGATCAACTCATGACTTCATGCTGGCAACATCTTTATTAGATCTGTTGTACTTCATATGGCTCTTCACCAGTTGCCCGGCAGCAATTGCGGACATGAGGGAAAGCTCTCCGGCAAGAACTGCGCCGGCAACCACCTTCGCCAACTGTCGGGCGTTTGATCCCGGCGATTCCTTATTGGCTCCCTTCACTCCCAGCAGATTCAGGCATGCAGACTGAGATGCCAGTTGAGTCCCACCTCCAACTGTACCCACCTCAATTGATGGCATGGTCACAGACACGTGAAGGTCCTTCCCTTCATTCACAGCTTCCATCATGGTAATGCAGTGAGAACTCTCTATATTCTGTGCAGGGTCTTGACCGGTGGCTATGAACACTGCAGACACGATATTGCTAGCATGAGCGTTGAAGCCTCCCAGAGCTCCGGCCATGGCAGACCCAGTCAAATTCTTCAGCATGTTCAGTTCAACTAAGGAAGCAACATCAGTCTTCAGTACTTTATTCACCACATCTCCCGTAATGATGGCCTCACACACAACCGATTTCCCCCGCCCTTCAATCCAATTCACGGCAGCAGGTTTCTTGTCGGAGCAGTAGTTTCCGGAAATTCCGATGACATCCATGTCAGGGAACTCGTTGTTGAGGAAGTCCATCACATTCTGAACGCCTTTGGAGACCATGTTCATTCCCATGGCGTCACCGGTGCTGCAGGAGAATCGGATATAAAGATTCTTCCCAGCAATGGCGCATTTGATTGTCTGAAGTCTGCCGAATCTGCTGGAACTGTTGAACACGAGCGATAGGGATTCGAAATTAAGAGGATCCTCGAGGAAGAGCTTCAACTGTGCAGCCCTCTTGGCAGTGGCGAACCTGACCACGGGAGCTCTCGTCATGGCGTCCCTGACGAGGGCGCTTTCGGCTCCTCCGGAGGCCAGGATGGCCTTACATCCTCTATTGGTGCTGGCCACCAAGCAACCCTCCGTCGTCGCCATCGGAACTGAATATTCCTTTCCATCCAACAACAGCGGCCCAGCGATGCCCACTGGAATTTGCACGTACCCCACCGGCATCTCGCAGCACTGCCCCAGTATGGAATCGTAATCGAACCCCTCCAGGGGCAGCCCCTCCAGGGATTTTCCGGTGGTACGCTGCAAAGCCTCGCGGCGGATGGCGGCAGCGCGGCGGCAGTCGCCCAGCTTCGATTCGAGGGCGTAGGAGGGGATTTTGCCCTCTACCACCGACTTAACAATCTCCTCGTCCCCCTTGACGATGATCTCAGTCTTGTTGGCGGTGGATTTTGGAGAAGCAATCTTAAGATCATCATCGGATTTGAGAGCGGCGCCGCAGGGAATTGATCGTGTGTCCTCCTTGACCATCAAGCGATCGTAATCATTAATCTCGTGTTCTTCGTCATCCATGATATCTTCGTAAGGAGCGCGGGGAATGATGAGGGACTGGACAAAGCCGATGCCGAAGAAGCCGAGGAGATATGTGAAGGAGGCGAGGAATGTGAGCATGGCGGCCATCTCAGAGAGAGTGACGACGTGGAGGGGGGTGGAGTTGCGGATCTTCTCGCGCCAGCGGAGGAGCAGGAAGTAAACGACGGAGAAGAAGATGGTAAAAAAGACGGCGTTGGTGAGGTAGAGGGGTTGGGGGAGGGCGTCGGATGCCTTGAGGGACTCATCGGCGAAGCCTTTTGTGGGACGGCGGCGGGATTCCATAACCATTCTAATTAATTTGATTAACGAGGATGGAAGGGAGTAGCAGGAGGCAGTGCACTGCAATGCACTGCTGGAATTGAATTGAATTGAGTTGAATGAGAATGGTGTTAGTGAATGGTGCATTTATATAAAGTTATAAACAGAAGAGGAGAGAAGCATAGCAATTTCTTAGTCAAGAAGAAGGTGCGGTGCAGTTTCAAGACTTTGAAAGTGGTGCTGCAACTTGTAATCTTTAAATGAATTTTGGGTGTCAATCAAAGGTAGCTAATGCATTTTCTATTAAACCAAATTTTGGTATTTTGCCATTCAGTCATGTGTGTTAATTCAATAGTCAAAAGGCATCATCACATTCACACGTATAAGTTATAACTCCACTATTTTACTGCAATTCAATCCGCGTGCATAATTTTGAATTTTGGTATCGAGATGGCCATGGCCTGCTTCTAATTATCTTAATTCATTAGTTTTTGTATGTGACTGAGAATCAGAGTAAACGGGTGATGCAATGAGTCTTGTCCCGATGGATGCAAGTTGATATAAAAATATAAGTTTAATTGTATTGGTATCTAAGATAGTTAAAAAATAAAATAAAAAATTATCCACTAACTTAAAAACTAATTATGTTAATCTGGATAAAAATGGCCTTAGTTGAAAAAAATCAATAATAATAAAAAAAAAATAACGGGAGCCGGAATTTTTTGTTGTTTTTTTGATTGTGTAAGTGATGAACAATGGGTGCGGTTAGTATCCTTCAATATGGTGGGAGAGGGATACTGTCTAAGTAGTATCAATGGATGAAAAGTAATCGGATGTTAACTATTTGGGTGAGTTTTATTGAAAAAATTATGTCTCGTTTTGGATCTTCTTAAATCGAAGGTAATCTTGAAAATCAATTAACGAAAGAGCCCATTATTTCCAATGGTATAATTGAAAAGGTAGATGACTTGATTTATGACAAGGAGATTGATTTGAAGCCCCAGTTTGAAATTCTTACTGAAGAGTCCAAGGTAAATGTGGTGGACGTGGAAATTGAAGTCGTCCGTGTTTCAGAGTGAAAGATTGAGGTTGTGCATACTCCCGAGCAAACGAATATTGTTTCTAAAACAATTTGGAGTGGTGCAACAGATGCGACTAATCTTGTATCAAGTATATTGATTATAATGGCAGCACCACGTTCAAGTGAGGAGCATAAGGAAGATGCAAGTCTAACTTTCAAAAGCACAAGTGGCAAATGTGTTATGGCTCAATATAATTTGGGAAGAAAGAAGATGGTTTTAAAGTTCTATGTACTCAAGGAAGTTTTTTGAGAGTCCATTCTTGCGTTTTACCATCTCCACTTTGAGGACAAGGATTTTAAAGGGGTTGGAATGATACGCCATTAAATTGGATATTAGGTTTATTTAATTATTATTTATTTATGGATTTTGTTATTTCGTTTAGGTAGTTTATATTTTGAGGATTGTTTCCCTTGTTTAGATTATTAGGTTTTCTATCTTATATATTGTCCTAGGTTTTACGTATTTTGATATCTAAGAAATAATATTATTCTATTTATTGGAGTTCTTCACGCTCAAATGTGATTTTGGAGTCTCGTTTGCTTGAAAGGTCAAATGGGAGTTTGTGCTCGCTCAAAGAGTACCATATCCGATACGATCCTGAATTAGGGTCATATGAGGTATTTTGGCGAGTGTTGCCAAAATTAATTATTTTTTTTAAGTTGGGGACTAAAATTAGTTTTTTACAATTTTATTTGGTTAATTTTTTCTATTCACACACTATTATATAGTTAATTTAGGACAGTAGTGTAATATAGTATATTGTGTATAATCAAAGAGCATCGTTTCTTAAAAAAAATGGGGTAGCCTATTATAATTATTTTTGATAATTTAATTATTTGTTAGAATTTATATTTATTTTTCAATAATTATCTCAAAACTACTGTATCATTGGAATTCTTTATCAACCTGAATTAATATTCATTGTTTTCAGGGAAACGAATATTAACCATAGAATAAGAAATATAATGAAACATTTGCTCTAGAGAATATAATTAAATCACTAGAATTTGTAAGTTTCTATATATTGATCGATTGGAAAAAATAATACTAGAATTATGTAGATTCAAAAATCTGTAATATTCAAATGTCATTCAAAGTTCGACACAATTGATATGCACAAACAAACAAAAGAAAACCTTAAAACTGAAGATGGTCAGAGATTTACAATCAATCGGACTCCAACGATAAAATTAGATATTAAAATTAGAAAAATAAACTTGAAAATAACGGGTTAAAAACCTAATAAAAAGTGTAATGAGGATGCTAATGATAAGCTCTCTGGATTCTCGTAGAATTATGGTGATGTTGTGAGTTTGAGTCGCCAATGAAGTTGGCCCTTTTCCTTTTATAGGCGTCCAAACCTAGCTAGTGATAAGCGGCATGGTGACTTGGTCTAGGGAGTTATTTAGAGATTGAGTCAATCCCCTTCTTTTCCATAATTTGAGAAAGTCGATTCTAAGTATAGGACCTAGGCTAGCTTTGGAGCTCTTTGATGCATAGGAGATTTCCGTTGCCATTTGTATTACATTTGGTGTTGTATAATTTTTTTTAATATATCCTAATTGGGGACAAATAACCCTAAATAGAAATTTTAAATTAAAATAAATTATACTACCTCCGTCCCAATAGCAAGGTCCACTTGCTATTGGGCACGGAGATTAAGGAGAAATGGATTAATGTGTTAAGTGGTGAGTGAAAAAAGTGGGGTCCATTTAATTAAGGAGTGGTATATTTTATTGTTATTTGAACCCATTCCACTTGACTTTTTTTCCTCTTTCTTTAGCTCATTTTCGATTCTACATTTTGTCGAGCAATATTTTTATGAGCGTTTTTTTGTCGAGCAATTTCTTTACGAGCTATTTTTGTCGATCAATTTTTTTTAGAATTGAAACTGATTGTTTGCATAATTAAAAATTGGAAATTAAATGAAAGCAGAAGCAATGCAAAGTGATTAGAGAGGCGCTGCCATTGAATAAAATTGGAAATTTGTGTTAACTTACAAATTTTTGGAGTAATTACAATGACCGAAAAAGTACATTAACAAAAAATTTGCCACCAAAAATTTTCCCACCATAATTCAAATCTAATCCTATAAATACATTAACTAAGGACTAAATTTCCCACTACAACACAACTTCAAAAACAAAATACCCAAAGATGAAGAAGTTGAGCTTCACAGATTCTCAAAAAAATCAAGCATTAGAATGGCTTCTTCAATGCAGCCGCGACGGGAAAATACCAAAGGGCAAAATGACTGAAGCCGCGGCCAAATTCCAGGTATGCAACCGATCTATCAGTCGACTGTGGGCTGCATCAAAGAAAAAGGCAGAAAATAATGAGCCAATGCACATTGAATCACAACCAAAATTCACTAGAACAAAGCGAGTTACACTTGATTTAGAGAGAGTATCCATGCTTCCACTTAAGAAGAGAAGCAGTGTAAGAACATTAGCAAAGGGAATAAACTGCAAAAAGTCCACAGTTGGTAGGTGGATTAGACAAGGGCTGATCAGAGCTCACACATCAGCTATTAGGCCTGACCTAACAGCTTCTAATAAGCTGTTGAGGTTGAGATTTTCACTTGAGGCCTTGGAACTAGATAGGAATGCAAATATTCTAACGTTTAAAAGCATGTACAACACAGTTCACATAGATGAGAAGTGGTTTTACATGAAAAAAGAGACACACAGATTCTACATGACTCCAGAAGAGGCTGACCCACACAGAACATGCAAGAGCAAGAAGTTCATCTCAAAAATAATGTTCATGTGTGCAGTGAGTAGACCTCTCTTGGCAGCAGATGGTAGTGTGCTATTTGATGGTAAGATTGGAGTGTTTCCTTTCACTCATAAGGTCCCAGCAAAAAGGTCAAGCAAAAACAGAAGCAGAGGCACATTAGAGACTAAAGCAATTGAATCAATAACACAGGAAGTGATCAGAAACTGTCTGATCAATCAGGTAATGCAACAGTGTTTCTATTTCATGAAATGATCATTGTAATAAATGATCTCTGTTGCAGGTTTTGCCAGCTATAAAGGCAAAATGGCCAGCAGAAGCAAGCAAAGTGATTTACATACAACAAGACAATGCCAAACCACACATCAAGGACTCGGATATAAATTTCAGAGAGGCATCAAATTCAGATGGCTTTGTATTCACTCTGATACAACAGCCACCCAACTCACCAGATCTAAATGTGAATGATTTAGGCTGGTTTAGGAGTATTCAGTCCTTACAGACTGAAACAGAGACAAATACTATTGATGAGTTAGTGAATGCAGTGGTTACCTCCTTTGAAAATCTATGCCCTACAAAATTAAACAAGATTTTCTTAACTCTGCAGAGCTGTATGATTGAGATTATGAAAGTCAAAGGGCACAATGGCTATAAGATCCCACACATGGGGAAAGATGCTCTTAGTAGGCAAGCAATCTTGCCTCTGAACTTGGAAGTCCCACCAGAATTGGTGAGACAGAGTCTAAATTATTTGATGGAAGCTGGAGGGGGGAATGAGATAGAAGAATTGAAGAATTCCCTAGGTGTTGACAGGCTAGAGTGGAATTAACTATCACACACAACCATTTTTTGCAGGTTGAAGTGATTATGTGCAGATTGAAGATAAGTTTTTGTGAAGAAAAGTTTTTTGTGAAGATACAGTGCATTGTTTAGATTTAAGCACTTAGTTTTTTGTAAAGATGCAACTGAACATTTCATATGTTCAATGTTTTTGTAAAGATGCATTAGATCTGAAGTGAAGACCTTTTTATGAATCAAATTTTACACTCAATTCAGCACATTCACAGCATTGAAACACATAAATGCAAACCTAATCTAGGATCCAAGGCATGACATCTCATCTCATTGATGTCATTGGCCAATAACACTTAGTGTGAGCACATTTTTACAATCATTTCAGCCCAGACCCAACAAGCCAACAAACAGTCCATTCACATTCACAATTAACCTCTCAATATTCAACAGAGCCATAACCACAATTAACCTCCAATATTCAACAAAAGCAAGATTAACCAAGATTCAACAGAACCAAGATTAGCCTCCCAATATTCAACAGAACCATAATTAACCTCTCAATATTCAACAGAGCCAACAATCCCACTATCATAATCCAACCAAGACAGAACCAACAAGCCAACACACAGAGGCATAACCATGCAGAGCAAGAACCAACCAAGCTCACAACAATAGAGCCAGAACCAACAATAGAGCAGAACAGAGGATAGATCTCACCAGAACAGAGGCAAAGGTCAGCTCTCACCGATTCGAAGTATAGAGGGAGGAGTATTCGGAGCATCGCAGTAACAACCTCGGCTCTCCAATCCGCGTCAGCCGCTTCAACCACCACCGCTGCACCCGCCGCCGCCGTCACCAGGTCACCCGCCGAAGACTCGACCGTCTCAGCAACAAACTCCTCCATCAAGAGGTATTCAGGAGTTTCAGGTACGATTTCATCGGAATCAGGAGCCTCCTCCACCGGCGGCCGGCAGAGATCGAGACAGAGGAAGATGTGAAGCCGCATATTCACGGCGTGCAAGGTAGAGGACTGCAATAGCTCGAAAACATCACAGATCAGAGGGCTTTCGCCCGAATCTTGCCGCGTCGGAGCCGAAACATCACAGAGCTCTGATTTCATGCCGGAATCATCATCGCTCTCAGACATGGCGACGGAATCGCGAAGGGTTGGGGTGGGGATGGATCTTGCTGTGTTGGGACAGAGGGTAAGTGAGAGGGAGGAAAGACCGGTGACAGGGAATCAGTGAGAGGGAGCCCGACGGTGGTGTTGCAGGCGGAGAGAGGGCGGCGGAGAGAGCGAGAGAGAGAGGCGGAGAGAGCAAGAGAGGGTATCGAATTGAAAGAGGCGAGCACAGTGAATCGAGAGAGGGCATGAGGGGGGTTAAGGTTAGGGTTTTGAACTGGGCCCACAATTTAATTTAACTTAATTAAGCCTTAATCAAGTCCTTATTTTTTACTAATTTTTGCCATTTATGGAAGTGGACTTTGCTATTGGGACAGCCAAAAATGGCATTATGGACCTTGCTAT
Source organism: Perilla frutescens (assembly GCA_026008535.1). Classification (NCBI taxonomy): domain Eukaryota; kingdom Viridiplantae; phylum Streptophyta; class Magnoliopsida; order Lamiales; family Lamiaceae; genus Perilla; species Perilla frutescens. The sequence goes on from BRKX01000012.1 coordinate 34,385,500, forward strand.
TGGGACGGAGGGAGTAATAAATTAAAAAATAAAATAAAAAAAATGAAAAAATATTAAAGAATTACAACAGTGAATACAACAAGATTTGCAACGAGTGAACCCATTTCTCTATGATGCACCAATTTATGGGCATGACAATGAGCCTAAAGTGAACGTTTCTAAATGGATCGTAATAATTTTAACTTTGAATGAGTTGATCATTTTTGGCCTTACAATAATCTTAGTTGCGTTCCCTTGATACTATTTTGAGGAATACTAGTTATCACAAAAATATTATCCTCTATGTTTTTGTTTGAGAATTATTGACACCCCTTCATAACTTTACATTTTATCACAGATTCTAATTTAATCTTGAGAATTTTAAATATATTTATTTATTTCATATATCACTCTTGTTGAATAAATTTATCTTTGTAATTAATTTATTTTGAATTGGATATTAACTACGACATGCTCGCTCCGTCTCATTCATATTGACTGGTTGGATTTTTTGCAAGGATTAAGAAAATTATTGAAAATGTCAAATAATAAATAAATTTCATAATATGTCAATATTTATTTTCTCTGACAATATATTAATGCTTAATGTAAACATGTTGAAAAAGGTTATATTAGTAAATAAGTTAAATAAATAAAAAAATCAACCTATATATTGGGACATTAAAAAAAAAAGCTTATAAGAACTAGACAAATGGGGTATTATTTATTGTGCTAACGAGAGAAACTACCAACTTTTCGTTTCAAAAATATTTTCACCTACATACTTTTAAAAACAACTTATTTCACCCACCCTTATCAAGACACCCCTCAACAAATATTTTCTTTTATATTCAATTCAACAACTATTTCAGGTGAGGGGGTCACAGTTGCCCCATCTTTTCGGGCTTCCTGAGGGACGGTTGTTGCATCCTTACGGCTGTTGTTCGTCATCTTGAAGTGATCGATCGGAGCCCCACGTTGGGTGCCAAACTGTAGAGGTCAAAAACTCTACAATTAATCATTTCTTCGAGTTTAGGCTCCGGTGATCTACAAGATAAAGAAAACACACGTGAAGCCGAAGGACGGTCGGGGGGTTGACGATCGAACGGTCTCCGACGCTCAAGTCAGAATCGAAACTAATAAAGATAATAACTTAAAAGGGAATGAAAAATGATAAATCGAATGATAAACAATAGTTATGAATTGGAGGGGGTCGAACTCTACTGTCGTAGAGCCGTAGAGGGTTATGAGTATATCGTGTGATGGATTGTGTGATGAAAGCTCGTGAACGAGTCAGAAATGTGTGTTGCGCGAATGATAGTTCATTATTCGATGATCTCCCCGTATTATGAAGAGTGTGGATATACTGGGGAGCTTTAACTGAATTCTGATTTTTGGGGATCCTTTCTATCCCTTTTAGGGTTTTTGACGGGGTCTAACAAATGTTCAATAGATACTTTGATCTGGTCTCTTTCATGAGTCCGTTCGATCGTGAACTCTTCCTTTAGACCTCTGGACTTTGATTAATGAGCCGCCGGCCTCGAGGTGTTGACCTCGAGATATCGATCACGAGGTGTCGACCTATTCAACTTATTAAACCTTCAAATGGCCATGGGTCTGGTCTTTGAGCCTATGCAGAAATATGGCCTCTACACTTATATTAATTTAAATTTTGTATTTTTATCAGACGGTAAAGTCAACATAAAAATTGTTGAATAGAAGATTTGAACTGTGTTAATACATATATATACCAATAATCTAAGAAGGTTGAGAATTTTTGTAAAAAAAAAAAGGATCTTGAAAAAGGATACACGCATCTCTCTCTCATCTTATTGCATTTTACTGTTTAATTGCTATTATTTTATTGCTTAAAATACTTTATCACGTAAATGATATAATTTCATTGCATAAGTGGTACAAAGTAATTATGCAATAAAATATTAACAATTATATAATAAATTCATATATAAGATATATAACCAATAAATACATTAAGTAATAAATTTATATACATTAATAAAGAATGAACAAATTAATTAAATCAACATGTCGTATTCTTTCACATTTTTATCAACTCTCACGGCCATCAATTAATTAATTAATTTTTTTTTTGTGATCGTCCGTTATTTTGTAATTTTTTAAATACAAATATTATAAACATGATTGAGTTTCTCAAACTCCTCTGACCGTTTTTAATCTTTGGGGAATCTAAAATATAACGTATCCATACCTAACCCTATGTATATATACATATACATATCTATGTGTGTGTGTGTGTGTGTGTATGTATTTAAACAACAAAAATATAAACAAATTAAAAGGTTATAAATTCTGAGTTCGTGTTTGAATAATTACAATTTAATTATATTTTATGTTTATATTATTTTTCTAATTATTGATTAATCTATAATTTTCAGATATTATTAAATATATAAATTGATATATATATAATTAATCAAATATATATTTTTTAAATTGACTACTCAAATATAATATAGTAAAATTATGCAAACTTCAATAATTAATTTAAGTAAATTAGTTGAATTGAATGCATTGCACACTTTTTTGATAGTATAAAAAAACATGAATATAAATTCTCTAGTATTAAAATATAGGGTAAACATATCGAAATAATTATCACATAAATAATACAACCTAGTGATAACTACAAGAAAATCATACAACATTAATTTTGTAACGAAAATGCTCTCCATTACAAAAATTAGCGATTGAAATCTGTTGAATTTGGTGGTTCCCTAATTGTGTTTCTATTATCTCCACAGCTGCAACTCAGTCTCAGTTATGGAATAGCAGCCTTATTGCATCACAAGCATTCACACCAGCTCTTGCACCAGCCGAAGAGCAGTTGATCACTTGAGCATTTCCATGTGGCATTCATCTGCATGCATGGGAGTCGGGACCACTATGCATACACAATCTTAGCCGTCGGCTACCAGTTGAATTGGATCGAACATGACAGCCATCGATCTTATTACTTCCTTTGTGTTTTCTTTTAGCTTGCTTAGCAAGACTCTTCTTTGTATAAATAAGACTTCACTTTGCATTATGTAACTGATTTTTGATGAAATAGAAAGTGATGAACATATTTTTCTCGTATATTTTCCATTCTCTACATGGTATCTAGAGCGTAGGTTCTACCGATCGATCGACGATTTCTTGATTATACTCCACATTTTCCATATCCCTACGAAACTGCAAAATCTATAGGCAAAATGACGAAAAAGAACCAGCATTTTTCATGGAAAAATGTTCGTGATGAAGAACTAGGTTTTACCGCCAATACTCAACCTAATTTTTCCGGCGAATCCAACGGCGTGAAGGAAGATCGGCGTCCAATACCACCACCTGGTGATAACCTTTTACTCTCAACTCCATTACGCCATAGTGGTAATCAACCACTTGAACATATCTCTGGAGGGAATCGAGCAGCAGAGATCACCAACAATAGATTGCTGGCCAATGATGAACTCTGCATCAACCCAAGCGAGACTCCTGGTATGCATCTTATAGCTGATCTTTTTTATGAGAAGAACTATCATATCTGGTGTAGAGCAATCACAAGAGGTCTATTGTCTAGGAACAAACTTGGTTTTATTGATGGATCATTACCTAAGCCAGCCATAGGATCTTTGGATTATAGACAATGGATGCGTGTTGACTACATTGTGTTTAATTAGCTTACGAACTCTATGAATAAGGAACTTTCGAGATGTTTTCATAACTATGAGAAATCGAGAGATCTATGGGTAGAATTGCAGCGTAGATTTGGAAAGAAAAACGGACCGAGAATCTATAAATTGAGACGTGATATTGCTACATTTACACAGCATAATCAATCAGTGATGGTTTATTTTAACAGTTTGTCTAGTCTATGGGATGATTTGTCTTTGCTGAAAAACTCTAGAATGTGTACATGTGAAGCTACACTGGATAATATGAAGGATATTGAGGAAGAGAAAATGATGCAATTTTTAATGGGACTAAATGAGTGTTATGAGAATATCAGGTAGCAAATATTGATACTGGAACCGTTGCCAACATTGAGTCAGGCGTATGCAATGGTTCTTCAAGTGGAAGAACAAGCTAATGTGTCTCTGCAGTTCACAGAAAACACTGAACAAAGTGCTCTTTACTCAAATAATCAAAGGAATAATTTCAAAGGGGATAGATTTAAAAAGAGATTAACCAAGGAGGAGAAATCTAAGCTCAAATGTGATCACTGTAGGGGCACTGGACATGTGAAGGCTGAATGCTTTGAATTAACTGGGGTTCCTGAATGGTATCATAAGTATAAAGCAGAGAAGGGCAAGAACCGAGCTCACTGTGTGTTAGATCAAAGTGATGGGTTCTCAAGCACTCCTGATACCCCAATTCCATCTACCAAGATCACTGAGATTGACTCTTTTGGTGATGTTGGGAAGCTTATACAGAGTGAGATCACTGAGCATTTTCAAGCTTACTTAAGGAAAGGGACAGGAGGAGACAAGGATCTTAACAATGTAAACCTAGCTGAAATAGACCTAGGTTCTTCATCTCAAGAGCTGTCTGGGCATTATGCCTTTGGAGTAACTGACAATATGAAGAGAAAGGAATGGATTGTTGACTCAGGAGCTAGTACACATATGTGCTGTCACCTGGGATTGCTGACTAATCTCAAAAGGCTGCAAACACAATTACAGATCTATCTACCAGATGGGAGTAGCCTGTGGGCATATCTCACAGGGCTCTGATGTTTGAAAGTAATTTGCCATCCATGTTCTGGAGCTATTATATATTACATGCTACCTGGATTATAAATAGATTACCTAGCAGGGTGTTGGAATGGAAATCACCCTATGAAATTTTATTTGATCATCCACCTACTCTTACTCTTGTTCAACCTTTTGGGTGCTTAGCTTTTAAGGCAAATGTCTTGCCTCACAAGACAAAATTTGATTCAAGAAGCTTAGAATGCATATTTCTTGGGATTGCTCCTCATCAAAAGGGTTTTCTACTTTATGATGTAGACACTCATTGTGTTACAGTTGGTAGAGATGTTAATTTCTCTCCTACCACCTTCCCTTTGACATCTACATCTCAACCAAAACTTCCTTTCACTTCTTTTGATCCAGTGCTTGATCCTGTCATCCTAACAGACCCCACTCCTATTTCTAATCCTTCTCTCACAGTACCTACTACTACTCCTATTTCTCAAATACCTACTGATTGCATATTTCCTTGTACAGAAGGCCATAATTCTGCAGAAGATGAAGCTGATCAGTCTCAACTGGAGACTGCTGTTCCTGAGTCTCTACCTCTACAGGAGCCAAGGAAGATCACTAGAGTAAGGAAATTACCTTCCTATCTACAAGACTATGAGTGCCATCATGCTGTACAGAAACTCAAAGCTGCTCCACAAACTTTTTCTTATTTCATATCCAAAGATTTAAACTCTACTTACACTGTTTTTCTAATGAGTGTTCAAACTTTAAAGGAACCGAGTTCCTACAAGGAGGCTTGTCAATACCAAGAGTGGCAGGAGGCCATGAATAAAGAACTTTTAGATTTGGAAGAAAATCAAACATAGGATATTGTTCCTCTACCACAAGGAAAACATGTTATTGGTTCAAAATGGGTCTACAAGGTTAAGTTGAAATCAGATGGTACTATAGAAAGATTCAAAGCACGATTGGTTGCTAAAGGTTACAATCAAGAATATGGGATATACTACAATGAGGTTTTCTCCCCTGTTGCCAAATGGGTAACTGTGAGATTATTCTTTGCTTTAGCAGCCCAATATTCTTGGTTTGTTCATCAAGTTGATGTCAATAATGCATTTTTACATGGCACATTGACTGATGAAATTTATATGGCCATACCTCAGGGATATGCCAAGGGTAGCAAATGAGAAGTTTGTAAACTGAAGAAAAGTCTCTATGGTCTCAAGCAAGCTTCAAGAGAATGGAACCAAGAATTTTGTAAGCTTCTTTTCTCCCTTGGGTTTGAGCAATCTGAGTATGACAACTGCTTATTCACAAAGGGTTCTGGTCCTGTGTTTGTTGCTCTCCTAGTGTATGTTGATGATATTTTGTTACTTTCACCTTCCCTTAGTCTCATTTCTGATATCAAAGGTTCTCTGCATCATGTTTTCACCATTAAAGACTTGGGAGAGGCCTCCTATTTCTTGGGTATGGAAATTGGGAGATCCAATTCAGGGATTTACTTATCACAGAGAAAATATATTCTTGATCTCCTCTCTTCAGCAAGGATGTTGGATTGTAAACCAACTTCCACTCCTCTCCCAGCTGGTCTCACTCTTTCTAGTCAAAAGGGAGATCCTCTACCTCAGCCTGAGTCATACAGGAAGCTTGTTGGGAAGTTGATATACCTTAATCTTACCAGACCAGACCTCTCATTTGCTGTTCAACAACTAAGTCAATTTGTTAGTTGTCCAACTAAGCCTCATTGGGATGCAGCAGTTCATGTTCTCAAATATCTCAAAGGTTCTCCTTCTCTTGGTTTGCTCTATAAACCCTCTCCTTCATTCTTGCTTCACTCCTACTGTGATGCTGATTGGGGCACCTGTTGTGACTCCAGAAAATCTATCTCAGGATATTGTGTGTCTATTGGGGAGTGTCTTGTCTCCTGGAGATGCAAGAAACAGTCAACTGTTTCTCTTTCATCTGCGGAGGCTGAATATAGGTGTCTTAGTTTAACTGTTAGGGAGCTCTTATGGCTTTCTTATATGCTTCATGCTCTCCATATTGTTGTTCCTCTCCCTATTCTACTTTACTGTGATAATAGGGCTGCCATACAGATCACCAAAAATCAGGTGTTCCATGAACGAACAAAACATTTGGACATTGATTGTCATTTTGGGCGCATTCATTACAAATGAGGCTTTGTCCATCCTGTTTATGTCCCTTCTCAGTCTCAACTTGCAGACATCTTCACCCAAGTCCCTGGGTGGTCCTCAATTCAAGCTCCTTTTGTCCAAACTTTGTCTTGGTGATATTCACCAGTCTGCGTTTGACGGGGGGTGTTGAATTTGGTGGTTCCCTAATTGTGTTTCTATTATCTCCATAGCTGCAACTCAGTCTCAGTTATGGAATAGCAGCCTTATTGCATCACAAGCATTCACACCAGCTCTTGCACCAGCCGAAGAGCAGTTGATCACTTGAACATTTCCACGTGGCATTCATCTGCATGCATGGGAGTCGGGACCACTATGCATACACAATCTTAGCCGTCGGCTACCAGTTGAATTGGATCGAACATGACAGCCGTCGATCGTATTACTTCCTTTGTGTTTTCTTTTAGCTTGCTTAGCAAGACTCTTCTTTGTATAAATAAGACTTCACTTTGCATTATGTAACTGATTTTTGATGAAATAGAAAGTGATGAACAGATTTTTCTCGTATATTTTCCATTCTCTACAAAATCTTACTAGACCCGTAAAAATTAACTCATCTTCCACGTCAACACAACGAGCCATTGTAGAGTCTAGCCATCATCTTCACCTCTTGCTTGAAATAATTATGGATCAAATATGTCCTTTTGGGGATGGCCTAGTGGTGGAGCGGTGTTTCTTGAGGTTAAAAGTCTCAAGTTCGACCCACCACCAACATCACTAGGTGTGAGTCTGTCACACATGACTTGCCAACTAGGTGTGAGTCTGTTACACTGCCAAGTGTGGTTTACCTCCTCTGGATTGTGAGTCTGTCACACCTGATTTGCCAACTAGGTGTGAGTCTGTTACATTGCCAAGTGTGGTTTACCTCCTCTGGATTGCCAAGTGTGGTTTATCTCCCCTGTTGTATAGGGACGAGGTTTACCCAGTGCGCTAGCGGCTGCAGGTTACTCTCGATATCACGATAGCAGCTGCGGGTTACCCTCGACATTTAAATAAAATGAAAAAATTATGGATCAAATATAATATCGAGTACACTTTTATTATTTATTTAGTTGTCAATTAAGTACAAATATATAGTTCCCACATGTTACGAATCATCAAGAAGACAAGATGTACTTTAAAATTCCTTATATATTGAAATATATATTATTACTTTGATAAATTAAAAGATATAAATTAAAACTATTCACTCTTATGATTGATTGGTATTGCCAATTATTTATTTTTTAATTTAGTTTTTTAAGCACTTCTCTGTTAATATATATGCCAGATTAGAATGCTGGAGAGACCGAGAGACATATAAATGGTGGCATGCAGGTCCCAGTAAAATAGAAAAATATTTCAGTCCTGCTGAGCTCTCCACATTCTTGCAAAGCTATTCAAGGATGAAATCAGTTAAAAGTAGAGATATTCTGCAATTCAGTTGGTTATGTATAAATAACATTCAGTTGCTTGAGTGAAGAACTGATCAATCTCCATAGGCAGCGGAGTAGGGCTAGAAAGAGGAGAGTTTGAAAAATATTTATTTAAGGAATCCCAAATGTAATTGAGAAGATTATTAGAAGTGTTTCTTGTATTCATTCCTTCACAACATAAGGAGTGCAGAATACAAAGTCAACAAAAAGAATAACTGAATAGAAATCAGAAGTTAAACAAGCAGTTTTGAACTACTATCCCCTTCATTTACAGAGAGAGTCCAGCACCCATCCTCCTTTCAAGAATTCAAGACTTCATGCTGGCAACATCTTTATTAGATCTGTTGTACTTCATATGGCTCTTCACGAGTTGCCCAGCAGCAATTGCGGACATGAGGGAAAGCTCTCCGGCAAGAACTGCTCCGGCAACCACCTTCGCCAACTGTCGGGCGTTTGATCCCGGCGATTCCTTATTGGCTCCCTTCACTCCCAGCAGATTCAGGCATGCAGACTGAGATGCCAGTTGAGTCCCACCTCCAACTGTACCCACCTCAATTGATGGCATGGTCACAGACACGTGAAGGTCCTTCCCTTCATTCACAGCTTCCATCATGGTAATGCAGTGAGAACTCTCTATATTCTGTGCAGGGTCTTGACCGGTGGCTATGAACACTGCAGACACGATATTGCTGGCATGAGCGTTGAAGCCTCCCAGAGCTCCGGCCATGGCAGACCCAGTCAAATTCTTCAGCATGTTCAGTTCAACTAAGGAAGCAACATCAGTCTTCAGTACTTTATTCACCACATCTCCCGTAATGATGGCCTCACACACAACCGATTTCCCCCGCCCTTCAATCCAATTCACGGCAGCAGGTTTCTTGTCGGAGCAGTAGTTTCCGGAAATTCCGATGACATCCATGTCAGGGAACTCGTTGTTGAGGAAGTCCATCACATTCTGAACGCCTTTGGAGACCATGTTCATTCCCATGGCGTCACCGGTGCTGCAGGAGAATCGGATATAAAGATTCTTCCCAGCAATGGCGCATTTGATTGTCTGAAGTCTGCCGAATCTGCTGGAACTGTTGAACACGAGCGATAGGGATTCGAAATTAAGAGGATCCTCGAGGAAGAGCTTCAACTGTGCAGCCCTCTTGGCAGTGGCGAACCTGACCACGGGAGCTCTCGTCATGGCGTCCCTGACGAGGGCGCTTTCGGCTCCTCCGGAGGCCAGGATGGCCTTACATCCTCTATTGGTGCTGGCCACCAAGCAACCCTCCGTCGTCGCCATCGGAACTGAATATTCCTTTCCATCCAACAACAGCGGCCCAGCGATGCCCACTGGAATTTGCACGTACCCCACCGGCATCTCGCAGCACTGCCCCAGTATGGAATCGTAATCGAACCCCTCCAGGGGCAGCCCCTCCAGGGATTTTCCGGTGGTACGCTGCAAAGCCTCGCGGCGGATACTGGCAGCGCGGCGGCAGTCGCCCAGCTTCGATTCTAGGGCGTAGGAAGGGATCTTGCCCTCTACAACCGACTTAACAATCTCCTCGTCCTCCTTGTCGATTATCTCAGTCTTGTTGGTAGTGGATTTTGGAGAAGCAATCTTAAGATCACCATCGGATTTGAGGGCGGCGCCGCAGGGGATCAATCGTGTGTCCTCCTTGACCATCAATCGGTCGTAACCATTAATCTCGTCTTCTTCATCATCCGTGATATCTTCGTGGGGAGCGCGGGGAATGATGAGGGACTGAACAAAGCCGATGCCGAAGAAGCCGAGGAGATAGATGAAGGAGGCGAGGAATGTGAGCATGGCGGCCATCTCAGAGAGAGTGACGACGTGGAGGGGGGTGGAGTTGCGGATCTTCTCGCGCCAGCGGAGGAGCAGGAAGTAGACGACGGAGAAGAAGAGAGTGAAAAAGAAGGCGTTGGTGAGGTAGAGGGGAAGGGGAAGGGCGTCGGATGCCTTGATCGACTCATCGGCGGCGCCTTTGGTGGGACGGCGGCGGGATTCCATTCTGATTAATTTAGGTGAGGGAGAGCAGCAGCAGCAGCAGGAGGCAGGAATGGTTGCACTGCGCTGCTGAAATTAGAAAAATTGGGGTTGAATTGAATTGAATTGAATGAGAAGGGGTTTGCCCTAACCCTGTATTTATATATGACAATAATAATGAAGAGGTGAGATGAGAAAATTAATATGTTGGTCAAGGCGAAGGTGCGGAGCAGGTTCCAGTTCCAGACATTAAATTGTAAATTTTAATTGGCATTTTGGTGCCAATCCAATGTAGTGTAGCTATTGAATCCCATTTCTTGGCGCTCTGCCATGTGTCACAATTCAATAGTCAAAACTCTCCAAAGCATAACACGTATAACTCCCATTATTTTACTGAATTCAATTAAATTATACATGGTGTAGAGATGGCATGCTGCTGCTTATCTTATTCATTCATTAGTTTTTGTAACTTAACAACACAAAGTAAGTAAACGAGTCTTGTCCTAACAAAATTCCCTTGTATCACTCATACAGTCGTAAGTCGTAACCATTCAATTATATTATATTGAAACCCTAATTTGATACCATCCTTCCCCTTTTGATTTAAATATATATATACCTCCACCAGTAGCACCCCAATTGAGACAACAATAGAGATTTACACACTGCCTGAAGGCAAAATATTCTATAAGGGACCCAAAAATCATCACAAAAAAAAAATGAAAAGAAGAACTAATAAAACAAAAACATGCTAGCTCTTCAAAATAATAGCTCTCGATAAGCCCTACACCGTACACTCTCCAAATAAAAAGCAATAAAACATTTCACGTCTAAGTTTTATTATCAAATATCCATGTCTGAAATCCCCAACAAAAAAACTTTATTTGGTGCTCCCAAAATAAGACGATGATACATTTTTTTTCTTTCTTCAGAGATTAAAAATGCGTTTTCGACCGAAACACGATCTAATTAAGCAATAATATTTCCACATATTCTTGTGAGTTTGGTCATCACAAAAATATCAAAAGTAAAGTAACTGCAACAACTGATGACTTGATGAATTCCACTACCACTGAAAACATGTTTTAAGATGAAAACTTTACATTGCAATCATTTGACGCACCGCATATTTTTAATGGCCTCCGTGAAACATATGACTTTTTTAAGAGATTTTATGGCTTTTTTTTGTGTGTCGTTGATTTTCATTTGATATATCAAAAGGAATCTTGCTTCCTTATTTTTGACATGGAGATAATTTTTTTCTAAATATTAGCAATCAAGCTATAATGTAACTGGGTTAAATGTTTGTTTTTGAATGTTGAGGCTTGGGATGTATTGAGTTGTAACTTAATCAAGTACTCCCTCCGTCCCATAATTGTAGTCCCTTTCCATTTTTACTCAGATTAAGAAATCACATTTAATATGTATTGGAAATGCACAATTTACAACAATTATCCTAAATTACCCCTATTTCTACTCTATTAATTTCATTCACACTATATTAAATAGGGTTATATTTGTAAAATAATGTTTTAATACAATCCCAATTTAGAATAGGACTATAATTCTGGGACATCCCAAAAAGGAATAATGGACTATAATTATGGGACGGAGGGAGTATTTTACTAATTTATGTTGCATTTATTTCAGTATTTTATTTTCTTGAGTAATGCATATTATTTTATCGTGTCATTATCAGTTAGACCCCTAAATTGAAATTGGGTCCTCCACTACATTTTTTTAGTTGAGTATAGCACCCCGAATTTGACAATTTAAGTCATAATCTTTTTTCCCGGCGAAAGTCTTAATTTGTTATAATATGGAAACAGACCCATTCTCAACGTGGAAAACAATTTACAATTGATTCTGCAATTGCATTTTGATTGATTTTTTTTTTCTTTTTTTGCCGGCAGTAAAAAAAAAATCAAGCATTAAAGGTCGACAGCATTCCAATTGATGCGCATTTATCAATTATGTTCATTTAGTCAATGCCTAACAAAATACTATAATAATGGCATATACCAAGTTGAAGTTTTTCCCCCCTGGTTTTACTTGGACTGAACAACAGTACAAATAAAATACCAATATTAATATGGGTTTTTACTTTTTATCGCGACTCGTCCTGCAATTTTCTGTTTAACTTCTGTGTTTTATTTAAAAGGGACTTAATTTTTTCACTCTCGCGTACCTAACTACTTTTATAAATTTACACTTGTTTTAGGTGTAATAATAATAATAATTCTGATCTTCATCTTCATAATCATCATCATCCATACGAGTTTGGTATCGAAAGCGCATTTTGTGCATGAGCTGACTCCAACCAAATGAGTAGAGGAAGAAATAGAAGGAACATGCAGATTTGAAAGAGAGAATAGAAGAAAGAGCAGAGGAAGAAGAGAATTGTTGAGGTAGAAAAACTGATTTATTATCTTCTGTTTTTATTAATGACTAACCAAGAGAGTATTTATAAAGCTACGGCACAACTAAAAAAACAAAAAACAAAACATGAATAAAAAATAGATAATGCTAAAGTAGTCTAAAACTTACCAAATAACTAAATCATGCTTATCTAACAAAATCCTTCAACCACGTAGATTCACGTCGATTTCTCATAGAGCTCCTCAACTCAACTCCCTTCTCTTGTACTTGTAAATCAATTTCTGAACTAGCTTGTATGCTCGTATCATCCCTTTCCACTTGAGAAAGCACCTTGTCCTCAAGGTGAAAATTAGGATAAGATCGCTCAAGATCAGGAACAGACTCCCAAGTGGCGTCTTCAAGAGGCATTCCTCGCTAGTGAACTAAAATGAGATCTTCAGGCTTCCCATGTCGAATGACCCATTTAGTGCCACACAACGCTAATGGAACAGCAATGGGACGATCTCCCTCTAAATCTTGCGGCAAGAGAGTAACTGTCATTGCAACGTCTCTCACGTGTTGCTTAAGTAAAGACACATGAAAAACGGGATGAATTCTTGACTCCGGTGGTAATTGCAAATGATATGCCATCTCCCCAATTCGCTCCACTATAGGAAAAGGCCCATAGTACTTCTTTGCGAGTTTATGACTTGCGCGTCTTGCCACAGAGTTTTGCCTATAAGGCTGTAATCGGACCCAAACCAACTCTCTAACCTGAAACTCAGTTTCTCGGTGTTTCTTGTTAGCCTTTTGTTGCATGCGGTGTTGCGCTAACGCAATATTCCGTTTCAACTCCTGAACCAACAAATCACGTTCAATCAACATTTCATCTAGAGCTTGGACCTTGGGCTTACCCTTAGAATAAGGTAAAATAGTGGGGGAAGGTATCCATGCAATGCCTGATATGGAGACAATCGAATACTTGAATAGAAACTAGTGTTATAGCAACATTCAACCCAGGTCAAAAAATCACCCCAAATTTTTGGTCGATACCCTGTGAAAGCACGTAAGTATTATATTGTTCGAGGCGTCTATTCATGACTTCAGTTTGACCATCCATCTGCAGATGATATGCACTACTGTGCAATAGTTTAGTACCACTTAGTCTAAACAACTCGGTTCAAAATTTGCTCATAAAGATAAGATCCCTATTTGAGACAATGGTACTAGAAAACCCGTGAAGTTTCACAACAATATCAATGAACACCTCAGCAACCTTGGCTGCCGTAAAATTAGTTGGTAATACTGCAAAATGAGCATACTTAGTGAACCTATCAACCACTGGAACAGCCTCGGCTATGGCATATAATTCCTTATTATATGTAGACGTTGCTTGTAATCTGGAACACAACTTTTTACTGAAATAAGCCACGGGATGACCCTCCTGCATGAGAACCACACCAATTCCCTTACCACTTGTGTCAGCTTCAATGATAAAGGGCAAATTAAAATCATGTAGCTTCAACACGGGAGCTTTGATCATCGTCTCTTTAAGTTGTTCAAAGGCAACACTAGTCTCATTGCCCCAAAGAAAAGAATCTTTCTTTAACAAATCTGTGAGAGGTGCTGCAATCTCAGCATACCGTCGGATAAATCTGCGATAATAACCAAGAAATCCCCTTAGTGTTTCAAGGTTTGTGGAATTGGCCAGGAACACATAGCTTCGATCTTCTGTGGATCTGGATGAACTCCTTGACTATCAATAATATGTCCCAGATAATCTATCATTGTTTGCCCAAATTTACACTTTGACAACTTCACGATGAACTCATTTTCTTTCAAACACCCCAAGACTTATTTCAAGTGATCAATGTGCTCGTTCAAGGATTTAGTATAGATTAGGATATCATCAAAAAACACCACAACAAAACGACGCAAAAATGGAGCTAGGGTAGCATTCATTATTGCCTGAAATGTAAATGGTGCATTGGTGAGGCCAAAAGGCATGACCATGAATTCATAATGCCCTTCATGAGTTCGAAAAGCCATTTTGTATATATCATGCTCATGCACATGAATTTGATGGTACCCTGCTCACAGATCTAACTTGGAAAAATATTATGACTTCCCTAATTCATCAAAAAGCTCATTAGCAGTAGGGATGGGGAACTTATCCTTGATGGTGATGTTGTTTAAAGCTCGATAATCTACACAAAATCTGCATGTGCCATCTTTCTTTATTACGAGAAGCACAAGCGAGGAGTATGGATTGTGGATGGTCCAGATGATGCTTTGCTCTAACATTTTACGAACTAATTTCTTAATCTTACCCTTTTGGAAGTGAGGATATCGGTATGGCCGAACATTTACAGTTTTGGAGCCTTGCTCCAAGTGAATTTTGTGGTCATATAAGCGTTGTGGGGTAGGCCCAACGAGGTCTGAAAAACTAATGCATGGCTCAGCAAAAATTATCGAATCTCAGGATACGAATCTGCTAGGACTTTATCTTTGAATGACATGACTCTAAGAATACTATCATCCTTGGGCATTACCTGCATCTCATATAAGGAATGCACATTGTTATGTTCGAGCAAGCCATTCAATTATTGAAAGGATATTTTTCGCGGGTTTAATGATACTATCCCCTACAAAGTTACGTCATTGCTTTGCCACAAAAATTCCATAGTCATCTGTTTATAGTCATGTAAAACTTTACCTAGCGTTTGCAACCCTGGCATACCTAGCACGACTTCAGGCCCTGAATTGATAGAAGGTAGAAATCAACTTCAAAAAGTGTTCCTAGAAATTCCACCTTAGTGCATGGACAGATACAATCACACACCATTGAATCACCATTCCCGATGTATACGCGAAATATTGGAAGAGTTTTGACTATTAACCCCAATCTTACTGCCACTTGTGGTTGCTTAAAGTTGTACGTGCTTCCACTATCAATAAGAATCTGCACTCTTTGTTGTTGTATCTTTTCCCACATGCGTAATGATCGGGGACTACCAGGACCAGACACAGCATTCAAGCTCAATACATCACCTAGGATGGTTTTTTATTTCGACTTGGTTTGGGACTTCAGTCAATTCTTTATCATCCTCGCTGCCAATTAACAACAAAAATTTTGTAGTGCACTTATGATTTATAGACCATTTATGATCACAATTAAAACATAATCCTTGTGATCTTCTTACTTACATTTCGGCTGGTGTTAGTCTCCGAATGGGTAATCTTAATCTCACCCCTCCCTCTGTATGGTTTCTTGTCAGAGATTGATTTATGAAGGGAGTGCATACTATCTGATTTGTTCTCGTTCGCTGAACTGATTTTGTTCTCAGGGTACCGATTGGACCCCTTAACTCCAGAGCAAATCTCTATTCGTTGCTCATCATTTCGTCCTTCAAAAGGGCGAGCTAGCCTGAAGGCCTCATCAAGAGAGGTAGGCCGGTGAATTATGAATTCTCATTGTATGTCTTTTCGCAATCCATCAATAAACATATTTCGCAAAAGTGGCTCAGATATGTCAGTTACCTTATTCATCAGTCGTACAAATTCCGATTGGTAATCCTTCACCATCCCTTCTTGCAGTAGTTTTGCCAATCGACCCGAGTGATCTTCAAATTGGGAGGGTCCAAAGTGAAGTTTAACGCGGGCCAAGAAATCAATCCAATTAGTAGTTAACACACGATTATTCTTGAGCAACTGATACCACTCCAATGTTTTCCCTTCCACGTTAAAGGTGACAATTCTGTTAGAAGGAAATAAATGAAATTCAGGATCTAATTGATCTACCTTAGAATAGATTTATTTCTTTCCTTGTACAATAACATAATCTCCCAATAAGAAGAGAAGTGTAAATCATTATTTGACATACAAGAAATAAAAACTAAAAAATTTAGTCTCTCTCGTTCTTTTCCTCTCTTTGATGGCCTCAATACCAAATATCATGGTATCAAAGCAGAGTCAGATCCGATAGACTCGGAAATTTTTCATCATTGTCTGTTCACCCTTCTCAGCTTTTGGTTAAAATCTGCAGAACAAAATCATGTTAGAAACCACAAATGATACTCCCACCAATACCATTCCAGACGACTTAACCATCTAGATAGCAAACTTGCTCAAGAACAGCCTTAGCCTGCAAACAATACAGAATACAAACACAGAATCCTTATCAATAAGATTCAAATTAAATGGGGATAACTACCCATTATGGGCAATTCTCATGAGAAAGGCAATTGGGGGCCGAGGAAAATCATCATATATCACCAACAATCCACCAGCCAACACAGATCCCACATACAAAAAATGGGAACAAGAAGATCAATGTGTATTTACGTGGTTAATTCAGAATTTAGATACACATCTCATCAATAGTGTATCAAAATACCCCACAGCAAAGGCCGTTTAGGATGGATTAGCTATCACTTACGGCAGTGGCACGGACTCACTCTAAGTCTTCGACTTACACCGGAAAGCCAACACTCTGAAACAAGGTGAGAACACCATAGAAGAGATGTGGGCCAAATTCCAAGAAATCTGGATGACGATAGACCGGCGAGAACCGAATCCTATGACATGCTCAAAAGACATAGAAACATATAACCAAATTATACAAAATCAGAGGTTGTTTTAGTTTCTCACCGCTTTGAATGAAATCCATGAGCCGGTGAAGAAGGAGATTTTGAAGAAGGGCCCCTTGCCCTCAGTCGATTCTGCCTGCGCAATGGTGTGGCACGAGACTGCCAGGGACCGTATTCTCCGGTCGGTAATCCTCGACAATGGTGATACATCATCGGGCATCGGGGTCGGACTCACCGCTCGGGACAGGAACCGATCCTCACAGAAAGGAAATTCGTGGTGGACGGAGAACGACAAAAGCAAATTAGTGTGCTCACACTGTGGGATGAAGAAGTACACTAAGGAATCATGTTTCTAATTGGTCAGATACCCAGATTGGTGGGACGAGACGAAGAAGACAAAGCTTCCAATCAAAAACAGAGGTAGAGCAGCCGCCGTAGCCACCGCCGACTGGGTTGCCAGTGCCGAAGTGGGTAACACCAGTACCACCGACGGCGGCAGAGCAGAGATGGAGTCAGCAGCGGAGGCTAGGGTTTGGACTGCCGAAGAAGAAGGTAATGAAATGGATGACAAGAAAGTTCCAGACCCGTATCCAAATAAAGAAAATGGATTTTGCATTTTGACCCCTCCAACACCATATCCAAATAAAAGAGAAAAATATTGCAATTTGACCCCTGTTAAGTTGCAGAATAAATTTCAGGTCCTTAGAGATATCTCCACTATTTGTGTAGCCTCTGGTGGTGATGTATACAAAAATAATAAGTGGATTTTTTACTGTGGTGCGACCGACACCATGACGTTTGACAAAACTGATATTGCACAGTCTACTCCCTCTCGGAGAACTCATGTTCAAACAGCCAATGGCGAATTAGCTCCGGTTAAGGGAACTGGCACTATTGATCTATCACCCCCCCTTGCGACTGTCAAATTGCCTTTTTGTTCTGTCTTTGTCACATAAGTTGCTTTCTATTAGTCATCTCACGAAGGAGCTTAATTGTACCCTTCTAATGCAACCAAATTTTTACATTTTATAGGATATCAGGACGGGGGCGATTATTGGGCATGACACTGAGCAAAATGGACTGTATTACGTGGATGAGATAGCTCAAAACGGTGTTGTGATGCTGACTCATAGACCTAGAAACCAGACTGCTTGGCTTTGGCATCGTCGGTTAGGACATCCCTCCACGGGCTATTTAAAAATACTTTTTCCTAAATTAGTGATTTCTAAGAATTTGTATTGTGAGACCTGTTTTTTGGCCAAAAGCCATAGACATTCTTATAAGTTGAACAATATCTGGGTTGATAATATTTTTTCATTAGTTTATTCTGATGTTTGGGGTCCTGCACCTGTTATTGGAGTTCCGGATTTTCAATACTTTCTTTTGTTTATTGATGACTGTTCTAGAATGACGTGGATCTATTTCATGAAACATAAATCAGAAGTTTTTGACAAAATTACTCACTTCTATACCTTAGTCCAAACTCAGTACCTGAAAACTATTAAGGTCTTAAGGTCTGATAATGGGGAGGAGTATGTTAATACCCGTATGAAGCATTTCTATGCTACCACAGGGATGATTCATCAAACCACTTGTCCTCATACCCCTGAACAGAATGGTGTTGCTGAACGGAAGAATAAAATTCTCCTAGAAATGGCCCGTGCTATGTTAATTGAATCTCGTGCTCCTACAGTTTTTTGGCCTGAAATTCTAGCTACGTCTATATATCTGCTCAATCGCCTTCCTACCAAAGCGCTGCAACTTCAAACCCCATTGTAGTTTCTTTCTACCCAGGCCAAAATTTTTGTTGCCCTCACTCTTCAACCACGTGTTTTCGGTTGTTCTGTTTATGTTCATATCCCTAAGCATAATCGGCATAAGTTTTCACCATGTGCAGTGAAATGTGTTTTTGTTGGCTATGGCTTACACCAAAAAGGGTATCGTTGTTATGATCCCAAAACTCGACACATGTTCACCACTATGAACTGTGATTTTCTCAAAACTGAGTATTTTTATCACCACCTTAGTCGTCAGGGGGATATTAGGGAAAGGGAAAGTGACTCCTTAAGCTGGTTTTCCTTGCCAATGTTAAGCTCTATCCCGAAAACAGGTCCAATAGACGAGGTTAACAACACCGCTGAGCTAACTCTTGAAACTATGCAGTCCACGGAGCTTGAGACTAATTCCGAGACATCCCCTCTATTTCTAATATCTGAGGTACCAATTCCTAAAACTGTTGAGATTAGTCATGTCCTTGAAACTAATAATGATGACAGGATAGCTGGCCAAAATACAGAGGATGAAGATAAAGACACAGTGACACAACCAGAGACAGATAGATATGTATAATAAGATATTCTGTCGGGAATTGTGTTGAAGGAAACCTCACTGAAACAGCACGAGCTTTCGAGGTGGCACTTCTAGGAGAAGAAGAGACTCCTCAGTCTGTTGATGAGGCTATAAAACATAGCCAGTGGAAAGAGACAATGAAGAAAGAAATGGATGCGTTAGCCAGAAATAACACATAGGATAAGTGCAGACTTCCAGAAAACAAGAAACCAGTCAAGTGTAGATGGGTTTTTACCATCAAACGGCAGCATGATGGGAAAATCGAGAGGTGCAATGCACGACTGGTAGCAAAAGGATACACACAAATCTATGGAGTGGATTACTTAGAAACTTTCTCTCTAGTTGCTAAGATGAATACCGTGAGAGTTCTATTGTCAATTGCGGCTAATCGTGATTGGTCACTCTATCAGTTTGATGTGACGAATACCTTCCTACATAGGAAATTAAAAAAAGAAGTATATATAGAAGCACCTCTTAGTTTTTTAGGAAAGTTTGGAAAGGGTGAAGGATGTCAATTAAAGAAGACTCTTTATGGCCTAAAACAGTCACCAAGGGCTTGGTTTGGAAGGTTCACAGAGGTTATGGTTCAATATGGATACAAACAGAGTAATTCAGATCATACTTTGTTCTTAAAGAGGAAAGACAACCGAGTAACCTGTCTTATCATCTATGTGGATGACATGATTATTACTGAGGATGATAATGAAGAAATTGACAGTCTAAAGATCAACCTTTTCAAAGAGTTCGAAATGAAAGATCTAGGAAAGCTGAAGTACTTTCTAGGAGTTGAGGTCCTGAGGTCAAGAAACGGCATATTTCTACGACAGAGAAAATATACGTTAGATCTTTTGGCTGAGACTGGCTTACTCGACTGTAAACCTGCAAGTACTCCAATCATCATGAATCATGGATTGCAGATTGTAGATAGAGTTGAATCAGTGGACTGGGGTAAATATCAGCGTTTAGTAGGGAGATTAATCTACTTATCTCATACTCAACCTGATATTGCATATGTCGTTGGTGTTGTAAGTCAAAGGTTGCATTGAGGATTGTTCGGTACTTGAAGGGCACAATAGAATATGGAGTCCTACTCAAGAAACATGGACATTTGGAGGTCCATGGCTACACTGATGTCGATTGGGCAGGAAGCTTAATGGATTTTCCACCGGAGGATATTTCACTTTTGTGGGAGGAAATCTAGTCACACGGAGAAGTAAGAAACAAAAGGTAGTTGCTCTATCTAGTGCTGAAGCTAAGTTTCACGGGATCAAGAGTGGACGTACTGAAGTTCTGTGGCTACGAAAGCTGTTAATAGAAATTGGTTTTCCTCCAAAACAGAGATGATAGGACAAAGCACGTAGAAGTGGATCGACATTTCATCAAAGAGAAGATTGAGGAGGGTATTGTGGAGTTACCGTTTGTTCGATCAGAACATCAGCTAGCAGACATATTAACTAAGGCACTCAATTCCACAAACTTCACTGAAGTTCTTGACAAGTTGAGTATCGGAGACCCGCTACTAAAATTGAGGGAGAGTGTTAGAAGGAAACAAATGAAATTTAGGATCTAATTGATCCACCTTAGAATAGATTTATTTCTTTCCTTGTACAATTTTATAATCTCTCAATAAGAAGAGAAGTGTAAATCATTATTTGACATACAAGAAATAAAAACAAAAAACTTTAGTCTCTCTCATTCTTTTCCTCTCTTTGATGGCCTCAATACCAAATATCAAATTCGGAGTCTTTGATCATCAAGAGTTTCATGGAAATCAAAATACTCCTGCACTCGAAAAATCTATCCATGCGGGTTGGTGCCGTCGAATTTCGATAATTCCAACTTCATCATATGAAGCTTGTGACTAGGCCCAATTGTCTCTATTGTTGTATGCTGATTCAGGCATGTTTCTGTTGCTGCAGGCTGATTAGGACGAAGCGGGGGAGGACCTAATAGCCCTTGGCGTTCAACCCCCATGCTTCCCGGCATAGCGATTCCTCAAATCATGCCCTTGATTTCCTCCATGAAGTTCTGATATTTTTGTTGGTGTATAACTGTTTGTCGATCAAACTACTCACGAAGCTGAGCAACCGCAGATTCCAATTCCTTAGTGGTCGGGAGATTTGCTAATTCGTCTGACATGGTGATTGAAACCTCTCAATGAAAGCACCAATTGATACGAGTTTGGTATTGAAAGTGCACTTTGAGCGTGAGCTGATTCTAACCAAGAGAGTAGGAGGAAGAAATAGAAGGAATATGCAGATTTGAGAGAGAAAATAGAAGAAAGAGCAGAGGAAGAAGAGAATTGTTGAGGTAGAAAAACTGATTTATTATCTTCTATTTTTATTAATGACTAACCAAGAGAGTATTTATAAAGCTACGGCACAACACGTTGCCTACTCCTATTAGGAAACAAAAAAAGCAAAACATGAATAAAAAATAGATAATGCTAAAGTAGTCTAAAACTTATCAAATAACTAAATCATGCTTATCTAACAAAATCCTTCAACCACGTAGATTCACGTCGATTCCTCATAGACCTCCTCAACTCAACTCCCTCCTCTTGTACTTGTAAACCAGTTTCTGGACTAGCTTGTATGCTCGTATCAATCATCATCGTCATCATCATATTATTATTATTATTATTATTATTATTATTATTATTATTATTATTATTATTATTATTATTACCCAAATAATAATTTAATTATAATTTACTCAATCAACAAAAATATGACTAAATCAACGACGAGGATGACGACGACAACAACTATTATTATTATTATTATTATTATTATTATTATTATTATTATTATTATTATGTTTTTTACTAAAATCAAAAAAACATACATATGTTTAGCTCCTCTTTTTTTTTGGGCTATTGGGCCTAATTTGAAACCTCACGTGTACGAACCCTTATTTAAATCAAAAGGAATAACAAAACGTGTAAGAACTAAGTAGTCTTCCCATAATCAAATTTTAATCTTAACCAGACAATGTATTCAATTAAAATGTGCTTCAACGCAAGTTTTTTTATATGATTTTCGCAGAACTTCAATATTGTAACTTAAATACACATCTCAAAAAAGTTTATTAACCCATGGTAATTTACCCTTACATAAACTGTATTTAATCACCATTTCACCATGAAAACGTGAGTAAAGAAGTAAAATAGGTTACATAAAATAAAAGAAATTAATCAATTTCAAAGTGCCACATAAAATTCAGATCGAATCTATTTAATAGGGGCAATGTGATAACCAAAAAAAAAAAAGTAATGCTAGTAGTATATAACCAAAACTAGCTGTATTGATGCAAAAATTTATAACCAGTCGAGTTCCCAAATGAGTGTTCCTGACATGGAATGTTGTTAATTACAAGAAAAAAACTGCTTTTGCATTCCTACAAAAAGAAATTCCCTGCAAAAGGAGAGGACTGCCGAACGAGGGTTACATGCGACTCAACTTAAACTCTGTACATTATCAAGTATCACTTACATACTATAGGACCTATACACGACTGAAATATGTTGCTCAGAAGTCGCTGCACTTCCAACGAACTATGCTCGCTTCGCACAAGATCCACAAACAACGGAAACAACTGAGAAACGTGCCTCCTGAAAGAATCTCTTTCTAGACTACCCAAAATCCGCATCACTACTAGAACTATAGGTGTTCGAGCTGCTAATTCCTCCTTCTTCGCTGTGCCTAACGGAAGAATACAGTGCACCGTGGGTTTATTCATGCCTTTCTTTGAGACATATTCAAATCCACTACATTCAAGGTACATCTGCAACACTTTCTTACATACAGACACAAGCTCGCCTTCAACATTCTTCTCCTCTGACAAAGATGGACTATTCACTAGTAGATCATGCAAAAAGGTCAAGTAGTTCTTGTATGACTCGTTTTCAAAGTGAACGAGAGGTGGACCTGAGATCTCCAGCATAGAGCAGACTTTATCGAACTTAAGCAGTAACGTAGTTTGAGAGTTTAATTCACGAGAATGAGATGATATCGATGAAAAGATTTCAATTAGTACTGTAACAATATTTGCAGACAAGGACTTCCAATGCATCTTGTAAAGATCAGCCACAACCTGTAAGCAAGGAGACAGATCAGGCATGAAACATCAACGCACATTGAACCTCAACCTGATTTAATTTGGCCACAAACATACAAATAGTAGTAGAACTTCTAGAGGTTGCAATATAATGTCGTTACAACTGGATCAACTAAAACACTACAGCACAATACACATCATCGCCTTGCAAAGTAACTGAATGACCATTCCATGTTTCACTCTTCAACGATTATTAGATGAAACAAAGTCTGATGCAAGCTCATTTTGTTCACGATCACTTAGATTACTTGCCACCTTGGTATTTAAGATGACATTGAACAATTTGTGCAGAAGATGGCTAAGCACAGTAAATAGGAATTGCAATTTACTAGTCTAGAAAGAATTTTGGGCATAATTATATCTAATTCCATTAGTTTTTGGGTAGAATTTTCTAGTTTTGAGCAGATACACATGTAGTAACAAACAATATGAATAGCTAGCAAGAACAATATAGCACAATCATCATATCACAGAAGTAACGAGATTTGTTGGGTAGAGTACTTGCAAGACCCCTAAAAGATAACAGCAATTTTCAGTATCGCATTCCTCACACAGATAAACAAGAGTTGGAAGAAGAATATGAACTATCATATCAGACTTTGATATTTCACCAAAGCAAGGAACAAATGAGGTCTAAGCACTGAGAATGATCACATTTCACGTGCATGTCTTTGATTGTGTGTGTGTGTGTGTGTGTGTGTGTGTGTGAGAGAGAGAGAGAGAGAGAGAGAGAGAGAGAGAGAGAGAGAGAGCGAGAGAGAGAGAGAGCATGAACCTGTATAACAAGTAGTTGCGTATTAATATGGACTTTCATTCTTGACACAATATATGCCACAGTTTGCAATTTGTCATTGTCATCCTCAAATCCATCATTAATTGCTCCATGGCCAGTAGACAATTCCATTTCATTATTGGGCTGGGAAACATCGGGAATCTCAATGTGGTCCATGGTTTTCAAAAGCTTTACAAAACCAGGCAAATTGGATTCAGCAGCCTCTTTCAAACAAAGAAAGATAGCTTGCCATTCATCTTCAGAAAGTTTGCACCCCAAATCAGCAGCCAAGCGCATCAAAGCAGCCACCCCCGCACTTGAGGGACCTTGGCCTGGACTTTTTATAAACCCCACTAGTATGCATACTACTCCATGCATCTGTGTTCTCACCAAATCAAAGAAATGGACAAATAAGTCAATGAGGCACTCTGCTGCCACTACAGAAGTTTCAGAATCCCATATGTTCCCCTCAGGATGTAAGGATGCAGCATTTGAACAGGAATCCTCCTTGTGTGCCTCTTTAATGTCAACAGTGATACTGAATATCGGAAAGATTGCGCAATTGAAAACATTAGCCCAGAATGGCTGCGTAAAAAGTTGACCATGATCCTTCAGAATATTGAACAGGACCTCGAGAGAACTCTTTCTGATGGCTGCTCGAGGATCTGATGTCAACTTTGATAGCCCTGAAACCGAATTGAAAATAAATGATCAAAAAACCTACAGCACGGTGGTAATGTTGTAAGCTCGTCATCCACCAATAGAGCACAGATGCCTTACTGGCACAGAAGAAACCAAAAAAAAAAAAAAAAACAGATATGAGAATAGAAGACTTACTGAATCCATATTCCATTGGAAAATCCAGAATAAAAGTAATGAAGAATAAGACAGCAATAGTAACAGGAAAAATGAATTTTGTGATCACATATGCTATCAATTATAGCTAGACTTCCACAAGAACAATTATCAATTAAAATCAAATACCCGAGAGCAAAGGAATCCAGAAATATGCATAGTCATCCTTATCTGTGCAAGTTTGAGCATCCACAGCATTGTCCTTCAATACTTGACTGCATGAATCATCCTCCTTACTTTTTTCACTACAAACAAGTCCACCATCCGCAAGTTTGACAGCACAGAACCGCAGAAAAGCAATAGCATTGAGGCTGACATCACTGTTGAATCTACTATTTGTGAACGTGATGAGGCACTTAACACAATCTGTAAAAGTCAAAGCTTCTGTCTCAGTTATGTAGGGAAAATATTCCCGCACTATTTTCTCCATTGTTTCAAAGGCCAACAAGACTATGCTCTTCCTTTCATCAGCTGCAGCTGCCGTGAAAACCTGAAAGAAATTTTTTTAAAGGCCAACTGAGACTTCACAAATAGTTCAAAAAGATTGAACTGAGAAGCAAGTTGCATTGTTCCAATATCAACCACAGCTCGACTAATCAAAGAAGTTCACCAACCAGCTATTACCAAAATATTCAGCTTCTAGTCAACTACCAGGAATCACAAAGTTTAAGCCTTTCAAGATAAAGTCACACTGGCAGCTCACAAGTAAATAAAACATAAACTTCCACGGCAGTTACACATCAAAACTATCTGAAAAATAACAACTAAACTGAGAACCAAGCTGCAAAAGCACAGGGAAAGCAATGTAATTCCGGAATCAGAGAACATTGTGGATAACAAATAGGTTGTACTAATTGTTATGCTCAGAAAGGTGAGTAAATAGAAAAGAAAGAAGACCATCATCACGGAGAAAGTTATGATTATTGGATAAAAAAGGGTAAAAATGGAACGCGAAAGGATAACGGAAGCGAACAACTAGAATCATCCAATTTAATAGGGCTTTCAGCTTGACTGGCAGCCTTGCAACCATTAACTGATTTAAGGTTCTTACCAGTTAGACTAGCTAGTCTGGCAGAGCTCTAACAACAGTATGAAGAATTAATGACCACTGCTTTGTTCAGGACTGAGACGGTGCATGCTGTAATAGTATGAAGCATTAATGACCACTGCTTTGTTCAGGACTGAAATGGTGCATACTGTAGTGAAGAGCAAGTCAAGAAAAGGATGGTGACAGTTGTCCAGAATCTTTGTGACCTAGCACACAATGTTCCTAGGATTGGCCTGGTTGCACATTAAAATAAGTTTGACTAATGCAGATGCAGATCAAGTAATTGTTTTTGTGCCAGTATTGGTGGGGCAAGGGAGTTCAAAGTAATAGCTAGGATTGGGATGGTTGCACATTAAAATGATTTTGACCGATGCAGATCAAGTGATTGCTTTTATGGCAGTATTGGTGGGGCAAGGGAGTTCAAAGTACTTGCTTCAAGATTTCATTATAACAAATTGGAAAAGAAAGTAATCCATGGTAAAATGTGAAATGAGAAATTACCGTGAAAACACTCTTCCATCCAGATTTTATATTACTGACCCGACTGAGGACCATTTGCGAGATACATCGAACTATTAACTCTCTAATCTCTGTGGAACTACTTTTCTGCATCACAACTGCAAAGGGTCTTAAAAATTCATTTTGGAAGGTGTAGTTTGCCAGTTCTTCTCGTTCTAGGAATTTCATAGCAAGTTGCCGCAGTGAGTCCATAACAAAGATTGCAACGGACAGATTTTCTGACAAACCAACTGCCACAAAAAATTCTGAAAGGACACTCCATATCCGAGACCACACTAATCTTATGCGATTCATGTTATAATGCCTGCAAAACAAAGGCATCAAATGGTTTTATTTCCCAACCCAAACGATACAAGGACATTATTAACATAAATAATTACTTCAAATTAAGGAAAGAATCTTACGCAACTTCCACGATTTTGGTGAGGCTAAACACACGTGGATCAGTTGGAGACTGCAATTCTGATATGGAGACTTTGCAGAGTGCCGTTACAAAAGCAACAATTGCCTCACTGTTTAACCTTTGGCTATGAGCAAAAATGTGGTTTAATTCAAAATTCCCAATTTGGTCAAGCAAATACAAGTTTGAAATGAAATTATTGATCTGCTCTGGAGAAACAAGACCGTGGGAGTTGACTCCAACAGAGGTGCTATCGTAAGAGCCCCCTCGAACAACTGCCATTACAGCCGGATTTTGGAGTGTTCCCTTCCTCTTCAGGGATGGATAACTCGTGTGTTTTAATGTAATCTCATCGGGTTCTGAATTAGATGTATTAAGGAAGGACGAATCAGAAGGAGCTCCCTCTCCCAAGAGCTGCAGATTCTCGAACCGGGATAAACATGTCAAAATGTGTTCCCATGATTCCTGAAGGTAATTGCCATCTTCAATAGCAATTGATATAATGGCCTGCAAAAGAAACACAGTTTGCCCTCAGATTACTTCCATGGAATAGGAATACTACATATTTTCCAAAATAAAATGATCCAAATGGACTAAACTCCCAATCAAGCAGACAAGGTACTCATAAGTTCATCAGCTTTCTCGAACAAAAACACCATTAGTGTATTTCTCATGGTGATCACGTTTTAAAGCAAGCAGAGATTGTACATAAGCAAATAAGCTTGCACAAGTGGTTTATCCATTGAAGGATCAAACTGACAAATACCTTCACAGCATCTACATTTTTTTGTTTCATATCTGCAGCACAATGGAGGTAAGTAAACTTCGCAACAGTGGTAACAAAAGCATCCCTCTGGGTTTGCATCCCCATTATTGCTGTAACATGCACAGCATATCGGAATCCTTGCAAGCACTGAGAAGTAGCTTCTTTGTCATCACTCTGGTCCAGAGTAACACTAAATGCAGCAAGCATTGGGCCCCAGCAAACTTCAACCATGAACCTCAATATTGCAGGATCTGCTACAGCATAATAAACAACTCTGCAGAAGAGAAAGAAAAGGCTTGAGCACCCATAGAATGAAAGACCATAAACAATAATCATAACATTGCAATTTTGATACTGTGCCCTAACTGTATCAAATAACTGGCTGTTTTCCACTGATATATCCATTTAGGTGTTTTCCTATTCAAAGTAAAAAAATACTAGTTCTAAATAACTAATATAATATATATGTATATAAGTCTAGTAAACTAGTATAGCTGTGGAAGCTGGATCTTACTCTGATTTTGCAGATTTTGCTTTAAACTGCTCTTGGATATGTTTTAACAGATAACCATTTGCACCCAACGGTTTTTCTTCAGGCTGCTTCCAGACCAGATTGAGTATGCCATCCAAACCCAGCAGTTTATTCAGGCTGTTTCCTTGTTTGCTTTGTGGTGCAGAAGGATTAGCCTTCATTTTAATCTCATTTTTCACAATTTGGTCATACAGTGTGCCCAAGTAATCCTCAGGTACATCCTTGCCGTCATCTATGCCTCGGTTATTCCGGATGAAATCAGCCTTGGTCATCTTGAAAGTCAAAAACCAAATCCCAATATAAGTCAGAAAGAGCCCGCAAAAATAAAACCAAATTAATTAGTAGCTAGAACAAGGGTAGACTTGTGCAGTATAAGTATAAACTTGAACAGTTTTAAGTTGCCATCTTTTGCCAACGTCCATGAACATCAAAAGAAATTGCGCCTGAGATCCATGGACATCTTGGGTCCATGCAAGCTTAAATTATAGATGTCCAGGAAACTGGAAGGAATAAGATTCTTAAAATGTTTACTACTTTAAAGATGATATGAAACTAGTCATTTGGTGATTATGGTATTAATCAGTGACAGACACACACTAGAGTTTTTAGAGAAAGGGGTTAAAATACAAAAAACAAAGTTAAAGTATTATATTCAACTAACCAATTAACATGTTTTTTTAGAATGATTAACATATGTCTATTGATATTGATTATAGAAGCTATTATTTTCAAGAAAAGTAATGGAGTCATAAGATTTACATTCATTAGAGAGTTCATAGATAGGTTTTCAAAAGATAGTTTGCAATGATATTACAACAGATAACTGTTAGAGGTTCAAAACACGGAGCAAACTTTCACAAGAATGAGTTAATTGCTGTTAAGGATAAGGCTGCATCAAGGCTAAGCCTGGAGTCCACTTTATTTGTTTCTGGGTCATGCTTCTAGCAGATAGCATTGGCTGGAGTTCACCAACAAAGAGGAAACATATTCAAGATATAGTTCTGGAAAGCTTAGTTTGAACAAAAAGATCAAAGTATGCTAAGTCAGACCATATTCATGAGTTGGGTTTAAATTAATTCCTTAAAAATATTGGAAATGCAAAACTATACTCAAACCCCATAGTTAAGAACCAATTTTGCATAGAAAAAGTAAAGAAGTTCTGAGTAGAATAGATATAAACCAACCAACAGTATATAGGACTGAAGTGTTGCAAAATAAAATAAGAAAATTGCAAAGTGTTGTAAAGCACGCCGAAGATGAGAATGCATTATGTATGAAGGTGCGATTCAGAAGAGAATATTTCAAAATTATATGCAATGACTTTTAACCTTGGAAAGATCATTGGGATGCCAAAAAGGAATAGGTTAATAATGCCGTGAAATCAAACCATGGGGCTAAACATTATTGATTTTGATTTAAGTACGAACGCACTATTTGGAAAATCTCCTATACACTAGCCTCATCAAATAGCAGATATTGGTACTTCAATACTTTAGAGAAGTCAGTTTCCTGAGATCCAAAGCAAGAAAGAGTCTTCAAGAAGTACAGATATCCAAATTCCACTCTCTTACAAGATAAAAAACTAAGCAATAATTTTTTTTTTAAATTAAGTTCGGTATATATTTTAGTTGATGGAGAGAAGAAAATTAGAGACATAATGCTTAAGATAAGGTGTCGGCCTACCAGTTTTTCCATTTACTGTATCCTAAGCCCTTAATTAGTGCTTGGTGGGATTGGAAGAAATTAAGTAACTGAAGTATCAGATGTGGCCTATCAAGTAAAGGAAGTGGAACCAAATCAATGTTCAGAAACTGAGGATTACAAGATCAATCCTAATGTAATTTTGTCACTATGCAATCTTTTGCTTTTGAGGCAGTAAGGGTTACTTCTACATTACTCTAGAACTATTTGATCAGCATATCATTTCCAGAAATAGTATCACGGATATACTCATTAATAGCACTAGCAGCAAGCATTTTTCCCCTTTCAAACACATTAGAAAATATAATAGAAGAATGAATATGTTCAGGAAAAACTGAAAGAATAAAGAGGAAACTACTGAAGTTAAAGTATCAGAAATGCACCTTATCCTTTACCATACTATTATGGGCATCAGTGTTGAGCATTATGACCGAGTAAGCAAGGACATAAGCCGTATCTGCGCTGGTGAATGAGTTTGGATTGCATTTACAATAGCGTTCAGCAAATTTTTCCATGATGCGGTCTATCTTTTGTGCTTCTCCAGGTAACCTAAATCCTCTTAGGAAGAATCTGATTGCTTCACCAAAGCCCATGTTCTCAAAGTTGAACGAATCTACATAAGCGTGCATAACTTTCATAGGGAATTCATCTCTTTCACCAAAATAATCACCGATCATACTTTCATTCAGGCCAGAGGTACTTTTGAGAAACTGGGCCACTTCTTCAGGAGAGCTACCAACTTTTTTGGAGCTTATAAAGAACTCAATTCCCTTGGACGGTTTTCTATTGAACAGTGCAATTCCTTTCTGCATCCATTCCACTGACATAATCACTAAAGTGTTCTAAATCATAATCAGTCTTCGACTAAATAAAAGACTAGACTATTACAAGGTTAGGCAGTTAGTGTGCATAACTTCTAAAATTTGTAATGCAAAACTATCTTCATGGTAAGTTGCCAGAAATTAATGAATCATACTTCAGAAATAATTCTTGAGGACACAGATAACTTCACTTGAAAAGTACTAATGAGCAAACCTGAATCTTGAGGACACAGATAACTTCAATTGAAAAGTACTAATAAGCAAACCTGAATTTCCAATTTATAAGCTCTACGCTGCTCCAGTGTTGCAGCATCAGAAAGTCCAGAGTTTGCTTCTGGGTGCAGCTCATAATCAGCATTTGCATCATCAATGTGGTAACTGGGACTTTCAGTCAAATTTTCATTATCAAACGACTTTGTTGGATTATGTTCTCCAACTTTCAGCTGTTGGTCCATCCATAATCCCATTGATTTAATAATCCTAACCAGGCACTTAACTGATTCATGCCGGAATGTCATATCTTGGGCAGGAGACAAGGAGGTAACCGAACCAGGAGGTGGACCTAGAGCAGTTTTCAGAAGGCCATTGACAGTCCTGCAAATATCTGGAGTTAAAAGAGGTTGGTACAAGTTATAGAACAACAAAATAGGGATATTGAAGTCCTGTTGGTATCTGGGATTCTGAAGGAAATTTAACAATAGTTATAAAATATACCAGAAACTTCTGGGAACTAAAAAGGC
Source organism: Perilla frutescens (assembly GCA_026008535.1). Lineage (NCBI taxonomy): Eukaryota > Viridiplantae > Streptophyta > Magnoliopsida > Lamiales > Lamiaceae > Perilla > Perilla frutescens. The sequence goes on from BRKX01000012.1 coordinate 34,417,369, forward strand.
GTAACAACAGAAAGAATTGTTACAGCTGTATGAACTGCAAGAGCGAGAGAGGTGAAAAACTAAGAGGAGTAAGAGTCATACAAAGTGCCTCATCATATTATGAAGGATTGCATGGTTATCACTGACAGTAACAAACCCCAAGTCCAAGATATATCATGCCACTACATGTATAACAATTTTTAGCAAGGATGTCTAAATACAAAAGGATAATCTAGAAACAGTCCTTACCTAGATAAGCTTACCCCAACCGTAGGATGAGGAGGCATCCAGGACCTCAAGGTAAACTCATATAATGAATTGAAATAAAATCACATTCCGACTATGATCAAACTAGACTTAGCAATTCCAATAAAGTCAAAAGTGGCAGAGCAGCAGTGAAATGGAGAGCCAAAAAAGTAACTGTGCTGGACTAAAACTTAAGCTGCGATGATTTCAATATATTCCCAGAGAAAGAGAGAGAGAGAGAGAGAGAAAGGAAAATTGCAAGTTCTATTACAGTATATCGTATTAGAAGAACCCAAATGATATCTCAAGACAAGACTTTAACCAACCCCATGACATGAGATCCAATTTGTGTCCAACTTCACCCTTGTTGATCTACAATGGAGATAAGGCTCATTCCCTAATGAAATTACTTTAGGGGCATCATTTACCTAAATCAAGCAACCACATTACTCTCCCACCGCCCCAAAACCACCCTACCAAGAACCCCCCCCCCCCACACACACACAGCTACACATGTTACAACATCAGAAAGGGCTTGATAAAGATTTGATGCAGCCTCAGTAGTAAAAGTAATGATATTTAAGTAGAGGCATCTAATCATAACATCTACTGTCAGGAAAAAAAAAATCTGGACCTAATCTTCTGTACCTTTCAAAAATGTTTGGAGCCTCCACATCACAGTCGTAGTTGACAAAAGTATCAATAACAATCTGTGAATCCTGAGAGATCTTCTCCAGTAAACTCAAAACAGTCATCTTCTGCAGGAAACTAGGCTGAAGCACATTCTCCACTACTCGAAGAATCAGCATTGGAAAAAAAATTCCAATCTCTGATTTTAACCCAGACCTAAATTTCGACAACAAGTTCCAAAATATTGAACAAAGAAGTTGAAAAATAGTCATTACAGATAGTGCACTGTTCTTCAACAATGACAAGCACAGGTATTGCTTGACAGCATTAAGAAACCTGTTAAGAGAAGAACATATTAGCTATTTCGTAAATACATCATTCTCCTCATTTACAAAAAGTGAAAATCACAAACTAATCTAGAAAGTGATTATGTTAAGTATTATTGCCTTTGCTTCAACAGTTCAACCAGTTATTAACATTGCAATGAAGATAATTTTTCAGATTCAAAAAGGCTTATGTTGCAGGACATCTTGGGGAGATTGGGGTGTTGTCATTCTCATCACCTCACTACTAAATAAGCCCAATACAACACAAAGACTCATCTCTGTACTACTCTATCTTATTACCTTCACTTAATCTTTTAATCTAATCAGGGAAAATTTCATCAACTTTGTAGGAGAACTAATTTTATATTAATTTAACAGCATATAGATACTTTTGCAGAGATCTCTCCTGTTCATTTAGCCAAAAGCAGTAACTCAAGACAGCCTACTTAATATTCCTCTCGTATCAAGTGCACAAGAACCTTTTTACAACTTAGCACTTGCCTCTCGTCCGTATGCCAGATTGGGCCTGCATTTCCCATGATCACGTTCAAGAGCTCCAAAGAGAGGGTTTTCCCCCTCAAAAGAATCTGATCATCAGAATTCTCCTGTGATGAAAATTTCATAGATAATTTGCATAAATTCTTGTAGAGCGTAAAACCATCCTCCCTGATACTACTGTACCCGCTCAGGTCAGCAGCCTCATCAACAGGTTTTCTGCTTTCTTCGTGGGATCTTTCTTCAGAACCTTTGGAACCATTTTGCAAATCCAAGGTCATTTTTGCAATAAGAGGGTTATCCTTAGCCTCCACAATTTCACTGATGAAGGTTTGAGCGAAATGTATGGAACTCCCTTCATTAAGATTCCTATCAGCAAACTCGAGCAATTCAAAAACAGAGACATTCTTGATATCTACAAACATGGAATTCTCCTCCGTCCGAGTGAAAACAATGATCATCATCTGGGCAAGAACAGCCTTGGCACAGATCTGATTGGTACCACTGTGGCCACCCAGGTACACATTGTAGCAGGACCTGACGATATAGATTAAGCAATCACCACGGATTTGAATGCAGGGCGATCGCACTGCAGATAGCAGAACCTTGAGCACCGCAAGCTCGATGGCCTCGTCGCGGAGAGCAGCACATTTGCAAACGGCATCAATGAGGAGGAAGACAATAGAGGCATCCTCTTTGATCTCACAGCCGCGGAGTAGACCGAAAGAGAAGAGGCGGAAGGCGCAATCGAGAGCAGGCTCGACAACCTTAGGGTAGGCCGATTCGAGCGCGGTGATGAGTGGTTGAAGCAGGAAGTCGGAATCGGAAGAAGATAATCCGTAGAGAGGGGAACAGGAATCGGGATCGGAAGGATCATCGGCCAGAGTTTCGAGCTTGTCGAGAGCAGATTTGCAGGCGGAAACGAGTTGGGAGTGTTTTCTCCACGCCACATTCTTGATAATCTTGTCAAACGCTGGCCCCAGCACCCACCCACAGCGGGACGACCCACCTAGGGTTTGCGACGCCGCCATCGTCGTTCAGAAGACCTGACCGCCCTACCCCTCCAATTCCAGATACCACATTCGCCGTCGCCGCCGAAGTAGAAAATTCCCTAAATCTCAAACTGAAAGCGGACGGATTTCAGTGAGTGTGTGTGTATGTGTGTGTGACGACCGACACACACAATGAGAGCCAGCGCAGGGAGCAGTCGTCGTGAATCAGAAGTAATTCCACTGCTTCTTCTTCTTCCTCCTCAAATCGGATCGCCTTTGCCACGTTGGTTTCCGCTTTCTCTTCTTCTCTGTCGTCGGGTCTTTTTTTTCTGTTTTTTGTGTGCCTGCGTGTTTTTTTTTCTTTCGTTTAATTATTTATAACTCTACAATTAATTAATTAATTAAAATAGTAAGAAAATCCAAGTCAGAATTAAATAAATAGTAACACAATCAATTTTTTTCACCGTCTCTTTCAGATTTGCCAAATAAAAAAAAAAAAAACATTGTAATATTTTATCTGTTAGTTAAGTAGCCGTTGTATTGATTTTACAATGAAAAAATAACAGGTCCTGGATATTCCGATTTCGAACTTTTATATATAATGATATAATTTAAAAATCAGTTGTTTGTTTTTAAAAAACTTTTGATTAATTTGAGCTAACATCCGCATACTTATTAAAATAAATTCACATGCTTTTAAATATATTCAATAATTATTTTCCTATACTATTTTCCTAGTTATCTTTTATCCTAAATAAAGAATAATTTAGAAAGTAAAAATGGTGTTAATGTAAAGTCGAGGTCGGTTCGAGTATAAATAATGACCTGCTAACTTATTTATTCTGGTAAGAGATCTCACAACCTACGAATTACGAAAATATTTGACCCATGGATAGAAAAATAGAAATAATTTCATACTATTTTTTGGGCGTCACTTGATCCCTCCAAATTTTCAATGCATTTTTCTTTTTCTTTTTTGTGAAAATTTTAGAAGGAAGAAAGCAATGGATTTGAATTTTAAATTTAAATCTTTATTAAGTGTAAGGGTGCAAAAATAATTACATTTTTTGTCTTGTCACATTATGATCAAAACACTTTTAGTCTCATATTTTATATTTTTTTTTTGTCTTAATGTTTGTTCATTAGACTTTTTTTGTCCCAAATCATATTCTGTTTACTTTTTTGATCTCAAAAATAATAACTTATTTCACAACTGTTTGTGGATGTTAATTTTGGAATAAAAAAATTGAAAAATAAAATTTTTGACATTAAAAGTTGAGGAAATAAAACTTAGAACAAAAAAAAATGTAAAGATTTAGATCGAAAAATGCTTAGAGAATGAAATATGATTGGTTGTGATGTGATTCTCGATGGCAGATTGGTGACAACGGGAATCAATCCTAGGAGTATCAAGTACAACAGTGTATGATGGATGAAAATCCCTAACCCTAGCTTCACAATGTAGACAAACCGATGATATTAGAATCTTGACCCTACTATGATTGGAAACATAAACTATAAATTGAAAGTGTGGACGCCACAAACATAAGTGATGAGTTTGTTTGATAAATTGGGGGTGAATCTAGGCAGAGGTGTCTCCAGGGGAGGCCACCTAGGCATGGGCCTAGGGCCTTCCCCGCAATTAGGGCCTCAATTTTTTAAAAAAATTATTAATTACATATTAAAATAAGTATAATTATACCTAAATTAAAAACAAAATAAGCCAAAGTTTTATACACAATAATGAAAAAAAAAAACGACAGATATACCAGAAGAAAAAGAATGCAGATTAGAAGCTATGGTAGAGAAGACTAAGATTAGCAGAAGAGGAAAAATTGTGTACTCCACATATTGGTACTCTTAAGGTATGGTTTTTTTCAATTCTTCTATAGTTATATTCTAGTAAATTTTGTGGGTATTAACGTATTGTATATTGATGTATTTATATTACTTTTTTTAGATTCACATGGTGAATTATGAAGGGCAAAAGGAAATTCGAATCGGGAAGTTCAAAAAGAAAGAAAAAAAGAAAGACAAAAGGCCATTACGAAATCTCTAGCCGGATCCATGTACGTAAAATCTACTACGATTCCTATTGTCGAAGTACCTATTGCACCCGTAGAAAAGAACCTATCGAATCTATAATTGAAGTTGAAATAGATGATTTAAGGGATAATATTCATTTAATTGATAGTCAAGAAGTAAACGAAATGGATGAGGAGATTGTGAATGATGTCGAAAAAATTAATGATAATTTAGATATTCGTGGTGAAGAATTGGAGGATTTGTTTGATCTGGAAAATTGGGAGGATGACTTATTTTCAGAACTACAGTTGTTGAGAAAAACATTTCCAAGCGGATTAACTCAGCTAATTGAAGTTTTGGAGTACATAAAAAATTTGCATCATGGATTTCCTAATGCTTGGATAGCTTATAGAATATTATTGACTATACCAGTGACTGTAGCATTTGCTGAAAGAAGTTTCTCCAAGCTAAAGTTGATAAAGAATTTTCTTCGATCAACTATGTCACAAAATAGATTGAATGGTTTGGCCATGCTATCTATTGAGAAAAAAATGATAGTTGAGCTTGAATATAGTGCTTTGATTGATACTTCTGCACAACAAAAAGCGCTAAGAGTGTGAACTTAGTTAGTGTTTATTTTCTAAAAACATTATTTGTCGATGAATTGGTGTGCGTGGTTTTGATAATATTTTATTTTTCATTGTTCACTAGTTTTTAATATTTTTCATTTAATACCACTATAAATATATAGTAAAATATATGTGTTAGATAGACATATAGTTGCTGGGGCCTCATAAATCCTGAAGACGGCCTGAATCTACGATTCAGATAAGTTCTCCGCAGAGAAGAAAACTCAATTTCAATATCAATAATAATATGTCTGCAATAGTTCAGTACATGCCTTTATATAGGTAGGAAAAATAAAAACAAAACTCTAATATGAAGCCTAAATTAAAAATGAAATAATCAAGTATCAAAAATTCAAAAATAAAAATGCTGTTAAAATGCATGACCACGGAAGGTCGCGAAATTGGCTCGCAAATTTTGGCCTGCAAACTTGTCATTGTCCAGCGTTGGCTCGGTCATGAAATTTGGTCGCAAATATTTTCGCGACCGCGAAAAAAGGTCATGATACCCTGCCTGAAAACTCAGCGTTGTCACAAGCTAACGGGGTTGCAATTTATTTTTGCAACAACGAAATTTGATTGTGATTCTTCTGCAGAGTTCTTTTCATACATGACGAATTGGAACATCAGCATTGGGAGTGTGCAAATGGTTGGTTCGGTGCAAAATCGAGCTAAACTAACAAAATCAAATAAAAATTTTCTTAAAAAAATACAAACCGAACCAACCAAAATAATATATATAGCCAAATCAAACCAAACCATAACTATTTGGTTAGTTTGGTTTGGTTTTGTGTTTAACCGAATTTTCAATTATTATTTTTATTTTTCCGAAACAATTACATCTAAAGAAAATAACATGCACTCAATAAATAACAAACGATATATTAAATAAGTAAATGTTTTAAAAATTCTAAAACTAGAAAATTAAAACTAAATATTAAAATTACTAATACTAGTTAAGTATATAATACCCCCTCCGTCCCGTTTGCAAGGTCCACTTTCTATTAAAATAGAGAGAGTAAATAATAAAAATGTGGACCTTGCTATTGGGACGGAATGAGTATCTTTTAAATTTATTAATTTAGGTATAATTAATATTATAATTATAAATTATAAATCATAAATCATAAATCATAAATTATAAATATAGTGTATATATATATATATTGGTTGGTTCGGTTTTAACCAAAATATTTTTCATTTAAACCGAAACCTAACCAAACTATATTTTGGATCTAATATTCAAAACCAAACCAAAATTAAAGAAAAAACGACCAAACCAACCAAATCAAATAGCTTGATTGGTTCGATTTTTTTAGTTTTGGTTCTGTTTTGCACACCCCTACTCAACACCTATCTATGCTCACATCAGGTTGTTCTGTTGGGAAAATGAAAGTTGGCATATGTCATATCTATACTATATCAGACGATTATAACACACATGATACAATGTTCTCAATTTTGTTTGTCCCAAATTTTATTTTTAGATTTTCTTGGTGCCAAAACTAACAGCTACAAACGATGTTAAATGAGTTATTAATTTTGGGACCAAAAAAATAAAAAAAAAGACAAAAAAATTGAGTAAATAATCCTTGGTATCATAAAAATCAAGTATGAGACTAAAAACATTTTGACCGTATTCTCATGGACCAAAAGTGGAATTATCTTATACGAAAACACTCATAATGGTTCACTTGCTTATTAATATTATCAAAATAAATAAATGAGTCTACAATTGATGTAAATAACTAAATATTTTTTTTAGTACAAATATAAATAACTAAATATGTTAAGTGAGACATATAGTTAACTCTCTCCCCTCACATTTAGGATCAAATTGTATTCAATTTTATTTAAAATCAAAAGTGTTTTTAAACACCCCCACTTTCTCTATGTTCAAAAATTTGTGTTTAAAGTCAGGATGATCTAATGGTGGAGTGGTGTTTCTTGAGGCCAAAGGTCTCAAGTTTGACCCACCACCAACACCACTAGATATGAGGCTATCACACCTGGTTTGCCAAGTGTGGTTTACCTTCCCTCTGTAGGTTTGCAGGCTATTACACAGGGGTGGAATTTACCCAGTGCGCACCACGGTAGCGGCTGCGGGTTAAAAATCTATAAAAATAGAATAGATTAAAGGGTGGGAATGAGAAATCTTTGTCCTGTTACAGTCAGAGCCTTGGCCCCTCCCACTGCTTGGGAACTTCTGGTGTCAACATCCAAAAAAAAAAAATTGTGTTTAACGTATATGATTTAGTGGTGGAGTGATGTAGTTTCAAGTTCAAATTTAACTAATAGCGCTGGGTGTGAACCTATTACATCTAATTTTTCAAATGTATTTTACCTTTTTTGTGTAGTTTATTATAGACCATTGGCACTATTGTACTGGAGCGTGATTTAACCAAAAAATAAATAAATAATTCATGTTTAATTTCATTTCTTCTATTCTTTTCTACTTAAGGTTTTGGTTACAAATTGTTAGTTAGTGTTGACTATTTAATTATTAGTATGTATAATGATTTCAATTTTTAGTTTTTTTTCTATTAATTATTATTAGGGTTGATTATTTATTATTAGGACTTAATCATTATTAGTGTCCTTGAAGTTGTTAACAAATTGTTATTTCATTATTAGAAGTTGTTTCCCTATTTTTATTTTTATGATATGTTAATATTTGTTAGGTGGGTTGGATTTTTTTTTTATAATCAGGATTTATATTTATATAATTATTAACTATGATTGACAATTTCCTTAATGGGATTTATAATTATTTACTTTTTAGTTAACAAGGTTAATTATTATATTATTAATGCTTGTAATTACTTTTAGTTTTAAGTTAATAATCATTAATGGTGAATGGCTATATCGTTATTTTGGTTAATTACTTTTCTTTTTTGTTTTTAGTTAAATAATCGCTTAATTTTAAAGATGAGGTTGTGTTTTTAAATACACCACCGATTTTTCAATATACGCCACTTTTACTTTATACACCACACATCATTTTTATTTTTTTTTAACATTTTTTTCACACACTACAAACAATGTCATTTGTACCATTTACTAGTTAAATCATAAAACTTTCAAAACAAAATTAAAACATAAAAGATAAAAAAATAAAGAAAAATAATAAAAAAAAATATGCAGAGCCTCCTCCAACGACTGCCACGCCTGTCGGCCCTCCTCCCCAACACCAGTTGATTCTGGTAGGGTAGCACACAATGGGAAACACCTCTCAAATGGTTGTTGCCACCCTCTGCGGTCGCATTTCACTTCACCTTCTCCGACCATAATGTCGGTGAGATCTCTCCAAGGGCAACACTTTAATTTTGAAAAATGATTTTTTAAACTAGAGAAAAGAGAGGAGGGGTTTTTTCCCCTTATTTTTTCATAGAGAAGAGGTGGGGGAGGGAGACAAAGAATTGATGGGGAGGAGGCGGGAGAGACAAGAAAGAAGACATAATCTGTATTTTTTATTTTTTTATTTAGTTTATAATTTTATATTTAATGGCGGTATTTAAATATTTTTTTAAATAATTATTCTTTTAAGTGATGTGTAAGGAAAAAACGAGTGGCGTATTTGTACACCATTTACATAAACATGTAAAGTAACTTATAATTAGAAAAGAGGTTGAGCAAGGAATATGGTCATGTTACATTTGCACATCGTAAATTGAATTGAAAATAAAATCAGGGATCCACCCAATTTTTGGCCAGTGATATTGCAAACATACCATGACAACTAATTATTATAGGTCATTCCTGAATTATTTAAAAACGATAAGTAGCCTTCTCAACTAAATAACTTTATGAGTATGGATGAAAATAGGCCAAACTGCCCGATATGGGCTTACGACTCGACATATTTACTAAATATACCACAATAAGACTATTTATGAAGTTTTTTTACATAAATAAGCTAGATATGGGCCTTTGTAAAACATATCAAGCCTAATAGGCTAACCTATTTATCAAATTAATTAAAAATAAATATTTTCTATAAACAAAAAACAAAACACAAAATTACAAAACACTTCAAAGTTATTTACAAAACATTTATCATATATTAAATTAAACAAAAATAAACTATTGTCCCCACAAATCAATACAAATAATTTGTATAAAGTTGATGCACGTAAAACTAACTTGCTTGATGATAAACAAAACACTTCAAAGTTATTTATCATACATTAAATTAAACAAAAAAAAAGCACAAATTTACATTAATTATTTTAATTAAATTAAAAAGTGTATTTTATTAAATTCCGTCAAACAAAAACCGCAACTTTCCGTCATTCGGGTCTCATTACTTTATAATTTGAAATACATCTATGTTTGTTTGATTAAGTAAATTTTAATATATTTATAATTGATTATTATGATTTTAATTTCATGACCAACTATTAAATATTATTTAAATATTTAATAAATTAAGTAATGTTAATTTTATTCTCTCTCTAGATCTCTTTTTAAAATAATCATTTCCTCATTAAAATTGAAAAAAAAACTATATATGTTTATTATTGTGTGTTAGATTAAATTAAAATATAATCCTGGTGTAAATGCCTACATGGCATGTTCAAGTTTAGTTTAGTTTTTTTTTTTTTAAATTACCCAGTCCATGTAGGTATGCATGTTCAAGTTTAGTTTGCTGCGAATCTGTTAGAGTTAGTTAGCTCACATAATTATTAGAGTTAGCTAATGACCAGTTAAATTAGTTAGATTGTTAGCTGATCCTTTTGTATAAAATAAAGCTCTTGTAACTCTTACTTTACACAATTGAATATACAGAAAATTATCTCCCTCACACTTCCTCTCTCCCTCTCTCTCTTAAGATAAATCTACATTCTATAGTCTAACATGGTACTATATCATGTAATACCTCAAATTTTATTATCTAAATTTAATTAGAAATATAAATCTAATAATTAGAATAGGCCCAACACTATTTTATTTATTTTGCATATGACCCAAATGCCTAAATTTAATCATTTTAATGTTGGAGCCCAATTTATGGGCTTTTTAGCCCATTTACGTTTTAATTATTTCTGAGATCTATAGTTATCGGAACAGGATGATCAAATATGATATATGATAGTGCTCGTCAATACGAAATCATATAACTTATTTTCACACCTTAGCTGGACATCATTTGATCAAGTTATGAATTAATTCTTGATTTAATTAGATTTTAGGGGTATATTTAGGAAGTGGTATAAACCCCCTCAATACCACTTTGAGCCTCATTTTCTACTTTTCACACTTCATCTAAAGGGGAACAACCCCCTCTCTCTCGACATCTCCCCTCACCTCTCGCCGCCTCTACTGCCGACCACCACCATCGTTGTCGCCCTCCTTCACGCGGAAAAATAATTTTCAGTGGAAGTTTCAACATGTAAAATATTTTTCACCTTATCATTTTCTGATTAAACACTCCATGAACGATCTTCAAGTGATCTTCAAAGTTTTCGAGGAAGATTTATCTCCTCCATCTTCTTTGACTTGCGCTTTGGTCTTGAAAATGTTAATTCGGAGGGCTGCCACCTTGTTTTCAGATCAAACACTAATTTCAAGATGAATTTGACGAAGATCGCCTTTAACTGTCTTGTTTATGGATCAAACGCCGTCTTCAGGATGTATTTGATGAAAAACGCTTTGAATATTTGAGAGAATTTCACTTATGGAATTTCTTCTCAAATTCTCAAACTCTTCAAATGATTTATGTTGTGATTTTCAACTGATATGAAGGCCTCTGTTTATAGTTGTAGGAAAAGAGATCTAGTGTTGACATGTCACGATCTCATTGGCTATTGAAAATTGATATATATCTTTTAAAAGATATTTACATGTTGCTAAAGAAACTTGATGTTTATCATATAATAATATATTTATTATTTAAATATTTTATCTAATTTTGGATTTCGTAAGATTCCAAAACTAAATAAATATATAAAAAACAATAAAAATACTGTATATAATATTAAAATTTTGTTATCTACTCCAGTCTTTCATGGTTGGACAAAATATATTGAGGTTGATATTCACTTTGTCTGAGAGAAGGTTCGAGCTCATCTTATAGACGTTGGTCATGTTCATGCAATCGATCAACCAGTTGATATTTTTACAAAATCATTATCTGAGAAAAGATTTCTGATGCTTTACAGTCGACCCAAACTCAAAGACTCAGTCTCATTTCTACAGGGTATGTTATATTAAAATAAAATATAATCCTGGTGTAAATGTCTACGTGGCATGTTCAAGTTTAGATTGCTGCAAATTTGTTAGAGTTAGTTAGCTCACATAATTAGTTAGAGTTAGCTAATAATATGTTAGATTTTTTTTAACTAAAGAGTGAATATTATTACCCAACAAAGATACAAAACCATTATAAACTCATCAAACCGATGAGGATCTAAAAGCCTAAAAAATAAAGGCAACACCAGACAAAACAAAGAAAATAATAAAAAAGAATCAAGTCTTTATCACAAACCATGAAATAACCAGGACCAAAAAAATCTAACTCTACCAGCTCGTCAACTTCAGGTAACGAGTGCTGCCACCAACCCGAAGGAAATGAATTAGTCGCCAATTTATCTGCAACTTGATTTCCTTCTCTGTAAATATGCGAAATTCTGAATTGCACCCCTTAAAGCAATCCCACAATCCTTAACAATCGAGCTTTAACACGCCAAGAAATTAACATACGCTCCTTATCAAACATCGTGACCACAAAAGTTAAGTCCACCTCTAAATCTCTAACCAAATATAATTCATGCCTCTGTTGATGGCATATTCCAGAGCAAGGATGTAACACACTGAATCTCATTATGAGAACTGAGTGCTATAAAATAATATCTTAAAAATAAATAAATAAATAAATAAATAAATAAGATTAATTAAATAATCAATAAAATGTTAAAAAATACTATCAAGCATTCACAAATGCACTTTCAAAATTTCAGATTTCTATTCACATAAAAACTCGAAAGCGTATATTTACATTCATACCAAAGTTTTATTTTAATCCTACAAGCGGAAGATTTTATAAGTAAAAACAGTTTTTCAGTTCAAAATAGTAGTAGATAATATTTACAAAAAGGACATGATGGCCAACAGATACCATGTCGCCACGTCCTGCCCAGCTTCCTTATCTGCAGAAACAATATTAACATGGGGTGAGTGTTTGAACACTCAGTGGAAACACACATTGTCCCAGCTATATCAAATCATACAGTGAACATAACATCTTGTATGTACTTGAAACATAGAACACGTGGGTCTGCGTAGGATGTGGCCACATAACAATAGGGTGGTATTAAACCACAGTGGAATAAACCACACCATCGGTACGATTCATATCTTAGCCCTTTCGGCCTCGGATATTAGCCGTAAACTATAGGCAAGTACATACAATTTACTTACACATAAAGCACTTGAGTTCATATAACAATCACATAATATAATTTAACAGAGACAGTAATAAACAGAGAAGAAAGTTTTGATATGTTACCCACCTTACAAACAAGCACCTTTAGTGCAACACAAACGTGGAATTCTTTTAAGTTCCGACTTTTTCTCCAGAGCCTACAATATACATGAATAAATCTTATTGACATCAAATCTAACACTATATATTTAATATTTAAAATAAATAAATAAATAATAAATAATATTAAGGTTTCCTAATGTTCTGCACATTGGTCATAATTGCAATTCAATTTATGTTAGTTAATAATAATAATAATAATAATAATAATAATAATAATAATAATAATAATAATAATAATAATGACTTCTTAATTAGCTATGTAGAATTCGACCAAATTTAATTAATGAATTTTAAATAATAAATAACTCATTGACTATGCTTAATCTTTATCAACTAGTGGAACTTATCTATTATTTTATTACTCTAAGAACACCTATTAATCAAATCCTCCTAATATCATATCAGTTCTACAATATAATGCAACTCTCAAATAACTTAACAATTATATCATCATTAATCATATACTATGTATACGGAATAAACGAATATTTTTATATACACATATCTCTCTCGTAAATCCTCCGATAGCATTAGTCCGTACTAAATTAAACATTCATGTGTCATTTAAACTCATCAGATTTTACTTCTAGTTACTATATTCTTTCAAAGCTCTACCTGGAGTATTGAACATTTGGTTTTCTTTTAGACTTACAACATGTACTTCTATATTACTATCAATTGATATACTTGTACGCAGTCCACAATCCCCTAACTGCCATGCAGATTAACCATAACAGCACCAGAAATTCCATTTGAGCGATAGAAGCTATAAATTCTAAAATGCAGATTTTTCCAATTTTTAACAGATTTTTTTTCCATGATCTTGCAACATAAAAATGAAAAACCAAAAGATATCTGATTGAGGATATGAAAACTCATGCAACTAGCATGATATTAGAGGTTTCTAACAGTATCAAAATCTCATAGATCCAACGGTTAAATCTTTCAGAAAGCTTTGTCGAAATTGCAACGACGCACATCGATGGGTTGCTGGTAGCAGCCCTTTCATGGCTTCATTCTGCCCGGTCTGAGCTTCTATATAACTATACGTTAACATATGCTTAATCTAAACACTAAGAGAAACAGCTCTGAAAAGTCTCAAGATGTCCGGACGTGATTCGGCATATCAAAATGATGGCGAAAGTGCTAACTATGTTGAAGTTTTTTTTCTAAGAATTATGACAGCTAATATTTCCTAGAAGAAGAGATTACCTTGACTTGAGCCTCCCAACAGATTCGTGTTCTTCAAATTTAATCCAGCCATATAAACTTTCTTATTGTAATGCATGGATATTTATATGAAAAGCAACCCAAAGTTATTTACGAAAAATCCACGTAAAAGCTTTCCTCACATGAGTCATTAGCAACTTAATTGCCAGGTAGAAAAGCTATTAAGCCTACCTTGAGTAGACTCCGACCCGATAATAGGAGAATCCGGCTTTGGGTTGATCCATTTTTTTTAAATTTCTAACAAGTCTCCTTAGCACTATAGAAATACATGTATATATATGTATTTATATATGTAGATATATAGCTTAAACCTTGATAGCAATTAATTACTTTTTAAAAATAAATTCTTATGATTTACATATTTTGAGTTCCTAAATAAATTAATTCTATTTTATTTTTATTTATTTTTATTTTTTTTTCCGGGTGTTACATCCTCCCCCTCTAAGAAATAATTTCGTCCTCGAAATTAACACTTACCAATTCTCAAGGTGTTTGGATATTTTGCCAAAATTTCATCTTCACGCTCCCACGTAGCTTCTTGTGTTCCATGTTTGCTCCATTGGACTTTTACTAACTCAATTTTCTTGTTTCTTAGTTGTTGTACTTTGTTGTCTAAAATGGCTATAGGAATCTCTTCATATGTAAGATCTTGATTTATCTTTATAGCCTCTCGATTGATAACATGGGTTGGGTCGAAAATATATTTACGCAGCATCGACACGTGGAACACATTATGTATTTCAGACAATTCTGGCGGTAGAGCCAATCTATACGCCACATCTCCTACTCTTTCTAGGATCTCATAAGGTCCAATGTATCGTGGTTTCAATTTTCCCCGCTTGCCGAAACGAACAATACCCCGAGTAGGAGATACCTTCAGGAAAACTTTATCACCAGCTTCAAACTCCAAATCCTTTCGTCGTTGATCTGCATATGATTTTTGTCTATCTTGCGCCATTTTTATTCTTTCCCGAATCTTGCTAATAATTGCAACAGTCTTTTCTACAAGTTCAGGACCTAAAATTTTTCTTTCTCCAACCTCATCCCAGTACAGCGGCGATCTACACTTTCGCCCATATAAAGCTTCGTACGGCGCCATTCCAATTGTTGCTTGATAGCTATTATTATATGCAAACTCAACCAAAGGTATATAATTCTCCCAGCTTCCCCCAAGATCCAATACAATTACCCTTAACATATCTTCCATAGTTTGTATTGTTCTCTCAGTCTGTCCATCAGTCTGAGGGTGAAAGGCTGTACTAAAGTTTAATGTAGTTTCCATAGCACGCTGGAGACTTTGCCAAAATTTTGATGTGAAACGGGTATCTCGATCAGACACTATGGTCACGGGAACTCTATGTAGTCTTACTATTTCTTGGAGGTAAACTTGTGCCAGTTTATCTAATCCAAATGTCATCTTGATTGGAAGAAAATGGGCCGACTTGGTAAGCCGATCAGCAATCACCCAAATAGCTTCATTTCCTCGGGTTGATTTTGGTAATCCAACAACAAAATCCATTGAAATGTGTTCCCATTTCCACTCGGGGATCTCAAGTGGCCTTAACAATCCAGTTGGACGTTGATGTTCGGCCTTTACTTGTTGGCACACTATACATTTCTGTACATATGACCCAATATCATTCTTCATATTTTTCCACCAAAATAAACCTCTCAAATCCTGATACATTTTCGTACTACCAGGATGTGCTGTATAAGGCGTACAATGAGCTTCGTCTAGAATTTCTCGTTTTAACTCCACATCCTGAGGCACGCATATCCTTCCTTGGAAGGTCAAAGCTTGATCATCTCTCAAGGCAAAATCTGCAAGGTTTCCCTTTTCCACTTCCATTTTTGTTTTCCGTAAATAGTCGTCTTTGCCTTGAGCTTCGATAACTCTGCTACACATAGTAGGTTTTGTTATTAGTGCCGTAATCTTGGCCTCAATATTTTCTGGTGGTAATACTACTTCAATCTTCATATTTGCAAAATCATTTAAAAGTTGTGCTTGACTGGTTAAGAAACAATTTTGTTCTTCCCGGCTTTTCCTACTCAAGGCATCTGCAACCACATTTGCCTTTCCAGGATGATACAAAATAGTACAATCATAATCCTTTACCAATTCCAACCATCTTCTTTGCCTCATGTTAAGCTCTTTTTGCTCAAATAAGTACTTCAAGCTCTTGTGGTCAGTGTATATCTCACACTTTCCTCCATATAGGTAGTGTCTCCAAATTTTTAAGGCATGTACTACCGCCGCAAGCTCTAGATCATGAGTAGGATAGTTTAACTCATGTGGCCTCAACTGTCTGGAGGCATATGCAACTACCTTCCCATGTTGCATCAGGACACATCCTAGTCCTTGTTTTGACGCATCACTAAAAACTACAAATCCCTCTGACCCCTCTGGAATAGTTAGCACTGGAGCCGTAACTAACTTTTATTTTAACTCCAAGAAACTCTTCTCACAATCTTTTGTCCATTGATACTTTACTCCTTTTCTTGTTAGCTGGGTCAAGGGACGAGCAATCTTTGAAAATCCCTCTATAAATCTTCGATAATAACCGGCTAAACCTAGGAAGCTACGAATTTCACTTGCATTCGTAGGTGTTCTCCATTCACTAACAGCTTTCACTTTAGTTGGATCAACCATGATTCCTTGTGATGATACGACGTGCCCTAAAAATACCACTTTATTCAACCAAAATTCACACTTGCTAAACTTAGCATATAACTTTTCACGCCTAAGTATATCCAGTACAATTCTTAAGTGTTCCTCATGTTGCTTTCTACCTCTTGAGTACACCAGTATATCCTCGATAAATACAATCACGAACTGATCTAAGTACGGGTGAAATACCCGATTCATCATGTCCATGAAAAATGCTGGTGCATTACTTAGGCCAAATGGCATCACAACAAATTCATAATGGCCATAACGGGTTCTAAATGCTGTCTTTGGCACATCCTCCTTTCGAATTTTTAATTGATGGTACCCAGATCTTAAGTCAATCTTCGAAAATATACAGGTACCTCTAAGCTGATCAAACAAATCATCGATTCTTGGCAATGGATATTTGTTTTTGATGGTAAGCTTATTCAATTTCCTATAATCAATGCACATCCTTAATGATCCATCCTTTTTCTTAACAAATAACACTGGTGCTCCCCATGGGGAAACACTTGGTTGTATGAATCCTTTATCCAATAATTCTTGTAGTTGTACCTTCAATTCCTGCAACTCCTTTGCCGCCATTCGATATGGTGATTTTGATACTGGGGCTGCTCCTGACACTAATTCCATGTTAAATTAAATTCCACTTGCCTATCTGGAGGTAGACCTGGTAAATCTTTAGGGAACACATCTTGATATTCTCTAACGATCGGCACCTCTTCAATATTCTCTACTAGCGACTGATCTTTTACTAGACTTACTAAGAAAGCTTGGCAATTTCCTTTCTTCAACATCTTTAAGGTTCTTATAGCAGTCACAACTCGTGGTACAATCCCCATTCTAGCTCCGTGGAAAATAAATTCTTCTTCCCCTGGTACTTGAAAAACTATTTCTTTCTCGTGACACTTAATGATCGCATAGTTAGCTCTTAACCAATCCATTCCCAAAATTATATCAAAATCCTTCATATTTAACATATACAAATCAGCATGCATCTTCTTATGATCGAATTTCATCTCTAAACCTTTGCAAATTCTATTTGACTCAACAGTTTTTCCCGATGGAATAGAAATTTCTAAGGTAGTTTCGACCATATTCCCTTCTAAACTCAACCTCTTACTTAGATTAGTGGATATAAATGAATGTGTGGCTCCCGTATCGAACAAGGCTAATACTGGTACATTTAGAATACTCAACATACCTGCCATAGTTCCTGGATCCTGAGCTGCCTCTTGTTGTGTCATAACATATGCTCTCCATTTAGGTGGTGGCGGTCGACGTTGTGAATTTTGTGGTTGTCGACGTTGTGGCGGTGGTGGTTGGTGTTGTGGAGGTGGTGGTCGATATTGTGGAGGTGGTGGTGGCTGACGTTGGTTAGGTCTTGGGCCCGCAAACCGTGGACAGTTCATTGCATTATGACCGGGTTGCCTACAACGAAAACATACTCCTTTATACAACAAACATTCTCCACTATGATTTTTCTCATAGGTTGGGCATACTGCTTTGTTCACACGATTATTCGAGTTGGATCCCTCTCCTATTTTCATTGATGGGTAGCTATTGTAATATTTAGGTTTTTCCTCTACCCATTTTCTTTTCCCTGTAATAGCTTGATCCATAGGCCTCCGATTAATAGTAGGTGGAGCTCGAAATTCGATCTTTAGAGCTCGATCCAAAACTTCTGCGTATGAAATTAACTTTAATCCCGCCAAAATACAACTGATTTCAGGTCGTAATCCTTTTTCAAAACGTTGAGCCTTCTTGTACTCCGTGTCGACTAGATGACTAGCGTATCGAGATAATTGACTGAACTTTCTATCATATTCTGTCACAGTCATATTTCCTTGCCTCAACTAAAGAAACTCAGCTTCTTTTAGATCCCTATATGATGAAGGAATATACTTTTGTATAACAGCTTGCTGAAATTTTTCCCATGTTAAACCAAGTTGTTCTTCTTGGGTCATCGTCTTGCTGTGTGACTCCCACCAGTGATCAACATCCTCGACCAATTGGAAAACAGCACAAGAGACTCGTTGTATATCAGTGCACATGATATGGTTGAAAATGCGTTCTAAGGCACGAAGCCACCCTTCTGCGGCTGTTGGTTCACCTCTTCCATCAAATGTTGGTGGTTGATACTTCCGAAATTGCTCTATAACTCGACTAGTGTTATCATCCGGCTCTATTTGAACTTGAGTATTTTGAGCTGCAGCGAATTGTTGTGCCATACCTCGAAATAGATTATATAAGTTTGCCATGGGATCTTCTTCCGTTACTTCCTCCACCCGCAGTGGATAGCCAAGTTCTTGTTCCCTACCAGATCGACGTCCTCTAGGCATTTTCTGTTCATAGCATAAGAGATTTATGATTTCTCCCATATACATATATTATAAAGCTATTTTTATAACTATACAAATTAGTAATTAATAGCTCACATAACACAAACTATTTATATATATATAAGGCCGTCCCAAAATTGTTCACTTAATACTACACAAGTGGAATACATCATCTACACTCTGTATCTACATACAAAAGGTGCAGCCTACGTCATACCCATATATATATACATAATTTACATATTTTTGTACACTAGGGTTGGCCAAAAGTAAGGACTAACAACAACATTTGTTCACCAAAGAGCAGTATCCTATTCAGGGTTAGAGTCGTCCTCCACAGGCTCTTCCTCGGGATCTTCCTCCTCTGGATCCTCATCTTCCGAATCCTCTTCTGGGTCTTCTTCTGGATCCTCTTCATCTTCGGGATCTTCATCTTCATGATTATTTTCCTGATTTACTCCGATTGGAGTTTGGATAGGACTTTCGTTTATATCTCCAAATTCATTGTATAGGGGTCCTCCATCCTCTATCTCTTCCCTGGGTCCGTTATTTCCTTGATTCCTATGGGATAGTACATCTCTTCTCAGTGGGGGTTGGTCGTGTCCTATCCAAAATGAAACTATTGTGGTTGTAAATTTTCTGTAGTTGATGTTGAGTGAACGCATGCCTGGTTCAAACCACATGCGTTCTTTATAAAGTTCCTCTGCTTGGGGTTGGAAGAAGTCAGGAAGTGTGTCGATCAGTCGACGAGTAGCTTCATGTTCGGAGGGTCCTCCTGGTACATCTTTTACTTCTCTCCACATACTTAACATTCGTGTTGCATGTACTCCCACATCATCATCAGAATTCCGTTGATACATTCTATAGGCTGCTAACTTTCGCTCGTACTGGGGAATTCTTACACTTTTCCTAGGTGCTCGAATCTGTCCTGCCATCTGTCTTTCGAACATAGAAAATAAATATATAATTATCATAACAATCTATAGTTCAAACATGATCTATAGTCTTAATGGAGTCCACCTAGAATCCCAGTTCCCATAAACTAATAGCAATCAAAATATCATAATTTCATCAATAACATACATCATAATATAATTTCGAAGAATCAGGTATTTACATCACGTAGTATACTAAACATTACATTGTATATATATATATATATATATATCAATTTAAACTTTTCAATACCTGATTGAAATTGGGTAGGCGCAGAGACAATGGACTGTTAGGCCATTTTTTTTCCAACTTAGTGAAAATATAACATAAAAACAAGTCTACAGAAACGTAGACCTGCTCTGATACCACTCTGTAACACCCTGAATCTCATTATGAGAACTAAGTGCTATAAAATAATATCTTAAAAATAAATAAATAAATAAATAAATAAGATTAATTAAATAATCAATAAAATGTTAACAATACTATCAAGCATTCACAAATGCACTTTCAAAATTTTAGATTTCTATTCACATAAAAACTCGAAAGCGTATATTTACATTCATACCAAAGTTTTATTTTAATCCTACAAGCGGAAGATTTTATAAGTAAAAATAGTTTTTCAGTTCAAAATAGTAGTAGATAATATTTACAAAAAGGACATGATGGCCAACAGATACCATGTCGCCACGTCCTGCCCAGCTTCTTTATCTGCAGAAACAATATTAACATGGGGTGAGTGTTTGAACACTTAGTGGAAACACACATTGTCCCAGCTATATCAAATCATACAGTGAACATAACATCTTGTATGTACTTGAAACATAGAACACGTGGGTCTGCGTAGGATGTGGCCACATAACAATAGGGTGGTATTAAACCACAGTGGAATAAACCACACCATCGGTACGGTTCATATCTTAGCCCTTTCGGCCTCGGATATTAGCCGTAAACTATAGGCAAGTACATACAATTTACTTACACATAAAGCACTTGAGTTCATATAACAATCACATAATATAATTTAACAGAGACAGTAATAAACAGAGAAGAAAGTTTTGATATGTTACCCACCTTACAAACAAGCACCTTTAGTGCAACACAAACGTGGAATTCTTTTAAGTTCCGACTTTTTCTCCAGAGCCTACAATATACATGAATAAATCTTATTGACATCAAATCTAACACTATATATTTAATATTTAAAATAAATAAATAAATAATAAATAATATTAAGGTTTCCTAAGGTTCTGCACATTGGTCATAATTGCAATTCAATTTATGTTAGTTAATAATAATAATAATAATAATAATAATAATAATAATAATAATAATAATGACTTCTTAATTAGCTATGTAGAATTCGACCAAATTTAACTAATGAATTTTAAATAATAAATAACTCATTGACTATGCTTAATCTTTATCAACTAGTGGAACTTATCTATTATTTTATTACTCTAAGAACACCTATTAATCAAATCCTCCTAATATCATATCAGTTCTACAATATAATGCAACTCTCAAATAACTTAACAATTATATCATCATTAATCATATACTATGTATACGGAATAAACGAATATTTTTATATACACATATCTCTCTCGTAAATCCTCCGATAGCATTAGTCCGTACTAAATTAAACATTCATGTGTCATTTAAACTCATCAGATTTTACTTCTAGTTACTATATTCTTTCAAAGCTCTACCTGGAGTATTGAACATTTGGTTTTCTTTTAGACTTACAACATGTACTTCTATATTACTATCAATTGATATACTTGTACGCAGTCCACAATCCCCTAACTGCCATGCAGATTAACCATAACAGCACCAGAAATTCCATTTGAGCGATAGAAGCTATAAATTCTAAAATGCAGATTTTTCCAATTTTTAACAGATTTTTTTTCCATGATCTTGCAACATAAAAATGAAAAACCAAAAGATATCTGATTGAGGATATGAAAACTCATGCAACTAGCATGATATTAGAGGTTTCTAACAGTATCAAAATCTCATAGATCCAACGGTTAAATCTTTCAGAAAGCTTTGTCGAAATTGCAACGACGCACATCGATGGGCTGCTGGTAGCAGCCCTTTCATGGCTTCATTCTGCCCGGTCTGAGCTTCTATATAACTATACGTTAACATATGCTTAATCTAAACACTAAGAGAAACAGCTCTGAAAAGTCTCAAGATGTCCGGACGTGATTCGGCATATCAAAAGGATGGCGAAAGTGCTAACTATATTGAAGTTTTTTTTTCTAAGAATTATGACAGCTAATATTTCCTAGAAGAAGAGATTACCTTGACTTGAGCCTCCCAACAGATTCGCGTTCTTCAAATTTAATCCAGCCATATAAACTTTCTTATTGTAATGCATGGATATTTATATGAAAAGCAACCCAAAGTTATTTACGAAAAATCCACGTAAAAGCTTTCCTCACATGAGTCATTAGCAACTTAATTGCCAGGTAGAAAAGCTATTAAGCCTACCTTGAGTAGACTCCGACCCGATAATAGGAGAATCCGGCTTTGGGTTGATCCATTTTTTTTAAATTTCTAACAAGTCTCCTTAGCACTATAGAAATACATGTATATATATGTATTTATATATGTAGATATATAGCTTAAACCTTGATAGCAATTAATTACTTTTTAAAAATAAATCCTTATGATTTACATATTTTGAGTTCCTAAATAAATTAATTCTATTTTATTTTTATTTTTTTTTATTTTTTTTTCCGGGTGTTACAAAGGATCACCTCTATAATTCAGCTTCATAGGTAAATCCCATGCCCAACTTCTTATTGAAACACACCAAGACTGACCCCATGTGATTTCTAATAATACCACCGCAAGCCAAAGAACCCGGAGCGCCCATCACCGACCCATCTGAGTTGATCTTCACCCAACCGCGAGGAGGAGGGGACCAAATCACATTTTTAAAAACTTTTAGGCCCTGGACATGACCTTGGACACTAGCTACCCTAAGAATGTAGAGATCCTCTATATTTTTTTTTGCATGAAACCCATTTTAAATTTAATATATTCCGCTTCCCGCATGGCAGTTTTAACCGAAGCAATCAAATCAAAATATGATGGTTTGAAATCATCATAGGTCACCTTATTTCTCATATGCTAAATGCTCCAAACGAGAGAAATAGCACCAATCCACCAAATAATCAACACTTGAGAGTTGAATTCGCATTTGACACAAAACGAAATCAGCTCGTAAAAGGAATAAAATTCTCGTATCTCAATCCGAAAAAGAGCAAACAACTAATGCCACGCTGGCCTGTTTAACAACCAAGCAGCCATGGAATAGATGATCAAATGTCTCCCCATCCTTGCTACATAAACTGTAGAATAAATGACCAATAAAACCAAAGCGTCGAGTCTTCTCCATGGTGGGAAGTTTGCTAAGTATAGCTCTTCAACAAGTAATCGAGCGACGAATAGGAATGACATGATGCCATAGCCATGTCCTTCACTTAACCAAAGCAAAGTGCTATCTATTGCAAAGTGACACACCGTCATTTTGTGATCAAAATTACACCCATGGGCAAAGCCCGGTGAATGCTTAAATTTACCCTCCGAGGCTAGTATAGCGTCCAAAGGCAGATATCGTCCCACGAGGAGTGTTTAACCTTTCTATATTCTTCATAGCTTTTTTGGGGATTTATTTGGAATTACTGTCACTAATTCGTTCCATGTACACTTCAAGCTAAACACGCAATTACATAATAAAATGGGATTAAACAATATAAAAGATATGTTCAAGTCAAACATGAGGTCGATTTCGGTAGATGCATGAAATCATGGGCACAACCACATAGGTACCTTGATTTGACCGACTAGTTATAAGGAGCAGTTACGAGCGACTTACACACCCCAATCCTTTCTTACTGTTTACGCTAAGAGCGATACATGCGGCGACTCTTAGTCCCTAACTACCCAAGACCCAAAGAAGAGACGCATACAGAGGGTTTGCAAAGGTAACAACATTAAATCGGAGAGACCCAACACTAGAACATGGGCACATCCTCGGTGTGTCCACCAGATCTACCTATACTTCATTCTCCAAGCTTCGATGCATGTTTTATCACTTAGTGGCTCATCAGTGAGGTCGCACTTACTTCCACCCTGACTTACATAAGTAGCCAACTATCTAACCTTGCTATTGCCATGTTATCGTTCTGCCCATAATGAAGTTGTGCATCAATTCAAAGTAAATTAAAAACACTAAGCCTCATGCATATTTTCTATCTCGACCTATTCACATTCGACTTGAATACGAATTTCTTAGCTAGAAAACATATTAATAAACAAAGCAAAAGTAAATAAATAACTTATAGTGAAAGAAAGACAAACTAGATTAACGACTGGAACCAACTCCAGTTTGGGCAAAAAAGGCACGTGCTCCAGCTGAGGGCAAACCGCCGACTTTTGTGCAGAATATTCAAAAGCTAAAATTCAGAAAATTAAGTGCGGAAATGTAAGCGATATCAAGTGTGTTTGAAATTGAAATAAAGAATAGTATTTATAGTTGCTAAATAGCCACATCTTGGCCCAGCCCAGCCCACGCAGGGGCATGAAGTTAGTTAGAGAAGACCACTTCAACACAACGGTAATGCTCGCTGATTTTTAGGGTTCGTGCTCCATGTCTTCTCTCGCCTTATTTCTTCTTTCCTCTCTCCTCTATCTCTTTCTTCATCTTCATCTCTTCTGAACTGATCGCCCCCTTGTTTCGGATTTGCTGCTTACGTGGATCCATGTTGTTTGAGTGGTGGTTGCTGAACTTCCACGCTAAATCCACAACAAACTTCCAAAGCTTTAGCGTCCTCCTTATTCCCTCAGTAGAATCGGCGTCATGATTATGCTCTTAATGGATCCAAACGTGATCTTCTCTCCCCTGTCATACTTTATCCCTAATAAGACTCTAGACACTACTAAAAGTACTAAAAATGAGTAAAAAGTGATGCACTAAATATTATGCAATTATCTACAACTAACACAGGTCACTGCAATATAGTAAGTGAATCGAGTATCGTATCCACAAGGACTGTAAATTTGAACACACTAAGTACTAAGCTAACATGTTTCTATTATTCACGCTACCTAATTCTTGGGATGAATTAATCATAGATAAGAATTCAAATTAAACTAAAACAAGTAATTAAGAAGGGGACGAAAACAAAGTCAACAGACTAAATTACTTAGAAAAATCAAACAATTAATTAAATGATTAATCCTAGGGAATGCATACACATGTATCCATTTTGTACTAATTCAATCCTAACAATTCCCACTTTTAATCCGATTATTGATGGAGGATTTGTTACCTATCTCCGCCAGGTCTCAAGGTAGTCGTGGATTAACAAATTAACTATCACTCTCGTCTCTAGATTAATTGTTAACTCCCAATAGATCAACAAATTTAAAATCTCCTACAGATTTCACAGAACATGTATCAAATCATTCAATTTAATCCCACTAATTAATTATCTCCGTTAGGACTCAAATTAATTAGCTAGTATGCAATGACTATGGCCTTAATCATGCATGAGAAATCTAGAATTGAATATTTGAACACAATAATCAGAAGGGAAAAGTAAACGCATTAAAATCAATTCATAACTTCAACATGTTTGCAAACCCTATAATTAATAGAGTTCTAGCCGCTCATAGTAAAGCTACAATCTAATAAAATACGAATTATAAAAGTCATGACGAAATAAAACTAAAAATGTGAAACACTTATGTCGGATGTTTAAATCATCAATCTCTGTCTTTCTCCGTCTTCACAGCTCTTCTCTAATAAAATATAGGGTAAAAGTCTCTGAATTTTCGTCCAAAGATGAGCCTTAAATAGTTGGGCCGAGTTTGGATGAGTTTTGGAGTCAAATAAAGAAACAGAGAAAAATCCGCCACGAACCGCCTCAACACGCACGGGCCGTGCCCTAAGAGTGTTCTAGCGCATGGGCCGTGCACCAGAAATTGGACTCTTTCACCTTAGTCATGCACGGGCCATGCCCGAAAATTTGTCGCCCGACACTCCTCACCATTTTGCTCCGTTCTCGCTCGTTTCTCATCCGATTGACCCGATTCAAGTTGAAACACGCTCCTAACTCGATCCTCTATCTTCTTAGGTATTTTTCAAGCTCATTTAAATCTCATAAAATAATTGATATTAAATCCCTTCAAAATGAGCAAAAATGTGACACTGCACAACATATGGAAAACTATGCGCAACTTCTCAAAATACACATGCAATGCACAAGAACTACCATCCAAATATACCTCAAAATACATGAAAAATCCATGTTTATCAACCCTTCTAAACTTGAACCATTATTCATCTTAGAACAATGAGGAGAACACTAAGAAAATAAACATGGATTAAGCACAATAAACTCGATCATTAAGGCCTCAAGAACAAATCCAAATATATTTTCAAGAACAAATCCAACTCCTATAACTCATAAAATCATATACACGACCAATCTCAATACATCTAAACATGAACATCACCAATAATTGTATCACTCATCTCTCAAGTGTGTAACATGTACTCTCATCGAATCAAATGTAATGCAAAAGTATCAACCATAAGCTTGTCAATCGTCTACCTCATTTATACTCGAACATGTAAGAAGAAAGATAAAAAAGGTCTTTAATTTATGATGTAAGGTAGGGACATTGGTTAAGGTTAGAAAATTTTGGCTAAGTGACTCAAATGTAAATTCAAACCACTCACAATTTTCTTTTTCTTTCAAACCTGAGTATGGATATAAAAATCCATCTTCTAACTTCTTCAATTCACCCAATCATCTCCAAAACATCACGATTTCCATGTACTTTGTACACATTTCATCATTCTCTTATACTTCACAAAATTCAAACAATTAAGCCAACAAATGACAAAAATTCTCAATTGTCATCTATTTAAGTTTGGCTTTTTCATTCTTTTTTCTTTTTTTCTTCATTTTCAAAGCTTATGAGAATGACAAAATATTTAAGCACCAATCATTCCATTCCTCCACCTAAATCATCACTGTTCATCAAAATAGATACCCTTATTCACCATCCAAACCTCCTATCATCAAAGTTTATGAACAAAAGGCAATTATGGATCAACATTGGCTAGCAAAGGTTAATTTTTCTGGGTTAGTGTTTAGGAAAATCATGTGGCTAAGAACGGATGACCTTAAATCATATCTAAATCCTTTACATACTCAAACAACTCGATCAGAAACCATGTCAAGTTCTAAAGACATAGATGTATGCATGACAAACACTCATCAAAGAATGAACTATGCAATGATGCAACAGTTTAATGCTCAAAATCTCATAGGATGTTCATACTTCAATCTACTTAAATCAGAAGTGCGTATTGATTCATACAACTTATAAGAAGTCAAAAAAATACATGTGCCAAAAATATCATATATATCCCTCTCTCCCAAACTTATTCAACTGCAAAGAGAATAAGTTTGGAGGGAACTAAATAACAGATGTGTTTGGAACGAACTCACCATGCTAATCATAGAAGAAAGGGTCTTGAAAACGGCATTGGATCATCTCAACTTGTCTTTGTGCTCCAAAACTCCTTTCTACATGTTAGAACGATAAAACAAAATACTAAACAAAAGAAAATAAAAATAAACAAAGCAAGAAAAAAAATGATGGGTTACCTCCCATCCAGTGCTTTATTTAACGTCTATAGCTAGACGATACCTTAACAGTCAACGAGGTCTAATGTAATTGTGACACTCTATCATCAAAGGCATTGTGGAACCTAGCAGATGGTTCTTCTTCCTTTTGCATAATGCAAATCTGTGAAGCTTTCAGCTTGGTTCCATCTCTATGAGTATCTTCCACAGAAAATTTGCTTTTATTTATAAAAAATAAAGTAATGCATTTTTCTACCCTTATGCACCATTTCATTGCTTGTTCATTCTTGACAGGCTGCTAAGACGTTTTCTCTTTAATGTGTGGATGTTTGAATTCCACAACTTTATCTTGCAGCTTTATTGATTTCTTTGGTAATGTTTGAGCTAATCCTTGGGGTTTCACTATCTCTTTGGGAGACTCTTCAATTTCAACACATTTCCCAAACACTTCTTCTTCTTTAACCATAAACACCTCTGAGTCATCTTCAAATGATACAACATTTTCCACTTGGATAACGTTGCACTGCTCTGCTTGGTGTTGGAGGCTCAAATTATGAAGAATTGAATTGGCATGCTGCGAACTTCTAATTAAAGAACTTTTCATCTCCTTTGTAGAATCTATTATCTTATCTAATCCAGCATTGAAAGCTATCATATTTGCGTCCATCTGACGCATCAGATCCTCCAAATGGGTCAAATCTGGCTCATATCTTTGATTAGTGTCCCTAAAAGTTGATGCATCGTCGGTTATTTGCTCCATCTGAACTTCCAACGTGCCCACTGGATAATAATATTGCTCAAATCATTGATACTCGATGGGTGGTTGAGGCATTTGATTCAGAGGCAAAGTACTAGGAACACTCCATGCTCTAGTTAATTTGCTCATCCATTTGGTGCATCATCAATCTGGACATCTTATCAATATTCCCACCAAGATCTTCCATGTTTTTTTTGTTTTTGTTTTTTTTTTACTTGAAATAATAAATTATTGTTAATAATAATATCAGTGTATAATCTAATACAGTCCTCAACAATGGTGCTAAAAAATTGATGCACTAAATATTATGCAATTATCTGCAACTAGAGCTGTCAAAATATCGGGCCGGCCCGAGCCCATCGGGCCACCGAACAAATTTCGGATCGGGCCGGCCCAACCCGAAATTTATCGGGCCACATTTTCACAGGCCCAACCCAGCCCATGGGCCGCTCGTCAGGCCTTCGGGCCAACTATAGGCCCGATTTTTTTTAATTAAATTTTTTAACTTTTTAACCAATTAAATAAAACAACTATTAATAAATTAATATACACACAATCATCGCCATCGGTAATTTAAATTTTTAGTCAATTGTATTTAATTAATAATTAATTAATTATGTCTTAATAAGTGTTGTTCAATTAGAATTAAGATGAAAAAAATCACGTTAGAAATCAATATTGAATAACGGTTATTGAATTTTATTTCGCCCCTTTCTCTTTCGTCTCTTTTATTGTTGAACTACTTTATTCGTTTATTATAATAATAATAGTGGAATAATCCAGCTCCACCCGACTGGAATAAGTTGCTATTTGATTTTTCATCATTAATAATTTTTGTAGGCTGTTCGTGTGTGAATTATATTTAATGGAGACACGGGGCATTCCAATTTCCAACAAACTAGGCTACTACAATCTAATTTTTGAACTTATCGTTACTCAAGGCTAAAATACAATTAACAAAAGATAAGTAAATTACTAAATTACAATCCTTAATAATATATTAATATTAATAGACATGACAACACTATAATGTACTAATGCGCATTATTGTAAATTTTGTAATTCACTAATTTGTAATTGTAATTTGTAAGTAATGTATTATGTACTAAACTAATTGTCCTATAAAATACAAAAAAAAGTCGGGCCTCTGGGTTTGGCCCGAAGCCCGATCAGCCAGACGGCCCACTGGGCTGGAAATTTCTAGCCTAGCCCAGCCCAAAATTCAGGTAGGCTGGGCCCATTTTGACAGCTATATCTACAACTAACATAGGTCACTGCAATATAATAAGTGAACCGAGTATCGTATCCACATGGACTGTAAATTTGACCACACTAAGTACTAAGCTAACAGGTTTCTATTATTCAGGCTACCTAATTTTTGGAATGAATTAATCCTAGACAAGAATTCAAATTAAACTAAAACAAGTAATTAAGAAGGAGGCGAAAACAAATTCAACAGACTAAATTACTTAGAAAAATCAAACAATTAATTAAATGATTAATCCTAGGGCATGCATACACATGTATCCGTTATGTACTAATTCAATCCTAACAATTCTCACTTTTAATCTGATTATTGGTGGAGGATCAGAAATGTTGCTACCTATCTCCGCCAGGTCTCAAGGTAGTCGTGGATTAACAAATTAACTATCACTCTCGTCTCTAGATTAATTGTTAACTCTCAATAGATCAATAAATTTAAAACCTCCTACAGATTCCACAGAACATGTATCAAATCATTCAATTTAATCCCACTAATTAATTATCTCCGCCAGGACTCAAATTAATTAGCTAGCATACAATGACTATAGCCTTAATCATGCATGAGAAATCTAAACTTGAATGTTTGAACACAATAATCAGAAAGAAAACGTAATAGAATTAAAATCAATTCATAACTTCAACATGTTTGCAAACCTTAGAATTAATAGAGTTCTAGCCGCTCATATTAAAACTACAATCTAATAAAATACGAATTATAAAAGTCATGATGAAATTAAACTAAAAACGTGAAACACTTATGTCGTATGTTTAAATCATCAATCTCTGTCTTTCTCCATCTTCACAGCTCTTCTCTGATAAAATAGAGGGTAAAAGTCTCTGAATTTTCATCCAAAGATGAGCCTTAAATAGTTGGGCCGAGTTTGGAAGAGGTTTGGAGTCAAATAAGGAAAGAGAGAAAAATCCGCCACGAATCGCCTCAACACACACGGGCCGTGCACTAAGAGTGTTTTAGTGCACGGGCCGTGCACCAAAAATTGGACTCTTTCACCTTAGTTGCGCACGGGCCGTGCGTCAAGGTGGCTTCCTGCACGGAAAAATAACCATATTAAAAAAATTCAACCATAGCCTTATAAATATCCACCCTAACAATCTCACAAGAGGCTTGGAAGAATTTAGTATTGAAGCCATCCGGCCTTACTGCACTGTTCACATCCATAGAGAAAATGACTCTCTTTACCTCTTCCAAAGTTGGAATTTTAATTAAACTCTCAGATTGATCATGAGAAACCAGATTATGAATCACCTCTATTAACCAACCATTATCTTCTGACTGCAAAGCAGTGCCATTGAATAATCCTTGAAAATAATCCACCATAAGCTCCGAAACCCTTTCCATATCAACCACCAACTGATCATTAATATAGAGAGATGAAAGCTTTGTCATGGCTTGAGAACTTTGCAATGCCTTGTGAAAAAATGTCGTACTTCTATCACCGTCATTAAGCCAACCGATTCAACTCTTCCGCTGTAGAAGAATTGATTGGGCCGCAAGCTTTTGATTGATTTGCAATTGAATGTTCACCTCTCTTTCCATCATCAAATCTGAATAGGGAATGCTAAACACACTACACATTTTCCTTTACACACTACAATTTTATTACACGCTACAATTTTTATTTTTATGTTTTTACTTTCCACACTATAACTTTTTCCATCTTTACCCTTCACCTTAAAAATCTATTTTAATTGTGTTTATTAATTTAAAATAATTAAAATAGAAAATCAAAAAGTTTCACTAAATCAATTTTGATAGGTTTTACGGGACGCATCGCAGAACAAATGCAGAAAATCTCTAGGGTTTCGATAGCTTATTTCTGATTTGAGGGGGAAAAATCAAATTCGGATGGAGAAGTGTTTTTCGAAGTGAGCATTCTTCGACCCAACCCAAATCATCATGGAAGAAATGCATAAGTTTGATTTTTTTACTGATGTACGGAAGTATAATTTTGACTTCTGTAAGGTTTCGATAGCTTTGATTCGTTCTTAAGGTTTCAATAGCTTTGATTCGTTCTTAGTTCTACATTTCTTGTTCTTCGTTTAATCTGTTTTAGTAGGGTTTCGATAGCTTTGATTCATTCTTAAATCTGCATTTCATGTTTTTTGTTCTTCGTTCTTCGTTTAATCTGTTTGTCAAATTGGTTTTTGTTGATGGGAGATGGTTTAGTCGAAAAACATTTTCTGATATTCTTACTTAGGATACGCTGCTCTGCTGCTTATGTTTCAAAAAATATTTTCTGATATTGTCCATTGAATTCGAATATTATTTTCTGATGTGCTACTCATGCTATCAAAATTCTGATATGGGCTACTATTTTCGGAAAATGTTCTCTGATATGATACATTACAATTCAAAAAATGTGTCTCCGAAATGCTATTAAAAAATATTTTCTAATAAGCTTTGTTTCATTTGGAAAAATATTTTCTGATATGATATATTGATATCAAAAAACATTTTTCAAATCAGTTGCTGTCTTTTCATACTAATATGCACTCTTTTAGGATAATATTCTCGAAGAAGGCCAATAGCTTCGACAAAGAGATAACAAGCGACAACTCGAATTCAAGTTGAAGAAGCAGCTTCAATCATCGTTGAACAAGGTGCATCTCCAATTCAGGTTGAACAAGAGGTTCCAAACAACGATGTTAAGGATAATGATGTTGCCGAGATAGTTAGAAGCGCATGTCCAGGAGGCCCTGCCGATCCGTCTGTACTTTTCAGCTTTAGAACACATGTAGCAGCGGCTATATGGGAGGGTCAAGAGAGAGATATGTTAAGATGCCACTGCCTCACAAGCAAACTTCTGAAATGGAGATATTGTAATGAATCTAGTAGTGCTTTGTGGAGGGATTTGGTGAAGAGCTCCAAATTGATACGTCTGAGAACGATGTCATACAAAGGGCCAAAATTTATAGATTTTCTTTATTGTTGACTTGTGTTATTTGTATAACTTTTCTGCAATGCTGCCAAAATTTACTTTGGTCGACTATGGCTCGACGACAAGCTAGCAACTAATTTTTCCTCATCAATTGTTAAACGACCGGCATAAACGTGACCTTCTAAGTATTGTGCAATTGGATGATTGTGAGAAGCACAAAAAACCTCCAATAACGATCGATCATACTCTCAAAAATAGTGGCCATTTAGAAGAAAAGAACATCCACATTTTTTAGTTCCAGATAACCTTTCATTTTTTAGTGTCTTAACTTCATTTTCGTCAAATTTTCCTTCTATCTTATCATAAATAAGCTTTGATGGTTTTTTCCTAGGCTCACGGTAGTGCCTGCTTTGTTCATATGCCAACTCTAAACAAGGAAGTCTTCTTTCCTTTCCCATTTCTGAAGATTTAACAACGATGACAATCCCAAGTGGAAGAGCTCTCTCACGAACCCAATTAATCAAAGCTTTCATGTGAACAAAACCACTCCATAGTGTGGAATATATCTCAATAATTAGGAACTAACTCATGTATTGGGTCATCAACACTATTCTCTGTTACCTATAAAACCGGTGACAAACTGATAGATTCTAAAATATTTGAATGTTTTAGAGTCGGAAATAATTTAGTGAATCTTCCTAGTTGACATTGAAAAATAATTTATGATCTGCACTGGTGATTTTAGAAAAAAATTTCTGATCCATTTTATGATTTTCGGAAATTGTTTTTCGAATGATCCTTCTTATTTCAGAAATATATTTTTGACTCATTATTCACATGGTCGAGAATATGTTTTTGACACTCTGTAACGGGTTTCAGACTGTATTTTTCAACTTATCTACGACGAACACAGCTCTCTAATCAAAAAATTTTCAAAAAATAATCAAAAAAATATACGGCAAATGACTTACATTGTCCGTTTCTTCAATCTTTTCGTGCTCCATGGTTGATTTCCACCCAAAAAATCAATCTAAATGGATTTTGAGAATGTCTAGGGTTTAAGAATGGTAATGGTTGATTTCTACTCCATTTTTGAAGTGTTCTTCAGTTATGGCTAGTGGTATTTGGTTTATTTTTTATTTATGATCATTAAGTTATTTTTTTGAATTTGTAGATATTAATTTATTAGATTATTTAGTAGGGGTATTTAAGTAAAATGATAAATAATTACTTTTCAATTAATTTTAGTGTGTAGCGTGTAAAGAAAAAGATGTAGTGTGTAAAGAAACACCCATCCGAATAACATTCTTTCGCAATCTGCTCCTGCAGCAAAGTCAGCTCCTTTTGCCATACCATAAGATCACGAATAACATGTCCAAAGAAATTTAAATTCCATTGATTAAGGACAGGTTTTAAACATTTCAGCTTATTCATCACAATACAAATTTTACTTTTTGACGTCTCCCCCTCCTGCCAAGAATCCTGAACCACTCCTAAAAATTTTTCGTGTTCCGTCCACATTGATAAAATCTGAAAGGCCTCGGCCCCTTCCATTCCTCCATCTCACACCGTATCACGAGCGGTGAATGATCTGAGCATATACGCGGTAACAACGAGGCTGACACCGAATCCCAACTTTCTCGGAAATATTATGTTACTAAAGCTCTGTCTAATCTACTTGTTAAACTAACACAAAATCTACACAACAATTCATTATAGATGAGAAAAGGAAGAGGTGAAGAAGAAAAACAAATATCTTCAATAAGCTTATAAAAGAAGT
The DNA here is from genome assembly GCA_026008535.1 of Perilla frutescens. Classification (NCBI taxonomy): domain Eukaryota; kingdom Viridiplantae; phylum Streptophyta; class Magnoliopsida; order Lamiales; family Lamiaceae; genus Perilla; species Perilla frutescens. The sequence continues at coordinate 34,451,786 of BRKX01000012.1, forward strand.
CTAGAGACAAAAAGTGAGTCCCAATACAAAACATAAGACAACTAAAAGGAAAGGAAAACCTAAAACAATATAAAAGGAAAATAGTGCCCTTGATAGCAAAAAGGACAACCTGAGATGAAGAGGCAATGAAAGGTAAGGTAAGAGTTCCTTGTTGTAAGTGGTGGCGAGTGAAATGACAATCAATCTCGATATGCTTGGTACACTCGTGGAAGACGGAGTTGTGAGCAATTTGGATGGCGCTCTTATTATCACAATACATCAGGGTCGGGTCAAGGATAGGGACACCCATATCAGCAAGCAACCAACGTAACCAAACAATCTCAGTGGTGGTGGAAGCCATGGCACGATACTCAGCTTCTGTGGAAGAGCGAGAAACAACCTTTTATTTTTTACTTTTCCAAGAGATGAGAGAATCACCAAGAAAAACACATAAGCCAGTGGTGGATTTGTGATCAACAGGATCATTAGCCCAATCCGCATCAGAGAATGCTCGAAGCTCAAGAGATGAGGTAGAAGAATATAAAAGGCTGTGAAACATTGTACCTCGAAGATAGCGGAGGATACGGAGAACAGCAGACCAATGAACAGTAGTGGGTGACGAGACAAACTAACTGATGATATGGACGACATAGGCAATATCAGGACGAGATATAGTGAGGTAGACTAAGCTCCCAACAATGGTGCGATACAACGTAGGATCTTCCAAAGGTGAGCCATCAGAGTTAGAATACCGAACATTTGTCTCCATAGGAGTATCAATAGTTCGGGTATTAGTAAGGCGAGCACGCTCAAGGATGTCAGTGCTGTACTTAGATTGGGAGAGGAGATATCCCCTAGGAGACTTGCAAACCTCAATACCAAGAAAGTAGCGTAGAGGACCTAAATCCTTCATCTCAAAACGAGATGCTAATTCAGACTTCAAGCGAGAAATCCCATCTGTGTCATTCCCATTAATAATCATATCATCAACATACAAAAAGAGAAGAATGATTCCAGAGTCCGAGGTCTTAATAAAAAGGGTATGATCACGGTCACTCGAACGTAAACCAAGAGAAATCAGAGCAATAGAGAAGGTTTCATACCAAGATCGAGATGCTTGCTTGAGGCCGTATAAAGACTTTTTTGAGGCGGCAAACATGTCCAACCTGATGGTATACTCCAGGGGGAGGAGTCATATAGACCTCATCAATAAGATCTCCATGTAAGAAAGCATTCTTGACATCCATCTGAGAAAGATCCCATTGACGAACCGCAGCCACAACAATGAGGGCACGAACTATGGTCATTTTGGCGACGGGAGCAAAGGTTTCCTCATAATCAAGACCCTATTGTTGGGAGAAACCTTTGGCAACCAACCTTGCTTTGTATTTTTCAATTGATCCATCTGCCTTGGTTTTGATCTTGTACATCCATCGAGAGCCAATGGCATGTTTACCTCGTGGAAGAGGTACCAAATCCCAAGTATCAGTATGAGACAATGCATCAAGCTCATCAGTCATAGCTTACTGTTATAAGGGGTCAAGAGCTGCTTCTTTGTAGGAATTAGGCTCAGAAATTTTGTGAATAGAAGACAAGAAAGAGATGAAAGCAGGGGAATATGAGGAATAAGCAAAATCAAGCAACTTAGTAGACTTACGGACACGTATAGAACGACGAGGAACATGATCCACAATCTCAGGAGGTGGAGAGGGGGCGACAGGAGTAGGAGGATCTGCATGATCATCATGAATATCATGTTCAATACCTGCAATGTCAGCTTCAGTGTCACAGGTAAAAGGGTCAGTATGGATGAGGTCAGTATGGTACACATTATGAGAATTAGAAGTGATAGAGAAAAACAGAATATGCTCAAGGAAGAAAACATGATGAGAGACATAGAGTTTATGGGTAACGGGGTCAAAACATCGATACCCCTTTTGTCCATCCCCATAACCTAAGAAAACGCACAAGGCAGAACGAGGAGAAAGTTTGTTACGTTCGACATGTGGACGAAGAACGAAACAGGTAGAACCGAAAACTCTCAAAGAAGTGTAATCAGGACCATAACCAAAGAGTTTTTCAAAGGAAGATATACCAGCAGTAAGGGAGGAATGAATTCTGTTAATTAAGTAGACAGCTGTGAGGACAGCTTCTCCCCAAAATTCATTAGGAACAGAGGCGGATAAGAGAAGAGAACGAGCAGTTTTCACAATGTGCCTATGTTTTCTTTCTGCGACACCATTTTGTTCAGGTGTGTCAGTGCAAGAGGTCTGCTGGATGGTGCCATCATTGGCAAGTATCTCACGAAAACTATTAGAGGTATATTCCTCTCCCAAATCACATCTAAAACACTTGATAACAGCAGAAAATTGAGTTTTCACAAGAGCACGAAATGCACTATAAATACCCAAAAAGTCAGAACGATGTTTCATGAGATAAACCCAACAATAACGAGTATGATCATCAATGAATGAAACATAATAACGAGACCCTCCCTTGGTGGCAAGAGGAGAAGGCCCCCAAACATCAGAGTGAATCAAGTAGAATGGGGAAGTAGAAACAGACATACTTTTATAGAAAGGTAAAGCTGAAAATTTGGCTAGTTTACAACCACTACAACTGGAAATGTCATGACTTTTCAGTTTTCCTAAAGATCCAGTAGAAACTAAAAAATTCAAACGAGAAGAAGAAACATGACCAAGGCGAGAGTGCCATAAATAAAAGTCAGAGGAAGATGGAGTTAAGCGAAAAGTAGATACATCAACACTAGAAGCTGCAACTTCAGGTACTTGAAGTTCATCCATGATGTACAGTCCTCCCTATCTATGGCCTGTCCCAATCCGTCTCTTGGATTGCGGATCCTGCACATGACATGAAGAAGAAGAAGAGAAGGTGACAAGATATCCAGAATCACAGAGTTGACCAACAAACACTAAATTCAATGAAAGTTGAGGAATTTGGTAGACACTTGGAAGAGAAACACAAGGGGACACAACAGATCCAACACCTGATAATGGCATAGGAGTGCCATCGGCAGTCATGACAGATATAGAATTAGATGGCATAATTGAAATAAAAGATTCAGCAGTGGGAGACATGTGGTGTGAAGCTCCAGAGTCCAAAAACCAGGCAGAAGAAGGTATACCTGTGGAACTTGGAGTCGACAAACTTGTGGCAGTAGACATAGCATGAGGTTGTTGGTGGAGAAACTTCTGGAATTGCTCAAGAAGAGCATCTGTCATGGGGGAAGAAGGCGAGGAACCTTCAGAAGATGATTGATTTGCTGAAGGAACAGCAGCAGTGTTGGGCAAATAAGATTGCCTAGGCGGACGTGGGTTAGGTTGAGTTGGAGGATATGATGGCAGATGAGAAGCAAATCTGTTCAAAAGTTGTGGGCATTGAGCTTTCCAATGACCCGTTTGGTGGCAGAAGTTGCACTCATTCGACACCGTGGACTTAGGATTTTTGTTCTGAGGCTTAGTTTGTGGTCGAGAAGGTGTAGCCAAAACACTTTGAGTTGGAGGTGGGAGAAGACCCTTCATGGACCCGAACTTGTGTCGAATTTCCTCAGCAAGAAGCTCACTAACTACAGAATCCACAGATGCGAGAGGATTGCGATGCAAGATATTCCCACGTAGAGCTTCAAAGTCATCATGAAGTGCCATCAAAAATTGAACCAGACGTTGTTCCTCTCGACGGGAGATATAAGGAGCGAATGAACAATAACCCAAATTTTTTTTTGAGTCGGGGCTCCGTCCCGAACCCCGGGCAGGGATCCGCGATATCGGGTAACAAGCAAGAGATTAAACCTACTTTGATACCATGTTAAACTAACACAAAATCTACACAACAATTCATTATAGATGAGAAAAGGAAGAGGTGAAGAAGAAAAGCAAATATCTTCAATAAGCTTACAAAAGAAGTCTAGAGACAAAAAGTGAGTCCCAATACAAAACATAAGACAACTAAAAGGAAAGGAAAACCTAAAACAATGTAAAAGGACAATAGTGCCCTTGATAGCAAAATAATATTACATATGTATTTCTAACACTACTTTCCACGAAATTAGGCTGCAAGCGTCTTCTAGCCCAAGAATAAAAAAGACCCGAAGAGAGAACTTTCATCAAACCTTGTTCATCAATAAAAGATTCAAATTCCCAACACACACTTCTATTTATCTTCTTAGAACTCGTCATCTCGTGCGTCCCTCTAAGAGCATTGAAATCCCCCAAACACATGAATTTGCTGTGGAAATTGTCCAAATCCTCCCAAAGCTTACGACGGAGTATATATGAATTGCTGCTATGAACAAACGCCACAGTTCCCGCCCAATTATTTTTAGAATAAGAAATCACCACACATTGATCCAAAGAAAAAATCACATCTACTTGAATGTTGGCAGCCACCAAAATCCAAATATTAGACAACTTATTCGATCTCACATTCTAAAATAGAGAAGTCATCTGCAATTGACTCCAAAAATTATTAAATCACTTAGTGAAGTGAATTTTAGGCTCAAGAATACCGAGAATATCAGGATGAAACTTTTTACAATGATTTAATAACATATCACAGGAGGTCTCATTAGATATCCCGCATATGTTCCATGACATGAAATTTATCATTTATATAGAAGGAGAAGGGACATCATCCCCTGATTTTGAAACATAAGAGTCATTGATAGGACTTATTCTACTTGTTATTATCACGACTTTTTGGTGACCTTTATCCCTATTGTCTATCCCATATTTGTGTATTTTGGTGCTTTGATATGTTGTTAAGTTATGTAGGGACATAGTACGAAAATGGAGAATAGAGGCAGGTTTTGGTGCAAGAAAATATACAAGTGAAGAAAAGGGAGAAGTTCGAGCGGACCGAGCTGGCAGGGCATGCAGCTGGAATATTCAGACAGATTTCTGGAGGCCCGGTCCAGAATATGTTTTGGGCTTGCTGAACTTAATTCTCGGCCCACGCACAAGACCTGGACGCGGAAATACTTCTCCACCGCCTTTTGAAGACCCATGCATGGGAGTTACCATAATTATTTAGACTAGGATTTTATTTCCTACTAGAACTCTATCTTTTATCGATTGTAAAATATATATTAGGTATCTAGTTTATTTTCTAAGGAGAATGCACGCTAGAGACGAGAACACAGCAACGATCAGAATTAATTCAGTTCGATATTTTTCTTCTCTTCAATATCATCATAGCGCAGCAATACAATTTCTTGTTGATCGATTCTAGCATGCAAAGTAGCTAATTTATTCGTATTCCGGTGACGACGACGAAGCTCCGCTTTTATAACTGTGAGATCTAATTGTTTGTTCATAATTAATTGATGCATGTATCTGTTATTCTTGGATTTCGGGTCGTAATTATTCTAAGTCTATTGAGTAGTTGCAAATATTTGGTAGGTTGTGATTAATTACTAGCCAATTAAATCGGCCATACGTAATCGTGGTTTAGGTTTAATAAGTGGTAAAACGGTTGCTCAAATAACTAGGGGAATAACAAAGTTAATTTTACAGTCCTGCGTCAGAGTCTGTAAGTTAAGAATCGGGTCTTTCTTGTGCTCATTGTTGTCGGCTCATTAAACTCATAGAGCGTCTCTTACAGTTGTCAGTCGATTAGGGGAATAATTAATGAAGCGTCTTTTTAATTATCGAAACAGTATGGAAAGATGAGGTCATGTCAGAAGCGTCTTCGGTGACTATAACTGATTTGCATGATTTGATTAATTAATTCTTGCATCTGTGATCGGTGTTATAAGTGGAGTGGAGTTTGTTGGATCCGGAATACCCTCTTATAATTGATTTAGTTCAGTTCGGTTGCACACGTATTCTCGCTAGCTGGTTATTTAATTCTTCGATTTATTTTGTTACACCATTCACACAAAACACGTTTCTGGAAGTTTGGGTACACAGACTAAAAGTCAAGAGTAGTTCTCACCGGTCCTTTGGGAGACGATCCTGCTCGCCACTGTACTCTGCAGTGTGGGCTTGCCGACGGAAGTCGGAACATTTATTTTTGGTGAAAAACGACGCACCAGTTATCTATCTCCTGATCTATAAGGCCCAATTCAATTGCAATCTTTGACGTATTTTTTGATGCCACTGAATCAGTTGCCCTTACTTCAAAATTTAAAACGATTTTACCACCCCCCACGTGTCGCCTTAGCTCGGGAACGTAGTTCATCAATTTTACCATAAATTACAGATTTAAGCGATCAATCTTCATGTGGATTAGCCGAAGAACCACCTTTTAAATGCAGATTTCCTCTATCTTTTTCCACCAAATAAGATGATTTGCGCACCAGAAGAGTCGGATGCGTTTTATTTGTTTTGATATTTCTCTTCAATGTTGCCGAACTTTTAGCATGCAAACCATGCTTGTTACCCGCCTGCACAACCTGAGGCTGCCCCCTCTCAACCCCTGGCACTTCATTATCCTTAATTCCTTCCCCCGATGACTCACGATCACTCTTCGACTCTATCTTTCCCAAAGCTGAATTTTCTTCCTCACCATCTGCCTCAACCTCTTGCTCACTCTCCGACGTATCTTCGACCAACACCGTGTCTCCCTCCTCCATGCTTTCCTTCTCCAGGACCTGTTCTTGTAAAATATCAAATTTATTAGCCATAGAGACCTATTTATGAGCTAAAGATCAAATCTATTCCTTCACAACCTCTCCCTTATTGCCACCCGTACTTCCTTTCTGAATCCAGACCTCTTTAGGTATCTCTGGCTTAGCCGTCTCCGACATAGGTTTTGTGTATATTCCCCGCGTATCACCATCTTTGGATTTAACGTGTCTGCATTTTGATACCAAATGCCCAACTACCTGACACGTACTACAAAAAAAGGGGTCAAGTTCTCGAAATCAAGATCCACAAAGAAAGAAGATTCCCCCTATCGATCATCACAAAGTTTTGCGGTTGTTGAGATAGATCAATCTCAATTAAAATAAGAGCGAAGTGCCCAACACCACCATGCCACGAGTTGTCATCGATTTTAAGAGACGTACCCATGGCTTGTGCTATCCCAACCAAAACTTCATTATGCCAATATTCAAATGGAAAATTGTAAACCCTCACCCAAACTTGCGCCAAGGAAGATTGGATTTTGTATGGGGTGAAGTTAGGAAACCACTCCCTAATGCGAAGAACCCACCCCAGGCTTAGTGTTCCACGTCTGCGACGATCGAACTTTACATTGATCCGTCTCTGACGTGAATTGCAGTGTAAAGAAACCCATACATAGAGAAATCAGACGCCACGAGCATGACGTTTCCCAAATTTGCGAAAGTTTGGCATGCAGTTCTTTTAAAGGTCAGGGCTTATCTCCCTTTGATAACATCAATCTACCAATCAATGAAAATTGAAATTTTAACAGTTGGGCCGAAATCGACGAAAAAATCACCACGCTTAATAGGCTGAATACGATTTAACGGTGTTGAAACATCAGGAAATCTAGGTTGTAAATTCTTATTCACAATCGATGCAAATGAGGGACCATGCATCGACTGATAAGCCACAGTATTGATCGACACCCTAGCCGCCGAATTAGGGTTCATGGGCTGTTTTTCTAAGTTTCGTGAGGATACCTTAGAATTATTATCTAACGCTCGGGAGAAATCATTAGATGGAGGTGCGACGTTCATATGTGAGATATGTTCGCCGAAATTGAGATTGTGCGGCAGCGGTGGCTCTCCCATGGTTCACGATGAAGAGAGAATCCATAAAAAAAATTAAAAAAATAAAAATAAAAATACATAGCTAATGAAAATGTAATCTGTTAGATTGGTTAGATTTGTTAAATGAAGCTTTTGTATAAAATAAAGCTCTTGTAACTCTTTCTTTACACTATTTGAATATGCAAAAATTATCTCCCTCACACTTTCTCTCTTTCTTTCTCAAGATAAATCTACATTCTATAGTCTAACATTATGATAGGAATCCAAAAAAAAATATTGCAATACATACTAAATTTAGTTAAATGTTGACTTTAATTTAAACTTCTAAAAATCTCTGATTGAATTAAGTAGAGATTGAAATGATAAAATTTAATAGAGCCCTCTATTTAATTTAATTAAGGTAATTAATATAAATTTCTGTTTGTTTTTATTTAATTTAATATATGATAAAAAAAATGATGTGAATATTTAACAGTCACATCATTTTTTGTTCGATGTAGTTTTAACACCATTAAATCTTCAAACCTTAAATCGATAATATTTAATCTTTCAAGTCTTGAATCGATAGAATCTATCTTTCAGGTTCTATATAGATAGATAAACCATATTTCGGATTTTGAATTGATAATTCTCCTTAAGAAAATTATAATCAAATCTGGTCTCTGTGTCTTCCATGCTATTTATTGATGAGTTTGAGGAACACAAACATATACTCCCTTAATTTCATAACAATTTATCTTTAGGGTTTGCAGCAAAAATTAAGTATAGTAAAAAAAGAGACAAAAATACAGTACTCTTCCCTACTTCTATCAAATATTATGGAAGAAATTTCATCTATCAAGGGTAAGTTAATATGTAGTAGGGGATTTATAGTAGTTTTTTTATAGGAGGTAAAATTGGGAGAAACAATGTAAAAATGTATAAATGATCAAATAATTTGAAAGACTAAAATATCAATTATTGTGAAATTGAGAGAGCATAAGTTATTTTGTTCAATTATTACAAAAGGATATAGGTTAGTAAAACTAAAAGTTGCATTTACAGTTTTCAGACATTGCAGCAAAACAAAGACAGAATTTTATTGAGCTCTGTAAAGCAGTTCAAATTACAGACCTGTAAACTAGCTAGCAACTACCCTGATTAATGATGAAAATGAATTGAAATATAGAAAGAAAAGAAAAACTGAACTGAACACGAAAAATAATTAAAGAAAGAATAGTGATTGAAGACTGTTGAGAAGTTTTTATTTCCAAGATAACATATAGCTAGTATATAGTAGTAATTAACGCTCTCTAATTAAATAATTAAATTAATCAGCTTCCAATATTGAAGGCTATACAGCTTCATGATCTCCATTATATTAATATATTCTCCACTGAGCTAGGTTGGGCGGCTCATTGAAGAAGGCCGCCTCTAATGCTTATTTCTTCAGCGTGAGCAAAATATATTCAGCATATAGATCGCTGCACGCATGCAACACCTCGATCGTCATTAATAAAACTTCAATATTAAAAACAAAAAAAAACTTAATGTATTGTTAATAATAACTCACATAGAAGATTGAAGAGTTTGTATTGCAGTTGCGGGAGGCAAGAAATCGTTCACAGCCACCTCTTTATTTTCATTCTTTTTATCTGCACATACGTTTGATTAATTAATTAATTAATTTGTTGCTGGATCGAGTAATTATTGAAATTATATAGAGCTAGGAGATAGAATGAATTGAAAATGATGATGATTACAATCTTCAAAGAAGCGTCGGATTTCGGTTAGTCGATGAGGGGCGAGCTGGTTGATGTCGGTGTAGTGTCTGTACTCTGGATCATCAGCACATACGGCTATCAACTTGTCATCTTTCTCACCCTGTCACGTTTTTGTTTTCTTTTTTCAATTAGGATATTTATATCCATGCAAAACCAAATTAAATTATTTATAATTCATTAATTAATACTCCATAATTGGGAATGAATCATTTGTCAACATAGCGTAAATTGTGGATTCATCATATTCATGGATTTGGCTATGATTATTTTTATTTTATATTTATTTAATGGGAAGATAACATATATATTTGTCGTGAAAGATTTATTTAGATATTTGTAAATTTTACTTCAGTTGATTATCGAGTTTTCCATATTGCAACCGCAGGTTTATAAAGTATGTTGGGTGTGAAAAAAAGCATATAGAAATAACAAATCTATCATTTTAAAACGTAAAAATATCATAACAGAATATTGTGTCATCCTTATCCCCAATTTCAAAATTGTGGCCAGGTAGGTGTGCGTTAGGATTGATTTAATTTTCCTAATAAATAGACGTGCAATTGTCTTTGTAAATCATTACTTGCTTTTATTATTGATTTTTCATATTGTAATAGTCGATTTTTAAAGTACATTGGATTGGAAGTGAAAAAGATATTGAGAAATAACAAATTAATATATACATTGTGAAATGGAAAAATAGCATAACGATATATTATGTCATTTTATTCTCAATTTCAAAATCGTGTGTGAGCAGAGCTACGTATTAGGGTGAATTTAATTTCCCTAATACATATACGTGAATCACAATGCAATTGAACATCCTAAACACGATTGTACATATTTGCTCTTTAGTGCATCCACAATTAAAATTATATATAACATTATTTTTAATTCTCTCCTAACTAATAATGACTGTGATCTTAACAAATTAATTGATAGGATATGATTAATCCACAATTTACTCACTAGTAAAAGAGCTATATATATATATATATATATATATGTCCACATGCTAGCTCTTCCCCTCCATTATATCTATAATATGTGTGACTGTGTGTATAGATAGGCAGTCGAAATCCTCTGTTACACATTTGTGCTACATCATTTGCAAGTTGCAACACGATTCAATTTATTCGTTTTTCTTCTATTTCAATTATTTTGTTTTAGTTTAATTATATACATTTTAATTAGGTTTTATTTTATCCAATTATGATTTATAATTATTTTTATTTAATTTTCACAAAAACTAATTATTTAAAAATTAAATACTAAAAAAATTACAAACCATAATAAAAATAATAAACTTAATTAATAAGTGCAAAATTAAACTAGGGTAAAAAAAAATCTAATAAATTTGAAGGTGTGGCAGGGAATATAACACACACACACACACACACACACACACATATATATATATATATATATATATATATATATATATAATTTCATATGATAGATAGGCACCTGGTCAATCATAGGCATCAACCCTATAGGCCTCACTCTCAGCATGCTACCCGGAATGACCGGCTCCTGTTCAAGACCTCTTTAGAATATTTCTCACAAATAATAATAATAATAATAATAATAATAATAATAATAATAATAATAATACAGGATATAAAATTTTTTATATTAGAGAGCGGACCAACTTGGTCAAAATTGGTCGCATATTCAAAATTATGAGATGGTGTGACATAAATGTGTGCGTATAATATATTTGGGGAACTCTCTCAATCAAGAAATTTAAATTAAAGGAGTCATCGATCACCAACCTGCATAAGGACCAAAACATCGATTGGGTCATTGTCTTCACAAAGTGTGCGTGGAATGAAACCGTAGTTATGAGGATATACCACTGATGAGTATAGAATACGATCAACCTGCAAAGTTTGTGAGGATTGGAAATTTGGAATGGATGATCCACTATTTTTAGGAGATCAACTATAAATGAGTTTTCTTAATTTGTGCTCAAATGATGAGGAGACTTTAATTATGGGACGGAGGGTGTAAAATATATTCAGCTTCTTCGAACAACTAATTATTTTAGTCCATCTAACTATATATTTGAACGATTTAAACTCCTCTAACTAGTTTCTCATCAAATCTTTATCTTCGATAAATTAACTAAATAGAATACATAATTTATATACAGCATGTCCTTATTTACTACTATTACTCTATTATTTTTCATTCATATTTACTCAATCGGTCAAACTTATTTCAATATTAAATAGGGTTATACTTGTAAAACATTATTTTACAACAATACCAATTAAAAATATAACTATAATTTTAGGACATTCTAAAAAAAAAGAATACAATTATGCATGTGAAATCGTCTATTGCACACTCAATTTTTTGTCAATTTTTTTCTTTGATTTCAATTTATTATGCTTTAGTTTAATTTTACATTTACTATTTAGGGTTCATCCTACCCAATTAGGGTCTAATATGTTTTTTTAGTATTGAATTTTTCAAATAATCAATTAATAACTAAAAATTACGGTGCATTCTAATTGGGTTTGATGAATTCCAAATAATAAGTGTAAGATTAAACTAAAGCTTAAGAAATTGAAATCGAAGAAAAAAATAGAAAAAAAAAACTAAAAAAAATCAAGTGTACAATAAAAAATGCAACACCAAATGTGTAATAGAAGATTTGAACCGACAATTATGGAAGAAAGGGTATGAATTTAGCATCCAAAACTAGCCAAAGCGTAAAGACATGCAAGCAGTATAATAGGAATCAAAGCGTCCGTACGTATACCTTTATGAGGCCAGTTTTCTTGTCGAGTTCATATTTGACTTTACTTCCTTTTGTTATCTCTATGACCTGTGAAACACACATATATATAACAGATTGTGCATCTATATTTTAGCTACGGACATATGGCTTGAAGACTTACGCAGTTGATAATATGAGGTGCTTCAGGTCCTGCAGAAATGCAACGGAAAACCTGCTTAATTAATGCATGCATACATACATACATAATGCGTATGGTCAATCAAGGTGCATATTCGGTTTCTCCATTATATTTAATTTTAGATTTCATTTCAATTCACTAATACACAGGCCATGCATCATCCAATATTACAATGGTGTATATGCAATATATATGTATATATTCAATACAGTTGACGACGTACATGATATATATATATTAATTTGATTTACTTACGTACCAATGTCAATATCATGCCAAAGATGTGCGACGACTGATCTCTTGGACAAGGATGACAAGATCCTCTTGTTGAGTTTGGGAGATTCCACCCGAGCTTCTTTGTCCTTGCTCATTCTCAATTCTCAATCAATTAACCTGCAAAACACAGTTGAATAATAATATATATATATATGTATATATGAAGAAGCATTGATCTCAAGCGTTATCGATCTGTTTTTATGAATTTTTACTAATTTAATTAGTCGATCAGGATATATTAATATATATATATATATAAGCATCTTCTAGACGGTCGAGGACAAATTAAGAAAACGCATATTAAGTTGAGATTACTGAAATTAGACGACCGACCTGATCAGATAATGCAAAAAATGCTAATGGCCGGTAATATATATATGCTGCCTAATAGTACCACAAGTAGGTTGTATACGTGTAAATCGATCCACATAAGAAGCTTTAATTTAGTTGCCTACATACATAAAATCTATATATGATGCGCATCAAATACAACATATATATATATACTAATATACATTATACATATATATATATATATATGCACGTTTAATTAATGTAATATACATTTCAGACACTTGGCAAGAGATCACCCATATCGGTCAAAAAGAAGTTATTAATATCCTTACATAGAATTGCAATTTCATACCTACATTCTGACTATTTTTAAAAAATAATTATTTTTATCAAAATTAACCAAATAGTACACATTTTTTCAAGATTTTTGCAAATTTAACATTTAATCAATTTTTTCAGGCCTGAAAGTCTTCGTAATTGATTATATTTTAAGATTTCTATTTTTCCAGTCGAGTTGAAAAAAAAAACCATCCAATCAAAAATACTTAAAATACAATTAATTTTGTAGGATTTCTATTTTTCCAGCCGAGTTGAAAAAAAAAAAATCATCCAATCAAGAATTCTTAAAATACAATTAATTTTGTAGAATTTGTGGGCTGGAAAATTGATCTCTCCATGTTAGATCAATTTGTAATTTTTTGAAAAAATGAGTAATGTTTTGTTTTAATTTTGAAAAGTGGGTTATTTTTTTAAAAAGACCCAAAATGAAGGTATCAAAATGCAATTTGCCTTATCTTCCCATGCTCTATTACTATTATATTCATTTGTGTGGATGTAAATGAGGCAATACTTAGATCATTTTTATTTGGAGAACAATCTCAAATCATGAATTCTCCCATACATTAGGTGCACATCAGATGATTAATGAGCGTTGAACCGATCAACCCGTAAAAAAAATGATGGCACATATGCTACTTTTTTAATTTTGAAGAATACTTTTTAGTATATGGTTGATACTGATTTTGACGGTTTTCTTTTTTATTCTGGCTTTGACATTTTTTTATTCTAACTGATATATTTTAAGTATATAGGTGATACTTTTGGACTTTTTAGTAATATTTTTTAATTAAAGTTACAATTGATACTGATTTTAACCTTTTTTTACGAGTTGACCAGGTTAACATGTTGACCTGCATAGACCATCCGATGGTGGCTAAGATGCACTCATGCAAATAAGACCCTCCCATCTCAAATATTACACACGCAGACACACTTTATTAATTATAACTCATCTAGACTCTAGTCATGTACATAGATATTTTGTTACTATTACAGTCATATACATGAGGCAATGCATAAAACTAATTATTTCACACCAAATTAATTACCACATCAATTTAAAGTGTAATTAAGAAAACTACAAAAATCAATATTGTTCCTTCAATATTCTCCAATACTCAATTAAGGTCCTCCAAAGAAAAAAAAACCAATCAAGATAAAGAGTGTCTAATAATAATAATATATAGATGAGTATATATGCAGTACGTAGAGTGGATCCGAATTTAAAAGAGTGATATGCGTGAAATAAGTAGGAGGTACGTAGGTTTATGTTATATAGATAGATAAGTGATGAGTGATGATGAATGAAAAAGGATGAATTATTTATAGGGCACGTAAATAGAAGAATCGGGCGACATGGATATCATTTGCAGGAGGCTAGAATTGGAAAAGGTCTCCTCCAATGCAGTAGCAGCAGCAGGTGGTCTAGGTGGTTCTTTGGCAATGTGTATCAATTCCCTGGCAACATCCACCATTCCAAGCTTCCCGTCACCTCCAAAGAGCAAGCACCTCGTTGCCAGGTCTGCTACTATTTCTATCTGCTCCCTCCAATATGCTGGCTGCTCGTGATAGTATAGGCTGGGATCCACCATCTCTTCCACCTTCCCCTTCTTTATCCTCTGCAGATCACTCCTGCTCATCATGTTCCCCGTCACCATCTCCAGAAGGACAAGGCCCAGCCCGTACACGTCGTTCCTTCTCCGACACCTCTCGTGCAGCTCGAAACCGCCCAGCTTCACCGAGAAATCCACGTCCAGGAATATGCACCCAGATTGGAGATCGTGGTGGAATATGGGAGGTGAGATCTCGTGGTGGAGGAAAGCCAGAATGCACGCTGTTTCAGCTGCAATCTTCAATCTCCTGTACCACTCAAAACCTACGTTCTCATCTCTCGCGCGTCGCAGCTGATCCCTCAAACTTCCGTTTTCCGGGTACTCGTAAACCACGTGCACCAGGCCAGACTCAGAGTCGATGGACCATCCAACAACCCCAGCCATGTTTCTGTGGGAAACAGCGGACAGTGTCTCCAGCCTCAAGAGGACGCTCTCCATCTCGCTCTCGTTCTCGTTCTCGACCCTTTGTACGACTACACGTGATCCCCCCATGAGAACTCCGGCATAGAGTGTGGAGGTGGCACTGCAGCTGCAGCTGTCGACTATTTTTTGCCCATCGCTAAACCCTTTGGTTGCTTCCTCGAGCTCGTGGTATGTGAATAGCCTTGACGATTTCTGCTGCGCTCTCGAAATATTAATTGTATTCTGCTCACAGATCATGAGCTTATCTGATCTAATACTGCGTTTCAACAGGAAGAGTGCCGTCAGCAGGGAGGCCACACACACAGTTGATGTTAGCACCCCTGCATCACAATTCACAATTGATGTTCTAATTAGTAAACTTAATTATTTCCACAATAAATAAATTAAATGTCATGTTAATTTATTTAGTTAATTACGTACCAGCTAGAATTATTGCCTTTTTTCTACCATGTTTATTCCGAAAACATTCATTCCCATCAACTTCCTTTCCATCCTTGATGCAGGCTGCCAAAGATGAAAAAAGATGTGCATATATATATTCATGAAGGAATGAATAATTAATGTGCATTCATTATATATATATATATATATATATATATATATTAAAAAAAAACTCACACTTGAGGCATCCAACTCCGATAGGGAAGCCATCACCGGAATATCCATCACGGCATTGGCATCTGATTCCGGAAGCAACAGAAGTAGCGTTGACGACGTTGGCATTGGCAGCACAGGCGGCGTGGGTGGAATTAGTGGGAACAGCCCATTCCAACTTAATACCGCGTTTTCCAATCCTGCTCCCGGGTAAAACAACCCAAGAAGAAAATCCACGGCACCCATATTGTGAAAAAGCGGTTAGGCTATCGCCGGGGCGCCAGGAGCTTTGGTCAGAGAGAGGGTAGCAGCAGGAAGGGTAGCCGGCAGCTCGGCCGTCGCAGCCGGGCATTAGAGAAGTTCTTTCGCAGTCTGGTTTGCAGAGAGAGGAGTCCTCACAGTCGTACAAATCGAGCACGTTGTCGGTGGAGATGGCGAAGTATTGATTACCGGAGAAGGCGAAGGACCTTAAGTCGTTGTAGTGGCGGCAGAGGGTGGTGTTGGGGAAGTCCACCAAGACGCCGTCGGGGAAGAAGTGGAGGATGCGGTAGGTCTGAGAAGCGATGGTGAGGAAGAGAGAGGAGGAATTGATGCAGGAGAGGGAGAAGGCATCTGAGAGAGTGGATGTGGCGTTGAGGTAGAAAGGGAAAGGTATCTGAATGCTGCCGCAGCATTGGGGCAGTGAAGAATCAGTATGGTGCAGCAGAAACAAGAAATGGAGGAGGAATGAAGAGCACCGCCACCACGGCGGCGACATGGGAGGAGAAGGATGAATGTGTGATGGTGATGGTGATAGTGATGAGGAATGAAAGAAGAATGGTTGGCATGGCAATGGCATCGAAGGGAGGGAAGAGAAGACGATTGGTCTGTGGAATGGGATGCATCCGTACCTATGCAACTGTGCTATTCCCGTGCGTCGCGGAATTGGAACTTGGGAATTGGATTGATTCCTCTCTTCTCATCGAGATGGGCGTAATATGACAAATTTCCCTCCCGTTGGGCTTCAACTGAAAAATCACACTCTTTCTAGAATGGGCCGAAATGTAGAGTGAGAATAATTTTAGTTACGGCGAGGTCCATTCACTGAGGATAATATACATGTCCAAACAAGGAAGTTAAAAGTTATTGAATTACACTTGCATGGCCTCCTAGATAGTACACACAACAACTGCTACACGAAAAGTATGGTGGACGATTGGTGGTCTTTCAATCAATACATCAATTAAACTCAAACACAATACAGAATGAACTGAAAAATGCAATACCGGAGAGGCGCAGCTTTTACAACAACATATGATACAATCATCATCATCATCATCATCATCATCATCATCATCATTAAATCAACATCATCAAGTAGAAGCCTCTCCTTCCACGCGTAATCTCTTGGGGCATTTTTCTTCATCGTGACTGTTGCCCGACACCCTGCACTCTTTTGCCTCCATTGAACATCTCTTGTACGGTTTAAATCCAGTCCGGCGAGCTTTCAGCTTACCATATCCTATTCCTAGTCCCGTATTTAGAGCTTCCTCTTCCTTGTTCTCTCCAATCAAAGATGTAGTAGTATCTTCCTCTCCTTTTTCCTGGGAACAACTTACCCATGTATTCTCATTTAGGTCTAACTGTAATCCATTTAAATCTTTCTCACTTTCCTTATTACAGTTTTTCTTGCCCTTATTCGCTGTATCAGGTGGAGGTGAAAAACTCTGGGGCAATACTTCTCTGGAGAAGAGTGCATCAAATGCCAGTCGTCCCTGCATGCAAATTTCACAGAAGACAAATGTATTAATGTCGGAACAGATTGATAAGCTACGCGTTCATAAAGGCAGAATAATAATCTTAATACCTCCTCTGATACTTCCTTCCAAGAATCACTGACAGTAGCATTATTGCTTGTGCTTCTACAACGTCGACTGAATGGATCACCAACAGCATGCATTGCATCAAGTTCTTCTGGCTCCTCTCTCTCTTTTGTATGTTTTTCCTCTTTCCCCTTGATCTGTGTTTCCAAAGCATCAGCTTCTACTTCGCTGCTAGAAGGTGTGTTCGATCCACATGAAGAACGGTCTGCCAGCTTTTTGTTCTTGGACTTGTCTGCATCATGCTGCTCGTCAGTCGTAACCTCAACTTTTGCTGTTTCAGAAGCGGCTAACCCAACATTCAGCTTCACACCTTCACTTTCTTCAGAATCTGATGAAGATGATCTTGGCACCTTCGAAACTAAATGCTGTTCGTGCAGAGCCTCGGAGCATTCTGGTTCCAGTTGTTGACCTCGTATGGCGGGATCAGGACTGCTCTCCCTTCTTTCACTGTTTACCACTCCACCTTGGCTGCTAGCCATTGGAGTTGCAGATCCTGATGCAGGAGAACAGGCAAAGCCAGGGTGATACGGAGCACATAAAGGAAGTAGGCCATGGGCTGCCCACCATGCAGTTGCAGCTGCTACGGTAGCTGCAGCAATTGCAGCCATACTTGGAGTTGTACTTATCGGCTTGGATTGAAATGCCCCTGCTGAGGCAGTAGATGGTTCAACTGAAGTTTCTGTGTTCACAGATGGCCACAAAGTTGCTGCAAAGCTAGCTGCAGCATAGGCTGCAGGATTTTGCGACAGAGCAGATACAATAAGACTGGAAAATGCAGTTGATACATGCAGGAACGACTGGTAATCATCTTGACTTTGGATAGGAGCAAAGCCTGGATGATAACTAGGAAATGACTGGTGAACAGAAGATTTTGATGCATCACTATAATGTTCAGAGGCAGCAGAGGCAGCTGGATTCATGAATAGTTTTTGATGACCATGGACTCCACCCATTTGATGAAATATAGAATCTGCATATGACATGTCCGGGGAGATATTGAATGCCCTCATTCCTAAGCTCCCGTCAAGAATGTGCACAGGGACATGGCGAGGATACTTCTGCGAGGCCTGCACATCAGCAGTTCTTAATGTATCATCATTTTCAGACTGCTTAAGCTCGTCTGTTCTTTTAGTATGCACAGATTTCTCTTGTAAAAGGTATGGGTCGACAACATTTGAAATCTTGAATGCCAGATTCTCCTGAAAAGGCTGTTCATTATCAGACTTCTCCATCTGAAATCCGTTGGCTTCGGTAGTAACCTGGGATGCAGTGGTTTCATCCTGATTCATTGCTTCTCTTGAGAGTGGGACATATTGCCTAAAACTAAATGATCTTTTAGGAGCATCAGATACTGAGGTGATTTTGTATGCTGGAGATGCGGATTCACAGGGAGCTGTCGTGAGAGGAGTGAAAGCCTCAGAGCAGTTATCTTTGTCATGGTATTCTTTACTGTTTCCGAATATCTCATCATCGCAAGGTTTCTAGCAAAACATGCCGTGACAGGGTAAAAAAGAAGATGTTTATTCAAGTGAACTAAAAAAAGAAAAAATTAAACTCGAGATCAGAGTACTTCCTTGCCAACACAAGGTATAGAAGAAACACTACTAAAATAACTAGCTGGAAGATCATACGGATTCATGCAATGAAAAAACTGAAAGAAATAAAAATAACTGTACAAGCATAAAGAATAGCACATACCTCAGGTTCTTTCTCCATGGCCACAGTCACTTTGCTATGACATGAGGAAGAAACTGGGCTTGATGATATTTTCCCATCTTTCACTCCCATCTGGGAAGCAGGAGTTCCCACACTTGTCTTTCGTGGATAAGGATTATTGGGTTTTCTTTTAGGCCGTGGTGGAGGGATTTCGATGTTGAGAGATTGTCCTATTGGAACTCCTTTAATAATGGCCTCCTTTTCCAACTGGATTACAGAAAATAAGTTAAGCATCACAATACAGTGTTGCACAAAATAATCTCAAGGTACAGGAAAAGTAGCACACAAGATATTAATAATTGACAAATATTTATGCCTAAAGTTGACACGGGACTAATTGAGAAAAACGTCCAGAATGCACTTTTTGACAACCCAAAAAGGAGTCCGAATAGCTTCTTCATAACAGCAAATCAACCATTTCAGCATAACCAATGAGATCAAATCAATTGTACTTCCCCCTCATAGTGATCTAAATTAAATACAGAATGCACTGTCTTACACTGCTCTGGATGTACATTAATAATATATGGACCTCAAATATTAGCTCGTCAGAGAAGATTCACAAACCGAAAAAGGGGCTGGCTTAACCAGACAGATTGCTTGGCGAAAAGAGTGTCTTATCCTCCGGGATCAGATGCTCCACTACTATACTAAATTGCTGATACAAATCCTCAGTTCTCTTTTCATCCATAAATGCAACCCCCCAATCCCACAAGGACAAAAAAGAGTTAATAAGCAATTGAAATACAATAGAGGGGTTAACAAAGGATTGATGTGATGGCGGGGGGGTTCCAGGGTAAGTATAGTCTTGCAGAAAGAAGAGTAATAACTAACAAGTACTTCCTGTCCAAAATCACAAGAAAGAACAATTAAAATCAGTTCTACTACCCAGGGAAGAGGCAAACAAGTGAGGTCATTCTGATACATATATTGCCCTAACGACTGTTTTTAAGAAACATTTTTTCTATCATCCTAAGGAGAAGTCTTTGATATGAATTCTTCATGCCAGTCCCTAGTAATGACAGCTAGGTGCAATCAGTTTCACAGATGACTTTGAATCTGGTTCTCCTGCTCCTCAATTGGTTTAATCTTCTCCATCATCATGGAATAAATTATTTTGACTGTGGCATCTATTCAGTTGGTTTTGTCTTTTCAAGACCTGTTCAGCAACAGTCTTTCCTCCATCCTTGGTATATCTTTCCTCTGCTTCTTATTTGTATTCCTACCATCTTATCTTTTCTGACACTACTGTAGACAAGCTATATATCATTAAAAAATGCTAATATCTGATTATTTTACGGGCAAAAAACATACTTGGGTACCTGTACTATTAAGATTTTCTGAATTGAGTCTTGTACTTTAGTTGGGTAAAATCAAGTCCCAATACTTACATTTGTGTTAAAACAAGGTCCCTGCACCGTTAAATTGCATTGTTAAATTGTTAATTTGCTATGAAGAAATATATTATTAGGTGATATTTATAGTTAAAAAATGTGATATTTATAATTACAAAGTGACGATTTTGTTACACACGGACCTTATTTTAACGAAAATGTAAGTGCATGAACTTGATTTTTCCCAACTAAAGTACAGGGACCCAATTCAGAAAATCATAATAAGTACAAGATCCAAGTATGTCTTTTGCCTAGTTTATGCAGGTAGAGGTCTTTGTGAACAGAAGATATTCATGTGTAACATATCTTCATCCGCTTTATCCTCATTTATTCCAGACTGCTTTATAGAACCTTGAGAAGACATACATATGGACTATATAGGCAAACTCGTATATGCAATTTATGGCTTCAACATTCTAGTTCACTTTTGTTTCTCCACATTGTGTATTCAATTATAGAAAGTGCATGGAATTTGTAGGTTTTAAATGGTATCATGGATGATGTTGAATACAGTGAACAAATTACAGAAAAATTATCCATCTCTTAGCATGATTTATCAGCCATGAAGATTCACACAAACTATTGATTATATTTCCTCACCATGCTTTTTTTTTAATCAAAATCTGATGATAATAATTGTCTCTGAAAAATATTAAAGAGTTTATATTGGGGTTACTAGCTGGCGAAGTTAAAAACCTGATTATTTCCCTACTGCAATTGCAAGCTTTAGTAAAGCTTGATCTTAAAATCAAAATGAAAGCCACAACTGTATTTACTATAGTGTGGAAGTACTGTGGACAATTGACAATCATGTCCTGAGACAACAAGTGTTTTTTGTCATCACACAGGATCCTGAAATTACTCAAAAATGTAATAAAAGAAATTCACAAGTATAATTTCATGCTCTCAACTATTCAAGTATGAAAATGGAAGATAAAAGAATTTCAAGGAATGGCTAAGATATTTTTCAAACAAGCATTGAACTAGAGGTAATATTAGTGTATTGAAATATGAAGCCTTTTTGAACGATTTAGAAAATCAAATATGATTATGACCAATATAAGAAAAGAAGTATAATTAAAGAACAGAATATAGCATGGAAAGAGTATGGAACTTCATTTTTTTATCAAGTTAGAACACAATTGAGGAATTTCAGGTTTTCTGAACAAATAAACTCTCCCACACATCACACAATTATGGGCATATAACAGGAAGACCTAAGTACGTCCATTATAATAATATAAAAGTTACTAAATCAAATACAAAAGCAAAGGGCATTTCTTAATTCTCCACTCATCCACCCACATTCACTCTAACATCCCCTCCATTAATCAGCAAAATTCCAGAACCACTGACAACAGACAGTTTAACATTCAGCTAAACCGACAATAATGGAAAGGGATGACAATGTATGCCAACTACAATAAGATCGAGGATACTGAACCCATTCCATGAAGCAAATTTATTCTTAATTCTTCAAGCATCCCCCCTCATACCTACTTTGATCAGTTAACATCCTCTCCGTACAGCAGCAAGCTCCCAGAGCCAAAACCTATAGACTTTATCGGATATCTGCAAATTACTAACTACTCGCTGTTTATTAAAAGCCATTCTTAATTTTTTCATGGGGTTCCCTGAGCTGCAGGAATTTGGCGCAAATCAACGGTATATTTCAAAAACTAATATTTCCATCATAGATGAGTATAGTTAAATATTGTTTCAGTCCCAAAGGGGAAGTGTGCTTGGTTTCAAACCTACATAACTCTCACAAAATAGAGTGTACTGAGTAGGAAATCTCATTGTTATTGGATTTGCAGTCTAAAGTCGTTTTAGACATGCATCAACAAAAAATTCATGAACTAAATTCCTAGATGGCCAAAGAGAACCTTTGTGATCAGGTTATTCTTCAAGAAAAAAATCACAAGAAAAAGTTGAAGCCGGCACATAGAGGGGAAATATATACTTTACTTTTTTAGGTAGAAATTTGGTGTAGAAACAATCAGAAATATAGAGTTCTAACCAATACCTAGGTGTCTCTAGAAAAAAAATAGAGAAATGAAGGAAGCTTATCTGACAACAAAATGACAATCAATCATATCCTCAATAAGGAAACAACACATGTGGGATCAATATTTCATAAGGAAAAAATAAAAAATACAAAAGAGATTGTTTCCAGCAAAGAGGGACAAGTGTTTTCCTTTAATCTTGACATTTCCATAAAGCTATTTCATATAGCTCATTACTGTAATTTGATCCTCCAAAATTTACATGTCAATCATTTCAGCTGTCCCCATATTCATACTTCAGACCCTCCATGTAGAAAGTATCTTGGTTTCCTACTTAGCAAATGGTTGAACTATTAAACAAAAATAGCCTAATAGGTAAGCTTCTGTTATAATACACTATTGAAGGATATGGATGACAGCCTTACACCTTTTCAAGCAATGTATAACTATTAGTTTCTCTCTGTTGTAACTTATTCTTCAACTATTCTTTTCATCTTTCTTCCATCAATTGATTGGACTATGGGCCAAGTTCAGGTTTTAGTTTATATTATTTTATTTTTCTGACCGACACAGGGTTGGAACAATGATCCCCCATAATACTTTACCCTCTTTCTGCATAGGAAACTGCCTAGATTAGACAGGATCAAATCTTTAACTGGAGGCACAGGACATGATAGGACCCACTAATGCCAAATCTAAGGGAGAAGGGCAATGTAGAAAGACATGATCTAGGTCTTCAGATTGGTTCCTAAAAAGAATGTGTGAGAGGCGTTTTGTGTAATACATGATCTAGGTCTTCAGCAACTTATTGATAGGTACTCAAGCCACGGTTCTAACTTCACCATAAAAGCTAGCTCAAGTGTAGAGGATTGACCCCGTAACTTAATTACCAATCCTATCATTCGACCTCCCTTATAAACAGGGCATCTGCGGAAAGCTCTCAATTTGGTAGCCTTCACTCTGGACCCACGCGGCACCAGGTAGTTCTCTCCCTTAACTGGATCCGGTAGGTCGGACCAAAAGATAGGTATCAAGTTGCAGGTCTTAATTTGAACACAAAAGCTTGCTTAATGGTGGAGGATTGACCCCCCCCCCCCCCCAACTTTAAGTACCAATCCACAATTGCTTGTGTATCTGATGTGGACCAACAAGATTGACCATTTGGATGGACAAGTGTAGACTATGGCGGAAATAAATTGTTGGTCACCAGACTCTTGCTGATAATGATCTAGACTTCCCATTGAATAAGAGCCATCTTCATGGGGAGTCAACAATACAGATGGCAAGGTCTCAAATTGGCAAGCTTGTTGTGGAGATAGATTTCCAGTTCATGAACTGAATGCCTTGGGGGA
Source organism: Perilla frutescens (assembly GCA_026008535.1). Classification (NCBI taxonomy): domain Eukaryota; kingdom Viridiplantae; phylum Streptophyta; class Magnoliopsida; order Lamiales; family Lamiaceae; genus Perilla; species Perilla frutescens. Next base: position 34,476,017 of record BRKX01000012.1, read on the forward strand.
TGCAAAACGACACTGTTTTGTGATGAGGTGGAAGATATACTGTTCACCTTTTAATTTTTTGTGCATTTACACAAAGGATTCCAGTATGCTAACTAGGGGTGTGCAATCGGGTAGGAACCGACTGAAAACCCCTTAATTGATGCAACCGAAGACACCGACCGATCACCCACTAATGGTGATCAACCACCGACCGTGTCGGTTCGATCAATTGACCGGATTGAAAAATAATAATTTGGATTCATATCAACGACAGTACAACACATAGGGCTGGACAATATTCAATATTTTTATTTTTTTTATTCATATCTTTTCAGCTAACAGACATTGAATCTAATCTATTAATCTTTTCAATCAACTATTCTTTATTCAACTTAGCACCAACATTTAACAGTGGAATTGGAGAGTAGAGCATGAAATAAGCAAGGCTCCTACCTTAGGGCTGGAGTCACGGCCGAAGGAAGGGGTGGTTGCGGTCGCAAAGACCGAAGAGAAATGAGAAGAGAGGGTCTGAGAGATGACAAGGTCACGGCATGAAATGAAATTGACTTAAGGCTTACTTCTAATTAAAATTATTCAAAATATATCTCAAAAAAACTAATAAGCCGATGTTTGGGGTAGTCGAATTTTTTTAAGCCCAAGCCCGACCAGCGATCGACTACCAGTAGGGTAGCTCGTTTTGGCACCAACCACTGACCGAGAAGGCATTGGCTTCGAACCGAACGGTTCAAAACCTATCGGTTCGGTAGTATGTTAGGTTGCGGTCGGTTTGATGCTTAGTTTAAAAAGGCGCAAGGCGCACCGAGGCGCAAACTGCCCTGGAGCCTAGGCACAGAGCCTGAGGCGCAAGTGCGGGCTTTTTGTAGGCGAGGCTCACCAATAGGTATATGATAATAGATACTTTAATGGCCCACAATCAATTACTAAAACCCTAAATTAAATAATAAGATCTTTCTCTCTCATGTCAAATGCGCTGCATCTTCTTTCTTTTTCATCTTTGTTCACACCAGTTGCCCTACTTCCATGATTCCGCTAGAGGGCGATGCGGCAAAGGCAGCGCCTGGGTGCACCTCACGCGCTTTTGCGAGCCTAGGCGCGCCTGGGTGGGCTTTCCGTAGGTGACGGCGCCTGATCAGAAAAAAAGCCCTAAAGCCGCGCCTCGCTTTTTTTGCGTGCCTAGGCGCGCTTTTTTAAACTAAGGTTTGATGCACACCCCTAATGCCAACTTGGCAATCCGGTGCCGGAATTTTGATACGATGTTCGATTTTTGAAAATGTTGAAAGGTCATGAAATTTTTTAAAACGTCATCAAAGCTTGAACCAAAAAGTGGTATTTGTCCTCAATATTAACGGGGTCGAGTTGGCAAGATTTGACTAATCCCTTCCAAACTAGACCAACAACAATCTAAAGCATAATCTCAAAACTAAGTATCATGAATAGATGGGTATCTCTTGAAAGGTCATAGTTATCCAACCTACAAGCAATCTCAAAATCTGGATTAACTATACCAGCATTTAATTTTTATTCAGGGGAGGAGACAAGAAAGCTCCCATTGATATAGATGGTTAACTTGTATGCATTTCAGTCTTTCGTGAGTAATGAGAAAAGAGACTAAAAGAAGTTTTAGTTCTCTTAGGTTACATAACTCATACATATATGTAGTGGTTAAATGATACACATCTTCTAAAGCAAATTATATCATAATGGGACCTAAAGGCTAAAATTGATTGGAGAAAATGATGTCTATTTTTATCCTAATTCTCTTTTTACTTTTTTCACACAAGTCATAAGCTAATCATCTGAGTTAGCTTCTATTAACTCGGTTGAAGATTTCCTACCAATAGATGATGCTTTAAATGCTTCACATACCTATAATACAACTTCATAACCAAAGCACTATGATTCCAGAGAATATTAGTGAATATTTCAAGCTATAGCTCAACATAGTTCCTTCTTGGGGTGAGAATAGAGTCAAAAGACAATACTAAATTTAGTTTAAATTGAATGCTCGGTTCATTTGCTTGAGCTCAATGAAATATAAGAGACTGAGCTTGATGTAACTCATTAGAATTCTCAAGCATCAATAGTAGCAATGATGTAATGTTTGTTCTAAATAGAATCAATGGACATGAACACTACTTAAAATGATACTTTCACACTCTTATAGTATATTATGTATGATTGTGAAGCCCTAACTTCATACAAAATGTTCCTAGGGAAGCACGGTTTCTAACAATACAGTACTCAAAGGAATCACAACACAATATCACCGGCACAAAGTCAATTTAGTAAGAAAAGAACACTTGAGCATATACAACAGTTCCACTTACCTAATTTCAAACATGAGATTCTTACCTAGGAAAGGGCAATTTCATATATCATGAACAAGATAGAAAAAGAAGGCAATGGAATTGACCTTTGTAAAAAACTTTTGTGCATGACTTCTTATCTGCACAGCAGTCTTGGTTCCTATATGTTCTGTGCCAACACCAGATACAAACAAAAAGAAGAGCAGGGACCACTCCATAATCAAAAAAAATATACCCAAGAAAAAGAATTCTCATAAAAGGAATTATCAGTAATACATCTTAATCAAAAACATGAAAAACAATGTGGACTTGATTACTTAACGTAAGGAAGCATGTAATCAACCTGAAACAAATTGCAGTCCTAGAATTAGTTGAGTTCCAATCACAGATAAAAAAAAAAGGTAAAAGAATAGCGACCTTCTATTCGCTGCCAAGCACGGCCATAGAGCTTGAGAGCTTCTAGAAACCTATTATGCTCCTCTTCGGTCCATCGTTCACGCTGCTTAGTAATTGTATAAGGTTTCCTTGCCTGCCAATGAAGAGTAAATATTCACGGCTCTAGAAAAGACAAGTGAGAAGTAGGGAGCAGTTTAGAATTCCATTGAGATAAAATGTGTTAAATGAGACCTTAAGGACAAGGTCTTCTCCTGATGAATAAGTGTCCATCTAAACAGAGGACCAAGATAGTCTTCAGATAAATAAGGCGCTTTCGTACATCGCTTCCAACAACAGTGCCAAACAGCTTGGCCGTGGTGGTGATGGTGTTATTGTACAGGACCTGATAAAGTAACACTAGTGCTGCAAAAGAGAAAATCTTGTAACAGAAAAACTTGTACCCAAACTACTCAAGGAACTCTGCCTCTGTTTCCAATCACCAATCCTTCATACGCCAGTACTTTCTCGTTATAGTTTAGATATCTGAGTAATATCAGAACGGCGGGATTGGAAACAAACATATAAATACTAAAATTCCAAATAATAATAACACTAATAATTTTTTGTTTTGCTTGATTGTTTTTGTTGGTTGGCTTGAAGTAATGGGTAGATAAGCGGGTAGTCAGAAAGGGTGGATTAGGAATGGAAACAGAGACAGAGCAAGGGAGGAATAAAAGAGAAACGCATCTCTGAATCAGAAGCAAGTACAGTAAAACAAGTAGTAGTTAACTCCATATCCAGAATCCTCACCAAAACGAACCGCATGTTGCCTTAACCTTTGCATCCAACCACCCCAGAATAACAGGAAAAGATCAAGAAAAGAAAAAAGAAAAATAGTTCAATCAGTATGCTCGAGTACACTGGGGAACTCAGTGAGTCATTAACATTGGCAGCATCACAAATAAAATAAACAAATAAATAAATAATCTATGCTATTAGAGGGCTCGATAAGCACCTTCGAAGAAATCCATGGCTAGAGACCAGTTCAAAAGCTCCGATCTCTATCGGATCATGCATGAACGGAAAGTCATAATGGTCGATCGGAATCTTCAGCACTCCGTTCGAAAGCCCAATCAGATTATGGGGGAAAACTAAAAAGGCTATTAATCGTCGGGAACTGCTAATTAACGAGGAGCAGCTCGAATGAAGAGAGAGAGAGAGAGAGAGAGAGAGAGAGGGGAGAGCAAAGAGAAGAGAAAGAAAATGGTAACGGTTGTTTGTGTTTTGTTTTTCAATTTTTGATACGAGGAAAATTGTGAGCCACTAGTAAATAACGTGTGGATTTGATTTAGGAAAAAGAAGAAATTGGGGGTTTTATTTGAGGCTGGCGAGCAGCCAACATTGGTGAGAAAATGTAGTTAGGGCAAGAGATGGTGCCATCTGGCACAAAGTTAGTGGCTGATGAGTCTCCTCCTGAAGTCCCTGACCCCAGCTCTGCACTTTTTTTTGTTTTCTTTTTATTAGAATATAGAGAGTGAGAGAGGGGCAGCTTTCCACCACAAACTCGTTGTTTACCACAGAGTCAACTCGACTCGTCCTGAGTTAGCAAAAGATTGCACCTCGTCACTCGCCACCCCTACTGCTGCGGGACCCACCACACCTACGTCTACGTGGTCTTGCTTTTCTTTTTCTAGAACTGTCGGCCGCGGCTCCCCCATATCCATGATCCATATATCTCCCCTTCACCCAATCCACCTACTTAACTTCTTCGCCTTATAAATAACTAGTATTTCTCCGTGAAATTTATTGTGTAAATAGACAAAAATACCCATTTTTTTATTCAAAAAATCTAGTTTACCCCTCATAACAAAAGCATCCAATAAATATTCATTTTGTCTAAAATACTCTTAAAAAGTATTCACACGTGGGTGCCTTACACATTTCTTACACCAATCTTACACAATTGTACTTTGGAACGCACAAACAAACATGCAACTGTACTTCCAATGTGATTTTTTTTTGTCTCTTACATTAAAGTTCGCGTGATTAAAGTAAGAGTACTTGTACGACTGACAAATCACGAGAAAGTTAAACCAATTCAAATTACGATCAGGATTCCACTGAATACGATCGTGATCTAAAATTTTCATATTCTAAGTATTTCAGGAATCGATCGTGATGTTATCGGGATAATATTGGGAGTCTTGTTTATCCCGATCGGGGTCAGAATCGGGATTCCAAGTATATCTGGAGTTGATCGTGATGTTATCGGGATTCTGAGTATATCGGGATTTGATTGTGACTCGATCGGCATTTTATTTTATCCCGATAGAGATCAGAATCGGGATATTATCATAAATTCGTTCTCGGGATTCGAGTTGTGTGTGTATTAGAGTTTGCATTTTGAGTCTATAAATATCGAAAAAAGAGATCTTCTACACTACCAGCGTCCATTAAAAAAAATCAGCCTCCATCCAAAAAAAAACGTCCATAAAAAAAGGAATGACTTTACCAGCACCTATTTCACAAGATTTGATTTTCTACACTGCACCTTGGATTTGTGAAATCGACCGCGTGTGTCTTAATCATCTGCTCTACTATCTCTACCGGAAAAGATGGGTTCCCGATCAAGATCAATAGAACCTCAACTGTCTTCCTCGTATTAAAGAATTGATCGAGGTGCGTTTCGGAGTAGATATACCGATGTCAGAGTTCGTCAGACGCATTGATAATTGGCGTCATAGGTACCATATTTCTCTTGGTTAATCAATTATGTAGGGGTCGAGCGTCTTGATTTGTACATCAGACTCATCGATGCGGATGTTGCCCAGTGGACTGAAATTGCACAGATTATTCGTCGAATTTATTTTGAATAACCAACATATATTTTTTTTATTCGCCAAACTAAATATTTTTTATTTCATTACTCATTTCATATTATTCAGCGTCGGAACAAAGTACTGATTTTACATGAATCAAGTAGAGGAAGAATGGGAATTTCGAAAAAGATTCTTTGATGTCTGTGATCAAGAAGTCTTGGACAATGGTGCCGGTGAGGACGATATCGGGCCACCCGCGGTTGATTCTGATGAAGATAATGAGTAGAGTAGTTAGAGTTTAATTAGGGTCTAATTAGAGTTTCTTTTATTTGATTTTTCATGTTTTAGGATTTTTAATTAGTTATCTATGTAATGTTTTAAATTATTTTATTATGTTCGTAATTTTATGGATTGAATCTTAATTTATTAAATGCTCTTAAATTATTTTATCGTGTTCGTAATTTTATGGTTTCAATTTTAATTCATTAAATTATCTTCAATTATAGATCATGATGTATTCGTAATTTTTGTCTCCTTGCGTTAAAAAGGTAGAATAACGTGATTGAAAAAATAGTAGAAAAAAAAACAAACGTAAGTTGTTAAACAATAGTAGGGAAAATTTGCGATATCACGGTCCAGATAAGATCAGGATTATATCGGAATTTGATCGATATCACGATCGGGATACGATCGTAATTGTATCAGGATTCATTCGGAATATCTTATCAGGATTTGGTCCATGTGTTAGGGTTTTCATTAAAATCACGTTCATCTACACTCAATTACTATTATTATTGAATGACATGACTCCTGAATCAATGGAAACAAACAAAAATACTATTGAATGACATTTTTGTCCATTTATCTTTAAGTTCACATGTACATTATGTAAGTGAGGTAGGTGGGATGTAAGACCTCTCAAGTCACGTGAAAGTGGTCTTCTATTTATATTTATAAACAGTGTCACCCAATTGCGCATTGTTCTTTCACACAGTAACACACACATACATTTCAAACAATGAAAATAAACAGAAATCTATAGAAATTGGATTGATTTGTGCACGCTAGGCTAAAGCATTGTGATGATATAGAGGTATGTTTGAAATATTTTTTCACTCAACATTTCATTATTTAATTTTTTAATCGAAATAATAGCACAAGAAAATATAGCTTTAATTTGATTTTTTTTCCATCGCGACATCATCGGATTCCATTTGGGATTCCATCGTGTTTGATGGAAAACCCTATCATGATGTGATCGTGATATGATCGGGATAATACCGAGTTTATAATCGGGATATGATCGGGATGTGATCGTGATTCATCAGGATCTCATCAGGATTCTGATTTTTTGAAATTATTTAATTTGCGTTATGATATTTTCATCATTTTTGTTAATAGTTTATTTTTATTTTTACGTACAGATGGATTGGCAAAGTATAATTATAAGATATGGTGGGCAATGGATTAATTCGGAATATGTAGGTGGGGGATGAGCAGCTTGCGCACATTCCGGTTCAATTATACCGTTGGCATCATTAATCCAGAGTATCAATTACATCATGTCTGTGAATTCTTTGGGGTGTAGACTACCTCTTATATTATTTATCGCGTACTCGCACTGGTAGAATGTTGAAGCCTCTCTTAAGCACTGATCAAGATCTTTTTGGGTTGTGTGTTCGAGAAGGAGAGCCAACGGTGTATGTTGTTCACACACGGAATGCTGTCGGGACATTTTGTCAGCAAGAACCATATGTACCATCATTTGATTACTCGGGTACTTTCTCTGTTGTCCCCCCTAAGACACAACAATCGATGTTTGATGCTTCATTCGCAGATATTGAGCGGTTTGTTTCATCAGACTGGTTTAGAGATCCATATTCTTGTGGTAGTGGAAGTCTATCCACTCATAGCATAAATAATGATCCAACAGGCTCATATCAGTATACGGGTGAGGGTCAAGATAATGATACTGATGCTAAAGACAGAAATGAGGATGGGGATGGGGTGGAGATGGACATGGACATGGAGATGGAGATGGAGATGGAAATGAAGATGAAGATGAAGATAAAGATTATGTGGAGAACGATGATGATGAAGAAGAGGATGCTGATGAGGATAATGAGTCTGAGAAGAAAGATGAAGACAGCGGTTTCGGTAATACCTTTGCACGTTCTATGTTTGCAGAGTTTGTTTCATGGATACATAGAGAGGGTGGTGTGAACAAACTTTTATCCATGCTACGGTCCGACAATCCTATGCCAATATCTGAAGAATATATAATCCCGACTTCAAACATGAATAATTGGTTAATACTAATGATTCCTCTTAATGTATCTGATTCTCTTGTGGTTACTAAGTTGGAGAGGATACGAGACGGAAAAAATCTTTCTGGGAGCTACGTTCTAGGATAAAGATGCTTTATCAATTGCTATTGGACTGTGGAATATTGAGCACCATGCTGAGTACAAGGTGTCTCATTCGGATACAGATCGTTTGGTCATCGTATGTAAGCACGATGATTGTTGTCCTTTTGAGGTGTGCGCATCCTATAGAGGTGAGTTTTGGATTGTGCATAAGTTCATAGCTGATGAGATATTTCTTTCACAACGATCTAATCAACACAAGCTTTAATTTACCAAATCTCAATTATGCAAGTGAACATACGGAGCATAGGAGACCGGGTCGAACACGGGGAATTAATTGCATAAATGAGTCTACAAGTACCATCACATCGAACATTTTCACTAGTCAAACCATTCGAAATTTGGTTGGGGAATTAACTAGAAAAACAAGATTCGCAATAATAAACAAATATAGCAACACAAGAGGAATAAAAGAGAATAAAACCTAATAAAAATCACAATGAGGAAAAATGGCTCTAGGGCATTGTTCATTAGTGAAAACTTGTTCATTAAACAATGGATTTATGCATAATCTCCCCAAACAACAATTGATACCAAATTTAGTCGAAGCCCTCTCTCGAGCAACTAAGAACTTTTAATTAAACTCAATTCCCCTATCTCTAGGGCTAAATTGCAATTTAATCTAATCAAGCACAATCAATCAAAAAAATCAATTAAACATTAATCTCTCGATCTAATGCAAAATTGAAGCCATAAATCATTTACCCATGCACAATTGATTCTCTCGAACTGGATTATACACCAAATTCTATCCTAAGATGGCCAATCAAGGAATAGAAGCAATTAAACCATGATTTATGATAAAGAAGGAGAAGATTAAGCAATAACCCATGTTTAATTCACAAACTTATCACCAAATCACAACACCCTAGATGCCTAGAAATTTAGTTATCCATAATCACAATAAAGAAAAACATCACATAAAAGAAAAACATAAGAGAGGAGAAGAAAAAACCCAAAAACTTGATTATAGTTCTTCAAAAACTTCTTGAATCTTCCATACACCAAGCTCCAAGCTCTCACAACTCTTTCTTACTCTAAAATTGACAAAATATCAAAGTCTCACCTAGTTTTTCGAACTAAGGAAGGCTTTTATACTATGATGGCAAAAATGGGGCAAAAATCCGGATATTCCCGAAAACAAGACACAGGGGCGCGACAGGCCTTGCGCCGCGTGGAGTGAGGCGCGACCCGAGCTGGCCCGTTCCTGGGTCGCGCCGCGTTGCAGGCCATTGAAATCATGCTGCGGACGTCGAGCCGCGGGTCGTGCCCCAGGCCCCGGGTCGCGCCGCGTTGCAGGCCATGCCCGGCCTCCCGGCTTCGACTCGGTCTTCGTGCTCTCTCGCCCGTCCGATCCAGCTTTCGGGTCCCTTCCGATACGCACTTCGATCCTCGAGTCCCGGGTTGCTCATTTTAAACCTGTTTTCTAAATTAATGGTGTTAGCAACACTTATTCTAAATAACAACTAATATTACCCTAATTGATTACTAAACATACTAAAACATGATAAAAACATACGAAATAATGCTCGGATTAGGACTAAAATACAAGCATGTCAACTCCCCCAAACTTGAACTCTTGTTTGTCCTCAAACAAGCATTTGGAAAGAACAAGGAAAGATCAAGACAAGAAGGAAACACATAACCACTAATGTCTCAGCTTTTTAATTAACAATCCTCATGCAAAGAACAAGATCAAAGCTTCATATCATAAGAGTAACAATCATGAGAAAAATGACCACTCTCTTTGAAAGGCAATTCTTATCACAACGATCCTCACACATGGAGATAAGGGACAAATTTTCACTCAATATCAAGTAATAAGAGCATACCACCATAAGCTTGCAACATAACTCAACATGATTCACCAATGTGCTCTAAACAAGAATCACATAGGTCTTTAGGGTTGTAGCGTTCGGCTCTTTGGACGGGTAGGGAAATTTTTAGGTAGGAGTGACTCCAAGTCCTTTCCCACATCCTACTAGCATTCCAAACCTAGTAAAACTAAAAGTTTTCTTCTACCCATGTCACACAAAATGAGCAAGCTTAAGCAAAAGACGGATGATCCTTAGCCTCTTCTTTTTCTTCTGATTCATTCCCCCTAAGACATTGGTTCACACATTCTTCCACAAGGAACTAAAGTCGGCATTAAATTCATTTTTTCAATTTAATTTAACATCACGACTCTAATGATTCCCATTTTTTTTTCATTTCAAGGGGAATTCTTTGAACTTCACATTTCTAGGCTTTAAAACATGTTTCACAATTTTTTTTTTCTATCCGAATTTTGCTACCCATGATTTTTGAAATAACAATTCCTTCATTCCTTAAATTCCCTCTATCCCGGGCTATTCAACGAAAATCAATCACCAAAGGCTCAACGGGGCTAACAAGGATAAATTTCAAAGCAATGAATAAATAAGGCTCAAAATTTTTGACAAAAACCGCCTTAGGTCATCTTCAAGTTCTAAGCACATATAGAATACATGAAAGTTATGAAGCAAGTTCTAGAGATGCAAATATCATTGACGAATCACACATGAAAGAACAAAATAGGCCCAAATCTCACACGTGGCTAGAAATTAAGCCAAATTTCCACGATTTTAACTCGAATGATACTTCGGCTTAACACTCTTCTCATGCATGCATTTTCAACATTTTTGCACAATCACGTAAAAAATCATCATAGGCCCGGCATGATTTCCATATCTATCTTTCCCTGTTTCCGTCACCAAATTAAGCAAGACAAACACAAGCTCAAGCAGGAAAACAAATTATCACACACGATTTAAGCCTAATCCAAGCATTTACTATTACAGACCCAAATATATAGAATAGAGATGATCCTAGAAATCAAATAAATCCATACAAACCAACATAACATACTAAATCCAAATATCAAATCCTAATAACAGTCATCCCAAATATCCAGATAAATTAAAATAAAGATAGATAGAGGGCGATTACCGGTCACCACTTCATACCCCCTCCCCCAAACTTGTTCCATTCCAAAGGAAGGACAAGTTTGAGTGGAAAGAGAGTGGGACCGAAATCGAGGGGCAGACTCTGTCACTCATCAGCAGGAGGACGGCGTGGAGTGGAGTCTGATGGCGGTTGATATGGTGGATACGGGTACGGAGGGTAGGGGTATGGAGGGTAGTGCTGATATGGTGGCATCTGTGGTGGTCGCTGATGCGATGCTCCCTGTCCAATCCACTGGCCCATCATGCTCTCCATGCTTGACTGGAAAGTAGTGAAGCTTCCCTGCAGGCCCTGAATCTTAGCACTAATACCAGTAAAACGAGTCCCGATCTCCTCCTCCAAACCTGTGAAGCGAGCATCAAAGCTCTCCTGCATCCCTGTTAAACGAGTATCAATCTCGGACCGCCATTCTCCAAATCGGGAATTCATGTCCACCCGCATAGTGCCCATGTTAGCCGTCATGTCATTCATCAGATTCTCCAGAGTACCAAAGCGGTCATCCTGAACATCTTCTCTAGTTCTGCGGCTTCCTCTCGGCTGAGCATGTGACATGGACCCGCCAACATCATCCGTCCTCGGTGTCCTCCGTGGTGTGCCTCCAGATGTGGTAATCAATGCAAGATGGGCCGGTGTATCCATCATCCAATTCTCCTTTTCATCAAAAGTGGAGACATTTGTCAAGGCTGGATTTAGAAGCGGGAACTGACGCTTGTTAGTCAGGAGGAAATCAAATGGGGTGGATGCAGAGTTGACAAACTTAGCGTTCCGGAGATGCTCCATGTTGAGGGTTCGAGATCCGGGGCAAGATTGATAGTTGGACAAGTCGATGTCCAACATGGCTGCAATTGGGGTAATTAAGCCCCCCACACAAATAGTACCCATCCTGGAGTTTGTTTGTCTCTGACATTGCATGAGGAAATGTGCGGCAAAGTTCACCGAGATAGCATTAAGCATACACCATAAGATATAGAGCTCTTGTGTCCGAAGTCCACTATTCTCTTGGCGGGCAAGCACAGTAGAAGATAGAAGCTTCTGCATATACCGGAAGACAAGATTGGGCAAATGTGAGGCCTTGGTCTTGCTAGAATCATAATGTAGACTATTTGGGTTTGCCTCCACCACACTGTCATGGAAATCATCGAATCGGAAGGACGACTGAGGGTGGAAGGTCCCATTAGTTGGAGTTTGAAACATCGTGTTGAGGCGCTCCACAGTGAACCTCCAGTCTTGATTCGCAAGTCGGAATGTGCAAGAAACAGGCCCTCGGAATGGAGTGTGTTTCACCTTTAGGGTAGAGAGAAACTCACGGACAAGCACGGGGTACGTTTTCCAATCATTCTCCCCCAAGACATGCATCCAACCAATTCGTCGTAAGAGCCCGACCACACTCTCATGAATCCCCAATTTTCTTATTGTGTTGGCATCCAGAAATCGAGTAGCAGCAACTTGAAAACCCCTAGCCAACTTTAACCACCTCTTCCTATGTTCATACTCCTCCAAGTGGACATTCACCATAGCGAGGTCGTTGTCTCCCATATTGAGAGGGGGCACGAGGGCACGATTGTTGTTAGGCTCGGCATCCTCTTGTTCCTCTTCTTCCTCATCCTCAAGTTCTTCATCGTCCTCTTGTTTCTTATCTTCGGATATGTCGAGCACCTCTTTATCTTGGAACTCGTCTTCATCCATGAGTCATCTTCAGGCTCCCTCCGTTTGTCGTCCCCTACGAGTTTGCACCATTCTTGCAGGGGAAGCGTCGGGCTTAAGTACCTTCCAAAACAAAATGAAACGTGATGTTAAATGGTTTTAACAAAGTCATGGGACACACGGGGTGGTTGCAAGGGCGTATCAAAAATTAAGGACTTAACATTTGAACCTCAAACCTCATGCAAACACACCCTTCCAAAAAGCCAATCATACAAAATGTCCTCATGTACTACCTCATCCAATCATCAATTGAAACAATATGGTAAAGCAAGTTGACAAAATATTTGCAAATGGGGCATGAAAGAAAAGCACACTCATGTTTGATTCAAAGGTAGTCATGAAGTATAGAATAACCCCCAAAAATAAGTCCAACTTTGCTTATTCTTGTCATAAAGATTCCATACCAGCAAAACATATTATTTCAAGCATATTGGAACAAGAAATTTGTCCAAGTAAAGAACAAGTCTCCAAAATGACTACCCAAATTCCACAACATACTTAATCTTTCCAAATAAAACACATAAAAATTCCTAAGAAGTATGGAATTGCATAGATCGAAGATAATATGGTAAGAATTTCTTATCCACATGATTTTCCCCCAATTTTTTTTTGACCTTGGAACCCTAGATTTGGGCAAGAATGAAGAATTTCCACTACATTTCCATAAACATGCAAATTGAAAGCATACCCAAGGTTCTTAAGCTAGGAATTTCAAAATAGAAGCAAGAAACTTGAAATCTAACCATACAAAACCAAATTACCATGAATAACCCCCCATTGGAGAGCTTGAAAAAAAAATATGAACTTGCTACCATGAAGAAAAGGAAGAACATGGGGAGAAGATTCATACCTTGAGAAGGTTGTGCCTTGAAATGGAGTAGAAGAAACACTAGAGATGTGTATGAGTGTGTGAGTGTGGAGAGATGGGAGTGAAGTGTGAGAAATGAAGTGAAAGGGGAGAAGGAAGGGTTTAAAACCCGTAACAGACTGGCGCGACCCGGGCCGCACCGAGCGCCGGGTCGAGTTGCGCCTCCTCACCGCGACTTAGGCTGGGTCTTGCGGCTCGGGCCGCGTTGCAGGCGAGCGTTTTTTGGCTGCGGACACAGGACCAGCCACTCGCATTTCTGGCCCCGGGTCGCGCCGCGTTGCAGGCGCCCTTGGTAAGTTGGCTCGTTCCGGCCTTTATCGACACTTCATTCCCAGTTAAGTTGCTCCTATGCTCAAAAACACCAAAACCAAAAAAACAACACTACAAAAGAACACACAAAACCACAACTACAATGTACACCGAACACAAGATAATCTAAAAATAATAAAAAGAAATATGAAAAAGAAAACACACAAAAATGCAAGAAAATGTAAATAAAAAGCATTGGGGTGCCTCCCAATAAGCGCTAAGTTTAACGTCGCTAGCTCGACGTAGTACCAAGACATCTAGGCATCGTTGAGGTAGCACACAAACACCACTTCTTTCTCCTCTGGCTTGTAAAACTTTTTAACCCGATGCCCATTCACCACGAACAAGCTTCCATCCTTGCCTTTGAGTTCAATTGCCCCACCATCAAAAATTCAGGCTATGGTAAACAGACCACTCCATTTGGTCTTAAGTTTTCCGGGAAATAGCTTGAATCTCGAATTGAACAAAAGAACTTCATCTCCCGGTGTGAGGTCTTTTTGTCTCAAGAGCTTGTCATGGTAAACTTTAGCTCTCATTTTGTAAATAGCCGAATTTTCAAAAGCCTCCATCCGGAATTCCTCTAATTCATTCAATTTGAAGATTCGCTCTCCAACGGATGACACGGGGTCAAGGTTCAACTTCTTGGTGGCCCAAAACGCTTTATGCGAAAGCTCAATGGGCAAATGACAAGACTTTCCGAACACGAGTTGATAGGGAGACATTCCTAGCGGGGTCTTGTAAGTCGTGCGATAAGCCCATAATGCTTCATCCAAAAGTGAAGACCAATCTTTTCTATTCGTGCGGACTACCTTTTGAAGTATTTGCTTTACTTCCCGGTTTGCCAACTCAGCTTGACCATTGGCTTGAGGATGATAAGGTGTCGTCTTATGCTTAACTCCATGTCTAGCAAACAATGCTTCCATCCATTTGTTGCAAAAGTGTGAGCCACCATCGCTCACAATAGCTCTAGGAGCTCCAAACCTTGTCAAAACATTCTTTTTGAGAAATTTGAGAACAACTTTTGCATCATTTGTCTTTGTTGGAGTGGCTTCAATCCATCGTGACACATAGTCTACGGCTAGCAAGATGTACAAATTTCCTTCGGATGCAACAAACGGTCCCATGAAGTCTATTCCCCACACATCGAAAAGCTCAACTTCAATGGTATTCTTCATGGGCATTTCATCCTTCTTAGATATAGAACCCATACGTTGACATTTATCACAACTCCTAACAAACTCTCTTGCATCCTTGAAAATGCTTGGCCAATAAAATTCACTTTGGTAAATTTTTCTAGCCGTCCGGTTGGCTCCAAAACGTCCCCCACTCAATCCCGCATGACATGCTTCTAGTATGTGTCCTCATTCCTCTTCGGGCACACACCTCCTCAAAACTAGATCCGCACATCTTCTAAACAAAAACGGTTCATCCCACACAAAGAATCTCAGATCATGGAAAAATTTCTTCTTTTGATATCCTTCTAACTCTTTCGGTGCAATTCCCGCCACCAAGTAATTCACTATATCTGCAAACCATACCACCTTCATCGTACCCACAACGAGGATTCTTTCATCTGGGAAGCAATCATCGATCTCCATTTTAACATCTTGATTTTCTTTGGTATGCTCCAAACAAGATAGGTAGTCGGCCACCACATTCTCGCACCCCTTTCGATCTTTAATTTCCACATCGAATTCTTGTAGGAGAAGAATCCACCGTATAAGTCGGGGCTTGGCATCCTTCTTGGCAAAGAGATGCCTCAACGCGGCGTGATCCGTGTGGACAATTGTTCAGGCCCCAAAAAGATAGGGCCGAAACTTGTCAAAAGCATATACGACCGCCAACAACTCCCTTTCGGTGGTTGTGTAATTGATTTGTGCCAGGTCCAAAGTTTTGCTTCCATAGTAGATCACCCGGAACAACTTCTCTCTCCTTTGCCCTAAAGCGGCTCCCACGGCTACCTCACTCGCATCACACATGAGCTCAAAGGGTTTACTCCAATCTGGGGCAATGAGGACCGGGGCCGTCATTAGGGCCTTCTTCAGCGTCTCAAACGCCTGCACACATTCACCATCAAAAACAAAATCATTAGATTTTTCAAGCAATTTACACAAGGGTTTAGAGATCTTTGAAAAATCCTTAATAAAACGCCGATAGAAACCGGCATGACCAAGGAAACTCTGGACACCCTTTTCATTGGTGGGGGGTGGAAGCTTCTCAATGGCAACTATTTTGGCTCGATCCACCTCTAACCCTGCAGCAGACACCTTGTGGCCAAGGACTACTCCGTCTCTCACCATGAAATGGCATTTTTCCCAGTTCAAAACAAGGTTAGTATCTTCACAACGCTGCAAAACTCGGGTTAGGTTGTTCAAGCAATCATCAAAAGAGTTCCCAAAAACCGAAAAATCATCCATGAAAACCTCCATTATCTTTTCAATCAAATCATGAAAGATTGACATCATGCACCTTTGGAAAGTAGCGGGGGCATTACACAATCTAAAGGACATTCTTCTAAAAGCAAAAATTCCATAAGGGCATGTGAAAGGGGATTTAAGTTGGTCCTCGGGTGCAATTAAAATTTGGTTATATCCGGAGTACCAATCTAAAAAACAATAAAACTCATACCCGGCCAACCTATCAAGCATTTGGTCAATGAAAGGTAATGGAAAGTGATCCTTTCTAGTGGCCGCATTTAATGCACGGTAATCAATACACACTCGCCACCCGTTCACAAGCCTAGTAGCTATCAATTCATTTCTTTCATCCTTCACTACGGTCATTCCTCCCTTTTTGGCTACCACTTGGGTGGGACTCACCCACTCACTATCGGAAATAGCATAGACTATACCCGCATCAAGCCATTTAAGAACTTCCTTCCTAACCACTTCTTGCATTATGGGATTCAATCGGCGTTGGGGTTGGACACGAGGTTGGTAATTTTCTTCTAACAGAATTCTATGCATGCAAATTGTGGGACTAATCCCCTTCAAATCCCCAATGAACCACCCTAACGCGGATTTATGCTTCCTCAAAACTCTACGTAACTTATCAAGCTCACATGAAGATAACAAGGAAGACACAATTACGGGATATGTTTCATTTGGACCCAAGTAAGCATACTTCAAGTGGCTCGGGAGTGGTTTCAATTCTTCCTTCTTGTCTTTCTCTTCACCTCCTTCCTTTTTCAAAGACTCCTCTTTGCCATCCCTTAATGGTAAAAAATGATTTCCTCGTCTTGGGATTTCCTGTAGGGAATCAAGAGCAAATGCACAATCCAAAATGTCGGTGTTATTATCAAAAGCATCAAAAGAGGAAGAGGAGTATAGAGATGCAAACAAAATGGTTTCCAGGGGATCTTGAGAGATGTAGCGCTCTATCATTGTCTCTTCAACACATTCTTCTACAATCTTCATCACCTTACAATCTTCCATTCTCATGGATTCTTCATTATCATCATGAAACTTCATAACATTATAAATTGAAAATGTACTGCTTTCATCATTCAAGCGGAGCGTGAGCTCCCCTTTTGACACATCAATTAGTGCCTTCCCCGTTGCTAAGAACGGTCTTCCCAAAATAAGTGGCACATTCTTATTCTCCTCCATATCTAAGACAACAAAATCCATGGGGAAAATGAAGTCATTCACCTTCACAAGGACATCCTCCACAACTCCTCTTAGATAAGTCAAGGACCTATCCGCCATTTGCAAGCATATCGTTGTCGGCTTGATTTCTCCAACATTAAGCTTCAAGAAGAACGACAACGGCATAAGATTTATACTTGCACCCAAATCACAAAGGGCTTTCTTCTCATGGAAATCTCCAATGGTGACGGTGATGTTGAAACTCCCGGGATCCTTCATCTTGGCGGAAAGTTTCTTTTGAATCAAGGCACTACAATTTTCCGTCAAACTCACAGTCTCAAAGTTGCCCAATTTCCTCTTTCTCGTCACTACGTCTTTGAGAAATTTGGCATAGCTTGGCATTTGTTGAAGGGCCTTCACGAGAGGGAGGTTGATTTGAATCCTTCGGAATATGTCAAGAAATTTGGAGAATTGCTCTTCATTTTTGGACTTTTGAAGTCTTTGAGGGTAAGGTATGTTTGCATGTGATCCATCTACCTTCTTTGGTGGAGGGCTTACCTTTCCTTCAATGGATTCATCTTTTTTGACATTCATTTCTTCTCCTACCACTTTTTCTTCTTTCCCTTCGTCAGTGGTTGTCTCATCATCTTGTGTTGGCATTTCAGGGCCCTTATATGTGGTTCCACTCCGTAGGGCAATGGCTTTGCAATCCTTCGGGTTCACCGTTGTATTGGCGGGAAAGTGTCCCGGTTGATGTTGTCCTCCTACGGCGGTAGCTAGTTGCCCCATTTGCTTCTCAAGCATTTTCAATTGGGTATTTACCGCCACTTGGTTGCTCTCAAGCTTCTCAAATCTTGTTTGGGATTCACCCATATACTTGTTGGTCTTGTTCAATAGAGTCATGAGAAGTTCTTCCATTTTTGGTTTCTTTTCATCATCGATGACCCCATTTGTAACTGAAAATCCAGGAGGTGGTTGGAGGTGATTGTTCGGGTTTGAGTAAGAGAGATTTGGATGTGGTGGCTTAGGATGGTATTGGTTCCCACCTTGCCCTTGTGGTCCTCCAAAGTGAGGCTTAAAACCTTGATTGAAAGGCCTTTGGTAACTCTCATAGTTACCTTGACCAACAAAGCTCGCTTCCTCCATGTTAGGCATGATCGAAGGCTCCAATCTTGGTGATGCCATAGCCTCTATTTTTGAGTTCAAAGTGGTCATCTGAGCGGCTAGAAGGGCTATGGCATCATTGTTTGTGGTTTCCACTTTTTTCAAGATTTGTACATTTTCCCGCTCCCCCGGCCATTGATAGGCATTGGAGGCCATCTCCTCGATGATTGTGACTGCTTCTTCGGGTCCTCAGTTCAACAACGATCCTTCGGCCGACGCATCAAGAATACTTCTAACCCTGGACTTGCAACCGCCATAAAAAATGCACACTTGATGATCCGTGCCAAAACCGTGCCCCAGACATTTGCGAAGCATCTCTCTAAACCACTCCCAAACTTCACACAATGACTCTTCATCCCTTTGCTTGAATTGAGTTATCTCTCCCTTTAACTTCAATGTCTTTCCAGGAGGAAAGAACTTCTGAAGAAATTTCAAAAGCAAGTCACTCCATGAGGTGAATGAACCGGGTGGTTGGTTCAACCACCATGTTCGTGCTTTGTCCCGCAGTGAGAAATATAATAGTTTCAAACGGATTGCATCCTCGGGCACCCCATTAATCTTGACCGTTCGGGCGATCTCCAAAAATTGGTGGACATGTTCGTGCGGATCTTCAAGTGCCGTTCCACCAAACTGGTTTTGGGAAACCATAGCCATTAGTGCCGGTTTCAATTCGAAGTTGTTGGCTTGTATAGCCGGCCCATTGACAACTCCCTCATTAAGCATAGGTTGAAACAAGTTTCTAATCGGGGCTTCCTCAACTCGAGCCCTAGCTTCCTCTTGAGCCCGAAGTTGTCCTCTCATCTCCTCAAGCTGTCTTTGCATTTGAAGAATCAACGGATCTTGGATGAGAGGAGGAGGTGGTGGATTATCCGCCATTCTATGTCTGCGTCTTCTTCTAGCGTTGTTATGACGGCTCGTGGCTTCAATCTCGGTATCTAACTTAAGCAACGGGTCACCAAGTGCCCTTGTATGCATACACTACCTGTGAACAACTTAAAGTAAGTTTGAAGTTTCAAAATTAAACAACACGTTTAATCTAGCAAAATAATTCTTGAAACGATATTGCATATACTCAAATAAACAAATAGTTCCCCGACAACGACGCCAAAAACTTGATGAGATATTTCTTTCACAACGATCTAATCAACACAAGCTTTAATTTACCAAATCTCAATTATGCAAGTGAACATACGGAGCATAGGAGACCGGGTCGAACACGGGGAATTAATTGCATAAATGAGTCTACAAGTACCATCACATCGAACATTTTAACTAGAAAAACAAGATTCGCAATAATAAACAAAGATAGCAACACAAGATGAATAAAAGAGAATAAAACCTAATAAAAATCACAATGAGGAAAAATGGCTCTAGGGCATTGTTCATTAGTGAAAACTTGTTCATTAAACAATGGATTTATGCATAATCTCCCCAAACAACAATTGATACCAAATTTAGTCGAAGCCCTCTCTCGAGCAACTAATACCTTTTAATTAAACTCAATTCCCCTATCTCTAGGGCTAAATTGCAATTTAATCTAATCAAGCACAATCAATCAACAAACATCAATTAAACATTAATCTCTCGATCTAATGCAAAATTGAAGCCATAAATCATTTACCCATGCACAATTGATTCTCTAGAACTCGATTATACACCAAATTCTATCCTAAGATGGCCAATCAAGGAATAGAAGCAATTAAACCATGATTTATGATAAAGAAGGAGAAGATTAAGCAATAACCCATGTTTAATTCACAAACTTATCACCAAATCACAACACCCTAGATGCCTAGAAATTTAGCTATCCATAATCACAATAAAGAAAAACATCACATAAAAGAAAAACATAAGAGAGGAGAAGAAAAAACCCAAAAACTTGATTATAGTTCTTCAAAAACTTCTTGAATCTTCCATACACCAAGCTCCAAGCTCTCACAACTCTTTCTTACTCTAAAATTGGCAAAATATCAAAGTCTCACCTAGTTTTTCGAACTAAGGAAGACTTTTATACTATGATGGCAAAAATGGGGCAAAAATCTGGATATTCCCGAAAATAAGACACAGGGGCGCGACACGGGGCCGGTCGCGCCCCATGGCTCGCGCCGCGTGGAGTGAGGCGCGACCTGAGCTGGCCCGTTCCTGGGTCGCGCCGCGTTGCAGGCCATTGAAATCATGCTGCGGACGTCGAGCCGCGGGTCGCGCCCCAGGCCCCGGGTCGCGCCGCGTTGCAGGCCGTGCCCGGCCTCCCAGCTTCGACTCGGTCTTCGTGCTCTCTCGTCCGTCCGATCTAGCTTTCGGGTCCCTTCCGATACGCACTTCGATCCTCGAGTCCCGGGTTGCTCATTTTAAACCTGTTTTCTAAATTAATGGTGTTAGCAACTAATATTACCCTAATTGATTACTAAACATACTAAAACATGATAAAAACATACGAAATAATGCTCGGATTAGGACTAAAATACGAGCATGTCAATAGCCCAACATTCATGTCTCCTCGACTTGGGTCGTGTCGTACCGAGAAACATCCATGCAAAGATGATTGCTACTTATTTTGCAAAAAAAATGCGTACTCTTGGAACGATCATGAAACTAAATCAAATGAGGGCGGAAATGTAACAAAAGTTTGGAATTAGAATAAGTTACAGTGTTGCATTGCGAGCACGGAATGCTGCGATCGAGATTATTTATGGTGGACATGCATATTCATTTAAGATGCTTCCTAGCTATCTGTACTTGCTATGGGAGAGCAATCCTGGTACAATGACTGATTTAGAGGTTGGTTCTGACGGAGAATTCCAACATTTGTCTATTGCTCTCGGAGCTTGTATTGCATCATATGCAATGTTTTTGAGACCGGTGATTGTTGTGGATGGTACGCATCTAAAGGGGAATAACAAAGGCATCTTATTCATAGCAGTGACTAAAGATGGCAATGAGCAGTGCTTCCCACTAGCGATTGGTGTTGGCCCGATAGAAAATGATCGTTCATGGATTTAGTTTCTTAGTTGAGTAAGAAATGCATTCAGATGCAATCTAGAAACGTTGATTGTCTCAGATCAACACATAAGCATATCTAATACTATCAATAAAGTTTTCCCAGGCACACCCTACGACCTTTGCTACTTCCATTTGTTGAATATGCTCACGCATTGGGGCGCTGGTGTCATAAGAATGTTCCAGAGAGCAGCATATGCTTACCAAGGTTCAGTGTACAATAAAGTAATGGAAAGTATTAAGAAAATTAGCCCAGATGAAGCTTACCGTAAGTTGCTTAATGATGGACCTGAGAAGTGGGCTCGTTCAAAATGCCCTGTTCGGCGCTACAGTTTCATAACATTAAATGCAATTGAATCATTCAATGCAAGATTAATATTTGCTAGACCTCTTCCCATATATCCATTAATAGAGGCTATCAGACATGTTATTGAACAATGGTTCAATGTTCAACAATCACGTGCAAATGAATGTGATAATATATTGATAGAAGAGACTGTAAGTAAGCTCACTAAATCAATGGAGAAATCTCGCTCATATGGCGTTGTGCCCACCACAAACTCTACATTCAAAATGAATACTCGGAAAAGAACATTCAACGTTGATCTCCATCGAAGGACATGCCAATGTCGGTAGTTTCAGTTGGATTTGATGCCATGTGCGCATGCAGCTGCTGCCATTATGTACGTATTTATCTATTTATTTATCATTAATTTATATTTCAACTCTAATTGATTTTTGATTATTCTATTCATAAGAAAAATGGTGAATCTATACATGATTATGTCTATTCATACTACAAGATAGCTAATTGGTGAGAGACATATGCAGGATCAGTCAATCCTCTCCCTCATCGAGATGAGTGGGTGGTACCGCAACACATCGCAGACATAAAAGTGTTACCAATTATCGTGAATCGCCAAGCTGGTTGTCCAAGTAAAGGAAGTCGGCGTCCATCTGGGATAGAGGCATCTAGTAGTAGACATTGCGGACAAAAGAAGTGTAGCATATGTCATGAAATCGAACACTGTAAAAGGGCTTGCCCTCAGAGAGGTAGCTAGATAAATAATTTGTTATGTATTAGAGGTTCATTACATTTAATAAAATAAATTGCTTGAATACCATCGGGATGTGATCAGGATCTCGATCACGATCCGACATGGGATTGGGATCATGATCATGATCATGAATTTGATCGGAATGGTCAATGTGATCTGATCATGATCGTGATCACGATAGTCAAATTATCAGGATTCCATCATGATCATGATCGTCAAATTATCGTAATCTCGATTATCAATTATATCGGGATACCGATCATGATTTCGATCATTATCGTTCAATCGGGATTTATGTAGAGTTCAATAGGAATCACGTGACTGGTTGGTGAGGAATTTACTTTTGGAATTAATTGTACTTCCGGTCTAAATAAGTCCAAAATCGTACTAGTCCAGAATGAATTTAGTAAGGACACTTTGGAAATATAAAAAGTGGCCTATGTTATTTCAATACATAAAAAGGGCATTGTACTTTCTAATCCTAACAATTATAAAGTACAAATATAATATAATAATTCTTAGAAACATAAAAAAATCAGTGTACTTTAGGGTCACAGATTGAATAATGAAAAGTCATTATCTAATTATAAAGTACATAATTAGATATCTATATATCAATGTCGAGTTGTCATATCAATTCAAGGGCTTTACTCGAGAGTCACACATATCATATATCATATGAGCCATGTATGTGCGATATCACGTGACACCACCCTCCTTGTTTCCCCAAAATATAGCAAGCATACCACTTATGAGGCGCTCCATATGCATACATGCAAAGGGGCCATAGCTGAAATTATCTATCTGGTGGAATTGCTCCAATGGATCTGCAAAAACCAACTTTAGGTATCGTCCATTGCCCTTACGATGCTGTAATCCGAACTCATTTCTCTCCCAATATCTACATAGAGTAAGGAGCCGATCAAATAATTGAATCAATGGCATCAATTGGGTCTTTCTGAATTCACGACTTGAGTCATCCAAGTTGTATGCCAAAGAGTCGTATAGCACAACTCACCACTCACTCAAACTAATTCGCACCGTGACCCAATGCGCATTGATTAGGCATATGGTGATGATCTAATTTAAATAAAAAAGTTGTTAAAAAAAGTTGACATATTTTTTTTAATTGACAAATTTGTTAAATAAATAATTCATATCTTACATGTGTTGCATTCCACCAAGCTCTTGATTGATCACGCCCGTCCCCCGTGATCTCCCACATTAATCCTGCTGGAGGTTTCCAATTCACAACATTGTATTTCCTGGTCTTTGGGTCAAAAATTTTATTCCATTCCGCCTCCAAGACAGTCTGTGACATGTAACCAAAATAAATATAAATAAATTTTATTATCCGATATAATATTATTATTAAAGTAGTGTATTAAAAATTTGATAATTGACTTACAAAAAAATTCTGTGACACTAGGCGTGTATTGTTGGCGATGACGTAAGGTAGTATGTGCTGGCTGCTCAACAATTTACTTTGCATCACTGCCGTATAGATTTCAATCACCTAAAAAAGAAATTAATTAATTAATTTGGAACATGTTGCATCGGGATATGATCGTGATCCCCATCGGGATTATGATTTTGAAAATGATCGGGATCTAAATCCCGATACTGATAGGGATCGTGATGTGGATCCTGATAATGATCACGATCATAATCCCGATAAGGATACCGATCGTGATGCTATCGTGATATAACCATCGGGATATCATCAGCATGATTCCGGTATGGATCCCGATGTATCTCCCGATCAGGCTCATTGTTGGGATCATGATCGGGATATTTTCAGGATTAAAGATAAATGCATAAATAATTCGGTAGCTTGCATAAAATAAGTTAAGTTATAACATACCTCTTGTCGCATATTGGTGTTATAATCTTCAAGCTTCACAAAGAATACCATCGGGAGTAGAAGCCCATTTGCAAATTGAACTCCTATTCTTGGTCCGAGTTTTCAAAACTCAATGTAATTTGTTTTCAATCTCAAACTAAGACTATGTTAGTCCTTCAAAAAATCCTCTACTTGTAGAGAACCCCGCTGACAATATCTTTGTCGAGGCTTCGCACGACTGTCAAACTATAGAGATCTTCTCGGAATATCCCTCGCTCAGGGTCTATGAAGGGCGACATCATCAACATGCAGAGATCTCCTAGCCATCTCAGGGTGATGACTATGATGACTGTCCTGATCATGATCGATATCATATATAGGGGATGACGCACGGGCTGGATTAGGTGATGGCCGAATAGATAGGTGAGAATGATGACTCTCAGCACTGCCATGATCTTGGATAGGTGATTTGCAGTAAGGGTTGTGACGGGAGGCTGATCGTCTTGAACCATACTTGAGTGTTTGGAATCGAGTTGAGAACGATTAAAATGAGAACTTGGAAGGGCTTCCAGGAATGGGATGTTAATTACGAACACCGGCTGATTAACTCAAAGAAAAAAGAGGTGCCAAATACTCTAATTCAACTAACTAATGGGTGGAGAGATATTGTTGAGTTTCTAGAAATTAAGCGCGGTAATGTTCTCAGATTCAAAAAAATACCATGGAATTACACGTAGTAAAGATGTCTTCATTGTTCGTGTAACTCCAATGGTTAAGATTGATGATTGAAACCATTGTTTTGTAAGACTATATTAATTATTTTTAATATTATTATGCTTTATGCTTTTGCAATTGTGATTGTGTGTGATCGGTATGATCATCATGAGTAATGTCGGGATTAATATTAACAATATAATTTTCAATGTTTGGATATTCTAACAGAAATAACCCAATGTTTAATATTAACAATTTAATTCTCAACGTTTGAACATTTTAACAGAAATGACCCGATATTTTAGGTCAAAAAAACTATTTCGATCGATTTCAGTCACATTTACTCTCAAGTGAGCTAGAGACTCATAAAACGGACTGATATTTTTGCCAAAAAATGACTACAATGGTTTCTTCGCCTAAATATCAGGTCATTTATGTTGAAATTTTCAAACATTGAGAATTAAATTATTAATATTAAACGTTGGATTATTTTTGTTAAAACCTTCAAACATTGGGAATTAAATTGTACTTGGCTCTTATTTTAAAGGAAGCGTTTGACAATTGAATGAAAAAAAACTAATACGTATTAATCAAAATAAAAAAATAAAATATTTAAAAAATAATAAAAGAACGATGAATATATTTGTGTGGGGAGTGAGAATCGAACCTGTTTTGCGAAGGTAAGCAGCAAGGTTTGAAAACCACTGGACCAGAAGCACCATTTAACATTAATTTTAACAGAAAATTGTTTAAAAGTAGTTTTCATTCATAAGTTTTTAATGACGATTTTACCCCGTGATTTTACCTTATTATATGTACAGATAGAAAAATAGATTACCTTAACAAATCTTTGTAAAAAATTTTAAGGTAAAATAATAGGTATCATTAATTAAGACATGGTTGCCACAATACAAAATTAAATGTAAGAATATTATGAGAAAGTCGAGTAAATTGCAAAAATGGTCCCATAGGACATGCCATTCCCCGATTATGGTCTCAAACATACTGAGCAGGCTAGAATTTACGGTGACACGGCTGGAGGCACTGTCCCGGCGTGAATGAGAGGTGAGCAGAGACGCCGGCGCGGCGGGGCCGTCGATTGCGGTGTATGACGATCTCATTTCTAAGGAAACCTTTCACATCCAGAAATAGATTCTCATTGATATTAGTCAAACCCATGTTTAAACTTTATATTATTCACGTTTTTGACGATGATGAATCAGTCGATATGAGGTCCAGCGGAGCTATAGCAGGTAATTTTCCCCCTTTTTGTATATATTCAACAAAATCTTCCGATTCATCTTCTTCGTCTACTTCTTTCTTTTCTGATTCCGAATCTGACGGAGAGAGATGAGGGATTCTGTTGTTTTGCTTCTGTTTTTTTTGGAATTGGTTGTTGGTTGGGTTGTTTTTTTGGTTTTGAGGAGAGCGATGGGGGTCGAATCTGATGGGGATGAGTTGTCCGACGGTGGGGAACTCGTCGCAGGTGTGAGGCAGGGGCAGGCAGTTGAGGGTGGGGAGGTTGGGACGTATTTGGCTACTCTGGATCTAGTGAGGGTGCCCAGAGGGGGATGCAGCGATCTGGATGGGTATGGGGTGGAGATTCTGGGTGTGAAACAGATGGGTCTATGTCGGGGATGTTTGGGCAATTTTGTGTGGAAGTTGATGAATCTGTTTATGGACTGGGTTGTGTTGTAGATTTGGGAGCTTTTTTGATATTGTGAACTGATTTTGGTTTGGTTTTTGGTGCAGATTTGGACGCAGAAGCAAAGGCAATTTTTGCAAGTTTTTTCTTCAAAGTTTTGGAGGGAGAAGATGTGGCCGGAATCTGGGCAAAACGGCCAGAAGCCATTTTCCGGCGAGCCATAATAGCAGATTTACGGGACTAAAATTGCAAAAACGCTTTGGGATTAAATTTTCATGAAAATTTAACGGCAAACGTGACGATGAGGACCAATTTTGCATATCGTGGTCCAGTGGTACCAAATTAGCAGATTTGGGATCATAATCGGGGGAGGGCATGTCCTATGGGATAATTTTTACAATTTACTCGAGAAAGTCATATGATAAAATAGTTAAGATTAATATATTTTGAAACCAAACAAGTAACAATAATTAAAATTTTTAAAAATGGTTGAATTTATCCCGGATATTATTTAAAGTAATGAATATAATTTATTTAACAATTAATTAAGTTTACATTGCATCCTTTCGTTGAGGTGGTAAATACATGAGTTGTTAAAGAGTTTCGTCACATGTATAGAAAAGCTAATAGTGTGATTCACAATCTTGCTCAATTTGGAGAGAGTTGTGGGACTGTGTACTTAAAATAATAATTTTCCTCAATGATTGAGGATGGTGATTGAATAATAAACAATTCATTGGTTTAAAAAAATTGACATTTGACAAGGAATACACCCAAAGATGACATTTGACAAGGTAATTTTAAACATTTTTTTAAATCATATAAATGATTTATCTTTTCATGTTTTGTAAATCAACGAAATAATTTTCCTACTCTATATATACTTAATACACTATAAAAAAATCATGGTATAGCGACGCATATTAGAGATGGAATAATTTCCATCTCTAATATTTCGCGATCGATTCACGACGGACTGTCCGTCGCTACACTTTTCAGACATTAAAAAGTGTGGGAATGTTTCGCGCGTAATTTTAACGACGGAATAGAGACGGAATGATCGTCATTAATGTTAACGTCCGTCGTTAGTATTTGACTTTTTAATTGTTTAATTTCTGAAAAATCTAACAACGGATTGTGTCCGTCATTAATATTCAATTTTTTAATTTATTAAATCTAATTAAATTTAACGACGGATTACTTCAGTCGTTAATATTCAATTTTTCAATTTATTAAATTAGATTAAATTTAACGACGAATAGTGTCCGTCGTTTGTATTTTACTTTTTAATTATTTAATTTTCAAAAAATCTAATGACGGATTGTGTTCGCCGTTAATATTCAATTTTTCAATTATTAAATTATAATAAATTTAACGACATATTGGTTCTGTGGTTAATATTGAATTTTTTAATTTATTAAATCAGATTAAATTTAACAACGGATTATTTTCGTCCCAGTTCGTCGTTAATTAAGTTCTTGATATCAAAACATAATCGGGGCATCACTTTCAATTCCCCCAAATTCCGATCGCGAACCCTAGCCGCCGTCGCCCCCAGCTTTCTCCGGCCAATCGACACGGGAATTTGTGCTTAATTAGTACTAAATACAATCAAAATATATTTCTTATAAAGATAATTATGTGAAATAATAAGTAATTGTTATCACAATTAACACATGCATGATCATGTTTAGATTCGGATCAGATCACATATGCCCTCTCATGTTACATCTTCTATGCCATAATTATTATTTTTTCAATTTTTTTAATATATCGTAATTGAGGAATGATGAACCATAAATAATCATTTTAAATTAAATTAATCCATAATAAATCATTATTTTTTTTTAAAAAAAGGCTTGGCATAGGGAATGCCATAGGGATATGAGGGGGTTTAGGTTAGGATCAGATGGGATTGAGACGGATTTGGCAGAATCCATCGTCAAGCACGTAGCCACACTAGGCCATATCTTATTATCAGGGTATAAATGGTATACATGTCATATCTAGGGCTGCAAACTAATACAACTGCTCGCAAGCTATTTGAAGCTTGGCTCAAAAAAAATCTTTCGAAACTCATTCATTTTCTAAACAAACTAAACTCATGCCTCAAATCGAGCTCGATAAAATTATTGAGCTGAATTTGAACTGAGTAGTATTCAACTCGATCAACTCGTGAACATGTTTGAGCTCGATCTTAATCAAACATCTTCGAGAACATGCTCCTGGATATTATAAATATTTCAAATGGGTAAATTGAATAAATTATTTTTTTCGAGCTCCAGCTCGAACATGAAAATGTTAAACAAACTTATTTTCAAGAATTGGAGCTCAGGCTCGATTAGTAAATTTTCAAGCATTTCATGAGCCTAACTCGAGTTGAATTTGAGCTCGAATATTCCTTAATAAGTTGAGCTTGAACATTAGGATGTTCGGCTTGGCTCGGTTTATTTACAACCCTAGCCATGTCTTAGACCTAAGCCTACCAGGTCTAACTAACTATAGAGGTAAACGTTTGCTTTCGTGAAAACTTATGTATTAGAGATAGACATCTTGGGTTCGAGATTCGCCACTCTCTTTGTCTTCCAACTTAAAAAAATAAAATAAAAATCAACTATAAATTTAAAATTTATATTTTGCATCCGATATAAAATATGGGAAAACAAAATGTAGCAAATTATAAGAAGGGGTTAAGGTCACATAGCCCCATTGACTATTCTTCAAGGCTCACATTGTCCTCTCTTTGATTGTTTGGTCCATTTAGCCCTCTCGACCATTCTTCAATGGCTCACATTGCCCCTTCTATAAATGAAAATGTTAACATCATTAATAAACATACACTAATGCATATTTTTCTCGCACACTGATTTTTTTTCATACGTTTACACATAATTTTACAATTAACCAAAATTGCAACAAATAAATAAATTATGATTAATAATTAATAAAACAATAAAATAATAAATACCCATAAATTTATTAATAAATTAAATAACACGTAATAATAATATAATATGAAAAATTCAATATTTATAATATATGTATACATTGAAATAATTTATAAAATTATTTTAATCTAAAAACTATCATCCGTATATTTCAAATTTATAATTAAGGTTCGATTAAATTTTCTTTTTTTTTTTTAGGAAAGTTCGATTAAAATTTCAATGGTAAAACAAACCCACAAATCAATTAATATCACTATATAATGACTTTTGAAGACATGTATCGAAGCAAATTCAAAATTCATACATCTTGCTCCTTTTTCAAAATATTAAATCATCATAAACGAAGAGTCGATCTCTATTGTAGAATTCATTATTCATCGAATTTCAAAGTTTAAATTATTTTTATAAATTATCTCAATTATGTGTGTGTGTGTGTGTTATAAACATTGAATTTTTCATATTGTATTATTATTATGTGTTAATTATTTTATTAATAAATTTGTGGCCATTTATAATTTTATTAATTATTAACCATAATTTATTAATTTTGTAGCAATTTTAGTTAATTGTAAAATTGTGTGTAAAAGTATGTGGAAAAAATCTTAATGCGACAGAAAAATATGTGTCAGTGTGTGTTTGTTAATGGTGTTAACTTTTTCATCCATAGACGGGGCAATGTGAGTCATTTTAGAAAGTTGAGGGTACTAAATGAACTAAATAGTCAAAGAGGGGGCTGATGAGGATCCAACCCAATACTGTATTAAGTTTCAACGGGATATGATGGAAATCCCTAACTCAGGCTTAACAATGCAGACGAACCGACGATCACAGACGATCTTGATTTAACTGTGATTGAAAACTCGAACTGTAGATTGTAGTGAAGATACCACAAGCAGGGATGATAAATCTATTTGGTAAGTCAGCGGTGAATCAACGATTCAAACAAAAGTCTCCGTAGAGAAATCTCAATTCAATAATCATCAAAAACTGTCTAATAATAATGTTCATAATCCCTTATATAGGTGGGATAAAAACAAGACAAACCCTAATAAAGTTCTAAATTGAATAGGAAATAAATAAAGTCCAAAATTCAAAAACAGATAAAAAATCCGAAAATAAATTCGCGTTCGCTACCTCACTCGCGGCCACATCACCCGTGAATCCACGTGGCGCCTATGTGGCACAGTATTCACGACCCGCTCGCGAATAATGCACAATCGACCCCCTCCTCAGTAGCAACCTTCTAAAAACTGGTCCTCGATCTGGCTCACGACCAAACTCGCGACTGCCATGTGGCTCGTGAATCACAAGCTCAACTCCTTCTCTCTGTTTGCGACCTCTAATGCATTTGGATCCCTTTTTATGCGGACCTCTCAAACTCAAATCTCGCATGACACCCCACCTATGCTCACATCAGAGGTAATGTGAGCCTTGAAGAATAGTCGGAAAGACCATATGTCCTTAACCCTTATAAGAAATGTTCATGCTTAACTAAAATATAATGGATTCCTGATTAAAAAAAAGGGACAACATTCTCTATTTCAAAATTGATATTCATTTCTTTTGCTCATTATTTAACAAACAAGACCAATTACATATGTCGCAATTTAAAGCACGAATCAACAACTCAAAATCGGCCCTGAATTCCAACCCAATCTAAACCCCGCCCGCTATTCATTTATTTACTTTAAAAAGAACTAACTTTCTATCTTCGGAAGGTTTCCAAAATAATATTAATTAAAAAAAAAAAGTTTATTCCGCCTGACGTCTCTCCTACCATGCCTTAATATTAGCATCAACATATTTTGGTTCATTTTGTTTAAAAAAACTTACATTTATATATGCTCCCCATGACTTGTGGATTCGAAATCCACACGACCACACACACTTCTTTAATTTGTATTTATCCAGAAAAAGGGACAAAATTTATTTAGGGAGAGCAGCTCTTATTTAAGTTAATTAGATCGAACTTATATAATTAATCATATCCAATGTAATTGGCCATCTCAAGGTTACTAAACAATGTAGTTTGATTATGCAGCACTCCTATTTAAGTTAATTAGAAGTAATTATATTATCGTCCAATTAGCCATTTCGAGGTTGAATTACTAAGTATTTAATTTGATCAAGCATGCAGAGTCTTTCACGACAAGTTTGCAAACTAGGGTTGCTCCTTCAGTCCTTCATTGCATTATATATACTGCATGCCAAACACTCGCATTTCTAGGTGACATTTATACGTTATACTATAGGTCAAATTAATCTACAAGTATTACAAACATCTAAGATTTTTGAGGTAGTTGCAAGTAGTTTCAATTAATTCCGAGGCATGTTCGAATTTGTGTCAAAATTATATATTGTGTACGGCACAACACAATTGGGAATTATATGTATGGATTGGAGAATAGTGTTTACGTACATATATACCCCAGTCGATATGATTATAATTGGGAGTCGATCATGCACCTTAGTTCAATATAATTCATATATATAACTGAAGATCATGTATATATACACACACACGTATGTAGGAGAAAATTAATTAGTATAGAATTAAGATTCGACGTTGCCACCAATCCATTAATATTGTTAGTGGAGAATATAAGGGCGATAAAGAGAGGCAAGCGTCTAAAACAATACTCCCTTCTAGTTAGCAAAGAATCAATTCCCATTATTTTGCCGCCTCTCTAAGTAATCTCTTTTCCCATTCTAGATTCTTATATCCAAAAACACCCATTCATAGATACTGTATTAATTATTAAACCAAATTAAATTCTCTTCCCTTTAATTTATTTCCACACGTACATTAATGAACAACATTTCTCAAGCTTTGAAATTAAATTTGAATGATATGAATCAGGTACATATATATCAAGAGGTTACTTAATTATTACAAAGCCATCAAGTAAGTCCCGGTGGGGATGGCCTAGTGGTGGAGTGAGGTTGCTTGGAGACCAAAGGTCACAAGTTCGAATGTCCTCAATACCATAGGTCAGGTGTGTGAGTAAAAAAAAAAAAGCCATCAAGTAATAATCGTAGCTAATTAACTGATTAATTTAATTGATAAACATTAATCCTGCAGCAAATTTATTGGGATAAATTAATAAATGCCAGTACACCTTTGACGTTGCTATAAATTATATTATATATAATTAATGAGCGAATGATGAAAATTAAGGATACAAAAACAGTACAATTAATCCTGGAAATCAAACACATGCCAAATTAATTAAGTAGAGCAAATTGAAAGAAGCTAAGGTTGAATTGCGATAATTGCATGGGCAGTATTATTCAAATAAAAACTTTGCAGGGCGGAGATCCAAGAAGAGGCAATTGGCCGACGAAGCCTTTCTTGAAACTGAGCAACAAATCGCACCTCACATATATTCCATGAGGCCCGCTCCTTATGGCTCCTGCCTTGTACCTCAGTTTCCCATTAAGCACCAAGCTCACCCCCACCACCCCGTAAGCCTCGTCCATCGCCAGCGCGTTGCCCAGCTCAGCCGCCTCCACTGCCACCGGACCTCCTCCCACCAACGGTGACAGAGCCACCGTGCTCTTCGTCTCCTGAAAAAGAGGCGGCAGGATCACCGGCGACGTGATGGCAAAATTCCTGTAGGAAACATACGCCGAGAGGGACTCGTAGTAAATGGAGACGCGCTTGTTGGGGTTCCTAGCAAGCAGACTGAACTGCATGGTTGAGGATATGAACGGAGGAGAGGAGGTGTTCAGCTGGTATACGGCGGCGCTCACCACTCTGAACCTCGGATGGTGGGGCCGATAAACTAACCAGAGGGTCAGAGCGGTGACGCCGAGCAGGAATAACGAGATCACGATGAAGGCACAGAGTGCTCGGCGAGGCTCTCTCGCTGCAGGGTAGCCACCGCCACCGCCACCGCCACCGCCGTATCCAGGATACGGAGGCGGCGCGGCTGCTTCCTTGTGCAGCTGCTGCTTCTCGTCCGGTGGGGCCATCTTGGGTGGCTCTCCGGCAGGGTGGCCGTGCATGGGTTCTCCTCTGGTCTCTTCTTCGGCCATGAATGTAACTAATGGTGGCAACTGAACAATAGTAGAACAGAAACTCGTGTGACAAGTCACAATTGGAATGTATGTCGTCAAATTAAAGTAGTTAAACAATTTATAAACACGAAAATATAATATTATTTCTTTTCAGAGGAAAGAATATAATACTAATATACAACTACTACTCCACACACACACTATATCTAGCTCAAATGCCCAATATTTGTGTAGTTGTATGCGTCTATAAGAATATGAATTGATTGGTAATTGCATACCATTTACTATTAGCCAATGAATATATACACAGAGTACATGAGATCTTAGAGATACACTAAACTAATGAGATAAATATAATCCTAATATAAAGAGATTACAATAATTAATAATAGAATAATTTACAGAAATATAAATAATATATCTCATCCCTTATTATGCTCCCGCAAGTTGGAACTCCTCATGGAGAGACCAATCTTGACAAGTAAATCGAGAAAACGAGTTCGAGAGAGGGGCTTGGTGAGAGCATCAGCTAGCTGGTCCTTGGAGGATACATGAGCTACATGAAGAAAGCCATCACGAACAAGTTGACGAATGAAATGGAAATCTAAGGCAACATGTTTCATACGAGTATGAAAAATAGGATTAGAACACAGATTCATAGCTCCCACATTATCACAGTAGATCACAGGTTGTCTAGGCAGAGAGATACGAAGTTCACCAAGAAGTGAGTGGATCCAGCACACTTCAGCAGCAGTAGCAGCAACCGCTCGATATTCAGCCTCGGTGGAAGAGCGAGCGACAGTGGGCTGCTTTTTAGAACACCAGGAGAGGATTGCGACCAAGATAAACAATATAAGCACAGGTGGATGTGTAGTCATCCTTGTTGCCAGCCCAATCGGCATCGGAGTAGGCATGAAGAGATAATGAGGTATTGCGATGTAGGAGAATACCATGATGAATAGTTCCACAAAGATAGCGTAAAACACGTTTGACAGCTTCCCAATGAACCGAGGTAGGACGATGCATGAACTGAGAAAGCTTGTTGACAACATAGGCCATGTCTGGGCGTGTGAAAGATAGATATTGCAAACCACCCATAATAGTCCGATACTCAGTGGGATTTGAAAGAACCTCACCAAGCTCTAAAGTGAGAGTAGGGGACACAGCTAGAGGAGTGGCAACAGGCTTAGCATCAGTCATCTTTGTTCGAGCGAGAAGATTAGGGATATAACGTCTTTGTGATAGAATGAGACCTTGTGAGTGGGGAACCACCTCAACACCAAGAAAATAATGAAGGTCACCTAGGTGTTTAACAGAGAATCGATGAGCAATGATAGAGATGAAATCATGAACAACTGTAGACTGGTTACCTGTAACAATTATATCATCAACATAGACAAGTATTATAATTGTTAGACCATTCTCAATAAGGAAGAATAGTGAAGTGTCTGCCACAGAGTTAGTGAATCGCGAGTCTAACAAGAACTGACGAAGCTCATTATACCACGCACGCGGGGCCTGTTTGAGACCATATATGGCCTTCTTAAGTTTACACACATGATGAGGCCGATCGGGGTCAACAAACCCTCGGGGTTGAGCCATGTACACGGCATCAGTGAGGGAGCCTTGGAGGAAAGCATTGTTCACATCTAATTGATGAAGTAGCCACCCTTGACCAACTGCCAAAGAGAGAACAAGATGAACAGTGATTGGTTTGATGACAGGACTAAAAGTCTCACGGTAATCGATGCCAGGACATTGATGAAACCCCTTGGCCACCAAGCGAGCCTTATACCTGTCAATAGAACCGTTAGCAAGGCGTTTTATGCTGAAAACCCACTTAGTGCCAACCATATTGTATTGAGGATGGGGGGGCACTAGTTCCCAAGTCCCATTATGAATAAGAGCATCAAACTCAGTTGACATAGCCTGACGCCAATGATTATCTTTGAGAGCCTGGGATACACAAGTTGGTTCAAGAAGATGTTGAAGTTGAGTAGAGAGATTAAGCATGGTGCGAGGTTTGAAAATGTTGTTACAAGAGCGTGTGATAATAGTGGAGCTGCGGGTGGGAATGGTATCCAAATTGGTGAGAGGTAATGAAGGAGGGTCAGAGGTAGATGGGATGGTATTATAGGAAAGAGAGGGAGGCTCAGAGGTACTGGTGGGACTATCTTGCTGTGTAGAGAGAGAAGATGGAGCAGAAGTAATTACCTCAGGAGCTGTTAGAGCCACAGATGGGAGAGGAGAGCATGCCTATGGTGGTGTAATCAGTGTTGGCAGGAGCCATGTATCAACAGATGACATTGAAGGATCACTAATAGAAGACGAAACACTAGACATGGGAAATACCGTTTCGACAAATCGAACATGACGAGAAATATAAAGTCGACCGATGGAAGAATCAAAACAAAAATATGCACTTTGGGTAAGAGAATATCCGAGAAAAATACATGGAGCAGATTTAGGGCTGAGTTTATGTTTAAAATAAGGTCTAAGCCAAGGATAGCATAAACAACCAAAAACACGGAGTTTAGAGTAATTCGGTGACTTTGCAAAAAGTTTGAAGTATGTAGATGCCATGTGAAGTGTTGATGTAGGCATACGATTAATAAGATAGACTGCAGTAAGGAAGGCATAGGACCAATATTGTTGAGGGAGTGCAGAATGAGAGAGGAGAGCAAGGCCAGTTTCAACAATGTGACGATGACGTCTTTCTGCAAAACCATTATGCTCAGGTGTGTGTGGAGGGGTGGTGAGATGTTGAATACCATGAGAGGAGAGAAATGGAATTAGACCAATATATTCACCTCCATTATCTGTATAGAGAGTGATGATGTTGGTATGGAAGAAATTTTCAACAAGAGCTTTAAATTTGGAAAAGGTGATTGTGACATCAGATTTACGTTTAAGAGGATATAGCCATATATAATGGGTGAAGTGATCAACAAACATAACATAATATTTGTATCCATCCATCGAGTGGAGGGGAGAGGTCCACACATCAGAAAAAATAACTTCAAGTGGCGATTTAAAGTTAATGGATAATATGGAAAACGGTAATTTTTGGCTTTTATTACTAAGATAATCATTATAATGAGAATATCGATCACTAGTAGAACTACCAGATAGATGAAAACTAGAGAGAATATGATGTTGGATAGAGGCATTCGGATGACCAAGGCGATGATGCCAAGCTTGAGATGAGGTTTTAACACCAACCGAGATAGTTTTGGGTCGTGAATAGGATGAGAGATCGGGCCACTCATATACACCATCCTTAGGCTGCCTTTCCAAGAGCACCTCTCCTGTCTGCAGATCCTTAACACGAAAAGAAGAAGGTAAAAATTCAATTGATGCATTATTGGTAGAGCAAAACTGAGAAATGGAGATGAGATTTCGTGTCATGGTAGGAACACAAAGAACATTAGTTAAATGAAAAGAACGAGTAGGAGAGAGAAGTGAAGAAGAACCAGTATGAGATATGTGTAAACCAGTACCATCTCCGATAACAATGTCATCAGGTCCATCATAAGGAGAATGAAGAGATAGGTTCTGAAGATCTGCAGTGACGTGATGTGAGGCTCCACTGTCAAGCAACCAAGACGGAGGAGGAGTATCATTGGAGGTGGCGACATGTGCCTTCAGTGACTAAGAAGCACGAGGAGGTGCAGGCGACGACGTCTGAGATCGTCCGTGAACAGGAACCAAGTGAAAGAGTGGACAATTATTGGCCGAATGACCAATCTCGTGACACCCTTGGCAGCGACCAAGATATGGTTTGGGCGTACGAGAGACAAAGGTCATATGGTGAGGAGAAGCACCTGAAGACGAATGACGATAACCAGAACCAGCATGTTGCTTTGGCGCAGATCGAGGCTGTCGAGCAGTCGAAGCATTCACTGTCGCCGGGTGTGAGAGTGCCATTGATTGTTGTTGTGCAAGAAACAATTCACGATTAATGAGTTTCTCGTGAAGTTCATCAAAGGAGATAGGAGTCTCACGTACTTCGACAATGTCCACGATATGTCGATAATCATCATCAAGTCCCTGCACCACAAATTCAATAAGATCCTCATGATCAAGGGGTTTGCCAAGGCTGGCAAGTTCATCCGAACGACACTTGATAAACTGCATGAATTCAGAAATTGAGCGAGAGCCCTTGGAGGCACGCTTGAGTTGATCCTTGACTTGCTTGATATGACCACGAGTAGGGCGAGCATAGGTGTTGGCCAAGGTGAGCCATGCATCACGAGATGTGACTGATTGTTGAATAAGAGGAATAAGTGGGGCTGTAATTGAGCCAACAAGAGCACCAAATAGCAGACGATCTTGGCGAATCCACAATTGATATTCGGGATTAGAAGATGTAGTAGTGTCGACGGTGACCTGGGATGGGGGACAAGGATGTGTGCCATCAATATATTTGAAGAGGTCATAACCAACGAGAATAGCCTCAATCTGTAATTTCCAGGCAAGGTAGTTGGTAGAAGTTAGCTTGAGAAGATTATGATGGGAAATATTAATGAAATGTGCTGTAAGATTAAGAGAGTCCGAATCTGAGACCTCGGAATTGTTGATGATGGGAGTCATTAAAGAAGAAGAAAAAAAAATGAGCGGAAGAATGATGCAGAACCGGGGCTCTGATATCATATAAGAATATGAATTGATAGGTAATTGCATACCATTTACTATTAGCCAATGAATATATATACAGAGTACATGAGATCTTAGAGATACACTAAACTAATGAGATAAATATAATCCTAATATAAAGAGATTACAATAATTAATAATAGAATAATTTACAGAAATATAAATAATATATCTCATCCCTTATTAGCGTCAAGGCAAATTAAGGTCTTTATCCATAAAAAAAAGGGGGGAAATTAAGGTGCACCTACTCTTGCTCTCCTCTCGTTAATTAGTTTCCTTATAATTCCAAATTCTAATATGTATAGTTGTGTCCTTAAATTTTCATGCGTGTTTTGCAGAAATGTCATGAATTTAAAAATATAATAAAACAAATATATATATATATAGAAGGTGGTTATAGTGCAAACCAACCCTAGTGTAAGAACTAGTTAGGAACCCTTCTCACACCATACAATCAATAATTAAAGATCTATGACCTAGATTTGCTTAAAAGGGGTGGTGGCAATTCTATAATATTTTTAAAAAAAATTCACGCCGGAGTATTAACATAATTTGGTAATGATTATAAAAAGCCGTTGGGTAGTTGATAACAGTATCGTCATGCTAACAAAGTATTATCATCATGCTAACGAAGCGTTATCGTTATGCTAATGAAAGTTTTTCTCATTGTTAATAAAAAATTAAATGTTAAAGAGTAATTATAAATTCTAATGGGATGGAATAAACCATAATTCGGATATAATAAACTTCAATGATCTAAAAAATAGAATTACATTCTAAAAATTAATTATAAACATTAATTGGATAAATAAACAATAATAGCAATATAAATATACAATGCTAGCATAATGATATTGATTTATCAGCACTGCAGATAAACTATGCTAGCATATGATAATTCATCGTTAGCATAAGGTATAAACCATAAATGGATGAAGAAAATTCTAATTAATATATTTTAATTTGATGAAATAAACAATATATAATAATCAATTAGTAACTAGAACATATAAACTAAATCATATAAAATAATTATAAGTCCTAATTGAAATGTAATAATCAAGTAACAATATAAGTATGTGTACTACGTTAACATTATGATAATCTTCATTAACACAATAAATGCAGTATGTTAGCATATAACAAATGCTTTGTTAGCATACGTTATATAATGTTGATGAACCATTATTAAAAGCTAACGAAGACATTTTCACACTGAACACGAGTAAAAAATGTATATTTTATATTTTTCGTCTATATTATTTGCACAAACATATTCATGACAGATTTTGAATTAAAGAAAATTAAAATAGCTTTAATTTGATATATTATTTGCATTGATCCGATTAGAGACAAGTGAGATATGATCGTTTAAAAATTTTAACATTTTTTTAAAAGTGATGACATCAGCTTTTTTAAGAGAAAATTTCACTTTTGGTCCCATAGGACACACCTTGCTCCCTTTTTGGTCCCAGCAGTGTCGATTTTGGTCCCAAAAGTTACGAACTATTAGTTTTGACCTCGGCGTTACGGTTTCCGTTAAATTTACTATCAATTTTGGTCCCAAATGAAAACTTAACCAAATGACAGCCATAATTGGAAATCCAAACTTGTGAATTTGAATTTAATCGCTAACTATGCAGTCCTGCTTAAAGTATAAGCTTCATTCAGTCACAAATTCAAGCTTCATTTCAAATTTCATGAACCAAGCAAACATACAAATGCAAGAATGAGCAGCCGTAATTGGAATTCCAAACACTGGGATAATATTGCGGACAAGTATGAAAACATCATTATCAAATAATTGTGGTCTAGCAAAAAGTTCAGCGTGAATAAACCTTGATCTTTTGACGTATAATATTGTTTGAACTACCAAGATGAAGAGCAACCAAGGAGAAAACTTCAATAATAAACTGTTTTTTCTGTGAATAAGAACTTTGGATGTGAAAAATGATAAAATAACAGAAACCTAAATATATATGCACTGCAATATATAAAAGAAAAAAATAGCAATTAATCTCCTGCTTGAATGATTAACTCTTACTCTTACTCTTACTCTTAAGTGGAAACAATAATATAACAACAAGTTTATAATCTAACGACCTTGAGCGCAGGTTCATCCCAGCATGGAAAACATCTCCGTGCGTCTACTGCCTCAAATTGAGTTGCTACCATATTCTTCTTCTCTCCTTTATCAGAGTAAGTACTGCAGTGATATACCGCTAAAGTTAGAATGCAACATTTCCAAAAGTTTCACCCTATCAGTTTAATCTCTTCTGTTTCAGGACAGATAAAAAAGAAGAGTTCCTTCAATCTCAACAGAATTGTTGAAAATGCTACCTTTCAATTTTTTAAGCTTTTTTCAAGTGACTACAGAAACACACAACTTCTCTGAAATCTTTTTCTCCTATTTTATACCAAGAAATGATAAACAAAAAGTCATACCATCTATATAGGCCCTGCAGGTGTTCATTTACCACACCTGAAAATTCAATCTCTAATAAGCCATATTCCACTTCCAATACCTCTTCGAAGACCAGCACAAGAATCTCATCATCACTATCCACCACTATATCAGATGAAACATATTTCTACAAGAAAACAGACAAAACAAGAGCAGGAATTCATGATCAAGGGGTGGAAAATAAAGAATAACCCTCAATTAAAGTTTGAGTTCCAACAAGCTCAAGGAAATGGTAAAAAGATTAAAATATAATATACAAAATCGCATCAAAAGGAACAAATAGATCAAAAGATACATACTTGTTTCTGGGAGCTGGTGAATGAGACTTGATGAATGGCAAGTTCGATTGCGTTCAAGACCAAAAATTTCGTTAACCCATTAATGGAAACATGAATAGCCACACATCCAGAAAAAGTAGAAGCAGAGAGATCCAGTTTTATAGCAAGCTCATAGCGTTTAGGGACTGCAAATTCTGGATTTGTAAAAAATAATTTACAAATCCAACAACAACATACCAATAATCAGCATAATTCTTGATCAATGCAAACATTAAAATCAAAACTTACATCAATAAAATCTGAAAGAAAGCAAGATGGAACATTTTTCGTTGGCTTGTAGAAGAAAAGGCACATCAATTATCTCAACTTCACCGGCGTTCAAGCCAGCAAAATCTCAATCGCCTCATCCACACTCTTCACCTTAAACAACCCATCATCCATATCCTTCTCCTCCGGCGCAG
The DNA here is from genome assembly GCA_026008535.1 of Perilla frutescens. Taxonomy (NCBI): domain Eukaryota; kingdom Viridiplantae; phylum Streptophyta; class Magnoliopsida; order Lamiales; family Lamiaceae; genus Perilla; species Perilla frutescens. Next base: position 34,517,641 of record BRKX01000012.1, read on the forward strand.
CCGATCACCCCCCTCTCCACTACCTCCGGGAACTGCATCGCCATGTTGTACGCCATGAATCTGCCGTAGCTCAGCCCCACCACACTCATCCACCGCATCCCCACCGTCTCCATCTCTGAAGCCCAGTCTAGCCACCCCGTCCAAGCCCCTGATCAAATTAGGAAGCAAATTAGGGATTCAAATTGGGTGGAAATCTGGGATTTCCCTTCAGAATTTGGGTGTGACTTGTAAAATTAAGGATTTGGTTGTGTTGGTTCAGAAACCCAACTAAAAAGAGGCGCACGTGAGTCACGTGTGACTGCCTCCGTTAATTCGTATAACTGACGTTAAATCTCCAGGGACCAAAATTAATATTGTCAAACCTATAGGACTAAAAGTGAGGGATTTTTTTGAAAAATGACCAAAATTGACACCGCCGGGACCAAAAGGGGAGCAAGGCGAGTCCTATGGGACCAAAAATTAAATTTTCTCACTTTTTTATAAAGATTGGACAACTATACCCTGTCTCCTTTTTTTTGCCTTGACTTTGACATTAAATCTCAGCCATTAGATCATCTAGTTGGATGGTGTAAGATGAGTTCCTATTTCCTACACTAGGGAATGGTGTGTGTGTGTGTGTGTGTGTGTGTGTGTGTGTGTGGTGGTTATAATGCAAGCCAATACTAGTGTAAGAACTAAAAACCCATCTCACACCATACAATCAATAAAGATCTATGGCCTAGATTTGCTTAAAAGAGATGGTGACAATTCTGTAATATTTAAAAAAAATTCGTGCGGAGTATTAACGTAATTTGATAATTCTTATAAAAATCACGGATGATTTGATAACATATTGTCATGCTAACGAAGTATTATCATCATGCTAACGAAGCGTTATCGTTATTTTAATGAAAGTTTTTCTCATATTGTTAACGAAAAATTAAATTCTAAATAGTAATTACAAATGCTAATGGAATGAAATAAATCATAATTCAGATATAATAAACTCCAATGATCTAAAAAATAGAATTAAATTCTAAAAATTAATTATATACCCTAATTGGAAGGAATAAACCATAATAGCAATATAAATATACAACATTAGCATAATGATATTGTTTTATCAGCACTACGAATAAACTATGTTAGCATATGACAATTCATCGTTAGCATAAGGTATAAACCATAAATGGATGAAGAAAACTCTAACTAATATATTCTAATTTGATGAAATAAACAATATATAATAATCAATTAGTAACTAAAACATAAACACTAAATCATAAAAAATAATTATAGGTCCTAATTGAAATGTAATAAATCATGACAACAATATAAATATGTGTACTACGTTAACATTATGATAATCATTCATTAGCACAATGAATGCAATATGTTAGCATATAACAAATGCTTCATTAGCATACGTTATCAACTTATCATAATGCTGATGAACTATTATTTAAAAGCTAAGGAAAGTATTTTCGCGCTCGACACGAGTAAAAATGTATATTCTGTATTTTTCGTCTATATTTATTTAAGGGTTGAATTTTTTTCTAGCCACAAAGAAAGAAAAACTTTTTTTAGAAGATAATATATATATATATATATATATATGTATAATAACATTCCCTCCCCTATCTACTCTCTCTCTCTATCACTATCGAAAAAAATAGATTTTCTGCAAACATTTGCATTTTCAAGATTTGAGACAAAAGTTTTTGAAGATTTGAACCTTAATTTGAAGGTAATTCTTAATCTTATTTCTTTAATGCAGGCATGGTGGCTTTTGAATGCGAGAAAAAAAAATTAATTTTGTTCATACATGCGCGCCGGGGTGTTCTTTGTTACACAATGGAACCGGTGCGCAGCACCGCGCATGCTGGCAGAAAGGCTCGCACGCGGAGATGCCCGCCTTAGGAGCTGTGTGGACATGCGCTCGCACTGAGAGTTCCGCGCTGGGGGCTGCGCGCGAGCGAAGATGCCCACGCTTGGGGCGCGCACACCCGGGCACGGAGAGGCCTGTGGACTGGGGGCCGCATGCACGGACGTACGCCACACCCGCGCATGCGAAGCGTCCCGCGCTGGGGCCGTACAAACACCCACGCGCGCGGAGAGGCTCGGGCTAGTCCTTTTGTTTTTTTAAATATAGTTTAATATAATGCATTCATTTTTAATGTTCAATTGTGTGATCTTGTATGAATATAATATTTGTATTTATTTTTTATGTGCAGATGAGTGAGACATATATTTTATTACATCATGGAGGTTTTTGGCGAGACCATATATATTATAATGGAATTGAAGAGTATGTACGTATTCCTTTGAGAGGATTAACTTATTCACAATTGTTTGATGACATTGTAGAAATTGTTGGTGAAGATCCAAATATGTATAGGTATCATATCTCAAGTTTGGAGTTATGTGACCATGATGGTAGAAGGCGAAGATTTACCATAAGAAATGATGCCGATTTAAATTTTGCTATAGAGGAACACAAGTTTTGGACTTATATGTTGAAACTTCTTTGAGAGCACCATCCTCCCAGTCACATAATCGACCTCTGATTCATGCTCAAAACAGTTTTTTGGATTTATTGAATGCTCAAAATACATATGCACAGTCATATCCATATCCACTTGCATATGTTAGACCTCCATACCCACATTATGAAAGTGTTCATCACATAAATCATGAGAATTTTGAGGATGGTGATAATGACGAAACTGTTCCGGTTGAAAATGAGAATTTTGAGAATGGTGAAAATGAGAATGTTGAAGATGATAATGATATTGTTAATGATGATAATATTAATGATAATGATGAGGGTTTAGGATTTGATCATAGCATTCACAATGATAATGTTTATGAGGATGAGGGTTTTGAATTTGATTGAGGCGGTAATGATGACACATTTATTGATGCTGATGATAATGGGGAGGAAGTTCCTGTTGATGATGAGACTGATGATGTTGATGTTTGTTGTGAAAGGCTCCGTAGGCCCGTACCAGATGTTGGCACTTCATGTGACATAGATGATGTGCAAGATGATAATTTGGAAGAAACATGCCAACATGGACGACAATGGATTATTCCAGGGGCACTATATCAAGCCACACTCCCCCTAAATAGGTTGGGTATTGATATGACTGTAAACACTCTTGAAACTTTGTGTTTGGATGCTATTTTTGAAGGTAAAGAGTCAATGATAAATGCGCTGGGTTTGTATCATCTGCATAATCGTGTGAAGTATTGGATTGAACATTCAAACAAGACTAGGTTTGCTGCTCGTTGTAGACACCATGAAGGTTGCACATTTGCAATGCGTGCTTCAGCTTATGGGGATCAATGGAGGGTTTTTAAATGGAATGCTCCTCATACTTGTCAAATGGATGTCAACCGTCATGGACGCCGTACAGTTACATCAAAAGTAATAGGTGCATTTTTTGCTCCTAAATTACTGACTGAAGGAGCAATATTAAAACCAAAGGAAATGCAGATGCAATTGCAAAGAAAGTTTGGTGTTGTCGTGGAGTACGATCGGGCTCTTGCAGGGAGAAATCATGCTATCAAAATGGTATATGGTGACAGTGACAAGTCCTTTCAGCTACTCCCATCATACTTGCATATGGTACAACAGTCAAATTCAGGTTCTGTTGTTGAATTGAAGACGGATGCAACAGATCGTTTTGAGTACGTTTACATGGCCCTTTCTGCTTGTATTGATGGGTTCATTTCTTATGGACGTCCTGTTATTGTTATCGATGGAACTCATTTGAAAGGAAAGTATAAAGGAGTTATGTTTGTCGCTGCAATAAAGGATGGGAATGAACAAATTTATCCATTGGCAGTTGGAATTGGAGACAAAGAGAATGATAATTCATGGTCTTGGTTTTTGAGACAACTTAAAAAGACCTATGGATGTCCAGATGATTTGTTGTTTGTTTTTTATCAGCAAAAGAGCATAATGAATACTGTTATAGAGGTGTATCCCAGAACAACACATGGAATTTATACCTACCATTTAAAGAACAATCTAAAGAGGTGGGGTTCCAATATATTGGCTATGTACAAGAAAGCTGCCAATTGTTACCATGCTCAAGAGTTTGATAAACACATGCGAAATCTTTCAATTGCATCAGAGAATGGAGCATATAAGAAACTATTGGATGCTGATCCAACTCGTTGGGCTCGATGTAAGTGTCCTGTTCATCGCTATAAATTTATGACCTCCAATTGCGCAGAGTGTTTGAATGGCCGACTTCGATGGGCTAGAATATTACCGATATGCACGCTTCTAGAATGTGTTCGCACATTGGTGGGTCAATGGTTTCATGACCGCCGTAGAGATGCTTTAGCAAGGACTCATGTGTTGACCGAAAAAACGGCCACAAATGTTTTAAAATCAGTTGAGGAAGGTCAAACAATGAATGTGCAACCAATTAGTGCTACAAAGTTTAAGGTTACACATGGGATGAAGCACTGCATGGTGTATCTTGTGGGTATAAAATGCTCCTGTCTAGTGTTTAACTTTGATTTAATGCCTTGTCCCCATGCAGCAGCAACTATAAGGTGATATACATATCCTTATTGTATTTGATATATTTTATCTATTAATTTTTTCTCACTAATTAAATTTTCAATATTAATATGTTCAACAGCAAAGCAAATAAGCACGTTTATTCATATATTTGGAGTTTTTACACAACTGAGAACCTCCGTGGAATGTACTGTGGAGAAGTAATGACAATAGCCCATCCTGATGATTAGGATGTACCACTTGAAGTATCTTTTAGAGTAGTATTGACACCACATAATCCGAGACAAGCTGGATGTCCTTGCACTAATAGGATGTCAACAGGCAGTCGGTCCACATCTAGAGGTCATCAGTATAGCATTGTGTGCTCTCACTGTCAACAAACAGGTCACAATCTAGCCACATGTACCCAAAACATTCCCATCTCGCAAGCTTCTCAAACAGGTAGTTGCAATGCTAACGAAGCGAGTAGCAGTCGTGCTCGTCGAACTAATAAGTGTAGTATATGCCGTGAACCTGGTCATACTCGACCAACATGTCCGAATATGCCTAGTTAAATACTGACATTTATGTATTTGGAGTGACATTTATGCATTTTGGAGTGACACTTATGTATTTGGAGTGACATTTATGTATTTTGTTTATTTTTCAATTTATGTTGGATTTGGACGCGTCGAACCAATAGCAGTTAATTTTGCATCCTGTCACTGCCAAAATAAGCGGTCGGGTGCACACACAGAGAGACGCGCGCAGCCCGCGCGCGCGGGGGTGGCCATGTGCGCGCACTGGCGAACGCACCCGGCCCGCGCGCTGGCCCTGACGCGCAGTGCCAAAATTTGCGACCATGTGTGCGTGTAGGTCCAGCGCACAGCACGCGCGTGCGAGGGCCGTATGCGCGCGCTAGCCGACGTGTCTGCTCTACGCGTTCAACCTGCGCATGCAGTGCGAGAATTTTTTTTAAAGTATAAATCCAAATTCAATTAGCACAATTCCTTAAGTTTGAAGTAACCAACATTCAAAATAATTAAACAACGTAGTGAAAAGTATAACAATATAAAAGGACACTATGATTGAGCTAACAACATGCAAACCAAATTCAAATGAATGACAACGTAGTCAATATAGTTAGTAGTCATGAGTCATACAAGGGTATTTTCATCTGTGCTAAATCTAAAATTTGTATGAGCCATATGAGAACGATATCCTTCCATTTCTTTGTCGGTCGACTGCGGTATTCTGGTATTTGTCATTAGCATCTCCACAAACTTGAGCGCATATAGGCCACAACTAACGCCATTATTTTATTTGTAAACTCCGGCTCCCTTAACTGTTTTGATCTTCCACTCAGTATACTTGGACTGCAATTCTTTCCGACAATCCCAATATCCACAATATTTAAGAAGTTGTGGGAGAATGCGCGCCAATGGAGCAAAAAAATTTATTCGGGAGTGGCTTATCTCTTTTGTCCAATTATGCCACGTGGAGTTATAGAAAGCGATCACGTGTTCGGGGAAGCTCACCACACATGTAAGCCAATGATCAGAATCAAGATGTGCCACAAATACCAACGACATGAAAACATTCAAAATAAAATAATTAGTACATAATTATAAATGATTCAAAACAAAATACATTTCTCTAATCAGAATTGAGTTTTACGTACCTTGTTATAATCATACCAAGGCTTCAGCGGAAGCCACCCTGGTAGATGGCCACTCACATATTGTGAGAGACCGAAAAGATCTTCATCAGAGATCATTTGTTCAGTCTCCATTAAGTTGCGCAGCCCCTTCAAGGTTATGGTATTGCTCAAATACCTTATGAATCGATGCCTAATAAAACATTAAACCAATGTATCCAAATGAGTAATAAATAAAACCAAGCATCTTTATATTGAAGATAATTTCAATCAATACCATGAACCCTGTGGAAGTTAGAACTAGATCCGTTTATCCACTGTTCTACTAGAAAATGCCGGATTTGAATGAAGTATGCACATGTAAGCATCAATATGTGCATCAGTGAGTTCCCCTGGCTTCATTAGCTCCGTAAAAAAATCAACTCCCACACCATAACCAATCCCAACATTCCTACTACATACATAATAACACAATCAATCAAACATATCTAATATCACAAATCACAAACAATTATAAGTTCTGAAAATTTATCATATTAATTACTTACAGCTTCTTTGATTGTAGAAAATTATTCTAATTATCAAAGCGCTTATCATTTGGTAGAAATGGACTTCGCAATGCTGCTAATGCTGCCATTCTTCTCACTTCTCTAAAATCCAACTTCACTGGAGTGCTGTGAGCAGACAAGGGAGTGATATCTCGAATAGGGGTGACAAAAGGAATATGACTCGTACTCTGAGATAGAGTCCTATGATGCATGGACTCATCCACCCCCCCCCAATACTCTCCCGCTGACATTTGGTTCCAAGTGTTAAAAACACTATCATCCACATCTGTGTGCTTCCCGTGCCTTTCCAAACATTTTCTTCATTCCACATCTGTGTGCTTCCCGTGCCTTGCCACACATTTTCTTCATTTGGCATTGACTTTCGTACTGGGGAATTACAAGCCCGCTCTCATCTTCTGTGGACTCTGTGTTTTGTGAGGGATTCCATCCCCATTGAAATTGGGAATTCCATACGCAATTTTCTAGGCTCCTTTCTTCACAATACTATATATTAAATAAAAATAAAAGTAGAAATGTTAAATAACTTTCACAAATAACAACCCTAAAATATAGATTTCATAATAATAACATAATAATAACATGTAATAGAACATTCATGAACCTGTGAACTTTCGGGCTGATCGAAAGTCTGCTCACTTCCTTGGCCTCTAAAAAACTGTGGAGGATAACTTGATAGCCAGTTTTGAGTTTTCTCTACTGCTCTCTCTGCTGCTGCCTGGGCTACTCTCTCAGCCGACTCATATATATCTTGAAAAAATGCTTGTCTCTAAGACATGGTCCACGGAATCACAAGATCAACAGGGCTATAGAAAGGTTGTGTCGAAGATGTATGATCATAGAAGACATATCTTGATAGGTCATGCTCGCGGAAGGCGTCTCTGGATGGGTCATGGTCGTACAATGTATCCGTAAACGGAACTTGATCTCTTGAAGCACGCTGTGATAGAGCGGGTTTTGGCACATGAGCGGCAAATGTACGACGCGGAGCATATTGTAGAAAAAACGGACCATCTTCAATGCTTTTCCAATATATTGAGTCCCTTTCTCGCCTTCCAGGTTGCAACCTATTAAACATCTGCATTTAATAAATAGTAATTCAAGACAATAGTTAAGTTTTAGAAAAAACAGTTAATTTTGCATCGTGTGTGCGCGTAGAGTCGCGCGCCCCCCAGCGCGCGTGCACGGGGACCGTGTGCACGCACCGGCCGATGCGCCCGACCCGCACGCTGACCCCGGCACGCAGTGTTCACTATTGTTCTCTGATATTTAATTAATTAATTATACATGTCCTCTGATATCACTAGTGTTCACATTTGTCAAGTTATAACCAAAGCGTAAAATTCTCAGTATGGCTTTTCGGTCTATTAGGGTGGCTGCAATGGAGGTTTTTCCACAACTCCCAAGAACCTGAAACTTAACCTCCACCCATTGTGGTTGCCACCATGTCAAATTTCTTGGAAATTAGTTACCTCGTTTGGTAGCCAAGTTCTTCAAGTTTTTTAATATTTTTTTTCTGACACACATCTTCTCTCTCCTGCTTCTCTCTCTTTCTTTTTCTCTCTCCTCCCATCCCTCCACTTTATTTCCATTCTCTCTCAAATCATGCGTCTCTCTCAATCTCTATAAATAAATATATAATATTTCTTCTCTCTTTAAATTTGTGCGTGTATATATACAGATACACAAGAATATTTATTTTTTAATTTCATTAATTTTTCAATCATTATTTAGTTTTATATTTTTTTGGAAATTTTCATACTATAATTTTGAACTTTCAATTTAATACAAAGTATTATGAATTAAATTAACTATAAATTTAATCATTTTATACATTAAATTATTGCATAACGTAAAAATTAAATTAAACATATAAATAAATATTGTAAATAAAGAATATATATATATATAATATGTATATTGATCCTTTATATATGTATATATCCATATGTCTGCTCTCTTTTTCATGATTATTTTAATTATAAAATACTAGGAATTTAAATTAATACAAAATATACTTTAAACTTTAAATTATGAAATATTATGAAAATTAAATTAAATTTATAGATAAATATTGTAAATAAAGATAGTGTATGATATATATATATATAATACTATTTTTACTTTCTGATGTCGGCAGAGATGTCGACAACTTTACAATGATGTCGGCATAGATGTCGGCATACAGAAATAGTTATTACCAACTAGCCGTTAGCTACAATAATTATTTTGTCTATAAATGAAAGTTTATTTTCTGTTCTTTTCATTCTCAATCAACTCTCCACTCTAACTTTAACTAAATTCATTCTACAAAAATTCCTGTATGTCATCAAAATGTCCGATGAAGACACTCTTCATACAAAAATTCTTGTATTGTTGTATTATTATTATTGTTGTTGTTGTTGTTATTGTTATAACGCATTTTGAATAATATTTTTCATTTATTATTTAATGTTATAATTTTTAATTTTTCAATTAAATTTTTTAATATTAGAAAATTGAATTAAATACGACATCAAATTCAATTAATTATAAAAGTGAATATTGTAAAGTAAATCAATATATATATATATAATGTGTATAAGTGGGACCCTCTTAGAAGTTACTTTTTGACTTTTGCATTGTGGAAAAATTATATTAGAAGTTGGTGGGGGTTAACTTTTGATGTGGCGCTGACGTAGCAATGAAGAAGTTGAGATTTCTGGGTTCTGGACTGCAACCTTCCTTACACCACCACATGTCTCATCCAACTGTGGGACAGTACAATAAATCCATGCCTACAACAATCACAAGTAAATCCATTTAATTTTATATCTATAAAAAATACATAAAGTAATTATCATGAAGACTTAAAATAATTTACTGGATAACATACCAAAAATGCTAATGAGAATCCATAGATGTGATATGCAGGCCTTTTCGAACCTCTCGGTGTGGTGTGTATATTGGTTAAGAAATGTAGAAGCCTTTGATAGGAGTAGCTACCCCACGGAAATGCTTCCCATTCTTCTTCTTTCTCAATCAACACCCAAATCCAATCGTCAAAGGTGTGGCTTGGTTCAAACCCTAGCAATAGATAATACACGAACAAAATTTTGGCGACTTTCAGATAATCTTGGGGGTCGTCACCAAGCTGCTTATCAATGAAACTTTGCTTCAATTCATCTAGGGACATCTGACGTCGATTGAAAATCCTCTTATATAAGTAGGAGGATCTAATCTTGTGCTTTTTATTTTGGTCAAAATTTGACGGCCCAAATTTCAAGCCACACACTAGAGCATATTCGAACCGACTAAATCTTATTTTTCTCTCTATTTTAAACCATAATTCGGTCTGATCGCCGCCATCCTTGTTCACTATCTCACGTGCAATGAAATAGTGTACCAACTTATTGCATCTCCCGGCCTTAGTTGGAAGTCGTAGTAACTCACTAAAACATGAATTTTCAAAATGGCCATACACATCATACTTCTCCAATATATCTTTAATATCATCAATAATACTCACACGATCGTGATTACTGATGGAGTAATTTATATCCATCATTCATATCCTTTTCCATTCTCATCTATCCTGTATGAAAAAAGTAAGACAATTCAGATAATATATTTGCACCTAATCAAGTTACAAAAAGGAGTGCATATTTTTAGTTAAATTCGATAATATATGTATAAATAAATAATTTTGAATTACATCATATAATATAGATATTTATAGAAAATGAGTGCACGTGGGCAACGAAACGGGGCAGCGAAGACTGGCGCGCGCAGAGCCGCGCATTCCCAGCGCGCGCGCACTCGTCCCGCCCTGCCCGCATGCCCCTACGCGCGCGCACGCCCCACGCCCCGTGATGAAGCCATGCAACGCATTGAAGGTCTTGAACCCGAGCTACAATTCAAAGGACCAATGACGCAGCTTCGAGTAAAGAAATCGCATGGTTATCTACAAATGTTGATTCGCAAGAAGTTCGAAGAATTGGAAGACGCAAAGGGCAGCCATGTTTTAGTTAATTTATTAACTAATGAAGATCAAGATCATACCACGGAGAATATAACTTGAAGAGTTTAAGATGAAGACGCAAAGTGGACGTGTGCAAGTGTGAAGAAATCGGCCCTTGATTTATTTGGGGTTGAATTTTATCTAGACTATAATATTTATTTTAATTAATTTAGACTATAGTTTAAATCAGTTTTTATTTAATTTTTAAGTGTATTTTTCGTTCATAATAGTATAGGTTTGACTAGAATTGTATTTAAGGCAATTTCCAACCTTGAATATAATTCTAGTTTAGGTATTTTTATAGTATAGTTAGAGATCCTTTTTGGATCAGATTTTTAGGGCTTTTTACACTTAATTTTCGTGCACCTCATGCCCTATAAATAGGGGAACCATGTTACTTTGATATTTTAGACAGTATTGATTAAATTTGCCTTTGCATTCAATTTGTGTCTCAACCGTTTAAAGCTTTTGATTGTTTTTCTCGAAAATTATCATTCTTGAAGCCTAGCAAACTTTGAGTCTTAATTCCAAGGGAACGTTCTAATTCATACGAAGAATTAGAGTGAACTCGCTTCGAAGAACAACTTTGAGGTTCGTTTTCATCGTACAAGATACGTCGGGGATTAATCGGGTTGTAATTCAATACTCAACCATCAACGCCTTCATCCTCAATGCCTCCCAACCCTTCATCAAGTCCACAACTGTCCTAAGCCGCCAAGTTCAAATCGTGTGTCGATCATCCAAGTTCGAGTGCAATTCCAGATCCGTTCGTCGTATCCAGATTTCAAAATTTTATTTTTAAAAATATTTTTAATATACTTTTTGCAAAAGAATCATTTGGGGACATATCTAGCTCTTTAAGTAGATGTTAATTATGCCGATCCTGATTTTTTTTACCTCCTGCTATGTAAATGACAATGTCGCATGTGTTTTTTTAACTATATCATTAAAAAAAAAAACACCAATGTTGGTTACATAGCAGGAGGTGAAAAAAATCAGGATCAACATAATTAATATTTACTAATATCACTATTTATGTCTCTGAAATATATTTTACAAAAATATTTTAAAAAATAAAATGAAGAAATCGAGGCACGGTATCCGGTGGGTTGGCATCAACTTATCCGTGTGGGAGGTTTGAACTCCAGATTGGGCCTACTCACTTATGAAGTATGTTGAAACCATATATTTCTTCATAGGAATACATATGTATAAGATGGGTTAAGTGGGCTTGGAGCAGAACGTCTATGATCCAACTAGCCCACTAGAGTACTAGAGCATCAATAATTATGAAGAGGAAGAGATGGAATGGACCTCGTGCTCGTGCGTGTGGGGGCTGACACACAGTAATCAATCAATCAAATCGCCATTGAATTAGTGGTGGTGGTTCATTAACTTGTCTTTTGCACACACTCATATCATTATCATTTATCATTTATCATGCCATATCATTGTCAAGTGGTTGCTAAAGGACTTAATTATTATAAATAAAAACAAGTACTATACTATGCGCACACAAATTATGAATGAATATTATTATATGCCAATTCCAAGAAGGCTTAATTAGCATTTCTACGCCGCACTAACCCAACCCCTTTTCTTTTTTGGATCCATGACCGTGACTATAAATTTTTTTTTTATCACATTCATAACTTTGTACACTGTATTTAAAATTACATATAATAATAAATTAACATGACGCGTAATAATAATTATAAAAATTAAAGGCAGTATAATTATATAAGATATGATACAATATGCGCCCCACCTGGATTTCATCTTTTAAAACCCAAGATGCAGATTGCAGACAAATCCATACCAACCCTTTTAATTTCTTCGGTTCCATAAATATATATTTAAAATATTTGTCATGTACTTTTAAACCGACGTCTGACTATTCTATTCCGATTCGTAGTATAGACAGTACAATTATATATATATATACATGATTTTGTTTGAGTTGTAACACAAAATAATTAAATTGATCTTCCACCGCACATCTTCTAATCTCAATATCCCATCTCAGCTTTGACCATAGCATCTGACGGTGATGGATCAGCAGCCACCAACTTTCGGAGATTACAAAGATATCACGATATACACTTTCTTCCTTCCAGTCCGAATGCTACGTCTAACCATCAATTTTCCTACTAACAAGTAAACATCACATTTTACGGCATTAATTAATTTATGTATATTAAGTAGAAAAATATTTTGCAATAATTATATTATATATATAATGGCTCATTCATGAGCAGAAATTAAAGAAATCAAAGAATATATATAATGCTTGTGTCGGCTGTATCTGAATCCACACATATTCTGTATTCCATTCCCAAACCCTCACGAACCACCCTACCGACATTCGCCATATAATTATATGTATGTATCATTCCCTAATTGATATCCCAAATTAAATCCTTGCCGCATTCCATTTATATAAATATATCACTTGAATTAAATCAGTACACTGACACCTTTTATTTATTTTGCACGATCACATACATAGTAGCTACAAATATATATTTATATATATATTTATGCAATGGGAAACTGCATACTGAAAGGGTTTGGAGTGGTAGAGGAAATGGTGAAGGTGGTGACTCCCAACGGCGGCGTCATGGAGCTGTACGCCCCCATCACCGCCGAGAGCGTCACCAACGAATTCCCCGGCTACGCCATATTCTTGACCCCCCACCGCCTCTCTCCGCCTCTCCTCCACAGCGAGAAACTTACCGCCGGTGATCAGTATTACTACCTCCTCCCCATCCACAAAACTGGCACAGCCAAGGACGGCGGCGGTAACCCTAGAGGAGCGGCGGAGACGCCGACGCCGTACCGGATGTCGGTGGACAATCAGGGAAAGACGAGGAAGCAATCAGAAGCAGAAGTGCTTCCGAGGTACAACGGCTCAGGGGTGTGGAAAGTGAGGCTAGTAATCGGCACGGATCAGTTGTCGGAGATTTTGTCGCAGGAGGCTCGCACGGAGGCGCTCATCGAGAGCGTTAGGACGGCGGCTAAGTGTGCAGCGGCGGGGGCTCCGTCAGCAGCTAATTCCGATCGTCGGAGTTGGACGAGTGCCACCGACAGTTAGACGTGTTCAGATATGTAAATACGTACCATCTATACGCTCAACGTTGACTTAGCTAGGTTTATATAATTGGGTTCAATTTATTGCGTTTCTCAGTCACAAATTAATTGTAATGTATTTTTTAGCTATGATAAAATGATTATAATTAATCAAGTCAAACAAAAGCTTTAGTGGTTTATCTATATAACTTTTGATTTCATTTCATAGACTTTGGCATCTTCGTGTACTCTCTTCATTTTTGTAGGAGAATTACATTTTGATACCTATATTTTGGATTTGTTTAAAAAAATATTTCATTTTTTTAAAAATTAACAAAACAGTATCTACTTTTAAATTAAAAAAATAAAATTAAATCTAACATTTGATCAATTTTCCGGTTTGAAAATCATAAATATATAATTGATTATATTTTAAGATTTCTACTTCTTCCCAACCACGTTAAAAATTTCATAAAATCAAGAAATATTAAAATACAATCAATCACGTATGGTTTTTTGGCCGTAAAATTGATTAAATGTCATATGTGCAATTTCTTTTTGAAAAAAACAGTACTATTTTATTAATTTTGGAAAAGCGGACTATTTTTGAAAAATAGCTTAAAATGTAGGTGTCAAGGTGTAATTTATCCTTTTTTCTAATAGGGCGTGTTTCTATTTGCTCCACCGATTTTACTCTTTGCACTTCGCTTACTCAATGCACTACAGATTTTACTCTTTGCACCACACACATTTACATTAATACCCTTCGCTCCAAGAATATTTGTTTTACTTAAAAAAAATGTTCGGAAGCACAACTTCGAACACGTTCACCTTGTTCGAGAATATTAATTCGAACGACTCCATTACTTAGAAAAAATTTGGTTCGGAAACTAAAGTTTGAACAACTCTCATTTGTTCGGAAACTAAAGTTCGAACAACCCTCATTTATTCGGAAACTAAAGTTTGAACGACACTTAGGAAATTTCAGGGTATAAAGGTGTTAGAAAATATTTTCCAAACGAACTATGTTCGAAAATTGAAGTTCGAACCACTCTAATATGTTCCAAAACTTAAATTTGAACGCCATGAACTCCGTTTTTCCCCAAGTGTTGTTCGAAAAATGGAGTTCGGACCACTCCAAAATGTTCAAAATTTTCAGTTCAAACGAATCGCGATCTGAACAAAAAAAAAACATCCACAACACGTTCGTTCTAAACTCGATTATTTTCAATCAATATACCCATACTAGCATCTAACACTTCTAAGTTCTAATAAATTATTATAAGTTGATGAATAATTCGATTAACTTATTTTCTTTTTTAATTTTTGTTTAGTTTTGAATTTGTGGTGTATTGAGTAATTTTAGTGATATGAACAAGTAATAAAAGGGTATTGAAGTAACTTCACAATTATTTTATTTTTTCTTTATTTCTTTTATGGTGCAAAGAGTAAAAGTAGTGGTGCAAATAGTCGCTCCCTTTCTAATACTTTAATATATGGGGGTTAGAAGTTAGAACACAACACGCATAATTAAGCACAATGTTTCTTATTAAATTAAATATATAGTTCTTATTATTTCAAGTTAATTTAGTTTCAATCTTGAGTACTGTAATTATTGGTTGTGCAATATATGAATTAAGATCGCATTACCCTATATGTATATATAAGCATAGACCATATTATTTAATTAGAAATGTTAATTAAAAACCATATCGCAAGACTTATTCCATCAGGAAATCAGGCGAGATCCACAATTTCAACGTCCTTGTATTTGATGTCATATTTTAAGTATTGGATTCTCGTCACGTGTATTTAATTTTTTTGTTGGATATATATTTTTATTTTTTCCCTAAATACAAATTGTGAAAATTGAATGGTTAGAACATGTGATGATGGAAATACAAGATTAGAATATTTAATTATTTTATTGGATACATTTTTATTTTTTTCATAAATACAAATTGTGAATTGAAAATTCAATGGTTAAAACTTGTGATGATGGAAATACAGGATTGGAATATATCTAATTCGGATTAGACGATAACTCTGCCAACTCTCACTATATATACGTACCTTCCCTAGCATCAACCATATGATTGATTATCATTTATCCATTATCTATTTTGCACATGCATGCATACTCTCCCTCACCTCCTTTCTAGACTAGCTAATAGCATCAACCACCATATGATTGATTATCATTATCCACTATATATCTTTTTTTTTAATATACAGTAGTATCAAATATTTGATTGATTATATATATGTGAAAAAAAAGTTATGATACTTTTGAAAAAAAGTTACGACACCCGTCAAAATTAAGTTTTGCATAATATATTATTGTTTAATATTTTTATTTATTAATTCATATAGAGGTGTTTTAGCAATATTATGTTAAATCAATTTATGTTTGTAACATACTGGGTAATATATTTTGGACAATTACAAGGTCAGTTAAGTAAAAAAATCGTTGAAAATTATTAGTTTCGTACGATTTTCTATTAAGATAAGGGACGCTAGCTCTTGACTATTCTTTTAATTAAGACGGAGGATTTTGTGCATTTACTAAAAAGATACAATTTAACCTTGAGGAAGAAAAAGAAGACGAGGACCAAGACATATATAGTGTTACATGTTCAAAATTATTTACTACATTTCCGCCCGTGATTCCGAGCAATGCACGGATTTATTCATGATCTCAAACTCAATTATTACATATTTAATATAAGTGTCACATTTTCATATTTTATAGATAATTAATATTTTACTTAATAAGTTAATACCATTTTTTATTTATCCGGTTATTTTTTTCATATCAGACAATTATTATTTCGAATATAAAAAGAGTTAAGTTGACAATCGATAAAAGAAATAATTGTTGATTACATACACATACGTATGTAACGAACATATTATAATATATTATATTTTAAATAATTAATAAACTACTACAATCAAAATATTATATTATAAATTATGCAATACTTGTTTGTATATGTTGTAGTGACATTTGTTACATTATCATCATCTTTATAAATAAAAGCTTTCAAATCAGTAGGACTTGTGACCATGAAACAACTACGTACAATTGATCGTGGCTAAAAATTATGAAAAATATATGTGAACAAAGATTATAACAATAACTTATGTTTGGTTTAAAATGCTTTTAGGGTTGTATATTTATATAGATTTGTTAGATTAAATTCTTTAAGAAATTGATAATATATATGTTGTATGTAAAAATAATGTTAATAAATATATATGAAATTGTTCGATATTTTATTTCACTAAAAATGCTACTCGCAAGTGTACGCAGTAATTTGTAGTAAAATTACGGTGAGCAAGGTCGTATCCATAGAAACTTGGTACGTAATCTGACTAAGTACCTAATTAGATTGTTTCACTTTATCTAGAGAATCGATTAATAGTTTTAATTTTAATTAACTAAATGTTGTAAATTAAATAACTAAATCAAGCACATATCTGGATAAACAGATGAGGAGACAGATCCTAAGTTGTTGTTAAATGGATTTCACGATTTGCAGACAATCTATTCAACCAATTTAATTATAAATCTTATAAGAGAATCACTAAAGTATTCACAACCTCTCTCTCTCTCTCTCTCTCTCTCGAGTAAGTTATGAAAGTTGATTATATCCTAATTCTTATCTCCCGATCTCGAATTATTATCTAACTCTAGTTAAAATCTCAGATTTATTTTTCTCACGAAACCTACCAATATCTCGATCTAGCAGACACGTGTTGTGCAATCCTAATCCGTTAATTTACTAACCTCTCCTGAGTAAATAATAAATTAACTACACAAGTGCAAATGCTGATCAATTCATTCAGATAAGCCAACAATAATCGATGATGCACAATCAAGAAATATAGATGAACAATAAATTACTTCAAATCATAAAAATCCATAAACATTCACAACCCTAGGATCTCTAGAAATTTAGCTTGATAAACATGAGGTTTATATCTACTTTAGGTCTTGTTTTGCATATATTTTGGTTTATTAATTACTCTATTGTGATAGTGTTGGCTTGTAAATGTTAAATGATTTTATGTCAGGGTTTGTGTAGTTTTGATAGGAAAATAGTGTCTTTTGATAACTATTGAAGTTAATCTTAATTGGGGGAAGAACAGGTGTTGTGAAGAGCGGCGGAGAGTGGAGAAAAGGATGAACGGATCGAAGAAGTAAAGAATTAGAAATGTGCTCTTCAAGGCTATCATATAGCACGGACCATGCTCTTTAGAGCACGGACCGTGCTCCTCTTGGTGGGCTGTGTGGTTTCTTTTTTCTGATCTAGGTTATTTCTATTTGGGGCTCTGCCTTCTAGAGATATAAAAGGGCAGCAGGACTGAGAGAGTGGGCAGCTTTTGACAGACAGAAAAACACACAAATAGAAGAGAACCAATTGGAAGAAGGAGGAAGAAGCTAGGGCGCAATCCATCTCATTGGCATAAGTTGTTTTAGATTGCATTGTTTTACTTATGTTAAGGATGTTTGTAATTTTAATTGGATTATTGTAATGGATTGCTAAGTTTTCATTTCTAGGGTTTGTTACGTAATTGGGGATGTGATTGAATCGAAACATCTTTCCTTTCATGAATTATTTACACATTTCTATGCTTCATTTTGTCCATTGTGTTTGATTAGCCATTGAATGCAATCGTGTAATTAATTATTGATCACTTGATAAAGGATAAATAATTAACGGATTGGATATGTGTAACATATAATTTAGCAAATTGAGAGATTGATAAATTGGTGAGGTTTTGTTTAATCTAACTGAGTAATATGAGTTAGGAGTCAATTTGGCATCGAGAGAGTGAAATTGGAACCTAATCTACACTTCAAGTTTATTCGATAGGAGAATGCTAGATACTTTAAAGATTACCCTATAATTCACAGAATTAAAACTGGGTTAATGTATCTATTCAAGAGCTCTCCAAATGTGTTGCAAATCCTAGAATCTTCCCCAATCTTATATTAATAGTTCAAATTGATATTGTGTATTTATTATATTTAATTAGATATTACATATACAAACATTTGAATTCGATTTCTCCAGATAAAATTTGGTAATTGAATAAAATAACTAGTGGATTTTACTTTGCTAGTCTCCGAGGATACGACCTTGCACACCGTAGTTATTATCGACTACCTTGTGCACTTGCAGGTTGGTTCTTAGTGAAATAAAACACCAAACATAGCTACTCATATCGTGTTCAAAATCCAAAGATAATAAATCCGAATAAATAGTCAACCTGATAGTCTCAATCAAAAAAGTATAAAGTAAAGCTTAGTCTAGATGATGCTTTTCGATCTCTGCGGTCTCTTTCTCTCTGTGTTATCTGCTCTTCTATAGTGTAAAGTTGTGAAAATTCATGCACAAGAACCCTTAAATAGTTAGGGAATGGTCCAAGCCCGAGATGGAAACTAACATGGCTAAAAAAAAAATTTGCACAAAGGCCCACAAAATAGCATGGTCCGTTCAGTACAAAATAGCACGGACCATGTAGTCATATGACCAATCTTCTATATCGATTCTTCTTAAGGCATGGGCCGTGCAATCCTAAGCACAATTCATGCTCACTTCTTACACTCCTAATATACATTTTTCGGGCATTTTCCCATTTCGATTGAGACTCCACTCGAACCATCAAGTCTTGAAACTTGATTTCATCAACTTTTAATGGTTTTCGGTCCAATTTCCTACAAAATAGAACCAAACATCCATATTGTCCAAACAAGTGAAATCCAAGGTAAACGTGAACTAATGCACACGGTAAATGAACGAAACAAATCCTCTACAGACTCTAAATTGGTGCCAAAACTCAGTTTATCAGAAACATAAAAATTTCAATTTTAAAAACTACAATAATCCAGTATACATATCTTCATTATATATCAATATTCATTTTATTTGCATTAAAACATGGTTGATTACACTTGACTTCCAAAATTTCAAAATTTACATATTGATACCGAATGTTTGCACAAATTAACGATTATAGTGCTAAAGCAATTGTACGGCCACACAAATATTAACATGGACTTTTGAAAATTATGAAAAGCAACAACATCCAATATTTATACAAATGGAATAAACTAAAGACTGAGTTTGAAAGATTTTCAGCAATTTAACTCAATATTTGCGAGATCGAAAAATTAATCTAGTTTTATAAGTGTTAATTTGTGCAAATATTAGGTGTTAATATATAATTTTTTAAATTTTGGGATAAAGGTGTAGAAACATCCAACATTCGGCTACTAAAGTGTAATTAACCCTATAAAATATGCTAATTATGATTGTATGTCCAATAACCTTAAGACTATACTTTCTAAAAAATAATATAATAGACTATATGAATTTATAAATACCAATTTTAATTGTTTGATTTAGTTACACATTTAATTACAATGTTAAATTGTAATTAAGAAATATTATAAATGTTATATCTACTTATAAAATATAATAAAACATGCTACTGATTATGATGTTTTACGTACCAAATAATTCACTTGATTATTTTATTTAATGTATTTAATATATGTTGGTAATTATTTGACATAATAAAATCTACTGACCATTTTCAATCACTTCTTAATATGTGAAAACTTACATATTTATTCATTTGTACAAATAGATTTTGAATATCATGCATAGCGAAATATGCTATTGAATATAGTAAAGATGAATTATAAAATAAAAAATGTGTGTGACGTGTGTGTGTGTGTGTGAGAGAGAGAGAGAGAGAGAGAGAGAGAGAGAGAGAGAGAGAGAGAGAGAGAGAGAGAGAGAGAGAGAGAGAGAGAGAGAGGGGATGGGAGAAGCGTTAAAAAATAAAAAAAATAAATTTAAATAATTTTTTATTTATAAAAAATTGTAGATGATTTGATGTTGTTGGGAGAGAATTATTTGGATGGAATTTCATTTTATTATAAGGATAGATAGATTGTTGAGGCAAAGATATCTTGAATCAAGTCAAAGGCCCAACTTTTCATCTGCAAATAAAAATAAGGGAGGGTATAGAAAGGGCTTAATTACCGTTCACCGGGTGAGTGAATAACTAATTGGGCCCAAGATCCATAAAATATGGTTACGTTTCATATATTTTTATTTTAATCATATTTTTAATTTTTAAATGTTGTTGCGTAGATTCAAAATAATCATTTCAACTCCGTAGCAGAAATTTGATAGTAGAAATAAGGGGCAGAATACAAAGTTGGAACAAACCACGAATTCACATATTTCCACTACAGTGAGAGGTCGAGAGATACAAAGTTGGAACAAACCACGAATTCACATATTTCCACTACAGTGAGAGGTTATCTCGACGGGTAACCAGCATCTGTCTTAAATTCCATTTTTAGCCTTGTGGGGCCTCTAAGCTTAATGCCCTCATTTAGTTATTTATTTATTTATTTATTTATTTTACCTTTCCATATTACTAATAAATACAATGAAATTTCATTT
The DNA here is from genome assembly GCA_026008535.1 of Perilla frutescens. Taxonomy (NCBI): domain Eukaryota; kingdom Viridiplantae; phylum Streptophyta; class Magnoliopsida; order Lamiales; family Lamiaceae; genus Perilla; species Perilla frutescens. The sequence continues at coordinate 34,538,924 of BRKX01000012.1, forward strand.
TATCCTCCAGTAATCGCTTGAACGTTTCGATTATTATTTTATTCGTTGTACCATCAATTTTATGAGTCCAACAAAATACCGTTGAATTCGTAGTATTTTAGGGACTTTGCCAAAGTCTGTTTGCATTAATATTAAGGCGGGACAATATCATCTTGCGGAAAAGAGTCTAACTTCCGCCTCGACTTATAAATTATACCGCTGTTCTATCCGAATATCCTCATAGAAAATCCATAAATTTACCTAACAATAACTATACTTTATGCTATTTTTTTAAAAAAAAATTACAATTGAGTGTCAAATTTATTTTAATTGCTAAACTAATATTAACAATATATATATATATATATATATATATATATATAACTTAACATAAAATTTGTTGATCTCTGTTAAAATAGAAACAACATGAATTCATAATTTTATTAAAAACAATGCAGATGAGATCCCCTAGTTCCAAGTTGAGTGTACCAACATTAAAATCGTATAGTTTTAATAATATTTTTCATAAAAATAAAATTTATTATAATATAACTAATATTGAAACAGGCTTCATTTGAATTTGATCTTAATTTCAATTCCCTAATTAAAATTTTCTAATTAATATTTATTGCTAAAAATTGAACCACGGGATCCAGTTTCGTTCAAATAACGGATTCAACCCCAAAAATCAATTATATTAATTAAAGAATGAAAATTAAGTACTAAAAAATAATATAAACCCTAATTGGGTGGAATAAACCCTAAAGAATAATGTAAAATTATACAAAATCAAAAGAAATTAAAAATGAAGAAAAAAAATGAAAGAAAAAGTAATAATTTTAATATTTGATACACAGTTAACACACATAACTTAGGATTAATCAGTGAATCTCATGTGAAAATAATGAGATAGTTGACATTATCCTCGACTACATTCTCCCACTTTACCTCCCTTTCTACTTTTCTATGCCCAATTTTACCTTTAAATAGACTATTACAATGCTATATATAATGATCGATTTGATATGGTATAATAATTTTTAATATTTCCAAAGACATAATTATAAATGGCTATTAAAAAAAATACAAAATATAATAATATAACTGGAACACTATAAATAGAATACTAGGATATATTTGGTGGGGAAGCATCAGCTGCTAGCTAGCTAGTATATAATAAAGCTCTTGTGTCTTGTCCTTGATCCTTCCCAGTGCCCCTTCACCCCAACAATTTCAACACATTCATTATGATTACAAACTAAAAGTTAAAAAAAAAAAAAAAAAGCACTTTGTCTAGAAAATTAAACGCACATACACACAGAGACAAGCTCACAACTCACAAGCACATGAAATATTGAAACCCGATAGGAACTAATTATGTTAAAGGGAGGGTGACCGTGCTCACCTAAAAATATTATTTAATTTATTTGAGCGTATCGGAACTTAATTATAATTTAATTAATTGTTCGAGAAATACTAATAATATATTTGAAGGTAAAGGAAATAAATTGATTTGAAGATCCAATATATTTAGGTCGATTGCCAAGGGAAATGGTGAGAGAAGCCCGTGCCTGCCCTGCATATTACATCGACCGATCATATATACCAGCTAACAGCCAAATTAAAATAGTTCTTTTCCGATTAATTAATTTCCCATTAAGATACCAAACGTCATTTTTTAATAATCACACAATTAATGGGAAGTAGAAAGACTACACATTTCAGAAACGAGAAGAATTAATTAATATATTAAAATAAGTAGGAAAAAAATAAATTGAACGAGTGAAAGTTAGTTGTTAAAAGTGGGGAGTGGTTGTGTAGTCAATTGCAAAGAGATAACAATTAATGATTAGGAGGAAAGAATTTTGAGGTGCAATGCTAATCATAATTATGGAGACCACTCAAATTTAAGTTGCCTAACTAAATAAGCATGCCCTGCGATCATGATGGTTTTAGAGATAAATCGAGTCCTTTGGAATTGACAATCCAGCCACATAATTATTATTAATTTTATACACATAAAAGACACACTCCCACTGCCCCCACACACATACTCCCAATGTACGTGTCTCTGTTTTAGCTAAAACTAGTCCCAGCATATAAATATTCTCAACATTAATATATTGTTTAATTTAAGATCGATAAGAAAATTGCACATCATTATATATTCTCTTACCATATGGCCAAAACACAAGTACTGCACTGAGACTCAAAAATCCAATTTAACTAAACACCTAAAGTGTTTTATATTCTTTAAATACAAAATCATCCTCTCAAATGTATTTTCAATCATCAAACACTGAAATCTGCTGATAAAATCCTCTAGTCCGCTTTTCATGTTCCACTATAAAATTTAATACTCTAAAAATGTTTATTACAAAAATAAATTTTATTATAATATTACAAATCATAATCAACATTTAATGCTAAAGATTTAAAAAATTAAAAATTATATACCATACTTTTGGAATAATCAACCATATTAATTAATTATATTAACTAAAAAAAGAAATAAATATTAAAAAATAAATATAAACCCTATTTGGGTGGAATGAACCACAATAATAATCATAAAATTAAACTAAGCCCTAACAAATTGAAATTGGAGAAAAAAATTGATGAAAATCAAATAAAAATCAAAATGGGACACCAAATGAGATAGAGAAAAGTGGGATAGAGGATTTCATTTGCTGAAACCTGAACCAATATTATATAATACTCCATCCGTTTCATAATGTTTGTTGTTTTATGATTTTTTTAATCTAGAATTAACAATTAATTTTTAGACTAATATATCCCTTTCTTCTATATTGAAGAAAATCTTATTCCTTTATATTTTCCTAAAAAATTGGTAAAATTTTTTCTCTCCATATATTTGTAGGGTTAAAATTGGAAGAAATGGTGTGAAAATATATAAAATAACAAACATTTTGACACAAAATAAAATTTCTAAAACAACAAATAAAATGAAACGGAAAGGATATACAGGTTTAATTGCCGTATTAATTTGCAATTTGACATTTATACTTGTTATCCATCGTATAAAAACAAGCCTATTATTATTATCTATACATATATTAAGGCAAAATCGTGTGATAGATAACAATTCTAGTTATTATTATATAAGATCCGACATAATAATAATAATTGTTATAATTTTAGAAGAAAACCAACATAACTATGTACAAAAATAAGACAACAAGACTTATTATATTAATATCTAGGAATCTAACTAATAGACTTGATAGCTATATAATATACATCACATTATTCCTAAAATATATAATAGTAGTAATTGAAGAGGAGGAGATGATATTTTGCGATTGGAGTGGGCGGTACGGTGCATGGGCATAATATATATATATATATATATATATATATATATATATATATATAATTCATAATGATGTATATATGTAACATGTTATGATCGTTGGTTTTAGAATCTTTTTATTTTTCCGAAGATGACAAAACTTGGAAAGTGGACAAGAAATGAAACTGATGAATGCACTCGATCCATCTGCGGTCTCGATCGAATTTGTTGCTAGCTAGCTAGGTGCATGCATGCCTAATTGCGTATACGTACCTCAACCTCACCACCGTACGTATATACAAGCATATATGCATGCAATTATGTGTGTATATGCAGATCGACTTCAGTGAGGAGAATACGTAGGTATGTATATAGATATAGATATAGAGATAATTAAGGTATAGGCCCACACTCACCACACAGCATCATTGTCATGATCATGTAATGTTTGGGAATTGCGGTGGTGGTTGTGCAATATGAATCAATTTCATTCCACCCATTGATCGGTTGTTTTGGTGGTGCTTTTCGGAGGGATTTTTAAGGTCGAAGGTCGTAGTTAATCGGATGGCGGCAGGCAAGCAGAGCCACCTCCTCTTCACATCATCATCTCTTCTTCCTCACACCTGCAATATATATATAATTCTTCTAGTTGGCCGCTCGACCCCACCCATAACAGTTCGCCTTTCTCCATCTTCATTTCTGATCTTTTTTAATTCTCTCTCTCTCTCTCTCTCTCTCTCTCTCTATATATATATATATATATATATATATATTAGCTATAGGTAGCTGCCTCCATCTTCATGGTCCCACCTGGCCACCTCATCTTATAACCTATAATTTTATTCTCCATGCACATAACATGTAGCAGATCAAATCAGATATCTCATCCAACCAATATATCTAAAAGTTTTTCCCCCATATTGATTTTAAAGTCAATCTATATATGTATATATATATATATGATATATCCTAGATATCTAGTAGTGTAACTAGGTAGTTAGCTGAGGTAGCTAGCTGTGATGCAGTTGAATTAATTACCGTGTTGGATTTGCGAAGCAGGGCAGGGCGGGCAGGTAGATAGGTAGCGTACGTGATGAGCATATCGGTAAATGGACAGTCTCAGGTACCTCCTGGGTTCAGATTTCATCCGACGGAAGAGGAGCTTTTGCAGTATTACTTGAAGAAGAAGGTGGCTTTGGAGAAGATTGATTTGGACGTCATCCAAGATGTGGATCTCAACAAACTCGAACCTTGGGACATTCAAGGTCTGTACGTACATCGATCATCATATAATTCTAATTCCTGTTAGTTAATTGCATGCTCATCAGTCGTTAGTCCGTTTTGAAATTAGACAAGTGCAGAATCGGATCGACACCGCAGAACGATTGGTATTTCTTCAGCCACAAAGACAAAAAGTACCCGACTGGAACGCGCACCAATCGGGCCACTTGTTCGGGCTTCTGGAAGGCCACCGGCCGCGACAAAGTCATCTACGGCAACTCCAGGAGAATCGGGATGAGGAAGACTCTTGTTTTCTACAAGGGCCGCGCCCCTCAAGGCCAGAAATCTGATTGGATAATGCACGAATACCGACTCGACGACGCCACCACCACTGCTCCTAATAATAATCCTAATGTACGTATATATATAATTATATTATTAATTAATTAATATTTTATTTATTTATTTATAAAATGAATGGAATATTATTAACATTAAGGTTTGCGGCACGGGAGATGGAGGGCAAGAAGAAGGGTGGGTGGTTTGCCGAGTATTCAAGAAGAAAAACATAATCCTGCAGGGCCACAAAATATCAGAGTGCAGCAGTAGTCCTCCTCCTATTAGCACAACAACGTGGTGCTCGTCGACGATGATGATGACAACCATAAATTCATGTAATAATGATGGAACTTTGGAAGAAATGCTTCAGTCCATGCAGGGGAACCCCGACCTCCTCGATTCAGACAACAACAACAACAACAACAGAAGATCATTCTTGAAACTGCCGGGCCTCTACAGCAGTAGCCCCAACTCATCATCATCATGTCGCTACCAACCGCTCCACGTGCAAATGTTTGGTGAAGAAAATACTACTGATCATGATCATGACATTCCTGCATTCCTTTCTCAGTCGTCGGAGATTCAAGATTGGGCAGCTCTTGACCGCCTCGTGGCGTCGCACCTCAACGCCCAAAACGACGCCTCCAAGCACTCTGCAGTGCTCACTCCTCCTCCCTCTCATCATCATAATATTAATGATTCCAGATCAATGGGTTTCGATCTGCAGCAGCAGCAGCACAGATCATCTTCGTCGTCTTCGACCAGACGCTACAGTGTTAATAGTAATACTACTGCCGCCCATGATTATCAGAACGAAGCCGATCTCTGGAGCTTTGCCCCGACGTCTACTGATCACATGTGTGACGTGTCCGCTGCTCATCCCATCTAGAATACCATACATATATCATCAATTATCTCGATCGTATTATATAGTGATAATTAATAATGTGTCACCCGCCCCCCAATAAGCAAGTCAGATTAGCTTATTTATTATTGCAAAAACTCATATCATATTCATATATTTACGCCACTGTACATATATAGTATTCCAGGAGTGTGGAATCTTTAATTTGGAACTTAATTCATATGTAATGCCATGCACCCTTCTAGCATGCATGCATGCATGTCCAGTTATATATAATTTACAATTTTTTTTATAAATATATAATTTACAAATTTAAGGTCATTAACATAGTCACACATCGTTGAATATACAATATTGACGACATTTCAGATGACTACTTTCTTGAAGTAGACATGACACCATATATTACTTTATTCCTTGACTGCAGGAATATTATTCGATATTCCATTTGCATGCTCAGGTATATACAGTTTCTTAAATCCAGCACGTACATATATATGCACAAAAATACGGGTTCAAATTTCCCGTATACTCTTCCATGTGTTTCACTATAAAAATTATTTATTATAAAATAAAAATTAATTCTAGTGTAAATAATCATATTCCACAATTATCAACAAAAAAGATAAATTTAAAAATTTATAAAATTTAATTTTGAAATAATCAACATAATATTCAATTATTAATTGAAAACTAATATTAAAAAATAATTGGGTGGGGTAAACCCTAAAATACAATTTTAAAAGAGATACAGTTGTGTGAGTATTTGATTCATTGGGTGGTCTCCCTCTCTATTTTTTTTAGTAGTCTCCATTCCTCTCTCCTTCCCCATTTTCCTTTCCTTTTTAATTTTTTTTCACTTTTAATTTCTTCAATTTTTTTTTACAAATACATGTAATTACTTTTAAATTAATTTAATTTTTTTGAAATAAATGTATACCCTAAAATTCAATTGAATTAATTTAATTTTTTTATCCGCCGTCTCGCCAGTACATTTATCAAACGCTAGCACATGAGCTCATGTACTTGGCTCAATAAAAATGAAGATTTCAAAAAAACCAAAAAGAAAAAGAAAAAAAATGAGGACTGTCAGCCACTTCTTATGTATTCATACTTTGCTTCATTGCTAATGAAACTTTACTTCATGTGTAATGATACTTATATGTTATTAGTTGTTGATCAATTTTTTTATTTCAAAGAAAACTAAGATGTCATGATTTTTTGTTTAAAATGATTCTTTTAAAGAGCAAGACTTGGTAGAGATACCAATAAAAATATATGTCAATAACTTATGAACTAAAAAAAAAAGATAAATGAATCAACTAAATTAAAAGTTCATATTATGATTTATGTAGAAAATAATTCATTTATTTTTTGCTTAGCATGTGAAAACACTTCATAGTTGATGATAGTTCAATTCATATTAAGTGATACTTCGACACATAAGTAGTGCTGCTTTATTTCATACATAGTGATACGCGTTGTCTGTAGAATCAACAAACATATTCTAAAAAAAGAATCAACTAAATTAAAACCCCACATTATGATTTATGTAGAAAAAAATTCATTTATTTTCTTCTTAGCATTGAAAATACTTCATAGTTGATAAGAATTCAATTCATATTAAGTGATATTATTTCGACATATAATTAGTGATACTTTACTTTATACATAGTGATACTTTACATTTTTTTATGTCGAGGATAACCCGCAACCGCTAACGAAGTGTGCACTAGATAAATCCCGTTCTTATGTAATAGCCTGCAAACCACATAGGGGAGATAAATCACACTTGACAGGTCAGGTGTGACAGACTTACACCTAGTGGTGTTGGTGGTAAGATTAAAACTTGAGGCCTTTGGCCTCAAGATAACAACAATATTCCACCACTAGGTCATCCCCAAGGTGAATGCATAATGATATGCGCGTGGGAGGGTGCGTGGACTTGACTATTTTTACAAGTTTAGGCGGGTTTGGATAAATTTTTTGAGTGAGTTTGGGTCTTATTTGACCCGTCTAATGAAAAAGAGCCATTAGACGGTCTCATATAAATTTTTATCATTTTAAAATTAAAATAAATCACAAAAAAAATATAATTAAAATATAACATATAAAGTGTAACAGGAAATCTCACGTTCAAAAATACAAAACGTGGATTAGAGAGAGGGGGAGAGAGATCTCACTTTGCATTTGGACCATGCCGTGCGACCTCTCTGTTTTGTGGTGGCTGTTTGTAGAGCGTGTAGTTGGGCTAGCAAAAGAGCCCACAACTTGCAACCCATACATACATACATACATACATATGCACATCACCAACCAATAAACATTTATTGTACACATGGAAATTTTGGATTGATTGATTTGATCTAATTATATATGTTGTGAGAATAATTGAAGTTTTAATACTATGATTTGCCAGTGTCATACATTAGTGTTGAATAAAAATAAATTGCATAATTAAAGACAGAATTTAGAAATTAAATGACAAGGAGAAATATGTTTTTTTTAGTTAGGGAAAGAGAGAATGTCTCAGGCTCGAAACATTTTTCTTGAACTATGTTTTTTTTAGTTAGGAAAAGAGAGAATGTCTCATACTCGAAACATTTTTTCTTTTACACATGCACGAGTCTTCATATTTGGGGTGTCCCGATCGAAGGGACGACCTACTTGATTTTTAATTATTAATGAGCACAGGAATACCTTGTTTCAAAATGGTACCGTTTCTTGTTTTTTAACTGAGAAATCTCCACTGTGCATGAAGACTTTTATACCAAAACTTGAGCCGAACAGAAAAGAGAGATCGAGGGAAGATAAATTTGTAACCTCAATTTTTTAAATAAAAGACTACTCGATAATATTATTAATTGTCTTAATTTGAAAGAAGAGGGGGAAGAAGAAAATGTATCTCACATTCCAAGTCATTCTTAAAAAATCAATGTTCTTGAACGATGGGATTCTTAATCATGGATCAACATTTGGGTGATGAGCTTATAATAGGAATTTTTTTTTTTTAAAGATAGATTATAAGATGTTTTTCATTGTTTCACAATCTTTTAGGAAGGGGCAAATCTGTATCTATATCTATACTCGAGGTGGTATAAAATAATGAAATTAGGTATGGGTGGAATGAAGGTGTGAATGGAAGGACAAATCTTATTATTAGTATATCATCGGAATAAAAAATAAAATGAGATATTATTTTATTTGTTATGTTATAAAATGAATATTTTATATACTTTCAATTTTTTTCTTATATTTCTATGTTGTCAACACGTCGTTGTTATGTTATCAACATGTGCTGTAATATTTTTTTCTTATATTTTTAAATTGCATTTTTCTTTTATATTATGCGATGTGATCCTGGCCGACAGATGGTTAATGACGAGAATCTACCCCATGAGTATCAGATTACAACATGATAAATAGAATTGAATTTCTTGACCCGAATCTCACAACGTAGACGAACTGTAGATATATGAAATACACAATCCTACTGTAATTGGAAACGGGAACCTTGGAACAAAGATGAAGACGCCATAAACGGGAATGGATGATCTCGTGAGGGTTTCTCGTTCAACTCGAATAAATCTCAAAGATATATAAAACACAAGAATTTTATTGATAAAAGGTCTATATTTTTCGTTCATATTGCCCTCCTTTATATAGGGATGGTAAAGAATAAGTTTCCTAAACAGAATTCTAGAAAACGAGGAAATAAATCTGCTAAGGAAATAAATTTGCCAAAATAAAGAAACCCTAATTCTAATCATAATTAAATTTGAAAATAACTAATTAAAATAAGATAAATATCTCTTCTAATTAAAATAGACTCCTAATTGAGGTAGAAGATCAACAACATCCATTTGGGTTTTTGCTAGCAACGGCCAACACCTTCAACAGGCCTCTCGGGTAAATCTTGGATCCATCTTTTTTGAATAAGTCCAATTAAATCTTCCTTGAATTTCCGGGATTTAGATGCCATAACTGGCTCATGGCTACTTGTATTGAATCGAGCAACACCCCACCGTGGATCATATAATTCACATCCTCTTGAAAGGGATTTGTCTTTATATACAAACCTCCTCCTGGATAAAAAAACGAACATGGATCGATCATCAAAATCTTTTGGTACAAGTCACACAAGACACATTTTCAAAATCTTCCAATCTGTGTCAAATGGTTGCAACTCCACGTACCACTCTACCTTGTTTTGGAATGTTGTAACGACTCACTTCTACGTAATTTAAATTATTTGATTGCTTCAAAATTGAGTAGTAATTTATTTGATAATGCTCGATAAAATTAGACGGACTTGAGGAAGTCTAATATTGCGCCCCTAGTTTAGAAGAGAAATTTTAGAACTTAAAATTGGGCCTTAAAATTATGTGAGCTTGTTAAATATTTTCAAACTTATTTCTTATGTTCCATTGAAATACAAAGAATTTATTTTATTTAAGGATAAATATGAAATTAAAATAAAAATAATACCCTCGTTCTTATCCTTCAAATTTATCTTCAAAATTTATTCATATGCTTATCCTTATATTCTTAATTTTTTTCCAAATAAAATAATAATAAAATTATGATTATCCTAAAATCTTATTCTTATTATTATCCTACACGGTGTAGAAGCTTCCTACCTTACTTACATAGAATAAAGTAGACCTGCCGTACACATCCTTGTTCAAACAAATGGCCAAGCCTCCAAAGTAATTTCACAAAACATAACCACCACTTTATGACCATCGAAGTAAATCTCAAGGAGGAAGATCAACGATATTCACCAAGCAAGGTTTAACTCTTTTTCAGAATTTATCTCAATTATTTTCTAATGTTGTAAAGTCCATAGCTAGTTCCTAATTAATATGCACAAAATTATCCAAAATGGTTTACTCTCATGATCATAATTCATAAAGCATGTAATTTGATTAAATTCATTCTCAAGAACACACGTACACATGAATTTCATATCCATGAACAAAGTAATAGTTTCAAAATTTGGAAATTATGGAAAATCGAAAAAGTAAATAGAAATTCATAAATTAAGAAACTAGAATAGAGGAGAATAGAAGAGTCTTGGTCTGGTGTGTGGCGTCATCGAGTCAGTCAAGTGTGGGTCATAGCTGGGGCTGGGCTCACGTTGGAATCAGAGAGTCGGGGGATGTCGAAATTGTGGTCGTCGCAACGGGAACAAGGCTGGAGTCTTTGGTCTGAGTCACAGCAAGTACCGCTGCAGGTCTGTTTCAAGGTCTTCGTGTCATTGTCGATGGCAGTGAAGTAGCTCGCCGGAGCTGGGTAGAAGAAGAGAGTAAGAATTAGGGATTTAATTTTGATTCCGAAGTTGGGGCTTTCCTGTATAATCTCTATTATGGAGTCAAGTGTTGTCGGAGTCGATTGAACTCTTCTAGATCGAGTAGTCGAGCTGTTGATAGAAGGCGGTGAGATCGCCGAAGTCTGGTAGGAGAAGAGAGAGAGAGGTTTTTGTTCTTCAATTTAGGAAAAAATGATTTGTGTACAGTCGTCTGGTTCAAGAAGAGTGAGGAGATGATTTAATAACAAATAAGTTATTTCCACCTAGGGACTCACTAATTTTCCAATATTAGAAAAATTACCCCAGAAAATTATGAACCATAGATTTAGCCGAATCTCTTTATTTTAAACTCAAATTCTAACCATAAACTTTTAATAACGGAGTTTTTAGCCCATAACTTCATAAGTTGATTGAATAAGCCCATGAATTTCTAGATTTCAGGTTTATTTAAATTATAATTGGCCCAAATTATTTATTTGAAATTATTTTGAAACTAGGTGCGGCGCAATTAAGACACTCGTCCACTTTGTGACTCTCTGCTCAATTTTACGTGTTCTCTATTATCAGGTGGGTGAAATTATTATCTTTCAAATAAAAGTATATGATATATGCTTTTTGAGATAGAAATATTTTTTAATCCAACTTGAATTATCGTGGATGAAATGTGGATAGCGTTTCGTACGCACAGAATAGCGTTTTATACGCATAGAAGCATTTTGTACACACCAGAATATGTCCTATGCATAGTTCAAGATGTATTCTAGAATCAGAAGAAGGGTACCCTAAATTCATTATTCCTGCAATTTATTTCAGTTGGATAAATAGAAAGAATGATCACGACCCCCACCACTGAGTACGTTTTAAGAGTGCTGACCCCACATTTCTAAATATTTTCAGGTCACTGAGCTTGGAGCAGCGTGAAAGAAATGGGGTGGATCTTCTCTAGACGTCTTGGTTATTTCACTTGAAGTTTTGAACTTGATATTTTGTGTTCGTTAGTAGTTTCTGGACTAACTTAAACTAGCAGGTGGAATGTGGATATTATGGTTTTATAAATATTAGGAATGTGAATTTTATATTTTAGAACTTATGAATTTATTTTTGAAATAAACTTGGAGTTTATTAGGATTTATGAAATGAAATTAATTGATCTAAGTATATATATTTAAATATATATATATATACACATATATATATATTGTGATCTTTTATTTTTCTAATTGAGATTTCTATCATGATTATTTTAGAAATAAAAAAAAGTTACTCGAATTATTATTATTGTCAGTCGTTTTCCGCTTTAAAGAATAGACAACGTATCATTTTAAATTATAGAATTTAGGGTGTTACAAATGTGCCTCAAGAATAGGTCAGGTGGCACTTCTATGTCTAGAGGCACATCTTTGTCAACCTGTAAAATAAACACATCAAAATAAAAGATTTGATAAATGATCTTAGAACTTGGTGGCTCTTCCATGTTTGCTTGTACGAGCTCCTTTTGATCCACAACCACTTCCCAACTGAACTTGCTCTCCATCTCCAAACACGGCTGTAATTCCATCACATCTCCTCCACCTTCTACTTCTAACTGCTCTCCATCTACGGCCTCTTGAACTGCTTCAGCTTCATTCTTTAATTGAAAGCTCAAGGACTATCCATCACCCACTGTATGAATCCCAGATACTATTTCTTTTAAAATTGGTATCTCCAAATCTACTTTCTCGGGAATTAACGTCCCTGGCTTCAAATCATCAACAACAATTGGAATATTCCTTTCAACACGATCTGAATCATCAATAACATCTGACACTGATTCCATTGGATAGACTCTTCCAAGCCAGGTAACTCTCGATTAGTCTCTACTTCAGCATTCTTAATCTTTTCAACACCTAAGCATGTTGACGCAGATACATCAACAAAATTTGGAACGGGTATCTCTAAAATTAGTGGAGTAACATGCCATCGTTCCTTCTCCATCTTTCTTGCCCTCAAAAGCCGTTTCTCCACTCGCTTGGCGTATTGCACCATGTCCTCCAACTCCTCATAGTGATGTGTTATGAACAAGGGTTTGAATGATGAATTGAAGATGGGTATGGTGGCAGATGAGGGTTTGTGCAGAAAAAATGCAATCTTTGGAAAAAAATTGCGTCTTTGACTATTGAGAAATGTGATGGAATTGTTGCGGGTCAAGAAAGCGGGTTTGATTCTTGTGGGTGATGGAACCGATTGATGATGAAAGTGAGTTGAGTGGGCTCAATGTTTTAATTAATTGTAGGGCATTAGGCCCATTTGTTTAATTCCAAGAAGTGGCCTGTGGCCCGACAATTTTAGTATATGGTTGGATTTTAATCTAAACTTAGGGTATAACCCTACTTGTACTAGAATCGTGTCAGCGTAATATATAAGCTGAACATGGTTGCTATTTGAAGGCAACAAATTAAAAATCTTAATTCCTCCTCCTCTTCTTCTACAACACTTTCCCCCATTTCTACCAAATATCATACAAGTTTATTTCAACAATTACAGAAAAATATCAAAAAAAATAGCTAAGTTAACAAGAACGTAACATTTGGTATTTCAGAGCCAGGTTCTTCCATGGCTGAAGGGACACGCGTTCGCGAGCTGTAGGAACAACACAAGCAATTGGAGCAGACATTCAAAGCCGATTCCAGCAAAAGAGAGGCTGTTGAATCCAGATTGCAGGAGCAGATCACCAACATCAGTTCTGAAATGGAGAAACACACTGGTAAATTCGATAACATGACTAATTTGTTAGCGACTATCCAGTTACAACTTGCCAATATCAGTAAAACACCACTGAAGGATGATGATGTATCTCTGTTAGGAGACCCACCTTTTGGGAATAGCTATGAGGGTAGTAGCCGTAGGGATTTCAATTCAGGCAGGAGTAGAATGATCTATGATGGTTCTAAGGAAAATAATCATTCCCCATTCCCTAGGGTTGATTTCCCAAAATTTGACGGAACATGTCCCAGGGCATGGGTACTCAAATGTCAAGGTTATTTCAGCATTATTACTAATCTGGATGATAGCCAGAAGGTCACACTAGCAACTATGAACTTTGAAGGGAAGGCTGCCCAGTGGTATCAGAATTCCTCTTTGATGCAAACAGAGGTTTCATGGGATCAGTTTATTGATATCGTTTCTGCCAGGTTTGAGGACTTGAAAGACTCCAAGATCATCTCGGAGTTCAATAAGCTGAAACACACGTGTCTCTACACTGATTATGTGGACAAATTTGAAGAACTCAAAGCTTGTATGTCTATGTTGGGTGGAGTAAAGTTTTCTAAGGATTATTTTATATCCAGTTTCATCAGTGGAGTTAGTGAGGAGGTGCAATCTGCTATCCATATGTTCAAACCAACTACTCTTTCTTATGCAATTGAGCTGGGACAACAACAAATTATTAACATGGAGGCAATGATGAAGAGGTTTAAAGGAGCAGGGGCTGGAAAACCACCTAGCCAGTACACTAATTACAGGAGGAATGATCCACCATCCCAACCAACACAAAAGACAAACAACATAAACTCTAAAATAGGGTTCAAGATGCTTACATCTGCAAAGATGGCAGCTAGAAGGGAAAAGAATTTGTGTTTCAACTGTGATGAAAAATTCTTTTTGGGGCACAAGTGTAAACAAAACAGCTCAAATATTTCATATATGATCATTAGCACAGGGGAAGAAGCCTTCACAGTCTCTGATACCCATGAAGAGATTCCACCTGATCAGGACCCCCATGCTGACTTAGAAGAGGTACCAATTTCCTTAAATGTTATCTCTGGGGAAGGTGGTCTCACTACCATGAATGTGATTGGAAAAATAGGAGACACTGAGTTACATGTTCTACTGGACACTGGTAGCTCTTTAAGCTACATAAAGGAATCTATTGCTAAGGAGCTGGGATGCACTCTGGAACCAGCCAAACCCATCTTGGTTAAGATAGCTGATGGCACAAAGATGGTTAGTTCTCATAGAGTGAAGGGTTTTCAGTGGACTATGCAGGGGCACACATTTAGCTATGCCCCTAGGATATTGAATCATGAGGGAAGTGATCTTATTTTGGGAGGGGACTGGCTTAAGACATGCACTCCTGTTGAATTGGATTACATCAAAATGACCTTTACAGTCACCTGGCTAGGGAAGAGGGTTAAGGTACAGGCCCTTACTACTGAAGGATCATGTCAGCTCATTTCTGGCCCATGCCTCTACAAGATGTTGCATAAAAACCAAGCTTCTGAGATAGAGAAAATGTATTAGTTAAAAGCCAAACCTGATTATGCAGATGATCACCCAGATTTGCAGAGTATCCTCACAGCTTATGTGGATATTTTCGAAGAACCCAAGGAATTACCACCTGCAAGAGGAATAGAACATCAGATCAGTCTTAAAAAGGGAAATGTACCCAAGCACCAGTTTCCTTACAGGGTTTCTCATGATCAAAAGGATGCCATAGAAAAAATTATAGCTGAGTTATTATCTGCTGGGATGATACAGCCCAGTAGAAGCCCATTTGCTTCTCCGGTTCTTTTGGTAAGAAAGAAAGATTCTACATGGAGAATGTGTGTGGACTACAGGTACCTAAATGAGCTTACCATTAAACATGATTATCCCATCCCTATAATTGATGAGCTGCTGGATGAACTACACGGGGCACAATTCTTCTCCAAAATTGACCTAAGATCTGGGTATTTCCAGATCTTGATGCAACCAGAGCACATGTACATGACTGCCTTTACCACACACAATGGTTACTATGAATTTTTGGTCATGCCATTTGGTTTGTGCAACGCACCAGCCACATTTCAGTCTCTTATGAATCAAGTCTTTAGACCTTTCTTAAGGAAGTCAGTTCTTGTGTTTTTCGATGATATCTTAATCTATAGTCCAACATGGGAGTGTCATTTGCAACACTTAAAGGAGGTATTAAGTGTTCTCAGGCAGCATAAATTGTACGCTAAGAAAAGCAAATGTCATTTTGCTCAGACAAAGATTGAATACTTAGGGCACCTCATTTCTGGAGAGGGGGTAGCCACTGACCCAGAAAAAATATCTAGCATGGTCGAGTGGCCACAACCAAGGACACTCAAACAGCTACGGGGTTTCTTAGGCCTCACTGGTTATTATAGGAAGTTTGTAAGGGACTATGGGTTACTTAGTAGGCCGCTGACAAACATGTTGAAGAAAGATTCTTTCCGGTGGAGTCCAGAATCTATGGCAGCTTTTGAGAATTTGAAAGTGGCTATGACTACCACCCCCATTTTGGCACTACCTGATTTCACAAAACCTTTTGAGCTGGAAACGGATGCTAGTGGTAAGGGCATTGGTGCTGTGCTAATGCAAGGTGGCCGGCCTATTGCTTTTATGAGTAAATCCTTATGTCTTAAGAATCAAGCATTATCCATCTACGAAAGGGAGTTCCTAGCTATAATGATGGCAGTGCAGAAGTGGAGGCATTACCTACAGGGACATAAATTCATTATTAGAACTGATCAGCAGGCACTCAAACATCTATTGGATCAGAAGATTGTCACACCTATGCAACAGAAATGGATCCCGAAGCTGTTGGGTTTTCACTATGAGGTTCAATATAAAAGGGGGGGTGGAGAACAAAGCTGCTGATGCTCTATCTAGGAGGCCACCAACTGAGGCAGAGTGTTATTTACTCTCTACTATATCTCCTAAGTGGGTGCAACAAGTGTTGGACAGTTATGAAGGGGACACTTACTTTACTTCCATCTTGCAGGACAAAACCATGGATAGCACATCACACTCTGATTTTGTTCTAAAAGGGGATTTAATTCTCTACAAAGGACGGGTGGCAGTTGGTAATAATGGAGACATGAGAAAAAGGGTGCTGACAGAGATGCATAATTCTTCTTATGGGGGGCATTCTGGCATCCTTGGAACTTACTTGAGACTAAAAAGACTTTTCTACTGGCCAAATATGAAGGAAGATGTAGCCAAATGGGTTAAAGCTTGTGAGGCCTGCAGTATTTGTAAACCCATTGGAGGGTTATACCCTGGTCTTTTGCAACCACTCACTATTCCTGAGCAGGCATGGACACATGTGTCCATGGATTTTATTGAAGGACTGCCTAAGTCTACCAGAAAGGATGTGATTTTGGTGGTTGTTGATAGGTTCACCAAATATGGGCATTTCTTACCCCTAACCCACCCATATACAGCCCAATCTGTTGCAAAAGTGTTCTTAGACAACATCTATAAGCTACACGGCCAACCTCTCAGTATAGTGAGTGACAGAGACAAGATCTTCCTCAGTTCTTTTTGGAAGGAGTTATTTAAGTTGCTTGGCACCAGCTTGGATATGTCTACAGCTTACCATCCCCAATCAGATGGTCAAACTGAGCAGCTCAATCGGTGTATAGAGACGTATCTGCGGTGCATGGTACATCACAGACCGCGGGAGTGGCTAACTTGGTTACCCTTAGCTGAATTTTGGTATAATACAAACTACCACAGTAGCCTAAAGACTACACCTTTTCAAGCCCTCTATGGGTATCCACCTCCACAGTTCTCCCTGCAGAGCTACTTTCCTACAAGTAATCATGAGGTCAAGGATTTTTTAACTGAACGAAGACAAATTGTTCTTGACCTAAAGGAAAACCTTCACTCCGCCCAAAATAGAATGAAGGTTTATGCAGACAAGAAGAGAGTTGATCGAGAATTCAAGAAAGGGGATCTAGTATACTTAAAGCTTTAACCGTACCGCCAAAATTCTATCAATTTACGGCGGAATCTGAAACTCGCAGCTAAGTTCTATGGGCCGTATAAAATCTTACAGAGGGTGGGAAAAGTTGCTTACCGTCTTGAGTTGCTAGCGGGTGCTCGGATTCATCCAGTCTTTCACGTTTCTCTTCTGAAACAGGTGCTGAGTCCGACGATTACTCCGGCCACTACCTTGCCCCCGTTCACTGATAACGGCTTGCTCTCCCTAGCAGATGTCAATCCTTCACCAGCTACTGCCGAATTGGGTTTCAATTTACCCGATTCCTCGAGACCTCCACCTAACACTAGTGCTTCACCGGAACTCCATCCTTGTGGGCAAGGATGCTTCGAAGGGAGGAGTAATGTTATGAACAAGGGTTTGAATGATGAATTGAAGATGGGTATGGTGGCAGATGAGGGTTTGTGCAGAAAAAATGCAATCTTTGGAAAAAAAAATTACGTCTTTGACTATTGAGAAATGTGATGGAATTGTTGCGGGTCAAGAAAGCGGGTTTGATTCTTGTGGGTGATGGAACCGATTGATGATGAAAGTGGGTTGAGTGGGCTCAATGTTTTAATTAATTGTAGGGCATTAGGCCCATTTGTTTAATTCCAAGAAGTGGCCTGTGGCCCGACAGTTATAGTATATGGTTGGATTTTAATCTAAACTTAGGGTATAACCCTACTTGTACTAGAATCGTGTCAGCGTAATATATAAGCTGAACATGGTTGCTATTTGAAGGCAGCAAATTAAAAATCTTAATTCCTCCTCCTCTTCTTCTACAACACTTTCCCCCATTTCTACCAAATATCATACAAGTTTATTTCAACAATTACAGGAAAATATAAAAAAAAATAGCTAAGTTAACAAGAACGTAACATGATGCACCGCCATTCTTTCTTGGATTTCCATGTGCAAGCCTACTAGAAATCTATCCATTGTTTCCTCTGGATATTCCTCCTCATCAGCTCTTTTCATGGCTTTCATCATTTCAGTGTAGTATTAATCTACACTACTCTTCCCTTGCCTCAGATTTTGTAACTCTTTTTCAAGTTCCCGATGGTAGGAATAAAGCACATGTCTTCTCAATACCCTCTTCATTGCTTCCCAAGTCTTTATTGGCTCCCCAGTGCGTCGCCTAACGGATATAAATTGATTCCACCAGGTGACAACTTCATCACAAAAATCAATAGCTGCTACCTTGACTTTTTTCCGCTCTGGATAGGTATGACAATCGAACAATAACTTCATCTTTCTCTCCCAATCCAAATATAGTTTATGATCATTATTCCCTTGGAAAGAAGAAATATCAGACTTATGCATTCCATCTTGATTAGCTCTGCAACCATATCTACCATTGTATCCTCCATACCTTGCAGAAGTAAATATTTTTTTTTCGCCGCCTCTTTTTTTTTGGAACTTTCTTTTTTTCTGTTTTTCTTTTTTGTTTTTTTGCACTTTTCTTTCAAATACAAGTAATAACAACTAAAATAATACTAAAAGAAGGATCAAATACAAGATTGAACAGAAAAAAATAATTTACTTTTCTTTCTTTTTGTTTTTTTTTTCAAGTCAATTTTTTTTTGGACGATTGTTTTTCTTCTACAACTAATAACAACTGAAATAACACTAAAAGAAAGACCAATTATGAAATTCAACAAAAAAAACAAAAATAGAACATTTTTTTTTCAAATCAATTTTTTTTGATGATTATCTTTTTTTTCGTTTTTTCCCTCAGCTTTTTTTTTTCTATCAGCTTCTTTTCTTCTTCTTTGCTGATTTTGATTTTTTTCATCTTTTTTTCAATTTTTTAATTGACGAAAACTAAATACAGAAAATTAAAATAGATAGATTGGAATCTAATACAAAGTCGTAGCTTTGATACCACTTGATGTGATCCTCACCGACAGATGATTGACGACGGGTTGTGAGATTCGGGTCGAGAAATTCTCGTTAAAATCTCAAAGAGATATAAAACACAAGAATTTTATTGATAAAAAGTCTATATTTTTCGTTCATATAGCCCCCACTTTATACATGGACGGTAGAGAATAAGTTTTCTAAACAGAATTCTAGAAAACAAGATAATAAATCTGCCAAAATAAAGAAACCCTAATTCTAATCCTAATTAAATTCGAAAATAACAAATTTAAATAAGATAAATATCTCTTCTAATTAAAATAGACTCCTAATTGAGTAGTAGATCAGCAACATCCATTTGGGTTTTTGCTAGCAACGGCCCAACACCTTCAACGGGCCTCTTGGGTAAATCTTGGGGATCCATCTTTCTTGAAGAAGCCCAATTAATAGTTTTATTTAAAATATAATTAATGTCTAATTCATATCGGATGATATTTCACTTTATAGTTGGTGATAACTCGCTTCATATCTGGTGATACCTTAATTAATATTGGGTGACATTTTTTTATTTTTTCACTTCAATAATTCAATGTATTGGCGGGTCAGGTTATAGGATCCATCTAATGGATCACGACCCATTAGATGGTTTCATAGGAGACCTCCCCATAAGTTAATATATTATTATTATTTGTATTCAATTTATTTTATAATTTTGAGTTTACCTAATATAACCTTATTTTATGTTTTATCTAAGGATAGTAATGTTATCATCTTATATTATTTAATATTTTATTATTCTTTATATTTTAATAACTAATCTATGATTTACATTATAATATTCTAACTCTATGAATACTGATTCGTTAAAAACCTATCAAGATAGTATAATCATTAAAATAATTAATTTAAATTCAAACACATTATTAAAATTCTTAATTTTGTACGTCTAAGATAAACAAATGGGCTAAACAAATTTTTCAAGATCATATTACATAATAATTTCGAACACATGCATATAATATGTGAAGTTCAATTTATTTTTACAAATTAATAGTAAACTCCGTGAATACTAAACATTGTAAACCACAAGTCAATCAAAAGAAAATTCTAATTAAAATCTCAATTTACTTTAAAGGTATGATTAATTGTCTACCAAATTAAAAAGGAAAATCAATATATTTATAATTTGCTACTATTTTTTTATAAAAAATATTTAATATATATTCTTAACTAATAAAATAAGTTATTCATTAAATAAAATTCATAAAGCTATAATATTCTTAAAAATGTAAAAACCAAGACATTAAATGCATATATTGATGGACAACATAAGATAAGAAGCGTGTACTTTATTTACATTATTTATTAATTTTTTAGTAATATCAAAATATAATCCGCATTGGTATGAGTTAGAAATTGCAGCGCCCCGATCCCGAAAGACCGTGGAAATGAACGCCACGGGGGTTGGAATTAAGAAGCGGGAAAGAAAGGGGGTAATTTAAGTAACAAAACCTCAACAGAAGACTTAGAACAATCAAACATGCTTTATAATGAATTATACTTATCCATAATACCAAGATAAGAGCTCTTAGCATTTAGCAAAAGAATATTATAAGTGCAAAAGTTAAATTCTTAGTAGAATACTGAGGAGTAGCATAAGTGCGGAAGCTTAATTCACAATATAATATTTATCAAAAGGAGATAATAGAGAAATAGGTAAATAACAAAAGCTCATCTCTCAGCCTCGTCACCTCCACGCTCTAGCCTACTGACCTGAAAATGTTTGAAAAGATTTGGGCTGAGTACTAATGTACTCAGTGGGCAAGTTTTCACAAATTGAGTTACGCAAACCATTTTTCTAAAGTGATCTATCTGTGCCCATGCAGGTAGTGAAGCTTAGGAGGTTTTAAAGTTGAAAGCAATCTATGATCACCAAAATATTTTATCGTGAAGCGCTTGAGAGTATAACCAGTCACTGCCTGCAACCCGAACTACATCACCAACGCGTAAAGTAGAGTATGGCCAAAGTATACCCAATGAGTGTAACCAAAGAGTGTAACCAATAAGTGTTTCATTTTAGTCTCACCGACAAGGAATAGAGCATGACAAATAATGCATGCGTACTGTAGCTACTCGCATTGACACAGCGTTGATTTATGAGACTCCGACAACATACAGTAGCATGTAAATATTTAACACAGATAGTCACATATGCAATTTTAGCAAAGCAGAGCTTAATAACTCGAAAGATACAATTTGCAAAGATATAGTATATCCCACCTTGATAGCTATTAAAGCTGAAGCTTTAGCAATTCTTCTAGAAGTCCCCTAAGTCCGATGTTCCGGGTTTTGTCCTACACATAAAGACTAAGACTTAGAAGCTTATTGATGTTATTAACCTATTCTATAATGTAAATACGGGTATAAGGGTATAAAGACAAGTCTATAGAATAAGGTCGTGAAAAGACGACGCTTGGAGATCAAACGAGTAATCCTAACTTTAAGAAGCTATACCCGAGTACTTGATCGAGAGAAATATATTCTAATCACGTAGATTAAAATCATATGATTAAATGAATGTTTTAAAAGATAATAATATCCCAATAAAGTAAAGTATCACTTTTTATATACTTAATTTTAAATTAAATTCTAAAGTTAAACAAAATAGAAAAAGAAATAAATGCATAAATAAAATTGTAGTCAAAAGGATTTGAACTCATGACTTAATTATAAAATAATGAAACATTAACCACTATACCAAATGATTTTATATAACATAAAACAAACCACTTTAATTAAATAGCTTCATGAATGCTTTGAATTAAATACACAAAACAAGAATTAATTAAAACTGTATAAAGAGGTTTCAAACCTTGGACCCCCTTAATCACAATTAGAACACTAACCACTAGGCTAAGACTCATTTTCGAAATTTATAACCCATCATTAATAATTTATATAGTCCAGAAAGGTTTATGATAAAAAGATTAAAAGCATAAATGGTTTCAATGAGATTCAAACCCCCTTAATCACAATTAGAACACTAACCACTAGGCTAAGACTCATTTTCGAAATTTAAAACCCATCATTAATAATTTATATAGTCCAGAAAGGTTTATGATAAAAAGATTAAAAGCATAAATGGTTTCAATGAGATTCGAACCATAGACCCCTCAAATAGTATTCTGAACTCTAACCACTTAACTAAACACCATTTTCGAAATTAATTAGGTGACATTAATTATATAAGATCCAAAATAATCTTAGATAAAAATGATTTTAATTAGGTGACATTAATTATATAAGATCCAAAATAATCTTAGATAAAAATGATTAAAACTACATTAATAGGATTCGAACCCTTAACCTTTCAGTTAACAAATCTAAACATATCCATTAAGGCAGATACCATTTTCAAAATTTAACACATAATTTTAATTAATTATAGTTAAAACAAAAGATATTAATTGCAATAAAATAGATCTAAAAATGCATGCAATAGGATTTGAACCTTAAACCTCTTTGAAACAAACATTAATCCCCAACCATTAAACTAAATTCAATTTTCAAAAATAATTCCATAATTTTAATTAAATATAGTCATAAAATACATCCATTAATTAAAACAATAATCTGTTCCCAAATAAATTCGAATCCTAGATCTTTAAGTATAAAAACTAAAGATTAACCATTGAGCTAAATATTCAATTTTAAATTACAAGCTAAACTTTAATTAAATAACTTAATCATATCTTATTAGAAAAAAAAATTAAAAATTTATAAAATTCCACCCACAAACACGCGCCACAAACACACATATCAAACACGCCCGCGCAGTGTTCAGCTCCGTCTTCGGCAGCTTCCACGGTTTTACTTCGTTCTCGCTCGTTTTTTGACCGATTGATCCGATTCAACTTGCTACGCGCTCCTTATTCGATTCTTTATCTTCCTATTGTCTTGAATCCCTCAAAATTTTCAGTTATTTATCCCCCATTTTCTCAAGATATTGTGCAAATTTACATAACTCATCAAAAGAGCAAAGGTAAAGGAAATAACATAAAAATCACACAAAAACAAAGGAAAAACACCTATTAAAGATACAAAATTCCTATGATAAAATAGGACAAATATACACCAAACAACTCCCCCACACTTAAACATTTGCTTGTCCTCAAGCAAACAGAGTCATTCAATATATGAAGCAAGAAGGAATTGTCCCCAAGAAGATCATACACACTAGGAGCATTCCACACTATTTCAAACTAGAAAGCTTATCATCGAAGAGAATGACACATTTATAAAACAAGGCATGTGGCTCGTCCAATGAGAATAGGCAGGAGAGATGTTCTCAAGGCAAAATGCAACAATTATCCTATAGAATATTCTTCTCACTAACTCCCCCACACTTTATTCAAAAATAACCCGGGAATGCACCCAAAGGATATAATTCGTTAGGTGAAATCATCGGGGTGAACCGAGCTTCCTAACGTGATTTCCATACTCATCATGGATAGATTCAAATGAATGACACACATGATAGGAGTAGAATCCAAAGTGCAATCCCGTTATTATGGCAATAAAATAAGAGGATGTTGATCAAGCTTCACAAGGTATAGTCCTTAGGGATAAAATTCCAAGTGTCCTTGTGTGGTTTTCCATGCTCATAGTCAATTAGACGACTAGAGGAGCAGAAATCCTTATTATCCTCACTTTATTAAAACATACATAACATTTTATTCATTTTTCATTTTCATTTTTTTTTCAAATGAAAGGGAGTTAGAAGAGGGAATGATTTTTCGAGCATGATTGACACATTTGACAAGAGAATGAACAAGCCTTCAAATTCTTAGAGGACAAGACCCCACAACACAAATCATGTAAATATAATCATTCTTCAAGACAATTCACATTCTACAATGAAATAATGGGAATGATTTCATGCACCATGATCATCTTAACAATAATCCCTTGAAGATTCATATCCCAAATAACCAAATTTGACAATTAGACAAAATAAATCATGCTAAGTGCGAGTTTAAACAAACAAATCTCAACAAAATCAAGACGTAAATCAAAACAAAACAAAATGACACATAACAAATTTCAAAATAAATTTTTTTAAAATTCAAAATAAATTTCAAAATTCAACAAAAAATCAAAAATAAAATCATAAAGACATAAAATCAAAAATTCAATCATAAAGACATAAAAACACAAGTTCATTCAAAATTCAACAAAAAATCAAAAATACAATCATAAAGACATAAAATCAAAAATTCAATCATAAAGACATAAAAACAGAAGTTCACTCACCCACACTTAAATCATGCATTGTCCTCAATGCAAGAAATAAAGGGAAAAGAAAACATTACAAAATTATAGAAGACTGGCAACAGGCGCAAGTTCCTACAAAACAACACAAACAACAAATGACGAACAAAGAAAATAACATAGAAAAAAGAAACTTATTAACAACGCACACGAAGCACACAAAAACAAATAAGAACAACTTTACTGCTCTGGTGGTTGATAAGGTGGTGGAGGTGGCTGCGGACTTGTAAGAAGTAGGGTTGAACTGAACTCTTTATTTGTGGGGTTGAGAGTGCAGCGCTCGCAGGAAGCTCCGCGCTCGTGTAGGGGTCGCGCTCGCGGGAAGAGGCACCCTCGCATAGTGTATTGAAGGGTGAGGGGCCGTGTGCCCACGGGGATGCCGCGCTCGTGGGCTTATTTGGCTGAGAGCCACACCCCGCAGTCGCACCAGTGCCGCGCTGGCGGTCCTACACTTAGTCTTTTTGCATCAGTTTCCTTCCTAGCAGTGCACTCTCAACTGTTTGTCCCCTGTGAGACAACAACAAAAATACAAACTTAAACATACTAAATAGGTAAAACTTAAATCAAAATAAGAAGCAATAAAATCATGGGTTGCCTCCTATGCAGCGCTCATTTTAATATCCCGAGCTGGATAGAGCCTTAGTAGATTATCATGGAGGATCATTGAGCACGATCGGCTCGACTCCGTGCTCTCATTGTTGGTCTTCATTTCGAGCTTTGTTACTCAAAGAGTAAGCTTCACTCGAACTTTCTCCTTCCCAATTGGGCACCCCAATCCTCCTTGGTCTATGAATGTTTTTGAACACAGGGCTAGTGATGAAGCCATGCAAGGCATTGAAGGCCTTGAACTCGAGCTGCAATTCAAAGGTCCAATGACGCGACTTCGAGCGAAGAAATTGCAAGGTTATCTACAAGTGTTGATTCGCAAAAAGTTCGAAGAATTGGAAGATGCGAAGGGCAGCCATATATTAGTTAATTTATTAACTAATAAAGATCAAGATCATACCATGGAGAATATAACTTGAAGAGTTAAAGAAGAGAGCAAGAAGAAGTGCACGTGTGCATGAAGAAGTCGACGTGCATGCATGAAGAAATTCGGCCCTTATTCAATTTAATTAGGGGTTGAATTTTATCAAGACTATAGTATTTATTTTATTTAATTTAAGACTATAGTGGATCAGATTTTATTTAATATTTTGATGTTAATTTTCGTTCATAATAGTATAAGTTTGACTAGAATTGTATTTAAGGCAATTTCCAACCTTGAATAGAATTCTAGTTTAGGTATTTTTCTAGAATAGTTAGAAATCCTTTTTGGATCAGATTTTTAGGGCTTTTATTTCATTATTTTCGTGCTCCCTATGTCCTATAAATAGGGGAACCATGTTACTTTGATATTTTAGACATTATTGATTAAAATTGCTTTTGCATTCAATTTGTGTCTCAACCGTTTAAAAGCTTTTGATTGTTTTCCTTGAAAATACTCATTTTTGAAGCCTAGCAAACTTTGAGTCTTACATGAAGGGAACGTTCTGATTCACACGAAGAATTAGGGTGAACTCGCTACGAAGAACAACTTGGAGATTCGTTTTCGTCGTACAAGATACGCCAGGGATTAATCGAGTTGTAATTCACCAACACCATCATCGTCCATCATCATCAATGACTTCCTACCATCCTTCATCGATGTCCGTAGCCTCCTCAACCATCCAAGACCTGATTGTGTGTCGATCATCAAGGGTTCGGTACTGTACGTGTCAAATTCACCGTGTTCGTCATCGATACCATAAGTACTTCATAGCCTTAACATACCCTATCTACTCAAGCCCTTCTAAACCCATTAAACACATCCTAACCGCCCCATATTCATCCCTCAAACCATCATTCCAAATCAGCCCCTTTATTGTTGGATTTGTGTTCCGTTTTTGTGTCATCGTCTAGGTGTCGTAATTAGGTTTAGACTGCTTTGTTTATTCATTTGAGTCATTTGATTGGTTTAATTTCAGTTTATTGTCGTTTATTTGAGTCTTAGAGTAGGATTGAATCCTTCCTTTAGTTGGCGTGTTCTTTCCTAGAAGTCTTCCGCGCGTCTCGTTTCCTATACAAATTGTCCGGATTACATCAGCTAGCTTCCTGTTTAGACATTTTTGACCTAGCATACACAGACATAAACGAGAAAAGGGATCACACGTAACTGGGGAAGAAGAATTGAAGGCTTAAAGAAAAACACAAGAAAATAAACAACAAGAACAAAAACAAAAACAATACAACACAAAACACACAAATACCAAAAATAAAACAAAACAACACTAAAACACTAATACTAAACAAGCACAAAAGCACAAATACAAAAACAAACACAAAACAATTATAACACAAAAAGATAGCACGTCTAAAGCTTTCCCCGGCAACGACGCCAATTGTTTGAACAGTGTAGTTCCTTCCAGTCGGCTACATCCCCTCAAGAGGACAGGGTCGACTATAGAGTGGTGAGCTAACTCGGGTCATGTCTCTCGAGGAAAGCTTCGTGTGGGCAATTATCTTTCTATGCTATAATTGTTAACAAGCACATGAATTTAAGCACACAATCCTAAACATTCTAAACGAGGGGTAGGAAGGTTTTTACTAAACTACCTAATTAAAGCAAGTAAAACTAACAACACCACCAAACACAAAGATAGAAGATAGGATTATGAGAAGAGCATTAGGGTGTAGATTTTCTCGTTGGTTTCTCTCCTAGCTTGATTCAAGTTGATTATGTTAATCCCGGTTGTACAATAGTCCCTTCAATTGGTTTAACTTCACTTACTGTCACCGTCGATCCGTTAAACCTCTATCGGCTATATCATTCCAACCCATAGGCTTATATAACCCAGTCCACCTAAAGATTAACGATTAGGCTTATGAAACCCAGTCCACCTAACGTTGAAGGAACCTAGTTTGGGCTATAGAATCTCATTTCGGTCTCATCTAGAGCCTAGCAATGCTAAGTAGTGACCAAGCACTAAACATAAACAAGCACAATTCCAACAACAAAAACCAACTATCACAACCATAGATCGAACCCCAAATTGATTATCTACCCCCTAATGGAGGAATTAGCCCAACACCATGCTCAAGAACACACAAGAATCATACAAGTTCTTTATTTCATAAATCAAAAGATAAACAAAATACAAACTTATACAATATTATTGTCTCGAGAGTTTTGGGACAAATCCGCACAAATGGGCTAAAGCTAAAAGAAAGAAATACCAAAGCGGAGCTCCTCGTTCAAGCTTAGCAACTGCGGTCCACTCGAACTTGGATTCCTCTTCTCGGGCCATCATCAAAGTGGAGCTCCTTCTGCAAGCTTAGCAACCACGTCCGCTTGGAGTTGGATTCCTCTTCTCGGGCCTTCCTCCTCAAGCTCTAGCCTTCTTGCCTCTTCTCCTCCTCATTTCTTTCTCTTTGGAACGGTGGTGGTGGTGGTGAAGGTGAAGAGAAGTGGTAGATGAAGTGGTGAATGGAGAGAAAAGAATGAAGTGAGAGATGGTAGAATGAAAGTGAATGAATGATGGATGATATCCCCCAAAATTAAGTGGGGGATATCAAGTGAGAGAGAGAATCGAGGGTGGATGAGATGAGAGGTGAGGTAAGAGAAAAGTTGATGAGATGGGTGATGAAAAGGGAGGAGTTAATGAAGGGAATTTGTGGAGATTTTGTTGGAAGATTTGGGGGATAAAAATCAAACTAGCTTTAGAGAAATTAAACCCCTTCTCTCCCTACTAATCTAGGATGCCCAAAAGTCCAACCTTGTATTATAATCCAGCTGCCCATGTGGAGGGAATTGAAGGGGAGAAGCTAGGCCGAATCGAGGAGAGAGGAGCATCTGATCCCGCATCGAAAAACGGATTCGGGAGGCTGAACCGGGCACCCCGCGCGCCGGCGGGGTGCTGCGCACCCGCGTGGAGTTCAGATGTCGCGTGCTCACGGGGGCCTCTTGGCCGAGAGGGATGTCGCGCGGTCGCGCGTCGCGCGCGTCCGCGCAGTGTTCAGCTTCGTCTTCGGCAACTTCCACAGTTTTACTTCGTTCTCGCTCGAATCTTGGCCGATTAACCCGATTCAACTTGCTACGCGCTCCTTATTCGATTCTCTATCTTACCATTATCTTGAATCCTTCAAATTTTGCAGTCATTTATCCTCCATTTTCTCAAGATATTGTGCAAATCTACATAACTCACTAAAAGAGCAAAAGTGAAGGAAATAACATAAAAATCCCACAAAAATAAAGGACAAACACCTACTAAAGATACAAAATTCCTATGATAAAATAGGACAAATATACACCAAACAGACCGTCCAAAATATGATGGATCTTGATGGTCGAAAACACTCAAAATTTTCAGTTGAAGTAGCAGCAACAACTCAAATTGGCTTACGATGATGCTTTTGCGTTATCTTCCGGCAAACAAACGATGAGGAAAATGATTTCGGATCAAAGATCCGAAACTTGATGTGGTAGCTAGGTGTGAGGGGTTTATTTAGGTCGAATGTTTGAGAAGATCCGAAAGTCTGATCGGCCGAAAATGACTCCACAAATGTTAATAACATCCGTTAAGACACACTATATATTTTGGATCATTTCAAACATTAACATACATTTTTTACACCAATATGAATTAAATACAATTATTTCAAAAATTTATAATTCAAAATGCCCATACAAGTCCAATAGTCATTGTCGGAGTTCAACGACGATGGGGGAAGGGGGTTGAAACGGTTCAAAATGGACGAGAACAAGGTTTATAACTCAAAATTGTCAACATCAAGATTGAGGGACAAAATAAAAAAATAAAAGAAAAGGGAAAATAAAACGAAAAAACAAGAAGAAGAACATAAAGTGTTGAATTCATGTGAGTAAAGTATGTGTTAATGTGTGAAATGATATTAGGATCGAAATGCATCTATAATATCTAGCGAGTAAAAACTCTACTAGAATTTCCAGCCGGGATAATTCATGTTCTAGAATTTTCTTGAAATTTAACATGTTAATAAATTTTGTTACTTTCAAAAGTTAATATTAGAAATATATATCAAGTATATTTTCAAGTAGAAAAATATTTTTCAACCATTCGTATGATAAACATATGCGCAATAATTTATATAAAAAAATTACTAAATTCTCATGAAAAATTATTGAAAATTATGTTGAAAAATTATTAATTTTATGATAGTCCAATACTACTCTTATAGTGACGTAAATATTAATTTAATTAAAATATGGACATTTATTGTACTTTTTGGAAGATAAGTACAAAACAAATGAAGAGTATTTTGAACATTTAAATACTTTATTTAGTATTATTTATATTTTAGTAACTTCTTAAATCAAGTGTAGATCGATTTTATAAAAAAATTATGTTTGATTATTTATAGATATAGCAAATAATAAACATCACGATAAAAATGAAAGGAAATGTAAAATGCACTTATGAAAAATTATATGTTTAAAGCTCATCAACCTCTACACTCATGATTATCTTATTTCAATTGTTATAATTTAAAATATAAATTACATAATTGGAAATTATTAAATCAAGATAGCCGTCTAATCAATTTATTTTAATCAAGACTAAATTATCAACAATCAATTTAAGTTTTTCCTTTTTGTTTTATGCAAATTTAAATTATATTTCACATATTAAGAATTTATACTTAGTAAGATACATAGTTCAACATGAAATTTAACTCAAAGATAGATTACTTATCATTCATTTTTATATAAGATAATTTATTTTAATATGATTAGTATAATTTTATTCTAAATTTGATATTTTATAATTATAATATACACTTTATGATGGTTAATTATACATATTATATCATTATTTAGTAAAATCATACAAATACGTGCCTAGCAAGTTATTAATATATGCTAGCTAGTTACGAAAAAAAAGTACAAAAAAAAAACATGATATTTGTTCAATTTTGCAATTTAATTAATTATTTTTTGTTTTTAGCAATATCAATAATAGTAACGAATTGTCAATATGTAGCAGTTGGCAAGAACTTTCCTACAGTACTAGTTGTATATTGTTATTTCAGACAGCTAACATGAGTCAACGAACATTGATCCGGTCAACCCGCAAAAAAATGACACATATGATTATTTTTTAGGGATACATATGATATTTTTTGAATTTTTAGTGATACTTTTTGCGAGTTGACCAGATCAAGATACGTTTAACCTGATTAATGCGTCTGATGGTGCACCAAGTGCACACAAGTCCAGCTCGTAGCAGTTTTGGAACACGCCCCTTGAATCCGACAAATTGAACTTGAGATTATATCAAAATTACACTTACTAATTTCTAGTATATATTATTTAGGATTATATCAAAATTAGACTTATATTTCATTACGTATAGGGCTGTAAACGAATCGAATCGAGTTGAACACCCTGATGCTCGAGCTCGACTCGTTAAGGAATATTCGAGATTGAGCTCGATTCGAGCTTTTTTTCTCTTGTCCAAACTTGGCTCAATAAATATTTGTCATGTTTGAATTCGGTTTGAGCTCATCACGTTAAATGCTCGAAAATTTACTAAACGAGTCTAAGCTCAAATGCTCGAAAAAAACGCCCGATTAATGCATCTGATGGTGCACCCAGTGCACACAAGTCCAGCTCGTAGCAGTTTTGGAACACGCCTCTTGAATCCGACAAATTGAACTTGAGATTGTATCAAAATTACACTTACTAATTTCTAGTATATATTATTTAGGATTATATCAAAATTAGACTTATATTTCATTACGTATAGGGCTGTAAACGAATCGAATCGAGCTGAACACCCTGATGCTCGAGCTCGGCTCGTTAAGGAATATTCGAGGTTGAGCTCGATTCGAGCTTTTTTTCTCTTGTTCAAACTTGGCTCAATAAATATTTGTCATGTTCGAATTCGGTTTGAGCTCATCACGTTAAATGCTCGAAAATTTACTAAACGAGTCTAAGCTCAAATGCTCGAAAAAAAACTCATTTAATTTATATATTTGAGCCCGAGCTAAAAAAAAGCTTATTTAAGCTTGAGCTCGAACATGTTCACGAGTTGGCTGAACTGAACACTACTATGTTTGAGCTCGACTCAATAATTTTATCGAGCTCGAGTCTAGTTTTGCTTAGAAATGAATGAATTTCGAACAAATTTTTTTCGAGCTAAACTCTGAATAGCTCACGAGCGGTTCTGCTCATTTATAGCCTTAATTACGTACATTAATTAGCTTGGATACTCGGATTAGGTATAGGAATGGGATGAGTGGATCTTCTGTGACAAGTCGTTCCAACAACGTTATAAGACTTTGAAGTGGGATTTTGAACAGTATAGTTTGAATAGGGAGATGTAAAACTGATTTCTCAAGATATATATTGTATAAATAAATAAATAAATATATTTATTTATTATTTTAATGTAGTCCAGTTGAGTTGGGCTCTGAAAATCTCAATTTGATAGATTTTCCACAGAGCCGATTGGATTGCCACCTCTAATATTGTTTGAAAGGTCTCAAAAGATAAACGGAACATTTCAACAATATTTCATATTTGATTTAATTTTAGAATTTACAGTGTGAAAAAAAAAGAAGAAAACTTAAAATTCCCATTGTTGACAAGGAGATGGCAACCTGCAAGAAATGGAGAAATGGGGGCGTGTGGGTCACACGTGACAAATTTCAAACATCCGACAGAAAAAAGATGTGCATTTCAAACTGCACTTGTGTCTTCTAGGTGTCCTTTACACAATTCAAATTAATGCCCACTTTTATATTTATGTATTATTATTTAAATATATAAATTAATAGGCGAAATCACAAATTCCTCAACTCCACTTGCTGCAAACCATTAACCAAATACTGCCAAACTATATTCCTGCTAAAGTAAATAAAAGCAGTAAATCCCCTACCACAGTCCACCGCCAATTTGAAGTTTTAGCCTTCTTCTTCTTCTTCTTCTTCTTCTTCTTCTTCAATTCAGCACCATTAATTTTTACTAGTGGTATATTTCGATTTAACTGTATCACTGCAACTCCGCCAATAATTAGTACTGTGCTAG
Source organism: Perilla frutescens (assembly GCA_026008535.1). Taxonomy (NCBI): domain Eukaryota; kingdom Viridiplantae; phylum Streptophyta; class Magnoliopsida; order Lamiales; family Lamiaceae; genus Perilla; species Perilla frutescens. The sequence goes on from BRKX01000012.1 coordinate 34,571,977, forward strand.
TTTAATTTCATCAAGTCATTCCCTATTTCAGTTGAGCAGTTCCCTCTCCTCTCTCCGATTCCCTCTCTTGTAATAATCAAATAAAACTAATCTGTCTCTAATTATACGGCACGAACAGGTAAATAAACTTTGAAAAAGGCTAGCGCCTATCGTTGTCTTCTCTTTTCCGGTTACTAGTTTTTAGAAAGATTCATTTTTTCAGTTATTTGATCACGTGGGCTTAGGCCTTAGGGTTTTCTTCTTTCAGTTTTGGCAAATTATTTGTTAATTGATTGTTGGTTCGGTTGGAGATTGTAATTTGTAATTTGTAATTTGTAACAAAGCAGGGAGAGAGTTAGTAAAGATGCAGCAATCGGGGTCATTATTTCCTGTCATGCCGTCGTTTCCACCTACTAACATCACCACCGAGCAGATTCAGAAGGTCATTTCTTAGTCCTTTGCCCCCATTTTTATGGCACTTTTATGAATTCGATGAGGTTGTATATGAGTTTTATCTGAAAAAGATTTTTTGTTTTTAAATTATTTTCTGGTTGTTATTTTAGAGTTCTGCTAACCAATTGTCATTTTTATTTTGGGGCTATAATCCTAAGCAGTAAATTTTACAGAACCTGTTTTACTTCACTCCAAAAATACTGTCTTGGACTTGATAATTATATATTTGAAGACTTTAGTTGGAGCAAGGAGTTCCAGTGGGAAACTGCTGCAGTATACTCAAGAATGTGAGACCTTTGTCTAAAAAAACTTAACATCTGCTTAAAGCCACGGTTTTTAGAATAGTTACTAGAAGATAATATATTTCTAGCACTTCAGCAATAATTATGCTTCACTTGGTCTTGGGGAGAGGTTTGTGGATTTCTGATTATGTACCAGGTCCGGCATGGTTGGAAGCCTAATTAACGAGTTTCTCTGATGTATATGGTTGCAATGAGTTCTATCAAATCTAGTGGTATTGGTCAGAATTTATATTGTTCAGAAGTAGATGTATATTTGATGAAAGATGGACTCCCATTATACATTTTATTGGAGCCGTTTGGTTTAAGGAAACTTTTAAACAGTTTATTAGCAACATGACTTCCATGGCATGTTTGGTTGTAAGTATTATGCATGGATGTGGCAGTCTAGTGTTTAAAGGGCACTCTAACAGTCTAACTCGATGACAGCCTTTTAATCCAGGAATAGAAGTACTATATCGCTTGCTTCAAGTTTGTATAAAGTTGAGCCAAAAATATTAACAATAATTTTCTGCAAAGGTGTGATCACTATAGATTTTATGAATGCCAATATGATCTACCATGTCATTACTGCATAGGGTTTAACTGCACAGCTTGACACGGGGCTTTGCTTGTAATATCAACGCAAGGTGAAAATTCACATTCTAACCCCATCTCCTTCAAGCTTGAATTTCATAAGCATATAAATACAGCTCTTAGCAGCATTTGTAAAAATTGTAGTTGAGTTAAGCAACCAGTGGAACAGATACAAGTCTTTTAGGTCCCACTAAGCATTTTGTAAGAGCATTCACAACTAATGTAGATTCAAACCTTACTGTGCCGCAACAGGCCTTTAAGGCTGTCTAAGGACCTTCATTATGGGCATGCCATCACGTACCACTGAGTAAATAATACCAAATAGGGATGCCCCTGCTATATGAGTTACACTAGCTAGATTGCTAAAAGTCGTGCCCACCTGAAGCTTTTCATTTTATGATGTTTAGTGTATTGTGTGGTGCTGAGAGGCCACCTCTCTTCATTTACTTCAAGGAAAAATTATTTTCTAAAAAGATACTATGTGTTGATATAGTCCACATACATTACAGTCTAGATTAGCACCCTTGTGAACCCGTGGAAAGTGAATCAGCAGAATACCCTGTGGTGGCTGTCCTGCGGGTTAATTGTCTTTTTTATTTTTGGTTTTCTTTTCCATTTTCTTGATTTCGAAATTTTTCTTATACTCTAACTAGTGTTACTACCTCTTTCTCATATGTCATGCATCTTCAAATTCTCATGATGTGTTTTATCATATTTTAGCATTATCCATGATCATACTTCGTAGAATTCACATCCTGATGATGCAACCTTGTTAACAACTTTTGATGCAGTACCTAGACGAGAACAAGAAATTGATATTGGCTATTCTGGATAATCAAAATCTAGGCAAACTTGCCGAGTGTGCCCAGTAAGTTCTGCTGCTGCTTACATGCTTTGTGCTATGCATGCTTTTTATTGATTGGCTCTGTGTATTTTGAAGATGCTTGCTTGTTATTGATTTTCTCTGTGTATTTTGAAGAAATGACTTGAATTTAGATGTCAAGAGTGAAATGTATTTAATAACTGATCATTCATATGATAACTTTGGCTAAATTGGACGAGGTAGATAATTAAGTTGGTCTGGTCATGGAAACATTTACTGATAAATGTATTTCAGAAAAACTTGTTTGGTTTGATTTTGGCGCTACGATATGATAAGGCTTGGAGTTTGATTATTTATCATATGATATTGTTGGTGATGATCTCTGGCTTTAAATTTAATTTTGTGAATGCTTCAGGACCAGTGGCAGGCTTGACTGAATTTTCCTTTACTATATATTTTAATTACCTCTTATTTTCACATTTCAATGCACTGGTTTCATTTTCAATTATCTTTAGTAAGTCCGATCTCTAAACATGTCTTAGGATGGCAGCACATAAGAATGGAAGTAGACTGTAGTTTCATAGGAAGAAATGTGAAAGTAGGGGCTGGAAAGCTCCCAGATCAAGAATGGAGTTCTTGGTGACGACCAAACTGAAATGTTATGAATAGCAAGCCAAAGGGTGCATGCATAAATTAATTTTCGCTGTGGGACATCATATATAACCTCCCAAATTGTTGGTTAAAGAGTTGCTTCATATATTGTTGGTTCGTATCCTTTTGATTCTGAATGATCAGGTACCAGGCTCAACTTCAAAAGAACCTGATGTATTTGGCTGCAATTGCTGATGCCCAACCTCAAACACCAGCAATGCCTAGCCAGGTACCTTTTGGAGTCAGGTAGGAGCAAGTTCACTGATAGAATTGCACATTCACCACTTACTCGTATTCTGGAAAATGCAGATGACTCCCCATTCTGCAATGCAACAAGGTGCGTTTTACATGCAGCACCCTCAGGCTGCAGCCATGGCCCAGCAGCAGGGTATGTTCCAGCCAAGGGCACCATTTCCACACCCATTACAAGATCCTCAGCAGCATCCAGCTAACCAACAACAAGCCAGCCAAGGGCAATTGGGCTTGAGGTCCGTCCCACCCAACAACGGCATGAACCCCCCACATAGCGATGCCAATCTTGGAGGGGCCAGCAGCAGCGTTCCCACTTCACATTCAAACCTAAATGATATTCGTGGAGGAACAGGAAGTAAGCAAGACAAACCTGATAGTCGGGCAGGTGGCAGTTCTGATGGCCAGGGAAACTCTACCGGTGTTCATGGCAGCGGAGATGCCGAGGAAGCAAAGTGAAGGGCCTCATAGAATGTGTGGCTGTTGATAATAGGGTTGGTGCTGTAGAACTAGCACCTTTTGTCTGTGTCGTTAAAACTAGAAATAGAGTTTCCCTCTAACCTGTGAGGGCTGGTAGTAGCAAGGACTGGACTGAATGATTTTCCTTTGTAGGTGGCCTCTTTTGTAATTTGGGGAAGAAAGCTTGTGTTGTAGCTCCAATGCCTTTGTTTTATCATGTCTTTGGACCTATTGCTGGGTTTCTTACAAATAGTAATAAGCACAACTTTTTTCTCTCGTTCCTCAAAATGCTCACACACTTGCATTTCCAATGGGTAATTTATATGTTTATCATGTACCGAATTGAAATTATTGCTGCCTAATAGACAACTTCTCAACATCATCACAAAATTTTTGGGCCGGCCCAAGATCTATCATACGCTTTATTGTGATCATAAAACAGTATACGACCCTGATAATGCACTGCAAGCTATATAATTCATTACACATCATGTACTGCATTGGCATTGGCAAAATGAAAAAAAAAATAAGAATTATCAATTCAGGATCTGAAAGATGGGTAATCTATTAATTCAAGACCTGAAAGATGAAAATTATTAATCAAGAACCTTAAAAATCACAAATTTTAGTTTTCTTTTTTATTTTTTAATTATTTTAAACAATTTCTTTATTAGACTTAATAGTTAATTAATAAAGGAAATTTCGTTGAAAATAATAATAAAATAACTAACAAATAAAAAGAAATCGAAATTCATGATTTTTGAGGTTCTAAATTGATAATTTTTATGTTTTAGGTCTTGAATTGATAGTTTTCATCTAAGAGGTTCTGAATTAACAACTTAATCATATTTCAGATCCTGAAATGACAATTCTACACAAAATAATTACTACGATGATCAAGAAATATATGTGGATACATTTGAATTTACTGCAGTTGTCCAAAATGTCCAATCCACTAATGACAATATCTCACTTGCATACATTGGATTTTATTGTCTTAATTTTGGTAGTCCACACGCATAAGGGTGAAAGTCCGAATTAATGAGCCAAATCTGACAAAGGCAACCAGATTACGCGTCAGCTGGTTATATTAAATGATTTTACTCTATTATACAAAAATGTGATTAATCTTCCAAAATAAAGTAGATTTGTCTCATCAATTCATCTAACCAAAAATCCCGAACAAAACTAACGCCCTTATTTAGTGTTTCTAAACATATTTAATGCAACCAAATCTGTTATTGCATAATTCAATCCTAGATTTAGTCAATTATATTAAAATCTCCTTATTGATTCAAGCATTCTCCAAAAAGAGGCATCCCTGTTCGGTAACAAAGCTGTGCCCAAATTCAACCATATATATATAATATGTGTATATACATGTATATACGTCTCTTCCTCTGCGAAAATGTCCAATTACATTTGAAGATTAAAATTTGCTCCTTTAGATTGCTTCTACAACCTCAACAGTGTAGATTTCTTTAGAGAGTAAGAAATTTGAAGATAGAAAAAAAAAATGGCTGAATTTTTTAGTGCAGTTGTTGTAGTCGCTGTTATTTGCAGCAGTAGCATCCTGCTCCAATCATCAGAAGCTGCTGATCAAAATCGCATCACTCCATCAAGAATCTCATTCAATAAAGGTTTCAAAGCATTGTACGGAGAAGCCAACGTGATCCCATACGAGGACGACGGCTCCGTCGATATCTCCATGGACGGAACCACGAGCTCCGGCTTCCACTCGAGGCAAATGTACGTCAACGGAAACTTCGAAACGTCGTTAAAGCTGCCGTCGAGCTACACCGCCGGCGTGGTGGTGACCTTCTACACCTCGAACAACCAAAAATATCCGTACCGCCACGACGAGATCGATTTCGAGTTCCTGGGCCACATCGGCGGCAAGAACTGGACGGTTCAGACAAACTTTTACGGCAACGGCCGCGTGGACAGGGGTAGAGAGGAGAGGTACGGGTTGTGGTTCGACCCGTCGGAGGATTACCACCGTTACAGGATCAGCTGGGGCCCGAATAGAATAACTTACTACGTCGACGATGTCCCAATTCGGCACGTGCGCAGGGTTCCGGCCATGGGCATGGGGGCTGAGGCTGACTTCCCCTCAAAGGAAATGAGGCTGTACGGCACTATTTGGAACGGGTCGGATTGGGCCACGGGTGGGGGGAAATACAAAATGGATCTTAGTTACGGGCCGTTCGTGGCCAAGTATTCGGGCTTCGTTTTGGACGGGTGCCCGTTTAATGAAACCTGCAGTAGTGGTAGTGGTGGAGATGTTAACGGGGATTTGACGAGGGAAGAGAGAGTGAAGATGAATGGTTTTAGGAGGAAATGGATGAATTATTCTTACTGCTACGATAAAACCCGTTACGCCGTTCCTTTGCCGGAGTGCGTTTTCAATTCCAGGGAATTGCGACATCTCCAGAAGCTTCATCCCACCACATATGGACATTAATTAATTACTACTCCATCCATCCTCATATTTTTTTCACTTGGAACACAATTAATATCATCAAACCTTTTACTTTTAATCTCAACCATCAACAAACTTCATCACCATTATTATTATTAATTACATATATATGGATTTCATTTGTTCATGAGTTCAAATTATATATGGAATAAGTTCTTATTATCTTTTCCCTTTTTTCCTTCTTCTTGTGACACCATGCACTCGAAGCAGCAGCAGCAGCAGCTGGTTCTGAAATTCTAATATTCGATCATATTTATTCCCGCACTCATTTAGTACTAGACTATCGTTATTCGGTTATTGCTAATACAATCGCTGTTGTGTTATTATTAATTTGGGCCAATCACACTATGGCTCCGAGCTTTCATATGTTCTAAATTAATTTAATTATTAATCATATGTTAAACATGTTATGTGATTGGATAGACATATATGCCTTGTTTACTTCAATGATTTACAATTGAGTGGATAGATAGTTTAGAGGATGAGATGATGGATAAATCATATCTCACCTCTTTAGGAGGGATACATATCCCACAAATAGGCACACAAAGCTCATTTATCACGGGCCTTGTGTTATCCTCCATTTTAATATCATGTGTAAAGTAAATATATGATAACTTATTAGTCCACCCTTATCCATCAAAGTAAACAAGGTCATATAGTATTGTATGCGTGCCATCAACAAAAAAAATGCTAGTCAATACTTCGAAATGAGAAAATTTCACTTTTGGTCTCATAGGACACACCTTGCTCTCCTTTCGGTCCCAGCACTGTCAATTTTGGTCCCAAATCATCTGAACTGTCAATTTTGACCTGACCGTGACGGTTTCCATTAAATTTGCTATCAATTTTTGTCCCATTGCACTATGGATTTCAATCCCAAAGGACCATTTAACCAAATCACTGTAACATTATTTGGAGGCAAGTTTGACAGATTTTTATCATGTTTTTGAGGGACATTCCACATTTTTTTTGGATGGAGAATTGCCACCAAAATACATCAATATTTCCACAAAACCAACAAAACCAAATCAACAACACCAAATCAACACCAAATGCAGACACTCTGCTCTGTACATAACCAACAACACCAAATCCAAACTGAAATATACAAATAAACAATAAACACCAAATTGAAACTGAAATAAATCATTCCCTCATTCTGAAACAAATCAACAACACCAAACCCAAACTGAAATAATAATCAAATACCAAATCCAAACTGAAATATACAAATAAACAATAAACTACAACTTCACAAATATCAAATAGTTGCTGCAATTCACAAACTGAAATATTTCATCTGAATATACATCACTTCCAACAAGTTTGTTCTAGAAGCACATCAAAAGCACATATTTAGCAGTAATATTTCAGTTTTGCTGAGGCAAAATAATCAGCAGAGTGACAAAATATTTGCAGTAGCAGTTAGACAAAAAATTTATAGTTTTTGTTAGAAGCAGAACACTTTCATGCTTCTTTGGAGCCACTTCCTTTTCCTTTGCCTGCTGCAGGTCTAAGGCTAGAGAGAGTGACAAATTTCTTACCTCCTTCAGTGATGACCTTCATGGGACATTGTTCTTTCAATTTTTCCTTTCCCTTGCTTGCAGCACCAATCAAGCGAGCTGGATGAAAGCTTATAGGTGGGGGGGCTCTGATTTGAACACCCTTTTTAGGCTGGCTCAGGAGCATGCACTGCAGCTGAAATTGAGTATGCTTTTTTGGGTGGTGGCATTAAAGCCCTGTCTATATCCTTCTTGCTCTGAGCCCTCTTGCTTACCTGTAGGAATTGAAAGTTAATACCTTGAATTTGGACTAGAAATTAACACCATGTATATGTATATTGTAGTAACTTACCAACATCTTTCTCCCCTTCCTGGTTGTTGGTTTGCTGCTGAATTGGAAGTTGTCTATAAAGGCAATCACATCAGCATCATTTTCTTCTTGATCTTGGCTCATTGCAAAATCAGGTTGTGTTAGAAGCACTTCATCAGCTTGGGTGGTGCTTCCCTCAACTTCCATAGTGTTCTTCTGAGCTCCCTAGTTAACATATAACAACAATTATTAGGAATTAGATAAATACAGCCATATCTACATTTACTTATGGTATAAAAGTTTTAGAACTACTTCAGTTTCATGTGTGGTGCTTCCTTCAGCTCCCACACTATCCCTTTCAGCTCCCACACTCTCCTTTTCAGCTCCCTAGGTAACATATAACAAATATGATTAGGAATAAGAGCAGTACATATATATCTACATTTACTTAAGTATAGAACTAATTAATCAAAGTGTAACCTTTGTCACAGGGCATCCTAGTTTGTTGTGACCACCTTCTCCACAGAATGCACAAGTCACTTTGAAACTTTGCTTTCCAAGCTTCTGCACTCTACTTACCTTCTGCTTCTTCTTTGGGCTTTCAGTGGCCGCTGGTCTTCTCTGATTTGCAGGCCTTCCTTTTTTCTTTTGATTGAAGGTGGGTGGCAGTGGTGGTATATAATTAGTCTTAGCCCACAACTCTTCTCCATTCATTGGGCTAATTGCATAGCTATAGACTGATGTATATGTCTCCACAGAGTAACACTGATTAACATAATCATCTGGATTCCCTCCTTCTGAACAAATTGCACTCACTGCATGTTGATAAGGTATCACAGTCAACTCCCATCTCCTGCAGTCACAAGTCTAGTGCTGCAAGTTGACCGCAAACCTTGATCTATCAAAACAAGACACCTCATATTTGTACTCACTTTCCTTCACAGGAATACAATCTTCAGAAGCCTCAATCACCTTCCCAACTATTGTCCTAATCCCGCCACATATTTTTCTGCCCTCCCACTTCCTTTCAGCCCTCTGTCTATACCTTTGGAGTCTTGACATCATATACTCCCTTATCCACTCAAGCATGATTAGGATAGGCTTTTCCCTAGAATCTAACAAACAAGCATTGGACTGCTCAGAAGGTGATTTAGCTTGCAACCACTCCAAGCACTTTCTATCGACCTGCTCTATCTCTTGCATCACCTTGTCAAAAGCAGGAATAGTGCTAGCACTTGCTGCTCTCCACAGTAACTTCTTGAATTGTTGACCTCTAAACCCATCTCTCTTTAAATCCCCATGTAAGTGTCTCACACAAAACCTATTTTCTACCCCAGGCAGAACCCTCTCAAATGCTCCAATTAACCCTTTTTGTCTGTCTGACATAAAGGTATACACATCCTCCCTCTCAGTCATCAAATCTTCCTTCAACAACTGCAAAAACCACTCCCACTCTTCCCTATTCTCAGCTGACACTACTGCATAGCACAATGGATATGGATCATTATTAGGATCCATGGCTACTGCAGTAAAAAAGACTCCATTGTTCATTCCAGTTAGATGGTATCCATCCACCCCTATCCATGGTCTGCACCCAGACTTGAACCCATTCTTCACAGCACCAAGACATACATAAAATCTGCTAAACTTGTTTCCTCCATCTGTATTCTCACACTGTAATATAACAGTGGAACCTGGATTCTTCTTCACTAAAGCATCTGCATAATCCCAAAGCTTTGAATATTGGTCAGTGGTGGAGCCTTGCAAGTTTTTGAGACTCTTCTGCCTTGCTTTGATAGCCTGCTGTGGAGATACATAAACTCCCAGCTCAGGAATTGCAGCCTTTCTAAAACTCTTCACACTTAGCTTAGGATCACACATGAAGTTTCTTTGCCTCAACTCCTTTATCTGCATCATTCTCATCCCCCTTCATCTCTGCCTCATTCCCTTTCTCAACATTCTCTACATCAATAATGTTCTCTAACTTACCACTAACTCATATGTTTGTAAATATCTTTCCTTCAACCTCTTGGCAGTTTCATCAACTGGATTCTCAATGTTATCAATTTCAACATCCATATACTCAATTTTCCCTTCAACACCTTCTCCAATCTCACCCACAGTACCTTTTTTACCCTCTAAGTATATAATAAACTCCCTACTCTCCTTAGCCCTCTGTATCAACAACCAAGTATCAACCTCTAACAAGATAGGCTTCAACTCTCCCCTTTCATCATACCCATAGAACCTCATGGCACCCGTGTACCCCAACTGTTCACACAACCCCTCTAAGTACTTCAAACTCCATTTTCGTGTATCAACAAAGTCAAAGGCACTAACTGTCCCCTCTATATAATGGTACTCACTCGAATCGTTGATCGTCATCCCTCCATGTGTGAGCTTTAGCGTATACTAATAATGAGACCCGACTGTCAATAAAATGAGAAAAGAAATTGTTACAGTGAGAGAGAGGAAGAAGAGAGGAAGAAGAATGACTGTCAAAAAAATGAGAAAGGAAAATTTTAAAATTCTAACTGTGATAAAAAAAAAGAGAGGAAAAAGCTTACCATAATTTGGGTATGGCATTGGCAAGAAAAACTTCCTTCGAATCATGGTGTGTTTTTCTTTAGATGCGATTTCAACGTGCTATTCAATTTGGCTGGTCAATTAGGGTGAAATTAGGGTTTTGATTTGGGTGGGATTTGGAATTTTCTTGAGTTAAGGGTTCATAATTGGGAAATTGGGGCTTTAGATCGATTTTTGTTTGAATCCCGCTCAAATAGGCCACACGTGTCGCACGTGCGAACATTCTGTCTCTCACTCTTAACAGTCGTTTAATTTAAAGGGACTAAAATTGACAGTGTCAATCCTATGGGACTAAAAGTGAACGAATATTTAGAAAAAAGACCAAAATTGACAGTGCTGAGACCAAAGAAGGAGCAAGGTGTGTCCTATGGGACCAAAAGTAAAATTTTCTCACTTCAAAATTGACATATATGATACAATTGCCAAAGAATTAACATAACATAATTGTTAAAATTAATTGTTTGTCTATTGGACTGTGTTAATTTTAAAGTATTATTGTCTAGCATTTTATTTTTGTTGATGTGTAATCTAATTACATAACAAGTTTAAAATATGTTTCTAAACTCCTGTGGATTATATAAAACAAAAAAGACAAAGACTTATGTTAAAGAGTCTAACAGGTCACAATCTGTTAAATGGATCAAATATATCTAAACCCTCACAAAAAATTGCCCCTAATAAAAAATGATATCATCTATTTCAATTTCATGTTTCATCTTGTACTTGTATTCCAACTATTGGATTCATGTTAGGTGTATTTAATTTTTTTAGTGGATAATTATTTAACTTTTTAAATAGATAGGGTATGAATCCAATGGTTGGAACATAAGATGAAATACAAAATTGGAATAGAGGCTCACATACCCAAAATCACTCATTTCAGCGCGGACGAGCTCACCCTCCCCCCCTGCATTTTTTTCATTTTTTTGATTTTTAAAATCTTTATTTTCTGTCGAACGTAGTCTACGAGCCCAACTGTTAGTATCAGATGAGTGTACTACACGAGATGCTGGATGAGAAAAATTAAATTAATTTAATTTAATTTTAAGATCCACTAATTTCATTTTAGCATATATAATCATTTTAAAAAAATTAATTATCGAGTGTAGTGCACGAGCCTAGGCGTTAGAGTCAGACGAATGCACTACGCGAGACTTTGGCTAAAAAAATTTAATTAATTCAAAAAATTATGTTATTTAAATTTAATTTTAGAATTCTCTAATTCTATTTTAGAGTATATATTTAGGGTGTTTCTATTTGTACCACCATATTTTCAATATACATCATATTTATTAAATACACTACCATCTTAATTTTTTGATTTTATACACATTATTTTTCAATTTTACCCTTTTATTTTAAAAAATGATTTAAACTAATTTAAGAAAGAAAAAAAACAAAGAGAAGAAGACTACGGCTCCTTAAGACCATGCATCAAACCACTCGTCAGGCGTTCTTCTTGTAGCGACCCAATTTTTTTTTATAAAATTTGTTACATTTTTTTTTTCTAAAATTCATTTATTATTATAATGCATGTTATATTATTTTTGATTACGTTCTTATAAGTCGCGCCTATATTTATTGTTATGATCATCATCATCATCATCATCATCATCATCATTATTATTGTAGAGGTCGAATTCCACAATTGATTGATAAAATTCAGGGTTCGGGCTCCGGCGACCTACAAGACAGAAACAACTACGTGAAGTCAAAGATCGTCGGGGGGTTTGACAATCGATCGGTCTCTGACACTCAAGTTAGAAAACAATATATAAAGAGGGTGAAATAAACTGAAAAAAAAGGTAAGGTTTTGTTGATTGAATCTCTCGGGTGATTGATTGTATGCATATTTGTATGAGTTTCTCTGGTTGTTTTGTTTTCTCTTTTTTTCTTCTTTTCTTAGGAGCTCTGCTTATCGATTATATAAGGCTTCGTAATTGATTCCCTAATTTTTCAGAGTTGATCATATCCCTTCTAGGATTTTGACCTGGTCTTTTCCTTATCAACAATGGGGTTTTGACTTGGTCGCTTGCAGAGATTTAGACCCCACCTGACCTGTGAACTCGAACTCCATCCCAAACCCTCGAACTCACGACCTCGAACGATTCTGACATTGGGCTTTGATTTTGGGCTTTAGCAGAAAAAAGTCTCTACAGTTAGCTCCTCATTACTTGATTCTTGTATTTCAAGGATCGGATAATGAATGTCGATATTACTGACTGCTATCTTTGTGTAACCCCAGGCTTGAATATTAATCCTAGGATATCCTCGGGGTCATGCGAGGATCTTATGGAGCTCCGGACTTGAAGACAAGTCCTGGGGAAGCTTTCGAGGTCGTAAGAACAGACCTCATGAAGCTCCAGACTTGTCTCGGGGGAACTTTCTTCGAGGTTGTGAGAGCAGACCTCATGGAGCTTCAGACTTGAGGACAAGTCTCGGGGGAGCTTTCGAGGTCATGAGAGGAGCTCCAGACTTGAGGACAAGTCTCGAGGGTGCAAGTTGTCAATTATCCTTTAGAATTAATAGGCATGTTAAAAGTTCGCTAAAAAAGACACGTTAAAAGTAAGATAGTCCATATAAATATAAAGAACTATCGATTTTTTCCGCCTAAATTACATTCCATAAATGAAAAACATACTATTTAATCATAAATTATTTTACATATTTTAATTAATATATTATAATTAAACATTTATAAATCTATTAGTCAAATTATTTAATTACATCAAGGAAGTAGATGATGAATGTCGACCAATATATTTTACCAATTAATAAAGTTGTCAATTTATACGTGTGTGTGTGTATATATCAATATTTTACAATAATACAATTGAATACAATCATATCAACATGTAAGGAGACTTAAAATGATATGATGTCGAATATAAAATTTAGAGTGTTCTCTACAAATAAAAAAGATGACGACGAAACATTAATTAAATTGTGGAAGCTTAGCTCTAGCCATGACAATTCTTACTTGATGATATCCTATACAGTATAGCAACATCATACAATATGGAGGGATGATAAAGATGTATATATAATAATTTCTTAAATGTGTTTTACGGTTGCGTGGCATTTTCTTCTTCAATTTTCTCATTGTACTTAAAATTATAATAGATTTAAATTATATTTAGGGCAAACCAATTATGTTATTTATTTTATTGGGAACAACGAATTGTAAGAGTAAATATTTATTCATGGATATGGGTTGTATATTGATAAAATAGTGAAAAACTTGAATATAATATTTTATATTCTTTATACAGTTTATGATTATTTTTATTGATTATTTAACTATAATTTAATTATTTTATTTGTACAAACTATTTATTATAAAGCATTTATATATCTCCTACTGTGTATCGCATGGGATGTAATACTAGTTTAATTGATTTTTGGGCATTTGGGCACTATAAATACAAGCTCTTTTGCTTCATCAACACACAAAAATCTTTTCAACCATCTATCATTTGCAATGCATTTCATAAGAAAAATGAGTGAGGCCGAGGGAGAAAACGGCGGCGGTGGCAGTGGCTACAGCGGTGGTGACTCGACGAAGGCCACCGGTGATCTCCGTGTGCAGAAGAAACAGCGGTGGCTTTAGACAGTGGTCTTGGCATCTCCGAGGGTCCATGATGGCAGTAGACGGTGGCGGCGTGAAGAAGAGAAGTGAGGTGGCGGTGCTGTTCTCGGCATTTGGCGTGAAGGGAGGAATTGAGAGATGGAGATAAGGGGACGTGAAATTTGAGAGGGAGAGGGAAGAGAAGTGTCATTTTAATTAAACTAGCAATTTTTCCGTGCGATGCACAGATAAGACACAAATAATATTTTTTTTATTAAAATATCATATATAAAAAATATTTGTCTAATTACAAATACGTACAATTAATTCTCAAGCGAAATATAAAAATAAATGTTGAATCAAATATAATATTTACGTACTCATAGTATTAAATCTCAATAATCTTAGCTTTATTGTGAGGTGGATAATGTGTAAAATTAAAATCATTAACATAAATTACAAAATAATTCATGTGCATAATATGAATCAACAACAACAACGCATCAACTGACACGACCTTTTAGAAAATTTGTAATTACAACATTGAGTGTGAAATTTTGAATTTTATCATCAAAACACGACATTATTATTTAGAGATGTTATGTTACATTTAATAATGTTAAATTTAACTATTATACTAAAATTCTTAATTTTTTTCAATATATAATAATTATTTAGTTTTTTGTGTTTATCAAGCACAGGATTATGAAGTCATGATGTGCGTATTTATCTGCAACAAAATAGTAAACAAAAATAGAAATCAAATGATAAAATAATATATATATATATATATGTGTGTGTGTGTGTGTGTGTGTGTGTAATTCCATGTTAATAATCATTGAATTTTCAATTTCTAATGTTAATTTCCGATATTTGATGTAATTAATATAAATAGCTTATCATTTTAGCATGATAGAATAACTATCTATATGTAATAAAAGTAATAACTACGAAATTATATGTTTATTTCAATTTAATTAAATTGATGTATATAATTTTTTTGGATATTACTATATTAGTATGGTAATCTTAGAATAATCAGGTTCAAATTGATTACTTAATTTAATAATTTGACACGCAATTTAAATAAAGGTTACAAAAACTAAACTTGCAATCTTCTAAATAAATTGTATAAATAAAAGGAAAAAATAGAGTGACCCAATCCTAGAAGTCCCGAATATCACAAACTAATAATTCACGGGACCGGGATCTCATTAAAACCCATATGTAAAACCCAAAGAGGGAAAAATCATATGATATTTTACAAATATAAAATGACTATTGTCGTTCTTGAAGTTAAATATAGTTAAGTTTCGTTAATTTGTAGCTCCAATTAATCGTCCACCAATTAGAAAACATTAGTAAAAAAAATAAAAAATCGGATACAACTATTATCCCTATGGTTTTTTTTTCTTTTTTGCCGGATTCAATTCCACATTTTTAAGGAGATGATCATCTCAAAATCAATCTGATGAGAAAGTTTCTCTACAATTCAGATACAAATCCACCTATTTACGAATTTTTTTGGGGCATATTTTAAAAACAATTCAATAAATAAATTCATCAAGTACCAGTTTTTCCTTTGCCATTACATTCCCCTCTACTACTTACCCTCTATACAAAAAGTTTATAACAATTTTTTTTTTTCATTTGAATAAACATGCATAAAGAAACAAATCTACTCTAAATTATAAGTTCCGAAAATTCTTATATTTTATGACCATAAAAAAATTACCCTACTCTTTGAGTTAACTACAATAAAAATTCATTTTGTAGGTTATTCTTTTTAAAAATCTACATATAAAAAATAAATCACAACATATCATTATTCAAAATTGTAGTACTAATACAAAAAGGAACTAAATATGAATTATAACTATTCTTACTAAAGCCTTAAAAGTTAATACTTTAAATAAATGGGATAAAAATGTTCTATTAAAAATGAAAAAGTCCACATAATTATTTTGTAATATGCTAAATACATTTTTTTTCAAACAATTTTAAATATTAGTCGAATAATCCACATCCATCATCATCTTCTCGCATTCCATCGGCACATTGATATGTTTGTGTCCTCCTACATTCCAAAGAAAGGAATCAAAATAGCATTGATCTTAAAGTTCTATAATAGATTATATTTATTGTTGAAAAATGAAGATTGAAAAATATAAATAAACGTAACATCAAACTCAACAATATTGAATCTAAAAATGAGAATTGACATAATTATATTATGAGATAAACAAATTAAAAATAAATAATAATAAAAAAAATGAGAAAGGTAAATAAGGGTGAGCAAAAAGTACCAAAAACCGAGAACCGAACCGAATTAATTCGATTTTTTCGGTTCGGTTCTTTTTGAAATTCGGTTCGGTTCGGTTCTTTTTTTAGCAAAAATTCAGTTTTCGGTTTCGGTTCGGTCCAGAGAAAAAATACCCAAACCGAACCGAAAAACCGAATTTATATATATATTAGAAATAAAAATACTCAACTTTGTTGTACTTTATAGTTTATTCGGCTTTTCTTTGTTGGAATTTACACATTTTTGGACTTTATTCAATTGTTTATTGGTATTTTTTGAACTTGAATCTTGATAATTAGCTAATTCATATTTGTACATATTTAATTATATCGAATGAAGAGAATTTAAAGCAAAAAAAATAAATCATAAAATTTAAGAAAAAATTCGATTCAAAACGGTTCTGATCAGAAATTCGGTTCGGTTCGGTTCTATTTTTAAAAAATTCAATTTTCTTCGGTTTAAACATTTTCGGGACCGAACCGAACCGAAAAACCGAATGCTCACCCCTAAAGGTAAACATCATAAAAGAGAGAGCTGAGAGAGAGATGAGTGTAGGCAATCAAGACAAACCTCAAAATTTCACAATATTGAGTATGAGAACTTATAGAAACGGTATATCACTACCTCGTCCCTCTCTCTCTCTATATATATAAATAAAATTAAAATAACTGCATCTCTCTCTACGGATATAATTATATAAACATAATTAATAGGTCAAACAATTATAGAAACACATTTAATTGATTTGCAATATTTAATAATATAGATTACACACTCATAACACACGGTTTCTAATTATAAATTAATGCAATTATTTTTAATATATATACAAATAAAATTTATTCAATTTTGGAAATTTGCATGGTTGATTATGTGTGTATATATTCTATTATACTATATTTTCATTATATATATTATGCATAAAATAAATATA
This sequence comes from Perilla frutescens, assembly GCA_026008535.1. NCBI lineage: Eukaryota > Viridiplantae > Streptophyta > Magnoliopsida > Lamiales > Lamiaceae > Perilla > Perilla frutescens. The sequence goes on from BRKX01000012.1 coordinate 34,589,153, forward strand.
TCTCTATACATAAAAGTGTGCGTGAGTGTATATATATTGTTACCATCACATCACATTTAATACAATCATTATACATAGATAATAATTATTTTTTGTACCATATATAGTAATTAACCGTGGAAATTGAGTCTCCTAATTATCTCCTCCATACATATTCGATAAATTATATATACTCCATACATAGTATTTCATTTTTAGCTAGTGCAAATCGGGAGGGATTTAGTATATATTTGTGTTAATTAAAGAAAAACAAGTGTCGTTCAGTATATAAATATCACTTATAACTTGCACGATACCATTTATAAATTAAACTTATTAAATTAATGTGTTATTAAATTATTAAAATACCCTTTTGCAATGAGCGGGAAAAAAAAATTGAGTTAGAAGTGTGTTATTATATAGATATAGATTAGGTGGACTGGAGGGATGTTCTTGGGCTAAGGAGTTGGGCTTTCCACTATAAAAAAATGGTCTTAAAAGACAAGATTATTAGCGACGATAAATGTCATCATTAATACTAGATTTTTAGTAACGACATGTCGTTTCTAATTATCACATATCATCTCTAATAATTTTTTTGTGATGACATTGTTGTCACTTAAAAATATTTTTTGTGATGACATCATGCCATCACAAATAGAGCGTCCCTAAAAGTTCGTCCCAAATAAATTAAAAATTATTTTAAGTGACAATATTATCGTCACAAAAAATGTCATTAGAAATAACATGTAATTATTTAAGACGACATGTTGTTACTTAAGTCTATTATTAGTGACGACATTTATTGTCGCTAATAATATTGTCACTAAAGACCATTTTTTGATAGTGTTCAATTAAATGTAATGGTGGGTTTATTCAAAAAGGATTGGGTTTGAGAAGATAATTAAATTCATACATTCATATCATGTTTTAAGGTCCCAATCATTTTATACATTTAATATATTTAAGTTTATTTAATTATTTTAAAGTCATGATAATTATCATGGATCTAATTAAGTCATTTTCAATTAAGTTTTAAAGTTGAGTAAATGTGGGAGATTCAATGTTGAAATTAAAATATATTTAACTCTATTATGTTTGTATATGATATGCAAGTTTTATTGATGACACCCTTTAGGTTATTTGATGATAGCCTATGAACTTTATGCTTATGATGTACCCCTCTCGGTACTTTATGATGGCCTATGAGCTTTATGTTTATGATGACACCCTTCGAGTTATGATGTGACGGTCTACAGGCTCTATGCTATGATGACTTGTTATGTTATATATTTATATAATTTGGATAGATGTGGACCCTACTGAGTTAATATCACTCACCCCAAAATTATTATTTATTTCAGATTTATAAAACTCGAATGTTGTGCGTGGTTGTGATAATAGTTAAAGAAAGAGCTTAATTAAATGTTTAGTCTTCCACTATATTAATGCCAATAATTTATTATTTATGAAATATGTCGTCCCTTTTATGATTTATGGTTCATGGAAATAAGGGAGTGACACTTTTTCTCATCACTGTCAAAGCTCATCGGCGGCATCCATGCATGACGCCGACGATTGTTGACAATCCTTGCTTAACTCAATCTCCATCACACATGAACTCAGTCTATTCCTGACATTGATCATGAATTGAACTTAATTTTTTAAATGTGTCTTTGGATTGATTTTTTTTTTCAAAACATTATGAATGGGTTAGAAAATTTATTTTCGATCTAGGTTCCAAACTTGGCCTCAATTTTCGAAATCTATTTTCTCGATGTTTGTTTTCAAAAATATGTTCCAAACTTGGCCTCAGTTTTCAAAATCTATTTCCCAACTACGGTACTTGTAGTGGTCATTTTTCGTCAATCCGATATGCTGGCCCTGAAGGGTTAAACGATAGCATACAATCGGTATTCCAATACATAAGCATTCAATTTAAAATTTGAATTAACGATCAGTTCCGCCTTATCCGGTAAGATTGACGGGTTCAGAGGAGTTGACACGTCTTTCAACCTCCTCCGCGATCCTCGCGAACCCTAGCTGCTACCTCCACCTTTAAAAGGAGGCCTCTCTCCTCATTTGAGAGGTACGCTGAAATACCCACAAGCTTCACATCACACCCTAAGAATACTGAGCTCACAATTTTCTAGGTTAATTCCACCCAAGTGACTCAACATCCGGCCTTCTTCCTACATTCTTCCAGGATCGAACGACATTTCCCTAGATTTCTAGTCACGTTCTGGATAAAGATTATCGTCATTAAGCACCTTAATTATTTAATTATTCCGTATTTTATTTCTTTCTACACTTCTTCTTTTCCTGACTTGAGCGTCGGAGGCCCAACGATCGTCAACCCCCCGACGGTCTTTGGCTCTTACGGTGTTTTCTATTTTTATTTCATAGATTGGCCGCTGCTCCGGACTAAATTAATTAATTGCAGATTTCCGGATCTACAATTTGGCGCCCACCGTGGGGCAGCGATCTATTCGTGAAATAAAATGACAACGCCTAATGAGAGTCGCAGAGATGGAAAAGGACCCCAGCAAGATGGCAGAACCGCTACACCTTCGCCTGATATTGATCTGTCGCTGGCTGATGTTCTGAGGAATATACAACATCAAATGGCAAACACCACCGGGGAGTTAGCGCTTTTGAGATCAGAGAACGCTTCACTCCACAGCAAACTTGAAGATCTGACCATCAATGACAACACGCGCCATCTGAACTACATCAAACCCACCAATCTGTTCGGCGAGCCAAATTCGGTATACTCTGAGCGTCGTCATTCTGTTACTTTTACTGATCCATTTATTGCAAGTACTAGTGCGTCAGCACAGAAGGTAGACACCAGACAACAAATGAAGGAGAGCCCACTAAGGCCACCTCCAGGATTTGAGTATCATGCTTCTGGGCAGGAAAGGATCCGACACCAGACCCTCGAGCAAGAAAGAGTTGAACAGCAGCGCAGGTTCAACCAGGGATTCGATCAGAGAATGATCGATCACCCAAGTGAATTGGAGCAACGACTGGCTGGTATCGAGGCAATGATAACACGAATTCCTGGTGTACCTCTCCCAATCTGCAAGGCTGCACCAAATAGCTTCGCTGACTCACCATTCGTGGATAAAATAGGGTTAACAGAGATGCCGTCGAAATTCACCTTACCATCTATGAAGTTATTTAACGGAACTTCAGATCCGGATGACCATATCGCACAGTATAAACAGAAGATGTTCATCGCAGCAATACCAAAGTACCTCAGAGAAGCCTGCATGTGCAAAGGTTTTGGGTCAAGCTTATCAGGAGCCGCACTGCAGTGGTTCACGAACCTTCCTAATGCTTCGATTGGATCATTTGCACAACTCACAGATCTTTTCGTAGAACGATTTGCCAGCAGCCGAAAAATTGAGAAACATTCAGATGACCTCTACGCCATTATCCAGTATCCAAATGAAACACTTAGGAATTATGTTGCAAGGTTCAATAGAGAGAAGGTAGAGATACCAGGCTGCAATGCTGACACACCCATATCAGCCTTCAGAAAGGGACTAAAGAGGGATTAAGACCTCTACAAAGAACTCACAAAGTACCCGTGTAAGACAATAGATGATATTTTAGCAAAGGCATGGGCACAAATTAAGTGGGAGGAAGACGAAGACCAGTATTATCGACCTAAGCCAAGAGGTCGAGATGAAGGAAGAGACTCCCGCAGAAATAATAGAAGAAGAACTGACCCTTACCCCCGCAATGATCGCTACAAACCTCGAGGTCGAGAGGATATTTTAGATCCATATGATCGACGCTTGCCAGAATACAATCTGTGCATCACACCCTCAAAAGCCGTCAATGCCTTGAAGGAACTTGGTAGTACAGTAAAGTGGCCGCCCAAGATGAGGAGTCCAGATCATGAACGTGACAGAACAAAGTACTGTGAATTCCACAAAGATCACGGTCATAGAACAGATGATTGTATCGCATTGCGTCGCGAAGTTATCGACCTACTCAAGCGAGGCCATTTGAAAGATTTGCTGACTGAAAAAGGGAAGCAGACCTTCAGCAAAAATGATGAGAATCCGAGGGATCCACCAAAACCCCCACCAATTGAGCATGTGGTTAATTGCATAACTGGAGGATCCGAGGTTAGCGGAGTGTCCCAGGCATCAGCAAAACGACACTGCAGATCTCTGAAATACACGCCCATGATACCAAAGCCCGATACCGAAATGGAACTCATAACTTTGAGTTTCACCAACAGTGAAGCTTCTGAACTCTCACACCCGCACCACGATGCACTCGTTATTTCAGTCCTTATTTCTAACTGTATGATCAAGAGGACTCTCATTGATGGTGGGAGTTCGACTAATGTCATTTTTTTATCTACTTTGAAAGGAATGCAGGTCCCCGAGGCTAACATCGTCAAAAAATCGATGACCTTGATTGGATTCAGCGGTGAGCACAAAGCCACCGTAGGTGAAATTACACTACCTGTGTATACGAAAGGGGTTAACCTACACACCAAGTTTCAAATTATCGATGCATCCTCAGCATACAACGTCATCCTTGGGAGACCTTGGATTCATGAGCTAGGAGCCGTACCTTCGACCTATCACCAAATCATACGCTTTCCGACCCCGTGGGAAGTTAAGCAGATTCGTGGAGAGCAAATTGCGTTAAGAGACTGCTACAGATCAGCTTTCAAGACTAACCACGTGTAGGTACAAGAAGTAAACCAAGTAAATGAAGCATCACCGTCAAAATCAAAGTATGAAGGTGGAGAAAGCTCAAATTCAAAATATGAGCATGGAGAAAGTTCAGGGTCGACCTCCTATGTCGAACCTGAGATGGAAGATCTCGATGAAGTACAGATTCACCCCAACTACCCAGATCACGTCATTCAAATTGGGTCGAGGTTGACTTCTGAAATGAGAACAGAGTTAATCACTTTTTTATCAGAACACCATGATTGCTTCGCATGGTCGCACGCCGACATGACAGGTATCAATCCTTCTATCATAACTCACAGGTTACAGGTCAATCCCAATCACCCACCAGTCAAACAAAAAAGAAGAAAATTTGCAGCAGAATGAAATCAAGTGATAGAGGAAGAAGTTCAAAAGCTAATCGATATTAGTTCAGTTCGGGAGATGCAGTACCCCGATTGGCTAGCTAATGTTGTGATAGTAAAGAAGAAGAATGGAAAGAACAGAATGTGTATTGACTTCACCGATCTAAATAAGGCCTGCCCAAAGGATTCATTTCCACTTCCTCACATCGACACGCTTGTCGATGCAACAGCAGGACATGAGATGATGAGCTTCATGGATGCCTTCTCTGGGTATAATCAGATTCTCTTACATCCAGATGATCAAGAAAGAGCAGCGTTCGTCACAAGTCGAGGCATCTACTGCTATAAAGTCATGCCGTTCGGGTTAAAAAATGTAGGAGCCACATACCAGAGGCTGGTTAATCATATGTTCGAAAAATTAATAGGTTCGACGATGGAGGTCTACATAGACGATATGCTTGTAAAATCACTACAAGCTAAAGATCACATTGGGCACCTGAGGCAATCATTCGAAGTGTTAAGAAAATACAACATGAAGCTTAACCCCTCCAAATGTTCTTTCGGAGTAACGTCGGGAAAATTTTTAGGGTACCTCGTCACAAAAAGAGAATCGAAGCTAATCCCGACCAGATTAGGGCAGTGGAAAATATAAAGGCACCCCGCAACATCAAAGAAGTACAAAAGCTCACGGGTCGTTTGGCAGCTCTTAGTCATTTTATATCAAAATATTCCGATAAGAGCCATCAATTCTTCAACACACTTCGAAAGGGAAAAGACTTTGAGTGGACGCCAGAGTGCGACCAGGCTCTCAACCAACTTAAGTCCTATCTCTTAAGCTCGCCTTTTCTCTCGAAGCCTAACTCAGGTGAGGTACTTTTCATTTATTTATCCGTTTCTGCTAACTCATTAAGTGCAGTGTTAGTTCGTGAAGAACAGGGAAGACAATACCCTGTCTACTATGCCAGCAAATCACTACTCGATGCAGAGACTAGATACACTCAACTCGAAAAATTAGCCCTCGCACTAGTCATGGCCTCGCGAAAGTTGAAGCCATACTTCCAGGCCCACCCAATCACGGTGGTGATGACCTTTCCACTAAAGACTGTGTTGAACAAGCCAAACTTGTCCGGCAGGTTATCAAAGTGGGCAGTAGAGCTTGGAGAGTACGACATCACCTATCTACCCCGGACTGCAATAAAATCACAGGTTTTGGCTGATTTTATTGCAGATTTTTCATCAGAGCAGCATGAGCTTGCCGAAAAAGAACTACTCTCAATAACCGAAGGTGATAATTCAAACCACTGGACCCTTCAAGTTGATGGCTCCAGTAATTTCAAGGGGAGTGGATTGAGTATAGTATTGATCTCTCCCAAAGGCGATGTTGTTGAAAGAGCGGTTCGATGTGGATTCAAGACAACAAATAATGAAGCAGAATATGAAGCACTAATCGCCGGACTGACCTTAGCCAAAGATATGAAGATACCAAACATCAAAGTACAAAGTGACTCACAACTTATTGTAAGTCAGTTCGGAGGAGATTTTCAAGCAAAAGATTCTAGAATGTCAGAATACCTTACCATGGTGAAGGAACTATCAAAATCGTTCATAGAAATAGAAGTTACCCACGTGGCGAGGGAGGAAAATCGATATGCAGACGCACTGGCCAACCTAGGGTCGGCAATTGATTGTCAGTCATCGAAGCACATACCCTTAACATATGCCCAATGGCCAGCAGTGTGGAAAGAAAAAGCAGAAACCAAATGGGTGGAAATAGTCGAGGTTGAAGTTAGTTGGATGACTCCAATCATCAAATACATTACCGAGAATGAACTACCCGAAGACAAGACAGAGGCTAGGAGGATCAGAGCTAAGGCAATGAAGTTCAACATGATCAGTGGGTCTTTATATAGAAGTTCGTACTCAGACCCCTACCTGAAGTGTGTAGGCCCAAATCAAGCAAAATATATCCTTGAAGAACTACACGAGGGAGAGTGTAGAAATTACTCTGGACCACGAAGCCTAGCAAATAAGGCCCTAACAGCAGGTTTCTACTGGCCGACCATGAGAGCCGATTCAAAGAGTTACGTTAAAAAATGTGATAAATGCCAGAGATTTGCTCAGTCCCATCACACTCATCCAGAACCACTCCACCCTTCAATAACGCCCTGGCCTTTCATGAAATGGGGCATGGACATTGTAGGAAAACTACCCAAGGGTAGCAATTAGAAAGTTTTTCTCTTGGTCATGACAGATTACTTCACAAAGTGGATCGAAGCAGAGGCATTCGCACAGGTCAAGGACCGTGAGGTAAGAGGTTTTGTGTGGAAACATATTTTTTGCAGGTTCGGAGTACTAGCAGAGATCGTCACCGACAACGGACCTCAATTTATCAGTTTTGAGTTCCAAGACTTCTGTAAAAAATGGGGAGTCAAGTTAACCTATTCCACCCCAAGGTACCCAGCCGCTAATGGTCAAGCCGAAGCCTCCAATAAAACAATAATGAACACCCTGAAGAAAAAGCTAGATAAACACAAGGGAAAATGGGTCGAGCATCTCCCCAGCGTGCTATGGTCTTACCGAACCACAACGCGAACAGCTACGGGAGAAACACCTTTTTATCTAACATACGGATTTGAAGCCGTCCTACCTCCAGAGATAGGGATCAGGAATGCGATGACCTCAAGGGTGAACGAAAAAGAGAATAATCAGGAGCTAGAACATAACCTAGACACAATCGATGAGCAACGTGATCAAGCAGCAATGAGAATAGCTTCATACCAGCAGCAGATAGCCCGACATTATGATAAACACGTTCGGCTCCGCAGTTTCAAGGTCGGAGATTGGGTCCTTAGAAAAGTTTTTCAAAATACTAAGGAAGTCGGGGCTGGCAAACTAGGCCCTAATTGGGAAGGTCCATACCTGATCATGAAGGTAGTAGGAAACAGGGCTTACAAACTGCAAACTGTTGAAGGCAGAGAAATTGCAAATAGCTGGAACGCAGCTCACCTCAAGCAGTATCATTTCTAAACCCTTAGCTAAATTTTCCAAATTTTGTGTTGTTTATTTCTTTATTCGAACTGTTACTGACTTGAGCGTCGGAGGGTCGATGGTTATGCCATCGACCATCTAGGCATGCTGCATGCAGGTTGAAACTCAACCATGATAACCGAGGTTCAGTAGAGAAGCCCCTTTAAGGTCGATCCCGCAGTCCTTAGGGTGAACATCGATCCTGAAAGAATGAGTTTGCGTTTCTATTTCATTTTCTTTTACTACTTTTCAGTAATTTTCAAATTGATTTCCTACTTCAGCTACTGACTTGAGCGTCGGAGGGTCGATGGCTCTGCCATCGACCATCTAGTCATGTTACGTGCAGATTAAAACTCAATACCGACAACCGAGGCTCAATAGAGAAGTCCATGAAGGCTGACCTTGCAACCCCTAGGGTGAACATCGACCCTGAAGAAATGAGTTCGCATTCTCGTTTGTTTCCTTTTACTACTTTGAATTATTTTCAAACTTATTCCCTACATCAGTTACTGACTTGAGCATCGGATGGTCGATGGCTTAGCCATCGACCATCTAACCCTGTTGCCTATAGGTTGAAAATCAATGTTGACAACTCGAGTCAGATCTTGGCATGCATTCGATGACAATGTTGACAACTCAAGTCAGATCTTGACATGCATTCGACGACAAATTCTCAAACGATGTTCAATACCAACATCTCTAAGGTATGGTTCAACCTCAATGCAAGTTCAGTCTCGATTCAAAACAGATTGTGATTTAGATAACTTGCATACATATGCTAGCGTTAGATCCTAGAATTGTAATCTACCGATCAGATTAAATGTAAAACAATCAATATATATATTCTTACGTATATATTTCTAAGATTCTCTCGTTCACATATATGCCGTGCACTTGCAAGCATAGCTTCCAAACATCAAAGTTGAAGAAAAACAAAGCTCAAGTATGAAGTGTCATTCAGAATGTCACTACCCTAAACGAGAGTTCAACATCGATAAAATAAAGTGGAGAATCACCATAAATATACTGCGACACCGAAACCGGTGAAAATAACAAGAAGTCTAAATGAACGACAAAATATGCGAATAAAAAAAAATATAATCGACCCTAGGGTCGACTGTTTTGGAAGAAATATCGACCCTAGGGTCGACTATTTTGGAAGAAATAATAATCGACCCTAGGGTCGATTATTTTGAAAGGAGTAATGGTCGATCCTAGGGTCTATGGGTTAAAAGTCGACCTTGGTGTGATTTTCTCCGCTGATTATCGACCCTGGGGTCGATGCCTCTCAGAAGCTTCAAGGTCGATCTCATGGACCCTCGAAAATGGTCCCGAAGTTGAAATGCAAGCATAAAATGCGTCAGGCAAACAATAATGATTTATGGCAAACAATATTGGATTTATGGTGTTCGGTCTTACGGTTTGCATTCAAAGCCTCGATCGTCCTACCTTGCAGCTTGCGCTCAAAGCTAAGGCGTTCGACCCCCAAGTTATTTTATAACTTGGGTCGTTCAGCTTCATAGCCCATATTCGGGGCTTCGGTGTTTGATCTTATGGTTTGCTTTCAAAGCCTCGATCGTCCTACCTTACAGCTTGCGCTCAAAGCTAAGGCGTTCGACCTCCAGGTTATTTTATGACTTGGGTCGTTCAGCTTCATAACCCATATTCGGGGCTTCGGTGTTCGATCTTATGGTTTGCTTTCAAAGACTCGATCGTCCTACCTTACAGCTTGCGCTCAAAGCTTAGACCTTCGACCTCTAGGGTTATTTTCATGTACTGAGGTGATCTTTTCTAATTTTTGCTTGGGCTCGATGTTCGGCCTCACGACGAACGTCTTATGTCATTACCTGTTTATTTGCATTACTATTCATTGTCCAGCTCCCATGCTGAAACCTAGACAATGAGGGGCTAACTGTAGTGGATATTTTTCGTCAATCCGATATGCTGGCCCTGAAGGGTTAAACGATAGCATACAATCGGTATTCCAATACATAAGCATTCAATTTAAAATTTGAATTAACGATCAGTTCCGTCTTATCTGGTAAGATTGATGGGTTCAGAGGAGTTGACACGTCTTTCAACCTCCTCCGCGATCCTCGCGAACCCTAGCTGCTACCTCCACCTTTAAAAGGAGGCCTCTCTCCTCCTTTGAGAGGTACGCTGAAATACCCACAAGCTTCACATCACACCCTAAGAATACTGAGCTCACAATTTTCTAGGTTAATTCCACCCCGGCGACTTAACATCCGGCCTTCTTCCTACATTCTTCCAGGATCGAACGGCATTTCCCTAGATTTCTAGTCACGTTCTGGATAAAGATTATCATCATTAAGCACCTTAATTATTTAATTATTCCGTATTTTGTTTCTTTCTACACTTCTTCTTTTCCTGACTTGAGCGTCGGAGGCCCAACGATGGTCAACCCCCCGACGGTCTTTGGCTCTAACGGTGTTTTCTGTTTTTGTTTCACAGATTGGCCGCTGCTCCGGACTGAATCAATTAATTGCAGATTTCCGGATCTACAGTACTTAGTATAGAAAATGGTGAATCATTATGCTTCTTTATTTCTATTGATTTATTTTGCCATTCATATCTGGAATTTATGTGGAATTTGGGCCATTTTCGTGTTTTTTACGGGAGATTTGACATCAAGTTGCTTCGAAGTTTATGTCGATTCATGATTTGTTAGTCGAGGTGGAAATGAGCCAGGCCGCCCGACAGGGGCCTGTGGTCTAACATACTTTGGGACTAGTTAGGTCTGACCTATATAATAAAAGGTCCAGACTCATGCCTTTTAAGAAGACAACATTGATAAATAGAACTGAACTTAGGTTTTTAAAAAAGCTCAATAAACCTAACAAACTGACCTATTTATATAAAATAATATGCTATTATATAATATAATATAATATGCCATGATATAAATTATTATATTTTTATCGTTTAAGAAATGAAATAATATTTATTGTCATTTAAGTTTTGTGTTAATTTTGACTTGAGATATGTTATGTATCTTTTCTTAGATATGTTACTCTTGTTATTATTGATTTTAGTTGAATAAAAAAATAAAAATAATTTGAGAAATGTTCAAATAAGCTTTTATAAGACTCTAAGCCTAGCTCATTTTGTCAAAAAGACCAGGACTGGGCCTATAAAAAGGCCTACGAGGCTACGACAAATAATAGACTAGACTTGGGCCTAACATTCATATAATAGGCTTAGGCCTACCAAAGCAAAACACGGCTCGTTTTGCTCCATTTTTACCCGTACATGTTAGGATTGATTGTGGATTTGTAGAAGAAATGGAGGGAAGTGAGAGAGATAATGGGGTGGGGAAGAAGATGGGGACGACCATTTTTTCTTTTTCTTTTTAGTCTATTTTTAATTGATTTTTAAATAAATATTTTTAAATTATAAATGATATTTAAGTAAATTAGTAATTAGTTATTTTTTAATTAAATTTAAAAATGGTGTATAATGAAAATTTACTAGTGTATTTAAAAACACCCTATATTTATTTTAGAAAAAAATTATTATCAAGCTCAGTGCATGAGGCCATGTGTTAGCGTCGAGCAAGTACATTGTGTGAGACTTCGGGTAAAAAATTAAATTAATTTAATTAAATTTTAGGGCTCATTAATTCCATTTTAGAATATGTATTTATTTAAAAAAAAAAACATTTATCGAGCATATTGTGTGAGTCCACATGTTCGTGTCAAGCGAGCGATTGCACAAGATGCCGGATAAATTTTTAAAATTAATTCAAATTAATTTTAGGGTTCACTAATTCTATTTTAGGGTATATATTTATTTTATTTATAATGTTAATATCCCAATACAAACAATATTTTTTAAGGGGCTAGGAGATGAGGAATATGATTTTGATCCTCATTTGTGCCAAAAAAACACAACACCATTTGCTGTGGTGAAGAACAATGTCGTTTTGGCAAAAACAATGTCATTCCATCACAATTTTTCTTGTTTTCCTTGCTAAATTTTCTTTTGCATCTATGGGTCTGCCATATTATAAACATAGGAAATGGAAATGAGGCAGCATTGCAATGATGGAAATATGTGGATTTTTAGTAGGGCTTTCAAATTTTAATTGTGAAAGGAGAAATTTTTTTAGTTTAAAAAAAACATTAAGCAGCCAGTCCTAGGAGTAGACCACCGGAGACTGGTATTTTGATGGAGAAAATTATATGAATGAAGAGACGGAGGAGCAGAGTTGATGGTTTGCGGAATATACGGTGGAAAAAGAGAGAGGCAAGTTAAGGTGGGTGAGACAGTTGCATGTGAAGTTTAAAAATGAGGTACAAATTACAAGGCCAAACCAAATTAAGGGGCCCACTGCTTTCCTGGAATATAAAGTCAACAATGAAAGCTGCTGGGAAGAGAGTGAGATTGCCAGAAACACCCCGAACTGGGGGATTGCAATTCTCATTGCTGTTACACTCATTTTAACTATAAACCAGCTCACAACATATTTTTGGCAATAATACATGCTACTGCATTCAAATTAACTGGATATCATCTCTAAAAAGACTACTCATCAATAATATTATTCATTATTTTTTTAATTTGTTACCCCACATTGTGTGTGTGTGTGTGTGTGTGTGTGTGTGTGTGTGTGTATGTTTTTGAGTCAGTAGTGTATATATATCTTCTGTATATTCTTTTGTTTGGATGGCTTTTAATCAGGTTGTTATTCTGATACCAACTAGCTGTCTAATTTGAGATATCTGCAATAATATTAAATCTTGATAGCATATAATCTTAATTCAATCTACTTTGATATATTTATTACTTGATCAATATTTTATTTTATTTTAATTATTCATCAAACTAGGCAAATCATAGCTGATCGATCAAGATCTGGAGTTTGAATCTGCCATGAATACTTAAAACAGAACTAGGAACCCACAATTATACTAGTGTTTTCTATACAGAGGTAAATCTTATCAGACCAAATTTTTCTGCAAACTCAATCGTATTGTAACAAACTGTACTATATAATTAAAGATTGATTTGGTTTTTTTTTTATTTATTTTTTTGCTAGTGCAAATGGTAGATTATTTATATGTTTGTCCTGTACTTGGAGATCATAAATAATTCTCAAAATATTATTGTTAGTTTTGTTTAGAAGATATATTGTATTCAATACGGCATGAGATATATACAATATATACCTGCTAATAAGAAAAAAAAAATACAGTGTTCCCAAAGAGAAGAAAGGAGGAGACAAGAAAAAAAATGCAGGAAAGGAGTAAACAACCCTAAAGGCTGAAATTGTGAGTTGGACTAAGTAAATATATGATAAAGTTAACAGAAACACTCGTACATATATAATTGCTGTCTGCTGATGCATGTGTGTATTAGCTTGGGATGGTAAACCTAGCAAATTCGGAATGATTTTGACCCAGACATAAATCTTGCTCCATCCAGAAAAATCCACTTGTATCCTTATCAACAAATTATAAAGGATCCAACTTTTAATCTGCCAAATGAGATTCTATCAAATTTTTTACATGCTCTCCCATTACTATTAGTTTAACAAATTGAGTGTGAATAAAAAAAAAATGGGATACCAACGGTGAAAAACAAGATCGAATATAAAAGAGAAAACAAGCAATTTTTTAGGCATTACACCATCGATCGAAGTCTTGTTTAGAAGCTGGATGTGGACATATTCTTACGAGCTCTGTAATTGAATGGGTCGGGTTAAAATCCTGTTATCCGAACCCGTGGCCAGATGATAATGCAGTGCTAGTTAATTGTACCAAACTAGTTAAAAGCATATTCGAACTCTAATGCACAGCAATAATTAGACTTAGGGTTTCAGCAATAACTGGTCTGAATTCGGTAGGCATGTCTGTGCTCAATATTTATTGAAACAAAGAAACTTAAATTATATATTTACATGGACTCGTTTCATGTTCATTTGTACAACATAAACATTAACAAAAGGTCTTCAAGTTAGAATGAAAATGTTGCAAATATTATTAATGATTCCTGATAATAGGAAGCTTTCCGAATTCCAATCAATCAGACACGGATTTTGAAGATGAGTGCTGCAAGAAAAGAAGGGGAAAATGAATCTTCTGCTGCGACTGCTACTGCTTATGCATGTGAAGGAATTGGGAGAGAGAGAGAGAGAGAGGGGGGGGGGGGGGGGGCTTGATTTAATTTCATCTATCTTTTCAATCAACTGTTTTCATGAACTAGAGCCCAGGATTCTATAATGTAACACAGCAGGAGATGACGGGCATGTAGTCACAATCTCCATTATTTTATATTTCCAAATTATAATCAGTTAATCAGTACACCTACACCGTAGGTATACATGCACATTCAAAAAACAAATTAAAGAGCGCTGCGTAATTCCTGCTTACAAGATGGCAAATTATTCTGCAAGACTGGAAATAAAATTTGAAATGGAAAATATGATGGAATTAATTAGGACAACTTAATAACTAGGGCTAATCGAAAATGCCATATTGTGATGAGTTAATATATTTAATTAATCCATCCAAAAATCTTGGCGAGATAGTGTGTAGTGCTAGTACTTGGACATAACTAGATCAAAATGTAGAGGGGAAAAACAAGGAAGAAAGAGGAAAGCTAGACACTAATCAAATGATAATTAGAAAAAAGCGCAGGAAATTAACTAATGATCAACCGCCAGACCTTATAGAGGAATAGTGGCTGCAAAAAAATAAAAATAAAAATAAAAATAAAAATAAAAATAAAAATAAATAATCCAATCTTGGCAAAGATGAAAGAACCCTAGATCCAGGGGAAGGATGGAGGGCATAATGCACAAAATTTGCCATTTAAAAAAAGAAAAAAAAAAGAAAAAGAAATATAGATCTAGAATGGAAGAAACGAAACGGTGAGATCTGATCTGATAGTAAAAAAGCATGATGATATTGATGCGGCAAACGTAAAAGAAGGCAGAAAAGGCGAATTATCTGACACAAAACACCATCATGAGCTGCAAGAAAACAGAAACTAGCTAAAAGGGTGTAATCATCACAAACTTTCTATATATCTCAAGTCAAAACTCAGAATCCAAAGTCAATCAAGATCCCATTAATCATTACACCAATCTGCAACTCCTAAAAAGTTAAAAACCCTTCTCCCCTAACTGCCAATTCATAACAAATTAGGGATTTATAAACAACAAGATCTATATATATATATATATATATATATATATATAGAAAAAACCTTAATTAATATATTAAGAGAGGGAGGGCAATAAAAAAAGACTTCACCTTTAGATCAAATCCATTGTAAGTGGAGCAATAATTGGGGGGAATGAAGCCTGGTCCGACGACCCTAGCAATAGATCTAACAATACTTCAAAGATATGAAGAAATAGAACTAATCAAGAATAAAGTCCTCGAGCCAGACAACATTCCCCTCAAAAAATAAGCTACCCATTTTTTGATCATCTTCATTGATAGAACCATGCATCTGCTTCTATACATACATATATATACAGCCACATTTGTATATGAGAGAGTCCCTATATCACTTTCTGGCCTCTCATCCCTTTATCCCCCAAAACTTCCGCCTATTTTCAAGGGAGGGAGAGAGAGAGAGAAGAGAGAGGAGAGAGAGAGAGAGAGATGGAATTGGAGAATATGATTTGTTAGAGATGGGCTTATACGGAGGCTTTAAAAGGGTTGGAAGGCATACAATAAGACAAAAACCCTGACCCTACCAGCTGGAGTTCCAGAAATGACCACCACCCCTATGCATTTTCTCTCATACCTCTCTCTCTCTCTTTTAAATTTGTACATACATATTATTTCACACAACACTATACTATTACTATCTCGAGTTTCCCAAATTTTCAAATCCTTGTTAGATTTCAACCGTTGGATAGTTAGAAACACGCATTCAAACACTCATATAGTGATTAATTTTTTATAAGAAACAAGAAGATATTAAAAATATTAACTTAACGGATGAATACGCTATCCGGTAAATGTAAACATGGGGTGTACGCGTGTTACACATTCATTTAAATTGAAAACGGACCCGTTTGAATTAATGATCCTATATTGTTAAGCAATGTTATTGCATAATTGGCTACAATCTGTGATCCAAAAAAAGGGGGCTGAAAGACACACTGAAATAGAGGGAATGAAAGAAATAAATAGCATAATTAGGCGATGGTTGTTAATGAGTGCATAGAAAGTGGTGTTAAACGACGACATTAGAATTACAAGGAGAGAGAGAGAGAGAGAGAGAGAGAGAGAGAGAGAGAGAGAGAGAGAGAGAGAGAGAGAGAGAGAGAGAGAGAGGGAGAGAGAAAGAGAGAGAGAGATGGGTGATGAGTGAGTAATGATGGATGAATAATTTAAGAGGAGCATCGGGAAATCTTTAATGATGCCATACAAATGAGTCAGAGGAGTAGTTGAGTTATTGATCTGCCCGATAATAGGAACAACATTAATTAATGATGGCCCTCTTTTTTTCAATTTCATTTCTCCTATCTAATACATGTAACAAAGTTAGGGGACCCTCGTTTGCCGCGTTACCTTTTTATTTTTTTTTTATTTTTTGCAATATATGGTGGTGAAATCGAGATCACGACTACCCTACTACCTAGCCTTATTTATTATTATTAGGCTGCTGTGCACCTAGCTATTTTTCCTTTCAATTTCGGATTTTTTTTCTTCTTTTTTAATTTGAGATTCAAACCCGAAATTTCTGCTGAAAAAAGAAGAGAAAAATAAAATAATAATAATACATGAAAAAGGAAAACTATTAACTATGGTATTGTATTGCATTGTATCTTAATAAATGGATTGACTTACCTCGTCTACTTTTGTAATTGGAAAAATAAAACAAGTGAAAAAAATAAATAAATATTATATACTCTTTTCAACTGAGATGTGACCCATCAATGGAAATTTTTTGGAGTGAGGACAATGCCCCACGCCCGAGGGTGGAAGCCAAATTATTTGTTCATTTTTACGAACCTCTAGTCAATGCGAAATGTACAACTCAAAATGCTTTTACTATATTTTCAGTGTGCATACTTGTTTAACTAGCTCCTCTATAATTATGATTTCACGTGGAGTTACTGTATTGTTCATTAATTGCTTACATTAATTATGATATGCACCTTTGAAGAGAAATTAATATCAAATAATATGCAAAATGTGCTTTGAATGGTCATACTGTAATGTTTATTAAGAATTAAGAAAAACTTTTGTGCAACTGGCAAGCATTATTGTTGCTATATATAAGGGCTTTATAATAATTAAAATGGTAGATATTATTTTTTAAAGATCTTGTTTTATGACATATATTAGTAGCCGTTATCCAATTAAATGTATACACGCATATTGGTGAAATTCGAATTTTATCAATTTTTAGTAATAAATTTGACAATCATGATTTAATGGTACGTTATAGCTAGACTTATACTCTTTATAGTTGGTTGCAAATAAGAATTAAAATGACACCATATTACCAAGCTAAGGGTAGTTCGATCCATCTAATTATTAGTAGAATTAATAGAACGGAAGAACAATATTATTATCTTCTGGTTCTGAGCAACACAAATATATATGTTTTTCCTTTTATTTTTAATTTGTCGAGGAAAACAATAAAGGTTATAAAGCGTATAGGGAACTATGGTCTTACTCTGCCAAATTGAAAAGTGCAATGTGTCTAAATTTGTTTGATTATTATTAAGATTCTAGTCAAACTGTCCATGTAATTCTGCCTTAATTAATTACGCATACAGCTCAATTCTAGATATGAACAAACCTACGATTGACTTCACAACACACCTACTCTACACATGTTGTATTAGCTTCTATTCCAAACCTCAACCTCACCATGCAATGCAATCACTTGATATCTACTTTCAAGTAATTTAAATTATATCAATTGTTTTTCATTAATTACGTACAATCAATTAATTCGGTATTATATGTTTATATTTGATTTCTGCTAATTCAGGCTAACAAAAGGTATTTGGGGGAAAAAAAACTTTTGTAAGAAAACTTTATGACATGGAAGAAATTCAGCTTTTCTCATATATTTTATATTATCTTTTCCTTTTTTTTTTTCAATTTTTCAGATTTTTCATTCTCTCTCAAAGTTTCAGTAATTAATTATAATTTATTAACTTTTATTAGGACATTTTTTTTTCATGTTTCATTCTTTATTACTGATTCTTATAATCAGAATAATTATGTAGCCGGTGTGTAAATTTATAAAATATCTATAATATTTTTATTGATTTTTATATATCTATTTAGTTTTGAAAACTTATGAAATTCAAAATTAGATAAAATATTTAAATAATAAAGATATTATTATATGATAAACATGAAATGTCTTTGTCAATAAGTAAATATCTTTGAAGAGATATATATCAATATTCAAGAGTCAATGAGATCGCGTCACGTCAGCCCTAGATACTCCTATCTACAACTATAAATAGGGGCATCTATATCAGTTGAAAATCACACCAAAAATCATTTGAAAAGTTCAAGAATTTGAGAAGAAATTCCATAAGTGAAATTCTCTCAAATATTCAAAGCGTTCTTGCGGCATTCAAAGGCGTTCTTCACCAAATTCATCTTGAAATCAGCGTTTGATCCGGAAACAAGGCTACAGCCCTCTAAATTAACGTTATCAAGTCCAAATATCAAGTCAAAGAAGATTGATGATACAAATCTTCCCCGAAAACTTAGAAGACCAAATTCAAACAACAAGTCCAAGAAAATCAAAGAGGTAAATTTACTCTGAAGATTTCAAAGACCGTTTAAAGATCCAATTTTGAAGAGAAGAATCAGAGGAAAAATAAAGATTGGATCTGTATGAATATGTTTTGATCCATAAATTATTTTATTTGTACACATTTTGTGTTTTATCAAATTAAATACAAAAATTTATGTTACAAATTATTCCACATATATATACATACATATATAGATAATTGGTCTTAGATTTATTAATATATATTCAATGTTTCACAAGTAGAATATACATTTGTTCTCGTTATCTCTTATTAAGTTAACATTCCCGTCTCAAGCACCAAATGAGATTCTCTAGTCCACTTTCTCTATGTCACGTGGTGTCCCATTATGAATTGTATAGTTTTTGTTCCATTTCTTTTCTTTAATTTCAATTTGTTTTGATTTAGTTTAAATTTACAATGATTATTAGGGTTTATTTCTCCCTTTAATTAAGGGTTATAATATTTTTTTATCATTTATTTCATTTTTAGTTAATATAAAAATAATTATTATAGTTGATTATTCTACAATTAGGGTATACAATTTTTAAAAATTTCAATTCTTAGCAATAAATGTTTAGAATTTATTATACTAAAATAAATTTTATTTTTATAATTAATATTATTAACATATTAAATTTCATAGCGAGATGCAAGAATGAGATAGAAAATGGAGTAGATGATCTCATCCGCTTGAGAATGGTCTCATTCGAGGCCAAAATTGATTTTTTTATTTTCGTATGACTTTGCTAATGCTATTTTCCCCTTTGTAATTTCCTCTATTAAGAGTGTTAATTTGTATGTATGATTCTATATTAAAAATTATAATTTATTTTCATATCATGTATAGATAGCGATATATCATAAGCATATATGCTAACAATTTCTTAATGTTGATGGAATATTATAACAGGAATAGACGTTATAATATGTAAACCGTAAATCTTCATCCTTGAGAAAGATTAAAAGATGATATTATAAATCTTTAATTTATCATGCTTAGCATATATAATCTACTACAAATTATGATCATAGATTTGTGAAGACTATATTCAAAATATGCCGATTTAATCTAGTTTCACATGTATTTTATTTAACAAAAACATGTTAAAAATGTTAATTAAAATATCGCAGACAAAAAATTACCTTTGAGTGATTGATACTCTAGGATAAGTAGAGATGGTAAAACGGACCGCTCGGCCCCACCCGGACCGATCGGGCCAATTGCAAAAGTCGGGCTCGCCCAGCCTGAACTTCTTTTGGGCTTAAATATTAGAGGGTCGGGTTGGATCGCCCGTGAGCCACAGTCTAATTTTTCTGTTTTTAGGATTTGCCCATTTGCTCGTGGGACTAAGATTTAGTTAAACGTTTATTTATTTAATATTTTAATTTATTTGCATATAATAAATATGTGCTAGTACACGTGACACTACATACTACCATATTATAATCAGGGATAAATATCAATTTGATCTCCATTGTGGGTATTTATTTTTAAAAATGGCAAATCAAATTTAATCAGGGATAAATATCAATTTGATCTCCATTGTGGGTATTTATTTTTAAAAATGGCAAATCAAATTTATCAACAAAACAATACTCAAATTTTTAACATTTTTTGTAAATTTATCGTGTGACTTTTTCTCCAACTCCGAAAATATTACATGGCACATCAGATGCATGCAAGAATATGACGTGGAAATAATTAATCACATGTCAGACCAAAATATATAGTTTGAATTATTAAAAAAAAACATGCATCCAACATGTGATTGGTTATTTCTGCATACACAGGACTGACCCTGAGATTTTGAGGGCTTGTGCAAACGCTAAAAATTCAAAATTCATATAAAATGAACCTAAAAATCTTTATTCTTAAAAAAATATAATGTATGAGGCTCAAAATACAAAATGTCATTTAAAGATACTTTTTTCTAATAATTTTTGTGAAGAAACTCACTAACTTTTTTTTTTTCAAAATCAATATTTTCTAGCAAATCTTTTTAAATGTGGTTCATCTCATATAATAGCTTGGATGACCTAATTAAGTATATTAATTCATTGGTAATTTGATAGATGATCTAATGCAAAATAAAAATTTATGTTGGAATATCTAGTAGTCAAAATCCCCCAAATAGTACCATGTCTTGATTAGTGCCCATATCTAAATATTTGACTGTTATTATATTTTATTGATAAATTGTAATAAATAATTGATTATGTATTATGAAAAATGAAAAATAAAATTGTAAGTGTTTGAACAAACCAAAGCACGCCTTGTCCTTAGAGGTGTCAATTTCGGCCCGACCTAACCCGTATTTCGGGCCGGGCTGAGCCAAAAATATTATTAGGGATTATAATATTTTTTTATCATTCATTTTTAGTTAATATAAAAATAATTATTATAGTTGATTATTCTACAATTAGGGTATACAATTTTTTTAAAATTTCAATTCTCAGCAATAAATGTTAATTAGAATTGATTATACTAAAATAAATTTTATTTTTATAATTAATATTATTAACATATTAAATTTCATAGCGAGACGCAAGAATGAGATAGAAAATGGACTAGATGATCTCATTCGCTCGAGGATGGTCTTATTCGGGGCCAAAATTGAATTTTTTTGTATGATTTTTGCTAATGTTATTTCCCCCTTTTTAATTTCCTCTTGTAATTAATTAAGAGTGTTTGTGAGTATGATTCTATATTAAAAATTATAGTTTATTTTCATATCATGCATAGATAGCTTCAATGTTATTAACATGACTTTCTCATCTTGTTGTTGATAATGACTTTAAACTTAATTAATATCTGAACATGATCTTATAAAATTTTCCATCCTTTAGTTAAGACAACAAATAAAGTATATAAGCATTGTACAACTCCAAAAAATGAGATAGCTTTAACACAAGAAAATGTCATATCTCATATAGTTAAATTAAGAGAATGACAGACACATGTCATATAGAATGCTCTTGGATTTATTTCAAGAAATCTCTTTTGTACACCTTGATGTTTTACTTTCATATTGGAACCATTGTCATAACCTTGTCCTCTTACATTATCAATATCAAGCCCAAGTGATTCTAAAGCAGGTTGCAGTTCATTAAAAAACGCTAATCTCGATGTATCATTCACTTTTAAAAACTCAATAAAATATTCTTCTACTTTTATTTGAGAATCTAACATACCAACACATCGAATTAATAAAGTCATTTGGTCATTGTGACTTGTATTCGGAGTATAATCAAGTATAATCGAATAATATTTTGCTTCTATTTTTTTAAATTATAACATTTTAACGTTAGAGGAGAGTGTTAAAATAAACTCATTTGAATCTTACAACTAAGGTAATGATAGTGAATTTCCTTGCCCTGGACACGTCTAAAATGTTCTGTCATTACCAAATCAAATTTTGCAATTAATTCAAGCAAACCCATAAAAAAACCATTTTTATTTTGGTAAACCTTTTCATTATTCCACGGAAAGTCAAATTGCGCGTAGCAAGACATTTCACAATAGAAGTAATTCTAAATGAAACTAGTTTTCAATGTTCTTTCTCTTTCTTAATTTGCATTTGTAACCATTTATCAAACGTTCCATTACTTTTCAATTTAATTTGCAAATCAATCCAAGTCTTCATATTGTTGATGTGCTCAATGCTCTTCTCTTGTTTTTTAAGTCTCTTAGTAACGTTTCCAATTATCCAAACCATCATTTGCATGTAAACTAACATTTTAAACTGATTTAAACAATTTACAACAAAAACAATATACTTTGTTCACATCTTTAGAATGGACTAGCCAATTTCTATCTTGATTCTCTCCATTTGGAAATTTTCTTACATAATAATCATATGAAAAAATGTCTTATAAACTTTTTCTTAGGAAACTTGAGATTATTCTCTCTTAAAGGACAGTTCTCTATCAATATATCTCTAATTTTATTATCAATATTATCCCAAGTTCTTGGATCAAATATATTCAAAACATAAGTTTTTTCATATTTATTCAAATCATCATACTCATTCAAAGCAATATTCTCTCATTCAAATCATCAAGCGCATTTAACTCATCAGTCTCATTCAAATCATCAAGCTCACTCACATCATCAAACTAATTTAAACTATCATTTTCATTCAAATCATCAAGCTTATTCAAATCATCATTCTCATTCAAAGTAA
This sequence comes from Perilla frutescens, assembly GCA_026008535.1. Lineage (NCBI taxonomy): Eukaryota > Viridiplantae > Streptophyta > Magnoliopsida > Lamiales > Lamiaceae > Perilla > Perilla frutescens. Next base: position 34,612,185 of record BRKX01000012.1, read on the forward strand.
TACTATCATTCAAATCATCAAGCTCGTTCAAATCATCCTTCTCATTCAAACAAATATTCCCATTCTAAATTATATTAACTTCTTTGACCGAAAAACTAGATTGAAAAATTTATCAAGAGATCCTCTTTGAGTTTTAATCAACTCATCACTTCTTTTTCTTTTATTTCTTTTTTGAGTTCCCGATGGATATTTTCTAGAGTTCATATTTAAAATTAAAGAAAACAAACTAACAAAACCAAGAAAATTTAAATATTAAAAATTTAGAGTGTTAGTGCCATCATTTAGAACTAAGTATTTTTAGATTGTCATGATCCTTATGGCAATTCAAATAGCACAAAGGTTTTGGTTTTTGAAGTTTTGAAGATCATGTTCTGGACATTATGATACGAACATTTCGCTGCCAATCTGATTGAAGATTGAAGAATGTACTTGAGCATATTCGTGAACATGATCATGTATATGGTTGTCCAGAGAGTTTTCAAGAGGCGTGCCAAGTTGGATTCAATGAGCTAAAGTTACCTTTTGAAGATGGACGTTTTAGAATAGAAGATGCCTTGTTCAAGATGAAGATCAAGATAGAAGAAGACAAGTTCTATTCAAGAAAGGACTCTAAACTAGGAAAGTTTATTTTTAGAGTTTGATTTAGATTAGGATTCTCTGATTACCTTGTTTAAGCTATGACTTATGTGAAGAAGATCTTCATGCATAAAGCAGCCAAATCAATACATAAAATAAATTTGGTGTGCATGGGATTGCAGCGGGTTTAGCTGTGGTGTTGGAGAATGGCCATGTAGCAGATTATTTCCGAAGGCTATTAACAGCAGTTGAAGCTAACGAGCAGTTACTGATAGCAGTTGGAATCTCAAAGAATCAAGTCGTTGCAGTTGAGATTTGAAGCAATAGCTGTTAGTAGGGTTAGGGATATATATCTGTATTCATTCTCAAATTATAGTACAACAGATTACTCTCTATATTTCATGTAGATTGGTGAGTAGAGTGAGATCTCAAGTGTAGCATAGCTTCGAGAGTCAAGAAAGTATAATCTGTAAAACTACAAGAAGTATCAATACAATCAAGGCACCTCATAGTGGATGTAGATCAAGTTTGATTGAACCACTCTAAATCTTGCTGTGTTGATTTCTGTTTTTCTTTCTTTTCTACTCATAATCAAACATCTTCTGTTCTCAATCTTGGGATATCAATTCTTGAGGTTCAAAGCTCGATAATTGGCGCCGTCTGTGGGAAGGAAAAACAACCAAGATGAGCTTCGCTAGGTTTGATGTGGCGAAATTCACAGACAAGTCAGATTTTGGCTTGTGGAAGGTGAAGATGAAAGCACTCTTGATCCAGCAAGGATTGGGAGATGCACTCAAGAAGATAACGACAAGTTCTTCAGGTAAAGACAAGGAGAAATCTGAAGATCATGCTCAAATTCTTGAAAAGGCTCACAGCATGATCATTCTTTCATTGGGTGACAAAGCTTTGAGGGAAGTAGCAAAGGAAACTGTTGAGTATGACGTGTTCCAGATGATGTTATCACTTCACTGATAACATCACGATCAATGTCGTATCTAATGTTGTTCGTCATTCTCATCACACCGAGTATAACACTCAGATCTCTAACCTTATCCTTTCCTAATATTTTGGATTAATTTACTTTAAATTAATCTTAATAAATTGTGATTTTTGTCACATATCATTTTCCACGATTTAAGGGATTTATTAGATATTTTATTTCGAATTAAAACGTGGATTATGCTTGATTTTGACTAGGTCAGAATCTGTTCCGAGTTTCAAGGGACGTGATGTTCCCCACTTCATCTTTGATAATAATCGTTGCAGAGAACGTGGGTAGCTAGAGTAACCGCCATTGTTACACGATGTTGAAGAACGTGTGCCACACAGTGCAGAGGACGGTTATCTCGAGTCCAGTTCAGCAAGGGTAGTGAAAGGCGGTAGTTTTGCATCCAACTCATTAAGGATCGTGTAGAAACTACCCAGCCGAGATGGAGGAAGTATTTAAGGCATTTCCAAGCCTTAAAATCATTTATGCAAGCAGGTTATCACCGTGGTTTGTGAGAAGCTCTGAATCTTGCATCTAGTGTCATCTCTGAAGTCCAAGACATCTTCCTCGACATCTGCCTAGCATCCCAATCAGCTGGAGACTTTCATTCCAGTTGTGTGTGTAGGTTAGATAGTCAACTTAGAGAAGTCTAGGATTTAGAGTGACTGATTGTAATCTATCTATGTATTTAGATAGGTTTGTTTTTGAGTGATTATTCGAGTAAGTGAAGCTAGGATAGTCCTCTGTATGTTTTATGCAGTGTTGTCAAGGGAGTGAATCGAGACAACATCAGCATTGTTTTTGTGTTTCACTTGTGATAGTGAATTTCGCCTTGAGGCAATCACACACCGTAAGGAGTGTGATTTAAAACTTGTTTTGTGCAAAGTTCTATTTACATTTTCGCTGCATATTGAAGGCAATGTGGTAACACTAGCTTCAACATTACATTTAACTTTGCAATTTACATCCGTAATTCACATTGTTTCAGGCAACAAATTCTAACAAGTGGTATCAAAGCCGGTACTTGACACACTAAGTACTCGATCCAGTGTTGCTTGAAATCTGTGATGGATATTCAAATTAATCAATATCGTCCTCCTGCTCTAGATAGAAATGGTGGTAACTATGTCATGTGGAAATCTCGAATGAAGATCTACATCAAATCTATCGATGAAAGAGCATGGATGGCAGTTATTGAAGAATGGAGCCCTCCTAGGATGGAAGGTCTGAATGGAGATTTTGTGTTAACTCCAGAATCTCAATGGACAAATGATGAGAGAATAATCTCATATTTTAATGCTCGCGCTCTGAATGCGATTTTTGTTTCAGTCGATGTTCCATGCTTCAAAATGATTTGCAATTGTGTTACTGCATATCAAGCATGGACCATTCTTCAGGAACATTGTGAAGGGTCTGCCAGTGTTAGGAAGACCAAACTGAGGTTGCTCACATCAAAATTTGAAAATTTGCGCATGTTTGAAGATGAAACTATTTCATCTTATGCTGAAAAATTATGTGAGATTTCAAATCAATCTACCGCTCTTGGGAGTTCAATCTCTAATGAGAACATGGTTAGCAAGTTGCTTCTAATGAGAACATGGTTAGCACATGATGTAGGAACCATGAGTATGAGTGAAGCAGTCAGCATCTTGCTAACATTTGAGATGAACCTGCAAAATCAGAAAGCAAACTCAACTTCAAAGGGAATTGCTCTCCAGACAACAACTGTGTCATCTGATGTTCATGATGATGTTGACAGTCTTCAGGAAATCAATGAGGAAGAGAATCTAAGTGTTGCACTCTTGACAAAGAAGTTCAACTCACTGGTTCGTTCCATGAAGAAAAGTCCCCCAAATATCAAACCTCGACGGCTGTTTGACTCTCTATCCTCATCAACATCAAATTCTGGAAGATCAAATGTCAAGAAGGAAGTCGTTGACACTGGGAAATACATTGATTCAGTTCAATGTAGAGCATGCTCTAGGTATGGACATTATTCAAATGAATGTCCAACAGCACGAAGAAGACAAAGAAATAATTTTAATGCTGTTCTCAGTGATGAATCTTATACTGAAAATGATTCATATCAGAGAGTGTTGTTCATCAATATCATAGAGGAAGACGACCAGATTATTGATGCCTTGAATGGTATTGATGAACTTGATTGTCTGGACATTGAAGAATGTGAAATTGAAGATGAGGTTCTCCCAGATGTTGAAGATGAAGCCACTGAGATCTCTCCCAACACTACTAATTGGTATGAAATGACTCTACTGGATGAGTTTAATCATACTTCTGAGATCAGAGAGGTTAATCCACAGGAAGAATGCCCATCTGCCTCTCTTGAAGAGCTCAGTGATGTTGTGAATGAAGTTTGCAATCAATGGACAGCTCAATCCAAAGAACTGAAATTTCTTATGGAAGAAAATCGGTGTCTTAGAGAGAAGATTGTGGGACTGGAAATTAGACTCACCAGGAGTGATGCTGAAATCACTAAACTAAAGAGGGAAGTGGAGAGCACCTCAAGAATATTTCAGAAATGGAATCAAGGAACGAATGTCCTAAATGAAGCCTTAACATTGGGACAGACAGACAGGGCTGGACTGGGATTCTCAAACAAAGTTTCCATGACTTTATCAAATCACAATGTTGTGAAATTTGTGAAGGAGAACAACCCAAACATGTCTACAGGGAGCAATGTTGAAAATGATGATCAGAAGAAATGTAAGGGCTCAAAGGTTCAAAAATATGTGTGCCATTACTGTCAGGAGCCGGGACACATCAAACCACATTGCTTTAAGTTTCACGATGATGTTGCGACCGGGAGAACAACATCAGAGATCACATCAAAGAACAAGAACCAGATGAAGTCCAAAAAGATGAAGGTTACATGCAATGTTGTGTACACATCACTGAAGGCTAACATTGCCGGAACATGGTACTTCGACAGTGGATGTTCTCGACACATGACTGGCAATAAGGAGTTTCTTGAAGAATATGCCACTTCAAACAAAGGCAAAGTCAGTTACGGAGGAGGAGCTCAAGGAAACATTGTCGGAAAAGGTACATTGAATGTTAAACATTTTCCTAAGCTTCAGAATGTTCTACATGTTGAAGGACTGACAACAAATTTGATCAGTATTAGTCAGCTTTGTGATGATGGTATGTATGTCAAGTTTGATAAAAACACTTGTGAATTGTTTGACAAACATGGCAAATGTATAATGTTTGGTAGCCGTGCATCTGATAATTGCTACCATACTGACAAAGATGAAACGTGCAACATGACTGTTAATGATGAAACCAAGTTGATTCATCAAAAGCTCGGTCATATGAGCATGGTAAATTTGAAGAAACTGATTGTGTCGGATGCTGTCCATGGCCTACCAAAGCTGAATGTTGATCACCATGTTGTATGTGGTGTCTGCCAAAAAGGAAAACAAACCAGAATTCCTCACAAAAGCCTAGGTGGTTGTCAAACAACAAGATGTTTTCAACTCTTACACATGGATATTATGGGACCAGTCGATATAAAGAGTATGAGTGGTAAGAGTTTCATACTTGTCATTGTTGATGATTTCTCAAGGTACACTTGGGTTGAATTCCTGCAGGAAAAATCTGAAACATTCAAAGTCTTCAAAAGATTCTGCCGCACAATGTGTTTGCAATTTGACACCAACATTGCATGCATCAGAACAGATCATAGAAGAGAATTTGAGAATGCTGCATTCAATGACTTTTGTGAAAGGAAAGGAATACTCCATGAGTATTCAGCTCCCAAAACTCCTGAACAAAATGGAGTAGTGGAGAGAAAGAATCGAACTCTGCAGAAAATGTCATGTGCAATGTTACAGGCTAAAGGGCTTTCGAAGAAGCTGTGGGCGGAAGCTGTCAACACAGCCTGTCACATCGGGAACAGAGTCTATCTTCGACCAGGAAGAAAGGAGACACCTTATGAGCTTCTAAGAGAAAGAAAGCCAAATCTCAAATATTTCCATGTGTTTGGATATGTCTGCTACATCCTGAACGACAGAGACTACCTTGGAAAGTTTGACTCTAAAATTGATAAAGGATTGTTCTTGGGATATGCTCAAAACAGCAGAGCATATCGTGTTCTTAACCTAAGAACCAAAGCTGTGCAAGAATCTGTCAATGTTGTGTTTGATGATCTTGCAGGCCTGGCAACTAGATCTGAGGAAGATGATGTGTCTTTTCTCCTCCATGAACCAGATGTTGTTGATAAGGAGCCTAGTGGAACTACCAAAAGTCCTACGAGAAGTCCTGATGTCAAATCCAATACTTCTTCTCCCTCAACAAAGGGATCAACATCACCTCGAACACCAGACTCAGAATCCACCTCTGAAAGTGATGATGACCATCTTCCACTGGCTCAGTATGAACCAAGACGTGATTCTCCAAGGAGAATCAAAAGAGATCACCCAAATTTCCAAATCATTGGTGATGGATCTCAAGGAGTCAAAACCAGAACAAAGAGCTCAACCGATGTTGCTGAATTGGTCAAACAGGTTTGCATGTCATCAGTTATTAACCTTGTGTCCATTTCATGCTTTCTATCCAGTGTTGAACCTAAAAATGTCAAAGAAGCATTAAAAGATGAGTTCTGGGTAGAAGCAATGCATGATGAGCTGATTCAGTTTGTTCGAAATAATGTGTGGGAGTTAGTTCCAAGGCCTGAAAATAAAAATGTAATTGGAACTAAATGGATCTTTAAGAACAAGACTGATGAGTCTGGGAATGTGGTTAGAAACAAAGCCAGGCTAGTGGCACAAGGTTATACACAAGTAGAAGGAATAGACTATGATGAAACATTCGCTCCTGTTGCTAAAATAGAGTCTATCCATCTCCTACTTGCCATTGCTTGCCACATCGGATTTACACTGCATCAAATGGATGTCAAAAGTGCATTTCTGAATGGCATTTTGAATGAGGAAGCCTATGTTGAACAACCAAAAGGCTTTGAATGCCATGAAAAACCAAACCATGTGCTGAAACTACACAAGGCCTTGTATGGGCTTAAACAAGCTCCTAGAGCTTGGTATGCTTGACTTACCGAGTTTTTAATTGACTTTGGTTTTTCAAGAGGCGTGGTAGATAAAACATTATTTATCAAAAGGATTCACAAACACATCACTGTTGCACAAATCTATGTTGATGATATTGTGTTTGGATCCACCTGTTCTAATCTCCTTAGGGAGTTTGTTGATGCAATGTGCAGCACATTTGAGATGAGCATGGTCGGTGAATTGGCTTACTTTCTTGGTCTCCAAATCAAGCAAGACAAAGATGGGATTTTCATATCCTAAAGTAAGTATGCCAAAAGTTTGATCAAGCGCTATGGACTTGAAGCTGCAAAGCCCATGAAAACACCAATGGGATCCTCTGAAAAACTGAGCAAAGACGATGTTGGAGTCAATGTTGATCCAATAATGTACAGAGGAATAATTGGTAGCTTGCTCTACTTGATTGCCAGTAGACCTGATATCATGTTCAGTGTTGGAGTTTGTGCTAGATACCAAGCTCAACCCAAGGAGTCACACTTGAAGGCTGTTAAAAGAATAATTCGATATGTTGCTGGCACAGTCGACTTTGGAATCAGATACTGCAAAGACACCAACACCAGCCTCATTAGATATAGTGATTCAGATTGGGCAGGTGATGTTGATGATAGGAAGAACACAAGTGGTGGTTGTTTCTTTTTGGGGAGCAATATTGTTTCTTGGTCAAGCAAGAAACAAAATTGCATCTCTTTGTCAACAGCTGAATCCAAATATGTTGCAGCTGCTAGTTGCTGTGCTCAGTTGGTATGGCTGAATCAAATGCTGAAGGACTATGGCATGACAAGCTCATCACTAACCCTGCTGTGTGATAATGCTAGTGCTATTGAAATTTCCAAGAACCCCGTTCAACAGTCACGTACTAAGCATATCGACATTCGACATCACTTTATCAGAGACTTGGTGGAAAAGGAGATCATAAACATCAAATACATATCCACTGAAAATCAAATAGCGGATATTTTCACCAAGCCTCTTGATTTCGAGAGATTTTCTGCCTTGAGAAAGTCTCTTGGAATGTGTTCTATTTAATTAGTTCATTTTGTTTACTGATGTTGGACTCGATGTGAGTTTTTTTTATTAAACATCAGTTGTTTACCTCGTTTGCATTTATTTATGTTCGTTATTTCTTTTAAGCATTATTCAAGGCTGACTTAATGAAATTATTGTGTTTCTGCATTTATTTAACAAAATCAGCTACTTGAAATTCTATATTTGTGTTTGTGAATGAAATACCCGTAATTCTATAAGGTGAATTATAGTTGGGTTTGTTCACTATTTGTCTGTGTTGTAGCTGATGTTGTGACCAAGATTGCAGAAAAAATGATAATCGTTAGAAAATATGTCTAGAATTATATTTTGCTGTAATTTCTGTCTTTTTATTCTTTTATATATAAAATAAGGGGGAAACAGAAACTATTTTGGGACCCATAAAGATTCACTTTTTAAATTTGTGTGATAAATACACATTTTGATATGGTGTATCCCTATCCACTAATTCTGTTTTATTTAAATATTTTCCTTAATAAGGAAAATAGAAAAAGTGGGTGATGTGACAGGGGTCTGTTCCGATTTTTGAGGGTGAAGAGATATATCAACCCATTTCTGAAATTATTCTTTATTACTCTCACTCTCTCTCTCTCGAAGCCTCTTCGTCTCCCACTACTTTTTTTCTGCTTCTTCAAGTTTCTTTTCTTGAATATCAATGGCGGAACCTAAGGATATCTCTGCCATGTTTGAGATGATGAAACAAATGTTCGAGAAGACTATGGGCACTCCATCCTCTGCCTCTGGTCCTGCTGGAACATCAACTATCACTCCCTCCACCACATCAACTCCTGCCGTCACTGCAACAGCCGAACTCACTCCAGAAGGACCCAAATCGGAGTCCAACAAACCCTCATCTTCTTCGACTGACCATGCAGATGCTTCTATGGTGGATACTGCTGCTCCTGACTCCATAATGGTACTAAACCCCACTCATCTTCAACATATAAGTCTTGGTGCAGAGAAAAACCCTATCGACCTAGATCTGGAGCTACACACTCAAGCTCTTGCCGAGAAAAAGAAGAGTGGCCCTACTTGCAAGTCAAAATGACTACACGGCCAACAAGGGTTTGTCAAGGAAGCGACCGGTGAGGGTTCGAGCAAAAAGGCAAGAAGAACGCTGAAAATGGAAGAAAAATCAGCAAGGTCATTGAAAGATAAGTCCGAAGATGAAGAAAACCCCCTTGAAAATTCTCCAGACAAAGTTGTAGCTGATGTGGAAGTTAATGCTGGACAACAAGAGGAATCTCTATCTGCGATACCAGAGGACGATGTTCCTGCTATGCCTGCGACTTCAGGACACACTTTGAAAGGAAAAGGGAAAAAGGGTACTACAACTGGCCCTACAAAGAAGGAACTCTCCCCCACATCTTCACAAGAGATGGTCTCTTCTGGAACAGCTAAGGAGATAGTCTCTCCAACTCCTACTCATTCAGCCGATGTCAAAGATGATGTTGATTCTGCTGACTCTTAACCTGTCTATCCTCCAGGTTCTCCTCATGATGTCTCCTCTGCATTCAGTAAGACGTTCTATTCTTAGCATGCTAAAACTCTTCATAAAACTGTCATTCTTCGCCCTACGTGAGTCGAAAAACAAATTGACATGCTTAGTTTTAAGAAATATGGAATGAATATTTTCTTGAATGAGAGGGGTCTCTGGAAATCTGTCACTGCTTTGTCTTCTTTTGAGCCTGATGTTATTGCTGAATTTTATGCAAATGTGTCTCCTGAGATGGGTGATAAGTCTAAGAGCAAATTTGGGGAGGTTTATATGCGAGATAAAATCTATGTTTTCAACCCCATGATGATTAACAAATTTTTAGGTTTGGGTAATGATTCTGATATTGTTAGCCTATACTTAATTGATGATGTTGTTGGGACTGTTACTGGTGGGTTGGTGACTAAGTGGACTAATAAAATTTCCACTTCTAAACTCACATTTTTCTACTCTGTTTTACACAAATTAATTGTGTGTAATTGGTTACCCACCACCAACAATTCAGTCCTCACAGTTGATCAAGCCATCTTGCTCTTTAAACTTGGCACAAAAATTCTCTTCAATCTCGGAGAATACATTTTTGATTGCATGATGAAGTCGGCTGCAAAGACAAACACCGCCAGCATTTTACCATTTCCCTGTCTCATCTATGCCCTCCTAGTTGACCAAGGTGTGAAGCCAAATAAGAAGAAGATAGTTACTGAAACTGTAACTATCTCTATCACCAAGCCCAAAGGGAATGAAGATCGTGTAATTGATCTCCCTTACACCTTCGGTCGAAGTTCAACAGCTGCATCAAGGGATGTTGGGCAGGATGTTGCTGCAGATTGTGCACTCTCTCCTCTTATTTTAGGAAGTGATATAGCGAGTGCTTCCTCGCACTTGACTACAATTTCTGTGCAGGTTTTGAATTCATGTCTCACAGATGGATTCATTAATTCATCAAAGCACAGTGCTCACCAATGAAATGGTTGAGCTTCGTCAAGCACTTCGGGGAATTCTTTCTACACAAAAAGGGGGAGTAGATGTTGCTATTGCTGCTGCTGGTGAAGTTGCTAGTGATGATGGTGCTGAAGGGGAGAAGACTGGAAAGTCCGTGGCCAAGGCAAAAGGCAAGAAGAAAATATGAATTTTCTTTATCAAAAACAATTTATTTTTTTTGGGTATGTATTGTGCTGGACACAATTTTATTTTGGATGTGTTTACATCCTTGTTGGTTTGTGATGTGCTGGACACATGTTATTTTGGTTGTTGGGTATCCTCGTTGGATATCCTTGAATATTTTGGTTTTATTCATCAGCATTAGTTGATGATTTTGCTCTATATATTATGTTTGCATATTTTAATATGTGATGTTTTTATGTTGAGAATGTTTTCAACATTGATATTTTATTTTTCACATAACTTATAGTATGTGATGTTTTATGTTGAGAATGTTCTCAACATTGTTTCTGTATAGGGGATAATTACCCACTAATTTTTCTGTACAGGGGTAAATACCCACTAGTGTTGTATATTATTGTATAGGGGATTATACCCACTAACATTGTATATTTTTTACAGATAATAACTTAAGGGGGAGCAGACCTTAAGGGGGAGTTTTTGAACTCCAATAGTTTTGATCATATTCCGCTGCGGCTCTAATTGTATATATTGAGCTTTATGTTTTGTGCAGAAAGGATAAGCTTAAGGGGGAGATTGTTGAGTATGACGTGTTCTAGATGATGTTATCACTTCGCTGATAACATCGCGATCAATATCGTATCTAATGTTGTTCGTCATTCTCATCACACCGAGTATAACACTCGGATCTCTAACCTTATCCTTTCCTAATATTTTGGATTAATTTATTTTAAATAAATTTAATAAATTATGATTTTTGTCACATATCATTTTCCACGATTTAAGGGATTTATTAGATATTTTATTTCGAATTAAAACGTGGATTATGCTTGATTTTGACTAGGTCAGAATCTGTTCCGAGTTTCAAGGGACATGATGTTCCCCACTTCATCTTTGATACTAAACATTGCAGAGAACGTGGGTAGCTGGAGTAACCGCCATTGTTACATGATGTTGAAGAACGTGTGCCACGCAGTGCAGAGGATGGTTATCTCGAGTCCAGTTCAGCAAGGGTAGTGGAAGGTGGTAGTTTTGCATCCAACTCATCAAGGATCGTGTAGAAACTACCTAGCCGAGATGGAGGAAGTATTTAAGGTATTTCCAAGCCTTAAAATCATTTAAGCAAGCAGGTTATCACCGTGGTTTGTGAGAAGCTCTGAATCTTGCATCTAGTGTCATCTCTGAAGTCCAAGACATCTTCCTCGACATCTGCCTAGCGTCCCAATCAGCTGGAGACTTTCATTCCAGTTGTGTGTGTAGGTTAGATAGTCAACTTAGAAAGTCTAGGATTTAGAGTGACTGATTATAATCTATCTATGTGTTTAGATAGGTTTGTTTTTGAGTGATTATTCGAGTAAGTGAAGCTAGGATAGTCCTCTGTATGTTTTATGCAGTGTTGTCAAGGGAGTGAACCGAGACAACATCAGCATTGTTTTTGTGTTTCACTTGTGATAGTGAATTTCGCCTTGAGGCAATCACACACCGTAAGGAGTGTGATTTAAAGCTTGTTTTGTGCAAAGTTCTATTTACGTTTCTGCTGCATGTTGAAGGCAATGTGGTAACACTAGCTTCAACATTACATTTAACTTTGCAATTTACATCCGTAATTCACATTATTTCAGGCAACAAATTCTAATAGAAACCACTATCTTGGGTGTTTGGAACAAGCTGAAGAGCTTGTACATGGTGAAAACCCTGACAAATAGACTCTACATGAAGCAAAAACTCTATTCCTTCAAGATGGTAAAAGAAAATCCATTCTCAGCCAGATGGATGAATTCAACAAGATTCTTGATGATCTTGAGAATATAGAGGTGAATCTCGAAGATGAAGACAAGGCCTTGATCCTGCTGTCTGCTCTTCCCAAGTCTTTTGAAAACTTCAAAGATACCTTGATGTTTGGGAGTAAGGAAACCATCAAGTTCAACAATGTGCATATGGCCTTGAAATCTAAAGAGCTGCATAAGTCCACTGAGGCTTCATCTTCCTCAAATGGAGATGAAGGACTAAACATCAAGAAACCTTACTCAAAAGGAAACAAAAAGAAGAAAGATGCAAATAAGAAGCAACAAAAGAAAGGTGCTGAGAATTCAAATGATCCAGAAATTAGAAAATGTTTCCACTGTCATGAGCCTAGACACTACAAGAAGAATTGCCTCAAATGGAAAGCCTTGAAGAAGGCTGTGGATCAATCTCAAGAAAGAGGGAAGAATCAAGTGAACCAAACAATGCAAGAAAATCACTCGGATGGATATGAATCCTCAGAGGCATTGACTGTCTCCAGCTCAGAAGAAGAAGGAACTGCTTGGGTGCTTGATTCAGGATACAACTTCCACATGACTCCTATCAAGGAGTGGTTCTCTGATCTAAAAATATAAAGTGGAGGAACTGTTCTTCTTGGGAATGATCAAAGCTGCAGAATCAGAGGCATAGGATCTGTCAAGATCAAGATGTTTGATGGCAAGATTAGAACTCTCACTGATGTTAGGTATGTCCCTAACCTGAGAAGGAACCTAATCTCTTTAGGTATTCTTAATAAATCAGGCTATAAATTTCAATCAGAAAATGGGAGGTTACTAGTGTCAAAAGGGGGAAATGATGTGATGAAGGGCAGAAGAAAAGATGAGTTATATTATTTGATTGAGAGTACTATTCAGGGGCATTTGAATGCTGCTAAAGAAAGGGATAATACCTTTCTTTGGCATGAGAGATTAGCACATATTGGTAATAAAGGTTTGCAGAAGTTAGCAGGTCAAAATCTGTTAAGAGGAGACAAAATTTCACACATTGACATGTGTGAACATTGCATTTATGGGAAGGCAAAAAGGCTGAGATTTGCTTCCAGTGAACATAATACCAGAAATAAGCTTGACTATGTTCATTCTGATCTGTGGGGCCTGCAAAACACTCAACTAAAGTAGGTGACAGGTTCTTTATCTCCTTTATAGATGACTACTCTAGGAAAGTTTGGATCTATATTCTGAAGGCTAAATGAGATGCCTTTCAGAAGTTCAAGGAGTGGATCTGTGACGTCCCAAAATACTTTAGCTAATCCCAGACGCCATTCCCATATTATCAATGTTATTTATTATATCTTTATCTTTATTTCGTATTTTTTCTCCATTCAAATAAAATTAAAAAAATAAAATTAAAGGTAATATTGATAGAAAAATATCTTAATGGTTAAAGCGAAAATATTTCGACAGTAAATTTTATCCCTTACCAATTGATAAAATAAAACCAAATTTAATAGCAATCTATTAATTGTCTTTAACTCAAGAAATCAGAACAACTAAACGTCTGAAAATCAAAATAAGAAAGGATTAAATTTGATTCAAAGATTTAAGCCACTACTGTCACCACGCTACTGTCCAACTCCTCCATCTGCATTCTATAAATAATTCAGGGTGAGCTTACACTTGCTCAGTGGGGACAAGTAACAGTTCATATTATCAACATTTAACCATATGCAGACAATAATCACGTAACTATAACTGTTCCGCACTGTGGGTAAAACCCAAGGATCCTTACCGATCCTGGACCCCTTACCGAGTCCCTGGCCAATATACTTGCGCATTTCACCATTTCCATCATTTCATAAACAATATTATTCAATATAGATAAACACATATTTCAAAACACAAAAGAATACAAGTCGTTAGAAATAATTCCCCACCTCAGAAGCACTGAACTTGATAACCCGGTGCGGTGATTTACGTAATCAGTTTCCCGTGCCTATAAATGAATATAACACTACTTGAGTGTCACAGTATTATGAATCGAAACATAAAAGTGAAAAAATCTTTCTTAACATAATCTTAATTATTGGAGTACAATTAATACAGTTCAGGATACTTTTAAGCCCACTACACTCACGCCACTACCACAAATAATTATATCTATTAAACAACATTTTGATCATCTAGATATATAGCAGATACATATATATTCATATTATCTTACATCTATTCATTATCTTACATTATACATATGTGTCTATATATATATATTAAACAAAACATATACACAATTCCCAAATGGATATATATATATATATATATATATATATATATCAACCAAAACATATACACAACTCCCAAGTGAGGCACGCAAGTATACTCATCATTACTCTCATTATTATATATATATATATCCATATTATATTTGATCACATGGTATATCATTTAGTGTGATATATATACACATACGTTTTTATAACTAAAGGCTCCAATATCCAAGCATTCTTTATACAATTACTTTAACATATTAAATATGACACATTACTTATTCCCACTATTTGCAGATTAATACTAGTAGCCATTCATCTTTGCATGCGAAACACATAGCCATTCATACTCCACTCCCTCTACAGATGGCACATGAATAACTATTACTTTACCATCCACTGTTTACTATAAACATACAACCTCATTCACATGATTAGATCTAGGGTATAGACTCCCCCCTAACCCAGTCCAGACCCCTACGAAATGATTGAAAACGTGCTCAAAGTAGAGGTGACAAGATGAAAAAATAGATAGATGGAGAGATGGAGAGATAGAGTTAGAAAAGAGAAACTTGACGTATACTCCTCCCAATTCTTCGATCCCGAAAGTGATATTGAAATGAAAAATAGCGGCCGGCTATTGCAAATTAGTTCCTTTTAAGTGATGCGAGAAGGTATTTTTGGAAGACAATTAGGGTTTGACAGTTTAAGGAAAGAGAGCATGGCTCTCGGGATTATTTTGACCTTGAAGATATGGGTTTGAAATGAGTCAATATGTAGCGCCCCGGTCCCGAAAGACCGTGGAAATGGACGCCACGGGGGTGGGAATTAAGAAGCGGGAAAGAAATGGGGTAGTTTAATTAACAACGGGGTGATAATCCAAAAAAAAAAATTAATGTTTAGAATAAAATTTAACAACCGAGTATGCCAAAGATAGGTTATGCCTTCCAAAAAAAATTAGACAGCATAACCTCTGTAACTAGAGCGAATCCCCGTTTATAACGGCTTATAAGAGAAGAATGGAAGCTGTAACAATTCAATAAGCCCTTTCATAGGCCAAACGGAAACAAATAACCAGATACCAACAATTAATAGACCCATTCATAGGTCGACAAAAGAAATAGACACCAATATACTGAACAAATGAAGCCCTTCCATAGGCCAAAATGAATGATCAAATTGACATAACGAAAGACGGACTTCCTCCCCTTGGAATAATTATGTAGCTAAGCATATGATACATGTTAACTAGGAAGTTAACAAAAGTTCAGAATCAGAGAAGCAGAATCATATCAACAAAATACCAAGATCAGAGTTCTTAGCATTTAGCAAAAGAATACCATAAGTGCGAAAGCTCAATTCTTAACAGAATACTAACAAAAAGGGACAACGGAAAAATATGTAAATCATAATAGCCCATATCTCAGCCTCGTCACATCCACGCTCCAGCCTACTGACCTAAAAATATTTGAAAAGATTTGGGCTGAGTACTAATGCACTCAGTGGGCAAGTTCTCACAATTTAAGTTATGCAAATCATTTTATTAAAGTAATCTATCTGTGTTCATGCAGGTAGTGAAGCTTAGGAGGTTTAAAAGTTGGAAGCAACCTAAGTTCACCAAAACATTTTATCGTGAAGCGCTTAAGAGTATAACCCGTCACTGCCCGCAACCCAAACTACATCACCAGCGCATAACGTTGAGTATGGCCATAGTATACCCAAAGAGTATAACCAATAAGTGTTTCATTTTAGTCTCACCGACAAGGAGTAGGGCAGGACAATTAATGCATGCATACTGTAGCTACTCACATTGACACAACGCTGGTTTATGAGACTCCGACAACATACAGTAGCATGTAAATATTTAACACAGATAGTCACATATGCAATTTTGACAAAAGCAGAGCTTAATAGCTCGAAAGATACAATTTGCAAAGATATAGTATAGTATAACCCACCTTATACATACAGAAGTCCTTCCCTGGTTCCCCTAGGCTAAGATGCTCTAACCATCTCGAGATTCAATCCTTCACCTTCCTCGTAAGTCACGCAAATCCTACAAGGATCGATCTTCAGCTCAGAATGACTACTATATTTTCGGAAATTAATCTACTGTAATTCGAGCTATTATTTAATTTTATTCTTTTTAGAAATAGATTGCGCGACTCTAGAGACCTCGAATAATTCCGACAAAGAAGGAAATAAATTCCAAAATATTATTCTTGATTTATTGGGACCATCTGATTGACAGGGGTCTCTTTTCAAAACTTGCCATTTTAATCGATTTTTATCAGATTTGTGCCACGACACTTTTTAACCATTCAAAAATTATGAAAATATTCAAGGACCATCCTATATATGCCAAGACTATAGTTTGAGAGTTTTAGAATTTTTCGATAACACATGACTCCAGTATAAAAATAACTGCTTAAGTTGAATAATCGAGATTATTCAAAACTCGTCCAAAAATCACGAAATTCGACGGGCGCATAGGAAATAATTTTTGGAGCAACTTTCGAGAAGAAACTTTTTCAATTTGACGACCCGAAAGGGCCGAAAACTGAAGAAAACAGTGGCAGATCGGCGCCGGTAGCAGTTTCTGTTTTCCGGCGATTTGGCCGGTTTCCGGCCATCGGACGACAACGACATCAAAAGACGAAATGTAGGGAACTTAAAGATACACGACATACTAAAATTTCAGCTTCATCAGAGAAGAAACAAACCGAAACGAGGCGTCGGAAGGCAGCAGCTGCGCGGAGGCAATGGGCTGGCCGGTTCCGGCGACGGCGGCCGGAATCCGGCGATGGCTTTGGTCAGCAGGGTGGTGGTGGTGGTGCAGCTCTCTCCCTCTCTCTCTCCCTCTCTCTCCCAATCTCTAATCTCTCTCTCTCGATAACATATATATATATATATATATATATATATATAGCTTGGGGATTGGGATTAGGATAAATAGGGGGGGCGGTGATTTAGATAATTTTAGGATTTTTTTTTTTAAATATAATATTTCGGATATAAAATACTGATAAAATATTTTTAGGCTCGATTTAAAAATTACTTTATTTTATCGGGAGTTCAATTGATATCGCATTATAAATCTAAAAATATCGGGAGGTTCATTGGATTATTTCCTATTGAATCAATTAAAAATGGTATGCCGAAAATGTTATTTGATAATCGAACGAGAAAATATTCATTTTTAAATTAACTAGAAATCACCATTTATTTTACCAAAAATATTGTCAGGAGTTCATTTGACTTCTAATTAAAATTTTAAAAGTATCATTGAAATTCTCAGGTCGTTCTATTTACAAAAATCATTATTGACCACGCGTCAAAAATATTTCAAATATAATAATTTTTTTTTCAATCTTAAATAATACCTAAATCGCGGTTTTTTTTTATCTATTTTACTTTATTTTAGCTCCAATATATTTTTTTTTGTAGCCTTCTAAATAAATTTAGAAAACTTTTAACTATAATCCAAAAATACGGGGTGTTACATTCCACCCTCCTTAAAAAAAAATTTCGTCCCGAAATTTCCATATCCTTGAGAAGGAATAACAAAGTACATCCTTAGGGTTCAATACCCAACTTTCTTGACTTGTCTGCTTGGAACCAATAAGGTTATCATACTTTAGATTGATTCTCAACCTCTAGCTCTCTTTCCTTTTTCTTCCTGGAAAAAAAATACCTCTTTGATGAGTCTATACTCGTTCTGCTTTTCCTCCTGAAAACTTGAGCATCTGTCATCTTTTCCTACTTATGAAATCTCTCTAAAAATATCGCTTCACACGAGCTCCTTATGATCTTGCATTCGAACGGACCTCTAGAAACTATTCGATCAACAAAAGAAATAAAAGAAAATAAAAATTCACCAAGCTTGCTCCTCGTGCACGAGCCGTGCGGTCTCAACGAGTGCATCCTTCTTTTGTTTCGCTTGACTTTTGCTTTTACTTCTAACTTTACTTCTCGCAGCTCTGAGAAACTTCAATGAACTCGAACTGGATGATAAACTCGAATTAATTGGACATCTCCTTCGATGGTTTATTGCACGTTCTACCACGTTCAAAACTCGTTTTATCTTCATCTCCAACTTCTTGAGGTTTGACTTCCTCGTTTTCTTGGGACGTACTTCGTGATTCGCTTCTTAAATTTTTTCGTTGAAGTCGTCTTCTTTAAAAGCTTCTGCTGGTGATCATCATCGCCTGCAGACATAGAGATCGCACGCCTGGACTTTAACTGCACGCTTGAAACTTACTTGCCGACATTCTTTTAGATTGCCTCCAAATATAACGAGCTGAGAAATCTCCTTAGAAACGCACACCAAAATCTCGGAGAATAATATTCGGCACTTACTTGGATTCTACTTCCTACTAGGAAATACTTATCTCTCGATCTTCCAATGATAACTAAAAGAAATACTGCTATATACTCTCTGCTCTACTCAAGGGTCCACACTCGAATTCTATGAGTGGGAGCGAAATAAAATGAATGCCTCTGAGTGAGGGCTTTATCTTGATCAATAATTCTTTGACAAGGTCAAAAGTTAGAAAGAATATAACACTTTATATATGCCAAAAATATTGCCTTTTCAGAGGACTTATAAACTTGAAGGGTTCTTGCATATGATAAAGATATGGAAGAAATCAACAGTTAGCAACTGGAAACTTGTGCGGAGATATTTTCATAAAGGCGTCAGTATAGCCTAACAAGGAAATGCCATTGCTGATTCTTGATGGTCAAAGAAGTATCATCCAAAAGATTTCAAATTATCCAAGAGGATGAAATCAATGAATCCCAAGTGGTATAAATGGAGAATTTCAAATGATATGAAACTGTTGAAGGGAAATTGATTCAATTAATAAAAGAATAAATCGATTTCAAAAGAGAATGAATAAATCGATTTTATTGACACGAGAATGAATAAATAGACTCATCAAAACTTCCTATCATAATGAAACTCTCAATCTATTGAACACTAGGTCTATCCTCTTAACCATCTTCTTCAGGTTCTCCTTTTTTTTTTCTTGAGCTTCACGCACCTTGTTTTTTTACGACGTTGCTACGATAAAGCATGAGTCAGCTAGACTTTGCACCGGCCGGAAAAGCGACGTCTCGGGAATCACTTTCTACCCATCGAAAGAATACGAGAGAACGACTTGATCTATGATACCTCCTACACTCAGAATAGTTTGACTTAACTTCTCCTGGAAGCTGAGTAGAACACCAGCAAATATATATCTTTAAATTAATTTGGCTACAATCGTGACGACCATCTTTACCCTCATTCTAAAAATCGATCTAAAACAAGCTACAAATCTTGGGCATGAAACATGTCAGGGTCTCGATTAGCCATCCACTGAGGTGAAGAGCTTTCTCTTGGAGGAACGAATATTTATTCCCCCTGTAATCGCAACAGAATCATTAAACAAGACTCCTAAGTTGAAAGCTTGCATAGGGATTTCTTGAACTTGTAATAGATTCGCAATCTGATAACTGGCCTATAAATCGATTACTCATTTACTTACTTCTGGTTTGAAGTCAAAGCTTTATAACCTCATCTTCATATGGAGGTATAAAAGATGGTGATCAGTCTACCTCAATATTTCACTCAGGTGGCAATTCTGATGTTGAACCTTGTTTGTAGTAGCCATCATCGTCTACCATATCTACCCACAAAAATTCACAGTCTCCACATAGATCGTTGACTTTTGTTTTTGTTTTTAAAATATTTTATTGCTTAATATGTCCATCTTTCTAACAATAGCGTAAATTCTTGGTCAACTTTAACATAGCCTCAATCTGAAAGACTTCTTCTAATCGGATGTTGACCCCCATAGAGTAGGTTATTTTCCCAACGAACTCGAACACCGAATCGATTTCTTTCATGGTATATGTACGAAATATCGTAATCCGTTCATCAATCGTGATGTACGTGCGGCAGTTCTTCTGAGCCATAAGTTTATGTTCATTCGTGAAAATGAAACGTTTCCTTAGTCAAACTATGTTCTTAGCAATCTCATAACTGTTTACAAGTCTAGCCTAATTTCAGCAACTATAGGCTAGGTTAATCTTACGTTATCAAGCTTTCAAGTTCTCGTACTCATTCTAGAGTATATACAACAAACACTTTCCGACTATCACAGTTTAGAGTATGCATTCTGCACGTTCCCAACATCACAAGTATGCACAAGGCATAGATAAACAAGTTCGTACATATATGTAACCAACATAGTTTTTCGGCAACAATCAGTATGCTCACAGACATATTTCAAACCAATATGCTATCACCATAGCAACAGAGTACGCAATCAGCGTAGTTAATCAGAGTATGCAATTAGCATAATAATCAATCTTTCGAGGAATTCCCGTCAACACATTGAATCCTAATCTTTCATCAATCCTTTGAGGAATTCCCGTTAACACGGCGAATCCTAATCTTTCATTTTCAGAAAGACTTAACATTTCAACATATAATGTAAACTTTTAAAAACCAAAATTTACATAAAAACATGCGTACCTTTTAGCTGTTGCGTGAGTGACGAGCTGAGGGCTTATATAATATCACACAAGAATTTACGACTCCCAAATGAAAGATGACCCAACAGGTCTGCAGAGTTGCAAACCTGCTCTGATACCACTTTGTAGCGCCCCGGTCCCGAAAGACCGTGGAAATGGACGCCACGGGGGTGGGAATTAAGAAGCGGGAAAGAAATGGGGTAGTTTAATTAACATCGGGGTGATAATCCAAAAAAAAAAAATTAATGTTTAGAATAAAATTTAACAACCGAGTATGCCAAAGATAGGTTATGCCTTCCAAAAAAAATTAGACAGCATAACCTCTGTAACTAGAGCGAATCCCCGTTTATAACGGCTTATAAGAGAAGAATGGAAGCTGTAACAATTCAATAAGCCCTTTCATAGGCCAAACGGAAACAAATAACCAGATACCAACAATTAATAGACCCATTCATAGGTCGACAAAAGAAATAGACACCAATATACTGAACAAATGAAGCCCTTCCATAGGCCAAAATGAATGATCAAATTGACATAACGAAAGACGGACTTCCTCCCCTTGGAATAATTATGTAGCTAAGCATATGATACATGTTAACTAGGAAGTTAACAAAAGTTCAGAATCAGAGAAGCAGAATCATATCAACAAAATACCAAGATCAGAGTTCTTAGCATTTAGCAAAAGAATACCATAAGTGCGAAAGCTCAATTCTTAACAGAATACTAACAAAAAGGGACAACGGAAAAATATGTAAATCATAATAGCCCATATCTCAGCCTCGTCACATCCACGCTCCAGCCTACTGACCTAAAAATATTTGAAAAGATTTGGGCTGAGTACTAATGCACTCAGTGGGCAAGTTCTCACAATTTAAGTTATGCAAATCATTTTATTAAAGTAATCTATCTGTGTTCATGCAGGTAGTGAAGCTTAGGAGGTTTAAAAGTTGGAAGCAACCTAAGTTCACCAAAACATTTTATCGTGAAGCGCTTAAGAGTATAACCCGTCACTGCCCGCAACCCAAACTACATCACCAGCGCATAACGTTGAGTATGGTCATAGTATACCCAAAGAGTATAACCAATAAGTGTTTCATTTTAGTCTCACCGACAAGGAGTAGGGCAGGACAATTAATGCATGCATACTGTAGCTACTCACATTGACACAGCACTGGTTTATGAGACTCCGACAACATACAGTAGCATGTAAATATTTAACACAGATAGTCACATATGCAATTTTGACAAAAGCAGAGCTTAATAGCTCGAAAGATACAATTTGCAAAGATATAGTATAGTATAACCCACCTTATACATACAGAAGTCCTTCCCTGGTTCCCCTAGGCTAAGATGCTCTAACCATCTCGAGATTCAATCCTTCACCTTCCTCGTAAGTCACGCATATCCTACAAGGATCGATCTTCAGCTCAGAATGACTACTATATTTTCGGAAATTAATCTACTGTAATTCGAGCTATTATTTAATTTTATTCTTTTTAGAAATAGATTGCGCGACTCTAGAGACCTCGAATAATTCCGACAAAGAAGAAAATAAATTCCAAAATATTATTCTTGATTTATTGGGACCATCTGATTGACAGGGGTCTCTTTTCAAAACTTGCCATTTTAATCGATTTTTATCAGATTTGTGCCACGGCACTTTTTAACCATTCAAAAATTATGAAAATATTCAAGGACCATCCTATATATGCCAAGACTATAGTTTGAGAGTTTTAGAATTTTTCGATAACACATGACTCCAGTATAAAAATAACTGCTTAAGTTGAATAATCGAGATTATTCAAAACTCGTCCAAAAATTACGAAATTCGACGGGCGCATAGGAAATAATTTTTGGAGCAACTTTCGAGAAGAAACTTTTTCAATTTGACGACCCGAAAGGGCCGAAAACTGAAGAAAACAGTGGCAGATCGGCGCCGGTAGCAGTTTCTGTTTTCCGGCGATTTGGCCGGTTTCCGGCCATCGGACGACAACGACATCAAAAGACGAAATGTAGGGAACTTAAAGATACACGACATACTAAAATTTCAGCTTCATCAGAGAAGAAACAAACCGAAACGAGGCGTCGGAAGGCAGCAGCTGCGCGGAGGCAATGGGCTGGCCGGTTCCGGCGACTGCTCCGGCGACGGCGGCCGGAATCCGGCGATGGCTCTGGTCAGCAGGGTGGTGGTGGTGGTGCAGCTCTCTCCCTCTCTCTCTCCCTCTCTCTCCCAATCTCTAATCTCTCTCTCTCGATAACATATATATATATATATATATATATAGCTTGGGGATTGGGATTAGGATAAATAGGGGGGGCGGTGATTTAGATAATTTTAGGATTTTTTTTTTAAATATAATATTTCGGATATAAAATACTGATAAAATATTTTTAGGCTCGATTTAAAAATTACTTTATTTTACCGGGAGTTCAATTGATATCGCATTATAAATCTAAAAATATCGGGAGGTTCATTGGATTATTTCCTATTGAATCAATTAAAAATGGTATGCCGAAAATGTTATTTGATAATCGAACGAGAAAATATTCATTTTTAAATTAACTAGAAATCACCATTTATTTTACCAAAAATATTGTCAGGAGTTCATTTGACTTCTAATTAAAATTTTAAAAGTATCATTGAAATTCTCAGGTCGTTCTATTTACAAAAATCATTATTGACCACGCGTCAAAAATATTTCAAATATAATAATTTTTTTTTCAATCTTAAATAATACCTAAATCGCGGTTTTTTTTTTATCTATTTTACTTTATTTTAGCTCCAATATATTTTTTTTTGTAGCCTTCTAAATAAATTTAGAAAACTTTTAACTATAATCCAAAAATACGGGGTGTTACACAATATTATCTCTGCTAAGGAACATGGTTTTAGCCATTTACTTATGTAAATAATTATGTAGCCTAAAGTTTTTGTGTAGAACAATTAATAACAACTATAGGGAAATTATATATATAATTACCATTTTAATGAAAATTGAGGAATCGGCTAGCGGTGATATTATAATGTCTGGATTATGTGCATATATTTATATTTATTTATACATCTATAAATGTACCCATTAACTCATATATATATAAATATATTTATATATGATTCACTAGGCAAATCTAAGAATTCCCGAGCTTAATAATCCTACACATGCTTTTAGATATATGACCCTTTAAACCTCCCATTCCACTAAACCCATATATCCTGATAAGGTAAGGCATCCTGATTGATCACACACTCTAAAATGAATTTACATATTATGTTTCAAATAAAATATTGAAAATCACATTTTAGGTCATCACATCCTTCCCCCCTAATATAAATTTCGTCCTCGAAATTAAACATACCTAGTCGAACAGGTCAGGATAATGCGATAAAAACGTGTCCGCTCTTTCCCAGGTCGCCTCATTAGGATTTTGTCTGCTCCATTGGACCTTGATTAGAGGAATTTCTCGATTTCGTAGTATATGTGTTTTCCTATCAAGAATAGCCACTGAAATTTCCTCAAAGGTAATTTCTTTATCAACATTCAAGTCGACATGGTTTACAATATGATCAGGGTCATGCAAGTATTTCCACAACATGGAAATGTGAAACACATTGCGAACCGCTGATAACTCTGGCGGCAGAGCTAGTCGATATGAGGTGTTTCCCACTTTTTCCAATATCTCAAAGGGTCCAATAAATCTCGGCCGTAACTTTCCTTTTTTCCCAAATCTTACTATGCCTTTCATTGGTGAAACCTTCAAAAATACCTTATCACCATTTTCAAAATTCAAATCTTTTCTTCTTCTGTCAGCGTATGACTTTTGTCTATCTTGTGCTGCTTTAATTCTCTCTCGAATTTTCTCCACAACCCCTATAGTCCGCTCTACTATTTCTGGTCCCAATATTTTCCTTTCACCTACTTCATCCCAATGAATAGGTGATCTACACCTTCTTCCATATAAAGCTTCATACGGAGCCATGCCAATGGTAGCTTGATAACTGTTATTATATGCAAACTCCACCAAGGGTAGATATCATTCCCAGCTACCACCCAAATCCAATACACATGCCCTTAACATATCTTCCAGAATTTGTATTGTTCTCTCTGATTGGCCATCTGATTGTGGGTGGTAGACGGTGCTAAAATTTAACTTTGTACCCATAGCATCTTGTAGACTTTTCCAAAACCTTGAGGTAAACCTCGAATCTCTATCCGAAACTATTGAGACTGGCACTCCGTGCAACCGCACAATCTCATTTACATAAATTTCTGCAAACTTATCCAAACTGAATGTCATTTTAACTGCCAAAAAGTGTGCCGACTTTGTCAAGCGATCCACAATAACCCAAATAGCATCGTGACCTTTCACCGATCTAGGTAAGCTAATAACAAAATCCATAGCTATCTGCTCCCATTTCCATTCTGGGATTTCCAGTGGTTTTAATAGTCCAGATGGACGTTGATGTTCTGCTTTAATTTGCTGGCAGACCATGAATCTCTCCACAAAAGCACCAATAGAGCCTTTCATGTTCCTCCACCAATACACCTCTCGCAAGTCCCGGTACATCTTTGTACCTCCCGGGTGTGCTGTGTAAGGGGTGTAATGAGCTTCCCTGAGAATTTCCTTTCTCAATGCCTCATCTTTTGGTACACACAACCTTCCCTCAAATACCAACATATCATCTACTGTCAAAGCGAAGCTTTTTATTCCACCGATCAATACTTGTTCTCTCATTTTGTTCAAGAAGGTATCATTTTTTTGAGCATCCTTAATTCTATCTCTTAGTGTCGGTCTTATGATTGAGACTGCCAGCACACTATTTGCATCATTTGGGGATGGTATCACTTCCATTCTCATTTTAGCAAACTCTTGAACTAATTGTTCCTTACCCGTTAGTGGTGTTATTGGATGCTCACTTACCTTCCGACTCAGTGCATCTGCTACTACATTTGCTTTGCCGGGATTGTAAGGAATTGTACAATCATAATCTTTCACTAGTTCCAACCACCTCCTTTGTCTCATATTCAACTCCTTCTGTGTGAATAAGTACTTGAGGCTCTTATGGTTGCTGTATATCTCACATTTAGAATCATACAAGTAATGACGCCATATCTTTAGGGCGTGAACCACAGCCTCTAGTTCCAAATCATGTGTGGGGTAGTTTAACTCATGAATCCTTAACTGTCTCGATGCATATGCTACCACCTTACCATGTTGCATTAATACACATCCTAAACCTTGTTTGGATGTGTCATTGTAGATAACATAACCTTCTGACCCATCAGGGATAGTTAATACCGGCGCAGAAACCAATCTTTGTTTTAACTCTTTGAATCCTTCATCGCATTTCTCGGTCCAAACAAACTTCACACCTTTTCTTGTCAGCTGAGTTAGCGGACCTGCTATCCTTGAGAAACCCTCTATAAACCTTTGATAGTAGCCAGCCAACCCTAAGAAACTACGAATTTTATTTACATTCCTTGGGGTACTCCAATTACTAACTGCCTCAACCTTGGTTGGATCAACCTCGATTCCTTGAGCTGTTACAATGTGACCAAGAAAACCTACTCGATCTAGCCAAAACTCACATTTTTTAAATTTGGCGTATAACTTTTCCCTTCGTAGCGTCTCCAAGACGATGTGTAAATGTTCTTCATGTTGTTTCTCATTCTTTGAATATACTAGAATGTCATCAATAAAGACTATGACAAATTGATCTAGGTAGGGATGAAAAACTCTATTCATCATATCCATAAACACCGTCGGTGCATTGGATAACCCAAATGGCATTACAGTAAACTCATAATGACCATACATAGTTCTAAAAGCAGTTTTGGGTATATCACTATCCCTAACCTTCAATTGGTGATAACCAGACCGTAAGTCAATCTTTGAAAAGATGGAAGCCCCTTTCAATTGATCGAACAAATCTTCTATCCTTGGTAGAGGATATTTGTTCTTTACTGTGATCCGATTTAACTCCCGATAATCGATGCACAATCTAAAGGTTCCATCTTTCTTCTTTACAAAAAGAATCGGTGCCCCCCAAGGTGAAACACTGGGCCGAATGAACTTCTTATCCAGTAGTTCTTGTAGTTTCATTTTCAACTCTTGCAACTCTTTAGGTGCCAATCTATAAGGAGCTTTAGATACTGGTGTTGCCCCAGGTACCAGATCGATCGTGAACTCCACTTGTCTGTCTTGTGGAATTCCCGGTAAATCCTCTAGAAAAACATCTTTGTAGTCCTTAACGACTGGAACCTCATTGATCTTAAATTCCTTTGATGTAGCACCCATTAAATTTACCAAGAACCCCTGACAGTCACCCCTTTTTAGCATTTTGATTGCTTTCATAGCACTAATTACGCACGGAAATTTCCAAGCTTTCGCTCTGTGAAAAGTGAACTCATCTTCACCTGGCATTCGAAATATTATCTCCTTTTCCCGACACTTGATGTTGGCATGGTTTTTACTAAGCCAATCCATACCTAGTATCACATCAAAGTCACGCATCTCTAACACGTAGAGATCAGCCCCTATGTTCATATCACAAATTCTTAACTGAGCATCTTTCACCACTTTATCAGCCCTAACAATCTTTCCTGAAGGGATGCTAACCTCTAACACTTTGTCCACTTTTTCACATGCATTTTCAATTTTTTCACGAAATTGAGGAGAAATAAAAGAATGTGTTGCACCAGAGTCAAAAAGTACTAAAGCGGGTACAGTAGAAACTGTCATCATACCTGTCATCACATTCGGCTCCTCCTCAGCTTCTTTTTGAGTAAGAGAAAATGCACGAGCATTCCCTCTCCTTTCCGGCTCCTTCTTCTGAAGTTTGGGGCACACATTCACATTATGACTTGGGTCCTTGCACCAATAACACCCATTTTTCCCAAAGAAACATTCTCCATTGTGGTATTTACCACATTGTGCACATTGTGGTTTATTGTTTTGTGTGCTACTACCATCCTTATTACTCGACCCACCCTTCTTGATTTCAGAATTTCCCTTTCCTTGGCTCGGACCTTTCCATTTCCTCTTTCCAAGATTGTTGGAAGTTCTTAGTGCGAAATTTTCTAGCTTTAATGTTGACGCTACCTCCTGGGCTCTACGAACCATTTCTCCATACGAAATAGTCACTCCTTGTGCAGCCAAAACCCCTCCTATCTCCGGTCTCAAGCCCTTTCTAAACCTCTTGGCCCTCTTAACTTCTGTATCCACCAAGTGTGGAGCATACCGTGATAGTTGATTAAATGTTCTCTCATAATCCACTACCGATAGTGTTCCCTGAGTGAAATTAAAGAATTCTGCCTCCTTTTGATCTCTATATGCCTCTGGGAGATACTTCTCTAGAACTTCTTCCTTGAATTGTTCCCAAGTCAAGTTTTCAAGCCTCTCACCAATGGTTACGCGGTGGGTTCCCCACCATCGCGCAGCTTCCTCCGATAGTTGAAACACCGCACATGACACCCTTTGTGCACTCGTGTATTCCATGTGGTTAAAGATCCTTTCTAACTCATTGATCCATTCCTCCAACACCCATGGTCCATCTCTGCCATTGAACCTTGGAGGCATATATCGCCGAAATTGCTCAATTACCTTTCCAATGTTATTAGCTATAATCTCAGGTCCGTGGCCATCATTTGCTCGATTATCTCTCTCTTGGGTTTCATGGCGTATGAGAGCTTGCACAGCTGTGATGAAGTTTTGGGTAAAGTTGCCTCCATTATCTCCCATGTATCCATCATTTGGCTGGTTTGCATTCCTATTGGCGGTATTATTACGAGCTCTTTGTGGAGGCATATCCTATACTTGTTTATGTTTCATATAATTAGTTAAAACCATTTGGTGATAAAGTAATATCACCACTTTGCACATAAGAATTCATCATTCAACATCAGATGTCATAAAACATGAAATGCATTCATATGATAAATAAACTCAAATTCAAAGTATTTAGCTGAAATTATACCCTAACAGTCCGGGAAAAGAAATCATCTAAAAGACAATTATTAAAATAACTTAAGTAGTCAGACGAAATCAAATTGCTATCAACCTAGCTAAGCAAGTCTAAACTTTTTGTTGGGTGGCTGGATATTCATATCAAGTAGATCCTCTTCTCGTGCTTCCTCCGGGTCCTCTTCAGTCTCTCCCTCCTCCAAGTTTTCCTCATCGGTGTTCTCCTCAGGATCTTTATCTAGGTCCTCTTTCTCCTAGATCCTCATCCTCGGAATCTCCTTCCTCCGGATCCTCATCCTCTTCATCTGGGTCCTCTTTCTCTGGATCCTCATCCTTTGGATCCTCTTCCTCTGGATCCTCATCCTCGGGATCCTCTTCTTTCTGATCCTCTTCCTCTTCAGATTCCTCATTATTCGAGTTTGGAGGTGCTTCTTCTTTCGGGTAAGTCCATATAGTTGGAGCACTTTCAGGTACTCCCTCCATCTCAGTTACCCTTTGCTCCCACCTACGAATGAACTCCACCACATAAGCAGGGAAATTGATTATATCAATCCCATTTGGATTGCGAGTGACTATGCTTTCATAAACTTCTTCAGCAAAATCTCGCAAGTGCGGCTCCCTCATGGAGTTGATGACCCTCTCCGCGCCAATCTACCCGAAACACGACCACTAACATCCAACCACCGTTGATAAAAGGTAACGACATGAACTCCCAAGTTGTAACGAAGATCCCACTGATACTCATTATATCTTTTCATCTTGGCATGTTGTTCAGCCGAAATCACACTTTTCCTTGGGGTAACGATTGTACGAGCCACGTACCTAATCATTTATGGAGAGAGGTGCTTAATGAGTTTCTATAGTATTTTAGTCCAAATTAAAGATCACTTAATAAAGTTGTACTATCTAGTTTTTTTTTTCAAAAGATACTTGTTGTATTCATGGTGTCATCACAAGATAAAAAGTAAATGAAAATATCATAGCAATATCACGTAATAACATTTATGTGTCACACATCATTCATAATGCTATGAGAATTTAATTAAATCAATAAATAGAAATAATTAGCAGTCATAATACAAATATACAATATTAAACCTACCCCATAAAGTCGTATCAGTCTGGAGTTGGAGCAGCGTGGCAGGAACAAATGGCATTTTATTTATTAAGAGACTAAGGGCTCGGTTACTAATTATTTTATTTATTACACTATTGCAATTTTTTTTTCTCTGATACCACACTGTGACGTCCCAAAATACTTTAGCTAATCCCAGACGCCACTCCCATATTATCAATGTTATTTATTATATATTTATCTTTATTTCGTATTTTTTCTCCATTCAAATAAAATTAAAAAAATAAAATTAAAGGTAATACTGATAGAAAAATATCTTAATGGTTAAAGCGGAAATATTTCCAGTAAATTTTATCCCTTACCAATTGATAAAATAAAACCAAATTTAATAGCAATCTATTAATTGTCTTTAACTCAAGAAATCAGAACAACTAAACGTCTGAAAATCAAAATAAGAAAGGATTAAATTTGATTCAAAGATTTAAGCCACTACTGCCACCACGCTACTGTCCAACTCCTCCATCTGCATTGTATAAATAATTCGGGGTGAGCTTACACTTGCTCAGTGGGGACAAGTAACAGTTCATATTATCAACATTTAACCATATGCAGACAATAATCACGTAACTATAACTGTTCCGCACTGTGGGCAAAACCCAAGGATCCTTACTGATCCTGGACCCCTTACTGAGTCCCTGGCCAATATACTTGTGCAAGATTTCACCATTTCCATCATTTTACAAACAATATTATTCAATATAGATAAACACATATTTCAAAACACAAAAGAATACAAGTCGTTAGAAATAATTCCCCACCTCAGAAGCACTGAACTTGATAACCCAGTGCGGTGATTTACGTAATCAGTTTCCCGTGCCTATAAATGAATACAACACTATTTGAGTGTCACAGTATTATGAATCGAAACATAAAATCGAAAAAATCTTTCTTAACATAATCTTAATTATTGGAGTACAATTAATACAGTTCAGGACACTTTTAAGCCCACTACACTCACGCCACTACCACAAATAATTATATCTATTAAACAACATTTTGATCATCTAGATATATAGCAGATACATATATATTCATATTATCTTACATCTATTCATTATCTTACATTATACATATGTGTCTATATATATATATATTAAACAAAACATATACACAATTCCCAAATGGATATATATATATATATATCAACCAAAACATATACACAACTCCCAAGTGAGACACGCAAGTATACTCATCATTACTCTCATTATTATATATATATATCCATATTATATTTGATCACATGGTATATCATTTAGTGTGATATATATACACATACGTTTTTATAACTAAAGGCTCCAATATCCAAGCATTCTTTATACAATTACTTTAATATATTAAATATGACACACTACTTATTCCCACTATTTGCAAATTAATACTAGTAGCCATTCCTCTTTGCATGTGAAACACATAGCCATTCATACTCCACTCCCTCTACAGATGGCACATGAATAACTATTACTTTACCATCCACTATTTACTATAAACATACAACCTCTTTCACGTGATTAGATCTAGGGTATAGACTCCCCCCTAACCCAGTCCAGACCCCTACGAAATGATTGAAAACGTGCTCAAAGTAGAGGGGACAAGATGAAAAAACAGATAGATGGAGAGATGGAGAGATAGAGTTAGAAAAGAGAAACCTGACGTATACTCCTCCCAATTCTTCGATCCCGAAAGTGATATTGAAATGAAAAATAGCGGCCGGCTATTGCAAATTAGTTCCTTTTAAGTGATGCGAGGAGGTATTTTTGGAAGACAATTAGGGTTTGACAGTTTAAGGAAAGAGAGCATGGCTCTCGGGATTATTTTGACCTTGAAGATATGGGTTTGAAATGAGTCAATATTATCTCTGCTAAGGAACATGGTTTTAGCCATTTACTTATGTAAATAATTATGTAGCCTAAAGTTTTTGTGTAGAACAATTAATAACAACTATAGGGAAATTATATATATAATTACCACTTTAATGAAAATTGAGGAATCGGCTAGCGGTGATATTATAATGTTTGGATTATGTGCATATATTTATATTTATTTATACATCTATAAATGTACCCATTAACTCATATATATATAAATATATTTATATATGATTCACTAGGCAAATCTAAGAATTCCCGAGCTTAATAATCCTACACATGCTTTTAGATATATGACACTTTAAACCTCCCATTCCACTAAACCCATATATCCTGATAAGGTAAGGCATCCTGATTGATCACACACTCTAAAATGAATTTACATATTATGTTTCAAATAAAATATTGAAAATCACATTTTAGGTCATCACAGGATCATGGAGGTGGAAAACATGTCCGGTCTCAAACTAAAACACCAGAGGACAGACAATTGTCTGAAATATCTGTCTGATGAGTTTAATGGTTTCTGCAAGTAAAGGGGAATTATCAAGCATAAGACAGTTCTAGGAACACCCCAACAGAATGGGGTTTTAGAGAGGATGCATCAAACACAATTAGAAAGAGTTAGGTGCATGCTGAGCAATGGAGGTTTCCCTAAAACCTTCTGGGGAGAATTGGTTACTATAGCAACATTTCTAATCAATAGATGTCCATCGTCAGCTGTGCAGTTCAAAACACCTGAGGAGTTATGGAATGGAAGGCCTGCAGACTACAAGGAACTTAAACTTGTAGGGTGTTTAGCCTATGCTCATGTTAAGAAAGATAAGCTTGAGCATAGGGTTGTAAAATGTGTGTTTGTAGGCTATCCTAAATGAGTAAAAGGATATAAACTATGGAGCCTAGCAGATCAGAAGTTTACTATCAGTAGGGATGTTACCTTTGATGAAATAAAGTTCCATCTGAAGAAAGATGATGGTGATTTCAACAATAACACTTCTGGTTTTGTTGAAGTTGAGTCACAAGAGGTTAGAAATCATCCTCAGAATGTAGACACTGATGAGGAACATCAATCTGCAGAAGTTCAAACAGAAGAAGAAAGCACTAATTTCAACAATTATCAACTCACAAGAGACAGGAAGAAGAGAGTAGTGAAGCCTCCTGTTAGATATTCTCAAGTTGATCTAGTTTCATTTGCCTTGTTTACTGCTCAAGAGATTGAGGCATATGAACCAAGAACTTATCCTGAAGCTGTTGACTATCCAGAAAAAGAAAAATGGCTTGTTGCCATGGAAGAAGAATTGCTATCTTTGGAAAAGAATAACACCTGGGATATTGAAGATAAACCAAAGAATCAAAAGCTGTTCGGTTGTAAGTGGATTTATAAGAAGAAGCCTGAGTCTGTAAAAGGAAGAGGCATCAGATTCAAAGCTAGGCTTGTAGCTAAAGGGTTTTCTCAGAAGGAAGGTATTGACTACAATGAAATTTTCTCTCCAGTAGTTAAACATTGTTCTATTAGAATAATGTTATCTCTTATAGCTCATTATGATCTAGAGCTCCATCAAATGAATGTTACTACTGCCTTTCTTCATGGCAGGTTCCAGGAAACTATATACATGAAGATTCCTGAAGGAGTATTTGTGGATAAATCTAAAACCAAAGCATGCAGATTGAAGAGATCCTTGTATGGCTTGAAGCAAAGTCCAAAACAATGGTATCTAAGGTTTGATGAATATATGCTGTCACACAATTTCATCAGGAGCAAGTATGACAGTTGTGTTTATTTTAGAAATGAAGAAAATTTGACGATCTATCTTCTGTTGTATGTGGATGACATGTTGATAGCATGTGAGTCTAAGGAAGGAATCAGAAAAGCTAAGGAGATTTTAAGTGATGAGTTTCATATGAAAGATCTTGGGGAGGCTAAGATGATACTTGGTATGGAGATTAAAAGAGATAGGGGTAAAAGGATATTGAGGCTGACACAATCATCTTACCTAGATAAGGTGCTGAAAAGATACAATATGAATCTCTCCAAACCTGTCAGTACACCTTTTAAACAAGGTCAGAAGTTGTCTTTAAGACAAGGAGCTATTACAGAAGCTAAGGTATCTGAAATGAGCAAGATACCTTATACCAGTGTAGTTGGGAGTCTGATGTACTCAATGGTTTGCTGTAGACCAGATTTGACATTTGTTATACCTGTGATCAGTAGATTCATGGGAAGCCCTGGGAAGGATCACTGGGATGCTGTGAAGTGGGCTATGAAGTATGTGAGAGGTACTGTTGGTAAGGGGCTGTGTTTCCAAGGAGGATCAGAAGCTAGAGATGTTCTAGTTGGTTATGTTAATGCTGATTTTGCAGCAAATCTTGATTCCATAAAATCTCTTACTGGCTATGTTTTCACACTCTTTGGTACTGCAATCAGCTGGAGATCAACACACCAATCAGTTGTTGCTTTGTCAACAACAGAAGCTGAGTTCATTACTTTAACAGAGGCAGTGAAAGAGAGTGTCTGGCTAAGAGGAATACTTGAGGAGTTTGGTGTTTTGCAGAAGAAAGTTACTATCTTCTGTGATAACCAAAGTGCAATACACTTTTCCAAGCATCAAGGGTATCATGAAAGAACCAAACATATCGATGTTAAGCTGTATTTCATCAGAGATATGGCAGAAAAGGAGGTTATTATAGAGAAAATTGATACATCTGAAAATCCAGCAGACTGTTTTACTAAGGCATTGCCAGCTGCTAAGTTTGAGTTTTGTTTTAGTCTTATTAATCTTAGTTAATTTTGGTCTGTGTTGGAGTACTGCTTAAGGTGGAGCAGTGTACTAGAAGTTGCAACTCTAGGTGGAGTTGTAGGTTGTTATTCTATGTTAAATAATGAGAGGTGAGATTGCAGGTTGATATGTTATAATTTTGCTACTTAGGTGGAGATTTGTGAAGAAGTTCTTTATGCATAAAGAAGCCAAATCAATACATAAAATAAATTTGGTGTGCATGGGATTGCAGCGGGTTTAGCTGTGGTGTTGGAGAATGGCCATGCAGCAGATTATTTCCCAAGGGTGTTAGCAGAAGTTAAAGCTAACGAGCAGCTACTGATAGCAGTTCGAATCTCATAGAATCAAGTCGTTACAGTTGAGATTTGAAGTAATAGCTGTTAGTAGGGTTAGGGATATATATCTGTATTCATTCTCAAATTATAGTACAACAGATTACTCTCTATATTTCATGTAGATTGATGAGTAGAGTGAGATCTCAAGTGTAGCATAGCTTCGAGAGTTAAGAAAGTGTAATCTGTAAAAATACAAGAAGTATCAATAGAATCAAGGCACCTCATAGTGGATGTATATCAAGTTTGATCGAACCACTCTAAATCTTGCTGTGTTGATTTCTATTTTTCTTTCTTCTCTATTCATAATCAAACCTCTTCTGTTCTCAATCTTGGGATATCAATTCATGAGGTTCAAAGCTCGACAACTTATGTTTATAAATAGCTTAGGAATCAGACTAGTTAGATGGTTGAGGTGTTAGGTATACACAAGAGCTAGAGAGTCTAAGAAGACATCAAGTTTGAAGCATATAGTTTACGGGTAGACTAGGTTTGATCTTTATGATCATTGTGTGTCTAGTCTGTGTTTAAGATTCTTTCACACACACTTAGAGGAGTCTCGGAAGAGATTTGCTATGGGAACTAGAGAGACCCTAAGTTGTGAGGGGATCTCATAATTCAGTCCATCGAAAGAGGTTATAGAGTGTAGGAAAGGGATTTAGTGACAGGAGGTCATCGTGTAATAGCCTTTGTAACCTTGGAACAGAGTAGTGGATTATTTCTCACGGACTTGTGAAGTCCCCTTGATGTAGATTAATTGATCGAACATGATTACCAATCTTGTGCAATTTACTTGCTTTATATTTAGCATTCTGACTTTACATGTTCCTCATAATGTCCATGTACATGATTGAGAACGTGATTCTATCCGTATGATTTATGTAACTCCAATTGATGCCAAAGCGGGTCGCCTTTGGTTAAAAGCGAAAAGAGTCCTGAAAAGTGCATAATCGCATGAAGATTTTGGATGATTTTAAGTTATGGGCTCAATCAAGGAAGGAGGATCTACGATCAGAGCACATTTGCTTGAAGGCAACAATTATCCTTACTAGAAAGTAAGGATGCGGGTGTTTCTGTGATAAATAGATGAGCTTGCAAGGAAGAGCGTCACTGAAAGATAGGAAAAGTTAATTGTTGCCAAAGAAGAAAAAAAGTGGAGATTGAAGAAGGAGAATGGACTGTGCCAAAGAAAAACTGGTACAATGTCAACTCTAAAACTCTCAATGTTATATTCTCTATAGTAGATATAGAGACATTCAGCCTGATTTCAACTTGTGAGACTGATAAAGCTACATGGGATATTCTGAAAACCACCCTTGAAGGAACCTAAAAGTAAGATTATCTCGACTTCAAAATCTTACTTCTAAGTTTGAAAATCTTAGAATGGAAGAAATCGAGTCTATAGGTGAGTTCAATGCAAGACTAAGAAGCATATTCAATGAGAGTTTTGCTCTTGGTGAGTCGATTAATAATGAGAAACTTGTAAGAAAAGTTATTAGATCTCTTCTAAAGTAGTTTGTGTACAAAATTGCTGCAATAGAAAAAGCTAAGGATATCAAGAGTATAAGGCTTGATGAGCTGATGATGTCTTTAAGGACATTCGAGATGAATCTAGAAGATGAAGATAGCAGCTCAAGGAAGAGAGATATTGCTCTTAAAATTAATGTTTCAGAAGATGTACTTGAAAAAGTAAAGAACAAAAAACCTATACTTGATTTAGATACAATGAACACAACGGTCATGATTACCAAAAACTTTAGTCGAATGTTAAAGAGAGCCAACAAATAGTCTTCAAGAAAGTTCAACAATAGAAGACAACCATCTGGAGACACTCTACAAAAAAGAAACTCCAACAATGATCAGAAGGAGTATCAACAGTCCAATCCAAGAAGGGGAATTCAATGCAGAGAATGTGTTAGATTTGGATATATCCAACACTAAAGAGAAATAAGAAGAATTATAATGCAACTCTCATTGTTGATGATTCAGAAGAAAGTAATAGTGATTCAGATAAAGAAATTATTGCATTCACAACAAAAGTTTCTGAATTCCAAGATCCCTTCGTATATGCAGAAGAAGATGAATCAAATAATGATGACTTCAGCCAAGAAAAAATTGTGAAAACTTATAAAGAGATATATTCAAAGTGGCTGAAAGTTGTGCAGATCAATAAGACTCTTTTGTCTCATAACAAGAGTCTTATGGATGAAAATGAGAAGCTGATCAAATTTGATTCAGATCAGAAAGTTATCATTCAACAGTAAGAGAGAGAGATTGCAGAGTTATATTCTGAGCTCAAATCCATCCAGAAGAATGTCACTATGCTAAACAATGGAATGAAGAATCTTGATAAGATTCTAACTGCTCCAAGAAATTCAGGAAAAAGCCATCCGAGTCTTAGATATAATAAACGACAACCTAAGACTGTGTTTGTAAAAAAAAAGTACAAGTCAGCTAGTACATGCACATCAGAATGTTCAGTATAATACAAAGAACATTACAGACAAAAGGGTGTCTGATCATAATGGCCACATGAGAGGAATTATCTGTCACTATTGTGAGGAGAAAGGACACATTCGACCACATTATGAGAAGTATCTCAATGATCTTAGAAGAATGAAAAGAAGATTTGTGGTTCAGCACTCTTGTAACAAGGTCAGAAGGCCAACTATGCAAAATGAGAATAAACCTGCTCAGAAAAAGCAAAGGGTTGTCAAATAGAAAACACACTACAATTTGATCGCTCATACATCTCTACGAGTGGAGGACAAGTGCAACTGGTACTTTGATAGTGAGTGCTCAAGGTACATTACTGGAGATTGTTTAGTTGTGCATAATTTAAAAGCTTGTTCCTCATACTTTGTCACCTTCGGTGATGGCAAGAAAGGAAAAGTCATAGGAAAAATAGAACTTGTTGTTGAAGGGATGCCCAAGCTGAAGAAGACAATGTTGGTTGATGGACTTAAAGCCAAACTTATCAGCATCAGTTAACTATGTGATGATGACATGATAGTGGTATTTACCAAGGAGAGCTGTAGGGTGATGAATAAGAATAATGACTTATTCATGGAAGGAAAAAGATTAGCTGATAATTGTTTTAGTGCCTTAATTTGTGACATCAATCAATCAAGTTGGAATCAACGGTGTCACAAACACTATATTTGTTTATCAAGAGCTCTATAATGTTATTATTATAAGTGGTTGATTGTCATTCATCTTTATGGCAATTCATAAATCCCTTTAGTATTTGGTTTTTCCAAGTACATTTCTACTGTTCTGGACAACGTTCATAAAAATGTACGTGAACATGATTTAAACTTCCTGAAGACAGCTCAAAGTAAGGGGTTTGAATTGAGCTGAGAAGAAGACTGTTGTGCATTGTGCCACAACAGAGATTGTTTAACATGCTGTATACTGCCAGCTGGCTTAAGTAATAGCCTGAAGACAGTATGTGGACATACAAAAGATTCCGATGTGCTACCTGATGTGAAGATTCAAGATCAACAATGTACATTGCAAAGTACATGGACGTCTGCATCTGAAGAGAAGACTCAAAGATCAACAATGTTCATTATAACGTTCTTGAATGTTTACTTGAACATCTTTCGTCCAGATTATTCTTCCGAGATTGTTGAAGCTGTTCAAATTTGCCAACCAGTAGGAGATTCAAGATCATTCTAGAAGATGCCTTATACAACTTAAAGAGCACGTGATTGAAGATAAGGTAGAATTCTAAAGATGGAAGCGATCTAACATGGAAAGTCCTAGGTTTTAGTTTCAATAAGGAAAGTTTTCTTATCAGATTCTGATTAGGATTAGGACTCCTGTTTCCTTGTTAAGGTTATGTTGTAATCTATAAATAGCTTGGGATACGAACATATTAGACACACGCACATATAGAGAGGTAGAGAACACACAGAATAGAAGAACTAGAGATATTGTTTTAAGTGCTCTAACTGTTTTGAGCCACATAGTTTCAATGGTGTCTTAGACTAGAGATTAGTGTTCTAGTCATCATGTGTTGAAATACACTTGTTCATATACTGTCAAAAGAAGTCTCGGGAGAGATTTCTTATGGGAACTAGACAGGTTAGATATCTAGATTGTGAGGGGATCTCACAATTCAATTCAGAGAAAAATGTTGTACGGGTAGAAAGGGTAGCGAGTGACGAGAGGTCAGCTGCATGTAAAACCCTCAGTAATGTAATACTGGAGTAGTGAATTGTTTTCCATGGACCTGACAAATCTTCCTGACGTGGATCAATTAATTAAACAGGGTTACCAAACCTCTGCGTGCTTTACTTTCTTCAATTATCTTAACGTTCACAATGACATTCTTGAACTTTATTATGAACATACCTTTAACATTCAACAATTTTTCAGTGAACATTGCGTAGATAGATACTTTTCATACGGGTGTGTATTTCCAGTTGGCACTAGAGTAGGTTGTTCTGTATTTAAAACGGAAAGATCAAGGGAAGTACATCTTTGTGTGAAGTATTTGGTTTTTCAGCTATGAGTTCTATCAAAGAAGGAGGTTGTACTGTCAGGCCACATCGTCTTAAAGGCAACAACTATTAATACTGAAAAGTAATGATGCGCGCTTTCCTCGAGTTCATCGATGTTTAAGCATGGAAGAGCGTTACTGAAGAATTAACTCAACCCACAGTTGCCAAGGATGACAAGTACACTCCCATTGAAGAAAAAGACTGGATTGAACCACAGAAGAGATGGTTCAATGCCAACTCCAAAGCTTTCAACACCATATTCTCCGTTGTGGATTTGGAGTAATTCAGTCTAATCTCAACTTGTGAGACTGCCAAAGCTGCATGGGATGTATTGGAGACAACCATTGAAGGAACCAACACTGTCCGACTTTCAAGACTTCAGAATATTGCCTCTCAATTTAAAAATTTGAGAATGATAGATTCTGAAACTATTGGAGAATTCAATGCTCATTTGAGGAGTATATCTAATGAAAGTTTTACATTAGGAGAAGACATGTCAGATGAAAAGCTGGTAAGAAAAGTCTTGAGGTCTTTACCAAAAAGATTTGTCCACAAAGTTGCTACTATAGAATAAGCTAATGATGTCAAAAGCATGAGGCTGGAAGAACTGATAGGATCTCTCAGAACCTTTGAGATGAATCTTGAAGAAGATAAATACATGGAGAAAGGTAAAGGAGTTGCCTTAAAAGCTAAATCATCAGAGAAAGTTCCTGAAAAAGTTCTAAAAAATGCTCCTGATGAAGATCTGATGAATTCTATGGTATTGATTACCAAGAACTTCAGAAAGTTGCTGAGGAGATCTGGAAGTCAAGGTATTAACATGAACAACAACAGGAAACAATTTTCTCGAAAGTCTTCCAACAAGAACACCCGTAATCAAGATGAAGATCAAGGTAAATGAATCAAGTGCAGAGAATGTGAAGGCTATGGACACATTCAGAGAGAATATGCCAATACTTTGAAGAAGAAAAGCTGCAACACCTCAATGAGTGATGAAGAATCAAGCTCCAGTGAATCTGATTCATAGGATGAAACCAATGCCTTCATAGCCATAGAAAATCAAGCTTCTCATTCTGATCCATTTTCCATCAACCAGGAATCAGATGATGATGATGATGATGATGATGATGATGATGATGATGATGAGGTTAGTAACTCAGATATTGAGAAGACCTATCAAGAGATGTTCAACAAGTGGCTGCAGGTTGTGGAGATCAACAAACAACTTGTTGAACAAAATCAGAAGATTAGTCAAGAGAATAATCAACTGATTATCAAAGAATCAGCTCTGCAAGAAAAGATCTATGGCTAGCAGATGGAACTCAAGCAATCTAATGAAGATCTGAAGGTGTTTATAAGAAACATAAGGATGCTCAACAATGATACTAAGAATCTGGATGAGATTCTGAACTCAAGATAGACCATAAAGGTTTGACATGGTCTTGGATATTCTGGATAAAGCTCAGGAGAAAACAAGTTTGTTAAGTCAAAGGAGGAACCTGAGAAAAAGAAGGAAGTCTAGAAGAATGTTTTGAACATTGCAAAGAACGTTCATCCTCCAAATGTATCTCACAAGATCTTCAACATAAACAACTCCAACATTACTTTTCACAACACATCAGATAAAAGGAAGATCATCTACCACTATTGTGAGATTGCAGGTCACATCCGACCTCATTGTAAAGATTATCTCAGAGATCTTAAAAGAATGAGGATAATGTTTGTTCCTACCAAAGTCAAAGCTGCAGCAACCTGTTAGAACAGAAGAAAGGATCAACACTCACTAAAGAAGCAGTGGGTTGTGAAGAAACAGTATGTGAGCCTGATAGCTCACACATCTCTTAGAGCAGAAAGTACAAATAACTGGTACTTTGATAGTGGATGCTCAAGACATATGATAGGTGATAGTAAAATTGTGAGAGACTTGAAGACTTGCACATTAGACTTTGTTACCTTCGGAGATGGACTGAAGGGCAAAGTCATGGGTAAAGTAGTTCTGAATGTCGAAGAAATCCCCAACCTAAAGAAAGCCATGCTGGTAGATGGACTAAAAGCCAATCTGATCAGCATCAACTAGCTTTGTGATGATGATATGACTGTAATCTTCACAAAAGATGATTGCAAGGTCTACAAGAAGTACAATGAAGTATTCATGGAATGAAAAATATCATCTGACAACTGCTACAGATTCAATGTTCCTTTTGAACATTCAATAACTTGTTAAAGAACGTCCATGGATGAAGCTGAGATATGGCATCACAATCTTGGCCATACTCATTTTAGGAATTTTCGAAAGCTGATCAATAAGGATATGATTAAAAGGATTCCAAAGATCAAAG
Source organism: Perilla frutescens (assembly GCA_026008535.1). Classification (NCBI taxonomy): domain Eukaryota; kingdom Viridiplantae; phylum Streptophyta; class Magnoliopsida; order Lamiales; family Lamiaceae; genus Perilla; species Perilla frutescens. Next base: position 34,653,937 of record BRKX01000012.1, read on the forward strand.
TGGATTGCAACAAAGTATGTAGCCCCTGCCAATTAGGGAAGCAAGTCAGATCTCAACACAATTAAGTTAAACATACCACATCCAGCAATGTTCTAGATCTTCTGCACATGGATCTAATAGGACCTATGGCTACAGAAAGCTATGGAGGAAAAAAGGTATGTGTTTGTTTACATAGATGATTTCTCTAGGTTTACTTGGGTTGAATTCTTGAAGGATAAAACAGAAACTATTACAGCTTTTAAGAAATTATCTTGTAAAGTCTCGGTGGAAAAGGGTGTTCCAATAAAGAGAATCAGAAGTGATCATGGGAAGGAGTTCTAGAATAATCTATTTGATGAATTCTGTGAAGAACATGGAATTAGCCATGAATACTCTGCTCCAAAGACTCATCAGTAGAATGGAATAATTTAAAAAAAAGAAGAGGACTCTTCCAGAAATAACTAGCGCTATGATTGCTGGAAACAACATTGCCACTCACTTCTGAGCTGAAGCAATCAATACAGCATGCCATATCAGCAATGGAGTTCATTGCAGACCAGAAACTTAAGCTACTGCCTATAAGTTATGGAAGGAAACGAAGCCTACTGTCAAATATTTCCATATATTTAGCTGCACTTGCTATATTCTTAATGATAGAGAATATCTTACCAAGATGGAGAACAGAGGAGTTGAAGACATCTTTCTTAGATATTCAAGAAACAACAAGTCTTACAGAGTCTACAATACTAAAACAAGAGCTGTTATTAAGTCTACCAATGTCAAGTTTGATGATGCTCAAGACTTCAGAAGTGATGATGAAGAAGTTTATGAAAATGTCTTTGAACATTCTGAAGAACGTTCAGAGAAGCCAGACTCTTCCAGCACATAGACATCTGAGACTCCTAGAAGGACATACAAGTATCTTGTTAAGAATCATCCAACAACAACAATCATTGGAGATTTGCATGATTCTCTGAAGATAAGAAGTAGAGCAAAAGTTCAAGACCTAATTGCTAATGTCTACTATACATCTAAGACTAAGCCTAAGAATGTAAAGGAAGCTCTACAAGACCAATACTAGATCGAGGCCATGCGAGAGAAGCTGCTGCAATTCAAGAAGAATGATGTTTGGGATCTTGTTCCCACTCCAGACGATGTCAACATTGTTGGAACAAAATGGATTTTGAGAAATAAGTCTGATGAAAAAGGAAATATCAAAAGAAATAAGGAAAGGCTGGCTGCTCAAGGCTACCCTCAAATTGAAGAAATTGACTTCGATGAGACTTTTTCTCCTGTGACAAGACTGGAATCAGTAAGATTACTTCTTGCCATAGCATGTCAGTTGGAGTTCAAACTGCATCAGATGGATGTGAAGGGTGCATTCCTTAATGGTTTTCTCAACAAACCTGTGTACGTAGCTCAATCAAAAGGGTTTGAACATCCTCACTATCCAGATCATGTTTACAAACTTAAAAAAGCTCTCTATGGTCTGAAACAAGCTCCTAGAGCATGGTATGAAAGGCTTGCAAACTATTTGCTGAGCAAAGGATACAGAAGAGGAGGAGATGACAAGACTCTATTTATCAGAAAGGAAAATAATACAGTGATTATTGTTCAAATATATGTTGATGACATCATTTTTGGATCAAGGTCAGACAAGATGGTCATGAACTTTGTCAAAGACATGGAAACTGAATTTGAGATGAGCTTAGTGGGAGATCTGAAATACATTCTAGGGCTGCAGATCAAACAAACAGAAGAAAGTATTTTCATATCTCAGTCTAAATATGTTAAAGGTCTTGTCAAGAAATTTGGACATGAGAGCGGCAAGCATAAGAGAGGACTCCAATAGGGACAACAACCAAGATCTCCAAGGATAATGCTGGAACTAAAGTTGATTAGACTCTCTACAGAAGCATGATTGGAAGTTTGCTATATCTAACAGCCAATAGACCAGACATAACCTACAGTGTGGGAGTTTGTCTGAATGCTGTGAAGAACATCATAAAATATGTCAATGGAACAACTGAGTATGATCTCTGGTATTCCACTAATACAAATTTAAGCATTGTAGCATATAGTGATGCTGATTGGGCAGGCTCCCCAAATGATAGAAAAGCACATCAGGTGCTTATTTCTTTGTAGGGAACAATCTTGTTTTCTGGTTCAGCAAGAAGCAAAATAATATATCTCTCTCTACAGCTGAAGCTGAGTACATTGCAGCAGGAAACAATTATACTCAGATCGTGTGGATTCTACAGATGATGAAGGACTATGAAGCTGCTCATGATGTTCCAATTCTCTTCTGTGACAACATGAGTACAATCAACATATCTAAGAATCCAGTTCAGCACTCAAAGACTAAACACATTGATATCAGACATCACTACATCAAAATTCTTGTTTGAAGAAGAAGTTCTGAAAATTGAACATATCAACACAGAAGATCAACTAGCAGATTTATTCACCAAAGGCTTATATACTACAAGATTTGAGAAACTTATATCCTTATTGGGTCTGAAGTTACATAAACTGGGCAGATGTGTTCAATATCATGTATATGAACATTATAATGAACATGCAATGTCAGAAAGATAAACTGAAAGCAGATAAATGACACGAGGTTGATAGCCCTATTCGATCAACTGATCTATGCCAAGGGGACTTCACAAGTCCGTGAGAAATAATCTACTACTCCATTGTAAGGTTACAAAGGCTATTACACGATGACCTCCCATCACTCAACCCCTTTTCTACATACTACAACCTCTTTCGATGGACTGAATTGTAAGATCTCCATACAACCTAGACTCTCTCTAGTTCCCATAGAAAATCTCTCCCGAGACTCCTTTAAAGATGTGTATGAAAGAATTTCAAACACAGACTAGACACACAATGATCACAAGGATCAACCCGAATATTATATGCTTCAAAGATGAAGTCTTTTAGACTCTCTATCCTTTATGTATTCATAAACTCTCGTACTCACTTAACTAGTCTGATTCTCATTCTATTTATAAACACAAGACATAGCCTAAACAAGGTAATCAGATTGTCCTAATTTGACACAAACTCTACAAGGAAACTTTTCTTGTTTAAATCAGACAACTACTAGTTTAGAATTATTCCTTGAATAGAACTCGCCTCTTTCCTTCTTGATCTTCATCTTTGAACAAGGCAGCTTCTATTCTGAAACGTCCATCTGGAAAAGGCAGATTCAACTCCTTGAAATTAGCTTGGCACGTCTCTTAAAAACTCTCTGGACAACTATGTACATGATCATGTTCACAAACATGCTCAAGTACATTCTTTGATCTTCAATTAGATTGACAGCGGAATGTTCATATCATAATGTCCAGAACATGGTTCTCAAACTTGAAAACATAAAACATTTGTGTTCTTTGAATTGCCACAAAGATCATGATAATTCTCAAACACTTTAGTATAGATGGCACTAACAGGGTCTTTGCATTCACCATTAATCAGTCTAATGGTGTGTCAGTGTGTTTATTTCACACTCAGCAGGTCACACAAAGAACTTGCAAAAAGAATGAGCTGAATTGAAGAATCTGTGGATAAAGTTCACCATAGATGTTCATGAATATCTTCCAGAAACTGATCATGCACTTTGTTAGTAACGGCTAGTTGGCATCTCTGCAACTTCAGAACCAGAAAATACGGATTTCTCTCCAAATTTTATGTGTCTAACGGAACTATTTAATCGACATCACTAGAGAGAAGAGATCATTCCCTTAAAAGGGTACGATCCCGATCTAGAAATTCACTTTTCCATTCTTGAGTTTCTGCCTTTAAACATCTCTCTCTCTCTCTCTCTATCACTCTCTGAAAACTTACCGTTGTTAGTAAAAAATTCTTTGCTTTCTATTAATCATTCTTTCTTTATCCTATTCTATCTATGCCCACCCAAGAAAAAAGCCCCTTTCAAACTAAGAAAGAGACCTGAAAAGATCACATCTATAGAAAGAACATTGGATGAAGACACGGGTCTCAATGATTTCAATAAACAAGTCATGAGACTTGATTTAATAAGATAGAAGGTGTCTAGAAGACTTCATGGCAAAGAAGAAGAGTCTAGAGACACTAAAGATCATTATATTGAAGAATATCATGAAAGTGCTAATGAAGAAATCATCTCAGTAAAAGAAAAAGAAGCAGAGGTAGCTTCTTCAAAGAAGGTCAAGTAGAGCAAGCCATTAAAGCTTGATGATCTGATTAAGTAAGTAACTCAGACCTACAAGCCCACTACTGTTGCAAAAGCTCAAACAAAGAGCAGTGTCAAGAAGAAGACCACTGCAACAAAATCGAAGAAGATCGTGAAAGATGTTTTCAAGAATCTTGATCAAGAAACTGAGAAAGTTTATATTGTTGCTGAGAAAGAATCCACTCCAAAAGCTGTTGCAAAACCGATCAAATATGTTTAAGAACAAGTTCTTGAACTTGCTGATGAAGATGAGCACATTCCTCTTACTCAAAAATACAAGTTGTCTGCCAAGAAAGCTGCTATCAAGAAAGGAAAAGCTAAGTTTATTCATATATCTGTGGTCGCTAAAGATCTAGAAGAAGAGATTCAAATCCCTTCATCCTCAAAAAAGGAAATCTGCACACCACAAGGAGAGAAGCTGCTCGCAAGTGCTTAGTACACTATTGAGCCCTTTGCTATTGGATCTCCATCTCTAGGAGAATCCATGAAGAAGAAAATCCCTCAGAAGTCTACCAAGGGATCTGTACCTGTGTCCACTAAGTCTCTTGTAACCAGAAGCCAACCCTTAGAAGAAATTCTGGGAAGCTTCCTGAAGAAATGTACTGTCGGAAGAGAGATCAGAACTAAGGCTATTGCCGAGAAGAAGAAAGTTTGTGAAGATGGTCGTGAACAAGTTGGTGGACATTTCAGACAACTGGAAGTTATTCAAGAAGAAGGTATTTCTTATGGTTTTTTTAGATCAATTTATCATGCCTCACTATAGAAAAAGGTGAAAAGGAGAATTGTCATTCATAAGATAAGGGTAGATACCACTGTGTTGGTTAAGGTGGGTATCTATTCCTTGATTGAGGCTGTTAGTTTCTTGCAAATCATGTTGAAGGTTGGTTAGTACGTTCCAATGATTGTCAGTGAGTTCTACTGCAACCTGACTAAGGATATGGATGATGCTGCCTCAGAAAACTTTGAGAAAGTTTTTGTTAGAGGACTGATGGTGGAGTTCTCTCCAAGGTTGATCAATCCGATAATCAGATCAACTGTTGAAGGGAAGTTTGAGGAATTCGAAGACTGTGGTCTTATTGCTACTGAACTCACGGGAGATGAGTATGACTATTATGCATCCAATGCCCAGACAATTCCATCAAGCAAGCTGACTGCAATATACAAGGCCACATTCAGAATTACCATCCATAATTGGGTGCCAACCACACACAGAACAATTGTTAACCAGAATCAATAGAGGTTTCTATTTTACATGGGAACAGGAAGAAAATTTAACTATAGTGAGTTTGTCTTCAACAAAGTGGTGAGCATGGCAAAGAGTGAGCTCATCAAAGCTCCTATGGTTTACCCTGTGCTGATCTACAACATCATCAAAAGCCAGAGAAAGAATGCCGCCACTCGACTGGATTCTGTTATCAATCCCAAGAAGTCTCTTGGCATCAAGGTCTCTTCAGACTTATCTTCTGCTTCAAATTATCTGCTTTGGATCTCTCTTCATAAGCATGTTAGCTGTCAGAAGAAAGCAAAAAAAGCACCAACAACCTCCTCACCAGATATCTCTACGCGCAATAAAGTTCTAAATCATCTGAGAAAATTCATAGTTTTCCATGCTCAGGAAACTCTAGATCATACAGCTGGGATGAAGAAAGTTCAAGAACTTCCTTCATGAACTTCTTCAGGATGAAGAGTTTTTAAGGCCAGATGCTGAAAAGGAACAACCTCTTCACACCTTTGTTGAAACCGCAATCAAGAAAAGTGAAGATACTCAAAGAAAAAAAGGCCGCCTCAGCACAACAACCCATTCTGAAAAGAAAACATCTAAGTTTGTACCTGAAGAAGAGCAAGGAAAGCTAGCAGAGGAGAAAGAGAAGACTGAGAAAGAAGGTGAGAATGTCGGTGATGATAAAGCTGAGAAGGAAGATGAAGAAAATATAGAAGAAGAAAGAGCAAAAAAGAAACCAGAAAAAGAAGAAGAAGAAGAAGAAGAAGAAGAAGAAGAAGAAGAAGAAGAAGAAGAAAAAGAAGAAGACTTTGAGTCTGCACACTCTGATGCAGACAAGTCTGAATGAACAAGAGCACTCTTCCACTGATACTCATTTGCCATATCTGTAGGCAAATATGGAGAGTATTAGTTTTTCTAAAAATATGATCATTTTTTTAATCCATCCTCAAAAGACTCATTGTCTGAGTCTTTATTTTTTGTGAAGATCTTTACCTTAAGCTTCAACTTTTGATGTAATCAATCTGTAACCGCCTCACCCTTAATTACATCATTCCACAATCCTCCATCTTTGTCACTTTTGTCTCTGAATTGCTAATGATCTTCTAAAAATTGGCTCTGATAAAAAAATTAGGAAAAGAAAAAGGAAAAGAAATATCAACAGACCTGAAGTTCATTGTAAAATTCATAAAGACCTAGGTGAATGTCCGTGCTGCTGAAGACAATCAAGGAAACATGAAGGAGTTGCACCTGAAAAAATAAAGGAGCTGATTTGACAATAGATAAAGATAAATGGGGAGATTGTTAGTGCCTTTGTGACATCAATCAGTCAAGTTGGAATCAATATTGTCACAAGCAACTATGTTTGTTTATCAAGAGCTCTACATTTCTCTTGTTATAAGTGGTTGATTTTCATTAATCTTTATGCCAATTCATAAATCACTTTAGTATTGAGTTTTTCCAAGTACATTTCTACTGTTCTGGACAATGTTCATAACAATGTATGTTAACGTGATTTGAACTTCCTAAAGACAGCTCAAAGTAAGAAGTTTGGATTGAGCTGAGAAGAAGACTGTTGTGCATTGTGCCACAACAGAGATTGTTCAATATGTTGTGTACTGCCAGCTAGCTTAACTGATAACCTGAAGACAGTATGTGAACATACACAAGATTCCACTTTGCTAACTGATGTGAAGATTCAAGATGAACAATGTACATCGCAAAGTACATGGACGTCTGCATCTGAAGAGAAGACTCAAAGATCAAAAATGTTTATTGTAACATTTTTGAACATTTACATGAATATCCTTTATCCAGATTATTCTTTCAAGATCGTTGAAGCTGTTTGAAGTTGCCAACCAAGATGAGATTCAAGATTGTTCTAGAAGATACCTTATTCAGCTTGGAGAGCATGTGATTGAAGACAAGGCAGAATTCTAAAGATGGAAGAGATCTAACATGAAAGGTCCTAGGTTTTAGTTTCAATAAGGAAAGTTTCCTTATCAGATTCTGATTAGGATTAGGACTCTTATTTTCTTGTTAAGGCTATGTTGTAATCTATAAATAGTCTAAGATACAGATATGTTAGACAGACGCGCATATAGAGAGATCGAGAACACACTAAATAGAAGAGCTTCAGATATTGTTTAAGTGTTCTAACTGTTTTGAGCCACATAGTTTCGGTAGTGTCTTAGACCAGAGATTAGTGTTCTAATCATCATGTATTGAAATACACTTGTTCATACACTATCAAAAGGAGTCTCGGGAGAGATTTCTTATGAGAACTAGATAGGTTAGATATCTAGGTTGTGAGAGGATCTCACAATTCAATTCAGTGAAAGAAGGTGTACGGGTAGAAGGGGTAGCGAGTGATGAGAGGTGAGCTACATGTAAAATCCTAAGTAAACATAACACTGGAGTAGTGGATTGTTTTCCATGGACCAGACAAGTCCCCCTGACGTAGATCAGTTGATCGAACAAGGTTACCAAACCTCTGCGTGTTTTACTTTATGCAATTGTCTTAATGTTCATAATAACGTTTTTGAACTTTATTGTGAACATATCTATAACGTTCAATAACTTTTCAGTGAATATTGCGCGGACAGAGACTTCTCACACAGGTGTGCACTTTTAAATTGTTATTAGGTTCATGTACCTGGACAACGTACAGTAACATGTTAAAGAACATCAGTGGAAATATCAGAGATTTAGCATCAGAAACTTAGTTACATTCACTTCAGAAATCTCTAAAAGATCATTAACAAGGAGTTGATTAGAGGAATCACTCAGATCAAAGTTGAACAAGACAAAGTATGCGGTCCTTGCCAAATTAGGAAGCAGACTAGGTCTCAGGACAAACAAGTTTAGGATAAAACTTCTTAAAGAACTTTAGATCTCCTACATGTGGATCTAATGGGACCAATAGCTGTTAAAAGCTATAGAGGGAAGAAGTATGTCTTGTCTGTATTGATGACTTCTTAAGATTTACTTGGGTGGATTTTCTTCGAGACAAGACTAAGACTTTCATGGCATTCAAGAAACTAGTCTACAAGATCACTGTGGAGAAAAATATACAAATTATTAGGATTCAAAGTGATCATAGCAAAGAATTTGAAAATCAGTCATTTGATGATTTCTACAATGAGAATGAGATTAGCCATGAGTACTAAGCTCCAAAGACTCCACAGTAGAATGAAGTAGTTCAAAGGAAGAACAGAACTTTATAGGAGATGGCTAGAACAATGATTGCTACTAAAGGAGTTGCTTCAATGTTTCGGGCAGAAGCTATCAACACTGCATTTCACATCAGCAATCATGTTTATCCTAGACTTGGTACCTTCACTACTCCATATGAAATTTGGTATGAGAAGAAACTAGCCGTGAAGTACTTCAATGTTTTTGGAACTACTTGCTATATCTTAAATGATAGAGAGTATCTCAGCATGATGAATAATCAAGGAGTAGAAGGTTTGTTTGTGGGATATTCCATAAATAGTAAATTATACAGGTTTTATAATAAGGAAACCAAGATAGTAGTTGATCTGTAAATGCAAGATTTGATGATCGGCACCATTCTGCTAGCTCTACAGAAAATGATTTACATATAAATGTATTTGAACATTCTGATGTACATGATGACACAGAAAATGGAGGAGAAGATCAGTGAGTTAAACAAAGAAAGCCTTCATGGCAGATTATCAAAGATCATCCAACTACTGAAGTTATTGGTGATATCCATAAAGAAAAAATGACTAGAAATAGACTCAGAAAAAGATTACATGAAAAGATATATCCAATGTCTATTTTACATCAAAGATAGAGCCCAAGAATGTTCCAGAAGCTCTAAAGGATACTTATGGATTGAACCAATGCAAGAAGAATTACTTCAGTTTAAGAAGAATGATGTTTTAGATATAGTGGAGAAACCTGAAGGAGTAAATATTGTGGGGACAAAGTGGATTTTCAAGAACAAGAGAGATAAATCTAGGAATATTATAAGGAATAAAGCTAGGCTGGTTGCTCAAGGATATTTACAGATCGAAGAGATAGATTTAGATGAGACATTTTCCCAGTCATAAGAATTGAATCTGTTAGACTACTTCTTGCTATGGCCTGCATGATGAAATTCAAGCTCTATCAGATAGATGTCATGAGTGCTTTTCTGAAGAAAGATGTGTATATTGCACAACCAAAAGTATTTGAAGATCCACACTATCCAAATCATGTTTTCAAACTCAAGAAGGCTTTGTGGTTTGAAATAAGCTCCTCGAGCTTGGTATGAGAGACTGGTTTCATACCTAGTAAGCAAATGATACAATAGAGGAGGAGAGAATCTCTCCAGTTCCCATACAACCTAGACTCTCTCTAGTTCCCATAGAAAATCTCTCCCGAGACTCCTTTAAAGATGTGTATGAAAGAATTTCAAACACAGACTAGACACACAATGATCACAAGGATCAACCCGAATATTATATGCTTCAAAGATGAAGTCTTTTAGACTCTCTATCCTTTATGTATTCATAAACTCTCGTACTCACTTAACTAGTCTGATTCTCATGCTATTTATAAACACAAGACATAGCTTAAACAAGGTAATCAGATTGTCCTAAGTTGACACAAACTCTACAAGGAAACTTTCCTTGTTTAAATCGGACAACTACTAGTTTAGAATTATTCCTTGAATAGAACTCGCCTCTTTCCTTCTTGATCTTCATCTTTGAACAAGGCAGCTTCTATTCTGAAACGTCCATCTGGAAAAGGCAGATTCAACTCCTTGAAATTAGCTTGGCACGTCTCTTAAAAACTCTCTGGACAACTATGTACATGATCATGTTCACAAACATGCTCAAGTACATTCTTTGATCTTCAATTAGATTGACAGCGGAATGTTCATATCATAATGTCCAGAACATGGTTCTCAAACTTGAAAACATAAAACATTTGTGTTCTTTGAATTGCCACAAAGATCATGATAATTCTCAAACACTTTAGTATAGATGGCACTAACAGGGTCTTTGCATTCACCATTAATCAGTCTAATGGTGTGTCAGTGTGTTTATTTCACACTCAGCAGGTCACACAAAGAACTTGCAAAAAGAATGAGCTGAATTGAAGAATCTGTGGATAAAGTTCACCATAGATGTTCATGAATATCTTCCAGAAACTGATCATGCACTTTGTTAGTAACGGCTAGTTGGCATCTCTGCAACTTCAGAACTAGAAAATACAGATTTTTCTCCAAATTTTATGTGTCTAACGGAACTATTTAATCGACATCACTAAAGAGAAGAGATCATTCCCTTAAAAGGGTACGATCCCGATCTAGAAATTCACTTTTCCATTCTTGAGTTTCTGCCTTTAAACATCTCTCTCTCTCTCTCTCTATCACTCTCTGAAAACTTACCGTTGTTAGTAAAAAATTCTTTGCTTTCTATTAATCATTCTTTCTTTATCCTATTCTATCTATGCCCCCTAAGAAAAAAGCCCCTTTCAAACTAAGAAAGAGACCTGAAAAGATCACATCTATAGAAAGAACATTGGATGAAGACACGGGTCTCGATGATTTCAATAAACAAGTCATGAGACTTGATTCAATAAGATAGAAGGTGTCTAGAAGACTTCATGGCAAAGAAGAAGAGTCTAGAGACACTAAAGATCATTATATTGAAGAATATCATGAAAGTGCTAATGAAGAAATCATCTCAGTAAAAGAAAAAGTAGCAGAGGTAGCTTCTTCAAAGAAGGTCAAGTAGAGCAAGCCATTAAAGCTTGATGATCTGATTAAGTAAGTAACTCAGACCTACAAGCCCACTACTGTTGCAAAAGCTCAAACAAAGAGCAGTGTCAAGAAGAAGACCACTGCAACAAAATCGAAGAAGATCGTGAAAGAGGTTTTCAAGAATCTTGATCAAGAAACTGAGAAAGTTTATATTGTTGCTGAGAAAGAATCCACTCCAAAAGCTGTTGCAAAACCGATCAAATATGTTTAAGAACAAGTTCTTGAACCTGCTGATGAAGATGAGCACATTCCTCTTACTCAAAAATACAAGTTGTCTGCCAAGAAAGTTGCTATCAAGAAAGGAAAAGCTAAGTTTATTGATATATCTGTGGTCGCTAAAGATCTAGAAGAAGAGATTCAAAGCCCTTCATCCTCAAAAAAGGAAATCCGCACACCACAAGGAGAGAAGCTGCTCGCAAGTCCTTAGTACACTATTGAGCCCTTTGCTATTGGATCTCCATCTCTAGGAGAATCCATGAAGAAGAAAATCCCTCAGAAGTCTACCAAGGGATCTGTACCTGTGTCCACCAAGTCTCTTGTAACCAGAAGCCAACCCTTAGAAGAAATTCTGGGAAGCTTCCTGAAGAAATGTACTGTCGGAAGAGAGATCAGAACTAAGGCTATTGCCGAGAAAAAGAAAGTTTATGAAGATGGTCGTGAACAAGTTGGTGGACATTTCAGACAACTGGAAGTTATTCAAGAAGAAGGTATTTCTTATGGTTTTTTTAGATCAATTTATCATGCCTCACTATAGAAAAAGGTGAAAAGGAGAATTGTCATTCATAAGATAAGGGTAGATACCACTGTTTTGGTTAAGGTGGGTATCTATTCCTTGATTGAGGCTGTTAGTTTCTTGCAAATCATGTTGAAGGTTGGTTAGTACGTTCCAATGATTGTCAGTGAGTTCTACTGCAACCTGACTAAGGATATGGATGATGCTGCCTCAGAAAACTTTGAGAAAGTTTTTGTTAGAGGACTAATGGTGGAGTTCTCTCCAAGGTTGATCAATCCGATAATCAGATCAACTGTTGAAGGGAAGTTTGAGGAATTCGAAGACTGTGGTCTTATTGCTACTGAACTCACGGGAGATGAGTATGACTATTATCCATCCAATGCCCAGACAATTCCATCAAGCAAGTTGACTGCAATATACAAGGCCATGTTCAGAATTACCATCCATAATTGGGTGCCAACCACACACAGAACAATTGTTAACCAGAATCAATACAGGTTTCTATTTTACATGGGAACAGGAAGAAAATTTAACTATAGTGAGTTTGTCTTCAACAAAGTGGTGAGCATGGCAAAGAGTGAGCTCATCAAAGCTCCTATGGTTTACCCTGTGCTGATCTACAACATCATCAAAAGCCAGAGAAAGAATGCCGCCACTCGACTGGATTCTGTTATCAATCCCAAGAAGTCTCTTAGCATCAAGGTCTCTTCAGACTTATCTTCTGCTTCAAATTATCTACTTTGGATCTCTCTTCATAAGCATGTTAGCTGTCAGAAGAAAGCAAAAAAAGCACCAGCAACCTCCTCACCAGATATCTCTACGCGCAATAAAGTTCTAAATCATCTGAGAAAATTCATAGTTTTCCATGCTCAGGAAACTCTAGATCATGCAGCTGGGATGAAGAAAGTTCAAGAACTTCCTTCATGAACTTCTTCAGGATGAAGAGTTTTTAAGGCCAGATGCTGAAAAGGAACAACCTCTTCACACCTTCTGCTAAGAAGTTTACATCAGAAAAATTTGTACCTAAAAAGACAACATCAGAACAACCAGTAACTACAGAAAGTGGAGATATTTCAGAGGAAGATGATATTCCTCTGAGCACAAGGATGAAGGTTCTAGCAGCTGCAAAAGGAAAGAAGAAGGTCATCAAATGACTTTTGATTGTTGATCCAGAAGAGGAAGTTGGAGCACACAGTTCTTCCTTAGAGTTTGCTTCAAACACTCTTATTCAAACTCAAGAAAAATTAATGGCAAATGCACAATATGAGGTCGACTTGTTTCCTGCTGGATCACCTGTCAAGAAGAAGACTCATATGAAGAAGTCTTCTACTAAAATTATTAAAATTGTTCCAAGAACTCCTGTCACAAGAAGTAGAGCATCTGCTACTCCACCATCCAGAGCCCCAACTTAGAAGAGGAAGAAAACAATCATAAGTACTGACTGACAAACCATCGTTTTGTGTGCAAAATTACACCTGTGGACAAAGCCTGACAGATGCTTCAATTTGCCCTCAGAGGCAAGTATAGTACCCAAAGACATATATCATCCTATGAGGAGTGTTTAACATTTCTATCTTATTGGTAACTTTTCGGGGTTTGTATGAAGTTACTGTCACTAATTCTTCCCTGCGCAATTTGAACTAACCAAACAATTAAATAACAAGACGGGATAATCAATACAAAAGATATGTTCAAGTCAAACATGAGTTTGGTTTTGGTAGATATATGCAATCATGGGCACTACCACGTAGGTACCTTGATATGACCGGTTGGTTATAGGGAGCAGTTACGGGTGACTTACACCCCCGATCTCTTCTTACTGTTTATGCTAAGAGTGATATGGGCAGAAACTCTTACTCCTTAACTACTCAAGGACCAAAGAAGAGACGCATACAGAGGTGTTACAAGAGCAACAATATTAAATCAGAGAAACCCAATACTAGAACATGGGCACATCCTCAATGTTCCCACCGAATCTACCCATACTTCAAACCTACACACACAATTGAACTATACTTGTCCTCAAGTATGACTATAATTTAGAACTCAAAAAAGAAAAATTAAAGATTCAAAAGGAAAACAAACAAGCATGTGAATAGTAGACTGGTAATGGGCATAACGAGGTCTAGACATGATAACAGTGTTGGAATTAAAAATACACATGGTCACAATAGATAAATGATAAGTGGGATTCACTCTGCTCACTTCCTCTTTGTGTATATGTAGGGACGTGTTTACACTCAGAGTTCTAATAACCAAAACAGACCATAGTGTTTGCTTAAGACCTAAGTTGACTAAACAACATAAATAACAAGCATGCTCATCAAAAGTTCTTGTACTGGTTGTAATGGGGCATGCAGTGTAAAGGTAGGAAGAATTTGCACATAGCTTAAGTTAAGCATATATGTGCACATTCAGGATCGGTACCCGTTGTGCTCCCATTTAAGTAGGAAAATCTGCATAACAGATGTTATCAATAATAGGAAGAGCGTATATTTTTTTTCTATTGTTCTTTTTTTTTCTTCATTTTCTTGTTTTGACAGGGCAACGACTTTGCCCTGTTCAACGTCATGCTCTTATTGTGGACTTTATCATGTTGTTATTTTCAAGTCATGTATATATTCTAGACCTCATGTTCGGATTACTCTTTAAAGAGAGATTTTAAACACAAGGGCTAGAAAACAAATTAATAAAGCTCAATCATGGCAACAAATTGAAGTATTTTTATAGAGTCACGGCTAATAAAGAAAGAAAATGCCTTAATCATCTAAGCATGCTTGCAATCAGTGGTTAGTTTTATAGAGGCCAAAGGCAAATACAGGTGAGCTACAGTCTCCAAAACTCGTAGGATTTTCTCATCTTTATCTATCATTCTCATATGTAGGTTTAACTCCAAAAACAAATTACCACTACAAGAAAAAAGGTCATACTCAACACTAAATACTCAACGGTAATTTTAAATTACCGTTGCGTATGTCAAAAGCATAACGGTTTTTGAAAAAACCGTTATGTATTTACATGCGCTCAATAATAAACAAAACAATAATGAGTATGCCGTTGTCTATACACTGGCTATATGTAACAGTATACAATTTACCGTTGTATAAACTAATTAAAATAAAAATTGAAAAATACTATAATTATACTAGTAAAATGACTTGAAAATATTGAAGAGTTCATTTCTCACTTCTCCCGCTCGCTCAATTCCTCAAATTCGTTCTCAAAACCCACTGTCCACCAGCTGTCAAAACCTTCTCGCCGGTAGCCCAACCAGTCACCAGCACTTTCTCTGGTCGGCGTCTTCTCCCCATCTTCTCTTGCTCAACCCTAATTTTTTCTCCCTCTAGCTATTTCTCCTGCTGAATCCCTTTGTACGTGCCCTAGATGAATTTACTTGCTATTACATAGCTGAGCCAATCAATGGAGGTCTCATCGATATCTTACCCGGTCGTCTTCTCTCTCGACGATATCTTTTTTGTCATAGGGTTCTCTCTTCTGTTCTCAGCACTAGCCCTAAATTGGCTTTTCCGTAGGTCGCTGCTCGACCGCAAGGCCAAGGGCCGCGCCGCCACGGATAAGGACAAGGGCACCAAGTTCACCACCGAAGATATTATGCAAACTATCGATTAGGAGGTTTGTCGATTTAGATTGTGATCTTTTATTACGGTTGTTAATTTAGGATTTTTATGCTGATGAGAGGAACTCTGTTATTTTATATCGCTTTTGATGGATTTTGTTTCGTTTCGACCCCTATTATATTAGTTATGAGCCTCATATTATTCATTCAAGTATTTAACTTGTTGAAGGTAATGCTTTTATATGAATTTTGTGCTGCGATAGTGTTAAATTTGGTTTGCTGGATTGGTGTAAGAACCTACTATTCGAAAATATCGGATTGTGTTTTTTATTTTTTTTTGCTTGGATTTGATTCTCCATTACTGTGCTATTGGTAATTCAAAATTGAATAAGTTTGCACATGAAAGTGTTGTTTTTTATTCTATTTCATTTTTGTGGAGCTGGTGAACTTTTATTCTTTTTTTTCATGATGATTTACTGTGCTATTCCATTTCCTCTAGTAGTTCCTCCAGATTTATCCACATGGCTCTACAGATACTTTGCCATTTGCCACCATGGGTTTTGGATCCTTTGCTGCAATGGCTATTTTTGAATCGAAATATCGTGAAGGGCTCACTGTAAGTTCTTTAATTTTTTTGTAGAGCATCGAAACACTTAATATATGGATTTTTGGAGTTAAGATTGCAAGGGACTTTTGCAGGGGGGTGAAGGAGTAAAAATAGTGGCTGAAGCAATTTGCTCTGGAATATTTTAATGATCTGGGAAGTGGAAGCAATGTTGATATCTGTGCCATAATAAAGGTTTGGAGTTGAAATTTCTCACAATTCCCCCCACTTTCTCATTGATATAATTGGTTACTTGTGATGAACTAGTTTCCATCTTACCCCTTTTGCATTTTCTTTCAAGGGAAACAAGAGTACTTGAGAAATTACATGTTGCCGAACCCTCGTACATATGTCAGTGAGAAGGGATACACTTTCTCCAAGAAGACTGGTGAGTGTCATCAGGACAGTATTATTTTTTTGCAACATAGAAATTACATTACACGTTTCCTGCAAATATCGACAATATGGTTTGCTTTACCTTAACTTTATTTCGTTAGTTGTTTGCTTTAATTTTATTTTTATTTAAATTCTCATGTTTTTCTTTATATCTGTAGAGATGTTGCTAACAAAGATCACGCCATTGAGAGAGCTGGTGGAAGTGATTGAAGATGGAGATGCTATGGAAGAATGAGTGTATGATTGAAATATATCATATCATGGTTCTTGGAAACATTCTTGGTCATCATGAACTATTTTCCGTGTTGTCTAGCCTCAGTGCTTTAAAGCTCTATAATGGTCAAAACTTTATCCATGTTGCAGTTTGTTGGATATTATAATCTCTACATTTTACAGGAATTGCTCTCTCCCTATTCCTCTCTCAGTAAGCATGATGGATAAAATCATAATACCTTGCTGGTATGCGAAATGGTTGTTGCTTTTGTTTCAGATAATTGATTTATGTGTTATTGCCTGGAGTAGTGGCTTGATGAACTCAAATTACACAGAATTGACAAAGTTTTATGAGAAATAAAAGGATCAAGGTTTGATCACGTTTACATTTTATTTGTTTTGTTTCCT
Organism: Perilla frutescens; assembly: GCA_026008535.1. Taxonomy (NCBI): domain Eukaryota; kingdom Viridiplantae; phylum Streptophyta; class Magnoliopsida; order Lamiales; family Lamiaceae; genus Perilla; species Perilla frutescens. The sequence goes on from BRKX01000012.1 coordinate 34,671,067, forward strand.
TTCGATGGGGTAATTTCCTTGCTTCATTAATCTTACAATGCATAGAGGTGAAAACAAAAAAAAAAGGTTAGATTATGGTGTTCCAAAAGACATTGTTGCTGTTCGTGAAATCGTTCAAAGAGTGATCTGTTGTACCAACCAGTCTTGGGCCAATTGTCATCCACTGCAGGTCTGTATCCTACAGTTACATTTAATGTGATCATTGTTAGCCTAGATTGATGTGTTTTAAATAATTCTGTCATGATAGACTTAGGTTGGTGTGTTTTAAGTAATTTCAAATGATGATATTGAAGTGGTGACTAGCCTTAGCTGTCCAGAATTTAATGCAACATGTAAAACTTTTTGTTTTTAAATATTTGTTTACATATTTCTTACTTATTAATCTATAGTGGAAGGCTAGATTTGCTCCCTTGTGCACTGTGATGTCATGCATGGAACACTGTCGTGGGACTATCCATTTGGAGAAATATTAATATATTTTATGGTAATTGGAATGTTATATTGTTATAGTTCATCATTTAGCTTTGAGAGGGCTTCTCTTTAATCGTAAATGGAAAGTTATTATATTTTCTTGTCTTTTATCTATCTAGAATACTTTTTTTTAATCTTATCTTTCTGTAGAATCTACAATTGTTCTTCTGAACATGAAATCATCATTTTAGAAAAAGTCAGTTTTAACTGATGTAGGTTTGATCCTTCATAAAACTCTGAATTTTAAACAAGTTGGTAAATATATCCAGTTGGTTTTTTTTTCTAATTTTATTTGTTATTCTCTACAAGATTACATTATTATTTGATCACTTACTTTAAGCAGTAGTAATGTTTTCATTTTCTCTGGGAGGAAATTTTTCTAAGAGGTTCAAATCTGGTTATGCACCACCGCCGCCGATTTCTTAAAAGATAAGCATTGGTCTTTTTTCATGCTGTGATATTTATGTTTATTTCTATATCATGATATATTTTGTATTGATTTGTGAATGTTCTAAAAGATGAATTGAGCATTGTTTATGTGAACTATAGAATAATTGGAAGTGGAGTTGACTAATAAATTATGGTTCCATATTTGGCATTTATGGTCATGTAGAGGTTGTACAGATAAGTAGAGATATTAGCTAATTAGTTGAGTTATGTCAGAGGTTTAAAAAGCATTTTCTTATCCTTATTTTGACATCAGCTACCTTATTGGAGTGAAAAGCTAGGGCTTGATGGTTGCACTCTATGTTCTCTTCTCTGGTAAATTAAGGGAATGTTCCTTGACATGAAATAAGTGTAATAATTACATTGCTTCTTCAGTAATGAGATAGAAGAATGCCCATTTTAGTGAATTATGTTGAGAGCTTCATTTTATTTTAAAATTGTGCATTGGTTTTTTTCTGACAGAAGATGAAAATGTGAGGCTATGCAGTTTGTAGTGAGTAATACTCAGCTCTCTTAAAAACTCTCACACATATTGAACTAAAATGGAAGTAACTATAAGAAGATGAAAATGTGAGGCTATGCAGTTTTTTTTTATAAGAATCTGATAGTGTATGATCATCTGGGCATGCCATTTTATATTTTAATAGACCAAAATGGAAGTAACTATTGCAAAAGAGAGATCTTCTTGACTTTAGTTCTAGTTGTGATAGGTAAAAATTAGGAAAACATATCTTTTTTCCTTCAAGGTGTAAGTAAGATAATGGTCTTGTTTTGATGATTTTAAATTGTTCTAGTAGTAAACTTAATTATTACTCATTTGGTAGGTTATGTGGTGCACTAAGTTACTGCCTTCTGATGCATTCCAAACTGACTTGTATGAGTTGTATCTATTAATTTTCTATTTTATTTGTAATATTTTTTTAAAAATCATTGCTGCCTCATCAAAAGCAAATTGTGCTACTAGATGCTAAAGATATATGCTCATCAGAAGTGGCTAAGTAGTTCAACTATTTCTAGATTACTAATTCATAAGGATTTGTTGTTGTTGACTGTTGCATTCTGCTGACTACCACCTATTTTTCGTCGCTATTATACTGTTGTATTATTACTGGTGATATGATAATATAGAATCTAGCTTTGCCTTTGACTCAAATGATTTTATTCGTTTCTTTAACTAAAACTGTTTTACTTTTATAATGGTCGAGTATGTACTTGCTAGTAATCAGGTGATGTTGTTATTTAGCTCTTGCTGCGGCCTCATCGCCTCTCAGAATCATTACAAGTGCACTTGCTGGTCATGGAGGGGCAACCTTGGTATGCTTGCAATATTTTTACCCTTTAAAATCTTTTAAATTTTGATTATAGCTCTTTTGGAGCTGTTTTGTATTAGATATTAGAGATGACAGACATTTAAATGTTTTAGGTTATCTTAATATGTTTATGGATAATATTTCATAATATTGTATTTTTGAATAATATTTGACGATGTTTTGGATGATTTGTAAATTTAATTTTATTTATTACATTATGGTTCACATGTGACGAATAACCCTAAAAATAATATACAACGGTTTTTACAATTCTTCCACAACAGTAATTGTCGTTGTCTATCATAATTATCTACAACACTAAAATATCCATTTACAACAGTAAATATCGTGGTATATGTAGAAAAAATACAACGGTAATAAAATGTCACCGTTACGTATACTATTAATATACAATGGTAAATTAAAAAAATGTTACGTATACTGTTAATATACAACGGTAAATTTCATTTTTACAACGGTAATTACCGTTGCGTATGATTACATTATACAACGGTAATAATAGAACAAACCGTTACACATAATCACTATACACAACGGTAAATTTCATGAGTACGACGGTATTTACCGTTACATATAAGTATCTTATACAACGGTAAATGAAATGTTACCGTTATCTAAAGTACATATTACACAACGGTAATAATAAGAAACCGTTACATTAATGTGAATATACAACGGTATTTACGCAAAAGACAACGGAGATTCTTCGTTGTATATTAGTAGAATAGACCACGGAGATTCTCCGTCGTGTAAAAAGGGACTATAGACAACACCACTATATACAACGGTAGAAAAAATGAATAGACCACGGAGAATCTCCGTGGTGTATGGAGTTTTTTCTTGTAGTGTACTCAAATCAAACCCTACTATGCCCTTAAACAGTACCAACTAAGATGCTTGAGACACGACAATAGACACGGGAAAATTTACCTACACACTTACTTGACAGTATGTGTAATATCCCAAAATATTTTAGAAGGTTTTATTCAACTTATGTTACCATCTGGCAAGTTAGAAAATAAATTAGGTCCTTAAAGGATTCAAATAAAGGAAAATCGCAGTCAGGGAAATCTGTTAAAATTTATTTTGATCAAAAACTACTTTAAAATATGTTCTGATATTTTTCTCGTGATGATAGAAAAAGTTTCAAGGATCGTGCCAAAATTTGAATTTTTTAATTTCGAGTTCAAATGAACTCTTGGCACAACTTTTAATAGAAAAAGGCATATCCGTCATTATCCAATTTCATTTTCAAATTTTATCCTATTCGTAATTATCCTATCCTTTTTCCATCATTATCCTCTTTCTTTTATTCGTTATTATCCTATTTATTTTTCTTCCATAAATAGGAGCTTAACGTTTCATTTTTCATTCATTTTTTTTCAGAAATCCAAACGCCGAGCAGCTTCCAGAGAAGGTATGTCCCTAATTTTCTATTTCAATTCCGAAATAGTCATTTTGAAGGTGTCAATACGTAGATCATGAATACGTGATTGAAAATATGATTTGACGGACGTTCACGATGAAAAATCACCGTGACCGCCGTCAAAGACGATCACCACTGCCATCTATCACCCCAACAATCAAATCAATTACCACCACCCCTCCACCACCCCACCCCCGTTAATCACCAAACAATCAGCCCCATCACGCCAACAATCTCCAAATGGAGATTAACTCCACCATCGCCACACCAACCGCCTCAAATTGGTGATCCTTTCGGGTCACCGAATCAAAAAGTGCCTTTAGGATTTTATATTCTATGTATATTTATATATATTTTTGATGTTGTCACTTTTTAATTTCGGGTATATTTTGGGTATCCCAATATTAAATTGTATTCTTTTTCAGATCTATCCTTCATGGATAGCCCTATCGTATTTTTAATCTCAAAAGTTGTTCCGTCTCAAAATATAGTATTCTTATTTAAAGTTTCATATTTTTCCAATGAGCAGATCTTGCGGTATGAATTTATTTGTACCAAATTAATTTTAGGATACGAATTTGACCACCCCGTATGCTTAAATTTCCAAAAGAGTTTTTCTTTATAAAAATGCCCTGAGTAAAGATCCCTTAAGAGTCAAAATATTTTGATGACCCGGGTGCTACGTATTAATATTGTAGATATTATAATATTTACTTCATAGCTAAGAAATGTTAGATTTTGACCTTATAATAGTCTTTCATCGAAACTAAGTTACTGGATAATCTTGTAGGTACAAAAGAAGGAGACTTCTAGTTGAGACCAGAATCAGAATCTAGATCTAGTTATCCCAGATCAGATTACCAGGTGGATTTTTATTATATAAGAATATATTTCAGGTTATTAAGCCCTGATATTTATAAAATGAATATGATTGAATATCCAACTCATGACGGTATTTGATGTGCTCTCCTGACTCATGTAAGTCTTACTACTGTTTTTGATGACGACACTACAATGGTTCACGATATCGAGCCCTAAGCAAACAGGGCAGTGTCCAACCTTAAGCAGCCGGATTGTGTACACGAACCGACTCACCGTAAGCGTTCTAGGGGAGAGTGGCGCGCAATGATGGAACTAAAATGATTTAGTATACATAGAATTCACAAATTTTCTATTTTAAAAGCTTTCCATGATATGTTTAAAATATGAATGGATATTCTGTTTTATAAAATAATTGTGAAGTTTTTCTTAAAGGTACATACTGAGTGCATTAGTGTTCGGTATTTATTTTCACCAAAACTGCAAGTGTACAGCGAGGCTTATAGGATAGCGGTGAACAAGAGTATCGTATCCAAAGGGTTTTAAGATTTAATCTGCTAGTTATTCAATTTAACCCCTCGCAGTTATCTAGACTATCAAACATGGTTGGATTTAACTAATTAAAAACTAAAGATAATAAATAAAATAAATCACCACAGCAGAAATCAACACAGATAAATCAAACACTGAAGAAAAAGACGCATTCTAGGATTGAATAATCATTATTTAATCCATTCTCTTAATCAATCCATTTAATGTCTATGTTGGGATTTAAATCATGATAGAACAATCACTCATGTATTCTAAACCTTGTCTCGAAGCGCCTAGATTGTAGATCACACAACAAATATTAACGTCTCCGTTCAATACCTATTATGCAACTCCTAATGGTTCCAAAGATTTATTGTTCTCTAAATTAATCGCAACTCTCTCGAGTGATATTAACTAACCAGTTAATTATTTCAGATCTTGTGTTAAAACTCATCTCTCGAATTATAGATTAACACATCAAATTGTATCATTTAGTGATCAAGTAAATAATACAGAGAAAACAGGAATAATCAAAACATAATTAAATCATAGACACCAAATAATATGAATCAAAAGAACTTCATAAATAAATCATAATCCAACCCTAGAATACTAGGGTTTTAGCTATCCATGGCAAAATAAACAACTAAAACAATCCACAAAATAAACATTGTATTCTAAGAATAAAGTAAATAAAACCCGGAGATTCTATATTGGCTTTGGTCTTGAACACTCTTGAATCCTTTGGTCTTGTTCTTCGCGTCTTCTTTTCTCTGCAGTAACTCTCTGTTGGTAACTTTTAGGTAGGAGAAATTGTGTCTAATTTTCGTGCATTGAATCCCTTAAATACCAAGTTAAGAAAAGCCCAAAATAGGTCAAAAATCGGACAGACCCGCTTGATTCGCGACCTCGCTCGCGACCCAGTCACCCGCGACTCGGGTCGCGAGTCCACGTGGCAATACGTGGCATGACGTGGCGCTGACGTGGCAGAAAATTTGCGACCAACCTTGAAATTCGCGACCGGGTCGCAAGTAAAACAAAGGAGAACCTTGCCTCTGTCGCGCCATGCAGAAAAAGGGAAAAATGGTGATTCGCGACCAGATTCGCGACCTCCCCGGTCGCGAGTCCGGTCGCGAGTATTTCCCAACTCCGGCAGCCTCTCAGTGTTTTGCTTCGTTCTCACTCGTTTCTCGTCCGATTGACCCGATTCTTTTTGCAACGCATTCCTAACTTGATTTCCTATCTTTCTAGGGTGTTCCCACACTCATTTGAAGTCCACACAAAAAAATGGCATTAATTCCCTTTACAATGAACAAACACGTGACATTGCACAAAACATAGAAAACTATGAAAAACTCAACACTTCATGCATGCAATGCCCATCAAATACCACTCAAATGTACCTCAAAATACATGTAAAATATGATGTTATCAACTCCCCCAAACTTAAAACATTGTTTGTCCCCAAACAAAGAACAAAAATCAAACATGGAATTCAAACAATACATAACTCCACAATTTATAATCTAGCATCTATAACTCCGAAATCTAATAGGGGAAATGACAAGAACAAGCACAACACTCAAATCATGAACACATGCGATAGATTTCAACAAGCAAAATTTAAGCCAATGATCTTCACCGGTGTGTGTTTCGCTCAAACACTCAAAGTGTGATAAAATAAGGGTAAGCACTCATCGAAACATTGAACTATACACTTGATCTACCATAGGCTTGCATACAATCTAAGCTCTCTACTGACAAATAAATGTGCTCAAAGCTAGGATCAAATAGGACTTTGGTAAAGGTTGTAATGTAGGCTTAGGTTAAGGTTAGGGATTTTTGGCTAAAGTGACTCACAATTGTAGAATCAATACACCACTTTTACTTTCTACTCCCAACTACTTTTCACGTTCACACACTAGTTGGAATTTTCCAACTTCCTCCTACACATCCTTAAATCATCCATATATTCTTTCTACTCATGGACCTTTGGTCTCTTTTCTTATTTATTTTCATTGGCACTTTTCACATTTTTTCTTTTGTGCTATTTTTAATTTTTTTTTTCAACACTCATATAGCACTTTTTTTTTTGTGCACCAACAAAAATCACCAATTATCACCATTTTTTTTTCTTCTTCATTCCAACTCCAAAACTCCTTACCCTTCTTCCTCTTTCTCCAAAAGAATCAACAAATGACATTCCAAATAGGCTTCCAAAGAAAAGGCAATTAGGCACAAGAGGGCTCGCAAAGGAATATAATGAATTTAGGACAGTGTATGGGATAAATGGATAAAGAAAAGATGGCCTATTATCATCTCATATTTTCAAGCACAGAAACTCAATCTCAAGCAAGACGACATGCAAGTTCTAGAGAAACAAGTGCATAGACAACCAACACACAAGAACAAAAATTAAGACAAAAGTCTTATAGGCTCAAAAATCTCACAGCTCAACATTGGACAAAATAAAGCTCGAAGAACTCCAAAACACATGCTCATTCAAATCATGCTATACGTGCTCAAATCATAAAGCATATATCATCAAAATCCCAAGTACAATTCAAGACCAAAATTCAAAAATTTTCAAACTTTCCGGAAAAACAAAAACAAAAACAAAACAAGTAAAGCAAGTAAAAACACAAAAAAACACAATAAAGGTCTAGACACTACAAGCATACATCCCTCCAAACTTATTCAAATCCACGGGATGGAATAAGTTTGCAAAAATGCATGTAGGTGTCGTCGACCACTTACAACGATCACATGGATGTCAGGTTGGGTTCAACGTCTTCCCCCAAACTTGTCGACAGACAAGTTGATCAAATTTCTATCCCCCAAAGTATAGCATCCATCCGGTCTTTACCTGCATAACTCAGAAAAAGAAGTGAAAAACATAAATAAGAAAAAAAACTAACTGAAATAAAAAAAAACATATTGGGTTGCCTCCCAACAAGCGCTGCATTTAACGTCGATAGCCAGATGAATTTTTTTTTGGGAACTCAAGTTCCCAAAAGCGGGGAAATGGGTATCCCCCATTCTCTTCCCCGAGCATCCATCTTCATGCCTCCATCATCAAACAGGAACTGAATGTGTTCATCTTCAAACCGGAGAGTGAGAATCCCTGTGTCTAGGTCGATGTTGGCCCGTCCGGTGCGCATAAATGGGCGTCCCAAGATAAGAGGAACGCTCTTGTCTTTCTCCATGTCTAGCACCACAAATTCCACCGGGAATATGAAATCCTTCACTTTAATCAACACATCCTCTAGAATTCTCTCGGGATGGACCACAGATCGGTCAGTCATCTGCAAACACATGGTTATAGGCTTGAGTTTCCCACAGTTCAATCTCTTGAAAAAGGAGAACGGCATCAGATTGATGCTCGCCCCCAAGTCACATAATGCTCGACCACCTATCTTGTCTCCAACAGTAATGGGGAGCATAAAACTCCCCGGATCCTTCATCTTGGTAGAGAGCTTCCTTTGGATGATGGAACTGCAGTTTTCAGGGAGGTGCACAGTCTCAAACTCCTCTATCTTTTTCTTCTTAGACACAGCATCCTTGAGGAACTTTGCATACTTGGGCAAGTGCTGCAGTGCCTCCACCAAAGGAATGTTGATTTGCACCTTCTTGAATATTTCCAAAAATCTGGAAAACTGTGCATCAACTTTCTGTTTTGAGGTCCTTTGTGAGAATGGGATAGTCACTGTGGGGGAAGCTATATGACCCTTTTAAGGACTCCTGATGGTGGAATTCGGTTTGTCGGAAGGCATTTTGGAAGGAATGACTTTGGCGACAGCAATAGGCGCAGGAACCTCAGTGTGCAGATGGATTGCATTGCACTGTTCCTTAGGATTTACTGTGGTGTTGCTAGGAAACTGTCCCGGTTGGTGCTGAGTTCCTACAATTGTAGCTAGCTGACCCAGTTGATTCTCGAACATCTTCATTTGCACACTCATGGTACCCACAGTATTTTTCAGCTTCTCCACTCTAGCTTGCGACTCCCCCATGAATTTATCGGTCTTCCCCATGAACGCCATTAATAGATCATCCATCTTTGGCTTCTTCTCATCATTGATTACTCCATTTGTTACAGAGAAGCCAGGAGGGGGCTGCAGTGCATCGTTGGGATTCCCATATGAGAGGTTGGATCGGTTACCTTGGTAGAATTGATTCCCGCCTCGGTAATTATTACCATCATAACCACCTCTTTGATTGATGTAGTTGACATCTTCAACTATATTTCCCATGGGGTTATCTACACCCGGTCGCGCCATAGCATCAAATCTGCTATTGATCGTGGCATTCAGAGTAGTCAGCTGGGCGGTAAGCTTGGCAATCGGATCACTATCATCAACTACTGCAGATCTTTTCAAAATCTTCACTTGTCGATCCCCAGACCACTGATAGCTGTTGGTTGCCATGTCCTCTATGATCGTCACAGCTTGATCGTGGCCCTTGTTCAACAAAGAGCCGCCAGCAGAGGCATCCAGAAGCCTCTTCAATTCCATGTCACACCCATTGTAGAAGATGCAGACTTGATGATCTACCCCAAATCCATGGTTGGGGCACTTCCTCAGCATATCTCAAAACCGTTCCTAAGCCTCATATAATGTCTCATCCTCATATTGACGAAATTGTGTAATTTCGCCCTTCAGCTTGAGAGTCAAACCAGGTGGAAAGAATTTGTGCAGGAACTTGTGCGCAAGACTTTCCCAGCTGTCCACAGACCTAGCGGCTAGAGATTGGTACCATTGCTTAGCCGTATCTCGTAAAGAGAACGAAAATAGGCGTAAGCGAATGGCGTCATCGGGGACTCCATTCATCTTCACTGTACTACAGATCTCCAAGAACTGCGTCAAGTGTGCATTCGGGTCTTCAGTGGCCCGTCCTCCATATTGCTTTTGTTGAACCATGGAGACCAATCCCGATTTCAACTCGAAGTTATTCGCATTGATCTGGGGACCAGGAATGTCTCCATGGTTAAGTACTGGAACAAAGAGTTCATTAATTGGAGGTGGCTCTACAGCTCGAGCAACATCTTGCTCTTTCATTCTCCGCTGCATTTCCTCTAACTGTCTCTGCATTTGACGCATCTGTTCGACCGTAACATGAGCTTGTTGTTCTGCCATCTCTCTTCTTTTTCTTGCGTTGTTATGCCGAACGGTAGCTTCAATCTCAGGATTGAATTCTTCTAGAGATCCTCCCTGAGATCGTGTATGCATACACAACCTAATCACAATAAAAAGAAGATTATAAAATTTTAAAAGAAAATAGACTAAAGACTGAAAAATAAATTTCTAGATTAACACAAGAAATTAAATCTAAATAATAGCAAATAAAAAAAATTAAATCCCCGGCAACGGCGCCAAAAACTTGTTCGGTATTTATTTTCACCTAAACTGCAAGTGTACAACGGGGCTTATAGGATAGCGGTGAACAAGAGTATCGTATCCATAGGGATTTAAGATTTAATCTGCTAGTTATTCAATTTAACCCCTCGCAGTTATCTAGACTATCAAACATGGTTGGATTTAACTAATTAAAAACTAAAGATAATAAATAAAATAAATCACCACAGCAGAAATCAACACAGATAAATCAAACACTGAAGAAAAGACGCATTCTAAGATTGAATAATCATTATTTAATCCATTCTCTTAATCAATCCATTTAATGTCTATGTTGGGATTTAAATCATGCTAGAACAATCACTCATGTATTCTAAACCTTCTCTCGAAGCGCCTAGATTGTAGATCACACAACAAACATTAACGTCTCCGTTCAATACCTATTATGCAACTCCTAATGGTTCCAAAGATTTATTGTTCTCTAAATTAATCGCAACTCTCTCGAGTTATATTGACTAACCAGTTAATTATTCCAGATCTTGTGTTAAAACTCATCTCTCGAATTATGGATTAACACATCAAATTGTATCATTTAGTGATCAAGTAAATAATACAGAGAAAACAGGAATAATCAAAACATAATTAAATCATAGACACCAAATAATATGAATCAAAAGAACTTCATAAATAAATCATAATCCAACCCTAGAATACTAGGGTTTTAGCTATCCATGGCAAAATAAACAACTAAAACAATCCACAAAATAAACATTGTATTCTAAGAATAAAGTAAATAAAACCCGGAGATTCTATATTGGCTTTGGTCTTGAACACTCTTGAATCCTTTGGTCTTGTTCTTCGCGTCTTCTTTTCTCTGCAGCAACTCTCTGTTGGTAACTTTTAGGTAGGAGGAATTGTGTCTAATTTTCGTGCATTGAATCCCTTAAATACCAAGTTAAGAAAAGCCAAAATAGGTCAAAAATCGGACAGACCCGCTTGATTCGCGACCTCGCTCGCGACCCAGTCACCCGCGACTCGGGTCGCGAGTCCACGTGGCATGACGTGGCGCTGACGTGGCAGAAAATTCACGACCAACCTTGAAATTCGGGACCGGGTCGCGAGTAAAACAAAGGAGAACCCTGCCTCTATCACGCCATGCAGAAAAAGGGAAAAATGGTGATTCGCGACCAGATTCACGACCTGCCCGGTCGCGAGTCCGGTCGCGAGTATTTCCCAGCTCCGGCAGCCTCTCAGTGTTTTGCTTCGTTCTCACTCGTTTCTCGTCCGATTGACCCGATTCTTTTTGCAACGCGTTCCTAACTTGATTTTCTATATTTCTAGGGTATTCCCAAACTCATTTGAAGTCCACACAAAAAATGGCATTAATTCCCTTCACAATGAAAAAACACGTGACATTGCACAAAACATAGAAAACTATGCAAAACTCAACACTTCATGCATGCAATGCCCATCAAATACCACTCAAATGTACCTCAAAATACATGTAAAATATGATGTTATCAATTAGTACTCACGCCCAAATATTTTTAAATATTTTCAGGATAAGCTGCGGGATGGTGGACGGCTGTGCTAAGGCTGAAGGGCTATCTTTTGATGTATATGTTTCTTTTATGTGTGGAGTCCAATTGAGAACATGGCTACCCTTTTGTGTCTGAATAAATGCATTGCGTTCTTGTCCGCTTACTCTGATTATTGTTATGGAGTGTTCGGTTCTCTGAATCCCATTTTCTTTACTGTTATGGAGTGTTCGGTTCTCCAAATCCCATTTTCTTTACTTTTATAGAGTGTTCGGTTCTCTGAATCCCATTTTCTTTACTGCTACGGAGTGTTCGGTTCTCTGAATCTCGTTTTCTTTACTGTTATGGAGTGTTTGGTTCTCCAAATCCCATTTTCTTTATTGTTACGGAGTGTTCGGTTCTCCGAATCCCGTTTACTTTCCGTTCCTGACAGGCAAAAGCCTAGCATTTATTTACTTTCCTTATTCAGACAGGCACAAGCCTGACATTACATTACTTTCCATGTCAAGGCAAAAGTCTGGCTTTATATTTCTTCACGACAGATGAAAGTCTGACATCTCTTTACTTCATATATTTTGACAGACATCCGTCTGGCGATTTTCATGCCTAACCTATTAACAGTTAACCTTTAAACTGTTATTATTTACATTGATGTTTGCCTTCGTTATTCTTTTCTTGGGTTCATCATAAGAGTCATGATATCTGGTTGGAGTCATTTTAGACGCTTTAAAAGCGTGGATTGATCCATTTATAGAGGTTATGCTGCCTAAATTTTTAGGGCACTAACTCTAGTTCTTTGATTACTTCTGTTCGACAACCCCTTTCCCCTTCCCCTAAGTAGCGCACCGGTCCCATGCCCTTCTCCCGGGACCGAGGCATTACAGAGTGGTATTAGAGCTGGCTGCAACTCTACAGGCCTGTCATATTGTTGATTGAGTCTAGTTCTCAGTGTTATCTCTTAATTGATTGTCTGATAGCCCTAGCACGTCGCCTGCACTGCTCTCATCTTGCTTAAAAAAAAGGTACGCAAGTTAAAATGTTTTTAAGATTCAAGAATGTGGATAAGGACCATTTTCCATATTAATGGTACTTATGAAAAGTCGGGCCAATGATGTTTTCAAACAAATGATGGTATCATTTTGGGACTATGTGTCCATATGATGATGATTATGAATGAAAGGGACTTATTGCCCATGATGGTAAAAATTGTGGGACTTTGTGCCCAGATGGTATTGAATTATTATTTTTAAATGGGATTATATGTCCATGATATGATTTGAAGGAATGTGTGATGATAGTAATTAATGCCATATGATTAGAAATGTGATAATGTGTAAGTGATTGGAAATGTGAGAATGTTAAAGTAATTGGAAATGTGATGATGATAAATTGATAGGAAACCCGGAATGCTTATGGAGATGGAATGTGAGCGTAGAATGATTTGATTAGGAATATAGATGAACATAGCTAATTATGACTTATACACAGATTGGATTTTCAGTTACCTCTCTTAACATTCATGTGGAATGTAGACTGACTAAGTGCTTCACTTTCAAATAAGTAGACTGATTAGAATTGCGTGAGAAATGTTGTTGAGCATTTAGTTTAGGAGATATCTCACATTTGTATTAATTTAGCAGGAAGTGGATTTTATGATAGTCATTTCTGAAGCCTAAAATTTTTCAGAATGCCGCCTAAGAAAAGAACACAGAACCAAGAAAACCATGGACAACCTGCACCCATTCCAATCCCTATACCAGCATCAAGAGCAGAAGAAGCTTTTCATAAACATCACCCATCTACTTTCAATGGGCTAGGTGACCCAATAGATGCAGAAAAATAGATTCGATCTCTGGACCGAATATTTGATTACATGTCTTGCATGAATGAGGAAAAGCTTACATGTGCTCAGTTTCAATTAATTAACGATGCAGACTATTGGTGGGAGTCTGTAAAAAGAACTATGACTTATGAGCAATGGCAGGAATTTACTTGGGAAGACTTTAAGGAAGAAGTTTATCAGAAATACATTCCTGATTGCTATCGAGAAAAGAAAGAGTCAGAATTCTGGAACCTCCGACAGGGAAGCTCTATTGTTACTGAGTATGACCGCACCTTTAATCAACTCTCTCGTTATGCTCCATATCTCGTGGACTCGGACTGCAAGAAGGATAAGAAGTTTAGGAAGGGCCTTAAACCATAAATCACCATGACTCTTATGGGGCATGATGAGATGTCGTATGCGCAAACACTGCGTCGGACTTTGAACATAGAGTCTGTTATGCCAGCTGAGAAAACCCAGCCATAACAATCTTCCCAAGATCTGAAGGAAAAGTGGAAATGGGAAGATAGAAATGCAGTAGGAAATAAGAAATAGTGGGCCAAGGGAAATACCAATTATGGACAATAGAATCAACAAGGAAATAGGACTCCCTGCCCTATCTGTCGGAAGTTTCATTCAGGGAAGTGTATGAGGAATACAGATGGATGTTTCTTCTGTCATCAACCGGGACATTTTGCTCGAGATTGTCCTGGGAGTAAAGGAAATACAAGTTTTCCTCCTAGACCAGCACAATGTGGGAATATAAATCAGAGGCCTAATCAAGGGAGCAATTCTAGGCCTAATCAGGGTGGAAACTTAAGGCAAAATGAAAAAGAAAATTTTAAGCCAGACCAAGGACAACGTGCCCCACAGCCAGCCAGGACTTATGCACTTCAGCAACAGCAGATAGAGCAAGCCCTAGAAAATTTGACAAGTATGATTAACATGTTTAATATACCTATGCTCGCTTTATTTGATACTGGAGCTACACACTCTTTCATTTCAGAAAAGGCTAGCGAAAGATTAAAACTTAGACAGGTAGATGCTACTAATACCTTAGAAGTTAGCATCCCTTCTTGAAAAACTGTGATAGCCAATAGAATGTGCCTAAATTTGGAACTCGAGATTAACAAAAACATTTTCATCACGGATTTATATGTAATCGATATGAAGGATTTTGATATAATCTTGGGAATGAATTGGCTAACTGCAACGTATGTGACTATATGTTTTCATGAGAGAGATGTCATATTCCAGAAGCCAGGAGAACCAAAGGTAATTTTCTTTGGAGCAAGAATGGGTTTGAAGATAACAGTTGTTTCAGCCCTGAAAGCTATAAAGCTAATGAGAAAAGAAGGTTGCCATGCTTTTCTGGTTAACCTAGTAGGAAAAGAGAAAGAGGGAGTAACGATAGATCAAGTCCCTATCATTCGGGAATACAAGGATGTTTTCCCACAGGACCTACCAGGGCTACCGTCCGATAGGCAAACTGAATTTACCATTGACTTGGAACCAGGAGCAGCTCCTATATCTAAGGCACCATATAGAATGGCCCCTAATAAGTTGTAAGAACTGAAGATACAACTACAAGAGTTGTTGGATTTAGGTTTCATACAACCCAGTGTCTCATCTTGGGGAGCGCCTATTCTCTTTGTTAAAAAGAAGGATGGTACATTGCGAATGTGTATAGACTATAGGGAGTTGAATAAGGTGACAGTTAAGAATCAGTATCCATTGCCAAGGATAGATGACTTGTTTGACCAACTAAGAGGAGCTAATGTATTTTCAAAGATTGATTTACGTTCAGGTTATCACTAATTGAAGATAAGAAAAGAAGATGTGCCTAAGACAGCATTTTGAACACGTTACGGCCATTATGAATTCTTAATGATGCCATTTGGGTTGACTAATGCACCTGCAGTGTTCATGGATATGATGAACATAGTCTTTCATCAATATCTGGATAGCTTTGTTCTTGTATTTATAGATGATATTCTTATCTATTCCAAAAGTGAGGAACAACACCAAGAACATCTACATATAATTCTGGAAACACTAAGGAAGGAGAAATTATATGCCAAATTCAGTAAATGTGAATTTTGGCTCAGTGAGGTAATATTCCTTGGCCATATTGTGTCATCAAAAGGAATCAAAGTAGATCCTGCTAAGGTTGAAGCAGTAAGTAACTGGAAGTCACCTTCCAGTGCACATGAGATAAGAAGTTTTCTAGGGTTGGCAGGCTACTACAGATGATTTATTGAAGGATTTTCTAAATTGGCAATGCCAATGACAAAATTGTTGAAAAAGAAGGCTAAGTTTATTTGGACTGAGGAATGTGAGAAGAATTTCCAAGAACTTAAGAAAAGACTGACCACGGCTCCAGTATTGGTTATACCAGAAGGAAATGAAGGATTTGTTATCTTTACAGATGCGTCTAAGCTAGGGTTAGGGTGTGTGCTAATGCACGACAGGAGAGTCATTGCTTATGCATCTCGTCAGCTCAGGCCACATGAGTTGAACTATCCCACCCATGACCTAGAGCTTGCAGCTGTGGTACATGCCTTGAAAATTTGGAGGCATTATCTATACGGTGTCAGATGTGAAATCTACACTGATCATAAGAGTCTTAAGTACTTCTTTGAACAGAAGGACTTAAACATGAGGCAGAGAAGATGGCTGGAATTAGTTAAGGATTATGATTGTACCATTCTCTACCATCCCGGTAAAGCAAATGTTGTGGTAGACGCCCTTAGCCGAAAAACCAGAGCAGAGTTAGGTTGTTTCCTAACGCAAGAAGAAATGTTAATTGAAGAATTTCAAAGATTAATTAGAGCTGCAGTTGGTTCGACCACCAAACTCTACCAAAGGACTTATAGCTGTTTTAATAACTAAACCTGATTTAAGAAAATGAATTGTGGAGGCACAAGGAAGGGATGAGTTTTTAGAGAAGATGCGATTGAAAGTAGGAACTGGGGATTCAAAAGGATTTGCTGAAGCAAATGACAATGCTCTCATGTACGAGAGAAGAATATGTGTGCCCCACAATGAAGAGTTAAAGAATAAAATCATGATGGAAGCTCATGATACTCCATATACTGTTCACCCTGGAAGTACAAAGATGTATAGAGATTTGAAGAGAAACTTCTGGTGGTGAAATATGAAGAGAGAAGTGGCCTCATTTGTTGAACGATGCTTAACATGTCAGCAAGTAAAGGCGGTACATCAACGACTATCAGGATTATTACAACCACTTGAAATCCCAGAATGGAAATGGGAACATATCAACATGGATTTTATAGTAGGATTACCAAAGTTAGTGCGAGGAAACACTGCGATATGGGTCGTTGTTGATCGATTGACCAAATCCGCGCACTTTGTACCAATCAAGAGGACACTTGGACTAGATAAGTTGGCTCAACTCTATGTGAAAGAGATTGTACGGCTACACGGAGAACCCGTCTCGATCACCTCTGACCGAGATACCAGATTTACTTCTAGATTCTGGATAAGTCTACAAGATGCCATGGGAACACAACTAAATTTCAGTACAACTTTCCATCCTCAAACTGATGGACAATCAGAAAGGACAATAAAAATATTAGAAGACATGCTCAGAGGAGTTGTAACTGATAGAGGTGGAAGTTGGGAAAATGTTTTACCCTTAGTGGAGTTCGCCTATAACAACAGTTATCAGGCAACCATTGGAATGGCACCACATGAGGCTTTGTATGGTCGAAGATGTAGATCACCACTTTACTAGGATGAAGTAGGTGAAAGAAAGATGTTGGGCTCTGAGATTGTTCAGACAACAATTGAAATAATTGATAAGATAAGGATGAGAATGAAGGAGGCCCAAGATAGACAAAAAGCCTATGCAGATAAACGTCGAAAGGATTTGTATTTTAATGTTGGTGATAAGGTTTTTCTCAAAATATATCCTACTAAAGGAATTATAAGTTTTGGCAAGAGAGGAAAATTGAGACCACGGTATATTGGACCATTTGAAATTCTTGAACGAGTTGGAGAGGTAGCTTATAGACTAGCCTTACCTCCAAGTCTAGCTGAGGTTCATAATGTTTTTCATGTCTCAATGTTGAGAAAGTACGTGTTTAATCCTAAACATGTTATAAAGAATGAAGAGATAGTCCTAAACCAGGATTTATCATATGAAGAAAGACCAGAGGCTATTCTCGATCAAAAGGTCCAAGAATTACGAAACAAACGAATATCACTGGTGAAAGTCCTATGAAATAACCATGGGAGAGAGGAAGCTACCTGGGAGCTTGAAAGCAGAATCAGAGAGTTGTACCCTGATTTACCCTATAGAGGTACGTAAATTTCGGAACAAAATTTTTTCTAAGGAGGGTAGAATATACTATCCCAAAATATTTTAGAAGGTTTTATTCAACTTATGTTACCCTTTGGTAAGTTAGAAAATAAATTGGGTCCTTAAAGGATTTAAATTAAGGAAAATCGCAGCCACGGAAATCTGTTAAAATTTATTTTGGTCAAAAATTACTTTAAAATATGTTCTGATATTTTTCTAGGGCTGATAGAAAAAGTTTCAAGGATCGTGCCAAAATTTGAATTTTTCAATTTCGAGTTCAAATGAACTCTTGGCACAACTTTTAATAGAAAAAGGCACATCCGTCATTATTCAATTTCTTTTTCAAATACTATCCTATTCGTAATTACCCTATCTTTTTTCCATCATTATCCTCTTTCTTTTATTCGTTATTATCCTATTTATTTTTCCTCCATAAATAGAAGCTTAACGTTTCATTTTTCATTCATTTTTTTTCGAAAATCGAAACGCCGAGCAGCTTCCAGAGAAGGTATGTCCCTAATTTTCTATTTCAATTCCGAAATAGTCATTTTGAAGGTGTCAATACGTAGATCACGAATACGTGATTGAAAAGATGATTTGACGGACGATTACAATGAAAAATCACCGTGACCATCGTCAAAGACCATCACCACCGCCACCTATCACCCCAACAATCAAATCAATCACCACCGCCCTTCCACCACCCCACCCCCATTAATCACTAAACAATCAACCCCATCACGCCAACAATCTCCAAATGGAGATTAACTCCATCATCGCCACACCAACCGCCTCAAATCGGCGATCCTTTCGGATCGTCGAATCAAAAAGTGCCTTTAGGATTTTATGTTCTATGTATATTTATATATATTTTTCATGTTATCACTTTTTAATTATCAGGTATATTTTGGGTATCACAATATTAAATTGTAGTCTTTTTCAGATCTATCCTTCATGGATAGCCCTATCGTATTTTTAATCTCAAAAGTTGTTCCGTCTCAAAATATAGTATTTTTATTTAAAGTTTCATATTTTTCCAATGGGCGGATCATGCGGTATGAATTTATTTGTACCGAATTAATTTTAGGATACGAATTTGACCACCCCGTATGCTAAAACTTCCAAAAGAGTTTTTCTTTCTAAAAATGCCTTGAGTAAAGTTCCCTTAAGAGTCAAAATATTTTGATGACCCGGGTGCTGCGTATTAAAATTGTAGATATTACAATATTTACTTCATAGATAAGAAAGGTTAGATTTTGACCTAATAATAGTCTTTCATCAAAACTAAGTTACCGGATAATCTTGTAGGCACAAAAGAAGGAGACTTCTAGTTGAGACCAGAATCAGAATCTAGATCTAGCTATCCCAGATCAGATTACCAGGTGGGTTTTTATTATATAAAAATATATTTTGGGTTATTAAGCTCTGATATTTATAAAATGAATCTGATTGAATATCCAACTCATGACGGTATTTGATGTGCTCTCTTGACTCATGTAAGTCTTACTACTGTTTTTGGTAATGAAACTACAATGGTTCACGATATCGAGCTCCAAGCAAAGAGGGCAGTGTCCAACCTTAAGCAGCTGGGTTGTGTACACGAACCAACTCACCGTAAGCGTTCTAGGAGAGAGTGGCGTACAATGATGGAACTAAAATGATTTAGTATACATGGAATTGACAAATTTTCTATTTTAAAAGCTTTCCATGATATGCTTAAAATATGATTGGATATTCTGTTTTATAAAATGATTGTGAAGTTTTTCTCAAAGGTACCTACTGAGTGAATTAGTACTCACGCCCAAATCTTTTCAAATATTTTCAGGATGAGCTGCGGGATGGTGGACGGCTGTGCTAAGGCTGAAGGGCTATCTTTTGATGTATATGTTTCTTTTATGTGTGGAGTCCAATTGAGAACATGGTTACCCTTTTGTATCTGAATAAATGCACTGCGTTCTTGTCCGCTTACTCTGATTATTGTTATGGAGTGTTCGGTTCTCCGAATCTGATTTTCTTTACTGTTATGGAGTGTTCGGTTCTCCGAATCCCATTTTTTTTACTGCTATGGAGTGTTCAGTTCTCCCAATCTTGTTTTCTTTACTGTTGTGAAGTGTTCGGTTCTCCGAATCCCATTTTCCTTATTATTACGGAGTATTCGGTTCTCCGAATCCCGTTTACTTTCCGTTCCTGACAGGCAAAAGCCTGGCATTTATTTACTTTCCTTATTCAGACACGCACAAGCCTGGCATTATATTACTTTCCATGTCAAGGCAAAAGCCTGGCTTTATATTGCTTTCACGACAGATGAAAGTCTGGCATCTGTTTACTTCATGTATTTGGACAGACATCCGTCTGGCCATTTTCATGCCTAATCTATTAACTGTTAACCTTTGAACTGTTATTATTTACATTGATGTTTGCCTTCGTTATTCTTTTCTTGGGTTCATCCTAAGAGTCATGATATCTGGTTGGAGTCATTTTAGACGCTTTAAAAGCGTGGATTGATCCATTTATAGAGGTTATACTGCCCAAATTTTTGGGGCACTAACTCTAGTTCTTTGATTACTTCTTTTCAACAACCCCTTTTCCCTTCCCCCAAGTAGCGCACCGGACCCATGCCCTTCTCTTGGGACCGGGGCGTTACAGTATGCCGCTGAGAGCACAATCAGTGTGTGAATAATGTTTGCCCGCAATTACACAAAAGAAACATATACCAATAGAAATATATACAACCTAAACAAGACACAAACAACTAAAAAAAACTACTAACACAAGGGATAAAGTGTTCAAGGGGAGAATGGGTATTCTAACCCGTATGTTTCTAGCAATTTCCTTAAAGTCTTCTCCATTCTGTTGAATTTCTTGATTAGCTCCTGTAAGCCCTCATCTGGGATGCTATCTTCCTTGGTAGCTTCATCAGTTCTATCAAAAGTAGAAGTGTTCGGATTTGACTCTGGCAAGAGAAAGAATGGGAGGTTATCTCTGCCAACTTCGACCAACTTTCATCGCTTCAAGTGATTCAGGTCGTAGTATTCAATCACATCTAATGGTTCAACAGAGGGGGATGAGAGAGAGGTTCCACTTATACTTTCAATGATGCGGGAGATGAACGGGCCCATGGAGATGTAGAGTGTGGTCTTGCTGATAGCATTCACCTTCCACTGTTGTGCCACCGTATAACCAAAGTTCACCTTTGTGCCCTTTTTCATACACCACAAGATGACAGCTCTTGCTGGGTCACCTGCCATGTTCCATCCTTATGGGCATAAATGTTGTAGGCGATCCATCGGTGGTAAATTTACAGTGCGACGTCTCTGATTTCCCAACTTTTACTCATTTCTTATTTGAATTGGTCGGTCCCTCCAATTTCTTCTCATTGTCTCTAACTCGCCTTCGGCCACTTCTCAGGGGCGAGGGTCATCGCTTCCTTATACCACTACTTCTAGAGGTTAGACACTCCTAATATGCCCATATGCAGTTTCAGCTCTGTGATTGACATGTTGTAGTCGACGCCATGTACTTCAGACTTGATTACCCCAGGCATGTTCAGCAGATACCCCTTCACCGACTTGAAGTTGTAGGATGCAAGAAATTCGAATGCAAGATCCTTATAGGCCTTGTTTCTCAATTGCAGGGCCTCTGCCCATCTTATACTCTCAAAGTATTGGAAAACTGATATGATCCAAAATGGGGTAGTGCAAGTTTCGGTCCAAAAGGCCCATTGAAAGAGTTGGACTCATTGCTCTATTTTAAATAAGAGACTTATTTTATTTATTTATTATTTTCAGATTTAAATAGGTTATATTTTAAGATTTTTATTTGTTTCCTTGTTAGATTGATTTCCGTAGCAGATTTATTTCTTTTTCAGATTTATTTCCTTTTTCTTCTATTTTTATGTTTAGGAAACTTATTCTTTACCATCCCTATATAAGGGGACCATTGAGAATGAAATTAAGTGACCATGATTAATATATTTTTGTGAGTTTTCTCTTTAGAGATTTTATCTGAATTTCACGAGAAGTGCCATGAGTTCAAAATTGACTTATCAAGCAGAACATCACATCTGTTTGTAGCATCTTCATTCATATTCTAAGGTTCTTATTTCCAATCACAGTCGGGTTGTAGATTCATATATCTACGGTTCATCTGTGCTCTGAGATTCGAGTCGAGGAATTCCATCATTTATCCCGTTGTAACCTGATACTCCTGGGTTAGATTTCCATCATCATAAACTTGCTGGCGAGGATCACATCAATTGGTATCAAAGCTACGGCTTTGTATCAGGTTCCAATCTATCTATCTTTATTTTCTGTATTTAGTTTTTGTTAAAAATATTTTGAAAAAAAACAAAAAAAAAGAAATCAGCCAAAAAAAAAGAGAAGGAAGCTGCTTAAAAAGAAAAGAGCTAAAAAAAGAAAAAGAAAAAGAGAAGAAGAATCAGCTAAAAAAACTGTTTTGAGAAAAAAAATCTATTTTTTTTGTTGAATTTCATATTTGAAAATTTAAGTTGTTATTACTTGTAATAGAGTAAAAAAATATCGTCCAAGTTAAAAAAAGCACCCCAAAAAAAAGGAGGGACGAAGAAAAAAAAGATGTTTACTTCTACAGGGTATGGAGGATATAATGGTAGATATGGTTGTAGAGCTGATCAAGATGGGATGCACGACTTCAATGTTCCTTCTTTCCAATGGAAGAATGATCATGAACTATATTTGGATTGGGAGAGAAAGATGGAGTTATTGTTCGACTGTCATAGCTATCCAGAGTGGAAGAAGGTCAATGTAGCAGCAATTGGATTTTGTGACCATGCTATCAATTTGTGAAATCAATTTACATCCGACAGGTGACGTAATGGGGAACCACCGATAGAGACATGAAAAGTAATGAAGAGGGTGTTGAGAAGATGATATGTGCCTACTTACTACTATCGGGAACTTGAAAAGGAGTTGCAAAAGCTGAGGCAAGGAAGAAGAAATGCAGAAAAATACTACACTTAAATGAAGAAGGCCATGAGGTGAGCTGATGTGAAGGAATATCCAGAAGATACGATGGCTATATTTCTAGTTGGCCTACGTATGAAGATTCAAGAAAAAGTGGCCTTGCAGTATTATGGAGAGTTGGATGATATGGTGCAAAAGGCAATGAAAGTGGAGAAACGACTTTGAAGGTGGAGTGATAATACTACACAATCGAAATCCTCTATCTGGGATTTTGATTTCAGTGCTGTCAAACGTACACTGGAGTTGGATTTAGAGATGGCGGGCATCCTACAATCCAGAAGTTTGTGATGAAGAGAATAAGGTTGTTGCATATGGGGTTAATCCAAAGGGGCTCGTTGTGGAGGATTCAAATATGGGGAAGAAAACCATAGACGAATCAGTTTCTGCAACATTTGAGGATGAAGCAATTCTAGAAGAGTCAGTTCCCATTCATATCGATGAAATTATCCTAGAGGTGCCCATTCTAGAAATTGTTAATCTGGAGATGACGAGTGTAGAAGACACAGTTCATGTAGAGTATACAATGGAAGATAGTCAATCCTTAAGCTTGAAATTAAATGAAGATGAAGGGGTAGTCCAAGAGAAAGATGATGAAGTTTAGTTAGATGTGGAAAGGGGTGGAAATGTGATAGAATTACAGTTGGGAAGTGGTTGTGGGTAAAACGGAGTTCGTACAAGCAAGCGTGGAGGATCTTCCAAGTTCTAACTCCAATTCTCAAATTCTTTCTTTTAGTGTTTTTGTCTTACAGATTGCTAAAGATGTGCCGCCTGATATTGATGTTCCACCATAATTATTCGTGGTTTCCATGTCCATGCACTCTATGAAGTTGAAGTTGTAGCCGTTTAACAACGGCTGGATGTTCAAGTGTTTGGAGAGGTGTCATATGCTAGTTGTTCTAATTGTGTTCAATGATCGAGTCATGTTTGTCTTTGATCTAGGAGAAGGTTCGGATTTGAGGACAAATTCCTTTCAAGAGAAAGGGAATGATACAATCCAAGATGGGGTGGTATAACTTCCGGTCCAAGAGGCCCATTGAAAGAGTTAGACCCGTTGTTCTATTTTAAATAAGAGACTTATTTATTTATTATTTTCAGATTTAATTAGGTTATATTTTAGGGGTTTTATTTGTTTCATTGTTAGATTGATTTCCTTAGCATATTTGTTTCTTTTTCAGATTTATTTCCATTTTCTTCTAGTTTTATGTTTAGGAAACTTATTCTCTACCATCCCTATATAAAGGGACCATTGAGAACTAAATTGAGGGACCATGATTAATATATTTTATGAGTTTTCTCTTTAGAAATTTTATCTGAATTTCATGAGAAGCGCCGTAAGTTCAAAATTAACTTATCAAGTAGAACATCGCATCTGTTTGTGGCATCTTCATTCATATTCTAAGGTTCTTGTTTCCAATCACAATTGGGTTGTAGACTCATATATCTATGGTTTATCTGAGTTGTGAGATTCGGGTCGAGGAATTCCATCCTTTATCTAGTTATAACCTGATACTCTTGGGGTTGATTCCCATCATCATCAACCTTCCGGTAAAGATCGCATCAAGTGCTATTAAAGCTACAGCTTTGTATCAGGTCCTAATATATCTATCTTTATTTTTTATATTTAGTATTTGTTAAAAAATTCAGAAAAAAAAAACAAAAAAATATGAAATCGGCCAAAAAAAAGAAAAGAGAAGCTGATTAAAAAAAAGAAAAGAAAAGAGCTAAAAAAAACAAAAAGAAAAAAAAGAAGAAGAATTAGCCAAAAAAACTGATTTGAAAAAAAATCTATATTTTCTTTGTTGAATTTCATATTTGAAAATTTAATTTGTTATTACTTGTAGTAGAGTAAAAAAAACCATCCAAGTTAAAAAAATTTCCAAAAAAAAGAGGAGCGAAGAAAAAAAAAAGATGTTTACTTCTACAAGGTATGGAGGATATAATGATAGATATGGTTGTAGAGCTGATCGAGATGGGATGCGTGACTCTGATGTTCCTTCTTTCCAAGGGGAGAATGATCATGAACTATATCTAGATTAGGAGAGAAAGATGGAGTTATTATTCGACTGTCATAGCTATCCAGAGTGAAAGAAGGTCAAGGTAGCGGCAATTAGATTTTGTGACCATGCTATCAGTTGGTGGAATCAATTTACATCCGACAGACGACGTATTGGGGAGCCATCGATAGAGACATGGAAAGTAATGTAGAGGGTGTTGAGAAGACGATCTGTGCTTACTTACTACTATCAAGAACTTGAAAAGGAGCTGCAAAAGCTGAGGCAAGGAAGAAGCAGTGTAGAAAAATACTACACTGAAATGAAGAAGGCCATGAGGCGAGCTGATGTGGAGAATATCCAGAAGATATGATGGCTAGATTTTTAGTTGGCCCATGTATGGAGATTCGAGAAAGAGTGGCCTTGCAGCACTATGAGAAGTTGGATGATATGGTGCAAAAGGCAATGAAAGTGGAGAAATGTCTTAGAAAGTATAGTGATAATACTACATAATCGAAATCATCTATCTAGGATTTTGATTTTAGTGCTATCACACGTACACTGGAGTTGGATTTAGAGATGGCGGGCATCCTACAATCCAGAAGTTTGTGATGAAGGAAATAAGATTGTTCCAGATGGGGCTGATCCGAAAGGGCTCGTTGTGGAGGATTCAAATATGAGGAAGACAATCATAGACGAATCAGTTTCTGCAACATTTGAGGATGAAGCAATTCCTGAAGAGTTAGTTCCCATTTATGTCGATGAAATTATCCTTGAGGTGCCCATTCTAGAAGTTGCTAATTTGGAGATGACGAGTGTAGAAGACACAGTTTGTGTACAGTTTACAATGAAAGATAGTCAATCCCTGAGCTTGAAAGTAAATGAAGATGAAGGGGCAGTCCAAGAGAAAGATGATGAAGAGCAGTTAGAGATGGAAGGAGGTGGAAATGTGATAGAATTATTGCCATGTCTTGGAATTAAGAGCAAATTCAGTTGGAAAGTGGTTGTAGGTCAAACGGAGTTCTTACAAGCAAGCGTGGAGGATCTTTCAAGTTCTAAATCCAATGATGAAATTCTTTCTTTTAGTATTTTTGTCTTACAGATTGCTAAAGATGTGCAGCCTGATATTGATGTTCCACCATACTTATTCATGGTTTCCATGTCTATGCACTCTATGAAGTGGAAATTGCAGCCGTGAGGGACAGAAAGAAGGCTCAGTTGTGAGTATGTGCGAAAGAATAAGATAGAGAGAGTCGAGAGTTTAGAAGTTAAAAGTCATTTTAAGATCAGATTCACTCGTCTTTATATAGAGGAGTGATCTTGTGACAATTAAGTTCCATTGATCAATGGCTCTGTTGATTCTTCAATGTTATTTGATCTTCATAGCCGTTGAGTTCCATTGATCGATGACTCTATTGGTTCTTCAATGGTATTTGATCTTCATAGTCATTGAGATTTCTTTGAAGTAGTCGTTGCTCCGCCATTTGGATCTCTATTGTGCATTCATTTCAGGATCTTCATTGAACATTAACTGCATTAATTCCAAGATCTTCTATGAGCATTAACTGCGTTATTCTCTAGTTGGCAGCTTTGAGTTTTCAGTTGGCAGTTCTGAGCTTTCAGTTAGTAATTCTGAACTTGGCTGCTTAGTTTCGGCTAAATCTTCAGTTGGCTTTCTTTCTAAGCTTTCTTCGTCAGTTTAACTGATTACGAACTGTTGACTTAGTGTTGTCAGTTTGACTGATCACAAATTGTTGATCAGGTTATCAGTTTTGACTGGTCTTGATCTGAGCTTTAATCGGCTTGTCTTGAGCTATGAGCTGGTTGTCTTCAGTTCTGGCCATCAGCAATTGGTTTGTGTGGTGATCGCCAATGTATTTTTTTAATTTTCTTTTGTTTACTCCTCCCAATAGTTGTAATATTGATGGATCTGACTGGATTTGATGATATATATTGTAAAGTTTAAATCTTGGTAAGAAATGGGGGAAGATTATGTCGAAGAAGGCAGGGGGGGATCAGAGAAAAATGGAGGAAAGTTCAGGGAATTTTCCTCATAGTCCTTCATTAGGGAAAATGGAGGGTTTAACCCTATTACAACTGGGCTTAGACTTAGGCCCATTACATAGCAATTAAAAACAAAAATTAAATCCCACTTGGGATTAAAAAAAGAAACAACAACTACTAACTTTAATTAAATCTCAGCCGCAAGTCAGACTAAGCGAATCCATGGCTAGGATTAAGATCCCCTTTCTTAATTCAATTAACAATACGGCTTAGCAACTCAGTTCCTAAAAATCAAGTCTTGTTCTTCTTCTCCCTCTACCGTCGTTCTTCTCTTCTTCTGCGATGCCATCCCGCCGCCTAATTCCCACTCTTTCCCTCTTAACATCTCACCACCATCGACAACTTCCTCTCTATTATCAGATAGGCTAGAGTTCATAACAATTCCCCCTTCTTGAATTGGTCATCGTCCCTGAGGATCAAAACTACAAAATTTCTTGTAGATAAAAGAGGAGTCTTCCCAGTTGGAAAGATTAAAACTTTCCTCACCCCACTGTACCAAGATTTGAGAAATTGTATTCGAACCTCGGTTATCAATCCGCCTCCCTAGAATAGCAGTGGGAACCATGGAGAACAGTCCTTCATCAGTCGTCAATGGTAGTTTCTGAAGAGGTACACACCCCTCACTAATCTTTTTCTTTAACAACGACACATGAAAAACCGGATGGATTCGTGACCCAACAGGAAAGTCTAGCTTATAGGCTACCTTACCGATTTTTTCAATTACTTGGTAGGGACCGTAATACCTAGAAGCCAGCTTCACATTCCTACGAAGCTGCACTGAGTTCTTGCGGTATGGCTGCAACTTTAGGTAAACCCAATCCCCTATGTCGAATTGTCTCTCCACTCTGTTTCTGTCTGCATAAGTTTTCATTCGATTCTGGGCTTGCTGCAAATTCTCCCTAATGTGCTGCAACATCAGCCATCTTTGCTACAGTGTATCCTTTACCTCTTCATTAGTGAAGTCTAGGTAAGGACTCATAGATAGGTTAGGAGGCTCATACCCATAGAGGGCTTGGAATGGGGTTAGCCTTAGAGTCGAGTGATAATTGGTGTTGTACCAATATTCGGCTAGGGCCAGCCACTTAACCCATTGTTTTGGAGAACTAGATGTCATGCACCTCAGATAGTTCTCCAAGCATCTGTTTAATCTCTCAGTCTGTCCATCTGTTTCCGGGTGGTAGGCAGATGTGAATGCTAGAGTAACACCTAACCCCTTGAAGAGTTCTTTCCAAAAATTACTAGTGAACAATTTGTCTCTGTCAGTTACAATGCTCAATGGAGTGCCATGTAATTTATGGATATTATCCATGAAGACCTTGGCTACAACCTGTGCAGTTATAGGATGTGATAGGGCTATAAAATGGCCATACTTGGTCAATCGATCTATGACTACCAAGATGGTATCTTTTCCCCCAGACTTAGGTAGGCCCTCCACAAAATCCATGCTAATGTGTGTCCATGATTGCTCTGGTATGGACAGGGATTGCAGCAGCCCAGGCTTTAAACCATGCTCTCGCTTATTCATCTTGCAAACATCAAATTCCTTCACTAGCTTGATCACATCCATCTTCATTCCTGGCCAGTAGAAAGACTGTTTGAGCCTGAAATAAGTACCACAGATCCCTGAATGACCACCATAGGGAGATCCGTGCATGGTGTCCAATATCTTCTGTCTTAATCTCTTATGGTAACCTACCATCACTCTCTCCTTATGTCTTAGTAGCCCTTCAGTGAATGTGAAATCTGGGAACAAGGTGGGGTCATTCTCCTTGGAGGTGATCACTTTTTGGCAGAAAGTGTCATCTGTATAGCTCTCCACTACCTCCTTAAGCCAAGTAGGTGTTATTGTACTTAAGGCCAGACAACTATCATCTTCTCCTTGTACTCTGGACAGTGCATCTGCAGCTCTATTTTCTTTCCCTTTTCTGTAACAGATTTCGTAATCTAGTCCCAAGAGCTTAGTTATCCACTTCTGTTGAGTAGGAGACATAGTTTTCTGATCCAACAAGTGTTTGAGGGCTTGTTGGTCGGTCCTGATTATGAATTTATGCCCAAATAGGTAGTGTCTCCACCTGTGTATAGCCATAAGGACTGCGAGGAACTCTCTTTCATAAATAGACAAAGCTTGATTCTTAGGGCATAATGTCTTACTCATGTAAGCAATTGGCCTCCCTTCCTACATTAAGACAGCCCCTATACCATAGCCACTAGCATCCGTCTCCAATATGAAAGGCTTAGAGAAGTCGGGTAGGGCTAGAACAGGTGCACACATCATAGCTACCTTGAGGTTATTAAAGGCTTGTTCTGCTTCATCATTCCACTTGAACATGTCCTTCCTAAGGAGGGCTGTCAAAGGTTTACTAATAACATCATACCCCCTAATAAATTTTCCGTAGTAACCTGTCAACCCCAAGAAACCCCTTAGTTGCTTGATTGTCTTAGGTGCTAGCCAATCCCTCATACTCTTAATTTTCTGGGGGTCTGTAGATACTCCTTTTCCTGAAATTATATGTCCTAAATACTCAATACTACTTCTTCCAAACTGACATTTAGATTCCTTGGCATATAAGGAATTCTTCCTTAGTATTAGGAATACTTTTTTGAGATGTTCTTGGTGTTCTGCCTTGGTCTTGCTGTAGATCAGGATGTTATCAAAGAATACCAATACATGCTTCCTCAAGCAACCTTTGAATACTTGGTTCATCAATGATTGGAA
The DNA here is from genome assembly GCA_026008535.1 of Perilla frutescens. Taxonomy (NCBI): domain Eukaryota; kingdom Viridiplantae; phylum Streptophyta; class Magnoliopsida; order Lamiales; family Lamiaceae; genus Perilla; species Perilla frutescens. The sequence continues at coordinate 34,700,901 of BRKX01000012.1, forward strand.
GGTTGCTGGAGCATTACACAACCCAAATGGCATCACTACGAACTCGTAGTGGCCATGGTGGGTTCTGAATGCAGTTAGGTACTTGTGTTCAGGTTTCATAAGGATCTGGAAGTATCCGGACCTTAAATCAATTTTTGAAAATACATGTGCTCCATATAGCTCATCTAATAACTCATCTATCACTGGGATTGGGTAATCATGCTTTACTGTCAACCCATTAAGATATCTATAGTCCACACAAAGTCTCCAGGTGTTGTCCTTCTTCTTCACCAACAGAATTGGTGAGGCAAAAGGGCTCTGACTATTCTGTATAACTCCTGAGTCCAATAGCTCCTTAATAATCCTCTCTATTTCATTCTTATGGTCATGAGAAGTTCTGTAGGGATACTGATGTTTAGGAACACTTCCCTCCTTCAAAACTATCTGGTGTTCAACCCCTCTGATGGGAGGCAATCCCTTAGGTTCTGCAAAGACATCTGCAAACTCGGTAATCAGAGCCTGAAAATCTTGGTTGAGCTCCTGTTTTACTGTGGGGGCTGTGATAACATACAGTTCCTCTAACTCACTGATATGCTTAGAGTATAGGAGACTATATAGAGAATGGCTGGAGATGAGCTGACACTCAGCCTGAGAAGTTTGTGCATACATTCTATCATAATCCAATTCTATGGGAGTGCAGGCTTTGAGCCAATCACCCCCTAGTATGAGGTCATAACCCTCATTTTGGAGAAGTCTGAGTGATTGCTTGAACTTGTGGCCTTGCATATCCCAAGTAAAATTCTCTGTAGCTTGTTCACTAATGAGCCTATGCCCATTAGCTACCTTAATGAGTAGAGGGGTGACAGTCTTTAGAGGAATTTCCAACTTCTCGGCTGTGGTACCCTTAATGAAACTAAGGGTACTCCTTGTATCAATTAGGATCTGCAGAGGTTGTCCCTCATAGCTGCCTTTAAACCTCATGGTAGTTAGGCCTTCACTACCTGTTAGTGTATTTAATGATAGTTGTGTCTCTTCCATCAATTCTTCAGTTTTCCTTTCATCCCCTTCCTGTATCTCTAGGTCTTGAAGATGGATTAACTCTTCCTCCTCAGTTATCATGGCATACATAATTCTCGGTTTGCATCTATGACCTGGAACAAATTTTTCATCGCAATTGTAATAAAGTCCCTGCTGTCTTCTTTCTGCCATCTGACTTGTAGTCAACAACTTAACTGGGGGTTTGGTAGAATTGAAAATAGGTGTATTCCCCTTAGCCAGTGTGTTTGGTGTAGTAGTTTTGGGAAAATATGGGTTGTTGCTGGGATAGGTTCTGCCAACCCCTTTGAGTTTCTTTGAAATAGCCTCTATGGTTAATAATTGGCTCTGCCCAAGCTCAATGGTGTACTGCAAATCAGTGGATTTGAACATCATAATAGCAGACTTAAGTTCCTCACCTAGGCCACTTAGAAAACTTGCCATATAATAGCTCTCAGTGAACTCCCTCGGATGTAGCAAATCCATACATGCTTTAAGTTCCTCAAAACGCTCTACATAATCTTCATAGGATCCAGTGTGTTTAAGCTTGTTGAATTCACAGATGATCTTGGTCTCCTTAAGGTCATCAAATCTGGTAAAGATCACCTCCAAAAATTGCTGCCATGTAATATCTAATCCCTTAGCAGCAAGGTTTTGATACCACTGGTTTGCCTTTCCCTCAAATTGCATGGTAGCTAGGGCAATCTTTTGGCCATCAAATAGGTTAGGAATCATACTAAAATACCCATTGCACTTGATGATCCAAGATCTAGGGAGTAACCCATCAAATTTTGGGAAATCTACCTTAGGTAAAGGGTTGATTACTTGTGGGTTTTGTGGATCCATAACAGCCATAGGTCTTGCAACAGATTGCCCATGGTAACCAGCTGATCCTTGAATGGTTGGAAAAGGTGATCCTTGGGTAGTTGAATGAGGTGGTTCACCCAGAATTGATTCTTCAGTTGCAGGCTCCTTGACTTTGCTTCCTTTCAATAGTTCCAACCTCATTTCAGCCAAAAGTTTGGTAAGATACTCAAATTTCCCTTGCATATCATTATTCATGCCTTCTATCTTCTCTTGCATTTTTGTTTCAGCTGCTTCCCTTTTTAATGTCTCTGCTTGGAGGGTCTGATCTAGTTTATTTTGTGCTTCCAATAGGTCTTTAAAATGAGTGTTATCTGCCATATCTGAGTCCAAGGATGGTTGGCTCTGAGTACCAACTGTGGTGATCGCCAATGTATTTTTTAAATTTTCTTTTGTTTACTCCTCCCAATAGTTGTAATATTGATGGATCTGACTGGATTTGATGATATATATTGTAAAGTTTAAATCTTGGTAAGAAATGGGGGAAGATTATGTCGAAGAAAGCAGGGGGAGGATCAGAGGAAAAGGGAGGAAAGTTCAGGAAATTTTTCTCATAGTCCTTCATTAGGGAAAATGGAGGGTTTTAACCCTATTGCAGCTGGGCTTAGACTTAGGCCCATTACATAGAAATTAAAAACAAAAATTAAAGCCCACTTGGGATTAAAAAAAGAAACAACAACTACTAACTTTAATTAAATCTCAGCCGCAAGTTAGACTAAGCAATTCCATGGCTAGGATTAAGATCCCCTTTCTTAATTCAATTAACAATATGTCTTAGCAACTCAGTTCCTAAAAATCAAGTCTTGTTCTTCTTCTCCCTCTACCGCCGTTCTTCTCTTCTTCTGCGATGCCATCCCGCCGCCTAATTCCCACTCTTGCCCTCTTAATATCTCACCACCATCGACACCTTCCTCTCTATTATCAGATAGGCTAGAGTTCATAACAGTTTGTCTCAATGCTTCAGTTCGATTGATGTCAATTCTGGCCATTAGTTGGATGCTTCCAACTTTCAGTTAAACTGACTTGCTATCAGTTTCTTCAGTCAGATTGATTTCACTTCCAGCTCAACTGACTTAGATGTCAGTTTGATTGTAGCTGGTTCGGTTTTTCGAGCTTAGCCCTCAGTTGGGTTATTTTCTAACTGGTTAACTTCCAGCTGGATTGACCATACTCCAATTCGGTTAACTCTGGCTTCAGCCGAGTTCTTTTGGATTCTGTTTGGTCAGCTTTAGATTTCCAGCTTGGCTCTCCTTCAATTTTTCAGAAAATGTTTTGACATTTTATCAAAACCTCATCTAGGGATTCATGATAGTTTTTCTTACATCTTGCTACTATCATGCCATCATTCTTCCTAGATTAAAGTTTGGAATCAATTCAAGATAAATTAAGCACACTAAGTCTCATGCATGTTTCTATCTTAACCTATCCACATTCGACTTGAACACTTGTTACTTAGTCAGAAAGCATATTAATAAACAAGTCAAAAGTAAATAAATAACACATAGTAAAAGAAAGACAAACTAGATTATGGCTGGATCCAATGCCAATTTGGGTAAAAAGAGGTACTTGTATCAGCTGAGGGCAAACCGTCGGCCGTCATGCAGAATATTTAGGAACTTAAATGCAGCAAAATAAAATGTGAAAATGTAAATGTTATATGTGTGTTGCAACTGAAATAAATAAAGGTATTTATAGTTGTTTAACAGCCACATCTTGGCCCAGCCCAGCCCACGCATGGGCATGAAATTAGTTGGGGAACACCACTTTAGCACAACAGTCATGCCTTGCTGAATTGTAGAGACCTTGCTCCATGTCTTTTCTCTCCTCTATCCTTTTAACCTCTTTCTCCTCATCTTTTCTCTCTTATTTGCTTCAAAATTTATTCCCCCAGGTTTTGAAATTGCTGCATATATAGATCCATGAAATCTAAATAGAGGTGGTTGTTGAACTTTTACGCTAAATCCGCAACAGACTTTCAAAGCTTCAACATCCTTCTTATGCCCTCAGTTGAGTCAGCATCATGGTTATGACCTTAATGGATCCAAACGTGCTCATTCTCTCCCCTGTCACACCTTATCCTTAACAAGACTCTACATACAACTAATATAACTAAAAACATGTAAAAAGACAAGGTAAAAAGACACGAACTTGAGTCTGTATCACTGGCTCATCAAAGAAGGCCAAGAAGACTATTCATCCCAAGCATGTACCTGGAGATGTTCAGTCAGAGTCCAGTAAACATGAAGTTTATCGTCTCAAATAGATCATTCATTTTCCAGGTATCTCTAAACATGTTCTTTTTTGTTCAACGAAGCATGCTGAATTATGGGATAAGCTGAAAAGGAGGTCTTTGATTGCTGAAAAGAATGTAAATAAGGTTGTCTTGCTTGTTATTGGGATTTATTCTTTGTTAGAAGATGCGGGTTTATTAGGAACTTTGCAGAGGGTGCACGAGTTTATTCTGTTAGTTGTATCTGAATTTTATTGCAACCTGACTAAGGAGGTAAATGATCCTGACCCAAAAGACTTTCATAAAGTCTTTGTCAGAGGAAAGATACTGGACTTATCACCAGAACTCATCATTAAGTTTCTAGATTACTCAGTTAAGGGGTGTTGGAAGTGATAGATGACTGGGGGATGGTTGCTGAAAAACTGACCTAGGATATCTATACCAAATGGCCCTCTAACCCTTAGACTATTCCTTCATCAAAGCTGTCACAGAAATATGGTGCTTTATTTCACATCATGATTTATAATTGGATGTCGACCAAGCACAAGGCTGCAGTCACACAAGCTCAAGGGAGGTATCTATTTCACAAAGGAACTGGAAAGAAATTCAACTATAGAGAGTTTGTGTTTGGGAAGCTGGTTAACAGTGCAGAGTCTACTGTGGTCAAAGGACCCTTGTGCTATCTTTCTCTCATATATGGCATCATCAAGAAATAAAAGAAGAATGTTTCAACCAAGATAGATAGAGTTACGCCTCCAAAGAAGCCTTTTGTCATCAAAGTCACTCCTAAAATTAGTGATCATCATCTGCGTATACAATTTAAAAAGTTCATTACATTAAAGAAAGATGTTGATACAACTACTGAGATACCTGATATACCTGATAATGTTCGTAACTTGCACAAGTTTGCAAGTACTGCAATAGCTGCAACTCAAGAGGGATCTCCATAGACTGTCACAAAAGGTGATGGTGAAGACAAGCCTGATGATCATGTAGAGGAAGAAGAAGCTACATAAGAAGAAGAAGACGAACATGAGGTAGATGATGATGATGAAGATGAGGCTGCTGAGGAAGAAGAAGAAGAAGATCATGATGATGATGATGATGATGATGAGGAGCAAGCATCTGACAAATCTAAGTAGTTCTCTATTACTCATTTGCCTTTCTCAGTGGCAAATAGGGGGAGTAATGTCTGATTTAAAAATTTAAATGCTTTGATCTCATTTTTAATTTTATTTTGCATCATGTCTTTGCAAGATCTTTTGCTCATGATCTGTAATAACAATTTTTTGATATTATATATTTTGGAACAAATGTTTTTATCTGCAAAGTTTTTATTATCCTTATGTCTGCTAAAAAAATTAAATTGCTGATAGATAAAATATATGATAAAAAATGAAATATAACAGAGTATAAACATGCTGATAAAAGAGTGAAAAACAACAAGATCATATGATGTTCACAAGGACATTCAAGAATGTTTTAAAGTACATGATCCTTCAGCTGAAGATTATGTTCTTTAATAACATGGAGCTGATTTACCAATAGATAAAGACAAATGGGGAGATTGTTAGTGTTATCGTTTAGCACTAAATATTTTTAGATTGTCATGATCCATATGGCAATTCAAAGAACACAAAGATTTTGGTTTTTCAAGTTTTGAAGACCATGTTCCGGATATTATGATATGAACATTCCGCTGCCAATCTGATTGAAGATTGAAGAATGTACTTAAGCATGTACGTGAACATGATCATATACATGGTTGTCCAGGGAGTTTCCAAGAGACGTGACAAGCTAGATTCAAGGAGCTGAAGTTATCTTTTGAAGATGAACGTTGCAGAATAGATGATGCCTTGTTCAAGATGAAGATCAAGATGGAAAAAGGCACATTCTATTCAAGGAAGGACTCTAAACTAGAGAAGTCCGAATTAAACTAGGAAAGTTTCCTTTTAGAGTTTAATTTGGATTAGGATTCTCTGATTACCTTGTTTAGGCTATGACTTGTATTTATAAATAGCTTAGGAATCAGACTAGTTAGATGGTCGAGGTTTTACGTATACACAAGAGCTAGAGAGTCTAAAAAGACTTCAAGTTTGAAGCATATAATATACGGGTAGACTAGATTTGATCCTTATTATAATTGTGTGTCTAGTCTGTGTTTGAAATTCTTTCATACACACTTAGGGGAGTCTCGGGAGAGATTTTCTGTGGGAAGTAGAGGGAATTTAGGTTGTGAGAGTATCTCATAATTCAGTCCATCGAAGGAGATTGTAGAGTGTAGGAAATAAGTCGAGTGATGGGAGGTCATCGTGTAATAGCATTTGTACCCTTGCAACAGAGTAGTGGATTGTTTCTCACGGACTTGTGAAGTCCCCATGACGTAGATCAGTTGATCGAACTAGGTTACCAACCTCGTACCATTTACTTGCTTTATATTTAACATTCTAACTTTACATATTCCTCATAATGTCTATGTACATGATTGAGAACATGATTCTATCTGTACGGTTTATGTAACTTCATAGAGTAAATCAACAATAAAACTAGATTGTCGATTTGTCCAAATATTCGATCGAGTGACTGCCGCTGCCCAGAGCTAAATTGTAAACTCCAATATACAATTAAAAATTACATTTGTAATTTTTTATTAGTTTCTATATAATTTATTATAGCAGCATAATAAACTTCAATAATTATAAATAATTGAATTTGCAGCAATAATAAATGAAAATTAATTTTTATACATCAAATTTAAACTCCAAATCCAATCTGCAGCGAAAAAATTCAATCTGTATTACTCTATTAGAAAACCAACCTAGCGGTTTGTAGCACTTCAACAAAATCAACACAGTTAAAGTTGAGGGCCCTAAAATTTGAGGGCTCATAGGCAACGACCCACCTCAACATGCCTTTAGGTTGGCCCTAATCGTGGACAAAGTTAAAGTTGTTTGCTTGAAGATTGTTATGCATTATTTAACTTCAATTCACTTCATTATTGTTACGTTAGCATTACATAGTACTCATGTTACCATACGATAGCGTTAACAAAGAAAATAATGAAATTCAATAAAATTAAATTATTAAATCCTAAAATTGATGTGATAAATTATTATAGCAATATAATTAGTCATGATACTAGTGAAGAATCTATCGTATACTAACAAATTATGCTTAATTGAGATGGAAATTCTATAGTGATTATGCACATGTAATATTAAACAGTTGTGATTTTTTTAGAATATATGATTATAGTACATTGACATCATTATAATGTTTTTGTTAGCATATGCCAATGCTAATGCTAACAATGCATTATCATTCTCATACAAAAAATATCATAATGCATTAATGTAATGTCCAATGTCAATATAACTAATACGAATGAAACTGTAATGACCCGGCTACTGGACTGACGGCTGTTCCCACAAACCAACACGAGTCTTTCCAGCGTGCTTTTGTCCTCACTCGCACACTCCCTGAGAAAACTTCCCAGGGGGTCACCCATCCCACTATTGTCCAAGGTCAAGCACGCTGGCGATCACTCCACGCTTCAGCCTCGGGCATCATATGCCCACCAGCTTCCGCTTGGTTCATCCACAAACCACACCTTACTACGAGAAGTTCGGCTCTGATACCACCTGTAATGACCCAACTATCGGACTAACGGTTGTCCCCACAAATCAACACGAGTCTTTCTAGCATGCTTTTGTCCTCACTCACACGCTCCCTGAGAAAACTGCCGAGGGGGTCACCCATCCCACCATTGCCCCAGGTCAAGCATGCTTAACTTTAGAGTTCTGATGGAACGAGCACTAAAAAAGAAGATGCACATTGTCGTATGAGTTGCACCAATCAAATCATTTAAGTTCTCCTCGACTATACATTTTCATTCCTTTATAGCCTTAGAATCCCTCTCTTTTGGGTGGATTCGGTTCATTCATGTGCTGTTGGGGTTTTTTCGAATTGTGCCCCCACAGGATCTAACCGGATGCTCATTAATTCTATAATATGTATATCATGATTTTATGTGTGATATTAATTATTAACAATGTTGAATTAGCATGCAAGAAAATTGGTTCTAACACAGGCGGAAAGATAGAATTGATAAACCACTTACATCACGTAGTAGGGTTGCAGACGGGATTAGAGGTCTAATCCCATTGTTGGAGATGAACACATATCAATACCCTCTCCTCCAAGGTGATGTTCGAACCATTCCAAGCATGATATTCTACTCCTTAATCTTCTGTTGTATTCTCGAACCTTGTTTAGATGCAGGGTGGACTGCAGACTACTAAACTGTGTGGGAACCCTAGGAAATCAAGTGAGAACGAGAGGGGTTGTTTCCTTAGCTTATTAATTTCGTGCCCCCCTCTCTAATTAATAAGGAGAGGGGCGAAATTAATCTCCCTAAACCCTATTGGGTTTGGGGCTCTCCACTTGTTCAATTCTCCAGTCAACTTAGGTGTTAATTGGGCTACAATATGGATCTAGAATAATATTAAATTGGCCTACTAATTTATTTACTTTCTAATATTCACAACATAGATATAAATAAATTATGTATTATTTTTATTCCACTAAAGAAATAATACTGACCTACAGTAAAACCTCTATACAGTAATATTGTTGGGACCAGAGAAAAATATTACTATAGGAAGGTTATTCTTATATAGAGTTTACATATAAAAAATATTTTTTTGAAAAAAAATAATATATATTGTACAACACTCGGAAATGTCTCTTCATAATTTAAAAATATGAATTTAAAATATATATAAGGTTCATTCATGTGCTAATGCATATACGTATCTAGGAAATGAAAAAAAAAATTGATTGTGCCAATGACTTAGAAGTTACAAAAAAATTAGATGAAGATGATCAAAGAATAGTTGCAGATTTGAGGAATCAGGTAAAAGAACTTCATTACAATAACCAAATGGATATGGATGTTTTCCTTGATCATCCAAATGAGCAGCAAGTAGTGTATGCTTTAACCGAAGAAGATATTATTATATGAATCAAGCAAGAAAGATATGGTGATAATCCAGAGGATGATACTATACCAATTTAATACATACTCCCTCCATCCCATAATTATAGTCCACTTCCCATTTTCACACAGATTAAGAAATCGCATTTAATATGTATTGGAAATATACAATTTACAATAATTATCCTATATTGCCCTTATTTTTTACTATATTAATTGCATCCATACTATATTAAATAGGGTTATATTTGTAAAAGAATATTTAAATACAATCCCAATTTAGAATAGGACTATAATTTTGGGACATCCCAAAAAGGAATAATGGACTATAATTATGGGACGGAGGGAGTATTTGCGAATATGCTTTCTCCTTTAGTTCAGTCATTCCCCATGTTTAAATTATGATGTCCATTAATTAATTATGTAAGCTTCCGACATCTATAATTAATTAATATCTTGTTCCTTGAGTAGTATTGCACGACTTCCGTATCATGTTAAGAATAAATTAATATTCTGTCTGCAGGCCTTCCCATGATCTGTGTGCTTCCTCAAGAGAACATCATCAACCTGACTCACCAGGACATGGTGACCATATACAATGCACGACCCATCATATATGTATATGTTACTGCCCAAAATATCGAGGTTATTGATCGTATCAAGAATCTCACTCATTGATAAATCAAAGCAGTAGTCATAACATATATATGTCCGCCACTATATATGGGTTAAGAACCCGAACTCTGTGGATCTTTATTCTCTCCCTTCAGGGTCAGAACAGAGAATAGTATCCTATCGTGATCCTCCTCAATACACATGCCAGTGTATCAGAATAATCAGTTAGTCAAGATAAACTAACTACCAGATTATTCTACGGTGTCCAATGGTTGGTTCAAGACCATCTAAACTGCTAGCCCTTTAATACTTTGCAAGGAATCTGATGATATGATCTTTACTGTGTGTTCACCCACACCATATCATCTACAATGCAAGTATATGGAAATATGCATATAAATATATAACAATAAATAAATGCATAAATAGTGACTATAATTATTATTCAATTTATATCATCTTAATATTATTTAATGTATGCAAAGACAAGCTTTCCAGTATACAAAATCAATATGTACCCCTTCGCTTGGAAGTCTTATAGGAGCCACTCTTTGTCCGTGCCTTGCACCGACGATCACTCCATGCTTCAGCCCCCGAGCGTCACAGAAACATTTGTATATGCTAATGAAACACATCACAATTGGGATGAAATTGGAATGTAATAAACACTTATAGCAATATAATTAATTCTAACGAAATATTTGTCATATGCTAATAAAGCATTTGTCATATGTTAATGAAACATTTGCCATGTGGTTAATGAAATATTTGTCATATGCTAACGAAACATACGTAATTATGATTAAATAAAAATCTTTATCACAATATAATTGACGTTAACGAAACATTTATCGTATACTAACGAAGTATTATATGCATGAAAATGAATTTTTTGTATTTTTCATCCATATTTTTTCAAATGAACATAAGCTTCATTGATCTTAAATGAAAGAATATTAAAAGTCCTTTAATTTAATATATTATTTGTGTAAATCCGATAAAAAAGAGCAAGTTATGGTCGTTTGAATTTTTTAAAATATAATAAATGATGGGTCAGCATGACATCAACCTTTTTTAAAACTCGCATGGAAATTCCCCTAGATACTGAATAGAATAGCAAAAATTACAAAAGTACCTCCGAATATTTTTCTAAAACTTGATCGTGCATTTTTATTAATGGTTGGTAGGAGATTGATTTATAGCTAACCAGGTACATTCTAAAAATGATTATATAAACTTGAATACAGATTAATAAAGAATGAAAACACATGATGTAAGATTCGATAAATTTGAATTTTTATATTTTAATTAAAAGAAATTTAAAATGTTTTTTTAATAATTTTTTGGAGATATATCTTGTTCATTATGTCCCATTTTTTCCACCTCCTGTTATGTTAACGACAATGTTGTGTTTTTTTCGTATGATATTGTTAAAAACACACCAATGTCGTTAACATATTCAAAGGTGAAAAAAAATCGAGACCAACATAATTAACATCTACTAATGTTGCCATATACGTTCTCAAAATATAATTTAAAAAAATAAAAATATATTTCTTTTTTAATTAAAAGAAAGAATTGGGGTTTGGTCCCGTCCTACTTTCCATGATTGTTTCAAGTGAGGCCCATTCTCATACATATTCTATTATGTAACCGCTAAACTGTACAGACTAAATCAGGCCCAATCTTTGTACACTCAACAGGTAACGGCCCATTGTATCACCCCCAATTCATTTATGTCCAAAATTTATTTCTTGAAATTTGAACGTGATTTTCATTTGAGATTTGAGAAAGAAAAAAAAACTTGTACTACTGTAATTCGATATTATGTTCTCCATTTTCTGCATCATTTTTTAAACTGCCTTCGAGTTATATATTCATAAACTTTACTTGGCTTTCCCTACACTCAATACTATTAAGGGTGTCATATTTCATATTGTTGACGTAGGGAAGAGATCGAATATATGTAAGTACTATCCTGATGTATAATTAAAATTAGAAATTAATCTCACGATCGTTTAAATTAATTAGATGGATGTATAATATTTTTTTCATTTTTTAAAGAGACCTGCATAATGATTTTAGCATATGTATATTGAATTTGAGCATCTGTATATTGTATGTATTTTAATTTCTAACACATATTACAAAATTCTCATTACTATTTTTCAATTTTCAAAATTAAATTACATCGTGAATACAGATTTAAAAATAGGCATGTTGAATTCAAGCATCGATGTGTTGAATTTTAGCATTGCAAAGCACATTTGGTTTGTGGGATTAGGTAGGATAGCAAAAGTAATCCAGAGTTATCCCTTGTTTGATTTGTGTAATGAGGCCCGATATTGATTGCAAGCCCGATGCCTTATCATGCATTTATAAGATAAGTAATCATCCATTTTTTCTATTGTATAAAATTAATATATTGTCATGTCTATTTATTTTGTTTTGTTTTTGTTTTTTTTTTTTTTTTGTTTAATGATTGTGCTAATTTAGGAAAAATCATGATTAGACGAAGACAAACTAGATTATTTACCAATTATGCTCCTTCGGAAATCCTAAGATCATTTTTATAAATAAATTATTAAAGTATGCTTTTATCAGAATTTGACTAAATAATTATTGTAATTATTTGTAAATGGGTTTAATTTATCATTTATGCGATACCTAAAAGTTTGTCCATTAAAGTTTCCCCTCTCGTAATAAATTCAAGATTTAAAAAAAACACTACTACGTATGAAATAATATAAGTTTATAAGCATTAAAAATAAATAAACTTATATATCTACACAAGGATTTAAATTCTTGCACGGTGAATAATATAAAACAAAATAAAAGAAAAAGAAAAAAGAAAAACAAAATTATTAATAAATATTTTAAAATAATAATTACAGTTAAAAATAATTACGGGCTCAAAAATTATTTATGAAAAACTTATATGAAAAGCAATTTAGGTATTCTCCTACATTTTAATCATAATCATTCAATCTAAATTTAACATTGACAATTTATCCTAAAAGCTTATTTGCTAGGTAGTATAAGTGATGTGATAAATACTTATGACACCCTAATACTATGTTTGCTAGCAGTATTAAAGCTCATGATTAAGAAAGGGTTCGACATGTGTTAACCATTTATATGGTATAACATATCCCACTATGCAGATGGGATATATAATACCATACATAATTATTAAAAAATGTAGACTAAAAGAACCTTTTAGATATCAATCAAAAATTTTATTATTAAATATTCACACAATATATGGTAACTAATTAAAGGATATTTTAGGAATTGAAATTTTACAGAGAATCTAATACATCTAAGCAAACACTATATTATTAATACATATATTTTAATACGCCAAAACAAACATGATATTGATATCTTATATGGTAAAACACATATCATGTCTAACATATTCAACCTTATACCATACAATCTAGCAAACGAGCTTAAATAGATAAAATCTCAATCAATCAATCCAAACACATGATTATTAATCAATGAAAATAGTGCAATACTACTTTATCTTACCAATCTTATTTATCCCTTTAGCCAAATTAAACGGGACCTTACTAAATTATCATTTCTTTTTCAATCCATTGAATCATCACTACACGAAAACATCAATCTAACGACGGATATGGCATCAGAATGTATACTGTCAACACGGGCTATGAAAAAACGACGGACATTTCCGTCGCCAAATTAGTGACGGACACGTCGTCGCCAATGTGGCGACAGATATTTTCCGTCGCCTTTGATTTTTTTAATTATTATTTTTAATTCTGGGAAAATTCATTCCGTCGCCTTTTTTATTTTTTTTCGAATAATAACCATTGCATTATTTTATTTTATTTTTTCGAATAATAAGGCGATGGACACATTCCGTCGCCTTTTTTTATTTGACATTTAATTTTATAGTATAGCGACGGAATTCCGTCGCCTTCTTCTATTTTTTTTTAATTTCGATTTTGATTGTTTTTAAATTTTTTAATTAATCATTTTTACATTTCAAGTGAGACAATATTTTTTGGAGTAAATTAATTAATATTTTGTTTTTAAATTTATAAAATTAATAAGATTATATGTAAATTGTAACTAATTAATTACAGAAAAGAAAAACTTAATATAAATATAAGATTTTTACAGATTTTATAAATCAAATATTAGATGTGAAATTGTACGTATGAATTGAAACGATTAACGTATGATTGGTTGTAGGGTTATATATGGTGTAGTTATTGCATGTGAAGTGTTTCAAGGATTTAATTAGAGTATAAGGTTTATATAAATCATTAGTTAGGAGTATATGGATTGGATGTATGATTAGATTAGAATAGCATTGGATTTTGTAGTATTTGATGCAATTGATCGATTATGTTGAAATTTGAATTAAATTATTAAAATTATATGATCAGTTTAAATTAATTAATGTATAGTTGTATATTTTAAATTATAATAATTTATTATGTTGAATTAAATTATTAATAGTATATCGTGTTTACAATTTTTGAACTATTCTAAACCAAAATATGTCAATTGAATTAATAATTGCATATATTATATTATATATTTTTTATTTTATTAAATTAAAATACTAATAGTATATGATTTATAGATATATATATATATTCTTATATTAATTAAGAGTTATAGTAAAAATTTAAAAAAATCGAAAAAATTTTAATTCCCACCCAGAACGGGCGACGGAGAAGGCGATGGAATTTCAGAAAAAATTTCATCGCCAAATTTTGGAATTTTTTTTATTAATTTTAATGGGCAACGGAATTGTCCATCGCCAATTCTGTCGCCCGGTCTGTAAATAAAGGGGTGGGTAGACCTTTCCTCCCAAAATTCACATTTCAATCCCTAGAATCCTCCCACTGTTAGACGTCGCCCCCGACGCTGCCGCCCCCGCCGTGAGCCGCCGACCCCGCTGCAGTCCCCTGTCATTTTTTCTCTCTCTCTCTATATATCTCTCTCTTTGTCTGTCTTTATCCCTCGGACAAGAAGAGCCGCTCTCTACTCGCCATCCGCCTACCGCCGACTGCGTAAGCTTGACCCAGCTGGTAAGTCCCCTCTCAATATATACAATCTGTACTTTTTTTTATTTAAATATGATATCATGTTTTTTTTATTTAAATATGATATAGGGTCTTTGAATCTTAAAATTTGCAAGCAATCTTCTACTCAGACACTGACATTCTTGGCTAAACAACCTTATACCATCCTATTCAAAATATGTTTTTTCCTCAAATAGATAAAGAAAATGATAAAAAGGCTTATGTTTTTTTTGGGTGGCCGGGGGCTGTATCATTTAGCATTCTTTGAACTCACCAACCAATTATTGCCATTCGATCCTAATAAGAGAAAAAATAACAAAAAGAAAATCATTTAGACTTGAGAACTTGCTTGCATGGGTAGCTTACTGACAGGCGGAGGAGTCTCAGGGGAAGTCTCAATTGGCCAAGAAGGACCGCCTGACTGAGCCCGATGACCCAGGATCGTCCAATCAGACTCATCACGGAGGCGCCAGATGTGTCGTGGATCATATGCTTGATCTGGTACGAGTTATTATAATTATTCAACTTTATATCATTATAAATTAACACTTATTTATATATGGATTTCATTTTATTTTGTTTAATTAGGCTAAAGAACAAATTCTGTCCGAGTGGGAAGCGCTCTACTATACTTACCTGAAACTTCACTGCATAGACGGTCATTGGACCATCGTCAAGGCCAAGAAGAACAAAGTAATTTTTTAGTAATATTTTAATATATAATATACGTACATATATATGTATATGTAAACAACTTATATTGAAAATGAATTACATTTATTCTGATAAATACATGATAAGTATGGCGCCTTGGTTGCGCAGTGGAGAGCTGAGGGTAGGGTGTGGACATTGGCGAGATTTTCTGCCAGGTGCTGACGTTTGACAGGAAGGGGCGCGCTATCGGGATGGGAAACATGACCCTGTTATTCATCGCTCTTCTGGAGTTGGAGGATCCTCATCGTTATCGAGACAGGGATCAGGGTCGATGTACACCCATGTAGAGCTCAATGTGAGACTGGCTGAGATACAGGCACAGATGGATGAGAAGCTCAATGTCCAACAACATACTGTGCAGCAGTTGCCGGAGAAGCGGGCCAAGATGGAGTCTCTGCTTGAGCGGCTTCTTAATCAACAGTCGGGTGGTACTGGTGATGGATCCGGAGGGCCTGATGGCGGGTCGGAGTCACAGTTGGATTGACTGATGATTGGATACTGTATTAGTATTATTATGCTACACTTTTACTATATATATGTATGTATTATACATTTGTATTAAATTATATGTTATGATATACAATTATATATATATACATATAAGTTTTATTATCTTTTATTATATCTGAGTACTGACAAATATTAAAAAAAAAGAATTAAAAATAAAAAAATAACTGGTGACGGAAAAGGCTTCCGTCGCTAGTTTTTTCCCATTTGTTTAATTTTTTTTTTGCGACGGAAATGACGACAGGCTGATCCGTCGCCTTAAATTGGCAACCATTTCACATGACAGTTTCGGGCGACGAAAATTTCCCTCGTTATAGGTGGCGACGGAACATTTCTGTCACTTTCTTTTTTTAGCGACTAGAATTAGGAGATGGAAGTTTTTCGTCGCCATTCTGTCCCTCGTTTAATTGACAACAGAAATTGGGTTTCGGGCGAGGAATTTTTCGTCATCATTCTGTAATTTTCTTGTAGTGTATCATATTGGATTGTTGATATATATTTATTCTTAATTTGCACCCTAAGCGTATATATACACGATAACCCTCACCTGTTTACATATACACGCATATATTAAAAGTCATTTAATTTCCTCCTTGGACAAAAAACAGATCCATTTTCCTGATATATAATTCATTATGATGCTATGTCGGTATAGTTATATATCCTTGCATTGACAGTCATCCTAGTTCAACATATATAATAACTAATGACTAATGAATGACGTCAAGGAAAAGTTTAATTTGATAATAATTAACAGATAAAACATTAAGGAAGCCCAGCTTATATATAATAACTAATGAATGACGTCAAGGAAAAGTTTAATTTGATAATAATTAACAGATAAAACATTAAGGAAGCCCAGCTTTTGCTGCAAATTTTGTAATGAGCGATACGTTTTTTAAATCATATATTTCTATCTAATGGCTTAATTTTAAATGAAAAAATCACTATCTAGACCTCGTACATATCTCTAAATTTGCCTAAAGTATTATATTTAAGAATGATCAATACGCGTACGTTACTGAGTAGTTTCATCAAATTTCAATATATTTATAATTTTACCATTAATAATTTAATTGTCCAGGTGAAAGTTAACATATTGATGTTCTTTTATGTGCAAGTTGTTTCGACTATTTATTTATTTTTTTGGTTGCGAAGTTCTTCATGCATAGCATATTTCATTGAATGGAAACAGGTATTATAATATAAATTATTAATTTTAATGATTAATCGCGTCATGCTCGAGCTTATCAAATCTGCTTTCAAGTCGAGTTCAACTAAAAAGCAATTAAAATTTGACAACGTGTGAACTTCAGAACTTTTAATCGATCTCAAATTCGAGTTCAATTCGACTCGACTCGATTACATTTTAGAAAGCATATTTATCGGTGCACGTTTAAACTAGGAAGTTAACGTAGCAGTACTGATAATGATTGATAGGCCTCTGCCTCTGCAAACCTTGGACTGACAAGTGCATCCATCTCTAAATTAAATCTCCTACACATTATACACATAGTCGGCTTATGTCGCAATTCTCTAGCTACGTTAATGCAACGTAGACGACATGAATGATTATGACACCTTACCCAATTTCTCCTCCATTTTAGTCAATGCCTATCAGCTAAACTACACAACCCCTATCTTAACCCCCCGCCTCCTCGAAACAAAAAAAAAGGCTTCGGTAAGAAATAGAGATTAATTCAACAAATTAATTACGTAACTGGTGCTTATTTAAATGTGTTGAAATCATTAAATCGTTTATTGTAAGTGTATGTTGCGTAGCAAATATGCGCAATTCATTAATATATGTATAGTATTGTAATTTATTATTTGAATGATAGATAATAACTTATCACAAACATTTAAAAATTTACTTGTATAAAAGAAAGATGAGTGATCGAAGTATATGAATCTCAATCTCTCATTCACTAACTGAAAAAGAAGAAGGAACTGATATCAAATTTTTATGATATTATCGGTAGTTGATTATGATGTTACATCAATTTTTTTAGTACTGCAAGTGATTAATTTAAAAACTAGTGATGATTAATAAAATATTATTCACATTATTACTATAGTTACTTGATTTATTATTACCCGAAAAAAAAAAACAAGGAAGAGGAAAGAAATAGACGGAGTACTGTGGGGCTGAATTGCGAAGAAAACAAAACTTGTACAGCAACAGCGAAACCATATAAAAGAGACAGGTGTTGTACCGCTTCGAGAGTGGTCCCCACATCCTCCACGTTGACCTTGACACGTGCCCCTGTCACCCATTACGACAATTCAAACAGAGTTTTGACTAATGGCAGCTGGCGCTCTCTCATTGGCTCCCTTATAATTGATGGCAAATTCTTTTTTTCTTCAACAATAAAAATTACCTAATAGATGGCGCTCTATCGTTGGCTCCATTATAATTGATGGTTCATCTTCTTTTGCCTCTCATATTTGTATCTCATTTTGAATTTATTATATTTTTCCATTTTTTCTTTAGGTTTAATTTTTTTTATGATTTTGTGTGTGTGTATATATATATCATTGATGTTGACTCCTCTTTCTATTATTATTATTATTATTATTATTATTATTATTATTATTATTATTATTATTATTATTATTATTTCCCAATATTTAGGATTACGCAATACAATTGACAAAAATGATAATTTCTACGAAAAATACTTTTACATTAAAGAATTGATATTTTAATTATATATATTTAAAGGTCATGTCGAATTTACAACTTCGTAAAAATGAATCATGCAGAGGAGATAAATCACTTTAGAAAATCAAGTACGATATATTTACAAGTTGGGGCGGAATGGAGGTGGCCTTGACACCCCAACCAATTTTTTTTTTTTAATGTAATTTTTCATGAAAAATTAATATGTAGGTTATTGGTGCAGAACAATTTGTCCTTCAATGATGTTTTTTGGTTCCATCCCTGCTCACAATCAATAGTGTTGGTGAGAGATTTGAACTCGGAATGTTCAATACCAATCCAATAGGTCGCTCCCAAAGGAGATGTGATGTATTACTTCTTTATATTAGGCTGATGTTATTTAACTAGGGGAATCAGTGTTTGATGGTTCATTCTAATTAAGGGTAAATTACATTTTGATACTTTACCTTTCAACTTCTTAACAAAAATGTTTCGACTTATAAATATTTACATTTTGATATCTGACCTTGTAAACTTTAATCAAATCTATCCCATGATCAACTATCCGGTACCATATAACTTATGTGGACCACCAGAAATCTGATATGGATTTTGTTAATTCCACGCCAGACCCAAAAATAATAAAAAAAATTAAAATTTATATTTTTGAAACATGAATCACCATATTTTAAACTTATATTTTTTAAGTTGCGATCGCAATATTTTTGAACTCGGGTTCATAATTGAATTTGCGATCAAGTTTTTATTTTAGTTGAATAAAAATCATTTTAGTGTATTTGATATCAAATATTTATTTATGATTTTAGTTTATGGCTATCAAATTCATAGTAAATTTTCAGCTTCTCGTCAATATTAGCGTGTTCTTATTATATTTTCAAACGGAAGTGATTATCAATCTTATAAGAAGAAGATTGTATCCAATCACAAATTAAAAAAATAAGTAGGAAATATTTTTGGTTTTTTTTTATTCGATCATGATTATTTTTTGTTTATTTTTTTAGATTGCCAATAGAAATATTGCCTTGATAGTCAGGTGGGGGGATGATTAAAATACATATGAAAATTTAAGTTCTTAATTTTTTTTTATCTGATATGGCATTACAAAAATTCACACAAAAATTCCGGTGGTCTACATAGATTGTAGGATATCGGATAGTTGATTATATGAAATATTTGATAAAAGTTTACAAAATTATGTATGAAGCTCTAAATATTCAAAGATAAAAATATTTTATTAAAAGATTCAAAGTCAGATATCAAAATGTAATTTGTCATCTAATTACCTGTCTTTCCTCGATAGCAGTGGCCCGATGAGCCCTCAAATACTTGTTTATTCTTTTGAATAAAATTGAGGCAAAGGGTAGTCGTTTTCTGTTACTATGTACTATGTCAAATTTTTAAAATTCAATATGCAGAAAAGATAAGTACATTTGATGTCGGATAAATTTGATCTATTAGAGTTGAATATATAGGATCTAAGAATTTAGAGCCATAATATTATGAACGAATTTAACTATTACCTATACCCTTGATAGACGGACCCCTAAAATTACTAAGGTTATGATTGATACGATGAAATATAATAAGAATGGAATCATAATTCCCACGATCATTGTTTATGTATTCTCGATTATCACACTAAATTTTATCTACTATTTTACAAAACTATATTTGTTTATTTTTTATATTTAAATGAAATTTCATATCCTTATAAAATATTTTATTAAAAAATTAAATTATAATAAATTTAATATTTTTTTCTAGAAAACATAAAATAAATTAAATTATAACAAAGTCCTGGTGAGGATGACCTAGTGGTCGAGTGAGGTTGCTTGGAAATCAAAAATCACGAGTTCGAATCTCTTCAATATCACAGGTCGGGTGTGTGAGTAAAAAAAAATAAAAAATAAAATTGTAACAAAAACTAAAGAAAATTATATAAAAACTCAAAAACCGTCAATCATTTGTAAAAATTAATATGAAAAATTATGAAATACGTCCCTCCCCGAATATGATTCATCCATGATAGAAAATAATCATAATTGGTTTGATTAACATATTTGGTGAAGAAAGACTCTTCCATACCTAATTTGGAGCTTTGGCCTCTTGCCTACAATGTGATTCACGTACAAGCACTTAATTACTCTATAAATAATTATATCTAAACACGTTTCATTTCGCGACATTTGTTCGTATCCTCAACATTTTATAATCCAATGTCTCAACAAAACACTGTTGTCGGCGGCCACATGGGTCTAATTATCTTTCACCCCTTACTACAAATAAATAAAAAACACAATTTGCAATTAAAGACCAGTGGATTTTAATGTAGCTAGCCTAATATTATTCTTTGAGAGATAGTGAAACAGTAAAAAATTTATGTACTATAAACGGTGAAATTTCAAGTGCGAGACTCATGACATTTTCAAAATATTCACCATAATTGCGATTACATGGTGGCCCCACACAATGTACATATATGAAAGCAAAATACTCTCAGCAAGGATTAAATCAACCAATATTGAAAAGCTTGTAATAATTTTTTAGAAGAAAGCAAAAATACGCGACCTCTCATTGCGATCAAATATGTATGAAACTTGACGCCAATTAATTAATGTTGAGAAATTTAATCTCGAGGGTGTAACAAGCAAACGAAAATATCAGGTAATATATGTTTTATTCACCAAACCGGTATAATCAAAAGGAATAATGACTAATTAATACTATATAATGGAGAACATTATAATTTGATTAAGGAAGTAGAAGAAAAGCTGTACACGGCTTAATTAGGAAGGCCCCCACATCTCCTTTGAACAGATATATAAATGATCATGTGCTATAATTAATTTAAAAAAAAAAAGGCCTCATGCCCACACTCGAGCCTCAAAATTCTGCCAAAAAGAAAGTCCTCTATCACTTGATTCGTCACAGCTAGCTAGCTGTTGATATGTTAATTTTGTTTCATGCAAAATAAAAAAAATAAAATCTTAGTTAGTAGTGAGATCAGATGGAATTGAAGGTGTTGGAGGGGACGGACAACATAAGAAATAAGAGGAAGAAAACAGGTAGCAAGAACGACAAGAGAAGATTCAGCGACGAACAAATCCGATGTTTGGAGGTGATGTTCGAATCGGAGACGAAGTTGGAGGCGAGAAAGAAAGTTGAGATTGCAAGAGAAGTAGGTCTGCAGCCAAGGCAGGTAGCCATTTGGTTTCAAAACAAGAGAGCTCGGTGGAAATCAAAGCACATCGAGAAGGAATACGCCCTTTTATTGGCTAATTACAACACTTTGTCTGCCCAGTTTGAGTCGTTGAAGAGAGAGAAGCAATCATTGCTTACACAGGTATATGTATTAATATATATTAATTAATTGTTACTAGCTAGCTACCTTGTTAATTTCATTAATTAATTAATGTGAAATGGAACATTAATTCAGTTGCAGAAACTGAAGAGCGAGTGGGGGTGTCGCAGCAGTGATGGAGAATCATCAGAGTGCATTAAGAATATTAATGATCATGATCATAGCAACATAAACGCAGAATTACGTGGATTCAACGACGACGATAACGAGATGCTCAAAATGGTGGATTGGGGAACTACTCTTGATTCTGATGATGTTATAAATCAGAGCACTAGTAGTCAGTGGTGGGATTTCTGGTCTTGATTTTTCATTCCTTACTTGCATATATTATTTTCAGTTTCATTTAATTCCATCTCCTAGTTTAATTTGGTAGTTTTGTTAGGTATGCATAGGTTTTTTTGTTGGCTGTGGTTAAGTTTCATATAGAGGGGAAGTGAAATAAGAGCTTACATATATATATATATATATATATATATATATATATTATTGACGAAATTCCAATAGTATGTATAATTATGGAATTTCATTACATATTTCCCGAACATTTGATCATTTATATTTAATTTATACATGCAGCAATCTAAAGTTCTATGCAACTTGAATGAAAATTAGTTAAAAAATGGTGATGATCATAATCATTATCATCATCCTGCTTTGATTCAACTTGTGCATTATTCATTCTATTTCGGAATTCATGACTTCCTAACATTTTCTTCCGATGTTGTTTAACCTTTTCATTTTCCCTCGCTTTTCGGGGGGTATTGTTAGAATTTGTTGTCCGAAAAGTTGTGAATTTCGGATGTAAACAGAAAGGTTATACTTAATGTTGAAGCTAGTGTTTCCATTATGTCTTCAACGTGCAGCGGAAGAGTAAATAACACTTCGCACAAAATAAGTTTTAAATTACACTCCTTACGGTGTGTGATTGCCCTAGGGCGAAATTCACTAACATAAATGAAATACAAAACAATACAAGTGTTGTTTCAGTTCACTCCCTTGACAACATTGCATACAACAAATAAGAGATCTATCCTAGCTTCTCCCACTTGAACAGTCTCTCGAACAAACACTATCTAAACAAATAGATAGAAACAACACGTTAATCTAAATCCTAAGACTCAGATTTGACTATCTAACCTACACACACAATTAAATCTAGACTTCAGTTGATTGGGACGCTAGGTAGATGTCGAAGAAAATGTCTTAGATCTTCGAGATGAAAATAGATGCAAGTTTCAAGACTTCTTACAAACAACGGTGATAATTATACTTGCACAAATGATTTCAAGGTCTAAGGAGATCTTAAATACTTCTATCTTTCTCCAACAGTTGCTCCACGATCACATGCAATGTGGCCTTGAATCAACCGTTTTCAACTCCCCATTGCTGTAGTGGTCTTGAGATAACTGCTTTCTGCATTGTGCTTCACACGTTCTTCAACATCGTGCAATAGTGGCAGTTACTCCAGTCACACATGTTTACCTGCAATGGTAAGTGTTCAAGATAGAGTGGGAACATCACGTTCCCTAGAAAATTGGAATAGACTTTGACTAATTCAAAGTCATACAAAATCCACGATTTACGACATATTTAAATCACCAATAAATCCATAAATACGTGGAAATAAAAATGTGACATAAATCACAAAATAATTAGATTAATTTAAAATAAATTAATCCTAAATAATCGGAAAAGATAAGATTAACTTTGAGAGAGTTGTACTCGATATCACGAGAATCACGGAACACATCAGATACAACATTAACTCCAATGTTATCAACCGAAGTGACAACATCATCTAGAACACATCATTCTCAAC
Organism: Perilla frutescens; assembly: GCA_026008535.1. Taxonomy (NCBI): domain Eukaryota; kingdom Viridiplantae; phylum Streptophyta; class Magnoliopsida; order Lamiales; family Lamiaceae; genus Perilla; species Perilla frutescens. The sequence continues at coordinate 34,724,773 of BRKX01000012.1, forward strand.
AATCTCCCCCTTAAGCTTATCCTTTCAGCTGACCGAGATGGTGAAGTTGTGACTATCTGTCTTGCTATTTCAGAAGAAACCAATTCAGGAGTGATTTCTAGAATATGAACTTGCTTCTTGAAGCTATAGGTGGCTTTCAGCTTCTCTTCGACTTCTGAAGTCTTCAACAATGTTGGATTAGAGAGGTCTGACTGTTCAGGAACAACAGTAGCAGGCTTATCAGAGTGATGTTCATCCAGATTTGGAACATCAGTCTCAACATCATCAAGATCACTATCTTTAGGATTTTCTGGGGGATTCTCATCTTCATTTGTGGAGTCAGACTCATCCTTGAGAGTTCTTATATTTTTCTCTTCCAATTTGAAAGTCCTTCTCGCCTTCTTGCTTGAGCCTTCGCCGATTTCCTCCTTGACTTTCACATGCTAATTGTGAAGTCTTTTAGACTTGTGATTAGGGTAACTCTTCTTTTCATATGCTGATTGTGAAGTCTTTTAAACTTGTGAGTAGGGAAGGCAACTCTTCTTCTTCTTCGCTGGAACTCGAGTGTGTCACTACAAGAAAAATCGGATATTTCAGCGGGAGTTTTCCACTGGAATTGGTGCGTTTTCTGCTGGAATTGGATAATTCCAGCGGAAATTCCAACGTGCCCGGTCCGCTGGAAAACATGCCGATGGAATTAACATATTCCAACAGAAATCCCATCGATTCCAGCGGTCACAAAATTCCAACGGATCATTCCAGCGGGGCCCGAATCGTTGGAATGTCCGTTTCATGGCCCATTCGCAAATTCCAGCGGTACATATGCCACTAGAATTGGCCGCTGGAATTTGATTGTTAGGGTTAGGGTTATAGATTCCAGCAATACATTGTACGCTGGAATTAGCCGCTGGAATTCAATATTTAGGGTTAGGGTTATACGATTCCAACGGTAAATATTCTGCTGGAATGTTTTATTAGGGATTAGGGCTCGGGGTGATTCCAGCAGAAAACTCCCGCTGGAATTCTTGATTTTATATTTTTTTTAAATTGATTTTTCCAAAAATAATATAAAAATAAAACCTGTTATATAGCACTGAAATACAATCATACAAATCCATCAAACAATCCAATAAAATTCATCAAACAATACATTAAAATCCATCAAAATATCCATTAAAATCCATCAAAATATATCAAATAAATCCATCAGAATACAACCAACAAATTCATCAAACAACAATCAGTCAATTCATCAAGCTACTAGATATCAATCTATCAAACTACAAAAGATGGCATCAAACCCAACCTAACTAAAAACCGATAATATCATGATCCTCTGCATCACAACCAATATCATCATTGGATGGGGCAGATGAATGTAATTCATATGGGGTACCTGTGTTGTTCTTCTGGAGGATGAGGTTTCCAAGTTCTGCAACTTCAGCGGCCAATCGTTCATTCACGTCTAGTAGATGTTTATTTGCATCCTCCAAACGATTTAAACGGTCATTCATGAGGTGCTCATCTTGAGTTGTGCTGGATTGACTACCTTTGCTTTTATTTCTTTATCCAGAACTAGTTGCAAAATTGGAGACTTCATAACCAAATCCAAGGGCATCTGCCATGTCTATTCACTCCCCCTGCTGCCTCGAAGAAAAGTGCAGAATCATCAATATCTTTACCCTGTGATACAGAGTCTTCCTTCATCTCCTTAAACTTGTGCTGTGGTAAAAAGAAATATGAATCTTAATTATGTTCAAAATTAAAATCTCAATGATAGAAATAAATATGGAAAAGATCTTACATATAACATCTCAGAATGTGGAGTGAACCATTTATCAGCTTGTTTATCATAGTTTAAACTTTTATACACCTCAGGAATGCTAACTTTTCTTCCCAATTTGACCTCCAACAAAATTCACAAAGCATAATGAATTTGATTATTGGGCAAACACTTTAAGTATCTACAAAATAAATTTAACATAAAAATAGACTCACGTATCGCTTCTTGCGCTCAGTCATGCTAATAGCTCCACCTCTATTCACTTTTCCATCTTTGTTCGCAGTTGAATTCTTCTTGTTTCGTTCAGAAACTTCCTTAAATTTTGGATCAGATTTCCATCTGTTGCGTAGGGTTGCCAGTTTGTTGCTTGCTATCTCTCTTTACTTAAATATGATACCATACATAACATATAACTCAACATGCATATGACTTTATAACAGATAGCTAAAACATGCATGACAGAGGACGCGTTCAATACATATGCATCAAAATAGAGCATCGATGTGTCCACCTAGATTAATCTATAAACTACATCACTGGGGAGATGACTAATTATAAAATTTTAAATATTTTATTCTCAAATTAAAAAAATTTAAAAGTTAGTCATCACTTCTCTACTCAAGACTGAATATCCTGCTGTTTGCTTATGAGTGAGCTCTTACTTTAAGTCTGTAACCTGCTAAATTTAAAAGTTGAAGAAGATGATGCTAACATTGCTGTAGAGCTACATTCACAATTTTCACAAAAAAGCCAGTTATCAATTTATCATACAATGCCTAAGTTGATCTTTGAATTCCTACAAAAGTAAATGCGATAAAGAATACAAATACAACTTGCAATCCAAACAAGTATAATGATTCTTCCACTCTTGGCTATACTATTTGAAATGCCTCTGCTTCTCTTTCCACCCAAACTAGTAACAGGCCATAATAGACATTTTAACTAGCAAAGCATGCAAGCAAATAGAGAGAGAGAGAGAGAGAGTATTGAGAGGGATATCTTACTTTATGCTGACAATTGCTTTGACATGAAGAGCATGAAATTATTGCTTCACTAACACCAATGTCGATACATATGTCCAGACATTTAACCTGCAAATATAATATTTGGAAGCACATCAACATAGGTGTGGTGTTCATTTGTATCAGTTCCTGTTCCAAAACTAAAGCGGCATATACAAATTCGATCTCTATCAATATACATATATTATGCTGCAGACATAGTTCAATCATTGCTAAAAGTTTTTTTTAGTACAGTAAAATAAACGAATGCTTGAGAAAATTTTTACCAAATAGCCAACAAAAAATTCACACGAAACCAACAAAAAATTCTATGTCGAAGTCGCACCAAACCAACAAAATATTTTACCAAATAGCCAAAAGCCTCTTCAGCTCTAAAATTCCACAAAGGGAGAAAATCATGACTATAATTCTTAACTAGTGAATAAAAAGAAATCCAAATATAAAAAATAAGAAGAGACACAATCAATTACAATAGTGCATTGCGCAAATCAAAATCATAAATTAAAAAAAAAATCCATTGACAAATGCAAATTAGGCCTAACCTTACAGCAGCAGAAGAGGAGGAACTTATCTTAATTCTTAAGCATATATTAGGGCTTTGTATTTTTCCATCAAGAAAACAAAAAACGCAATCTTCTTCGACGAGATGATGATGCAAACGCAGCGTGGAGTTGGAAATTGATGTCTTCTTCCAGCGCCGTCGAAGAAAAGCTTGGAAGATAATGGGGAGGGTTTGGAAGTGAAAATAAAATTGGGGAAAAATTAAAGTTGAGGGAAAATTAGAGTGTACTTTAAGCGGGACTTTGAAATTCACCCAAAATTAAGCCCAAATAAAAATTTATTCCAGCGGTGTATCAAGCCCGCAGAAATTTACCGTTGGAATATGAGGGCCTCATATAAAAATTCCAGCGGTCATACGAGTTCGTTGGAATTCCCCATGGAATTTTATTTTAATTCCAGCGCTAAACGGGCCCGCTGGAATGTTCGTTGGAATTTTATTTAATTCCAGTGGTACACGGATCCACTGGAATATCCCGCTGGAAAAAGCCAAATTTCTAGTAGTGTGTGCCCCTAGATCTGGACCTATGGGGTTGAGTTCTTTGCCCGGAACCACCTGTGGTGTAGGATTCAGTACAATAGTGTTGTCAGGAGCGCCGCTTTCTTCCATAGCAGTGTCAGCCATTTCCTTAGGAGACGAAGATGGCTTATCAGACTTAGACTTCTATTCTTCAGAGATTACCTCTATTGTTGTAGTGATTGCTGGAGTAGATGTTTCAGAGGGAGTCAGAACAGAGGTTCTAGCAGGTGTGGGAGCTGAGGATGGAGTGCCCATGGTTTTCTCGAACATTTACTTCATCATCTTGTATATGGCAGACAAATCATTTAGTTCCGCCATTTGTGTTCCTGTGTAAAGCTTTGAGAGAGAAAGAAAAGAGGGAAGATGAAAAGACTCGAGAGGAATTAGTGAGAGAAAAGATGAAAGAAATAATTGTCCTCAAAAGATGATATACTTTTGTTTCCTTAAAAAATCGGACCTGCAGAGCCTTCCCATCAACACGTATCTCTTACTTATCACAATATAAAATTCAAAAATGGTAACTAGTGGATAAGATTATCATATATCAAGTACTTATCACATTAAAAATTCAAAAAAGTGTATCTCTTTGGGCCCCGAAAATTTTATTTTATTTTATTTTTTTAAATAAGAAAAAAACATGTATAAACCACACACAAAATAACTTAATACTATCCAAGACATACTTTTCTGAAATATCATGTCTCAATGCACTTCAATAATAACATCTGCTGCAACATTAGGAGAACAATGAATGAAAATGACCAATTACTTATCATATTTTAGAGGAACACACTATCGTAGTGAGAGCCATATGTCTTCTTACTCAGCAATAATAATTGATATGAAACACATTACTGTTTATCGTGATCAAGTACACATGTCCCGAACCGACCCGCAATAGGACGGGATTGATGTAGGACAGTGAGTAAACCCGAGTCGTACTCTCAAAGAAAACTTAACATGGTGAATATCCCCTTCGTGTTACATAGATAAATTTAAAAACAATCCTAAACATTCTAAATCAATAATTTGAGGGGTTTGAACTAAGGTCTACTTAATTGAAACTAGACAATAACAAGCATGCACATAGAGGTAGATAAGAAAATAATAAAATGGACATCAGGGCATAGATTCTCTCCTCAGTTTCTCTCCAGGCTCGATTTAAGTTGACTTCGTTAACTTAAGCATACAATCAACTCCACCAAAAGGAATAACTTCAATAGCTTTTGTTTCAATTGATTAAACCTTTAAGGCTAAATTGTATAATTAAGATTAATAATTAGACATGTGTTTTCGGTCAATCTAATGTTGATAGAACCCTAGTCGAGTAGTAGAATCTTCTATTGATCTCATCTACTACCTAACAATATCAAATGTTGGCCAAATACTCGATATAATGTAATTCAATTCAATTAACGAGAAATCAACCATCACGAGCAAAGATCGAAACCAATACGATTATCTACCCTCAATGTGGGAAATTATCCCATCATCATACAATCCATCCAACAAGATATTAGGATTGTATACAGAAAGCTTATCTTTGTATACTATTAATAATGTTTTCTTTTGACGATATAGATTGATTATCATTGCAATCACTGTTTGTGCATTTATTTATTGTTATATATACATGTTTCATTATACTAGCACTGTAGATGATATGGTGTGGGTAAACACATGATAAAGATCATATCATCAGATTTCTTGCAAAGTGTTGAAATACTCGCGGTTTACATGATCCTAAACCAATCATTGTACGCCGTAGAATAATCTGATAGTTAGTTTATCTTGACTAACTGATTATTCTGATACACTGACATGTGTATTAAGAAGGATTGCGATAGGATACCATGCTCTGATCTGACCCTAAAAGGAGAGAATAAAGATCCACAGAGTTCGGGTTCTTAAGCCATGCACAGTGACGGACATATGTGTGCTATGTCTACTGCTTTGATTTATCAATGAGTGAGATTCTTGATAGAGTCAATAATCTCGATATCTTAGATAGTAACATATACGTACATGATGGGTCATGCACTGTGTATGGTCACCATGTCCTAGTGCGTCAGGTTGATGATGTCCCCTTAAGTAAACACAAGTACATGTGAAACCCTACAGGTGGAATTTATTCCGTACATGGTAAAACTTGTGTGATACTACTCTAGGAATGGAAGTATTAATTAATTATAGTTGTCAGAGCTTATATAATTAATTAATGGACATTATATCTTAAACATGAGGAATAGCTGGACTAAAGAAGAAAGCATTGAGTAAAAATGTATTAAATTTGTAGGTCAGTGTTATTTTTTTAGTGGAATAAAAATAACATTTAATTTATTTAATTATATCATAGTGTTGGATATTAGATATTGAATAAACTAGTGGGCTAATTTAATATTCTTCTAGATCCCGACTGTTGCCCAAATAATACCTTGATGGACTAAGAAAATGGAATAAGTGGAGAGGCCCAAACCCATTAGGCTTGGGAGTCCTAATTTTCATCCCTGTCACTATTAATTAGAGAGGAGGAGGCAAAAATTTGTTAGTCTCGATCAGCCCCTCTTAGTGCTCACTTAATTCCCTAGGTTATGCATACAGTTTAGTAGCTTGTAGCCCACTCTACATCTAAACGGGTATCGGGAATACAATAGAAGATCAAGGAGTATCTCTGTAGCCTTGGTGATGATCGAACACTATGGAAGAAGGCCCTTGTTCGATCGTATCTACTACAACAACGAGATTAGACCTGTAATTTCGTGTGCAACCATACTTTCTATGTAAGTTGGTTCTTTGAATTTAATTTTTTCACTGCGTTAAATTCGATGTTCTTGCATAACATATTCAACATATATGTTTAATATCATCACACATAAAATCATGATTTGCATACCTATAGAATTATAGATTATCCGATTAGATTTTGTGGGGCATAATTCGATAAAATCCCAACAACCAATATCAGAGCAGGTATCGACATTAATCTAGGATTAATTCTATGTATATGTTCAAAATTTTTATTATATTTGATGATAAATTTATGTGCTTAAATTTTCAGATTTAATGATGTTAATTTTCGAGCATGATTGTAATTGAAATTGGATGGATTTTTATATTTGTTCGAAAATTCTTGTTTCAATTGCATGATGATTTTCACCCTACATGAAATATGAACTTGGAATTGTATTTGATGTTCTTCATTAATTTCCAGATTTATTTCATGCGATTTTCAAAAATTTGGTGTTGTAATTTTTGAAAATTTGATGTTTAATTTGTCCCTTAATTTGATCCATTATTTTCGATTATTTTGGTGTTGGAATTGGAATAGAATTTTGATGTTATCAAAATTTCCGTATCCAATACAAAGAAGGGTCGAAAATTATGGAGGATTAAAATTGATTTTGGTAATTTTTGATGTATATTAAAAGTTACCAATTTTAATCAAAGATGGCTCCAAAATAGAATTTTAAATTTGGTAAGTGTTTGAAGAATATCAAAACTACCATATTTTTAATTCTAGTAATTTTGGTGCTTAATAATATAATTTGGATAGTATTTTGACAAGTATCAAAATTCTAAATTAATTATTTAATTAAAGGGGGGCGAAAATTCTAGGTATTAATTTTGGAGGATTAATTTCGACTTAGGACGAAATTTTCCAGATTTAATTACCGAGTATTTTTTGAAAATTTAAGATATAATTTGGTGGATAATTGTGATCAATTTCCAAACTTTATCTTATGGGAATTTTCGACTTTATTAAGAAATACTTTGGTAGACAATTTTAATTAATTTCCAAAGTCAATCTTAAGAGATATAATTTTGATATTAACAAGATGATGTTCGGAGAAATTAGAAGCCTGAGTTAGCTTACCTAAGGGCGATACAAGGTCATGATTCATCTTGCTGAAGGAAGACAAACAAATTGGGCAGAATTCATATTCTCCCAATTTAAACATCAAGTCATCAAAGCTTCAGACTCGAAGAAGACTGGAAAATTCAAGTCCAATGTGGGACTTGTTCTGAGAATGAGCAAGCAACTTGAAGACATTTTATCCTGTCAAATGATGATGCATTACCAATTCTTATTTCTGACAGGATTCCCAAGAAAGGAAGTGCTCATCTTCAGTTGCTCAAGAAGAAAAGAAGATCCAAGGCAAAGTCAAATGACACAACCTCAAGTCATTCAACTATCAACACCGCTCTATCACCGAACTCAAAAAACGGCTCATCAGTTGATTTCAAGATTTTCTCTAATCCAGATAAGTTCATTCCATTTACAGGAATTCCCCATCCAAATTATGGAGCTGACTACTTTAGAGTACATGCCCTCCTCTCCAACTGACTAAAGAAAATATTCACACTTTCTACAGTGGTGAATATTTCATTAAAATTGCATAAAAAAGTGACCAATCTACTTCTCACTCACTTCACCTTTGTTGCTAAGAATAACCAGAAGATGTTCAAGCAACTATACCGATACTTCTATTGGTTCAACTGGAGACACTCAATGTCCATTTAGTCTCACTTTTTGCTAACTGCCTTTCATGGCATGAGTTACTGGCAATGAGAAGAAACCTGGAGCATAAAATGGATATGTTCATCTAATCCATTTCATTTGACTGTTGTGCAAGTTCGACACATCATGAATCACAGGATTACCAACAAGATTCCAGCAACCACTCTACTTGTTGAATTAAGAACCACCATCATGCCTGAAGGAGAAGCAGCCGCTTATCAACCAGTCAACCAACCAACAGGTTCACATTATCGACAGCTGAACTTTGATAATCTATCAAGTCAGTCAGCTGATCCATCTCGACAAATTGAGAGGATAGAATTGAGTCTATCACACACTCAAGTTGTGGCATTCCAGAAGAGTCAAAATCATAATGATGAAAAGGAGAGTAAATATGAAGACACTGCAACGTCTCCAAATCTCTTGTCCAAGAGCTACATCACTCTCTTACTCAAAAGCAGCTCAACTGGCTCTCTCTCAAGTTCAGCTCAGTTCACCTCACAACTACAAAGGAATCCCATATTTCATTAATCAGAAGCTAAGAAGTCCACCAATTTCTCTTCAGCAACTCCATCAAACTGTGAGGAAAGTAAAGCTTAAACTGAAGATAAACTCTCCTGAATTAGCGTCAAAGAGGAAATGATCAAACTGCTCAAAAGGAAGCAATGAACTAAGTCCGGTTCGACCATTCAAAAAGAGAAAACTGACGAAAGGAAGGATAAGCAGCTGACCAAACGAACTAGTCAAGATCATTCTAGTTGAAGTCCCAACCAATTCAATTTAGCGACTGAAGAATGATCAAACTGATCAACTAACCGACGACCCATCAGTTCACGACTCAATCAAATTAGTTGGACTGTATCCCAATTGAATCAGGATAAGTTTTTATTAAATTGTTCATTAAGCTTATTTTTTAATAAATTATGACCATTGTGATCATTAATTTCTCTCAATGCTACATCCAACGGATCAAATTTGAAATCGGCTCATCTCTCACGACTTATCTTTAAATTTCTGAGTTGATATTAATAATCAACTACTAAAGAAGAAAATCAAAGTGATTACCTGAGAGATATAAATAGCAAAATCTACAGAAAATATTGTGCTATTTATGGTAACTACCCCAAATTTGAATTGATTCAAGCTCAACCACATGATTAAAAAGTTACTTAAAATGTGGACGGCTGAGATACATGCAACATTTATTCAGCTATTTGCCTATCAAATCAAATAACTGATTAGCTGAAAAATAATCGAGTACTCTCGAAAATATGTATGCAAAGTTGAATTTATATACTAAGAAGATGCATTGCTCAAATCACTTCCAAATCTCTCATCTTCTTCCTTGCATATCTATCATCTTGCCAAATTAACTTGCAATATTCTAATACCACTCACTTCTTTACAGAAATGAAACTTTCATTTCACATGTTGGATACAAAACTGCTGGTAGCTAAACTAAAGAAGGATAAATTCATAGACATGGAGCTTCTCCAAGCACACCTGGTTTCAGAGAAATATCATCAGCTCTCTCATTCATTAGATGCAACTGGCCTGATACATTTCTTTAGGATTATCCTCTCAAGTATCTGCCCAAGCAAGTTGCAGAGTTCTACTACAACGCAGAGATTGTTGGCGATAACATCATCTCAACCGTATATAATCATGTCATTACTGTCACCAAGGACATGATGACCTCCACACTTCTTCTTCCCAGTGAAGGACCTGAAGTGTATGAGCTAGCACTTCCCAACAAGTAACAACTTTGGAACGCATGGAAGTTTCCACATGTAAATCATCAGGATTTTTCTCACAGACTAAAGGATAGTCTGCCACCAGAGTTTATCCAACTTTTGGATATTGCAGCTCATATTTTGCATGGGAACTTCAAATCAGTTCAGTTCTCTGATGCCAAGGTGGATCTAAAGTCTACTCTTCATTATGGATGCAAGGTGAATTGGGCATCCTTTGTTCTTGATCAACTCAGACATGATGTTCGGCGTGCATGGTTTGACCACTAAACCGGAACCTTCCAAGAAAAGCTTGATTTCGCAAACCGCATCAGTTTCATCATCCTCAGTCAAATTCAAGAGAAAATTTCAATCGGTGAAGCCATTGGGTGAAGGGACATAATCCCAACTATTTTCCCTAATCAGAAAACCAGCTCAAAGGCTACTTGCAACAACAAAGGAAAGCAGCCGATGGCTAAAACCGAAAGCCACAACCGAGGAAAGCAGCCAATGACTAAAACTGAGTAAATCACTCACTCCAGTGGCCCATCAACTATTCTCACAAGCTCACACATCTCCACCACAATCCCTAATGACTTCATCGAAGTTGAGTTTGCGCAAAACCTTGATCAACAGATTCATAGCTGTTTTGGCTCCATTGAAGGTGTCGACCCTCTATTGTTCTCAAATTTAAGAAGATATATCCAATGGCATCTTTCGAGATTCTAAGAGGATGAAGTTACCTTGCTTCATCTCATTGAAACTAGCGGCCAATCCTTCTGGATCTTGGAAGGAAACTAGAATAAAAATTGGATGAACCATCCATTCTCTACGCCGCCAACACTCCTAGAAATCATGGATTAAATAATTAAATGAATCCAGTTTAAAGTACCCATCGAGGCTCCTCTTCCAGATAATGAGTCAACTCAGTCCTCTTCAACACTACCTCTCGAAGACATCCCAATACTCTCTGATGATGAGCTCTTTACCAATCTCACAATTATCAATTTCAGAGATCGAGATCACTCTCCTCTTCCAGATCTTGGTCATTTAATGCCAACTGAAGAAGCTTATGAGTGGTCATCCTCACCCATGCCAAACCCTTCTGTCCTTCATGTATATGAAAATAACTTGGCAACCACATTCACACTTATGTCAAGCATCCCCATCTCATCATATGATATACGATAGTCAACCTTTTTTGATGATGCTAAAAAGGGGGGAGAATATGAAATATATGTTGATGGAAATCTAAATATCTAGGAATAGCTTCAGGGAGAAGCCCAGTTTCAGGAGGAATCCCAATTTGAGGGGGAATTTTAGTTTCTAGGAGGAACTTAGGGCATTCAAGGAGGACTCCAACTTCAGTGGGAAGCCAAAGAGAGAGGTGAATCAAGTAAGAAGAGAAAGAGTTGAAGAGAAGAGAAACTGCAAAGCGTGAAGTTCTTAGCAAATTTAAATGTAGATTGTGAAATATCAAATTAGTTGTTATATCAATCAGTTTCTCAGCTTCTAAATAAATCTGGCATTTTCTCCAAAATCAGTTGATACGTCAGTTCTAAACCAGTTTTTCCATCATCATTGTCAAGTTTTGACATCGTTAAAAAGGAATAAATTGTTAGGAAAAACTATCAAAAGAAACCCTAAATATAGTTTTGATAAGATATCAAAACGTGTCAAAACAATACTAAAAAAACTGATGGCATAGAAGATCCAAATTGGAAGCCGAAGCCAATCGGACTGAGACACAAATGAAGATGCCAACTACAGAGAAAGTCAATCAAACTGACGATTCAGATGACACAACTAAATGACCAAGCCAAACATCCTGAAGGTAACCCAATTGAGGGTAAAATCAACAGAAGTCAAAATTTTGACTACTAAACTGACAACCAAGTCAGTTTAACTAGATGTCAAAAGTCAAACGAACTGCTGAAATAGATGATAAGACAGTCGAGCTGACAACTGGAAGTACTCAACTGATGGCCAAGATTAAAGTCAGCTAAACTGAAGAGCAAGTCAACTCAACCGCTGAAGCAAGTATCAAAGACAACCGAACTGACGACTGGAAGTACTCAACTAATTGCCAAAACTGAAGTTAGCTGAACTGAAGCTCAAGATGACTCAACTGATGGCCAAGCTAATTATGAGACCATTCGAACTAATACTTAAGTTAAACCATTCAATGGTTTGTAATCAGTTGAACTAAAGAGGAAGCTCAGCCAAAGAAGCCGAATTGGAGTGTTAGCCAAACTGATAAGCAAAGATCAGATTCAAGATCTCTAATTAAAGAATCAAAGGAGTTAATGCTCATCAGAGATCGATTGGCAGAGCAACGACTATATCAACTACTTCAATAGCTATGAGAACCAACAGACCATTGATGAACCAACTAATCTTTGATTATTCAAAGAGGATTTGACAGTCACAAGATCACTCCTCTATAAATGATAAGTGAATCAAACTTTCAAACACTTTCAACTTTCGTTTATCTAATTTTAGCTTTCACATAATGAAAAATGAGCTTTATTTCTCCATCCACTACTCAGTCTAACGCATTGTCTCTAGCTATGAAAGTCACAACTGATAAGAAGAACTCCACAAGCTTTAAGCATTCAGTTTACTGTTGAAAATCTAGCTGAAGAAGTCTTCTCAGTTCCTACTATACAATGATTAACTACTACAGCTCAACTCAAGGAGCAAATCAGTTGATACACATGTTCAAGACTAAACATCTTAAAGATCGAAAGAGATCTAAAATCTTAAAAAGATGACAATAGCACCTAATTCTCCAGCTAAGTATGAGCCGCCGCTAAAAAATCTGCTGCCGTAATAGCTAGCTGTTGGGGACTGCAAGTGTGAGTCGTCGACCCCGCTGAGGTAACATTGTAAAGTAACTCACTGTTACCAGGTTCAGCAAGTTTTCGATCATTGTATAATTTTTAAAGTTAACTCAAGTTATATAGTGGATTTGCCCTTCTGCGAAAGGAAGAGAGGATGTAGAAGTTTGAGACTTCGAACCTCTATAAATTGATTGTGTGTTGTGCTGCTTTATTTTAATTTCTTATTCTTGAAACTGCACACAAAGCTCACACAAGCTGCACTCATCATATGCAAACTGAAAATCATCAAATTGACTAGTGGACTGATAAGTTTAAAGTGAGTCAAGGGCCCTTAATATATTTCATATTTGTGTACAAGTTTTGAATCAGTTTATTTGCTCCCCCTCTAAACTGATACTGACTCGCCCGGGACCAACAAAGCTTTACTTTAGCTCTTTTGTCCACTGGAAGGCCAGGGTATTCACACATGTAGTGTCCCTATTTATGACAATGAAAGCACTCACATTGAACTCGACTGTTTTCTCTAGTTGGTTTAGTTGCCCTTTCAGCTTGGTGCTGATTTCTATCGGCTTTTACAGTCTCTTCAAGTTGGAGAGGAACTGATTGTTTATCTTTGACTCACTTCAATTTCTCTAGCAGTCTGGTTACTAACTGAATTTGCTCATTGATGTTGCCAGTCAGGTTTTCTTTCTATCAGTTATGTCTCTCCTGCGATTAGTTGAGGATCCGTCTAGATTTTCTTTAACGGGTGAGCTTCTCGATTGGAAGTTGTTCCTTCCACGATTTTCTCAAAAGCGATTCCTTTAACCATAAAAGCCGCATCCTGAACTGGGGATGTTGAAGCTTCCTTCTTTCGGTTGAGACTATATTCATGAGCTTTGAGAGAATCAAATATCTCTCTTGGAGATATGCTATTTACATTTCTTGATTCCATCATAGCAATTACTTTCATATCCCATTCTTCTGTGAGATTATCCAAGATTTTGGAATTCATCTCACGGTTGGGATAACTTCTTCCCAAATTGGTCATTTCACTAATTATGCCCAAGAATCTAGCTTTAAGGCTTGTGATAGATTCTTCTGGCTGCATCTTGAAAGACTCTTATGTTGGTTTTGTATACTAGAAGACTTGTCTTTTATATACTTTATTGATAATGGTTTTATGATGATATAGAATGAATACTATTGCAGTCACTGTTTGTATTTAAATTGTTATTTTTACATGCATGTTCACTATCCTTACATTGTAGATGATATGGTATGAGTAAACACACGGTTAGATCATATCATCGGTTCCTTGTAATGTATTAAAAGGCTCACGGTTTAGATGGCACTGAACCTGCTATCGGTACGCCGTAGAATAATCTGATAGTTAGTTTGTCTTGACTAACTGATTATTCTAATACACGGTCAAGTGTATTGAGGAGGATCTACTTAGGATTCTATTCTCTATTCTGACCTTAAATGAGAGAATAAGAATCCACAGAGTTCGGGTTCTTAACCCCTATGTGTTGGCGGACATATACGTGTAGTGTTTGCAGCTTTGATTTATCAAATGGTGAGATTCTTTCATAAAGATCAATAATCTCGATATCTTGGGTTGTGACATTTACACTTATGATGGATCGTGCAATATGTAGGGGCACCGTGTCCTGGTGCGCCAATTTGATGGTGTCCCCTTGAGGAAATGCAAGTTCATGCTGAAACCCTGCAGGTGGAATTTATTCCGTGCATGAGTAAAGCTTGTGTGGTACTACTCAAGGATAAGATATTAATTAATTATAGCTGTCAGAAGCTTACATAATTAATTAATGGGCATTATATCTTAAACACGGGGAATGGCTGGACTAAAGGAGAAAGCATATTCAGAAATATGTATTAAATTGGTAGGTCAGTATTATTTCTTTAGTGGAATAAAAATAATACTTAATTTATTTAATAATATCCTAAGTTTATTGGATATTGGAAATTAAATAAATTAGCAGGCCAATTTAATATTCTTCTAGATCCCTGTTGTAGCCCAATATGACTTTAATGGACTGGAGATAGAAAAAGAGATAGAGGCCCAAACCCAGTAGGGTTGGGACACTGAAATTTCGCCCACCCCCTTATATATAAGAGGGTGGGGGACGAAATTTTAAGCATATAGATCAGCTCCCTCTTGTGTTCTCTTTATCTCCACAGATTCCATACCGATCTAGTAGATTTCAGCCCACCCTGAAACTAGATTTAGTCCGGGAATACAACAGAAGATCAAGTAGTGAATATCACTGTGGAGCGCCGTTTTATACACATACAACAACAAGATTAGATCTTTAATCTTGTCCTCCACCCGTCGTTTGATTTGTAAGTCGTTTTTCGATTCTATGTTTCCACTTTAGTAGAATCGTTTAAACTGGATTTGCATGTTAATTAAACTCGGTTAATTAAAACATATGAGATGCATGAATTTATGATCTACATGACATTAGGATTAATGAACATCCAATTAGATCCTGCGGTGGTTCAATTCGAAAAAACCCCAACATCTTACTTATCAACCACAAGTTGAAGTTTGTTTCCTTTGATGGCTTCTGACTCTTGACATAGATCTGCCAGCAATTCACAAATTTTCTTGGCAGTTTTGCAGTTGTTGGTATCCTTCATTCGATCTTCATCCACAGTTTGAAAGAGTGATGATTGAGCAACAAACTCTAGATTCTTTAATTTCTTTTCCTCACTGGTGAGAATATGAGTTGGCTTTAGAATACGTGCTGGTTGATTGACGTCAATGATGTGGGCATCATTATCCATCCTTATTGTGACTAGGCCATCTTCTATGTCTTTCCACATGTTCTCATGTATTGAGCACAAATGAGCTTTCATTCTTCTATTCCAGTTATCATAGTTTTCAACTAAAAATAGAAGTATCTTTTGGTATCTCATAGCTTAATATGTTAGCACAGATAGATAGATCTAATTTAGTTGATCTGCAGACACGGTTGATTCTTAGAATCAACCACTCTGATACCACTTGTTGGTCTCGGATGAGTCTTATTCAGTTTAGAGGTGGGTGAATAAACTGAATTCAAAACTTGTAAATAAATATGGAAAAATTTGAGGACCCTTGACTCGTTTAACTTGGTTAGCTTGTCTATTTTCAGATTGATTCAAAATGGCATAAGTTGTATATAAGCTTGTATGCAACCTTCAAGGATAAGCATGATAAAAAAAAGTGAAAACAATATAGTACACAATTAGTTTTATAGAGGTTCGAAGCCTTAAAGCTTCTACGTCCTCTCTTCCTTCCACAGAAGGGATGAATCCACTATATAACTTGAGTTCACTTTACAAATTATACAATGAATGAAGGGTTAGCTAAACCTAGTAACAATGAGTTTCTTTACAAAGTTACCTCAGCTAGGTCGACGGCTCACACTTGTAGTCTCCGGCAGGTAGCTATTACAACCACAGTTCATTTAGCAGCTGCTCACAATTAGTCAGAGAGTTAGGTGCTATTGACGTCTTTTCAAGGTTTTAGATCTCTTTCGATCTTCAAGATGGTTGGTCTTGAACTTTGGTTATCAACTGATTAAGCTCCTTGAATTGAGCGGATGTTAATACTTTTTGGATCTTTGTTGAGAAGAGCTTCCGCTGAGCTTTAGTTGAAGGCTAGATGTCCTTGTGATTACGCAGCTCTTTTCTTCTCAAGTGGACTTTTGCAGATGATTGTAATGCTTTGTCAAGCTGATGCATGAATTGATCTTCTTGCTAATATTCAAACTAAGAAGTCTTAATCAATTTGTCGTGATTTGAGAATTACAAAGAAGATATTCTTTCTTGCAAAGGGATAGTATGTTGGCTTTTTTTGAATTTTGGTAAGAGTCTATTTCAAGTTCTGTTTCACTCATTTTATATAGAGGAGTATAAAAATGACCGTTGGCCATTGTTAGACTTTAATTAAAGTCCAGCAATTTTGTTGATGCAGATAGTCGTTTTGAATTTGGAGTTGTTTTGGCGATTCACACATTGGTTGACTTTTGAATTTGCATCAACTTAGTTTGCTCCTGTAACCAGCAATCTTTAATTCAACTATAGTAGAAGACCGTTTTGATCTTAGAGCCATTTTGTTAGTTTGACTTTTCAATTGGCTTCTTTGTATCATTCAGTTTGCATGCTGGTTCGGTCTTCGGTTTGAGATAATTCAGTTTGGTCATCTCATCCTTCAGTTTGCGATTCTCTTCAGTTTGTAAACTTCCTTAATTAGCTGCTTCTCTTTAGTTTTGTCTTCAGTTTGCAAACTCATTTGGCTGCTTCTCTTCAGTTTTGTTGCAAACTTCTCTGACTTAATTCAATTGAACTTCAAACTGAATTCAGTTAATGTCTCTCTTTAAAATTAAGCTCTAGAATGAGCTTAGTTTTATCATCTTGTTAGAGACCTTGACATCAGTTTAACTTCAAGGATAGACTTGGCGCTCAGTATAGCTTAAATCGTCTTGATTTCTCATCATCCTTGGTTCAGTTTCAAGGTAGACTTGAACTCAGTTTTGCCTTGAGCGTTTTGACATTTCATCAAAACTTCTGCAGGATTTTTCTTTATTGTTTTGCCTAACAATATGGATGTATATTGAACATTCAACATTATTGTTTATGGAAATTATCATATAACTATATCGTGTATAAACTATACCATGTATAATAGCATTACAAACACATACAAAAAGATTATGAATTAGTTAATTAATATTTTTTACAAAGAGTACCCCAAACTTTTAAAAACTAGCATCTAGAATTTAAAAACTAGCGCCTGGAATTAAAAAAAAAAAAAGCATCAGAAGTTTAAATAATAGTATGTGAATACATTTGAAATTTAAAAAATAGCTTATGAATGTACACTGAACGATCAACATTATTGCTAATGAAAATTATTATTTAAACTAAAAATACGTAAAATGACTCCGTTCATCGCACGGGAGAAATGCTAGTGTTATTGATATTAGAATCAGATAAATTAATACATAAATCATACATCTAGAATGCAATGAAGAGATGGTAATCTATGAGACGTGATTATGGAAAATTATGATTTGATTAGATACATATGACTAAAATGACAACTTTGCCCTTCCTACCAAAAATAAATATGCATCCATTATTAAATAAAATAAATCATAACCGTCTATCAAATAATATTTAATAGATGGGATAAATTCACATTTAACATACTATAATTAATTATGTTCATTAGATCTAAATACATGAAGGGTTAGGATTAGTTTTTTTTTTATTAATATAGATCATTTTCTTAATTTGTGCAAAAGGTCATTTTAGTCAAACAAGATATATATCCTAATAAATTTTCATTCCCTTCATTCATGATTTTTTCCTTTTTTTTGTGTAACCGTATGTTTCTATTTTTTTAACAAAGATATATATGCTTCTATTGGGAATCAATATTAGAGCTTTTTCGTGTCATCTTTGTGCTTTAAACAAAAGTAATTTTTTATATATTTTTTTTAATGTTTTTATTTTATTTTTGCTAGTGATCATTTAATTTTGGAATCAACATTAATTTTTATTTTTATTTTATTTTTTTTGTAAGTGAGCATGCTAGTAAATTGAATAAGTCTTCAATATTTATATCCATAGGTTGAATGAGTTGATGATAAGTGGAAAACAAGATAAAGATTCATGGATATATGTATGTATCTTTGAACCAATCTATAGGTTGTTTCTATTTTCTACTTAGGAGCGTTTTCTCCCATTTTAATTTGTGTATTCGTTGTTACACGTGCATGAACATGAGAAATGGAATGTGTTTCATAATGGATTGCTGTTTAAAAAAGCCACTTTGAAGTTGAGTGAACAACTCGAGCACACCTTGTCTTATGTAGGTATCTGTTTTTTTCAGTAAAGTGTTATATATAGGAGAAGTGGTATATGTAACTTTACTTAAAAAAAAAAAAAAAAAAAAATAATAATAATAATAATAATAACTATCTCAAAGATTTGTTGGAAGAATCCATTCAAAGTGTAAACTTATAATAAAATTCATTCATACGTTTGCCACTACAGACGCTTGAAACACATGGTTGAAATATTTTTCTGTCGTATGTTGTGTAGTTTTCGTAGAAATTTGGGCAGCAAATTATTTTGCATTTCAATTGGTTTAATCGTGAACCCATCCGAACTGATTATTTGAATTTTGAATTTATTTACCGATTGGTTTGGTCGGTTCATGATATATAAGTAATTATATTTTTAATATATATGTATAGGTATATATATATATTGACAACCTCAGCTCGTGTACCTATTAGTTATTAAAATATACAAATTTTATATTCTATTAGTGTAGGAACTAAGAACTCATCTCACACCATACAATCAATAAAGATCTATGGTCCATATTTGATTAAAAGGAGTGGTAGCAATTCTGTAATATTTGAAAAAAAATTCGCGCAGGGATATTAATGTAATTTGGTAATTCTTATAAAAATCGCTGAGGATATTTGATAACATATCGTCATGCTAATGAAGTATTATCATCATGCTAACGAAGCGTTATCTTTATGCTAATGAAATTTTTTCTCATATTGTTAACGAAAAATTAAATTTTAAAGTGTATTTATAAATTCTAATAGGATGAAATAAACCATAATTTAGATATAATAAACTTCAATGATTTAATAATAGAATTAAATTCTAAAAATTAATTATAAACCCCAATTAGATGGAATAAATCATAATAACAATATAAATATAAAACATTAGCATAATGATATTATTTTATCAGCATTGCGAATAAACTATGTTAGCATATGACAATTCATCGTTCGCATAAGTTATAAACCATAAATGGATGAAGAAAACTCTAACTAATATATTCTAATTTGATGAAATAAATAATATATAATATTCAATTAGTAACTAAAACATAAAAATTAAATCATAAAAAATAATTATAAGTCATAATTGAAATGTAAAAAATCATAATAATAATATAAATATGCGTACTACGTTATGATAATCATTCATTAGCACAATGAATGCAATATGTTATCATATAACAAATGCTTCATTAGCATAGGTTATTAAGTTATCATAATGCTGACAAATCATTATTTAAAAAGCTCACGAAAGCATTTTTGCGCTGGACACAAGTAAAAATGTATATTTTGTATTTTTCATCTATATTTATTTGAATAAATATATCCATGACTGATCTTGAATTAAAGAGCATGAAAAGATCTTTAATTTGATATATTATTTGCGTTAATTCGATTTGAAACGAGTGAGTTATGGTTGTTCAAAGTTTTTAGGATTTTTTTTAAAAAGTGATGACATCAGCTTTTTTTATGGGGATTGGACAATTATACCCCCGCCTCCTTTTTTTGCCTTGACTTTGACATTTAATCTCAGCCATTAGATCATCTAGGTGGACGGTATAAAATGGGTTCCTAGTTCCTACACCAGAAAAAGGTGTATTTTTTATCCAACCCATATATATATATATATATATATATATATATATATAGGGGATGGTTCTGGTGTAAATCATCCCCAGTGTGTAAACTGTAAACCAATCTTTAACCACACATCCATCAAAATCTAATGGTCAAGATTTGGTCAAAGAGGTGGTGGCATTTTTGTAAATAAAAGGAACTTCAAAAAACGCGGTGGCAATTTGGTAATTTTCGCCTCAAGGTCAAAATTAAAAAAAAAAAACACGGACTTCTGGACGTATGCTAACGAAGGCACACTCAAATGCTAACGAACACATAATCATATGCTAACGAAGCAGTATTATTGCATGCACAATACGTAACTTTAAATGCAAAACTGATTTCGTTATGAAATAATTAAATGAAGAGTTTAGTATGATTGGAAACCTAGTCAAACCTATTTCTCAACAAAAAAATAATTTAAAAAAAAATATTAATCGTGGACAAAGTTATGCTTGTTTTATTTAATGTTATTAGTTGAATAATTTGACTCCAATCTACTACATTATTGTTTTATTAGCATTATGAAATATATTCCTTCAACATTATATATATAATGCTTCTATTAACATATGACAATGCTAATAGAAGTAAATGATGAAATGCACAAAAATTATTATTTTGTGCATTGTATTTCGTTAGCAATATGTTATTATTTTGTTAGCAATATGTTATTATTTCGTTAGCATTGTATTAATAAAATATTAGTATATGAAAGCAAATATTTTAGTATTCACTGTTATTAATATTCATTTATATTTTCATCACACATAGTATGAAAAATACATGATTCTGTTAGCATTATTATAATGTTTTCATTAGCATATGTCAATGTTAACCTTAGGAATGCATTTTCATTCGCATACAAAAAATATCTTAATATATTAATGTATTGATCGTTGTCAATATATTATTTTTCATTAGCAATATGTTCTTATTTCGTTAGCATTATATTAATAAGATATTAGTATTGGATATCCAATGTTAAAACATCTTAATACATTAATGTATATTGTTTTCTATCAATATATTATTACTTCATTAGCATTATAATAAATCAATATTAGCATTGAATAACTGTGTCAAACGAATACAACACAAAATATATTTTTAACGAAACTCGAACATGTGTTAACGAATAATAATATTCGTTCATTCTACATTAAATGTACAAACTACCTGGAAAAAAAATATATTACAACAAAAAACTAACAATATAAGCCAATTCAGCTTATTTCAAATTCAGATTTCTTCATCTAAAAAAAAGAGGCACATATGCCTCATAAAATTGAGTTGGAACCTGTATCATAATATTATAAGCTCAGCATTTAAAAATTGATTTTGTTTCACTAGCAAATTCTAAACATATGCAACAAAAACATAATGTTTACGACAAATCATAATGATATTAACAAATAAACCATATCATAATGCTAACGTTATAATACTATCATTTGACAAGAATGCTAACAATATCATTTGACAATGCTAACGTTATAATACTATTGTCATATGCATTATGTAATTCTACTGTTAGCATTATCATATGCTAACAGTAACATATGATAATGCTAACAATAGAATTAGCATTCATTTATACTAACATATTTGTTAGAATTTGTTATTATTAATATTCGTTTGTATTATCATCACATGTAATATGAAAGACACATGATTCTATTAGCATTATTGTAATATTTTCATTAACATATAACAATGCTAATCTTAGCAATGCACTTGCATTCTCATATAAAAAATATCTTGATGCACTAATGTATTGTTTGTTGTCAAAATATTATCTTTTGTTAGCAATATGTTATTATTTCGTTAGCATTATAGTAATAAGATATTAACATTGATAGCCATTGCTAAAATGGTTTAATGCATTAATATATATTGTTCTCTCTCAATATATTATTCTTTGTTAGCGACATGCTATTACTTAATTAGCATTATAATATAACATTATTAGCATTGAATAACTGTGTCAGACAAATTCAACATATAATAGATTTCTAGCGTAATTCAAACAATATGCTAATGAAAATTAATATTAGCTCATGCTACATTAAAGGTACAAAAGTACCAAAAACATAAAAAATAAACAGAAAAAGACTATAACAAAAATTAAAAATACAAGCCAATTTAGCCGATTTAAAGCGTAAATTCTTTCATCTGAAGAAAAAAATAGATGTCTTATAAATCTTTCAATGGCTTCATAGAAGATTTCATATCTTGGTATACCTATTTTAGTCTCCAAACCATGAGACCTTAAGTTGGCACCTGTCATCAAAATATTACAACATCAATATTTAAAAACATCATACTTAGCATACGTGATTATATTCGTTAGCACGAATATTAACATATACAACAAAAACACAATGCTAATAGAAAAATATAATGATGCTAACAGATAAACTGTATCATGTTAGCATCATACTACGCGAACAAAAATACTAAAAATATATGTACTAATTCTTCAACCAACAATTAATTAATTTTAAATCTGAAAACACAAACCATCAACAAAAACATCTTCTCTGAATAAAGAACAAATAGACACAACAAGAAAAATCTCAAAAAAAAAAATTCAGATGACTTCCAAATCTCATAAAAAAAATGTTAAATCCATCAAATCTACAAAAAATGAAACACTAAAACAACGATGGTATACACAAATATGAATTAGAAAAAAAATTGATCATGATTGTGTGAGAGGATCTAAACATAAAAAGCACAGTTCCAGACGAGTTTCAATCACCTGTGTTTTTTCTCTTTTTTAGATCTTCATCGTCGCTACTATTGTTGGATTTCCTCATGTAGGTGGAAGGCGTAGCGATGTCGACAGTGGAGAGAGAGAGAGATGATACATAAATAATTACTATACTATGTTTTTTATGGAAGAGATGGCGATAGTGGCGACGACGATGATGCTGACAGTAGACACCAGCTGATACTACTTAGCATATTTAATGAAAAAACTAATAATACAAGACAAATTAGCTTATTTTAAGTTCAGATTTCTTCATTTGAAAAAAACACCCAGATGCCATTTAGTGGCTTCATAGAAAACACACATCACATATAACTATTCTAGTCTTCAAACCATCAAAACTTGAGTTGGTACCTGTCATCATAATATTATATGGTCAGCATTTAAAATCATCTTACTTAGCATATAGATAAACATTCGTTAGCGCAAATATTTTCCCAAATGAATTCGTAACATATACAACAAAAACACAATGCTAACGACAAATCATAATGATATTAACAGATAAACTGCATCATGCTAACAATGTACAACGCGAACAAATATACCAAATATATATATATATATATACTGATTATTTAATCAACGATTAATCAGCGTCAACTAAAGATTAATCAACGTCAAATTTGAAAAAAATAAGCAAAAAGAACATATATTCAATATAAGCAAAAATTGAAACTAAAAACACGATAAATAGCTCAATTTTGATTTTTTTTAACAGAAATTACAAAACCATTGGCAAGTCCATCAAATCCACGAAATAGTAACACATAATTAAGTGGCGGTATATTAAAAAAATGAATCGAAAAAAAAACCAAATTGCTCGATTATGTAACAGATCTAAAATACAAAAAACACGATGAAGATCTTCATGATATATTGAAGGGTTAGTGAGATAGAGAGAAGATACAAATCAATCGCTGCTACGCACCGTTGTTAGATTTCTTCATATGAGTGGAAGGGGCAACGACAGTGGCGGTGGAGAGAGAGTGAGAGTTGGAAGGGGTGACGATGGTAGCGGTGACAGTGGTGGTGGCGGTGGCAGTGGCGGTGGCGGTGGCGATTGAGAGAGAGAGCGCGCGGCGATGGTGGCGAAGAGAGAAAGGAGGGAGAGAGAGAATCCACTCACGGGAGAAATGGAGATGGAGAAGAAATCAATGACAAACCCTATAAAAATTACTAAATTACATAAATAACCCTCCACCCATAAAATAAGTTAAATATTACAAAAATGCCACCTTAAATTAGATTTAATCTAGGCCACTAATTTTTAATGGATGAATAGTGAGAGATGGGTTTACAGTTTATACGCTAGGGAATGGTTTACATTTGATCCAATCCCTCTATATATATATATATATATATATATATATATATATAGAAGAGCATTCATTTATGAACAATAGTTCTATGTGTAATTTATGGACTAATCATAGCCATTGGAATGATTAAATGGAGGGTCAATATCAATTTTAATATTAATTATGTTTTTATTTATTTTAATCAGAAAATGGCACATTTGTCAATTTCAAAGGTGGACAAATTTTAATGTCATTAAATCCTTCCATTTACGTGAACTTATTTTTGGAAAGATGCAATCATTATCATCTTACATCCAACTACTATAATGCTTATTTTAATGAAATACTATTATTATTTCCGTAGTCAATGAAAAAATATACGATGATCCACTTTTTATATCAAAGTTTTTTTTTTATTTTAATGTACATCTAACAAGCCAGAAATATTACAGTAAACTTTTTAAATGTCGTATTATATCCTTATGTTATTTTTTCTTGGTCATGATGCTTTATTAATTATTCCTTATCTTTTTTGTTTAATTAGTGTATGTAGGATTTATTTAGGCATGAATAAGTATATTCATTTTTATGTGAGTGAAATTTGTTAATATTTATGTAATTTAATATTTCTAATTAACAAATAAATAATAATTTACTACATTTTTTTATCACTCGTATAGTTTTAATCCCTGGCTTGTCTGAAGTGCACGTTCCAAATTGTGATTTAGATTTGAAGTCATATTAGGGTTAAATGTTTAATGATAATCATATAAAAAAATTTAAAAATCACAAAATATACAATCAAAAGTATTAAAATAGCACAAATATATATTATTTCATAATCTCACAACTAAAAATTTCAACAAAATCACTGATAATCATATAAAAAAGCATCAGAAATCAGAAAAAAAATGCATTCTGAAGTATTAAAATAGCACAAGGACATTATTTCATAATCTTACAACAATAAATTTTAACGTATAAATCAAGAAAAAAAAGCATTCTGAAGTATTAAAATAGCACATTGATATATTAATTCATGATCTTAAACCAATAAATTTCAACATAATCACTAATAATCGTATAAAAAAGCATAAAAAATCACAAAAAAGCATTCTGAAGTACTGAAACAGCACAATGATATATTGATTCATAATCTCATCACTATAAATTTCAACATAATGCTATTTTAATACTTCATAATGCTTTTTTTGTGATTTATAATACTTTTTTTATATGATTATTAGTGATTAAAAAAGCATCATAAATCGCAAAAAAAGCATTCGGAAGTATTAAAATAGCATAAGCGTATATCATTTTTTAAAATCTTACAACTATAAATTTCAATGTAATCTTAATAATACAATGTCATATGTAGTAACCATTAAACAATTAGGCTGAGAAAAAATGTGTCATTATATGAATTAGGATGATCGAGATATAACAACAAACACATACCAATTTAGTGGTAATTATTGTTTCATCCAATCAAAACTAATACACTAATCAACACTTTCAATAATAGCACTATACTAATTAAAAAAAACATCACAATAAATATAAATACTATGATCTGATATCCCTAACAACAAAATTAAACTAAAATAAATTAATCAAATGTGTGATCGATCGGATGTCACTAAAAGCAAAAATCTCATTTCATTCATCTTTTTGAATAATTAAATGGTTCTTATTTATTTACCCATTAAAATACATTGGATTAGATTGATTTATAAATTTATAACGTCCCTTGATTTTTGTAGCAATTAATATTCATAAAAAAGATTTTACATTCTTACCCTATTTAACATCTACATTTAGAAAAAAAGCATCATAAATATTTTCACTCTCATTTAATACTAGCCATTGATCTTGATTGATCAAGTGATGAGATTTGTCCACAATTTACACATAAGTCATACATTCACATACTAACGTTCCCCTGTATATATATATATATATATATATATATATATATATATATATATATATATATATATATATATATATATATATATATATATATATATATATATATATATATATATATAGGGGTGGGTTAAAATGAGAACCATACCCTATGTAGGAACTAAGAACCATTTATATCCATAGATCTCTATAATTTGAATGGACAAGATTGATTTTAGATTTTAGGGATCAAATTGCAAAATGATAATTTTTTACGAAAATTTAGTGCTTCATAAGGGTATTAATGACAAATCCAAAATATCCATAATATCCATAATATCACGTCCCATAAATCTAGGAATAATTATACGATGAAATTTATTGGGTAGTTGAATGAAAACCCTACAAAAACAAAAATCCATTCCAGTCGCTGCCTCCCCCTTCAATCTTTCACGCCAAACGACGCAGAACTCCGATCGCAATCTTTCACGCCGAACGCCGACAACAATGAAGGGTCGTCGTCCGCCTCCACGTAGTCCGAACGCCAATCCGCTGCCTGGTTCAAAGTCGTCCGTACTCCCAGAAGCCGGCCACCTCCACGTCGCCAAGGCCGTGACTGCCGCGACCCAAACCAAACGAGCTACAACAATGAAGGGCCGCTGACCAACTAAACGTCACCCAGACGCCCAGCCACAGCCCCCCTCCACCTCGACCGAAACCCCCGTCGCCGGCCTCCACGTCGCCCAAACCACGAAAACATGAACGGGTATTTCTTCACTCTTAAATTAACGATATATAAATGTATGATTAGCAGATTTTAGATAATTGCGAATATGATATGATTAGCAAATTTTATGGGTATTCAAAATTTTTTGATATTTTTTGGTTATATTTCTCATATGCTTCTCGTAACTATAGGCAAATGTTTTAGGTTTTGGTTTTTGATTGATTGTGATATTTATTGGTTTTGTTTTGTGGTGATTTGATGTATTTAGCAAATTAATTAGATATGACTAGCAAATTATTAATGTATTATTAGCAGATTCGTAATTTATTCGAATTTCAAGAATTAATGTTGTTGGGGTCGGACTTTTTTTAATCATGTTTTGTGAATCCTTTTTATTTGAGTTTGTTTGTTTGTTATGTTGGATTTGGATAGGAGTATTTGATTTTGATTCGTGAAGAAAATTTAAATTTATCAAAATTACTCCAGAAATAGCTAGAAACTTGAGTGATGGATTTTTTATCTGCTGTAAAAGTGTAGAATGGATTTATTCACATCACTTTGATGAATTTTAAATTGCCGGATCTGAACTATACCTCTGGAGTCAGCGATGAGAATTATAGCTGGCACTGCAGCAAATATGGGGATTGAGTAGTAGCAAATAAAATGGGTATGATTAGCAAATTAAATGGATATACTTAGCAAACATTTTTTTTTATTGATTCTGATCTGATTTGATTTGTATTGATATATTTAGCAAATAAGTAAGTTGTGATTAGCAAGTTAGTAGTGTATATTTAGCATATTAACTTGATAGGTTGTGATTTTATGAATATTTATTATTTATATCGAATTGAGTTTGTTTATAGAATATTTATATTTAATCTATAGAAAATTTTGAATGTATAATTAGCAAATTGAGAGGCAGGATGATTATATAGGTGAAGAGAAACCATTCAGTCTTGCATTCTAGCAACTTAGTACGATATGATTAGTAAATGTTGCATCTGTGAAATTTTGCTACTGGGATTCGTGTTTTAGCAAATTGATGTTTTGTTTATAGCAATTTAGTGATATATGATTAGAAAAATAATATATTGGTCTAGTGTATTATATTTTATTTAATTTTTAAAGCGAAACTAAGAAGATATAATTAGCAAATCAGTCAGAAATAATTAGCAAATTAGTACTATATGATTAGCGAATTAGTATTTTATGATTAGCAAATTTAGAGTTATCTTCCATTTGCTAGTGGGGAATACCGTCTTTATGATTGAGATATGTGGTCTGTATGATTGATTTACGTGTCTACTGTTGGGATTTTGTCAAGAAAAATGTGATGTTGTTGTCTTTATCTCGTGATATGTTGACTGTTGGTATTGTATGAATATTTATTATTTATGTCAAATTGGGGAAGTTTATAACATATTTATATTATTTTATAGCAAATTTGGCATATATGATTAGGAAATCGTGATGCTGGATGATTATAGAGGTGAAGATAAACCATTCAAGTTGTGTCTAGCAAATTATTACTATCTTATTAGCAAATGTTAAAACTGTGAAAATTTGTTACTTGAATTCGTGTTTTATCAACCTGATGTTCTATTTATAGCAAATTAGTAATTGAAAATTAGTAAATTATTAAGACATGATTAGCAGATTATTGAGATAAGTAATGCTTGGTGTTGTCAGACCATTTTTTAATGTTTTCACTGATTTTGTGAAGCAATTTTTGATATTATGAGTTGAATACTTGTGCTTTCATGTCTTTAATTTATGTTTTTGTATTTAAAAAGTTTATTGATAGATAATCAACACAAATTAGGGATTTTTGGTTATGGTGTGATCGTTTTATTTGTTGATTTTGGTTTGATTGGAAATTACATATTTAGCAAATTAGAAAGGTTATATTAGCAAACTATTAATATATATTTAGCAGATTAGATTTTCAAATATTGTTATTTATATAGACAGATTATCTGGCTTGGTTGCATTCGTCGTTTGTAGCAAATTAGTAAGGTTTGATTAATAAATTATTAATATATGAATAGACTGTTGTGAAGTATATGACAAATTGTGAAGGTATAATTAGCAAATTATCTTGAAATCAATAGCAAATTAGGAATATATTTTTATGGTGTAGGGGTGTATTTTTGTTCGTATAAGATATACATCATTATAATAGCATGTTGGTATTGGTTTTTTATTAATAGTTCAAATATGGTATTTGTTATGTTTTTAAAATTGTTAGCTTCTAACGTGATAATTTTCTTTTTTGTTTTAGCAGGTGATGACGACTGCAATCACGAGGCTAGGTCAAAGCGACAACATAATGTGAATGTAGCTGAATGCGCTACAGCAAGTCCACCTTTGCAAGCTTCTATTATAGGGCGACATGTGAGGATGGACCACACAATATTGATGCCATAGTAATGAATATTGTCTAGGTTTAATTACACGTGCTAACATTCTTTAATTATTACTTACATTGAACTGTTGTGATAAAATTATTCAGTCGGTTTTAGAAAATTATTATTCCAATAATAGCATGACGTGAATGTTTAAATAGCAAAATTTTCATTCTTTAATATATAGTTGTTATGTTCTTTATAATAAATTAATGATACATGACATTCATTTTACGTACAGACTAATATTTTTTTAATAACAAACTAAAATTTCCTTACGTACGAACATCCTAGTTCTTGAAAATCATATTGAAACCAGTTAAAAAAATGACCATATTATCAATAGTGAAACGAATTATGTTTTCTGATAAAAGTATTATCGATGTGCTTTTAACACATATATAATTTGCTAATTATATCGAACAAATTTGCTAAAATTAGTATATACGAGCCTTTATTAATGTAGTCGAAAAATAAAATTACTAGTTACCTCACGCATGAAAACTTAGTTACAAATAACAATTTTTAAAATTCTCCAATTTGTCGTATCAGATTATTATTCATTTCCTATCAAATCATTCAGTCGACTCATTATCCACTTAAACTATAATACATGTGACATGTGATATAACGAGAAAATTGTAAAAGTCTGATCGCATAAAATCTGCTAATCCATGTACAAATATGTGCTAATTCATGATAAATGAGTTGCTAACAATAACAAAACGTAACAATGTTCATGCATTGATGTTGGAAAAAATTAATTAAAAATAAAAGATAACATCAAAAAGAGACCATCCTATCATCAAAATAAAAAATAAAATATATATTTTCACAATAAATATTACCGATATGCTATTAACATATGAATAATTTCCTAATTATGCAAAATAAATTTGCTACACGTCATACATACGAGTCCCTACCGGATTCCACCCATATCACTATGCATACAAAGAAATATTAACAGATGACACAATACTTGTATCTTGCATAATCAGACGACAACCGACGTAATGCTAATATAAGATGGAGTAAGAAATTGTGAAAAAAAAATAAAATTATTTTACACACAACAATTCATGGCCTTTTAACTTTTTTTATTTTTTTTTCTAACTTGAAAACTTCCACAACCAAATACGAAAAAGCATGTATCATCTATACTAAATATGAAATGTCCATTTTATGCAAACATCTCACTACCATGCAAAGCACATTGAAACCAATTTAAAAAATCAAATTTTCACATAAAAATATTACGGATTTGCTATTAACAACACCAGAGTTTGCTAATTCCGAATAAAAAATGTGCTAAACGTCAGACATATGCGTCCCTACCAGATTTTGCCCATATCCCTACGCATACAAAGCATATTCTTTGAAAACATCCACAACCAAATATGAAAAAACATCTATCATCTATAATAAATATGAAATGCTCATTCTTTGAAAACATCTCACTATCATGCAAAGAACATTTAAACCAAATTAAAAACAAATTCGAGTTTTCACATAAAAATATGCCGAGTTGCTATTAACAACTCTAGAATTTGCTAATTCCACATAAAAAATTTGCTAAACGTCATACATACGCGTCCCTACCAGATTCCACAAATATCTCTACACCATTAATGGAGAACATAATACTTCTATCTTCTATAATCAGACGAAACCTGCAGTGAGACCGACGAAATCCAACGACTCCTTAAACCGTAACAGACCCGATCAATAAGAATTTTGAACAGATTTATGATTAATTAAAATATGAAACACCGATAAATACAACTCTGTAGAAAAAAGAGTTTAATCTATCGTCCAAAAAATTAAAAAAAAAAGGTCCAATCTAAAAAAAAAACCGCTCAATATAATCCCACTATATATGGAATAGATATATTTACTGCAGATAATTGATATCCAATACAATGACATATATACCCTTAACTTAATATAACTCTTAAGATATTGCATTTTTTACCCCATTTTTTTGAGATTGATCTGAGCCTTAGAAAATTATTGATCCAACGCTCCATATTGGTTCCTAGTTCCTACACAGGGTATTGGTTCTCATTTGATCTCTATACTATATATATATGTATGTATAAACTTTAGCGTCTAGAATATATATCTATAAATAATTTATATTCATTTTTCATTGCATTTATTATTATTATTATTATTATTATTATTATTATTATTATTATTATTATTATTATTATTATTATTATTATTGAAAGTATATTGTGTAAAATTTTATTATTTTGATGAGCCCAATATATCCAAATGCTATACTCCAAAGCCTATTTGAGTCAAGGCCCAATGTTTCTTCTCCTTCCTTAAAAGCCCATTTTTATCCTATACAAATGAAACTATTGGATCAAAATTGATACAGGATGTTCTTTATGACACAGTAAAACATCTATATAAAAATACTCTATATAAGAATAATATTTTTATAGTAATAAAAAGTTTCAGTCCCAACTCGAGATCAGTTATAAATAAGAATAACCTCTACATTGTAATATTCCGGTATTTTTTCCTGACCATCCTTGATAAATTTACATTTATATAGTAATAAAATGACATTAAATTTCAAATATATTTAAATATCTATATAAAATATATAGAACTATTTAACTATATATGTTACATTAAATTTAAGATTATATAAAATAGATATCTAAAATTATTTGTGGCGATGTTTTAATTTTTTTGGTTAATATTGCATCATTTAACTTGCACTTTCAAAGTAACTCGTCAACACAATCTCCTTCTTGTTGAATCCAAAACATTTCTAACTTGTCCAGCATGCTTGAAGTTTCTTGACACGAGACTTTTTCTATTTCTACACTATCATCCCGGATGAACATCTTGCGTTTCTTACTTGATTTCTATAATGATGTCTTCTTCGATTAAAGTACTTGAATGAATCTTATATACCTTTTGATGACACGTTTTTAAAATATATATATAAGGGACATTTCCAAGTGTTGTATAATATATATTAATTTTTTTGAAAAATAATAATTTTTATATGTAATTCTATATAAGAATAACCTCCCTATAATAATATTTTTCTCTAGTCCCAACAATATTATTGTACAGAGGTTTTACTGTATATAGATTTCATAAAAATAACTAAAACATATTTTTCGACGTATGTGCCGATATCGAAAAATTATTTTTCAAACGCCTTATTTTTGCACATTTTAACTAATTAAACAATATTTAAACATGATTAAATTTAACAAAATTACGTTTATTTTTACGTAACAAAATGAAAACAGGAAATCCATTTAATTCATATTCTCACAAAAAAATGTTAAAATAAAAGTATTAAGTTTAGTAAAGAAAAAGAATAAGAGATTTAGAGTGTCTAAAAAATAATAAAAGTATGGATATCAACTTTATGGAATATTTGTCAAAATAGTAGACTATAAGGCACTACCCTACCCTGGGATAGGGTATAAATTTCTGAGAACGTGCATTATGTTTGAGCTTAGCACGTTAATTCTAGATTGGCGTGGTTAATTGACTCTTGTATATTTGACTTGTCAAAGATATTCTTGATCTTGAAGAAATTGAATCATGACTTGTTTAATTTTAGATTAGATGATGATTCCAAAATTAAAGGTTAATGCTATTAGTACGCGAAGCCGTAATTTTAAAATTATCGTATATTTCAATTATATGGTAAGTCTTTAATTAAATTTTTAATTGGTGATTAATATTATTTTATAATTGGATAATGTTGGCAGGTCATAGTGTGGTCTGCCATAATTTGTAATTATAGTATGCTTTAAACATATGGTAAGTAATTAACTATAATTTTGATTATTGATTATTATAATTTTCTAATTATGCCTTTATAGTCTATTTTAGAAAGTGATTTACTTGTGTCTTTTAAAATTTGTAACACCCTAAATTCTATAATTTAAAATGTTACCCTTTCTATTCTTTAAAGCGGAAAATAATTATCAATAATAATAATAATTTGCGTGATAATTTTTTTAAAAAACATTCAAAATATTTATTCTTGAATTTTTGTAGGAAAATAATCCATAATGTAATATTTAAAATACATACTTAGTTCAAAAATGCGTGTATTTCAAAGATAGTTTCCAACAAAGATTATAGTTCATTTCAAAGAAAGAACTTATAATTTACAATATAAAACTTATATTCGAGTCACAGATAAATTTATAATATTCGACTATCAACTTGGGTTAATTTAAAGTCAATCTTCATAAAATATTTGGTTCAAAATAACTAACTTCGGTAAGATGGTCAAAGATCAAATTAATTAACCCAAGTATAAAAAGAATGTCCACCCCATTTCCTTCACGATACTCCAAGCTCACTGACCTGAAAACATTAAAAATATGGGGGTGAATACTCTTAAAACGTACTCAGTGATGGGGGATCATGCACATTTCTTTCTATTTATCCAACTGAATTTAAATCGCAGGAACGATGGATTTAGGGTACTCTTCTTCTGATCTAGAATACATCTTGAACTATTCATAGAATATATTCTCTCTGTTGTGTAAGCCACGCTCTCAGTATGTACGTTACATTATTCTGGTGCGTACGAAACGCAATTCTTATCCAAATTCCATCCACGATAATTCAAGTTGGATTAAAAATATTTCTGACTCAAAAATCATATATCATATACTTTTATTTCGCAGATAATAATTTTACCTACCTGGTAGTAAAGAGCATGTAAAAATAAACAATGAGAGGATGAGGGTCCTAATGTGCCGCACCTAGTCAATAAAATAAATCTTATAAGGGCCATTTCTAATTATTCTTAAATAAATAAATCTGAAAATTGAACTTAGCCATTAATATAAACTTTCTGAAACTTAAAACAATTAGATTAAAATTATATTTTCGTGCCTAATAGTGATTGAAAGTAAATAAAGGTTAAAATCCAAATTCATAAATGTTTTTCGACAATTCATGAGATCTCAAATACTCATGGTTTAAATCTGAAAATTAATCTATTTTTATAAAATCTGAACGTAACTAAGAACAATAATCTGAAAATCAAACTTATATATTAATCTAAAATTTAGAAAGACATTCTGAAATTTAAAATAATTGAATTAAAAATATTCAGGCCTAATAATGATTCCAAAAGGAAATATGGCTAATCAAATTCTATTATATTTCAAAACACAAATTCAAAACTTCTTGCGAGTTACACTCCCCTGTGTAGCAGTTTTAGTATATATATCATATCTCACAAACTAAAATTCCAAATAAAGAAATTCCAAGTTCTGAAGAAGATAAAAATTCAAAACACAAATTCAAAACTTCTTGCGAGTTACACTCCCCTGTGTAGCAGTTCTGAAGGAAATATGGCTGGAATTTTTTCAAGGTGATGTTCGATGTTGAGTGTCACCCAGATGTTATAGGTGACGACGAGCACAAGGATGATGTCGGCCCACCACCAATCGACTCCGACAACGACGACGAGTAAAACATGTGTCTTCTAACGAATGTCGATGTATATTAGGCGACTGTCAATATGGATAAGACTTATTTGACTGTTGAGTTACATTAAAACATCTATTACTGTGATCTTGGATCTATTTACTTCATATCTCCACTCTCGCTCTATTTTTTATATCTCCATTCTCCTCCATTTTCTAAATCGATAATGGAATTCATAATTAAAATATTTCATAATCGATGGCATTTGCACCCATAACATAATTTTTTAATAATAATAGAAAATTTGCCGATGCGGAATATTTCATAAAAATAACTAAAACATAATTATCGATGTGTGAATTTCGGGCTTCGTGCTTTGATGTGGAAGACGTTGACTAGACTAGACTCCCAACCTTGTCGGTAAAGATGCATGCACACCTATTTCCAAAGCTAAATTTGGAATACAGAGAATATATTCTATTTGTACAGTAATTTTGTCTATATACTTGAGCTTATGTCGGCAGGTTCCCTATTAAAGCTACAACGCCATTCTCAGATGCACCCACAAACTCCCTTCCCTTCTCATATTCCCTATCCACAAACGCATAACC
Source organism: Perilla frutescens (assembly GCA_026008535.1). Taxonomy (NCBI): domain Eukaryota; kingdom Viridiplantae; phylum Streptophyta; class Magnoliopsida; order Lamiales; family Lamiaceae; genus Perilla; species Perilla frutescens. The sequence goes on from BRKX01000012.1 coordinate 34,760,381, forward strand.
CCTACGACGATCCTACCCAAAATGGCGCCACCTCAAGAAGCATTTTTCTACGACGACCATTGGACGGAGAGGCTTGAATCCCGTGTCGTGAACGAGCTACTCGAGCAGAAAGAAGAAGGAGTGTGGACTGTTGGGTATGAGGACAACAGTACGGCTATCAACAATGTTCGAGCAAAGATCAATGAGGAATTTTCGAAGGACTACAGTGTTGACTGGTACCAAGCTCATGTCGACATGCTAGCGACACGCTACGAGACTTTGAAGCTGTTGTGGGACTACACACCGGCCATGTTCAAATGGAATCACAGGAGCAATAAGTTCTATGCCCTGGATGAGACATGGACATATTTTGAAGAGGTATCCTACTTATTATTACACATTCTGCCGATACAGTAGGAAAGTTAGATTGGCTAACTGCACAAACAAATCATTTATTTATCTCGCAGCTGAATCCATTGACGATGGTCTATCGAAGCAACGGCGAGCCGCACTACCGCTCCCTGATGAACTTGTTTGAGACCAGCGAGTCTTTTATCGTGAGGGACGATAACTACTACCCGTTTCAGTCAAGCGAGAGCGACACTGATTGAAGCGATGAATTTAACTGCAGTTTGAATGTTTTCTCTTTTTCTCAGCTATCTCTAGAACTTGGATTATGATGTCGTTGCCTAGTGTAATCCCTAATTATGTCGTCATTAGTGTTGTATTTAGTTATTTCGTGTGAATGCCTACTGTTCAATTATGTGTGAACTGCAAATTCAAATACACCACTACTTAATCTTTCAGTTTAGGGCAAAATACCACATATCCGGTATCGGCACAAGGTCATCCCCTTAATCAAAACATATACAAAAACACCCTAGGGTGAATAGTCATATTGTCCAACTCCTAATATGTCGGCATTTCTAATATTAACATATGCGCCCACAAAATACTTAACCATATAAATACTTAACCCCCTAGATATTTGAAACCCAACTACACTTATCTGTTTGGATGGACCAACAGCTACATAAATACATACAGAGACATCTTCTAAATTTTTAAATATGACGGCTACGGGCGAAGAGTTCGGTGCAAAATGCCTTTCTGTATAACGGCCCCTTCTCTGGCACAATATCTTCGAACATCTGACCCGTCATCATGCACTCCAATATCTTCAAGCAGAACATGCCGCAATCCGAGTTCCCTATTTGCTGCGGAGGGTGTTCAAACCTCATCAGCTTCCATACTTCTCTTGGAGGACCATCAAGGGGCCTGTTCCTATACACATCGCCGTATTGACAAAGCAATGGCACATTCCGCTGGACATGCTGAAAGGCGGCCTTGATATCGGACCAGTCTTTGCAACGTTTCGAGATAGGATCGAAAACAACGATTGACTCACTTGCAAAGTGGAACATATACAGGACCCAATGGTCATCGGAGACATGACCGATGCCATAAACCTGATCAACTGCCCACCATGGCTTCCCGCCCTGCTGAGGATAATTTCCATCGACATAAGGGGTAATACGATCACGGACCTCACCCATGTTCTCTAGCACCAATGTTTGCTGCATTGAATAATGTTCGATATTGAATAAGCAATTGGAAGCTATCTAATAAACACACAGATACAGTCAGTGTGTATTTACCCAGCCAAGTGACTCAATAAGAGCCCAATCTTTCTTAAAGTAGTCGGGAAATTCGCTTGAGTACATAATCAACAAATTCATCACCACGTCGCATTGCTGCAAAGAATATTAACTTGGAATAAGGCAATGAAATTGGAAAGAAACCGTAACTTAATTGACTGTGATGGGATTCTTAATTTTAAGGCCACTCACATCATTATCGAGCCATCCCCTCGCTGTCCACAGCCCCCTGAACCAAGGGGCATCACATTGTCCCTTGCATTCCACGGGCAACGATATCCTCGGAGGGCTGGGGAACAGATTACTTGCGTCAGGCGAGATGCATATAAAATAACAATTATTTAATCGAAAGTTTAGTCATGGAGAACTCACGGCTTTAGTGTCAGCCCTTTCTCATACCACTCGTGGAAAGGCTTCACCACTGGCCAATCATATTCCCTTGCTACGACGTATTTACCGGACATTATAGAGGACATTGACAGTTCTTGGTGTTTCTTCGACTTCGCTCTCGCACGAGATGGCTTCGTTTTCTTGGGTGGCGGTTGTTCCCGAGCATAAGGTCTTGCTTCGGGGATAAAGAGCTTCCTCTTAACGGGCAGCTTCTTAGTTGCTGGAGGAGCTTCTCCCTTATCTGAAACACGAAGCTCCACATGAGTCCATTGAGGTAGCAAAGCAAAAAAGAATGCATGGGTGACAAATACCTGTCTCTTCTTCGCTCAAGAAGCTGATGTCAACATCCGCTTCCACAGCCTCACCATCGTTGCCCATGTCCGCATAGGCATCTATTGCACGCAAGACATCATCATCGATATCCTCCGCCACGAACTCCTTCTCAGCTGGATCGAGGTCCTTATATGCTTCTGATATAAGCTCCACCAATTTTGACATGTCTATCAGACCCGCGCAATCATCTGCAGTGACTAGCTTGTCGGCAGGCGTTGTTATCGTGTCGGCAGCATGGCCATGTATGTCGGCAACATTGTCGACAGTGGAGTAATGCGTCTCGACCCCATCATCGGCTACCCTTTCATCTTTGTCGGTATTCCTGGCCCTCTCCTTTCTCCCGTCCGCCGCTAGAAATGTGTTGGCCATTACACTGTCGGCAGGCCGCGATAACGCGTCGGCAGTATCGGCAACATTGCCATGAATGTCGGCATAGGGCATTTCCTTTATTTTCTCCTCCGCCACCTCTGCAGACGTGTTGGCCATTACCCTGTCGGCAGGCACCGATAGTTTGTCGGCAGTATCGCCATGCGCGTCGGCAACATTGCCATGCATGTCGGCATGGGCTATTTCTTGTATGTTCTCCTCCGCCACCTCTGAAGACCTGTTGGCCATTACCCTATTGGCAGGACCCGATAACTTGTCGGCAGTATCTCCATGCGCGTCGGCAACATTGCCATGCATATCGGCATGGGGCATTTCCTGTCTGTTCTCCGCCACTTCTGCAAATATGTCGGCCATTACCCTATCGGTAGCATGGTTCCCCGTTTCTTGGCTCAATTGATCCCGACCACTTTTGTAGACTTCGCCATAATCTTCACCATCATGTCGAAGTTTCAGTCCTTTGTAGAGTGCATCAACCTTATGCTCCATGCGCTTGATGGCCTTATCTAAACCCTCCATCCTAGCCATCACCAACGCATTCGAGTCCTGTCGACAAGCACGAAAGCTGAATGACCAATTAACCAAGCGCAGGTTACTCAAAGAAATTATTGCATAAATTCCTTACAACTATCAATCGGGAGATGGCAGCTAAGGTCGTCGGTGCTTCAGCATCACCTGTCGATTTCTTCTTAGATGGCTCAGAGCTCCTATCGTGGGGCCGTGAATTGGACCTCAAAGAACTCGCGCTACCGACGTGTTTTCTCGGGGATCGGCGCACCTCCAGTGACCGAGCCGCCCGCGATCCTACGACCTCAACCTTAGGCTCGTTCTTAGTGATTTCATCCTCATCGATTAGACTCAAACATCGCGCCACTGGTGGTGGGAATGACTCGTCGTGGGTCAAACCCACGTTTTCCAACCGCGCAATCTCAGCACTTGTCAACACAAAGGGCACCTGTTAAGAAAGAGCCTCATTCTGATCAAATACCTTGCGTGAATTTGAGTGCTTACTACACACCATTGAGGACCAAGTAAGTAAGAATTGTACCGTAGAATCTGGCGCGTTGTCATTGAAGTACGACGCTAGAGCAGAAGCTTTAAAGAATTGATCGGTGGTCCATTGCATGAATCGAGAGAACAACGTCTCTGGAATTCTGTATGCGCAGCGGGATGCTAGCCTTGGCATCACCTCAAATGTAAAGATCTGCAGAACAAAAGAGAATCCACAAATGTTCGTAGAAGGCCTCGACGATGAGTTCTTCTGCGCCCAGGCGATGTTCCCTCGGGCTGCATGCGTCGATTTTACCAAGAATTGATAAGCAACCTTCCCCCAAGGAAAGTTGTTGAAAGTTTCGTAGTCATCGATAAGGTGAAGATACTCAAGCTCGATCGATTTCGACAGTTGATCTATGTTCAAAAGTAGACTGAAGACGATATGCAGTATGGCCAGTTTCAAAACCAAGATGTCGGCACCACAATGCACGTCGCTATAAGTTTCGAATGTTTTGTCAATGTCATGAGCTTTCATGAAAGGCTTGCTCAGGAAAATGTCTCTATGCATGTCTGACGATGCCGGCAGTTCACGCGCTTCAAAACTGAAAACTTCATCACAGACGCAAAAGAAGAACAAAAATCGAGAAACCAAACATTCAATTCTAGGGTTTTCACTGTTAAGGACGAGAATCAACGAAGAAGACGACATTGTTGTGGAAGAAAATCAACGAAGAAGCAGAAACTCGTGAAGAAATTATGGCTGGAAGCAAAAAAATGGTTCAAACTTCGAAAAAAGGTAATATTATAGAAATTAATCGAGAATTTTTTTCATTCGAGTTCAATTTTTCGCGAAAGATGAATAAAGTTGAAATAATTAGCATGCACTTTGAATCTACATTCTATCCGTTTAATTCAAAGTAGACATTGATGATATGACTAAATAAATGCAGAGAGCTTCGATTTTGAGTAGAAGTTCATTCTCCTGGTTAATTTAAAGTTGTAATTTGTTCTTTGTTTAATTTTGAGTACAAATTCCATCCTCCTGAATGATAACCAAACATAAGGAATAGAGCATATATTTTGTTCATCATTAGCATCGAGCCTGACCTTCGTTAGCATTTCATATACATAACTAATCTTGTTTTGCTCTGTTTCATTTTGAATATAAATTGATCATCTTAAATTAAACAATAAATAGTGCATATATTTTGTATACCATCAGCATCGAGTTTGGCTTTCATTAGCATTACATATATATAACAGTTTGTTTCTGTTTCATTTTGAGTATAAAATCATAATATTAAATTAAATAATGAATAAAGCATATATGTTGTACACCATTAGCATCGAGTCTGGCTTTCCTTAGCATTACATATACATAATTGCAACTGTTTGATTCTATTTCATTTTGAGTATATATTCATATTCTTAAATAAATAATGAATAGAGCATAGATGTTGTACATAATTAGCATTCACTCTGGCTTTCGTTAGCATTACATATGCATATATGTGTGTTGATCAGTCTTTCATACTGTTATTCATATAGTTATCTATTTCAGCTAACAAAGCTTTTATTTGTTACTAATTGTTATAATTTCCACTATTATTTGTAGAAGATCAAAGCAAACGAAAATCAACAGAGGAAGATCAAGAAAATATAGAAGAGCTAATTGCACAGGAAAGAAGAACGAAAAGAAGACATGAAAAACAAGTGGAAGTTGCTCCAGAGGAGGAAATACATGAAAAACAAGTTGAAGTTGCTCCAGAGGAGGAAATACAAGATCAAACACAAATTGCAGATGATGCTGATGATGAAGCCACATGCAGCGAAGACAGTGATGATAATTCATCAGATAATTCAAGACTCAGTAACCGTTTACCTAGTCTCAAGATGAGGACGCCTCCAAAAGCTCTTGCTCATGCTGTAGAGCAAATGAACCCAGAACAAAAGAAAGCGGTTGAAGAATTAGGCTTTGGAAGCATACTAAAATTCAGAATCAATGCAGTACCGCAGAAGCTTGCTTATTGGTTGCTGGAAAACCTTGATACACAAAGCAGGGAGATAAAACTAAACAATGGTAGAAGGCTGCATTTTGATGCTGAGGATGTACGTGTCATACTTGGATTCCCAAGAGGACCGAGAAAGATAGTAAAGATGAAGAGAAGTGAACCATGCAATTTTGTGAATGTCTTCAGGGATAAAATGGGCAAAGGATACAACAGAATTTCAGTTACAAATGTTCATGATAAGACACTTGTTGAACTTGATGGTGGGAAGTGGTTCCAAAGACTGTTCATGGTACTGCTTACAAGCTGTCTCGTCGAGAGTTCAGGGAATGGATATCTTTTCCCCCAGCTTTTGCATTACTTTGATGATGTTGACAGTGTAATCAACTATGACTGGTGTGAATATGTTGTGAGGTGCTTGGTGGACACTACAACAAAGTGGCAACAACACAAGCACAGATACTTCACAGGGCCAATCCTCTTTCTAGTGGTAAGCATAAAAAACTAAGTTTTAGCATCCTTATACATCTATGTTAGCATATTTCTACATCTACGTTAGCATTTATCTACTTGTTTGTTAGCATATTTTATCAAAATCCAACATAACTTCATTTACTTGTTCTTATCCCATTTAACAGATGTTTTATGTGGACCGAGTGGAGTCGTTCAATAGAGAAATCCCAAGGTCTCTGCCAGCATTCGACGGGTGGAGATTTACAGATTTAATAATGAGACAGTTAGAAGAGATAGCAGCTGGAGGTTTTGGAGGAGGATACCCATACCCACGATACGGTATGGTTGATTACATCAATGATAACCCACACCTCTTTGCTGAGAAAGAGATAAAGCCGCCTGTAAAGGCCACTGATGAGCCAGGTCCTAGCAATGTAGTACATGCAGAGAGTAGGCAACCACCTGCCACTGCTGCTGATTATGCAGACGAGATGATGAATACAGCGAGGATCATGACAGATGCCATGGTAAGACTATTGGGATTGATTGAAGGAGCACCGAACAACATGTTTGAAAATCTGTTTTTCAAGAAAACATCAGAGACAGTGCAGAATCTTCTTCTGTGAAAGCCTATGTCATCAACACCTCCTGAAGTAGCTGCAAAAGAACAATCACAATCAACACAAGATGATGATGACTTCTGGTCCAACCCAGAACGCATCGCAGCAATAGAAGAGATTGAGAAGGCACTTGCTAAGAGAGCTGCATATGAAAGGAATGTAGATGACATGCCCAACTTCAGCCTTGGCATTGGCCTAACACAAGATGATAATGATGATTGGCAGAAGGTGATGAATGTAGCTAGAGTTGTTCAGGAATCAGAGAGGCCGATTGAGAGCGAGGTAATACTAATACATTAAAATATTTTAAATTTAATTAAATATCACACTTCTTATATGACACCTTTTAAAACATCATTTAAGGAGAAGAATTGAATGATGATAGCCAGAAGCAAACTGACGAAACAGAGGTAGATACAAATATATAAACAAATTAACTTGTATTTATTATATGATAAACTAATATCACGTACCTCAGAAAGAGAAGACTCTGCAGGAGACAAAGACTGTGGAGGAGACAGAGACTATGGAGGAGATAGAGAAAGTTGACGAGGGCAGCTTGAAAGAGAATATGACTGTGGAAGAGATAGAGAAAGCTGACGAGGGTAGCTTGAAAGAGAATATGACTATGGAGGAGATAGAGAAAGCTGACGAGGGCAGCTTGAAAGAAAATATGGCAACATACAAGCGCAAGGGAAAGGTACAAAACTTTAAGCATTGTTAGCATTATTTCTCACTTAAATTAGCATAAAACATTCACTACATCAGCATACACATAAAACACATTATATTATGTGTACTATCGAATGCAGCAGTAACACACCATTTCTTCAGCATTTCTATATTTATTCATTAGCATACAAAATACAAGAAAGTTACTATTTTAAATAATTATTTAATTTAAAGCAGAGAGTTGTCGAAGATCACTCCCATATCAAAACAAGGGCCAGGGGTTTGATGAAGCCATCTGAAGCATTGATGTCACCATACATATCAAGGACTGTCAATGTGAGGGAGACAATGTCAAAAACTGAGGGTGAACTCTACTTCTGGGTGGTACACAAGACTGATGAAACATCGAGGAAAAAAATGTAAATATGATATTATTTAACATTTACTATGAATGAAAATAATATATTAACATACATGCAGGGAGGAGATTTTATACTCTGATGGACGAGTCATGATCAACAGAGGTGAGCTGCAGACTCTAACACCAGACACTTACATCAGTTATGCAGTTATTGATGTTTGGAGTACGGTGTTGAACCATATTGAACGTGTGCGATCAAAGGACTCTCGATACAGATTTTACTTCACAACCTACCCATGTGTAAGCAAAATATTTTATCTTCAAAAGATCAATATCTTATTTCCATTAAAATCATAAAGTTTTAATATGTTGTTATTGACATATAGAATAACATAATTGTCAACCCCCCCAATACTTGGAATGCAACCAGAAGGATGAGTGAATTTATAGACAGAGTTAAGAATGAGGTGAATGCATTTCCATGGGTAAAACTGTCAGAAGTTGAAATGGTATGATCTTATTAAAAATTTCATTAATCTCAAACATTATTCATATCAGCAACTAATACTGGCAAAACATATACGCAGTTCTTCTTCCCAATATACCAGATGAATCACTTCTTCTTGATCTGTATTGATCTGAAAGACATGGAATCAGTCATCATAGATAATTCAACTGTCATGGAGAAAGAGAAGGATGGACTGAAACTGAAATATGGTGATATTCCAAGTCTGCTGGTAATTCATACTTAAATATTTCATAACAATTATAACATTATTTGTATACTTACAGTTTTATTTCACTGTACTTACAGATCAAGTACTTTGTTGAATACACTAAGAAAGCTGGGTTGCTTCAAAGATCAAAGGAGATCAAGAAGTATATTACATCATCACAACGTCTATAGATGGCCTGGAGAGATGAGAAGAACAAGAGTGATTGTGGGGTGTATGTACTTCGACATATGGAGACCTACATGGGCAATGGGGTGAAGAATTGGAAGACAGGGCTGAAGAAGAAGTCTCCAAAGCAGATGAGGTATCTGAGGATGAAGTACTGCACCGCTATCCTCAATTCTGACACCAACATTCATAAGGCCGACAATGCAGCAAATGCGGAATTCTATTATAGAGAATCTTCAGGGGATGGTCCCATTGATGTTGCAGGAATGTATCTGAACAAACAGAAGTCATGAATGATTCTATGATCCATTGAAACAATATATTGCTTAACTACTATCACATTAAAACAATGTTTCCCAACATATGTATATTTGCTACCATGATGCATTAGGACATTATTCTGTAGGATAACTACTTAGGTAATTGTTTTTTGTATATGTCAATGATCAAACATGCTGAAGGTTTGTATGGATATGCTAACAAATATCAATATTTTTTGCTGATATTATATAGATATTTTTGTGCTAATGAAGCTTTACAGATTCGCTGATATAGTAATGTGATTGTGCTGATGAAGCTTTAAAGTTTCGCTGATATAGTAATGTCTTGTGCTAACGAAGCTTTCAGTTGATGTTGAAGATTCCATTTCTTGCTGATATAATTACTTGTTTTTGCTAAAGAATCTTAACTTGATGTTCATATATATAAGTCTTGGTGCTTATTAAGCTTTGTTTTTGTGCTAATTAGGATTTGATGATTCGCTGATATAGTTGTGCCATTGTGCTGACTATGCTTTGATTTGTTGCTCATATTTATAAATTTCATAAATATACATGTTTTTACGTCGATAAAGATATTTTCTAGTACCAATTGTTTCTATCAATTATTTTTTCTAGCAATAATGTTATCCAAAAAGAAACAAATGTACGACAATCATGCTTTATTTACAAAACTACATACCTATATCAGCAATTCCATAAAGCTTCGTCAGCACAAACCAGCAAAGGTAAAAATAAAGCTTATAATTATATGCATTGAGATAGTTCTCATTAAAAATAACCATAAAAGACCATTAAATTTTTATTCTATCATTAAAAACGAAACAATTTGTTCATCATTCTCACAACATAAAAAAATAAAATCCAATTGAAAATTAAGAACCACCAAATTCAACATTTTCATATACCCCATAAATGAGTTATTCAACTAAAACTTATTTTATTAACAAAAATAATGTTTCGAACATCTTCATCATCAATACATTGGTACCTGCAAAGAATAAATAAAATATAAATAAGATTGGGTTCCTGATTTAGAACAAATAAATTAAATTCAATATACATAAAACTTAATCAGCATAATTATATACCTCCATTAGCATCTCAAGCCTTATAGATCAGCATTAGTCCTTCACTTTGCCACAATTCCTAGAATCATGCCTGCACATTTTATTGCACTTCTTACATGTTCTTAAAGGTTTTTGCTTTTCACGAGCAGCCTTCTCAGCTCTTGGTATCAATCGGCTACCACTCCCTTTAGTTTTGACAACATCCGGCGGCAAAACATCTACTTGTGTAGGGCAAGAAGAACCATAAAAATTATAAAACATTCTATTCTTTTCAGACTCAATTCCTTGTTCAGAAGTTTCGTGCTTTAAAAATTCTTTAAAATCCCGAACACAACGTAATAAAGCAGAGAGCTTTTCATCATCACCATCAGCAACACCAATACATGCATAAAACTCAGAAATGCATGTGTTAATCTTCATTTTATTCTCATCAACTGCAGCACAACTACTTACCAAATCCGTCAAACATCCATTCAGAGAATCAAAACATGACCTTGTCCACCGACGAACCACATATTTATCAGGAATTCTATCTACATTCAAATCCTTCAATAATATGTATATATGACAACACAGCAACCTTTCCCGAACAAAATTTAAACAACTGCACACAACTGTTTCCTCAACACTATCATATACAACCTGAAAAATCCCATCTCCATCATTAACATCATAAAACAGTTGAGGTTCGTTCTTAGTTATGCTCATAATGCGGCATTTAAAACAAGCAGAATAAATTTCCTTCTGAACCTTAACAAAAATATTTGTAGTGTATACAGCCGCAGCGTGTTTCTCAAATAAAATTGGAGTCTTCAATGAAGGAACTGTTGATTCATCATAGCTATTCATCTCAGCATATGCATGCCTCTGAGCCTCAATTGCACTATTATACTTCATAAAAAATTCAACAAGATTGCAGTTGGAGTTCACAAAGGAGCCATAAAAGCTGTTGGCACTTTCAGAAATTGATGTAGTCCTGCACAACCCACTCAATGCATGATTCCTAAAATAAGCAGGAATCCAATTATATCGAAGATCATAGATCGACTTGAACCAATCAATATCAGTTAAACCAAACTCAGACATGATTTCTTGCCATTTTTTCTCAAATACAGCAGGCTCTATAACATCAGACCAAACAATCCTATTTACTTGTTGCCTCAATGATTTATTCTTCTTCAAATAAGGAGGGAGCCTATCTGAAAATTTCAACATGATATGCCACATGCATAATCGATGTCTAACATCAGGAAATACATGTTTCACAGCATTCTTCAATGCAGGGTCCTGATCAGTTATTAACATACTAGGGGCTCGACCCATACAATCCTTAAACTTTTCTAAAACTCAACAATATGACTCTGTATTCTCACTTGACAGCAAAGCAGCACCAAAAGTAACACACTTCCCATGATTATCCTTCCCAGTAAAAGGGGTAAACACCATCTTATACCTATTCAATGAATACAAACACAACATTACAAATTAAAAAAAAATTCAACTAGCTAGCATGAAAATGAAACTGTTGCAACATTGTTAAACCATTCCATTAACATTATAGTACAACTACATTATCATTATTGAACCACTCATAGTCTTCGGAAACAAAACTAATATTTAGCATTTATGTACCACTTCATCAGCATTATATAACCACTTAATTAGCATTCAGAAACAAAACCAAATCTATACATAATTATATAAGTCATTTATACTTAACAATCAAAAAATAAATAAATTACAAACCTGTTTGTGTTGTATGTAGCATCAAATGATACAGAATCACCAAATGCAGCAAAATTCTTCCTGCAAATTGGATCTGCCCAAAAAATATGCTTCAACTTATCTTCCCCATCAACTAAATACTCAAAATAAAATGCAGAGCACACCTCCCTCCTCTTAAAAAGATTATCAATCACCATTTGAGCATCTGCACCAACAATGTAAGCCCTTAGATCACGTGTAAAGTTCTTAAAATCAGTCTTTGTACATCCTATATTACAATGCCCACCAGCTACTTCATTATATAGTTTATAAGAATCCATTGGCCCAATATTTGCTCGAACACAATCCAAAATAAATTTCTGATGTACATGTCTTATATTTCTATTCAACTTCAAAAACCCCTTATGTTTATCACAGACTAAAGGATGTGAGTGACGTTCTTCAAAAGAGTGAATTGAATATCCATCCATACCACTAAACTTAAGGACTATACGTGCCCTGCATCGCACCCTCCTAGAAACTCTACGTCTCTTATCCATAACACCATCAACATTAGCATCACGATCCACGGCTGCATTCTTTTCACCAACACGATTGCAAAGAATATACTTCCAAGTAATTGTACCATCTTTAGACCTTATAACAGTAGAATTTCGAACATCAAATCCACAACGAGCTGCATAACGCCTATAGAATTCTATACCATCCAAAATATTATTAAACATCATTCCAACAACTGGCTTGACAGAAGAATCACACCTAGGTACGTAGTATTGCGTCAAACCAGGAGATATAACTATACTAGTATCTGAACAATCGTCAACTGACACCGAGTCTGCCACTTAACAACAAAATATAGAAAAATATATATAGTTAGCATATAATGTATTCTTCATCAGCAAATAGTTAATTATTCATTATATTCGAAAAATATGTATAGTTAGCATAACATGTATTATTGATCAGCAAATACTGAATTATTCATTATATTCGATTTGCATCAAGCTCTGTCACTTAACAACAAAATATAGAAAAATATATATAGTTAGCATATAATGTATTCTTCATCAGCAAATACTAAATTATTAATTATCTTCGATTTGCATCAAACTCTGCCACTTAACAATGCAAAACATAAAATTGCATACTTAGCACATATAGCATTCTCAATCAGCATAATAGCAGAATTTATCATGCTAACATAATCTAACTAATTTACAAAATTCCAAAAACTGCAGAAACTAATAAACACAACATCAAAGCGAATCAAAAATCGGATAGCAAACTGCATCGATAACCAGAAAATCAAAACACAATGATCACTCGCTAATCTCAATAGATTGACGAGCATATCCAGGAACTACCGATCGCACAATAAAATTAAAAAAAAAACATACGTGGTGAATCCATCAAATACATCGCGGCAACCAAATAACATAGAAACTACCGATCCAAATCAAACGAATATATTGAGGAAGACGATCTCGTGAAATCCGGAAGAGATATGGTAAATCAACGATAGCTTTGGTAACAAAATCTAAATTGATATAAAATAACATAATTACTAAATTACTTAAAAACCCCTGGTGGCTGGAAAGTTAGCCAAAATAACAAAATTGCCACCGAATTTTGGATTAAATCTGGACCCTAGATTTCATCATAATGTGTGGTGTGAGATGTATTCTCATTTCTCACACCAATCATGTATTCTCATATGATCCATATCCTATATATATATATATATATATATATATATATATATATATATATATATTCGGAGTACTCCTTTATAAAAATATATACGATCCCTTTAATATCATAAATTAATATACAATTATTTAAAATAACATACACAATTAAGACAATTAATTAGTGAAATATGATTCTATCGTTGTTGTTGTTTTTTCAATAATTTTTCTACTTTGTTTATATAGTGTATATTCAATCATCATCATACATAGAATGTTACAATGAATAGCATTTTGTTATTAAGAGTAGAATGTTACAATGAATAGCATTTTATTATTAAGAAACAATGAAAACTACTCATTAATTTTTATTAATATTATGTATATTGAATTTATTTATTTATATTAATTTAATCAATATGATACGTAAATGAGTGAAGATACACTTTTTTTATGTAATCAAAATTCAGCTGATTGATGCATATCAAATTATTTATTATTAAGATACACTATTTTTTTATGTGATCTAAATTCAACTTTAAATCGTGAAAATACTCTTTAAATTCATAATCATTAATTTATCCGTCAACTAATGCCGTAAAATTTAATGGTCCCAATATTATCAATATTTAGAAGTTTTATTATGCATTCCTGATTATCAAAATAAATTTTATTTTTTATTTTGTAAAACTATACTTTGTTTTTTGTATTGACAAATGAAATCTCATATTCTTATAAAATATTTTATTAAAAAAACAAATTTATGATTTTTTCTTAAAAAATCATTAATAATTTATTAATGATTCATAATTTTTTTTTTAAATTTCACAAAAGTACTAATGATATTATAGGATTACATAAAATATGCAAACCCGCTAATCATTAGTGAAATACTTATTTAAAGTATACTCATTTTTTTTTTCACAAATGTCAATAGAGTAAAAAAATCACATAATATTCAACAATATATTATTAAAATATAATAGTATCTTTGAAAGAAGAATAATTTGTTATTTAGAACTAAATAAGTCAATTTGTGTATTTTATTTATTAATTAGATATTGTTATAATAAAATCAATTCAAAAATGTAAGTTTCATTCATATCTTATTACTTGTGATACTAGCCAAATCAATGGTAATAGTCATTCCATTCCCATTACCATTTCATTACTAAGTTCATTTCATTCGCACTTGATTCCATTCCGACATACCAGCCATCCCTAAAGATCACGAGTTCGAATCTCCTCAATACCACAGGTCGGGTGTGTGGGTAAATATAAATATATATAATACTCTAAAATTTATAAATTATCTTTCTTAAATTTATTCCATATTTAATAGTAAGATTTTGGTAAGCGTTGCGGTCCATCACTTAGATTTAGGGGGTGTATTCAATCCGAATTTTGATGGATTTTGTTGGACTTTAAAAAGTCTATGGATTTTATAAATCCATAGACTCCACATGAGTCTCCCAACTCCACACAGAGTCTCCCAGATTTTGTGTATGGATTTTGAACCGATTTCGCACGATTTTAATGGATTTAAAATCCTTGTTTCCAGCGCTCGATGGAACACAACGATCCCTCGAATCGGAAAAAATAGAACCCAGCGACCGCTGGGAATGGTGGCCGAGTACACCCAGCGACCACTGGGCTCAGCGGCTGCTGGAACCGTGGGCCGAACACACCCAGCGAATTTTATTGCATAATTCGGTGTAGTCGGTGCCTCCGATGGCTCTTCACGCCGAGTTTTCGTTACAAATACCGTTCAGATGCGCCCCGCGCGGAGCTTTTCCGCTTTTCTGAGAACGAGTAGAGCTATCAACTTTGACGCCTCCTACAGCAATTCGTCTGTTGTTAATGGTGAGCGCATGCTTTTCTGATCGTATTTGCTTAAGATTTACGCAGAGATTAATTTTCTTATATAATTATTTATGTTCGATTAAGCTTGTAGTTGGAATGGAGTGTGCGCATGAATTGAGTTTTATGCATGTTTGTATTGAGAGGTTGTCGTGTGTGTCGTGAAATGACTCGACCAATTTGTGATCAATTATAGAATTTTTGCTGCTGAAAATTTATGCACCGAATTTCTGGATTTCAATGGAAGGAATAATTTGAGATAGGACCGTCGGATTTGGTAGAGGATGCTGGTGAATAAAATCATGGTTCGTAGATTGATTTATTTTCTGGAGACTCGATCATTGAGCCATAGTTTGTGTGTGGGAACCTTTAGTTGGCTTTTGTTTTATTGAATTTGTAATTTTATGGTTTGCACTATTTTTTAGAGTTACAATGGAAGCAGCTGAATGACAATAGATATCATGAATATAGTTAGTCGTGCAATCTTATATATTAACAAACATATAAACAATTTAAGAAACAATGAAAAATTCTGAACAGACTACACCGAATTATGCAATAATATTCAAATGCAATAAACAGACTACACCTGAGTTCAACTCCTCAACGGCCGCTGCACTGCACCGCGCGCCGGTTTTTCTAAATCCATCAAAATCTCGTGTCCAGAGATCGGATTTCATCCTTTGTATTTTTAACGTAATTTTGAGGTGAAATCCAATAAAATCCATGACTTTTTAAAGTCCATGGATTTTTGAATACATCTGAATTTAAAAGACTTTTAAAAGTCTGGATTGAATACACCAGGATTTTAAAGGACTTTTAAAAGTCTGGATTGAATACACCCGGATTTTAAAAGTCCTTTAAAATCCAATGAAATCTGGATTGAATACACCCCCCTTAATATAGTATTTTTTTATTAGTTTTGTTATAGTCACCAACATATTATTTAATTTATTTTTTCCTTATAAAGTATGATTAAGGCCATTTTCATAAATTTTGTTTTATTTTTATGAAAACCTCCAAATGATCAAATTATTTTTTTGGAGAAATATCGCAATATTTTGATGTTAAACATTTTGTCCAACATATTTTCAAAAGAAATTTTTTAGCATGCTATTAATACTTAATTTTTATTTTTTCACATTTGTTTTAAAATCATCTCCAATTTCCTTTCTTGCAGTAAAATCTCAATAATATTCTTTATTAAAAGGCTTAATTTTTTTTTCTTGGTAAATTAGCCTTCAGAGCTAATATGATATCCTATGCTTTAAAAAAATATATCCAATATAAATACACGATAAACAAAGATAATAGAAAACACCAAATTGAAATCCTGGAAAATTGAAAGGTGAAAAAAAAAATTCAACCCGGGAAGATTGAAAATTGAAATATCATGACGCAGCTACGTGATCAGCATATCTCTAAAGTTCTCCAACTACCGCTCACAGTTCACTCCTCATTCCTATTATTTTTCTCTCATGTTTTTGGCTCAGAATATCAATTCGCTTTATAAAGATTCTTCAATTATCTTGATTTTTGTTTTTCATTCAGAAAGATGAATTATGACTTGAAGAATGTTTCTCCGATTGAATTTGTAAGATTTCTGGTCGCATATATCATAACTCTCATATAGTTTAGAATTTGTTTTGATACTTAGTGCGTGTTTATGTTGTAGAGAGAAGGGCCAACATCAAAGCTGAGTAATCGCAACGGCTTAGGAGGAAAAGCATGGCGGCAGCGCCCTCACTACAGCCAGCCTGACTCGCTTCTCTCTTTCTCTCCTAGTGAATCTAACGAGAAGCCCTAACATTTGTCAAAGAAAACTTCAAAGAAAAGGCTTCCTCTGTTTACTTAGAGAGATGGAGGGATAGATAAACTTTTTCCCTACTGTTTTTTAACTCCTCAATTGAATTATTTACATAATTTTGTGGGTTCAAGATGGTGAGATTTTTCTTGCAGATTGTATGGATTCAATGAACTTAGTTGTTTTCGACATTCCCCTATTCTTTCTCTCAAAATATTCTTTGATTTGGTGCAAGCTTTTCTTTAGTAATGTCTAATTTAGGATCTTAGTTCTTGGATTTGCGGTAAAGGGATGGTTGATTGTATTGGATTTGCTAAGAAAATTTATATCCAGACAGGGTAGCAAGAGTGATTTACTTTGGAGAATGAAGTGGAATCTCCAAGTTATGTTTCTGTAATGTAATAGGCATTAAGCAGTTTAAATTAGTACTGCATAACTTGTGCTTCTAGAATTTGTTGGAATTAGAAATAAAATAAAAGGTTGTAATTGATAGAGATTCTATAAGCTGAAGATTTAAAGTCTTGTCGCTCATTGAGATGAAGTCTCTGTGCACTTGCAAGCTTTGACTACGCCTAACCAAGGCAAAATTCATTGCTCTTATATTGTTCTTAATGGTTTTCTTATGAAGATTAATTGGATTATGTCACTTGAAAATTCTTATAATTTTTGTTTTTTTTTTTTTGTTTTTTTTGACAGAGCAGAGTCAATAATTTCTTAGAATTGTTTGTACTGCCTTTTGGCCCGTCGATACATACAGGTTTTGCACATTCTGCTCTACCTTTCATGGTTTTTTTCTTTCTTCTCTTATGATATTTCTTAAACATTTGTACATTATTAACATGTCATGAACAGAAGAAGAGGAATCGAAGTGTTATTTCTTTCTTTTGATATATTACAACACCTTGAATTCTTGCTTATGTTATATGTTTGTAAATGAATATACACGCTAGTTTTATATTTCTTTTGTTATATGCACGCTAGTTCTTGTATGCTTGCTAGATCTTGTATATGGTGACTCAGTTATTAGGTGAATCAGTGGAGCTGGCTCTGCCTGTTGATCATTTGTCTCCGGCTAAGTAGGTGAGCGATATGTGGAAGGCTTTGATGGTAAACGTTGGCTAAGAGGCGCCTACCAGCTAGTTCCCTTTCATACTCCATTTGTTCCTTCGCATATTGCATAGGAAGAAGAGTAGGAATACAAATCCCCATTCATAACCGCCGAAGCAGGAACAGGCGGGGCGCAATCTGATTGAGCAAAGCAGTCGAGGCCTCGAGTTGCAGCCCACATTTTCAATTTCACCTCATTCCAGAGAGATACATAGAGAGAGAGAAAAAGATATGGAGATTTATTTAGATATTTCCATATCAGTATAGATATAAAATTACATTAATATTATTTTGTTTATAATTTATCTATTAAATTGATATTATGGCATCTTTCCTAATTTTAATCTCAACCATTCATCCATACAAATTGAAAGGCTATGATTTGTTCATAGTTCTCATATAGAGAGTGGTCCTCATTATAACCTATATATATATATATATATATATATATATATATATATTAATATAAACTATATCAAAATTGAAAATTGATAGTTTCAATAATTCAAGTTTTAAATTGATAATTTTCATTTCCCATGTTTTGTATCGATAGTAACATATCTTTCAGGATCTAAGTTAATAAAATTCCTATAAAACTCAAATAAATATTTTTAAAAACTTGACCAATGACTCTGATTAAAAAGATCGTTCAATCTAGAATAATATATATACATATAATTATATATATATAATTGTATTAAATAAATCGTATCTACAATATATTATCAAATAATGTATTTAATTTTCATATTTTACTTATATATACTAAGATATAATTACAATTGATATACCTAGAAAGAGTGCATTGCATATAAAATGCTAATTGTGATAGAACTTGTAGTGAAGTATGCATTATTTAATTTTAACATACAAAGGTAATGCTAACAAGATATCTATATATTTTTAAAAAATGAAAATTTATATTACATATATAATAATGTATCCTTGTTTTATATTAATTAGTTAATGTTAATTTTTAACTATTTAAATATAATGATCGAATTTGCAATTGCATGCGTTAATTCCAATTTGGACTTCAATTTGAAGATAAGTTAGAATTTTCGAATTGGTTAATATTTTGAAGATAATTTATGTGGAATTGTTCGTAGATAATTAATGAACACACTAATGAAGAGAGAGATCAACATGATTTTCATGTAGAGAACTTGTTAAATTTTTAGTCAATTAATATAATTTTGTTTGCTTATATTATAAATTTACCACTATTGAGTTGGATCTAACTATGCCAAATAGCATTACCAAAATATTAATAATTATAAGTTTTTCTTTATTTCGAAAATTCATTTTTTTTTTCAAATATTTATCAAAATAAACAATTACTCAATCAAAAACTGAATAAATTAACCAAGTAAATATAATATCAATCTAATTAAACGACTCTAAACAAAAACAATTAACGATAACCTATATGCAAAAAAGGAGAACAAAGATAGAAACCAATAATAGATGCAAACTTCCATGGCTAACAACAAAAATTAATTCAACAATATATTTAATTTTATTAATTAATTTGATTATTATATGATTCAAAATTTTAAAATAAAATAAAAATAAAAAACCTTAAATGAGGAAGAAATTACATTTCCCTTAAGAATAAATTGCTAAAATTTACATTAAATTATATATTCTATGTTCTATATGTTATTTATTCTAAATAATATAATTGGAATAGAAAATCAATAAATTATTGTAAATTATGTTGAAGGAAGTCAATTTTGAATTATATTATATATATTGTTTATTAGAAATAATCCATATAATTTTGTAGAGATTTTTATGTAATATTTGAATTTTAAAAAGATATAAGTCAACCACTTTCTAAAATGGACTATAAGGATATAATTGTAAGATCATAATAATCAATAATCAAATCTGTAATTGATTGCTTACTATATATTTACAATATACCATAATTATAAATTATGGCCGGCCACACATATGGCCAAATAGCATTACCCATTACAATTATACCGTTACGGTCCATTTTAGGAAGATTTGATTTGTGTATTTTTAAAACTAATGAAAGTATATATAAAATATCTCTAAAAATATAAATGGATTATGAAATGAATCAATCATCCGAGAATTAATTGAAGTTGCCTTTAGATTCATTTCATTTCTCTATCTTATTTTGATAAGTTTAGGGGTGAAATTAATAGAATATTTTGGTATATTTTTATAAAAAAATATACAAAAGTGTAACACTAAACTATACTATTTCATAATTCAACATTATCTACCATGTGATATAACTAACTATTCAATTTTATCTTACATATGCAACTGAGGTTCCCCTAACCATGCCAAAAATGCAATAATCGGCACATTAATAAGTATACTGAGAGTTAATTAAATTTATTCATTACAAGAAAATAATGAATTTTAATAAATATATTGTCGTTGTGAATAAAATAATTTATGTTTAAAAAATAAGTAATGAATATTTAAATTTAAAACTAAATTTAGAGAGTTCATTTAGCTCGATGAAACTCGAATAAAATCAGGAGTTTCAAAGCATTCAATAAATAGAGTTTGAAGCCCACTCGATAATAAAATGGATCAAGCTTGAGCTTAGCACTATTCGGCTCGTTAGCAATCTATTAAGTAAATTAACTTGAAAATATAAAATTATTGGCATGACAAAAACTTATATTTTTATACTATAAATATTATTAATAAGTACATTAAGTTCTAATTTAATTTATTTTTTACAAGAAAAGAATGGATTTTAATAAGTTCTAAAGAAGAAATAATGAATATTTACATTTAAATATAAATTTAGAGAATTCATTTAGGCTCGATTAATCTCGAATAAAATCGTGAGCCTCAAAATATTTGATAAATAAAGTTTGAAGCTCGTTCGATAATAAATGAGTCAAGTATGAGCTTAGCACTAATCGGCTCGTCACTTGATAAATTTTTTCAGACAAAAATTGAATTCAATTTTGGAACAACACCTTAATTACACATAGGAGTGTAATCGAACCGATTTTAGCTGAATATTATCATGATCAAGCTTGACTCGTTCATTATTGAGCAAGCTTCGAGCTTTATTTATCAAATACTTCAAGGCTCATAGTTTTATTCGAGCTTAATCGAGCCTAAACGAACTTTCAAAATTTATATTAAAATTTAAAAATCAATTATTTTCTTTTTAAGATTAGATTATTTTATTCACAAAAACAATATATTAATTAAAATTCATTATATTCTTGTAATGAACAAATTTAATTAGAACTCAATATACTTTGTAATAATTATAGTACAAAAATATGGAGTTTTATCGTGTTAATAATTTTATATTTTCAAGTTAATTTACTTAATAAGCTTGTTGACGAGCCGAGTGCCGAGCTCTCAAGCTTGACTCATTTACTGTCGAGCGAGTTTCGAGGTTTATTTATCGAATACTTTGAGGCTCAAGATTTTATTTGATGTTAATCGAGCCTAAAAAAACTCTGTAGATTTAGATTTAAATTTAAATATTCATTATTTCTTTTTAAGAATAGACTATTTTATTCACAGCAACAATATATTTATCAAAAATTCATTATTTTCTTGGAATGGACAATTTTAATTAGAACTCAATATAATTATTAATAATTATAGTATAAAAATATAAGTTTTATCATGTCAATAATTTTGTATTTTCAAGTTAATTTATTTAACAAGTTTGCTAACAAGCCGAGTAGTGCAAAGCTCAAGCTTGACTCAATCGAGCGAACTTTAAACTTTATTTATATATTTAATATTTCGAGGTTCACAATTTTATTAGAGGTTAATCGAGTCTAAGCAAACTCTCTAAATTTAGATTTAAATTTAAATATTAATTATTTCTTTTTAAGAATAAATTATTTTATTCACAACAACAATATATTTATAAAAATTCATTCTTTTCTTGTAATAAGTAAATTTAATTAGAACTCAATATATTTATTAATGTGCCAATTATTACCCTTTGTGAATGGCTAGGGAACTTGGGTTGCATTGGTTAGATATATTGAATAGTTAATTATATAGCAGTAGATTATATTGACTTATGAAACATAGTTTATTGTCACCTTTTTTTTGTAATTTTTGATAAAAATATACTATAATTGTAGTGATCCGGTTTTTCAATATTTAAATTACTACATTTTTCATAAAAATATTTTATTAGTTTTATTTATTTATGTGTGATATTAATTACTTAAGTCTAATAAGTCGCGCCTAAGGAAGTTTAATAAATATTTAAGCATGTATTAATTATAGTGTATGGTTATTTCATATCATGAGCATGCATTTATTTTTAATTGGAGGGCCTAATAGATTACATTTTATTCTCTTTAGTCAAAGTTATTTCTAGCTCATTTGAATTATTTGTAGCCCAAATATTTGAGCCCAGAGTCTATAAATTCTCCTTGCTCTTTTCTTTAATTTTTCCCACATTCTTAGCTTTCTATTGAGTTGATCTCTTGGAAAAAAATTCAAAATCTCAAAGTTTATCTTTTCATCTTTTCCAACTGATTTTCGTGATAACTATGAATTCTACACCTAAACCTTAATCCACCACTATAAATTGAGGAGTCATATCCATTTTTTTTCCTCATCCCAAAGAAAAGGCGTAGAGCAGGATCTTTTGTTTCATTCTTTCTAAGGTTTCGAAGAGCTCACCGATAGGTACGTAAATCATTTGGTTGTTTCCTAGTACTTGCATTAGCATATCATATGCATGGGGGAAGGGTTTGGGTAAAGATGAGAGGGTTAATAGTAAATTCGAGAGCAGCCATTCTCGGCGCCGACGATGAAGTTCAAAAGACAGTAGTTACTTGGTAAGTTCCGGCGACGCAGCTGCTATCCAAATGAGTGCTCCGGCGTTAACAGTTGTAGTAGTTCAAGCACTCGGCGATGACGCGGAAGGGGGTTGTGTTCTCTTTCACGTGAAAATAAAGAAATGAGAATGAGAGGAAGAAAGCTTCTTGCAGAGGGATATTCATGGCGTAACAATAAGGAGTTGGTTTAATTACTTTATCTAATTTAAATTTGTTTTGTAGATGGACTTGTGGTTAAATAGAGAAATAGTTTTGTTGTCTACTGTTTTTCGTAAATAGAGAAAGGGAGAGAGATCGCTGAATTGGTTTGGTCATGGGCTTGTGCTTGAAAGGATAAGATTGTGGGCTTGTAATTTTAGTTTGTGTCCAATTCATTTTTCCACCCATTACATTAAGTATACATATATAATTATATATGTATAGATCACCTATAAGCATGTTCTCTTTTTCCCATGCATTCATTTAAATCCTATTAGTTTAGATAAAATATATATATATATATGTATATATGATATAGTATATATATTTATTTTCGCTTAAGCATATTTTAGTAACATGTTTACTAAATCAAAGTTTTATTTAAGCATGCATCATATCATAATAATTTAGTTTCATGCATTGTTTCCTACATCATGTTGCACACATTTTATTAATTCAAGATAATTAATTTATAGGCAAGGCGCGCACTACTTAATAGGTTAATATCAAGGTCAAGATCAATGTGGGGTTTTAAGTTGAATTTGTCCCCATTATCCTCTCTATACGTTCTATTGAATGTATGTGCTACGGACTGAACACACTTTACTATTCGCATATTATTCTGTTTGAATATAGCTTGGATAATTGGACACTGCCCACTGAATTAGTACACTCACCCCAAAAACTACTTATCTTTATCTCGGGTGATGCGTAGCGGACAAGATGTGATGATGGTGGTCAAGTGATCAAGCATGATTAAAGATTTATTTATTTTTTTACTTTATTTTTATGTAGTAAATGTCAAATTATGATTTGAAACTTCCGTTTATTCCACGTAAAGTATTAATTTCACCCATAAGCGAGAATAACATGGATAAATAAAATGAATCTTAGCTAGCCAGTCAACTTCAATTTTTTGATGATTGATTCATTTCATAATCCATTCATATGTTTAGAGATATTTAGATTTGCTTAAAATTTTAAAAATATACAAGTCAAATCTTTTTAAAATGAACTGGGTATATTTATAAAATGCTATTAATGGCTATTTAAAAATTTAATTGATAACTTACCATATAATTAAAATATATCAAAATTTAACCGGATAGCATTGCCCAAAACTAAATAAACTTAGAAAAGTAATAAAAATAGTTACATGCTTGGATAATAATAATAATAATAATAATAATATGGGTTGGTATTTTGTGCATCATGACTGGGTCCACCAAAAGTCACACGGCGCTTGTCCCCACGCGAGCGACGTCACCCGTCTGTTCTTTTTTTTTTCCTTTTCTGTTTTCTTTTTTGCTTTTGTTTTATTTGTTACCCATTTCTTTGATGCATTGTGTATCCTAGAATGAAAGTTACTTAATTATTTTATCAGAACATTCGCTCAGTACATTAGTCCGATGCTAATGTGTAGGCTTGTACACTACGCTCGATAATTATTTTTTTTAAAATAAATATACCCTAAAATGTAATAAATGAAATCTAAAATTAAAGTGAATTAATTTAAATTTTTTTATTATTTGTCTCGCACAATGCACTCACCCGACGCTAACGCGTGGGTTCATGCACTATGCTCGATATTTTTTGTTTGAAAAAATATGTACTCTAAAATGAAAATAGTGACTCCTAAAATTAAAGTGAATTAATTTAGATTTTTTATCCGGCATCTCGCCCGACACTAACACATGCGCTCGTGCACTGCGCTCGATAATTAATATTTTAAATTAAATATACGTCATAATTAAGATTAATAAATCCTAAAAAATCTAAACCCTAAAAAAAACAAAAAAAAAACTGAAACCCCTAAAAAAAACAGTCACCCAAAAAAGCCTAAAAAATCCAAAAATTTTAAAAAACATTAAAACATTGAAAAAATCATGAACCCTAAATCCCTAAACTATAAACATTAATTGTGATGGAATATACTTCAATTTGGATTAAATAAACTCATTAAAAATAACTAGCAAACCCGATACTTTTAAGGACACGGGTGATACTATTCGAACTTCGAGTTATATTTTTTAGTATTATCGGTAATACTCGTTTTGGCGATGTTTTTATTTTGGAATGGGGCGGGTCAACCCGTAAATTGGGGTGGGTTGACCTGTGAATTTGACCAAATTTTCATCCATTTGGTAGAGTAATTCAGTATGTCGGATGTACTTAATAATAATAATAATAATAATAATAATAATAATAATAATAATAATAATTCAGTATCCGATGCCATGTAGGCCATCTTGTATTCTTGTCTATTTGTCGTTGTTCTTTAATATTTTAATTTCTCCTTAATTTTAAAAATTATAAGCCAACTGCATCAACTAAATTAATTAAACTTACTTGGGTTGAATCTTATAAGCTAATTAAAAAATACCGATTCACTTGTCCACTTGCAAAAGAGTGACATATACGTGACATCAATTATTCGTTCTTACCAAGCAAGTAACGTTGTCACAACAATAAGTAGAACGAAAGATACCATCTCCGAGTCCCACCAACACCACTAGGTGTGAGCCTGTCACACCTGACTTATCAAGTGTTGTTTATCTCCCATGTGTGGTTTGCAGGCTATTACATAGGGGCGGGATTTACCCAGTGTGCACCTTGATAGCGGCTGCGGGTTACGTTCGACAAAAAAAAAAAAAAAAGATACCATTCCCGACAGCACGCTATTAAACCTGGACGGAATTTACAATGTATATTTTGATAGCGGTTGCAGATTATTCTCAACATTAAAAAAAAAAATTATCATTCCCGATTTGCGCATATTCTTGATTATTATGCCACTTTTACTAGACGTCAATAGGCACGATAGTCCTTGTTATAAGTATGATAACAAAATCCTTTTTATGGTCGTCCACCCTACTAAAAATGATGATTTTGTCACTTTCTTAAATAAATCTTAAATTTTTTAAATAATCATAAATTTATCGTTTATTATTGAATTAATGAAAATAATATATAAAATTAAAGATATCTCTTTATGCCTTTTAATTCAAAATCGGTCATAGATATATTTTTGCTAATAAATATGAACAAAAAATATAAAAGATATATTTTTACTCGTATCCAAAGCAAAAATGTTTCTGTTTGCTTTTAATAATTCTTCGTCAACACTATGATAATGTATGCTAATGAATCATTTGTTATATGTCGACATATTGTATTCACTATGCTAACGAAACATTATCACAATGTTAGCATAGTACACATATTCATATTGTTATTATGGTTTATTTCATTCCAATTATGGATTATTCCATCCAATTAGGGTTGTAATTATTTTTTTATGATTTAATTTTTATTTTTTAGTTACTAATTGATTAATATTATATATGGTTTACGATTTTATCAATTAGAATTAATAAATTAGGTTTTATTCCATCCAATTAGGGTTTATACATTATGCTAACGAAGCATTGTCATTTGCTAACATAGTTTATTTGTAATGCTAACAAAGCAATATCATAATGTTAATGTAGTAAATTTATATTGATATTATGGTTTATTACATCAAATTAGGGTTTGTAATTAATTTTTAGAATTTAACTCCATTTTTTATATTATTGGAGTTTATTGCATCCGAATTACGGTTAATTCCATCCAATTAGGGTGTATAATTAATTTTTTGAATTTAATTTTTCGTTAAAAATATGAAAAAAACTTTCATTAACATTACTATAATACTTCATTAGCATGACAATAATGTTTCATTAGTATAATGATCGTGTTATCAATTACTTAATGCATTTTTTTATAAGTATTGTCGAATTATGTTAATACCCCCACCCAAAAACTTATCAAATATTATAAAATTTTTGCCGCCTCTTTTAAGTAAATCTAGTTCTTTGATTTGTGTTGATTGTATGATGTAAGATGAGTTCCTAATTCTCATACCATGATTGATTTATATTATAACCATCTCTTATATATATATATATATATATATAAATTGAGACAATATAATTCCTGATGAAGCCAAACCTAGCAAAGAAGATTCAAACCCGGAGTTGCAACTTAGAAGTCCAGTTACAAGGTTACGAGCTAAGCGATTACAAGGTTATTTTCAAGGTTACATGCGAAAGAAGCTTGAGAAAAAGACGATCGATCAAGGCAGCTCCAAGTTGATTACATTCCTAACATGTGAAGAAGATGACCAAGAGTTGAAGAATAATACATGAAGTAATGAAGAGAAGAAGTGCACGTGTGCATGGAGTTCGAGTGTTGAAGAATCAACGTGGAATAGTCGACGTGCATGCATGAATAATTTCGATCCTTAGTTATTTTAATTAAGGGTTGATTTATTTAGACTATAGTATTTAATTAGACTATAGTATTTATTTATTTTGGATAAGATTTTATTAGTTTTATTATTTAATTTTCGGTCATACTATAGTCAAAGTTGACTAGGTTTATTTAACGCAATTTCCCATCTTAAACAGAATTCTAGTTTAGGTAGTTTCCTAGTCTAGTTTTGCTTCTTTTAAGGCTAGAATTTTCAGTCCATATAGCTTAATATTTTCAGTTCCTTATGTGTATAAACATGGGATCATTGTGACATTGATATTTTAGACTCTATTTGATAACTAAGCAATTTGCATTCAATATTGTCTCACCCCCTTTGGTTTGAATACACTCTTTAAGAATTAGCAAACTTAAAGTTTTATTCAAGGTCCCGTTCTAGTTCTCAAGTGGTTCTAGGGTTGGATTCATATCGAGGAGATTTTCAAGTGAAGTACGTTTCGCAGATCGTGTGTCCACGGGGTTTGCTTTCGAGTTATCGACTCATTCTACCTTAAACAACATCCATCGGCCATTCTTTACCAACACACGTTCATCATCAACGTCCGTATCACCATCAAGTCATTCAAGTTCAGTTCGAGTGCCAAACCACAAGTGTTCGAGTTCTACTTTTCATTCGAGTTCAATTCGCCGTGTTCATCAACCATCCGTAAGTTCTTTCTATCATTTTCATACCTTATCTACCTCAACCATTCTAACCCATTACAACTCGTCCATAATACCCAAAACATCAAGCCTTAGCCATCGATCCATTACAGCCCTATCTCAGTTGTGTGATATTGTCTAAGTATCTTAATTAGGTCTAGATTAGCTTGTATAGATTAGTCAAGTCTTTTAGCATATATTTCAGTTTATTTTGTTTATTGGAGTCTTTAATTTTTGAATTGAATCATTCCTTAGTTGACGTGTTCGATTCTAGAGTCTTCCGCGTGTTTCTAACCTGTGTCATTTATCTGTCCGGGTTACATCAATTCCATAATTAAGACACCCATCCCACATTTAGAGATCAAATAAATTTCGTATATGCTCTGGCACGAATCACACACACACACACACTGTGTGTGTGTGTGTGAGTAAATATATAGAAAAGTAAAGTTATCTGGGAATATGATTTATAGGAATGTGATTCTGAGGAAAATTAATGCTACACATTATTTATTCTGTGTTTGGAACATAATAAGAAAATTGTAGGATTCTCATTTTAGATTTTTTTTTATTAAATTAATCGAGTAAGTTTATTAAGATATATTAATAATATTGTAGACTTATAGTGTAGGAGTATCCTTCACCAATTTTATGGTGAGAGACCTGAGTTCGATCATCATTCTCCTTCTCTAATTAAAAAAAATTAATAATTAAGAAAATATATAAATAAATAAAGATAAATTAATAATTTAAAATATATATAAATAATTACAAACATACACAAACCATTTGATCATAAAAAAATTGCATTAATTTACAAAAAAATGTTACTTATGTTGATTTTTTTTTTGTTGATTCTACCACTAATTGCCAAAATAATAATAATAGTATGATAATCGAATTTTAGTTGATTTTTTTATTTTTTCATTTTGTTCATTTTTATTATTGAAAATTAAAACTTTATAATAAAAAAATTAACAATAATCCACAAAAAAAAAAAAGATAATTTTTTGTTTCAAAATTTACAATTTTTCTATTGAAAAATGAAAAATAAAATTTTAGTAATAATTTATAATAATAATGAATGAAAAAATTATATAATGAAATGATCTAATATAGGATTCCTAGAGCCTAGAGGCAAGTAAAAAAAGAATACATGTCCAAGTAAGTATTCATAATCTAAGAAAGTTGTATTATTTTTCTTGTTTTGAAGATTTTGATTACTTTCAAAAATTCCTAAAAATTAAACCAAACACATAAATTTAAGAATAAGGAATAAAATTACTTTTCAAGACCAGATTCCTTGACAACCAAACGAGGCCAGAGAGATAGCGAAGGACCCCAAATTGAATTAACAGACGTTCTCTAATTTTTTTTTTCTATTTTAAAAGGTAAAATAACTATTTTAGTCAAAGATTAAGTGGCAAATAAAGGTTACATAAAATAGCCATTCAGTGCCCAAAATAATTAAAAAAGACCCCCCAAAAAAGCCTGTGTTTTCGCTAGGACGACGGAAAAAAAAACCTCAATAACGAACATATTCTTCACTTAAAACAATTCCACAAAGATCAATATTTTTGAAAAAAGAAATTACGGTCGGAATCTTTAGACCTAAAAATTAGCCAGAAAGAGGATTTTGCAAGATTATGGCATCAAATCCAATAATTTCTTGAATGAGATCGAACAAGTGGGTTTGGACGGCAACTTGCAGCCCACTTCCATTAAAAAATGTTGTTTCATTTGTCCAAAATAAAATCATGCCATTCACGAACTTCACTTATATTCCTCTCTTTTTAAGGTTTCACTTAATTTTTTTACTCGCACATTGTTCCCTGGATAAATGTCGCAAATTATTATTTCTTGATATTTTTAATTAACTATAAGGAGCTCCACTTCAGCCTTAATTAAGAAAAGTTTGAGGTTGTCCCCTTGGGATGGCCTAGTGGTGGAGTGGTGTTATCTTGAGGTCAAAGGTCTCAAGTTCGATCCACCACCAATATTACTAGGTGTGAGCT
This sequence comes from Perilla frutescens, assembly GCA_026008535.1. Classification (NCBI taxonomy): domain Eukaryota; kingdom Viridiplantae; phylum Streptophyta; class Magnoliopsida; order Lamiales; family Lamiaceae; genus Perilla; species Perilla frutescens. The sequence goes on from BRKX01000012.1 coordinate 34,790,665, forward strand.
TGTCATATCTGACTTCCCAAGTGTGGTTTACCTCCCCTGTGTAGGTTTGCAGGCTATTACACAGTGGCTGGATTTACCCAGTGCGCACCACGGTAGCGACTGCGGGTTACCCTTGACATCCTAAAAATTAAAAAAAAAAAGTTTGAGGTTGTCATGGAGGGTGATCTAGTGGTGGAGCAGTAAAAATTTAAAATTAAATTAAGGTCTAAATTTTGAATCTCATCAACATCGCTAGATGTTAGTGAGGTTTACCTGTTCCGTACCTCGGTAATCCGGTGCCAGTTATCGTTGTCATAATAAATAAATACAAGTTTGAGGTGATTTAATTTCTTCCATATGATCTGCAGACTATTATACAAAAGCGAGATTCACCCAGTGCGCACTTAATAACCCGATGTCGGTTACTGTCGTTATAAAAAAAAATTAAATAAATAAAAGTTCGAGGCTAGTCCACTGCCCATACATGAATTCCTTCGAAACTAACTCAAACAACAATATATCAATTCAGGACTTGAAAAATGAATAATCTATCAATCCAGGACCTGAAAGGTGAAAACTATTAATTCAGGACCTGAAAGATGATAATGGTCAATTTAGGACCTCAAAAATCATATTTTTTTATTATTTTTTTTATTTTTCACTAATTTTTAATATTTTCTTTACTATATTAAATAGATAATCATTAAAGGAATTTTCATTGAAAATTAATATAAAAAAAATCAAAATTCATGATTTTTGAGGTTCTAAATTAACAATTTTCATCTTTGAGGTACTGAATTGATAGTTTTCAAGTTCTAAGTTGATAATCACTCATCTTTTAGGTCCTGACTTAACAATTATCCACACACACACACACACACATAGGGAAGGGGTTATGTGAAAATCAATCATAGTGTGGGAACTAGAATCACATCTCACACCACACAATTCTAAAAAATCAAAGGCCTAGATTTGATTAAAAGGGCGGTGGCAATTCTGTAATATTGGAAAAAAAATTCGGGCGAGGGTATTTACGTAATTTGGTAATTCTTATAAAAATCATGAAGTAATTAATAACAGGTTGTCATGCTAATGAAGTATTATTATCATGTTAACAAAGCGATATTGTGATGCTAATTAAAATTTTCTAATATTGTTAGTAAAAAATATATTCTAAAAAATAATTATAAATCTAATTTGATTTATGATGTGTGAAATTTTAGTTTTAAAACTCGAATCAACTTGCAAGTGAACAAGTAAATATAGCACAGGGTGAAACGAGGTCGAATCCATAGGGAAAAAGGAAATTAAATAAGCACGTACTATGACATCGGCTCCTATTTGTTATCTAGACGACGAAATGGATAAATGCTTGATTTAAAACTAACTTAACAATAAAGCAAAGTAAATAATTACAATTAACAAATAAATTGGGCAATTAAGGAAAGGAACACTCTCGGGGTTGGTTTTATTGGATTAATTAACACAAAATCTAATTATAATGGATGCTTAATTTCCAATTCAAGATTACCTAGGCGATCTTAAATTTATTCTATATCTCCTCTCGAAGCATATGGAATATGGGGCACATGCATAGGATTATTGCCTCCAATTAATACCTAAGTGTGCTTACCAAGAGCACCAAGGATCTATGCCTCAACAACTATCTCAAACCTCTCGATTTTGTTGATAATTGTTCTTTGAATTCTAGGATCCTATGTTGAAGCTCATCTCTCGAATTTTGAATCAACATACATAATCATGCTAATTAATTATCAATTAGTTCTCACCAATCAACAATACATAACACCCATACATAACAAGAATCCAAAGCATAATCAAGAACCATTAAGCATCCAAAATAAATATCATTTATATCTCATAATTCAAATAAAACCAACACCCAAGAGTATCAAAGATTTAGCTTCTCATAATTATATGGGTAACCAAAATCTCTACAAGAAGGAACATGATTTTAACAAAATTAAAGAACAAAAGAACCTGGATGGATGTTTTGGCCTTCAAATCTTGCTTCAACTCTGTTCTTCTTGCCCAACCTTCAATTTCTCTTCTTCTCTCTTCTTCTCCAAGTGTTTCTCTCTCTAAAAGTGGCTAAGGGTGGAATGGAATGCCCTAATTTCGAATTGGGGTTGGTTTATATAGTGGAGGAATAAAAGAATTAAAAGAAAATCAAAAATGGAGAAAAAAAGATGAAAAAAATCGGGAATTTAGTGCACGGGGCGCGACCACGGAGGTCGCGCCACCTTCTTCTGGCGCGGGTCGCGCCCCGTAACTGACTTTTAGGGCCTCTGTATCGACGTCCACTCGCGCCGCTACTGTGCCCGGGTCGCGCCGCGCTTTGAGCTGGTCGGGTCGCGCCGTTTGGCACGAGTGAGCTGCTCGCGTCGCGCCTCCGCCCCTGCTCCGACACCTCTCACGGTTTTGCTTCGTTCTCTCTCGTTTCTTGTCCGATTGAGGTGATTCAACTTGCAGCGTGCTCCCAATTCGATCCTCTATCTTCCCATGGTCTTGAATCCCTCAAAATATCTTTTATTTATCCTCCATTTTCTGTACAACTCAAATAAGAAATAAAACTTCCAAGTTGGGAGGTTAAAAGCGCAATTTGGGTTAAAACACATGTAAAACTATTCAATTCACTTCATTTAAACCTCAAAATGTTATGTCAAAACACCACTCATCAACTCCCCCAAACTTAAAAGATTGTTTGTCCCCAAACAATGAAAAAAAGAGAATAAGGTTTAAATGATTAAATGCGGATAAAATGTTGGAAATTGCTTCAGAGATTCAAAACACATTTTGTACATTCAAGCATGATATTCAAAGATCAACAAGCCTTGATAAATTATACAATGCATGGCCAAATGAACTTGTAACCTCTCTATGATATAAGATCACTCAACACTCAAGTGTTTAGGCTATAAGTGTATACACTCAAAATCAAGTCATACGAGAAGTCTACCATAGGCTTGTAATGTGTCTATTCTCTCCACCACTTATGTGTGCTTTCAAATAAGAATCATTAAGGGCTTTTTCAAGGTTGTAATGATGGCTTTTTGGTAAGGTGGGAATTGTTTGGCTAAGTGACTCAATTAAGAATTAATCCTCAATAATCCAAATTTCCACACTAACCAAGTAGAACTACACAAACACTCTTCCACCTTCCAAGTTTTCAAACTCATCACGGATATAGCTTTGCATTGCTCCGGACTTTGTTGCGGTCGTTTCCCCACTACAACCTCCAATTTATCCATTCTCTTCTCAATCACATCCATTCTTGTTCCAATGGTATCCACCCGTGCTCCAATCATGTCTATCTTACTTTCAAGCTTCTCAAAGCGAACTTGGGACTCTCCCATATATGTCTCTATTTTATCCATGAATGCTATCAAAAGATTATCCATCTTGGGATTATTTTCATCATCAACCATGGCATTAGTTATGACAAAGTTGGGTGGAGATTGACAAGCATCATTAGGATTACCATAAGGAACATTTAAATAATGTTGTCGGACTCCTTGATTGTAATGATTTTCTCCTTGAAAATTTTGGTTTGGGCGGCCATTGTTGCTCCATTGCTCGACATATTTCATCACTTCAACTCCTTGGATTTGTTCATTCTTTGAGCTCAATGAAGAATGGGTGATGGCTTCAATCTTTTTATTAAGAATTGTCATTTGGGCCGCCAAGATTGATAAAGGTTCGGCTTCGGATATAGGAGTCACATTCTTCAAGTGTTGCACTTGTTGTCTCTCCCCGGGCCATTGATAAGAATTTGTGGCCATGTCCTCGATAACTTTCATGGCATCATCGGGCCCTTTTCCTAACAATGAGCCACCCGATGCGGCATCTAATAGTCTCTTCATGTCTTGATTGATTCCATTGTAAAATATACACACTTGGTGATCGATACCAAACCCATGAGTAGGGCACTTCCTCAACATTTCACGAAACCGTTCTCATGCATCATTAAAACACTCATCATCCCATTGGCGAAATTGTGTGATCTTACCTTTCAACTTCAACATCAAACTTGGAGGGAAGAATTTATGTAGAAATTTTGAAATCAACTTAGCCCATGTTTCAATAGATCCGACTCTCAAACCTTGATACCATGTTCGTGCTTTTTCTTTAAGAGAAAATCGGAAAAGTTGGAGGCGTATTGCGTCATCCGGGACTCCATTGAGCTTCACGGTCCCACACACTTGTAGAAATTGATCAATGTGCTCATTTGGATCTTCATCGACTCCTCCACAAAATTGGTTTTGTTGTATCATTGAGATTAATTCGGGCTTCAATTCAAAGTTATCGGCTTCAATTTTTGGCCCATTCATCACTCTTTCATTTACAATGGGTTGAAACATGTTTCTAATGGGCGGTTGCTCCACTTGAACCCGGACATCTCGTTGCTCATTCAATTTTTGTTGCATATCCTCAAATTGTCTTTGTAGACGACGAACAAGACCTTCATTTTCATCTCCCATGACTATTTCTCTTTTTTCAATCTCCCTTTATCCACAAGAAATAATAACCTCACGTTCAAGGAGTGCTCTCCTATACCATGTGATCATGCACCACCTTCAAAGCACCAATAACAAAAAGTTAAAAATAAAAATAAACAAATAATGTCTAAATTAACAATAACAACCTTATCACAATAGCACAAATTTAAAACACTAATTCCCCGGCAACGACGCCAAAAACTTGATGTGTGAAATTTTAATTTTAAAACTCGAATCAACTTGCAAGTGAACAAGTAAATGTAGCACAGAGTGAAACGAGGTCGAATCCATAGGGAAAAAGGAAATTAAATAAGCACGTACTATGACATCGGCTCATATTTGTTATCTAGACGACGAAATGGATAAATGCTTGATTTAAAACTAACTTAACAATAAAGCAAAGTAAATAATTACAATTAACAAATAAATTGGGCAATTAAGGAAAGGAACACTCTCGGGGTTGGTTTTATTGGATTAATTAACACAAAATCTAATTATAATGGATGCTTAATTTCCAATTCAAGATTACCTAGGCGATCTCAAATTTATTCTATATCTCCTCTCGAAGCATATGGAATATGGGGCACATGCATAGGATTATTGCCTCCAATTAATACCTAAGTGTGCTTACCAAGAGCACCAAGGATCTATGCCTCAACAACTATCTCAAACCTCTCGATTTTGTTGATAATTGTTCTTTGAATTCTAGGATCCTATGTTGAAGCTCATCTCTCGAATTTTGAATCAACATACATAATCATGCTAATTAATTATCAATTAGTTCTCACCAATCAACAATACATAACACTCATACATAACAAGAATCCAAAGCATAATCAAGAACCATTAAGCATCCAAAATAAATATCATTTATATCTCATAATTCAAATAAAACCAACACCCAAGAGTATCAAAGATTTAGCTTCTCATAATTATATGGGTAACCAAAATCTCTACAAGAAGGAATATGATTTTAACAAAATTAAAGAACAAAAGAACCTGGATGGATGTTTTGGCCTTCAAATCTTGCTTCAACTCTGTTCTTCTTGCCCAATCTTCAATTTTTCTTCTTCTCTCTTCTTCTCCAAGTGTTTCTCTCTCTAAAAGTGGCTAAGGGTGGAATGGAATGCCCTAATTTCGAATTGGGGTTGGTTTATATAGTAGAGGAATAAAATAATTAAAAGAAAATCAAAAATGGAGAAAAAAAGATGAAAAAAATCGGGAATTTAGTGCACGGGGCGCGACCACGGAGGTCGCGCCACCTTCTTCTGGCGCGGGTCGCGCCCAGTAACTGACTTTTAGGGCCTCTGTATCGACGTCCACTCGTGCCGCTACTGTGCCCGGGTCGCGCCGCGCTTTGAGCTGGTCGGGTCGCGCCAAACGGCGTGAGTGAGCACTCGGGTCGCGCCGTTTGGCGCGAGTGAGCTGCTCGCGTCGCGCCTCCGCCCCTGCTCCGACACCTCTCACGGTTTTGCTTCGTTCTCTCTCGTTTCTTGTCCGATTGAGGTGATTCAACTTGCAGCGTGCTCCCAATTCGATCCTCTATCTTCCCATGGTCTTGAATCCCTCAAAATATCTTTTATTTATCCTCCATTTTCTGTATAACTCAAATAAGAAATAAACTTCCAAGTTGGGAGGTTAAAAGCGCAATTTGGGTTAAAACACATGTAAAACTATTCGATTCACTTCATTTAAACCTCAAAATGTTATGTCAAAATACCACTCATCAATTTAATAAATCCTAACTGAATGTAAAGAAAACCCTAATTGGATGAAATAAATCTTGATTGGATGTGATAAACCCTAAATGAATCAAAACAAATTATATCAATAATATATGTACTACGTTAGCATTCTGATTTTGCTTCGTTAGCATTGTGAATATACTATGTTAGCATATGGCAATACTCTGCCAACAAACATTAGAAACCATACTTAGATGGAATAAACTCTAATAATCAATTAGGAACTAAAAAAAATAAATTAAAAAAGTAATTATTAAATATAATGAAATAAGCCATAATTGAGATGAAATAAACCATGATTGAGATTGAATAAACCATAATAAATCTGTGCTACGCTAGCATTATGATAATTCTTCATTGGCACAATCAAAATATTATGTTAGTATCTGATAAATGCTTCGCTAGCATACGTTATCATAATCTTGACAAAGCATTATTATAAGCTAACGAAATAATTTACAATCTGGGTATGCGTAAAAAAATATTTTTTTTTGTATTTTTCGACCATATTTTTTCATCTAAACATAGGATTTTGACATCTTAAATGAAAGTGTGCGAATAGAGCTTTAATTTAATATATTTTTTTACGCCCATTGGATTAAAAACGAGCAAGTTATGGTCATTTAAAGTTTTTAAGATTTTTTTTAATTTGCTGACATCATCAATTTTAAAGATTTGGATGAAAATAGACATCCTTCTTTTATCTTTTGCCATATTGTTTACGAAATTGCCACTATTTTTTCCATTAAATCTCAACCATTAGATAATTAAATTGGATGGTGGAAATGTGGTCCTACTCACATTAGGAAAACGGTCCTATTTATTAATTATTATTTATTTTCCTTGCTAATAATGAAACTAGTATTTCAAATTTTGTTCCGAAAATATACGAGGTTGAAATCGCACACAAATGTTTTCGTATATCATCATTAAAGATAGATATTAGACCTGCATTTTTGCCACTAATTTCCATGGAATTATTTTCAATTTTCATTTTATTATTATTTTTGCATGGCGTGCTTCCTATAATTAACGTATTTGTTATTAATTACTCCTTATACCAATCAATGATTGAGCCATCAAAGTATATATGTAAACGCATGTAAAACCTAATATTCAAATTAATTATGTATATATAATTGTATGGAAGAAGTATAAATCTATATTTTGTGTGGGGTAAGATTTTTTTTCCTCTTTTGTACGACTACCTGAATTGTCACTTCATAATTATTACGTTGAAAATGCGAAAATTGTTGAGGGATTGCATTAATAATAATAATAAAAAAAATTATGCGATTCTGGCATAGTTCCACCTCATGTGTGTGAGGGTATATTAAAATATCTCATATTAGTTGGGATAAAGTGACATGTGCTACTTTATTAAGGTGAAATCAATCTTCCCTAACAAACCCCTTTTATGAGGATTATTAGGTCTAATCAAGGATGAAAATATCGCTATCGCAACATATATCGCAACTTCAATTTTACGGATATATCGACGGATATATCGATATCGCATATCGATATCGCAGAAAATTGAAAAAAATGACGGAAATCATATTAAAATCTTGGAAATTTAGCATGAAATTTTAGGAACTATTATGACATATTATTATGCACATATTCCACTAATTTTTTTGATATAATTGTATTTTGAAACCAAATATATAAATAATACATTATATAAATACCGTCTGAGATAATACATTTGACAAAATAATACATAATGCAATATAAAATGACTAAATAAACATTATAAAGTACAATTAATACCAAAATGAGGATCTATGAGATTCAAATATATTAGATGGAATGTGTAACACCCCGATCCCGGAAGAACAGTGACAAGGGACCGACGCGCTATTGGGGAAAAGGGAAAAGGGGTTGTGACATAAAAATAATAATTATAGAAATAAGGTTATGCTGCCCAAGCATTTAAGAGAATATTCGGTAAAACTTTTCGGAATCCACATATAATTAAGTTATGAGTTATGTAACTACTTCCAAAATCAAAAGCATGCTAATATGTAATTTCTATAAATCAGAGTCCCTTTAATATATTTTAATTATTTAGGCTTATAATTTCTGACTTTTGGAATTATTCAAATTAGAATTGGCTTAAATAATTTATTAAGATTATTTTGATATTAGGTGCGGCCCAATTAGGACCCTTATCCACTCTGTGATTCCCTCCTCAAATACTACGCGTTCACTATTATCAGGTGGGCTATATTTTTCTCAAATTATGTTCAGCTAATAAGCTCAACTATTTATCAACTGTGAAGCATGAATATTTGTATCAAAATGTTTTATCTCACTGTTCGCGTTCGCCAGTATTCTACGAAAACATTGAGTGCTTAACTAGACTCGAGTTCGGATCCTTTAAGCTTTGGGACCGTATACACTATCCTTTATTAGACAGCTGGGCTGGAGGACGTGTATATAAGTTAAGACACTGTAGGAAGGGACAGTTGAGACAGAGCGTGTAAGGTTAAAAGTAGCTTTGTATACATGGAATGCTTTTTAATTTTCAAACCTTTCCATTGTTATACTTGTGTGGATACAATATTCATATTTATAAAATGATTATGAACTGTTTATCAAAATTTGCCCACTGGGTACACTAGTACTCAGCCCAAATCATTTCTAAATATTTTCAGGTTGAGAGACAGGCTGAAAGATGACGGAGCTGGGGCAAGGGCTGTGTTTTTGTTGATATATGCTTGCTCTTTTTGCGTTGTTTAGAGATCTTAGATACTCTAAACAAAGAAGTACTTGGAAATATTTTGCTTAAGTTTAATAAAGATGCTCTATGCTTGTTACGTTACTCTGATATAATTTATTTTCAGTTGTTTGAATCATAATATGATTTGTGTTTGTTATTGAGATCTGTCCTTACAATTAATTGGCGGGATAAGTTCCCTTTGATGATTGATCAATGATTCAGGTTCCTTCTAAAACACCTTAGAGCGTGGTTAAATTCCAGTTATAGAGGTTATGCTGCCCAAGTGTTTCGGGCACTAACCCTATTTCTATGATTATGTTTATGCCAAAACCCCTTTCCCCAGTAGCGCGTCGGTCCCTTGTCACTACTCTTCCGGGATCGGGGCGTTACAGAATGCCATCTTATTCTAAACAATATTGGTACCAACTTATCACGTTTGAGTAATTATGGATATAATTATGCACATGCACTTGATATGTTTCTTAATTTCTTCCAACAGCTTCACCATGAATTGGATAATGTTCACTGACCCAATTATTTTGTCGATACACATTTTGAGTAGTTTAATCAATTTGTGAACTCCCATATGTGTAAGAAGCATATGAATTTTGGGACATATCACTATGATCAGTGCCACCCATATTCATAAAATCAAGATTTGGCAAATAATTTATATTCAATCTTAGATTTCAATTTCGTGTGGGGGAGAAAAATTTTAGTGATTTGTCCATCATGTCCTCTAACTGAAAAAATGAAAAAATAAAGTCGGTGCATGTGCATCTCACTTTTCTTTCTAAGACATCCGTTGATTTCCCGGTCTTCTTTCTCTTATATTTTTTTGCAAAGTAAATGTCTTTATAAAGCAAAGAATATTGCAACTCAAATAATTACATTGAAGACCTGAAAAAGATCACAAAAATATATAGTATTAAATAAAAATCAAAATATATTATAGAAATATTAAAAAAATCGCGATATATTGCGATATATTGCGATATTTTGCGATATCTTGCGATATATTGCGATTTCTCATCGATACTCGGGAAAAAAGATATTCCCCCCCAATATCCGTATTGCAATGTCAATATCCGCGATATATCCGCGATATTTCGCGATATTTTCATCCTTGGGTCTAATATCCATTAGAAACATGTCATATGTTAAATGATTTATGGAATTGTAGGTATATTTAGTACACCTACGCGCGTTTATAGAATTAAAGTTCTCGGATAAATTAAGTCGCTGATAAAAATTTTGATGACTTAACTTAGTTGCACTTAAGCAAGCATTAATTTTTGGAAAAGTTGCCAGGGAAATAAATAGACCCCCTCGTTGATGTGTGTATGTATGTCTGGTTTAAAAATTACATATAATACTGAATGATTGATGCTAGAACAATATTATTATTTATAGCAGATCATAGTATTAAAATAGGCGATTTCATTAAACTATTTAGAAAAGAATAATATCTAAGGAAAAGGAGCAGCTGCCAATCTTAATTTGGATATGCTCTTTAATTTAGTTATTTAATTTTTATGATGTCAGAGGCGAATCCAAATAGGAGTCAAATAATATTCTTTCTGCTTACTTTACAAGAATAATTAATTTAGATCCTTAAATTAATCTGGCATTACCATTAGGCAACTGTGTACACAGAGATATCCACCATCTTTTTTCGTTAATTAAAAAAAGAAAAGAATAAAATGAATTTATACATGCTCAACACTATTTCCTTTGCATCATAGAGCTTTTCTAGCTCTCCCTCTCATCATTGCCACGCTCCTGTATTTTTACACCCCCACCCCCCAATTAATATTGGCATTATAGGTTGAAGATTTTAAAACTATTTATAATTATGTTATTGTTTTTATTAATTGCAGCAAATAACACAATGTTTAACCTAATTATTAACAATTTTCACCTGGCTTCTAAGATGTTGTAATTACAACTATCACCTTTTAATATTTTTCTAGTCACCTTTTCGTTTAAGTTAATTTGTTTGATGCATACCACTACAATAATACCATTTTACCGTTGAAAAAAAAAATTGAGATGTTAAAGCTCCAAAATGATTGTGATTTTATAATTACATTTTATTTTAAAAGTCATATGAAAATTATAAAGTCGAAAAAATATTGCGTATTTGTTGCGATTAACACTATTTTTAGGGACATTTATATTTAATTATTTTATTTAGCTAAATAGAATAACATTTACATACTGCATAAAGACCACCTCACATCAAGCACCACACATATATGGAAAATTTAACTATAATCAATCTAATTTAAGGTTTACTGAATCAGTAACTTTAAAGTAGATTGATTATGGGTTAAACATAGTCTCAATCTTGCTAGACCTTGAGGTCACACTCTCGGAGTTTAATTTGATTCCTATCCGCACCCACTCGATCATTTTCACAATTTACTTCTTCCACGAAGCTCTAAGGGCATAGGATTGGAGCCGAGGCTTATGGGACGGGATTATTAATCTTTTATAGATTTAATTTCATCATTTAAGCACGTACATTTATATTTCATGAAATATATAGAATTAAATAGATAATCCCATTTGCAATTAGAATGAAAAAGTTTACAGAAGAAAACAATCAACATATTATTAGAAAACACGTTATAGGACATGATTTGACATCGCAACTACCAAACGTACATATGTCCTGAACAAAAAGAAAAAAAGAATAGAGAAGGAAGGAAAAACGAGCGAAAATTAATACTAAGGCCATCCTCTCTCACCGAGGATATTCAGGTGGTGGGAATTCCTATATATAAAATGAGAGAAATTTTGAGTTTGAGGTCATTCTCGTTGATGGTCGACACATATCGGATAAAATCAACATTTCATTCTAATTTTGTATTTCATTTCATATTTCAACCATTATATATCTGTCATGTATGTGTATTGAATTTTTGTTAATGAATTATTAATTTTTTAAATACATATAACATATATTTAATATTTAACCTTGAAATACTTCTGATAGATTACAATCTTGAATAGAAGATCGCATCCATAGAATCCGAAGGAAAAAGGAAAAAGAAAAAGAAAAAAGAAATACAAAAAAGGGAAGAAAAAGAGGAGCAAGCAAACAAGAAGGAGACCAACCTAGTCCGGTTCAATATTTGGAAGATCTTGATGTTTGTTTGTACGTGTGATCTGTACCTGACACAGTTGACCGATCGACGACCGGGGAATTATTATTTCCTCACGGACACAATCACGGCCGTCAATAAGTATGTAATCGATCGGGTCGGGTCCCATGAAATTAATTCATCTTGATCATTTGTCGTGGATCAATTGTTGGATCGTTTCATTAAATAATTAATTCATGAATTTATTGCTCTATTCAACTGTGTCCAATTTGGGACCGATCACGTTGGTTAAGATTCTTAAGAATAAATCTACTAACACTTCACTCGATCGAGAAATGGTTACTAACACTTTACTCGATCAACAAATGGTGTAGTCATTGTATGATTACATTACTATGGTTTTCTTCTATATATAAAAAAAAAAACATTATTATGTGGTTTTCCTAGTTCGCAATGAAGCTTGCTCCTTCTCTTAGTTTGTTAGAGTTCGTTCGTACTTTAGGATGATACTTATTAGATGACTTTACTTCACGGAGGGAATGAATCAAAAATACACATTTTTCTGGTACAAGAACTAGAAACTCATCTTACATCATCTAATTAAATAATCTAACGGTTAAGATTTAATATCAAAGTCAAAACAAAAAAGAAGAAACGGGGTATAGTCGTCCAATCCATGTAAAATTATTGATGTCATCACTTTAAAAAAAATAAAAAACTTTAAACGATCATAACTTGCTTGTTTCTAATCGGATCAACGCAAATAATACACTAAATTAAAATTCTTTACATGCTCTTTCATTCAAGATTAGTTATGGATATGTTTGTGCGAATAAATATGGACAAAAAATACAAAAGATACATTTACTCTTATCCAGCGCAAGAACTTTCTTTAGCTTTTAATAATGTACGTTTCATTAGCATTATGATCATGTACGTTAACGAAGCATTTGTTATGTACTGGCATATTGTATTCACTGTGCTAACGAAGCATTATCATAATGTTAACATAGTACACATACTTCTATTGTTATAATGATTTATTACATTTCAATTAGGATTTATAATTATTTATTATGATTTAATTTTTATTTTTTAGTTACTAATTGATTATTATATATGGTTAATTTAATCAAATTAGAATATATTAATTATGGTTTATTTAATCTAATTAGGGTTTATTTCATCCAATTAGGATTTATACTTTATGCTAATGAAACATTGTCATATGTGAACATAATTTGTCCGTAATGCTGATAAACCATATCATAATGTTAATGTTGTATATTTATATTGCTATTATGGTTTATTCAATCCGACTAGGGTTTACAATTATTTTTTAGAATGTAATTCCATTTTTGGATCATTGGAGTTTATTACTTTCGAATTACGGTTTATTCCATTCAATTATGATTTGTAATTATTTTTTAGAATTTAATTTTTCGTTAATAATATGAGAAAATAATTAACATTCAATTATGATTATTATATATGGTTAATTTAATCAAATTAGAATATATTAATTATGGTTTATTTAATTAATCCAATTAGGATTTATACTTTATGCTAATGAAACATTGTGATATGTGAACATAATTTGTCCGTAATGCTGATAAGCATTATCATAATGTTAATGTTGTATATTTATATTGCTATTATGATTTATTCAATTCAACTAGGGTTTATAATTATTTTTTAGAATGTAATTCCATTTTTGTATCATTGGAGTTTATTACATTCGAATTACGGTTTATTCCATTCAATTATGATTTGTAATTATTTTTTAGAATTTAATTTTTCGTTAATAATATGAGAAAATTTTCATTAACATTATGATAATGTTTCGTTAGCATGACAATAATGCTTCGTTAGAATTACGATACTGTTATCAACTACCCAACACCTTTTTTATAATCATTACCAAATTACGTTAATATCCCACCTGGAAAACATATCAAATATTATAGAATTGCCACCACCCATTTTAAGCAAATCTAGGCCTTAATTTTTTGTTGATTTATGGTGTACGTGATACATATCATATATATAAGCAATTGAGCTCATTTATCATGAGTATTGAGTTATCCATCATTTTAATATTAACGTAAACATATGATATAGTTGGATTACTTATCAATTCACTCTTATTCATCAAAGTAAACAATACCTTACTGGTGAATGTAACTTGAGATAGATTGTTGTTGGTCCCGAGCGAGTCAGAATCAGTTTAGGGGGGGAGAATAAACTAATCCAACAACTTTGAACTCAAATGCGGAATATAATCAGGGCCTTGGACTCACTTTAAGCCTACTGGTGCACAAGTCAGTTTGTCGATTTTCAGTTGACTTAATGAGTGCAGCTTGTGTAAGCTTTATGTGCAGTTTCAAGAGTAAGAAATTAAGATAAAGCAGTACATCACACAATCGATTTATAGAGGTTCGAAGTCTCAAACTTCTACGTCCTCTCTTCCTTTCGCAGAAGGACAAATCCACTATATAACTTGAGTTAACTTTACAAATTATACAATGAACGGAAACTTGTTGAATCTGGTAACAGTGAGTTACATTACAATGTTACCTCAGCGGGGTCGACGGCTCACACTTGCAGTCCTCAGCAGCTAGCTAGCAGTAGTTTCTTTAGCGGCGACTCACACTTAGCAGGAGAGTTAGGTGCTATTGTCATCTTTTCAAGATTTTAGATCTCTTTCCATCTTCAAGATGTTTAGTCTTGAACACAGGTATCAACTGATTTGCTCTTTGAGTTGAGCTATAGTAGTTGAACGTTGTATAGCATGAACTGAGAAGACTTCTTCGACTGGACTTTCAACCGCGAACTGAATGCTTTAAGCTTGGGGAGTTCTTCTTCTCAGTTGTGACTTTCGCAGTTGGAAACAATGCTTTGAACTGAGTTAGTGGGGGAGGGAGAAAGAAAACTAAGTTGTGAATGCTTATGAAAGTTTGATAGACGAGAGTTCTATTCGGAGATTTAAAAGTATTTGAGAGTTAGATTCACTCGTCTTTTATAGAGAAGTGATCTTTTGACCGTTGAGTCCTTTTTGAATAATCAAAGATCAGTTGGTTCATCAATCCTTTATCGGTTCTCATAGCTGTTGGAATAGTTGATATAGTCGTTGCTCTGTCAATTGATCTCTGTTGAGCATTAACTCCTTTGATTCTTCAGTTAGAGATCTTGGATCTGATCCTTGCTGATCAGTTTGGCTAACGCTCATGTTCGGCTACTTCGGCTAAGCTTTCTCTTCAGTTCAACTTATTACAAACCATCAACTGGTTTGACTTAACTATCAGTTTGACTGGTCTCACAATTAACTTGGCCATCAATTGACTCATCTTGAGCTTCAGTTCGGCTAACTTCAGTTCTGGCCATCAGTTGAGTATTTCCAGTTGTTAGTTCAACTGTCTTTGAGACTTGCTTCAGCGGTTGAGTTGACTTGCTTTTTAGTTAAGCTGACTCCAATCTTGGTCATCAGTTGGGCACTTCCAATTGTTAGCTTGACTGTTTTGTCAGTTCGGTTGACTTTGAACTTCCCGCTATACTGACTTCACTGTCAGTTTAGTAGTCAAACCTTTGACTTCTGTTGATTTAACCCTCAGTTGGGTTACCTTCAGGCTGTTTGACTTGGTCATTTAGTTAGGTCATCTGGATCGTCAGTTCGGTTGACTTTCTCTGCAGTTGGCATCTTTATCTGTGTTTCAGTTCGGTTGGCTTCGGCTTTCATTCCGGATCTTTTATGCCTTCAGTTTTTTGAGAATTATTTTGACATGTTTTGACATCTCATCAAAACTACATTTAGGGTTGCTTTTGATAGTTTTTCCTAACAAATGCTAACCTTTTCTTTTTGAGTTGGTGAAAGAAGGAACTGTGAGTTTCAAATACAAGATGTTCATATAAACTTCCACCGTTTGTGTTTTTCTGAAGAGACATATATATTGCTTAACTTACGGTGTGATTACATCTATTATATGTGGTTTAGTACATAGATTAAATATTGTTAGAAAGTTTGTTTACATTATGTGCGATTGCCGACTGTACTTTCCATCAAAAACCATAATATATGTATTTTTGTCTTAGAAACGTATAATGTTTCTTTTGTTTCTTTTTTTGTTTTATTGTTATTCTTTTAGTGAGTGACAAGCCAAGGAAATCCGTAACTGCTAATTAAGGGTTTACTCTTAGTATATCCCGATCATTATTTAATTAAAAGTATCTAATAATAATAATAATAATAATAATAATAATAATAATAATAATAATAATAATAATAATAATAAATCACACTAAAAAATCACGCATATGAATATGATATGATATGACATGATATATTGGAGTTATAAACATTAAAATTCAATTTTCAGACCTTTTAATTAGACATAAGCACCTGACACTCTACGAGAAAGCCACCCAAACTTGTTTATTTTTATTTATGCTGATTGGTGTACTTAGAATTGTTATATTGTATTTCCCAATTAAATCCCCAACAAAATAAATTCCTTGAGTCCACATCCATTACCGTGCATCTCATTTATGGACAACTTGCATATTTTCACAAATTAAATTAAACTAATAAACTGCACAAACACTTCCATTCACCAGGTGTAAATAGCATTGTTTGAGACAAGTTAGGTCAAAACGCGTCAATCTGCAAAAAAAAAAAAAATGAATTCGGTAAAATCAGTATCAATTGCAACATCAAAAAATATTACTTAAAATTTGAAAAATATCACATCACTACAACAAAATATAGCTACAGGGACGCTTATATGGGGACGCTTCGAGTGCAAATGTCCTATTAACAGTTTAATAGGACGCTTTCAGAAAAAACGTCCTTATTAATTTTGATTTTTTTTAAAATTATCATTAAATCATAAAAAATCAAAAAATAAAAATCGTAATATATAAAAGGTCTTTTTAAAAGTGTCCTATTTTTTAAAAAATGGGTAATTATTTTGAAAAGTCACTTTAAAAGCGTCCTATTTTCTAAAAGAATAAAAAAAATCAAATTGGACTGTCTAAGAATCGAACTCTTATCTCCTCAATTCTGAAAACTGATGTTACCCAAATTTACCACCAAACCAGTTGCCTAAATTCTAATTTTGTATGTATTTATATGATGTCTTGTATTTATACACATTTTTATTAATCTAAAATTCGCCCAATTTGAAGATTGATTCTCTCTCATCGATGTTCGATCACAATTCTCCAATCTCTCATCGATTCTAAAATCTCTCAAACTGATACTCAAATCTCTTTCAGCTCGAAATCTCAATTCTTAAATTTGTCAAGAATGAAATCTCTTGGTTGAAGAATGATGAATCTCTCAGTTAAATTTCTCAATACCCAAACCTCTCTCATTCAGAAATCTCGTTCAATTTTGGCTATACTTATCGATTGTCTGCTGTTTTTTTTTTCCAGTGGCTTCAAAGAGGATAATCGACGCTTTCGCTTTTTCTACTTTTGCTTGAATTTGTTGGACTAAGAAAAGGTATGGCATCATCTCTCTCTAAAAATGCTAAGTGTAGTTCCCTAGCTGATTAATGTGATTTTTTACATATTCAGTCTATACTCTACTTTGCGATCTGCTCTAAGTCCTCTAGTGTGTTGTGTGTTTTGAGTGTTGCTACTTCCTTGGATAATCCCCAGCTATTGCTCTACTACTATTGATTTGGGCTATATGTGTGCAAGTTTAATCTGGAATCTGGTTAATGTTAATGTTTATGCTCCATATCTCTTTTATGAGCTTGCTACATGCTATGCTCATTTTTACTACCTGATATGCTTGTTCTTACTACATGCTGCATCTCAGTTTATTTTAATCTACAGCGGCTCATAGGTAGAATTACCATTCTGGATCTCTGCTAGTTATCTATGCCCTAGGATAATGACATGGTTCAAAAGAATAAATCACTGCTGAGTTTCTGTGTGACTCTGCATAGTTGCTGAGCATGTTTAAACAGATTTGCATTTTTTTTTGTTTATCTTGAAAAAAACAGATTTGCATCTCTATCAATATAATCAGATTCCTATTTTATTGCTTAGTATAATCAGATTTCCACCTCCTACAGGCAGCCCACACCCTTTTGTATATCTTGAAAAACAGAGATTTACATCTCTTTTATTTGTACCGAAAAAAATGGATGTTTATTAGCTTCTGAAATTTACTATCCAAAACTTAGTGTGATATTGAACAATATTGATATGGCATCGTGCTTGAATTGCTGCTCTGATTAATGTTATTATTATTATGTGAGGTTGGCTTAATTGGATATGAATAATTGGAAGTTAAGTTTGTTGTTTATTATTATCTTAGGTTCTTATTAATAAAATTTGTTAATGCTTAAATGATGGTTTTTTAATGATTTGGATTTCTATAGCACAACGTGAAAGATATATGTTTTTTTTTCATTTTTAATCTCCATTTTGTTCTTACTAAAAATGTACAGTGGGTATATTGCCTCATTAATGTGAATAAGCTAGCAAGATCCCATGTTGAGACTAATATTATCTGAAATTCAATTTTCTCCAGATTTAATTTGGTTCTTGTGTAGTAAGGAAATTCAATTTTCTCCAAATATTATTTTATAGCAGCTGTAGTAATTAGATAGTAGTCGTAT
Source organism: Perilla frutescens (assembly GCA_026008535.1). Taxonomy (NCBI): domain Eukaryota; kingdom Viridiplantae; phylum Streptophyta; class Magnoliopsida; order Lamiales; family Lamiaceae; genus Perilla; species Perilla frutescens. Next base: position 34,809,373 of record BRKX01000012.1, read on the forward strand.
TAATTATTCAAAATAGATTTGAAATATTAGTCAAAATACTATGAGTAATAAAAGTCACCAAAAAGTAGAGACAATAAAAATAATAATGTTCCCCAATTCAAACTCTCATGTTAATATGTATATAATTGTGTGTGAGTGAATTTGTCAATGACATGCCCGTCTTTTCATATTGAATCTGAATCCTTCTAACTTTTATTTTAGAATGGAATCCTACTAATATATATTGATATGTGATGCATTGTAAAAAAAAAAAGAGAGTGATAATTGATGCAATATTTTTTTTAATTTTTTTTGCATTGAAAACTATTTTGTTGATACCTTATTTATAGTTACAATAACTGGCACCTTTGTTGCTTTGGCATGAGCAATAGCCTCATTCGTTTGAGGGCCTGCTGTTTCTGCCCTCTTAGCATAGTAGTTGTTATCTATTTGTTTGATAATGTAAGGGTGCAATCAATGCTAAGTGTGGGTCTCACTGTGTGTGGGGGCCTAAGAATGAACCACTCTGCTCCATAGCTCTTTATAGCCAAAGCATGTTAATTTGTATGTATTTATCTTGCTGAAATTGGTGCTTAATCTGTGAAAGCAATCCCCGTTGTGTAATCTGCATTCTAAAGTTACAAGCAGTTAAGCTACTGTTGCATACTTGCTGCTGCTGTTTTATTATGTTCCTGCACTATAAATGCTTCAAAGCTCATGAAAACCAATGTGTTAAGGCAGCAACCCTGTGTTCTTCACCTGCTCTATTAATTACCATTTATTCTCTGCCTATGCCTCCATAATTATACTAGAATAGATTAAAATATGATATTTGTAATCTCCCTTGCTGAATTATGTTCTGAAATCTGTTATGAAATAATATATGTCATGCAATCTGCTCCAACTCTCTGTTACGCTAAAATGAGTAAATGACTCAATCATCCAGAAAATGTCCAGTTCTTCCTCTACATTTTTCATTTTGCACTAATCATGTAAAAATGAAAAACATAAGTAGTTTATTTCAAATGCCCAATTGGTGCTTATTCTATAATCTATCTTATACATAATAAGTAGTTTATTAAGAAATCAAAGGTATTGAACATCCATAAAACCAGTTTTGACATTTGATTTTGATACATAATATTTTTCTTTGGTCATGGCAGGATCTTTAAAATTATAAATATTAGCTAAAGTTTTTGCTTCAAAATCTGAGGTGATACTTACATGGATAAGACTTGGATGAAGTTGCCTTGGAATAGCAAAGCTTATTTACATGGATTGAGAATGTTTCTTGACTTTGCTTTTTCCCAAACAAACACAGGTGAAAAACAAATGATATTGTGCCCTTGTAAGAAATGTAAAAATGGCATATGCTTATCGAGGGAAGAGGTAGAAGTTCATTTAAAATGTGTCGGTTTTATCAATGGTTACACTCAATGGGTAGCTCATGGTGAAGCTTATAATTTTTCAACTCCCCCTTCATTTCATAATGAGCCAAGTGATGTGAACAATGTGCAAGAAATGCTTAATGATGCATTTGGAGTGCCACATGATGATGTTGAAATGGATGGGAATGATGATAATGAAATCGAGGAGCCAAATTTAGAAGCTAAGTCTTTTTATAAATTAGTTGATGATTCCCAACAAGAATTGTGGCCTGGGTGTAAGAAGTTTTCAAAACTATCATTTTTAGTACGATTGTATCATATCAAATGTTTGGAAAATATTTCTAATAGGATATTCACCATGTTATTAGAACTATTGAATGAGGCATTCCCAGAAGGTGTGAAATTGCCTAAGTCTAATTATGAAGCAAGAAAAGTCATTGAAGAATTAGGCCTTGGTTATAAGAAATATGATGCATGTCCAAATGATTGCACGCTCTTTTGGGGTAAAGATGAAAGTAGAATACAATGTGAGACATGTAGTTGCACTAGATGGGTAGTTTCAGATGGTGATCCCACAGGTGAAAAAAGAAAGGTCCCACATAAGGTATTACGACACTTTCCTCTAAATGGCAGATTGCAACGCTTATTCATGTCTTTAAAGACTGCCTCTTTCATGAGATGGCATGCTGAAGGCCGTACCAAAGATGGAAATATGAGGCACCCAGCTGATTCTCCAGCATGGCAATATTTTGATTTTAAAAATCCAGAATTTGCTAAAGATCATAGAAATGTTAGGCTAGGTCTGGCATCTGATGGGTTTAATCCTTTCAAAAATATGAAGTATCAAACTACTGGGAAGTTAAGCTTTGCTGAAGTTGAGGAGAAGTTGGTAACGAATGAATGATACTTTTTATTCTACTATAAGGTAAATCACTAACAAATGCATTTACTGATTACTAAACTTCTTTTTTGTAGAAACAACAATTAGGTCGATCTCCATCACGTGTAGAGATGTTTGATGCATGTTTTACTGATCTCAATGGCGATCCACCATGTGCTGAAGTTGGAGCTGCACTTGTAAGATTACATTATATAGATAATTTATGAGTTGAAAAAATTTCCTATTAAAATATATGACTTGACTCTGTAGGAAGAAATGAAGGAGGTACAATCAAAATCACCACCTGGATCCCGAGATTCAATTGGACCAAGTGATTCATTTGCCAAAGTTATGGGTAAAGATCCACATGGTAGAGTACGCATGGTTGGATTAGGTGTGAACCCTTCAGACATCACAGGCGGTATTCCAAGTCGAAGTGCATGCTATCGAATGGTTTTGGAAAATCAAGTAGCAATGACAAGAATGGAGGAAAAGGTAGATGCAGCAACAAAATTGATTGCCAATTTACAGGAAAAGATGCAGCAACAAAATTGATTGCCAATTTACAGGAAAAGATGCAGCAAAATGCAAATAATATATCCACAGCACGACGACCTGCATCACCTGGTCAATCTTCCAACTCAATTAATTTAGAGCATACATTTCAGGTACATAATAACATTTACAGCCTTATATTATTATTTTTCTATTTTGTCAACTTATCCATTTGAAATTTGTTCAACCATAGGTTGGTGATACTGTGCTTTTGAAAAGTTTATTTGATTCTAGAAAAATTGTAGCCAAAGGTTATGTTCGGAGTGTAGACCCTAATCAAGATGTTGGAGGGAAACGTCTTGGATTAAACTGGTGCGAAGTTCAGATTTCCATTCCTGTAGAGTGGGACGAAGACCTGATTAGGCCCTATTCAAATTTGTCCACAATTGGAGACGCAATTGGAACATGCATTGCATGGCCTCGCCACTTGGTAATCACCTACATTTATACTTCTTTGAATGCAACTGATTATTAGCATTAGCATGAGATGATTTTCATTGTCCACTCTTATTATAAATGTTTTCAGGTCACAAATGCCGATGATCAAGATTGATTCTACTTTGGTCCGCAATTGATTTAACACACATGGAATGGAGTTAAGAAATGCCTTATTTGATCTCTTTGTGGCTAGAAGCATTTGGTTGATAGAATTATGATATTGACTTGTTATCTAAATTTCATTTTTTGTTCAGTTGAAGATATATTTTTTAACTTGATTGATAGTTATTGACTAGACTTATGAGATCAACTAATGGAATTGTTTGTATGCTTATGTTTGCTTAAATATTTCATTACTTCAGGTTATATTTTTTTAAATTAATATCATTTGTGCATATCACCATAAAAAGTCATTTTTGAAAAAAAAAACATTTCTTCAACTTAATAGGACACTTATAAGCGTCCTATTACATCTCAAAATGTTCTGTATCAAAATCTTTAATAGGACACTTAAAAAACGTCCTATTATACAAAACGTCCTATTACACATATTGTGACGCGCGCAAATAGAACGCTTTGTAGAAGCGTCCTATACCACAAAACGTCCTATTATGCAACATAATAGGACGCTTACAAGCGTCCTATTAGGGGAATTTTGTTGTAGTGCATCCATCATTAAAAAGTACGTAAGACATCTGGTAGTTATCTTGTATTAGTTTATTTAGTTCAAATTGTGATTTTTTCATTCGAATTAATGTTTAGAGTTTAGTAGTTCAACGTTTTTTAAAGGTTTATGGTTTTTAGGGTTAATGATTTTTAGGAGTTTATTTTGTGTTTTTAGGGTTTTTATATGGGTTTATTTTGTGTCTTTTAGGATTTTTTAGGGGTTTATTTTGTGTCTTTTAGGATTTTTTTAGGGGTTTGTGTTTTTTAGGATTTTTAGGAGTTTATTTTTGTGTTTTTTTAGGGTTTATTAATTTCATTTTGGGGGTATGTTTGGTATTTATTTTCACTTAAACTGCAAGTATACATTGAGGCTTCTAGTATAGCAGTGAACAAAGTCGTATCCACAGACACTTAATGATTATATTTCTAACTATTTAAAATAATTCCCTACAGTTGTCTAGACTACCCAGCATGGTTGGATTTAATTACTAAATAAAGCAATAAATGTTACCACATAAAATAACCACAAATAAATCAATCAGTGAATAAAAGACGTATTCTAGGATTAGGTAATCATCAACTAATTCATCCATTTAATTCTTTCAATATTCTTATACCTATGTCGGGACTTAAATTGTGCTAGAGCAACCACTAATGCATCCTAAACCTCATCTCGAAGTGCCCAGGCTGTAAATTACAAATTAAATAATAATATATCTATTAATTATCTAACATGTAACTCCAAATGGCTCCTATGGTCTAGTGCTCTCGAGTGCTATTGACTAACGGGTTAATTATTCCAGATTTTGTGTTAAAACTCCTCTCCCGATTTATGAATCAACACATCGAATTGTATCATTTAGTGATCAAGTAAATAATACAAATAATTACAAGAATAATCAAAACACAACCAAGTCATAGGCATAAAAACTCAATAGATTAAATGAACTTCATAGATAATCATAAACAACCCCAGAATACTAGGGTTTTAGCTCTCCATAGTAAAATAAACAACTAAAATAATCCACAAGAAGACATGAAAATTCTAAGAACATAGTAAATAAAATCCAGAAGATTTAATTTGTCTCTAATCTTGAAAGCTCTTGAATCATTTGATCTTGTTTTTCGCGTCTGCTTTTCTCTGTTATTTTTCTCTGGTGGCAACTTTAGGGTATGAGGAATTGTGTGTAATTTTCGCACAAAAATTCTATTTATATTTAGTAAAATAAAGCCTAAAACCAACACAGAATCGGACTGCCCCAAATGACCCACGACCTCGCCCGTGACCCAGTCATTCGCAGCTCGAGTTGCGGCTCCATGTTGCATGACGTGGCACATTATCCATGACCACTTCCATTACCCGCGACCATGCTCGAGGGTTTTCTTCTTCGGACCCTCCTCTCTGTCACGAGAGGGCAGTGGCCGACCCCTTGTCGAACTGCAACTCCACCCTGCGACCGTGCTTGCAGCTCAGGCTCGAGGCTCCTCTTCTGCGATATTTTCATCCTGTTTTCAACTCGATTTCTTCAACGCACGATCCCAGGGCATCATCAACTATCTCTTGTCCAAAAATACAGTAAAATACGGGATAAAACCTACAAATATCAAAACATATACAAAACTCCAAGAACGAGTGAAATTCGAATAAATTGGGATGAAAACACGAGTAAACCAATATAAAATGCACACTTAAATAACACTAAAACTAGTGTAAAATCTCAATTTATCACGTATAAATTTATATTTATTTCAAATAAATTAGATTAATTTATTTTAATTTTAGGATTCACTAATTTTATTTTATGGTATAAAATTTTTGGGAAAAAAAATACAAAACTGAAAAATAAAAAATTGAAAAAAAAATTAAAAAAATCGAAACAAAAAAAAATTTGTTCAGAAGGATATAAAAAACATGGGAGCATGGGACGCACACATGAGCGTACCATCTCAGATAAGGTCGCACATAAACCAATTAAGACTAATAGCATTATCCTCTTGGTAAAGAAGAGAACGCCAAGAAGTTAATTTATTGATTAATGAAAAGCTAGTGGGACTTTAAGCTTGTTGTTATGGTCTTGCATAAGTTTAAACAACATATAATTTTACTTCCCCATGCGGGCGAAACCCTCTACTACATGACTTTGTACAATACTTCATATTATACGTTTAAATTTATTAATTTTTTTTCTATTTTTTTTATTTTATTTTTTTGTACTTTAATTTAATTTTATACTTGTTCATTAGAGTTCATCCTATCCAATTAAGATATATAATTATTTTTCATGAAATATTAATTAATTATTAATTTAAAATAAAATTAAATATTGAAAAATAATTATACACCCTAATTATTAAATGTAAAGTTAAACAAAAATACAAGAAATTAAAATTAAATAAAAAATAAAAAACTTATAAATTTAATAGTGTGATATGATGTACATGTAGCATATGATTTCATCGGATTTCTAGGCGCGTCTATGTGTGTGTGTGTGATAAATATTGGCAGAATATTGGGAGTGCTAATGACTTGGTAAGAAATTAAAGGTAGGCAAGCGACAAACAGTGGCGACATTGAGTGACCTCACATATTTTGACCCTTACATAATAATTCTCTAAACATCTCTGGACCCCCATTATTAACATATATATACTACTAATTACTAGTTTTAGGTACTAAGTTTTTAATTAATTAATTAATGGTTCAGCTAAAAGCACCACGCAATCAATTCTCATTGGACCGTGCCTCCACGCGCATTCTCCTTAATTTATTTCTTAAAATTTATTTCCTCTATTGTTGCTCCTGGCGGCGCTGCTCTCGGTCTCCCTCTTATTTCTAGTAATAACTATAATTTTTCAACCCCACTTCTATTTTCAACTATCAACCTATTTACTAAATTATTTATCCATATAGAACCTGGACAAATCAAACGAGACTGTCTAATTCATTATCTCTATCAGACATGATGTCTCATTGTAAATTTTATTAGTTTTTTTTAATTTAATTTAAGTTTACAATTAATATTTAAGATTTATTCAATTCAATTAGAATTTATAAATATATTTTAGTATTTAAAATTTTTATTTATAATAAATATAATTGATTACTCGGATGATAATAAGATTCTTTGGCTGAACGAGACTAACGTTGAGATTTTTTTTTTCAACCAAATAATAATATTTTATTAAGTAGTACAAGAACACGAACTATCGAGAAAGCTTACCATGATGGATGGGGCGACTCTACTCAATAATGAAAGCTTAAAAAATTAATCAAAAAATTAACTTGATCAATCCTAAAAAAGGCGGCTCCAATTAGAAATAATCTAACCAAATTTATAGTTGGTAGACAAAAAAATTTTGATAGCATCATAGAACACGCTGAGATATGTTTACAAGAATAGATTCGATTGGTTTTATATATAGCGAATTAAGATATATATATATATATATATAAACAGTAATGCAATGCAATAAAATTAATTCGTTTATATAGTTATGGAATAAAGACCGTGGTCAAACGATGGGAATTGAATATTAACAAAATAATTCCCAATTACAGTACGTAATTGAATCCGGTGGTTCCTGAGTTGAGGTCCTATATATATAAAGCGAGGGCAGTTGAAGATAGCACCTGAAATTAAAAGAAGTAAAGTTTCTTCCTTCCATTTGCTGCAGGTGTTACAAATATAAAAAATAAAATTAGATGATGAAAACACACGTGGATAACATCTGGGTGGTTGCCCTGGCTTCAAAATGCAAATCCCTTACTCCTTCAAACGCCATAATCTTGGCATTGGTGTTCCTGGCGTCATGGCTAATCCTGAACGTGATCTTCTGGGCTCACCCAGGTGGCTCCGCTTGGGGGCGGCTGAGGTGGTGGGCAAAGCTTCGGTCGATGATTCCCGGCCCAAGGGGGCTTCCGATTATCGGAAGCATGAATCTGATGTGCGGCTTGGCTCACCGCAACTTAGCCTCAACAGCTGAAGCCTGGGGGGCCAAGCGCCTCATGGCTTTCAGCCTCGGGGAAACACGTGCCGTTGTCACGTGCAACCCCGATGTGGCTCGACATATTTTGAACGGCTCCTCATTCGTGGACCGTCCGCCCAAGGAATCCGCCTACCAGCTCATGTTCAACCGCTCCATGGGTTTCGCACCCTACGGTGTTTACTGGACCACGCTCCGTAAAATCGCCTCCGCACACCTCTTCTGCCCCGACCAATTGAAAGCGTCAGCATGCCAGCGTTTGGAGATAGGTAATCAAGTGGTCGATATATTTGATTCTACCTGTAGAGATGAGAACAGCGGCGTTTTCCGGGTGAGGGATGTTTTGAAACTGGCTTCCCTCAACCACATGATGTGCTCTGTGTTTGGCCTCGATTCAGCTGCCAACCCGGAGACGGCGGAGTTGCAGGATTTGGTCGATGAGGGTTACGATTTATTAGGCCAGCTCAACTGGTCCGATCACTTCTCCTTCTTGGCCAATCTCGATGTGCAGGAAATCCGGTTCAGGTGCTCACGCCTGGTCCCCCGAGTGAACCGGATTCTCGGCAGGATTATGGGCGAGCAACAGCAGCAGCAGATGGGGATGGGAATGGGAGAGACGAATCCGAAGAAGCGTGATTTTCTTCATGTTTTGCTGTCTCTTCAAGGGAAAGGGACCCACAGATTGTCGGAATCTGACATCATCTCGCTTCTCTGGGTAATTATAATTATATCCATAAATATAATTATGTATATATCAATTAGTTAATTAGTTATTTATATTTTATAATAATGAGTTAAATATTTAATTAATTAATTTGGTGTGTTTGCAGGAAATGATATTCAGAGGCACGGACACGGTGGCAGTCCTGATGGAGTGGATACTGGCAAGAGTAGCGTTGCACCGGGATGTTCAGTCGAAGGTCCAGGCTGAGTTGGACGAGGTTGTGGGAAGGTCACGTGCGGTAACGGAGTCTGATCTAACGGAGCTGGTCTACTTAACGGCGGTGGTGAAGGAAGTCCTGAGGCTGCACCCTCCAGGCCCGCTTCTTTCCTGGTCCCGTCTGTCGATCAGGGACTCCGTCATTGACGGCTACCACGTGCCCGCCGGAACCACTGCCATGGTTAATATGTGGGCTATTTCCAGGGATCCGGATATTTGGCCCGACCCTTTGAGCTTTAAGCCCGAGAGGTTCCTCACGGGTTCTGAGGAGATTTCGGTGATGGGAGCGGATTTGAGGCTGGCGCCATTCGGGTCGGGTCGCAGGTCGTGTCCGGGTAAATCCATGGGCATGACCGCGGTGAGCTATTGGGTGGCGAGGCTTCTGCATGAATTTGAATTTGATGAGAGTGGGGTGGACTTGTCTGAAGAGCTCAGGCTCTCTTGTCAAATGGCGAACCCGCTCCTCGTCAGGGTGCGCCGCAGGATACCCTCATCCTAGCTACTCGATCTAATTAATCACCTCCATCTCCACTTAATTTCACCTTATTATTATTATTATTATTATTATTATATATATATCATCCATATTAAGGAAAGGGAAATTAAGATGAGACTCGTCATGATCGAGAGACAACGCACAACAAAAATCATAATATAAATGTATCTACTAGCTAGCTAATTGTTGCGTGAGTCCGTTTGATGTAACTTTTCCGATCCCCATGTTTTAATTTCTATTTGATTTAGCGGTTTCCAGCTAGGATATATATTTCCTATTTGATAATTATCTATGTAAATAATGTGAAAATTAAAATAGTAAGGGCAGACTCTAGGACATGATATATTTATGCATGCTCAAGTATTTTTCAAGTTTTTAGAATTGTCTAAGTTTGTTTTTGATTCCATCAGTTTTGGCAACTATCTTTAGGGTTCAAATTTTCTGTTACACTTCTACTTGTTTTACTTCATGTTTCACCATAAAATTTATGATTTTAATAATAATTATAAAATAAAAATTAATTCTAACATAAATAATCATAGTCAATAAAAATTAATTCTAACATAAATAATCATAGTCAAAATTTATCAACAAAAAAATGAATTAAAAAAGTTATAAAATTTAATTTTGAATTAATCAGCCATAATAATGAATTATTAATTGAAAATTGAAAATTTAATACTAAAAAATTATTATAATCTCTAACTGGGTGGGGTAAACCCTAAAAAATAATCTTAAAATTAAATTAAATCTCAAAAATTTAATTGAAGAAAAAAATATAAAAACACATAATGCAGAAGTGTGACACGGAGTGTAACATATAGAGTGTAATAGTAAATCTCAAGTGCTATCTTTGTCGGTCATCTTCAACACCGGTTTCTTCACTGTGTTGCCGAACCTCATGTCACGGATGAAATCCTGTAGTTTAATTTATTTAATTATCTCGTTCTTGTATTTCACTATAAAATTATTACATTAATAAAGTTTAATATAAAAATAAAATTCATTATATATAGTATAATCAATCACAACTAACATTAATTGTGAAAAATTTAAAAATTTTATATATACACAAATTATGGAATAATCAGCTATAATTATCACTTATATTAATTAAAATTTAAAATTAAATACTGAAAAATCATTATAAACTCTAATTGGGTGGAATAAATCTTAAATAATAATTGTAAAATTAAACATAAAATGTAAAGGTATGATTATTATTAATTTTATGCGAGGGCAAAATTCAGTAACTTAAAATTTTATCAATGTCCTTATTCTATCTTTTGGTTGCAAGTTATGATACGACGACGTATGACATTAATTATGCGATTTAATCTGTTCTAATGAATTTATTCCAAAAGGTCTATGATTCACAAAAACTAAATCAACACGTGATGTGGATTTTTCTCTTTTTGAAAAATAAAAGTAAAAGAAAAACTAAACGTTTAGTATAGTAGAAAATAATGATTCAAATTAACATTCAACCCCTTTTAGGCATGGCACTTCACCTCTCGTTAGTTGGAATGTTTTCTACAGTATAATGAACTTTGAGATAGTTAATTATAAGCATTACTTCCATGAACATTATAAGAAGTTTGTTGGAGTACTGAGTGGAAAAAAAAAGTATGATTTCCGCGGGAAAATTTTGAGAATGTCAAATTTGTTACAAATTAAAAGATAGCTAGTGTTATTATTACAATGTTTCAAAAATGATATTAAAATTAAATATAGGTGAATAAAAAGTTGATTTTTTTTTTTTTGTAATTAACTCTTAATAGAAATTTCACTCTTCCGATCATGGACATATATAGATAATTTATCAAAAATGGAATCATGCGCATTTGTTAATTAATGTTAAAACCCAACATTAATTATATTGCCGAGGCGTCATATAATTGATTGATCTTAAATATCTGAAACTGCACAACATTAATGATTGCATTGTCACATCTTGACACCCACCATTAATTCTAACGGCTAGCATGACTTGGATTTAACGTTTAGGATATGGTCAACTTAATACAAATTTTAAGATTATTACATGTATAATTAATCAGATCATTACGGAAAGCTTGTTTTCAGACTTTTCTTTGAGTGAGGATTGTCCGAGGAATCATTTGTTTTAGACATTGAAGTACGTTAATTAATGAATTATTAACTTATTAAATGACCAAATATTTATTTCGGCAATGAAAATAACGTTTTTGTTGCATGTGTTTGGACCTAATTAATTAAAAGCAAGGCGTGAAATTAGTTAGAATGAGAATGATTTGGAGTAATTACCATATTCCAAATTTATAGGTAACAAAAATTAAGAGGGAGCTAGTTCGCTGTCCAAAATGATATTATTGGAAGTGAAGAAAATGAGTGTTGGAAATTCTATCGTACCCTTGAGGTACTATCTCCCCATTGCATGTAGAATTCATGTCGCATCGTTAATTTTAGGTTAATTTTACACTATTCGTATCATTAATTATAACGAGTTAAATCAATACTTTTAAAATTATGAACTTTGCATGACTTTTTTTTTATTTTGTTTTTTTATAACACCTATTTTAATTCCAACGAAATGAAATTGGCGTGGATGTCGGAAATCAAAACTGACGTTAACATTTTGTACATCCAAACTTGCTATATAGAAATTTAAAAGAATAAAATTGATAGTGTATATTTCAATAATCTACTATTGAAATTATGTTATTCTATAATCCACATATATGGATGGACATGTACTATAATCCTAGACGCGATGCCAAACCTCAAACGATTTAAGTAGCTTCGGTTCTCTTTTAAACCAACAACTTCCATAAAGGAGATCGAAGAAGCTAGTTCACTTAACTAATTAATTAATCCTTCATCAGTTGTCATCAGGGCCGTCTCAATCATTTTGTAGACCTTGTGCAAATAATAAAAACTAGGCCCTAAAATTAAAAAAAAAAATGTTATAATTTTTATAATTATAGAAATATTTTTAGAAAGACTAAAAATTTAAAATATTGTATTTATAGTGTTGATAATATTCTAATTATAATATTAAACAAATATGAATATTCTACGATTTTACATAAAAAAACTGATACTTTCTAGCATTCTTTGAAGCAAATTCATTAATCAAATCTTCATATTCAATCTTTTCCAAAATATCATTTTCTATGGCTATCAACGCCAATCCATTAAGTTTTTCTTGTGACATCGTCGAATGTAGATGTGACTTCTACAAATTCAATTTTGAAAAACTTATTTCTGCAGATGTAACAATCACAGGAATAGTCAATAAAATTCTATATGCGACAATTGTATTAGGAAAACAATCTAAACCTTTCAAAAACTTCAAAATATCAAGGGGTCCTACAAAATATCAAGGGTCATATATTCGTTCAAGGAATCAGAATCAGAATCAAGGAATGAAAGAATTGGTTCATGTAGATAATATAATTCTCCATCAACTCGCTCAAGCAGATAATTAAATTTAAATTTCTGAATCATTCAAACAGAAAAAAAAGAGGAATAGGGTTTAAGAAAAATACTCACGGGGATTTGGCCTTTGGAGAATCATGTAATGAAAGAAAAACTTTGTAATTGTAGAATTGTAGTGACAACAGACTCGGAAACGTGATTTGTGAATGAATATTGGAGTTTGATATGAGTATTTCATGAAAAAGATGAGAAACTATTTTTATATAAAAAAATCTAAAAGTAATTAGAAGAATAATCATGAAAGAAGATGGAAAGTTGAAAAATTGAAGAGGAAATAATGTCTTTGTTGGAAGTTAGAACATGAAAATCGAGATGTTTGTATTAGGTATTATTGCAAAGGGGATGAAATGGATAGAATTTAATTTATATATTAAAAAAATATATAAGGTATATTAAATAGAAATAAAAAAAATTGAGACCCTAATTTTTTTTTTTTCAACTTATAAAATCATATAGATATAAATTATGAGTGCTATACTCATAAACAATATATTCTCTTTTAATTTAATTAGGCAATGACTGGAAGTGAACTAACTCATAACTCGAAATATTTACCATTAATATGAATGAATGAATAAACATGATAGATTATAATATTATAATAAATTAATTAAATTCGGAGTTAAAACTAATATGGAGCCTAAAATCGAGTGATGCATATATGGGGAAACAATTGACGAAAAGGAACAAGTTAGATTGTTATCATATATGTAGAGATATAGCATAGTTATTTGTAGTAAATGGGCGTGCATATTGCATGTTGTAGGTTGTTTCAATAAGGACAAGCAAAGGGAGGGGACAGGCACATTTGGGGGCACTCCAAATGTGAAAATGATATATATATATATATATATGTGTGTGTGTGTGTGTGTGTGTGTGTGTGTGTAGGAACAGCTGAATTGATCCTGATCTGACATTGAAAAAGACTTCCCACCTGTGCTAAAAATCACACTTCTCAAATCTTGCTATCAAGATACCATCCACCACACCATCTCAGATCGACACTTCCCCACTCTAGATTTAATCGTGTATATATATATATATATATATGCACACAAATTGCATGTATATATGTACAAAGTATTTCATCACATTAATTCTCCGATGTGTTATTGTAATCTTGTGCACTCAAGTGATTATCATTTATTTTTTACTACAAATCATGTGTTTTAATTTGGACCTAGATATTCGTTGCAATCATGCAAGATACTGATTGTTTCTTATCCTCTGTGCTAATTAAACGAGCTAGCTAGGAACATTTGAAATAGGACTTAAGTTCTAACACTATGGTATTGAATATCTATAAGAAAACCTATTTATTATTCTCCTAGTTGTTCTTGTTATCATCAAGTTGAGTTATCATATAGTGTCCTTTATTACCTTTACATATTTATTCAATCTGATAATTAAGGATAGACTAATTGAACATAATAAGAAATACAACGGTAACAAGTGATCACATATTCAAAATTATACATTGTGTGTGTGTGTGTGGATAATTAATTTAATTCTAATTCTCTTAATTTAATATGTATCTTAATTAATATATGTCAATTTCATCTTCATCTTCATCTCCATCCATGGAGGCTACTGCGTTTTCTAGACGTGCATTTATTTAATTCAAGACGTGTGCACGCCATATGCTCATCTAGTGACGCTTCAGGCAATATTGTTTATTGACAACCAACTGTGTTTATAATGAAAACGACTATATATCATTAACCACTCTATGATTGCATTGTTTTTAATTGAAACAGGGGTTTTAGAATTCATTTTTAGTAAGGACGTTGTCTTTTAGTGGTTGTATTTTTCTCATACCTCGTTGTCCAAACAAATATTATGTTAGCCAAAATGCCAAGTTATTAACATCGACATGCCTCTAAACTAACACAAAAACTTGTGTGTTCCAAACTCATATTCGGTGACAAATTTCTAATTTTTCAATATTTAAGTGTTTGGTTTCATGTACGATTAACCGTCACGCGGTCTAACACAAGATCTCATGATCGTGATCGCACGGTGATGACTATGGTGCGGTTGGTTGCACAAGAGAAATGTCCATGTCCTAAAGAGTAGGCATTTGGTTAGTCCTCCCTCAAATGATTTCCAAGGCAACTAGGAATTGGTTAGATGGCGATGTTCACAACACCAAAATCAAGTTAAATTAATTCTTCACTCATTTATTTACTCTGCATCGTGTTTCATGTCAAGTGCGTTCACTCATGGACTATTAATCCCATCCACACCTTCATCACTATGGCATATCCCACGAATCTCGCACACTTGTAATGTACTATATATATTTACAGTGTGGAAAACGACTTCTTGTTTCCCATTCAACAGTATTGACAAATTCTCTCTCTAGATCTCTCTCAATTTTTTTTTCTTTAAAAAGAGTGAACGATTTTGCTCAATCTACTATTCTTGGATTACTGTGCATGTAATGTACGTAATAGTCTCCATCAATAATTAGTCGGTGACTCTTCCACTGACTTATGGGCACATCCAATTTCACACTTCAATTTTGTAATCTTTGTTATACATGGATATATAGAGCTAGCCACTCGTAATTTTTAATATCGCAATAAATTTTTGCATTCGGTAAATCGTGAGTAATCTAACTCTATACTAGTCCAAAGAGAGTTTGGGAAGATTAATTCGAGGTGGAGTGACGCACTGTCTGCATCCTCCTCGTTCGGACAACATCAAAAAAAGTTCAAAGAAAGGCACGTTGAGTGAGTGGGATGAGGTCCTCTATTCCAGATTTGATATTCAACACGTATTCCACGATCGAATTCACAAATTTAATAATAGATATTACAAAAATTAAAATTAATTATAACACAATCGACATGATCACATGTATCAACAAAAGATTGAAATTTTAAAAGTTATAAATCATATTTTTAAAATAATCAACTATAATAATCATTTCTTTGAAAATTAAATACTAAAAAATAATTATAAACCCTAATTGGGTGGGGTGAATCATAAAAACAATCATAAAATTAAACTAAAACATAATAAATTAAAATTGACGGAAAAAATAAAAGAAAACTTCATAAATTTGATTGTGGGACACCGGTTGTAACACCAAATCTGAAATAGAGGATCTCATCCGCGGTGAAAGAACATGTAGGTAGGAATGCCAATAGAACTATCGGATTGATTCTGATTAGATTTTTATCAGCTAATTTTCTTTTGGACCCTAACCCTACACTTTCGGGTTTGGATTAATACATCAGGCCATTAAGTTTAACATTTGTATATTTATGGATCGATGTTTGTCTAGACTTTTAAATTTAATAAATTAACACTAAATACAATATTTTATCACTAGTTAATTGAAAGCATTGTTTAAGTTTCAGCATTTCTATTTTCAGTCCTTAAAGCAAACTACAAACTATATAAAACATGTGGAACTTTCACTATTTAACAAAAATAAAAAATAATAAGCAATTGAAATTCGGGTATTTATGTCAATCTTGTAGTTTTGGGCTGCTGTCGGCTAGAATTTTTCCGTCCCAAGTTCCAAAATATTTTTTCCCTTGGACTCAGGATTGACAGTTGTTTTGATCTATGCGCAGCATTTGAACACTACCATTACACCCTCGAATCTTGTATATATATAGTTTGTTATATCGATTGTTGAATCTGCTTTAATTTTCCCTTTGTATATTGGGATGCTGTTTTCATTTACAGCATGTAATTGCATATTTGACCTTGTGCCCAATATATATCTTCAAAATCGCGTCCTTCTCTACATATAATTAATAAACTAATCCAAACAAATTAAGGAACTAGCTAATATTTATTTTGCTCTGTGTTATACCTGCAGCTAGCTAGCGTTTTAACATCACTTAATTCATCCCGGATGTTCTTCCAGATAATTAAAGCCATTACAACACTAAATAACACATGTACGGATTATAATCACATTGAACTTAATTGGAAAAAATTTCACATTTAGTCCCACAAGACATGTCTGAGTCAGATTTTGGTCCCTATACTATCACTTTTGGTCTCATAGGACTTGAACTATCATTTTTAGGTATAATTAATATTAGAATTATAAATCATAAATTATATATATATATATATATTGATTCGGTTTTAACTAAAATATTTTTTACATGAACCGAAACCGAACCAAATTACGTTTTCGTTTTAATATTCAAAACCAAACCAAATTAAAGAAAAATGATCAAACCATCCGAACCAAGTAGCTTAGTTTGGTTCAATTTTTTGGTTTTGGTTTACTCTTTTTAATATTATTAATTTTTTTTATTTATTTTACATTTTAAATTTTATTTTATTTATTCATTTTTTAAAATTATATACTATTTTTTAATATTTTATATTTTTCACTAATTAATTAAGAATATTATTTTTTTAATATTCATATTAATTTTACTTTTCAGATTTATTTTATTTTATAATTTTTTATTTTTTTTATTATTTTATGTGTTTTATATTATTTTTTAATATTTTGGGCTTGGCTTGGTGCGCTTTCATCACTAGAACGTGAATTGTTTTATAGTGAAAGTCCAAAATGTAGGTATCAAAGTATAATTTTCCTTTGATTTTTACTTCACTAGAATTTTATAATTATGAAATAATTAACCATAATAATGAATTATTAATTGAAAACTGAACATTAAATATTAAAAATAATTATAAACTCTAATTAGATGTGGTGAACCCTAATGAATAATATTGTTAAATTAAACTAAATAAAAAATTTCCATTGTCAAAATTGACATTACATTTAACGGAAAACGTTATGGAATGGCAAAAACTGATAGTTCAAAATATTTGGGACTAAAATCAACATCGATGGGACCAAAAGAGAGAATAGTGTGTCCTATGGGACCAAAAGTGAAATTTTCTCACATCTCCGTTAATCCATCAAAAGGCCCGTTTAAATCGTGGGACCAAAATCGATAGCTCAAGTCCTATGGGACCACGTTTGATATATTTTTTTTAAAATAGGACCAAAAGTGATAGTATGGGGACCAAAATCGGACTCGGACATATTCTGTGGGACCAAAAATGAAATTTTCTCAACTTAATTGCAATTGACTATCAAATAAAAAAAAAGAGAGAAACAGAAAGAAAGCACATCTATAATTAAAAAAAAATACATTTCTATTTTTTTCATTATTTTAATATTAATTTCTAATGAAATTATTACATAAATGATCCATCCCAATTTTCACAAAAGTTTTATTAACTGTTGGGTACCAACTCCACTTCTTCCGAGCGTCTTACTCCTGTATTTACCGGCGATTGTAGCTATTGAAGAGTGGAACATATATGACTCAGGCACTCCTACCGATTTTACTAGAACTCCAATTGTAGATACACTTACCCTTCAAGGGGACAGAAGGAGACCTATTAATCAGGTAAGCAGTAGTACACACTGCCTCACCCCAGAACTTTTTAGACATACCAAATAAAGCACCCATACTTCTCACCCTATCTAAAAGAGTCATCTTCATCATTTCAGCAACCCCATTTTGCTGAGGGTTATAAGGAACATATTTGTGTCTCTTAATTCCAGATTTAACACATATATCACCAACTTGAGCATTGCAGAATTCTAAACCATTATCAGTTCCGAGGGTTTTAATTTTCTTGCCAGTTTAGTTCTCAATCTGTAATTTCCAAGTTTTGAACTTATCAAACACTTCGGATTTATGTTTCATTAAAAACACCCAAATTTTCCTTGAATAATCATCAATAATAAACAAGAAGAATCTATTCCCACCATGAGTGGGAACAGTGGCAAGACCCCAAATATCAGCATGCAAATACTCAAGAATATCAGTACATTTAGATGTATTAGGAGATGCAGAGACATGAAATTGGACTTTATGTTGTTTGCCTAAAACACAAGCATCACAGAAAGGCATGCTAGAGATCACATCAGATCCAAATACACCATCCATTTTCTAGATTTCAAGACCCTTATTACTTATATGTCCAAGCCTATTATGCCATAATACAGTCTTATCATTCTACAGAACATTCACAGAGCATGTAGCAGACACATGTGATAAGGTTTTGTAAATATACAAATTATTTTTCTTTTCGACTTTGAAAATAACTAATGATCTTTTCAAAATTTTCATTTGACCATTTCTCTACCTTCTCTCAAGCCCACTAACTTTCTAATGTAACACATGATAGCAACATATAACATATTTCAGGCACATATCTGACATTTCTTAAAGTAATAGCAAATTCATTTTCAAATTTTAGGCATATATATAGTTCCAATTCCCACAACTTTGCATTTATTTTCTTTAGCCACAGACACAAAACCATTTTCAACTTCTTTAAAAGAAGAAAATAAATTTTAAAATGGGGTAATGTAGTATGTGCAACCATAATCTATACGTCATTCAAATTAACACAAAGAATCAGATACATAGTTTGCAGAGTTAATGGACATAGAATTAGAATCAGTAACCAAATAGCAATCACCAAATTTGTTATCTACAACAATATTAGCAATATTAGATTCATTATTATTCTTATTCTTGTTATTCCTCTTTAGGTTAGGGCATTCTTTTGCATAATGACCAGGTTTATGACAATTATGGCACTTTCTAAAGCCCTTATTCCTAGATTTTGACCTACTTTTACCTTTCTTTTTCTTACCACCATTTTCAGAATTATTAGAGGACCTATTCTTAGTCTCATCCCTTACATTCATTACATTTTCCTGAGAATTACTAGCACCATTTTCCTCAGCAAATATAACTCTTTAAATTTTAAAGCACTAACAATCACATCAACAATGACACTATCTCTACTATACTTAATGGCAGATTTCATATCAGAGTAAGAATCAGGAATATCATTAATTAAGGCAATGTTCGTATAGTTGTCAATAGTAGTGTCACCAGCCCTTTTAATATCCTGGACAAGCTTAGTAAAACCATCAATATTTTTTTTCATCAATATCTTTAGACATGTCAAGTTTATACTTAAAAAGCTTTTTCAATAGATACATGCAGTTAATAAAAGAAGTTTCAGTGTATAACTTTTCAAGTTTATCCCATAGTGCTTTAACATGCTCAATAGTGCCAACTTTTCTAATCACAAATTCAGATAAGCTCAAAATAATGCTGGAACATGCTAATTCATCCATTTCACCCTATTTTTCTAGCAATTTTAGTAGTAGCATAAGACTGATCAATAAATTTAGCAACATGCTGGTGAACTAACACACATTTCATTTTTTACTTCCAAATATTGAAATCATTCTTACCATTAAAAGGAACAATACCAAATGAATTGGTAGCCATCATTCCAATAATGAAACAACACAGCCACAAAGGCAAAAAAAACACAAGCACAATGATAAACCAGTGGATAACTAAACAAACAAAAATGACAGAAACTCACAACAACACACATTGTCACTCAAGATCTGTATAGTGAAAGGAATGCCCAGTTTACAGCACTCACTCTTGAAGGGTACATGGATTTACTCAACTCCAAATCCAGAGTAATAGAAATTTACCAAATTCTTTAAGTTCTTGCCGAACTCAACCAAGGATTTTTGATAACCTCATATTTTTCATGTATTTTGAGGTACATTTGAGTGGTATTTGATAGGCATTACATGCATGAAGTGATAAGTTTTGCATAATTTCCTATGTTTTGTGCAATGTCACGTGTTTGTTCATTGTGAAGGGAATTAATGCCATTTTTTGTGTCGACTTCAAATGAGCTTGGAAAGACCCTAGAAAGATAGGAAATCAAGTTAGGAACACGTTGCAAAAAGAATCGGGTCAATCGGATGAGAAACGAGTGAGAACGAAGCAAAACAGTGAGAGGCTGCCGATGCTGAAAAATACCCGCGACCGGACTCGCGACCCGGGGGGTCGCGAATCACTGTTTTTCCATTTTTCTGCACGGTCGCGACAAAGGCAGGGTTCTCCTTTGTTTTATTCGCGACCTGGTCGCGAATTTTGAGGTTGGTTGCGAATTTTCTGCCACGTCAGCGCCACGTCATGCCACGTATTGCCACGTGGACTCGCGACCCGAGTCGCGGGTGACTGGGTCGCGAGCGAGGTCGCGAATGCAGCTGGCCTGTCTGATTTTTGACCTATTTTTGGGCTTTTCTTTACTTGGTATATAAGGGTTTCCTTGGACGAAAATACACACAATTCCACCTACCCCAAAGTTGCCACCAGAGGTTTGCTGCAGAGAAAAATGAACGCGAAGAACAAGACCAAAGGATTCAAGATCTTTCAAGATAAGAGACAAATTAATTCTTCCGGGTTTTATTTTCTCTGTTCTAAGGATTGTTCATGTTTTCTTTGTGGATGATTTTAGTTATTTATTTTGACATGGATAGCTAAAACCCTAGTATTCCAGGGTTGTTTATGATTCAAACTATGAAGTTCGTTTAATCTATTGATTTCTTATGCTTATGATTTTATTATGTTTTGCTTATTCTCGTATTTATCTGTATTATTTACCTGATCAATAAATAGTACAACTTGATGTGTTAATTCATAAATCGAGAGAGGAGTTTTAACACGTGATCTGGAATAAGTAACTTGTTAATCAATAGCATTCGAGAGAGTTGAGATTAATTGAGAGAGAAATAGACCCTAGGAGCATTTAGGAGTTGCAAGCTAGGTATTGAACGGAGACGTTAGTACTAGTTTTGTAATCTACAACCTAGGCACTTTGAGAGAAGGTTTAGGATGAATTAGTGGTTGCTCTAGCACAATTTAAGTCCCAATATAGGCATAAGAATGAAAGGATTAAATGAATGGATTAGTTGATGATTAAGCAATCCTAGAATACGTCTTTTATTCATTGTTTGATTTTCTGTGTTGATTTCTTCTGTGGTAATTCAGTTTATTTATTAATTTTAGTTTTTATTTAATTAAATTCAACCATGATTTATAGTCTAAATAACTGTGAGGGATTAAATTAAAATAACTAGTAGATTAATCATTAAATCCCTGTGGATACGACCTTGTTCACCGCTATCCTATAAGCCTCGCTGTACACTTGCAGTTTAGGTGAAAATAAATACCAAATAAGTTTTTGGCACCGTTGCCGGGGATTTAATTTTTTATTTGCTATTATTTAGATTTAATTTCTTGTGTTAATCTAGACATTTTTTTTTTCAATTTATTTTCGTTTAAATTTTATAATCTTCTTTTTCTTGTGATTAGGTTGTGTATGCGTACACGATCTCAGGGAGGATCTCTAGAAAAATACGATCTTGAGATTGAAGCCACCATTCGCCACAAAAACGCAAGGAGAAAAAGAGAGATGGCAGAACAGGCAGCACCTGTTACAGTTGAGCAAATGCAGCAGATGCAACGACAATTGGAAGAGATGCAGTGCAGAATGCAAGAACAGGAGACCGCAAGAGAGGCGGTGCCGGCACCGATCAATCAGATGTTCACACCAGTGCTCAACCATGGACAGGTTCCCGCTCCAGGCATTAATGCTAAGAACTTTGAACTGAAGTCGGGATTGGTGGGCATGGTGCAGCAGCATCAGTATGGAGGCCATAAGACTGAGAATCCAAATGCACACCTGCAACAATTCTTGGAGGTTTGCAGTACAATCAAGATGAACGGGGTGTCGGATGATGCCATTCGGCTTCGCCTGTTCTCATTCTCATTGAGAGATACTACCAAGGATTGGTATCATTCCTTGAATCCCAGTACGGTGGATAGCTGAGAGTGCTTGGCGCACAAGTTTCTACATAAATTCTTCCCTCCCGGTCTGACTCTTAAGCTCAAAGGCGAGATTACTCAGTTTCACCAGTTTGAAGACGAGTTGCTGAGGAAGTGCCCCAATCATGGATTTGGGGTGGATCATCAGGTCTGCATCTTCTACAACGGATGCGATATGGAGGTGAAAAGGCTTCTGGATGCCTCTGCAGGCGGGTCATTGCTGAATAAAGGACACGATCAAGCTGTGACGATAATTGAAGACATGGCTACCAACAGCTATCAGTGGACTAGGGATCAACCAGTAAGGATATTGAAGAGAGCTGCAGCAGTTGATGATAGTGATTCGATTTCCAAATTGGCTGCCCAGCTGTCTACTCTGAATGCCACGATCAACAGCAGATTTGATGCTATTGCATGACCGGGTGTAGATAATCCCATGGGAAATACAGTTGAAGATGTCAACTACATCAATCAGAGAGGTGGCTATGATGGCAACAATTACCGAGGTGGAAATCAATTCTATCAAGGTAATCGATCCAACCTCTCATATGGGAATCCCAACAGTGCACTGCAGCCCCCTCCTAGCTTCTCTGTAACGCATGGAGTGATCAATGAGGAAAAGAAGCCAAACATGGATGATCTATTGATGGCGTTCATGGGGAAGACTGATAAATTCATGGGGGAGTCGCAAGCTAGAGTGGAGAAGTTGGAGAATACTGTGGGTGCCATGAGTGTGCAAATGAAGATGTTCGAGAAGCAATTGGGTTAGCTGGCTACAGTTGTAGGGAATCAGCACCAATCGAGACAATTCCCTAGCAACACCACAGTGAATCCCAAGGAACAGTGCAATGCAATCCATCTGCATACTGAGGTTCCTGCACCTATTGTTGCCGCTGCAGCTGTTCCCCCCAAGATGGCTTCTGACAAGCCAAATTCTACCATAAAGAGTCCTCCGACGGGTCCTACAGTGCTTCCCACAGTGACCATCCCGTACCCATAGCAAACCTCGAAACAGAAGGTTGATGCACAGTTCTTTCGATTTCTGGAGATTTTTAAGAAGGTGCAAATAAACATTCCTTTGGTGGAGGCACTTCAGCATATGCCTAAGTATGCAAAATTCCTCAAAGATGTTGTATCCAAGAAGAAGAAGATAGAGGAGTTTGAGACTGTATACCTTCCAGAAAACTGCAGCTCCATCATCCAAAAGAAGCTTCCGGCCAAGATGAAGGATCCGGAGAGTTTTACACTTCCGATCACTATTGGAGACAAGATAGGTGGCCGAGCACTATGTGATTTGGGGGCGAGCATCAATTTGATGCCGCTGTTATTTTTCAAGAAGCTGAACTGTGGGCGACTCAAGCCCACAACCATGTGCTTGCAGATGGCCGACCGATCTGTAGTGTACCCCGAGGGAATCTTAGAGGATGTGCTGATCAAGGTACATGATTTTATATTCCTAGTGGATTTTGTGATGCTGGACATGGAGGAAGATAAAAACGTCCCTCTCATTTTGGGACGCCCATTTTTGCGCACCGGACGGGCCAATATCGATTTGGACACTGAGATTCTGACTCTCCAATTTGAAGATGAATACATTCAGTTCCTATTTGATGCTGGAGGCATGGAGATGGATGCTCGGGGAAGAGAATGGGGGATACCCGTTTCTCCACTTGTGGGAACTTGAGTTCCCAAATTCGTCTGGCTGTCGACGTTAAATGCAGCGCTTGTTGGGAGGCAACCCAATGTGTTTTTATTTTTTTATATTTTATTTCTTTCAGTTTTTTTTATTTATGTTTTTTACTTCTTTTTCTGAGTTGTGCAGGTAAAGAACTGATGGATACTGGAATATGGGGGCTAGCATATTAACCAACTTGTCTTTCGACAAATTTGGGGGAGGATGTTGAACCCGAATGGTCATCCACTTGATTTCTGTAAGTGGTCGACGACACCTACATGCATTCTTACAAACTTATTCCATCCCGTGGATTTGAATAAGTTTGGGGGGATATATGCTTGTGGTGTCTAGACCTTTATTGTGTTTTTACCTACTTTACGTGTTTAGTTTAGTTTTGTTTTCCGGAAAGTTTGAAAAATTTTGAATTTTGGTCTTGAATTTTTGTGGGATTTTGATGATATATGCTTTATGGTTTATAGTTTAGTGTTTATGGCGAGCTGTGGGTTGCTGTTTTAACTTATCACGAAGCAATTCATATGCACATAAACACTTAGCTTAACTTAAACAAAGAGACAGGTCTGCAGAGTTGCAAGCCTTCTCTGATACCATCTGTAACAGCCCGGTCCTGAGATAGGGATTAATGAATGAGGACAGGGTGTTATTAAGGGATTTATGAATAAAGTCGAAAGATTATCGAAGATGGTTTACGAATAAAGATATACTTTGAAAGATAGACGACGTTACTCGAGATTACTCGATTAAAGAGGAAACATGCTTTAGAGAAATAAAATGGCTAACTAATCAGATACCAACAAGTATAGACCCATTCATAGGTCAAAGCGAATAAACAGATATCAACGTGAATAAGCCTCTTCATAGGCGAAAGGAAAATATACTCGAGAAGCGGAAATAAAACTTAATATGCATCTTATATATATAATCATGTCTCGGGAATATTCATAGAGTCTTGATAATCATAATAGAACTTAAACGGAATTAGAAAGAGTGTATCAGAGTAGCAGAACACATAATGGGATTTCAAAAGGAACTTAGATAATAGCAAAATAATCTTGGCAGCCAACTCACATCCACAGCCACCAACATCCTCAGCATCTCAACCTGAAAACATTTGAAAAAGAGGGGGCATGAGAACTAATGTATTCAGTGGGTTTTAACAAAATCACTTTAATAACCACGAGATATCTAACAATTAACTGACGGTATATAGAGCAAAACACAAAAGCCCTCTCCATAATCGTAAAACCTTTTCTTTTCTTTTGGGCCCAACCTGGCTCAAACCTGATGTCAACTGCACCCTTAGGCATGCCATAGGATAGAAGAAGGGTTACCTCAAATATCCAAATGAGTTTGCGAGGGAATTAACCCAGCAGTGACTCCCTTAAAAGTTCTGAGCTCAAATCTTGCTTAAGCGAAATGCTAAGTTCCTTCCTTCCTTAATCTTGCTAGGAAAACCAATCTTAGAGCAATGTCTAAGGGCTAATCCTTTAATATAGCGTGATCTCGGCCTATAAGGGATT
Organism: Perilla frutescens; assembly: GCA_026008535.1. Taxonomy (NCBI): domain Eukaryota; kingdom Viridiplantae; phylum Streptophyta; class Magnoliopsida; order Lamiales; family Lamiaceae; genus Perilla; species Perilla frutescens. The sequence continues at coordinate 34,835,114 of BRKX01000012.1, forward strand.
TAACGCTACTCTAACAAGGCAAATCCTTAATCCTTAACTATACGCGCTTTAATCAAAGCATAAACATTCAAATACGAAGAAGATGAACGTAAATAAATACAAATTGTAACTAAAGACAATTTTAAATATCTCATGCTAAGCATAAACAATACTTTAACATTCCTAACATTTCATAACATTCTATACATGCTTGAGAGCTCGATCATAACATAATATCTTCCTTTCCTTTCTTCCTTGTACAGAGATCAATCAGGTAGAACTTTCTCGGCTCTCAAAGCTTTCTCACTCTCTCAACTTGGAAGTGAATGGATGGTAAATGAGCAAGTGAAAGAAAAAGGGGTGGTCCCCTATTTATAGGAGGGAGTTTGGCTTCCTTGAGAAGCCATTCCAGTCCAGGAACACTGCAAAAATTACCCCGGGTTCGGTTAAAAGCCGCTTCATTCGATGTCGAGGTCCAAATGACCTTAGACACGAAATCTAAAAATACTGAAAGACTCGTTGGCTCGAATACTAGTGAACCAACTTGATTCGTGAAGAAGATGGGGTCGTCAGAAGTAAGACGAGCAAAGATTCCCTTTTTGGAATTACTTTTTACTATTCACTCAGACTGACAGATTTTGCACCCGAGCGTTCGATTGACCTCAGAATAGAAATCCGTGAATGCCAACGGAATCCTTGAATCATTTCCCATAAGAGGGGCCTAACAGAACTAGACTCAAATCAACGAAGAGGATTTTGTAAATTTCTCAAAACACGAATGCACGCAAAAGTTACTATTCATTCACCTCTCAAATACGTTTTTCATCACCGGGAACTCAAATGACTTCAGGATTAAAATCCGAAAACACCGACATACTCCTTGAGTTAAAACCTCTCTAATGAGACTACGAATGGCCATAAAATAATTGAGATCACATTTTCCGAAAATACAATTTTTACGAAAAACTGCCCCTTAAAGTCGTGACCAACATCTGTCCTCAATTCACTTTATTTAAGTTTCTTCCTAAACTAATTAATTAGAATTAAAAATTCTCTAAACCTTATCCGAAAATCTGGGGTGTTACAACTGGGCTGACCCACTTGCTATCTGAAATAGGGTATATAATGCCCTGGTCCAGTAGCTTAATTATCTCCTTTAGCACTACATCATTCATCACTGGATTTAGCTTTCTTTGTGGATCATGAACGGGCTTTGCATCATCCTCCAACAAGATCTTATGCATGAAAACTGCTGGGCTAATGCCCTTTATGTCTGCCAACGTCTATCCGAGTACCTCCTTGTACAGTCTCAACAATCTCAAAAGGAGGTCCTCATCAGCTTGATTTAATCCCGCACTTATGATTACAGGGAGAGTCTCGTTATCTCCCAAGTAGGCATACTTCAAATGCCTTGGTAATGCCTTCAGTTCCAGCGTGGGAGCTTTGACAATGTAAGGCATCATCTTGTCATCATTTCTCTGAATGGGCACACCATAATCCACACAACCGTATGGCATCTCTTCCAACGAGTACAACACCATGATTTCTTCCTCAATGTCATCTCATCCAGGGCATCCTGGTCAGTCAATCCATCCCACAATGTCCATTCCAATTGCTCTCTATTACTCACCATTAATAGGGTAGATCGGCTCGGTGGATGAAAAGAATTCACAAAATTATAATTCTCTGTATCTAGGGGGTGCTTTAATGCTTCAAAGATGTTGAACGTCACCTTCTTCCCATCAAACTCACACGTCAGTGTGACCTTGTCCACATCAATCTTGGTTCGAGCTATCTTCATGAAAGATCTTCCTAGCAACAACACTGAAGATCTTGAAGTCGTTGTGCCCATGTCAAGCACATAAAAATCTACTGGGAAGATAAGCTCGTCTACTTTGACCAATACATCTTCAATGAGGCCTTCTAGATATACATTCGATTGGTCAGCTAGCTGAATGACCACACGGGTCTCTTTCAAAGGTTCAATCTTCAATTCTTTGAACACCGACAGGGGCATTACGTTGATTGATGCCCCCAAATCCAGCATGGCCTTCTCTAGTTTCTTGTCTCCTATGATGCAAGGAATCATGAACATCCCTGGATCATCACACTTCTTGGGTAACTTTCTCTGTATCACAGCCGATACATTCTCCCCAACTAAGAACCTCGCATCATCATTGAATTAAAGATATTTAGAAGAAAGATAGAGATTGAAGACGGTTATAAGGCTCCCATAAAGCACTACATAAGAAAACTGAGTGTGCCACATGTAAAAACTGAATTAATTTCAGTAACTCCTCGATGATGAATCCGCTGAAAATGGCGCCAATTTTAAATTGAGTTAGAAACTGTGTTTATATATATATATATATATATATATATATATATAGAGAGAGAGAGAGAGAGAGATTTTTGTTAGTTAGTTAATTAAAACATTTAAACAATTAGTTTGAATTGCAAAATTTGGCAAATATTTGATTTTTTTTAGCTATCATTAAGCCTTAATAGTATCTACTGATCATTTGAACCTCTTAGGTTGGGGCATACATGTTTGTTGGGCAAATATCTAAGATATATCAAGAAGTTTGAAGGCATCTAATTAAATAGTTCAAAAATCTTTTTCGACTGTAGTGTTGAGTTTTTATGGTTGAATCCACAAACTTTTTGTGAGCTGATGACACAATAAAAGTGGAGTAACGGCCTATCACGTATGTGAAGCCCATTAAAATAAGAATATATCTAGCCCAACTTGATATATAAATATAAGGCTTAAAACTATCATTTATACCTCAAATTATATTTTTATTTTTAAAAATTTATCTTAAATTAACATTTTTGTCAATAATATCTAAACTATTTAAAAACAAATCAAATTTAACATCAAATGCATTTTTCAGTCCAAAATTATCTTATGCTTCAGTTGAATACTTAGATCTTTTTTTTTTATATCGAGAGTAACCCACAGCCGCTACCGATCGAGATGTGCACTGGGTAAACTTCGTCCCTGTGCAATAGCCTACAAACCACATAGTAGTGAATCTTTTTTTTTTATGTCGAGGGTAACCCGCAACCACTACCGAAGTATATACTTGGTAAATCTTGCCCCTATGTAATAGCCTGCAAACCACACAGTAGAGATAAACCACACTTGAAAAATCAGGTGTAACAGGCTCACACCTAGTGGTGTTGGTGGTGGGATTCGAACTTTTTTTGCCTCAAGATAACACTACTCCACTTCCAGGTCATCCCCAAGAGGACAAATACTTGGATCTTCTTATTTATAAGTTCTTGTGTTGTGACTAAATCGGCTTAGACAAAAATTTTACTATAATTTCTAGCTACCTTAGACCTAGAATTGGCCAAAAAAACTCATTCGATATGTTGGATTTGATTAGCTTTAATATTTTACGTATTTTATCGACAAAGGTGTGTGTTAGTTTGACATATAAAAAACAGTTTGCCCTAAATATAACGAACCCTCTTTGCCCTCCCCCCCCCCCCCCCCCAAAAAAAAAATCGTCAATCGTTATTACTAATTAAGTATTTGCTAATTAACTTCGACTACCTTTCTCTTCAATTTTGTTTTTCTATGATTGACAAGTTTTCCGTTTTGACCCCCGAAAAATGGAAAATTTTATCATATTACTCTTATTATTACGACTTTTCGACCGTAAAGATCATATCACATCAATATATATTTTTAATTGTCAATGTAACATGATGCATGCAACCAATACCCATATAGCTAGGATACACGGTGGAATATTTTCCTAGACAAAAACTATCCAAGTACGTAAAAGTGTTTTATAGTTGAGTAGCGTGTGTGTTTGTTGAGAGAAAAAAAAAAAAAAAAAAAAAAAAAAAAAAAAAAAAAAAAAGTGAGATTGGCATTTGTACTTAGGGGTGGTGGTGATGATTTGGTAAACAGCAAAATACACAAGTGAGCCGAAACATATGAAACATGGGCAATCCCAAACCTTAAAGATGAACGAACATGTTCAATAATAGTAGTTCAAATATCATCACAGATTCACATGCAGTAGTACATTACACAGATATATATAGCATTGTACATACATACATACACGCAAATATCATCTAATGAATTAATTAAGGTACGACAGAAACATATACATATTTAAATTCGAGAGTAGAATCTAACAAGATGAAACCACCCACAGCTAAAATTATGCGATCACACTTCACCGCACGTTGTACATCATTGATGAAATAATCATCATATGTTGCCGTCTGCAATCAGACAAGATACAAGAATGAATACTAATTAAGTAACGAATATAAGTAAATTCAGGTTTAACAGTCGTGTTATGAGTTTGGAAAATAGAATAAAAGAGCTGTCTTCTTTTTTTTTTCTTTTTTTTTTTTTTGGCGAAACACATTATTAGGTCCATGTACTTTTATGTTTTGTTTTGATAAATTCATATACAATTTTTTATTTTAGTAGGTCTTTTCTACTTATAAAATACACTTTCTGAGGTCTCTATATATTTTTATTTTATTTCAAGAGATCCCTCTATAATTTTTATATTTAACAATTCCTTCTACTTCTATATTTAATATTATCAAGTCCTTATTTAACTAAAAACAAAGAACTCAATATTTAAGGAACAAGTTAATCTATTAATTTTGTTATTTAACATGATCCAATTATTAAAAATTACTAATAAAATTTTGATCGATAATTTAAAAAATGAAAATCTAATTGAAAGATGAAAAAGAAATATAATTGGTCATCCTATTGAAATTAATTCAAGGATTTTAGTATTTTTTTCTATATATGAAATTAAACTTGATTATCAATAATTAGATAGTGGATTATTTTTTATTAAAAATTATTTCTTTCTCAATTTAATATATAAAGAGAAAAATAAAACTAAAGTGCTTATAAAAAATGGATCAACACCAGTAGACAAAGAGACAATATTGCTATGGGAATCACTAATTCTCAGTTTTTTCATATTTTAAATATATTATTACATATGTATATGCATAAATACAAAATATAAAAAAAATATTTAATAAATTAAGTGTTAATTATTTAAATAATGGAAAAGTATAAACTATGTTACTTTAATTAAATAAGTAAGGACTTGATGATATAAAATATACAAAGTAAAAGAACTTACTAAAATAAAATAATTGTGCAAGGATCTATTAAAATAAAATATCAAAGTACAATGACCTAAGAAAGTGTATTATCAAAATAAAATGGCCTAGTAAAACATAAAAAATATAGGGACCTAATGATTTTTTGCCTTTTTTGGTGTAATTATCCCTACAATTTACATGTATATATCTTATATAGCTTTGTGTTAATTAATTTCCTACTGCATATATATAAACGTGATATATCTCGTCTCCTTTACTTATTATTATTGTTGTTGTTGTTGTTGTTGTTGTTGTTGTTGTTGTTGTTGTTGTTGTTGTTGTTGTTGTTTTTGTTTATAATGTGATATTTTAAACAGCAATTCTCTTGTGCATCACCCAAGGCCCAATACAGGCTCATACATCCATCAGACGGGTCAGGTCGGGTCAAACCCATGTTGACCGGGTCAAAGCTCAAAAAAAAAGGTCAAAATCAGTATCAACTATAACACTAAAAAGTATCAGTCAAAATTTAAAAAGTATCGTCTGCATTCTTAAAAAGTAACAAGTCTGCTACTTATCTTATACGAGTTTATTTAGTTTAAAATTTAAATTGTGATTTTTTTCAGTCCAATTAATGTTTAGGAGCTTAGGATTTTTTGTAGGGTTCATGGTTTTTTATGGTTCTATTTAGATTTTTTTAGGGGTGCGGTTTTTAGGGTTCATGTTTTTTTTAAGCTTATTAATCTCAATTAGGGGTTATATTTATTTTCAAAAAAATTAACTATTGAACGCAATGCACGAGCCCAAAAGTTAGCACCGGATTTCAAACAAATTAAATCTATTCACTTTTATTTTAGGGTTCACGAATACATTTTAGGATATATATTTATTTCAAAATTAAGTTTTTTATTTTCAATTACTGTTTATATTTATTTTGAAAAAAATAATTATCGAACGCAAACCACGAGCCCATACATTAGCGTCAAGTGAGTGCATTGTACAAGTCACCAGATTTCAAAAAATAAAAATTCATTCATTTTAATTTTAGGGTTCATTAATTGCACTTTAGGATATATATTTATATTTATTTCAAATAAATTAAATCAATTTACTTTAATTTTAGGATTCATTAATTTTATTTTAGGATATATAAGTTTGGGGGGGAAAGAAAAGAAAATCGCAAAAAACTAAATTGAAAAAAATAAAAAAATTGAAAAAAATAATTACAAATCCAAAAAATAGCAAAAATATAATTGGACGACGCGTGCACCCCACACACCGTGCGTGGGTGCCCGTGACCCCACGCAAGTATGGTGCACGTGCTCAATATGGACTTTTTTTTTACCGTAATTTTTTATAGGTCTGAACCAGTATAATAGGTTCAGGGCCATACACTAGATGTATTGGAGACCAACTCATTTAATTAAACATGTGACATGTCTTTAAGTGAAGGTGCACTTCATAACAAATGAATGGCTAGCATTGATTACTTGCGGCTAATTTGTCCTTAATACGGCGTCTTGGAATATTAGTTAAGCAAAACATTGACTAAGAGCAAAGTTTTCTGTAACTGTTACATGAAAGATACATTTTAAAAGTATTACCTTTTTATTGTATTGTTCCTGTAGCTAGATTTTGGGATTATTTCCTATAAAATAGTCCATAAGCGATATATGAAATTCTCTCCAACACAATTATGTTATAACATTTTCGACACAATTAAATTTATTAGTTTTTCTTATGTTTTTTCTATTTCAATTTTTTGTGTTTTAATTCAAATTTACCCTTGTAAATTAAGGTTTATAATTGTCTTTGGGTATTTGATTTTCAATTTTTAGTTAATTAAATACTAGAAAATAGTTAAAATCCCTAATTAACAAGTGTAGAGTTTAAACTAAAATATAAAATTAAAATTGAAGAAAAAAATAGAATAAAAACTAACAAATTTTACTCCGCATGTTTTAGAGAATGTAACACAGTTGCTGTGTTACAAACGATTTCGTCCACATAACTGAAGATAAGATTCACACAATTGGTTTTACCTCATACTTGATTAGTTTAGAGGTGACAATATTGGTCTGTCTCAGGTTGTGATAGACCTTGATTTTATTGGATCAAAAAAAATTGGGTTGGGCTTATTTGGCCCAAAAAAATTCACTGACTCATGGATTCGGGTTAGATCAGGCTAGCCCATAAAATTTAGGCTTGAGCGCACGATCAGCCCGAAAAAGTTCACGTTTTGGGCCAGGTTGAACTAGACCAATTTTTTTACACTGACCTTGACCCAGTTCAATTGACAGCTCTAGTAATTACTGTGAAATACAGCATGTATTATGATGTTATAATTTCATTTAGTAATTAATAACAATAAAATAGGAAAACGAAATTCTATTTATTTAAAATAGAACATGTTAAGTGCGGGCCAGCCAAATTAGTTGGAAGCACAACATGAAAAGCGCTACATATATACCTTTTAAAATGTATTTGGATATAATATGTCCGCACAATAAGATGCAAAAAAGTCGGTGAGGTAATATTCATGATATTGACATGTATTATCATAATCCCAGGTTAATTTATAAAAAAAAAAATCATTAATTTCTCTAGAATGTCGTATATATACTTTTACATGCCCGGCTATATCTCATATATACTTTATTTTTTATATAAAAAAAGATGAATATTACTGAAGTTGGTATATATATCTCATATTTATTTAATAGCATCTTATAAAGTGTGTACAATAAAATATGTAATATTGTATAAATTAATTATACTTTTTAATAAATTAATTACTTTTAAAATAGTCAAACAACTTTAAGTCCTAGATAAGTAAGATATTAATTTTTAATTTGGATATTATTCAACATCTCTCATATTTTCTAGAAATACGAACATAAAATTTGAGCTACCGTCTCACTCGTCTCTTAAAACTCGTATGGTCCAATCATCAATTTCAAAAGAAAGGACTACAGAATGGCCGAATTTCAAAACCACGCCATTGAAAATTTTAGTGATATTGAATGGCATCCAAATTAAAAATTGGTATTTTATTAATTGCTTACATTTTAATTAAGTTCGTGTCGAATTTACAACTTCATGAAAAAATAACTATTAGTTTAGAAATTAACCACAGTTTTTTTTTAATAAGTGTAAAAATAAGAAGAAGACTATAATTATGAAACAAAGATTACTCATGTTTCTTTTTTCTTTTTCTTTTTTTTGTATTTCATTATTCTCAGTGTAACCACTAGATTTCATGATGGATAAATATACGTGCATCCAGTGGCGGAGCCACACTAGGCCCAGGGGAGTCACTGGGCCCCCCTGAAATTTTAGAAAATGGTAGGGGTATTATAGTAATTTCCTCTTTTAATATTGAAAAACATAAAAAAAACATATGTTTTCTTTCTTTCAATTCCATGCACGGAATAGTAGTAGGGATCATTCTTCATCTTCTTTTTATTTTTATTTTTATTTTGTCAAATTTCTTCAATTATTTTTTCTTTTTCTTTTTTATCAAATTTAAATCTATTATCATTATTTGTTGAGTTTTTCCCTTTATAACTATATACCTCCATCCTTAAATAGAGTGTGTTTGCATTGCTCCATTGTTAAATTTATGGTTTATAGTAGTAACTATCATATTAAAAAATCATTCTTTTTATTCTTTTAAGGTGAAATTATTTATATCCACTTTTACAATTTATGTTTTATGTTGATTTTTTTTACTAATATGAATTGCTTCTTTTTTAATTGTATTTGTCAATCATACTTGATTTTAATTGTGTGAATCATTTTATGTTAGAATGTAATTAATATAGTATCATGATTTTAATAAAAATATTATCAACTTCTAATTTTATGTCTGTATATTATTATTTGGGCCCCCTGAACATAATTCCTGACTCCGCCACTACGTGCATCATATATATAATCCGATAAAATATGAGACAGAAAGTCAACGTACGTTCTCATGTAGAAACCACAAAATGGATGGGATAGAATTAACATTACTAAGAAAAGAAAAGGCTATAATAACGCTTGTTTTGCTACTTAATGTAATATATATATATATATATATTTTAAAATAATGAAAAGAAATATTACGTACTGCTGCTGCTAGCTAGTGATACATGTGCACTAACAAGCTTAGACATGGTTACCCCACAATAAGGACACAAAAAGGTAAGATAGAAAAAAAAATATTTCAGCGATTGTCAAATGTATTATTTGGATAAGGTTTTAAAATGTAAAATAAAACTTTGATTAGTTAAATAGAATTAAAAATGATTTGTATATTACGTAATTAAATAAAAATAGTGCAATTATATTAAAATAGAAAAACGCACCTTGAGTGGGAAGAAGTGAGGCATAATCGTCAGTTGGGCGGCACTTATTAATCACCGGCGCGGGTTTAGAATTGATGGGTCCCACATCTGGATGGATCTTTCTTTTCAACATTCTCCGCATCAGCTAATTTATTAATAATTAAACACACAGTTCATTAATCTCGAGCTATATGTCCTAGCTACCATAAATGAAAAGAGGAGAAAAGAAAAGAAAAGAAAAGGGTGTAACACGAGATAGATGTAATAGTCGGAAAACTCTCACTTGGTTGAATTTGTGAATGGGGCGAGCATCCTTGGCAGTAATTAGCTTGGAGAGGGAGTGCTTGCGATTTGATTTATCTTTGAGTAATTCAGAAGGGTTAACCTTGTTGTTGTTGTTGTTGTTGACTGGTTTTGGTTGCTTCTTCATAATGAGGTGGTGATGATCCTGATCAGAATCAGCAGAGAACAAATCTGCAAGAGTAGTTCTCTCCTGCTTCTTCATCATCACGTATTCATACCCAAACTGTAGCTCATCTTCATGGTCGTTCCACTTTTCCTCCATTCCCACCTCAACAACCAAAGGGTTTTGTTCTTCATCTTCGGTTTCTACTTCTTCCTCATCAGAATCAGAATCAGAATCTTCGCCCTCGATGTCGATGTCGATGTCATCGTCGTCTTCTTCCTCGTAAAAGCTATAATCGTCGACTGCTTGTTCATTTTCATCATCCTTCAATGGATCGTAGCCGAGGGTTCCAATGGTCAGAATTCCACCTCTCCAACGCTCGAAAACATGGTTGCATTTGTTTTCCACTGGAAATTGCTCATCATCGACGGCATCAATGTCATCGTTTTTCTTCGCATTTTCCGCTGCATGGAGGAATTTTCAGATAAATTCTGCTATTAATTTCGCCAGAATTGAAGTTGGAGAAGAAGGGATTCGTGATTATTACCTTTATTATTAAACCTGCGGTGAACCCAGTTGAAGATCTATATATAGACAGACAAAAAAAAATATAGAAATGAAAAACACGATCTAGGATTCAAGAGAAACATGCATTATTATATATGCGTATAAACGAGCAGGTATGGAGCGACGACATGTAATGGTCGATGAAACTTGCCTTCATTTTTCACGGGAGATTTCTGTTTGTGATGAGAATTGACTAATGAAAGTTTCTTCAAGTTTCAGAGAAAGTGGCAAGTGTTGAGTGGAGTGGCAGTGAAGAAGGCAGAGGAGAGGGAGAGAGAGAGAGAGAGAGGGGGGGGGGGGGGTAGGGGGCCAAATAGCTGCCACGTGTCTCTCACCAGGTGGCCCACTAGCATAGCCTCTTTTGGGAGCCTCTCATTGGCTGGTCTATGCGGCCTCTTCGATGCTATACAAAGTCAGCTGAAACGACCGATGTGCCCTCCCTTTCCTTTCTTTAACTAATTTCTCTGCAATTAATTACAATTTTAATTATTTTCCTAATCTAAGACAAGCAAACACCCAATCCACTTTATCATAATTTCAAGAGCTGGCTACTCTGCTCATCTCGACTAGTCATATAATGTAACAGGATAAACCAAACATTGTCGGTTCAATTTCTTTAGTCATGCACGTACACTAATTTAACAACACAAAATTTAATTTGTGTGAGATATCGTCTCTCACGGCGCAGTGACGGAGGTAGAGAGCCCCCGCCCCCTCCCGGAAATTTTGAAAAAATAGTAAGGCTATTATTGTAATTTCATAAAATTTCTTTAACTTTTTTCTAAAAAAAATATTAGTTCATGGCTTTACAAAGGTGGGTAACATACACTTGAAACAAATTAATTCACTTTATATCGTGGTTGTTTTTTTTTTTTTAATTATATTTGACAGCGATCACTTTGTTTTTATTATGTGAATTATTAGAATATTGTTGTTAATAATTTGATTAAACCTTCATACTTGTTGTTAGTGATAACCTCATGCTTTTTATGGTTTTCATGCATTTTGAGGTATAGTTGGATGGTAATTGAGGTGCATTGTATGCATAAATTTACAAGTTGCGCATAGTTTTCCATATTTTGTACAGTATCACATTTTTTGGTCATTTTAAAGGGATTTATTGTCAAATATTTTATAAGATGAAATTGAGCTTTAGAAGTGCCTAAGAAGATAGATAATCAAGTTAGGAGCACGTTGCAAAAGGAATCAGATCAATCAAAAGAGAAATGAATGAGCTAGAATGGAACAAAACGGTAAATTAAGTGTGTAGGGTGACGAAGAGTGAAACACGACCTGTGCTGAGCACGGTCCGTGCTCTGCTTTTTGCCCGAAACAGTCAGTTTTAACTCGTTCACTAATTTCATTTCTCTTTTGATTAATTCTATTGTTCTTTTTCTTCATTCGCTTATACTTCCTCGTTTATGTTGTCTTGTGTGAATGTTTGACTAATAATTACACTTATATAGTTAAATCATTATCACTCGGAAGATGTTAATTTGTAATTAACATATTAGGAATACATAACACGAGCTAGCGTGATCAGAAAATTAGTAGGTTATTGTGAGGAGAATAAATCTAAGTGACCATTTAGAGTTAGGGAAAATAATTTGAGATCGAAAAATGAAAATTAGGATCTAATCCACGTCTAAAACTTACTTGCGGAAGATAGGAACTAGATATTTAATTGATTCTCCTGCAATTTAGGAATTAAATTGGTTAAAATTTGTTATTCATTTTAGTTAATTAAAATCCAAAACTCGTAATTCGAGTCTCTAGATAAAGTTAGATAATATAATCTAGTGCCTAGTTGAATTACATTGTCAATATATGTGGATACAATCTTGTTCATCATAATTTTACTGTAATCCACCTCGTACACTTGCGACTTAATTAGAATTTTAGTAAAATAAACCGAACAATTAGGTTTTAGAGAACTGAATTGAGTTATGATTAATTATTCTATTTTTCATGATTTAGTTTATTAAGACATACTGAGAGTTTATTGTACTATATTTATAGCATTTGCATATATACCAGCTTAAGTTCATTCATTATTTAAGTTTTGCACAATTTTCTTAAATAAATGTATCTCATTCCATATCCAAAATTTAACTGGTTTTTTTTTCCCTTCTCAAACTTAAGTTTAAATATATAACAAACTCACTTTAAACTTAAATTTGATGTTGTTTTTGTGTAATTTTAGATAGTTTTCTTCTTCTCTCCAACCTTTAATATTGTATTTGTTTAACTGTTTCAAAGTATGACGAATACAGGTAAAATGTAACCAGGCAATTTTAGTATTGTAGTTTGAATACTAAAATATAATTGAGTTAACATATAATGACTTTCACAAAGTTGGAATTAACTTATAATTTGTTTTTAAAACAACAATTCTCCTATACATCACCCAGGCTCAATAAGATATCTTGATGGATTGGGATCAACGCGGGTGAACCCAGGTCAACGTGGGTCAACCCACGTTGACCGGCATTGACCCGCAAAAAAAAAATTTGGAAATATCAGTATCAATAATAACACTAAAAAGTATCACTTGTATAATTAAAAAGTAACTGGTTTACTGCTTATCTTATATGAGTTTATGTAGTTCAAATTGTGATTTGTTCCATTCCAATTAATACTTAGAGTTTAGGAGTTTAAGTTTTTTTAGGGTTCATGATTTTTTTAGGATTTTTCTAGAGCATGATTTTTAGGGTTCATGGTTTTTTTCGGGTTTGTGGGGTTTTAGGGTTTTTTTAGATTTTTAGGAGTTTTTGTGGTGTTTTTTAGGGTTCAAGTTTTTTTTAGGTTTATTAATATCAATTAGAGGTTATATTTATTTTAAAAAAATTAAATTAATTGTTAAGCGCAATGCTCGAGCCCACGCGTTAGGGTCGGGTGAGTGCATTGCATGAGTCGCCGAATTTAAAAAAAAAAATTCATTCACTTTAATTTTAGGGTTCATTAAATCAATTTTAGGTATATATTTATATTTATTTCAAAATAATTAAATTAATTCATTTCAATTTTAGAGTTCACTAATTGTATTTTAGGGTTTATAATTTTGGGGGAAAAATAAAAAAAAAGTCGTAAAAAAATTAAAAAAATTAAGAAAAATAAAAAAATTTGAAAAAAATGGGTCATTTTTGTTGTTGTTGGGCCTTATTAGGCCTATGCCAGTCTGATGGACCCATGCACATACAGCACATGTATAGGAGATCACCATTTTTGAAATTAAAATAGTATACAATATTTTCATTTTATATGTCACTACTAAAATTCTAGCCTTATTGATGGACAATACTCATATCCCAATCTGTAAAAAGGTGTCATATAAGACTCCCCCATCACACAAAAATGTATCATGTATATAGCACATGCATACATAAATCATCTGCACGCTCTAGGTAAGTGGAGGTCATGATTTCCTTCCAAATACCTAAATTTCAAAGAAGAAAAAGTGAAGCTATAAACAATGTACTTATTTTACATGAGTAGTTTGTAATTTTTTCTTAAATTGGGTTATAAATATGTCTGTCCCTATAAAATATTGTTTAAATATCCGCATGATTCAAATTTAGGATTAAGAATCACACTGAATATCATTGAAGAGGTTAATGAATGAACGAATGAGAGTATAATGAAAGTAAGGGAATATTGATTTAACTTATTTTGATTCTCGATCATCCCTTCTTTTATACATTATACCAAACATAAAGAATGAGAATGAATCTCTTTTATTCCTATTACCCTTCTCTACCACGTACCTTGTGTCAAAGCGGCCCCGTGTATATTTCATTCTACAAAGAAAACAATAAGATGGGACATGGAATCCAGGTCTGGATGGGCCATGTATAGACTGCGCTGTGTAACAGCAAATACATATATGTATATATATGTGTGTGTGCGCGAGAGATGTTGAGCTTTATCTGAAGAGGAATTGCTTTGGATTCTTACAAAAGCTAATGCATGAGATGATATGTTGGATTGCGATAGAAAGATATTTGATGTGAAGAAAGATATTTAATTACTTCTGTCACATAGATAAATAAATATATATATATATAATCGCATTTACATATCATATGCATGTGTTAGGATTTGCAATCAAATTAATTAAATAAACATTATGTACTTCTATTATATATTACAGATATTGCATATCAAGTGTTTGTGGAATCGAACTAGCTAGCTTACTTCACTAGTACTATATGTACCCTGTCTTCATAATTTCGTGCAAATGTGGAGTTAGACCATATTGTCAAATCTAATATGCAAGGGACGTTTATTTCTTTACTTGATGGAGATTGTTAATTGTTTGTTAAAAAATAAATTCTTTTTAAAATCATATATGTTACTTTTTTCCGAAAAAAGAAGAAGCAGCATATATATTCATTAATTTGGAAGATTGTTTCTTCTTTGTTGAACAATATATAAATTAGGTGCTGACTGCGGACAATTAAATACTTTAAACTTTAAGCCAAAATTAACATCGTTTTTGTCATGTGTGATGTGTTTCCTATAATAATAATTTAAATAGGCGTGGGTCTAAGATTAAACTGTGGCACTTCTACATGTCATTAATTTATTTATTTTATCATAGTGGTAGAGTAATAGTAACTATAAGTAGCAGCTGCAAATAGTTTTAAAAATAATCTATATCTATATCTAATTTATATTTATGCTAATATAAAAAGTGTCTTATCTTACAATTTTAAGAGTATATCTATTATGTACCTATTACATATGTTATTTAAGGGTGATAGTGTAATCTTGAGTTTGCCTATTTTTTTTTTAACGATTATATATTTTATTTAAGGGTGATAGTGTTATCTTGAGTTTTCGTATTTTTTTTGGATGTCGAGGGCAACCACCTACATATGGGAGGTAAACCACACTTGGCAGGCCAGGTGTGACAGGCTCACACCTAGTGGTGTTGGTGGTGAGTCGAACTTGAGACCTTTAACCTCAAAAAAACACCACTCCAAAACTAGGCCATCCCCAAGAGGACTTGAGTTTCCCTATTATTATAACATAACTTTAATATAAACTAATATATTATCATATTATATTCTATTATTACTATAATTCTAACTCTATTAAAAATAATTAATAGCTTAAATGCTACAATGGAATGAATTTCTTAAATTTTGACAGTATTCTTTTGCTTTTTATTTTTCCTTTTAATTTAAATGTAGGTATATCTTTTTTTATAAACTATTAGTCTTTCTTTTTTCTTTTTGCATGTATATATAGATGTTGTGATTGAGTTTATTTTGATTTTTTTATGTAGAATGCGGAGAATTTTGTAGTCATTTTTATATATTAATTGTGAATCATTATTTATTTAATTTTCGGTAAAAACTAGGTCGGGCCTAAAAAAGTTTGGGTCACGATGTATTTTTTAGCTTTTGGGTTAGACGCCTTGTCCCATTCGAGCCATTCTCTTTTACAGATTGGGTTTAAATTACCACCTTTATCTGTCACATAACATTGCAGCTCTCTCTGGAAAAAAAAATGATTCTACTATCAACTATTAATCAAGATCTTAATTCAATAAACTCAACTTGTTGCCATGCTTTGCAAGGCTACTTACTAGGCAGAACTGTTTACCAAAAATAAGAAATTGCTAAATTAATATTTTGCCAACAATTTTAATATAAAATATTTTATATTCTTAATAAATTAAGTCATTCATTAAAAAAAATCACAAAATGTTACTTCCTCTGAAAACTTTTAGAGGGCCATCATTTTAGGATTTTCGGCATAATTAAGATATAAATATTTTGGCAAATATACCTCTCCCTATAAAATCCTATTAAGATATATTTTCCTAAAATATAAAGATTTCTCTATTCATATATTAAAAGTAAGAGATTTTGTAAGGATTTGATATGGTTAAAATTGAGAAAGATTGTGTGAAATATGTAAAAAAAAATTAAAAAAAAATACAAACTACAAAACCTGGAGAGAGTATAATATTCTTAAAAAGTTATTCATTAAAAAAAATGATACTCCCTCCGTTTCGTTTTATTTGTTGTTTTATTTTTTTTATCTAGAATTAACAATTAATTTTGTGGATAAATATACTCATCCCACATATATGCCACAAAATCTTATTCAATTATATTTTTCTAAAATAAGGTTTGTGATAGGGTTAAATTAGAGAGAGTGTGTGAAATATATAAAACAAAAAATATTTTGAAATAAAACAAAAAATCTAAAACAACAAATAAAACGAAACAGAAGGAGTATAATATTTTCTTAAAAAACGTAACAACCAAGACATTAAATACACATTAATATACAATCTAATATAAGAAGATTGTACTTTATTTATATTATTTATTAATTTTAGAGTGATATCCTAATATAATTCTCATTGACATGAGTTAGGAACATATATACAATCTACTATTGATATCACACACAGGGACGAAGCCAAGATTTTTAGTTAGAGGGATGAACTTTTTTGAATTCCAAATTATAAAAACTATATATATATATTACTTTCATTAAAAAATTTGGGGGGAGGGCACAACCACCGCCACAGACAATCTACTATCTAATACTATAGAAAAAGAACCTTATAAATTTTGATCTGACTATTATATATCCCTATACTATATTTTATTTAAATATAAGAGAATAATATAATATGTTTACATGTACATTGCATTAACAATAAAAAAAAGAATAATATAATATGTTTACATGTACATTGTATTAACAATAAAAAAAATCAATGTACTTTTTTTTGACAAAAAAATCATTTGTGAGATTTTGACCCGATTGATGCTTCTATTGAATATAATATATTTATGGTATCCATTAAGTCATTATTATTAGATGTATTATATTAAAATATATATTTAATTTCGAATGAGACCTTAATTTACTATGTATGCATATTTATATTTCTTTCAATTACATATTCTATTTTAATTAAGAATCACAGGCAATTCCTTAATATCAATAATTCCTTATATATGGATTAGATACAAATTATGAATTAACCATAAACACCACATGTATTCATGTGAAAAAAAAAACTTGGGGGTTTTTTTTATAAATGAGGGATTGCATACTGTAATTTATTTTTATCATCAATTTGTGAATGTTGAATCTGCATACTAAGGATGTTGACTATACGAATAAAAAAATGATAATACTATTGAAACATTTTTAAAATTGTGTCGAATTGCAAAATTGGTCAAATATAGTAATTTATTTGAAAATTATCCCTATAATTTATTCAATATATTTCAAACTTAATTTATACCTTTAAATTACTAATTCGCATAATGTCATGACATCAATAAATGTGAATATTAGTGATCTAAAATAAGTATAAAAAATAGCAAAGTATTACATAATATAATTTGTATTTGCAAATAATAATGATTATGAAAAACAACAATCCGTGCTAGATGTATTTTAAAAGAATTGCAAATAAGTGTTCTACAATATGTTGGGAACAGACGTAAGAACAGTAAGTAAAAGCAGTAAAGAAACGCACGAGATTGGTAACCCAGTTCGGTTAATCAACCTACTCTGAGGAGACTTCGCCCAAACTTGAAGATTCATTTGCTACTTCTTCATGAAGTGTATTGAGGATTTTACACATACAGGACTCCCTCCTTATGTCACCCGTTCTTCTTCAAGAGCTCCTTCGCTAAACGAAAGCTGTGAGATCCCCTCACAACCGTGACACTAGACTCCCTCTAGCTACCCACGACTTCAACTTATAATCTCTCCTGAGATTGCGTACAATATGGATTAAAATAACCACTCAGGTGTTTCACTCAAAACACTCAAAAACTAGTCTATCACGCTGAACTGTTTAAGATACAACTACTAGTTAATACATGGGACATAAAACGATAATGACTCTCAAATAATATGCTAAGAGAATCTAAACAAGTCATCCACCGATTGGACAATGAATCGGCCTTCATATAGACTTCACTCCAATGATACCGTTGGTCTCTTTCCGCTGGTATAGGTAAGTGAATATTGTCTTGTGATCTTCCCAAACGTGTGTAGATGTTTTCCATGTGTAGTAGGGTTAATTTCAGCACGGTATCTACACCACAAGGCAGTCAATCGATCATAGCTTGACCTTCTAAACCGGATTGGCGAAGATCTTCATATTATGGAAACTGCCATAAATAAACTGTTCCTGGATATGTCAAGAACATCAGAGTGAATAGTTCACCAACTGCTCTTCAAAACTTGCACAACGGAACTTTTGTCTTCAGGCACATACCCAAGAACACATTATCTTCTATATCTCGCCAATACAAACTTCAAACAAACTTTAGTGCATAATGATGACACTAACAATCTCCCTCTTTGGTGTTTATGGAAGACAATAACTCTTAATCTGAATATCATATAAATAAACTCCGCAGATCAAACAAATATCAAAACGTGATATTTATAAGAACTGTTAGGCATAGTTTTCACGAACTCTCTCTAAACCAACGCCGGGAGTTTCTCCCCCACATCACGAACATTGATTTGTAGTCTCAACTGCTCAGTTGGTTGATCAAATATTATGAACAGACCAACAAAATAAATGGGATAATAAGATCACAACTTCCCAATAACAATTGTCCAAAACAAACTTAAGCAAGTTTGAAAACTTCATAAGCTATGAACACGTGGTAGCCTCTCTTCATATTCATCTCCAATCATCTCTTCCATGATCTTCTCCCCCATGCAATCATCACTTCTCCCCTTTAGTGGCTGCCATAAAAGCCAAAGCTTTAGACGGGAGGCAATTCAGCAGCAACAGCAGTTGAAACAGTCTCTGGCACAACACCAGCAAAAGCAGAGCGAGGAATGGCAGAAACATATGGACCTGGAAAATCAAACTCAGTACTAGAAGGACCTGGTATATCCAGCGAAAAGGCAAAACCAAATGCACGAGCCTTTAGGTCCATCCTCAATGACTCAAGCTCATGCTTGCGAGTCCTGGCAGTCCTGATAGTCTTCTCTAGAAATTGAACTTCTCATTCTAAGGACTGAATATACCGTTCACAGAATACGACATTGACAGAGGATCTGTGCGCAGGTCTGGGAGGCACAGATGGTGGCACATCTTCAGTAGCACTGGTTTCTGGAGCAGCAGCTGGGATAACACAAGTATGCTGCGCAGAAAACAACTTATAGATGGTTCCTCTTAGACTCAGCATGGGCACACACATGATCAAAGATCAGTTGGGCAGGATTGAACACCACAAGTGTTCCAACCTTAAACAACAAGATGCTCAACGTCTTATCAATAGAAGAACAATGCCGACTCGGAAGCCAATTCTTCACTGCAATCTTGTGAAGTATTGAATACTTCACGTTCAAGTCAAATGCCAACAAGGACCTTCCTTTTGGCCACACCAAATGACTTTCTTCAGTCAATTCATCTGCCACATCATTTATGTCTGAGACAGACTCGAGAACAATAGAGTGCTCTCGGCCCAGATACTTATTTATCACAGCAGGAAAAAGCAAACCAATGTCCACTCACAAAAATAGAAAAATGCATGTGCATAATTCACATCACGGATGGACTTGGACAGATTCTCATAAAATTCATGCACCATAGCCTTGACAAACACAAGCACATCATAGACAGACTTTTCAAGCTGATTCAGAGTCTGCACTGTTTGACATATCCTCTGGCACATTATCAGCCACTTCAACAGAAGGGATCGGAACACTAGCATTCTTCATCAGTGGCCGGTGAGAAGTCGAGGCCAGGCCTAGGAGACGTTCAGACATGCTCTTTGTCACACGGCGAGCAGAAGCAGAGGTAGAGGCCTTTTTGGCCTTAGGTTTTCTTCGAGCTAATTTGGACATGGCTCGGGTCCGAAATTGTGAGATAGGAATCTCATCTTTATCAGAAACCTGCTCAGCAGCAGCATGCACAACACGGTGCTTAGAGATGGCAGGGGACTCCTCTGGTTCATCAATCAATTGAAGTTTCCACTTCACTCCATGGGACTAGGAAGACATCCCAACTTGTTCCAAAGAGAGTGGAACAGATACAACATCAGGTTAGGAAATATTTTCCTCAACAGCAACATCATCATCTTCACTTCTCATCTCTTCAGACTGAGCTAGAGCGGGAGCAACAGCATCAGTAGCCTTTGGCGAGGCTTCTCCCAAACAGAACATGAATTGTAAGCACCGAAGTATCCATAGAGGCGGATACGTCAGTGACAAACACTGGCACAGATTTAAAAGACATGGCATCAATTGATGCGGCAAACTCTTCAAATTAAGATGGATCAAGACAGGCAGCGACGACAACAATTGTGGAATCAAGAGATTCAGGCTCCACCATAAGAGGCGAGGAAGGTTCAACGGAAACCATAGATTGAGAAGGAGGTTCCAGAACTGTCACAGTAACTGACTCAGACAGAGTCGCAGACACCTCACGAGCATCGCAGGGCACAGATGCAGGGACTTTTACGGGCTCAGACACAACATCACTGCTGGAAATGACGGCAACGGGAATAGATGTGGAGAACACAAGTGATTTTGACAGTTCTCCGAGAGACACACAATTTGAATAAGGAAATAATTAGATTAATTTCTATAATTAGGTATCACTTCCCTTGTCAAATTTACTCTGCACGACTTCGAGAATTAGAAGCAAGCTGGGCGTGAAAATCAAGAAATCACTAACCATTGCAGTTAAAAAGTAACTGCTACAAACTATTTTTGCATCTGCCAGACACACATCACACAAGACCATGAAACACTTGGTCACTTCATTTTCTCTGTACATACATCACTGACCAAGACTGTACAGAGATACTTCTCGCAAAGAAGAAGTTCAGAGAACATAAAGATCCAATGAGGATCGAAGTGTCTCAAATCTTCTACTTTCAAGCACCTTATTGAAAATATCAGCAAGTTGAGCATCTGTTGCAACATACTCAATGACAAGGGATCCATCTTCTACCAGTTCTCGAATGAAGTGGTGACGAATGTCTATGTGCTTCGTCCGAGAGTGCTGAACAGGACTCTTAAAAAAATATATGGTGCTCATGTTGTCATAGAATATGGTAAGCACAGACTGTGGCATACCATAGTCAAGCAGCATCTGCTTCATCTACAAAAGTTGGGTACAGCAGCTTCCAGCAGCAATATATTCTGCTTCAACAGTAGACAACGAAATGGAATTCTATTTCTTGCTGAACCACGAAACCATGTTGTCTCCAAGGAAGAAACATCCTCCTGAAGTACTCTTCCGATCTTGAGTACATCCAGTCCAATCAGCATCATAAAACCCTACCAAGCTAGGATTTGTATCATAGAAAAACCATAGTACCAAATTTTCAGTACCTTTTATGTACTTGATTATGTTCTTGACAGACTTCAGATGGCTTTCTTTGGGATTGGATTGGTATCGGGTGCATACTCCAACACGATAGCAAATATACAGGCAACTTGCAGTCAGGAAAAGCAGACTACCTATCATACTCCGGTACAAGGTTTGTTCAGTAGATACACCCACTTCATCTTTTGACAACTTCAGATGTGTTCCCATGGGTGTTCTCGTCATACTGCAGCTCTCCATTCCAAACTTGCTGATCAATTTTCTTGCATACTTTATTTGACAAACAAAAATTCCATCATCATTTTGCTTCACTTGAATCCCCAGAAAGTAGGTTAATTCACCCACCAGACTCATCTTAAATTCGGATGTCATGTGCTTAACAAATTCATCCACCATGTTGTTTAAGACAGATCCAAAGACAATATCATCAACATAGATCTGAACGATGATCACATCAGATTTTTGTCTTTTGACAAAGAGAGTTCGATCAGCTCCACCACGAACATAACCTTTCTCAAGAAGAAACTTGGTTAGTCATTCATACCAAGCACGTGGGGCTTGTTTGAGACCTTAAAGTGCTTTCTTCAGCTTGTACACAAATTCAAAGTGATGAGGGTCTTCAAAGCCTTTAGATTAGCTAACAGAAACATCTCCCGATAAGTGTCCATTTAAGAAGGCACTTTTCAAGTCCATTTGATATAGTTTGAACTTCATCCAAGTATCCATGGCAAAGAACAAACGAACAGACTCAAGCTTTGTAATAGGGGCGAACGTCTCATCAACTCTCTTAACTTGGGAATATTCTTGGGCAATCAGTCTAGCATTCTTCCTGGTTATGTTCCCAGAACTGTCTGGCACAGATGTAGGAACATCAAGGCTTTCATTATCAATCTGGGCAGCAGGTTCTTCCATATCATCAACAACAATATTAATTGATTCTATGACAATTTTGATTCTTTTGTTGAAAACACGGTAGGCACGGATATTTTTTGAATATCCAAGAAAAATGTATTCATCTCCTTTAGCATCAAACTTGCCAAGGTACTCTCGATCTCTCAACATGTAACAAATATTTCCAAAGATGTGAAAGTACTTTACATTCGGCTTCTTTCCTTTCCACAGCTCATAGGGAGTAGTTCTTGTCTTGGGTCTGAAGTATACCCGATTAATAACATGGTAAGTCGTGTTTACCGCCTCGGCCCTAAGGTTATCATGAACAAATTTGGCCTTCATCATTACTCGACTCATTTCTTACAGAGTCCAATTTTTTCTCTCAACAACACCGCTTTGTTGTGGTGTTTTAGGGGCAGAAAATTCTTGACCGATGCTTCTTTATTCAAAAAACAGTTTGAAGAACACGTTTTTAAACTCTCGACCATGGTCACTTCTTATCCTCACAACATTTGTTCCTTTCTCATTGAGAAGGTAGCAGTTGCCCCTCCGATCTGTCACCGTCTATCAGCAGAACACTTGTTATATCTTTAACCAGACATTTGTCTCTTGTAAAATACACAAAGAGACCTTGATCGCACAGCTGACTAATGCTAATAAAATTAGCTTTTAGTCTTTCCACAAGCAGCACATCCTCTAAGTTGGGCATTCCATGAACGTTTAATTGACCACGCCCAAGCACCCTTCCTTTGACACCATCTCCAAAGGTAACAGATTGATATGAACAATCTTTTTGAATGTTGCTCAGCATACTTGCATCTCCGGTTATGTGACGTGAACATCCGCTATCAAAATACCAACTGCTCTTTGCATGAATGTTGAGAGCAGTATGAACCACATAGTTTCTGTGGTTGTTCCTTGATCTGTTTCTGTCGTTATTTCTCCTGAGGAACTTATCAGATTGTGACAGACCTCTTCTTTTCATTCTTATGAGGTCATTGATGTAGTTTCTGCAATGCGGTCGAATGTGACCTGGTTTTTCACAGTAATGACACACAACACGTGTCTTTTGAGGAGACTTCCTTCGCTGCTGCTTGTTCTTCGATTCTAGAACTGTTGAATCTTTTCTTCCAGATGTCTGTCCTTGACAGAATCTGTCATAAGTCTCACTTCCGTTGAATCCAAGCCCGGTATGATCCCGAGGGCTTTTTTCCTTGGAAAGAATTTCATCTAGTTGAGATGATCCAGAGTTCATCATTTTGACAAGCTTCTTAAGGTGTTGAAGTTTACCTGTCTGAGCATTAGTATTGTTTCTGGACTCCAACAGTTCATTCTGCAACTCATTGAGGCGAGTAGAGAGATTATCTCTTTCTTTCAAGAGATTGGAATTCTCTTTCAGTAGGTTTTCATTGACTTTAACCACCATGATCCAACTAGAATGCAGCTTTTTATACGCCTCTATAGCTGATTCCTCAATAAATTCTTCATCATCACTACATTCAGAAGTTTTCTCGACTTCATTGTCAGGAACAGATGCAGGCACAGATTCTTTGACTGAATGTGTCATAAAAGTAAATATGATTGCTTACGCATTCTTCATCACTTCCACTTTCATTAGGATCATCGCTCTCACTTAAGGAAGAACAGTAAGACTTGATCTTTCTTTTAAGAGTGTTAGCACACTCAGCTTGGTAATGACCAAAGCCACCGCATTATCTACATATTACTTCTTTAAGTTTCTCTTCATTGTAATCATCATCCTCCATTTTTCGAGGTTTAGAGAACTTGTTCTTGGCAGAATTATTTTGAGATGATTTCTCAAATCGTCTTGTAAACTTGGAAAAATTCTTTGAAAGCATAGCAATTGATTCTGCAAGGTCGGCTCTGTCAGGAACATTGCTGGAAACATCTGTACTGGAACCCGTCTGAAAAGCAATGCTTTTCTTTTGCACAGTTTCTTCATCTGTCAGGCCCATTTCAAAGGTTCGCAAGGACCCCATCAGTTCTTGCAGCTTCATCTTGCTCACATCTTTGGCTTCCTTAATAGCCGTGACTTTTTAGGCTAATCTTTTGGGCAGAGAATGATGAACTTTTCAAACAAGTTTTTCTTCAGAAATGGCATCTCCAAGAGAAAAACTTTCATTTGCAATGTCACAGATTTTGGAATTGAAATCAGCAAGTTTTTCAGCCTCATCCATTCTGAGATTTTCGAATTTGGTGTTGAGTAATTACATCCGTGAAGCACGAACACTACTTATTCCTTCATAAGTGGTCTGCAGTATGTCCCACGCATCCTTAGCTTTGTCACAAGTGGAGATAAATTTGAAGACATTCATGTTAACAGCCAAAAAGATTATATTCATGGCTTTAGCATTCAGCCCCATAACCTGGTAGTCATCATTGTCCCACTCATCTTCACGCTTCAGAACAGTTTTCCATTTTTCATCTTTCTTCGTGGGAGGCTTTCAACCTTCAATCACCATCTTCCAGGCACGTTCATTAATCGAATGAATAAACGCAGTCATTCTGGCTTTCAATTAGGCAAAATTATTTTCATCAAGGAGCGGGGTTCGTACTATCGATGCTCCTTCTTTCATCATGTCCATCTCGACAAAACAAACATAAAAATACAGATTAATAATCTCATATCACACCTGTGTAACTGGTGACCTGCTCTGATACCAATTGAAAAATAACAATCCGTGCTAGGTGTATTTTAAAAGAACTGCAAATAAGTCTTCTATGATATGTTGAGAACAGACGTAAGAACAGTATAAATAAAAGCAGTAAAGAAACGCATGAGATTGTTAACCCAGTTCGGTTAATCAACCTACTCTAGGGGGGACTTCGCCTAAACTTGAAGATTCATTTGCTACTCCTTCATTAAGTGTATTGAGGATGTTACACATACATGACTCCCTCCTTATGTCACCCGTTCTTCTTCAAGAGCTCCTTCACTAAACGAAAGCTGTGAGATCCCCTCACAACCATGACACTAGACTCCCTCTAGCTACCCACGACTTCAACTTACAATCTCTCTTGAGATTGTGTACAATATGGATTAAAATAATCTCTCACGTGTTTCACTCAAAATACTAAAAAACTAGTCTATCACGTTAAACTATTTAAGGTACAACTACTAGTTAATACATGGGACACAAAATGATAATGACTCTCAAATAATATGCTAAAAGAATCTAAACAAGTCATCCACCGATTGCACAATGAATCGGCCTTCATATAGACTTCACTTCAATGATACCGTTGGTCTCTTTCCGCCGGTATAGGTAAGTGAATATTGTCTTGTGATCTTCCCAAACATGTGTAGTAGGGTTAAATTCAACATGGTATCTATACCACAAGGCAGTCAATCGATCATAGTTTGACCTTCCAAACCGGATCGGAGAAGATCTTCATAATATGGAAACTGTCATAAATAAACTGTTCCTGGGTATGTTAGGAACATCAGAGCGAACAGTTCACCAACTGTTCTTCAAAACTTGCACAGCGGAACTTTTGTCTTCAGGCACATACCCAAGAACATATTGTCTTCTATATCTCGCCAATACAAACTTCAAACAAATTTTAGTGCATAATGATGGCACTAACAGATTACATTCCAAAGAGCAGAGTGAAATTTTTAAGCGCACAAAAAAATCATCACTGATTATTTGTTTGTATGAATAATAATTTAATTATTAAAATATTATTTGGAAATTTATATGATTATAAAAGCGAGTTCTTTTGAATGATATTAATTTGTAAAATTATATCGCAATTCATTAATAGCTTCTTAATGGTTAAAAATTTTAGACATAAAAACTACTACATCACTATCATCTCATATGTATTCAATTTTTTCTTAAGGGTTAAGAATTTTAATTAGTCTCATGCATATGATCTTTGCATTTAAATATTTATCATTACATGTTGTAATTGTACACATAAGTTAATCATCATCTGAAGATGGTCACTACTTCGACAGGCACTCGTGAATATTCTAGTATTACCATATGTTTGGAATAGAGAATTAGCGGTTGAATCACAATTCTCAAAATTACATTCCTATTTTTTACATTCTCTACGAGCACAATTACATCAAATTTTATTGATTATTTTAAAAAATAAAATTAATTAAAATAATTGGTATTCTGAATTTGAAAATATAGTTATCATCGATTTCACCATTTTTTCTTTTTTTTTTTACTTTATGATATAAAATACGTTTTGGAGCAGATTTTTGGCCCTTGTTGCTTCTCCGGGTTTAAATCCTCAGTGCTAATCCCGGTCTCATCATGATATATATATATATGTAAAAATAAATTATTTCTAAAAAATTTAGACCACTTTAAAAATGACTCTCATAAACATTTTTAGATGTATTTTATATTTATTTCATTTTTTTAGTTAGTTTTCTTTTTCAAATCACTTTTTTGAAAATCTATACATAAATTTCAATGTGATTATTAATGAGCGTGCACAATAAATAATTTCTAAATATTAGAGTATTCTTGCAAATATTTAATAAATTTATTTTTTTATATATATTATATTATTATTTAATAAAATCATACAAATTACGTGCAATGCATGCCATCTCTGACCGTATAAATAAATAAAACGAGAAAATAGTTAGCCTTTTGGGTCAAAAATAAATTAAAAATTAGTTAACCTTTAATTGATTAATTTTTTAGGGTATACAAGTATCGGATGCAAAAACACTGATTAAATTTATGAGACTAATGATCACAAACGGAAATGATCTCGAATCCCTACAAATAATATATGCGAAGTTTCTTGTTCATTTAAAAAAAGAAAGAGAAATTGAAAGGTTATATATATATATAGGGGAAGGATCAAATAGGAACCAATTCCCCCTGAAGGAACCTAGGAACCAATCCTAGTCTTAGATTTGATTAGATCTAATGACCATAATTTAGTCAAAGTTTTAGTTAAAGTAAGGTGGCAAACTTGTAATATTTGAGAACTTAATGAAAGCGGGGTTATTTTCGTAATTTAGAAATTCTGTTATGTTTTTTTCGGATTTTGGGCCTAATTTCCGGAATTAAATAGACAACACTTTAAAACCGTTGTCTTTTCTGGTGTTGTATTAACATGATAACATGAAAGATGTATATTGCTAACATCAACAGATTTTGTTGCTATCATGAGATAGACTCATATTGTTAACTTGACGAGATCATAATATTAAATTGACACGTATTAAACACCACACATATAACATTGGACCACATTTAAAATAATATTGTGTAGCATCATTCATACATACAACATATTGCTAATATGTTAGAGAATATACACACTGCTAATATGTGACTATTACTTTGCTAATATGTTAGTAACACATTGCTAATATGTGAATAATGATATGCTAGCATGACTTAAATTCTGAAATATTACAAGTTTTCAAAATAATATTAAGCATTGATAAAGTTATAATTGTTTATGAACTTAACTATATATAGCTCATACTTTAATTATTTTCTCATGAAAGCAACTTAAAATTCAAAATCGTGCATAAAAAATTTCATGTTAGCAACATAAACACAAGATATGAGCAATATTGTGATATCATATTAGCAAATATCTGACAGTTACGAGTTGAATATATGTGAAAAATAGTTTTTTGTATTTTTCATCAATTTTTGCTCAAATAAACATATGCATTATGGATCTTAAATGAAAGAGCATGGAAAAATCTTTAATTTGATATATTTTTTGCGTAAATTGGATAAAAAATGAATAAGTTATGATTATTTAAAGTTTTTAGGAATTTTTTTAAAAGATGATGTCATCACTTTATTAAAAAATCTAGAATTACCCCTTATAATTCGAATTTTACATATTTACAACTATGCCACCGCTTTTTTATTCGCCACGTCATCAAAATCCTTGAATTTGATTGGTTCCTAAGTTCCTTCAGGGGGATGGTTCCTATTTGAACCCACCCCTATATATATATATATATATATATATATATATATATATATATATATATATATATATATATATATATATATATATATATAGGATATGGATCATATGAGAACACTTTGTTGGTGTGAGAAATAGAACCATCTTACACCATCCAATTTAATGATCCAATAGTTGAGATTTAAGGTGTCAATTTCGTAAATAATAGGGCAAAAAATAAAGGAATGAGGGCTATTTTCGTCCAAACCCATTAAAAATGATGATGTCAGCAATTAAAAAAAATCTTAAAAACTTTAACCGACTATAACTTGCTCGTTTTTAATCCAATGCACACAAAAAATATATCAAATTAAAGCTCTCTTCATGCTCTTTCATTTAAGATGTCGAAAGGCTATATTTAGATGAAAAAATATGAATGAAATATAAAAAATAAAATTTTTTACGCGTTCCCATGTTGTAAATGCTTTAGTTGGCATATAATAATTCTTCGTCAGCATTATGATAACATATGATAACGTATGCTAACGAAGCTTTTGTCATATGCTAACATAATGTATTCGCTGTGCTAACAAAGAATTATCATAATGCTAGCGTAGTATAAATTTATTAGGGTTTATTAAATCTCAATTATGATTTATTTAATCTCGATTATGGTTTATTCCATCTAATTATCATTATTTTTTAAAATTTAATTTTTTGTTTATAGTTCTTAATTTTTTATTATGATTTATCCCATCCAATTATGATTTATAACGTATGTTGACAGAGTATTGTCATATGCTAACATAGTGTATTCGCAATGCTAATGAAGTAAAACCATAACGCTAACGTAGTACAAATATATTACTATTATGATTTGTTCCAACTCATTTAGGCAATGTTTGGTATACTGTACGGATATACCCACATTAATAAAATCTAGATTGCTTTGAAAGATAATTGCGTATTAGCTATTTTAATTGTGTGTTTGGTTATTAAGATAAATATACTAAGATTGTTTCACACATCTGTTTGGTACATTGTTTTATTTGGTAGACTAACTTCTGGAATGAGTAAATTAGTTTAGGCAATGTTTGGTAGCCTAGATAAAGGCATATATACTAAGATTGCTACGCCAGAAACTGTAACCGAGGGGGGCGTCGGATACATTGTCCAGCCGAATCAGTAAATTACACCCCGGGCCTCGCGTGAACGAGCAATGGTTACCAAACACACGGTTCTTGCTGGATACGTTTACTAATATGCCTTTATCCAGGCTACCAAACATTGTCTTAGGGTTTACCACATCCAATCAATGTTTATTTCATCTAATTAGATTTATTTCATCCAATTATGATTTTTTCATTTAATTAAGGTTTATTAAATCAAATTAGTTTTATAATTAATTTTTAGAATATTTTTTTTCGCTAACAATATTTGAAAACTTTAATTAGCATAACTATAATGCTTCGTTAGCATTATGATAATACTTCATTAGCATAACGATCTGTTATCAAATCCTCCGCGATTTTTATAAGAATTATCAAATTACGTTAATACCCCGCGCTTCATTGATGGATGTGTGGTGTGAGATGTGTTCTCATTTCTCACACAAGTGGTTATTTTTTATATATCTCCACCCTTATATATATATATATATATATATATATATATATATACACTATGTATATATATATGATTTGGTGGGTGACGTTGCCCGCAATTACGTGTTTTAGAGATTGGGGAAGAAATCTGGCTATCAATAAAAGCAATTTTTTTTAAAAAAAAAAAAAATTGTTGAACTAGTGGATCAAAATAAAACCAATTATGTAATTAATTGCGTGGAAAGTAGGAGTAGGGTTGAATATTTGCTCGGCCAAGCAAAAAGAATAAAGTTGACGTTCTCCAAAATGGGGCTGCTGCAGGTTATGCATGCAGCTGGCCAAGTTTTTAATTGTTCGAACAGAATTAAACAGTAAAAGTTAATTAAACTGATAAACTATTTATGTAATTAATTCACTGATCGATCTGTAAGAGAAGAAAACAAATTGATCAAAATGCAACTGCTCGCTACTCTACCTAAGGTATCTTACTAGCCAGCAGGCTACTGAGAATTAATATATATGTTTCACAGCAATTGGGAGTACTGATCCATTGAAGAAGGTGCTGTATAAACATGACTAGCAAACCATGTTAACAGCATACATATTTCTGGTCTCTGATAATTATAATGTACGTACCGCATAGGCCCAACTTTATTTGTGAAGAATTGTGCATACATGAGATTCGAATCCCACCAACATCGTTAGGTGCATGTGAACCTGGTAATCAAAGCACTATCTCTGCATCTTTGGAGCTTTGACAGTATATACAACTCTTATTCATATCCACTTAAAAATTAAGAAAAACAGAAAAACTACATTGGGTTCAGGCTTAATTAACTATGCTACGTTCAAAGAAAACAGAAGTAGCATGAGCAAACGCTCTCCGAAATACATTCAATTTCACAATTCTAAAGTTGATCAAATCCCGAAATGTGTTCCGACCTCGCACTCCTCTCTACAGAATCAATAATTAACAGCATTGATTACTATAAGATTATCTAGCGGTAGAGTGGCTTTATCTTAAGCTAAAGATCTCAAGTTCGAATCTCTCAACCAACATCACTACTAGTTTTCCTAGTGTGTTTTACCTCTCATGTGTGGTTACTGATTTTTCTAGTGTGGTTTACCTCTCATGCGTGGTTCGCAAGGTTTACAGACTAATACACAAGCACAAGATTTACCCAGTGCGCACCTCAATAGTAGCTGTGAGTTACCATCGACATAAAAAAAAATCCATTGCATTGCATCAAAAATTGAATTAAAATTCCAACTTTGGAAATCATGCATTTTATCTAAATCAACAACTCTAAAACAATACACATCCAAAAGGATAATTTATAAAACTGAGCAAATTATTCAGCATTAAAAGATTATTTATTTTTCTTCGAATGAGTTTATCTAACAGCTGCCGGCACAAACCTGAGAGAAAAGAACCTAAGCCACAACTAGAAACATGCATGTCCTTTAGGGGTAACGATTTGATCAAAATCGGATTCATCTTTGAGCTCGAAAGACAATGAACTCGATGTCAGAGAACTGCCGATCCGTAGGACCGCATATGAACACACACGCTCACGAACTATTCGGAATTTTACTAGAAAAAAACTCATTCGAAGCTCGTTTGTTTTCTAAACTAGCTAAGCTCGAGCCTACAATCGAGCTCAATAAAATTATCGAGTCAAGCTCAAACAAAGTAGTATTCGATTCGGTCAGGTCACAAATATCTTCGAGCTCATGCTTAATCGATTATGTTTGCTAACATGTTTATGAATATTATAAATATTTCTAATGGTTAAATTAAATAAACCTTTTTTTTTTGAGCTCGAGCTTGAACATGTAAATTAAATTAGTTTTTTTAGCATTCGATAGGGGTGAGCATTCGGTCTATTTCGGTCCAAAAATCATAAAATCGAATAGACCAAATTGGGAAATATTTAGGACCGAACCGAATTAAGGGAATGACTGAACTGGACCGAACTGAATTTGTTCGGTCCGGTCTAATTTTTCTTTTCTTTTTTTTTTATTTTGAATAACTTTGACTAACTGTAGAAATAATAGCCTAAATAATAAACAAATATCACAAATCTATACCTAACATCATAAATAAACATTTATAACTAATATAAAAAACTAAACCAACAAATAACAATACAAACATCCGAAGTATCCAACAAATAATAATTAAAAAAATAATAAATTAATAATAAATAAAAAGGCTCAGTCTATTCGATCTGTTTGGTCCTTTGTCAACAGAACCGGACCGAACCGAAGACCGATTTTTAAAAAAAAAAAAGAACCGAACCGGACCGAAAAATTAAAAGAATCGGACCAAATGGACCGAATTTGTTCGGTTCGGTTCGGTTTTCATTTTTTTGATTTTTTGCTCACCTCTAGCATTCGAGCTTGGCCTCGATTAGTAAAGCTAAAGCATTTCATGAGCTGAATTTAAGCATGACAAATATTTGTCGAACCGAGTTTAAATAAGAGGAAAACAACTCGAGTCGGGCTAGAATTTTAATATTCCTTAACGAGCCAAACTCGAACATTAAGATTTTCGGCTCGATTTGATTCATTTACAACCCTACCGATCGGCATGGCTAGGATCCCGCGGGTGGTGACGGAGGGGATGGAGCAGTGGCGAGGTGGCGAGCAGTGGAAATATTAAAGTGAGGGCTAAATTAGAGGCTCGTCTAAAATAGTCACATGGAATCATTGACGGCCACGATAAAATCGTGGGACTAAAAATGAAAAATATTGTCAGGTTCAAAATTACATGTACATGTGTTTTGAAAGAGGATAAAAAATGACAAGTATCAGGATTAAAAATGGAAAGGGGCATATCTCATGGGACCAAAAATAAAAAAAATTCGATCTTAGTTCTCCTAGACCTAAATAACTCAATTTTCTCCCATTAACTATTTGTGCCAAAAAAAAAAAAAAATCTATCTAAAACTTGAGATAATGGGTATAAACCAAAACAAGGTTCATAATTAAGTGGTTGTTAATGGAATTGAAGTTACCAAATTCTGAGGAGTTGGTATCAATTTACACGAATTGATCCCTTATCTATTTCTCAGGAGCACTTTGATCACACATGAGATCTTTCAGTCTAAAATTTTGTGTGTCAACCGTGTATTAAATATTTAAATTATTAAATTTTCTTTCATTTTTTATTCAATTTAATTTCTTTTTATTTAGCATAATTTTACATTATTATTTAAGATTTGTTCCTTCCAATTAGGATTTTTAATTAATTTTTAGTATATAATTTCATTTTTAGTTAATATAATTGATTTTTAGGGTTGATTTTCTAAATTTATGTTATGGAAACGTGTTAGACTTCGTGAATTCGTTACAACTGAAGTACAAGAGAAACAGAAGGAGTAGAAGAGTGGAAGGATTACAATAAACTGAAATGAAACAATGTAAATTAAACTGGAACTCGAATGCAGATTCCGGCAAGCTGAGTCGAGGGGACCTCTCTCCGCAAGATAAAATACACCCCGGCTAGTGCTCACGGTCTGGCGAATAGTTTCTCAAAGATGAAACGGCTTTCGTCCTTCCGGCAGTAGCACCACAAGCCCGGCAATGCTCCGGCGAACTAGACAACGTCGAGAACTGGGAAACTGAGACTCGAAGGGAACTTGTATGCAGCAATATGTTTGTAGCTTGTGTAGAATGTAGCAATTTGGACCGTGCAGGGATGTCCTATTTATAGGCGCATCTCCACTGCAGGGGACAACTTGTGTTTGAGGGCATTCAAACCAGGTGTTGTAACCCCCAGGAGTTACAGCTCTACAATTAAGCCCTCCAGGAGTTACCTTCTGCAGATCCCGACCGGTATCCCATGTCGGCTCGGATCCCAACATGTGTCTAAGACAGCTGCAGACTTTGACTCCCGACAGGAGTTACTTTCGGTTACATTCCGGCCTACTAACTCCACCAGTTCCAGGTGGGAGTTACACAATTGAAGCCACTTAACTCAGTTAGGAGTTACACACTTCAATGCTGGACATACACCACTAAGTGCACCCATGACCCGGCGATCCAGACAGCCAAAGTCCACACAAAGTCCAATTGCTAAGATCCAAGTCCGAGCACGGGCACGGGCACGGCTCCAGCGAACTAGACAACGTCGAGACCTTGGAAGTTGAGACTCGAAGGGAACTTGTATGCAGCAATATGTTTGTAGCTTGTGCAGAATGTAGTAATTTGGACCATGCAGGGATGTCCTATTTATAGGCACATCTCCACTGCAGGGGACAACTTGTGTTTGAGGGCATTTAAACCAGGTGTTGTAACCCCCAGGAGTTACAGCTCTGAAATTAAGAGCTCCAGGAGTTACCTTCTGCAGATCTTGACCTTCTGCAGATCTTGACAGGTGTCACATGTCGGCTCGGATCTCAACACTTGTCCAAGACAGCTGCAGACTTTGACTCCCGACAGGAGTTACTTTCGGTTACATTCCAACCCACTAACTCCACCAGCTCCAGGTGGGAGTTACACAATTGAAGCCACTTAACTCAGCTAGGAGTTACACACTTCAATGCTGGACATGCACCACTAAGTGCACCCACGACCCGGCGATCTAGACAGCCAAAGTCCACCCAAAGTTTAATTGCTAAGATCCAAGTCCGAGCACGGGCACGGGAGCGCGCTCGTGTGGGCTCATGACTCACATCCTTGTGCACTTAAGTGTTATACACTTAAATACACTTCTTAACTTGGTTAAGAAATCAATGTGGGATCATTTAATGCGTCTTAAACACATTTTTCCACACACCAAAAATGCACAATCGTGTGACCAGCTTCAACCACTTATTTTTCACTCACTGAAAATCGAATTTGAGCAAATAAAAATACTACGATTGTCTACTAACATCATAGAATAATCATATGGTATTTAATTTCTCCAAAATTAAATAATCCGGTCACCAAAAATCGGATAAAATGAGTCAAAACTCAATTAAATAAATCTAATTTTCCAACAATTTAGGGTATATAATTTTTAAAAAATTCAATTTTTATTAATAAATATTAATTAGGATTAGTTATAATATAATAAATTTTATTTTTATGAAAAATATTATTAAAACTACACAATTTTGATGTTGACACATGGTTCGCACACAGAATTTTGAACTATAAGATTTTATCCGCTTCGATCACGAAATAAAATCTTGAACTTAATTGGTCCCACAACTTTTTTATTGATCCCAATTGATCCTTTCGTTAGTTAACATTCGTTAAAACACACAATAATACACATTTTCTCACACACTTGAATATTTTAAAACCCTAACATACTTTTTACACAAATAAGAATTGAACAAATTTATTTCACAAATTTTGAAAAAAATGGATATCTCCAAAATATATACAACTACGGTAAAACAAATGCAATTGTGGCAAAAGATATATACCAACAGAGCTACTGTGCTTAATTTGCCTACAATATATATAGATATCAGGTATGGTAAAACAAAATGGGTTGCTATTCGGTGCACCAACCGCACCTGCCCACTCGGTCAGACGAGCGTATGGCGCATGTGATCCACGCGCCTGTCTTTGTTTGTTTTATTTTTACCATGTTTTCTTGTTTCGTGGCTTTTTTTTTAATTATATATCCTAAAATAAAAATAAATTAATTTAATTATTTTTATTTGATGGCTCGCTCAATGCACTCGACCGATGTTAACGTTTGGCTAGTGCACGGCAATCGATAATTAATTTTTTCGAAATAAATATATACACTCTAAAGTATAATTAGTGAACCCTAAAATTAAAGTGAATTAATTTAATTTTTTATCCGGCTTCTCACTCAATGCACCCGTCCGACGCTATCATGGGGACTCGTACACTATGCTCGATATTTAATTTTTTTTAAATTAAATATAAACCCTAATTGAGATTAATAAACCCTAAAAAATCTAAACATTACAAAAACTAAAAACCTTAACCCCCTCGAAAACTCCTACACTCTAAACATTAATTGTGATGGAAATCTAATTTGGATTAAATAAACTTATTAAAGACAGGTAGCAGAGCTGACACTTTATACGATTGATACTTTTGGACGTTATGAGTGATACTTCTTAGTCTTACTAGTAATACTTTTTTAGGGTTAAGGGTCACATATCCCTTGACTATTCTTAGAGGCTCACATTGTCTCCTCTTTGACTATTTGGTCCATTTAACCCCTTTAACTATTTAAAATAGCTCACAATGTCCCTTCTATGGATGGAAATGTTAACATCATTAACAAATACATACTAATACACATTTTTCTCACACACTAAGATTTTTTTATATACTTTTACACATAATTTTACAGTTAACCAAAATTGCAAGAAATTTAAAATTTTGATTAATAATTAATAAAATAATAAATACCCACAAATTTAATAATAAATTAATTAACACATAACAATAATAATATGAAAAATTCAATATTTATAATATGTATATATATATATATATTGAGATAATTTATAAAATTATTTGAATCTAAAAACTATCATACGCATATTTTAAACTTACAATTAAGTGTTTGACTCCATTTTCAATAATAAAATGAATCCACAAATCAGTTATATCACCATATAATGACTTTTGAAGATGAGAATCTAAGCAAATCTAAATTTCTTAAATCTTGCTCTTTTTCCAAAATATTAAATAATCATAAATGAAAACTCGATCTCTATTGTCGAATTCATCATCGAATAATCAAATTTTAAAATTCAAAATAATTTTAAAATTCAAAATAATTTTAAAAATTATCTCGATATATATACTGATTTTTTCATATTATATTATTATTATGTGTTAATTATTTTATTAATAAATTTGTGGGTATTAATTATTTTATTAGTTATTAACCATAATTTATTAATATATAGCAATTTTGTTTAATAGTAAAATTATGTGTAAAAGTATGTAAAAAAATTTTAGTGTGTGAGAAAAATGTATGTTTGTTAATGGTGTTAACTTTTGCATTCATAGAAGAGATAATGTGAGTTATTTTAGAAAGTCGAGGGGGCTAAATGAACCAAATAATCAAAGAGAGAGAAATGTGAGCCCTTGTACGTAGAAAAGTCGAGGGGGCTATGTGGCTTTTAATCCTACTTTTTAGTGTTAATGATGATACTTATTTTGACAAGTCTTTTTTTTAGAATTGGATGAGACAACCCACGAATTGAGGTGAGTTTGACCCATGAATTTGACCAAAAATTGACCCATTGTATTGAATAACTCAATACACCACATGTTCTACTGAAGTTGGTGAAACAAAATAACTTTATATCATGCATGCACATAATATATATGTATATATATGTGAGTAGTAGTTTCTGGTGCTTTGGATTCTTCCAAAAGCGGCCAATTGGTTAGGTTATAAGTGGTTTGGTAGGTCATCACACATTCACAGCCTCTTCCGGACAACCACACCATTAAACTTTGGAGATGGTAGCTTTTGCATGCAAAAAAAGATTCATCGCTAAAAGCAAATTAGAAACGAATAAGTGGATCATATCATATATATCTATCAAACTGGGATGTAGAATTGTGGATGTAGGGCTGCAGATTAGCTTAACCAAGCGAAAAGAATCACTTTGGATTCGCCTTCAATTAGACGTTTATCGTCAATGATAAAATTCAGTTTGAACTCGATCATAATATTATTTAATTACTCGTGTGGGAGCTTATAAAAATAGGGGGAAATAAATAAATAAGACAAGGGGAAGCAGGTAGGAGAATGAAGCCGAAATTAAGAGGTTTTATATGTATATATATGATTCTAATTTTATTCTTTTACCATTGAAATGTACGTCGTCGAAAGCAGCTAGCAGATATAATTGATGAAAAGTGGGTCAATTGTGCTGCAAAAAGTGTTGAATGTGCATGAGATCAAACATATAATTGAATTTGAGAAAAAGTGGTATTTTCTTTTCTCTTCATAACCCAAAATCTATCTTCTGACGTCCATATCAAGACTAGATTTTGCAGAGTATCATTGTGCGACTGCGCTCGTTATAATTATAATTAATGTAACAGTTTAACAGTTTAATATATGTATATAAATTAAATGAATTAAATTTGATGTCTCCATTATTGCAATAATGATTGAAACAACGAGTCCGACATGTTTGCTAGTGGCAGGTAAGTTATCCGTATGTGGTACAGAATGAATGAATCATGCGCAAAATAATCTCCATAGATGTATGGCATACCCCCCATATATGTGTGTGTATATATATAGCACACACATATATGTACAAAAACAAACAGAGAGAGGAGAGAGGAAATAGGTGAAAAATAGAGACAGGAGAAAGAGTGGGAAGAGAGAGAAAAGTTGTGAGTGTTAGAGATAAATAATTGGAGATGACAGATAATCATGTTTCAAAACACAATTCAATAATTTTTATGTTTGTCATGCTAAAATGACGAAAGTATGATGCTAAAATGAAATAGTGTATGATGATAAAATGAAATACTGTATGATGCTAATAAAACAACAATATCATGCTCGTATAAAAAAAATTTACGCTAACAATGACATTTCTAAATATTCATAACAAATGTCTGAAACTAATATTCATCACCTTAAACTAATATTTTTCAACTTGAACTAATATTTATCAATATAAACTAATATTCATAAGAAATATGTCTTGAAACTAATAGTACTTGTGTAGAAATTTTATTAACAGTACAAATCACTTCGACATAACAAATACTTCAACATTAATTGGACCATCTTCACATGAAAGCCTGTAGTGTAGGTTTTCCTCAGCTTCGTTCCTTTCACTTTGTATGTTACTGTCTGCACTTAGAATTGCAGCACATATTTTGCTCTCATAAACTTTATCTAATTGATGAAAATATTCTCTCATTTTCTTTCTTAGTTGTCAGTCATCTCCTTCGTTGCTTCACTTTTTCCTTCTTTTTTCTTCTTTATCATCAACTCGTGTTTTTCATTTTGTAGTATTTGTATAGATGTAGATGTTTATATAAAACTGTTAGAAAAATATTCATAATATCACCCGTTAAAATGTATTACATAACATGCGAAAATGAAAATTTTAATAACATGTCTCCAAATGAGTTCACTCCAATCTAACGAGAATATCTTTAATTTGATATATAATTTGCATAAATTTGATTAAAACGAGCAAGTCATGAACACATTGATGATATGAGTTACGGATTATGCTCAAATGTCATATATATATCATGCTATTATGCGAGTAGTTTCATGCTAAAATATCATAAACGCAATTATGTGAATTATAGTTGGTCATGCTAAAATGCTATATAGGTCGTGCTAAAATATTATATACGTCATGCTAATATAAATCTGGGTCTGTTTTGTATGAAAAAATATGTCTGAAAATTGATTTTTGTATTTTTCATCTATTTTTTTAAATAAACTATTTTTTCAAATAAACATATGCAATATGGATCTTAAATGAAAGAGTATGAAAAGAGCTTTAATTTGATATATGATTTGCGTAAATCCGATTAAAAATGAATAAGTTATGATCGCTTAAAGTTTCTACAATATTTGTACAAATATGATGACATCATCGTCTATATTTTGACGGAAAGAAACTAACCCCTCACTTTTGAAGTTCAATTTATTTACCAATATGCCATCGCCTTTTTTAAAAAGTTCAACATATTTACAAGTTTGCCACCGATAATCTGTTTTAATCTTAACCATCCAAATCTATGAATGGGTGGATGGGTGGGTTCCTTGTTCCCACATGGGAAAGGGTACCCACCAGATCCATCCCCTACACACACACACACACACACACACACACACACACATATAGGATGTGGTTCAAATGAGTACTAGGGCTTGGTGTGAGAACTAGGAACTAATCCTAGCCCTGGATCTCTTAAAACTTAGGAAGCATAGATACTCTCCAAGGGGTTAATGTATTCATAAAAAACGTATTTAATACAAATATGAAAAAAATACGGTTCAAATACGTATTAAAAACGTATTTTAAATTATTATTTTTTTTAAATATGAAAAAAATACGGTCAAAATA
Organism: Perilla frutescens; assembly: GCA_026008535.1. Classification (NCBI taxonomy): domain Eukaryota; kingdom Viridiplantae; phylum Streptophyta; class Magnoliopsida; order Lamiales; family Lamiaceae; genus Perilla; species Perilla frutescens. Next base: position 34,875,340 of record BRKX01000012.1, read on the forward strand.
CGTTTTTTTATAAGTCAAAATACGTATTTCCTCCAAATAAGTAAAAAACGGCAGATTATGAGATTCATTCTTAAATCTCTCTCATCTCCTCCACTCCAAGTCTCCAACCCGCTGCCTCCGCCTCAAGCTATTGTCGCCGCCGCCAGCTATTGCCGCCGTCATTCAGCCCAAACGCCGCCTGACGCCGCCTCCAATCCATCAGCATCAGGTTCGACTTCTTCTTCTTCTTTTCTTGAAAATATTGCTTGGGTCGATTGAGATATGTAATTGAAGAAAAAATGAATGGGTTCATTAGAAATTGAAGAAAAAATGAATGGGTTCACAAATAATGCAAAGAATTGCCAAGCTGCTGGGCTACTTGTTGAAGGATTATATCCACACATTGTGTGGACGCCATGTGTTGTGCACACACTTAATTTGGCGCTACAGAACATATGTGCTGCAAAGAATATCGAGAACAATCAAGAAACATTTGAATTATGTTGTTGGATCTCTGGTGTTTCGGCAGATGCTACTATGATCAAGAACTTCATCATGAATCATGGTATGAGGTTAGCAATCTTTAATAAATTTGTGCCTTTGAAATTGCTCTCAATTGCTACTACTCGGTTTGCCTCAGTTATTGTTATGTTGAAGCGTTTCAAGCTTATAAAAAGATGTCTTCTAGAGATGGTGATTAGTGAGGAATGGGATGCATATAGAGAAGATGATGTTGAAAGGGCAGCCTCTGTCAAAATGAAAATATTGGGTGACACTTGGTGGGATAAGATTGAATATATCCTTTCATTTATGGCCCCTTTATACGACATGCTTCGAGCTTGTGACACTGATAAGCCGTGTCTTCACTTAGTTTACGACATGTGGTTTTCGATGATTGAAAAGGTGAAGACCATAATATACAAGCATGAAAAACTTCGGCCCGATGACTCGTCTAGGTTCTATAATGTGGTTCATACGATCTTAGAAAGTCGTTGGAAAAAAAATAACACTTCCCTTCATTGCTTGGCTCATTCGCTCAATCCGAGGTAATTATTTCAAACTTAAAGCTGTAATTTATTTACATTTACTTTGTTAGTCAAGTAGTCTGACTTTTCATTATATTTTAGATATTATAGTAAGAGATGGCTTGATCTGTGCCCCTCTAGAGTTGCTCCACATAGGGATCTTGAAGTTGCTGAAGAAAGATCGAAATGCTTTAAGAAGTATTTTCCAATTATGGCAGAAAAAAGGATTGTGACACAAGAGTTTGCTAACTTTTCTAGCATGGCGGGACATTTTGCTGATTCTGACTCGATTGAGGAGCGTTATGACATGGACCCCAAGAGCTGGTGGGTTATATATGGAACAAGTGCACCTAAGCTTCAAGCTTTAGCATTGAAGATTCTTAACCAGCCTTTATCCTCATCATGTGCTGAGAGGAATTGGAGCACATACTCGTTCATCCACTCCTTGCGAAGAAATAAAATGACACCTAAACGTGCTGAAGATTTGGTGTTCATTCACAGCAATCTCCGTTTGTTGTCTAGAAAAACACCTGAATACTACAAAGGAGACTCAAAGATGTGGGATATTGGAGGCGACAACTTTGGTACACTTGATGATGTTGGGGATTTAGAGATTGCTCAATTGTCGCTTGATGAGCCGGAGTTGGAGAGCATTTTCTTCACTGAGGATGGAAATGAGGATACAATGGATACTGAGGTTGATGAGGGGGATTTCATGACTTGATAGTTTGCTTTGAATTCAAATGACTTTGTTTGTAATATTAGTATGTTTTGAATTAGAAGTGTGAACTTATTGTTGTAAGACAGTTACCTTAGACTTTTAAGTTTTAATTAATTAGTTATTTGCTTTATTTGAGATAAATATGTTTATATGAGTTTCATAATATTATGATTATTATTATTAATATATAAAATATTACAAATAAATATAAACATATTTTTAACGTATTCGTATCTTGATTTTTTGAAAATGAGTGTATTTTCGTATCGTATCGTATTCGTATTTTGTATCCGTATTCGTACCGGTGCGTCGTAGCTTAAAACTAACGGATCAGATCGAGGATTTTTTTTTATTTTTATCCTTCTCATTTTTAATTTAATTCGATGAAAAGGGTTATATATGACTTTTTGTAAATTGAATCCCTTAAATCATGCTTATTCCATATCTCAAAATGAATCTCACGATCTCAATCCATACAACTATGAGGAGAGAGAAGTACAATCCAAAATTCCAAATGGTCAAGCATTCAAAGCTTTCTTCGACGTCGTGATATGGTCAATCCTCCATCGCAAAATTCTATAAAATGACCATTGACACTATCAAAAGACTCTTATATGCAGATGCGATCTCTCTAAATTGAACTACAAATCTGGAATCCTGATAGCAATCAAGAGAGCACCAAAAAAGCCAAGATTCATATTCATTAATCCCAAAAATATCGATGCCTGTTGTGGAGAAGAAAATCCCTTACATACCAATCCTCCATCGACTGCCGTCTAGCACCTTTCCACCGTCGTCCAACCCTTGTCAACCGTCGTGCAATGTCATTCAACCCCACATCATCCTCCACCACCATATCGACCAGTCCAATTAAACAGTCTCCAGCCGTCGTGGAGCATCGGCCACCTTCTTCTACCCATGCTTGGAATTTTTTCAGAGATTATTGGTTAATATTTTTTTAGATTTTGTTGGTTATAATATTTGAATTTGGGGTTAGGTTGATTTTATTTTTTGAAATCTTATGCATCAAGTTGTTTCTTTAAATTTTTAGTTTTGTGTTATATTGGTTTTGTCGCTTGGAATCTAATGCATCAGTTTCGTTGCTTAGAATGTTGGATTGTGTTGCTTAGAGCGTTTGGTTTCAGTGCTAGTATTATTCTTTTGTCAAATTTTCTTTGGAAGTAAAGATTTATACCTTATTTAGTAATGATTTGTTCATCGTTTATCAAATAATGTATTTTGTTATATGTCAATGATTGATTGTATTCATTAATTTGTTTATCTTTTTACAAACTCATTAGCAATGAATCATTCAAAATAAGATGTTCTTTCAAATTTTAACTACTAAGCAATGTTTGTGTGCATAGTATACAATATCTTAGTACCCATAAAGCAGTGAATCGTGCTTCAAATAAGTACCATTTTTTTATGTTCAGTCATTATAATTTTTTTAAATTATATTGGTAAGAAATGATATTTTCATAAATAAGCAACAAATAATACATAACAAAGCACCTATTAGTATCACACACACCGTTGACCAATAAATATTATCGTTTTAATATGTGCTTATAAAGTGTTCTTGACAAGAAATTATTTGGTGCTAAATAAGTATCGAACAATGCATAGGAAAGCATCCATGTTGATGGATGCATTACTTAGATGCATGCTTATTGCACAGAAAATGAGAGAAGAATGTTGCGGTTCTATGAATTATTATGCCTAACAAAGTTTATACGTTGTCACCAATTCCAATGAAATCAAAAGATAGTGGAAGTCGTTTAAAGATAAAAATCTATTATCGGTCATGTGGTTTTTGTGGTTGTTTAGTATAAATTCATAGCTTGGTTCATAGTGATTTTAGTGTTTATTTTATTTTATTGCTTTGTAGGTTGTGTTTTGTTGCTTTCAATATTATGTTTCATTATTTTGTATGTTTCATGTATTTGCTATAACTCAACAAAACTCAAAATCATACATCATCTAATTATAATAACACACATTTTTATGATCGATTTTGATACTAGTTTAGCCACTAGTTGTAGCTCATTATAATTGAGTTTGGTGTTTGTTTAATATAAATTCATATCTTATTATGATTGATTTTTGGTGCATGTTTAGTATAAATCCGTAGTTTGTTTTCATTGATGTTGGTGTTTGTTTAGTATAAATTTGTAGCTTATGTCACTTAAGTTTTGTGATTATTTAGTAGAAATCCATAATTTATTATTGTTACTTTTATGCTAGCTCATTAGAAATTCAACAAATTAAGGTCAACGCTCGGTGCTATTTTTCCTTCCACCTTACAATTTCTCATTAAACATATCATTTACACTCAATTGGCGCTTCACACGTGTACTTACAAAAATACAATGAGCATTTTTTGTGAAAACACAACTTACAAAGCAATGAAACAAAATAAGCATTAAAATCATTATCTAGCATATATATAAGTATGAATTACTACTAAACAAGCTAAAAAAAAAAAAAAAAAATAATAATAATAATAATAATAATAATAATAAGCATCTTCGTTACTATCTTCATCATGTTTGTCATCATTGATCATTGATGTTGTATTATCTCTACATCTGTCATTTTTCCTCCTTGTTCTCTTTTCTTCATTTTCAATTCTGATCAAAATATTAAGAGATACAAGCCTTCTGGCTTTCTTCTCCTCACCATGATTGATGACATTTTCCGAATATCATCTCTTCTTCTTTGTTAATTCTGTATTGTTGATGGAATTATAAAAAAAAAAAAAGAATTAGTAACCAATAAAATTAAACTACTAGACAGACAAAATCTTCTAAGCATCAAAACCATTATAAACATTTTAAATAAGTTACGAATCCCTACTAATAAAACACCAAACAGAACGTATTTGTAGATTTTTTCTACAAATTAAAGCACCAAAATCATTATAAGCATTTTAAATAAGTTACAAATCCCTACTAATCAATCACGACCTTCACTCATAGAAAGTATTTGTGTTCTTTTTACAAAGCACCGAAATCATTATAAGCATTTTACATAAGTTATGATTGAATCCCTACTAATCAAGCAACAAATCCACTCATAATAAGCATGTGTGTGTTGTTTTTACTAAGCATCAAAATTATTATAACCATTTTAAATAAATTATAAATCTCTACTAATCAAGCAACAAATTAACTCACAATAAGCATTACTGTATTCTCAACTAAACACCAAAACCATTCTAAGCATCTTAAATAAGCTACGAATCCTTACTAAGCAAGCACCAAATTCACTCATAAAAATATTTGTGTGTTCTTTCTACTAATCAAGCATTAAATATAATATGAGTACAATTTCATATTCCTTAAACGAAGCGGATGGATATAAATTATTCTTCAAAATAGATTTGAGTTTTTATTAATTAATATCAATTGAATATATATTATAAGCATTCATATTAGAAGCATTGTTATCATCACAAGCAACAAAAATTCAGAATAATAAAAAATACAACCATCAAGAGAGGGTGGGGCTTGGGTGTTGTGGGAGTGGTCGAGGTGTTTCGACGGTTGGATGGTGGTCATTGGGGTAGCGTTGGAGGTGTTACGGCGGCTGGAGGACATTCATCAAAAGAGGGTGACAGCACCGTGCTACTGGTCGATTGCTTGACGATGGAAGAATGGTGATAGACGGCTTCTCTCTCCATAATAGTCGGTAATTTCTATGGGGGTCAATGAATGTGAATCTAGCTAGGGTTTTCGCTATCTTAATTCAATCTAATCAAATATTAGATACATATCTTGCGTATACTTTTTTATTGTGTTTTCCATCTAAAGATAAACACACAATTACATCAATATCCTTATATTCCTAATTTATAATCAAATATTACAATAATTAAATATTCTACTAATTTAATCTCCACCATCCAAAAAGACATATTGGAGGTTATGATTAGTTCCTAGTTCTCACATAAAGACTAGTACTCATTATAATCAACCCCTCTATATATATATATATATATATATATATATATAGAATGGATCAAATGTAAACCAATGCCCAATGTGTAAACTGTAAATCAATCTCCCACCATCCATCTAAAAACGGTCAAGATCTGGAGAAAAATTTGATGGCAGTTTTGTAATTTTCGCAACTTTTTTCAGTCTATGGGGGTATTTCTGTCCGTTTGGTAAAAAAACCAGATGTCATGCTGACTTAGCATCTAAAAAATTCTTAAAAACTTCAAACGGTCATAACTCGCTCATTTTTCATCGGATTAATGCAAATAATATATCAAATTAAAGGTTTTTAAACCCCTTTCATTTAAGATTAGTGAAGCATATGTTTATCTAGAAAAAATATGACCGAAAAATACAAAAATTTCATTTTTCACGCGTATTCAGGCTCAAAATACTTCGTTAGCATACAACATATGCTTCGTTAGCATATGTCAAATGTTTCGTCAGCATCAGTTATACTGGGATAAAGATTTATTCAATCATAATTAGATATACTTCGTTAACATATAAAAAATATTTCATTAGCATATGACAAATGATTCGTTAGCATATTCTAAATATTTCATTAGCATCGATGATATTATTGTGAATGTTTATTACATCTCAATAATATATGTTTCACTAATATTAATTATATTTGCTATAAATGTTTATTTAATCCCAATTAGGATGTGTTTCATTGGTATATAACAAATATTTCATTAGTATCAATTATATTCACAATGAACAATACATTAATGCATTAAAATATTTTTTATATGAGAATGCTAATGCACTGCTAACGTTAACATTATCATATGTTAACTAAAATATTATAATAATGCCAATGTAGTATAATTATATCTGGTAATAGATTTATATGTATTTAATATTGCATGTATATTATTAATGTATAACATCCATCTCAATTAAACATGATTCGTTAGCATATGACAAATGATTCGCTAGCATCATGATTAGTTATATTGCTATCACATCAATTTTAGTCCTTGTTTACCTTTTTTGTCCAAATTGATATCTTAACTACTTTAAAGGCATCAATTTGATTCTTTTTTCTCTTTTAATAGATAGAGGGAGATGAAAGTTAATAACATCCGTTAAAATACACACTTTTTGGATCATTTCAAATATTAACACACATTTTTACACACATATAAATTAAACGCAGTTGTTCAAAAATTTATAATTCAAAATGCTCATAAAATCTAGTAATCATTGTTGGAGTCCAACAATGATGGTGGGGGTGGGGGTGAAACGGTTCAAAATGGACGAGATCAAGATTGAGGGGCAAAATAAAAAAGGAAAATAAAATGAAAAAAATGAGAAAAAGAAGAACATAAAGTGTTTAATTCATGTGTGTAAAAGTGTGTTAATGTGTCAAATGATAGTAAGATCGAAATGCATCTATAATATCTAACGAGTAAAAAACTATGCTAAAATTTCCAGTGAGGATAATTCATGTTTTAGATTTTTCTTGATATTGAACATGTTAATAAATTTTATTATTTTCAAAAGTTAATATTAGAAATGCACATCAAGTATATTTTCAAGTTGAAAAATATTTTTCAACCATACGTATAATAAACATCTGTGTAATAATTTATATAAAAAAATTACTAAATTCTCATGAAAAAAGTTTAGAAAATAATGTTGAAAAACCATTAATTTTATGATAGTCAGATACTACTCTTATAGTGACCTAAATATTAATTCAATTATAACGCGGACATTTATTATACTTTTCGGAAGATAAGTACAAAACAAATGAAGAGATTTTGTACATTTAAATACTTTATGTAGTATAATTTATATTTTAGTAATTTCTTAAATTAAATGTAGATGAATTTTAGAAAAAAATTATGTTTGATTATTTATAAATGTAGGAAATAATAACATCACGATAAAAATGAAAGGAAATGTAAAATGCACTTATAAAAATTATATGTTTAAAGCTCATCAACATTTACATTCATGATTATCTTATTTCAATTGTTATAATTTAAAATATAAATTACACAATTAGAAATCATTAAATCAAGATAACCATCTAATCAATTTATTTTAATCAAGACTAAATAATTGACAATCAATTTAAGTTTTTGCTTTTTGTTTTATGCAAATTTAAATAATATTTCACACACTAAGAATTTATACTTAGTAAGATACATAATTCAACATGAAATTTAACAAAAACATGGATTACTTATCATTCATTTTTATATAAAATAATTTATTTTAATATGGTTAGTATAATTTTATTCTAAATTTTATATTTTATAATTATAACTGGCATTTCTCTTGTGCGATACACAAATAATTATTATTTTTTAGATCTATAATATTATGATTATTTTAAAGTTCTATAAGTTATGTTCAATTTTTAAAAATTAATAAAATGATATGCACGTGTGCTAATTAATTAGATAAGAAGATCAATTTTGTGTAGTTACGACACACAAATTAAATTAAATTTTAGGAACTAAATAAAAATACATGTTAGAAAGATCGAATTGAAATATTTCAAACTACTCGATTTTATAAGTATCAATGCATAATTGTCCACGATTAAAGAACATTTGATTTCTTTGAATATATGATATATAGGTATAAAAAATATAATTATTTAATTATTTTAAATGATAAAATTTAAATAGAAAAATAATAAATTATTGCAAATTATTTGTCACGCCCCAAGTTTCGTAAAATAAAATAATAAAAATATTAAAGAAGGGACGTCGCTTTCATTAAAATATAAAATATTTAATATTAATACAGCGGACGCTAAATAATAAAAACTCGTTAAAGACCATCATCACACGTCACCACGCGCACATCGTCCAAGTAAATCATCAACCTGAAATAAATAATAGCTTTAGGGTGAGTGCTATTGACTCAATAGTGACCGTATTTATCTAAGTTATACAATTATAATAAATCATAATATGAGTAGCCCACGGCTAATATATTGAGACATATACAGCTCATCAGCCAATAATAATAGTCGTAACTCGTAGGTTAATAATTGTGAACCTGCATAAGAGCATAACAATGATAAATAATAATGTGCGTCACATCGAATTCTCCACCTTAATCTTGACTTGGAACTTGATTTTGGAAAATAATACGGATTGGTTAAGTCCGCGCGCTGCCTAATAATATAAATACTTGATTAATAATAAATAATAATAATTGAAAATAATTAAAGAATAATAGAATAATTAAAATAATAAAATGCATGAAGTTAAGCCCAATTCATCTATTATTCCCTTGGCCCATTAAACAACCAACCCATTTAAATTAAATAACTTAGCCCAACGACTTCACAAACTCAACAACAATTTAAAATAAAAAAATGAAATTTTCTTTCTCTTGCATGCCACTTTTCGCCGTAACCCATCTCTCTCAAACATCATCTCAACAAATCAAAATAAGAAAAACAACCAAAATAACTATTCTCTCTTCCATCCCCCTCCCTCACGTCTCTCTCTCTCTCTCTCTCTCTCTCTCTCTCTCTCTCTCTCTCTCTCTCTCTCTCTCTCACCAAGCCACTCATTTTTCCTCTTGCATATAACATACCCTGCAACAACACAACATCCATCGGCCACCGATACCTATAGCAGTAAGTGTCGCCCAAACTGCTGCCGCCAAACGCCAAGAACAGTGACGATAACCCAAGTCATCGAACACCGTCAGTCGGACGCAGCTGAACCTCCAAGCACCGCCGCCACCACCTCCGCCTCAACACCCACACAAACACTGCCCGACACCCCCTCCCCATATGAGATGCAAAAGTATGAAAACAAATGATATATATATATATATATACCTATGAATGCTTCAACTATCCAAAATGCTCTAAAAGATGTTTTGAGAGATGATTGGTGTGTTTAGAATGAGGAATTTAGCTCCCTTTTATAGCAAGAAAACTGGAGATGAAAAGGTTTGAGGTTGAATGCTATCATTAAATCATAGATGATGGAGATAATGGACAAGCAGAACAAGTCAAGGGGTTTTCAAAATCTTAAATGTAAGAAAATGGCTACTGTTGCTGCAGATATTTATCCCACGATGAACACAATATATTGGGCTAGGATCATTGGGCCAAAATAAAGAATGGATCATTGGGCTAGTTAAAATATATATTGGGCTAAATAAATATAGGGTTTAAACTTTTGGAGGATAAATCAAATAATTAAAATATTATCTACCAACTAATAATAATAATAATAATAATTTAGGCGCGACTTATAGAAATATAACAAATAATACAATATGCATTATAGAAATCATTTTTGAAAAGGAAAATGTAGCAAATTTTATTTAAAAAAAATCAGATCGCTACATTATTGTTGTTGTTGTTGTTGTAGTGTAACACAAATGAAAACTATTTTTTTAGACGACAAATGTAGAGTACCACAAATCCTCTACCTATGCATAAAAAAATAAAATAAAAAATATTACAAATTTTAGATTTTCAAGTAAAATAATAATAATAATAAATAAGATTGCAAAAATTTGCTAAAATACAACAGTTTAGTCTAAACCGATGTGGAAAATGTAAAAATAAATAAATAAAAGAAGAAGAAAATTTATATTAATAAATGTCACTATTGTTGTCTATTAACTCAAAACTGTTGTCTATCATATAAAAATTGTTGTCTAAAATATAAATGTTAAATCGTGTGATAGACAACGGTTTATACCAGAACCGTTGTTTATCATATGATTTTATCTTACTATATGTATACATATACACTTTATGGTTGTTAATTATACATATTATATCATTATTTAGTAAAATTATACAAATTGTGTGCAACGTGCATTATCTGTTAATCAGTTAAGACTAAAAGTATTTTGACCATATTCGAACGAAAGGTGAAATTTAGATGAGAATTTCGGACACCTGGTTCGTTAATGCATGAAGAAAGAGCATATCTCTGAAGCGGAGTTTTTCCAATTTGAGCATTTCCTTATGTTTTTCGTGTAAATTAAGGTACACGTACGTACGAGGAAGAATAAATATTGCATCAACACTTAATTGTTTGATGAGCAAAACAATTAATAAGATAATGGCAGTGTAATTAATACATATACAGCAGCAGACAAGACAGTGAGACACACACATGTATATAGTACTTTTATTAATCCCATATATATCAGGGAATATTATCTCCTCATTGAATTACAAACAAGATAAGATTCACACCCGTTTAGCTGCCTTCCACTAGAAATTGGATTACAGATTGGAAAATCAAAAATAATAATAATAATAAAAATAATAATAATAATGATAAAATTCGAAGTTTCCCATGCATGAGCATGATGCATGATGTGAAGCCTGCAAGTTTATTATTGAGGATCTGTATCTGTAATTCTGTATCCATCCATGGTGGTTAATTAGGTTTGATTTATTCTTTGGCGTTGGGCTTTCTGGTAATGGAGAGGTGGATTCCAGGATCATTGTGGCGGATGGTGCCGTTGTAGATGATGGAGTTGTTCAATCCCTGCACATTGCTGTTCAAGTATCCTGCTATTTGAGACCCGTTTCCTTTTTCCTTCTTTCTTGATTTTCCTTCTTCACCATTAATATGCTGCTGCTGCTGCTGCTGCTGCTGGCTTTTCTTTTGCGATGAAGACGACGGATTCACTTCCATCACAGCTCCTTTGTTTTCTCCTGCAAGCGTGATCACCCTTAGCCCCACCTCATCTTCCGAATCAGACACTCTCTTGCTCGTCCCCTTATCTCTTGCTATACCGTTGTAGTTGTTGCGACCTCTGCTCAATTTCACAGTTCTGTCGATTGTTTTGTCCTCCATAACAGTACTCTTTTGCTCGCCATCTGACTTCGTCTGCGCCGGTGGTAATGTTAGAGGAGAGGGAGGCCGGGATAAAGGCTTTGTTTTAGGCGATTCCAAAGGTTTTATTATTTTTGGAGATGCTGCCTTGCTACTGACTGCTTCACTAGCCAATGCAGTCGTACCTGGTTTTGGTGGGGAAGTTCGAGTGAATGAGGAGGGAGATGGTGTTTTTGTTTGTGGAGATGTGCTAGCATTTGTCGGGCTTTGTTTCTGGGCAGGGGAAGTTTGTGGAGATGTGGTTGTTGGAGGTGGTGGTGGTGTTCGAGAAGGAAACCTTATTGGAGATGGCTGAGCTGCAGCTGGTGCTGGTGGTGCAACAGAGGGCCTTATTGGAGGCGCGGCTGGTACTGTTGGCGGAGGTGGTGGAGCTGCAGCTGGTACTGGTGTTTCAACAGAGGGCCTTATTGGAGGGGCAGTAGTTGGTGGTGCTGCAACAGGAGCCCTTGGGGGAGATGGTTTAGGAGTAGGAGCTGGAGCTGGAGCCGGAGAAGGAGATCGTGGTTGTGGTGGTGGAGGCGCTGGCTGCTGAGTTACAGTAGTAGGCCTAACTGGGAATGAAGGGCGCACTGCAGGCACTGGAGGCGGAGCTGCAGATGGAACAACAGAGGGTCTTATTGGAGCAGGGGCAGTGGTTGGTGGTGGTGCAACAGGAGGTGGTTGAGGAGTAGGAGTAGGAGCTGGAGAGGGAGATCGTGGTGGTGCCGGTTGTTGGGGAGGAGGAGGTGGTGGTGGTGCTGGCTGTTGGGGAGGTGGAGGTGGTGGTGGTTGCTGAGTTACAGTAGGTCTAAGAGGGAATGAAGGGCGCACTGGAGCTGGTGGCGGCGGAGCAGGAGCAGGAGCAGGCGCAGGCGCAGGCGCAGGCGCACGATTTGCCAAAGAAAAGCGAAACCATGGTCCGCGAGGCTGGCTTGCCATTTGGTTTTAGGAGAATATGAGAGTGTGCAATGAAATCACAATGATATGAGACATGATTTATAATGTGATGTACGACGAGAACATATCAACACAAGAAAAGTATCAGATTCAGCTATCATTATTCATTATTCATTATTCATTATTTATCAAATAAAAGTTGTGTAACTTAAGGTTGGCATCACCTCTCAAAGAGGTCATTCAAAAGGTAAAGTGAAAGTCAAGCCCCCACTTAAGAGGTGCCTCTTACGTTTCACTCAACACTCATTTCGCCCTAACCTACAGACTAACCACAAACCTAATCGACACATGGGTTTGCCATAAATGACTAAGATGAGGTAATTCATAATTGCGGCTGCAGCTCCAATTACTTTCTTACAATAGTAAGTCATAAATTCCACATGTACAAGTGTGAAACCGACAGTTGAATAAACAAAATATTGCTTCTTTTTCAGATTCTATGCTCCAACACCTGTGACTATATATGCTTCTTCAATTCATTGTTGTTTTCCATTTACTTTTTTTTTTTTCTGCCCCAGCAGAAGCCGTCGCTATTGCAACAGCTTCCCCTTTTCATCGGCTGAATAAAGAATCCAATATGAATGCTGTAATGTGTCACCCTTTATAACCATTTACCACCTTTCCACTTGCTTGCTTACTGACTCAATCTCATAACCAAATTTATTTCCCCCTTTCTTTTTTAATGTGCCTTTGTCGTTTAAACAGGATCTTCTATTATAAGTGTTGTTCTGTAAATGGAAGGCCGCTCCTTTGTTTATGTTGCTCATAAATTTTAATAAGGCCGCTATGATGGGATTAATTGTTTGATTATTCTGTTCTTTCATTAATTAGTTGTGATGTTCGAGCACTGTATGAAAACGTAATGTAAAAGCATAATAGATAGCAGCAGATTGTCAATAAAGTTTGCTCGAACTTATTCTTGAGTGTTAATGGTTAAAAATTAAAATGCCTTCTCTCTGCTTTCAAGATTTTTACACAAAGTTATTCTTTGTAAAAAAAAAAAAAAAAAGAAAAAAACCAGTTTTACGGACAGGATGTCCCCATTTACAAGCAAAATAATATTTGTAGGAAAAAAAAACTATTAACAATTACAGAGGAACTGTATTTATAAAATTAATGTGATTTAGCGTCCCCTGATTAAGTATAAGACATACGTACGTACATACATACACACACTAATTTGTTCATCTGCATTTACAAGAAAACAATGTTTGCGAAATTGAATTAAAGAAAAATAATCTTATAAATAAATACAATAACATAACAACAAAAGTATGAACGACTCGACTTCCGAGTGTACAGATTCAAGGCCATTTGGTGAATTCAAATACTTTGAAGACGATGTCGATTCCAGTAGGGATCTGCCAGATGAAGAGAAGGACATTCACCACATTCAGCGCAATGTGAAGATTTCTGGCAGTTTCACTTCCCTTCTGCATTGGAGGTACTAATGCAGCTGCTGCTGCCCATAGAATTGTTATGGCTGTTTTTATAATATAATCAACCCAAACTGGTTAGCTCTTCATCCAGGATACAGCATCACTTTTGTAAAATGTAAAATATGGAAATTTAATACCAACTTGAAGATTTATAATTCTTTCGAATTCTTTCCGTTCTGTACAAAATCAGAAATAACATGTTCAACTATTGTCTTCAAAATTTGTTTTTTTTTTCTTGATCTGTTGCTTTGTAGTCAGTCCATGGACTACAAGCAAAAAAAAAACAGACATGAACAAACTATATTAAAAAATGGAAGATGGTTTGGCTAAACTCAGATGATCAAACTATATTATTATTTACTGGACTGCTGATAATGAACATGTGTAAGCTGCAGGTACATATATTAACTTAAGAGAGGTTTTCAACGTGTTTTAGCAACATAAGATTTTTACAAGATTAGCCAATCTGAACCTTAGTTAATATATCAGGGAATTTGCTACCTATGTTTGTATAATTCAAAAAATGAAAAGACCAAGATGCATGTCATACCTGCCCCGGCAAATAGATGAGGTCCGGGAAATAACTTTCCAGTTCTGAACCATGTGTTTATCCCTCCAAATACGGATTCGAACACTCCAAATCCGAGCAATATGGAGCCAGCATTGAAGTGTTTATCTCTGTAAGACCCCTTGATTAACTCTTTCCTTTCCTGAATGATGCGATTATTGTCAAGAACAGACCAAGTTGGCATTATTCCCGCAAGACTTAACTATTTACAGTGACAATATAATATCACAAAATCAAATTAAAAGATCATAGATCTGCAGTTTACTACATAAACATTTATTAATGACTCGTGCAATGATGGTAAAATCATATAATAATGAGTCACATTCATTTCATTTAATCTGTAGAATATAAATTATCACAATCTTGTAAAATCTCTGCTTCACGGACAGTTGGCCACTAGTAGACAAGAATCTCAACACACTATAATTTATAAAAAGATATCAGTCATTACTTTCACTCTTTATAAGTTCACTAACAGAAACCTCTCTGTTTTCCTTATAATATGTCTTTTCCCAAACTAGTTGGAGAAAAACTAGCTGAGAAAACACTTTCCGACTTGATTAGGGTTCCCAAAAAATAAAGAAACAAAAACAAAATTCCTTGAAAGCTGAAACCAACCATAGACCATAGGAACGAAGAGAAGATGAAATTTGAAGGTTATATACCTCAGTGAGCTGCTGAATCTGGGCTTCAAGAGGCGACGGCGGTTGGGGCGGCGGGGAGCCGTCAGGGGTGACGGCGACGGGCTTAAGTTGCTTCTTGAGCTGGTTAATCTCCTCCTGTATAGTGCGAACCCTCCTCCACTGCCACCCGAGATATCCAGCATACAACGTGTACACGAACAGCCCGCTCATCACGATCGGGTGAACCAACGCAAATGATCTGCCTTCCAGAATCCCAAATTCACCTCCAACGGCAAATGCATCCTGCATTCATGAATACATTAATCGCACAAAAACAAAATCATGAATTCGAGTTAGGATTCGGAACACACCTCGGGGGCGAGAAGGAAAGGAAATGTGAGTGCCGTGAGAGGGAGAGAAGCCGATTTGAGGTGGTGAAGCACATCTATTTTCCTAACACTAACAGTGTGTGAATCTTTGGGATTGGGGGGAGGGTATTCAGATTTGCAAGTGGAGATGAGCAATTTTGATTGGATTTGGGGGTGTCGTCGTAGCGGCCTAAGATTGGGAAGTTTTGGGAGGCTGAGTGTGGCTGCCATGCTCCACAGAATCATCTAGATTTTCAAAGCCAATGCAGTAGTATGTTGTAGTTGGACAAAGATAGGAAATGTGAGGACTGCTTCAGGACTCGTCTACACCTACAATTTAACTTTTAATCTTTGGCTGCAATTCCCAACATAAAATTTAATTTACATCTAGTAAAGAAAGATTGTAATTTAAAAAAGGAACCAGAGATTATAATTATGAGATGAGATCTTTGATTTTGTTTTGGTGTTTCATTCTGTATTCTAATAATTAGTTTATCACACATGTATTTAATTTTTTTTTTTTAAGTGTACAATTATTTTCTTTTTTAAGTACATACGTAATAAATTCAATTATTAGAATACAAACATCAAACTTGAATAGAGGATCCCGTCCAGATAAATTGAGTATTTTTTATTTTTTTTTGAATAAATGTCATATTTTATCATGAACTTCAAGGTGATTAACATAAATGTCATAATCATAAAAACATAATGATCTTTTAGCATTTATTTAACACTAAAGGAAATTTTTTATTTCCGAAATGGGTGAAATTTCTTCTTTTTTTTTTTGTCACAACCACATCATTTTATGTTGATGTGATCTGTGTCATTTTTCACGTCATTTTTTTTTTTTTTCTAAAATTTCACCCAAAATCCCAACAAGTCAGGTTATATGTCATATACCTAGAGTTTTCTTTGGTATTGGATTTACAATAATGCTTTCGACAAAAGCAAGTAAATTAAGGGAAAAAAAACAAGATTTAAAAAGTAGGAGTTTTGTCGACACTTTGTACTTATTTTTTAAAAAATTGATGAGAAAGGTCCCACCAAATCAGCTTTTACACTGAAAACTGACAAGATTGTTAAGGTGCAGTAAAAGAAATAAATTCTTCTTTTTTGAATTAATCCACCCCAACAACCCCAACACCCCCCACATACGTCCATTCTCTCTCCCCAAATTCAAAAGCTGTAAAAAAAAACTCAAAACTTGCAAGAAGTAACCGTTGTCGGCCGGCGTTAAAAAATAGTAGATCGGCGGTAAAAAGAGTAGGGGCGGCGCTCGAGAACACAACAAAAATAATCGATGAATATTTTATTTTAAAAAAAAATAATCGATGAATATTTTAAAAAATAATCGATGAAGTTTAAAAAATAATCGATGAATAGTTATATATTAATCGAGGAAAGCCTAGATTAATCCTATACTAATCGATGACGTTTAAAAAATAATCGATGGATATTTTATTTTAAAAAAAAACTAATCGATGATTATTTAATTAATCGAAGAACATAAAAAACTAATCGAGGAAGTTAATATTAATCGAGGAACCCAAAAAAAAATCGATGAATATTTAATTTTAAAAAAAATAATCGATGATTATCTAATTAATTTTAAAAAACTAATCGAGGAAAGCCTCGATTAATTTAGTACTAATCGAGGAACTTTTTTAAACTAATCGAGGCTATATATATTAATCGAGGCTGTGTATATTAATCGAGGCTATGTAAAATATAATCGAGATAATTTTTAAAATTAATCGAGGCTATGTCAAAAATAATTTAAGCCCTGTCTAATAATCGATGCCTAATAATTTAAGCCATGCCTATCAATTAAGCCATGTCTAATAATCGATGCCTAATAATTTAAGCCATGTCTAATAATCAATGCCTAATAATTTAAGCTATGTCTAATAATTTAAGTCATGCCTATCGATTAACTAACTAGGCCTCGATTAATATTAAATCGATTAATATTAAAAATAGCCCTCGATTAACTATGCCTCCATTAACTTTCAATTGCCTCGATTAATATACACATAGCCTCGATTAATATATATATAGTGTATAGGTTGTATTAGAATTTCACATGTGAGAATCAATTTAATTATACTATACTGTATAGGTTGCTTTGAGATTTCATAATTGATAATCAAAGTGATCCTCACAAGTAAAATTCCGATACAACATATACACTATATTAAAATCAAATTGATTACACTATGGTGTGTAGATTTTATCGAGATTTCACTTGTGAGAATCAATTTGATTATACTATATAGTGTATAGGTTGTATTAGAATTTCACATGTGAGAATCAATTTAATTATACTATATTGTATAGGTTGTTTCGAGATTTCATAATCGATAATCAAAGTGATCCTCACAAGTAAAATCCCGATACAACATATACACTATATTAAAATCAAATTGATTACACTATTGTGTTTAGATTTTATCGAGATTTCACTTGTGTTGGTTATACTATATAGTGTATAGGTTGTATTAGGATTTCACATGTGAGAATCAATTTAATTATACTATAGTGTATAGGTTATGTATAAATTTAATATAGCATCGATTAAATTTAAAATTAGCATCGATTAATTATATTAATTCAATGCCTCGATAGTTAGAATAGTTAGATAGTTAGATGTTATTCTAATTAATAGCATCGATAGTTAGAATTAGTTGGATGTTAATAGCATCAATAGTTAGATGTTATTCTAATTAAATAGCCTCAATTGATTTTAATAGCATCGATTATTTTTAGGATTATTTTAATTGATTATTTTTACAATCAATTATTTTAATCGATTATTTATAATCGATTGACAATCGATTATTTTAATCGATTATTTTACAATCGATTAAAAACAATCGATTATTTTAATCGATTATTTTTACAATCTCAGCCTCAATATTCATCGATTAATGCCTTGAATTTAAGCCTCAATTATTTTACAATCTTCCTCGATTAAATTAAACTTATCATCGTTTAACTCTAATGACCTCCATTAAATCTAAAAATGCCTCGATTACTTTACATTATTCCTCGATTGACTCTAATGGTCTCGATTAGTCTAGAAAATGTCCTCGGCTAATTTTCAAATATCCTCGATTACTTCTAAGAGCCTCCATCAATTAGTTTTAACCTATACCTCGATTAATTTTAATCTATGCCTCGATTAATAGTAATTTCAATTATGCCTCTATAATTTAATAAGGTCCTCGATTAAGTTAAAAGGGTCACGATTACTGGTTCAAATATCCACGATTATTGCTAAAACAGGCATCGATTAATTTCAAAGGACCATCGATTACTTTAAAATTAACCTCGATTAATTTAGCAAATTATTGAAAACAACAAATAATCAAAACACATGCAATATAATCATTTCTTAACAACAAATAATCAAAACACATGCAATATAATCAAAACAATGAATATTTGCAAAAGAATTTCATGAAAATGGACAGTACAAAACGTACCTTTCAAATCGTCGATTATTCAAAGTTAATCGATGCCCTCCCTTAACTTTGAATAATCGCGGATTTTTAACTTTCAATAATCGACGATTTAATCGTGGGATTATTCAAAATTAATCGATGCCTCCCTTCACTTTGAATAGTCGAGGATTTTTAAAGTTCAATTAATCGAGCCTTCCTATTATTTAATCGATCCCTTAACTTTAATCGTGGGCTGCTTTTATTTATTCAAAATTAATCGAGGCCATGTATAACAAGTATATTAATCGTGGCCTTCGTATTATTTAATCGATACCTTTTTGAAAATTAATCGAGAGCCTCTTTTATGGTGGGTGATTTTCATTAATCGATGCTTGATTCAATCGTGGCTTTCATTTAATCGAGGGTTCTGCATTGATTGATAATGTCCTGACACAAGTACACTGCGCCCAATGATTGTGTGTGGGGACATATTATTTAATAGTACAAATTGCCTACAAAACTGCCTATTTTTAAAAGTTGGTGTTTTTTCCCATTATCTATTTACTTTTGTCTAGATTTATACATTTTCACTTTTTTTAATGGCCTTAACAACTAAGTTCAAATGTAGTAGTATTTAGCCTTTAATTTTTACCCCTTCAAGAGTGTAATTGAGTTCGAGATTGCATGCGGGACGAACTTAATAGAGTCGAAATAACATGAATAAATGAGTTAACTTGAACATAAAAGTATTCAAGTCGGTTCGATTAGAAATAATAGAATAAAGAGATTCAAAATCAAAATACCACTTGAGATGAGAGTGGAAAAAAAAAACGAATGAAGGAAAATGGGGCCACGTTGTATGCAAGAATTGGCCGAACATAAAAATGTTATGATAGTGGGCCATTAAGAATGATGGTCTTACTATAACTAAAATGGGCTCGGCCCAAGTATACTATAGCCGAATAAATAATGAAAATGGTCAAATACACCCTTTATGTTTACTTTTATGATCAAATAAATCATTTAAGTATTTTTAAGTACAAATAAGCCATTAATGTTGGTATTGTTGACATACAAACCCCTCTTTACTATTTCTACTCCAAATCAAGTTTGTGCCAAAATTTCTTCTATATTTTAAATTCATTTAAAACATTAACACTAAGAATTAATTAATTTGAATTCTAATATCACTTATTTATATTTAAGCATTTTCTCATTTATCTATATCTTGTTTTATAAAAATATATTTATTATTACAGGTTTACAAAAAAATAAATAATAGAATATTTTGGACACTATTTTACAGTAATTTTATACAATTTGTTTATCTTAAATTATTTATTAACATCACTATTACAACATGTAACTTCTATATTTAAATTAAATTATGATTTCATTGAAATAAAATTATTTATAGGCAATAAAATAATGTTACACTCGATAATGAATGTGAAAATAATGTTAATGTAGCTACCCATTGTATTCTTGAAAAATAATTTTATTTTGATTAAATCATTTAATCCACAATAGAGATAGAATTTTGGTCTGTTTAAATCGCAATTTAATTTAAATATAAAAATTAAACATTGTAATAGTGCTGCTAAAATAATTTAAGAAAAACGAAATGTATAAGTTACGATAAAAATATTGTCCGAAATATTATATTATTTATTTTTTTCATAAATTTATAATAATAAATGTATTCTTACAAAATAGAATATAGATAAACGGGAGAAGGTTTAAATATAAATATATGAGATTTGAAATTCTAATTAATTAATTCTTACTATTAATGTTTTATATTAATTTAAAATATATAAAAAAATTTGATACAAACTTGTCTTGGAGTGAAAATAGTAAGGAGGGGATCTATGTTAATAATACCCAATATTAGGATTTATTTGCATCTAAAAATGCTCGAAGGACTTATTTGATCCTAAGGGTAAACATCAAGGGTGTATTTAACTATTTTTCTGAATAAATATTTTAATAGACATGCTTACTTGCATCTATTATCACGTATGTACTTTTTTTATTTTGATAATTGCAACATAAAATACTTTTATTTTTGCAATAACAATATGTGGGAAAATTTGGTATAACTAAGGGGGGTGTATTCAATTAGGATTTTGATGGATTTTGTTGGACTTTAAAATGTCCATGGATTTTTATGGATTTTATAAATCCATAGACTCCACATGGAGTCTCCCAACTCCACGCAGAGTCTGGCGGATTTGTGTATGGATTTCGAATGAATTTTGGATGATTTCAACGGATTTGAAATCATTTTTTCCAGCGCTCGATGGAACACAGCGATCGGTGGGCCTAGGAAAAAATGGAATCCAGCGACCGCTGGAAGCCAGCGGCCGCTGGGAAGAGACGCGAAGCTAATCCAGTGACCGCTGGTCCGAGCGGCCGCTGGAGCCGCAGCCTTGCTCCCAGCGACTGCTAGCACCCAGCGGTCGCTGGAGTGCCATCATCGGCAAAGCCAGCGGCCGTTGGGGTCGGGTGACGGCTGGGGTGTCCGATTTCAACTCCTCACCGACCGTTGGGACACAGCGCTCGCCGAATTTTCCAAATCCATCGAAATCTCGTGTCCAGAGGTCGGATTTCATCCTTTATAATTTTCACATCAAATCCAGCTGAAATCCAATGAAGTCAATGACTTTTTAAAGTCCATGGATTTTTGAATACCTCAGGATTTTAAAGGACTTTTAAAAGTCTGGATTGAATACCTCCGGATTTTAAAGGACTTTTAAAAGTCTGAATTGAATACCTCCGGATTTTATAGGACTTTTAAAAGTCTGGATTGAATACCTCTGGATTTTAAAGGACTTTTAAAAGTCTGGATTGAATACACCCGGATTTTAAAAGTCCATTAAAATTCATCCAAATCTCAAACGAATACACCCCCCTAAATCAAACATTGTGGTTTATATGACATGATAATATTTACGTGGGTGGTGAAAGTAAAATTAAAAGCAAACAAGGGTTTGAGTTTGGATTAATTCCGTCATATTTTGGCCGTATGTTTTAATTACCAAAAAATATAATTTCATATTGTATTATAAAAATTGAAAAGTTGTATCTTAACCTATAAAAATGTGTAAAGATCATGTTAATAGAGACAACTAATACTAACAGATAATTGATATAGATACAAAGACGAAGAGAATATTTACAAACAAGCCATTTTTATTTTTATTTTTATTTTTTCGTGCTTGTTTATACTTTTAGCCTATGTTGATGAAATGAATAATGCATACAGTTTTGGGAAAAGGTAAAATTTGGTTCTTTAATTATACATGAAATCTTAGTTTGATCTAGAAATAAAATTTCATCTCAAAATGATCCTTTAATTGTTTAAAAAGTATCAAAATGATCACACTGTTGGTCCCTAAATTAATGTCCGTTAACTTCTGTCATTTGCTCGACTAAAGACCATTAAATCATCCTATGTTTGCTCAAGAAATCCCCAAATTGAAGAAACTCATTTTTTCCCTATCATCACTTACTCCACCACCACCATTATCAACATAATTGCAGAACCACAATTTCATAAGTTGATTTCCCCCCGTCTTGTCACAACGAAACAACCCAAAAAGAAAAAAAAGAGTTGAGAGAAAGAGAGAGGCCCAGATGTATTGTGAGGTAAATGAGTAAAATTCTAAATACTAAAATCGAGGAGGGAGACAAATAAATCGAAGACATGCCGACGGAAGGAAGTGGAGAAATTGATTGGTGGAGGGAAGATTGTAGCTCTTGTTTTAGTGATCACCACGGTTGAGTCGCAAACTGCAAAATTACTAGAACGATAAGTTTGACAATGTGAGGGAAAAAAGGATTTGGGAGGTGGAAGAATGAATTGGTTTTGGGTTATAATTTTTGATTGAAAAAGTGAGCTGAGAATTGAATTCGATGTAAGAAGAATTGAGGTGGTATTTTTTTCTAAAATTTTTGTGAAGTAAAGGAAAGAAGATTTGTTCTGATTTTTTTGTTTTAATTTTTTTATTCAGAAATTGGGTTGAGAATTAAATTGGGTATAATAAGAACTGAGTTGTGATTTTTTTTTTTTAAAAAAGTTATGTTTAATTTATGTGTGTGTTAGTATGTGAAATAATCCAAAAATGTATGCTTCGACAATTGTTATTAACGGAAGTTAACGCCCGTCAGTTATGGAACTACCGGATGATCGTTTTGATACCTTTTAAAAAGTTAATGGATCATTTTGAGGCGAAATTTTACTTCGAGGCTAAATTACGATTTCGGGTATAGTTAAACGAGGGAATTGGACATTTTCCCTACACTTTTTTAACTTTCATATACTTTCTTGCAATTAAGTCTTCTTACACCAATTTAATTTAATTTAAGTCGCTGAACTTTATGGTTTGTTACAATTTGGTCATCGAAATTTCATTTGGTTCAATTATATTTTCAAATTTTAGATTGTGATCTACAGTTGAACTATCATGAAGGTAGTCGTTCAAGGGGTCGGTTGTATCATAAAGCAAAGATTGAAGAACAAAAGTTTAGGGACTCGATTATAACAAAACTCAATGTCGAAGGGCTTAATCAAATCAATCAAAAGTTCAAGAACCTAATTACAAAAAGTATAAGAGTTAAGGGACTTATTCATGCATTGATCCTTGATAAACAGATTAAATAATTGCCGATAATTATTATGTTCCTAGATTTGGATATCTGATACTGTATTTCAGTTTTATAATCTCATCTAATTAATATGTCCAGCGCATAAGTATGAAGTTATCGTGTTACATAATACATACATGCAGAGCAAATATATATAAAGAAAGCAATGATTAATGGATTATAAAAAGTCTAAAAAAATATTCATATAATTCCTTGTTTATTTGACTAAGGGAAAAGACAACTAAATTTCCTCACACGGCTTCCACACGTTAGTTCGGCCTCAGCGGTTAATAAAAAGTGGCCCAATTACATTAAATATCTTAGTAGACGATTATTCGAGTCGGTTATGCTATTTTATTTTAGTTTTGCTTTTTTGAATTTTGAAGGGACGAGACAGTTATGTTAACTTTTCAGTTTTCATTTGATAAGGTCCATGAAAATAAAAGATTAATCAACACAGACACGCTTAATCTTATTCGCCAATCTTTTTTTTTTTTTAATTTTATTTTGTTTTGTTTTGTTTTTGAGTGGTTATTCATTAATCGTATCTATTATAGAATCTTCCTGGCATAATCACTGATTTTATATTTCATGAAAGAGTTGTCAGCAAAAGTGCCCACCGTTTCAGAAATCGGTCGGCCGCAAGGTAGCGCATGGTGATTTGTGCTAACTATGATTATACAAATTTTGGATCAATTTTTATTTTTTCACACAAACATAAAAAATTTCAATAATTTAAACTGTTGGAAAATGTAATGGGTCAAGATCCTGCAGCAGAAAAGAGTGTGGTGTATTGGCCCATTTGGCCTCTCTATCTTGGCCCACTTACCTTATTTATTCTGGCCCAACTGCTAAAGCCCATCTCTCCCTTAACTTAATTTACCTTATAATACTTAATCCTAATCCTAAGTTACCATTTCTACTATCTCTCTCTACAAATGGCCACGCCGTTTCACCTTCTCTCTCAAGCTTCACACCACTCTCCTTTAACCCTACCTGCTTCAGAGCAATCTTTGTTGTTCTCTCTGTGTTGTTGGCCGGATTCCTGTCCGTGGTCTCCTGATTTGGCCGTGAGTTGAGAGTTTGCTGAGTAATCTTTGATAACTGAGGGTTTGTGAGAGCTTCAAGCCCTTTACCCACTTCACCTTTGTGGTCTAGGGTCTTTCCTGTCACCGGGAGTGCCGTCGCCATCACCTGAGGGAAAATCTGAGCCGATCTGTGTCTACAGGACACATTTTCCCTCATTTCAACTCTTTGTGTTTCTTATCTTGTGTTTTTTACTATTTTCTTCCTGTTATTGTTCTTGCATAAGTCAAAAATCATCTCTAACCTATTTTCTTTATAGATCAGTCACATATTGTTGGGAAGAAGGAGTCTGTGAAGTGTTGATCTCTAAGACCCCTCTGAAATCTGACCCTCTGAGTTAGCCTGTGACGACCAAACTTAAATATCAAAAGATATGCTACTTTGAGGCTTTCCGGCTTCCTGAGCAGCCGTGAGGAGAACCGAAGGGGCCGAAAACCAAGAGGTGAACCCCCAACCGGGCACGATGCCACAACAGTGGTATCAGAGCCACGGTGACCTGGCCAGGGGCACCCTCCTGCCTCCATTCTCCTCACCCCACCGCCGGTAAGGGTCACGCCAACTTCACCCCCGACGGGCTCAAAACAAAAGGTAAGTCAGCCCTCTTCCCTGCCTGGGAGAGCCGACTCTGGTATAACCTCTAAACCCTAAGCTCCTCTGTGTGGTATCTTGCGATCCTGCCTTAAACTTGCTTCCGCTTTGTTTTCTCTTAAGAATGATATGCAGAACAATAATGAAATCTTGAATGAACCTGTGATTGATGATATTAATGCAAACGATTCTGCTTCAAACAATGAATCTGGAAATGAATCTTCTGATAATATGATTGTGTCTGATACTGAAACTAGCCCTAATTCTGACAATGAAATTGAAACCGCTACTGAACATGTGTCTGAACTAGAAAACTTGGATAATTATCAACTTGCTAGGGACAGACCTAGAAGAAATGTGAGAATGCCTGCAAGATTTGATGATTATAACTTATCTTTATATGTCTTTAGTGTTTTCAGTAATGTGGATAAAATTGAGCCTAAGACATATAAAGAAGCTTTGAGTTCTCTTGAATCTGACAAGTGGATTGCTGCTATGAACTGTGAAATAACATCATTGCATGATAAAAACACATGGGTGCTTGTTGAAAAACCTGAAAATTGTTCTGTTGTTGAATGCAGATGGTTGTATAAGATTAATCAAGAAATTGATAATGTCAGATATAAAGCTAGACTTGTTGCAAAGGGCTTTACTCAGAAAGAGGGCATAGACTACAATGAAATATTTGCTCTTGTGGTAAAATTTACTACTGTTAGAATCATGCTTGCTTTGGTTGCTCATTTTGATTGGGAACTTAAACAAATGGATGTAACAACAGCTTTCTTGCATGGTGAACTTGAGAACAACATCTACATGCATCAACCTGAGAGTTTCATTGATAAAACTGTTCATAATCATGTGTGTCTGCTTAAGAAATCCCTCTATGTTCTGAAACAATCTCCAAGGCAATGGAACATTAAATTTGACAAATGCATGCAGAGTATGAATTTTACCGGGAGTAAATTTGATCATTGTTTATACTATATAAAATCCAATGTGCCTATGTTCATTCTTCTCTATGTGGATGATATGTTATTAATTAGCCCCTGCTTGAAAACTGTTGAGCATGTTCAGACATGTTTATGTGCTAATTTTGACAAGAAAGACCTTGGTGATGCTAGAAAAATATTGGGAATGAACATAGACAGAAATAGGAAGAATCATACACTTGTTTTGCATCAAACTGCCTATGTTGACCAAGTGTTGAAAAAATTTAATATGGAAAACTGTAAGCATGTGTCTGTGCCTCTTGCATCTCATTTCATGCTGAGTAAAGATCAATCCCCTAAAAGTGAATCTGAGATAAATGATATGCAAGGTGTCCCTTATGCAAATGCCATAGGTTCTGTGATGTATTTAATGATTAGCACAAGGTCTGATATTGCTTATGTTGTTTCATGTTTAAGTAGATATATGGCTAATCCTGGTCTGCCTCATTGGGAAGCCTTGAAATGGCTTTCTGAGATATTTAAAATCCACTATGTCTAGTGGTTTAATTTTTTCTAAATCTGCTGATGGTTTGAAATGTGTGGGATATGTTGACTCTAATTATGCAAATGATAGGGATCAGAGAAAGTTAACAACATCTTATGTGTTTACTTTATGTAGTGCTTGCATAAGTTGGAAATCTCAACTTCAGAGTATTGTTGTTTTGTCCTCTACTGAGTCTGAATATATTGCTGCAACTGAAGCTGTGAAAGAAGCCATTTGGTTCAATGGTGTGCTGTCTGAAATAAAATTCATTGATGATAAACAATTGCTATATTATGACAGTCAATCTGCTATACAATTGTGCAAGAACCATGTGTTTCATGACAGGACAAAACACATAGATGTGAGATTTTACTTTATCAGAGATATTGTGGAAAAGGGAGAAGTGTTGCTGGATAAAATCCCTTCAGAGTTCAATCCTACAGATATGGGCACTAAGTGCCTTCCGGTTGCAAAGCTGGAGGCCTGCAAGAGATCCTTAAACATGGATATGGGTTGAACTGTGAGGAGTAAATGGTATTTCAAGCCCAAGTGTTTGGATACCTGCCCTGCCTCTAAAGGCAATGGTTATTTCCTGTTGGTTGGTATTATGCTAGGTTGTAACTTGTTCAAGGATAGTCAGTTAATGATTGGAGACTTGTTACTGTTGTTAGGTTGATCTCTTATGTTGAGATTGAGATTAATGCGCATAGCATTTTTGCTCTCCACTCATGACCTGTCTGAGTGATAGGAAATGAGTAAAAAAAGGCTATGATGATAACCTCTATGTTTTTTTGGCAGGCACTTCCATGGAGACATAAAGACCAAATGGACAAAAGGTGGATATGTGGTGTATTGGCCCATTTGGGCTTTCTGTCTTGGCCCACTTACCTTATTTATTCTGGCCCAACTGCCAAAGCCCATCTCCCCCCTTAACCTAATTTACCTTATAATACTTAATCCTAACCCTAAGTTGCCATTTCTACTATCTCTCTCTCTCTCTCTCTCTCTCTCTCTCTCTCTACAAATGGCCGCGCCATTTCACCTTCTCTCTCAAGCCTCACACCACTCTCCCTTAACCCTACCTGCTTCAGAGCAATCTTTGTTGTTCTCTTTGTGTTGTTGGCTGGATTCCTGTCCGTGGTCTCCTGAGTTGGCCGTGAGTTGAGAGTTTGCTGAGTAATCTCTGATAGCTGAGGGTTTGTGAGAGCTTCAGGCCCTTTACCCACTTCACCTTTGTGGTCTAGGGTCTTTCCTATCACCGGGAATGTCGTCGCCGTCGCTTGAGGGAAAATCTGAGCCGATCTGTTTCTACAGGACATATTTTTCCTTATTTCAACTCTTTGTGTTTCTTATCTTGTGTTCTTTACTATTTTCTTCCTGTTATTGTTTTTGCTTAAGTCAAAAATCATCTCTAACCTATTTTCTTTATAGATCAGTCATATATTGTTGGGAAGAAGGAGTCTGTGAAGTGTTGATCTCTGAGACCCCTCTGAAATCTGACCCTCTGAGTTAGCCTGTGACGAACAAACTTAAAGATCAAAAGATCTGCTACTCTGAGGCTTTCCGGCTGCCTGAGCAGCCGTGAGGAGAACCGAAGGGGCCGGAAACCAAGAGGTGAACCCCCAGCCAGGCACGATACCACAACAAAAAGACAATCTTAATGATTATCTTTATCAAGGGTTGTGATTGTGTTATGACATGAAGATTCAAACTCAAGGAATAACGACTATTTTTCAAGATGAAGCCCTATAAAAGGCAAAGTCCATACAAAAGAAAGAGAATTTTTTGACGAGAAAAAATAATAGAAGAAGATATTCAGAGATCTAGAACTCACGATGAGTTTTGAAACAACTGCTATTGTTTAGAAGACATGATGAAGAATAATTTCATTGTACTATCTTGGGAGATCTAAAATATCCAACTTTTATAGTAATTGTTGGAATATTTTTATTTGAACTAATATATGTTAATTAAATGTGCATGATTGTTTTTAAATGATTCAATTAATGTGATCTATTAAGGTTATAATTATGGACTAAAGGGTATTAATATTGTCATAGAATTTTAATTTGTAGATATCACTAATAGATTTGTAATTTGTTAATGGACTGAATTGCAAATCAAAGATAACTTATTACTATAAGTTAAGGTTATGGTCCCTAAATGACGGTAGACAGAAAAATAGAATATGTATTCCTTCTGCAAAATTCTCTACATCCAACCCTAAGGTGTCGATTGTTCGGAAGATCCATATCACATTAAGAATTCAAGATTCAAGAACTACCACATCAAGAATTCAAGATTAAAGAACTATGGATTGAAGTACGCTTCCGCTCTAAAGTGTATCTCGATTTGTCATCATAGAGTTAATAAATTTAGGACGTGAATCTGGATTATTGCATGCCCTACATGATTAAATAATCTAACAGTAATAGCATCTAAGCACTTCATTGGGAAACTATGAGTTGAAGAGTTAATCTTCAGCAACAACAATGGAAACTGAGCATAGTAAGTGTGAGATGTCGTGCAACAATAGCACCTAAGCCCTCAGTGGAAAACTATGAGTTATCGAGTATCTTTAAAAATGACAGTAGAAGTTGTGTTGCAAGTGTGAACTACCGGTTACGATAGCACCTAAGCCCTCAATTGGTAAGGCCTGTGAGTTGGGAGACTGTCATACTTGAAATAGATTTAAATCTCCAGCAATAATAGTGAGACTGAGCATTGCAAGTAAGAGCATCTGACCAAATTTTGCAATTCAAGTTGTAATTGATAGTTTCCGAAAGCATGGTGGTCATCTTCTATATATTCTATCTCGTTTACAACTTTTCTATTGTTCAGCTATTTGTTGCGTGTATGATCATATATGTCCAAGTGTTTTATCAGTTCAAATCATATATCTTTGACAACTGAGTAAAACCAGCTAAGTTTTAAATTAGTACGTGGAAAATCAACTAAAACTTCACCTTCAGATGAGAAAGCGTTTTTTACACTCCCACAAAACTTTGATGATTTGACTAAGTGATTAGGTCGTGATTATTCACTCCCTCTTATAACTTATTTAATTTAGTGCTTATGGGACCAACAATTTTAATATCTTTTTTCCGTCTTTTTAAAGAATCAAAGTTATTGAATTTGATTTTGAGCAGCTTATTAGTAGGTATGAAATTATATATTTGGATCCATGATATTGTGAATTGTTTAAGATTTTTTCATGTTTGGTGTTGCAATGTGTTGTTTCATTTGGATTTTAGGACCTTGTTTACTTTTTCACTTTCACACCATAACTAGCATTTTTGGAATTATCACACACAAAATTTAGACTCATTGGTCGATTCTCGTATTTGTCTTCGGGGCACACTCTTGTTAGACTGTCTAACGGATCCCCTTGCGTTAGACGGATATTATTTGACCCAACAAAGTGGTCCCCCTCCTTTTTCCTTTTCTTTTTGATTTTTTTAATGATCTCTCCCCTTCTCT
Organism: Perilla frutescens; assembly: GCA_026008535.1. NCBI lineage: Eukaryota > Viridiplantae > Streptophyta > Magnoliopsida > Lamiales > Lamiaceae > Perilla > Perilla frutescens. The sequence goes on from BRKX01000012.1 coordinate 34,905,584, forward strand.
TTTGTTTATATTCAATTTTTAATTTCTTTTTTCTTCTTTTCCAGAAATTAACGTGTTCTCACTTTTTTTTTTTGCTTTTCCAGAAATGTGAGCTATCCTCTTTTTTTTTTCAGAAACGTGTTTTGCTGCTCTTTTTTTTATTTTTTGCTTGTCCAGAAACGTGAGCTCTCTTCTTCTTTTTTTCTTCTTTCCAGAAACGTGTTTTGCTGCTCTTTTTTTTCTTCTTTAGCAGTTTTTTCCTTCTTCTTTGGCAACATTTTTTCCTTCTTCTTTGGCAATTTTCCTTCTTCTTCTTTTTTGTGTTTTTTTTTATAATGATTTTGTTAATGATAATTCATCCATAATTAATGATATTTCACATCACAGTTAATGATACTTTATCAGATAAAAGTTATATTTTCATTAAAATAAAAATTACCGATGATTAAGCATTAATTATTAAATTAACAACAGAGAAGTATCATTAATTATGAAGCATCATTAATATAATGAGTAGTTACTACTCACTATCATGTTCAATTTTTGAATTGCAACATTTTCTTTTATGTAGCTAATGATTCAATTTTTGAATTGCAATATGTTTGAATTAATACTTTTCTTTCTAATTAGTGATACTTTCTTCTGCAATTAGTGATACTTTTCTTCTAATTAGTGATAATGTATTCTGCAATTAGTGATACTTTTCTTTTAATTAGTGATACTTTCTTTTGCAATTAGTGATACTTTTCTTTAATTAGTGATACTTTCTTCTGCAATTAGTGATACTTCATCCCTAATTAATGATACTTCACACATAGTTAATGATACTTCACCAGATATATATATCGAATGATACTTCACTTAATAGTTAATGATATTTTACCAAATTTATATCTAATGATACTTAACTTCATAGTTAATGATACTTCATTTCATAACTAATGTTACAGATACTTCTTGTTATTGGTTTGATAATTAATGTTTAATTAACCTCAGAGCTATTGATATTGTATATCATAGATAATGATACTTCTTTTTTATGGCTCAATAATTAGTCAACCACCAGAAATATATATATATATATATATATATATATATATATATTGAAATAAATCTATACCCTAAATTGAAATTAGTGAACCCTAAAATTGAATTGAATTAATTTATTTTTTTAAATAAAATTTATTTAAACATATATATTGCGCTTGATATACAATATTTACAATATTTATTAAAAGAGAAAAGAAAAAAAAGAAAGTTAAAACTAACGAAAAGAAGAAGAAAGGAAGAAGAAAAAGGAAAAAAAAAGCAAAAAAACTGCTGCCCAGTCACCAAAAAAAACAACAAAAAAGAAACGAGAGAAAGAAAAAAAAAAGAAATAAGAAAAAGAAAGGGAATGAGAAATGGGCTCAGTAGGTTGCGGGACCAAAAAATATGAAAGAAAAAAAAAGAGAAATAAAGATAAAGAAAGGGAATAAGAAATGGGTTTAGCAGGTTGTTGGGCCAAACAAAATGAAAAAAAAAAGAGTGGGCTTAAGCGCGGGTGGGTGGGTTTTGTGGGACAGATCGGGTTATATTTGGCCCGTCTAATGTAAGAAATCCGTTAGACCGTCTCATACAAGTTTTTATCTTTACCTTTTGATGAAGAGCATGAATGAATTAATCGATTCTTGAAACTTTTCATAAAAGAAAAGATAATCAGAAAGATGGGGTTATGGATAGAATTACCCTTTTAACTAGAAAGGTGAGGGGTAAGGGGAAAAAACTTCATCGAAGTGCGTGATATTTATATTTTAACTAATTATGGGCATTATCAAGAGAAATATGAAGGTTGTAGATATAATTAACCTTTTAATTGTTTGATTGGCAAGGAATTTCGTCTGTTAATTAAAAATTAACCTACTTCATTTGTCGACTTTAAATGATCGAATATTTCGTTCCAACATGAGTTCTAGACAAGACATCAAACTTAGCTATTCATCTATTTTATTTGTGATTTTGTTTTGAATCTAGAAATAATACATAAATAAGCTAAGACTCCACTTCGAATTTGACTGAATAAAGAATACAAAATAGTGTTCTAAGATATCTCAATTCATCAAATTCCAAACAAATGTCTCATTTAGATGAATGGAGCAAGATGTACTTCAAGGAATGATTCCTAATTTTTAGATTTTTATAATTTTATATTTGGTTCATTTTTTTAGGATTGTGGAAAATCAGGTTCCAAAAAAAAACTAATACAATTTTTTTTTAGATTCTAAATACCTATCTGGAGTAGGTATTATGATTATTTGTCTTTAGGGGTTTTGCGTTAGACAATTTGTATAGATTATTACTCTATTCATCCCAATTATATAGTCTCTTTTCTACTCACACTTAGATTAAAAATATTTATGAAAACAAAATATAAAAGCTAAACTTCCAAGACTACGCATATTTAATTAAGATTTATGACTTTCATAAAAATAAGTGGTTAGTTTTAAATCTTCAAATTCTAACAATGATGTATTTATACATTATTATGAAAAATAATATTAATTATAGTATTGAGATTATATAATTGGGACACCCAAAATAGTAATATGGGCTATATAATTTGGATGGAGAGGTATTAAATTTGGTTTCATAATTTTTCAACAAAAAATAGGAAAAAATTATTTGCAACTAAATTTGTTAGATTTTTTGTAATCTTAATATTTTTATAGATTATTATTAATTTTGAATTAAATAATTTCAACCAAAAAAATGAAAATTAAAAAAAAATAATGGATATTTTTGTCAACAAGATTCCAACTAAAATTCAATCATTTTAGCAATTAATGGTAAGGGGATGACGAACTAAAAACAACGAGTAACTCGGAGGTAGAATCAACAACAACATTCGAGAAAATTAGCACGTTGCCTTCAAATAATGTTGACGAATTAATGCAACATGTTTTTAATAATCGGTTTGTGTTTGTATTTATATATTTTTATTATTATTATTTTTATTTCTAGCAATATGTACTATATATAAAAACAGAAAAAATTCAATTTTGCCTCCAAATTGATGGTAATTTTGTAAATAGAATGTGAATTGAGGTTCATAAATATCCGATTTTTATTCAAATTTTTTTAAATTAAATTAATATTAATATTACAGATTGTGTGTAGTGGGTTACCGCATCCAGTGCATCAGTTTTTCCACGATCTATCGGTTAATTTTGAATTCAATTCAGAACACACTCTCATATTCACATGAACTCTCTCTCTCTCTCAGAATTCTCTCTACCCGGAGATTCCAATGGATGTTGTAAAAACTTCTAGATCTGTGAAGACCAAGCCTTTACGAAATTGTTGTCGCGATAGTGGAGGTTGGGAGTGAGTCAAATGGAAAGAGCGAACTGATGAATTGTCCCATTTGCTTTCTATCGATGATGAAGATTAATAACTTTTCCCAATTTTGTTTTCGCATTTTATCGAAAAATTAAAATTCATACTCTATTTGTGCATAAAATCTCAAAGAATTTGGGGGTTTTTGTGTAAATGTTTTTCACAATAATATTGGAATTGAAGAAGAAGAAGACGAGCCCATGGAGACCTTCATATGCTCTATCTTCCTCCCTTCAGAGGTTGCCTTAAATTGGTGTTCAAATTGAAAATTGAATTTACAGAATTTCGCTGCACTTTCAACCTATAATTGAAGCGGCCAATCGCATCGCCGTTGTTTTCATCACGCAATTATTGTAATGGAGGCGCCTAGCGATGCTGAGCCTCAAACACAGTCGGAGCCCTCCGCCTCAATAGCGGCGGAGGAGGCTGAGGAGCCGCAGGAGGAGGATGAAAATTCAGATGGTACCACCAATGAGGCTTGCAGTATTTTCAAATTACAACATCAACAATGGCGCCCAGAGCTCAGCCATCTAATGAAGAGAGCCTAAGCTGATTCTTATTGTGGAGAGCAAAGGTAATTTGATTTCATTAATTTCTCTATTTTGGGAATATACAATTTTGAATAATCTTCTTCAGCCCCTACTGCAACTGGTCGGACGAAACTGATTACGAAGAACACATAATTTGATTTCGCTAAGACTTTAATTTCTTTCTTTTGTTTTTTGGAATATTCAATAAATTGTTTATGTATTTCAAATATTATTTTATAGGATTCTATTAATATGAATAATTAAAAAGTTATGCGTTTTACTAATTTTATTTTTGATTTTGAATGTGAGATTGTTCTGTTCTCTCCGATTTGCAGAACACCCACGGAGGAAAACTTCCGAACATATTTCATCAAAGACACAATTTTTCTAAGATTCTTCTAAGATATTATTGGAGTAGTAATTATTTTCAACTTCATCGTTATGACTAAATGTATCTATATCCCTAATGATGTTTCTGAAAAGAGGCCCACTAGCAAGGTATGGCGCCTCAGTATTAAAATTCTTTCAGCAAGATATTATGAGAAACATATGCTGATATGAGGGCATTGCCAAGTTTACTTTGCTGCACATCAGCATTTTTTACGCAGTGTATAATTTTTTGCCACTCAGAAAGGATTTTGTGGACTTTGGGGTGAAAAAGTTGATTCAATTGACTTCTACAAAAAGTAAATTAAAGATCTTGATGATAAAGTAAGTGTGCCAACTAGCTTTAGAAAAGCTTCTCACATTCATTTGGTTTTTCATGTATTTATTTTCTTCCTAGATTCCAGTATTTTGCTTTATATATTTATTATTTCTTTTATCAGTTGACAATGGAACGCGAAAAAGTTATGAAAGACCCTAAGTTCGTCACTCCGGCTGCATTTGTGTCATTCAAATCAAGATGAGGAGCAGCTATTTGCGCACAGACCCAACAGAGCAAAGATCCTACACTGTGGTTGACATATTGGGCCCCTGAACCCCGGGATATCTACCGGAAGAATCTAGGAATACAGTTTGTTTCCCTTAGTATTCGGAAACTCATGGTATCAATAGCTATGTTTGCATTGGTCTTCTTTTGCATTGGTCTTCTTGTATGAAGAAGGTCATTACCTTCAATTATTTGCCATAAAAAATAATCTTTAATGCTGAATTCGCTCATTCTCCAGTATGAAGATATTTATGTACAATTGTACTTTCTAAAAATGGTCTATGTCCCTTTTTAAACCCCGAACATAAAGCTTCATCCAATTAATTATGGGAGATGAAGATCTTTCCCTTCATCACCCAGTCACAACTTATACATAATTGCCATGATTATCCCTTCTTTTGTTTTCTTGAGCAGGTTTTAGATGAGTAATTTATGAGTTTTGGGATTTCTAGGTCAATCATTAGCTTAAGTTTCAGTTTACTCTGCTTAATTTCCGGAAGAGAACAACTTAGTGAAAGGTCACTCATCAACAAAAGGAAGTCACTTTTTTTTTGTAATTATACCTTTAATCCATAGATATGCTAAGTGATAACCTCATATTTTACATATATTTTGAGGTACATTTGAGTGGTATTTGATGGGCATTGCATGCATAAAGTGATAAGTTTTGCATAGTTTCTATATTTTGTGCAGTGTCACGTGTTTGTTCATTGTGAAGGGAATTAATGTCATTTTTTGTGTGAACTTCAAATGAGCTTGGGAAGACCCTAGAAAGATAGGAAATCAAGTTAGGAACGTGTTGTAAAAATAATCGGGTCAATCGAACGAGAAACGAGTGAGAACGAAGCAAAACAATGAGAGGTTGCCGGATGCGGAAAATACCCGCAACCGGACTCACGACCTTGGGGGTCGCGAATCACAATTTTTCCCTTTTTCTGCACGGTCGTGACAGGGGTCGGGTTCTCCTTTATTTTATTCACGACCTGGTCGCGAATTTTGAGGTTGGTCACGAATTTTCTGCCACGTCATGCCACGTGGATTCACGACCCGAGTCGCGGGTGATGAGGTCGCGAGTCGAGCGGGCCTGTCTGATTTTTGACCTATTTTTGGGCTTTTCTTTACTTGGTATTTAAGGGTTTGATGCACGAAAATTCCAAATAATTCCACCTACCCAAAATTGCCACTAGAGGTTTGTTGTAGAGAAGAACACGAAGAGCAAGACTAAGAGATTCAAGTCAAGCAAGAATAGAGACAGAATAATTACTTCCGGGTTTTATTTATCTTTATTTATGTTAGACATGGTTTCTTGTTGGGTTTTAGTTTTCTATATTTGTATGGATAGCTAACCCTAGTTTTCTAGGCTTGGATGATGAATTATTTATGAAGTTTATTTTATTAGTTTTATCATATTTCCTATGACTTTATCTTGATTTTTGATTATTCTTGTTTTTATCTGTATTGTTTAACTGATCACTAAATGATACAATTTGATGTGTTAATTCATAAATCGAGAGAGGAGTTTTAACACGTGATCTGGAGTAATTAACTCATTAATCAATAGCACCCGAGAGGGTTGAGGTTAATTGAGAGAGCAATAGACCCTGAGAGCCATTAGGAGTTGCATGCTAGGCATTGAACGGAGACGTTAATACTAGTTGTGTGATCCACGCTTTAGGCACTTCGAGAGAAGGTTTAAAGTATCATTGTGGTTTTTCTAGCTAGATTTAACATAGGTGTATGATGAAACAATTAAATAAATGGATTAGATAAGGATTCTCCAACTCTAGAATTCGTCTTTCTCCGTTGTTTCTTCTTTACTCTTTCTTCTCTGTGTTTCCATTTACATTATATGTTTAAGTACGTTAATTAGTTCAAGCACTTTAATCGGTTGTCTAGATAGCATTTAGGAGTTAAGTTCTAGTACTTAGTTAAATATTAAATCTCTATGGATACGACCTTGTTCACCGCTATCCTATAAGCCTCGTTGTACACTTGCAGTTTAGGTGAAAATAAATACCGAACACTAAGAGAATTTTTTGTTAATTTGTGATGTTCGTAGATATCTTACCAGAACCTGTAGAACTCCAGTGGTAGATAAATTATGATTTTCGGTTCATCATGAACCGGAGTGTATATTTTGTTGATGCTCCTAAAAATGGAAGCTATCATTGTTTCATTGTTTGTTTTACGCTGAATTTGTTTGTTTGAACTTGGAAAATAAAAATGAAAAAAGGGTAATGGAAGAAGATAAACAAAGTACTGTGGTGGTGTGAAGTTCATATATGTTTTTGTATTCCAGCATCAAGAATTTCCCTTCTGATTGTAAAGTTTATGTTTTCTTGGCAAATGCAGTGGTTGTAATACGTTTGAGAGTAAATGGTTATGGAAGATGACATATTTTCTGGCATTGTCAATGGTCAACAGATTGAGAGCAAGGTTGTTCAAACATTTCAGAAAAGTTTTGTGCAAGTCCAAAACATTTTGGACCAGAACAAGTGAGATTAACCAGAATCATGAGTCAAAAGTCCCAGATAATTTATCACGAAATGTGGGGCTAATTCGAGAGCTCAACAACAACATCAGAAGAGTGGTTGAGTTGTATGCTGATCTATCAAAATGTTGAGTGTGATTCACACATAGTTATATATATTTTCTTTGTGAAATGTGTTCATAGCGAAAATTACCGCATTTTCATCAGGAGTGGTTGAGCTGTAACCGCATACGATGAAAATGTCTTAAGGTTTTTAACTGCTACATGAATGAGTAACAATTTTTTTATACCAATTTTATAAATTTAACTAATTTTCTTTTTATTTATTCTGTTATTATCAACAATTGAAGAGTCTCCTCACCATGTTATCAGAATTAATTAATTGGCAGTACCATCTATGTGAGGAAATAAACATCTATTCAATTGTTGATATATGGTAATTCTGCCAATTTTCTTTACTCTATTTTTGGTTTATCGGCCTTGATAACGTTTTATTCAAGTATATAGGCTTGGAATTGACTGGAATGTAAAGTACTTGCATATATTCACCTTGATTCTTGAGAGTTAATCCTCTATCATCATCTACGATGCATGGCCTAACTTTTTCTTCTTTTGCTCCGGTCATTTTGTTTGCAGGAGAATTAGTACGACATGTCTTAGCTCAAGAATAGTTCCTCATCTTGCAGATGGTGTACATGCTGCTGTTACCAAAGCTCTATAGAACATTCGATCGATTTTGAGACACCAGTTACATGTTTTAGTGTTTTGTCGGATAAGCTGAAATGGGATTTAGTAGATGTGGGCCATGAGATTGATTTGAATGACATCTCTATTTGAACTGGATATCAGAGCTTTGTATTGTTATGGTTCCACCTCAATAGTATTTCTCATTTCCATACTTTTGAGGTTACTTTTTGAAGATAATACTAATACCAAACTTATGTGCCAGTAATTGTAAAAAATAAAAAGATATTATACTCCTATTTTCTAAATTTATGTGTCCAACATTGGAATTCTTTTATTTGTGTTCGTACTGACACTCTGTGTCTAATTTTGTGGTTCGAAATTTATAATTCTACGAAATAAATCTCATTGAAAATGAATATTATTATAAAAATTACATAATTGAAATGAGACATTAAGAGACACATCGGTTAGTAGAACTAAATAATATCATCGCATATTTTGTCGCCTGGCGGTTGCCGCGCAACGCACGGGTGGTATACTAGTATTACTAAACTTCAAGCTTACGGTATTATTAATTTATCATAATAAATTTAAATTTTTAATTGTTAGGATTTTCATCTGAATATTTTATTAATTTTATATTTCATCTGAATATTTTAATTTAAATCAGATGTTAACTTCCATTAATAACAAGCCATTAAATTACACATTTTTGGATTATTTCACACACACACATTTTACACACGTCAGAATTAAACATAATTTTTTAAAAATCCTAACACACTTCCTATTACACTCAATTGAGTTCTCAACCCAATTACTTAATAAACAGCAGTGCTTCTAATTCCAATTTCCAAGAATCCAATATCCTTTGGCCGACCCAATATTGGGTTGAAAAGCTGCAAAATCAATTATCCTCCAATCTCATCCACTCCTCAAAATTGCCCTTAAATTGCCCAAAATATGTGAAATATGTAGCACGTACTAGGGCAATTGCTACACTGTCGACTCTTGGAATCAACGATGATAATCTTGATTCTTGATAAAGTGCGGGCCGATTTCTCCGTTGGCACCGTTTTGGTGTCGTTGAAGACTTGTAGCAATGCTGAGAAAGAAAATAGTCACGCCGGTGGTGGTGAACACCGGTTGTAGTGGGGAGTGGAGTGGTTCTAGATCTCCTTTCGCGCGTGGAGATTGTAGTAATTTTGAAAATGGAAAAAGCAACTATGTTGAATGTTGATAATGGCGGTGGTCCAGTATGTGGTGATGGAGGAACCATGGAGCTTTCTGCTAGACTGCGGCCTTGTAGCAATAAGAGGGAAGATGATGGTGGTGATGCACGTGGCTCTTCTATGTTATAAAAAATGGGTGTAATATGAAGTGTGTTGGGATTTTAAAAAAACATTATGGGCCGTTTGGTTGGTAGGAAAGTAAAGTTTTTTGGGAATATGATTTCTGGGAATGTGATTCTAAGGAAAATGATTACTAACAGATTCTTTATTCTGTGTTTAGAACACAACAAGAAAATTGCAATGATTCTCTGTTTATTATTGAATTAGATTTAAACAAGAATAGATAATTAAATATTTAAAATATATACTATATCTTATTTCATACTACCAATATTTATAATTTTAAATTACGAACCATATAATGTATAATTCTTCAATTTGCATTAGTACTATAGATATTGAATGCAACATATTATTTCAATTTAAATAAAATGATATCACTAAAAAATAATCAATTAAGGTAAATATTGTATTGGTGATCCAAATATTATTTATTGAATTGAAAATCAAAATTATCTATATAAATATTTTTTTATTGAATTGGAAATCAAAATTATCTATATTGACAATGGTATGGTCATCGTTTAGTCCGCAATGTTGTCTCAAAAATGATATTATTGTAATTTTGATAGAAATGCCAAAAAAATAATTGATAAAATGGTCGAATTTTGGTCGTAATTTCTTCAATAAAAAAAGTATCACATTTTTTAATTTCTTTTTTTCATTTATAAAATTTTCTATTTTTTTTATTTTACACATTTTTTATTGAAATTTTTTAATCCAAACTTAGTATTAATAATAAAAAAAAGATAATAATAAATCTTATTTTTTCAATTTTAAAACATAATAATAATTTATAAAATAAATAAATAATAATAAATGAAGAAATCGAACAATGAAATCATTTAACACCAGATTCCCCAAAATAAGGAAAAAGAATACCTACTTGGAGTGGGTATTCAGAATCCAGGAAAGTTGCATAATTTTCCTTGTTTTGAGGAATGTGATTACTTTCCATATTACATAAAAAATGAACCAAACACAGTAATGTTAAAATAGAGAATCAGATTACTTTCCCAAGTCAGATTCCGTGTCAACCAAACGGGGCCTATGTTCATTCATGTGAAATGTGTGTTAATGCGTGAAATAATTAAAAAATATATAATTTAACTGTTGTTATTAATTGAAGTTCATGTTCGTCCAGAATAATAGAGTGATCATTTTAATACGTTTTAAAAAATTGCAGAATCAATTTGGAATCGAATTTTATTTTGGGATTAAATTAAACTTTCGAATATAATTAAAAGATCAAATTAGACATTTTTCCGTTTATAATTACCACCGGATATACTGAATCATTATCTTGTACAAATTTGTACTGACAAGAAATGATTAGTGGACTATGAATTTGGAGGGAGTCAATAAATTTTAATTGATCAAACTAATTCAATTCAAGAATTTGAAGCTTAAAATTTGGTTTACTAAATAATATTATTTAGTAATATAAATTATTTATCTTTAAATATTTACTAAATAATATTTTTTTCTCAATATATAAAAAATAAAATCAGAAGTATCTTACTTTTATCACGCAATTCAATTCTTGATCTGGTTTGATCACTGAAGCTTCTAGTAAAAAAAATGATAATAATCAATAGATTATAGCACAGATATTATTCTACATAAAAATGTCCTCAATTTTAATTAATTGAAAGTTAATTATTACAATTAATATGTCCTCTATGAAATCTTTAAAATACAATAATAAATTATTAGAACAAGATATTTTAGATTTTATTATATAGGTAATATTTATGATACATCAATAAAATATAAACTAAAATTCTTTTTTAATTTTGAAAATGTCCCTGATGCAAAAAAACCCCTAATATTTTGGCCAGCATGCAATTATCCCACCCTACCATTTCACTTTTGTCAACTTTGTTAGGACGATTATAGTATTTACATTAAGAAACATTTTTTTAGTATTTTTACCTTAAAGCAATTTAGGAGAAAATAGACTACTCGTCCTAAACCCAAAGTTGGTGGTGTTGTTGTTGTTGTTATATATTATGATTATTTCTCTTTATTTCCTTTTGTGTGCTTTGACCCAAAGTTGGTGGTGTTGTTGTTGTTGTTATATATTATGATTATTTCTCTTTATTTCCTTTTGTGTGCTTTGATTGAACGTGTAGGACTAGACACTCGACTTGTTTACAATTTACAAAACACTATATTCAATCAGAACTATCAAATAGAGACATTCGACCGACCATATTATATTCAAATTAACTCTACTGACTAATACAAATATATTTGTTGAGGAATTTTTGTTGTATGCATGAGAGATACAAAGTAATTTGAATTGAAATATGTTTTTCTTGTTAAAATAGATCCTCCTCAATTGGATGTTTACAAGATTTTGAATACATGTGAGACATAAAATATATATATATATATATATATATATAATATTGTAACATATCTTATTTACTTATCCAAACTAAAAAGATTATTAACTTCAAATATGAGTATGTTAAGAAATAAAATGTAATTCAAATATAGTAAGGAAAGCTGATTATTCCCCTCAAAAATAAAAAAAGAAAGTGGACTATATTATTTTGGGATGAACCAAAAAAAGGATAGTGGACTATTATCAGTGGAGGGTGTAATTTGACTGGTTGAAATTTATTTGGTCAAACTAATTCAAGAATTTTTTTTGAAAATGAAATAATTTTATTAAGCAACAAGCTTCCTCAACCAGTGAGGATAATTTGCGTTCCACGTACATAATTGTTCACACCCCGCATCAAAACATGCTAAAGTGTGATTCAAGAATTTGAATCTACATTTCTCTAGATCTAGAGAAACAATTTAAAGCTACATAGTAAAAATAATACTCCATCTGTATAAATGTCATTTTAGCATTTTATTTTTGTTTCAAAAAATGTCAATTCTATAAATTCGAGACATAAAATTCACATTTTTCATGCATTTGCCCTCATTTAATGCATTCAAATATTTATATTTAACTTATTTAATGTATTCACACAATTGTGTATTAGATAACTCAATTAATTTATTAATTTGTGTGCACTCATCCAAAATAACACTTAATTAGAAGTGGAGAGAGTATATTTTATTTTATTTCATCTTTATAAGGATAACACGAGTAAACTAAACGACTTTATATATAATTTATCGTTACAACAAAAATAATAGTGGGCTTAAAATGTTAGTTTACTAATTAATATTATTTAGTAATATAAATTATTTTTCTTTATATGTTTACTAAATAATAACTAATTTTTCTCATGCAGCATACGTATAAGACAAAAATAAAAGGTGACTTATTTCTATTATATAGTTCATCAGTTCTTGAACTTGTTTGACCAACTAAATTTCTAATTACAAAAATAAAAATATTGATCATCAATATAATTATAATCACAAATATCATTTTGTCTTCAATGTTATCTTATTATAACAATTGTCAGTTAATTACTTACAATTTAGTATCTCAGTTGTTAAATAATTAATGTACAATGATAAATTATTAAAACAAGATATTTTACATTTGATTTTATAAAGATGACTACTTATATTTATCAAACCACTAAAGATAAGTAATAAACTATCATAAAAAATATGCAAAATAAAATTATTAATTATAAACAAAAAATATAAAATTATTCTTAAAAATCCTGGCCTCCAAAATTTCTTCGTTTAATTATTTTATTGTCCGACACCCAATTAACGATTTGGGGTACCATTGGTAAGCTTACGATGAAAGTTTTCCAACCGTAGTTCATATCTTACAATCAGAATCAATCTAAATTAGCCGAAAAAGTTTTACACATTTAATTAGTGTTGGTTACAAATAGAAAAGACAAATGATTTTGATTGAGTTTATTTTGCACGATTTATGATATTGAGAAGTCGTATAAGCACCAGGAATAATATTTTAAGTGTCTAGATGACTCAAGGTATAATTTGTATCTCCTTATTTGTACATTTTTCATGTACCCCTTTCATACTGCAGTACACCTTTTAGACCTCAATACACCAATCTATTTAGCCTTATAAACGCCTATGTGAGCTTTCTCAACAAGTGAAGCCCCACTTCAATTGTAATAGGAGTTTTAAGTTAGCAAGCTGACTTTCACAATGTGGTAGAAATCAACATCCGAGTTTATTGAACTTTAAAAAGAAATCCACTACTTGTGTAGGGGATATATATTGTACCTAAGCAAAACGACGCCACATCAGTGCAATTGGCGTGCACTCTAACAGTCTATAATAATTAATTACTTCAATTTATTGGCTAATTTCTTGTCTAAAAAGTCTAGTTAGGAACGACGATCGAAAAATATTTATGTAAGGTGACTGCGGACCAACCAACATCCACTACAAAAAATTAGAAAATAAAAAATAATATATATATATATATATATATTATAAAGAAAAAACTCTCAACTTTATTCCAAATAAAATTGAGGCCCAAACTCAAAATACCAGGAAGAATCTGATTTCATCCGGCGACACTTCCCCCTCCCCTTCTCTCTCCTCTTTCACAGCTTTTACTATCACTCCTACAATCTTTTCCAGCCAGCTATTTTCTTGCCGCGTATTTCTTCTTCGATTCGACTATATAATCTCTCTCTCTCTCTCTCTACAATGATATTCCCTTTAATTACTTCTTAGTCCTCCCTCCGCCTCACAAATTCTTGAACCGCCAGAAGAGAGAGAGAGAGAGAGAGAGAAAAAAAAAAGAGAGGAAAAGATTCATAACTGCATATTTTCATGTCTGTTGGGAATTTGTTCTTGATTGGTTTCTCGATTATATGCTCGATATTTCTGGTGCGGTGGTTTCTGCACCGGACTGCACTCATTTACGCCGTCAGGAAATGGTTTGAGTGGGTCGGAGACCGAGTTCATGTCCACCAACACTTCAAAGTCCCCGAGTTGAACGATTCCACCCAGCAGCAAAACCTCTTCTACCGCCGAGTTTCGCTCTACCTCAGTTCTTTGCCTTCCTTAGAAGACTCCGATTTCACCAACCTCTTCACCGGAGAGAAGCCAAACGACATCGTTCTGTCACTCGACGACAATCAGGCGGTCCATGACGTTTTCCTCGGCGCCCGAATTTCATGGCTCAATCAAGTCGAAAGAGATCACCGGAACCAGATTGTTTCTCGGAGTTTCGTGCTCAGAATTAAGAAAAAGGATAAACGCAGAATTCTGAAACCCTACCTTCAACACATTCATACGGTCTCCGACGAAATCGAGCAGAGGGGTAGAGAATTGAAGATTCACAACAATTGCGACGGCAGATGGAAATCGGTTCGGTTCAACCACCCCGCCGATTTCGATTCGCTTGTACTCGATCCGGATCTGAAAACCAAAATTCGACACGATATGGAAACGTTCGTAAAATCGAAACAGTATTACCACAAATTAGGCCGCGTTTGGAAACGCAGTTATCTCCTGTACGGCCCTTCCGGCACCGGGAAATCCAGTTTCATCGCGGCGGCGGCGAATCTCCTCAACTACGACGTTTACTACGTCAGTTTAGCCCAAGTGGCCGATGAAGCAGATCTGACTTCGCTTCTGTTGCAAACCACGAGCAAGTCTCTGACCGTCGTCGAGGATTTGGATCGTTACGTTGCTGAGAGATCGAACGCGCGGATTACGTCATCCGGTTTGCTGAATTTCATGGATGGGCTATTGAATGCACAGGACGAGAGGATTATGATTTTTACGATGAACAGCAAAGACGGGATTGATTCAGCTCTACTGCGGCCAGGAAGAATCGATATGCACATTCATTTCCCCAATTGTGATTTCAATTCTTTCAAAAATCTGGCGAATAATTATTTAGGAGTTAAGGAGCACAAATTGTTTCCACAAGTGGAGGAGATTTTCCAGAGCGGTGCGACGATGAGCCCGGCGGAGATCAGCGAGTTGATGATGGTGAATCGGTCTTCGCCGAGCCGCGCGTTGAAGTCGGTCATCTCCGCTTTACAATCGAACGGCAAGAGTGGCGGAAAGGTTGCAACGCGGCTGAGCGACAGTTCAGCATCGTCTCCAGCGCCGCCGTCTATCTCGGAGGAGGGAGGTGGCGCCGCCTGGAAGGAAACAATGCCTAAGGAGTTCCGAAAATTGTATGGACTGCTGAGACTGAAGAGCTGCAAGAGACCTGGATCGTTCGATCATGACGAATCCGAAACTATTCAACGGTGATAGTTTGTCACCACAATACACAATAATTTACCGGAATAGAATTTTTCTGTTTTATTTTTATTTTTTAAACATTAAGTTAATAAGTAATATGTAATTCAACTATTCAAGGTGGATTGGATACATAGAGATTGGATTTTGGGTTTTTTCATGTTTATCTTTTTTCTACCTGTAACATTCGTGCAAGGGCCGAACCCAATTAATTTTTTTGGAAGCAAAAATTATAGTAGGGCCTGATTAGTGATTAATTATAAAAAAGCAAAGCTGGTAATGATCATTTGGAGGACACCCACTTGATAATGTTGTTGTTTTAATCGATTGTTTATGAGTTAGGTGCTGATGAGGTAAACTACACCTAATGGAATTTGGATAATTATAGAATCAATTCTTTTTTAATTAAATATTGTAGACATATAGTGCTCACTTCATTTTTTTAGACACGAATAATCAGACCGACAAAATCTACATTTCTTTATTATTCTTCTTTTTTTTTTCTGTAAAAAAAAAAAGGAAGAGCCCTTCAAATCTTATGTGAGCATTCATTCGACCGTATAAAATTTCAACTATAAATTTTGACCTTCTCCAAGATTGAAAGGGTGAGAAGTATTTATAGTATAGATGTTGAAATAGAGTACGATTTGCTGTGGCAAATTAAAGGGCACACCGCAAACTTAGAATTAATCAATTGTGTTTGTGTATTATGTTTGTTGGGAAGAATATCCTATTCCTATATATGTAAGAATGTATGTGTGGGTGTCAAAAGAAAGGTGGCACCTACTTTGAGCTGTAGGCATGATTGTGCCTCTTTCTAGTTTGGAGCTGGCTCCTACCTTTTGCCGCCTCCATTTCAACTCCAATTTGGGCCGTGCGTTGCTGCTAGAAGCCTACAATATTGATTATCATTTCTCAATCACATAAATTTTTAAGTTGGGAATAGTGACATTTTCCCGCAGGGGCAACATCATATTCATATGATTTGGCCCACTCCATCACAATTTTCCTTTTCAAATCATTGTTTTTTTCTTTTTAATTAAATTAACGTTCCCCTGGTTCGAACTAGAGTGAAAATGAGTGATTTTGATATAGATAAATTTAAAATTGATTGGATTGTTATTAAATGAAAAAAGATCTTCTGTTGTGGTGAAGAAATCATGACAATTTTCCTTTTCAAAATATTGAAATTTTGGGGGATTAAATTAACGTTCCAGGTTCGAATTAGAGTGAGAATGAGAGTGGTTGAGTTTCCACAAATTTAAAATTGATTAGTTTGTTATTAAGTGAAAAAGGATCCTCTTTTGTGGTGGAAAAACACAGTAGAGGTGCAGTGCCTTAAAACCACAATTAATTGATATATCAGTTTTTTGTAGATCTATATGTTTTCCATTTTATATTTTGATTTTCAGTTTTTTTTTTTAAATATTAGTTTTAATTAGAGATTCTTAATTAGTTTTAGTTAATTATATTAATTAGGGTTAATTATTCTATAATTAGGTTTTATAATTTTTGTCTATTAATTTGGTTTTTAGTTGATCCTATTAATTATGTTTAATTAATACATTAGGTTTCATGATTTATCATTCTTACTTTACAACCATAAAAGAAAATAAATCAATTGCACCGATTTGTGTAGACTGAATAATTAACAATTTAATTATCATGTATAAATTAAATTATTATTTCCGATACATATACACAATTATTGCTGAAATAATACTAGTATGTCTTTCGAGCGATGCTCGATGCTACATTATTTTATAATAATTGATAAATTAAAAGCAAATCTCTATCTTATTTAGATATGTATTTGAAATACACATATATAAGCGTGTGAAACAAATATATAAAAAAAGTTTAAATAGGTTAAAAACATAAAGTTAATTTTTTATAAAATAAACAATAATTATCATAATTATTTAAACAATTGACACAATATCATCTTGAGTAAATAATAGCGTGCTATAAAAAAATGGCGCAAAAAATGGTTTGTTGTTGTGCAGTCAAAATTTGCACTGAAAAATTTAATCTAATTGTTAAAAGTTATATTTTATGCGAATGTGATTTGAATTGACCTATATATTTTTATATTTTAACTACTTAGAACTTAGAAGTGAATATTTATATTACTTAAATAAAAAAATAAAAACGTTGAAATTTACGTAATCGGGTGAAAATGAAAATTTACATAAGAAAATACTATATATAATTGCACATAAAGTTTATTTGGCTACAAATGTTTCCGCTTGATCGATCACAATATAAATTAGCATAATTTACAAAGCATGGTCATGAGACAATTAAATAGAATTAAAAATGTCATGTCTAACGAAATTCATAACTAGCGTGTATTGGTGTAATCGAATAACATGTGATTCCAAAATATTTATAACTTAATTTGAAATAGATCTGAGTATATATAAAATCTAACTTTTATTGGAAATCAAACTTTCATAGATTATTATGATAAATTTCATAAATCAATTTGTTAACCCATATTTACCTATTATAAATAAAAATAATTTAATAAAATACAAACTTTAAACAATAATAAAAAATAAAAATAATTAAATAAAAATAAAATGTTAATAAGCATGTAGAAAGAAGTTAGAATTTAATTAAAATATAATCATGCATCAATTATAAGATGGTGAAAAGGCTATTTAAAAAAAAAAAGCTATGGCAACACGTTCCTACAGATCGAACACGTACAAATTGAAATTCTCATACTTCGTACAAAATGTTCAAATGCCAACCGTGACATAAAAGTCAATTTGAAAGGTTTTGGCTTGAGTTAATTTCATTTATGGTCCCACTGGACATACCCGAATCCGCAAATGATCCTAATACTATTGAAAATGGTCCTTATAAAAAATTTCATATCAAATGTAGTCCTATTCGATTAAAATTCTCATTTTTAGTTCTAAATTTTCAAGGGACCGTCAAATGTAGACGGGAGCCCTCACGTGAGTTGCACGTGATTAAGGCACGAAAATGTTGACCTAATTTCATTCTCTCCCCAAAATCAAGAGCTCAAATCAAGCGTTCCTCCTCGATTTCTCTATCCACCTCCATCCCCGAGTCCCACCACGGCCCGCCCGAGTCCGATCAATCCCAGATTCAATCTCCGTTGTTCGATCAAAACCTAAGCCCGCTTCAACTTCGGCGTTTGATTACTGGGATGAAGAAGAATTCGAAGGAATTCCGCAGAGTGAAGTGGTTACTGAATTTGCTATTGCTGCTAGTTCTGATTCGGATCCAGTCCCGTCCTCAGAGGATTTGGTTGAGGATCCAAAATTGGATGTGAAGCTTCCGAGGAAGATCGCTTCGTTTACTGTCGAAATCGCGTGTGTTTCATTCTTGATTGTGTTTACAATAAACTATTTCACTGGGAAAAAGGAGAATGAAAATTTGGCTTTGGCTTGGGCTAGTAAATTTGCGACTAAGGACTCGATCTTCGATAAGAATTTCAGCTTGTTGGGAGTAGGAGTGACCGACGACTCGCCGCTATTATTGCAGGAAGAGTGGTAGGAGGTTTTGCAGGAAGTTCTATGCGAGTGGTGGGAGGTTTTGCTCGGGATTGCTGGCGACAATGGAGCTGAAGAGTCGGTATGATTTGATCTCGAGGTTATACAATATGGTGGTGTCGTGTAAGGATGAGATTACATTTGAGGTTTATATGAATGATGATTCGATGGATCAGGTTGTTTTGCATTGGCGAGGAAGAAGTTGGCGAAGACAATGCAAAAGGAGCTAAGAGATCTCCAGAGGTTCGCTGGTTTAGTCAATCCTCCCAACGAGGGGACTTGGGACTTATTATGATTCATGAGTTGACACACTTGAGATTTTGTCTGTTTTCTTTAGCTTTTGGGAGGTATTGGTTGTTGACTGAAGCATTTAACAAGTGACAGTGTTTCATCTTGGTTTACCTTCTATGCATAATGATAATTTGGATCAATCTTATCTGGATAATTAGTGCATTGGACCTTCTAGTTGGTAAGAAAATTGCGGTGAGGCTCATGCTAATTGGAAGAAACATTTTAAATCAGTTTGTGAGTGATGAACAAATAGAACTAAAATGATCCGGTTCTCCTTTCATACTCACTTTCTGCTCTATGTGCCTTTCTTTCTCCCCCCATATCCATATTATGTTTGTTGTAATATTTGCACCACATTTGTGGCGATCTTCATACTTGGCACTTGTCTGCGTGATGTGTGAGATTGCTATGCTGCTATCTTTCTTATACTTTTTTCTCTATTGTTTTGTTGTGTCATTTTATTATTTGGAAAAGTAGTGGCCCGGTAAATAAGCCCTCCTCTCTTCTTGAGCATATTGTAATACTGTATTTGGAACTAATGAAGGTTTTTGGTAAAGCTTTTGAAAAATTTGGAAAAGGTTTCATCTCAATGCATTTCTCAGATCAACAACCCGGTTTAAGCAAATGTTAGATCAGCTTCTCCACTCAATTTCCCTCCAAAAAATGCTAAGGTTTCCCTTCAAAGTTGGTTGACCAGTCAATCCAATTATTTTTGTTTGATAAATAAAAAAAATTGATAGTTTTAACGTGTGGGACCAAAAATGAGAGTAAAAATTAACGGTAAACGTGATGGATGACCAATTTTGATGTCTTGGGACCATTTTCGATAGTATTGGAACCGTTTGCGGATTCGGGTGTGTCCAGTGAGACCATAAATAAAATTAACTCTATCTAAGTCTATGTTGTATTACATATGGCATACATAAGCAAAAAAAGTCATGTAATTCAGTTTTTATTTGTTATGTGTATGCAATGTAGTAAGCTAGTTATTATTTTCTATTATACATTATCCCAAGAATTTACATTTTGATCTAAAATAAATAAATAAAAAATAACTTACGATTTTAGCAACATCAAATAAATTATAAATGAAAAAAAAATATTGTTTGAATTATTACTTTGCACCCATAAAATTAAAATTTCATTTAATATTTCAAGCTCGTGTGTAACTTACACAATAATAAGCAACCCCATCCTCTAAAAAAAAGGATCTCTAACTCCAACAATTACAATTTTAACTCGATTCATTAGCAGCTATTTCGATCTTCTCATCTCCATCACGTTAATCATGTTCTCCGCCTCATTCATTTTTCTTCTCCTCTTAGGCCATTGATCGACTTTTTATTCGACTAAAATTTAACCGCAAGTGTACGGTGCAATTATAGTATATATAGCGAGCAAGAATATCGTATCCACATAGACTAATTAGACCTAATTGTGTGTACTATAATATCGGACCTCAATCGTTATCTAGACGATAAGAAAACGAAAAGATAATTAACTAATCTAAAACTAAAGAAAGCATAAATAAAAAGGACAATTAAATGGAGATTGAGACAAGAAGGTAGAGGTACTTTTAGGATTGATTTCTTCGGTACTTGCCACTAATGATCCTATTGAATGTCTATTTGTGGTGCTAAATTTCACTAGGGAAATCTCGTCTAAGCTCTCTCTCGAGATACTTAAGTTTGGAGGGTACATGCTAAGTTTACCGTCTCCAAACGAATCCTACACATGTACTTACCAAAACTCCTAAGATTTTTAGCCCTCACACTAAGCCTCAATTCTCTCGAATTTATCGACATAGGTGTCTCGTGCCTAGGGTTCGTCTATTAAGACTCATCTCTCGATTCATGAATCAATAGATAAGATCGTGTAAATTATTGATCAATTAATCAACACTCATACATAGCATAAGCACAATAAATAAAATCGAGTCATAAACAATCAATAAAAATAGAAATGCATAAATACCAAAATATGTTCAATCCCAAAATACAAGATTATCTAACCTAATATCTAAACAATGTAAGGATTAAATTATCTCAAAGAAAATTAAAGACAAAAACAAGAAAATGAAACTAAGAACAACCCGGAAGTTGGCCTCGACTCTACCCTTGCCTCCGCTCGTCTCCTCTTTGTTCCATCTTTGGGCCATTGCTCCTTATTCACCCTAGCTAGGTGGAAATCCTAGCTAGGGTGTGGGTTTGAGGGGTGAGATGTGAAAATGGGAGAGGGAAGAAGGGTTTGGTGTTGGGAGAGTTTTGGGGATTTTTGTGGAGAAAAAATATGTTGTGTGTGTGTGTATTCTGTAGAGAGATCGCCAAATAAGAAGAAGAAGAAGCCCAGATCCGAAAATTTGGACTGGGGGCGCGACACGGGCTCAATCGCGCCCCCGATCGCGCCCCGATTGAAGAAAATCTTGTCTCTGGCGCGAGTGCAGGCCGGTCGCGCTGCCACTCGCGCTAGAAACTCTGCACCGACACCTTTCACGGTTTTGCTCCGTTCTCCCTCATTTCTTATCCGATTGAGGTGATTCAACTTGCAGCGCGTTCCTCATTCGATTATCTATCTTCTCATGGATTTGGATCACTTAAACATTCATTGATTCTCCATTTCCTGTGAAAGTCAAACAACAAACAAAACTTCCAAATCGGGAGGTTAAAAGTGCAATTTGGGTTAAAGCACATGCAAAACTCTTCAATTCACTTCATTTCAACCTCAAAATGTTGTGCAAAAACACCACTTATCAGCCATCTCCAACAGTCTGCACTATAATACAACATCACTATCACTAAAATGCAGCAGCTTCTCAATTTCATCTCCAACAGTTTGCACTATAATTCTACACCAAAAGAGAATATTCAAGAATATTCCTTTTATTTCATTTACAATTATTATTTTATAATTGATAACATATAATGATTTATGAAATTTCATTTAATGAATATCTAGATTTAAATTCAAATTTTAATAATAATTATGAAAATATTTTTTTAACAAATATATTTGTTTTTTTAATGTACTTTTATCTATTTTAGTATTTTTATGTATTATTAGAGAAATAATTGTATCTTTTTATTTTATTTTATGCGTATTTTCATGTTTTTATTTCATGTACTTTTATCTATTTTCCGTATTTTATGTAGTTTTATTGTTGGTGTAATTTTATTTATTTTAGTATTTTTTATTGTTGGCCTAATTTTTATTTAATTTTAATTTTATGTATCAACATTTGTATTTAATTAAATTTATCATATATAATAAATTTTAATATTAATTATAACACATTATTTAAAATACAATACAAATAACATACACAAAATACAAAACAAGATAATAAACAAAATATAATAGCGCCCATGATGCGCGCCGCTGTTGGAGACACTTTTGGCAGCAAAATAGTGAAATGGCGCAAGCGTTGGAAATGCTCTTATATATATCCACAAATAAACTCCACCTACACACAATTTTTAAATATAAAAAAATATAAGGAATTACAAAATAATATTGTTATTAGTTTATTAGTTTTCAAAATGAGATTTCTATCGCCATTATTTTTTTTACATATGTCCCTACTCTATGATGTAGAACATCATTCCTAATTAAACATTCATCCATATAAAAATTCAAACAAAGTTTACCTAACTAATTATCTAAGTGAGCTACATGCTTTAGGCATGAATTTCAAGAACTCATTCAACCAGCCGATCAAAAACTTTCAACAACATCAACATACCATTTTCTTCTATCCTCTTACAATATGCAACAAAAATTACATAAAATATACCATGGGAGTACAATGCTTCAAATGCATAGCAAACCAAAAGATAAATTGAAAAAGAATTTCAATGGAAACCAAACTATAAACTCTATAATAAGGAAATCAAAAAAGAATTTTGAATGCAAAACAAACTATAATAATAATAATAATAATAATAATAATAATAATAATAATAATATTTATCTTATACAGTATCATTTTATTATTAAATTAACATCTAACTAAATATCCAGATTTTCAGCGCTAATATATATTTACATTAAATAATCAATTGATTGATTTAGAATAGATTTTCGGATTTCAATTTAAAGTATATATTCAGAATTTAAATTTTAAATTCAAAGAATGTGAAACATTTATATATATATATATGTATATATATTACAATAAATATATATATATATATACATATATATATTACAATAAATATATCAATTTGATGCAATAACAAATATTTTTAGTTTTGTACACGTATATGATTACAAATTAATAAATTATTATATTGAGGATTTAATGCGGGGATATTCGTTTGGTTAATTATGAAACTCGCTTCTAATTAGGATATTATTTATACTACATATTCAGATAATTAAAAAAATATATTATATCATGTGCACCTAAGGTAAATTATAAACTAAATCTAGTTAGAATTAGGGGTGTGCAAATGATTGATTTGGTATAAAATCGAGCTAAACTAACAAAATTAAATAAAAAATTTCTTAAAAAAATTCAAACCGAACCAATCAAAATAATATATATATAACCGACCCAAACCAAACCATAATTCTTTGGTTAGTTTGGTTTGGTTTTCGGTTTAACCGAATTTTCAATGATTATTTTTATTTTTTCAAAACAAATATATCTAAAGAAAATAATATGTACTCAATAGATAACAAACAATTTATAAATAAGAAAATATTTTAAAAATTCTAAAACTAGAAAATTGAAACTAAATATTATAAACATTAATATTATTTAGGTATATAATACCTTTTAAATTTATTAATTTAGATATAATTGATATTAGAATTATATATATATATATATATATATATATATATATATATATTTGGTTGGTTTCTGTTTTAACCAAAATATTTTTTTACTCAACCGAAAACTAACCAAACTATATTTTGATTTTAATATTCAAAATCAAACCAAAATTATAGAAAAAATGACCAAACCAACCACACCAAATAGCTCGATTTAATTTGATTTTTTGATTTTGGTTCGATTTTGCACACACCTAATTAGGATAGTCTTCTTATATATTTGGCGAAAATTAAAATAAATAATAATAAAATAATATATAAGATAACATTTTCGTTTTGAGAGAATCGACGGGAAAATCATCATTGCGTACTTCTTTATATCCTGTTTTTTGTTTTATATATCAATCTTCCTCTAAATTCATACTGTTCCATCAATTTTCATAATCCAATCAACGTTGCATAATTTGGGCTATTATTTTAATTATATTCGAGCCCAATCGTTCTAACCAAACGTGAAGAAAGCCCACACCAACCTCTCTAAAACCCTATTTCCACATCTCATCAGTCACCACTCACCACCGCATTTACCATTTATCGTCTGCCGCTTCTCCTCCCCACACACCACTCTCCATTGTAATGGGTCGTGTTATCCGGGCACAGCGTAAGGGAGCTGGATCGGTGTTCAAGTCGCACACCCACCACCGCAAGGGCCCTGCCCGGTTCCGTTCCCTCGACTTCGGCGAGCGCAACGGCTACCTCAAGGGTGTTGTTACCGAGATCATCCACGACCCCGGCCGCGGCGCCCCCCTCGCCCGCGTCACCTTCCGCCACCCCTTCCGCTACCAGCACCAGAAGGAGCTCTTCGTCGCCGCCGAGGGTACCTACACCGGCCAGTTCATCTATTGCGGTAAGAAGGCTAACCTTGTCGTCGGAAACGTTTTGCCTCTCAGATCTATTCCTGAAGGTGCCGTCGTCTGCAACGTCGAACACCATGTCGGTGACCGTGGGGTTTTCGCTAGGGCTTCTGGTGACTACGCTATTGTCATCTCGCACAATCCTGACAATGGAACCTCTAGGTATATTTTTTTTTTCGAATTGTTTAATCTGATCGATTCTATTTTGATGTTTGTTGAGAAATTTGATGAAGCGTAGGTTTTGTGATGATATACATTTTTTTTTTAAAAGTTATAACTTTTTGGTATTTTTTGTTATTTTCGTCAGGCTCTTTCATTTCTATTTAATATTCGATGAAATTATGGCCATTTGTTTGCGTGATTTAATGATTATGCTGTGCGAGGTGTTTTGCCATTACATGCCTAATTTTGTGCTTGCTCTGAGTAATATATTTTGCAAATTCATGCCTAATTTCCTTAATTTTAGATAGATAGTTCTATTATATGCAATAGCCGGCTTAGATGTGTACTATCAGATTGTCAAATAGAAGAATAGATTAATATTTTCTTGTAACGTCTTAATTCTGAATTTGGCTAATGTATGTGTGTGTGTTTATATGTATATTATTTGCTTCAATTTGAGCTGTTCTTATAACATAGTGATTTCAACATAGATTAACTGCTTACAGTTAGTTCAATTTCAAATCTGAATTAATTCTGAGTGTACAGTTGGCAAACATTGAAAGATTATGCTCATAAGTTATTAGCTGTAGACTGTAGTCTAGTTTGCATTATCTGAATTTGTTTTGTTTTGATGTGTCGTAAATACTTTTGTTTCTTAGAATTGCCTGGACGGATTGTTATCATAATCTATGTCTTGCTTCTACGCATGTATGTTCTTTTTTTTTTTATTTTTTATTGCGATGGCCATCTGGCTTGACAAACTCTATTTTTGGTCGCAGAATTAAGCTCCCATCAGGATCGAAAAAGATTGTGCCGAGTGGGTGTCGTGCCATGATTGGTCAGGTTGCTGGAGGTGGACGAACTGAGAAGCCCATGTTGAAGGCTGGAAACGCGTACCACAAGTTCAGGGTGAAGAGAAACTCATGGCCCAAGGTTCGTGGTGTTGCTATGAATCCCGTGGAGCATCCTCATGGTGGTGGTAACCACCAGCACATTGGTCATGCCAGTACTGTTCGTCGTGATGCACCACCCGGACAGAAGGTTGGTCTTATTGCTGCCAGGAGGACTGGTCGGCTCCGTGGTCAAGCTGCTGCTACAGCTGCTAAGTCGGACAAGGCGTAGGCTAGTATTTTTGGATGCATAGTTTAATCTTCTTACGGCTTCACTTTGAATATGAGCATGTCGGAATGCATCATGGTTATAGATGTACTAGTTTTTGTGGGCTTACGATTATTATCAGGTGTTGTTTGTTCTTGTGTTTCTGGGACTATGGATGTTTTTTGTTTAATCAAATGACGCCTTTTGTTTTTGACTTATTTTTAATTTCACCAATTTTCTGCGCATAACGGATTTATTCAACTAACGATTTTCTTTCTTTTCAAACCACAAACCTTACTATTCATATTTCATCTAAAACTACATTTCTATCAAACAGGTTTAGGTCTCAATTTAGTCTTGAGTTTCGACTAATGGAGTGTTGAGTTATGTGATGGCAACGTAAGTATTTGTTCTAGTGTAAGTCGCATTTTCTATTGTTGGAAAATGTGGAAGCTAGGTGAGTTGAAAATTGCAAGTTTTGGTTATGAACATATGATTTTCATTGTGTTTTGTTTGTGGAATAACAAAGATAAAATGATGTTTGGACGAATGAGATAGACTCAAAGTGCGAATGGTAGAATGATTGAATACATTTATCCTACATTAGACAGAAAGAAGTAAGCCTCGACTCGTATATATGAAAGTTCTTTTTGCATAATCTGTTAAATTAAATTTTAGAAGATCCTCTTATCAACTATACATAGTGGGTTTTATAGTGGAGCTTTTTAGTGGATTTACAATAGAAGAAAATACAAGAGAATAAATTTGTACAGAATATCTGATACTAGAGTAGTGCTTCAGTGTGGAAGCAAATGATGCCTTTCACAAAGACCAAACTTCTTTAAATAAGCACCAAATGGATCTCAAATCCGGACTTCAAATCTGTTTGATGAGCAGTGCCCAGAATTATTGATCGGATTTTATCCTCGGTATTCTTTATTATTGTTAACAATACTTCGTCTTTTCATATTCCTTATTTTTAGGAAAAGTTGTCTGCAGCCTTTGTCAAATCTCAGGATTTTAGTGTTCAAGTGGGTCCTGGGATTTTGGCAAATCATGCATCAAAACGTCAGAATCACCATCAGCTGAATCAAATAACACTTTAAGCTGCTCTTTTAACTCTTTTTTATAAGAGTTCTTCGAAAGAAGTTCTTTAACAATTTCAGAAATGTCCTTTTTAGGTGCAACATTGGGGAGGGCTTTAAATTGATCAGACATTTTCTTGTAAAGACTAAGTCTCCAAAAAATTCAAATTTATCCCACCATTTGATAAAAAGTTATCTTCCTAAATAAGGAATATTTCTAAAATTTATTCCATATTTTGAAAGAGATCTTGGGATTATAATAACATCCCACTTAACAATCTAATGTACTTGATAAAGGACTGTAAACATAAGTCCGGGATTATCCATAGATAGATTTGTCCTAACAAAGTCATCAAAGATGTCTCTAACCCTTTTTGGTAAAATTAAAGATATAATCCCCAATTGAAAAACCAAATAATAAATCATTGATGAAACTTTAATATTTTTTGTTCATTGAATTTATCGAACAAACTATGGTTTCTTTGACCATTATTGAAACAAAAGACTATTTCCCAAGCTTTGATACAATCAAAATAGTTAAAATGGACTTTATTTGTTCTAGAATATCTTGAATTGGAAGGATCTCCTTATATCTAAAGAGATCTCCACCTCAAGCTTCTAGAGTTAAAATTTGATTAATTGTAGCTTTAGAATGAGCTAATTCACCACCTCCTTTAGAAGTTGAGTCAAATAAGACTGAACATGTTACCGAAAGAATTTCTTGATAGAACATGAAATTCTTTGGAAAGAGAAAATGATCTGTATAATTTTTTAAGTAGAAAGTCATAACTTCTTCAGTTGTCAAGTTGACATATTTGTGCTCGATATGAGATATCCACAAAGTAGTAATAGGAATATATAGGTAAACATATTCCTTGGCATAAGTTGATTTAGCAGCAATACTATAAGCATCATCTCTTAATTTATTTTCATCTGAGACTTGACTTGAAGCCTCTTCTTTTAATGTTTTTTCATCTTTAGATATTACAGACTTATAATTCTTCCTCATATAAGGATTTAATCATTTCAGGACTTATTTTCCTTTATTTTTACTCATTTTTTTCTCTGCAAAAATTCACAAGTTAAGAAATCAAGTAAAGAATTATTTGATCATTTAATAAACTCAATATCAAAGTAAAAAAAAAAATGATAAAATTCCTTGCCATCTTGCAAAGATTTATTTTGATGCTAAATTTTTAACATCTTTTTGCAAAATATCTTTTGCAGATTTACAATCAACACGAATAAGAAATTTCTTATTAAGAAAATCACTTTCAAATTTTTGAATG
This sequence comes from Perilla frutescens, assembly GCA_026008535.1. Classification (NCBI taxonomy): domain Eukaryota; kingdom Viridiplantae; phylum Streptophyta; class Magnoliopsida; order Lamiales; family Lamiaceae; genus Perilla; species Perilla frutescens. The sequence goes on from BRKX01000012.1 coordinate 34,934,245, forward strand.
CATAAAAAAAATAGATAGAATTTCTTTTTTAACAGTCGAGTAATTAACCCTTGGTCCTCTCCAAACCCCTGAAGTGAATCTCACAAGAGATTCTTTTTTATTAATCTTTTGCTTAAGGATTGCACCATAACCTATATCTGAAGCATCAGTTTCAATAATTTTGAAGGCATCTGGTTGGGAAATAGCTTAACAAGGAATTTCCTTGATTTTGACTTTAATTTTTTGAACAACTCTAGTATTAACATTTGTCCATAAATGATGATTTTTCTTTAATCGTTCAAATAAAGGTTTAGTATCATGAGCTAATTCTTTATAAAATTTAAAAATATAATTAAGACTTCCAATAAATCTTTGTAATTGATTTTTATCTTTTATTTCATTAGGAATTTTTTCAGCAAATATTATTGCTCTAATAGTTCCATCTTTAATAATATGTCCTAAAAATCTTATTTCATTTTGAAAGAGTTTAATCTTTCTTACTAAAAGCACAAGACCAACTTTCTTTACTATATTTATAAAAATATTTAAATGTTTAAAATGTTGTCCAATAATTTCAGAATAAACTAAAGGGTTAATAGCGTTAAAAATCATGAACTTTTGATATAGTTGCAAATTTAACACGAACTTTAAAAGTAGGTAATTATAACATCAATTTTTAACTTGGGTGTTATTCAACATCCCCAAAATTTTTTTAATACAAATTGACCTCTGATTTCGCCGCCAACTTGCTCGTTTCTTCAACCCCATCATGATTCGACTATCAATTTTTGAAAAATGACATTAAAGTGATTGAATTTGACACTCACATCAATGAAAAAAAATTGAGGATTGTTAAATTCTGCCACGTCAACATATTTTTTCAAAAATTGATAGTCGGATCATGATAGGATTGAAGAGACGAGCAAGTTAGCAGCGGAATCGGAGGTTAATTTATTTTTAAAAAAATTGAGGCTGATGAATAACACCCAAGTTAAAAATTGATGTTTTAATTGCCTACTTTTAAAGTTCGTGTTAAATTTGCAACTACGTCCAAAGTTCATGATTTTTAAGGCAATTAACCCTAACCTAAAACATCATTAATATAAACTATAATAAATGTTGTATAAGCACTAAATATGTGTTGGTCCCGGGCGAGTCGTTATTAGTTTAGAGGGGGGGTGTATAAACTGATTAAAACTTTTGCTTCAATTGCGAAATAATAAGGGCCCTTGACTCGCTTAAAAACTTATCTATGCACAATTCAAATAAGTGCTTTGGGCAGCTTGAGTGCAGATTATGTGAGCTTGTGTACAGTTCAAAGATATGCAATTAATCAAAACAGTACAACACATAAACGATTTATAGAGGTTCGAAGTCTCAAACTCCTACGTCATCTCTTCCTTCCGCAGAAGGGCAACTTCACTATATAACTTGAGTTTCTTTACAAATTACACAATGAAGGACAGTTGGCTGAACCTAGTAACTGCTCGCTACCTCAGCGGGTCGACGACTCACACTTGAAGTCCCTAACTGCTCGCTAGGAAGGTAGGTGCTATTGATGTCTTTACAAGGTTTTAGATCTCTCTCGATCTTCAAGAGGTTAGTCTTGAACAGGGGGTATCAACTGATGTGCTCCTTCAATTAAGCTGAGTAGTTGATCGTTGTATTGCTGAAACTGAGAAGGCTGCCCTGGCTAGTTTATCAACAGCTGGCTGAATATTTTGACTCTTTGAATTCTTCTTCTCAGTTGGACTCTCGCAGTTTTTAGCAAATGTTGAACTTGAGCTAGGAGGTAGAAAGAAAGCTCTGCTTGAATGAAGGTTTCAAGAATAAGTATTGCGAGAAGTCTGGGAGGTAAGAGTTATTCAAAAATTTGATTCACTCGTCTTTTATAGAGGAGTGATTTTTTGACCGTTGAGTTCCATTGATCGATGGCTCTGTTGGTTTATCAATGGCAGATGGTCTTTTATTGATCGCTGGAGCTTTTGATTCAAGTAGCCGTTGCTTCACCAATCGATCTTTATTGGATGTTTAATTCCAGGATCTCCGTTGAAGCATTTATTCCAAGATACACCGATTGAGTAATAACTTCCAGGGTTCTCTGGCTAGCGGTTCTGAACTTGTCAGTTCAGTTTGGTTGTTACTCCAGTTGGCAGTTCTAAGCTTGTCAGCTCAGTTTGGCTATTGCTCCAATTGGCAGTTCTGAGCTTGTCAGCTCAGTTTGGCTATTGCTCTAGTTGGCAGTTCTGAGCTTCTTCCTCCAGTTCGGCTGAGCTCAAGTTCTTTTTGACTAGCTTGTCAGTTTGACTAATCATTCTTAAGCTTTCTTGTCAGCTTGACTGATCACAAGCTGGCTGACTTCAGTTCTGGCTTTTAGTTGATCTGTCTGCACACTTTAGTTTAGCCATCAGTTGGATACTTTCAGTCTTTCAGTTTAAACTGATCTCGTATCAATTCCTTCAGTCTAGTTGATTATTTTCTCCTCAGCTTAGCTGACTTAGCTGTCAGTTTGTTTTGACTGGTTCGACTCTTTGAATCTATAGCTCAATTGAGTTTTAACTGGTTGACGTATCCTCCCAGCTGGTAGACCATACTTCCAGTTTGGTTGACTTCAACTTCAATTGAGTTCCTCTTTGATGCTCTGGATTGGTCAGCTCAGATCTACAGCTTGAATTTTAGTTAGTTTTTCATAGATAGTTTTGACATCTCATCAAAACCTTTTCTAGAGGTTCCTTAATAGTTTTTCCTAACAATTTCTCCCTTTTGATGATGTCAAAACCTTGTCAATGATGATGGAAAAATGTAAAAGTTCGTTTTATAGACATGCTGTAGTTTGCTTAGGTAAATTCTTGAAATCAGAGTATGTTAGAACATTAAATTCAAGTATCAGAGCATTCATGAAATTCAAGTATCAGAGCATTCAAAATATATTTTCATTTTAGTCATGCTTTCAGTTATGTTTTTATTTTGAGTATTTAGTGCATGATTGTCCGAGTATCAGAGCATTCAAACTTCATGTATTTTTATTCTCATTTAGGCATGTAATAGAGCAAGTATAATGTATGGATCAAAATCATATCAAATAATCTTTTTGAAAGCAAGTTAGAACTACTTCTCTTCTTTGAATGCTTCATCTCTTCCTGCTTGATTCTCCTCTTTCTTGAGCTCCAAATTTTCTCCAACCTTCCCCCTGAAGCTGAGCTGCTTCCCCCTCATGATGTATTTCTCTTTGGATTTGATCCCAAAGAGTTAATCTTTCATCATCATACTTTCCCCTTTTTGGCATCATCCAAAAGCTGGGGTGGATCGCACGATGGTATTGCTAGATTTGGCAAGAATGTGAAGGCAGTTACCAAATTGTCATCATGGACTAAGGGAACTGAAGGAATGGGCATGGGCGAGGAGAACCATGCATAGGCTTCTTCAGTTGTCATGAACTGACCATGATCAGTGTGTTGAGAGAGTTCTTTCTCTCTGAAGTCCATGGAGACTAAGCTGGTGAAGATCTCATCGGTTGTAACGATTGGAGGATCTTCGAGGAATAGAGTGCAGGAGGAGTTGGCTGGGTCGTTGTCAGGAAGAGGAGCGTCAACTGGTACACTTAGCTGGATTCTTTTGATCATTGAATCCATTATCTTTGATAGCGTTGACGGTGAGGAGAGTGGATGGTTCATCCATTGTCTACTCTATTCTCCTTCATTGATCCAGAAGATGGATCCACGAGTACTGATGAGGTGAAACATTGTGGCCTCATCGAGTTGGAATCGCCAGATGTGGTACTGGAGATACCGTTTCAGTTGCTTAAAAGGGAGGGATCAGTGCCCTCAATGAGACCGAAGCAGCTCCTCAGCTGATGGTCTAGAACTGCCTCAAACTCAACCTCAATTGAGTCGCGATGGACTAAGGATAGAGGTTGTGAGGTGGCTGGTATTGTAGACTAATCACTCAGTCTAGAGAGGGGCTCATTCTCAATCATCAGCTACCATTCTTCTGAGGAGCTAGCATGGGTGACCACCGGTTGCTTTCCACGACTTGAGTCGGGAGTTCCTGGTTGGAGGGATCTCTTCGAGATTGGATTACAGTAGATGGTAGAGAGCATGTCCCTTCGTTTGATCAGTTCACCAGTTGGAATGATCTCATCAAACTGGCTTTGAATGATGTGGCTTATGCGACTAATAAACCCAAGTTTTTCTCAGAACGAGCCAGTTGATGGATCATATTCTGCTCGCTCGACATTTGCTCGTATTTGAGCAAGAATAAAGGAGGCCCAGTCAGCTTTACACCCGAAGTAGAGAGCGGCCGTTAGACGGGTTTTGATGTCTGAGAATTGGACTATCTCAAAGTTCCCATGCAGGATATGACCGGTGATATCTAGAAGTTGGATGATCTCGTTGGGCAGGCTTTCCTTCAACCTGTGTGAGCAGTCATGATGGTGTACGTGAGGATGTTTCCAAAGACCCCACAGTGCATATTTACATGGTAGTGCCAGTTCCATCACGTCTGGGCCGTCGCCAGGGAGAAGAAGTGTAGGTATCATTGTTGCTTTTGTCACCGTGATCTCTTTGTTCTGGACGGTGGAGATGATATTGTCGCCGGAGATGGTTGCATTGTAGTAGAACTCTGCAACATGAGTGGGTATGTTCATGACTGGCATGAGTGTAAAGAATGGCAGCAACCCGGTTGCCTCCATTGGCCGATAAATTCTTTGAAAGTTGTCTGCGCCTAGACGGACGTTAAGATACTCTAGATTAAGAGTCTTATCTTTCTTCAGCTTCTTAATAAGCAAATTGGCATCTACCATCTGAAATGAAGGCTTCATTTCTGCAAAAAGATGGTGTTGTGAGAGATGCAAGTGTGAAGAGAGAGTTTGCAAGTAATCAAAGCAAGAAGGAGATTGAGTTTTCATATGATCGGAGTCTCCATATCCTTGCATAAATATATTCAGCATAGCATGCATTGATCGAGGACACTTGAGTGCTTCTCTTAGCTGATCAGTTGTCTGATTTGATGGATGATTAGCTGAATTAATGATACATGCATCCCAGTCGTTCGATTGTGATTCAACTTTATGATCATGTGGCTGAGATGGAGTTATTTTGAAAATGAGGTAGTTGCCATAAATAGCCAAATATTTTATGCAGATTTTGCTATTTATATCTCATTAGAAAAATGTATTTTTGTTTGCTTCTTTGAAGAGATTACTTAATAGCGATGCAGGGATATTAATGGCAACTTGTGAGAGAAAAGCCTATTTTCAAATTCTAGCCGTTGAATATAATATATGAAATTTTATAATCATAATGGTAACAATTTAATTATGATAAGCTTGAGATGATTAGAAAAACTTATCCGGAGTCAGTTGGGATATAGTCCAACTGATTGGTTTGACGATTCAGCAGTTGGATGATCAGTTTCATCTTGTTGCCAGTTGTTGCTGATGAGCTGACTGAAGCTCTAACTGATCTGAACTGACCAGTTCGTTTGGTCAGCTGCTTGACTTGCTTGAGTCAGTTTTCTCTTTTTGAAAGGCCGCGCTGGACTAGTTTCACTGCTTCCTTTCGAGCAGTTTGATCGCTTTGACGTAGATACAGATCCAGTTCTGTTCTTTGACGGTGAGAGCCTGGCTATCCTCCGGGCTTGGTGAAATTGCTGAATGGCAACTGATGAGTTTTTTATTCTTTGGTGGAGGGATTGTGAAGTTCCCTTTGGTGACGATCTGAACTGATCATTCTTCATAATCAACTACACGCCTTTAGAGTGGAATGTGAGTAGGGGAGTGACATAGCTCTTGGATAGAAGACTTGGTGATGTGGCAGTATCATCATCATCACTGTTGCTCTCATTATTCCTTGGATTCTTCTGAGGAGCCACGACTTCAGTAGTTGATAGATGTGGCTCTATCCTTGCAGCTGACTGACTTGATAAATTATCAAAGTTCAATTTACGGCAAAGTGATCCAGTTGGGCAGTTGACTGATTGATTTGCAACCACAGCTCCTTGAGGCATGATGCTGGTTTTGAATTCAGCTAACAAGGTAGTTGCTGGAATTTTGTTGACAAGCCGGTGATTCATGATGTGCTAGACTTGCACAATGGTTGGAGGAAATGGATTTGACGATCCTATCCATTTAATGCTCCATGTTTCTTCACGTTGCCAGTAGCTCATGCCATGAAAGGCAGTTAGCAAGAAATGAGACTGGATGGACATGGAATGTCTCCAGTTGTACTAATAGAAATACCAGTGGAGTTGTTTAAACAACTCTTGGTCACGTTGTGCAACGAAAACAAAATGAGTGAGAAGTAGATTGCTCACTTCTTTTTGTGCACCTTTGACTGCATATTCACCACTATAGAAAGTGCGAATATTTTCTTCAGTCAGCTGGAGAGGAGGGCATGTGCTTCTGAAATAGTCCACTCCATAGTTCGGATGAGGGATTCCAATGAATGGAATAAGCTCATCTGGATCAGAGCAAACCTGGAAATCAACTGGTGATCCGTTCTTTGATTTTGGAGAATGAACGGCATTGGCAGTTGAGTTGCTTGAGGTGTTGTTGCTCGGCCTGGCCTTTGTTCGTCGTTTCTTTCTTAGTGACTGAAGGTGAGCAGTTCCCTTCTTGGGAATCCAGTCAGAAATAAGGACTGGTAGTGATTCATCATTTGGAAGCTTCAGCAGGTCTTCAGGTCTTCAAGCATTTTACTCATTCTTAGAACAAGTCCTACCTTGGAGTCAAATTTACCAGAGTTCTTTGAGTCAGAGGCCTTGATGACTTGATGCTTGAATTGTTGGAAGACAAATTCTGCCCAGTTTGTTTGTCACCCTTCAGCAAGGTGAATCATAACCTTGTATCTCTCTTGGGTGAGTTGACTCAGGCTTCCAATTGCTCCGAACATCATCTTGTTCGTTATATCGAGTAGAACTCCATACTCGGGCTTTAGATCAGTTTTAGTAGTTGTAAAACTGAATTGCTTGTTGCAGGTGGAAGTTTTCCATTCTTTCCAGTATGCTTCTGCAGATTCCTTTAGTTCTTGAACGGATGAGCCTTCTTGTGGAAGTTGGAACACTTCTGCAATTGTTCTTTCAGTGATTTGAAGTGGTCGTCCTTGAATCACTAATGACACTGTCTTTCCATCTGCAGATAATTTTGCTTGAAGCAAAAATTCACTCACCAAATTTTGTCTAAAGAACTTTGGTGGTGTTTCCAGGTAGTAAAGAATTTCTGTCTTTTGAAGATTTGACAGAAGGATTGGATTGTTTGATTCATCTAGAATCAATTGAAATTTCTTCCTATCAAGGAATTTATCTCTTATAAGTTTCTCTTTGAAGGAATTTGAGGATCTGGATGATTCGGCCATCTTTGGGGTTGGCTGAGATTTTGAGAATTTCAAGATCTTTGAGAGAGAGAGTTTTTTGATATTGTAGGAGGAGGAGGCTTATTGAGAGGCTTGAAAGGGGGGACTTTTTATGAGTGTTTGGACAAGCTCATAGATCTGATGGTTGGAATAGTACTAGCCCCTGGCCTCTTTTGGTCGTTGGCATTTAATGACTTTAACACGTGTCATTATCTTGCAAGGGTCAAAATTTTCAAAAACAAATGTGAAGCTCGACATTTATTTGAAATCAAAAAGATAATCTTTTTATATATATATATATATCAATTAATAATTACAAACTGAATAACAAGAAGTAAACTTAGGGCTTTCTAATCAGTTTCAACTTGATAAGCCACTTAGTCCTTCTTGTGATCAGTGTTCCTCATTTTGGCAAGCGGTTCAGTGATGTCCTTTTCCTCATCCTCATCGCTGCTTGATGACTCAGTTTCAGCTGACTGGAGTCTTGGATGAGCTTGCAACCGCTGGATCTGCTCAGTGTGCAGTTTAACCTGTTGCTGTAGGGTATGGATTAGTTCCACATAATTAGCAGGGAGCTGAACTGCAGAACCTCTTGGTTGAGCATGGAACTGAACTGCTCTTGAGTCAGCTTCCTCTCCTGCTTCAATTCTAATCAGTTCCTCACATGGAATTGTATGGGATTGTACAGCTTTGTCCATACTAATTGATTCATCATAGCTCGGCTCTGGTGGAGTTTCCGGTGCAACAACTTGGGATTCAGCTTGAAGAGCCCTTTGAACTGGATCAAAGTACACAGTTAGTGCTAGTGTACCGTGATAGGCAGGTTGATTATTGACTTGAGCTGTCTGTACAGTTGGCTGGTCAGACTCAACTGTCCCTAGAGTTGACTCTTGGGGAGGAGCAGTTTTGGATTCAGTTGACTCCTCAAACAATCGAGCCTTCTCTGCTGACTTCTCTGACTCTTCATCACTTGGAAGAACTGGTGGAATAGGAGATTTGAGCATTTCTTCAAACTCCAGATCACTGGCCGTTCGCTCTTCAACAACTTGCACCTCAGTGGAATCATCAAGGAGATCAATGATGATGTGATCTGGTTGAGGGGATTCTTCGAATGTTAACTGCCTAGCCACAGATGCTATGACAGTTTACCTTGTGCTGTAAGCTGCAGCAGTTTCAGCCCCTTGTTGACTGCTTTGAGCTTCTTTGTTAAACTGGTTCTGCGCATGCCGAAGCTGTTGTTGTCTGAGGTTAAGCAGTTCCTTGAGTAACCAGTGCTATTGAACTTGAGGATTTTTCCAGTGTTGCTATTCAACTTGAGTTTGTGGAGGTGGCAGTCTGATGTTGGCCCAGTTGAGTAAATCATTCATCACGTCCAACAAAGTTTGTTGTTCTGGGTATGGGTGGTTCCTTCGAATGGCAAGCATTCTCTTCAAGGTAATGATTGGATTTTGCTCAAGAGTCTCCTATCCAGCCCATTGCATGCTCCACCTCTCTTCCTTTCTCCAGAAGCGCATCCCATGTAGAGCAGTTAGGAGAAAATGGGCTTCAGAGTTGTAGCAGTGTCTCCAAAGGTACCAGTAGACGTACCTTGATAGAGCTGCATACAGAGCAGCCGTGCCAATCATATCTTCAATAAAGTTTTTAGCTATGAACTTCTGCACTTGTTCATCAGCCCAACTCTTGACGATTTTAGCTCTTGATAGAGCTCTTATGTTCTCTTCAGTCTCTCCCATCGGGGGGAACGCAGTTCTGAAAAAGTCGGCTCCTGTGCCCTTTGGTGGAACTCCCCTGTCAGGCACAATGTCATCTCCTTCAACTGGTGCGATATCAAACACTTTGATGTTATAAGGAGGCAGTTTTGGAGGGGGTGGAGGTCCTGATTTCTTCTTCTTCCCTTTTGGTTGGACTGCTGCGGGCTTCTTCTTTGATCTGCCAGTTCTTTCCTTGGCCTGAACTGGCCTGGTAAAGATCTCTTCTTCAGGTGAATCAATAGTTGATCCACATCGAACTTGTCGCAGAGGCTTAGCTTTGATTGAGGTTCCAATCATTTGACTTATTGGAACATTATCGTCCAAGTCGGAGTCCTCTTGAGGTATTTCAATAGCAATCTCCTTGCCTTTTCTTTTTGCAGGCTCCTCTGCTCTCTTTGAGAAGACAGTAGTTGGCTGACTACTTTTGATTTTTATAGACTTTGCAGCTGGTTGCCTTCTGCTAGTTGCTGGTATAAAATCCAGCTTATCGATCATCAACATGTCAGTTTCTTCTGGCATGGAGTTAAGAATGGTCTCCAATATGCTACTTATCCTGCAGGGGTAGCACATCTTCTGATGGAACTCAGTTACTATCCAGTGTTTTTCCACAATGTCGACATACTTCTTTATTTGCTCAAAGAAGTACTGAGCCCAATTTACATTGATGCTTCTGATGATTGCTGCACAGACTTTATACTTGTGCTCCGACATCTCTGAATGACTCCCAGTCATCCCAGTAATTATTCTAGCTGCAACTGATGCTAGAACTCTGTATTCTTCTTGGAAGCAGGACATGAGTGAACTGCTTTTATAAGGATCTGCGCATTCCACTCGCTTCTATTGATGGTAGGCTTCCTCTTGATCAACTTCTACATCTTGTAATCGTGTTCCAGTAGTGGGAAGTTTAAATAATCTTCCGAGCAGTTCTGGAGTTATTATTAGTTCAAATCCACGAACTTCAGTTACTATTCTGTCGTCGTAACCTTTTGAGTTTAAGTAGAACTCAACTACGGCTTCTGGGTAGATCTTGGATGGATAATCTTCCGTGAAACTCTTCAATCCATTTTGCTCTATCTTCATGATCAGTGAGTTGCAGAGAGAAGAATCTGAGCACCTTTCTCTATAAGCAACTAGATCTAGGAGCTTGTCTCTGTAGAGATTCGTTTGGAATTTTTATAAAGATTCACCAGATCTCTTGAAATCGAACTTTCGTCGAACAGTTTGTGTGCATCTATCAGCCATGGAGTTCTTTAGATGAATGGTTCAGAAAGGACAATCTGGTTTTGACTGAATTACAGAACTGAATTTTTTGCTTTCGTAATTTTGCAGAACAGTTTCAAGAGATGAAGAAAGAGAAAGGCTTTAATTCTTTACTGAACTTTGGATCGGTAAAAGTGAAAATGAGAATTCAGCCATCCCTTTTATAGGAGATGATGAAGTTCATCCAACGGTTGTGTCGCTTCGTATGCCCAAGTTCAACGGTCGGATTAATTCAATCGACCCGTCGATTGGCCTTTCATTTCTATCCGTTGGGGATAAATAAGGAGAGAGAGAGAGAGAAAGTTCAACGGTAATATTTGAGTGACACATGTTTTTACCATTTCCACTATTGAAAGCTTTGAACTTATCTGTTTCTCTCTTGTGGCTTCCTCTTGGCTTGAAACTGATTACGTCATCAGTTGGTTTCGACTGTAGCTGATGATCTCCATGTTGATCAGTTCCAACTGAGATGTTTGCTTATCAGTTCCTCACTTCCTCAACTGCTTGAACTCTTGATTCAGCTGTTTCTCAGTTTAGATGATCCTTCAGTTCTGCTGCTTTCCTTCAGTTGGTTCTTGAACTGATGTTTCCTTGTTGAGTTGAAGCCAGTTCCTTTCATTTCTCCATCAGTTTGATGATTTTACAGCTGGTATGCTTTGCTTGACTGACTGGATCATCAGTTGAGACCATTTGACTAACTCTGCCTTGCTCCTTGCCTCACTTTGAGCAAATGAACTGATGATTCAGTTGAGCTGATTGGATAGGCTGATCAGCTTCAGTTTTCTTTCTTTGCACAACTTCTTGCTTCTTTTCAAACTGATAGCTTATTTGTCCAACTGATCAGCTTAACGACTTTTTCAGTTATGAAGTACTCATTCGGATGAATTGAAGCCTTTCGATTTAGTTTCTCTCTTCAGCTAGAGCGGTTTCTTGGCCTTTTTCTTCCAGTTGATCGTCTTCATCCTTTGATGTTAGCTCAAGTAGCCCTAGTTATATGCATAGCTCCACAAACCTTGCCTCATGCAATGGTTTGGTGAAGATGTCAGCTATCTGCTTCTCCGTGTTGACATATTTGATGCATATGTCCTTCTTCTCGATGTGATCTCTGATGAAGTGATGTCTTATATCAATGTGCTTAGTTCTTGAATGTAGAACTGGATTCTGAGATATTGCAATTGCACTATTGTTGTCACAGAATATATATGTACTTCTTCAGTTTTGACTTTGTAGTCCTTCAACTGTTTCTTCATCCAGAGTATTTGAGCACAGCAGCTTCCCGCAGCTACATATTCTGCTTCAATTGTTGACGTGGCAACTGAGTGTTGCTTCTTGCTAAACCAGGATATCAGTTTGCTTCCCAGAAACTGACATGTTCCACTAGTGCTTTTTCTGTTGATTTTACATCCACCAATGTCTGAATCTGAATACCCAATTAGACTCAAACTGTCATCTCTGGGATACCATAACCCAAGATTTATGGTTCCTTTGAGATATTTGATAATCCTCTTTGCTGCTTCAAGATGACTTTTCTTTGGGTTAGCTTGGAACCGTGCGCAAAGACTGACTGAATAAAAGATGTCTGGCCGGCTAGCTATTAAGTAAAGTAGCGACCCAATGATTTCTCTGTAATATGTTTGGCTAGCTAACTGATTCTCCTTCTTCATCAAGAGTTAGCTGAACTGATGTATTCATAGGAATCTTGAGAGTTTTTCCTTTACTTATGCCAAACTTCTTGACTAGCTCTTTAGTGTACTTGGCCTAGCTGATAAAGATCCCATCTTTCAGCTGTTTCACTTGGAGTCCTAGGAAGAATGTCATTTCTCCCATCATGCTCATCTCAAATTCACTTTGCATCAGTTGAGCGAATTGTGTGCATAGATCTTTACTTTTTGATCCAAAAATTATGTCATCCACATAGATTTGAACCATTAAGATCTCAGTTGATCGTTCTATTCGGAATAGAGATCGATCAATGACTCCATTTTGAAACCCATTTTTCAACAAAAATGTTGTGAGAGTTTCATACCATGCTCTAGGAGCTTGTTTCAATCCATAGAGGGCTTTCTTCAGTTTGAAGACCTGATCACCAATTTCAAAGCCTGGCGGTTGTTCGACATACACGTCTTCTTTGAGCATTCCTTGAAGTCCATTTGGTAGACTGTGAAATTGAAGTGAGCTGCATAGGCTAGGAACAATCTGATGGCTTCCAATCTTGCAACTGGTGCGAATGTCTCATCAAAGTCAATCCCTTCACTTTGTGAGTATCCTTTGGCTACCAGTCTAGCCTTGTTCCTTGTGATCACTCCTTGTTCATCCAGTTTGTTGCGAAAAACCCATTTTGTACCAATGACCTTCTGAATCTTTGGTCTGTCAACAAGGAACCATACGTTATTTCTTGTGAACTGATTCAGTTCTTCTTGCATGGCCATGATCCAGTCTGAATCTTCTAAGGCTTCTTTGACGTTTGCTGGTTCAGTTTGAGATATGAAGTATGTGAATAGTGCATGCTCAGTTGAACTTCTGGTTTGGACTCGACTTCTTGGATCACCAACTATCTCGTCGGTTGGATGGCTTCGGAGCCATTTGGGCAAGATAGCTTCAGCTGGATCTTCAATGGTGACGTTATCAGTCGTCCTTTCATCAGTTGGTTCGGTATTTTCGTCAGTTCTTCCCCCTATTTCAGTTGTGGGGTTTATGGTCTCAGCACGATTTGTGTCTTCATTGACCATATTGTTCTCAACTGGTTTAGTACCAGTTTCATTGCCTTCTTCTAGTGAAACTTCAAGCCGCTCTGGAACAATGTGATCCACATAGTCCTGCGAGTTCTTAGTTTCACTAGGTAGTACTTGAACTTATGTGTCTATTATTTCTTTGTTCCTGTACTCATTAGAAAATTCATCAAATACCACATGACATGTTATTTCCACAACAAGAGTTCATTTGTTGAACACTCTGTAAGCTTGTGCATGAGGTGAATTATACCCAAGGAATATTTCCTCATCAGCTTTAGCACTGAAAGCTTTCAGTTGAGTCTTGCCATTGTTGTGAATATAACATTTACAACCAAATACTTTAAAATATGAGATGGAAGGCTTACGACCCTTATACAGCTCATAGGGTGTTTTGTCATGTACGGCGACTATTGTACTTCGATTTTGAGTGTGGCATGCTGTGTTGACTGCTTCAGCCTAATATCCTTCAACTATGTTGGCATCAACTATCATTGCTCGAGCTGCTTCTTTAAGCGTTTGGTTTCGCCGTTCAGCTACACCGTTTTGTTGTGAAGTTCTTGCAGCTGAGTGTTCATGAGTGATTCCAAGTTAGTTGAGAAAGCTGATCATTTGTTGATTCACAAATTCAGTTCCATTGTCGGAGCGAATCCTTTGAATTGATCTTTCTTTTTCAGTTTGTAGCCTTCTGATCAACGCCGTTAGCTTGTCGTAAGTTTCATCTTTGCTTCTCAAGAATTCCACCCATGTATATCTTGAGAAATCATCCACTACTACAAGAGTGAATATTTTACCTTTTGGTGTCTGTGGTCTGACTGGACCAATCAGATCCATATGTAGCAGTTGGAGGCAATCGGTTGTACCTAGTGGATGACTCCTATTCTTGAAGGATGACTTCACTTGCTTCCCTTTTTGGCATGGTCCACATACACCTGTTTTCTTATATATCTCCTTGGGAAGCCCCTCAACTAGCTCTTTCTTGGCTAGTTAGTTGATTGTTTTGAAGTTGAGGTGGTTTAGTCATCGATGCCATAGCCAGCTTGCTTCAGTTGATCCCTTTGAAAGAAAGCAAGCTTCTGAGTAGCCGGTTGACCAGTCAACAATATACATGTTGCCTCTTCTTATGCCAGTGAGAAGAATTACTCCAGTTGACTTGTCTCTTATGTTGCAGGAGTTTTTGGTGAAGTCAACTAAATGGCCATTGTCGCACAGCTGGCTGATGCTGAGTAGTTTGTGCTTTAGTCCGTCCACATGGGAAACTCCATTTACTACAACTTTTCCTTTGACCATGAACCCTTCTCCAATGGTTCGGCTTTTGGAGTTGTCTTCAAATATGACAAGCGGACCTTTGACTTCTTCGTAACCATCGAGATCTTCTCTGTCTCCGGTCATGTGCTTAGAGCATCCACTATCTAGATACCATATATCTTTGGTTTTCTTCATAGATAGGACGCTCTTATCCTGCAAAAACAAGGATTAACATTTAGGGACCCGTTTCATATCGGGTCCTTGTTGATACATCAAGCTTTTTGGAATCCAAACTTGACAAACTTTTGGCTTTTTATCATTCAGAGATCCAACTGACTTAGATCGCCTGATCAGTTTAGATTTTCTCTCAACTCTTCTATTCTGATTTGAATTAGTTGAGTGATACCTGCATTGAGAGTTAGTTGGATAAACCAATTCAACTAAAATGCTTTAGTCTTGAGACCTTTGAGTTCTGTGATCAGACCAGTGCTTTGTATGTTTCCAGTTTATTGGATTGAACCTTTTTAGTTCATTTCTGGAATCCAGGTACTCATTGTAGTGATGGTAGGGTTCAAACGAATTTCTTTGATCTCTCCTATAGGTGTTCTGATTGAACTTCTTGGTAGGATAGGCTTGAGATCTAAACTGATTTTTCTTTCTAAAGAGGGTTGATCTATCAGTTTGTCTTGGGGGCATTCTTTGTTGAGCTGGTGGTCTTTGTTGAACTGGAGGCTTTGAACGAGTGAATTGATTTGATTGAACTGATGGTCTTGGCTGGAAGTTGGGCTTCAGTTGGCCTGGTGTTTTTGGTTGGGAGAATTGACAGAATTGTCTGGGTTGAGTTTGAGGATTTTCCAATATTCCTTTGCCTTTAGTTGGCTCAGCTGGGTGATCATGAATTGACTTGGTGAATCCTTTTAGGATTTCTTTATCACTAGGTTGAGCAATTGCTTTTCTTTTCTCTAGGGTGGTGAATTTGCTATATCCTAGCTCTGAGCTGCTAGTTCCAGTTCTTTGATGATTTAATATCTCATCTAGAGTTTGAGATCCCTTTTTGAATTTCAGAGTTACTTTTTCTCTCTCATGGATCTCTTGCTTGAGTTTTTGATTTTCAGCTTCTAGATCAGTAGTTCTCAATTTCAATTTTTCAAATTCTATAAACTGAGACTCAAGATAATTCAATCTTTCATGATCAATGCTCAATTTTCTAACTTTATTTCTCAGTTCATCATTTTCATCTTTCAGTTCAACATGCAAGCAAGATATTGAAGCTAATTGATCTTCTAGCATCATAAGTTTCATATCAAGTTCATTGCTAGAAACAGTTGCTTCGTTAATATGATAGAAGAAGGTTTGAGAATCAGCTGTACTAACCTCTTCATCATTGTCAGCCATGAGGCAAAATAGCGCTTCATCATCTGAGCTGTAGCCGTCTGAATCAATTCCAGATGGATAGTCTGAATCGTTTAGCACGGCATTCTCGTAATTTGAAACCATTGCTTTCCTTTTGAAGAAGCTTCTCCTCACTTTAGCTTTCTTGTCTTCATGGAGTTCTGGAAATTCATATCTATAATGTCCTTGTTTGTGACAATGAAAGCATTCTCCTAGATTTCGATTGCCACTCCTAAACGGTTCAGCTGATCGTTCAGCTGGTTGATGAGTTTTCTCATCTTTTGGGATTTCATCAGTTTGAGGTGGAACTGATTGTTTATCCCTAACTCTCTTCAGTTTTTCTAACAACCTGATAACTGACTGAATTTGATCATTGATGTCTTCAGTCAAGTTTTCCTTCTTTTCGGTTGTTTCTCTTTTTCATTCGGATAAATATCCGCCTTGATTTTCTCTGGCTGGTGAGCTCCTGGGCCGGAAGTTGTTCCTTTCTCGAGTGTCTCTGAACCGGTTCCTTTTACCATAAAAGGCTGCATCTTGAGCTGATGATGTTGATGCTTCATTCTTCCGGTTTAGATTGTACTCATGAGCTTTGAGAGAGCCAAACAATTCTCTGGGAGTGATGCTATTTAGATTCCTTGATTCTTTTATAGCTATCACTTTCATGTCCCATTCTTCAGTGAGATTATCCAAAACTTTGGAATTCATCTCAGAATTGGGATAACTTCTCCCTAGGTTGGTCATCACACTGATGATGCCTAGAAATCTGGTTTCAAGGCTTGAGATGGACTCTTCTGGCTGCATTTTGAAGGACTCGTATCTGTCGACTGCCAGTTGGAGCTTGTTTCCTTTGATGGCTTCGAACTCTTGGCATAGATCTGCTAGTAAGTCCCATATCTCCTTGGCAGTTGTACAATTCTTTATGTCCTTCATTCTGACTTCATCTAGAGTTTGAAATAGTGCAGCTTGAGCCACAAACTCTAGATTCTTCAACTTCTTCTCTTCACTGGTGAGAAGATTAGTTGGCTTTGAGATCCTTGTTGGTTGAGTGATATCAACTATGTGAGCATCATTGTCCATCATGATGATGATTGGACCATCTTCAATAACTTCCCACACATTCTCATGGATCGAGCAGAGATGCGCCTTCATTCGCCTGCTCCAATTATCATAATTCTCAACTGAAAACAAAGGTAGCTTATGGTTTCCCATAGCTTGAAATGTTAGCACAGATAAGTAGATCTGATTCAGTTGATTCGCAGAAATGGCTGATCCTTAGAATCAACCACTCTGATACCACTTGTTGGTCCCGGACGAGTCATTATCAGTTTAGAGGGAGGGGTGAATAAACTGATTAAAACTTTTGCTTCAATTGCGGAATAATAAGGACCTTTGACTCTCTTAGAAACTTATCTATGCATAATTCAAATAAGTGCTTTGGGCAGTTTGAGTGCAGATTATGTGAGCTTGTGTACAGTTCAAAGATATGCAATTAATCAAAACAGTACAACACACAAATGATTTATAGAGGTTCGAAGTCTCAAACTCCTACGTCCTCTCTTCCTTCCGCAGAAGGACAACTTCACTATATAACTTGAGTTTCTTTACAAATTACACAATAAATGACAGTTGGCTGAACTTGGTAATTGCTCGCTACCTCAGCGGGTCGATGGTTCATACTTGAAGTCCCTAACTGCTCGCTAGGAAGGTAGGTGCTATTGACGTCTTTACGAGGTTTTAGATCTCTCTCGATCTTCAAGAGGTTAGTCTTGAACAGGGGGTATCAACTGATGTGCTCCTTCAATTGAGCTGAGTAGTTGATCGTTGTATTGCTGAAACTGAGAAGGCTGCCCTGGCTAGTTTATCAACAGCTGGCTGAATGTTTTGACTCTTTAAATTCTTCTTCTCAGTTGGACTCTTGTAGTTTTTAGCAAATGCTGAACTTGAGCTAGGAGGTAGAAAGAAAGCTCTGCTTGAATGAAGGTTTCAAGAATAAGTATTGCAAGAAGTCTGGGAGGTAAGAGTTATTCAAAAATTTGATTCACTCGTCTTTTATAGAGAAGTGATTTTATGACTATTGAGTTCCATTGATCGATGGCTCTGTTGGTTTATCAATGGAAGATGGTCTTTTATTGATCACTAGAGCTTTTGATTCAAGTAGCCGTTGCTTCGCCAATCGATCTTTATTGGATGTTTAATTCCAGGATCTCCATTGAAGCATTTATTCCAAGATACATTGGTTGAGTAATAACTTCCAGGGTTCTCTGGCTGGCGGTTTTGAACTTGTCAGTTCAGTTTGGTTATTGCTCCAGTTGGCAGTTCTGAGCTTGTCAGCTCAGTTTGGCTATTGCTCCAGTTGGCAGTTCTGAGCTTCTTCCTCCAGTTCGGCTGAGCTCAAGTTCTTTTTGACTAGCTTGTTAGTTTGACTAATCATTCTTAAGCTTTCTTGTCAGCTTGACTGATCACAAGCTGGCTGACTTCAGTTCTGGCCTTTAGTTGATCTGTCTGCACACTTTAGTTTGGCCATCAGTTGGATACTTCCAGTCTTTCAGTTTGAACTAATCTCGTATCAGTTCCTTCAGTCTAGTTGATTTTTTTCTCCTCAGCTCAGCTGACTTAGCTGTCAGTTTGTTTTGACTGGTTCGACTCTTTGAATCCACAGCTGAATTGAGTTTTAACTGGTTGACGTATCCTCCTAGCTGGTAGACCATACTTCCAGTTTGGTTAACTTCAGCTTCAATTGAGTTCCTCTTTGATGCTCTGGATTGGTCAGCTCAGATCTACAGCTTGAATTTTAGTCAGTTTTTCATAGATAGTTTTGACATCTTATCAAAACCTTTTCTAGAGGCTCCTTGATGCCAGAATGTAACAGCGCGCCACCTCATTGGACCTAACCCACTTATCATATGCAACCTTTTGGGCTTCGTCAGAACCCTCATCTGGCTTCTGAGGACATGCTTCTTCAAGTACGAATTTGTGTCCTTCCGCAGTGAGAACAAGATTAAGGTTTCGAATCCAGTCATTGTAATTTTCACCGATTAACTTGTTTTCTTTGAGAATAGTGGACAGGTTGGAGAGTGCCATGATGATATAGAATAACTGAAAAGTAAACATGCAGTACAGTCACAAACTTTAGGATACTCACATATAATCGTATACCTCAAAAAATTATATGTAATCCACCGACATTTTAAAAATGTTTCTTATAAGCCACGTTAGTGTGGACGTTTATAAAATTCATCCTTAAACAGGTAAAACCACCTTTAATTTACCTCCAGTCAAATTTCTTTATGACAAGCAAAATTAATAGTCGGAAATAATCACGGTCGTGTAACCTTCAAATTAATAAGCCACGTTAGTGTGGACGTTTATTAATAAATTACACCTAAGTGTGAACACCATCATCTTAGCACCAAGTCCACTATTTCGAACTCCCCGCTCCAGTTGGAGGAGTCAGTTTGTTCTAGTAGTGTTCTACAGCTATCTTGATAAAGAAGTTTAATTTCTAGAGATAACAGTGATATAACACATCCGTTATGGAGGAAGACCTATTGTCAACTCGCATGTTTATCACATCTCAATTAAACCAGATTAATGGAGACCGTTTGAGATTTCTACATACTTTGGTATGAATCTCTCCCACTTAGTTATTTAAGATTGAGGTTTCATTTTATCCCATTGTAAAACATGCAAACATCACATAAAATGATAAAACACCATTGCATGCTTCAAACAACATAATAAGCAATAATAATAAAAACCAACTATCATGGCTTATATCTCATGTTGCTGAATGAGATAAAACTGGAAAGTCAGCTCCGGAAACTCGGGCATGGCCGCCGCCCTTATCACTGCGCCTCGCCGAAAACCTAGCTCCAATTAGGATTTCGGGACGTGAATCAGTCATACTTCCTTTCTTGAGCTGTGCCACTCTCCTTCTTTGAGTTGATCTTCAAACTTTATTCAATATAGAATATCTATTCCTTAGAGGAAAAAACTAATATATCTAGAATAAAATTACAACTCAATAATTTGGTCTAACAATTTTATTTCTATTACATTAAAACAACATAAAATAAAACCTAGACCTAATCCATGGATTTTCTCATGGATTAAAATCACGTAGCCAAACCGGCATACGGCCCATCATACATCCAACATAAATTAAAACATACATCACATAATTAAGGAGCCATGATAGTCGGTAACTCTGCAAACAAGTCAGTCTACAAATCCAACAATCACAATTACATGATTAGCATAAAATAACATATGATATCCAAACATGACATATTAAATAATATTCGAATTTTACAATTAATTAAATTAATTAATTCGATATTATCCACAAGATAAAAATTGGAAATTAAAATAATTATCCACCAATTTAAATCTTGTTAAATTTCGAAAATATATCTTAAAATAAATCTGGAAATTATTTATAATTATCCACCAAATTTATTTAATATTTTCTAACCACCCTAATTAAATAATAATTGGATATATTGATATAAATCAAAAATCTAATCCAAATATTATCCATAAGAATCTAAATCTTCAAGGATAAGGTTTGGAGATTTGATTCCAATCCAAAATCTTCCAAAACTTATCCAAATTTAAAATCTTATCACAATTGGATTTTGATAATTTATTTGTATATATCCAAAATCACCTTATCCAATTTTAATACAAGATTTTCGAAAATAATCAAATAATAAATCTGGAAATTTGATCCACTTCAAATTCTTCCAAATTTAATATTATATTTTCAAATCTATCTAGATTAAAATTAGGCAAATTAAGATATACATCAAATAACATCAAATCTTTAATCCAACAACCAAATTTTCGATCCACCCTAATAAATAAATCTGAAAATCATCTATTCCAAATTAATTTATTAAAATCGAAAATTAACCTATATTTCACTTTTGGAAATTTTGACATTAATCAAAAAACTTATTCCAAATAATATAGTGTAGGTTTCAAAAATTACAAGAAAAATAAATCTGAAAATTTTGATCCACTTCAAAAATTACCAAATTTAAAATTCTAATTTCAAACCTATCTAGATTAGAATTAGGCAATCTTTGATATACATCAAAAATCACCAAATCTAAATTTAATATTTCAGAATTTTCGAACCACACTAACAAATAAATTTGGAATTTTAATTTTCATTAAAATCTTCTCCAAATTATTTTAATAGTACCGAAAATTTAATATACAAAATTAAGGAACTTTAAACATCAAATTTCGAAAAATTTGATTCCAAATTTTCGATCACCATCATAAAACAAATCTGGAAATTTGAAGAACATCAAATGTCATCCCAAATTTAATTTTATGACTATCGAAAATTCTTAGAACATCAAAACTAAAATTTTCGAATTGCATAAAAAATTATCCAAGTTTTGAACACAACCAATTCGAAATACATCAACATATAAATCTGAAAATTTAAGCAACATAAATATTTCATCAAATTTATACATATATTTCGAATTAATCCTAGGATTAAATCTAGAACATTGCCAAAACCCTCTCTGATACCAGTTGTTGGGGTTTTTTCGAATTGAACCACCGCAGGATCTAATTGGATGTTCATTAATCCTAATGTCATGTGGATCATAAATTCATGCATCTCATATGTTTTAATTAATCGAGTTTAATTAACATACAAATCCGGTTTAAACGATTCTACTAAAGTGGAAACATAGAATCGAAAAACGACTTACAAATCAAACGACGGGTGGACGACAAGATTAAAGGTCTAATCTTCTTGTTGTGTATGATGATGATCGGCGCCCACTGTGATATTCCACTCCTTGATCTTCTGTTGTATTCCCGGGCTGAATCTAGTTTCAGGGTGGGCTGAAATCTACTAGATCGGTATGAAATCTGTGGAGATAAAGAGAACACAAGAGGAGCTGATTATTAACCTTAAAATTTCGTCCCCCACCTCCCTATTTATAGGGGAGGTGGTCGAAATTTCAGTGTCCCAACCCTACTGGGTTTGGGCCTCTATCTCTTTTTCTATCTCCAGTCCATTAAAGTCATATTGGGCTACAACAGGGATCTAGAAGAATATTAAATTGGCCTGCTAATTTATTTAATTTCCAATATCCAATAAACTTAGGATATTATTAAATAAATTAAGTATTATTTTTATTCCACTAAAGAAATAATACTGACCTACCAATTTAATACATATTTCTGAATATGCTTTCTCCTTTAGTCCAGCCATTCCCCGCGTTTAAGATATAATGCCCATTAATTAATTATGTAAGCTTCTGACAGCTATAATTAATTAATATCTTATCCTTGAGTAGTACCACACAAGCTTTACTCATGCACGGAATAAATTCCACCTGCAGGGTTTCAGCATGAACTTGCATTTCCTCAAGGAGACACCATCAAACTGGCGCACCAGGACACGGTGCCCCTACATATTGCACAACCCATCATAAGTGTAAATGTCACAACCCAAGATATCGAGATTATTGATCCTTATGAAAGAATCTCACCCTTTGATAAATCAAAGCTGCAAACACTACACGTATATGTCTGCCAACACATAGGGGTTAAGAACCCGAACTCTGTGGATTCTTATTCTCTCATTTAAGGTCAGAATAGAGAATAGAATCCTAAGTAGATCCTCCTCAATACACTTGACCGTGTATTAGAATAATCAGTTAGTCAAGACAAACTAACTATCAGATTATTCTACGGCGTACCGATAGCAGGTTCAGTGCCATCTAAACCGTGAGCCTTTTAATGCATTACAAGGAACCGATGATATGATCTAACCATGTGTTTACCCACACCATATCATCTACAATGTAAGTATAGTGAACATGCATATAAATATAACAATTTAAATGCAAACAGTGACTGCAATTGTATTCATTCTATATCATCATAAAACCATTATCAATAAAGTATACAAAAGACAAATCTTCTAGTATACAAAACCAACACCTACCTTTCTAGCGAGCAGTTAGGGACTTCAAGTGTGAGCCGTCGACCCGTTGAGGTAGCGAGCAGTTACCAGGTTCAGCCAACTGTCCTTCATTGTATAATTTGTAAAGAAACTCAAGTTATATAGTGAAGTTGCCCTTCTGCGGAAGGAAGAGAGGACGTAGAAGTTTGAGACTTCGAACCTCTATAAATTGTTTGTGTGTTGTACCACTTTGATTATTGCATATCTTTGAACTGCACACAATATCACACAATCCGCACTCAAATTATCTTAACTGTTCAATAAGTTTGTGCATAGATAAGTTTTATTAAGCGAGTCAAAGGGCCCTGTCATTCCGCATTTGAAGCAAAAGTTTTAATCAGTTTATTCATCCCCCTCTAAACTGATATCGACTCGCCCGGGACCAACAAGTGGTATGAGAGCGGTTGATTCTAAGGATCAGCCGTTTCTGCAGATCAACTGAATCAGATCTACTTATCTGTGCTAACATTTCAGCTATGGGAAATCATAAGCTACCTTTGTTTTCAGTTGAGAATTTTGATAACTGGAGCAGGAGAATGAAGGCTCATCTCTGCTTAATTCATGAGAATATGTGGAAAGTCATCGAAGACGGTCCAATCATCATCATGATGGACAATGATGCTCACATAGTTGATATCAATCAACCGGTAAGGATTCCAAAGCCAACTAATCTTCTCACCAGCGAAGAAAAGAAGCTAAAAAATCTAGAGTTCGTTGCTCAAGCCACATTATTCCAAACTCTAGATGAAGACAGGATGAAGGACACAAAGAACTGCACAACTGCCAAGGAGATATGGGACCTACTAGCAGATCTATGCAAAGAGTCCGAAAGCCATCAAAAGAAACAAGCTCCAACTGGCAGTCGACAGATATGAATCCTTCAAAATGCAGCCAGAGGAGTCCATCTCAAGCCTTAAAACCAGATTTCTGGGCATCATCAGTGAGATGAACAATCTCGGGAGGATTTATCCCAATTCTGAGATAAATTCCAAGATATTGGATAATCTTACTGAAGAATGAGATATGAAAGTGATAGCTACAAAGGAATCAAGAAATCTAAATAGCATCACTCCAAGAGAACTATTGGGTTCTCTCAAAGCTCATGAGTATAGTCTAAACCGAAAGAAGGAAGCATCAACATCATCAACTCAAGATGCAGTCTTCTATGGTGAAAGGAACCGGTTTAGAGACACTTGAGGAAGGAACAACTTCCGACCCAGGAGCTCACCAGCCAAAGAACATCAAGGCGGATCTTCAACTGAATGAAAAAGAGAGACAACTGAAAAGAAGGAGAATCTAACTGAAGACATCAATGATCAAATCCAATCAGTTACCAGGTTGCTAGAAAAATTGAAGAGAGTTCGAGATAAATAGTCAGTTGCACCTCAAACTGATGAAATCCCAAAAGATGAGAGAACTCATCAACCAGCTGAACGATCAACTGAACCATTCAGGGGAGGCAACTAAAATCTTGGAGAATGCTTTCACTGCCACAAACAAGAATATTATAGATTTGAATGTCCAGAACTCCCTGAAGATAAGAAAGCCAAGGTGAGGAGAATCTTCTTCAAAAGAAAAGCAATGGTTGCAAACCTTGAGAATGCCGTGCTAGATGATTCAGACTATCCTTCTAGAATTGATTCTGACGACTACAGCTCAGATGATGAAGCGCTATTCTGCCTCATGGCTAACAATGATGAAGAGATTAGTACAGCAGATTCTGAAGCCTCTTTTTATCACATAAATGAAGCAACTGTCTCTAGTAATGAACTTGATATGAAACTTATGATGCTAGAAGACCAATTAGCTTCAATATCCTACTTGCATGTTGAACTGAAAGATGAAAATGATGAACTAAGAAATAAAGTTAGAAAACTGAGCATTAATCATGAAAGATTGAATTATCTTGAATCTCAGTTTATAGAATCTGAGAAATTGAAATTGAGAATTGCTGATCTAGAGGCTGAAAATCAAAAACTCAAACAAGAGATCCATGAAAGAGAAAAAGTAACTCTGAAGTTTAAAAAGGGATCTCAAACCTTAGATGAGATATTAAATCATCAAAGAACTGGAACTAGCAGCTCAGGGCTAGGATATAGCAAGTTCACTGCTTTAGAAAAGGGAAAAGCAGTTGCCCAACCCAGTGATAAAGGAATCCTAAAAGGGTTCACTAGATCTCATGATCAGCTAGCTGAGTCAACCAAAGGAAAAGGAATATTGAAAAATCCTCAAACTCAGCCTAGACAATTTGATCAGTTTTACCAAACAAAAACACCAGGCCAACTAAAGCCCAATTTCTAGCTAAGACCATCAGTTCACTCAAGCCAATCTACTTGTTCAAAGCCTCCAGTTCAACAAAGACCATCATCTCAACAAAGAATTCCCCCAAGACAAACTGATGGATTAGCCCTCTTTAGAAAGAAAAATCAGTTTGGATCTCAAGCCTATCCTACCAAGAAGTTCAATCAGAACACCTATAGGAGAGATCAAAGAAACTCGTTTGACCCCTACCATCATTATAATGAGTACCTAGATTCTAGAAATGAGCCAAAAAGGTTCATTCCAATAAACTGGAAACATACAAAACACTGGTCTGATCACAGAACTCAAAGGTCTCAAGACCAAAGCATTTTAGTTGAATTGTTTTATCCAACTAACTCTCAACACATGTATCACTCAACTGATTCAAATCAGAATAGAAGAGTTGAGAAAAAATATAAACAGATCAAGCGATCCAAGTCAGTTGGATCTCTGAATGATAAGAAGCCAAAAGTTTAGCAAGTTTGGATTCAAAAAAGATTGATGAATCAACAAGGACCCGATATAAAACAGGTCCCTAAATGCTAATCCTTGTTTTTGCAGGACAAGAGCATCATATCTATGAAGAAAGCCAAAGACATTTGGTATCTAGATAGCGGGTGCTCCAAGCACATGACCGGAGACAGAAAAGATCTCGACGGTTATGAAAAATTCAAGGGTCCACTCGTCACATTTGGAGACAATTCCAACAGCCGAACTATTGGAGAAGGGTTCGTAGTCAAGGAAAAAGTAGTGGTAAATGGAGTCTCCCACGTGGATGGACTGAAGCACAAGCTACTTAGCATCAGCCAGTTGTGCGATAATGGATACTCAGTTGACTTCACTAAAGACTCCTGCAGCATAAGAGACAAGTCAACTGGAGTAATTCTTCTCACTAGCATAAGAAGAGGCAACATGTACATTGTTGACTGGTCAATCGGCTTCTCAGAAGCTTGCTTTCTTTCAAAAGGATCAACTGAAGCAAGCTGGCTATGGTATCGACGACTGAACCACCTCAACTTCAAAACAATCAACTATCTAGTAAAAAAGGAGCTAGTTGAGGGGCTTTCCAAGGAAATATACAAGAAAACAGGCGTATGTGGGCCATGTTAAAAAGGGAAGCAGGTGAAATCATCATTTCAGAATAAGAGTCACCCACCAGGAACAACTGATTGTCTCCAACTGCTACATATGGATTTGTTTGGTCCAGTTAGACCACAAACTCCAAAGGGCAAAAGATTCAATCCCGTAGTAGTTGATGATTTCTCAAGATATACATAGGTGGAATTCTTAAGGAGCAAAGATGAAACTTATGACAAGATAACGATGATGATCAGAAGGCTACAAATTGAAAAGGAAAGATCAGTTCAAAGAATTCGTTCTGATTATGGAACTGAATTTGTGAATCAACAAATGATCAGCTTTCTCGGTCAGCTTGGAATCACACATGAACACTCAGCTGTAAGAACTCCACAACAAAATGGTGTAGCCGAATGGCGTAACCGGACACTCAAAGAAGCAACTCGAGCAATGATAGTTGATGCTAACATAGTTGAATGTTACTGGGCTGAAGCAGTTAACACAGCTTGCCATACTCAAAACCGAAGTGCCATTGTAGCTGCACATGACAAAACACCCTATGAGCTGTATAAGGATCGTAAGCCTTCTATCTCATATTTTAAAATATTTGGCTGTAAATGTTATATTCACAACAATGGCAAGACTCAATTGAAAGCTCTTAGTGCTAAAGCTGATGAGGGAATATTTCTTGGATATAGCTCTCCTCATGCACAAGCTTACAGAGTGTTCAATAAACGAACTCTTGTTGTGGAAATAACATGTCATGTGGTATTTGATGAATTTGCTAATGAGTACATGAACAAAGAAAGAAAAGACACATCAGTTCAAGAACTACCTAGTGAAACTGAGAACTCGCAGGACTATGTGGATCATATTGTTCTAGAGCGGCTTGAAGTTTCACTAGAAGAAGGCAATGAAACTGGTACTAAACCAGTTGAGAACAATATGGTCAATGAAGACACAAATCGTGCTGAGACCATAAACCCCACAACTGAAACAGGTGGAAGAACTGATGAAAATACCGAACCAACTGATGAAAGAACGACTGATAACGTCACCATTGAAGATCCAGCTGAAGCTATCTTGCCCAAATGGCTCCGAAGCCATCCAACCGACAAGATAGTTGGTGATCCAAGAAGTCGAGTCCAAACCAGAAGTTCAACTGAGCATGCACTATTCACATGCTTCATATCTCAAACTGAACCAGCAAACGTCAAAGAAGCCTTAGAAGATTCAGACTGCATCATGGCCATGCAAGAAGAACTGAATCAGTTCACAAGAAATAACGTATGGTTCCTTGTTGACAGACCAAAGATTCAGAAGGTCATTGGTACAAAATGGGTTTTTCACAACAAACTGGATGAACAAGGAGTGATCACAAGGAACAAGGCTAGACTGGTAGCCAAAGGATACTTACAAAGTGAAGAAATTGACTTTGATGAGACATTCGCACCAGTTGCAAGATTGGAAGCCATCAGATTGTTCCTAGCCTATGCAGCTCACTTCAATTTCACAGTCTACCAAATGGATGTCAAGAGTGCTTTTCTTCAAGGAATGCTCAAAGAGGACGTGTATGTCGAACAACCGCCAGGCTTTGAAATTGGTGATCAGGTCTTCAAACTGAAGAAAGCCCTCTATGGATTGAAACAAGCTCCTAGAGCATGGTATGAAACTCTCACAACATTTTTGTTGAAAAATGGGTTTCAAAAAGGAGTCATTGATCGATCTCTATTCCGAATAGAACGATCAACTGAGATCTTAATGGTTCAAATCTATGTGGATGACATAATTTTTGGATCAAAAAGTAAAGATCTATGCACCTAATTCGCTCAACTGATGCAAAGCGAATTTGAGATGAGCATGATGGGAGAAATGCCATTCTTCCTAGGACTCCAAGTGAAGCAGCTGAAAGATGGAATCTTTATCAGCCAGGTGAAGTACACCAAGGAGCTAGTCAAGAAGTTTGGAGTAAGCAAAGGAAAAACTCTTAAGATTCCTATGAACATATCAGTTCAGCTAACTCTCGACGAAGAAGGAAAATCAGTTAGCCAAACATATTACAGATGAATCATTGGGTCGCCACTTTACTTAACAGCTAGCCGGCCAGACATCTCTTATTCAGTCGGTCTATGCGCACGGTTTCAAGCTAATCCAAAGAAAAGCCACCTCGAAGCAGCTAAGAGGATTATCAAATATCTCAAAGGAACCATAAATCTTGGACTATGGTATCCCAGAGATGACAGTTTGAGCCTAATTGGTTATTCAGACTCAGACTTTGGTGGATGCAAAATCGACAGAAAGAGTACCAGTGGAATATGTCAGTTTCTGGGAAGCAAACTGATATCCTGGTTTAGCAAGAAGCAGCACTCAGTTGCCACGTCAACAACTGAAGCAGAATATGTAGCTGCTGGAAGTTGCTGTGCTCAGATACTCTGGATGAAGCAACAGTTGAAGGACTATAAAGTTGAAACTGAAGAAGTCCCTATCTTCTGTGACAACAACAGTGCAATTGCAATATCTTAAAATCCAGTTCTACATTCAAGAACCAAGCACATTGATATAAGACATCACTTCATCAGAGATCACATCGAGAAGAAAGACATATGCATCAAATATGTCAACACGGAGAAGCAGATAGCTGACATCTTCACCAAACCATTACCTGAAGCAAGGTTTATGGAGTTATGCATACAGCTGGGCCTACTTGAGCTAGCATCACAGGATGAAGATGATCAACTGGGAGAAAAAGGTCATGAATACATTCCAGCTGAAGAGAAGAACTAAACCAAAAAGGCGAGAAGCTGATCGGTTGAACACAAAAGCCATCAGTTTGAAGTAAAAGCAAGGAGCTGTGAAGAGAAAAGTAAACTGGAGATGATAAGTTTACCCCATGAGCTCAACTAAATCATTAGTTCAATCGCTCAAACTGATGATCCAGTCAGCTGTGCAGAACGTACCAGCTGTAAATAGATCAAACTGATGAAAGAATCATAGGAACTGAAATCAACTCAAAAGGAGATAGACCAGCTGAAGGAAACCAACTGAACTAAGAAGCAGCTGAACGAAGGTCCAAGCAAGTCAAGACCAGTTCAGAATTGATGAAAAGACATCTCAGTTGAAACTGATCAACAGAAAGATCATCAGTTATAGTCAAAGCCAACTGATGACGTAATCAGTTCAAGCCAAGGAGAAGCTGCTAGAGAGAAAAGATAAGTTCAAATTTCAATATTAGAAATGGTAAAAACACGTGTCAATCAAATATTACCGTTGAACTTTCTCTCTCCTCCTTCATTTATCCCCAACAGACAGAATCGAAAGGCCAATCGACGGGTCGATTGATTTAAATCCGACCATTGAAATTAAGCATATGAAGAGATACAACCGTTGGATGAGCCTAATTTCTCTATATAAATAAGGCGGCTGAATACTCGAGATAAGCTTCCCGATTTTTACTGAAGATCTTTCTTTTTCTATCTATATCTCATCAAAAACAAAAACTCTTCAGCCCTGAAAGATCAATTTCTCAGTCTCTCAAATTACTCTCTCCTCAAAGAATTATGGCTCAAAACCCAACTCGCAGAAGATTCAATTTCCGTCAATCCGAAGAAGATTCTACAGTATTCTGCGAAAAACTCGATAGAGACAAGTTTTTTAATCTAGCCGGATTCCGTCAAGCCTGTAAAGCTTCCCCTCTTAGCAGAATGATCGTCGAAAATCTTTCTCAGGCTAAGCTGAAGAAGTTCCTGGAGGTATTTCCAAAACGGATTTACACAGAACCAGTTGCTGAATTTTACCTAAATTCAAATGGATCTTCAAATCCCAAAGAAATCAGATCGGAAGTAAGAGGACAAGTCATTATCGTGACAGCTGAGTCTCTGAGTAACATGTTCGATCTACCCAACAACGAACTCAAGCTGGAAGACGTTCAAGTCAATTTCCAGGAAGCTTATGATTTTTGGAAAAAGGAAGGCGAAACTCAACCATATAAGAGCAATCATCTCATCTTAAAACTGCAAGATAAATTTTAGGTGCTCGCTGCCATCGCCTCAAAGATAATGGTAGGAACAACTGGCAGTCAGTCTGAAATGTCAGCAACAAAGTACAAAATCTGCGCCACCATCTACAACCGAATGGAGATCAACTGGGCACAATATTTCTTTGAACAACTGAAGAGATATGTTGATATCATTGAGAGAAGCTGGGATGGTGAGAAATTCCCTCAATAAATTGGATATATCAGTCGGGTCAGCATTATTTTAGAGAAGCAGTTTCCTCGGATGGCTGAGGAAACAGAGTTTAAATCTATTGTCAGTAATGACTTCATTTGGAAACCTCTCAAAATTGTGGAGATTGATTCTGAACAAACTGATCAGTAAAGGAGAAAGAAGCCTGCAGCTGAAGGGAAGGGAAAAAAGCCAGTTACTAATGACTCTGATGATGACATACCTATACCTCAGAAATTCAGGCAACAAAGCTCAGTTGCCACCAGAACTGATATCATCAGACAATCAGCTGTCAGATCAGCTCCAAAGAAGAAACAAGCTGGTCAACCAAAAAGGAGAAGAATCTTGCTTTCTCAATTAAGAAGGAGAAAGGAATCAAGCCCTATACAAGATCCAACAATCCCAGCAAATTTAATTGTTGAAGATACAGCTCCGTGTGAAAATCCAGAAGATATCATCCCTGCAAGAGGGATTCCTCACAAAGGGACTGGAGCTGATTATTTCCAAATGACGTGCCCACCAATGGCCCAAGTTGAAGGAAATATAAGAGTCTACTCACAAGGAGAGTCTGTGAAGAAATGGGCTGATGAAACCACACAAAAGCACATGGCTCAACACTTTGCCCAGGAACTAACTGGCCATGAGGAGCTCTATCACATCTTGACCAAGTACATATACTGGTTTTTACGGAGACATGTATATCAGTCAGAGCCTTTCCTCTCATTGCTCGCATTCCATGGGATGAGCTTCTGGAGGCGAGAGGAAGAATGGAGCTTATGGTGGACGGACAGTGAGAACGCAAGTATCACTAAAGGCAAACACCTTATGAGGCAGCTACAACTGAGGAAAGAGTGCTCAAACCCAGCTGAAGGATCGATGAAGGACATGTTTGATGAACTGTACAAGATTCAAAGCTTAACATTGCCAGTCATCACTACAGAAATGGAACGAGAAAGATGGTCGTACCTCCATGTTCAACACAAATGGCTATTCAATCAATTAATGAAGAAATCACAAAGCCATCAAACTGGACAGCCATCAACTGCCGTGAGCGATCAAATATACAACTCAGAAGATGATATCATTGATGAGGTGATGAGAGAACTTCACCCTGAGAAACCTCCACATAAAGCTGAAGTTGAAATTAACATAATTCCTGAAGAGTCTGAATAATCAGCTGAGAAGACTCATCAATTTGAAAAGGCAGCTAAAACCCAGACAGCTACCTCACAAGATCCAACTGCTGAGAGAGAAATCACATCATCTATTCCTCCAGTTGATCTAGAGCCAGCTCTTACAGACAAGTCAGCTGATCAGACAAGTCAAAGAAATGAACAACTTGTCTACCAAACAAGTGTGGAAGCAAAAGAAATATCCCACACAGTTCCTTGTGAGGAAATTCTTGGAACTGAAGAAGGAGAGGAAGTGGACTCTAGAGCAGTACATTTCATCGCTCAGCCAAGCAATTCAATAGTCCAGCTCCCTCCGTATTATGAAGAGCTGATCCAATCCCTGCAGCAACAAGTTAAACTGCACACTGAGTAGATCAAGCAGCTGCAAGCCCATCCAAGGCTCCAGTCAGCTGAAATGGAGTCAAAAAGCAGTGATGAGGATGGAGAAGAGGATCTCACTGAACCACTGGCTAAGAGAAGGAAAACTGATCACAAGAAGGACTAAGTGACTGATCAAGTTAAACCTGATTAGAAAAGCCCTAAGTGTACTTCTTGTTAATCAGTTTGTAATTATATCTTTTGATATATTTATAAAAGTTTTTTATTTCAAATAAATGTTAAGCCTCACATTTATTTTGAAATTTTGACCGTTGCAAAACAATGACACGTGTGAAAGTCATTAATTACCAACGACCAAAAGAGACCAGAGGCTAGTACCATTCCAACCATCAGATCTATAAGCCTGCCCAAACACTCATAAACAACCCCCCTCTTTCAAACCTCTCAAAAATCCTCCTCCTTCTACAATCTCTAAAAGTCTCTCTCAAAAGATCTTAAATTCCCAAAGTCTCAGCCAACCCCAAAGATGGCCGAATTATCCAGATCTTCAAATTCCTTCAAGGAACAGCTTATGAGAGATAAATTTCTTGATAGAAAGAAATTTCAATTGATTCTAAATGAATCAAACAACCCAATCCTTCTGTCAAACCTTCATAAGAAATAAATTCTTTACTACCTGGAAACACCACCAAAGTTCTTTAGACAAAAGTTGGTGAGTGAATTTTTGCTTCAAGCAAAATTATCTGCAGATGGAAAGACGGTGTTATCAGTGATTCAAGGACGACCACTTCAAATCACTGAAAGAACAATTGCAGAAGTGTTCCAACTCCCACAGGAAGGTTCATCCGTTCAAGATCTAAAGGAATCTGCAGAATTATACTGGAGAAAATGGAAAGCTTCAACTTGCGACAGGCAATTCAGTTTTACAACCGCTAAAACTGACCTGAAGCCCGAGTATGCAGTTCTACTTGACATAACGAAC
The DNA here is from genome assembly GCA_026008535.1 of Perilla frutescens. Taxonomy (NCBI): domain Eukaryota; kingdom Viridiplantae; phylum Streptophyta; class Magnoliopsida; order Lamiales; family Lamiaceae; genus Perilla; species Perilla frutescens. Next base: position 34,967,047 of record BRKX01000012.1, read on the forward strand.
AAGATGATGTTCGAGGCCATTGAAAGCCTGAGTCAACTCACCTAAGAGAGATACAAGGTTATGATTCACCTTACTGAAGGGCGACAAACGAACTGGGCAGAATTTGTCTTCCAACAATTCAAGCATCAAGTCATCAAGGCCTCTGACTCAAAGAGCTCTGGTAAATTTGAGTCCAAGGTTGGACTTATTCTAAGAATGAGTAAAATGCTTGAAGACCTGTTGAAGTTTCCAAATGATGAGTCTCTACCAGTTCTTATCTCTGACTGGATTCCCAAGAAAGGAACTGCTCATCTTCAGTCACTAAAGAAAAAGAGAAAAGCCAAAGCCAAGATAGGCAACCACTCATCGAGTAACTCAACTGCCAACGCCGTTCAATCTCTAAAATCAAAGAACGGATCACCAGTTGATTTCCAGGTTTGCTCTGATCCAGATGAGCTTATTCCATTCATTGGAATCCCTCATCCAAACTACGGAGCGGACTACTTCAGAAGTACATGCCCTCCTCTCCAGCTGACTGAAGAGAATATTCGCACTTTTTATAGTGGTGAATATGCAGTCAAAGGTGCACAAAAGGAAGTGACTAATCTCATTCTCAATTACTTTGCCTTTGTTGCACAACGTGACCAAGAGTTGTTCAAACAACTCCACCGGTACTTCTATTGGTATAACTGGAGACATTCTATGTCCATCCAGTCTCATTTTCTGCTAACTGCCTTTCACAGCATGAGCTATTGGCAACGAGAAGAAACTTGGAGCATCAAATGGATAGGTTTATCAAATCCATTTCCTCCAACCATTGTGCAAGTCCAGCACATCATGAATCACCGGCTTGTCAACAAGATTCAAGCAACCACCTTATTAGCAGAAATCAAGACCAACATCGTGCCTCAAGCAGTTGGAACTGCAAATCAACCAGTCAACTGCCCAACTGGGTCGCTGTGTTAAAAACTGAACTTTGATAATCTATGAAGTCAGTCAGCTGAGCCCTCACGACAAACTCCACCGGTCGTCGAAAGGATAGAACCACATCTATCACATACTAAAGCTGTGGCTACCCAGAAGAATCCAAGGTGTGCTGACGAGAGCGATAGTGATGATGAAGACACTGCCACATCACCAAGCCTCCTATCCAAGAGCTATGTCACTCCACTGATCATATCCAGCTCAAAAAGCTTGCAATTGCCTATGAAGAATGATCAATTTCGATCATCGCCAAAGGGAACTTCACAATCCCTTAGTCAAAGGATGAAAAACTCGTCAGTTGCCATCCAGCTTCACCTTCACCAAGCCCGGAGGACTGCAAGGCCTGAACTGCCAAAGATCACAACTGCATCCCAAGGAAGCAGTGCAGCTAGTCCAGCTAGGCCCTTCAAGAAGCGGAAACTGTCTACTGAGAGCCAAGCAACTGATCAAGCCAACTGATCAATTCAGTTCAATTAGAGCTTCAACCTCAGCCAGTTCTTCAGCGACAACTAGGAAGCGAGACTCAACTGATCATTCAACCGCCGAAGCAGTCAATCAGTTGGACTGTATCCCAACTGAATATGGATAAGTTTTTTTAAGCTTATCATAATTATATTCTTACCATTGCGTTTATGAAATTTCTTATATTATACTCAACGGTTACAATTTGAAAATAGGGTTCTATCTTACAATGCTGCAATTAATATCTCTGGGTTGATATTAAATCAACTCCTCAAAATTGAAAAAGAAAATATTTTTTACTGAGATATAAATAACAAGATCTGCAGAAAATATTTTGCTATTTATGGCAACTACCCCATTTTCAGAGTAGCTACTTCTCAACCACAAGATCATAAAGTTACTTCTTCTTCATCAAACGGCTGAGATGTAAGCATCATTAATTCAGCCAATCCTCCATCAAATCAGATGGCTGATCAGCTAAGAAAAGCAATCGAGTGCCCTCGATTCCTGCATGCAAAGCTAAATAAATATGTGCACAGAGATGAAGGCTCCGATCATCTGCAAATCCTTTCTCTCTCTTGCTTTGATCATCTGCTAAGTCTTCTCTCTCTCCTCAAAAACACTTGCTCTCTAAACTAAAATAGCATATTTTTGCAGATATGAAGCCCCCATTTCAGACGGTAGATGCAAATCTACTTATTAAGAAGCTGAAGAAAGATAAGACTCTAAGTCTAGAATATCTTAACACACGTCTCGGCGCAGACACATTTCAAAGCATCTATAGGCCATTCGAGGCAACTGGCCTGCTGCCATTTTTGACGATCGTGCCGCTCAAGCACTTACATTCCCATGTTGCGGAATTCTACTATAACGCAATAATCTCTGGTGACAACATCATTTCTTCCGTCCGGAGCCAGACAATCACAGTAACGAAGGGACGATGATGTCTACCCTTCACCTTCCAGGCGACGGTCCAGATGTCATGACCCTAAAATTGCCCTGCAAATACGCACTATGGGATGCTTGGAAGCTTCCTCACATCCGCCACCACGATTGTTCCCACAGGCTGAAGGAGAGTATGCCCAATGATATCCTCCAACTCTTAGACATCACCGGCCATATTCTATATGGTAACTTTGAGACAGTCCAATTCTCGGACATCAAAGCCCATCTAACAGCCGCTCTATATTACGGATGTAAAGCCGACTGGGCCTCCTTCATCCTTGCTCAACTGCGAGCTAATGTAGAACGAGTGGCATATGACCCATCAACTGGCTCATTTCGCGAAAAGGTCGGGTTTATGAGTCGCTTAAGCCATATCATTCAAAGCCAGTTTGATGAGGTCATCCAAACTGGTGAAAAACTCAAAAGAAGGGACATGCTCCCCACTATCTACTGCCATCTAATCCCGAAACGTTCACGTCCATAAGGGCCTTCCAACTCAGGTCGTGGAAAGGCACCTTTGGAGGCACCCGTCAGCTCCTCTGACGAAAGAGAGCTGATGATTGAGAGCGAACATCTTTCAAGGCTGAGTGATCGGCCTATAATATCAGCCAGCTCCCAACCTCTACCATTAGTCCAACGTGACTCCATTGAGGTTGAGTTTGAAGCAGTTCTAGATCATCAGCTGAGAAGCTGTTTCAGTCTCGTTGAAGACACAGACTCCTCTCTGTTAGACCAACTGCGGCGGTACCTGCAGTACCACATATGGCGATTTCAACTGGATGAGTCAACAATGTTCCACCTCATCCGCACTCGTGGCTCCACCTTCTGGATCAACGAAGGAACATAGAGTAGAAACTGGATGAATCATCCACTCTCCTCGCCACCAACGCTTTCAGAGATAATGGATTCGATGATCAAGCGAATCCAGCTAAGCATACCAGCCGATGCTCCTCTTCCCGATAATAAGCTGACAAACTCCTCATGCACACCCTTCATTGATGATCCACCCATCCTTTCAACCGATGAGATCTTCAACAACTTGGCCTCGATGAACTTCAGAGAGCAAGCAGTCTCTCTCTCCTCTGCTCAAGGTCAGTTCATGACAACTGAAGAAGCCTATGCATGGCTCTCCTCACCCATGCAAATTCCTTCAGTTCCCTCAATTCATGATGATAATATGGTAACTGCGTTCACCTTCCTGCCAAACTTATCACTACCATCATGCGACCCATTCCACCTTTTGGATGATGCCAAAAAGGGGGAAGAAGAATAGATAAATGATGGATGTTTAACTCTTTGGGATCAAATTCAAAGAGAAATTCATCATGAGGGGGAAGATCAGCTTCAAGGGGAAGCATGGAGGATACAAGGAGCTCAAGAAAAGGGAGAATCAAGCAGAAAGAAAAGGAGCAAAGGAGCAATTTTCAGGGAGTAGATTAGTAGTTTTAACTACTTTTGAAAATATAATATGTTTTAAAGTGAATATATATAATATACATTTCGACCATGCTTATAATGCTCATTCTCTGATACTTCAAGTATAATTAAGTTAAATGCTCTGATAATGCTCTGATACTTGAATGAAAAATGGTTGAATGCTCTGATACTTGAATGAAAAATGCTCTAATACTGGAATGAAAGCATGCCCAAAGTGAAAGAATGAGAGAATGCTCTGAAACTTGAAGTCTAATTGCTCTAATACTTGAATTTCATGCATATCTTAAATGCTTTAATACCTGAATAACAGCATGAATGACAAATGCTCTGATACTTGAATGAAAATCATAAATCAAATTTTTTCTCAAACTTGCTCTGAAATTACTCTGAAACTGCTTAAGCAAACTTGCTACACTTGCATCTTTTTCCATCATCATCAACAAAGTTTTGACATCATCAAAAAGGGGGAAATTGTTAGGAAAAACTATCAAGGAAACCCTAGATTAGGTTTTGATGAGATGTCAAAATTATTTGTGAAAAACTGACTAAAATTCAAGTTGCAGATCGGAGCTGATTAATCCAGGGCATCATCAAAAAGGAAATCAAGCAAAGTCAAAGTCAACCAATCAAGAGTATGGTCTGCAAGTTGAAGAATACGTCATTCAGTCAGAAGTCAACTGAACTAAGAAGTCAAGAAGTTGAATCAGTCGAAACAAACTGACAACTAAGTCAGCTAAGCTGAGGGAGAAAAGAGTCAACTAAGGAAACTGATAAGAGATCAGTTTAGACTGAAGACTGGAAGTATCCAACTGATGACCAAACTGGAACAATAGCCAAACTCAGCTGACGAGCTCAAAACTGGCAACTGAAGCAATAACCAAACTCAGCTGACGAGCTCAAAACTGCCAACTAGAGCAATAGCCAAACTCAGCTGACGAGCTTAAAACTGCCAACTGGAGCAATAGCCAAACTAAGCTGACGAGCTCAAAACTGCCAACTGGAGTAATAGTCAAACTCAGCTGACAAGTTCAGAACTGTCAACTGGAACTCAAAGCTACCAAGAAAACTGAAGCCAGAGAACCCTGGAGTTTATTGCTCAAACCGCCGAATCTTGGAATAAATGCTTCAACAAAGATCCTGGAATTAAATATCCAATGAAGATCGATTGGCAGAGTAACGGCTACTTCAAACCAAAAGCTCCAAGCGATCATCCTCCATTGATGAGCCAACAGAGCCACCTATCAATGGACAATGGAACTCAACGGTCATAAAATCACTCCTCTATAAAAGACGAGTGAATCAGAGTTTAAAAATAACTCTTAAGCAGAACCAAGAAGAATCATTCGCCTACACAACTTTCGCATATACAAGCAAGAGCTTTTCTTTCTCCATCCCACTCAAGCTCAAGTTCAGCGTTTGATAGAAACTGCGAGAGTTCAACTGAGAAGAAGAAATTCACAGAGTCAAGATAATCAGCCAGCTGTTGACAATCCAGCCAGGGCAGTCTTCTCAGTTTCAGCTACACAACGATCAACTACTCAACTCAATTGAAGGAGCACATCAGTTGATAACCCCTGTTCAAAACTAACCTCTTGAAGATCGAAAGAGATCTAAAACCTTGTAAAGACGACAATAGCACCTACCTTCCTAGCGAGCAGTTAGGGACTTCAAGTGTGAGCCGTCGACCCGCTTAGGTAGAGAGCAGTTACCAGGTTCAGCCAACTGTCCTTCATTGTATAATTTGTAAAGAAACTCAAGTTATATAGTGAAGTTGCCTTTCTGCGGAAGGAAGAGAGAACATAGAAGTTTGAGACTTTGAACCTCTATAAATTGCTTGTGTGATGTACCACTTTGATTATTGCATATCTTTGAACTGCACACAATATCACACAAGCCGCACTCAAATTGTCTTAACTGTTCAATAAGTTTGTGCATAGATAAGTTTCATTAAGCGAGTCAAAGGGCCCTGTCATTCCGCATTTGAAGCAAAAGTTTTAATCTGTTTATTCACCCCCCTCTAAACTGATATCGACTCGTTCGGGACCAACATAATCCATCTTAAAGCTTTATTTAAAGGTCTATAGTTAATAACTAGCCTAGGAACACCTCTTTCTAATTCTGCTGCATTTTCGACATAAAATGCAGGACAACTCCAAGGACTCTTGGATGGTCTAATTAGTTTTTTTAGTAATAACTCTTCAATCTCTTTTTTGCATAATTCTAAATGTCTATGACCTATAGCTATAAACCTAGCTTTTGTAGGGATTTGACTTTCTTTAAAGTCTGGCTCATAGGGTAAAGAAATCACATGTTTCTTTATTTCCCAAAATGCATTCGGAAATATCCGAACATATTTCTTTTTCAATTATAATTTATAAATCTTTGATTCTTTTTTGTAAAATAGGAGAAGAAAGTTTTTCTTCAATTTTTTATAACTAATTTCCCATGATAAGGAATTTAAAAAATTTTCTCTTCTCTTTATAGTCTTTTGAATAGTATCTATCTCATGATAATGAAGTTGAGTGAGAAAATTGAATTCCATTTCTTGTCCTTTAGTATCACTTATAATTTCATTTTTTGTAAGACTTTTAATGGGATAAAGCATGTGTAAAAAGGGAAAGAGATTCCCAAGAATTACAGAGATAAATTTTTTACCATTAAGAATGACATTTCTAAACAAATTCTTTTATTGCAAACAAAATTATTTTTGAGCTGATATTTAACAAGTAACTTTCTTCCATATGCAACATTAAGGATTTCAGTAGTTGTTGCAAAATATCTAGAGGGTACTAACCCTTCATTTATGCAGTTTAAATATGCACCCGAATCAATCATGGCTATAGCTGAAAAATAATATTCTTTATGAACTATTATGGTAACTTTAATATGTCATTTATGAGTAATTACTCTGTTAATCATACTTATGAAGGTTAAAGAATTTAATTCTTCTTAATCCAAGAAAACTTCACTTTTACTTTCATTTTCATCTTCTTCAGAATGATTATTTGTACTTTCTTTGAATATTAAAGTAATAACTCTAGCTTTAAGTTCTTTTAATTCTTCTTTTAAAAGTTTAACTTCATGTTTGAGTTTGGAAATGATAACTTCTGATTTAAAAGTACTAACAACATTAGAATTAGAAACCCTGTTAAGAATATCTTTAAGAATTAAGATTATACATTTCTTTTGGTTCTTTAATCCTCTTTTCTTCATTTTTATTTTTATAATTTTCTTGAATATATTTTTGAAGTATTCTTCTTTGATCTTGTCAATATGATTGAGAACAAAATTTATTAGGATTTTTAAGTCGTTGGATACAAGAATAAAATAGTATATTAAAATAATATTTATAATTTAATAAATTTTGGGGTCATAGAGAATAAATTGGGGGTTGTTTAGAATTACCCAACTAAACAAACCCAAAAATAATTTTGATATTGAGGCGTCAATCAATATCCCAATTATAGGGGCCGGATAGGGCCCAAGCCCGTCTTCTAATGTGGCATTTTTATTATGAAATGGCAGAGAGAGCATAGAAAAACAGTGAAGCTGCGGGGAAAAGGGCAAACGAGAAAACGATATAATACAGATATCGGAGAAGATGCCGGTGATGGAAAAGCTTCGAATGTTTGTAGCCCAAGAGCCTGTTGTCGCCGCTTCCTGCCTCATCGCCGGCGTCGGTCAGTCTCATTACTTTTTCCTTGTGATTTAATCGCGTGGATTTTGACTCCAATTAGATGTTCGGACATAGTTGAAATTGTTATCCAATACGCATGTAATTAGCTGATTTCCTTCCTTGTTTTCCAAGCCCTAATTCTCATTTGAGGTTAATGAAATAGGGGAATTTTAACAAGTCTTGTTCAGCAATCACAACAGCCACAAAACATTAGCGAATTCAATTTTATGTGGTAATTGAGTCGTGGGATTCTCTCTGTTACCCAATTTAGCAAAGTCGGAGAAATCTCCTGCCATCTGGTTGATTGCCTCTTATATGCTAAAACTTGTGTACGGGTGTAGCATCACGCTTGAACTCCTATGTGTGTGTTCATGTGTGAATGGATGGTGGACTAACTGAATATTCTCCAACCATCATAGCTTCCAAAAATCAAGCTTGACACTAGTTCTCTATCATGTTTGTAACTTTCTGACAGGGACTTCTTGTTGATTCCCTTTTCCCAAATATGTTTTACCTATTTCCTCGGCATTGCGCATGATTTGAGTACGTAGTAAACGGATGAAATTGTTAGCTTTTAGGAGAGTGATATGTGTCTAGTGAAGGCTCCGCATTGCAAGAAGATGATGTTTTTCTTATTGAAAGTGAGGTGTATGCTGTAGCTGTATTTTAATTTTGACAAACCATATGCTTTCTTCATGTGAATATCCATAATATATCCTCCTCAAGACAGCTGATATTGGGTTAGGCACATTTGCTTCGTGTGTAAATGAAGCCAATGAAGTAAAACATCACAATTTTCTCTCTCTGTCCCACCATGTTAGGTCATCAGAAAATTCACTATCTCCGCCGCATCACTGCCGCAACCTTCCCATTCTCCACCATCTCATCCACTGACCACCACCAGCACATCTCCAGCTTAACATCCAAATCCGAACTCCTCAAATCATACACTGTCACACCCCCAATCAAACCCTGGCCACAAAAACTCTCCACCAAACGCCTCTGCTCCATCATCTCCCAACAGCAAAATCTCGACCTCGCCGTCCAAATCTTCCACTACGCTGGAAATTACCACTCGAATTTCCACCATAATTACGAAACCTACCACGCCATTATCCACAAGCTCTCCCGTCTGCGCGCTTTCAAACCCATACCGGCCCTCTTAAATGAATTACGCAACTCAAGAATTAGATGCGGCGAAACTGTATTCATCACGCTGATTCGGTATTATGGTCTTGCCAGCAAACCAAAAGAGGCGATCAAAATATTCCTTCAAATCAATGATTTTCGAGTACAAAGGTCAGTTCGATCGCTAAACACTTTATTAAATGCTTTAGTTCAGAACAAGAAGTATGATACTGTGTACCTTATGTTCAAGAATTGCCGGAAAAGGTTCGAAATCTTGCCCAATGTGTTTACTTGCAATATATTGTTGAAAGCGTTGTGTAAGAAGGATGATGTAGAAGGTGCCGTCAAGGTGTTAGATGAAATGCCTGGAATGGGAATGGTTCCGAATGTGGTGAGTTATACTACTATTATGGCAGGGTATGTGGACCGTGGTGATATGTTGGGGGCAAAGAGAATGTTCAATGAGCTTTTGGATCGGGGTTGGTTGCCAGATGCGACTACATATACGGTTTTGATGGATGGATTTTGTAAACTGGGTCAGTTTGTTGATGCAACAAAAGTGATGGATGAGATGGTGGTGAATGGAGTTGAGCCGAATGATGTTACATACGGTGTCATGATTGAGTCACTGTGCAAAGTGAAGAAATCAGGGGAAGCGGTCAATATGATTAGTGATATGCTTGACAATAATTATGTACCCAGCTCAGCTTTATGTTGTAGGGTGATAGATGTCTTGTGCAGGGAAGGGAAGGTCGAGGAAGCTTGCAAGTTGTGGAAGTTATTGCTGGTGAAGAACTGTACTCCAGATAATGTGATATTGAGCACGCTTATACATTGGCTATGCAAGGAAGGGAAGGTTTGGGAAGCGAAGAAGTTGTTTGATGAGTTTGAGAGGGGTTCTATTCCTAGTGTTTTGACGTATAACATGCTTATTGCAGGGATGTGTGATAGAGGGGAGTTGTGTGAGGCTGGCAGGTTATGGGATGACATGGTAGAAAGGGGATGCCCTCCAAATTCTTTTACTTATAACCTACTGATTAAAGGGTTCTGCAAAAAGGGTTTCGCTGAGGAAGGGATCAAAATCTTTGAGGAAATGTTGGATAGAGGGTGCTCTCCAAATGAATCAACTTACTCTATCTTAATTGAAGGATTTTGCAACTCTGATCGTGTACCAGATGTGTTGAATGTTCTTAGTGTTGCTGCCTCTAATAAAGTGGAGGTCAAATCTGATTCTTGGAGAATTTTAGTGAATAAATTTGTCTCTGATCGTGATGACATAAGCGTCTCTTTGGAAAGCGTTTTGTCCGAAAATGTGGCTTAAGGTTTTCCTTGTCCATTGTGTTTGGATGAATGCTTGGAGGGTCAATGACGAGGCAAATTTCTATTTTTCGATTCAAATTAAAACGAACTATTGACGAATGAACATGAGTCGATTATCGAGCTATTTGATTTGATTTTCAGTCCTACCCATTAATGACAATATAGAGCAAGCAGACTGCAGTCAGAGACGGAGGGCGCATAGAGCTTAGGGGGGCCTGGATTTTTATTTTTTTTTTGTTAAAAGGGAGCACGTTGGAATCTTGCTTTTGTGCACTTTAAAACAAAGGAAGATGCCAGGGAAACTTTGGAGTGCACCCGTATGAGGTAATGAATCGGTTAACTTGCTCCATCTCTATCTCTTATAGCATCATAGTTTTCTAACCTTTTCCCAGTGGGCTGATAAATTATATTGTGATTTTGCAGTAAGATATTAGACAAGGTTATATCTGCTGAGTATGCCATAAAGGATGATGAAGATAGGGGCCCAAGACAAGATTATGAAGGCGTGGATCTCGTGCTTCCCGGAGGTCACCCAGTCCAGTATACCGCTGTAGTTGATTAAGTCCTGATTCTGCAAGGACTCAAAGACCAGATTATGATAGGTACAGTGGTCCTTCATATTCACGGGCTAGGAGTCGTGATCATTCGAGGTATCGAAAGTATATATATCTGTATACAGCTTTTCAGTTTGTAATCATGGTGTCCTTGGATCTTTGATAGATAAAACAAATTTATAATAACTTTAACTGAGATAGGATTGCCTCATGTTGGAATTGTTGACATACACACGTTACTGATAGAATTGTCTTTTCGAGTGCATATCTACATCATATTATTTACATTTCTTCCTTTTGTCCCTTTTTACAGTAGGTCAAGAACTTGATGAGGGAGGAGGGGAGTATGTAGTACAAATGGATGTCTATGCTCTAGATGTAATATCATGTACACGAATCGACCAACTGGTTTGCAATCCGAATATGGATTTGTTGCTTTCATGACTTCAGCCACTGGGGGTGTATAATAATGGTGGTGGTGTTCTGATGTATGAATTATCTTTTCTGTTTGTGCGAGTGTTGCAACACTCAATGATCAAGTATGGTTTTTATTTATTTTTTGTATGGAGCTTATTTGTGATACAAATTACAGGCTGAGAAATGACCACGGGCCGCTTCAATCAGCTTCTACACATCCTAAAAAAAAATCATTCTTCAAAACCATTTAAAGAAATTAGTGCGAAAAGTCCACATCTGACAGCTTCACATAAAATTATCCATAATCTAATTCCCGTGCCTCTACCTAAATATTTGAAGCCATAAGACAGTATTGTACCATCATAATTTACTAAGATCAGAAATCGAGTCGAAAAAATTGAAATCTTATGTAAAAGTCAACTTCAAATCCTGCTAAAACAGTGAAACCGCCTTTGGTTTTAACTAATAATAACTGCTAAAAATGAAAAAGTGTGACCATGAACTATAAATTTTATTTACCCAGTTGACATATATCTTTACAGTTACAGTTTTGGACTTTTAGTTGAAACATTGAATAACTTGTATTGCATATTTGTATGTGGCAGAGGTGTTGGTGGTTGAACAGAGATAGCTACCAATTTTGTTTGACAATTTTGAATTTTTCGAGCACAAATTTTCCTTCCTTGTATTTCTGGGAATCCTCGTAGGCTTTGACGTACTTCCAGCCGAGAAGCTCTTTGCAATCGGCACAGTGAACGTCAGCCACCATATGCAGGCCGGTCATCATCTGCCGATCCTCCTTCGCACCCGAAAACACATTCCGAGCATGACAGAAAAGAAAAGCTCTTCCGTTTTTCGACTGATCAAAATCAAACAACGCCTTGAAAGAGTTGAAAAAGGAAAACAAAAAAACAAAGGCTGAAGAAAATCTGCTTCACCTGAAATCCCTTTGAAACAATATCATCATGGAGAGCAACATGGTTTCTGCATTTGTAGCAGCTGTACAACCTCGGACCGATCATCGAATCCCCCATTTCATCAATATTCTTACACCTACACAACAACATAAACGCTTTTCATCTGCTTCTGATCAACCACGAATTTTTATTGCAACTAAGGGCATGAAGTGAATATGATGAGAGAGAGAGAGAGAGAGAGAGAGAGCCGTTTAACTACCATAGCCAATGCGATTAAAATTACAGGATTGAGTGATGATTCCAAACAATATATGATGTTAATCAAATAATAAAAAAAAGACTCGGGCTTGAAAATGATAGGATTGATCAAAAACTTAAAATAGGCTATTATTTAATACAAGCTTGGCGTATGGGGCATCAATAATTATCGTCACACTCAATGGCCCCAGTGCCCTGAGTTTGGACTTTCAAATCGACCACCTCACGAGAAATTTTTTGTTATTTCGTAGCATTAATAATATTAATACGCAGCACTGTAGGGAAAAATATTAGTTAGATGGAGTTGGTGAAATGATTTTCTACTACTTTTTTATCAAATATATAAACAAAAAAATGTCTTCTTCTGCGTGAGTTGAGCAGAGCCACTAAATGTGCAAAAGCCGTAGTCGCAGCAACCCCACTTAGAAGCCTATCCTAGCTAATAATATGCCTGAAGACAACAGCAGATTAAATTAAAAATCACGCACAAGTTTATAGGATTTCGAATCAATTTGCAATATATTTCAACAAATAACTTGTATTGTACATTCTCAAAGAAGATCCATCCCCATGGGGGGATCCGATGAGACGATGATCATCTAACAAAGGATTCCCCAGTTGAGCAGAACAAAATTAAATGAATAAAGAAAGAAAGAGAGAAAGAAATCCTCAACCAAAAAAAAGGAACTTGGAAAAACCACTTCATTTTTTTTCCATCCATCTCTTCTTGGTGACCTCTATTGCTTCGTGCTTCATCCTTGAAAGTTCTTGAAACCATTGCTGATATTGTGTTTCAATTGCATCAAGCTCTAACTTCAGTTCACATCCAGGATCTCTCCTTTCTGAACTCAGAGTTGAAGAATCAATTTCTAGGTTCCATATTTTGGGAATAGTAGCCCGACCGGAGAAAATTGACTGGGAGTTTTCGGCGAGCTGATCCATTGGTGGGTGACATTCTACGCTGCCGTTATCAACTGCATGCATTCTGCCTTCATTATGATAGAGATCCCTGAACTCCTCACAGACTTCATCACTCGAACCTTTAGGCATCTCGTTTTTTCTAATAGAATCACCACCGGAAACCTCAGAAGTTACTGATCCATTAGACAAGTTGTTTCCTGCATATGTCAAATATTGAGACAAAATAAATGTAAAGTGAGGATATGCAAAACTGGAATTCCCATACAAGTTATTGCTATCAATAGGAGAATTCGAGGATCCAAATGAAACGCATATGGACTACCTTGCTTGGCCGCTACCTCGGCCGGACTATCAGCCCAGGGCACCTCCCATTGATCTGCCATCAAGGTCAGACCACTTGCACTTCTCTCTAAGCAGGAGGGATTATCAGAAGAAGGCTTCCAGCCAGGCGAAACTCTCATAATTATGAAATCAATGAAATCAGCAATGAAAGCTACATCATGATCTGCTAAATCTAGCTGCTCAACCATCTCCGTTGCTACAGCGAGTGCTGTGTCTGAATCAAGGTAAAATAGAAAGTGTATGTTCCTAACTCGCCCTGCAATTTATGTAGGAATACTAATGTAATTGGTTACAGTGAGAACAAAGCAATACCAACTAACTTTAATTTCACTCACCACCACAGTTTGCGATGCGCAAGGTTAATGAGATTGAGCTGTCATCATTTTTCTTCCCCTTCAGTCTAAATTCATTGTCTAGATGTAACCTCTGAAATTCCAACACTGAAGAAGCACAACTCCCATTATTGGAGTCCGTACAAACAGACTGGTTACATTCATGATCTATATCCATATGATGAGGCCCATAACTAGATGAACTTGAAAATGTAGGTGCTTCACTAGGTATCCGCAATGAATCACAAGGCACTGCTTTTGAACCCTCGTGTTGAAGAAAAGGGTCTTTAAGAAGTTCCTTAGCAGACAACCTTTGAGAAGATGGAACCAAGCATTTTTCAATGAATTCTCTGACTTCAGGAGAAGCAACCTTGCTAAGCGAAGCAGGTTTGATACCCTAAAACCAAAATTGATTAAGAAACAACCACACAATATCTTATGAGTGCAGCAAAAACTGAATAGTGATAACCATATAATATTTTATGTGAGAAATCGAAGACTGGTAATCAGATGCAGTCATACAGTTGTAACTTTCCGATAGATTTGAGCAGGATTTTTGCATTCGGAATAAGGATATTCCAAAGTCACCATTTCCAACAAGCACATTCCAAAAGAATATATGTCAACCAGTTCATTATATTCCTCCTCGTAAAGCTCCGGAGCCATAAATTCTGGGGTTCCTAACAAAAGTGAAAAAGAAGACTAAATACTCTTAATAAGAACCATATCTATTTCTATTCTAAAAGAGTACAAATTTGACAACTTTATACCAATTACACTCTTAGCAGTAGGCTTCTGCAGGATGGTTGCCAATCCAAGGTCCCCGATCTTAACTTCTCCTTGATGTCCATTCATGAAAACATTGTCACACTTCAGATCCCTGTGAATGACAGGCGGTTTTTGACTGTGAAGATAGTCTAAACCTCGCAGAATCTGCTTTGCCCAGTTTTTTATAGCTTTCATATCTACAGCTTTGTGCTTCGTACGGTATCTAGTAGCCAAAAAGAAGGTAAGAAATATACATATAGATAGAAACCATAAACAAGAGAAACAGAAAATACTAACTGCCTCAAGCTCCCAGATGTAAAAAGCTCTGTGATCATGTTGATGGTCTTCTTTTTCTCATCAATCCATGAATCATAGCACTTGATGATATTTTGATGTTTTAGTTGTTTAAGAAGATGAACCTCAGAGTACAGTTTTTCCAAGTCCTCAGGTGACTGCAAAACATCATCTATTTTGATTCTGTTCCATGCAACTTCTATACCCTCAACTTGATCAAATGCCTTGTAACTAGAATAAATACAAAAATTGAGTTAATTGCTTTTTTCGTTTTAATATTGAAATTTGTACAGGCATAAACTAATGACCAAAAGGGGCCAAAAAATAAAAAAGAAAAAGAAAAAACAAGAAAAGAAAGGGCATTTCAAATTCATACAGTCTTGAATGCACCCTTGCCAAGGACTTCTTTGTACTGCAAAAGAAAACAAAGAGCATAAAACTAACTGCATTATCGTGCAGTCCGCCCTAAACATGATGCGAATAAATATTCCAACAAAAATACTGAGCATCCATCCCCTACATATTTTGTGAACACACAGTGATCTCAAGAAATTACATAAAATGGATAAAAACTATAATGTATTGGAATGATCTCAGGATTAATACTAAGTCTTATAACAAATACCACATGCAGCATATATCATCAGAGAACAAGAACATCAAACTAATATCAGCAACAACTAAAAGTGCCATTATCAACAAACAAATACCAAACAAAAAAAGCAAAAGAATAATAGAAATATACCCGAAGATATCGGCATTTGAGACATTTTTCCACATAATCAACCTCAAGATAACGAGACTCATCGTAACTACAACTCAACGGATCACCATTCCCACTCCCACTTCCCTCTACTAAGGAATGAGGAGGTAATACAGAGCCCCCACCAGAATCCATCCCGGTCGTTAATAACGATGTCAGAGGCAACAAGAACAAACAAAAATTAGAAGAAGCAGAAAACCCTCAACCCAATGAGAAAAAATGAATTTTAGCGATCAAACAAGGGCATTTCGGAAAAAAAGGGCTCGCGATTTTCGGTCGAAAAAGGTCTCTACGGCGACGCAGTAAGAATCGAACGATGGCGATAGCGTTCGACTGACTCCGGATCGACAGTTCCGATCGGCATTGGCAATAGCGACATCTGAAAACAAATGCTTCGAATAACAGAATGACGGAGAAGCTAGTCTGCGGGATGATCCATGGCGGCAGGAAGAGAAAGAAAAATTTCGCGTCATTAGCGTGAACCAAATTTCCATAACAACTAATACTCGAATAAAATAATCAGGTTATATGATAATGATGCATTAGCTCGCTCGATTCAAGTGGAATCAACACCGATTCTGGAATTCATGCGTGCCCTTCTGTCACTCAATCTAGTCTAGAACTATAACTAAAGCTGCGAAAAAACGATGTTTTTTTTGCCCAGCAAAGACACAATTTTTATGTTTTAGGTTTTGATTTAAATGTGTGATTTGTTTAAACTAAAATTGGGGGAAAATGGAGAGCGGTGGCTGATGATATAAATAACAAAGTGTTAGGGTATATGTTGTAGACGACATTTATGAAATTAACATGGAGAGAGAGAGAACAAAAAAAGGGAAATAAATTGATGAATTTTAGGCAACTGAAATAACTGAAATAATAATAATAATAATAATAATAATAATAATAATAATAATAATAATAATAATAATAATAATAATAATAATAATTGTTGGTGTTCTCTAAAAAAAAAAAATATATGTTGTAGACGACATTTATGAAATTAACATGGAGAGAGAGAGAACAAAAAAAGGGAAATAAATTGATGGATTTTAGGCAACTGAAATAACTGAAATAATAATAATAATAATAATAATAATAATAATAATAATAATAATAATAATAATAATAATAATAATAATAATAATAATAATAATTGTTGGTGTTCTCTAAAAAAAAAAAATGAAAAATAATAATAATAATAATAATAATAATTGTTGGTGTTCTCTAAAAAAAAAAAATGAAAAATAAAATGCGGTGAACGTGGATCGAACACGTGACCTTCAGATCTTCAGTCTGACGCTCTCCCAACTGAGCTATCCCCGCTTTTGATATTAGTTAATTAAATAGATAAAATTTATTAACTAACTAATTTCAAAGAAATATTATGATTTTCCAGGGGAAAAAGAAAAAAGTAGAAAGAGTTTTTTCCAAGGATAAAATGATACTACTCGACCAAACTGACTTTTAATCTAAAAATAAGCAGACTAAAAACTCGTAATTCGTGAGTATAAATTTTTTAAAAAAATGGATAGATGATATATCTCACACAATTTGATTCATGTGACGTTTTATACGATTCTTTTGTGAAAATATGAATGTTTAGATCTTGGAGTAGTAAGGGTCATGGGGTTACATTTTTTTATTTTATTTTTTGAGAAGCATGTGGTTACATTTTAAATATCTACTAAATCAAATTAATCCAAAGTGCATTTTTATATCCACTAGCAATTGGGTATTATAAATTATAAATAGAGATAAGAAAAAGAGGATCCAAGAGTAGCACGCTTCCATTATTACCTTGGGGGGGTGGAGGAATTTGATTAAGTAGCTTTTTAACCTTTAATAATAACCAAGAATAACTAATTCTTTCACAAATAATGGTGTAGTTAGGTGACGTTGATTGCTTTTTATTATTTTAATCAGAGACAAATATGGCTACCATCCATTAGAGAGAAAAAGATAAAAGAAAGAATCGCAATTAAAAATATAGGCATGAGTTATCAATACTAAATTACTAATACCGAAACACAATAAGGAGATTTTTTTTTTAAGAATACTAAAATACATTTATTGCACTGTATTTGTGTGTGTTGTTTTTCTTTTCTAATATCGATGAAAAATGTACAATTTCACTGGGGGGCTAGTAGTAAAGTATGCAATCCAATGAGTAAAAATGTTATGAATTATCATAGAACAAATTTTAGTGAATAGTTCTTTAACTGAAATGAAGAAACCTACGACAATTGGAATTGTTGATATTTTGGTGCTCTCCAAAATAAAATGCAAAATACAATTTTTAAGAAAACAGAAAAGAAAAAGTACAAAAGGGAAAAGAAACGGAATGTGACAATTGGGCTCACGATCTCACGTTATGCAAAGTTTCATTAGATTCTCTAATTAGAAACTCATAAATGCATGCAACTCCAGAAAATTAAATAAATAAAAAAAAATTGAAGAGAGAGAATCGATGAGAGAGAGAGGACGACGACCAGAAAACCCAACATTCATTGGCGTCAATTCTGTAATATTATAGTGAGGATTACGCACATTTCCTCATTTTTTTGTTCAGTTGTTGAGCGAATGCTTAGATGAACCAATCACATCCCTACACGTAAGAAAGAATGATGTCGCTATGTTTTTGCCTCTCCTTTTGGGATCAGAAACATTGCTCAAAAATCAAATTCTTTGTAGGTTGCTGAAGAAGTTGCAGTGATCTTGGCGAAGATTTGGCATCTTTTGAGTGTGTTTAGAGAGAGAGAGAGATGGGTCTGCTCACAAACAGAGTGGAGAGGCATGAGATCAAACCCGGTGATCATATCTACACTTACAGAGCAGTCTTTGCCTACTCCCATCATGGTTTCCAACTCTCTCTCTCTCTCTCTCTCTCTCTCAGTGATGGTTATTCTCTTGTGCATGAAAAAAAAAGAAAAAGAAAAAGAAACTGAAATGTGGGCTTTAGTTGCTTTATTTATATTAGAATTTTCTAAGTGGGTTTTGCCTACTGATTTATGTTTGGATTCTGCTTTGGCCTTTTTTCAATTTGTCATTGTCATTTCGTTATTTTTTTTCTTGTTGTTTTCTTGCTTTGCTGCCCCAATTTTACCATTGTTCATCAACAATCTGGATAGGTTAGGTAACATTATGTCATAATGCAGAGCTTGAATTCTGATCCTTTATGAACATCATATCCTCTTTTTCAACTCATCAAATTGGCGTTAGTTCCAGATACTCCAAAATTGACTCTTTTCCTTTGTAGATTTCCTTCATTTCTCTCGCAAAATTGCCCATTTTAGCTTGTGCCGAGAGCCGAATTTCGATTGATTAACTATCCTCAAACTAGTCAGATCCCACGGAATATGTCAATAATTCTTGCTATTTATATAGACAATGATACGGGATCACAGAAATGTTTTTTTGGTAAATATTAGTTCAGTGGGAAGATAATCTTGAATTTGAGTTGGATAGACCAAATATGACTCGGTAATTTTGATTTCAAACCAAATCATAATGTGTGACTTAGGTTTCTCAAAGCAAGCTTAATAGTTGTAATGTTTCATACAGGGACGCTCTATGGAGGAAATTGTGTTGATAAAACAAATAAGTCTGGTGAATAAACTTTCTTTTTCTTGAGGGATGATAACTGTGCTATTGCTTCAAGAATTTGAATTCTGGAATGAGAGTTTATGCCAGGGGCAAACTGAGATCCAGAAAGCATTTAGCAAATTTGTGTGTTGATAGGCTATTTAAGGATCTGATAAACTGAAAATATCAATGTGGATGCAATGCCATCTTGTTATTTGCTTAATAATGTTTTGTTTTTCTTTTTTACTTCCTGTATCTATTGGTCAGGTGGCTGCAAATACAGTGTTGGCTTCTTTAGCTGTTACACGCATGTGTTTTCGGGTATCTTGTGCTAATGTGTTGCTATGTTTAACTTAATTGTTAGAGAATCATTTTGTTTTCCCTTTCCATCGCAGCTACAAACAGAGCTTAGACCTTTTAATTTCTGATTATGCAGGTATCTTTGTTGGGGGTAGCAAAGTAGTTCATTTCACCCGTGTTGGGAACACTTCCAGCTCCAATTCTGAAGTATACGATGAAACTGAAGAATGTCCAACCTTTCCTGACTGTGGATTTAGGCAGCCAAATAGTGGAGTTGTCCTCTCCTGTTTAGATTGCTTCCTCCGTAACGGTTCCCTGTATTGCTTTGAGTATGGAGTGAGCCCCTCTGTTTTTATGGCTAAAGTACGTGGAGGCACTTGCACAACTGCTGCATCGGACCCTACTGACACGGTTATCCATCGAGCAATGTATTTGCTTCAGAATGGATTTGGGAACTATGATGTGTTTCAGAATAATTGTGAGGATTTCACCCTGTACTGCAAAACCGGGCTACTGACTGTTGATCGACTGGGGGTTGGAAGAAGCGGACAGGCGTCCTCCATTATTGGAGCACCATTGGCAGCTCTTCTTTCTTCCCCTCTGAAATTGCTACTGCCCAGTCCAGTTGGAATGGCTACAGTGACTGCAGGAATGTACTGCATGAGCAGGTATGCAACGGATATTGGAGTCCGAACAGATGTCATCAAGGTAGCTGTGGAGGATCTGGCTGGGAGCATTCTTTGGGAGAACACTGAAGAAGAAGTAGCTGCAGAAAATGCAATTTCAGAACGATGATATTCGATTTGTGCTGGTCATACATTGTACTCAACAAACACTGTCATTGACAGAACACATGCTCTGGTTTGTCTTGTTGAAGTGTGAACTCTCAGAAACTGCATTTTGCTATCAACTGAATTTTTTCTTTGGCCCTCTTTCTATCTTATTGCTTACACTTTGAACTCTGAACTAGTTGCTTTCTCAGCCAATCTATTTACAGATTTTACAATTTTCTCTGTTCTTGCCGCTATCTCTATCAATAATGAAGACAGTGTGACTAATTGGACGATTGCTACAAATGGTATAACGACGGGACACACATCTGTCTCTCCCTTGCCATCAAATGGTATAACAATGGGACATGCATCACTAGATTCTTGAGGTTTTGTTTCAGTTGATCCATTTTTTTGGTTAGGTAGTGCTTTCAGGGCACTCTGTATTTCTTCAACTGCATTGCACATCTCATCAAGTCTCAGATCGATTTTGGGGGATTTCACCAGTGTGCGGATAACAACCACCAATTCTCTTAGAACTGCTGAGGAATTAGAGCTCAGCTTCACGCAGAAGGTGCTGAAACGCTCCTTCAAGAAATCGGGGGCCTGTGAATTTTGAAAATTGACATGAATGGCAAAAGCTTAACAGCACCAAGGAAGTCATTATTAAAACTATGTGACTCGTTACCTTTGTGTCTCCAACAATACCAGAAAGGGCATCGATGCAGTAACCACAGCTTCTGAGTGAAGCCCCGAGCTCGAGGTACTCCTTCCAAGGATGTCTGAAATTGAAGCCTCCATGAGCAG
This sequence comes from Perilla frutescens, assembly GCA_026008535.1. Taxonomy (NCBI): domain Eukaryota; kingdom Viridiplantae; phylum Streptophyta; class Magnoliopsida; order Lamiales; family Lamiaceae; genus Perilla; species Perilla frutescens. The sequence continues at coordinate 34,988,006 of BRKX01000012.1, forward strand.
GCTCCCATCTGGCACAATTAACCTATGAGAGAAGTATTTGACATCATAACCCTAACGCGATCCATAGTCTTTGGTTCGATTATAAGATTGATGATGCTGAGCCTAGACAGTACCAAGGATTCTTCAGCAGCCATGGAATCAATAACGCTTCTGTATCCTACCAATGTGTTGTTAGAAGCTTCATTCGCATCATATCCTATATACTCTGCTACATATCCTGCAAATTTTTTAGCAGAAGAATTGATCAATGGCCATTCTAGTTTCAAGAAATGTAATGTGGTAGCTATACTTAGTTTTTCTGTACCATCCAAAGAATCAGCAAGCTTCTCCATGTTATCTTGGACGAGGTTGTGAAGCTCGTTTCCTGCCCAAACAGGACAGAAGAAGATGCTGGTGACAACGCAGATGGAGATCCCTATTGCAACAGTGGACAGTCTATGGTGGGCCAACGTAAACAATTCTCTCTCGCGATAGCCAGAAACGGACACCAGCACGAACGTGAAGATAAAGATAAGGGCTCCATGGTCAAAATGTGCTTTTACTGATGGCAGGAATCGAGGGAATGTTGCTGCTGCAGCTGCAAGAAATTCCGAACAACGTAACTACCCTTTTTCATTATCTTAAACAAAAACATGTTTCTTCCATATGATTCTTGAATCGATTGTTGAGACAAGAGAACATAGTTTCACAGAATACCTAAGACAAAAACTGAGCCTTGTAGGATTAGGGGCTCATACATTTCCCCGAATTGGCTAGCCACCCAGTGAACACCAATACCTAGCCCCCCTGCCATGAGAGTTGCAACTGCTCTGTTCAAACATTTACAGATGGTTGCACCTGCATCACGTAGCAGCTAGTTAGAGTTAGATCAATTTAGCACAACATTGTAAGTAGATACGTACCAACAGTGTATTCGAGGGCCACAATAACAGTGAGGACAGCCCACATAGCATTCCCTCCAACTCCTTCATACAAAGGCCTCAAGTAATAAAAGAGGGACACGAGACAAAGAGCCATCCCTACTTTGAAGCAATGTATTATCTTCTGAGGCTCCCTCACCCCATATCTCCAACCCTTCTGAATCAATCCCCAGTACTTCAACGACAACCCCATGACGAATCCAGTGCTGAGCTGGCTTTGTGGCATGCACTCGGACACGAAAATCTTTGGCATCCCATCAGGAAAGCTAATCTTCCAATCCAATCCTGGACACGGTTCACTTTCCTTGTCCATTTTTGGTGGAAGTTGGGAGCAGAAATATGTTTTTCGATCGTGATGAGATAAGTGCACGTATACTTATATACATGGTAGGCTGTGAAAGGGAAGTGTTGATGAGGAAAGCTGAAAACGTGCCGTGGTAATGGAGTAGTGAAGTTTCACAATCAGAGATTGTGTCTTTGGCTAGGATGCTGTTATTAGCTGGTAGTCGAGTAAATATACATGGTTGTCTCAGGTTGCTCGGATTTCCTAAAATAAGTTATGAGGTGATACTATGTTGGAGGATCGTACAGGAATCTTCATTACTTAAGGTAGGTTTTTCTTCAGTTACAATCATTTGCATGTCTCTGTTCATCACTATCACTTTTAACAAATTCTCGCACATTATATGCCAATTGCCAAATGTATGTAAGCTGTCGCTGTTTTCCAATTCACAAAAAAGGCGCAATTAATATTCATAATCTCGTGGACATGCCAACTTTCTTAGAAAAATGTTGCGCTCTATGTGTTTCACCTTGCGTGCATTTTCAAATTACGAGTTTTTTTTTTTGTATTTTTTCTTCAATTTTATTTTTTTTGTGATTTGGTTTAATTTTACAATTATTTATTAGGGATTCACCGCACCTGTAACGCCCCAAACTACTCCGTTTGGCCACGTCACTTAACATACAATTTACATACATATTTTGTGTGCTTAATTTAATATGAGCGGAAGCTTAGGTCAAAATATGATAATATACATAGCATGATAAGGTAAGGCATCATAGTTTTCAATATAAATTTTGTCCTATTAAGCATGCAATCATCTAACTTATCGGGCTCATAGGTTTACACAACCCGCCCATCTAGCACCCTAAATTGACAAACATAATATAGGGGTTCATCGACATAATTCGCACATAGAAGGCTCCAAGGCCAAACGACCCGCCTTTAAGTTGTTCTACATAATATCAAGTTATATACATCATGGCCTACAAAAGATCGGGCTATTCTCATCCCCAATAATCATCGATCATAAGGCAAAAAGAGTGATCAATGTAACAATAACAATAATAATATGAGTGTTATCAAAAGAAGAACATGCGAAAGGTAAACACAAGCTTGTGGGGTTCTCTTGTGTTCACAACACTCCTACTCGGGCTCCGACTCCTCAACCTGAAATTCATTGAATGAATGGGGTGAGTATTCAACAACATACTCAGTGGGGAACACTGTAAACAGTTATAGCTAATTGCACAAGTGAAAATATAACATATGGACTTTTCATTACTTTGTGGAGACTAGTCTCAACCCCGTAGGGCCCAAACATCATGATGCCCCCGTTAATGAACATCTTTATTCCTGTAGGGATGCCCGCAGACATCCTACCCCCAGGGAGGACATTAACGAGTCTATTATCGATCCCGAAGGATCTCTGCCCCGAAGGGTCTCCTTGTCGACCCCGAAGGATCTCTTTCATTCACCGGTCCGAAGACCCTTCATACATATACAATCAGAGCACAACAATAACTATAACCTTACACGTGTTCACAGTTTAGAGTTACCCCACCTTAAAAGACGCTTTGAATCCTTTTAACCTTGAATACTCCTTTGCCGTGCACAAGTTGTCCTCCTCGAGCCACAACACGTCGCCTAGCACCTTTTTAATCATCTTTTCATTTTAGATGTCGAGTTATTCAATTAATCATAATTTAGACCAAACTCATACTATACTTTGCTTTAAAGTCTTCAAACATTTTCATATACACAACCATGGATATACAAGCTCATACTATGATTTTGGACTCAAAATACACACTAAAACTCTTTGAAGCATTTGATCGAACACATTACGGGCACACATTTAAACCACGGGCTCATGACTCATTTTAAATCCTTTAGACCCAACATTTCAAATACAAACATCTTCATCCTAGGGCTCTAACACACATGAAACTCAACCCCATACAACTCTCATAACATCTTCATACAATTATCAACAAAACAAGGGGAAATAAGGGCAAAAGTTCAAACCCTAGCAACAACGAACCATAGGAATCCAATATAACTTCACATATAGCTTCAAGGAGGTAAATAAACCATATGTTTAAGATGTCAAGGCAAGAGGATCAACAAAATCGAAGAACCCTAATTTTGGGTAACAAACCCTAGGTCCAAATCAACAAGAAATGAGCTTAATCATCAAGAGGAAAGTGGTGTTAGATTACCTTAGATGATGGATAATGATGGTGGAATCCTTCTTGAGAGAGAGGTGGAGGAAATCGCCCAAGGAGAGAAATGAAATGAAGATGAAAATGGATAAGTGTTGTATTTATAGGTAGGTGAGTCCCCGGACCCGCGCGACCGCGCGAGGGGGTTCTCGGCCCAGGCACCCCGCGGGCGCCCGTCTCTCGCCAGCCCCGCGGGCGCGCAGTCTCCCGCGACCGCGCATGGCCCCGCGGGCGCGCGACATGCCAAAGTCATCCCCCTTATTTTAAACCACTCCCGGACTTAAACCACTCCATTTTTCTTTAAATTTTCAAAGCACTTTTAATACATACCGAAAAAGCAGGGGGCGTTGCCCCCTAGCCCCCTGAACCCCCGACTCGCTGACCGGTCAGCGAGACCCCCGATCAACTCAGTGTTAGGGTGTTCAAGGTCTTGGCAAACAAAATTAAATGCAATAACATTCATTCATGATCATATAACTCGACACTTTAGTATTAAAATTTAAATTGTGTTATACACTCAATATAACATCACTGTGCTATGACGCATCGGCTCGAGTGAGACAACCTGCAATAAAATAACGGAATAACATGCAAACATACTCACATGATTAATATTCAACGATATTAATTCGAAATCATTTACTAAAATTATAATTTATAATTTAGCAAAAGGGTCGGGGTATCACAGCACCCAACTAGGATTTATAATTATTTTTTAGTATTTAATTTTTAATTAATAATTTATTATTATGGTTGCTTGTTTCATAATTAAATTTTAATTCATTTTTTGTTGATAAATGTTGACTATTATTATTTTTGTTATAATTAATTTTTATTTTATATTTCAAATATTATTGAAATTATAAATTTGATAGTAAAGCCTGAAATGAAACACGAATTGAAGTAATGCAACATAAATTTTGATCCGCCCGACTAGTACTCACTTATATGTATATATATATATATATATATATATATATATATATATTTAGCTTCTTTAACGTGCGGTTTATATATATAGGAGTTGGTTCAAATAAAAACTTATCTTGGTGTGTAAACTGTGGACTGTGCTTGTTTAGTGTATTTTTAGTGCTTTTATTTATGTATTTTGGTGCTAATTTTTTTAAATGTTTTTCTTATTGTATTTTGGTGCTAGATTTTTTAGTACCAAAATACATAAAGAAAATCACTAAAAATACACTAAACAAGCACAGTCCGCACGTTTACACACCAAAATAAGTTTTTATTATAATCAACTCCTATATATATATATATATATATATATTAGCAGCTTCTATAACATGCGGCTTATGCAATTTATGAGGTTTATTGATTTAGAATCCAAAAAAAGATAGACTATCAATCCAGGACATTAAAGATAAAAAATATAAATTTAGGTTCTTAGTAGTTATAATTGGAGTATCTAGTATTTATAAAAATAAGGTATTTCGTTTTTTTTTTGTAATTATTTTTAATGAAAATCTTGTAATTAATGATCTATTTTTAAAAGAATAAAATACATGATTTTTTGAGTCTCAAATTGATAGTCAAATCATTTATGTCCCAACTCCAAAGTTGATATTTTTCATATTAGAGCTAATTAATTGATAGAACTCCTTTAATTTATGCACAATTAATTGTGGTAAAAAAATTTGCTCCCTTTAAAACCTACTAGGTATTTGATGTTTGTGGAAATATATAAAACTAGTCCGTCAAACTTTAACAAAATTTAATTTAGCCATTAACTTTTAAATATATTTATTTTAGCTAGAATGACAATTTTGCCCCTGCGTGTTGCGCGCATTGCTAGCGTGCAACCAGCGCGCAGAGAGGCATTTTCGTCCAAAGTGACTAAAATAAGTATGTTTTAAAGTTAGTGACTAAAATAAATCTTTTAAAAGTTCAAGTAACTAAAATAGTTTTTGCCTCGTTTTGTTTTCTCTCTTGATTTAAAAACAATGCCAAATTCTTCACGGTCAGCAGGTTTTAAATATTCATTTGAACAATCACTTATGTTTACATTTATTTTATTTTTGCTTGCTAACTTTTTCTCTTTCATTTTATTTTTTATCACTTGCCTTTAATTTTATTTTCAGATCAAAATCACTTCTGTTACAAATATATTGTTTAGTTGATGAAAAGCTAATGTGACATTCTAGTCCGTGACTACTGCAATCCTAATCAACTATCAATTTCTTAATTGGGCAAATTAGGTTTTATGTTATAAACTATTAATGTTGTAATAAAAATGTCACGAAGTATAACTAAATTACATCACATGTCCCAAATTACTGACATATTAATAAATTTATTATGAGAGCCTAATTCCAGTCGCGGAAAAATGACGTGGCTCGTCGTTGCTGAAGTGTAATACTTGATGTGGAAAGATATATAAGTAAATTACAATCTATATCGTGAACTATTAAGGTTGTAATAAAAATGTCACAAATTATTAAAATGTAATAAAAATGTCCATAACTATGACTAATTACCATATGTCCCAAACTATTGACAAATTTACCATGATAATGACCTTGAACGTGAATTGATGAATTCAACATTCTTGTTCGGCCACAATGACATCTCAAAATTAAAAATCTTACAATAGGTTGGCTCGATTGTCTCAAAATTTCGAGATATCATTGGGGTCGAATAGGACTGAGAAATACATCAATATGCGTTCAAGATCATTATCAGGACAAATTTGTCAATATGTCAATATGTCAATAGTTTGGGACATGTGATAATTAGTCATGGTTCATGACATTTTTATTACATATTAATAGTTCACGATATTTATGTTACATCTTAATAGTTTATGACATTTTTATTGCAACTTTAATAGTTTGTGACATAGGTCGTATTGTTGTAGTTTCCTTATATATTTTTCCACGTTATATATTACACCTCAGCAACAACGAGCCATGGCAAAAAAAATGTCAAAATATAGTTTTCGGAATAAATTTATTAAAATGTCAATAGTTTTGGACATCAGGCGTAATTAGTCGTGATTTAAGACATTTTTAATACAACCTTAATAGTTAATGATAAAGAGTGTAATTTATCCCTCTTAATTTTTGCACAATTAGCAATTTGAGCTCTAAATTTTGCACTAAATGTAAGTGTGCCATTTGGATCATCAATCACACTCTTAGTTTAGTTAACAAAATTATTAACTATCCAAAAGTTTAACATGTAATTGAGTTATATGTAAATTAAAATAAATTGCTTGCAAATACTTTGAAATTAACATTGACTAACAATTAGAAAAGTTAAACTGAATTAAAAAGTAACAAGAATTAGTTGTTTTTTTTTTTAAATCCAATTCAGTTTTTTTCATAATTTTTTTAAAATAAATAATCCATTTCAAAATTTCTCTTTATTTTTATGGGTGTTGCTATTTATATCACCAAATTTTCATTATACACCATATTTACTACATACACCACCACTTAAATATATATATATATATATATATATATATATATATTATTTCTTGATACACCACATTTTTTCTCACTTTTAACCTTTAATTTAATAATTAATTTAAATCAATAAAAATTGGAAAAACAAAAAAGAAGATCGCCAGCTTCCATCTTCCAAATCTCCACCGCCATCGCCACTCCACCTTCAAAACACTCAGTAATTTATTTTCCACCATAGTCTTGTAAATATAATCAGATTCCTTCAGCCATAAACAGAAAAATAAATTAACTCAAATTACAACACTATAAAAATCACATAATAGCGATTCGATAATTTGGGATTTGAAGAATACCACAATGCATTTTTAAGATGTAGAAATTAAGAGAAAAATAACATTTTGTTTTAAAGCATGTTCTCACCATTCTGAGGGGTGTTCGAACTAAAATTTTTTGAACGATAGTAGTTGAGTTCCAAATCTAAGAAAGAAAGAAAGAAAGGGTAGAAGCAAGAAAGAAATCTGTTGATTTGTACAAGCAAAATGTCAATTGAGAACAATAGAAGATGTTGATTTTCATGGATGTTCTGCTCTTTATTTTTTTCGTTCATTTCATCGCTTGTACATTTTGCAAATAAATCTGTTGCTTTTCATTTTCAGTTGTTACTCTACCAAACGACAAGGCAAGAAGGTAAGATTTTTTTTTTTCATTTAAAATGATATGTGAGTAAATTAATAATTATTTATTTTTGTATTAAATTTATTAGTGGTGTATATAGAAACACCCATTTTTATTTTCACACCACGCCCCATGCACATACCAAATTTAACGAGGACGGTAATAGTCTCATTATATAAAGTGTGGACTTGAACATAAAATGAAAGCTAAGAGTGTACTTGACCCAAATAAAAGAATAATGATCACATTAAGAGTGTACTAAAACGAAAGAAAAAGGTTAATATAAGTAATTGAGTATTAATATCTCCAAGCTTGACAATAAAGAAAGAAAGAAAGAAAGAATTAAAAGATGGGTGTCATTTTCATTTTCAAGTTTCAAGACTATCATCATTCAAGAACAAGATAAATAACATTTGGGTGGGGAGGGTTCATGGGGCAAACGAGATACTCTATTCAAAAATCGTGTTTCCTTTTCTAATCCAACAGTTAGATTGTTGTTATTTATATTTTAAAATTTATTTAATTATTGTCATTCATTTTTATAAGTTTATGGGTAGTTACGAAAATTTTAAAATATAATGATTGTGGAAATACGTGTTGAAATACAATTGTGGAGTAGATGATCTTATCCGGGTAGGGGGATAAAAAAACATTTTCTTTAATGGAATGTTGAACATTGTGAAAAGAATGAAGATTTATAATAGTAAAGATAGAATAAAGAAGTTAAATATTTTTCACATTTTAATTTAATATAAATGATATGCATAGTAAAAAAAAAGTATAAATGCATCTCTTAACATTTACTTCGAGGGGCAAATACATTCTTAATTTTTTTTTTTTTTGCACAATTTTGTCCATAAAAACATTTTATTGGAGCAGCTTAGCCCATCAACTAACTATCCTAACGGCTACATACAGAAATTTCATCTTCTTCCACAATTTTTTTTGTTCAACCATTGAAAATACCACATTCACAATCTTTCGGCTAAAAATTCTCATTCGTAAACTTTCAATGAAATTGAAGCAAATGTAATGGATGTAAACTAGGAATGATTGACGGGAGCAAAATCAAAATAAAAACCCATTCACCCTATTTCTTGTATTCTCATGAGTTTGGTGTTTCTCTAGACAATGAAAATCATCACACGAACAATTTTGCCATCAACTCACGAAATAGAACGGTGTTTTGGAGTTGAATTCCTATTTTCAAGACCCATTCACCCCGCATGCTTCATTCCGGGCTTCAACAATTTCTGGACACTTATCTCTCCACTTGAAAAACATGTTATCCAGTGGTGTTGGTGCTGAGATTCGAACTTGAGACTTTTAGTCTCAAGATAATACTACTCCGCCACTAGGTCATCCTTAAAGGGACATGGGAATAGAGCTCTTGTATATACAACTATGGGGGGTTTTAATGCTGGACCAACAGAAAGAAAAGAAAAAAGAAGAAGGGAAGAAGATGGATTTCCGTCTGCCACTGTTAGGATAGTTCATGGGCTAATTTGCTGGATAGTTCATGGGCTAATTTGCATGAATAAAACATTTTTTTGGACATAATTACCGGGGGTGAGCCAAATATTGAAAAAATCGAAAATCGAACAGAATTCGGTCCATTAGGTTCGGTTCTTTTAATTTTTCGGTCCTATTCGATTCTTTTTTTAATAAAAATTCAATCGTCAGTTCGGCCCAGTCCAACAGACAACGGATCAAACATACCGAATAGACCGAACATTTTCAGTTATTATTAATTTATTATTTTTTTTAATTGTTATTTGTTCAATAATCTACATGATTATATTGTTATTTGTTGCTTTAATTTTATATATTAGTTATAAATGTTTATTTATGATGCTATTTATAGATTTTTGGAATTTGTTTATTATTTAAGCTATTATTTCCACAATTAGTCAAACAATTCAAAATCGAAAAAAATATAAAAAGTAGAAAAATCAGACTGGACTTCGGTCTGGTTCGGTCATCACCCTTAATTCGATTCGATTTGGTCCTAAATATTTATTAATTCAGTCTATTAGGTTTTTAGATTTTTTGACCGAAATAAACCGAATGCTTACCCTTAGTAATTACACCAAGAAAAAAAATAACTAGTGGTGTATTTGCCCCTTGAGGTAAAGTAAACGACGTGCATTTGCACCTTTTCCCCAAAAGAAAAGGTGGGTTTATGAGTAATTATTATGAATAAGATTAGCCAAATGTTTTTAAATAACTTTGGGATAGATAGAGCTCAACAATTCCAAACACATATTTTTATCTGCTTTGTTTGAACGTTACATATTCAATCATAGTCTTTGAATCTACTCAAGTAGAGGTGTCAAATGAGTGGGTCAGGTTAGATTGATCTGAAAAATCGGAACAGCTCAAAATTTGAATAAACTGTGTTTTTGGAAGTATAGTTAGGCTTAAAATTTTTAAATTTTTTCACTCAACTACTAGACCATTGGTTAGTTGGGATCTAGCGACTGAAGTAACCTTGCTACTAGCGAGCACCCGTAACAAATGAGTTGTATTGATATAATCATATAATCCTATCTCAGAAATTGCCCTAAATTATGCTACTATTTCTAGAGCGCTTAATCCTCCCCTCAACTTTTAGATTTTTAGGATTGGGCAAATGAGCAGCTCGTCGGCGGCGCCGTGGAAGCAGCTTATTCTGAGTTCAATTGAAGCCAATTCCCACCTCAAGCATTACTCCTATTTCCAACTTGTACGCGCACTACTCGTATCAATATCCCTTGTTCAATTCCATCCCAATTCTATCTTCTTTGATTATTGAGTTTATTCTGTTTCTTTTTTTTTTTTTTCGATTTGGGCTAATTTTAGGCGACGGTTTCATCTAATAACCTACCGTCCAATCGCACTGTTGTTTTCAGGTGTACTGCGACTGATGATATAAAGTTTGATTATTATTATTATTATTACGTTAATTCATGGAATTCATTGGTGTATTGTGTTGTGTTTTAATCAGAGGGTTCGAGAATGATGGCGATAAGATTCTAATCAACACCGACACACGTTCTCGCAAGGTCATCACTTTCCCTTTCTCTTACTTAATTTTTGCTTCACATCGTATGTTCATTGTCAATACGCTATTTCGATTCATTTGTAACACTCTAATGGAATTGTGGAAATGTTTTCTTTTGTCTGTTGAAACATTTCAATTTGATTCCATTTGTTGAAAATCATTTTCGTTTGCTCCAAATTTTTACATTGATTGCTGGGCTTCACTATTGCAGATAAATGATCTGAAGCACTGGCCTTTCGCTGAGGTACATGTACATATATGTTTGATTTCCTCACTACACATCTACACCTTCACTTGTGTTTAACAGAGTTTGAGTAGTTATAATTAGATTGACAATTTGCATTGATAATATGACATAGATATGTTGGTATTTCACTGAATCATGGGAGCAGTTCCGGATTAGCGGAGTGGTAGATGTCATAGATGGAACCAATCCTGATCCGCTCAAACTTGAGGTAATCGTCTCTTCAACTTTCCTTTGCTTTGCTTCTTACTCAAAATTCAAACCCTAGCTATATATCTGCATAAATGAATAGATGAAGTTGCCTAGCTACTGTGAATTTAACAGCATTTCTAAACTGAACTATAGAATTTGTACTGTTACTCTTGTCTGATCCAGAAAAGAGAAAAATCATGGTTGGAATCTTCCCTCAAATCAAGAATGCAGTATGTTGCGCCCAGTCCAGGACTACCTGCGATTGCTACCCAACAACCATCTCTCTCCCCCCCTCTGGATCCTTCCATTGGACCAGTTGATGCATTCTGTCTGCTGCTCCTCGACCCTGATCAGGTTCGGATACGGACACACATACTCTCCTTTCGATTTCCATCGGCTTAGGTTATGTTAATTCGAAGAATTTTGCAAACTCATCTGTATTAGCTCAACTACATTTGACGAGTCAAGATCCGTCATATGGTACGAGTTTTGAGTTATTTGGGGATATGAATGTGGATTTGTTATTCACATCAACCCTACCCTTATGATCTCCTCTGCAGGTTGACTATTTAAATTTGAAAACCAATGAGAGGCTAACATTTACTTCAGGAGCGGGTATTCAAGGACAGAAGCTTTGGACTTCAGAGAGAGTCAATCCTTAGCCTATCCCATTTCTCTCTTGATGAAGAAATGATTAATTATCTTGACATTGAGCATGTAATAAATTGATGGGAGACTTTAATTTTCGTCAATGCACTTGCTCACTAAAGATCAAAATGTAGATAGTTGACTCTGATTTGTTACTGCTCAAGTTTTAGTATACCAAGTGCAATTTGATAGTTTTTATTTATTTGTTCAAAGTTAGAGGAAAATTAAATGATCAACCAAAGTGCAAAGATGATAATGACTTGATTATATAATTATTATACCACTTGATCTACATTATAATTTCTATTGGAGAAGATCAGGGGTAGCATTACAAAGCAAATACATACGTGGATACAATTATTTTACAGCAACAGAATCAAAGGGGAGCGGAGGAAGGGATCTTATTGGCGGCGTCCGTGGCGGAGCAAGGGCGTTCGGTGAGCATAAGAGGGCGGTCCTTGGCCTCTTCGTCGTTGGAAGTGGAGAGGGTGATGCAGGAGCACCGCTCTAACGAAGTAAAGAACGCCGTCGCCACGGTGGCCCCGAACCAGCTGGCTACACGGTCCAGCTTCTCGCACTTGACCAATTCGCCGCTGTCCTCCGTCGCCTCATTCGGAGACATGCTCTCTCTCTCTCTCTCTCTCTCTCTAGATTGCTTGCGGAAATTGGATGTGTGGCAAATAGATACAAGTGGAGAATTTCTTTCTGGTGATGAAAATGGGACGAGGTAGAGAATTTCTTCTGTGCAACCTTTGATGGGGAATATGCCAATATGGATAAGTCATACCAAGTAAACCCTTTTTTTTTTTGGCGTGGAAGTAAAGTTAATTACGTCATTAACTAAATAAAAAATGTCAAAATTTGGGTCCCACTTTGGATTTGAGCTTTAAGTATCCCTATATGAGATCCAGGGTGTGTTTGTTTTGGACGTGATTAGGATTCTGAGTTTTGGAATCTAGAGTATTGGGTTTTTTGTTTTTTATTTTTTATTTTTTATTTTTTATTGTAGTGGACAGTTAGACAGTTAGTCAGTTATATATGTGCTGTGGCCTGTGATTTTCGGGAGTGTTTTTACTAGAGATGCCAAGTTCTATCTTGGTAAAATGGAAAACATAGAAAAAAATGGTAAAAAATGGTGGTCCCACCCAAACATTTTCTTAGCAGAGAAAAGAAAAGGTTAGATGGTAAGTTTTAGATTATATATCAATTTTCAAACATGGGATTCTAAATCCAGAACAAACATGGACTGGAAAATGTGTGAATGTTAATTACATTAAAATTTCTCAAATTTTGATTCATTTTGTAATTATAACATGATCTTTTAATATATATATATATATATATATATATATATATTATTGTGAATAAAAGATCATCTTTAATGATTTTTGCAATTACAACCGAATTAGTCGAAAAAAATAAATTGAATGTATTATAATTGTAAAAGGCATTAGAAATTATCTTTTATTTACAATAATTAATAAAAAAATATTGTAATTGCAAAATGGTTGAAAGATTTTGATTTTGAATGGAAATAAGTTTATATTTTAAAGCATACTCATCATTACTACTTCAACTTGTCAATTAGCTGCTTCTCAATAAATAAATAATTCCCAATTAGCTATAACCTGTCTCTTTAGGCAAAATATATAGTAGGAATCAATTGAATAATTGTTTATGATATGTTGAACAACGGATAAGAACAGGATTCTAATAATTTAATATTCCCTTGGCTTAACTTTTTTGCTACTAACTTATGACCGATAGCCTAGCTTAAAATATAAATAAATAATGTGATAACCACAATAAAGTGCGTGCAATCAATAGGTTAATAGAGAAATGACGCTAGCATGTAATTTAGTTGGTATTTTTTTCCATATATGAATGAGAAATTTAGGTACAAATCTCAATTTTCGATCCTCCAATTAAAAAAAATGATTAATAGAGAAATTATACTATAACACATATAGGGATGGGATAGCGCTCCAATCCATACATATACGCATGTATGGATTGAAGTGCTACTCCTACATGTGTTATAAAATCTCTTCGGTTAAGAATTAAAAGCATTATGGTCACAACTCAAAAGACCTAGCTATCGTAGTTTCTCTTATTTTCTAATCTCCCTCAAGTATACCATTTATTTTTCTTACTTTCATTTTGAAGATAAGAGAAGATATATTATTGCACTCGATTAGTTCAAAAATCATATTAAAAAAGACATACGATAATTATATTATGACTTAGAAGATATTGATATAATTCAACTCATGTTTAAGAGGCTTTCTCCGGTGGGGCGGGGGGAGACAAACTTGTTTAAGAGTCTTTAATTACTAAGCAACGATCAGGCTCCCCAACGCATGATTACGAATAATTTAGTCGTGATACAACAAATTTTAAGATTAATGAGTGGATAAATCCAGAAGGGTTCGAAAATCGCAATTTTAATTGATAATTAACGACGTTTAATCCTCACTTAAATGAACATTTGACTACAAAGAAGCATTGTCACTTTTTATATCATCTTTTTTAAACTTACAAGAATTGTAGTTGAGATTTCATCATGTTGCATTATTTAAATCACACAAGTGAGTGTATTTCTTCTATAAAAAGTAAGTTTATGCGGTTCATTTTTTTACGTGCAGTACATAAGAGTATGTAACAAAATTAACATAATTTTATTAATTGATATATCATACATGTAAGTAAGTAAGATTCGGAATCGTACAAAGATTACACCCAAATAAAATTTAGAAAAAGTTGGTGCAACAAAAAATAATTATAGCATTAGCGCTAATTAAATGGTTGACAATATGTATTATTTTCAGCACCCAGATTAAGGGTAATTAATGTAATTAAACCGTGGGGCAACTAAGCCGGAAACAACGCTTTCTGAACACACCTCGCACCTAACCTGATAGAACTGAACCTCCATGCGACACGTGTCCTCATGCACTAGCTGAGTAGGTCATTTGCCCCAACGCCGCCTTACACGTTGCATCTATTTGTTGATCGTAAATTAAATTCTATGGGCATATATCCATCCCTCACAATCATTTATAACTTCTAGCAAAACGACTCGGAGAAGAAAATTGACAAGTTTGCGATTAATTGATAAAAAGACATAAAAAAATATATAGCGGAAACGGAATTCCTTTTATATTTGTGAAGTAGAAATTATAAAAAGGATTTTAATTTATTACTTTAGACAAATTACTTATAAGAATGATACTCGATGGAAATTTGAATCTACAATTCCTTGAAGATAATTTGTATTCTTAAAATAGTGGGAAATTACAAGTCAGTTTAATAAAGAATATATCAAAACTAGTCACTTTAGTACAAATATATTCCATGTACCCATTTTGATCCAAAAACCTCCACGGACTCATTTTCTTCTCCTTTCAATTTATATTTAACAAATTTTTTTTTTTTTTTGTATAAGACCATCTTAGACTTGCCCCATTTGTGACCTTTGAATAAGGTTGGCCATATAAGACAAAATGAGGCAAAAAAATAAATAAATAAAAGGTCATCAAAATTGGTGACTTGAGCCACCTCAGCGCCCTCAAGGCGAGACAGAAACTTTTTCCACGTGGCACTCTTTTATTGGGTGCCATTTTATTTTATTTAGATAAATTTATAATATAAATATTTTATATAATTATCAAAAATTTAAAAAATAAAATTATATCAAAATTCATAAAAAAAATTATCTATAAATAGAGCTTAATATTGAACGCATCGCAAGTTTATCGGCTTATATGGTTAATAAGGATCAACTTCACAACAGAGAGGCTCGTGTCGCTCCTTAAAAGGATTTAATCGAGCATATATGGGAAAAATTCGGTACTAATTGAATATGTAATTTACGTTTTATGTACTCGTAATTTAAAATTTCATGTGTCTCATTGTAGTTTATTTAATTATGTTTTCACTCTTGTAATTTTTATTTTGTTGTTAAGTAAATTATGAATTTATAATTATATGAGTAATTTTTTTATAATTATGAATTAAAAAAATTCTAATAAATTAATTATTTTTTAAATGTAAGAGAAAAATATTATTTTAATAACATGTTCTTATTAAAAAAATAAAATGATAAATATTTTATGTAGGTTGGAAGAAAATGAGAAATTAATATTTTATTTGAAGATTGGGTTGGATGAAGGTCACTGATGGAATATAAATTATATAAAGTTGGAGGTTGTGGATGTGGAGGAGATAGCAGTTAATATTTTATTTGAAGGTTGGGTTGTGTGAGGTCACTAATGTGGACTAATGTGGATAGCCTTATGAGTCAAAACTCGAAAAATGAGTCATAATTCAGAACTCTACTTGGTGGCACATTTATAATTTTTTTTGTGTTTGATTGTGCTTTGATCCTAATTTTAATTCATCTTATACGAATTTTGATGTGTAAGATGGTCTCACACAAAACTCTCTTTATATTCATATACTTTAATTAATCATAAATATATAAGTTATCTAATTAATCTTGTTACTATAAACATTTATAAATTTTCAATCGTGAATTTTCAAAAAAATTTAAGAAGAAGTCATCATTTCGAAAATTTGACATTAAGATTAAGTTTTAGTGTAAAATAAAAAAAAATGCTTATGAGTCAATATTTATATAATTTTTTTTTTCAGATTTTATGCGTAAAAACTAAGGTTTTTTTTTTTTCTAAATACCAAAATTAAATCTTTTTATTTTTCAGATTTTATTCATAAGGACAATTTTGTTCATTTATCTAAAGTTGCTAGATTTAATATACTTATATGAAAATTAATTACTTGTAAGTTGTAACGTATTCGTATAATATTGACTACATTTAAACATTTTACACCTCTTAAAAATACCATAATTTGTCTGAATTAATCTGAACTATTATGCCTTTGAGCTTTTCTGCTTGATTGCGGAAAGAGTAGTTGAAAATTAAACGCAAGATGGGGCGATGAGTCACGCGAATGGACCACCACCAAACGAATAGAGTAATTCCATTTCGACAAATTAATTGTCACGTATATGCTTCTTTCTATACGTCACTTTCATTACAAAGAGGATTATGTTGTATGTATCGTTATCCCCAAAATAAATATCAATCTCAAAAGAAGTTCAATTATATATGCCAAAGGAAAAAAAAATCCAGATCTTTTTATTTTATTTTCAGTAATTATTAATCTTCACCCACTTTCGGTTGACAAACTAATTGTCCTGATAAGGATGATCTAGTGGTGGAGTGAGGTTGCTTGGAGACCAAAGGTCACGAGTTCGAGTTCGAATCTCCTCAATACTACAGGTCGAATAAGTAAATAAAAAAAAACTAATAATGGATTAACTCATGATAAATAGTAATTTAGTAGTACCATATTTTGGTATCTCAAGATAAATGGAATATTATTTTGGATAAATTACGATTAAATACATAAATTTTGATAAGGATTTTGAACCGTTGTAAAACACAATCTTGTAATTTTTTTATAAAATAGACACCCCAAATTTTTTCAACCAACGAAGAATTGATATATAACATGAAATATTGTAAAATTGTATAAATATATAGCATAATCATAATTTGAATTTCATTAATACAAAAAGATCGATACGAAAATATTGTGTTTGATTTTCATATTATTGCAAATTGTGTCTATTTTGAAAAAAATAAATGTAAAATTGTATTTTAATTGCAACGTTTTAAAATATATATATTTAAATTACAAATAATGTCAAAATTTATGTATTTAATCGTAATTAATCCTGCTATTTTTTTAATCCTAATCCTATTTTCCTTCTAGTTGCAATGTATAACTACTTAAGAGAAAATTATGCAAAAATTAAGCTAATAGTTTATTTTCCGTTTGGCTTTTGTTTTCTAATAAAATTAAGAACGCACATTTTTGCAGGCTAATTTGGGAGATGAAAATTAACGCAAAAGAAATTGTAGTGCTTGGTAAGACAGTTTTGCACGTGAGAGGGGGAGTTAATAAACCGACAGCAGTAAAATGATAACTGAAAAAGCAAATCCAACTCACCTCTCTCTCTCTCTCTCTCTCTCTCTCCGAGACATCACAGATGAGGAATTTCGGTATATCATAGAGATCAGCACATTAGATTTCCTTCGGATCCATTTCTCTCTTTGATCCAGATCATTTTGAAGGGAATTTTACAAGGTTCGCTTCTGTTTCTGCGTCTTCCACTTCTTAAATTCACTTATTTATTTCCGCAACTAGTATTCCTGCTTCTCTTTTAATTGCAGTTAATTTCCTACTACTTGAGTTATTGTCTGAATTTAAGGGATGATGGCGATCATTACAGCCTATGCACATAAGTTGCATGGATGAATTATAGTGCGGCTGCTTCGGTTGCCTTTTATTCTCTCTCTCTCTCTCTCTCTCTCTCTCTCTCTCTTTTCCTTCGGCTAATATGTTCTGTATGCTGTTTGAGTTTTGATGTATCTTGTTTCTCTTGGAAGGTTTTGAGGAATGATTTTATGATGATCTAATTTTGTTTCTTGTGCACTAATCTGAAGATAAACTCTGATTTGGGATGATTAGTACTGAGTAATTGCGAATGTTGTTTGCCTGCAATAACTAATTGATGGATCGTTGTTTTTTACTTTTTCTAGTTGAACGTTTATGGAAATATTGAAACATGTTATTTGAATTGGATTTTTGTCAGATTCGGCCAAAAATTATGTATACAGAATTTCAGACTGTGCCAAAGTCTTCCCCCTCAGCGCTTGTTGAGGTTTTGATATATTCTCCATTATCTCTGCAAATTCACCTCTCTCTCTCTCTCTCTCTCTCTCTCTCTCTCTCTCTCTCTCTCTCTCTCTCTCTAAGATTGGAATGAATTCTGGAGAATATTGCATCACATTTGATAAAATTGTGTGTTCTGGAAGTTATTGATTCACGTTTCGTTCCATATGCAAGAAAATTCTTATAAATCAGACTTTATGCGCTTGATTAATTAGCGAATTCCGTTAATCTTGACAGCACGTAATTAAAACGATACATTTAGACACTCTAAAAGCATTTGGTTGTTGAGTTGACCTTAGAATATTATTACTCTCAGATTGTCTCTTTGGTTGGATTTGTTTGATGCTACTGGGTTGGGCACCCGTTTTGATTTTTACACGTGCCCAGCCCGGTTGCATCGCCTTAGCCCTTCTTTATTGTCTTTTGAAAAATCTTCGAACATCTCCTACATTCGTTCTCAGAGATTTTCTTGCAGATGTAGGAAGATATTCTAATGAATGGATGAGTAATGGCACTAGCAGAAGCTCGGGCGGCTTGGCAGAGAACTGCCAACAGATGCTTAGTTCAAGAAGATGCAAAAAGGGCTCCGAAATTGGCTTACTGCTCATCAGTGCCCCCTTCTGTTAAACAAGCTGAAACAGAACCGACAAGTGCAGCTGGTGGCCAAGATATTCCTAGCTCTAACTCTTTGCCTTTTCATCGAAGTCCTTCATATTCTAATTTATCCCCCAATACGAAATGGTGGTTGCAAACGCAACCAAATTATGGATGTCACAGGGGTTTAATGGATGAAAAGATCAGAAGCCCGGAAGGTAATATGGAGAACAGCCAAATCCAAGACAGCTTGGTAGATGTGACAAGAAACGAAGATGATTATGAGGTTGTTAGTCAGGCTTCTCATATCGAATCTCTCTTTGATAATAAAAACTTTGTTACCTGTGAAAAGAAAGGTATTAAAGTTAAAGAGGAGAAGTTAAGATCAATCTATCATCTTCCAAATTTTCAAGATCCTGTGAAGATTGAATTGGAAGAGGATATGGAGGAACTAAGAGATATAGGTATTATAAGTAGTGAAGGTTCCAAAAGTTCTGGTGATCTATATTTTGGTTCAGATTCATCTTGGGTTGGGACTGAGAAAAATACTCCATGGTGGCGAACTGCAGATACCGAGGAGTTGGCATTTTTAGTTGCACAAAGGTCGCTCGATCTTATTGAGAATTGTGACCTTCCCAGTCCTCAGAATGTTCATGTGAAGAAGAATCTGAGTACCGATATAAGCTGTTTGAGTCATAGTGAAATTTCCACTTCAATACCAGTTAGGAAGTCCTCTGGATTTGGGGGTACTCGTGATTCTTCACCAGCCACGTCTGCAGGAAGTTCTTGCAGGAACCTAAGGATGTTGACTGAAGAACAATTGTTATCTTCTCCGAAATATCCACTAAGGTAATTATTGCTTTTGCTTGTGGTTTTTTATATATCTTTCCTTTTATTGTTCTACACATTCATGATGTTTGAATCAAAATGCAGAATTTTAGTAGCAAACCAATGTATAGATGGTTGACATATAAACATTCTTACCCAGGAGTTCACATGATTGGATAAAGATAAGGTCTATATTATATGTTCAAACCTTGTTTCCCGGTAAAAGTCTTGGAAATGGAGTATGTGAGCTTTGTTGGAGGATGTAGGTTTTTGCTGTGAATAACTAACTATAAAGCATCAGATTTTAGTGATTGCTATTAACATTTCTGAAAGACATTAGTCGACTGTGGTTTGTAGATGTAAGCTGTACGAGGAACTTGGGAAAGGGTGATGCATTCAGATAATACATAGCTAGTACGTGTAAATGAGGTCGGTTTGGGCTGGATCTTCTATTTCCATTTCCCTTTCAGACATCTAGACGTTATATTCTATATGTCCTTCGTGGATTTTGTCTAGTCTGGTGACAATTTCCTAAGCATTGCTATACTTATCCATCCGGTGATGAAGATATGAAAGGGTTGAATTTTGTTTAGTTGTTTTCAGTGGTGTCGGGATGTAGAGCTTGACCGTGAAGCCTTGTTGTTTTCAAATGTTTGTATATCATCATTTCCTACAACTATATGACTTCTGATCTGGAAATCAGGGATAGCCCCACACAAGAAAGGAATCGTGAAATTCATATGCAAAAGGATGATGCAGGCAAGGCTCAACTACTGGAAGCGTTACGCCATTCTCAAACACGTGCCAGGGAAGCCGAGACAGTGGCAAAACAAGTTTCTGCTGAGAAAGAGCACGTTGTGAAGCTTGTATTCAGGCAGGCACAACAGCTCTTTGCCTATAAACAATGGGTCCAACTTCTGCAACTGGAGAATATGTATTTCCAATTGAAAAACAACAAACTTCTGTCAGCAGCCACGACCTCACCTGCTATATCACCGTGGACAGTTCCTAGCAATAGGAAAATGCAGAGAGGTTGGATGAAGTCTTCGGGTAGAAATCGGGCGAAGAGACGACGCCCTCGCCCTCGGTATGATGTTGGCAGGTATGCAATCGTTTTTGCATTAGGTTTGGGGCTGGTTGGGGCTGGATTGCTATTGGGATGGACCATTGGATGGATGCTGCCAACCTGGTGAGACAAGTGCTGTTCTCTGCATTTAGGTTCTTAGCTGCTTATGTATTTGATCATCTTTGTATATAACTGATCTACTAGTATGTGTAAATATTAGAAATTTATTTTCAGACAATTGTTCTGCTTTGTGGGAGGAATCATAGTTTTATTTGTGTATGTAAAACTAAAATGTAAATGGCATTGCAGGGTGCTTTTTTTTTTTTTTTATTAAGTACATGTTCTGGTAAAGCCCAAAATATTTGAAAGTCTTCTTATTGTTTGAATCATACGAATGATAGATGTCTTTAGATTATTTCAAACATTTTTGGTGATTTTATGATTTCCATAATAGGATTATTGATCTAGACTTCCAAAAACTATGCATTTAGATTCTTTTGTTTTTTTTTTAAAAATTATTTTAAAATAAATTAACTATTAAATTTAATAGATAATTAATAAAGTTTTGTTGAAAAGAATACAAATCTATGGGATAAATTATATTTTGGTCCTTGACAAAATAAATAAAATCGAGGAAAAAGATTACTACAGTTAACTCTTATAATTTTTATATTTTTTTTAAAGTACTGTAATAAAATTAGTGAATGTATTAATATCACATTTAAGTATAATTTTGATATAACTAAAAAAAACCCAAAAATAATTTTGATATTGAGGTCAATCAATATCCCAATTATAGGGGCCGGATAGGGCCCAAGCCCGTCTTCTAATGTGGCATTTTTATTATGAAATGGCAGAGAGAGCGTAGAAAAACAGTGAAGCTGCGGGGAAAAGGGCAAACGAGAAAACGATATAATACAGATATCGGAGAAGATGCCGGTGATGGAAAAGCTTCGAATGTTTGTAGCCCAAGAGCCTGTTGTCGCCGCTTCCTGCCTCATCGCCGGCGTCGGTCAGTCTCATTACTTTTTCCTTGTGATTTAATCGCGTGGATTTTGACTCCAATTAGATGTTCGGACATAGTTGAAATTGTTATCCAATACGCATGTAATTAGCTGATTTCCTTCCTTGTTTTCCAAGCCCTAATTCTCATTTGAGGTTAATGAAATAGGGGAATTTTAACAAGTCTTGTTCAGCAATCACAACAGCCACAAAACATTAGCGAATTCAATTTTATGTGGTAATTGAGTCGTGGGATTCTCTCTGTTACCCAATTTAGCAAATTCGGAGAAATCTCCTGCCATCTGGTTGATTGCCTCTTATATGCTAAAACTTGTGTACGGGTGTAGCATCACGCTTGAACTCCTATGTGCGTGTTCATGTGTGAATGGATGGTGGACTAACTGAATATTCTCCAACCATCATAGCTTCCAAAAATCAAGCTTGACACTAGTTCTCTATCATGTTTGTAACTTTCTGACAGGGACTTGTTGTTGATTCCCTTTTCCCAAATATGTTTTACCTATTTCCTCGGCATTGCGCATGATTTGAGTACGTAGTAAACGGATGAAATTGTTAGCTTTTAGGAGAGTGGTATGTGTCTAGTGAAGGCTCCGCATTGCAAGAAGATGATGTTTTTCTTATTGAAAGTGAGGTGTATGCTGTAGCTGTATTTTAATTTTGACAAACCATATGCTTTCTTCACGTGAATATCCATAATATATCCTCCTCAAGACAGCTGATATTGGGTTAGTTACAGGACTCTTCCTTCCAGCTGTTGTAAGGCCTATACTGGATTCTCTTGAAACGTCCAAGCCAGTACCTCCGCCTCAATTAAGCGATGTAAGCGATTTGCGGTGTTAGGCATCATTGTACTTCAACTAGGAGGAAAATATTTCATTTTTTTTTTATGTAACTTCACTTGCATGTTCTGATTTCGTAATTATTGCTTCTTAATTTTATTAATTACATTTGTTGTGTTGAATTAATAGAGCGTAGCCGTAATGTTGTTTGTATATTAGTCCTTATTCATTGTCCCTCTTCTGAGACAAGCTATCATGTATATAATGTATTACGTTTGAGTCGATTGGTGTTACTTTGTTGCAAGTACACATCCAAAATCCTTCCTTGATAATCTCTCATTTGAGGCTCACTCATACCCCTAGAATCTATTCTCATATATGAAGAATAGAAGATTGAGGAGACTGGGTGGTATGTATGTTTTGGTGGTGGTCCTGGGACACCCTACATTAGTTGATTATTCAAAGGTTAAGTTGTGGGTTTTTATAGGTACACCGAGTTGATTTGTTCAAACTTCAAGATGAAAAGTTCAGTTCTAGGATTTAATTATCTAGACATACTAGCATTTACTTCTATATAATTTGCTTAGGGGTATAGAAATGCATTACAAAGGTTAGTATGTTAGGAGGTACTGATGTGTGAGGAGGAGGGTCAATTGGTCGGGCTCTTGCTCGTTTGGGATCAGGCATCATCAGAACCTTGTCAATAGATTTTTCTCATTCGGGATCAGGCATCATCAGAACCTTGTCAATAGATTTGCGGCTGTCTTTATGTTTTTCTTAGTAGATGAATGTTTTTCCTTTACACTCGTTAATGAGCTCTATTCTGTATTTTAGGTAGTTGCTGCTATGACGGGGAAGAAACGGGACTGAGACAGGCACGTTTTATAATTCGGCTGAGGAATACTTTTTTTGAAATATGCGCCTCTTCTTTTAAAGAACATACATGTATTTCAAGCTGAATATGCAAGAAGCAATGTCTACATTAACCTTTATTTGCGATCTATTTAAGTCGATGAACATTTTTTACTTATTTGACTAATAGAATAATTGTTGCACTTTGGTCTTCATAACATAAAGCTGGTTTTTTTTTTTTTTTTTTTTTTTTTTTTTTTTTTTTTTTTTCTCTTTGATTGAAATTCTCTTACAGTTTTAGATATAAATTATAATTTGATATACAGTTTAATTGTATCTTTTTTTTTATGAGCAAATATATATTTATACATAAATAATATCCCAAGAATGATTTCAAACATAATTCGACATCTATGATCTACCATGAAAGCCTGAAAGGCATCTCTGATTTCATTTTTTTTATACTTGATTTCAAATTGATTCTCTCAAAATCAATAATCCAAATTCTAAAATTCTCAATCCCCAAAATTTCTAAAACACGCCTTCTGCATTCTTTTTCATCCATTTAATTTGCCTGTCTATAACGAGATTTTGGGCAGAGACAAGATTCTGAGTTCTGGTCAGCATGCCATACATCAACTTTTTACTCTCTCTCTTTGTTATTTTTCTCGATTTCCTTCTCTTTACTATCTGTGTACTGTTCAACATATATCTTCTTTTTTCATGTCAAGGATTATCCCGGAAAGTTCTATGCTATCCAATGGGTGATGGGTAATACTCAATGTGGCACAATAAATCTATTGTGCCACATTGGGTATTACTCATCGGGTAGCATAGAATTTTCCGATTATCCCCAATTACTGTTAAGGTACGTAATGGGTAAATAATATACCCACTTGCTTGCTGGTACTCTCTCTCTCCACAGTAAGTTTGATATTACTAATTAACAATGTAAGCGCTGTATTTACGTACTGATTTATGCATGTAAAGCTTAATAAAGAATTTCAAATTTAGGGAGACAAGCAACTACTGTATTAGCTTTTATAGTAGGAATTAAAGCTAAGACCATATAATAATAATAATAATAATAATAATAATAATAATTGATTACATGCACATTACGTGCGAGAACAAATAGAATAAACAACGTAATTTCTTGCGTTTAATATATTTAATCCGAGGATGTAATAATTAATATAGAATACCAAATTAAAGGTTTACATATACATTGGAGGCAGGGGCAGACTGGCAGCAGATAACATAAAAATAATTAAAACACCACTCCATGTATATATCTAAGGAGCGCTTTCTCTCTTTGATTTTCTCGTACGTTTCCACGGTATCGGTATAGCTTGCTTTAAACTTTCATACATAGTGGCCTGAAAATTGTGCATAACTAACAATTACTACCAAATGACATGATCCCACTTAATTATAAGAAAACAACAATAGTATTTTTTTTTTACAATAGTTAATCGGCCAAAAAAAATGTCAAAAGTGCGTTGCAATCTCACTTTTCGCAGCTGCGACCCTACTCCTTTTTATTTTTCTTGCACATTGACGAAACAACACACAATACATAGCTGTGGACAGTACTATTATACCTACTCCTCGATAAAAAAAAAAAATTGTACAATTTTTTGGTATCTTATGTGGAACAAGGAGCTTAAATCATTAAAAGTCATATGGCCCCTCATGCTCAGTCGGCCGTCACAATTTAATGTACCAATTTTTTGCCCTAATAATTAAGGTTTCATTTTAGCCACACAACTAGCTCGCTCGTGTTCTTTCCAGAATAATATTAATAATAATAATTATTATTATTATTAAGGATGACAGAGATATATTAATTAATTATGACAGCAATGACTACATAAGGCGGTTTGTGGTTTGTCCATACGTGTCGGACTTTAGTTTTTAGAGCAAAAACAGTAGAAATTAATAAGGTGCAAAAACAAAGATCGAATCGAATGACTGCATCACTCTGCACGTCTACCTATAATACCCAAAAAAACAATAAAAACAAAAAATACGATCGTGTAGTTATGCTATGTATACCCAGGGCCGATCCTAGTGATTTGGTGGCCTGAGTCGAGATAAAAAATGAGGCCTCCGATTTTCGTTTTATAATTTCATAAATAAATTGAACAATATATACACCATATGCAAAATATTTATTCACAATTCTAAGAAAAAAAATATGAAATTATTAATCAAATCAAATGAACAAAATTGAAATTATCCATCACAAATAAAGAAAACATACCAATATACAAATAAATTAACTATTGTTGGCTCCAAAAACTTACAATCTTCACCGTTGGCATGCCTTTAGGATTACAAATTCAAAAAAATAAATAAAAAAGTGGGGGATGATTATGTTTAATATTCTCCTCCTGTTTAATATTTGTATCTTTTAACATAGATGGATTTAGAATTAAATAATAAAAAATATATTTTGAGTTTAAATAATAAAAAATTAAATAATAATTAAAAAAGACGTGTTTTGACTTTGTAGGTGGCTTACTGCTCTTTTTAAATAACAAGCATGTGTCATCTTAAATAACAAAGGAAGAAAAGCCTTGTAAAAATAAAGGATTGGCAGAAAATCCTTGTAAAATAAAAGCCTTGTAAAAATAAAGGATTGGCAGAAAATCCTTGTAAAAATAAAGGAACAAAAGAAAATCTTGCAAAATATAAAAGGAAAAAAGTAAAGGGCTTCGTATACAGGTTCGAACACATGCCCTCTTTGACTAAATCAAGGATCATTACCACTAGGCCATGTTCATATTTTGCAGATTTTACAACTATGTTTATATATATATAATATTATCAAAAATTTGGGGTCCCTAAATTTTTCGTATTTTTCGGGGCCTGAGGCGACCGACTCACTCGCCTCATACAAGGAGCGGCCATGTGTATACCCTAAACATTAATTAAGTATATATTGCATTGCATTTGACTAGTGGCAGCATCAATCAATCATGGCTCATGATGAATCATATCGGTTGTTATGAATGAAGCTTTTCTTGCATTCTTGAAAACTTAATAATTAAAGAGCTAATCATGAGCTAATTATTAATTAGATCCGAAACTATGATTAATAAGTACGTAGTACATATATATTATATTCTTGCTACTAAAACCCTAGTCCCTATAATACTCGAAAAAGTTATATATATATATATATAATAATCTAATTAAGAAGATAGTTTTTGTTTTGATCATATATATATAGTGTGATAAGAAGCCATTATTTCTGATAATGCAATAATTCATTTAGTAGAGGAATTGAAAGCCATTGAAATTACCAACTTACCCAGAGCGGTCGTGGTGGAGTAGATGCATCAGCTTGAGAGAAAGTACTTGAAAAGCTTTCATCCCTTGCCATCATCTTCCCCTCCATAGAGACACTGTCAAAGCCAGCAAAGGAAGAAGGTGAAAACCCGAAACTACCCTCGTCAGCTTCCTTCTCCCGACTCCTGCGTCTCAAACTCCTACCAAATAACCTAGCCATGTTCGGGCGCCCCTTCTTCTTCTTCCAGAGCAACACATCCACGGCGCTCTGAGGGCTGGCGGCGCCGCCGCTGCTGCTGTCGAAAGAGCTCTGCTTCTCCCTAAACAGCCGGAACGAAGAGAATCTGGGGCGGCCCAGATTGTAGGGGCCGTCGAGAACAGTGGTGGGGGAGGGCATTTTGGCAATTCTGCAGGGTGGAAGGTCCAGGGATTTGGCGGGTTCGGGTCGGATGATGATGTCGGTGCAGGGTATGGGTTTCCCGGGCTGCTCCTCCCATTTGAAGGGCACCGAAGCTAAGGCATGGAGCGGTGGCGTAGCCATTCCTGATGGATGCTCCGGTGAAAGGAATGGGAGTTTAAATGTGGAAACCCATGATTCAACTCCGTCGTCTTCGCTCATGTTAGTTTGTTTCAGATTTTGATGATGATTGATTGACTGATGATGATGATGATGATGATGATGGAGGAATTCGTTTTATGCCAAATAAATTGTTTCCAATGTATTCTTAAGTAGTCATGAGTTGGCTAGCTAGAAATTAAATAGGAAATATGAAGTGTTGATTGAATTCAAATAAAGCACTTTTGGGGTGAATGATTAGAATAAAAAAAAAGGGAACCATATATATATATATATATAAATATATATTTAGCCGTTGATATATAATGAATGAGGTCAAAGGTGGAGTTATGGTTGGTTGGGTCATGCTATATATGTACGTAGGAGTATTAATTAATTAATCTTAATCTCAACTACGCATTGCATTACACTATTTTTTTCAATTATTTATATTATGGGAAGAAAAACTGACAACTGGGAGAACTGTTGCATGTCTTTTGACTTCAGAGTCAGGATTCAGAAATATGCTACGGAGCATATAAATGGGAATGGCATTGGGCTAATTGCCTTAAAAATCATGAACTTTGAGCTTAGTTGCAAATTTAACAAGAACTTTAAAAGTAAGCAATTAAAACACCAACTTTCAATTTGTGTGTTATTCAACATCCCCATTTTTTTATAAAATAAATTGATCTCCAATCCAACATACAATTTGATCGTCTCTTCGAACCCGCCATGACTCGACCATCAAATTTTGCTAATGACATCAAAGTGGCCCCAATTATATGTTGGATTGGAGGTCAATTTATTTTATAAAAATATGGGGATGTTGAATAACACACAAATTGAAAGTTGGTGTTTTAATTGCCTACTTTTAAAGTTCGTGTTAAATTTACAACTATGCTCAAAGTTCATGATTTTTAAGGCAATTAACCCAATGGCATTCTATATCTTACACACCTAAATCATTTGCGCAAAAGTATATATATATATATATATATATATATATATAGTATAGAGATCAAATGAGAACCAATACCCTGTGTAGGAACTATGAACTATTATGGAGCGTTGGATCATTTATTTTATAAGGCTCATATCAATCTCAAAAAAATGGGGTCAAATATGCAAAAAATGGGGTCAAATATGCAATATGTTAAGAATTACATTAAGTTGAGGGTATATATGTAATTGTAATGCATATTAAAAATCTGCAGTAAATATATCTCTTCCATATATTGTGGGATTTATATGGAACGGTTTTTTTTTTTTTTTTTGGACGTTTTCACTCTGTAAATTTTTTACAGAGTTGTATCTATCGGTGTTTCATATATTTCTTGGGGTTGAGGATTCGTTCCGGATAATTTTATCGTCGGATTCCACAAGTTCGTACTCCATCGTATATTATCATCACTCTAGTCATCGTCTGATTATGGAAGATACAGGTATTATGTTCTCCATTAATGTATCGTTGTAGGTGTAGAGATATGGGTGGAATCTGGAATAGACGCGTATTTCTGACGTTTAGCAAAATTTATATGTATAATTAGCAAATTATATATATATTAATAGCAAATTGGGAATACTTTTATGTACACATACGATTTTAATTTTTATTTTTTTAAAAAACCTTGCCACGTGTCACGCATCCAATGATGGTATGCAGTGCACATGGTTCTAGCATCGAGTGAACCGACCTGATTAGATTTCTTGTGTTTTGTTATGCCTAGATTACTTTACATGTACATGTGATTTCATCCAAAATAAACCAAATATGAAAATTGATATATACTAATAAGCAAAAAGAAATTTGCAATTGGCAAGCAATATGACCAAATATGGTGGAAAATTAAAATTTTGAACTAACCAGAAAATCAAAATCTGTAGGAAATTAAATGTTGATAATCAGAAAGAGTAAGGTTCATGAAAGTTAAACATCATTATCACATAAAAACAATTAGCAGTGAAGATAAATACAATTAAATTCAAATAAGTTACAAACTAGAGTAATATATATTAATAAATGAATGATTCCCTGTATATATACACGCGCACAGACGCTACCAATTATTCAAAGCAAACCTTTTGATAATTTTAAGTCACTGTAGACTGGTATGCATATGCTTGATGTGAGTTGTGAGATTATATCATGAGCTTCAAATTAAGCTCAGGCAATGCAGCTTAATTGATTTCCAAACTGTTTAATGGAACACTAGTCACAAACTAATTAGTAGCTAGCAGCAGCAGTGACGACTGTCGCCACTTCCAACTAAATGCATGAATTCGATGCAAACATCAAACTAAACTTAATTCTCAGTAATTTAATTGCCATCCCAGAATCCACAGCTAGCTACCCTCCTATCCGTTTCAAGATATATTTAATTTCAACTTACTCATTACTCTTAAACTAGCTAGTACTGAATATAAGTTGTTTAAAAAAAAACTAGCATATATAAGCTTATAACATGACAGGCAAGATAAGTGAAATTTTATTAGATGTACAACTACAAGGTGACAAAAATGTGACATCAATATTACATAATCAAAATTATAAAAATCTTTAAACGATCGTACATTTCTAATTTTTAATCTGATTTATGCAAATAATATATCAAAATAAAGCTACTTTCCTATTCTTTCATTTAAGATACAACATACCTTATATTAATAAGCAGATCCAGGGGTTGGGAGGACTGGAGCCCCCCAAACTGAAAAATTACCCCATTTGTAATAGGTGTAGCCATAATTTTTTTTCATAGCCCTCTAATAGCGTCGAACAACCAAAGAGAAGGAAGATCGAAGCGAAAGGAGAGAAGATTATCCATGTCTTGATTCTTTAGTTGGAAGTCGTGTTCAGTCACACTACTATGGATGAAGAGTTGAATAAGCAGAAGAAGATATGTATCTATCTATTGTATACATATAATAATATTTAATAATATATGTAAGGTTTTCACTACAAAAGAATCATGTTTTAACAACGGAAAATTTTGTCACTATTTTTTTAACGACGGACTCGATCCATGGTTAAATCATTTTAGCGATGAAAAATTATCTAAAATAAATAAAATAAAATTAGCAACAAATTTAGCAACGAATTTTTTATCACTAAAAAAAAAATAAAAATTGTGGCGCTATGGCACGTGAGGACACGCCACATGCTATTCCAACATTTATTACTCACAAGATTCGAACCCGACCAACCTCCCAGAACTGGATATATAGACTTATGTCATGCAACTGAACCAAATGTGATAATATATATTTATATTAATATTCAGATAGAATATTAAAATATCTTTTATAATTTTTAATGTTGTATGTTTCTTTTAAAATATATAACTATATATTATATCATTTATTTAATATTAGATTATTTTACTTAATTTTCTCAAATATTAAATATTTATAATTAATAATATTTATTAAAATAAAATTAAAGTGATAAAATGAATATTTTCTCTAATTTAGAGATGAAATCATTCATTTCAAATTATTCATAAGTAGTAATTAAAAAATATAATTAAAAATTATAAAAAATAAATAAAATTAAAAAAAATTATTTCAAATTTATCATTAAGTAGTAATTAAAAAATATAAAAAATTAAAAATAAAAATAAAATTTAGAGATTGATTTTTTCTGTTGCTAATATAAAAAATGGAAAAAATATATTTAACGAGGGATTTTTACGTCTCTAACTTAGCGACGTAAATATCCGTCGTTAATATAAAAAAATAAAAAATAATTCAAATCCGAGGATCAACGATAAAAAAATAATTCAAATCAGTCGCAAATTCACCAAGTTAGAGACCAAAGAAATGTCGTTAGGATTTTTTAGGTTTTAGGTTTCTTTTAGGATTTTTAGATTTTTTGAGGGGTTTTTTAGGGTTTATTAATCCAAATTAGAACTTATATTTAATTTGAAAAATTAATAGTAGATCACAATGCACGAGTCGCTGAATCAAAATATTTAAATTAATTCACCTAATTTAATTGTATTTATTTTTGAAAAAAAAACAAAAAATGCAAAAAAAAGGACAGACAGGTGAAGGGCATGCGCTATCTGACCGAATGGCTGGTACATAAAGGTTGGGTTGAAATTTTCTATACACTTTTTCGTATCTCACTCCATGTTTCATTATCAAATTTATGATTTTAATAATATTTATTATAAAATAAAAATTAATTATAACGTAAATAACCATAGTTAAAATTTATCAACAAAAAAAAAGGATTAAAAAATTATAGGACACAATTTTGAAAAAATGAACCATAATAATAAATTATTAATTGAAAATCGAAAATTAATTATTAAAAAATAGTTATAAACCCTAATTGGGTGAGGTGAATCTAAAAACAATAATAAAATTAAATTAAATCACAAAAATAAAATTTGAAGAAAAAAAGATATAAGAAAAATTCGTAATTTGAAAGTGTAGCATATAGAATATAACAGTAAATTCCATGTGATCAAGGTTGTACCGAATACATCCTCCATAAAGATATACAGTATAGTTAATGTCATTAATTATAAATGCATGCAACTTTATATATATATATATACGGAGAAATCAAAAAAAATTTATTGAGTGATCAAATTATTCTTCACTAATAATTTTATATATTTAACTTTTTTATCTTTTGAGAAAAATTATATGTAATTTTTTGTTTTTTGTTTTTTTTTTTGTTTCTTTTTTTTTTTGGCTTTATGGGGCCAGGTTCCCAATGGCTCCCAAGTTCCGCCCCTGTATACATGTAACATGTATGCAAATACACATAGCAATAAAAAATATGCACCATTTATTTATATATAAGTGGAGAGAGAGGAAGTCGCAATAACTACAATCTGTAAACAAAAATAAATTTCTATAAAGAATACATACACACATACATACGTATAATACATATATATGTATAATACATACGTATTAAACAATTTGGTCATCACTATCCATAAAGGCGGGATCACCATAAAACTCCCCACAATTAGAACTCCAGTACCTTACCTCCGATGAATAGTCACTATTATTCATCAACTCCGGCAGCTCTATCTCTGCCCAAAAATCATCCCCTCCGTCGCCCTGCACGACTGAGCCGGTCTTCTCCGCAACCACCTTTGCCGCCAACGCCGCCGCGGCCTGTATGTCTCTGGCCGTGCAAGTGGAGGGGCGCGGCAAGAGCTCGATTTCGTCGGGGAAATTGAGCTGAGCTTTGTTTCCTTTCAAGCTATATGCAGCGACGTCGTATGCCCTGGCTGCCATTTCGGGCGCGGGGAACGACCCGAGCCATATTCGGGTCTTCTTTTTGGGCTCTCGGATTTCGGACACCCATTTTCCCCAGCGCCGCTTTCGTACGCCGCGGTACACGGGGTGGCGCGTGCCGCCTCGTGGAATCGGAGAGTTTTCTGCGGCGCCGCGGTGATCGTTGGTGCATGGTGCAGGCTGCTCCATTGCATTGCAACTCAGGGCTTTTGCCATTTGGGCATGCTCTTAAATATAATGTTTACTTCTGTTTAAAGAGAGAGTTGTATTTGCATATATGCCCCTCTTTTCTTGATTTTTCTCGTAAAGTTACTGTCATAGCACCCATTCGCATATGTAATGCGTGATATATACATGATTGCCAAAAGAGAGCAAACAAAGTCGCCTTCAGGTTAAAAAAAAAAATAAAAAAAATCATGTTTTGTATTTTAACTTTTTCATCAAAAGTAAGAAATATCGTTCCAAGTAAATTTATCTAAAATTTGTTCAGGACTTGTGATATGTATGGTCATAGTTAATAAAATGACGATCTTTTTTTATTAAACTTAAAAAAATTATGAACTCCAATCTTAAGATATTTTACCCGTACGCAAATGTTCCCTCGGGCAACCAAGCGGTGAACACGTATGTATAAAAAAAAGAGACGTTTCAAATTCGAGGCGCACCACTCTCCCTTTCCCATCAATTCAAAAAGAAAAAAAAAATAGAAGTGCATAATTATAAGTTGTTATCGTAAATTAAGAGCAACTCCAACAATCTGCACTATTTTACAGCTTCATCTACACTATTTTACAGCTCCATTTGCATTTCATCTCCAACCGTCTACACCAAATTCTGCACTAAAATAGAATATTACTAGAATATGCTTCTTTCTTTCTTTCTTTCTTTCTTTCTTTCTTTCTTTATTTATTTATTTCTTTTATTTGTTAAACATGAGAAATAATATTTTATATATTTGAGTAATGTAAAATGTACTTTGTATTTTTTGCAGTTTATCTATTTGAGTAACTATAATATGGTTTGTATTTTTGGTACGAAATTAAAATACAAATATTGTATTTTAAAAAAAAATAATTAAAACACAAAACAAAAGAAAAATAATAATATACAAAATTGGTTTATTGTGCAGAATTAAAAATAATAATATACAAATTGTAGAATTATTAAAATTAGCAATAATCAGCATGCCAACGTCGACTGGAGCTTCAAAAGCGGGATGCCCAACGTCGGCTGAGAGTGTTTTGCTGAAATGGCAGTCCAGTGTCGGTTGGGTCCTAGTGCCGACTG
Organism: Perilla frutescens; assembly: GCA_026008535.1. Classification (NCBI taxonomy): domain Eukaryota; kingdom Viridiplantae; phylum Streptophyta; class Magnoliopsida; order Lamiales; family Lamiaceae; genus Perilla; species Perilla frutescens. The sequence goes on from BRKX01000012.1 coordinate 35,021,967, forward strand.
GGAGTGTTTTACCATTCAGGAGAGAGTGTCATTACCGTCCTTCTCTCATCTCCCCTAATTTGTCGTGCGAGATACCGTCTCTATTAAAGCTCTTCATCTACACTATTTTATTGATTTTCTCTCTTTACCGTCACTGCCGAAGATGCTCTAAATGTCGTGTTATTGATTTATATAAGTTACGAATATGACATAAAAATAATGTTGAAAAACAAGAGAAAATACACAATTATTTACCCTAGTTCATCATAATATGGCTATGTATGGGGCGCTGCCAAGAATGATCGGTCCTGAGATTTGAATATAAATTACTGCCTAGTAAAAGTAGCTCAATCATATTGACTAAATTTCTAATTATAAATCACATCAAAACTTTATTTAATGCCCAAAATCATGAAATATGTTCAATTTGATCAATATCTAGAACACTTCAAAATATTCTAACACATGAGTTCACTTACTATCATCTTCAAGTATTTTTTTTTAAGCAAACGCACTTATAAATTTTTCATAATCAATATTTTCTAGCAAATCATGTTCAATGAATATCAAAGCAAGTTCATTAAATTTTTTTTTTTTTGTGATAGGGCTTACCACAAATAAGATTTCAATATTTTCAATTTGAAAATTTTGCATCTGCATAGGGATGCCAATTCTACCTGCGAGTTCGGTTGCCCGCGGGTACCCGCCCGTAATGGGACTGATTTTGGGGATAAAAAATCGGGTGTGGGACAAGGGCGGGTATAAATTTCAATACCCAGGTCGGGTTCGGGACGGGGGAATAGATACTCAACCCGAACCCGCCCTTATTTAATATAATTCATAATTATATATTTAATAAATATAGATTTTAAAATTATAATTTATGCTTAAGACTTTCATACTTGATTTTTCAATCTTTAAAAATAAAAAATTATATATTTAATAAATATAAATTTTCATGTTTGATTTTTTTATTTTTAAAAATAAACAATATATAATGGGTACCCTTCCCTCGCCGGGCAATCCCCGCCCCGTACCCGGCCCTATTTAAACAAGGATGGATGCGGGGACGAGGGTCAATTTAGGAAGCATGGTGGTGGGGGAACAATACCTAACCCTGCCCCGTTTACATCCCTATTTCTGCAGATGCAGCTATAACAAGTATGATTAATTAAATTCTATAAGTAATATGTTCATTAGGACAACTATATATTTAGGCAATGTTTGGTAGCCTGGATAAAGACATATTAGTATAGGTATCCAGCAAAAACCGTGTGTTTGGTAGCCATTATTCGTTCACGCGAGGCCCGGGGTGTAATTTACTGATTCGGCTGGATAATGTATCTGACGCCCCCTCGGATACAGTTTCTGACGTAGCAATCTTAGTATATATGCCTTTATCTAGGCTACCAAACATTGCCTAAACTAATTTACTCATTCCAGAACTTAGTCTACCAAATAAAATAATGTACCAAACAGATGTGTGAAACAATCTTAGAATATTTATCTTAATAACCAAACACACAATTAAAATAGCTAATACGCAATTATCTTTCAAAGCAATCCAGATTTTATTAATGTGGGTATATCCGTACCAGTAGCCTGTTCAAGTAAGTTAATAAATCTATAATTTTTTTTGGTAAAATATATCACAATGTGTTTAACTTTTAAAACATCTATCAACCATCAAAGATCACTAAACTCTCCATACTCAAGATTTCATTACTTGATTATCAACCATCACACAATGAATTCAATTTATGAGAAGAAAATAAAAATTCAAAGTTCTTTTCATATGAAGTTATCGGATTGATCAAATCTTTTTTTCAGTAATCCAATTACTTGATATAGTATGCAGATGAAATAATTGATTATGAAAGAGTCTGAATTCAATCGAACAGTCTTAAAAAAAAATATTATTAATTCAATTGGAGGTCTTAAAAAAAAGACATACTCTTAATTTATACTCCAAAAGTCCAAAACAATGTAAGGCGTGCTTATCAATTAATGAGCTAAAACTATTTTTTTTATATAAATATAATAGGTTAAACTTAATTGGACTAAACTATTTTTTTTAAGTATTAGTTAAATTTTTAAAATTATACTAAACTTAGCATACATAATTTTTTTTATTAAAAATTGAGACTAATTTTTTTTATGAAAAAAATTTTGAAACTAAATTAATAATATTACATGCTTGTATAATTTTGGGTACTCCTACATATAATTCTGGGGGCTCTATGCGGCGTACCTCAAATAGGCCTTCAGGGCCACCCTGCTTACAAGCTAAGATTATTCACTTGATATTTCGTATGTTTATGTAATTACATCGAAAAGCTATTTATATCAAGAGCATAAATCATAAATATAAAATCAAGTCAGAACTACCTAAGACTACCCGCATTTGTGACACTCATCCAACCCAACCTTCAAAGAAAATATTAACTTCTCTCCCCCCTATATCGACAACCCTCAACTTTTTAAAATTTGCAGTCCATCAGTGACACTCATCCAATTTGACCTTCAAATAAAATATTAATTTCTCTTTCTTCTAATCTACATAAAATATTTATCATTTTATTTTTTTAATAACATATTATTAATAATAATTCTTATTATATTTAAAAAATCATAATTAATTTATTAAATATATATTTTGAATTCATAATTAAAAAAAAATACACATACAATTATAAATTCATAATTTACTTGAGAGATATTTTGTGTGTTGGAAAGTTCTTTAGATGATGGAACTTGAGTGGGGTTTGGTGAAAACTAAGAATTTTGATAATATTGAGAACTTTGTTGATCTTCTGGATCTAGAAATTTTTGTAGGTGAAAGTAAGTTCCAATTTTTTTTCAAATTTTGGGAGTCATGATAATAATTTGGGTGATTTAATTGCATCCATAATTTAAAATGAAGAAAAAAATGTGAGATTGAGAATTTGGTGAAATAAGATATGTGAGAAAAAAGAAAGTTTAGTTGTTTGTAAAAACATACCAATATTAGGCTCTATTTGTAGAGAAAAGAACTATGAATTTTGATATTTTTTTTATAATTATATAAAATATTTAAATTTTAAATTAATATACATAAAATTATGTGACACTCAATCAGAAGGTGTCATGTATGCACAGATTGAGGGTTAGCCTCAAGATCGGCTCACCACCTCAAATCACGAAAAAGCGTGACTTTTTTTTTTTTTTTTTAAATTATTTTATCTTATATGTGACATCCATTTGAATGTCATCAATGTAGGTAGTCCAAAGCACCCTTAGTAAAATTTGAGTCCCCATTCTCGTGGTCTCTTTTTTAAGTACTTTTCTGACTTAATAACCCAGCATTACATGACTAATCTTGGTTTTGATTCTAAAATTCAATCGTTCAAACACCTTTTCAAATTTTTACTATAATTTAACATTCATTTACTGAAGCGGAAAAAACTACAATGAGACTTTTATTAAGTAATTTAAGATTTGTATATGTTTTTTGAAGATTTTGTACATTTTTATTAAAAAAAGTCTTAATATGTATTTTAACTTATTTGACTTTAAAGTTGATAGTGATTCATTGCTTTTCATTTGTTAGACGGTATGAAATAAAGTTTAAAATAATTGACTAGAATTGTCTGTACAATTTATGGCATTACTATTATATTTACTTTAATGTATTGAAATATCTGTAACATATATGCATTGCATATTGTTTAATTTGTATTAAAATTCTCAATAAAATTATAATTTCTAAAATGTCTTTAATTTTACTAAGTTCATATATTATGAGAGTGTTCTATCGGTTATGCCCACCTACTTAATATATAATGTCAAGGACACGGTTACTTCAATTTTGTGTCAACTAATTACAAATGCGTAAGATATTCGCACACGTTAGTAATCAAGATTTTTTTGTCATACCTTATAATTTACGGTAGGACAAAAATCATATCATTGTTATACCTCATCTTTGGTATACTGAAATTTTGGTATGATACATAATACATACCGATATCATATCATATCGACATACAATATACTTTACCGTACTGATATTTCAATATACTAAAATTATCATTATACCAAAAAATTATTTATTGAGAAGTCATGTGCATAAATAATCATGATAAGGGTTATTTGTCTTAAAATCATGAATTTTGAGTATAGATAAGAATTTAACCCGAACTTTAAAAATAGTTAATTAAGACAACAACTTTTAATTCGAAATGTTATTCAACATCCCCAAATTTGACTTTTTTGAAATATGTATTGAAAACACTATTATTATTATTATTATTATTATTATTATTATTATTATTATTATTATTATTATTATTTTGAAAATTTATTTTGTTCGATCTATCTTTATGTGGGTCTTTTTTTCCTCCTAAACCTATTAAATTTATTTATGTATACTATTGTATGAAATGATAACATTTGCGTATGTGTATAATTGAAGACGCACAAATTTTCAGAATGTAAAAAAAAATTAGCACTAGAAATTCGTTATTATTTCTCATTTTCAAAACTTTAATTTATTTTATTTGTATTTTCATCTATAATATTGGAGGAAAATAACTTAAAAACCTACAAGATGGATAAATAAAAATAGAATAAAAATAGATGATTATTATTCATTATATTTAATTTCAAAAAATCTTCGTTGTTAGGCTATAATTTAAGTATTAAATTATATATTAAATATCATATATTTCTAAACTTTATGATAAACTCACTAATTGTGTATTATTACATTATATTATTGTTGTGACTCATTTTCCTCTAATTTTATGGATCATTTATCATAATTTTTAATTTAAAAATTAAAGAATAATAGAAGATTATTATTTATTAAGAAATTTGAGTTGAAGTTAAGGGTATTGAGGGCGCGTCATGTTTCCCTATGTGTTACCGTTTTATTTAAAATGACGGAGTTAGCCCTGAAGCCGACCTCTGAGCAGGCATAAATGCTTCAAAAGTATTTGGTCCCATTAAAATTTAAGGGGTAGAAGACGGTTCACATGTGCAAAAGCCACCACGAGATCTATGTGACCTTCTCTTCGTCTCTTTCTCTTTTGTTGCTCTCTCTCTCTCTCTCTCTCTCTCTGGGTTCATGATGATTGATGATGATGTTATAATTATTGTCATTTGCTTTACTAGCTAGGTTACAATTTTGGTTTATAAAAAGGTATCAGTTTTTTAAAATAATTTCCAAAAATAACAAATTTATCCCTTAGTTTTTTTAAGGAAAACATCTCTAATTTACTGTATTATTAAAAATCATGAACTTTACATTATTTTTAATTTTTAACATTAATTTTGAATTATTACACCAAAAACAAAAATTTACACATTTTGCAAAATTTAATACCCATTGGAATTGATGTTTATTCATTAAAAAATGACGTTGTTCGTGCTATAATAGAAGAAAACTCTTTAAGCAGTTTCAAGTTCATGTTAAAAATAGAAAAATATGTAAATTTTATTATTATTAAAGTATTATACTCTATTCATTTCGTTTTGATTGTTGTTTTAATTTTATTTATTTAGAATTAATAATTAATTTTATTGACTAATATACTCATCCATCATATATGAAATAAAATCTTATTCACTTATATTTTTCTAAAATAGGATTTGGGATATGGTTAAAATTGGGAGAGAGAGTGTAAAAATATATGAAACAACAAATATTTTGACATAGAATAAAAAAGTTAAAACAACCATCATAATGAAACGAATGGAGTATTAATTACTTAATTTTTTATTAGATCTTATATATATGATATGTTCTTTTATTTATAAGATTTTTTTTAAAGAGTGTACAAAAAAATCCCAAAATATTCCTTTAAGTGAAAAGAATTTAAATAAGTTCAGTCATACATCCTCGATCTCAACGGTTTTTGCATAAATCATAAATTCTAAAATGAATCCGTTCATTTTGAAAGAGACATTCTTGGTTGTGATTAATATAATAAATGCATATGTTTAATTACAAGCAGCTAATTGGTCAGATGTCGAAACATAACAACAATTTGGACTTATATATCTATATATATATATATATATATATATATATATATATAGGGTTGGGTTCTAGAAGGAACCATACCCCATGTGAGAACCGAGAACCAATCTCAACCATAGATCTCGCCTATTTGGACGGTCAAGATCTGTTCAAAAATTAAAAAAATGCGGTGGCATAATTGTAATAACTCCGAACTTCGCTGCCCCTGAAACTCGGCGAGGGTAAAATCGGAAAATTCGATGTATATGTGATTCACGCGTATATTTTTCAATTTAGGGTTTTAGCACTGTCATGACTTATTTTAGCACTGTCATGGTCTTTTTTAGCATTGTCATGACTTATTTTAGCATGACTCTTATTCCAGCAGATTTTGTTATTTTATTTTATTCTAATATATCAACTCTGTAGAGTATGGATCGAAAGGTATGGTATCAACCATGATGGATGTTTATATTTAACATTTGCTGGAATTTCATTCAAGCAATTAGCTAGCTACTGTATGGAGCATACATTTGATCAAATACATCAATTCTGCATAGTAGCTAGCAAGCTCTTTTTTTTTTTTTTAAATGGACTTTCACACACATGCTTACACTAGAAATTATCGCTTATATAAAGAAAATTTGGCAAAAGGGACACGCACGTATACATCAATTACCATTGTGATCATGATCAGTAATTTAAATATTTATTTTTATGAAATAATATTTAGCATAGGACGTCGCATATACGTTGATATATGGGGGTGCTTTCTTAATTAATGAATGAAAGAAAAAAGACTGGCTATTTTATTATTTTCCTCCATTAATTTGATGGCCTAAATTTGGATATATATAGTTTTTATTCTTTGCTTTTTCTGGTAAAGAAACTGAGAAATTGAGGGATAAAAAGGATTTGAGAAAAAGTCGGGAATTCTGAAACAGGCTCATCTCCTATCGTTATTGGTTTGGACAATGACCCTCTCGTTATTTATTTATTTGTTATTTATCATTTTTAGTTATTTTAATTAAGTTAAAATAAAAAGTTTCTTTATTTTAATATAAGTACTAGTAATTGAGATTTTAGCACTTGCATTTTCTTTTTTAGCACTAGTTGCATAATCATTTTAAATTTCGAGTTTCAGCTATTTTAGCACTTACAAATCCTTTTTTAGCACTTGTCATTCCTTTTTTAGCGCTAGTATTTGAATTATAGATTTGAAATTATACTTTAGCACTAATGGTTCATACTTTAGCACTTACGTTTCCTTATTTAGCACTGCACGCTTCGTTGTATTAATGTATATGTCACATTTCTCCGGACATATATATTCAAAAGTTGAAATGATGGATCTAAACTATTTGTGGGAAAAAAATACCAACAATAATAAAAAAAATAAAAAGAAGTTTGAATGGTTTTGGATCTAAACTCTATGAAATATATGGCATTAAATCTTTTAGCACTTACAAATCATTTTTTAGCACTTGACATTAAATTTTTAGCACTAGTATTTGAATCCTATATTTCAAATTCTACTTTAGCACTGAAAGTTTGAATTTTAGCACTGATGGTTTGTTCTTTAGCACTTACGTTTCCTTGTTTAGCACTCATGTTACACACCTGCTAGAAATATTAAAACGAAAAGAAAAGAAAATAGATACAAATGATGATGATTATTATTATTAAACTAAAATATTATTATTATTATTATTATTATTATTATTATTATTATTATTATTGTGGGATATTAACACTTCATATTATATAATTGCCTGTGTAAATTATTTTATCACGGAAGGCTAACTAAGAAAATTGTTTATTTCTTTCTCTAGCATATGCAGATATAAAGTTCTGAAATTCCAATCTTCACGTATTTACTAATTAATTTGTAATTGCTGAAAGCTAATACGTAAAGAATAGAAAATGTTGCTGCTTCTATTGCTTGACAGCAAGTCGCGTTTCCTGGTGCGTCTCATAGTAGAGCTTGGAACTTTTGAACAAGTGGACATGCCAACTTTTCTACCACTATTTGCATAAGAGGGCCTAAAATCAAATCCGCAATGATTGTGGAAATGTTGTCCATAATTACAGTGCTTCTGGATTACAAATAATCTGAAATGCAAAGAAAGGAAACGAGTAGAAAATGAATGCATTGAACCAAATGAAGTTTGATGATTCACAATAGTGCTAAACTAGGTTTAAACAATGCTAAAATAGTTCACAGTAGTGCTAAAATACTGATAGTGAAAAATTCAAAATAACAGCTTAATTAGCTTTGTCAACCTAAGTGCTAAAATAGTTCACAGTAGTGCTAAAATAGGTTACAACAGTGCTAAAATAGACCACAGTAGTGCTAAAATTCTTGTTTAACATTTTTATACCATTTTCTCGCATTAGATTTGTTAGGATTCTCATTTTTGTTTTTGAAGTTTTCCTTATTATTATTAATTGAAGGATGGTCAAATATAAAATTCTTGTAGATAGTTTGTTTGGTCATGTGAAAAGAAATTGTCTTTGAATTTCATTTTGTCAAACTTACAACGTGAAGTGCTTTTATAGTCTCCCCTTTTTAGTTAGGTTGAAATCAACATTTCTGCAGCCGCATATACTTGTATTTTTTCCTCAATGAAGTAGTATAAGGACAGAAATTATTACTCAATTTTTATCATATTCCTACACATTAAGGCTTAGTAATTTTTATGCTGCTATCAATGAATATTATTAAAAAAGTTTCAACTGCTGCTAAAATAGTTCAAAGTAGTGCTAAAATAGGTTACAACATTGCTAAAATAGATTACAGTAGTGCTAAAGTACATGGCAGTGCTAAAACAGTTCACAGTAGTGCTAAAATAGGTTACAACAGTGCTAAAATAGATTACAGTAGTGCTAAAATACATATTAACTGAGCATGAATCACACAATCACGGCCGAAAAATAACACCGACAGGGCCTCATTTTGTACCAGCGTCGGCACTATGTATCCAACTTCCTCCGCCCTGCAACTTGAAAATAATAAATTTGAGCAATTCATCACAAAAAATTAAGTCAACATAAATTTCCGTAATAAGACTAAAACTTGATTGAAGAATTAGGTTTGTGATCATATATATATACACTAGTACGTACTAGCTACTAAAATAAGCAAAATTCGAGCAATGAATGATTCAGGGGTGGGCGTTACGTACCGGTGGCAGATCCTCCGCCGTAATAGTGGCGACAGCAAGAGACGGCGGGCCACGACGAGGAGATGACGGCGGCCATGAAAAAGTGGCAGAAGGTTTCTGGTTGAGTATAGCCACTACAAAATACACAAGCTTCGAAGAAGATGAAAACCGCGTCGGATCCGCCATGTTTTTCTTTATGGATTAAGAGAGAGAGAGTGAGAGATGCTGAGGAAGAAGATGAATTGCAGACCGAGAAGATATTCATTCCAAATATGACAAAATTCCTAAATTACTAAAATACTCTGGGTTCATTAAAAAGTTTAAAATATTACAATAATGCCACCGTTTTTTTTTTAATTTTGGAATAGATCTTGGCCGTCCAAATCAGATCAATCTGTGACTGAGATTGGTTCTTGGTTCTCACATGGGGGTATGGTTCTCACATGATCCCATCTCTCTCTCTATATATATATATATATATATATATAGAGAGAGAGAGAGAGAGAGAGAGAGAGAGGGGTTCAAATAGGAACCAATCCCCACATGAGAACATAGGAACCAATCAAATTCAATCATTTTGATGACATGGAGGATAAAAAGACGGTAGCATAGTTGTAAATATGAAAAATTTGAAATATAAAGGGTATTTCCGGATTTTTTTATAAAGTGATGTCAGCATTTTTAAAAAAAATTTAAAAACTTTAAATAATCATAACTTGCTCTTTTTTTGTCCAATTTACGTAAAAAATATATTAAATTAAAAATTTTTCCATGCTCTTTCATTTAAGATCTTGCATAGGTTCATTTGAGCAAAAATTGATGAGAAATACAAAAAACTATTTTTCACGTATATTCAACTTGTAACTGTCAAATATTGCTAATATGATATCACAATATTGCTCATATCTTGTGTTTATGTTGCTAATATGAAAATTTTTATGCATGACTTTGAATGTTAAGTTGTTTTCATGAGAAAATAGTCAAAGTATGAGCTATATATAGTCAAGTTCATGATTAAACAATGATAACTTTATCAATGCTTAATATTGTTTTGAAAACTTGTAATATTTGAGATTTTAAGTCATACTAGCAAATCATTATTCACATATTAGCAACATGTTTAACATATTAGCAAATTATTAGTCACATATTAGTTGTATATATATTTCTAACATATTAGCAATATGTTGTATGTTTGATTGATGTTACACATGTTACACAATATTATTTTAAATGTGGTCCAATGTTATATATGTGGTGTTTAATACGTGTCAATTTAGTATTATGATCTCGTCAAGTTAGCAATATGAGTCTACCTCATGTTAGCAACAAAATCTCTTAATGTTAGCAACATATATCTGTCATGTTAGCATGAAATTGCACACCCCGTGTGATAAATATCTGTCTGCAAAACGTTCACTGAAAAGTACACGAATGTTGTACAGTGATTTTCACAATAATGTTCAAGAACGTTATTGTGAACTTTATGTTGTTTGCAGAAAGTACAGCACGCAGAGGTTTGGTAACCCTGTTCGATCAATCGATCTACGTCAGGGGGACTTATCAAGTCCGTGGAAAATAATTCACTACTCCGGTGTCACGTTTACTTAGGATTTTACACGACGCTGACCTTCTGTCACTCGAAACTTGTTATACCTGTACACCCTCTTTTGTTGAATTGAATCATGAGATCCCCTCACAACCTAGATGTCTAACCTATCTAGTTCCCACAGGAAATCTCTCATGAAACTCCTTTTGACAGTGTATGAACAAGTGTGTTTCAATACACATTGACTAGAACACTAATCTCTAGTCTAAATCACACCCGTAACAATGTGGCTCAAAACAGTTAGAGCTCTTGAAACTATTCTTGTGCAGTGCTTCTGTTCAGTGCGTGTTTGTCATCCTAACAGGTCTGTATCCCAGGCTATTTATAGATGAACAATTATAGCCTAAACAAGGGAACAGATATCCTAATATAACTCAAAAACTAACAAGGAAACTTTGCTTATTTGAAACCGAGACCTAGGACGATCCATGTTAGGATTTCTTCCATCTTTGGGAATCTGCCTTTGACTTCAGTCACGAGTTCTTTAGGTTGGATATGGTAGCTTCTAAATTGATCTTTGAATCTCTCCTTAGTTGGAAACCTCAAACAACTTCATTGATCTTGGAAGAATAATTTGGACAAGGAATGTTCATGTAAACGTTCACGAATGTTACAATGAACATTGTTGATCTTTGAGTCTTCTTTTCATGCAGACATTCATGTGCTTTGTAATGTACATTGTTGATCTTGAATCTTCACATTAGGTAGCACAGCGGAATCTTGTATGTTCACAGGTTGACTTCAGGCTATCACTCAAGCTAGTTGGTAGTACTCAACATGTTGAATGTTTAGTATGTATTTGTGTTGTTTTATTGCATAGTTTTGCATATTCTGTAAGTTATTTTCTAGTTTTTGTTCTCGTTTATTTCGTGTTTTCGTGTGAATTTCTTCACTGGTTGCTTTTATGGTGGATTATGCCAAGTTTTGAAAAACTTGAGCTTTTGTTCGGAAAATCTCGATTTTTAGGTACTAAGGTGGCGTGGAGCGAAGATGGGTCGGAAAAGATAAATCCGTGAGAAAGGTGAACCCCGCGGACGCGCAAGCCCCGCGGCCGCGCAACTTCAAGTGCCCAAGACCCCGCGGCCGCGCGAGTCCCGCGACCGCGCGGGGGTGTTCTCGGCGCAGGCACCCCGCGGGCGCGGGAGCCCCGCGAGCGCGCGGCATTCTTGAACCCCGCGGGCGCGCGACGCCGCGCGGGCGCGCGGGCTGGCGTCTCCCTCTCGATCAGCGCCTTGTTGGCACTTGTTTTTCCCTTCTCCCTCTTGGCATCTTGGACCCAATGAGTGCCCTTCATCATTCATTCCTTTTGCATGAGGATTCTAGAGCTTGGAGTCAATCTAATCTAAAAACTAGGATAATAGGTATTTATTTAACCTAACCCTAGCTTTGTGGACTTTTCCTCCACAAAATCCTCCTCCCAAATCTCTCACATTTAATGTCCATCACTATCACCTTACCACCACCTTTCCTCTCTCCTCTCATCAATCATCTCACCATTGCCTCTCTCTCTCCCTTACGATCTTCTCTCTCTCTCTCTCTCTTATGAAATTGGATTTTTGGATCAAAAAGGGGGACACCATCAATCATTGGAGGCACTTCTCTTTTTGGATACACATTGACTACCATTCAAGACTTCATCTTCTTCACCCACCCTCCTCCATTTTTTTTTCTCTACACTACCTTCACCATTTTCTTCACTCTTCCATACTCTACACACCATTTTTCACCATCATTTCACCACCATTTTCCACTAAAGAGAAGAGGAGAAAGAGGAGAGCAAGGAAACCAAGCCAAGAAGGAAAGAAAGGGAACGAGAAGACCAACGACGAGCTCACGTGGAAGCTAAGCTAGGAGGAGGTTTCTTGTGCACTTTCTTGTATTTCTTGGATGTTTTTGTGGGATTTGTTCCAAACTCTTGAAGGATATATAATATTGTAGAAGTTGTGTTCATTTACATTTGATTTATGAAATGGAGTTCTTCTATGATGTTTATGTTGTTTTGAGCATGTTTAGTGGCTAATCTCCCTATTAGGGGGAGAGGATCGATTTGGTTGTGATCTATGCTTGTTTATGTTGGTTGTTGTTGTTGGAATTGTTCTTATTTATGTTTAAGTGCTTGATCATCACTTGAGCATTGGTAGGATTTAGGGGATTTCTTGATTGTGAACCTAACTCCGGATTTAATTCCTTCGATACTAGGTGCATGGGCTCCTAAACCTAGTTTGTTTGTCTCATTTTGCATGGTATAGCTAAGAGAGGTTTAACGGATATCCGTGACTTTAATAGACGTTAAACTAATTGGATGGGTCTACCATACTTGTGAGATTTGCATTATCAACTCAAATAAAGCATAGTAATCAACCATTGAGAGAATCTACACCCTAATACCTTAATCAACTTAATTCCTCTAATCTTCATTTCCATTTTCTTGCATTTAAATCGTTATTGTTTGTTTTGTTGATTGTTCATTTAAATTCTAGTTTAAATCTCCAAAATCTCTTGATTAGAATGTTTAGATTGCATTTTAGTTGTTTTGTCGAAAGCATGTGTAGCCTATAGACAGTTCTTTCTCATAGAGTCTTCCTTGAGAGATCGACTCGGGGTAAGCTCGTCGCTCCTACAATTGACCCCGTCCAATTGCGGGTGTGGTCCTAAGTAGTGTCTAGCGAGCATAAACCGGAAATTATAAGTGTAAATTTGGACCCAACAAATTTTGGCGCCGTTGCCGGGGAAGGCTTTCGAGAATTGTCTTTTAGGTGCTATATTTGCTTTTGTGTTGTTTTGAATTCGTGAACTTTTTCGCTGAAGTGTTTGTGTTGTTTTTGTAAATTTGTTTTTTGTTTTTATGTCCGTTTGTTGGGCTTTGATATCTCTTTCCGCAAGGTACGTTTGATCCCCGTTTCATTTGTGTTTGTGTATGCTAGGAAGGCGAAGCCTCAACCGAAGGTTAGCCCCCGTGTTTGACAACATTCACCGACCAAGGAGATTCAATATATTCGAGTGGGAAAGAGAGATGGATCCTAATCACCCAATAAATCCCGACAATGCCAATGCCAATGCCAATGCGGCTAGGAACATGAGAGACTTTGCTCGTCCCGTGATAGGGGCGTCGACTTCTTGCATAGTTCTTGGCGAAGCCGCAAGGAACTACGAGTTGAAGAACATCCACTTTAGCCAACTTCCCTCATTCTACGGGATGCCGGCCGAAGATGCTTTGAACTTCATCCGGGAGTTCTATTCCGTTGTTCAGACCTTTCCTCTACAAGGTTTGAACGAAGATCAATTGAAGATGAGGTGTTTTCCCTACACCTTGAAGGATCGAGCCAAGACGTGGTTCATGTCTCTTCCGGCCAATTCATTGGCCAATTGGAATGCCGTCTACGAGAAGTTCATGGCCAAGTACTACTCAAATCAAAAGACCCAAGACTTGAGAGCTCAAATTGTTACTTTTACCCAATCTCCGGGTGAATCGTTTCATGAAGCTTGGGATCGATTTCGAGGTCTCCAACAACAATGTCCTCACCACCATCTCGCACCCGAGTTGCTCAACCAATTCTTCTACGACGGGCTTTCTCAAAATTTCCAATATATGGTGGACAATGCATCGGGAGGGGACATTGGAGGTCAGACCGCCGAAGAAGTCTCAAACATATATGAGACAATGGCCACGACTTCCCAACAAAAGAGTGCTAGGGGGAAGAGAGCTTCCGTCAATGAAGCCAACCCTAGTTATGATGTGACAAAGCAACTTGCCGAGTTGACAAGACAAGTAGAGATGCTTCGAACGTCCGAGAGACCACCCCAACAAGTGATGACCGTTGAGACTTGCGGGATTTGTGGAGAGTATGGCCATGGAGCCAATGTGTGCCAAAGATCAATTGAGACGGAGACAAGTGAAGAAGCTCATTTCCATGTTCTTCAAGAGCAAGTGCATGCTCTCCAAGGTTTTCAACCGCGCCAACAATATAACCCCTACTCTCAAACATACAATCCTGGATGGAGAAATCATCCGAATTTCTCTTGGAAACAACCTCAACAACCTCCTCTACCACCACAACAACCGCCTCCACCTCAACAAGCCGGGGGAGGCCAAGCTCCACCTTATCCGAGGCCGCAACAATACCCGGCCCAACCGAACCAACCGCCAAGGCCAACATTGCAAGACACGTTGCAAACCTTCATCCAAGCCACTCAACAAAGATTTGAATCCGTTGAGGCTTCTGTGAAGAGAATTGAGACTCAAGTGGGACAAATAGCCGGAACCGTTGGAGAATTGGCCAAGCAAGCCAAGCCGGGCAAGTTGCCAAGCCAACCGGAGCAAGCTCAAGCCATTACCGTTCTTCGAGGAGGAAAGGTGATCGATAATAAGGTTGGAGAACCGAGTCCAACCGAGGAGGATGAAAAAGAAGAGGAGGCTCTTCAACAACAACACAAAGAGCCCGAAAAGAAGAGTGAAGAAGTTAAGAAGCCCACTCTCCACAAGGCTTCCAATCCTTACAATCCTCCAATTCCATTTCCAAGCCGGTTGAGGAATGAGAAGCAAGACACTCAATTCCAAGAGTTTTACAAGCTCCTTTCAAAGGTGAATGTCAACCTTCCACTCCTTGATGTTATTCGAAATGTGCCGGCCTATGTCAAGTTCTTCAAAGAACTAGCTTCCAAGAAGAGGAAATTTGTGGAGGACGAGAAGATTGAAGTGTCCGAAGTGGCAAGTGCAATCCTACAACATCAACTCCCACCAAAGCTCCGTGATCCAGGTAGTTTCACTCTCAAAATTGCTTTGGGAAATGGCAAAGAAGCATGTGGTATGCTAGATCTAGGAGCCGGAATTAATTTGATGCCTTACTCTATTTATAAACAATTAGAGTTAGGAGAATTGAAACCAACTAGAATGTGTCTACAATTAGTGGATAGGTCCGTAAGATATCCGAGGGGAATAATAGAGGACATTCTAGTTAAGGTTGGAGGTTTGATAATACCGGTTGATTTTGTTGTTTTGGATGTGGGAGATGTTAAGGAAACGGGTAAAGAACACACGCTCCTCCTAGGTAGACCTTTTATGGCTACAACTAACACTTTGATTGATGTTAAAAATGGAACATTAAAGATGTCGGTGTTAGGAGAAACGGTGTCATTTTCCGTACATGAAAACAAGGCTATTCCCGTCTCCTCATTTGAGGAAAATTGTTCTTACATAGATGCTATTGATGTCTTGGCCGAGGAGGTTTTCTTACAGGAAATAGGTGCTCCGTGGAGAAGTGAAACCTCGTCCGAGGAGCTTGCTATGGACGAAGCCTACCTCAAGTGTGGGGGAGACGAGTGGAATGCCGACGAGATGGAGACCTTGCTCGGAGAAGGCATGAGTCTAATGCAAGTCATGGCCTCAACCGAAGAGGAAGTTAAGCCCACTCCCGAGCTCGAGCTCAAGGAGCTCCCGTCTCATCTCAAATACGTCTATCTCGACGATGAAGAGAAGAAGCCCGTGATCATCTTTTCCGGGCTAGAAAAAGATGAAGAGGACCTCTTAGTAGCCGTACTAAAGAGGAACAAGCAAGCCATTGGATGGAGTCTTTCCGACATCAAAGGCATTAGCCCCTCTACGTGTATGCATCGCATCATTCTAGAAGAAGGGGCTAAGCCGGTTCGTGAAGGGCAAAGGAGGCTCAACCCCGTGCTCATGGAAGTCGTAAAGAAGGAGATTCTTAAGCTCCTAGCGGAAGGGATCATTTATCCCATAGCCGATAGTGAATGGGTGAGCCCGGTCCATGTGGTGCCAAAGAAAGGAGGGATAACGGTCGTTGAGAACGACAAAGGAGAACATGTGGCTACTCGAACCACCACCGGGTGGAGAATGTGCATTGACTACCGAAAGCTCAATGCCGCCACAAGAAAAGACCATTTTCCCCTTCCTTTCATTGATCAAATACTTGATAAATTAGCCGGCCATAGTTTTTATTGCTTTCTTGACGGTTTATCGGGTTATTTTCAGGTGGCCATAGCGCCGGAGGACCAAGCCAAGACCGCATTCACATGCCCGTTTGGTACGTTCGCGTGTCGAAGAATGCCATTTGGACTATGCAATGCACCGGGCACTTTCCAAAGGTGTATGTTCTCCATTTTCTCCGAAATGATTGGAGACTTCATTGAGGTATTCATGGATGACTTTTCGGTTTTTGGATCCTCATTTTCCGATTGTTTAGAGAAATTGGAACTTGTCTTGAAACGGTGCATAGAAAGTAGCCTAACTCTTAGTTGGGAAAAGAGTCATTTCATGGTTACTAGTGGCATAGTGCTTGGTCATGTTGTGTCTAAAGAAGGAATGAGTGTAGACAAGGCTAAGGTAGATGTGATTGAAAAATTGCCTCCACCCGTTGATGTGAAAGGAATTAGAAGCTTTCTAGGCCATGCCGGTTTTTACCGTAGGTTTATTAAAGACTTCTCGAAAATTAGCCAACCTCTATGCCATTTACTTGCTCAAGATGTTCCTTTTGAGTTTGATGAAAAATGCTTGCATGCTTTTAATACTCTTAAGGAGAAATTGATCACCGCACCAATTGTTGTTCCCCCTGACTGGTCCTTACCATTTGAGATCATGTGTGATGCATCAAATTCCGCCGTTGGCGCCGTTTTGGGTCAACGTATTGATAAAATTCTTCGTGTAATTTACTATGCTAGCCTCACCTTGAATAGTGCTCAAGTAAATTATACCACAACCGAAAAAGAATTGCTTGCCGTTGTGTTTTCTTTGGATAAATTTAGATCCTACATCTTAGGTTCTAAAGTAATCGTGCATAGTGACCATGCGGCTTTAAGGCATTTGTTGACCAAACCACAAGCTAAACCTAGACTCATTAGGTGGATCTTGCTTGTGCAAGAATTTGATGTTGAGATTAAGGATAGGAAGGGGTGTGAAAACGTGGTAGCGGACCATTTATCCCGCCTCCCCGTTGATGAAAATTTCAATTTGTTGCATGAAAAAGGAGTTGATTGTGATACATTTCCATATGAGCATGTACTTGAGCTTGATTCCTCCCCTTGGTATGCCGATATTGTCAATTATCTTGCTTGTGATAAATTGAGACCTAACCTCTCTTTTCAAGAGAAGAAAAGATTTTTGGCACTGTGTAGGTGTTACTTTTGGGACGATCCATACCTTTTCCATTTGGGAAAAGATGAGATCATTCGAAGATGCGTCCCAGAAGAGGAGCAAACCGATGTTCTAGCCTTTTGCCATTCATCTCATTGTGGTGGCCATTTTGGAGGACAAAAGACGGCTAGAAAGATCCTACAATCCGGTTTGTATTGGCCTTCAATTTTTAAAGATGCTCATGCTTACTCCATTTCATGTGATAAATGCCAGAGGCTTGGTAATATTGGGAGGAGAAATGAAATGCCCCTAAATGTCAATCTTGTTGTTGAAATTTTCGATGTTTGGGGGATTGATTTTATGGGACCATTCCCTAACTCATTTGGCTTCGAGTATATCCTCTTAGCGGTTGATTATGTGTCAAAGTGGGTTGAAGCAATCCCCACTAGGTCTTGTAACGCTAATGTGGTTGTCAAGTTCGTGCAGGAACATATTTTGAGTAGGTTTGGATTCCCTAGGGCGATTATAAGTGACGGTGGAACTCATTTCACCAACAAGCTTTTTGCAAAATTGCTCAAGAAAAATGGAGTGACTCACAAGGTGGCGACTCCATATCATCCTCAAACTTCCGGTCAAGTTGAGACGAGCAACAAACAAATTCAAAACATCTTGAAGAAGACCGTGAATGTGACGAGGAAGGATTGGTCACAAAAGCTACCGGATGCTCTTTGGGCATACCGGACGGCCTACAAAACAATTCTAGGAATGAGCCCATACCGCCTTGTATATGGCAAAGCATGTCATCTCCCCGTTGAAATCGAGCACCGAGCTTATTGGGCTATAAAGGCGGTGAATTGTGATCTTGAAAATGCGGGAAAAGAGCGAGCCTTGCAATTGTCCGAGCTCGACGAATTGAGAAACGAAGCATATGACAACGCCAAGATTTACAAAGATAAAGTGAAGAGACTACATGATAGGCGAATTGTCAAGAAAGAACTCATGCCGGGCATGAAGGTTCTCCTTTTCAACACTAGATTGCGGCTTTTTCCCGGGAAACTCAAATCACGTTGGAGCGGCCCATTTTTCATTGAAGAAGTGTTCCCCTACGGAGTGGTCACATTGAAGAACCCGGTGACGAATGTTACGTTCCAAGTGAATGGCCATCGAGTCAAGCCATACTATGAAAGGTTTTCGCATGAAGCCGTTGTGGAGGAATTGAAACTTGTCAATTCCGAGTGAATGCTCCGAAAACTTCGTCTAGCTCGAGACATTAAAATGAGCGCTGCATGGGAGGCAACCCATGATTTTCTTATTTTTAATTATGTTAATTAATCTATTTTGTGTTTGTGTGTTTAGCGTTTTTGAAGTTTATGAGCAGGTTGAGGAGAAATGAAGCGAGGGAAGCAATTGCGGAAAAAAATTGGCCAAGGAAAGTCCCGCGACCGCACACCCCGCGCGGCCGCGCGACCCTTCTCACAGCAGGACGCCCGCGACCGCGCTCTCCCCGCGGCCGCGCGACATACCTCTCGGCGGAGCAGCTCCGCGAGCGCGCGACCCCCGCGGGCGCGCGAGGAAAATTGGCAAAAAGGGATGCCCGCGGGTGCGGACATCCCCGCGAGCGCGCGAGCCCCACACGCCCCACGGCCGCGCTGTCCCCAGCGGTCGCGCACTCTCTCCCCTTTAAAAGGGGGACCACCCGTTTGAACCCTAATTCCTCCCATCCCTTGCGCCGCTTTAGGGCTACTCCCTCCTCTCTATGGATCCCATTATCCCCCTCCTTTTCCACCATCAAACCCCAGCAAACTCCAGATCCCAACCCACCAAATAATCCCAAATTCCCAACCTCACGTCACACATTCACGTCACCACATTCGTCACCGCGACCGCGTCGAAGCCCCGCGCCCGCGTGAAATTTCCTTCAAGCTTCCCCTCCGTTCGCCGCTCCCAGCCACTCCTCCGCTCACCGCTGCCGTTCGCCCAGTTGCGCCGGAATTTTCTCCAACCCCGCAGCTCCCGCGACCGCGCGCTCCCCGCGGCCGCGCTATTCAGCCACCAAAGCCCCGCGACCGCGCTCGTCCCCGCGGCCGCGCGCTGCTGCCCGCAAGGCCCCGCGCTCGCGCTCCTCCCGCGGCCGCGCGCCCCTGTCCGCACCTCTCTCTCGCTGTTCTTCCCGACTCCAGTCGTGCTCCCCCTTCCACCATGCCTCCTAGGACCAAGAATCCGTCCTCTTCTCACCAAGCGGAGGAACAAGAAGATCTCCAAGAGTTGTACCAGTGCCCATTCCCTGTTCGCACACACGCTGAAGGTAACCGTTTCCAAAACTTCGATGAATTTGAAATTACTAATCCGCGCTATCTGGATTGGAATTTGTTGAAGTTGCTGAAAATGGATAACAAAGTGGAGAAATATTTGAAAGTGCTCACATTGGATAAATTTGCTAAATTGAAGTATGTCGGCTTGAAGCCACTGTGCCTTGAGTTTTTAGTTACCTTCAAGCTTGATAATGTGAATTCCAAGATTACCTTCCGTATGCTTGGAGAGGAATTTGAAGTCACTTTAGCCAGACTGAAAGCATATTTCGGGTTTTCGACAACTGGGCCACGTGATAAGCCTATTGACTTTGACACTGCTGCCGCCTGGCACGAGCTCACAGGGTTCAACAATTGGGATTCGCAAGGAAAACCAACCGGCTTCATTAGGGACCCTGCACTTGCAATCATGCACAAGTTCCTTGCATACTCCATTTCAGGCAAGGAACAGGCCAACAAAGTCAACGCCACTGAGGTGTATCTTCTTTGGTGCGCCCTCCACAACACAAAGATCTGCCCGTCCTATTTCATTTGGAACGCAATTCAGCAGATGACGAGGCGCACAAAGATGCATCCCTCCTTTTGTGCATTTATCACGGCTTTGGCTGTGAAGCTTGGCTTGATTCCCGACCATGGGCCCCTCCCTGACGGCCAAAGCAAGATCCGAGAGCTCATGATCACTATGGAAGAGCTCAAGCGAGCTCAGATTGTCTTGGATAACAGAAGACTGGTTCCTCACACTCAGCGGCCCTGTGTCTCAAACTTTATGAATGCTCAGATTGCGGCCCTTCGACGTGATAGAGAAGCTGGTTCTTCTTCAGCCCCCCGGGGCGATGATGATGATGATGATGAGGCCAAGCAGGAAGGAGAAGCGAATGAGGAAGATCAGGACGGAGGAGAGAATGAAGAAGGAGAAAGAGAACACCAAGGAGGAGAGGATAACGAGCAAGAGGGCCGAGCCCAATTCCAGCCGCAGCCTTATCCCTCGATGATGCCCCCACATGGGCATCAGGCTGATTGGAGGTCCTTCCAGGACCATTTTGACACCTCTATGGGCCAGTTTCAGCAGAGCTTCCAGCAGTCTTATGCGGACTCTATGGGCTAATTTCGCCAGCATTTGGATGCATCCATGAGCCAGTTCCAGCAGACTTACAGTCAGACTATGGGGCAGTTTCAGCAGAGATTTGATGCCTCAATGGGCGAGTTTCGCCAAGAGCTGGGGTCCCTTCGCCAGGATGTGGGGGATTTGAGGCAGAGTGTCTTTGGCCGCCTTGACAGCCACGATGAGAGGATGACGGCTCTCGAGCAAAGCTGGAATAATTGGACGCTCTCCTATCCTTACCCGCCGCCTCCACAGCCGCCTTATGAGCCACCACCACAGTGAAGTTGTTTTTGTGTTCTTTCGTGTTCTCTCGTGTTAGTGTGCGTGTTTTATTGTTTCTCGTTTACTCCTTCGTTTGTCGTTCGTTGTATTTGTCGTACGTTTGTAGGAACCAGCGCCTGTTGCCGGTCCTCTTCACCTTGTGATGTTTTCCTCTTCCTTAGACTCCTATTGCATTGTGTTTCATACATTGCGGACAATGCATGTTTTAAGTGTGGGGGAGTCGTGCTTATTATGTTATGTTATGATGTGGATTGTGATTGTTCATGTGATGTTTTGGTTTTAATTTATTATGTTGATTGTGTTGAGTTTGTTATTAAGGTTGTTACTCTAGTTATATAGGTATGTGGTAATTCTCTCGCTTAGTTCTTGTTTTGTTTTGTCCGACCGTCAAAATTTGAACAATTTTAAATATGAATCTTCAAGGAATTATCTTCGAGTCGATCATAAGTTGTGAATTGTTCGTGGTTTCACTCGTAAACATTATTTATCTTTGAATGTGATCGCATAATTGATGATTGATGTTGAAAGATTTTGTTCTCGAAGGTTTGGGAAGCATACTTAGTCTTTTTCATGAAAATTACTCCCTTCAATCATGTATCATTTTAAAAAAAAAAAAAATAATAATAAAAAAAATAAATAAATAAATAAAAAAAATAAAAATAATAATAATAATAATAAATGAGATATGAAAAGGGAAAAATAAGGATCTCTACTCCTCTAGTTGATTTATGCGACTATGAGTATGGGAAACCACACAAGGAAACTAGGGATTTCCTCCTTATGATTTTCACCTTGTGAACTTTGATCCATATCCCTATTATTTTGTTTAAATAAAGGGGATGGCACTCCGGATTCTACTCCTCTCGTGTGTTTGTCAACCTTTTTGCATATGCATGATGAGTATGGGAAACCACATTGGGAAGCTCGTTTTATCTCGATGATTTTACCTAATGACTCTTGTCCTATGTTGCTATCCCTCGTGTTTTTGGTAGTTCGTTCTTAATAAATTGGTTTTTGATTTGTGGGGAAGTAGCTTAATGAAAAATTGAGCTAGCGTATTTTTCTTAGACTTAAGAGAACAAGCGATTCACTTGATTGGATGTGGTGTTCACATTCTTGGATAATGATCGTTTTTGTGGGAACCATGCAATTTGTCAAAAAAAAAAAAAATTCATGATCGCCTCGCGAGTATTTCCTTCTTGCTTCATATTTTTAATTTCTTATTTGCTTGAGGACAAGCAAAGAGCTGAGTGTGGGGGAGTTGTTTAGTATGTATTTGTGTTGTTTTATTGCATAGTTTTGCATATTCTGTAAGTTATTTTCTAGTTTTTGTTCTCGTTTATTTCGTGTTTTCGTGTGAATTTCTTCACTGGTTGCTTTTATGGTGGATTATGCCAAGTTTTGAAAAACTTGAGCTTTTGTTCGGAAAATCTCGATTTTTAGGTACTAAGGTGGCGTGGAGCGAAGATGGGTCGGAAAAGATAAATCCGTGAGAAAGGTGAACCCCGCGGACGCGCAAGCCCCGCGGCCGCGCAACTTCAAGTGCCCAAGACCCCGCGGCCGCGCGAGTCCCGCGACCGCGCGGGGGTGTTCTCGGCGCAGGCACCCCGCGGGCGCGGGAGCCCCGCGAGCGCGCGGCATTCTTGAACCCCGCGGGCGCGCGACGCCGCGCGGGCGCGCGGGCTGGCGTCTCCCTCTCGATCAGCGCCTTGTTGGCACTTGTTTTTCCCTTCTCCCTCTTGGCATCTTGGACCCAATGAGTGCCCTTCATCATTCATTCCTTTTGCATGAGGATTCTAGAGCTTGGAGTCAATCTAATCTAAAAACTAGGATAATAGGTATTTATTTAACCTAACCCTAGCTTTGTGGACTTTTCCTCCACAAAATCCTCCTCCCAAATCTCTCACATTTAATGTCCATCACTATCACCTTACCACCACCTTTCCTCTCTCCTCTCATCAATCATCTCACCATTGCCTCTCTCTCTCCCTTACGATCTTCTCTCTCTCTCTCTCTTATGAAATTGGATTTTTGGATCAAAAAGGGGGACACCATCAATCATTGGAGGCACTTCTCTTTTTGGATACACATTGACTACCATTCAAGACTTCATCTTCTTCACCCACCCTCCTCCATTTTTTTTTCTCTACACTACCTTCACCATTTTCTTCACTCTTCCATACTCTACACACCATTTTTCACCATCATTTCACCACCATTTTCCACTAAAGAGAAGAGGAGAAAGAGGAGAGCAAGGAAACCAAGCCAAGAAGGAAAGAAAGGGAACGAGAAGACCAACGACGAGCTCACGTGGAAGCTAAGCTAGGAGGAGGTTTCTTGTGCACTTTCTTGTATTTCTTGGATGTTTTTGTGGGATTTGTTCCAAACTCTTGAAGGATATATAATATTGTAGAAGTTGTGTTCATTTACATTTGATTTATGAAATGGAGTTCTTCTATGATGTTTATGTTGTTTTGAGCATGTTTAGTGGCTAATCTCCCTATTAGGGGGAGAGGATCGATTTGGTTGTGATCTATGCTTGTTTATGTTGGTTGTTGTTGTTGGAATTGTTCTTATTTATGTTTAAGTGCTTGATCATCACTTGAGCATTGGTAGGATTTAGGGGATTTCTTGATTGTGAACCTAACTCCGGATTTAATTCCTTCGATACTAGGTGCATGGGCTCCTAAACCTAGTTTGTTTGTCTCATTTTGCATGGTATAGCTAAGAGAGGTTTAACGGATATCCGTGACTTTAATAGACGTTAAACTAATTGGATGGGTCTACCATACTTGTGAGATTTGCATTATCAACTCAAATAAAGCATAGTAATCAACCATTGAGAGAATCTACACCCTAATACCTTAATCAACTTAATTCCTCTAATCTTCATTTCCATTTTCTTGCATTTAAATCGTTATTGTTTGTTTTGTTGATTGTTCATTTAAATTCTAGTTTAAATCTCCAAAATCTCTTGATTAGAATGTTTAGATTGCATTTTAGTTGTTTTGTCGAAAGCATGTGTAGCCTATAGACAGTTCTTTCTCATAGAGTCTTCCTTGAGAGATCGACTCGGGGTAAGCTCGTCGCTCCTACAATTGACCCCGTCCAATTGCGGGTGTGGTCCTAAGTAGTGTCTAGCGAGCATAAACCGGAAATTATAAGTGTAAATTTGGACCCAACATTGAACAATCTCTGTTGTGGCATGGTGCACAACAGTCTTCTCTCAGCTCAATCCAAACTCCTTGCTTGAGCTGTCTTCAGGAAGTTCAGATCACGTTTATGTACATTGTTATGAAGGTTGTCCAGAACAGTAGAAATGTACTTGGAAAAATCAAATACTAAATTGATTATCAAATGCCATACATATGAATAACAATTAATCACTATAACAAGTGCAATGTAGAGCACTTGATAAATAACCATAGTGCAGTTTGACACCACCGAATCAATCTGAAACAAGTTTCTTTGATTGGTGTCATGTATGGCACTAACATAGCATATTAACACAACGCCAGAAAAGACAATGGTTTTAAAGTGTTATCTATTTAATTTCAGGAATTGGGCCCAAAATCTAAAAAACATAACATAATTTCTAAATTATGAAAATAACCTCACCTTCATTAAGTTCTCAAATATTATAAGTTTGCCACCTTACTTTGACTAAAACAATGACTAAATTATGGCCATTAGATCTAATCAAATCTAAGGTTAGATTGGTTCCTAAGTTCTCATGGGAGGAGTGAAATCTTATTTGATCAATTCCACACACACACACACACACACACACACATATATATATGTATAGGGAGTGGATCTAGTGAGAACTAGTCCCCATGTGAGAATTAAGAACCAATCATCACCATCTAATCTACTCCAGATCACCTGCCCAAATTGAAATCTTCCCACGGTGGCATTATCGTAATAAGGTGACACTCTACTGCCCATGATTCTTAGTAAGGGTAAAAAATCAAAAATTTTGAAAATATACGAATACTCAGAATTGGCAGAGAGCTTATTCACCATAACTGCTATCACACAAAGCTTATTCACACAAACCAAGACGGAAAAAATTGAATAGAAACTCAAAATCACTTCGATAGATTGTTCAAATCATCCAAAAAAACACGACACTAGAGAAAAGATTAAATTTTCAAACCAGGAAACATGAAAAAGTCAAGGTAATATATCGTTCAATTTTATTTCTTCAAATTCTATTAATTTTTTTTGGTAGAAAAAATTCATTTAGCATTCTATTATGATGATTTAGCAGTTTCTTTCATATTGTGTTGGTATAATAGTACTTTCCGAAACATACAAAACCTAATTTTTAACAAACTCTGTTCGTTTTATTCCATGATAATTTATCAGTTTCATTTTGTTCTGTTGATGACGGAAAACTTATAAGAACATGTTAACCCTAATAGTATTGGCAATGTATATATGATTTATATGCATATTTTTCAATTTAGATTTTTAGCATTGTTATTTTTTATTTTAGCATTGTCATGACTTATTTTAGCATTAACATGACTCTTGTTTAGTGTTAGCATAAAAAAATACCACAGGCATTGTAAAAAAGCCATGAACAATCACTGTTATATGTTGTTAAATTATCAATATAGTGCACCCACTATTAGCATTGTCATCTCTCATTTTAGCATTAACATACTTTATTAGCATTATCATAAAAACATGTCATGGCCATTACAAACCGACCAAGAGCAAACGTTGTTACAATTTGTTGAATTATCAATATCATAAGCCCCCTGTTAGCATAATAGTACTTTCTGAAACATACAAAATCTAATCTTAAACAAACTCTGTTTGTTTTATTCCATGATAAATTATCAGTTTCATTTTGTTCTGTTGATGACGGAAAACTTGTATGAACATGTTAACCCTAACAGTGTTAGCAATGTATATATGATTTATGTGTATATTTTTCAATTTAGAGTTTTAGCATTGTCATTTCTTATTTTAGCATTAACATGACTTTTGTTTAGCATTAGCATAAAAATATCATCGAAATTGTAAAAAAAACATGAACAAACACTTTTACATGTTGTTGAATTATCAATATAGTGCACCCACTGTTAGTATTGTCATCTATCATTTTAGCTTTAACATAACCCATTGTTAGCATTAACATAAAAAACTTGCGATGGCTATTACAAACCGACCAAGAGCAAAAGTTGTTACAGTTTGTTGAATTGGCATTGTCGTGTCAGATGTTAACATTATATTTGCCATTCTTAGCATTATGATTGCCATTCTTAGCATTATCTTTGACACTATTGTTCGTTACTTTTATCTTTATCATTCAATTATGTTTTATAACATTGTTATTTTCTTTACTTAACAGTATTATATAAAAAATTATAGGTGTTAAAAGAGGGACAAAAGATGAAACAACAAGAAGAACAAAAGCTAAAACTGCTCCCACTCATGAAGATGATAGAAGCAATAACATATTTTACAAATATCCATCATTAGATGTAACAACATGCCTATCAAATCTCTCAAAAGATATCAAACAGTGTTAGAGGCCACACATGCAAGATCATGTTGAAAGACGAGTTGCATACTAGCATTATCAAACCCTTTATTAGCATTACAAAAAAGAATATAAACAGTGTGTATATTAGCATCATATGAAATCAACATTTTGTACTAATTGAAATACGTTATCATTTGCCTCTGTGAACGACATATTATTTTCTTAATTTGGTGCTAAACCTATAACCTCATAATCATGTTAATAACTAAATTTAATGCATTATCATTAAAGTAAATGACTTATTAGTAGTATAAAAAACTATATTAGCAGTACAAACACTCTTATTAGCATTATCAAACCCTTTATTAGCAATGCAAAAAAGAATATCAGCTATGTGTATAAGCATTACAGAAAAAAATATTAGTAGCATTAATAAAAAATTAGTATCAGAAGTACCAAAAAAAATTGTATCTACTTCTTTCCGCAGTTCCTAGAATCATGATTGCATTTCTTGTTATACTTCTTTCAGGTCCTTGAAGGTTTCTTTTTGCATCGGCGTTCACCTCTTCTTTTGATTTTATACGACTTCCACTATCTTTAGTCTTCACAAAGTCAGGTGGAAGCACCTCAACTTCACTAGGTGTAAACAACCCATAAAATTCAGAAAATAATCCATACAGTCCTTAAATTTCTGAAGAACCCAGGAATAAGATTCAACATCCTCACCCGACATTAAAGCATCACCAAAGGTGACAAGCCTCACATAATTGTCTTTTCCAGTAAAGGGTGCAAAAATCATTGAATACCTGTCATCATATAAAAAATCACAAATCTCTATTATTATAATATCTTTTTCACCATAAACAAGATTACAAATTCTAACATTGTTAACTACCAAATATTCGAACATCAATGCTAAAAAGGGAAATGAAAGTGCTAAAACTTCAACTACCAGTGCTAAAACTTCAATATGGAACTACTAAAATAACAGAATGGCAAATCTAAATAATAAGTAGACTAACCTGTTAGTCCTAGTCCTATATGTTGCATCAAATGACACATCCCCAAATAACAAAAAGTTCCTTCTTGATATTGGATCAACCTAAAACAGACATCTCAACCGATCATTCTTGTTAACTTCATAATCAAATGTAAAAGCAGAGCAGAGTTCACGCACTTTGCCCATTTTATCCAACATCATTTGGGCATCTACGCCTATAACATACGCCTTGAGATCTTGATTGAAATTTTTGAAATCAACTACTGTACATCCTATATTGGAATATCTACCAACTTCTTTAAATAATCTAAATATTTTCATAGGTCTACTGTTTGCCCTTGCACAGTTCATAATAAAACTTTGATGTGAAGGGTCTATATTCCTATTCAGATTCATAAACTCTTTGTGTGTATCCAAAACAAGAGAATGTGAATGTCTTTCTTCAAATAGTTCAACACTATACCCATCAGAACCAATATACTTAAATCCCATCCTAGCTATACAACAAGTCCTCTTAGACACACATCTTTTTTCTTTGAAGTTTCACCAAAATCAACCGATGTGTTTTTAAGTCCCTCACGATTGCACAAAACATACTTCCAAACTATAGTATTGTCTTTAGATCTCTTTGTAGTAGACAAATGAATATCAAATCCAAATGATGAAGCATACACCGTGTAAAAGGTTATTGTTGGTTTTGTATACTGGAAGACTTGTCTTTGTATACTTTTCTGATGATATGATGATATGAAATGAAAGTTATTGCAGTCACTGTTTGCATTTAGATTATGTTCTATAATTGTTCTATGCAATGTTCCATATACTTACATTGTAGATGATATGGTATGGGGAGTCACACGGTAAAGATCATATCATTAGAACCTTGTAATGTATTAAAGAGCTCACGACTTAGATGGTCCTCAACATACCATCGGTACACCGTAGAATAATCTGATAAGTTAGTTTATCTTGGCTAACTGATTATTCTAGTACACTGGTTAGTGTATTGAGGAGGATCACGATAGGATACTATTCTCTGTCTCTGACCTAGTTACTGAGAGAATAAAGATCCACAGAGTTCGGGTTCTGAACTCATGTGATATTGGCGAGCATATGTGTGTGTTGTTTATTACTTTGACTTATCAATGAATGAGATCTTTTCGTAGATCGAATTCGATATCTTGGGTAATAACAATGTATACATGATGTCTCGAGCAGTATGCATGAGCACCGTGTCCTGGTGCGCCAGCTTGATGATGTTATCTTGAGGAAGCACAAGTTCATGTTGAAACCCTGCAGGTGGAATTTATTCCGTACATGAATAAAGCTTGTGTGGTACTACTCAAGGTTTTAGATGTTAATTAATTATAGCTGTCAGAGGCTTACATAATTAATTAATGAACATTATATCTTAAACACGGGGAATGGCTGGACTAAAGGATAAAGTATATTCGTAAATTTGTATTAAATTGGTAGGTCAGTTTTACTTCTTTAGTGGAATAAAAGTAAAACTTAATTTATTTAATTATATCCTAGGTTTATTGGATATTGGATATTAAATAAATTAGTGGGCCAATTTAATATTCTTCTAGATCCCTGTTGTAGCCCAATTGACTGATAGTGGACTGGATATTGAACTTGAGATAGAGGCCCAAGCCCATTAGGGCTGGAACATGAAATTTCGCCCCTCCCTATATATAAGGGGAGGGGGGGCACGAAATTTTATGATAATATTCATAGGAAATCAGCCCCTCTTAGTCTCTCAAAGTTATCCATAGATTTCACAATTCTATCTAGTAGATTTTAGCCCACTCTGAATCTAGATACAGTCCGGGAATACAACAGAAGATCTTGGAGTGGAATATTGTGGTGGATGATTTTGAGGTCATAGGTGGCGCCATTACTGTGCTCATTCAACAGCAAGATTAGATCTTTAATCTTGTCCACAGACCGTCTATCGATTTGTAAGTAGATTCATTTTTATGTCTTCCGCTTTATTAGATTCGAATCTGCTTTGCATGCTTTTTGTTTAGACTGTGATAAACATGCATGTTACATAAAATTATGATTTGCATGAACACGGATTAATGAACAACCAAATGATCCTGCGGTGGTTTAATTCGAAAAAACCCCAACAACTGGTATCAGAGCGGGTTTTAGCACTGTTCTAGGATTAATCCGGGTATGAATTCGAATTGCATAATTAAATTTGTTGATAAATTTATGGTGTTTAAATTTTCAGATTTAATTGGCTATGTATTTCGATTTTTTGGTATTCAAAACTTGGAAGAATTTGAGATGTAAAAATCGAAAATTCTAGTTTTGAGGGTACTTGAATTTTCGGTCACTATGGATTAAATTTGGGATGATATTTGATGTTCTTCAAATTTCCAGATTTAATTCTCATAGGGGTCGAAAATTTGGTGTTCAAAATTTCGATTTTGATGTGTTAAAAATTCCCTAATTTGGTGTAGTAATTTTCGGCACTTTTGGAATTAAGTTTGGATGATATTTTGATCAAGATCAAATTTTCAGATTTATTTCCTAGTGTGTTCGAAAATTATGATGATTAGAATTGGATTTGGTGATTTTTGATGTATATCAAAGATTACCTAATTCTAATCTAGATAGGTTTGAAATTAGAATTTTAAATTTGGTAATTTTTTTGAAGTGGATCAAAATTTCCAGATTTTTATTCTTGAAAATTTCGAAACCTATAGCTATATAATTTAGAATAGTTTTTTGATTAATGTCAAAATTTCCAAATGTGAAATATAGTGTAATTTTCAATTTTAATAAATTAATTTGGAGAAGATTTTGATGAAAATCAAATTTCCAGATTTATTAATTAATGTGGATCGAAAATTTGGTTGTTGGATTAAAGATTTGATGTTATTTGATGTATATCTTAATTTACCTAATTTTAATCTAGATAGATTTGAAAATAGAATTTTAAATTTGGAAGAATTTGAAGTGGATCAAATTTTCAGATTTATTATTTGATAATTTTCGAAAATCTATATGATTTAAATTGGATAAGGTGATTTTGGATATAGTTGAATAATTATCAAAATCCAATTGTGATAAGATTTTAAATTTGGATAAGTTTTGGAAGATTTTGGATTGGAATCAAATCTCCAAATTTTATCCTTAAAGATTTAGATTCTTATGGATAATATTTGGATTAGATTTTTGATTTATATCAATATATCCAATTATTATTTAATTAGGGTGGTTAGAAAATATTAAATAAATTTGGTGGATAATTATTAATAATTTCCAGATTTATTTTGATGATATTTTCGAAATAACAAGATTAAAATTGGTGGATAATTATTTTAATTTCCAATTTTTATCTTGTGGATAATATCGAATTAATTAATTTAATTAATTGTAAAATTCGAATATTATTTAATACTCATGCATAGATATCATATGTTATTTTATGTGGATCATGTAGTACATGATTGTTGGTTTTTTGTAAATTGTGTTTGTTTGCAGGTTTACCAACTATCATGGCTCCTTTATTTTATGTGATGTATGTTTATGTTGAATGGATGTTGGCCGTATGCCGGTTTGGCTACGTGATTTTAATCCATGAGAAAATCCATGGATTAGGTCTAGGTTTTATTTTACGTTGTTTTAATGTAATAGATATAAAGCTGTTAGACGAGTTTTTGAGTTGTAATTTTTATTCTAGCAATATTAGATTTTTCCTTTTGGAATAGATAGTCTGTATTGAATAAAGATCGGAGATCAACTCAAAAGAAGGAAAGTGGTTCAGCACCAAAAACGAAGGTTCACCGGTTCACGTCCCGAAACCCTAAATGGAGCTAGGATTTTCGGCGAGGCGCGGTGAAGGGGCGGCGGTTTCAAAGCCTGTTTCCGGAGCTGACTTTCCAGTTTTATCTCATCAATCAACATGAGATATAAGCCATGATAGTTGGAATATTACTGTTGCTTATTATGTTGAAGCATGCAATGGATGTTTATCATTTTATGTGATGTTTGCATGTTCGATAATGGGATAAAATGAAACCTCAAACATAAATAACTAAGTGGGAGAGATTCATACCAAAGTATGTAGAAAATCTCATACGGTCTCCATTAAAATCTGGTTTAATTGAGAAGTGATGGGCATGCGCGTTGA
The DNA here is from genome assembly GCA_026008535.1 of Perilla frutescens. Lineage (NCBI taxonomy): Eukaryota > Viridiplantae > Streptophyta > Magnoliopsida > Lamiales > Lamiaceae > Perilla > Perilla frutescens. The sequence continues at coordinate 35,054,150 of BRKX01000012.1, forward strand.
CATCGGTCTTCCTCTATATCGGATGTGTCATATCACAGATTTCTCTAGAAATTAAATCTCCTAAAATGATAGTTGTAGAACACTATTAGAACTAACTGACTTCTCCATCTGGAGCGGTTAAATTCGAATAGTGCTCTTGGTGCGAAGATAATGGTGTGCACACTTAGATGTAATTTATTGATAAACGTCCACACGATCGTGGCTTATCAGTTAGACGATTACATGACCGTGTTAATTATCCGACTATTAATTTGCTTGTTGTAAGGAAACTCAACTGGAGGCAAATTAAAGGTTTAACCTATTTAAAGATGTTTTTTATAAACGTCCACACTATCGTGGCTTATAAAAGATGTTTTTAAAGTGTCGATGGAAAAGTATATAATTTTTATGAGGCTTTCAATTATATACTGTTTATCCTAAACTTGTTATGTGACTGTACTGTATGTTTAATTTCAGTTATTTCATATCATCAATGGCACTCTCCAATCTGTCCTCAATCCTCAAAGAAAACAAACTTGTCGGTGAAAACTACAATGACTGGATTCGTAACCTTAACTTAGTTCTTGTTGCTGAGGGACACAAGTTTGTGCTTGAAGAGATTTGTCCTCAGACGCCAGATGAGGGTTCTGACGAAGCCCAAAAGGTTGCATATGATAAGTGGCTTAGGTCTAATGAGATAGCGCGCTGTTACATTTTGGCATCTATGTCAAGTGTGTTGCAACATCAGCATGAGCCTATGAAAACTTCTTATGATATCATGTACAACCTTAGGCAGCTATTCGGTCATTAAAACTGCTCGGCACACCATTTGGCAATGAAGAAACTAATGGATGCGAGAATGTCTGACTCCACACCTGTTAGGGATCACGTTCTCATGATGATGGGGTATTTATCTGAGATCGAGACCTTGGGTGGAGAGCTAGATGGCGATTCTCAAATCGACATTGTTCTTCATAGCTTGTCTTCGAAGTTTGAGCAGTTCAGGCTGAATTTTAACATGATTAAAAGGGATGTCAGCCTGACTGAACTGCTCATAGATCTTCGGGCGGCTGAATTGCTCCAAAAGAGCAATCCTGAGGCTCACATAGCTGAAAAAGGAGCGTCTTCTTCTGGTGAAAAAGGAAGAAGAGAAACGCACCTAAGAAGGCTGCAGATGAGGCGCCTAAGGTGAAGAAGCCAAAGGCAAAGATTCCTCCCGAGGAATTCAAGTCGAAGACTAAGTGCTTCAAGTGCGGCCAACCAGGTCACTAGAAGGCGGCGTGTCCTAACAAGAAGAAGAAGAGAGGTACATCTCACACTCTGATTGTGGAAACATGTTTAGCAACTTGTTCTACCCAGTCATGGGTAGTAGATACTGCAGCTACTGATTATGTTTGCATGTCTTTACAGGGGTTCCTGGTAAAAAGACAGCTGAGTGAGGACGAGATCACCGTCTACATGGGCAATGCTACGAGAGTGGCGGCTGTTGCAGTGGGAGACGTTGTTTTACCTTTCAGTAGTGATAGAACTTTGGTTTTGAAAGATTGTCTTTATGTGCCTGGTTTTAGGCGAAACTTGATTTCAGTTTCTAAATTAATTATGGATGGATATTCTGTTTCTTCTGATAACAAAGTAGTTATCTTTAGTGGTAAACATTTTATCTGTTCTGGCACATTGGATGGACACTTATACTTTCTTAAACCAACTGAAAACACTACGCAAAGACAACTGTTGAATACATCGATCATAAACCCTAACAAGAGAAAAGAACCTTCGGAATTGAATTAAACCTATCTTTGGCATCTAAGGCTAGGTCATATTAACCTTAAGAGGATACAAAGTCTTGTAAACGATGGACCATTGTCTTCTTTGGTACTGGAATCGTTTCCTTTGTGTGAATCCTGTTTGGAAGGTAAAATGACCAAGCGTCCTTTCCAGTCAAAAGGAAATAGATCCGAAGGGCTATTAGATTTGATTCACTCTGACCTATGCGGCCCTATGTCAGTTCAAGCTCGAGGAGGGTTCGAGTATTTCATCACTCTCATTGATGATTACTCTAGATACAGTTATATCTACCTGTTACGTCGCAAGTCTGAATGCTTTGAGAAATTCAAAGAGTTTAAGGCGGAAGCAGAGAAACGAATAGGCAGAAGTATCAAGTCACTATGTTCTGATCGTGGTGGCGAGTACCTATCAAGCGAATTTAGGGATTACATGGCAGAGAGTGGGATTACATCCCAGTTGACGGCGCCTGGAACGCCACAGCAGAATGGCGTGGCGGAAAGAAGAAATCGTACATTGTTAGAGATGGTTAGATCGATGATGAGTTATTCTGAGTTGCCCATTTCGTTTTGGGGATATGCCCTGGAAACGGCAGCCTATATTCTTAACTTGGTTCCATCGAAATCAGTTCCTGCTACACCTACAGAACTATGGACTGGACGAAAGCCCAGTTTGAACCATATTCGGATTTGGGGTAGCCCAGCACACGTGTTGGACAAGGAAGCTGATAAGCTGGCTTCTCGTACTGATGTAAGGCTGTTCGTTGGATATCCTAGAGGAACGAAAGGTGGTTTATTTTATAGTCCTAAGGATCAGAAGATCATTGTTAGCACCAATGCTCGATTCTTAGAGGAAGACTATGTCATAAACCACAAACCAAGGAGTCATATTATCCTTGAGGAGTTAAGGGGAGGATCGAATCCTACACCGGTTGTACAAGAAGAGGAACCACCAAACACTGCACAACGTGTCACAGAAGTACAGGAACTGCCTCGTCGCAGTGGGAGGGTTGTACGCCAACCTGATAGATTCATTGGTCTGGGAGAGGCTTCAGATTTCCCAGAGGGTCTCAATGAATTGGATCCCAGGACCTATGACGAGGCAATTCGAGATAAAGATGCAGATTCTTGGAAAACTGCAATGGAGTCTGAGATTGGATCTATGGATCACAATCAAGTCCGGGAACTTGTAGAACCACTAGATGGGGTAAAACCCATTGGCTGTAAGTGGGTCTACAAGCGCAAGAGAAGATCTGATGGGAAGGTTGAAACCTTCAAAGCTAGATTGGTGGCAAAAGGGTATACTCAGAAAGAAGGGATCGATTATGAGGAAACCTTTTTGCCGGTAGCCATGCTTAAGTCAATCCGGATTCTCTTGTCTATTGCCGCTCATTTGGATTATGAGATCTGGCAGATGGATGTCAAGACAGCTTTCCTAAACGGAAGTCTTGAGGAAAACATTCACATGAAACAACCAGAGGGATTCATTGCTAAGGGCCAAGAGCACTTGGTGTGTACGCTTAAGAGATCCATTTATGGACTTAAGCAGGCATCGAGATCTTGGAACATCCGATTTGACGAGGTTTATCCAGTCATATGGATTCATGCAAAGTCCGGATGAGAGCTGTGTGTACAAGAAATGTGATGGAAACGTGGTGGCATTCATCGTACTTTATGTTGATGACATCTTGCTTATTGGAAACAATAAGAAGGCGTTATCGAACATTAGGGTGTGGCTGTCCAAGCAGTTCGATATGAAGGATCTGGGAGAAGCCAGACATGTCCTTGGCATCAAGATCATTCGAGATCACCAGAAAAGGATGTTATGTCTGTCCCAGACGACTTATATCGATACAGTGCTAGCTAGATTTGGCATGCAAGATTCCAAGAAAGGTTTTATACCTTACAGGCATGGAATTCATCTATCCAAGGAAATGTGTCCCCAAACACAGTCTGAGATAGAGGAAATGAAGAAAGTACCATATGTTTCGGCTGTGGGAAGTTTGATGTATGCTATGCTATGCACTAGGCCTGATATATGCTATGCCGTTGGCATGGTAAGCAGATATCAGTCTAACCCTGGACAAGGTCACTGGACTGCGGTCAAAAACATTCTCAAGTACCTTAAACGGACTCGAGACTACATGTTGGTTTTCCGCTCTGATAGTCTAGTACCTTTGGGTTACACGGACTCAGATTTTCAATCCGATAAAGATCAGAGTAAGTCTACCTCGAGCTATGTGTTTACATTAGGAGGTGGAGCCATCGCATGGAGGAGCATTAAGCAGAAATGCATTGCGGATTCCACCATGGAAGCTGAGTATGTAGCTGCCTCTGAGGCTGCAAAAGAGGATGTCTGGCTCCGCGGGTTCCTAGTGGGCTTGGGCGTGGTTCCTGATTTGCCTAAGACTATCACGATATACTGTGATAACTCTGGTGCAGTGGCAAATTCGAAGGAACCCAGAGCCCACAAGGCAAGTAAACACATAGAGAGAAAGTACCATCTTATACGAGAAATCGTTAAGAGAGGAGACGTGGCGGTGGTCAAGATTGCATCTGAGGACAACCTGGCTGATCCATTCACGAAGAGCCTGGCGGCTAAGACCTTTGATGGTCACGTGGAGAAAATGGGAGTGAGATGCAGACCTGGTAGCGCAGTTTGAGTTGATAGTTTTAGATTGGAGAGTTTACTAGTTAATTATTATGCTTGAAAGACATGCTTCAAGTATAAGTGGGAGATTGTTGGTTTTGTATACTGGAAGACTTGTCTTTGTATACTTTTCTGATGATATGATGATATGAAATGAAAGTTATTGCAGTCACTGTTTGCATTTAGATTATATTCTATAATTGTTCTATGCAATGTTCCATATACTTACATTGTAGATGATATGGTGTGGGGAGTCACACGGTAAAGATCATATCATTAGAACCTTGTAATGTATTAAAGAGCTCACGGCTTAGATGGTCCTCAACATACCATCGGTACACCGTAGAATAATATGATAAGTTAGTTTATCTTGGCTAACTGATTATTCTAGTACACTGGTTAGTGTATTGAGGAGGATCACGATAGGATACTATTCTCTGTCTCTGACCTAGTTACTGAGAGAATAAAGATCCACAGAGTTCGGGTTCTGAACTCATGTGATATTGGCGAGCATATGTGTGTGTTGTTTATTACTTTGACTTATCAATGAATGAGATCTTTTCGTAGATCGAATTTAATATCTTGGGTAATAACAATGTATACATGATGTCTCGAGTAGTATGCATGAGCACCATGTCCTGGTGCGCCAGGTTGATGATGTTCTCTTGAGGAAGCACAAGTTCATGTTGAAACCCTGCAGGTGGAATTTATTCCATACATGAATAAAGCTTGTGTGGTACTACTCAAAGTTTTAGATGTTAATTAATTATAGCTGTCAGAGGCTTACATAATTAATTAATGAACATTATATCTTAAACACGGGGAATGGCTGGACTAAAGGAGAAAGTATATTCGTAAATATGTATTAAATTGGTAGGTCAGTTTTACTTCTTTAGTGGAATAAAAGTAAAACTTAATTTATTTAATTATATCCTAGGTTTATTGGATATTGGATATTAAATAAATTAGTGGGCCAATTTAATATTCTTCTAGATCCCTGTTGTAGCCCAATTGACTGATAGTGGACTGGATATTGAACTTGAGATAGAGGCCCAAGCCCATTAGGGCTGGAACATGAAATTTCGCCCCTCCCTATATATAAGGGGAGGGGGGCACGAAATTTTATGATAATATTCATAGGAAATCAGCCCCTCTTAGTCTCTCAAAGTTATCCATAGATTTCACAATTCTATCTAGTAGATTTTAGCCCACTCTGAATCTAGATACAGTCCGGGAATACAACAGAAGATCTTGGAGTGGAATACTGTGGTGGACGATTTTGAGGTCATAGGTGGCGCCATTACTGTGCTCATTCAACAGCAAGATTAGATCTTTAATCTTGTCCACAGACTGTCTATCGATTTGTAAGTAGATTCATTTTTATGTCTTCCGCTTTATTAGATTCGAATCTGCTTTGCATGCTTTTTGTTTAGACTGTGATAAACATGCATGTTACATAAAATTATGATTTGCATGAACACGGATTAATGAACAACCAAATGATCCTGCGGTGGTTTAATTCGAAAAAACCCCAACAGTTATACCATCATCTAAAGTAGGAAAAATTTTACCCAATGCAGGCTTCAAAGATGGTTCACAGTCAAGTGTGTAAAATTCAGAAAACCCAGGAAAAATCTCCAAAGTGGAGCTAACACAATCTGCACATTAAATAACACACAACTAATCACGTTAATGCTAAAAAAAATATATTCTTCGATCATACTAAAAATGATCACAGTAATGCTAAAACTAATTACAGCTGTGCTAAAACTTGTAATAGTAGTGCGCTAATACTGCGTTCATCGTACAAATACTCTATTAACAAGATACTTTTATAATACTCATTTGTTTTTACAATGCTTATTTCTAGTTTTGTAATGCTAATAATAAAATCTCTAATGCTAATAAGACATCTGTTTCCATGATCGGGGTTTGAACACACAAATCCTGAACCGAACCGCAATAGGACGGGGTCGATTGTAGGGTGATGAGCTAACCCGAGTCGTGTCTCTCGAGGAAAGCTTATTTGGGCAATTATCTTTCTCTGCTACACACATGAATATATAAACGAATTTAAATGCGAACCTAAACATTCTAAACCAAGAGTTTAGAGAATTTGAACTAGAAACTACTTAATCAAATTAAACAAGATCGATGCAATGAAAAACAAAATACAAATATGGATTAAACGATTGTAAACGAACATTAGGGTATAGATTTTCTCTTTGGTTTCTCTCCTAACATGATTCAAGTTGATTTCATTAACCTTAAACATACAATAGACTCCACAAAGAGGTTTAACTTCATTTACTGTCACTGTCAATCCATTAAACCCCCGTCGGCTAAATCATACGAACAAGATTAACAATTAGACTTATGAACCTAGCCCACATAATGTCGATAGAACCCTAATCGGGTAATAGAATCTCCTATCAGTCTTATCTATTACCTAGCAATGTTGAATATCGGCCAAGCACACAAGATAAACAAGTTCAATTCAATCAACGAGAAATCAATAATCACAAGCTGGGATCGAAACCAAATCGATTATCTACCCCCTAATGTATGGAATTAGCCCCTCATCATGCAAGATATCAAACAAGAATTATATAAGTTCTTCATCTTATAAATCGAAAGATAAATAAAATACAACTTGCACAATTTTGTTTATCTCGACAAAGTTTGGAACAAATCTCCACAAATTAACTAAAATGAAAAAGGAATACCGAAGAAATGTAGATCTTCGAGCAAGCCTAGCTACCAACCCCGACTTGAGCTTTGGATCCCATCGTCTCCGTATTCTTCTCCGCCTTAGACTCCATATTCTTTTTACTTTCTTCTCTCATTTTTCCTCTCTGGAATGATGGTGAATGGAGAGTCTCACTCTTTCCTTCCCGAACTAGTTAGATGGCTTCACTTTCTCTTTCCCTTTCACAGACTGGTGAAGAATGAAGAGTCTTACTCTCTCCGCTTGTAAACTGGTGAATGACAGAGAGTCTCACTCTTTCTGCTTAGAGAATGGATGATGAACAGTGAGGAGAGAAAGAAGAGAGAAATGAGTCATCGGTTGGAATTATCTGTAGAATGAGAACTCTCTATTTAACTCCCCAAATCCCCAAGTCATAAAAGCCTCTCTCTCCACGTGGAATTGAATTTTTGGAAGGTGGAGTAGTTAGATGACTTCAAGAACCAAATATTCAAGAAGGAGTCTTCCAAATACTAAAAAGAACTTGGAGAAAAAAGGGCACCCTTACCGGTGGAGTACCCAGCACCGGCGGGGCACTCTGCACTTGCCGGGTGCCTTTGGCCGAGAGCACCCTCCAATGGCAACTGGGGTGTCCCGTGGTGGCTGGCTCCTTCAGTTGTGGCTACGGTTTTGTCTTTAGTTCGTGCACTATGCGGGCTCAATTGGTCAGTTCATTGCTCAGTTGGGAAGCTTTAGTTTGAGCTCCAGCTGGATGGTTCAGTTGAGCCTTCAGTTCGGGCCTTCAGTTGGCTCTCTCCAGCTGGACTCTCTAGCTGGCTTCTTCAGTTGGACTCTCCAGCTGGCTTCTTCAATTAGACTCTCCAGCTGGCTTTTTAGTTGGTTCTCCAGCTGGCTTTTCAATTGGACTCTCCAGCTGGCTTCTCTAGTTGGTTCTTCAGCTAGTTTCTCCAGCTGGCCTCTCCAGCTGGCTTTTCAAGTTGAACTCTCAAGCTGGACTCTTCAGCTGGCCTCTCCAGCTGGCTTTTCAAGTTGGACTCTCCAGCTGGCCTCTCCATCTCGCTTCTTCAGCTGGCCTCTTCAGCTAGACTCTCCAGCTGGCTCTCCAGTTCAGCTGGAATCTACCATCAGTTGGAAATTTTAGCTTATTCATCAGTTAGGCTATAGCTGGGCGTCAGCTTCCCTGTGTCTCCAGTTCAGTTTCAGCTGGACTTCCGGTTTTTCACCTATGATGCCATAAAATCATCGTTTTTGGGCAAGAACTCCCAAAAACGTGGAGTTCGCGCAACTCTGGCACAACTTACCAAAAGAGAAAAACGTGAAGAATACAACATAGAAATAAGACAAAAATAACGGAAACACACGCACTAAGACACAATATTCCTTCAATAAAATAGCACAAATAATCAGTAAACAACATCTTGTAATGCTAACAAATGTTGGACTAACATTTGTAGAAATACACGTACGTAGTAATAAGAAAACATAATCTACATACCTGAAAACATATGTTTATCATGAAAATTCAAAAATTCATTTAAATCTGGAAAAAAATTCATTCAAATTAATCAACTTCCAAAAATATAGTACATTACATGAACGAACACATCTAATCATTTAAATCTGGAAAAAATATAACAAATCATCGAACAAATCTAAAACAAATAAAAAAAAAATCTCAGAAAAATATATAACAATCATATATTTATCCGGCATCTTCATCTAAGAACAATGGACAAATTGAACTATGATTGAGAGGAATTTAAATCCGATTACATAAAAGAGCAAATTAATATAAAAAAGGAAATAGATTTTGAAAAAAATAGATTTCAAAAGAAAGAGATATACGCAAAAAAGAATTCAGTCCAAACAGAATAGAATTCCTAAATTAGAAAAATACGTCTGTTTCATTAAAACATCACTAAAAATCTGGAACAATCTTCACTGTCCAAAAATGCGAGATCTACGGCTATCATTGGTTCTTAGTTCTCACATGGAGCTGTGGTTCTCATTTGATCCATCATTTCTCTCTCTCTCTCTCTCTATATATATATGTATGTATATAGGGGTGAGTTATAATGAGTATTATACTTCGCATGAGAACTAAGAATGATGCTTATTTATCATGATTGTATTGCTTACCTTATTGTATTTTAGTGCTATTATGACTAGCACTAAATTATAACAAGATAAGCTATAATTTTTTTTAAAAAAAATTAGCACTAAAATATAATAAAGTAAGCTATAAAATCGTAGTAATTAAGCACCATTCCTAGTTCTCATACGAAACATAGTACCCTATTTAAATCAAATCCTATATATATATATTCCAAATATGAGTAACTTTACTACATAACTTATTATCTTGGATGTGAAGAAAAAACATTACAAAACAACAATTTTAGCATTCCAAAACGTGAAAGTATCATAAATTTTATCATGACAAAAATGACTTTACTACATAAAATAACTATAAAAAGCAATTAAAGTAAAGTTAATCCTAACCATCCATATAATTACAAATCTAATGAATAAAATCTAACCATAAATTACACACTAGGCTAGTGTTCACAAAAATGAATGATCCCTTACATATATATGATAAAAAAAATCCCGCGAAAATTCGGCCCATAAAATCAACCCATAGCCCAACTGTCAGGGGCGTGGCTCCACTTTGTTTCTCGATTTTTTAGATTTTTTTATTTTTCTATTTTTTTAATTTTTATTTTATATCGAGCCCAACATGAGCCCACACATTAACGTTGGCGAATGCACTGGGCAAGACGCCATATAAAAAATTAAATTAATTCAATTCAATAGGGTTTATTAATTCCATTTTAGGATATATATATTTATTTCAAAAAAATTAATTATCGAGTGTAGTGCACGAGCCCACACATTAAATTAAATTAATTCAATTTAATTTTAGGGTTCACTAATTCCATTTTAGAGTATATATTTATTTCAAAAAATTAATTATTGAGCGTAGTTCACAAGCCCACGCGTTAGCATTAGGCAAGTGAACTGTGCGAGATGTCAGATAAAAATATTAAATTAATTCAATTTATAGTTAAGTAATTACATTTATAGGTATTATTTTAAAAAATTAATTATCAAGTGCAATGTACGAGTCCACGCGTTAGCGTCAGATGAGTGCACTACGCGAGACGTCGGATAAAAAATTAAATATATATTTGTAAAAAACAAAAAAAAATAAAGAAATTAAAAAGTAGAAAAAAAAAGAAAGGGAAAAGAGAAAAGAGAGGGGGAATACTAAAAAAAGAGAGAAAAATGGGAAAAGAGACTACCTCCTGGGTCAAGTAGAGATCCATTCTAACATTAAATATTCATTAGACAATCTAGCAGGAATATCGCTTAACTTCTACTATAGGGGACTACATGCGTCCGGAATTTAACAATATTATCTAGTTTAATTTCAGAAAAAGAAAATAGTAAAAAAAATCAAGCAAAAAGTGACTAGGACCAATAATAAAGAAGTACGAAGCTTATTTTAAAGAATATATAGACTCTTCATCAACTAAATAAAATAAATTTTATGGGTATACATCTTTCTGGATTTTGAGGGCTTGTTTGTTTAATTTTCAAATAAAAATCCAAATAATTTACTATTTGAATCACTGAAAACATGTTTATTTTGTTCATTTTCAAATTCAACTTTCACTTTAGGGTCGTATTTGATTTAGGCGTGACCCGATCGCTACTCAGTGGCAGTCGTGAATGAGAAATGCCACATAGGTGCCACGTAGATGCCCCATCCAAGTCACGAGTTGATGAGAACGATCCAACCAATATTGAGAAAGATGACGTCGAGCTGCAGTTTAAAGGACCAATTACCCAACTTCGTGCTAAAAAGCTTCAACAATATTAACAAGTGTTGATTAGAAGAAAGTTCGAAGTTGGAGAATAAGAAGATAAATACAGCCTGAGAATTCTCACTGTGTTGACAATTGAAGATCAAGCCCAAGAAGAAAAAGCATGATAGTTGGCGTGTGGATTCAGCCCAATAATAGTCTTACACGCCATCTTGAAGGCCCAAATCCAATTGGGATTTATTTTATCTAGTTTAGATTTTTATTACTTTATTTTTGGTATTTTTTTGTATTTTCCTTAAAAACAGATTTTTAATTAAGGAAACAATCCTAACTAGATTAGGACTCCTAGTTTTCGGCCATCACTATGTTATTTAGTCTCTTTATTTCCATCCATCCTATAGTATAAATAGGAGAACCTTATGTTATTTACAACTTAGACATTGATTGAACTATTTTGAGTTTTTATTCTCTTTGTCTCACGATCCTTAGGTTGATCACCATTTATACGTTCTTTTGATCTAGCAAATCTTAAGTCCTATCAAAAGTTTTTTTTAGTACCATCGAGTTCTAGGGGGAGTTGCTACTAATTCGGAGTATACGAGAAATCACATTTCGTCAATCAAACGACGGGGTTCGAGTAAGTATATTTCTTCTACCTTTTTAAATTCACCATCACCGATCTCACCTTCATCAACAATCTGTCGTACACTTCATCATCTTCCACGTTCCAATTCACCTTCATAATCATCTCTAATTCAGCTACATAAATTCATCCATAAGCCCTAATCAAATCCATCCCTAATTCGCCGTTAACAATCTGTCCGAATTCGTACCTCTTTTCTTATTTATTTGTTAATTGTGTTTTGTTTAGTTGTGTCATAATTTGAGTATTTTAAGTATCAAATAATCGAATCTAAATCAGATTGATAATCAAGTCATTAGTAGTTGAATTCTGCATTTACTTTGATAATTCTATTCGTATTGTGTTGTTGGTATTGAATCCTTACATTATCGATGTGTGTTGCGTTCTTGTTGTCTGCGTAATTTATTGGTTGTGATCTTATTCATGTTGAGATCACATCATAAAAGTGGTATCAAAGCCACGTTGGCATATTGCTATTCGTGGTTCAATACCGGGTCTAGTCGTCAATTATATTTTGTTTATCTTGTTCATGGAGTCTATCGAGTTGTAATATGAATATCTATTTAAAAAAAAGGATCAAAAGCCATTGGCCAAGTACAAAACAAAAGGCGCCGATTTGAAAAAAAAAATCTGTTTTGCTTGGATTCTGATCGTGTTTAACTCCATATCACTCCATTGTTGCTGTTCTAGTTCGATTTGTACTCATCTTTTCTAGTTGTTTTAGACTATTTCCTTATATAATATATATCTTAGACTATTTAGATTGTGTCCATCTAGGTGAAACACATCCAAATAGATACTATCTTATCTATATCTTTTCTTTCCTTATCTAGCTTTCTTTCATCATAATCTTCCTCCACCTATTTTATTCTTTTCTATGGCTCTTAGTTTCATCCCTATCATCACTTAGGGATAGAATTTTCATCCATACACTAGCCTACACCACTGTGTGTACCATACACCATCCGTACACCATCCGGTCCATACATCCGTATACCAACTCTATACACCCGTTCTAGCCAATCTACCTATCCCGGATGGCTGGTTCACATACACCATCTTACTCATTCCATACTCTACCCCACCAGCATCTACTGAGCACTTGATCTACTAGTTCAAACTGAAGAGAAGACTGAGAGGAGCTAATCAACGACATTGAATTACGATCAACACCACCATCACCATACACACGTGCATTTATTGTTGAGTAACATACATGAGGGGTAAAATCAGAGAGAAAATATGAGTGATCGTGAGGTTGTGAGGTCCATACCTTGTTTCTTTCACGCTTGTTAGCTTTGTAGGTACAATGAAGAAGGGTACCAAGGGAGAATCATCTGTTCCACCTGTAGGCAAACCAACATCGCCAAACACACTCGGCGACTAGTCCTTTTCGTCCAACACAGTGTGGGATGCCAAGTATAATTTTGATGCTATGGCCAAATACTTTGAGCGTCAGAATCATCTACTAAAAGACGAACTCGGCAATCAAGTAGCTGAATTGACCGAACAACTTGAGAAGCTGAAGTTACAGTCGACCACACCATAAGCTGATCAAGGAAATATAGTGAGGCAACCCGAGCCTCAAGGAAATGTAGTGAGGTAACCGGAGCCTCAAGAAAATACAGCGGGGCAACCTAAGTCTCGAAGAACCGCACCAAGGCAGCCCGTAGTACTAGCATTCGAGATAGATAATGCAGGACACGAGTCCTGTACAGATAGTGAGTACAAAGATGATTTCGTACCACAGAGATGGGACAATCACCGTGATCGACCCTGAGTACCTTACAGACACGCATCCCGCATTGTGAGACCGAGATTTGAAGATGCTGACATGGTGAATAACATCAAGACCACCATTCTGGAGTTTGAGGGATTACATAACCCTAATGTGTACCTCGATTAGGAAAGGAAAGTCAATAAGATTTTTTAGTGTTATGACTTTCCCGAGCTGAAGAAGGTGCAACTCACATCCCTTGAATTTAATAGGTATGCATCGACCTGGTGGGAGAATCAGCAAGCTAGGAGATACCGTGATCGATATCTGCCTATCGATACATGGCAAGAGATGAAAGACGTCATGTGAGGACATTTTATACGAGTGCACTACGAGCGAGAGCTAGAGAATAAGCTGAATCGCATTAAGCAGGGATCCTGTTCGATTGAGGACTATCATAAAGAACTCAAGACCGCACTAAATCGAGTTGGGAAGGAAGAGACACTCGATGCCACTATAATCCGGTATATTGAAGTTATGAATCTGGATATAGCATGTGAATTCGAATTGAGAGACTTCTCGAGCATTGAGGAGATGGTGCACTATGCATCAATCATTGAACGACAGCTGAGAAATGGCCGACGCCGATCAATGCACAGTGCAGCTCCTACATGACAGCCTTGGAGCCGCAATGCATCCAGTTCAATGCCAACTAAAGCCACACAACCCAAGGGTCCTCCAGAACAGCCCATTCGCCGCTTTGATCGCACTGCACCATAGACAAGCCGTAGACCCGAGTCTATGCCACTAAATCAGCCATGGCCGCCATACACACCGCCAAACCACCCTGTGCTGACACCTAATACAGCCCCTACATGTGCTCGTGACATCCAGTGTCGTAAATGCTAAGGATGGGGTCACTTTCAAGCCCAGTGTCCAAACAGGTGAGTTCTATTCCTGTCCGAACAGAATGAACTCGAGTCAGCTAGTGAAAATGAGCTAGAGTAGCTACAGGCGACACTACTCATGAAGAGTCACTAATCGATGATGCAGAGCCAGTGAAAGTTAATCCAGATGCGTCTATTGTCATCCTCATGACAATTCAGAGTTTAAGCATCAATCAAACTGAGGAACAAGACCATCAGTGGGAGAATATTTTCTACAGACGTGCGATGATCAAAGGTCATACTTGTTCCATGATTATTAACAGTGGCAGTGTCATAAATGCCATTAGTCAGTACATAGTCGAGAAACTCACCCTAAACACACAGAAGCATCCAAAGCCATACAGACTGCAATGGCTAACAGAAAGAGGCGAGATATGCATGGTCTACTAGGTAAGTGTTGATTTCTCAATTGGCACATTTTCTGACACTGTATTATGTGATGTAATCCCTATGGATGCAGCATATTTGTTGTTGGGTAGACCTTGGCAATTTGACAGGTGTGCAGTCCATGATAGATGTCTGAACACGTACATCGTGAAGAGCAATGGCCGAACATGTATATTAAAGCCATTAACCCCGAAAGCCATTGAGCAACGCAGACAAGAGAGGTTTAAAGAAGAGAGGGACAAACAGGTAGCCATCGCAGTAGCAAAACAGGCCGAAGACCGTGCTAGCTCTCCATGACCCATACAAACCAACAACCCCACTGCACGGCCCGTGCTAGGAACACTATTCGGAGGTCTGCGAGTCCCGCACGGACCGTGCACACCACTGCACGGACCGTGTGCCCCTTCAATAGGCCCCAACCGATCCGCCATCCCCTCCCCTTCATCTCAATCTCCTTATAAATCCTCCAAGAAGGATTCGATATCCGAAGCAGCTGCAAAGACTTCCAAACAACGCAACTTGTTTATTTCTGTTAAAGGAGTTGAGAAATCAATTAAAGCAGGTTTGCCACTCGTCTTACTTACATTTAAGGGCAGTGCTACTAATGATACTTGTTTACCTAGTGTTGTGTAGCCCCTATTGGACAAGTTCAGCGACGTGTTCCTGAAGAAGATCCCGAGTGGTTTGCCGCTGATTTGAGGAATCGAACATCAAATCGACTTCCAGCCTAGAACCATGCTTCCAAACTGACCAGCCTACGAAACCAGCCCTGATGAGACTAAAAAAATCGATAGACAAGTCAATGAGTTGCTGGAAAAGAAATAAATCTGTGAGTCTCTCAGTCCCTGCGCCGTACCTATTATTCTGGTGCCGAAAAAGAACAATAAATGGTGCATGTGCATGGATTGCCAAGCAATCAAAAAAATCATGGTAAAGTATCATTTTCCTATCCCTAGGTTAGATGATATGCTAGATGAACTGTTTGGGTCGAAAATCTTTTCTAAAATAGATTTAAGATCTGGTTATTTTCGAGTTCGTATGCAAGAAGAAGATGAATGGAAAACCGCATTTAAGACATAGCATGGTTTGTATGAATGGCTCGTTATGCCTTCTGGTCTCACAAATGCACTGAGCATATTTATGCGTTTAATGAATCATGTTTTGCGTAAAGTTATTGGCAAGTATGTAGTCGTGTACTTTGATGATATACTGATCTACAGTGAGTCGACACATGCACACTTGCAACACCTTAGACATGTATTTGAGCTTCTTAGGAGTTCGAAATTATATGGTAATCTGTCTAAGTATGATTTTTGTCTGAGTGAAGTCGTATTTCTCGGCTTCGTTATGAGTAAACGCGGTATAGAAGTAGACTGTTCCAAAGTCAAAGCAATTTAGGAATGGCCGACTCCTACATCAGTGTCTGAGGTCCGATCTTTCCACGGCCTTGCTGGTTTTTATCGACGCTTTGTGTGTGATTTTACTAGTAAAGTCGCACCGCTTATGGAGTTAAGCAAGAAAGATCGCAAGTTTGAATGAGGTCCTGTTCAAGAGCATGCATTTAACACTTTAAAATCTTATTTGTGTAATGCGCCTGTTCTTTGTTTACCGGACTTTAATAAAACTTTTAAGATTGAATGTGATGCCTCGGGCAAAGGTATTGGAGCTGTTTTGATGCAGGAAAAATGTTCAGTAGTCTTTTTTAGTGAAAAGCTCAATGATACAGCCTTAAAGTACTCGACATATGATAAGGAGCTGTATGCACTCAAGAGAGCTTTAGAGACGTGGCAGCATTACCTATGGCCTAAGGAGTTCGTGATTCACACGGTCCATGAAAGCTTGAAGCATTTAAAGGGCCAACAAAATCTAAATAAGCGACACGCACGTTGGGTAAAATTTATCGAGTCCTTTCCGTACATCATTAAGTACAAGAAATGTGAGGAAAACGTTATCGCTAATGCACTGTCTCAAAGGTATGTTCTCCTGAACCTAATACATGCTAAGATGTTGATATTTGAAGCAATTAAAGAATTATATGCGTGTGATACATTCTTTGCACCTATATATGCTGCTTGTTGTTCAAAATCTCACACTTATGATGGTTTCTATGTACATGATGGTTTTCTTTTTAAGGAGTCTCAGTTATGCATACCTAAGTCTTCTATACGTGAATTGCTAGTTTTGGAATCGCATGCGGGGGATTTGATGGGTCACTTTGGTATGTCAAAAAAATTAAACTTGCTGCATGAACATTTCTTTTGGCCGCATATGAAGCATGATGTTGAGAATGTGTGTAGTAGATGCATTACATATTGAAAATCAAAGTCTACTTCACATCCTTTTGGTTTGTATACATCTTTACCTGCACCCTCGTCACCTTGGATCAACTTATCCATGGATTTTATCCTAGGATTTCCTCGGACAAGGTCAGGTAAAGACGCCATTTTTTTTATGGTTGATCGGTTCTCTAAGATGGCACATTTTATTGTATACCGTAAAACCGATGATGCTGTTCATGTCGCCAATTTATTCTTTGTGCATGTTGTGCATTTACATGGTATTCCTAGAACTATTGTTAGTGATAGGGATTCTAAGTTTCTTTCATATTTTTGGCAAGTTTTATGGGGTAAGCTAGGTACTAAGTTACTTTTCTCTACTGCATGTCATATGCAGACTGACGGTCAAATGGAAGTAGTGAATAGAACCTTAGGTACTTTACTGCGTTCTTTGGTTAAAAATAACTTAAAATCGTGGGAGGATTGTCTGCCTTTTCTGAATTTGCATACAATCGCATTGTTCATTCATCTACTACTATGTCCCTATTTGAAGTTGTTTACGGTTTTAATCCGTTAACCCCTACTGATCTAACACCTTTACCTGTTGAGCATCTAACAAGTGTTAAAATTACTAGAAGAGCTGAACAAGTGAAGGAGATGCATGAGAAGGTGCGAGCTCGGATCGAGCACCGTGGGAAGCAAATGGCCACCGCCCGCAATCAGCATAGATGGCCACTGATTTTCCAACTTAGGGATCAAGTTTGGATTCATCTGAGTCTGGGTCATTTTCCCAATCTGTGAAAATCCAAGTTGATGCCTAAAGGAGATGGACCATTCACCATTCTGAGTCGTGTAAATGACAATGCGTATCGCATTGATTTACCCGTTAAGTATAAGTGTTCATCTACATTTAATAATGCTGATCTTTCTCCCTATTCTGCAGATGAGTTCGAGCAAGAGGAGCCTGTGAATTCGAGGATGAATTCTTTTCAGCAGGGGGAATGATGAGAACGGTCCAACTAACACTGGGGAAGAGGACGTCGAGCTGCAGTTTAAAGGACCAATTACCCGACTTTGTGCTAAAAAGCTTCAAAAATATTTACAAGTGTTGATTAGAAAAAGTTCGAAGTTGGAGAATAAGAAGATAAATGCGGCCCGAGAATTGTCACTGTGTTGCCAATTGAAGATGAAGCCCAAGAAAAAGAAGCATGATAGTTGGCGTGTGGATTCAGCCAAATAATAGTCTTACAGGCCATCTTGAAGGCCTAAATCTAATTGGGATTTATTTTATCTAGTTTACATTTTTATCACTTTATTTTTTGTATTTTTTAGGATTTTCCTTAAAAACAGGTTTTTAATTAAGGAAACAATCCTAAGTAGATTATGACTCCTAGTTTTCGGCCATCACTATGTTATTTGGCCTCTTTATTTTCGTCCATCCTATATTATAAATAGGGGAACCTTATGTTATTTACAACTTAGACATTGATTGAATTATTTTAAGTTTTTATTCTCTTTGTCTCACGATCCTTAGGTTGATCACCATTTATACGTTCTTTTGATCTAGAAAATCTTAAGTCCTATCAAAAGCTTTTTCTAGTACTATCGAGTTCTAGGGAGAGTTGCTACCAATCTGGAGTATACGAGAAATCGCGTTTCATCAATCAAACGATGAGGTTTGAGTAAGTATATTTCTTCTACCTTTTTAAATTCACCATCACCGATCTCACCTTCATCAACAATCTACCGTACACTTCATCATCTTCCACGTTCCGATTCACCTTCATAATCGTCTCTAATTCAGCTACATAAATTCATCCATAAGCCCTAATCAAATCCAACCCTAATTCGCCATAAACAATATGTCCGAATTCATACCTCTTTTCTTATTTATTTGGTAATTGTGTTTTGTTTAGTTGTGTCATAATTTGAGTATTTTAAGTGTCAAATAATCGAGTCTAAATCAGGTTGATAATTGAGTCATTAGTAGTTTAATTCTGCATTTACTTTGATAGTTCTATTTGTATTGTGTTGTTGGTATTGAATACCGACGTGTGTTGCATTCTTGTTGTCTGTGTCCTTTGTTGGTCATGGTCTTATTCATGTTGAGATCACATCACGAGTGATGTTGTTGTGAACAAGGACACGAATGGTCTAGGCGTCTCTAAATTTCAACTGGTTTTGAGCTTTTTCTATCTAAGTATAAAATGGTTTTTGTAGACGAAATTTGAGAACCACTTATCAGACCTTAAAGTTGTCAGTAGAGAAAAACAACAAAAAGAACGTGAAAATCGAAGAATTCAAGAAGTTCAAGATTAGAGACAGATTGAATATTTTAGGTTTTATATACTCTAGTTATCAAATTACAATGTTTTCTTTTGAAACTGTTTTGGATATTTATTTTATGATAAATAACTAAAACCCTAGTGTTCTAGCTAGGTTTGAATATGATTCGGTTATGAAATTCTTTTGATTCATTTTGTTCTTGTGCCTATGACTTGATTATGTTTTGATTATTCTTGTGCTTGATCATGTATTATTTAACTAGTTATTAAATAGTACAATTTAATGTGTGTTATTTCATAAATCGAAAGAAAGTCTTAACACAAGATTGAGAATAGTTAACTTGATAATCAATATCACTCGAGAAAGTTGCAAATATTTGAGAGATTAATAAACCCGATGAGCATTTAGGAGTTGCATATTAGATACGTAATGGACACATTGATATTTATTATGTGATCTACAACATAGGCACTTTGACAGAAGGTTTAGGATACTTGAAGGGTTGCTCTAGCATAATTTAAGTCTCAACATAGATGGTTGAATGAAGTGATTGAAAGAATGAATTAACTGATAATTAATCAATCCTAGAATTCATTTTCTCTACATTCTTTACCCCGAGTTGTTTAGTTATACGGTTGTATTTATTATCTTTATTCACTAAAGTAGTTAAATAAATCTATTCCTTTAGATAGTATAGATAACTGTGAGAAATTGCACTTTAATAATTAGTAGTATAATCATTAAGTCCATAATGATATGACCATGTTCATTACTATATACTATAAACCTCACGATACTCTTGCAATTAGGATAAATAAAATACCGATAAATTATCAAAATGGAAAAATAATCAAATACATATATTTCCATTTTTCAAATATACAAGTCTAAATATTAAATCATTAATCATAACAAAATAATCATTATATTTTTTTCAAAATTCAATATGCCTCATAAATTGAATTGGAAATATAGAAAATTTTAGATTGAAATAAATTCAAACATCTCCTACCCTTCTGTACATCTCAACACACAATTGCCAATCATGTAGTGAAAGTGGTGGATCATTTGAGCGGGGGGGGGGGGGGGTCGAAAACTCTGGTGGGAGTGGCTAGTGGCCCCTGGATTCGTCCCTTTGTATTATCCACGTGTGTTCTCCGTTAATCCAGTCAGTAAGAATTGGTAGGAAATTTCACCAGATTTAGATTTGATTATTAGAAAAAAATGAAAAATGAGTATTGATTTGTAATTAATTAAATAATACTGTATGGTATATTCATAAATATTCCAAATGATAATATATAAAATAATATTTACTCTAATTAACATGAAGTTGCAATGTTCACAAGCCATATATATATATATATATATATATATATATAGCGAAAGGATCAAATAGGAACCCAATCCCCTCATGAGAATCAAGGAACCAATCCTAACCTTAGATTTTATTAGATCTAATGCCCACAATTTAGTCAATATTTTAGTCAAAATAAAGTGGCAAACTTGTAATATTTGAGAACTTAATGAAGACGAGATTATTTTCGTAATTTAGAAATTAGGTTATGTTTTTCGGATTGTGGGCCCAATTTCTGGAATTAAATAGACAGCACTTTAAAACTGTTGTCTTTTCCGGCGTTGTATTAATATGCTAACATGAGAGATATATGTTGCTAACATCAAGAGATTTTGTTGCTAACATGAGGTAGACTCATATTGCTTACTTGAGGAGATCATAATACTAAATTAACACCTATTAAACACCACACATATAACATTGGACCACATTTAAAATAATATTGTGTAACATGTGTAACATCATTCATACATATAACATATTGCTAATATGTTAGAAATATACACACTGTTAATATGTGACTAATAATTTGCTAATATGTTAGTAACATATTGCTAATATATGAATAATGATTTTCTAGTATGACTTAAATTCTCAAATATTACAAGTTTTCAAAACAATATTAAGCATTGATAAAGTTATAATTATTTTTGAACTTAACTATATATAGCTCATACTTTAACTATTTTCTCATGAAAGCAACTTAACGTTCAAAATCGTGTATAAAAAGTTTCATATTAGCAACATAAACATAAGATATGAGAAATATTGTGATATCATATTACCAAGATCTGACAGTTACGAGTTGAATATACGTGAAAAAAAGTTTTTTGTACGTATTTCTCATCAATTTTTACTTAAATAAACATATGCACTATGGATCTTAAATGAAGAACATGAAAAATCTTTAATTTGATATATTTTTTGCGTAAATTGGATAAAAAATGAGTAAGTTATGATTATTTAAAGTTTTTAAGAATTTTTTAAAAGATGATGACATCACTTTATTAAAAAAAATCTGAAAATACCCCTTATATTTCGAATTTTTCATATTTACAACTATGTCACCGCCTTTTTATCCGCCATGTCATCAAAATTCTTGAATTTGATTGGTTCCTAGGTTCTCGTGGGGATGACCTAGTGGTTGAGTGGTGTTTTTTGAGGCCAAAGGTCTCAAGTTCGACCCATCACCAAACCACTAGGTGTGAGTCTGTCACACCTGGCTTGCCAAGTGTGGTTTACCTCCTCTGTATAGGTTTGCAGGATATTACACAAGGGCAGAGTTTACCCAGTGCGCACCACGGTAACGGCTGCGAGTTACCCTCAATAAATAAAAAAAATTAGTTCCTATTTGAACCCACCCCTATATATATATATATATATATATATATAATTCCTTCCAAAGTTGCAATGTTTTTATATTGCTTATCTTATTATATTTCATTGCTAATGTTTTTTTAAAAAATTATAGTTTAATTATCTTGTTTTATTTTAATGCTAGTTCTAACAAACACTAAAATACAATAAGATAAGTTATAAAATCATAGGAAATAAACATCATTCATAGTTCTCACACAAAATACTAGTACTCATTATAATTCACCGTTATATATATATATATATATATGTATATATATATATTGTTTGAGAACAACTAAAAACGGTGCTTATTTATTACGATTTTATAACTTACTTTATTGTATTTTAGTGCTATTTTTTTAAAGCTATAGCTTATCTTGATGTATTTTAGTAAACCATATATGAAATATATACTTCGGTGTAGTATTTAATATTTCAAAACTCATAAGTATATACATCTACACACACATGTGCATCTTCATAATGTCAAATCTAAACTTCATACACCTTTTTAGAGCGTCTGATTACTAGGGGTGAGTTTATGATTGAAAAATTATAAATTTAACTGTCATTAATATTTATTAGATGGAGTCCGTAGGACAAGGTTTATCTTATACAAAATTCTTCCATATGATTTGCAAAATGTTGAATAATAACAATCGAACAGATCTTACTTGATATTCATGAATAGTATGAACATGTACAAGCATACTCCAACCACAAATAGAGTGGACCAAAACATTATTTCCAATTTAGTAGATGCCAAATCAATAGTTGTCAAACTAGTGCCAAAATAGCAATTGTAATTTTCAGCATGTGTGGATTTGAAATTGTTATTATTTTTTTTCCTCTTTTTCTTATACACCATTATTATTGTTGTTATATAGAAACATTTTTGTTATTTTTCAAGATAATGCCAACATCTATGATAAAAAGAATATTCATCGTACAATTTGCTCATCAGATAGATGGCAAGTTCTATTCTGATTCCAATTTTATTTTTCCAAGTTAGTATATAAAACTAATAATCATTCAGGCCAATTGAATAAGATTTCATTCACACATTAATAAGATTTGATTAAATAAAGGAAAAATGATTATTTTGGTGCTATATGTTTGACCCTTATTATTTTTAGTATCTTACATATTGTATCTGTCAAAAGGGTACCTAACAATACATATTATATCTAACCTGCAATAACAAGTTTCTTTCAGTCAAACATAAGTCAAAGGAAATTTAGTGGGTTTTTGACAATATATATATATATATACTATATATAAAAACATAAAAATCCAATTTTACCGTTAATTTTTTGGCAATTTTGTAAATAATATTCTGATTTGTGGGCATTCTCTTAAAATAAAAACTTTATAATATTATTTTTGAAATATTTAATTAAATTTTGGATATATGCATTCCCACAATTATAGAAGTTACATCTTACAAAATTGTAAAGACCCAAAACTTCTACAATAAAATTCAAACCGTGAGACTTATCGTCTTCCTCTATTCCCTGTCAAAATTCTGAATACCCAAAAAAATTCTATCAAATTCCATAAAAATTCAAGCAAAACGTAGGCCACAGGTTGATAAGGAAAAGGAGCAGCGACGGATTTCGGGGGTGAAAGATGGTGGTGGCGGTTTTCAGGTGAGAATGAGCAGCGTGCGACAGAGATTCATGTATCCCTAAATCCTAAGGCTGAAGAATTTAATAACTATAGATGTTTCACTCTTTTTAAATTAGACTTAGGGTTCTATTTACAGTTTTATTTCTTTCATTTTGTATTTGGGTTCCAGTTTATGATAGAGATAAAAAATACAATTTTCTATGCACAGGTGGTTTTCAATTGATAAATTACTACGAAATGAAAAGGAAAGTGAAGAATCGTGGTTTTGATGGTGAAGCAGAGGAACAAAGAAAATGAATGTGCATCTCTGAGTCAATTCCAGGTATGATTACAATTTATCCATGTTCTCATTGAATAAAAAATAGAAACTTTACTATATACCTGGTGTTTGTATTGGAGTATTGTTAATTTGTTATCCCACCATCTGTTTGATAAAATGAATTTATGACAAGTGTTTCAAGAATCCTGATGCAAAACTAGACATATTAAGCCTTAGTCCATGATACTTCATGGTTATATTTCTGAAAGCCACATTATTTCCCCTAACTGAAGAATGTTTGTATATGCTGCCTCAATGCAGGCATATTTTTTACTTCTGTTAAGTTTCCAGAGGCAAGGAAATATATCTTGAACAAGCGCGAACTTATAAGGTGACAAGATGATTTAACTGTGACACCTTTTTATATTGTCTCCATTTTGTCAAGTTTCAAAATTAGTTAAATATCCCTTTATTTGATGTCAAAGTAATGGAACTTAAAATCAGATTAAAAGAGGTAACATAATTTGAAATCTTCATTTTTCCACTATTGATATGATATTATTTTTTAGCATTGATTTAAATGTTGAGACAGAGTTTCTTCGTGATGCATTTAGCATCTCTTATATCCACTTTTACTTTGACTGATGTTGTGTTCTTTAATCACATATCCAACAAACAACCAAAGTTAAGTTGATCCTAATATTTCAATATTGTTGTTTCTTTTGCTTATATTATTGATTGCTAAGTGCTAGCTATATATATGCTGCTTGATGATCTTAAATGGTTTTATGGAGTTGTGCTATGTATATCTGGTGAACAATCCATCTTCCTTCTGTAACAGAGAGCATGATATCAAAATTTATTTAATGAAAATCAAACTTTTTAAGGAATCAAACAAATTCACTTACATTTAGTAAGTTTATTTGAGTGGAGACATTATTTTAGAGAGAAGTTTTCGCACGATGGTCCAACTAATTTTGATGCTCAGTTGCTTCATTCATCGATTTTGTTCTTTATTGCTAATTAAATTTTACCTTTTCAGTTTGGCTTACCTTTTAGGCAATTGTTGCTTCTTGCTTCTGGTTTGTTAAACATGATGATATTGTTGAGCAAATCAAGAACATATTTACATAATTGCCAACGGATCCAACAACTTCTGAATTGGTTGCTAAAATACTACTTTTTGTGACCTCAATGCTTTTATGTTCCATGAATGTAATTATGCTTCAAGTAGTAGCTAGCCATTAATAAATAAAGTTATATGTTTGGCATTCTGCTCGAATTAATTTTCAATCCATCATTTTATTTGTGTATTGTGGTAAGCATTATTATTCTACCTTTCACCAAAAATGGAGCACATTAATTGCAATTGGCGAGAGTGAGACTATTGATATAAGAGATTATATGATTTATATTTTACTCTAATCTCTAATGAATCTATACTAATGTATTACAATGGAGTCGTGAATCCCAATATTCTCTCCCATAATTCCAGCACAAAAGCAGTTCCACAATTTTAAATTGATTAATCAATGTCTTTCATCTAATTTTCTTAAATGGTTGATGATAAAACTAATTAGTATCAGTTGGAAATGCAGTTATTTTCGGCGAGGTTGAGTGGGAGAGTGATGATAACATGAGTGGTCGATTCATTCTCGGCTTCAAAACTAGTGTTGCAGATTTATTTTCTCCCCCAACTCTAGCAGCCGCCATTGGAAATCAAGTTGGTTAATTTTATTTTTTGCTTCATCCTTTTTTTCTTCGCTTTGATTCTGAGAAATAATCAGTTACTCTTTATTGTTTATTGTTGGTTTGTTTTCTTAGGGATGTAGTAATGGTGGTTGGAGGATATTTTGTCCGCCCCAGATGATGTCATTGATTAGGGTAAAATTAACCTCTTCATTTTCTGTTCGTTGCTGAGTAATTGGTATAGTTTGTTTACTATTTTTTTTCAAAGATTAATTTGTATGTTTTTTGCTTCATTTATTTTTATTCTCCTACAGAAAAAAAAACTCAGTTCCTCACTTTGTTGTGTGTTTATTTTGTTAGAGATGTATGAAATAGTGGTTAATTGTAACATATTTTATCTGTGGAAATGATATGTCAGATGATAAGTCCAATGAAAACATAGATTAGATAAAAGTAAGAATGCAGAAATTAAAAAATGGCAACGTGGCATGAATGATTAATTAATTTTATCATTAATTGTGGAGCACTTAAAGTGCATGCTAGAATATGAATTTGACTTTATTTTTTTTTTATGAAAACTAAAAAATCTTATTATCTTAGATTTTTTGTAGCAGAAGCTGGAATTATGATAGCTTTTTCTGGGGGACATATCACATTTGCAAAAGTGAAATGTACTCATCTTCTCTTCAAATGGTGCATATGTGTAGGCAATCGTCTGTTATTATTGGAGAAATAAGTTGCTCTTTAGCAGATTTTTTCCACTATTTCTTGCTTTTGATTAATATGGAACATGTATTTAAGTTTTTTCAAATTTCCACGTGGAAAATATGGAGTTTTGATTGTTTGGTCGTTATATACTGCTAGAAAGAAAAAAGTTCTTCCAAGTATCACAACCGCATTTTTGTATTTCTTCAACTCTCCAGATCCTTTATTATCCTCTCAAATAATTAATTATTAAAGCTTTAGACATAGGTCTTTTCCCACAACTTTATCCTACTGCAATTGGATGAGTTCTTAATAATCAAATTCAACTACATATATTGCTGTCAATGGAGATCTTCAGGTCCATTTCGGGGATATGATTAAGATTTATTTCTCTTAACAAGTATCTCAGAATATTTGCATATTTAATAATATTATAAATATATGCTTATGATATTATAAAGGAACATGGGTATCAATTCTTTCTTGCTACAATGCCTTCACATTAGATTTTCTATAGGTACAAAGCATTGTTTGTGTGGTATAAGCTTAGAACTATATATATATATATATATGTATATATGTATATTCTATTTTAACTTTCAAGAGTTTAAAGTCTCTATAAAAAGAAAAATACCTTAGCCTTCAAGAAGGTAAAGAACCAAAACATAAATTTTGAGGGGATGATCTGCTCTTTGAAAAAAATAAAATTATTTATGTTTCCTAATTTCACTTTATTTTTGTTCATATAGTTGGATGGCATTAATTTCATTTGGACTTCATGTTGTAGAAGTGCTACGCTAGCTGCTGCTCAGGCCATGACAATGACAATCCGGATACATGCATGAAGAAAACCGTGTAGAAGACAAATTTCAATTTTTGCAGAACAATATAGAAGGTACATGGTTTGCTTCTTTTAGGATTATTGGAACTGCTTTAGTTTTTGTATAAATGATGAGATCAAGAATTTTATAAATTTGTTACTTAGAGTTATAGTAGAAAAATCTTTTGTTTCGATTTTGCTTATATACATAGAAACTTAATTTCGTGTGGAATAATTTTGAATGTGGAATTAGTAGAGAACGAAAATATGGAGTTGATATTTTAGTGATTTTTGTTGATTCCATGAGTGCTTGTGAAAAGGAAAAAATGTGAGGAGCAAGAATGGAAGAACTTTAGGTTTGTGTCTCTTTTCAAATTGACAATTAATTAATTTATTTTTTTATGCTGATAAAAAATCATTATACTAAGCACAATTGTCTTTTAATGGTCGTTAATTAGTTGGTTTGTAGTTTATATTTTCTAGGGCTAATAATATCTATAATTTTTTGGGTAATTGCTAATAAGAGTTTTATATTAGAACATCATTTTAGTTAGTCTTGATTGAGCTACCGGTTATGTAAGATCATGTTATAAACATGATACAATTTAATTTTTCTAATTATATATTGTGTATTTATGCTTATAATAAAAAAAATTAAGATTTTTTCTTAGTCACCCCATGTTTCTAATTATGGCTTAATATTTTTTTAAAAAAATTGTAATAAACTTATGTGTCTATATATAGATATAAAAAGAATCTATGCTATTATTTTCTAGATACATATTTTTTCACGACTCTACTCTGATTTTTTTTAGTTTTGGTGTTCTCACAATGTCTAATTCCGTATTTGAAAATTTTATAATATAATGAAATAAATCTCATTTGAAATAAATAGTTATTATAAAAATTTTCATATGTGAAATGAGACATTATATCTATCTATGAACTAAATAATATTATCTCATATTTCGCTGGCCTACAGTATATATAAAAGTAGAATGTCCCAGAAATAGAAACCCTTGATTTTTTCTGCCTAAAAGTACCTTCTAGAATTAGTGAGTTATAATAATTTATATCTAGCTATATATATATATATATATAAATATATATATATAGAGAGAGAGAGAGAGAAGGTTTCAAATGAGAACACTTCCTCTATGTGGGAACTTGGAACACATTCTATCCCTTCTTTGGCCCAATCTGGACGACCTTGATCAAAATAAATTTAGTGGATGGGGCAGTGGCAAACTTGTAATTTTTGGCAAGTTTCATTGGGGGGGAGGTAATATAGTAATTCAACAATTCTTTTGGAAGTTCTTTTTTTTTCATCTTTTATCGTTCAGTGTTTCTCGTGAAGATCTTTCCCTAATCTCGTCTTCGCTCGTTTTCATCTTCATCGTTCTATCTTTTCTCTCGAAGATCTCTTTTTTTATTGCTGCCATTTACTTTTTGTCGTGTATTTTACATCTGTGTTTTTATGGCGACTCCAAGTATGTAATTTATTTTCCAATGTTTGATTATAAAGTTTGGAATTTTAGTATCGATTACTTTCACAATTTCTTTATATATAGATTGATTTTACAGTTTGTTCTATTGCAGTTCATTATGGTTGTGTATTTATGTTTTTATGTGTGATTGATTTGATCTATTTATTTCAGGACCATGTTATATAAATTGTTTTCTCATTGTTGGGAATCGTAGGATATAACGTATCTAACATGCTGATATATTAATTTTAGCATGATAACGTACAAAATATGGATTGATTTGATCTGTCTATTTGAGTATCATGTCATATAAAATATTTTAGCATGTGAAAGTAGTACTTTTAGCATGGTTGTATACCGCTTTTAGCAAGATAACATACTAGTTTTATCTTATACTTTGAAAGATGTCATACACAATCTCATACACACCATGCTTTGTTATTTTTGTTTTTTGTGACTCGAATGCACAATGCCATACACACCATGCAAACATTAGCATAGTGTGGTGCTAATATTTCATTCACACCACTAGATAATTGTGTATGTTATGCTGATAGTCGAGTGTAGTTACTAGTATGCTTATCATTTTTGCCTTTAGCAGCATGTGCATTCTCATTACCAAAGATGTGGTGTCGTGCTAAAATGTGTTTCTGCATGATGCTAGAATGGGACATATGTCATGCTAAAATGTAATTTACATGTTGATTTTCTATCTATTAACATCTCTTATGCATGTGATTATATTAGCATTTTATCTTGTTCTGTTTATAATATTTTTGCTTTCAATGTGTCAGCTTCTTCTGTATCAAGTGACCATAGTAATATAACCGTGGAGATATCTCCTAAAATGACTGAATACTATATACTACATTGTGAATTGAAGCCGACTTTTGAACAAAATTTTAAAACATTTGATGAGGGTTTGAAATTTTATAGAATCTATGTAGAATCATCTGGTTTTAACATTTGTCTTGGATAAAAAAATAAGTTTAAAGATGGAACGATTATATGGAAATATGTTTACTGTAATTGGGAGGGTGAGAAGAATGCAACAGTTGAGGTTGGTGATTCGAGCAATATAGTTAAAACAAAGAAGTGTAAAGTCTCTAAGAGATTTTGTTGTAGGGCTCAATTACGTTTAGATTTTGTTCTAAGAAATGATATGTTGTCAAATTATTTGAAAAACGTCATTCTCACCTATTAGTTTTAGACGGTTTCAAAAGATTTCATAAGGCGAACAAGAATTCAGATGATGTGCAGAAGAATTTATTTTGAATTGTGCTAGAGCAAACATAGGTCCAATGAAATCTTATAGGCTTTTTAAAGAAGTTTTTGGGAGCTATTCTAATGTAGGTTTCACTGGGATGATTTAAAGAATTATTCTTATGACTTGAAGGCATACATTCTTGGGGCTAATACTCAATAGTATTGGATAAGTTTTATTTAAGGTAACAGTCACATCCTAGTTTGTTACTTAGTATTGTGTTGGCAAAGATGGTAGGCTGACACGTAATTTTTGGGCCAATGCTCTGTCAAGGAGAAATTATGCTGCTTTTAGTGATATCGTTTCATTCGATTCAACATATAGTTTGAACATGTATGTGATATTTTTTAATTTTAGCATTATATGTATAACATTTTAGCATAAGGTGAGCATCGATTTCAATTCATTTTAGCATGCTATGTATAACATTGTTTTAGCATCATATGCATAACATTTTAGCATTATATTTATAGCATTTTAGCATGATGTGCACTATATATTATCATTCATTCCATGATGTATTTTATATCTTCCTATAGTACTTAGTGTGTTCTATTTTGTTTTAATGATAGGTATAACATGATAATTGCTCATTTTACTGGGAATGACAACCACAACAAATGTGTATGTTTGGTGCTAGTTTGTTGTCAGATGATGATGGTGTTGGGTTCTTTGGTAAATCCCTTGTGTCACATGATAACAGGAGTTTGCTAACTCAGTTGTTTTTAGATTTTTATTCTTGTTTGGGCTTTGTTGAGCATGATCTGGAGAAGATGAATTCATTTTTAGCCGGGCTGCATAACTTGAAAAACATGTTTCAATCTGGTGATATGGATGCTTCTACTTCACATAGCAAGACGGTATGTTTGAGCAATTCTACAGTTCACGTGCCCTTTCTGAAGTTGTTGTTCATCCACCTATTCCGGTTAAAATAAAATATAGTGACAGTCCTTTGATATCTAGGAAGAAGGCAAAGAAGAGAAAGGAGAACAAACCACTCAGAATGTACATCAAGTGCCACAAGTTGTCAGATCATGATGCAAGGAATTGTACGACTTGATTTTTTATTTAATTTTTTTTCAACTTAGAATGTTGTTATTATAGTGATTGAGCATCATTTATTATCATGTTTTACAATGATTGTAAATTATTTTCAGCACATTCATATATGATTTTTTTTTCTCAAAGTGTTTATGACATTCCCTTTGTGGTTATTACATTACCATTAAGGTTTATCATTCTCAATTACTGTTTAGAATATGATGCTAAAATCAGAGAAGTATGATGTTAAATATGTTCTCATTATGGTTTATTGCATCCTCCCATTATTGTTTATTCGATCATGCTAAAATGGGGAAATGATCAGGCTAAAATTGGAATGTAGCATGCTAAACTTGATGTCACATTCCCATTAGGATTCATTGTTCTCAATTAGGGTTTATTACCTTCCCATTGGGGTTTATTCTTCCCAATTAGGGTTTATTGCATGACCCGTTACTGTTTATAGTATCTTGCTAAAATAAGGGACGTATCAAGTTAAAATGAGGAAAGAATAAGGCTAAATTTGATGTCCCATTACCATTAGGGTTCATTATTCTCAATTAGGGTTTGTGACATTTTTATTAGGGTTCATTGTTCCCAATTAGGATTTATGACATTCCAATTAGGAATTATGACATTCTCATTAGGATTCATTGTTCCCAAGTAAGGTTTATTACATTCTCATTATGATTTCTTAGATCCTACATTACTGTTTAGTAGATCATGCTAAAATGAGGTAAGCATCAGGATAAAATGAGGGAAGTAGCATGCTAATTTTTTTGACACATTGCCATTAGGGTTTATGACATTCACACTAAAGTTTATTACACCGCATTAGGGTTTATCGTTTATAACATTAGGTTAAAATGAAGTAAGAATAAAGTTAAATTTGATATCCCATTTCGATTAAGGTTTCATTGTGTTCCTATTAGGGTATAGAAGATCATGTTAAAATGACAAAAGTATGATGCTAAAATAAAATAGTATATGATACTAAAATGAAATATTGTATGATGCTAACAAAACAACAATATCATGCTCGTATAAAGAAAAATTCACGCTAACAATGACATTTTCAAATATTCATAATAAATGTCTGAAACTAATATTCATCACCTTAAACTAATATTCTTCAACTTAAACTAATATTTATCAACATGAACTAATATTCATAAGAAATATATCTTGAAACTAATAGTACTTGCAGAAATTTCATTAACAGTATAAATCACTTCAACATAGCAAATGCTTCGACATTAATTAGACCATCTTCACATGAGAACCAGTAGTGTAGGTTTTCCTCAACTTTGTTCCTTTCACTTTGTATGTTACTGTCTGCGCTTAGAATTGCAGCACAATATTTTGCTCTCATAAACTTTATCTCGTTACATGAATATTCTCTCATTTTCTTTCTTAGTTATCCACCATCTCCTTCGTTGGTTCCCTTTCTCATTATTTTTTCTTCTTTATCATCAAGTCGTGTTGTTTATTTTGTAGTATCTGTATAGGTGTAGGTGTTTATATAAAACTGTTAGAAAAATATTCATAATATTACCTGCTAAAATGTATTACACAACATGCTAAAATGAGAATTTTAATAACATGCATCCAAATGAGTTCACCCCAATCTAATGAGTACATAGGGATTAGTGCTAAAAAATTAATTTTTCTATGCTAAATAATCCAAAGAGTAATGCGCAGATGCGTTTTTAACAATAGGCATTCCTTAGCACCACCCTACTCAATTTAATGAATGTACAGATTCATGCTAAAATGGGAATTTCTTCATGCTAAAATGAGTATTTTTTCTTAAAACTAACCAATGACTCATCCAAAAATATATTCTTACAATTTTATAACTTCGTGATTACAGAATACATAAAAATAAACAATATTCCAAAATGTACCCCCTACAGAGTAATGATACAACATCTTTGTATCTCAACCCAATAAAAATTAGCATTCTCTATATGTTGAAATCAATATTTCAAAATCACTTCACGCAATCTAAGTATTACACATATTCATGCTAAAATGTGAATTTCTTCTTACTAAAATCTATAATTTTCTAGAAATCAACCAACGAGTCATGCGAAAATGTATTTTTACAACTTTTTATTACTTTGCGATTAAAGAGTAATGAAATCGAAAAAACTACGATTTCTTTTTTACATTTTTTCAGTTTTGAATTTGAACCAGACTTGTTTTCTGCCATTGTTGCTTTGCTTGGTTCGATCTTGTTGCGAAGCCTAGTCTTGATTTTGATTTTTTCTCTTTGTATGATTTGAATCGCAACTCTTCATTGATGATTTGGATTGATTTCAGTTTTGCAGTTGGAAATTCAATCTCGCAACTTTTAGATCTGTTCTTTTTGAAACACTACTATAGTTCACCTTTTTTTGTTCTGATTTTGCCCTTAATGAAACTGACGAATTTAAAATTTTTATTTTAATTACAAGTTTGCCACCGCCCCCATCCATCTAAACTGCTTTAAGCTAGGTCGTCCAGATTGGGGAATGAATGGATGAAATGGGTTCCTAATTCCCATATAGGGAGGGTTCCCACAAACTATAAGAACGAGGTGTCCTGATGGCCTAGGTCTTGGAAAGTGGCGCTTGTGTGTTTGCCCATAGGGAGTTGAAGGTTATAATTCATGTGTTGCCCATTGGGAGTAGCTACCAGTTCCTAGGAGTCTATTCAACTGGCTTACAATTATGGAGTCTGTTTTCTCTAGATCTGCTTTTTCTGTCTTCGCTACTAGTACTTCCCTGGATAATAAAAAGATTGTTAACACTAAAGATATAAGTAATGAAGAATTGGTAAGGATAATTGATGAATGGAAAATACCAAGATTCAAAAATGATGAAATCTATAAAAGTTCTTGGAGATTATGTTATAAAAACTGAAGAAAGAGATATATAACTTACAAAACCTTTTGAAACCATCAAATTACTTTCTCAAGAATCCATTGATAGATGCAAAAACAAAAATTACAAATATCTTCACCTAGGACTTGTCCAAGTAGGTTTCAAGTCATTATCAAGAAAATGTCTTAACACTTCCGTCCTTGTTCTTTTAAGAGACTTAAGGTTTTTAAACTTTGATGATTCTCTTATTGGGTCTGTTGAGTCAAGCTTTTGCACTGGTCCTATCTTTTTTAATTGTTATTAACACACAGTCATTTCATGCTCAAAATAAATGTATATACTCATGTGCCCACAGCGAGCATAGCTAGCTATGAGTAAGGGTCGATCTCACAGAGAGCTGATGTGATCTTACTTTCAGGTCACCAATCATAAAAGGGGGTTTGGTATCATGATCACAACAACAGAATTTAAATCTGCAAAATAAACTAAAAAGACTATCAAATAACTAAAGGTCCCGAGATTGAACTAGATTCCAATTTAACTCACACTCATTCGATCATGGGCATAGTGATTTTCCTATATGATTGAATCACCCAGTTATGGAGATCGGATTCCTCACTGCATCTTCTCATTCATCCTTTCAGTTTAGATTTAAAAGTGATTCCTCGTCGATTAAATCCCTAACCTACCACCCACCTCCCGATTTCCCTAAGAGATGTAAATGATAAGAAGTATTGTGCCTCTAGATGAACCCAAGTTTGTTGTGTTTACTGATTTCTCGTGTGCTCACAACAACCCACCAAGTTCACAGCTACTACCGAATTAACACACAGTCACGATTCATTAATTCTTTTAGCTTTAGAATGCCCATTATGACTAAAGAGTGATCAACCACATTAGTCATATTAAACACGCTTTTTTCTAGTATAGGAACAAAACTTGGCAGAAACTCATTTATACAGTAAAATGCCCACACGGCCTCACCAGTTTTAAGTGTGTTAAATCTTCATCTTTTTTTCAACCCGGAATATAAATCTAGCCACTCATGCTAGATGGAATTGTAAAGACATAAAATAAATACATGATAAATAAGAAAAACTTACTGGAATTAAATTAAAACTCGTCCAACACCAATGCCGAACATAAACAACATTAAATATAAATCCTAATCCCTACAGACATAAGGCCCCAGATTGTCTTGCTTCCAAAGCAGCATTAAAACTAAACTAAGTGCATAAATAAAAGTGCAGAAAACTATAAGGTACGAAGTATATTTGTTTCTAACAATCAAACTAGTATTTAACTCCAATGATCAAATAAGAATCCCTCACAAATGGGGATCTTCAACTGTCTGCCAGATTCTCGTGTACTCCGCTGGACTCTGGCTAGATAAACTTTATCTTGAAGGTTGTTGGGTTGATCCCAATATTTTAGGGATTCTATCTATTCTTTGAATGTTGATCCCTTCAGTAGTCTTTATCTACTCTAATTCCCTTCAGAATTGATCAGATCGGCCATCTTTATCTCCAATCAACAGAATCCTAATTTTTCCACATGTGCCCTCTTCACTGCCTCTTCTGAATCTGCGCGAGTAGTGTGGACACGATATCTTCTACTCAGGTCAATTTTTATCTGATATGCCCATTTCATCCATTTCAGTTAAATTGAAGGCCAAAATACCTCTTTTGCCAGATTTCACTCATGTCATGCCCAAACCACTTTTCGGGTTCTTTTTTGAAATTAAGACACTAAAAAGGACATTTAGAGTGACTAAAATGCCTAGAAAAATGAAAAATAAATGGACTCATCATACCACACACTTTAGAAATGATTGTCCTCAAGCATGGGGTGTAAAGAACCCAGAAAAGAAAAAACAAAAAGGAAAGGAAAAGAAACAGACACGAAAGATACAAAACATGCAATCTGTTAATCCATATGGGCACAACGTTTCAACAACAAACTTTTCCAATTAATTGTGTAATCAGCATACCCTAGCAAGTCAAAATTGAATTGAGCGTATAGGTCATCCCACACTCTCTTCACACAGTGTTTAGGTTCAGTGTTTACACTCAAATCGATCACTCCATACTTATTCATTCCATAAGCTTGCTAGTGCTCTTTCTTCAATTTCATCAAGTGGAAAAATGCATAAGTATCAAAAGGAGTTTTATGGGCTGTAATGGGGCTTTTTAGGTATGGTGGGGTTCTTTAGGTACTGAGCTAAAATTCTCAAGAGCGTGTACTAGACATATCCCCATTTGTTTTCAAATTATTTCCTCATGCCCTCTTTTATTGCTCAGATTATGAAATTTTTTCATTAGTGTAGGCATTTTGAATATTCAGACTAGGGGAAACTTATATTTTTTTTAATTTATTTTTTTCTTTTTTCTTTATTTTTTTTGTTCCCCCTATCTTTTTTTCTTGCATTTTTATTTATTCAAAACCGTCCAGTGACTCCCCCTACTTTTGGTTCTTATAATGCGTCTTTAGCTGGAATCCTCTGAATTGGTACATTCTTTAGCTGGAACTTCATTCTTCAACTGGTGCTTTCTTGAGCTGGCATATCCATCAGCTCGTACTTTGGACTGGTACAATCTTCAGCTGATATTCTTCTTCAGCTAGAAATATGATCTTTGTTGATCAGTTGGCACTTCTGAGCTCGTGCCTTGAACTGGTATATTCTTCAGTTCATAACTATAGACTGATGGCAGTTGATACTTCGATCTTGTCGGTACCTGCATTTTAAGTTTTACTTGACTTGCTAACTGATCTAGCAATCAAGCTACAGTTTTATCTTTCCACAACTCTTGGGCTGGATTTTTCTTTCTCTTTTTCTCTCTTTTCTTTTCTCTCTCTTTTCTTTTCTTTCTCTCTTTTCTTTTTCCTTCTCTCTTTGGATTGATCATTCTCAGGCTTTGATAGCTCAATTTTTTGTTTTGATCAACCTTAGTTTTCTGCTTGATCTCTTTTCAATTTTTCAAGGCTCTTTGACATATTTTGACATCTCATCAAAACCCCAGTCAGGAAAACTCTTAATAGTTTTTCCTAACAATTTCCCTCTTTTTTTATGATGTCCAAAACATGGCGAAATTGAGCAATGATGGAAAAACTAATTTTAAGAAATTTTAGCTTGTGTATAAGAGAACACAATCAAGCAAGAAAACTTTTCATAGCTAAGAAACTGATTATGTAAACTGCTAGATTTCTTTCAATCTACAACAGTTTTTCTTTTTCTTTTTCTTCTGCTTCAGTATCTAGCTCTTTAGCTGTTGCACTTCTTCAGTTGGTACTCATCTCCTTCAGCCTTCATCTTTTCCACCAATTGCTAGATTTTTCTTGATTTCTAGCGTTTCTCCAAACGTCTCCCCAAACTTTTCCCTAAGAGAAATATCTCCCATCTCTGGCATTTCTCTAGACATCTCCCCAAACTCCCCCCCTGAGGCTGACGCCTCTCTTCTCCAGCAGTTTCTACAGTCCTCATCTCTTTCCCCTGAGGCTGTACTTCCCCCTGAAATTGCGAGGGTTCCCTCTGAATTTCATCCTAGAGACTTAAGAAGTTTCCATCATTCTTCTCAATTTCTTCATTATCTTCCCCCTTTTTGGCATCATCTAAAAGGGTGTGCAGTTGTAGATCAAAAGATAGAATGAGAACGTGTAGTAACAAGCTGAAAGTAGTAGTAAGGTTACCTTCATATGGAGAAGGGTATGGCTATTGTGGTGATGGTGAGGGTAGCCAATTTGATGCCTCTTCTGTGGGCATAAGTTTTCGTAGATCTGGGAGTGGAGACTAAACTTGAGGTTCAGTGGGCGCAATGGCCAAACTCGCTAGGAGTTCTTCTATTGGAGGTGGTTGGCTGAACTCTATTGGTGTGGAGGATGAGTTGGATGGCTCGGTAAATGGTAGAGGAGCTGCGGCTGGGGCTCCATGGTGTATTGTGTATTCTTTGAATCATGGAATCCATGATCTCTGAGAGTGTGGGAGTTGCCGTGAAGGGATTGTTCACTCAGTTCCTGCTCTATATACTTTCTTGACTCCAAAAGTATCTTCTCTTTTTATTGAGCAGTTTGAACATAACTACTTCATCAACTTAGAATCTCCAGATATACCATCTGAGATATCGCCTCAATTGATCGAATAGAGGGGAGTCATATCTCTCGATGATGTTGAAATTGTTGAAAAACAGTTGTTTGAGAGTTTGGTTGAAGCTGTCTTCAATGCCATCTATGTATTCTGCGGCAGCTGGTTCAAAATCAGCTGGCGCAGTTGATTCCATCATCATGTCATTTTCTGACATGGGTTGCTTTCCTCGATTGTTGGGTATCAGTTCAGTCGGTGTTGATGTATCTTCATCAGCAGCTGGTCTCCTTCATGTGACTTTACCAAAGGGCTTCAGGTTCTTCTTCCATTTGAGAAAGGTTATGGGGAGATAATCTCTCCTGTCCAGCAACACGCCGTAGAGAGGAGAAAGGCGGATTTGATCGTTGATGATTAGGTTGAGCCTATTGATAAATCCAAGCTTCTCCTTGAAAGTCCCCATTTGATTGTCAAATCGGACCTTCTGAACATTTTGGCATAGTTGTGATAGCACAAAAGATGCTCAGTCCACCTTGCATCTGTAGTGGATGAGTGCCATCAGGTGAGCAATTTTCGCACTGAAGTGAGTATATTTCACATTGCCTTTGAGGCAGTGGATCACCATATCTTAGATTTTTATGAAGTCCGATCGCAGACTGTCCTTCAGTCTGTGCGAGAAGTCGCGATGCTCAACACCTAGTTTTGTCCAATTGCTCCACAATTCTTGTTAGTTAGGCATGACTATTGAGTCAGCTGATGAACCTGTGCCTAGAAGATGGAGGGTTTCCATTATGGTGGCCTTTGAGATGATGATCAGATAGTTGCCGACTGATGAAATAATATTGTCGTTGCCTGCAATCTGAGAGTATATGTAGAACTTGGCAACAAGCTTTGGAAAGTAATGTCCATTTACTGGCAATTGAGTGAGAAACTAAAGCAGTTCAGTTTCCTCCACTGCTTGGACTAGTCGATGAAATTCTTCATCTGTTAGTCTCTTCTTTAAAAATTCCAGGTTTACAAACTTGTCTCTCTTGAGATAAGAGAATTTCAGAGAATAGAATGGAATAGATAGAGAGAGGGCTGCAAAGCAATGCAAGAAGATGTAAGAAGATTGATTTGTGATCTTAATAAATTTATCCTTAGCATATAAAGGAAGTTTTGCATGCATGTACTTTGAGTTATATTCGAGTACTCTTCAGTCGATCAGTTAATAGATTTGACTAATACTCAGCTAGTTAAATGTAATGGATATCTCAGTCGTCCACAAGTTTAGCCTTACTTTGGATCAACGGTTGAGATTTCATCCATTTTGAAAATGGTATAGTTACCATAAATAGCAAATATTTCTTGGAGGATTAATATCTCTCAATCTATCAACTCACTTTCTACTTTAGTGGTTGATTTTAGTCAGTGGCTTAAATGCTAGCCATTTGTGAGAGATCTCCCATTTTAAAAAATTATATCCGTTGGATTAAGATAAAAATGAAATGAATCACAACGATATAATTTATTTAGAATAAGCTTAAAGAATAAATTATTCAAAAACTTATCCTGAGTCAGTTGGGATACAGTCCAACTGATGACTTTGGGAACTGATGATGTGGCAACTGATCGATTAGTTCTGTCATGACTTCTGCTTGGCCCCCTTAACTGATTCATCATTGAACTGATGACATCAGTTGCTGAACTGCTGGATTAAATCTCAGTCAGTTTTCTCTTCTTGATGGGGCGAACTGGATTTTCTTCACTGCTTTCCTCAGAGCAGTTTGGTTATTTTCTCTTCGACGCGGATCTAGTTCTTTCAATTAGCTTCTTTGGCTTTGTGTGTCTCACAGATTGACTCCATAGCTTCAACTGTCGTGACTCTTCACCTTCTCTGCAAGTGAAGTCATTTCCAAAATATTTTTCCCTAACTCACCGAAGTCATTTCCAACATATTTTTTCGTAGATCCAACCACTATCTTTCTATGAGATCTACATCATTATAAACCTCACTCTTCAAGATTTCCAGAATAGATCTCGGATCATCAATACGATATTGTTTGGTCTATCAAAGATATGTCACAAATTGACACGTTAAATCTGCCGCAGAAATCGTTGTGTTGCGAGTGCAACTTCGGAGGCTATTTTCCATCATTCCCTCCATTTCATGGACTTGATTTTTGGTATATAGCAACTCTTCCTTACAGTCTTTCAATCCCTTATGTCTGATCTAAGATCAGACATCATTTCATCCTTCGAATTCCAGCTGT
Source organism: Perilla frutescens (assembly GCA_026008535.1). Classification (NCBI taxonomy): domain Eukaryota; kingdom Viridiplantae; phylum Streptophyta; class Magnoliopsida; order Lamiales; family Lamiaceae; genus Perilla; species Perilla frutescens. The sequence continues at coordinate 35,094,157 of BRKX01000012.1, forward strand.
AAGTTTCCTGAAAACCACACTCCCTTTTTGGCAGTTTTCATCTATGTTAAAGATGTTATATTCCTTGCTCATTTTCAGTTGTTATATCCATTATATTATTGAATGGTTTGTTTCATTGAAATCTTTATTTTTCATACTATGAAAAATTATACTTTTAATCAAAAATTCATTGAGTATCGAGTTCGATCGAGACCCAAACTTTTTGTTGACTAATCTGTTAGGGTGAGCAGTCATAGTTGCCTTTTTGGCCAATTTCAGGTCAGGGTGATCGGAATTTATCTCCGACTCCTTCTGATCGATTGTAGGTCTCGTCATGATGGACGCGTGGCCGCTGACCGTGTCTCAATCAGATTTGAATTGAATTTCCTATGATTTTTTGAAGTTTTTGTCCTGTTTTAGGTCGTTCCATTTTACATCGAATTTGTTTTAAGTTAATTGAAGAGTATCGTAAGAACCTATTATAGAGTCATGTTGGATTTTAAAACTCGGTTATTGCGCATTCCTAGTTGAAGTAAAATTAATAAAGCTCCAATTAAATTAAAGTGAATATTAGATTAATCACGAAAATAGTTATTTATCCTGAAGCAAGGATTGATCCTTGTAGGATTTGTGTGACTTACGAGGAAGGTGAAGGATTGAATCTCAAGATGGTTAGAGTAGTTGTGCCCTAGGGCAAATCGAGAAGGAACTCCGGACCTTTGCTCCATCTCCAGTACCGTATTCAATTGTTGGATCCTTGTTAGGACTTCTATATGTGTAAGGTGGGCTATACTATCTTTGCAAATTGTATCTTTTGATTTATTAAGCTCTGATGTGTTAAAATTGTATATGTGACTATTTGTATTAAATATTTACGTGCTACTGTATGTTGTCGAAGTCTTATAAACCAACATTATGTCAATATGAGTAGCTACAGTACGCATGCATTATTCATCATACTCTACTCCTTGTCTGTGAGACTAAAATAAAACACTTATTGGTTACACTCATTGGGTATACTTTGGCCATACTCAACTTTACGCATTGGTGATGTAGTACGGGTTACGGGCAGTGACTGGTTATACTCTTAAGCACTTCACGGTAAAATATTTTGGTGAACTTAGGTTGCTTTCAATTGTAAAACCTCCTAAGTTTCACTACCTGCATGGACACAAATAGATTACTTTTAGAAAATGATTTGCATAACTTAAATTGTGAAAACTTGCCCACTGAGTGCATTAGTACTTAGCCCAAATCTTTTCAAACATTTTCAGGTCAGTAGGCTGGAGTGTGGAGGTGACGAGGCTGAGAGATGGACTTTTGTTATTTACCTATTTTCCATTATCTCTTTTTGTTAAATGTTATGTTGCGAATTAAGCTTTCGCACTTATGCTACTCTTTTATTAAAACACTAAGAATCCCGATCTTGGTGTTTTGGATCTATATATGTATTAAAAAGCATGTTTGGATATTTTGAGTCTTTTGTTGAGGTTTTGTTAATCATGTTATCCCCTTTCTTTCTCGCTTCTTAATTCCAACCCCCGTGGCATCCATTTCCACGGTCTTTCGAGATCGAGGCGTTACATAATTGCATTCAGTGGGGTTTTATCAGAAAGCTCTGAAAACATTAGAAATATTCAACATCAACTGGCAACATATGAGAAGCAAAATACAAAAATACTTCCCATATCTGCAAAACATTTTACTTCATCCGGTCCCATCCTGGTTCGAGCATGATTTCTACACCTCATAGATGCATATCTTAGGATAAGAGAGGGGTTACCTCAAATATCCCACCGAGTATGTGAGGGGATTACCCAGCAGTGAATCTATAGTGATCAAAAGACAATAACCTATAAATATGATACATCTTCAGTAACTCGACGGCCACAACATGATAATATAATATCACCGCCCCTTAAGCTCAATATCCTATTTAATAATCATTCAATCTTAACATTCAATTATGTTAGTATGGATCATAACCCATAATGAATCATCTAGGTCTAATTCCCATAAGATAGGCCTGATGAGGAAGGTCTCGGAACAATAAAGAGGATTTCGTAAAATATTTAAAATATGAAAAAGCTTAAAATTTACTATTGACATATTTACTTTATACATTTTTCAACACCGAGACCTCAAATGGCCTTAGATTCAAATTTTGAGAGTATGGGCATACTCCACAGTTCAATATCTTTTAATCAAGACCAATATCAACTATCTTCCGATAAAAATAAAAAAAAATTAATAATTTTCACAAAAAGGACTCCTAAAATTGTGACTTACAAATAAATCATCTTAATTATGCTCAATTTTTTCTTAATAAGTCATAATCTTGATTAGGAATTAATTAATCATATTCTGAAAATCCGAGTTGTTATAAACATGAACTGTGTTGTGAACACAACAATTGGAGTGAAAGAGAATAAAAATTGGACGGAAAATGATGAAAAAACAAAGAAGATGATTGTTGGCATCAAGAATACATTTTAAGGATCATCTCTTCTGAGACCCATGGAGCAAAGGTAGAGCATTTCACCAAGCTGGAGTAGAGTGGGTGTATTTGATTGAGCAGGTTTTTGGACCCAATTCTAATGAATTATTAGATTGTGCACTGGGTTACAATGTTTGGGCTTTTGTTATTTAGGCCACAAGCATTAAGCTACCTTATAATGTTTATTTTCCTCCCCTAGGTGGTCCCCCTTTTAGTTGTAACCCTAGCTTTAAATAGCTAACCCTTTTTAGTTATAACCCTAACTTTAAATGACTACTAGGTTGTTTCATGTATGGCAAGAATAATTATCATAAGTTTCTCTCTCCCTATTTTCTGTCTCTTTACTCTCTCATTCTCTCTCTCTCTCTCTGCTTTTGTTTCTCTTTCTCAAAGCCACATTAAACAACTTAAAAATATCATCTTTACAAAATGTTTTCAACATTTTCCTTGATATTACAAAATGGGTGAACAACTGTAACAGCCCGGTCCCGAGATAGGGATTAAGGAATAGGGACAGGGTGTTATTAAGGGATTAATGAATAAAGACGGAAGATTAGCAAAGAAGGTTTACGAATAAAGATATACTTTCGAAAGATATACGATGATACTCGAGTTTACTTGATTAAAAAGGAAACGTGCTTTAGCAGAATAAAACGGCTAACTAATCAGATACCAACAAGCATAGACCCATTTATAGATCAAAGTGAATAAACAGATATCAACGTGAATAAGCCTCTTCATAAGCGAAAGGAAAATATACTCGAGAAGCAGAAATAAAACTTAATATGCATCTTTATATATAGATAACCATGAGTGGGGAATATTCTTATAATCTCGTTAAACATAATAGAACTTGAACAGAATTAGAAAGAGTGTATCAGAGTAGCAGAACACATAATGGGATTTCAAGAGAAGCTTAGACTATAACAAAACAATCTTGGCAGTCAACCCACATCCACAACCACCAACATCCTCAGTATATCAACCTGAAAACATTTGAAAAAGAAGGGGCATGAGCAGTAATATACTCAGTGGGTTTTAACAAAAACACTTTAATAACTTCAAGATATCCAACAATTAACTGACGGTATATGGAGAGCAAAATGCAAAAGCCCTCTCCATATCCGTAAAACCTTTTCTTTTCTTTTTGGGCCCATCCTGGCTCAAACCTGATGTCAAGTGCACCCTTAGGCATGCCATAGGATAGAAGAGGGATTACCTCAAATATCCTCACGAGTTTGCGAGGGATAAACCCAGTAGTGACTCACTTAGTGATCAAAGATCACGAGTTCTCAGAGCTCAAATCCCGCTTAAGCAAAATGCTAAGTTCCTTCCTTCCTTAACCTTGCTAGCAAAACCAATCCTAGAGCAACGTCTAGGGGCTAATCCTTTAATATAGCATGATCTCGGCCTATAAGGGATTTATCACTACCCTAACAAAGCAATCCTTAATCCTTAACTATACGAGCTTTAACAAAGCATCAACATTCAAATACAAGGAAATGAACGTACATAAATACGAATTGCAACTAAAGATAATTCCAAATATCTCATGCTAAGCATAAACAATACTTAAATATTTCTAGCATTTTTAAACATGTTCGAGAGCTCAATTAAAATATAATATCTTCCTTTCCTTCCTTCCTTGTACAGAGATCAATCAGGCAGAGCAAAAATACTTTATTGGATATCTCATTTGCCTTAACATGCTTTTAGAGCTTATTAGCTCAAACTTTAGATGAGTATAGATTTACCCACCTCGACTACTGAGCAGAAGATGAAGCAATGAGTTGATGATCTTTCTTTGAGTTTCCATGAGGCTCACTTCCTCCTACAAAAGTCGAATCTTCGACTTAGTGGCCTCCTTCAAAGATTTCTAACTACTAACATTAAATTAAATAATACCCAACTTATATACCTTTAACTAGGACTTAAATATAGATAGTACGACTTTAGAACTTTTAGAAAACACGGGGGTTTGAAAGACTCGAGTTTAGAACACACTTTAAAGCTCAAATGGGTCGAACAACCTTTGCACGGGCCATGCGGAAAGAAAGCATGAGCGCACGGGCCGTGTCGGAATAAATTCGGGAAGAGTTCTCTTTCCAGAGACCTCCGCATGGGCCATGCGGTCGGAAAAATTGAGCGCACGGTCCATGCGCCACTCCCAGCTCTCCTAGAACACCTCTGCACGGGCCGTGCGCTTGGCAGATTTGAGCGCATGATCCGTGCACCACTTCCGGACATCAAAATGATCGATCGAGAGTTTGGTTAAGGCGATACTTGGTCATCTCTCCCATTCTCTCGATGTTTTAAACTTAAAAATAAGGCTTAACACTTTGCAAAAACATAGAAACAATATGCTTTAAACTTAAAAAGAAATCGACATTATAACGGAATAAACACGGCAATCCTCCTTCAATACTTCAAATAATAATGAAATCTTAAATATAACTTGAACGGAACTTTAATGAATTAAACGAAATTAATTATAAGAATTAATGATGAGAATAACAACGGAAATAATAACGAGTATAACAACGAGAATTATAATGGAAACGCTATAACTTGGAACTTTAACGAGAATCGAAATATAACTTTAGGCGGAAAGTAAACGAGTAATAATGAAGAACATGAAGAACGGAAAGTAAATGCGGAAATTAAAAATGGAAAAGAAATAGAAATCGAGATCGATGAACAAGAATGGACGGGGTTAGGTGCGTCGAAGGAAGGTGGCTAGCTTGGCGTCTCGTCGAGTCGCAACGGTGGCAGAGCCGCCTGCTATGACCCAATGGTGTCCCTAGCACCTTCCCTCACCACATCCCTTCCACGCCACTCCGCTCGTCGTCTTGGAGAACACTCATGAAGAATGCTTTTTAGCTTTGACAGAACTTCGACTTTTCTCTTAGAGCTTTCCCACTCTCTAACTTTTGGAGAAGTGAAGAATGAAGATGTTTGGGATGAAAAAATAATGAGGGGTGATGGTGTATTTATAGGAGGAGCTTTGGCTTCCTTGAGAAGCCACTTCAGTGCAGAAATACTGCAAAAGTTACCCCGGGCTCTGTTTAAAAGCTGTTTTATTCGATGTCGAGCCCAAATGACCTCAGACACGAAATCTAAAAATACCGGGAGACTCATTGGCTCGAATACCAATGAATCAACTTAATTCATGATAAAGACGAGGTTGTCAGAAAAAAGACGAGCAAAGATTCTCTTTTGGAATTACTTTTTACTATTCACTCAGACTGACAGATTTTGCTCCCGAGCGTTCGATTGACCTCAGAATGGAAATCCGTGAACGCCAACGGAATCCTTGAGTCATTTCCCATAAGAGGGGCCTGACAGAACTATACTTGGATCAATGAGGAGGATTTCATAAATTTCTCAAAACACGAATGTACGCAAAAGTTACTATTCATTCATCCTGTAAATACGTTTTTCATCACCGGGAACTCAAATGACTTCAGAATAAAATTCTGGGAACACCGGCACACTCCTTGATTTAAAACCTTTCTAGCGAGACCACAAATGGCCAAAATAGAGTTAAGATCAAAATTTCTAAAAAGATGATTTTACGAAAATTGACCCCTAAAGTCGAGACTGATATCTGACCTTAATTAACCTTATTTAAATTTCTTCCTTAACTAATTAATTACCATTAAGAATCCTCTAAACCTTATTCAAAAATTTAGGATGTTACATCCTACCCCCATTACATATATTTCGTCCCGAAATTTACTAACCATGATAAGTGATATCAGGGTATTTCTTGAGCAGCTCAGATTCAAGCTCCCAGGTTGCCTCCTCTGAATCATGATAGTTCCAGATTACTTTTACAAGACTGATCTCCTTGTTTCTCAACTTCTGGATCTTTCGATCCACAATGGCCTAGGGCTTCTCTTCATATGCTAAGTCCTCATTCAGGATTATTTCCTCCTTGCTAATCACGTGCTTTGGATCAAACACGTACTTTCTCAACATTGAGACATGAAAGACGTCATGAACGTCACTCAGGTTGGGTGGTAAGGCCAACCTGTAGGCTACTTCATTCACCTTCTCTAGAATCTCAAAAGGTCTAATAAATCTGGGCCTTAACTTGTTTCGTTTGCCAAAACAAACCACTCCTCTTGACGCAGAAACCTTCAAGAATACTTTATCTCCAACGTCGAAACTGAGTATCGTTCTTCTTTCGTCCGTGTAAGCCTTCTGCCTATCTTGAGCCTCCTTGATTCGCTGACAAATAAGCTTGATCTTCTGGACAGCTTAATGGACCATTTCAGGTCCAAGTATCCTTCTCTCTCCAACTTCATCCCAAAATAAGGGTGATCTACACTTCTTTCCATACAGGGCTTCATAAGGGGCCATGCCGATTGATGACTGGTAGCTGTTGTTGTACGCAAACTCTACCAATGGCAGTAATTCTTCCCAACTGTTTCCTTGATCGATGAATACTCTTCTAAGCATGTCTTCTAGAATTTAGATAGTCCTTTCGGACCGACCATCCGTTTGAGGATGAAATGCCGTGCTGAAATTGAGCTTTGATCATATTGCTTCTTGTAGGCTCTTTCAGAAACTTGATATAAATCTCATATCACGATCCGATATAATCGAGACTGGCACTCTATGCAAACACACAACTTCCTTAACATACAGCTGGGCTAATTGATCTAGCCCATCCGTTATTTTAACGGCAATAAAATCTGCCGATTTTGATAATCGATCAACTATTACCCAAATAGCGGTATTCCCCCGCTTAGACTTTGGCAAACTTACGACAAAGTCCATATTGATATGATCCCACATCCATTCAGGGATTTCTAAGGGTTGGAGCAAACCAGAAGGTTTTTGATGCAAAGCTTTCACTTGCTGACAGTTCAAACACCTTTCCACGAAGGCGACTATCTCTCTCTTCATGTTATTCCACCAGAAGTTCCTCTTGAGGTCTTGATACATCTTGGTGCTTCCGAGATGTGCTATATATGGCATGTCATGTGCCTCGCACATGATTTCCTCCTTTAGTTCTTCCTTGCTCGGCACACAAAGCCTTTCTTTGAATAAGAGCGCGTTATTGGTGGCTTCCGCAAAATCTTGCGAGCTATCTGATCATGCTTCTAGTCTTTTCTTTTCAAGAAACTCGTCTCCTCTCTGGGTTTCAATTATCCTTTGCCTTAGGTCGGGCTGAGTGACTATCGCAGCGATTTGTGCTTGAATGGTTTCAGGTGGTGTTAGCACCTCGATTCTCAACTTCTCAAACTCTTTGAAAAGATTTTCCTGGACTAAAACGAGTCCTAACTCTGCCTTCTCCTTCCTACTTAGGGCATCTGCTACCACATTTTCCTTGACTGAGTGGTAGTGAATCATGCAGTCATAATCCTTTACGAGTTCTAGCTACCTTCTTTGCCTCATGTTAAGATTCTTTTGCTCGAAGAAATACTTCAGGCTCTTGTGATCTGAAAAGATCTCACACTTAGCTCCGTAGCGATAGTGCCTCCAGATCTTTAGTGCATGACCAACTGCTACTAATTCTAAGTCATGCGTAAGATAGTTCTGCTTATGATTCTTAAGCTGTCTCGAAGCATAAGCAATTACCTTTTCTCTCTGCATCAGCATACAGCCTAATCCTTTATTTGACGCATCTGCGTAAACCATAAAATCTTCATTCCCTTCCGGAATGGCTGATAAGTCCATTTATTTCGCATTTTTCTGGGCATTTTAGTCGCTCTAAATGTCCTTTTTAGTGTCTTTTGTGTCGGAAAAGAACCAGGAAAGTGGTTTGGGCATGGCAGGAGTTAAATCTGGTCAAAGAGGCATTTTGGCCTTCAATTTAACTGAAATGGATGAAATGGGCATATCAGATGAAAATCGACCTGAGCAGAAGATGTTATGCCCACAGTACTCGCGCATATTCGGAGGAGGCAGTGAAGAGGGCATTCCTGGAAAAAGCGAGATTCTGTTGAAAGAAGATAAAATTGGCGTGGAAACTTGATTGATTTCGAAATCTGAATGGAAGAAGGGAAGGTTGTTCGTAGATGGACTCTTGGGAATCAATTTGGAAGATAAGGATGGCATTCCTAAAATATCGGGATTCATTCCACCACCTAAGGAAGTTTCCTTATTCAGTCAGAGTCCAGTGGGCACGGAGATCCAGCAGATAAGGAAGTTTCCTATCAATTTTCGGCACTTTTACTTTTCACCATTAGTTTAGTTTTAACGCTGCTCCGGCAGCAAGATAATCTAGGGCCTTATGCCCACAGAGGTTAGGATTTATATTTAATGTTGTTGTTGTTCATCGTTGGTGTTGAACGAGTTGTTATTCAATTCCAGTAAGTTTTTCCTATTTATCATGTCTTTAATTTATATATTTACAATTCTTTATAGTATGAGTAGCTAGATCTATATTCCGGAATTTGAACTAAAGATGAAGGTTTAACAAAACACTTAAATACTCATGAAGCTGTGTGGGCACATTACTGCAAGATTAAGTTTCTGCCGATTTTTGTTCTTATTCCAAGTGAGCGTGAGTTTAATATAACTAATGTGGCTGATCACTCTTTAGTTGTAGAGGGCACACCAGGGTTAATTGGATTAGCGAATCGTGACTGTGTGTTAATTCAAACGGTAACTAGGAAATCGGTGGGTTACTGTGGGCACACGAGGAATCAGTAAACACAGTAAACTTGGGTTCGTCTAGGGCACACTGCTTCCTATTCATTTACATCTCTTTGGGGAACCGGGGGGTGGGTGATAGGTTAGGGGTTTAATGGATGAGGAATCACCTTTAAACCTAATCTGAACGGATGAATAAGGAGACGTAGCGAGGAATCCGGTCTCCATAACTAGGTGACTTAATTGTGTAGGAAAATCGATGTGCCCATGATCGAGTGAGTATAAGTTAAACTGGATTCTAGTTCAAGTTCCGGAACCTTTTATTATTTGATATTTCTCTAGTTTTTTTTTACAGATTTAATTTTATTGTTGTGACCACGGTACCAAACCCCCCTTTTGTGATTGGTGACTCGAAAGTAAGATCGCATCAGCTCTTTGTGGGATCGACCCTTACTCATAGCTAGCTACGCTCGCTGTGGGCACAGGAGCATTACAAATTCATTTTGAGCGCGAAACGACCGCGCGTCAGGCTGTGGTCAGCATCTTCTTCAAGGTTTGGAAACTTTTCTCACACTCAGGCATCCACTTGAACTTGGAGTCCTTCTTTAACAGTCGCGTCATGGGCTTAGATATCGTCGAGATTCCTTCGATGAATTAACGATAATATCCAGCGAGTCCTAGGAAGCTTCTTATCTCATTCACGTTCCTTGGTGACTTCTAGTTGCTTACAGCTTCAATCTTAGCTGGATCTACCTTGATTCCTTCTACTGAAACTATATGACCTAGAAACATAACTTTTTTGAGCCAAAACTCACACTTACTGAACTTAGCGTAAAGCTTTTCTCTTCTTAACATCTCCAGCACCACTTTTAGGTGCTCTTGATGCTCCTCTTCATCCTTCGAATAGATGAGGATATCATCTATGAAAACTAGCACAAACTTATCTAGATACGGGTGAAAAACCCGATTTATTAAATCTATGAACACTGCTGGGGCGTTGGTCAATCCGAATGGCATTACTACAAACTCATAATGTCCATAACGAGTCCTAAAAGCAGTCTTAGGAATATCCTCCTTCGAATCTTCAGTTGGTGATACCCAGATCTTAAGTCTATCTTAGAGAATACACTTGCTCCCTTAAGCTGATCAAAGAGATCGTCTATTCTTGGGAGGGGGTATCGATTCTTGATGGTCAGCTTATTAAGCTCTCTATAGTCTATGCACATTCTCAATGTGCCATCCTTCTTTTTCATGAACAAGATTCGAGCTCCCCAAGGCGACACACTAGGTTGGATAAAACCTAGGTCTAATAACTCTTGCAGTTGAACCTTGAGTTCTTGCAACTCCTTAGGCGCCATTCTGTAGGGGGCTTTTGAAACTGGAGCGGCTCCTGGTTCCAACTTGATGGCGAACTCCACCTACCTGTTTGGAGGTAGTCCTGGCAGCTCCTTTGGGAATATGTCGGGGTATTGTCTTACGACTGGAACGTCTTCAATTGACAGCTCTTCTTCTTCTTTCCTTATCATTTTAACTAAAAATGCTTGGCAATTATTCTTCTTCATCATCTTGGCGGCCTTCAGAGCGGATATCACTGGGACTTTACTTCCCAACCTTGATCCGTAGATCTTCACCTCGGGTTTCCCGGGTGGTCGAAACACTACTTCCCTCTTAGGGCAGCTTATGGAGGCATAAGCTGAGGCTAACCAATCCATTCCTAGGATTATATCGAAGTCCTAAATCTTTATTACATAAAGATTTGACTTAAAGGTTTCCCCTTCTATGTTCAATTCTAGGTTAGAGCAGACCTTCCTAGACATCATTCTTTTTCCAGAGGGAATACTTATCTCTAGAGCATTCTCAGCGTTCTCAGGTTTTATCTTCAGTTTCTTACAAACAGACTCAGCTATAAACGAATGCGATGCTCTAGTATCGAAGAGAGCTAAAACTGGCATGTCGAGGACGGTAATCATACCTGCTAGATTACCGAGGGCCTTAGCAGCTTGCTGCTGGTTGAGAGCATAAGTACAAGCCGGCTGAGGTGGTCTATGTCCTTGATTAGACCTTTGATCTCGTCCTTGGTTTAGCCTTGGATTCATTCCCGGCCTTTCACCTTGAGGTCCTTCTTGCTGTAGCCTTGGCTGATTTTTAGGAAATCGTTGAAGCAACTATGGGTACAAGGGTTGTTGTGGTGTTTGGGATCGTCTGTTGTTTCCTTTAGGACACTCCCTCTTGAAATGTCCCTCTTCACCACAGTTGTAGCACCCAGTTTGATTTGCTCGGCAGGCTCCAAGGTGCGTCCTTCCGCACTTTTGACACGATCTAAAGCTAGAGGTGTTGTCAGGCTGCCTGTGAGGCACTCCTGACTCTCGGCTTTGCCAGTGGGGTTTTTTTCCTCTATCATCTCTCCTTCCTCTTTCCCACTTTCTCTTTCCTTTTGGATCATTAGATGGCTGAGGGGGCTGAACTTTCTCTCGAGGGAGAATGGCTTCTATGCTTGAGGCTTTGGCTAAAGTTTGAGCATAAGACATGTCTTCTTGGCCAGCGAGGGCTATGCCAATCTCGGATCTAAGTCCCTTCTTGAACTTACGTGTTTTTTTCCCATCCGTGTCCACTAGATGTGGAGCATGCCTTGACAATTGATTGAACTCTCTGTCGTACTCCGACACTGTCTTATTTCCTTACTTCAAGTTCCAGAACTCCATCTCCTTTGCCTTTCGATAATAATCCGGGATGTACTTCTGATATAAGTCGTGCTTGAAATCTTCCTAACTATAGTCCTCCTATTAATCTGGGGTTATGGTCCTTCAAACGAACTCCCACCAGTAGTCAGCATCGTCCGTCAGTATGAAAAGAGTGCAACTTAACTTTCCTTCTTCTGAACAAGCTATGAAATTGAAAATTCGTTCTAAGGAGCGAACCCATTTCTCGGTATCCATTGGGTCTCCTAAACCATTAAACGACAGAGGGTTGTGTTTGAGAAACACACTTTCAGCTCTTGGATCGGGGTTTGGGACTTGCTCGGGTTTGTTCTCATCTTCATTCTTGGCTTGACGTCTTCGAGGCAGTATTCTAAAGAACTAAATATTAGCGGCGCTCGATTGAATTCGCATAAAGTAAAAATACCTTTCGATAAGGTCTTTAATTTATGCAAGGTAGATCAAGCAAGACAGGAATTTGAACGACATCAAGCATAACGGGGAAAATTGCCTCATTATGAGGACTTTGGCATCAATATCATAAAAGAGGTTATGGGTTACAACGGAATAGGGCAGTCTTCTGGAAAATTCACTGCCACTATTAGAGTTTAGAAAAGTTAATGCATAAATTACATATTAGGATCTTGGTTAAAGCGGATTAAAATGGACATCAGGAAAACAGACAGACAAACAGATAGATCAGACAACTAAGTGTTCTAACAGCAACACCTCCTACTTCCTACTAACGCTTAATCATAAGCTGGGCCCTTCCCCTTCTCCTTGCATGGAGACCCCATTTCCTCTTCGCCTCCTCCAGGTCCTCCTCTTCTTTTTTCTCATCTTCAACTTCAACTGTCTCTGGGACGCTGAACTTGAACCTTCTCATGAAGATGCTCCCTTCGGGATACTGATGGGGCATACACTGTCCCAAACCCTGAGAAGCGGACGCAGGGTCCACTGGTTCATTTGAGGAGTGCAGGAAAATAGAGACTCAGTGTGATTCACGATCTGGACACTTGAGGGTCCCGCTCCTGAGGTTCCTTCATCGTGAGGGCGTGGTGCTTGAAATCCATGTGGACTGTTAGAGTCACCTTTTGTAGTTCTAGTTCCACCACTAGGGAGGGGTTTTGCTCGGCTGTCTATTGCTCGACTAAGGCGTGCACGTGGCCATACTCCGATACCCAACGAGCCATAAAGGCTAAGGAGAACTCCGTCAGATTCCCGATCTCGGCGTACATCTCAGGATCACGAGTGATTGTGCTTTGCAGGATGCGGTACATCGTAGGCCTCCAAGAGGGTGGCGCGTGATCACACATACAGATGCATGTTTTCAAGTCGGATATGCTTCCGAGCTCTCCTCTGTAGCTGTTCGTCCAAGCCTAACTTTCAAGGTACCTCGCCATATAGGACAGCAACTACTCGTTGCCATTCCAGGTTTCCCTTCTGAACCTTTCGACCCTCTCTTGCACAGGGTGAAAAAGAGGCACGCTTTTCCTATCCATCGAACGACGCTTAACCATCTAGAAGAGAATAAGTTAATTAGTCTAGATTATAAAAGGGAGACCTAAAGTCCTCCTGAGATCATACTAACGTCTAGAATATATCTTGCATGCATAGCTCCTTTTAAAAAGCAGTTGACATTTTTATAAAAAATTTTGGTGCCCAAAGTCTTTAACATACATATCTACCTTTTCTTTAAGTCCAAAATTTTGAGAATGAATTTAAACCTTTTTGGAATCGAGAAATTTTTTCACAAACTTTCGATCTCAGAAATCATCTTACCCGAACACCTTTTACTTGGAATTTCATTCTCACGGTTTTTCTCTTATCCAAAAAACAGGTATGCTTGCTCAAATCTTTTCCTTTTCTATATTCCAAAAATCATGAATCCAACATCCAAAATCTCTATACTATCATACCTTGACTTTTGGTTGAGGATACGAGGGTGATGGCGAGTTGTGGGTTGCTGCTTTAACTTATCACGAAGTAATTTATATGCACATAAACACTTAGCTTAACTTAAACAAAGAGACATGTCTGTAGAGTTACAAGCCTGCTCTGATACCATCTGTAACAGCCCGGTCCCGAGATAGGGATTAACGAATGGGGACGAGGTGTTATTAAGGGATTAATGAATAAAGACAGAAGATTAACAAAGAAGGTTTACGAATAAAGATATACTTTCGAAAGATAGACGATGATACTTGAGTTTACTTGATTAAAAAGGAAACATGTTTTAGCGGAATAAAATGGCTAACTAATCAGATACCAACAAGTATAGACCCATTTATAGGTCAAAGTGAATAAATAGATATCAACGTGAATAAGCCTCTTCATAGGCGAAAGGAAAATATACTCGAGAAGCGGAAATAAAACTTAATATGCATCTTTATATATAGATAACCATGACTGGGGAATATTCTTAAAATCTCGTTAAACATAATAGAACTTGAACGGAATTAGAAAGAGTGTATCAGAGTAGCAGAACACATAATGGGATTTCAAGAGAAGCTTAGACTATAACAAAACAATCTTGGCAGCCAACCCACATCCACAGCCACCAACATCCTCAGTATCTCAATCTGAAAACATTTGAAAAAGAGGGGGCATGAGCACTAATGTGCGTGAGTGTGTGTGAGTGGTAAATCAATCCAAACCTTTAATATATATATATATATACATGACATGTGCTTGAGTAATATAATATATATATATACATTTATATATGTGCATACATATAAGGGGTATTGTGTATGTTACGGTAAAATATATATATATATATATGCACAGAAATCGATAAATAAAAGCTCTTCCAAAATAAAAGAAATGATGGACCCGTAGTTGAACAAGAAAAGAAACCTCCCCTATTAAAAGAGACACAAATCCCCAAACCAGTCCCACTTTGACCTAAAAAAATGATTTGGCTCTCTCTCTCTCTCTTCATTCAGACCCAGCAGAAAATAAAAACACCGACTCTTCTTCCTCACTTTTAAACCAGAGAACAAAAACATCGAAACTGCAACATAGTAAAAAGATGTACCTAAAAATCTGCCGGAGAAGAGAAGAACTCGAAGTTTTAAGAAAAGAAGCTGCGAATGCTTTGGGTGTACAAAACATAATCTAAATGCAAACAGTGACTGCAATAACTTTCATTTCATAACATCATATCATTAGAAAAATATACAAAGACAAGTCTTCCAGTATACAAAACTAACAATCTCCCACTTATACTTGAAGCATGTCTTTCAAGCATAATAACTAACTGGCTAACTCTCCAATCAAAACTATCAACTCAAACTACGCCACCAGGTCTGCATCTCACTCCTATTTTTTCTACGTGACAATCAAAGGTCTTAGCCAGCAGGCTCTTCATGAATGGATTAGCCAGGTTGTCCTCCGATGCAATCTTGACCACCGCTATGTCTCCTCTCTTAACGATATCTCGTATAAGATGGTACTTTCTCTCTATGTGTTTACTTGTCTTGTGAGCTCTGGGTTCCTTCGAATTTGCCACTGCACCAGAGTTATCACAATATATCGTGATAGTCTTAGGTAAATCAGAAACCACGCCCATGCCCACTAGGAACCCGTGGAGCCAGACAGCCTCTTTTGCAGCCTCAGACGCAGCTACATACTCGGCTTCCATGGTGGAATCCGCAATGCATTTCTGCTTAATGCTCCTCCATGTGATGGCTCCACCTCCTAATGTAAACACATAGCCCGAGGTAGACTTACTCTGATCTTTGTCGGATTGAAAATCTGAGTCCGTGTAACCCAAAGGCACTAGACTATCAGAGCGGAAAACCAACATGTAATCTCGAGTCCTTTTAAGGTACTTGAGAATGTTTTTGACCGCAGTCCAGTGACCTTATCTAGGGTTAGACTGATATCTGCATGCCATGCCAACGACATAGCATACATCAAACTTTCCACAGCCGAAGTATATGGTACTTTCTTCATTTCCTCTATCTCAGACTGTGTTTAGGGACACATTTTCTTGGATAGATGAATTTCATGCCTGTAAGGTATAAAACCATTCTTAGAATCTTGCATGCCAAACCTAGCTAGTACTGTATCGATATAAGTTGCCTAGGACAGACATAACATCCTTTTCTGGCGATCTCGAATGATCTTGATGCCAGGGACATGTCTGGCTTCACCCAGATCTTTCATATTGAACTGCTCAGACAACCACACTCTAATGTTCGACAACGCCTTCTTACTATTTCCAATAAGCAAGATGTCATCAATATAAAGTACGAGGAATGTCACCACGTTTCCGTCACATTTCTTGTACACACAGCTCTCATCCAGACTTTGCACGAATCCATATAACTGGATAACTTCATCAAATCAGATGTTCCAAGATCTCGATGTCTGCTTAAGTCCATAAATGGATCTCTTAAGCTTACACACCAAGTGCTCTTAGCCCTTAGCAATGAATCCCTCTAGTTGCTTCATGTGGATGTTTTCTTCAAGACTTTCATTTAGGAAAGCTGTCTTGACATCCATCTGCCAAATCTCATAATCCAAATGAGCGGCAATAGACAAGAGAATCCGGATTGACTTAAGCATGGCTACCGGTGAAAAGGTTTTCTCATAATCGATCCCTTCTTTCTAAGTATACCCTTTTACCACCAATCTTTCCTTGAAGGTTTCAACCTTCCCGTCAGATCCTCTCTTGCGCTTGTAGACCCACTTACAGCTAATGGGTTTTACCCCATCTTGTGGTTCTACAAGTTCCCAGACTTGATTGAGATCCATAGATCCAATCTCATACTCCATTACAGTTTTCTAAGAATCCGCATCTTTATCTCGAATTACCTCGTCATAGGTCCTGGGATCCAATTTATTGAGACCCTCTGGAAAATTTGAAGCCTCTCCCAGACCAATGAATCTATCAGGTTTGCGTACAACCCTCCCACTATGACGAGGCAGTTCTTGTACTTCTGTGACACGTTGTGCAGTGTTTGGTGGTTCCTCTTCTTGTACAACTGGTGTAGGATTCGATCCTCCCCTTAACTCCTCAAGGATGATTTGACTTCTTGGTTTGTGGTTTATGACATAGTCTTCCTCTAAGAATCAAGTATTGGTGCTAACAATGATCTTCTGATCCTTAGGACTATAAAACAAACCACCTTTCGTTCATCTAGGATATCCAACAAACAGCCTTACATCAGTATGAGGAGCCAGCTTATCAGTTTCCTTGTCCAACATGTGTACTGGGCTACCCCAAATCTGAATATGGTTCAAACTGGGCTTTCGTCCAGTCTATTGTTCTGTGGGTGTAGCAGGAACTGATTTCGATGGAACCAAGTTAAGAATATAGACTGCTGTTTCCAGGACATATCCCCAGAATGAAATGGGCAACTCAGAATAACTCATCATCGATCTAACCATCTCTAACAGTGTTTGATTCCTTCTTTCCGCCACGCCATTCTGCTGTAACATTCCAGGCGCAGTCAATTGGGATGTAATCCCATTCTCTGCCATGTAATCCCTAAATTCACTTGATAGGTACTCGTCACCATGATCAGAACGCAGTGACTTGATACTTCTACCTGTTCGTTTCTCCACTTCCGCCTTAAACTCTTTGAATTTCTCAAAGCATTCAGACTTGCGACGCAACAGGTAGATATAACCGTATTTAGAGTAATCATCAATGAGAGTGATGAAATACTCGAACCCTCCTCGAGCTTGAACTGACATAGGGCTGCACGGGTCTGAGTGAATCAAATCTAATAGCCCTTCGGATCTATTTTCTTTTGACTGGAAAGGACGCTTGGTCATTTTATCTTCCAAACAGGATTCACACAAAGGAAATGATTCCAGTACCAAAAAAGACAATGGTCCATCATTTACAAGCCTTTGTATTCTCTTAAGGTTAATATGACCTAGCCTTAGATGCCAAAGATAGGTTTGATTCAATTCCGAAGGTTCTTTTCTCTTGTTAGGGTTTATGATCGATGTATTCAACAGTTGTCTTTGCGTAGTGTTTTCAATTGGTTTAAGAAAGTATAAGTGTCCATCCAATGTGCCAGAACAGATAAAATGTTTACCACTAAAGATAACTACTTTATTATCAACAGAAACAGAATATCTATCCATAATCAATTTAGAAATTGAAACCAAGTTTCGCCTAAAACCAGAAACATAAAGACAATCTTTTAAAACTAAAGTTCTATCACTACTGAAAGGTAAAACAACATCTCCCACTACAACAACCGCCACTCTCGTAGCATTGCCCATATAGACGGTGATCTCATCCTTACTCAGCTGTTTTTTTACCAGGAACCCCTGTAAAGACATGCAAACATGATCAGTAGCTCCAGTATCTACTACACATGACTGGGTAGAACAAGTTGCTAAACATGTTTCTACAACCAGAGTGTGAGATGTACCTCTCTTCTTCTTCTTGTTAGGACACGCCGCCTTCTAGTGACCTGGTTGGCCGCACTTGAAGCACTTAGTCTTCGACTTGAACTCCTCAGGAGGAATCTTTGCCTTTGGCTTCTTTGCCTAGGCACCTCATCTGCAACCTTCTTAGGTACATTTCTCTTCTTCCTTTTTTTCACCAGAAGAAGACGCCCTTTTTTCAGCTATGTGGGCCTGAGGATCACTCTTTTGGAGCAATTCATCTGCCTGAAGATCTTTGAGCAGTTCAGTCAGGCTGACATCCCTTTTAATCATGTTAAAATTCAGCCTGAACTGCTCAAACTTCGAGGACAAGCTATGAAGAACAATGTCGATTTGAGAATCACCATCTAGCTCTCTACCCAAGGTCTCGATCTCAGATAAATACCCCATCATCGTGAGAACGTGACCCCTAACGGGTGTTGAGTCAGACATTCTCGCATCCATTAGCTTCTTTATTGCCAAATGGCGTGCCGAGCGGTTCTGATGACCGAATAATTACCTAAGGTTGTACATGATATCATAAGCGGTTTTCATAGGCTCATGCTGATGTTGCAACACACTTGACATAGATGCCAAGATGTAACAGCGCGTTATCTCATTAGACCTAACCTACTTATCATATGTAACATTTTGGGCTTTGTCAGAACTATTATCTGGCTGTGGAGGACAAACCTCATCAAGTACGAACTTCTGTCCCTCAGCAACAAGAACTAAGTTAAGGTTATGAAGCCAGTCATTGTAGTTTTCACCGACAAGTTTGTTTTCTTTGAGGATTGAGGACAGATTGGAGAGTGTCATTGATGATATGAAATAACTGAAATAAAACATGCAGTACAGTCACAAAACACATTTAGGATAAACAGTATATAATCGAAAACCTCATAAAAATTATATACTTTTCCACCGACACTTTACAAACATTTTTTATAAACCACGATAGTGTGGACGTTTATAAAATCCATTTTTAAATAGGTTAAACCTTTAATTTGCCTCCAGTTGAGTTTCCTTACAACAAGCAAATTAATAGCCAGATAATAAACACGGTCATGTAATCGTCTAACTGATTAGCCACGATCGTGTGGACGTTTATCAATAAATTACGTCTAAGTGTACCCACCATTATCTTCGCACCAAGAGCACTATTTGAATTTAACTGCTCCAGATGGAGGAGTCAGTTAGTCCTAATAGTGTTCTATAGATATCCATTTAGGAGATTTAATTTCTAGAGAAATATGTGATATGACACATCCGATATGGAGGAAGACCGATATCAATGCGCATGTCCATCACTTCTCAATTAAACCAGATTTAATGGAGACCATATGAGATTTCTACATGCTTTGGTATGAATCTCTCCCACTTAGTTATTTATGTTTGAGGTTTCATTTTATCCCATTATCGAACATACAAACATCACATAAAATGATAAACATCCATTGCATGCTTCAACATAACAAGCAACAGTAATATTCCAACTATCATGGCTTATATCTCATGTTGATTGATGAGATAAAACTGGAAAGTCAGCTCCGGAAATAGGGTTATGGCCGCCGCCCCCTTCACCGCGTCTCGTCGAAAACCCTAGCTCCATTTAGGGTTTCGGGACGTGAACCGGTGAACCGTCCTTCTTGGTGCTGAACCACTTTCCTTCTTTTGAGTTGATCTCTGATCTTTATTCAATACAGACTATCTATTCCAAAAGGAAAAATCTAATATTGCTAGAATAAAAATTACAACTCAAAAACTCGGTCTAACAGCTTTATATCTATTACATTAAAACAACGTAAAATAAAACCTAGACCTAATCCATGGATTTTCTCATTGATTAAAATCACGTAGCCAAACAGGCATACGGCCAACATTTATTCAACATAAACATACATCACATAAAATAAAGGAGCTATGATAGTTGGTAAACATGTAAACAAACACAGTCTACAAATCCAACAATCATGTATTATATGATCCACATAAAATAACATATGATATTATGCATGAATATTAAATATCGAATTTAACAATTAATTAAATTAATTAATTCGATATAATCCACAAGATAAAAATTGAAAATTAAAATAATTATCCACCAATTTTCTAACTTGTTGTTTTCGAAAATAACACTTAAATAAATCTAAAAATTATTTAAAATTATCCACCAAATTTATTTAATATTTTCAAACCACCCTAATTAAATAATAATTGGATATCTTAATATAAATCAAAAATCTAATCCAAATATTATCCATAAGAATCTAAATCTTTAAGGATAAGGTTTGAAGATTTGATCCACTTCAAAATCTTCCAAAACCTATCCAAAATTAAATTATTATCACAATTGGATTTTGATAATTATTTGTATATATCCAAAAATCACCTTATCCAATTTTAATCCAAGATTTTCGAAAATACCAAATTAATAAATCTGGAAATTTGATCCACTTCAAATTCTTCCAAATCTAAAATTTTATTTTCAAATCTATCTAGATTAAAATTAGGTAAATTAAGATATACATCAAACTATATCAAATCTTAATCCAACACCCAAATTTTCGAACCATCTTGATTAATAAATCTGAAAATTTGATTTTCATCAAATTCTACTCCAAATTAATTAATAAAAAATTACCTATATTTGACATTTAGAAATTTTGACATTAATCAAAAAAACTATTCCAAATAATATAGTGTAGGTTCGAAAATTACAAGAATTAAAAATCTGGAAATTTTGATCCACTTCAAAAATTACCAAATTTAAAATTCTAATTTCAAACCTATCTAGATTAGAATTAGGTAAATTAAGATATACATCAAAATTACCCATCTGTATTCTAATCTCTCAGAATTTTCGAACCACACTATCAAATAAATCTGGAATTTTAATTTTCATTAAAATCTTCTCCAAATCAATTTAATAGTACCGAAAATTCAATATACAAAATTAGGGAATTTTTTAACTCAATTTTCAAAAAATTGAGCATCTAATTTTCGATCACCATCATAGAAAAAATCTGGAAATTTAAAGAACATCAAATACCATCCCAAATTTAATTCATGAATATCGAAAATTCGATAGACTCCAAAACTAGAATTTTCGAATTCAATCAAAAATTCTTCCAAGTTTTGAATACCATAAAAATCGAAATACATGGCCAATTAAATCTGAAAATTTAAACACCATAAATTCGTCATCAAATTTAATTATGCAATTCAAATTTATACCCGGATTAATCCTAGAACAGTACCAAAATCCGCTCTGATACCAATTATTGGGGTTTTTTCAAATTAAACCACCGCAGGATCATTTAGTTGTTCATTAATCCATGTTCATGCAAATCATAATTTTATGTAACATGCATGTTTATCACAGTCTAACAGAAAAAGCATGCATAGCAGATTCGAATCTAATAAAGCGAAAACATAGAAACGAATCTACTTACAAATCGATAGATGGTCTGTGGACAAGATTAAAGATCTAATCTTGCAGTTGAATGAATGCAAAAACAGGCGCCACCTATACCTCAAAATCGGCCACACACAATTCTACTCCAAGATCTTCGGTTGTATTCCCGGACTGTATCTAGATTCAGAGTGGGCTGAAATCTACTAGATAGGGTTGTGAAATCTGTGGATAACTTTGAGAGACAAAGAGGGGCTGAATAATAATGTTGTAAATTTCACCCCCCCCCCCCCCCTCTCCCCTATTTATAGGGAAGTGGGTGAAATTTCCATCTCCAAACCCTACTGGGTTTGGGCCTCTATCTCAAGTTCAATATCCAGTCCACTATCAGTCAATTGGGCTAGAACAGGGATCTAGAAGAATATTAAATTGGCCCACTAATTTATTTATTATCCAATATCCAATAAACTTAGGATATAATTAAATAAATTAAGTTTTACTTTTATTCCACTAAAGAAGTAAAACTGACCTACCAATTTAATACATATTTACGAATATGCTTTCTCCTTTAGTCCAGCCATTCCCCGTGTTTAAGATATAATGTTCATTAATTAATTATGTCAGCCTCTGACAGCTATAATTAATTAACATCTAAAACCTTGAGTAGTACCACACAAGTTTTACTCATGTACGAAATAAATTCCACCTGCAGGGTTTCAACATGAACTTGTGTTTCCTCAAGAGAACATCATCAACCTGGCATACCAGGACACGGTGCTCATGCATACTGCTCGAGACATCATGTATACATTGTTATTACTCAAGATATCAAGTTTGATCTATGAAAAGATCTCACTCATTAATAAATCAAAGTAATAGACAATGCACACATATGCTCATCAATATCACATGAGTTCAGAACCCGAACTCTGTGGATCTTTATTCTGTCAGTAACTGGGTCAGAGACAGAGAATAGTATCCTATCGTGATCCTCCTCAATACACTAACAAGTGTACTAGAATAATCAGTTAGTCAAGATAAACTAACTTATCAGATTATTCTACGGTGTATCGATGGTGTGTTCAGGACCATCTAAGCCGTGAGCTCTTTAATACATTACAAGGTTCTAATGATATGATCTTACCGTATGACTCCCCACACCATATCATCTACAATGTAAGTATATAGAACATTGCATAAAACAATTATAAAACATAATCTAAATGCAAACAATGACTGCAATAACTTTCATTTCATATCATCATATCATCAGAAAAATATACAAAGACAAGTTTTCCAGTATACAAAACTAACACAAACATGACACAGACTGCTGACTAAGTTCAAAATAAGACCAGTCAAGCTGACAAACTATTCATCAGTTTGTGAACAGTTGAACTGTCAAATAAGCTCAAAATAAGACCAGCCAAACTGACCAACCAGTCAAATAGTTGTGATCAGTTGAACTGGCAAAAGAGCTCAGAAGATCAGCCAACTGAAGTTATAGCTGAACCAAGCTGCCCAGTCCAGAACTGAAAGATAAGCAGCTGGAGAACTGCCAACCGGACCAATCCAGAACTAAAAGATGAGCAGCTGGAGAACTGCCAACTGGAGTCCTGAACTGGAAGCTAATCAGCTGATAAGTCTGCCAAATTGAAGCTTCCCGCAGTTAATGCTCAACCAGAGATCTTGATATTAATTGTTAGAAAAAACTATCAAGAGTGACCTATCAAAAGCAATCCCTACTGTGGTTCTGATGAAATGTCAAAACATGCCAAAATGCTTTGAAAAACTAAAAGAAAAATCAAGCAGAAAACTGTGATTGATCATACAAAAGATTGAGCTAAACAAAGCCAAAGAATGATCAATCTAGAGAAGAAAAAGAAGCAAATCAAGACCAGTCAAGAACTGGAAACAAAAGGAAGTAGAAGCTTGATTACTAAATCAGTTAGTAAGTCAAAAAAACTGAAGATCCAGGCTGTCAGAACAGTAGAACTGACAAGTCCAGGGTACCAACTGACCATCAGGGGCAAAATGGTATATATGTCAATTAAAGCATTTCAATCTGCAGTTCATGATCTGTAAAGCTGAAGAAAATGCCAGCTCAGAGTACCAGCTGAAAAAAAATGCCAGCTCAGAGTACCAGCTGAAGAGAAATGCCAGTTCAGGATTCCAACTAAAGAAATGCCAGTTC
The DNA here is from genome assembly GCA_026008535.1 of Perilla frutescens. Taxonomy (NCBI): domain Eukaryota; kingdom Viridiplantae; phylum Streptophyta; class Magnoliopsida; order Lamiales; family Lamiaceae; genus Perilla; species Perilla frutescens. The sequence goes on from BRKX01000012.1 coordinate 35,117,943, forward strand.
AGGATTCCAACTGAAGAGAAATGCCAGTTCAGAATTCCAACTAAAGACATTTTAGCTGAAGAAAGGCCAGTTCAGAATTCCAGCTGAAGAGATACCAGTTCAGAATTCCAACTGAAGACATTCCAGCAGAAGAAATCCCAGTTCAAAATTCCAACTAATGAAATACCAATTCTGAATTCCTGCTGATGAAATACCAGTTCAGAATGTCAGCTGAAGAGACATTAGTTCAGGAGATCACAACTGCTAGCTCAGAACTGACACTCAAGATAGTAGCCGAAACTGGAATTCAAATTTTCCAGAACTGCCGACACAAGGATCTTGAAGTTAATGAAGATCTTGAAGTAAAAGCTTGTTGGAGATCAAGCTACAATACAATGGCTACTTCAACAAAAATCCTCTCAACAGCTTTAAAAATCAATGAATCATTTATGAGCATTCATTGATTCACAAACGGTCACAAGCTCACTCCTCTATAAAAGATGGGTGATTCAACTTGTGAAATACTTTTGTTGAAAAAGAGATCTTTCCGCTGAAATACTTTTCGCTCTCATCGAAACAAACAACATTCAGATTAAGCACAAATCATATGTAGCAAAAAGTCCCAACTGAGAAGGAGAAGCCAAACGCTCATCATCCTGCCAACTGTTGAAGAAGTCCAGCTAGAGCAAGCCTCTCAGTTTGAAGAAATACATCAATCAACTACCCGGCTCAAGCCTAAGGAGCATATCAGTTGATACCAGTTTCAAGACTGTATTCTTGAAGATCGAAAAAGATCTAAAACCTTGAAAAGATGAACAATAGCACCTTAATTATCTCTCCAGCGAACAGTTGGAGATCGCAAGTGTGAATTTGTCGACACCGACTGAGGAGACCGCATTCATTGGAACTGTCATTTCCGGGACAACACCAGTTGAAAAAGAGACCGTGACTCGTAAAGTTGTCATTAGCCAGGTTCAACACTTGTCTTCATTGTGTAATTGTAATAAAGGAACTTTACCATTACATAGTGAATTGTCCTTTTCAGTAAGGAAGAGAGCATGTAGAAGTTTAAGCTTCGAACCTCTATAAACTGCTTATGTGTGTTCAACTTATTGCTTTCAGTTGCATTACTTAACTGCACACAAACATCACACAAGTTGCACTTTAAGTCAATAGACTCTCTCAACTGATCAAGTGCAGAGATAATTTTCAAGCGAGTCAAGGGCCCTATCTATTCCGCATTTGTTGTTAAGAATTGAATTCAGTTTATTCACCCCTATCTAAACTGATTTAGACTCGCCCGGGACCAACAAGTGGTATCAGAGCGGTTGATTCTAAAGATCAGCTGTTTCTGCAGATCAATTGAATCAGATCTTGTTATCTGTCCTAATCTATCAGCTATGGGAAACCATAAGCTACCTATTTTTTCAGTTGAGAATTATGACAATTAGAGCAGGAAAATAAAGGCGCACCTCTACTCGATCCATGAGAATATGTGGGAAGTTATCGAAAAGGGTCTAATCACCATCATGATAGACAATGAGGCCCACATTGTTGATATTAATCAATTGGCCAGGATCCCGAAGCCAACACATCTTCTCACAAGTGAGGATAAGAAGTTGAAGAACCTAGAATTTGTAGCTCAAGTTGTATTATTTCAAAATCTAGATGAGGATCAAATGAAGGATACCAAGAAATGCCAAACTGCCAAGGAAATATGGGACTTACTAGCTGATTTGTGCAAGGAATTCGAAGCAATCAAGAGAAACAAGCTCCAACTGGTGGTAGACAGATATGAGTCCTTCAAAATGCAGTTATATGAAACCATCTCAAGCCTTGAAATGAGATTTCTAGGCATCATCAGTGAGATGAATAATCTGGGAAGGAACTATCCCAACAGTGAGATGAATTTCAAAATCTTGGATAACCTTACAAAAGAGTGGGATATGAAAGTGATAGCTACCAAGGAGTCGAGAAACTTGAACAACATCACTCCCAGAGAACTTTTTGGTTCTCTCAAGGCTCATGAGTACAGCCTAAACTGAAAAAGAGAGGCATCCACATCATCAGCTCAAGATGCGACTTTCTATGGAGAAAGAAATTGGTTTAGAGAAGCTCGAGGAGGAAACAGCTTCCGTCCAAGAAGCTCTCCAACCAAAGAACAACTAGGAGGCTCAACTGATCGAAGAAGAGAAGCAGCTGAAAAGAAAGAAAGTTTGACTGAAAACATCAATAAGCAAATTAAGTCAATTACCAAGCCACTAGAAAAGCTCAAAAAGATCAAAGATCAACCATCAGTTTTGCTTCAAACTGATAAAGAGCCGAGAGCTGAAAGGAATCAGCAGCTAGCTGAACAACCCAAGGTAGCCAACCGAAGCATAGGAGAATGCTTCCATGTTATAAATAAGGACACTATCGATATGAATGTCCAGAGCTCCCTAAAGACAAAAGGGCCAAAGTGAAGAGAAGCTTTTTTAGAAGAAAAGTGATGATGGCCAACACTGAGAATGCTGTGCTGGATGATTCAAACTATCCATCAGGAATCGACTTAGATGATTACAGCTTTGAGGACGGGGCATTGTTCTGACTCATAGCTGATAAAGAAGAAGAGGTTAGCATATCTGACTCATTAACCTCTATTTATCATATCCATGAAACTTCCATTTCTAGCAATGAATTAAATGAACAATTGAAAATGCTAGAAGATCAGTTAGCTGCTATATCATGTATGCATATTGAACTGAAGGAAGAAAATGATGATCTAAGGGATGAGGTCAAAAGACTGAGCAGTGATCATGATAGAATTAAATTTCCTTAAACTCAGTCAATTGAATGCGAAAGATTGAAGCTGAAAAATGATGAGTTAGAAGTTGAGAATAATAAACTCAAGTAAGATATCTTGAAAGAAAAGAATATCTCTTAAGTTCAAGAAAGGATCACAAACTCTTGATGAGATTTTAAGTCATCAAAGAGTTGGAACTGGAAGTCCAGGGTTAGGATACAATAGGTTCACTATTGCTGAAAAAGGAAAGGCAGTTGCTCAAGTTAGTGAAAAAGGAACTCTACCTGGCTTCATCAGACCTGCTCCAACCCAGTCAGTTGAGATGACCAAAAGCCCCTCAAGGTCAACCTAGGCGATCCTGCCAACCCTCTCAACTGAGAGCACCAGTTCAACTAAAAAGTTCTTATCAGCTAAGAACATCAGTGCATCCTCAATAACCAACTCATCAAAGGCCATCAGTTCAGTTTAGGCAACCCGCCTACCAACAGAGGCTATCAGCTCAACCAAGACCTCCAACTCATCTGAGACTGTCAGTTCAAACCAAAGTACCAGTTCCCATAAGGCCTCAAGCATAGTTCAGGCCACCAATGAACAGAACTGACAGGCCAACTGGAGTAAGAAGAAATACTTAGTTTGGACCTCAGTCTCATCAACCATCAAGCCACAATCAACAACAAAGGTATTAGAATACTCATAGAAGAAATCAGAGAAGTACCTTTTTGAGCCAGTATGATGAGTACTTGGATTCAAGAGATGAACCAAGAATTACTCCAAAAGGGATCAACTGGCTATATACAAAATCAGAGATTTATGATTGAAGTGTTTTATCCTACTAACTCTCGTCGCATGTACAAATCAAACTGATTCAACTCAAAGAAGAAGAGTTAAAAAGAAAGTAAAATTGATCAGGTGATCAAAGTCTGAAAATTCTTTACCTGCTGATAAGCCAAAGATTTAGCAAATTTGGATCCCTAAGCATTTAATTAGTAAATAAGGACCCGATATCATACGGGTATCTAAAAACTAATCGTTTCTCTTGCAAGAAAAGAGCATCCTATCTAAGAGGAGGACCAAAGAAGTTTGGTATCTAGATAATGGGTACTCCAAACACATAACAGGAGATAAAGAGGATCTTGAAGGCTACAAAGAAATCAAAGGCCCATAATCACATTCAGAGACAACTCCAGAAGCCGAACCATTGGAGAAGGGTTCGTGGTGTAGTTGTGATAGCACAAAAAGATGCCCAGTCCACCTTGCATCTGTAGTGGATGAGTGCCATCAGGTGAGCAATTTCCGCATTGAAGTAAGTATATTTCCACTTTGAGGTAGTGGATCACCATATCTTGGAGTTGTATAAACTCCGGTCGCAGACTGTCCTTCAGTCTGTGTGAGAAGTCGCGATGCTCAGCACCTGGTTTTGTCCAATTGCTCCACAATTCTTGTTGGTTAGGCATGACTATTGAGTCAGCTGATGAACATGTGCTTGGAAGATGGAAGGTTTCCATCATGGTGGCCTTTGAGATGATGATCGGATAGTTGCCGACTGATGAAATAATGTTGTCATTGCCTGTAATCTGAGAGTATATGTAGAACTCGGTAACAAGCTCTGGAAAGCAATGTCCATTTACTGGCGATTAAGTAAGAAACTGAAGCAGTTCAGTTTCCTCCGCTGCTTGGACTAGTCGATTAAATTCTTTATCTGTTAGTCTCTTCTGTAAAAATTCCAGGTTTACAACTTGTCTCTCTTGAGATTGAGAGCAAGTCTTGATGGATCTATGTATTGAATGGGTAGTTCCATTCTGTAAGAAAAGATAAGAGAATTTCAGAGAATAGAATGGAGTAGATAGAGAGAGGGCTGCAAAGTAATGCAAGGAGATGTAAGAAGATTGATTTGTGATCTTAATCAATTTATCCTTAGCATATAAAGGAAGATTTGCATGCATGTACTTCGAGTTACACTCGAGTACTCTTTAGCTGATCAGTTAATAGATTTGACTGATGCTCAACTAGTTAAATGCAATGGATATCTCAGTTGTCTACAAGTTTAACCTTACTTTGGATCAGCGGTTGAGATTTTATCCATTTTGAAAATGAGGTAGTTGCCATAAATAGCAAATATTTCTTGCAGGATTTTGCTATTTATATCTCTCAATCTATCAACTCACTTTCTACTTTAGTGGTTGATTTTGGTCAGTGGCTTAAATGCTAGCCATTTGTGAGAGATCTCCCATTTTGAAAATTATATTCATTAGATTAAGATAAAAATGCAATGAATCACAACGGTATAATTTATTTAGAATAATCTTAAAGAATAAATAATTCAAAAACTTATCCTGAGTCAGTTGGGATACAGTCCAACTGATGACTTTTAGGCACGGAATTCATCTATCCAAGGAAATGTGTCCCCAAACACAGTTTGAGATAGATGAGATGAAGAAGGTTCCATACGTTTCGGCTGTGGGAAGTTTGATGTATGTTATGCTATGCACTAGGCCTGATATATGTTATGATATTGGCATGGTAAGCAGATATCAGTCTAACCCTGGACAAGGTCACTGGACTGCGGTTAAGAATATCCTCAAGTACCTGAAAAGAACTCGAGATTATATGCTAGTATACCGCTCTGATAGTCTAGTACCTTTGGGTTACACGGACTCAGATTTTCAATCCGATAAAGATCAGAGTAAGTCTACCTCAGGCTATGTGTTTACATTAGGAGGTGGATCCATTGCATGGAGGAGCATCAAGCAAAAATGCATTGTTGACTCTACCATGGAAGCTGAATATGTAGCTGCCTCTGAGGCTGCAAAAGAAGTTGTCTGGATCCGGAGCTTCCTATTGGACTTGAGTGTGGTTCCTGATTTGCCTAAGAGTATCATGATATACTGTGATAACTCTTGTGCAGTGAAAAATTCGAAGGAACCCAGAGCTCATAAGGCAAGTAAACACATAGAAAAGAAGTACCATCTTATACGAGAAATCATTGAGAGAGGGGACGTAGCGGTGGTTAAGATTACATCGGAGGATAATTTTTAGTTGATCCATTCACGAAGAGCCTTCCAGATAAGACCTTTGATGGTCACATGGAGAAAATGGGAGTGAGATGCAAACCCGGAGGTGCATTTTGAGCTCTATTATTTTGATTTGAGAGTTAGCCAGTTATTTATTATGCTTGAAAGATATACTTCAAGTGTAAGTAGGAGATTGTTAGTTTTGTATACTGGAAGACATGTCTTTGTATACTTTTCTGATGATATGATGATATAGATTGATTATATTGCAGTCACTGTTTGCATTTACATTATTATATAATCGTTTATGCATATTCCATGTACTTACATTGTAGATGATATGGTGTGGGTGAACACACGATAAGATCATATCATCATATTCTTGTATTGTATTAAAATGCTCACGGCTTAGATGGTCAAGAATGCACCATCGGTACACCGTAGAATAATCTGATAGTTAGTTTATCTTAATTAATTGATTATTCTAATACACAACTTAGTGTATTGAGGAGGATCACGATAGGATACTGTTCTCTACTCTGACATTATAAGTTAGAGAATAAAGATCCACAGAGTTCGGGTTCTTAACTTATATATATTGACGAACATATGTATGCTTTGTTTATTGCTTTGACTTATCAATGGGTGAGATTCTCTCATAGGATCAATAAACTCAATATCTTGGATAATAGCATATGCATACAAGATGTGTCGTGCAATATATATAAGCACCGTGTCCTGGTGCGTCAGGTTGATGATGTTCTCTTGAGGAAACACAAGTTCATGTGAAACCCTGCAGGTGGAATTTATTCCGTACATGATAAAGCTTGTGTGGTACTAATCAAGATTTTAGATATTAATTAATTAGAGCTGTCAGAGACTTACATAATTAATTAATGAACATTAGATCTTAAACACGGGGAATGGTTGAACTAAAGGAGAAAGCATATTCACAAATATGTATTAAATTGGTAGGTCAGTATTACTTCTTTAGTGGAATAAAAGTAATATTTAATTTATTTAATAATATCCTAAGTTTATTGGATATTGGGAATTAAATAAATTAGTGGGCCAATTTAATATTCTTCTAGATCCCTGTTGTAGCCCAATATGACTTTAATGAACTGGAGATAGAAAAGGAGTTTGAGGCCCAAACCCAGTAGGGTTGGAACCTTGTATTTTCGGCCACTCCTTATTAATAAGGAGGTGGGGTTTCGAAAATTATAGATATAACATCAGCCCCTCTGTTATCTCTTGATCTCCACAGTATCCATAATTATCTAGTAAATTTCTGTCCACCCTGAATCTAGATACAGTCCGGGAATACAGCAGAAGATCGAGAAGTCGAATTACTGAGCTAGGGGGCACTGATCATCATCATCTCAACAGCAAGATTAGACCTTTAATCTTGTCCTCAACCCGACGTTCATTTGTAAGTGGTTTTCGATTATCTATGTTTCCGCTTTTAGTAGAATCGATAAACCGGATTGCATGTTTAATTGAACTCGGTTAATTAAAACATATGTGCTGCATAAATATATGATTACATGATATTAGGATTAAAGAACAGCCAAATAGATCCTATGGTGGTTTAATTCGAAAAAATCCCAACATTGAACTCATGCCCCTTTTTTTCAAATGTTTTTCAAGTTGAGATGGAGAGATCGATGGTGGCTATGAAAGTGGGTTGGTTGTTGAGATCGTGTTTTACTACTATACCATTATTATCACTATGTTTCTTGCTACTCTGATGAATTATAGCATTTTGTTGGTGTGATTTTACCTATGATTCTGCTACTCTGATCATGAGCATCTGCTGACTTCCTAGTTAGTATGTCTTATATGCTTAACTATATAATTAATCTAAGGAAAAGTCCCACCTTTTGATATGCATGTTTGTTCATTTGTCTTTCGCCAATGAAGAGGTTTTACTTGTTAAGCATGTTGATTTTGTTTACTTTTAGTCGACCTATAGCGATCCTTAAGTTGTTTTTTTACTTCCGTCCTGAATGGGACACGATACAGTTTATTTTCCTCTGACCTATTGATGAGTCTTAGTTGTTGTGATCTGTGAAAAGATCTTGTTTGTTTGAGAAATCATAATCCCATTTATTAATTGTTGGATTATATTTCGATTTTGATTGGTTTATGAATAGACATTCATTTGGCTTGATTGAATCATTTGATTCTTTTAATACGTTGAAAAACGTGGATTCTTTTCCATTAAATAAGTTATGCTGCCTAAATTCTTGATGCGTCAATTTAGTTCAGTTCATGAAGCTCCTGAATTTTTGATTTAACTATCTTTTTCTTTCCATTTTTTCCTAAAATATCCCCGTCCTAAATCTTGGGACCGGATTGTTACAATGTCAACATTAGAGATACCGAAAATTTGCTTTAGTCCTATAATTATGAATTTGTGCAAATATTGGCTGTTAATATATAATTTTAAAATTTTTAAGACAAAAATGTAAATTGATCCAAACATAGGTAGTAACGTATAATTAACCCTAAATATAATTAAAACCTGTATTTGTACGAGACACGTAATCCGCGAGACTGTCGGTCATAGTTGCCACACAGGTTGCATTCAATAAAACACGTGTTTATTAATAGTTCCATATGAATTGGGCTTATTATAATTGGGCCCAACTGTTTTAAAGAGTGAAACATCATTGTTTGTTTCTAGATACAATGATTGCTTTATATGACGCCCTAGGTTTTAAAACCATGGGCCATTGTCTACTGTCAACATATAAATGCACCCTTTAATTCGACAAATGCCATCCAGCACAATCATAATCTAATACTCCCTCCGCATGCTTTTTCATTAATATTTTAGATTTTTTTCATAAAATTAAAATGTAAATAATTGTAAATATCGAGAGAAAATGTCAAAATATGGTAAATATCAAATATATGAAACAAGTTAAAAATTCTAAAACATGAACTTCCTCCATTTTTAAATAAATGTCATTCTACCATTTTAATTTTATTTCAAAAAAGTGTCATTCTACAAATTCGAAATGGAAAATTCACATTTGCTCTCATTTAATACATTCAATCATCTATATCTAAATCATTTAATGTATTCACACAAGAATGTATTATGTAATTTAATTAATTTATTAATTTGTGTGCGTTCATCCAAAATAACATTTAAATTGAAACGAAGTGAGTATATAAAATTATCGATCTTCGTGCATATAATTTACCTACATAATTCAAGATATTTGCAATTTTGCCTGTTATAGTTTGATTAATCAACAATGTGTACCCCATAAATAATTGAACTATTTCTTCTTCAGTTGAATGAAAAAATGGATAGTATTATTTAGATAATTTAATATTATTAAGTAATTAAATTGACCTCAAACTCATTGAGTTTGTTGACAAGTCGATAATTATATCTAATATAAATAGGTTACTTACAAAAAAACCACCACCTCTCACCACATTTTTTAATTTCAACACCACTTTTAATTAAAACATTGTAATAACGTTTCGATTTCTTGTAAATTCCACACCCACAGATTTATCATTTTTCCACATGCACATTAATTCTGATGAACTTAAATGGTTTGTAATGCAAATGATGTGTTGATGTTGTTGGAAAATAGTTAAAAATTAGAGTTTATTCTTACATTGGTATTTGGTGGTATACTGACAAGCGGTCGTTTCACGCTCAAAATAAATTTGTAATGTTCTTGTACCCACAGCGAGCGTAGCTAGCTCATGAGTACGGGTCTATCCCACAGAGAGCTGATGTGATTCCACTTTCGAGTAACCAATCAAAAAAGGGTTGGTTGTGTTGTCACCTTACTGAAATTAAACCTGCAAAATAAAACTAAAGAGAATATCAAATAATAAAAGTTCCGGTATTTGAACTAGAATCTTATTTAAGTCTAAACTACTCGATCATGGGCACACCGATTTTCATGCATTACTAAGTCACCCAGTTATGGAGACCGGATTCCTCTATGTGTCTCCTTATTCATTCTTTCATTTTTAGGTTTAAAAGCAATTCTCCGTCTAAGGCAATGTGCCATAGACAAACTCAAGTTTGTTATATTTACCGATTCCTCGTGTGCCCACAACAACCCACCGATTTCCTAATTACTATACGAATCAACACGCAGTCACGATTCGCCAATTCAATTAACAGTGGTGTGCCCTCTATGTCTAACGAGTGATCAGCCACATTAGGCATTTCAAACACACACTCACATTGAACAAGGCCAAAAATCGGCAGAAACCTTTCATGCATTAATATGCCCATTCAGCCTCAAGAGTCCAGTTTTAACTTAAACCATTTCCTATCGCTCAAACACCGGAATTAAAGATCTAGTCAAGTATGCTAGATGAAAATAAACTTGCAATAATAATAAAAGACATAATTTTAAGGAAAACTTACTGAATTAATAAGCAAAAATACTCAATTCTAACGTTGAGAACATAAACTGATCATAAATCCCAAAGGCATAAGGCCTATTGGATTGTCTTGTGCCTTAGCAGCTTCAAAAGTAAGACAATAAATTAAAATGCAGAAAGTAAAATATTGTAGCAGTATTTCGAACTCCATTTCCAAAAAATGGAACTTGTTTAAATAGATACATTTCCGAATTCAAATTCTCCCACAGCGCGGGGGTCTTCAACTGCAATCCGGGTCTGACGTGCCCTCTGCAAATAATTGGATAAGCCTTATCCGGTTTGTTGATCAAATCTCTATTTTTCAGGGATTGAGCTTATTTTTTCATCTTCATACCTCCTGGCAATCCAACTTAGCACCAACTCTTCTCGAACTTGTATTTATCTCCCATACCTCCTTTGACGTAACTAATTCCCGAAAATTCTGCATGTACCCATTTCAGGCTTTTGGTCGAGTCTGCACGAGCAATGTGGGCACGACATCATCTAGTCAGCTTCATCTTTGGTGTTGTGTCCATTCTACTTCCCCAATATTTGATTAATGTTGAAGAAGTTCCATGTGCAACTGAGTGATGTTTATGGCGTTTAGATAAACTTGAATAATTAGGCATAAAATGTCTCTTTAGCCAGACTCGACCTCTGAAATACCCTTGATCACAACCTGGTTCTTTTCGACTCAAAAACATACTAAAAAGGACATTTATAGTGAATAAAATACCGATAAAAACACGAAATAAATGGACTTATCATATATTAAAGGTGATGCCATTATTACAAATTTTCAATAGTGTTGTTCTAATTGCAAATAGGTGAACTAGAATTAACCCAATATAGATTAATGATTTTATTTTTAATAAATGTTATGTGCTAATATTTGAGTAAATTATATTTTGATTCATACATTTTGGGCTCTTTTTCAAAAATAGCCCTCTTTTACAAAGTAAACAAAATACTACCTATTTTTTAAAAAAAAATTACAAATCTAACATTTGATCAATTTTACGTCTGAAAATCGTATATAATTTGAATGTATTTTAATATTTCTATGTTTTCTCAGAACGTAAAAAAAATCAACTCGAGAAATCTTAAACTACAATCAATTATATATGATTTGCAGGCCGTAAAATTGATAAAATGTTAGATTTGCAAAAAAAATTGAAAAAATGAGTAATGTTTGGTTAATTTTTAAAAAGTTGGCTATTTTTAAAAAAAGCCCAAAATGTAGGTATTAAAGTGTAATTTTCCCTTAATATTTGCAAAATTTTATATTAAAACTATAAATCGAATTAAAAAAAAATCTCTATAAGTATTGCTAAATGTGTTTTATATATTTAAGCATATAACAACATGTTTCAAATTACTAACTTAATCTTGGATGTTTAAAATAAAATTTAATATTATACCCTATATTCTGGAGTACATTAAATGAGATGTCTTGCTGCACCACATCAAATTATGATGAGAGATAACTGGTGAACCTATTACCTTCCGTATTCGTATGTTGCACGCATGGATTCTATTGTAGTAAACACGATTAATAATAGTCCAGTAGGAATGATCTAGTGGTGGAGTGAAGTTACTTGAAGATCAAAAGTCACGATTAATAATATCACAGATCGAGTGTGTGAGTAAATAAAAAAATACGATTAATAATATTACTTTGCAAATGCATGTACAAAATTAGATTTAGATGGAAGACTTTGCTATTCCACTTTTCATAGATTTTGATGTAATTGTGTTTTGCCTTCAACTAAGAAACTAAGCCCAATAACAATAACTAAACTCCTGAACCATGTTTGTTGTGTAAAATATTAAAATTTAAATATATGGGTCCTTAATTTAATGGCCCATGTATTTTTTAGAAGAATCAGCCCATGTTTTTAGCAGATCAATTCAAAGATATTTATTTAATTTTACCCGTATAAGATATGGGCTTCAGCTGATAAAAAAAAAATATATAGAAATGAGTTCACACTCATTGCTTCGTTTGACTAATTTATTTGAAAAATGGGATAAGCTCTTGTGAGCTGCTTTAAAAGTTGATAACATTTACTCACAGATCCTAATGACAAGTGCTTTGAATGACTTTGGCGAACATCCGCATATTACGGACCAGATCATCCCTAGTCATTCTTGTTTCACTTGGTGTTTTATAATTAAATTTTTATTTTTAATTAAAAAAATCAATGTACTCTAATTGGGAATGAATGAACCGTGAATACAAAATTTAAATTAAATATAACTATAATAAATTAAAAATTAAAAAAAATAAAAAAAACTAAAGATTTGGAACAGGGAATGCAATAGGTGATTTGGTGTGATATACATAGGGATGTTAATTTAATTCGAAATTGATGAGTTGGTCTGAATAACTCAAGAAAAAAGATGATTAGGGCCAAAATATTCTAGTCCGAAGGATTTTGATCCGAATTGACCAGAATTAAATAGTTCGACAGTCTGAGAGGGCCGGCCTGAAATTAGTGGGATGAGTAAAAAATCATGAATTTCTATTGTTTATCTTTATATTTTGGTTAAATTAATAATGAAAATTTTATGTTTGAAACAGTTTAATTTAAGCACTGAAAACGTAATTGTTGAAACTTAAACGATTTATTCAATTAATTAGTGATAAGTTATATTATATACCAAAGGTTACGAGTTCGAATCTCCTCAATACAACAAATCGGGTGTGTGAGTAAAAATAAATAAATAAATAAATAAAATTTTTAAAAAAAGTTATGTTATATTTAATATTAATTTATTAAAATTAGAAATTTAAGCATCATCAATTGACAAATTTAGAAATATTAAATATTTTCTCATAAACTTACTAACCTGACTGAAGGGTTATGATTAGGATCAAGAATTTTCAGTAAGAAAAAAATATAGCTCGAATTGACTTGAATCAAATATACACACGCTATCTAGTTCGATTTGCTTGTAAAATTTAGGCCATCTCCAATAGTCTTCACTATAATACAACATCACTATCACTAAAATACAACAGATTCTCATTTCATCTCCAACTGTCTGGACTATAATTCTACACCAAAAGATAATATTCACTTTATTCTCTTTATAATTATTATTTTATAATTGCTAACATATAATCATATATGCAATTTCATTTAATGGATAACTATAATTAAATTCAACATTTCATAATAATTATTAAAATATTTTTTTAGAAACAAATTTATTTGAATTAATATAAATAAAAATATGATTCATTAAAATAGTACAAAACTAACATAAAGTTACATAATATTATATTCTAATTCGGCCTCCCACAAATGATCAATTAATGCATTTCGAAGTGAGAAGTGGCCTTTCAGATTATTATGAAAATATTTGTATCTTTTTTTTATTATTTTATGCGCATTTTTATGTTTTATTTTAGTATATTTATGTAGTTTTTATTGTTGGCCTAATTTTTATCTAATTTAATTTTATGTTCAACATTTGCATCAAATTAAATTTATCATGTATAATAAATTTCAATATTAATTTACAACATATTATTTAAAATACAAAAATAAATAACAAATAACATACAGGGAAAAAAACAATAAAACAAAAAATAGCATAAAAAGAAAATGAAAAAAGAAATTTGTCATCGAGAGAGAGAGAGAGATAGAGAGAGAGAGACAATATTAATACTGTTTCTTTCTCCTCTCCCCCAAAATACAGTGATTGATATCGTGCGCAGGCAACAATGGACTTAGGGGGCTGGTGGGGGCAGTCGTCCCCCTCAAATTTTGTAAAAGAAAAATAATATATATCTATTATATAATTATTATATAAATATAATATTTTTGCCCCTCCCCCCTCTCTCCCCTAGTATTAATATTTTTGCACATTAGATTTATTAATATCTAAGTATGGTTTAAATTGATGTAGTGAGATGCCCAAAATAGTATAATGCTAAATAAATAATTTTATTTAAAAATTCAAAAGTATTTTCATTTTGTTTATATTGCTACTTTACTACTTGTGTAAGTTCATTTTATTGTTATATTTCCCCTTATTTATTCTTATTAACATTTTAAATTTATTTCATTATATTTTAGATTTTTATTTTTATTTTTTTAGAAGAGAGGTATTAGAAGTATTCGTTGAAGGTGGGAAAACGCCGTTTTCTATTATTGAGTATGGTGAAAAAAAAGGAAACACCATCAAGATTTTTTATATAAAAAAAGGAAAAAAATTGCACATTTTTTCCTCACATATATGGTAATTGGTAGCTTTGCACAAATTAACTAGGTTTAAATGATCGAATATTTCATAATTGTGTGTACTTTAATTGTTTTATGCCAATTAACATGTTGTTCAGATCCCTACGTTTACCTTCTATGATCCAGGTTCTGCTCCTAGATATTTGCTCTCCCTGGTGAGGATGGATCAGTTGGATTATCCCAACTTTCATTTTAGATATAGTTAGATGGTGATGTTCCACAATTGTATCTTGTATTTGTTTTTTATTAGTTCCAGTTTGGAGTTGCAGTCAGTCTTGGGTTGTGCTCCACGTTCTGTTTTTCTTTTGGTTTTTGGGGTTAGCATTCGGTCTGTGGTTGCATCCTCATTTAGTTGTTGCTTTGTTTCCAGTTCGAGTACTTGGTTAGGGATGTGTTCACTTTTGGGACACATTCCACCTATGACTTTGTACGAGATGATTTGCGATTTATATACAGGCTGGGCATGGTGCCGAATGATCCACCCCTTTTAGGGGTGTTCTTCTAAAAAAAAGATAGAGAATTGAGTATAATTGAGTCAATGAGGTCGAACGGGACAAGAAATGATCGAGAAAAGATGGAACAAAAGGAAGAGGTTCGGGAAGCCAAGTTGCCAGTCCGAGACTAGACTAACCCCTAATGCGACTCGAGCTATGCGACCGAGCCGCCATTTCCTTCACTTGCAACGTGATTGGTCCAGCACAGGTCGCACCCCACTCTGTATCTTCCCTGCCTTGAGGCGTGACTGAGGATTGACTTTTCAATTTTTCTCCCATTCCCATTTATTTTAATCCCCAATTGTTTCCCCACTATACATATCTATCCACTTTCAAAAATTAAGGTAACAACTTCACCCAGAGCCATATTTAGAAGTTAGAGAAAATAGAGAAAAGAGAAGACCAAAGAGTGAAGGAAGAGAACAAGAAGAAGAAGGGCTGAAGTAAGATTAAAGACCAAATCCTCCTCTTGGGTTCATTTGTTCTTTACTTTTGTCAAACCATGTTTATTCTTTTAATAATTTCATTTATTAATTTCACCATGAGTAGTTAAGCTATTATGTAGATGGGGATTTGAAAGTAATTGGGTTGTTAATGCATATTTACTATACATAATATAGTGTTTATGGTTTGAATTCTCTCTTTATATTTTTATGTACATGGATGTTGATTGTTTGACAACCAATTAGCACGATTATATTTATTGATCTATAAATCGAGAGAGGGTTTCAATAGAGGAGTTTGAGAATACAAAGCATGATAATCAAGAGATTTTTTGAGAGAATTTAGATTATTGTGAAAGTTCGGAATCTTGAGAGCTTTTGGTTACTACGTCTTAAGAATCAATTAGACACGGTAATCTTGGGGGTAACTCATGACCTTTATAATTAGAGAGAAAAGTGATTACAATAGTGAATTACAAACCTCAAATGAGCACTCAATAGGATATAGAACGTATGATACGAGCCTAGGTAGAGCATCGAAGATCGAGTTCAAGCGTATGGAAAGAAGGGCGCGAGTTGCAACACGAGTATGGACGCGAGTGAACCACGGTCGCACTAAAAGGCACGATGTGCAACGCGAGTGATCCGCACTGATAACACAGGGGCTTTTTTCTTTGGTCCGGGCGCGATGTGCAACGTGACCCGGGGCACGAGTGGGCCCGTGTCGCGCCTAGTAGCGGATTTTTGTTTGTTTCTGTGACTTATTTATTTCTTCTCTATTATATTAATTCCTACTACGATTTGCTTATTTCCGCTCACCTATATAAGGGCTTGTACTGGATTTTCATTAGACAATTTTTTGATATTATTGAACTTGATATTTTCTCTGCGTGAGAATTTCTTTGAATTGTGTGTTCAACCCCCACCTCTGTTTATGTCGTCTACACTATTGTTCCGAGGTTCTTGTCTTTAATCTCAGTAGGGTCTTCTATTTCATATATCAACGGTTCGTCTGCATTGTGAGGCTTAGGTCAAGGGATTCCATCTTATTACCTGATATAGTCATGGGTCGATCCGCATCAAGTGGTATCAAAACTTCGATTTTGTATCAGGTTCCAATATATCCTTTAATTTATGTATTTTTTCTGTATTAAAAAAAGAAAAGAAGTCGAAAAAAAAAAGAAAAAATCACCTGAAAAAAAGGACAAAATTTTGTCGGGAAAATTTTTGGCTTTTTCGTTGTTTCCAGTATTGTTATTTGTGTTCCCAAGGGCTAAAATATTGTCCATGGAAAAATTAAAAAATTTCCAGAAATTTTCAAATTTTCAGTGATATTTTGGTGCAATTTTGTGGTATTGATTTGCGTTGTTGGGAGTGTTGTATTTTGGTGTTTAGAGTGTGTTGAGCATTATTGGTAGTTGTTGAAAAAAAAGAACGAGAAAAATGTCCGAATCTGTAGGTTTGGGAGATGATTTTCCCTAGAACATTGATGTCAAAGACATCATCGAAGTATTGTGGCAAGAGATGGGTAAATTGATGAAAAAAGAGATGGAAGATGCGTGCCAGTTGATTGCTGCAAAGGAGCCAGCTACAGCAGTTCTTCACATGAACAAAGATGGTAGAGACGGAAGAGGAGAATGTGACGGAGGAAGAGGCGATCAAGACAATGATATACCTCATCTTAAAGTTGAGAGAGATGAGTACTATGAACTCGAGCTTTAAGAATATGAAGATGAAAGATACTCGGCTATTTGAGGACGGAGATATAGGAAAAGGAGGAATCGGGAGGATGATCATCTTGGTAATATCAAGATGAACGTCCCTTCTTTTTCGGGAAAGAATGACCCAGCAATGTACTTGGAATGGGAGAAGAGGGTCGATATGATATTCGTTATGAAGAAGGTTCAGTTAGCAGCCATTGAGTTTTTTGATTATAGTATCGTGTAGTGGGATCAACTAAAGGCCACTAGATGGCATAACAGAGAGAGACCGATAGAGAGGTGGGAAGAGATGAAGGCAGTCATGAGACGGCATTTTGTACCGAGCTATTACTATTGGGAGTTGTATAACAAGCTGCAAACATTGAGGCAAGGATCAAACATTGTTAATGAGTACTACAAGGAGATGAAGATATCTATGATCCGAGCTAACGCGGAGGAAGATAAAGAAGCTAATATGGCAAGATTTCTAGCAGGTTTGCAAAGAGAAATTCGGGAGGTGGTAGAACTGCAATATTATGTTAAGTTAGAGGAAATGGTCTACATGGCCAACAAGGAAGAGAATTGTAACGCCCCAGGCCCACAGGGGGTGGGTCTTAGTAACAAAACGACGGCACAACGGGCTCCGCTAGCAACTATTTGACATCCGTCCTCGCACTGCCAAAATGGTTAACCCAAGTTATTAGAGAGTCCATTGAGCCCACTTATATACTCATCATGCTTTCATTCTCCCACCGATATGGGATGTCACATTTTAATAGAATCACTTATATACTCATCATGCTTTCTTTTTAAGTAGGGTAGCTCTATAATGCCCCAATTTCACTTTTAATAGAAAAAGGGCACATTACTCGTGCTTTCATTAATAAAACCATTTATTGAAAATACAGCGGAAGTTTCAATCATAAATTGACATTTATTGCATAAATAAAGTCAAAAATAAAATAAATATTCTCATTTAATCATGCTTGACCCTTTGACCACCGCCATCACATCTTATCCACTCACACACTACCTGAGCTCTTGCCTGAAAGGAATAAAAGATTGGGTTGAGTTTCTTTAAACTCAATGGGGAGTGACCGTTATCCAAACTATAAATTTAACGGAAAAACATGTGAAAAGTCTAAATTCATGTAATCTGTACTTTTGTATCAACCCTTAGGCTTAGTACTTTATAGTTTAAAGACTCTGTACTTTATAGGCCAGAAGAGTCGGTACTTTATAATCTAGAAGACTCTATATTGAATTTCACATAGCTCCTGAACAAACATATAGAGAGGATAACAATACAATTTTCAACATAAAACCTCACATTGACCTTGACCTTGAAATAAAGAATTAATTAGATCCACGTGCGCCGCCTCGACGATCCTAGACGAAGAGAGGGCTAAAAATAAATGCTTTGAGATGAACTTTGAATGTTTGATGTGATTTTTGTGAATGAGAGATCCTCTATTTATACTAGAAATTGTAAATTAATCATGGAACGTGTGAAATGAAACCATGTGTGTGCTTTAAGGCTGGCAGCAGCTCACTGCTCACAGGCTCACTAATCACATTTCTCATTTTTATTGAATATATAGCATTCATTTCAATCAGAATCCATTTATTGGTTATATATCATTCATTATAATCATTCTACATCCAAAAATTGTGCAGATTTTTCACAGATAGTAGTGGACAATACCCATTAATCCAGAGGAAAATTAATCACCACAAAATGGAAAACACATTCAATATCCACCAAAATCCAAAACACATACTAAAAAAATATATAAAGTGATAAATTTGGATTTTGCACTAGTTTTTGTTATATTTAATTATGCATTTTATTTAGTTTACTTGTGCTTTTATCTTAGTTTAATTGAATTTCACTTGTTCTCATAGTTTGGTATGTGTTGTGATTTTTATAAGATTTGTCCCCATTTATGTTGTATTTTTTAGAAGAGAATAGTTGATGATATCCCGGGTCGTGCGTTGAAGAAATCAAGTCGAGAAAAGAACAAAAACGACGCTGAAGGAAACTCGCAACCGAATTTGTGAGTGCGCCTACAAGCCGAGTCGCGAATGAGAAATGGGTCACCCTTCTGGAAGCTCACTACTGGAAGAGGATTTGGAAGAAGAATATTCACTAGCTCGAACGCGAATTATTCAGAGAGCCTGTGAAATTGTTACTACATTGGTGACACTTGGACTTGCGACCCGAGTCGCAAATGATTGGTCGCGAGCGAGCTCACGAATTTTCTGGGCTAGTTCAATTTTTAATCTAATTTTGAGCTTTATTTTCCCAAGTATAAAAGGATTATTTGGGCGAAAACTAAATACAATTCAACATACCCTAAAGTTGATACCAGAGAAGAACGTGGAGACCAAAGAGTTCAAGGAGTTCAAAATTAGAGGTGAATTAAATCTTCCGGGTTTTATTTACTGAAAAATGATAATCCGTGCTATTCGTGTTTTAGTTATCTGCTTAAAATCTGTTCTATGATATGTGTGGGACAGATGCAATAACATAAAAGAATAAAGCAGTAAAAACGCACGAGATGGTAACCCAGTTCGGTTCAACCAACCTACTCTGGGGGGATTGCTCCCAAACTTGAAGTTTCGACCGGTACTCTTTCGAAGAGTGTATTAGGGTTCTTACACATACAAGCCTCCCGCCTTATGTCGCTCGTTCTTCTCCATGAACTCTTTCGCTAGCCGAAAGTTGTAAGATCCCCTCACAACCGTGACACTAGACTCTCTCTAGCTACCAACGACTTCAACTTACAATCTCTCCCGAGATTGCGTACAAAACAATAATAAAAATGCCCTCACGTGTTTCACTCAAAAACACTCAAAACTAGTCTATCACGTTGAACGTATTAATGAACAACTACTAGTTACAAACGACCACAAACTGATTCTAACACTAGAATCTAAACAAAATATCAGTGGCACCGATTGCTCCTCAATTCGGTCTTCTTATAGACTTTGGCGTCGATCTTCATCCGCCGCCAACAAGGTAAGTGGATTGTGGTTTGTTGCCTTCCAATCATGTGTAGATACTCTCCATGTGTACTAGGGTTATTTCAGCACGGAATCTACACCATAAGGCAGTAAAACGAATTTATCTTGACCTTCTAAACTGGTTTGGCGCAAGATCTTTTCAACATGGAAACTGCCATATATAGAGTGTCCCTGGTTCTGTCTGGGACAAACTCTGGAACAGTTCACCAACTGTTCTTCTTTTCTTGCACAGCGAAAAACAAATCTTCGTGGGACATATCCAGGCACACATTGTCGAACATATCTCGCCAATACAACAACAAAAATACTTAGTGCATGACGGTGGCACTAACATTTACTCTAGTATTGAATTACAATATTTATTTATTTATTTTGGATATTTATTTTACGATGAATAGCTAAAACCATAGTATTATATGGTTGTATTATGATTTATTTATGAAGTTCTTTTAATTCATTTTATTTGGTATCTATGATATGATCATGTTTTGATTATTCTCGTGCTTGATTTTGTATTGTTTAACTGATCACTAAATGATGCAACCTGAATTCATAAATCGAGAGATGATTTTTGACACAAGATCTGGAATAATTAACTGGTTAATCAATATCACTCGACACAGTTACGGTTAATTTAGAGAACAATAAACTGGAACCGTTAGAAGTTACACAATGAATGGACACGTTAATATTTAATGTATGATCTACAATCTAGGTACTTCGATAGAATGTTTAGAATACAAAAGTGGTTGTTCTATCATGATTTAAATCCCAAAACATATGCTTAATGAAATAATTAGAAGAATGGATTAAATAATGAATTTCCAATCCTAGAATGTGTTTCCTCTTCATTGTTTACTTCATCTGTGTTTATTTATGTGGTAGTAATTTATTTTATTTATTATTTTCAATCTTTAGATAATTTAGTATCTTAATTATGTTAGGTGGTCTAGATAATTAGTAGTTTAATTATTAAGTCTATGTAGATACGACCTTGTTCACTACTACACTATAAATCTCATTATGCACTTACAGCTAGGTTAAAATAAATACCGAGCATAGAGAAACAACATTGGCACCAAAACAAAAGAAATCAACAACTTACATTGAAATTGCAAGATGCCCAAATCAATAATTTACCTTGCCGCTTGCACATATCGAGTGTCAAGTGTTGATAGCCGGCAAAGTCACACAAAGAAAGAGAGAGAGAGATAGACGACATAGAGTGAGAGGGGGGAGAGAGGCGGTAGAGAAGATGGAATTATTATTTTTTTAGCATAATTAACTATTATTATTATTTATATCCCAGAATCGGCTTGATTACTAAGATCATGACTGGTGTGTTGGAATGGAATGTAAATGAAATTAGGATTTCTACGTCTATTTCAATCATATGGTCGGTATATTTTTCCAATCATGAATCGTCATTAAATTATAAAGGTCCCAATTCCCATAAGCATGATATAATTAGTCATTCTACCTTTCTCCCATGGTATTATATATTCTCATTTAGCATTTTTTTCATTTTACAAAACTGTGCTTGTTTATTTTTTATATTGACAAATGAAATATCATACCCTCATAAAATATTTTATTAAAAAATAAAAATTTAATATTTTTTCTAGAAAATTTAAAATAAATTATAGTGTAAAAATAACTAATGAAGAATATATAAAAACTCAAAATTCGTCAATAATTTGTATAAATTCATATGAAAAAAAATTGTCATTCTGGCTAAAATTAATATATTTAAAAGTTAGTGGCTAAATTAAGTTTTTTTAAAGTTTGAAGGGCTAGTTTTATATATTTCCACTAAAAATTATGCCACGTTTGTCTAATACCTCCCATGTGTGGTTTACAGGCTATTACACAGGGGCGGGATTACCCAGTGCGCACCTCGATAGCGGCTGCGGATTACCTTCGACAAAAAAAATAAAATTAAGTTGTAAGTGTGAATTAAAGAATTTAATTTAAAAGTTTCAAAGCTTGGTTTTTATGTAAGAGTTCCTATGAATCCTCAATTTAATAAGGGGAACAAGGAAAACAGACCAACACTAAAATAACAAGAAACTAGAATTACAAAATAATGCCATTTGATGATGATTCAGTGGTGGTGGAGTAATTTATCTCCTGATTAGTTCACCCACCAACATTGTTATGGTTTTCCAAATATGATCTTTACGTTGATTCGAAAAGAAAAGAAAAGAAAAAAAAAAGGAAAATTGGGAAACTTGGTTGGCTCAATTTATGCGTTGGTGGACAGGAAATAAAAAATATAAAATCAGAATTTATGGCAAAATTGGAAAAGATAAAAAGTGAGAAGAGGTAGTGAGGTGGGCCATAAATAATAGGGCACACGCCCTACACGTTAAAGCAACTAAACCTATTTAAGTTAAGAAAATTAAAGCGTAAAAAAACAAAACTAAATGCGGTTCACGTGCTCCATACACGCTAATCGCTCATATGTTAACGTCGTGTCACGTGCATTTCACGTTCGTTGACATGAGAAGCTTTCTGGCCTAACGTGAAACGTGTGAGAATCATGATCCCCACTTTCCACACGTGTCGAACAGTTATCCACGCTCCTCCTCCTCCCTTTTTTACCCTCGTGGCTCACTACTCACCGTTGATTTTCCACCTGCCTACAAATCACACCGTCCAACTTCTCCTAAGTATTCATAATCTATTGCCGAAAACTAATATTGTAATCTTAAATATTGATCACAATGGATACAGGTATGGAAATCAAACTGAAGACCGTCAAGCTCAAACTTCACCTTTTACCCAAATGCCCCAAAAAGCTTCATAATTAGTTAAATTTATTATTAAATGTCTTTTTACATGAATTATTAATAATTGATTTATAAGAGCAACTGCAAAATTGGAACGAGGATTAAAATAACGCATCACAAGATATTTGCCGATTGCATTTATCTAATTCTAACCTAACCATGGTAGCGGCTTTTTTAACCATTGTTAAACCACACCAAAAATTCATACACATGCAGAGAGGCAGGGCGAGAAAATCACGAGCAAAAAGAATCTGTTTTTAATGTAAAAGGTTAAAATAAAATAACCAAACACCCAAACCTCTCCTTATTTCTTTCACTCTCCTGAAGAAAGGAGGGAGGAACAAGCAATTCTTGTTTTTTTTTTTTCACTTTGCTCAGATAATTTATTCAAACTGTTCTTTTTCCTTTTCCTGAATATACTAGGTGGAAACACCCAAAACACTGGTGAGTAATTTCCTTTAATCCCTACTATTCTACTTTTATTTTGTTTAATTTCTGTTTCTTCCATTTAAGTGTTCTTTAATTTTTTATTTTTTATTTTTTATTTTTTATTTTTTATTTTTGTTTTGTCATGCATGTTTATGTAGATTTGTAGTTTTTGAGATCTGAGAGAGAGAGAGAGAGAGAGAGAGAGAGAGAGAGAGAGCTGTTGTTAGTCGGATTTCTGCCGAAAAGATTGAATTTTTTTGAATGTTTTAGATGGGTTTGTGCTGGATTTGATTTGTCGCATCTTCTTGAGTGTGTATGGTTTTGGAATTTTTCCATAGGAAGAAGTGGATGTTTACTTTTTATTCTGTTATTTGCGCTGTTGAAGTTAAAATATATATATTGGTGGGTGTTTGTGGCACTGTGAGATGAGGAAAGAATTTGGTATGGCGAGTATTGGGTGGAATGAGGAAGATAGGGCTATGGCGTCTGCGGTTTTGGGGACGAAGGCTTTTGATTACTTGATCTCAAACTCGGTGTCTGCTGAATGCTCATTGATGGCGATGGCTAATGATGAGAATTTTCAGAATAAGCTTTCAGATCTCGTAGAGCATCCAAATTCTGCCAATTTTTGTTGGAATTATGCGATTTTTTGGCAACTTTCGAGGTCTAAGACTGGAGACTTAGTGTTGGGGTGGGGGGATGGGTGTTGTCGAGAGCCTCGTGAAAATGAGGACTCCGAGGTTACCCGATTTCTCAAGATTCGACTTGAGGATGAGTGTCAGCAAAGAATGAGAAAGAGGGTTCTGCAGAAGCTGCATATCTTGTTTGGGGGAAGTGAAGAGGAGAGTTATGCTTTTGGATTGGATAAGGTTACTGATGCTGAAATGTTTTTCCTGGCATCGATGTATTTTTCTTTTGCTAGGGGAGAAGGGGGTCCTGGTAGATGTTTTGGTTCCGGTGAGCATGTCTGGTTAACTGATGCACTGAAGTCTCCTGTTGATTACTGTGCTCGGTCGTTCCTTGCAAAGTCAGCTGGCATGCAGACAATTGTCTTGATTCCAACTGATATTGGTGTGGTTGAATTGGGTTCCATCAGATGCATCCCAGAAAGTTTGGAGCTCTTGAAGGTGATTAGATCATCTTTCTCTTCAATGTCCGCGGTCCTCAGGTCCAAGAAACCAGTGGCTGTGACTGCAGTAAAAGACAAAAGAAAAGGGGATGCCCCAATTTCTACTTTAGTAACTGGTAAACATGCAGCAGATGTAGTTCCCAAGATTTTCGGGCAAGATTTGTATTCTAATCGTGTGGAAAAAAGTGATGTTGGCAAAGTTGAACACAGGACGTCGGATGCCAATGCAATTGGCAATAGGCTGCCATTCTCCAACTCTCAGAATGGTTTCCATGCCATGGTGTGGAGACAGTACGGGAATGTTATGCCAGCAAACCCGGTAGAGATATATAATCCTACGAGACCAGCAAAACATCTTCATGACACGGTCAATGGGGCAAGGGAAGGCCAGCAGCGAAAACCAGCACAAATGCAGATTGACTTTACTGGAGCGACTGCACGACCTATTAATTCCAGACCACGTAGTGCAGAGTCCGAGCACTCTGATGTTGAGGTTTCATGCAAAGAAGAGTGCATGGTTCCATCAGAAGACAACAGGCCTAGGAAGCGTGGGCGAAAACCTGCCAATGGAAGGGAGGAGCCCCTCAATCATGTAGAGGCAGAAAGGCAGCGGCGAGAAAAGCTGAACCAGCGTTTTTATGCACTGAGAGCGGTCGTTCCAAATATTTCCAAGATGGACAAAGCTTCCCTCTTGGGAGATGCTATTGCTTACATAACCGAGCTTCAGAAGAAGCTCAAGGACTTGGAATCTGAGAGGGAAAGGCTAGTGAGAGAAGCATCAGTTTCGGAAACTAAGCCAAATACAGAAATGCAAGCCTGCATTCCGAGCATTGACATCCAAGCTGGCCGGGATGACATCACTTTGAAGGTAAGCTGCCGACTGGATGCTCACCCCATATCAAGGTTCATTCGAGCAATCAAGGATGCTCAGGCAACGATAGTTGATGCAAAATTCGCATCCGGGAGTGAGAAAGTGTTTCACACGTTCGTAGTGAAATCAGATGCACCGGAACGGCTAACTAAGGAGAAGCTGCTAGAAGCAATTTCCCATGATTCGAACTCGCAGCAGCAGCAGCAGTCCTCATCTGTTGGGTAAATACCTGTATTATTGTGTTTACAAAATTACTAGGTAGTGTACCAATATGAAAAGCTTTTGCAGATATCTTGATATACGCAGTTAATGGTAGGGTTAGGGAAATACTACCTCCATTTCATCAAGTCTATTTGTTTATATTAACACTAGATATTATGCTGTAAGAACATAGTTTGCGAGATTTATCAATTTGTTAAGTTCAATTTATGACCTTTTATTTCCTCATATCTATAAATTTTCATTTTATTCACTAATCTAGTTGAAATGGCTGTGTTGTGAATTCTGATGAATAAAGAGAATTAGTTCCTACATAAGCTCAGAATTGATGGTTTGGTTGTACTAGGAAAGGTGTCATAATATGTTGTCTGAAATAACCATCAATAGTGAGTGAATTTTGATTTCTTGCGAGCTTTGGAGGTTGAAAGAGTATATATGCTACCACATTATCCACTATCCAGACACTGTAGATCTTGTTTGTTTCTTGATTTAAATGAATATTATAATCTCTGTCATGAAATAAATTTGTCACTCACATGATCAACAGTTTAGGGTTGATTTTTGGTGGTGGTTACTTTCTGTATCGATATATACGACTTTGTTTCTTGAAAATGACAGACATGAACGTTTCTCTGAAAACGTGTGAATTATCGAGACTAAATAGTTTGGTCGAGAATTATTGAGATGATATTTACAACTTGTGTTTGTTTGATAAAACGCTGAAAACGTGTGAATTATCTCTGTTTCCTTTTTCCAACTATAATCTGGTATTTTTATAGATTTATTTATATAGCCAAGTGGTATTATTTTATTTGACGGGATTGAATCTAAACTCCTCCACTGATAAACTTGTACCAATTAGAAAATAATAATCAGATGAGTTGAATCTGAATGTTATAATTAATTAATACCATAACATCAAAATTATTATAAATTAAAACGAGAAATCTAATCTGCTTCGCTGTTGTGATCAGCAGATAGTAAATAACAATAATAATATATATTTTAAAAAAAAAACTACTTTAAACAAACCGTAATTGTACGGCAGGTAATGTATTACTTTGTACAAAACATTCATAGATTATTATGGGGGGGCAAAGGGCAGAAACTGACCGAGTGTGTACAAAAGTCAGAAAAACTCAACGCTGACGGACAAAAATAAATAAATATATTTGTGTATAATAATAAATGAAAACGGCACTACAAAAAGGTTTCTTCATTCTTGGATATATTATTTTTCCTTTATTACTCTTTGATATATGTATATTTTTTCTTTTTTTTTGAGAGAACTCTTTGATATTTATAGGTAGAGTGAAAACAGGTAAAAATAATTTAAACAAATCAATTTTTGTGTTTATTTAAGCATGTTATGCTCACTTATGCTTCAATAGTTCAATATCACTTTACCTACAATTTTTAATTTATTATTATTATTATTATTATTATTATTATTATTATCATTATTATTATTTACCCACAATTTTAAAATATCTCTACTACTAGTCCTCACTACCTCCAAACTAAGAACAATTTACACAAGAATATAGTACGTATATTTGGACATTTGTCATATTTTTTTTAGGGTCAATTTTTGTTTTTTATGTCAAATGTCTCATCTTACTCCAACTGCTATTTAATTTAAATCATTGTAGGAAGCTCGATTGATTGAAACGCTGTCGACGTTAAAATAGATAACTAAAACAATTAAATAAAAGAATTATGAAGAAAAAAGCCCGTGGTTGCGATCTGTATGTGTTGGAACTTGGAAGAAGAAAATAGTTTTTTTTTTTTTAAAAAAATATTTTTATAGGGAAAATGAAGAAAACAGTTGGACAAGTATCAATACTAATATATAATAAAAAAAAATTAAAATTTAATTTTTAACATATTATTATTTATAGGGTGGACCCATGTAGCACATAGTTATGGATGCATGACAATGAAATATCAACATGCAGTTCTGAATTATTGCTGGCTTGCTGCAGGTAATGTTTGGATGAAAGTAGATGTGATAAAAAAAAAAACCCTTTTTTATTTATTTTACCTCATGCATTAATCTGCTGTGCGTGAATTGTACGGAATTGTATGGTAAATATGGCAAAATATACTTACACGGGTACAATTTTACTTCGCAAACCTCAATATATATTTACTAACCACAACGTTTTTGTTGAGGCCAATTAGCAATTACTAAGTGGGGTCAGATAACACTAATTAACTAATTTAAAATTTGATAATTCATTCGATTGGATGCACCAAACACTTCTACCCCATACAACTTTATATGTAGGCACGGGAATTCTTTGCTAGCTACACTACACAGGTTGGGAAATTCTTTTGTTTATTTTATTTCAATTTTATATTTTATCACATTAATAAATACGAGTATGAATGATTATGGTGCGTACAAAGTTTTTTATACATAAAATCCCCAAAATAAAAATAAAAATGCAATGATGATAAGGAAGCAATGAATCAAATTGTGCGCAAAATCTTTCAAACTATCATTTGAGGCATTTAAAAGCTCCAATTCTCCATCATCTTAAGCTGCGGACTAGCGTATCACAATTTTAGTTTTGAAATTGATATTCCGAATGATGTTGGTGCTCTATTTTTATTTATTTATTTTGTGATTTTAAAAAAGTGTGGAGCTATATATGTGATGCTAAGATCTTAATGTTTCAAGTTAAATGAAAATTCCAAAATATAAATTTTTAATTGAAATATGGAGAATGCGTAATGCTGAAAAGGAAAATGGGTTTTTTAATTGGATTTTTGAGTGTTTTTTTTTTCTTCTTTTTTTTGCCCGATTTTGACGATGAAAACTAATTGGGGTAGTATATAACATGGGCCTTATTATGCTATAATTGAAACTTTCACCTGATGTTCATTCTTTCTTTCTTGGGCTTGATCCTCCAGAGAATTTCTTTAAAACTAGAAACCATTATATTATATTATATTATAACAGTTTGCTAGAGGGCTATTTAGTGCTAGATACTTTTTTATTTTTCTTTCTTTTGGCTTCACTGATACATTTTAAAAATAGAAGATAATATGTGTTCGGAATAAAGAAACTCGATTGCCTGGGGCCAACCATATTCTTCCCATGGTTATTTTTATATTTCAAATTTGAATAAATAAATACTAGTGTGTTGACAAAAAAAAAGAGAGAATTGTGAAAGCGACTTTGAATTTTATTCGTACAAAATACGAACCCACTATCCATTTGTATGTATCAAAAATCTAAATATGATTTAAACAAAAAATAAAATAAAAATTGCGGCACCCACTCCCCAGCCGTTGAAAAATTCATTCAAAAACAATAAAAAATTATTAATTGTTGAGAGTGGGATTTGAACCCACGCCCTTTCGGACCAGAACCTTAATCTGGCGCCTTAGACCAACTCGGCCATCTCAACTATTTACTTAATAAAACTATGTTTATTTATCTATTTTAAATATTAGAAAAGTGTACGAAAATAATTGCCTCACCTACCAAATTGAAATAAATCGAAAATATACAAGTCCTATTTAATAAAGTGTAAATAGATAGATATAGGTAAAAGTAAATAGTGATTGAGAAAAAAAAACTTTTAAGAATAGGGAATTATTTGGACAATTTTGAATGTAAATGTCTCAAATACTCTTATGACACACTTGGTCTCCACACTCAATCATTGTGTAAGTGTATTTTGACATTTCTTACTCATTACACAACAAATACATACAATATATATATATATATATATATATATATATATATATAGGGGTGGGTTCAAATAGGAATCAATCCCCCCGTGAGAACCTAGGAACCAATCAAATTCAAGAATTTTGATGACATGACGGATAAAAAGGCGGTGACATAGTTGTAAATATGTAAAATTCGAAATATAAGGGGTAATTCCAGATTTTTTTTTATAAAGTGATGTCATCATCTTTTAAAAAATTCTTAAAAACTTTAAATAATCATAACTTACTCGTTTTTTATCCAATTTATGCAAAAAATATATCAAATTAAAATTTTTTTCATGCTCTTTCATTTAAGATCCAAAGTGCATATGTTTGTTTGGGTAAAAATTGATGAAAAATACAAAAAATAATTTTCTCATATATTCAACTCGTAACTGTCAGATATTGCTAATATGATATCACAATATTGCTCATATATTGTGTTTATGTTGCTAACATGAAATTTTTTATGCACGACTTTGAATCTTAAGTTGCTTTCATGAGAAAATAGTTAAAATATGAGCTATATATAGTTAAGTTCATAGACAATTATAACTTTATCAATGCTTAATATTATTTTAAAAACTTGTAATATTTGAGAATTTAAGTCATACTAGCATATCGTTATTCACATATTAGCAATATGTTACTAACATATTAGCAAATTATTAGTCGCATAACAGCAGTGTGTATATTTCTAACATATTAGCAATATGTTGTATGTATGAATGATGTTACACATGTTGCACAATATTATTTTAAATGTGGTCCAATGTTATATGTGTAGTGTTTAATATGTGTCAATTTAATATTATGATCTCGTCAAGTTAGCAATATGAGTCTACCTCATGTTAGCATCAGAATCTCTTGATGTTAACAATATAAATCTCTCATGTTAGCATATTAATTCAACGCCAGAAAAGACAACGATTTTAAAGTGTTGTCTATTTAATTCCGGGAATTGGGCTCAAAATTCGAAAAAACATAACCTAATTTCTAAATTATGAAAATAACCCCGCCTTCATTAAGTTCTCAAGTATTACAAGTTTGCCACCTTACTTTGACTAAATTATGGTCATTAGATCTAATCAAATCTAAAGTTAGGATTGTTTCCTAGGTTCTCACGGGGGGATTGGGTTCTTATTTGAACCATTCCCTATATATGGGAGTTTTAGTATGTGAACATAGAGGGTATGTGTAATTTGTGGACAAATCTTGGCCGTTAAACTCTTAAGATCAAGGGATATTATTAATTAATTGTGAAACTTATAATTATGCTTTTTTATAGATTTCAAATGCACTGGGGTTAAAATTGTACAATTAACTTCTTTATTTTTGGTTGTAGCGATTTCAAAGGAATTTGGGAAGGAAAATTACACTCCCTTTCATATGAAAATGGATTTTCAAATTGGAAATACTGATACTTAGAGATTGATTATGAGGATCATTTTTTCTAGCGTTGTTTTTCGAGATTTCACAATAAAAAAATATATGTTTGGATAATTGTCGATCTTTATGAATTTCTTTTTAAGTTTTCTGGTGATGAGATGTTCCTTTTGGTGGATTCTCAATTGAACTATGTGAATGACGAAATCAAGAGCAAGAAGAGACGTTGGAGATAAAATAAGTGATAACTTATTAAAACAATCAAGATATTTTGTTTCTTTGTTATTTATCGTATCTGATTCAACTTTTCGATTAATGCTATTTATTATGTTTGAATTGCTATTTTTATTTTTTATTTTTTTAGGGGTTTTATTGTTTTGTTGTGATTACCTTTAATTATGCGGTAATCATCCTACACACCTAAAATGCAAGATATTTTTGACAGGTGTTATTTATCACCTTTGTATTGCTTTTTTTCATCTTTTATATTGTTGTTTTTCATTTTGCTAGTTATTTATAGTTTTGACTATTGCAATTAAGCTGGGTCGCATCGGTATTTTTTTCAATTTTATAGTGTTATCGTTATTTTGTTGTTAACTTTGTAAATTAATGATTACAATTAGAGCAACTTTATAGTTTTGTTTTTGTAGTTTTGTTGACTGATATTTAAGGTTTTTGTAGTGCTTTATTTTCAACTTTATATTGCTTTATATTTTTTTGGTAGTTATGTATAGTTTTGATAACTGATGGTTTTGTGTATATGTGGTGCTGTTTTAACTTTTAAAAGTCAGCACTAAGAAGTGAGAAAAAAACATTGGAAAAAAGATAAATAGCATGCCAAGAAACTATTTTTCTATGAGTAACATAAAAATATATGCGTCAACGTGATTCACTCCCAAAAATTAAAAATCAACATTAAGAAGTTGGAAACAAACACTAGGAAAAAGATAAATAGCATGTCAAGGAACTATTTTTCTATGAGTTACATGGAGATTTATGGTCAACATGATTCACTCCCAAAAAATAAAACACACATGTTAATCAAATAAAACAACATTATGCGATATATAATGAAGAATATTTAAATAAATTCATAATATTTAAATAAAATCAGAACATTTTTTTTGCGGTGCTGCCAATGCTCTTTGCGTTGCTGTTTCTCCAAATGGTATAGTGTTGCTACTATTTTTACGGCTTAAGAACGTGGGTATGTTATTCCGTAGTACATTTCTTACGGTTGAATTTACAAATTTACATTACACTTAAGGTTACATTTAGAAGAAATAAATTAGATTAAAGAAGCTCTTCAATTTTTTGAATGGTTAAATAAATCCGACGTATATGTAAACTAATAAAGCTTAGGCACACTATACTTAGTTGAAGAAATAACATAGATCAATGTTAATCGTAGGCATTCAGTAAATGTTAGTCGTAGGCTTAACATAGATTAAACGTAATCATAGGCATATTTAATTGTAATCATTGGAAAAATTAATGTTATTAAAAAGTTTAATATAGTCGTAGGCAAAAATAACTTAATCATACGTTGCTTGTGTTAATCGTACGCCCTTAAAAATAAATCAATTGTAGGATCTTTTTATAAAAGAAACAATCGTACATGCTTTTAGTCAATCGTATGTTATATCAAATTAATCGTAAGTATACGTAATTATTTGCATCAATCGTATGCTATATTTGTGTTATTCGTATGCGTGTAGCCCATGCGCATGGGCACAATAAATATATATATATATATATATATATATATATATATATATATATATATATATAGGGGATGGTTCAAATGTTAACCACATACCCATGTAGAAATTAGGATCCATTAATAACCACCCATCTCAATAATATGAATGGTCAAGATTAAATTTCTAATTAAGGGGGCTAATTGCAAATCCCTCATCTCTTCAAATTCTATTAGATTTTATATGGTTAAAATTGTAAAAATAAATATATCCATAATCTCACATCCCTTAAATATAGGAAAAATAATAGCAAGTATATTAATTAGTTCATTGTACGCCTCTTCAACCAAAGCCCCAAATACAAATTCAACAAACCAAGTGGCAGAATATTAAGCAAATTAGCAAAATGGAATTTGACACTTATTAAGCTGAGAAATCGACGATTTCACACGTCATTTGCAGTAGCGGGTCGAGTTCAACATGTATATTATTAGCAACATTTTGTTAATTTAATTAACGTGTCATTATAAAGATATTAGCAATTTATTATAATAATATTAACAAGTAATAATCGAGATAATTATACAACTGAATATTTAATTATATAATATGTCATTTAAAGTATATTAGCAATTTAATACATTAATATTATCAAAAATATTAACAAACATATGTTAACAGGACAAAGAATTCTACAAAAATTGTTAATCTGATTAACATATCAATTAATTAATTACATTAATATTGGTAAGCATAGGAGCAATAAAACTATGCTACTGAAGTGTTGACCCAATTAACAATGTTATTATAAGGATACTAACAATTTATTTAATTAAATATTAGCAAGTGTATAATCAATTATATCTATGCTATAGAAATGTTAACTTGATAGCATGTCACCTAAAGGTTATTAGCAACTTATGACAAAAATACTAGCAAACATATATATTAGCATGACCCCAAACCTAAATATCATGCATCAATATACAAAAAATAAATAAATTGCAATTCGTACCATATACCCTATCTTATTATATAATATTTCAATCCAAACCCAATAAATTCAATAACAAAATTCGCATGTATGTAATGATATTTGGTCTAATTCATTTTACATAGTATTTCCTCGAGCACATTACAATACGCTAATAATGTATTATTTTTTTGTTAATTTACAATATAAAATGTGCTAATATCAAATTAAAACTGGTAATAATAATAAAAATACACCTCACGCTAATACGATAAGAACGATTTGCTAATATACGATATAAAATATGCTATTAAAATATATCAGTTAATGATCATGCATGCCATAATTTCTTCTACACATGTAAATTTTTATGTTTTAACATTCAGAGATGTAAAAATCTTTGAAAAATATGAATAGGGGGAAAATCACTTTAACATTGAATATATTTTTACAAAAAATAAAGAACAATCAAAATTAATTATTTTTAAATGATTGCCTAAATCCGCTGCCACATGATAAACAAAAAAAAAAATACCTTCAATGAACAAGTCGCCGATATTTTTTAAGACATAAGGTTTTACAATTGTAATGCATTAGAATAATTGAAATAAAAAATATATATATTGTATGAAGATATACATGCCATAAAATGTGGGATTTGATATTCCATATAAAATAAATTACTACCATACCCCCAACTAAAATAACTAATAATAAATTGCAGTTTTTACCTAATCAATTTTAGATCAATCTTGACCATGGAAATAAAAAATATGAATGGCTAAGATTGGATCCTAGTTTCTACAGGAGTATGTGGTTAACATTTGAACCAAAACCTATATATATATATATATATATATACATCACAACATAGAAAACTCTTCTGAAATCGGATATTCAACATGCAAAATCTTAAAAGTTGTTCCTCCCTGTGATTGGGGACACAATCTTTCTGAACCAATCTTCTTTCCAGAAACCCACAAAGACGAACCATTCTATGATACCCCATTCAATTATTGGAAATATCAAAGTGCCTGGCAAAATGCATTCATGATACAAAATACAAACAAGTCACACACATGGCTCTTTTTCTTTAACAGAGGTTGTGATATTTCCAACTTCCCAAATTGGTGGAGTCATTGGTGGGAATATTTTGGATCCTCATCCTTTATTTTCTTGCCAGAAGTTCATTCCTCCTTTAACCTTTTTAAAGGACGATATCAGCCAACTGAAGAAGAAAAGAAATTTACTCTATTATGTGTTTTCCATTCTAAGTTCTATTTACCATGGGTATTGTTCTGGACATTAGAATCTACCACAGAAGATTTTCCATCCATTATTAGAAGATTCAAGGTAAAGTGGTGGAATTCCTTCATAGTAACAGAAGAACTTAAACCTGAAAAGATGGCAAAATGGATCGCCAAAAATCAAGAAAATACAAAAAAGTCTTACTAAAAAACCAAGCAGATTTCCAAACACAAAAATCACAAATGGCAGCCCTACTTGCGAAAGCTGATAACATGGAAGAAATGCAAAAGATCATTGATAAATTCAACCCAGTCTCATCATCAAGACAAAGTAATTCCAGCAAAGAAGATGAAGAAGATATTGAGCCAATTGTTGATCTCAAGAAAGACTCCTTTACTTTTGGCAATAGTGGATTTTAAAAAATATATAAAAAAAAACCCAAAAACAGAAGTGGTTAATTAGTGTGAAATTTGATTGATATATATTTGTTTAATATTTACTAGTAAGGATAGTCTACTAGTAATCTGTAATATGTAGTCTTGTACATATTTATTGTTATTCAGTTTGTAATAGTTTCCTAGCAAGAATAGTTTGCTAGTAATCTGTAATATGTAATCTTGTACATATATATATGTAAAAAAAAAAGAGAAAAAGATAAAAGCAGGTACCCGAGAATCAAGGAAGCCCGCTCCAAGACAAAAGGAAAGAAAGCAGACGTGACACCACTCACCAACTTTTAAGAATTAAAAGGAAGTCCCTGAAAGTTCAGAAATTGCAAACAAGACCCTCCAGACGTCTATAAAAGGGGACATCCCTTACATCTTAGAATATCACACATCACACACATCACTCACAATCTCTTAGAACCTTTAGAACACACTTCACCTCTCAAACCTCTCTTCATTTCTCTCCAAACACTTGTAAGAACACACACATTCACATTGAAGTTCTTAGTTCTTCAAAGGCTTCGGCCTTCACATACCTTGAGTGTTGAGCGTATGTAGTGAGGTAGATCTTCGTAGAAAGATTGCAAAAAGCCCACATAGACATCCTCTCAACTTGGTTCAAACCCCTCAAACCCATATGAGCTTGTAGATCAAGCTTGTATCATCATCATCACTTCAAATCTTACGATTTGAAGATTTGTATATTAAGGTACTATTTTCAAAACTTTCTTATGAAATATATCTAAGTATTATTTCATTTGAATTTATCATCATCATCATCATCATCATCAAACTGCATTCGGTCGGTTCTGCCGCCCAAATCATTCATCATCATATGCATATGGCGTGCTCTGCCGCCTACAACAATCATATTTAAATTCTTGTAATTTATTTATGATTTGTGGACTCCAATTGAGGTCTCACAATCTTGTTCTTTACCTTTCAGTATTTTAATTTATGATTTGTGGACTCCATTTAAGGTCTCAAAATCTTGTCATTTAATTTCATGTTCTTTACATTCCAGTAAACTAACTTATGATTCGTGGACTCTCTTTGAGATCACACAATCAACTGACTCTTTTCATTTTTGTACTTTTCATTTCTGTACTTTTCGTTTCTATTATTTAATTTTTTTGTAACTAACTTTCATGATCTGTGGATCCATTCTGTGGTCTCGATCAACTAACTCTTTTATTCCTTTTATTTCTTTTCTGTAAGTTTTATTTCATGTTCTTATTTATTTAATTTCTTTGTATTTTTATTTGTTTCACTCACTTCTGTTCTTGATACTTTCCTGCTGTCACCTTCTCCTTCCCCACTTCTCCCATTGTCTTGTCCTCTTCCGGTGTCCTCCACTTCAGAAGAGTTTTGTATCGAGCACAGTGCATAAGCTCACACGTTAGCGTCGAGCGAGTGCACTGCGCGAAACGTCAGATAAAAAAATTAAATTAATTCAATTTAATTTTAGGGTTCACTAATTCTATTTTAATTAGGGTATATATTTATTTCAAAAAAATTAATTATCGAGCGCAGTGCACAAGCCCACACATTAGCGTCGAGTGTATACACTACATGAGATGTTAGATAAAAAAATTAAATTAATTCAAAAAATTAAATATATATTTGTGAAAGCAAAAAAAATGTAGAAATTAAAAACTGGAAAAAAGTTAAAAAAAAAAAAGAAAAGAAATGGGGAGCGGCGAGCGGGGACTACTAAAAAAGAAAAGAAAAAAAGAGAGAGGAGGAATAAGACCACCTCATAGGTTAAATAGAGATCCGTCTAACATAAGATATTCGTTAGACGATCTCGCACAAATGTGCATTTATCCAAAAATGTATTATCTGAGGAGTTACATATCTAAGTAGTACCATTTTCTAACTAATATAAAATGTAAAGATGTAAATGATGGATGTCGTATCTAACCAAATTAAAACTTGTTAATAAAAATTAAATTTGTAGTAGTGAGTAATGTATTCGGCGTGGATTAATAAGCTATACTTTTATATTTTTTAAAAAGAGTTTTTTAGATGTTATAATTAAAGTATAAATTAAAAGATATCTACCTCATTACTCTATGATGTTCTAATCTTATTTACTACTTGTCAGCAAAAATAAAACATTGCATGTGCTCGTATTATTTTTCTCACCTTCAAATTGTAAAAGAAAGACAAAAGATCACCTAAAATTTTGACAATAACGCGCCTATATGTCAAGGAATATTTACTGTCACGCTATGCTAACAATATATAAAACAGGAAACACAATTCGTATTTATTATTATAATACGAAAACAAAAAAGTATAAGCGGCTATGGTTGTTCGTAACAAAAAAAATAGATGTAACTTTGGGCATGACTTAGTAATCTGGTGATGTTTTAATGAGGCTAAATGTCTCAAATTCGAATTACACCATAAATATTATTAGGTGTGAATTTATCATATTTGATTTATCTCTTCTGTTTGGCATGATTTGCAGACACTTGGTTCTTTCAAGTGTGATTTATCTCTCTTGTGTGGTAGTATGGTTTATCTACATCTGGTTTTCCCGTGTTTAATCTACACCAGAAAATGTGGCTGCAGACACCTGGTTCCACCAACAACACTAGTTGTGAGCTTGTCACATCCGATTTTCCTTTATCTCTCCTGTGTGGTTCATTTATACATGGTTCTACCAACACTATTAGGCGTGAGCCTGTTACACCTGATTTTTCAAGTGTGGTTTATCTACACCTAATTTTCCTGTGTGGTTTGCAAATACCTGGTTCCACCAACACCACTAGGTGTGAGCATGTCACATCTGATTTTCCAAGTGTGGTTTATCTACACCTGGAAAACCAGATGTGATTTATCTACACCTAGTTTTCCTGTGTGGTTTGCAGACACCAGGTTCCATCAACACCACTGGGTGTGAACCTATCACACTTAATTTTTCATGTATGGTTTATCTATACCCGATTTTTGAAGTGTGTTTTATCTCTATTGTGTAGTTTGCATGCTATTTTACTAGGGCAAAACAAATAGATACTATAATTCTTTTCTAATAAAAAAAGTAAGATTTTTTAGCAATCTTTCTCAAATATATAAAATATTCAGCACACATAATTCATATTTATTATAATACGAAAAAAATGTAAATGGATAAAAATATGCAAAAGTGAATAGAGATTGAAAAAAAAGCAAGTTTTAAGAATAGGGAGTTTTGTGGGCAATTTGAATTGTAAATGTTTCAAACACCCTTATAACACATTTGATCCTCACACTCAATCATTGTGTAAGTGTACTTTGACATTTATTACTCATTACACAATACATACATACATACATACATACATACATATGTACGTACGTATGTATGTATGTATGTGGGTCCAATTCAATAGTAAATTATGAAATATTCGTAGCTTACATTTATGATTATAAATTAACATATGGTTAGTTTTATTAATTAGCATGTTAGGAAAAACTATCAAAGAACCCCTAGATCAGGTTTTGATGAGATGTCAAAACTATTTATGAAAAACTGACCAAAGCTCAAGCTGTAGATCGAAGCTGACAAGCCCAGGAGGGCATCATCAAAGAAGAACTCTAGAAGAGTCAAAGTCAACCGATCTGAAGGATGACCCAAATTGAGAGACACGTCATCCAGTTTAAAGTTCAACTTGGCTGAGGAATCATACCAGTCAAAGCAAGCTGACAACCGAGTCAGCTGAACTGAAGGAGAAAGGAGTTGACCAAAAACTGAAGAAACTGATAGAATGTCAGTTTATGTCAGAGACTTCCAATAGCCAACTAGAGCAATGACCAATCTCAGCTGACAAGCCCAGAACAGCCAACTGGAGCAATGGCCAATCTCAGCTGACAAGCCCAGAACTGCCAACTGGAGCGATGGCCAATCTCAGCTGACAAGCCCAGAACTGCCAACTGGAGCGATAGCCAGACTTAGCTGACAAAGCTCAGAACTACCAGCTGGGACGATAATGTTACTGAGCTGAGAAATCCAAAACTGCCAGCTGAAGTTTCGAACTGCCAAGAGAGCTGAAGCCAGAAGACTCCTGGAGTATATTGCTTAAATCAGCGTATCTTGGAATAAATGCTCCTTCAAGGATCCTGAAATTTAATGAAGATCGAGTGGCAGAGTAACGACTACTTCAACCAAATGATCCAAGCGATCATTAATGACCACCTGCCATTGATGAGTCAACAAAGCCTCTGATCAAATGGACAATGGAGCTCAACGGTCATAAAATCACTCCTCTATAAAAGACGGGTAAATCAGAGTTCCACATACTTTTCGCAAATATTTTTTCGCATATACTTCGCACAAGCTAAGAGCTTTTCTTTCTCCCTCCCACTCAAGCTCAAGTGCAACATTTGATAGAAACTGAGAAGAAGAATTCACTGAATCAAGACATCCAGCCAGCTATTGACGATCCAGCCAGGGCAACCTTCTCAGTTCCAGCTATTCAAAGATCAACTACTCAGCTCAATCAAAGGAGCACATCGGTTGATACCCCCTTGTTCAAGACTAACCTCTTGAAGATCGAAAGAGATCTAAAACCTTGTAAAGACGACAATAGCACCTACCTTCTTAGCGAGCAGTTAGGGACTTCAAGTGTGAGCCGTCGACAAGCTGAGGTAGCGAGCAGTTATCAGGTTCAGCCAACTGTCCTTCATTGTATAATTTGTAAAGAAACTCAAGTTATATAGTGAAGTTGCCCTTCTGCGGAAGGAAGAGAGGACGTAGAAGTTTAAGACTTCGAACCTCTATAAATCTCTTGTGTTCTGTACTATATTGTTAATTGCATATCTAACTGCACACAACATCACACATGCTGCACTTAAACTGTCTCAACTGACTATCAGACTTGTGCATAGATAAGTTTCATCAAGCGAGTCATAGGGCCCTATTTTTCGCATCTAAAGTAAAAGTGTTTGAATCAGTTTATTCACCCCCCTCTAAACTGATATCGACTCGTCCGGGACCAACAAGTGGTATCAGAGTAGTTGATTCTAAAGATCAGCCATTTCTGCAGATCAAC
This sequence comes from Perilla frutescens, assembly GCA_026008535.1. Taxonomy (NCBI): domain Eukaryota; kingdom Viridiplantae; phylum Streptophyta; class Magnoliopsida; order Lamiales; family Lamiaceae; genus Perilla; species Perilla frutescens. The sequence goes on from BRKX01000012.1 coordinate 35,158,003, forward strand.
TGAATCAGATCTACTTATCCGTGCTAACATTCCAGTTATGGAAAACCATAAGCTACCTATATTTTCAGTTGAAAACTATGATAATTGGAGCAGGAGAATGAAGACGCATCTTTGCTCAATTCATGAGAATATGTGGGAAGTCATTGAAGAAGGTCCAATCATCATCATGATGGAAAACGACGCTCACATAGTTGATAACAATCAACCGGCAAGGATCCCGAAGCCAACTAATCTTCTCACAAGTGAAGAGAAAAAGTTGAAGAATCTAGAGTTCGTTGCTCAAGCTGCATTATTCCAAACTCTAGATGAAGATCGTATGAAGGATACCAAGAATTGCACAACTGCCAAAGAGATATGAGACCTACTTGCAGATCTTTGCAGAGAGTCCGAAGCCATAAAAGGAAACAAGCTCCAATTGGCAATTGACAGGTATGAATCCTTCAAAATGCAGGCAGAAGAGTCTATCTCAAGTCTTGAAACTAGATTTCTAGGCATCATTAGTGAGATGAACAACCTCGGAAGAAGTTATCCCAATTCAGAGATGAATTCCAAAATACTGGATAATCTCATTGACGAATGGGATATGAAAGTAATCACCACTAAGGAGTCAAGAAACCTAAACAGCATCACTCCAAGGGAGTTATTTGGTTCTCTTAAAGCTCATGAGTACAGTCTAAACTGAAAAAGAGAAGCGTCTACTTCGTCAGCTCAAGACGCAGCTTTCTATAGTGAAAAGACCAGGTTTAGAGACGCTCGAGGAAGAAACAACTTCCGACCTAAGAGCTCACTAACCAAAGAAAACCAAGGCGGATCTTCAACTGAACAAAAAAGGGAGGCAACTGAAAAGAAGGAGAATCTAACTGATGACATCAATGATCAGATCTAATCAGTTACCCAGTTATTAGAAAAGTTGAAGAGAGATCGGGATAAACAATCAGTTTCACCTCAAACTGATGAAGTCCTAAAAGTTGAAAAAACCTACCAACCAGCTGAACGGCCAGCTGAACCATTCAGGAGTGGCAATCGCAATCTTGGAGAGTGTTTTCATTGTCATAAACAAGGATATTACAAGTTTGAATATCCAGAACTTCCTGAAGACAAGAAAACCAAGGTGAGGAGAAATTTCTTCAAAAGAAAAGCAATGGTTGCAAACCTTGAGAATGCCGTGCTGGACGATTCAGACTACCCATCCGGAATCGATTCTGACGGCTACATCTCAGATGATGAAGCACTATTCTGCCTCATGGTCGATAATGATGAAGAGGTTAGTACAGCTGATTCTCAAACCTCCTTTTATCATATAAATGAAGCAACTGTCTCTAGTAATGAACTTGATATGAAGCTCATGATGCTAGAAGACCAATTAGCTTCAATCTCCTGTTTGCATGTTGAACTGAAAGATGAAAATGATGAACTAAGGAACAAAGTCAGGAAACTGAGCATTGATCATGAAAGAATAAATTATCTTGAATCTTAGTTTAAAGAATTTGAGAAATTGAAATTGAGAACTACTGATCTAGAGGAAGAAAATCAAAAACTCATGCAAGAGATCCTTGAAAAAGAAAAGGTAAACCTAAAATTCAAAAAGGGATCTCAAACTCTAGATGAAATACTCAGTCATCAAAGAACTAGAACTGGCAGCTCAGGGCTAGGATATAGCAAGTTCACTGCCCTAGAAAAGGGAAAAGCAGTTGCTCAACCCAGTGACAAGGGTATCCTAAAAGGGTTCACAAGATCTCAAGATCAGCCAGCTGGGTCAAACAAAGGAAAGGGAATACTGAAAAATCCCCAGACTCAGCCTAAAAAGTTTGGTCAGTTCTACCAATCTAAAACACCCGGTCAGCTAAAGCCCAGTTCCCAGTCAAGACCTTCAGTTCACTCAAGTCAATCCACTCGTCCAAAGCCTCCAGTCTAACAAAGGCCACCAGTTCAGTATAAAAAACCCTCAAGGCAAACTGGCAGATCAGTCCACTATGAAAAGAAAGACCAGTTTAGATCACAAGTCTACCCTGCTAAGAAGTTCAATCAGAACACCTATAGGAGAGATCAAATAAACCAGTTTGAACCTTATCATCATTATAATGATTATCTAGATTCCAGAAATGAGCCAAGAAGGTTCATTCCAATAAACTGGAAACACACAAGGCATTGGCCTAATAGAAGAGTTCAAAAATCTCAAAACAAGTGTGTGCTAGTTGAGTTGTTTTATCCCACTAACTTTCAACGCAGGTACCATTTAACCGACTCAAGGAGAGTTGAAAGAGAGTCAAAACTGATGAAACGATCCAAATCAGTTGACTCTCTGAATGATAAGAAGCCAAAAGTTTGGCAAGTCTGGATTCCAAAAGACTTAATGTATCAAAAAAGACCCGATATGAAACGGGTCCCTAAATGCTAATACTTTTCTCTGCAGGACAAGAGCATCCTATCTATGAAGAAAACCAAAGACATTTGGTATCTAGATAGCAGGTGCTCCAAGCACATGACCGGAGATAGAGAAGATCTCGATAGTTATGAAGGAATCAAATGTCCACTCATCACATTTGGAGACAATTCCAAAAGTCAAACCATTGGAGAAGGGTTCGTTGTCAAAGGAAAAGTAGTAGTGAATGGAGTCTCCCACGTGGATGGACTGAAGCACAAATTACTCAGCATCAGCCAGTTGTGCAACAATGGCTACTCAGTTGACTTCACCAAAAACTCCTGCAACATACGAGACAAGTCAACTGGAGTAATCTTGCTAACCAGCATCAGGAGAGGCAACATGTACATTGTTGACTGGTCAACCGGCTACTCAGAAGTTTGCTTTCTCTCAAAAGGATCAACTGAAGCAAACTGGCTATGGCATCGACGACTGAACCACCTCAACTTCAAAACAATCAACTATCTAGCAAAGAAAGAGCTAGTTGAGGGGCTTCCCAAGAAGATATACAAGAAATCAAGTGTATGTGGACCATGTCAAAAAGGGAAGTAAGGAAAGTCATCCTTCAAGAATAAGAATCATCCACCAGGAACAACTGACTGTCTTCAACTACTGCACATGGATTTGTTTGGTCCAGTTAGACCTCAAACTCCAAAAGGCAAAAGATTCACTCTTGTAGTAGTTGATGATTACTCAAGATATACATGAGTGGAATTCTTGAGGAGCAAAGATAAAACATATGACAAGCTTACGGCGCTGATCAGAAGACTACAAACTGAAAAGGAAAGATCAGTTCAAAGGATTCGTTCCGAGAATGGAACTGAATTTGTGAATCAACACATGATCAGCTTCCTCAACCAGCTTGGGATTACTCATGAACATTCAGCTGCAAGAACTCCACAGCAAAACGGTGTAGCTGAAAGGCGCAACCGAACACTAAAGGAAGCAGCTCGAGCGATGATAGCTGATGCCAACATAGCTAAAGGGTACTGGGCTGAAGCAGTTAACACAGCTTGCCATACTCAAAATCGAAATGCCATTGTAGCAGCCCATGACAAGACACCTTATGAACTGTACAAGGGTCGTAAGCCTTCTATCTCATATTTTAAAATATTTGGCTGTAAATGTTATATTCACAATAATGGCAAGACTCAATTGAAAGCTTTTAGTGCTAAAGCTGATGAGGGTATATTTCTTGGGTATAACTCTCCTCATGCACAAGCTTATAGAGTGTTTAATAAATGAACTCTTGTTGTGGAAATAACATGTCATGTGGTATTTGATGAATTTGCTCATGAGTACAGGAACAAAGAAACTATAGACACATCAGTTCAAGTACTACTTAGTGAAACTGAAAATTCACAAAACTATGTAGATCACATTGTTCCAGAACGATTTGAAGTTTCATTAGAAGAAGGCAATGAAATTGGTACTAAGCCAGTTGAGAACAACTTGGTCAATGAAGACACAAATCGTGCTGAGACCACAAACCCCACAAATGAAGCAGGGGGAAGAAATGATGAGAATGTCGAACCTACTGATGAACAAGCAACTGACGACGTCACCACAGAAGAGCCAGCTGGAGACTCAGCTGAAGCCATGCTGCCCAAGTGGCTCCAAAGCCATCCAACTGACAAGATAGTTGGTGATCCAAGAAGTCGAGTTCAAACCAGAGGATCAACTGAGCATGCCTTATTCACATGCTTTATCTCTCAAACTGAACCAGCAAACGTCAAGGAAGCCTTAGAAGACTCAGACTGGATCATGGCTATGCAGGAAGAACTGAACCAGTTCACACGAAATGACGTATGGTTTCTTGTTGACAGGCCGAAAACCCAGAAGGTCATTAGCACAAAATGGGTTTTTCGCAACAACCTGGATAAACAAGGAGTGATCACAAGGAACAAGGCTAGACTGGTAGCCAAAGGAAACTCACAAAGTGAAGGGATCGACTTTGATGAGACATTTGCGCCAGTCGTAAGATTGGAAGCCATCAGACTGTTCCTAGCCTATGCAGCTCACTTTAACTTCATAGTCTACCAAATGGATGTCAAGAGTGATTTTCTTCAAGGAATGCTCAAGGAGGACGTATATGTCGAGCAACCGCCAGGCTTTGAAATTGGTGATCAAGTCTTCAAACTGAAAAAAGGCTCTCTACGGACTAAAGCAAGCTCCAAGAGCGTGGTATGAAACTCTAACAACATTTTTGCTGAAAAACAGGTTTCAAAAAGGAGTCATTGATCGAACACTATTCAGAATAGAACGATCAATTGAGATCTTAATGGTTCAAATTTATGTGGATGACATAATCTTTGGATCAAAGAGCAAAGATCTATGCACACAGTTCGCTCAACTGATGCAAAGGGAATTCGAGATGAGCATGATGGGAGAAATGACATTCTTCCTAGGACTCCAAGTGAAGCAGCTAAAAGATGGAATTCATATCAGCCAGGTGAAGTACACCAAGGAACTAGTCAAGAAGTTTGGAGTAAGTAAATTAAAAACTCTCAAGGTTCCAATGAACACATCAGTTCAGCTAACTCTTGATGCAGAAGGAGAATCAGTTAGCCAAACTTACTACAGAGGAATCATTAGGTCCTTACTTTACTTAACAGCCAGCCGACCAGACATCTCATATTCAGTCGGTCTATGTGCACGGTTTCAAGCCAATCTAAAGAAAAGTCATCTTGAAGCAGCTAAGAGAATAATCACATATCTCAAAGGAACCATAAATCTTGGATTATGGTATCCCAGAGATGACAGTTTGAGTTTAATTAGATATTCAGACTCAGACTTTGGTGGATGTAAGATTGACAGAAAAAGCACCAGTGGAACATGTCAGTTTCTTGGAAGCAAACTGATATCCTGGTTTAGCAAGAAGCAGCACTCAGTTGCTACGTCAACAACTAAAGCAGAATATGTAGCTACTGGAAGCTGCTGTGCTCAAATACTCTGGATGAAGCAACAGTTGAAGAATTACAAAGTTGAAACTGAAGAAGTGCCTATCTACTGTGATAACAATAGTGCAATTGCGATATCTCAGAATCCAGTTCTATATTCAAGAACTAAGCACATCGACATAAGGCACCACTTCATCAGAGATCACATCGAGAAGAAAGACATATGCATCAAATATGTCAATACTGAGAAGTAGATAGTCGACATCTTCAGCAAATCGTTGCCTGAAGCAAAGGTTTATGGAGCTATGCATACAGTTGGGACTGCTGGAGCTAGCATCACAGGATGAAGATGATGAACTGGAAGAAAAAGGCCAAGGAACCACTCCAGCTAAAGAGAAAAACTGAGTCAAAAAGACGAAAAACTGATCAGTTCGCCACATAATCCATCAATTTGAAGTATATGCAAGAAGCTGTTGAGAAATAAGCAAACTGGAAATGATCAGTTTACCCCTTTAGTTCAACTGAATCATCAGTTCAGTCGCTCACACTGATAATCCAGTCAGTTATGCAGAACTTACAAGTTGCAAATTGATCAAACTGATGAAAAAGTCATAGGAACTGAAGTAAACTCAAAAAGAGATATCAGTTCAAGGAGCTGCTGAAGGAGAACAGCTGAATGAAGATCTGAGCAGTCAAGATTAGTCAGGAACTGATGAGAAGATATCCCAGTTAGAACTAATCGATAGAAAAACCATCAGTTACGGTCATCCCAACTGATGACGTAATCAGTTTTCAAGCCAAGGAGAAACTGCTGAAGAAGAAGAGATAAGCTCAAAAATCTCATTAGTGGAAACGGTAAAAACACGTGTCATCCAAATGTTACCGTTGAATCGTCTTTCTCTCTCCTCTTCACTCCCCAACGGATAGAATTGAAAAGCCAATCGATGGATCGATTAATCCAATCTGACCGTTAAATTTAGGGAGACCAAGCGTCACAACCATTGGATGAGCCAAATCTCTACATATAAATAAGTCGGGTGAACAATCGAGACAAGTTTCCCCATTCTTACCACAAAGTTACTGGCCTTCTATCTGTTTCTCGTCAAAAACTTGTTCAATCTTGAAAGATTAATTCCTCAGCCTCACAAGTCAATCTTTCTCGAAGAATCATGGCTCAAAATCCATCACGCAGAAGATTCAATTTTCATCAATCCGGAGAAGACTCTAAAGTTTTCTGTGATAAGCTCGATAAAGACAAGTTTTTCAATCCAGTCGGATTTCTTCAAGCTTGCAAAGCTTCTCCGCTCAGTAGAATGATCGTCGAAAAGCTTTCTCAGGCCAGGCTGAAGAAGTTTCTGGAGGTGTTTCCAGAATGAATCTACATCGAGCCAGTTGCTGAATTTTACTTAAATTCAGACGGATCCTCGAATTCCAGAGAAATTAGATCGGAAGTAAGAGAACACGCTATTTTCGTAACAGCTGAGTCCCTGAGCAACATATTTGAACTACCCAACAACGGACTCAAGCTAGAGGACGTTCAAGTGAATTTCAAAGAAGCTTATGATTTTTGGAAAAAGGAGGGAGAGCTTCAACCATATAAGAGCAATCATCTTATCTCAAAGTTTCAAGATGAATTCCAGGTACTCGCTGCTATTGCTTCAAAAATCATGGTTGGAACAACTGGAAGCCAATCGGAAATGACAGCAACAAAGTACAAAATTTGTGCCGCCATCTACAACAGAATAGAAATCAACTGGGCACAGTACTTCTTTGGATAACTGAAAATGTACGTTGATATCATTGAACGAAGCTGGAACGATGAGAAATTTTCTCAAAAGATTGGATATATCAGCTGGGTCAGCATGATTCTAGAGAAGCAGTTCCCATGGATAGCTGAGGAGAAGAAATTCATAACTATAGTCAGTAATGACTTCATCTCGAGAACTCTCAGAATTGTTGAGATTGAACCAAAACAAACTGACCAGTCAAGAAGAAAGAAGCCTGCAGCTGAAGGCAAGGGAAAGAAGCCAGCTACTACTGACTCTGATGATGAAATTCCAATAGCTCAGAGATTCAGGCAACACAGTTTAGTTGCTACCAGATCTGATATGATCAGACAGTCAGCTAGGCCAGCTTCTGTCAGATCAGCTACAAGGAAGAAGCCAGCTGATCTACCACGAAGGAGAAGAATATTGCCTTCTCAGTCCCGAAGGAGAAAACGATCAAGTCCTATACTAGATCCAACAATTCCACCAAACTTAACTATTGAAGATACAGCTCCATGTGATAATCCAGAAGATATCATCCCTGCAAAAGAGATCCCCCACAAAGGAGCCGGAGCTGATTACTTTCAACTGACTTGCCCACCAATGGCTCAAGTCGAAGGAAATATAAGAGCTTACTCCCAAGGAGAGTCCGTGAAGAAATGGGCTGATGAAACCACGCAGAAGCACATGACTCAACATTTTGCCCATGAGCTAACTGGCTATAAGGAGCTCTTCCATACTTTAACTAGGTACATCTACTGGTTTTTATGGAGGCATGTATACCAGTCAGAACAGTTTCTATCATTACTAGCCTTTCATGGAATGAGTTTCTGGAGGCGAGAAGAAGAATGAAGCCTATGGTGGACAGACAGTGAGAATGCCAGTATCACTAAAGGCAAACACCTCATGAGGCAGCTACGGCTGAGGAAAGAATGCTCAAAATCAGCTGAAGGATCAATGAGAGATGTGTTTGATGAACTATGCAGAATTCAAGGATTAAAGCTGCCAGTTATCACTACAGAAATGGAATAAAAAAGATGGTTGTATCCTCATGTTCAACATAAATGGCTATTCAATGAGTTACTGAAGAAATCACAAAGTCACCAAGCTGAACAGCCATCAACTGCAATACGAGATCAAACACTCATTGCAGAGGATGATCACTTTGACGAAGTCATTCATGAAATTCACACTGAAAAGACCACTCAAGGAGCTGAAGTTGAAATTAATATCATTTCAGAAGAATCAGAAGAGTCAGCGGCTCAAACTCGTCAGTTTGATAAGACAGCTGAGCCCCAAACAGTCAGGACACAAGAGCCAACTGCTAAAAAGGGAAATGCCTCATCTATTCCTCTAACTGATCAAGTGATGGATAAGACTGATCAATCAACTGATCATTTAGCTCAAAATAAGCAGGCTGTTTGCCAACACAGTATAGACACAGACGACATTTCCCACACAGTTCATTGTGAGGAACTTGTTGGAACTGAAGAAGAAGAGGAAGCGGACTCAAGAGCGGTCCATTTCATGGCTCAACCCAGCGGTTCCATGGTCCAGCTCCCTCCACATTATGTGGAACTGATTAATTCCCTGCAGCAACAGGTTAAAATGCACACTGAGCAAATCAAACAGCTGCCAGCCCAACAAAGACTTCAGTTTGCTGAAACTGAGTCAGATAGCAGCACCGAGGGTGAAGATGAGAAGCCTACCGAGCCGTTGGCCAAGAGAAGAAAAACTGATCACAAGAAGGACTAGAGGCTGATCAAGTTAAAACTTGATTAGAGAAGCCCTAAGTGCACTTCTTGTTAATCAGTTGTAATTATCTTTTGATTATAAAAGATTATTTCTTTTTATTTTCAAATAAATGTTAAGTTTCACATTTATTTTGAAATTTTGACCGTTGCAAAACAATGACACGTGTCAAGGTCATTAATTGCCAACGAATAAAAGAAATCCGAGGCTAGTACCATTCCAACCATCATATCTATGAGCCTGTCCCAACACTCATAAAAGCCTCTCTCTCTCAAGCCTCTCAAATAGCCTCCTACTCCAAAAAGATCTCAAAACCCCTCTCTCTCTCTCAAACAATCTTGAATTGTCAAAAATATTCAGCCAAGCTCAAAGATGGCCGAATTATCCAGATCCTCAAACTTCTTCAAAAACCAACTTATGAGAGATAAATTCCTTGATAGACAGAAATTTCAATTGATTCTTGATGAATCAAAGAATCCAACCCTTCTGTCAAATCTTCACAAAACAGGAGTTCTTTACTACCTGGAAACACCACAAAAATTCTTTAGACAAAATTTGGTGAGTGAGTTTTTGCTTCAAGCAAAATTATCTGTAGATGGGAAGATGATATCTTCAATGGCTCAAGGAAGGATGTTACACATCAATGAGAAATCAATTGCTGAAATATTTCAACTCCCACAAGAAGGCTTATCCGTTCAAGATCTAAAGGAATCTGCAGAGTCGCACTGGAGAAACTGGAAAGCCTCAACCTGCAACAAGCAATTCAGTTTTACCATAGCTAAAACTGATCTCAAGCCTGAGTATGGAATTCTACTGGACATAACGAACAAGATGATGTTCGGAGCAATTGGAAGTCTAAGCCAGCTCACCCAAGAGAGATACAAAGTCATGATTCACCTTGCAGAAGGAAGACAGACAAACTGGGTAGAATTTGTCTTTCAACAAATCAAGCATCAAGTCATCAAGGCTACAGACTCAAAGAAGTCTGGCAAATTTGAGTCCAAGGTCGGATTTGTTCTAAGGATGAGCAAAATGCTTGAAGACCTACTGAAGCTCACAAGTGATGAATCACTACCAGTTCTGATCTCCGACTGGATCCCCAAGATGAGCAACCAAAGTTCAAGCCAATCAACTACCAATGCCGTTCACTCTCCAAAATCAAAGAATGGATCCTCAGTTGATTTTCAGGTTTGCTCTGTTCCAGATGAGCTTATTTCATTCATTGGAATACCCCATCCAAACTATGGAGCAGACTACTTTAGAGGCACATGCCCTCCGCTCCAGCTGACTGAAGAGAATATTCGCACTTTCTACAGTGGTGAATATGCAGTCAAAAGTGCACAAAAGAAAGTGAGCAATCTCCTCCTCACGTACTTCACAGTTGTTGCACAACGAGATCAAGAGTTGTACAAACAACTTCACCGATATTTCTATTGGTACAACTGGAGACATTCTATGTCTATCCAGTCTCACTTCTTGCTAACTGCTTTTCATGGCATGAGTTTCTGGCAAAGAGAAGAAACCTGGAGCATCAAATGGATAGGGTCATCAAATCCATTCTCTCCAACCATTGTGCAAGTTCAGCACATTATGAATCACCGGATGGTGAACAAGATTCCAGCAACCGCCTTACTGGCCGAATTCAAATCAAGATTCATGTTTCAAGCAGTTGGAACTGCAGATCATCCAGTCAACTGCCCAACAAACTCACTTTGTCGACAACTGAACTTTGATAATCTATCAAGCCAGTCAGCTGAGCCATCTCGACAAACTCCACCTGCTGTTCAAAGGATAGAACCCCACCTATCCCACACTGAAGTCATAGCTTCTCAAAGGAAAACAAGGCATAATGATGCAAGAGACAGTGACGATGAAGATACTGCCACGTCACCAAATCTCCTATCCAAAGGCTATATGACTCCACTGCTCACGTCAGGCTCAAAAGATGCGCAGTTGACTAAGAAACATGATCAGTTTCGGTCATCGCTAAAGGGAATCCCACACTCCCTTAGTTAAAGGATGAAGAGCTCGTCAGTTGAGATCCATCTTCATCTTCGCAAAGCCAAGAAGACGAAAAGGCCTGGACCATCAACGAATGCAACTACATATAGAGCAAGCAATGCAGCCAGTCCAGCTAGGCCATTCAAGAAGCGGAAATTGTCTTCAGAAAAGCTGAGCAACTAAACAAACAGGCTGGTCAATTTAGTTGTAGCCTCGACATCAGCCAGCTCAGCCGTGACAAATGAGTGTGCAAACTCAACTGCTCAACCGACCGCCACGTCATCAATCAGTTGGACTGTATCCCAACTGACTCAGGATAAGTCTTCATTTTTCAAAAGCTTATCTTAATTATATTGTTACCGTTGTGATTATGAAATATCTTATATTATATGTCAACGGTTACAATTTGAAAAAGGGGCTATACATCTCAAAGTTGTCATTAATATCTCTGCATGGATCTTAAAACCTACTCTTCAAACAGACGAAGAAAATATATTTTAATTGCGCTATTAATAGAAAGATCCGCAGAAAATATTTCGCCATTTATGGAAACTACCCCATTTTCAAAATGATCTCATCTCAGCCATATGATCATAAAGTCATTCTCCGATAATCGGCTGAGATCCATGCATCATTAATTCAGCTAATCAACCATCAAATCGGATGGCTGATCAGTCAAGAAAAGCAATCGATTACTCTCGATTCTTGCATGCACAAGGTGCATAAATATGAGTACAGAGATGAAGGCTCCGATCATCTGAAAATCTCGCTTTATTATTCGATCTTTTGCTAAGCCTTTTCTAATTCATCAAAACTCTTGCATTTCTAAACTGAATTTCATATCTTTGCAGAAATGAAGCCTCCATTTTCCCAGGTAGATATTGAAGCTCTTACACGTAAAATGAGAAAGGACAAGTCTCTAAATCTAGAGAAGCTAAATGCACATCTTGGCCCAGATGTCTTTCAATAGATTTATCGACCATTGGCAGCGACTGGGCTGCTTCCTTTCTTGACACAGTTGCCGGTCAGGAACATACCTGACTATGTCGCCGAGTTCTACTACAATGCAACTATCAACGACCACAACATCATCTCCACTGTAAAGAATCAAGCGATCATAGTCACCAAGGACACGATGATGTCCACTTTACACCTTTCCGGCAGCGGACCAGATGTGATGAACCTAACTCTGCCATCCAAACATGAGTTGTGGAAAATCTGGAAGCTTCCTCATATGCACCACAATGACAGTTCGCACAGATTAAAAGAAAGCTTGCAAAGTGATATCATCCAACTTCTGGATATCACCAACCATATTGTCCATAGAAACTTCGAGATCGTTCATCTCTCCGAGATCAAGGCTCATATCACAGCCTCCTTCTACTTTGGATGTCAAGCCAACTGAGCTTCCTACATCCTGGCGCAACTGAGAGCCAACGTCGAGCGAGCGACGTTTGATCCGTCAACTAGCACATTCCGAGAAAAAGTTGGCTTTATGAACCGACTAAGCCACATCATACAAAGCCAGTTTGACGAGATCATACCAACTGGTGAACTACTTGGAAGACGGGACATGCTTCCCACAATATACTGCCATCCGTCCTCAAAGCGTCCGCATCCACAAGGGCCTTCCAGCTCAGATAATGGAAAGACGCCTTTGGAGGCCACCGTCAGCTCCACTGATGAAAGAGAGCTGCTGCTAGAAAATGCATCTCTTTTACGACTGAGTGATCAGCCTACAATATCAGCCAGCTCTCAACCTCCACCCTTAGTCCAAAATGACTATATTGAGTTTGACTTTGAAGTGGTTCTAGACCACCAGCTCCGAAGCTGCTTTGGTCTCATCGAGGACACCGACTACTCTCTCTTCACGCAACTTTGGCGGTACTTGCAGTACCATATCTGGCGATTTCAGCTGGATGAGTCGACTATGTTTCACCTCATCCACACCCATGGCTCAGCCTTCTGGATCAGCGAGGGCACATGGAGTTGACACTGGATGAATCATCCACTCTTATCGCCTCTAACGCTCTCGGAGATCATGGATTCAATGATCAAGCGACTCCAGCTTGGTATATCTGATGATGCCCCTCTCCCAGACAATGAACCAGCCAACTCCTCCTGCACACCCTTCGTTGGTGATCCACTACTTCCTTCATCTGATGAGATCTTCACCAGATTGAGCCCCATGAGCTTCAGAGAGCAAGACATCTCTGATCCAGGTCAGTTTATGTCAACTGAAGATGCCTATGCATCGCTTTCTCCGCCCATGCAAATCCCTTCAGTTTCTACAGCTCATGATGACAATTTGGCAACCGCCTTCACTTTTCTGCCAAATTGGTCATTACCCTCATATGATCCTCTTCACCTTTTGGATGATGCTAAAAAGGGGGAAGATGGAAAAAATGATGATGAACAGTATAATGGCTGCATGACTCTTTGGGATCAAATTCAAAGAGAACTCATCATTGAGGGGGGAGATCAGCTTCAGGGGGAAGCATGGACACTACAAAGAGTCCAAAAAGGAGGAGAATCAAGCAGAAGGAAAAAGAGCAATCGAAGCAACATTCAGGAAGTAGACTAGTAGTCTTAACTACTATCTCTTGAATCTCTTAAAATCATGCAAATAAAATGAATATATAATACAAGTCTTGATCATGATTTTACTTCAAGCTTGAATGCCTTGACATGATTCTTCATACTCTATTACCCCAGCCATGCTCTGATATTTGAAAGATAAGCATGAATAAGCCCAAAAATTGCTCTTAAAATTGACATGCTCTGATATATGAATGATAAGCATGAATGACAAATGCTCTAGTAACTGAATGAAAATCATGAGTCAATGTGTCACAATATGCTATGAATATGACATGCTCTGATATTTGAAAGATAAGCATGAATGACTGTGATACCCCGACCCTTTTTGCTAAATTATAAATTATAATTTTAGTAAATGATTTCGAATTAATATTGTTAAATATTAATCATGTGAGTATGTTTGTATGTTATGCCATTTTTTTATTGCAGGTTGTCTCACTCGAGCCGATACGTCATAGCACAGTGATGTTATACTGAGTGTATAACACAGTTGAATTTTAATACTAAAGTGTCGAGTTATATGATAATGAATGCATGCTATTGCATTGAATTTTGTTTGCCAAAACCTTGAACACCCTTGCAACGCCCCCTACTTTTTCGGTGTGTATTAAAAGTGTTTCGAAAATCTAAATCGTTTTAAAATGGAGTTGGAAATGTCAGGGAGTCGATTTAAGTCGGGAGTTGATTTTGAGCAAGGTGTGCGCCCGCGGAGCGGTGAGCGCCCGCGGGGAGGCTGCGTGCCCGCGGGGTGTTGCGCACCCGCGGGGGGTGGGCGAGGCGCGCGCCCGCGGGGTGTGCGCGCTCGCAAGGAGCGATGGCCGAGAGCCACCTAACGCGGTCGCGGGAGGCGCGCGGTCGCGCGGGCTGGGCCGATTTTCCTACCTTTAAATACAACACTTATCCCTTTCATCTTCATTTCTTTTCTCTTCTTTGGCGATTTCCTCCACCTCTCTCTCAAGAAATCCTTCAACTTTTGGAAGGGGATTCTACCATCATTATCCATCATCTAAGGTAATCTAACACCACTTCTCTCTTGATGATTAAGCTCCATTCTTGTTGATTTGAACCTAGGGTTTGTTATCCAAAATTAGGGTTCTTCGATTTTGTTGATCCGCTTACTTTAATATCTTGAACATATGGTTTATTTATCTCCTTGAAGCTATATGTGAAGTTATATCGAATTCCTATGGTTCTTTGATGCTAGGGTTTAGATTTTTGCCCTAATTTCCCCTTGTTTTGTTGATGTGGTTTGGAGGTGTTGTGATGGTTGTATGGGGTTGAGTTTCATGTATGTTAGAGCCCTAGGGTGAAGGTGTTTGTATTTGAAATGTTGGGTCTAAAGGATTTAAAATGAGTTATGAGCATGTGGTTTAAATGTGCGCCCGTAACGTGTTCGATCAAATGCTTCAAAGAGCTTTAATGTGTATTTTGAGTCCAAAATCATATTATGAGTTGGTATATCCAAAGTTATGTATACGGGTATGTATAAAGTCTTTAAAGAAAAGTATAGCATGAGTTGGGTTAAAGTTATGATTTAATTGTATGGCTCGACATCTAAAATGAAAAGAGGATTAAAAGGTGCTAGGTGACGTGTTGGGGCTCGAGGTGGACAACTTGTGGGCGGCAAAGGAGTATTTCAAAGGTTGAGAAATTGTGAAAGCGTCTCTTAAGGTGGGGTAACTCTAAACTGTGGACACGTGTAAGGTTATAGTTACTGTTGTGCTTTGATTGTATATGTATGAAGAGTTTTCGGACCGGTGAATGAAAGAGATCCTTCGGGGTCGACAAAGAGACCCTTCGGGGCAGAGATCCTTTGGGATCGAATATAGACCTGTTAATGTCCTCCCTGGGGAGTAGTATGTCTGCGAGCATCCCTACAGGGCCAAAGATGTTCATTAACGGGGGCATCATGATGTTTAGACCCTACGGGGTTGAGACTAGTCTCCACAAAGTAAAGAAAAGTCCATATGTTATATTTTCACTTGTGCAATTAGCTATAACTGTTTACAGTGTTCCCCACTGAGTATGTTGTTAAATACTCACCCCATTCATTCAATGAATTTTAGGTTGAGGAGTCAAGGCCGGGGTAGGAGCGTTGTGAACACAAGAGAACCCCACAAGCTTATGTTTATCTTTTGCATGCTCATCTTTTGAAAATACTTATGATATTATTATTATTAGTACATTGATCACTCTCTTTGATTTATGATCAATGATTATTGGGGATGGGAATAGTCTGATCTTTTGTAGGTTATGATGTATATAACTTGATATTATGCCAAACAATTTAAAGGCGGGTCGTTCGACCTTGGAGCCTATTACGTATGAAGTATGTTGTTGACCCTATATTTTGCATGTTGATTTAGGATGCTAGACGGGCGGGTTATGACAACCTATGAGCCCGATAAGTTAGACGATTGCATGGTTTATGTGGATAGGCTTGTTTAATGCTTCCGTTTGATAATATATTGTGTGATAGTGTAGATTCAATAGATTGCATGCAAATTCGCCAAAATTTTACATTTAGAATTATGACGTCATGCCTAGTCATGCTTCTTGACCTAAGCTTCCGCTCATTTTTTTTATAAGTGCATAAAATTAAATAAGTAAATGGTATGTGAAGTGACGTGGCCAAACGGAGTAGTTTGTGGCGTTACAATGACAAATGCTCTAATAACTGAGTGAAAATCATGAGCCAATTTGTCTCAATATGCTACGAATGTGCACTGACTGAAAGACTCTATTTAAAGCATTTGCTACTTTTACAGTTTTTCCATCATCATCATCAACAAAGTTTTGGCATCATCAAAAAGGGGGAAATTGTTAGGAAAAACTATCAAAGAACCCCTAGATCAGGTTTTGATGAGATGTCAAAACTATTTGTGAAAAACTGGCCAAAGCTTAAGCTGTAGATCGAAGCTGACAAGCCCAGGAGGGCATCATCAAAGAAGAACTCTAGAAGAGTCAAAGTCAACTGATCTGAAGGATGACCCAAATTGAGAGACACGTCATCCAGTTTAAAGTTCAACTTGGCTGAGGAATCATACCAGTCAAAGCAAGCTGACAACCGAGTCAGCTGAACTGAAGGAGAAAGGAGTTGACCAAAAACTGAAGAAACTGATAGAATGTCAGTTTATGCCAGAGACTGCCAGTAGCCAACTGGAGCAATGGCCAATCTCAGCTGACAAGCCCAGAACAGCCAACTGGAGCAATGGCCAATCTCAGCTGACAAGCCCAGAATTGCCAACTGGAGCGATGGCCAATCTCAGCTGACAAGCCCAGAACTGCCAACTGGAGCGATAGCCAGACTTAGCTGACAAAGCTCAGAACTGCCAGCTGGGACGATAATGTTACTGAGCTGAGAAATCCAAAACTGCCAGCTGAAGTTCCGAACTGCCAAGAGAGCTGAAGCCAGAAGACTCCTGGAGTATATTGCTTAAATCAGCGTATCTTGGAATAAATGCTCCTTCAAGGATCCTGGAATTTAATGAAGATCGAGTGGCAGAGTAAAGGCTACTTTAACCAAATGATCCAAGCGATCATTAATGACCACCTGCCATTGATGAGTCAATAGAGCCTCTGATCAAATGGACAATGGAGCTCAACGGTCATAAAATCACTCCTTTATAAAAGACGGGTGAATCAGAGTTCCACATACTTTTCGCAAATATTTTTTCGCATATACTTCGCACAAGCTAAGAGCTTTTCTTTCTCCCTCCCACTCAAGCTCAAGTGCAACATTGGATAGAAACTGCGAAAGTCAAACTGAGAAGAAGAATTCACTGAATCAAGGCATCCAGCCAGAGCAACCTTCTCAGTTCCAGCTATTCAAAGATCAACTACTCAGCTTAATCAAAGGAGCACATCGGTTGATACCCCCTTGTTCAAGACTAACCTCTTGAAGATCGAAAGAGATCTAAAACCTTGTAAAGACGACAATAGCACCTACCTTCCTAGCGAGCAGTTAGGGACTTCAAGTGTGAGCCGTCGACCAGCTGAGGTAGCGAGCAGTTACCAGGTTCAGCCAACTGTCCTTCATTGTATAATTTGTAAAGAAACTCAAGTTATATAGTGAAGTTGCCCTTCTGCGGAATGAAGAGAGGACGTAGAAGTTTGAGACTTCGAACCTCTATAAATCTCTTGTGTGCTGTACTATATTGTTCATTGTATATCTAACTGTACACAACATCACACATGATGCACTTAAACTGTCTCAACTGACTATCAGACTTGTGCATAGATAAGTTTCATCAAGTGAGTCATAGGCCCTGTTTTCCGCATCTAAAGTAAAAGTTTTTGAATCAGTTTATTCACCCCCCCTCTAAACTGATATCGACTCGTCCGGGACCAACATAGCATATGATTATTACTTAGCATACAATTATTAATTAGCATACGATTAATTAATTAGTAAATAGTAATAAAAAAATAACTTACGATTATTTAATTAGCATACGATCGGTATATATGATTAATTCAGTGGCGGATTCAGGAATTTTTTTTGGGGGAGCGGAATGTTGCGTGATGGAGTGGCCGTTCTCCATCTTATTGGATTCAATTGCACGGCTAAATACGAATATTGAGGGTGATTGTCAATCTATTTGCATTTGTTGCGATTTTTATATGCATGTTCGGGAAATAATGTTATTTAACTAATGTGTTATATTTTTATAAATCTCCCAAAGTTGATGACACCGTGTCACTTGTTATTTTACTTTATTTTTCCCCTAAACTTTAATAATGTAAATTATTATTTAATATTAACGATTCATATATAACTTAATATTTAGCCAACTAACTCAAAAAATAATCTAATTAATAAGAATAAAAAATATAAATAATGTTATTCAATCACAACTCACAATTAATATAAATTCAAAATCAATTGGATAAATAAATAAAAAATCTAACTTATTGACTAACTTAAATTTAAATTTAAAAAAATTAAGAAGATCTATTTTAAAATTTAAATTTAGATTTGTTATTAATTTGACTATTCTAATATGGACACTAATTCAAATTCTTAATTTAAACTACTTATTTAATCCATAATTCTTAATTAGGGTTCTTCGATTTTGTTGATCCGCTTACTTTAATATCTTGAACATATGGTTTATTTATCTCCTTGAAGCTATATGTGAAGTTATATCGAATTCCTATGGTTCTTTGATGCTAGGGTTTAGATTTTTGCCCTAATTTCCCCTTGTTTTGTTGATGTGGTTTGGAGGTGTTGTGATGGTTGTATGGGGTTGAGTTTCATGTATGTTAGAGCCCTAGGGTGAAGGTGTTTGTATTTGAAATGTTGGGTCTAAAGGATTTAAAATGAGTTATGAGCATGTGGTTTAAATGTGCGCCCGTAACGTGTTCGATCAAATGCTTCAAAGAGCTTTAATGTGTATTTTGAGTCCAAAATCATATTATGAGTTGGTATATCCAAAGTTATGTATACGGGTATGTATAAAGTCTTTAAAGAAAAGTATAGCATGAGTTGGGTTAAAGTTATGATTTAATTGTATGGCTCGACATCTAAAATGAAAAGAGGATTAAAAGGTGCTAGGTGACGTGTTGGGGCTCGAGGTGGACAACTTGTGGGCGGCAAAGGAGTATTTCAAAGGTTGAGAAATTGTGAAAGCGTCTCTTAAGGTGGGGTAACTCTAAACTGTGGACACGTGTAAGGTTATAGTTACTGTTGTGCTTTGATTGTATATGTATGAAGAGTTTTCGGACCGGTGAATGAAAGAGATCCTTCGGGGTCGACAAAGAGACCCTTCGGGGCAGAGATCCTTTGGGATCGAATATAGACCTGTTAATGTCCTCCCTGGGGAGTAGTATGTCTGCGAGCATCCCTACAGGGCCAAAGATGTTCATTAACGGGGGCATCATGATGTTTAGACCCTACGGGGTTGAGACTAGTCTCCACAAAGTAAAGAAAAGTCCATATGTTATATTTTCACTTGTGCAATTAGCTATAACTGTTTACAGTGTTCCCCACTGAGTATGTTGTTAAATACTCACCCCATTCATTCAATGAATTTTAGGTTGAGGAGTCAAGGCCGGGGTAGGAGCGTTGTGAACACAAGAGAACCCCACAAGCTTATGTTTATCTTTTGCATGCTCATCTTTTGAAAATACTTATGATATTATTATTATTAGTACATTGATCACTCTCTTTGATTTATGATCAATGATTATTGGGGATGGGAATAGTCTGATCTTTTGTAGGTTATGATGTATATAACTTGATATTATGCCAAACAATTTAAAGGCGGGTCGTTCGACCTTGGAGCCTATTACGTATGAAGTATGTTGTTGACCCTATATTTTGCATGTTGATTTAGGATGCTAGACGGGCGGGTTATGACAACCTATGAGCCCGATAAGTTAGACGATTGCATGGTTTATGTGGATAGGCTTGTTTAATGCTTCCGTTTGATAATATATTGTGTGATAGTGTAGATTCAATAGATTGCATGCAAATTCGCCAAAATTTTACATTTAGAATTATGACGTCATGCCTAGTCATGCTTCTTGACCTAAGCTTCCGCTCATTTTTTTTATAAGTGCATAAAATTAAATAAGTAAATGGTATGTGAAGTGACGTGGCCAAACGGAGTAGTTTGTGGCGTTACAATGACAAATGCTCTAATAACTGAGTGAAAATCATGAGCCAATTTGTCTCAATATGCTACGAATGTGCACTGACTGAAAGACTCTATTTAAAGCATTTGCTACTTTTACAGTTTTTCCATCATCATCATCAACAAAGTTTTGGCATCATCAAAAAGGGGGAAATTGTTAGGAAAAACTATCAAAGAACCCCTAGATCAGGTTTTGATGAGATGTCAAAACTATTTGTGAAAAACTGGCCAAAGCTTAAGCTGTAGATCGAAGCTGACAAGCCCAGGAGGGCATCATCAAAGAAGAACTCTAGAAGAGTCAAAGTCAACTGATCTGAAGGATGACCCAAATTGAGAGACACGTCATCCAGTTTAAAGTTCAACTTGGCTGAGGAATCATACCAGTCAAAGCAAGCTGACAACCGAGTCAGCTGAACTGAAGGAGAAAGGAGTTGACCAAAAACTGAAGAAACTGATAGAATGTCAGTTTATGCCAGAGACTGCCAGTAGCCAACTGGAGCAATGGCCAATCTCAGCTGACAAGCCCAGAACAGCCAACTGGAGCAATGGCCAATCTCAGCTGACAAGCCCAGAATTGCCAACTGGAGCGATGGCCAATCTCAGCTGACAAGCCCAGAACTGCCAACTGGAGCGATAGCCAGACTTAGCTGACAAAGCTCAGAACTGCCAGCTGGGACGATAATGTTACTGAGCTGAGAAATCCAAAACTGCCAGCTGAAGTTCCGAACTGCCAAGAGAGCTGAAGCCAGAAGACTCCTGGAGTATATTGCTTAAATCAGCGTATCTTGGAATAAATGCTCCTTCAAGGATCCTGGAATTTAATGAAGATCGAGTGGCAGAGTAAAGGCTACTTTAACCAAATGATCCAAGCGATCATTAATGACCACCTGCCATTGATGAGTCAATAGAGCCTCTGATCAAATGGACAATGGAGCTCAACGGTCATAAAATCACTCCTTTATAAAAGACGGGTGAATCAGAGTTCCACATACTTTTCGCAAATATTTTTTCACATATACTTCGCACAAGCTAAGAGCTTTTCTTTCTCCCTCCCACTCAAGCTCAAGTGCAACATTGGATAGAAACTGCGAAAGTCAAACTGAGAAGAAGAATTCACTGAATCAAGGCATCCAGCCAGAGCAACCTTCTCAGTTCCAGCTATTCAAAGATCAACTACTCAGCTTAATCAAAGGAGCACATCGGTTGATACCCCCTTGTTCAAGACTAACCTCTTGAAGATCGAAAGAGATCTAAAACCTTGTAAAGACGACAATAGCACCTACCTTCCTAGCGAGCAGTTAGGGACTTCAAGTGTGAGCCGTCGACCAGCTGAGGTAGCGAGCAGTTACCAGGTTCAGCCAACTGTCCTTCATTGTATAATTTGTAAAGAAACTCAAGTTATATAGTGAAGTTGCCCTTCTGCGGAATGAAGAGAGGACGTAGAAGTTTGAGACTTCGAACCTCTATAAATCTCTTGTGTGCTGTACTATATTGTTCATTGCATATCTAACTGTACACAACATCACACATGATGCACTTAAACTGTCTCAACTGACTATCAGACTTGTGCATAGATAAGTTTCATCAAGTGAGTCATAGGCCCTGTTTTCCGCATCTAAAGTAAAAGTTTTTGAATCAGTTTATTCACCCCCCCTCTAAACTGATATCGACTCGTCCGGGACCAACATAGCATATGATTATTACTTAGCATACAATTATTAATTAGCATACGATTAATTAATTAGTAAATAGTAATAAAAAAATAACTTACGATTATTTAATTAGCATACGATCGGTATATATGATTAATTCAGTGGCGGATTCAGGAATTTTTTTTGGGGGAGCGGAATGTTGCGTGATGGAGTGGCCGTTCTCCATCTTATTGGATTCAATTGCACGGCTAAATACGAATATTGAGGGTGATTGTCAATCTATTTGCATTTGTTGCGATTTTTATATGCATGTTCGGGAAATAATGTTATTTAACTAATGTGTTATATTTTTATAAATCTCCCAAAGTTGATGACACCGTGTCACTTGTTATTTTACTTTATTTTTCCCCTAAACTTTAATAATGTAAATTATTATTTAATATTAACGATTCATATATAACTTAATATTTAGCCAACTAACTCAAAAAATAATCTAATTAATAAGAATAAAAAATATAAATAATGTTATTCAATCACAACTCACAATTAATATAAATTCAAAATCAATTGGATAAATAAATAAAAAATCTAACTTATTGACTAACTTAAATTTAAATTTAAAAAAATTAAGAAGATCTATTTTAAAATTTAAATTTAGATTTGTTATTAATTTGACTATTCTAATATGGACACTAATTCAAATTCTTAATTTAAACTACTTATTTAATCCATAATTCTTAATTAGGGTTCTTCGATTTTGTTGATCCGCTTACTTTAATATCTTGAACATATGGTTTATTTATCTCCTTGAAGCTATATGTGAAGTTATATCGAATTCCTATGGTTCTTTGATGCTAGGGTTTAGATTTTTGCCCTAATTTCCCCTTGTTTTGTTGATGTGGTTTGGAGGTGTTGTGATGGTTGTATGGGGTTGAGTTTCATGTATGTTAGAGCCCTAGGGTGAAGGTGTTTGTATTTGAAATGTTGGGTCTAAAGGATTTAAAATGAGTTATGAGCATGTGGTTTAAATGTGCGCCCGTAACGTGTTCGATCAAATGCTTCAAAGAGCTTTAATGTGTATTTTGAGTCCAAAATCATATTATGAGTTGGTATATCCAAAGTTATGTATACGGGTATGTATAAAGTCTTTAAAGAAAAGTATAGCATGAGTTGGGTTAAAGTTATGATTTAATTGTATGGCTCGACATCTAAAATGAAAAGAGGATTAAAAGGTGCTAGGTGACGTGTTGGGGCTCGAGGTGGACAACTTGTGGGCGGCAAAGGAGTATTTCAAAGGTTGAGAAATTGTGAAAGCGTCTCTTAAGGTGGGGTAACTCTAAACTGTGGACACGTGTAAGGTTATAGTTACTGTTGTGCTTTGATTGTATATGTATGAAGAGTTTTCGGACCGGTGAATGAAAGAGATCCTTCGGGGTCGACAAAGAGACCCTTCGGGGCAGAGATCCTTTGGGATCGAATATAGACCTGTTAATGTCCTCCCTGGGGAGTAGTATGTCTGCGAGCATCCCTACAGGGCCAAAGATGTTCATTAACGGGGGCATCATGATGTTTAGACCCTACGGGGTTGAGACTAGTCTCCACAAAGTAAAGAAAAGTCCATATGTTATATTTTCACTTGTGCAATTAGCTATAACTGTTTACAGTGTTCCCCACTGAGTATGTTGTTAAATACTCACCCCATTCATTCAATGAATTTTAGGTTGAGGAGTCAAGGCCGGGGTAGGAGCGTTGTGAACACAAGAGAACCCCACAAGCTTGTGTTTATCTTTTGCATGCTCATCTTTTGAAAATACTTATGATATTATTATTATTAGTACATTGATCACTCTCTTTGATTTATGATCAATGATTATTGGGGATGGGAATAGTCTGATCTTTTGTAGGTTATGATGTATATAACTTGATATTATGCCAAACAATTTAAAGGCGGGTCGTTCGACCTTGGAGCCTATTACGTATGAAGTATGTTGTTGACCCTATATTTTGCATGTTGATTTAGGATGCTAGACGGGCGGGTTATGACAACCTATGAGCCCGATAAGTTAGACGATTGCATGGTTTATGTGGATAGGCTTGTTTAATGCTTCCGTTTGATAATATATTGTGTGATAGTGTAGATTCAATAGATTGCATGCAAATTCGCCAAAATTTTACATTTAGAATTATGACGTCATGCCTAGTCATGCTTCTTGACCTAAGCTTCCGCTCATTTTTTTTATAAGTGCATAAAATTAAATAAGTAAATGGTATGTGAAGTGACGTGGCCAAACGGAGTAGTTTGTGGCGTTACAATGACAAATGCTCTAATAACTGAGTGAAAATCATGAGCCAATTTGTCTCAATATGCTACGAATGTGCACTGACTGAAAGACTCTATTTAAAGCATTTGCTACTTTTACAGTTTTTCCATCATCATCATCAACAAAGTTTTGGCATCATCAAAAAGGGGGAAATTGTTAGGAAAAACTATCAAAGAACCCCTAGATCAGGTTTTGATGAGATGTCAAAACTATTTGTGAAAAACTGGCCAAAGCTTAAGCTGTAGATCGAAGCTGACAAGCCCAGGAGGGCATCATCAAAGAAGAACTCTAGAAGAGTCAAAGTCAACTGATCTGAAGGATGACCCAAATTGAGAGACACGTCATCCAGTTTAAAGTTCAACTTGGCTGAGGAATCATACCAGTCAAAGCAAGCTGACAACCGAGTCAGCTGAACTGAAGGAGAAAGGAGTTGACCAAAAACTGAAGAAACTGATAGAATGTCAGTTTATGCCAGAGACTGCCAGTAGCCAACTGGAGCAATGGCCAATCTCAGCTGACAAGCCCAGAACAGCCAACTGGAGCAATGGCCAATCTCAGCTGACAAGCCCAGAATTGCCAACTGGAGCGATGGCCAATCTCAGCTGACAAGCCCAGAACTGCCAACTGGAGCGATAGCCAGACTTAGCTGACAAAGCTCAGAACTGCCAGCTGGGACGATAATGTTACTGAGCTGAGAAATCCAAAACTGCCAGCTGAAGTTCCGAACTGCCAAGAGAGCTGAAGCCAGAAGACTCCTGGAGTATATTGCTTAAATCAGCGTATCTTGGAATAAATGCTCCTTCAAGGATCCTGGAATTTAATGAAGATCGAGTGGCAGAGTAAAGGCTACTTTAACCAAATGATCCAAGCGATCATTAATGACCACCTGCCATTGATGAGTCAATAGAGCCTCTGATCAAATGGACAATGGAGCTCAACGGTCATAAAATCACTCCTTTATAAAAGACGGGTGAATCAGAGTTCCACATACTTTTCGCAAATATTTTTTCGCATATACTTCGCACAAGCTAAGAGCTTTTCTTTCTCCCTCCCACTCAAGCTCAAGTGCAACATTGGATAGAAACTGCGAAAGTCAAACTGAGAAGAAGAATTCACTGAATCAAGGCATCCAGCCAGAGCAACCTTCTCAGTTCCAGCTATTCAAAGATCAACTACTCAGCTTAATCAAAGGAGCACATCGGTTGATACCCCCTTGTTCAAGACTAACCTCTTGAAGATCGAAAGAGATCTAAAACCTTGTAAAGACGACAATAGCACCTACCTTCCTAGCGAGCAGTTAGGGACTTCAAGTGTGAGCCGTCGACCAGCTGAGGTAGCGAGCAGTTACCAGGTTCAGCCAACTGTCCTTCATTGTATAATTTGTAAAGAAACTCAAGTTATATAGTGAAGTTGCCCTTCTGCGGAATGAAGAGAGGACGTAGAAGTTTGAGACTTCGAACCTCTATAAATCTCTTGTGTGCTGTACTATATTGTTCATTGCATATCTAACTGTACACAACATCACACATGATGCACTTAAACTGTCTCAACTGACTATCAGACTTGTGCATAGATAAGTTTCATCAAGTGAGTCATAGGCCCTGTTTTCCGCATCTAAAGTAAAAGTTTTTGAATCAGTTTATTCACCCCCCCTCTAAACTGATATCGACTCGTCCGGGACCAACATAGCATATGATTATTACTTAGCATACAATTATTAATTAGCATACGATTAATTAATTAGTAAATAGTAATAAAAAAATAACTTACGATTATTTAATTAGCATACGATCGGTATATATGATTAATTCAGTGGCGGATTCAGGAATTTTTTTTGGGGGAGCGGAATGTTGCGTGATGGAGTGGCCGTTCTCCATCTTATTGGATTCAATTGCACGGCTAAATACGAATATTGAGGGTGATTGTCAATCTATTTGCATTTGTTGCGATTTTTATATGCATGTTCGGGAAATAATGTTATTTAACTAATGTGTTATATTTTTATAAATCTCCCAAAGTTGATGACACCGTGTCACTTGTTATTTTACTTTATTTTTCCCCTAAACTTTAATAATGTAAATTATTATTTAATATTAACGATTCATATATAACTTAATATTTAGCCAACTAACTCAAAAAATAATCTAATTAATAAGAATAAAAAATATAAATAATGTTATTCAATCACAACTCACAATTAATATAAATTCAAAATCAATTGGATAAATAAATAAAAAATCTAACTTATTGACTAACTTAAATTTAAATTTAAAAAAATTAAGAAGATCTATTTTAAAATTTAAATTTAGATTTGTTATTAATTTGACTATTCTAATATGGACACTAATTCAAATTCTTAATTTAAACTACTTATTTAATCCATAATTCTATCTTTTTTTTATATCGTGTCTATGCAGTAATAATTAAATTAAAGATTAATTTTTTTTATTAGAAAGCACTAAACTAAAGATAATTTTACTAATAAAATTAATAAAATCAAAGAGAGAGATTAAATAGATATATTTTGTTTAAAAATAAATAAGATGAGAGATGGGGATATTATTTAATATTTTCTATGAGACCCACCCCCACCAACCCATAACTTTCTCTCTCCTCCTTTCTTCTTCCACTTCCTCGTCGTTCTTCACAGCACATTCCTCCTCCTTCCTGTTCTAACAATAATTACAGTATTAAAAAAAATGGAAAAAAAATTTGGGGGTACAACTGTAGCCATTTTTTTTATGTCGAGGGTAACCCGCAGCCGCTATTATGGTGCGCACTGGATAAACCCCGCCCTTGTGTAATAACCTGCAAACCTATACAGTGGAGGTAAACCACACTTGGCAAGTCAGGTGTGAGAGACTCACACCTAGTGGTGTTAGTGGTGGGTCAAACTTGAGACCTTTATCCTCAAGAAACACCACTCCACCACTAGACCATCCCCAAGGTGATACAACTGTACCCCTTTGTTCCCATGTAGATCCGTCACTGGATTAATTTGAAGGTATACGATTATTTATTAGCATACGGTTGATTTAAAGAAAGTCATATGATTAAAGGACTACGATTAAGGATAATTTCCTATGATTTTAAGGCCTACAATTTTAAGTGAACTTCTACAATTAAGGATTTGACCATCGATTACTTAATTCAAGGCTATTTATTCAAGGCATACTCAAGGCACACTATTATTCAAGGTACGATAAATTATATAATTTTGAGGCATAATTGAGTGTACAAACTATGTTTGATAAATGATAAATGATAAATAGAAGTACATTCAATTTAATGCATTTAATCGTATGCCCACGTATTCTTTTGATAAATCAATCGTACGCTTATGATATTAATCGTATGCTATATTAAATTAATCATATGCCTACGTATTCTTTTTATAAATCAATCGTATGTGTATGGTATTAATCGTATGCTATATTAAATTAATCGCATGCCTTGATATTAATCGTACGCCTACGTATTCTTTTTATTAAATCAATCGTATGCTTATGATATTAATCATATGCTTATTTGCATTAATCTCATGCTTATGTTTAAAATGCAGATGGCAAGATGGCATATTATTATACGCCACAATGGTCAGTGGGAGAGATCGAAATACATAGACAGTGACGAGCAACTTTTGGTGATGTCAGTCGATAAGCTGTGTTTTAGCTCATTAGTGAGATAGGTCCACAAGTTGTTACAGACTGATCCGAGCACGGTGGAGTATCAGTTATTTTACATGATGAGCACCAACAATGACAAACTGATCAGGACTTCTATGCAAGATGATGCAGATTTGTTCGATTCACGAACAGACCGCTGAGATAGTCATGTATTTAAAAATATCCTACGACTAAGGTTAAATGATCTATGATTACATTTAAATGGCCTACATATAATTTTAAAGGCCGTACGATTACTTTTAATTATGTTTAGCAAGTATATAATTAATTATAAAAACTAATCGTACACCTACAATTAATTTTAGAAATTAATTGTAGGGGGACGGTTAATTTAGAAATTAATCGTAACTGATTATGATTAATTTCTAGGCTTAATCAATGGGCTATGATTATTTTTCTAAATCATTCGTCAACTTATGATTAACCTAACATGCAATCGTAAGCTTATGATTAGGCAAAACATATTTTAAATTAACAAATCGCAATATATACAAATCATGTATCATATTTGTACCATATACATAAAAAATCTTGTAACAATTTGCAAACAATTGTGAATTTTAATAAAAAAAAATCAAACTCAACATATACATCAATCGTAAGCTTACGGTTATAGGAATTTTAAGTAAAAAAAATTGCGCCTACTTGAGAAGATAAAGACGTTTCCGACGGCGGTACTCCCGATCCTTATTCCATCGGTGACGATTGCTTCAATGAGAGAGATAACGAGAGTGTCAGTCGGAGAGAGAGAGAGATATTTTAACCTTTTTTTTTTCAAAATTCTAAAGACAGCGAAAGCAGAAAGTTTGAGTCGTGGCCGTTTTTTTTCTTCTAAGAAACCTAAATCTGGCAACACGAAGAGAGAGATAATATTTTTTTTAGCCACACAAAGAGAGAGATATATGTGGGTGGTTGGGATTTTAATTCAAACTCTTTTATCATATTTATTCTTTTTACAGACCCTTGTCCTACTAGTACAAAAAATATAAGTTTTTTTTTTAATAAAATCATATTTTGTGGGTCCCTATAATGTACATGGGATAAAACAAGTACATATTATCCAAATAACTCCCTACATTTAAATCTTGCCAAACCATCTCAATTTTTATATAAAATTGCCTAGATTTATTTTTAACAAAAAAAAAACGTAAAAGTTGTTATGGTTGTTTGTAACAAAAAAATAGATAGTAAAATTATTCTGTAACAAAAAAACAATAGTAAGATTTTTAGTAATTTTTCTCAAGTGTATATGCAACCCTTAACCAAGGATGAAAATATCGCTATTGCACCAAATATCGCAATTTTAATTTTACGGATATATCACATGATATATCGATATCGCAGAAAATTGAAAAAAATGTGGGAAACTATATTAAAATCTTGGAAATTTAACATGAAATTTTAGGAATTATTATAATATACTACCTCCGTTTCATAATGTTTGTTGTTTTATTTTTTTTATCTGGAATTAATAATTAATTTTGTGGACAAATATACTCATCCCTTATATATGCCATAAAATCTAATTCATCTATATTTTCCTAAAAAATAACAATATTTTCTCTCTCTGTATATTTTTCTCTCTTCATATATTATAGGTAAGTTAGAATCAAAAATCTTGTAGGATTTGAGAGGGTTAAAATTGGGAGAGAGGATGTCAAATTATATAAAACAACAAACATTTTGAAACTAAAAAAAAAACCTTAAACAACAAACATTATGAAACGGAGGTAGTATTATTATGCACATATTCTACTCAAAATTTTGATAGAATTGTATTTTGAAAGCAAACATGTGAATAATATGTTATATAAATATTATCCGAGACAATACATTTGACAAAATATTACATAATACAATATAAAATAACTAAATAAACATTATAAAGTACAATTAATACCAAAATAAGGATATATGAGGTTCAAATATAGTAGATGAAATGCCTAAGAATCTGTACATATATTAGGCAAAGTCATAGGGGTAAAATCATCAGGAAAAAAGTTGCTACAATTTAAATATAAAAAAAATCACTGCTAGGGCTGGTAAAAAATACCGTCATAACGGAATACTGTTCATACCGTACCTAAAAAATATCGAAAATACCGATATTTATGGTATACCGATTTTTCATACCTTACCGAAATTTTATGGTAAGGTAACGGTATGGATTAGGGATGACAAACAATACCGTCACACCGAAATATCGTCCATACCGTACTGAAAAAATACCGAAAATACCGATATTTACGGTATACCGATTTTTTATACCTTACCGGAATTTTACGATAAGGTAACAATATGGATTTTCAAAAATTAAGGTATATCGACTTATACCGATAGTTCAGTATACCGTCATATATCAGCATATACCGTACCACGATAGATGTATATGCTGAAGTGAGTGTATGTACCGATATGCAGGTATATATCGTCATATCGTAACGTGGTATATGCCGAAGTGAAGATATATACCGTTGTACTGGTATATACCAGCATATTGGTACCTACCGTACTTCGAATTCAATATTATTGCATATCTATAATACAATATTTAGTGAGTTTATCATAAAAATTATGTTTTAATATTTAATTTAATACCTAAATTTTAACTAAAAATGAACTATTTAAAATTAAATGTAATAAATAATAATCTTCTATTTTTTCAATCAATAAAATTTAAAGTTAAAATGAATAATCAATAAAAATTAAAATAAAATTATGTATACGTAAATTATAAAATATAAAATTATTTCAATAGAATAAAAGATAAATTAAATTATATAATACATAATAATCTTTTATTCGTCTTTAATTTTTAAACTTAAATATTTCTATGTAATTATTTTGACTTCAATTTTACAGGTTTGTTGAGATGTTGAAGGCTTAGAGTTTCAAGAATTATTTTGGATTTTAAGATGTTGGAATTATATGTTTATGTTTTTAATATTTGTTGGGACTTGAGATTGTTCTTCTAAGAATTGTGTGTTTAATTTTTATCATTATTTTAACACAGTTGCAGTACCCTTAATTTTATTATGTTGAAATTTAATTATTGATTTGTTGATTTGGTGTGTTGGTATTTAATTATTATTATTATGGATATTTGATGTTGTTACTATTATTATTTATGCATCTATTTTCTTACTAAATATTTTTTAGTATAATGATAATTTCGATATACCGTGAAATGTCGGTATAGTACGGACTGAAATATGGGTACAATAAGGTATACCAAACTAAGATATGGTAAGGTATACCGAAATAAAGGTATGGTAAAGATATGCATTATATGTCATACCGAACTAAGGTATACCGAAGGTAAATGTACGACAACGGTATGATTTTTTATCATACCGTAAATTAAAGCAAAGTATAAGGTATGACAAAAAAAGTAAGATATGTCGTATCTTGACACTCCTAATCACTGTCAAACATTTACAATAAATAGCCTTGGCTCGGTGATAATTGGACTTCTATAAAGTACTTTGTAACCTAACAATATTGGT
Organism: Perilla frutescens; assembly: GCA_026008535.1. Taxonomy (NCBI): domain Eukaryota; kingdom Viridiplantae; phylum Streptophyta; class Magnoliopsida; order Lamiales; family Lamiaceae; genus Perilla; species Perilla frutescens. The sequence continues at coordinate 35,189,248 of BRKX01000012.1, forward strand.
TCGATCCTTTACTAAGGCTTATTTTTTATTTTTTTACTTTAATTTTGTTTCCATAATATTGTCACGTAGATTTAAGTTATTTTTTTTTTAGATAAAGATTATATTAATTGTCAGATTAGATGGTTCAAATTCCTTATGCTTCATATTATATACAATATATTTTCTATTTTTCTCTTAATTAAAATAGAAATTAAAAAATGATAATTTCAATTATTTATTTAATGATTTTATTTATTATATGCTAAATAATAGTTCATATAAAATAAAATAGCCCATAACAGGCTAGTAAATCCCCCATAAGCTATTTTTACTTCTTCAACAAAATTGAGTAGTGTAATTAATCTAGAAAAGGGATATTATATTTCTCCTTTTCGTCCTTTTAGAATTTTAATTTGTTCTTAAATAGATATAGACGGTAAGAATTCTCCTATTATTATTATTATTTTTTTTTTTTTTTTTTTTTTTTTTGGATGTCGAGGGTAACCCACAGCCGCTACCGTGGTGCGCACTGGGTAAACCCCGCCCCTGTGTAATAGTCTGCAACCTACACAGGGGAGGTAAACCACACTTGGCAAGCCATGTGTGACAGGCTCACACCTAGTGGTGTTGGTGGTGGGTCGAACTTGAGACCTTTGGCCTCAAGAAACACCACTCCACCACTAGGCCATCCCCAAGGGGACTACAAGTAAAATATTTTATAAGATATAATTACGCATTAACTCATACAACATACATACTGATTTATAAATAAAAAAAATTATAAATTTACATACCCGATTTGTAGCTTTTCAAAATGACAAATTGAATGAATTAATTCTTTCCCATGATCCTATCATCACTGCCAATTGCAAAAGAAAATTACAAATAAATATGTAAATAATTAAATTTTATTTAATTAACGTTGTTGAGAGAGATCTTCAACTCATATCTTAAAAATTGAACAAGCTTTCCTTGTGAAATGTGATGCAATTGAGTTATTTTATAGAAAAATATATCATATAAAAAAATAGAAAATAAAAATAAATTTACAATAATTGTTTGGGACATCATGTGATCATCTACACATCTACTGAATATTGTTTGTAAAGCAAAGAATATTGCAACCAAAATAATTACGATGAAAATCTAAAGAAGACCACAAAAAAATAGTTATAAATAATAATCTAAATATATCATGTAAATATAATAAAAATCATGATGTACTGCCATATATTGTGATATTGTTCAATATTTCGCTGATACCTGAAAAAAAAAATACATTTTCTCCCATATCTATATTGCAATATCAAAATTGAGAATATATCCGTGATATTTTAATTCTTGCCTTTCACATTCTGGGTTTATTTACATCCAAGACCTTTTCTATTTACTCGAAAAACATACCGTTATCTTTTTTTTTTTTTTTGTTATCTGGTTTTTGGTATTTTAATATTTTTCCATAGTTAAAAATATCATATGCAACAGAAAATCCAATTAGAAATTGATCTACCTTCTCAGTTTGTCTTCCATCTGCAGCAATTACGAAAAAATCCAAACTAAATACTTCCAAACCAACCGCGGACCGCCTTTTATAAACGTTGCATACTGTCACGCTTTACTCACCCATCCCACTCCACCATTTATTTATACTCCTAAAGCTCACTCTCTCTCTCTCTATCTCTCAATGGACGTGAAACGTCTTTCCATTTTAATACTCCTTTCCGTCTCCACCATTTCTGTCTCCTTCTCTGCTCCTCTTCAATATCAGACACTCATCCCCACCTCATTACCCTCACCTCAAACCCTCTCATGGGCCACCCAGCAAGAATCCGAATCCGAACCTGAATCGGAGTCCATTCTCTCTCTAAACTTGCACCATGTAGACAATTTCTCTCCTGCCTCCAACTCGTCCCCTGAATCCCTCTTTAAACTCCGTCTCCGACGTGATGCCGTCAGAGCCAAAACCCTGTTCACCATCGCTGCCGTCAGCCGAGCCAATGCCTCCGGCAAGGCACGTGGCGCCGGCGATTTCAGCAGCTCGATAACCTCCGGACTCGCGCAGGGGAGCGGAGAGTACTTCACGCGCATCGGCATCGGGACTCCGCCTAAGTACGTCTACATGGTGCTCGACACCGGAAGCGACGTGGTCTGGGTTCAATGCTCGCCGTGCCGGAAATGCTACTCCCAAACCGACCCGCTCTTCGACCCGAAGAAATCGTCCTCTTTTCTCGGAGTGTCTTGCGTCTCTCCGCTATGCCGGCGGCTCGATTCCCCCGGCTGCAACAGCCGGAAGAAATGCCTTTACCAGGTCTCGTACGGCGACGGCTCGTTTACCGTCGGCGAGTTCTCAACTGAAACGCTGACGTTTAGGAAGACGAGAGTGGGTAATGTTGCCCTCGGCTGCGGACATGATAATGAAGGCTTGTTCATCGGCGCCGCTGGTTTATTAGGCCTCGGCCGCGGGAAATTGTCCTTTCCGACGCAAGCCGGCAGCCGGTTCGGGAGGAAGTTCTCATACTGCTTGGTGGACCGGTCGGCTTCTTCAAACCCATCGTCGATGGTGTTCGGCGAATCCGCCGCCTCCAGGAACGCCGTTTACACGCCGTTACTGACGAATCCGAAGCTCGACACCTTCTATTACGTCGGATTAAACGGAATCTCAGTCGGCGGAACACGTGTTCCGGCAATCACGGCGTCGCTCTTCAAGCTCGACCCAATTGGCAACGGCGGCGTGATTGTGGATTCGGGTACCTCCGTGACGAGGTTGACCCGACCCGCATACGTAGCGTTGAGAGATGCGTTCGTGGCCGGGGCCGCGAATTTGAAGCGTGCTTCGGAATTCTCACTTTTCGACACGTGCTTCGATCTGTCCGGAAAGACGGAGGTGAAGGTGCCGACGGTGGTGCTGCATTTCGAGGGCGCCGATGTGTCGTTGCCGGCGTCGAACTACTTGATTCCGGTGGACACTAATGGGAAATTCTGCTTTGCTTTTGCGGGTACCATGAGCGGGTTGTCCATAATCGGTAATATCCAGCAACAGAGTTTCCGGGTCGTGTTCGACTTGGCGGGTAATCGGGTCGGGATCGCTCCGAGAGGATGCGTCTAAAGTCTAAACTCTAAAGCGAAGTAGTGTATTATTATGTTTTTTTCTTATTTAAAGAAAAAAAACTCCAGATTGGGGAAAATAGAAATAAAAGGGGGAAAAAAAGAAGAAGAAGAACTCGTGCTATGATGCTAATTAATTACAATATTTATTCCACGATAGTTTTTCTATAATGATTTCTCTTTGTTTTCTAATATGACCTACCTTTCATACTGACCATGACTTACAGATGGGGTGTACCATGTAATGTAAGTGTGCTCGTTAGCAATGTTCTTAAATTTGAATCTCATTAACATTTTATAGATGAAAATATTTTTTAATATGATGTTGGCTCACAACATTTCGTATTGAGACTGGTTCCTCTCCTATTGAGCCAGTCCTATTGTGATTAAAAATTTCATGTTCGAATACCATCAATATTTTTAAAATTACATTTTATGATACATTTTTTTTGCTTCTACAATTTACCTCACTCATGAACATGCTGAGTACATTCTATGTTAATTTGCCTCTCCTACCAAACCTGACCACGGTTTTCCAATGTCATATTGAATAATAAAGTGACTGGTAATTGAAATTTGAAACAAGGGGGGAGGGGGTGTGGGGCCCAAAGAAAGAAAAAGGCCAAAGACGAGAAAATTGAAAATTGACTGAAATTGGTGATATGTTCCCTGTAGCCCATGTGCCCCCTTTTCACCGGAATCTACGCCCCTAATTTTGTCGCTTTTCTTTCCTAATCTCATCTCTAAAATCATTCGCCCAATTTCCAATTACCCCTCAACCAATTCCCTTTTCTTTTATGAGACTAGATTTCCACACATGCACCATCATTCATGTTTTTAAACTCAACTATTACATGTCTCAAATTCAATTAAGAGCTGCAACTGCATCCAAGATTTTTATAAATTGAATTAGCTAAGGTTCATTTTAAAAGATTTTTGGCGCTCCACATTAACATTTACGAGAATGAAAATCGTTCTAGTCCTATAATTATTAATTTGTACAAATATTATGTGTTAATAGTTAATACGTATTTTTTTATTTATTTCGGAACAAAAGTGAAAATATATCAACATTTAAGTACTAAAACGTAATTAATATTTTATTAGACAAACACTTGCATGCATCATGATGCAAATAACACTATATGAGACGGTCAGTTAAACCCTCTTTTGACCCAGTCAACACGGGTTAACCCATAAAAAAAACTGTCCAAAGTGAGTACCAATCTTCTTATTAAAAAGTATCACAAAACATTCGAAAAGTACCATCTGTATCATTAAAAAGTAAGGGTCTGCTAGTTATTTTATATAAGTTTATTTAGTTCAAATTTTGATTTTTTTTTTCAGTTTTTATATTGTATGTGTTGAGAATAATCTAAAACAATCATCATTCCAAGAATTTGCAAAGGAAAACAAAACAGGAGTTCGGTAAAATAAAAAGTACCATGTGGTAAGCAGAAAAGTATCAAGTACGATAAAGAAAGGTATCAACCTGAAATTAATACTATCATCATTCCAACTACAATAAAAAGTACCATGTGCCACGTGGCACGCCCGTGTGGGGCCATGTGACCGCCTGAAATAGGTGGAAATAACCGCTGTTGCACGCAAGTCCACCTTTATTTTAAAATATTGTAACTATTGTTGTATATCCAAATAACATTAGACTACATCTTCTAAAATAATAATAATAATAAAAAAGACTATTGATTCATAAATATCATTCTCTGTATGCATCACTTTTAAATTTAATAAACTTATCAAATTATTAATCATTTCATATTCAATATAGCTATAAAATATATTGTAAATGAATTATATAATAAAACATGAGAGAGAGAGACACGCACAGAGAGAGTAACTTTTTATTTATAAAGTTGTTGATGATTTGATGTTTTTTTTACTCACATATCCAACCTGGTACTAATGAGGAGATTGAGACTCGTGATCTTTGGACGGTAAATAACTTCACTCCACCACTAGGTCATCCCCATTGGGACGTTGATGATTTGGTGTTTTTGAAAGGGAAATGAATAGTAATTTCCAACTCCATTTACACACACGCACACACGATTTTTGTTCGTGCGATGCACGGTATCATTAATAGTCTCAAACTCAATCATTACATTTTCAATATAAGTGTTATATCTTTATACTTTATAAAAATTTAATATTTTAGTTAAGAAGTTAATATCATCTTTTATTTGTTCGGTTATCTTCTTTTTATATCAAATAATTATTTTTCTGTATCTAAAATGAGTTAAGTTGGTAACCGATAAAAGAAATAATCACTTGATTAGGGTATGAGTAGGGTACTACGGTACCCGCTCCATACCCTCGTTTTAAAAAAAATACACGTACTCATTTCCATACCCGCTGGGTATAAACTTTTATGCTCGTCCCCGTACTCTTTTGGTATTTAACTACCCATACACGTACCCATAACCCGCATTTTAACTGTTTCTCTTATGCAATTCAAGAGAAATATTTTATAGTATTTAATAAATTTTAAAATATTTTTATAAGTTATAATAAAAAAATCGTAGTTATATATATATATATATATATATATATATTATGTGTGTGTTTTAAATATATGAAAAATATATTGAATACGAAATATAATTTATTTAGATGATGACGTAAAATAACTGTTTATTTAAAAAAAAGATAAAAGAGGTTAAATTACATTTATAAATTCTCACTTTTTTATTATAGATCATTTCTATATAATATATTTGTGCATATATAATAAATAAATATTTTTTAATGTACATATATTGATGAACATCTTCTTAAGTATAGTGAGTAGGGATGGCGATGGGCAAGGATGAAAATATCGCTATCGCAACATATATCGCAACTTTAATTTTACGGATATATCGCCGGATATATCGATATCACAGAATATTGAAAAAAATGACGAAAATTATTTCACAGTCCAAATTTACTACTTATAATTCCGGTTTATGCTTAACACTACAACTACTAGGACCGTACCCGCAATTGGACGGGGTCAATCGTAGACGTGATAAGCTTAACCTGAGTCGATCTCTCAAGGAAGACTTTATGAGAAAGATTGTCTAAGGAACTATGCATGCAACACATTTAAACTAACGAAATAAAACCTAAACATTCTAAACAAGGGGTTGATGATGATTCACGCTAAGAATTGAAATAGACAATTAAACAAGACAATAAAAGCAACACAAATTAACAAGATTTGAGGAAATAAGTTAGATAAAGGTATTAGGGTGTAGATTCTCTCAATGGTTTCTCACTATGCTTTGTTCAAGTTGGTAATGCTAATCTCACACATACAATAGACCCTCTCAATCGGTTTAACTTCAATTACTGTCACCGTCTATCCATTAAACCTCTTTTAGCTATATCATACAAGTAAGATTAACATATTAGGCTTAGGAACCCTATCCACCTAACGTTGAAGGAACCAATTTCGGGATTAGATTCACAATCAAGACTCCTCTAAATCCTAACAATGCTCAAATAGTGATCAAGTATTCTCACATGAAAAGGCACGATTCCAACAACAACAACCAACAAGAATAAGGATAGATCAAAACCACATCGATTCTCTACCCCCCTAATAGAGGGATTAGCCACTAAACATGCTTAAAACAACTCAAATACCATAGAAGATTGTCATCTCATAAATCAAATGCAAATAACTATAACTTCTACAATATTATATATTCTTCAAGAGTTTGGAACAAATCTCCACAAAACATCCAAGAAATACAAAGAAAATACAAAGGGAAACCTCCTTCGAGCGTAGCTTCCGCGGATGGTCGACGTCAGTTCCTTCTCGTCTTCTCTTCTTCTTGCTTGGCTTGGTTCCTTTCTTCCTCCTTTTCTCATCTTCTTTTTTGTGAAGGTGATGATGGTGAGAGAAAATATGGAGATGGAGTGGTGAAGAAGATGAAGTGGTGTGTGTGTAGTGAGAAGTGTGTGTATGAATATCTGATAGATGATGAAAGTGAATGATGATGAATCATCCCCTCTAATCGTTCTCTCCTCCTTCTCATATATAAAAGATTTTGGGGATTTTTGGGATGATAGCTTCCAGAGGAAGAGTGGAGTTTAGTGGGGTTGAGATTGAAGACGTGGTGAAAGCTCGACCGAGGAAGAGAGAGCGCGCCGGCAGGGTGCAACGCCGCGGGGTTTAGGCTGTGAGGTGCGCCGCGGCGCTGGTGTTGGTGGAGAGGGGAGGGGGCGCCGTGGCGCTAGGGGTACGCCGTGGCGCTGGTTTGTTTGGGCCAAGAGGGGCGCCGCGGCACTGCGGGTGTCACAACATTTTTGATGCCCGCCCGCGCTCCCTAGCCCGCCCGCGGGTGCTTTTTCTTATTTCTTTCTTCAAAATCTTCAAACCTCCAATTAGCCAATCGAGCTCAATTATTCGACTTTCCACTTGCCACCTAATTGCCGTACAATACGTGCTTTTGTAATTAAAAGCTCAAATTTTGCAACACCTGGCACAATCCACCATTAGAGCAATAAACACAATTAAACACATAGAATTCAACACATAACAAAATAAAATTCAACAAAATAATTACTAAACACAATAAAATAAATAAATTAAAATGACACAATTAGATACTAAACAACTCCCCCACACTTAGCCTTTTGCTTGTCCTCAAGCAAACAAGAAATTAAAAACATGAATCAAGAAGGAAGAATTTGCAAAGCAATCAAATATTTTGATCAAGCCTCATGGTTCCCACAAAAACATTCATCATCCAAGAAAATGAGCACAAAATCCCATCAAGTGAGATGCCCGTCCTTTTAAGATAAAGAAGATCACGCTAGACTCCATTCTATCCAATCATCTCCCCACAAATTACTTCTGAATTTATTCACAAGCAAACAAAATTTTTCAACAACGAAAGGGGTTGCAATCAAAGGACAAAGTTCATTAGGTTTAATCATTGAAATTAATCGAACTTCCTAATGTGGTTTCTCATACTCATCATGAAAAGCATTTGACACACATGAGAGGAGTAGAGTCTGAAATGCAATCCCAATTATTTATACAATTTTTTTTTAGGCGTGGATCAAAATTCACAAGGTGAAATCCATAGGGAGGAGATCCCTAGTTTCCTTGTGTGGTTTCCCATACTCATAGTCGAATAAATCTACTAGAGGAGTAGAGATCCTAATTGCCCATTTTTCTTTTCTTTTCTCCATATTTTTTTTTATATATCAAATATATACAAATAAATATACATGAGGAAAGGAGATATGGGGATAATTATCAAGAACAAAGCTAACAATGCTTCCTAATCCTTCGAGGCCAAGACTCTCAACAAAATTTATCAATTATGAGCACCTTCAAAGACAATTCATGCTTACGAGTGAAACCACAATAACATTTCATTTTTCATGATTGATTCAAAAATAATTCCTTGAAGATTCATATTCCAAATTTCAAATTTGACAATTAGACTAAACATCATGCTAAGCGAGGGGATTTACAAAATACAAACATGGACAATACGATAAAATGAAAATGATGAAATCAAAACAAACGCAACATAATATAACAAAAACCAACAATTTAAAACAAAGTCCTACAATACAAAATCCAACATAACTAATATCATAACAAAACATAACAAGCTCATAACTCCCCCACACTGAAACCATGCATTGTCCTCAATGTATGAAAAATGAATGCAAGATAAAAATAAAAGGGAGTAGAGTACGTCACAAGATTCTAGAAAACCGGTAACGAGCGCGGGCTCCTACAAAGCAACACTAGAAAAAATACATAAAGAAAAATAGGCGATATCTAGCATAATAAACAACGCACACAAAACACGACAATACATATATAGAAAAACACAAAACATAAGATTTACTGCTCCGGAGGTGGTGGTGGTGGAAAGGATGAAGCAAGCGTCCAAGCGTCCCAGCTCGTCTGCAGGGCTCGAATTTGCTCATCATGCGAGTTGAGGCGAGTTTTGATGCTCCGAACATCTTGGTGCACATCCCCAATCGCCTCATGGATCAATCCAAAAGAGGTATCCCAACGCTCCTGTTGTTGCAACATGCGGGCATTTTGTTCTTGCCAATAGGACATCATGGAATCCCTGAATGTGCCCATGGAGTCAGCAATGGAGTGCTGGAATTGATCCAGTCGATTGTCCATGTATCCTTGAAACGAGCCCCAGTCATTGACAGGCATGTGGTACCCTTGATGCACATGCACTTGATATGTTTCTTGATTCTTAGATTTCAATTTCGTATGATATATGGGGAGAAAAACTTTAGTGATATGTCTATCATGTCCCCTAACTGAAAAAATGAAAAAAATAAAGCTGGTGCATCTCACTTTTCAATCTAAGACATCCGTTGGTCTCCCGATCTTCTTTCTCTTATAATTTTTTGCAAAGTGAGTGTCCTTATAAAGCAAAGAATATTGCAACTCAAATAATTACATTGAAAACCTAAAAAAGACCACAAAAATATATAGTATTAAGTAAAAATCAAAATATGTTATAGAAATATAAAAAAAAATCACGATATATTACGATAATTTGCGATATTTCGCTGATACTCGGGAAAAAAGATATTCTCCCTAATATCCGTATCGCAATGTCAATATCCGCGATATTTCGCGATATTTCATCCTTGGTGATGGTTAGGGTATGTGCATGGTACTAAGAAACCCATCCCCGGACCCGCATTTTAAAAATTTACTCGTACCCGTACCCGTACTCGCTGGGTAGGAACTTTTATACTCGTCCCCATACCCTTTGGGTACTTAACTACCCACACCCGTACCCGTTACCCACATTTTAACTAAGTAGTATTTCTCTTATGCGACACACGAGAAACGTTTTATAGTATTTAGTAAAAAAAATTTTTATAAGTTCAAATAAGAATATCATAGTTATAATATATATATATATATATACATATAGAGGAAGGATCAAATAGGAACCAATTCCCCCTGAAGGAACCTAGGAACCAATCCTAGCCTTAGATTTGATTAGATCTAATGACCATAATTTAGTCAAAGTTTTAGTCAAAGTAAGGTGGCAAACTTGTAATATTTGAGAACTTAATGAAAGTGGGGTTATTTTCATAATTTAGAAATTCTGTTATGTTTTTTCAGATTTTGGGCCCAATTCCTGGAATTATATAGACAACAATTTAAAACTGTTGTCTTTTCTGGTGTTGTATTAATACGCTAACATGAAAGATGTATATTGCTAACAGCAACATATTTTGTTGCTATCATGAGATAGACTCATATTGCTAACTTGACGAGATCATAATATTAAATTGACACGTATTAAACACCACACATATAACATTGGACCACATTTAAAATAATACTGTGTAACATCATTCATACATACAACATATTGCTAATATGTTAGAGAATATACACACTGCTAATATGTGACTATTAATTTGCTAATATGTTAGTAACACATTGCTAATATGTGAATAATGATATGCTAGCATGACTTAAATTCTCAAATATTACAAGTTTTCAAAATAATATTAAGCATTGATAAAGTTATAATTGTTTATGAACTTAACTATATATAGCTCATACTTTAACTATTTTCTCATGAAAGCAACTTAAAATTCAAAGTCGTGCATAAAAAATTTCATGTTAGCAACATAAACACAAGATATGAGCAATATTGTGATATCATATTAGCAAATATCTGACAGTTACGAGTTGAATATACGTGAAAAATAGTTTTTTGTATTTTTCATCAATTTTTGCTCAAATAAACACATGCATTATGGATCTTAAATGAAAGAGCATGAAAAAAATCTTTAATTTGATATATTTTTTGCGTAAATTGGATAAAAAACGAATAATTTATGATTATTTAAAGTTTTTAGGAATTTTTTAAAAGATGATGTCATCACTTTATTAAAAAAATCTGGAATTACCCCTTATAATTCGAATTTTACATATTTACAACTATGTCGCCGCTTTTTTATCCGCCATGTCATCAAAATCCTTGAATTTGATTGGTTCCTAGGTTCCTTCAGGGGGGGTTGGTTCCTATTTGAACCCACCCCTATATATATATATATATATATATATATATTATGTGTATGCTTTAAATATATGAAAAAAACATTGAATACAAAACGTAATTTATATAGATGATGGAGTGAAATTACCATTTAGTTTTAAGAAGAGATAAAAAAAACTAAATTCCGTTTATAAATTCTCATTCTTTTATCATAGATCATTTCTTTATAATATATTTGTGCATACATAATAAATAATTATTTTTTAATGTAAATATCTTTATGAACATCTTCTTAAACATAATAAGCAGGAAATTAATAATATCTAACTTTTCTAACAAATTTAATAATATTTTTTCTATAATCTTTCAAACATACTTATATTTGTATTTTTTTTTATTGTATACTTTATATATATATGTATATTATGTAATATATAATTTTTACAAGCATTTATTTATCAACTTTACAATATATATAAGAATAAATAACAAAAGTTACAAATTAATATTTTAAATAGTCCAAATTTTATTCGTGTTCAATTATCATTTTATTTCTGTTAAAGGTCATATTTTTAAAAAAAAAATATAAACATATAAATTTCTTTATCACAAACTATTTATTGAATATTTAACTTAGTAATTATTATTTGTAGCAATTGATTCAAAATTACGATAAAATAATTTATAATTTTAAAAATATATATTAAACTAAATTAAAATTCAATTAAAATATAATACAAAGACCCTTTGTGAAAATGCGGCATTACATAAAAAACTACAATCATAAAAATGCTACGAAATCTTCAAAAAACAATACAATATAATAATAATAATAATAATATAGGTATGGGGGCGGGTTGGGTATTAAGGTACCCGTACCCACACCCGTCTCCGTCAAAATTTATGGGTAATTACCATGTTTGTGCCCGTACCCATTAAGTGGGTAATTACTCTACCCATCGTGGGTAATTTTTACAGGTACCCATAGGGTCCGTTACCCGTTTCCATCCCTAATAGTGAGCATAAAATTAATTATATATTTTCTGATAAATTTAATGATATTTTTATATAATCATTCAAACATTTATATTTGTATTTTTTTATCATATACATTTTTAAAAATATATATGTTATATTTTATGTAAGACATAATCTTTATAAACATTTATTTATCAAGTTTACAATATATATATATATATATATATAGGATATGGATCATATGAGAATACTTTGTTGGTGTGAGAAATGAGAACCCATCTTACACCATCCAATTTAATGATTCAATGGTTGAGATTTAAGGTGACAATTTCGTAAATAATAGGGCAAAAAATAAAGGAAGGAAGGCTATTTTCGTCCAAACCCATTAAAAATGATAATGTCAGCAATTAAAAAAAAATCTTAAAAACTTTAACCCACCATAACTTGCTCGTTTTTAATCCAATGCACAAAAAAAATATATCAAATTAAAGCTCTCTTCATGCTATTTCATTTAAGATGTCGAAAGGCTATGTTTAGATGAAAAAATATGAACTAAAAAAAAAAAAATTTACGCGTGCCCAGATTGTAAATGCTTTCGTTAGCATATAATAATTCTTCGTTAGCATTATGATAACATATGATAATGTACGCTAACGAAGCATTTGTCATATAGTAACATAATGTATTCGCTGTGCTAACAAAGAATTATCATAATGTTAGCTAGCGTAGTATAAATTTATTAGGGTTTATTAAATCTCAATTATGATGTATTTAATCTCGATTATGATTTATTCCATCTAATTATCTTTATTTTTTTTAAAATTTAATTTTTTATTTATAGTTCTTAATTGATTATTATGGTTTATCCCATCCAATTATGATTTATAACGTATGTTGACAGAGTATTGTCATATGCTAACATATAGTGTATTTGCAATGCTAATGAAGCAAAACCATAATGCTAACGTAGTACAAATATATTATTATTATGATTTGTTCCAACTCATTTAGGGTTTACCACATCCAATCAATATTTATTTCATCTAATTAGCTTTATTTCATCCAGTTATGATTTTTTCCATTTAATTAGTGTTTATTAAATCAAATTAGGTTTATAATTAATTTTTAAAATATTTTTTTCGCTAACAATATTTGAAAACTTTAATTAGCATAACTATAATGCTTCGTTAGCATTATGATAATACTTCGTTAGCATAATGATCTGTTATCAAATCCTCCGTGATTTTTATAAAAATTACCAAATTACGTTAATACCCCGTGCGAAAAAGTTTTCAGATATTACAAAATTGCCATCGCCTTTTTCATCAAATTTGGACCTTTGATTTTTGATGGATGTGTGGTGTGAGATGTGTTCTCATTTCTCACACAAGGGGTTGTTTTTATATAACCCCACCCCTATATATATATATATATATATATATAGTAAATAATATAAGTTACAAATTAAATTCCAAATAGTTCAAATTTTATTCGTGTTCAATTATCATTTAATTTCTAACAAAGGTCATATTTTAAAAATAAAATATATAAACACACAAATGTCTTTATCACGAACTATTTATTGAATATTTAATTTAGTAATTATTATTTGTATTAAATAATTTATAATTTTAAAAATATTAATTAAAACTAAATCATAATTCGATTAAAATATAATACGAATACCATTCACGAAAATGTGACATTTAATAAAAAAAATACAAACACAACAATGCCATGAAATCTTCAAAAAATAATATCATATAATAATAATAATAATAATAATAATAATAATAATAATAATAATAATAATATATGGGTATGAGGCGGGTTGGGTAATAAGGTACTGTAATACCCCGAAATATTTTAGAAGGTTTTATTTGACTTATGTTACCTCAGGGTAATCTAGGAAAGAAGTTGGGTCCTTAAAGGACTCAAATAAAGAAAAATCGCAGCCAGGGAAATCTGTTAAATTTAATTTGATCAAAAAATTGCTTTAAAAATATGTTCTGATATTTTTCTCGGGTTGATAGAAAAAGTTTCAACCATCGTGCCAAACTTTGAATTTTCCAATTTCGAGTTCAAATGAACACTTGGCACAATTTTAGGGTGAAAGGTAATAGATTTGGATAACTAAGGCACATCCGTCATTATCCAATTTCTTTTTCGAAATATTATCATATTCGCAATTATCCTATTCGTTTTCCATCATTATCCTCTTTCTTTTATTCGTTATTATCCTATTTATTTTTCTTCTATAAATAGGAGGTTAAGGTTTCATTTTTCATTCATTTTCAAAATCGAAACGCCGAGCAGCTTCTAGAGAAGGTACGACTCTAGTTTTCTATTTCATTTCTGAAATAGTCATTTTGAAAGTGTCAACGCGTAGATCACGAATACGTGATTGAAATGATGACACGACGGAGGATCACGATGGAAAATCGTCGTGACTGCCGCCAAAAGTCGCAACCACCCTCTCAAATTGGTGACTCTTTCGGGTAGCCGGATCAAAAAGTGTCTTTAGGGTTTCATGTTCTATGTATATTTATATACATTTTCCATGTTGTCACTTTTTAATTTCGGGTATATTTTGAGTATCCGATTATTAAATTGTAGTCTTTTTCAGATCTATCCTTCGTGGATAACTCTATCGTATTTTTAAGCTCAAAAGTTGTTCCGTGTCAAAATATAGTATTTTTATTTAAAGTTTCATATTTTTCCAATGGGCGGATCTTGCGGTATGAATTTATTTGTACCGAGTTAACTTTAGGAAACGGGTTTGACCACCCCGTATGTCAAAACTTCCAAAAGGATTTTTCTTTATAAAAATGCCCTGAGTAAAGTTCCCTTAAGAGTCAAAATATTTTGATGACCCGGGTGTTGTGTATTAAGATAGTAGATTTTATAATATTTACTTCATGGCTAAGAAATGTTAGATTTTGACCTAATGGTAGTCTTTCATCGAAACTAAGTTGTTGGATAATCTTGTAGGCTCAGAAGAAGGAGACTTCTAGTTGAGACCAGAATCAGAATCTAGATCTAACTATCCAGATCAGATTACCAGGTGGGTTTTTTATTATATAAAATGTATTTTGGGTTATTAAGCCATGATATTTATAAAATAAATGTGATTGAATATCCAACTCATGACTGTATTTAATGTGCTCTTCTGACTTATGTAAGTCTTACTACTGTTTTTGGTGACGAGACTACAATGGTTCACGATATCGAGCCCCAAGCAAACAGGGGAGTGTCCAACCTTAAGTAGCCGAGTTGTGTACACGAACCGACTCACCGTAAGCGTTATAGGGGAGAGTGGCGCGCAATGATGGAAATAAAATGATTTTGTATACATGAAATTCACAAATTTTCTGTTTTAAAAGCTTTTCATGATATGCTTAAAATATGATTGGATATTCTGTTTTATAAAATGATTGTGAAGGTTTTTCTCAAAAGTACCTACTGAGTGCATTAGT
Source organism: Perilla frutescens (assembly GCA_026008535.1). Lineage (NCBI taxonomy): Eukaryota > Viridiplantae > Streptophyta > Magnoliopsida > Lamiales > Lamiaceae > Perilla > Perilla frutescens. The sequence goes on from BRKX01000012.1 coordinate 35,204,816, forward strand.
ACTCACGCCCAAAATCTTTTCAAATATTTTTCAGGATGAGCTGCGGGATGGTGGACGGCTGTGCTAAGGCTGAAGGGCTATCATTTGATGTATATGTTTCCTTTTCCGCTATGGAGCCTAACTTAGAACATACTTCCTTTTGAGTCTGAATAAATGCGCTACGTTCTTTCCGCTTACTCTGATTATTGCTACGGAGTGTTCGGTTCTCTGAATCCCGTTTTCTTTACTGTTATGGAGTATTCGGTTCTCCGAATCCCATTTTCTTTATTGCTACGGAGTATTCGGTTCTCCGAATCCCATTTTCTTTACTGCTATGGAGTGTTCGGTTCTCTGAATCCCATTTTCTTTATTGTTACGGAGTGTTCGGTTCTCCGAATCCCGTTTACTTTCTGTTCCTGACAGGCGAAAGCCTGGCAGTTATTTACTTTCCTTATTCAGACAGGCGCAAGCCTGGCTTTACATTGTTTTCCATGTCAAGGCAAAAGTCTGGCTTTATATTGCTTTCACGACAGGCGAGAGCCTGGCATCTCTTTACTTCAAGTATTTGGACAGACATCAGTCTGGCCTTTTTCATGCCTAACCTATTAATAGTTAACCTTTGAACTGTTATTATTTACATTGAAGTTTGCCTTTGTTATTCTTTTTTGGGTTCATCCTAAGAGTCATGGTATCTGGTTTGAGTCATTTCATACGCTTTAAAAGCGTGGATTGATCCATTTATAGAGGTTATGCTACCCAAATTTTTAGGGCACTAACCCTATTTCTTTGATTGCTTCTGTTCAACAACCCCTTCCCCCTTCACCCAAGTAGCGCACCGGTCCCCTGTCCTTCTCCCGGGATCGGGGTGTTACAGGTACCCATACCCGTCAAAATTTACGGGTAATTATCTGTGCCCGTACCCGTGCCCATACCCGTTAAGTGGGTAATTACCCTATCCATCGCAGGTAATTTTTTGGGTACCCATAAGGTCCGTTACCCATTGTCATCCCTACATACATATGTATTTATATACATATTATATTATAATATAATATATTTCAAATAATTGCATAAATAATTAATAAACTACTACAATCAAAATATTATATTATAAATTATGCAACACTTGTTTGTATACAATATTTCTAGTAGTTGTAGCGCCCCGGTCCCGAAAGACCATGAAAATGGACGCCAAGGGGGTTGGAATTAAGAAGCGGGAAAAAAAGGGGAATAATTTGATTAACCAAATCTCAAAAGAAGACTCACAATAACCAAACATGCTTTTTAATACATATATTTATTCAAAACACCAAGATCAGGGTTATTAACGTTTAACAAAAGAGTAACATAAGTGCGGAAGCTTAATTCCCAATAGAATATTAACAAAAAGAGATAATGGGAAATAAGTAAACAATAGCAGCCCATATCTCAGCCTCGTCACCTCCACGCTCCAGCCCACTGACCTGAAAATATTTGAAAAGATTTGGGCTGAGTACTAAAGCACTCAGTGGGCAAGTTTTCACAATTCAAGTTATGCAAATCATTTTGTTAAAGTAATCTATCTGTGTTCATGCAGGTAGTGAAGCTTAGGAGGTTTAAAAGTTGAAAGCAACCTAAGTTCACCAAAATATTTTATCGTGAAGCGCTTAAGAGTATAACCCGTCGCTGCCCGCAACCCGAACTACATCACCAGCACGTAAAGTTGAGTATGGCCATAGAATACCAAATGAGTATAACCAATAAGTGTAACCAATGAGTGTAACCAAAGAGTGTAACCAATAAGTGTTTCACTTTTAGTCTCACCGACAAGGAGTAGGGCAGGACAAATAATGCATGCGTACTGTAGCTACTCACATTGACACAACGCTGGTAAATGAGACTCCGACAACATACAGTAGCACGTAAATAGTTAACACAGATAGTCACATATGCAATTTTAACAAAGCAGAGCTTAATAACTCGAAAGATATAATTTGCAAAGATAGTATATCCCACCTTACAAATACAGAAATCTTAACAAGGATTCAACACTCGAACACAGTACTTGAGACGGAGCAACAGTCCGGAGTTCCTTCCCGAGTTCCCCTAGGGCTAAGCTGCTCTAACCATCTCAAGATTCAACCCTTCACCTTCCTCGTAAGTCAAGCAAGTCCTACAAGGATTAATCTTGCTTTAGGATCAATAACTACTTCCGGAAATAATCTAATATTCACTTTAATTTAGTTGGAGCCTTATTAATTTTACTTCAACTAGGAATGCGCATTACTCGGGTTTTTTAAATCCAACACAAATTGATAATAGGTTCTTACGATACTCTTCAATCAATATGAAACAAATTCAACTTAAAATGGAACAATTTAAAACAGGGCAACAACTTCAAAAAATCATAGGAAATTCAATTAAAATCGGATTGAGACATGGTCAGTGGCCACGTGTTCATCACAACGAGACCTACAATCGGTCAGAAGGAGTCGGAGACAAATTCCGATCATCCTGGCCTGAAATCAGCCGGAAAAGATACTATTTACTGTTCCCGAAATAGATTTTTCATCAAAAAGTTTGAGGCTCAAACGAGTTCGATACTCAACAGATTTTCACTCAAGAATACAATTTTTGATACTAGAGGAAACAAAGATTTCAATGTAGCAAACGGATTTAGATTTTATAATGTATAACGACTGTAAATGAGCATGAAATTCAGGATTATTAATATAAGACATAATCTGCCGGAAACAAGTTGGTTTTCGGGAAACTTACAACTCGATTTCGGAAGAATAAATGACATCGGATCATGGATTGAAAAATATATCTGGAAAGCTTGATATGAAAAGATTGTTCAGTCTAAAAATCAAGTCAAGAGGATGGAGGAATCGATGAAAAATAGCCTCCGAAGTTGCACTCGCAACACAATAATTTTTGCGGAAGATTTGACATGTCGATTTGCGACGTATCTTTGATAGACCAAATGATATCACATCGACGATCAGAGACCTATTCTGGAAACCTTGATGAGTTAAGTTTATAATAATGTAGATTTCAAAGAAATATAATGGCTGGATCTATAGGAAAAAGATGTCGAAAATGGGTTTGGTGAGTTACGAAAATTATACCACCAAGAAAATAGTCGAGATTCGTTTAGGAGCTTTAGAGATCCGAATTGAGAAATTCTTGAGCCTAAAATCAACTACATAATTAGAGAAAAAACATACTAAAATTTCAGAATTTATGGATGACATTTAAAGGACGAAAATTGTAAAATACGACTGCTACACTAATGATAAAACTTACAGCTAGAAATCCCAATTTTGTATGTCTTCGTTTCTGACTTTCTGGACACCAAATTGAGCGATTCCCATGTCTAACATCAACTATATGAAGAGAGGAACAACATATAAAAATTTCAGCTATGTTGGTGGAGATTTGAGGGTCGAAATGTACAAAATACAATCATTGCTGCAGCTTGGCGGAAAACAGCGACCACTGCAATGTTTGCCTTCGTTCTCGACCATATAAGAACCAAATTGGACGATTGCTTTAGCTAACGTCATCTACATCAAAGTGGGAAGCTCTCTGTAAAATTTCAGAATTGTTGGTTAAGGTTTGAGGGTCGAAAATAGAAGAGAAAGAAAGGTTGCTGCTGTGAGGAAAAGAGAGAAACTAGTGAAGAAGAGAATGTGGGAGAAAGTTGGCTCTTCCTCATCCCCCATCTACTTGATTCAACCAATAACTATGTTAGGCATGTGTAGGACATGCATCCAACTAGTTGGAATAGATGGTGACATATGGGGCACTCTTGTCATGCATGGTGACATTTGGAATAATGCAAGGTGACATTTGGAATAAGGTAAGGTTGACACTTGGAGTATGGTAGGGTTGAGTGGTGGAAATCAATTTGTGATGTATTTTAATATATGATATTGGGTTGAAATAGAGAATGAATAAAATTGGGTTAGAAGATTAAACGAACTCCATTTTTAATGAAATTAACGACCACACGATTATGAAAAGATTTGTAACTCCTAGTCAAAGACGAAACAAAAATTTTCAGAGTTAGACATAAAGTGGTAGAATTTTATTTTTGTGATGAAAATACGGTCTATCAATGATTTGGACACGCAAGATTACAAATAAAAAATACTCATGGAAATATCTCGTCACGAGGAACAAGATATGTGATCGAGAAAGATTTAGAGGACAACATGATTTTAAGAGTAGAATTGAGCCGACTTTGAGAGTCATTTTCTCTATATTTGGGATTTTCTAAAATCATTTCAAAGAATCATATAATCAATACATGATTCTTATACGGTTGAAGTAATTAATAGATTTATTTTGGGACGGGGTGTTACATTCCACCCCCCTTAAAGAAAATTTCGTCCTCGAAATTTCACTTATCCGAAACTACTCAGGTTTATTGTTGTCTCTCTTATTTTCATGCTTTGATGTTTCTTGATCTTCACGGTTCTATCTAGCGAGCCTCCTATCATATCTTATATATAAATGCAAGATCAATATGGAAAGAGCTTTTGCGTTTTGCTCTCCATATACTGTCAGTTAATTATTGGATATCTTTGAAGTTATTAAAGTATTTTTGTTAAAAATCACTGAGTACATTAGTGTTCACGCCCCCTCTTTTTCAAATATTTTCAGGTTGAGATGCTGAGGATGTTAGTGGCTGTGGATGTGGTTGGCTGCCAAGATTGTTTTGTTATAGTATAAGCTTCTTTTGAAACCTATTATATTTCCGCTACTCTGATACACTCTTTATAATTCCTAAGTATTATTATGTTTATCGAGATTCTATGAATATTCCTCAGATATGGTTATCTATATATAAAGATGCATATTAAGTTCTATACCTGCTTCCTGAGTATATCTTTCTTTCGCCTATGAAGAGGCTTGTTCATGTTGGTATTTGTTTATCCGCTTTGACCTATGAATGGGTCTATGCTTGTTGGTATCTGATTAGTTAGCCATTTTATTTCGCTAAGTATGTTTTCTTCTTAATCAAGTAATCTCGAGTATCATCATCTATCTTTCAAAAGTATATCTTTATTCGTAAACTTTTCTTGTTAATCTTCCGTCTTTGGTATTAATCCCTTAATAATACCTCGTCCTCATTCGTTAATCCATATCTTGGGACCGGGCTGTTACAGCTGACGAGGAAGATGCTGAAAAAGAAGAGGAGGAAGAGCGAGTGTAACGACCCAATTCATTTTAAATTGGTCATTACCCATTTTCCTGAGAATGGTTGTTCAAAATAAAATTTTAATATTATGTTACATTCTATAAGTTGCGTCGATATAACTAGTAATATATATATATATATAAAGTTTATTACATCATTTATATTTTTTTATATATTAATTATGAAAGATTCTTATTTTTTTAAGCTCAAATCAAGTATTTCAAGAAAAGCCCAAAATTTATTGAAGCCCATGTTTTTTTTCTTTTAGCCCACTTAATTTTTTAACATGTGATGATTTATGTAAAAGGGAAGCATCAATTTACTCAATCAATATCTTTAATCCACCAATTTGTTTCCATTGATTTTCCTCCAATCACTACCAAATTGATATTTGATTTAATGTTTCCATTTTCATGCCCTAGCTTACTAGTATAAATAGTGCACTCAAATCACTTCTCTACTCACACCATAAACATTCTTCTCTTCTTTACTATAGTTTTCATTTGAGTCGGCACACGGATCTAACTAAAGTTCATTTTCAATCAAGTTTTAAAGTAAAGTAAAGGTGGGGAATCCAACGTGGATTACTATGCACACTACAAGAAAAATGCATATACACCACACTTGATTTACCACGGTTTTGGTAATAAACCGTGGTTATTTAGCCAATTACCACGGTTTTCATTAAAATAGTGGTGTATGAGCGTGTTTTCTCCGAAAAAGCGCCACAGTTCTTACTAAAATCGTGGTCTTATTCCTGAACACACCACTGTTACTGTGTGACCGTGGTTTATGTGCGTATTTCTTGTTGACCACTGTTAATAAAAACCGCGGTAAATTAAAATATATTTTTAAAATTTTTAAATTTAATCTATTTTAAATTTCTTTAATAATATTCTATTTTATACTGTACATATGTAAGAATACAGATTAGCGGGAGGTTGAAACACAATGAAATTGAAAAAGCCCTAATTTTCTTCTCCCGCCTAAATCTTCTCTTCTTTCTCTCCCATCTCTTCCTTCTCTTCTAAGTTGCTGTCGTTCATGAGCCTGAATGACGATGAGGGTGGCGAGTATCGTCAGGACTTCAGGGAACCTCTGCGGAATTGAGCGCGATAGTGGGAGATTATCCTCATCAGAAGTAGCTTCTGTCGAGGCTGAAGTCGTCGAAATGAAGTCTGCAGATGCTATATCAGGTAATTCTTCTTCTTCTTCTGGTTCATTGTTCTGGAGGTTTGAGACAAATGGTAGAAAAATTGTTGTTGGCTTTGTTACGGGTGAATCTGGGTGTGTGGGTTGTGTTGACATTTAATCTAATTTTGGTTGATATTTAATCTAATTTTGATTATGTGTGTTGATATTTAATCTAATTCAGGTTTTGTATATTCTGAGAGTTACCCAACATTGTTTATGTCTGTGGCTCTTTTTGATTACTTCTGTAATTTTCAGATCTGTCGATGGCCATAGCTTTAGCCTTCAAAAATAGTGGAAATCTCGATAGTTCCAGATAATAGACTTCTTAACATCGATGCTTCTTTAATTAAATAGAAATTTATGACTGAAAATCATGGTTTTCTTGTTCTATTTTTGTATTGCTCCCTATACCAACTTATCAAATAATTTTATTACTTTTTTTATGTTCATAACCATTTGTCTGCAGATGTTCGTGGTGAAATCATAAGAAAGCATATACAAAAGTGAAATCAGACAGTAGCAATCAAGGTACTGTGTTGCAAAAGCCATGATTTCAATCTTTATAACATTAAATCTTGATTAAGATCTTGTGTTATATGAATCTTGTATCTCATCTGTATAAATTAGCAAATTAGTGACTGCTTCTAGTTTCAAGTGTTTTTTAACTTTTAAAATCCTCTTTCCATGTTATGGATTCCAGTATGCAGAAAGGAAAAGGAGGGCTGAAGTGTTATGAACAGGTAAGAAATGATGCATTTAATTCCTTTTCTTCATTTGATGGAGTAGAAATAAAACAATTTCTCTGGAGTAGGAATTTTCTTAAACAGATGGTGTGTGAAGTCTGATAAATTTTGGTGACTGAAAATGGCATTTGATCTTAAATAGCAGGAGCTTCAAGAAATATTTGTAGAGAAATGCAAGTTTGATTTATCTGAATATTATCATATTTCTGTCATTGTATTGATTGAAATGGCAATTGGAACTCGACAACTTTTCAATCACTGCAGGCAGAAGAGGAAACTTGATGAAATGTATGATCTATCAAGAACTGAAGTTGAGTCAATGAAGAGATCAACAATTCAGCCTGTTAACCACTCCTTCTCCATACAAGAACCTGATTTGTTCTCCAATCCAGAGACTAGAATGGATAGTACAAACTCTATTAGGAAAGGTAACATGTTATTTTAACCTACTTTATCACTTAATATAGAGAGTGGAATTAGTAGCTCGTTCATATTGGTTTATCTTCAATATCTTCACCTAACATTTTTCATGTATGGAACTACCAGAAATTCCAGTTAACCGTTAGATCATTTATTTAACAGGTATCTTCAGGGGAGACTTTGACTTTTGGTGAAGACAATTTCATTCAATATGAAAATGTGGGTATCCGTGAGGCAAGGAAGACTGCATTTGTCCTTGTTGCTGGAGTCCTTGAAGAGCGTCTTGGCTACAATGGCATAAAGGTGAGACAGTGATGTGATTAGTGTAATCGTTTCCATGAGCTTATTGCAATGGTTTCTGGAGTTAATCATTCTATTTGATGTTCCCATGATGAACAGTTTATTGAACTTAGTGCTTATGTGAATTGTTACTGCATACTGAGAAACTTTTCATGTGCTTATAATAGGAAATAATCAATTTTAGTTCCTTTGACCAATCAACTATTCTTCTCTTTGCAGGTGGCTCTGCCATTAGAATCTGTAACAGGGACATGTTTCTTACAACAATACATTGAATCTATTCTTGCCTTGCAAGAGGCAAGTTGTAAGCTAGCCGAAGGTTTGTATATGAAAGGTCTTATCTAACTTAAAATGTTGGAACAACATGTCTGGCATTTATATTGAACATCTCTTTAGTAGTGATATTCTCACACCATGCTTTTCCTCATTTAAATAATATTTCACTAGTTTCTAGTTCAGGATTCTTACACTTCTCATGATGTCAACTTGATTAGAAAAATGGTGCCACATAGAGATTGTTATAGATTCTGCTTGGTTGATTCTGCTTGTTTTTATTAGAAACTGCTTTCTGTTGTAGTACACTAGTATTTGTGTTTTTAGATTTTTTGGATAGTTGTTGCTGCAGTTTTGTATTGCTAGTTTTAATCTGATTGATGAACGAAATTTATTCTAAAACTATTTCATCAATATTTGATTTTGCAAGCAAAAGTCTCATTTATGTTTTATTCTGTATCTTTTCTTTTGCAGCTAGAAAACTTGTCATTGGATGGTGTTCACAACTTGCCACTACATAAGGTTTATATTCACAGAAATTTCAGTTGTGATGTTTTCTTTGAATTTAAAATTACTTATGCTTGCTGGATTATTCAACTATCCTTATACACTCATTTGCAATTGCTTTAGACTTAACACATACACAAATTTTATTTCAGAATTTGATGGTAATCATCTGGCTCGAGAAACTCAAACTCGGTGGTTAAAGACCTTCAGGTAATATGGATATATACTGCCTTTTATCTATTTAATTTGTTCAAGAGTTTTTGTCATTTATCACATTCTTCAAGGCTATTGAAAAAATAATTTTGATTCCACTGATAAAATTAAAGTATAGATAGATACATGAGATATAGTTATGTATAGCAAGGAAATCAGCACCGGCCCCTTTAGTTGATCCTTAAGTTGAGTAGATTTTGGTTGATCTTTTGGAAGTTGTATGATTTGCATACTCTTTGCAATTGGGATGTTGAAGAGTCACATTTGACATCTATTTCAAATATGACTTTATCTGTTTGAATCCTTGAGTGCATTTTTAGTCTAATATGTTCTTAAATTGATTCAACACTTGGTACAGTTTACTAATAAAATTGACAGATATTGAAATCACAGTTGGCATTGCTGTGACATCATATTTGATATGAATAGTTCTATAAAATTTTGTATTGTGCATCGTGTGTTACAAGGACCTATTTTATGTACATTGAATTATCTCATGACATTGTTGTTTTGTGATTTTATTGATATGATATATGTAATTGTGTATAGTAATTTAGGTTAATATATCCCGTAATTATTTTATGATTTTAAGGCCTTATAATTAATTACTTGTCTTTTGACATGTTGCAGGTTATTGTGAGCTAATCATCTCTCATTTATTTCTTCAATATATCATTGGAGCTAACTAATGGAACTAGTAAGATCTTTGTAATAGAACTTTGGATTTGTTTAGTAATTTTTTTAACAAGCAATGGAGATATTTCTTTGCAATGAATTTTATATTTTGGATAAGATATTGTATTTTAGATGAGATTTTGTATTTTGAATAAGATTTTGTATTTTGGATGATTATCATTTCTATAAAATATTTTTTTAGTTTGGGATTATACATGCTAGACAACAATTTATTAATAGATTTAAAAATAAAATAATAAAATTAAATAAAAAATAAAAATATACCACGATTGTTATGGTGAACTGTGGTAAATTTACCACGGTTTTATCGAAACCGTGGTAATTTTACCACGGTTTTTTAAGAAAATCGTGGTAATTTTACCTCGGTTTTAATAAATTTGTGGTAAACTTACCACGGTTATACTTGAAACGTGGTAAAATTACCACGGTTTTTTGTAACAGTCGTAAATTTACCACGGTTTTTCATAAATTAACCACGGTTTTTTGAAAAGCGTGGTAATATTACCACGGTGAATAACTGTGGTGTATGCCACCGTCGTAAATTAACCACGGTTTTTTTAAAACCGTGGTAAAATTACCACGGTTTTTACCCGTGGTGTATGAGCATGTGCATAGACGACGCCCACGTAGACCAAGGTTGGGATTTTTCATACACCATCGTTATTACTCGTGGTGTATGATCAATTTTCTTGTAGTGGCAAAATATTCATTTATCCTTATTATGCATTTTATGCAGTTTATATGTGGAAATTATATGTTCGGCCTACAGGCTGCAGGAAAAGTGACTCAACCTACGGGTTGCATGTTCGGCCGACGGGCTGCAGGAAAAGTTACTCAACCTACGGGTTGCATGTTCGGCCTAAGGGCTGCAGGAAAATGATACTCTATGCTATGTATTTATTGTTCATATTGTGTATAATCTGGATAAATGCAGTAACCCCACTGAGTTAATAACACTTACCCTAAACCTATTTATTTCTCTGGCTAAGATAAGCTCGGGCAATGACGTGGAGATAGGGTGATGGTTAAGACTAATTAAATATTATTTTATTATAAATATTCCTTCCGCTGTATTAAACTTTATTATTTGAATAAATGAGATATTTATTATTTATGAATTTTTGGGGCGTCACAGCGAGCGCAACCAGTGTATGAGATGCCGCCACTGTAACGACCCGGCTACCGGAGTGACAGCTGTCCCCACAAACCAACACGAGTCTTTCCAGCGTGCTTTGTCCTCACTCACATGTTCTCTAAGAAACTTTCCAGGGGGTCACCCATTCCATCATTGCTCCAGGTCAAGCACGCTTAACTTTGGAGTTCTGGTGGAACGAGCGCCAGTTAGTATGAGTAGCACCAATCAAATCCTTTAAGCTCTCCTCAACTATACAGCCCCATTCCTGTATAGCCTCGGAATCCCTCTCTTTCGGGTGGATTCGGTTCATTCATGTACCCCTTCACTTGGAAGTCTTATAGGAGCCGCTCTTTGTCCGTGCCTTGTACCGGCGATCACTCCATACTTCAGCCCCAGGCGTCACATGCCTACCAGCTTCCGCTTGGTTGGTTCGTCCCCGAACCACACCTTACTACGAGAGGTTCGGCTCTGATACCACCTGTAACGACCCGGCTACCGGACTGACGACTGTCCCCATAAACCAACACGAGTCTTTCCAGCGTGCTTTGTCCTCACTCACACACTCCCTGAGAAACTTCCCAGGGGGTCACCCATCCCACCATTGCTCCAGGTCAAGCACGCTTAACTTTGGAGTTCTGGTGGAACGAGCGCCAGAAAAAAAGATGCACCTTGTTAGTATGAGTAGCACCAATCAAATCCTTTAAGCTCTCCTCAACTATACAACCCCATTTTTGTATAGCCTCATAATCCCCTTCTTTCGGGTGGATTCGGTTCATTCATGTACCCCTTCGCTTGGAAGTCTTATAGGAGCCGATCTTTGTCCATGTCTTACACCGGCGATCACTCCATACTTCGGCCCCGGGCGTCACAGCCACCGCCTCCATGGAATGTGAGAAATCGTCCGAGATGATGAAGTTGAGAACCGGAGGACTGACCTAAGTCCTCCCATAGAAGAGCGAGCACCTTAAAGGTGCCATGGGAGATACAGTTTAGCAAAAAACAGTTGGACATATGGAGTCTCCGATGAGACGTGGATTTGCTGCATTGTGATGTCTCCCATATTGAGGATGTGATAACACACCAAGACCAAGTGCTCTCCTAGATGGCCGGACAGGTTGGTGGCATGCCCGGGCAAATGACGTTTCACAATGAAAACATGGCGGAGCTCATGAACATGATACAAGGATGGAACACCCATTTCTACAGCTCTCACTTTCAGTACCCACCTCCCGGGCCTCAGTGATGAAGAGAGGTATTCTATCGTAACCCTTCCTCCTTGCAAACTTATTCATACTGGAGTTTTGAATAAATTTGGAGGGATGAAGTTTGGGGGATGTGAGGAGGTTAAGATAGACATTTTAATTTTTTATTCAAGGCCTATATTTTTATGATGATACACTATTGTACTCTTATTTTTATTTTTCTCTTGACTCATTTCTATTCGATTTGATTGTACGCATAATTATATTTTCTTTGGCTCATGTATTATTATTTATTTTGTTTCCTTACCCTACTTTTCATTTTTTAGTGTGTTTGTTTTCTTTTAGAGCAATCTTTTTATTGAGAAGTATTTTCGAGAACAACTTTTCATCTTTGATTCTTTCATTGTTGATATGTCTTGATCAATAAGGAGATGTAATTGGTAAGGTTGTGATGTGGTGTGATTGGAATTGTCAATGAGGATTCATGGATTTTCAAGGTATCGAAATTTTCTTCCAAATTTTTTTTATTTTTGATGTGTTAATTGAGCATGATTGATTGTTGATAGTGGGAGCTAATAGCATGGATTGATAATTTGTTGGAATTATGCACAATAAACCTGTGAGATTTTTTAGCCGTGATTGCTATTTTATATTTTAGCATGGTTTATTTTCTTGAGTGTGTCAGTTTATGCAGTTAATCTCTAGAACTTGCTCTGATTTCTCTCTCGAGACTACATAGTTTACTTGAATTGGAAAAATAATTCTAGGCTATCTTTGTAACCCTTGATTTTTTCTAATTTTTACCTATCTCTTGAAAGATTCCATAGTTAGCCCGTTTGAGCTTTTGAGCATATTCTTTGATAATCGAAGGACTGAGAAAATTCATGTTTGGATGATTGAAGAATTTTTAGTATGGATCCATGGTGCAAGAATAGATGTCATGCTGTGTATATTTGATGTGCTGTGGAAAAATATTACTGAGTCTTATATGCTCTGTTGAAAAAAGAGAGAAAAAAATGTATATAAAATTTTTATATATGTTTCGAAAAAAAAAGAAAGAAAAAGAGCATGAAAGACCTATCCAGCACTTTGTTCTGTTAATTTGTGAAATTTTAGCATACACTGTTGGTGATTTTTATTTTATGCTGGAAAGGGAAAAAGGAACTAAGTAAAATTTAGTTCTCATAAGATTTGTCACTAGTTGGTGATTTTTGGGGATGATTGAGAGTAGCTAACTCGAGAGTTTCCTGGGATAAGTACTTAGCCATATTTTGCCTTCCTATCCAAAGAGTTGACATTTCAACCAACATAAATCCTAGTTGATTTTTAGTTCAAGTTTACAATTTTTAGTAGTAGAGAGATAGATAATTTGCAAGGCCATGGTGGATTACTATATTTTTCTGATTTTTTTGAGTACACCTTATACACTCGAGAGTGAGTGAATTTTCTATTTATCTTTCGAGAGGCTCGTATTTCAATAAATTTTGATTGATGCAAGTCTCACCAATAAACTGGTCAATGAACGTAAGTGAAAAATGATCATTCTTTCTGCTCGTGTTCAGTTTTCTATAATCTATGCAAACTATCCAGCAGTTTGCAGTTTTGTGGGCACAAGCTCTCCTTTCTCATTCTTCATAACCTGAATACTGGACTTCTTGGCACAACATGAATTGGACTGACCCACTTGTTATCTGATATTGGATACATAATGCCTTAGTCCAGCAACTTGATGATCTTTTTCAGCACAACATCCTCCATCACCAAATTCAGCTTTCTTTGCGGATCACGAACTGGCTTTGCATCATCTTCCAATAAAATTTTGTGCATGTATACTACTGGGCTAATGCCCTTTATATCAGCCAACGTCCATCCCAATGTCTCCTTGTACAACCTCAATAATCTTAGTAGATGATCTTCATTAGCTTGGGTTAACTTTGAACTAATTATCACAGAAAAAGTCTCATTATCTCCCAAATAGGCATACTTTAAATGCCTTGGTAATGCCTTCAGTTCTAGCTTGGGTGTCTTAATAATGGAAGGTATCATCTTATCATCATTTGTTCTTATGGGCACACCATAATCCACACATCCATGTGACATTTCTTCCAAAGAATACAATATCATAATTTCATCTGTCATGTCATCATCCTCTTCCAGGGTATCACAATCAGTCAACCCATCCTATAATGCCCACTCCAAAGGCTCTATTCTCCTCACCAGTGACAGAGTAGAGCGAAGTGGTGGATAGAATAAATTTATAAAGCTGCAATTCTCTATTTTTGGGGATGCTTCATAGGTTCAAAGATATTAAATGTCGCATTCTCCTCATCAAATTCACAGATAAGTGTACCCTTATCTACATCAATCTGGGTATGAGTTGTTTTCATAAATGGTCTTCCTAGGAATAACAATGATGAATTGGAGGTTGATATGCCCATATCAAGCACATAAAAATCTGCATGAAAGATATGCTCGTCCATCTTTACGAACATGTTTTCAATCAGGCCCTTAGGATACACATTTGATTTGTCTGTGAATTGAATGACCACACGAGTCTTCTTTAAAGGCCAGATGTTTAATTTTTTAAAAATAGACATGGGCATTACATTTATTGATGCCTCTAAATCCAGCATGACCTTCTCCACCATTTTATCGTTGATTATGCAAAGAATCATGAACATCCATGGATCGTCACATTTCTTTGGCAGTTTCCTCTGTATCATAGCTGATACGTACATTCTTCCCAACTAGAAATTTAGCATCATCATTGAAACATAGTTTTTTGGTGCATAATTCTTTCAGAAATCGGACATACTGAGGAACTTACTTTACGGCCTCGATAAGGGGAATATTGATCTCCACCTTGCTAAAGACCTTCAGCATCTTCCTTACTTCTTCTTCTTTTATGTTTTGTGCTAACCTCCTTGGAAATGAAGGTTTCCTTTTTCCTGGAACAAATATCTTCACTAGTAGTTTCACTTCCGGTGTGGGCACATGCTCATTCTGTTCAGTTTCTTGTGCCTCATTTTCTTAGAGTGATTCTTCCACTTCTTCATTCACAGACACATTATCATTCTCTTCTACTGACTTGATCACCTCCGGAAGCTCTTTTCCACTCCTTATGGCTACTGCATTCACCTGCTCTCGTGGGTTCTCCACCTCGGAAGGAAGCTTCCCATTTTTTCCCTTAATCTTGTGCATAAATTGGGCTAACTGACCAATTTATTTGCTCATATGCAAGAAACCTACTCTAGTTTCTTGTTTAAACTTCTCGTTCTCCTCAGCTATGGCATACACAAGATTTTCCAGTCTTGGCCTTTTCTTCTCTTCTGGTGGTGCTAGCCGCATAGGTGGTCCATTCTCTGGACCTTTCCATCAGAAATTCTCGTGATCTCTCTCCAGCCAGGATTGCATGTCTACGAATGAGGGTCACACTACAAGAAAATACTAAAATAGCGATGAAAATATCCGTCTCCAAATTCATTTTTTCCATCTCTAAATCCAGTTAGTGATGGAATTGGGGCGGAAAAATTTCGTCTCTAATATCATGGTTGCAAAATATTTAGAGACGGAAAATTTTCCGTCTCTAACATTTAGAGACGGATTAGAAACGAAATAATTTGTCGGCTTGTTTGGTCGCTAGTATTTGGCGACCAAATTTGTCATCTCTGTTCCATCTCTAAGATGATGAAAAATTCAGTCACTAACTTGGAGATTATTTTTGGATTTGGAAACCAAATATTCTGTCTCTATTCCGTCTCTAATTTTAGAGACGGAATATTCAGTCACTAAATTGAATACCAATTTTATTATTTTGAGACTGAATATTTTCTAATCTGTTTCTAGTGTGAAATTTTTTATTTTAATTATTTATACTTGTATATAAATTAAATATAACAATAAAAATAAAACATTTTCATATCATCGAATCTAATTAAATCCAAACATCTGAATCACATTAAACATTAGAATAATATCTATACAATATTCGTGTAAAACATTACAAAAAGTGAAATGTACGAACCAAACTTCCAATATTCATAACTAAGCATCATAAAAGTCTATAATATACAACGCAACATAACTAACAGTTTGGTGGAGGTTATCGTGGATGTGAACCGAAGGACTGGGTTTGCATTCAACCAAATAGATAGGACTCAATCATCTGCTGCATTTGTCATTTGTGTTGTTCCGTCTAATGCTTCAAAACCTCTTCCATATGTTGTTTAGCATCTTTCTGTTCCTTTTGCAATTGCTCTTGGCTCTCTTATAGTTGGATTTCAAGGATCTGTAGACGGTCCTCGAAATTTACTATCATCTGAATAAAATCATGCATACTAATATTTTCTGCTATGAGGTTGAAGAGAATTCAAGAATCAAACATGTGTTATGAGGTTGAGGAGAATTCAAGAATGGAACTAACTGCTTCAACTGACAACCGAGATTGAAGATTGGGAAGCCCTGAAAATGAGTTGAAGTCAATATTCAGAGATATATATGCAAATATGGAAATGATTTATTATGTAGAATATGTATAGTGACAGTAAGTTGGATCCAATTCAAGAAATAATCAGCAGTATAATATATGATTATAAACCTGATGATGAGTCCCTATTATGTTGGAAAATGTAATGTCTAAGACAGAAAAGTAACAGACAGAAGCCACTCACAATTTTTAATAGGAAAAGTGAGAATTGTTCTAGCACATGCAAACCACTACTATCTTTAAATCAATCGGTTGCCAAGATAAACATTTTAAATGTTGTAGACTGGCCTCATCATTAACCTGCCGTGATGCTAATTTTTTTGTATAAAGATTCAAATTTCTAAATTATATCGAACTCCTCTAACATTACTACTCTTTAAATACCCTAATAGTTTAGAGATAATTCTGACCATTCAAACACAATTATAACCATAATAAGCTTAACGTGTGAATCTAAAGTAATTGTGGCACTCTATTTGGATTTAGATGTAGAATATACTAGTCTCTTATCGTAGCATAGAATTTCTGGCATAACAACTAATGTTGTTGCATCAAACTTAAGTGGTTCAGCTTTTCCAAGTCAGTTAAGACAATGATTAACACTAATCACCATGCTGCAGAGATTACTTAATTGGATTCAAGCCATGAATTATTCAAGATTCAGTGTGAGCAAATTAAACCCACATTTATTTTCTTATAGAATTTATAAATTTTGGTGGGAACATAATGGTGAAATATTAATGGTGTTTGGTGTTTTGGTTTAAACATCTCATCATCATAGTTATTTGGCAAATATATGACACACTTTCAGAAAATTAAATTGACTAAAATAATAGGTATATATGAATTCAACCTTAAACTCCAAATTGAAAAATATCTGAACCATACAATTGATTTCAACTGAAAAGGTCAATCATCAACACATAAATCATGCATAAAATCTCTACATCTATAGATATGACACATAAGTCCACTGGAAATAATTAAAACTCGATCTACTCATTTCCTCTTGAGAAATTTTCCAAGATACAAATAGAACTAGAAATGGTTAAACACATAAAGTAACTTCATCTCAGTATCCATAGTTTAGTATTTTAACCATTTCTAGCTAACCATGAATTCATTTGAATTCAGTCAACTGAGATGAACAACTTAAATAAACTTAAATACCCAAATGTTGATTTAGCAAAGTAATTGGTATAAAAGTCTAGGTTAATGGGCATCTACAATAGCAAGTGTATAACCCAAATTTACGGCTAAGGAAGAGAACATTAAGCAATACATGTTTGCTTAACTTAAGGATTGACTGGATTGTTATACAGTTTACAAGCTTCTTTTTTAGTTTTACTTGGTATAAAATATATAGCAATATTTGTTTACAATAACAAAAAAAACGAGCAGAGGGGGGATCGAGTTTCTAAGTAGCAGGACCGAGCTACATTATCTAGTTCAAGAATGTACTTGCTTTGGGTTATTTGCAACTCAAAAACTTAGCAATAACCAACACAACGCTGCAAGTCTGCAAGTGTTTTGAAGAGCATCATTGGATTTTGGTAACCGATTGTATGTGAGGCTATCAAGTAAATGTCAACAGAGCAAATGAAAATCAAAATTTAGTAAGTTGCTTCTTTGATAATTGTCATTCAAGAAGTCATACTACAACCAACTTCCATAGAAATCATTAGGTGTTGTACAGTAACAAGTCTTATATTTTCATAAAATTTAAGAACTTCTGCTAAGACCTTTGCACCATCTTGCCTGGGTTAATTAGACATATTGAAGGATACAGTCATTCAGAGGCCATAATAAGCTTCATTCACTTACTAGATCAACATTTATAATAAATGGGTTCATAAGCACGAAGTACTTAACTAATTCAAATGCTACCTCATCTCCAATATCATTTATACAAATGTTAATCAAAAGCAAGCTCTTTCTCTTTTAATATATTTGGCAACATGTGAGGCTCCTCTTACACCAATTAAATTGCTTGCAAAATCCAAGACCATATGCTTCACTGCACAAAAGTAAGAACTATCGGATCTGCTGCAGTACTCATAAGAAGAAAAATAAAGCAGTTGCAACAAACCTTACAATGATGTACTGGATGCAGTCATGAAACTAAAAATTGAAAGAAACCTAAAATTGAAAAGAACCAGCACTAACAATTCATTAAATAATTTAATGTCATAATGGGAGAATATTAGGTAAAAAATAAAATAAAAATTCAATCTTGCAATATTACAACTCCTCTTCAAATCCATGTCTTTCTCTTCCATTATCTTGCCACAACATCTAAGAAAGAAAGATAACTACTAAATTTACGCAATGACTATATTTAGATTCTCTCTAGGTGCTCTGCACATTAATTGGTCTAAACTTAACTCAAACATTTATTTCATTTTTCTTGTAGTGCAAGTGCACTAAACAAATTGAAACATATCCTTTCAAATAGTAAGAAATAACAAATTTAGCTTCATAAATGGAATTCAAAATTGGTCTTCATGGTTCAATGAGAATTTTACCACAGCCTAAATGATATATAGCAAAACAACACCCTAACCACCCATACAGTTTACATCAAATTCTGATCATTTCTCTCAAAACTCACAACAAACAAGTACATTCAATCAAATATACAACTACATTGTTTGTACTTGAAAAGAAGAAGGAGAAGCAATATCTTACCGCAGTAGCATAATAAAATCGAAGAAAATAATAAGAAGCATGAGAATTGAAGAAAATCTAACCTTCTTCGATTGGAAGAGAAAAGGTCGCACCGCAGCTGTGACGGGAGACACCAACCAACAGTGAAAAATCACCAGAGAAAATCTTCTAAGGCATGTTACAAGTTGGATCTTTTAGGGCTTGTTACAAATTGGAGGATAGGTAAATTAGGAGAAATTCCAGAAGAGAAGAAATAGAAGCTAGGAGAATGGAAAAAATCGAAACTTGTTCGATTGGGAGGAGTCGATGGAAATCGCAACGCTTATTTTAGACGCTAGAGAAAAGCACCATAAGATGATGGAGAACAGCACTGGATAATGCCGGAGACTAGAGCAGTCGGTAATCACCGGCGAGGTCCAGTGCAAGCTAGGACTTTTTCGAATTGGAGAAGAAATGATAAGGAGAAATTTCGATGAAGGCTAAATTGAGATAGATATTAACGATGGATCCCTATCCGTCTTTAAAATTTAATTAAATTAATAAAAATTAAATTACACTAACCTAACAAAGGAATTACTCAATCTCTAAATAAAAATTAATAATTAATATTTATTTTTTCCTAATTTAGAGATGGAATAAAATATGTCTCTAAATTAAAGACAACTAATCCATCTCAAAATTGTCGTTAAATTTGGTGCAAAAGTTTGGCGGAATTTTCGGTCTCTGATCCGTCGCTAATTTTGTCTCTAATACAGCAAGTCATGATCCGTCTCTATTCCATCTCTAATCTATCATCTATTAGATACTGATTATGTTCCGTCTCTAAGTCTGTCTCTAAATCGTATATTTCTTATAGTGTCGTATATCATCGAATGCCCATTATGTCCACCTAAGGCATTCACTTCTTCCACTTCGTCTTGCAAGGTTGGACATTTATTAGTGAAATGAAACACACTTTTGCACACTCCATAGGGTCTAGGCTTCTTTCCCATACTCATACCAAACAATAATTTTTTAATTTTTTCACAAAGTCTATCTATCCTGCTATCTTGGTCTGGTGTCTTCTTGGCCTCACTGATTGTCTGTATGCCCTCTTCACTGAAGTCTCAGTTATCTTCAGCCATCTCCGTAAGAATTCTGAATACTTCGACAGACTGTTTGTTTAGTATAGACCTTCCACATGAGGCATTCACTATTGTCCTCTCATGTGGTCTCAACCCTCCAACAAAATATTGAATCAAATCATGTTCAGTTATCTGGTGTTGTGGGCATTTCGCCAGCATTGCTTGAAATCTTCTCCAGTAATCATAAAAGCTTTCGTTAGTACCCATATTCAGGCTCTCAATCCTCTTTATCATTTCTTACACTCGAGATACTGGGAAGTATTTCTCTAAGAACTTTTGTTGAAGTTGTCTCCATGTGGTCACAGCTCCAGTCGGTAATGTGTACAACCAGTTTCATCTTATAGAGTGAAAGAGAACGAGACCAACCACACATACTTCTCTTGTCCATGATTGAATGGTTGAGTTTGTCAAACCATCTCAAAATCTTACAAATATCTCTAAGGATCTTCTCCCGGCATTTCATGGAATTTTGGCAAGATTTGGATAAAGTTTGCATGAATGTCCCATGCTTGAGTCACTGTTGGGAGTGTAATGCCCATTGGATGTAGATTCATGTTAGTCGGGAAGACTAACTGCCTTAGAGTTCGAATGTTCTCATTTGCTAGGGCCATATTATGAATTCGGTCGTTCTCGAACTGTCCTTCATCCCCGTGCCCTGCATCTTCTTGATCTTCTGGTAGTGGTGTGGGCTCACGAGATTTGTTTACAACTCGTCGTGCTGTCTTCACTGTTGCTCTATTCTTTCTCGAAGTTTTCTCTATCTTCAGATCGTACAATAGATTTTCTCTTGAAGAAGTCCTATGCATCGACTTCTAGGTACACAAGCTTGGAAATTAAAATTACTGGAAGCCAACTCCCAGCAACGACGCTAATTTTGGCATGTGATCATTTCACGCTCAAAATAAATTTGTTCTCCTGTGCCCATAACGAGCGTAACTAGCTATGAGTAAGGGTCAATCCCATAGAGAGCCGATGTGATTTCACTTTCAGATCCCCAATCACAAAGAGAGGTTGGATTATGTTGTCATTTTACTAGAATGTAAATCTGCATAAGTAATTAAAAGAAATATCAAATAATAAGAGTTTCCGAAATTTGAACTGGAATCCAATTTAGACTTCATTCACTCAATCATAGGCACATCGATCTTTCTACATGATTAAGTCACCCAGTTACGGAGACCATATTTCTCGCTATGTCTCCTTATTCATCATTTGAAACTAGATTTAAAAGTAATTTCTCATCGATTAAACCCCTATCCTATCACCCACCTCCCGATTTTCCAAAGAGATGTAAATGAATAGGTATTAGTGTGTCTTAGACGAACCCAAGTTTGTTGTATTTGCTGATTCCTCGTGTGCCCACAATAACCACCGATTTTCCAGTTACTGTTTGGATTAATACATAGTCACAATTCACTAATCCAATTAACCCTAGTGTGCCCATTACAACTAAAGAGTGATCAACCACATTAGTCATATTAAACTCACACTCACTTGGAACAAGAACAAAAATCGGTAAAAACCTATTCATGCAGTAATATACCCACAAGGCCTCATGAGTATCTGAATGTGTCTAAACTATTATCTATCGTTCAAATCCCGAAAATAGAGATCTAGCCACTCATGATAAATGGAATTGAAAGTGCAGAAATTAAAGACATTGTAAATAAGAGAAACTTACTGGAATTGCATTAAAACATGTTTAATACCAACGCCAAACTTAAACTGCATTAAAACATAAACCTACTTCCTGCGAGCATAAGGCTCGAGACTGTCTTGCTGCCAAAGCAACTTTAAAACTAAAAACTAAGTGAAACTTACTGGAATTGCATTAAAATATGTTTAATACCAACGTTAAACTTAAACTACATTAAAACATAAACCTACTTCCTACGGGCATAAGGCTCGAGACTGTCTTGCTGCCAAAGCAACTTTAAAACCAAAAACTAAGTGTAGAAAATGTAAAAACGAAGTCTGTTGTTTCCAAATGAGAACTTGTTTAAATAGAGAACATGCCAAATTCAAATTCCCTCCACATACGGGAGGTCTTCAACTACTTCTGGATATGGTGTACCCCGTTCAACTTGTCTAGATAAGCTTTATCTTGAAGGTTGTTGGGTTGATCCCTATATTTCAGGGATTTCATCTCATCTTCACATGTTGATCTCTTCAGCAGTTCTTATCTACTCCAACTTCTTTCAAATTCGATCAACTCATCCAGATTTATCTCCTTCCAGTAGAATCTCGAATTTTCTGCATGTGTCCTCTTCACAACCTTGGTTAAATCTGTACGAGCAATATGGGCACGGTATCATCTAGTCAGCTTTATTCTTATCTGATATGTCTATTTTTCTTCCCTTATGTAAGGATATCACTGAAGAAGTTCCCGAGTGCCTCTAAAGCTTTTGCATCATTGAGATATTCAAGAGAAAATTAGGCAAAAATGCCCTTTCACCAGATTCAACCTCTGAAATGCCCATTCGATCTCCCTGATTCTTTTCCGACTCAAAAGCACACTAACAAAGATATTTAGAACGACTAAAATACCCATAAAACATGAAATAAATGGACTTATCAAACTTCCTAAATTTTTGAAAATCCATTTCATCATTCATTTTGTTTTAAGTTCTTCTGTCAAGATAAAAGAATTCCACCACTCTATCTTAATCTTCTCATAATGGTTGGAATATTCTCTATTGTAAATTCTAATATCCGAAACAATACCCAATGTAGATAAAATTTGATATGGAAAATATATAATGGAGTAAACTTATTTTCTTCTTCACTTTGTTGATATTGTTATTTAATCGGGGTGAGAAAAGAAAGAACTTTGAGTGAGAAAATATTAGAAGATCCAAAATATTCACACCAATGGTTTCACCAATTTGGAAAAGTGGAAATATCACAACCATTTGAAAAGAAAATGAGCCGTGTGTGAATTGTTTTGATTTTGCATCATAAATGCATTTTGATACTCATAGTAATAAAATGGCATATCAAAGAATGACTCATCTTTGAAAGTTTCAAGTAAGAAGATTGGTTCAGAAAGACCGTATCCCTAATCACAGGAGAAATGACTTTTAGTATTTTGCATGTTGAATATCTTAGTTTAGAAAAAAATTCACTCACCTTGTGATGTCTGATAGAGACTGATTTTGTTTCTTCAAGAATAGTAAGATAGTGAGAACAAATTTTGGAAGGATCCATTGGTTTATATTATTGTCATTGGCTAAATACTTTTTGTATGGCTATAAAAAAAGGTATTGTCAGAGTAGTTGCATAAGACGGTGACATTTTGGACATGTGGTTTGAGAAAATATGTTGATTTTGATTTTGAGAATCTTTGTGCCAGTTGTTCACAAGAGTTTGATGAAGATTTTTGGGTCTTCTCCTGGAAAATTCTCTAAGGTTTTGATTTTGATGAGGTATGAGGCCCAGATTTAATTTGGATTGAGTTGCATGTTTCATATTTTTCCTCTAAGACTATCATACCAAGATTTTGAAGAAGGATTTTTTGGAGAAATTTGAGAGGGTGGTTTAAGAACTAAAGCCCTTGATGGGTTTGGAGACGTTGTTTAACAAAAATCATAAGCGTTGAAAAGTTAATTGTTAATAGGAAAAACATGAAAAAGGATAGGCTGTTGTCTGTCCAAAAAGTAAGGAGATGTCCGGCTCTCGCAAGTCGTGAAAGCAATGTATTGTCAACCCAAATTCTTTTCTATCCTACCTTAAGGCATGCAACATAGGTTGAATGAAACCTTAAAAAATGTTTCGGGGTACTACAAAAAAGATCTTGGAGTCGAACCTTTCATTTACAGTGAAACATGTTCGTCTAGAGCTAATGGTGTGACACATTGTTTAGGATGATTAATGATTATCATAACCCTCATGTTTGGGTTGATCCTCCAGATTTTAATTGTGGAAGATTTTCTCACCTATAGCTTGTTCTTGCTCTTAATTTAC
This sequence comes from Perilla frutescens, assembly GCA_026008535.1. NCBI lineage: Eukaryota > Viridiplantae > Streptophyta > Magnoliopsida > Lamiales > Lamiaceae > Perilla > Perilla frutescens. Next base: position 35,228,906 of record BRKX01000012.1, read on the forward strand.
ATTAATCTTATTTTTCTTCAAAAATAAAAAAAAATATTTGGATTTGATCTATAGGGATGATTACGATGACTTCTTAAAGTTGAATTTCAATTGATCACATAATTAGATAACCATGATCCAAGAGAATAAAAATAATAACAGTAAATGGTCATTTGAGACATTTATGATTTATTTCATGGGAAACATTTGTTTGATTGATTTTTTTTTTCAGGGAATATTTTGATTGAAATTTAATATTATCATAAGACAATAAAAAAATATGATCTATATCTATTCTGTCATGTGGCATGTTCCATCCATGGCTATTATTCATGCATCTCCTTTTTTATTTATCGTCTCTTTGAACAATTGTTCTCTTTTAACAATTCGTCAATTCCTAAAGGCACTACATTTATTATAGACATTCCAACCTAAATTCCTAATCTATTTTTCTTATATTTTACTTTGGTAATTATTAATTAACATACGAGCGTTATAACTTATAATTTACAGTGAGAAATTGAAACTATCCCCAATTATTCTATCATTACAAGTCAAACGCAGATCTTATCATATCATATAAAGTGTCACTGATTAAAGCAATCATTAAACTACAAAAATCATAATGATTAATAAATCCAAACTGCTTGATTATAGGCCATGGCCCAAATTTCATAAAATTAAATAAAGAGGTGACAAGTACTCCACGAGTTGGGTAAGCTATATTAAATTATTAATTAAACTAATGTGAGTTGGTGGGTCCAATATCCAATTAAATTAATGCCAATGACAAGTCTCTTTATCTTATAACGTGGTCCTTTTATTTATAGTCATGCATATGTTATACATTTCAATTATGGTATTTTCCTCATCACAAGATTCGAAGTAGGTAGTGTCATTGTTCCATTTACTCTCCAGTCTTCTAATGTTGATCAGTATATAATGCCTTCTTAGTTATAAGTATAGTGATGCGGTTAATAAGTCGAATCGAATACTATCCGTTTAGATTTGTCTCGTTTATTAGTGTATTAAATTGAAATCTAAATTTTTACGCATTTAAAGTTAACAATCTTATTCAAGTCTATACAAATACACATACATAGACATAGGTGTGGATCAGGTGGGATCTTCCCCTATGTAGGAACTAGGAATTTATCTCATTCACTCAATCCATTAATACGGCAGTAGAGCGCAATATTGATTTTTGTAATCATCAATTGACTTTGTATAAATTTTGGTGCCAATGAATGGAGCCTGGTAGTCAGTGCTCGCTGGTTCGTGTATTTATAATTTGTAATATATCGCTATTTAATTTAACGGTAAAGCTATGCGGTCAGATTCTGACCAATCAGAAAAGGACATATTAGGTATTTTGATAATATTGTAAAAACTAAATCTTAGTAAATGTCATAAATATCCTTTGCTCAATTTTTGAATTTGTTTCTCTCTCCACATTACTTTTCAGAATTTAAATTTGAATTTGTTTATCTATCTTCAAATTACTTTTTTGAAAATACCAAAACAGTGGTATTATTTTTTATAATACAAAAATAGTGTTATTATTATATTACTTTTGTTCATACAAATATTAAACATTTCATATACTCACTTCCATCAACATTTACACTATAGTATAAATTGAATGGTTTCATATAATATAAATTTCATGTATAATTATAATTTCATTTTTAGAAAATGTCAGTCTTCAATTATTATAATTTTTTCGTAAATTTATATTCTAAAGAGTATAATGTTATGTATATAATATTATTTAATATATAAAGTTCATAAAAAATGTATGAAATAAACATTTCATATTCAATGTGAATGATAATGATGATCCTTCGTAATTATAGTGTAAGTTAAATATTAATTTGTAGCTATAATATAAATTATTTATTAATTCATAACTATAACAGAATTAAATAACATTTCATCACATACAGTAGATAAATGCCAATAACAAATAATAATGATAATTTGTAACTACAAATTAAATTGTAATTAGTAGCTATAGTATAAAATAAAATAAAAAATCTTGCTCATAGACCATTAAAAACAGTAGCTTTCATATTGTATTATAATATATGTCCAATTTGGAACTATATCTTGAGAAAAAAATTCAGTCATGGATTATAAGTTCATTATATACTATAATGTATATGTTCAACTATTAATTATAATGAATTTCATATAATACTATAGTGTATAGGTCCAATTGAGAGTGTTCACTCGAGAATGAATTTTATTATATTACAATGTATAGCTTCAATTGATAATCAATTGAAATAAAATAAACTTATATAATCCGATTTACTGTAATTTGAAATGAAATGTACCGACATAGCTCAATTTCTTATAATTCAAATCAAATGCTTGAGAAATTTATAACATAATATTAGTAATAGTGTTGCAGCGTAAGGGCAAGGGCGAGGGCAAGGGCAAGAGTAAGGGTTTAAGGTTCAGGATTTAGGGTTTAGGGTCTAGTGTGTAAAGAGTAAGAGATATAAATGGCACATCATATTTTGGTATTGTGATGTTACACTATATTGCATAGGTCTAGTTGAGAAGTCATATTTGAGAATCAATTTTATTATACTATAATATATAGGTTATGTTGAGTATCATAATTTACATGTTACACTATATTGTATAGGTCCAATTGAGAATTATTATTTAAGAATCAATTTCATTACACTATTTTGTCAATGTTCAATGGAGTATTATAAATTAAGGATCAAATTCATTTTATATTATAATGTATAGGTCCAATTGAAAAATATTACTTGAGAATTAATTTCATTATACTATAATATGTATGTTCAGTTGGATATTGTAAATAGGGAATCGATTGAGAATTATAAATTGAATATACTATAATATCAATTTATATAATGTAATTTTCTATAGTTTGAAATGAAAAAGAATGTATATAATGTAATCTATTGTTATTTGGTATGAACTGTTCTGATACAATGTAATTTCTTATACTGTAAGACGTGTATAATAATTTGTATTTAATAAAGTGAATAATATAATGATTTGCAAAACCACTCAAAATTATAACTTTTATTTTATGCTAATTACCGATTTATATTGTGTATTTGTTTCTTTTTTGCTTTTTTTTGTTAAAGATTTATCAATTTTTTCATTTATAAGTAGTGAAAAATGGTTAAAGTAATATTTCATTAAAAAAATAGGAAACGAGAGGAAAGTGGATTTTTTTTTTCCCAATCTAAATCTTATTTACACATCTCTCTCTATCTAAAACCGTGAAGAATCCTTCATCACCGTCGCCGTGAAGAATCCCTCCAAGTCTCCGAGGTTGCCCTTCCACCGGTAGTATCCCGCGAGAGCCACCTTGATGAAAAATTCCAGGTTACCAAGATGCATATTTTCTTTTCCAACTCCTCCATTGTCAAGAATCTCATCGCCGTCATTTCCTCTATTGACAACATCCTCTTCGGGGCCATGACACTAGCCTCTACACATGGCCAAAAACCAGTGGATGATGGCGCAAATGGCGAGTTAGCAAGTCTGGTGTGCTGAAGAAAAACCAAGTTCGTATATTTTCCGGCGAAGATGGGAGTACATTTTTCACGGTTCTAATTTTGGAGTTGTCAATTAATGTATCAGTTTTCTTTTTCTTTTTTCTTGTTCATTGAATTATTGTATTCTTTAATTTTGTCTCTTTTTTTCACTTGGAGGCTACAACTTTGTAATTAAGTTATGAATTTTGAATAAAACAAGAATATAAGATTGTAATTCTGAGATTGATGTTATCAATTAATATTTTGATTTCTTTTTCGAGTCGTTTTCTTTAATTTTTTTCCTTTTGCTTGGAGCTTTTTATATGGGTTTTGAATTTTCAATCGAATAAGAAAATTAGACTTAAATCAAAGATCAGATTTTACTCAAATTAGCGACTGTGTGGAATATGAACCCACTTGATAAGTTTACACATTTTATTGCGTTGATAAAAAATCATCTTTACTGCCCTTTGATATCTCAAATTAAGTGTAGTTTTGCCATCAATCCAGATTCAGTTGACTCATTTTCCATCATCTCTCTCTTTTTTTTTCTAATGTGCAGAAATAATACTTTTTTTATGCAGATGAAGATTTGCTGTAATGTGTGCAAAAATACAGTTAGTGAGTTTTTTCTTGGTGAGCTTTTTCTGGTGTGTAGAAATAATATTTCTTTCTCTTACGCAAATTATTTTTGTTTCAATCAATACATGAAGTGAGATATTAAATCAGAGCAGAGTTGGATGAAAATTGGCGCCTCCAAAATCTAATTTACCTCCAAAACTAAGTAATGGAAGCACAATAATTATCTATTTATTATTTTCTTTTAAACTTTAATTATATTAATTTTGGTCAATCAGATTCTGACTGAAAATCAGTACTCTTTATTTAAAGCCTCAACTTTTCCGTTCCTAAACACAAAGTCGTTTTATTTGGGCAATTTAGCAGTGGAATGGACAAACTTAGTGATTAAAAGTTTCGAGTTTGAATTTCCTTCACTCTTTTTAAGGCGAGTAATTTTCAACAAAATTCATTTATTCTTCGTGATTCGCATATTATTGCACAAAAGTAAGATTCTAAAGCATTATTGAATTTCTTAATAGGGTTAATATCTCATTTTATCTTGAATTAATAACAATTCTTTTTCAATTATATCATGACCTTAATACTCTTTTAATTATATCTTAATATTTTCATTAGTTGTCGATTCTATCCCACGACTTAGTTTTGACAACAGATCTATCACGTGTCTCGCTTGAACAAGAAAATATTTGTGAATTGGAGTTTTTTTTTTCATTTTCTTAAGGAAGACAACTTTTACGAATTGGGATGTTTTAATTTCTGAAAATTAAATCATGGAAAATAAATGAAAATGATGGGATAAACCTTAAAAATTGTTAAAGTTGGAATAAATTAAATTAAAAAATTATTAATAGTGCGGGATATATTATGATATTATCCAGTCTTAATATGATTTGGGGGGGGGTTTTATTGGGAGAAATTTTAAAATAGACAAAAGCAAATAGTTAAATGGAAAAAGTAACAGGATTTAAAATCCACAAGTTATATCGACAATGTGTACTTAGTTTTTGCAACAATCAAGGTCCGGGTCCACCAAATCAAAGTTTTTGTACTTTTTTTTTTTTTTTCAGAAAAGCCTTACACAAAGCAGTTTTATTCTACTTCCCAAAAATGGAATATTAATGACTAGGGTTTTGAAAATCTTTATTATCCCAACCACCCTTCTCTCCCTCTTTCTCTGCGATAATTTTGAACATATATCACCCAACCTTCTCTCCTCTTATCATCGATTATTTAGAACCAAAAATCACCCACCCTTTCTCTTCTCTATCTTCTTCGATATTCTTGAAGAACCAAGCACTTAAACATCGAAAAAACCAGTTGAAGCCGTCGGGTCTCTCTCTTCTTCGATAATCTCTCTCTCTCTCTCTCTCTCTCTCTCGGAACAACCGCACGCCGCCGTCTCTGTTGGAACTTGATCGCCGGAAAATGGAAGGAGTGCAAGGACAACCGCCGGTCGGGTCTTCTTCTCAAGTAATTTTTCAATGCTCACATTTTTTGGCACGTTTTATGAATGTTTGTGCTAGTCGATGCTATTATGCTTTTATAAAACTAATTAGTCGATGATATTCATGTTAGCCGATGCTATTTTGCTTTTATGAAACTAATTAGTCGATGCTATTATGCTTTTATGAAACTAATGGTTGGTTGTTTGATATTAATCGATGCTTGTTAGAAACTAATTGTGGACTAACTTGCTTTTATGAAACTAATTAGTCGATGCTATTATGCTTTTATGAAACTAATGGTTGGTTGTTTGATATTAATCGATGCTTGTTAGAAACTAATTGTGGACTAACCGATGCTATTATGTTTTAAATCAATTGATGACCTTCAATAGACTATTCGAGGAACCTTAATTTAAAAAAAAAAATCGAGGACGTCCTCGATTAATTTAATACAAATCGAGGCCTTCCTCGATTAATTTTAAAAAACACAAACTAATCGAGGCATTCCTCGATTAATTTAAAACAAATTGAGGCCTTCCTCCATTAAATTAAAAAAAAATTGATTAATTTAAGACTAATCAATTAATTTAAGACTAATCGAGATCGATTAATATTTAATTTAAATCGATTAATTTAATACAAATCGAGGCCTTCGTCGATTAATTTTAAAAAGCACAAGCTAATTGAGGCCTTCCTCGATTAATTTAATACAAATCGATTAATATATAATGTAAATCGATTAATTCTAAAAAAAATTAATTGATTAATTTTAAAAAAAAAACTAATCGATTAATATTAAAAAAAAAATAATCGATTAGTTTTAAAAAAAATAATAGCCTAAATAAAACTAATAGACAGCTTGCCTCTATTAATTTAAGAATAATCGATGGAGTTTAAAAAAAAACCTGTTAAATAGTAAAAAAAACTAATTGATGAATATTTAAATAATCGATGAATATTTAATCTAAAAAAGTAATCGATTAATTTAAACAAATCTAATCTATTAATATATAAGTAATCGATGAATATCTAATTTAAAAAAAAATCTAATCGATTATTTTAAAAAACAAAAACCTAATAGCCTAAATAAAACTAATCGATTAATTGCCTCTATTAATTTAAGACTAATCGATTAATATTTAATGTAAATCGATTAATTATTAAAAAACTTAATCGTTTAATTTTAAAAAAAAACTAATCGATTAATATTTTTAAAAAAAAGTAATGGCTAGTTTTAAAAAACCTAATAGCCTAAATAAATCTAATCGATTAGTATTTAAAAAAACTAATCGATTAATATTAATTGTCCTCGATTAATATTAAATTTAAATTTTAAGAAATACCAATTTATATGAAATATTAAAAGAATTTACTTTAATACTTTTAATTTTGAAAATGTTGTTAGATTGATTGGGTTAGACTGCCGTTACGTCGCTCTTAATGCTCTGATGCATCTTATTCTTCAAATGGTAGTAGCATAGTCCGTGCGTCGCTCTCGGGAAAACAGCCTCTACAACATTTATAATGCTCTGATGTTGATCCGAAATGATGAGAAGATTATCTATATCACCCAGAGCCATGTGCAAGTGGGCCAGGAACCATATCCAAGATTCGTCGATCTCTATCGGTCCGAGCCCAACTGCAACAGGTAAGATCTGTTCATTGCCGTCCTTCATCACAGCAACAAAGAGAACCCCCTTGTTCTTTCCCTTCAGGTGGGTCCCATCGATCACAAGTACTGGACGAGCATACTGGAGAAATGCATTGACATACGCACCGAGAGCAAGGAATGAATGCTTGAACCGACCATCACTCGTGATCTCCATGTCTACTACAGTCCCCGAATTCATCAATTGCAGAATGAAGGAAAGCGGACAACTGTGCGTAGGACTTGTCAAAGTCTCCATATACCATCTGAATGGCAATGTTCCTCATGCGCAGAGCGAAGCTGTAGTCGATATGGATGCCAAACTCACACACAAGCTCTGCCATCATCTCCTTCGGCTTCAGAACAACCCGCTCGTTCACCAATCTACGAGCAAAGTATTTTCCGAGCACTCGTGCAGGAACCTGTCGTGGAGCAATTCGACCCATATCAAGATGGCATGTGTGAGTGCCGTTGAACTTGTATATTCTCCATATATGCCCATCAGCAACCACAAAGCACTTGAACGGGCAATCACCGCCATGCTTGCAAACATAGCCCAATCGTGACCTATTCGAGCAATACACGACATACTCCACTCGATTCTGCATGTGATAGATACCGACCGCCAGAGCCAGATCATCCTTCGTCAGAAAAATAGCTCTCTGGTGCAGTGTATCTGATTCTGGTATTGGTCCCTCATCCCAAGATAGTGGGCCCGCAATGTCCCAATCAGCAAGGGGAACCACCCAATTGCTCGAAGGCCCGTCAGATCTAAACGGAACACCAGTGGTAGATGGTGGGACGACTCCCGTCAAGCACAGCAATCTGTCTGTACGATCAACAGAAGAACGAAGCCAGCCACTGAATTCTGTCAACAGTGACTCTACCAACCTCTAACTATCATTCACCTCTTCTTGTTCTTGTTCTTCTTCTTCTGTCTCTTCTTCTCCTTCTGCCTCTTCTTCTCCTTCTCCCTCTTCTTCTGCAGTAGGACCATGCATCTCTGCATGTGAAAAGTAGGGAACATAGTCGTCCCTCATAGATGGTTCGGCTCCAGAACCTTCCAACTGTCTTGAAATCACGTACACGACCATCTCAGTAGTCTGCTCGTGAAGCAAATCGAGCAAATCTCCATCATCTTGCAAAGAGATGCTCTGATCCGTCTGCCAGTATTGGTGCTGGTGAGGTAAAATAATTCATACACGATCCTGTTCGGGTCAGTCTGCAACAACTTGTGAACCTCCCTCACCAGTGAGCTAAAACACAGCTTATCGGATGACATTGTCACGAGTTGCTCGTCCCCATCTACATATTCTGATCTCTCCCATCGTCCACTGTGTCGTACAATAATACGACGTCTAACCATCTGCAATTTATAAACAATGCTATATGATTAAACCCTAAACTCTATTAAAACCTAAACGCTATAAAACCCTAAAACCTTTTCTCTAGAAAGCCATGATCAAACCCGACCTTAAACCCTAGAAGAAGTCCCCATTTATAAAGGGTGAAATTATTAAACCCTACACTCCAAACCCTATTAAACCCTAAAACCCTAAAACATATTAAATCCTTAAAGAAGTGACCATTAATACTAACTAAAGCAATTAAATAAAATTGAACTGGAAAAATGGATAAAATAATAAAGTTCAAATATAAGCGATTAAATTTAAAAAGAATGCACGATTAATAGTTCAAATAGCATTGATTACCTCTATTAAATATCATCGATTAATTATATTAATTTCAAGACTCGATTAAGTTATAATAGCCTCGATCCAATTATAATAGCCTCTAAAATTAACCTCTATATTATTTATAATAGCCTCGAATTAATCGATGAATATTATTAAACCTAATCGATGATTATCAAATTAATCGATGAATATCTAATTGTCTCGATTAATTTAAAAAAAATCATTAAAGCATCGATTAATTAAAAAAAATCGATAAATTTAATATTAATCGAGGAACGCATCAATTAATTCAAAAAAAATACTCGATTACTTTTAAAAAAATAATATTTAATACTATTAATCGAGGCCAATTCATAATTAATCGAGGCTAGCCTCGATTAACTTTAAATTAAGCTCTAATTATTTATAATAGCCTCGATTATATTTAAGTGTTCCTCGATTAAGTTATAAAAAATATTGAAGTGTTCCTCGATTATATTTATGTGTTCCTCGATTATATTTATGTATTCCTCGATTAAGTTATAAAAAATATTGAAGTGTTCCTCGATTATATTTAAGCCCACGATCCCATTAAGTGTTTTTTACAAAGCCTTCGATTATATTTAAGTGTTACTCGATTATTTAAAAATTAGCCTCAATTAATTATAAAAATTGCCCCGATTAAATTTGAAATAGCCTTGATTAATTCTACGAGCCTCGATTAATTCTAAATAAGACCTCCATGAATTCTAAAATAGCCTCGAATAATTCTAATAGCCAAGATTTATAGCCTACCACATGCAACTCTTCAAAATATAAAAGATTAAAAGGTATGACATGAAAATCTCTACGTCGCCTATTTTTAAATTAAATCTAACAACACATGCAATATATAATCAAAACAATAAATATTTACAAAATAAGTGGAAAAAAATAGAGAGTACAAAACGTACCTTTGAAAGTTGCTCGTGTACTACTTTTTTCTTCAGAAAAATCTCTTCTTTCGCCCCCTTGCTCTGAAAATTTTCTCCAACTTTTGCTCTTCTTCGTCGCTTTGTTGTCTAGTGTGAATAAAAGTTTGTACTGTAGTGGAGATTTGTATTGTATTGTGAATAGTGAGCTCGTCTATTTATTCAAAAATTTAACCTACCTCATCACAACACATTAAATTGTATTAAATTCGGTCATACCTTCCCTTCTTTTCATTAATTGGGTCCAACCTTCCCCCTCTTTTCATTACTAACCTGTACATGTATTAAATTCGCCCTCCTACCTTTCTTTCTTTTCATTTAATGAAGCCATTTACCTTCCTTCTTTTTATTTATTGAAACTAGTTACACAAAAAAGAAATAAATGCATTCATTACTCGTGGCTAGTTAAGATATTAATCGAGAATCTCTTAAAATTAATCTATATATTTTTTAATAAATAATCGAGGCCCATTAAAAAATAATCGAGTCAATTTAAAAAAAATAATCGATGCTTTTAAAAAAAATAATCGAGACAATTTAAATTAATAATCGAGACTTCATTTTAAGGGTTTGAATCTTCTTAAATAATCGAGGCTTATTATAAGCCTCGATTAGTTTTATCTCAAGTAATCGATGATTGTGCACTAATAATCGATGAAGTCTAAAATAATCGAGGCTTCTAGTTAATTGGGTCAAGTTAAATAATCAATTAAAGTTAAATAATCGAGTCAAGTTAAATAATCGATTAAATCTAAAAAAAAATAAATCTTCTTAAACCATCATAATCGAGGAGCCTCGATTACTTTTAACTAGTAATTGAGGCTTCTTATGAAATATTCGAAACCACTTTTGTAAACTATTTTTTAATATATAATCGAGGCTCAACTTATAAAATTAATCGAGTCTTGTAATTTTAATTGAGACAATTTACAATAAATAATCACGGCTATAAAATAATCGAGGCTTACTATAAATAATCGAGGCAGTTAGAATTGTTAGGGTTTCGTTTTTAGAATTAGGGTTTCAAGCTGTTAGAGTGCATTTAATGTCTGACAAAAGTATAATGTGCCAATCATTGGGTGTGGGGACCAAGTCTATTATAGTACAAATTGCCTGACAAACTACCTAATTTTAAAAATTGTTGTTTTTTCTCAATTACTATTTACTTTTGTCTACTTTTATCCATTTAGACTTTTTTTTGTGTGTGTATCTTCAATTAGTAGCTATATAGTTTATTAGTTAAAAAAAGTTCATTATCTCTCACTTTGGAAATGTTATGTACTTATGTCCGATATGAATATCAACCAATTTTAAAGTGAAATGGAGGACTTAAAAATCACGCCACAATTGAATGTTTCACTTAAAGTATGTAATCTTCCCATAATTGTATAAGGGTTAAGTATATAATCTCTGAACGGGTCTTTTCGGAATATCCTAACAGTAAATTCAATTAAAAAAATGAATATTCACGTCCTAATAATTGATAAATTAAAATATGAAATACTAATTAAACATATCTTAACAATGTATCCCAAAAATAAAGTTCTAAATCTACATCCATTTCTTTTAAACCAAAAAATAAAAAAAAAAAGCTTCCGAATTTTCTTGATCCAATTAACCTTTACAGATTCTCTCTATCACCAAGGCATCAAGAAAAGCACCTTCAAAAAATCAATAGGAAGCCGAAAAAGCACCTTCAAAATTCAATAGGGAGCCATCCTCCCTAATTATTTTCTCTCTCTTATCTCTCTGTTTCACCTTCCGATCAAAAAATCTCGAAAATATTTCTGGATATTCATCCAAAATCATCAAGAAATCAAGATTAGTTTCCGCATTTCCAAATCCCCCTACCTCGTTAAAATGCACTAGAATTGATTAAGAATAAAAATTTGAAGAATGGAATCTAGCATTGAATGCACATCATTCCTTGATGGGATGGATGAAGAAGGGATCTCTCAACCCTATCCATTATCTCAGTTTTCATCTTCAAAGCCATCTCCCAATAATACCAACAATGGTTGCGTGATTAATCCAGTTACAAGTGTTAATGAGCTTCTTGAATGCCCTGTTTGTACAAATTCTATGTATCCTCCTATCCACCAGGTTTGTTATCTCCTTCTTTCCCTTTCTTTCTTTCTTTTTTTTTTTTTTTGAGAAAATAATCAAATTTGGAGCTGATTTATGATTTGGGATTTTGTTGATTGTTTCCAAGATTGAATCTTGTTGCTAGCATTTTAGTAAATTGGTGTTTCAATGTTTCACCTAGCTGGGTTCTTTAATTACTGAAAAGTTAAAAAAAAAATAAAAATCTTTTGTATTTCCTTGACGGTTGCTTTACGTTATAGATTGTGAGCTGCTACATTTTCCTCTTGAGAAATATATGAAGTTTGGATCTTTATAATATGGTTGAAGCGATTGAGATTGTGCTTAGAATGTTGGTTAGCATATTTTTTCAGCGATTTGGAGGGTTGACCTAGTAATCTTGTCTTGGGATATATATTACATAGTTAAACTGGCCTGCTCATTGGAGCTTAATCTTGTTTTTTTCCAAAGATAGTAATTTGTAGCTGGCTATTTGATTCCTAATTGGTATCTAGATAAGCATTTTCTTCTTTATGTTGAAATAGCAGAAGACAGAGATTAGCTGCGGACAATATTTTTGAGACTCGGACTTAAGTGGTGTCTTCGATCTCTTATAGGAGTGAAGGAAAAATATCTGAAATAAATTTGGTTAGTTCTTGAAGTATGAGATGCCTACTATATATTCCTCCCAGAAACTCATCAACAACATTGATTCGTTCAAGTGAAGGCTTTGCTTTGGCTATTCTGTAATTTTTCGCTTCTTAAAGAAAAAATCAAAGTGAAATAGTTACTTCTCATAAAAAGGAAAAACAACTAAACTAAGATCCATTGAAGTGAACGAATAAGTATTTGATTGGATGATGATAAAAAAAATAGGGTTATACAATATTACAATGCAGGTGCAGCTCCTCTTATTGATCTGATATTCTTGTTGTGTGTTTGTTTTGCTTCATAATCTCTGGTTGATACTGCAGTGCCACAACGGGCATACCATCTGTTCTACCTGCAAAGTTAGGGTTCACAACAGGTGCCCAACGTGCAGACAGGAGCTCGGTGATATAAGATGCTTGGCACTGGAGAAGGTGGCTGAATCTCTCCAGCTTCCTTGCAAGTATAGCTCTCTTGGATGCCCTGAGATTTCCCCCTATTATACTAAGTTGAAACATGAGGCGGCATGCAATTATCGGCCTTACAGCTGCCCTTATGCTGGATCAGAGTGCTCGGTTGTTGGGGATATGCCATTCCTAGTTGATCATTTGAGGGACGATCACAAAGTGGACATGCATTCTGGATGCACGTTCAATCATCGATATGTAAACTTCTTCTTCTTCTTCTTCTTCTTCTTCTTCTTCTTCTTCTTCTTCTTCTTCTTCTTCTTCTTCTTCTTCTTCTTCTTCTTCTTCAGTTCTCACTGTGACTGATGAAGGTCTTACACTACTCCCTTGTCTTTACAGGTTTTCCATTGTTTCGGTCAGTACTTCTGTCTTCATTTTGAAGCATTTCAACTCGGAATGGGCCCTGTTTATATGGCTTTTCTTCGGTTCATGGGCGACGAGACGGATGCTCGGAACTGTGACTGATGAAGGTCTTACACTACTCCCTTGTCTTTACAGGTTTTCCATTGTTTCGGTCAGTACTTCTGTCTTCATTTTGAAGCATTTCAACTCGGAATGGGCCCTGTTTATATGGCTTTTCTTCGGTTCATGGGCGACGAGACGGATGCTCGGAATTACAGCTACAGTTTGGAGGTTGGGGGAAACGGTCGGAAGCTTATATGGGAGGGGACGCCTCGAAGCATTAGAGATGGTCACAGAAAGGTTCGGGATAGCCATGATGGTCTGATTATACAGCGCAACATGGCACTATTTTTCTCTGGAGGTGACAGGAAAGAGCTTAAGCTTCGTGTAACGGGGCGAATATGGAAGGAACAACAGAGCCCAGATGGAGCATGCATACCCAATCTGTGCAGTTAAATCCTCTCTTGTTTTTTTAGTTGTCTGAAACCAGAAAACACACATGCGACTATCTTCGCTTGTGCAGTGTTAAAATTTTCAGTCGCTAGGTGAGTCTCTCCGTAAATCACAGACAACAGATTAACAACTGATGATGGATATTTCTTCCAAGAACATAAAAATCGCATTGCATCGCATCGCATCATCTCACTATATGATCAACTATCACAATTATGTAGCAGAAACAGAGTTGTAAGCAGTTAGGAACCTTAAAATATTCTACACCAAATTCATAATGTCTACAAGATGTAAACATGTTTAAGGAGAGAACTTCTATCCTATAAAGTGGGTATATCATAACCCCCTCATTTCCTGCATGCTCAAGACGCATACAGCAGAAAATCACTCTTCAAAGCTCCCAGTAAGGCAGTAACATGCCAGAAGTAAGAAAAAAAAAACTGGATTTTCGTAGTACTCGTCTATAACTATGTGCTTGAAATGACATCCTAAGAATCATATCAGGCTGGAAACGGGCAAACCTGACAACACATCCAAGCTACAAGGATTCCGAGTAGAGCTCCAGCAAAGACCTGGGACGGAGTGTGGCCGAGAAGCTCCTTCAGCTTTCTTTGGCTTATCGGGTGCCCTTGAAACAAGTCCGCAACGATCAGATTAAGAACCTACATGGAGTTGATATATTAAGGGAATATCAATCGCAATCACATGGTTAAACCAATACTATTAAGACTTAAAATAACCCTCAGAGCTTAAATATTTCATAGCAACACAAATATGGCATTGAAACTTATTTGGATCGAAGATCAAGCAAAATGCAGAAGCCATGCAGGATGAATGGCTGAATAAACTCAGCAATACAGTGTGAATGGTTATTGACTGAAACCTCATCCAAATTACAAGGAAGCATAAAAAAAATGTTATTCTCAGGTGCAGAGTTCTGAACTGAACCATTTCAAAAAGTTTAAAATCTATTTGTGTTGTGCTCTATCCATGAAAATTTACAACAGTGCAGACTGCAACATCTTAATCCCACCTAACAAACATATGTCACTCCTGCAGAGAGTAATCAACATGGATTCTCCGATTGGTTTGGAAATACTAACTCTCAATATCTATATTTCACATTTGAATAGCAAGTGAACTCTTGACAATATTTGAATCTTTAGAACTTACATGACTTCTATCATTCGATGCTTGTTGCTCACTTTCCCGTCCCATTGAAATCTACTTTGACGCGAATAACATACTCATATACTAACTACAAAGTCAGCTGAAAATAAAGCTCACACTGCCATACATGATTAATTGATCTCTGAATATCCTGAGCTGTAATACTTCACGACGTTTCAGTTACTTCGGAAGCTTATTCTCATTCGCATGTCTCAGAAAGTTTGTGAATATGAGAGTGATATTAAGTTCCAAAACTTTCCATGAATGTCAGAAGCTTTACATCCACTAGTCTCTTGATCTAGAATTGATTTTTCTATAACATTAAATGATAGAGCAACAGAAACCAATTTTCCTTAAAACCATCCTTTCTTATACACTAGACATTGAAAAAAAAGAAAAAAGGCCTAAAATGATACACAGTAGAGCAACAAAATCACCAAAAAAAATTGAACAGGAAATGCATAAAAGCCAAACTATTGTGAATGGTTTACCTCAGCTTGCATTCCCGCATGTCGTCTGACGCCAATAGCATCATACATAACAATCAAACTAAACCCCAAACAAACGGGAAACAAAGAATCAGCAACGCCATGGCAAATAGCCACAGAAGCCGTCAATGCAGTGCACAACGCAGAATGTGAAGAAGGCATTCCACCGCAAGAAAACATAATCCTAAAATCCCATTTCCTCTCCACACAAAAATTCAAGAAAACCTTCATCGATTGCGCAGCAGCCCAGGCGCACAACGCCGAAACAAAAGTCGGATTCGCCGCTAATGTAGCAACAAAGGGGCTTATTTTGACCTTAGCTGTTGCAGTCACGCTCATCAGAGCAGTCCCAAATGCACCATTCTGCAGAAGCTTAGCTTCTCCACAGCTTAAATCCCATTTTTGCTTCGAGGATTTCATAGCAAAATTCGTAGCTTTCTGAATGAGAGGAATCAAATACGAAAAGGGTTTTACGGAGAAGCCGTAACTTCCCCACACTGAACCAGGTTTTTGAGGGTCCAAAGAATTCTTTACAGAGAGAGAAGCTTTCTTGAATCTTTCGGAGTTCTTGAAT
Source organism: Perilla frutescens (assembly GCA_026008535.1). Lineage (NCBI taxonomy): Eukaryota > Viridiplantae > Streptophyta > Magnoliopsida > Lamiales > Lamiaceae > Perilla > Perilla frutescens. Next base: position 35,245,021 of record BRKX01000012.1, read on the forward strand.
CTCAAGAACGATAAAGTGGAATAATTAATTGCATTTGAACTGGAAAAACTGATAAAGCTTAAGCCTTTGAACGGAGAGCTTATTAGAGAGACAGAATCCATGTATACAGTAGTTCAGAATGCTGAAAACTTTGCGTTGAGTCACATTAATCGAAAGAGAAGAATGAGTAACAAAACGCACCTAGCGCTTCGTGAAGAGAATATGCCAAATATGAGTTCGATATTCTGCTATAACTCCATTTGATTAAAAGTCTAATCCGAACTCGAAACCTTTTTTGTCTTTTTATTGTGTGGAAGATTTGAGATTATGATTCGTGAGTGTGGTTGATGTGGTTCTTCTCTCCGCAGAGACCAAAGCCGATTATTCACGTTACTGAAATAGGGGTGCCTATTTCAGTAAATACCAGAAAATTCAAGATTTTCTTTACATTCTATTATTTTTAAATAATTGGTCTCTTCTGGGTCTGTCTCTGTACACAAGAAATATATATATATTTAATTTGGTTAACATCTGGCCCAGGTGTCTTCTGAGTTCTGACTCAGATTTGTTTGAGATTAATGATATGTATATATATACCCCTCTTTTTTCTTTTTTAAAAAAATTTGGATCCAAGAACTTAGGAGATAGAGATTGCATAAGATTTGTTGCTATCTTTACTTAAGTAATTGTATCCTATTAGTTTATACGATTATTCACGATGGATGGTTATAATTATTAGTTTTATTTTCTTTTATGTTAGGTTCTGTAAATACTTCAATCACGCAAGTTACTAGAGGGTTGTAATTTTGATGAAGTTTGGAGAATTATGGAGAATTACTCCTTTTTATTAAAAACAATATTGATAGTAGAATTGTATTTGTGTTTACTTATTCGACTTATATATATAGATTCCGCCTACATCCCATGCACCAGTAAATATTAATAGACAAATTATTCCTCCACTCTTCATTCCGAACAAATTTACAATAGTCGAAATTTTGATAAATCAGATCTTGGGGAATGGATTTCACTTTCGTGAGAGAAATATAATAACATAAAAATTTCCTACTAAACTCTCACTTAATGATTTAAAATAAAAGAATCGTTAATTTTTAATTAAAAATATCAAATAATAATTTATAAGGAAAATACAAATGTAATGCACATCTAAGAAAGAAAGTGGGATATAATTTTTGGACAAACAAAAAATAAATAAATAGGAGACTATAATTATTGAACGGATGAAGTATTATGTCAAAAAAATAATTTAGAATTAAACACCTTAAAAGTATGTAATTTAAACAAATAACAACAATAATTATTATTTTGTAATATTATTTAATACAATTATCATATATTTTATTTAAAAATTATTCAGGAAAAAATCAAGCTTTATCTCAATTTTATTACTCCCTCCCTTTCTAAATAAGTGTCATGCTAATATTTTAATTTGAGATAAAAAATTCACATTTTTCACATATTTATCCTCATTTAATGCATTCAAACCTTCATATTTAACGCATTTAATATATTCACACAGGATGTATTATGTAATTTAATTAATTTATTAATTTTTGTGCATTTATCCAAAATCACATTTATATAGAAATGGATTAAGGCAGTCATCCAATTGGACAAAAAGTAAAAATTAAGATTATAAAGTAAACAAATCGCATTTGAGAATAAGAAAAAGGCTTTTGTTAACGAACGATTCTCGCTCCAAGCAGCATTTGAAATTTCAGAAGGCTACGAAGAATGAGTCCGCAGTCCGCACCTCTCTTTTCCGTTGCCACTATCATCGCCACCCCTCAACTGCCATCGCCTACGTAGTTTTTTTTTCCTTTCATCTCCTAAAATTCTCTCCGTTTAACATTCATCCAACTTTTCTCTCAATTTTCCTTTCGATCTACAGAATTTTTTGTTTTCAAATTTTTCTGCGATACATTAAGATCGAACACTACGACGTCGAGTTTTTTCCTGACATATGTTGATCGTATTCGTGGTGCGCTTGGGTGGTTTCCTATTGAAATTTGAGATCCTCGAGTTGGAACTGACCTAGATATGGAGAATCTGATAGCATTAGTTAACAGACTGCAAAGAGCATGCACGGCGCTCGGCGATCACGGCGAAGAGAGCGCGTTACCCACTCTCTGGGATGCCCTGCCGTCAATTGCCGTCGTCGGTGGTCAGGTAATCAGAATTTACATCTCGAATCAAATATGCATTCCCGAGCTTGTGGTGCTTATCTAATCGACCGATTTCATTTATTCTTACAATAGATGTCTCTCTCTGGATCATTGTCAATGTTTATTCAATTTTTTGATTCCATCGCCGTGAATTCAAGTTTCAATCTGTCTGTGTTATTTTTTCATTTTGTTGATTTATATGTATACTTTTTGTTTCAAAATCAGAATTTGTAGTGACATATGTTCTTTGTCGTGTTTAGCCACCAATGCTCTCTAGCAGTATAAATTAGAATTACAGCAACTGGTGGTTTTTATGGTCTGCACTTCTTATCATGCAATACAAATTGATATAGTTTATCATTAGCTGTGTAAGTGACAATGATGTTTATGGTTTCTAGAGTTCTGGAAAGTCCTCCGTACTGGAGAGCATTGTTGGAAAAGACTTTTTGCCACGTGGATCTGGTAATTAGTGTCTTTGTATATATTGATGCAGTGGCATTTCCTAGAATTTTTTCTGTTATGTCTTTTGGATGTTCATGAATATCGGAATTGATTTACTGTATAAAACACAGGTATTGTTACTCGACGCCCACTTGTTCTGCAACTTCATCGGATTGATGAAGGTAGAGAATATGCAGAGTTTGGACATCTTCCTAGGAAGAAATTCACTGATTTTGGTAAGTTCTATGGAAGACTCTTTTGATTCTTTCAACCACTTTACCTAGATTCTTTGTATATATAATGTTGCAAGAGGTCTGCTAATATGTTCTATATATGTTTGGATATGATTATATTATAGATATGTATGTATATATGTTTTGATTTTTTATGCTAATCTGCTTTGTGTAGCTGCTGCGAGAAAGGAAATCGCTGATGAGACTGATCGCGAGACAGGACGCAGTAAACAAATATCAGCAGTTCCTATCTATCTTAGCATTTATTCCCCCAACGGTGAGTCTGTCGAGGCTATTGGTTATTTCTGGTTTCTGAAATTCAGTTGTACTTAGTATCTTATATCATTTTTTTTGGCCAAAGTGTGTCATTCTGAAGCATTTTGATGTGTAATTCTGGAATCACTTCAAACAATTCACAGCCTAGCAACAGTAGGTGTGAATGATGTATTTCGAATGAGTGCATTACCACTCTTGCCATTTTGTATTGTGGTAATAACTTCACATAACCCCTCAGTATCACACAAGCTCCCATTTAATTTGAACTCCAAAAACCAGATAAAAGGTGAGGGGAGAAACTGAGAAGAACATGAAGGATAGAAGTAACCTCATGAGGAACGTAAATCATGCATTCTTTGAGTAAAACAATCAAAGTCACAACTAAAATCAATTCATTCATATGTGACACTACTTAATATATGAAATACTTGTTTGGTTGGACTGATTACTAAGTTACACTCCATTCCTTGTTTTCTCTATTGCATGAATCTAAACAGATTTGTTATAATGCTATCTATGAATTTGTTTTCTCCTTGTGTATGTTTCTACAGTAGGAAGTAATTATATGTACTTTTGGAATTGCAGTTGTGAATTTGACATTAATTGATCTTCCCGGTCTTACGAAAGTGGCTGTTGGTGAGTTTTCCCGTTTAAATTTACCACGTAATCTGGAGAAGCTACTTTCCCTATAACATTTGTACCTTTTGAATGTTATATATGGGGTACATGATAGACGGACAGTCAGAAAGCATCGTGGTGGACATTGAGAACATGGTGCGGTCTTATATTGAGAAGGTATATTATATGGTGGAGAAAATTTCACTTTTGGTCCCATAGGACACGCCCCTCTCCCCTTTTGGTCCCAGAGCTATCTGTTTTGGTCCCAATTTTTTTTTTACAGTCAATTTTAGTCCTTCTGTTACGGTAAACGTTAAAATTACTGTCAATTTTGGTCCCATAGGAATTTTAATTTCAGTCCCAAATTAAAAATTAACTAACTAATATAACATTATTTAAATCAACTTTCTGCAGACATTTTAGGCTGATTCCACATTATTTTTGTAGGGATATACATCAATATTCCCACAAAACCAACAAAACCAAATCAATGTGTAGTAGCTGTTAGACAAAAAATGGGATGTTTTTTTGAGATGCAGATCACTTTCACTCCCCTTTGGAGCCACTTCCTTTACCCTTTCCCTTGTTTGCTGCAAACTTAAGGCTAGATAGAGTGACAAACTTCTTACCCCCTTCAGTGATGACCTTCATAGGAGCTTGTTCACTTGCCTTTTCTTTTCCCTTGCTTGCAGCACCAATCAACCGAGCTAGATGGAAGCTCATGGGAGGGGGCTCTGATCTGAACACCTTTCTTGGCTGGCTCAGGGGCTCTCACTGCAGCTGAAATGGAGTAGGCTTGTTTGGGTGGTGGCATTAGAGCCCTGTCCAGTTCCTTCTTGCTCTGAGCCCTCTTGCTTGCCTTCACATGACATGAAAGTTAATACCAATTATTAACTTGAAATAAACAGACTCTGAAGGTATATTGCAGTAACTTACCAACATCTTTCTTCCCCTCCTAGTTGTTGGTTTGGTGCTGAAGTGGAAGTTGTCAATTAAAGCCATCACATCATCTTCAGCTTCTTCTTGCTCTTGCTCTTGGCTACTGGGAAAGTCAGATTGTGTGAGAACCACTTCATGAGGTTGGGTGGTGGTTTCCTCAGCCTCCACCTGAGCTCCCTAGGAAGCATATAAGAGAAAACTAGTATTAGCAAATGGATAAATATAAACTTATGTACAATTACTTAAGTTATGAAATATGTAGATCTACTTCAGCAGCCATATGAGCTCCCACACTCTCTCTTGCAGCCCCATCACCATCCTTTTCAGCTCTCTATATAAAACATAATAAATATGTCAGGAATTGTTAAACACAAACATGAAGTAGACTTTAAATTAAGAATGCACCTTTATCACAGGGCATCTAAGCCTGTTATGGCCCTCCATTCCACATACTGCACAAGTAACCTTGAACCTCTGCTTGCCTAGCTTCTGCACTCCACTCAACTTCTGCTTCCTACTCTCCTTAGCTCATCTAATAACTCATCACAGCTATCATCATCGGTTGTGAAGTCAACATCTTCATCAGAAGAGTCTGAAACATCCTCTTCAACCAATATTCCCTTCCCCTTTCCCCTGTCCATCTCTCCCTCAATCCCATTCTTTGCATCCCCTGCATCAGTCCCAAGCCCCATCTCACTCTCAGTTCCAGGCCCCATCTCACTCTCAGTTGCCAATCCCCTCTGAACAGTTAGATCAATAATGCCCTCATCCAAGCCTACATCATCTGCCTCAGTTTTCCCACCCTTCATCTCTCCCTCAATCCCATTCTTTGCATCCCCTGCATCAGTCCCAAGCCCTGCCTCACTCTCAGTTCCAGGCCCCTTCATCTCTCCCTCATTCCCCTTCCTAGCATTAACAATATCATCTAGCTCAACCACTAACTGATAGGTTTTCAAATATCTTTCCTTCAACATTTTGGCAGTGTCATCCTCATTATTGTCAATATTGTCATTCTCTTCATCCAAATACTCTATCTCCCCTTCAACACCTTCCCCAAACTCACCCATAGACTTCTTCTTACCCTCCAAGTATATCATAAACTCCCTACTCTCCTTAGCTCTAAGTATCAATAACCAGGTATCAGCCTCTAACAGGAGAGGCTTCAACTCCCCCTCTCATTATGTCCATAAAACCGCATCTCACCCGTGTACCCTAACTGCTCACAAAGCCCCTCTAAGTACTTCATACTCCACTTACGTTTATCAACAAAATCAAAAACACTAAGGGTGCCTTCTAGATAGATGTACTCACCGTCATCGTTGATTGCCATTCCTCCATGCATCAGCCTTAGGGTATACCAGAAATCACACCCAACTGTCAAAAAACCATGAAAAAACGTTGTTACAGTGAGAATTGAAGTAAAAATGAAAGATGAGTGATGAAATTCTAACTGTGACCGAAAAAACGAGAGAGGAAGAAGCTTACCGTAATTTGGTGCGGTAATGGCAAGAAAATCTTCCGTCGAATCATGTTGGGTACTACTTTAGATGCAATTTCAAAGTTTGGTTGAATTTGGGGGTCAAATTAGGGCAGAATTAGGGTTTGGGTTTGGGTCGAATTTGGGGATTTCTTGAGGGTAGGGTTTGAATTTGGGAAATTCTGACTGTAGATCGACTTTTGTTTAACTCCCGCTTGTTTAAGCCACGCGTGCCGCACGTGCGCCGTTTCCGTCAATTATCCTTTAACAGACGTTTAAAACCCTGGGATTAAAAGTGATAGTTTGAATCCTATGGGACTAAAAGTGAGCGATTTTTTTAAAAAATGACCAAAACAGACAGCTCTGGGACCAAAAGGGAAGAGGGGCGTGTCCTATGGGACCAAAAGTGAAATTTTCTCTTATATGGTGTTTATAATCTTTTGTTTTTCTTTGCCTCAAGTTTAGAGTTAAAAAAATAACAGATCTGCTTTGAATTTGTTAGAAGCTTTGGAATAATTTAATTGTTTATTGCATTAATACTGAGTTCAATGTTTATACCCAAGATATTCAGATTATTTCAAGATATGGTAAACTTCAGTTTCATTTTTAATTCAAAGTGACTGCTTCACAGTTTATTCTGTTTAAATTCATCAATTGCAGCCCAACTGTATTATTTTGGCAGTTTCTCCTGCCAACCAGGATCTTGCAACGTCTGATGCTATTAAGATATCTCGTGAAGTTGATCCAAAAGGTATGGCTTAGGGTTTATCTCTGTTAGAGTATCATTAATATTTGAGTATGATTTTCATTCCACTCTTAAAGAGATTTTATTTTTTGGGGGGGTTTATAAAAAATAGAAAGTGTTTTTTATTCCCTCATTGTAGACATCTATGTTTTTCTCATTTCAGGGGAGAGAACATTTGGAGTTTTGACAAAGATTGATCTCATGGACAAGGGTACAGATGCTGTAGATGTAAGTTGAGAACAGTGGATCACTATGCTTTCTAAAATACAGAATAAAAGGGAAACTGTCTAGTTTGAACATCTTCATGCTGTATTTTCCAGTATTAGTTGAGCAGAATTCGTGTATGTGAAGCTTGCTTTTCAACTATGAAATATTTGAACATGTTGGTTAAAGGTTAAAGCAAATGGCATGCTTATTCTTATTTGTGTTTGCTTGCCATATGAAAAACTACTGTCTTGTCCTTCATTTTTTTATAATTATCTGTTCCTGCTCACAATTTTATTCTGCAATACTACTTTTTGCTCGTTCTTGCTCACATTTATATTCTGCATTGCTACTTTTTGCTCAACTTCTTGCATTAGGCCGAGTCAGATTTTGTGTTATTGAAGATTTTTGTAGGAGGATGAAAAAATATATCATGCCTTTACTATTTTGTTTTTTTTTTATTCTAGATTCTGGAAGGAAGATCATATAAGCTGCAGTTTCCATGGATCGGTGTTGTTAATCGTTCTCAAGCTGACATTAACAAAAATGTTGACATGATCGCCGCTAGACGTAGAGAGCGGGAGTATTTTTCGGAAACCCCAGAGTATAAAAATCTTGCTCAGAGGATGGGTTCTGAGCATCTAGGAAAAGTTCTATCCAAAGTAAGCAAAATATTAATACGTTTGCTAGCAGTCCTTGAGCCAAATCCTGTTGGTTTTCAGACAAATAGTCTCTACAGATAGAATCAATAAAATCTTTTCTAAGAATATAATTTGAAGGTGAAGTTTTGTGTTATGGCCTTTATATGTTGCCTAGAATGCTGAAGCGGTCAATTTCCTTTTAAATCAAGCCCTACATAACAAAGCTTGTGACTGCCTTTCTGTTATATGAGTTATCCTTTTGTTGCTTCTATCAATAATTCTTTTATTTAATTTTTTGTGCTGCTTCATGTTCTAGCACTTGGAAGCTGTTATCAAATCTCGAATTCCAAGCCTTCAGTCCCTTATCAACAAAACCATCATTGATCTAGAAACTGAGTTGAGTCGTCTAGGAAAGCCCATTGCAACTGATGCCGGAGTGAGTAGCTTTTCCCTGTATTATTGCAAGTCTTAACAGTTAGTGCCTGCAGCATGAATAACCTTCTCCTCAACCCCTGAATGTTACTGCAGGGGAAGTTGTACATGATTATGGAGATCTGCCGTGTATTCGATGGGATCTTCAAAGAGCATCTTGATGGAGTGTATGCATCTGCATTTTGTCTTCAATACCTCCGTCTTATGCAATATTCTTTTTCATGCGATGATGGTCATTTCTAAACGTTATGCTTATTGTGACATGATTCTGTAGTCGACCTGGAGGTGATAAAATATACAATGTCTTTGATAACCAACTACCTGCGGCATTGAAGCGCTTGCAGTTTGACAAGCATCTTGCAATGGAAAATGTTAGGAAATTAATAACTGAAGCTGATGGATATCAGCCTCATCTTATAGCACCCGAACAGGGTTATCGCCGTCTAATTGAAACTGCCTTGATTACGATTAAAGGTCCTGCAGAGGCAGCTGTTGATGCGGTAAGCACTCACTGTTCTACATAAGCACATATAGGAACCTCTGTTTATCATGTTACTCTTTTCAGGTTCATGCAATACTGAAGGACCTAGTTCATAAGTCGATCAATGAGACCGTGGTAAGTCTGATTTGGCTTGATTCAAGCCGTGTTGAAATTGTATTTGAAGTGTCAATAGTCAATAAATGGATTTGATAAATGGCTACAGGAGCTGAAGCAGTACCCTTCTCTGAGGGTGGAGGTTAGCAGTGCTGCTACTGAATCATTAGACAGGATGAAGGAGGAAAGCAAGAGGGCGACTCTACAGCTCGTAGAAATGGAATGCAGTTACTTAACTGTTGATTTCTTCCGCAAGCTTCCTCAGGATGTCGAGAAAGGAGGCAACCCAACCCACTCGATTTTCGATAGATATAATGACTCCTACCTTCGACGAATTGGTGAGGACATGACTTGAGTTGATCATAAATGAAATTTGGGACCTTATTAATTATATACATTTTGTATAGGATCAACCGTCTTGTCTTACGTCAATATGGTTTGTGCTGGTCTGAGGAACTCCATTCCAAAGTCTGTGGTTTACTGTCAAGTCCGTGAGTCCAAACGCAGCTTACTTGATCATTTCTTCGCCGAATTAGGCAAAAAAGAGGTATTGATTAACACATGGAATTTGCAGAAACTCATCTCGAGCTAGCTAAGCTCAACTCTCTTTGTTGGTTTGGTTTACAGGGAAGACAGTTGGGCAAGCTGCTAGACGAAGATCCAGCCATTATGCAGCGCCGTCTCTCAATTGCTAAGAGATTGGAGTTGTACAGAGCTGCACAATCAGAGATTGATAATGTAGCCTGGTCTAAATAGAGAGTACTCATCACAAATAAACGTATATAAACTTTGGAGTTTTGTTACATTTCAAATAGCCTTGCTTTTCAATAATATCTTGAAAAACTAATCCACAGTTCTTCTACTTAATTAGGTAATTGATAAAGTATGTCAACCTGTTCTTAAATGTGAAATCCAGAGAGGATAATCGAGGCAAAAAAGTAAAAATGCTTCTTGTTGATTGTTGAATTTTTCTGAAAATTCAAGTGGCATAAATCATATGGAAGTGTTTTAAGAAATTTGTGCTTCTTTAAGCAGGGTAGTGTTTGGTATTAATAGTAAAAAATTAAAAAGTAGCTGTTGGAGTGTGGTAAAAATAAATTAAAAATCACTTGCACATAGATAGAGGTGTATAAAATCGAACTGGGGAAAGTTGAACCAAACTGATCAATTCGATTTGTTTCGATCTTTTGATGATTAAACTGTTCTAACAAGGACGGCGTTAATTTCTAGAAAAAATAACAGAAAACAGCATAAAAAAATGGAGGTGCGGGGAATCGAACCCCGTACCTCTCGCATGCGAAGCGAGCGCTCTACCATATGAGCTACACCCCCAATCTGTAAGACGTTGCAATAACAATAATAATAATTATTAACATGATATTACGTTATATTCAATTCGGGGAACGAAAAAAAGTGTTGCTACCGTTACTCGTAGGATTAGGCATATTGAAATTGGTTTGTGATGTGGTGCATCATTTATTCAATCTTTTATATGTAACTGTTAAATCATTTGCAATTTATGTGTAAATTTTGGACAAAATCGAATAGAAAAAGTGATTTTTAAACATTATAGATATAGAAAAACACAAATATAGACTTGCTTACACGTGTTTTATGGCTATACAATATTTGCCTTTAAAACTATGTAAAACCATGTAGGCATTATATATGGATCGGTCTAGGGTTTTTGCTTATTTTGCTTTATTATTATTTTTTATATTTTTCCCCCTTTCTTTGTTTTGCCAGCAAGATTCTAATAATTGGTTTATATGTTATATTGGGAGAGACGATCAAGGAGATTCAATAATGACTAATGGCGTTTAATACGAGTAAACAACACAGTAGAAATAGAATACTTTGGGTTTAAACTTTGATCCGTTAAATTATAATAAACTTTTATTATTTTAATTGGAGAGAGAGTGAGGGGGTACAATGCTAGTACTTTTTCCGAACTTGATGATGACAAATTCGCAATTATCTCTATCTAAATAATATATAGAAGAGCTTTCATAATTTAATAGTCGATAGTTTATTAGATAATTTATAATTAGTGTGTAAACTAATAATGAAGTATGGTTTACTAGTCTTGTAAGGATTAATAGGGATTGATTTGTAGGAGAATTGAGTTTGGTGAAGTTGGTTTGTAGATCTTGCATAATTAGTTCATATATAAATCTGATGAATCTAACAGGGTAGTACAAGAAAGCAAAGGTGCACAAATTACCGAAAGCAATGGATTGATATGAGCATTAGCAGCAGGTATGAGTACAATAGCCTTAGCCCTTAGCAGCAGCTGCTGGCTGATGAAATCCCAGAAGACTATTGATGATTTAGGGCTGAGTAGAATTCAAGACAGGGGACCCTGGAGAGGTGTTGGTCAATTATATTATGATAGGTTGCTGCAAAGGCTGGATGTCAATGAGAAGATATATCACCAAAGTTGGTAAGGGTGGAATGGGAGGAGGACCAAATGGATATTTTTAGATCATACTAAGACCCTGCAGCCTCTTATTTATTGGCAGATCCAGTTGTGAAAATCTTGTCATCTCAACTTATACTTTGGCTCTTCTAAAACCTTCTGTGTTGGTTTTCTTGTACAGGGACAAATGGTAAATGTACTGTGTTTTATCTCTCTCTCTCTCTCACACTCACACACACACAGAGTGACAGAGTATCAGTTGAATGGTATCTGACAATTCTGTGATGAATTGGTATCTGACTATACTCTGAAGAGTAAGTACTATAGGGTTGGAGTATTGTTTTTCTGGGTGGAAATGTGTTGCTTTAAAATAGACATATAAAAAAATTGCAGAGATAAATTTATGCTAGTTAGCCAACTGATCAGTTTCATAATAATGACATTGAACCAAATTTATTTTACCTAATTTCTATTAAATTTACAGTCGTTGCAATAAGATATAGTTGTGGAGTTTTTCACTTTCCAATCAATAGTTGGTATGACAGAGACAAAAAGCTGGAGGGTTCATTCTTTTTTTCTCTGTGGTTGAAGAATTTGGCGGGAATGATGATAACCTGCCACCTCCAACCACCGTACTCAGCCCCACCACCACCATCCACCACCCTAAGCTTCAAAATGAAGACATTACTTATCATCAATAAACCCTTCCACCAAACAACTCTTCACCGCATTCTTTGGCATGCACTTTCATTTCATTCTCTAATATTATCTGGCTCTAGCTGGCATGGAGCAATGCTCGAGATTGAGGCTATGCAAATCAGGCTTTGTTTTTGCAATTTTATCTTGTTTCACAATCTCAGATGCCGACGGCAGTAACGGCCTCTGCAATGCGGATCTCAGCTCATTTCTTCCTTTTCCATACAGCAACCTGCCTGACATGGTTTGCCAACCACTGTGGAACTCATATTTGTTAAGGGTAATTACTACTAATCTATTAATCATGCATTTTATTTCACCTGCACATTATGCATGCCACTTTTATATATAGTAATTTCAAATGCAGTATTCCAAGTCTAAAGACAACGAGATCACAATTGTGTTATCAACCATATACACGAGCGGATGGGTGGGAATCGGGTTTTCTAGAGACGGGAAGATGCTGAACTCTAGCTGCATTGTGGGATGGGTGAATCTTGAAGGCCAAGGAAGAATAAAACAGTTTCATATAAAGGGGTACACCCCCTCGGAGATCAAAGTCGATCAAGGTGAGCTGCCATTGACAAATGTTCCACCTTATGTAGCTGTGCAGGGAGCCACCATATACTTGTCTTTCCAGTTGAAGTTCAACACAACTCTCAAAACTCAGCCTATTCTGTTGGCTTTCAGCGCCAAAACTCCGCGCCACCACCACCTTACTGTCCATGAAGACAAGACCACTATATACTTTGATTTCTCATCAGGTTAATTGTTTTACTTTTAATACACTATTTATTACTTGCAATGTAAACTGATTCAGATGATATATATATATATATATATATATATATATATATATGCAATACATATAATTGCCTTTGCCTTTGCCTTTGCTAGTCATAACAATTGGGCATCAAGTATAAGTAGTGTAAAAAGTGTGAAGAAGATCATATATATATATATATATATATATATATATATATATATATCATAATCTCCTTGATACTGCAGGTAATTATGAGGATGCAAGTGTTGATTCATCATCTCATAGCGTTTTGAAAGACAGGAGGACTCATGGGACTCTGGCTGTGCTCGGATGGGGGTTATTCCTCCCCACGGGAGCAATTTTAGCACGATACCTTAGCCATAAAGACCGCGTCTGGTATTACTTCCATGTAGTCCTCCAGTTCATTGGTTTCTTATTCGGAGTTGCAGCCGTGATTGTTGGACTATCCCTCTATAACAAGATGCATGTTGTGTTCCCTGCACACAAAGGGATTGGAATTTTTGTTCTCGTCATGACAATTCTTCAGGTCTGTTTTCTTTATTATCTTATCAAACATGTTGGAAGTAATCAATCTTGCATTGAATTAAGATGATATATATGTATGCAAAATAAAATGTTGTATTTTATAGGTGCTTGCATTCTTCACTCGTCCTAGTTCAGACAGCAAGTACCGCAGGTATTGGAATTGGTACCATAACTGGCTCGGGAGGATTTGCCTTCTCTTCGGAGCAATCAATGTAGTTCTGGGCATCCACATTGCTGGTGCAGGGCCAGGATGGAAAATAGGCTACGGATTTCTACTCGGTTCGATTTTGGTTATAGTTATTGTTCTTGAAGCATTGCTCAGACTTAGACGATCAGCAGAGGCAGATAAGCATCCTGCATTTTCAATGAATTCAATTGAGCACGAGATATCACTCTAATCTGAATGTAGTATTTTTGTAGCATGTTATGATGGATCTTCAAAATATGAATCATTGAGAGTTATGTATGAGTCAGTATTTTCCAAGTATATGATCATGATCTGTTATGGTATGTTTGCCATTCAAGCTTGATTGTTTGCACTGGAAGAGAGAGAGAGAACTACTGGATATCTTCCTCACCAATTTCAACATGAAAAGGGTGTTCAAATCAAAGGGTGAAAATTCATCTTTTTGTCGCTTTGAAGTTTTGTATGATTTTCGGTAGGAATTATTGGTAGCGTTTTTACTAATGCGTGATCATATTGATATATAAACTGTAAAGAATATTGTGTCAACTTGTGTGGCATTAGGTGCTCGTGACATCAACTACATGTACAAATTTTGGGTTTGATGAAATACACACTCACACAGAATGGCATTGGCGTGCAAAGCCAAACAATACGACTCATATTGTATTCGTTATACAGAACATCAAGTAGTTGAATTATACACACAAATAAAGATTTAATTGACCCCCTTGGGAGTAAATTTGATGACATCTTGTTAGAATAAATATTATATAACAACATTTTTATAATTTTATTGGTGTTTGATTATGTTTGAATTTGAATTTTAACATATTTATGAATTTCAAATATGATGTGATCACACACAAATCTCCATCTCTTTTGCATCTTGGCTTGAGACCTTTTATGTTATTGTATTATCTCTTTGTAGCGGATTCTAGGATTTCCCTGTAGTTTTTGGTTTTGCCTTTTCCTATCTTGTAATATTTTTATATTTTTGCTGGGATTATGCGAAAAAGATCAAACTGGATTAAGAAATGGAGGAGAATTTAGAGAGATAGAAAAGGAGGTTTGAGAGATAGAGAGGAGGCGAGAATTCAGATTTCTTAGCTTACTCATTTCATGAAAATAAAACACTTATATAGTCTTTTTGGGACCACATAAAGTGTAATACAAACCCTAAATACCTTCAACTAGTACATAATTAAATAAAGGGCCAAACACCATGGGCCTTAGGGAAATAAAGAGAAATGGCCCAACTACTAATTAAAGACCAACTCATTAACAAAAATTGTAAACTTCACGGGTCGGGTTGAGATCCGAAACCCGTCTCTCCTTTTTCTCTCAACAGACCCGACTCTTCCTTCGTATTTTCAAGACTTGATTTTTCTTCTCTTCCTCCCACCATTGAAACCCTAGCCCCCAATTCTTCTTGTTCTGCTTTGTTCACGACAATGCCACCCCTGTTTTTAGATCCTTGCCCACAAGGATCAATTTTTCCCAACATAGCGTCCACCCATTTTGAATCCTCCCAAGTTTTCAATCCTTTCCCAGAATTATCCCAAAGAACCAGACTTTGATGTCAGTTCAACCCATTTAGGTCAACAATCCGATTCGAGAGTATAGCATAGTGGGTGAGCATGAAGATCCCATCTTCGTGGTGAGGAGGAAGGGTATCAGAAGGCTCCACAGAAGTACTCAACACCTTCTTCAGAAGCGAGACGTGAAACACGGGGTGAATTTTCACCCCATCTGGCAGTTTTAACCGGTAAGCAACTTTGCCTATCCTTTCTGTGATTTGATAGGGCCCGTAGTACCTAGCTGATAACTTCACACTCTTCCGGAGGGCGACAAAGTTCTGCCGGTAGGGTTGAAGCTTAAGGTAAACATAGTCAACCACTTCGAACTCTCTTTCACTCCTCTTCTGGTCTGCATACACCTTCATTCTGTTTTGAGCAGATTGAAGGTTGACTTTCAATTAAGTCATAAATTGTTGTCTTTCCTGCAACAGTCCCTTCACTTCTTCATTCAGGGTAGGAAAATATGCCTGTATGGAGTGTTGAAGGGGCGGGTACCCGTAGAGGGCCTGGAAAGGCGTAGTTTTTAGGCTAGAGTGGTAATTTGTATTGTACCAAAACTTAGCTAGAGATAGCCACTTTGACCATTGCTTCGGTTGGTGGTGCACCATACACCGGAGATAAGTTTCTAGACACTGGTTGAGTCTCTCAGTCTGGCCATCAGACTGAGGGTGATATGATGAAGTCATATTCAGTTTAGTTCCCATGAGCTTGAAAAGCTCCCTCCAGAATCCACTAGTAAAGACCTTGTCTCTGTCAGTGACCACACTGAGTGGTTACCCATGTAGTCTGTAGATGGAGTCCAAAAAGACCTTAGCTATAGACTGTGATGTATATGGGTGTGAAATAGGAATAAAGTGGCCATACTTAGTGAATCTGTCAATGACCACCAAAATCACATTTTTCTTGAAGGAGTTGGGCAATCCTTCAATGAAGTCCATTGATATGTGGGTCCAAGCCTGATTTGGTATCTGCAAGGGTTGTAACAACCTTGGATAGGCTCCTCCTTGTGGTTTGCTAATACAACAAGTAGTACAACTGTTAACCCATTTCACAACATCTTCCTTTTGTTTAGGCCAGTGAAAGAGTCTCTTCAGCCTCATGTAGGTCCCATAAATGCCAGAATGACCACCATAGAGAGAGTCATGCATTTCCTGTAATAGTGTTTTCCTCACCTCTGCCCCACTACTAACCACTATCCTGCCCATGTACTTCAGCAAATTCCCCATAAGCTCATAGTCAGGATAAGAGTTTATGTCTGGTTTCTTGGAGTCCAGTAAGGTGGTGATCCAAGCATCACCTTCATAGCTGCTAATAACCTGTTAGGTCCAACTAGGAACTACAGTGGTGATGGAATAGTGAACCTGACCAGTATGCTTCTGCCTTGATAGGGCATCAGCAGCACGGTTCTCCATTCCATTTTTGTACTCAATTTCATAATTCAAACCCAGGAGCTTAGTAATCCACTTTTGTTGCATAGGAGTCATGATCTTTTGGTCAAGCAAATGTCTTAGGGCTTGTTGATTTGTTCTTATGATGAATTTAATGCCTCCACTTCTGCACTGCCATTAGGACTTTCAAAAACTCCTTTTCATAGATAGAGAGCAACTTATTCCTTGCACATAAAGCCCTACTCATGTAGGAAATAGTTATTTGTTTCTGCATTAGAACAGCTCCTACACTATGTCCACTAGCATCAATCTCTTGAATAAAGAGTATAGAGAAATCTGGTAGGGCTAGAACTGGTGTTGTGACCATGGCTTGTTTGAGCATCTCAAAGGCCTTGGTGGCAGCTTCAGTCCACTGAAAAGCCCCCTTTTTTAGCAAGGAAGTGAGGGGTTTACTTAGCAGACCATACCCCTTCACAAACTTCCTATAGTATCCTGTCAATCCTAGGATACCTCTCAGCTGCTTAAGGTTTCTAGGGATTGGCTAGTTTACCATGCTTGATATCTTCTCTGGGTCAGTAGCTACCCCTTCTGAAGATATGATATGCCCCAAGTATTCTATTTTTTCCTGCCCAAAGTGGCATTTACTTTTCTTGGCATATAATCTGTGGTGTCTGAGGATAGCTAGAACTTCCCTCAAATGCTTCACATGAGAATCCCAGTCACTGCTATATACCAGAATATCATCAAAAAACACTAGAACTGACCTTCTCAATTGCTGTCTGAATACTTGATTCATCAGTGAATGGATGGTGGCTGGGGCATTACATAGCCCAAATGGCATCACTAAAAACTCATAGTGGCCATTATGGGTGTTGAATGCTGTTAGATACTTATCCTCAGGCTTTATAAAAATCTGGAAATAGCCTGATCTCAAGTCAATCTTTGAGAATAATTTAGCCCCATGCAGCTCATCTAGTAACTCATCTATAAGAGGAATTGAGTAGTCATGTTTAATTGTCAAACCATTCAAATATATATAATCAACACACATCCTCCAAATATCATCCTTATTTTTTACTAACAGAACAGGAGAAGCAAATGGGCTTCTGCTGTTTTGAATCATACCACTCTCCAGCAAATCTTGCACAATCTTTTCTATTTCATCCTTTTGAGCATGGGACACCCTATATGGGAACTGGTGTTTTGGAATGCTGTCTGGTTTGAGCTCTATGTGATGTTCTACTCCCCTACTTGGTGGCAAGCTTTGGGGTTCTGTAAACACATCCTGGAACTCTTGTAGTATTCCTTCCAATTGTTGGTTTTGTTCACCCTGAATGGACTTCAATCTAACCCAAAATATCTCTTCAATTGGGTTGGAATGAGTGCAATGCAGCATTTGATAGAGTGAATGCCCAATAATGAGATGGCACTCACCTGCAGTGGTAAGGGCCTGAATTTTAATCCCCTCTCCCAGCCAAGTTACAGTGAAGGTCATCTTGTCATAGTCCAATTCTATGGGAGTGCAAGATTTTAACCAATCCCCTCCCAATATCAAATCACAACCCTCAGTAGCAAGAGTTCTAGGGGAGTAGGAAAACTGATGCTCCTGTATTTCTCACTTGAAACCCTTCACCCTGGTGGAGGTTACCATTTTAGCAGCATTGACCACCTTAACCATAAGTGGTTTAGCAGGCTCCAGCTTGCACCCTAAGGCTTCTGCCATATTCTCTCTTATAAAACTTAGAGTACTCCCAGAGTCAATAAGTATGTGGAGTCTGTGTTTTCCCACCTGCCCAAACAACCTCATGGTCGTAAGCCCACCTTCTCCAGAGATTACATTGAAGGCCATCTGCACCTCCTTCATACTTAGAGGAGGATCAGGTGGTTCCTCTCCTTCTTCTGCCCTCTCTAAGGATTGTAGATAATGCATTTCTTCCTCTGCGCTCATAATCATATATGATGTCCTATTCTTACACCTGTGGCCAGGTGTGAATAACTCATCACAATTATAGCACAAGCCCTTCTCCCTCCTTGTAGCCATTTCAAATTAGGTGAGTAGCTTGAATGGGGCCTTGTTGGAAGGAGTTGGTGACTTCTGTATAGGAGAAACACTAGGTTTATCCTTCTTATAGCCAGTAAACTGATTTACCCTGGTGGCGCTCTTGAATTTCTTTGACATGGCCTCCATGTTAGTAATCTGTTGTTGGCCTAGTTCAATGGCATGGCTAAGGGTAGCTGGCTTAAACATATGAATCAGAGACTGTATTTCCTCCCCTAACTCACTGATGAAACTAGCAACAAAGTATTCCTCAGTGAACTGACCCTTGCCCAATAGGATCATGCATGCCTTGAGTTCTTCAAATTTATCAACATACTCAGAATATGACCCTGTGTGCCTAAGCTTGTTAAATTCAGCTATCACCTTAGCATCCTTAAGTTCTTCAATCCTAGCAGACACAATCTCCAAAAATTGATCCCCAAGTCAGCTCAGCTTCCTTCAGAGATGAGTTTTGATACCATTGAGAAGCTTTTCCCTCAAAATGCATAGTTGCTAAAACCACCCTTTGATTGTCTGGAATATTAGAGATCATTTTAAAGTAGCTTTGGCATTTTAAGATCCATGCCCTAGGCTGCTCCCCATCAAACTTTGGAAAATCAAGTTTAGGAAAGTGTGGTGTCATATTTGTACCTTGATGAGGCACATAATTCCTGTTGTACATGATATGATGAGGCCTAGAGAAACTGCCATCACTACTTCCACCTGAAGGAGGATCTCCTAGAATAGAGTTGCATTCACTCACTTGTTTTTCTCTGTCCAGATTGGAAAGTTGAAGCTGGATAGAGCCTAGTGTTTTTGCCAGGTTATCTATCTTGCCATCCACCCCTTGCATATAAATCTTCACGTCTGAATTGATAGTTGTAATTTGTTCCTGCAATTTGAGTTCAGCTGGTTCTCTTTTTTGTGCCTCAGTAGTGATATTCTGATCCAAGTGTTTCTGGTTTTCCTGCAAGTCACGAAGTCGGGTTCCATCAGCCATCTCCGGGATCAGTGGCTCTGAAATACCAAATGTAGTGGATTCTAGGATTTTCCTGTAGTTTTTAGTTTTGCCTTTTCCTATCTTGTAATATTTTTATATTTTTGCTGGGATTATGCGAAAAAGATCAAACTTGATTAAGAAATGGAGGAGAATTTAGAGAGAGAGAAAAGGAGGTTTGAGAGATAGAGAAGAGGCGAGAATTCAGATTTCTTAGCTTACTCATTTCATGAAAATAAAACACTTATATAGTCTTTTTGGGACCACATAAAGTGTAATACAAACCCTAAATACCTTCAACTAGTACATAATTAAATAAAGGGCCAAACACCATGGGCCTTAGGGAAATAAAGAGAAATGGCCCAACTACTAATTAAAGACCAACTCATTAACAAAAATTGTAAACTTCACAGGTCGGGTTGAGATCCGAAACCCGCCTCTCCTTCTTCTCTCATCAGACCCGGCTCTTCCTTCGTATTTTCAAGACTCGATTTTTTTTCTCCTCCTCCCACCATTGAAATCCTAACCCCCAATTCTTCTTGTTCTGCTTTGTTCACGACACTCTTTTGCATCTCTTTTCACATATTTATAAGTTTCTCGTATGTTATAAATATGTAAGTGTAAATTGTTATTATGATAATTAAATCTGATACAAAAAAATTGAGGTTTAATTTGTGTTGCACTAGAATATTCATATTATACAAGTTTCTATGTGGGACGATGATTAAAATCATTTTTGTAATTTTCAACAACTATTGATTCCAAATTAAAATATCACAAGTGGAGTATCATGAAATCGTGTATCCAGCAAATAAAACAATTGATAGAGTAGAGGAGACCGGCCTTGAAGTCTTGAGCTTGACTAATTTTGATTATTTTATATTTGCTTATTTTAATGTCTAAATGGATAAAAGTAGGCAAAAGTAAATAGTAATTGGGAAAAAACAACAACTTTTAAAAATAGGTAGTTTGTTAGGCAATTTGTACTATATTAGATTTGATCCCCACACCCAATGATTGGCACATTGTACTTTTGGCAGGCATTAAATGCACCTAACAGCCGAAACCCTAAGTTTAAAAATGAAACCCTAACAGCCTCGATTATATTTAGTAAGCCTCGATTAATTTTTAGCCGTGATTATTTACTCAAAATCGCCTCGATTGAAATTACAATATTCGATTAATTCATAGCCTCGATTAATTTTCTAAGTTGAGCCTCGATTATGATGATTTAAGAAGAATGGATGATTTAAATATCAATTCTTCTTAAATCGATGAAGCATTGATTAATCATGTATTAATCGATGCTTCCTCGATTAATTTTCAATAAGCATAGATTAAGAAAAAACTATCCTCGATTTCTTTTTTAACATTGCCTGGATTAGATATTTAAATTTCATCGATTATTTTTAAAATCAAATATCGACAATAGCAAATAAGAAAAGGGAAAAAGCAACAAGTTTTAAAAGTAAGAACGATTACTTTTCTAACTATGAACGATTAATATCTAACCATTCTTGATTAATGTTATTAACCGTCCATCATGCAATTTTATCGAGACCTTCATTTAAAAGAATCGAGGCAATGTTCCCTACAATTAATCATGATTTTTTAGTGAATGCATTTATTTCTTGTGTAAGGTAGGTACTGAGTTTCAATAAATAAAAAGAAAAGGTTGTTGGCTTCATTAAATGAAAAGAAGGGGAAGGTAGGACCAAATTAATGAAAAGAAGGGGATGTTGTACCGAATTAAATACATTCTAATGTTTTATAACGAGGTAGGTGAAATTTTTGAATAAATAGATGTAGAATCCGGAGCTCATTCACACTACAATACAAATCTCATTCACAAAAATCATACAAGTTTTTATTCACACTACACTACAAATCGACGAAGAATAGCAAAAGTTGGAGAAATTTTTTCGAGAAAGGGGGGCGAAAGAAAATATTTTTCTGGAGAAAAAAACAGTGCGCGGAAATTTTCATCAATTTTCAAAGGTACGTTTTGTACTCCATTTTTTTGAACTTATTTTGCAAATATTTATTATTTTGATTATATATTGCATGTGTTGTTAGATTTACTTTGAAAATAGGTGACTTTTGGTTAATTGTTGTTGGTTTTGAATTTAGTCGATATTTATGTGATTTTGAGGGTTGTATAATGTTAAACTTTGCACAATCGATGCTGTTATAGAAGCATTTAGGCTGTGAAAAATTATTCGATGCCTTCATTGATATAATCGATGCCGTAGAATATAATCGATTAGTGCCTTGATTGATTATTTGTTGTTAATTGTGGATTATTTGTTGTTAATCGATGACTAGCTTTCTATCGAGGAGCATAAAAAATAATCGAGGCCTTCCTCGATTAATTTGAAAAATAAAAACTAATCGATTAGTTAAAAAAAATTAATCGAGTTCCTAATCGATTAATTTTAGAAACAAAAACTAAATCGAGTCACTAATCGATAAATTAAAAAAAATTAATCGAGACACTAATTTATTAATTAAAAAAAATTAATAGTTTTAAAAAAAACTAATCGATTAATAGTTTTTAAAAAAACTAATCGATTAGTACTTTGATTTTCTAAAACTAATCGATTAATAATTTTAAAACAAACTAATCGATTAGTACTTTAATTAAAAACAAACTAATCGATTAATAATTTTAAAAAAAACTAATCGATTAATAGTTTAATTAAAACTAATCGATTAATAATTAAAAAAAACTAATCGATTAATATTTAAAAAAAATAATCGAGTTATTAATCGATTAATTTTAGAAACAAAAACTAAATCGAGTCACTAATCGATAAATTAAAAAAAATTAATCGAGGCACTAATTTATTAATTAAGAAAAATTAATAGTTTTAAAAAAAAAACTAATCGATTAGTAGTTTAATAAAAAACAAACTAATCGATTAATAGTTTTTAAAAAAACTAATCGATCAGTACTTTAATTAAAAACAAACTAATCGATTAATAATTTTAAAAAAACTAATCGATTAATAGTTTAATTAAAACTAATCGATTAATAGTTTAATTAAAACTAATCGATTAATAATTTAATAAAAACTAATCGATTAATAATTAAAAAAAACTAATCGATTAGTTTTAAAATAAAGCTAATAGCCTAATCGATGCGGGTTTTAGAATTAATCGAAGAGATTTTATTAATTGAGGTTAATTTAAAGTTAATAGAGACATGGGGTTTATAGGGTTTTAGGGTTTACGGCTTTAGGGTTTAGTGTTTTATAGGGTTTAGGGTTTAGGGTTAAATTGTGATCTCATGTAGCATTGTTTATAAATTGCTGATGGTTAGACGCCTCATTATTGTACGACACAGTGGACGATGGGAGAGATCAGAATATGTAGATGGGGACGAGCAACTCGTGACGATGTCATCCGATAAGCTGTGTTTTAGCTCACTGGTGAGGGAGGTTCACAAGTTGTTGCGGACTGACCCGAACAGGATCGAGTATGAATTATTTTACCTCACCAGCACCAATACTGGCAGACGGATCAGAGCATCTTTGCAAGATGATGGAGATTTGCTCGATTTGCTTCACGAGCAGACTACTGAGATGGTCATGTACGTGATTTCAAGACAGTTGGAAGGTTCTGGAGCCGGAGCATCTATGAGGGACGATTATGTTCCCTACTTTTCACATGCAGAGATGCATGGTCCTACTGCAGAAGAAGAGGGAGAAGGAGAAGAAGAGGCAGAAGGAGAAGAAGGGGGAGAAGAAGAAGAAGAACAAGAACAAGAAGAGGTGAATGATAGAACGAGGTTGGTGGAGTCACTGTTGACAAAATTCAGTGGCTGGCTTCGTTCTTCTGCTGATCGTACAGACAGATTGCTGTGCTTGACGGGAGTCGTCCCACCATCTACCACTGGTGTTCCGTTTAGATCTGACGGGCCTTCGAGCAATTGGGTGGTTCCCCTGGCTAACTGGGACATTGCGGGCCCACTATCTTGGGATGAGGGACCAGCACCAGACTCAGATACACTGCACCAGGGAGCTATTTTTCGGACGAAGGATGATCTCACCCTGGCGGTCGGTATCTATCACATGCAGAATCGAGTGGAGTATGCCGTGTATCACTCGAATAGGTCACGATTGGGCTATGTTTGCAAGCATGGCGGTGATTGCCCGTTCAAGTGCTTTGCGGTTGCTGATGGGCATATGTGGAGAATATACAAGTTCAACGGCACTCACACATGTCATCTTGATATGGGTCGAATTGCTCCGCGATAGGTACCTGCACGAGTGCTCAGAAAATACTTTGCTCGTAGATTGGTGGACGAGCGGGTTGTTCTGAAGCCGAAGGAGATGATGGCGGAGCTTGTGCGTGAGTTTGGCATCCATATCGACTACAGCTTCGCTCTGCGCACGAAGAACATTGCCATTCAGATGGTATATGGAGAATTTGACAAGTCCTACGCACAGTTGTCCGCTTTCCTTCACACTCTGCAATTGATGAACCCGGGGACTGTAGTAGACATGGAGATCACGAGTGATGGTCGGTTCAAGCATTCATTCCTTGCTCTCGGTGCGTGTGTCAATGCATTTATCCAGTATGCTCGTCCAGTGCTTGTGATCGATAGGACCCACCTGAAGGGAAAGAACAAGGGCGTTCTCTTTGTCGCTGTGACGAAGGACGGTAACGAACAGATCTTACCTGTTGCAGTTGGGGTCAGACCGATAGAGAACGACGAATCCTAGATATGGTTCCTGGCCCACTTGCACATGGCTCTGGGTGACATAGATGATCTTCTCATCGTTTCGGATCAGCATCAGAGTATTAAAAATGCCATGGAGGCCGTTTTCCCGAGAGCGATGCACGAACTGTGCTACTACCATTTGAAGAATAAGATGACGAAGAGAGGGAAACACGTGACGACGCTATTTCAGGAGGCTGCCTGCGCATATCGGAGAGACACCTTCCAGGAGAGTATGTCGACGTTGGAGCAGGTCTGTCCAAATGCATATCAAAAGCTGAGTAATATTGGCCCAGTGCATTGGGCTCGTTCACACTGTCCCGTACGGCGCTACGGGTTCATGACATCTAATGCGGCGGAGAGTCTCAATGCTCGTCTGTTGTGGGCGAGGAGGTTACCTGTTTGCTCGCTGCTGGAGATGTTTAGATCAATTGTTGAGCAGTGGTTCGTCGAGCGACGTACCGCAGCACAGGGCTCAAATCATGTGTTGACTGATGGCATCACGCTGAAGCTTTCGAGGAACGTCGATAAGGGACGCTGCTATGCCGTGCGGCCCACTACATTAGCAACTTTATGCAAATTCGAGGTTGGGAGGGAGGTCTACATGGTCGATCTTCAGAATCGGACCTGTGACTGTCGTGAGTTCGAGCTGGACTTGATCCCCTGTTCTCACGCGGCAGCGGTCATCTGGTACGATATTTAAATGTCTATTTTTTCTTATTTTCTTACATGTAGCTAATCGAGTGTGTTGAACTTTATTTTCCCTTTCGTAGTTGTACTGGGGCGGCTATATATGATTATGTGGACATGTGTTACAAGGCGGAGAGCTTGGTAGGCATGTATAATTCGGTCATCAGGGGGCTGCCTCATCCAGAACAATGGATTATGCCCGATGCATTTGGAGCATGAGTGGTCTTGGCGCCAGAGATCAGACGACGTGCTGGGCGTCCATCTACATCCAGAGCTCGAGCCCCGTTTGAGGCCTCGTCCAGTGCACGGAGGCAGTTTTGCACTAGATGCCATGGACAGGGGCACAACAGGTGCGTATGCACATCCCATTTGCCTATTGGCGATGTTGATCTGAATTCACCGCCCGAAGATGTTCCGCGGAGAAGGGCGCCGAAGAAGTGTAGCATTTGCGGTAGTACGGAGCATACACGTCCTACATGTCCTATTCGATTGTCGGCCGACGAGCATTAGTCGATTAAATGAAGTTGTTGTGTTTTTACGAAACAACTTATTTTGTCATGAATCAGATTATTTTATCACTAAGCAACTTGTTTTGTCACGAGAAGTAGGCTTTCACAAAAACATTTACATTAATCAAGTTCAAGTACAAAATGAACAAAAACACCACATAAGTCATAGTCTACCCATACGAACATCTTAATGTCAAGGTGTTAATGTAAGCATCTACATGCCAGGCCTCTGGATATAAGTCAATGAATATATCCGAGCCCCTATAACCTTCCGATATTCATGTACTGCCTGCTCCGATATATCGGGTGGAGGTCCTGCACCCAATAGCCGCTCCACGTACATGCAGGCATATACCCCACAGCTCGTTGCGTCCGTCTGCACGTACTGATCCGGTATAGACTTGTCCAGGGTCATCACAAAAGCACATCGGGGCGGCATCGGACGACCCTCCCAAAAACCGGCACATATGAGTAGGCGTGGAAGTAGGCGGAGTAAGGGCATCAACTCTTTATCTCGCCTCTCATACTCTACATGGTTGCTCAGATCGTCCATCTGAAATAGTAGTGAGTCGTATAACTCTACTACCCAATCAGAAAAACGGATACGAACCACTACCCAGTGCTCACCTGAGACGTCACATACCACGATAGCCTACAACATAAAACCGGGATCATATCAAGATTAATGTCAGCAAATAATATATGACAATATATTATTTTCTTGTGAAGCTCACTTACATAATCACACCCCTTCCATGCCACCTGATACCGCCCATCACTGCCCTGGATCCGATGTACCAGGCCCTCTGCAGGTCTCCACCGCCGGTAGTCATCATCCCCGTATGTCGCTCTGCACAGGGGGTCAATAGGATGAAGGATCTTCCATGCTCCAACGAGGGCCTCCTGCAAAAATTGAATCACGATTATGACTGGAGTAAAAAAAGACTAACTAACAATGTTTTGCAAAAAATATTCAAACAAGTACTTGAACTCACATATAGACCGGTATTAGCCACCGCTGTCGGATAACCAGGGTCCCTCTTTACTCGTCGAGCAATCACGCTCAGAAAGTAGCTCATGTACATATCCTTCAACTCATTCCTCGGATCCTCAAGCTCGTCAAACCAGGGCTGCCGCAGGCGATCGCTGTTGAAGTAGAGCTGAACAACTGCCTCCGGCCCCTGAAGTCTGAATCGTGAGTAGGAGACCTGGAGGCTGCTATCATCAATACCATTCATGAGCTGATAGGTCGTGCTAAAACCACCATGGTGTGGAGTCGAAGTGCTAGGACCCTCCTGGACTACGGTGGGCTGTGGAGCCCTCACGCCAGGTGGGTTGGGCGGCCGATGAGCTGCACTACGGTGGCTCGGCTCTGGGCTGTGGCGGGCTCTAACGTCAGACGTGGATGACCTTCGGGCACGGCTAGTCCTCCCACCTAATGCCCGATCAATAGCCCGGTCCACGTACTCCTGGACACGGGGCGCAATAGTCGTGTCAATAAGCTCCTGGACACGGGGCATCACTCGATCCACAATCCTCTGAATGAAACTCTCTGAGGGCTCCCCACTGCTCGGCGTGCGATCCCTCCTCGAACGCTTCATTCCCCAAGCTCGAGAAGGGCTCTCTGGATCAATCGAATCTGCTGTGTGCACTGGTGCATCCTCAGTGGGGGGCGGGGCTTCAGTCTCAGTATGATCTGGCTCGTCCCTCAATGCCCGGCTACTTGAGGGTCGACTGGTCGCCTGACGGCCCGTTTGTGGTGTCCGAGCAGCTCTGGTGCCTCGGGCTGATGGAGGGACAACCTCCTTTGCCGAAGTGGAACAACAAGATGCCACATTTGCAAGCATCTTCTTCTTGTTCCCGGATCGAGCGGGAACAAATCTCACGCTCTGAGCTCCAGGCTCCAACTGCATGCTCATGTAATATGAAGTTGTCGTCTCCTCGGGAGATGGCTCCAACATAACCACACGTGACTGCATGGAATTAATAATAATATCATTAAGATGAATTAACAAATATAGATCGAAGATTCTAAATATATTAAGAAACATCAAAATGTACCGCTCGCTGTAATAAGGTGGTTGGGTCGGTGGCAGGGAGACTGAATGTCCACCTCAAACATTGAGGCACAGTGAGCTGTCCACTATGCACACCAGCCTCACTAGCCAACTCCGGTATCACCTCACAAGCCCATACCTGTAAAGTGGATTAATGGATTAGTTACGTATTCACTTGATTTCAACTAATTTAGAACAATTAAATTTAAACTAATTACCTGGAGTGCCCAGATCGGCCCATAAAAATGATACTGTCCCGATCCTTTCTCGTCCATAGCCTCTCGTGTCCTGGGGACGAGGCCAATGTAGTGCATCAACGACTGGTAAGAATATGCATCCCATGGAAATGAGTTACATCGCTCCACATCCTCCGCTAGAGCCCACACCCATGGATCCACCGCCCGATACTGATCTAGGCACAGAATCATCCGGTATACGAACAATATGTTCGCAACCTTCACATAATCCGCAGCGTCTCTGGCCATCCCCAAGTCTTTGAACATGTCCTCCATCTGTTTGATTGTCGTACGCTTCTCTTCGAATAAACGGTGGTACACAGATCTCGATGGAACAATATGATCGCCATGAAGATCGAATGTCGAGCTGCCGAATCGTAAACCTGACACCAAGGCGTACTCACTCGGACCGAACCGCAGCTGGGAGTGATGAATGTGAAACCATGCCTCCCGCCCCACACGTGCACGATCCGGCGCGTGCACCTTAAACGTCATCAGCGCGTGTATGACCCTCTTCTGGACGTCACCACCTCTGTAGTCCAGAAAATATCCGAAACAGCCCGATCTGAATAGTCGGACGGCGTCACCACCAATCGCGAGCAGTATATCTCTAATCGTGTCAATAACACCTGAGATGGCGTACACGACGACCGAGGTCTTCCGACTCCGTAACGGCAGTCTAACCCAATCAATCTAACAACATTTTCAAAATTAAAACTATTAAAGTAAATTCTTTTAATATTTCATATAAATTGGAATTTCTTAAAATTTAAATTTAGGCTATTATCTTTTTTCAAACTAATCGATTAGTTTTTTTTTAAAATTTTAATCGATTAGTTTGTTTTTAATTAAACTATTAATCGATTAGTTTTTTTTAAAATTATTAATCGATTAGTTTGTTTTTAACTAAACTACTAATCGATTAGTTTTTTTTAAATTATTAATCGATTAGTTTTTTTTTAAATTATTAATCGATTAGTTTCTTTTTAATTAAACTATTAATCGATTAGTTTTTTTTAAAACTATTAATCGATTAGTTTTTTTTGTTATTATTAATCGATTAGTTTATTTCTAATTAAACTATTAATCGATTAGTTTTTTTTTAAATTATTAATCGATTACTTTGTTTTTAATTATACTATTAATCGATTAGTTTTTTTTAAAACTATTAATCGATTAGTTTTTTTTTAAAATTATTAATCCATTACTTTGTTTTTAATTATACTATTAATCGATTAGTTTTTTTTAAAACTATTAATCGATTAATTTTTTTAAATTATTAATCGATTAGTTTTGTTTAAAATTTCCTTTTAAATTAATCGATTATGTTTCCTTTTGAACTAATCGATTACTTCCTCGATTGGTTTTTTTAACTTAATCGATTAGTGCCACAATTAATTTTTTAATTAATCGATTAGTGCCTTGATTAATTTTTTTAATTAATAGATTAGTGACTCGATTAATTTTTTTTACTTAATCGATTAGTTTTTATTTTTCAAATCGAGGAAGGCCTCGATTAGTTTTTGTTTTTGTAATTTAATCGAGGAAGGCCTCGATTATTATAATAATAATCGAGGATGGCCTCGATTATTATAATAATAATCGAGGATGGCCTCGATTAGTTTTTTATGTTCCTCGATTAATTAGATACTCATCGATTAGTTTTTTTTTTAATAAATTATTCATCGATTTTTTTTAAACTTCATCGATTAGTATATGATTAATCTAGGCTTTCCTCGATTAATATATAGCTATCCTCGCTTAATTTTTTGGAAGGCATCGCTTATTTTTAATGAAGACATCGATTATATTATACGGCATCGATTATATCAATGAAGGCATCGATTAATTTTTCACAACCTAAATGCTTCTATAACAGCATCGATTGTGCAAAGTTTAACATTATACAACCCTCAAAATCACATAAACATCGACTAAAATTCAAAACCAACAACAATTAACCTAAATTAAACAGTAACAACCAATTCCAAAAAAAAAAATCGACAAATTCAACAAATTTAAAAGGAACCCTACTTGAGAAGATGAGGTCTCCGGTCCAAGGGGTCCTCGCTCCATCTCTGGTGGCCGATGAGTGGTCAATTGCAACGAACATTGAAGACCGTCAGTTGGGGGGGGGGGAGAGAGAGAGAGAGAGAGAGAGAGAGAGACCTTTTTGGTGAGAATGAGATGAGAGTCGGCAGACACGGTTTAGAGGAAGAATCGCCGATTTCAATCGTGGAAGAGCCGGCACGGTTTCAATGGAGGAGGTGCGATTTTTTTTTTTTCAGTTCTTCAAACTGTAAAAATGGCGACTTAAGTGAGGAGAGATTTTCTTCTGCAGCCCACGATTTTCTATCGATGCCTACTTTAAGCGAGGAGAGAGAGAGTGGGGGGTGGTTGGGAAAATTAAATTCAAACCCTAAATAATTTATATTTCTTCTGCAACGTTTTTTTTTTCAACTTGGGAGAGAAAGAGTGATAATGGCAGTTGGGAGAGAAAGAGAGAGAATCAAACGTTTTTTTTTTTTAAAAATCTGCAAGAGAGGTAGTTGGGTGTTTTAAAGTCGAAACCCTAATAATAAATATTCCATTTGCATGACCAAATTCAACTTGTCAGGGATAAGTACACAATTGGAAAAAGTTGTAAGCTTTTTCAGATATTGTGGGCCCATTGAGATAGGTTGAATTAAAAATA
This sequence comes from Perilla frutescens, assembly GCA_026008535.1. Taxonomy (NCBI): domain Eukaryota; kingdom Viridiplantae; phylum Streptophyta; class Magnoliopsida; order Lamiales; family Lamiaceae; genus Perilla; species Perilla frutescens. The sequence goes on from BRKX01000012.1 coordinate 35,275,311, forward strand.
AATATAGATTGCCCACATAACACCTTAATTTTAAATCTTGTTATTTTTTCCCAAATCTTATTTACTTTTATCTAAATAAACATTTCACCCTGTTTTAATTGTGTTTGAGAATCTTTACATGAAATCTGGCATCTGGCAAAAATAAAAGTGTAAAAAAATAATTCTCGTGTGTCAGAAATCAAGTGTCGAATACTGAATTTAATTTCCCATCCTACTCCCAGTAAAGATCAAATCACTGCTCACTATGCTCACTATAGCATTAAATTAATAAATCAAGTGGATCATAATTTTAATTTGTATTACATTTTACATCACACTTTTCTTTAACTATCACGAACCAATAATATTATATTAGTATATATTTCGTTGTCAAACTCTCACTCCAATTCCCAAAACCGATCAGATCTTCTGTTGCAATTCCTATTTCATTTAGTGTTGCATAACTAGATTTTTTTTAATTATTTTTTAAAAAAATATTAATATACCCTAATTGGGGATGGATGAACCCTAAAGGGAAAATTTTAATTAAATAAAATCATAATAAATTAAAAATTAAAAAATATTTTTTTTTTAATGAAGACTTGGAACAGGAAATGTAATAGGAAATGCAATAGGTGATCTGGTGTGTTCCCAACGTTCAGTTCAAATTTATTATTATGACAATACTGCTTTTTTCTAATTGATATTTTACTAATTAATTTGGATATATCTATATCCTTCTCAATGTTTGACCAGCTCCACATTCTAATGCAAGCACTAAATCAGTAGAAGAATTATGAGCAAATTTGATCGCTAAATTGTTCAAAGTAATTAAGTAATCATGAAATGAGTCACTAAAATTGATTTTTTTTTTTTTTTTTTCCCTAGAGACCTAAAGCATCAACCAATGGAGGGGGAACGGAAAGGCAGAAAAGGAGGGAGGACTTTTTTGTGCGGATCACATCCTTTGTGCCAATTCCTTTTTATTTCATGTGTCACACTTAATTTGTTTTTTCAATTTTTATAGTATATGGAATAAAATTTTAAAATTAAAATATAAAAAAAAAAGGTTTGCAAGGGGATATAACAATAATGTCACAGGGTATCTGGAATTTTCATTGTGAGAAAAATATCAATCCTTTTGTTTTACAAAGACCGTCATTTTGATTAATACACCCGTATTAATAAATAATAAAAAAATCACATAATATACTCTTATTTAATATATTAAGTGAGTTAAAATTGAATATTTGAATACATTAAATGAGAGTAATTATGAGAAAAATGTTAATTTTCTACCTTGATGGCAGAAAATGACACTTTTTGTAAAACGGAGGAGAGAGAGTAAATGGAAAAAATAGCACAACAAATTCTCTATGTCAAACCTTTGATTAAAAAAAAAAGTTTATTATGAATTAATTTGATTTAAAATTTTTATTTAGAGTACATCATTTTCTATTTTGGATATATTAAAAAATTAAAAATAATAATTATGCCATATGGAATATAACACAATGAGGCACAGAGTATCTACTATCTAATTCGAAAAAAATAGAGGGTGAAGGAAAATGTTGTTCTTTTTTCTCTCACTTTCTGTTTTCTCCTCTCAAGAAATGAGCATCCCCACTGGCCTTTTTGTTGCTCACTAATTTCACATGGATCTTGTAAATTGAGTGATTTGAGGGTGCAACGTGCTAGTCAACCGTTCAGATCCTCAGCTGTATTTCTCTGTCTTAAATTCCATATTTCATTATTAAATTGTAAACTTATCTCTTTATTCTTTTTTTTTTTAAATTTTAATTTCTTGTGATTTAATTTAATTTTTAATTATTTATTAGAGTTCATTCTATCCAATTATAATTTATATATTTTTTTTGATGAATAATTAATTATTATATTACATGATTAAAATTTTAAATTTTTAATTCAAATTTTTATAGTAGATATTATTGATTAGGGTTGAATATGTTATAATTATTATTTATTTTTGAAATAATAAGTATTTCAAAGTAGGCGGTCATTATTACTTATTAGTATTAATATAAATATCATTTTATTTTAAAAATGCCAACTCCCACATCTATAGTCTATACAGGACACAGGTGTATTGGGTATTGTTTATTTTATTATAAACACTAGCATTTCGCCCGTGCGATGCACGGGTGAGATACGTATATTTTATTAGAAATTGATATTGGGCTTAACATGTCATTACAAAATCGACTTGTAAGAGAAGGGTTGTCTCAACTTAATAAAATGACACATGACACTTTATCCAACCAGTTTGGGGCATTTAATATGTTTAATCTTATTTTATTAAAATATTATACTTAAAATTATTCGTCTAATCATTAAAGAAATTAATCCTTGGAAGTTCGCTGTCAAGGCCTCTCACCATATTTCTATCAATCACAATATTTAAAGCATTTTAAGTGGAAAAATAAAAGTTGTTAATTGATAAAAAAAAAATTAAATTAAGATTGGAACAATATTTTTAAATTTTGTAATATTTAATAATTTAATACGACAAAAACTTGTATGAGACGGTCTCATACATGAGACGGATCAATACATGTGAGTTAATGATACTTCACCCATAAATAATGATACTTCACCCATAAATAATAATGATACATGTGAGTTAATGATACTTCACCCATAAATAATGATACTCACATGCGGGTATAAATAATGATACTCACATGTGAGTTAATGATATTTCACCCATAAATAATGATCCCCGTATGTGAGTATTGACCCGTCTCATGTATGAGACGGTCTCACCCAAGTCTGCCCCATTTAATGCATGTGAATAATCATCGTACAATGAGATGATATATGTGTAACACAAAAATTTGTATTTAATTTGGTAAAATACAAAATAGTGTACAATTCAGATGATTTTTGGATCAAAATGTAATTTCACGGATCCAATCTCTATTTTTTCTCTGATTCTTCTCTTTAAAACTTGATCTTCAAATGGTCGTCGAAGCTTTCGGGGAAGATTTGTATCCCCGATCTTCTTTGACTTAGTATTTGTATTTGGTCTTCAAAGTTTCCGGGAAAGATTTGTATCCTCAATCTTCTTTGACTTAGTATTTGAACTTAATAACGTTAATTCGGAGGGCCGACGCCTTGTTTCCGGATCAAACACCAATTTTGGGATGAATTTGATGAAGAACACCTTTGACTTCCTTGCTTGTGGATCAAACGCCGTGTTCGGGATGAATTTGGTGAAATCAAACGCCGTGTTCAGGATGAATTTGGTGAAGAACGCCTTGAATATTTGAGAGAATTTCACTTATGGAATTTCTTCTCAAATTCTTGAACTCTTTAAATGACTTCTGGTGTGATTTTCAACTGATATGGAGATTTCTATTTATAGTTGTTGGTAGGAGAGATTTAGGGTTGATGTGGCACTATCTCATTGGCTGTTGGAAATTGATATATATCTTTTGAAAGATATTTACTTGTTGACAAAGACTTTTGATGTTTATCACATAATAATATATTTATTATTTAAATATTTTATTTAATTTTGAATTTGAATGATTCCAAAACTAAATAAATATATAAAAATTAATAAAAATATTATATATAATATTTTATTTTTCACCATCTACAATATGATTACTAAAATATACACATTTGGTTAAAATATTATGACACATAAATATAACAATTTAAAAGGTGCAAATTTTGGAACATTTGTTTGTCCATAACATTCTTTATTGATTCACAATTGAAATCATCATTGTCAAATTTTAAAAATTATACAAACATTTAATTTACAATAATATATTTAAAACTTTTAAAGTAAAATCAACAAATTAAAATGATCAGTGGTAGTTAAATTTGCCGAACTCCGTGTATGTATGATATTCAATTCTTGAGGGCATGTATTATCAATCAAAGGTTAAGCCATCACATTTATCATTTTAGTACTCATTTGTTAAAATAAATAATGTAAATCATTTAATAAATCCTTTAATAAATTTAATAGATAATTAATAAATGAATTTTAATTGAAAATTAATATAAAATTAATTAAAAATAAAACAAATCAAAATATATGATCTTTGTTGTATTAGATTAATAAGTTTCATCTTTAAAGTCCTGAATTGATTATTTATACCTTTCAAATCTTGAATTAATAGATAAAACTTCTTAATTCACATATCTAATTCATTTGGTTATTATTCAAAAATAAAAATATTTGATTATACTGGTTGTCTTTAATTACGTAGATTGTATTGTGATAAGTGTTTCTTTGTGGATTGTATTCTTGCATTTTTTTTTTTGTGTGTTTAATAGGTTTTTCAATTTTAATCCAAGTGAGATTTGCATCATATTGGTAAAGCACGTAATTAAATGTTGATTTCATGAGTAAGTAATTAGAATCAAATGATTTTGCTTGGTAGTCGGCTTTGGTTCAAAATTGATTGTTTTAAACCGAAGTTCGAACTATTATTAATAGATTATTACATGTATATATAATATATATAAAAAAATTAAATTTGGGATGAACCAAATCTACATCCTTGTACTTGGAAAAGTGTTGTTTGTTTATTTTTGGGCTGCATGTTAGGGTTAATTTATAGGAATTAATTTTCGATATTATGGTTAAAATTAATTTTGAATTTCTCCAATAAACATCTCACATATATGTAAGGTGTGTATATATATTTAATGTAATTGTAGTATGTGTGTCCAAATAATTATTATTAGGCATATAATTATCGTAATTGATGGATTATTTATAGAAACACATTGATTGATTGGTTTTACACACATCTTATGTATGGCTTAATCATTACAAATTGATTAATATATCTACATATATAAATAAAATCAATCAATACATATTTGTAAATTAAATGTTAATTCCAAACATGTACGTGGAAAATATATCATATATGTAGTGACATATAATAAATTAAGATTTTATTATTTCATTGTAGCAGTTGAGCAACGATATTAATCTAGATATTTTTACTATAATAATTGAGATATTTTTATTTCATTAGTTTTCTTTCGATTAATACAATAAAAAAATGTAAAAAGAATTAGAATTTCAAGATTCAGCTATATGTCTATATCAATTGAACGGTAAATTGCATAGGTTAAGAGAAAATTATTTATTTTCAAAATTCGATTTAAGTTCTTTACAATTTATTTTCATGTTAGTATGATAAAACTACAAAATATTTTATTAATTCACTATTGCTCGTGAATATTACATACATCTTACTGTGATATTTTAGAGACAACAATATTCAAAGTAAATAAAAGAAAAGAAATTAAATGTTATGGTGATAGACCAAAACTACACCGGATTTTAAACAATATTAGAATAACTACAATAAAAAATTTATATCATTCATTTGCTATATCTCTTATTTAGATTTTTTTAAAAAATTTCCGGCAATGTTGCAATTGAATGAAATGATATGTTTTCTTTGTCGTTTACATGGAAATTGATATAAAGGTACAAAACTAATATAAAAAGAGCACAAATCTCACAATTGTGAGAAATTACTTCAAAGTTGAAAAAAAAATGTGTCCATGTACGTTGGTCATATGCTCTCAAATTGAGTTTGAGCACTCATTCATGGCTATAGCTTGATTTGTTCGAAGAAGTTGAAAAAAGAGAATGATATTTCCCAGATGCTACTTGTAGTACCTACTACAAAATATAATACATGGACAAATTTGGTCATAACTTCACATACAAATTTAATAGATTGTAAAAACCACAACAAAATGAAATGAAAGTCTGAAAATTGAGCTTGATACAGACATTATGAATATTGAACATAAATATAAATAAATCATAATATTAGTCGAAGAAATTGAGTGACAAATTTCTTACAAATTTATTTTGTAGAAGCTATAAAACCACAATAAAATGCAATGAAAGTCTGAAAATCGAGTTTGATATGGACAGTATGAATATTGAACATAAATATAAATAAATCATAATATTAGTCAAAGAAATTGAGTGATAAATTTCTTACAAATGTGTTTTGTAGAAGCTATAAGGCTAAGCGAACATATCCAAAACTTGTTGGCTTAAGAGTACGAAAAAGATACACATGCATATCAATTCAAGAAAATCATCCATCGGTTGAATATATAGTAGCATCACTTTCCTACTTTTCACCTAAAGCAATGCATTCTATAATTAACACAAAATCAATGAATATATAGATTAATGATTGTATTATTGATTGATTGATATTATTACCATAATTTTACATTATATATATGTGCTATTTTATAAGGTGGGGGATATTATATTAATATGATATACATAATTGAGATTCACGGATTTGATTGACCAAAATATCGGTTCAATTGAGGAACAAAATTGTTAATTCATTGAGTATCAAGATTTTCCATACATAGAATAATACAACATATTATAGAAACAAAAAAAAAGTATAATTGTCCCCTTGGGGATGGCCTAGTGGTGGAGTGGTGATATCTTGAGGCCAAAGGTCTCAAGTTCGAATCCCACCAACATCGCTAGGTGTGAGCCTGTCACACCTGGCTTGCCAAGTGTGGTTTACCTCCTCTGTGTGGTTTGCAGGCTATTACACAGGGGCGGGGTTTACCCAGTGCGTATCTCGGTAGCGGCTGCGGGTTACCTTCGACAACAAAAAAAAGTATAATCTACAATATAGTATCTAGTCAACATTTGATATACAATATAGTATAAAGTGGAGATTTGCTTCCATAAAATATAAATTTTCAACACACATAAATATTCAATTGTGGCTTGGAGACTTTTTAATTAAGTAATTAATTAATATTAATATTATAATTCCAAATGCGGTGATGTCTTTTAGGTGGAAAACGTAGATTTTTCTATTTTGGGATACGGAATCGTTATTATATATTATATAGATGTACGACTGAATAGCTGACATATGACAAAAACAAAACACAAATTATAATGTGCCAAACTCAAACAAATTTAGAGCATCTCCAATTATCTCCTTCATTTCTAATCCATTGATAAAGAAAAATGTAACGTGTGAACAAATATATTTCCAATCATCAATTTTATATTTCATTTTTATATTTTGTAATATCCAAGCACAGAAAGAAAGAATGCAATAAAAAAAGAGGAGATAACCAAATGTTAATGATAGATGTAGACACAAATTTTTGATCTCATTCGACCAGAGTACTTTAGAAAAGAGCAAGCACAGAATATCGCAAAAAGGTAAGAACAATTCCATCAGCCACAACCACAGTCACAATCACCTATCACAAATAATACTTTCGATATATTTGGGGTTATTTTACAGATATCATGCAATGATCTAGAAGGGTACAAATATAATAATGGAGGATCTCAGAGCTATTTTGGATCGTATACTTCTACTAGAAAAAATATTGTATTGCATGTGTTGAGTTGTTTTATTATTATTATTATTATTATTATTATTATTATTATTATTATTATTATTATGGGGATTTTAATTTATGTGATGTATTTTATGTTATTTGCTGTATTTTAAGTTTTTTTTTAATTTTTATGATTGCATTATAATTTTTTTATTATATTAAGTGAAATTAAATATAATATTAAACCTAAAATTAATATAATTTTATTTTTACTATAGGAATAAAAATAAAACAAACAAAGAAAATCAGTGTGTTAAAATAGAAAACAAAATTAAAAGAGAGCAAAAACAAAAAAAAAAAAGGGTAAGAGGGATGAACAGTACCCCACCTTTACATGTTCACCTCCCTTACAATCAAGAAGATTTTAGAGGTCGCCTTGGGGATGACCTAGTGGTGGAGTGGTGTTATCTTGAGATTAAATGACTCAAGTTCGAATTACACCATCAACACCATTAGGTGTGATCTGTCATACACCTGCTAAGTGTGATTTACCTCACTGTGTGGTTTGCAGGTTATTACATAGGAACGGGGATTACCCGGTGCACACCTTAGTAACAGCTGCGGGTTACCCTCAATATCAAAAAATAAGAAGAGTCTAGCGGTGGGTAGAGTTGTCAAAATGGACTGGCGAGCTTGAAAAGACCGCCTTTTGGCGGGGCGGGGCGGGGAAGAAAAAACAGGGTCCTACCCCCCCCTTAAGCCCGCGGGCTTTCCGTTTTTTTTTAACTGAAATTCGAATTTTAAATTTCAATAATGAAAATTAATGGCTTAAACTAATTAAAATTGTTAGTTTTTATTTGGAAAGATGCTTAAAAAAATTATATGTTAAAATTCAAGAGGCTGGTCACGAAATTATAGAAAAATGAATTTACATGGTCATGATCACAAATTAATGCGGAGATAATAATTAGCAGCTCTTATTAAAACGTGTCCTATTGAATTAATATATATATATATATATATAGGGTAGGGTTCACATGAGAACCATTCCCCATGTGGGAACTAAGAACTAATCTCAACCACACAATGTTTTAATCTCAATGGTCCAAATTTAAATAAAAAGGTGGTGGCATAATGGTAAATATGAGGAAGTCAAACTTACCCCTGGTCAAAGCTGACATCAGCATCATTACACAAAATTTATTTAAACTTTAAATATTCATAACTTGCTCATTCTTCATTAGATTAACGCAAATTATATATCAAATTAAAGCTCTTTTCGTGCTCTTTCATTTAAGATCCATTGTTCATATGTTTATTCGAAAATATATTTTTTCGTCCATAATAGCGTGATGTTAAACTCAGAATAGCATGACAAAATATTCACGATAACATGAAAGTATACACATAATAGCATGAAAAAATATTCATAACAGCATGAAAAAATATTCATAAAACACATAAATTTTACTCATAATAGCACTAGTATTGTTCGTTAATAGTAGGACATTAACTGTTCATACTACCATGTATATATATTCATATTAGCATGTATATATGTTCATAATAGCATGATAGTACTCTCATTTTATCATAGCGAAATTTATAAGAATAGACAACGGTTTTAAAGTGTTGTCTATATGATTTCCGAAAATTATGCTCAAATATTACAAGTTTGCCACTCCGCCTTTGACCAAAAATTGACCGAATCTTAGCCATCTAAATCAAAGCAATGGATGAATGAGATGAGTTTCTAATTCTCACATAGGGGCTGGGTTCTCATTTGATCCGTTCCCTATATATATATATATATATATATATATATATATATATATAGATTGAGAACATATTGGAACATCTGGACAATTAAAAGTTTAAGTTTTTATAAAAAAAAAACATAATTTAAAAATGCACACAAAAATTTACACCTTTTAATAAAGGATATAATTACACATTCATGCCTGATAAACATTGAATGATTTTTTTTTCATTCCTCCACCTTAATTAAGGATATAATTAAAGTCATTTTTTATTTTGTCCGGGAACGACGCTAGTTTAATTAGGAATTTAGGGTAAAGTCATTTTTTTAAATAGGAATTTATAAATTATAATAATTAAAAAAATAAAAAAAATAAAAAAAAAACATGTTTGCGGGCCTGGCGGGCTACCCGCCCCATTACAGGCTTTACCCGCCAAAGTCCGCCCGGCCACAAGCTTACCCGCCTGGGCCCGCCAAAAAAAAGAGCCTCAAAACTAAAACCCTACCCGCCTAAAAAAATTGACGGGGACAGGCCGGCCCGGCGAGCCCAGCCCGTTTTGACAACTCTAGCGGTGGGTTGGAGGAGCATTTAAGGGAAAACAGAGCGTATGACTTCATTGTGAATGATCCTTGGAGATACTCTTACTACTATTTAAATGTGGTCGATACTTTTTATTTTCTCTTTATATATATATATATATATAGAATTTGGTTCAAATAAGGACTAGTGTTTCGAGTAAGAACGTGAGAACAGTGCTTGTTTATTATAATTTGAGCGTTTTAGTACTGTATTTTGATGCTAATTTTTTTTTATTTATAATGTTTTTCTTATTGTGTTTTGGTGCTAAATATTTTAATACCAAAATAAAAAAAGAAAAGCACTAAAATTATACTAAACAATTCCGTTCTCATGTTTCCATATCAAGCTTAGTCCCTATTACAATCAACCCCTATATATATAATTGAGAGAAGGGATTTGGAAACTGTAAGTCATGTCATGATATTTACAACAATTCTTAAAAAAAATTAAACAATTATAATCTGTCCATTTTTAATTCAATTATGCAAATAATCAAAATCATTTAACATTCCAGTCGCATATGTTTATTTAAAAAATTGATGAAAAATACAAAAATATTATTTTTCATATATTTACAGGCTATAATTAGCAGACATTGCTAATATGGTACTACAACATGCTAATATCATGTATTTATGTTGCTAATATGAAACATGTTAATTTTTACACAATATCCGACTTTAAGTGCAAAATTATTTTATTAAAATAATTAAAGCATGATTCATGTATAGTTGGAAAGTTAGTCAAATATATTTTTCAGCAAAAACAATTCAAAAAAATATTATTCATTCAGAAAATTATGGTCATTTGAATGAAAAATGATAATTTGCTGTGAAAACGGTAAAAAAAAAATGGGTTCAAACGTACCAAACCAACAACACTTATAAGTCTTATTAACAAATCAATATTCACATTAGCAATATATGTTACTAACATATTAGTAATATGATATATGAATAATGGTATAATATGTTACACAATGTTATTTTAAATGTGGTCTATTGTTTAACACGTATTAATTTAGTAATATGATATTGTCATGTTATTAATATAAGTCTCTCTCTTTCATATTGACAACATAATACATTGATATTAGCAACATATATTATATTTAACGCCCTAGGGGTATTGTTCGTTAATGAAATGACAGCTCAACAAGTTTTGTTAGCAACTATTTGATATTTGTCCTCACATTGTCAAAATAGTTAACTCAAGTAACTAGAATCAATTGAGCCCACTTATATGTTATCATAATTCTGTTCTCCCATTGATATGAGACATTACATCCTCCCCCAATGGAGACGCAACATCCTCATTGCACTCATCCTTTATAAGACCGTTCCTAGAGTCCAGTTTGAGCACACTTAGATTGGCTCCAGGGCCCGATTGAGCATTCTTGAGATCGGTTATGATACCATTTGTAACGTCATAGGCCCACGAAGGTGGGGCCTAGTAACAAAATGACAACATAACAGGCTTCGCTAGCAACTGCTTAGCATCGGTCCTGCATTGCTAAAATGGTTAATTCAAGTTACTAAAGAATTCATTGAGCCCATGTATATATTCATTATACTTTCGTTCTACCATCGATGTGGAACCTTATATTCTCCTCTCATTGGAGACGCAATGACATCATCGTGCCCTTTCTTATAGAAACGTTCATGGGGTCCGGTTTGAGCACACCTGGATTAGTTCTCGGGTCCAATCAAGCACTATCAATATTGGCTCTGATACCATTTATAATGTTCTAGACCCACAAGGGTTGTTTATTTTGCAAAAAGATGCAAGTTTGTGTTTTAATTGTAAGCTTTTAAAATTTTGTGTCCAAATTGCAATAAGATAATATTTAATTATCTTTTTTTTTTATGTATAGGGTAACCTGCAGCCGCTATCGTAGTGCGCACTGGGTAAACTCTAGTCCTGTATAATAGCATGCAAACCACACAGGGGATGTAAACTGCACTTGTCAGGCTAAGTGTGATAGGCTAACACCTAGTGGTGTTAGTGGTGGGATTTGAACTTGAGACCTTTGGCCTCGAGATAATACCACTCCAATCTAATATTAGGCCATCTCATGGGGACATTAATTATCTATTCTTATTATTAGGATGGTTAGTTTTGATACATTAAAAACTAGACTTCTCTTTCTTGTTCACCTTTTTTATATTCAGTTGAATTAAGGAGTTCGTATACTTGAACTAGAGGTGGCAATGGTCCCGGAACTGAACCGTCAAAGTGCGGTTACAGGACTGTCCCGGAATCGGGAACTGACGGTTTCGGAACCAACGGTTCCACGGTTTCAACCGGTTCAAAATTTTATTTTATTTTTTAAAAAATAATATTTAAATTTCATTTATAAAATAATTACAAATTTGAGTAAAAATACCCACAAATTAAAAAAAAAAAGCATCCAAAATTATGGGATTATGAGAATTCTCCAAGGAAAAATTAGTGTAATGATAACTAAATGTTCACTATCCCTTTATAGGATAAACTAAACTATTACCTTTCATAAAAAAAAAAAAAAAAAATCAATGTGGGACATTTCTTTTTGTCCCACATTGGTTTGTATCAAAGACAATTAATTACATTTTCTTATAAATTAATATTAAATCTTTGCTTACAGTTGCACTAATAATGAAAGATTAATCTTAAGAGAATATGGTCATATAAATTATTAAAATGACACTACGACTTCTAATTTTGAGGGATGGGTTGAAATTTAATTTTTTTTCTTCCAGTTATAATATGATATAATAATACTTTAAAAATAATAAAGTAAATAAATAAAAATAATATTAAAGTAACTTGAAATTAGAGTTTAATTTAATTTCAAATAATTTACTCTACATTTGTATTCAATTGATTTTGTTTATCATATGATTCACAAGAGGTTAGGATGTTATTTTCCCCTTTTAAAATTAAGGTACAAATAAATTGACAAGTAATAAAAAAATTTATATTGATTAATCTAAATAAATTATTTTTATAGAGTTGATATAACACATATAAGGAATTAGAAATCTCAACAAATAATGAAATTTATAATAAGATAAATCGGTGTAATGATAACTAATGACCTAATATCCTTTTATAAGATAAATCAAACCATTACCTTTGATAAAAAAAATCGATGTGGGACATTTGGTTTGAGAGTTGAGAGTTGGAAAATATCTTTTTTGTCCCAATCGGTTTCATATCAAAGATAACGAATTACACTTTTCTTATAAATGAATATTGGTCTTTGGTTCATTTCACAAAGTTTTTTTTTTGTAATAATATCTCGTTATGGAAATCTCATATTATTTTTTGAATTTCTAATTTATTGGTATTTTTATTCAAGTTTGTACAAGTTTAACATTAATAAATAAAAAAATAAAATTGGCGGTTCGGTTAAACCCGATTCCAAAAAATTGGAACCAGAACTGAACTGGCAGATGACAGTTCCGATTCTGATTCGGGATTGTCGGCCACTATCCCGGTTCCAGTTACAGTTTTAACCACCGGTTTCGGAACCGTTTGCCACCTCTAACTTGAACAACCTCTGGTATTCTTTTGTTGAGTAACAACATACTTCCTTTGTTTCTATTTAAATGTCATTCTGGATTAATGCACGCAAATTAATTAAATTACCTAACACACCCTTATATGAATATATTAAATAAGTTAAATATAGATGTTTGAATACATTAAATGAGGGTAAATGTGAGAAAAATGTGAATTTTCTGTCTCGAATTTGTAGAATGACTCTTTTTTTTAAAAGAAAATTAAAATGATAGAATAACACTTATTCGAAAACAGAGGATGTATTCATGAAATTTTTTACCCTAAAATACTAGAATAACACTTATTTAGAAATGGAGGAAGTGTTTCATTTCTTTTTTACGCTTACTTACATCTCCTTGTAGTCGGTAAAAAAAATTGTTGGGACTTCAAGAGCGGGGGGGGGGGGGGGGGGGTTCAAATTTGTTTTATTTGTGCCCTCTAGTTTTTAAATTGAAAAAAATAATAATTTCTTTTTAAAAAATTAAAAGTTTTCCATATATAGGGAGAGGGGTAAAATTTGGCTTTTTTTTTGGAAGATTAAGAAAATTTTCAAATAAAACGTCTGAAAAAAAATGTTGGGACGTAAATCATGTGTGCACTCTCTATTTTATCTTCCTCAAGTCTTTGACTATTGACTCAAAAAAAATGTTATTGACTATTAATTTCAAATTCAGCTTTAGAAGTTCTCTGTTTCTCTCTCTATATATACGCAGATATTTACATTTTTCTGTGTAATATTGTGTGCGCCTTGACCTTTTTGCCTAATGCCACTTTCCATGCAGTATGGTAGCATACATACAGTAATACAGTGTGCGGGGAATTGACTGATCATTTAATACCACTAGTATTTATAAATGGAATAAATTATTGAAAAGAATTTTAGTCCACAATACAAGAGATCCCACTAAACTCCACCAAAATAATATCAATTTGCGAGTGTCCTTTTTTACTTTATTTTTATAATAATACTCTTATAACGACATCAAAATAACGTGTGGAATATATATAAGTTATATCAATTGAGCATGTAATAAAATATCCAATATCTCTAAAAGGTGTCATGAGAATTGAAGGAAATCATTTATTGGATCTAAAATAATTCATACATTGTTATCTTTTTGGATGAACCCCGTCCATAAACGTTTCTTCGATCAACTTCAAGTAGAGACCAATTTTTCAGTTTCGTGTTACTTACCATAAACATATATACACAGTTGTTTTAAATCATGCCACACCAAAATTATAATTGGATTTTGAAGTTGGATTATTGGTAGCTAGGATTTAAGCACACAGATAAAATTTATAGTTATACACCTTAATTATCATCAGTGGCTGATCCAAAATTTTAAAATTGGGGGTGCGAGATATAAAATTGTATAAATAAATATTCTTCAGAGTTTAAAATTTTTAATTCAAATTATTATTCTTAATTTTAAATGTCTAAGTCCAAACCTCAATTTAAAATCAAATCCCTTTCATACTTGTAAAATTCTAACCATATGTACATAAACTCAAATTTTTAGTTTAAACACAAATCCCTAGTTTAATTGAAATTTTAATTAGGCAATAAATAAATAAATATGTAAGCAACACTAAACATAAATAAGAATTAAGAAATTTAATTAATAATATACATACAAAAAATTAAGAATGAAAGAAAAAATAACATTAATCACTTAAGAGTGCTGTTTGTGCACTTCTTGATTTAAAATCTTGATGTATTTTTGAAATTGTTATGAGTTGTATTTGAAGACTTGAATAATTGTACATGTCTTGTGCTTATATTTTTATATACTAGTATTTCCCATATGTGCGATGCACATATTTAATTTTTTAAAATTATATACGATTTAAATTATATTTTATAAAAATTAAAATAATTTTAGTGTTTAAATATATAGAAATCATGTAAAATAAAAACTATTAAGACACAATATTGAGATATGGAGAATACGGTGCATAACAATTATTAGTAAAATCTTTTTTTCAATGAAAAAAATAGTCAATTAATTTATTTTTATTTATACATACATTTGTTTTATGATTTAAATATGTGGGAATATATGGAACTAGCCGGTCAAACTTTTAAAAGATTTATTTTAGCCAGTAACTTTTAAACATATTTTATTTGGCCAGAATTACTATATTACCCCTATATTTATTTTTAACCTATTTCAATTCCCCACCTATTCAGCCGCCCGCCATTCACATTTCAGATTTTGAAAAAAAATTCTCTCTCACTCTCTTCTACATCTCATCTTCTTCAACACTAATGGAATCTGCAACACTGAAAATTCAAGCGAAGATTTCTCCAGATTCAAGCCATCAACCTCCGAAAATTCGTGTGAAGATCTCTCTCTCCAGATTTCTCCACCAACGAGCCGTCGACTTTGAAAATTCAAGCGAAAAAATAGAATATCCTTCCCCAACATGTGTATGTTTCAGATCTAATTATTATTAATATTGTTAGATTGTTAGGTCTTTTTTTTTTAAGTTTGATTTGGGGAAAAATTTGATTCGAAGAATATTGTTAGATTGTTAGATGTTGTTTGTTTTTTAAGTTTGAAGTGTATTTTCTACACATAATAGACATGCTTTGACAATAAAAGTACCACTAATATAGTTGATGTTTGAAAATCTGGAAAAAATGAAGTATTTCTGCAACTTTCGAAAAATCTAGAAAAATGATGTTCTTAACTGCGTGCGAGCCCTGCGTGCATGCTCGTGCGCGCACGCCTTGTGCGCGCATGCTTGTGAGCGCAGTTAAGAAGAAAATCGCGCGCACTTGAGGCCAAATTATCAATAGTTGTTCTGCCGATGCACATAAATTATCAATCGATGTCATGCCGATAGTCTGCCGATGTGTTCTGCCGATATCTGTGCGTGTGTGCTTACTTTGTGCGCGCGCGCGCTTACTTCGTGCGCACATGCCTTATGCACGCATGCTTGTGGGCGCCCACAAGAAGAAATCACGCGCACATGAGGCCAATTTATCAACAGTTGTTCTGCCGATGCACATAAATTATCAACCGATGTCATGCCGATAGTCCGTCGATGTCTGCGCGCTCACTTACTTTGTGCGCGCATGCCTTGTGCACATGCTTGTGGGCGCAGTTAAGAAGAATTAAAATCACGCACACTTGAGGCCAAATTATCAACAGTTGTTATGCCGATATATAAAAATTATCAACCGATGTCATGCCGATAGTCCGCCGATAGTCTGCCGATGTGTTCTGTCGATGTCTGCGTGCGCGCATGCCTTGTGCGCGGCGGGTTTTGCGTGCACTTAAGAACAATCCAGCGCGCAATTAAGAACAAAATTATTTTTTTTTGTAAAAGTCGAACTTAAGTGCTCACTGCACTAGCTCGACATGGACGAAGTATGACGAGAACTATGGTCCAAGAAATGAAGATGAAGATTGACAATGAAGATGAAGATGAAAAGTAGATCTGAAGATAAAGATCGACGATGAAGATGAAGATCGATGATGAAGATGAAAAGCAAATCTGAAAAAGAAGATGAAGATCGACGATATTTTAATTCTCTTTCTGAAGATGAAAAATAGATCTAAAGATGAAGATGAAGATAAAAGCATATTTGATATTTTTTATTTTTTTTATGTCTAAAGGGCATTTTGGTCCAAAGTGGCTAAAAAAAATATGTTTAAAACTTACTGGCTAAAATAATTTTTTTAAAAGTTTAAATGGCTAAAATAGTTTTTGCCCCTTTAAATATTATATAAACACACATAAATCTATTAAATTAGAGCATACATCAATATATATGGTACAATATATAAATTTAATTGTGTATATTACTACAAATGTGAACTTCCACTGCTCAAAATTCTTCATTCATGATGAGGCACCGTTTCCAAATCATGTACATATATGTTGATTATACCTACCAACCCAAACAAAGATAAATATGTTTTAAAAAAGAATGTTTCAAAAAATACATAGCTTTTTCACTTAAAAAAAATATTGTGTTTATATATAACTAGTATTTCCCACGTGCAATGCACGTGAATTATATTTTTTAAAATTTGTAATACTCCCTCAGTTTCAGGATGATTGATGTTTTAACCTTTTAATTTTATTATAAATCAAGTATTTGATGTTTTACATTTTTTAACACTCTTTCCCCTAAATTTGCTCCGATATATTATAATGAGAGAAATTAAGATATCTTAGTAAAATATAACTTCATAGGAAGATATGGTATATTTGTCACATTTTTTTATTTTTAATTTTTCCTATAAACCCTAAAACATCAATATTTTTAAAATTGAAAAAGTATTCATGTAATACAATATGAAAATAATGATTGTATGATGAGACACTATATAACAAAATTATGGATGCTTGGATAGAAGACTTTGCCAAATAAATATAAAAACTAAAAGATACAAATTTTTGCATAATAATTTGTCTTTGATATTCATTCTTCATTGAATTAAGATTATAGTTTCCCATTATTGTCCTCAATTCACGAAAACATCTTGATTTGAAATGTGCTATAAATTAATTGTTTGATGTACAAAGTATATCATTGATAAAAATAAAGGGAAGGATTAAATAAAATGAGATGATAAAATCATGATACATTAGTAAGATGATAAATAAAATAAGTTTTCAATATTGGAATAAACAACAATAAAAAAATACAATTTACTATAGACAATAATAATAATTGCCGCTATGTTTTTAAATATATTAAACATACATAAACATTTATCATGAACTATATTATATATTTAATTTAACAATCATAATTTGATGTAAATAATTAAAAATATGTCTATAAATATAAATGCATAAATATAAGAATACATAATAATAAAAACAACTTCAGATAAATTTATACTTTTATAAGATTTCTCAAAAAAATGCAAGAGGAATAACCACTACTCCTTTAATCAATATAGACCATTTCATGTAATTTTGGAATGGTCTAATAGTGAAGGGTGTATGTTGAGACTAAAGGTCCCAAGTTTAAATGTCATCAACAACGTTGGGTGTTCGTCTGTCATATTTAGTTTTCCAAAAGTGTGATTTGTCTTCCTCCGTGTGATTTACCCATTACGCATCTTGATAACGGATGCGAGTCACCCTAGTCATCTAAAATATATATATGTGTGTGTGTGTGTGTGTGTGTGTCAAAACATATCGTTTCTCATATTTTTATAAAAATATATAAAAGGAAAAGCAAAAAATAATTATCTCAAAAGAACAATGATCAACTAAAATACTCAAATATAAACTCTATATAGATGAACAAAACTATAATAAACAAAATAGTAGACAAAAAAATATATATAAAATAAACCACCTTATTATGAAAAAAGTAATATATTGGATAACAATACACGATTGAAAAAGCGGATTCATCATACTCAGTTGTTATTCATAAACCACCCCATCACGGAAACATATTCATAACTGTAAATTTCACATTTATCTTAAAAAATTAGTTCATATTATTGAACCAAGTGCAAATGTGTAGCCATCAACTTCTCTCCGTAGGATGATGATCTTTGTCATTTGATAAGTCAAAACAATGGAACCATGTCATTTTTCCTTCAAAATATAAACTTAATTATTTTCTTTCAAAATCAATCCTGCTAATTGAATCACACAAATATCATATATCTAGAGAGAGAGAATATATATATATATATATATATATATATATATATATATATATAAAATTTTGATATACCAACGTATATATAAAAAAACAATTTCAATAAACTTAAAAAACTAAAAAATTATGAAACACATATGAGGTGCTTTTTTTAATCGTGAAACAACATCTCTGGTATTGAATTTGATCACTTGTGTGTATAACACACATATTTGCATGCCATATGCATCTTCAATTCCCAATTGGTGCTAGAAGATATTTGAAAGAAAATTATGTTTACAACTCACGAATTTATCTTGATTTGAACTTTGGAGGTGAGAGGTGTATTTATATACTACTTGTAATTAGATGTAAACTTATGATAAATATTGGGTAATTGATAATTGATAACATTTATGAGAAATTGAAATTAGGTTTTCAATGACTTCAATTTACGTGTCATACTTTTGGATGTTTTCATGCAAAACTTTCACTTTTGAAAGAAAGTTGTCATACCTATTTTAGGCAAAATTATTGGTCAAAATATCAATTAGACAATTATCATAAAATGTCATTTAGTGATTACTACATATACTGTAATTAGACATAATTATGACATATTTAACTAATTAAGGATATGACATAATTTTGGGGCACTTAGATGATTTTTGGGCATAATTTATGCCTTATGAAATAACGTGAAGATTTAATGAGATATGTTAATGTTTTGTTGTCTCTGTTTTAGAAAATAAGAGAATTAATTTTTGTATAATTTAATTTATTTATGTTTTTAAAAGAAGAGAAGATTTATATGAGAAAGTAAATATAAAAATAAAAAGTAGAAGAAAAGGAAGAACAATATTCAATAGCTTTATGTTCGATCTTAAATTTTTTAATGGAAAACTGAAAAATGTCCCAGTTCAATTTTTTCATAAATTTAAATATATACATGATAATTATATGGTGGCAGTAAAATAATTTAAAATTTATTATGCTTATATATATATATATTTAATTATATAGATATTGATAAGTTTACAAATAATTAATAAAATTAAATATCATACACAATTAAATTAATATGTATAAAGTAAACTTACTAAAAGTGGAAGGTACATTTTGGCGGGAAAATGGTTCGGTTGCTATTAGTAGGACCATTCCGCTTTTATATATATAAAGATAGTATTCAAATTCTCTTTATTACAATTTTGACGTCCAAAACTGAATTTCATATGTACATGAGTTTCTTATTAAATATTTTATTTATATAGCTATGAATAATTACACCTTTTAACACAATTAATCACAATCCTTATTGAAGAGACTACAAAAATAATTAATTAAACCATAAAATTAGATGAATAAGTTGCATATCAATGTAAGAATTTAAAATGTAATTGTGAAACTCTTTTTTTTTTTTTGGCCACACGATTGAAGACATATAAGTTCTCTAATAAAATAATATGTTGAAAAAATGATTGGTTAAAAATATAAATGTTAGATTGAAGGATTGTGTCAAGATCAAAGTAACACAAACTCTTAACTAAATACTTCATGTGTTTCTTGTCACAAGTTGAAACATCATAGGAGCGAATTAATCTCAACTTCATTGCCAAATTCTTCTAATTAATTTGGTAGTTACAAATCGTGAACAACACTACGAACTGCAAATTTTTATCATCTCAAAAATAAAATTAAAATCAATAAATTGGAAAATAATAGAATGATATCGATCAATGTTTTTGTTCAGAAACCTTTGGTATGCACAGTAAAAAAAATTAGGAATGATCATACCCAACTTTAGCTATGCACATCAAAAATTGAATAAAGAAAAATTCAAGAAACTCAATGCAATCCAAAGCTTATATATAATAGTTTAATCAAAATTGAATAACTTAAAAATTGATCAAAACCTTGAGTCACCCATCTCTCCTTGTCAACCTTGGATTGGATTGTTGCTTGCGAAGCACGCCTACTTCTTTATCAATCCCGTGCAGTTATCTCTTTTTCATACTCTACAACTACTGCAAGATTTTTAGGCTTGTACTTATAATACATACAACATAAAAAAAAATAAACAAAATCAATAATAAACATCACAAGAACACTCGAAATCGTTTATAGAAATCAATATACAAAAAAGTAATAATCACAACATGATAAAGTATTTCATGAAATAATGCAGATAAAATGCAACTATTTATAGATTGATAAACTTTCACATAAATTGATAGAATAAAAAAATTAATTTCACAACCAAATTTATGTTACTCTGCTATAATGGTAGTGGATTAGTTTTGCATAAATTAACTGCAAATTGAATAAATTTTGCTTGATTAGTGAATAATTATAGCTGCAAAATTAAATGAATATTTATTATTAAATTAATAATTTATAATATACTATTAAAGTAAATCATATATGAATCTTGACACATTTTGATTTATATATAAAGATATATTATTTGTATATTATATTAAATATATATTGATCTATATATAAAAATAAATTATTATATTATATGAAGATGTTATATTATTTTGAATGTAGATGTTTAGTTAATTCGATATATTAGATTAGATTATATACATGAATCTTAAGATATTATATTTTTATATTAAGATAAATAAACTATTATATAAAGGATATATTGATATATACACACATACACATACACATACACTATTATATATTATATTGTGTTATTATAACTTATATTAAAGTATGTATATTAATTATGATATGATATGATATATTATATAAGATATGAGATATGATAAATGATTAAATTAATATATATTTAACAAAGTTACTAATTTGGGTAAGTGCATTTAGGCGGGAAAATAGGAGGGTTGCTATTAATAGGACCGTTCTGCTTTTATATATATAAAGATAAAGATGTATAAGATTTAAAGAGGAGTAAGATAGAAATTCACGAATTAATGGTTTT
Source organism: Perilla frutescens (assembly GCA_026008535.1). Lineage (NCBI taxonomy): Eukaryota > Viridiplantae > Streptophyta > Magnoliopsida > Lamiales > Lamiaceae > Perilla > Perilla frutescens. The sequence goes on from BRKX01000012.1 coordinate 35,297,107, forward strand.
ATTGTTAATGTTATTAAATAGATGATTCACCACCTTTTTTTTGCTATAATATTATTCACCCTATCTCAATTAAAGTACTCAACCACTACTTTATTTTTCATCATTACGATCTTAGTTAATAGTCTACAATAATAAAAATAGATAATTATATATATATATATATATATATATATGTATATGTATATGTATACTAAAAAAAATTAAAAAACTTGTACCCCTTGTTACAATGTGGCTCCGCCACTGATTATCATACATAACAAAAAAAAAAAAAAAAAACCTAAATACAAGAAAATAGATAGCTAACAAATTCGCATTTGGGTGGAGAAAAAAAAAAGATATATATGAAAATACAATATTTGGATTGTTATAATAGATATTATTAATTGACGGAACATCAATAAATATCTTCGTGGTATTTAGTAAAAATAACAAATGAATTATTGACGAAAAATAATGATATGTCAAATTGAATTAAGATAACTGATAATTGTTTTTAGTATCAAAATACAAACGAAAAATAATAAAATTACAATAAACAAAATGATTTTAAGGTTTACACACTCAACAAAATCTCTATTATAAATTACACACATACACACATAAGGTTAATTACACTTTATAAGTGTACCTATAGGGTAGCTAGCACTTTTGTCCATGTCTCAAAAATAATATATTGATACCCATCGTTTGTACAATCTAAAGAATATAATATTGCATAAAAATAAATTTTTAGCATCTCAAATCTGACACGGCATATCGGAATCAAAGAGGTTGGTGTATAATTTAATTAATTATATAGCAATATTCTTGATTCCGATAAACCACGTTAAATTTGGAATGTCAAAAATTTATTCCCGTGCTAGATTGATTTGTTAAATTATGCATGTAAACGTTAACTATCAATATATAATATTTTAAGTATTACGATAAAAGTCTAATTAACCCATATATATGCGTGTGTGTGAAAAGGAGAATGAATATATTTTTTTTTCTTTAAAAAATGAGAGATCGATCATGACACACGTGCACAGATTATGCTTTTCAGAGTGTATATACACCACAAATAAATTATTTTTACAAGTGTAGTCGTATATGTGCAACAATAAAAAATGTTAGTAGAATGTATGTTCGACTGTACGAGGCCAGATCAATAAAAATACAGGCCTGAGGAGAATTATTACGTTAAAAAATATATATCTATGTACTAACATCTTGAGTCATTGTTAATTTTAAATAAAAATTTTCCTTAATTTTTTTAACTTTATAAAAACATCTTTTAACAAAAGCAATTATTGTAATTATAACTTATAGCATTTTATAGGCATATACATTAGGGAAATAATCTTATCTTTTTTTTTCTATAATTTTGTATTTTAATTGGAGTATTTGTTTTACACCAACCAAAAAATCCATACTATAATAATCAACAAAAAACATCCAATAAAACTAAGATTAAAGAGATAGAATAATTGACCATGGTCTCAATTTGAAAATATGCATTTAGATATATTTAATGAATCCAAGGTCTTAAGCTAACATTTGATTCAAACTACAAATTAATACAAATAAATGTATTTGTTTTTTAAATGTGTATATATATATATATATATATATATATATATATATATATTAGAAAATATGGTTAAACATAATTACATTAATGTATTAATTATTATAATTGCCATTTCTCATAGAAAAGTTTTAAAAAAGAAAAGTTAGTAGGTGAAAACATAATTAGACTGTATTGATTAGGATAAAGCTCATTTCTTATATGAAAGTTGAAAAAAAAAATGAATACCCAAAATAGAAGGTGAAACAAGAAAGAATACGAAATTAAAATGACAGCAACAAAACTTGACCCATGAATCTATGAGTTAGAACTTAGAATGAGTGTCATCAACGACTGGGTTAGTAATACTTCTTTAAAAATTTGCTACAATATATATATATATATATATATATATATATATATATAATATAGATCAAATGAGAACCAATACCCTGTGTAGAAACTAGGAACTATTATGGAGCGTTGGATCAATGATTTTCTAAGGCTCAGATCAATCTCAAAAAAATGGGGTCAAAAATGCAATATCTTAAGAATTATATTAAGTTGAGGGTATATGTGTCATTGTAATGCATATTAAAAATCTGCAATAAATATATCTCTTCCATATATAGTGGGATTTATATGGAACGGTTTTTTTTTTTTTGGACGGTTTTCATAAATATTTTTTTTACAGAGTTGTATCTATCGGTGTTTCATATATTTCTTGCGTTCTCTTATGGTTGAAGAATTCGTTACGGATAATTTTATTGTCGGCTTCCACAAGTTCTTACTCCATCGTATATTATCATCACTCTAGTCATCGTTTGATTATGGAAGATACAGATATTATTTTTTCCATTAATGTATCTTTGTAATCTGGAACAGACACGTAATTCTGACGTTTAGCAAACTTTTTATGCATAATTAGCAAATTATATATATATATATATATATATTAATAGCAAATCGGGAATACTTTCATGTACAAATACGATTTTTTTAAATGGTTTCAATATACTTTACATGATACTGAGATGTTCGTAGACTATGAGCATTTCATATTTATTATAGACGATAGATTCTTTTCGTAGTTGGTTGTGGAATTTATGAAGTTGTTAAAAAAATAGCTAAAATGGCATGAATTGTTGTGTGCAAAACAAGAGTGTATTTTTTTTTACCAAGTTCTTAATCCATCGTATATTATCATCACTCTCGTCATCGTCTGATTATGGAAGATACACGAATTATGTTATCGATTAATATATCTTTGTAGGTGTATGGATATGGACATATTCTGTTATGGACGCATACGTCTGACGTTTAGCAAATTTTGTCTTCATAATTAGCAAATTATAGATATGTTAATAGCAAATCGGGAATAATTTTATGTGAAAATATGATTTTTTTTAAAATGTTTCAACGTGCTTTGCATGATATTGAGATGTTTGCAGACAATGGGCATTTCATATTTTTTATAGACGATAGATGCTTTTCGAAGTTATTAAGAAAACAAAATAGTAAAAATTGCATGAATTGTTTTGTGCAAATTAAGAATGTATTTTTTTCCACAAGTTCTTACTCCATCGTATATGATCATCATTGTCGTCATCGTCTGATTATGGAAAATACAGGTATTATGTTATCGATTAAAAATATCTTCATAAGTGTATGGATATTTACAGATTCTGTTATGGACACGTATGTCAGACGTTTAACAAATATTTTATGTATAAATAGCATATTATATAGTTGTTAATAGCAAATCGGGAATACCTTTATGTGAAAATACGATTTGTTTTATTTTATGATAGGATGGTCGTTTGTGTTTTTTTAGTGGTTTCAACGTGATTTGATTGATATTGATATGTTCGCAGAGAATGGGTATTTCATATTTATTATATACGATAGATGCTTTTCGTATTTGATTGTGGAATTTTTGAAGTTATTAAGAAAAAAAATAATGTATGCATGATTACTTTTAAAGTATGAAATTATTTATAGCATATTATATAATCGTGTATAGCATATACTGTATGTGCTTATAGCATTATTTTATATAGCAGGAACTAATGTTGATTCAGTTTTGGGTCCTTGTGGAAGCTACATACCAGAATGTAATCAATCTTTGAAGCCATTTGTTGGTCAGATGTTTAAAAATCTTGAAGAAGCAACTATCTTTTATCGGGTTTATGGTCAAGCAGGTGGTTTCGATATTCGGCTTGGATCGGAAAAAAAGATGGATGGTGTTGTTATTTGGTGTTGTTATTTGGAAGTGAACAATGATGATGAGGAGGAGAAGAAGATGAAGAGACGTAGAGTTTCAAGAAGAGTGAGTTGCATGGCTCGTTTGGTTGTAAAATATGTTGCAGAGTATGGTTACACCGTGACTGTTTTTATTGAAGAACATAACCACACATTAGTTTCTGATCAATATAAGAAATATTTGAAGGCTAACAGGAAGTTGGGGTTTGTTCATCAAAATTTTATTTTGGATTGCCACAGAGCAAATATAGGTCCGATGTCATCTTATCGATTTTTTAAAGAGGTCGTGGGTTCTTATAATGATGTGGGATGCACTGGGAATGATTATAGAAATTTCTCTCGTGATCTGCGTGCATATATTTCCGGGTGTGATGCGCAAATGATGTTGAATACTATGTTCATGCGGAAGGAGTCATCTGATGCATTTTTCTTCGCTTACTCTGCAGATAAAGATGACAATTTAAAAAGTATTTTCTGGGCTGATCTGATTTCCAGACGTAACTATGCTGTTTTTGGCGATGTTGTTTCGTTTGATTACACTTACAAAAAAAAGGGTATGTTTTTAGCAACATAATTTTATGTTATTAGAAAATATTTCACATTTTATCAGCAAATTTCATATGGCGTATTATTAGTTATTATAATTAATTATAATGTTGTGAATTGTATTTTTTAATCTCGTGGTTACATCAGGTATGAGATGATTTTTGCACCATTCACGAGCAAGGACAACCATGGAAAATGTGTCACGTTTGGTGCTTCTTTGTTGTCTGGTGAAAATCATGAATCATACGAGTGGGTGTTTGAGAAGTTCAAAGAGTGTATGGGTGGATCTCCTCGAATGATGATCACGGACCAGGATCCAGCCATGAAAATTGTAATCGATCATGTCCTTCCTAATACTAGACATCGTTTGTGCATGTGTCATATTATGCTAAAGGTTCCTGATAGGTCCCCACCACGATTGAAACATGATGATGCTTTCAAGAAAAGGCTTAATGATATTGTTTGGACTGATATGATTGAGCCTCAAGAATTCGAGGAAAAATGGAAAGATGCTATGGTGGATTTTGATCTAACAGGGCATAGTTGGTTCCTTTCTTTGTTTGAGATTAGACAGTATTGGATACCGGCATATTTTAGGGACTATGCAATGAGTGGATTGTGTAGGACTACTTCTATCTCTGAGAGTATGAATAGTTTCTTCAGTATCTACTTAAATCTGGGGTCTAACCTTGTCGAATTCCTAATGCATTTTGATAGTACTATGGATGCGCAGAGGAATTCGAACGAACTTCAAAATAATCATGATCATTTGACAATTCCTCAGGTGAAGACGCCAAAAAAATTTGAGAAGCATGCAGCTACTATTTACACGAGTAACATGTTCCTTAAGGTTCAAGAAGAGATTGAAAAATCATGTTACAGTTGTAGTGTTCTCAGTATAGAAAGATGCGATGCCGGTGGGATATATGAAGTTGAAGATGGTGTGGATCGCACGTTCACGGTTTCGTATAACAAAGAAGCAGATATTGCACTATGTAGCTGTAAAAAATTTATTCGGGAGGGTATACTTTGTTGTCGTATTTTCCACTTATTCAACCAGTTTAAGTGGGTTCATATTCCTGCTTTATTGAATCCAGTTTCAGCTTATGGGGATGATGGTTTTGATAGGTGTGTTGCATCCGGTGAGAGAAAACAAAGAATTAATAGGATGATATCAGATTTTTATGCTTGTGTAGGAGCTGTTGAGGGTGATGAGGAAAAGACAAAAATTTTGATGAGTGGTATAAATGATTTGAAAGATGTGCTGGTGACTAATAATACGCAGAGTCGCCAGTCCACATTAACTAAGAGCAAGTTGTTTGACATTTTCTTCGGCTCCGAGAAGCCAACTGAAATCCATGTGAATCCACCTCTGCATGTTATGACTAAAGGTAGTGGAAGTGAGATTAAATCAAGGGAAGCAAAGGCTGCTCGTGATGCCAACAAGCCTCCAAGAAAGTGTAGCAAGTGCGGGGTGAAGGGTAAGCACGATGCAAGGAATTGTCCGGGTCCATGATATTTTTATTTCACTGTTATGAATATTGATTTATGAGATAGTTTGATATTGTTTTTTTACTTGTAATGAATTTTTTGAACCATCAATTCATGAGACTTTAGTATAAATGAACATTGTTACGTTTTCTTATTACTAGCAAGTAATTTATCCGAAATTAGCAAATATTTATATGTAGATTAGCAGGTTATGTGCGATCAACTTATTATTATTTTCTCGAATTATCACATGTACGCTAGTTTGATATATATATATATATATATATATATTACATTACTTGGCTGTAATATTACTAAAGAATATTATGGTATAATACTAAAGAATCGGCCCTGTCTAACTAAATAATATAATATGACCACCAACATATTTTAGTTAAAATAGATTATGAGTCGATTGAATGATTTGCTACACCTTTATGAAATGATTTGCTAGAAAATGAATAATAATTTGCCACGACTAATTGGATAATTTGATAATTTGGATATTACAGATTATATTTGTTTTATGTAAATAAGTATTTCTGTATGAGTAAGCTATTAATTTTATTTTACGGGAGGATTTATAAGCAGTCGTATATCCGAATTTTAGCAAATATTTTACTCGTAATTAGCAAATTTAATATGTGTTTATAGCATATCACGAAACATTAATGTTATGGATCATTAGTTTGATATCACGAAACATAACAAATATATATTAATGAATAAAATTGTTATATTAAAACTGCTATAATTCCTATCATAATATGCTAAAACCAACTATCAAATGAGAACCAATACATTAATCTTTTATAGCAACAATCAAATTAATGTAATAATTAAAGAATTTCAGTATGCGTCATTCAACCTAGACATTATTCATAACTATGGCGTCAATATTGTGTGGTCCATCACCACATGTTGCCCTATAATATAGGTTTGCATCAGTCATTATGCGCTCCTTGTGTATATTACTTTCATCGTTAAGGATAGCTGCACAATATTTTGCCCTTAAATACTTCATCTGTTTCACATTATCACTTGTGAGTCCGGAGTTCCAATGCCTCAAACTCCTACCCTTATATGTTTCCATGTGTCTCATCACGTAGATACCGCAATCCACTTTATTAGTGTCATTTCTCCATGGCATTTTCAAACCTCTGCATTTTCCGAAGCTTCCTCTCAATTAATGTGACAATTTTTGCGCTCCCCGTATTCCTCATAAAGTCTTTAAAAAGATTAATCTGTGTCTTGCACCTTATAGCATTAGTTCATTACCATAATACATGAAAATAGAAATTTTCAATTTACATACCATTATGTCCGGAACGTCTCCATACTTTGAAAGAGGGTCAACACCATCCATATCTAATGTTGATGAATTATCAATAATTTCTCCTTTGCACTTTTTTGGATCAAAACACATCAAGTAGAAATGGAAATGGTGGCATACTGTGAAAAAGAACTGCAGTATGAAATTAATAAATTTGGATAAACAATAAAAGCATTTAATATTAATTATAGACACATACTTTTTAAAGTCTAATTAATCTTACCATTTCTATGTTTGCTAAATGCAGACCGTCAACATTATTAATCTCACTTAGCAGTCTACTCGAGAATGTAGATGATCTTCTAGCATAATCCCATGTTGAAGGGGCGGCGACTGCGGTCCCTAGCTGTTCATGATTAAATATTATAGGTTGCATTTAAAAATATATTAAATCATTGGAAATTTAAACTACACTAATCAACTTACACACGGGTAGGTCGTTGCAAAAAAATCTCCTTGGTGAATTAGGTCCCCTTAATTTTTCGTTGTGATTCATAATAACACTCCAAACATCCAAAATAGCAGAACTTAAATATTCGCCAGGTGCTAGTGTCAGCAGTTCTCTCCTTCTAAACTCTATTTTAGAATCAAAATACACAACTTCCTCATTGGGTTGAAACAACAAATGTTATTACTGAGTCAAAGTTAACACATATCATTTTGCAATGTAGTAATAATGAAGAAAATACGTACAGGTTAGCCTCCTCGTTTCTCATAATCCAGTAGTACAGTTTTTTTTTTTGTTGCATGCTAAGTTTTTCACTTGCAACAATTGGTTGCACAAGATAGGGAGAAACCAAAACATTTGTTTTCCGTAACTCATTTTTTGCTCTAATATTCATTTTATCACCCGCCTGTAAAGTAGATAGCAGACATAACATGGTTGATAATAAGCTAATTGCACTGTATTTTTTAAACAAAATTGATTTTGATATGGTGAATGTAAAATTCTTAAGTTAAGAGCAAAATAATCACCATATATTTAGTGAGAAATATATCTGATTACAAACGCACGTTCATTACTAGTGAATGTTAGGATAATTAGTTACAGAATTTTACATCAGCCCAAAAATATCATAACTTAATACAAAATAGCCAAATGTATTCGCCTCCACCGATGTTCAAATTATACATTTCCAAATTTAAACACTAACAACCACATAATCATCTTTTTCATTTTCCCACCACCTTCCCTCTGCCTTTTCCCCTTTCCACTTTCTTCCCTTTCCCCTTTGCCTGCTAACATAAATTACGAAGTTTAAATTAAATCTACAAAAACAACACATTAATTATTTTTTAAGTAATCATTTGTAGTAATGACATATTACCTTGTTTGTCTCCGCGGCAACATTGGCAACCACCACCCCTTAAAGGTATATTCATTGTGTAACATATTAATCATTAAATTGTAAGTTTAATAAATTATGGCATTAATTACTTACTAATTTTTTTCTAAATTGTTCAAATAAGAAATTTGACATGTAATATAATTACCTTATCCCCAACGTCCATCGATTCTGCTCCAGGCTCATCAGTCACAATATCGATATTTTCCATCACCTGTTTGACAAAACATACACACGTTAATGCACAACACATATGATCTTATACCAATTGCTTGATAATTTGCTAATCGTAATGATATAATTTGCTACAAACAGAAGACAATTTTGCTAAATCTCGAATCAGAGTATCAAAATATAACAGTCCGTAAAAAGCAGAAAAACCACACAATATTATAAATATTTCTTTCTGATCTGATACCCATTGCTTGATAATTTGCTAATCTTATTGCTCTAACTTGCTATAAACAGAATATCATTTTGCTAAAACTCGAATCTGAGTATTAAAATATCACAGTTGCAAATTTTGCTAATCAAATCGTACTAAGTTGCTAGAAATACAAACCAATGACAACTAATACATATACCTTCCCTCTGCCTTTTCCCCTTTCCACTTTCTTCCCTTTCTCCTTTGCCTGCTAACATAAATTACAAAGTTTAAATTAAATCTACAAAAACAACACATTAATTATTTTTTAATTAATCATTTGTAGTAATGACACATTACCTTGTTTGTCTCCGCGGCAACATTGGCAACCACCGCCCCCTAAAGGTATATTCATTGTGTAACATATTCATCATTAAATTGTTAGTTTAATAAATTATGGCATTAATTACTTACTAATTTTTTCTAAATTGTTCAAATAGGAAATTTGACATGTATCATAATTACCTTCTCCCCAACGTCCATCGATGCTGCTCCAGTCTCATCAGTCACAATGTCGATATTTTGCATCACCTGTTTAACAAAACATACACATGTTAATGCACAACACATCTGGTTTGATACCAATTGCTTAATAATTTGCTAATCGTATTGCAACATTTGCTAAAAACAGAAGACAATTTTCCTAAATCTGGAATCTGATTATCAAAATATAACAGTCCGTAAACAGCAGAAAAACCACACAATATTATAAACATTTATTTCTTATCTGATACCCATTGCTTGATAATTTGCTAATCGTCTTGCTTTAATTTGCTATAAACAGAATATCATTTTGCTAAAACTCGAATCTGAGTATTAAAATATCACAGTTGCAAATTTTGCTAATCAAATCGTACTAAGTTGCTAGAAATACAAACCAATGACAACTAATACATACACCATGTTGTAATCATAATTGATTAATTTGCTAACAATCAATACCCCATGCATATCAGCGATTGCAAGCTCGAATATCTAGTTGCTTAAATGGGGCTTCTCCTATATATGCATCAACATGTTTTACATAATAATTTGCTAATCATATCTGACTAATTTGTTAAGTATTTCATAGTAATTTGCTAAACACGTCGAACCAAACAACTTAACCAACAACAAATACCAATAAAAGCAAACAATTTGTGGGAAATCTGTTTAGTATATCTTAAAAATTTGCTAATAATAAGTAACTAATTTGCTAAAAAAACCAAGCCAATTTACATCAATTTTTGCTTAATAAAAAGTTGAAGCAAAAAACAAATACCAACAACATTTTCTCATCATATATAACTCATTTGCTATAATCAAAACGTCAATTTGTTACCAACAAAATGTTACCTTATCCTCATTGCATCCCGACTCCTTAGCATGTTCTCCAAGTACCTGAATAAGATTTCCATCAACTGGGGTTGATACACTAATCAGCAATCACATAACTGGAAATAAGTAAACATAAGTATCGTAAACAATACATAGATAGCTATATTACCTCATTTTATGCATGCTAAGCTCCCGGTGCTTGTTCTTCTATGACCTGTAGTATTTTAATACGTAATATTAGGAAGGAATAATAATGTGACAGATATCAAAGATTTTTTAATTTAATATTTACCTCTTTAATTGGGTTACCATCAATGGGATTAACAACTTCGCGCGCTACATTCATGACGCCCGCCCAGTCTTGTGTGAAACCCAGACTGAAACTGGGCCCATCAAGATGTCTCTTCATCTCATCCATTCTGAGGGCTGCTGCTTCTATCTCCAACAGTGCAGCAATGTGGTCTGGATTATCCCAGAATTCCATATCCTCTTGTGTGGCCCTTGGCTGGGACGTGCAAGACATATCAATACTTGGCACTGGTGCTGCTCGGCTAACCAACAACGTGGCATCTACGGTTTTTCTAAATGCCGCATTCTCCAACATCTCGGTCAGTAGTAGGCTAATGGTTGACATAATAAGTGACAACGTGTCACTTATTATCTTGCCCTTCTTTAGTAGTTTGGCGGCAACAACTTTTATATCGGTCAATTCTTCTTCTACTCTGTCACCATCTAATTGTTCTTCTTGATACTCTATGGGTGCACCATCATCGGGTTGTGCCTCTGCCCATGCACCACCTGCTTCATCTCCAACTGCAACATGTGCTGGTTCATGCTCATCTCCAGCTGCAACAACTTCTGCTTCTGTGCATGGGCCAGAGCAGAATCCATTCCAAAATCCTCCATCTTCAATCTCCAAGTTTTTCCTCCGTAGAAACATCTTATCCTTCCATTCCTTAATGGTCGGGATACTCCTTGGTACCCTCCTGTAACCAAGCACAACCCGATCCATGTACAACAACTACATCATAAAAGATTATTTACAGAATTAGTATTTCATTAGAATAACGACATTCGATACTTTAAATCAAATTTTGAGTAGCCTAATGTAAATGACAAACACTTACAGTTACGAACAAAGATGGTCCAGTATAAAACTTTTCCTTGCTCTTCTGCCAACCAGTGGTGTGCTCAACTAAACACTTGATGACATAGTTGCACCAATCAAGCTCTGCTACTCGGTATACCTCTCGAAAGTTATCGAGTATTTGAGGCGACACGTAGCTGTTGCCTATGCTTTCAATTAGGCAACATGTCACCAACACCATAAAGTGCCTCTTAAACTAAATGACACCGTCAACCTCTTCCACAGCAGCATCACAAACATTCTTCGCAAGTATCTTCCTACAATCTACATCTGTAAATCTTTCCCATCATTCCTTAGATAAGCTCGCTTCTGCAGTTTTTGCCTTCCTCAAAACAGGGTGGGGTCTTCTTGGGAAGCCGAAGATCAACCTGACATCATCTTCACCTACACGGACACGGCGATCCCCCTCTAGCACTATCTCGCACCTCTTCGTATCGAAGTTGTCCAATACCCAATAAGCAATCTTTGGTGGCACGTCCTTAATATCAAGGTGCAGTAAGGCACCAAATCCTAAATCTCGAACACTTTGCTTTTGAGTTTCATTAAATTTCGCTACTGCATTCCACAGAGCCATAGGATTAGTTCGATTTTTAAGATTTGAGTAATCTTCCCTTGGCCGCTTCTCGAGCACATTTGATTTTTTTTCCACATGTGGAACTCGAGTAGAGCATTCGTCTACATTCACATCATGTCGTCGCTTAATCCTAGCCTCTTGATCGCATTCGTCGTCACCTGCTAAAACAAAAAAGTAAAAGGCTTTTATAATCACATATAAAACATTTGATACAAACAAAAATATAGCAATCTACCATAAAAATATATTAGTAATCTGCTATTAGCTTCTAAATAATTTGATAATTACACCTTTATAATTTGCTATATATATCACACCAGTCTGTTCATATATTACTAATTTGATATAAACAAAACATAAATATGATATAAACAAACTAATTTGCTATAAATACAAATTTGCTATCTGAATCACACCAATGCATTCAAATGCCATTACTAATGCAATTAACTTGTGTTTTCTAACTTGGGCTTAATATCACTAAAAACAATCTGTCCAATAAACCTTGTTGAAAGCATACAACCAAGCTTCTCAGTTTGTTTCCTTAAAACTGCAATTATAATATCATGAGGAGTCTAGCACAAACATTAAGACTTGAGAGCAACACATATTCAGTTTGGTTTTATTATGCAGTACTAGCTTCAAATATATTAATAAATTTTGATAAACATGTACCATAAAAGTCATTAACTTTAGTTGCTAAACAAATTATAATTATTTTCTTATCAAATGATTACTAAACTTTAACATACATCTGACCAAACCACATCAAAACACTTGAACAAATAAATTACATACTATAAATCTGCCATTAGTAACTAAATAATTTGCTAATTATAAATTCATAATTTGCTATATATCAAATTATTTAATATGCCCTTAGTAAGTTATTAGAAAAGTAAATAACATGAGTTGCTATAAATAACAATACGCCTAAAACCACATAATTTGCAATCTAATCTGCTAAACATATTATAATAATTTGCTAATCACACCTTACTATTTTGCTAAAAATATCAAATCCAATTGAACCAAAACCAACAAATAAAATGATTATAAACTACACATTTGCTATTAACATATTATAATAATTTGCTATTCAAGCCTTACTTTTCACATTTGCTTGGCTTCTCTTCCTATCATCTCGTGCCGGCTCCTTCGATTTTGCTTCTGTGTCATAATAGAAGAAAAAACACACAACATTATAAACATTACATTCAAAAACTAATAATGTTAAAATATATAAATACCTTTTGCCCCACTGTCCGACATTACCTTCTTAGCACGCTCACCTCTCTCGCTGCTACCTATAAATGACCAATATAAAAATAACATAATTTTCTATTAAACCCCAAAACGCATACAAGCATGTCTTAATAATATGCTACTCATGTCTTAATCATTTGCTAATATTATATCATTAATTTTCTATAAACAGAATATCAATTTAATAAACACGAATCCCAGTAGCAAAATTTTACATTTGCAACATTAGCTAATAATATTGTAATAGGTTGATATAATACAAGTATGAATGGTTTCTCATCACATCTGTAACATCATTGCTAGAATACACGTATGAATGGTTGCTAGAATAACAAAATATTCATAAAATCCAAAATCAGATCACATAAATAACACAAATTTACTACTCATGTATTAATAATATGCTAATATTATATCATTAATTTTCTATACACAGAAGATCAATTTAATCAAACACGAATCCCAGAAGCAAAATTTCACAGTTGCAACATTTGCTAATAATATCGAACTAGGTTGCTTGAATACAAGCATGAATGGTTTCTCATCACCTTTGTAACCATCAAGCCCTCAATTAGGTAATCATATATAAAAAATTTGCTATATAGTCAATATAAATATGATATGGACAACCCAATTTGACATAAATAACAAAATATTCATAAAATCCAAAATCAGATCACATAAATAACATAAATAACAAATATTCATATTCATTCAATTTGCTAATGATATGAATTTATTTTGCTAATTATCAACCAAAATCAGATCTGATAAATTCCAACAACCCTAAATATTGCTAATAAAATTGAAGGAATTTGCTAAAAACATCAAATACAATTACATTATCAAAATTTGAAGAAATAGCGGGATAATTACCTTTTCGTACGGCCTTCGCTCTCTCCGTCATTATTCTGTCGAGCTGCTGTCGTGGGTGGGCTTCAGAAATTTGCTGAGAATAATACGCTGAAATTCCTCCTTCAGAGGCTTGAGATCGACGGGCTTCCGATGGTGAAGGACGGGCGTTGTAGGGCCGGCGTCCGTCGACTGGTTGTGTCTGGCAGTGCCTACCGGCACAGGGCGTGTAGGAGGCGTCTGGCGGCGTATGTTGGTGAAACGGAGGTTGCTTCCGGCTGATGCGTGACCGGGAGCGGTGTGAGGAGGTAGACGGTGAAAACGTCGACTGCGAGGTTGAAGACGCGGCGATAGTCGACGGCAGATTTTGAGAATTTTTTTAGATTTGATTTTCTAGGGTTTTGATTTGCTATTAATGATTTACAATTGGTTTTGGTAAAATTGTTTCAACTTCCTAGATACACGTTGATTTAATTTCTCCATAATACCCTTATTGTGTTTACAATTTAGGTACAAAATTATCATTTTGCAATTTAGCCCCTAAAATTCCAAATCAATCTTGTCCATTGAAATTTCAAGATCTGTGGTTGTGAATGGTTCCTAGTTCCTACACAGGGGTATGGTTCTCATTTTAACCCACCCATATATATATATATATATATATATATATAAGGGTGATAATAATGTAAACTAATTCTAGTGTGAGAACTAGGAACTCATCTTACACCACTCAATTAATAAAAATTAAAAACCTAGATTTGCTTAAGAGGGGTGGTGGCAATTCTGTAATATTTAATAAATTTTCTAGGCGGGAGTATTAACATAATTTGATAATGTTTATAAAAAGACGATGGGTAGATGATAATAGTATCGTCATGCTAATGAAGTATTACTATCATGCTAACGAAATATTATCGTAATGTTAATGAAAATTTTCTCATATTGTTAACGAAAAATTAAATTCTAAAAAGGAATTATAAATCATAATTGGATGAAATAAACTATAATTCAGATGTAATAAACTCCAATGATCTAAAAATAGAATTACATTCTAAAAAATAATTATAAACCCTAATTGGATGAATCATAATAACAATATAAATATACAACGTTAATATTATGATATTGTTATACGTTGTATCAGCACTGCGGATAAACTATGTTAACATATGACAATTAATACAAAGATCAGTTTTTAGGTACCCGCATAATATCGGGTCCTGGATGGTTAATCAGGTATTTAGGGATCCACATTCGCCAAATTTTTAGCTTTTCGTGATTCAAGGATCCTTCAGAATTTGATCTTTTGATCAACTTTGGACTTCTGGTAACTCTTCGGCTGTGAGTTGAGTCCATTGATCAGTACATGCGATGAGTGTTAGGATAAAACACTTCTACCAATATTTTTTCATCTTGAGCTCTTGGTGACCTCTGCTTTGGCCAATTCCTTGAGCTCTTCTCAGCCCTGGTACTGCTTCTGCTAGGATAATACCTTGGATCATTTCTATAATTCAGGTATTCATCATACTGGCTAGCAAATGAGCTTTCAGCTCTTCTCCCATGGAAGCTTTGGCTGGGCTTATGTGGATGAAATGATTTGGGTTGAGTGTTTCTCCTAGGGTTAAAAGATCTCCCAATTTAGGATGCAGGTGGCCTTTGTTGGTAGGCTGGCTTTGAGTGAGTTGCAGGTCTCAGCTGAGCTGATGGCCTGGTTTGAACTGATGGCATTTGCTGCAAAGTTGGCCTTGGATGAACTAATGGTTTAGACCAAGCTGATGGTCTGGGCTGATAGGTTGGTTTGTGTTGAACTAGTGGTTTTGGCTGAGCTAGAGGCCTTTGATAAGCTGACTGTCTGTGAGCTGGTGGCCTCGACTGAGAGAGATGGATGAGTTGTTTGGGCTGAGCTTGAGGAGTTATCAAAATTCCTTTCCCTTTTGATACCTCAGCTGGAGGTGATTGAGTTGACCTTGTGAATTCTTTTAGAATTCCTTTGTCACAGCTTTGAGCAATTGTCTTTCCTTTTTCTGCGATAGTAAACTTGCTGTAGCCTAGCCCTGGACTCCTTGTTTCAACTCTTTGATGACTCAAAATTTCATCCATAGTCTGAGATCCCTTCTTGAATTTGAGGGTTACTTCTTCTCTTTCAAGGATCTCTAGCTTAAGCTTTTCATTCTCAGCTTCCAGTTCAATTCAACTGATCGTTCAGCTGGCTGCTGGCTTCTTTATCCTTTTGCAGCTTCATCAGCTTAAGGCAAAGCTGATTGTTGATCTCTGACTTTCTTCAGCCTTTCCAGCAACCTCGTTAGTGACTGGATTTGATCATTAATATCTTCAGTCAGGATTTCTTTCTTTTCGGTTGCTTTTCTCCTTCGATCAGTTAGTGATCCTCCTGGATTCTCCCTGGCTGGTGAGTCTCTTGGCCAGAAGTTATTTCTTCCTCGAGCTTCTCTAAACCGATTCATTTCTCCATAAAAGGCTGCATCTTGAGCTGATGACGTAGATGCTTCTCTTTTTCAGTTTAGGCTATACTCGTGAGCTTTGAGAGATCCGAACAGTTCTCTGGGAGTGATGCTATTTAAATCTCTTGATTCTTTGATAGCAATCACTTTCATATCCCATTCTTCTGTGAGATTGTCTAGAATTTTTGAATTCATCTCACAGTTGGGATAGCTTCTTCCCAGGTTGGTCATCTCACTGATTATGCCTAGAAACCTTGTTTCAAGGCTTGAGATGGTTTCTTCTGGCTGCATCTTGAAAGACTCATATTTGTCAACCACCAGCTGGAGCTTGTTTCCTTTGATAGCTTCAGACTCTTTGCATAGATCAGCTAGCAAGTCCCATATCTCCTTGGCGGTTCTGCAGTTCTTTGTGTCCTTTATGCGATCCTCATCTAGAGTTTCGAATAATGCAGCTTGGGCCACAAACTCTAGATTCTTCAACTTCTTCTCTTCACTTGTGAGAAGATGAGTTGGCTTCGGGATCCTTGCCGGTTGATTAATATCAATGATGTGGGCTTCATTGTCCATCATTATGTTGATTGGACCATCTTCAATGACTTCCCACATATTTTCATGAAATGAGCATAAATGCACCTTCATCCTCCTGCTCCAATTATCATAATTCTCAACTGAAAAAAGAGGTAGTTTATGGTTTCTCATAGCTTGAAATGTTAGCACAGATAAGTAGATCTGATTCAATTGACTTGTAGAAATAACTGATCCTTAGAATCAACCGCTTTGATACCACATGTTGGTCCCGGGCAAGTCGATGTCAGTTTAGAGGGGGGTGAATAAACTGACATAAAAACTTTGAACTTTTATGCGGAATAGATAGAGCCCTTGACTCGCTTTCAAAACTTATCAGTGCACTTGACAGTTGAGATAGAAAGCTTAGCTTAAGAGTGCGGCTTGTAAGATGTTGTGTGCAGCTATGTATATGCAAAAGCTTGACAGTAAGTACAGCACACAAGATATTTATAGAGGTTGGAAGCTCAGCTTCTACGTCCGCTCTTCCTTACTCAAAAGGACAATTCACTATGTAATGTAAAGTTTCTTTATTATAATTACACAATGAAGATAAGTGTTGAACCTGAAAACGGTACCCTTCACTCGAGCACGATCTCCTTTACAACTGGTGTTGTCCCGAAAAAATGGACCTGTCGGTACGCCATTCCTTAGTCGAGGATGGTCGACAGCTCACACTTACCACTCCCAACTGCTCGCTGGGACTTTAGGTGCTATTTCCAGTCTTTATAAGATTTTAGATCTCTCTCGATCTTCAAGAATACAGTCTTGAAACTGGTATCAACTTTGAATGCACATTAAGCTGAGCTGAGTAGTTGATTGTTGAATAGCTTAAACTGAGAAGCTTGGCTCTAGCTGGATTCTTCAATAGCTAAGTGATTGGTTGGTTCTTTGAAGAATTTCTTCTCAGTTGGGACTTTTCGCAGCTTGTGATGATGTTTAAGCTTGAGCTGGAGAGGGAGAAAGAAAGCTCAGTATCTGCAATATAGTAAGCGTTAGATTGGCGAAAGTCTATTCGAAAAGTCACGTAATGAAATGAGATTCATTATTCTTATATAGGTGAGTGATCTTTATGACCGTTATGTTCCACCGATCGTTGGTTCAATTGATCCATCGACGGTAGTTTGATTCTTGTAGCTGTTGAAGCTTGTTTAAACTAGCCATTGCTTGATTAATTGAACTCTACTTCAAGATCTCTTGTTAGGATCTTCATTAATTGTTCAGCAAGTATCAACTGCTCGGTTTTCAGTTCTGGACTTCAGTTGGTAGTTCTTCAGCTACCTTGGCTTTCAGCTCTGGAATGGTTGACAGTTCCTCAGCTGCCTTGGCCTTCAGTTCTGAAATGGTCCAGTTGGCACTCCTGTTCTTGGCAGCCTAGCTTTGGCTAAAGCTTCAGTTCTGGACTCCGGCAGCTTAGCTTTGGCTAAAGCTCCAGTTGGTCATTCCTCATCTGCATTGAACTTCAATTCTGGGCTCAAGCTGACACTCTTATTTTTGACAACTTAGCTTTAGTTAAAGCTTTAGTTCTGGACTCCGTCAGCTTAGCTTTGGCTAAAGCTCCAATTGGTCGTTCTTCATCTACCTTGAACTTCAGTTCTGGGCTCAAGCTAACACTTCTGTTTTTGACAGCTTAGCTTTGGTTAAAGCTTCAGTTGACAGTTCTTCTGAGCTCTTCTCCCAGTTTGATTGATCTCAACTTTTTAAACTTGTTGGTCAGTTCAATTGGTCTTATTATGAGCTTGTTTGCCAGTTCAACTATTTCAAACTGATGAAAAGTTTGTTAGTCAAGCTGGTCTTATATGAGCTTGGTCAGTTGATCCTCAAGCTTGAGCTTTTAAGCTTGCTGACTTCAGTTCTTCTTATTAGCAGTTGATAGCTACTCATTTTGTTGGATGTTTTTCAGTCTTCAGCTGAGCTTTGATTAGTTCCTGACTATCTGTTGTATCCTTCCAGCTGGTTGACCATGCTCCAAGGTGGTTGGCTTCCACTTTAGCTGAGCTGATTTTGGAGTCTTATTTTGGTCATGAAATCAATTTCCAGCCTGTAATTCCTGCAGTTTTCATAGAGATTTTCCACATGTTTTGACATTTCATCAAAACCATCAGTTGGGTTATCCTTGATAGTTTTTCCCAACAGTTGTTGACACTGCTCATTGGAAAGAGTAGCAGTAGCATGAGGAGATATTTAAAAGCCTCCATGACCAATAGAATCAAGCAAAGAACTTCCAGTATTATTCACACTTCATCTGCCGTCGATAGTAGATCCTGAAGATTGAGGATATTTCCATCTAACTCTTCCATAACCAGAAGGGAAACCATGCAACTTATAACATTTATCCACAGTATGATTTGTTTTGCCATAGTGAGTGCACAAAAACTTATCCCTCTCATTTGTAAAACGACTATTGCCACCAATCACATTAATCGAATGTCCAGCCTACTCACTCATGAGTGGAAGAGAGCCTTGGCTTGAACCAATACCAATCAATCATTGGCATTCCTCTTGGATGATTAAATTGAAAACATGAGAGATCGAAGGAAAATGTTTAATAGAGATGATCTGAGATCGAATCTGAGAAAATGATTCATTCAAACCAACTAAAAATTGCATAATGCATTCCTACTCCTGATGCAAATTCCACTTCCCAATGCTGTCACAACGACAATCACCACACTCACACCATTCAATCGGCTGATAGTCTCTATATTCATCCCAGATTACACGCAATTTTATGTAATAAGTGTTCACATCGTTTGAACCTTAGTTCAAACACATCAAATCCTGTTTGAGCTGATATATCCTAGCAACATCACCTTGACAAAAGCGATTCTGGAGATCATTCCAGATCAATTCTACAGATTTAAAATACAACAAACTAGAACTGATTTCTGGAGCAACAAAGTTGCGGAGCCAAGCAATCACCATGCTATTAGCTCGATTCCAATACTGAAAAAGTGGATCGGTGACTTCAGGTTTCTTCATAGAGCCATCAACAAATCCGAGCTTGTTCTTTGCGGTTAAGGATGTGATCATCGATTTACTCCAATCATTGTAATTAGAACCATTAAGCTGCGTAGTAACAAGAATCAACCCAGGATGATCCCCATTATGGAGATAAAAAGGATTTGAAGCATCCTTGAGCAGAAAAACTTCTCTGTCTTGATTACCTCAAACCATTTTTCAGAGAAACAATTGGCAGATCTATCAAGAAGAAGAAGAAGAAGAAGAAGAAGAAAATGATTTAATCAGAACAATTGTGAAGAATGAAATCTGAACTAATTAATGAAGATCAAATAGTTCATGTGAAAAAAACATATGATTTTCTTTGATACCATGTTGAGAAAATAATGATTTAATCGGAACAATTGTGAAGAACGAAATCTGAACTAATTAATGAAGATCAAATAGTTCATGTGAAAAAAACATGTGATTTGCTTTGATACCATGTTGAGAAAAGAGACGAATGAAAAGTGTGAAGAGAGAGAAAATTTCATTGTAAATACTATTTTGTACAAAATTGGGATAAAGTGAAGAGATACAACTATTTATACAGCTAAATAGACAAAATGCAGCTAAACAAGTTCAATAAGAATTAGGAACCCATCTTACGCCACACAATCAATAAAAATCAACGGCCTAGATTTGCTTAAAATGGGTGGTGACAATTCTGTAATATTTGATAAGTTTTATAGGCAAGGGTATTAACGTAATCTGATAATGTTTATAAAAAGGCCCTGGGTAGTTGATAATAGTATCGTCATGCTAACAAAGTATTACTATCATGCTAAGTTGCTAACGAAATATTATTGTAATGCTAATGAAAAATTTCTCATATCGTTAACAAAAAATTAATTTCTAAAAAGGAATTATAAATCATAATTGGATGAAATAAACTATAATTCAGATGTAATAAACTCCAATTATCTAAAAAATAGAATTACATTCTAAAAAATAATTATAAATTCTAATTGGATGAATCATAATAACAATATAAATATACAACGTTAACATTATGATATTGTTATACGTTGTATCAGCACTGTGGATAAACTATGTTAATATATGACAATTAATCATTAGCATAAGGTATAAATCATAAATGAATGAAGAAAACTCTAATTAATATATTCTAATTTGATGAAATAAACAATATATAATAATCAATTAGTAACTAAAATATAAAAATTAAATAAAAAATAATAATTATAAACCCTAATTGAAATGTAATAAATCATAGTAATAATATATGTACGTGTACTACGTTAATCATTCATTAGCACAATGAACACAGTATGTCAACATATAATAAATGCTTCGTTAGCATACATTACATAATGCTGACGAATCATTATTAAAAGCTAACGACAACATTTTCACGCTGAACATGAATAAAATATATATATTTTTGTATTTTTCGTCTATATTATTTGCACAAACATGTCCATTTTTTTCATTTTTTTAATCCGATTTCGTTACATAATGCTGACGAATCATTATTAAAAGATAACGACAACATTTTTAGGGGTTTATTTTGTGTTTTTTTAGGATTTTATTGGGGTGAAATCGGATTAAAAAAATGAAAAAAAAAGTTTAAAAAAACTGTCAGGAAAAAAAAAAAAGACAGACGCGTGGGCTCCACGCGCCGCGCGTGGACCGCGCGTGTGACCCCACGCACCGTCTGAAATAACACTATTTGCGACAGCGCCGCATGGAATACCAACTCTTTAATTAATTACCCCATCCTCCCATTGAAAAAGGAAACAAACAAACATGGCATGGCATGGTGTAATAAAATAATCATTTGATTATTTTTTGCATTATAATTAATATTTTAGATTATAGATTAATTATTATGGTTACTTGTTTTAAAAATCATGAACTTTAAAAGTAGGCAATGTACAATTGTGACCACTTTGACATCATTTTTAAAAATTGATGGTCGAGTCATGACGACTCGAAAAGAAGAGCAAATTGTATGCTGGATTGAAGGTCAATTTGTTTTATAAAAATTTGAGGATGTTGAATAACACACAAATTCAAATATTTTTTTTTTTTTTTACTCACACATCCGACCCGTGGTATTGAGGAGATTCGAACCCGTGACTTTTGGTCTCCAAAATTCAAAATTAATATTTTAATTACCTATTTTTAAAGTTCATGTTAAATTTGTAATTAAACTCAAAATTCATGAATTTGAAGGCAATTCATGATTCATGATTATTATCTTGTTCAAATTGAAGTTGGTTCCGATAACGACCATCTTATTTTCAGACCATACACCGTAATATATTCATTTATGTCGCCTCAATACAAACAAAAAGCTATGGGATCGCCGTCTCCAATCTTGATCATGATCCTTAATCTTGGCTTATATCCTAGTATATATGTGTTGCAAATCGGCCTTAGCATCCAAAAAAGTCAAAATTAAATTCCTCATTTGTATTCCAAACTCAAACAATTATGGTTACAGACAAATTAATTAAACTTTGCGATTTGGATATATGATCTTCTCCTCTGTTATGCTCGTTAGTGTTTTCATCTTACAAATTTCTTGCTGGGTGATCACAAGGTCATGTGTGCACACTACTCTCTCAATTTCCGATTAAATGTCATTTTGGATGAATGCACACAGATTAATAATTATTTGAGTTACTTAGCTTATTCACCCTTGTATAAATACATTAAATGATTTAAATATAAGTGTATTAATGCAATAAATGAGAGCAAATGTGTGAAAAAAATTGAATTTTCTGTCTCGAATTTGTAGAATGATATTTTTTTAAAATAAAATTTAAATGTTATGATGACACTTATTCAGAAACGGATGGAGTATTAATTAATTTTATAATGGTAATTTTAATTTTGTGGTCAAATTATTTGGAGTCTTTGATATGATGAAATATCTTGAAAACAATTCATTTGGATTCGCAGCTGTATACAGTAATAATAGCGATTCTTGAAGGCCAAAAAATACAGAAAGAAAAGAAAGTCTGGTGGGAATAAAATAAAATATATGAGAAGCAAACGTTGAAAGTTAATAAAAAAATTAGGTAAGTTATCAACTTTGACTTGCATGAGGCTTCTCCCCCAGCCAAGGGCAACGAAAATTACGAGAAACAACATATCGATCTCGTCCACACGGTAAGCATTGAACATTATTTTATGATATAATTCTATACACACTCACTCTCTCTCTTCTCTCTCTCTCTCTCTCTCTCTCTCTCTCTATATATATATATATATATATATATATATACTCGATCTCCCTCTCCATCTCATCCCACTGAAACACAGCTTGTTAATAGAAATTCTCTCTCTTGTTTTCTTCTTTTGCTCTCTGCCAAACCCACTAATCATCCTTCCAGTTCGGTATTTTTCCCGCATATATAATCATCAATTTTAGAAAAAAAAATTGGCGTAAAAGCACACATACCGATCGAAAGTTCTAGCCGATCATACCATTTAGCTACACATCTTAAGTGTCAATTATCTATATATAAATCGAACAATTTCTGCTTTCTATCACTCGCCCAGTTTTCATTCCTAGCTGAGGTCTCTCTCTCTCTCTCTCTCTCTCATGTGGAGTACGTACACTAGTATGTAACTATGTATTCAGCGAAGTTTTTGCATATATATCTCAAGAAACGCTAATTATTATACTTTGTTTCATTCAAAAGTTATATCATGTTTTTTACACTCTCCCTTTAAATTGGTCTAACCATAATTTGTTAAGCAGATATCTCAAAATATATTGATTGTTTTCAACTTCAACAGCGCAGTTAATATGTACTGAAAATTCCACAGGATAGTTAAGCAAAGAAAACAAAGAAAAGGAGCTAAAAATCATGTGGAAGCTTAATATTGCACAAGGCGTGGACGGCCCTCACCTCTACAGCACCAACAACTATGTGGGTCGACAAACTTGGGAATTCGACCCCGATTACGGCACACCGGAGCTCCGGGAAGAGGTCGACAAATCCCGCCGTGACTTCTGGCTCAACCGCCACCAGGTCAAGCCTAGCAGTGATATCCTCTGGCGCCTTCAGGTTTTTTTTTCTATTCCATTTCAAATATTCAATATACCCAAATACTAGCACACATGTATCACGTGTGTATTAATAATATCATTTTCCCCACTCATAATGATAAAGTTTACTGATAATGATTACGTACCAATATGAATATATATATATATATATATATACACACACACGCATGTATTTGCAATCGAAGATATCGTGCCCGTCTCCGTCTACATATTGTGACAATGAAATTTCAATTTGCAACTATTACATAAAAAACTAGATATTAGGTAGTGCGCGATACAGAAAGATATATGATGTTTACTCTAATTATAAATAGCAATGCTTAAAAAATGACCAGTACAGTTCTCCTATCTTGTCCAATATTGATTCTTAAACATTAGGTAATTAATTTGATTACGTACGATATACTTTTTCTAATTTGACCACAATATTTGTTGCTCAATAGTACACATTATAATATTCCTCAATATTTATGGTGAGTGATTGGGTTCCACTCCTCAACTCTCTTACCTAATTAAAAAAATAATACTTCCAGCTATATATTGCCTAATTACGTCAGAAAATTGATTCAAGTGGTAAATCATCAATTTAAAAACGCCAACTCGGAGAAAAATACATTAATAGGGTTTTGTCACGTTTGAACGAAAATATTGACAAACAAACTTTATTGACCCATGTGGCTAATAATATTTATATTAGTTTGGGATACCAATGCTTTACTTAGGTATATAAATATTATAATCACTGCGCACTACAAAACATTTGTCCCTTCACGCGCATTGCGACGTTAATGACTTTTGTTCAATAATAAACTAATTAAATAAAGTTACAACGCAGTTCTTGCATGAGAAAAAATTCAAACAGATGATACCACAAGTCAAGGTGGCTGACGGCGAAGACATAACATACGAGGTGGCAACCTCCACACTCCAGCGAGCCGTCCACTTCTTTTCTGCCCTGCAAGCAAGCGACGGCCACTGGCCGGCTGAGAACGCCGGTCCTCTCTTCTTTCTTCCACCTTTGGTTAGACTTAGTCCACTCTCTCTCTACCTCCCCTCATGGAGTCTTTATAATTAATACTCTTTTTTATATTATCTTACTAACTTGTGCAAAAATAATAAAATTGAAGGTGATGATTGTGTACATCACTGGCCATCTCAACACTGTCTTTCCAGCAGAGCATCGTCGGGAAATCCTCCGTTACATATACTGTCATCAGGTGCAATGCAACATATATATATCTTTCAAAAACAAATCGATCAACATTAAATATTATTTGTTATTAATTAGTTGAACCAATTAAAATATATGCATGCATGTGTTCTTAGAAACTAAATGAATGAATTGTTGAACAACGTAACAGAATGAAGACGGTGGATGGGGATTCCACATAGAAGGGCACAGCACAATGTTCTGCACAGCTCTTAACTACATATGCATGCGCATACTAGGCGAAGCCCCCGACGGAGGCCTAAACAATGCCTGCGGCAGAGCAAGGAAATGGATTCTTGATCATGGCACTGTCAAAGCTATCCCTTCTTGGGGAAAGACTTGGCTTTCGGTATCTATCTATCTATATAATTCAATTTCCATCAATTGACTTTAAGTAGCTAATTAAGAATTCTTTATGTTGATTGTGTAGATACTCGGAGTATTTGAGTGGTCAGGAAGCAACCCAATGCCCCCTGAATTTTGGCTACTTCCATCATTTCTTCCTATGCATCCAGGTAATTGAGTGCTGCTACTTATTCATGGATTAATTATTAATATTCTTTTTGACACTAGTTAATTGGTAACGCAGCAAAAATGTGGTGCTACTGTCGTATGGTTTACATGCCGATGTCATATCTATACGGCAAGAGATTTGTAGGTCCAATTACTCCATTAATCTTACAACTAAGAGAAGAGCTCTACGATCAGCCTTACCAAGAAATCAACTGGAGGAGCATAAGGCATCTCTGCGCCAAGGTAAAAAAATAAACAAACACTTTGAAATGTGAAGCTTTAATTTTTTTTAGTGTTTCTTGATGGTAAAACGTGACCAAGCAAAACATGTACTGAAATGCAGGAGGATATGTATTACCCTCATCCGTTGGTTCAAGATTTGATATGGGATAGTTGTTACATACTAACCGAGCCTCTGCTGACTCGTTGGCCTTTCAATAAGTTGAGGGAGAAGGCACTTAAGGTGACAATGGAACACATCCACTACGAAGACGAGAACAGCAGATACATCACCATTGGATGCGTAGAGAAGGTGTTATGCATGCTGGCATGTTGGGTGGAGGATCCCAATGGAGACTATTTCAAGAAACATCTCGCAAGAATCCCAGATTATCTATGGGTTGCTGAAGATGGAATGAAAATGCAGAGTTTTGGCAGCCAGCAATGGGATACTGGTTTTGCTATACAAGCCTTGCTTGCTACTGATATGGCTCATGAAATAGGCGACACGCTGAAGAGAGGCCACGACTTCGTAAAGAAGTCTCAGGTCGAAAATAATATAACATAATCATATCTTTCCTCATTTAAATTTTCTGGCTTATAAGTTTGAATGAATACTGATATTGTCAGTTTGTTTTAATTTGCAGGTGAAGGACGATCCTTCTGGAGACTTCAAGAGCATGTACCGACATATTTCTAAAGGTTCGTGGACTTTTTCAGACCAAGATCATGGATGGCAGGTGTCTGACTGTACCGCAGAAGGATTGAAGGTATCAAACTTTATCAATAAATTTAAGGCCAATTAGTTGCAGACATATAAAAATGAAGTAATAACTAGAATATATCTAACTCATGTTCTGTTTATTTATGATTCATCAATTCTGCAGTGCTGTCTTCTCTTCTCGATGATGCCTCCTGAAAATGTTGGAGAGAAAATGGAGCCTGAGGGATTCTACAATGCTGTCAACATACTCATTTCTTTGCAGGTATAGATATTACTATATAAATATATCCAACATTATATATATTGCAAGAAATGGTGGATCGATATGGTTCACTTCAACTATTGAATGATAAAACCTAATTGAATTACTACTGAATATTGCAGAGCAAAAACGGTGGTCTAGCTGCATGGGAGCCTGCAGGAGCCTCAGAGTGGTTAGAGGTGGGTGTTTGATTTTATTTTATTTTTTCCTATAAAAAATATATATATATTTAATTTGGGAATGAATTGAATGTATTGAGAAAGTGTGAATGAATATAAAATTGAATTGAATATTGTTGTTGTTGTGCAGTTGTTGAATCCTACAGAGTTCTTCGCTGACATAGTGATTGAGCATGAGTATGTGGAGTGCACTTCATCAGCAATACAAGCAATGGTTCTGTTTAAGAATCTGCACCCTCATCACCGCAAGAAAGAGATAGAAAACTTCATTACAAAGGCTGCTGCTTACCTCCAAAATATCCAAAGGCCTGATGGTTCATGGTATGGAAACTGGGGTGTTTGCTTCACTTATGGCTCTTGGTTTGCACTCGGAGGCCTCGCTGCTGCCGGAAGGACATACAACAACTGCGCCGCGGTTCGAAAAGGTGTTGATTTCTTGCTTAAATCACAAAGAGAGGATGGTGGATGGGGAGAAAGCTACCTCTCCTGCCCCAAAAAGGTTTCTTTTTTTCCTTCGCTTATTACACTTCAAACTGCATTATATTTCATTTTGTTAGTACATGTCACGTGTATAAAATAATAAAACACGTACTACTAGCTAGTTAGTATCATTGGTATATAGTAGATAATGCTTATTCTTGGTTATTTCCTGATAATAGGAATATGTCCCATTGGAACATGACCGCTCCAACTTGGTCCATACTTCATGGGCTATGATGGGTTTAATCCATTCTGGCCAGGTTTGTTTCTTTTTTACATATATCTCTGATTTAATTTTTCATCTCGTGTTTTATTTTATTTAATAAACCTTTATGTTTAAACGCAAATAAAATACAAAATTAGTATTCTGATCATATATGTGTGCATTTGTAATCATGTGTAACAGGGTGATAGGGATCCTACACCTCTTCACCGAGGAGCTAAGCTTCTGATAAACTCTCAATTGGAAGATGGTGATTTTCCCCAACAGGTAAAGATATATGATCGAGAAAATTTGATTTCGAATAAGTTTGATTTCGCTATTTATTGATGAAATTATTTGATTTGTGTGCAGGAAATTACTGGAGTTTTCATGAAGAATTGCATGTTGCATTATGCAGCCTACAGAAACATATACCCTCTCTGGGCTCTAGCAGAGTACCGCAAGCGCCTACCGCTACCATCAAGAACCATCTAAATATTATATTAATTATTATCTTTAACTTTATAAGTGTTGCCATGTATATTTCATTTCTAAATGTACCTTTAATTTATCCCTTCTATATGTAATATTAGTTCATTTTTTGAGCAATATGATGATAACAGGTATTGTAAATAGTACTATGCGAGGAAATAAATATTTTGTTCACTTTACTATCACAACGATTGCCAACGTGTGATTTAATTAATAATTATTGGACTCATAATCTCTCTAAAAAAAATATTGGACTGAAATACACAAGGCGTAATATGAAGGCATCATTAATTAAATAAAAAATACAACGCAATGTGTAACTAACACCCCAATTCCGGAAAATCAAGATGCTAACACAAGATTAAAATAAATTTCCTAATTTTACAAAAAAATATCTATTTAGAGAAAATATTTATACAATAACTTGTCTTAATGTTAAAACCAACCAATTACAACTTGAAAAGACTATTCAAACAATCAATCTCATACAAGTTCAAATCACAACTAGTCAACGTTGAAAGTCTACTATTTTTAAAGTCCAAAATAGTAGTGGAATAAAATAAGGTTTTAAGATACTTTGAAATAATCCAAATTAGTAAGCGGAAGCATCACATGTTCTAATATTAACTATAGTCAATATTCAATATTCAAAATACATATTATTGATACAGTTCAAAATAAACAAAAATCATGTGTCCACGTCAGCAGTCTCCATCACTTCATATCTGAAAAATATTTTAGAAACGTAGCTAAGTGCCAGAAAACACTCAGTGAGCATGCTTACCCTGTTCGTCCAAGCACATGTAAACATTTTTCATCTCATATGGCCAAACAATTCAATATTCATCTCGAGATCAATGCACTCAATTAATCATGCGTGGAGATAGACCTTATGTGATCACATAATTATATTTTAATATTATTGACAATACCTGAATTCATCATGCAGGTCAGATCATATCCACAAAGAACGAAAACATTATGTTCATGTTGAGCAAAATCTCAATTCATTCAAACATGGACGAAAACATTTAAAATGTGTTCGTAAAGGTTTTAGTTAGCAAAACACACCTTGTAGCTAATATATAGTTGAAGCTTTAACTTACTATCTTGCAGATCCTCCTATGCCTGAGGTCTCAGGTTTGGACCTACCAAAAAGTAAATCATATTAGCACCATGCTAGGTCATAATTTATATTATAAAATAAATTTGGGTCTAGGAGCAAGCTCTCGAATTTTTATGGGCCTAGACGATTATACTTGAAGTGTTAATTGGATCTAACATAATCCAATAGGCCCACTTGTAGAATTAATCAATCATAAATTTTTTTAAGAATGGACCCTTAAGGAAATTAGTTTAATTTACTCCATAATTAAGTAGTTGTTTTAGAATAAATTTTATAATTTTAATTTCATAACATTTTACTTACATTTCTAAAACAAAAGGAAGAGATAATTAAGTAAAAGGACAAAGAAAAACAACACACACCCTGAACAGAATGCACACATTGCTTACCCTAGTCAATATTTAATAAACAACAATTTTCTTCCATTTTTTCTTTCAAACTCACGTCACACACACCCAACACCTTTTTTATTTCCAAGTCAACCCACCATCTCTCTTTCTACACATATACCAATAGTGGTAATTTTACATAAGGTCTTTCTCTCCCATCTCACCCAATTTTCACATACACGTACAACAAAATCAAATAATTGCTTTTTTCACAATTGTACTCTCTCTCTCTCTCTCTCTCTCTCTCTCTCTCTCTCTCTCTCTCTCTCTCTCTCTCTCTCTCTCTCTCTCTCTCTCTCTCTCTCTCTCTCTCTCTCTCTCTCTCTCTCTCTCTCTCTCTCTCTCTCTCTCTCTCTCTCTCTCTCTACTTTTGTCATGGAACTCACACCACACACAAATACAATCTCTCAATTAAAACAAATTCATTAACAATCTTACTTCATGAAGATACACGCATGCAGATGTATATATACAAATATCACCATTTTAGAATCAAACAATGTTTGATCTCTCTACTGCACAATACCATTTGTAAAAGGGGAGTAAAGGTTTATCTTTCTTAACACCCCATTTTCGTTCACTGCACACACGTGTACAATTTAGGAATGTCAATCTATTCCGAAATTAATGGGCTGGCCCGAAATGCCCAAAAAAAAAAGTGGGTTAGAGTCATTTTTGTAGGACCGAATTGAATTTTAACCGAACGAGCTAGCTCGAATGGGTTGGCGGCCCGAACGGGCTAGCTCAATCGGCCTGTGGGCTGGCAACCCGAATGGGCTAGCTCGATTGGCCCGTGGGCTGGAGTTTCTTTAAAAAAAAAAGATTTACTTCAATCCCAATCCCAATTCAACTCTAGATACTAGTGAAAACTAAGCGATCGCCGCCTGTTTTAATCATTGCCTTAAGCTTTGTATACTTAATGAATTTGTGGTTTAGCGGTTACTTTGGTGCTCCTTTGCAAAGGAGTTTAAAATTTTGTGTTTGCTGATTTCTATTTATTTATTTATTCAAATATAAGGATTGAATAAATAGAATAATGGTTTCAGTTCAGCAAATTAGGAAGTAAAATTGGTTTGAAAATTAACCATAAACATGTGCTTGAAATTTGTAGTCTGATGAGCTGTTTTCAATTTCGTTATGTAACAAGTGGGGAGACTTATATTTTATTTGAGAATTTACCTTTTTGGATTCGTTCTTGCTTGATTTGGATATATTCATAATTTTTTGGTTCATTTTTTCCACTGATGCAACTTCAATTGAGTCTTGGAGTTTATATTAATAACTCTTGAGCATTTTTCATGGAACTAGAAAAGAATTTAACTTTTGTCGGAAACATGTTGACCCGACGGGCTAGTCCGAAAATCGAAGTCTTAGTGTTAGGGCTAAGAATTTTTAGCCCGAAAAATTGAAAAAAATTCAGCCCAAATCGCCCGAACCGAAAAGCCCGATAACCCGATAAAATTGGTCTGAACGGGTTGGTTCGTTTGACATCCCTAGCACATCCTTAGTTATCAATTTATTTATTTTTCCAAAAAGAAAACCAATCAAATTCTCCCACCCTCTCTTTATCATTGCCCACATTAGAACACACTCAACCAAAATTTACAATCAATTTCTCTCTCCATTGTACACATGCAGCAACCTCAGAAAGAAATAGATTGATAACCAAAACTCTCCCCTTTAATCCTCCAAACTGTTGGTCAACACCTCAAAAAAATACAGAAATTGAATAACAATGGAGAAGTAGAGATTTTTCAAATATTAAAATTTATGGAGTTTATACTCGAATTTTAACCTTCAAAACATCTTAGAACCTTAAAATAAAATAAGGAAAGGGATAGAGGAAGAAGAAAGGAGTATATTGGTGTGCTTGCATATTGGATCCGAGTACCGAAAAAGTCACCCCAAAAGCACCGACTTGCGGCCATGGTGACCTTTTTCTGGCTATTACAACCTTCATGTCCTCACCAAACTTATCCCAAAGTGTTTGTAGGATAAAAAGATGTTTAAATATTGAATTTTAGAAAATTTGACCGAAGTTGGAATTTTCCGGCGGCGGCGGCGCTCCGCCTCCAGCCACCTTGCCGGAAATCGCCCTAGAATGGAAGAAGATGAAGGATTACAAAGCTCACCTTTTGAGATGAAGGAGATAGTGAATTTTAATTGATTTAAGGTGTATTTATATTTTTCTAAATTGGGTTAAAAGGGCCAAAGTCAGAATCGTATTAGGACTGAGCCTACTTTACCAATCCAAAATCAGCCCACTTAGACTAGGTTGGCCCTTACTAATAAAATTCTATAAATTAAAATGATTTAGCCTAAATCTAATTAAGTCCATTAAAATGTTTTTAGGGTGTTACACAATGAAATAGATAACAGAATTAGTTTAACTAAAATGAAAGAATTAGCCTCCTTATTTAGAATAAATGGATGGTCACGGCACCAATTAATTAGGCCTCATATATATGTCAACACTATCTCCGATCGATTAGACACATGCATATACGTATATAATTATATATATTAGAATTAATAGATGGTTATTATTATTATTATTATTATTATTATTATTATTATTATTATTATTATTATTGAAACCATATATATGAATATAAATTTTAGATCGAGCTGTCAATTTGTATAACCCACCAATAAAGGTGGGTTGGGTTAGAAAAACTTTAAGTCTGTTTAATTAAAAGCATGCCTGAAGGAGGGTGTGTGACAGTTGTGTATTTTATATAATTTTCAGATATGAATTGATGATGTTTAGAATGCTAAGTTATGTGATTTTTATAATTTTTATGTTTAATTAGTTATCATTTGGAATTTTTAACGTGTTTACTAGTTTTGCAGTATAGTGATTATTTGAAGAAAAACTATCAAATATGTACTTGGATAGTTGAATGAGGATTCAACTATAATCAAAGAAAAAAAAACACTACAAATTACACTCACGTTTGAATTAAAGTGAATCTATTAATTTTTTAGTGAATACTAATCAATGTTCTAGTGGATCAGACAAAAATGCAAATAAATAATCAGAATTTTGTATTAATAAATAATGCCTTAAAATATAAAATTTGTGTATTAATAATATTTTAAAATTGAATATCATAGAATTACTAAAATACTGTAATTTTCTAAAATTTGATGGGGCCATGACAATCCCCCTTCGGCCACTACATACAATATTTATGGTAGTATAATATTTACAAAAATAAAATATTAGGAGCAAAATTACTATTAAATATATGATAAGGTATTTATTAATTGTTATGAATTACAAGAATTAAAGTATTAAGTATAATTTATCCTTAGGTGCCTGCAATATTTAATACCTAAAATCTAACTTGTACACCGCTAAGTGACAGCTACATCAAAAGTTAGCCATTCCCAATTTCTATGAATTTTCCTTCAATGCTACAACTCAAAAACCAACCTCTACATGGTACTCCCATGCACTAATACACATCACTTTATATTTCTTTTTTCATATGCCATATTTATTACACTATTTAGTTATATGCTTATATATTTCATTAATTTTTCTAATTTAATTTAAATGATATTCAAAATAAAGAACAATATATATATGTGTATATATAAATCTGCAATGGTTATTTAATAGAAAATATCATACTACATATATATATATATATATATATATCAATACCCAAGTTAGGTACCACTTTTTTATTTTATTTTATTTTTAGTTAGGTACCAATTTTTTTATTTTTTTTTTACTCACATACCCGACATGTGGTCTTGAGGAGATTCGAACTCGTGACATTTGGTCTCCAAGCAACCTCACTCCACCACTAAGTCATCCCCACCGGACTAGTTAGGTACCAATTAACTACTTAGGAAGTAGGCAAAATCATAAATTGCGGGTACCCTTATATATATATATATATACTAGTATATCACCCGTGCGATGCACGGTTATTAAATATTGTATTCTATTGTCATAATGTATATAATATAAAATATTTATCATAAATATAAAAATAATTATATCAATTAAAATTTTAATATTATATAAGTTATATTTTAATTCCAAATTGTATATAGATTAATAAATGTATTTGCTAGCTACTAATATAATAAATTGAAACAATTTCTTATACACGTAGTGGTATAGAAATTGTTATTATATTCATCATACATTAAAATTTTCAAACGATTACATTTTCTGACCTAGAAATAACAACATAAAGTTAACTATGATTGATAATAGATTTCTTCATTAAAATTCCCACTTAAGTCATGGTACTGATAAATAGACATATTGGATAGTTGATATTCCAATAATTTGAAAAAATACATACAAACAAAATTAAAGATGAACATTCATCCATCATTTATTAGAAATGAAATGAAATTAATGAGTAAAAAACCCGAACATCTTCTATACATTTCCAATTACGTGGACCATTCGATAGTAATCTTCCATCATAGTGCATGAAGCTACAATCACGGAGGAACGTTTACTTTATATCTGTAAAAATATGACAAACAATATTGAAAATTCTATATAAATATCAAGTAACACACAGAGAAAAAAAATTCAAAACATCCACAACTTATTGAAAAGAACTTGAAAAAAAAATTATCCATGTTGCAATTTCAAAACATCCACAACTTATTTCAAGTGGACATTCAGAATTCACTTAACATGATTATATATTATCCAAATTTAACTTGTAATATAAGTAAATTTTGGATATTGACCGTTTGTAATATTGAATTTGTAGGGGTAGTTAAAAATAAAATGAGACAAAATGTTATATTAAGATTAACATAATTCAATTTATATCTAATTTGAAAAAATAAAGAAATGAAATCCAAAATAAAAATATTTAATTTAAAAAATAAATTAATATAATGCAGTTTTTTATTGGTTACCATAAATTGCAACAGAAGTAGTCGATCATCTTCTTAAAAATATTTTTTCCCCTCAATTTCAATGAAAAATATAGAATTTAAAGCAACAAAAATAATGAAATTTACGTTGGGGTACGGTTAGATAGAAAATAAATATATTCGTATGACCGAGTTTGTTCAGGTTTTACGAATGTTAAATGTAATTTTTAAAAATATTGGTACACGTTGCATGCATGATGAGATATATTAAATTATTTAATTTTAAATTACAAATAAATATTGTCAAGAGTTAAAATTACTATTTAAATATGGAAATGAGTTATTTATTTATTTATTTAAAACAACATGCAAATGATTAATACTGAATCAATTTTTTTTAAATGAAATTCAGAATATCTGAATATAAACAAAAATATATGATATTAATATTTACAAAAGTTTTACACACAAAAACAATACTACATTGTAGATTGGTCCCGGTGGGGATGGCCTAGTATTGGAGTGAGATTGCTTGGAGACCAAAGGTCACGGGTTTGAATCTCCTCAATACCATAGGTCGGGTGTGTGGATACAAAAAAAAAAATACTACATTGTAGATTGAAATTTTATTTAATTACACATGTATTTGCCTATTTTTTTGGTCAAAAATAAATTAAATTATAAACACATGCACCGTCATTTTTCTTTTTACAACCTCATAATCAATTAAAATGTACATTTTATTTTATTAGAATTTTTTAACCCAACAACATTACAACTCAATACCAACTCAATCAAAATCAATGAAGTTTCACATTACTCATAAAATCCACCATCTGATAATTTTCTCTTCATCCTCTGTATTCTTTCATGCCTTCTTGCTATTGGAGAGAGCGTGAGGGCACATAAAAAAATTATTGATATTCACCTGTAAATGTAATAACTAAGATTAGATACCAAAAAGGGTGATGATTTGTGCGCATATATTTGTAGTTTCTCGACAAATATTTGTGTTTGGAACAATGAAAATTTGATTGGCTCTTGAATCACATTTCTGCCTTTTCAAACTATCAACTAACATACAAAATAACATCATATTAAATCATTTTAACCTACGATTTAACATATCATCAAATGCTTTATATCGACAGATTAGTTAGCGTTCAAGAAAATAGTACAATTACATTTTAGAATCAGGATACCAAAAAAAATGCAAAAAAAAAAACGAAAGTGATCAATTCTAACGTACAGTGATGCATAATCGAGTCGAATAAAATATGGGTGTTGCTCCTGGCAACAATAATTTGGTTGTTATTATCTTCATTCTTGAAATACCGGATGTTGTTTCTCTTTATTATGTAACATATAAGTACTTGTAATACAAACAACTTGAAAGCTTTCAAATACTACATGGTAGTGAAGGGTGGTGTGAACACAGGGGCGGGGCTAGCCTATCGGAGGCCCCGTGCAAATATGGGCGGACCCTACTTGTTAAAAAGGAATTATGTCAAAGGGCCCCAAGCGTAAGCAGTAAAAAAAAATGTTACACTCAAGAATTGATCCCTAGCACTAAGAAACTTTAAGAAAGTAGTTTTCCACTGAGCTAAGTGACTAATTGATAATATTTTCAACTATTTATCTATATATACATATATGGACCTATATATGTTCGAGGGCCCTCGATTTTTCGGGGCCCTGTGTGGTCGCCCACCCCGCACACCCTCAAAACCGCCCCTGGTGAACATGCATATGATGAATAACATCCGATATCGCATATCGGTTGAATATATATAGCATTATTCGCTTCCCAATTTTTAGCTAAACTAGCATATCACCCGTGCGATACACGGTTATTCAATATTGTATTCTATTATCATAATGTATATATATATA
Source organism: Perilla frutescens (assembly GCA_026008535.1). Lineage (NCBI taxonomy): Eukaryota > Viridiplantae > Streptophyta > Magnoliopsida > Lamiales > Lamiaceae > Perilla > Perilla frutescens. Next base: position 35,333,837 of record BRKX01000012.1, read on the forward strand.
ATATAAGATATTTATCATAAATACAAAAATAATTATATCAATTAAAAATTTAAAATTATAGAAGTTATATTTTGATTCCAAATTGTATATAGATAAATAAATATATTTGCTACTAATAAAATAAATGGAAATAATTTCTTATACACGTAGTGGTATATGAATTGTTATTATATTCATCACACATTCAAATTTTTAAACGACTACAACTTTTGACCTGAAAATAACAACATAAAGTTAACTATGATTGAAAATAGATTTATTCATTAAAAGTCTCATGTGAGACGTGGTACTAATTAATAAATAGACATATTGGATAGCTGATATTCCAACAATTTAGAAAAAATATATTCAAAGAAAATTAAAGATGTACATTAATAAATCATTTATAAGAAAAAAAAATTCTAAAATTAATGAGTAAAAAATCTGAACATCTTCCATACATTTCCAATTATGTGGATCATTCGGTAGTAATCTCGCATCATAGTGCACGAGAAAGCTACAATCATGGAGGGGCGTTTACCCTTGCATTTGTAAAAATATGACAGACAATATTGAAAATTCTATATAAATATCAAGTAATAGACAAAGAATAAATTTCAAAACATCCACAACTTATTTAAAAGTAAAAAAAAAAAAGTGTTCGTGTTGCAAATTTTAACCAACAAATAAGAATCTCAATCACTTGTCTTAATAAGAAACAATTTTTTACAAAAAATAAATAAATTAAATAAAATGAATAACGACATTCCCTCCAATAACCATAATAAACGAATTGAATTAATTGCAAATTAAACACGAACCAAATCAATTTACATTAAATATTTATTTCCTTTCACCTAGAATTCTTCATATGAGCAATTATTCTTAGTGATTCAGCACGCTCGTCGCTGGTGCACATACCGATTAAAAAATATTTAACCTTGGAAAATTAGTGATCGACCGATGTATATTACATCATTGGAATGGATTAATTTTTAAGGTCGTGACTTGTCCACGGCGCAACAATGTTTTTCATTCTTATTTCATTTCTATATCTTATTCATATTTTAACCAATAATAAGATCCAATCGTATATATTATTGATGAGAAAAATCACATTTCATAGCATAAATAATATTTCACAATTTTACCAAATATTAATAAAAATTCACAGAGAGCTAAAAATTATTAATCCAAATAACATGAAGTCCCACCAAAATATAAATCATGAAACTGAGAAAAGTCTAGCATTTGCAAATAGCTTCCCCCAACAATTAATCAATTAGTCTTTTTTTTTGCTAAACAATTTGTTGATAATTAACTAATCAAATACCCACACACACTTTCCCTAATCTATTAAGGACATTCAAACATTTGAAACTCTTATGTAAAATTTTCAGAATTCATTTAACATGACTATATATTATCCAAATTTAACTTGTAATATAAGTAAATCTTGGATTGGGAGTATATGTAATAATTGGACTGACCAATTTGTAACATTGGACTTGTAGGGGTAGTTAAAATTAAAGTGAGAGAAAATGTTATAATAAGATTAACATAATTCAATTTATATATAATTTTAAAAAATAAAGAAATGAAATCCAAAATAAAAATATTTAGCTTGAAAAATAAATTAATATAATGTAGTTTTTTAATTGGTTATCATAACTTGCAACAAAATCAATCACCTTCTTAAAAATAATTTTTCCCCATAATTTCAATGAAAAATATATAATTGTAAGCAAAAAAATAAAATGAAATTTATGTTGGGGTTAACATAATTATATAGAAAATAAATATATTCTTATGATCGAGTTTATTTGGTTTTACGAATATTAAATATAATTTTTTTAAAATATTGGTACATGTTGCATGCATCTGTAAGACATGATCGGGAAAAATTAATTTTACTATTAGATATATTATAATAATGGAACATTGTTTTCTGTATTGTTTTAGCTTACAATCCACCCAATTAGTCTTAATACATCTATATGGTGAATCTATATATTATACAAATTTATTTGTTGGGGTAATCCATTTTAAATGTACGACTTAATATTACAATTATGATAAATTTATAGTATAATATATCAATGTAATCTCTCCATGTGTGTTTAACCATAAATTTTAGTGTCATTATTTAAGGGATTTTTTTTTTTTTTTGCAACTGAGCTTATAAATATATTGAAATTAATTATAGAATATTTAAGAAATATTTATCTAGAATTAAGAATAATTTTACATACACATAATTAGGGTATTATAAAATATTCTAAGGAAAATTGCAACTTACCTTATACAGTATATAATGAAATCAATTATCGAGTATTTAAGAAATATTTATCCGCAATTAAAAATAATTATATATACACATAATTAGATAATCATAAAATAGTCTAAAGAAAATTTTAGTTGGGTTTTATAGTATTGATTTTATGTAAATTATAACAACTACTAAATTAAATGAATAATTTATTATTAAATTAAATAATGAGATCTTTTAATACTAAATAATTAATTTTTAAAACAGAAAAATTAAATAGATGGGAAGAGACGTACTTTTATGTTTGATGTATGAAACATTGCATTACTTAATATATATTATAAAGATAAAGATTACGATACACAATTATATAGAATATATTTAGTTTCAAATTAAGATTATGTTTTAATTCATTATTAATTAACTAAATTCTACCTAATACTATATATGTTTGTATAGATGTTAAATTAAAATGATGCGTATTATATGTGTTATTATATATTTTATGGAATCAACAACATATTTTGTTATTGTTTCTATGATTAATTGATTTTTTATGGATTTAGGAAAATAATTATTCCCATTTGATTGCATGTTATTTATGAAAATTATTAGATATATTTTTGAAAAATTGTTTACTAATAACTTATTTTGATTTCATATTAAATATTTATATATTTAGAAATATATTTTGAGCGGCAAAATTTATGATTTCTATTTTAAGCGATTATCTTACTTTTAGATAATATATAGATTAGTACATTGTTTAGTTACCAAAAACTAAATTAATATATAGCAGGATTGATGGTATATACTAATATTTATTGAATGATATCATTACCTTTATTAATTAAATAATATATATATAATATAAAATATATATATATGCATATATATAAGTGTCCTATTAAATGATGGTATGATTTAGAAAATCAAAATATAGCTATACTATCTATATTTAAACGGGGATTTGTAGGCGATTATTTTTTAATTAATTAATTAAATAATTAATTAATATTAACAACTATTTTTAATGAATATTATATTTATATTTCGGGCAAGTGTAAATGAGCAAGAAAATTTAGACTTTCTATTCAAGGTGACTATCTTACTTTTAGATATAATATAGATACACACTCTCCTTCTCTTCGATTTTTACCTCAATAACGACCAACAGGAGGTACTCTTTGCTTGTTCCTTTTTGCTCTGCCAAGCCCACGATTCATCGTATCTATTCGAGGTTCGCTTTATTAATTCTATATATATATATATATATATATATATATATATATATATATATATATATATATATATATATATATATATACTTCCTTCGATTTTAATTAAGTGGCATTTTGGATAAATGCACACATATTAATAACTTAATTGAGTTATCTAATATACTCTTGTGTAAATACATTAAATGAGTTAAATATAGATGTATGAATGCATTAAATGAGTACAAGTGTGTGAAAAATGTGAATTTTATGTTTCAAATTTGTAGAATGACGTTTTTTTGAAACAAAATTTAAATGCTAGAAAAACACTTATTTAGAAACAGAGGGGGTATAATAATAATCATCAATCTTTAATTTTAAACAAGTTTTTTTGGGATATATACAAAAACACCACTGTCGACCTTTTAATTTGGGTTAGTGACTGCTTCAATCCTCAATTTCTCATCACCAATTGAAAAAAAAAAAAAAAAAGAAACAGTTCAAAAATTCCCACTAATCTTATTGTTGCATGCGTGTATGAATTTCCCAAGAAATCACAAGCATTAGTGTGCGACAAGTATTTCTACTTAGGTACATTTGCATGGATTTTCGAATGAATAATCAATATTAAATAAATGACTTTGTGATTAATTGACAATATTTAATTCTGGGTTGATAAATAAAATGAATATAAAAATATAAAGCTACCGGAGTTCGTTGTGTAAGATCAGTTGTGTTGTGTATGAGAATCTGGCAGGCCAAAGAGTGAGCAACATGTGGAGACTTAAAATTGCAGAAGGCGTTGATGGGCCTTACCTCTACAGCACCAACAACTATGTGGGAAGACAAACTTGGGAATTCGATCCCGATTACGGCACACCGGAACTCCGGGAAGAGGTCGACAAAGCCCGCCGGAATTTCTGGCTTAACCGTCACAAGGTCAAGCCCAGCAGTGATCTCCTTTGGCAGATTCAGGTTATATTATACAAGCCACCTTCACTGTTTATATTACTTTAGATTTTATTTTCGTTATTTCAATCTTGATTTTGAATTATGGATTTAGATTTAAACAAGAAATCTGAATGAATTCACTTGCTCGCTTCTACAACGGTCTGACGGGCCCGCTCGGCCGGAAACTCACCTCCAAACCCAAACCCACCCAAAAACAAAAATCTCAAAATTTCAAATGATTATAATATTTTCGTTTTTAATTTGAGTTATGCAAAAAATAAAAAATAAATTAAAAGTCTTTTTATGATCTTTCATTTGAAATTTTACAAGGGCGTGTTTAGGCGAAGAAATGTGTACAAAAAGATACAAAATATTCAATTTTCATAGCATATACAAACTCTAAATGCATGAAATTAAATTCTAAAATAATAATTAAAACCTTAATTGAGATATAATAAACGCTAATTGAGGTTAATAAACTTTAATTGGGATGTAATAAATCCTAACTGAGATCAATAGATACTAATTGGATGTAGCAAACTCTAAATATCATTAATAAACCATAATTAAGTAAGTTTGCATGAGATTGATACTTTTCAGACTACTAGTGATACATTTTAATGTTATGAGTAGTTTTTTTTTCTTTTTTTTGGAACGGGTCTAAGAGATCTTTCTCGATCAATCCCCTTGCTCCTCATTCTTCGAGAATCAAAAATTTTCAAATTTGAATTTGTTCATTTGAAATTTAGGTTCTTCGCGGGCAAAACTCACCTATCTACATGAGTATTGTTTGCCGAAGTAATTGAGTGTGTCGATTTTGAGTTTAATTAAACTAGTATTTCTCATGTGCGATACACAAATAATAATTTTTTTATATATGTAATATTATGATTCTTTTTATTTTATATGTTGTGTTCAGTTTTTAAAATTAATAAAATGATATGCACATGTGTTAACTAATTAGACAAGAAGATCAATTTTGTATAGTTACGACAAACAAAAAGAAAATTAAATTTTAGGAACTAAATGAAAAAAAAATTAGGAACTAAATGAAAATCCATATTTGAAAGATCAAATTGGAATATTTCCAACGTTACGATTTTATAAATAACAATGTATAATTCTCCACGATTATAGAACATTTGGTTTCTTTGAATATATGACATGTATAAAAAAAATATAATTATATAATTATTTTAAATGATGAAATTGAAATATAAAAAATAACATATTATTATTATTATTATTATTATTATTATTATTATTATTATTATTATTATTATTATTATTATAGTGCAATACAAATGAAAGCTATTTTTTAGGTGACAAATGTAGAGTGATACAAATCATCCATCTATGCATAAAAAGATAAAATTAAAAAAAAAATGTTACAAATCTCAAATATCCAAGTAAAAAATAATAATAAATAAGATTACAAAATTTCTTAAAATATAACAGTTGTAATCTAAACTGTCGTGGAAATAATAATAATAATAAAGAAAATTTACAACAATAAATGTTATTGCTGTTGTTTATTAACTCAAAACTGTTGTCTAAGGCAAAATGTGTAATAGACAACGATTTACACCAGAACTGTTGTCTATTACACGATTTTACCTTAATATATGGATAGATTATTAAACAATATGAATGATTTATTTCTTGAATTAACTTGCACTAACTAGACTTTAACCCAACTTGTTAATCATAGATTAGATCATGTTTTCAAAACAATGTTTTGAAACGATTGATCTCGTCCGCTTTAATCCGCCATCACACATCTTCTACTAATTTTGAAATGCAAACAAAACATAGTTACTTGCTCATCCCTTCACTTGCAGATGCAACCTTCTATTCTATATCGTATCTCAATTATTAGATTACGGTAGTCATGTATATTTGATGTTTTTAAATAAATATTAACTAAAAAAAATTAAATACACACAATCAAAACTCAATAATAGAAATATGAGATGAAATTCAAATTTAGAATTAATATAAGATCTGGTTGGACTTCATTGCACACACACATTAGGGCTCGTTGGCAGGGCCGATTCTAGTAATTTGGTGGCCTGGATCGTGATGAAAAATGAGGTCCCTGTTTTGCATTTTATAATTTGATAAATAAATTGAACAACATACACTATATACAAAATATAATCGACATGTCTCTTTAGACCTCTTTCCACCAGAAAATCTCTCTTTTTTTTTTTCTGATCAATATTGTTCCACTTTTCTGGATCATCAAAACAATCTAAACTTTCGTGTTGCATAAACGCATCATCTTCCTCATCATTACTCAATTCATCATTATTGACATCGATTATGGGTTCAAACACTACTCCACCATTATTCGAATCTTCACCAATCAAATTTTCAACTTTGTTTGCACTCTCTACTCTTTTTTTGTCAAAACTAAAGTATTTATTTATGTCACCTGCTTGACTCTTGATCAATTATTATTCTTCTAATTTTCATTTTCTTTTCTGATATCCAGACTTATGCTTGCGATTCATGATTCTAAAAAAATATATATGAAATATATGAGATTATTAATCAAATCAAACAAACAAAATTAAAATTCTACATCACAAATACAATAAACAAAACAATATACAAATAATGAAATAAATTACCTATTGTTGGCAGCAACCTTCAAAGTCCTGCAATATTCATCGCTGGTTAGCTTGGCTTTAGTATGTTTTGAGTTATAATAATAAAGAATTAAACATTAATAAAAAAAAAAATTGGGGTTTGATTTTAAGAGTGTAGATTACGGCTGTTTATAAGAAAAAGGAAAAAATGGTTTGCGGAAAGTAGTTTTGTAAGGTCCGAAACCCTCGCCATCTATATTCCGCAAAGTGTTAACACTTACCACCAAGCCAAATTCATTTCTAATACATTTTTACAACTACTATTGTATATATAATATTATCAAAAAATTTGGGGGCCTCTAATTTTTTCTTATTTTTCGGGACCTGAGGCGACCGACTCACTTGCCTCATGCAAGAAGCGGCCCTGCTCGTTGGATTGTCAGAAAAGTAAAGTTGTCTGGAAATATGATTTTGAGAAAAATGAATGTTGTATATTGTTTATCCTATGCTTGGAACATAACAAGAAAAATGTAAGTATTCTCATTTTAGTATTTTTTTTATTAAAATTAATCAAGTAGACTTATTAGGATAAATTAATAATAATGTAGACTTGTAGTCTAAGGATATTCTTCAACATTTTATGGTGAGAGACCGGAGTTCGATCATCATTCTCATTCTCTAATTTAAAAAACAAAAAATTAACAATTAAGAAAATATATAAATAAATAAAGATAAATTAATATTTAAGATTATACATAAATAATTACAAACCTTACACAAACCATTGATTATAAAAAATAATTTGCATTAATTTACAAATGCAAATATATATATATATATATATAATTTGGTCATCATTTGAACAAAAAATGTTACTTATGTCGAATTTTGTTGTTAATTCTACTGACCACCAATTGCAAAAAAAAAATGATAATCAAATTTAGTAGTAGTTTTTTTTTTTGATAGTTAAAACTTTATAATAAAAAACTAACAGTAATGCATAAAAAAGATTAAGATATTTTTGTTCAAATTTTTTAATTTTTTTATTGAAAATAAAAATAAAAATTTTAGTAATAATTTATAAAAATAATGAAAGAAAAAATTGAATTATGAAATCGTCTAGTGCAAGATTCCTAGAGGGAAGGAAAAAGAATACCTAATTCAAGTAAGTATTCATAATCCAGGAAAATTGTACTAGTTTTCTTATTTTGAGGATTCTGATTACTTTTCAAAATTCCTAAAAATTGACCAAACACAGAAATTTAAAAATAAGGAATCAAATTATTTTCCAATGCCATGTTCTTTGTCAACTAAAGGAGACCTAAACATACAAAAGTACAAAAAAAAATATGAAAACCAAATGGTGGGGAGCAGGCTAGCTCCTGTTGCCCCTTCCCCACGGCCACAATTCAGCAATTGAATTACATTCACTTCTCCACATAAGATCCTCAATTTTAAATTGGTGTTCTATCTTATTTTTAAACTAATAGATTTATGTCATTTGTATTTTTTTTAATAATTTTTTTTAATTTTTTAAATACACATAACATAAAATAAATTAACCTTTGCAAGTTTGTTGAATTTTAGTAAATTCTTTAAAATCATCAATTTAGCTATATATATTGAGTGAAGTTATGACCAAATTAATTATTGTTTTAGGCAAAATTAATTTAAGTTTGATAATAATATTTAGGCAAGATCATCAAAACATTAATAATGATAAACACAATTAATGTTCAGTATTTATTATTTATTTTCATCTAATATTGATTAATAATAAATTAACTTTTTGTCTACAAGTAATAAGTTATACTTCCTCCGTCCTAATAAGATAAATTTGTTTTTCTTTTTTGAATGTCTCAATATATAGGTTGGTTTCTATATATATTTAGCTAATTTACTAATATATATATCCCTATTTAATATGCTTGCATTAAACATTAATTTATTATTAAAGAAATAAATATGAGCATATTTAGAAGTATCTTGATTAATTATCTTTCTGAATATTTTTTTAATCCTTGTGAAAATTTAATTAACTTTATTTTATTGGGACAGAGGGAGTAATATTCTTAAATGACCGTAAGAGAATCCAAGATGAAGTAAATTAACGTGTGAAAGATCAGTTACATTGTGCATGAGTATGATCTATTAAAATAAAATATAGAATTTATAATTATGGGTACAAATAAAAAGTAGTTACAAAATTAAGGTTAATTAATTTAGAATTTATGGGTAATTATATCTAAGTGCAGTCTTTTGCACGAGAAGAGTTTCAAACAGACGATAGCCCAAGTGAAGGTGGGTGACGAGGAAGATATAAGCAAGGAGGCAGCCACTGTCACACTCCGGCGAGCCGTCCAGTTCTTTTCGGAGCTACAAGCAAGCGACGGGCATTGGCCGGCAGAAAATGGTGGCGTTTTGTTCTTTCTTCCACCTCTGGTTAGTCCTGCATGTCGTCGTAGCATCAACACTCAGATTGCAATGTTTTCCTGCATGTAAATGTAAATGTATCTTACTGTTAAGTTGCATTGCAGGTGATGATTCTATACATCACTGGCCATCTCAACACTGTTTTTTCGGCAGAACATCGTCGGGAAATCCTCCGTTACATATACTGCCATCAGGTGCAATATTAATTGGAACATATGTACATATATTTTTCAAAAAGAAATGAATCAACATTAATTAATTTAATTTGTTAGTATTAATTAATTAATTAATTAATTAATTAATTAATTAATTAGTTGAACAAAAATATATATGTACTCGATCACAAATTAAATGAATTAATTGTTGATCACAACCGAATGAGGACAGTGGGTGGGGATTGCATATAGAAGGGCACATCACAATGTTCTGCATCGCGCTTAACTACATTTGCATACGTATACTAGGAGTAGGAAGAGTGACGTGCGGTCGTTTCGCGCTCAAAATAAATTTGTAAACTCATGTGCCCACATCGAGCGTAGCTAGTCAATGAGTACGGGTCGATCCCACAGAAAGCTGTTGCGATTCTATCTTCAAGTAACCAATCACAAAGGGGGGTTTGGTGTTGTCACTAGACTGAATTTAAATCTGCAAAAGTAACTAGAGAAAATATCAAATTACAAAAGATTCTGGTTTTTGAATTAGAATTTGATTTAAACATAAAACAACTCGATCATGGGCACACCGATTTTCATACATGATAGGTCATCTAGTTATGGTGACCGGATTCTTCTTTGCATCTCTTTATCCATCCTTTCATTTTAGGTTTAAAAGTGATTCCTCTTCGATTAAACCCCTAACCAGTTACCCACCTCCCGATTCCTCTAAGAGATGTAAGCAAACAAGCAGCAGTGTGCCCTAGACGGACCCAGATCTATTGTGTTCAACTGATTCCTCTTGTGCCCACAACACCCCACTAATTCCCTTATTACTATATGAACCGACACACAGTCACGATTCGCCAATTCAATTAATAGTGGTGTGCCCTCTTTACCTAACGAGTGATCAGCCACATTGGGCACTTCAGACACACACTCACGTGGAACAAGGCTCAAGAATTAACGAAAATTAATCATGCATTACTATGCTCATTTTGGCCTCACGAGTCCAGATTTATGCTCAAATCAATTTTATCGTTCAAATGCCAGAATTAAAGATCTAGCCGAGAAGGCTAGACATAATTAAAACTGCAGAATTTAAAGACATCAAATTAAATAAGAACTTACTGAATTAATTAAGCAAAAACTCGACTCCAACGTCGATGAACATGAACATAACCTAAGTCCCGAAGGTTTAAGACCTTTCGGATTGTTTTGGCTGCCTAAGCAGCGTACTGAAAATAAAGATGCAGAAATTCGAAATGTAAAATGTTTCAGACTGTCTAAAACTTGTTTTTCCAGAGACTAAACTTGTTTAAATAACTACATTTCCGAGTGGAGTTTCCCCCCACAGGCGGGGGTCTTCTGCTGAAATTCCGGAACGACGTGCCCTCTCTGACCTTGACTGGATAAGCTTCAGCTTTAACAAATCCCTATTTTTTAGGGATTGTTCTTATCTCCTCTGATTGAGCTTATCTCTTCGGCTAAGCTTAACCTTTTGTTGCAGCGTCTTCTAAGAGTCCAGTTTAGCTCCAACTCTCCTTCGGATATGTAGCTATCTTCCACCAGCTTCCTTTCAACTGAATCCCGAGTTTCACTGGAATGCCCATTCTGACCTGTGGTCGAGTCTATGCGAGTACTGTGGGCACGGCATCATCTGTTAGTTCCATCCGTATCTGATATGCCCACTTCACCGACCGAATGTGGGATGGATACTGAAGAAGTCCCCTGTGCCTCTAATGAACATATGTGTGAGATATACGTGAATAACTGGGCATAAAATGCCCCTTCCACCAGACTCGACTCTTGGAATGCCCTTTGACCGCAACCTGGTTCTTTTCGACTCAAAACATACTAAAAAGGACATTTATAGAGGGTAAAATGCCCATAAAAACATGAAATAAATGTACTTATCAAAGAGAAAGCAATGCCTGCAGAGCAAGAAAATGGATTCTTGATCATGGCACTGCCAAAGCTATCATTTCTTGGGGAAAGACTTGGCTTTCGGTATCTTAATACTTCAATTTAATTCGATCAATTTAATTATAAAATCATCAGTTGAATTCAACTAATTAACGAATCTTGATTTTGATTATGTAGATACTCGGAGTATTTGAATGGTCAGAAAGCAACCCAATGCCCTCTGAATTTTGGCTACTTCCATCGTTTTTCCATATACATCCAGGTAATCAATTAGCATGGATTAATTAATTATTAACTCTTCAAAATTTATTAATAATTCATTACATATATATAATTAAAGTTCTTATCTCTGAAATTTCTTCTCGTCACCAAATTAAATACAGTAAAAATGTGGTGCTACTGTCGTATGGTTTACTTGCCGATGTCATATCTGTACGGCAAGAGATTTGTGGGTCCAATAACTCCACTAGTCTTACAACTAAGAGAAGAGCTCTACGATCAGCCTTATGAAGAAATCAAGTGGAGGAGCATAAGGCATCTCTGTGCCAAGGTAAAAAGAAAAAAATTGAAACTTAATTAAAAGATTTTTAGTGTTTCTTGATATGATGGTGAAATTACTCAGCTCCATATTCGCAGTGATCATCTATGAAAACGTGTTTGCTAAATATTATCAATGCAGGAGGATATGTATTACCCTCATCTATTAGTTCAAGATTTGATATGGGATAGTTGTTACATATATACTAACCGAGCCTCTGCTGACTCGTTGGCCTTTGAATAAGTTGAGAGAGAAGGCACTTAAGGTGACAATGGAATACATCCACTATGAAGATGAAAACAATAGATACATCACTATGGGGTGTGTGGAGAAGGTATTATGTATGCTAGCATGTTGGGTGAAGGATCCAAATGGAGACCATTTTAAGAAACATCTCGCAAGAATCGATGATTACCTATGGATTACAGAAGATGGCATGAAAATGCAAGGTTGTGGTACTCAGTTATAGGATGCGGGTTTTGCCATAGAAGCATTGCTGGCTACTGATCTCACCAATGAAATAGGCCACACCTTAAAAAATGGTCATGACTTCATCAAGAAGTCTCAAGTTAATTGCAAGCATATTATATATATATATATATATATATATGTAGTTTAATGAATGGATATTAATATTAGGTTGTTTGCATGTAGGTGAAGGATAATCCATCCGGAGACTTTCTAAGCATGTACCGACACATTTCCAAAGGAGCGTGGACATTTTCAGACCAAGATCAGGGATGGCAAGTGTCTGATTGCACCGCACATGGATTGAAGGTATGTGTGTGTGGATTTTTAATTATCAAGAAAAAATAAGGCTAAACAATTCTGATTGTCCTATTAATTTCCTTGTGATTCTCGATCCAGTGTTGTCTTCTATTGTCAATGATGCCTCCTGAGATCGTAGGAGAACAAATGGAACCAGAGAGATTCTTCAATGTTGTCAAGATATTGATCTCTTGGCTGGTACATGTACAATATTTTTTTAAAAGCCCTAATTTTATTTTTCAATCACATGCATTAATTATATATTAGCCATTGCAAAGGATATATATATATGTGTGTGTGTGTGTGTGTGTGTGTGTGTGTATTAATAATTGGGGTTAAACATTGCGGAGCAAAAATGGCGGTTTACCTGCATGGGAACCTGCAGGGGCCTCAGAGTGGTTAGAGGTATATATAGCATGCATGAAAATTAATTAATATCAAAATATTGAGTGAATTAATTAATTTGTCAAACCTGGTAATGATGATCTATATATTTTGAAATGCAGATGTTGAATCCTACATAATTCTTGGCTGATGTTGTGATTGAGCATGAGTAAGATCAATCGAATCCAGTTGTAATAGTACATAATCAGATGTAAGTGGAAGTGAGCCTAATTAATTAACAAAGATCGATTTAATTTTAATGTAGGTATGCATAGTGCACTTCATCAGCAATTCAAGCACTGGTTCTGTTCAACAACTTGTATCCTAATCATCAAAATAAATAGATCGAAATCTGTATTACAAAGGCTGACTACCTCCAACATGTTCAAAGACCTGATGGTTCATGGTACATCCATTAATTAATTACACGAACTTATAATGCACTGTCATGTGTTGTATATATATACATTTTTTTTTGGTTGATGAGTGACGAGTGGTGTTAGTGTTATAAATACTTATAGGTATGGAAGTTGGGGTGTTTGCTTCACATATGCTACTTGGTTTGCACTTGGTGGACTAGCACCAGCTGGTAAGACCTACAACAATTGCGCTGCAGTTCGAAAAGCAATCAATTTTCTGCTGAAATCACAAAGTGATGATGGTGGTTGGGGAGAAAGCTATTTGTCTTGCTCAATCAAGGTAACTTAATTTTCAATTAATATGAGATCACTAGCTACATATATATCAATTACTCAAATGAGTTGCCCACGGATCATTTTCTTTAATTAAGATGTTTATTAAGTTAATTTAGGTTTTATTGAATATATATATATATATATATATAGGAGTACATACCAATATTGGAGCAAAACCGCTCCAACCTCGTTCATACTTCATGGGCTATGATCGGTCTAATCCATTATGGCCAGGCAAGTTTCCTATTTACGTTAATTATACGTATTTTCAATCTTGTATTCTAATTTATTGAATTTTTTAAAGATTATAAAAACATGACAATGAGAAATAAATAGCCTAGCTTGTCCACGTTCATTTTCAATGATGAGACTACATTTGTAATGAGTGACAGGCTGAGAGAGATCCAACAGCTCTCCACCGTGTAGCAAAGCTTCTCATCAACTCACAGATGGAAAATGGTGACTTTCCCCAGCAGGTATATGTATATATACACATTTGATCAAGAACAATTGCCGGTCGACCATTAATATATATTCTTCCTATTTAAAATTGATTATTTTATTATTAATTACCAACTATATATGTGTTGTTTGATTTAATTACTTTCAGGAAATAACTGGGGTTTTTTCTGAAGAACTGCATGTTTCATTATGCAGCATACAGAAACATATACCCATTATGGGCACTAGCTGAATATTGCAAGCATGTATTACCATCAAAATCCACCTAAATATAAATAATTTTAATTGTTGGTTTTTCCTTAATATTTTAAATATCACGACTCTATTATCATCGTGCACTCATATCGTATGATCAGATGCACAACAATAATATGTATGACCGATCGTTTGATATTACTTCTCTTGATCATGATGTATTTTGATATAATACACTAAAAAAACTTGATGTTTAGCCATAGGATATTTCATCGCTAAACACAAGAAGTTCGTTGTTAAGATAAGCTAGAGCTGTCAAAATGCATAGCCTGGCCCAGCCCAACCCAAACCCATCAGGCCACCTGTCATAAATGGGATGGGCTGGCCTAGCCTAAAATTTTGATGGGCAGTAATATTCAGGCCATGGGCAGGCCATTAGGGCTATTGGGTCAAATAGAGGTCAAATCCTTTTTTTTTTTTTTTAAATTCCCCATATCTTTATTAGTTTGTTTTCCTAGTCTTCACGGCTGCTACTTATATTGCGACTAATTTTTGCATGATTTTCAAAGTAAAATGTCCTCTTTCAATTCATTTTCACTTTGTCATTTTAACATTAATTCAAATCACTATATCGAATTTGATTTATGTGACCAATAAACAAACCATAAAATTATACATATCAATAAAGAGTTTAAAAAAGACCAAATATGCATAACTAGAGTCTCAAATATATAACAATAAAAGTCTCAAATACATAAATAGTAAATTAAAAATTTAAATGCAAGTAAACACAAGTGAAAAATGATGTCAATATGCCACCACTCATCAATTATCATCAAGCGTGTTGGAACTGTCCTCAAACACTTGTATCTTCTCCACATCTTGCACATTTCAATTTAAAAATTTGGTAAGTGGAAGAGTAGTTAATAGGCCTATAATTCAATAAAATAATTATAAATGAAAAAAAATATAATAGATTATAAAATAATACCTGAAGATGTAGTAGCTTCAGTTTCAGAAAAACCATGTAACCAATTACAAGTACAAATGAGAGCTTGTACGGTTTCAGGAAGCAGACAACTTCGATACTTATTCAATATACGAGAACCAATGCTAAATGTAGATTCCGAAACTACTATTGTGATTGGAATGCTTAAAATATCACAAGCCATAATTGCAAGTCGAGGAAATCAATGTCTATTCAATTTCCAAAATTCTAGCACATCTACATTTACTTCAACCATATTTTCGTATATATCAAGTTCAGATTTACCTTCATTTGAAGTCATTTGACGCAACTCTTCAACAAACTCCTACAATTAAATGAACAAAATGTAAACATAGTGATAAGTCCATTTATTTCGTGTTTTTATGGGCATTTTTTCCTCTATAAATGTCCTTTTTAGTATGTTTTGAGTCGAAAAGAACCAGGTTACGGTCAAAGGGCATTCCAAGAGTCGAGTCTGGCGGAAGGGGCATTTTATGCCCAGTTATTCACGTATATCTCACACATATGTTCATTAGAGGCACAGGGGACTTCTTAAGTATCCATCCCACATTCGGTCAGTGAAGTGGGCATATCAGATACGAATGGAGCTGACAGATGATGACGTGCCCACAATACTCGCACAGACTCGACCACAGGGAAGAATGGGCATTCTAGTGAAATTCGGGATTTAGTTGAAGGACAGTTGGTGGAAGGATAGCTACATATCCGCAGGAGAGTTGGAGCTAAGCTGGACTCCTGGAAGGTGCTGCAACAAAAGGATAAGCTCAGACAAGGAGATAAAGCTCAATCTGAGGCGATAAGAGCAATCCCAAAAAAATAGGGATTTGTTGAAGATGAAGCTTATCCAGTCAAAGTCAGCGAGGGCACACCGTTCCGGATTTTCAGCAGAAGACCCCCGCCTGTGGGGGAAACTCTACTCGGGAATGTAGTTATTTAAACAAGTTTAGTTTCTCGAATAGGAGAGTTTAGACAGTCTGAAACATTTTACATTTTTTACATTTTTGCATCTTTAATTTCTGCACGCTGCTTAGGCAGCCAAACAATCCGAAAGGTCTTAAACCTTCGGGACTTAGGTTATGTTCATGTTCATCGACGTTGGAGTCGAGTTTTTGCTTAATTAATTCAGTAAGTTCTTGTTTATTTTTATGTCTTTAAATTCTGCAGTTTTAATTATGTCTAGCCTTCTCGGCTAGATCTTTAATTCTGGCATTTGAACGATAAAATTGATTTGAGCATAAATCTGGACTCGTGAGGCCAAAATGAGCATAGTAATGCATGATTAGTTTTCGTTAATTCTTGAGCCTTGTTCCACGTGAGTGTGTGTTTGAAGTGCCCAATGTGGCTGATCACTCGTTAGGTAAAGAGGGCACACCATTATTAATTGAATTGGCGAATCGTGACTGTGTGTCGGTTCATATAGTAATAAGGGAATTAGTGGGGTGTTGTGGGCACAAGAGGAATCAGTTGAACACAATAGATCTGGGTCCGTCTAGGGCACACTGCTGCTTGTTTGCTTACATCTCTTAGAGGAATCGGGAGGTGGGTAACTGGTTAGGGGTTTAATCGAAGAGGAATCACTTTTAAACCTAAAATGAAAGGATGGATAAAGAGATGCAGAGAAGAATCCGGTCACCATAACTAGATGACCTATCATGTATGAAAATCGGTGTGCCCATGATCGAGTTGTTTTATGTTTAAATCAAATTCTAATTCAAATGCCAGAATCTTTTGTAATTTGATATTTTCTCTAGTTACTTTTGCAGATTTAAATTCAGTCTAGTGACAACACCAAACCCCCCTTTGTGATTGGTTACTTGAAGATAGAATCGCAACAGCTTTCTATGGGATCGACCCGTACTCATTGGCTAGCTACGCTCGATGTGAGCACAAGAGTTTACAAATATATTTTTGAGCGCGAAACGACCGCGCGTCACATAGCAAAATTTATTTATATATTTTTTTTATCAACTTATATATTTAGTATCAATAACTTACAGTATATATGACTGCCTCTGGATCTGAAATAGATGATGAACATGTTCCACTTGTCATTAGATGTACTTGTGAATGAGTGTGAACCTCTTTTGAACTAAGAGGAGTAGAGCATGCTCATACATATTCACCGAAGAGTTTATACAAAGCTCTCTTTACCCTATCCACCTTTCCTTGAAAATCTTGTGGGTAAATTTTCTTATAGACAAAGGTCAAGAATTGCAACTTTATCTTTAGGTGAAGAATACATCCAAGTGCAAGAATAACATTATATTCATCCCAATACTTATCAAACTCGAGTTTCATGCTTGCAGCCATATCCTTGATCACCTCATCTTGGCAAGTCATAAATTCATTCAACTTCATTTCTATAGTTGCAATTTGCATGAAATACAAATTTGAGGTAGGATATGATGATCCGGATATCAAGTTGGTAATGTGATAAAATGGGGCCAAAAAAGCACATATTTTCTCTACTCTTACCCACTCTTCATTAGTTAGACAAAGCTTGAAGTGTTTATCATTGTAGCTCATACAAGTGAATGCAAGACGATACTTAATAGCACTTTCGAGCATCAAATATGTAGAATTCCATCTAGTGGATACATCCAACCTCAAGAAACCTCCACCAACATCACCTAATTGCACCTCTTGAATACATTTTTGAAACTCCCTCAACCTCCCCTCTGAAGCTTTCACATACTTAACATTTCCTCTAATTTTTTTCAAAGCATCATCCGCCACTTTTAAGCCATCTTACACAATGATATTCAAAATATGTGCACAACACCTAACATGAAAGAACTCACCTTGACATAACAAACTATTTTACAAATTGAGTCTCTCTTTTAAAATTCTCGACATGCTATAATTGGAAGTTGCATTATCTAAAGTGAGTGAAAATATTTTAAAATCTATTCCCCAATCTCTAAGCACCCCAAGAACTTTTCCCGATAATTCCAAACCTGAATGAGGAGGATCTAAATCACAAAATGTAAGTAATTTAGTATTTAGCTTCCATTTGTCATCAACATAATGTGCCGTTACAGTCATATAACCTTGTGTAGTAACGGTAGTTCAAACATCAGAAGTCAAACAAATTCTTCCACAAATACCACCTAGTAAGCTCTTCAATTTATCCTTTTCAATTAGATACACATTCATACAATCAGATTTTGCAGTGTTCTTACTTATGGATTTGAAGTCAGGATTCAATACTTTGTTCAAAGCATTCACAGCATCATACTCACAGTAGCTAAATGAAAGATCATGTTGAGTAATACACCTAGCCAATGCATCTCGATAAGCTCTACTATCAAATGCCCACATCTTCACTAGTGTAGTTTGGTTATCTAACATTACTCCCACATCATGATATTTAAGATGGGTTTTTAAACATTTCTCAGAATGGCGCTTCAAATGATTGGTGCCAGAATCTGGGTTGCAAGTATACAATTTACCACAATTTTTGCATTCACATTTCTCTGCCCTATTTATTTTACCAATCTTTGTATAATACATCCACACCTCTGATCTCATTCTTTTCCCATCTCCACCATCCAAATTGTCTACTCTACCAAACCTACTTTTAGAACCACCACCCATATTCCTACTCTTAGAACCACCGCGATCATCAAAAGTGCTAGAAGTATGTGTACATGTGGGTGCAATACTCTTCTTGTTACTCTCTGGGCTCTTAGTACTATTAGGAGTGGAAACACGAGTAGAAGCAGATTCTAAAAGTTACAGCTCATAATCCACATCCTCCAAAGCTTGTATCATATCCATTTTTAGATCCCTGAAATTAAAATTAAAGTGACTGACATTAACATTAATGAGTCTGGCATAGTAAGAGTTTGTAACAAGGTACTTTGTTGGCTCTCACAGCTACAAATTTTGCAAACACAAGACTGTCACTATAACTGAACTCAAATCAAATTCCCCGCATTTATGAAAATTGTCTCACAAATGCTGTCTAACTCAAAATTGTAATCTGACTTAAGGCAATGAAATGTTCAAACGACAATCTACTCTTCAACAAAGGCCTTAATACATGCATATATATGAAATTCAACTCAAGCTCAAACAGATCTAATATGATATTATCAATGTATGTAAAAAATCAATAAGAGTACTGATATATTTATAATAAGGACTTCCATATTAGGATTGTATCTTATCTTTTGCAAATTAAGAAATTAAAAAAATAAAAAACAAAGATTAGAAGAAACTCGTCTTCTTCTTCTTCTCGAATTCCAGAACACGACTCAAAAATCACTTCAAAAATAATATACAAAAGAATTATTATTAACCTGGCATGTTAGAGAAGAAAGTGGCGGCAGTGTATAGTTGAAGGGTCGACTCGAGTCAGTCAGTGGCGATGCGTCGACTGGTGGGTGAGGGCCTGAGGTTGGTCGCTATCGGTGTGTTGGTTGGTGTCGGTCGGTTGGTTGGTGTCAGCCGGTGGCAGAGGCGGTGGTCGGTGTGCGGTGGCTGGTGGACTGGCGAGGTGGGGTGGTGGCGTGCGGTGTCTAGTTTTTCCGTTATTTGCTGTGAATTTTGATGGATTTTAGATTTGTTTTTAGTTAAAAATTATTAGGTTTGGTTGCAATAATAACCCGATGGGTAATTTAGCCTACACTTAAATGCCCGTAGGCTCAATCAGGTCAGGCGATGTAGGCCCTTTTTTTTCAGGCTTCTATTTTAATGGACAGGCCCAACAAAAACAACAGGTGGGCCAAGCCAGCCCGTTGGGCCAGGCTATTTTTTGACAGCTCTAAGATGAGCTAACAATCAATTCTTGACCGATCGTTGCGTAGCAAGTTGGCTCATCGGCGGAGGTGTTAACGACGGAACACATTCATTATTAACAATTTATGACAGACTTAATGACGTATCGTAAATACATTGATACTTAGACTATCATTAACGGCAACCACAATCCTTGTGGTCAGTGACGGAGCCATGAATATTGCTCAGGGGGGCCCAAATTCATAATGTAAAAAATCATAAATAAAATGATACAAAATAAAACTAATATAAGTATAATATTCTTAAAATTACATCACAATGTCTGAAAATAAAAATCTAAACACGGTAAACTCATAACATTTCTCTTCTATTCTTCATATTCTGAAATCGTTGCATGATAGTTTCATTAGTAACATTCACAAATACATCTTTTTCGATGTAAGATACCAAACAATCATTCAATAGTTGGTCTTCCATACGATTGCGTAGAGAAATTTTGATAATCTTCATTGCTGAGAAAGCTCTTTCCAATGTAGCAGTAGCAACTGATAAAATCAAAGACAACTTAATTAACAGATAAACCAACGGAAAAATTTCATGTCTTCTTGTAGAAACCATCTTTTGAGCAAGATCTCCAATCCCTGATACTTCTGAGAACTTTTCATCTAAGCGCACATCGATAATAAAATTCTCAAGTTGACTTTCAAGTTCATACAAAACAACTTCGGGCAATTCAGATGGGTAAAACTTTGCAAGTCGAAGTAGTTTTCTGCTATCAAATGCAAAAAATGAATCCCTGGGATCGAAGCATATCATGTATAAAAGTAATTCCGTGTTTACTTCATCAAAACGCTGATTTAACTCTATAGCTTTCATATCAATTACAGAATAAAATAGCTCAACTCGATAATGTTGGAGATTTGTCATTTTCTGAATTCCACGCCTCCATCTTCCTTGAGCTACATATTCATCTTCCATATCTAGCATAACTATCTCATTTTTGCTACAAAACAAGGAAACTTCACTTGCTAAAGTATCCTAGTCGTCATCTCTCTCCCATTGCTTGCAAATGAGTTTTTGCTACATTAACAAGATTCATTATATTAATAATATATTGATTCTTTCTCTGTAGCACTTGAGATAATTCATGTGTAATCCCCAATATTTGTCTCATAAGATGTAACAAAAAGACAAATTCAAAACGATTAATAACTTCTAACAAATCAAGAGATTCGGCCCTTTGTGAATCATCATTATCATTCTTCCTAACATACTCAAGAACATCCACAATAGAAGAAAATAAATGAATTAAGTTGATGAGAGTACTATAATGAGAACTCCAACGAGTATCCCCTGGTCGCTTCGATGCCATTTCTTGATTCAACTCTCTTCCGGTTTTAATTTCATCACTTGCAATCCCTTGAATGATCTTCTCCACTTGCTTCTCTCAAAGCAGATCTCTGCGCTTACAAGAACCTCCAACCACATTACATAAACGTATAACAGTATTAAAAAAAGATCCAACAATTGTATGCTTTTTAGCAACAACAACAATTGTAAGTTGTAGTTGATGAGCAAAATAATGAACATAATAAGCATTAGAATTCCTTTTAAGTATCAAACTTTTTAATCCATTGAATTCACCTCTCATGTTGGTTGCACCATCATATCCTTGGCCTCTCAAATGAGAAATGCTTAAGTCATAAGTGGAGAATAAAGAATCAATACTCTTCTCAAGTGAAGTTGCCCTTGTATCACTAACATGCACAAGACCAAAAAATGTTCAAAGACACATCCATCCTTATTCACATAATGTAGAAAAACTCCCATTTGCTCTTTGACATGAACATCCCGACACTCATCCACTAATATGGAGAAAAATTCATTTCCAATATCCAAAATTATGGCTTTTGTGGTCTCAACAGCAGCAGCATTTATAAGATCTTTCTGAATATCTGGAGATGTAAGCTTGAGGTTAGCAGGAGCATTTTTCAGCACAACATTATGTATTTCTTCATTGCAAGAAGCAATAACTTTCAAAAGCTCAACAAAGTTTCCTTGATTTAGGGATTCTTCCGACTCATCATTTCCTCAAAAAGCTAACCCTTGCATAATGAGATAGCGCAAACAAATAATTGATGCATTCAATCTACAACGGTAATCAATCTTAGATTGATTTGACACTTTAGAAAGAGGTACTTCAATGTGTTGACTTTGATTCATCAAATCTTGGCATGCCAATCTACATGTATTATGAACACTTTTATGATTACCAACATGATCTCTCAATTTTTTTTTCTTGCGCTAAGAATTAAACCCTCTAGATACAAAAGCATCATGCCCTTTTTCTCTTTGCCCCAGTGAAAAAAGATAACAATATAAACAAAATATTGCACCTTTTGCAATGCTATACTCCAACCAAGTGCTATATTCATCAAACCAAAACTTAACAAATTTGCGTTTTCAGCTTCCATCAAAATCATGCTCACGTGGTTGACATGGACCTTTTAACAAGTAAGCTCTATGCACCTGTTCTATTAAGTTCGGTGGATAGGTCATTATATCAGGTCGTAGTCCTGGACCACTTGGAAGATTTTCCAAATCAATTTCAATGTTCTTCTCCTTCGATGATGCTTGAGGTTGTACAATTTTAGGTTGATTAACTGATGACCTTGAAGCCTCCACCACATCTACCACAGAGGATATTTTCCGATAGAAGTGTAATACCCGGGTCTCTCACTACTCATTGGTCATTTTAGTACTTGCATTTTATGATTTTATGTAATTTTTAGAGAAATAGTTAATCATACGTGATATGTGATTATACCTATATGTCTAGTCATGATTTATCTTATTTTATATAATAGTTTGCTACTTGAATATATAAAATATATATATATATATATATATTTTGCACCAAGTGTTAATTATATAATAATTAATGGTTGGAAAGTATTTTGATTATATAAATAATACATAAAGGATAATTTAAAAAAAAAAAATAATAAAAATAATAAAATAAAAAAAGGGGGATTTGAGGTGGCAACTTTTGGTAGTGCCACCAATTCAATTAGAAGATAGGTGTAAACTTTGTGTTTTATGGTAATAAAATAATAAACTATATCACATATCTATATATATATATATAGCATATCTAAATAACTTTATAAAAAAAAAATTGATTTGGACGAAAGAAAAAAAAAGGAAGAAATACGAAACTTGAATCTGTGAGAAGGTATCAAATTTCGAGGTATCAAATTCATTTCATTAATCTTTGTTTTTGTTAAAGCTAAGTATTTATTTATAGTGTATAGATGGATCAATTCTCCAACTTAGGTTAATAGTTTTAATTAAAACTGGATCGTTAGTTTTATTTTAGGTTATGGATATTTAGCAAAGGTTAATTGTATTTAAAGTTGGTTATAAATGACACAATGAAAATTATATATGAACAGTGTTCGTAGATGTGTTAATAATTGAAATATAATCAAATAGGATTCATTGTAGTTGGGAATAATTATTTAGTTAAATATTTGATTAACCACAATTTCGTCATTGTTATTATTTTGAGTTAATTTTTTTGAATGATTTGAATTAGTAATCTGAATGGATGTGATTATTTGTAATAGTGTATATTTGAGTATATGCAAGCTATAATTTATTGGACATTTTAAATTATGTAATCACATATCAACTAATTGCTATTAATTTAAGTTTAATTATTCTCAAGACTCTTTAATTTCAATTTGGATTTAAACAACGTAAATGTAATTTCATTTATTAGTAATGGTTGAAAAAAAAAAACATACTTCTATTATTATTATTATTATTATTATTATTATTATTATTATTATTATTATTATTATTATTATCATTATTATTATTATTATTATTATTATTATTATTATTATCAATGGTGAATAAATGATTTGATATATTATTTTATTATTCGTGAACTATGATAAATTATATGTTTAAGGATATTAGGTGAGTATTACTACATTAAATATATGCACAATATTATTTATTTATTGGTCTTAATAAAGAATGCATAGATGGAATTTTGGGGATAACTATAAATTGAAATTTAATAGGCGGAGCAGAATATTAAGTTGTAGATTGTTCACAATTAATAATGTATGTTTGTATTTATTTTTGTTAGATATTGAAGAGGAAGCGTGTGATTTAGGACTATAGGTATTGTAAGCTTTGGACTTGAGGTAAGTAGAAATCCATTTGCAACTACAATGCATGAATATATTATTATTTGATTATATGTAATTATTATTTGCTATTGTGTTGTTATAATTCATTACCTCATAAATGTGTGGTGTAATATGCTTGTGGCGTTCTATCTATTTACATTGAATATCTTGTACATGATCACGAGCATATGCATGCACGTCATGTAGATATTGTCGAGTTGCATGCATGAAATGGTTTTGAGAGAGAGAAAATGTTTTATTTGGGATTGGTCACCACCAGCCTGTGTTGTGCTATGTTAATATTTGTGCCTCGAGTGGGATGACTTCCATGTGGGATCAAAGGGAATAGGCAGGGGGCGTGTCCCTTGGGGTCCAGGGAGGATGGTCCACTTCGATTGCACCTTTGAGGTGATGAGTGGCTGATGTGGGATGACTTTCATGTGGGATCAAAGGGAACAGGCAGGGGGCGTGTCCCTTGGGGTCCAGGAAGGATGAGCCACATGAGTGCACTAATCACATTCTGGCCAAGTGATATTGAATATATTATGAGCTCATGACTCATGTTGGTGTCTGGTGAAGGGAGCCAAGTTCCTAAACAATGAAAAGGCTTTTGAGATGAAAATATTTTATATCACGAGCATAAACCATGGTGTGGTGTCTTCTTTATGCATCGTATATGAGGTCGCATGCATGATTTCTGCTTACTGAGCTTTAGCTCATGTAGTTCGTGCATTGTAGGTGACTCAGATGAAGCATGAGAATGCATGGTGCGGGACGTGGAGTTTCTACAAGTTCCTGTGGGTCTATGTATATGGATGACGACCTGATGGGCTTTTGTTTATAAGCTTTTCGCACCACCTTTTGACTCTATTTTTGTTCAAGTGTGAAACTTCTTCGAAGTTCACTGTTTTGATTGTATATAAACTTTTATCTTCCCAGGTGTACTCTTTTGACCTCGGAGTACTCTTTCTTCCCTTAATATAATTATGTAAATTATGTGTGAGAGTAAATTTTATCCTTTCTCGAGTGGTCCAATACTTTTCTATTCTATTTCAAAAAAAAAAAATACAATGCACATTCACGATTTAGTCTTTTCTTCTACATCCGTTTGAGGGTGCCACAAGAAGCGTTCCATTTATCTAAGAAATAATTTAACAAAAATTAAACTAATGGGCAACAGCAAATGTAGAGGAATATCAAAATTGCATTTCTAATGGGAAATAGCAAATGAACACTCTGCATCAGATGGGCAATAAGCGAATAACAATAATTAAACTAAATATGTCATGGACACTCTGAATCAGATTTTAATCACTCTCAAACACTTCTAATGGGCAATAAGAAATGCAGAGGAATATCAAAATTGCCACAACTCAAATTTTCAAATAAAAAAAATAGCATTCAAAAGAGGCATCTATATTTTTATTGATTGAAGTTTACACCATTATGCAAGCACTAGATACTAATACGAAGTTAACATACCTCACAGCCAGCCTCCAAAGTCCAAAGCAAGCTTTAAAAAACCAAGAGAAATCGCGTGCTTGCCAACAATTTCAGAGTGCTTAATATGAGTCAGCCAATAAGAAGCTAAAGCCAGAATGCTGAATTTCTTCCGATTGGATGATTTTGAAACATCAGATTGAGGTGTTCGTGTATCACTCTTTCCTTGGTTGACATCAACCTTCTTTGATCTAGCCTTAGAAATGGGAGTGATATTACCAAAAGATTTGGAAGCAGCGCTGACACTTGACTTGGAAGGAACGGAGATTAGAATCAAGATTTGGAAACAGGGCTGCAAATTGATTTGGTTTTTTAATTGGGGACGAAGTTGGGGATCAAGAGAAGAATATGTTTTTTTAATTTTTTTAATACTATATTAATTTTTTTTATTACTATATTAATTTTCTTTTAAATTCCAAGGGGGGCCAGTGCTCCCTGGGCCGTACGTCCCTCCGCCCCTGCTTGTGGTCACCCACCGTGTTATTAAAGAAAAAAAAAGGAAAATTGGTGAAATGGAAAAGGTGATGGTCGGCTATCACCTTTTTGACCAAATGAAATCCTCTATCACACTTTTCTCTATTTCATTTGGTGTCCCATTTTAATTGTTATTCGATTTTCATCAATTTTTTCTTCAATTTCAATTTGTTATGCCTTAGTTTAAGTTTATAATTATTATTTAGGATTCATTCCACCCAATTATGGTTAATATAATTGATTAATATGGTTGATTATTCCAAAAGTAGGGTATATAATTTTTAAAATTTTTATTTTTTAGCAATAAATATTGATTATGATTTGTAATACTATAATATTTTTTTTTTGTAATAAACAATTTTAAAATGTTAAATTTTATAGTGGGACATAAAAAGTGGATTAGAGGATTTTATCCCCCTTTTGACCTTTGGTGGTCTCATTACAACCTTTCTTGTGGCCAATGGGATGAAGACAATTAAGTTTATTTTGATATTTATAAGTTCATTTATTTTGTGTTTTTATGGGCATTTTATTCGGTATAAATGTCCTTTTTAGTTTGTTTTTAAGTCGAAAAGAATCATGTTGTGGTCAAGGGCATTTCAGAGATCAAGTCTGGTGAAAGAGGCATTTTATGCTTAATTACTCAAGCTTATCTAATGCCATAAGCAACACTTAGAGGGACAGAGAACTTCTTCAACATTCATCCAATATTCATCCACGTGTATTTTCGACATCCACCTCAATTTCAATTTTCATCGAAATTGGAATCAGTGTTAAATTTACAAAATATGTTAACTTTTGTATTTTTGGTGTAACAATTTAAAGTTCATAATAAAAATCAGAAACCTAAATTGAACCTAAATTGATTTATATAATATAATCGGAAACCTAAATGGAACCTAATTGATTTATATAATATAATCGGAAACCTAAAATAAACTTCATGGTTTTAAAATATTTGAACTTAAATTATATAATATAAATTGATTTATATATTGTTATTATGTCCAAATCCAGGTTAATGTGACTTGTTTTACTTGGAAAAATATCATATTGAAAAAATGATAATTTAAAGATATTATAAATGAAAATCATGCACACATGTATTTGCAGTTGCCAATTTCCTCATATATAATAGCTCCACTGATAATAGTAGGTTGCAACTTCCAATATGGTATATAATATTATTTTCTTTGTTATGGAGATTGTATGAATTTTTCAAAAAATGGTCGTTGTTGTCTGAACGAGGGGCTATAATAACGTCGTTGTCTCTCGTTCTCTCTTACAAAAGAGCGGATTTTACAATCTCGTAGAAGAGGGCTATGATAATCTCGTTTAATTATAAAATAGGAGTGGGGGCTATGATTTATAAGGCGCTATAATAGATTTTTAATTGAGGGTTAAGGGATAAATTGTCTTATCAAATTAATATTTTTTATTTTTTACTAGTGGGGGCTGTAAAGAAATAAACGAGGAGGCTGTGTTTAGAATATATATTTTTTTTAACTAAATGGGCCACAATATATACCCTGTATAGACGGAAAAGGGCCCATCATTTAGCAGAAGTTACTGAGCAGCTCCGCCTAATGGCCCAACCCTAACGAATCCAATCTCACCCACCGCTACACAGATCACTCAAGCAACGGCCAATAAAAATCTGCCACGCAAGGTCTTACCCGTCTCCCGCTGGCCTTAACCGGTAGCATAGAAATTACGTGCTACCTTTGCTCCAATATTTTTGGCCTTGGCGCGATCCTCTGCAAAATCTTGGAGCCAAAGCTTGTCCAGAAAATTTCAATTGAAATATTTACGTAAATGTTTCAAATTTTTGTTTTTTTTTTTCAAAATTTATATTCAAAATAATCTCTCACACCTGTGCATTCATTGATTCATTCATATACACACAATCAAATATACTGCAACTACTTTTTTTTTTCCTTGGAATTTTCTGAAATTAAAGCCATTCATTTTTTTCATCTATTGTTTTTTTTTATTCGCCGTAATTTCTTATCCGCGTAGTCCTTTCTCTCAATTTGTTTCTGGAGACATATCATTTTATTGCAATTGAATACGGAAATCGAATTAAAGGGTGAATTTTGTATTTTTTTTTCCATAAATATTTCTGGGTTTTCCTCGATTGGGTCGGTTTTAGTTCTTAATTTTGCAGCGTTTGTATTGCGCAGAGAATTTCCCGCGGAAGATTGTTGTTGAATCTTTGTGTCGAATCATCAGAGGAGTTAATTGAAGGGCAATTGGATTAGTTATTTTTCGTGGACGGTAGGAATTAGGGTTTTTTTAGGCGATTGGGTTTTGGTGATGGTAGAATTCGATTGGTGATGAGGAGATGATCGGGAAGCTGCCTAGCAAAATAGGAATGCCGAAACTCAAGCGTTGCTCAGCGGAGAAAGAAGAAATCGCTGGTGGCAACGATGCCGGGAAATCATTCACCGCTGCAATTAATTCGAAGAAGAAGAAGAAGATAACCGATCAGTTTTATACAGTTCCTGTAGTTCAAATAGATGGAAAAAACATGGATTTATCGAGTTATTGCAGTAATACTGATGTATCGTTCGGCAATGTCAAGGTGAATTCCGTTTTTAGGGAGGTTCCTCAGAGCAAGCCTCCATTGTTGAAGTCGTCCCGTGGTCGTAAGCAGGTGCTCCCGACGAAATTCAAGGACTCGGTTTTGCACCCTTGGAAGAAGGAGAAATTGGAGAATGGTGATGATTTGGAGAGCTGTCTAGCTGATAATGATGAATGTGCTCAGGATGTGCCGCGAAATAAGAATTCGAAGCGAGAAGAGCCGTCTACGTCCTATGATGATGGCGTATATTTAGTCAAGAAGCCGAAAATTGACCGGAAACTTGACTTCAGATTGAAAAACATAATTTTGGAGCCTTATTATAGTTCGCTTAGTTCTGTGACTTCAGTTAATGGCGGGGCTTCTTCAGTTTCCGTTGGGGTGGAAAGTGGTGGGAAGATGAATGGATATGCGGGATCGAGAAAAACCGTGAGGGACAAAGTGATTGCAAAAAAGGCAGATTTTTATGAACCTGCTGATTTTGTAATGGGAGATATAGTTTGGGCGAAATGTGGGAAGAGTTTCCCCGCATGGCCCGCTGTGGTGATTGATCCGCTATTTCAAGCTCCTGAAGCAGTATTAAGAGCTTGTGTTCCTGGAACTCTTTGCGTGATGTTCTACGGGTTCTCTAGGACCGGACTAAGGGTAAATCTTCTGACACCTGTGTTCATGCATGGCTATATATTCACATTTTTTTGGGGGGTTTGAAAGTCGTGGGATAGATACTTAATGCAAAGGGATCCCCCCCCCCCCCCCCCCCCTCTCTCTCTCTCGGAAATAAAAGGGATATGCTATTGTAATGCTTGTGATTGCTGCTTTCTTTCTTTCTTTCTTTTTTTCTCCCTTTCTTTATGTTAAATGATCTACAAAAGCTTGTTCTGTTCCTGGTAAAAGCGATTATTATCTGAAAGCTGTTGTGGTCTGCAGGATTATGCATGGATAAAAGCGGGGATGATATTTCCATTCCATGAGTACATGGACAGGTAAATATAATGTTTACTTTTGTCATAAACTATGATAACTAGGATAGTGCCTTAAAATTTGTTTCATGTTTAGATTTCAGGGGCAGACTAAATTGCATGGTAGCAAGCCTAGCGACTTCCGTATGGCTATAGAAGAGGCAATTATGTCAGAAAATGGCTATACGGATTCCGCCGCGGAAGCTGGGCAGGAATTGTCACCTGCAACAAATCACGGTGAGGCTGAAGAAGCAACTGGATCAAATCAGGAGTCAGGATGTACTATTCAGCAGGCAAGTAACTGTCCTTAACTAGTTGTTTTAGGATAAGGAATATGTTTGAAGCTTGCTTGATGATGGGTTATATTGTATCTCTAACTTCTTAGCTTACCCTTAAGATTTAGGATGACTGGACGAGGTTTGAGGAGTTGTAATTATCATCTCATGGTTTCTCATCATAAATTTTGCTTAGCTGTTTCATCTTCTTATGCCTTTTTGGGGTTCTGAGGCATGGATTGAATGATTGGTTAAACCTAACAAACAGACATGAGTACTTGTTAAAACTCTTCTCCACTTGCCTACAAATCTTTTTCTGCCTTCCTACTAGGTATCCCAATATCGCAATTGTTTTTTTCGAGTGGTAGTGTATTTATTGTGCATAGTGTCTTGCAGGAGATATTTGACAAGAAGAAAGATACCCGAGTTTGTGGCAGCTGCAGCTTGACATTTCCATGCAGAATGGTGAAGAAAATAAAGAGTGCAACAGCTAAAGCTCATTTTTTGTGTGAACATTGTATTAAGGTTGACCGATAATAACCTTAATTCTTATTTTCTATTCATTTAGCTATAAACTCATGGTTATTTTTTTGAATATCTGTTTTACTTGAAAACTGTTAATGTTGCAGTTACGGAAATCGAAACAATATTGTGGTATTTGTGAGCAAATTTGGCATCATTCTGATGGAGGCAGTTGGGTGAGATGATCCTCAGTTTTGGTCTTCTTTCTTTTTATTATCTGCGGACTAATCAATTAACTTCTTCTTCCCTTTTCCTGTACTGCAAAATATTTGGGTTAGGTATGTTGTGACAGTTGCGATGTTTGGGTCCATGCTGACTGTGCCAACATTTCTGCTGAGCTTTTGAAGGTATGCCCATGGATCTAATATATTTAGATAGAGTTTGTGCTGCTACTATCTATCCTGTTTGCAACTAAATAATGATGCTTATCATTTTATGTATGTTATACTTCTAGGGTCTAAAAAATGCGGAGTATTTCTGCCCCGAATGCAAAGGAAAACCGGCATCTAAATTGATGGAGTTGGATAAACGGAAGTGTCTAGTCAGGTGCCTATATCATTGCCATGTGTTTGACATGATTTTTCTTTATTGCAAGCATTATCCCTGTTTGGTAAAAACTTACTTATTTGTGTCTACCAGCCCCGCTGAAAAGCTTGGGAGCAAAACACCACCTGACAAGCTAACAGTTGTTTGCAATGGCATGGAAGGGATTTATTATCCAAGTCTCCACTTGTAAGTTCTATGTTTCATGAAGGCAATCTCTTTTCCTATTAGTGCTTTCACATTCTCTTGTTCAGATGATCTAAAGCTGTTACTGAGGCAAATGCATTCCTATCTTTTTTTTTTTGGATTTTCAACAGTTTATTCAGTTAGTCTGTTCCTTATCTCAGGGTGCAGTGCACTTGTGATTCATGTGGTACCAAAAAGTATGGGCTCAGTGAGTGGGAACGGCATACGGGATGTAGAGCAAAGAAATGGAAACACAGTGTGAAAGTGAAGGGCTCTAATATACCCCTTGAAAAATGGGTTTGTTCCTGAAGAATATTTTTCTATGCTTTATCAGTTAATGTATATTACTTGATTATGTCCTGTAACCTGCTTATGGAACACCCAAAATGACCTCATGTTGTGTATTTTATGTCAAATATGTTCATGATTTACAGAATTTTATGTTCTTTGTTTTATGTGGTACAACAGATGATAGAGTACAATGTCCACATCTGCAATTCTAGGCGGTTGGATAAACAGCAGCTGTATGCTTTTCTGAAAGGTTGCAGCCTGGCCTGTTATGCTGTATTTTTTTTATAATTGTATTCATGATGCAATTGGTGCATGTAAAATGTGTTAGGGATGATTTGTTACTATTGTACTTGGCAGAAAACTACCAACCTGTTCATACAAAGTGGACTACGGAACGGTGTGCTATTTGTAGATGGGTTGAAGATTGGGACTACAACAAAATAATAATATGCAACAGGTGTAGGGATCTTCAATTACAGTTGTCATATTCCAGAATCCTAGTCGAAGTTCTTCCATGTTAATATTAGAAATTTGTGTTGTCTAGATGTCAAATAGCAGTACATCAAGAATGCTATGGAGAAAGGAACACTCAGGATTTTGCTTCATGGGTTTGCCGAGCTTGTGAAACCCCGGAACTTGAGAGGGAATGCTGCCTGTGTCCTGTAAAAGGCATGCCGTTTGATATAGCTTGATGTCCCCTTAATGACAATTATGTGCACTTTAATGTTTCTTCTATCCTATACCTATTAACTGCAAATGCATGTTCAGGTGGTGCATTAAAGCCTACAGATGTTCAAACTTTATGGGTCCATGTAACATGCGCGTGGTTCCGGCCAGAAGTGGCTTTCTTAAATGCGGAGAAAATGGAGCCTGCTGTTGGGTTTCTTAGAATTCCGCCAAGTGCATTCACTAAGGTATGATTTCAAAATAATTGATGCATGGGTGATTGTTTATGGTATTTTTGTCATCGCTCTTCCAGGACGATCCTCAGGAAGTTTTGTCCATGAGACCATTATGGTGGTATTCATAATTGTTGATTGTAATGAATCCTAAGAATTAGAATTCGTCGAACTTCTTGTGCAATTGGGTTTGCTAGAAATTAGTAGGCAAGTGCATAAAGTAAAATGTTGTCTTCTTCCTCTTATCTCATGAGTTACATTATTGTAATCTGAAATTCTGTTTTAATGGTGTTATTCAGGCATGTGTTATTTGCAAGCAGATTCACGGTTCTTGCATGCAGTGCTGTAAGTGCGCAACCTATTTCCATGCTACTTGTGCTTCTCGTGCTGGATATTGCATGGAAGTAAGTATCTACCTTTTCTTTCTTTTATCTACGTCCTAGTATGCTACTTCTCAGGATATTAATGATGTTGATACATGGGTCTTGTGTAATTTGTGGATGTTTTCACCTTGATGCACATATTTCAAGTTAAACGGACTTGATTTGACAAAGATTCTTATTAGCTATGTTCTAGATTTCATCTATAATGTAAGGTGATTGACTGGGGTTACTGTGATGGTATCTTATAGATAGAGTATATTGGATAAAAATAGATTTTCTGTTAACATTTTCTTCATCGGAGATTGATTGACACATGTTAGGGCTACTCTATGTTCTTTTCCTCTGATGATTTAGCAGTCTTTGACATAAATGAAAAAGTGAAAATTATTAATGTTGAACATGCTGGAATACATGGCATTATTGATGTCCTTTCTCAAAAGCAAATCAAACATTAAAATTCACAATTGTAGCTCTCTGCTTTTTTACTAGTCTATTACTTTTGGGATCTTTCAGAAAACCATAATTCATCTCAATATTGGAAATAAATGGGGTTGGTTAAAATTTGGAAGGATTAACATCTTTATTTGCTGGAGTAGTTTTCTTTCATGCCATGATACCCCTTACTAAAAAAAAAGAATTATGAAAAAAGTTGATTAGCATAGTAGTGGGTTTGTCTTTCAGTTTGTTGATTTTGACAATATTGACGTCCTTTCTCAAAAATAAATCAAACATTAAAATTCAGAATTGTAGTTCTTTGCTGTTTTACTGGTTTATTACTTTTGGGATCTTTCGGAAAACCTTCATTCATTTCAATAATGGAAATAAATGGGGTTGGTTAAAAGTCTGTGGGTGTTATGTATGGTAATGCAAGAGAAGTTTATAAATCAATTCTTCTATGAAGTCCAATACTGGTTGATTTTTGAAGGATTAACATCTTTATGTAGTTTTCTTTCATGTCATGATACCCCTTGCTAAAAAAAGAATTATGAAAAAAGTTGATTAGTATTGTAGTGGGTTTGTCTTATAGAGTTTGTCAATTTTCACAAATAATATGTATTTTTCCAGGAGTCCTACATTCTTTCCTTCCTTTTTTTCTGATTGCTGCTTTGAGTAATTTTGATCTTTGCATTCAGTTGCATTGCTCTGAGAAGAATGGGATGCAGATAACCAAATGGATATCATATTGTGCAGTTCACAGGTATGATTATATGCTGCAGTTGTTTTGTTCTGTCCGCAACCCACACGTCCCATGCATACTTAGTGTCTAGCAAAATACATGTATTGTACTCAATGTTTTATTTTTATACATGCAAATATCTAGTATTTTGTGCATTTAGCCCAAATTAGTTCAGTTGCCAGAAACATTCCGGGATTAGTTAAGAGTATATATCTAAAATTACAAACATTAGATAACAAAGAAGAATCTAAATTATTGTGATTTTACCGAAGCATGCACACCTAAGATCACTTTGTCAATTTGAAACATTATGGGAGAAAGATAAGGGTTTGAAGCTTATAGCTACTAAAGGTGTGAAAATAGATACATTTCTAATCAAGAGGTCGTTAACCTCTGTACAGCTACCTCTCTGCTGCTTTTATGTTCCTTGATATTTTCGTTTAATGTTAGGCCCTTCGACTTTTTTATGTTCCTAGTATTTTGACCTTTTAGTTTTGTCTCAGGGTACCTAGTGCTGAGAATGTTTTAGTGATTCAGACCCCCGATGGAGTTTTCTCTAACAGAAGTGTGTTCCAAAGCCAGTATCAAGAGCAATGCTCGAGAGGTGTGAGAGTCATCTCATCAAGGACTGCTGAATGCTCTGGCTCATCTCCTGCCGATGCAGATGAATTTGACGCAATGTCTGCTGCACGCTGTCGCATTTATAAGCGCTCCAACATTAAGGCAGTGTGATTATATGTCCATTTTACAACTGTTTGTTGCTGCTGCTGTTGTTGTTGTTGTTAGTGTTATTATTTACGCTTTTGCTTTTCTCATCTTTTCATATTCTTTTTTTATTAGATGACTAAACTTGAGCCAGCATTCCACCGCTTGATGGGGCCTAGACATCACTCTCTACTCGACATAGATCGTTTGAATTCACATCATGAAGTAATTATTTCCTTCATGGCTCTTATGTTAAATAGTTTATTATGGAATAGTTTTTTTACTTTGTATTACAGAGTTATTTAACTTGTTTGCTTGCTCCATGTCTATCATTATTAAGGATTCTGAAGATGTGAAAGCTTTTACAACACTCAGAGAACGATTAGATCATCTGAGGGTAATAATCTTTTACTGTTGGCTGTTGCATATTTAGTTTATCCGTATCTCAAAGTTCACTCTATCTTCTCCTCAACCTACCCAGCCACAAAAAAAATCGCTTATGAAGCCTTTTCATTGTGTATTTCAAACCTAACAAATTTATTTGGTTGATTCTTCAGAGAACAGAAAAATATCGGGTTTGTTTCGGTAAATCAGGAATACATGGTTGGGGCCTCTTTGCTAGGCGAAACATTCAAGAAGGAGAAATGGTAATATTGAATGCTCTTAGATTTTGCTTTAAAAGTTCAGAATATATACACTTCCAACCATGTTATCAGATTTGCTTCCTTACTCGGTTCAGTTGTTACTTAAGTGGTACAATATTCAATTTTGACTTCTTTTCAGGTTGCTGAATATCGTGGTGAGAGGGTGAGGCGTAGTGTTGCTGACCTAAGAGAGGCACGCTATCGTTTGGAGGGCAAAGATTGCTATGTGAGTCAACACTTCATGGCCCTGTATATATATTCATATGTGTATGCTCTTTTAGGTCTTGTGTGTCCTGGCTTAATAAATATTGCAAAGATTGTCATTGTTTTGGTACATGTGCATTAATTTAAAGTCCACATTTTAACTATTAAGATCATTTCTTTGTAGTAGAATTGGTTTTGTTAGTGTATGCCTGGTTTTGGATGTAAGCATGCAGTTAAACTTCTCCTTGCTTGCAAATGTTGCTATGGGAGATTATCATGTTATGTTTAGACTTCCACTGGTTTCCTTAAATATGTCTGATTTCAATGTCCCCATTTGAGTATATTTCAATGGTCTGATGCTATTCACGTTGCAGCTTTTTAAGATCAGTGAGGAAGTAGTGATCGATGCCACAAATAAGGGGAATATAGCTCGCCTAATTAATCACTCGGTATGCTCTTCTTTTTTGTTGAATTCCAAATTTCTCATACAATTTGTATTTATTAACTGTACATTTCAGATCAACATAAGCTTATTTTCTTGTAATCTTTGTTTACGTTTTGTTATATCCATGTGCAAATTGATGCAGTGCATGCCGAACTGCTATGCAAGGATCATGAGCATGGGTGAAGAAGAGAGCCGTATAATTCTTATAGCTAAATCCAACGTTTCAGCTAGTTTTGAACTAACGTACGTCTACCTTATCTCCTTTTTTTTTGTTTGCTTTCTTCTCGTATGTAATATATATTTTTGGATGAGAAATGTTTGGGTTTGTATTGAATGAGTAGTATTATTGTGTGGGCAGGTACGATTATTTGTTTGATCCAGATGAGCGAGAGGAGGTTAAAGTCCCTTGCTTGTGTGGTGCTCCCAACTGCCGCAAATTCTTGAACTGAATCAAGCCTCAAAGCCTTCCCCTTTTTTGTATAGCAGCTGACCAGAATATTTTTTTTTGTCATAACCTCACCATTATTTTCCAGAATTGTTTACAATTTTTTTTTTTCAAGATTATTGTTGACTAGCAAAATAATCTTAACTCAATAGTGTGATATAGCAACTGCAGGTTATTTTTTGGTCGGTCTTTGACTCTTTG
The DNA here is from genome assembly GCA_026008535.1 of Perilla frutescens. Classification (NCBI taxonomy): domain Eukaryota; kingdom Viridiplantae; phylum Streptophyta; class Magnoliopsida; order Lamiales; family Lamiaceae; genus Perilla; species Perilla frutescens. The sequence continues at coordinate 35,370,791 of BRKX01000012.1, forward strand.
TTGTTGTGGACGATGGAAATCTATTGATATATTATGATACTTGTTTTGAGTTTTTATATGTTCATTTTGCTTATTTTATAATTTATTTCAATATACTCTTCAATTCAACAATGAACTATACGAGCACCTAGGTACATCGATTGATCTTGAAACACTACGACACTACAGAAAAGAGCAAAAAAAAAAATGTATGTTGGAGAAACCAAAGAATTTCATATAAATAGCTATAACATTTAGTGAAGTTGGATTTTTAAATAATAGGAATATTTTCTTGTTCACCATGGGAATCTACAAGGCAACAAAGTTTTTATACTCTGAGACATGAAAGTAGCCATGAAAGATGGGATTGTACCCAAAATCTGTGCTGTTTTGTTTCTTGAATTTTTCATTAATTCACGCACAAAACATTTGTCCATCTTCTCACTGTGGCAGCGGCAACGTGACGGTGCAATACCCTTTCAAATTCGAAAACGAAACACCCTCAAATTCAAATAACTGCACCTATTTCAATCTCAGCTGCAATAAAACTGAGAGCACCGCCCTCGTTAATCTTGCTGACGCAGGCGATTTCTACGTGCAGAAAATCGACTACGCTCTACAATACATCCAACTTTATGATCCAGGAAACTGCCTCATGAGGAAACTACTCGACTTCAGCATCCAACTCCAATCTTCTTCTTTCAAGGCCGAATTCGCCAACTACACCTTTTATGTCTGCCCTCTCGATTCTTACATGAACCAAATCCATTGCATGAGCAACTCTACAAATATAACGATTGCTACTCGTGAGTCGTTGATGGATGATTATAGGTGCAGGGCTATAGCCAGTCAGATGCTCCCTGTTGTGCATGATGATACTTTCTTCTACTTATCATGGGATTCCGATCATTGCATTAACTGTCAAGAGTCAGGTGATCAGGAATTTCTGACACTACTCTCTCTCTCTCTCTCTCTCTCTCTCTCTCTCAAATGACTGAGTGATTCCAAAATCTACTCTGTGCAGGTAGACAGGGATCAAATGTAATAGCCAAAATAGTTGCATTAGCATTGACTTTGCCTGGTCTTACCATAATGAGCTTAAGCTGCTGCTCCATATTTTGCTTTCACCTAATGAAGATGATCGGAGACAAATATTCTGCGGATTCTGCTGCAGCAGAGACGGCGCCTATGGCTACAGCCGTAGAGCCACCCACCGCCATGACCACAGGGCTTGATGAATCCAAGATTGTAGCCTGCACAGAATTAGTTGTTGTTAGTGAAAGTGATGAAGGCATGCTAAGTAGTAGTGATAGTAATAGTAATAGTAAAACGTGCTCGATATGCTTGGAGAATTACTCTGAGAAGGAGACAGTGAGTGTGATAAGTAAATGTGGACATTGCTTTCATGCTAACTGCATTCACCCATGGTTGGGAAAGAATGGCACTTGTCCTGTTTGCAGGACTTCTCTCTCCGATTTCGTCTAGTCATATGTTGTACAACTTTTAAGACAATTATGTTGTAAGTTTTGATATGATTTTGTATTACTTGTAATAATGGTAAATTTCAAAACCAAGTAATTAAGATTTAAGACAGAGGAGCTCTTGAATAAACCTAATTAATGCATGAAGTGTTGGAGTGAAGAGATACAAGAAATACAGATCATGAAACAAGAATGCCAACTGATTGTTAAAATCAATACCATCATGAGATACGAATTACAAGCCCCATAAATAGTAAGTTGTAGGACGAAATTCATGAGAATTTTGCAATGCACTTGTCTTTATCCTTCATTTCTATGTTTTCTAGTTCAAGATGATGTCTTTACCCTTAATTTCACACGATATCCAGACAAATTTTCTATGTATTTTGTTGTTGTTGATGATGTGCACAAGGAATAGAATAGTACCACTACTACCACAGACTGTAATCCCTCACATCACATGTATACTTACCAACTACTCAGAATCATATAAGAGTAACTGGAAATCGTGATTCATATTATTTACATTAATTATTCATCACAAAGATGAGTTCATCGACATGGACAATTCATGCATTCATTCATTCATTTGTTTTTTAATCATTGTTTGTGTTGGATTAATGTTGTTGTCATCGTCGTTTTCGTTCTTAGATTCTTAAATTAATATTTTTGATCATCGTTGTTGGATTAATGTTGTTGTTGTCGTTCTTACATGAAAATAATATTATTGATATTTCGTAGTGTTGTAATTGCCACGTTGCAGCTCATTGTGACATGTATTGTTGGCTGTTGCTTATTTAGTATTTAATGGCTGCTCTTGAATATTTAATTGGCTTATGTTTATTGCGATTAATGATTATGAAGTCGGGTTATAAAGAAGAAGCCAATAATAATGTGCATATTTAGAATGTTGTCACGGTGTTCGATTCAATTGTTGTTAGACAATCGTATCACTTTTTCAAACTTTGTATTAGAGTGTTTTGTAATGGAGTTTCATATAACAACTAGCGATGCAAGTGTAGTATACAAGCACTGAATACTTTATAAATAAGTAATAATATGTTCATTTGAACACACTCTTTTATTTTGGGATTATTAATATGTAGGTGGCAACAACTCAAGTATTTGTGATAGTGAGGTATCACCTGCATGACAAAATATTACACTCCACGTTGCGATCAATCTTTCAAGCCATATGTGGGTCAATGTTTAGTTTATTTATAATTATTGCTTTTAATGATTGACAAATGTAGCTATAATGAAGAAGTCATTAATATTGTTCATATTATTAATTTTTTCAATGTTGTCATAGGTACCTTCGATATGTAGTATTAATTTATCATCGTATCATACGCATTGGGATTTTACTATCATTTTTATAAATTTTGCATTACATTTTTTTAAAAAAACTTCCACATGACAATTTGCATTGAAAATAGAATGTGTAAACACCGATGCTGTTATATATAATAATATAAGCAATATTTTTTTCGTTTCAATACATCTTTTATTTTGTGATTATGAATGTGCATGTAGAAATAACTCAAGTGCTTTAATATATGGTTCCGACATCCGTCTAAGTACCACAAAGACGTCCCATGAGTTGAGATATGTTTATTGCAATAAAGAGAGGAAGAGTAGAATTGTCATTGCCCCAAGAAAATCTATATATTAAAGAACAAAATATTTATTATTTTCGCACCATCGCACATTTCATTAAATTTATAAATCTACATAAATCAAGCAACAAATTAATTTACAATAAGCAACAAATGTGTAGTATTCAACCAGTAAGCATAGGGCTGGAAATGAGTTAAAAAACTTGGGAGATACTCGCGTATCGGTTCGAAAAAAGTTCGCTCGAGACTGACTCGTTTATTAAACGAGCCGAACTTGAGCTTGCTAAACGAGCTCGCCATTTTCTCGAACCGAGCTCGAGTTTGGCTCGTCGAGCTCGCGAGCTAACTCGGCTCGTGAGATTCTCTATATCATAATTATTGACCTTTTAAATCTTAATCTTAGCTTAGTCATTAATCGTAGCCTAGCCATTAAAATTAATCGTAGCTCTTTAATAATTAATCACAGCCCTTTAAATCATAATCGTAGTAAATTATATATTAATTGTAGCTCTTTAAATATTAATCACACAACATTATAACATAATCATATATCATAAAATATTAATTATAGACAATTAAATATTAATTGTAGCCTTTTAAATATTAATCATAGCCTATATAATATTAATGGTATCCCATTATATATTAATCATGTAGTCTAGCCATGACCCTTTATTTATTTATTTTACTCACATGCAAGAAGTAAAAAATAACATGACCCAACAAGTACAAAAATAAAAATTCACATACAATCTCAAAAAAAAATATCATTTACACATGTCACATTAGTGTATGTTTATATATTCACCAACTACCACTCATTTTTCTTTTATTTCATCTTGATCAAAATTTGGAGGCGTTTTTTCAACTCTTTTATTATATTAAATTAGAATTACATGTTTTAAGAGTAATAATATATATATATATATACACACACACGCGCGCACTTTAAATTTTAAAATTTCTCATGATTGCTCGTGAATTTTTCCTATGCTAAAGAACATTTACTGACTCTAAGGAATATAATTTCAACTTGAAATGTACTTGTATAATTGTATTTTTCATACAGTTGATTAATATCAATTTTTTTTATCTTATTTTTCACTTACATGCAAAAAGAAAAAATGCATGATTTTTTTTATCTTATTTTTCACTTACATGCAAAAAGAAAAAATGCATGACCTAATAAGTACAAAAGTAAAAATTCACGCGCAATCTCAAAAAATATTATTTACATATGCGACATTAGTGTCTGTATATTCACCAACTACATACTCATTTTTCTCTCATTTCATCTCGACCAAAAATTGGAGGTATTTTTTTCAATTCTTTTGTTATATTAAATTAAAATTACACGTTTCAATAGTAAGAATATGTGTCAAGGTTGCAGAAGACACTAGGCGCTAGTCGGGCGGCCGATGGGGGCCTAGGCGGGACCTAGGCGGATTCTAGGCGTTTTTTTAATTTATTATTTTATATATTTCTTAATAAATATAAAAAAAAATCATATATAAATTCATAAATCTTAACATTTCAAATAATATAAATTAAAGTTTAAATCATCCAAAATTCAAAATAAAACAAACATATCAAAATTAAATTATTCAAAATTCATTAACATAATATCAAGAGCCAAAATAAAACAAACATAAACCATCCAAAATCTCAAATAAATAAGCATATCAAGAGCAAAAATAAGATTTAAATTTAATTATTAATTTATGTCTTCTAAATTCTAATTAAATTTAATTATTAATCCCTCCAGTTTTAAATTTTAATTTTAATTCTGAAAATAAGATTTTTTTTTTTTTTAAATAGAATAGGCGGCCGCCTAGGCGCCGCACAAATCCGCCTAGGCGGGCCGCCCGCCTAACAGTGCCGACTAGCTCCTTTTCGCGGCGGATAGGTACCGACTAGCGCCTAGGCGGCCGCCTAGGCCGATTTTTACAACACTGATATGTGTACACACATTTAAATTTTAAATTTAAAAATTTCTCATGATTGTTCGCAAAATCTTTCCAGCACTAATGAACATTTACCAGGCTAAGAAAAATTTAACAGGCGCGAAAGGAAATTTACTAGCGCTAACGTTAATTGTTTTAAACAAATATATTTTTGATTGAAATGTACTCATACTGTATTTTTCATGCAGTGTATTCATATCAATTTTTTTTTTATTTTACTTACATGCAAAAAGAAAAAATGATATGACCTAACAAACACAAAAGTAAAAATTCACATGCAATCTCAAAAAATATCATTCACATATGTGATATTAGTGTGTGTGTGTGTGTGTGTATACATTCACCAACTACACACATTTTTCTCTCATTTCATCTCGACCAAAGTTTGAAGGTTTTTTTTACAACTCGTTTGTTCTATTAAATTAGAATTACATGTTTTAATAGTCCTAACATGTATATGCACTTTTAAATTTTAAAATTTCTCATGTTAACTCGTGAAATTTTTCCAGCACTATTGAACATTTACCGGAGTTGAGGAAAATTTAACAGACGTTAAACAAAAATTTACGAGCACTAAGGTTAGTTGTTTTAAATAAATATATTTTCGACTTTAGATGTACTTGTATAATTATATTTTTCATGCGGTTGATTTATACCAAACTTTTAATGTGTTGAATGACCGAATATTGATTTTTTTAATAAGGATCTATTACTAAAAAATGAAAACAAAAAAGGTTTAACTCTCACCGAGACCATATATTGATTAAGATAAGATTAAACATGATTAGTTTGTGATAATTAAAGAATTTATTATAGTTTAATTCAACTTGATATTATTTGACATCATATCAATTAGTTAAATATTTACTAGTACAGTTTATCATTGGTACTAATTAATATTGAATTAGCAATAGAATTATATATTTATTTCCTTTTGAGATTCGGCAATAAGGTGTTATGGTCTTATACTGCAAATATGTTCATGGGTGCAAAGATTATATTTATCAAATAAATTTAGCAATATGATTATTACAATAAACGCCCGTAAATATTATCATCCTGAAAGTCTAGGAAGAAGGAACTATCTTGTGAGGAGAAACAAGGCAGTAGTCTAGTAGGCATTCCTATCTTCTGCCTCTTTAAGGGACCTTTCCATCTTCCTCCGGTCATATAATCGCCATGCTGTTTGTATGATGCAGGCACCCCATGACCTCCACCGCCGGGAGCTGTACCTAAATTTTTTAAAATTACATGTATGTATGTAGATATCTCATACATTAATCGTTATATATATATGAAATGAGTCTTAATTTCTGTTGGAAAACTTGCCTAAACATATGCTCCAATCGCTCTCTGTGAAGATATCTGAATTGGCATTTCAAGTGATCGTGCATTAGACTAAAAGCTTCCACATTCTCCACAGCTCGTAATGTTCTTGTTGAGATGGGAAGGCAACTGGATGAGGATGAGTTGGGATCGATAGCCCACGTCAGAAGTTCGTCCCCGCAGAAGTCGCCAGCCTCTAGAAGCATCACGTTGTTTGTACTTCTGCTTCTACTACCCAGAATTTTACCCGTCTTTATGAAAAGCATTTCATCAATGGGATATCCCTCTCGAACAATGATGCTGCCCTCAGTGTAAAAAACTCGCTTTAGGCAACAACATAGCGCGTCCAGCAGTTGATCGTCCATCTTATTGAACATTGGCACCTGCACTGATTAGTAACTGCTATAAACTTTAACGTGCTAACACAATACGTACAAAGGGAAAGGAAAATTGATATATAGTGATGAAGGGTGTTAACTCTGATTAGCATCCTTCTGCATTGATGGCGCTTGATATCCATTCTCAAGTCTTTGGGCAGATCACGTATTAAAGATTCTTCATCAACACCTCCATTCTGTTGCCATCTGTATTGTTCATATTGTCTTACACGCAGCCTAAGTTCCGGAGGGACCATGGTACGGGACATCCATGTCTCTTTATCATCTAGTTTCTCCCTCATCTTGTCTGCCCTATCAGTCAAAGAATGTAAAAATCTCTGCAGCAACAAACAAACATCAACTTTACTCCACCATTTATTAATCTTCATCAATTAGGAAAAGTCATCTAGTAGGTATATATATATATACCTGCACATTTCCTGCCAGAAAGGAAAATAGAATCAACCCAATGATAGAGATGACAACTACAAAAAGATTCTCTCCCATATTATTGTTGCTTGTTTCAAGGTTTTGTCCCAATGAACTGCCATGAGCAAAGCCGAAATTAAACCATTTTTGCATCAACTTTAATCTTGCAAATTAAGGTTGAAACTTAATTAGATGGATGGAGTTATAAATGAAGAACCTCAAATTCCTGAGCCCCCACACGAAGCAGTAGAAAAACCTCCTAAAAGAGTCTCTGTAAAGTTGAAGGGCCAGAGCATCACGGAAAATGCCATAGTCAAAGGCAGATTTGCTTGGTTCAAGGGGTGAGCAAGAAGAAAAAAGAAACGAATTGTTTCCATGATGCCCTCCGCAATACAAATAATCAAAATTACATTGGTTATAATAACCACATGCATTGCGCCAACATCTTGCTGCTCGTTCAAATGATGACAGGTACCAGAAGGATCCAATGACCTAGATAGCTACCAATTAAGAATCATTTGTAAAACTAAAAACAATATAATGGTCTGATCTGGTCCCATTAACATCAAATGCAGTGGAGAATGGAGATTCATTTGAAACTTACATGACTGGCAAGCATGTACAAACAGAAATTTGAAATAGCTCCACTCCATGCCGCCGTCTCAGTTAATACACCTGATGTTTTGGTCACCTCCTTAAGTAAAGGAATGATGCGCAAGAATCTTACAAGGTTTTGCCCAGTAATAAGGATCGTCAGTGGGTTTATCTTAATCCAATTTCTTAGTGCAGGGGCAATCACAATTACTACCTGCCATTTGCCAAACACACAGAGTTACAAATTAATACATACAAACAGCTGCATATATACTGCTTATTAAAGTTGAGAATCATTAATTAGCTCCATCAAATTAAAATTATACCTGAGGTAAAGGGAGAATGGATAAAATGTCCATGATAAAGTAGGATTGGAGGTAGCGTTTCATTATAGCTCTAGAATCCATAACAAGTAGACCAGCTCCAATTACTCGACAAGTAGGGGCGATGAATTTCAAGAAAATGTGGAAAACATAGAAAAGGTCGATGCATGATCGAAGAACACAAAAAGTGATGGCTAATTTCTTATCCAGAGATAGGCAGAGTTGCTCAGCATCAAGAAAAGGGATGTAGAAGAGCAGAGGATCGAGGCATACGGCAATTAAGCAACAAATTACACATATTTTATTCCACTTGCGAACAAAAGGACCTTCAGGATCAAGACTTCTTCTCAAGCTTTTCATCCTCACCTTGCTCGCAAAATACTCTTGTTATTCCACTCACTTAACCTTATAATCCAGAGAGAGAGAGAGAATTAATTTATATTTTATACTACACTTTAATGAAAAATGCATGTAGCTTCCGTTATAATTACAGGGTGCCCTCGTGGGTGTTTCTCGATCCTATGGCTATACCCCACCCCCACCTCAACCCTTTGTAACCATTTATTTTAAAAACATTTGTCAAAAATCAAAATCTCAGTTTTTTTTTTTGCAAATTTCATATTGCTCCTCTGTGTTTTCCCGAAAAATCAAAAAACCATATGTACTAAAAAAATAGTCTAAAAACTCCCTCTGTTATGTATAATTCATCAAAAACGTCCCTTTTTTAGAAAGTGAATTACATTTGCTAAAAAAGAGTATATGATTCTTATTTTTACAATTTTTGTATTATTTTTTAAATTTAATTAATTTTTTAAAATAGTAGTTTAACCAAATACTATAATTTTTAAATAATATAAAATATGTTTATATGTAAAAAAAATGCATAACATAGGAAATTATCAAAATAGCTAAAAATTAGTAGTATAACCAAATACTAAAATTTTTAAATGATATAAAATATATTTATCTATAACAAAAATTGTAAAAATAAGAATCATACACTCTTTTTTAGTAAATGTAATTCACTTTCTCAAAAATGGAGTTTTTCGATGAATTATACATAATAGGGGGGATTTTAGACTATTTTTTTAATACAGGAAGTTTTTTAATTTTTCAGAAAAACACAGAAGAGTAATATAAAATTTGGCCCGCATTTTTTTCGGAGATAACTAGTCAAAATCTTCTTGTTACACTCATATTCCCGCTTTCCCACTGGGTTTATGTTTATGTTCACATAGACACGGACAATTAATGCTTTGATATTAAAACACGGTTGTTTATGGTCAATGTATCAAATAGTTTGAAGCATAAAATTCAGCCTCATAATGTTGTGTTAATCTACTATCTATATCTACTACTATTATAAAAGTGTGATCTTTTACAATTTTTGGTTTACCTATTATATACCTAGTATAATTTTAGTTTAAAATTAATTGTGTAATATAATATATAATATGTATTTATAATGTAAAATATGATATAATATATTAGTTTCCATATGAATCTACTACTATACATAAAAACGATCCTTATTTTACAAAATTGATTTAACTAATATATCCCTATAATATATTTACATTAAGCACAATATGGTAATATAATAAATCTACAACATGAATTTGTTATTATCATATAGTAGTAGATATAAAATTTGTAGAGTGATTTTTATGCAAATGATCATTCATTTTATATGAATATATATGGTAAAAATTAATAAATATTATTATTATTGACTTCCATGATATTACATTTAAAATACATATATAATTTTGATTGGTGCATCAATTTGATATGTGTGTGTGTATAAGTTTCTAATTTCAACTAACATTTTTTTTAATTAACATGCTAGACAATTCATTAATATCTTTATAAATCAATAAGATATAAATTATGAATTAATATATATATATATATATATATATATATAAAATGCATGTCGCATGCATTCATGTCAATTTTTTTTTTTATATATGATGAATGTTTGTTCTAATTTATTTTTTAGTAACAATTTAGGGATGTTGAATTTTCCACAATTCAAAAGGTGACATTATTAAAACATTTTAAAAATCATGTTGAATTTCAAAATTGGTCGAGTATAATAATTTAATTATCTGATGGGAATTATAAGTATAATTTATTCAACACACTTAAAATTTAAATTTTTACTTATAAATTACTGATTGAATCAATTTCATTGTAAAAGAGCGATGTGAACTTATACGAGTACCAAAAAAATTATTATCACCTACATATTTGTATTAAAGATAATATATGTAATGAAATATTATTTTGGCCACTTATCTATTTTTATTAAAGATAAGTTAATTGATATTATCAAAGTAATTAAGTTGTAAAAATTATATCATGCCCTCCAAATCATAAAAATGTTATTTAAAAAAATACATATTTTATCAAAATAAACTTCACAATTACTCATCAATCTAAATTTTTTTTTTAATATTAATGTAAAATCATAGAGGATAATTTCAAATATATAGATTGGGGAAAAAATATTATTCATAAATGAATATATTAATTGAATTTTATTACCAGTACTTTAATTAAGATATATATAAATCAAGAATGTGTGTGTGTGTGTGTATGTGTGTATGAAATAACACTATGTCGTTTCTACTATGAAGCAAATGAGTCGATCGCCCCAGGCCCCATTACTTTCATTAAAATAGTTAGCTAAATAAATATATGTATTATCCACATTCGATTAACAAATTTTTTTGAAGTCAAGTATTTTAAATATACAAATGATCAAATCTATGACTTTTGAATAAAGTTTATCATGTCTTAATCTCTAAAAAATTATTTTTTAACCCTAACTTATCTAATATTTGAAAACACTCAGATATTAATAGATTTAATTTATTTTCAAAATTAAAGTACACGTTAATAGAACCTGAGACATAAAATTAAATATAAAATTATATATTGAGATGTTATATTATATAAATAAACATTTTCCAATGCATATATTATCTATTAGATATTATTGGATATGTTAATTATAACATTTTTTTTTATTGAAGTAAGTTTTTAAGTTGAGTAATATGTCACAGTTTGGGATTTAGAACATTTAAAAGTGGTTTTATTATTGATAAAATGAAAAATAATAAATTAATTTCTTTAAAACATATTAGTGTATTATCTACAAAAAATATTTTACTTCTAAACATATTCATTATTTCATCTCGGTCGGCCATATTGTCTCAAAGGGGCCCTAACAAGTTACCATGTATACAATAATTTATTTTAGAACACTACTAATTTTTCTAATGCTATTTTAACTAGGAAAAAATTTAGCTTATTTACACTATTATATTAGAGCATAATACTAATTTTATAATAGCACGTACAAATGTTATAATTAAAAATGTAGACTTTAGTTGCCAAATTTGGGCAAATATAACAATTTATTTTTCAAATATTATTTCTTGCACTTCTCAACCAAATATTTATTTTATTAAATTACAATTATTCGACTTCTCATTAGTCATCCACAAGTATATGAAATAACTGTATTACAATGTTAATCTTTACAATGTTGAGCAAGATCATATTCCACAGAGACTAAAAAACTTAATCATAATGTGAGTACTGCAACGTCAATCTTCTAAGTACTAGATAGGTAGTGCATTCAAGGTTTCATTTTATATCTACTAAAGATAAATAATTAAATAAAGGCAAATAAAGATAAACAGAGAAAATTAGGAACTGATATAATAGAGAAAGAAATAATCTAAATCATCGATTTCATAGATTTATCCTAACAATTTCAATTTAATAAAATGATTTATTCACGTTTCAATTTTATTAGGACAATCATCAGATCAGTTAAAAGAGAAAAATATAATAATAAATATAATACATTTTATAATGTGTAATCAATGAGTATAACCATTCATTTTAGTCTTTCGACAAGGAATAGGGCATGATGAATAATGCATGCAATACTGTAGCTACTCACATTGACATGACGCTGGTTTATGAGATTCCGACAACATACAATAACATGAAAAATATTTAACACAGATAATCATATATGCAATTTTAACAAAACAGAGCTTAATATATATATATATATAACTCCAAAGATACAATTTGCAAAGATAGAATAGTAGCCCGCTATATAGATACAAAAGTCCTAACAAATCCAACACTCGATCACGGTCCTAGGACGGAGCAACAGTTTGAAGTTTCTTCCCGGATTCTCCTAGGGCTTAGCTGCTCTAATCACCTTGAGATTCAATCATTCACCTTTCTCGTAAGTCATGCAAGTCCTACAAAGACCAATCCTTACTTCAGGATTAATAACTACTTCCGAAGTTAATCTAATATTCGTTTTAATTTAATTGGATCTTTATTCATTTTACTTCGACTAGGAATGTGCAATACTCGGGTTTTAAACCCAACACGACTCGATAATAGGTTTTTACGATACTCTTCAATTAACTTGAAACAAATCCGATGCAAAATGGAACGACTTAAAACATGGCAGTAACTTTGAAAAATCATAGAAAATTCAATTCAAATTTGATCGAAGCACGGTCAGCGGCCACACGTACGCCACAAAAGGACCTATAATCATTCAGAAGGAGTCGGAGATAAATTCCAATGACCCTAGCCTGAAATCAGCCGAAAAAGCAATTGTGACTGTTCACCCGAACAGATTAATCAACAAAAAGTTTGGGGCTCGATCTAGCTTGATACTCAATGGATTTTCAATCAAAAGTATGATTTTTCATAGTATGAAAAATAAATATTTCAATGGAATAAACCATTCAATAATACAATGGCTACAACAACGGAAAATGAGCAAGGAATATATCATCTTAAACATAGATGGAATCTGCCAGAAAAGAATGTGGTTTCGGGAAACTTACGGCTGGGATTCGAAGGATGAAATGATGTCTGATCTTAGATCGGACACAAGGAATTGAAAGAATGCAAGGTGGAGTTGCTATATACTAAAAATCAAGTCCATACAATAGAGGGAACGACAGGAAACACCATCCGAAGTTGCACTCGCAACACAACAATTTTTGTGGCAGATTTGACGCATTGATTTGACGCATTGATTTACTTCACTCTTCAAGGTTTCCGGAATAAGTCTTCGGATGGTGTTTCCGGAAACCTTGAAGAGTGAAGTTTACATCAATGCAAATCTCACGGAAAGAAAACATTTGTATCAACGGAAAAAGATGTCGAAAATAGCTTCGGTGAGTTACGAAAATTCAACCGTCCATAAACCAGTTGAGCTTTGTTTAGGAACTCTAGAGCTCCGAATTGAGAAATTCAACCAGCGTAATGTTTGCCTTCATTCTCAACCATATCAGAACCAAATTGGATAATTTCTTCGTCTAACATCATCTACATGAAAGTGGGAAGCTCTCTGAAAATTTCACAATTGTTGACTAAGGTTTGAGGATTGAAATTAGAAGAAAAAGAAAGGTTGTTGCTGATGGGAGGGGAAAAGAGAAGCCAATGAAGAAGAGAATGTGGGAGAAAGTTGGGCTCTTACTCATCTTCCCTCTATTTGATTCAGCCAATAACTATGTCAAACATGTGTAGGACATGCATCAAACTAAGTGGAGTAGATGGTAACACATGGAGTACCCTTGTCATGCATGGTGATACATGGAGCAATACATGGTGACACTTAGAGCAAGACATGGTGACACATGGAGCAAGGTGGTTGAGGGGTGGCAATCAATTTGTTATGTATTTTAATATATGGTATTGGGTTGAAATAGAGAACAAATAAAATTTCATTGGAAGGTCAAATGAACTCTGTTTTTAATAAAATAGATGACCACATGATTATGAAAAGATTTGTGACTCCTAGTCACAAATGAAACCAATTTCGGAGTTAAACATAAAACGGTAGAATTTTATTTTAGGGAAGAAAATACGGTCTTTCAATAATTAGGATACACAAGATTTAATAAACGTCCAAATGACGAATGAAAAAGACTTATAGAAATGTCTCGTCTTGAGGAACATGATATACGATCGAGAAAGATTTAGATGATAATATGATTTTAAGAGTGGAATCGAGTCAACTTTGGGAGTCATTTTCTCTATGTTTGGAATTTTTAAAAACTATTTCAAAGTATCCTATAAACAACACATGTTTTCTATACAATTGGAGTAATTCACAAATTTATTTTCGGACAGGGTGTTACAGATGTTGAGCCTTGAGTGCTGTTTTTCTTACATAGCTTGTTTGTTTCTTGAGTGAATCAATAAGGGCAGTCAATCCTTTTTACTTGCTTGGGTATCTGTTTTGAAGCTATGTAGTATGTTTGAATTGGAAAAATAATTTTAGGCCATTTTTGTAACCTTTGAATTGTTCTAATTTTTATCTATCTCTAAAAGATTTCATAGTCAGCTCGTTTGAGCTTTTAGCCTTTTCTTTGATAACCGGGAGATTGAAGAATTTCATGTTTGGATGTATGGAGATAAATGGCATTGATCAGTGGTGTGAAAATTGTGTTCATGCAGAAAAATATTATTTGAGCCGTGAAAGATAATATGGTATCTTATAAGCTTTATTAAAAAAGAAGAAGAAGAATAAAAGGAAAATGAGAAGAGCATAAAAGACATATTCAACACTTCGTTCTGGTTATCTGTAAATTTCAGCATAAGTTTTGTTGGAAATTTTTGCTTTATATTGCAAATGGATAATGGAACTAAACAAAGTTTAGTTTTAATGTTTTATCATAGAAGTTGAGGATAAGTCACTAAGCTAAATTACATCTACATGTCCGAAGAGCCAACACTACAACTAACATAAAGTCCTTTTTGATTTCCAGTTCAAGTGTACAGTCATGTGGTATTAAAATAGACGGTTTGCAAGTTTTATGGGATTGTTGTATTTTTTGATTATGATGGATACCTTATATACTTAAGAGTGAGTGTTCAGTTCTTATTCACCCTTGTGAGAGGTTTCATAATTCCATTAAATTTGATTGATATGCTGCTAGTTTTATCTGTCTAATATATCCATGGTTGATCTGAAGCATATGGAGGAGAATTTATTAGACATGTATTATATTTATCACTTCGTGTCCTTTCTTTTCTTTCGTTATTCGGGATGATCAACAATTTAAGTTTGGGGGGTTTGACAGTTGTCCATTTTACACAACTTTTGGACATGAATTGATATCTTTTATCTTGATAAGTTGTGTGATTTACTAGCTTTTATGCTTATTACCTATCATTTTGTGTTTTTGATGTATTTGTGAGTTTTGCAGTGATAGTGGTGAATATGTTGAATAATTGGCGTAAAATGATCAATTAAAGTTGTGAAGAGCTAAAAGATGGTCTAATTAGGCTTTGAACTTAATTAATTACGTAATTAAAGCCTAATGGACCAGACTAAATGATCAAAACACGTTAAAATTTGAAGCTCAACACAAAAAGAGAGTGGGTCGACCAAGAAAGCTTCGGTTGACCTACCCATGAACAAATTATAAAGGCCAGGGTCGACACCCAACCCGATTCATTGGGTCGACCCTATGTAAAAATAATCCTCTGGGTCGACCCAACTTTCTCACTCGACCCAAGCTGATTGCTTCGCAATTGACGAGTTTTTCATTTATAATTAGAGTTGCATACCTAAAATGTAGAGAGACATGAAAGAGAGAAAGAGGAGAGACGTCACACATGCACACCTAAAACCACTCCTAATACACTATCCACATCATTGATATACTTCTCCGCCAGGCCAAGGTTCCTAACCCCTGGGCCCTCTAACTTAGGCCGACCTTTTAGGTACGACTGATGGGCCCAGTGGAAATTGGCAACCCCAGTATTTATCTAAGTAGTAAAATATTTGAGGGTGAAGACAATTTTAATAAAAAAGTTACAAAAAAATTAAAATTGAAGAAAAAAATTTAGGGAAAAGTTACAAAAAAATACTTAAGGTATGTGCTCAGTCCCACTTAAGCCCTTAATGTATGACTCAGTCCGTTCGCCGCTTAAGGTATTTAATTGGTGTATCTAGATCCTTCCGTTTCCCCTCCGTCACAGATTTATTAATGGTGTTTATTTCTTATATTAACTGTGCTTTGTTGTAAGAAGGCAAAGAAGAATCTGATGAAGCAAAGAAGAACACGAACATCAATATGAAGATGAAGAATAATCTGATGGTAGAGCTCATCACTTCTGGATCTAAATCAATAAAACCTAAGAAAAAAAAAATTTAAACTTAGAGCCAAACACAGAAAATCTTCTCAATCCTCCTTGATTTTTTTCTCGTAAATTTAGATCACAAGAAAAAAACATAATTTGACGCTTCGATTTATGTCAGAACTTCAGATCTTCATTCAATCCAATCTGTAAATTTTTTATATTATTTTCAATCTTGAGAAGAATTTCAGAATATGTGTGAAAAATCTTGAAATTTTTCGATTGGTTTCTACAATCAAGTTAGCATCTCACATTAATCTATACCTATATAAAAAGTGTGGATGTTTCTTACAAAATATGATTTGCCTATTATGTCCACAATTTGCACTTAATTTAAGGGTAAAAAAGTAATATAATATATTATAATTTTTTTGTAAATATAATATATTATATTTATTTCAATAGTTTTGTTATAATTGAACTCTACTATATAAAATTATCCCTAATATAAAATATTATAAATAATATATTTTTTTGTAATATAATATATTATATTTATTTCAATAGTTTTGTTATAATTGAACTCTACTATATAAAATTATCCCTAATATAAAATATTAAAAATAATTAGTTGTAAATATAATATATTATATTTATTTAATTTCTTAAAAAATATGATTTGTCTATTATATCCATAATATGCACTTAATTTACGGGTAAATAGTAGTAATATACTATAATATATAATTAATTATTCAATATAATATATTATATTTATTTCAATAGTATATTGTACTCTTTCAATTCTTTATATATCCACATCATATTAATTTTCCACCAATTATTTCTCTATCATATTAACCACAACAAACAAGAAAGAAAATAAAAAGTATAATCCCACAACAATATAATATATTAGATAATTAATTCAATAGAATTGTAGTATTATAATTTTTCATTCACACACAATTAATTCTCCATCAATTACATCGTCTACATAAATTATATCCGAATGAAGAGATTGAAAAATAAAAGCTTGAATTTATAGAAAGATTATAAACTAAGTTCATAATACTTGAGAAGTTATCTATCAAAAATCAAGAATTTCTTTTCCATCAATCATTCTATATTTAATTATTCACCTATAGTATATTATATTTATTTCAATAGTATTGTACTATTACAATTCTTCATCCACATCAATTAATTCCCCACCAATTATTTTTGCATCATATTAGTCATATCAAACAAGAAAAAAAAACAAAAAAAAAACATAATATATATATAATTAATTCTCCACATATAATATATTATATTTTATAATTTAAATATTATTTCAATAGAATTGTACTATTGTATAGTTTATACATATTACATCCCAATGAAGAGATTGAAAAAATAAAAACTTAAATTTATGGAAAGATTATAAACTAACCTCATTGTTCTTAAGAGGTTATCAGTCAATATTCAAGAATTACATCTTCATCAATCATTAATGTGGGGAAAAAAGATAAGAGGATCAATTAGAATGACATTCAATCAGTGATTTGATTCATTTAATATAAGCTATTTAAGTAGTTTTTAATAGAAAACATGTAATTTTAGATGTTGAACTATGGTGTGTGTGTGTGTGTGTGTGTTCTGAATCATGTTATATGGTATGAAAGAAAATTGAAAAAAAAAGTTCCATAATATATACAACCAAAATGCTAAATTTTAATTTATTCCTTGAAATTTATGTGTTAATTCTCATTCATATGATTAAAAGTAGTTTCAATTAAATTTATTGAAACTAAACTTCAACTTCTTTATTTATTGTTGGTCTCGGATAATGTTGACTGCACTAACAAGACATGTAGATGATATATGTTGAACTATTAGAAAATATATCTATTAATGTGAAGAACACCTAAAAAAAGTCAATGATGAAGATAAATATAAGAATTGATTAATGTAGAAAAATTTGGGATCTCTATTTTGAAAGTTGCTAGACAAAGTTTTAAATATATGGTTAATTGTAAAAAAAAATCACCAACTTTAAACGAATTTAAAATTTATACATTGCTTTTAAAATATTACAATAATAAATGATTGATTGGAAAAATAAATTTTAAATTTTGATTCAAATGTTATGTTTTTCTAGCTTATTAATTTATATTTGAGAGATTTAGAATATTGGTTGGTTTGATAATTATATATAATATATTTTATATTAGATTATTCAGTTAATTAAGAATAGTTAATTAAATATTTAGGGGGAGGAATGAATATTGCACAATTTTTTAGAATATGGATTATGTTGACTACCCATAATCATGTGACTGAGAATGAACATAGTCCAATTACTGATAAAAGAGTCGAAATAGAAGAATTGAATATTTTCCACTTAGATTGAACTACTAATTATTTAACATAAATTCCCAAACTATTTAGCTAAACATAATATAGAACAATAATATAATACGTAGTTATATGTACAAGTGTTATACATTATGATTTTTTTTATAGAATGATATATATTATGTGTTGTGATTGAATGAGATGATTAAACTCATCGGGTGGAAGGAATGATATATATTGTACTACTTATTAAACTAGTTAGTCATTGAATCAACAATTACAACTGTCAATCAAATTATATTTTTCTTAAAAAAATTGTAAACAATGTATAACATTTTGAAAAATATATTGAACATGAAACCTTGAACACAATATATCACAAAAAACTATTAACCAAACTTTTATCATTTCTTTATCATTGAGCAACACATGTTGCTATAATAAAGTTTTTCATATATATATATATATATATATATATATATATATCTATATATATATATATTTAAACACATGATATTTATACATTCAAAATCATTTTAATTGAGTCAAGTTATTTTTAGTTTTATTTGTTCAATGTAGTCATTTATATTTCAATAAAAAATATAGTATTAAATGTATGCTTGGATAAAATACACACAAAAAAAGTTAATATTTTGCGACATGTGTAATAATTAAAATAGTTCAATTGATTCAGTGTATCGTGATATCATACGTAAATTAATTGATAACATAGAGGGGTTAAAAATATAATTTACTTTTGAGGTAAACTATATTAATTGATGTGCGATAAGGTGTTTTATCATTATAGTAAAAAATCATATAATTAATAGTATTTTGAACTCATTAACTATTTAAATTATTTTAGTAAGTTTAATTAACTTTATACTAAAGCTTTCTGAAATGGATGATACAAGATTTTGTGAATTTATATTAATTAAAAATTTGTATTTTTATTAGACAATATTTTCAAAATAAAAATTGTTGAATAGAAGATTTGAATTATATTAATACATATATATGTCAACAATCAAAGGTTGAGAATTGTTGCAAAAAAGGATGTTGAGAAAGGATACATGCATCCCTCTCTCCCTGTGTGTGTATTAAAACAACAAAAATATAAATAAATTAAAAGACTATAAATACCGAGTTCGTGTTAGAATAGTTACAATTTAATTATACTTTATGTCTCTTATATTTATATAATTTTTCTGACTATTGATTAATTTAGAATTTTTAGATATTATTATATTTATAAAATGATATACATATATATTGAAATGTATTTTTTTAATTGACTACTCAAATTTAGTACAGTAAAATTATTCAAACTTTAATAATTAATTTAAGTAAATTAGTTGAATTACGTGCATTGCACGCATTCTCGGCTAGTCTCTTCAAATATTTCAATTCATTCTATTATAATAAATCTAGTTGCTTGCCCATTTCACCCCAACCAAAATCGCCTGCACCATCGATCGAAAGTGGGTCAAAAAGCCTAGCCCGTCCTCCACCTCGTTTTAGACTTCCGGCAGCGGCGATTTGTTCGCTCTTTACATTATTCCGAATAAATTCACTAGCACAAGCATTAGTGTTCCTACATCTTTCCTCTACAATGTCTAGACCTTTTTTCCGGGTTTTTTTTATTAATTTGTTTCTAGGCTTGTCTTCTCAAAATTTGTGGCAGACGCGGCGAACAGAACACATGCCTTCTGAACTTTTGTCTTCTCAAAATTGTCTTCCTCTACAATTTCTGGACCTTTTTTCTAGGCTCTACATTTGTTAAATGAAGAATAAGCACCGTTAGCAAAAGAAATAGACGTCGTTCATAACTCAATGGCGGAGAGAAGACGGAAGTGCATGGATGTACCGATTAAAATACCTTGAGGGGCGAATAGACCGAGTCAAACCTTAAGTGATTAACTGAGATGCAACCCATACCTTAGGTGATTTTTTGTACATTTTCCCAAAAATTTATAATTAGTGAAACATAAAAGGTGTGACATTAGATTAAATATTAAAAATAAGTATAACCCATAACTGCGTGAATCAACCATAGTTAATAGTTATAAAATTAAACTAAAGCATAGTACTAATTAAACTGAAATGGTGGAAAGACTAGGAAAAAAATTAATAAACTTGACAATAAAGCAAAGAATGAAAAAGGTATAAATACATGTGGAATTTTTGATGTTGTATCGTTACCGATGGACTTGCCAAGAAAAAAAAATGTAATTATGTGCATACAAGGCTGTCTCATAGTGTTGGTAAATACAAAAATACCAGTACTAGAGTTGCCAAATAGACATTTACAGAGGCAAGAAAAAGAAGAGAAACAGTATATATATATTATTACAAAGCACTCTTGATCGACTCCATGCATGATCTGCCTCCATTCCTGAAAGAAGCTTATCCTGCACTGAAATCGGGCTCCGATGGTTTCTGAGGCAGTAGAGTTGTTCTTTTAGGAGACGGCGACGACATCAAATTATTAGTCGGATATTGATGACTCCGTCTCAAATTGCCAATCATGTTGGTCGCAAATCGGGACGCATAAATGGCGGCAGCCATGGTGGGTGCATTCCCCCCTAGGTCTAATGCACCCTGCATTCTCTCCTCTGCCTCTCTGACGGCTCGCTCCATCTTCCTCCTGTAATAGCGTCGCCAGGCGGCTTGAATAAAGCATGCCCCCCACGTCTTCCACTGCTGGGAGTATAACCTGAAAGTGTGCTGGAGTTGCTTGCTGTGGAGGCGTCTGAATTGGGAGGCCACATTCTTCAAGTCATCGGGCATGAGAGAAAAGGCCTCCACATCTTTAACAGCTTGCACCGTTCTAGTGGAGATGGGGAGGGATGATGAAGAGTTGGGGTCGAGAGCCCATGTTAGAAGCTCCTCCCCACAGAAGTCGCCTGCCATGAGTCCCACCGCGTTGAAGAAACCAGTTCTACCGCCGTTTGTGGTCACTGTCAATATGTTCCCCCTCATTATGAACAGCATCTCATCCACCGGATCTCCCTCCCGGACTATGATGCTGTCCGCCGTGTAAAGGACGGGTTTCAGCCGAACACACAGCGCGTCCAGCAGCTTTTCGTCCATTTTATCAAACATAGGCACCTACAGTGTTAACAATTATATTGTTAGTTGCAGAAATTAAGTTTATGACTTTTGAGAGAGAGAGAGGGAGAGAGAGAGTGTGGCAAATGGTAATTACGTACTCTCTTGAGCAAAGTCCAGCAAAGATGGCGTTTGATGTCCCTTCTTAAGTCATTAGGGAGGTTACGGATTAAGGATTCTTCCTCAACGCCTCTGTTTTCCTGCCATTTGTATTGCTCGTATCGTCTCACACGAGCTCTCAGTTCCTCAGGAAGCATGCGGTGGGACATCCACTGCTCTGCATCACGTCGTTTCACCCTCATCTCTTCTACTCTCATAGTGATGGACTGCAAATATTTCTGCAAAACCAAAGGGAAGAATATATACCAATTCAGTTTATATATTGAGAGTTTAAGTAATTGAAAGGTAATCATATATACCTGCATGTTGCCAATAAGCAAGGAAAACAGAATGAGTCCAATGACAGAGATGGCCACAGCAAAAAGAATCTCCCCCTCAAAGGTGCTTGTTTTCAGGTCTTGGCCTAATGAACTGCATGCATTAAGTAGGTTATAAACCATATATAAATTAATTAAAAACGCATATTGATTCATTCATTAGTTTGAAGTTTGAACAAAAGTAAGATAAACAAGATTAACGATCAAGATCACCTCAAATTCCGCAGCCCCCACCAAAAGCAGAATAACAATTTCTTGGAGAAGTCTTCATGTTCAACTACACCTGCCCGAAGAGCATCGAGGGCTATCCCAAAATCGAAGTTTGTGGAGTTTAGCTGGTCTTGATCGAGAAGTGGGCAAGCAGAACTCAGAAACAAACTATTATTAACCCCTTCTTCTCTACGACTACAATACAAGGCATCCACATTACCACAGCTACTATTATTTTTTTTACATGCATCTCGCCAACATGTGTCCTTACGTTCGATTGCAAACAGATACCAGAAGGCTCCTAGGACCTGATCAAAGATAAGATTAATTAATTAATTTCTCCATGTGTGTGTGTGTGTGTGTGTGTGTGAGAGAGAGAGAGAGAGAGAGAGAGAGAGTTATATATGCACAACTTACATGGCTTGCAAGCATGTAGAGAAAGAGATTGAAAGCAGCTCCAGCCCAGGCAGTTTCAGTAAATATGCCTGATGTTGTAGTCACCTCCTTGTATAAAGGATAAATCCGCCATATTCTTGGTATGTATTGGATGAAAATAACACCCTTCAGCAGCTCCTTCGTAACATGAGAAATCGGCCCTCTTTTAATGGTGCTCACCACTAGAATCACCACCTGCAATTTCAGAATCATTATGTGCTCAAATTTTCATATATACTTACCAAGAATCACACAAACACATATATAGTAAGAGTAAGACTCATTCATAATCCATTACCTGTGGTAAAGGGAGAATAGACAAAATGTCGATGATGAAGTAGAAGCAGAGGTAACGTTTTGCTATAGCTTTAGAGTCCTCAACCAACTCACCCCTCCCAAATACTCGAGAAGACGGGGCAATGAATCCAGTACGGAATTGCAAGAGAATGTGAAATATGTAGAAAACATCAACAAATGATCGAAGAACACAAGCAGCAATCTCTACATTCTTATGCAGAGACAGGCAAAATCTGCTGCCATCAATCACAGGAATGTAGAAGAAGAGAGGGTCGAGGGCAACAGCAATTATGCAAGAAAGCACAAATATCTTATTCCACCTCTGTAGGAAAGGCCCCTGTGGATCAAGAATTCTCTTCTTCGTGTTAGATCTAGGCCTATTAATCTTTGGTGGTGGAGGTTTACGAGATGACAACCACTTTCTTAAACCTTTTATCATCTCAGAAGCCCTATCAAATCCTTCTCTTATTCCATCTACAATTGAGTTCAAGCTCGGTTTCCTCAGTCGAAACATCCCACGAATCCAGTGCCTGTCCAAGCTAAAGGACTTCTCAGAACTGCAATCATCAAACCTGAATAAAATAATAAACTGTAAATTAAACATCAGTTCAAGACTAAATATTCAGACAAAACTTCATCAAGATTGCCTTTTTTTTTTATTGTCACTGCATCGATCATTGTCAACAAGATCATGTAAGATGAGACATACACAATTAATTTTCTTGTTTTCTACTAACCTCACGTATTTTTCTCCCCTGAGATTCATAGTTACTTGAGATAAAGTCGATAATTTCCCAAATGATGAAGAAACAACCTTAAAACTCTTGTCTTCCTTATCCGAGGCGACACACTGTAAAATTCATGTCCCTGAAAAATATTGGCCTTAAAAATATAATCAAACATGAAATGAAAAAAAAAAAAAAAAAAAAACTGTCGAATAATTAACAAGAACAACAAACAATACGTTTGATAAATATAATGAAAAATACCCATTTGCTTGAGCCTTTAGGTGGGTATCAGTTAATTAAAAAAAACAAAAAAAAATATCCCCCACCAAATTCATTTGTATACACAAGATTGAGCACAAAAAAAAAAAGAAAAGAAAAAGGAAACAGGTCATTATACAAACCTACAACATGCATAATTTAAGACTACATCACTAGCAAGAACTTAAAATGCCAAAATAAACAGAAAATTTCCAGCGAGAAACCATACTGTTTTTCGATCGATTCTCGAAATCCTCTATATTTGCCTTTCTCTTTATGATCAGATAACCAGAGACAATAAAAAAAAATGAAAAATCCACTGTAGAGGAACAGTGAAGCTGAAATCTTGCACGGAGAAATAGATAAATATAAGTTTAGGCAGCGTTAAATCTCCTCTGATTTATCAGATTGAAAAGGTCTATAGGTTTAATGTCAAGAAAAGGCAGCTTTAAAATTTAGAAGGCAGTTAGTAGTTTCCTCATAGTTTCACAGAGAAGACTCGGCGGGGGAAAAGTCTGTTATTACATTTAATTAATTAAATTAATTAATGTTTCTCATTATCGATTTGTTGTGGACTTGTGGCGTTGTCTTCTAATACTAATTTATCACATTATATGAAGTGGCGTAATAATATGAACCCGTTTCTCTTTCAAATTTCAATCACGAGTCAATATATATACCAAATATCTCAGAAAACGACAAAGACTAGGAGGTTAATGAAATTCTCTGAACATAATTAAATATATTAGTTTTTTTTTCTTTGATTTTATTTTTTGTGATTTAATATAATTTTACGGTTGTTAATTAGGGTTCAATCTATCCAATCAGAATATTTAACTATTTTTTGAGTAATTAATTATTAATTATAAATTAAATACTAAAAATAATTATAAATTCTAATTGAATATAATGAACTCTAATTAACAAGTGTAAAATTATAGTAAGGCAAAGAAATTGAAATTGAAATTAAAATAATAATAATAATAAATTTAATAAGAGAATGTAGCAATAGAAAATTTCTTCCTAAAAAAGGATGGGTTTTTCAATGTGGAGTTTTGTGGAACGTCATGATTTATTACAAAAGAATTAAGTGATGAAATATTTATTATTGAAGTAAAAAATAAAAATAAAACATATCAGTAAATCCACTATTGTGGCAGTTGTGCAAGTTTAAAGTTTCAACAAAAAGTCAATTGAATATTCGATCAATTAGGAATCAGTCAATATTCGATTCATCCTATCCTTTTTTTTCCCCCTTTTGGCTAAACACTACAAAATGTATACTTTGAAATTAAAATAATCTACTAATTTGGCAAAAAAAATTAGGAAAAAGAAAATCAGTTTTTTTCCGGACCTTTTTATTTGTCGCAAATTCCCATGTACAATAGAAGATCAATGCGTTGATAAAAAAATCGTCAAATTGGGGGCTAATTCTATGCTAGCCCCAAGGCACCATCTTAAGTGTCACAATAGGTCTATTGTGACACTACAAAGTGTCACAATAGACCTATTGTGACACTACACAACACCTATTGTGGCACTTCAGGTAGTGCCCGGGGGTAGCATAGAATTTCCCAAATCGGGTGATACTTTTTAGGGATACAAGTGATACTTTTTTGAATTTTGAGTTATATTTTTTAGTGTTACGATTGATACTATTTTTGACAGCTTTTTTCTTTATTTATTTTTTTCTGGCCCATTTTTTTTAATGATACAAGCGATACTTTTTGGGCTTTTGAGTAGTACTTTTTAGTGTTACGATTGATACTGATTTTGAAGGGTTTTTTGATCAACGCATTGATAAAAAAAACTTTTTATTGTTCGTCAATTAAGTTATAATAATCTCAAAGTACCATCTAGTGTTTATATAACAAGTCTTACGTGTCCGATCATATAATTTCAGTGAGAGAATTTGGGATTAAATTATAATTTCTCAATCTTATAAAGACCGGCGAATATCATTCAACTACAATATTTAAGAGTATAATTGACCAACTAAAATAATAGAGATCATAGGCTTTATATTGAGATGAACTTATTTGGCCAAATCCCAAATGTGTACTTACGACATTTTTTTAATTTACGTGCTCCTGTATAAAATCATGATAAGAAAATCTTTTATGGTCGATTGATGAAGGGTGACACATGTTTGCCTATATATATTTTAATATATTTGGAATACGTAAATATGACCTTTCAAAGTCAATATGCTGCATGCTTTCTCATTCAAGAACAGTAAGTCCAATAAATAATTTCTTTTTTCTAACTATATGAAACTGATAGGCCTAAACATTTCCTGCATAAAAAAAAAAGTAAAGGACAAGTTTTCATCGTCAACAGTTGAATTAATTATTATAACAAGTTTTTTTGTTTTTTTGGAAGTTTATAATAATAAGATGAAAAGGCAATTAAATATTATGTGCAGTAAATTTAATCAGCTAATTGTTCTAATTGAGGAGCAGGACTTGGGTGAACCACTATGGACTTGGGTGAACCACTATGGTGGACCTGGCCCAAGTCTATTAAATTATTTTTAAAAAAATGAGATGTAATAAATTCTTTTGATCAAAATAGTTGGTGATAATTTTAAGTTTATGAGTGATATTTTTTAGTATAATTTTTTTTTCCAGAGTGAGGAGGGTAGACCTTATTTGATCTGCGTGCGGTCTGCCCGTCTGAAAATCTGATTTTAAGATTTTTAGGTTGAAGGTCTGATTTTAAGATTTTTAGGTTCAAAAGTCGTGAAACTTTTTTTGGTGTAAGTTTCTTTTCTTTTTTTCGAAGCGAGGCGGGTAGGTCCTATCAAACTCGGTGCGGCTTTCCCGTCTGAAGGTCTAATTTTAAGATTTTTGGATTCAAATGTCTAATGGGATATTTGTCATAATTTATTTATTCATAATCCAACGTACGATTTCGCATAATTAATTAGCTTATAAAAATAAGGGACAAGGTCATTTTTTATGTTGAGGGTAACCCGCAGCTGCTATCGAGGTGCGCACTGGGTAAACACCTCCCTTATGTAATAGCCTGCAAACCACACAGGGGACGTAAACCACATTTGGCATGTCAGTTGTGACCGGCTCACACCTAATAGTATTGGTGGTGGGATTCGAACTTGAGACCTTTGGCCTCAAGATAACACCACTCAACCACTAGGCCATCTCATGTAATAGCCTGCAAACCACACATGGGAGGTAAACCACACTTGGCATGTCAGTTGTGACAGGCTTACACCTAATAGTATTGGTGGTGGGATTCGAACTTGAGACCTTTGGCCTCAAGATAACACCACTCAACCACTAGGCCATCTCCAAGAGGACAAGGGACAAAGTCCATTTTTTTTTGGATGTCGAGACACCTAATAGTATTGGTGGTGGGATTCGAACTTGAGACCTTTGGCCTCAAGATAACACCACTCAACCACTAGGCCATCTCCAAGAGGACAAGGGACAAAGTCCATTTTTTTTTGGATGTCGAGAGTAACCTGCAGCCGCTACCGTGTTGTGCACTAGCTAAAATCCGCCCCTGTGTAATAGTCTGCTAACCTACACAGGGGAGGTAAACCACACTTGACAAGCCAGGTGTGACAGGCTCACACCTAGTGGTGTTGGTGGTAGGTTGAACTTGAGACTTTTGGCCTCAAGAAACACCACTCCACCACTAGACCATCCCCAAGGGGATGTGACAAAGTCCATTTTGATCCTATACTATTTTCCTAAGAGTGCTTTGGTTCCTGTATATCTTTTTGGTCCAATTTGATCATATAACTATTTCAAAAGGTTCAATTTGATCCCTTAATTGCTCCATTACTAACGGATGTTAACAAATTTCAATAACGGACATCAGCAATACCCGTTGGAGCACACACTAACACATTTTTCTCACATACTTAGATTATTTCACACATTAATACATACATTTTATACACATATGGATTGAACCAAAAACTTATTTGGTATTTATTTTCACCTAATTGCAACTGCACAATGAGGTTTATAGTGTAGCAGTGAACAAGTTCGTATGCACATGAACTTAATAATTAAACTACTAATCATCTAAATCTAACTTCCTACAGTTATATAGATCACCAAACATAGTTGAAATTAATTACTAAATGAATACAAATATTAAAACAAATAAATACCACCACAGAAATAAACAACTATTAAACAAATAATGAATAAAAGACGTATTCTAGGATTGAATAATCATCAGCTAATCCATCCATTTAATCCTTTCATTCTTATACCTATGTTGGGACTTAAATTGTGTTAGAGGAACCACTTTTGCATTCTAAACTTTCTCTCGAAGTGCCTAGACTGTAAATCACAAATTAAATAATAATATGTCCATTAATTACCTAACATGCAACTCCTAACAACTCGTAAGGTTCTTTGCTCTCAAAATTAACCACAACTCTGTCGAGTGATACTGATTAGCCAGTTACTTATTCTAGATCACGTATTAAAACTCCTCTCCCAATTTATAAATTTACACATCATATTGTACTATTTAGTGATTAAGTAAATAATACAGATAAACACGGGAATAAGCAAAACACAACTTAGTCATAGGCATAAAAATAAAATACATTAAAAGAACTTCATAGTCAAATTATAAACAACCCTAGAATACTAGGGTTTTAGTTCTTCATAACAAAATAAACAACTAAAATAATCCACAAAGAATACATGATAATTCCAAGAACATAATAAATATAACCTGGATGATTAAATTTTTTCTAATCTTGAAAACTCTTGAAATCTTTAGTCTCGTTCTTCAAGTTCTCTTTTCTCTGTTGTTTTTCTCTGCTGGCAACTTTAGGGTATGATAAATTGTTTGTAATTTTCGCACAAAAACCCTATTTATACTTAGTAAGAAAAAAACCCAAAACCAACAAAAAATTGGACAAGCCAAGATGACCCGCGACCTCGTTCACGACCCAGTTCTCGTGACTCGGGTCACGAGTCCACGTGTCACCGACGTGGCAGATTATTCACGGGCTCATCCAAGACTCGCGACCATGGTCGCGGGTTTTCTTCTTTCGTACCTCCACTCAGTAGCTTACCGACGGTCAACCCCTTGTTGATCTGCGAGGCAACTCAGGCCGCAACCAAACTCGCGAGTCTTCTTATGCGTCGTTTACATCCCGTTCTCGACTGATTTCTTCAACGCATGACCCTGGGACATCATCAACTCTATCTTGGCCAAAAATACAGCAAAACTCGGGACAAAACCTATAAATTCTTATAAACACACCAAAGTCGCCCGTAACTGCTTCCTATAACTAACCGATCTAATCAAGGTACCTACGTAGTTGTGCCCGGGATTGCATGCATCTTCCAAAACTGAATTCATCTTTGACTTGAACATTTCTTTTATATTGATTATTCCCATCTTGTATCATTTAATTGTTCGTTTAGTTTTGAATAGTTCAAGGAAAGATTAGTGACAGTGTTTCTACAAACCCCTAAAAGTTACTAAAAGATAGAAAGGTTAATCACTCCTCGTGAGACGATATCTGCCTTTAGGCGCTATACTAGCCTCTTAGGGAAAATTTAAGCATCTACAGGGCTTTGGCCACATGTGTAATTTTGCACACAAATTGACGATGTGTCAGGCGGTTTGGGCATCACACTGTGTGAATTCGGTTTTCATTTTGTATTGATTTCTTGTTGAACTAAAATGTGTTAAGCTAATTATTATGGATGATTATTTGTTCATGTGAATTAGGCACGCTAAATCTATGCATGGTCAACGAATCGTAATTGTGTGTTGATCATAAAGGGGATGGGTACATCACGGAGTATTGTGGGCACACGAGAAATTAATGTCTGCAATAGATCTGGGTCTGTCTAGGGCATAAAGCTGCTTGTTTCTTACAATCAAATGAGAAATCGGGGTTGGGTAACAAGTTAGGGGTTAGGGGACTAGAAATCACCTTTAATCTAATCTGAATTGATGGATTTAGCACAAATGAAGAAATTTGGGTGCCTTTAACTAAATGATTTAATTCACATAAGAAATCAATGTGCCCATGATCAGGAAAATGTTTGTTAAGTTTGATTCGAAGTTCTAATCCGAAATACTTTACTACTAATCGTTTCTTTGTTTTCTTTATTTTTTGTTATTTCTATTTTTGTTAGATTTACTTTACAGTACGGTGACCACAACAACCCAAACTCTTTTAAAGTTTGTGACATTGGAAGGTAGAATTTGTAGCTCCTTGTGGGTACGATCCTTTACTCACATTGTTGGCTACGCCCACTGTGAGCACAAGGATAAATTCAGGAGAAATTTATTCTGACCGCGAAATGACCGAGCGTCATTCCCTGATACTGATTCTGCTGAACCATAGAAATCAACCCCGACTTCAATTCAAAGTTGTTGGCATTGATCTGTGGACCTGAAGTGTCTCCATGATTGAGCATTGGAGTGAATAACTAATTTATTGGTAGAGCTTCTGCAACTCTAGCATCCTCTTATTCTTGCATCTTCTGCTGCATCTGCTCCAACTGTGCTTGGAGGTGGCGAATTTGATCGGCAAGATTAGGAACTTGATTAGCAGCGGCCATCTCTCTTCTTATCCTTGTATTGTTATGTGAAGTGGTAATTTCAATCTCAGGATAAAAGGCTTCTAAAGGTTCTCTCCTAGATCTTGTGGTCATACACAACCTACAAAAATGAAAAAAAAAGATAAGAAAAAACTTAAAACAAAAAAATAAAATAAAATGCGGGAAAAATAAATGTCTAGATTAATATAAGAAATTTAATTCAAATAATAGAAAATAAAAATTAAATCCCTAGCAGCGGTGCCAAAAATTTATTTGGTATTTATTTTCACCTAACCGCAAGTACACAGTGAGGTTTATAGTGTAGCAGTGAACAAGGTCGTATCCACAATAACTTAATAATTAAACTACTAATTATCTAAATCTAACTTCTTACAATTATCTAGACCACCTAACATAGTTGAATTTAACTACTAAATAAATAAAAATGTTAAAGCAAATAAATGCCACCACATAAATAAACACCTATAAAATAAATAATGAATAAAAGATATATTATAGGATTGAATAAACATCAACTAATCCATCCATTTAATCATTTCATTCTTATAGCTATGTTGGGACTTAAATTGTACTAGATCAACCACTTTTTCATTCTAAACCTTCTCTCAAAGTGCCTAGGCTGTAAATCACAAATTAAATAACAATATGTCCATTAATTACCTAACATGCAACTCCTAACAACTCGTAAGGTTCTTTGCTCTCTAAATTAACCACCTCTGTCGAGTGATATTGATTAGCCAGTTACTTATTCCAGATCATGCGTTAAAACTCCTCTCTCAATTTATAAATTAACACATCATATTATACTATTTAGTGATCAAGTAAATAATACAAATAAACATGGGAATAAGCAAAACATAACCAAGTCATATGCATAAAAATAAAATAGACTAAAAGAACTTCATAGTCAAATCATAAACAACCCTAGAATACTAGGGGATTAGTTCTCCATAATAAAATAAACAACTAAAATAATCCACAAAGAAGACACGATAATTCCAAGAACGGAATAAATAAAACTGGGATGATTAAATTTGTCTCCAATCTTAAAAACTCTTGAAATCTTTAGTCTCGTTCTTCGAGTCTTCTTTTCTCTATTGTTTTTCTCTGCTGGAAATTTTAGGGTATGATAAATTGTCTGTAATTTTTGCACAAAAATTCTATTTATACTTAGTAAGAAAAGGCCAAAAACCAGCTCAAAATTGGACAAGCCCAGACGACCTGCGACCTCGTTCATGACCTAGTCACTCGCGACTTGGGTCGCAAGTCCACGTGTTATCGACGTGGTAGATTATTCACGGGCTCATCCAATAACCGTGACCGTGATCACGGATTTTCTTCTTTCGTATCCCTTGTGATGCCCGGGACCGAAGCGTGAAGTGATTGCTGGTGCTAGGCATGGACAAAGAGTGGCTCCTATAAGACTTCCAAGGAAGAAGCACATGAATGAACCGAATCTACCTGAAAGAGAGGGATTCTGAGGCTATACATGAATGAGACTGTATAATTGAGGAGAGCTTAAAGGATTTGATTGGTGCTACTCATACTAACAAGGTACATCTTCTTTTCTGGCGTTCATTCCACCAGAACTCCAAAGTTAAGCGTACTTGACCTGGAACAATGGTAGGATAGGTGACCCACTGGGAAGTTTTCTCAGGGAGCGTGTGAGTAAGGATAAAACACGCTGGAAAGACTCGTGTTGATTTGTAGGGACAACCGTCAGTCCGGTAGTCAGGTTGTTACAGGTGGTATCAGAACCAAACCTCTCGCAATAAGGTGTGGTTCGAGGACGAACCAAGCGGAAGCTAGTGGGCATGTGACACCCGGGGCTGAAGCGTGGAGTGATTGCCGATGCAAGGCACGGACAAAGAGCGGCTCCTATAAGACTTCCATGAGAAATGGCACATGAATGAACCGAATCCACCCGAAAGAGAGGGATTCTGAGACTATACAGGAATGAGACTATATAGTTGAGGAGAACTTAAAGGATTTGATTGGTGCTACTCATACTAACAAGGTGCATCTTTTTTTCTGGCGCTCGTTCCACCAGAACTCCAAAGTTAAGTGTGCTTCACCTGGGACAATGGTGGGATGGGTGACCCCCTGGGAAGTTTTCTCAGGCAGCGTGTGAGTGAGGACAAAATACGCTGGAAAGACTCATGTTGGTTTGTGGGAACAGTCGTCGGTCCGGTAGCCGGGTCATTACACCTCCTCTTAGTAGCGAACTCACAGACGACCAATCCCTTGCTGATCTGCGACTCGGGTTGTGACCTGACTCGCGAATCCACTCACAGGTTCTCTTCTATGCCGTTTTCATCCCGTTCTCGACTCGATTTCTTCAACGCATAATCTCGGGTTATCATCAACTATCTCTTAGCTAAAAATACAAAAAATCTCGGGATAAAACCTACAAAGTCTTATAAACACACCAAACTCCAAGAACGAGTGAAATCAAAATAAACTGAGATAAAAGCATGAGTAACTCATATAAAATACACAATTAAAAAGCACGAAAACTAATGTAAAATCCCATTTTTTCAAACACAAAATTTCCACCATTTTCATAGAGAAATATAACACATTTCCCGGTAAAAAGTCGGATCAAATTTCTAATATTTTCTAAAAATATCACCAAATTTTGAAAGTTGGATCCTTTGAGAGAGAGAGAGAGCTCTAGTATTATGAATTCAAGAAAATGGAATTGAAGAATTTGGAAATCAAATCATACATTGATTTGAATTGGATGAAAATCTTGTGGATTATAGTGGTTGTGTTTGGTGGAATTGATTTGTGTAACATTAACTCATAAAATAAACCATACAATGTAAATTTATGTTGTTGAATTTGGGAATATTTTCGGAAAATATTGGAAATTTGATATCTGAATTGCTGCCAGAAAATGTGTCTTATTTTCTTTGTGAAAATGGTAAAAATTTCACGTTCAATCCATATGTGTATAAAAAGTGTGTGTTGATGTGTAAAATAATATAAGTATGCATTTTAACGAGTATTGTTAATGTCCGTTAGTGAAATTTGTTAACGTCCGTTAGTAAAGAAACAACAGAGAAATCAAATTGAGCATTTTGAAATAGTTGTAGGACCAATTTGGATAAAAAAGGTAAATAAGTGACAGCTGTGTATTTTACACAACTTTTGGATATGAATTGATGATATTTATTATATGAAGTTGTGTATTTTATATAACTTTTGTGCTTATATTATTATCATTTGGAGTTTTTGATATATTTGCTAGTTTTACAATAATAGTTGCGATTTTGTTGCATATTTGAAGCAAACCAGTGAAAATAAGGACAAGAGGAGTTGAAGATGTATTTAATTAGGCTATTGGACTTGATTAAATGCTAAATTAAAACCTAATAGACTGGATTAAATGATCAAAACCCAAAAAAATCCGAAGCCAAGTGTGAAATACACTTGTGTTGACCCAGAAAGGCTCGGTCGACCCGGCCCAGTGAAATTTGTAAAGGCCTGGGTCTACCCGACCCAACTTCACCTGGGTCGACCTTGTTCAAAAACAGGCATCTAAGTCGATCCAGCCAACTCGATTGACCTATGCGCGCGGGTCTGCGGGAATGTGATTTTTTTATCTCCAATTCAGAGTTTGTAACCTAGATATAAAAGCTCACATTTTGATACATGAGAGAGAATGCCTCATACTACATTTTTTACACTTAGAATACACCAAGAGAGAATAAGAAGCCATATGTTTATTGTCTACTCAAGAGGAATCGACAAGGCTACTAGAGACGAAGTGCTACTGCAGAAGAGACAAGACTACTGGATTACTCCGTATTTTTCGGTTCTTTTATCAATTCTGTCATGAACACTTATACTCTAGTTTTCATAGTTTATTTAATTATGTCTATCTAATTTTATAGGTAGGTTTTAGGGATCGGATGTTATGAGTTTTATAATATGATTTAATTATTCTTCCTGCTATCTCTTGGAGTTTGATTTTTATGCATTTATTTATATCTTGTATGGATACTTGATCACCATTTATGCATACTAGTCATTAATTTGAAGTACTGACCAGAGAAAAATTAGTGATGAAAAGATAGAAATCAGATTATGTGTGCTTGGAAGGACCGACCAAGTGAACAAATATCACACATGGTTGAATATATTTCCGTGTGCTAGATTGAGAGTGTTGACATGTGTGAAGAATAGACTGTAGTGAAGTGCGTGCTCATTATATCTATATTATGATTTATGCCTTTAAAAGTAGTCTGATAACAAACTAGTGATCCTTCATCATTGATAGATTAAAGATAGAAGTCGGGTTGATAGAATTAATGGATATTAATAATTGATATAATAATTCAGTTTCCCTAAAGCCTAGGTTTTGTTTATTTGTTTAATCTTAGTATTTTATTTCCTTGCATTTGTTTTATGTTATTTTTTTTTTATTTTTTTTTACTCACACACCCAACCTGTGGTCTTGAGGAGATTCGAACCCGTGACCTTTGATCTCCAAGAAATCTCACTCCACCACTAGGCCATCCCCACAGGGATTTGTTTTATGTTATTTTATTTTATTCTCTTTTTACCTGTTTAATCTGTGTCTAGATATTAATTAGGTGTTTGTATTTAAGAACATGAAAGTAGCAGTCCTTATGGGATACGATACTATTGCTCACCTAAGTATTACAATAATGTCATGCACTTACAGTTACATTATTTGTTAATAAATAGCATGTCAATAAGAATCAAAGTACTCCTACACAAATAGTTATACGATCAAAATTGACCTTTTCCTTAAAAACAATTATCAAGCATTCCAACTTGAATATTTGATGCCCTAAGAAGGAAAGACGCGACTACAATACAAAACTGAGTAATCACAATTTGAAGATGATTTAATTATATATCAAGGCAAATTTGCTTGCAATATTCTTCAATGCTCAACTTTGGTAAAACTAGTTATGATTGAGAAGTACTACAAATTAATATTTCCTAAACAATTTTCCCCCTTTCATTTTTATTTATTTATTTTAAGGTTAATTGGCAAATAAATCACCACGTTTCCACCCTTTTGTAAATTAGACACCACGTTTAAATCTAGTCAATTACAACACCATGTTTTAATTTGTTTGGGATTAAACATCTCCAATTTTTTCGGCGAGTTAAGTATGACATATTTGGTCTAAAAACCACATTGGTAGCCACATCAACATACACATGTAACAAATGACGTTGATTTTATTAGTTTTCTCAACATATTTTCCATTTTAGAAATAAATAATTATATAAAAAATGATTTTTTTTTCAATAAAAAAAGAAGAGAAAGCAACAAAAACTGCATCATTTGTTACACGTGTGTGTTGACATGGCTGCCAACGTGATTTTTAGGCCAAATACGTCATCTTTAACTCACCGAAAAAATTAGGGATGTTTAATCTCATACAAATTAAAACATGGTGTTGTAATTGGCTAGATTTAAACATGGTGTCTAATTTACAAAAAGGTGGAAATGTGGTGATTTATTTACCAATTAAACCTTTATTTTATATGGGTAAAATGTGTGAATCCCCTCCCCCTTCAAAATTCAACATCAAACCCCTTTGTGTTTTTTAAAAATATGCACAACTTTTCCTTTCAAAAAATTTGGACCAAAATACTCTTATTTACTCAATTTTGAATACTTGAATTTTGTTTGAAAATGAGAGTATCTAGGTCCAAAACTTAAAATTTGAGAAGTTGTGTATATTTTTTTAAAAACACAAGGGAGTTTGATGCAATTTTAAAAATAAGGGTGATTCGGTGCTAAATTTTGAAATAGAAAAAGATTTTTTTATGTTCATATATAATTCAACGTGTCATATCATAGATAAGTGTGCCTTATACAATATTCCAGAAATTTTTTAAAATAACATACATTATGACATTTATTAGGTTTAACATTTTTCTATTCTCAGAGGTTAGAGCATCGCATTTGTAATGCGATGGTCATCAGTTCGATTCCAATTAAATTATCTATGTAATAGGGCTTAATTTTTAACTGTACTTTCATGGTTATGAAATTTACACACGCAATTATTAAGTAGTTTATAGGTTGCATATTTACACTTTTATTTGGGTGATTTGACCTCATTTTGTGAAGTTTTGATGTATAACTTGTAAGAATTAATTATATTTTGTATTTTGCTAGGGAATATTGATGGTTCATGAAAAAAAGGCTAAAATATAAATATTGGATCGAGTTTTGTTGAAGGATGTTCAAAGCTAATGCTACAGGAGCTGATTGCAAATAAGGCATGCCCATGCCTCAATTTGGAGCTTGTGGATGAGAATTTAAAGATTAAATCCAAGTGGAGGCCCATCATAATTACTCGGTGGAATCTTTTTATTTCCTTACTGGGCGAATTAAAATAAAAGGAAAGGAGTCCTAATAAGGGTTGGAAACTTATCATATTGAAGGGAAGAGAAGATTATTTTGCCCTAGACTAGTTATTATTTATTAATGTTCTTTAGTTTTAGAGAAGGAGGCAGACGATTATAGACGATTTCTTCATTCTTTCTTTCTTCTATTTTTGTTTATTTTCTCTTTTATGAGTTCTTAGTTTTCTATCTAGTGAGACTGTGAGAGGATAATCAAGATTTTGGTTCTACACGGCTGTGAGATCTAATCGGTTTTATTTACTTTTAATTCTCTCTTTATTTATATATCTTCTGCTTGTGATTTCTATTATTGTTTTGATGATTATGCAAAGTGCACGTTGTATTAATTGTTGGAATAATATATTGCTAGTTGAATGGTTTAAATCCATAATTGTTTAGATTGTTCGCACTAGTAGCACGATTGGATAAATTGGGGATAAACAGTCCCGCTTTTGACACTTTGGAGATATATAATCTAATTTGAACGGGTCATCATATCGTATGATCTATGTTGGTTAGAATTGATGTTTCTCTAGTTATTAAAGTTGTTGGTAGATTAAATCATGTGGTCGTACCTAGGGTTATTTGCTAATTAGGGAAGTAATCAATGGTCGTACCTTGATTGTCGATACACTAAGAAGGAACGAGGTTGTTAGGTCATACCAACAACTATAGCCAATTTAGGGAGAGAATAAAAGTTATATATTTTCATATGTGATCAATTTGTGTAGACCATTGTTGAGATTATTCTTGAGCTAGATATTTTCTTAATTGTTTTTTCTTTATTTATATTTTTGTTTTATTTAGTTAGTTATATTTCTATATCTTCAAACCCCCATTTTAGTTTTAGGTTGTTAGATAGAGGAATATAATTCAAGTTTACCAATCTCTGTGGAATCGATCTTGCTCATCACTATCACAAATCATATTTTTAGAATCAAGTTTATTTTTGTTGGTTTCGACACCCACCAATTTATATATGACACATATAACCTTTAATTACTAATTATATATAAAATTATGTTATTTGAGTTGATATAATGTCATTCATATTTAGTAAGCATCATTTATATAATTATATTTTAATTAATTCATATTAAGAAATTATGTGTAAATAATATAACAAATACGGAAAAAAATATTTATTGAATTTTATAAATTTTGAAATACATATTTGCATACAACAATATTTGTAGTACATAAGAAGTTGTCTTTGATCCAAACTCAAACAACAGGGGTGGAAAATATATATTTTAAAATGAAATTATTGAACCTTAAAATTAAATCAACGACAGCTCACAAAGAGCATTCGTCCAGCGTTAATGCTCAGGCTAATTATTATTTTTAAATAAATATATACCATGAAATGAATTAATAAATCATAAAATTAAAGTGAGTTAATTTAAATTTTTTCCATAAATTTCTTCTTAATTCTATAGTCAAGCATTCGAACTTTATCGATGATCAATTTGGCCTTCACTTGCATCATAGCCTTACACCTTTCATATATACTTGTCATTTTTCTAAGTATACCGGCTCAGTTCCTTGATGAAAACATGTATTTTACCCAATTATCAAAGAAGAGATCTCATGTGCGAACGTTTAACGGGTCTCAATGCGTTAGACGAATCTTATTGACCTAAAAGGTGGTACCCTCCATTTTTCATTTTTTTGTTTTTCAATGGCCCTCTCCCATTTTTCTTTTTCTTTTTAGTTTCTTTTTTTCAATTTTTATTTATTTTTTGTTTTTTTATAAATATATATTTTTTAAAAAATTAATTTAATTTTTTTCTTTGGCATCTCACGCAATGTATTCGTCTGACACTAATGCGTAGGCTCGTGCACTGTGCGCGATAATTAGTTTTTTAAATAAATATATACCCTTAAATTGAATTAGTGGACCTTAAAATTAAATCGGAGAATTTTTTGAGAGTGAAGATTTATTTATCAAAAGAGAGAGTGGCAAAATGAACCATTACAAAACCATTTCATAGAAACTAGGAGGGATTCTACAAAATATTGGATATGATGCAAGGGGTTAGGAGCTATGTGTTTCTTTTAAAACCAAGCGTAAAATTGTGATTTTTATTATTGTATTTAATATATTTAAATATAGAAATTATGAAGAGTGAAATTATCATAAATATTTTTGATTAGCAGTCGGCCCAATATACTATCTATTAAGGGAAATTCTAAACATAACCTCCATTTTACTCTTTATAGCCCCCATATTTATTTATAATTAAATAAATTATTTGAAATATCTTTTATAACCTTCCAATTAATGCAGCCCCCTATCTTCTCTACAAAACAATCAAAGCTTCCTCCGCCTCCCTCTCCCTCTCCAGTCATGGTTGCAATTGCAATTTATCAATTTTCGGAGTTTCTGTCAAGTCACCAAGCTAAAGTTTCATCTACGGTGTATTTGAAATTTGAAAATGACTATATCTAACCTTAGCTCCGAATGTTGCCGACGACCCAATTAGCTCTGATTCGATTGGGACTTCATCACTTGCAGCGGAGCTTGACGAAGAAGATAATGCTTTGAGCAACAAAGCCTCATTAACGCATTATCGAGACTGTGTAAAAATCTTCAGTGTAAACTCAGACAATGGATGGCGAGGGCATCAATGTTATCCATATGATTTAAATGTCGATCGTGATATCCAATGATATTAAAGGAGGAAAACTGCTATTTCCGGATTGAGCAGCGACAGTAAAATTCATTATTATGCGATGTGTATGAAAATTTATGATTATGTAGATATATTAGTGTTCATGAATTTCATCTTTTTTACATAGAATATGGCTTTTATCGAAATAAATATATAAGTAGACAAAGAAATCGAATAGATGATGGAGAGGATTTTGGATTGTGGGGAGCAAATTTTACTTGCAATCATGCATGGCTGGGAGGGACGGTGGTTTGTATTGATGGGAGCATATGAAATATAGTGGGGTGGTTTGTTTTGGTGGGGGCTATGAACGGTAAGGAGGTTTTGTTAGGGGTGTAAAAGGAATTTCAAATATTTTATTTAATTATAAATAAATATGGGGCTATGAAGAGTAAAACGGGTGCTGTATTTAGAATTTCCCATCTATTAAATATTAAGTCCATTGACGTAAACACACAAAATAGGCCCAAATATAAACGCCCAATTATAAGCCGCAAAGGCTTAACCTCCCTCCTCTTTCGCGTCGCTCTGCACTTTTGCTACCTCTCTCCCATTCCAACTCCGGCAACTCGCAAACCTCCCTCTCACACACAGTTCACACACTTCACACAAAAATGAAGACTATTTTGTCGTCTGACACCATGGACATTCCCGACGGGGTGAAGATCAAGGTGAAGGCGAAAGTGATTGAAGTCGAAGGCCCAGGGGCAAGCTTACGCGCAATTTTAAGCATTTGAACCTCAATTTTCAGCTCATCACTAACGAAGAGACCGGGAAGAAGAAGCTAAAAATTGACGCTTAGTTCGGTAGTCGGAAAACCACCACCGCCATCCGCACGGCTCTCAGCCACATCAACAATCTAATCAACGGCGCTACCAAAGGTTACCACTACAAGATACGCTTCGTCTACGCTCACTTTCCGATCAATGCTTCCATTACCGGAAGTGGAACCGCTATTGAGATCCGTAATTTCCTCGGAGAGAAGAAGGTATTATATTTATTTTTTATTTTTCAGTGTGTATGGTTTTGCTATTTGGTGGTTTCTTCATTTTGATTTTATGCGATAGATTGTTATAATTGGATTAATTAACTTGATAGTTTGGCTTTGTTGTGTTCGTTCTTATTTATTCCCTATCTTTGACTTTGATATGTGTTGGGAAGTGTGATAGGAAATTAGGAAAAGTGGGTTTGTCCCACATCAACCAAGTTTTGGAAAAGCCTTCAAAATTTTTCTATAAATAGCCATTTAACCCATTAGACTTTTCACACCAAGAAAAATTGCATTTTCCCTATTTCTTAATCTTCTTGATTTTGCTCTTTTTGAGTCCAAATTTCGAATCAATTTTTAGTTCAAATATTTTTAGTTCAAGTTCGGGCATATCTCAGTTCACCAGAAGTTGCTTCGGTTGGTCCGTTGTATCCTGGGAATCAGACGCTCATACGGGGCGAGTTTTGTTTAAGGAAACTGTGATCCCCACAGGCCTTAGGTTTCTTCTAAGCTTTTTCTTGTCCATTAATTTATTCTAATTGTCTTAGTTATTTAAATTGTTTTAGTTATTTAAATTGTTCTTATTATTTAGTTTTATCTGTAGTTTTTACTGCATTATTATATAGGTAGCGTTAGTTTTTATTAGTACAGTATTTTATTGCATTGTGTAATTTTAGCATTGTATTTCTGTTCGGCTTATTAGTATAATAAGCTATTGTTGCATCTTTTATTATTGTTCCGAGTGAACAAGTAAACCAACAATATTAAACCAAATTATACTCGAAAACTTTTGTTTTCAAAGATGTCTACTGAGCAGACTAACAATGTTGCTGCTACTACCACCGTGAGGATCAGTGCTTTTAATGTTCCTGTAAATCATGCTGATAAACCGGAGAAATTCAATGGTCTGAATTTCAAACGGTGGCAACAAAAGATGCTGTTTTATTTGACAACGTTGAACCTTGCGAGGTTTCTGAGAGAAGATGCTCCGACGTTGGGGGCAAATGTTGATGCTCAAGCTGTCAATGCACTTGATGCTTGGAATCACTCTGATTTTCTGTGTAGAAATTATGTGATAAACTGGTTGGTGGATACACTGTATAATGTGTATTCCTCAATCAAGACTGCTAAGGAACTGTGGGGGTCCTTAGAGAAAAAGTACAAAACTGAAAATGCTGGAGCCAAGAAGTTTCTTGTAGGTCACTTTCTCGACTACAAGATGGTTGATTCAAGAGCTGTGATCAGTCAAGTACAAGAGCTCCAAATCATTTTACACGACATTCATTCAGAGGGAATGATTGTGAATGAAACTTTCCAAGTGGCTGCTATTATTGCGAAGCTACCACCGAGTTAGAAAGATTTCAAGAATTACTTAATTCACAAGAAGAAGGAGATAACTGTTGAAGAGTTCGTTGTAATACTTCGAATCGAGGAAAACAACAAGAGCTA
Organism: Perilla frutescens; assembly: GCA_026008535.1. Classification (NCBI taxonomy): domain Eukaryota; kingdom Viridiplantae; phylum Streptophyta; class Magnoliopsida; order Lamiales; family Lamiaceae; genus Perilla; species Perilla frutescens. Next base: position 35,412,933 of record BRKX01000012.1, read on the forward strand.
CGATAAAATGATGTTCAACCCTTTACTGGCTAAAGTGAATGTGGTTGAGCATGGCGAGAGCTCAAGGTGGAACTCTAACAAGAAGCCTAAACCTGCAGGGAAGAAGGCGTTATGACCAAAGAAGAAGAACTTCAAGAAGAAGTTCAACGGGAAATGCTTTAAATGTGACAAAACTGGTCACAGAGCCTTTGACTGCACTAATCAAAGCCAAAAGGCACACATGGTGGAAAACCTCACCATGGATGTTGATGAGATGCACCTCGCTGCGGTGATCTCTAAGGTGAACCTTGTTGGTTCAAACCCACATGAGTGGTGGATTGATACGGGTGCTACCCGTCATGTGTGTTCAACTAAGGAACTGTTTAGTGTCCTTGATGAACAAGTGGATGGAGAGAAACTCTTTATGGGGAACTCTGCTACATCTAACGTGAAAGGCCTTGGGAAGGTGGTTCTGAAGATGACTTCAGGGAAGGAGCTGACTCTCAACAATGTGTTGTATGTGCCAGAGATTCGAAAGAATCTTGTGTCTGGTTCACTGTTAAGAAAGTTTGGCTTTCGCATTATCTTTGAGTCAAATAAGGTCATGTTGACCAAAAATGGAGTATTTGTCGAAAAGGGTTATGAGTGCAAGACAAACTCAATGTAATGACTGTTAAGTCGATTATTAATGAGAAAGTGAACTCTTCTGTTTATATGCTTGAGTCTTCCATTATGTGGCATGGTCGACTAGGACGTGTTAACTTTAAAACCCTGCGCAGGTTAATGAGTTTGAAAAGCATTCATATACTCCATATTGATTCAACACTTAAGTGTGAAACTTGTGTTGAATCCAAGTTAGCTCGGTTATCCTTCCAAACTATTGAGAGAAATAGTGAACCACTTGACTTGATTCATACAGATGTGTGTGATTTAAAGATTGAGCCCACACGAGGTGGTAATATGTACTTCATTACTTTTATAGATGATAGCACTAAGTTTTGTTATGTGTATCTTCTTAAAAGTAAAGATGAAGCGATAGAGAAATTTGTTCTCTATAAAACTGAAGTTGAGAATCAACTTGGTAGAAAGATTAAGGTGTTGAAAAATGATAGAGGAGGTGAGTATGAGTCACCTTTTGCTAATTTCTGTGCTGAAAACGGAATAAGGCAGGAAACCACTGCACCTTATTCGCCTCAACAGAATGACACTGCAGAACGAAAAAATAGAACGTTGAAAGAAATGATAAATGCGTTGCTATTAAGTTCTGGACTGTGGGCACCAGCCCACCTCCCCCTTCTTTGAGTTCTTTCAATTATTTTTAGTTTTTTTTTTAATATTTTATTTTACCCCAGTTAATTATGTAGTAGACTAACACAGTGCACAAGTAGTCAAATAATAAATTAAATTAATTTAATTTAACTTTATGATTCACTAATTTCATTTTAGAGTATGTACTTATTTCAAAAAAATTAATTATCTGCGCAGTGCACTAGACGTCGGATAAAAAAATAATTATCGAACATGTGGGCTTGTGCACTGTGCGAGACACCAAATAAAAAATTAAATTAATTGGCCATACCCACCCCCGTATCTATCAGAACCCGTAGAATAATACATTTTTTTTACCTTTTTTTCAATCACCACCAATACTCCTCAACACACTCCACACCAAACTACAGCACTTCCCAGCAAGTTATATCAACACCACAAAAATACCCGAACCATCGAAAAATTCAAAATTTTCTGAAAAATTTTGATTTTTCTACGGACAATATATACGCTCTCGGGAACCCAGATAACCAATCAAAACGTAACAAAAACATAGAAATTTTTCCTACAAAAAACTCTTTTTTCTAATCAGCGGTTTTTTTTCCATCTTTTCTCTTCTGCTGATTTTCGTCCTTTTTTATAACAATAGACGACAAAATAAAATACAGAATTTAAAGGGATAAATTGGAACCTGATACAAAGCCGAAGCTTTGATACCAAATGATGAGATCTCGACCTAGGACTGTATCTAGCTCCAATGGGATAGGATGAAAATTCCCAACCCAAGCCTCACAAGACTGACGAACCGAAGATCACGAACAACCTCGATCCAACGGTGACTGGAAACTCGAACCACAAATTAAAATGAAGACGCCACAAACAGATATGTCTGACTGTTTGATAAATCGGGGGTTGAATCAACGATTCAAATAAAATCTCCACAGAGAAATATCAATTTCAATATAAAAAATAATACCCTTAATAATGTTCAGAACAAACCCTTATATAGGTGGACAAAACAAATAAAATCCTAATGTCAAATCCTAATCTAAAAAGGAAATAAATAAATAAATAAAAATTGAATAAATCCACAACAGTCAAAATGGGCGCGACACGGGCCCACTCGTGCCCCGGGTCGTGCTGTAACTCGCGTCCGGCCCAAAGCAAAGCACGTCTCGGGTCAGAGCGGTGCGCTCGCGCCTCCACTCGCACTGTCACTCGCGCCCATTGGCGCGACGGTTCAATCGCGCCCAGACTCGCGCTACCACTCACGCCTGCCTTCCCGAACGCTCGAACTCGATCATCGACACCCTCCCTAAGATCATATCAGACTGGTCATCTCTTATCAATGACACAATGTAAGTTTCGATTCATTTTCTTCATACTCTTCAATTTAATAATAGTTTTTATTTTGTACGCGTATTTCTCAATAGTTGAACTTGGGCTACAACAGACAGAGAGGAACGAACTTCACCTAATCTTGTAGCTAGTTTTTTGATCGTCTTAACTCATGCTAGCTGCATAGCTCCTTTTTCTTTTGAACAAGTATGAACACAACGATTTTGACTCTACTTCAAATACACGTACACTATCAATATGAGATCGAACAAGAGGACCTCGGCTTTAATTGTACCATCACTAGTTTATAATATTAATATATTGATTTTTCTATTTTTAATTGTCGTTCATATACGATAACTCAATTTTACTAGTACTAGTTTGCAATATTAATAAATTGATTATATATTTTTTTACTTATCATTCACAGTGATGACAGAATAGGAGGGAACAGGGGCGGATCCAGGGTTCGAGAGTGGGGTGGGCTGAAAAATAAATTTTATACATAGCAAAATATATTAAAGTTTACATAAGTTGTGCTCTACGAGACTTTAGTACATAAAATTCATTAATAACTTAATCTATATCTATATCTTTAACAAAATCCCTCTCAATATAAAGAATTAATGAATCTTCAAGCAAATCATCCCTCATCTTGTTACGAAGTGTCGTCTTCATATGCTTCATTGTGGAAAATGCTCGTTCAGTTGTAGCAGTAGAAACAGGCAACGTCAAAACTAGATGAATCAGTCTAGTTAACATAACATAAATCATCAACCTTCCACTCTTACTAAGTAGTTGACTCAATTCAACAAGTGTAGAAACTCGAAACTCTTGTAGCACCATTACATCATGCTTATAATGCCTTAACTCATACGCTAATGAAACAAGGTCCTAATCAGAGAAATCTTCAACATAGAATTTTCTCACAAACTTGCAAATATTATCATTGTTGAATGATTCAAATGAATTTTTAGGATCTAAGGCCACACTGAGATGAAGCAATTTAACAGAGACATCATTAAATCTTGTATTCAACTCCATCAAGATGCAATCAATTGTTGCATTGAAAACATCAAAGTGATAATGATGTTCAATTGTAGTTTGCCAACGAGAACGACCAACCTTATATGAAGAATCCAAATTAGGGACATCAATATCATTCTTCAAGCAAAAACCATTGACTTCTTCAAGAAAATTTTCCCAACCACTTTCTCTCAATTCTTGAAGAAGAGTCTTCATAGTAGAGACAAACACAACAACTCCCAAAATATCTTGAATTTTTCTTTGAAGAATTTGGCAAAGAGAAACAGTAACTCTCATAATCCTATCCATTAGGTGTAAAGTGAATACAAATTCAAAGCTTGCCATATTTTTGTAAACCCCCTGAACTTCATCCCTAACTCTTCCGTTTTGAGAGTGTTCAATAAGATATTCAAATACCTTGCAAGTTGCAGCATACATATCTATCAAGCTTCTCACGGAGTTGTAGTGTAAACTCCAATGAGTAGCAACAGCTCATCCTGAATCAAGCTCATCCGTAATCAATAATTTCTGAATTTCAAGTCTTTAAGCAACATGCAATTAAGAGACGCGCTTTGGTGAAGAAGTTATGATATTGACAACATTATCCAAGTGAGAAATGAATTCCCAAACAACACCTACATCCTTAGCTGCAGAAACTAATGCAAATAGTAGACGGTGAGCAAAACAATGCATATAATAGGCATATGGACAATCTCTAAGAAATAATGCTTGAAGCCCATTCTATGAACCACGCATATTACTAGCACCATTATACCCTTGACCTCTCATTTTCCCAACCAGAAGATCATGATAAGAAAGGACACCGCATATCTCTTTTTTCAAAGTTAGTGAAGTGGTATCAACAACACTTTTAATCGTAAAAAACCTCTCAGTCAAAATTCCATGATCATTCACAAACCTCAAGATAATTGCCATTTGCTCTTGCTTGGAGACATCTTGTACTTCATCAACAAGAATACAAAAATATTTAGCTCCAACTTCTTCACAGATCATCTGACGTACTCTATTGGCCATAATATTCAAAATCTCCTTTTGAATTTCCGAAGCAATGTATTGAGCATTTTTCGGAGCATTATCAAGAACAACTTCACCAACTTCCTTATTCATATTTGCAAAAGTCTTCACCAATTCAATAAAGTTTCCACGGTTGGATGAAGATGAAGATTCATCATGACCTCTAAAAGCACAATCTTGAAGTGCAAGCCAACGAAGGCTTGTGATTAAGGTCTTTAATCGCAGACGATTTCTCTCCTTTTCAATTTTTTTCTGAGAATACATAACTTTGTCTATGTGCCACACGGTCTCATCAAGTCTTCTGCACGCCTTAGGCACATAGTATGTGGTGATGTAGTTGTACAACCAATATGAGTAAGAAATGCGCATTTATTTCCTTGGTTTATCCTTTTCCAATTGTCAAAGCCTTCATTGACTAATGTCGAAGAACCAGACATATTAATATCACTTGTGAAAAGAAAGTAATAAAAACAATAGGCCTTATTTGTGAAAGGCGAATACTCCAACCAATGAAACTTGTCAAACCATTTCTTCTGAAAACTACGATTCTAATTGCTAAACTATGTACCAGGATATACTTCCATTTTCGGTTGATAAGGCCCAACTTTAAGATATGCACGTCTTATCTCATCTCGCACATTAACAGAATATTCGCACAATTGCTTTCTTTTTCCCGGATCACGCTCAATAGATGTAACTAGATTTTGTTCTATAGGTGTTGAAGGAGATTGATGACTTTGATTTTGGGTGGCCATAGTTGAAGGTTTCGAGCTACCTTCATTATCTTGAGTCTCTTGACGATCACGTTTCTTAAAAAAAGATGATATAAGTATTTTTCCTTTCTTTGCAATTGGTTGTTACTCCATATCATTCAGGCTAGAGTACTGCAAGTTTGCAAAGGTAACCAAAAACAAGAATTTTATGACATTTGCTTTTTAGTATTTGAACAAAGTATAAAAGCAGAACAAAGTAAATTCAATATCTCGACAAATAAATTCTCACAAGCATTTAAGCAATAGAAACAGAGCCGAAACATAAACAAACAATTCAATAAACTAACAGCAGGTATAAAGTTGCAAATAGTTCATCTACAACACACACATCATTGCACAATATATCTTACAAGAAATAAGATAATATCTTGCTGCCAAAGTAAACTACCCAAATTCATAAAAATCAAAACTTTAAACAAAATTTCCCAATATATCCAAAAAAGCAAAGGTAATTTACGTTTCATCTAAAAATTCCGCATCCAAAAACAAGAAAATTTACTTAATGGTCTCGAAAATTGAGGGGTACCTATTCTTCTTGGAGAGGAGTTTGTTCTTGTTGATTTTACGGCTGCCGCCTTCGGTGATGTTGTGGGCTCCATCCTTTCATTTGTCCGGCACTATCACCTTGCCGAGCTTCTTCTCACTTGTATTTAGATATGCAAAGACATAAAAATCCCCAAATTGGGGGAAAACCCTAACGTAATTCTTGTTTTTCTTTCTTGCGCATCCGGGGAATCGAAAGTAAGTTAATTTCTTTTAAGTTTTTTTTCATCCTTTGGGCTGGGCTAATTTTTTTTAAGGTTGAGCTAGGCTAATATTGGGTTGGGCTTAAATATAACATATAAGTAGTAAAAAAAATTTGGGCTTACACTGGGCTGGAGCCAAGTGCAGCCCATGGGTAAATCCGCCCCTGCTCAGAGGGAAAGTGTAACAGTTGATACATACAAATATCAAGCAATATTTCACACACACGTAGGAAGGAAAGTTAGCCATCATAGATATTTTTAGTGTGTAAATTATGAATAAATCTCAATCATCTAATGAGATGATTGAACCAATGGACTGAAAAAGAGATGATAATTTCATAACTTATTTTAAAAATTGTAATGCTAAAAATTAACATTCACGATGCTATTTTATTTTAAAAAAAAAAACTAAAAAATGGCATTGACAATTTTGTAAATTAAAAAATGCCGATGACAAATTTGTAATATATGTTAAAAATTACAATGCTAAAATTCAACATACATATGCTCAAATTCTATATATACATATACTCAAATTCAACATACATATACTAAAACCAATACCCATCTCTTAGTATATATATGTTGAATTTGGACAATATCAAGCAATAACAAAAGTGATGGTCAACAGTCCCCCTTGGGATGACCTAGTGGTGGAGTGGTGTTTCTTGAGGCCAAAGGTCTCAAGTTCGACCCATCACTAACACCCCTGTGTAGATTTGCAGGCTATTACACAGGGACGGAGTTTACCCAGTGCGCACCACGATAGCGGCTGCGGGTTACCCTCGACATAAAAAAAAAAAAGTGATGATCAACATTAAGCATCTTGCCATTCAAGATGACTTGTCGAAGCTCGATCTATTGCATGGAAAGCCGACTCTATTTTACAATCCCGAATACATGAATTTCATTATTCTCATATAAGCTATCATGACAACCTGATTGATCATAGCCAAGATGAAGAAAAGAAAATTCCGAAGAGAATCCACCACTATATTGTATGATTAACTAAATGCTCCAACTTTAAAAGTATTTAACACTCCACTACGAAGAGACCGAAAACAAAAATGTGACTGCAAAAGTTCATTAGATTTTTGAAAAGTGAAAAAGATCAAATGTAAGGCTCTAGCCAATAGGGCTTTGGCCCAATTCTGAAAAGTTTTTAATTTTCCTATTTTCTTTTTGGCCCAAAATGATTTATTGAATTTCCCAAAGTTACCAAAAAAACCCTAAACATAATCGTCATTAGATAATTTCCTTGAGATCAACAATTTGAATGCTAATCATAAATATCGTTTACTTCAATTGTATATCATTTATTTTGCATAAGTAAGTTAATATGCCGCTCTTTTGAGGAAGTAAATTAATATATATTGCTAAAAAAAGTAAATTAATATGGATTCCCCAATTTATGATATTGTTTGTGTAAAAATATATATATATATATATATTATTTTCTTTTTTTAAAGTAATAACATTGTTTATTTTATAAAAGAAAGTAATAATATTGTTTTCTTATTTCTCTATTTTCTCTCGCATCATCATTTTCTCAATTTCCATCCCCATTTCCAAATGCACACACTGAAACACGCACAAACACACATTCCTAATCAAATCAAAATCAAATCCGATTCCTCTAAACGTCAAGCAATTTTCAAAGTTTTTCTCTAGGAATCCCAATTTCCACACACCCAATCCCACAAATTTTGGCCCCAACAGAAAATTAAATTCATTAAAAAAAAATTACAGAGACCTTCCATCTGCTCTCTCTTTAATTTGACGATCTTACACTTTTTCTGCTTCTCAACGTAAAATTGCTTCTCGTGCACGAAGAAAACCATATAATTTTTGTTTGGCTATCATCTGATTTCGTTGGCATTGCGGCGAATATATCTGAATTTTCTTGAACGAGCTTTATTAGGGTTTTTGTTTCAGAATACTTGATCAACTAATTCCGTGTCTGGGTTTTCGTTTTGGTTTAATAATATTTGGGATGACATAAAGTTGTAGGTTGAGGTTTTGAATAGTTAGTGCTAAATACTATTGGTTGTATGTCAGTATAGATTATTATCTGCTATAGAGTTGGAATTTTTAGTGTATTCTTGTTTTCATTAGGGTTTTTATATATAGATTGCTATTTTTATTTTGGGAAGATTGCGTTTGATTCCTGTAGACTCCATTTCGTGGGTGGCTGTTTAAGAAGATTGGAGTTTCAGTTCGAATTGGAAGGAAAAGCTATCTGATCCTTTGCTGCTTCGTTTTCGGTGTAGAAAAGGTAATAGTTTATGGGAGAAAATGAGGGATGTGCAGAGCCAGGTGGGCGGTTGCCGAATGGGCTTTTGCCAGGGGCAGGTCCTGTAATGCAGGCTGTTGACACAGAACGATGGTCCAGAGCGGAGGAGAGGACCGCAGAGCTCATTTCCTGCATTCAGCCCAACCAGCTATCTGAGGAACGCAGGAATGCGGTTGCGGAATATGTACAGAGACTCATTATGAAGTGCTTTCCCTGCCAGGTTGTGGGAATGATTCTGGGTTTTGTTGTTGTCTTCCAATTGAAATGATCTTGTTTAAATGTCTGTCCAGTGATTTTCAAAGTTGTTAGTGTGTTCATGGCATCAGTGGAGTTTTAGTAAAGTGAAAGATTCCTTTCTTTGGAATGCTGCGTGCATTGAACCTAGGAAGAATTAGGATTTCATGGTAAAATTTTCCATTTGGTTAGATTTTAGGGAAATTCTTTATTTTTTTCATTTGATATATAATTGACTGATGTAAGGTTCTATATCTGCATATCAGTTTCTTGTTGATTTTGTTAGTATTTATGGAGTTGCAGTTTACATACTCAAAAGCTGGAAAACTACTAACATTACCTAGTAGAAATTAGACCGTGAAATTGTGTGATGTCATGAAATTCAAATTGAGCTGCATTCTACTACTGAATAGCTTTGCTGAGAATCTGCCTCTTTTAATGGATGGAAATCACTGGTAGAACATCTTCTGAAACTTACAGATGATTAACTTCTTTACTATCAGTATTGCCGATTGCTAGGGTTACTTTTATAAAAGTTCCTTCTGTTGACAATCTGTGGTTAGCTTTGCTGCATTGTAATGGGCTCATTCTTGTTTGCGTTTTTTTTTTTGGTATGCGCGCGCGCGTGTTTCCTAACCATTTCCCATTGCACAGGTCTTTACCTTTGGTTCAGTTCCGTTGAAAACTTATCTACCTGATGGGGACATTGATTTGACTGCTTTCAGTCATGATCCGAATCAGAAAGATACATGGGCCAACCAGGTCCGAGATATGCTGGAGAATGAAGAAAAGAATGAAAATGCTGAATTTAATGTGAAGGAGGTTCAGTATATCCAAGCAGAAGTATGTTTTCTCTTTTATGTTTTCCATTTTTGTGATCTGTTCTTTTTTTTTTTCCAAATTAAAAACCCTCTTGATTTGTTCTGTTTTCAGCTTGTGCCTTTTTGTATGTTTGTCACAAATGCCAGGTTGCCTTTTAATACGCTGGTCCTGTCAAGTGTCACCATTTAGAATTAGTATCTTTTACAGAATGCCATGTGATCATGTATCATGTGAGCGCTTATGGAGCTTTCTCCTCAATTAACTTTGAATTTTCTAGATGGATCATGTTCTTCAGGACACCCCCCCCCATCTGCATTGGCCTGAACACATGTAACGATTGATCCCATCACTTGATGATCTTAACTGACTGATTATAGAACAAGTCTTTGCCATGTGATGACTCACCATTTATTCTTTCTATTCTCTCCTGTTAAATCAATTTTGTTTTATTCACATCTCTCTTTTTTTTTAATATTTCAGGTGAAAATAATTAAATGTCTTGTTGAAAATATTGTTGTGGACATATCTTTTAATCAAGTAGGTGGCTTGTGTACACTTTGCTTCCTTGATGAGGTGAGTTGTACTGTATTCATTCTCTAAAATGTCAGAGAACTTGATTTCTCATAATGTTTATACATTGTAAGATGAATGACTTGTTATCTGAAGAGCACATGTGGTTCTTTGTTTCTTAGGTTGATAGTCTAATAAATCAGAATCATCTGTTCAAGCGTAGTATTATCTTGATTAAAGCATGGTGCTACTACGAAAGCCGCATATTGGGTGCTCATCATGGACTCATATCTACCTATGCCCTGGAGACCTTAGTTCTTTATATCTTTCATGTGTTCAACAATTCCTTTCATGGACCTCTTGAGGTGAATTAGATCTTATGTAAGTTTTATTTCCTAATTTTTGTATCTTGGTCGCCCTTCTAAAAATATCCTGACTGTGGCAGGTTCTTTATCGCTTTTTGGAGTTCTTTAGCAACTTCGACTGGGACAGTTTTTGTGTTAGCTTATGGGGACCTGTACCCATTAGTTCCCTACCTGATGGAATTGGTAAAATACAGGACCTGTTGTTTAATGATTTATAGGATATTGTAGTCTGTCCCTGACTGCTGGATTCTGATTTGTAATCTTTGCCAGCGGAACCTCCTCGCAAAGACAGTGGAGAATTGCTGCTTAGCAAGTTGTTTCTTGATGCTTGTAGCTCTGTATATGCTGTTTTCCCTGGTGGCCAGGAAAACAATGGACAACCATTTGTTTCAAAGCATTTCAATGTAATTGATCCTTTACGTGTGAACAACAACCTTGGACGTAGTGTTAGTAAAGGTAACCTTAGGTTGAAATATATATATATATATATTTTTTTTACTTTAATGCTTAATTTTTTTTAAAGTTGCTGTATGCATTTTTTTTTTTGTTCTTGTTTCTTTGTTTTGCAGTTGACTCCTCAATACATGTAGTAGTTGGTCATATTTTCACAATGATAATATGTCAACTTTCATCCTTCTATATTACTATTATTTCATCTTTCTAACTGAAACTGTTTCATGCCTGGCGGCTTTTGCCTTCTTGGTTAGGATGCCCAGAAATTATGTGTTTAATATACAAAGAACTTAGGCCAAGTTAACTGATTAAATCTGGATGTTAATATGTTATGGGGAATCACTATTAGACCAATTCTGATATATTCTTATATTATTTTTGAGGGAGAACCTTGAGCTGTAAATGGTATGGCATTTGGTGCTGAGTAAAGCTGGAAGTGAAATGGGGGGAATTAGGAAACTCATTGAACTTTTGAGTTCTGTTCTATGTATGTTGCTGTGTGTTTTGGACTTAATTCTTTTTTATTTATTTGATCTTTCTCCACCCTATTTGCTAAATGCATAAATTGGATGCTTGTCAGATTTATCTAAAGATCAAATAAAAGGTTTGGAATTGGAAAACGTGACCAATCTATTTGGCCACATCCTCTTCTGCAGTTAGCCAGAGATTCGTGAATCGGATCATGTTAGAATTTTGTACCACGCCCTTATCTCTGTATAAGGATCTGTTGTTGAGTTGACGCAAACCACAGTTTTAATCTGAAAGCTCCATAATAATGATTAAACTGCTTCAACAGGCTTGTAGTCAGAACTTTAGATAGAGCGTACATAAAAAACACTGGCAAATAGCCTGGAAAGTCTCTTTCTTTTCTCCATCTGATTTGATTAATGGCTTTTCTATGAAAAAAAAAAACCATGATTGGCTGGCAAGAAGTATATTATCTTATCATGATACTCTGTCTTTTCTTATAATTACATAGTGATTAGTTCTAAAGAAACCACTTACCTGACTTTGAATGCTTTTGGAATGTAATATGAGTACTTGCAGTGTTGTTGTACATTAATGGTACACAGCAACCTCTCTTCAACTTCTCTATTTAACATGGATATTTTATTTCCTGTTGTTCAGGTAATTTTTTTAGGATTCGAAGTGCGTTTGCTTTTGGAGCTAAAAGATTGGCTAGATTGCTTGACTGCCCAAAAGAAAAGTTAATTTTTGAAGTTAATCAATTCTTTATGAATACATGGAAGAGGCATGGCAGTGGTAATAGGCCTGATGTACCCGGGGTTGGTCCATGGCAGACGAGATTATCAACTTCAGACGGTCTTCGTGAATCTGGAAATTTGAATAATAACATGATTGGCAATAATGAAAATGAGAACACTTCTTTCCTTGAGGAGGATAAGGGAGTTCATGGCCGTGGTGTCTCCTCTCAACATGGTAAAGTTTCATCGAGAATGTTGCCAACAACGAGTGAGTTGTCTGCAGTTTCTCACATGCAAAGCTTAAAAAGTCAAAATACAAATAGCTTGCGGGCTACTGATCCATCTGGTAGAGACAGCAGCATTTCTGCTCAGGTTTTGAAAAATGATGAAGTTCAGAGAGATCTGAAAGCTGATCATTTGGTTAGTGACAGTCAAGCGCGGTTTCTTTTTGCTCGAACTCGCTCTAGTCCTGAACTTACTGATGCTTCTGGTGATGTCTCGTCTCAAGTAAAACGCAGCAGAGAAGCAAAAACTTCAAATGTTCATACTACATCTGCTAGGCTGGATAATAGTTACAGGGAAAAAAATCTTGAATCTGAACCAAGTGTTGATGCTGCTAGTGACTCAAATAATGGTTCAAATAACTATCATCGAGACTTGCATTCAGATGGCTTGAGTGAAGAGTTTTCATCAGCACAGATGATGCATAATGAAGAACAAGATCTCGTAAACATGATGGCGTCTGCTTCACTTCAAAGTTTCAATGGACAACTTCATGGTCCATTCAATTTAAATTCAGCTCATCTGCCTTTCTCAATTCCGCCTTCCTTTATTGCATCAATGGCTTATGCACAACGGAATCTTCCAGGATTTGTTCCTCCAAATACTGCTTTGATTGATCCATCATTTACAAATGTGCAATTTCCTCATGGTATGGTTTCACCACAATTTACCAATTATTTTCCTGGTATTGGGGTGAATTCACCTTCTGAAACTTCATTTGACCGAAGTAGTGATAATTTTGGTTCTGTGGAAATGAAATCGGAGGAACTTGATAGTGATTTCTGGCAGGACCAAAATGTTGGCTCCTCTATTGGTAATGACCCTGAGAATGGAAGTATTGACATGGTTCAGTCTGAGGATAAACCACCATCTATGTCTGGTTCGAAATATGTTCCTCCACCTCGAGTGAGTAACTCAGGTAGTGCTTCGAGAGTTCAGCAGAAGCATACAAGGGAAAAGCGTGGTTCATTGAGGCAAAATAGCGATACCTTCCCTATCCAGGATGATAGAAGTAGTGAAGTTTATTCAGAAGAAAGATCAGTTAGTTCAAGGTTCTCATCAGCTGCTCATAGTAATTCTTTGAGAAGTAGGACATCTTCCGAGAGCTCCTGGGATGGATCATCAGTGAAAACGCCTAAATCTATGAAAGAGAAACGTGGAAAGAAAATAGCTTCCACAAATCCTACTGGCCATGGAAAAGGCAAAACTATGTCTGAACATGCACCTAATCAGGCAGAGGAAGATGACCAGGAATGGGGTTCATTATCAAACATGGGAACCGAGTTGGTAGAAAGGAACCTTAGTTCTGAGCCAGTCACTGCTTTACAGCTTCCTAGGCACCATCTTTCTGGCTTTGAAGTTGCTCAGACAAGTGGCTCAGAGTCAATGATCCCCTTTGCTCCAATGCTCATTGATCCTGGCTCGAGACAGAGAATAAATGACAGTTCTGGGCTGATTGCATTCTATCCTACTGGGCCACCTATCCCATTTCTGACAATGCTTCCAGTGTATCCACCTGAGACTGATACTTCTGATCAATCAAGTGGCCGTTTTGAAGGTGATGAAAGTGTCGAGAACAATGAATCTGGGCAGAATTTTAGTTCTGAAGGATATGATCATTCAGATGATTTGAACACTACACTGTCTTTCAGAGGGACAAATGCTACTGAGACATCTGAAAATAAAAAACCTGATATTCTGAATAGCGATTTTCTTAGCCATTGGCAAAATTTACAATTTGGAAGGTATTGTCAAAATCCACGAAACCATGGGCCTTTGCTCTATCCTTCCCCTGTAATGGTTCCTCCTTCCTACATCCAGGGCCGATTTCCATATGAAAACCCTGGTAGACCTTTTTCAACCAATACAAACCTCTTCTCTCAGCTCATGACGAGTTACGGCCACAGACTGGTCCCCGTGGCACCTATCCAATCAGTTTCCAGCAGACCTGCCGGTCTTTATCAACCCTACATTGATGATCTGCCAAGATATCGCAGCGGGACTGGCACTTACCTCCCTAATCCTGTAAGGACTTTATGATGATTGTTTGTTTACTTGCTTTGCATAATTTCATCCTGATTGGGAATGTATCGGGGTCATGCCATTTTAGGGTAGTTACTGTGCTATGCCAATTTAAGAAGTTAAAAAGAAAACTGGGTTTTCTTCCATATCTAATATTAATGACTAGGTATGATGTTTTTGTTATGTAACTATTCTATATTGCATCAGGGATTTGAAAGATATTCACGAGTTCTGATCAAATCAGGGATTTTTCTTTTAGCTTGTTCGACGCAATTCATTTGGCTCTTTTGGTGCTTGATTTTATTTCCCTTGTGAATCTTGCACCACTGTTCTGATAGTACTATAACCTTCTCCATTTCATTGCTTTCAAATCAGAAGGTTCCTGTCAGGGAGCGTCATTCATCTGGTACTAGAAGGGGAAGCTATAACCATGATAGAAATGATAACTATGGAGACAGGGAGGGGAACTGGAGTGCTAACTCAAAATCACGAGCTTCCATACGCAGCCATAGCCGCAACCAACCTGATAAATTAAACTCAAGAGCTGCTGACCGTTTGGCTTCTAATGATAATAGAGCTGACCGATCATGGAACTCATACAGGCATGAATCAGTATCAGTTACTTCTTACCAGTCTCAGGATGGCCCGTTGAGCACAAATTCTGGTCAAAATGGTCCTCAAAATATGGCATATAGCATGTATCCTTTGGCGGCCACGAATCCCAATGGAGCTTCTAATGGACCTTCTGTTCCGCCTGTTATGATGCTTTATCCATTTGATCATAATGCTACCTATGGTCCTCAAGGCGAGCAGCTTGAGTTTGGTTCCCTTGGTCCAGTAGGCTTGCCTGGGATAGATGAGCAATTGCAGCTAAATGATGGAGCACAAGCCAGGGCAGTTGAGGAACATAGGCATCATAGGAGCACTGAGCACCATTCTCCACCAGATCGACCATCTTCCTCTCATCATCAGAGGTAATGGTCAGATGATTAGGTAAACATTTTTACATTTAAGATTACTTAACTGCTTAATATTACCGTAGCTGGTTTCTTTTTTGTTTTGGATGTATGCTGTATATTCAGTAAACATTTACTATCCTGTTTTGCATTAATTTGCTTCATTCCTCAGAACTGTGTTATCTGTAAAGATGAGCCTTGATTAGTTATGGAGTATTGGACAAATGGACATTATAGATCCAGATAACATGTGTTTTCATCGAGGGAACTCTGACATTCCAATTTTTATATTTTGTGTGTGATTTCTTTCGTTTTTCTTCTGATATGTAGTCTTAATATCTATAAGGGTGGTAGGTGGCTGGCTAAGATTAAGGCCAAAAGTATTTGTATATGACTTTGCAGAAGCTGCATTGTCATCTGTATGGACTATGGAATAAATGTGGCAACAGTATTTTTTGTTTGTTTGTTTGTTTTGTGTGAGCAGTGGTTGGGGATGTTTATCTTTTAATTTTTCTTAACAGGAGGGTTTAGTAAATTTTCCAGCTCTG
This sequence comes from Perilla frutescens, assembly GCA_026008535.1. Lineage (NCBI taxonomy): Eukaryota > Viridiplantae > Streptophyta > Magnoliopsida > Lamiales > Lamiaceae > Perilla > Perilla frutescens. The sequence continues at coordinate 35,428,789 of BRKX01000012.1, forward strand.
CAGCTGAAAGAAACAATCATTGGAATGAGGACGTTTGCCATATGAGATTTCTATTGAAAGTTGTGGTGGAAAACTGATGTCAAATGGCAAATTCAGGGCCGACTAGATTGCCCTGTTCTGACATGATGAAGCTGATTCTCTACCTGTGATTTATAGTCTGCACAAGATTTTATGCCATTAAGCATAGTTCTTGTTTGTAAAATAGCCGCCAACTTCAGACCACCATCAGCTGGTGACGTGGAAGCTTGGAGGGGGTAGGAGATGCATAGATTTTTCAGCTTTTAAACAGCCTTTTTCTGTCATAGGCTATAACTCATTGTAGTATCATTGAACTAGAAGTAGTAGTCTCTTACTAGGAATTTTCACGAAATCCCTTGTAGATTTGCATAGGGTTATGGATTATAAAATCCCTTTTGTATTAGCTTCACATCCTGCTTGGTCAGGATGTTGTTACTGTAGCAAATATGAATGAGAGAAATTTAGATGACGAGCTCTAGCTCTCTCTCTCTCTCTCTCTCTCTCTCTCTCTATATATATATATATATCAAAATCCTTCGTGCTTTTTGAAGTTAAGAATTTATTTATGGAAGCTTCATATCTTGGTCAGTATTCGTTGAGAAAGTTCTGCCGATTCATCATGTTTCTGAGGATTAAAAATTTAATAAGCAAAGAAACAGGAATGATGTTGAATGTTTTGTTTGTTGCATTGTTCTGTGTTGTCTTGTTGATCATAACAGACTGTCGATGGGATTAATATCCCTTGTTGCGTTGTTCTGTTATTCCTCCTCGCCCCCGCGACTGGGGTTCTTGTCATCTGAACTCTGAAGCTAGTATGTTGTGAATTGTACACAGGTTTAGCATCTCAACCAAATTTTACACAGGCAAGCAAGTTTCTGTGGATTTTATTTACAACATGATACTAACGAATGCACAAGGGAATAATCTCAAACTCCTGTTAATACTTTTTTGTTGACTTCTTCCCTGCCGTCTATATTACAAGTGTGGCTCCAAGCATGTGGTGATCTTGAAGTTAAGAGAGGCCACATCTGGTTCCTCTCTAGTCTTGCTTTTCTTACGTACACCCTCGAATGTTGTCTTATCACTTCGTGCACAGCCTTCAAGTAGTTGCTCGAATCATGGTCCCTTATTATCGTCCCTTCTGAACCATAGGCTGTAGGATCACTTAGAGTTTCAAGGGGATGAGGTGAATTCAGAAACTCTCTGAAACCAGACTTAGATAAGGAGGTGTTGGCATTCTGCAACTCATACAGAGCGCTTCCTGCAGGAAGCAACGGGTGAGCCGGAGATGACTTCTCATGTGGCTGAAGGATGAAGATCTTTCCCATGGGAGTATACAGCAGTTTCTGTAACAAACCCCAGGAAAATTGTAAGAAATCCAGTCAAGAATAGTGGAATGAATATCAAGTTCTGGGCAAGGATACTCACGTTCTTGTTAAGACACGGATGGTAACGGAAGGTACCACTCAAACGCTTGAGCAGTTGAGCGACATAATTGGGATAGTTGCACGAGAATGCGCGTGGGACAATGTCTCTATGCATCATCACACAACGGACATGGTTCTCGTCTAGGCCTAATTGCTCCAAGATCTTGTGGCCACCACAGAACACGAATGGGGATCCGAATGTGACAACTGGAAGAAGATTTTGGTGTTTAACTTCCTTTCTTGTAAGGAGCATCAAGTTTACTAAAAGAGCCAGGCTGCCTCCTAGTGAATGGCCTGTGAATTGAAGCTTCGCTCTCTCTCCAAATCTCTTTAGATGCTCTTTTATTTCTGGCATGAACTGGTCATATATTCCCTTTGCTGCTTCATATATTCCTCTATGAACCAACACATTTGTCCCCTGTTTCAGTTGAGAAATTCTTTTCTCAGATTGATGTAATTGGGATCATATCATCATGGCTTTGAATATGTTGGTGCGTTTACTCACCTCAAATTTGATTGGTTCGAAGAAGAGATTCGCCTGCCATGATGCTAGTGAGTCTGATCCCTGCAATTCACAATATAGTAAGATAAATTGATCATGGATCCAACTATGTTCAACTTTGATGATTAGTTACCTGAATCACGAAGCAACGGGTGTATATATCAGAATCATCACAGACGAACCACTCACACGGTGCAGAATGAAGTGATTGAAGGTCTTTGGCCGCCTTCTCTTTCTGCTTCTCCCCTGCAGCAACCAGTGCTGTCATGGTTGAGGCTGCTACACATGCAGCAACTCTCTCCGACTTGTGCATTCTCGGTGAACTGCTCTCGTTTTCCTCTGCATCGAGCAACATCATTCCTTCTTCACTCAGTTGGGGCTCAGAACCTAACGCTATTAGATCTTTGGCTCGTGATTGAACATATGATGCAGCAGAGGCTGCAATCTCATAAGCAGTTGATGATGAACAAACGCGTGATTTCTGCTCCGTGTTTTCTGCCTCTTCATTCTCTAATGATGATGATGATGATGATGATGATGATGCTACAGCCACTCTGTCTCTGATTGCAGCAGCAGCCGCCTTCTTCTCCATAGACGACGTCACAAATTCTAGGCCATAATGCCTCCTCAAATCCTCTGTCTGCAACAATACAAGAGATGATGATGATCATGTCTTTAACGAAGCAAAAAAATCTCGTAGCTTAGGCCTACTTTACCTTCATGTCAGGGATCACATACGCCATGTTGCACAAGAAAGCCATCTGTGCGAAAAGCTTAGTATCCGACCAAGAAACCTTGCTCAACATGGAAGAAAATGCCTCTCTGTCAATGCTAATCTCCTTTCCATCTTCATCTTCATCATATTCGACGTCGCAGCCTCCTTCTCCATCACAACCTTCACCATCTCCACCAACATAACTACTCTCCACGGTGTCATGTTGCTTCCCTAATTTCCATTTATTCCGAAGCTCCACAATCATCTCAATCCAATTCCCTCGTTTCTTCCCTTCATGGATCTCTATCTCATGATCATGATCATGATCAACCCCCTCCATGTCCATCTCCTTGCTCGTCTCCGGATCAAAAAGAAACGACTTCAACGAATCCGGGATCACGGCCCCAGATAAGTGTATGTTAAAGAGGCCAGCATGTGAGCGGCTGTTGTTTAGCTTGGGCTGAACCAGAGATGCTCTGATAGAAGTGATCCTCTGTGAAAGATGGTTGTCGGAATACGAGCGGCGCATTAGTCCTCGTCTGTGCAAGTCTTTGGTGGAGAAGGATCTTCGAAGGCCTCCGCCATCTCTTGCTGTAGGACTAGGAATCTGAGAGAGAGTGCCAGCCATTATTACTGGTTACCAATTTTCTTGATGTTTATTGAATGTTGTTGCCTGAAATCACACAAAAACAAGGAATGACTCCTTTAAAAGAACCTCAAACTGACAAAATCTCATCCTTGTTTGCAACGAGAACCTTTGAAAGATGCTATTTGAAACGCTCAAGAAATTAACTATACTAGTGCGTACGTACGTGTGTTTGGTGGGGTTATTGACCAAGGAATTATAAGTAAACCATATTAGAATTGATTTCACCGAGGAGAGCTATTTTATCTCGTATTCTAATCATTGGACTGTCGTCACGTGTATTCTAAAATGCATAACAAGATACTAGTGCAGTTGAATAAAGAAAACGAGATTGAATATAATTAGGAGGGAATATAGGATCTAGAGTGATGAAAAATGTAAGGCTTTTAATTGTCTGTGTCGCATGTATTGGAATTGCGGTCCACCAAGGCTTTGTGGGCTTCACAAATTTGTCCTCTTTTAACATTGTTATTCTCAGTTCCAGATTAAGACTAATATATTAATTATGAAAATTTTCATTTTTCATCTAGCTAGCAAGTTTCCTCAGATAATAAAAATTCTCAACCCCCTTACCCACCCCCACCCCCCCGGAGAAAAAAAATACATTCATTAACGTAAAACATGATTCATTTATATTTTGCATTGATCCTCTGGCATTCTCAATTATTATTATCTCAACCTCTAATAGAAAAAAGATATTAATTTAATTCTTTTTCTAGTTCGAGCTTTTCTTGACTTTTCATGTAGAATAAAATTTATGGTTAATTAACAATTTTAAATTTGTTTGGATATAGCAAGTGTGATGTGAGCGACCCAAATCTTAAATACTAAAGTGTAATTAACATTAAATTTTATAATTTGTCGTTAATGAGTTGTTGTAATTATGGTTTCGAATTCCGTCAAAATCGATCAAGTTAGGTGCAGGGAGGTGAAAGAATAGAGCAAATTAAGGAGGAGTAATTAATTAGATTATTAATATATTTGAAACTCTTAATTTCTTGAACGTTCTACTCTAAGAAATATTCTTGTTTGGTGTTACCGCCGCCCTACGAAAGTATCACGAACGAGAAATTTGAGGAACATTTATCGAAAATAGATGAAATATATGCATATGGGTTAACTAATTTTCAGAGGTCTCACAAAATAGGTTAACTCATCCTTCTACAAGAAGACAAATTAGCTAGCCAGCAATATTCGCATTACACTTCATCCCACCCACGCACTCTTTGTGTTTCATTTCGTATTATATTTTCAAATTATGAATTTTTCTTATATATTTTTAATTAATTTTATTTTTTTCTATTTTTAATTATTTTATTTAACAATTATTAATTATTAATTAAGGTTCATCCCATCCAATTATTACAATTATTTTTTATTATTTAATTTCTGATTTTCAATTAGTAATTTATTATTCATAATTAGAATTTATATTTTTTAAATTTAATTTTTTGTTGATAATTGTTGTTTATGGTTATTTATATTATAATTAATTTTAATTTTATAATAAATATTATTAAAATTATAAATTTAATAGCGAAACACGAAAAAGTGTAACAAAAAATTTGAACAGGCAATATTCTCCCTTAAAGTTATAGCTAAAAGTCCTTAAAATATAAAATAACATTTTTTACAATAGCAAAAAAAATAAAATTATTTTTTGAATGGGGAACATTCTTATTCATAAATATTGGTTCCACACACTTCAATTTTCATAAATATTGGACCCTTATGATATGTCTATATTTGTGAAAGAAAAAAAAAATTTGTTGGTGGTGGAACTGAAGGGTAACTGTTCAAACTTAAAACTGTTTGCTGATTCCATTTAATTTGTTTACTTATCTATATACTATAGTATTAATTTAGGCCAAGAATATTGCGTTCAACGTTAAGACTGACACAATTCTTGATATTCCCGAAAAAGACTTCGTCCCAATAAATGTGTCGATGCTACAAGAATTTGGACTCACGCAACTTTTTCAAGAACGGAAATTCCAACGAATTACATTATAATTAAGTAACACTTATTAATCTCAATTAAATAAAGTGCCATAAATGCTACAAATTAAGTGTCACCATCCCGAGTGAGTCGGTTATATTTGATTCACATTCAAAGCTTGACTCAGAAATTAACATGGTAAAACAAAAAATGAAATAAAACAGTTTGTGTCTTATAAATTAACTCGTCGCGTTAGCCGTTACTAACGTGACAAACAGTAGTTTGTTATCATTTTGAAGGAACAAATCAAGACTTTTTATATGTTTTTTTTTCGAAAATAGTAAACTCTCTAATAAATAAAAAAGAAACTTGGCACAGTTAATTTGAACTAGAATAAATTCAAAAGGAGAAATACAAAATGTAGTAATAGTGAAAACAGAAAAGGCTTAATTAATTACCTTGAAAGTTGAAGTGCGAGCAGAAACCCTTGAATGAGAGTTGAATCTCCTCCCACAATATGTAAGAATGAGATGAACAGAAATGCATCAATGGCGAAACACTACATTTCCATGCGTGTATACATACATATATACGTATATGTATAGGCTGAGAATGCTGATAGCTGAGAGAGAGAGAGAGAGAGAGAGAGAGAGAGAATGTGAATGAATGTGGAGAGAAATATCTAGTTTCTACTGTAGTTATGATGCAGTGGGTGTTAGATCTGTGGCAGCAATATGGCTGGCTTTAAATACATGCATGTATTGTATTGTAATATTTTAGGAGTGGGAGGAATCTATTTGGAGAGAATCAACTCACATGGACATCCAGGTTTGCCACCTTTGAATCTTTTTTCTTTTTTACCACTTTTGCCCTTCCAGTTTACCTATAATTCCCTTCAACTCCTTTTACAACACAACACCTAATCTGATTACTGACTATTATGCTCACATTTATTTATATTTTTCCAAAAACTACTCCCGTGGAGCTAGACTTAATTAATATAATGTTTCTGGTGACACTTATATATTCAAGATTCAAGATACTTAGCTTGTTGCATTTCAGTTTGACTCTCTCTCTCTCTCTCTAATTTTTTTTTTCTTTGAAAATATTAGACCCAATTAAGCTAACTATTGGACCCATGAAAATTATATATAGTTAGTCAATTAATTCAGTAGCCAATCAGGTGATTGGAAGAAGGGCAATTTAGTGAAGATGTTTTTGGAAGCTGAAAGGAGAAAGCTGGTAGCCTGGTAGAGAGAGAGAGAGAGTGGGAAGAAGAGCACTGCAGCCAAATGTGCGGATGCATGGAGGAGAGGGGCAGTGGTGGCAACACATCTCGCAACCCAAATGGTGGGCAATTCCGCCTTTTCCACCTCTGCTACAGTGCTACACCTACTCACTCCTGCTAACGTAAGTCCTAACGCAACCAATTTAAATTAATTTTAATTTAATTTCTCCAAACATTTGTTGTATTTTTTTGTATACGATCTGGTTCAAAAAGCACACCAATATCATTAACATATCAGGAGTTAGAAAAAATGGAGACCAACATAATTAATATTTACTTAATCTCACTACATATGTTCCCAAATTTTTTTTAATAAAATATTTTTTAAAGGTGTATTTTTAATGAATTTAAAAAATTATGGGCCATGCGGCATCGAATTTTCGGCGGAACGCATGGTCCAATAATCTAAAACCCCAACATAATCTGAAAATTTTATTTTTGGAGATTTTTAGTCATGATAGATTCGATGCTGACAAATCCCAATTTTCAAATTTTAATTTACAAAAATATTTATTTGTTAATTAAAACTAAAAAATTGGGTTTGGTGCCCGTAATAATTTTTCAGTTCTGGAGATAGCATTTTGGGGAAAGAAGGCCATTTCCATTCATCAACGGTAATTCAATACATAACCCTTTTTTCTTATTATAATCTCTATTTATTTACCTATGTAGCTTCCAACCTATACTATTTTTGAAACCGGGTTCATGCTTCATCAACTTTTCTATATTAATTAAACAATAGATTACAAACAAAAAGAGGCAATAAAATTCATATCACCAGTTTATTTTATTTCCAAAACAACTTAACATTGTGTCTCTCAAAAACAACAAAGAAGAAAGGAAGAAACAAAACAAAAATACAAAAATGATGGCAACCCATATGAATAAGTTTGTTTACCAAATATTTAAAGGATTAGTATGAAAAAGAAGTAGCCTCTGCCAAATATCATAATTTTATTGATATATATATAGACTGGATTAGAATTTCGAATTCAAATCGATAAATTTAAACGCTTTGATACGAGACTATTCAGGTAAAACAAAAAAATGAATTTCCTTTTGAAGCATTGTCTCAAAACAAAGCCCAGCAGAAGCCCAATACCAGCTTTGGCGACTCTCATTGCCAATTGCCTATGGGCTATGGCTATAACAAAGGGAGTGATTATAAAACAGTGGAGTTAAGTGGGAGTGGTCAAGATTAACCAAGTCCGATCCCTCACCGGAGTTCAATCGGCATAGATGGCCAAGAGGCGAGAACGCCGCGCCGACCGCCACTCGCACTCGGACTCATCTCAGACCCCCACCGCCGACAAACCGTCGCCCTCGACCTCTAAACCAGATCGCAACCGCTTAACCACCACCGCTACGGTATTATTCCTCATTGTGGTTCCTGCCATTTCCGTAATAGTATACCGTATATTATACACTCCGTCTCCGATTACTCCCGACCTACCCTATGTCTACCGCCAAGGCCTCGTTACTGCCAAAATTGACTACCACCAAGTTCTCCATGTACGCTTACTTCATCTCCTTTCCTCAAAGCTGTACGTATATATATATATATATATATATATATATATATATATTGTTGCTCTAGTATCTTCAATTATATCCTATCCAAATGTGAAATTGAGTGATGGTTTTGTAATTATTTAAGAAATTCAGGAGAATATGAGGACCTCGAAGAATTCATCTCGAAGAAATTTCGAAAATCCGGTGCTTGCCTACATTACTCCATGGTATTCACTGCTAATCCTGATTTTTTTATTCGTATACTTGTGAAAATGATATGATTCCTTTTTTCCTGATTTTTCTATAATATACGTATCAGTAACATAAGTTCATAAATGTGGTAAATTCCATTTTGGGCTTTGCATTCTCCATCCGTCCATGAAAGCAGCTCTGTTTTTTTTTCCTAACTGCAACATTTAAAAAAAAAAAAGTTGATACTCCAAAATATATGAAGTAGTGGCAGCAAACATCATGCGTGATACGACACTCTGAAGTATTTTGATATGTAATTAATTGTAGAATACATTAAACAAACAAACTAGTAAAAAAATCAATTTTCAGGAAGATTTTTACTTTGAGCTATTGGGAATTCATTGTCTGATCAAAGTTTGATATATGGTTCATATTATTAGTAATCTCATCAGTACTCTTTTCTGCAGGAATTCGCAAGGGTATGAAATGGCAAAGAAGTTTAGCAATAAGTTTACTCATCTTTCACCTGTGTGGTATGAACTGAAGAGGTACGTGTGCGGGTGATTTTGCACTTGATAAATCCCGACATTGAGATTATTTGGCGAAAAACTCTTGTATTTTATGTTTACTCTTTGGTTAGAATTTGCATCCAACACGGAAGTTTCTTCAATAGCTTCACATAGTAGAGTCAACATGACTCCCAGTTAGTCATTACTCACTTATGTAGAGTACCACCTGTGAATTAGTCTTATATGTTCCAATGGCTTTGTAGTTTTGTAATTGCATGTCAGGTTGGTGTAGCTAGGGATTTGAGTAATTGGTACTTCAATTTGTTAATTTGCCCTAACCTAGCTCTTTCTGGTCCTGGCAGCCAGGGAACAAAATTGGTTTTGGAGGGAAGACATAATGCTGATAAAGGATGGATCCAAGAAATCAGGAAGACTGGAAATTCTCAGGTTCTTTTGTTGCTCCCCCTTATTAGTTCCTGAATATGTATAGAGAGAATAGGTATATACTGTTAAAATCATGCAGCTTTTAACTTGCAGAAGAAAGGCATTATTAATTAAAAGTTAGAAAATGGAACAGCAGAATTTTTTCGCTTAGGATTGAGTTTTCAGACTCTTTTTTTTTTCTTTTTTTTTTTCTTTTTTTTTTTCTTTTTTTTTCTGCCAGATAATATTTTGATAAATTCTTAATGGGTCATAGTTGTTGCCATTGCTTTGGCCAACTTCATTAATTCACAACTTACAAGTGTGATTCTACTATGGAATAAAGGAGAGCAAGCAACAATTTGAGCTTTTAGTTCCACTTACCTCAGTCGCTAGTTAGACCCGCTAGTTCCTGTTATAATCTACTCAATTGATTTCTATAATTGAATGGACAATCCTTTTGAGGACTCTGTTGTCTTCAAAAGCTTACCTGCTTGGTCAAGGACCATCCCTCCTGGCTCCTACAACTTCTGCATCTATACACTGATAGTAGAACCTTTATGTCCTTCTTAGATATCAACTTTTGGTGCCTTAAACCTGCATACTTTGGCCTAAGGGGTTATTTTTTGTGCCTATCATTCTACTCGTATAAATGAGTAGATTTATTCTACATAAAACTTCAGTTACAAATATGTAAATCTACCTTGCATAATGACTGTCAAAATGAGGCATCTCAATACAGTGCTGTGGGAATTATCTACTTAGCTTTCTGTGATAAGACTAATGTTAATATATATATCAACTGATCTAGGAAAAAGCTGGCTACTAAAATTTGTGGCTCTAATATACAAGAACCATTCTTATAGATTGTTTCTCAAAATTAGGACATAACCTTTGGCTGTATATATTGGATTTCTATCACTGAGTTTGATTGTTCCTTTCTCTGTTCTGGTGACTAGATTTTACCTAGGGTGGTTTTGGAAGCAATTCCTGTGGATCTGCTGAAAAAGAAAAAAAAAAGGGAGAAAGCAATCAATCTTATTGTGGCAGAATGCAAGTAAACCCATTGCCTTATTTCCTCTTTCCCTTTCTTCGTGTACATCATGCATAGTCATGGGCTTAAAAACTGTTTAAGTTGTCCCTTCATATTGTCTCCATTGACAGTATCTTCTATTAACTTCTGCATTTTAAAGGGAAATGGAATACGATGGTATCGTGTTGGAGTCCTGGTCAAGATGGGCAGCCTATGGAATCTTGCATGATCCAGACATGCGGAATACAGTAAGTGGGAGATTATTTGATATTTCTTTTCTTAATTTAGGTCATAAATAACAATGGTTCGGCAAGCAAGCTTCATTACCGATGACTGACCCAACTTTACTTTGCGAGTTCAGGCTCTACAGTTTATCGTTCAACTTGGACAAGCCATGCACTCTGCGAGCTTGGATCATAATAGAAGGCAGAGTTTGCAACTAGTCTATGTCATAAGTCCACCTCGCTCAAATGAGTTGGAGGAATATGATTTTGGCCCAGAAGATCTTCGAAGCTTGAGTGATGATGTGGATGGTTTCTCTCTTATGACTTATGACTTCTCGGGTCCCCAAAACCCAGGTCCAAATGCACCTTTGAAGTGGATCCACTCTACCATGCAGCTTCTCCTTGATGCCAGCACTGGTGTTCATCAGAAATTGGCCAAAAAGATTTTCATCGGCATCAATTTCTATGGGAACGATTTTGTTGTTTCTGGAGGTAAGTACCTTGTGCTGAGTTACAATGAGATTGAAAATTTTAATGGGAATTATGATCTAGGCCTGGGGTAATAATTAAGCACCCGTCATCTTTTTACATATTCTAACGTTGCTGCTTCTTATCGTTTATGTTATCGTTCTGACTGTGACAAAGCAACTTATTTCATTTAGTTTTATAGAAACTTATTCTTTACGAACGGAATATCTTAATCTTACGATAATGTCAATTTCAGGTTTAGGTGGTGGACCTATTATCGGAAGAGAGTATTTATCTTTGCTAGAGCAGCACAGGCCCCAACTTCAGTGGGAGAAGAACAGTGAAGAACATTTCTTCTTGTACATCGACAACCAGGACGTTAAGCATGTAGTTTTCTATCCATCACCGATGTCCATTGCAACACGGCTGCAGGAGGCTCTTTCCTGGGATGCTGGGATCTCAATCTGGGAAATTGGGCAGGGACTTGAATATTTCTTCGATATTTTGTGATGGCATCTCTGCTTTGTTTTTAGACTTAGACCTTCGCACCTGCAGATATATTCTAACGCTTTTCTATGTATATCTTTGTCTGTTTTGAACTCTTAAGCAAAATTTTGATTATGAATCGCTCATGAGATAATTTATAATTTGGCAGCAAGTCTTTGATCAGAATTGCAATTATCCTATTCCTTGATGTTTTCTAGGTTGAATATGTGTGGTAAAATCGATGCATCATATCCTCGCAATTTATTTTCAGCCGTTAATAATTATTTTTTTGCTTGCTCAATTTTAGTAAGTTATTATTGAACTGAATGAATCGAACTAATTATATAAGCATGAGTTGGAGTAGTGTTTTGTAGCAAAAAAATCGCATTCTTGTGTACTAGTGTATGGCTTTTGCTGAAGTTGCATGTACTAGCTAGCCTACAGTCTACCTCTACAGGAGTACTGCAACGTGATCAAGAACTCTCCAAAAACTTGTACGACATTTCTCAGCCACACAACCATAAAAAGCACTAAATTGCGGATGAATCTCTTATCAAACGTAATGACAGGTGGCACTCAGTAACTGGCTAGTTCTCTCATCTGCCTGCCACGTCATCACCACTCCCTTCTCAGTAATCAGACCCACCCCCATTCCCACCGTTGAAGTAATAAATTTGGAAAAAATAAAAAGGAAAGAAAAAAGATTTTAAGACAACATAAGAGCCAGAAATATCAGCTTCAACACCAGCTTATTACATCTACTAACTCTCATGGTTTTTATGTATTGAAAACCTCAAAAATCAGTGGCAATGGAGGCCCTTAATGCAGTTGGCTTGTCTCCAATCTCAGTTCTTGCGAAAAGAACAAAGCCCGGAAAATCTTTGTCAGTGGCCACCATTCCTCAGTTCAAGAATCAAACATTTCCCAATATCAGCAATTCTGAGAATGCTTTCTCCGTTTCAAGAAAATTACAGTGTGGTTTGGTGGCCTTATCTTCAGTTATGAATTCCGGATTTGCGAAAGCGCTGACATATGATGAAGCTCTGCAGCAATCAGTGAGCAGCAGCTCAGGGTCAGATATTGATGTTGGTGGAATTCTCGACAGCGTCCTCAGTTTTGCAGCCGAGAATCCGGTGATTATTGGCGGCGGGCTGGCGGTTTTGGCGGTGCCTCTGGTGGTTTCTCAGCTGTTCAGCAAGTCTAAGCCATGGGGGGTGGAGACTGCAAAAAATGCTTATGCAAAACTGGGTGATGATGGCAATGCTGAATTGGTGGATATACGAGCCCCATTGGAGATCAAAGAAGGCGGGAGCCCCGATATTCGTGCCCTGAAGAAGAAGGCAGTGACAATAGTCTACAAAGGTGAAGACAAGCCAGGATTCTTGAATAAGCTGTCTTTGAAGTTTAAGGAACCAGAAAACACCACATTGTTCATTCTGGACAAGTAAGATTCCAGACCTGTTTCTTAGTATTCGTTTACTTCATCTTTTGATATTTATGAGGTTTATCTGCAGTCCATTGATATTAGTTGTGGAATCTAAATGAAGAAAATTATATTCAAGGTGTCCTGATCCTAGAGAAATGTAGGATATGGATCTGCATTGCTCTGAAGCATCAGCATCAGAGTTGTGTAGGTGTTCTTAGGTTCAATCATCAAATAAACAGTTGAAGAGACGATTAAGATGAATTAACGGTTGTGCTAAGTTAGTATGGTGATAGTCAAGTGGAGTAGGCACAGTTGATGATTGAGTTTGTTTGTTTTTTAGTTCTGTAAATAAATTTTCCTTGAGATCATCAATTTTTAAGGTCTCCAATTTTGTGTTTCTGCATTGTGATGAAGCCAGATTTGATCGGAACTCTGAACTTGTCGCGGAGCTGGTAACAGTCAATGGCTTCAAAGCTGCTTATGCAATCAAAGATGGCGCTGAAGGACCACGAGGATGGAAGGTTACCCCCACGCCACCAATAATTTTTTTATGTAATTTGAGTTTATCAGATGAAACTTACAGGTAGATGGAAACTTGTGCAGAACAGCGGCCTTCCTTGGATATCTCCGAAGAAGGCAGTGGGCATTGACCTGAGTAGTCTGACGGACTTCTTTGGGGTAAACATCTCACCTTCTATTACATTACTGCTGCATATCACGGCTAAAGTAACAAGTGTTCTGAAAACTGAATCTTATTTCATTTTGGGAGATTCTGTTCTTCACTACCTTGTATATGATTCGAGTAGATCTTATCTTCTTTAGACTGTTATGCTGTGACAAGCGCGCTACTGTTTCCAACTTGACTAAGTTTTGCACCTCAATTTTTCATGAGTTGCAACTGATGGCTTTTGGTCACTGTGTGATGCTATCATGCTACTTTACCTCATTTAAATTTCTTGCATCTGGTTAACATGTAAATATTGGGTACATTATTATTGCCCCACAATTTCCTTAAGGTAGAAGTGCTGCTTTTTTTCAATGGGACTCTCTTCAGGCATCTAATTCTAGGTTTCCTCTACTCGACACCTTTTGTTCCGATACCATAAGCTGTAGAGTTAGGTGATAAAAACAAAATGATATATGGGGTTCGTTATCAAAATTCAGTGAGAGCGTCTATATGATCTGGTAAATAAAGACAACTGGATATTATTCTATGGGAATCTTTGGCATAAACTATCTAAACTCGACATTTTCCTAGTAGATTAATCCTAAAACGATGCACTATCATGACCAGAAAATATAAAAGGTTTATTCATCATTTCTGAAGCTAGATTGGATTTGCAGGAGGCTTCTGATGCTGTGCCTCTGGCCCTTGGTTTTGCAGTTGCTGCCGGTCTTGGAATATTGACTTATACAGAGGTCCGAAGCCTTGGATCTAAACGTGTTTCAAGTGTTATGACATTTTGGATCACCTAACTTTTTTTAATTTTATTTCAGGTAGAAACAATTCTCCAGGTTTTAGGTACAGCTGGTCTTGTTCAATTTGTAAGCAAGAAACTCCTGTTTGCAAAGGTTTGCTGTTGCCTTTTCTCCTGCATTTTGGCTTCTACTTCTACTTCAAGACATAAGAAAACATAGTGCCATTTCAACCTTGTAAAGTGTTTTTGTTTCGAGTCTCGCAGTATTTCAAAAATCTAAACATTAACATGTTCCACCATTTTCCCTTCACAGGATAGAAAGCAAACTCTACAACAGATTGATGAGGTCCTCAACACAAAAGTTGTTGCAAAGGAGCTTGGTGGTGATATACAGGTAATACTGTTACATCTGAAACTCAAATTCTTGTATTTTATTGTGTAAGAAACTAATACCTTGCATTTCTTGAATCTACTCTTTCAGCAAATTGGAAAGGCTCTTCTACCGCCAGTCATCATTAATAGTAAGGGTCTGCCTGCACCAGCAGAGATGACTAAATCCGAACCCATTCTTGAGGCGAACAACGCTCCTCCAAAAGTCGAAGCAGCTCCAGAAGTCAATTCTGTCCCTAAAGCAGAAGTTCAAGAAGAATCTCTTCCTGTTCCTTCAAGGCCACTTTCACCCTATCCCAACGTAAATCCTTCAAAACTCTCTTCGGCCATCTCTGATGCTTTAACATTACACCGCCCTGCATTTTGATTCTAACCTATCTGATGCAATAAACTTTCCTGCTTGCCACAAGTTATATGTTTGACAGTTTGAGCATTGCTATATTTACCATATAGGCAGAGAAGTGATCACATTCGGTTTTATGTCATATCTGTTTTGTTGTTTTACAGTACCCCGATTACAAGCCTCCAACATCACCAATACCATCGCAGCCATAAGGATGTGATTCGTGCAAGAAATCAAGCTTTGGGAGTTACTCATGCAATCTATAATCATCTCGTTTACAGGAGTTTTTTGAGCCTGCCTAAGTATCTGGAAGAGACACATTGCTACATTCTTCTTAGATGTTTGCTGTAGTTTCATTGTCTCATTCTTTGTATTTGAGTGTTGTAATGTTTAAGAACAAATAAACAGTAAAGTAGCCATACCGTTACCAGAATTTGGTATTGTAGTAACTCTTTTAAGATGTCAACTAGTTTGTTTGAATGTAATTTGTACAGGATATAACAGCTTTTCAATATGCTTTTAAACTTTATTATTATTATTATTATTATTATTATTATTATTATTATTATTATTATTATTATTATTATTATTATTATTATTATTTCTTTATTTATTTTGTCTTGAGAATTGTAGTAATTTTGCTACTCCTAGTTTTTCTCCAACAAAATCTATCTCATGCAGTATTACTCGAATATTTTAGTAGATCATATGAACTAAATGTTGGGTAAAAATAATCGAACAGAATATCGATTAGGTTATAAGTTGAGGCGGGAGTTAGACTCTCTTTCCGCAAGACGAAATTGCCCCGCAATATTAATGCAAAACGGACTTTGGCAATCGTCTCAACTCACCCGCATTTTTACATTATTTTATATTTTACATTTATTTGATTGGGGTGGGTGTTACAGTATCAACTTGATCATTTTTTTTTTTTGCTACTTAATAGACGAAAGTTAATAATATCCATTACAACACACATTTTTCTCACACATTTGCAACATTTCACACACTAACACACATTTTTTTATTGGAAATGAATTTTCAATATCCTGCGATAATCTAGCGAAGAAAAATTCCGCTTAAATTTCCAACGGACATAATTTATAGTCTAGATTTTTCTTGAAATTGAACATGCTAATAAATTTTGTTATTTTGAATAATCAATATTATAAATACACATCAAGTGTATTTTCAAGTTGAAGAAAAAGGTTGAAAATTATTTTTCCACCATGCGTATGATAAACATCTGCGAAATTAAGAAAAATAAGAAAATTACTAAATTATTTTGAATTCATTAATTTTATAATAGTCAAATATTACTCTTATAATGAGTCAGTGACATAAATACTAATTCAATATAATGTAGACATTTATTTTTATTCTTGGAAGATAAGTACAAAACAACCCAAAAGTATTTTGTACATTTAAAAACTCTATTTATGATTTATATTTTAGTAATTTCTTAAATCAAATGTAGAGGAATTTTAGAAAAAAAAAGAAATATGATTGATTATTTATAAATGTAGAATATAATAAACATCAAGATAAAAATAAAATGAAATATAATTTATTTTAATCAAGACTAAATTACTGACATCCAATTTAAGTTTTTCATTTTCTTATATTTTACGTATTAAGAGTTTTTACTTAGTAAGCTATAGAATTCAACATGAAATTTAAGACAAACATGGATTACTTATCCTCATTTTTTTATAAAATAATTTATTTTAATTAATATGATTACTATATTCTTATTCGAAATTTGATATTTTATAATTATAATAAAGATTAATTATACCTGTTAATTATACATATCATATCTTTATTTATTAAAACTATACAAATTACGTGCAACGCACGTTATATTGGATAAAAGTGTGACCGGTAATATTTATATAATTGTATGACATATAATAATCATATTCGGAACATCTTATCAACCGTGATATTGTAATTATAGGTTATGATGAAATGTTATTTTTGTACGATTTAATAATTCATAGTCAATATTAATGATTGATTTACAATATCATAATAGTATATTATGTCATTATTTAATATAATTAAATAATCCAAGAATATAATGTATAATATATATATATGTATGTATACATACATATTTAAATTCCATAATTTGTTTTATGAATATTTTAAACAACCAATATTACAACGATTTGCAATTTAAAAATCAAACATCAATAAATTATCTACCTATAAAAAGACTTTTTCATTTTTTTCCCTTATGAAATCGAAAGAAGCATTTTAGGAAAATCATTATATTGACGTAGATGGGAATTTAGGAATTGAATAATGCATGGTTTTGGACATTTAACGTGAAGAGCGATAAATAGCGCTGCATAGCAAACTAATACGGAGTACTATTGTTTTACCGTTATTACTAATTACTATTTTCTCTTTCTTTAAAAAACAAAAAACAAAATTCAAAAGTTAAATATGAAGCGGGAAAACAATTCATACAGAAACAGAAAATTCTGGGTAGCAAAATTTTTGATGAAAAAGATACCATGGCTAGAGTCAAACAGCGCGCCCTAAAAGCATCTGGCCGGAAAACTCCCCGTGAGCATAATTTTACTCCAAGCAGTTTAAAAATTTGTCGCGAATTTCGATTATTGGAACCCTAACTTGGGATTTTTCTTTATATTTTGTGAAATTTGAGCTGCAGGAGCTACCCCGTCAACTTCACCACCCCAGGTACGGTTCAGTCTGTTTAATGTAATTATTTTAAGTTTCTTCTAATAAATTTTAAAGTTAGGCAATTATTGGTTGAATTTCCAAAGTTTTATTATAATGTGAGGCTTTGAATTTGTTTAGCAGTCATCAGCACGAAGAAACCCTCGCAATGCTGCACCGTGTATGTTTCTCTTCTCCAATTATTTTTCTTATTTCTCTTCCGTGGGCTTTTGGATGTGTGTTTTTGAATCGTTTTGCTGGTGATTTCCAGCATACTTCAATAAAGTGCAATTAACAGTAATTTTGGTGGGAGAAATTTTTTCTCTCAGCTAGGGCAAGAGCAGGGAGGAATCGTAGAAACCGGCCGGGGACGGTCGCTTTACGCGAGATTCGCAAGTTCCAAAAGACTTGGAACCTTTTGATCCCTGCTGCGCCGTTCGTTAGAACGGTAACGTCATACACCTTTGCATACTCCTTGATAGACTTTAATGTTCCCGTAATGTTTAGGCTTTTATAAGTATATGGTGCATTGTGATTAGCTGATTGTGGGGTTTGAAAATGGAATGATACTTTTGTTCAATGTACCTGTCAATGGGGACTGAACTTGGCATATTTGTGGAACTACTCTCATCTCTGGTTATTAAAGTTGATAGTTGCTTATTTAGTTTTTTTTAGTCCTTACGAAGTTGTATTATCACAAATTAGCAATCTAGAGAGCCTGTGTATGATTCTCATTTAAGTGTTTACTTAGGGGAAGCATATGTATATGAACTGCATTAAAGAACACTCCCCATTCTTGGATAGAGTTGATAACCAAAGATACTGGCAATCTTTAGTGTTTTTCTTATTATATGTTTATGACTCTTTAGTAGTTGCAGTTTTGCATCCGAGGTTAGAAAGAACGAAAAGATCATGTCTGTAAACAAAGCAAATACATTGAATGGCTACCTTAAATGGAATTGAAGCTCTGAAGGAATCTATTGGAGCATTACATGTCACTTCAGAAGAAAGCTAAATTTATGTACCTTAGTTTTAGCTTTGGAAGAAAGTTAAATTTTTGTTAGGTAATAAAGAGTAACTTATCTTTCAAGAATGATTTTGCATATTTAGGTTCAGCTATCTTTTTTGCTGGGATGTTTAATGCACTAATCTTAATCTGTTTTTGTGGGACTTGCTGCTTGTATTATTGTTTCCTGCATCTAGATATAAGATCTTTTGCTTGAGATAATATAATAACATAAATTTTATTGTCATGAGAAAATGGAAACTTTTTCGCTGCTCTCACAAAGGAGAACACAATCGTATCTTCATCTTTCTCTTTTATGGGTCTCACATTAAATATTGCCCAAACTGGGGAAACTTAACTAAATCTTTTCCAACACAATTTTGAATACAACAGCCATGAAGCTTTTCAGCTACTTTTGACTTTGATTTCAGCTATTTTTAAGTTGTGTCTATTTAGTGGATCTTTGACCTCTTCTTGTTGGTTGAGTTTTAGATTCCAAGTACAAACATCCGATGTTTCTAATGTTAATGTGTGTGAACTGTACTACAGGGGCTATTCTTCCTCATACCAACCTTATCTGTGTTTGCTGTCATGGTTATCTTTGTCTTTGTTGACTGCCTCTAGTACATTCTTTTTGCTAGCTACCTCTGCTATTTGTCTCTGGTGTTGTGTGTCTTTGGTCAAGCTTGATTCAATTTTCAAGTATCTGATATTACTTCTTCAGCTTGTCTCTGTTGTGAGACCGAGTCACTATGTTAGCTATAGTTCATACATGTCAGCTACATGTACGTTTTAGCTATCTTTTTGAGATTTACCTCTGCTGTCTTTGCTTTCTCACCTGAAATATTATTTATCTGAGCTATCTCTTTAACACATCTCAGCTGTTGTTCTGGCACCTTGTCCATCTTCTTTTAATGTTATCATGCACTCAACTATATAGAGTATTCCTTATGGTTTTATGTTGTGCACAGTGTATTGTTGGATTACTTTGAACTTAGTAAGATTTAAGCTAAATCAAACTTTGTGGTTCTGTACGAAAGTAGTTTTTTTGAGAAGCCCTGTTCCAAAAAGCAAATGTTATGCAGACAACATAACACATGTTTAGTCCTTTTAATTGCAGTAGCATGATTTGTATGTTTTGCCGGTTCTTGTAATTTGCAGTAGTATGCATGAACATGATTTGTTACATCACTTGCAGTTTTAATAGTTGTGTTTAAATCACATAGTAGGAAAAATTTGCAGCAGTTGCATGGTTCTGGAGGCATCCCGTGCATTGTACTTGTTATTTTTTTCATTTAATTTGAACCACTTATTGTCTAATGTTCCAGGTTAAAGAGATCAGTTTCCATTATGCACCAGATGTTGGACGTTGGCAAGCAGAAGCCTTGGTGGCTCTTCAGGAGGTAACTCAGTTTTTGAACTCCGCTATTGTAAAAATGTGTGGCATAAACCCCAATTTCACCTCAATGCAAGAGCACTTGGTACATATGCACTTGCATTTTAAATCTAAATGAGAATTCTCAGGATGGTTCCTTCCAAAATGGCACTTTCACTATAAGAATCTTTAGTCTGATACTCTGATTATTGGAGAGTTGAAGTCAAGGCTATAATACCCTCCAAAAGATTGTGTCAGTGATTAGGCTGATAGAATGGTTTTTCTTCATCCAGTTTTTGCGATTGAGCATGTTCAGTGACCTGCATTATATATGTTATCACTTGATCCTTACAATATATCTTTTCATGAGTATTGCCCGAATAAAAACGTTTCTAGGACATGCATGTTTTAAATTCGTTATTATAGCTTATACATGCTTCAGACATTTTAGATTCAAAAAGCTACTCGCATGAAGAAATTATATATAAGACCAAGAGCTACTATGATTTGATGTTGCTGATGCTCACCATATGTTCTCTCTTCATATATGCTGTTCTAGGCTGCTGAGGACTATATAGTTAAGTTGTTTCAAGAGGCAATGCTCTGTGCAATTCATGCAAAGCGTGTGACTCTGAGTAAGTTCTACTCCTTCAGTTTATGTCGAGTTCCTTATAACTGTAGTCAGCATAACTTATATTAATTCATGCTTAGCTTCAGTTTTGTCAATTCCTGCAAGCAGGGGCTGTCCGTAATGCATTTGGCTTTAATCATATTTCTACTATCAAACTGAATTCTATTCAAAATTAATTAGTTGTTACTGATATTTGAAGTTGTGTTTTATTAATATTGACAGTGAAAAAGGACTTTGAGCTGGCGAGGAGAATTGGAGGTATGGGGCAGCCCTGGTGAGACCACGACCCTCAATTTTCATGCGGGATGTGTAAATGTTGTAGTTCAAACCTGCAAGCCACGCATGTCTCTCATCTGTATAACTTTTGTAGATGCATTAATTCAGTTAGTGTTGTTGTTGTTGTTTTCCTTTTCTTTTCGTGGAGATTTTGCATTTTTATCCAAACTTTTAATTTTTTGGCAAAATTCGTCACCGATTGGTTGAAATTTGCAAATTGATATACTGGTCAATTGACTTAATCTGCAGTGTCCAATGCATGTATGCAGCATGCACACATCAGCTTGATATTAGATTTTGATTTTTGCATTGATTTGGAAACTATATTCGTGAATAAAATTACATTAAATTGTTAGGTAGACAGTAGACAAGTAGAATTCTATACTGTCAAAAATGTACGGTAAATAAGAAGAGAGGTGAGATGTCTTTTTTTTTTTTTTTCGGACATTGAAGTGGAGTGGACATAAATAAAAAAGAAATGTAACGTAAGAAT
Organism: Perilla frutescens; assembly: GCA_026008535.1. Taxonomy (NCBI): domain Eukaryota; kingdom Viridiplantae; phylum Streptophyta; class Magnoliopsida; order Lamiales; family Lamiaceae; genus Perilla; species Perilla frutescens. Next base: position 35,450,217 of record BRKX01000012.1, read on the forward strand.
GCTCGTGTTATTTGATATGTTGTGTATTTTTACAATTAATAAAAATTTGTATTAGATAGTCTTAACGAGTTATAAATTATTAGATGGATCAAACTCATCCATTTAGTTTGGTGCTCGATAGGCCAGCACGTGCCAACTTCATATTTTTTTTATCTTTTGGATTATTTTTTCAAAACTCTTTATTTCATACCAAATATGATTTATTAATTAGAATTTATATTTAATTCAAAATATTAATTATCGAGCACAATATACGGACCAATGTGTTAGCATTAGATGTATGCACTGTGAGAGTGTTAGATAAAAAAAATTAAATATAAATTCACATTAATTTTATAGTATATTTATTTAAAAAAAAATTAATTACGAGCACAATGCATGAGTTGTTAAGAATTCAATTTTAGGGTTCAATAATTAATTCTATTTTAGGGTATCACCGTCTCACTTTTTTGCAAATTACTAATTTCTCACTAACTATATACTCGTTTAAAAATATGCACTAAGTGAATATAATTTAAATCAATAAACTATGGATGTGTCTCATTAGGGATGACTTAGTGGTGGAGTAGTGTTAGCTTGAGGCCAAATGTCTTAAGTTCGAATTTCACCACCAATACTACTAGGTGTGAATTTGTGACACCTGGCCTGCCAAGTGTGGTTTACCTTCTCTTGTGTGATTTGCAGACTAATTATACAAAGATGAGATTTACTCAGTGTGCACCTCAGTAGTACTGTATGTTAATTACCCTCGACATCCAAAAAATAAACTATGGATGTGTTGTGTAATTACACAACTTCTCTAACAATTTCATTGCCTAAATAAATGTATCATGATTCATGTGTGAAGTACCTAATAGCAGCAAAACATTTTGGGCAACTCTCGAGGGTGTCTGGCTAACTTTATCAAAACAAATAATATAAAACTCTTAATTTTTTTAAGGAAATAAAAATTTATTAAATCAAAGAACACAAACAAGGAAAGTTGAAAGCGCCATCCACGAACCCTGAGGCTGAACCCAAATATTAGGGTTAAAAAGATTATTGACAACTCTAGTTAAAGTGTTGAACGGTATGTTACAAAATTAGCATTTAGAAAAATAAAAGTCAATGCATCTTTAAAATGTGTTTTAGAAGTGATAATATATGAAATTTTATTTTAATAATAAGTTAATGAAGTGTTTCAACAATAAAATTATAATATGTTAGTAATGATAAGCATGCAATTAAAATAACTAAAATTAAAAGTGCTTCTAGTAATATAAGAATTTTCTTAAAGTCGGGCTCTCCCCCAACCATTTTTTTTTTCTGTACGTTTTCTTGTTCCTCGGTCCGTTTCCGGCCGAAACCGACGACCGAGAATATATATATATATGTGTGTGTGTGTGTGTGAAATTTTCCAAACCTTTTCATCTGGATCCACCATTAAATTGGGGGATCTCAAAAAGATTTAAACAACTTAATTCATAATCGTAACATCCTATGATTAAATGGTACGTGAGAATTTAAAAACATTTAAAATTTGACAGTTTATAAATTGTCAAACATTTTATAAGCTATTAGACCACTCCCATCCACCCCCCCCCCCCCCCCCCCCGGTTCATGACAAAAAGACAAAAAAAATTAAAAAAAAAAGTTAAAATTGTAAATATTGAACAATCTGGTTTTGGTTGGTTGACCAAACCATTGATCAAGGCACCTTTTGCCACATGGCCTCTTTTAATTGGTTAAATATATTTTTATTGGATAAAATTTTATATTGTTATTATTTTGAATAATAATGTATTATAAAAATATAAAAGTTATATCATAATTCGTATTTTTTCGTTGTCTACAAAATGAGTTTATTTTTGACATATTTGAATCACACTAAAAAATCATCAATTCTCACCCATTTTCTCTCATTTAATTTGAAATTATGGATTCAAATGATCCAATTATTTTTCAAATTCCCAAATTCCAAACTCGCAAAATTATCAATATTATCAAAATTCACATTTTTTTCCGAATCTCAACCAAAATCAAATTTCTGAATAAGTCCAACCATCATAAAATATCTTCCGTAATTTATTTCAAGATGTGCAACAGACAACCATAAATTGATAAACACCATTTTTTATTATTGTAATTAATTATTTAAAATATAAAATAATTTATTAACTTTAAAATATAATAAAAAATAATTATTAATAATAGATATTAATAAATAAATAAATAAATAAAGTAATTTTTTTTTAATTGGAGAGGATTGTTGATAAAGTTGAAAGATTGTGACTTTAAATTATTGAGTTGATTGTGTAAGTGGAAGAGAAATAAATGATTATTTTATTGATCGATTGTTGTAAATAATTATTGTCACGGTTCATATTAATTCCGAAACTCCCAAAAAACAATGATTTAGGAGGGTGTATTGGATTGAGATTTCGTTGGACTTTTAAAAGTCGATGGATTTATAAAATCCATAGACTCCACATGGAGTCTCCCAACTCCATGCAGAGTCTAGCGGATTTCGTACATGGATTTCGACGGATTTTGAACGATTTCAATGGAATTGAAATCCTGTTTTCCAACGCTCGGTGGAACACAGCGAGCGTGCATCAGAGAAAAAATCGAACCGCATGACCGCTGGCCCGAACGGCCACTGGGAAGCCGGCTGCTGGGAAGCCGAGCATAGAACACCCAGCGACCGCTGGGCCGAGCTGTGCGCAACCAGCAACCGCTGGATAGAACGACCGTTGGGGCATCGACTTACGGTTTTTTGCAGCGGATGATCTCTCAAATCCATCATCCAGAGATGGCGTGTTTCCGATTGTAATTTCTGCTGATACTTGCCTAAGTCCTTACATAGTTGATGATAGAAGCTATCTTTTGGCACATACATTGCCTCAGATGTAGATAACGCAGACGATTCTCGTCATAAGTCATGAGGGACAATTTATTCCTAAGGTGGTTAGGCAGATACTGTGGACTGATGACACTTGCTATGAACTGCGAGAGATATATGGCTTAGGAAAATCTGGCCCGGGTTTCAATGATAATGCATCGGGAAAAGAGTGTGTTGTTTGCATGACTGAACCGAAGGACATTGCATTGCTTCCCTGTAGACATATCTATATATGTTCAGTGAAAGCATGATACTTGTGCTGTCTGTCGTGTCAAGTAGTAATATAAGCATTCATATTTCTTTTATTAAGAGATCAAACAAATCTTGTCTTTTGGCAAATGTGTTCAAATTTGATGTTATCATGATCATTAAATTATCTAAACAAACAGTGGCTTTGGATGCTCAAGCTGCCAATGAACTTGGACTTTTGACTTTCACAACCCATGTTATCCACATTAAATTTTCTGTGTTTTTTTTTACTTAGACTTTGCAGTTATTTAGTAAATTGCTCAATCTCCGAAGGTTGATAACTCAGCAGTTTGTAATGGGCTAGCATGAGAAACTTCCATCGGGTCTTTGCAAGATCTTTTATCTTTTATTTTTGGATGCAATTGAATTTCTTGTTCTTGTAGTGGAAGTCTTTATACAGGTATTATCAGGACATGTTGAAATTTTTTAGTATGCATTAAAATGATTCAATTAGGGCGAACTGGGATGCTCTCTCCCTCTCTCTCTCTCTCTCTCTCTCTCTCTCTCTGTGCACTACATGATGTGGTCGATAATTACCACCCGTTTGTTCATTGTGAAAGCTTAATTTTTCCCTTGTCGAACCTTGTATATGAATATAGTTTGTGTGACTGTCTTTCTCCCTTGATTGCGCTTCCTTTTGCTAATAAATATAATTCATATGTCCTTTTCTAGTATATTCGATCATTATAACTAAAATATGTTTATATTCTAGTGTTTGTGCAGCAACTATGCGAAGACCCTGAGACTTCAGTCAAACAAATGCCCCATCTGTCGAGAAATAATTGAACCGGTCCTTGAAATCAGGATCGATGATATGGGTCACTGAAAGGCCAACGGCCGCTGGGATGCCACCGCCTTAAACCCAGCGGCCACTGGGGTGTCATCCTCAGTGAAGCGAGCGACCGCTGGATTCAGGTGACCGCTGGGTTTCCCAATTTCGTGTACCCACCGGCCGCTGGGTCACAACGCTAGCCGGGTTTTCCAAATCCATCGAAATTTCATGTCTGGAGGTCGGATTTCATCCTTCTTAATTTTCAAGTGAAATCCATCTGAAATCCAACGAAGTCAATGACTTTTTAAAGTCCGTGGATTGTTGAATACCTCAAAATTTTGATGGACTTTTAAAAGTCGTGATTGAATACACCAAGATTTCATTGGACTTTTAAAAGTTTGGATTGAATACACTAAAATTTCGTTGGACTTTTAAAAGTCTGGATTGAATACACCTGGATTTTAAAAATCCAACGAAATCCAATGAAATCTCAATCCAATACACCCCCCTTAGTTTGCATTTAGAGATGTGGATGTGGACATGTGGTTCATAGTTTATTGATTAAAATATATTTCACGATCAAACACTGTCGTACCTCAAAATGGAATTATAACCTGCCGACAAAGAGGAAGTCGTACCATGCTTTGCCTTTCCTTTTCATTTTTAACTAAATCTTTCTTTTTGTATGCCATGCTATTATAAAATCGAAAAAATTAATAATAAACTTTGTTTTTGTTGGGGGTTTTTTCTAATTAAACCACCGCATGATCATTTGGTTGTTCATTAATCCATGTTCATGCAAATCATAATTTTATGTAACATGCATGTTTATCACAGTCTAATCAAAAAGCATGCAGAGCAGATTCGAATCTAATAAAGCGGAAGACATAGAAATGAATCTACTTACAAATCGATAGACGGTCTGTGGACAAGATTAAAGATCTAATCTTGCTGTTGAATGAATACAGGAATGGCGCCACCTATGCTCAAAATTTCGACCACCACAATTCTACTCCAAGATCTTCTGTTGTATTCCCGGACTGTATCTAGATTCAAAGAGGGCTGAAATCTACTAGATAGGCTTGTGGAGTCTGTGGATAACTTTGAGAGATAAAGAGGGACTGATTTCTTATGATTATTATTCTCAAAATTTTGTGCCCCCATCCCCTTATATATAGGGAGGGGCGAAATTTCATGTTCCAGCCCTATTGGGCTGGGCCTCTATCTCAAGTTCAATATCCAGTCCACTATCAGTAAATTGGGCTACAACAGAGATCTAGAAGAATATTAAATTGGCGCACTAATTTATTTAATATCCAATATCCAATAAACCTAGGATATAATTAAATAAATTAAGTTTTACTTTTATTCCACTAAAGAAGTAAAACTGACCTACCAATTTAATACATATTTACGAATATGCTTTCTCCTTTAGTCCAGCCATTCCCCGTGTTTAAGATATAATGTTCATTAATTAATTATGTCAGCCTCTGACAGCTATAATTAATTAACATCTAAAACCTTGAGTAGTACCACACAAGCTTTATTCATGTACGGAATAAATTCCACCTGCAGGGTTTCAACATGAACTTGTGTTTTCTCAAGAGAACATCATCAACCTGGCGCACCAGGACACGGTGCTCATGCATACTGCTCGAGACATCATGTATACATTGTTATTACCCAAGATATCGAATTCGATCTACGAAAAGATCTCACTCATTGATAAATCAAAGTAATAAACAACTCACACATATGCTCGCCAATATCACATGAGTTCAGAACCCGAACTCTGTGGATCTTTATTCTCTCAGTAACTGGGTCAGAGACAGAGAATAGTATCCTATCGTGATCCTCCTCAATACACTAACGAGTGTACTAGAATAATCAGTTAGTCAAGATAAACTAACTTATCAGATTATTCTACGGTGTACCGATGGTGTGTTCAGGACTATCTAAGCCGTGAGCTCTTTAATACATTACAAGGTTCTAATGATATGATCTTACCGTGTGACTCCCCACACCATATCATCTACAATGTAAGTATATGGAACATTGCATAAAACAATTATAGAACATAATTTAAATGCAAACAGTGACTGCAATAACTTTCATTTCATATCATCATATCATCAGAAAAGTATACAAAGACAAGTCTTCTAGTATACAAAACTAACAGTTTTGAAAAAAAAAACTAATAAGTGAGTATTAAAAACGTTATATTCAATTTATTTAGTTATTTTTGTAGGGTATCAGGTCCCACGGAAAGGTTCACCGCTTGTTTTCCATGACCGGCAGTCGGCCCGTACGTCCCTTAAGGGACAAGGGACAAAGAATCGAACTCAGCAAGGCTCAAGGTTAATCTGAACTCGATACTCCTCCAAACAATAACCAACAACATACAGAAGGCCTCAAGGCAAGATAGCAACCCACACCGAATCTCACAAGCAACTCCACTCCCACACAGACCCGCGACAAACCCGTTGCGAACCCAGGATACTCGCGCGAAGAGACCTGAAGGAATCTAGATGAACTGGGACAGCGAGAGAGTACGAGCACAGAGCTCCAAGCTTGAAAGCTTGTTTTAGGGTTTGCAGGAAGTGAAGAAGAAGAAGAACACTCAGAGAGAGAGAAAGAGAGAAAGAGAGAGAGAGAGAGAGAGAGAGAGAGAGAGAGAGAGAGAGAGAGATTAGAATGGGATAATTGAACAGTGAAGCCCCGACTTCCTTTAATGAAGTAAAAGGAACACGAAGGGTCACATAGGGAACAAGTAATGGGCGGCGGTCAATGGGCTGCCATTAAATAAGAAAGAGATGGGCCAAGTAAGTGGGCCGCAACAAATGGGCAAAAATACACAACAATCTCCACCTTTGGCCCAATTGTGTGTGATGATCTTCGAAAGGGATATTGCAGGACTCATCATAACCTTTTTCTTTTCTAAATCTCCTGCAAAATCACAAAGACAAGAGGAGAAAGCCAACACAAAGTTAGAACAGATTAACCAATAATCAGAGCATGGTACAGAAGTACATAATTCACAAAGAATCAAGGTGTTCACAAAGAACAATAAAGAACAAGAGTTAGAGAGATTTAACCAAAGTCATAGTTTAGGATTCTTTGACATGAAACCAGTTTCTCAACTGGTAAACACTTAGTTCCCATATCTACAGGGTTAAATTCAGTGGGAATCTTCTCCAATTGTATTTTACCTTTTTCAACAGTGTCTCTAATAAAATGGAACCTGATATCAATGTGTTTAGTTCTGTCATAGAACACAAGATTTTTACATAATTGGATTATAGATTGACTATCTGAAAACAAGGTAGGAGAAGTGTTAGCAAAACTAATTTCAGATAGCAGGCCATTGAGCCAAATGATTTCATTCACAACTTCAGTGGCAGCAACATATTCTGCCTCAGTTGTAGAGGGGGCAACAATGTGCTGAAGCTGAAATTTCCAACTAATGCAAAACCCACAGAGAGTAAACACATAAGATGTAGTGGATTTCCTATTGTCTTTGTCATTAGCATAGTTTGAATCCACACAACCAACAAGTTTCACTCCATCAGCAGACTTTGAGAAAGTCAAACCACATTTAGATATGGATTTCAAGCACCTAAGAAGGCATTTCAGAGCTTCCCAGTGAGGCAAACCAGGATTTGACATATATCTACTCAAACATGAAACAACATAAGTAATGTCAGGTCTGGTACTAATCATGAGGTACATCACAGAGCCAATTGCATTAGAGTAAGGCACTTTAGACATGTTATGAATTTCAGAATCAGTTTTGGGAGACTGATCCGTACTTAGCAGGAAGTGAGAAGTAAGGGGCACACTCATAGGTTTAGCATTTAGCATTGAGAATTTACTCAAAACTTTTTCAACATAAGAAACTCGATTCAAGACAAGAGTGTAGTTCTTTCTGCCTCTATGAATATGTATCCCTAAGATTTTCTTAGCATCACCCAAGTCTTTCATGTCAAAATTTTCACAAAGACATTTCTCAACATGTTTTATAGACTTAATACATGGACTAATAATAAGCATATCATCCACATAAAGAAGAAGGAACATAGGAATTGAATCAGTTTTCTTAAAGTACAGACAGTGATCAAAAGCACTCTTGTTGAACTTAAGGGACTGCATGCAAGCATCAAACTTTTTGTTCCATTGTCTGGGAGACTGTTTCAGGCCATACAAAGATTTCTTTAACAAACAAACATAATTAGGTTTATTTTCATTCACAAAATCTTCAGGTTTTCATAAAGATATCATTTTCAAGATCACCATGTAAAAAAATAGTAGTATCATCCATCTGTTTCAGTTCCCAGTCAAAATGAGCAACAAGAGACAACATGATTCTGACAGTAGTAAATTTCACAACAAGAGCAAAGGTTTCATTATAATCAATCCCCTCCTTTTGAGTAAATCCCTTAGCAACAAATCTAGCTTTATACCTCACATAATCAGATTCATGATTGATTTTATAAAGCTATTTGCATTGAACAACAGAGCACTTAGTAGGTTTTGGAACAAGGATCTAGGTTTTGTTATCATGCAAAGATTTCATTTATTTCTTAATAGCATCAAGCCAATTAGCAGAATGCTTAGAGTTCCAAGCAGATTTATAAGATTGAGACTTATAAGTTTCAAGATTATTAAGCACAGTAAAAGCCAATATGGACAAGTGACTATCTGCAAACCTTTGAGGTTGTTTCACAATCCTTCTCACTCTATCTCTAGTGAGTTGGTAATTCTGAAGATTATGGGAATCCCTACCCTCTTTAGAATTGTCCAAGTTATCATCAGGTACATGATTATCCTGAAGATCATTGGGATCCCTACCATCTTCAGGATGATCCAAGTTATCACAATCAAGCATAACATCAGTATTATCAAGTTGACTCAAAATAGGCAGGTGCTCCACCTCACTTGGAGGTGTCACAGAAACAGACACAGATTGAGATAAGCAAGGAAAATCAGTTTCATTGAAGATTACATCCCTACTTATAATGGTTTTAAACCCATGAACACTTTTGTCCCATAGCCTGTAACCTTTCACATCCTCAGGATAACCAAGAAAGACACATTTCCTAGATCTGGGATCAAGTTTATCATGTTTTTGATGAACATATGCAGCACAACTAAAAATTTTTAAAGAAAAAAAAATCAATGTTTTTGTTAAAGAACACAGAGTCAGGAGTTTTGTCATGCAAAGGAACAAAGGGAGACCTATTGATGAGATAGGTTGCAGTAGATACTGCTTCTCCCCATAACTTATTGTTCAACCCAGAGGAAGCAAGCATGTTTCTTACTCTTTCAAGAAGAGTTTTGTTCATCCTCTCAGCCACCCCATTCTGTTGGGGTGTATAGGGGACATATTTGTGTCTCCTAATATCAAAATCAACATATAGTTGATAAATCAAAGCATTGTAAAATTCCAATCCATTATCAGTTCTTAAAGTTTTAATCATTTTTCCAGTTTGGTTTTCAATCTGAGTTTTCCATGCAGAGAATTTATCATACACATCAGACTTGTTTTTCATAAGAAAAAACCCATACTTTTCTGGAGAAATCATCAATAACAGATAAAAAATACCAGTTTCCACCATGAGAATCAACCTTTACAGGCTCTCATACATCATCATGCAAATATTCAAGAATTTCAGAGCTAGTATGAGGTTTATTAAGACTAGTAACAGGAAATTGAACCCTGTGTTGCTTTCCCATTACACAATTTTCACAAAAAGGCATGTCAGAAATATGATCAGTTCCAAATGCACCAGATTTATGCAGCATTTTCAGACTTTTTTAACTCATATGACCTAATCTAGCATGCCATAACATAGTTTTGTCAGTTTGCACAGAATCCACAATTGAAGGGACCAAATTCAAGGGACTAGCATTGCAAACATACAGATTATGTTGTCTAGGAGCCTTAAACACCACCATAGCACCTTTTAAGAATTTAATTTCATCCACTTCAATCTTAGCAAGCAAACCATCATCAGTTAAGCATACAACATAGATCAGGTTATATCTTAGATCAGGAACATATCTAACATCTTTTAGAATGAGTGATGAACCAGAGTCAAATTTCAAACAGATTTCACCTATGCCAACAACTGGACTCTTCCTTTCATTTGCCATAGTCACAGAACCATTTTCAACAGTTTCTAACTTAGAAAACATGATTTTACATGGAGACGTATGGAAAGTGCATCCAGAATCAATAAGTCATTCATATTCAGACAGAGAATTAGACACCGAGTTCACAAAAGGTTCAGAGAATATATCAGAGACCATAAGAACATCACCATAATTCTCGGAATCAATAGCCACATTTGCATGATTATCACCGGAATTTTCATTTTTCTTTTTATTTTTCTTAGGTTTATCACACTTATTGGCATAGTGACCAGGTTCATTATAATTGTAACACTTTCTGTTACCAGGCCTAGATTTATACCTATGTTTTTTTCTTTTCAGAGGCATTATTAGGCTTAGATCTTTCAGTAGGCCTCCCTATTACATTCATAATTTCACCATTGTTCTTGTTACTACTACTTTGCCCATGTTTCATGTCAAGTTCTTTAGATTTCAAGCCATTAGCCACAATATCATAGGTAACCACATCCCTACCATATCTAATAGCAGATTTCACATCATTAAACTTGTCAGGAATAGCATTCAAGAGCACAGTGACAGATTATTTTTCAATAGTGTCACCCCTTCCCAATTTCATAGCCTGGATTAATTTATTAAAATCATCCAAGTTAGTATCAATATCCTTTCCTTTGACATATCAAGTCTAAATTTGAAAAAAAAAATTCTTGCAAAAAAGACAGTGACTGAAATGAAGTTTGAGTGTACAATTCATTCAATTTTTCTCATAATTCTTTAGCACAAGTAATCCTAACAACTTGCCTCATCACAGAATCATGCAGACTCAACAAAATTAAAGATCTAGCACTGGCATTCATTTCAATCTTTTTCTCATCATCCTCAGTCAGAGCACATCCATCATAAACAAATTTATACACTTTTTTTTTAATGAGAATACATTCCATTTTGGTTTTTCGAATTTGGAAATCAATTTTTCCATCAAAAGGAGCAGTATGATATGAAGAACCCTTGAGATGATCACAGAGATAAGGACAGGCACACAGAGATTAGAGAGCCAAAAATAGGCTCGGGAGAGGGATAAAATCAAGGGCACTCACACAAGCAGTGAAGAAGTCAAGGAGAGTCCAGATTACAAACAGGTTTACCTGCCGTACAGATAACACTTGGGTCCTATTTGTGGGTGAAAGTGGGGCACACAACACACCCCAAGAAAATTATCAAACAAGAGAGAGCTAGGAGAGAATAAGCGGAAACAGAGAGAACCAAGCACAGAGCCAGGGCCAACAATACCCAAGAGATCACATAGATCCGCAACAGTAAATCCAAGAAATCACAGAGAATTCAAGAATAACAAAGAATCACACAGATCCCAAAAGAACACAGAAACCCTAGTTTTAACTAAGGGTAAAGAGTTCAATACCAGAGCAGAAACCCTCACGGCTAGGGTTTCCGACTTACCAACTATCACAGACAGAGGCGGTCGGACGGTAAATTGATGGGCGACGGAGGGTGCCTCCGGCGAGAGTCCCTCATGGCTCTGATACCACTGTAGGGTATCAGGTCCCGCCGGAAGGTTCACCGCTTGTTTTCCGTCACCGGCAGTAGGCCTGTACGTCCATCAAGGGACAAGGGATAGAGAATCGAACTCAGCAAGACTCAGGGTTAGCCTGAACTCGATACTCCTCCAAACAGTGACCAACAACACACAGAAGGCCTCAAGGCAAGATAACAACCCACATCGAATCTCACAGGCAACTCCACTCCCACATAGACCCATGACTAACCCACTGTGAACCCAGGATACTCGCACGAAGAGACCCGAAGGAATCTAGACGAACTGGGTCAGCGAGAGAGTATGAGCACAGAGCTCCAAGCTTGAAAGCTTGTTCTAGGGTTTGCAGAAAGTGAAGAAGAAGAAGAAGAACGCTGAGAGAGAGAGAGAGAGAGAGAGAGAGAGAGAGAGATATCAGAATGAGATAATTGAACAGTGAAGCCCCGGCTTCCTTTAATGAAGCAAAAGGAACACGAAGGATCGCATAGGGAACAAGTAATGGACGATGGTCAATGGACTGCCATTAAATGAGAATGAGATGGGTCAGGTAAGTGGGCAGCAACAAATAGGTCAAAATACACAACAATTTTATTTAAGAAGTTGTGTTTGATCTTTTACTAATTAATTACCACCTGAATTTATTTTGAATTAATGAGCTTTCTTTATATAGAAATTGAATAATTATTTGACAGTTAATCTTGATTCTAGTATTAAATAATTTAGGGAAATTAAGTGAAAGCTTAATTGTGAAGGATATAATAGTCTCTGAATTTCTCAAAATACAAACAAGTAGTTGGATGTAGTTTTTTTGTTTTTTTGGAACAGTAGTTGATTTAGCTTTGATGTAGCGCGAATTGTCCACTATGACACGTTGTTTTATCCAAGTAACCGCTGTTAATATCTAACTTTTAAAAGTGTACCTTTTTATATTTAATTTATTTATCATATTGTGGAGTGTTAATCATTTTCACCTTTTTTTTAGATGGGAAAATATAATTTGGATTGTTTAGAACGACTTCGGCAGCTCTCTATCTATTTTAGAGCACTTTTCTGCTCCATCACAGACTTCAAACTCTGCATTATTTCAGCCGTGATTAGTGTTGCTTCATTTTTGGAACAATACTGTTCATATTTTTTTTCTAATAGTTGAAATCATTTTCTTCTCTTTTTTTTTTTCCTTCTTCTCCTTTTCCCTTTTTCGTATTTCTTTTAAATTGTTGAAATATTTCTATTTTTTAATTATTTTTCTTTAAATGTTGAAATATAAACTTCTGCATAAAATTACATAAGAAAGCCAATATCTTTTTTTTTTTTAATGTTGAAATACAAATAACATTTTATCAACTTATATAAAATGAATATTATGAAATATATATATTTTTAGTGTAGAATTTAGAGCAGACAACTGGAAATGAAACAATGATTCTCTTGTAAATAACCATAAAATAGAGATAATTGCTGGAGATGTAATAAGTAATAAAGATAAATTTGATGGTCTAATTAATAAGAAAATAATGGAAAAGGGACATTAATGAAAGCACATTACGTTGGGCTACTCGCATTGGCACGAAACATAAACGGCCGTCGATAATTAATGAGACACGAAGAAACTCATTAATCAAAAGATACCGAAATTTTTGTGGTGAAGAAAACATTCTTCAATATGTCTAAAATAATATGAAATCCTAGCTAGATAATAAAAAGTTAACAATTATTTATAGGGTCTAAGAAAAAAAAAAGAAATTGCCATCTACTCCTAATAATAAAAGGAAGTTGCATAAAAAATTAAAAGATTAATACCCTATTATATGAAGAAATATTAACATTTTTTTTTGTATTTCAATCACTCAAGAAATTATAATTTAATTTGAAAGCATATGAAAATGTTGGGATATAAATTATAATCTTGAAGGCTGTGATAGAATTGAAATTTATTAATAGTTCCGGATAGAAAATGATATTAACTTCAAATAAAATAACAAACTTGAGGGAATTAAATATTAAAATCCACCTCTTTGTATAGAATTTCCCGTAGAAACCCAACGTGCTCCACATCACATAGCAACTAGAAAATTAGATTGATAATGACAATTATGTATTTTAATTTTCAATGCAGGGGCAAAAAGTTTCTCAAACTCAATTTGATTAGATTTGAACTCAAATTTTATTCAAAGAAATTAATTGGGTTCCAACTGTAACTTTTTTAAGGATTTCAAATTAGGCCTGAGCTATAATTTGATAAATAAAACATGTCCACATAATCACATCTCATCTAAATGAAAACTATTATATCTACAATTTTTTTAAATGTAATATTATGATCAGAATGCAAGAAAGACACGTAACATACGTGGTTCACTACGTTGTGTTAGCTATGTCCATAGATCAGAAAGATATGATATATTATTATTTATTACTTTGAAATTATAAATTAGGGAGCAAGAGATTGGGTTCATAATTCATATGCCCCCAACTCTTAACTAGACTTAGAAAATAAGATAAAAAAAGATAACAGAGCCTAAACATAACATGTATTGTGAAAATTAGAGCGATGGAACTCAATGTCAGTATTCTACTATTCTTGTAACACTTCCCAACATCTACCTTGGAGTTGGACAGAGTAGCCATCCACCTTTCAAATTGAAGTTAGAGCCCATGTTTGGTTCTTTCCAAATTCTACCTGAATGTCCAAAATATTAATTAATTATTACACCCATAGATTAAAAGTAGGACGCCGTTAGTACTTTTATTAACATAAACTATGCACATACAGTATATAAAATCAAATAAAAAGTTAAATAAGAGATAATAAATTTGCAAACAAATCCTTGTGCTTCATGTACGAGCTAGTCTTAAAAAGTCTGCTATTTTTGTCAGTTTATTCTCAACTCCTTTTCCTACCAAACAATCACCACCTCATCATCAGATAAAACCCCTACATCCTTTTGTCCTGGCTTCATTGCATCTTTTTCTAATGTGCTCTCTCTCTCTCTCTCTCTCTCTCTCTCTCTCTCTCTCTCTCTCTCTCTCTCATCAGGTTACCAACAAATTAACTGATTACATAACCTGACAAGTTTTAATTTGCAATTCTTTATTTATTCCGTCTTAATCAAAATATACATATATAAAAATTAGAGATATGTGGATAAATGGATATGATTGATGTCACTTTCTCTACACTCAACAAATGTCCCAATTTATCTCTCCTATATTATCCGCTACATTAATATTGCAATTTGCAAGAATATCAGAAAGAAAGTGATATATGCGTATATATTTGCTATCTTGTTCCGCGGGCATCATCAATCATGCATGTGCAGCAATAAAATTATATATATATATATATATTCAGAAAAAAAAAATTGAAGAATCATACAATAATAATTAAACATAGATACATATATAGGTGGAAGTGTAGCTAGGTTCTTCGAAATAGTTGCAATCAGATTGTTGAGAGTTGAGACTCAATGGTGAGCAACTATTAGTCAAATTTGATTGGTAGGACCAGCAGTTCAATCCAGTACTGCGTCTCCAATATTCTTACAGTATATATAGTATAGTGTAGTCCCACATATTTATAAATCAATATTATTTATATTATATATAGGTATAGATATATCCACTTTGAGTTGAAGGATATATTGTGTGTTTTGTACAAACACATATCATATATAGATAGCTAGTACTGTCATAATTAAAATAGTTATATCCACTTTGAGTTGAAGAAGCTAAGTTCATAGCTATGGATAAGTGTCGGCAAAAGCATCCTAAGATTCGAAAATACCCTCTGCAGTCTGAAGGTAATTAACTCTTTTAAATTATGATCAGATCATATCATATCATATATACATAAATATTTAATTTAATTTGTTGATGTTTTGGTGCAGCAGCAGAGGTAAGCAGTATCGAATGGGAGTTCATAGACATGACCGAGCAAGAAGAAGATATCATCAACAGAATGCATAGGCTTGTTGGGGACAAGTAAGAAACTACGCTCTCGTCTCGTGTTTCATTTCATCAATTAACGCCCACTAAGATTGACATATATATGTTGTTGGATCGTGATGAATTCTTTCTGAGTTTTAGTAATTGTACGTTAATTACTTTTTGAAGGTGGGCACTGATAGCTGGAAGAGTTCCTGGCAGAAAAGCAGAGGAGATTGAGAGATTTTGGCTGATGAGAAATGGTGATAATTTTAAGGATAAAAGGAGAGAATATAAGAGGAGGCAAAATTCTTAAATCTTATTGTATCTATTATATTCCTATTTAAATTTATTTCCTTATCTTTTAGGCTATTTATCCCCTTTTCATATTAGTAGTGGGTACAGTTGCTTTCTTTTTTATTCTTCTTTTTGTAGTTTTCTTGAATTATTGCTATTCTTAATCTTTAGTGCAAGAATCTTAATGAAACTTTTTTTTTAGTTGATGACTGCCCCATGTTTCTATGTTGCTGGTGTTTTGTGAAAGCTACATAGTTTATAAGCCATACATTTTTAGCATTTTTTATTATATATATGTTGCCACGTTCTTTATTTGATTAACTATTGAGTCGAGTTTGAATGAATTTGAGTTGAGTATTTACGAAATGAGTAAGGCGGTTTACATTTTATTATATTAGTATTGCTCAATTTAATGATATCGTAAATGCTATTTAATTAATATCTATTAAGTCTTATAAAACTGCTAGTAAACGTTGTAATTGATTTATTGACTTCGTGGACAGTGTTGAACGTGATTAATGCAGATGTGTAACAACATGTACGTATGTACATTCTAGCGCAATATTAGACTGTTTTAAGTAATAATAACAAATTTATTCACCAGCATTATCTCTATGATTCGAAGTGGATACTTTTTATGCGAATCCTAAGCTAGCAATTACACTTATTAGACCATGAGGACTGAGGAGTGATGCTTTCCCACTCTAAAAAAATATGCGGCACCCACATCAATAACTCATTCCCTACTTTTTTTTAAAACATATTTACCTTCGATAATAATTTACATCTTATTTATTTAACTCATAACATTTGTTTTAATAGTTCACATGGATAAATTAAAATATTATTCATAATAATTCAATTATTACTTTTTATTTTTAAAAGAACTTCTTAAAAAAGATAAATTGAAAATATTGATCGTGGACATTCAATGCATTCACTATGCCAGTAAATAACTCTTTATGCATCCGAAAAAAGGTCGCTGAAATATATTGGATCCCATGTTAGTTTTTTGTTGAATTAATCATTCAAGAGTTGAGTATGTGCTGCTTCAGAGTCCCAATGCATGTACATTCTTCATCTTACTCCAGATTTTGTACATATAAATATATATATATATATATATATATATATATATTTAAGATCATCATCATCATTATCACTGAACGAGAAGATGTTATAATATGGAGAAATGTTTGGAGATTATATTTATGTAGGGAAATTTATACTTTAATACTTACATTTTGGATATTTTTTAAAAAATGATCAACTTTATTACTATTAGCAAAACAGTACCAACTTTTTTCAAAATTTTTACAAATCTGACCTCGATCAAATTTTCAACCTAGAATATCTACGTGGCACGTCGGAATTCTTGCATAACTATTTTGCTCCAATAAAAAATATTACCTAGATATTCTATGTAAATTATGAACTAAAAATAAATAAATTTGTTGGGCATGCCACAAATAGATATTCTAGGCTGAAAATTTAATCGAGGTCAGATTTATAAATTTTTTGAAAAAGTGGGTACTCTTTTACTAATAGTAATAAAGTGAGTCATTTTTAAAAAAGTGTCCAAAATGTAGGTATCAAAATGTAAATTTCCCATAAATGTAATATGAACGAGAATTGGAAGAAAAATATTGAAGTAGAATTGATAGAAAAATATTATAGTGAAATGGATAAAAAAGGGTGCTTATAATAATTGAGCAACGGTTCTTTAAATTAAAAAGAAAAAGGAAAAGAAAAGAAATATTATCTATATATATTAATATATACACACTCCCAAAAAAAAGGTGTGGTTGGAGGAGGACTTATCCTCACTCCGTGTCCTTCCCCAACCGCATTCCCTTCTCCTTCACCTAAGCAAACATCTCTCTCTACTGTTTCCTCTTTCCTCCCATTAAATTAATGATGCTCTTAATGAGTAGATATTGATATTTTGCCCTTGCATGAACTATCCAGTGCATACCACAAATAATATTTTTAAATAATTAAACAGTTGGATTTGGTGCCCAACAAGATCCCAAGTGGCCTTCTTCCTCAAAAACTTATCAAAATAAACAAACAAGGTCGATTATGTATAAAACTCTTGCTCTCTTTATAGTCCCCAAAATTAAATTATATTACATTAAAATAATGACTAATTATTCTATTAGGACTCGCTTACTCCACTCCAATAATTTATAATTAAGTGGACAGATAGTTTAGAGAATGTGGAGATAAATAAGTCATATCTCACCAATTTAGGTGGGATTCATTTCCCATATATAAACACTCAAAGTTTATTTATCATGGAGCTTGAGTTATCCATTATTTTAATATCATAAAAAGTAAACATAGAATATACTTGGGTGTTTCTATTTGCACCACCTAGTTTACTCTTTGCACTACTAAATTATATAAGTCAAAAATAAATAATTATAAAATTACATAAATATCCTTATTAAATAAAAATATAATAAAATTAATAAATAAAATAAAATAAAATATTAAAAAGAAAAAAAAACATTTCTCCTCCTGCGTTTCCTCCCGTCACCGGCAGTTTTGGTGTCTCAGGCTTCATTGCCGCCTCTGGAGACAGCGCTGCTGCGGCGAAGAGCGGCGGTAGCAGCGAGATTGGTGCATCCACCTCCCTCCCTGGCAGTGGCGTCGACGATTTCGAGAGGAGTGGCGGCGGAGGCGGCGGCAGAAACCAGTGGCCGAGGCAGGAAACTTTGGCCTTACTCAAAATTCGCTCTGATATGGATGTTTCCTTGGTCTTCTGTATCTTCAAAACCTTCTTCACGATCTTCTGCTCCTCCACCAAGAAAGCTCGAATAATCCTTTTCCTCACAACAGAACCAGACAAGACTCCTCCATAAGCCCGGTTCACCGTTCTCCGGTTCCTGGGTAATCTAGACCTCTTATACTCGACAGGTCTCAGGTGAGGAATCCCTTGGACTCTCTTTCCAGTAACAGGGCATTTCGATCCACCCGCTCTCTTCTTGGTGGTCTGGTATACTAGCTTCCCTCCGGAAGTTTTGACGACGCGGTGATGATTGGATTTGGTGGCATAGCTATGCCGCTTCCTGTAGGTTAGTCGCTGCACCATTTTCCCATTCGAATCGGGTCGTCTTCTGCTATTCGGATTTTGGTGGGCTGAGGCGAACAACTTCAGTTGTGGTTTGTTTTTGTCACTTTCTTGCCGACGAGGGGTGAGGGGGATTCTGGAGCAGACGAGGGTGGCGGCCGGCAGGGGGGCTGAGAGGGAGGGTAGCGGCGGCCGGTAGTAAGCTGGGAAGAAGAAGATTTTTTTTTTAATAAAGTTAAATTATTATTTTTAAGTTTTTTTTTTATGTAAAAAAACATATTTTAGATGAGAGAGTATTATTATCAATATTAGTAGTGCAAAGAGTAAAAATTATAGTGCAAGAAATAGATATAGTGCAAAGAGTAAATTAAGTGGTACAAATAGAAACTCTCATATTCTTAAATAACTTATTAATCATCCCCGTCCATCAAAGTAAACTAGACATCGTAGTAGCACTGTCACTCATCCAAATTTCATAGTCCTGGCCAAAAAAATAAAGAAGAAAAATATGTCAAAATGATTATTTATAGCGGCGGTGCATCACCCAAAACTTCGAAACCTGTAAAACTACTCCTACTCATGAATCGGCACATTTATTTTTTGTGATTGTTTTGCAAAATCCACAAGCCCAGCGATGTCATCGTTTTGTGGGTTTAGAAGTGCTTTAATGTTGAAAAGGGCAAAAAGAAGAAGAAAAAAACAGGAAAAAAAAAAGAAGGAAAACAACTGTTCAATTGAACCAAGAACTTTCAAATAAATAAAAAAATCTAATTAATTTATTTAATGTTAATTATTTTTGGAACTATCTCGTTTATAATCAATCTTCATAAAAGATTGACTCAAAAAGATTAAAAAAAAAAATGAAGGAATCCGAGAACGGTTCCAACTTCCAAATATGTGATTAACTTATTTAGGTAAAACGCTAATTTTTATCTCCGTGCTTATAAATTTTTCCAAATTGAGTCCCTAATTTTTTATGAAGAGAATATCTATACAGAGATAGGTGAATCGCACTTGGAAAATTAAGTGCACCTAAAGATGTTAAATGGATTTGAACTTGAGATATTTGGTCTAAAATTTATAACACTCAACCACTAAGTCTAAAGTTTAATTTTTAATGTAACAAGAGTGCTCTATATTTATAATTACGACAGTCAATTAATGGTTGATACTAATGTAGTAATGTTTTCTTTAAAAAAAAATTAATAGTTTATTTTATTTAATTAAAGTCCTTGTACTATCAAAATTGATTTTGACCAAATTGATAGTACAATTATTTGATTTTAATCAAATTAATAGTATATGGACTCCAATTTAAAAATAAAAAATAAAATTTGATTTTTTAAAAATAAGTAAATTAAAATTAATTTTATAAAAATAAGTAAATACAAATTGAAAAAATAATTAAATAAAAGTAAATTAATTAAAATTTTCAAAACCAAAGTTGGAGCTTTTACGATAGTTTTTTTTTAAGTTGCAGGGTGATCGACCAAAATTTAGCACTCCCACAAAAGAACGGAGCTGTGTAGATAGTGGTGAGTAAGTTCCGTATCTACAGAGACTAATTAGAATTAATTGTGCATACTATGATGTCAAATCTCGATTATTATCTAGACGACGAATAAAAAGAGAAATTAACTAATCCAAACTAATTAAGGAAAGCAATAAATAAATGGGAAAATAAATAGAGAACGAACATGAAGGTAGATGTACTCTCGAGATTGATTTCTTCGGGTACTTAACACTAAAAATCTTATTGAATGTCTATTTGTGGCGTCAAATTTCATTAAGGCAATCTCTAATGCGTCATAAGCTCTCTCTCGAGATGCTCAGGTTTGTAGGGTACACGCTAGGTTCACCGTCTCCGATCAAATCCTACACATGTACTTACCGAAAGCTCCTAAGATTTCAAGCCTCACACTAAGTCTCGATTCTCTCAAATTTATCGACATAGATGTCTCGTGCCTAGAGTTTGTCTATTGAGACTCATCTCTCGAATTATGAATCAATAAATAAATTATGTCAATTAGTGATCAATTAACCAACGCACATTTATAGCATAAAGCATAAAAAATGAAATATGGTCATAAATAATCAATAGAAAAATAAATGTATAAATACCCAAATAATCTCAATTCCAAAATACAAAATAATATAACCTAACATAATACAATGCAAAGACTAAATTATCTCAAAGAAAATAAAGATAAAAACAAGAAAAGAAACTTGATACAACTTCAGAAGTTGAGACTTGAATCCATCCTTGCTTCCACTTTTATCCTCTTTACCCCATCTTCAATCCATTGCTCCTTATTCATCCTACCTAGATGGAAATCCTAGCTAGGGTGTGAGTTTGGTGGGTGGCTAGGGTTTGAGGTGTGGGAGGAGAGAATTTTATGATGAGAGGAGTTTTGGGTGTGTGGTGGTGGAAATGGATATGTGTGTGTTAAAAATGGAGAGAAAATCGCAAATGAAGAAGAAGAAGCGCAAATTTAAAAATTTGGGCGGGGGGAGCGATACGGGCTCGATCATGCCCTTGGTCGCGTCCGGAACAAAGAAAAACATGCCCCAGTGTCGGAGTAGGTCACTCGCGCCTTCGGTTCTACACCGACACCTTTTACGGTTTTGCTCCGTTCTCCCCGTTTCTTGTCCGATTAAGGCGATTCAACTTGCAGTGCGTTCCTTAATTGATTTTCTATCATACTATGTCATTGGATCACTAAAAAATGTAGCAATTAATCATCCATTTCCTGTACAACTCAAATAAAAAAAAACTTTCAAACTGGAAGGTTAAAAGCTCAAATTGGGGTAAAGCACACATTTAACTCTTCAAATCACTTCATTTAAACATCAAAAATATTGTACAAAAATACCACTCATCACAGGGGGGATTGGGTATTTAAAAGTTATTTTATTATTTTTAAATACGAGAGTTATAATGAGAAAAAATGTGACTATGTATATAATTACTCAATAATTAAATAAAATTTGGCGAGCTGGTCCCTTTAATCCGAACAATCATAAATTACACATTTTGATTGACTCGTATAAAGTTGGATATTTTTTAGCCCTCATATATACATCTATATACAATTTGACAACAATGTTCTCATAAATGGGCGGGAAAAGAATTCTTGTACAATCAATAACTAAATAAAATTTGGCCAGCCAGTCCCTTTAATTCAAACAATCATAAAGTACGTATTTTGGTTGACTCGTATAGAATTGGACATTCTTTTTTAACCCTCGTCTATATATCTATATACAATTCGACAAAAATGCCACTATAAATAAGCGGGAAAAGAGTTGTTGCACAATTTTATTACAATTTGACAAAAATGCCCTTGTAAATGGGTGGAAAAAGAGTCTCTCGGACTATAAAGTACATAGTCTTTATACTATGAAGTATTGAGCCTAAGGGTTGAGGCAAAAGCACATGTTACATGAATTAAACATTTTCACATGTTTTCTGCTAAATTTATAGTTTAGATAACAGGGTCGCCCCACTCAGTTTAAAGGAACTCACTCCAATCTTTTATTTATTTTCAGGTAAGAGCTCGGGCGATGTTATTAGCGGACAAGATGTGATGGTGATAGTTAAATGGTCAATCAAGATTAAATGAGAATATTTATTTGTTTTATTTTAATTTTAACTTTATTTTATGTAATAAATACTTCATCCGTCCCAATAGCAAGATCCACCTTTTTATTATTTACTCTCTCTATTTTAATAGAAAGTGGACCTTGCAAACGAGACGGGGGAGTATCAATTTATGATTGAAACTTAAGGCTGTATTTGCATAAATTATTCTATTAAATGAAAAGTATGAGTAATGCGTTTTTTTTTCTATTAAAAGTGAAATTGGGGCGTTACAGGTCAGCATATCTTTCATTTGGAGCTGGGCTACCTTGTTTAGGATTGTCGAGAGATGCTCCGTATAAATCAATTTTATTCCTTATGTTATGTTTCAAAATATGTCAATATTGTAGCACATAGTTTTGCTCGGTGACTAATGATTTTCCTAGTCCTCAAGTTTAGGATGAACCTCCTTATTTTGTGAGAGGTCTTCTCGGTACAATTTGCACATGTTAATGGTATCTTCTTTTTACTAAAAAAAGTTTTTTATAACCCATATATATAAATATAAATTCTTAAAGGTGATTTCCATGTCCATGTACTCCCCTGGTCCTATTCATATAAAGTAATTGGATTTTTCAATAGCATTAAAGGCTCATTTACTAGACAATATGGTATAAGGTTGAATATGTTTGATTGTGATATCTTTTATGATATAAGATATCAATATTATGCTTGTTTTGACGTATTAAAATATATGTATTAATAATATATTGTTTGATTAGATGTATTAAATCCTCTATAAAATTTCAATTCATAAAATATCCTTTAATTAGTTACCGTATATTGTGTGAATATTATATAATAAGATTTTAATTGAATATATGTAAGATTATTGTAGGCTGAAATTTTTAATAATTATATATGATAATATATCACACCTGCAGAGTGTGATATGTAATACCATATAAATGATTAACACATGTCGGATCCTTACATAATCATGAATTTTGATATTAGTATATTACTAGCAAACATAATATTATGGTACATCACATCTATGCTACCTAGCAAACAATCCCTAATAAAATTATTATAAAATATATTAAATAAGTAAACTTCCTACAATATGTCCATATTTATTTATTTGTCAATAAATTAATATTTAATGTAAACATATTAAATATGATTATATATTATATATTATTAATTGAACTAAACATATCTAGAAATCAATATATGTGTGTGTGTGTGGATACATCCAAAAAAGAAAAACATCTATGATTGTTATTAAATGAACTAAATATATATATAGACTACCACACGTGTAAGACATTACGAATTTGAACTTACGAGCTTTAGGTCAAATCTTGCCCACTTTAACTCTAATTAACCGCTAATTTCATTTAAAGGTTATTTTTTCAATGCCAAAATGGGTGCTAATATGATGCATTGATTCATTTAATTGCATTGGGATACTTGCGAACAGTAACACTGAGCAGCAGCAGCTGTTAAAAGTTAAAACATTAATTTTCTTGTTTCCATAAGCCGTAAAAAAGTCTTCTTTTTTCACTAAATTCATTTTTTTTTTCGAAAAGAGGGAACACCCTTACAGCCCTGTGCGCTTTTTCAAGAAACTTCACACATGTACACAGGCAACAAGATAGCCCTATTCACCATAAAATCTTCTCTAAGCAATTCTGTGAATCAGTGTTTGTGTTTGCTGGTTACTGTTTAGAGGTGAATGAAGCTTTGGTGCAAGCTATGATTGGTAATTCCATTTTTGTTATGCATTCTTTTAATTGATGTTTTGGACTGTTTTGATTTTGAATGTTGTTTTTCAGTCACACATATTGTAAATGGGGTTTGGGGCGGAGGTGCATTTTGTGTTCTATCCTGCATGTTTTGAGTTTGCATGCAATGGTTCATCTATTTTATATATAAAGATTGAATGTGGTATCAAAGGATATCAAAGATTCAATCTTCTAAGTTTTAAGGCCTATTTCTACTTTTGCATTTTTTTTAAAAAATGGGTTTCGCACCAAGTTCTGTGTTTATATACATGATGATTTGCTCATTTTAAGGCTTATGTTGGAGAAGCAAGATATTCAGAAGACACTCTCTTTTTCTCTGTTTCTTTGTCTTCTCTTTCTACTTCTTTGAGGGGCTCATGGGTTTCCTATTTGCATGTGTTGATAGAAGGTATTGCAATGGAATCGGACTTAGAATCAGCTGCAGAAAAGGTGGGGCCAAGATGGGCGGTGGGCCCTACAGAAGATGTGGTGCAAGCGTTCATGGAGACTTTGGTTGATCCTCTCCTGCCCTTGAGAATCTCTACTGTACCTCCCTCAGAAGATGTCCAGATAGTTGTTGCCAAGCAGGTAATTGTGTGTCTCTTTTAATTATGTGCATGAGATTGCATAGATTATACACTAAGGCGGTGAGGGTGGGGGTGCCAGGCCTTTCATTCGTCGTGCTTAGGTTGAGATTTTAGCAGTTATTTGTCTGTCACTAAAATAATCTTATTTCCTATTTGGTTGAATGGCACGTAACTCTGGTAGAGAAAATAGGACTATGAAGTCATGAAAGAGCAATGGCATTCATGAACACGGGTCACTTATAAGCCCTAGCCCTTTTATAGGCCTATCTTGAAGCCATCGAACTTGTCATTCAAATAGGAAACTTACGTGATACAAATTGTTTGAACTTTGAACTAAATATGCCTATTCACTTTCATTCATGGGTTCTGATATTTTCTATCCTTTTCATTCTCATTGCACTAGATGCATGCAGTTGTTTTGCTCTACAACTACCACCACAGGAAGCAGAAACCGGAGCTTGAATTTCTAGAATTTGTGAATTTCTGTAAGTTGGCCATTGTCATCAGACCACCTCTGATTGCATTCATGAAGATGATGAAGGACAGTAAACTAACGGAGCTGGATGGTACTGAAGATCCTCTTTCAGTCACCGAGAAAGCAATTAAGGATGCATGTGATATTGCGCTAGGTTTAGTTGCATCTAGAGACGTTCCTGACATGGAAGGATGGTCAATATCCAAGGTGGTGGTACTGCTAATTGATTCAAAGAAGGAAAACTTTATGGTCCAATTTGGTTCTGTCACTAAAGGTGCTTGGTCACTCATTGAAAAAGAGCTCAATGAGTCTAGCATCACTCCAGAAATATCAAAAGGAAATAAAGATGGTAACAAGAGGAAGCGGGACTTTCTAAAAGTATCAACTTATAATACTGAGTTGCTGCAGCTGGGGTACGATGCTGTAAAGGATGTCACTGGTATGCCATTCATAATTATCTTTGATCAAAATTCTGTAAAAATTGAAGATTCTTAGTGCAAATTGCTATGGTCATTTAGGAGTTTTCTCCTGCTTAATATGCTATAAGTCCTTCAGAATTGATTTTCCTAGCAAAATGGTTCTGTGAAACGAATGAATGCATTAAATTTGGTGATTTGTGGACAAAACGTCAAAGCTAACTCTTAAATTACCTTAGCCAAGCAAATCTTGTCATGCTTATGGACAAACTGGTTAAAGATGACTCACAAATTACCTTACTCTAGCAAATCTCACTTATGTATTCTTTAACCAATGAATTATCGCCTCTAAATGGATAATGCAAAAGGTGTATGATATATCCTTCCCTTTTAAAGAAGCTTAAGCCTCATTTTTTGTACATGGAACAGGCATCAGCAGTTCGGACCTTGAGGTTTTGGAGACCCATAGGACATATTCTTTAAGTAAAGAAAAGTCAGCTGCTTGCTTTTATATAATGCAATGCCCTGAATTGTTCAATGAACACGAGCAAGTTCCTCTTAAGTGTCTCGTTGAGAGGTCAGTCCTTTTGTGCTATTCAGTTGACAATCTGTGTTACTCCTTGCTAGCAGTGATTCTTGAAGAACTTATTCATGTAAATTCTTTGATTGTTGGTTATGAACTGGGACTTTGTGTCAAAGAGGATGCTGGCCTTCCCCTCGATTCCCCTCTTATATGTAAAGATCTGTTATGCAGTCCTCTTTGTTTTTTCTGGAAAACTAATTCTTGGCTTAATCCCTTTCCATTTTCATTAAATTGTTATGTAAATTTCATTTCAATTTTCTGTTGCTGTACCTATGGCAAAACATCTTTTCTCAAAAGGTATAATAATAAAATATGAGATTAGTGAGTGAATGTCGTTTATGGCCTTATACCATCATAAAAAAAAATCCTATTTCAACGACATCTGCCCTTCTATATCTGCCTAGCTATTGTTAGCGTGTGATCTTCATAATTAGGTGGGTAATTGCCAAGTGATAAATTGTAAATAGGACATTCTATTTTAGACTTTCACTGAAATAAAGGACTTAGGAATTGCCACAAGAAAGAGGTTGAGTATTCTAGATGACTTTATGAATGTTGTGTTTGATTAAATAGATTGGTATTAGTTGGCTTTCTGACAAGTAACGAATCTGCATTTCTTTCAGTGTACAAGGCCCATTGGCAGAAAAGTTTAGTGATGGTTCGTGGAAAACTACCCCCCTTATCAAGTTCCATCACATGCTTCCTTATGTGGAGTTAATTTTGTGCTGGTTTTCGGGGTACGGATAATGATAATCAGTTCACTCGTGGAGTATTGTTGATGTGCTTGATATTTGAATATAAATGGATATGCCTACTTACAATATATATATGTGATTGTTCCACAAAATGGTATATCTGCATACTAAAAATGCTAATATTCAAATATGTCCCATTTTGTCAACAGAACCCGTACAGTTTTGCTTCACATTAATGTATTGATTGTTGATCAGGTCTAATCATTGATATACCTAATTTTGCTACTATCAAACAGAGAAAGATCAATAGACTGCTCGCTTCATACCATGTATGTGGGGAAGTTTCAGTGTGCAGTTTCGAAATGATCCATCTTTAACTTTCTTGTGTCCACAATCAAATTATAAATCCCTTTTCAATGTTGTCATAACTCATAATGTAGTGATTGTTGTGATGTTCATGTTGAGGAAACTAAAGAATTCTCTATTCTCATAATTTATTAGAGATTTATATTTCTACCAAGTATGAGAAAACATTAATGTGTTCATGCTAATAACTTTGATCTCAGTTTGTTTATCTATTAGAATGTCCATTGCTGTTTATATTTCACTTTTATTAGCATGGAACCTATATTGATTCCACTAAAGTGTGTAAAACTGATGAAAGTTGCTGTTTGTTGCTAATGGAGTCGAGACTGAGATTGCTCATACATCTACAAAACATTGCTAAATTAAAGTGTGGTGACATTTCTTGAGTTGCTTGAAAATTACCTCAACCACAGTAGCATAGTCTTGCAGCAGTTGAGTGTTTTGAGCTTGCTTGTTTCAATATATGCATGCTGTATTGGGTTGAGGTAAAAGATTGTTGGATTAAGTATTCAATATTCATGAAAGAATGTTTTACAAATGACCTGATGTTGCAGGGTTGATTTATGTTTACTAAGTTTAACTGCTATGCTTAAAGCATCATGATCAGCAGTGAAGAAGAATCACTAAATCTTTTCAAATATAACGGCAACTTGGATCATATTGTTAATGACAGGTATGGAATGAAGGTGAACTCTTCTGATGAAAAAGCTAGTGAGAATTGCTACACCAATAACAAGTGTGATGATTCATCTCATGGACAAGTAACAAATCATGTTGATATCTTTCAGAGCACAGAAAAAGATGGTAATCTCACAAACCAGTTTGTCAAAATATTCGACATTCTGGATTCTGCTGAAAGCAGCCAAAATGGAATTCTTGAGAACTCAGCGGATGAGAGCGAGCAACCTGACAAGGGTTTATCATGTGGTCCTTCAAGAGGTCTGTGTGAGATGGTGGTAGAAGTTGATAATACTGTGGAGCAATTTGAAAATGGATGCGAGGTTGCAGATCCTGCTACAGAAGTTGAAAACTCAGATACCGAGAGTGATGTTCCTGTATCGGGTCACTTCAGACGATTGCTTGGAAATAAAGTGGTAGATGACAATGTAAGGGAGAAATTCAATGAAAAGCTTGATGTTGGACATTCTGCTGAAAAGGATGAAAGAAGAATCTGTCCTGAAATTTTAGATGAAGACAGAGTTGGATGTGGCAAGGATATATTATCTGGTCCTCCAGGGGTGTTGAAAACAGCGAATATGAACCACTTGACTAATATTTGCACAGAAACTGAACATGGGAAGAGGCTGAATTCAAAGATAAAAGTTTATCACCATAGGAGAAAGAAAGATTCCTCTCTGAAAAATGCTGCACAACTTGGAGAAGCTGTACCAGATTTGAAGGTAAGGCAACTATTTTCCTCGATATATGCTTATATAGTGCATTAGTAGTTTCCATTAAGTGCAGCATTTTAACCGAAACTGTAAAAAGATAATATACTGATCAAAATGGAAAAGAAAGACAACACATATTTGCAGTAACTTTTGTGGTGAAACTTGATGAAGCACACGTGATTTGATAGAAAATGCATAGTACAAACAGTTACACTCTCCATAGGTTTTAAGCGGCACAATACTCTTAGGTGATATCCTGTAATATCTAGGAGCATGCTTTACCATATAACATTCTGCAACTAAAATTCAAGTAACTATCCTGAAAACTGGTCCTGATTGTTGCACTAACAATATTGGGACAATTGTGTGTCTCTATATGCATATGTGCAACTGCGTACATTCCCTGTCACTCTTAGGTGGAGAAAATATTGAGCCTCAGTTTCAGTCTACTTATTTATGTCTTAAATCAATTTACTAGGTGGATATTGTGGATTCTTTGAAGTCAAATCATACTCAAAGAAGATATGATAAGGTATCTGGAGACGAGGGTTATCTTACATGCAACCAAACTGGTACTGGTTCAACAGGGGACCAACGAGCTCAGCTCGAGGTTAAAATTGAGCACGATATAGAAGTACAAAGTACATCAGATTCTCTTATGCCAGATTATATTCAAAGCAGAGATGAGACGGTATCTGGAGACAAGGGCTATCATACACACGGGTGCATTCGAACTGGTATTGCTGCAACAGGAAACCAGCTAGCTCAGGTTGAAGCTAGACTCATTCACGATTTAGGAGCACATACTTTATCAGCTACAGACCAACAAGCTCAGCTTGAGGAGGATAAAATTAAGCATAATATAGACGTACAAAGTACGTCAGATTCGTTTATGCCAGATCATATTCAAAGCAGAGATGAGATGGCATCTGGAGACGAGGGCGATCATACACACGGGTGCAATCAAACTGCTATTGCGGCAACAGGAAACCAACTAGCTCAGGCTGAGGTTAAATTCAATCATGATTTAGGAGAACAAACCTTATCAGCTCCAGACCAACTGCAGAATGCCTTGGCTCTTCTTTATAGAAAAAGACGAGAACTGGTAATCTCTCCCCTTTTTTTTAAAAAAAACTGAGAGGATAGAATTGGTAATTTTCTTGATAATTATTTTCCATGATTCCTCTTAAGTATAGATTTGTTATACCATATTTTCTATCATATACCGAAACTGTGAAGATTAGCTTTCACTATCCATATTTATTTTAGGACTGCAGAAGTTGGACTATTTAGCTTGACAAGTGTAATACTTCTACAATATATGCATGGAAAAATTTCATGAACACAAAGATACATGCTGTAACTATACTTACCTTGACAGTATTCCCAAATCTGCAATATGGAGGATACACTAGCACTATGTGAAGATAATGTTGCCAGAATAAGGGATGGTAAGTTACCTTTCACACCCTTTTTATCCATGTTGGCTGCGTGTACAATTTTGAGAATTTTTTTTTGCGTGCAATTTTATATATCTATATGGTTGTCCTATGCCCTATTACATGTTCAAAACCTTGTGTAGTCTGAACATTGAACCATGGGGTAATTGAATCATTTAGTTGACCAATATATGTGCGACTTAATTTAATGAGACAGTGATTGTTCTTATACTTGAGTACATTACCTTAAACATCAAGGGATTAGGCATATTCTTGAGAACATAGTTCAGCCAAGGGTTGGAATTATTACACAAGCAAGCAAATATCCCTTTTGGGAAGAAAATTGTTATGTATTTCTATGCATTTAGTACTAAAGAAAAGTTTGATATGGATTATAGTTTATAATTACTACACATACAATAATGGCACTTACGCAACTACAAATTTAGGTGGTGAAGTTGACTTAGCTCGTCGATGTATCAAATCTGTCATTAGCGGGAAGTTTCACTTGCCACTGGAGAATGAAACACAAGTCCAAGATAATGGTAACCAGCTTGATGAAAACAACATCAATTCTCAACATGCGAATCCTGGCAAAAAATTCAAAGCCTATCTTCCTGGAAAGTCATCATGTCAAGTGAGTTTCTTTATTGCGATATTTTATGCTTTTTTTTTCTTTGGTAATCTGCAGAAAAGAACATTATAATAGGTTCTTATCTTAATGATAATGTGAACAAGTATCATGCTGTCCTGAGACTGCAAGCTTATCATTGTCTACCATTTATCTCTGTACAACACTCCCTTCATTAGAATTTGTTTGCATATGCAACAAAGAAAAAACTTATTTCATTGTGTTGAATGTAATTACTTGATGCCCGGGACGTCATTTTACAGACATAGCATCTTGTAATGTACTAATGTAAGTATGTGTTCATAAAAGCAATTTTCTATTTGATAGGATTTGGTCCCTAGTAGTCTCTTGAAAAGGTTCAAATAGAGGTTGGTGGCTTTCAATTCCATGTGTATGCAAGCTAAAAATGTCCAAATGTGGCATGTGAAATATGCAGTTGCTAGTTGCTTCAATTTTCTCTTTACTTGATTCGATTGCATGATATTAACTATTCAAGTCTATTTCAAACATTATTGTAATTGCCTATCAGCCTATGTTAAATGCTATTAATGTCCTATCAATCAGTATGAGAGCCATTGTTTTCATATTTCAGTACCATGCTATGAATTTGCTTGTTCATACATGCATACATACATTACATATTCGTGCATTTCCTACTATACTATAAGTTCCTGTGCATGTCGTTTTTCTCGTCATCTATAACATCATTGTGAATTCTTCGCTTGATAGGACCTGGAGTATACATGTCTGAGGAATAACTGGAGACTGCCACGGTATCTAACAGAATCATCAGATGGTAAAGACATTTTCATCTCTTATTTGCCTTCTTAGTGAACCCTTTTTCACTAGTTCTTCGTTCTCTGTTTCGTGATGTCCCACTACTTTAAATACCTCATACTCAGTCAAATTGTGAAGTCTTCGTCGTTTTTTTGAAGGTAAATTCCAGTCAAATGTAGTCGTGGAAGGAAAGGATTTCAAGCTTCATGCTAAGGGTGGTTTTGAGTCTAATCCTTGTGCAGCAAGGGAGACTGCTGCTGCTGAGATAATTACTTTAATGCAGACCACTTTTCCATAATCCAGCTTGGTATGAGTAGGAGTTTGGGGGTGTAAATAAGTCGAGTCGAGCCAAAAAAATACTCGTTTGTATTATGTTGTTGCTCGGGGAATCAAGTGATGTGATTATTCGCTGACTAAAATCTTAATATATTTTGATCATGATGGACACAGGTTTAAATTCAAGAATTTTAGCTGTTTCTAAGCTTGAATCTTCAAAATAAAATTATTTATTTTAAATTTGATATGGACAAAATGGGACTCCATCAAGCCTTGTTCGAGGGATCAATGATTATTAGCTTATTTAATATCTTATTTTGTTGTAATAATACTATATAATGTAACTGTCTATTTAAAGAAAATTTGAACAGTGGAATATTTTTATATAGTATGTTAATGTCATGAATAGATTAAAAATTATAATTATAGAAAATAGAGAGTTCACAAGAATCTTGATCATATCCAAAGCATGTGGGTGGCCACTAATCAATGTGAAGACTCGATCCAAAATCATCTATTTAAGAAATTAATTAACATACTAGTATTTTAATTTGAATGTCAGAAGAAAGAGAAAAGGAAATATATCTATAAAGGGTTATCAATCTTGAATAGGGGTGTCCTTTTGGGGACAGATTAGCCACTAATTAATTATACTCCTAGCAAGTAAGCAATTATGTACCTCAGATTTGTCATCAAGTTTGACTTTTCCTTCCCACCAACATATATATACTTAATCCAGAATTATTTACATTCAAATGTATATAATTAGTTATAATGATCAACCTTTAATTTGCATCATTATTTATGACAACTCAATTGCCAGCGTATGAAAGCATCAAAATCTATCTGGATGCTTGCAACTTGCAAGTTAAAACAGTTATTTTTTTTTGGATGTTGAGGGTAACCCGCAGCCGCTATCGTGGTGCGCAGCGCACTGGATAAACCCCGTCCCTGTGTAATAGCCTGCAAACCTACACAGGGGAGGTAAACCACACTTGACAAGCCAGGTGTGAGTAAGCCAGGTGTGACAGACTCACACCTAGTGGTGTTGGTGGTGGGTCGAACTTGAGACCTTTGACCTCAAGAAACACCACTCCACCACTAGGTCATCCCCAAGGGGATTAATGAGTTATTTTTATTGCTTTATAATGATGATGATGATGATGATGATGATCAATCAGACAATCAGTTTCGACATTTAAACTTCACTTTAAGTTTAACTAACCAAACAAACTAAACCATATATATTGGACCACATTTTTTTATTCAATAACACTTCAAGCTCGATTCAATCGTGAAAATGTATGTTTATATTTAAGTTTAAATTATGGGTCTGATAGTAGAAACTAGTACGTACTTTTGTTAAAATTTCATTAAAAATGGATAAAATTAAGAAAAAAAAGGAAAGAATTTTAAGAAAACAAGGCAACAACTAATTTGATGTTACCTTTTAGAAGTGTTCTCTTGTAGAAAAAATAGAAAACTATACCTACGTACTGCTTATATTTGTTAGTAATTAATATAGATAAATCACAGTATAACCAAAGCCATTTTTATTGCATCGACGGGCTACAACAATATACTGTATAAAGTACAGATTTTAGATACGCTACCTAACTAAATAGCATTGAATTATTCCAATAATTAAAAAAAAACATATTTTGAGGTATTACTCAATGATGTTTTTCATATACAGTTTGAATGAATAATATTACTATTTTTTTGTCAAAAAAAAAAAAAAAACCCCCGACAAAGACTTAATTTATTATATGTCATGACAAAAATGTACTAATTAATTTGTAATTATTTTGATAAAAAACGTAGTATTGCTGTATTTGAATCAAAATCATCGATTGGGTGAACCTGGTAACGTGTAAGAACCAATATTCAATTTCATCGAAGTACACGGCAATACGGCATTGTTTATTCAATTTAAGTATTATATTTCTTTTTTTAAAACATTTTCTATGAAACCATGCCATTTATTTTTCTAAAATACATATTATATGTAGATTATATATTCCACTTATATGTATAGTGGCATTGCACATATGAGTCCTATTATATCTAGGTCTTTCTTCCTTTTTTTCTTGAATATAAATAAAATAGAATTATACTATATTGATCATGTAAGTTAATGCTCCAATAATTTAAATTGAAAAATAAAACTCACACACGTGACACACCTTAACGGAAATCCTATGAATATATATTACTCCCTACACATTAATAAATGATCAAAATTGAATTTGGAATCTCGAGGTCCTAAACACTTTCTTATTACTCAAATAAAAATTTATCATGGTGACCCATATAATATATAACCAAAACGAGTAATATTGTATTGGTAATATTTGCTTAATTAATCACAATACAATATATAAAGGTTAGAAACAAGTATATACGCGAAATCATATATAAAATAATCAAAGTTGCACCCTACTAATTAGAAGGTGCGTTGGAAGTTTGAATTTTGAAATGCCTGATCATCACTTATTTCCCTAGCTTAATTTCCATAATTCTCCCATGAATTTAAAACATCATTCAAAAATCTCCAATTTTCTTCCTTTAAATCCCTTTCCCAAAGTTTCACTATACATATATATATCTCCCATCATCGATCCATCCCTTCCTAGAAAAGCTCATCTCAACCATTTCTCCATAAACCATCATCAGTCAAAATGTAAGCAGAAATTTATTTTCTTTCTTTAATTTCTTCACTCCATAATCAAAACCATCACCGATATTTTTCCAAAAAGGAAAAATCGATCGATATATATATGATATATCGAGATGGAAAGTGTTGAAAGTTGGGAGAGAGAGTGTGTAATGAGTGAGCTAAATGAGGGGATTAAGCTTGCAAATAAGCTAAAAAAGCAGCTCCATAATATTAATAATTCAAGTAGTGATTGTGGGTTCTTGATTGAGAAAATTGTTTCTTGTTATGACAATGCATTAGCACTGCTCGGTTACATGGATTCTCTTCAAACCGGAGTTTCAACTGCTAATTTGTTTCATTTTAAGGATGATCATGCCTTCGCAGATGTTCCCAGGAAAAGGTTAAATTTACGTTTTTTTTTTAATTTCTTCCTTTAAAAAAAATTGTTTTTTTCCCCCGTTATCTGCATTTGAATTGATGTCTGATGATGCTCTACTTGGAGAAATACTTTCCATTTACATGAAGACAGGCAAATATATATATATGTTGTTAATCATATTAATTTGAATTTGATCAATGTCGGTATGCATGGTGAAGCCCAATTAATTGGGGTTTCACGGTTATTCACATATATTTTTGTAGGGTGGAGGTGGGCTGATTTTTAATTTTAATTTGGCCAAACCAATTAAGTATAAATATTTATAGTAGATGGACAATATATATAAATTAATTACATATTTGGTTAATTAATTAGGTGTAGTATTTAATTTACAATTAAGATCAAATTAATGCGAAATTAAGTGGGATTTTGTGTAATTCAAGATTTGGGTTTTGCAGAAAGAATTTGGCGAGATGGAGTGAGGAAGTGCATGTTTGTTCAGGGTTAGAAGGTGAGCATGAAGATGGGTATTATTGGAGAAAATATGGGCAGAAATATATTTTGGGGGCTACTCATCCAAGGTCTCACTCACGTCACAACATCTTTTTTGGCATGTTAATTAATTAATTATATTTTTCTTGATTTGTTGTTGTCTAGTTAGCTTCTAAATCAACCAATTTTTTTTTAGCAATCTTTAATTTATCCCTCCCTAATGAAGATTGTATTTCCTGATCAATGGCATGCTGCATATGCAGATCGTATTACCGATGCACTCATCGCCGTACACAGGGATGCGTATCGACAAAACAAGTACAGCGATGGGAAGATGACCCGTGTATCTTTAAGGTCGTTTACAGAGGCAAACACACTTGTGTTCTAAAACAAAACATACAAAACGTCAACGACGACGAATCGATCAAACATCAAAATGTTGCACCACAATTAAATTTAACATCCGAATCCTATAATTCTCATAGTTTCCTCAATTCAGAGTCGTTAGATTTTGATTTCTTAATTGATGATGATGATGTGGATTTTGATGCTCCTAATTTCGTCGAGGTATCTCATCTTTTCTCACATTTTCAAGACTCACCACCAACCAATATATGATGTAAGTTTATATATATGCTTAATTACAGAGATCGATACTAAATAATTGATAATGGTGCAAGCTTATAAATTTGAGCCCCAATTTTACCTCTACCAATTTGGTATTCTATGTTTAGCATCTTCATTTTTTATGTCATTTTCAGTGCAATTATGTATACATGTATATTAGTGTCGTAGTAATAAATATTGCAGAGATCGATGAATGGGCTACGTAGGAATTACTCCCTCTGTCCCAATTATATAGTTCATATTAATATGTTTGGGGTGTCCAAATTATATAGTCTTATCATTATAATTAATATTCCATTCGTTTTCAATTAAGTGTCAGTTTGGATGAATCACATAGATTAATAAATTAATTGAATTACCTAATACACTCTTGTGTGAATATATTAAATGGGTTAAATATAGATGTATGAATGCATTAAATGAGGACAAATGTGTGAAAAAAGTGATTTTTCGGACTCAAATTCGTAGAATGACACTTTTTTTGAAACAAAATTTAAATACTAGAATGACACTTATTAAGAAAGGGGGGAATATTATTTTTCATAATAATTTTCAATTACACCCTTATTAGGTTTTGGAAATTAAAAGCTAATCATTTATTTCCTTGAAAGTTATAAATCTTAAATACGTATGATCTTAAAACTTTAGGTTTTGTTATTAGTTATCATAAAGACTTTTAATTTACGTGCAATTAGAAAAAGGAGAAGTATTAAAAGTTTGTTAGAAGGCTCGGTTTAATTGAAGCATTTCTTGGTCAAATATAATTGGGCTTACTTGCTCCAAAATAAAGTTTAAGGGAGGATTTGCACTTGGGTGAAAACAGTGTATGTGCAGCTTTTAATTTTCCTTGATTAATTGAGCAAGGAATATTTAAGCCCAAAATAACGGGGGAAGGTGTAAAATATTACTAGCACCATATATAGTAGCATAGTAGGTAAAACGAAACATCAAACTCATGTAATAAATAGTAGCATCTATACTATATATAAAAAGAAGGTTTTCAATTGAAATTGATTGATTGATGGCAATTTTGTAAATAGATTCAAATTCTAAAGTTATTAGATTTGGCTATATTATTCAGTTAAAATATTAATTAAATATTTGTAAATTTAATCAAGTATTTTGAAACTGATCGTCGGGTTTTTTCAATTAATAAGCGTGTTATTATTCAAAAAAAAAAAATCTGAGATCATTAAATTTGGCTTCATTATTCAATTAAAATATTAATTAAATATTTTTAATAATCAACCACTATGAAACATGAAAACGTGTGTAGTACATGTTTTCATTCAAAATTTACAACGTTCATTTTTGTATAATTAAAAGAAATTTGACATTCAGAATATTTATATAATATATAAATATTTATAATGCAGATTTATACTGAGTAATTATATGGAGCAAATTAGGTTAATAATTAGACACACGAAAAAAAAATTACATTTCAGAAAGTAAAATAAAACTGAAATAAGCCACTACATGGAAGTTATACACCACTTCCTACCACCCACCACTTTTAATATTGCAAAGTGATAGATAAATAACAAAATTTAGTATTACAAATCGAACTCCATGAAACAAAAAATGCATTTCCTCTCAAACATTTTCCTGCATCTCTATTTTTTTCAGATTGAACTTCAGATATGGCTCCAGTTTTTGGAACGACGCGAATGTTGAAACCCGGAAAGAGCACATTTGGTCTGGAATTACGGCTTATATGATGTTACGAAAACACAAATTCATACAGTATGAAATGCGTATTCCATAATCGAGAGGTAAGATCAGTTGCTTAAAGAGTCGATTTTTTTTACTTTTATCAATCTTAATTTGCAAGTTTTTTTTTTTGCAGGGCACACGTATTCATGTAACCATTCCTAAAGAAAATGTTGAAAAGTTCAAACATCGCCTAATTGAAGGCAATGTTTATGCTCTTATCGATTTTGTAATCGGAATAAATGTCATGAAATACAAAACAACTGCGTCGTTGTACGAGATTATCATCTTTAATCAGAGTAGGTTATTTGAGGTTTTTCACGATGACTTTTCGCACCTTTTATACGAGATGAAGTCGTTTGTTGATGTTGCAAACATGGAACAACTAGGAGATGCGCATATGTTTGGTAAGATTTTTATCAAACATACAAAAATTTTTATGTAACAGAAAGTTCATAAACAGATAATTTATTTTTTTAATTATTTATGCCAGATGTAATTGGAACTATAGTTTCTCACTATAGACCACTTACAAGAGAAATTAATGGGAAGCTTACAAAGTTGATGGACTTGGTTCTGGAAGATTTGGAGTAAGCTATTACTTTTCATTACTATATTTGTGAATTTATAAATATATATTTATTTCACTGTTAAAGTTTCATTGATATTGAACGTTTTATAATTTTTTTATAAAAATTATAAAATACATCAACATATTTTAATGGAGTTGGAGTTATTATTTCTGTAATAGTAATGTTAATATTAAATTATAAGTTGGAGTTATTATTTATGTAATTATTTATCAATTGAAATATAGAAATAACATAAATAGCAAATTTTTTTCAATTTTTACAGTGGAAATACGATAACATCGACACTGTGGGAGAATCATGCAGAAGACATGATAGATTTTTTAAATTCGGCACCTGAAGCTCCAGTGGTTATTATTCTGCAGGTTTGCAGACCTAACATTTATAGGGGTAAGAATATTATGTTAAGGATTATGATTATTTTAATATTATTATGTATTCTGTTAACAAATATTAAAACGTTCACTCTCAATTATGTTAAGGATTATGATTATTTTAATATTTAAACAGGTGAGGTCAGAATTTCATCTTTATTCAATATTACAAAGATTGTCACAGAGCATAATATTTTAGAGATTTCAGAATTCTGTAGCAGGTAATCTATATTAAGTTTCGATTACAATATTACATAATATACATGTTAAGTAAACTGTATATTAAAATATGTTAATATTTATTAATTCTAAAATATTTTTTAAAGTTATCTGAGCAGTGGAAAAGTGAGATCGACAACTATATCTACACTGACATCATCATCAACGAGGTCATTGAATGATGAAATTAGAGATGGGGATTTTGTGCTAAAAACAATATCTGAAATCACGACAGATGGAGAGATATTATAAATAAAAGGAATAACATTGATTTATTTTTATTTTGAAACAATATTTCACTAATTTTTTTATTGTAATTAGGTTGGCTACTTCTGGGTATTTGCAACCATCTTATGCGTAGAGACCATTGGAGATTGGTCCTACTTAGCTTGCAAAAGATGTCAGAAAAAGATGAGAGCAAGTGGAAGTCAATTTTTCTGTGAGAAATGTCAGTCCTTTGACATTACAGGAAAACTGAGGTACATAAAATTTAATTAGTTATTGTACAGTTTTAGAAAAATTATAATACTTATTGTTTTAAATTACAGGTACAAGTTAATTGTTAGGGTTGTGGATGCCACTGGAACTACTACTTTCCTACTGTGGGATAAGGAAAGTGTATCACTAATTGGAAAAACAGCCTTAGAACTGAGTGTGGTAAATAATAATTTTTAAAATGTGTAACATTAAACAAGACAACATAAATGATAATTGGATTTTTTTTTAGGGTCCAAGTGTTGAGGGAATTCCAGCAGGCATTGAACAATTAGCTAACAAAAAGGCTTTGTTCAATGTCTCAGTTGAGCCAGGGAAGACAAGAAATTACACAGGGTCTTTTAGTGTAGCAAGGATTTCAACTGACAGATAAATTATCCACAAAGTTTGTGGAGAAAATGTGATTGAGGTAAAAAAATAATGAAACACATAGTATATTAATTATTACATCAATATCTTTATATATTTTAAAAAAAATTCTTTTTTTTTATAGGATGAGGCTTCAACTTCAATAAATGGAGCTGAAATGATAGAAGAGATGGCATCTTCATTTTAATTTTTTAAAATTTATTATTAATTCGAAAATCATATTTATGTATAAGAAAACCTTTTTTTCCAGATTGGTTCATCATCTTCTGTAACAATCCGGATTTTCAAAATATGATTAAGTAATTCCTAATTTTAATTAGAAAATATTAAAAGGAATTTTGAGCATAATGAAGATGTTTCGGTTCTAAGCCGCGATTTTAGGATTTATTTTTCGTAAAATCGTCTTTTTGAGAATTTTGATCCGAGCTCAATTATAGCCGATTTTGGTCATGTTTGAAAGGTGTTGACCCAAGGAGAATGCCGGTGCTTTTGGATTTTGAATTGGAAGTCGTTTGAGTTCCCGGTGATTTAAAACGCGTTTAAAGAAGTTATGAATAGTGTTTTTCCGTAGGAGCACATTTGTTAGAAATTTGCGAAATCTCGTGTGTTGACCCGAGCCTTGATTTTTCAAGCCTATCCTATAGGAAATTTCTCAAGGAATCCGTTGGCGTTCCCGGATTTTCATTCTGAGGTCAATTGAACGCTCGGAAATTTTATTTGTCCCTTGTGTGGAATAGTAACTTTATTTTTGAAAAGAGGATCTTTTCTCGTTTTCCTTCAAGACGGCTCGTTCTTTATCCCGAGTTAAGCTGGTTCGATAGTATTCAAACCAACGAACCTCCCGGTATTTTCAGATTTCATGTCTGAGGTTATTTGGACCTTGACATCGAATAAAGCGCTTTTTAACCGAACCCGATATTTTTAAAGCAGTGTTGTTGCACTGAAGAAGCTTCTCGGAGAAGCTTGGATTTCCTCTATAAATAGAGGAGCCCCCTCCCCTTCATCCTTGCTCATTTTCCTTTCTCAACCTCCATTTCTAAAGTCGAGCGAGGAGCG
Source organism: Perilla frutescens (assembly GCA_026008535.1). Taxonomy (NCBI): domain Eukaryota; kingdom Viridiplantae; phylum Streptophyta; class Magnoliopsida; order Lamiales; family Lamiaceae; genus Perilla; species Perilla frutescens. The sequence continues at coordinate 35,491,076 of BRKX01000012.1, forward strand.
CTCTTCGTGAGCGCACCTCCGAAACGAGTAGTTTTTGTTCGGCGAGTCGAGCGCGGAGGAGCGGAGGAGGAGTTTCCGCCGCCGAAAATTGCCCGGTGGTGCGGTCGCGGAGGATCCCGCGGTCGCGGGGGCTTCCACGGTCACGGGAGTGCCCTCTCGGCCAGGGCGGTGCACGGGCGCGCGGAGATGCGTGAGCGCGGAGGTGCGCGGGCGCGCAGAGTTCCGCGGTCGCGGGGGTCTGCTGCGGCAGATTCGGCACGTTTTCATCTGGAGGTCATAACTTTTGCCTCGGTTGGAACCACGAGTCCCACGAGTATTCAAATCGAAGCTCTTTCGATGATCTTCGAGGTAGCAGTAGCCGGTCATCCGGAATCTCTATCTTTTAAGTTGGATTTTCTGTTCCCATTTGTCATAATTTTGGATACCTTAATCTTTTAAATTCTCGTGTTTTAAGTTATAGTTAAGGGTCAAGGATTTAGATATCATTTCGATGTCTTATTAGGAGCTCTAATAAGGTTTCAAGTCGTTGATCGACTTTCGTAAAGAAGAGGTGAACCCCGAGGAGGCCCGATGAAGGATTTTCAGTCGTTGTTTCGTCTACGCGCTCGTTATCAAAATGCTCATCATCAAGGTGGGTGGTTCTGAACCAAGTATAAGGTTTGAGCTATTAAGCTCTAGAAGCATGTTAAGGCAAGGGAAATATCCAATTAAAATATTTTATGCTCTGCCTGTTTAGTCTCTGTACAAGGAAATGAAAGGAATAAATGAAGTTATATGCATGATTATGTTGAATTGTTATTTGAGTTAGATAAAGTAAAGGAAGTTAGTATATGTTAAGTGAGCTCTCAAGTATGTTTAGATATGCTAGAATTGTTTATATACAATTTATGCTAGCATGAGGTGTTTAGAATTGCTTTATTTACAATCGATATTTATCCGCGTTCATTTCCTCATATATGAATGTTCATGCTTTGTTAAAAGATCGTATAGTTAAGGATTAAGGATTGCCTTGTTAGTGTAGCGTTAAATCCCTTATAGGCCGAGATCATGCTCAATTTAAGAATTAGCCTTAGACGATTGCTCTAGGTTTGGTATTGCTAGCTAAGTCAAGTAAGTAAAGAAGGTTAAGGTTAAGTAAGGAAGGTTAAGGTTAAGTAAGGAAGGAGGTTAAGAAAGGATATAGCTTCTGTTGTAAGCAGGTTGTCGAGCTCAAAGAACAGTTTATTTGCATTATCATGCTGTGACCTTCGTGTCACTAAAGTCGAACATTTGAAAGTAAAGGAAGTCACTGCTGGGTAATTCCCTCGCATACTCAGAGGATACTTGAGGTAACCCCTCTCTCATCCTAAGGCATAAGGGTGCAGTGGACAGCAGGTTTGAGCCAGGAAAGGCGCCAGAAAAGGAAGTAAAAGGTTTTGCGGGTATGGAGAGGGCTTTTGCGTTTTGCTCTCCATATGCCGCCAATTATTAATTGGATATTCCAAAGTTGATTAAAGAGTTTTCTCATAAAACCCCACTGAGTACATTAGTGCTCACCCCCTCTTTTTCAAATGTTTTTAGGTTGAGATGCTGAGGCCGGTGATGTGTTGCTGGTGGGGTTGTCTGAGTTGTTTGAGGTTTCAAGTTTGTTGCTATGTATGGTTACATGTTTTCTTCCGCTAAGTTTCTGCTAAGTACTCTGATGTTAGTGTTTAGTCTTGATATGTGTAACTAGATTCTTGATAGTAGCATGTTTTAAATGCTATGAATCCTAGTTATCAATAAAGTCTTTGAAGCATGCTCTTTGATATATCAGTTGTTCCTTTATTGATTCCGAGTTATTTAAAAAGTCATACCTGTTGAGCATTTTGGTATCTATTCATCTTCAGTTGACTTGTGAATAAGTCTTTCATGCTTGTTATTATTGTTCGCCTACGAAGAGGCTTTTCCTTTCAAGCATGATTTTGTTCGTTCAAGTTAAGTTTTGAGTTAGTTTCTTATTTGGTCCTATGAATAGGACAGTATGATTTATTTGACTCCGACCTTTTTATGGGTCTTAGCCATTGTGGCTTTTGAGGAAGGCTTGCTTAGTTACAAAGTCAAATTTCCTATATGTTTGTCTTTGGATTGTATTTAAATTTCGGTTGGCCTATGATTTGGCATTCCTTTGACTCGATTGAATCCTTTAACCCCTTTGATTCGTTAAAGATGATAGGCCTTACAAGTCATGAAGTTAAGTTGCCTAAGTTTGTGAGACGCTAACTTAGTTTAATTCTAAAATTACCTCCCTGGATTTCCGATTAATCTACCTATTTTCTTCGACTTTTACGCCTAACACTCCGTCCCCATCAAAATGACTACCTAAGGGACCGGGCTGTTACATCTTCAAAATCTGTTGTTGAATCAAGAAGTACTGAAGTTATCAGCAAAACAATTCAGCAGATACTAGAAGATGGGCATGTTAGAAAAACATTTACACTATTTTTTACATTGAAAATAACAATTTTAATATTGCATCAACATAATTTTTTTTTTTTTATCAAATTCAGAGTGGAGAGTTTACAGTGTTTGCCACTATCAACTCAATTGAAGACATTAACGCCATGACATACCTTATATGCAAAGTATGTCGAAAGGAATTGGAGGTTAACAATGGAGTCAAATTCTTTTGCGAACAATGTGAAACTAAAGCTATATGTGGAAAAACAAGGTTATTGATTACTTTATATTTAGTAGTTAAATTATTTTTTTATCATACTAAATAAAATCATTTATTTTTTTTAAAACAACCATAGATACAAATTGAATGTTGGAGTGAGCGACGACACTGCAAGTACAACATTTATGATGTGGGAAAATCAATGCATTGAATTACTTGGACAAAAATCAGAAAATTCATCAGAGGTAATTTTATCATGGATATTACTTTTATAAAAATATAAACTAATTTACGTTTTCTTATAGGATGAAATACTGAATTTACTTCCAGCTGAAGTTGAAGGCATAACAACTAAGAAAGCGCTGTTTAATATAATTGTCCTGCCGGAGCAGGTCAAGAATTTTAACGAACCTTTTGAAGTTGTTAGAGTTGCACATGAGGATAGTATAGTGGGAGAAACTTCACTAAATCAGGTGCAAATTTTAATTAAAAAATATTGCAGGCGAAATATAAAATTTTTAGCTAAAATTATATTAATTTTGTAGGAATCACCATTGAAATCAAAAAAAGGGAAGGGGGTGATTGATGACATTGCAGATGAGGTATATTACTATAGAAAAATTATTTTTGTTTTATTTTTAATAGATTTATGCATAGCAGATTATAAATTATTAACCAGCATATAATATAGTTTATAATTCATTTTTTTAAAATATTTCAGGATATTTTGCTAAGAGACTCATTACTCAAACCAAAGAAGATGACCTCCAACAAGAGTAATGCAGTCAATATTATGGATGATGAACATGTGAAGAGAAAGCTAAATGATGAGTTTTCAGCCACTACCCAGAAGCGAAATAAAAGATTGCTGAAGAAGGATAAAATGTGAGCTGAAGAGAATTGGAGGAGATCAGATTTAAATTTTTAATGCTTTCAGTATATGAACAATTTAAATTCTCAATGGTTTCAGTACATGAACAATTTAATTTTTTCACGTTTTTGTAGATGCTTTGAAGTATTTGACATTATTTTTTTTATTTTGGCTTTTATATTCAGCTTATTGACATTTTTCAGTGGTTGAACTTTGACTTTTTGATTTTGCATGTATTGGTTTTAGTTTACATTATATTGCTCGGTTTTAAGTTCTTTAAAATTTATGTTACATTATGTTTTCAAATTTTTATTAAGCTTTATTATTATGATATACAATGAAGCATTCATACTTATGTTGTGATATTGGATTTATGTTTATATTTTAATGTGATGTATTTATACAAGATACGTTTAATTAACAGACATTGTAAAATCTATATTTTTATATCACAAATATTTTTTCTGCAAACATTGAATCATACATACAACATAATTAAAAGAATAGTGTAATAAAATTTAAATGTAAAATGCAATTTAAATATTTGATATTTAAACAAAACACAGCGACAATAAATACATATAAGATGACATTCAAGAAATGATGCAATAGCATATTAAGGACCAATTACATACGAGGTCAATGAGTGCGAAAGATTTGGATCAAAGATTATTAACCTTTCCAGAACCATTAAGGAGTAAGTGGATTTCCCAGTTCACAATCACCCGTTTGAACGGGGGCGCATGGGGTCACACAAAGTCCATTTCCCTATCGGGTTAAATACTATAATCCAAACCAAAATCTCTAATCGAGAGATTTAGCAAGTTGTTCTAAAAAAGAACAGTCAAAGATCACATTGATCTGAGATTCAAAAGCACAGAGCAAAGCATACAACCATGTACTGAAAAATTAAAAGCATACAACCATGGAAGGATGCATATATAAATAGTACATCATATATATTATCTGATGCTAATCTAAAATATTCACCCATAACATATAATTATAAAACAAGCAATCAAAACAAAAATAACAGTAACAGTAAATTAAACAAAATAACATTAACATATTTTTAATAACAGGAACAGATATAAAATAAATTAAATAACATGTGATGTAATAATAACAGGAACAGGTGATAATAACATTAACATGTTAAATAACATTAAAACCATCAAACAGGAATAGTAATATTGAACCATATATAAATTAAATAACAAATTTTATCATTTAACATTCAAGCATATATTCAACTATACATATATACAATTTAAAATATAGGAATGTTTAAACGAAATAATTAAAAGAATATAAATTTATTTAAAAAAATATGTACATGTTATACATATATATTATGATATCACAGATATTAAATAATACATTTAACTTAAGCATACAAAATTACTAGAAATAAGAAATAGGTGAAGATATATAAATTACATGATATGGGACAGTTTAAAATTCAATTGGAATAAAATTAAAAACATGTTAAAATATATAGAAAATCCAACTACCTGGACAATTTATAAATATGTAAAAAAAAAGTAAAGAAAATTATATGCGAATTAACTTTTTTCAAAATAAAATTGTTAGTGGGTTGTGTTTGAAAATAAAACTGCCATCAAAATTTAAAAATTCAAAATTTGAGATTACCACATTTCAAAGAAAAACGAAAATGGCAAACAGAGACAAGTATCAACCATTCTCAGATGAAACACATGAACAAAAAAGAAGAATAATCATGTCACAATCATGCCCAGGTATGATTACTGCCTATATATGGTTTAACTCTAACAAAAACTTTGATGAATTTTTCAAAAATTTTAATATGAGGAAACAAAAAATTAAAAGAACTTTGTTAAACACAGATTTAACAAACTGCATCTTAAATGTGAACTGGATTATTTGTTTAAAGCTGGGCATTTGTATCTGAAATTTAGTTGGGGTAGAAATTTGTTAAAAGCTGGGCATGTCTCAATTTAGTTTAAAAGCTGGGCATTTGTATCTGAAATGTAAGTAACTCACATTTCTTTTGCGGATTTGGAAGTTTCTGTCAGTTTGTATCTGACATACTAAATAATTGAGACAGATTCAACACAGAGGCTGCAAAAAAAAATAAAAAATTAGAAAACAAAATTTTAAGCTTATATAATACACAAATCCACAAAGACTAGATCTGCATATATTAGAATCGGTAAATTTGAGATTTGTGTGTGTTACTTATCTTTTTTCACATACTGCATTGCTCAGTTTTGGCTGCTTGATAGTCAGGATATTTCCTGCAAATTATGAAACGAAAAATTAGATATAAAATAAAACATAGATGCAGTGAGTGTATTTCATAAATCAAACATAGATGCAGTGACGTAAACTCTACAGATCTGTGAATATATGAAGACATAGATTGACGATGTGTTTGTGTGTGTTGTACTCAGTGGTATACATATATATATATATAATGAGTAAAACTCATCTTTTTTAGCTGAAATCCGTGCATAAAACTCTGGTATTATGGTTTACATAGTAGATGTAATTAGATCCACATCAGATTTACATAGATGCACAGTCGATCTACATAGATCTAACAAAAGAGTATATCAATTGTGTAGTAGTAGTACTACTACAGATGGATATGTTCTTAGATCTACAATTTTTCAGAGGATCTGCGATTTAAGATGAAAAAAAATGTTAACAAACTGATTTCAGTGAGTGATGGAGAGAAAGATAGATATTGCTACACAACGTCAACCATAGAGAGAGATAGAGAGACAGGGAGAGAGAGAGAGAGAGACACACAAATCTTAGTAAGAAGCAGGCCGAGATGAAACATGCAGAGATATAATCGTAGATAACAGATCTTTACAACAACGAATTCTGAAACTTTTATGTACAATAATCAGAAATCATATCCGAAAAAACAGAACACATGAATAAAATTTTAAAAAAAATTTAAAAAATGTTAAAATGTTTACCTTTTTTGGCGCATCGTTGAGGCAGAACTGGTGAAGGGATATATTTACAGTGACACAAAGATGAAGATATAAAAGGAAAATTTTCTCCCTCGGCAAGGAAGACATATAACGAGGACTGTAGCGGCGGCTGCTCAAGTGTCAAGCATTGACACTTGCCGGAAAAAAAAAATCAGAACTCATACAGAGTCAAGTAGAAAGGCTGTTGAAGGTAGAGTCGAGAGGAAGGGGGAGGCGGAGAGGAAGGGGGAGGCGGAAGAGTCGAGAGGAAGGGGGAGACGGAGAGGAAGGGGGAGGCGGAAATAGGGTTTGGGCAGAAGAGTTGAGAGGAAGGGGGAGGCGGAGAGGAAGGGGAGACAGAAATAGGGTTTGAGCTCAAATGAGCTTACCCTAATCCGCTAACTGTATGTGTGTGTGTGTGTATATATATATATATATATATATATATATATATATATGTAATAAATTGTTGATGATGAGCCGGGCTATTTAAAATATCTAAGGATGCATGAAGTGGGCCGAAATTATGTTTTTTTTTTTAAATTAATACCAGCCCAACTATTAATTATATGTAATTATATATTCCATAGTTTAATTGTTTGTTTTGTTATTTTTTTTTTAGATTTTCGGTTAAATTAGTTATATAATTATATATTAGTTAGATAAATTAGAGTTTAATACTTGCAGATAATTTAATAATTCATAATCTTCATATTTGAGTTCATATTTAAATATTATGTTAATGATTAAATAATTAATAACTAATTATAAAAAAAATATTAGGGTGAAAGAAATTATGTAATCTCTCTTATTCTAAATATAATTCCCTTTGAGTTGTTTCACATATTTTAATAAATATTTTTAAAATTAAATTTAAATTTAATTAATTATAATTTTAATAAATATTTTTGAACCCAATTTTTTTTACCTAATTTAAAATATTAAAATAAATTTGCAAAAAATATTACATTAAATTAAATATTTTAATTGAGTATATATCATTAATGTTACATTAAATTAAACATTAAATTATTACCCAATGTAGGGTTTTGGCTAAATAAAAACATTAAGAAGCAACTTTTAGTTGTACAAATTTGTAAAATATCCGACCCAATCATAATTTTAAAGCATTTAGATCTATGGCCCAAATAATGTTATTGATCCATTATAAATATTAATTTAGGCCCAGATAAGGAGTTAGATAATTAAATATTATTAATTTAGATAATGTAGATAATTAATTATTTAATATAATTAATTACGTACAAAATTTAGAACATTAATTCATTTATACTAAATGTACAAAATAAAAAATTGGGAATCACACTTCTATTGGTAAATTTAGAATATATTAAAATTTTATAATTAATTTAGATAATAAAATATTTGATATTTGACCGTTTCATTAAATATTTCTTAATTAATATAAATAAGATAATATTTATATATTTAGTCCATGATTATCTATATAATTTATACTATATATAAAATAAATTGTTACATTTAATATATACTATATATAAAATAAATAATAATTTAGCAAGTGCAAGTCAATTTAATAATGATTATATGAATTTGATTTTAATAATTTTTTAATATGTAATGTGAACAGTATGATTGTAGTTATGTATTACATAATTTGTGGATTAATTTGTGTATAATCTATACTATATATAAAATAAAATTCTTCAGTACTTAATAGAATTTAAGAAAATAGTTCTCATTTGTAATAAATATTTGTAAACAAATATATTAAACATTTAATGTATATTGTTTTTTATTTTTTTAAATTATATTATATTTTTTCACTACAGGTTATTCAATAACGAATGAACTACCGCAGAATACAAGATTAGTTGACATACATGTTGAAGAGATTTCTAATATAGGTATTATTTTTTTTGTATTAGATTTTGAAATAATATATTATGATATTATACATCAGATTTATATTTTTAATAGTTTTTAAATCATTCATATTGATCCAAAATAAAATTTTTGATTTCATCAGTCTTCAAAGAAATTGATGTTAGTGATTCTCTAAATTTTAATGGTAAGTTTGCAATTCGATAATGTATATTTTATATGTACATAAATATTTTTTTTTCATAATATTTTAGATATCTAAACTCATTCTTAAATTACTCAATTATAGGTGAAGGAACAAGTATATCTGAACAGATTGTTGATTTAACAATTAATGAATCAGTGGATGTTGACCAATTAATTGATATACATGTTACACCAATTAAATTATAATAATGATTATATGAATCTCATGTTAATAATTTTTTTATATATAAGGTGAACAGTATGATCGTAATTTTCATCAACATTGTACTGGTAAGTTATTACTTATATCCAATCTTAATTAGTTTTTTTATTTAATAATTTATTTATATGTAATTTGTAATTTTTTTATTTATAGTAAATTAAAAAAAAAATTGAGAATCACACTTCTATTGGTAAATTTAGAATATATCGGATTGGTAAGTTTGCAATTCTATATAATTTTTTTAGAAGAAATATTATTATTATTATTATTATTTTTATATTACTTTACATACCAAAAATAATTATTAAATTAATGAAATACAGGTGAAGAAACGGTCGAACAGATGGTTGATTTAACAGTTAATGAATCACTGGAGGATGACCAATTAATTGAAATACATGTTACACAAATGTCTGATATAGGTAATAAATGTATTATATTTAAATTAAAAATTAAATATCAAATTATAATATTAATTATATGAATCTGATGTGAATATTTTTTTTTTTGTTGATTAGGTGAACAATATGATCGTAATTGGACTCAATATTGTACAGGTAAGTTAATGATTTTGTAAAATTTAAATTTGATTTTTTTATTTGATAACTTATTTGTATTAAATTTGTTATTTTGTCAATATTTATAGTAATGCAAAATAATACAAATGGGACTCATAATTTTATTTGTAAATTTAGCATATATTTTTAAAAAATTGAGTTATCTAAATTTTTTTTACCAATATATGAATTTACAACAATTATCAATATAATTATGAATAATATTAAATATTTATTTAACATTTAACATTCATAACAGTTTCAGACTACTCCGATCTTGGTGATTCGGTTTTTATTTGTTCATTTTGTGGAACACATTTTTGGTATGATGAGAGATTGGAAAAAAATTCAAATTCACGCATTCCGAAATACTCATCATGTTGTGTTGGAGGAAAAATTAAATTACCACCTGTTCAAAGACCTCCAAAAGTTTTGGAAAGTTTGCTCTATGAAAATGATCATAAGAGTAAACATTTTCTTGATAATATTCGTTCCTACAATAGTATGTTTTCTTTCACATCAATGTGAGACAAGATAGATTTGAGTTTAAATACTGGTAATTCTCCACCGACATTTCGACTGCACGGTCAGAAGTATCATATGATTGGAAGTCTACTGCCAACACAAGGGTCTACACCAAAGTTTGCTCAGTTATATATTTATGATACTGAAAACGAGGTTGCAAATAGAATGCTTTCTGTGAGGTAATATATATATTTATTAATATAATGTTTTGAATATATCTCTTAATATTATGTACGTTCATTCTAATTCAATTTTATATTTTTTGTTTATATAAGAACAAAAAAAGCCTAAGCACACTTTATGCACAGATTGTTTTTGAACTTAAAAGCATGTTGGATGAATATAATGTTTTTGCGAAGTCATTTAGGATGGCAAAACACAACATTGTAGATCTTGGTCAACATGATGTTAAGTTGAAACTTATTGGTAGACGTGGAGGCGATGCTAGAATGCATAATCTTCCAACTGTGTCTGAAGTTGCTGCATTAGTTGTTAGAGATTTTGATCAGTCTTTTGGGGCTAGATACATAATTTTGGAAACTCAAATTGGAGAATTGAAACACATTAATGAATTAAATACAGCCTATTTGGGTTTACAATATCCTCTTCTGTTTCCATATGGTGAAGACAGTTATAGAGAAGATATACCATTTTCATATTTGCATTCTTCAGCAACTAACGGCAGAAAGATGGTCAGCATCAGAGAATATTTTACATATCGATTGCATGAAAGAGATTGTGATGCAAAAACCATTCTAAGCTCAAGGAGATTATTTCAACAATTTATTGTTGATGCCTACACAATGGTTGAATATGCTAGACTTTTATACATACGAACACATCAACAATCATTGAGATGTCATGTGTACAAAGGTTTAGAAGAGGCTCTAACAAGAGGTGAAAGAAATCCCGCAAATCAAGGAAAACGAGTTATCCTGCCTTCAACATTCACTAGAGGAGCTCGATACATGATTCAAAATTATCAAGATGCTATGGCTATTTGTCAGTGAGCTGGATATCCAAATCTATTCATCACATTCACATACAATCCAAGGTGGCCAGAAATTGTAAGATATGTGCAGGAAAAATGATTGAAATCTGAAGATCTTCCCGATATTGTTTGTCGAGTGTTCAAAATAAAGTTGGACAATTTGATTTACGATCTGCGCCAAAACAATGTCTTTGGAAATGTTAAAGTAGGTATATCTTAATTTTATTCAAATTATTCTTTCAAAGTTTTATTTTAATAAAATTTAATTTTTTTTACTTTGAATTTAGTTGTGTACACTATTGAATTTCAAAAGAGGGGTCTTCCATATGCGCATATCTTGCTTTTCATATCGAAAGAGGATCAAAATCGAGGATCAGAAGTGATTGATCAAATTATATCAACTGAAATACCTGATAAAGATCTAGATCCACAATATTACACAACTGTACAGGAATTCATGATTCATGGTCCATGTGGTGTTGAGAAAAAAAATTCACCCTGCATGAGAAATGGTCGCTGCAGTAAATATTTTCCAAAATTTTTTACTGAGAAAACAACCACAGATGAAGAGGGATATCCAATATATAGACGCAGAGACAATAGAAGAATAATTTTGAAGAATGAAATGTTGATAGATAATAGATATGTGGTTCCTCACAATCGATTCCTTCTGATGAAGTATGCTGCTCATATAAATGTGGAATAGTGCAATCAGTCAAGATCAATAAAATATTTGTTCAAATATATGAACAAAGGTCACGATCGTGTCATCGCAGCATTTTATGAGAGCACTCAAGATGATGAAAATGGGAAAAATATTGATGAAATAAGTATGTATTATGATTGCAGATATATTTCCCCCTGCGAGGCTGCATGGAGAATATTTGGATTTCAAATTCAATACAAATACCCTCCCGTTGAGAGATTAAGTTTTCATCTTGAAAATGAACATACAGTTTTCTTTCAAGATTCTGATTCAATGGATGAAGTCCTCAACATACCAACTGTCCATGAAAGTATGTTTTTAGCTTGGTTTGAAGCAAATAAGAAGTATCCGGAAGCGCGGAAACTTACTTATGTTCAATTTCCAACAAAGTTTGTTTGGAAACAAGCTGAAAAAGAATGGGTGCTAAGGAAACAAAATTTCTCAATTGGAAGAATTTTCTTTGTTCCTCCGGGGAGTGGGGAGATGTATTATTTGAGGTGTTTGCTTAATGTTGTGCGGGGACCTACGTGTTATGAAGACATCAAAAAAATTAACGGTGTGCAGTATGCTTCATTCAGAGATGCATGTTATGCTTTAGGATTGTTAGATGACGATAAAGAATTTATTGATGGGATTGTCGAAGCAAGTTATTGGTCATCTGCTGAATCTCTGAGAAAGTTATTTGTTACATTGTTAGCCTTTGATTCAATTGGACGTCCAGAAGTTGTGTGGAATAATTGTTGGATTTATTTAGCAGATGATATATTATATAAGCAACGATCAATACTACAACACCCTGGTACTTCAAATTATAATTGTTTAATCTTTGTTTAATTTTTGCATAATATATTAACTTCTATTATTAACTATTCTTATAAATGTACAGAATTGCACTTGACTGATGAACAAATTCAAACTTATTGTCTGGTGGAAATTGAAAAGTTGATTAAGAGTTTTGGAAGGACTTTACGAGAATTTGAAGGTATGCCATTTCCAAGTTCTGAATTTTTTCAATCTTAGGAAAATAGATTGATAAATGATGAAATGAGATATGATAGGACGAAATTGGAAAATGATCACAAAGTGTTTGTTAGCAAACTAACAGATGAACAACACAATGTGTATCGAATTGTATTGGATGCTATATCATCGGAATCAGGGGGCATGTTCTTTTTGTATGGATACGGAGGTACTGTAAAGACATTCATATGGAAGACATTATCAACAGGGTTGAGATCAAAAGGAGAATTTGTTTTAAATATTGCATCAAGTGGTATTGCTTCTATATTATTACAAGGTGGACGGACAGCGCATTCAAGGTTTAAGATACCTTTAAATCTAAACGAGGATTCCACCTGTAATATTATCCAAGGAAGTCCGCTAGCAGAACTGATTCTTAAATGCAAGTTGATAATTTGGGATGAGGCACCTATGATGCACAAGTATTGCTTTGAAGCTTTGGATCGAACACTTCGAGATATAATGCGTGTATGTGATTCTTCAAATGCACGTAGAATTTTTGGAGGAAAAACAATCATTTTTGGAGGAGATTTTCGATAGATCTTACCAGTTATTCCAAAAGGAAGCAGACAGGATATTGTTAATGCCACAATAAATTCTTCTTATCTGTAGAAAGACTGCCGAGTCTTAAGATTAACAAAAAATTTAAGACTGTCGAATTTGCAGCCTAATGATGTAGCTACTGAGGTTGAACAATTTGCAAATTGGATTGCTGGTATTGGAGATGGTATAATCGGTGGCCCGAATGATGGACATGTGAATATTAACATCCCTGATGATATTGTATTGAAATGGTCAGGACATCCAATTTCAGCAATTGTTCATAGTACTTTTCCATCATATGATACTGATATTGCAGATACAACTTATCTACAAGAACGAGCAATTCTCGCTCCAACTTTAAATGCGGTTGAATCTGTAAATCAATACATGCTTACTCTGAACAAGGGTGAGGGCAGATTGTATTTAAGTTCTGAATCGACATGCAACTCAGATAAGAATACGGGTTTGCTGCAAGAAGTTCATACTCCGGAATTCTTAAACAGTATCAGATACTCAGGGGTTCCGAATCATGAATTATTTTTGAAAGTAGGTACTCCTGTTATGTTGTTGAGAAACATAGATCATGCAGATGATTTATGTAATGGGACTCGATTGATGATCACAAGGCTTGGCAAACATGTTGTTGAAGCAAGATTTATCGGTGGCCAAAATGCACAACAAATGGTACTAATTCCAAGAATGTCTCTTACGCTTGCTGATCCAAGATTGCCATTTAAGTTTCAGAGAATACAATTTCCTCTCATGCCCTCATATGCAATGACGATAAACAAGAGCCAAGGACAATCACTATCTCACGTTGGTTTATTGTTGCAGAAGCCGGTTTTCTCTCATGGACAATTCTATGTTACTGTTTCAAGGGTTACAAGTCGTGGTGGATTGAAGATCTTACTTGATGATAATGATACAAATACCACTACAAATGTTGTTGTGTATAGAGAAGTTTTTCAAAATCTGTAAACTTTATACTTTAATTTTTTTTTAATATTCAGTTTGATTTTTGATAACATAAAGTGTATATAATTTTAATATGAATTTATATTAATTTAAAATGTTAAGAAGTGTATAAGTACCTATTAAAAAAAATTAAATACTAAGCTATGTAAAATTACATAAAAATATAACATAATTTTTTATTTTAACTAAATTTCTTTCCCGTGCAATGCAATAGTGAAAACAGTTCGCTGCCATCGTGCAACGCACGATTCACATATCGATTTACTTCCACCGTGCAACGCACGGGCCGCGTACTAGTAATAGGTAAAACGAAACATCAAACTCATGTAATAAATGATTCAATTATAGATGAACGATCGATATACTCTGTATATTCATTAATCGATGGTCAGACTTTGATGAATATTTCAATTATTTCAACTTGTTTATTTTGGTTGGTAAAATGGAGATTTGAGGTTGGACGGACGTCACTTAGGGCTGTAAATGAACCAAACTGTTCGTGAGCTACTCGGGTATCGGTTCGAAAAAAGTTCGATCGAAACTCGTTCGTTTATTAAACGAGCTGAATTCGAGCTTTTTTTTCGAGCTCGATAATTTTCTCGAGCCGAACTCGAGCTATTCGCGAGCTTCTCACGAGTAGCTCGAGTTCGACTATAAACGAGCTTTTAATCGAGCTTCTAATCGAACTTTTAATCGAGCTTAATCGAGCTTTGACAAATAAGCTAAAAAATTTAAATTTTCACCCCCAACAAGATTCAAACATTAACCAAATGTATTTCAATTTGTTATTATAGTCACTCGACCAAATTATTAACAATTATGTTAATTGAATCAAATAACGTTTTTATAACAATTCTCCAAAACTTAAATATATGCAAATATATATATATATATATTATATTTATATAAACATATATAATATCATATTATCAATTTATCAGATAAATATATTAAACTAATAATAATAGACTATATGAACTCTACGAAATCTAAGAATTAGTACTATCATAAAAAAAAGGGAATCAATTAATGAGATTTACAAACATTAAGTTAAGCTTATTTTATTAAACAAAAAATAGGAATATGTAAATAGATTTATATGATAAAAAAATAATGTAATAAAATATTAATTATCCAACTTTAAGATATCCATTTACAATTTATTTAGTTAAAATATTAATATAAAATAGTATATTTGAATTTTGAAGAAGTCTAACAAAAAAACTATCTAATTATGAGGTAATTAAAATTATAGTTTATAGTTATAATTAAGAATTGAGATTTGATAATGAAATAAACACAAATGAATTTGATTAAACCTATGATATCAAACAAACATCATTATATTGAATTAAATCACAATTATATATATTCATCAACAAACAATTAATAGTGTCTGATAATTACTTAGTTCATTTGATTCGACAATATATATTATATCAATTTACTCAATTATTATATAATATACAAATATTATGTATACTTTTGCGTGCCTCATTGAAATATTTAATTTATATACCAATAAAATAAAATAAAATTGAGATATAACAATAAAAATAAATTATGATTTATAAATCATATTATAAAAAACTTTGAAATTTGTGTTCGAATTAAGATTATTATAAGTATTTACTTATCAGTTGGAACATGTGCGAATGTGTAGTAAAAAATAATAAACTAACAAGAATAATGAACTATATCATCAATCAACTAATATAATTACAATTTATATAAAAATGAAACTGAATAATCAATAAAATAGTAAGAAAATGAGATATGTTTGAATTATAATTTATAAATTGCATAATACAAAACACTTTGAAATTTGAATTTGAATTAAGATGATTGTAAAATATTTGTATATTGAAGTTTGAAAGAAAAATAATAAGCTATCATGGATAGTGAGATAAATTACTAATTAACTAATGAATACAAATTTTAAATAAAAAGTGAAAATGAATGATCGATAAAATAAAAATAAAATGAGACATGAGTAAATTATGATTTATAAATTATATTAGAATTTTTTTTGAAATTTTAATTCAAATTAAGGTAAATATATATTAAAATTTGAATACACCTATACATGAAAAATAATTAAATGAGTAATAAGAATGACTACAATTACATAATTAAGTAATTAGTTTAAAGAAAATAAAATAAAAATAAACATAATTAAAGAAAATCTAGAAAAGAAAAGAAAAGGACTCGATCACAAATTTTATTATTATCGAGCTTTAATCGAGCTTTTTATCGAGTTTTTTTAATCGAACTTGAACATATCCTTATCGAGCCGAACTCGAGCCGAGCTCGAATCGAACTCGATCACGAATTTTCTAATTCGAGCCAAACTCGAAGTTTGAGTCGAACTCGAACTCGAGCTCGAACCGAATATAACTTAAACGAGCCGAACTCGAGCTTGAAGATATTCAGCTCGATTCGACTCGTTTACAGCCCTAACGTCACTAACCTATAAAAGGAACTGAATGACGGCCACTTATTTATTAAAAAAATTGAATACTATATTAAGCTATAAGACTCAAGTGTTTCATACTTCATCAATTTGACGAGATATCTTTTTCTTATCACATTTTTTTTATTTAAATTCTCTCTAGATAAGATTTATATATTGGTTACGTGTATACCGGTCCATTAGTCGTGTTACTATAAATTTGCGTAACCCGAATAATTAGTGAATAGTAACGGTCTAACACACACACACACACACTTTTAGTATTTATTGATTTTGCTGTCCCACTTATTTAACTGCTCGCCCAACTGATCAACAACAAAAAATGAAAAAAAAAATGTTCAACAAACTAAAAAAAAAAAAAAAGAAGAAGATTGATCATCGATTTCTCCCAAACAAAAAACTAAAGATTTTACGTCTCTTTAGTTGGGATAATAGATTGTGATTCTTACTTATATCTCTCAATCCTTACAAAAGAATAATAATAATGGAAATCAATTTATCTACAAAGGTGGTCACACCACTTGATGCTGACCATATTTTCTAAGTAATTTGATAATATTATTTAGGTTAAGTTTTATTATGATGGTGAGATTAATTAATGGTTTCGAAATATTTTTGGATAAGTTCAATTCCCAAAGCAACTATATAAATGATTCAATGCCGATCAACTAATTTTTCAGTTTGAATAATATTATAGTATTCTACTATATGTTAATATTAGTTACATTTTATTTGAATAACATTGTACGTATAACATGAAATTGTTATATATAGTACACTTATATTGCAAGCTAAGCCAATAAAATAAAATTTAAAGGGTATGTCTCCTCTGCATTGGATGTACACACTACTAAAAATTGGTGGTACGATGAATTATTCCATTGCTAGAATTGTCTAACGACGGATTAGGTCCGTCGTTAACATGTGGTCGACAACAGACTTAACGATGGATTTGATCGGTCGTTAATATTTAACTTCAAATAGGCCCGTCGTTAAATTGATCACTGTTTCTATCGCATACACTTTTTAATGATGGACCAATCTGTCGTGTTAGATCTGTCGTTAAATATTAACGACTGATATATTCCGTCATTAAAAAGGTCGGTTATTTTAGTTGTATATTTATTATTAGTGACGGACTAGTCTGTCATTAGCTTTTTTTTTTTCCTTTTTTTTAATTATTTTTATTTATGCATTTTTCATTTTGCTAATTTGAAGACATTTTAAATCGAATGAAATGGATACAAATTATTATATAAATATTAGCTTGAATAAGAGATTGAACGTATAAAAGTAATTATCCAAAATCATATATAATCAAACATAACAATTTGAAAATCATACATAATCAAACATAAATAATAATATCCTACATGTCTGGAGGAGGCTGAGACGATGACCCACGGTGTCCCCGAACCGATGTTGCATCTCCTGCATTTGCTGGAGGAGAGCAAGCTGCTGATCTATCATCTTCTGGTGCTTTTGCTCCCAGATCTGCTCTCGCTGCTAAAAACGCTCCTCATGTGCCTGCAGCTTCGCCTGCAACTCTTGGATGGCAGCCTGAGAGTCAAAGTACTGAGAGCCCACTGAATCAACATTGCCACTCTTCTGACTACGTCTGATGTGGGCAGCTACTCGATTACCCAGCCCAAAGACGCGGCTCTTCTCCACACCCACAACATTGATATAGATCGATATCGTGTCTAATGGCGACTCAGATGAGTCGGGAGGTAACTGAATCCTCTGCCCAATCGCCTCACATACCTCGCCCTATATTTATTAAATAATTAAATAAAATCACACATGTCAATCTGGATACACACACACACAGACACACACACACACACACACACACACATATAAGCAATAAAACATATAATTTGAATACACTTATATCGATGCATCGTGATTTGTGATCAAAATAGTCAGCTTCACTACTGCCATGTAGTCTCATAAAGGTCTCCCACCCGATCTGACCTGCCGTAAGACCCTTTTCTGACACCTACATAATAAAACAAAGATATTAGTATTTATATGAAAATCCAACATAATAATTAATATTTAACTTAAAAATAAATTACAATAATTAGAGAACGGACCAATGTTACAGCATGCGCATGAGCACATTGGGATCCACCTTTGTACTTCACAATGTCAGTACCAGGGCCATCCGGTTCAGACATTCTGTTCTTCGATGAAATCTCAGCCTTCTTCGTGACCTCCGGACTGTCCCAGTACGCCAACCATGAGTCACATGCATCCTGAGAAATACACATAGGCCGACCTTCCCTCCTATGCTTCTTGAATGTGTGGACCATGTCCTTGTACCTTATAGCCGCCTTAGCATTCCATAATCCCGCTATCATAGGAGTGATAGCGATATCCTAAATGAACTCCTTCTGCATCAAATTAAATAAAAATATATCACACAACATATATATATAGTTTATTCAAATATAATTTTATATACATAAGACATACCTTAAACTCATCAAAATATCGCATCCTAACATCCGTGACGCGCGGTCGTTTCGCGCTCAAAATAAATTTATATTGCTCATGTGCCCACAACGAGCGTAGCTAACTTGTGAGTACGGGTCGATCCCACAGAGAGCTGATGTGATTCCACATTCGAGTCACCAATCAAAAAGGGGGGGTTTTGTGTTGTCACTGTACTGAAAGTAAATCTGCAAAAGGAAACTAAAGACAATATCAAATAACAAAAGGTTCTGGCATTTGAACTTGAATTTGGTTTAAATGTAAAACTGTTCGATCATGGGCACACCGATTTTCATACATGATAGGTCATCTAGTTATGGTGACCGGATTCCTCTCATGGTCTCCTCATCCATCCTTTCATTTTAGGTTTAAAAGTGATTCCTCTTCTATTAAACCCCTAACCAGTTACCCACCTCCCGATTTCTCTAAGAGATGTAAGCAAGTAAGCAGCAGTGTGCCCCTAGATGGACCCAGATCTATTATGTTCAACTGATTCCTCTTGTGCCCACAACACCCCGTCGATTCCCTTATTACTATATGAATCAACACACAGTCACGATTCTAAGTCCCAACGATGAGAAACATAAACATAATCCTGAGTCCCAATAGCTTAAGGTCTATTGGGTTGTTTGTGGCTGCCTAAGCAGCGTACGAAAATGAAATGTAGAAAAGTAAAATTGTAGCAATGTTTCTGACTTCCGAAAGCTCCATTTCCAGAAAATAAAACTAGCTTAAATAGTTACATTTTCGAGTTTGAGTTTCCCCAACAAACTGGGGTCTTCACTGGCTTCCGGATCCGGCGTGCCCCATCCTGATCTGTCTGGATAAGCCTTATCCAGTTTGTTGACCAAATCCCTATTTTTTAGGGATTGGCTTTATCACTTCATCTCCAAGCCTCCAGCAGTCCTTATCTCATCTATCTCTTAGTTGCCATGCCTCTTAGGAGTCCAGCTTATCACCAACTCTTATTCAGATATGCAGCCATTCTTCACACCTCTAGCTTCCAACAGAATCCCAAAATTCATGCATGTGCCCATTCTGGCATGTGGTTGAGTCTGTGCCAGTAGTGTGGGCACGACATCATCTGGTCAGCTTCATCCCTTTCTGATATGCCCATTCTGCTTCCCGAATGTATGATGAATGCTGAAGAAGTCCCCAGTGCCTCTGAATACGGTTTATGGCGACGAGATAAACATGTATAATTTAGCATGAAATGCCCTTTTCGCCAGACTCAACCTCCGTAATGCCCTTTGACCTCAACCTGATTCTTTTCAACTCAAAATAGACTAAAAAGGACATTTATATCGAATAAAATGCCTATACAAACACGAAATAAATGGACTTATCATACCCACATACTTTAGACATGATTTTCCTCAAGCATGGGATGCAACGCGTCCAGAAAAACAAACGAAAAGGAAGAGAAAAGAAACAGACTCACAAAAAACAAGCATGCAAACTGTTAATCAGTGTGGGCACATCAACTTTAATTTTCCAACAAAATTGCAAAGTTTCAGCACACCAAAAACAGATCAAAAATGAGTTTAGCTTGGTAATCCTCACAAACTCTCTTCACTCAGTGTTTAGGCTCAGTGTATACACTCAATTCAATGCATTCTGTACCTATTCATCCCATAAGCTTGATAAAGTTCTGCTGTCAATCTTGAGTAACCATAGATGTATAAGTATCAATAGGGCTTTTTAGGCTATAATGGGCATTTCATGTAAGGTGGGGTTTTATTTCTGTACAGACCCCCCATTTTTCAGTTAATCGATTACCCTTCTGTGCCCTCTTCGGACAATAAATATTTTTTTATCTGGGCATTCTGAACACTTAAGACTAGGGGGAATTTATTCTCTCTTTTTTTTTTCTTTTTTTCATATAGTTTTTTTCTTTTTTTTTCTCTCTGTTTTTTTATCCCCTCTATCCCTTTCTGGTCTTTTCACATATATCCCCCAACAATTTTGCCTCTTTTTTTTTGCAGGCTTTTGTGATGCCCTGGCTATATATTATCATCCCAAACAAAAAATCTGTTAGGGCATTTCATAGGCTCAAAAGGTCTGCAAGGCTGTGTTGTTGGTGGGTCAATTTATATCATGGTGGCTCAGCAAAAGATGGCCTATATCATCTACATATGCATCAACAATTTCAAGGCTTCAAGCAGAACAGTGGCAAGTTCTAGAACTCCTGAGCACAGAATGTTAACACACATGAAGTAAAGAAAGCTGTGAAATGGGCATACAACATATAGGCTCAAATCTTCCCACGGCATGCTAAACTCTTTCGTCATCCCTATCTTACTGTGGGCATGCTGATTTTGAAAAGCAATTAATTCGAATATATCAAAGGTAATGGCCACACGAACTCACAGAAAGCATGCTTAACAGAAACACTGACCACCAACACATTTTGCACGAGGCAAAGTGTTTAAACAAACTCAACAAGAAAACAAAGAAAATATAAACTGGAATGCCCCCACCCACACACTTTGCACGAGGCAAAGTGGGTGAAATAGGGGCGACTCTAAAAAAAACTAATCTAATGAAAAGAACAGAACCTGGTTACTCAGTCACGGATGCTGGTTAGGTGAATCCAGCATGTTTGAAGTAGGAAATAAGGGCTTTCTCCATGCGCACCAAATGGGTATCAAACTGGAATAAGGTATTTTTGATTGCACATAGCTTCCCCGTGATCATAGCAATCACACTGTCACCTTGTTGTGCCCTTTCAGTTGGCAGATTCCTCATCCCTTCAGAGTGCCCTATTCCAAATCCCTACTTCCAAAGGATTCTCTTTATTTCTTGCTTTCTCTCTCCTTATCTTAACCTGCAAACACATATCTTATCCAAAATAAACGTAAAATTGCTCCTAAACTAGTTTACTTTACTGTAAATTTTATTTTAAAAAAAAATGAAATAAATTAAATAAAACCTGGGTTGCCTCCCAGTAGCGCCTTAGTTACTGTCGTGGGCACGACACTCCTCTGTTCAAATATTACTGGGCTTCGTGAGCCATACTGCTCTTTCTTCAGAGTCGATGTGCCCCAGGTAAGGCTTCAGTCTTTGCCCATTTACTTTGAAATGCCTTCCTGTTTTCGGATTTTTCACTTCTATTACCTCATTAGGAAATTCAGCATGCACTTCAAATGGCCCGACCCATTTCATCTTTAGACTTCCTCCCATGAGCTTGAATCTGAAATGATAAAGCAGTACTTGTTGCCCTCGAGTGAACCTTTTCCATTTCACAACCTGATCATGGAGTCCTTTCATTCTTACTTTATAGAGAATATCATCATAGACTTCCATGCCCGTTTCTTCTGATTCTTGGGTCTGAAACTTTTTGTTGTGCCCAACTTGCTCTCCATTAAGCTTCCGAATGCCCCATGGTGGCTTGTGTTCCAACTTCGGTGTTGGCATAATAGAAGACAGCATTCTGTCACTATCGCTTCTTGTGGGTACATTGTAATCCACTACTCCTGGTGGCATCTCCTTGAGTGAATCCAGCATCTTAACTGCATCTTGAATGCCGTCATTTTCATCAAGGGCATCTCGATCAGCTAGTCCTTCCCATAATGCCCATTCCAGAGGTTCTCGATTTTTCATCATTGAGAGCGTGGACTGAGATGGTGCATCAACGAGATCCACAAAATTCACATTTTTTGTATCAGGTGGGTGCTTCATAGCTTTGAAAATGTTGAATGTAACTTTTTCTCCATCAAATTCGCACGTCAGTGTGCCCTTGTCGACATCAATTTGTGTGCGAACTATTTTCATAAAAGGTCTCCCCAGCAAAAGAATTGATGATCTCGTTGATGTGCACATATCAAGCACATAGAAATCCACAGGGAATATCATCTCGTCCATCTTAACTAACACATCTTCGATCAGTCCCTCTGGATACACATTCGATCTGTCTGCCAACTGAATGACCACATGAGTTGGTTGCAGAGGTCCCAACTTCAATTCATTAAAAACTGACAGGGGCATGACGTTTATTGATGCCCCCAGATCCAACATGGCCTTTTCAACCTTTTTTTCTCCAATGATGCATGGTATTGTGAACATGCCTGGATCATCACACTTTTTTGGCATCTTCTTCTGAATTACAGTTGACACATTCTCTCCCACAAGGATCTTAGCATCATCTTTAAACCGTATCTTTCTGGTGCACAACTTTTTCAGAAAATGGGCATACCGCGGAACTTGTTTAATGGATTCAATTAGTGGAATGTTGATTTCCACTTTGCGGAAGACTTTCAGCATCTCACTTATCTCTTCTTCCTTCCTATTTTGTGCCAATCTATCTGGAAAATGAGGTTTTCTTGCAATTTTCAGTTTCTCTCGAATGGGCTCCAGAGTAGGCTGACTGACTTGTTGTGCCCCATTCTCCGATAATTGTTCTCTTCTTGTGGGCACATCATTTTCCATTTTAGCTGAGCAGACCACTTTCGGTAAATCCTTCCCACTCTTCAAGGTCACAACATTAACTTGTTCATGAGGGTTCTCCACTTGGGATGGAAGTTTACCAATTTTTACTTCCAATCTGTGAACCGTTTGGGTTAATTGAGCAATTTGTTTGCTCATATGTGCAAAGTCCGCTCTTGTCTCTTGCTTAAATTTTTCATTCTCTTGCGCAACCTTCACGTTTTCTTCTGCCAAGGCTTGGACTAAATCTTCCAACCTCGATCTCATTTTTTCTTCTGGTGGTGGAGGTCGCATGGATAGAGCATTCTCAGGCCTTCTCCATCTGCAGTCATCATGGTCTTGCCAACCTGAATTGTATGTTTCAGAGTGAGGATCATATCTCCATTGATAGTTGTTGTGCCCTTCCACAGCATTAACTTTTTCTATCTCCTCCTGCATTGGGCATTCGGCGGTAAAATGAAGCACATTTTTACATACCCCACATGGTCTGGGATTTCTTCCTGTGATTGCTACTGTAACAGCCTTTCCAATTCGTTCATATAACTTTTCAATCATGCTCTCATCATTGGATAATTTCCCAAATGCATTTACGCTTCTTGTGCCCTCTCCACCAAAATCTCGGTTGTTTTTAGCCATCTCGGTCAGAATTCTAAAGGCTTCAGTTGGTCGCTTGTTCAATATGGACCCTCCACAAGATGCATTAACAATCGTCCTCTCATGTGGCCTCAAACCTCCAACAAAGTGTTGGATCAGATCATGATCAGTTATCTGGTGCTGTGGGCATTTCACCAGAATATTCTGGAAACGATCCCAGTAATCATAGAAACTCTCGTTCATGCCCATTTTTAGACTTCCGATCCTTCTTCTCATCTCCTGCACTCTAGAAGCTGGGAAATACTTCTCTAAAAATTTTTGTTGAAGTTCCCCCCACGTGGTCACACTACCAGTCGGCAGAGTGTACAACCAGTCCCGTGCCCCATCTTGTAGAGTAAAAGGGAATGAGACCAGTCGCACATATTCTTCTCTTCCATGATCTGATGGTTGAGTTTGGCAAATCATCTCAAAATCTTGCAAATGCCTTTGAGGGCCCTCTCCAATCATCCCATGAAATTTAGGCAAGATTTGGATGAAGCTTGCTTGCAGATCCCATGTCTGCATGACTGCTAGGATCGTAATGCTCATTGGGCGAAGATTCATGTTAGTCGGAAAGACTAACTGTCTCAAAGTTCTTCCTTCGGTGGCCATATTATCAGTGTGGCCGTTCTGAAATTGTTCTTCCTCCTTGTGCCCTGCTTCTTCTCGATCTTCTGGTGGTGGTGTGGGCTCACGAGGTTTGTTCACAGCTCGGCGTGCCCTCTTCGCTGCTGCTCTGTTCTTCCTTGAAGTTTTCTCTATCTCCGGATCGTACAATAGAGTCTCCTCTAAAGAACTTCTGGGCATCAACTTCCAGGCACACCAGCTTGGAAAGTAAAATCACTGGAAATCAGCTCCCCGGCAACGACGCCAATTTTGACACGCGGTCGTTTCGCGCTCAAAATAAATTTGTATTGCTCCTGTGCCCATAGCGAGTGTAGCTAGCTTGTGATTACGGGTCGATCCCACAAAGAGCTGATGTGATTCCACCTTCGAGTCACCAATCAAAAAGGGGGGGTTTTGTGCTGTCACTTTACTGAAAGTAAATCTGTAAAAGGAAACTAAAGACAATATCAAATAACAAAAGGTTCTGGCATTTGAACTTGAATTTGGTTTAAGTGTAAAACTTCTCGATCATGGGCACATCGATTTTCATACATGATAGGTCATCCAGTTATGGTGACCGGATTCCTCTCATGGTCTCCTCATCCATCCTTTCATTTTAGGTTTAAAAGTGATTCCTCTTCTATTAAACCCCTAACCAGTTACCCACCTCCAGATTCCTCTAAGAGATGTAAGCAAGCAAGCAGTAGTGTGCCCCTAGACGGACCCAGATTTGTTGTGTTCAACTGATTCCTCTTGTGCCCACAACACCCCGTCGATTCCCTTATTACTATATGAATCAACACACAGTCACGATTCGTCAATTCAATTAATAGTGGTGTGCCCTTTTTACCTAACGAGTGATCAGCCACATTGGGTATTTCAGACACACACTCACGTGGAACAAAGCTCAAGAATCGACAGAAATTTATCATGCATTACTATGCCCATTTCGGCCTCACGAGTCCAGATTTGTACTTAAACCATTTTCATTATTCAAACACCAGAAATAAAGATCTAGCCAAACAGGTTAGACATAACTAAAATTGCAGAAATTAAAGACATAAAATAAATGAAAACTTACGAATTTATTAGGCAAAAATCTCAACTCCAACGATGAGAAACATAAACATAATCCTAAGTCCCAATGGCTTAAGGCCTATTGGGTTGTTTGTGGCTGCCTAAGTAGCGTACGAAAATGAAATGCAGAAAAGTAAAATTGTAGCAATGTTTCTGACTTCCGAAAGCTCTATTTCCAGAAAATAAAACTAGCTTAAATAGTTACATTTTCGAGTTTGAGTTTCCCCAACAAACTGGGGTCTTCACTGGCTTCCGGATCCGGCGTGCCCCATCCTGATCTGTCTGGATAAGCCTTATCCAGTTTGTTGACCAAATCCCTAATTTTTAGGGATTGGCTTTATCACTTCATCTCCAAGCCTCCAACAGTCCTTATCTCATCTATCTCTTAGTTGCCATGCCTCTTAGGAGTCCAGCTTATCACCAACTCTTATTCAGATATGCAGCCATTCTTCACACCTCTAGCTTCCAACAGAATCCCGAAATTCATGCATGTGCCCATTCTGGCATGTGGTTGAGTCTGTGCCAGTAGTGTGGGCACGACATCATCTGGTCAGCTTCATCCCTTTCTGATATGCCTATTCTGCTTCCCGAATGTATGATGAATGCTGAAGAAGTCCCCAGTGCCTCTGAATACGGTTTATGGCGACGAGATAAACATGTATAATTTAGCATGAAATGCCCTTTTCGCCAGACTCAACCTCCGTAATGCCCTTTGACCTCAACCTGATTCTTTTCAACTCAAAATAGACTAAAAAGGACATTTATATCGAATAAAATGCCTATACAAACATGAAATAAATGGACTTATCATACCCACATACTTTAGACATGATTTTCCTCAAGCATGGGATGCAACGCGTCCAGAAAAACAAACGAAAAGGAAGAGAAAAGAAACAGACTCACAAAAAACAAGCATGCAAACTGTTAATCAGTGTGGGCACATCAACTTTAATTTTCCAACAAAATTGCAAAGTTTCAGCACACCAAAAACAGATCAAAAATGAGTTTAGCTTGGTAATCCTCACAAACTCTCTTCACTCAGTGTTTAGGCTCAGTGTATACACTCAATTCAATGCATTCTGTACCTATTCGTCCCATAAGCTTGATAAAGTTCTGCTGTCAATCTTGAGTAACCATAGATGCATAAGTATCAATAGGGCTTTTTAGGCTATAATGGGCATTTCATGTAAGGTGGGGTTTTATTTCTGTACAGACCCCCCATTTTTCAGTTAATCGATTACCCTTCTGTGCCCTCTTCGGACAATAAATATTTTTTTATCTGGGCATTCTGAACACTTAAGACTAGGGGGAATTTATTCTCTCTTTTTTTTTCTTTTTTTCATATAGTTTTTTTCTTTTTTTTTTCTCTCTGTTTTTTTATCCCCTCTATCCCTTTCTGGTCTTTTCACATATATCCCCCAACAATTTTGCCTCTTTTTTTTTGCAGGCTTTTGTGATGCCCTGGCTATATATTATCATCCCAAACAAAAAATCTGTTAGGGCATTTCATAGGCTCAAAAGGTCTGCAAGGCTGTGTTGTTGGTGGGTCAATTTATATCATGGTGGCTCAGCAAAAGATGGCCTATATCATCTACATATGCATCAACAATTTCAAGGCTTCAAGCAGAACAGTGGCAAGTTCTAGAACTCCTGAGCACAGAATGTTAACACACATGAAGTAAAGAAAGCTGTGAAATGGGCATACAACATATAGGCTCAAATCTTCCCACGGCATGCTAAACTCTTTCGTCATCCCTATCTTACTGTGGGCATGCTGATTTTGAAAAGCAATTAATTCGAATATATCAAAGGTAATGGCCACACGAACTCACAGAAAGCATGCTTAACAGAAACACTGACCACCAACACATTTTGCACGAGGCAAAGTGTTTAAACAAACTCAACAAGAAAACAAAGAAAATATAAACTGGAATGCCCCCACCCACACACTTTGCACGAGGCAAAGTGGGTGAAATAGGGGCGACTCTAAAAAAAACTAATCTAATGAAAAGAACAGAACCTGGTTACTCAGTCACGGATGCTGGTTAGGTGAATCCAGCATGTTTGAAGTAGGAAATAAGGGCTTTCTCCATGCGCACCAAATGGGTATCAAACTGGAATAAGGTATTTTTGATTGCACGTAGCTTTCCCGTGATCATAGCAATCACACTGTCACCTTGTTGTGCCCTTCCAGTTGGCAGATTCCTCATCCCTTCAGAGTGCCCTATTCCAAATCCCTACTTCCAAAGGATTCTCTTTATTTCTTGCTTTCTCTCTCCTTATCTTAACCTGCAAACACATATCTTATCCAAAATAAACGTAAAATTGCTCCTAAACTAGTTTACTTTACTGTAAATTTTATTTTAAAAAAAAATGAAATAAATTAAATAAAACCTGGGTTGCCTCCCAGTAGCGCCTTAGTTACTGTCGTGGGCACGACACTCCTCTGTTCAAATATTACTGGGCTTCGTGAGCCATACTGCTCTTTCTTCAGAGTCGATGTGCCCCAGGTAAGGCTTCAGTCTTTGCCCATTTACTTTGAAATGCCTTCCTGTTTTCGGATTTTTCACTTCTATTACCTCATTAGGAAATTCAGCATGCACTTCAAATGGCCCGACCCA
This sequence comes from Perilla frutescens, assembly GCA_026008535.1. Lineage (NCBI taxonomy): Eukaryota > Viridiplantae > Streptophyta > Magnoliopsida > Lamiales > Lamiaceae > Perilla > Perilla frutescens. The sequence continues at coordinate 35,519,480 of BRKX01000012.1, forward strand.
TTTCATCTTTAGACTTCCTCCCATGAGCTTGAATCTGAAATGATAAAGCAGTACTTGTTGCCCTCGAGTGAACCTTTTCCATTTCACAACCTGATCATGGAGTCCTTTCATTCTTACTTTATAGAGAATATCATCATAGACTTCCATGCCCGTTTCTTCTGATTCTTGGGTCTGAAACTTTTTGTTGTGCCCAACTTGCTCTCCATTAAGCTTCCGAATGCCCCATGGTGGCTTGTGTTCCAACTTCGGTGTTGGCATAATAGAAGACAGCATTCTGTCACTATCGCTTCTTGTGGGTACATTGTAATCCACTACTCCTGGTGGCATCTCCTTGAGTGAATCCAGCATCTTAACTGCATCTTGAATGCCGTCATTTTCATCAAGGGCATCTCGATCAGCTAGTCCTTCCCATAATGCCCATTCCAGAGGTTCTCGATTTTTCATCATTGAGAGCGTGGACTGAGATGGTGCATCAACGAGATCCACAAAATTCACATTTTTTGTATCAGGTGGGTGCTTCATAGCTTTGAAAATGTTGAATGTAACTTTTTCTCCATCAAATTCGCACGTCAGTGTGCCCTTGTCGACATCAATTTGTGTGCGAACTATTTTCATAAAAGGTCTCCCCAGCAAAAGAATTGATGATCTCGTTGATGTGCACATATCAAGCACATAGAAATCCACAGGGAATATCATCTCGTCCATCTTAACTAACACATCTTCGATCAGTCCCTCTGGATACACATTCGATCTGTCTGCCAACTGAATGACCACATGAGTTGGTTGCAGAGGTCCCAACTTCAATTCATTAAAAACTGACAGGGGCATGACGTTTATTGATGCCCCCAGATCCAACATGGCCTTTTCAACCTTTTTTTCTCCAATGATGCATGGTATTGTGAACATGCCTGGATCATCACACTTTTTTGGCATCTTCTTCTGAATTACAGTTGACACATTCTCTCCCACAAGGATCTTAGCATCATCTTTAAACCGTATCTTTCTGGTGCACAACTTTTTCAGAAAATGGGCATACCGCGGAACTTGTTTAATGGATTCAATTAGTGGAATGTTGATTTCCACTTTGCGGAAGACTTTCAGCATCTCACTTATCTCTTCTTCCTTCCTATTTTGTGCCAATCTATCTGGAAAATGAGGTTTTCTTGCAATTTTCAGTTTCTCTCGAATGGGCTCCAGAGTAGGCTGACTGACTTGTTGTGCCCCATTCTCCGATAATTGTTCTCTTCTTGTGGGCACATCATTTTCCATTTTAGCTGAGCAGACCACTTTCGGTAAATCCTTCCCACTCTTCAAGGTCACAACATTAACTTGTTCATGAGGGTTCTCCACTTGGGATGGAAGTTTACCAATTTTTACTTCCAATCTGTGAACCGTTTGGGTTAATTGAGCAATTTGTTTGCTCATATGTGCAAAGTCCGCTCTTGTCTCTTGCTTAAATTTTTCATTCTCTTGCGCAACCTTCACGTTTTCTTCTGCCAAGGCTTGGACTAAATCTTCCAACCTCGATCTCATTTTTTCTTCTGGTGGTGGAGGTCGCATGGATAGAGCATTCTCAGGCCTTCTCCATCTGCAGTCATCATGGTCTTGCCAACCTGAATTGTATGTTTCAGAGTGAGGATCATATCTCCATTGATAGTTGTTGTGCCCTTCCACAGCATTAACTTTTTCTATCTCCTCCTGCATTGGGCATTCGGCGGTAAAATGAAGCACATTTTTACATACCCCACATGGTCTGGGATTTCTTCCTGTGATTGCTACTGTAACAGCCTTTCCAATTCGTTCATATAACTTTTCAATCATGCTCTCATCATTGGATAATTTCCCAAATGCATTTACGCTTCTTGTGCCCTCTCCACCAAAATCTCGGTTGTTTTTAGCCATCTCGGTCAGAATTCTAAAGGCTTCAGTTGGTCGCTTGTTCAATATGGACCCTCCACAAGATGCATTAACAATCGTCCTCTCATGTGGCCTCAAACCTCCAACAAAGTGTTGGATCAGATCATGATCAGTTATCTGGTGCTGTGGGCATTTCACCAGAATATTCTGGAAACGATCCCAGTAATCATAGAAACTCTCGTTCATGCCCATTTTTAGACTTCCGATCCTTCTTCTCATCTCCTGCACTCTAGAAGCTGGGAAATACTTCTCTAAAAATTTTTGTTGAAGTTCCCCCCACGTGGTCACACTACCAGTCGGCAGAGTGTACAACCAGTCCCGTGCCCCATCCTGTAGAGTAAAAGGGAATGAGACCAGTCGCACATATTCTTCTCTTCCATGATCTGATGGTTGAGTTTGGCAAATCATCTCAAAATCTTGCAAATGCCTTTGAGGGCCCTCTCCAATCATCCCATGAAATTTAGGCAAGATTTGGATGAAGCTTGCTTGCAGATCCCATGTCTGCATGACTGCTAGGATCGTAATGCTCATTGGGCGAAGATTCATGTTAGTCGGAAAGACTAACTGTCTCAAAGTTCTTCCTTCGGTGGCCATATTATCAGTGTGGCCGTTCTGAAATTGTTCTTCCTCCTTGTGCCCTGCTTCTTCTCGATCTTCTGGTGGTGGTGTGGGCTCACGAGGTTTGTTCACAGCTCGGCGTGCCCTCTTCGCTGCTGCTCTGTTCTTCCTTGAAGTTTTCTCTATCTCCGGATCGTACAATAGAGTCTCCTCTAAAGAACTTCTGGGCATCAACTTCCAGGCACACCAGCTTGGAAAGTAAAATCACTGGAAATCAGCTCCCCGGCAACGACGCCAATTTTGACACGCGATCGTTTCGCGCTCAAAATAAATTTGTATTGCTCCTGTGCCCATAGCGAGTGTAGCTAGCTTGTGATTACGGGTCGATCCCACAAAGAGCTGATGTGATTCCACCTTCGAGTCACCAATCAAAAAGGGGGGGTTTTGTGCTGTCACTTTACTGAAAGTAAATCTGTAAAAGGAAACTAAAGACAATATCAAATAACAAAAGGTTCTGGCATTTGAACTTGAATTTGGTTTAAGTGTAAAACTTCTCGATCATGGGCACATCGATTTTCATACATGATAGGTCATCCAGTTATGGTGACCGGATTCCTCTCATGGTCTCCTCATCCATCCTTTCATTTTAGGTTTAAAAGTGATTCCTCTTCTATTAAACCCCTAACCAGTTACCCACCTCCAGATTCCTCTAAGAGATGTAAGCAAGCAAGCAGTAGTGTGCCCCTAGACGGACCCAGATTTGTTGTGTTCAACTGATTCCTCTTGTGCCCACAACACCCCGTCGATTCCCTTATTACTATATGAATCAACACACAGTCACGATTCGCCAATTCAATTAATAGTGGTGTGCCCTTTTTACCTAACGAGTGATCAGCCACATTGGGCATTTCAGACACACACTCACGTGGAACAAAGCTCAAGAATCGACAGAAATTTATCATGCATTACTATGCCCATTTCGGCCTCACGAGTCCAGATTTGTACTTAAATCATTTTCATTATTCAAACACCAGAAATAAAGATCTAGCCAAACAGGTTAGACATAACTAAAATTGCAGAAATTAAAGACATAAAATAAATGAAAACTTACGAATTTATTAGGCAAAAATCTCAACTCCAACGATGAGAAACATAAACATAATCCTAAGTCCCAATGGCTTAAGGCCTATTGGGTTGTTTGTGGCTGCCTAAGTAGCGTACGAAAATGAAATGCAGAAAAGTAAAATTGTAGCAATGTTTCTGACTTCCGAAAGCTCCATTTCCAGAAAATAAAACTAGCTTAAATAGTTACATTTTCGAGTTTGAGTTTCCCCAACAAACTGGGGTCTTCACTGGCTTCCGGATCCGGCGTGCCCCATCCTGATCTGTCTGGATAAGCCTTATCCAGTTTGTTGACCAAATCCCTATTTTTTAGGGATTGGCTTTATCACTTCATCTCCAAGCCTCCAGCAGTCCTTATCTCATCTATCTCTTAGTTGCCATGCCTCTTAGGAGTCCAGCTTATCACCAACTCTTATTCAGATATGCAGCCATTCTTCACACCTCTAGCTTCCAACAGAATCCCGAAATTCATGCATGTGCCCATTCTGGCATGTGGTTGAGTCTGTGCCAGTAGTGTGGGCACGACATCATCTGGTCAGCTTCATCCCTTTCTGATATGCCCATTCTGCTTCCCGAATGTATGATGAATGCTGAAGAAGTCCCCAGTGCCTCTGAATACGGTTTATGGCGACGAGATAAACATGTATAATTTAGCATGAAATGCCCTTTTCGCCAGACTCAACCTCCGTAATGCCCTTTGACCTCAACCTGATTCTTTTCAACTCAAAATAGACTAAAAAGGACATTTATATCGAATAAAATGCCTATAAAAACACGAAATAAATGGACTTATCAATCCGCTGGCGCCTACTTCCATGAATAGTCAGTCAGAAGTATATATCTTTTACACGCGAAGCACTCTTGCCCATTTGAAATGCCTGGAACATTTAGCGACGGCATGTCCGTCGCAATTAACGACGGATATTGGTCCGTCTCTAAGATCCGTCGCTGTACGGTGAATTTTTTGTAGTGACATAAGACCTTATATCAGACGGAATATATATATATATATATATATATATATATATATATATATATATATATAGGGATGGGATCTGGTGATAACCGGTCACCAGGTGGGAACCGAGAACCAATCTCATCCGTCCATTCCGAAATCTCAATGCTCCAAATCACACCAGATTTTCGGTGGCAATCTCGTAATTAAAATGAAAACTTTAAATTCACGCGTTTCATTAAGGGTAAAATTGAAATAAAATACAAAAAATATAATACAGCTTTTCACGAAACATGATTGACTTTTAAAAAAAAAGTGACATCATCATATTTTGAAAAAATTCTTAAAAACTTTAAATGATCATAATTTATTTTTTTTAATCAGAATATTTACGCAAATCTTATATCAAATTAAAGCTCTTTTCATACTTTTTCATTTAAGATCCATATTGCATATGTGCTGCAATTCTAAGTGCAGACAGTAACATACAAATTTAGCCTCCTACTTCGCTCATTTTAACCTCCTTAATTTCTCATTTTAGCATGTGTTGATAAACAAAATATGGAACGGTGATTTCGTTGGAATGAAACACAATACACCCAATTTGGGGACAGTGAACCCTAATGAGAAAATGCCACATCAAATTTAGCCTCCTACTTCGCTCATTTTAGCCTCATTCATTTCCATTTTAGCATGTTCTGATAAAAAAATATGGAATGGTGATTTCATTGGAATGAAACGAAATACACCCTATTTGGGGATAGTGAACCCTAATGGGAATCTGATAATTACTAATTGGGATCAGATGAGCCCTAATTGGAACGTAACAAACCCTAATTAGGAACGGTGAACCCTAATGGAAAATGTCACATCAAATTTAGCCTCATACTTCGCTCATTTTAGCCTCATTCATTTCTCATTTTAGCATGTTCTGATAAACAAATATTTAACGGTGATTTAATTGGAATGAAACGCAATACACCCTATTTAGGGACAGTGAACCATAATGAAAATCTGATAATTACTAATTGAAACGTAATAAACCCTAATTGGGAACGGTGAACCCTAGTGGAAAATATCACATCAAATTTAGCCTCCTACTTCGCTCATTTTAGCCTTATTCATTTCTCATTTTAGCATGTTCCGATAAACAAAATATGCAATGGGAATCTGACAACGTATATAACCTCATGCTTCCGTTATTTTAGCATTATATTCTAAACAGTAATTATGGTTAATAAAACTAATAGTAATATAATTACCGCAAAGGAAATGTCATAAACACTTTTATTAAAAATCATATATATTCTTAAAAATGAATGTGTTGAAAACAATTCACAAGTATGGTAAAACATGATATTAAACTATGCCAATCACTATAATAACATCAAGCTGGACAGTTCCTAGCATCATGATCTGACAACTTGTGGCAATTACTGCACATTCTGAGTGGTTTGTTCTTCTTTCTCTTCATTGCCTCCTTCTTAGATATCAAACGACTGTCGCTACCTTTTGTTTTAACTGGAATAGGTGGATGAACAACAACTTCAGAAGGGGCACATAAACCGTAGAATTGCTCAAACATCATCGTCTTGCTATATGAAGTAGAACCCTCCATATCACCGTGTGAGTAATCTTACTACGGTCACTTGAAACAGAAGAAGCTGACACATTAAAATCAAAAAATTATAAACTGAACAAGGTAAAATAATAATACAATCACATCAAGAGATGTTCAGACATAAAATCAACACAAATTGATTTTTAGCATTAGATAAGTATCATTCTAGCATCATACAAAATACATTTTAGCACCACAATATTCTAATATTTGCATGTTGTGTGTAACATTGTGTAGCCGAGTCACAAAAACATACACACACAAAAAGAAAAAAAGAAAAAAAGCAAAGCATGGTTTGTATGACATGTTTCAGAAAGTGCATGTAGTAGAAATAACATAAAACCAAAATGCTATCATGCTAAAACATATATCACGACATGCTAAAACAAATACATTAACATGCTAAAACATCTTATATGATGTACTCAAATAAATAGATCAAATTAATGCATATTCTGTATATTCTCGTACTAAACCCCAGGATTCCTAACAATTAGAAAATAACTGATACACCACAGAACTGAACGAAACAAATCAAATCAATCAAAGATAAAAATGTAAATAGAGAACCGTAATGAACTCCAATATAACGAACAGTAAAATCAATGCAGATACAACGAATTGCGAAATTAATCAAAATTAAAATTTTAAAATTGAATAAAACAATGCAAAATAAAAACATATCTAGAGTCACCATCGAATCACAGATGTAGAACCTTCACGATAAATAGATAATTACAGAAATAAAGGGATGTCGAGAAATCAAAAATGCGATCCAAACGCAGATTAGGAACGATGAAGACGCAGAAGACGAAGTAAATTAGAGAGAGAGAGAGAGAAGAGAAGGGGAGTGATAAATACGGGAAAAAAATCTGAAGAAGGAAAGTTAAATTACTGAATTACTATATTACCCTCCCCTTCATCAAACTTGTCAAAAATTACAATTATACCACTACCACATTCACTTAATTTGGGTCGTCCAGATTGAACCAATGAAAGGATAGGATTGATTCCTAGTTCCCACCTGGGGAAAGGGTTCTCATTTGAACCCTTCCCTATATATATATATATATATATATATATATATATATATATATATGAATGTAACTTATAATAATGAAAAATATCGCTTTTAATACTAAGAAATATCACATTTAATTTATTTTATTGAAAATTACTGCTATAGACAAAAAAAGATGACATTTTTATAATTATTACTATATTTTAATTTTATTGAAAAAAACATAACTTCTAATACTAAACAAAATATCATTCTTAACACTGAAAAGTATTAGAAAAATTATTGCAAAGTAAAAATTGTGTTTAAATTGAAAATTCTTTCAAAGTTCATGATTTTTTTTAACAACTAACCCATTTAAAATAATACAAAGTGAAGACTCGTATACGCCATCTTCTGATCATTTGGTGTGGATTGCTACTTCTTCACTAGGACCATGTATATTAATGGGTGTAAAATATTGTAATTAAGGTGAAAACAAAACAAAATTCTCTAAAATAGTTTTATATATATATATATATATAGTGTATCAAAATACATTTTTTCCTGGTGTAGGAACTAGAATTCTATCTTAATTGGATCATCCAACTAGATGATCTAATGACTTAGATTTAATATCAAAATCAAAACAAAAAAGAAGTAATCGGGGGTATAATCTTCAAATCCTTATAAAAATGATAATATTGTTACTTTTTTAAAAAAAATTAAAAACTTTAAACAATCACAATTTGTTCATTTCTAATTGGATCAACGCAAATAGTATACTAAATTAAAGATCTCCTCATGCTCTTTAATTCAAGATAAATCATGAATATGCTTGTGCAAATAAAATATGAACAAAATACACAAAATATAAATTTTTACTCGTATATCCAACGCAAAAATATTTTCATTAGCTTTTAATAATGCTTCGTCAACATTATGATAACGTATACTAACAAAGCATTTATTATATGCTTACATATTGTGTTAGTACCATTATTTTACACTAAGTTTGTTTTGGCGTGATATGTTCGACAATGTGTTCGTGGGTATGTTCCTGAAGTAAAGTGTTTATTTCGCTGTGCAAACATAAAGAACAGTTGGCGAACTGTTCCCTCTGATGTTCCAGACATACCCCGGAACAGTTTTATTATGGCAGTTTCCATGTTTAGACGATCTTGTGCCGATTGTGTTTGGTAGGTCAAGATCCGTTCGGTTGACTGTCTTGTGGAGTAGATGTCGTGCTGAAATTAACCCTCATACATAAGGAAAACATCTACTCCCATATGGAAAGATCACAAACCATAATTCACTTACCATGTTGCCGGAGATTGATGATCGAAGACAACAAAGAAGTGAAGCTATAAGAAGACCGATTATGTGCAGCAATCGGTTAGCGTTGTATTAGATTCTCTTAGCATATTATTTGAGAGTCATTTGGTTTGTGATTTTTGTAATAGCTAGAAGTTGTTCCCTAAACTGTTCAACGTGATAGTCTAGCATTTAAGTGTTTTGAGTGAAACATGTGGGGGGTTTTTGTTAATCCATTTTGTACGCAATCTCGGGAGAGATTGTAAGTTGAAGTCATGGGTAGCTAGAGGGAGTCTAGTGTCACGGTTGTGAGGGGATCTCAAAGATTTTGTTCAGTGAAAGAGTTCGTGAAGAAGAATGTACGACATAATGAAGGAGTCCAATATGTATAAGTTCCTCAATACACTTCATGAAGGAGTAGTGAATGAATCTTCAAGTTTGGGCGAAGTCCCCCCCAGAGTAGGTTGATTAACCAAACTAGGTTACCAATCTCGTGCGTTCTCTTACTGCTTTTTTATTTATTGTTCTTGCTTCTGTTCCTACCATATCCAAGAACACTTGTATGCAGTAACCTTAAAACACATTTTACACGGATTGAGGTTTTACATACTATGTTTACTGTGCTAACAAAACATTATCATAATGTTGACGTAGTACACATACTTATATTATTATTATGATTTATTACATTTCAATTAGGTTTAATAATTATTTTTTATGATTTAATTTTAATTTTTAGTTATTGATTGAATATTATATGTGATTTATTTAATAAAATTAGAATATATTAATTAGAGTTTATTTCATCAAATTAGGGTTTATACATTATGCTAACGAAACATTGTCATATACCAACATAGTTTATCCGTAGTGCTGATAAAACAATATCATAATATTAACGTTGTATATTTATATTGCTATTATGGTTTGTTCCATCCAATTAGAGTTTATAATTTCTTTAGAATTTAATTCCATTTTTAGATCACTGGTGTTTATTACATCCAAATTATATACGATTTATTTCATCCAATTATGATTTATAAATACTTTTTAGAATTTATTTTTTCGTTAATAATATGAGAAAACATTCATTAGCATTAAGATAAGGTTTCGTTAGCATGATAATAATGCTTCGTTAGCATTATGATACTGTTATCAACTATCCAACGTCTTTTTTATAACTATTGCCGAATTACGTTAATATCCCCGCCTAGAAAATTTATCAAATATTACAGAATTGTCACCACCTCTTTTAAGCAAATCTAGGTCTTAGATTTTTGTTGATTGTATGGTGTAAGATGGGTTACAAGTTCTCACACTAAAATTAATTTGCACTATAACCACCATATATATATATATATATAGTATTAAAGGTAATACGATTTTTTTAAAATCATCAACACTATTTTCCTATGATTTTTTAATTAAGATAATTAAGAATTTTTCTTAGGAAAGGTAATTAAGAGTTTATTGTGCGATATATTTATTTTCATAGACGCTTTTTGTAATCAGAGGATTAAAGAAAATTAAGATTAAGCTGTTGCTATTTGCACCATCATTTTTTCAAAATACACCACATTTACTATATATACCACCATTATAGTTAATTTTTCAATAATTTTTCTTCATACACCACATTTTTTTCATTTTTACCCTTTAATTAGTTTAATAATAATTTAAACCAATTGAAAAAAAAAAAGAAAAGAAAAGGAGGACTCGATAGTGTTGTTGTTCTTCAGAAATTTTTTGAACTGCCATCTCTCTCATCTACTTTTGATTTAACTTCTTCACCTTTGCTCTATTTATTTGTTCATTATTCAATCAGTTCCTCCCTAAAATTATCGAACTTGATGCTAGGGATTTGAAATTGGAAAACTTATACGATGAACCAAGTAATTCAATGAAATACATTGATTTTTTCAAAATATATACTTCGACCTTGTCTCTGATTTTCGAAATTAATTTTTTGAGCAACATATAATAGTTCGACAGGATTCTCGACGAAAGATGTTCGAAAGATAATTTTAGAATTTTACGAAGTAGTTCAAAAAATTATTTTCGATGGTTTTGTGAAGTTCGAAATATGATTTTTGAAATCTTCTTTGTTTGAATCATGAATTGTGGGTGAGGAGGTCATTAATCTACAAACATCGGCGGACTAATTAACATGTGTATCAAGTTGCATAAAAATTAACAGATGGGTATGAAGTTGCAAGAATAGAACCAAGGATATAGAGGAGAGAGAAAATGGGGTAGGGGAAAAAGGGGTGAGTAGTGTGACATTTTATCATTTTAATTTTTTTAATTAATTTTTAAATAATTAGGTTTTAATTAAGAAGGATATTTAAGTAAATTAATAATTATTTATTTTTTATTTAAATTTAATAGTGGTGTGTAATAAAAATTTGGTGGTGCATTTAGAAACACCCTTAAGATTATTAATTTGTGTATTTTATAATTTTCGCATGCATTTTTTTCTTTATTTATTATTCTTCCTTAATTTTATTCTCCCCTACTTACTGCACACGTTCAGTGCAATAATATTCGGTCGTATTTTCATGTGTATCTATTTCTGTAAAAAAATCTTCTATTTCAACCATCCGTGTCAGTTTCTTCTAACATAGTTACTTGCCTTACATTACAAAATACACCCCTTTTATATCATAGGGTTTAGCATAAAGTTCATAACCCTAAAAGTAAAACATAAAACTAAGGTAATATTAAGTAGACTAGGCTGCTGGGCCGATTAACTGGGCCTGACCAACTAATTAATTTGAGAAGTAACCTATCTTTCGATCCATCACTCAAGTCCACTCTCGTCCGACCCGTTGACCACCACAGACACATACAACCCTGATTCATTCTTCCCCGATTTCAGATCTTCAAGATCCCTCTTTTCGTCTTCTCTGCTAACAATTTTCCCAATTCCTTGAATCACCTCCTTGTTCATGACAATACCGCCCCCGTTTAGAGATCCTTGTCCCCAAGGATCAATCTTGTTCCCCAATTTAGCCAGAAACGAACCATCTTCCCAAGATTCCAACCGGTCGTCACTGTTACCCCAAAGAACCAACCTTTGTGTAATTGGAGAACAATTTGTGGTGACAACTCTCTCCTCTGAAAGAATCGACACCTGAATAAAGAAATTCCCATCTTCAGAGTGCGGCGGCAAGGCAGAGGAAGGTGTGATTGTTGGGCTAAGGACTTTTTTGAGCAAGGAAACATGGAACACCGGGTGAATCTTTGACCTAACGGGTAAGTCTAGTCGATACGCTACATTTCCAATTTTTTCGAGTATCTAATATGGCCTCTAGTATTTAGCTGCAAGTTTGATGTTCTTTCGGAGGACTACCGAGTTCTGCCGGAAGAGCTGAAGCTTTAGGTATACGTAGTCCCCTACCATGAATTCCCTCTCTGTCCTCTTCAAATCGGCATAAACCTTCATGCGATTCTGGGCGGATTGGAGATTGGCTTTCAGTTCAATCATGAACTGGTGTCGTTCTTACTGTAAAGCCTTAGCTTCATCATTAGTAGTGGGAAAATAGGTCTGTAGAGAATGTTGGGGTGGAGGGTACCCATATAAGGCTTCAAATGGGGTTGATTTCAAACTGGTGTGATAATTCGTGTTGTACCAAAATTCGGCTAGAGACAACCATTTGGACCACTGCTTAGGGTGTAGATGGACCATACATCTAAGATAGGTCTCCACACACTGATTCACCCTCTCCGTTTGGCCATCAGATTGCGGATGGTAAGCTGATGTCATGTCTAGACTGGTCCCCATAAGTTTAAAGAGCTCCTTCCAAAAGTGGCTTGTAAAGACCCGATCTCTGTCTGTGACAATGCTTAAGGGTTGGCCGTGGAGCTTGTAAATAGAGTCTAAAAAGACCTTGGCAACTGACTGTGCAGTGTAGGGATGAGCAAGAGGGATGAAGTGCCCATACTTTGTAAGTCGGTCAATAACCACTAGAATGACATCTTTTTTGTGTGGCATAGGCAACCCCTCTATGAAATCCATAGAGATATGAGTCCAAGCTTAGCTAGGGATGGGTAGTGGTTGTAGAAGTCCAGGATAGGCACCCCCTGCAGGTTTGCTAACATTGCAGATGTTACAATTTCTCACTCACTGCACAACATCATTCTTCATCTGTGGCCAGTAAAAAGATCTTTTTAACCTCACATAAGTGTCATAGATTCCAGAATGTCCACCATAGGCTGAGTCATGCATCTCCTGTAGCAGAAGCCTCTTGATATCATTTCCCTTACCTAGGACAACCCTTCCCTTGTATTTAAGTAGTCCCTCAGTGACTTCATAATCTGGGTAAGAGCCCTGTTTAAGTATCTTGGAGTTCTGAATATTAGTGACCCACTGGTCATCCTTGTAACTTCCTACAACCTGCTGCACCCATTTAGGGATTGCATTGGAAATCTCATAACATTCCCCTGGTGTTGGGGGTCTCCTTGACAAGGCATCTGCAGCTTGGTTCTGAGTCCCCTTCTTATAGTGGATTTCATAATTCAGGCCTAGAAGCTTTGGGATCCATTTCTGTTGCATATGGGTCATAATTTTTTGGTCCAGAAGGTGTTTCAGGGCCTGTTGATCAGTTCTAATGATGAACTTATGGCCCTGCAAGTAGTGTCTCCATTTTTGAATTACCATGAGCACAGCTAAAAATTCCCTCTCATAGATAGAGAGAGCCTGATTCTTTGGGCATAGGGCCTTGCTCATGTAAGATAGGGTCTGCTCCTCTGCATCAAGACTGCCCCTAAATCTTTCCCACTTGCATCAGTCACTAGAATCAAAGGCAAGGTGAAGTCTGGTAAAGCTAGTACTGGTGTAGTCACCATTGCTGTCTTAAGTGCTTCAAAGGCTGTAGTAGCTTCTGAAGTCCAGACAAAAGCCCTTTTCTTCAATAGAGATGTGAGTGGCTTACTTAGGATGCCATAGTTCTTGACAAATTTTCTATAGTATCCTGTGAGCCCTAAGAAACCCCTCAATTGCTTCAGAGTGGTAGGGATTGGCCAACTAGTCATGGCAGCTATTTTAGTGGGGTCAGTTGACACCCCTTCAGCTGTTATGATGTGTCCCAAGTACTCTATCTTTTCTTGACCAAAATGGCACTTGCTTTGTTTATCATAGAGCTGTTGTTCCCTCAGAATAGTCAGGACCTCCCTTAGATGCTCCAAGTGCTCCTTCCAAGTAGAGCTGTAGACGAGAATGTCATCAAAGAAGACCAACATTGTCCTCCTAAGCTGAGATCTGAATACCTTGTTCATGAGAGGCTGGAAGGTTGCTGGGGCGTTGCATAAGCCAAATGGCATCACTAAGAATTCATAGTGGCCATTATGGATGCTAAAAGCTGTGAGGTATTTGTGTTCAGGTTTCATTAGAATCTGAAAATAGCCAGACCTGAGATCAATCTTGGAGAAAACCCTTGCCCCATGTAATTCATCCAATAGCTCATCAATAAGAGGTATATGATAGTCATGCTTAATGGTTAGGCTATTGAGGTACCTGTAATCAACACACATTTGTCATGTTCCATCTTTCTTCTTGACCAACAAGACAGGTGAAGCAAAAGGACTCTGACTGTCCTGTATCAGCCCACTGTCCAAAAACCCTCTCACAATCCTCTCTATTTCCGCCTTGTGATCATAGGAAACCCTGTAGAGGTACCCATGTTTAGGTACATTACCTGGTTTGAGCACTATTTGATGCTCAATGCCTCTGCTTGGTAGCAGAGTTGTAGGTTCTTCAAACACATCTTTATAGTCTCCCAACAACTGCTCCAGCTCCTGATTGTTATCATAGTGATCTGGTTTGAGCCTCACCATGAATATTTCCTCTGTTGAGGTGGGTTTGGGGTAGTGAAGCAGCTGAAATAGTGCAGGCCCAGTGATTAAGTGACAGTCACCCATCTTGGTTAGGGCCTGTATTTTGATCCTTTTCCCCATCCAACTTACAGTAAAAGTCATCTGATCATAGTCTAGTTCTATGGGTGTGCATGCTTTAAGCCAGTCACCACCTAAGATTAAATCACAGCCCTCTGTGGCCAAGGTTCTAGGTGCATAGGTGAATTGGTGGCCCTGAATTGTCCAATTAAATCCATTGACTCTGGTAGAACTAATCATTCTATTGCCATTGGCAACCTTAACCAGGAGTGGTTTAGTGGGTTCCAATTTGCACCCCAAGTCCCTGGCTGTAGCCTCCCTAATGAAACTAAGGGTACTGCCAGAATCTATAAGAATGTGCAATTTGTGATCCTCTACCTGTCCATAAACCCTCATGGTAGTGAAGCCCCCTTCCCCAGATATAATATTTAGAGCCATCTGAATTTCTTCCAGGTCTGTATGTGGGGTGAGAGTGTCTGCATCTCCTTCTTCAGTAGACATAGATTGCAGGTGTGCCAACTCTTCTTCTTCACTCATAATCATATAGGAAATCCTTGTTTTTCACATGTGTCCCACTGTGAAGGGTTCATCACAGTTGTAGCAAAGTCTCTTCTCCCTCCTAGCAGCCATTTCTGCTGTAGTCAAGAACTTGAAAGGAGTTTTTGAAGCAGTGGTGGATGGCTTCTGGTTGTAGGAGCTGTTAAGGAATTCCCTTCTTCCCCCTGCTAAGGGGTTGGGTCTATGGTTGCCCTTGAATTTCTTTGTCATTGCTTATAAGTTAAGAATCTGTTGTTGCCAAAGTTCAATGGCATGACTGAGTGTAGTAGGCTTGAACATGTGAATAAGTGGTTGAATTTCCTCCTCCAGCCCACTGATAAATCTTGCTATAAAGTAATCCTCAGTAAATTGCCCCTTCTTTAGAATTAGCATGCAAGCCCTTAGCTCTTTAAATCTGTCAACATACTCAGTGTAGGAGCCAGTGTGTCTTAATTTATTAAACTCAACAATCACCTTAACATCTTTTAATTCTTCAAATCTAGCCGAGATGATAACCAAAAATTGTGACCAGGTAAGTTCAGCCTCTCTAAGGGAAGAATTTTGATACCATTGGGAAGCCTTACCCTCAAAGTGCATAATAGCTAATTGAACTCTTTGGTCATCAGGAATATGTGGTAGCATTTTAAAATACCCTTCACACTTCAAAATCCAAGCCCTAAGATGGTCCACATCAAACCTAGGAAATTCAATTTTTGGACGATGAGTAGTGACATAGGTACCTGTATTTCCCACTATTTCTTTACCTCTAGATAATTGTTGTGGTGTTGCCTGACTGGTGTAACTCTTTTCTACAGAATTCGGTGAGCCTAAAATAGAGCTCCCTCCACCAGAAAATCGCCCTCGATCCAGGTTAGAAAGTTGCATCTGAATAGAACCCAGTGTCTTGGCCAGATTATCAATCTTCCCCTGAACCCCTATCATATGGGTCTAAAGATCAGATGTAACTGTATTGATTTGCTCTTGTAATTTAACCTCAGCTGCGTCTCGTTTAATAGATCCTGCCCTGACAGCTTGATCAATCTGTTTTTGGCTTTCCTACAAGTCCTTGAGACGAGTGCCTTCAGCCATGGCCCAGGAAGTGCTCTGAAATACCAGATGTAGTGAACCCTAGATGATTTTCTGATTTTTGGTATTTGTATATTTGGTGTAACAATGATCCAAATTATGTAATAAAAATACGATCTTGCAATAAAGAAAGGAAAGAATGAATAGAAGAAATGGAAGAGATAGAGAGAAGTGTAGGGAGGAAACGGCTAATTCATTACTTGCCTTACATTACAAAATACACCCATTTTATATCATAGGGTTTAGCATAAAGTTCATAACCCTAAAAGTAAAACATAAAACTAAGGTAATATTAAGTAGACTAGGCTGCTGGGCCGATTAACTGGGCCTGAGCAACTAATTAATTTGAGAAGTAACCTATCTTTCGATGCATCACTCGAGTCCACTCTCGTCCGACCCGTTGACCACCACAGACACATACAACCCTGATTCATTCTTCCCCGGTTTCAGATCTTCAAGATCCCTCTTTTCGTCTTCTCTGCTAACAATTTTCCCAATTCCTTGAATCACCTCCTTGTTCATGACATTATTTCATCTGATCAAAGAAAATTTCACTTTTGGTCCCATAGGACACACCTCAGTTCGATTTTGATCCCGATACTATCAATTTTGGTTATTTTTCAAAAAAATCGCTCAGTTTTAGTCCAATAGGTTTAAGATTATCAATTTTGGTCTCATGATTTTTAGGCCAAAAGTAGGACCAAAATTGATATTTTCTCTTTTTGAGACCAAAAATAATAATATCAGGACCAAAATTGAACTGAGGTGTGTCCTGTGGAACCAAAAATAAAATTTTCTCCATCCGATCACAAAGAGGCGTTCCATCAAAAATGGATAATTCATGTTTTCTACATGTTATTCGTGTTGAAATCATTTGGGAATGTATGTTGTTTTTTTAAACTTGCGTTGAAATCATATTTTTTTTGAATAATTTACATTCATCAAGCAACAAATTAATATATAATAAGCAGTAAATGTATTATATAATCAACTCCTATATATACGTGCATACAGTGGTTCTATTCTTTTTTACTCAATATTGCACTTCATATGTCACTTTTCATAGACACAGCAAACATAACTAATATATAGATATTTCGGAAAAAGAAAACATCTTCTGCAAAATTTTGAAATTCACATATATTATAGTACATAATAATGTCCTCACCTAACCACTCACTTCTACCACGTACAGAATTAAAAGTGTCGAATTTATTACAAATACAAAAAAAAAAAGAGTTATTATTTCAATATTTTAAAAGTTATATCAAAATTATAAATTAAATTAAATTCGTTAAAAAGTGGTGATTAATCTTTTATTTTATTAATATATATATATATATATATATATATATCATACACGTACGTATGTATGGGTGCATAACTATTAATAAACACTGGTACAATAAAATAGGAAGCTTAGTTGCATTGCAGACTTGTAGTTTTCTTCCATTTCTCAACCAATTGAGCTAATAATTTGGTGGAAGAACCATTCTCACTAACCACATCTGCAGCAGCATCCTTCAGTCCCCTCATCCTAGTTGAAATTTCTTTTCCTTCATCCCCTTCCATCAAACACTTGATAATATTTGCAATCTCAACTCTTCCAACCAACCCATTTTCTCCTACTTGAGCCCTTATCGCCACTTTCAACTCTTCAACAAGCATTAACGCATTCATTTTCTGCTCTGCATACAACGGCCACGCAATCAAAGGCACTCCACATACGACTGCCTCGAGAGTCGAGTTCCACCCACAGTGCGTCAGAAACGCGCATACTGATCCATGGGCCAGGATCGGCACCTGGGGCGCCCAATGTGGCACCACCAGGCCCCGACCCTGAGTCCTATTTAAAAATCCTTCCGGCAGAAATGCCAGAGGGTCATCGGAGTTTAGAATGCTAAAGTAAGTAGCATTGGAAGCCGTGTCGTTTGGGCATCTAACAACCCAAAGAAACCTTTGATTGCTCATTTCCAACCCTAATGCAAGCTCAATCATTTGATCATGAGACAAACTCCCACCACTCCCAAAAGAGACATACAAAACTGAAGTATTAGGTTGATCATCCAACCACCTCAGACATTCAGAATTCTTGGCTGACTCAGATCCCACTCGAATCAATGGCCCAATGGGAAAAACAGTTGGATGATTCCCACTTTCTTGTTTTAGCAAAAAATTGATTGGGCCATTCTCCAATTCAAGAAAACTGTTCAAAATTATCCCCTCACACATTCTATACCTCTTAACGTGATAAAGAAGAAATTTATATGCATCATTGTTTCTATCTTGAACTGCATCAAGAAGATCTTTACCATGAATAGGCATACAGCCCGGAATTGTAAGCTTCTCGGAAACTTCTCTGTATTCACACGACACCGTTTCGTCGAGCTCCGGCAAGTGAAGAAAGAGTGATAATGCCGTGGCTGTAGAGGGGACGAAAATGTAAGGAGGGATTTTGAATTCGAAAGCAGCTTCGAATGCGTCGGTTCCGAGAAGATCCACCACGACTGCGGAGATTTTCTTGCCGGAGTCGAGCAAGGACTTGACGGCGTTGCGGAAGGACGGAACGGAGCGTGACGCGGTCAGGAAAACGCGCGTTTCTACCATGGCGTCGGGCGGCAAGTCGTTGAAGTTGACGGCGGGGAGGAGGAGGTGGTTTATGGCTGGAGGGAGGGTGGAGAGGATGGTATCCTCGGCGGGGGAGAGAGGGCCGGCGGTGGGGATGATGATGGTGGCAGAGACGTGGTGGCGGTGGAGGAGTTTCCTGGCGAATTCGACGAGTGGGATGAGGTGGCCGGCGCCGGGAGAGGGGAAAATGGCGATGTGGTTGGTGGTGATCGCCATGAATAATTATGATATAATGGAGTTGGATTGAGTGAGAAAATGGTGTGGCGATGATAATGATGTATATATTGGTAGCAAAAACACTAGCTAGGGCCCATGCACGATGGCCAATTTATCTCCACAAATTTAGTGTTTCTTTAATATACAAATGGATTTTCTCTCTTTTTTAATTGTCCATGACTTGAAACTTATTTTTGTAAAATCAAACCAAAACATGAAAAAGTGACTGCCTCTTAACATGTCAGTATCACCTTTTACGTTCATTTTTTATAGTCGCACTTAAATAATGGGATTTTAATTTACTTTAAATATGGCAGTACTCATAGCAAATATGGTTATATGACTTCTCATTATATATTACAAAAATCAATTTTATATTATTGTTGCATTATATGTCCATATTTCCCAACAAAGTATGTACATGTTTCGCTCATTCCTGGAAATTTATACAGATAATTAAGGTTCTTGTGGCTTGTGATTGATTCACATGAAATGACTTGGGTTTACTTCTCTCATTGGTGTAATATGTAACTATGGATCTTTATCTTATTTGTAAGAAACCACATCTTCTTGTTGTTATATAATGCATAATGATAGGGAAAAAAGTGCAAATAGATCTCTCGACTATTACGTGGGAGACAATTGTCCCTAACTTCTTCACTATTTGGCTCAAATAATCTATTCTACATTAAAAATCGGACCATGTAAATCCTTCCTTAGACAAAAAAAAAAAAAAAAAAAAAAAAAAAAAAAAAAAACTAATGGTAGTGTTAGCAAATACACTAACACAATTATAGTAAATATACTGAAAAAAAATTACCTAAAAAAAAAAGATAACATCGTTAGCAAACATACACTAATACAATATTCTTTGTTGCTGAGTTTGGTTTTAAAATTCTAAATATTCTATTTGAATTCACATTTTCTAATAGAACAATTAAGAGGATGGAGGGACAAATTTAAAGATCTTCGATATAATATAAATCATATACAATATAATTTTTAGCAATATCTACAAAATCTTTGAGCTTTGGACTATAATTGAAATATTTTCTATTTTGTAAAATTAGAATGAAGAAAAAAAGAGATTTTACTCTCTAAAATACTAGGTACATGAAGCAACTTGATTTGGCAACTCAGTTGAAGGAACTGAAATTGCTTGTCAACTACTTGTACTCGAATACTAGAGGTTTAGTTGATCCATGTACATAAGAAAGAATTTATATGATCTATGATACAACCCCCCAACTTGCTACAGAGTTTATTCCGCCTAATCAGTTGGATACGAGAAGATCAGAAATTCACCGTGATAATGGTACCGCCATTTCACAAAAATTGCAAACTACTAATATTTGTACCAAATATTTTAAAAAGAGAGCAAGCAAGTGCTTGGGAGTCTGGGACAGATCTAAGAAACATAAAATATTATCTTCATCACTTTATAGTATACTCAGCTCTTGGAAGTAAACCATCGTAAATTTTAATTCACTTAATTAGATTCCAATCACACTGAAAATGAAACACATGGTTTAAATTTACATTCAAATCCAAATAAAAATCTAATAAATGATAAAAATCTTCAAGATCAAGAAATCCCACAATATAATTGTTAAATTGTATCCCAAAATTCTATATAGATAATATTCACATGAGATGTAATCATGGGAAGAACTTGTAATATATACTAATGTTATGATAGATGGTCTTTGTTGGGATACCCCAAAAGATGAAAAAATCCATGAACTCGTTGTTGGTCCCGGATGAGTCGTGTTCAGTTTAGAGGGGGTGAATAAACTGAATTCAAAACTTGAAAAGTAATGCGGAAAACTTTTAGGGGCCCTTGACTCGTTTAGTTTGTCTATTTTCAGTTTGTGCCACAATGGTGATTGTTGTATGTCAGTTTGTGTGTAGCTTTGAAAGATAATTACGAGTTAAAGAAATCAAAAGCAATATAGCACACATTCAGTTTATACAGGTTCGAGTGTTAAAACTTCTATGTCCTCTCTTCCTTCTGCAGAAGGGATCAATTCACTATATAACTCGAGTTCACTTTGCAAATTATACAATGAATTAAAAGTTTAGCTGAACTTGGTAGCCGTGAATTTCTTTACAAAGTTACCTCAGCTGAGTCGACGGTTCACACTTGCAGTCTCCAGAAGTTAGCTATTGCAGTGGTAGTTTCTTTAGCGGCGGCTCACACTTAGTTGGAAAGTTAGGTGTTATTGACGTCTTTACAAGGTTTTAGATCTCTTTCGATCTTCAAGATAATTGGTCTTGAAATGGATTATCAACTGCTTGAGCTCCTTGAACTTAGCTGGTGTTGATTCGTTGTCGATCTTTGTTGAGGAGTGCTTCAGCTGAACTGTAGCTGTAGTTAGATGTGCTCTTGATTGAATGGCACGATTTATTCCTCAAGTGGATTTTTGCAGATGAATATTATGCTTTTGACAAGTTGAGACTGAACTTGAATATTTTGAAAAACTTTCAAATCTTAGATAGAGAATGTTTGAGCAGCGAAAGTCTTTTTCAAATTTCATTTTACTCAACTTATAAAGAGGAGTGTAATTTTTCCGTTGGCTCTAGTTGATCTCCAAGATAGCGACTGGTTTGTTGGCTCTAATAGCCGTTATGAGTTTAAAGGCAATTATATTCGTTACTCAAAGGTTAACTTCTGGGTATGCATTAACTCAGGTTGTTTGTTCAACCATTAGCCTTGGGTTCGGTTGAAAGAACGAGCCATTTGATCTTTGAGGTTGCTTTATCAGTTAATGCTTTAGTTTTCCTTCAGTGAGTCTACGGTTTCCGTATACTTGGTTGACTCCTCAGTTTGAGGCAACTCACTTTGGATATCTTCATTCTTCAATTTGCAACTTCTCAGTTTGCAAACTTCTCTAACTGCTTCGCTCTCAGTTTGATACGATTTTCATTCACTGAGCTCAGTTTGTTTTCATAACTGAATTAAGTTATAGAGTGCGCTCAGTTTGATCGTGCAGTTCAGATTTTAGTCAACGGTCTAATCAATGCTTAGCTGCTTCAGTTCAGTTTGGCTTGAATCTTCATTATGGCTTCTTGTCTTTGATCTCAGCTTTGACTTCTCTTGATTTTAAACTTCAGTTTTCATTGTTGACTTGATTTGAGCTCAGTTTTCATCGTTGACTTGGTCTTCAATTTTCCTTGAGTGTTCTGACATTCATCAAAACTTTATTGAAGCCTTTTTGTGACTTTTTTCCTAACACTCCTACTAAAAGATGAGATAAAAAAAAAAAAAAAAAAGTGATGTGCTCCCAATTATGACACACACAGTATATAATAACCATTGTTGTAGTGCTGGGCAGTACTTCCAGAGGAAATGAGATGATCACATTGGTTGAGTCAATTAACAAACTATTTAAGGTTTTGGAAGTCTTCAAGAGGGGTGTAATCGAGTCGAGTCGAGTAAAAGCCTTATCGAGCTCAAGTTGGAAAAGAAAAACTTGAAGCTCGACTCTACTCGAGCTCGGTCGAGCTTTAATTTTTTGAGCTTCAGCTCGACTCGATAGCAAACTCGACAAGCTCGATAAAGCTCGCGAGCCTGTCGAGTTCACTATTATGGAGCTCTAGCTCGAGCTCGGTAATTACTCGAGTAGCTCGAACTTGAGCTCGACTCGACAAATCTCAAGTCAATTTTGAGCTTTCACCGAGTCGATCCTGAGTGATTCACGAGTAGACTCGACTCACTTACACCCCCTAGTCTTCAACACGGCTTCATATTGAGTTTTCATTACAATCCCCATATTCTAGAGTCTATTTGCTAGGACCAGCAAGAATTTCTTGTTACACTTTTACAAAAGCGATCTAAGAATGAAGGCTATCAAACTTAACGTGAAAATAAAATCTAAGGCTATGAGATATATGCAACATATACCTATTCATGCCTTTAATATAACACAAAATAAAACAAACAATTAATCATAACATGAAGGATGACACAATACAACACAGAATAAAAGATAAAAATCAAATTGCAACATTATATTAGGACATTGCAAGTATAGTCATATATATGTAAATGATTCGTAAGTTTAGGATATGAAATGACGAGTGGAGACAATCTCAACAAGCATGGTATTTAATAAAAAGAATCTGAAAGCAACATTAAAAAAAGCGTACAGAATAAAAAAGAAATCTAAAAGCAATATAATATATATTAAGCCAAAGCAGTACAAATGAATCAGTGTACATAAAATTAGTAATTTAGTACAAAGGGGGAATCATGGACGATAGTGATTCTCATTCTAGAGGCGATCAACAATCCTGCCCTTGTTGATTGCAAATCATTGATGAGTCCAAATGCCCGTGCATGCTATTTTTTCCTTGGTGGTCATTGCTTTTGTGGCTATGTATTTTATTTTTTTTTTTACAAAATCTTTAAACACATTGAAAGGTTATGACGTCTTAAATAGAATTTTGAGCGTTGGAAACGGTTCCAATTTGAATCTATTTGGGGTTGGAAAAATGCTCGCACCGCTTCAGTAAGCACTTTTCAATAGGAACGATTATTTCAATACACCGCACATCAAATTAGGTTTCAGCAAATAAAATAAAAAATAAAAAAGCCTTTTATATATATAAAAATAATAATCAATTATTTAAAAAATTAAACACTGTTCTAAAATTCAAACTTGACTGGCGGTGGTGCTTCAATAACCGCTCACACCTTTTTAAACATAGAATTAACTTAATTATGATTTCTTAAGAAATAAATTAATTATGAATGGTCTAAATTTCCCCCACTATTATGCTTTTATATATTATTATTATTATTATTATTATTATTATTATTATTAGATTATATTCTCTGGTTACACAGTCAATTAAAAAAGTTGCTACTAAACAAATGAAAACTTATAACTTGAAAATGTAACACAAAGTGAAATATCGAGAGTGCAACCAGAAATCTCTTATAGTAAACGGGAAAGAAATCAACACTTTCTTTCTATGTTGGGGAAAAAAATCATTTATTATCTTGTTGAAATAAATCATAAATTTAAAATAAATCCCAATATTATTTCATAGGGTATACTAAAACAGTGAAAATCCATACATCAAAGAGAAAAGTCTCCCATTCAAAACTCAAATAAATTCTAGAAATTAAAATTAAAGATATATTAATAAACACACAATTTAAAATCAACCGCATTAAATTAGAATTCAAACAAGGAAAAATATAAAACAATCTAGAAATTAAAAATAAACCTAAAAAAATCTGATTAGATCCTCCATGTCAAACCATGTTACATTTTGTGTGCTATAACTATTTTTTTTAATATACCCTTATTGGGAAATGATGAACTGTAAACTAAAAATAATTATATTAAAGTAAATCATAATAAATAATAAATAAATAAATATTATAAAAAAAATTTAACACAGAAAATGCAATAGAAAATGTCATAGGGATCAAATGTGCCAAAAAAATACATTAAGAAACCCATCTTAGTAGAATCAATTCCTAGCTAGCTAGATCTTTATTTCACGGCCACTGGTAGAATCAATTCCTAATCGTAATAAATCTTAAAAAAAATGATTAGCTTTTAAAAGGGGTGGAATTATGGAATGGCAATGCTACATGATAGTAATTATTCCCACTTCTTTCGAAAGAAATTTGACCGAATCCACCACATCAAATGTTTAAATTATCCACACAATTATTCTTCACTAACGCATGAATATTAGTTTTATTGTTACTTATATGAGTTATATCATTTATATATTTTATCTTGTTTTGAGAAAATATAATTTATATTTATTAAGTTGTTGATTTCGATAATAGCGCTCCTTAGTGAGGAGTTAACGTTCAATAAAATAATGCATGGACGAAATTAGCCTTTGGGTAAAATGTGGATTTTGAAACAGATAAGATATTGGGCTATCCAACTTGGACTCACGAGCCCACTAAAACAAGCCCGATCTAATGGAGAGAGTGAGAGAGAGAGAGGGGGGGGGGGGGTGGGGGTTGGAAGTAGGGGTGGCACGGTAAGGTATACCTTACTTTTTTCCTCATACATTTACCTTACCTTACTTGTACGGTATGGAGAAAATTCATACCGTTACCTTACCTTAAGGTTCGGTATACCTTCCAACGGTATACCTTAAGTTCGGTATGAAACAAATGGTATATCTTTGTCGTACCTTTAGTTCGGTATACATTACCGACATCGGTATACCTTACTAACATCAGTATACCTTACTATATCGGTATACTTTACCGACATCGGTATACTTTATTGACATCGGTATACCTTATCATACAATCCTAGGATATATCATATATCTCATATATTTACTCAAAATATATGAAACACTCCTAATAACGATCAAAATTTAATAAAATAAAATAAATATCTTCATGTCACGATAATTAAAGTCCAATAAAATAAAATAGATATAATAATTCAAATTTAACACTCCAATGCAAAAATTAAAATAAAAACAACCAAGTGATATTCCAAATCCCAACAAATACAAGAAATAAAAATAAACCGAGTCTAGAATGTTTTCCAAAAACTAATACAATCTTCAAATTTGAATCTCAAGAAACCTGCAAAATTAACAATTATGTTAGTACTTTAATTACAAATTACAACATACAAAATGAAAAAAAATAAAATATATAAGAACATAATCTTACTTTTCAAGTTACACCCACACTAAGTGGAAATGGTAGAGAAAGTTTTTATAACATATTTACTAGTATTATATATCAATCACGTTTTTATAATTAATATAAATTGTATAAAAATATTATAAACTTATTAAATATTACGAATTTGAAATTTTTTACTTAGAAATCGTAAGAATTATTTAAAAAGTATATAATATATTAATAAAGAACACACTTAGCATTACAATGCATTAAGTATAACATAAAATTAATTATAAGTGTTGATATTATAAATTCACTAGAGATTTATAAATGTATAACATATTTACTAGTATTATACATCAATTATGTTTTTATAATTAATATAAATTGTATAAAAATATTATAAACTTATTAAATATTACAAATTTGAAATTTTTTACTTAGAAATCGTAAGAATTATTTACTAAGTATATACTATACTAACAAAGAACACACTTATCATTACAATGCATTAAGTATAACATAAGATTAATTATAAGTGTTAATATTGTAAATTTACTAGATATTTATAAATGTATAACATATTTACTAGATTAATTATAATTGTTAGATATTTACATATATATCATATTTACTAAGTATTATATATCAAGTATCTATAATTCACATATACATATATTTATATAATATCATAAAAATAACAGTATATACCATTAGCTCGGCATATACCGTTGTGATGGTATATACCGTTGGTGCGGTATTTGCCGGTATATCGGTATACCGGTACATACCGCACCAACGGTATATACCGTCACAACGGTATATGCCGAACTAACGGTATATACCGTACCTACGGTATATACCAATACAACGGCATATGCTGAACTAACGGTATATGCCGAATTAACGGTATATACCTTAAAAATTCGGTATACTGTCGGTATCGGTATACGCCGGTATACCTCGGTTTTTAAGATTCTATATCGTTACCTTACCGAAAAATCTCGGTACGGTATCATACCTTACCGAAAATACCGGTATACCTTAAAGTTCGGTATTACGATATTTTTTCCGGTACGATAAGTACGGTATGACGGTATTTTTCCCCAGCCCTAGTTGGAAGCAGGAGAGTCGACTTCTTCGTTGAAAATGTGAGCTTTGATAAATTTATCTCCTTTTTTTTCCAGTTTCTTCTTTTAATTTGTGGTTCAATTGTTTTGCATTTGCTATAATCTGGAGTTGTTACTAGATGATTTTATTTTTGTGTTTAATTTGAATTTATCTTCAATCGATCACAACGTAATTGTTACTTTTGAAAAGATGGGTCGAGCGCCTCTCTTTTATTAATGATTTGACTGCTAATGCAATTTCTCCATGAGGTTTTCATTTTGTTTAAGAATGTTTTTGTCAAGGCTGATGCACTTTTGTTTTAATTGATTCGTTTAAAACCGTGTGATTTGTGATTGTGTGTGTGAATTGTGCAATACTCAAACATATTATTCATAACAGATGGTTTCTAAACTGCTGATTGTTAGAACTGATTTTTATTTAGTTTTGAGTAAAATTGTTGTTAGAACTGATTTAAGAACATTTGAGATCTCTTGATACTTGTGATTTTGATATCTAGCTTCTCATTATGTTGAGTTGGGCAGTTTTACATCCCAAAATTTGATGAACTACAATTATATGAAAACAGCCAAGGCACATACATTTTTTTGAGGCCCACCATCATATCATTTATTTTTTAATAAATCATATTTCATTTTCATTTTAACTTTTATATTTAATCAATATTGTATTTTATTTTAATTATACATTTTTTTTTCAATTCTTTTAAATTTTTATATTTTATTAATTTAATTAATATTAACAATTTTTTTTATTTATTAAAATTTGAAATTTTATTTTATTTATGAACGAGCTAGTTTTTTGTACCTAACCATCAAAATAAAACAATAATATTTTGATCAGTACAACATTGAAAAATAAAGCATAAACGATACATAAATTAAAATATTAAAATAATAAATGAACTACATATTAAAATTATAGTGGTCGTATCGTGCCCAAATGTGATCAATCAAGTCGGCTCGAAGCTTGTGATGATTGTTTTTATCTCGTAGTTCAGCTTCTATATTTACTCGAGAAGCGAAATTTGTTGGGGCTCCTTGTCTAGCAAAATTATTCTCATTATTGGTAGATTCTTTCGACTCCGGCCAATTAGTTGATGCACTTCCATCATCTTCGATTATCATATTATGAAGAATAATACAAGTATACATGATGTCCTTCAAGTTACTCCGGTACAAAAAACGGGCTGGACCTCTAATCATTGCCCAACGAGCTTGGAGTACCCCAAATGCCCGTTCAACATCCTTTCTTGCAGACTCTTGCATTTGCTTGAATAACGTTTTCTTGGGTTCATAAGTAGAATGAAAACTCTTGATAAAAGCTGCCCATTCTGGATAAATTCTATCTGTAAGATAATATCCTCTATTATATTATCTAGCATTCACCGTAAAATTAATTGACAGTGATTTCCATTGGATCACCTCATTGAACAAATGTGATTGATAAAGCACATTGAGATCATTATTTGAACCGGCGACTCCAAAATATGCATGTCATATCCAGAAATCTGCCAATGCAACCGCTTCAAGCATTAGTGTTGGAGATCCATGATCACCTCGAGTAAACTGACCCTTCCACACAACCGAATAATTTTTCCATGCCCAATGCATACAATCAAGGCTACCTAACATCCCAGGAAACTCATGCCTCTGCTCATGCATATGGATCAAACGCCGACAATCATCAACATTGGATTTTCTTAAGTATCTTTCCCCAAATACATCAATAACATATCGGTAAAAGTTGAACAAACATTTAATTGCAGTTGTTTCCACAACTCAGAGATACTTATCATAATGGTCAGCGGGACCTCCATATTTTAATTGATGGATAGCTACCGTACATTTTGAAGTGATGAGAAACCCACTCTCCCTGTTGCATCCTCTTTCTGATGAATAAGTCTCTACCCATTCAGAAACGGCATCGAAACACATCACTTGGCCATCGAGGATTTTCAGAGAAGTAATCCTCAAAAAGTCAAGCGTCAACTGCTTCATGATCTTGATGGATATATCTTTTTGTTCTTCACGTTCTAGTGGAAGAACTTGCTACACTTTCAAGAAGCTTGTGTTGTTGTTCGAGAATTTTGAGGAACATTTTATCATCTGCATCATCAGCTAAAAACCTTGCTAGTGCTTCAAGATTGTTATTGAGATTGGGCTCAGAAGACATTGTATAACTTAAATTACAGATGGAAGAGATGTGAAATTTAGAAAAAAGAGAATTGCGAAGAGATATAAGTTTGCAGAGAAAAATGAGTTGTGTGGATACATCTAAAGTATACCCACTCATATATATAGACTAGTTGACAAAGGTTATTTTTGTAATAAAAAACTATTTCATGAGTGATATTTGGCAGCACATACATTATTTAAAGAGTTGGCAATAGCTCGCAACAACTATATTTCATAGATTAGATGGCAACATGATTCTTGTATAGATTAGCTGACAATACTTTTTTGTATAGATTAACTGACAGCACATATTTCAATAAATCACGATATAATTAATTTCAATAAAACCACATTAAATAGAGTACAACACATTATATAAATTATAATAAAACAACACTTACATAAGTATAAATAAAAACACACTACTATGCATAAATTAAAAAAAGAAATAAATGACACTACATAAACATAAATAAGACTAATACGAGATACGAAGACTAGACTACTGGATTCTCCATTTCTTCTTGATATCTTCGAGCATTATCATGTGTGCTTGAAGTGCGATCGGGTTCATTCCAGTGGTATCCTTAGTGAGTATAAGATCTCATTAAATCTGTTGAGATCTTTGATATCTTGGATTTTCCCCTATTGAACAGTTTCATATCTATTCATGTTGTTTGAGATGATTGTTTTAACTTCATTGAAAGACTCGTCACTTTTCACTTTGCCTTTCTTCTTTGTTGTTTTTGACCAATCGGACGAACACATTCTTCAACGCTGTCCTCGTTGTTTGAGAATGATGTATAAGCCCCTGACATAGAAGTTTTCAATTTTTTTTACCTCGATGATCCCGATCACCTGGGTTTGACCACTTCAAAGAGTCCTTTAGAATTTACCACATGTTTAACAGTTTAAAAGATTTATTGTTGGTTTTGTGCTCCCACTTTTTAAGTGCCTCCATGAGTATATCAGCGTCATTATGACCATATCCCTAACCTTGTTTCACAGAAATATATTATGCATTAAAGGAATTCACACTTCTTTGTGTTGTATAGAAATGTATCTTCATTGCTTCCTAATGTCTCACTGGAGTGTTAGCGGGATTATTTTTATTGTATTCTTTTGCAATTCTTTTCCACATTTTTTCTAATTTTTGATCAGTGCCGACCATTGGATCTTCGCTGATGCCAATAAAACACTTTGCAAGAATCTCATTTTCTTTGTAGGTCCATCTTGTCTTCCTTCGTTGCACGACATTGTCTTTATCAGCGGCTTCGAAATCCGATTCCAGGTTAATGTTCTAAATCCCTGGTGGTGATGAATGTGACAGGAAATGAGAACTTTGCCCAGAAGCTAGAGTTGCAGATTTCTTGTCAATACTAGTTGCATCTATACTAGCATTTTTTGTTGATTTTGAAGACATTTCCACTGGACTTCCATAAGACAATCCATGTGGATGAGGCATATAGGGATGATATTGATAACAGTTTGGCGGATACATCATATATGGAGCTCTTGGTGGATAAAAATTTGGCAGATGAAAATTTTTATTTGAAGGAGGGTTTTTGAAATTTTGTGGAGTAACATTGGAACTTTAAGGAGGGTAGTTATTGGAATTTTTTTCAGGATTGGATGAATTGAACAAGTTCTCCCAAAGATTCCTATCCATTCTAAAGTTTGAAAAATAAATTATAGAACTTTGAAATTTGATAGAAGATATTTGATTTGTTTTCCAATCAATATATTATATAGGAAAATTTTAGATATATAAATAAAAATATTTGTGATAAAAAAAAAATATGACCAAATCATACACTGTCATGCATTCTGCAAATTGAAAAAGGAAGCAAAATCAGAAAGAGAAATCAATACAGAATTTGTAACATGACCATACAATGACAAAGTTTTGAAAATTAAAATTGCAAAGTTCAAAAAAGTTACTAAAGTTATTTAATTTTGTAGATGTTGCAAATCAAAATATATGTTATTTGTATCAAAAAATTATAGCAATTAATTATTTTTTTGGAATATATAGCAATTAATTATAGCAAGAAAATGACAATTAATTATTTTCGATTGATATTAGTATTTTTTTTTTCAAACATTGATATATATTATAATATACAATATTTAGAAAAATATAAAATATAAAATATATTTTTTGATATAAAATAATATAAAACATTGACATAAATTAAAAAAAAAAATGAAAGAATTGAAATATGTAAAATGAAAACAAAAAGAAAAGAATGAAATTGGAAAGAAAAGAAAAAAAAATGTTTAAAAATAAAATATAGGAAACATATGAGCCACATGCAGAATTTTTCATTTATCTCTTCTCTTACATTCGTTCTCTTTTTTTGGGCCAAATTTGAGTACATAGATATGTACTCAAATTTCATTTAGCTTCTTTTTGGTCTTTGGCCACAATGGTTGTACATGATTTTGAGTATAAAAAAGTTATTATGTACCTAATATTTTGACCCATTGGGGGTGCTCTGATGAAGATTACTAGACAATTTGTACAATGATGACAAACCTTTGACTTTGAGTTGTGACATTATAAATTTGAAACATATTCTCAATTATAGTCTTTTAGAAGCAATTTCATCTTTAAATCATTCCAAGAACAGATAGGCCCCGGGAGGCACCAATGCAAGCAGTCATTCTGGATTTTTGCATAATTATCTTTTCCCTTATACGGATGGACCTCTCGGTAAATTTCGGGATGCCCGTCTAGTCTCAAGAGTGAGAGTAACATCGTGTCAAGCAGCTTCAAACCCTTCCCTGCCGCCCTCCGAAACTCTTCTAGTTCAACCCTTCTCATACCATAACATTAATCCTAATCTCCCATCTCTCATATGGCCTTGTCCTGTTGCAGTAGCCACCACTGTTTCACTCTTCTTTCTCAAAGTGATCAAGAGTCAAGGTTCTAAACAATGCCACCAACGACCTGTTCTTCGAGTTGTTGATGAAGTTTAGGATTGAGCTGAGTGTCTGATGCAGATAGAAACATATATATTAAATTAATTATAAATGAATCTAAAATTTAATATAAAAAATATGAATACTCAGTGCCCTTTTGTAGGCGTATGCGAATCCTTATTGGGATATGTTCGCGTTGTAATTGTGGCACCCTATCAGAGTGTTATTCTCATAGTAGAGTACGGGTTTGAGAAACCATTTCCCACCATCATTCACTACGTAGTCGAGATTCTCGTACTCCTTCATCTAGGCTCTATCTGGCTCGTCAAGGTGGAGCTTGATTATGTCCGAAGAAATCACATTGTCATCCTCGAAAATGTTTGCTCTTGTTAGGAAAGGAGACCATATTACTGAGACAGTGACATTATGAGAGGGAAATGTCCACTTCCTGTTTTTGTATGTCTTGCCATGGTAGACTTCCATAGCTTGTTCAACCTACAACGTATTGTTATAAGTCAGATGCTACACCGTGTGAAATATACTTCATAGCATAACTTGGTGTTATTGGTAAAGTAATCAACCTTAATTATTCGTTTCCATTAATTTAGACAGATTTGGTATGAAAAAATCCCAACAAACACTCGTAACAACAACTATGTCACAATCATGAACTCCTCAAAGAAAGTGATTGATCAACGTTACTAAATTCCATATGAAAGTTGCAAAACAGTAATCCGTGCTTATACGAGTTTTAGTTAACTGCTTAAAAACTGTTCTGTGATATGTGTGGGACAGATGCAAGAACATAAATGAACAAAGCAGTAAAAACGCACGAGATGGTAACCCAATTCGGTTCAAACAACCTACTCTGAGGGGATTGCTCCCAAACTTGAAGTTCCGACCATTACTCCTTCGAAGAGTGTATTAAGGATCTTACACATACAAGCCTCCCACCTTATGACGTCCGTTCTTCTCTTCGAACTCTTTCACTAGCCGAAAGTTGTAAGATCCCCTCACAACCCTGACACTAGACTCCCTCTAGCTACCTATAATTTCAACTTACAATCTCTCCCGAGATTGCGTACAAAACTAGAATAAAAATCCCCTCACGTGTTTTACTCGAAAACACTCAAAACTAGTATATCATGTTGAACAGTTTAATGAACAACTACTAGTAACAAAATGACCACAAACTGATTCTAACACTAGAATCTAAACAAAATATAAATGGTACCGATTGCTCCTCAATTCGGTCTTCTTATAGACTTTGGCGTCGATCTCCATCCGCCGCTAACAAGGTAAGTAGATTGTGGTTTGTGGCCTTCCAAACGTGTGTAGATACTCTCCATGTGTAGTAGGGTTAATTCAGCACGGAATCTACACCACAAAGCAGTAAAATCAATTTATCTTGACCTTCCAAACTGGTTCGGCGCAAGATCTTTCCAACAAGGAAACTGCCATAAATAGAGTGTCCCTGGTTCTGTCTGGGACAAACTCTGGAACAGTTCACCAACTATTCTTCTTTTCTTGCACAGTGGAAAACAAATCTTCGTGGGACATACCCAGGCACACATTGTGGAACATATCTCGCCAATACAACAACACAAATACTTAGTGCATGACGGTGGCACTAACAATCTCTCCATTTGGCATTTATGGTCGGAAATTATCATCACGATCTGCACAACACTTGAATAAACTTCGCAGATCTAGAATATATAAAAAAGAGTGATATATTTAAAAAACTGTTAGGGATAGTTTCAAGCACATTCCCCCTGAAGCTGAACTGGAAGTGCCTTCATCACGATCAGAGCAATGTTTTGCAGTATAGAACTGCGTTGTCAGTTGATCAAATTAAAGAACAGACCAATAAAAATAAAATGGGGTAAACAACATCCCCAATAAAAAGTTTGTTCAGAAACCATCAAATATTAAAAAATGAGCACACACTCAACACAGCAGCAACAGCAAAAAGACCATCCTTCATCCAACCGTGGCCTTCGTTCACCAACATCCTTCTCCCCCTTAATTGTTGCCAGAAACGGCAAACACCAATCGTCAGGCCGGGGAGACAGCAGCATCATCAGCATCATTGTCATTAGCATCAGTCGACTTATCAGCAGCTGGGACAGAGGAAGCACTCGGCATATCAAGCGGTGAGGCAAGTCCAAGAGCTCTGGCTCGGAGATCAATCAGCAAAGCCTCCAACTCCTGCTTTCTGATTTTGAAAGTCCGAATAGACTTGCTCAGGAACACCACTTCACGTTCCAGAGACTTGATATGCCTGTCAAAGAAAATAAATGTGACAGAAAAAGAAGCAGTAGATCTGTCTGGAATAGATGTTGGCACGGGTCTCGAGCTTTTATCAGCATCACGGGCAGGAATATCCGGAGCATACTGGGACGAGAATAGCTTGTGGCTGATTGTCAGAGGCTGCGCAACAGGCGCATACACATCATTGGCAGAGATAACATTGTGCTGGGCCAGAATGATGCTAAAGATGAGACCAGGATAGCTAACAGGCTGCTGGGTACGAGAGGATTCAGCATGAGCAAGCACATGCTCAAAGATGATCAGACCAAGGTTAAACTTTCGACGAGTGCCTACTTTAAATAGCAACAGAGCCATAGGCTTGCCCACAGTCGAGTCATGGGTATTGGGTAACCAATTCCAAACAGCAACCTTGTGCAGTATCGAATACTTCACACTCAAGTCCGAAGCTAACAAAGCACGCCTAGATGGCCAAACACACCGACTTTCCCCAGTCAATTCCGACACAACCTCATTCATATCAAAGACTGGCGCAGGAGCAACAATATTTTCACGTCCTAAAAACTCATTAATCATCACAGGAGAGAAGACAATCCAATAACCATGCACAAAAACAGAGACAGCATGATCATATGAAGCATCACGCATGCGCTTGGACAAGTTGGTATAAAATTCATGTACAACAGCAGCTATGAATGGAGGTGCAGAGTAAGCAAAATTTTCCAATCGAAGATCATGCAACAAGGTATCACCATCCGTCCCCTCTATATCAGACTTACTTAAGCAACGCTTGAAAACTAATGAGCGACTAGCAACAATATTGAATTGTGATTGATAAAAAGTAGAGATGAACTTACTAGAATCAAAGACTTCAGAATCTGAATCTGATCTGTCTGGAACAGACTCAGGGACATCATCAGCTTCTTCGCTAGAAGGGGAAGAAGTTCTGGCTTGCTTCATCAGTGGGTGATGACATCTCGACATTAACCCTATCCTCTGCTCAGACACACTCCGTATAACACGGCGAGCAGGAACAACATCAGGCTTCTTAGCCAAAGCTTTTTTCCCAGAGGGCTTCATCGATTTGGGGGGGTTTTGATGAAGACCCCTTCTTAGCATCAACTTTCTTAGATTTGGGGGTTTTTGAAGAAGATACCATCTTCGCAGCAACCTTAGCCAACACCTTCAATTTCAAATTGGCGATAGGTGTGTCATCTTCATCATCAGACATCAGAGGAGTGACTGGAACATCTCTAAACTCCAACTTGCATTTGGACCCGCGAGTTTTGGAGGAGGTAACCTTAGGAGGTGGGACAGAATCAACCTCATGAACAGAAGAATCTTCATCGAGGAAGGAGATATCGATATCATCTTCACCTTGATCTTGAACAAGGGTTTCAACAGCAGCAACATGTGATACTTCACCAAGAGGAACTTGAACAGTGACAATGGGCATGACACTATACACAGGGACAGCAGCAGAAAGAGACGGAGATGAGGTCGTGCAAGGCAATGAAGAAAATGATCTGGAGCTGTAGTTTAAAGGTCCTATGACGCGTTTGCGAGCTAAGAAGTTGCAAGCTTATTTACAAGCTTCTATTCGTCGCAAATTCAAACTTGGTGAAGATGAAGTTAAGGGCAGCTCGAGATTGATCACCATGCTTGCCATAGATGATGAAGGAGGAAGCATGAAGACGTGAGAAGAAGAATGACGCCATTTGGACGTGTGCATGAAAAGTTATACGCGTTTGCATGGGAAATCGGGAGATGCTGTTTTTCATGCAAAGGTGGCAAGAATAATGAAGACATGAGCCACGAAATTAAATCAATTATTTCAGCCCATGATCGAGTTTTTAAGGTCCAAGATGGCGTGGATTTGCAAGCCCAAGTCCATTGGGATTTATCCTTATCTAGTTAGATTTAGATAGATTTTTCTTATCTTATTTTTGGTATCTTTTGATTTTATCCTATTTTTATTAGGATTAGTGTTAGAATCGAATCCTTAAGTTATTAGGACTCTAATTTTCATCCATATGCTCTCCTATAAATAGGAGCACCCTGTGACATTTATAATTCAGACAATTGCAAGAAATAAAGAGTTATTCTCAATCTGTCTCACGATCCTTCAGTTGGTCAAACTTTTATCTACAATTCTATTGTTCTAGCAAATCAATAGTCTTATTTAAGTTCTTCAGGGTATAATTAAGTACTTGGGAGAATTGCTATCCGGAGAAGCTACACGTGCGCGTTCGGGTTATTCAACACGGGTTCGCCGAATCTAACCAATCCACAACACATCGTCACCGCCGCCAATACCATCACCACCGCCGCCATCCGCCGTCCACCCTACTGTATTCCAGCCACCCTCGAGCCATCCTACGTGTTCCAATCGAGTCCTAGTTCGTGTCTACGTGATTCTAGTAAGTTTTATCATGTTTTGAGTCGGATTGATTCCATTGTTTTCTAGCTGACGTTGTTCGTTCTTGAAGTCTTCCGCATGCATAAATCTCGTGTCTTGGATACATTGTCCGGGTCACATCATAAATTTGGTATCAGAGCCATGTCAGCTCAGCTGGTCGTGGTTCAATCCGACGTGTCATCTACCTGTCAAATACGTGTCATTTAATTTTCGTTTTGTTTCGAGTCTTGTAATCCGATTTTTATTCATTGAAAAAAAAGAGTATTCGGAAAAAAAAAGATAAAAAAAATGAAAAAAAAAATGAAAATCAGATTTAAAATTCTTGTTGGATTCGATTTTTCCTTGTGTTTAGATTTGTTTCCTTATTTTTAGAGATCTTTAGATTGTGTTCACATTGGTCAAACACATCCAAAATCCTTTTTCCTCATCCATTAGATTTTCTACCTTGTTTAGATATCTTTCATCCTAATCCATATCTATTCAAGATCTTTCCATCCTCATCCATATCTAATCAAATTCTCCATCCCTATCCATCCCTATTTTCGATCCTAATCACTAAAGGGATTCGAAATTTCTCATATTTTCCATATACACCCGGTTCACCTTATACACCACATAGTCCATACACCCATACACCCATACACCCGTACACCCATACACCTATGGTCCACATACACCATCTAGTTGAATACTCATTCCACATGCCTACTTCTACTCTTAGCAACCTTCCGACTTGATTCTATCCATTGGAGCTTAAAGAAGACCCAGAGGAGCTAGTCAAGAGAAGCTACTGAAGTTTTCGATCCACCCACCCCCATATTTCACTCCACACATGCACCACACATACTTGAGAGTTAAACACGAGTGGAAAAAATCAAGAGTGACATACACGAGCGTCTATGAGGAATTGTGAGGTTCTACTTTGCTTTTTCTTCACGTTTGTTCGTTTTGCAGGTACAATGAAGAAAAGAAATAACAAAGAGGCGTCTACCCCACCCTTTAAGGAGCCTAGTTCACCCAACATCCCAGGCGAGCAGTCCTACTTGTCCGAACCACAGTGGGATGCCAAGTACCAATATGAAGCTCTAGCAAAGCATTTTGAGCGACAGACTCGTCTACTAAAAGACGAACTTGGCAACCAAGTAGCTGAATTGCAAAAGGAGCTTGCAAAACTAAGGTCCCAGTCGATCGCATCCCAAACAGTCCAAGGAGATCCTGAGAAGAGGCCACTCGAGCCTCAAGATGAAGATACGAGGCAATCTGAGCCTCAAATCAATACAGAGAGACAATCCGAGCCTTAAGACAACACAGAGAGGCGTCCCGATCCCCAGGATGAAGTACATGGCCGACGCTAGTAGCAGAGACAAGTCAACAGGCCGCCGCCTGTACAGCAAATTGAACAAAGGCCGCCCCGTGAGCCCACCTTTG
This sequence comes from Perilla frutescens, assembly GCA_026008535.1. NCBI lineage: Eukaryota > Viridiplantae > Streptophyta > Magnoliopsida > Lamiales > Lamiaceae > Perilla > Perilla frutescens. The sequence continues at coordinate 35,557,296 of BRKX01000012.1, forward strand.
AAGAAGACTATGACTACGGATACGATTCCTATGCAGCCAGTGGTTATGAAGCTGATTACATACCATAAGGGCGAAGAGAACGCCATGGACGACCCCGAGGTCCCCATAGGTGTGTGAATCATGATGATGATGATGATGGTAGGCTCAACAACATCAAGACGAGCATACCCGAGTTTGAAGGCCTTCACGATCCTGACATCTACTTAGATTGGGAACGTAAGGTAGAAAAGATCTTTGCATGCTACAACTTTTCAGAGCAAAAGAAGGTGCAGCTCCCATGCTTAGAGTTTAGAGGCTACATAGCCTCGTGGTGGGAAATGCAATAAGAAAGAAGGCGCAGAAATCACAACCCTCCCATCGACAATTGGGAAGAAATGAAGGGATTCATGTGTGGGCGATTTATACCCATGCATTATGAAAGAGAGCTTGAGAAGAAGCTCAATTAGGTCAAGCAAGGTACTAGATCAATCGCAGAGTACCATAAGGTACACCTTCAATCCAGCCCCTACACGTTCATCTTGGAGTAAAGGTACACCTTCCACATCACTTTCTACCCATTCTACTGACTCCACTCGACCAAGAGGTCCATCCAGACCACCCGAACTACGTCTCGACCATTCTACACCGCAGTCAAACCGTAGACCTGAGTCTACGCCGCCCAATCCGCCAAGGCCGACCCCTACTCGGCCAAATCAAGGTGCAACAACCCTTAATGCAGCCCCTAATCATGCTCGTGATATTCAATGTCATAAGTGTCGAGGTTGGGGCCATTTCCAAGCTGAATGTCCAAACCGACGAGTTCTATACTTAACAGAATCAAATGAAATCGAATCATCCAGTGAGGATGAAATAGAGCCCGTGGGCGATGCCACCATTGAAGAAGAGATCAAGAATGATGCACCCAATGTAGTGGTCGATCCAGAAGTTCAACTCAGTTTGGTCACAATCCGGAGTTTGAGCATCATTCGAGAAGAGGAACAAGAACACCAACGGGGGAATATCTTCTATACCCGTGCAGTGATTCAAGGTCACACGTGTTTTATGATTATTGACAGTGGCAGTGTGATCAATGCCATCAGTCAATATGCAGTGGAAAAACTTGGTCTACCCGTTCAACAACATGCAAAGCCTTACAGATTGCAGTGGCTTACAGAAAGAGGCGAGATACGCGTGGTTCACCAGGTAAGTGTCTCATTCTCAATCCATAAGTTTTCTGACACTGTTTTGTGCGACGTTATCCCTATGGATGTGGCACACTTGTTGTTAGGCAGACCTTGGCAGTATGATCGACGTGTTGTCCACGATGGACGTCTAAACACCTACACCATCGACATTGATGGCCGAATCAGCACCTTAAGGCCATTATCACCTAAAGACGTTGCTTTGGATCAGCAACGCATACAAGAGAGGTTCAAAGAGGAAAATGCGAAGTAAGCAGCCGCAAAACGGGCCTCGAAGGCCACGACCGAAACCACAGCCCCCGGACAGCCCCTAGCCATCACCCCTACCCCTTCTAAGCAACCTCATTTAGAGCCCTTATCTGTGGAAAAGAAGAAAGAATCGAGTTCAAACAAGCCTCATGTGAAGAGCTTGTTTATTTCAGCAAAAGGAGTTCAAAAAGCCGTTAAAGCAGGTATGCCCCTTGTTCTACTCACATTTAAGAGCAGTGCTACTAATGATTATTTTCCTAGTGATGTGCAGCCCTTACTTGATGAGTTCAAGGACGTTTTTCCTAAAGAGATACCCGGAGGACTTCCACCAGTGCGAGGAATCGAGCATCAGATCGATTTCATCCCCGGAGCCGTGCTTCCCAACCGACCAGTCTATAGGACGTCTCCCGACGAGACTAAGGAGATAGATAGGCAAATCAAAGAGCTGTTGGAGAAGAAGCAAATTCGAGAGAGCTTGAGCCCATGCGCCGTTCCAGTGATTCTAGTGCCAAAAAAGAACAACGAATGGCGTATGTTCATGGACTGCCCTGCAATCAACAAAATCACGATAAAGTATCGTTTTCCCATCCCTAGATTAGATGTATGCTTGATGAGTTATCTGGTTCGCGTGTCTTTTCTAAAATTAATTTACGTTCTGGTTATTTTCAAGTACGTATGCAAGAAGGTGATGAATGGAAAACTGCATTTAAGACTAAGCATGGTTTGTATGAATGGCTTGTTATGCCTTTAGGTCTCACTAATGCACCAAGCACATTTATGCGTCTGATGAATCATGTTTTACGTGAAGTAATTGGAAAGTATGTTGTTGTATATTTTGATGACATCTTGATTTACAGTGACACGACACATACACATATGCAGCACCTTAGACACTTTTTTGAGCTTCTTAGGGAGTCGAAATTGTATGGTAATCTGTCCAAGTGTTCTTTTTGCATGAATAAAGTCGTGTTTCTAGGCTTCGTTGTGAGTTTACATGGTATAGAAGTAGACCGTTCCAAAATCAAAGCGATTGAGGAATGGCCCACTCCTAAGTCTGCGAGTGATGTGAGGTCTTTTCACAGCCTTGCTGGTTTTTATCGTCATTTTGTGCGCGATTTCTCCAGCATAGCCGCGCCGCTTACTGAGTTAAGCAAAAAAAATTGCAAGTTTGAATGGGGTCCTGTTTAAGAGCATGTGTTTAACACTTTAAAGTCTTGTTTATGTAATGCGCCTGGTCTTGCTCTTCCGGACTTTAATAAGACTTTTGAAATCGAATGTGATGCCTCGGGCAAAGGAATTGGTGTTGTTTTGATGCAGGAACAGCGTCCAGTCGCCTATTTCAGTGAAATGCTCCATGATGCAGCCCTTCGTTATTCTACCTATGACAAGGAGTTGTACGCACTCAAGAGAGCTTTAGAGACGTGGCAGCACTATTTGTGGCCTAAGGAGTTTGTGATTCACACGAATCACGAAAGTTTAAAGCATTTGAAAGGCCAACAAAATCTGAACAAGCAACATGCACGATGGGTAGAGTTTATCGAGTCTTTCCCGTAAGTCATCAAGTACAAGAAAGGCGCCGAAAACGTTGTAGCTGATGCATTGTCGAGAAGGTATGTTCTCTTGAACCTTATGCATGCTAAGATGTTGGGATTTGATACAATTAAGGAGTTATATACGTGTGATGAGTTTTTCGCTCCCATATATGCTGATTGTTGCTCAAAATCTCGTACTTATGATGGATATTTCGTGCATGATGGGTTCTTGTTCAAGGGTTCACATTTATGCATTCCTAAGTCTTCTATGCGTGAGTTATTAGTTCTTGAATCGCATACGGGAGGTTTAATGGGTCACTTTGGTGTGTCTAAGACGTTAAACTTGCTGCATGAACATTTCTTTTGGCCACGTATGAAGCATGATGTTGAGAATGTGCGTAGTAGATGCATTACATGTAGGAGATCGAAATCTACTTCACATCATTTTGGTTTATACACTCCTCTACCAGCCCCGTCTTCCCCGTGGATTGATTTATCTATGGATTTCATTTTGGATTTACCACAGTCTAGGTCTGGTCGAGATTCTATATTTGTTATCGTTGATAGGTTTTCCAAGATGTCTCATTTCATTGCATGTAGAAAAATCGATGATGATGTACACATTGCCAATCTGTTCTTTATACATGTTGTGCGTTTACATGGAATACCTAGAACTATTGTTAGTGATAGGGATTCTAAGTTTCTAGCACATTTTTGGCGTGTACTATGGGGTAAGCTAGGTACTAAATTGTTGTTTTCTACTGCATGTCATCCGCAAACTGATGGACAAACTGAAGTAGTTAATCGCACTTTAGGTACTTTGCTGCGTTCTTTAGTTAAAAACAACTTGAAATCATGGGAAGATTGTTTGCCATATGCTGAATTTGCTTATAATCGAGTTGTGAATTCATCTACCAATATGTCTCCGTTTGAAGTTGTTTATGGTTTTAATCTGCTAACGTCTAATGATATGTTACCTTTACCTGTTGAGCATCTAACAAGTGTTAAAGGTACAAGAAAAGCGGAACAAGTTAAGGAGATGCATGAGAAAGTACGTGCGCGTATTGAAGCCATTGGCGCATGTAATGCTGTTCAAAAGAACAAACGGCGCAAACAGTTGATTTTCCAGCCCGGAGATCGTGTTTGGATTCATCTGAGTCCTGGACGGTTTTCTAACCTGAGGAAGTCGAAGTTGATGCCGAGAGGAGATGGACCATTCACCATGCTGAGTTGAGTCAATGACAATGCATATCTCATTGATTTACCCGGTGAGTATAAGTGTTCATCTACATTTAATGTTGCTAACTTATCTCCCTTTTCTGCAGATGATGAGTTCGAACATGATGAGTCCCCGAATTCGAGGATGAATTCTTTTCAGCAGGGGGGAATGATGAGGTTGTGCAAGGCAATGAAGAAAATGATCCGGAGCTGCAGTTTAAGGTCCAATGACGCATTTGCGAGCTAAGAAGTTACATGCTTATTTACAAGCTTCTATTCATCGCAAATTTGAACTTGGTGAAGATGAAGTCAAGGGCAGCTCGAGATTAATCACCATGCTTGCCATAGATGATCAAGAAGGAAGCATGGAGACGTGAGAAGAAGAATGACGTCATTTGGAGGTGTGCATGAAAAGTTATACGCGTTTGCATGGGAAATCGGGAGATGCTGTTTTTCATGCAAAGGTGGCAAGAATAATGAAGACATGGGCCACGAAATTAAATCAATTATTTCAGCCCATGATCGAGTTTTTAAGGTCCAAGATGGCGTGGATTTGCAAGCCCAAGTCCATTGGGATTTATCCTTATCTAGTTAGATTTAGATAGATTTTTCTTATCTTATTTTTGGTATCTTTTGATTTTATCCTATTTTGATTAGGATTAGTGTTAGAATCGAATTCTTAAGTTATTAAGACTCTAATTTTCATCCATATGCTCTCCTATAAATAGGAGCACCCTGTGACATTCATAATTCAGACAATTGCAAGAAATAAAGAGTTATTCTCAATCTGTCTCACGATCCTTCGGTTGGTCAAACTTTTATCTACAATTCTATTGTTCTAGCAAATCAATAGTCTTATTCTAGACGTGCGCGCTCGGGTTATTCAACACGGGTTCGCCGAATCTAACCAATCCACAGCACATCGTCACCGCTGCCAATACCATCACCACCGCCGCCATCCGCCGTATTCCAGCCACCCTCGAGCCATCCTACGTGCTCCAATCGAGTCCTAGTTCGTGTCTACGTAATTCTAGTAAGTTTTATTGTGTTTTGAGTCGGATTGATTCCATTATTTTCTAGCTGACGTTCGTTCTTGAAGTCTTCCACGTGCATAAATCTCGTGTCTTGGATACATTGTTCGGGTCACATTACGGAGCTTGAACAAACTTCAGAGCATCAAGAGATGAAGCAAATTCCTCAATAGAGGTAGGCTCTTCGTAAAAAACAGAGACGGAGACATCATCTTCATCAGGGGCCAAGGAGACTTCATTACCTCCAACATTGTCTATAACAGCCGCAATTGAAGCATCCATTTGGTACAATTTGAACTTCATCCATGCAGCCATGGCGAGAAGTAACCTGACTGATTCAAGATGAGTTACTAGAGTGAAAGTCTCATCAAAATCCATACCTTGAACTTGGGAATAGCCCTTAGCCACAAGTCTTACCTTATTTCTGGTTATGTTCCCTTCTTCATCGGTTTTATTCTTGAAGATCCACTTCGTGCCTATCACATTTACACCTTTAGGACATGGAACCAAATCCCATACTTCATTTCTTTCAAACTGTAAGAGCTCTTCTTGCATGGCATGAATCTATCGATCATCTTGTAAGGCCTCTTTAACATTCTTGGGCTCAGTTGTAGAAGTGTAGCAGACATTTGCAATCATCTCACGATAGTTCTTTCGAACTCCTCTGGTCCTAACTCCTTCACTCACATAACCAATGATGTCTGCTGCAGAATGATGCTTCTGCACACCTTTTGAAGGTTTGAAGCTATCCAGTTTCTCGTTCCTCAATTCAGCCTGATCATTGTGTTTCGAACTGTCTGGAACAGAAGCTGGCACATGAATGTTGACATCAATACTTTTCTCATCAATCTGGGCAACAGGTTCTTCCAGATCATTAACAACAATGTTAATTGACTCCATCACCGTCTTGATCCTCTTGTTGAAAACTCGATAGGCCCGACTATTCCTCGAGTACCTGAGAAAAATACATTCATCTCCTTTGGCATCAAACTTGCCAAGCTGCTCTCGGTCTCTTAACATATAGCAAGTACTTCCAAAGATGTGTAAGTACTTTAGATTCGGTTTCTTCCCTTTCCACAACTCGTAGAGAGTGACTCTTGTCTTGGGTCTGAAATACACCTGATTAATAACATGACATGATGTGTTCATTGCTTCTACCCATAAGTTATCAGGAACAGATTTTAACTTCAACATTACTCAGCTCATTTCTTGAAAAGTCCAATTTTTCCTCTCAACAACACCATTTTGTTGAGGTGTTTTTGGTGCAGAAAACTCTTGAGCAATACCTCTTTCTTCACAAAAGCATTTGAAATAAGCAATTTCAAATTCACGACCGTGATCACTTCGAATACTCATCACAGCTGTTGCTTTCTCTATTTCAAGCTTGAGACACAGATTCTTGAATGTCTCAAAGGTTTCTCCCTTATCTCTAAGGAACTCAACCCATGTGAATCGTGTGAAGTCATCCACACACACAAAAATAAACTTCTTCCGTCCAATACTTTCAGTTTGAACATGCCCCATCAAATCCACATGCAATAGCTCCAAAGCTTTTGAGGTGGTAATCTTCTTAACAGATTTATGTGATGTATGAATCTGTTTTCCCACTTGACACGGTCCACAAATTTTGCCACGATCAATATCAAACTTCAGGACTCCATTCACAACTTCTGTCTTCATGATACGTTGCATGTTTCTGTAACTCACATGGCCAAGATTTTCATGCCATATATTTGCTTCATCAAGCCGAGTTCTGAAGCAATTACCTTTCATGTTGAGAAGGTAACAATTGTCCCTTGATCTGTCTCCATCCATCAGCAGCACGCATTCTTTGTTCTTCACAAGATATTTGTCTCTGGTAAAGTGGACCAAGAGACCTTTATCGCAGAGTTGACTTATGCTAATTAAGGTAGTTTTTAGTCCTTCAACAAGCAGAACATCCTCCAAGTTGGGCATCCCTTCAACATTTAGATGACCACGGCCAAGTACTCTTCCCTTGACACCGTATCCAAAAGTAACAGATTGATAAGAGCAATCCTTTTGGATATTCTTCAGCATACTGGCATCTCCAGTCATGTGTCGCGAGCATCCGCTGTCAAAGTACCAGCTGCTCTTTGCATGAATATTGAGGGCAGTGTGAACCACATAGTTCCTGTGATTATTCCAGGATCTGTTCCGCACAGTTTGTCTTCTGAAATTCAGGTCATTCTGAGATCGACTTTTCCTCCTCATTCTTCTAAGATCATTAATGTAGTACCTACAGTATGGTCGAATGTGACCAGGCTTTTCACAGTAGTGGCAGACACCTCCAATCTTTCGAGGCTGTGGCTGCTTGATCTCTAGTTTAAATTGAGGTTCTGGAACAGATTCATCATGCATTCCAGATGTTTGTCCTTGATAGAAACGGTCAAAAAACTTCCCACTAGTGTATCCAAGTCCTGTATGGTCCTGCGGACTTTTTTTTTAGAAAAAATATCATCGAGTTGAGATGATCCAGAATTCACCATCTTGACGAGCTTCTTTAGATGAAGCAGTTCACCATTCTGAGAGTGAGAATTGTTTCTGGATTGTTGAAGATCATTCTGCAATTCACTGAGGCGCATGGATAGACTATCTCTTTCTTTAATGAGATCACAATTCTCTTTCATCAACCCTTCGTTAACTTTAACCACCATTATCCAGCTCTCATGAAGCTTTTTGTATGCTTCTATGGCAGACTCTTCAGTGAATTCTTCATCATCACTGCATTCTGAAACATTGTCATTCTGTCTGTCAGAGACAGAATTAGGCACAGATTCTTTGTGAGAATGTGTCATGAAAGCAATATGATTGCTCACGCATTTTTCATCACTTCCACTATCATCTGGATCATCACTTTCACTAAGAGTAGAACTGTAGGATTTATTCTTCTTCTTTAGGGTATTCGCACATTCGGCTTGATAGTACCTAAGACTACCACATTCTCTACACTTGACCTCATTATGTTTTTCTTCAATGGAATCTTCATCTTTAGTTCTCCGAGGTTTGGAGAATCTATTCTTGACAGAATTATTCTGTGAAGACTTCTCATAACGTTTGACAAATTTTGAGAAATTCTTTGTCAGCAAGACAATTGACTCAGCCAGATCATGTTTGTCAGAGACATTACTCGGCACATCAGAACTGGATCCGGCTTGAAAAGCTATGCTTTTCTTCTGAACTATCTCTTCATCTGTTAGACCCATTTCAAAAGTCCTCAGGGACTCCATCAGCTCATGTAACTTCATCTTGCTCACGTCCTTGGCCTCTTCGATCACCGTGACTTTATATGCGAATCTCTTGGGAAGAGATCGCAGAAATTTCCGCACAAGTTTCTCCTCAGAGATGGCATCACCAAGTGCAAAGCTTTCATTAGCTATGTCACAAATCTTGGCGTTGAAATCAACAAGCTTTTCACCTTCATCCATTCGAAGGTTTTCAAATCTGGTAGTAAAGAGCTGCATACGAGATGCACAAACACTGCTCGTTCCTTCGAAAGTAGTTTGAAGGATATCCCATGCATCCTTTGCCTTGTCATATGTGGAGATGAATTTGAACACGTTCATGTCCACTGCAGAGAAGATGGCGTTCATGGCTTTAGTATTCAGCCCCATGATCTGATAATCAGCATCGTCAAATTCTTCTTCTGGCTTCAGCACCGCTTTGTCTTTTTCATCCCTCTTGGTAGGAGGCTTTCACCCTTCAGTCACCATCTTCCAGGCACGCTCATCAATTGAGCGAATGAAAGCTGTCATTCGAGCTTTCCAATAGGCATAGTTATTGTCATCAAGTAGCGGAGGTCGCACCATCGAGGCTCCTTCTTTCATCGAGTCTATCTCGACAAAAACAACACAAGAACACGGATTAATACCCTAAGATCAACCCTGAATACAGGCAACCCGCTCTGGTGCCAATTGCAAAACAGTAATCCGTGCTTATACGAGTTTTAGTTAACTGCTTAAAAACTGTTCTATGATATGTGTGGGACAAATGCAAAAACATAAAAGAATAAAGTAGTAAAAACGCACGAGATGGTAACCCAGTTCGGTTCAAACAACCTACTATGGGGAGATTGCTCCCAAACTTGAAGTGTTCCGACTGTTACTCCTTCGAAGAGTGTATTAAGGATATTACGCATACAAGCCTCCCGCCTTATAACGTCCGTTCTTCTTCTCAACCTCTTTCGCTAGTCGAAAGTTGTAAGATCCCCTCACAACCATGACACTAGACTCCCTCTAGCTACCCACGACTTCAACTTACAATCTCTCCCGAGATTACGTACAAAACTGGAATAAAAATCCCCTCACGTGTTTCACTCGAAAACTCTCAAAACTAGTCTATCACGTTGAATTATTTAATGAACAACTACTAGTTACAAAATGACCACAAACTTATTCTAACACTAGAATCTAAACAAAATATAAGTGGTACCGATTGCTCCTCAATTCGGTCTTCTTATAGACTTTGGCGTCGATCTCCATCCGCCGCCAACAAGGTAAGTAGATTGTGGTTTGTGGCCTTCCAAACGTGTGTAGATACTCTTCATGTGTAGTAGGGTTAATTTAGCACAGAATCTACACCACAAGGCAGTAAAATGAATTTATCTTGACCTTCCAAACTGGTTTGGCGTAAGATCTTTCCAACAGGAAAACTGCCATAAATAGAGTGTCACTGGTTCTGTCTAGGACAAACTCTGGAACAGTTCACCAACTATTCTTCTTTTCTTGCACAGCGGAAAACAAATCTTCGTGGGACATACCCAGGCACACATTGTCGAACATATCTCGCCAATACAACAACACAAATACTTAGTGCATGACGGTGGCACTAACAAAAGTGACTAAACAACAAAGATGAACTTAGAAAATCAAGTGCTCAATTGGATGTAAGAGTATGAATCGAGAATATCAAGGTTGAAAAATACCCGCAACAACATCCAAAGCAATGACTGCACGTGATTTACGCATGATTGAATCACCAATGAAGGCGAGCGACTTGCATTGCATTTTATTAAGAAATTTATTTAGATCAAACTTAGGTAAATCGAAATCCATTGGCTTCCACCTCCAGTAAAGGAAATTAATATCTATCCTTCCATTTTTCATACAGTTTTGGGGAGCTTCAATGGTTTAGCAAGTGGTGTTTGTGTAAAATGGATCGTTAGGATCATGAATCCAATCTCCAACAAATAGATTAGTTTTTTCTGTAGCTATAATTTTTTTGGAAGTAACATAAGTAGTCCACAATTTATCACATTAGAAAATATTTAATTTTATCCCTCAAATTCAAATATTCACAATTCATGTTAGCAATTAAATCAACATATATATTTGATCGATAGTCAATTAAAAAATAAATTCTAAAGCTCATTTAATTAGGCTTTGTGTGATAAACTTGACAAACATAGTTGAATGTAATTCCTTGTTTGAACTTGTACTAAATGAAAAATTAAATAAAAAACAAATAATTTAACCTTGGTAATAATTAAGACATGCTCAACATAATAATGTATTCAGCTTGATTTGATCCATTTTAGGTGCACTTGGATATTTTTCATTAAGTAAAGTTCAAAATTCAAATGCAATACAAAAAAAAGGTAATAAAAAATTCATACATAAATTCAAGAAAAGATGGGAAATATAGTCACCGTTTTTCAATGTAAGATCATTATCAACACTCGAAAAAAGATCATTGGCGTTGCTGTTTTTCGGTGGAGGCTCCACTGCAGAATGGGGAGGTGTAGTGTCGTCGTTGGCCATAAAAAATAGTGGATAGTTGTATTGAACTTGAAGAAAATAGGCGATAAACAAGGCACAAGAAAAGAAAACACACCGCAAATTTCAATAGAACTGATGAAATTTTATTGTTTTGAACATTGCTATTCAATTATTTCATTGTTTTTTTACTTGCAGGATCCGAAAAATTATCGTAGGAATTAATGTTTTTGCCTAACAAGGAAAAAGGAAAAGAAAGAAATACGGGCTGTCGGAACAATGAGGGATTAAATTATAAAAATCAAAGAAAATGTGGAACAATGCATAAAATAAGCATATTAAATTATATGCATTTCCTTATGGTGATATTGAAAAAATAAATTATACCAGAAAAAAATCTTAATTTAATGAGTGTGTTGTATAATGTTAGTTGACATTTCAAATTTCTAAAACTAGATGACAGTATTTGTACATAAATATCATTTTTTCCCTTTTTGTGAGAGTTGGAGATTGTTATTGTGACTATAATCTGGCCTTTCAAAATCAGTAATTGTGAAGTTGTTTTCTGATTAATTCATTGCGACAAGGACCAAACAGTTCATTGATTATTATATAGGTTCACATTGTTTCCTTTTTGACTATTTAGTTCAATTAGTCTCTAATTTTCTGAAATGACTCACATTATAACACACACACACACGTAATATAACATATTTTTCACAATGAATCTGTTCACACACCAACACACAATTATGTGATACCTGATACAAAAATCACCCATCTTGAATATCTTTATATCCGATTTTGCCTCATAAAATTTAACTTGGTTCTTTGGTAATTGGCTCATTATTTTTGTTGTCTGAATTACTTGCAAATTTTTTATCTTGTCAATGGACCACTTCCTCGGCAAGACAACAAAGCCCGTCGTCTTTGCTAGATGCAACATTTTCCTTTGCATTGAAGCAAGAAAGAGAATGAAGTTTACTATCTTGAATCTTGATGCTTTTCTAGTAATGTGGCAGTGAAGAGTTTGGCCCAATGATTCTTCAAATTAAAGTTTGTGTTGTAAATGATAACTTTTCTTATTGTGTTCATGCTTAAAATATTTTTTATAGTAATAGTAGTTCGTAATGGACTAAACATCTGGTTTTCCTGCACCTTTGTAGTCTCAACTGGTACCATGTTGTTGTTGTTTTCCAATGTAACCTAAATCAATTACATGACCTTACCTCTTAAGTCTTAATATATATATATATATATATATATATATATATTCTAATCAAATTAATGAGGCCATTTTAATGTCTCTACTTCCTAGTATCTAAAATCATTTATAGTAATATTTAAAGTTTTTTTTTAGGTTAGATAAATTCTCCAAAATTGAGTGCCGACATATTGAATTAATATATATGAGTTCAGAAAGAAAAATGAACACCCTAAAAAACTGATCTTTTTTTTTTTCTTAGAATGTGTGAGAATGACTTAATGGGTTCAAACCCACCATGAGTAGAGCAAATTATTATAAACCACATAGTGTACAACAATTTCATTTATTTTTTTCCATCTCTGTTTAATTATTTGGACTTTAATGCACAATATGTTGCCGTCAGAGATTACAAATCACAAACCTTATCATGACATGACTTATCTTTTTGTTCTTTATTTTATTATTTTTTTCTCCAAGTATATATATATATATATATATATATTGAATGAATATAACTAAATTGATTAACGCTTTTTTAAACTTGATTGACTTAACTGATTCGAACTAATTGGTAATAAGAAGATGGAAGAACATTAAGTGAGCAAATATTAACAACGGTGATGCTTATTCCCATAGTTTAGTTAAACTATAGATTGACTGTGAAAACTAACAATAGAGAACATATATGAATCATTGAAACTATTAATCTGATAGTAAAAAAAATCATATATTGTGAATCTTTTTTATTTATTGTTACAATTTTAACCTAATAGTTTCATCAATTTTAATGAATGGACATTGAAAAGTAGTGTTCCTACAGAAAAATAGAAGAAGCTCTGGCTGAAAATACATGTTTTCTAGTCATATTTGCAAGTTTGATACCATTGCAAAGGTTTAGGATGACATCCACACTAATGGTCAGAATAATCACAAATCACAATACCATATTCATAATTACTTTTATTATTATTCCAAATTAGACTCACAATATTACATTCTTGAAACGGAAAATGATTTCTACCAAGTCAAGATACTGGAAAGTTAGGGCAAACTCAAGAAAGGGAAGCAAACATAAACATGCATTTTGCAGTCATGAATAGTTAATTCAAACTTCCTTCAAGGTATAAATGTTTGTTTGCCTTGGTAGATTATGATAATATCAGGTAGCACTAGGGTACAAATTAAGAAATAACAAACATATAGTAGCCAAAATGAATGTAACTGCCTTGCCTAGCTCCTGTTTCCATTCTCCGCAAAAAACATAGCAATCCCTTCAACAATCTAACCATAATCGTTAAATCGAAACAACATTTATCCACTTCAAACACCACACCATTTATCATATATAACAAAGCATTCCATTAAATACATCTAACTATATATAGCAGCCAACAAAAAATACTTAAATAAAAAAATGACAGATGATTAATTTGATTACCTACATAGTGCTGAATCATGAATCTAAAGGTCCTCAAAAAATCTTAAATAGTCTTTCAATGTCTCTTCATGTCAGATTTGAGCCAACGACCTATCATTATCAACCTAGAAAAGGAAACTGACCAGACAATTTAGTGTCGGATTTATATTTCATTTCAACTCGTATAACCTAGATTGACAAGAACATGATCGAACATGAATACAAACCCAGTACTTTGATGGACGCATCTTGAGATTGCATATTGAATCCATGCTTACATAGTATATACTAGCATCAAGGACCACCAATATGGTACCCTACAAACCAAGACTCAAATAAGACAACATGAAGTGTTTGGTAATTAAATATCTACGAAATAGATAACACTTTACTTTGGTTATTGACGTGGGTAGTAACCGATCCTTTCCCCAGGAATCAGTAGACTTATCACAAAGAGGACCCACCACATAAAAGATGGCAAATATGGTGTCCAAAAGTAGAACCAAGGCCATCTCTATTTGCTACGATCATATGTGAAGTAATGAATTGAGTTTTGAATGGTTTCCGAGTTAAAAACGTATCAAAATCACGCTCCGAGTGCACGAAAAAACTCCCAATTTTTTCAAGCAAAAGATGATTATATTATTGATTGAATACCAAATATGTAAATCTTAGAACAATTTATGAGCTAGAATCAAACTAAAAACCAAGAACTTTACTTGAAGGGCTCCATGCAACCTAGGCTCGAGTCCGCTATCAATCAGGATAAACCTTATTGGTTCATTTGTTTTGACTCCAATGACACTAGTGATGAAGGAGTCGGTGTTTACAATGATTGATGTTCCCGATTCAATTATAAAACTAGTATTTCTCCTGTTCGATGCATAAATAATTATTACTGTTTAACATATGTAATACTATGATTATTTTTTTTAATTCTATATATTGTGTTCAATTTTTAAAAATTAATAAAATGATTTGCACATGCATTAATTAATTAGATAAGAAAATGAATTTTGTGTTGTTACGATAAATAAAAATAAAAATTAATTTTAGGAACTAAATAAAAATTCATGTTAGAAAGATCGAATTGAAATATTTCAAACGACATGATTTTATAAATAGCGGTGTATAATTGTCCACGATTATAGAACATTTGATTTCTTTGAATATATGACATGTATAAAAAATATAATTATATATGATGAAATTGAAATAGCAAATTAATAAATTATGATTATTATTATTATTATTATTATTATTATTGGTCCATTCATTTTGACTCAAATTATACTAATGATGAAGGAGTTGGTGTTTGCAATGATTGATGTTCCATGTTCAATTATAAAATTTAGTTTTTTTTTATCATGAACTAAGTCGCATATCTGCAATGCAACTAACATAAGGGACAATATACAATAATGATAAGAAAAGTTATTAGTGAAGTTGTGAGAAATCAGTTAGCAAAGTACTTACCGCAAGAATTATGTCTCTCGGGGTAGGAATGTCTGCACCAACATGATGAAAAGCGAATCGAAACTCATCTATGTACTTCACCATTAAAACTACAACATCTCTAAACTCCAACACCATCAAAGTTGTGTAACTTTGTGGAATGGAAGGGAGATAGGTATACAAAGTCATTTTTAAATGGTAGTACACATCTTACCTTGTATTTTATCTAAACATTTCCTCTATTAGTTTGTTATACAGTAAAACATCTATAATGTCTGCACCAACATGATGAAAATCGATCTCAAACCCACCTTCAATGTTCAAGTATTTAATGTCGGGAAAACATACGAATCGAAACTCATCTACGTACTTCACCATTAACACTACAACATCTCTAAACTCCAGCACCATCAAAGTTGTGTAACTTTGTGGAATGGACGGGAGATAGGGATACAAAGTCATTTTCAAACGGTAGTATACATCTTACCTTGTATTTTGTCTAAACATTTCCTTTATTAGTTTGCTATACAGTAAAACATCTATAAATAAATAAGGTTGGGACCATGAGATTTTACGCAAATTTATTTTTTATAGTAATATTAATTAATCCATAAATTAATATTTATTAATTAAAAGAGTGTTTTCATGATTCAATGAAATTGAATTTTGATTATATCAAATATCATTGTATCTTACTAATTTATGTATCATGTTATTAAACTAATATTAAAAAAAAATTATTTCACATGTTATTAATGAAAATTAATAAGTAATACTCATTTTTTCTTAGTAATTTAATATTATTCATTGTATTTTTACTAAAAGCATTCATTGTGTGATAGCGATAGATGTCTCAAAATCAACATTGTATCCAACAACATAGCAAATTTCTTAAAATTGTATCCAACAATGACTTATCATCTAAAAGGTGTCTCAAAATCAACATTGGCAGATGAAATATGTAAAGCATTATGTGAGTACAAATATATCATTTCACATACACTAAAAAAGATTTACATTTGAAAGTTAATATGGTAGTACCTTTGAAACAGTTAATACGGTAGTACTTTCTTAAAATTGTATCCAACAATGACTTATCATCTAAAAGGTGTCTCAAAATCAACATTGGCAGATGAAATATGTAAAGCATTATGTGAGTACAAATATATCATTCCACATACACTCAAAAAGATTTACATTTGAAAGTTAATATGGTAGTACCTTTGAAACAGTTAATACGGTAGTGCTTTTAAGAAAAATAAAAAACATTACAATTATGTTTCACTAAAATAAATTAACTATGTGTGGATATTTAAGGGACCATATATTTTCTACAGGGGCTTTTCAAATTTATATTATCTTATCGATATTTATGATATTTTCAACTGACCCAAGTCGGGACTGGAGAAAAATATTATCTCAAAGAGTTTATTAATTTAACGAGTATTAATTTACTGAGGTTTTACTGTAATTAATTCACCTTCACCTTCTTTCCTTCAACAAAGTTAATGGTTATCCGTGTGAATTTTACTACTTATTTTGTAGGTATGCTACTACGTCAACCTGCACTTGTACAAGTGTATTCATTTATAAAATGCCAGTGAATTTAATAGACTTAATAAATATCCAACATGGTAATAGTAGGTTGGGTATTAGGCGTAGAAGTGAGATGGCAATGGATTCCAACAAGTTTGAGCTCTTTTTCATGCTTCCTGAGAGCAAGTGAATACCATTCCAATATCTCTTTGTCGGTGCTGAGGCCACATTTGGAGTGAGCATCAACATCATTTGATGAAATCATGAGGTGCAACAATACCTTTATTCTTCTTCTTGAACTTTTTGAAGCAACAACAACGCTAGTGATGTCAAAACTGTTGTTGATACTAACAAGTGCGCTTCGTTAGGCGGCAAGGTTCAAATCATCGATGTGTTTTCCATTCCCATGAAAAACACACTTGGAGTGAATAATCATATCAGTCATGGTTTAATAGAATTTATAAACCATAATTTAATACTAACCTAGCATCATCAAAACCGGCTGTGAGTGTCATCTGTAGTTCTTCCCCATTAAATACCATATCACCACAATCTAAACTCGCAATCAGTTTCATGATTTTCAAATTATTGTTAGCTTTGATAGCATACACGATGATGGAACCCAATCTCTCTGTCTTTATCTCTTTTAGTCCCTCCATAGCTTGGAGATAGGCATCAATATTGCCTTTGATTTGAGCTTGTATAGGTAAAACGTAGTTTTTCCTTTTAAAACCTCGTAACCCTTGCAGAGCAAGCTGTGGACTCTCGTAAAATAGCACTCAAATTTTTTTGTTCCCGAAGAATACCCGACTATGAGCTTCTACTTCTTCTGAAGATGGGTTTCGAGTTCCCGCTGTTGTGAGAGAGGGGCTTTCGGTTGTTGGAGTAGTAGTTGTGAGGAAGGGGGAGGAACTCTGTACTATTTTTGTTATGGGGTTTCCGGTAGTAATTTTGAGTACGAGGGAACATTTGTGAGTAGAGTCTCCCTTAAAAAAGAGGAACTCATCAGAAAAACTGTGAAAACCCTCAAATATCGCACTCGTGTCATGTGTAGTAGCAGTCACTCATTGTTCTCGAAGAAGACCCAACTATCATCTTCTTCTATTTCTTAGGATGAGATTCCGGTTGTTGTTGTTGTGGGGATGTATGAGGGGAAGAAGATTCCGATTGTACTTAATATAATATATTATTATAATATATGTTATATACATACATTTCTTATTTTTTAATATATACTACCTCCGTTTTATAATGTTTGTTGTTTTGTTTTTTTTATCTGGAATTAAGAATTAATTTTGTGGACAAATATATACATCCCTTATATATGCCATAAAATCTAATTCATCTATATTTTCCTAAAAAATAACAATATTTTCTCTCTCCGTATATTTTTCTCTCTTCATATATTATAGGTAAGTTAGAATCAAAAAATCTTGTAGGATTTGAAAGGGTTAAAATTGGGAGAGAGGATGTCAAATTATATAAAACAACAAATATTTCGAAACAAAAAAAAAAACCTTAAACAACAAACATTATGAAACGGAGGTAGTATATATATTGTTCGCATTATCATTAAAATATTTAAATAAATTGTGCATAATTAAATACAAGTTATACACCTACATATTAGGAATCCTAAAAAATATGAGATTTCCTTAACAGAAAGATTTGAAAGAGAGTACAATGATAATCAAATAGCTAATACTTTTTTATAGAAAAGTTTAACTATTGTCTTAGATATAAAATCAATGTGTGACAAAATTAATTATGAAAAATAACTAAATCCTAGAATATTTTGGACACTTTTTTTAGAATTTTTTATACATTTTTTTATTTTAAATTAACTATTATAATTAATACTGCTATATTTTATTTTTATTAAAATTAAATTATAAATTAATATACGACCCAATATTTTATCATCCCTACCCAAAATTCTCACGCCAATGGTTATTTCCTAATAAAGATACCCTGTATGAGATACCTAAAAAACTCTTGAATTTTTATTTAATTCGTTTTATTCATGTTTTGACAGGTACTTCAATTCGTTTTATTTTATTTTTATGGTTAAACCATAAGTTTGTGTTTGATTCGATCAACTTACTAATGGGTCCTTTTAATTTTCCTAATGGGGTTCGATTAGTGTTTTATTTTCGAGTTGAGTTAAATAAGGAAGTTCGAATCAAGCTTGAGTTAATACGAATATGTAAAATGAATCAAGTTGAATATATTATTTCTTGTTCTATTTAATTATATATTATATAAATATAGATATTACACTTTTTTTCTAATATGATATAATATTGAACTAATACAATATAAAATTACAAGCAGATGCTAGGACCTGAGGGAGCTTTGAGGCTAGGCTATGATATATTATCTTGAATTAAGATATTGTAGTAGTAATTATAACAATTAATTTAAAATAAAAAAATGTATAGAATTTCTATGAAAAATAAGTGTTCAGATTATTTTTCATATTTAGTTTTTCACAATATGAATAATATAAAAATGATTTTGATATTTTTTATAAACAACATATAGAGAAAATTGGAGAAAGTAAAAGTTAAAATAAATAGAACAAAATTTGGCAAAAATATTTGTTAGATTGGTAAGTAGGGAGGTGCATTTATGTTGCTAATTACTACCTCCGTTTCAAAATATTTGTTGTTTTATTTTTTTTATCTGGAATTAAGAATTAATTTTGTGGACAAATATACTCATCCCTCATATATGTCATAAAATCTAATTCATCTATATTTTCCTAAAAAATAACAATAGTTTTTCTCTCCATATATTTTTCTCTCTTCATATATTATAGGTAAGTTAGAATCAAGAAATCTTGTAGGATTTGAGAGGGTTAAAATTGGGAGAGAGGATGTCAAATTATATAAAACAACAAACATTTTGAAATTAAAAAAAAAAAAAAACCTAAAACAACAAACATTTCGAAACGGAGGTAGTAGTAATTATCAACATTAATGACTTATTTGTAGCTAAAAAAAATTAAAATTTAAGAAACTTACTTGATAATAAGAGGAAACATTACAGATGCATTTGACCATTTTTCCTTATAAATATTAAGTCTGTTTTTCAAAAATCTACACAAGTTATGTCAGATAAAATATAAATAGGAAAATTTTTAAATAATCGTTATTACTTAGTAAATCATGTAAATAGTCACTTTTTAAAAAATTAATATTTATAGCCATTTTCATAAAAAAGTACTACAATACCCTTAGTTCTATATTTATTATTAATAATTATAAAAGATTTAATTCTCTCTCTTTCTCTCTCTCACACATTCATTTTTTACTCTCCGGTTTGTCAATTAAAACAAAACTATCATTGGCGAAGATGATGAATTTATAATTTTTGAAGATTGTCATTTTATTTCCTCTCTCTAATCCACCATATCTACAATAAATTATCTGATACAATTTCGAAAAATAGGGATTTATTTTGAAATTCAATTTTTTTATCTTTTGTCGACATTCATGTTGTTTTTTTGCGGCATTAAGGTATGGTATGATATTCATATGTGTGCTCTATTTATTGTTCTAAATATTTTTATTTTTTTTTGGAATGGATGAAAAAATTATGAATGTTCTTTAATGCATGAATTGTTTTCGATTGGTACACGAGTAATGGGGCTGATTTGTGTAGCAATTCATTCGTGTACTCGTGCAATGACTCATTTTTAACCGGTGCACTAGTGCACAAATGAACATACTCATGCACTCGTGTATCAACTCATTTTTTTAACTGATGCAGGAATACACGAGTAGGCCTACTCTTGCACTCATGTATCAATGTAATGTTCAACTAATGCACGAGTACACAAATGAGTATAATTGTATTATAGAAAGAATGAAGTCCCTAGCTACTGGTGACCTAGTTAGTGTTGAGGATCTTATAAAAATACTGAATGCTCGTGAATTTAAAAAGAAATGGCAACAAACAGAGGAAAAGCAACTCTATTGATTGAAAAATTGAAACACATTTAGTAATTGAAGACACAATGGTACAATCACGTTTTATGCATATCTATGTATATTGAAGCTTGAACAAAGAAAACATGCCATTGTATAGCCTAAGACAACTATATATATATATATGCAACAACATGGAAGAAATCATAGTAGCTAATAGGCAGTGCTGAAGTAGGTCTTGACAACATTACAAGACAAAATCTGCATGACTCTTTTGTTGGCGGCCCCGACGCATCGCGGCGTTTTGAACTGGCTAACAGCACCTCCCAGTCCTACAAAGTGATCCATTATCTTCTGGAATGTTCCCCTCTTCAAGATTCTGAGCTCCAACGCTCCGATGCCGTTGATCTTCCTCATGCTCACGTACCCTGCATCCACAAATGATCGATCCAAACAGTTGCAGCATTCCTCCACAACCTCATCGTTGGCGCTGCCGCTCATCTCCCAGAAGATGACGTAGCGTGCAGGATCGGACGACGAATCCACGTAGCTGGTGTAGTCCACCACTTCCAGCTTCTCTGCAGCTACCAGCTTGGCTGCTGCTTCTACTGATAGCTGCAAGTCTTTCTCAGTGTTCTTGTCGAGGTTGATGGTCAGCACCAGGTTCCTCCTGCACACGAATTGGAGCTCCGGTGTGGTGTTGTGGAACCCCGTCACCTTTACTACGTCGCCTAGCCTGTATCGGTACAATCCTGCCACGATGCAACCACAAACTAATTAATTAAATTAATTAAGTAACAATAATGAATAATGGGCATGCATGCATGCATCACCTGCGAAGCTCGTGGTGACAACCTCATACTCCTTACCAACCTCGACTTCAGTTAGGCCGACATAAGTAGTACGTTCTGGGCAGCTCGAATCCAAGGGGATGAACTCGAAGTAACCAATATTAGGAAGCACTGCAAAGGTAGCTAGCTCCGGTGGTGACTTGGGATTAACATTAACTCCAATCCATCCTTCAGAAGCACCATAATCAGCACTGATCAACGGCAGCTCACCACCATAGTGCCTCAGTTTGCTAATGTAAGGCTCCATTGACCCTGTCATAATCCCATATACATACTTCACATTCGGAAACAGCTCAGGAATCAATCCATACCAGTTGCTGAGCCTCGAGCATGTATGGTGGATCGTATCCGCCAACTCAGGGCGGGGCCTGAGCAGCTTCGCCATGGCTGATCGGATGGATGCGGATGTGACTCTGCTGCTCAGAACACCCCCTCGGATATCGGCTACCAGCTGCTGCCAGACTTGCTCGAAAGTGCGGAAGGCGTGGACAATGCTGTGTGCGAATGTGGAGGAGATCACTTGAACTTCGTCTCGGAAAATTAGGCCGGACAAGAGGTGGCAGTATAGAGATTGATGGTAATCGCCTCCGAAGATGACTTCGTCGGGGCTGCAGCACGGCCTCTGCGTCGCCCGCAGCGTTTTCTTGAAACCTTCGTGGCGGAAGAGATGAGTAGTGGCGGTGCCGGCGTGCAGACCGCCTTTCGTCTTGAATTGCTTGCTGCTGTAGATGAACTGCAATGCCCTTCCATTCTCGATTGGATATTCCCTGTCCATTGGAGTATAATTTACAAATTATATATGTTACAGAAAATATTAATTAATTAATATGAATTACCTGTTCCTAAATGCGAATGAAGTCTTGTAAATTTGCATGGTGTTTTGAACCAAATCATCGTTGAAGGGAAGATACTTGGGCTTCCCCTGAGTGGTACCAGAACTGCAACAACATCAAATTAAATAAAACAATTTTATTGAAATAGCTAGATCATTATGTATGAATTTGATCCAAGTGTACCTCAATGAAATGGTAGGTATGGGTTTTGCGGTGATGATGGATGATGAGTATTGATCGTGTTCGCCGTCGGCAATTCGACGAATGTAAGGTTCAATGTCTTTGTGAGTGACGATGGGAACACAAGCTCTGTAGCTGTCGGGATCAGTTCTTCCATTCAGACCACATTTCCTTAAATACTCTGTTTCGCCATTTTCTTCCAAGATTTTCTTCAGCGTCTCTCTCTGAACTCTCCCTGCATCCATTGACAACCATTCGAATTCCTCGATCACTGCCTCCAGGTCTACTTTTTCTTGCATTTTCTCCAACATTTCAAACTGAGGTTTTTCAACACCCACCCAGGTTATAGACTTATATATTTTTAAAATATTTCAATCATACCGATAAAAATTAATCTTTCAGTTTCATTGTTTATGAAGGGAAATAATTTCAATCAAATCGTTCTTGTTTTAGTACATAGAGTACAAATGATAAATCTTATGTATATATTATCATTTGTGGAATTGAAAATGGAATTCAATTTTAGGTACGTAGAGGAATCCAACTATATATGAAATCATCTTCTACACTTTCTGTGACACTACATCCTACATGATTAAATTTATTAATTTTTTTTTTATTTGATTTCAATTTATTGTAATTTTACACTTGTTAATTATGATTCATTCTACCTAATTTGGATATATGATTATTTATTTATGAAATAATAAATTATTAATTAAAAATTAAATTAAATATTGAAAAATAATTATATACCCTAACTGTGCATGATGAACCATAATTTAAAATTAAACTAAAGCACAAAACATTAAAATCGAATAAATAAATAAATCCAAACTAATAAATTTAATCGTGTAGCACAGGATATTACACAAAATATAGTAGAAGATTTCATTTGGTGTTGACCGTTGAGAGTTATGTAGTGACAATAATTTTGATATTTAAACAAAGCAAAATGAACTTTTTCTCTATTTTTTACGCGGGTCAACTAATAGTTGAAGAAATAGAAGATGAAAAAACAATAATAACCGCTTTAAGAGATATAAAAGGCTAAACAAAAAGTAACAACGGAAAACAATATTCTAAATTATACTACCTCCGTTTCAAAATATTTCTTGTTTTAGGTTTTTTTTTTTCATTTCAAAATGTTTGTTGTTTTATATAATTTGACATCTTGCCTTCCAATTTTAACCCTCTCAAATTCTGAAAGATTTCTTGATTCTAACTTACCCATAATACATGGAGAGTGAAAAATATATGAAGAGAGAAAATATTGTTATTTTTTAGGAAAATATAAATGAATTAGATTTTATGGCATATATGAGGGATGGGTATATTTGTCATAAAATTAATTCTTGATTCCAGATAAAAAAACAAAACAACAAACATTTCAAAACGGAGGTAGTAATTGGGAATTAATGTTACGTCGGAGTGAAGCAGTTTTAACAGATTATCACTGTATACAGAAAAATTAGATTCAATGAATATCGAATGAAATCCGGGAACATTTCTGTCCATAACTAGTGCGCGAAAGTGACATATCAATTTAACTCAAATTTTAAGAAAATCAAATCCCTCAATAGAGAAGTTACCGAAACTTTAGGAATATTCACGTTAATATTTCCATTGAAAGATCAACATCAATCCAATACGGCAAGATTAAAACAAAAAAAAAAAAAAAAAAAAAAAAACTTCCATAAAAACAAGCACAAAACATAAGGCACGCGAAAACATTTACTATGAATAATGCTTCATTCGATCAATAAAAAAAGAAACCGCAATTAAATTCACGCAACTTACTTTTATTTAGAATGATGATCAGTAAGGATTCCTATGCAATAACGGTTTTGCAGAAAGTGGTTGAGTTTTGTTTTCTCTCACTTAAGCAGTGTGGAGAGAGAGAGAGAGAGAGAGAGAGAGAGAGAGAGAGAGAGAGAGAGAGAGAGAGAGAGAGAGTTGCAGGCGGAAAAAAGTGAGGATTTTGAGACGAGAAATGAATAAATTAAGATTTAACGTAAGTTAGCTGAAATTTTAGATTCTTTTCATGTTGCAGAAAAGTTCGGTGGAATAGTCCATTCACAATGTTTGGTTTATATAGAGTGAAGTGAAGTGAGGCGAAGTATGGTTTTTGTGAAATACCGAGTCTACCCTTGGTGGAAGCTTTGTAATGGAGCATTCATCGGGTCAGTTTCTTCCATGCCAACAATGGTTAATGACGTTGCAATCCACTATTTTATTCATAATCCATATTTATTTTTCTTATCTTATATTACATTAAAACCTCAACTCATTTTTCTAATTATATATAAGATTATATCCATAATATTTATCATGTTTTCGCTCACTTGATCACGGACTATCCTTGTTCTCAATTTGTACGTTTTACGTTTTTTTCCAAAGTAATAAATTGGGGCAAAATAACTGCCCCTTGTTAATGCGCATGACTTTATCCCTTGCCATACAATATAAATTTTCTATAATGAGCCGGTTGTAATCGTTTTTGGTTACTGAATGCAAAATGAGATGAATGTTGTGCCGGATCCGGATGGCTTAGTGGTGGAGTAATGTTGCTTGGAGATCAAAGATTACGGGTTTAAATCTACTCAATACCACAGGTCGAGTGTGTGAAAAAAAAAATGAATGTTATCCTATATATTTGTCATGCACACATTCACTAGCACCCGGTGTTACAATATATGGTATTGAACTATTTAAGCAATGATTGTCATGAAATACATTAAAAAGTTCATACAGGTATCTTTTACACACACACACAATCGGTTTTTGATCTTTACAAGACTTTAAAAACGTTGCAATTGCAATATCATTTTTTAATTTTTTGCTATTATAACATTTCCAAATACTCCGCGGTAAAATGTCATCATTTTAGTGGTACACATTGCATAAACTTTGACTATTTTCCAAAATGAGTAATGTTATTTTCCGTGAATTATTTTTTTTAAATGATTCGTTAATTGAAGTGCCTAATTAGTTGATATTATGTTGCTTAAGTATAATTATTTATTTATCTAATTCAATTTATCAAAATATTAAATAGTTTTGAGGATGATTCCACTTTATTTTTGCAAGTTCATTATTTGATTTGTAATATTAATGTGGCAAAATCGTCTGTAATCAATTTATATTTTTAATGTAATTCCGCAATTTCTTAATTTGATTTGTAATATTGATGTGGCAAAATAATATCATAATCTATTTATATATTTTTAGATAATTTATGTAATATTTTTTATCATTTCATAATACATTTATAAGTTTGTAGAGATTATCTAATAACTTTAGTAAATTGTCTAATTCAATTCACCAAAATTTTAAATAATTTTGAGGATGATTCCTTTCCATTTTAGCAAGTTTACTATTTGATTTGTAATATTAATGTGGTAAATCATTTCATAATCTATTTATATTTTTTTAGAGATTTTTTATGTAATTTTTGATAAAAATATACCAAATATTTTTATTAATTCCATCACTAATCTTATGAGAATAAGAAGAAAGAGAAATGGTTTTTTTTTTAAACATAGAAATGAAATGAAAATGAAATGAAAGAGATTGCAAGAGAAATTAGATTAGACGCTGCTGCTCAAAGAAAGAGTATGAGGTCTAGGCTATTACTGCAGCGGGAGTTTGAAGCTATTTTTGCAAACTCAAGCATGATCCTGATGGTACTAGATGTGAAGTGGGGATTGGGGTTTTTGAGTATATGCAGGAGGTGTTTCATGCTGCTAAGGAATCTATCCGAACTGTTATGTCTATTGGCGTTCAAACTGGGGAAAAGGTGTGGACACCGCCGAAGAAAGGGGTGTTTCGGCTCGATGTTGATGCAGCTTTTAATGAAGAAACTAATGCTTTTGGTGTGGGAGCTGTGATTAGGGACTGGCAAAGGAATTTGAAAGCAGCGTTGGTGAAGCCTATTCAACATCCTAGAACTGTTTTAGATGGTGAGCTTAATGCGATTCTCTATGGAGTTGGTCTCTGCTTACAAGAAGGTTGTGTTCCCGTCGAGGTCTACTCGGATTCTCTGTTGGCGGTTAGACTGCTTGCAAGAGAACATGAAGATGAATGGTACATCGAAACGGAGCTCTCTGTTCTTGCGGAGGTTGTATCTTCGGGTTTTATTAGCAACTTCTATCATATGTATAGAGAAGCTAATTATGTTGCACACACTCTTGCCCAATTTGGGACGGGTTGTGCGGAAATGTGTACTTGGAATGTTGATTTTCCTCACTGGTTGAAGGAGTCAATTGATTAATATAAGATCTTTCCCTTCAAAAAAAAAAAAAGTCAACTTCAATTCACAGACCCTCTAAAAATACTTCAATTCAAGGTAGATTGATTTATTTAATAATTCATCAATATTTTTAAAGAGATTTTATGTATATTTTAAATTTTAAAAATATACAAGTTAAATCTTTTTAAAATTATAAATTATAATGGTATAATTTTAAAATGCTATTAATCACTATGATGTTAAAATTATATAAGATCGAATTATATTTATGTAACGTCATATTATGGGGAGTGCTAATATGGATACATTTTAATTGTATTGCAAAAAATATATATATAGGAATAAGAAAATCATGTCGACAAGCCTGAAGTGGGAAGTCCGTCGGTTACGAGTTACGACGTGTGTGTGTGTGAGTGTGTAGAGAGAGAGAGAGAGAGAGACCCACGTACAACCATATATATTAAATAAGTTGGAATATGACGGCAGAGATTAATTGGTTGGGTTATGAGCTTATAAGCCGTATATGTAGGGTGTGTGTTTTGCATTTTGCCACTACTTAGGACTTAGGATTAGGAGTTGTTGCTATCAACTTTCACTACTTTTTTTTATCATTATTTAATTACTTTTTTTTTCATGTTTATCAAGACTGATCAATACACCTAAGTGGGCTTAATAATGCCGTATTGGTCCCCATATGTAATATGTTAATGTTTCCCACCTAAGTAGCTATAAATTCAATAATACATATATATCCATATTCATGCCACTTATGCCTAAACTTCACTTCTGATTGGGACATATATTTAGTCCACATATATATGTTCAATTATATATATATATATATATATATATGCTGCATGCTGTCATTATTTTTGAACACTTAATTTTAGAATATAAAAATTAATTTGTCTGATTTACTTATGCTGCTCTCTATCTAGCTTGTACTTCTTTTAATATATAATCGAAGAAGTTTCATATATATTATCTAGCTGCAGTAAAAAAATATAATGATATTTAACTTATAATATTGTAACACAAATGTTTTGTATTTAATTTGGTAAAATACAAAATGTGTACAATTCAGATGATTTTCGGATCAAAATGTAATTTCACGGATCCTATCTCTATTTTTCCTCTGATTCTTCCATTCAAAACTTGATCTTCAAACGGTCTTCGAAGCTTTTCGGGGAAGATTTGTATCATCGATCTTCTTTGACTTGTTGTTTGGATTTGGTTTTCGAAGTTTTTGGGGAAGATTTGTATCATCGATCTTCTTTGACTTGGTATTTGGGCTTGATAACGTTAACTGGGGCCGACGACCTTGATTCCGGATTGAACATTGGATTTGAGGTGATTCTGACAATGAACGACTTGAATCTTGCTAGAACACCTTGGATATTGGGACTTTATAACGTCGTCTGGAGGGTTTCAGAACTTTAATTTCGGATCGGACGCTGAATTTGAGATGACTCCGACAAAGAACGGCTTGAATGCTGGAGAGAATTTCGTAGAAAATTTTTCTCCAACTTCTTGAACTCTTTAATTATGACTTCCGGTGTGATTTTCAACTAATATGCAGACCCCTATTTATAGTTGCAAGGAGAGAGATCTAGGGCTGGCGTGGCACTATCTCATTGGCTGTTGGAAATTGATATATATATCTTTGAAAGATATTTACTTGCTATCAAAGACTCTTGATATTTATCATATAATAATATCTTTATTATTTAAATATTTTATCTAATTTTGGATTTCATAAGATTTCAAAACTAAATAAATATATATATAAATTAATAAAAATATTATATATAATATTTAATTTTTGCTATCTATAAATGCCCCATCAAGACTTGTTCATTGACAACTTGTCGTTTGAAATGAATGAGTCTCGAAAATTGATTAGATAGTTTAAACTCGTATCAAGGAGGCTTGAACTTGAATTGATTAGATAGTTTATACTCGTGTCAAGGAGTTCTTGAATTTCAACTTGTTAATAGTTTATACTCATATTCAAGAGTTCTTCAATTTGAATTTATTAGATAGTTTACACTCGTATCAAGAAGCCTTCAATTTGGATTTGAATTTAGATAATTTATGCTCGTATCAGGGAGCTTTATTGAACTTGGATATTTTATGCTCATATCAGGGAGCTTTTTCTTGAACTTGGATAGTTTATGCTCATATCAAGGAGCTTTGGAATATTTATTGAAGACTTTAGATAGTTTAAGCTCTTATCAAGGAGCTTTCGAAGATAGTTTAGGCTTTTATCAAGGAGTTTTGGAAGATAGTTTAAGCTCTTATCAATGAGCATTGATTTTTTTTCTTTTCATAGATTGTGACATGTATTAGAAGACTTGAATAAGCACGTGGCGAGATTTATAGTCATTTCTTCTTCTTCTTCTTCTTCTTCTTCTTCTTCTTCTTCTTCACTTGGAGATTCCTCAAAAGGTTTGCCCCCATCATTTATTTCTGGCTCTTCTTCAAAGTTGTGATGCTTTTGCATTGACAGTTCTTGAACTTCATTTGCGGCCATGCTTAACTCCAAGTTGTAAGCTCTAGTGGCCAATTCCTCGAATGTCTTTGGTTGAATCTCTTTCAAAATATATCGAAGACCCCAACACATGCCTTAGATGCACATTTCAATTGCTGAAGTTTCTAATAATTGATATTTGCAATTCAGGCTCAAGTTTCTCCAACGGTTGATGTAGTCGATGACGGACTCTTCTTTTTGTTGGTTTATATTTATGAGTTCAACCAAGCTAACCGTCATTCGAGTACTGTAGAAGTGGTTAAGGAATTCTTTCTCCAGTTGCCCCCAATTATCAATTGAATTTGGCTCTAAATCGGTATACCAATCAAACGCATTGTCTTTTAAAGAACGAACGAATTGCTTTACCA
Source organism: Perilla frutescens (assembly GCA_026008535.1). Classification (NCBI taxonomy): domain Eukaryota; kingdom Viridiplantae; phylum Streptophyta; class Magnoliopsida; order Lamiales; family Lamiaceae; genus Perilla; species Perilla frutescens. The sequence goes on from BRKX01000012.1 coordinate 35,586,800, forward strand.
AGTGATCTATGTATGTCACAGCATCATTGCAGGTCTCTACAAAGTGAGTCACGTGTTGTCTTGGATTGCCTTTGCCATCAAATTATTGAAATTTTGATGGTTGGTAGCCATTTGGCATTTTTAAATTGTCAATTCTTGAGGTATATGACTTTTTGTAAGTCCGTAATGATTTACGCGGCTATCTCCAGACTTATTTTTGATTGTTTTCAGTATGAAATCTTTGAGTTGATCAACTTGAATTGAGCCATCAAATGATACTTCAACTTCTTTGGATGTAGATTTTTCATTGTTGTTGGCATGTAGCTTTGCAGATATTTCAGCTTCAGTATCTTCATTCACTTGCTTGCCACAAGTATCAACAATTATTTCTTTTTCAGCTTCAAAATTTGAGCATCTCGTTCTTGTATTCGCTTGGCAAGTCCTTCGGCCAGCTTCGTCAAATTTGCAATTTGTTCTTTCAGAATTGTAGACATCTTGATGCTTGAGGAAATTGGTGAAGAGAAAAGATGAGAGGTAGAAATGGTCCCACTGGGCGTGCCAAAATTTATAACACAAATTTTCTGTATTTAATTTGGTAAAATACAAAATGTGTACAATTCAAATGATTTTCGGATCAAAATGTAATTTCACGGATCCTATCTCTATTTTTCCTCTGATTCTTCCATTCAAAACTTGATCTTCAAACGGTCTTCGAAGCTTTCGGGGAAGATTTGTATCATCGATCTTCTTTGACTTGTTGTTTGGATTTGGTTTTCGAAATTTTCGGGGAAGATTTGTATCTTCGATCTTCTTTGACTTGGTATTTGGGCTTGATAACGTTAACCGGGGCTGACGACCTTGATTCCGGATTGAACGTTGGATTTGAGGTGATTCTGACAATGAACGACTTGAATCTTGCTAGAACGCCTTGGATATTGGGACTTTATAACGTCGTCTGGAGGGTTTCAGAACCTTGATTCCGGATCGGACGCTGAATTTGAGATTACTCCGGCGAAGAACGACTTGAATATTGGAGAGAACTTCGTAGAAAATTTTTCTCCAACTTCTTGAGCTCTTCAATTATGACTTCCGGTGTGATTTTCAACTGATATGGAGACCGCTATTTATAGTTGCAGGGAGAGAGATCTAGGGCTGGCGTGACACTATCTTATTGGCTGTTGGAAATTGATATATATCCTTTTAAAGATATTTACTTGTTGTCAAAGAATCTTGATATTTATCATATAATAATATCTTTATTATTTAAATATTTTATCTAATTTTGGATTTCATAAGATTCTAAATTTAAATAAATATATATAAAAATTAATAAAAATATTATATATAATATTTAATTTTTGCTATCTACAAATATATTTTCAAGTAAATTCAAATATATAAAATCACAATTTTTTACCAGATCTTTAACTGCCTTAATGCCTTATCTCACGACCCATTAGGGTCGACAATAGGAGGTTGACTTTTATTCAATTTCGAAAGGATCATAATAATACACATAGTAGATCTAAAATTATGAAAAATAGATATTCATGCAGTGGAAACTATTTTATTGTGTTTATTTATTTAATTATCCAGTATTGTCCACGTATACTAACTTTTTTTTTGGTCAACAACAGATACTTGTAGCTTTTGGTTCCCTTCTAAACAATATTCTTGTCCGTGCTGACTGCACTATTCAAACGGTAAAAATCAAAACTATATAACCATTTCATCTTAAACTCAATTGTATGCTTTTTTTTTTTTTTTTTTCAAGATAGAGTATTTTATTTTAATTCACTCTTGTTTTGCATTTATTATATATTTACATTTATAGCCTGTCAGATTGATCGGGTATATGATGAAATCCTCTATTGAATTTTCATTTGGATTCCCTATTGCATAAGTAATTTTTTTTCCTCATGTTTTTATTTTAATTTCTTGTACTTTAGTTCGATTTTATGTACTTGTTATATAGGATTCATTCTACCAAATTATGATTTATTATAATTTCTTAGTACTTTTCAGCTTTAATTAGTTATTAATTGACTATTTAAAAATTTAAATTCTAAAAGAATATAATAACACATAAATGGGTAGGATGAACTATAAATTAATAACAAGTGTAAAATCAAACTAAAACTCAGGAAATTGAAATCGAAAAAAAAATGAAAAAAAACTAAGCAAATTGATTGTGCAAGAGAAAATGGAATAGGCGATTTCATTTAGGTATATATCTAGTGATTATAGTATTATTATTATTATTTTTTATGTTAAAGTTATCAACTATAAATATCTTAGTACATTATCCTAAAGTGTTCCTTTTTTAAATTAATAGATAAACCGATAATTAATTAGTGTTCGCATATTTTTAAATTTTACGTAATACTCAATTCCCAATTACAACTCCCCTTAGGGCTCGTTTGCTAGACAGGATAAGATAACATATGATACCTATGACTAGGATGTCTTTGATATATTAAGTATCAATATGATGTTTGTTTGAATGTATTAAAATATTTATAAAATATATACATATATAATCTACTGTTTGGTTGGAAGTATTAAATTTCCCATATAATTACAATTCTAAAAATACCCTCTTATATTAGGCAGGAGAGAATTTATTATTGGACATTAATTAATATGGAGTGGGGCAATTTAGTTCAAAAATTATAATAATGATCTTCTGTATTACATATCCCACCTAGGAGGTAGGATACAAAATCCTACTAAATCCTGCAGATCTTTGTTAGAAATACTGGACCCTTATTTAATAAAGGGCTTTGAGTTTTGAACCAAACAACTTATTAAGGTGTCGTAGATATCTATCACTCTCTTATCACCCCTAGCAAACGAGCCCTTATAAACATTAAGAATCTAATTAATTATCATGATAATTAAGTTAGAATTATTATATTATACCATACAGCCTTGTTTGCGAGGTAATATAAGGGTGTGACAAATATCTATGACACCTTACTATTATGTTTGCTAGCAATACTAAAACTCATGATTATGCAAGTGTCCGTCATGTGTTAACCATTTATATAGTATTGTATATTACACCCTGCATATGAGATATATAACACCATACAAAATTATTAAAAATTGTAGAACTAAAATAACCTTGCGGATATTAATTAAAAATCTTATTATAGAATATTCACACAATATATAATAACTAATTAAATGATATTTTAGGAATTGAAATTTTATAGAGAATCTAATACATCTAAGCAAACACTATATTACTAATACACTTATTTTAATACATCAAAATAAAAATAATATTGATATCTTATACGGTAAGCATATTACACGTTAAACATATTCAACCTTATATCATACATTCTAACAAACGAGCAAGTATGATGGAATTATACTTAATAAATTACGATAATAAAGGAATTATCGAGTGTCATATTAAAACAAATTCAGGAAGTAGATTTAGTACTACGATTAATCAAATAAATAATTACGCAATTAATATCACATTTATATGTCAACTGTCAAGCCGAAAAGGAGTTAATATTTGTATTTTTGTTTTTTCCACTGAAGCACGTCGACAAGATAAGACTGACTATATACCGACCGGCCATAATATTCTACCATAAAATTATTTTTAATTTTGAAATTAAATTGTTATAGTATAATATGTTTATAGTTTATTTTGCTTCTACAATGCTTAAAATAGTCTAAATGCGAGTCATTCTCTATCTATAAAATTTTATGTGCTAAACCTTTTTCTTTCATTTTTAGTACTTTATTATAATTTAGTTTAATTTAAAATATTTATTTAGGATTCATCCATCTCTAATTATGAAATATTAAAAAATTAAAAAAAATTAATTATGAAACATGAGATATCACATTATTCGTAAAAAGGGGTTCGAACTGAAAATAGTCATACATTTTCATTAAATTAAATACATTTTCAACTCTCGAAAGGAACACTGAATGGAACGAATATGAAACCTAATTGAAGTGAGCACTAATTAATTTGGACATATATTTATGGAGAACCGATAGTTTGATATATTTTCTCTTCTTTTTTTTTATGACAAGGGCCAATTGCGATCGTTATGCGCACTGGATCGATAAAACTCCGCTTATGTATAACATATAGTATGTAAATCATACAAAAGAATGTACATAAATCACAATTGAAAATCAAGTGTGATAGATGAAAATCTAGCGATATTGCTGAAATTCGACTTTATGGCATTTGACCTCAATCTATTTGATTTGATATATTTGCTTAACTTTGTAATTGTTGTACACACGGAAATTTGATTGAACATGTTAGATTGAATTGACCGAAAAATAAAAAATAAAATATGGGTGTGTTGTAATTGTAAAAGTTATTAAAGTGATGTTTTATTTGCAATAATTATAAATTGATGTAATAATTACAAAATAACCTAAAGGTTGTATATAATTTTTAATGCAAATAATTCTAATAATAATAATAATGATATATAATAATTTGTATTCTTAGTCACTTGCTGAATTTTTTGGGGCATTTCTATACATAAAAAGGAGTTGATTATTTTCTCATCCATCCAAAAATATTTGTAAACAAAAAATTCAAGACGACAAAGTGTGGAAGTGGAATAATAATAAATGCATAATACAAACTATAAAGGTGTATGCATATTCCCCACGTGCTCTAAAACAAACTATAGTTGTATCTTTTTCAAGCAATTTAATTTGCATTTCGTCGCGAGCAAAATCCCTTCCCCACTTTAAAATTGAAAAGGCCCAACAACGCATGCACTTTTCTACCACGTGATGTAAAGCAATTAACTTGTGTGGGTTTTTTTTTATGAAATTAACTTAGTAATTCAAGTCATGATGACAGGCATAATATATATATATATATATATATATATATTACATGTTGCAAAAAATATTTTTAAAGTAATGTATATTTTCATATATATATTGTGTATTACTCAATACATATCGGGGATGTATCCTTTGTTGTACTCTGACACACTAGGTGGTGTTGTGGCATTGTTGCCTTACAATTGTTAATTTTTTTTTATTTTTTTTTTGTCTTGAGATAAGTTTATTGTTTTTCCCCTTTTAAACAATAATCCAATCCTTAAAATTAAGCACAAAGTATAACTAAAAATTAAAAATAATTATTAACCCTAATGAAATAATTAACCTTAAATAATAAAAATAAGTAGTAATAATAAGCAATAATTATGAAATTTCTACCATAATAAGAATATCGGTTAAAAAGTATTGACTAAAAAAATTATAAATTGTAATTATGAATTAAGATTTTTTAAATAATAAACTAAAAACTAATAGAATAACTAGAAATCCTAATTTTTAATAATCAATCTTAATTAGGAACTATAGATTGAAAAAAATATATAAACCCTAATTTTGAAAAAATCATTCCTAATTAATAATTGAAAATAAAAATCTTTTTTTTTTACCGTAGTTATAAAAGAGTAATCCTAATTAAACAACAATAATCTAATATTTGTTAAATGAATATTGAAAAATTAAAAATAAAATAAGAAGAGGAAGAAGAAAACGAATAAAAAAAAAGCCACAACACCGCTTCTTGTCTCTGTTGGCGCAACAGAGGATTCGTTCCCATATAAATCTAAATAAGTTTTTATTTTTTATTTAATTTGAAGAATTAATATAAATTCATGAATGTCGCCTTCCGGGCGTCTAATGCAAATATTGACAAAATGATATAGACATTACATACAATATTCAAATAAATTAGAAAAATGAACACAAATGCAAGTATACAAAAACCGCACGACCTACTTAAATTGACATCCAATTCTTCCAAGGTGTTTACCACTACATTTTCACTATACAACACTATTAAATTTAATTTAAAAATAAATAATTACCAATTTACTTAAATATTATTTTTTTATTTAAAATCAATTACAGTAAAAAAGACTAAAATAAAAATAAAAATAAAAGTCCATCGTCTCCGTCTTCTTCCCCACCCCATTTTCTCTCTCATCTCCCTCCATACCTTCTGCAAAAATCCACAACCAATACAAATGAATCATGAATCGAGATGTCAAATTTCCCACACACATAAACAACATGAAAACGACCCACACTCCAAATAAATTTCAGATCTGTGTTGTACAATCAATCAATAGAAACAAAGAAGCAAAAATGACTCACCGTTTTCTACACTAAGTTTGGCTGTTGGGAAAATAAAAATTTGAAAATTATTACTAGGTTCGGAACAAATTTTCAAAAACAAACGCCTAGTTTCGAAAATAAATTTACGAAAAATTCAGTTCCATTCATGATCATCGGCATTAGGAAGTGGCCGATTTCACGTGTGATAGAGATTGAATTGAGCATGTGTTGTCAACAATCGCCGGCGTCGTGCGTGGATGCTGCTGGCGACAAGAAGAAGCCACGGGTTGAGCCCAGCAAGGGCTGTCAGCAGTCGTCGGCGTCATGTGTGGATGCCGCCGGTGACAAGAAGAAGCCACAGTTTCGTCTCAAAGCTTCAATGGAACACTAACCCAGTACCATAAATACTAACAACACCCTTTTACAGTTTACTATTCACGATTCAATGAAAATAATAATTAAGACTTAGTTTTCTTCTCCTTGTTGTCTTCCACTCTCCGGCTTTTTCCTTTAAATTAGTTTAAATTAATTTTAAAAAAATTGAAGGGTAAAATTAGAAAATAGTGTAAAGTAAAAAATAAAAATAAAAATTTAAGATGGTAATCACTAATCTATTCAGTAAATGTGGTGTATATTGAAAATTTGGTGATGCAACTTCTATTCATTTTCTAACCCACTTCAATTAATTAATTAAATTTCGAACTTTAAAAGCAAGTACTCTCTTTAATTTCCGACCAAGATCATGATTCACGATCATGAATGTGATTTTTGCTGCTGAAATTATTTTATTTCCACCCAAAAATAATGCAATCCTTTTTTTCTTTTTCTTTTTTGAGATTTTCTGAACTTAATTTTTCAATAAATTTGCCGATCGATTTACGAGTGGACCGCAGACTTTTTTTTGGTGATTTTTGCATGTGCATTTTTCAGCCACCATAGCCAATTTCTAGTTAAAGAATTGGCACCACATAAAAAACGGCTAAGTAGTTTAATTATTGAGATGTCTATATCAATCATACCTAAATTTGGTATTCCTTTTTATTATTATTGGACGAGAATCCAACTATCCCAATAAAAGTCATTTGGGCAAAGTTTCCGTAAAGTCGACATATTGTATTATATTTATACTTATTTACTTTTGATTAAACTTGATTATATAAAATTATAAAGTTGTTTTTAGTTATAAGGTTGATAATTAGACGAAGTCAAATTAATTAATATAATGATCATATCTTTATTCCCAATATTAAGTTGTTGTTTTTTTTTTCCTTTTTAGTAACTTACACAATAGTTAGATTGAAAATCAGACGTGTACGTGATATATATATTTGGTAGTACGATGGCAATTTCACTTGAATCAATGCAATAGATGATGCATTTAATATATTGGACTATGCATTTAAGGTTTAATAACATCAACGAGTCTAAGTATCCTTTAATAATGTATCAAGAACGTTTTTGGGCCACATATATTTAATTAGTGAATAAAAATTAAAAAAATATAATAAATTCACTATTGTAATCACGTGATATATTAACTCGAGTAGAGTTCAACTGAATATGAGAAGTTCAAGTTTGACTCATATATTATCGAACTGGAGCTTAATTTACTAAACAAAATCAAAGTTCAAAAGTTTATTTGAGTGAATTAATCGAGCCTATTATGAGTACTTTAAATACATATTTAATTTTGGATATTAATTATTTTATTTTAAAAATATAATATATTTACTAAAGAAAACCATCATTTTCTATAACAAATATAGTTAATTAGATCATTAATGTACTTATAACTAGTTAAACTGTATACATATAAGTAAAAAATAAAATTTAAGAATTTATATATTCCATTTAACTCACGAGTTAATTACCAAGCATGCTCACATGTTAATGAGTCAAGCAATGTTAAATTTAAATTTAACTTGTTTATGTCGACGAGCTTCACTTTAATCGAATTCATATTTTTTTTTAACTAAAACAAGATCGATGTGAGTACCTCAACTCATTTAATTTAGAGTCATATGTGCAATCATGCATGCCACTCGATTGCTAAGTTGCAATGTATATACACGTAAGTGATTATGTACATATGTCAATGCATGTAATTAATTTTACTACCAATTCCAATTATATATCAAATATAATTTATATTGATAGATAAAGTTTCATTTTTGTTAGGCTAGTTAGCTGGATAAATTCTCCAAATTAAAATTGAACTCCGACATATTGAATATAAGTTCAAGAACACAAAATTTAGTCTTTTTTTTTTCTTAGAATATGTGTGAGAATTATTTAATGAATTCAAACCGGCCATGACTACAGAAAATTATTAATACCCAAATACAGTACAATAATTCCATTTAATTTTTTATTTTATTTTTAGCTTATTAAATAGATTAACGTTGTTTTAGAGCAACTATTAATGAAACATTGAAACCTATGCCCATAGTTTAGTTATATTTCGCAAGTTTTTTCTATGTATAATAATTATATAGCGAGACTTAGAGCGGAGACTCTTGGAGTAAAAAAGCAACTTCTCATTGTCACCGACCAAACAAACAGCTATACAATAGGACCATAGGAGGATTAATATCATGAAATTTTATCGATTTAGAACTCCCGATAATTATTAATTTAGCGACTTAAAAAGAAAAAAAAAATTAACAACCTAGAACATGAATAATTGAAATTATCAATGTAAGACTAAAATGAAGCTCAAATTTTTCAATAAAATGATGTAGCTAGACCCCTTACTTTTTAATGATACAAATGATACTTTTCGAATGTTTTGTGATACCTTTTAATAGGAATGTTGGTACCGACTTTTGACAGATTTTTTTTAATGGTTTGACCCGATCAACGTGTGTTGACCCGTGTTGACCGGGTCAAAGCGCGGATTTGACCGACCCGTCTCATATAGTGTTATTTGCATCTTGATGCATGCAAGTTTTTGTCATATATATATATAGGGTTGAGTTCATTCGAGAACAAACCTAATTGTAAGAAATGAGAACATTGCTAATGCTTAATTGACATAATTTCATTGCATAATTGCACACAATATGATAAGCATTGTTTTAATTTCTAACACCAACAAATACTTCTCATCTGGACCAAAACCTAATATATATATATATATATATATATATAAAGGAAATTGAAATGCATTTTAATTTGACCACACAAATTGACGACGAACAGGAATATTAGTGCATATTTGATAATAAAAAAATATAAAAAAAATCAAATGATTTTAGGATGAACAAAACAAAACACTCGGAAAAATAAGATATGGTGAAAATTGTAATCAAGCATTTCGTCGAACTATGTGAATGAGCAAGTTTTCTTCAAAAAAATAAAAATAAAAAATAAATAAATAAAAATCGTGGAAGATGAAGGTTATAAATGAGTTAACTGCATCAGAAATGAGAAAAGTGAATTCCGAAAAAAAAAATGAAGAGAAGATTAAGTTTATCCGATTGCATCAATAGCTAGGGTTCTTCGATGATGGGTTTTCATCCACGGTAGCTAACGGCTGCCCAATTAACGGCGTCTAACAATGGGGGCAACAAGATCCATTTTTCATATAGTCGCGGGCCAATCGAACCAAATACTTATTTAGGTGCTCAACTATAAATAGTTGAAAGGTCTAATGGATGTTGACTCTTAAATTATAATATATCATCCAGAAATTAATTTTTTATTGAAAATAATTGAATTAATACATGATTTTTAAATATTAGATTTTTTTATTTTGCAGGTTCTCAATGGATAACTTGCCTACCTTTACAGACACTAATTAATTAATTAAATTGATAAAATCCCGTTATTTTTATATGCTCAGGTAGTCTCGAGTCTCTAGACAATATTTCAATTCTACATAAAGGATCGTTATGGACATCGAGAGTTTCTCATTAATTCATAGTCATCATAATTTGATTATAATCGGACAATATCCATATAAAATGCATAGAGTATATATAGATAGAGAACATTATATCACATAATCGATATAAACATACTTTTTTTTAGCAAATAAAGATACTTAGTATAATATAAAATTAACTTATCGAATTCCAATTAAGTGTTAGATCAAAAAAGTGTGCTTAACCATTTTTGTTATACATGTCTATTCAAATTTCAAACTCAAATAAATCTTTTGACTTTCAACCAGACATACACACATATATATATATGTGTGTATAGAACGAAATGAAATTAATATAACTAATTTTTCAAGACTTATATACACTCATTAAACACACTGCACCGACCAACTTCCAACCTGCATTCGTACTAATTGAAGTATATATTTTCACTTTTTATGTCACATTAATCAAGTACGTGCTATTTAGTTAATTAGAACGATCTGTTGTCACTTGAAAAATAAGTCAAAATATTGGGGTCTCTATAATTACCAAATTCTTACCCAACAATCAATTTTTTGATATCCGTATCCAATAATCATTAAAATGTATATGAAATTTACGTTTGATTGATTTTGACATATACTACTAAACAATAGAAAGTCCCCTAGCCGAATTTTATGTGGCTTATAAGTAATTCTTTTAATTCTTATCAAAGTCGGCTATAGCGGCTGGGAAAAAGAAAAAGGAAATAACAAACAAAGCACTACTTTGTGTCTCATTTTGTGTTGGGAAATTTTTGCAATGATTATATATAACTATATTTTATCCCATTTTATTCAAAAAGAAAATACATAATGAGACATAGAGTGAAACATTAATTGAAAATAAAATTATCTAATCCAAATTTCATGTTCCACTAACAAATTTAATATTTTAAAAATATTTATTACAAAATAAAATTTATTATAGTATAACCAATTATAATTAACATTTACTGCTAAAAATTAAAATTTTAAAAAATTATATATCCTAATTTTAGAATAATTAGCCATATTAATCAATTATATTAACTAAAAAATAAAAAATAAATATTAAAAAATAAGTATAAATCCTAATTCGTGGAATGAATCCTAAATAATAATTATTAAATTAAACTAAACCAAAATAATTAAATTGGAATTGAAGGAAAAAAATGGATGCAAATCTAATAAAAAATTAAAATGAAACACCAAGTGAGATAGAGTCATCGGGATGACAATTTTATCCGCAGGTTCGAGTCCCTGCAGGTACCCGCCCCCTAATGGGGTGGATTTGGGGATAAAAAAACAGGTATGGACGGGGGCCAGTATAAATTTTAATACCCGGGTCGGGTTCGGGGCGGAGGCGGGAGAATAGATACCCAACCCGAACCCGCCCCGATTTAATATAATTCGTAATTATGTATTTAATAAATATAGATGTTAAAATTATAATTTATCCTTAAGACTTTAATACTTGATTTTATCAATCTTTAAAAATAAAAAAGTATATATATTTAAAATTATATATTTAATAAATATAAATTTTCATTCTTGATTTTTTCAATTTTTAAAAATAAATTAATTGTTGACCCAAAATGATTTCATCTCCTCCCCCACCCCAACAGAATTTTTTGTTTTAAAATCATATTTATTAGTGAAATATTGCAATGCATGTATTTTAATAATTCTAGCTATAACTATCCATTGAAAATGATGAGGTGCAAAAATTACATATATATGTAAAACATACGTGACAATAATCTCATAGTTAATTTTATATGTGTATATATTTGTTGACAATCTTATAAATTTTAATATTATTTGGACTAGAGTGTTATCTATATGCATGCTTGTTCTACCAATGTTTCTACACAAAACTCTAGTGTCTGGTAAATTTAATTTCATGTAGAATAGCCATTATTTGGGCTAATCCCTCGAAAAGAAAGCTTCAATTTAATTTGTTACCTTCTTTTATGGATGCCAAATTACAATAAATTTTATTCATTTGACTACTATACAAACATCATATCGTACGTGTATACAACACTTAAAACTGTGGATTTGCAACAAAACGTATATGTGCCGGTGAGTGTGTGAAATATGTGATGAACACAATGCTTGGAATTTTTCTTCAAATTAATGTTGCATAAAACTAATATAACTTGCTGCATGCGCCTCGTAAAATCCATAAATTAACTTTCATTCATGCTCATTATTTGGCTATAGCGTGTGCAAGTATTTCCCTTTAAAGGACTAAGGAGTTGTGTGTACTTATGTAATTCTATGCGTGCATATGCATGTGTGATGTGTTTAGGATGACTGTGTGCGTGATTATAGATATGTATAGGTGTGCACACACATGATAATGTGTGAGCGTGTGTATGTTATATAACTTAATTAATAACTTATATGCGTGTGTTGATATGTGCTTTTTGTGTGTGTGTGCGGGTGTTTGAGAACAAAAATGATTGATTGAATTTCAAAAATTATATTTTATAAGGGATTTAATTTGTTAAAAACCCACTAGGTTTAGTTGAGTTGTTCAAATTTCATGTCGCGCGTCTTCATGTTTCACTCCGTGTTTCACATTTAAATTTATGTTTTTAATAATATTTATTGTAAAATAAAAAATTAATTATAACATACATAATCATAGTCAACATTTATCAACAAAAAAAAAATTATATACCCTAATTGGTTGGGGGTGAACCCTAAGAAATAATCCTAAACTTGAAACTAAATCACAAAAGAATAAAATTGAAGAAAAAATATAAGGAAAATTCATAATTTAAAAGTACAATACGGGGTGTAACACATAGTCCGCAATAGAAAATTTCATGTGTTAGCTGAGAGGGTTGAAAATTCATAAATGCATGATCATGTTGCTCAAATTAGAGTAGTGAATTTGGGTTTCACCGAATCGCCCAATCCAAACACAAGAGTGTTTTGGACCATAGCTTGCGATTGTGATATAAGGAAAATTGAATTGTGCTCCACTTGTGGGTAATGGCCCAATATAAACTTGATTGATAAATTATGGTGTAGGTGCAATAATACAACAACTTAGTGGAAAATTCGGTGCATTTTATTTTTTTTTTAATTTTTTTTTCAAAATTATATTTTAGAGACATAAATGGCATCATTAGTAGATGTAAATTATGTTCATCATGATTTATTTCACCTCTGTTATGTAAATGGCATAGTTGCGTTTTTTTAACGATATCATGTGAAAAAATCACAGCATTGTCGTTTACATAGTAGAAGGCGAAAAAAATAAATTAAAACCAAGATAATTAACATCTACTTAAAGGATAACATATATCCTCAAAATATTTTTTTCAAAAACTTTCTACAAAAATTTTTAAAAACTAAAATGCCCCATTCGAGCACGATGCCAAGATGGGTAGCATTGGATTCTCCCAACTTAGTAACTACATTTCATTACAAATTTAGAGTTTAAAAGAAACACAATTATCAATTCAGAATTTGAAATATGAAAATTATTAATTTTGATTTCCAATGATAAAAAATTATCAATTTAAGACCTCAAAATTTATTTATTTTGTTTCTTATTTTATTTTTAATTAATTTTAATAAATACTTTATTAAATTTAATATATAACATGTGAACAAGTTTTTATTGAAATAAATATAAAATTAAGTTAAAAGTAAACTAGGATCAGTACATGTTTAAGAAGCCTTGGATTGATGGTTTCAATTATTGAGGAAACTGATAGTTTCAAATTTCAAACTCTAAATTAATAGTTAGCCTATCTTTTGGGTTCTAAATTGACAAAATTCCTATATTTTTTGAGTTGGGACGAAGAATTGCGATTCTACCCTCATCTTGCTCATACAAATGGAATAAAAATATGATTAAGCTACATTTAGTTTCAATTTATACTCTTATAATTATTCTTAGGGAAATTTACACTTTGATACCTACATTTTGGACACTTTTTAAAAATGACTCACTTTATTACTATTAGCAAAACAGTACCTACTTTTTCAAAAATTTTGCAAATCTGACCTCAATCGAATTTCCAGCCTAGAATATCTACGTGGCATGCCCAACAAATTTATTTTATTTTTAGTTCATAATTGACATGGAATATCCAGGTAATATTTTTTATTGGAGCAAAAAAGCCACACAAGAATTTCAGTGTGCCACGTAGATATTCTAGGCTGGAAATTTAATCGAGATCAGATTTGCAAAAAAATTGAAAAAGTGGGTACTGTTTTGCTAATAGTAATAAAGTGGATCATTTTTTAAAAAGTGTCCAAAATGTAGGTATCAAAGTGTAAATTTCCCTTATTCTTAACAATGCAATTAATTTGATAAAGAAATTATTAAAAATAATCAAAAATATTAAAAGAAATCAAAATTCACTTTTTTGGGGACTAATATTGACAATTTTCATCTTTCATTTATTTAATTGATAGTTTTCATCATTTAGGTCCTAGATTGATAAATTATATATTTCATGTTTTGAATTTACATTCTCCAAATCTAACCATATTTATTTTAATATTTTATGGGGAAACATCATTACTCGGCAAATATGGTAAACCGTTTGCGGAATACAAGCTCAATAAGCTGTTTCATCAACTGTAAAATTCATGAAATAGTCTATATCTTTATTTAATGTGTCGAATTTAATCACTTTGAGCTTAATTATAAGCCATCATTACTTTGTTCGAACTTATTTATTTTTAATTTGTCGTTTATAATCCTTTAATATATCAAAATAGAGTTGGCAATTATGTGTTTTATCACCTATTCCCTCTTCTTTGACTTGTATTTAGAATGGGTTATTGTTCTTCATTTTGTAATCTTGATTTTACTTTGAATATGGTTGGCTAGAGCCTTAGGGCTCTAGGATGTGGTAAAACAATGTGAATATTGATCCTTGGTTTAGGATGTATATATGTGTTGTTGCTTTGTCAAGGTTTTGATCTATGCTAGGGCTTGAATGATGTTGTTTGGTTGGCCATCTCACTAACATCACATGTATGAATCACTTGCATCTAGTCAATCCCGTGATCATAAGCATGCCTAGATCAAATCTATATATTTGTCTTCTTAATCGAATGTCATTATGTGGAAGGAAATGTGACCTTTAGATCCTTTTGTAGGTGCGACCTTAGAATGCGTTAGAGATAGCCATCTTTGTCGCATTCGCAATTTAAGAGATATTCGAGAGATGCTCTTATTATATTTGTGGTCTTCCTATCTATGAACTTTGCAGCAATGTATATGTATTCCCGTATTGTAGGTCAATATGAGTGTTGTGTAGCCATGTCCTAGAGTTTCGCCTTATTTATCATCTTCAAAGCTTTCTTTTGTTTGGTATTGACTCTTGCGTGAAAAATATATTGATAATTATAGGTGTTTACACTTTCATGTCTTTTTGTTCTTGTTTGACAGTTTGATTTAGTAAAATACACCCACCTACTTATTGTTCGTCTAGATATTTCAAAATAGTTCCTAAGTGTTTCATTTGGATACTGGATAATGGCGTAGAGGTCATCATAATGTTTTTCAATTTTTCGGCTGCTGGCGAACTATTCTACGAAAAGATCTGTGAGTTGTGCAAATGATCCGATCGAAGCGTTAGGAAGGTTTGTGAACCACTGCAGTGCGGCTCCTGATAGGATTGACCTAAAACCTTTGCACATGCATGCTTCTCTGAGGTACTTTGGTATTGCTGCGATGAACATCTTCTGTTTATACTGTGCGATATGGTCATCCGGATCTGAAGTTCCGTTAAATAACTTCATAAATGATAAGGTGAATTTCGACAGCATCTCTGTTAACCATATTTCATCCACGAACGGTGAGTCAGCGAAGCTATTTGGTGCAGCCTTGCGGATTATGAGAGGTACACCAGGAATTCGCGTTATCATTGCCTCAATACCAGTCAGTCGTTGCTCCAATTTACTTGGGTGATCGATCATTCTCTGATCGAATCCTTAGTTGAACCTGCGCTGCTGTTCAACCCTTTTCTTGCTCGAGGGTCTGGTGTCAGATCCTTTCCTGTCCAGAAGCATGATACTCAAACCCTGGAGGTGGCCTTAGTGGGCTCTCATCCATTTATTGTCTGGTGTCTACCTTATGTGCTAATGCACTAGTACCTGCAATAAATGGATCACTAAAAGTAACAGAATGACGATGCTCACAGTATACCGAATTTGGCTTACCGAACAGATTGGTGGGTTTGATGTAGTTTAGATGGCGTGTGTTGTCATTGATGGTCAGATTTTCAAGTTTACTGCGGAGTGAAGCGTTCTCTGATCTCAGAAGCTCTAACTCCCCCGTGGTGTTTGCCATTTGATGCTGTACATTCCTCAGAACATCAGCCAGCGACAAATCAACATCAGGGGAAGGTGTAGCAGTTCTGCTATCTTGCTGGGGTCCTTTTCCATCTCTGCGACTCTCATTAGGCGTTGTCATTTTGTTTCACGAATAGATCGCTGTCCCATGGTGGGCGCCAAATTGTAGATCCGAAAATCTGCAATTAATTGTATCAGTCCGGAGCAGCGGCCAATCTGTGAAACAAAACTAGAAAAACGTAAGAGCCAAAGACCGTCGGGGGGTGATGATCGTTGGGCCTCCGACGCTCAAGTCAGAAAAAGAAAAAGAGTAGAAAGCGATAAGATATGAACTATTTGAATGATTAAGCCAGTGATTAGAAATCGAGAGAACATCGTCCAAATCTAGAAAAACGTAGGGAAAAAGCCTGGATGTTGAATCGCCTGAGTAGCTGAGTGGAATTAGGGTATGATGTGAAACTTGTGGGTATTTCAGCGTAGTCGTCAAATGAGGAAGGGGGGTCTCCTTTTAAAGGTGGAGGTAGCAGCTAGGGTTTGTGAGGATTGTGGAGGAGGTTGAAAGACGTGCCAACTCCTCTGAACCCGTCAATCTTACCGGATAAGGCGAAACTGATGGTTAATTCAAATTTAAAATTGAACGCTTATCTATTGGAATATCGATTGTACGCTATCGCTCAACCCTTTTGGGCCAGCATTTTGAGTTGACGAAAAATGACCACTACAATATCTTATGAAAAAGTATACTTGTTGACTTAAGCATGCAAATAACAACTTATAAATCACACTCAATATTCATAATTATTCATGAAATAATATGACAGTCAAACATATCAATGATCAAATCATATTTATATACGAGTCGTACGTATATGTATATGTATACACTATACATATACATAATTCTCTCTACTATATATATATATATTTGAGGGAATATCTCTCTACCAGTGTTAGTGTTAGGAGAGCGATTGACGTAATGAAGCAATAGGGGTTTAAACCACGTATTAAATAATGGATCATCCAATTAGAGTGGCCCAATCTTGGCCCAAGCCCATCTACCCATTCCTTGTAACTTCTAATCACCACACAAATACTTTGACACTTATGCCCTCAATCTATCATGTCCTTTCTGCAATCCAGGGGCCATTTTTCTCTCACTACTCTCTCTCTCTCTCTCTCTCTCTCTCTCATTTTGTGCATTTTTTTCTTTCAAAGGTAATTTTTGTGGTTGTAGTTTCTTCCTATTATTATTTTTTTGAGGACGAGATGTAGTTTCTTATTGGCTTGTTGCATAAAACTAGAAATTCATTTTCTTCTTTTCAAACTCCCTATTTAGGTTAGAAAAAGGTTGCTAGAGTTATATAGCATTTATTTAAGAAGATTAATAAATTCTAAGAATATTTTAACAACAAATACAGAGATTTATTCCGAGTTAATATTGTTTTGACTCACTATTTTAGAACAATGATATAGAACAAATAGTCACTAACTTGTTGGAAAAGGAACCTTTCATGTATAACAAATTAACAAATAACAATACAAATAAATCCCAAGTTAAAAATTAAAAAAGAACCCTGATCTTACGAATCTTTGAAGAATGCAACAAAATAGAAGTAAAACTAGGACTGCGTTTGGCTTTTTTTTTCATTAATTATAATTAATTTCCATAATATGAATATTAGTAAATAGCTGTATAGTAATATTTCAAAATTGAATATTGAAAATATAATTAACATGAGACTTAGCCAAAAACGCCCTCCAACATTTTAGGGTACAACCAACTGAAGCGAGGGTACAAAAGAATGTACCGCAGCGAATCAGAGCTCTGTAATAAATTGTCGTTAAAAAATCAGGTGAAAGTCAAGCAAAAGAAGCTCTCTCACTCCTTTTTCATTTCACACAAACGCCGTCACTTATAAACCACAAAAACACCGTGCCGCATTCGCTATCGCCCCCCTCTCTCCGTCTCTCCGCCACCACCGCGAAGAGAAGGCGCGTGGATTGCTGTTTTACAATTGATCGTCGACCTAGGTTTTATTAAGTATTTTTTTCTGAATTATTTTGGGAGATTTTTCGCGGATTTGATGGCGTCTGAGGATGTGAAGACGAGTGAATCGGCGGTGTCGAAGATTGTTAATTTGGCGGAGGAGGCGAAGCTCGCGAAGGAGGAAATCAAGCCTACTAAATATCAAGTTTATAGTATCTGCAAATCTCTCGTCGCTGGTGGTGTTGCCGGAGGAGTGTGAGTTCTCAATTTGTTCTCTATGTTTATGCCTGTGGGTTTGAAGTCACGTGGTGATCGATTTTTAATTTTATTTTTTTTCCTTTTATTTGGCTGGATATAGGTTCTGGTTATATGTTGGATTTGATTAAATGAATGTCTTTGCATAATTGTTTATTTCGCATGTTTGTGCATGAAACAAAATTTATTCTTATTAATTTAGATTGGGGATCCTCGGCAGATAATTTGATTTGGAATTTCATTTTGTTGCTCTATATTTATGGACTTGAAAGTTTCATTGAAGTGAACAGATGGTGTGCTCAAACAATTTCGTTTGTTATTGACCTTCCTATCGGCCTAACATTTTTGCTCATTATTCACCCTTTTCCCAATAGATTGAAACTTTAACCATGCTCCCCTCTATGTTGGAGGAGTAACTTGAAGTGGAACAGAAATAGAATATCTATGAAGTATCTTCATAAACCATTTCGAATGATTGAGTGGAACTTGTTGGAAAAAAGTGATGCTTGTAGTTCAAGCACCTTTTTTTTTCTGTTGTAACATGTTTGAATGTATAACTTAATGCGTGTCTATTGCAGGTCACGAACTGCAGTAGCTCCTTTGGAGCGGCTAAAAATTCTGCTTCAGGTTAGCTATGCTAAATTTAGGAGCTTTTTTTAATTCCATTCCATTCAATGCTTGTATTGATTTAAGAGTGTGGTTGCATATCCACATCAACTATCGCGGGGTGTTATATACAGGATTGTTCTTTGATTTTATTTCTCATGGGCTGATATGGTTTGAAGAAGGAATCTTTGGATGATGTATTTTTATTATCTTCTTATGCCAGGTTCAAAATCCACACAATATTAAGTACAATGGCACTGTTCAAGGCTTGAAGTATATATGGAGTACTGAGGGCTTCAGGGGGTTGTTCAAAGGGAATGGCGCTAATTGTGCTCGAATTGTCCCAAATTCAGCAGTAAAATTCTTCAGCTATGAGCAAGCATCCAAGTTAGTTCCTGCTATATCATTTTATGTTCATAAAATGATTTCATATCTTCTTATTATAGTATAGCTAATAGCTATGATGTTGTGAGCGTATGCTATGATTGTGATTATATTTATTTGATTGAGCACAGTGAAATAATAGTCACTTTGTTTTTTTCCTCCAATTTTTACGATTTATCTATAGGTTCTTTTTTATATAACCAGAAAACGTGGAGCTTATTTCTGGAGGAAGTAACTTAATGACATTTACTAAATACTAAATATGTGTGTGTTGAGAGAATTATTCAAGCAGGTATATGGATCTAAGCCTATACAGGAAACTGTGAACAATATTCTGTTTGGGTTGTTACTATCATCAACTTTTTGGTCAATTGAATTCATAAGTTTCTTATTTCAAAGCAGGAGATGTTGAAACTACCTCTTTCCTACCTGCTTTTGTATGTTTTTTGTGACCATTTAACTGTTGCACAATTTTATTGATCGCTTCCAAGATACAGAAATCTTGTACGGACTCTATGACCATGTGTGTTGGAATTTTGATGTTTATCCGCTGAAATGGTCTTCCCATTAATCCCCTCCTTGAGGAATTTCCACTTGCCGAAATCGATATTAACATCAGAAAACATAACCATGATGCTAGTGGAGCAATGCGTTAATAGTAGGAAATTTGTGATAGAAAATGCTTTATATATCTGGACATTCACTGGTCCTGTACTATATCTGACGGTTGGTATCACCAACTTGATTTTATCATTAGAGTGATCATTGAATGTGTTTACTCTGTTTGAAACATTGAAATGCTAATTAGCACGATCAACATATTCATTGGTTTTGGCCGTGGTGACATTGTTTGATCTTTAGCATGTCTAACCTCCCAGTAAAGAATTCTGAACTTAATTTTCTAGAATCTATATTTTGGCTGTCTTGCTACTGAGGTGCGGTTCAGGCTAATCTGAAAATTGATAGCTATTGCTTATGGAATGAGATTATCCTTTTCTTCTTGTCACCATTTAAGTTTGTTTATTTATTTGCTGCAGGGGTATATTATATTTGTACCAGCAACAAACTGGAAATGGTA
This sequence comes from Perilla frutescens, assembly GCA_026008535.1. Lineage (NCBI taxonomy): Eukaryota > Viridiplantae > Streptophyta > Magnoliopsida > Lamiales > Lamiaceae > Perilla > Perilla frutescens. The sequence goes on from BRKX01000012.1 coordinate 35,607,449, forward strand.
AGTTTCTTTGTTCTTGTGCATACAAACTTAAGTGTTTGGAATTCTTCTTTCTCATTTCAGTGGATGGTTGAGACTGTAAACTCTGGATATACAAATTTGCAAGTTAGCTTCTTTTACATTTTCTTTTAGCATTATTATGTGTGCTGGTAACAGCTTTGACTAGTTAGCTGTTGTAGTCCTTTCTGTATTAGTACTTCCATTATAGTAATCTGAAGTTCTGAACCAAAGGTGATAAAAGTCATAATGATCTAAATATTTGCAGAGAAACCAGAACTTGAGTGGTTGAATGTACGAGCGTCTGGAAATTGACCATAAATCGATGTTTTAATATAGAATTATCTATCCAATAGATCTCATAAAATATTTTCCTTTTCTTTTTTACTTATGCACTTTTTTCTGGGTTAATACTAAAGCTGATTTACGGTATGATGTTTCATGTGGGTTTTGCTATTCTTTTTTTCCATTTTTTTTTATTTTTTCCTGAGCCGACTAACATAACAAGTCTAATGGCAAGGTCTGTGTTCAAGTATCATATGAGAAACTTGAGGGCTGTATGGATTGTAGAATAATATGTATCAATTTGATCTTTCAGAGGATGCTCAGCTGACTCCTGTGTTACGCCTGGGTGCTGGAGCATGTGCGGGAATAATTGCTATGTCTGCCACATACCCAATGGACATGGTTCGAGGCAGACTTACTGTACAGGTATTTTAGGAACTCAGTCCTTTTAAGATTAAAGAAGTACAGTAATCTCGGTTGTAATTAAGTTAGGTATGATAACTTTTATCTTTCTCTCTTCTGCAGACAGAAAAGTCTCCCTATCAGTACAGGGGAATGTTTCATGCTTTGTCCACTGTACTTCGTGAAGAAGGTTTCCGTGCTCTATACAAGGGTTGGCTCCCTTCTGTCATTGGAGTTGTAAGTGCTGAAATAATTAAAATTTTCTTGTGGTAATTAGCTTGATGGTTTTTGGTAGAGAATAGACATAGTGTTTACCTCTGCAGATTGGTTGTGAATGAGAAAAAGGTAGGGTATTCCCAAAAGATAGTACATTGATCTTGGCAAATTGGTCGCTAAGAAGAATAAACTAGAATTTACCTATTCAGAATGTCAATCTTATTACCAAGTTTAACTTTGTTTCAAAGAGTTAAAATGTCTTCTTGCCATTGCTTGTTAGTCAAATGTTGAAAGCTATTTTGATGCCTGATAGCAATCTTAATGGTTTATTTGTCCTTTCAAGTGAATTTTGCCTTTGGTTTTTGAAAGTAGTTTGTGTTATTTAATTGGTAATTACCACTTTCTAATAGTCCCATTAGAACTGTCTCTACCAGCTATGCTTTATTTATGCAAAATTCATGTTAATTGAATCTGCTTGACCATTGTTGCTACTTGCTAGTGAACTAACTCCAGCACCTTCTTAAAGGACTTGCTTTTCACCTTATCATGATCTCATTTTTTGAAAACCTTTCGTGTACTTCTTAGGAAGATTGTTATCAATATAAATGGCCTACTCACATTATTCTAGTTCTCACAGAGCTAATTTACTTGGTTGCAGGTTCCATACGTAGGTCTCAACTTTGCTGTGTACGAATCTCTTAAAGATTGGTTAATCAAGTCGAAATCCTTTGGACTTGTTGAAGATAACGAGTTGGGTGTTGTGACAAGACTAGCATGTGGGGCTGCAGCAGGCACAGTTGGACAAACTGTTGCCTACCCACTTGATGTCATTCGTAGAAGAATGCAGATGGTTGGATGGAGTCATGCTTCTTCAATTGTCACTGGTGATGGGAGAAGCAAGGCACCCCTCGAATATACCGGCATGATTGATGCTTTCAGGAAAACAGTGAGGCATGAAGGCTTTAGAGCATTGTACAAGGGTTTAGTCCCCAATTCAGTGAAGGTCAGTCAGTCTCTGTAATTTACTCTGAAATCTTCTAGAACATGAATTGTTTACTAACGGATGCTACCGGTGCTCTGCAGGTTGTCCCGTCGATAGCTATTGCTTTTGTGACATACGAACAAGTGAAAGAGTTCCTTGGGGTAGAGATTAGAATATCTGATTGATTATCTTAATTAGAGAGTGCTGTGACATTCACTCTGTTATTTTTGTCTGAGAGGAGGAGGATAAAGTAATGTTAGACCCACCCTCTTCTGCAGAGAGAGAGGGAAGCTGCAGACAGTTCTAACTTGTGTTCATATATTTATCTCCTTTTTTTTTTGTTCTTTTTTGTGTTGCTCAGTAGAAATGCTGTCTCAATAAGATTAGTGCAGAAGAATGTTATGCCAATAATAGCTTCTCTATTTAGGTTTGCTTGTTAAGTAACTAGCTCTCTATGTTTTGGTTTCATGTTGTTGAATTACGAAACCTGCCCATTACGCTGTGAATGCGCTGATTCTAAATATTCAGTTTTATGAACATTTTTCTACAAAGCATTTTGCCATTTCCCTCACCTGCCCTACTTCGTTTATGGATCATTTTGATCACATACATTACTTTATCAAGTTACAATATATTTTAGACTACGAGCATCATATGTTTGATACGAGGATATTAGCTAAGGCTGTCATCAGGAAAGGTTGATGGTAGGAGATGCATATATCGATTTACATGCATTTCTCATGTTTAATGAAAAACAAATGCTTCTATTCCGAGGTTTTCATCAGCTGGGGAGGCGGACGACGACGACACCTTCACGCCTCACAGTCTTCTACTGTGCCTGAGAACAAAATGTAAATGTCCATTCCCTTTTCATCAATCTGAGTCGAGTTTTAAATTGTGTTGAGCAAAAAATGTGTTCTAGTTTGATAATAATTTAACAACTAAGGTAGTTTATTCATTTATAGCCCGAGCCCCGAGTGATGAGACTCTAATAATTGTCGTCACTTCATTATTGTTTATTTATTAATTAAATTATAAATTATTCATGTGATGCTACAAGGAAAGTAAGAAATCGCAACAATATTTTTACCATAACTCATGTGATGCTGCAAGAAAAGTAAGAAATCGCAACAATATTTTTACCATAATCCGTAGCCTTCTTCTAAACATATTCGAACTCAAATTAATCCAGCTAAATAGTTAATTCTTAAACAATGAAATCAATACCAAAGAGCAGCAGAAAGTAGGTTTAATTTTCTACTGCAAATTTCATTCTACAGTCTACGCAACAGATACATGCTACGATGGAGTAGATCTTACCTGCAGTCTCTAATCTTTGTTTGAACCTTTGATGTTTGGTGCCGTTGAAGAGGTCGAGTGAATCCACTCACTTGTTGGTTTCTCGATGGAAAATCCGATCTCGATCCACTGTTTTTAGCCCTCTGGTTCCACTTTCCACTTTCTCTCTCCTCGATTTCCTCCAAATTCAGACGCTGTTCGTCAGGATCACCGGGTGATGAGAGAGAAGAGAGGATCAGAACAATATTAAGCGCCGCAAGAATACCATCGCTGCTACTGTTACTCTCCAAGTCTTCATCGTTCTTCGCCTTCTCATGTACGTCCCTTTCTGCCATATTTTCCTCAATAATCTGTCGCGAACATCATATATTTATGTTACCGATCATCACTTTGCGTGTGTAATTCTGTTAAGCTAATCACAACTGGAATTCATGATGAATTTCTAGCTAGGGTTCAATGATGAATATTAACTGTTGGAAAAATGGGATTCTTTGAAAAAAAATTTACCTTTGATCAATCTGTTGCTGTTGATATATGTAACGCAGGTGAAAAGAAATGGCGCGTGTGGGTGAAATAATATTTGATAATAATTTTAGGTCAATGGGGAAGTCAATGATATCTGTCCTTGTAGAGCCATTAATTAATCTTCTAAATTGGATTTGTAATCAAAATATGATCTATAAACATAATCATCAATGGATTTCCTTGAATGTGAGATACACTTATCTCACACAACACCACATAATGGTAGAACCTTAAATGTTCATCCTATATTTGAATATAGAATATCTTTGAAAATTAAGAAATTCATACACCCCTCCCATAATAATGATTACTCAAATTTTAATCGGAAGACAAATCATAAGAAGGTCATCTCTTGTAGAGATTAGTCAATGCACCCAAAACTTTTAACTAAGTATTTCCACACCAACAAATAGAAGAAAAACAATATTAGCATCATAGTAACACATTTATGGATAAAAATATTTTAGCCTGCAGGACTATTGTTTTTTTTTTTTACGCTTTACAAATGACATTATTATTATTATTATTATTATTATTATTATTATTATTATTATTGGGTTATAAATCATAATTTGCAACCATAACCTTGTAAATGATATGCTCGCAATTTGAACCTTTATTTCTCCTAAAAAAATCGTAGTATACACAATAGTAATGTTATTTTAGTCATTTCTTAACTAATAGTTGGTTTTTTTTTTGTTTAATATATGATAAAATGGACCGAACTTTGTGTATTACTTGTACATATCTTCTTCTATTTTTGAAATTATACAAATTCCTCATGTTTCTAAAAAATAAGATAACACACAGGAGAATGATGCATATTATCCATGAATATAAAAAACACACGTGCATGTAGGTTGATAGGGCATGGGAAGCATGAGGCCCCATGAGAATTATTGGCCATCATTGGCTAAATTTAGAAAGCTCAAATATATCTCAATACCTCACCATGTGTTTTGTGGGCCTTTGCTGCTATTTAAGCGGCGGTCAGTTTCAAAAAAGCAAAGTTCATTAATTTTTTAAGTAAAAAATATTCACGTGATCAAATAAGAAAATTCATTTCCTATATGAGGAAAGTTCAGATAAAAATATTGATAGAAAAAAGTTAAAATTATGTCTACTAATTGAAATTTAATCTTAGGAAAAGCCAAAACATTGCCTTAATCTTATGAAAATACTCTGATGTTTTGGAAATAATATTTAGTAATTGAGAAAAATGGATATGATGTCATTATTTAATTTTTGAGCATTGCAAATTTAATTAGGAGTATGTTGGAGTGACTCAACTTGTGTGGGGACGTCATAGCAATGCACAAACAAATGTTATGATGTATTGTTGAATGCTCTTTCAGGTTAAAGCCAAAAACTTCAAAATATCCACCAAGAAATAAATAAATTGAAGAGCTTCAATTTTTTTTAAAAAAATATCTCCAATATTATTGTATTCATACGAAAAATTAGATCTAATCTTCCCATTCATCCAAAAATGTCTATTTTAAACAAATTTTGGACAGTTATCTAAAAATTAGTTATAGATATTAATATAATATAGATACCAAATTAATTAATTAAATTTTATATGTGTAACTTGGTCGGCCAACAAATTTTTCTCATCCAAACTTGATATTTTTTTTTAAGTGTTTATTCTTTTGTATTGCCTGTGATAGGATTAAAGTTATAGTACTCAATTACAGTACATATCCAAAATGTATTTTCACGGATTTCTATGACATGCTTTAATAAAATATAATATACCAAAATATTATACAATATACATTTTTTTCACAATTTGTTGGAATGTTAGCAGCTAACCTCGGTCCTTTTTCAATGTTGATGATAATTCTTCTTTTTTTTAATCATTAAAGTTGTGGGTTGATATCATTGACTTGATCAATTTTGTGTTTTTTTGTTTTTCTATATTTATCATCAGGAAAATTATATTATTTAGATTATCATGACATCTCTTAAGTTCAGTGCAAGTACAATAGCTAAAGTAGGAAAAATTCTTACTTACGACACCGGTAGTACCAATACGGTAGATATAAATAGTGATAAAATAAATAAATTTCTAATTAAAATTGATAGTTTAAATTTCACCCAACACATTTTATGTAATTTAAGAATAAGAAAAAATTCTTACTGACTGGTACTGGTAGTACCAATACGGTAGATATAAATAGCAATAAAGTAGATAAACTTCTAATTAAAATTGATAGTTTAAATTTCACCCAACACATTTTATATAATTTAAGAATAAGAAAAAAATTCTTACTTACCGGTACCGATAGTACCAATACGTTAGATATAAATAGCGATAAAGTAGATAAACTTCTAATTAAAATTGATAGTTTAAATTTCACCCAACACATTTTATATAATTTAAGAATAAGAAAAAATTCTTACTTACCGGTACCGGTAGTACCAATACGGTAGATATAAATAGCGATAAAGTAGATAAATTTCTAATTAAAATTGATAGTTTAAATTTCACCCAACACATTTTATATAATTTAAGAATAAGAAAAAATTCTTACTTACCGGTACCGGTACGACCCACGAATCTGTAGAATAGATATAAATAGTGATAAAGTAGATAAACGTCTAATTAAAATCGATAGTTTAAATTTCACCAACACATTTTATATAATTTAAGAATAAGAAAAAAATTCTTACTTACCGGTACCGGTAGTACCCGCGTATCGGTAGGGTAGATATAAATAGCAATAAAGTAGATAAACTTCTAATTAAAATCGATAGTTTAAATTTCGCCCAACACATTTTATATAATTTAAGAATAATAATTTTTTTCTTCAATTTTTTTTTAAAACAAAGGTTAAAAGTTGAGATTTTAAAAGTTGATATTTTCTTTATTGAATATTGAAAAGGTAAGATTTTGAGTTCATATGTTGTTGATCAGATTTATGGGAAACAGAAAAATTGTCTTCCAGACATCAGACCTGATGTCTAAATCTGACATTATATTCTTGAACAGAAAATACCAGTATATTATATTAGATGAATTAGAAAAATAAAATGTGTACTACTACCTCCAATTGTATAACACCATATATATGGGAAACAGAAAAATTGTCTTATGGACCGTCTGAGTCTGACGCTATATTTTTGAACAGAAAATACCAGTACAGATGAATTAGGAAAACAAAATGTGTACAGCTACCTCCAATTAAATGACACATCATGCTTTGTATATATGTGTATACATATATGTTCGTATATATATATGTATGTTGTGTGGCTAAAGAAGAAGTGCAGTTACTCCAATTGAAAATGGTGCTGGGAAATCATCTGGTAATTCTGACTGGATTTGTGGGATGAGGTGAAAATGTTTTCTTTTCCTAATTATGTAATTGTTTTGATCGTTTCTCTTTTGCTGAAGTGAGTAATTTATATATAATTTATATCTTGGTGAAAGATGCATTTGAGTTACGGGAAAATGGGATTTCGAATCTTGATTTCCTAGTATGTATTTCTTTGTAATTAATGAGATTTTTAAGTAGTACCTTTTATCTTGTTGTGACAGTTCATGTTTGTTAAATTGCTTTTTTCAGAGTTGTTCTTGTTGTGATGCAGATGATGGTTATTAAATTGCTTTTTTTTGTAGATATTTCTATTTATCTTCAAATTTTCAGAGTTGTTTCTGTTTGTCATATTTTAAATTTCTCGACTTCAGCCGGTATTCTAGAAATAGGGATTTGAAGCTTGAATGCCTTATTGCCTATTATTACTTAACTTTGCACATTGTGCATCCTCTATTTCTTGCTAGACCACTTGAAATGTGTGTGCTTGTCTCGGATATTAGTATTGAGCACATAATTTAATCTTGATGTGCATTTGCAGAAACACTTGTAGTTAAAGGTGTAGTTTGGGTTTGCTATGGAGCAAAAGCCAGAGCAGTTTGTTGCAAATGATGAAACAGTAGGAAGTGCAGATTTCCTTAACTGTTCACATGATATTGTTAGGGGAGAATTTGAATTGCCAGATTGCGACATTAACTTAAGAGAATGGTTAGAATCTAAGAGTGTCAATGCAACCAAGAATGAAAAAATGTTATTGTTTAGGCAAATTGTGAAGATTGTGGATGTTGTACACAGTCAGGGAATTGTATTGCTAGAATTACGACCATCTTCGTTTATTTTATCTGAAAGTAGAGATGTAAAATACATAGGTTCCGTGATGGAGACTGAGTTAGTGAGTGAGAACTATGATAATACAAAAAAGAGGCGTTTGGAGAGGGAAAATTCTTCTAATGAAAATTTTTCCGCAAAGAGGCAAAACTTTGGTATCGATACATCGGTAATACCTGAATCACACTTTATTTCCAAAATTGTTAAGGACAATATTATTGATCACTTTAACCATGGTATCATTAATATAAGCAACTGTTCGAAATGCACATATATTGGGAAGACATGGATGACTTCTCAAAATGCTCAGCTTGAAGAGAAGTGGTATGCTTTTCCTGTAGGGTTCCATACAGGAGACTTGTTTTCGCTAAATATCTACTCATTGGGACTTTTGCTATTTGAGGTGAGAAAAAGTGTGGATTGATCAAAATCCTCCTTGACAATATTAAAGTTCTAAAGTTTTCAATATATTTTAACATTTGTCTGCAGTATATTCTTCCTTATAACTTCTAAAGCATGTTATTAGTTTTTCTTCAAAGATGTTCGGTTAAAACTACATTATCAATATATATATATATATGGACATCAAGATCACTCTAGGTAAACTAAACTTAAAATTCATGCTTAGTGATTGTTTATTTCGCATTCTCTATTAGTTCATTGGGAAAAGAGTGGAACTTCTTAACAATGTCTATCTCATAATTTTGCTTTGTCTTGATATCTTATTGAGAAGAATGTATCAATGAAATTCAGAGCAAACTCGAAGAAGGGAAACATACAAGTTCTTAGTTGATTATTTTGGTCCACCGCCATCATTGGATTCATATTTATTAATGTATTTCTAAAGAATCGGTAACTAAATTATTAGATTTATATTTATTGATGTATTTTTAAAGAACCGAAAACTAAATTATCTTAGAACATATGATCAGGAGTCTGTGTGATTTACATTATATTTTTACATTAATTATTGTGCTTGACAAGTATTAACAATGTTTTTGGTCTATTTTTCTGTAGTTCCTTTGCCATTTTGAATCAATAGAAGCACACTCTGCAGCAATGTTGAATTTGCACAATCGGATCCTCTCTCCATTTTTTCTTTCCAACAATCCTAAGGAAGCTGGATTTTGTTTTTGGCTGCTTCACCCAGAACCTTGTTCTCGTCCTACAACTAGGTATTTTCACAGTAGCTAAAGATAATGAATTCTTATGAAACACAACTTCAAAAATTCATAGAATCAAAAGTACGAACTATCAACTAGCTTATAAAATTATATACCCATTGAAGATTTAATTTGTGGCAGGGAAATCCTACAATGTGATATGATAGCTGCACTTGACATTGCAAGTCTGAGCAATAATGAAGTATCATGTGTTGACATGGTTGATGGTAATGATTTAGATCTCTTGCTTCATTTCCTTTTTACATTAAAGCAAGATAAGCAGAATAAGGCCTGCAATTTGTTAGAAAGTATGAAGTTCTTAGATTTAGATCTGAAAGTGGTTGAGAGTGGGCAAGCTTCTAGAAGATCTTCAGAGATGATGGATGGAGGTTATGATTCTAATTTGAAAGATGAGACGGAGAGCTCTTATAGTTCAATTTCTAGGATTAGCGTGCTGAAAGAGAAGTTGTTAGGGAACATGAGTGAGTTAGAAAATGCTTACCTTTCTGTGAGATGTAATCAACTAAGTGAAATGCCCGACATGAACCGGTCAGATAGGGATGTTTTGAGGAAGCGAGATCACTTGTCTTGGGTTGGAACGCGACACAATTTGGCAACTACTGAGGAGAAACCTGTAGATCGTGTTGGAACTTTGTTTGATGGTATCTGTAAGTTCGCTCGCTATAATAAGTTTGAAGTTTGTGGGACATTAAGGAATGGTGATATTCTTAACTCAAGTAACGTCATCTGCTCACTGAGTTTTGATCCTGAAGAAGAGTACATTGCTGCTGCTGGGGTTTCAAAGAAAATTAAAATATTTGAGCTCCATTCACTTTTAAATGATTATGTTAACGTTCAATATCCGGTAGTTGAAATGTCAAACAAATCAAAGTTTAGTTGTATTTGTTGGAATCACTACATCAAAAGCTATTTGGCTTCAACTGATTATGACGGTGTAGTGCAGGTATGTCATCTGTAAATGTAGCTTCTTCATTTTATTTATTTATCACAATTTGAATGCACATCTTCTTGTGTTTTGTTGTTCGAGTTCATGTCTAATAGTTATGTTAGATATGGGATGCAGGTACCGGACAAGGATTTGGGCAGTACAATGAACACCAAAAAAGAGCCTGGTCTGTTGACTTCTCTCGTGCAGACCCAATGAAGCTTGCTAGTGGTGGTGATGATTGTTCTCTTAAACTATGGAGCATCAATGAGGTATAAAAATATCATAAAAATCAAGTATCAAATCTAATATGCATATGGTTGCTCATACATATATTGTTTGTTTTGATTTCACAGAGGAACTCAATAGGAACAATCTGGAATCCTGCCAACATCTGTTGTGTTGAGTTCTCTTCATACTCATCCCATCTTCTAGCTTTCGGGTCAGCTGATTATAAGATCTACTGTTATGATCTTCGACACACAAGAATTCCGTGGTGCACGTTAACTGGTCATGACAATGCTGTTAGCTATGTCAGGTTCTTGGATGCAGAGACTCTTGTCTCCGCATCCATAGACAACACGTTAAAGCTTTGGGACCTCAAGAAAACGCGCTTAGACGGGCTATCCCCTGATGCTTGCAATTTGACGTTTAGAGGTCATACTAATGACAAGGTTAGTTTTTTGCTTTTCTGTTTCTTTCCCGTACCCTAGCACATTCTCATTTTCGGAATCACTAATATTATTCGTCATACAGAATTTTGTTGGCCTCACAGTGTTGGATGGATACATAGTATGTGGTTCTGAAACCAATGAGGTAAACTAAGCTAAGCTAAGCTAAGCTAAGCTTTTTCCGTTTTCACCATACAAATTAGAACACGTGGCCATGGTGATATATATGTTTCTTACTATTTCTTGGATCCGTTTTTATTTTTGTTGCAGGTATATGCTTATTACAAATCTCTGCCAATGCCAATTAGTCGTCACAGATTTGAATGCAGTGACAACATATCTGCTGGAGATGAGACTAATGAGGGTAATGCTCATTTTGTTTCGAGTGTGTGTTGGAGGAGAAAATCCCAACTGATTGCTGCTGCTAACTCCAGTGGAACCATAAACATATTGCGTTTGGCCTGCTGAACACATCAATGGAGCACTTCTCGCCGTCGTCGTATCTTTACATGCAAAATCATCAAGAAAATATGTTGCCGCAGTTGCGGCTATTGAAATAAACTTTGTTCAAACTAGAAATGAATTGGCAACCAAGACTTCATTATTATTGTGTTGTATTGTATAGCAACAACGTCTAACTGTTCCTTTATATATTTATTCCATCTTCAACGAGACATGAAATTGACTCGGAGAGAAACTCTCACTGCATGGGGAAAATTTACACCCTCTATTTGCTTTGAATTGGAATGGAGGTTATAACAATGCCCAGAAACAGGTGTACGGTGTGAGCATATATACAGTTGGCTCTATATCGTTCCATAACATAGTCGTACCCGTCGTGCTTTGGCATTTCTGGGGTCACTCTCTTGACTGTCTATAATGCAATGCGTACTTGACTACTTCATAAAAGGAAACCACAATCCCTACTGAAGGACCTGCTCGACCAACTCTAGGACCAACACCTGCAAATAATCCTTTAACGCCTCCATCTCTGTTCATCACAAATGAAAAGTAGCAACTTAGCCCCCTGAAGAGGTGGGAAAATAGAAACTCAGAAAGCTTTGTAACGCATACCTCCAAATTTCAACCAACGTCTGTCTTGTTGTCATGTTAAGTGCCCGTGTCGGATCTTTCTGAGAAATTGAAAAAATGAGAGGTTTTTAATCAACAAAAAACCACGAATCAAATAAAGAACCAATGTCATGTCATGTAAAAGCAGAATAGTTCATATATGGAGTTGATGTTCGGGCAAAATGCTAACAGGCCATACTCATTTGAGCCATTTGTTCAGTGCCAGTAATCAAGAAAAGTAAAGAAAAAGAGAGAACCTCTATTTGCCGGCAGGTCCTTGCAACATCTAGAGGACATGTGGTAGCCGACGCAAGGCTTCCTGCCACAAAACCAGCACAAAAGTTTGCACCCACGACACTGCATGCACTGGCTTCCTCACCTATACTGCTCAAAAAATTTCTCCGGAGCTTCATGGAAATGGGAAAAAAAGTTAAATATATGATAAGTCTTAAGTGAGTCCAAGCAGCAATATAACAAGACTTCTTACTGGCTCTAGAGCTGACCAACAAACAGCGGAGAAAGGAACATCACGAGCAAGTTGCACTCCAAGGCCAGCCCATAAAATGCGGTAGCTTTGAACTGCACGAGTTATAATCAGACCACAGATTCAAATGCTGATATTACATACGTTGAACAATAACAAGCAGAAACAAGAGAACAAATAATATGGGCATAAAAGATCAATCAATTAAAGGTTTGCAGTGCAAAATGATTATAAGGTGATAGGCAACCATACAAGCGAGATGAATATTAGCAGTCTTCACAGGAGAGACAATGCCAGTCAAAGTTTTCCAGACACCAGGAGGTTTTACATCAGCTTGCATGTGTTTGAATACCTGTAATTCAAACATTGAGTTAACAGAACATAAATGCCCAAACAGAGCTTAAAAGAAATCTAGGAACGAAGAAGCAATAAGCATAAATAGTTTACCAATGCCTATCAAACAACGCAGAGTTAATAGTAAATGAAAATTGAGTAGCGAGATATAATATGCATGTATAGACACTATTATGAGCAACATCATTAATTCTACATTTCTACGCATAATATTAATGTGTACCTGCATGTGTGTTCTTGCAAGTTCAATAGGATAACAAGTAATGCATGCTATTGAACGTGCTAAGGATCCTGCAAGTAGGGGAACATATGGCGTCATGGTTGGAGCATTCCGTGATGTAAGCTCTTCCATGTGGTTGCGAAAAATATCGTACAGCGGCATATAGATTCCCACCTGGAACAATGCAAGATGGATTTTAATCAAAGAGACACAAAAATATCTCCACAACAATGCAGACCCAAGCCCCTGAAGCAAACAAGTTCATAACCTCTAAGAGAAAAACTCACTGAGGGGATTGCCAATGCGAGACTAGCATTAGTTCCTCTCCACAATCTCGAGAATCCTTCCTGGAAGGTTCCCCTTGGTTAGTTATTCTTCAAAAGGAAGATACAAAGACTATGAGGTATGAAGAGTGCCCAAGACAACATGCGGATTTAATTTGATGGAATAGCCCAAATGACAAGGAAACAGAAGCAAAATCTTTTTTTACTGAAAACGAGCTTCACAGCTACAATACTTCAGCTTTTCTCCCCACATGTAAAAAATAATAAAAATAACAGTAGCAACAACAACAATTACAATAATAATATAAAATAAATAAAAAATAAATCAGAAAATTGCAATATAGCATATTTACTACCAATGCTGTTGTACAGATAGTAGAACAGAAAAGTTTAGGTAGCTGAAAGACAAAGTTACATGTAGTAACCAAACCTAACTCATCCTGATTTCAACTTTACATTTTGAGAGACATCAATAAATCTACTCTACCCAACTGGATAACACATTATGTTAATTATGCTTTTGATGCTTGCAAAACATTGTATTTTTCAGCACCCTAGTCACTCAAAGCAATGCACTGGTTGCATAATTGAAAAACAAAGCCATAATGAAGAATATCAAAGTAGAAAGATAAATAGATGATTATAATATACTATTTAAAAATTCCAAACTGCCTATGATGGAAATATGACATGATTCAATAAATTTCCAGCACATTACCAACCTGTCGAATCACTTTGTATAATACATCCAATGTTCCTCTATAACGCGTGCAATCTGGAGTGCACTTTGGTTGAGTGCCTACAGTTTCACAAGTTGATGGCATAAAGTTTCTGTCTTGAAGCATCTGAATATATTAAGTGCATGTCAAACATGAAGTTCATGACAAGAAAGTGAAAAAAAGATTTTAGGCATTAAATGAAAGAGAGAAGCAACTATCATATTCAGATAGTCCCTTATGGCTTAAATGGTTTCAGAGAACCTAAAATGGATGAAAATGATATAATCTGACAGATTACCATGTTTCCAGAGCATGCCGTCTCACATAATCTACCATATGGGACTCCAGCAGCCTGAGCTTGCAGCCTTGTCTAGATTAAGAAGCCAAAATGAACCAGTCACCCAAAATGAGGAACCAAGAGGGGAAAAACAAAAGTGCTAACTTCACATTAATAGAAGTTGTTTATGCAGTCAAGGCACACTAGTTAATTCTATAATTCATTAGAAAATCTGAAAATAGGAACCAACTGAAAGCACCCCATAATAACCAAAACCGCTCTACAGGTGCATCAATAATCCATGAAATATCACTACTGAGGCATTAAGGATTAACATAGGCCAGCATACAGTCATACACTAAGAACAAAAGCATCATAATCTCACGTACCGAACTGGAGAAAATGGAAATACAGTAAGTACATTAACAACCATAACTGACACTGAGAAAAGATCACAAGAATCCCCTGAACAAGCAAGCGATGGATAACATCACATGACTATTGCCGCTTTATGTATAATTATAACTATAATTGTATTTAAAATTTCTTAAAACACACACACAGAGCAGGCAAACAACTAAGTGATAGCAATTAAAGAACAATAAAAATCTGCATAATTGATTTGTGTTGAAGTAAATGAAACACATTTATTTAGCTCATCTGAATCAAACTAAACACATGGACAAGTCCAAAACTAATTAAAATCTCATACTGTCATACATACAGCCCTCCACACAAAAGGAAAAGCCTAGACCTTAGCAACGTCGAGAGGGTTGACGATGACCGCGGATATGACGGCGGCGCCGGCGGCAGATAATGCCCTCTCCCCAAAACTCAAATCGAAGTCAGAAATATCAGAATTCCTGGATGGTTTCGTGATAATAGACTCCTCTTTGCGCATGTTTTGATCTAATTCCACTTTTCTTGTAGCTGTTGTCAATCCTATCCATGAAGGCAGGCCTTGTCTCGACGAACCCACCATGTATATGTGGAAATGTTTGACCAGAAACTTCCAATAATTTAGGAAATAAAAGATTTCAAGAAACGGTTAATTGCGTTTCCCATTCTGGATTATGTTGAATTTAGGGGTGAAGAAGAAATTGAGGTAAGGAAATGGAATACGTTGCGCGTGATTCGTGGCGTGGAATTGAGGGCGCCAAAACCCCCGAGAGGAAAGCTTGCTCAGCTCACCACTCGCCAATTAATTCAGAATATGCCTCTTTTTTTCTTTTTCTTTTTTTTAATTATGGATGTGCATGGGCAGAGGCAGACCGACTTGTCTTGAAAGGATTATTATTATTATTATTATTATGGGAAAGTAAGTACTTTAAATTATGATTATTTACCATAGAAAAATTAACTTTTAGATTTTTACATTATATCTTTGTAATTGTTGCAAATAAAGCATCAAATTTAATTACTTTTCAAATTTCAACATGCTAAAAAAATTTCGACTAATTCAGTTCAACGTGTCTGATCAAATTTACACGTGTACAACCAATCTTATTTTTTTTATTTAAAAAACCCTAAACATATCATGTGTGTGTGTGTGGATTTGAGTATTGAATGAGCGGAAAATTTTTGAGCATGTTGTAATTGCTAAAGTAATTAAATATGGTATTTTAATTGAAATAATCAGAAGATCATGTTATAATTGTAAAGTAGTATTACTCTCGTACGATGTACGGACATTATTTTATACACTTAAATTTAAATTTGAAGGGTAATAATAATAATAATAATAATAATAATAATAATAATAATAATAATAATAATAATAATAATATAGAATGATTGTGATTTTATCAAATGATACTTTATATATACAACATTAAATTTGAAAAATTTCAAACTATATTTATAAGTACATTTACATTATTTGAAAAATAAACTTAATTAGTTTTTTTATGATGTAATATCATATCATTATAGCCTAAGTATCTAAAAAATATAGGGATAAGGGTCAAATAGGCCACTAAACTAATTTGGGGGCTCAATTGATCCACTTTAACTTTTTTTTGGCTCAATTGGGCCACCACATTTTTAAAATCGTGTCAATTGAGTTATTGTATAACGGAGCCCTAACGGAGGACGTTAAGTTGGCTTGAAACGATGTCGTTTTATTTAAGTTTTAACCTTAACTCATAACCCGACTCATCCCTAACCCCTAACCCGACACATATTCTGTTGATATTTAACCCGTGCGAAAGTCTCTATTGATGCAATGGCTATTGCCTGGGTATTGGTGAATTATTGGTGAATGATCCAAAATTCATAGCTAATCATGTGGTGAGTTATTTTGAGAAATTATTTTCTAAATCGAATAACTATGAGATTGATTTTAGCTTGGTGAATGGAATTATTCCTCGATTAGTTGATCAATGCCAAGCTTATGAGTTAATGGCGAATTCATCGTTTGAGGAGGTTGAATGTGCGGTGTTTGCGCTGGATGGGAACAGTGCGGCGGGTGCGGCGGGTCCAGATGGTTATACTGAAATCTTTTTTCATTCTTCTTGGGAAGTCATTCCCTCTGATATTTATAAAGCTGTTTTGGAATTCTTTGAATATGGGAATCTTCCGTCGGGATTGAACTCGGGGTTCTTGGTGCTTATTCCGAAGAAGGATCGGTCTTTACTAGTTGAAGAATTCCGCCCAATTGCTTTGAGTAATTTTCTTTTTAAGATTTTTACTAAAGTCCTTGCAACTCGTCTCAATAGGGTGGCAGCTCAATTGGTTTCCTCTAATCAATACGGGTTTATTCAGGGCCGGCAGATTCATGAGGCAATTGTTCTAGCTTCTAAGGGTGTTAATGCTTTAAACCGCACGCATGAAGGTTGTAACTGTTGTTAAATGTGTTACACTTTGACTAGAATTACAATTGAAGTGCAAGGGAAACAGAAGGTGTAGAATAATGAAAGTATTACAATAAATTGAAATAGAACAATTTAAACGAACTGAACCGGTATGCAGATTCCAGCAAACCGAGTCGAGGGGACCTCTCTCCGCAAGACAAATACGCCTCGGCTAGTGCCCATGATTTGCCGGATGTCTTTCAAAGATGAAACGACTTCATCCTTCCGGCAGTAGCACCACAAGTTCGGCAAGGCTCTGTCGAACTAGACAATGTCGAGAACTGGGAAGTTGTGACTCGAAGGAACTTGTATGCAACAATATATATATATATATATCAGATGATCGAGGGGTAAGTGAAGTGAGTTAACTCGCAAACTATTTGACATCCGACTCGACAAAAATTTGATAAAGTTTGACTCGTACTTGACTCGTAAGTTCGAGAGTTAAATCGATATAAGCTCGTAACTTAATTTGTTGAGTAGTTTACTAATAGTTTAAAATAAAAATGTGACATTTAAGTGATCTTTTATATATTTATATTATATAAGCATATATTCAACAAATTTACTTTGTTAAAATTACATTTTAACACTTATGTTATAATTTCTATTGAAATATGTCACATTAAGTTATTATTAAATGAATAATTTTACAACTTTTAATCTAAGTATCTTAAAGCTCGGTTAAGATTGACTCGCTCATTTAAGTTAATTAATTAATGAGTCAATCTTGCATTTTTCAATACTTAACCTAATGACAAACGAGTTAATCTAGAGTTTATCGGTAGTCGAGTTGACTTATTTATACATCTAATTTTAAACATCGAGTTGATTCAAAAAAAACTTAATACAATTTGATTGTTCGGTTTTTTAGAACTTTATAAAAATTTCAAGAATTTGTAGTTTAGTTAGATTTCTTTTTATACTTAAACGAACTTTAAACAAAACAAACTTTAGATAGAGCGAATTTGTTTTCATGCGCACGCAGCACCTTTTTTTTTTTTTAAATATTCATCAATATGTAATTAATATCGTTTACGTTTTATTTGATTATCATGAATTGGACATTTATCATCATAATTATTTTTCAGACATTGATGAGACCATATGCATTATGTGTTATATGCCCTTTTTTTTTAGTTGGGGGAAGAGGTTTGTCATTCGTACTCGGGTCTCTCCCCCTCACACATAGAATGAAAACTAATAAAACTGTTTGCATGTCTTTTATTGTGTTGGCAGTTGGATAATTAAGATATTTAATTTGATTTGATATTAACATATTAATAATATTTACACACACAATTAATTAAAACAAGATAAAATGAACATTCGAATTAGTTGTGTTGCTATTGATGAAATATACATGTAATCAGGGGCGGAGGGAGAGGGGTGCCAGTGGGGCACTGGGTCTCTGAAATTTTGAAGAATTACTAGGGGTATTATCGTCATTTCACAATAACTACATAAAAATTTATAAAAGTATATTATCCATTAGTTTATTTGGACAGCAAATACTTAATTAACCCGTCAGTCATCAACCCACTTTCAATTTTCTCTTTTTTAATTGAATTTTTGGTAATATATTTTTGTGCTAATTTATTATTAATTATAACTTGGTAGGGTAGATATTATTTATTTATTTGTCTAATATGTGAATTTTAGTTTAGGGTCATGGAATTATTCTGGTGAGCTCGTCAAAAAATAAAGATTTAAGTTATTTTTTTATATCATGAATTAGTTGTTTTAATTTATTTCTTAATTATCATTTTATTTTTATTATATGAATTATTAGAACATTATTATTAAATATTAATTAAACGTTCCTATTTTTTGTTAGTTGTTAGCTCAAACTACATATAAATAGAACTCATTTCGTATTTAAAATTTAATCTTATTTGTTTACTTTGTCGAAATTAAATTTCAATTTACAAAAGACTCACTTTACACTTAAATTTGATGCTATTTTGTGAAATTGTAGATTTTCTTTTTCTTTTTCTTTGGATTCAGCCTTGAATATTGTATTTCTTCTTCATTGATATTTAGGTTTATGATTGATTATAACTCATTAAGAAAATAGATATTTGATTTTATTAATTTTTTTATCTTTAATATTAAAATATAATTGTGTTAATATATAACAACTTTATCAAAATTATAATTAATTTATATTTTAATCTTAAAAATAATATATAATATTTTTCATATTAATGCAGTTGCTCCCGACCAAAAATCTGACTCCGCAACTGCATGTAATTTATACGAAGGGATTCCCTATGTATATTAGTATAATATACAATGTGTGCATATTTAACTAACATATCAAAATATATATATTAATCAAATATAGCCGTAAGGAACTCCCAATTTCAATTGGAAAAATTTGTATAATATCCACAATACATAGATCATATATACCACATGCATCTTAATAATTTATTAAAGAAATTATTGATATAGCAGGATTTTTATAGTGTTGGGATATATAGTAATTTTTTTTATTATAGTAGAATTTTCCCGAACAGTTAAAATGAGTCGTCTTTTCTGATGAAAAGAAATGCTTTACATTAATCATGTTGGGCAACTCTAAAAGGAAAGGACAAAAGAAAACAACCGACATAAACCGCAGTGACATGTGCTCATCCATCATAATTGTCATCGCCGTCCTCGTCATCATTATTATTAGAATTAATTACCTTCAAAATCAGGAAATTTGAGCTTAATTATAAAGTTAACATAAATTTTAAAAATAGATAATTAAAACACCAATTTTGAATTTGTGTGTTATTTAACATCCCTAAATTTTTATAAAATAAATTGACCTTCAATCAAATATACAATTGTGACCACTTTGACATCATTTTTAAAAATTTATGGTTGAATCATGACGGGCTCGAAGAGATGAGCAAATTGTATGTTGGATTGGATGTCAATTTATTTTATAAAAATTTGAGGATGTTGAATAACACATACATTCAAAGTTGGTGTTTTAATTGTTTACTTTTTAAAATTCATATTAAATTTGTAACTAAGGTCAAAGTTCATGATTTTTAAGGCAATTAACCTTTATTATTATTATTATTATTATTATTACAAGCTACTTTTTTTCGTGCAAATGCTAACCATCTCAAAATCGATAAATTTTATTATGTTTATATATGGGTACTGGCCGCGTACTGTCAATAATTTCTTTTTTTTTTTAATTATTAATGAATTTTTACAGTCCCGCGTGTACTACCAAATGGAGATGGTAGAATTTTCCCTCAAAATCTTGATTTCCAACTTTTTTCCCCCTAATATGAGTGTCTTGATGTATTTACGAGTTAATTACACTTTTCATCACATAAAATTAGGGTCCAAACATTTTCAGTTTTAAATTTGATTATTCTGACATTTTTTGTCCTAAATTTAATAATATTTTGTCCAACCATAAAAACGTTTCTTGCACTAAATTTAATATTTTGTCATTTTTGGTCCTAGATTTTGTGTCAAAATATTAAATTTAGGATAAAAAACGTTGGGATGGAAAGGGTCTAAATTGAAGTGTTAAAATATTAAATTTAAAATAATATTTTAACGTTTTGACAAAAAAGGGTCTAGAACTTTCTAGATAGAACAATTTTGTGAGAAAAAAAAAAACGCACATCGCCGCAATGAGCCAGCCAGATTAAGGATAGACTAGCATTTATCTCAACCAAAAATTATAAGTTTAATCTTGTCAAAATCTTAAAGCAGTGTATAATGGATTAATGGTACTCGATTTTAAGTTGTTTAAAAAGCGTTCCTCCAAAAATTGAAGCTTATAACTAAACCTATCAATTATAATTTGTGGTTAATTACACCTCCTAATCCGAACTTTTAGCAAATGAAAAAAAAAGAGCCATGAATTTTAAGTAATTACATTCTAGTATCTGAACTTTGAAAATTGTAAGAAATATAGGATTAGAGTCAATATCCAGCGACTGAAAAATGACTTCATTTTGATAAGAGGTAAAAGATTTTCATCTTATTTTTCTAATTTGTGTTGAATTTCTATGCGGGATACTGGTGAGACATGTCACTATTCTGTCACCAAATTTTAACGATCCCTAGATTTGTTACAATGTTTTTCAAACTTTAAGTAATAAAATGCAACTAGTATTTCCCATGTGCGATGCACAAATAATTATTATTTTTAAATTTTTAATATTATGATTATTTTTTAATTTTATATGCCGTGTTCAATTTTTTAAAATTAATAAAATGATATAAACATGCATTAATTAATTAGATAAGAAAATCAATATTGTGTTGTTATGGTAAGAAATATTAAATTTTAGGAACTTAATAAAAATTCATTTTAGAAAGATCAAACTAGAATATTTCAAATGACACAATTTTATAAATATCAATGTATATTTGAACTCAATTAAAGAATATTTGTTTTCTTTGAATATATGACGGGTATAAAAAATATAATTATTTAATTACTTTAAATGATGAAATTGAACTAGAAAAATAATAAATTATTGCAAATTATGTTATATTATTATTATTATTATTATTATTATTATTATTTATTTTAAATGATGAAATTGAAATAGAAAAAGAATTAATTATTACAAATTATGTTATATTTATATCATCATCATCATCATCATTATTATTATTATTATAGTGGAACACAAATGAAAACTATTTTTATGCATAAAAAAATAAAATAAAAAAATGCTACAATTCTCAAATTTTCAAGTTAAAAAAAAAAAAAGAATAAATAAGTTTGCAAAAAAAATTAAAAGACAACGGTTGTAATATGATCTGTCTTGAAAATTGCAAACAATAAATAAAAAAATTACAACAATATATGTCATTACTGTTGTCTAATTAACTCAAAATTGTTGTCTATTATACAAAAATTATTGTCTATAACATAATTGTTAAGATTGTCTATCACACGATTTTGCCTTAATATATGTATAGATTATTTTTAAGTTCGAAATGAAATGTTTCCAAAATTTTGCTATAAGTTCAGGTTGGGAAGTATAATTAACTCATTATTTTATCATAACTGTCATAAAATACCATAATAACAACTACCGAAAAAAGAAAGAAAAATCAATTGAAATAAACCCTCCATTTCCGCCCGTGTATAAGAACTTTTCAGATTCATATGTATATCCTCTTTTATATCTGCAGAAGGTAATTCATCAATTTGGTGCTGCTCTATCGCACCTTTAAAAAGACATAAAATAAAAATTAATAATAATCACATTTACCGAGCTAGTAGATTTAAAAAATAAAAACAATTTTCGTGATATTTAGTTAGAAAGGATAAATATATATTTATAGGGATGAGATCTGGTGAGAACCAGTTCCTAGGTGGGAACTGGGAACCAATCTCATCCATCCATTCGAAAATATGGATGGTCCAGATTAAACAAATAAAGTGGAGGGAGGCGGTGGCAATTTTATAATTAAAATGAAAACTTTAAATTCACGCGTTTCATTAAGGGTAAAATTGAAAGAAAAAAAAAGTGACATCATCATGTTTTGAAAAAATTCTTAAAAACTTTAAATGATCATAATTTATTCATTTTTAATCGGATTTACGCAAATCTTATATCAAATTAAAGCTCTTTTCATACTCTTTCATTTAAGATTCATATTGCATATGTTTATTTGAAAAAAATAGGTGAAAAATATAAAAAATCATTTTTAGGCATAATTTCCGCATAGAGCAACCCCAGATTTATATTAGCATGTTGTATACAATATTTTAGCATGAACTATATAACATTTTAGCATATTGTGTAATACATTTTAGCGGGTGATATTATGAATATATTTCTACCAGTTTTATATAAACACCTACACCTATATAGATACTACAAAATGAAAAATACGAGTTTATGATAAAAAAGAAAAAAGAATGAGAAAGTGAAGCAACGAAGGAGATGACTGACAACTAAGAAAGAAAATGCGTAAATATTTCCCGAAACGAGATAAAGTTTATGAGAGCAAAATATGTGCTGCAATTCTAAGTGCAGACAGTAACATACAAATTTAGCCTCCTACTTCGCTCATTTTAGCCTCATTCATTTATCATTTTAGCATGTGTTGATAAACAAAATATGGAACGGTGATTTCGTTGGAATGAAAAACAATACACCCAATTTGGGGACAGTGAACCCTAATGAGAATCTCATAATTACTAATTGGGATCATATGAGCCCTAATTGGAACGTAATAAACCTTAATTGGGAATGGTGAACCCTAGTGGAAAATGTCACATCAAATTTAGCCTCCCACTTCACTTATTTTAGCCTCATTCATTTCTCATTTTAGCATGTTCTGATAAACAAAATATGGAACGGTGATTTCATTGGAATGAAACGCAATACACCCCATTTGGGGACAGTGAACCCTAATGGGAATCTGATAATTACTAATTGGGATCAGATGAGTCCTAATTGAAACGTAATAAACCCTAATTAGGAACGGTGAACCATAGTGGAAAATGTCACATCAAATTTAGCCTCCTACTTCGCTCATTTTAACCTCATTCATTTCTCATTTTAGCATGTTCTGATAAACAAATATTGAACGGTGATTTCATTGGAATGAAACGCAATACACCCTATTTGAGGACAGTGAACCCTAATGGGAATCTGATAATTACTAATTGGAACGTAATAAACCCTAATTGGGAATGGTGAACTCTAGTGGAAAATGTCACACCAAATTTAGCCTCCTACTTCGCCAATTTTAGCCTCATTCATTTCTCATTTTAGCATGTTCTGATAAACAAAATATGTAATGAGAATCTGACAACGTATATAACCTCATGCTTCCATTATTTTAGCATTATATTTTAAACGGTATTATGATTAATAAAACTTAATAGTAATATAATTACCGCAAAGGAAATGTCATAAACACTTTTATTAAAAATCATATATATTCTTAAAAATGAATGTGTTGAAAATAATTCACAAGCATGGTAAAACATGATATTAAACTATGTCCAATCGCTATAATAACATCAAGCTGGACAATTCCTAGCATCATGATCTGACAACTTGTAGCAATTGTTGTACATTCTGAGTGGTTTGTTCTCCTTTCTCTTCCTTACCTCCTTCTTAGATACCAAACGACTGTTGCTACCTTTTATTTTAACTGGAATAGGTGGATGAACAACAACTTCAGAAGGGGCACGTAAACCATAGAATTGCTCAAACATCATTATCTTGTTATGTGAAGTAGAACCCTCCATATCACCATGTGACTAATCTTACTACGGTCACTTGAAACAGAAGAAGCTGACACATTAAAATCAAACAATTATAAACTAAACAAGGTAAAATATAATAATACAATCACATCAAGAGATGTTCAGACACATAAATTGATTTTTAGCATTAGGTATGTACCATTCTAGCATCATGCAACATACATTTTAGCACCAAAGTATTCTAATGTTTACATTGTGTAGCCGAGTCACAAAAACACACACACACAGAAGAAAAAAATAAAAAAAAGCAAAGCATGGTTTGTATGACATGTTTCACAGAATGCAATAGAAATAACATTAAACCAGCATGTTACGATGCTAAAACATATGTGACGACGGGCTAAAATGAATACATTAACATGCTAAAACATATGTGACGACAGGCTAAAACGAATTATTAACATGCTAAAATAAAAAAAAAACAGATCAAATTAATGCATAGTCTGTATATTCTCGTACTAAACCCTAGGATTCCTAACAATTAAAAAACAACTGATACATCACAAAACTGAACGAAACAGATCAAATTAGTCAAACATAAAAACGTAAATACAAAACCGTAATGAACTCCAATAGAACAAACTGTAAAATCAATGCAGATACAACGAATTACGAAATTAATCAACATTAAAATTTCAAAACTAAATCAAACAATGCAAAATTAAAACCATACCTGGAGTCTCCATCGAATCACAGATATAGAAACTTCACGACAAATAGATAATTACATAAATAAAAGGATGTTGAGAAATCAAAAACGCGATCCAAACGCAGATTAGGAACGATGAAGAAGTAGAAGACGAACTAAATGAGAGAGAGAGAGAGAGAGAGAGAGGAGAAGAGAAGGGAAGGGAATGATGATTAAATACGGGAAAAAAAATCTGAAGATGGAAAGTTTAATTACTGAATTACTATATTACCCCTCCGTCCAGAAAGTTGCCTAAAATTACAACAATGCCACCGCCCCATCACTTAAATATATTTTAATCTGGGCCGTCCAGATTTACTTAAACAAGGGTAGGATTGGTTCCTAGTTCCTACCTAGGGGGAGGGTTCTCATTTGATCCTCTCCCTATATTTATATTGACAAATTTGGAAGGGATGTTAGGGGACTTGTGTTCGTAATTAACTTTTGAAAACAAATCTACCATAAAAATCAAATTAATAAAACGACAAATTAGATAATTGATGATATTACCATAAATTAACATCCTGGTCAAATTGTATGTAATAAGAATTTTAATTATATACCCTACAAAAAGAATTTTAATTATATGTGTGATATTATTTCACGAATTTAACAGTAAAGACATCTTTGGATCAATTATATAAAGCGTATATATAGATTTTACTATAAATTAACTTAATTCACAATTTGCCTCATTATTAATTAAACAGGTAAAAGCTATTCAACGAATTAACTTAACTTACAACTGGCCAGTAATCGTAGCAGTTCGAGTAATGCGGAATATACATCTGGTGCTGTAAATTAAAGTTGAAACATGAAACATATTGAGAAAATACATTGGCAAATATAATATCAAATCAGAACAAGAAATTAATATCAAATTATTATATTACAATGATTGCAAATTCACATGCATACAAATATAAAATGAACACCACCACGACACACCGCCAATAGAATATATAATTATATTATGTACGAAAAATAAAATCGAGTACTTATGTACATAGTATATTAAAAAAATTGGTCCACAAAGAGTTGATTGAGGTCTCACGTAAAATCAATGTCACCAACATCAAATTCAAACTTATCATCCAATTCTTGCTCTCCCAACCTAATTATATTTTCATCACAAATTAATGGTGAAGGCCACCTAAAATCCAACTCATTATTCCAAAAATATTCATCAAACGATAGTAAATTATCATTCATGAATAAATCTTCTTGATTTAGATCAAACGGCATGGACTCAACTAGTGGACAAGATTTTTTAATGTCACGTTTTGAATTTTCAAAATCGAATTCAACCACACTATATACGTCGTTATCATCATAGGCATAGCTCTCGTCAACCAACGCTGCCGGTTGAATAAAATTAGTGAGAGCATTTGCACCTCTCATTTGAATCGCCGCCCTGTCGTAGACCATCGCCGCCTCCTCTGCCGTGTCGTAAGTCCCGAGCCAAACCCTAGCTCTCCGCACCGGATCGCGTATCTCCGCTGCCCATCTCCCCCACGGCCGCCGCCTAACTCCACGGAACTTCTTCTCATTCCCCTCCGTTTGCAATTGTCTCTTGTTCTTCTTCTTCATCGCCACATTACAATTAATGTTCTTCATCATCACATGATGATTAATACTCTCCCTCTCAAATGACTCAAATCTAACCTCGTTGACATGCTTTTTCACGCGACGAAAACTATGTTTTAATCTCCCATCTTCACTCTCGTCGGAGGAGGAATCAGAATCGGTGGCGTCGAAGTCGGTGACGGAAATCCTTACTAAACGCGGCGTTTCGTAGCTGCATGGATTCTTCGGCGGCGGCGGAGAACAAAATTTGGTCGTGATGGTTTTATGGATTGTATATTTGATGGGGTGTGAGATCTTGGAGTTCATAATTAATAACATTAATATATATTTTCTTTGAGAAATAAGAAAAAATGATATCAATAAAATTGGGAGAGAAATTTGTGGAAGAATATTATTAGCTACCTAGGTGATTGAGTGAAAGTTGCAGGGAAATGAAGATCAAGAAAATTTGGGACGAATCCCCACTTAAATGGGAATTTAAGATCGAATAATAAATGAGTTCGTTTAGATCAATTTCATAAGGGAATGTTTGCCTATATATACATGGCATGATTAATATGGTGGATAACATATACCCTACTCCCTCCTTTTCCAATTAAATGTTATTTTGGATGAATGCACACAGGGTAATAAATTAATTGAATTACATAATATACATTTGTGTGAATACATTAAATGAATTAAATTTAGATGTTTGAATGTATTAAATGAGGGTAAATGTGAGAAAAATATTAATTTCTAACTCTATTATGTAGAATGACAATTTTTATGAAACAAAACTAAAATGCTAAGATGATATTTATTCAAAAAGGGGAGTACTATTAATTTGGCATTGTCACGTACGTTAAATTATGTCCACGTATAGTTGTGCAAATCACTCTAAGTTTGTAATTCCTTTCCATAAATAATTTTTACATAATTATAGGAAAGTTGTAATTGATATTCGCACACTAGCTTCTATAATCCAAACGTGAGTCTAATTAATCTAATATAAGTCTAAATTTATTAGTAGCATTGTCGATATTAATATTAAATTGGAATTGTTGGTGCTTGCACTCCAAGTTCTCAATATGCGTTGAACATATCCACTTGTATTGACAAATATCCCATCTTTGACTAAATAATGTTATCTTTTTGTTAATAGCGTGGGTGCACCAGATAAATCCAATTCATGGAGAAAATGTAAATAACATTTGAAAATCAGAGGTGACCTGAAGGATATACACTCAAATTTTCACCCTCAAGTCATATTACTCCACCGTTAGATCATCACACATGAGATAATACCTTATACTTTCTTTTTAATAACAAAAGGAACCTGCAACTACTATCCAATGAAGAATGATGTCTTAAGAGTAAAACTGCGTTCAATTGCAATTATCTAAATGCTACACGGGAAAGGCATACTATACTTCAAAATCAATTGCGACCTATTAAAATTTATTATATAAGCATAGTTCTATTATAATTTTAGAGTTTGAGAATCAATTCTAACTAAATTAATCAACAATATTTGGTTTAAATAAGAAATTCAATCGGAAAACTTTTCTTGAGTTCCTTTTTTATCTTTTTTGTTCTCTTCAGTTTTCATCACAACAATTGTATAGATATCAAGAAATCAATTGTATTGGCATCTAGAAATATTGATGCTAGTATAAATTTTAAGTAGGGCAATTATATTGTAAAGGGAAAAATGCACCAAACTCCTTTGAATCATTGAAATTTTGCATTAAAACTCCTGATATTTTTAAATTGCATCAATCTCCAAGTGTTTTTTAAAAATATGCACAATTTCTCTTTCTCTAAATTTCCCCCAAAAATAAACTTAATTCCAAACAAAATTGAAATATCCAATACCAAGTAAATAAGAATATATATATTTTTTTCTTTTCAAAATTTGAAAAAGGTGAAGTTGCGGACCGACTAGATCCAACGAATGATTCAGTTGATACATATTTCATTTACTTCTAAAAAACACCAGATTTACTGCAATTTAAACTAAAAAAGAGAGAATTTCATGCAAGATTTCAACATGACAACATAGTTTTGATGCATTTTACTGTGATTTCTTAATATCATTAACAAATTGGGCTTCAAGCAATATATATATATATATATATATATATATATATATCTATATATATATATATATTTCGAGTTGTAAAAAAAAAGGCCAAAGTTAATGGCAGTGTCGTACAGTTTCCCTGTGTAGTATAAAAAACCTGAATTATCAAAGCACAATAAGATTGCAAATTTTAAGACTGCAAATTTATCTAAAATTGGACTAGTTAACCAAACATACACAATAAACATCAATGATAAACATAAACCATATCCAGTCTCTCTCTGGATAATCAATCATTCCATACTAACAGTTCAAACGCATCATTGCATCAGTTTTCAGAGTCCATTGCGGGAACAGAGAGAAACAACACATCATTTTTTACATAATGCAATCTAATCCTTCACGGAAAAATGGCATTACCCCATTGCATACTTCTGAGTCCAGCTCCGAGCAGTCTGCTCGTACTTGGCCCTGTCCGTCTTGTACATGTGTGCAATCTCAGGCACCAACGGGTCATCAGGGTTTGGATCCGTTAAGAGCGAACAGATTGAGAGCAACACCTGGGAGTATACACCGTATAAGAGGTAAGGTAATGATTCAAATAAGTGTACATCTGGATCAGATTGATCAGAAGGAATAGGCATGTAGAGTGATGCACTTAGTTTCAATGAGTAAAAAATTTCATATAGTAGAGACAAACAGGAAAGCTGAATCGACTAACAATTTGTCTCTTAGAAGTTAGAATTGAGATAGGCATTCAAGTCAAGCAGACATTTAATTGAAAGAGATCAAATCTTTATCCATATTTTTTTCCTTCTCTTGGATTCATAAATTCACATCCTAGTTCGTTCTTTTTTCTTACAAACTTCTTCCTCTTGGCTAGACATCGGACCAAGAAAGTTCCCTAATCCTTCGCATACTGAGTATACTATAGCCAGTTTAGTGCTGTATAGTCATTTAAGTTGTCATTGCTCAACAGCCTGTGGTTAATTCACATTTGGAAGGAGAAAAGAAAAAAAACGAAGAAAAAGAAAAGAAAAGAGTGAATAAATAGATGGAATTCCTCCTTTAAATTCATGGGCCATATCAGACCAGTACAATGCAGGGGAAGGCAGAAGAAAGTTTAATCAAGAATTTGAGAAAAGCTTACCGGACTAGCACATTCTTACTATAGCTATTATATGTTGTAAATGTGAACTTGCTGACTAACTAAATGACAATTAACAAGAGAAAAAGAACCGAAGCAATGTAAAAGTAACCTTAGATATTGTCAAGGCAGGGCTCCACTGCTCCTTCAAGATGTCAAGGCATATGCTACCATTGCTGTTAATGTTTGGGTGAAAGACTTTTGTCCTGAACGCAACCTGCAAAAGTTTAGCCATAAGAAAATGAGCAGACACGTCTCTACAATTTCAAGAATGAAACTGTTCTGAATGTCACAAGAGATGCCAACTAGAAGAATAATGAGGAAGGATGTTGTCACAAATTAGATAAACAACTTGGGGTGATCGAGCACTGTTTTATTTTCCTGCTTTATTTAAATCAATCTGCATTGATCTATATTACAGACAGAACAATAAGAAAATTGTTGAGTGTAAACAAAAACTAAGAGGGTGGTTGGTAATTTATGGGGAATGGGGTTATTGATCCCCATACACAAGCACCCTCTTTCTCGAACCCCCATACCATGCACCCCCTAAGTATATTCTGCTGCATCTTCAACCAGACTTCAGGGTGATGAAGGTTATGGTATAATTCTAACTAGTGGAAAGTAATAAATTATAATGACACGGCACACACATTATAGGAAACAATCATTTTCCAAAACTATCCCCAAACTCTTCATATCAAATTTGCTCCTCAAAACACAGGCAAAACCACTTCCCATATTATATTGTAGATAAATAATGACCAGATTATGCTCAGGAGTCATGATAGTTTAGAACATATCTGAGATCCTCTTCAGGTTATAATAACATCAAACTCCAAAGCTTAAAATATACAAATACTAGGCAAACAAAATCAGCACGATCTAAGTCTCAGAATCACAAAGGACATAAGAAAAACTGGCTCATTGCAGGTAAACAACCAAACTTGAAATGTGGATCTAAAATTAAAAAGTCGAGAACAAACACAGGGAGAATTTTCTAAAAACGATTATTTTGGCAGAGTAAAAGTGACAGTTTTCACACCTTAGGAGGTTTGAATGGGTAATCAGGGGGGAAATGAATAGTAACTAAAAATACTCCGCCTGCATACGGACTATCCTGTGGACCCATTATCGTTGCCTGCCAGTGAAACATGTCCTCACCAACAGGTCCTGTTACAATAGGAAGGGAATATCATATTTCCAACTAGCAACTAAATATAAAAATAAATGAAACCTACTTTAAACAAAAAAGACTCAAAATCAAGTCAATTGCGAATGGTTTCACGGGTTTCAGAAGTTACAAAAAAATATATAAGTAAAATGATGAAACATAATCTGAAGAAAGGAAAACAGCATAACTCCAATTCAAGTGTCATTAGGCCTTACAAGAAAGAAAGAAAAAAAAAATCACCACCTAATAATCTATTTCATTTTTCCCCTTTACTTTCTTAATAGTTGGGCTGGCCTTCTCAACTTCCACTCAACATCAAGCATACAGATAGTAAAGATTTCTCAATAGCCAAAAAGTGGTCAAAACAACAAAATCATCGAACCCCACAAGGAGAAATTGCTATCTAAAGAAGCATGTTTTCCCCTATCTATCAAACATCAACATGATTTTCCCTATCTACGAATTCGGATCGCCGAAACTTCAGAAAATAAAAAATGAACAAAACAAAGAAGCAACAAACTATGAAAGCCCAGATGGAAAAATGTTAAATTTCTTGCACGTATACATTCAAATGTCACGGATCAACCCTCAGAATTCTCAAACAACAAAAAAACATATATAAAAAAATTACAAACACAAACGTGCATAGATGCGTTAAATAAAGATAAATTAAATTAAGGGAAAACAAAATTGAGAGATTCACCTGCGCTGCAAGAAGTGGGGGGGTCTTTCTGCAAATCCTTGAGCTCCTTCAAGATCCGTTTCGAAGCCATCGCAGAAATAATCCGATATTTCGACTATGTTCAAGAAACCAAGAAAGGGATAAAAAAAATTAAAAATCAGAAATTAACAAGAAAAAAGGCGCAGTGGTTGGTGTAAATTTACCTGGCGAGAGAGGCAAAGACTTGTTCACTTGATTTCGCCTTCTTCTTCTTCTTCAGCTGCCGCTTCTTGACGCAATGAAACGACTTTGGAGAATATAGCATGACTTTTTTATTAATATATAAATTCCATTTTTTACTACTTTTTCTTTTTTCTTCTTCAAATGATTGAACTGTTTTCATGTGATACCCTTGTCTTATTCTTATTAGTTATTCCCCTCTAAATAATTTTAACACGCCAATAATTTATTAATGTGTAGTTGAATATGAGTTTAAATTTGAATTTCAATTCTTTTTATAAATTTTCATACCTAAAACAATCTCTTGTAATTTTTTTTATTAATGCAGTTCATAAAAGTTATAAATAAATAAATTATCTAAAATGACAAATCTATCCTCACCTTCTAACTTGTTGATTACACGTTTACACTCCGTTGCTCATCTAATTTGAATTTGGAAATAATAATAATAATAATAATAATAATAATAATAATAAGTAGGAGTAATAGTAGTAGCTCGGTTAGATTTAGAATTTTCACAATCAAGTAATAACATCGTTTTGATTTGAATTACTAATTATGTATGGTTAATTATTTTGCTTTTCAGTTTTCAAATTGTGTTTCAATTTAATTTTGCATATAATAGACTGAATACATGACAAGAATGGCCGGTTTTGGTTAGGGCCGGTAATTTTTTACATGACACGATAGCACGACACGAACACGCACGAAATTAACGGGTTAGTGTTTAGTCTTATCGTGTTTGTGTCCTTATCGTGTCATATTCGTGTCGGGTTCGTGTAACCCGTTAATATTATGTAATACATAAATAAATATATTAATTATATATAATAATTTCACATATTTATTTAATCTAAAATTTTAGTTAAAACTCAATTATTTAATTTAAAATTTATATATTTAAATTAAAATTTATTTATTTAAATTATAATTTTTATTTAATATGTACTAATAGTTATTTTATACCGTGTCGTTGTCGTGTTCATGTTTTTATCGTGTCTCTATCGTGTCGTGTCAACACAATAATAAATCGTATTTTTCGTGTTCGTGTCGTGTCTGTGTTTGTATATAATGGATCGTGTTCGTGTTCATGTTGAGCAGATTCTTAAAGGATCGTGTTCGTGTTTGGACTTATTGTATTGACCCGTTAACGATCCGATCCGCACGAATTACCACCCCTAGTTTTGGTTGCATGGAGTGTTTGTGGATGAGAGAAATGAAAGAATAAGGTGACAGTATCCTCACTTATTAGGCTCGTTCCAATTCCGGATGAACTTGCATATAGAAATATCAAATATATACCCAAAAATTAGAGAATTAGTTCCCCCCAAAAAATAAAGTGTATTAGATAATAGTATGAAATGGGAGTATCAATTTTCATTAAATCTTTTTGGTTTTAAATGTAAGGAAGGTGATTAGTAGGGTGGAATGGAATTGTGTATAAATGGAATGACAATTCTTACTATTGATAATTTGATATGTTTTTGAAATGAAACATTATTTTATTTTATACATACTTGCAAATTAATTTATAATTGAATATAAAGTGTAGTAGCTAATATATATTATCAACACATGTTGTAATTTTTTTCTTATGTCTAAATTGCATTTTTTTAGTATGTGATTTTTTTCTAATATTTTTAGCAAATTTTAATTTATTTATTTTATTAAAAAATTATTCTAAAATATTTAACTAATACATATATAATAATTTGTATACCTTAATAAAAATATGTTTACTTCTTAGAAAATTCAATTTTTCATTTGAATATATTAAACTATATCAAATACATAATTAATTTTTTTTATTCGAATGTATTTATATGTTATATTTATTTTGGTACTACTTAATTTTTTTAATAAAATTTTAAGAAATATCAAATTTTATTTTAATATATATTTTTATTTTTTAAAAAAATAAATAGACAGTATAAAATAATTATGAAATAATAATAATAATATATAAATTATTTAAGCTGATTTTCAAATATGATAGCATAATATTATAAGACATAGTTATGTGTAAATATATTATATATTAATTTTTTTGCTCAATCGGAGAATCGCTAAACCCATAGGGTCCAGGTGAAACGACTATTTTCTTACTTTTGAGAATATTGATTCATTCGAAAATGGTGATTTCTTATTCTAAATCATACTAATAATTAGAATGAGAATGAACATAGGATCCCACTATATCAATCAATTCCTAAGAATTATATTTTATGTGTAGTTAATGATGTTTGCACTCGCATACTTTCTTAATATTCAAATAAATTGCTCCAAAAAAGTATCAAATATAAACTCTTTAATATTCTCACTTTGTTTTGAAGAATCTACTATGAATTCTTGAGTTCCTTGTTTTGGTCAGTGTGCCAACAAATGAAGTGCTATATTAGTCGGGCTGAACGGCATGACAATTTTAAAAATTATAAATATTATTATATCAGACATCACCCCCACTTTAAAATCCTAACAAAATCAGATAAAATCTCACATGTATAAGTATAATCCCCATCATCCATAATTAAAATTAAAAAAGAAATGAGAACAAAAGAAACGATTTTAAATCTTCAAACACAATTACTTCATGGTATGAAACTATGAATATCACAATAATGAATCGGCCTTTCTGAAAATATATATTGGCCACCACCAATACTTTAATTTCTACTCTCTCTCAAACATGGATTGGATCTCACCATTCACTCTTTTTATAAGTTCAATATTTGCAACTCTTCTTTGGCTGGTGTTAGAAAATCAGAGTAATAACGATGAAGAAATAAATTCAGTTAATCATACAACACCAAAAATTTATTTGTTGCTGGTGGTAACTGAAATGTAAATGATTGAAGTTACAAGTATTTTGAAATAATTCACTTGAATCTATCTTTGTAGTCATGATTTACCCATGCATGAAACTGTGTTGACAAGCTTTAAAGAACCCACAAATTGTTTATTTTTCTTTGTATTTTTACAATTTCAATTATGAATAGTGGGGCTACACATTAGGATGTTTTTATTTGTTTTTGTTGGAGAAGCCAAACTCATTTATTTAATTTTTCTAACTTTTTACAAATTTAATTATGAATACCGGGGGATATACATTGGGATATTTTATTTGATTTTGTTAGAATTTTTAAGTTAGGGGGCTATAAGACTAAAAATATCTAATATAATAATATTTATATTTTTATTAATTTTGAAGGCTATGAATAGAGAAATGGAGACTATGTTTAGAATTTCCCAAAATAAAAATGAGAAGTCTTGAATGCATCAGTCTTCATTTTCATTTTTTTTTTAACTCTCGACCGAATTAGCCACTTCAAAAAATATTTTTGTATGATTATCAATTTATGACGATCAATATGTATATATATATATATACATACATACCGATCCAACGTAGTAATTTTCTTGATTAATCTGATGACTCCTCTATCAAACATTAATTGTGTGTGTATAAAAAATGGGTGGGGCTATAGGCGTGGGTAGCTATAAATTTATTTGATACTTTATAAAATAACGGAGACCGTGAAGAGTAAAATGGGGGCTGTATTTAGAATTTTTCAAAATAAAAGGCGCATGCATGCTATGTGCTCCCACGGACCAGAATAGGCCGAAGCCCAATAATTTTAAAAAGGGTCAATTATCGTGCAAGCTCTAGTACTATATTTGTAAAAATAAAATCGATTTTATGTTTGTTTGTTTTTTTAGATTTTTTTTAAATATATATTCTAAAATGGAATTAGTGAACCTTAAAATTAAAATAAATTAATTAAAATTTTATAGGAAATACATACCCTAAAATTAAAGTAAATCAAATTAATTCCTGCTCAGTGCACTGTACTGAACGCTAATGCATAAGTTCGTACATTACACTCGATAATTAATTTTTTTTTTAAACAATAATACGCCCTAATTGGGAATAATAAATTCTAATTTAGATGTATCAAATCATAATTGAAATGTATTAAACTCATACATTTGAAGTACTAAGGTGATATTTTTAACATTATGACTAATATTTTTTAAGTGTAATACATGATACTTTTTCACACGTAATTTTTCTTTTCCAGAATGGGGTGGGACGGTCGAGTTGACCCGACCCGACCCACACGCGGCCTACCCGTTTGAATATGTGATGGGCCTGATTTAAGACTTCAAAGTATGATGGGAGACTTTGCCAATTAAAAAAATACATGAATCCATGAATTTAATGGCATTGCTTGTGGACCTTATTCGAAGGCTTTCATTATACACAACTCAAAGGGTTGGCCTCTCAATTTAGCTCACCACATGGATGTTTATGCAATAACTCTCACCACCATCCTTACCTTTTATTTATTAGACAAAAGGGACTCTCATCACTTTTAATTCTTGGAGAACTAATCTAAGCAAACTCACAAAAAAATAATCCATAATCAATAATTATGAGCTAATAATTTTAGAATGGATCTCATTCCTCAACCGACATCATGTGTACATTTATTGGTTAGGGCTTCTCCTCTCTCTCTCACTCTCTCACTAACAATCAACTTGGTAACAACTAACAACGTTATCAAGAACATACATCAAATTTAATGCGGTTTAATCTTAATTTAGGTGCTGACTAGAGAACCAACATTAGAGAGAGAGAGAGAGAGTGTATGTGTGTGAAAGAGAGAGAATAGTGTCCGCAAAATATTATAGATTTTCCAACTCATGTACTCCGATAAGCTATCGTCCCATGTTTCTCTTTAAACCATTTCAATTTATGAAAACCCTGCACCAATCAAGAAATCAAAGTTACAGCCAAGAATGGATTATCATTTATCAAGCCAAAGATTCAAGGATTATTAATTCAAAATTACTAGCTAGCATTCTACATTTGAAGCAAAATTTCTTGAATTAATCTTTTCACAAGAATGAGGAAACAGTAAACATACCAATTAAAAACCTTATTCCGGCATTTAGGCATTGAACCACCACCACCACCACCACCACCACCCTCAACCTGACTGAATCGCACTCCATCACACACAACCTCCACCTGAAGAGGGGTGGTCGCCCACCGCCTTTCCTTCACTCCGATCCCACTCCGTATCTCTGCATTCAACAACAAACTCTTGCTCTTGAAACCCTTCTTCAGTTCCTCAGCACTCTTACCATCAACAATCTCTTTATCAACTCTCATTGCAAACTTCAACGTCGTCACATTGTTCTTGCTCTGGCTGAATCCTGCCACCGTCTGCTCGCCTAAGCTAACATCGCCATTAACAGCACTCAACAAAACATGAGTCCTGTCATAGACAATGCCAAGATTCTGATTCGGGTTCTTGATCTCCACAGCCAAGGTGGCTGCTGCGTCCAGCACCGGGCCGTCGGCCGTGGTGCTGACGTTGAACTTGGTGAACTCGATCGATTTCAAGTGGATTTGAGGGAGCCTCGGCTGGAACCAGAGGTAGAAAGTTAATGCAGCGGAGACGGAGACGAAGACCAAGATAACCATGGCAATGCAGAAGCAGCAACAGCAGATGCGGCAGCACGCCCTCCGCCGCTTGGCCTGCTGGAACGACGGCGGCAGCTTCACGGCTTTCTGCGGCGGCGGATGCTGGATTGGTGTGTTCGGGTCTCTGTAACCCGGTGGCCTTTGTAGAGGCAGCGGCGGCGGTGGTTTCCCGGCCGACATTTTTTTATTTTTATTTTATTCCTAGATCCTTAATTAAAAAAAATAAAAAACAGAACAATTCAGCTTCTTGATTTCAAAACGAAAATTATATGAATGTTCAGAATGTTGCTTAATGCACTTTTTTTGTATAGAGAAAACCAAAAGGTTTATAATAATCATTGAGAATTTAATACGATGTTGACGAAAAAATAGGAGAGTTAATTAATTAGGCGTCCATGAAAAAGAAACAAAGAAAAAATCGTGAATGTTGAAGATTAATTTAATAACGTTGTATGTATTTACGCATGATTTGGAAAAAAAAATGGTGGGGTTAAATGAATTCAATGGGATTTAAAGAAAAATTTGACGGGAGAGTTGAATTGAACAGACGAAGAATTAAATAATTGCAAATTAATATGATGAACTGATTAGGAAACATATATATATACACACACACACATGATGTATACACACCTGGGGTTTCGATTTAGTTACAGCATTAATTTTGATGTGGTTTAAATCGAACCTGAAACACGGTTTAGATGTTTCAGAGGTTTATCGGATTTGAAGAATTGGATAGAAATGAGAAGGAACAATAATAGATGTTGTTCAAGCCCTTCTGGGCTTTGAGAATTGAGATTTATTGTGGTGAATATGGAATACTGTGTGTGTGTGTGTGAGAGAGAGAGAGAGAGAGAGAGAGAGAGAGAGAGGTGGTGCGATTCAATCTGAAAAATCGGAAAGCGGAATTTTGGGGGTGCAGGCGTGGCGGCAAAACACTTCATCTAACTGACTTACCAGAAAAGAGGTGGCTGTCGAGCTTTGTCACTTATTTATTGCTAATTTCATCCACTTCTACATTTATTTTTATCTTCGGTATATGGATAATTTTTAACTGTAGATATTCTAAATAATATGCTTCACACATTTTATAATTTTATCATTAAAACTATGCACTTCTTTTCCTTTTCTATTTTTTTTTGAGTTTGCGAAAATTCTTCGATAAATAAAACAAGAATTTCTCCTTTTTAGGAAAACTAGCACATCACCCGTGCGTTGCACAACTATTAAATATTGTATTTGATTGTCATGGTATATATAATTTAAATTATTGATTATAAATACGAAAAATAATTATATTGATAAAAAATATTTATTGAAAATTAATTAGATTAAATTAAATTTTGATTCCAAATTGTAGATAGATAAATAAAGAGATATGCTACTAATAAAATAAATTCAAATAATTTCTTGCACATGTAGTTGTACATGAATTGTTATTATATTTTATTACATATTAAAATTTTCATACTACTACATCTTTTGCCCGTGGTAATATCAATATAAAGTTGACTATAACTGGGAATAAATTTATTTATAAAAAGTTTCAATTGAGATAGTGATAAATAAACATATTGGATAGTCGATAATTTAGAAAAGATATACAAATAAAATTAATTATGAATATAATAAATCATTTATAAGGAAAAAGAAATAATGAAAAAAACGAACATCTTCCATGCATTTCCAATTATGTGGACCACTTGGTGGTAATCTTGCATCTTAGTACATGAACAAAATTTATTTATGGAAGGTTAATAATTTACTTTTACATCGGAAAAAATATGATAGATAACACTGAAATGTAATATACAATAAAAATACTTCATTTGAAAAATAAATTGACAATGCAGTCATGATAAACGTTTATCATGACTTAGCATGCAACAAAGCAGTCATCTTCTTAAAAGTTTATTTTTCCAAAATCTCAATGAAAAATACAATTTAAAGCAGTAACAAAATCAAACTTAAAATAAGATTGAAAATAAATATGGTCATATGATTGAGTTTGTTTGATTTTATAAATAAATGCACTTTTTATTTTGAATTACTACACATTGCATGCATGATGAGACATATAAAATTAATTTTCATTATGAATATATACTATCAAGGGTTAAAACTATTATTTATATATGCAAGGAGTTTTTTTTTTTTTTAACAAAATGCAACTAATTACTATTGAACCAAAATTTTTAAAAAATGAAATTAAGAATGGCTGAATATAAAAAAAATTAATAATTACAAAGACTATTTTACACAAACAATACTTCAGTGTAAATTGAAATTTTATTGAATTATAATGTATTTACCGATTTTTTGGTCCAAATTAAATTAAATTTTAAATACATGCATGTACACCAAAAATTGGTAAATCTATTCACAACCTCATTATTTACAACCCCAAAATCAATTAAAAAATGAATTAGTTTTATTTTATTACTTTTTCTACAATGATACAACTCGATTTAAACTTAACCAAAATCAATAAAGTTTCATAGTACACACAACACCCAACATCCGTAATTTATTCATTTTCTATTTTCTTCCCCATCTTCTTGGACATGTCTTGTTGTTGGAGAGAGAATAACAACTAACAGGACAAAAATATTATGAATATTTACCTGTAATAATCAAGAAAGTAGTGCTACAACATTGCAAATCAAGACCAGAAAAATATGCAAAAACAAATATAAAAGTGATTGATTCTAACATTAAAGTTTATACAATCGAGTCGAAGAAATGATGATCGCTCCTCTTGAACACATTCAGTTTCCTAGCCAAAATATGCATTGGAGATTATGGTTGTAATTCTCTTCATTCTAAAAATACTGACACAATATTTCTTTTCGTTATGTGACAAATAAATTGCTTACAAATATAGGAGAAAGTCAAACAAACAACTTGAAATCTTTTAAATGTTACATGGGTGACAAAAAGTACGAACATGTATACAATGAAGAACATCCATCGATTGAATATATAACGCCATTTATTTTACAATTTTCGGCTAAATCAGTGTATTGTATAACAATGAAAAATAAATAAATATATAGCTAGATTGATTATACAATTAAATGATTGTTATTACTACCTTAATTAATTATAAATTCTATTATAAATAAACTGGGCTTGTTACTATATAGGTAGATAGACATAGTATAGAGATCAAATGAGAACAAGATTCATATGTAGGAAATAGGAACGGATCTGGATCGTTGATTCAATTATTTTGGAAGGCCGAGATTGATTTGGAAAAATGGGATAAAAAATGCAATTTTTAAACAATTATTTTTAAGTAAGGTTATAGATGTAATTTGATTTATATTCCATATCAGTTACCATAAATCGTGGGATTAGATATATGTTAACTTATGCAGTTATATTTGGACAGTTATTTTCATATTATTTCTTCCATTTTTTTTCAATTGTTTCTTCACTGTGTTCGGCGTTCCATATAATTTGGACTGATATTATTCCATACCAGTGTTCGGCGTTTCTTCAAGTTGTTCGCTTAATCAAGTTTAATCATTCAGTTAGTTTTTTAAGTTGGTTGTTTAATAATCGGAGCATCGGTATAATTTCGAATCAACAAGATATCTGCACAAAATCATTCAATCAGTTTCTGCTGCCGCATATGGAGAATACAGGTTTTTATTTCGAAAATATTTCGTATATATTTGTTATAGTTGTTTTGATTTTACAGTTCATATGGTATTAAGTATTTTTAATTATGAGTGTTAATTTTTCGTTCAGAAAAGGATATTCGGATGGCTATGTTATACTATATTATTTGCTAGTATGTCATATGTTATTTGCTAGCATGTATATATAACCTTGCTGGTTTATTATTATAAAACTTTTAAACAATTATTTTATAAATCAGATGTTATGCACAAGTGATAAGTTGGTTGATTATTATGGAAGATAAATTAGTGTTATTTGTAACCGGTTTTGAAATAATTTTTTTTTATAAATTGAATGGTATGCACAAGTAATTATTTATATTGTTGTGTGCATCAGAGTGTATAAATAATTGATAATTATGAATGATCAGTTTGCTTATAGGAAACATGTTCGATTTGCTGTTAACTATTATACATTATGCTAATGTGCAATATAAAATCTGACAACATACATGACTTGATATGATGGATTATATATACCAGTTCTATATTTGCTGAAAAATTAACTAAGACGCATACAATATTTTGCTAACTATCATGCACAAGTAATAATTTATGTTGTTGTGTGCATCAGATTGTATAAATAGTTCATAATTATGAATGGTCAGTTTGTTTGCAGGAAACATGTTCGTTTTGCTGCTAACTATTATACATTACTCTAACGTGCAATATAAAATTTGACAACATATATGAATTGATTTGATGGTTTATATATACTAGTTCTATATTTGCTGGAATATTAGCTAAGATGCATACAATATTTTGCTAACTACATGCAAATATTTGTTAATATTAATAACTAAATATTTATTGCTATCACAGACCCCATCTCACTTTATCATTACTTTTGAATGATTCTTATTTCTTATTATACGTAAAATAAATGTTTGGTGTAGTTGATTGCCTCATTTTACACAAATTTGAGTTAGCATATATTTTACAGTATGATAGCAAATATATATAAACATGTTAGCGATGTTTATATGATTATGGTAGTTTGTAAGGTTTTTTTTTTGTTGATCGCAGTAATTAACGGTGATACAGTAACCGGAGCTATTGGTTCTCATATTCCAGAATGTAATTCCACTTTAAAACCATTTGTTGGCCAGAAGTTTAAATCTATAGACGAAGCAATTATTTTTTACAGAGTGTATGGGAAAGCAGCTGGTTTTGATGTTCGTCTTGGGTCGGAAAGAAAGCATGACGATGGTGTTATCATTTGGAAGTATCTGGTA
This sequence comes from Perilla frutescens, assembly GCA_026008535.1. Classification (NCBI taxonomy): domain Eukaryota; kingdom Viridiplantae; phylum Streptophyta; class Magnoliopsida; order Lamiales; family Lamiaceae; genus Perilla; species Perilla frutescens. Next base: position 35,649,582 of record BRKX01000012.1, read on the forward strand.
TGTAGTTGTGAGGGACATAAAAATTTACTTTCAGATAACGTCAACGATGATGGTAAAAAGCAGAAACGACGTAGCTATTTAATTAACCATATATTTGCTAAAAATTTACTAATAATTACTAAACATATATTTGATAACAATTAACTCATTTAATTATACTGATCATTTACAATTGTTAATTAATAAAAATTTCGGTGACTTTTCAATATTAGTGAATGTATTATATATGATTACGTAATATTCATGTGCGAAATATATATATATATATACATATATGTGAGAGGTCAGCAAATATTTTCACAAGTAGGTATATTAGCATATATTTGTCTAACGGTTAGCAAACATATGTTTTAGTATTAGCAGATAATTTGTGTAGGATTTTTTTATAGTTCCTGTATCAAATGTAGCATATTTTTGCATACTTAATAGCAAAATATTATATAGATTTTAGCTATTAGGTATGTGTATCATGAGATTGTTATAAACGTGTTAGCAAATAGTTGTACAACTTGTTAACAAAATATTTGTTTACAAGTTAGCAAATAATATTACACAAATCAGCAATATTATATTGTAAACATAGCAAAAAAGTCTTATTTATCATATTAAACTATATGAATGAAAGTAAATTTGTTAAATGTGAAAATTGTTCAAGAATCACTTTAAATGTTAAATAATCACAAAATTGTTGGATGAAAAAAAATAAAATAAAAATTATGCATCATTTAGTGTTAGAGCTTTTCATAATAATTGCGTCAATATTTAGTGGTCCGTCTCCACACGACATTCTGTAATGGAAGCTTGATTGCGCAATTATACGATCCTCAGCATCATTCACATCATGTCTTGGCTTTGCTCGAACCTCGTGCCCCCTAAATCTAAAAATAATGTTAAAACAAGTGAGAACTACTAGGCATTCGACCGGGTAACATCAGTCAGATTCACCATGATAGGAAGCATTAAAATATCACAGAAACATGCTCTAACACTACTACATATGCTTGATTACAGTTTAAAAAGTAGCTACTCTTCAAACATATACTTGCTACCAATCACATACATATTTGCTAAATACATAAAGATTCACACGCATCAAACATTGTTTGCAAAAAACACTCAAATATTTGCAAAAAACACTCAAACATTCAATATATTGTAATTATTAAACATACATTTCCTAAAATTTATATAGATATTTTCTAAACAATCACATATATTTATTGATGTGTAAATAATAGCTACTTTTCGAACATATATTTGCTAATAATCACATACATAATTGCAAAATACTTACATATTCATTTTGCATTAATACTAACTAACACGCATCAAACATTTTGCTAAAAAAACTCAAAAATTTGATAATATACATAAATAAATATTAGCTAATATATTATTTATTCATTCAATATCTGCTAATTATTAATTATATATTTGCTAAATATTACATGAAGATTTGCTACACAATCACATATATATTTGTTGATGTAAAAATTTGTCAACACGCATACAATAATTTGCTAAATTCACACAAATATTTGCTAATTTGGATATTCATATAAAGATTACAAAGTTGAATTCATAGGGGCCAAATTTTATGAATAAAATTATATGCGTTCTCAAGATTTAAATTTTTCCACATATCAATACCCAAAATATTTGTAAATTATACAACCATTTTTCCCTAACAATTACATACATATTTGCTAAAAAATCACACACATATGTTGCTGGAAAAATTGTCAACCCGCATACAATATTAGATGGCTTCTAACAGATTAATTCTTTCACAAACTAAATACCCACAATATTTGCTAACTACTAAACATATATTCGCAAACAATTTCATACAAATTTGCTTCGCATATCACATTAGAACGTTACTGGATAATTTGCTAGCATTCATACAGAAATTTGTTAAATACACATAAATTCGCATTATTACAGTTTAATGTGTTGGTTGCAAAAAAAAAAAAAACACAATTCCCCAAATCCATGGAACCCTAGGTTCGTTACTCAACAATAAAACTCAATACCCATAATATTTGCTAATCATTAAACATATATTTGCAAAAAATCTACATACATATTTGCTTCGCATATCACATTAATGTTGCTAGAAAATTTGCTAATACTCATACAGAAATTTGCCGAATACACACAAATTCACTTTATTACAGTTTAATTTATTGGTTGCAAAAAAAAAAAACATAATTTCCAAAATCCATGGAACCCTAGGTTCATTAATCAACAAGAAAACTCAATACCCACAATATTTGCTAATTTATTAACATATATTTGCAAAAAATTATATACATATTTGCTTCGCATATCACATTAATATGTTGCTGGAAAATTTGCTAAAAATTTGCCGAATACACACAAATTCGCTTTATCACAATTTAATTTATTGGTTGCAAAAAAAACATAATTTCCAAAATCCATGGAACCCTAGGTTCATTAATCAACAAGAAAACTCAATACCCACAATATTTGCTAATTTATTAACATATATTTGCAAAAAATTACATACATATTTGCTTCGCATATCACATTAATATGTTGCTGGAAAATTTGCTAATACTCATACAGAAATTTGCTAAATACACATAAATTCGCTTTATTACAGTTTAATTTATTGGTTGCAAAAAAGAAATATAATTTCCAAAATCCATAGAACCCTAGATTCATTAATCAACAAGAAAACTCAATACCCACGATATTTGCTAATTAATTAACATATATTTGCTAAAAATTACGTACATATTTGCTTCGCATATCACATTAATATGTTGCTGGAAAATTTGTTAATACTCATACAGAAATTTGCTGAATACACATAAATTCGCTTTATTACAGTTTAATTTATTGGTTGCAACAAAAACATAATTCCCAAAATCCATGGAACCCTAGGTTCATTAATCAACAAGAAAACTCAATACCTATAGTATTTTCTAATTACTAATAATAAATTTGCAAAAAATTACATACATATTTGCTTCGCATATCACATTAAAATGTTGCTGAAAAATTTGCTAATATTCATATAGAAATTTGCAAAATACACACAAATTATTACTAAATTGAGCGATTTTTTCAACAATCACAAATCTAAATTCATAGGCGGCAAATTTCGAACATAGATCTAGCCGCATTCATACAGTTCAATTTTTTCCCCAAAAACTCAATTTCCAAAACACATGGAACCCTAGTTTCGTTTTCATCAAACATCAATTTGAAATCAAATGGAAGCTTGATATATGTCAAAATCATAAATCCATATCGCAAAATATCAAACCACATACCTTTCGCACGTGTTCTTTTACTCCCGCCAGCCATTGGAATGTATGTCGAAATCGACTCGAGACACTCGCGGGAAGACGGAGAGACGACGCCGCCGGACAGACACTCCTGTGAAGATAGAGAGAGGACGTCGCCGGTGAGATGGGTTGCGGCGGATTGTCTTGGCGGTTCGTTTACCTTGAGTTTCTCTCGAAAATATTTGCTCGAATCTTTATTTTTTTTGCTTTGTGAAGAGAAATAAATTGAATTATTTGATTGTGCCGTGTTTTTGGGTTGATGTGCAAGAGTTTCCATGTTGATAAACTGCTACTCCTAGATATTAGACACGTATAATTATGGGGATTTATTTTTTACTGTTTTAACCCTATCAAATCTAAATTAAAAATAATATACAAAAAATATTGCATTTAGGTCCCTAGATATCCATCTAATCTTGACCATTAAAATTGCTGGATCAGTGGTTATTATTTGTTCATATTTCTTACACTAGGGGGTGGTTCTCATTTTAACCCACCCCGATAGACATATACATATACATATAAATTGATATATTGATGAATTTATATCTAGAATAATATATATTTTATGTATATATACCGTATATCATATGTAAACATTATAGAATAGATTTATTATTATGTTTCTATATATAAAATAATTATATACATTATATCTAATTAATATGACATAATTATAGATATTATATGTTTTATAGATAGCATAATTAATATAGAAATTGAATATAGCTCGTATATTGATTAACATAATTAAAAGATGTTATATCTTATGTAGATATGTATAATATTATGGAAAATATATTAACACAATTTACGGATGGAATATAACATATGTAATTATATGATTAATATTATACTACCTCCGTTTCATAATGTTTGTTGTTTTATTTTTTTATCTGGAATTAAGAATTAATTTTGTGGACAAATATACACATCCCTTATATATGCCATAAAATCTAATTCATCTATATTTTCCTAAAAAATAACAATATTTTCTCTCTCCATATATTTTTCTCTCTTCATATATTATAGGTAAGTTAGAATCAAAAAATCTTGTAGGATTTGAAAGGGTTAAAATTGAGAGAGAGGATGTCAAATTATATAAAACAACAAACATTTTGAAAACTAAAAAAAAAACCTTAAACAACAAACATTATGAAACGGAGGTAGTAGTATTTTTTGGATATAATTTATAGTAGTGAATTTGATATATCAATTAATATAACCAAATTTATAATTAAATAATATATATTTCTTTTTCTGGAGAGATAGTTTAGGCGGGAAAATTTGATAATTTCTATTTATATAAACTATCTTACTTTTAGATATAATATAGATAAAACAAGAATACGTAAATCTTGAATTTTGACCTTTTTATTATTTTGTTAAGCCTTAATACTTACATAATTAGTTTACTAGTAATATATAAAACTAGCCAGTCAAACTTTAAAAAAAATTATTTTAGCCACTAACTTTTAAATATATTTATTTTAGCTAGAATGATAATTTTACCCCGCGTGTTGCGCACATTGCCAGCGCGCAACCCTAACGCGCAGTGTTTTGCGCGCACCGGGGCATTTTCGTTCAAAATGGGTAAAATAAGTGTGTTTTAAAATTAGTAACTAAAATAAGTATTTTTTAAAATTCAAGTGGCTAAAATAGATTTTGCCCCATTAACTTATGTATGAGTAAATTGTATATACATTGATAATAGAATTGGTACTTGATCTAGTTCCGAAAAAATGGATACCATACGGATATTATAGCATCATCATACACAGAAGACACGATGCTAATGATTTAGTTTGATATTCAAACTTAGGTGGCCTCCTAGTTGGTGGAAAGATGTGAGTGAGTAGTCAGTGTGCCACAAGCAACGACTAACATTTATACAATAACATAAAATAAAAGGAGATTAATGTTTGATACATACATATATAGAAAAGAAGAAAGTGTAGTGATAATAATTTTAGTCCTTGTATGAAACAAGACAAAATTAAAGGCTGTACAATTTTAAGACAAGAACTCTGAGACACTCCACAAATCCTTGTGTGAAAACTTGAAGCATCCCATGAAAACAAAGGCATCAACGTATGTTACTTTGGTGGGACCTCTCATGTGTAAAAGGGAGAGGTTTCGTTCCTATTGAGGATTCAGTAACTAGTGACAAGTAATAGTCGAGTTATGATCTGCATCATAAAAACTTTAGGCGGGGATCGAGTGGATCAGTGCAAAAGCTCGAGGGCACAGCAATGAGCTCCATCCGCCCGGTCCATTCCTCTCCTTGCTTCAGAGTGATGATCTTTTCTATGGCTGCTCCATCTACGCAAACCATATGTTTGTATCCATCATCATCAATGTCCACCATCGTCTTAGATTTCTTCTCCCACGGGTTCCACACGACTACATCTCCGATAATCGAACATTTGTTCGTGATCAAGAAACAAAAAACAACGTTCATGACTCATGAGTAGGCATTGATGTGTTCCTTACCTACATCTGGTAGTCCATCCTTCCTCAACACGTATGTTCGTTTCCGCTCATGATCCAAAACAGCAATATACTTTGGAGAGTTGAGATAAACACGATCTACCTACAAGCAACACGAATGTATAATCAATCTCTAAAAATTCACACTTTTTAAAAAAGTAGTGTGTGAGCAGAATATTCACCTCTGATACAAATGTTATGGCATCACATTGCTCGGTGAAGCACTCTCTTCCGCAGAGATTGTCCAGGTACTCCAGAGTTTCTAAACCTTCTATCCTCACTTCGCTGGAGGTGTATATATACGATACATAATCATGAAAATTAGAACAACTAGAGATGATTACAACTGCATAAGACTAATTTCTATGTATCATTTATTTATTGAATGAAATCCTTTTGGAATATTGAATGAGATGGATTCTGTTTTAGCTAGTGTACAGAACTGTATATATGTTTTGGTGGAATCACAGTGTCAATGGCTCGACTCATGATGAAAACATTTTTTTCAGAAACTCAAAAGGCTCAGAAGGATGGAAACTATCAATTCAACAATTTTACCTTATATCAGAAACAGACAAATAGGTGTGGTAGGCGAATGAGAAGCTGAAAGGCTTTCCATTTATGTTCCTGATGCGAGATATCAGTACCAAGTTTCCGTCCACCGAAAGAGAGACTCGAAGCCGGAATTCAAAACTGTTACAAAAATTTAAAGAAAAATGTAAACAGACAGAATGAAATATATATATATATATATATATATATATATAATTTCTACTTTTACATAACATTCTAGTTTTAACAGGTTTTGGTGCCTAAAAGATATTTTAGCCATGGAAGTGCTCAAAGAAAGCCTATTATCCAATGGGCATCATTCAAATAATGGAAGAGCACGTTAGTTATTGAAGTTCCAAATTAGCTGAAGCAAAATAAGCTAATAAAGCTCCTTATGAGTGTTTTTACCAATTAGGCCAGCACTTGATGTCTTCCTCGGATGATCTAAGCAGTAAGTCGACAAAGGATTTGCCAAGAGAATCCTTTGGATGCAGCGGAGGAGGGTTTTCCTCGATTGTCCAGTTTTTGTTCCTAGCAAATCCTTGCTGCTCAAGCAGACCAGAGTTTCCAACCTGAAGTATATAAGGAAATATGCATTAACAAGATTCATGTATGAATGATCATTTTATAAAAATAAACAAATACTCCCTCCATCCCAATTATATAGTCTCATTTCTCCTCGCACGTAGATTAAAAATATTTATGAAATTAAGATATTAAAGCTAAGCTTCCAATAACACCCTCATTGAATATTTATGACTTTCAACTTTTAAGTTGTTATTTTTTTAATTTTCAAGATTCAACAAGGGTTTATTTGTACATTACTATGAAAATTAATAATATTTATAGTAATGGGACTATATAATTGGGACACCTCAAAATAGTAAAAGAGACTATATAATCAGGACGGAGCGGAGTAATTTGTCATGTACCTGTGGAAAGCAAATAGAGATCCCTCCTCTCATTGTTTTCGGGTGATTATTTAGCGCAGCCTACAAAATATGAAATATTGATTACAAATAACTTGCAAAATGACTATATTGATTCTCAGTTCACACTCCAAATATCTCGTCTCTAGTTAAAGTGGTGACTCCCGTCTGCAATTTACATATGCATTTAATATTCTTCATTGGCTTTGTTTTTTGATGAGTTTGAAATCAAAGTCAAACTCAACCATCACAAATTGAAATCTTGGACATAATACAACTTAGTAATAGTGTATTCTGTTTAGATAATGTAAGTGATTTCAAAGTCTTCTCTTATAAAGTGGATTATGCCATCAAATAGCATATTAATTAGTAAGTTGACCTCCAAAAAGTTATATACTTCAGCTCTTACACACTAATAAAATCAAGCTACTGTAATTATATAGCATGAACAACCTCCAGAAAAACAAAAATGAATCGTAATTTTCCCGGTGATACAAGAATCTAAACCGCACACCTTACTGCTGGTGAACAGAAGTTCTTCGCCTCTGTTGTTCTTCCAAGAAACAACATGCCCTCCATACAGACTCACCTGTAAATATTTTCTTCCAAATATTCAGTCACAATGTCAACAACTTCAAAAGTCAACATGTTGTATCATTATGTATAGTAACTAAAGCAACCAACACAATTAATCATCCATTTCTATGCTCAGACGGATTGTATCACTGTGCATAGTAAATGAAGCAAGTAACACGAATAATTCATTTCTATATATATGCACAAATGTGTATATTGCAGAGAGCGATTGTATCATACTCGTGCTGATGCTCCTCGAGGGCTCCGAAGCAATGCATGTTTGATCCCGTTCGAATCTTCTGTTAGTTCTAGAGAGGCTCTATGACTCCAAACTGCAGCAGAATGCCCCATTCTCGAGAGCAGAAAGCAGAACTAAACAACACCAAAACTCTCAATAAACTCGTGAATGCAGATAATTAAGGCCTTCTGCTGCAGAGATATGAAGCATAGAAATGTCACATTGACAGCTAATTTCCAAACTAACTCCAACCCCTTTGCTGTTGAAAACTGCCAGCTAGAGAAGCCAAAACCAACTATTCAACATTTTCGACGCTGCCCTCATCATGCACCCCCAAGATTCAGGAAATTGCCTTCACTTACAAGCACCTAAACAATTTACAGAAAAAATCAATATGCATATATATGTTTAGCATTATCCAACAGAATTATCAACCATATATTAAAAGGCCTGGCAGGCTAATAACCACATTCTTAGGCAGAGCCATAAAATATGCAAATCTTTCATAGATAAACATCAGAGAGAGAGAGAGAGAGAGAGAGAGAATTCGTACTTTACATCTAAATACAACCAACACAGAGGAAAAAAAATTCATAAAAATCAGCAGGGATCAGAAAAAAATTCAGCAATTAATTTCTCAAATTTCAAACAATGCTTCAAACAATGCCCAACTTGTCTGTAACAAGAACTAGAGCAACTATGATTCGAGCAAGTGCAAATTAACTCGTACAGAAGAGAAGGGAAAATGCATGAGAAAGAATCAGAGAGGGAGAAAGGGAAAATACGAGGGAGAGACTTCAATTAGAATAATTATGTTTTTATATATCTCTAATAATAATCTACGCACCAACTACATAGGCAATTAGTTAAGACTCCCACCAGACTAAAACATTAAAACCCTATCATATAAAAAGTAAACATCTATCAAATAACAAAATAAAGATCGAAACTTTCACATTTAAGTTTTCGGAGCCCATTTCAAGAAAATACGATAAAAATGCAAACTTTGTGCAACAAATATTGGAGGAATTGATAAAACAGTAGTGGAAATTCAAATGCATCAATTGCAGAGCAACATAACCTGTGCTGAGAAACGCAAAACTGGAAAAATGGGGTGGCTTCAATGAATTAATGAAACAATAATGTGTAGAAAATGATGGAGTGTTGTAGGATTTTGTCTCTCTATTGAATGAGTAAACGGGGGATACGTGTAACTACATGCTACAGTGCTGCATAAAATGGTTCAGAAGCCTATAAAAGTTGGAAATATTCACTTTGAAAAAAAGGAGATAAAAGTTCGTTTATTTGCCTTTTGCCTTAGAAATTTACAACTTACTCAAGAGAAAGGAAACAATTTTGTATTTTACTTTAATCCGAATTTTGACTCATCTCATGAATTTTAATTCGTTAAATAATCCCACATAAGACTCCCTTTTTATAAATTAACATACGGTAAGTTTACATGTAAAATTCTCGTAAATTGACGATATAAGGATATAAAAAATATCGTCTGTCAAATAATAAAATTTTGAGAAATTAATTAACGAGAGGAAATGGGACTATTAGTGATTCAATTTTTGTATTTTTGTTTCCTGATGGTTGTGAAAAAAAATAAAACAAATATAAACATCGATATTATTTTGTCATTCATATCATGAATATTTTGACATTATATTTCGTTACTACTTCATATGTAATGTAATGAGTTTATTACAATATTAATTTTTATCTAAAAAAACAATATTCATTAATCAAAACTGAGACTCTTAAGTAACAGGTGGTTCTAAAAAAAGTGATAATTAAGAAACAGAAACTCAACTTGAAGAAAATTTTGTTCACTAAGTCTAGATTGAAAGAGCAAAGTACATGAATTTAGAAGTTAAAAAAAAAATAGAGGTGAAATGTATAGTTGGTTCTATATATTATTCTGAATGATTGAGGCTCATTATTGTAGATTTGCTCCAGAAATATTTTGATGTTTTGTCACTTTCACTAGAATGTAGAAAGAATAATGTACAACAATGAAAAAGACTAGAGGGAATAGAGTATCCATAGAGCTAATATACAAATTTAAAATATTTGAGCAATTGATCGATCGATGTCTACTAGAATCACAAATTCGCTGCAATGAAAATAGATTAATTATTGTAATAAAAAGTCAAAAAGGGGACACCATGAAAATAATGAATGGGTTTCCAAATTCCAATTATATCAAAATGGAAATGTGGGGTACTTCATCTTCATCTTGAGACACTTGGAAACATATATGCATGCAACTTCAATGTTTTTATATCAAGAACTTTAACTAATATATATATATATATATATATATATATATATATATATATAAGAAACACACATAATCACATCCCATCTAGGTGCATTTTAGGTAAACTCTTTTCATGCCTAACAACTCATAAAACACATAGGAAAAACAATTTGTGCTGATAATTAAATTAATTTGTACCACAAACTCAACTTAGAAAATATTAGTTCAACTCGATCACATATATAATATTTTTAATCAAAAGCTTACTCATTACACATAATTTTTTTGCGATAAAGATTGCATGTGCTACTCATATATGGGTGCATTTTAGGTTTTAAAAAATATAAATATTTATACAATATTCCTCAAACTACACAAGAAAACATAATGAATTGAAACAAACACTTTTTTTTATGACAAGGAATCCGAGATTCACGTACAACAAATAAGATATATAAGTATCGGTCAGAACTCTAAAGTAATCTCGCTTAACCGGTAGGCTATCTCGGTGGATTAAAAGACAAGTGTATATATATATATATATATATATATGTATATGTATGATGGGTACGTAGCTAGATATATATACGTGTGTCAATGTGAGTTTGTTAAGGTATATAGTGAAAGATATTCAATAAAATTCATGTAAGTGGTTGAATAGTTCGATCAATTACGTCACCACCATCATTTTTACAATTCATATCATTGAATGCATTTTGTCGTTTTCCATCTGATTTTTTTTAGAAAATTACGCTTTCATAGATATATTTTGAGCTTTTCTTCAAAATAATCCATTTTTTAAAAAATTTAACAAAACAATATTTATTTTTTCAAAAAAATTGTAAATCTAACATTTTATCAATTTTTCGATTTGAAAACCCTATATAATTGATTATATTTTAATATTTCTCCTTCTCCAATAGCCGTGTAAAAAAAAATTATGCAATTAAGAAATCTTAAAATATAATCAAGTACGTGTGATTTTCTATCCGTAAAATTGATTAAGTCTTAGATTTGCATTTTTTTTTTGAAAAAATTCTTATTGTTTTGTTAATTTTAAAAAAAAAAAAAAAAAATATATATATATATATATGTATGTATGTATTATCAAAGTATAATTTTTTTGGGCATATTTATTCCGATAAAGATGGCTTCGTCCATTATCCATTTAGGCTTCATCAAATTCATACCCATTTTATGCATCTCCCAATAAAATTATTGTTATTACATTTTAAAAGAATCTTGCTCATGAAAAAAAAAAAAAGAAAAAAGAAAAAAAAAAGAGTGAATATAAGACAAATATAAAGGGTGCTGAAAATTGATCAAAAAGTTCATACGTGAATCATTGTTTACTTTAGGGCAAGATTTGATATTGATGTGCGGAACCATATTTCTTGGATAGGGGTATCTTCAACTTTTCATTTTCAAATTCATATTTTTATAAAAAGAAACTGTAGATATTAAAGCCGTATATCATATATGAAATTCATATTTTTATAAAAAAAATTATTAATTATCAATCAAAAATAGTTATATTAATTTGAATGTGTAACTAATGATTCAACGCACCGATCAATCAGCCAAAATTTATTTAATTTAAAATGATAATTGAGCACAGACTACTCCAGAGACATTTTTTTCACCACTTTAGTTGATTCAACACAAATCTAAATTTTTACTCTAATAGTAAAAAAAAAAAAAAAAAAAACGAATTGCATCCGACAAACTAATAATTGGCCATAATAAATTGAGTATAGGATGCTTTCATTAAAAAATGAGTAAAGACATACAAACCACACATAGTAAGTAAATATAACATAAAAAGGGTGATAAATTAACTATTACTGCATGAGATTTAATTAATGCAGCCAGACCCATCTAAGTAGCATCACCATTGCAATGGTAAATGAATTCAGAATCGCATTTCTTTCCGAAACTCATCCATTAGTGTGATGTGACAAATAAATTACTAATTAGAGTCCATTTATAATGTCAAAAACTAATCTTGGGCTGCCTAAATCACATGATTAAACTCAAAGCAAACTGATACTGCCCAGGAAGAAAAGGTAAATCAACCAGCAGCTACGACATCTTTTCTGGGGCTAGCAATGGCATCAAGCAGCTGATGAAGCGTTGCTACTGGCCTTCTGTTCTCGTACGAATCACCATCCTCATCCTCGTTCGTTCTGTCCGTACAAGTAGAACCATCACCATTGCTGATAACTCTTGCAAGTAGGTTCACTGTGTCGACTGGTTTTTGCCTCACACAATCAATCTTGTGGGAGTTTACTTCTCCCGGTCGGGCATCATTTAGTTTCTCCTGGACATTCAAGCCATTCTTAATAAAGTTTTGTGGTGGCTATAATCGGTGAAATTCAAGCACCAGCTAAGACAGAAAATGAATCAGGCTTACCATTAGTGTGGCATTTTCAAGCTCTAGTTTCTTGCAGATCTCCATGAATTTATCCATCTCGGATTTCAGAGTCATATTCTCAATAGTTAGTGTCTCAACTTTGGTGGCCAGTTCCTCAGACTCAGCCTAGATGAAAGAAAACTCCAAAGTTAAACAAACTACTGTAGAAAGAAAGCCCGAGAAACAGACACACTTTGAAGATTAGTATAAATGATGATCTCTTGTTTGAGTTAGTAGTCATACCTGTCTCCTCAGTCTCGATCTTCTAGCAGACTCTCGATTTGACAGTTTCCTCTTCTCCCGTTTTAGCTCTTGCTCATTCTGTGTACCAAGATAGAAGCACTAGTGAGGAACCAACTTGTAGCTCACAATGACAATCGTAAATATTAACCAATAGACTTATTATGATAACCATATCAGTTTAGATGACCATGCATCCACTCCATGAACCAAACGGGTTAAGTATCAGGCTTGGCAGAAACAGTTTAAAAAAATCCATATACTCCTGATAAAATTTTTGACTATATAAAGTTGAAATATGAACAGGCACGGACAACAAAGAAAGATTAATCAAGAACTATGCTCAAAATACCTCCAACCAGGCTTCATTTGAAATTGGTGTCTGTGGATCATAAGTTGCTATGGGCTTCACGTTCAGGACAGAAGGATCCTTCAATTTTGGGACAGTACTTGTGTTCTCTACTGTTTTTGCGGGTGTATTTGCAGGACGAGACATCTCTATTATACTTTCATAACCTCGACCAACTTTGGCACTGCCTTTTTTTTTATCCTTGTCATCTTTCGCCGCTGGACAGGTTAAATTATCAAATAAACAGTATGAAGCGAACAAAGAAATCAAATACCTCAACAGGGATTCTGCCACTAACATATCTAAGAATATTATCTATATGTCTTTCAGTTCTCATATATATATATATAGATGTGTAAAAGTTTTAGATGATGCAACATGCTTGATTAAATTGATAATGGGGGAGATCGGCATGACAATACTACTATAAATAACTTCTCTTGCCAAGGAAGGCATAATATATATTATATATATACCTAACCCATACATCGAACAATAAAACCTGATGTGCTTGAAAGAATTTTGGCATGATACAAGACTTAAGTACATAAAAAGACTTTTACCGAGGAGCCCTTGTCAGATCTACAATGCTTTAAGATTATAACATGGATAACAGAAGCTTACCACTCTTGGAAGATCCTGCTCGACATCTCTTCGTGCCACTCTGACCAGCCTATAATAATAACATATTAAGAAAAAGGTGATATTCTTGGAACAACAAGCAGCATCCTTACCTCTGCTGTAACTCCATTACTTCCACCACTGGAATCATCAGTCTCCTCACTATCATAAAGAACAAATTTTGGGCATTTGGTTGGTAAAATAAGTCGATAAGCAGGCATATCTCTTAGCATCTTCTATTATAACAATTACCCCCCCCCCCCCCAAAAAAAAATAATAAAAAAAAAAAAAAATTACCCGGTGCAAAGTCTATACCAATACTAACTCAATAAAGAGAAATTGCTGTTAGCTCAATCATCAACAAACCTTTCCGACAGTCGACGATTTGTTCCATGTTCACCACTATCAGCATTTTCATTCCCCATTGAAACTGCAAGACCCTGAAGATCTTTTGACTTTTTCATAACTCTTCCATCTGTGTTGCCTGATGACTCAGCTGGTGTATCCATGCTAAAAGAAGTACCAGCCTAAATACCCATACAATTAAAAATTACATCCTGCTCTTCACTAACTCTTTCAGAGAAATATTTCAATAATATATTTTATCCTGCCTGACATTTCTCTTTTGGATATACAGTAAAAAGAAACTCAAAATGATAGAACTAATCATGCCATTGTCTTGTTCACATCAGCAGCAGGAAGCAAACTATATTTTTTTCAACTAAATCTGCACTAAAACTTATACAGTTGAGTTATAGAAAGATGCCACAGATTTAGTCTTAGCACATGTGAGATTTACCATTGAAACTCCAGAATGTCCATAAACTCCTTCATGGGAATAGAATACCGGGTATGAAGCCCCATAATGAGGAATCATATACTGAAAAAAAAACAGCTTGAGTTACAAATCAGTATAGGAAATCAAATTGCCCTTCACTTGGCACCACGACAGTACCTGTGGTGGCACCCACATATAAGGTGGAGGGATATTAGGAGAAGCAACAGCTGAATTCAGATATGGCGGCACAGTGAATTGGGGACCATAGTAAGCCTGACGATTAACCACCAATAAATAATTAACATCAATAAACCCTCAAACATGAGGAAAGAAACTTTTGTCCCAGTTATTGATGGCTATAGAAATTAAAAATATGTCGGTAGATCTCATTACTTGCATCATTGCCCAATCGGGATATACATGATTGGTACTCTGCTCCTGCCAATGTGAAATGCACGTACTTAGAAGGAAATTCTAAAGATATTCATGAGAAAAAGAAACAACATAAGAAATAAACCAAAAATACTCGGCACAATTCAGTCTTGAAATGCACACTAGTCAAGAGCACACGATTAATTTCTTAGCACATAAAAGAAAACAGATTCCAATTCGACAAGTAAGATCAAATGGGAGGTACTTATTCCATACTCACCTTTGGTGGTGATGATGGTTTTTCAGGTTTGGAAGGCTTCTCTTCATCAATATTTCCCATGATAAGCAGTAGTTACAGACCACAGACTAAATCCAACAGCAATTCAAGAACACCTTTTAATTTTCAACCAGGTTAGCATGAAATCTCAATGTTCAGCAAAGTGAAAAACCTGCGCGAGGGAAAATGCATATTAATACTCAGAAATCAGAATCCTATTACGATCATGTTAAAAAAACTAGATCAGAGGCTTGAAACGTCATTTTAGAGGATGGCTGAGCCATCCATTAACCTCTTCTTAGTAACATGAACTCCAAGAAAGTTCTCCAAGTAACAACCATATAGATTCTATAATAGATTAAACGACTAATATAAATTTCTTTCATTGTTAACAAATAATTAAAATATACAGAACCCCAAAGAGTTTTAAGAAGTCGTATTAAGAAAATGTAGACAGTCCATTTGAAGATAGTGCAATGACAAGCTATAGAAGCAACTAAGCAAGCTGCAAAAACTCAAACATAAAAATAAGGGCATATTCAATTATGGGTAGAAAATCGAGCGTCTCCAGGGAATGATAATTTCAGAGAGACAAGTAGGTCAGGATGAATGCATGAATTGCAGAAGATATTTATTGCCTTAATATTTCCCACACCAAGACTTAAAATTTGCGAAAATAAATTTGAAGCCTCCAAGTGAAAAAGGTGTGATGGTAAAGACAAAAGCTCCAGCTTGATTTCAGCATTTCGTGTGTGCAAGTTGAACACATGGAAAGCATGAATAAAGACTGGGAAATTTATCGTTAGCTTAACAAACAAATAACTGCAAATGGGAATTATTACAACTTACAAGGCAGGTTCAATCTAATTAACATAAAAATCAACCAAGCACAAGCATGTGTTCTTGCAAATAACAAACAAGAGTTGCACCATGGCAAGTAAATTCACCAAATATTGAGAACTTGATTAGGTATCACATATGGAAATTCAGTATGTGAAATGTCGTGTGTAGAATTTCCCCAAATTTCTATTGAATTCCTAGTTTCATTGAATGCATTATGTTAGCTTAACTTCGTTTCCTTTTCAATACCTAGTAAACAAATTAGGAGATAGTATGATTTTTTGATAATTTCCTCACAATTCACAATTTACCATGAAGCAAACATCCTTTCTATTCAACTCAATCACAAATAAGATAGTTATCAATTTGTATCTCACTAATCCAATAATAATCCATCCAGTTACTAGGTAATAAAAATTTAGTTGTTATGCATTGGACCCTTCTACATGTATGATGAGGAAGAGAAGAATCAAGGGCTTTATAGTCCATTCCTTATTTCCTTCAAGCCCATGTACTGTTGTAGCACACAAGAAAACAAGCTATCACTCTCCATCCAATAAAACCTAGTATGTAATGAGAAATTACAAGTTTATCCTCATAAATACTCTCAAATTCCAAAAAAGAAAAAAAAAATCATACAATTAAAAAGATTGGTAAACAAAGATCCATCCTCAAGAAAATTGAAAACTGAAACCCGGAAAGATAACAAAAGAATGTTGATGAACTTACAAATCTGTGCATTAACTATTAACTGCTCTACTCAATTATTCATTTCGACATACATAAACTCTCTCTCTCTCTCTCTCTCTCTCTCTCTCTCTACGTATAACAAATTCAAATATTACCTGAAAAAAAAATGACTAGAATGTACAAAAAAATGATAAACATGCGACAGAAGGTTGGAGCAATTTCTGCAGTTTCCATAAATCAAAATTCAGTGTTTGACATACCTCGGAAAAATTTAGAACGCTATATGGAAAAGGGTATTTCAATTCCGAACGAAGTTGAAGGCTATAAACTGCATTTATAACTCTCTCTCTCTCTCTCTCTCTCTGAGAGATGATACAGAGAGAATGATGAATAAGGGTGAGGTGTTAGTGAGAGAAAGTTGGGAGAGGAAGAAGAAAGAGAAGAGCGAGTAATTGAGCGCCAAGGCAACAATCCACGTCACTTGAGACGTGTATTTATTTTCATTTTGACTCCACTATTCCAACAAAAACATCATTACTCACAAGTTTTTTTTAATATCTAAATTTCTAATATTATATAATAAAATGAAGTAGTCTACCTGTACATTTCCCATCTAAAAATATCTTATCATCAAGTGTGAAAATTATTTTATTTTATTTATTCTGAAATTATGAAAAAAGAAATATCCAACCCTAAAAAAATTAAAATTAATCAGTTCTTGAAGTACAAATTCAAAACTCGAACATTTATATTTTAGAGCTTTTTTTTTATTTGCATCCATATTGGTCTGACGTCTGCAGACTCCATTTATTATCTTTCGTATGTTTATTACCATTTGAATTTTCATATATATATATATATATATGTGTGTGTGTGTGTGTGTGTGTGTGTTTGTGTTCTTATTTTCAAGATTTATATTTTTCCTAACCTGACATTGATTTTTTTAGAATTTTGTTGTTCCGCGTCCACTCTATTTTTATGTCGGATGTTGGAATTTTTGTAATACAAAATCTTAAACATTCATGAGACACGTGAAATTTTAATAAAATAATGTGAACTCATATCTCGTCACGCAGTGTATACGTGTAAAACTAGTATATAATAATAGCTGTTAATTAGTTTAATTTTTTGGTTTTTTAAACTAATTTCATCCAAATATATAATTTTTTTAGTTAATGTGAAAGTTCAAATTAAATACTCATATGCACAAATGATCCCATTTTGTATTTATTTGTTTCAGGGAAGTGGTTCAGGTTATTTTCGATTTGCTTAGAAGGGTACTCTTTTTCTTATATGAATTTTTCTTTTTAAAATTTTTAATATGGGTTTTAATGAGGCTCTGGTTTCTCGAGTTATCTGCTTGTGATATCCGAAATTTTAGGTATTTTTGAGTTTTTTTCCTATTTATACAATTCATTATTGATTCTATAATAGATAATTATACAATTTTTCAAATTAAATATTTAACGTGTTATCTATAACGTATAACATGTATCATGTTGCATGTAGTGTGCAATGTGCAACGTGTCACTTGGGAAGAGACCGTAGTTGTCAAAATCACCACTGACAGTATGACATCATGGTAGTGGTTATAAAATTATACTCCCCCATTTCTGAATAAGTGTCATTTTAGCATTTTAATTTTATTTCAAAAAAAATGTCATTTTACAAATTCGAGACAGAAAATTCACATTTTTTTTTTTGCACATTTGCCCTCATTTAATGCATTCAAACATCTATATTTAACTCATTTAATCTGCATGCATTCATCTAAAATAACACTTGATTGAAAACGGTGGGAGTATTTTTACGTAGTAGCTAAAAATGGCATTATGTTATACAGGATAATCATCTTCATTTTCATTCCCAAAAAATATTCATTATATATATATATATATATATATATATATATATAGGGAAATGATCAAATGAGAACTCTTCCCCATGTGAGAACTAGGAACCAATCCTAGCCCTTGTTTGACTCAATCTGGACGGTCCAGATTAAATCAGATTTAAGTGGATCAGCGGTGGCATTCCTGTAATTTTCGGCAACTTTCTGGACGGAGGGGTAATATAGTAATTTAATAAGTCTTCCCTTTTGTTCTGAGGCTAAAATGAGAATCGCATGAGGCTAGAATGAGAATCGCATAATGCTAAAATTATCGAAGTAGGAGCCTAAAATTGATGTGACATTTTCCACTAGGGTTCAACGCTCCCAATTAGGGTTTATTAAGTTCTTGATCCCAACTAGTAATTATGAGATTCTCATTAGGGTTCACTGTCCCCAAATAGGGTGTATTGCATTTCATTCCAATAAAATCATCGTTCTATTTTTGTTTATCATCACATGCTAAAATGAGAAATGCATGAGGCTAAAATGTGCGGAGTCGGATGCTAAAATTGAATCTGGGCAATTTTTGAGTTCAATTCCGATTTTACCCTTAATGAGACGCGCGAATTGAAGATTTTCGCGATAATTACAAAAATGCCACCGAAAATCTGGATGGATCTGGGGCGTCGATTTTGCAGAATGGACGGATGAGATCGGTTCCCGGTTCTCACCTAGCAACCGGTTCTCACCAGATCCCATCCCTATATAAATATATATATATATATATATATATATATTTGCTTATTTATTCTTTGAACAGTATACGAATAAGTTATTGAACTTCCCTATTTTTGTGACTCGTCAATTGTCAAACATTTATTTATTGTTTAGAAAAATTTAAACACCTATGTAATATGTATTTAATTTAATCGAGTTCTCAATAATTACATAGTTGGAAATTCAAGAACTTACTTCAACCAATTAAGTAAAGGTGTGTGTATATATGTTGAAACCACAATTTGAATTAATTAAGATTTAAAATTAGATTGTAATTTGC
Organism: Perilla frutescens; assembly: GCA_026008535.1. Classification (NCBI taxonomy): domain Eukaryota; kingdom Viridiplantae; phylum Streptophyta; class Magnoliopsida; order Lamiales; family Lamiaceae; genus Perilla; species Perilla frutescens. Next base: position 35,669,424 of record BRKX01000012.1, read on the forward strand.
ATGATGTGATCTAAGGACATTGACTTGGACTAATTTAATTATTGAAAAACAGTTTGATACTTTGATATGTTTCATTTATATTGCAAGTTTCCTAACATGCTCATTATAATTTATATCCATATTAAATATGTTAGATGGCAAATATCTTGCCGACATGCATTATACATTTAAACTAGGAAAATTGTATTATTGTTATAAAAATCAAATATTTAAATTACAATGAATACATTCCAACTCGATGAACTTAACTCCAATCTTTAACAGAACAATAATTTAAGACTTAGCAGTAATTTCATTTGAACCTCAAAATAGGACATTTTTTTAATTGAGATACTTATTACCATTAATTTGGTTGAATACCGGATCTGATCCTCTGTTGTCATTCATGTTCCACTTGTTATTTCATAACTAGATTTTTTTTAATTTTTTTTAAATAATATACCATAATTGGGATGGATGAACCCGAATAAAAAATTTAAACTAAATAAAATTATAATAAATTAAAAATAAAAATAAAAAACAAAATATTGGAATAGAAAATGCAATAGGTGATTTAATGTGAGTTGAATACTTCCAACTTATAATGTATTTTAGCAATAATTTTAATTCAATTTTCTTTTAGAGCAAAAGTTTAATACCGATTCAAACTTTACAAGTTCTAGTAACTTTTGATGGCCGAAATCACATATAATGATATAATATATTACAGCATCAGATATAATATGATTTGGGAGATGTATGTGGCTAGAAATGCTAAACACCCTTGTGTGTTATCGAAATCTTAATCTTAATATATATAAAAGTAAGAAGTTATGCATTTTATAGTAATTCAGTTTTCCCGTCAAAAACTCTTACTACATTTAGTAAGTTGATTTTTATATATCAATTTAATTATATATTAATCATATAATATAATACATAATAGTTTACACACACATTATATTAAATACATATAATAAAAGAACAGTTTAATTATATATATAATACAATATTTTAAGTACATAATATAATAATGTATACTGTATACAAATATACATCAATATACATATGATATATAATATAGTAATTATATCTACAATACAAAATAATATAGTAAAGCGATGTTTTATAATATAAGTTTATTTGAATATTTACATAATAATTAATATATATATATAATAGTTTAGTTTTATATATATATATATATCAATAGTTTAATTTGGTATATAATACATTAATAAGTTATATATTTCAACATTTCGTGCTTAAATGTAGACTATAGGATAATCAATACATAAATATATACACAGTGATACATTATGTGAGTAATTACACTCAACATATGTATACAAAATAAATATAAATGTACATTTGTGTGTTTGGCATATATATTTAATTATATTCATATATATTTTGAATTAGACACTTGACAACTTATACTCTTGAATTACACCTTTTTTACACAATGCGCACTATAACATATTTTTTACATTTCACACTATATTAGTATTTACATTACAAGTTGTACCCTTAAATAATTTTTTATTGTCCTTCCAAATACAAAGTTGATTGAATCAATTAAAATAGTCTAACTTCCATAGTTTTATCCCTCCCCCGTGCAATTTCTTTTTCATTCTCTTATTTTCATATTTTTTAATCAATTATCTACAAATATATTGTTATGTATCAATCTACTTACTCTCATTTCTAAGATATGGATATGTAAACCAATTATATTTTAACTTTGAATAAGTTATATGTTCATAAATTAGAATACAAAATTTATGCTTAAAATTATGTTCTTCACAATATTCAATATAGACCAGAAGATGTAAATGAAATTAACATAGCAGTGTTACATGCATATGATCAGGAAAAAATTAAGATGAAAAACATTCTTGAGGAATAATGAATCGGCAGACACTAAAAATGGGAGAGGAAAATCGAATACTGAAAAACCGTAAAAAATAGAATATATTTTTTTGGTTGAATTGGATAAAATATCTTATTGTATTATTTTTTTAATATTTTAAAAAAAATAGATACATTCATATTTATTTTAATGTTTTCCATGCATTTTGCTATTTTTAAATGTTTGGTCCATTTAAGAAGTAAAAGTTTTTCATGCATTTCATTTTTAAATTTAACCATAGTTAATTTTCTATTTATTTTGAAAATTCTTAATTATTTTATTTAGCATAAAATAGTTATTATTTTGTATTTTTTATTATCTTTTATTTCATCATATAACAATTATTCATTTTAAATAAATAATTTCACTTATTTATATTGTTTTGTGAAGTAGTTTATGACTCTCGAATCCTAATTGGGTTTCAATTATATGCAAGGCTCCACACATATTTTTACAATTTTGATGGTTGGGTAGTCAAATTATATTAAATCACATTGAAAATGAACACATTTTTTAGTTAGCAAATTTATATTAAAATGAGCTTCAAATATGCGAGAGCACATATTTAAATATTTTTATGCTACCTTATTTGATGTAAGCAAATATTTATACAACACATTTCAAATTCTTTAATTAATTTTTTTTCTCTTGCCCTATCGAACATAAAAAATAAACAATGTTTAATTTTACATTAAGTATAGACTAATATTTTACAATAATATAATTTAATATATTCATACTCGTGTATAAAAAGTCATAAAGTTATGTTGAAGATGCATTTTGAGGTGTTCTCTATAACTAAAAGTGATGTTCAAACTTTGACAATTCTCTCTCAATGATGTCATAATTTTCTAAAATGTGTTTTATGTTGTTGTGTCCTTTTCTTTTTAATTTTTGTCATTGTGCCTAAAATCATAAGGGATTTCAATTATATTTGTAATGGATCTCAGACGAACTAATTATGTTATTTGATTTATATAGGCACAATGAATGAAAAGTGTAAATTTATTCATCAACATGGGTTGTCTGCCGATAAATAGCGAACAAACTTGAATATAACATTATATTATTTATACATTTTATTGTAATTTAATTATTTTTTTATACAAATTATTCATTATAAATTATTTATATATCTTTCACCGTACATCGCACGGGATGTAATACTAGTATATATAAAGACAAGAAGTTATACTAAAAATAGTAACCCAGTTTCCCGCCAAAAACACATTACCAGAAATGGAAATCTTAATATAAAATTGAAATAATAATTAAAATATTAATATATTAATATTTATTAACAACAAATCAATATCAATATTAAATATTAATTGGTGGTTTCATCAATCATTAAATTAATTGGTGGTTTCAGAATGAATAAATAATATTAGTGTTATAATTAATTAATCTATTGTCTTTATATAAGATAAATATAATGATTTATTTATAATTATATATATTAAGATAATTAATAAAATGGAAATCTTAATATAAAATTGAAATAATAATTAAAATATTAATATATTAATATTTATTAACAAATCAATATAAATTTTAAATATTAAATATTAATTAGTGGTTTCATCAATCATTAAATTAATTGGTGGTTTCAGAAATAATAAATAATATTAGTGTTATAATTAATTAATCTATTGTCTTTATATAAGATATATATAGTGATTTATTTCTAATTATATGTATTAAGATAATTAATAATTAATATTAATTAATCAATTGATGTTCGATTTTCGAAATAGTATTTATATTATCCAATCCTAATAGTGTATATGTCTATATATATATTGACATAATATTAATCAATGCTAAAAACGTCAACTATTTAATTCTTTCTATAATTTTTATAAATTATAAATTATAAATCTGTTACATGATGGGAGATGATTGAGAACTTTTAATGTAATGATTTGAATAAGCTTTAATGTAATTAAATGTAATTATTTAAAGATGGGATTTGATTGGGATAAATTTTAATATAATCAAGGTTTTCAATAGTATAAATATCCTATAAAGGTGTACATCAAAATCACTATAATTTTATTTCATTTCTTTGATTATTCATTGTCCGATAAATATCCTATAAAGGTGTACATCAAAATCACTATAATTTTATTTCATTTCTTTGATTATTCATTGTCCGATAAAATATGAATATTTTTCAAACATGTGTCAATCATGTCAATCATGTTGGTCATTCGAATAAAATATTAGTTTTAAAACTTCGAGTTGTTAGGATTATCGCCATTCGACCACGAATATAATCAAAAGAGCAGGAGTCCCCATGTGATGCTAACAATATGCACCTTGGAAATCAAGATGGATCACATGTCTACTCAGCTTTTAGAACGCCTTTCATGTGTTGTAATGTTTTTGTTTTTATCATATATTATATGGAATCAACATGTGTTATATATTTATATGTAAATAATTTTTATTGTTTTGAACTGATTTTTATTTCCATTTATTTGGTGGCTTTGCGGGTATCATGATTCAAGATTGGCTATACATTTAATTATTTTGGTGTTGCCGTGTTGATAGTAAAAATGTGAGAAAGATGAAGAAGAACAAGTCATACATCTAAAATGACTCCATCTGCGGTTTAATTATTTTTGTAATTTATTTATTTGATTTATTGTATTTTTCTTTTATTTTTTTCTAATTTTTATTGATTGTATCACTAAATTTTATGCAATTTCCGATTGTAGAGTAAATATTCATCAATTAGTAGAATATAATATGATTCTTGGGTCTTTGTCTTGGACAGTTTATATGCAACTAAATCCTAATATGTCCAATTAATTTGTTTTGGCCGATGTCTACATTTTTTAATTTTTTAAATTATTATTTTGTTTCAAAATTAGAATAAGTAATTAGTTGGATTAAATAATTATGCTAATTAATATTTTATATTTATATTGAATTAAACCTGCCGATCGAAAATATCTCATTCATATAAACTTACTGTATTCAATTCATTATAGCAATCTACTTTACTTTACGTAATATGATAAATATATTCTTATGAATCAAAATATAATCTCAATAATATAATTAATATGTATTGATAGCATGTGTATATATGGTACATGGGTCATAATCAATGCATGTGTCAATTTATACCATACTTAACCCATGAATTTATTACATATGTATAGTTCTCCCAAATTACATCCACAAATTAAATTCAGCTAATCAAACGGTGTATGCATAAAAAAAAAAAAAAAAAAGAAAGATTGACCTTTGAAACATGTGGGTGTGCTTATAAATTGAATTGTGTAATTTTGAATTTGTATTCACAATAACTTAGTGTAGAAGATGTTTAAAATAGTAGTTATTTCAAATTTTGAAACAACAAATGTATATGTAGTAGTGATTATGATTTTATTATCAAATGTTTGAATTTATTAATTTATCTGTAGTAGTGATTATTAATTTATTTTCAGTGACAGTTCTCGTGAATGATCGGTTTTTCGTATAATGAATATTGTGAAAATCACTCACATAGCATTTAATTTACTAAAAAAATATTAAATGTTCTAAAAAGAGCATTTGTAAAAAAAACACAAGGATTAAAAAAGCACAAAGCATATAATTTAATAAAAAAAATTAAATTATAGAACAAAAAGCATTTGTAATGAAAACAAAATCACAAAGCATATAATTTAATAAAAAAAATCAAATAATAGAAAAAAAAAGCACAAAGCATATAATTTAATAAAAAAATCAAATAATAGAAAAAGCATTTGTAACGGAAAAAAGAACAAATAATATAATTTAATAAAAAAACATCAAATGATAGAAAAAAACATTTGTAATGAAAGAAAGGAATACACAAGAATAAAAGAGCACAAAGCATACATATAATTTAATCGAAAAAAATCAAATAATAGAAAAAAAAAGCATTTGTAACGAAAAAAGGAAAAGACAAGAATAATTAAAAGAAAAACACAAAGTGTGTGATTTACTAAAAAACATCAAATATCTTAAAAAAAACATTTGTAACATAAATTAAAAAAAAAAAACACAAGAATAATAAAAAAAAATCCCAAATGTAATTTAATAAAAAAATATTCAAAACTCATAAAGTTACATCATCACTAAAAATGGCATTATTACAAAGTATTAATGTTAGCATTTAAAATTAGAAAAATAGTAGATGGGGCAGTTAAAATATTATTGTATCAACTATATAATATTTTTACACTCTTTTGAAATCTATAAATCACGAACACTAAAAATCTCTACAGAAAAAATAGCATAATAAAGAACATTACAAATAATGATGATGATGATGATGATTTATCTGTAATATCATTAATGATTAGAATATATCCACGACTATAGTACAACCATAAAATTCTTAGTGTTACAACTACTTCGTCATAATAATATTTCTACTGAACTCGGAAAGAAGAGGATTATCTATCCAAACACTTTTAGTGGGATGAAACTATCTATTGCATTTACATGTTGCAATTTCTATTGTACAATTATTTTTTGACATTTTTTTTTCATTTCAATTTATTATGTTTTAGTTTAATTTTACACTTACTATTCAGAGTTCATCACGTACAATTATATTTTTTAATAATTTTTTCATATTTATTTTTTCTAATAATCAATTAATTTTCATTGTTTACTTTTTTATTTTGTTTTAAAAATATAACAAAATTTTATTAGAAAAATACCAAGTTTATTAATTATTATAAACTCTAAATTATTAAATGATAAATGTTAATTGTTTTATGAGTTTGTATACAATTGGATTTTTAAATTTTGTATTAAAAATTCAGCCCTTGAGTATTTTCGAATGGATTATGTTGTAATTATTTTAATTTTTTACAAGGTAACTCGCGGTCACTACTTGTGTGTCTATGAATGAATTTACGTTGTTGTCAAGGTGGTTTGAAGATTTAAGTTTATAGTAGCGATAATAACAACATTATATATACCACAGATGTGGTGTATAATATAGTGTTGCATTATTTATGATATTTTAAATTTTTAATGCATACATATTTTTATTAATATTATAAATTATGAAACAAACTATAACTACATCTTATTTAGTTAATCATTACATATAATAAATTGTTCTACAATATATACTATAACATTAAATTAAGTATTTTAGTTATACTCATGCATCGCATGGGAGAATTACTAGTATAGATAAAAACTCATTGTTTTTGTTAAATTGCACAAAATCTCCCCGTGTTCTTAAAAATATGCATAATTTTTCCTTTTCTTAATTGGACCAAAACACTATTACTTTTTTTTTTTTTTATCTTGAGAACTTCAATCTTGCTTTGAAATAAGGGTATTTAGGGAAAATTTGCGCATATTAAAAAAAAAAAGGGAGGATTTGATGCAAAATTTTGATAGCAGGTTTGACTCATTTTCTGTAGTAAGTGATCTTAAATATTACTCTATTAATTAGTCCCAAAAATGTAGTCCTTGTACCTTTTTTTTGTCTACCCGTAATTTTAAAATCACCTTCCTTGTTAGATATATGCATTAAATTTTCATATTCATAATATACCCCCATTTAATGTTTTTTTGGAATTAACATTTTTTATTTTAAATAAATAAATAAGTGTATGGTAGTAAATGTTTATGTAATTTTACCTTCTTAATAACATTAAATACATTTGCTTAATTTGTGTGGATTGTGAAAGAAGACCATATATATTATTGGGATAGAGGAAGTAATGGAAAGTATGTATGATACTAGTTACATTATATATATACATAATGCATGATGATATATACACCATCCATTTCATGTTGATTGTTGTTTTAATTTTTTTTTATCTAAAATTAATATTTAATTTTATAGACTAATATACTCATTTCTCATATATGACATAAAATCTTATTCACTTACATTTTCTTAAAATATAATTTGGGATAAGGTTAAAATTGGGAGGGAGAGAGATTGTGAAAATATATAAAACAATAAATATTTTGACATAAAATAAAAAAAATTAAAACAACAATCATAATGAAACGGATATAGTAATTGATAATAATAATTAGTTTGTGATTTCATGTTAACTGTGAACTGAAACGTACAGATCTGGTTCTTCAAAAAGGCTATCATAATTTCTTACCATTTTCGTCTTCAACACTAATTAATTTGATGAGATTCGTCACCGCCACTACTATTTATTTCTCGACCCGTCTTTTAATTTGGTGTATAAATATTCGATTGTGAGAGAGTGAGTTTAATTTTTTTTTCTTGGATTGAACTTTGAAATTAATAATTATTGTAGAATTGATTTGATGGAGCTGTTTTTTTTATATTGGGTATTTTTGGTATTGGTACCCATGGCAATATAATTTGGCTTGATTATTAATATTATAAAAAAAAAACGGGGATGGGTGAATTATATAAAACTGGAATGCAAACATAAAAATACAATAAATATACATATAATTAATTAATTTAACTTTCTAATTTTAGTTTCATTGTATATTATTATTTATTTAATTAGGAAAAAGAGAGCTGCGGCTGACATTGTGTTTTGTGATTCAGATTAATGTGTTTTAATTTTCACAGTTATTAAATAGGTGGATCTTGGGGTTTAATACAATAATACTCCCTTTTTCTGAATATAATCGATCTTCAACCAATTGTTGTTATAAGTAAGAAAGAAAATGCGGAAATTGTTCATGTGTGCTGAGTAGTGCAGCCAAACCAACATAAAGAATACAGATTTCTAAATAAAGAAATAAATTTGGATTGATTAAGCTCAAATTTTGAGCCAAACACCCCTTCTTTTTCAACACAATTCTTTTACATTTAATCAATAACAAGAAGTGAATTCTGAATGAAACTGTAGAAAGTGAGTTTTTATCATCCCATCAATCAAGGAGCAAGATCATATCCATTCTTGATTTGTTTTTCCAATATGCATAGAACAAACACCAAAATCATAGGCAGATTTTGTCCAAGAACTATACTCAATTGCTTTAATTTCTACATATATGGGAGAAAGATGCAATATAATTTATGCTAGCTGCATGCAAATTAACTAGTTATGTTATAAAGTAGCATGCATGTATAATTAAGACAAAATGGGAGAAGTTAATTGATCATAAACTCCATAAGTCTTTGCATAACAAATTAAATATATATATACACAGTCAAGATTGATTAATAAAACAAATATTAATCCTAGGTAGGTCAAGGAAGATAGCTATTTTCAAGAACTGGTTGTGTTCTAATACCTGAAGCACAAGGCATTCTGCTTCTCCCAATCCAAATTGTATCCAATCCCTCACATCTTTCAGACTCCCTTTCCATCTTCTTCATCTTCTTCCTCTTGCACCCGAAAACAACCACCACGACGAGCCACATCAATCCCACAACAGCAGCTGCAATCCCCATTATCCACCATTTGTGAACCCCATTATCATCCTTGGCCTCATTAGGGACTACAACAGAGAAATGGCCCTGCTCTCTCACCACACATGATGAACTCTCCCTCATCATACTGCTCAACTCCAACGTCCCATTCGTGTCAAATCTAACACACCGGTACCTCATACTCATTGTCACATTCCTAGCATCACTACTATTACTGTAAATACTCGAAAAATTTAGTACAAAGGGATGACCCCCCATTGCTCTGAGCCCAATGAGTCCATTATTTGTGGAGTCATAGGCTAGAAAGCCTATCACAGGCGCCACAAGCCTGTGATTAGGCACACTATAGTAACAAGATGACCAGTTGGCAAGATTTTGATACACTACATCAACTCTCCTTGTAAAAGGCCATGGCATTATCTTTGGTGGGATTGTTAATGAGCCGTAGCTAAGCCCCTTGTTCCACAAACTACTCGTTCTCACACGAGCAACCGCCACTTCCATGCCTGGGAAATTCGATGGAGGACCAACGTTGTACATTTTGCCTGAACGCAGTCTTCGGATTTTCTTGAATGCATAATCATACAGAAATGAATCCAATGAATCCCTGTTGTACGTCTCTGATCCCTGCACAAGCTGCTGACATAACCATGCATTCAACACGATCAATACAATCACACAATCCCTTTTCAATGCCATAATCGTTACAGATCGATATGATATGCATGATCGTAAATCCAGGAATATTTCATCAAGATTGGATTAATTGATATGTATATTATACATTACTGATCTTAATTGGCAAACATGGAATCATCGACTCTTTTTTTTGGGGGGGGTCTTGATCAATTTGTGATGTGATCAACCATTGGAGGTGTATCAAGAAATGATTGCAGCTATGGAAAATCCATAAATCTCAAAGCAAAAAAAAAAAAAAGGGAAGGAGAAAAAAAAGTGTTTTTTTAATCAAATTTGGTTTGTTGGATTAGTTGGGATGTGTGATATTCTTGGCCTAGCTTGGTCATGTATGTGTTGTCTATTTTAAGTTTCTTTTGTATGCTATTTCATAATTTTAGTTACTGCTTTTTAACTTTCGTCACTAACAAGGGATCGGAATAATCTACTCCACATTAAAATTTGGAAACTATGAATATGCTCGTCGGTATTATTTCATAATAATTTTATACATGTCCAACCACCCTCTCTATAATCGACTTGTTAATTTATATATCCTACTATTCCGCTCGTGTGTAAATATTTTTTATTTCATAAAATCTTGTGGAAGACCGAAAATTTAAGTATTACTTCTAAACATTGTTGAATATTAAACAAATAATGTATTTTTTGTATTTGAAACTATTATTATTTGTATCAAGAATATTTTGAAGATACCTACTCTTATATTATCCGTAGTATGTGCTTGTAATTGATGCTCGAAGAAATTTACCATACAGATTATAAATATTTTTTAACTTCATCATTTAAACTATTTTTTTGCGGGTTACAACTTACAACCTAAATTATTAATAGCATGTAAACCACAAAATAAAAAATAAAATCGAAACCTCGAAATTCATCCTTGGCAGAGCCATTGAAGCAATCAAACTCGGTACAAAAATGCATGAGATTCTTCTAACAGGACCAACAAGAACAAAATTTGATAAAATGATTGATTAATGCTTCAGTGCCACTTAAAAAAAAAAGTTCCTTCTATGTTGGGAAAATACGACCCTGCCCGCCGCCGCCGGCCGGAGAGGCATGTGGGCAGTAAGTACCTCCTCCGGCTGACCTTAGGCAAGGTCGAATTCCCCCGCCTCCCCCTTTGCAGGTTTCCCACCAAGAGAGACTCGAAAGAAGCAAATATGAATCAAAAGCAAGAAGATGAAACTATATATGAGGGAATTTCTGGTGATAAATAATTAACATGATCATAAAAAAGAACTGTAGCTTTCTCATTACTGCAAGCAAGTGTGCAAATTATATCGTACAGCAAATAAAGATTTACCATATTATAACTTAAAACGTTACACATAAGATAACATCCCCTCTCCTCCTCCTCTTCCTCTATCTTGTGACTTGTGTTGTTGCAGTGTAGTAAAGAATACAAGAGGAAATATGCTTAATAACCCTTGAAACAAAGGTCCCAGAGTTGTTCTCTACCAGTCTAGAGTTTGTCGATGTCCTCGTCCTCGAATTCAACGTAATCGTCCCCAGGACCATCATCCTCCTCGTCGAGCCCACCGGCAATACCCTCGTTTAGCCTGGTGTTCTCCGGCAGCTCACCATAAGCCTTCAATAGCCTAGCTTCGTCGGGCATGTATTTCAAGATTACATCGGCCTTGTCATCCTGTCACAATATCAGATCACCTCTTCAATTCATTCAAAACTAATTCAAACCTTCAATAACTACGATTACACGTGTGCCTCAAATGAAGATCATTCAGCAAAATATTAGAATCCGTTTCTGTTCCTATTCAAAAGGCTGAGTTTTTTTACAGAGTTATATGATGCTAGCCCATCTTAAGATTATTTTTTATAATGATTTCAAACATCAATTACTTTTTATAATGATTTATGAATCCAATACAAACACAACGAACTATAACCAGGTGCGATGTAAAGGTGCCCAACAAAGAACCATTTTTTTTATCAAATAAATTGCCAAAAATCCAACAGCAGATACGAAAAAAAAAACCCCAAATTAACAAAGAACTCCTCCGTAAACAATCCAGAGAATTCTATTGTCTTTTTGCGGCTTCACGTGTATTCTTTATAAGCACCCAAGCAGACAATAAAAAAAGGTTAAATACTGTCCACACATACATACAAACATATGCAGCAAAATCCCCAATTCAAAAAAAAAAAAGCCCTAAACGAAAAAAAGAATACCTGATAGTCGCGGAGGCCGACGAGTATGATATCGCCGGCGGCGATCCAGACCTTCTTGTGCATCTTTCCTCGGATATGGCAGAGGCGCTTGACGCCGTCGATACAGGTGGCCTCGCAGCGGCCGTTTCCGAGCATGCGCATAACCTGCGCATATTCCTGACCATCCTCCTTGAAGACGAGCTCTCTCTTCTCGTCATCGGCTTCATTCTTTCCTCTCTTCCGATTCTTTCCTCCCTTTCCCTTGTTCTTCGGCATCGCTGCAAAAACCTAGATCCAACGGCGATATGATTTCTGGATATTTCTCTTTTTTCTTTTTATTATCTGAATCTGATGGTGAATGAGAGAGAGGGCCTCGATTTTAATTATATAATAATTTTGGGGTCAGTTTGCGTGTTTGTTTTTGGTTTTTATGGGTTGCGTACTTAGCACGTTGGGCCTCTCGGGCTTGCCCTCCTTTTGTCTTACTAATTTACTATGAATTCATCACTCACTTTAAAAAATATTACAGAAATAAAATAAAAAAACTCAAGTTTTTGTCCCAATTCCAATTAGATATTTAAAGTATGACTCTCTTCATTTCTTCCTTTGAACTATTTTAAATAGTACAAATAAATATTTTTATTAAAAATATCACTCTCTTTATCCTAATAAGACAGTTGTTTTTTTTTTATGTCCCAATATGTAGGCTGGTTTCTATATATATTTAGCTAATTTATTAATATATACCCTTATTTAATATGTTTACATTAAGTCTTGATTCATTATCAAAGAAATAAATTGGGTATATTATAAAGTTCTTTAATTAATTGTATTTCTAATTTTTTTTTATTAATTCTTGTGAAAATCTCAATCGGTCTATCTTATTGGGACGGAAAGAATATTTTTTTTCTTAGTAGTTAATGTTAATTAAATGTGCAAAACTTCTATAACTCCTAATTCCAAGTGATTCAAGCTATAATATAGTGCAATGTTGGGTATGATTGGAAAGCACTCGTCGCAAGCTTTATGATGGTGTCCTCTATTCATCAATTGAATGTCGAATAATAGAATAATTAGAATGAGAAAACTCAGAGATGACTGGTGAGAGTTTGTATTCATGGCTTAGACTGAGAATTTTCAACACTAATTCAATATCGAATATCGAAATTGAATGAGAGTTTTGAAACTCTAAAATGTGTGCTATATAACTATAGTTTCAAGAAATTATTATCTGCGGAGAGATATAAAAAGCGTAACAATAAGAAAATGAATTAATTCAAGACATCGGGTTCCGTCCCACAATAAATTATTACGGAAAATTCAAAATCCAACAACTTGATGAAGAAAGACAAGAAAGAAATATACGGAGTTAAAAGAATGAACTATCTCATTCGCACTTCTATAAATATGTGCAAAATACATTATGAAACCTCATTGCGTTCAATTAGAGGTAGCTCCAAATTCATCACTAAACACCTCTCATTGACCACCTAGATCCATGCTAAGTTGAACATTTTTTTTGTTTGTTTACGAGGATTACCTTTTTAGGAATACGTCGAGCAAATTTATTATTCTGTAAGAACTACGAACATACAACAGATTTTCATGTAAAGATTAGCAATAAATTATTTTGTGCCATTGCCATTTAGAAAAAGGGAAATTTTAGTCTCTAAGAAAGTATGATACTTTATTTTTGGACAGAACAAATATTTTACCCTTAAAAGTGCTCACTTTTCCATCATCTTCCTCTCCCACCCAATTATTTTTGAGAGAGAGAGAGAGAGAGTGTATGATTGAGAAATTTGAAAGCTTTCCATTGCACAAAATAAAATAAAAGAAAAGAAGAGAGAAATCGCAACTCAAGCATATCTCTATAGAAGCAAATTAGGGCTCCTAAAAATGTTAAAAGGCTCGCCAGACAACCCTTTTTACAGCACATTTAGCATCCACATCACACTACAAGTATACAGCAGCCTGGCTCTTCAAAGTTAATTTATCAGGAGCTTAATTTGCTAAACATCAAATAATTGCAACACTGACCTCAATTACAAAATATAAGCACACCTCACCTCAGCATGCCTTATATACCTCTCCGCAGATTTTCTTGGAGCAGAAAGGAAAAACCCAAGTCAAGAATCAAGCACTTCAAGACCTCTCTATGACGACGACGCCGCGATCTCACGTTTGATGGTCAGCTCAGCTCTAAGATGGAGTATGTCGTTAATGAAATAAAGACTGTCTTCGGCCATGAATGATGTCCACGGAATGCTAAATAAGTTGCGATATCCAACTGCCTTCCCACCGGTGAATGTGTAGTTACCTTTGTATTTGCTTATATATTCTTCCGTAGGTTTTGATCTGGCAGCAAATTCATAATCAACGGCAAAAGAGACGGACCCCTTTTCTTGCATCCCTAGAAAGAGGCCAAAGCAATGAAACGAGCTTCCTTGATCCATGTTGCAATGTGCAGATAGGAAGAAGCCTTGCCCGCCCAAGTGGAATGCTTGAGAATACACCCGCCCCGACGGGAAGAGATTTGAGCATTCATCCCGTTTGAGATCTAAGTACACTACACATTGTTGGCGTGGTAGCTCAAACTCAACTACCTTAACTGGCCTGTACTTGTAGGACCGCTCCACAAACCGACGGCTAGAGGATGACTCCTCTACGGCATGTATTCTCTGCCGATGTGGGGCCTCTGCCTTGAAAAATAAGGCATCAAGCACAGCTTTAGTAGCAAAATCGTGATCGAAGTCATTGCAGGTCAGAACTTTTCTAAGCTTCCGGGAAGTCATGTAAGGGAAACGGATATAGCGGCCCAAGCGCGTACATAGGATATCCCGCCGCTCCTCCAGCTTTTGATAGTGAGTCTTAGTCCACTTTAGTGCAAAGTCATAAACTGCGTCCTCTGAAGCCACCTGAAGATCATCGCTACACAGGATTGCCTCAATCCCAGCAAGAGGCAAATTCATAACCTCATCTTGGAACCTGCTCAGTATCAAAAACATAAATATATGTCGAGCAGAGGCAAATTAATTAATGTAGCTATCAGAAAAGTTGAATGATGATGAACAAAGAATACCCTATTCTTTTACAATGCATACATAATATTTGACTGATATATAGATGAAAAAAGTAGACATAACCAGTAAATCATGCCATATTCATTCATTCAGCAAAGAAAAGGACAAACAGAAGAAGAAAAGGTCAAATGCAAGTTCCCTTTGTCTTTCTCATTTCTTTGAAAAGAGAAACCATTCAAAGAAAATGGGTTGGGAGATCTTACTTTGATATATCTTTATAACGGGCAGCTAAGAATTGCTTTGCTGCATCAGTCAGCGGTTGAACTGCATCAGCCATAAGTACACTAGAAGGAAGATCCAGATACAGTAATGCAGAATCTGGAGTCATGGGCAAGTTTCTCAGTAAACGACTGCAATGTCTCATGCATGAGGCTACCTCGAACTTATCAGCAGCCATAAGCACATCCAATAAAGCAGGAGCTGTATTGGTGCTTAACGTGTTGCTATACATAAAATTTAGGAGTTCCATAAGTGCAGCTTCTTCTGTTACATTGAGAAATATGTTACATAAGCGATACAGTTGAGCAACAAATGCAAAAAATTACCTAGATAAGCTCCCTTGCCAAAAAAAGGTTCCAGAGAAAATGTGCTATTGTTTGATGCATAATGCAGCTAATTATAAATGAGCAATAATATTTGAAGTTTTGAACAAAAGGGAAAAAACGGAAAGAAAATGCTCAGAAAAACTGAGGATCCTAAGTATTTCCTTAATCTGGACAAAGATATTGAAAAAAAAAATGGCTCCAGAACTACAATCAACAACCCTAAGTAATTATGCAATAGAAGCAGCATTTATGTAGTTTTTGCATAATGCACCTGATTACATACCTGAGGTATTAATTCTTAGGGTTACATGTCTCTGTTCTGATTCCATCATACCATTTGAAAACAACTGCAAAAGAAGAAAGGGATCAAGAAATGTAAAGATCAATTCTTGTAAAGGAAAGCACATAGTAGAAACTAAAACTACCAGTACCTTATAGAAAAATGGACTCTTCGCTGCTAAGATAGGAGAGCTAATATGCAAAGTTTTCACCCTTACCACACCTGAACCATCTTCAGACCAATTCGAATCATCACTATTTGCAGCTTCATCCCCTGCAGTGGTGACATATAGAATACAATTACCAACTCAGAGCAGAAGGAATAACAATAGAACATTAATTCTCTGTGAGTGACTAGTGTTCAAAGAGTAGGCAACTTCATGGAAACATATGTGCATTTGCACATAGTGCACTAACTTCCCTAAGAATAATTTTAGATAAACTGAGGTATAATGCAACTAAATCTCCAGCATGAGCAATGATGAAAATGCTATGGATGAATCACTAGTTTAATAGGATAACCATATAGGAAGAGATTCTAAATTTACAATCAATAAGCCATAGAGCACGGCAGCACGCCATGCAGATACCCTGTCACTCAATCTCATTTTCTAGACAAACAGCCCTTATTTTGTCATGCTGTATACATGTTGTTTGCACCTATACATAAACTTGCTATCAACTCATTTACCAAATAACATTTCCCAGTCTGTGCTTCTCCACTGAAATAACTTGCATTCACCCATTTTCAAACTTCAGACTTAATGCTAACTAAATACATAAATTGGCATGTATTCTAACAAGAATCAAAAAATTAATTGCTGTGTCAGAGGAGACTGATACAAAAAATATTTAACAAAAAAGAAAGAAAGAAAGAAAGAAAGAAACACTCACGCATGAGTCCATGACAAAGAGTAATATATGTTGAAATAAGAATTTCAGTTTAATACCTGATGGAGAATCTTCTATCATTGGAATTTCTTCTTCATCATGATTCTCATCACCCACACCATCTTCAGCTTCGGGTTGGCCATCTAAAATCTGCTCTTCTGGGCAATTGTTGATATCCAAAGCTGCAAACGAGTGGTACATGTCTGATTAAGATGAGCACAACCCATACCATTATAAGAATGTGTATAAGCCAAGAATATGTGCAAAAGGGCATCAGGAAATCACTGGTGCAACGTAGGTCACATAATAGAGAAGGTAAGATAATGTTAAAAGCATTGACATAGGACGTTCCTAATAGAACAAATACTTGACAACAATTTATTCCAGTTTTCCTGATTGACAGGACACTCCGATGCCATAGAACTCAATAATATAATGTGCATAGATACCCAAATCTACATCACAATTTAATGTTGCAACATGCTATCTGATAAATTTAATTTCTAGAATCAACATATCGAAGACCAGCTCAAAAGTCCAGAACTTTATTATCATAACCAGTACTTTCATTTATTTAGCATCACTAATTTCCAGTTAAGACATAAGTTAAGCCCTAACAACATAATCCATCTTCAGCATTTCTAATAGGGAGGCAAAAACTTCTGGTGATAATCAAGTTGCTTATCTTTAGCTCTGCATCATTTCACCATAAAGAACTATCATAAAATTATACAGGTAATTAAATTTTAGATGTCGTGCTATATCTTATTTCTCGAGCTATATCACATCGGAGAATAACTAAAAAATAAATCCCGTGGAATTTTAAAAAAAATGACTCTTTTTTCATGTAAACTCAATCCATGTAGACGGAAAAAAACAACGAAATTTCATGAAATGTGAACAACAACAACGAAACACGCAAGGTACGTTGACTAAAAGGTGGAGCGGCTCACCATTCTCCTTCTTGGCTATATCCCCACGACGTCGTTTGCTCTTGCGCAGCGCCCAATCAGCTAGGGTTTTGCAACCCTCGGATTCAGGCTGAGACTCGGCCGAATCGGCGACAATCTCGATTCGAAGAACTCGGTCGGAGAAATTGCTGTCGTTGAAGGCGAAGCCGAAATCGGGGTCGCGGCTGGCGCTGGGGGAGGAGCTGAAGGCGGAGTCCATGACGGTGGTTCTCGGGTCGAATAGATCCAGACCCGAATCCCTCATAATTACGGGGGGTGGGTGTGTTTCTCTCTCTAAAACCTTTCTCGTTATCCACTGAAGAGCGCAGTGTATAATGAGAGAGGAAGAGCAGAGAGAGAGAGAGAGATTTCCCGGATGCTTAGTTGTGTTCTCTTCTCCTCTTCTCTTCTCTATATTTGCCTTTCAAATTCTTCTTTCTGATTATTTGCCTTCACTTTGGGGGCAATACCCCCCCTTTGTCTTTTTTCCTTTTCTTTTTTCTTTTTATTATTTTTTAAAATATTTTTTAAATTAAAAATATGGTGAAAATGTTTCTGAAAAAAGTTAAATTTTGTAAGCTATGATTGGTGGGAAAAAGTTTCCTATTTTTGTGAATACCTAATTATGGTAGTTCATTGTTTCTACTAATTCTAATCTCTGTCTTTCTTATGTTACAAAACTGTGTTCAATCTCATATCTATACAGATCTATATTTATATTTTTTTTTTGAAGTTATAAAATAATGTCATTAATTTTGAAGCTAAGTATTTAATATATTCAATTCTGCCTACTTCATGTTGTAATAAGTCATATATAATGAATGGTATCTTGTTACATATTCTTATTATATATCATGGGTATATTGACATTGTTATTAAATATATAGTTATTTTACAAAAATGTCTAGGAGAGGAGATGGTCATGAAGATGCAAACCTCATTATGGCGACAATGAAAGGTTCATTGTCAATAATGGTTAACTTATAGTAGTGATTGCAATTTGAAACTTTAATAGAAATATTTAAATTAAAAAAAAAAAAAAACTTGTGTTTGTGATTATTATTAAATACGAATTTCATAATTCGGCACAAAAAATAAAAAGACTAACCGGGCGTTCTAGTGAATTTCATCCCTTAAAATTAAGATCTCAAGTTGTTGAGTTATCCATTCGTGCATGAATATACATAAAACTCAAATATATGTAACATCATAGAAATAGAGATGTATCTATTCATCCAAACTACAAAGAATATAAATAAATAAAAGCAAATGGAAGCTACCTTATTCTAAATAAGTGTACCAACTCAGAATAGAATATTCAAAAAAATACAAGGATAAAAGTATTAAAAAGGAGTAATTTGGGTTCATAAATCATAAGTAGTTGAACAGAAACAGAATTGATAAATATTAAAAGAAGTTAGGCGTGACAAGGGGGCTAGACTTGACTAACCAATACTTCAATTTTTTTTTCTTCTACTTGCATGACTCTGAATTTTCTTTTCTACAGCTTGTGAAGCTGAAATAATTGACTGGTGGGTTCAATTTTTCTTTCTTCTACCTTTTTAGGAGATGAGAATATTTATTAAAAAAAAAACCCCCTAAATATGTGTTTTGGTAATTAAAATATAAAACTCGATTCATAATCTATTTTATTTTTATGTGCTCTTATTAGAAAAAAAGAGACACCATATATACACAATTTCAACTATATACACACACACAAATGTAGGGGTGGGAAAATATATCGAAATACCGCACTTATCGTACCGAAAAAATACCAAAAATATCGAATTTTCAGTATATCGAGATTTTCGATACGGTATGATACCGTATCGTGAATTTTCGGTACGGTAACGGTGTGAACTTTAAAAATTACGGTATACCGCGGTATACTGAGATTTCGGTATACCGTGGAATTTCGGTATATGTCGGTATTTCGGTATATATATACCGAAATACCGACATATACCGAAATTCCACGGTATATACCGAAATACCGGCATATACCGAAATTTCACGGTATACCAGTATGTAGACGGTATATTGATGTATCGGTACGGTACGGTACGGTATATCGATATACCGATACATACCGTCTTTTTCAAAAAAAAAAATCATATCTATAATTCAATATTGTAATTATAATATTGCAACATATATTTAAAATTTAGATTTATAATATGAAAAAAGAAAGAAAAAAGAAATAAAATGCAATAAAATAATATTTAGTAAGTTTTTTATAAAAATTTAGCAAAAATACAATATTTGAAAATTAATAAATATATATGAGATATAAGAAAAACACTTCGCTATTTATATATTGATTTTTGAATATGACTCATATTGAAAAATAATAAACTAATATGAATGGACTACTTAACTAATGTGGATTATAATTATGAATAAAATAATTAATAAGGAAAATAAAATAAAATAAGAAATAGTTAATCATATAATTATATTTGAATTCATTTGATTCTACAATATTGTAACATTTATTTAAAATTTGGATTTATAATTATAACTCAAATATTTAATCAAATATATCAAAGATTCAAAATGAGAAAGAATAATACACAACGCAATAATATAACATTTAACAATTTTATCATACAAAAAAAAACTTTAATATTAATATAATGACTTTTGAACATGACTAATGTGCGCATATATGAATGATAAATAATTTATATATGTTTGTGATGATGATGAAAATACAAAAACTCAAGTATTTAATCATATATATATATATATATATTAGAAATTGAAATACAATGCAATAATATAAGATGATCCGTTGAAAAGTTGAATCAAAACTTACTAATCTAAAATTCAGCGAAGCTTAGATAAATGACACTTTCCGTTGAAAATTTAAATGTTAATCTTGATTATATTTGATTCTTTTATACTATAATATACAAATATTAAGTATATCTAAAAATTACCGAGATTTATGTATATGAATGATGAAATAAAACTTTATTTGTCCATTAATTAGTTATTCACTCTATTGTATAAAAAATTATAAACTATATAAAATTATATTTATATCTATATCTAAAAAATTAATCATCATGTAATACTAATAATTAAATCTTTAGTAAATAAATTTAATACAAATTAGTGAATATTTAATTTAATAAATCATAATCAAGAATTGCTTATATGAAAAATCTCATTATATAAGTTTCATCTAAAGTGAATAGCTCTCATCATCAAGACTATATTTGATTCTTCTATACTATAATATACAGATATTAAGTATATATGAAAATTACCGAGATATATGTATTGTTAAATTAAACTTTATCGATTTACATAAAATCGTATGGCAGCAGAAGAAATCGAAACAACATACCTCCCGCCATTACTTATGCTTGTTAGGCTTGAGAGATTCCATGTTTAATTTATTGAATCTGGAAGAGCCTTGAACTACAGAATTAAAATCTTGGCATATGGGTGCTTCTAAGTTTTTCCTTTTTCTCCAGAGATGGTGTATGGAACGATATGAAAAAGAAAACTTAGGGACCCTATTTAACCGATGGAAAAACCGTTCACTTCTATCCATCATAGAAGTTGATAAAGTAGTGATAGTAGGAAGTTAATCCCTTTGCTTAAAAATAGGGATATGTAGAACCACTTTATGGAGTCTTTAATATTTAAATTTACTGACTTTGGTCAAATACTGAAAATTCAAATATTAAATCTAACATTCTCCCACTTGGTTCACATATTACTATATTCACATTTATCGGAAACAAAACACACGAATCATGGCGATAGGTTCTCTGAATCGAGTATTATCTTCCATGTATTACAATATGCATTGACTCCACAAAATATAACTTAATGAATAAACGTCATGTTTATTCTAGGTCCAAACATTAATGATATTTCTCAAAGCCCAAAATCTGTGCACAAAACTAAAAGAGAAAATATCAACTGAATATGAGTTTCGAAAACAACAGTAATGCACGTAGAACTTAAATTACATTATGGAACCAAGTCCCATCCTTACTACATGATCCTTAAATTTCTTAGGTGACATGCCTTTAGTTAAAAGATCAACAATCATTAATTCAGTGCTAACGTGCTCAATGATCACTTTCTTTTCCTTAACACGCTCTCTTATGGCTAAGTACTTGATGTCGATGTGCTTACTTCGACTACCACTTTTATTATTCTTAGCCATAAATACTGCAGCTGAATTATCACAATACACTGTCAATGGCCTGAAATAGAGTCGACAACTCTAAGCCCTGATATGAAACTCTTCAACCATACACCATGGCAAGTAGCTTCAAAACATGATACGAACTCTGCTTCCATAGTAGAAGTAGCAGTCAAAGTCTGCTTTGTACTCCTCCAAGAAATTGCTCCACTGACAAGCATGAAAACATAACCAGATGTTGATTTTCGAGAATCAACACAACCAGCAAAATCTGCATCGGAGTAGCCTATAGCTTCCAAATTTTCAGTTCGTCTATACATGAGTATATAATCTTTTGTACCTTGAAGGTATCTCAACACTTTCTTTGCAG
This sequence comes from Perilla frutescens, assembly GCA_026008535.1. Taxonomy (NCBI): domain Eukaryota; kingdom Viridiplantae; phylum Streptophyta; class Magnoliopsida; order Lamiales; family Lamiaceae; genus Perilla; species Perilla frutescens. Next base: position 35,691,862 of record BRKX01000012.1, read on the forward strand.
CTCTCTAGTGATCAAGACCTGGATTACTCTGATATCTTCCCAACATTCCAACAATAAATGTAATGTCAGGTCTAGTACAGACATGTTCATACATAAGGCTTCCTATGACTGAAGCATAGGGAATGGTTTTCATTTGTTCCCGTTCAAGCTCATTTTTGGGACATTGATCCAAACTAAATTTATCACCCTTCACAATAGGTGCTACACTTGGTGAACAATCTTTCATGCGAAATCTCTCAAGAACTTTGTTAATGTATGTTTCTTGAGACAAACCCAAAATGCCTCGAGATCCATCTCTATGGATCTTTATGCCAATGACATAAGATGCCTCACCCATATCCTTCATATCAAAGTTCTTCGAGAGAAATTGTTTCACCTCATATAGCAAACCTTTATCATTAGTGGCAAGCAAAATATCATCTACATATAGAACTAGAAAACAAATGTGACTCCCACTAACCTTCTGGTATATACATTCATCCATGATATTCTCTTCAAAACCAAATGAAGTGATAACTTCATGGAATTTAAAATACCACTGACGGGAGGCCTGTTTTAGTCCATATATAGATTTATTAAGCTTACAAACTAAATGTTCACCATTACTAGAGGAAAAACCTTCTGGTTGTTTCATATAAACAGTCTCCTCTAGATCACCATTCAGGAAAGCCGTTTTCACATCCATTTGATGTAAATCAAAATCAAAATGGGCTACCAATGCCATGACTATACGAAGTGAATCTTTCTTGGATACAGGAGAAAATGTATCTGTATAGTCTATTCCTTCCTTTTGAGTGAATCTCTTGGCAACAAGTCTTATCTTATATCTCTCGATGTTACCCTTTGAGTCTTTCTCAAAGACCCATTTACAACCAATGGCTTTTACACCATCAGGTAACTCGACAAGATTCCAAACTTTATTAGATGCCATGGAATCCAACTCATCTTGCATAGCATTATACCATAAATTTGATTCTTTAGAACTCATAGCCTGTGAAAACGTGTCAGGATCATTTTCGGCTCCAACATTGTAGTCATTCTCTTGTAGATACACAACATAGTCACCTGAAATTGTTGACCTCTTTTGTCTAGTAGATCTTCTCAAGTCTTGATCAACATTCTCTTCAACATTAGGATTATGTTGTTGATCTTGTTGATCAATATTATTCTGATTATCAGAATTGTGTTGTTCTTCATGATCTACATGATTTAGTTCAGCATTTTGTGGAATATCATTGATTGGTTGTTCAATATGCATATGGTTTTGAGGTACAGTATTAACAACATCAATAACTCGATAACTTGAAATGGGATATTGAAATTCTGAATGATCTTTCTCAAGACTAATGTCGAGAGATTGATCGCTCCCACTAATCGAGTCATTTTCAAGAAATTTTGCATTTCTTGATTCCACAAATCTAGTACTATGAGATGGACAATAAAATATGTACCCTTTGGACCTTTCAGCATATCCAACGAAATAACCACTTATGGTCCTCGGATCCAACTTCCTTTCATGAGGATTATAAACTCTCACTTCAGACGGACATCTCCAAAGGCGTACATGTTGCAAACTCGGTTTCCAACCTTTGAATAATTCAAAAAGTGTCTTGGAGACAGCCTTTGTTGGAACCCGATTTAATATGTACACAGCCGTTTTGAGAGCTTCATTCCATAAGGACTTTGGAAGTTTAGAGCTAACGAGCATACTCCGCATCATGTCCAATAATGTTCTATTTCTTCTTTCAGCTATACCATTTTGATCGGGAGAACCAGGCATGGTATATTGGGCAACAATCCCATTATCTTGAAGAAATTTTGCAAATGGACCAGATGCTTGTCCACTCTGAGTGTATCTACCATAATATTCTCCACCTCTGTCTGATCTCACGATTTTTATTGACTTTTCACATTGTTTCTCTACCTCAACTTTAAAAACTTTAAAAGCATCAAGTGCTTCATACTTATTTTTGAGTATGTCACATGTAACGTGAGTAATCATCAATAAAGGTGATAAAATATTTATGAGTATTTGAATCAATATTTAGACTACAAATGTCTGTATGAATTATTTCCAATATTTGAGAACTCCTCTTGGCACCTTTCTTTGACTTGTTAGTCTGCTTACCTTAATGCAGTCTATACAAGTTTCGAAATCATAAAAATCTAGAGTACTGAGTACCTCATCATTTACTAATCTCTTGATTCTATCAATGGAGATGTGTCCCAATCTCCGATGCCATAACTTAGAGGAATTTTCATTCATAACACATCGTTCCATACTAACAGTATCTTGAACATACATAGCAATATGACTATCATCATTTTGTAAATTAAGACGAAAAAGACCATCAGACAAAGTACCATAACCAATAACATCAGATTCATGCGATAAATTGAAACAAGAGTCTGAAAAGTTAAAGGAATAACCAAATGATACCAGTCTAGAAACAGAAATCAAATTCCTAGCAAAGTTAAGAATATAAAAGGTCTTTTCCAAAAACAAAACAAAACTACTACTTAAAACTAGCTTGCAAGTTCCTACTGCTTCCATCTGTGAGGGCATCTTGTTTCCAGAATAGATGCTTTGCTCACTTCCCACTGATTTCCGCAGGTTTTGTAATCCCTGCAATGAATTGGTAACATGGATTGTAGAACCATAATCAATCCACCAAGTGTTATGATTAACATCAATCATATTGGATTCATAACAAACATATGAAAGTTGATTACCTTTCTTTTCAAGCCAATTTTTGAACTTAAAGCAATCTTTCTTTTTGTGCCCTTTCTTGTGGCAAAAAAAGCACTTGCGTTCTTTCTCAATATCCTTATGGGGAGGAATTTTGTCATTTCCCTTGTCTTTGGCCTGAAAATGTCTTTTCTTTCCTGATGTTGTAGCCAAATTCACTTTCTCACCTTCCTCCATAGCCAATCGCCCCTCCTCCTGAACACACATGGTCATTAATTCATTTATTGACCATTTATCCTTATGTGTGTTATAGGAGATTTTGAAAGGAGCATATTGTGGAGGAAGAATGCACAATATGAAGTGAACCAGAAAAGCATCATACATCTCAACCTCCAGCACTTTAAGTTGAGCCGCAATATCCCTCATGCTCATGATATGCTCACGCACACCTCTAATCCCAGTAAGCTTTAAGGATGAGAACTGCATAATTAGAGTGCTAGCCAATGCTTTATCAGAAGACAGAAACTGATCATTAATGGCCTTCAACAATTTACGGACATTGTCATGTTGCTCGACCGAACCCCTTATCCCAACAGATATTTTGGTCTTTATGAACATAACACAGAGGCGATTAGATCACTCCCACTTTTCATAAAGATCAACTTCATCTGGGATGCTGTTTTCAGTAATAACAGGAGGTTCGTCTTTCCTGATAGCATAGTCAATGTCCATCCACCCTAAATGGAGAAGTATTCTCCCTCCAAATCTTGTAGTTGTCCCCATTCAGCTCAGGAACATCAAATTTCATATCAGAGAAACTAGCATGTTGAATAACTGCAATAATTAAATAAGCATGCTCATGTCAACATATCTGAAACTAATTTAAACCATATAACATGTTACACCAATGTAAAACATGTTAATTAAGAAATGAATCCAAAGACATAAAACTTGCATGTGGGCTAAAGATTTAATTGAATAGGATTCACATTTACTTTAGGACAAAACTATTAAATTATGTTCCCTTTTCTAATCCCTGTGGGTAAATTAGAAAATATAATTTAATATTTCATCCTAATTAATCACACAAAAAATGTAATAAAAATTCCTGTGGGATAAGATATATCACATTTCATATGATTAATTACAATCAATGCTACTGTTCTGATGTGATTTAATCTTAATATACAACTTTGATTAACTAAGGATGTTGTGGCTATTCCTTAATTTACCAAAATCATGTTAATCACTTCACACTGATTAAGAGATAGTTCACGTAATTGCTAAATCCATAAGCAATTAATTTAGAATGAGCCATTAAGAGAATTAATCTCGCTCCAATTAGTATCTCTAAAATTCTACTGCCATTATAAGACATTGCATGCTTAAAAAGAAAATAAAATATATATGCAATTTCTAGCAGTAGATTAATATTAATGTGAACTGATATCATGTATAATTAATTATTACAATGATGACTTCAGAATATGCACAATATCGAACACTTTATATATATGCTATATCAATAGCCCAAACAAAAGACAAAATTGAATTTCATATATCGATGCAACTTAATTAAATGAGATTCAAAGTTACTGCACATATTTCAATTCCATAAGGCAAATGATAGTTTAATGTTTTATAGACCATCTCCAGTAAATAGATAGCAGACAACGATAATTTATGCATATCTATTGAATAGTTTTCGACAACAATTTCTGAAAGTAATAACCAATTTAATTTGAAACTGCATTATGTATATCTGTTCCTTATACATAAATGCATATTTATACAATTGATTCACCAAAAATTAATCTTTCGAGAAGTTAACTGATTTTTCATAATTATACCGTAAAAAGCATAGTAAGGCAGAGGTTTAGCCTTGCTCTGATACCAAATGTTAAATTAAACTTTATCGATTTACATAAAATCGTATGGCAGTGGAAAAAATCGAAACAACATACCTCCAGCCATTACTTATGCTTGTTAGGCTTGAGAGATTCCACGTTTAATTTATTGAATCTGGAAGAGCCTTGAACTGCAGAATTAAAATCTTGGCATATGGATGCTTCTAAGTTTTTCCTTTTTCTCCAGAGATGGTGTATGGAACGATATGAAAAAGAAAACTTAGGGATCCTATTTAACCGATGGAAAAACCGTTCACTTCTATCCATCATAGAAGTTGATAAAGTAGTGATAGTAGGAAGTTAATCCCTTTGCTTAAAAATAGGGATATGTAGAACCACTTTGTGGAGTCTTTAATATTTAAATTTGTTGACTTTGGTCAAATACTGAAAATTCAAATATTAAATCTAACATGTATATGAATGATGAAACAAAACTTTATTTGTCCATTAATTAATTTTTCACTAAATTGCATAAAAAAATTTAAACTATATAAAATTATATTTATATCTATATCTAAAAAATTAATCATCATGTAATACTAATAATTAAATCTTTAGTAAATAAATTTAATAAAAGTTAGTGAATATTTATTTTAATAAATCATAATCAAGAATTGTTTATATAAAAAATCTCATTAATTATATAAGTTTCATCTAAAGTGAATAACTTTCATCATCAAGACTATATTTGATTCTTCTATACTATAATATATAAATATTAAGTATATCTAAAAATTACCGAGATCTACTCAACATCAAATTGCTATGTTATTTCATTTAATAATATTATATTTGAATTTTGGTTGTTAAGAAATGGACTGTCAAACTTATTTGGTGTTGGTATTTTGATTATTGAGACATGAATTTTTATGTTGTTATTTGTAGAATTCGGATCGGTACAACATGTAAAATTCGGTATTTTCGGTATACCTTAAAATTTCGGTATTTTCGATATACCGTGAAAGTTCGGTATGTTCGGTATACCGTATAATATCGGTACAGTACGGTATACTGAAAATATCGATACGATATCAATATCTGTTACGGCGTATGCCGAAACTTTGGTACACCGAAGTTCGGTATGCCGAAAGTTTCGGTACGAGAATGATATGAATTTTTTCGATATCGAAATTTCAGTACGGTACACGGTACGGCGTGAAATTTTCGGTATACCGTACCAACCCACCCATACACAAATGTATATATGCGTATATATGATTTGGTTTAGGAGTGGAACCATAAATTCTTCATGGCGGAGAATTATTATTCATCATTAACTCTACATACTAATTTTTTAAAAGAAAATGTATATTTCATGAAAAATTACTTGTTTAAAAAAATTGGTGGAGACAAGGCCCCCACCAGCCCTCCACACCTAGTGGTGTTGGTGGTGAGTCGAACTTGAGACCTTTGACCTCAAGAAACACCACTCCACCACTAGATCATCCTCAAGGGGACAATATGGAGGAGTTTTATTAATAGTGACTAGTGAGCCTTGTCATTTTTTGTTTAATTTGACAATGAGGGGAATTGATGTAACCAATACGATGCGGAAGCTTATCGAATCGAACACACGTCAACTTGACAAATGATCCAACCCAACAACAAACTGAACACTAACAAATAAATAACCCAAATAAACTGATCTCAAATCAAGTTTCAAACTAAACACCAAGATATCCCAAAATCCCCAATTTCGACCCGAAGAACCCTAATTCTTGACCTAATCAATTGACCCAGCAAACGAAGTCGGATTACTCTCAAATTTTAGGACATTGCATAAATGTATAGCAGAAACAACATATCCAAAAATCAGGTAAAACGCACGCATAAATTGGGAGATGACTCGGTGGTGATTTTTAAACGATTTACGGCTCGATTGGATGGTATATGTGAAATCTGGACCTGGGGTTGAATATGGGCGATGGTAACAACGTGGTGGATGGTGTGGGATGTGTATGGAGGTGTGGTAGTGATGGTACACGACGTGGAGGCGAAAGGAAACGAAATGGATAGAAGAAGCTTACCCGAAACGAACCCCGGATCTACGAGAATCCGAAACGCGAGTATGGAGTAGAACTTCGTGGCAGATCAACCCGTACACTACTGGATGCACGAACGAATCTTCTGATTTCGAGTTTGTAGGTGCCAATTCACAAACCCTACCAAGAACTATTGATATGCGTGTTTTGGAGACGGGATGAACGACAAAGCGTTTGTTATCAAATCCAATCTGTTTATTCCAGGGTTTGAAAAGTGCATAAATACTAACCTAAGGGAAAAATGGAATTATTAAGTTAGTGGGCTTAATAATTTCGAAAAATAAAAGAAAACAAGCTAAAGGCCCAATTCACCTAACATTAATTTGGGCTTCAAACTAAATAAAATCCACAACTGAAAATAGTCTTATTAAATTAAATAAAATCTGCACTAATTCCATCTAGGCCTCTTCATCCTCATCTTGTATCGAAAGCATAATAATCAACTTGGGGCTACTTCGAACCATCAACTCTTCCTCGAGCTTCTTTCCAACGAAACACTGAAGGTAGTCTTGCAGCTTCTTGGCTCTAAGTCGCGTCACTGGACCACGCAGCTGCAACTCCGGATTTAGCTTGCCAAAGTTCACCCCATACTCATCAGGAATATTTGATTTTTTCTAAAATAAATCCTAAAATGATGTTTATTCAATATCTCTGAGAATGAATCTGGCTTTGCGAAGAGAGAGAATTATAATCCATAAGTTTTTAAGACTACCATTATCAGCAACCGGGCAAACACCCTCAATATTTAATTAATTTATCTCTCTTCCACATCACCAATATTTTACTCAACCCAACCACATACAATTTGATAGTTGGGTTAAAAATTAAAGTAGTCAAAGTTAGGATAACAAATGTTTTTCTAGTCAAGGTTGACAAGTCATGTTTTTCTATTCAAAAAGTGGTGTAAACACCTTATATGCCCTTTTTGTCTCATGTGAACAATTCACATTTCTTTTCTCATTTATTAAAAGAAGCATGCGTGGCAGTTTAAAAAGAAAAAAAAAACAAAAATTTGGGTAGTTGGATTGTAGTTGCATGCATTCAATCTACAACCCCATGTTAAACCAAAAAAGAAAAACTCACACCATTTTTGAAGGTGGACAAAAACTTACACAATCTTGTTGGAGAAACAACAACACATATCCAAGAAATTTGAGGTAAGTTTTTTAATTTTTATAACCGTCAAGTTGTTCGAATTAGTCGGGTTTAAGGTCATTTTAAAATTTTAAGCAATTTATCTGTAATTTATATTAATTTCATAATAGATATGTTTAATAGTTATTGAAGTTATAAGATCTTTGTTTTTGTAATTTTTAATGATCGTATATGCATAAATTGTAACGCATGTGCGTTCTCTTCAAATTGAACTACCTATGAGCAACTGTTGTGGAGAAAAATCCCTTACGTCCACTTTCATCTAACCCTCGTCAACCGACGTGTAGTGTCGGCTAGCCTTGTTGACTGCTCTCCAATTGTCGCCCGCTGTTGTTTGGGCACATTTTTTTTAGTGATTATTGCTTAGCATTTTTATGTATATTTTGTTGCTTAGAATATTTGATCTTGGTGTTAATGTGTTATGTTGGTTTTGTTGCTTGGAATCTCATGCATCGAGTTTGTTTCTTAAAATGCTTCATTTTGGTGTTATATTGGTTTTGTTTGTTAGAATCTCATGCATCAAGTTTATTGTTTAGAATGTTAGATTTTGTTGGTTAGAATGTTTGGTTTTGGTGCTACTACTATTTTTTTGTCAAATATTCCTTAGAAGTAATGCTTTATACCTTATTTAGCAATATTTTTGTTCATCATTCAGCAAATAATATGTTGTCATATGTCGATGGTTTATTGTGTTCGTTAATATTTGCTCATCATTTTGCAAATTCTTTAACAATGAATTCGTGCTTATATAGCAATTAAATGGTGTTAATGTTCCATTTTTTAATTAAATTATCGTTCTTTTACATTTACTCATGTCATTTCATAATAAATTAAGGATATAGATGATACTTTTTTGAATTTTGAGTGATAATTTTTAATGTTACAGTTGATAGTTGATACTAATTTTTTCAGATTATTTTATTCCTTTTTTTAGTTGGCCATAATTCAATCTGAATTCTATTTAAGCTAATCGCAATCCCAATTAACATAATTAAGTTAATCTTTATGAAATAATGATTAACAAGCATTTGCTTACACCAAAAAAAAAAATGAAGAAATTAAGCATTTGTTATTTGCTAGTGACTATTGATTCTGCTGAATTATTTTTCATATTGCTAACCATGCCCATCTTTCGATCCCTTCAATTTTTATTTTTATTAAGTAATTTGTTATTATCATAATAAATACTTCGTTTTATTTATTTGATATTTTCTATTTTTACTTTTTTGATAGATGTGTGTGAGTGACGTTTTTGTTGAATTATTAATAGAAATCATCTATGATGGAAAATGTGAAAAATGAATATGAAAAAGTCGAAGGGAAAAAGAAAGACATGTTAATTGAGTTCCGTATAGAGCACTTGATATATAAATTTACAAATTAAAACATGTGCCACAAGTTCATTGAAAGAATAAAATAAATTTTAGAAAAAGTATAGATACGAACCATTAAGATTGACAATTAGTATTGACGTTGAGAAAGGAGAAAGATTGACATGGTTTATTTATTTTTTATTTTAAGGTGTTGTATATATCTAATATACATCACTTGTAATATGGAAATTATATTGAAATTAACCTAATATGGAACTTGTGACGCAGGTCCCAAATTAATCCTGAATACTTTATATATAGTATCTTGAACACAATAAATTCTATAATAAATCTAGACCCAAGAGTATTACATTCTACCTCAGAGATCACGATGTATGATGAAGGGAATGAATATACAAACATCACATCATAAAGTGACACACAACATTGGCTTTACACACAAAAATGAGCCACACTCAAATGTATATTATCTACAAAACCCAAGTGGGTGACGAACAATCAGAACCACTCAATACACTCCAATTTTGGGCTAGAATCAGACGTTAATTTGGCAATCGATTTACTACAAATTTACAATCACATTGACAAATCACAACTCTAAATAATGATTAAAAAAATAAAAGACGTAAAAAATGCGAATAATAAATATAAAAATAAAATAAATTGTAAGAAACAGTTGCAAATAATGGATTTACTGTGTAACCTTCACACACATGGGAGTTGTCCAAACTCAGACAAAACACAATAATTGATCATTTCTAGTTAGATGAAAACATAAAACTAGGGTAAATGGGTAAGAGGATATAACAAACGTTTCAGTCCACCATCCACTGCTCCAGAGAGAGAGAGAGAGAGAGAGAGAGAGATTGGCAAATACAGGTTAAACAGTGTTGGTATTGTGATATTTGTATATAACAAACCAACAAATAACAAGAGATTGTCACAACATTGTTTTATGTTTCTCTAACAACCATTTTATGTAACTTCGGTTCGATTTTGCTCACCAAGACACAGCACAATAATGGCAATATTTGTAGAAAAACTCAGAAAATGAAAAAGGAAGAGCAAATTGAGCCAATTCTTAAGGATAAAGAATAATGTTATTTATACTGCATAATCCAATAAGGCTTTAGTAATAATAATAATAATAATTAAAGGGGGGGGGGGGTTGGATATTGGAATTGAAAAACACTATTACCATGTGCGATAATGCAGAACTAGGGAGTGATTTCCAGCCTCGGTTCAAAGCAAAAACCAGTAAAGAGCTGAAGAGGAAATCTCTTCATCACCGGGCATTTCTGTGACCACTTCCATTGCTTGTGATGAAAGTCGAAAATGAGGAGAGCGGGTGCTCCATAGCTCTGAATATATACAAGCTCATCCGTTCCACTACTAGCAAAAACGTCGTCTAGCTCACCAAAACCTTGGAAATACTTATGTGGCATTCGCCCCATTTCCTCCCATTCTCGCCCTTTCAAAAGCCAAATGCCGATCCCCTTGATGATCCCGGGCCGATCCTGCTTCCCTATCCCTCCCACCATTATAAGCTTTTCATTGAGGTTCATCAAACGCCCACAAGTAAGAGAACACGGCACTTGTATGAAACTCCTCATCAGGAAGCCATGCGGAGATCGGCTTCCAAGATTATACGTAACGAGTCCGTGTCGACTGTCGGGACCTCCGCCTCCAGTTGAGTAGATTAGAAAGTATAGCACCCCATCACAGATAACACTTTCATCACCAGCTCTCCACCCCGTCAAAATCTCCGTCAGAGTCGTCGCCCATGTCATCGCCTCTGAATCATACAAATGGATGGACAGGTCCCACTGGAAGAAGTTTTCAGGAACTTGCTTTGATTTAACGATGGAGACATTGTAACTGTGAGATATTCTGTTGACTGAGACTGCCAAGGCACTATAATCGGAGAATTTAGGGCCCGGAGGCTCGTCGAGCCCCTTGCATCGCTTAGTTATCGGGTTGCAAATGTACAGCTCACTCCTGCTGTCACTGTCCATGAAGCAGACTAACCCACATGATGAAGCGATGAACCAATTGGATTTCTCAATGCAGGGGAGGTCGATGCCATACCACTTTCGAAGGACAGGATCGTAGGCATAACCAACTGGCTCGTCCGAGCTAGTGAACATAAAGTACCAAGGCTTTTGGGAAAATATATTAGCACTATTCCACAAGAACCTCTTTGATTTTACTATCTCATGCCACCTTTTACACACACTGCCAGCCCGAAAGATGCTGGCAACCGGAAGATAGGCTAATATCCTTTCTAACAGATCATCGGGTAAAATTAAATCCAAAGTAACTGCAGAAACATCTTTATCAGTTTCGTCATTAAGCTCTGAGAATGAATCCAACTCCACAGCATCATTTGCCGAGTTCTCTACACAATGACTGGCCCATGAAGTTTCTCCTTCCATGAGGAAGAATCTGAAATTATTCTGAATAACCTACAAAAGAAATATCCTATACAATTACAATAGAACAATAATCACCGCTCACAAGTGATGCACGGACTATAAGGCTTAATATAAATCATGATAAATGCCAAAACAAGATGTTCATTGATCATATTGTACTGCATAGGTATAGGCTTATGAGATGCAACGAAAGATGCTAGAATTCAGAGACCTACGAAAAGAACAAACAACTGCTATGAAATTATAAAGACAGTTTTCAGTAGCACGAGGGGTTCACATTTCCACATATTCCAATCAATTCAGAGTCACGTTATTGATATAAAGGGAACAAAGTTTGGCTCAAGCTACTCCTCACAAAATGAGACCAATTTGGACTTATTTCTATACTTCTATAGTTACAAAATGAGAGCCTCCTATAGTGGATGAGGAAGGTAGTCTCTAACAAAGAAAGAATATTCGAACGAACATCAATGACGGACAAAAAGAACTTGACAAGAAAACACAAATAATAAATCTTGCACCACAAAAATAAAATAGCAACGATGCCAAGAGATAACAACCTGACCAGACAAGGAATTGGAGAATTATAGACCACTATTTCTTTTCCTTTTTTATCAGCACATGATATAATGGAAAATTGGAAGTATAAGCAACCACATGATTAAGCAGTGCACTTTAGTGAATACGAAATACTCACCCATAAGCACATATCCCATTATATACCCTCTAGGAAATACAAACACTGGTTGTCTTGAACTATATAAAGATCACAAAATTCAAAGAATTTTATACCAACTGATGAAAAGAAAATTAATATTGCATCATCTGATAAAAGCAAGCATTTGTCCAATTTATTACTTAGTCCAAGCAAGAACAACCACTTTCACATTTCGGCACACCAAACCTGAAAGAAATTCCAATTATTTCTTAAAACTCATAAATATGGTGAAAGATAAAATTTTACCAAGCAGCACTATCAAGGGCACATCAGAACACTCAATAACAATATGAATTTATAAAAAGAAACAGCAGAATACTGTATTATACAATTCTTAACAGATCTCAAAAAAGTACCAAAACATTTCTAATCCCAGATGAAAAAAGAGAATTCATTCACATTAAGCACTAAAAATTGTACCTTTACCGAATAAACCAAAAGGGTCTTCCTAAATTGCACAAAATCGTCAAGATTCCCCACGACGAAGTTCCAAAGCACATCAACAAGCACAAAAATCCAGTCTTTTTCAGTAGGGTATACAAAAAATCCAAGAAAACAAGAGATAAGAAATGGGCCTAAATCAACTGACAATGAAGAGAGGACGAGAGGGCATAAAATGGGTCGCGCTGGATTTACCTGATAAACACAAGAATAGATGCAAATGTAAATGTATATATATACTGTTAGCTCTTGCAATGTTACGCAGAGAGAGGAGGTTGTCTTTTCTTGGTTTTATTTCCTTTTACGTTCAAATGATGTTGCCTATACGACAGGAAGAGAGGAATGAAAGAGAAGGGCGGTCTTTTAATGGGGCTTTTGGCCTTGCTGATCCAGACAAAAATGTGAGAGAGAGAGAGAGAGAGAGAGAGAGAGAGAGAGAGAGAGAGAGAGAGAGAGTTTCCCAAGGGATTTTTTTTTTTTTTTTTTTTGTAATTGGGTTTATTCAAGGTATTTTGGATGGGGTTATAAATAAGTTGGAGAAAAAGGGCAAAGGAATAAAAATAATATTTTTTTGGAATAGGAAAAAGAAAATAAACCATGGATTATTGAATGTTTGGACATAATCAAAAGGCAAATAATGTTGTCTTACCACATCACACTCACACCCGTATTTTCTCCCATGTTTTTTTTATTCCATTTCTACCCCTCTATACCTTTTTCTTCGATTCAAAATAAATCAAACTATTTTATTCGAACTTTCATATATGAAAGTCTATTTAATTAAGTTCGGTTAAATTAACATAACAAACAAATTTAGACAAATGAAATCTTCTATCCCACTTTCTCCATCTCACCTCGTGTCACATTTTCATTTTTATTAGATTTTCATCTATGTTTTTTTCTTCAATTTCAATTTGTTTTGCTTTAGTTTAATTTTATAATTATTATTTAGTGTTCATTCCACCTAATTAGGATTTTTATTTTTTTAAATAATTATTTTGATTTTTTAGTTAATATAATTTATTAATATGGTTGATTATTCCAAAATTATGGCATATAATTTTTTAAAATTTTAATTTTTAGCAATGAATGTTTATTACAATTCGTTATACTATAATAAATTATATTTTTGTAATAAATATTTTTAAAATATTAAATTTGATAGTGAGACACAATGATGAGACATGGAATGCATGTGGACTAGAGGATTTGATCCCGAATTTGGAAGTGTTAGTTCTTTTAAGCTCTAATGCTTGATTGGTGTTCATGCTTTGATAATAAAATAAGGCAGAATTTAAATACTTTGACAACAATCTAATTAAGGTGTCTGCAAAATAGATAGTTTACTTCCCAATGTAATATATTACCTACCTTAGAGACTATTTGGTTAAATTTTTAGAAAATATTTATAGAGACTCCAATCTTAAAATTAAATAGGAAAAATCAAAGAGAAAGGGGGGAAGGAACGTATTGAAGAAAATGGATTTCATCATGTTTTCCTTCCCCCAAATTTAGTGTTGGAATATACTTTGCCGCCATTGACGATTAATGATTGGTATAGGAAATGAATTACATATAGATTGAGTAAAATGTACTTATAAATTGATTAGTGATAGAAATTTTTTGTTATTTTATATTATTGGCGAGTTTACCAAATAAAAAGTAACTTATTAAATTCCAATTTAGTTTATATAATTTCAATCAATTAAGTTCCATATCTTCTCAAATGTAAAACATACAGTTAAGTTGTTTTACTAATGTTTATCATATAAATGGAGCTTGAACGAACAAGTAATTGCTCCTTTGATTTTCAATCCCACGCAATATGTAGTTGTGTTATTACTTGTTTATCTGAAGTCTAGCTCATATTAATATTTTATAATTGTGCATAAGTAATTAATTAACTCAAATCACAAAATAAATAAAATAATAGTACTATAACATAAAATACAAATTCGGTTCTTTTCTTTTCCTCCCCAACATTTAATTTCATATATAATGTTGGAATAAAAGCTTTGATCCGTTACTTGTTATCCGAAAAGCATTTTCCTTCAGTAGATAAGCTCCATTGAGCCTCTTTTCCACATGATTATTTGAAAACACACACATGTGGGTAGTGGGGCGGAGGGAATGCTCCCACCGATGAGCAGTGCTATCATAGGTACTGGCACCGCTTAAATCTTTCACCCTAAATTAATGATTTAGTAGTGGGATGAGGTTGTTAGGAGACCGAAGATCACGAATTCGAATATTCTCAATATCACTAGGTCTGGTGTCTGAGTAAAATAAATAAATAAAATGATGGACATTTAAAGCAACTCCAACACGAAACTGAAACATTAATTTTGTGCAAATTTTCACTCCAATCATATTCCATATTTTGAATAATTATCATTTTAAAAAATACTAAATTATGAAGCTATTTAAATCATATGACAATATATATATATATATGATGTCATATTTGATGCAAATGATTGAAGTTGATGAAAAACATGGCGCTAAAAATATTGGGTGCAGAATTTGCACTGAATTAGTATTATATATTGGAGTTACGTTGCTCCTAGAATATATATAGTGGTGTCGGTACGGTGTTGCTGCTGCTACAATTTTATGATAAGGAAACTAATAAATAAAAATGGATCGACTGCGTATTGATCCAGGGTACACCATTAAAGTAGCATAATTAATAGAGGCAATAATTATTTTAGCCACTTAAACTTTTAAAAAATTTATTTTAGCCACTAACTTTAAAATATATTTATTTTAGCCATTTTGGACGAAAATGCCCCTCTGCGCGCTGGCAACACGCGGGGGTAAAAATGTCATTCTGGCTAAAATAAATATGTTTAAAAGTTAGTGGCTAAAATAAATTTTTTTAAAGTTTGACCGGCTAGTTTTATATATTACCACAATATATTAATATCATAGCCTTGCCACCAAAATTTAATGTGGAAATATGAAATACATGGGAGGAAATAATGCATTAGGTGTGGAACATTAATATATTTTTTCATTTTTATTTTTTTAGGAATTAATGATTATTAATTCATCCAAAGGCCTAATGTGTTGAGGCTAATTAATTTCATACCCTAAATTAAATTACGTGGTGTGTGTGTTTTTGTGTGCAGCGATTCAGAATTTTATTTTATAAAATGGTATTACAAAATGTATGATATTATTTTTTAATCTCTATTATATGAATAGTAAGTATAACTATTACATCATATCTCTTACAAATATTTATGGCAATGTCTCCATAGACAGAAGCATGGAGAGTGACATAAAATTCAAGATTTTGCTGTTTCAAATCTTTCAACAGTATATTTTTGTTATGTGAATGAGAAAAAATTATAATTATTTTGAAAATATAGACACAACATATGACCCTTTATCCTTTTTTTTAAACATTTATCAATTTGAAGAGAAAGACAATTTTATTTTTCATGGGATTCGAATGTGTGCACATGCACAAAGTCTCGTGTGAGACTATATATGTGTCAAACTTCGTAAAACGTGTTAAGATCCAAATTCAAATACAATCAAACATCAATAAATTGGAAATGTGACATTGAATATATATGAATTTTGATCCTTAAGATGAGATCATCTTACCAGTCAAAATCCATAAGACGAGTCAAGATGCGAATCCAAACACAACCAAATATCAATAATATTATAAAATAGGGTAGATTGGTTATCTCGACAAAAGCAAATAATAAAAGGGAAAAAGCAACAAGTTTTAAAACCTAATAGTTTTGTCGACAATTTGTACTTGGTTTACACAAGACCATGCAACGGGTCTCACAAAATCTGATTTGAGTCTGAAAAAACTTACAGTCTTGTACTTTTAACTGCCAAAAACTGCAAAAGAAATAAATATGATATAGCTTTTGAATTAAACCTCCTCACCAACCCTACATCTCTCCTCTCTCTCTCTCTCATCACTTACATCTCTCTCGCTCACTTACAGATTTTGAAAACAAAAAATAACAGACGATAACATCGATTATTTTTCCGAGCCCAAACACAGATTTAGGGTTTTAGTCGCGGTTATTATGTTAATCTGTGTTGGTTATTGCTAATGTTGGGTTAAACGTTCATGTTATATTAATTGAGAGATAAATTATGTTAATCGAGGCTTGTTTAGTATTAATAGTGGATAATTTGATGCTATTGTATTAATCGATGAACTAAATTAAAATAATCGAGACCTGTTAAAACAATCGAGGAACTTTGAAAAATAATCGAGGAAATAAAAAAAATAATCGAGGACCATTTTTTATATTAATTGATGAACTAAATTAAAATAACCGAGGCCTATTAAAACAATCGAGGAACTTGAAAAAATAATCGAGGATCATTTTTTATATTAATCGATGAACTAAATTAAAATAACCGAGGCCTATTAAAATAATCGAGGAACTTAAAAAAATAATCGAGAAATCTTAAAAAATAATCGAGGATCTTTAAAAATAATCGATGCTATATAAAAAACAATCGAGGCTATTTTAAAAAAAATAACCGAGGCAATTCTATAAATTAATATAGCCTCGGTTATATTAATCAATGCTAATAGAATTTTTGAACTATAATAGATTATTAAAAACTATAATCGATGCTAATAGGTTTCATGACTTACACACACACACACACACACACACACACACACACAATCGAGGCTAATAGAATTTTTTGAACTATAATAGATTATTAAAAACTATTATTAAAAACCATACACGACTATAATCGAGGCCTTGTTATGTTGCCACGATTATATGTCCACGATTAATTCATTTGATTATATGTCCACAGTTAATTCATTTGAGTATATGACCATGATTATATTTATAGTGCATATGTTGTTTCGAGAATTTATAATCAAGAATCCATTTGATTATACTAAAGCGTATAGATTGTATTAGGATTTTACTTGTGATAATCAATTTGATTTTACTATAGTGTTTAGGTTGTTTCAAGAATTCATAATCGATAATCAATTTGATTATACTACAATGTATGCGTTGTATCGGGATTCACTTGCGGGAATCACTTTGATTATACCATAGTATATAGGTTGTTTCGAGAATTCATACTCGATAATCAATTTGATTATACTATAGTGTTTAGGTTGTATAGTGATTTCACATGTGAGAATCAATTTGATCATACTATATAGTATATAGGTTGTATTAGGATTTCACATGTGAGAATCAATTTAATTATACTATACTGTATAGGTTGTTTCGAGATTTCATAATCGATAATCAAAGTGATCCTCACAAGTAAAATTCCGATACAACATATACACTATATTAAAATCAAATTGATTACACTATGGTGTGTAGATTTTATCGAGATTTCACTTGTGAGAATCAATTTGATTATACTATGTAGTGTATAGGTTGTATTAGGATTTCACATGTGAGAATCAATTTAATTATACTATAGTGTATAGATTGTGTGTAAATTTAATATAACATCGATTAAATTTAAAATAGCCTCGATTGATTTTAATAGCATCGATTATTTTAATTGATTATTTTAATCAATTATTTACAATCAATTATTTTACAATCGATTGTTTAGAATTGATTATTTTAATCGATTATTTTTACAATCTCAGCCTCAATATTCCTCGATTAATGCCTTGAATTTAAACCTCAATTATTTTACAATCTTCCTCGATTAAATTAAACTTATCATTGATTAACTCTAATATCCTTCATTAAATCTAAAAATGTCTCGATTACTTTACATTATTCCTCGATTGACTCTAATGGCCTAGATTAGTCTAGAAAATGTCCTCGATTAATTAAAAAAAGCCTCGATTAATTTTCAAATATCCTCGATTACTTCTAAGAGCCTCCACCAATTAGTTTTAACCTATACCTCGATTAATTTTAATCTATGCCTCGATTAATAGTAATTTCAATTATGCCTCTATAATTTAATAAGGTCCTCGATTAAGTTAAAAAGGTCACGATTACTAGTTCAGATATCCACGATTATTGCTAAAACAGACATCGATTAATTTCAAAGGACCATCGATTACTTTAAATTTAACCTCGATTAATTTAGAAAATTATTGAAAACAACAAATAATAAAAGGTTCATAAATTAATAAAAAATTCATCGATTATTCTAAAATATTTATCGATTAATACTAACATCGCTTAATAAAAAAATTCATTGATTATTCTAAAAGGTTCATCGATTAATAAACTCTTTATCGATTATTCTAAAATATTCATCAATTAAATTATAAGTGAATTCAAAAATTTATTCATCGATTATATTGTGGCTAACATCAATTAATCCTACAAGCATCGATTATTCTAACTACTTCCTCGATTAGTAAAAAAACGCATCGATTAAATTTAGAATAACATAGATTAATTCTAAGAGCCTAAGAGCCTCCACTAATTCTAAAAAATAACTAGATTAATTCTAATAGCCACGGTTATAGTCAAAAACATGAAAATCATAAATATATTACAGATAAAAGGGTACGACATGCGTATCTCTCTCTGTCGCCTATTTTCAAATTAAAAAAATAATCTATGCTTCTAAAAATTAGTCGATGAATCTTAAAAATTAATCGATGCTTCTTATAAAATAATCGATGCTTCACAAAAATAATCGATGTTGTTTTAAAATTAGTCGATGCTGCTTAAAAATTAATCTATGCATTACCAAAGTTAATCGATGAACCTTACAAAGTTAATCGATGAACCTTGCGTGACTTTTTAAAATAATCGATGCATTGCTTTTTAAAAATTAATCTATGCATTACCAAAGTTAATCGATACCTTACTTTTACCTAAATAATTGAGACACTTTACAATTAATCGAAACATTTTTTACATAATAATCGATGCCAAGAATTAATCGATGCGCGCCCAATAATAATCGAGAAATTTAGAATTAGGGTTTCGGTGTTAGGCTGTGCATTGTTTAAATAAATAACTGACAAAAGTACACTGTGGCAATGATTGGGTGTGTGGACCAACTATTTAATGGTACAAATTGCCTAACAAACTACCTATTTTTAAAAGTTGTTTTTTTCCCAAAAACTATTTACTTTTGTCGATTTTTACCTTTTTTTTTTTGGATGTCGAGGGTAACCCGCAGCCGCTACCGTGGTGCGCACTGGGTAAACCCCGCCCCTGTGTATTAGCCTGCAAACCTACACAGGGGAGGTAAACCACACTTGGCAAGCCAGGTGTGACAGGCTCACACCCAGTGGTGTTGGTGGTGGGTCGAACTTGAGACATTTGGCCTCAAGAAACACCACTCCATCACTAGGCCATCCTCAAGGGAACGATTTTTACCTATTTTGACTATAAAATATGTTGATAAATATGAATTTTGATCCAAATTTTAATCCACCTTATTCACTAATTTTGGGTTTTGAAAATGTTAATAGGGTTAAATGAAGGATCGTTTGAGCTAGGGATTACCTTTTTAAAAAATAAAATAAAATTATAGACATCCGAAATTTGTTTTAACTAATATTGGAGAACGACCGGTCATGTGCGGGATAAATGTGGCCGTGAACCCCTCATCTTTCATCATATATCATATTTAAAATCCCTTTTTTTTAAGCGAAACAATTTTATTTATTTTTAAATTACGAATATCAATCTTTAAATACCAGTTTCTTTTTAGGTTAAAATATTAAAGGTATTTGGCCTTAATTAATCCTAAAAATAAATTATTTTACCAGAAAAATTAAGATAAAAATCAAGCATCACCCACGCAGTCGGTAGGAATACTGTCATTAACACACCAAGTTATCTTGAAATGATGTCCTAAACAATATGCAAATTTTATGAGTTTTATATGAAGCACTTTTAAATATTAATTTGGTCTGTAAAATGAAAATTCTACGCAGTGCTCCAGTAAAGTTTACATCTTCACTTGAAAAGTATTCCAAAATCGAGTGAATGCTTGACAAGTCCAGTACATGGACATTATGCATTGAATTTTCCTAATCTGCGAACTTGATTATACTATTTTATGCCCAATAATCTCGTAAACAGATTGTTTTTTTTTTCTTTCTTTTTTTTTTAAGAAAAAAATAAAATAAAAAATGAGTTGTATAGTTTTTCAACATGACTATCAATAACATCAAGTAAAATTGTGGATGACCTAAACGCCATACCTATCAGCAGACAACCAACCAAACGTGGACTAGGAATTACAAGTGGAAGACAGCATTATTTGGGGGGCAGATTTGACATTTCACTGTACGATTTTGGCCATGCCCACAGGACCGTGTTTGGCAGTTCATGTCTTGTGTGATTGTGACTCTCACTTGTTAACAAATAAAAACAGTCATAATATGAAACTACCTTTTATTTTCTTTCTTTTTTCCTTTTAATCCATTTATTATCAAAAAACTATCAAAAACTAGTTATGGAAATCACTCACACTCCAGCAGAGCGTTTCGCGATTTTCTTCAAAATTTTAATTGATGACAAGTTCACTCTTTATATTCTTTCAAAAAAAAAAGTTCACTATTTATATCACTCCTATTTAAAAGTTTTGCTCATAAATACACAAAATGATCAACAGTTCAAACTCGCATTAACTCAAACATACTTAAAAAGAGAAGAAGAATTAGCTCCATCAAGGAATTGTAACAGAAAATTCTTATTTATTAGTCAACTAATTGATAATTGCAGCCAATTGAAAGAAAAGGTAACTAAACAAAAACTTGAAACTAAAATTTCAGAAAAAAAAAAAAAGAAAAGGAAAAGAATTAGTCGTAGAAATTTCCTTTTTCAAAAAATTACTAACAGGAGGGAAAAAATAAAGAGCCAATACAATACTCTCACTGGAATTAACGACTAACCGATATTCGAAATGATCACAGCCGTCATTTTAGAAACGAATCTGGACCGTCGATCACGGACTCCCTTCGAAAGAATCCTCCCACGTGTCAAGATTTTGATCGGACGGATATGATGGAATCTTCTTCGCCATCGACGGCCTACCTTCGAAAGAATCATCCCACGTGTCAAGACTTTGATCCGACGGATACGATGGAATCTTCCTCGCCATCGACGGTCTCCCTTCAAAAGAATTCTCCCACGTGTCAAGACTTTGATCGGACGGATACGATGGAATCTTCTTCGCCATCGACGGCATCCCTTCGAAAGAATCCCCCCACGTGTCAAGATTTTGATCGGACGGATAGGATGGGATCTTCCTCGCCACCATCAGCCCGCAGAGCAGTCCCCCACCGTTAGATTTAGCCCCTTTCATCTTTCCCGCCATTTCTCGGACGCAGTTCCACTCCTTCAACGCCGTCGAAGCTGACGAGGACGACGACGTCGTCGAGTCAGCGTCGGAGAAATCGCACGACTCTCCCCCGGAGGAATGCTGGCTCCGCCGCGATCCGCCACGGCTCAGTCGCCGCAGCCTGCGCGAGTCTCTCTCCTTCTTCTCCATCAATTCTCGGAAACTGACGGCCGATACCTTATCGAGAATCGGATAGTCGGAGGAGTAGTAGACCGCGGAGGCAATGTTCAGAACGCCTTGGAATCTGCCGGAGGGGCGGCGGATCTGCACGGCGGTGAAGGCCGGGATTCCAATTGATCTCTGGATAGCGGAGGCGGCGCGCGGAGTGGTTGGAGTGGTGAGGCACGTGCTGAGGAGGAAGCGCACGGTGCCGATGAGGAAGTCTCTGATGTAGCCGACGGCGAAAATCTCGACGGAGACGGCGGAGGTGTCGCCTGAAATGAAGTCGTCAGAGACGCGGAAGAGAAACTTGTCGTTCCAGGTAGGGTTTTCGCCGCCTAGTGAGTCGACTCGGGTTCGGAGTTTGGCGGTGGGGTTGACCCAGGTGAGGGCGTAAGTTTGCATCTTGCGCAAGTTAGAGGAAGGTGTCTTCAGACCCTGGGCGGAGATTAGATTGATCTCAAGAATCTGATTCTCCATGTCTGCGCTTGATTCTCTCTCTAAAACTTTCTTAGCTATATATAACTATACATCCCTTACCATTGTATTGTATATATACGCATTAGTCCAAGAAAATTTGAGAGAGAGAGAGAGAGAGAGGGAAGTTGAAATGGGCTGTCACCTCACTGGTGTGGAGCGTGAGTTCGTTGAGGGCTATAATATTAGGGTGAGCGGGATTCAGTTTCAAATTCTTTATATATCGTTGAATTTAACAAACTAATATTGTTGTGACAACTTTATTCAATGCTACACTTAAAATGTGAGGTATTTTTGAGATTTTCTTGGGAAGAATATATGCTGCTATAATAAAATCACATAATATGCGATCCATGAAAAATCAATACCCAGACGTTTTTACATATGATCTTAAATAAAGCAGTCATGCATGACAAGAATTAAAACCTAGTCAAAATATCACGAAACTCTACTACATTGACAAATCATTCAGCCTCATCAGCAGAAGAAAAAATGAATGAAAAGAGGAAAAACTTAATGCATCATATAGAGAGAATACACAATGATCATTGATCCAGTTTTTTATAACACTTGTATTTTATTGCACAACACACACACACACACTAGCCACTACATACATGAAAGCTTGGTAAAAGCTTCTCATCTTGTAGCTCTACATTGTTTCACCTTCAGTTTCTTTTTCCTGGATAGTCTCTTCTCCAAGTCCTTCACTCTTCCAGAAAGACTCGAAATGGCTGTCAGCTGGTCTTCGCCCGATTTTATTAGTTTCTCCATCATGTCCCTCAACCGCTCATTTTCCTCAATCAGTTTTTGGTTGGTTGCTCTTATATCATCTCCAGCCGGTGAGACCTGAACTGCACTATTCTCGTCATGTTCAGCTGCATCTTCCCACTCCTGCTGCTTTTTGACAGTTTGTTTTGGCAGAGGGTGCTCCGTGTTGCAATCTTGATCCACTACACTCTTAGCTTCTGTTATTTGAGGTAGGCTCTCCTCTGAAACTCCACCACCATTTTGTTCCTCTTCAGCTGTCCTTTCTACGCCAACCATATCCACTGCATCACAAGTATTTGCATGCTCACTGATGAGACCTGTTCCCTCTGAATTACCTTCCTCGACCTCGAGTAGCTGTCTAGGCATTTCCTTCGCCGTAAAAGACTCTTGTGGCTCTTCCATCATTGAATTTGTTATCACAGTGTTTTCATGTAATTCGTCATAGGTTGCCTCCGTGCCAATGCAGATTCCAGCCATTGGAAGTTCTCTTTCATCAGACGCTTCAGAAGGCTCAACCATGTCAGCAATCAAGTTTTCCAGTTGTCGATCTCTACACTCATTAGGCTCAGATCTTTCACCTCCAATTTCGCTATCTACTTCCTCCTCTGTTCCAGTCTTATCATCCTCTAAAGAACCACCTATTTCAGTTTCCTTCATCTCTAGTTCTACTCCATTAAGTGGAAGATCCAATGCCTCGTGAGCTTCCATAGTCTCATGATTCTCTTTATTAGAGATTTCATAATGTGATTCCTGAACAATGGGTGATGCTACCAACGCTTCCTCTAGCTGCTTTAACTGATCAGCTTTGCTTGAATCTGCTTCAACTGCTGTATGATTTTTGCATTCTGCAGCACCAAGATCATCAAGTACTCCTTGGGGCAGCTCACCCAATTCACTTTGGGGCGCGTTATGATCAGTTGGTGCTGAATCTGTTGCCCTCGCTGAGGAGTCGTCTTTCAGAGATGAGAATTCAGAGCCCTGCCCGAATATGATAGGCTCACGATCCACATTGGCAATTGAGGTCTCATCATTTTTAAGCACTTCATTGCTCTTTTCATCTTCATCTTTAGTGGTTGGGCCTTCTGCTGTCTTAACACCTTCATCCACAGAGCTTTCTGCAGCTTCCATCTCTATTCTCACTTGTGCTACTTCTTCAATCAGATTTGTCTTCGAGAGTTCTGAGCTCTCAGAGTTGGATCCTCCATCAATCTGGTTCTGTAAATCAGCTGGATTGATTTCATTGCCGTTTTCAGACGACATAACATCTTCACCCTTGTTCGAAGCATCTTCATGATCACGCCTCATCATTGGCCCCTGTCCTGGTGAATTTTCAGGGTTTTCATTCATTACTGTATCTAGTTTTTCCTGAAGACTCACAAGTTCTCTCACCACAGATTTTCTGACCTCCCTGATGCTTGGATGCAGTCCCTAAAGGAGGAAATAAAGTTTAAGAATCATTAGTTGTACTAACTGACTGACAACATTTACTTAAGTATCTACGCACATAAAGTTGCAATCGACGGTCCCAGAATAAAACCATGGACTATGTGAGGTTCTAGAAGCCAGTAGTCCAAGAGCCTCGGATGTTGAACCGAAGGTCCAAGACAACGAGAGAGAATATAATGTTCTAACATATAAAACAAACTTAAAACTATTTTAGTATTTGTAACTGGTTGTTTACATACCTGGATTGTGTCCAATTTTAGCAAAAGGCTCATTATTGTTTCAGCAATAATGTTTTTCTGCTTTGCTCGGCCTTGGACATCGGAAGATAACTCCAACTCTTGAATGAGACGCTTTACATCAGCCATCTGCTCCCGCACTCCGGATATTTGTTTCAACTTCTTTACAGGTTCCCACCTGCAGATAGCAAAGCGACGATATGCTGACTGGATAATGACAGCAGCTTCCTCCTCAGAAAGTTCTCTGCATTTCTTTACTGCATTTGTCTCCATTTCTTCATCCCCGTGCCATTCTTCACTCTTCCCTCCAGCAGATACGATATTTTCGGACTGTCCTTTTACTGTGTGTTTCTGTGCCATATGTTCCTCTTCTGGCCTTTCCTCTGTTTGCTTTGTTGGAACATCATCCTGAGTCTTAGCAGGGACCTTCCCAGGAGTTTCCACTTTCACATTCATAGATTTCTCTGGTGAAGTACTCCCATCGACAACTGCAATAGTTTTCGCTTCCTTGCCTTCCTTAACTTTTTCTTCATTGCCTGATGAAAGAACTTTGCTCGCTCCATTGGTCTTGACCTCCAGCTTTTGTTTGTCACCAGGAGGAATTGGAGACCGTGGCTTTGCATTCGCAGACTTTTTCCTTGGCAAGGGATCAACTCTCAGGCAGACAGGAGGTAGCTTGGATGATTTTGGCGGAGACGAGGATTTTCTCTTGGAATCTTCTGTGGGAGATACCTTCTCTACAATATCAATTTTCTTATCACCATTATCAGTCCCATCTCTTACAGAGGCACCACTTCCTTTTTCCTGGATTATGGAACTCTCTTTTCCCACATGTTGTTCAGCTTCCTTCACTGGTATGTCTTTGACCCTTGAAGCCATTTGGTCACCAGTATTTCCTATATTCACATGGAAGTTGTGCTCACCATCAGAACCCTTCTCTGATTCCAATCTCCGTTTTGCATCGACATCCTTCACCTTATGATTTTCTCGTTCCGCATCATCAGGCTTATAAGGTATCCAGTACAATGGAAATTGGATATTTGTCTTCCCATCATCATTTTTATGATAATTGTCTTCCCCATCTCCCCTCTGCTTCGATGATACCACATTGTTCAAATCACGAGGAAGCCATCTGTTCCAAAACGCCGGCTGCTGTTCCACAATTTTTCCATTCTCATGCACCTTCACATCTCGGGAATCATCTTTCCTACCCTCCGTGTTTTTCACCTTTTCCCCCTCTTTGTACTCAGGTGGAAGCCACACAATTGGGTAAGGCGAATTCTTGAACTGTGAAGGAACCAGAGAATCATTCTTCCTCCTTTCCATTTCAGGTTCTTCCTCTTCAATCCTTACATTTCTCTGTTCTTTCTGATGTAGTGGATGATTGGAACACCCGCAGCAATGATGCTCTACGGGCACATTCTTTTCATACTCATATCTCGGATGTTCCACCACATTGTAAGGTGGAGGAGGCATGTATTGAACAGGAAAATGTGGATAATTTCCGGCACAATGATGCGGAGGAACATGAGAATACGGGGACCCCCATGCACAATGGGGCGGGATAAAAGCATGGTTACAACAACCATGGTACGCCCCAGGCGGAGCATAGCCATAGTTGCCGCCCCAAGGCCAGCATCCGTAATTCATTGAAGGTTGAGCATCCATTCCAGAGAAACAATGCGGCCTGTAATGGATTTGACCGTTCTGATTCGGATATGAATGCATGTTCATGTACATAGGCTCCATAATCCAACAAGCTACAGGCCTAAGTTTGCATGTATAAACCTTTGATTAACAAAAAACCGAAATAACAAAAAGAAAACAAAAGCAACTATCTCCTGCAAAGCATAATGCTTGATTTAAGTGAGCATGACAAAATCCCTCAATTAACAGCATCAAAATACAGATAATTTGCATTTATGGTTCCTAAACGAGTGTGAAATACAACACAACTTGCACTAGATCAATTCCACCAAGCTTATACACAAATCCGGAAAATGTCAAATAATATAAACTCAATGTGCACAACCATATGTAATCATCATCAATCCGAGTGCATTCTATCAAACAATAACACAAAACCAGAAGAAAATTAAAAGAAAAGCGTAGTTAAATCACTTACAATTAGCAGAAAGTAACACGAGAAGCAGAGATCTCTCCAAACAATCCACAGATCCGAATTACTTAGCTTCCGGTGCAAAAACGATCCGCCAACCCGAATAATCGAATCAATAACTTCTTCGTAACCGCGAGATTTTTTGATTTTGCTAATCGTTGATTTCTGTTTGAGACAGAATTTCGAAAGCCTAAATGCTTAAATAGCTCGCAATTTCCTTGGTTTGGATATTTCGATGGATTTCGAGATCTTTCGCGCGGCTTCAAGTTCAACGGTCGAACTGTCTGGATACAATTTTTGTTATTTTTTCCCTGCCACGTGTTATGAATTTATGATGTGGAAGGGAAGGCAGTGATTCGGTGTTGGTGGGTGTAGAGCAAGATGACACTCGAGAGTCGATGATTGATGACGTGGCAATTTTCTAGTGATCGCAGCTTGCCCCAATTTTGATAACTTCTTCTTGATTTTAACATTTCTCCTAAAAAACAAACAAAAAAAGAGAGTGAGTTTAACCTTTTAGATAATTAAAGTTTGTTTTTCTTTTTTGAATCATAGTACATACACTCGTTTCTATATATATTTAGCTAATTTATTAATATATAATTTTATTTAATATATTCTCATTAAATATTAATTTATTGTTAAATAAATAGATAAGGGCATATTAACAATTTTTTTAAGTAAATTATCTTTTCCAATCTCTCCCTTAATTCTTCTTGTGAAAATCTCAATCAACCTGTCTTGATTGTAAAATGGTCCTTTATGGGAAAATGCAAATATTTTCCTATTGTTTTCTTGAAAATTTATTGACCCTTAAGAAGGTAGTTTAAAATTTCATGTTCCTTTCCTTTGCATTTGACTATTCTCAACATTTATTAAATGTAGAAATATTTTTTTTTTCTTTAAATGATTATGATAAATTAAAATGAAGAATCAGCTACCTTCATCAAAAGTAGGTTTCATGATAGGTTATCAATTAGCAAAACTTTACAAATTTACGGAGGTACTATAACAATTTATTGACTGTTATTTTACTCTCTCTCTCTCTATATATATATATATATAGGATTTGGTTCAAATGAGCACTGGGTGTTTATATGAGAACTAGGAACTAATCCCAACCTTCAATTTTGACTAGATTTATGGCTAAGATTTAATTGAATAAAATCATTAAAATCCAATAATAGAGTTGAAAAAAAATACAGAATGTCATTAATGTAATTATGCATCAATTTTTTAATATGGAAATATGCATATATAAATATCCAAAATATACGTATCATTAATGATACAAAATCCAAGCGAATAATCAAGATCGAGAAATCTGAATATTAGAATCACTGTCATTCATTCCAGAAACCTAGAGAAAGAATGACGCTACAAAAGAAAGACGATCAGCACCATCAACGGTGCCACAAGAACCACCGCCGCTGCTGCAAGAACAATCGCCACTGCCTATATTCTCGACAGTTGACAACGTCAGTAGCAACGACACCATCACCGCCGCAAGAATCACCACCGTCTATTTGCTACGAGATATAAACAAGTTAATAGAGGACTATATTTTGTATGTTTTTGAATTTATATGTGATTTTTTTGTGGCATGACTTCTGAAAAAAAAAACCCCTCATTAGAATCTATGTTAATGATTCAGAAGTTGTGTAGCTACAAATGTTGTAACCCACGTGCTTGTTTAAATGTTTGTATGAATGGTTGGCGTAATTTTTTGTTGTTTATTTGGTACGACTATTTGATGGATGCAATATTAATAATTTGAATGCTATATGATTGAAGGGGAAGCACAATTTTCATTCGTTACATTGCTAAGTTAGTGATATTTTGTAGCTTTTTTAAGATACAAACTTTTGTAATGGGATATTTGTATTTATTTATTTGATATATCATAGTATGGCTGCTACCCTTATCAGAATTTTTGGTAAAGATTTAAATTTTTTATATTGTTTATATGTTTGCTCTCATGGTTGGAGCTATAAATGTTGTAACCCACATATTTGTTTATATGTCTGTATGAATGAATGAAGTATTTTTTTTTGTATATGATCGTACTTTTTCTATATCTATGCTATTATCATCTCTTTTTAATCTTACGTCTGATGATGTTTTATATGTTATAATACTATTAATTGATTGTCATGCGTTGCTATATTAGTAGTTATTTATAATTTAATTAATACAACTACTTGTATTAATATTTCTGTAATTGTAATTTTATTCATAGCTTGTTGTAATTATTTATGTAGCTTGCTCAATGCAAAACATAATTTTATTCATAAAATTATTAACATTTGTTTCATAGCTTGTTAGACATGTGTTTGTAGCTTGCGAAGGTATATATATATATATATATATATATATATATATATATATATTTGTTTACATGTTTTTCGAGCTAGTGATTTAACGTCTTGTACTTTTTTTGTAGCTTAACAGATGCAACTCAAGGTTTTATTCCAGAATTTGTTAACATTGATTTTGTAGGTTCGTATATATATTTTTGTAGTTAGAAAATGTTAAATGCATGTGTTTACATTTATTTTCTTTTCGTTCTCACTTATTTCATATTCAATTAGTAATTTTATGCACAATAATAACCTAATATTGATTTTGTAGTGCAGAAAAATATTTGTAGTTTGTATTTGGGAAAATACAGCCTAAAGGCAAAATTCAAAGATGTGGAAAAAGCTCACATGGATAGATTGCAAATGGCGTAGCAAGATTCAAAATATTCAAGTGACTGTGGTGTGTATATACAACACGCCATATGGAGACTTTTATAGGTCATGACTTGGAAATTTGGAAATCTGGTCTGAAAAAAGGGAATACAACACAGATGAACTGTCTTCATATTGCAATACTAACATCAAATTGAACATCCAAAAGGACGCAATGTCAAAAAATGTACATCGAGCATTTGGCAGTGCCTCTATTGAACGTCTAATTCGTTTGAATGATTTGTTCAATGGTAGTTTTTAGTATTTGGTGAAGGAAAAACAAGGTGTTTAGATTGGTTGGATATTTAATTTTTTTGGATATCTTATTATTGTGGATCTGATATTAGTTAAATA
The DNA here is from genome assembly GCA_026008535.1 of Perilla frutescens. Taxonomy (NCBI): domain Eukaryota; kingdom Viridiplantae; phylum Streptophyta; class Magnoliopsida; order Lamiales; family Lamiaceae; genus Perilla; species Perilla frutescens. Next base: position 35,722,186 of record BRKX01000012.1, read on the forward strand.
TAAGTTCATAGCTTCTGTTAAGTTTTTTTATAGCTTGTAAGATGAATAACAATCTTTTAGCTAGAAATTTCTATAAATTAAATTTATAGCTTTGTATCATTGTGTTCATAGCTTTTTATTTGTAATTAAATATGAATTATTAGCTTGTTATAATTATTATGTAGTTACTTATAAAGTGGAAATTAAAAGCTAAATGAATAAATTATTATAATTGATTTTGTAGCTTTTCATAATTGTTATTATAGCTTGCGAAAGATAAATACTTATATTTTTACAGGATAATTCTATACTTAACCACAATAAGTATATCATATACCGTTATGACTATGTACTAAAGTGAATAATAAAATACGAAATAATAAAACCAAAAACAAGCTTTGTATTTCAATTGAATAAGCTATTAATAGAACAATCAAATCATTGCTTCCCAGCACTATGACATTGCTTACAGATCACTAAATCTTTGCTAACTAACTATCAAATCATTTTTAACACTATTTAATTGACATCAATACATTTAATCTAGATCAATTCTTTGTTATATGATAATCGTTGCTTATTTAATACAATATCACTGTTAGCCAAATGAAATAAATTTTTAAAGAAAGCTCGTGCATTTCCGAATGATTTTATGATAATCTTAATAACAAACATTCACAAATAAATTCATCACTTCTCAATACAATAAAAAGATTACAACAAACAATAAAAATACATATCAAATACAACCAAAAACTATAATGGGCAATAAAAAATACGTTCAATAACACAACATAATACAATAACATAAACAAAATACTACGAATAAAGAAAATGCAACCAACGACGATCAGTGATAAAAACAAAAATCCCCAAGGCCTTCATGGTATTGATGAAGCTTCATCCAAAATCCCCAAGTGCACGCCTCCTTCACTAATGCATCATTCAAAGTATTAAAAATATGCTTAATAAGCTATAAACTTTAACGAAAGTAGCAACAAAATCGAAACATGAATACTCACATATAAATTATAATTTTTTCATCAACAAACACAATCATATAACCCTCAATTGGCACACTAATTAAATCTGATAATTAATAGCACACAAAAATATGTAATTATTTTATTTTTGCTATAAATTACTACTAGTGTATTAAATAAATAAACACATGCACCTTAAATAAGCTACAAAATATCAATAATTTAGTTTGTGCTTCAACCACATTCATACAACACTCAAATCGTACATATTACATACATCCAATAATTGTACAAAATATGATATGAATTTCTCTTACTATATCACCACCCTATTTTTCTATGTAATAAGCTACAAGATAATAAAAATATAGCAACAACAAGGAAGTGCACGCCACCTTCAATAATGCAGCATTCAAAGTATAAAAAATATGAATAATAAGCTATAAACTCTACCAAAAGTAGCAACAAAATCGAAACATGAATACTAAGATACAAAATATAATTTTTTCAGAAATAAACACAATCTTTCAACCCTCAATTAACACACTAATTAAATCTGAAAATCAATAGGACTCAAAAATATATATTTTCTTTCATAGCTACTACAAAGTACTACTAGCGTATCAAATAAATCAACACAAATATCCACATACACATGCTTGCATCTTAGATAAGCTACAAAATATCAACAACTTAGCTTCTGCTTCCACTACATTCATATGGCATTCAAAACGTAAATATTACATACACCTTGCACTAAATAAGAAACTAAAAAATTCCACGAATCGTTCATTCATGCATTTAAACAAACACGTGGGTTGTAATATTTGTAGCTACGTATCCATGGAATCTTTAATATAGTTTTCAATGAGAGTTTAATTTTTCCAGAAGCCATTCTACACAAGATTTCAACATACATTCGAAAACTACCAAAAACATTCCTCTATTACCTTGTTTGCATCTCGCCATGGAAACTGGGAAAATAATCGATGGAAGTGGTTATTGCGGCATTGATGGGCGCTATCGAACCTGCCGGAGCTAGTGATGGTGATAATCGATTTTCTATTTGTAGCACCACTTTTTCCAGAAGAAGGCGATGAAAAGTGATTCCTAATTCTAGGTTTCTTGATCACAATAATTCTTGAGAAATATTTGGTTGCTGTATCATTTAATGATTCGTATCTTAGGGATTCAATATATACATGTTTCCATATAAAAGATCAATGTATAATTACATTAATGCCATTATGTATATTATTTTCAATTATATTATTAGATTTTAAATATCTTATGTCATTTAATCCTAACCATAGATCTAGACAAAAGCAAAGGCTAGGATTAGTTCCTAGTTCTCACCTAAAGCCTAGTTCTCATAATAACCAACCCCTATATATATATATATATATATATATAGTAAAAGCTATTTTGGAGAGCAATAATGCTTCTAGGTCATAGTGGGGCTGATCATAATTTTATAATTATGGTACATTTTCATTATATGGTAAGTTTTCAATTAAATCATTAATTAGTGATTAATAGAATTTTACAATTATATCATTCTGATTAATTTTAGAAAGATTTGACTTGTGTATTTTAAAAATTCAAATCATACACAAAATCTCATTAAAATATGAAGGGGTCCTAATATTATTCTCCTAAACTATAAAATATTCTGGTATGTATATATCTATAAAATAATTACATGAAGTTTTTTGAAAAATAATTTTATGAATCATGAAATTATTTTTTGCCACATCAATTACATATAAAATAATGAACTAATGGAAATGAGGATGAATCATCCTCAAAATTATTTAATATTTTGATTAATTGAATTAGACAATTTACTGAAATTATTAGATATGAAATAATTTTGCCATATCAATATTATAAATTAAATAAACAAAATTGTGAAATTACATAAAAAATATAAATGGATTACAAATGATTTTACCATATTATATTACAAATCAAATAATATAAACTTGCGGAAATAGATAAAACAAATAATTACACTTAATCAATATCAACTAATTAAAGAACTCCAATCATATCCCAAATAATAACATATAACAAAAAAAAGAACTATTGAACCTTGATGAAAAAAAGATCCTACATACTCAAACTAGTATCATATCATTTGTCAATTTCCATGGCTACCAACGAACATGAAAGAAACGCTTTGATGTTGTCGATATTCAGTCCCGATTCTGATGATGAAGTGCCTCAACATGAAGAAGAAGTGAGAGATTTGTCACTGAACCATGTTTCACAAGAAACGCACGATGAAGAATTTCAGGAAAAATCACTTGATGAAGAACTTATCCAACGTGGTCCTCAAATAAACATGGAGTTTGAAACTATGGAGATTCTATATGAAACCTATCAAGCTGATGCAAAGAAAAATGGATTTTCTGTAGCCATTAGAAATAAACGGGCAGATAAGTATCTTATGTTATATTGTGATAGAGGTCGTAATCCAGTTGTAAAAAAATATATGAAAAGAGTCAATTGTCCTGCTCGTATCAATACTATAAGCAGGACTACGAATTTTGGAGGGTCTCGACTGTATGCTCAGTCCACAACCATGATCTAGAGCTAAATATGTCTATTTTCATGCCGGCTCACAGGAGTTTGTCAACCAACATGGAGAGACAATTAGAAGCTAATGACATTGCAAGCATACGACCATTTAAAAATGTCAGATTGTTGGAAGTTCAAGCCAGCGGTTCACAGAACTTTGGTTGCTCTGTCAAAGATTGCAGAGACTTCATTGACAAAAGGAGTAGATTGAGGCTCGGTGATGGAGATGCTGAAGCAATTCGTAAACTTTTTATGAGAATGCAACAGGTTGATATGAAGTTCTTTCATCTAATGGATATAGACGACGAGTGTAAACTTCCCAATGTGATATGGATTCATCCTCGTAGCAGAGTTGCCTATGAAGATTTTCATTATATGGTGAGCTTCGACACAACCTACCTTGTTAACCAATATGAAATGCCATTTGCAAGTGTGGTTGGCGTTAATCAACATAATCAATCAATTCTATTAGGATGTGCTTTGTTGACACATGCAGACACTGAATCCTTTAAGTGGTTTTTCACCAATTGGGTGGAAGCAATGGGAGGTGTTCATCCCATGGCAATATTGACTTATCAGGCTGAGAGTATTAAAATTATTGTGAGTGAAGTAATGTCGAACACCATTCATCAATTTTGTTTATGGCATAATTGTCTAAGACTACATCGAAGTTCAAAGGCGTTGGTGATTTTGATAAGGCCGTATATGAATTCAATGCCATAATATATGACAGCCACACCATTGGTGAATTTGAACGGAAGTCTTATTGTAAAGTAATAGGTGGATGAAAGACTTGTACGATGAAAGGTCAAGTTGGGTGCTTGTTTACTTGAATCATTTTTTTTGGGCTGGTATGGTGTTGACGCAAATAAGTGAATTAATGCATGCTTTCTTTGATGGGTACATTACCTCAAGAAGTACTTTGAACACTTTTGTGGAACAGTACGAAATTGCTATTAGCCACAAGCATCAGAAGGAGATGCACGTTGACTATGAGTCTAAGTGTAAGGTTATAAGATGTATCTCGAACTTTGAATGAGAGGAGCGGTTTCAAAGAGCATACACAAATAATATATTCGTATTATTACAAAAAGAAATCACGTGAATGTGGAATTGCAATGTGTAGCGTGTTGAAGTAGATCCTCGGAGCAATCAAGATGGAATCGAAATGTGTGAAGTGTTGGAAATTATGATTATAACCAACCGATTTCATAAAGAATTCACATACAAGGTAGAGTATCGGTCTAGCGAAGATTATGTATGTTGTGACTGTAGGAAGTTTGAGTCTAAGAGCATTTTATGCGCTCATGTATTGAAGGTTTTAACTATCAAAGATGTCCGAACTGTGAATGAAAGATACATACTAAGAAGATGACGGAATGATGTGTACAAATGACATTCAAGTATATTTTTCACTGATAGATATCCACACATGACAAGGAGTTCAAAAATGTTTCACGAGGTTGAAAAAGATTTTCAAGAATGTAGTGATTTAGCGTTTGACTGTCAAGATAAAATAAATTTTATCAAACCAGGGTGTCAAGAAATGGAGAATGGGCTACTGAATTGGACTCCTACAACTGCAGCTCGAGTTACTGCTTTTAATTCTCAAAGTGGAGAAGTACCTAGCACGGGAAATCTTATATTGAATCCACAGCAACTTCGGCATAAAGGAAGGCCAAAAGTTAATCGGATTCCATCTAGTGTTGAGGCTAGTACAACACGACTTAAAGCTGCGAGTTCAAAAGCTCGCAAAGGATGGACACGTGCGGCCTCAAAAACTAGTGTCGCTAAAGTTGGGACACAAGGGAATGGAGTGGTTTAATTTGTATCTTTTTTTTGTGTTTTAAGTACCTATTGTTATTTTAGTTGTGAGTGAGTGTGGCAAATTTCATCAACTAATTTATGTGTATTTATATAGCTCTAAATAATTTATATGTTTTCAGTTGTCACTCACGTGAGTTATTAGTAATGGATAGATTGGGATCCCACTCCCCTTATAAACATCAAACCATTTTGATATCTTATCCCACTGAAGGTGATAATTGAACTTTGTCGTGAACGAATTCACGTAAAAATCGAAGTAGAAATCTTGTCCTTGATTTAGTAAATGTTTCTCTAGATCGTCATGTTTATAGAAGCAATGCACGAACAATTTATTGGGAATATTTAAACAGGACATATATCCTAAGAAATTCAAACATTCAATAAAATGCGTGAGCTAAAAATGAAATTTTTGTCGAAACGAGTAAATGCTATGAAGATGAAATTTTCATTGATGTTTTGAATGGATTTTCATTGATGTTTTGAATGGATTCAGGCCCGTGAAATAAAGAAAAATATGTTCTTGATGAAGGTTATTCTAATTATGAGCATGCCATGTTCGATGAAATGTCTACATTGAAAATCGAGATTTTGGTCGACTGATGGAGTCAAATTTGTCTGGATGAGAAGTGTACTGTGATGTCTTAAACGACGAATTATTTTATATATAAAAAACTGAAGGAATAGAATTTGTATTTTAGAATTGTTATAAAATACTATGCTCCACGTTCCATGTCCCCATTATAAAATTTATTTAATAGTTTAAACATGTTTATTACAAATATTTTGGGGATGCAATCATGTAATTTACAAAAATAAAAACAATAAATTTGATGAAATGCCTAGATCGAAAATAAAATAAAAGTACTATGTACAATAAATTTCCATATATATATCACTATCAAAATTTAGACTAAAATTTCATGAGAGAATTAGAGTAATTAATTCCAGATGGAAATTAACAAAATGGATGGCAGATGGCGCGCTTATGTGCAATTTCCAGCAATATTTTTAAAAAGCAATATTGATTATATATCATTAATTATTAGATGAATCAGACCGAAATAAAAAATAAAATTGTAGGAATTTAATAATCTGTTTTGCCTAACTGATACATTTTTTTATTCCAATGAAGAAAAACAATCATGCTTGTTATTCAAACTTCCACACACCACTTTGAATACTGAGAAAAAATGTATTCTGCATCAACTAAAATTCGAATACTGCATAAGAGATCCATAACAAAAAATGACGGAAAACTTCCAAAACATAAAAACTAATCATTCGGCTTAACCATCGGCATGATAGCCACTACATACGTTGGAATATTATCATGATAAATTTTTTGTATATGAAGTACATCACCTTGTTTGATATCAAGACGTAGCGCCATATTAGCCCAACCAGTTGTGAGAGGAAGCATGAGATTCTTTTTTTTTTTTTGCCAATCATGCGATATTCAAAACGAACATCACAAGCACTGAATCTAGTCATTGTACTAAGTCTGATTGACCTTGATTTTGTTCAAAAAATTTGCCTCAACATTGGGTAAAAACTTAAACAAAAAAGGGAAAATGCAATTGAGTTTCAATTGAAAGAAATAACGAACGCAAATTATTTAAGGGTGCTTGCAATGGGAGCACTTTTTGTAGCTTTGAAAATCAAACTAGTTTTGAAAACCATTGCAAAGAAAATTGTGTGTTTGATTTTTAAACTGGGCTTCAACGGGGTGGTTTGATTCAGAAAATATGGTCCCATCATTTTTTTTTCTCTCTCTCTCTCATTAATCCTCCCTCTCTCTTCTGCCACCCTCTTCTCTCCTCTCTTTCTCTCTCACATCTCCTCCATTTCTATACGACTATACGTAGGGGTGAGCATTCGGTCTATTCGGTCTATTTCGGTCCAAAAATCATAAAATCGAATAGACCGAATTGGAAAATATTTAGGACCGAACCGAACTTAATTAAGGGGAGGACCGAACTGGACCGAACTGAATTTATTCGGTTCGGTCCGGTCTAATTTTTTTTTTTTTTTTGAATAGCTTGACTAACTGTGGAAATAATAGCCTAAATAATAAATAAATATCACAAATCTATAACTAACATCATAAATAAACATTTATAACTAATATAAAAAACTAAACCAACAAATAACAATACAAACATCCGAAGTATCCAATAAATAATAATTAAAAAAATAATAAATTAATATTAAATAAAAAAGCTCGGTCTATTCGGTCTATTTGGTCCGTTGTTTGCAGGACCGAACCGAGGACCGAATTTTTTTTTTAAAAAAAGAATTGAACCGGACCAAAAAATTGAAAGAACCGGACCAAATGGACCGAATTTGTTCGGTTCGGTTTGGTTTTTGATTTTTTCGATTTTTTGCTCACCCCTAACTATACGTCCCCTCTCTCTCTCTCTCTCTATATATATATATATATATATATATATATATATACATTATACATATGTTATATTCTTTTTCCAAATTTTACTATAATATTGTATTAATTTGCAGTATTAATTATTATCATTCCTATTGCATAGTATTTTCTTATATTATTGTGATGTTGTATTAATTTGGTGTATCATTTATTATTATTGTAATGTATGTTGAATTATATTGTTATATTATTATTATTATTATTAAAATAATTTTCATAACTTATTCGTAAATTTAATAATTTTCATATAAATGTATATTTATTAAATTAAATTAAATATATAAGTGAATAATATAAATAAATAAACATATTATAGTATATGACATATGTATGTATATATGATGTGTAGTGGTGGGACTAAGATAGAGTTGCTTTTTGAGTTTATGATTGTAGGAATTGGTTTTAAAATGTTGGTGGGTTTAAACTTTTAATGTGGTGCTGATGTGGCAGTATTAAAGTTGCTTTTCTGAGTTTATTCTTGATTTGATTTGTAATATTGATATGGCAAAATTATTTCATAATCTATTTTTTTTAAAGATCGATTTTATGTAATTTTTATCATTAATTTTGTAGAGTTTATCTAATAATTTCGGTAAATTCTCTAATTCAATTTACTAAAATATTAAATAATTTTGAGGATAATTCATCTCCATTTCTATAAGTTCATTATTTTATTTGTGATATTGACGTGGTAAAAAATAATTTTATGATTCATTTATATATTTTTTAAAGATTTCGTGTAATTATTTTATAGATATATACATAAAAGAATATTTTATAGTTTAGGGGAATAATAAATGCAATGCAAGTCAATGCAATTTTCGGTCATCACTGATTTCATATTTGCAATTGATTCAATAATAGGATCCCTTCATATTTTAATGAGATTTTGTGTATGATTTGAATTTTTAAAATACACAAGTCAAATCTTTATAAAATTAATCGGAATGATATAATTGTAAAACACTGTTAGTCACTAATTACTGATTTAATTGAAATTTACCATATAATGAAAACATACCACAGTTATAAAATTATGATCGGTCATACTATGGCCGAATAATATCACTCTTTTGGAGAATTTATTAAGTCAAAATTCGCAGAGAAAAAATTGATAATATTGAAAAAAAACTGTTCACGATACACAATATATATACACATATAGGTATATGATAATCTAGATCCTATTTGTGCAGTATCAGGCCAGAGACTCTCTACAGAATTACTCCAATCATTATTATTAATCTAATTAGTTTTTTTTTTTTTTCATCCAAGAAGTTTGACCCCACTCTAATTTTCTTTTTTCATTTTGGGGACTTGATATTAAATTATAATGTGTCTCATAATTGAGAATTTTTTCTTTGGGGAAGGGGAGGTTGTTTCGGTTTTGGATCTGGGCCCAATAGGTTCATGAGATGAGAGAATTAAGAATACCCATCGAAAAGACTAATCCAAGCCATAATGATGTACCGGAAAATACAATATTTTTGTTATTTGACCAACCATCAGGAGAAGCAAATACGACAGGTACGCTAAGCAATAACATTGATGAAGTAGCAATTAATGTAAAAACAGCCAATTGGAAAACAAGAGTCATACTTTTAATCCTCTAATCCTCTAAGATACCAACAAATAAACTATACTATTTGATCCCTTTATCAGCCAAAAAATTCTAAGAAAATAGATCATCAAGGGATTTTAGTTTACCATGAATTGATTGGACTTATTACTACCCCTTTGACCACACATTCATACATGGAGTTGGGGGAAATGTAATTTTCTTTTTTATTTCACACAAATAGACATGTTGGATTCTATATATAAATAAATAGAATATGGATAAATAGATCGATCAATAGATTTATACCTGAGATCTTTCTACAGTTATAGTAGTGGTATCCACCCCATATGGCCATGTTATATTCGGAGGAGTAAAATAAAAATTGTCTTTCGGAGAGATGACTGAGTGGTTGATAGCCCCAATCTTGAAAACCGGTATAGTTAACTCTTGAGGGTTCGATCCCTTAAAAAAAAAAAAAAAAAACAAAAACAAACTATTGAGGGATCAAATCCCTCTCACTCCTGTTTTGTTCATTGAATATATTTGTTTCTATTGGTTTTACCCGGATTGATATCATAAAGAAAGGGGGAATGGCTAGGCTAGGACTTTGCACATGCCCTAGTGTTGAACTTATTCTACATCAAATCATAAATTGAAAAATGTCTCAGTGAGGATGGTCTAGTGGTGGAGTGAGATTGCTTGGAGACCAAATGTCACGGGTTCAAATCTCCTCAATACCACAGGTCGGGTGTGTGAGTGTAAAAAAAAAATCATAAATTGAAAAATGCAAATGCTATATTAATGTAAGTGTTAACTTCGATCCGAGTGGCTTTCAACAAAAAAAAGAACTTTGATCTTAGACTAGTGAAATATTTCTCATTATGAAAAAGGAAAACAAATATTAATTATTTATGGTTAATACGTGCAAATAATAAAATCATCAAGGTTAAAATTATAAATAGGGATAAGGGCCAAATTAGCTACTGAACTTATTTGGGGGCTCAATTGGCCCATTACAACTTTTTTGGGCTCAATTGGGCCACCGCGTTGTTAAAATCGGCTCAATTGAGCCACCGCGTGACGGAGACCGTTAAAGCTCCGTTAAATGAACATAAAACAACGTCGTTTTGCTCTCTTTTTTACTCGACCCGCAGCTAACCCCTAACCCGACCCACTCTTAATTTTCCTTTTATTTTTATTTTCATTTTTTCCTTGTTCTTCATTGTTCATCACCGATTTCCGACAATGTTCATTCTCCAAAAAAAATTCCAAAAAATTGGCTAAAATTACTCACTCATCTGCAACACAATCTGCAAAAAATTCCACAATCAAAATACACCAATCCGACCCACTCTATCTCACAGCTAGAACCATCACTCGCTCCTACACTTCCTGCCTCCGTCATCCCTTCACCTTCCTTAAACCTGTCACTGCATCGCCAACCTCGAACAGCTCCTCGCCATCCAATTCTACCCCTATCTCCCTTCTTCTTTTCAACCCATCCTTCAAACACACACATCAACCCAACTCATCACATCTCACCATTTAGACACAAACAACTCCACATCATCAACCAATCGATTCAGACTCAAAAAATTCAGAGGAAGAAGAGATAGATTCAGGGGAGGGCGAGAGAAAATTATCTAGCATCGTCACCCTAACTTAGTTCCGATGAGCTCCTCGTTGTCTGAGGATTCATCAAATGAAGATGGTCGCCCCTTAATAGCTTTGAAAGTTCGCCGTACTCCGCCATTGACTGCGAGACCACCCATGTCAAAATCAACAGCTGCTTCATCGATTTCGGTGTTTGACGCCCTCGCAGCCCTATTCTCAGAAAATCGGGCATCATCGGATTCATCTGTCTCTCCAGTGGCTGGCGAAGGGGCGCCTCCTTCTTCGCAGACTCCAACAACCTCTGCGAGGCCTCTCTCAGCGGAATTGGATGGGCAAACTGCAACAAATTTGGGATTTGAAATCTAATTGGGGAATTTGGAATTTGAAATCCCCAAATTAACAGATTTGATTTTGTGGTTTTTAGATTATTGGATCGGGTTAGGGATTAAGAGTGGGTCGGGTTAGGGGTTAGCTACGGGTCGGGTAAAAAAAGAGCAAAACGACATCGTTTTATGTCAATTTAACGGAGCTCTAACGGTCTCCGTCACACGGTGGCCTAATTGAGCCAATTTTAACATTGCGATGGCCCAATTGAACCTAAAAAAGTTGTAGTGACCCAATTGAACCCCAAATAAGTTTAGTGGCCAATTTGGACCTTATCCCTTATAAATATATAGAGGGTCGACAGTCATTGTTGAGGTCGATTAATAATATCATGATTAGTGGGCCGGGCTCTTAAAAATTTACATCCGACTTTCCCATTGCGGACGGAAAAATATTCTCGATCCATTTTCGCACCGTCGGCGTTGGCCGCCTCTCTCTCTCTCTCTCTCTCTCGCTTCATCAGTTCGAGAATTCTATTTCAGCTAACTTCAAATCCCTAGGTAATCACAATTGATGTCAAAGAAAATGTCAGCATTTCTGCATCAGAGGCCACTCTACTCTCCCTCGCTCGAATCTCACGATTTGTCCCCTCGATCCCGCCAAAATCACCAGAAAACCGCTGCCGCCGCCATCCTCAGCCGTGGCCCTGCATTGCTACTCGTCCTCGTCTCGCTGCTGATAATCGTCGGCGTAGTTTTCCCTTACGGACAGTCCACCAATTCCGTCATTTCATTCGGTCCCCGGAGCTCCGAATCCAAGTGGCGGAGTTACACGCTCTCCGATGCGGCTGCTTACGTGGCGAAGAACAACACGTTGATTGTCTGCGCCGTCAGCGAGGCCTATTTGACGTTTCTTAACAACTGGCTGATCAGCATCGCACGGCAGAAGCATCACGATAAGGTTTTGGTAATTGCTGAGGATTACGCAACGCTTTATAAGGTGAATGAGCGGTGGCCGGGACACGCAGTGTTGGTGCCGCCGGCCTTGGAGGCGGCGGCGGCTCATAAGTTTGGGTCTCAGGTATTTTCTGTGATCTTGGTTTTGGCTGATTTTGAAATTCGATGTTCAGAGTTTTTTTATGTATATTTTAGTCCATTTGCTAAGAAACTCATGCTGTGTGGGTGGAATTCGAGTAATGAACTTAGTTATGTCTTTTTGGTTGCTGTTGGAGTGTCGAATTACTTAATCTGAAAGCTTGATACTATATATTGATATGATGCCTAAATGTATACGTGTGAATTTGCATTTTAGCAAACATTTTGACGCATATATTAGATAGTATGTGAGATTGTGGCTGTTGAGGACTTCAGGCTGAGGGTTGATGCAAAAAAGGCTCATTTTGTCTTTTTTCATAAGTTATCGATGATTAGAGTTGCAAATGTACCATCTATTATCAATTTCCTTTTGTTTAGTACCCTAAGTAACACCCTTTCTCATGCAGGGCTTCTTCAATTTTACAGCTAGAAGGCCCAGACATCTCCTGCAAATTGTGGAACTTGGCTATAACGTTATGTACAATGATGTCGATATGGTTTGGTTGGCAGATCCATTTCCATATCTTGAAGGCGAGCATGATGTGTATTTCATGGATGACATGGCTTATGTAAGTATTCCTTGCTTCTCAATCCAAATTCATCAGCTTTGAATGCATCCGCTATTAGTTTGTGGCAAGCTAACCAGAATTGGATGTAAGAATTTATTCTCAATTGGTCTCTTTGAAACTTTCTATAAAGATTCAAGGAATGGGTATCTTTTTTCCTTTAGCCTTTTGTTTGTGGTCTCTTAATGCGATGGTTCAATCCAAAGTCCTTTTTCTGACAACAATTTCGTTTGCAATATCTTGATCAAGATGATGGAAAGATTTTGAAGACTATTAGTTTTAATGAGTTAGTATCAAACAGAAGGATTAGAAGAATAACTATTTTCTTTTTAGCCATCACAGCTCCTAGCTGAACTAAAGAAAAAGTCTTAAATGTCACACCAGATTTAGCATGTATAAATTACCTATTGTTTTGAAACCTATGTCTTGCCCAAGTTTTTAACAGAACTATCTCTCTTATGTTAATGATGTTTATTTTCTTCCCACTGAAACTTCCAGGTGAAACCTCTTAATCATTCTCATGGTTTGCCGCCTCCAGGAAAAAAGGGCCGTCCATACATCTGTAGCTGCTTGATTTATCTGCGCCCTACCAGTGGAGCAAAATTACTTATGAAGAAGTGGATTGATGAACTACAGGAGCAACCCTGGTCTAGAGCAAAGAAAGCCAATGACCAGCCTGCCTTTAATTGGGCATTGAATAAAACTGCTGGGCAGGTAGATATGCAGTTTTATGTTTCTATTGCAGTTTCCCTTTTTGTATTAGATTCCTACATCATTAGATACATATGTCTGTGCAATTGCTCATAGCGGTTGCTGTTCTGTTCTAAGCACCATACATATATATTTCTGTTATTACTTATAAAACCTCTTGGGGTTATCTGGTTATTTGTAAGAAATGACGAAGAATATAAGTAGCCCATTGTGTGACCATAAAATTAATCAAGATGTGCCTCTCTTCATCACTCTCTCTTTCTCTTTAGAATTAGGCAGATTTCAATCTAACTTGTGCTGAGGTTATGCTCAGAACCATATTACACTGAATGATATTAGAGTAGCCGTGTGTTATTAGTTGCTGCACCATTTGTACTACCGAGGTTTAAGATGCTACTGCTAGAAGTGTATTGCCAGACAACTTGTTACAGTGCTTTACGTCGAAGTAAAGATGTTGATATTATCTAATAGTCACCTCAGGATAGTATTGCTAAGAAACTTTTCCAAATTTTTATCTCATTACTGTTGCTGCTTATTCAATTTCTTGTTTATTTGACTTCTCATCTTTGTCTATCATCAATTTCTTGTTCTTTAGTTTGGATAATCATTCTGATTTTTCCACTGAATCTTGATGCTTAGCCAATTTTGCAACCATGAAAATGTCACGCACAAGGACGACACCGGCTTGTTCATTTTAGTTATGATACTATAGTTAGCATATTGGATGTGTCATATTAGATGACACTATAATCCTTACTTCTTTGTCTTGCTCGGTTCTCTTGAATCCTTGAGGCTCAAAAGAAAATATGGTGATACGGGAAAGTTTTACGACGATGTTTGTAAAATATTTAGGTCTTGGATGATCTCAACGCATAGTTGGATCCTTTTCCTTTCACACTTTGGTGCTAGGCTAATCACTCATGTGAATAATGTTCTCTTTCCCTTCTCCACAGATTAGATTGGTGGCTATCAAATAATTCATGCTACCTTCGACTTATTATAATGCTTGATATCTCATTTCAGGTGGATGTGTACCTGCTGCCTCAAAATGCGTTCCCCACTGGTGGTTTGTACTTCAGGAACAAGACGTGGGCGCGTGAAACCAAAGGGATGCATGTTATAATTCACAACAACTACATAATCGGTTTTGAGAAGAAGACCCAGCGATTTCGTGACTATGGTCTCTGGTTGGTGGATGAACATGCTTCGGAGTCCCCACTCGGCAGATTAGAGTGAGTTGAGTGAGCCCCTTCACAAATGAGCTCCTTTTTGTTGTGGTACAAACAGCAGTTTTGCGACAGCACCAACCAAGCATGCCTATAATTAAACGCTCGAACGTGTCGTTGCAGAGGACCTGAAAGATTCTGAGGCCAGAGTTTGCAGATTGCTCGAACAAGTTTTTTCCCCTTGGGCTTTGATGTATACGTGCGTTCATCAGCAATTCTGCATGGAATTTCATTAATGAATGTAATTAACAGGATGCCTAAAGCATTTACCCGCTTTTGTAAGTCAAATGTACTTCTACATTGAACACGCGCTGAGATGCCTTGAAATTCTTTCTTCCTTTTAACACGAGGTCCACCGACAATTGTGGATGTATCAGTAAGTTTTAATTTTTAAATTGTTTATTTGACTTTTAAACTCTACTTGTAGGGTCAATTTACATAAATTTTTTATTACATATAAAAATGTTATAAAAAAACTGATTTATATTAGTGAACAATAAACCGAAAGGGACAAACGACAAAACAATGAGCTTATCAGGTCAATCATATGCATTTCATTTTTGCGAAGCGCGTTTCATCTTTTTATTCCTCTGATTACATTAAATCAACGTTACATGTTAATAGTCAAAGTCATGCATACATCTATAATATCTTGCACATAAAATGCACGAGACATTTACTAATATATTTGTATTTTGTCATAAATATTTCAGGTAGCACTCAACCGATTGAGGTTCAAAATTGAAAGAAATCAATTTATATCAATGGTTGAACGATTTCGTAGCAATTACTAAATAAAGGCTAGCAATTACTAAATAAAGGCTAATGAATATAAAAAATGTCATTTTTAATACATGTTGCACCACTAATGCACATATCCCGCACAAATGTTTATGACAAATTTATGATTTTAATTATGCCATCCAAAAACTAAAACAAAATATTCAGTTCAACAAACAAAAGTACCAAGCAAAAGCAGAACAAAATCTCAGGTTAAATAAATATGTAAAAATTCCCCCGTTATCTCAAACGACAGATATATCATGTATACAGCCTACGTTTGAATAAACAAGTTAGGTTTTTCTCCTCACTATCTCAAATAGCAAAATCCTGAGGCACACTGTCACGGTCTGCTGTTGAATACGACACATGAGAAAGTATCAACGAGCTGCTCAGCTAGACCACTAGGCTCGTCGATCATAGTCTTCAAAAACATTCGTGCTCGAGCTTAAACCTAACAGATGTAGGATGTTGTATGTACCATTGAGATTTAAAACTGAGCTGGGATTTAATGTCAGAAGTTGTTCAGCTTTTTCAATAGCAAGCTTGCACGTGACTAGCTGTGTGAAGTCTTTCCCGCTGCTTCTCTTATTGAACCCAACTCCACCTCTAACTTCACTGAATTTGGATGTACCATTGAGTAGCCGGTAACTCAAGAATATCCGATAGCACAGGACATCAACACAATTGGTATCCATAGCCATCTTTAACTGCTTCTTCCAGCATCTGCAATTCATTCCGATCAATAAGCCCAAAAATAAGACGGTCTATAACTATATCTTGCTTCGATCTCAAAATTGCAACATAATAATGTCTTGCACATCGCAGATTTTAGCACATCATATGGTAACTGTGAAGTCACAAAACAAGTTAAAGGTGTAAGAGAAAGCATTCTGACCAAATAACATTCCAAATTGCAATATAAAAACCTAAACGCATGCCCCTAAATATTAAGTAACAATAAAGCACATTAGTGATTCTTGGAACACAAAAATCAATAATTAAAAGGGCGTTTCTGATAAAATTACACACTACAAATAAAATTAATTTAAAACTAATTCATTACAATTTTTCTTAAATACCCTTTCAAGAATTTTACACACTTCAAATTTTTTGAAATATTTTAATAGTCGAAGCATGTTCGAAAAATTCAGTCAAGCCCAGGACAAAGGCTCGATTTTTTTTTAACATACCTATGCATGTGGACGAAAAATCATTTCGAAGAATTCATGGATCCGTTAGGAGTTTATTTTTTCAAACCCAACTACGTGCTTCGAAAAAAACTACTCGTACCAGAGACCCAACTTTGAAAATTTCAGTTTGATGCGATGGTTTCTGGATCCAAAATTGGGCGACAAATACATCCACATTTACATGTTTAAATCTCAATTTTTGCACGAATTGAATGCTCTTAAGCCACAAAGCCTGTCTCAGAGCACTGAATGCTCTCAGGCCACAGAACCCTCTCAGGGGAACACTCAACCTCAGTTGACTGATTGATATCAACCTGCCTCGAGTATCCCCCGAATTTGAGAATGATGGCGGTGCTACAAACTTGGCAAATGAGCCGGATAATCAGTCAGTCCAGCCAGATAACCATGGTTTACCAGCACCAACAGCTGTTGAGGCTAGTTCCGAGCAGCAATCTAATGTTAATTTCGATTGTGAAATTTTCTTTTAAAGATCATAGTGTGTTTAGAAAATGTGGTGCGCAAAGTAATTTTTGAAGTGCATTCAAACACCCTAATTAATAATGCATCTATCATGAACTTATAGCTACCACATAATTGCGATTCCATGCACAAATATGAGCTAATTGTGACCGTATGCAGTTATTTTATGACACAGCACAGAAAATGCACAAGGGTGAGAAAAGTTGTGTGCAGCCCCAACCAAATCTAGCTCCTACTAGTAAAGCTATAACAGATATGACTAAAAGAAAGAAAATACCTTTTATTGTAAGAAAAGATCAAATTAGAAAATCTTACCCAATTATTGAGGAAACTTTACCGCAAGAAGCACAGCTAAAGCAGCCATCCAGCTGCACCTGGAGTGCACGAACCCCCACCTTCCCATGCCGGAGAGCACACTCAACATGACAGGAAAAGCCACAAGAGCCTTCTGAACCAGAGTCAGGAGTGCATTTAAACCAAAGGCTTGGATCCTTATTCTTATCAAATTGATGACAAATACAGCAAGAGCACCCCTTGCAAAACCTAGGACCAGTGGATTGTGTTGTTCCGCATGCAGGATTTTCGCAGATCCACAAACTAGAATCCAGTGGCTTCAGAAAAGAGCATTTTCCTCTCTTGTTTTGTTCCACTAAATCCTGATTCTCCAGATCTGAAGACAGTCGCTTCAAAGCTTGATTCTTCAATGTCCTGTGAACCTCTTCAGCCATTTCGCACTCTAATTATGTTAAAAAAAGCTTCTTCAGTTCCCAAAAAAAGCGTGGGAAAACTCCTTTTGGATCACTTCTGATACATGGCACATCA
Source organism: Perilla frutescens (assembly GCA_026008535.1). Taxonomy (NCBI): domain Eukaryota; kingdom Viridiplantae; phylum Streptophyta; class Magnoliopsida; order Lamiales; family Lamiaceae; genus Perilla; species Perilla frutescens. Next base: position 35,740,372 of record BRKX01000012.1, read on the forward strand.
ATTATTAGAAGGAATAAGGGCATTCACAGAATACAGTCTTAAAGGCAGCATGCAACTATCAAACAATCCCATCTAGGCATTTCAGCAAAGTAACCTGTATTCGTAATACTGATAAACATAAAAAAGGCAGTCTTATAATAATTTTGATTAAAAAATAGTTTAAAAATAGTTTCTAATATTCCATAATATGTGAAAAAGTTATACAAAATATTTTTATAGAAACATCACAATAAGCAAAATGTTCAAAAATGTAATCGATAAATTGAGAAGCAAATACCCAAAGGAGTTTCCATGCATACATTTTGTATCCAAGTCAATCTTTCACATCTATCAGGAAAAATAGAGTCGTCATCTCACCATGTTTGGCAATGCATTTGTCTACTTGCTTGAAATAAAAAAATGTCCAACAATATAGAAATTCGGTTTCCTATGTAGATTCACATATGCTATAAATTGTATAGAACTAAATTGCATCATAAAAGTTAACTTCAGAACTTCTTTCAATTACTTTCAATCATCAATGCCTAATGGGACATAAGAACAAATAGTGTTACCCAACCCAAGATATATGATTCTGTATGTTCATTATTTATACCTAAATCTTGTAAGCAGATCCACTTGAACTTATAATTCTTGGATCGATATCAACAAAGGATCAATTAAAAGACAAGAACTATATGTATATACTACCTCCAAAAGACTACTTTGAATGAAAAGTGCTCTCTTTGATATGTCAAAAGTTAACGTGAGATCTAATCTATTAGAACAAATGGAAAATATGAAGATAGAGAAGAGAACACAATATTTTTTACAGACACGCTTTTATAAACTTCAAGATGAAGTGGAAAGATTGATGGCAATGGATTTTGAAAATAAAGTGACAGCCTTAGACAGTACTATCCGCTTATTTTAATCCAAGGGATTTTTCAAATACAGAAAAAAGAAATTAAAAAGTAACTGTATGTATATACAGCATACTACCTCCAAAAAGACAACTCTGAACAAAAAAGTGCTGCTCTCTTTGATGTATAATAATCCAAGGTATGACTGTCTCATCTGTTAATGAGCATGTAGAGGCTGTCGAGCCTAGAAAGAGTAAAATACAGAGAACTGAAACTTCTTTTGGTCTTGATTTTATTACTGCTTTTCTAATTGATTATCCTGATAAGATTGATGATTATGTAGTATCTGCATTGTTTATAAATGAAGATCCGAGTACATATTCTGAAGCCATGACCAACATTGATGCTACTCTTTGGAAAGAAGCTATTCAGAGTGTCAAAAGTAAACATGAGATATAATCTTTTAGAACGAATGAAAAATATCAATCTAGAGAAGAGAACGCAATATTTTTTTACAGACACGGATTTATAGACTTCAAGATGAAATGGAAGCCTTGATGGCGATGGATTTTTGATAACAAAGTGATAGCCTCAGACAATACTGTCCGATTATATAGCCGGCTCACTCACACTCATAATAATAACAATCCAAAAATTCAAAAAAAAAATTATGTGAATTTAACATTATAGGAAATTAAATTTTGTTAGTCAGTAGTTGTATTAAGGAGATTTCACAAGCAGTCAAAGTAACGCCTATTTTCTGTTTGATTTAATACTTATTGCCAACTAATTATTAGCATAAGAAAGTGGGTTTTCTTCCGTATTAAAGTTACCGAAAATAAGAAAAGAAAATTTATTAACATATGCGACAATAAGGAAAAGTAAATAGATAAGAAAATATATACACAATAAAGGGTAATGAAAAATTACACCAAACCATAAACTGATGGAAAAATCAATAACTATTTGTGACCATTAAATGACGAATTAAACATTCAATAAAATACGGAAACAAAAAGAATCTCCTTTCGATAAAGCTAAATGATAGTTGCTTGAGATAAATATCAAATCCTAAATCTCATCCCAATACAGCATGTCAATTGAAGGGGACTGATGGACTAAATAAAATTGAAAATTAATACCCCCTTTTCATGCTTTTGATAAATAATATGTTACATACCTCCACATAATTCTCCTTGTCAGACGGTAAGGTGATTGATCATTCTAGACAACTCCAATGGTTTGCACCATTTTGGTGCAAGGATGTTTCCAACTGCAATGTTTTGCACCAAATGTCACAACAAAAAGAATATAGTTTAAAATGTTTTATTTTATTTTATTATTTTAATTATCAATATGCACATTAAATGAACAATAATGAGTATTCATAAAATGTTAAATAATTTAATATTTATATTTTAAGAAGTGCTTGAAATAATTTATTTATCTATTGATATAATTTATAAGATATTATTTTAATTAAAAAATAAATCATTGACCAATTTTTATGATATCTATAATTAAATCAACAAACCAGACATTATAATTAAATTAATAAAAATATAATCTAATAATGATTTTTAAATAATAATAAAAAAAAAGACCCACCCGCACCAAATTTTAGCACTATTCACAGCTCCAAATTTGGTGCATGATTTGGGCAACCATTGGAGCAGAAACAGTAATTTCATAATCAACTGTAGAGTTTCGAGCAGAATATCACCAACTCCGATGCATTTTTCAGTTCCTTGCACGACTCCTGAAGATGTGTTTGTCTAGAACAAAATCTTTGGTTTAACAAACACGTAATATGTATGCCATAATGACCACATATGATGTGCAAAATTCTAGCAAAAGTAATCTTAAGTTAAATAAATATGTCAAAGACAACCAGAAAAGACGACTCAGAATTAAAAGTGCTCTCTTCGATTTACCAAAAGTAAACTCGAGATCTAATCTTTTATAACAAATGAAAAGTCTCAAGCTAGAGAAGGGAACACAATATTTGTTTACAGACAAGGATTTACAGACTTCAAGATGAAATGGAAAGCTTGATGGCAATGGATTTTGAAAACAAAGTGACAGCCTCAGACACCCAAATTAATAAGGTATCTATCATGAACTTCAGACCCCGTAAGTTAAAACGCAACCCAGCACATAATTGTGATTCCATGCACAAATATGAGCTAATTGTGATTGTATGCAGTTATTTTATGACACATAAAATGCACAAAAAATGTGAGAAAACTTGTGTGCGAACCCACCAAAGCTAGCTTCTACTACTAAAGCTACAGCAACCACGACAAAAAGAAAGAAAATGCCTTTTATTGTAAGAAAAGATCAAATCAGAAAATCTTAACAAATTATTGAGGAAACTTTACCGCAAAAAGCACAACTAAAGCAGTAATCCACCTGCACCTGGAGCGAACCACCAACTTCCCATGTCGGAGAGCACACCTATCATAACAGAAAAGCCCTGAAGCGAACCATCAACCTCAGTTGTTCATAGATCTCAATCTGTCTCATATAGCACCCGAATTTGAGAATGATGGAGTTGCTACAAACTTGCCAAATGTGCCAGATAACCAGTCATTCCATCCAGCCAGATAACCGTGGTTTACCATCACCAACAGCTGTTGAGGCTAGTTCTGAGCGGCAATCTAATGTTAATTTCGAATGTGATTTTTTTTAAAGATGGTGGTGTGTTTAGACAATGCAGTGTGTAAAGTAATTTTTTAAGTGCATTTAGAAACACCCTAAATAATAATGATTCTATCATGAACTTCAGACCCCGTAAGTTAAAACGCAACCTAGCACATAATTGCGATTTCATGCACAAATATGAGCAAATTGTGATCGTATGCAGTTATTTTATGACATGCACAGAAAATGCACAAGGATGAGAAAAATTACGTGCAGGCCAAACCAAAGCTAGCTTCTACTACTAAAGCTACAACAGCCTTGGCAAAAGAAAGAAAATGCCTTTTATTGTAAGAAAAGATTGAATTAGAAAATCTTAACGAATTATTGAGGAAACTTTACTGCAACAAGCACAACTGAAGCAGCAATCCAGCTGCAACTGGAGTGCAAGAACCACCACCTTCCCATGTCGGAGAGCACACTCAACAAAACAGGAAACCCACAAGAGAACCATCAACCTCAGTTGTTGATTATCTCAATCTGCCTCATTTTACCCCTAAATTTGAGAATGATGGCGGTGCTTCGAACTTGCCAAATGAGCTAGATAACCAGTCAGTCCGTCCAGCCAGATAACCATGGTTTACCAGCACCAACAGCTGTTGAGGCTAGTTCCAAGAAGCAATCTAATGTTAATTTCAAATGTGATTTTTTTTTAAAGATTGTAGTGTGTAGAAAATGAAGTGTAAAGTAATTTTTGAAGTGCATTTAGAAACACCCTAATTAATAATATATCTATCATGAACATCAGGCAGCGTAAGTTATAACAAAACCTAGTACATAATTGCGATTCCATGCACAAATATGAGCAAATTGTGATCGTATGAAGTTATTTTGTGACACGCACAGAAAATACACAAGGATGAGAAACATATGTACAGTACCCACCAAAGCTAGCTTCTACTACTAAGGCTACAACAGCCTTGACAAAACAAAGAAAATGCCTTGTATTGTAAGAAAAGATTGAATTAGAAAATCTTAACGAATTATTGAGCAAACTTTACCGCAAGAAGCACAACAGAAGCATCAATCCAGCTGCAACTGGAGTGCAGGAACCACCACCTTCCCATGTCGGAGAGCACACTCAATATAACAGGGAAACCAACGAGAGAACCATCAACTTCTGTTGTTGATTGATCTCAATCTACCTCATGTAGCCCCCGACTTTGAGAATGATGGAGGTGCTTCAAACTTGCCAAATGAACTAGATAACCAGTCAGTCCGTCTAGCCAGATAACCATGGTTTTTACCAGAACCAACAACTGTTGAGGCTAGTTCCGAGGAGCAATCTAATGTTATTTTTTCAACTGCAATGTTTAAAAAAAAAAAATTGCAGTGTGTTTAGAAAATGAAGTGTAAAGTCATTTTTTATGTGCATTTAGAAACACCCTAATTAATAAGGTATCTATCATGAACTGCATACCCCGTAAGTGAAAATGCAATCTAGCACATAATTGCGATTCCATGCACAAATATGAACAAATTGTGATCGTACGCAGTTATTTTATGACACACACATAAAATGCACAAAAATTGAGAAAACTTGTGAGAAGTCCCCACTAAAGCTAGCTTCTACTACTAAAGCTACAACAGCCTTGACAAAAGAAAGAAAAGGTCTTTTAATGTAAGAAAGGATTGAATTAAAAAAATCTTAACGAATTATTGAGCAAACTTTACCACAAGAAGCACACAACGGAAGCAGCAATCCAGCTGCAACTGGAGATCAGGAACCACCACTTTCCCATGTCGGAGAGCACACTCAACATAATAGGAAAACCAACGAGAGAACCACCAACCTCCGTTGTTGATTGATCTCAATCTACCTCATGTAGCCCCCAACTTTGAGAATGATGGCGGTGCTTCAAACTTGACAAATGAGCTAGATAACCAGTCAGTCTGTCCAACCAGATAACCATGGTTTTTACCAGCACCAACTACTGTTGAGGCTAGTTCTGATGAGCAATCTAATGTTATTTTTTCAACTCATGAACTTCAGACCCCGTAAGTGAAAATGCAACCTAGCACATAATTGCGATTCCATGCACAAATATGAGCTAATTGTGATCCTACGTAGTTATTTTATGACACGCACATAAAATGCACAAAATTGAGAGAACTTGTGAGAAGTCCCCACTAAAGCTAGCTTCTACTACTAAAGCTACAAGAGCCTTGACAAAAGAAAGAAATATTCTTCTAATGTAAGAAGGGATTGAATTACAAAATCTTAACGAATTATTGAGCAAACTTTACCACAAGAAGCACAATGGAAGCAGCAATCCAGCTGCAACTGGAGTACAGGAACCACCACCTTCCCATGTCGGAGAGGCACAATCAACATAACAGGAAAACCAACGAGAGAACCGCCAATCTCTGTTGTTAATTGATCTCAATCTACCTCATGTAGCCCCCGACTTTGAGAATGATGGCGGTGCTTCAAACTTGCCAAATGAGCTAAATAACCAGTCAGTCCATCCAGCTAGATAACCATGGTTTTTACCAGCACCAACAACTGTTGAGGCTAGTTCAGAGGAGCAATCTAATGTTATTTTTTCGACTGCAGTTTTTTTTTATAAAAAAAAATTGCAGTGTGTTTAGAAAATGAAGTGTAAAGTCATTTTTTATGCGTATTTAGAAACACTCTAATTAATAAGATATCTATCATGAACTTCAGACCCCGTACGTGAAAAAGCAACCTTGCACATAATTGCGATTCCATGCACAAATATGAGCTAATTGTGATCGTACGCAGTTATTTTATGACACGCACATAAAATGCACAAAATTGAGAAAACTTGTGAGAAGTCCCCACTCCCCACTAAAGCTAGCTTCTACTACTAAAGCTACAAGAGCCTTGACAAAAGAAAGAAATATTCTTCTAATGTAAGAAAGGATTGAATTACAAAATCTTAACGAATTATTGAGCAAACTTTACTGCAAGAAGCACAACGGAAGCAGCAATCCAGCTGCAACTGGAGTACAGGAACCACCACCTTCCCATGTCGGAGAGCACAATCAACATAACAGGAAAACCAACGAGAGAACCGCCAACCTCTGTTGTTGATTGATTTCAATCTACCTCATGTAGCCCCCGACTGTAAGAATGATGGCGGTGCTCCAAACTTGCCAAATGAGCTAGATAACCAGTCAGTCCGTCCAGCTAGATAACCATGGTTTTTACCAGCACCAACATCTGTTGAGGCTAGTTCAGAGGAGCAATCTAATGTTATTTTTTTTACTGCAGTTATTTTTTATAAAAAAAAATTGCAGTGTGTTTAGAAAATGAAGTGTAAAGTCATTTTTTATGCGCATTTAGAAACACTCTAATTAATAAAGATATCTATCATGAACTTCAGACCCTGTAAGTGAAAACGCAACCTAGCACATAATTGCGACTCCATGCACAAATATGAGCTAATTGTGATCGTACGCAGTTATTTTATGACACGCACATAAAATGCACAAAATTGAGAAAACATGTGAGAAGTCCCCACTCCCCACTAAAGCTAGCTTCTACTACTAAAGCTACAACAGCCTTGACAAAAGAAAGAAAATGCCTTTTATTGTAAGAAAGGATTGAATTACAAAATCTTAACGAATTATTGAGCAAACTTAACCGCAAGAAGCATAACAGAAGCAGCAATCAAGCTGCAACTGGAGTGCAGGAACCACCACCTTCCCATGTCGGAGAGCACACTCAACATAACAGGAAAACCAACGAGAGAACCATCAACCTCTTTTGTTGATTGATCTCAATCTACCTCATGTAGCCCCCGACTTTGAGAATGATGGCAGTGCTTCGAACTTGCCAAATGAGCTAGATAACCGGTCAGTCCATCCAGCCAGATAACCATGGTTTACCAGCACCAACAACTGTTGAGGCTAGTTCCGAGGAGTAATCTAATGTTATTTTTTCAACTGCGATTTCTTTTTAAAAAATTGCAGTGTGTTTAGAAAATGAAGTGTAAAGTCATTTTTTATGCGCATTTAGAAACACCCTAATTAATAAGGTATCTATCATGAACTTCAAACCCCGTAAGCGAAAACGCAACCTAGCATATAATTGCAATTCCATGCACAAATATGAGCTAATTGTGATCGTACGCAGTTATTTTATGACACGCACATAAAATGCACAAGGATATGAAAACTTGTGAGAAGTCCCCACTAAAGCTAGCTTCTACTACTCAAGCTACAACAGCCATTACAAAATGAAAGAAAATGTCTTTTATTGTAAGAAAAGATGAAATCATAAAATTTTAACTAATTATTGAGGAAACTTTACCGCAAGAAGCACAACTAAAGCAGCAATGCAGCTGCACCTGGAGTGCACAATCCACCACCTTCCCATGTCAGAGAGCACACTCAACATAACAGGAAAAGCCACAAGAGAACCATTAACCTCAGTTGTTGATTGGTCTCAATCTGCCTCATGTATCCCCCGAATTTAAGAATGATGGCAGTGCTACAAACTTGCCGAATGAGCTAGATAACCAGTCAGTCCGTTCAGCCAGATAACCATGGTTTACCAGCACCAACAGCTGTTGAGGCTAGTTCTGAGCAGCAATCTAATGTTAATTTCAACTGTGATTGTTTTTTAAAAATTGTAGTGTGTTTTGAAAATGCAGTGTGTGAAGTAATTTTTTAAGTGCATTTAGAAACACCCTAATTATTAATGTGTCTATCATGAACTTCTGGTTATCAGACCCCGCAATTTAAAACGCCAACCTAGCACATAATTGCGATTCCATGAACAAATATGAGCTAAATGTGATCGTATGCAGTCATTTTATGACAAGCACAGAAAATGCACAAGGATTAGACAACTTGTGTGCATCCCTACCAAAGCTAGCTTCAACTACTGAAGCTACGATAGCCATGACTAAAATAAAGAAAATGCCTTCTATTGTAAGAAAAGACCGAATCAGAAAATCTTAACGAATTATTGAGGAAACTTTACCGCAAGAAGCGCAATTAAAGCAGCCATCCAGCTGCACCTGGAGTGCACAAAACACCACCTTTGCGTGTCAGACAGCACACTCAACATAACAGGAAAAGCCACAAGAGAACCATCAACCTCAGTTGTTGATTGATCTCAATCTGCCTCATGTATCCCCCGAATTTGAGAATGATGGTGGTACTACAAACTTGCCAAATGAGCTAGGTCCGTCCAGCCAAATAACCATGATTTACCAGCACCACCAACAACTGTTGAGGCTAGTTCCGAGCAGTAATCTAATGTTAATTTCAACTCTGATTTTTTTAAAAGGTTGTAGTGTTTAAAAAATGAAGTAATTTTTTAGGTGCATTTAGCAAGACCCTAATTAATAATCTATGATATATCTATCTTGAACTTCTGTTCTTGAAGCTAGTTCCGAACAGCAATCTAATGTTAATTTCGACTGTGATTTTTTTAAAGAAGTGTGTTTAGAAATTGCAGTGTGTAAAGTAATTTTTGAAGTCCACATACAAAAACCCTAATTAATAATATATCTATTATGACCTTCTGGTCATCAGACCTCGCAAATCAAAAAGCAACCTAGCACATAATTGTATTCCATGCACAAATATGAGCTAATTGTGATAGTATGCAGTTAATTTATGAAACGCACAGAAAATGCTCAAGAATGAAGAAACTTGTGAACAGTCTCCACGAAAGCTGGCTTCTACTAGTAAAGCTACAACAGCCATGACTAAAAGAAAGAAAATACCTATTATTGTAAGAGAAGATCGAATTAGAAAATCTTAATTTATTACTGAGGAAACTTTACGGCAAGAAGCACAACTAATGCAGCCATCCCACTGCACCTGGAGTGCACGAACCACCACCTTCCTATCTCAAGATTTGCATCAAATGCCGCAACAAAAAGAATATTCATTAAAATGTTATTTTATTTTATTTTTTTAATTTTTTATACGCACATTAAATTGAAATCGTGAAACAAATTAATAATATTCATACAATATAAATTAATTTATATTTATAATTTAAGAAATTATTGAAATAGTTTATTGATTCATTTGAGATAATTTACTAAATAATTTTAATTAAAAATAAATTATTGACCGATACTTATGTTATCAATAATTAAATAAAAAAAAGTTTAATTAAAATAATTAAAAATATATTATTTAGTAATAATTTTAAATAATATAAAATAGAAAAGCGTAGGATCCATCCGCATCAATTCGGATAAGGTGAATAGTGCAACACCAGCACTATCCGCACCAAATTCGATTAAGGTGAATTTGGGTATTTACGTTATCATTGGAGTTGCCCTAACATAGATGATGGTAGGAATCCAAGACCGAAGTCTATGGTCTACAAATGTATATTGAGAGAGAGATGAATACATACACATGCACATGTAATTATGAGCAGATATAACTGCATATATACAAGTTTATTAATGTGTATGCACAAATTTGTTCATGCATTCACACATATAGCACGTGTGTGCACGTACACACCCTGTTTTTATCTACTTTAAATTTTTACCTCTGTGCATGACATGAATAAAGGATGAATTAAAAATCAAGAAAAAATTATGTAACACTCACCTTCAATCTGGAGAAAGTGGAATTGAGACATTGTAATTTCATCAATATACCAAAAGTAAACTATATTGTTCACAAAGCAATGAAAAATTTCAAGCTAAACAATGAATATAAGACTTTGAAAAAGTGATGGATGTGGATTTACAAGAATTTGACAAATGATATCAAGGATGTATTAAAAAAAATCTAGATAGCAACAATCACATTGGTCCTTCTAGATCATTTGATGAGTGATTTTCAATTCTATGAAAAGTTACCTAAATTTAGTATTAAATTGATCGAATTCATTGATGTTTATTAATATCTAATAGGTCTGACAAGCAATCAAAGTAGGTGCTGCCTCAACATGAAATTCCTGATGAAATCCCATATACCACAAGTGGAAAGAGTATCATTTTCACCTCACACAGCAAAAGGCAAGCTGAAGAAAATTCAATCAGACTACAGATTTTGAGTATTACATTCACTGCAACCTAGCTCTTTGCTCTTGCTCTTGCTCTTGCTTTGGGAATATCCTAGTCAGTAGACATCTAAGCAATCATTAATGATCACCAATCAAAGAATTTTTTACTATTTGAGATGAGTTTATATAAAAAGGTCTTTATACATTACAGACTAGTAGTCTATACACACAAGAGCACACACACATATGTGAATATTATATAATATGAACTCAGAAATACAAATTAAGGTAGCAATTTTAAGTTTCAAAATTGTTATTTAAAGGGATAGCTGCCTTAAAATACACGAACTTTACACCAATTTTGGTTTTTCACATGATTTTAAAAACGTACTTCCTATAACATAAACTTAACAACTTTTGCAATATAATATTTTCACATTTTCAACAAATTAAAACCAACATGAATCATGTTGTAATTGCATATGGTTTCATTTGGCCAGAAACAACATTACTTCAATTGGTTTCAATCATGTGAAAGCATCAGGATTATATGTGGTTGAAAACATGGTATAAAAAAAACAATCAAGGCGTACCTTGAGGTGAGGCGGTGGAAAACCGTCTCCGAGGCGGCGCATCGACCAGTGAAGCATGCTTTTCTGTGAGGCGCAAGTGGAATAAGTCCATTATTCCAACATCTCCTCTCTTCTAATCTTGGAGTAGTGATAGAAAACCCGAACCATTGTGATGGAGAAAAGAGCGGCGGGAGGGAGAGAGTGAATGAATGTGTGGCGGAAAAAAAAATGCGAACCCTAGAATGCAAGTGCAATTATTATAGGGTTATATTTATTGTTAACCAAATTATAGTTACTGAGCTATAAATTTCTATATAAAAAAACTACTTCCAACCAAATAAAAAGTAGATTTTTTAAAAAAAAATCTATATAAAGTAAAAAAATGTTTAAAATTTGATTGTTTTTTCTTCTTAAGTTGACGCTTGAGAAATCGCCTTAGTTCCCAATTCCACGTTTCAAAACCTTGGTTGGAAATGTTAAAATGTTGTAATTGCAAAAGTTGGTAAATTTTTGTTATTGGAAATGCATTTTTAAAATCATGTGAAAAACCAAAATTGATGCAAAGTTAGTGTATTTTAAGGCAATTATCCCTTATTTAAATATGGCATGCTATCTTTTGTACTTAATGCACAAATATGTCATTAAGTTTTTCACGGTGTCCATACTCTAGAAGATAAAAGTAATGCTTGCTGAGTCAGAATCCTAAATGGCTTCGAGGATGAACCGTTTCAAGAAACAGAAAATATCAATGATGTATATAAGGTTAAATAACATAAATTCGAATATACACATACAAATATAAACTTGAGTTCATTATACATGTGCACATGTGGCCATCTACACACACACACACACACATATATATAGAAAAGTGGGCACACACGCATACCTTAGGTAGATAGGATAGAGTCTGAAACATAGATATTTACATATCTGTATATACCTTAGGTATGCATATAGCCATATTTGCATGTACACTCATAATACACTCGTAAAGGGATGACTACAAACTAATCTATATTATATATTAGTGTATGAGCATATTTCACATGAATTCAATTAACACGACCTTTACCTTTTATACATGTGCATACATATATGAAGAAGTAATAAAAAGATATAGATACTATCATACTATTTATAAGTTGATTGAAATGTAATGGACATGTTCACAAGTATATTTCGCCTTTATGAAAACATGTGGACTCTTATTGATAATAAAAAATATGTACTGCTCACTTACCCCCCCCCCCCCACACACACACACACAAACCCAAACAAACAGGACACCTGCCATTTTTCTTTCCCAATTTAAGTTCGAATAATGAAAGAATTGTTTTGTGTTTTAGTAGTTTATTACAATAATCTTATTCTTTTCTAATTTCCTTAGATCGATAGCACTTACCAAAAATAGAAGTTGGATTTAGGTTGTAAAATTTATTCTTAACAAAATAGAGAACAAAGTAGATAGGATATACAAGCAATGAATAAAAGGTACCAATTCCTCTAGTAAGTAAGTTTTACATGTCTTGTTCTTATACCATACCCTCTCGTGAACTAAGAGGAAAGAATTCCTTTATTTGATGGATAGTTATTATAAGTTTATAACATATACACTTGATTAGCACTTCATGCTTAGTCAGAGGACTGTTTTCCCACATCACCTTGTTCAGTACTTGGACCAGCAACCAGTGAACTCACTGAACTGTTATAAAGGTGTGGTGTAATCTATAATTCAGTTAAGAACATCATACATAAATGTCTGATTAATGGCCACCTCATTATAAACTTGAGCTGATAATATATTAACATGACCAAACTTCTCAAACTAATTAAGAATCAACTTCTAAATGATCATGGAAAAACTAACTTTCCACCACTATCTTGGGTAAATGATACAGGCACTCTCACTTTATCTTTATGAATTCTCAAAAAAAAAAAAAAAGTCCCATCTCAATCAACTAGGTACTTAATAATGGATTGGAATAAGCATTTTCAATTTAAGTCTAATTCTTACACAGATGCATAAGGATAAAACACACTGATCAAACCAAATGGTTTATTGGAACTTGGATATAAGTTGTATGTTTCTATTTTATTTTTTTTAAAAAGAGTTCGAAAATTGAAATTAGGAATTTGAATTACAGAAAAAGGTTGAAGATAGCCAAGAGTAATTTAACAGCCGCATTAAAATTTAACCATGTAGAATAAGTAATTTCACAACGTAAGGTATTTAATTTCATCAATAAGATGCTCCTATTCTCCCCTTATGCTACATAAAATACAATGAATTTTCCTGTTCCGCCTTGCCAGAGAAGATAATAATCAAGTACCTGGCTCCTCAGGAGAATCTTACATCTCAACTACATCTGTTTGACTGATAACCTAGAACTCAAACAACTTGTATATTTTCTTTCTCAAAGTTACAAACTAGGAGTTGCCAGCAATTTTTTATGCGGGTTTATTACACTAAGATGACTTCACCCCAATGAGCTACTAGCACTAGCGAGACCATGGATCTTGAAACAGATAACCCTTCTAGTGCCAGCATGGTAGGAAGGCAACATCTCAGCATGATAAAAGGAAAAATAGCTTAGGCTCCTACTGAAAAAAACTAGAACCAAACAATAAAAACTTGCATAAACATTACGAATGATGATGAGGAAAAACTTACAAGGAGCGAGTAGGTTCGGAAGCGAGCAAGAGACAGCAACATAGGATACATATCCAAAACAGCAAGAGCAATGTACTCTATTATTCTTGGAACCTGCACTCACAAATTACTTGCCTACAATAAGAATGCAAAAGCCTACAAAGAAAATGGCCTATAAGTTGAGCATTTGATGAGAAAACACAGATAATAACAAAAATTGATATTAGCATAAATTAACAGCTTGCCACTTCTCCATTTTCCGGGCACACCTTCGTTTCCCATTCTCCAATCTGGAACTGATTCTAGGGTTTCAGGAAGCTAGATTTGGGGATTTTGGTTCAATTTCGTGTAGTGTTTGCAGTTTGCAGTCAGAAAAACCAATGGATTTTTATATGGAGAAAAATGGCACGAGAGTAACGTTATTACAGAATTGGCGTTGGGCATGATCACCTATCTTTCCTTACATATTGCAGCAAAGTGCTATCTGGTGTTTATCAGTTAATGAGCTCTAATCAATTTCATTTATAATTGAGGAAAAGGCTCAAATATATCTTTTATGTTCACTTTTGTGTACAAATAATCTCCTAAAATTATTTTGGGTACAAATACAGTTTGACATTGGCTAATATCGATATTAATGTCTCTCTCTATCCATATTCCAATTTTCAGTTAGAATTGTAGTTAAGCTGGGAATTGTGGAGCGCTTATGATGTTATTTAGCACTAGTTTACCACTAAAGTAAAAAAAATAAAATATATATATGATTTTTCTTCTGTGTATGCAAATACTAGTATAAAATATCTGGATTATTTAGCACCAGTTTACCACTAAAGTAAAATATATATATATATATATATATGATTTTTCTTCTGTGTATGCAAATACTTGTAGGAAATATCTGGATTATTTAATGAATAAGTTGCCGAATTAATCTAGTTTCTGTGTATGCATATACTTGTAGAAAACAATAGATCGAGTTTTAAATAATTGCATGCATAATCATATTTACCAATTACTGAATAAAGGCTAAGGAATATCGAAAATGTCACTTTCATGTGCATTGCACTTTTCATCAACCAACTCCATAGTAGTTGATTTACTGATTGAATTTTTTTTTAAAAAAAAAATCTGCCAAATGAGTGCACGAAATAAGATGATGAGTAAATACGTCCTTGGTTTTTCACTTCATCACACAAAAATTGAGATTTTTTTTGAAGAAAGACAACTAGTGTGTACAGATATAAGCATTCACTATAGGGGCTAAAAGTTTATTGAATATTCACACTGCATCTTGGAACTTTTCAAGCGAAGAACAAACACAAGGAGCACGACAATTCTAGATATGAAAAATTAAGAAAATAGTCAGACAGTGAGATGGATAAATGATAAGTTAAATACCTCCACATAATTCTACTTGTCAGATAGTAAGGTGATTATTCTGGACACTTTTCATACATGTAATTTGAGTGCGATGCCTGAAATAAAAGAAAAGATAAAAGAGGACAAATAAGAGACAGAAGACAAAAACAAAAATAAAAAGCTGAAAGGTTGCTAGATATGAATTCACCTTTCATTATGCAATCTTCAAAAACATGTTGAATTGTACCGAGCAGCAGTGCCATGGCTACATAGATCATAGCCTGCCTACAATGATATGCCTATAAATTCTTAGAGATGCAGGTTTGTCCTCTTTATTAGGATAGGCAACCTCCAATGGTTTGCACCATTTTTGGTGCAAAAATTGTGCACCATTTTGGAGCAAAACCTGCACAAATTTTGCACCAAAATGGTGCAATTTTAGCACCAAAAGTATCTGAATTTCACGACATCATTCTCATTCACGACACTACGTACCTTTCGAAACTTCTCTACTAATTTCAAATGCTCAAAATTGTAATCTTCACCAAAACCTAACTCTTTCAAGAATGACACATCCTCAAAATCCACTCCACAATTCTTCCCAAACAAATCATGGGCTTTTCCAGATTTATTTCCATCTTCAATTACCGAGCCCGGCAAAAAGAAAAGAACGAAGAAGAATAAAAACAGCAACTGCACAAATCAACTGCATATAATCAATTTTCTTAGAAAGAATAAACTATTGCGAATCTTGATCTGCTCCTTTTCCCCAGAAATCCAGTATTATTACTGCTATTAGTGCTAGTGTTCCTAGCATATGAAGAACGCTGCAATAATTGGTGATTCATCTTCAATGCCAGCCCAGTTTCAAGTGAGTCCATTTACCTTCCCATCAAAAAAAGAAACTCTAAAAATTCAATCTTTATTCCTGATATTTAGTGTACATCTAAATACGTGTTTCAAATCAATAAAACGTTTTTACTTTCTTACAAGAAAAAAAAACCATATTGTACCCCCCAAAAATAATAAATAAATAAAAAGTGTTGCTATTTCACTACAATAATTATTTTTTATACTACAAAATAAATTAATTATAAAATTACTTAACTATCCTTATTAAATAAAAATATAATAATTCAATAATTAAATAAAATAAATAGAAAAGAAAAGGGAAAAACATAGTTCTTCCTCGGTAAGTTCCCCCAGCCGCGGCCGCCGCCGCCCCTTTCACCCATCGTCCCATCTGCTACAACCGCCATTTTGCATATATAACAAAAAATAAATACATATATATAAAATAAAATAAAATAAAAACGCAAGAAGAGAACACCCTTCAGCACTTCTCCGCCATATTCAACTTCTTCTCCAGCGAAGATTGAATTAAGTCCAATTTGAAAATAGATTTTCAAAAATAACTAATTTGATCGAAAATATAATTTTGAATATGTTTTGTACATTCGAAAAATAATTTCCTAACTTCTGTGACGAAATTCGAATTGTATTTTTGCGAACTAATTTTTAATTTTGAATCTTCATCTTCCCATAGTGGCGAGCGAGCAGTGTTGATTTTGATTTTTGAGGGAAGAGATGCGAGGTTGGCATCGGCGGTGAACAGCGGACATTTTGGGATTTAACTTTTTTTCTAATTTATTTATTTAAATAAGTAACATGATGTGATATATAGAATAAAATATGAAGTGTAGAAAATTAGTGAAGTGCCATGAGTAAAAAGTTTAGTGCATTCGGCAACACCCTAAATAAAATTGATTGTATGAATAATGTGGTAATTATATTAGTGTTAGTATGCTTTTAAATCATGAATTGCTATTTGCAGCACAAATGAAAAAAACTAAAAATAAAATAATTTTGAACTTACTTAAATAGTCTTTAAGTATTTTTTTACATTACATAAAATATTTTTTGCAACACGAATTTAAAAAGAAAAAAAAATTACTATAAAAAGAATAAATAAAAAACAAAAAAAAAGCATCAAGAAAACAACAAAGCAAAGATTCCCATTTCTTCTATCTTCTTCTCTGGCAAGACGTCCATGCTCGTTGGTTGCCGCCACCAGGCCCGGCAATAAGCGAGCATTTGCACTGGCGTCTCCATTTTATGAGGGCTCACATTTTTTAATTTGTTTCACATCCATGTATGTGTATATATATATATATACAATTCCTCTCTTTCTCTCTGTTTCATAAGACAATGGACATAATATTCTATTTTTGTTTAAATTAGTTTGATGTTGTATTTGAATGTTATCAACAATATCAATAAAGTATTTTGATATTTTTTTTGTCAAAATATAATTGTAATATGGAAATATTTAAATATGTATTACTAATTTTATTTTATTTTTTCAGTAATAAGGTTCCAATTTTTATAATTAGCACATGAGGCCGTGAATATTTAAGACAGCCCTGATTGCCAGGTACCTCCCTCATCAACCCCGGTGGCAAGATCCTACTTGACAATCGGTTTTGATGATGGTTTGGAGAAGCTGTCATCCATCCCTTTCTCGAACTAAAATTTTTAAATATTCAACGTTGGTTCAAAACTCTTTTCATGATTAATATTTAAAAAAAAATTGAAACTAAATTTATCACCATGTTATTTTCGAACTAAGTTATGTTTTCAAATCAAACTCCAAGTTCAAAACTTTGTTTTCGAATCAGACAATAAATAGCCCTGAAACTTAATTGAGAGGCAAGGGATAGTAGATTTACAGCTCTCATATTTTAAGGTGGTGAGTCTATAACTTTTTTTTTGCATAAAAAGACGGAGGAGGGGGGAGAAGAAGGGATAGCGTTGAAGAGGTGGGTGGTAGTTGATTCTGCAAATTATCAATGGCTTGGATGAAGGATGTTTTTTTTTTCTTTTTAATATTTCATTTTATTGATTATTTTTATTTTTGCAGTAAGGATATTTATGGAATTTTATAATTATTTATTTATAATTTATTTTATGGTGCAAAAAGTAATTTTGTGATGCAAATAGTTGTTTCCTTTTAAAATTATGTGGCAACCAAAAAATGATGCAAAGTTTATGTATTTTAAGTTAATTGTCTCAAAATACAATAGAGAGGAGATTTTTTAGCTTTTGATAGTTAATTTCTATAATTCATATCACAAATTTATATATAAAGAGTTTTTTTTTTTTTGAATGAGTATATATAAACAATTTTTGTTAATCATAAATCGACAAATCTACTCTTTTTGTAATGTGTATATAATAAAGTTTATAATCATAAAAAATAAATAATACAATTCAAAATTCAATCCTCGCACTCTCAATTCCAAACCATTCAATTACATTAGAATACTATTTACATGCCCTGAATAAAAATTGAACTAAAGATTCTCAAAAATTAAACAACTTCCTTTCTTAAGGTTTGAATAAAAAAATTATAAATGTAAAACTGAATCATTAGCCGCGTAGCGTTTGTAGTCCAACGGTTAGGATAATTGCCTTCCAAGCAATAGACCCGGGTTCGACTCCCGGCAAACGCAATTCTTTTTCCTTCACATTATTTTTTCCCTCAAAAATAAGATTTCCCATGCTTAGATATAACTAAATGCAATCAGTGGCGGATGGAAGTGCCCCCCTCCCAAATTTTTTTTTTGTGGTGTTATTTAGTTAAATTCTATTTTTCCTCCTTATTTTATTTTATTTTTTAATTTAAGGTAATTTTATTAGGCTTGATATATTTTGAAAAAATATATGATATTAGTTTATATATAATTGAGCTTGGGTAATTGAGTCTCACTCAAATATATAAATAAATATTGGAACATAATTAAATACACACAAATTAAACAAATTCTCTCAAATCTCTCTCCAATCAAACCAAATTAAACAAAGTAGGGTTCATGAATGAGCAATTCGACTCTTATGAATTAGATTACATATTTATTAAATTGATATCAATTTCAATTTAACAATGAATCATGATTGAATTGCATTATTTATTTATTTTAGTTTTTTATTTGAAATTATTGATCTATGTTATTCACATAATTTATTTTATAAATTATATATTGTGAAGTTTTCATTTTATTAACTCACCACCTGGATTATAATTTCTACCTCAAATGATTAGTATGAATGAATTATCATTCGAAATTTTATTGTTGGTCATAACCAATTAAATTTCAATTAACAAATTAGTTTATATTAGAAAAGAATTCAATTCAAATTTTAATTATTTATGTTATATTTTTTAGTTATTTATTTTAATGAAAACGACATTATTTTCTATTTAATTTGGGGAAGGGAAAGAAAGACAAAAGTGTAAACTGATCCTAAAAAATGACATCGTTTCACTATAAAAAATAATGAACAAATGAAAATGGTGTCATTCACAAATACACCTATAGTAAAAAGTAATTAAATGCATAATTATTCACAATTGTCTAATTTTTAATGTTCTTTCTTAGCGGCATGAATAAATAGGAAGTACGAACAGTTGTCGTTTCGCCCCCTGAAGAAAATTTTCTGGATCCACCCTTGAATGCAATTATATGTTATAGAGATGTCATAGCAAGCAACATTTTAATAATTCTTCATATTTCATAGAAAGGAGACAAAACTATAAAATAAATTTGGATGCTATTCAATTTTTTTGTTAATGATATAATAAAAATTTGGACCAAATATCAATGAATTAATAATGCATAATTGTAAATTTTGAATACTTCTCTACATGCATTTTGATTTCATTTATTGTTAAAAATATTTAAAGGAAATTGATTTCCTAGTTACTAAAGAAATTAAAAGAGGATAAAATGTTACAAATAATAATTTTGAAATGTTGAATATAACTTGTGTAATCAATAAATTGTATAAGAAAGCATGCACTATTTGTTAGACATTACCCCCCCCCCCCCAACACACACATATATATATGCAACTAATTTTTAGATATATAAATATATATTAGGCAGCAAATCTATAAATGTATAATATGGATATATAAGCGACGAACTAATCTCAAAAAAATAAAATTGGATGCAATTAAATTTTATAAGGAAAACTAATGAATATAGTAGTATTTTTCACCTTTTTTTTGGTTTTATACAATATATGACAAAGGCCTTTTTTACATATTCAGCCAAGTATTATATATATATATATATATATATATATATATATATTATATATAGGGATTGATCAAAAATACACATTTTTCTGATGTAGGAACTATAGGAACCTATCTTATACCGTCCACCTAAATGATCTAATAGCTGAGATTAAATGTCAAAGTCAAGGCAAAAAAGAGGAGTCAGGGGTATAATTGTCCGATCCCCATAAAAAAAAAGCTGATGTCATCACTTTTTAAAAAAAATCCTAAAAACTTTGAACGACTATAACTCACTCGTTTCAAATCGGATCAACGCAAATAATATATCAAATTAAAGATCTTTTCATACTCTTTAATTCAAGATCAGTCATGGATATATTTGTTTAAATAAATATAGACGAAAAATACAAAATATAAATTTTTACTCGTGTCCAGCGCAAAAATGTTTTCGTTAGCTTTTGAATAATGGTTCGTCAGCATTATGATAAGTTGATAATGTATGCTAACAAGCATTTGTTATATGCTAACATATTGCATTAATTGTACTAATGAATGATTATCATAATGTTAACATAGTACGCATAATTATATTATTATTATGATTTATTACATTTCAATTATGATTTATAATTATTTTTTATGATTTAATTTTTATGTTTTAGTTACTAATTGAATATTATATATTATTTATTTCATCAAATTAGAATATATTAGTTAGAGTTTTCTTTATCCATTTATGGTTTATAACTTATGCTAATGATGAATTGTCATACGCTAACATAGTTTATTCGCAATGCTGATAAAATAATATCATTATGCTAATGTTTTATATTTATATTGTTATTATGATTTATTCCATCCAATTGGGGTTTATAATTAATTTTTAGAATTATATTCTATTTTTAGATCATTGAAGTTTATTATATCTGAATTATGGTTTATTTCATACTATTAGAATTTATAATTATACTTTAGAATTTAATTTTTCGTTAACAATATGAGTAAAATTTTCATTAGCATAAAGATAACGCTTCGTTAGCATGATGATAATACTCCGTTAGCATAACAATATGTTATCAAATATCCTTCGCGATTTTTATAAGAATTACCAAATTACCTTAATACCCCCACGCAATTTTTTTTTCAAATATTACAGAATTGCCACCACTCTTTTTAATCAAATCTAGACCATAGATCTTTATTGATTGTATGGTGTGAGATGGGTTCCTAGTTCCTATACTAGGTAGGGTTTGCATTGTAACCCTCCTATATATATATATATATATATATATATATATATATATATTTGGGTTCAAATGAGAACACAAACCCTATGTAGGAAATAGTAATAAATTCAGGCCGTATGATGCATATATTTGAATGGACAAGATCAGTTTCTATTTGAGGGATCAGATTGCAATTATTTAATAATATAATTTAGTCAGGGATATATATGTATTTTACATATTAATATATAAAATGTAATCCAACGATTTTTGGGATTTCCATAATAGATGCAATTATGGATTCTATGTCAATTTACTTTGTAAATTAATTATGATGCAACCGTTTTTTTTTAATATCAACAGCCGATACAATTTTTTCTTTCGTCTATTATCTGGTGATTATTCTAAAAACAGTTCATTGGAAGATAGCAAAAATCTAATAACTTCTGCAAAATTTGCCAAATTTCTAATCGATATATTGGGACGACTTATATGGTGGATTGTTTGATAGTTGTTCGATAGAAAATCAAGATATCAACATCGATGGAAAATTCAGGTATTTCACGCATAATCATCGTGGTTATAAATAATACTTGTTTGTGTTTCGATAAAATTTGTATATTAATTTGAGTTCTCGTAAAAAATATGCGTTCATGGGTAGATCTCCCTAGTTTGTGTGGTTCATTTAAATGTCAGAATATGGCTGTAAGCGACGCACGCTTTGCTATCTATAGTGAAAAGGTTTGCTAATTAAGACCTGTATGGATGCATTGGTCAGTGTGGTGATATGAACAATAAACGTTTTGCTAACTAACGTAGAGATGCTTGCTACTTAATTACTGTATGTTTGCTAATTGAAACGACAGACAGTAATACATCTACAGAAGGTCATGTGTGTGATGATTATATACCAGAGTGTGAAGAATCGTTGAAACCATTTGTTGGACAGAAGTTCAAAAGTGTAGAGGATGGTATTGATTTTTATAGGCGTTATGGTGCAACTGCTGGGTTTGATATTCGTCGTGGTATGGCTAGAATATGCTATCTAACGGAAAAATATTTGCTAATTAAGACATTACAATAATGCATTGATTGTAGTGTGTTGTATTTCGTAATTTCATCTCATTTGATATAAATCATATATGTTTTTTCACTACGAATGCAAGTTAATTTCATATCTCAGAATTTTATGGATGGGCGATAGTCAGAATTTTAATTAGTGCGAGTTGTTTGTTATATGTGTTTATAGTAATTCTTTTTTTTTTATGCATGGGGTTCACGACATATATATTTTCAATCAGTGACATTATATTGCTACCAACGGAATACAATTTGCTAACCAATGCATGAAGTTTTGCTAATTTTAAGCTGTGTGCAGTGAAATAATATTAGTTACACAGTTATGATGTTTGTTTGTAATTATTAAATTATATAGTTTCATGAAGTTTAATTTTTAAAACGTTGTAGGCGAAGTTGCAGAGTATTCATCTATGTTATATATTGGACGGTCATGACAAAAAATACGTGAGTTGATATTTTTGTTCTTATATGTAGGGGTTTTTGGAGTTGTGTTTGTGTGTCATGTTAACGATCAGAATGTTGCTAGATACAATATATGATTTGCTAACTAGTTTATCATTATTTGGTAATTCAAAATCTACACGTAGTTCATGACGATTTTTAATTTGTATGATTTATATAAGTTGTGTTAACTGTCAGAATGTTGCTATATGTGACATATGATTTGCTAACTAATTTAGAAATGTTTGCTAATTCAGAACCTTAATATAAACAGACATGTTTATGTTGTTTGTGTGATTTAATTATATCGACATATTTTCTATTATAAATATTATTATTATGGTTATTATTTTTATTTTTTATTCTTAATATATATAGCTTAATGAATTATGATTTTATTAAAATGACATGTAGTAATTTGTCTCAAGATAATCATGCAATTGAGGATTATATACCAGAGTGTGAAAAATCGTTAAAACCATTTGATGGTCAGAAGTTCAAAAGTGTAGAGGATGATATTATTTTTTATAGAAATTATGGTGCAGCTGCTGGCTTTGACATTCGTCGTGGTACAACTAGAAGGTCTAATGATGGTGTTATTATATGGAAGTACGTGTTATACAGTCGTGAAAGTGAAAAGAATTCGGTTGAGGATGAAATTGGCGATGATGTAAAGAAGAAATGACGTAGAGTATCAAAGAGGGCCAACTGCATGGCTCGACTAATGTTTGCAAATTTATTGGATTGCGTTAACAAATAAAAGATTTGTTGTTAGCAAATATTCAGCCGTCTGTTAGCCAAAAATGTTTAATTCACTTTATCATATTTTGTTGGTTTGGATATTAGCTAACAATATCATTATGCTAATGTTGTTTATTTCAAAAGTTGAGATTGCATCCGGATTTTTTATATTTTTTTTTTGTAATATAATATTTGCTAAATAATACAGTTAGTTTTGCTAATTCAATACTTTTTACAAACAAACGAAATTTGTTTATGCTATTATATTGTATTCGCAAGGTAATAATATTATATTTTAAAAAATTAAATGCATCAACATGACACTAACCTACGTACAATTGTGTTTGTTTTATAATTAGTTGTGAGGTAATTGCTACCCGTAAAACAATATTTTGCTATCTAATGCAATACGATTTGCTAATTTATAAGATTTTAAGGTTTATTAATTCAAAAGGTGAGATTGTATCCGCCATTCCATTTTTGTTGCAATATAATTTTTAAACTAAAGATTACAATAAGGTTTGCTAATACAATACTTTTTATAGAAGACTAACTATTGGAGGTTGTGTTTGTTTTATAGTTATTGTCAGACAATTGCTATCTGTAAAATAATATTTGCTAACTATTGCAATATGGTTTGCTCATACAATACTTTTTTCGTTGCTTGCTTCTCAAGCCGTGATCACTTTGATGGCTCCCACCCAAATAAACAAACATCCAACAAAAGGAAACATAAATTAACAAATTAACTAATATCCAAACCAGCAAGTTATGATAAACTGAATTAAACATTTTTAGCTAATAGGCGGCTGAATATTTGCTAACAACAAATCTAAAACATTACACTTTTTGTTTCTATAACAATAAATAAACAGGAGTTCACCACCAATAGAAAATTTAAGGTAAGAAAAAACACCTTCCACAAACCTACCAAGAGCCAAACGGAATTTTTTTTTAAAAAAAACCAAAGAATTGAAACCATTAAACTATTTTTTTGCCAAGACACAAATATGAATCTGCTACTAATCACGTCATGCAGAAATGCTAACATATTCATTTTTATTTGCTATAATCAGCTATGTATTTACTAACTGGTTCATAAATATCTAGCTAATAATGTACACTAAATTGATATCAGATTCACATAATTGCTTATACAAACATACATAATCGCTAACAGTAACATACAAAATTAGAATGCCATTCTTAAAAAACATACATCATATCTAGCCTTCTAAAATCAACCAATTGCAATATAATATTTTATGATAAAATTGTTCACCATATATGCTGAAAAGAATATTATTTGCTAATTAACATATTTTTATAATAAAAGTACTAGCATATAGTTCACTAAACATATTTGCTAACGGAAATGGTAACATATGCTATTCCGTCATAATTATTTGCTAATAATCATAATTTGTACCATTTAATTCTACCAATTGCAAATGGCCAATATCTCTGAACCGTTGAAGGATCAGTCGAACAATAAAAGCAGCCCAAATCATAAACAGAGAAATAACTTAAACTGGTGATTTAGAATGAAAATCAATCTTTATTCAAAATAGGCAAATAAAATTATTATGATCATCCCTCTAAATATTGACCGACATAGTTAGGGCTGCTAATACGGATGGGTTCGGGTACCCTGCCCGGTTTTACTGGGTACCCGGCCCCGGAAATCTGCCTAAAATGATACCCAACCCCGTCCCACCCAAGCTAACCGGGTATCCAAATACCCGGGCCGGGTATACGGGTCGGGAAAATGGGTACCCGTATAATCCGCTTTGTAAATCTGATTCTGAACTTTGTAATCTGTCTGTTCTTCATCATCAGAGTCTCCAAAAACATCACGAATCTCTGGAGCTGACTTCATTCATTCTCTCCAAACACAACCAAAAATATTCACATCTTGTAAATACACCTTTCTCTTAATACACAATAAAACGAACCTAGCCTAGGATTAATAGGTGAAAGTTCAAACATCAACACAAAGCCACAATGATCATCATTCATCAATAATTCAATGCAATTATAAAAACTTTAAAGTCATCATCATTCAAAATATTAAATATTCTTTCAAAGATTAAACTACTCAAGTCATGAAGTCGAGAAACAAAACAAAGTTCAAATCAAAGACAAACCAATGAAAGCATAATAAAGTGAATTAACAAAGTTCGAATAAAAATATCTCTCCAACTCTTCCTCTCAAATTCAAAGGCCACCACTAGTTCCAATTTGTCTCTAAGCATTTTCAGTACTCGTTGCCATCACTTTGCTTAACACTGTTGACATAGAAAGAAATAAATTAAGAATTTAAGAAAAATGAATAAAGAAATCAACATAGTATAAATGTAACAAACTATAAAATTTTACGAACCTCTAGAAAATTCTCTTTCAAGTTCTTCTTATGCCACTCATTCTTCATCTTTCTTCTCAACAAGATGAGATTTCAACCAATCCTCGGCACAAATAAACACCTCAACCATATTAGGAGTCAATGAGCTTCTATATGGGCATAAAACACGTCCGCCTATGCTAAATGCAGACTCAGAAGCAACACTCGAAATAGGTATAGCCAATATATCTCTTGCCATATCAGACAGAATGAGGTAGCATACATAATTCTTAGACCACCAATTCAAGATATCGAACCCATCGACATTCTTTTGTGGTTTTTCTGTTAGATAGAGAGTGAGCTCGCTATAATCATCCTGATCAGATTCATCATCACTAACCACTAGATTCTTCAAACTAAGAGCCCTTTGACGATCAACTCACCCATGACTACGAACAACACCACTCCCTGATCGAGTTATAGTCGAAGTCAGCTGACTCATCTTCTGATTCTTATAGAAATCATACATCTCCTTCGTTGAATCTGTCAACTCTTTCACCATAATGGCTGTCCGGTTTTGTACATACACTGTTTTGAAGCACTTCTCCACATGTTTCATCTTTTGTCGTGGATCCAACACTGCAGCGAGGTAAAGAATACGATTCATCTTAGGATTCAGCTCCTTTTCTTCTATCCAATATTTTCCAATCTTTATCCCCATCTTTGTAGCCATGGCACTTACTTCAGAAACTTCATTCATCTCCAATGCTTGAATGAGGTCAAAGATGTCACACATCTCTACAAACAATAAATGTGAAGTGGCATATGTGGTTCCGGAGACAATAAGTGTCAACTCGTAGAACTTCTTCAAATATTCACTCATCTTCCTCACATTGAACCAATCTATAGCATCAAGAGGCCCAATAGGATCATCTTTGTATTTCTTATGCATCAAGTCATCGACAAAACTAGGCGACGATGTTGCAAAGATCTTAAATGTCTCCTCGTACGGATGGGCTGACTCAAGCATCATGTATGTCGAGTTCCACCGCGTGGGGACATCCAAGCACAAGGACTTCTTGCACTGAATCCTCTCTCTGAGCATATTCACACAATCTTGGAATTGTGTACATCTTGTTGGTGAGGCCTTAATCCACTCCACAGCCTCTCTGACTCGTCTCACAGACATCCCTATGTCCTCTAACCCGTCTTGTATGACCAAATTAAGGATGTGAGTTGCACACCGCATGTGAAGGTACTTTCCACCTAGAACATCTGTCTTCCATATGATAAGATAAGAATTCACATACTTAACAGCTGCATCATTTGCAGTTGCATTATCCACAGTGCAACAAAGAATATTTTTCAAATACCAATCCCTCAATGATGTGATAATAGATTCACCAATGTCACTCCCTTTATGACTCACAATCTTTCTAAAGCTAATGATATTCTTATGCAAAACCCAATCTTTTCCTAGACAATGTGCAGTAACACAAATAAAATTTGTGTTATTTGCTGCAGTCCAACAGTCCGTGGTGATCGACACTCTTCCCATTCCTTTTTTCTGAAAAAAGGACTTCAATCTTCCTTTCTGCTCGAGAAACAACATCACACAATCTTCTCGTATTGTGTGTTTTGACGGAATCTGGAATTGAGGACATATGCACTTGACAAATCTCGTAAAACCCTCTCGTTCTACAAATAGAAAGGGAAGCTCGTCCAGAATAATCATCTCACACAACGCCAGCCTGCTTGCCTTCTGATCAAATCTCCAACTCATCAACAATCCTGATTCATTGCCATTAGCTCCAGGTGTGTAGTTCAGAATTGTTTGACCTCCTGTTGCTTGCCCATGTTTTGCTTTACATGACTTAGTATGGTTCTTTAAGCCATTGGTTCCTATGATCGCATCGGCTGCAATTAAGGTTTTACAAACCGTGCACTCACCTTTGCGTTTCTTTATTGGAGGATCACCTTCTTCAACAAAAACCACGTCATAATCTTTCCAACGCAAAGATTTCAATGTTGAATTCCTCCGTTTCACACCAGTTTCAACTTCTGTTCCTGCTTCTTTTTCTTGTTTTGTTTCTTCTTCTTCAACTCTTCCTTTCAAAGTTTCATTAAGCTCCATGTGCGGCTGTTCTTCTAATATAGTCTATTAGTTTCTGCTTGAGCGGCAGCTACTTGAGAATCTTCCATCTACAATAAAATTCAAAGACCCATCAACAAATTAAATATATATCTATATGTATGTATTGTATACACTATGTAAATATAGAGAAAAAACATAAAATAAGTATATATATATACTAATATACACGAGAGTTTAGGGTTTTAAGGTTTAAGTTGCTTGCGTGAGTGTGACAAAAAGAGATTATTTTCTTTAATATTTAACTATTAAAATATAATATTATATATATATATGATTTAAAAATTTAAAAATCGGGTAGTTCGACGGATAAATCGGGACAGTACGTGTATACCCGGTACCCGGATAGCTTAAAAAAAATCCATCACCCGTACCAACCCCATTAATTTCGGGTATTGGGTACCCGATTACCCGCCGGGTTCCGGGTCGGGATCGGGTTACCCGTATACCCGGTATCCGTATTAGCAGCCCTAGACATAGTACAATTCGGTTGCTAATAACACATTTTAAAAGCTAAATATATATTTAGCATTTGCTAACATAGAAATTAAGAGCTAACCAAAACATAACACAACTAGTCAAAATTACAATCATATCTCATTTGCTAGCAATCCGTATTTTAATTGCTAATGATATCATTAGCTTTTGCTAACTTGAAAAATATTTCATAATATACAACTAAACATACATTATATATAGCCTTCCAAAATCAATTAATTGCAAGATGATTTTTTCTGACAAAATTATTCACCATCTATGCTAAAAAGTATTTTATTATTTGATAATTAACATATTTTCACAATGCAATCACCAACATAAAATATGATAAACATATTTTCTAACAAGAATGATAATATTTTATACTCTGCGCATAAATATTTGCTAATAATCATAATTGATATCGTTTATCGAAATATGGACTATCATAATACAAATGAGTTGCTAACAACCCATATTTTGAATGCTATATATATCTTTAGCATTTGCTATCAGTCCATATTCTAAATGCTAGTTATATCATTATCATTTGCTAAGTTAGAAAAACATTCCAAGTCATGCAAACTAAACATATAAAATTAAATCATACATCATATCTAGCCTTCCCAAATCAACCAATTGCAATATAATATTTTATGCTGAAATTATTCACCATATATGCTGAAAAGAATATTATTTGCTAATTAACATATTTTCATAATAAGAGTACTAGCATGCAGTTCGCTAAACATATTTGCTAACGGAAATGCTAACATATGCTATTTCGTCATAATTATTTGCTAATAACCAAAAAAATACAAAATCATACCCCATCAACATCCAAATTTTTTTATTAACATTGCTTTTTCACCCATATTTTTTCAGTTTCAAGTTCTATCATTAAAAAAAATTGCAAATATTACACAACCCAAAAATAAAAAAATCTAGAAAAGCAAAACCCCAAAATGTAAACATTAGTAAGCACACAAATATTCAAATATGAAGTACACCATTCTACATATTTGAAAAATCGCATCTGTAATCAAAGAAACCAAACCAAATGGAAAAAAAAATCGATGCTTGAATACCTGGAGTTCTTATTGATGAACGTCTCCTCGTCATATGCTGTTGTAATCGGCTTTCGATATATAGTAGAATACCTCCGACGCACTTGCAGAGTTCGATAGCCGGCTTTGGAGAATTTTTCACGCCTCAATAGGGAATTCTAAAGCTAAAACCTAGTTTTTTTTGGATGCAAATGAAATCCCTCCAAATCTATCACTCGATTCGACTAGTGAGCGTAAATTAAGGGGCGTGATTTTTGGTATATTTACCCCAACCCTTTTTTACCCTTTCACATATATTATTGTAAAATAATATTATATATATTGCTATTTGGTCTCTAGAAATGAAATTGAATATGGACCATTGATTTAGACTATATATATATATATATATATATATATATATATATATATATATATATATATATATATATGGGTGGGTTAAAGTGTTTACCACCCCCCTTATGTAGGAAATAGGAACAAATATTAACCATAGATTTCATCCAAATCCGCGGCTAAGATTAAACTTTATATCTAGGGATCAATTTGCAATTGTTTGCCTTTTTATTAATATATCTGAATATTTAGGGGTAAAAAGGGTGGTAAAAATAATACTAAATCACATCCCTGATTTGTAGTCGTGTAATTATGGCAATTAACCCAACCAAAATCTCGAAAATCCGTTAGATTTCATATCATTCTGCAAAATCTATTCTAGGGTTTAATTCTTTGAAAATTTAATTACGCGACGACCTCCTCCAGCCATTTTTTCCAGAATCCAGTTTCATTACTTCACCAGCGGCGCGATTTCATTCGATTGCAGATTGAAGGTCGATTATAGCAATAAATGATGGGAAGGCGTTCAATAAGAACTACTCCAGGTATTTTTTAAGCCATTTTTTTTCCTAGTTTAAGTTGGTTTCTTTGATGGAATTTGCAATTTTTGGGCAAATAACTACCATGGTGTATTTCATTGTTGAATTTTTTTTTGCTTACTAGTGTTTAGATTTTGAGTTCTATCGATTTATTGGTTTTTTTTTTGTGGGGGATTTACAGTAAGTTCGACATTTTTGGATTTGTAATGGAAATCAGTAATGTAAAAATTCTCGTTGAAATGGGTGATAAATAAATATTTGGATGTTGATGGGTGTGATTTTCTGTTTGCTGGAGTTTTTATTAGCAAATTTAGTCATGATAATTAGCAAATTTTCTAGTTGTGGTAAACCCCTGTTTCTTTATTGTTAGCGAATAGTATAATGTTTGTAAATATATTGGATTGCGTTAGCAAATACAGATTTGTTGTTAGCAAATATTTAGGAGCATGTTAGCAAATATATGATTTTATATGATGTGGAGAGAGTATATATTACTGTCCAAGTTATTACTTTCTAATTATGTTGAAATTCAAAAAAAAAAATTATTTTATTTGAAATGGATGGAATTTGGCAGTAGGTTCAGTTGTGGATTAAATGTTTGTATCTTTTTTTTTTTAACTTTTCTGTAATTAAATACGTATACCATGTACAGTCGTTATTAGTAGCAAATTTAGTTATGATAATAGCAAAAATTTATAAAGGTGATAGCAATCTTATTATGTTTGATTTTAACATTGTGTATTGGATTGTATATTTCGTTTTCAAATTTGCCGTAACAGATTCATATTTGTTTCTGGCAAAAAATATTTTAATTGTAGCAGTTTTTCTTTTTTTTTCCGTTTGGCTCTTGGTTGGTTTGAGGAAGTTTTTTTTTTTTGTTATCTTGAATTTTCTATTGGTGATGATCTCCTGTTTCTTTATTGTTAGAGAATCCAAAAGTATGTTTGCAAATATATTTGATTGCGTTAGCAAATAATGATTTGTTGTTAGAAAATATTTAGACGTCTGATAGCAAGTATATGATTTTATATAAGGTGGATATAGTATATATAATTGTCCAAGTTATTATTTCCTAATTATGATGAAAATTAAAAAAAATATATTTTATTTGAAATTGATGGAATTTGTCATTGGTTTCAGTTGTGGATTAAATGTTTGTTTATTTCATTTGCAAATTTGTAGTAACTAGATATTTATGAACCAGTTAGCAAATACATAGTTGATTATAGCAAATAAAAATGAATATGTTAGCATTTCTGAATGACGCGATTAGTAGCAGATTCATATTTGTGTCTTGGCAAAAAATAGTGTAATGGTATCAATTCTTTGATTTTTTTTTTTCCATTTGGCTCTTGGTAGGTTTGTGGAAGGTGTATTTTCTTACCTTGAATTTTCTATTGGTGGTGAACTCCTGTTTATTTATTGTTATAGAAACCAAAAGTATAATGTTTGCAAATTTATTGGACTGCGTTAGCAAATAAAAGATTTGTTGTTAGCAAATATTCAGCCGCTTGTTAGCAAAAAATGTTTGTTTCAGTTTATCATATTTTGTTGGTTTGGATATTAGTTAATTTGTTAATTTCTGTTTCCTTTTGTTGTATGTTTGTTTATTTAGGTGGGAGCCCTCAAGGTGATCACGGCTTGAAGAGTAAGCAACAAAAAGATGTAATAGGTATAATTTTTTTTTAAGAATGACATTCTAATTTTGTATGTTACTATTAGCGATTATGTATGTTTGTATAAGCAATTACGTGAATCTGATATCAATTTAGTGTACATTATTAGCTAGATGTTTATGAACCAGTTAGCAAATACATAGCTGATTATAGCAAATAAAAATGAATGTGTTAGCATTTCTAAATGATGCGATTAGTAGCAGATTCATATTTGTGTCTTGGCAAAAAATAGTTTAATGGTTTCAATTCTTTAGGTTATTTTTTTCCGTTTGGCTCTTGGTAGGTTTGTGGAAGGTGTTTTTTCTTATCTTGAATTTTCTATTGGTGGTGAACTCCCGTTTATTTATTGTTATAGAAACAAAAAGTGTAATGTTTGCAAATTTATTGGATTGCGTTAGCAAATAAAAGATTTGTTGTTAGCAAATATTTAGCCATCTGTTAGCTAAAAATGTTTAATTCGGTTTATATCATATTTTGCTGGTTTGGATATTAGTTAATTTGTTAATTTCTGTTTCCTTTTGTTGGATGTTTGTTTATTTAGGTGGGAGCCATCAAGGTCATCACGGCTTGAGGAGCAAGCAACGGAAAAAAGTATTATATTAGCAAATCATATTGCAATAGTTAGCAAATATTATTTTACTGATAACAATTGTGTAACAATAACTATAAAACAAACACAACTTGCAATAGTTAGTCATGATTCTGTAAAAAGTATTGTATTAGCAAACCTTATTGTAATCTTTAGTTCAAAAATTATATTGCAACAAAAATGAAAATGGCGGATACAATCTCACCTTTTGAATCAATAAACCTTAAAATCTTATAAATTAGCAAATCGTATTGCATTAGAGAGCAAAATATTATTTTACGGGCAAGGTTACAGAATTTGCTAGGCGCTAGTCGGGCGGCCGAGGGGGACCTAGCACCTAGGCGGTCTAGGCGGGGCCTAGGCGGAACCTAGACGTTTCTATGTATTTATTTATTTAGGGTCCTATCAATCATGAAATTTTCATTTAAAAACATGAATCTAGTCAAAAATTAGCATTACATATTCAAACTTTAATTAATAGTCTGCACATTCTATTTGCCATTTTTTCCCCTATTCTTGAAAGTAGAACAGTAGATTTGCAGGGTAATAAACATGAATGTGCATTATTTGTATCAAATTCAAAATCAATTTCTCTGTCATAAACATGCTAAAAGCCTCGACAGTCGACATTTAGTCATTTACACATTCAAATGTTCAATGGAAAATAATCAAAATATATAATGAAATAGCCTCACCTCAAATAACATCTCATAATCATAATCCTCAAACAACATCTCAATTAAATCAATTCACTTACTTGGATAGCATATTAGCAATTTAGCATTGATGTATTGAATCCCTAACCCTAAAAAATTGAAAAATAAGAGGGGAACATTTACATACCTTGAGTCCTCGAGTCCTGACTTGTCTTCGTTGAGACAGCAACGTCGGCGGTAGTCGGCGTCGGATGGAGCAGTAACGACGACGTCTCTCTCTCGACTCTCGACAGATGTTTTTTTTTTCGTTTCGACTTTCGTTTTGTGTTTAGCGTTTTTACTTTTTAGAGTGATTGCCTCTGATTAGGATATAAGAATTATGGAATAAAAAAAAAGTAAATAAAAAAAACTCCTAAACGCGCCTAATTGCCGCCTAGCAGCGCTTCCTCGCCCGAACGCATAACAGGGCCGAATAGAGGTATGTCGGCACGGCCAGGGGCCGCCTAGCGCCTCGGCGGCCGCCTGGCCCGAATTCTGCAACAATGTTTACGGGTAGCAATTACCTCACAACTAATTATAAAACAAACACAACTGTACGTAGGTTAGTGTCATATTGATGCATTTGATTTTTTTAAATATAGTATTATTACCTTGCAAATACAATAGAATAGCATAAATAAATTTCTTTTGTTTGTAAAAAGTATTGAATTAGCAAAACTAACTGTATTATTTAGCAAATATTATATTACAAAAAAAATGGAAAATCCAGATACAATCTCAACTTTTGAAATAAACAACATTAGCATAATGATATTGTTAGCAAATATCCAAACCAAAAAAATATGATAAACTGAATTAAACATTTTTGGCTAACAGGCGGCTGAATATTTGCTAACAACAAATCTTTTATTTGCTAACACAATCCAATAAATTTGCAAACATTAGTCGAGCCATGTAGTTGACCCTCTTTGATACTCTACGTGGTTTCTTATTTACATCATCGCCAACTTCATCCTCAACCGAATTCTTTTCACCTTCACGACTGCATAACACGTGCTTCCATATAATAACACCATCATTTAGACCTTCTAGCTGTACCACGACGAATGTCAAAGCCAGCAGCTGCACCATAATTTCTATAAAAAATAATACCATCCTCTACACTTTTGAACTTCTAACTAACAAATAGTTTTAAATATTTTTCACACTCTGTTATATAATCCTCAATCGCATGATTATCTTGAGACAAATTACTATCTGTCATTTTAATAAAATTATAATTCATTAAGCTATATATATTAAGAATAAAAAACAAAAATAATAACCATAATAATAATATTTATAATAGAAAATATGTCGATATAATTAAATCACACAAACAACATAAACATGTATGTTTATATTAAGGTTCTGAATTAGCAAACATTTCTAAATTAGTTAGCAAATCATATGTCACATATAGCAACATTCTGACAGTTAACACAACTTATATAAATCATACAAATTAAAAATCGTCAACGTACATGAACTACGTGTAGGTTATGAATTAGCAAACAATGATAAACTAGTTAGCAAATCATATATTGTATCTAGCAACATTCTGATCATAAGCATAACACACAAACATAACTCCAAAAACCCCTACATATAAGATCAAAAATATCAACTCACGTATTTTTTGGCATGAACGTCCAATATATAGCATAGATGAATACTCTGCAACTTCGCCTACAACGTTTTAACACATTCTTATATAAATCATGCAAATTAATAACCGTCCCCGTAAATCAACTACATGAAGGTTTTGAATTAGTAAACAATAATAAACTAGTTAGAAATCATACATCGTAGTTAGCAACATTCTAACAGTTAACAGAACACATAAAGACAACTCGAAAACCCTAAATATAAGATCAAAAATATGCATTCACGCATATTTTGTCATGAACGCATAATATATCATAGATGAACACTGTGCAACTTCGCCTACAATATTTTGACTCAATCTTAATGTATTCTTTATGTTTACACATTCCTCAATTGATTAACCTATTAAACTATCCTAAAACCCCATCATATATAAAATCATAGAAATTAAATAAACATACACGAACATCAACTACAAAATTTGTTTTCAACTACAAAATTATTCTCCTATAACGTTTAGACACAAAATTTTAAATTTGTTTTTTCTGTTTACACAACCGTAAATCGATTAATATACAAAGTTAGACTAAAACCCACTCATATATACAAACATATAAATTTTTTTAACAAACCAGTAAATCGACAAACAAAATTAATATGAAAACGATAATTACACGTCCAATACCTGAATTTTCCATCGATGTTGCGATCTTCAGTTTATCTCGCACAAACAACGAACAATCCTCTCATTCCAAAAAGCTTTGAAAAATTTATCGAATAATGTAGAATTTATTTAATTTTTTCAACTTGCAATGAACAGTTTCTAGAATAATACTGCGTGTTTAAGAAAAAAAACTGTCGCGTCTAAGGAAAAAAAAACGGATGAATACTTATTCTCATAATAAATCGAAATATAATCCAAAATTGCATGGATTATGAAAATTTCCCTAAAACGTGGAATTAGATTTCAGCCATAATAAGATGAATTACAACTATAACCCTCACTTAGTTAAATTACTAAATAATTGCAATATGATCCCTACTACAAAAACGGATCTTGAGCATCCAATTAATTGGATCCTATGGCTGATATTCATTCCTATTTCCTACACAGGGTTTGTGTTCCTATTTGAACTCTGATATATATATATATATATATATATACACACACACACACATGAAAGTGATCAAATGAAAACCATTCCCCCATGTAGAAACTAGGAACCCATCTAATCCCTCCATTACTTAGATCTTAATGGCCAAAATCAGTCAAAGTTTGGTCAAATGCAAGGTGGCATATTTGTAATTATTTACAACTTTAAGTAAAAGAGGGTATTATGGTAATTCAATAATTCTTATGTTTTGAAACATGATTATCTCCATCTCCATTTATTTCTCTCTAACACTGACGATTTTTTTTTCTTTGTGCACTTCTCTCTCTCTATCTCTCTCTCTTCCCACTCTTTCTCCTCTCTCTCTGTTTTTTTATCTATTTCATCTCCCCTCTCTCTATTTGTTTTTGTAAACCATTTACTAAATACAAATTGAAAAATTATGATAATTTAATAATTTATTAAAATAATAAAATATTATACCTATAAATATATATATATGGTTAAGAGGATTTTTTTTTTTATGTAAAAAATCAAAATTGATGTTGTCGGTTCCCCCCGATTTTGAATTCTTGATTTTTTTTTACGTTCACATGCACATTTTAAATTTTTAGGATTTCTTGATTTCTTTGTAAATGTTATTATTCTTTTTGGATTAAATGCTACTTTTTGTCTAAATTATCCTAATTAAATTTTTACCTTGTTTCATCTTTTTCATATAATGTTGTTGATTTACGTATTCATCTTTTTTTAATTATCTCGTCCAATTCTGATTTAGGTATTTATTTTCATTTTTCGTCAATGATTCTATTATTATTATTATAATTCGTGCTAAAATGCCATATACATCATGCTGGAATGGTTAATAGTCCATACTAAAATGATATGACTTATGTTGATATTGATAATATCATTCAAATTATTTCTGATATGTGTGATAAATGTTGCTGATGTGAGTTACATGTTGGATAAATTTCACAATAAACTGAAAGTCTTCAATTAAACAACAATAACTTCATCCACATATAAATGTAATACTGATATATAACATCATGCTAAAATATCTTATACACTATGCTAATATGAGAGTAATTTAATGCTAAAAATTCATAAACGCAATGTTTTTTTTTCATATAATATATCGAATTATAACTTTTTTTCATACCATTTCATTCAATATCTCACATGGCTTTGTTTATCTGAATAAATATGAAGAAAAATATAAAATATTCATTTTAGGGCTTATTTTATTTTATTTTAAGAATATATGATTTTTTTCTCAAATAGTTTGACATTCCATTTGTGGTTATTACATTGTTATTAAGGTTTATCAATCTCAATTACTGTTTAGAATATGATGCTAAAATCAGAGAAGTATGAGGCTAAATATGTTTCCATAACGGTTTATTGCATCCCCCCATTATTGTTTATCAAATCATGCTAAAATTAGAAAATTATCAGGCTAAAAGGAGGGATGTAGCATGCTAAACTTGATGTCACATTCTCATTAGGGTTCATTGTTCACAATTAGGGTTTATTACCTTCTCATTAGGGTTTATTACATTCATATTAGGGTTCATTGTTCTCAATTAGGGTTTATTGCATGACCCGTTACTGTTTATAGTATCTTGCTAAAATGAGAGATGTATCAGGTTATAATGAGAGAAGAATAAGGCTAAATTTGATGTCCTGTTACCATTAGGGTTCATTATTCCCAATTAGAGTTTATGACATTCCCATTAGGGTTCATTGTTCTCAATTAGAATTTATGGCATTCCAATTAGAATTTATGACATTCCCATTAGGGTTCATTATTCCCAAGTGGAGTTTATTACATTCGCATTATGATTTTATAGATCATCCATTGCTGTTTAGTAGATCATGCTAAAATGAGGTAAGTATCAGGCTAAAATGAGGGAAGTAGCTGTAACACCCCGAAAATATATATATATATATATATATAGTATTATTTTATAGCTAGAAATTTCATGAAATTAGAACCCAATTTATTTTGACTAGTTAATTATGGGCTTAGAGACGTAATAAGACTAAGAAAAGTCTCGACCTTAATTGAGTTTCTAATTAATATTAGAAATCATATTATAAAAATAGATATTAATGGGATCGTTTGGTACCAAGATCATCCAATCCGGACTTTATTTAACTTCCAATAGAATTTATTTCTTTTGACAATTTGAACCCAAAACTTTTGTTGAATATCAATTGATCTATTTATTTATTGGGGCCAATAAAAGCCCATTTCCAGCCACTTAATTGAAGGAAATGTCGAGCTATTAGGGTTAGATCAAAAGAAACATTTTTTTTAATAAACAATCATTTTACAAAATGATTAGTCACCATCAAAACCCCTTTCCACTCGGAGATAGTTGATGGTAAATGGGTACAAAAATTGACACGTGTAAATAAATGAAAGTGTGTATATCATCTATATAATTAGAGAATCACTTAGGAAGTTAGTCATAAAAAAAAGAGGAAAGCTTGGGAGGTAAGTCAACTTAGCTCATGCTTTCTTTTCCGTTGTCGTCTATGTTCTACATATATTGTTCATTATTTAAAAGATGGAAAAATCCCTTTGAACTCTTCCCTAAACCTGTAGATTATATATCTGTGGAAATATTTCTGAATTAATATTGAAAAGTTGTGAGCGAACAAAATTAGCTAGTTCACCACCGTGTACCACCTTTTGCTGATGTTATCTTGAAGATCTGATTTTAGCTTATAAACATGTTAGATTTTAAAGAATTTTATACTTATTTTCGTCATCCTATGTCAGGCTTCGTACACCCTAAATTTTCTTTCTCTTATTATTAGTTTAATTCCTATAATTAAATTAAAAATATTTTAGAAATTCAAATTAAGCCCTAATTTGGAAATTTTATATTTTGCCCTAAAAGAAATTCTAAATATTATAATTCCCTCCTAATTATTAAACCAAACTTCTTAGTCATTGAATTAAATTCCCCATCTATATCTCTTTAATTTGTCTAGAAAGTCCGATAAACTTGTCAATTAGGGTCACTAAGTTGATCTAATCCGTCAAATGCGCATTATTCGCCTATTTGACTCTATTTCAATTCCCAATGATCCAAAGTTATAGGAAATTATTACTTAAGTTATTTATGACCTAAGTTATATTTTATTGGCCTATATTAGAATTCTAAGTTAGAATAATAATGTCCACTAAGTGTTTTTTGGCACTCGACCCAAATATTTTCAAATATTTTCAGGTCCTGGAGATTGAGCTGGTTGATGATGAGCTGTTGGATTGGGTTTTGATGGTTGACCCTTGTACAGTTTTTGCTCAAAGCCATCCTTAGACTTATGTTTGTATGTATAATATTAAATGCTTCCGTTGATACTCTGCAAAACTTTTAAGTTTGAAAGTTCCTAACTTCAGTGGTCAATTTTTTATTGTATATATAAATATTTTGAATGTATATAAGGGTTGGCTGTGAAGTTTTTGAAAGTGTGGCCTATTTGGCCATATATATATTGCTTGTTGACAGGTCATAATTTGGTTATGTGTGAGTCAGTGATTTTGAAACGCTTTGTTGAAAGTTGACTTTAAGAACGCCTGAGTGTGTGGTTTGAACATTTTTAAGTTGAGATGCTGCCCGTTTACAAATTATTTATAAAGTTAAGTCTTATTTTTTTTGAAAACTATTTATCACGTAAGCATGTATGCATGCCTTTTGGTGACGTTTCGGTCCTAGTGGGACTGGGGCGTTACAATAGCATGCTAATTTTTTGTCACATTCCCATTAGGGTGTATGACATTTCCATTAGAGTTTGTTACATCGCATTATGATTTATTATTTATAACGTCAAGTTAAAATGAAGTGAGAATGGGGTTAAATTTGGTGTCCCAGTTCGATTAGAGTTTATTGTGTCCCTATTAGAGTATAGAAGATCATGCTAAAATGACGGAAGTATGATGCTAAAATGAAATATTGTATGATGCTAATAAAACAACAATATCATGCCTGTATAAAGAAAAATTCACGCTAACAATGACATTTCCAAATATTCATAACAAATATCTGAAACGAATATTCATCACCTTAAACTAATATTATTCAACTTGAACTAATATTTATCAACATAAACTAATATTCATAAGAAATGTGTCTTGAAACTAATAGTACTTGTAAAAATTTAATTAACAGTACAAGTCACTTCGACATAACAAATGCTTCAACATTAATTGGACCATCTTCACATGAGAGCCTGCAGTGTAGGTTTTCCTTAGCTTCATTTCTTTCACTTTATATGTTACTGTCTGCACTTAGAATTGCAGCACATATTTTGCTCTCATAAACTTTATCTCGTTTCGGGAAATATTCTCTCATTTTCTTTCTTAGTTGTCAGTTATCTCCTTCGTTGCTTCACTTTCTCATTCTTTTTTCTTCTTTATCATCGACTCGTGTTTTTCATAATATCACCCGCTAAAATAT
Source organism: Perilla frutescens (assembly GCA_026008535.1). NCBI lineage: Eukaryota > Viridiplantae > Streptophyta > Magnoliopsida > Lamiales > Lamiaceae > Perilla > Perilla frutescens. The sequence goes on from BRKX01000012.1 coordinate 35,781,088, forward strand.
GTTACACAACATACACTACAAGAAAAAAGGTCTAATACAACACCCATTTTATGACACCGGAAAATACATGTTGCAATAGAAACCTTATTAAGACATCAAATATTTATATATCCTATACCTACAGTTTTATCTAATAATATTACGACATCATTTTGCAGACGTAGTTATAATGACTCAATTATGACATTGTTTCATTGATGTTGTAATAGTCCCATTAGAATCCATATTAGTAATTGTTTCGAATACTTATAAAAACTCAAATTAATTGATTATAATTTAAAAAAAGAAAAGCTAAAATGCGAAAAAAGAGGTTATCACATCCGTAGTCCTAGGGATGCCAACGGCCGGCCGCCACTGATCGTAATTAAATTCAACAACTTCATGATTCACAAATCACGATCCCATATTCATCTAAAGAAAGAATTCTAAAAAATATCCAAAAGTTTTTTTTTTTTTTAATTAACTACTTTAAAAACTATCATTTTAAAAATATATTTGTTAGTTGAGTAAAATTCTAGTCAAATTATTATTTGCTCAAAATTGGGTTAATTTTGATAGTAGTTATAAAATATCAAAATATTACCATAGTAGAAAAGGATTAATACCAAAATTATTATTATTATTATTATTATTATTATTATTATTATTATTATTATTATTATTATTATTATTATCTACTCCCTCCGTCCCATTTATATAGTCCCTTTTATTATTTTGAGGTGTCCCAATTATATAGTCCCATAACTATAAATAGTATTAATTTTCATAGTAGTATACAAATATACCCTTGGTATGTATTGAAAATTAAAATTTAACCACTTAAATTCTTAAAAGTCATAAATTTTAAATAAGGGTAATAATGGAAGTTAAGCTTTAATGTCTTGTTTTCATAAATATTTTTAATCTACGTGCGAGGATAAAGTGGACTATATAAATGGGACGTAGGGAGTAATTAACAATGAAAATAATATTTTGAGCAGGAATTAATAATAAGAGTCAATTATTCTTAATGTTTGAACTATTTGTAATAATTATTCTCAAGTATATTTTTTTAACCATTAATATTTTTTACAATTAATAAATACTGATGATTTTTTTTCAAAATAATAATTATTTATTACAATTTATTTTTATAAACCATTTCTTCATTATGATAATAATGAGACAAAAATATAATTAGTTGTTAACTATAAATTAACAAATAATAAATATTGTTAATAATTATAGATTATTTAATATATTTATTTAGTAAATACCATAATTAATTATTAATTAGTTAAAAATAATGTTTATTTATTTAATCATTATACAACATTGATAATTTGAAAAAATAGTGAATTGTTCTTAAAAAATATTATTATTATTATTTTGAAAAAAATTAATTATTAATTAATTTAAGAATAATTAAAATAGTTATCGGCAATGCCAAAAATAATAAATGATTATTCTTTGTGGTAATATTTTATAATAATTATTAGTAATTAGACTAGAATTAAATTACCATTATCATTATCATTATTTCCATAATAAGTAATGTTGTGATATTGTCTATATATTATTACTAAACATAACCTTATTCTATTAAAATTAATTTTCCCATAATTTAATCAGTTGATAAAAATGTGAATAAATGAAATATTTTAAAAGAATTTACTAAAATCCCAAAAACTTATAAATGGTTGCTTTCTTTTGGAAATTAAACCAATTTAATATATATATATATATATATATTATGCAATAAAACTCTAATTATTGTTAACTAATATTCTTGTGATTAAGCTTATAGTTAAAGTAATATTTTTTCTATTAGATTTTGTGATAAATTTTAGAAAGTTAACTATCGATTTAAAGTTTGGAGATTTAATGGTGTTAAAACTACATCGAACAAAAGGTGATGTAGCCATTAAATATTCACATCATTTGATCATATGTTAAATTAAACAAAAACAAACACAAATTTACATTAATTATTTTAATTAAATCAAACAAATGATTTCAAATGATGTGGATATTTGATGGCTACGTCATCTTCTGTTGGATGGAGTTTTAATGCCGTTAAATCTCTGTGTGCTTTGAATCGAGAGTTTTAGATCTTTCAAGTTTTGATTCGATAGAATCTATCTTTCAGACTCTATATTAATAGATTAACTATTTTCGAGCCTTAGATTGATAATTCTCTTAAATTTTAAGTTAGATTGAATTAATTTTGAATTTCTTTTCGAGTAGCTCATTAATAATATTTAGATCAAATTGATAATTGGAAAAATAGTAAGCTAGGGCCCTAACTAATTGGCGATGCTCTAGTCGAATTACATCCCTAGTGTGACATCTCCTATGTCATAACTAGTTTTTTTTTAATATATCGTGATTGGGGAATGATAAACCTTGAATGAATATATTAATGTTTAAATCATAATAAACTAAAAAAAGATAGTTTGACACATGAAATGTTACAGAGAATGACATAGAAGATCTCATGTGGGCCCTAGTGGGCCATTGTAATGTACAAATGTTCAGTTTGTGCTTTTCGATTTTAGGACTCAATATTGAAAGTTCTCTAGTCGAATTTTGAAAAATTTTGACGATAATACCATGCAATATGGATATGATTGAAAAGTTTTTACGACCGACTTTTCAATATTACTTCAATTCATAAGTTGCACGTCGGATGGTAAAGTAATTGGACTTAGAAATCTCTAAGTGATTGTGGCTAAGATTATAAATTTTGACATCGATTCAACATTAAATGTTGAAATTGATGAAGGGGTTTGAAACTTCGAGGCCTGGATTTCTATGTCAATTTATCTAGATTGATAACTGGAAACAACAAAATTAACTTTGGAATTTAAGGGACAAATTTCAAACACAATTTCGTAAATTTTGATTAAGTCTAAGGGTAAAAGATGATTATAGTTGAAAAAATATGACAACTAGTATATAACTTAGTTAATATTTACCGTATTTTTCTCTTTTGCAATCCACCATCCCCCAACTAAAAAAATGTTAAAAAAATATGGCTAATATTAAGTGAAGTTCGAAAAAAAGTTTATAAAAATATCATTTCATTCCTTAAAAATAATGTAATGAGAAGTAAGTCCAGCTCAACTCCGATGAATTAAAAATTTTCAATATGAACTTAAAAAACTATGATCTACCTCTAATGTTACAATCACAAAGTGAGAATTATTATTTATATTAGAATTATATAAAAGAAAATATTGGTTAATTTTCAATATATTAAAAAATATAGGAATAAATTGTTTCCGCCTATTGGTAAGAAGTAAAAATTGTTGGTGGGTGAAATATTTTATTTTCTTTACTTTTTTTTACAATTCCCGCTTCCCCACGTTCCCAACTTCCCACCAATTAGAAAATGGGAAAACACGCATGTGAGGTAACCAATCTTCCATATAATAAAAAATGAGAAAACTCTTCTTAAATCTAGATACTACCCCTTCAACAATTACTGATAAAGTAAAGAAGAAGAAGAAGAAGAAGAAGAAGAAGAAGAAGAAGTAATCAGAAGTACTTACGGAAGTCAGAGAGAGTTCAGAATCAATCAATATTATGGTGTTGAGTTTCGTTGTTTCAGGTTTATTTCTATGTTAATTTTGTTGAGATAGTTGTTTATTAATTTAAATTGGAGAATAAATGTGTTCTCTTGGTATTTTGTAGTTGCAGCCGAGGACTAAAAAGATAATTTATGGGCATCAATTTGGGAACAATACAGAGGCGAAGATAAGACTGAGATGAGTTGGAGTGAGGAGCTTAGCAAAGTGGTTAAGTACTTCTCTCTTCCCTAATCTCTGCTATTTTTGTGGGATCTTATTTGATTTGATTTGATAAAATGACTTATTTCAAGATTAATTGAACTTATGATTTTGTCCTTGCAATTTTCAGGAGTATAATTTGGAAGAAGTTTCAGAAAATGAAGAAATTCGTCATACAAAGAGTTCTAGAGACAAAATAAATAAATGAAGAAAAGGAGATGCAGCAGCAACTTTGGAAGAATAGTGTGAATTTCATCATAGTTGTATATCAATAGTTTGGTTAGGTAATGTTAATTAGTGTTACTCCTAACACTGTAAGACCACATCTATTTTCAATTCTTCCATGTTTCTTGATGACTTTTTTATTATTGTCGGGTTTCTAGATTGTAATTCTTCTCATTAATTGTAATTCTTCTCATTTTTTAAATAAATAGAGTATCATCATATTTTTTATTAGACGTCTTTCAGTTATTTTTCTAATTATTAGTAAAAAATTAGAATTGACACTAAAAATTGTAGAATATAAATACCTAAAATGTGTACTTTTAATGTGATCGAAAGAATATTTAAAAAGAATTAAGGTGTCATTAAATATTAAATTGTATTTATTAATGCATTAAAAATATCAAAATTAAATAAAATAGGATGTCTTAATAACTCAGTTTCGAATGTTGTAATATATTATTTACCTACGTGGACACAAACCTATCCCAACACTTTACAATGTCACTATATCTATTTAATGCTTTAGCTACACTAGCATGGACGACACAAAGAATCAACGTGGAGATAGATTAGATGTGTAGTGCCCCGAACCTTTTTGTATATAATTAATTGCAATTATAGACTATGGGAGTCGCGTCATTTTAAAATTTTCGTAATTCGGTGGTTTAACCGAACTTGCGATGTGTTGTATCGATGAAAATCAAAATATATTTTAAATATGTTTATTAATCGATTTATTGATTTGTGTCACTTGGCGTATTTAAAATATTTCAAAAAAATAAAATATATTTAATTTATGGTCTTAAAATCAATGAATTATTTCATCCGTTTCGGTCCAATTTGGGATTTTTTCGGAGACGGAAAATATCACGATAACCGAACAACCGGTATTTAAACCGGGTATTTTTCAAGTTGACTCTCAAGGCATGGGAGGCCATGCCTTCCCCTCACCTCTCCCATGCCTTCCCGTCACCCATGTCCCCCAAATCAACCAAATTGGATTTATGAAAATACCATAGCCATTTTCACCATTTCATCTTCTTCTTCGTTCCTTTCTTCTTCTTCTTCTTCTTCTTCTTCTTCTTCATTCTATCTTCTTTTCTTCCATTTTCTGAGAGAGAAAGAGAGAGAGAGAGAGAGAGTAGTAAGGAGTTGCAGCCATTGTTGAGAGGAGCTCAAGCTTCGTTCCACCCGTTCTTCACCATTCTCTTTCGGTGTTCGTCTACGTCGTTGCAAGCGTCGATCCAACTAAACCCCAGCTGATTCCAGCCATCTTCACCACTTTCAAGCTTTCCGAGTAATTTTCGAAAGGTATTTTCGAAATCGTGCTATGTGTTTTATTTATGGTTTGAAGCATGTTAGATGGTAGAGATAAAGTTTGATTTGATTCAAAGCATGTTAGTTGAAGTTTGGTTGAGTTCTAGATGTGTTTAGATGATTTGAATGCTTGTATATCGAGTATCATGGCGTCTGTCATCGTTCCCACGACTCTCGGCCTCAGTTCCGCGCGATCGCGGGGATGCGCGCGAGCGCGCATAGGCCGCGCGAGCGCGGGGACGCGCGCGAGCGCGCAAGGTCGCGCGCCCGCGCAAGTCTTTCGGCAGACATGCCACCCTTCGGTTAAATGAGCATAACTCCCTCGTTAGACGTCCGATTGAGACACCGTAAATTTTTCCGGAAACTAGACTTCCTTGGCTTTCCAACGGTATAGGTCTCAATCTCTAATTCTTTCTGAGTAAATTATGAAAAATCGGAAAAGTTGGGTCATGTTTCGGTTTTCAGAAATTCGTGGCAGATTTGCTACCTTCTAGTAAAACGGTCATAACTTTTTCGTTAGTTATCGTATGGAGTCACCGAAAAGTGTTCCGGAAACTAGACTTAAGTGTCTTTCTAATGGTATAGGGCCCAGCCCCTAATTCCTTCTGGATAAATTTTGATAAATCATCAAAGTCAGTTGTTGTGCAGATTGCTCAACAAATTTTCAATTTTCAAATCGCCCTTATTCGAAATCAATTAAGGGATCTTTTAACTCCTTCAATGATGATAAGGAGTGTCCTTATCAGTTAGTAGCTAGGGTTGTGAGGACCCTTGAGCTAAGATCGGTTTTAACGATGGATTTAAATTGTGTCATTTAAAATCGCACGCCAAGTGTTCGATTTATGCTCGAATGAGATAAATGTATTTTAAAAAGGGTCTCTTTGTTTAATAAACTCCCATAGGTCTATGATGTTGCTGAGTCTCATTTATGTGATTTAGTATTGTTGAGATTTGAGACATTATTCATTGCCGGAGTAGGCAATTGTTAAGCTATTGAGGTTCAACTTGGGTCGGTTTAACCGACGAGCATGTGAAACTATGTAATTGCGAGAGTCTTGACCTCGTGGAGGTTCTAAGATGAATTTTGATACTCGTAGATCATTTTCCGTAAGACATAATCATTGTGGTGTTGCTCGATTCTGAAGAAACTAAAAAGCTTCGACTATTATAGTCAAAAGGTGGGCGTATACTATCTTTCTCAAAATGCTATGTTTGAGTTATTAAGCTCGTTTTAAAACAAATGTGCATATATGATTATCTGTGTAAAATGATTCGTTCTGCTTGCTGTGGTTGTCGGAGTCTCATATACCAGCGCTGTGTCAATGTGAGTAGCTACAGTCTTGCTTGGTTTGAGTCGCACCCAATCCCTGGCTGTTCTTAGCTAAAAGAACTTTTAATTACCTTGAGGGTTTACTCGGTAATTGCGCATGATGATGTAGTGGTGGTTGCGGGTGTCGTACTTAGCTCACTTCAGGGTTTACTGGTGAGTGGGTCCATTTCAGGGTTTACTGATGGATCAAGATTCACTTCAGGGTTTACTGGTGAACACATTCATGTAAAACGTTTTGATGAACTTAGATGCATTTTCCTTTACAAAACCTTCTAAGATTCATCTGCATACTCACAGATAATTATTTTATCAAATGCTTTTGATAACTCGATTTTTCTCAGAAAACCCACTGAGTACATTAGTACTCAGCCCAAATATTTTCTCAAATGTTTTCAGGACAATGAGCTGGAGCGTGGAGACGATGAGCTGTGATGGGGCTTATATGTGTACTTTTGTAGCTAACCCGTTGTCTTGGCTCGTCTTAACCTCTGATCATCGTACTATTTCTTTTGATATTTCTTAGCTTCCGCAAGACCAAAAACTCATGTTGGATATATATATAACTCTGAATTTGTTACGATGATCGTATTCTATTATTGAACTAATTTGGAATTGTTCCTTGAGAATTATCCTCGAAATCCCCTTTCTTTCGCTTCTTCTAAATCCCCACCCCCGTGGCGCTCATTTCCACGGCCTTTCGGGACCGGGGCGCTACAAGATGTTGGGATAGACATTCAATTAAGACATTTTAAAATGTTTTAAAAAGCTATTTTTCTTGTAGTGATACTAAAATGAGAATTTTAATAACATGCCTCCAAATGAGTTCACCCCAATCTAATGAGAATATCTTTAATTTGATATATAATTTGCGTAAATTTGATTAAAACGAGCAAGTCATGGACACAATGTGGATATAAGTTACGGATTATGCTCAAATGTCATATATATATCATGCTATTATACGAGTAGTTTCGTGCTAAAATGTTATATAAGTCATGCTAAAATACTATATACGCCATGCTAATATAAATATGGGGTTGTTTTGTATGAAAAATATGCCTGAAATTTGATTTTTTTATTTTTCATCTATTTTTTTCAAATAAACAAATGCAATATGGATCTTAAATGAAAGAGCGTGAAAAGAGCTTTAATTTGATATATGATTTGCGTAAATCCGATTAAAAACGAGCAAGTTATGATTGCTTAAAGTTTCTATGATATTTGTACAAATATGATGACATCATCATCTATATTTTGACGGAAAGAAATTAACCCCCACTTTTGAAGTTCAATTTATTTACCATTATGCCACTGCCTTTTTTTAAAAGTTCAACATATTTACAAGTTTGTCACCGATAATCTGTTTTAATCTCAACTATCCAAATCTATGAATGGATGGATGGGATGGGTTCCTTGTTCCCATATGGGGGAGGGTTCCCACCAGATCCAATCCCCATATATATATATATATATATGGATGGGATCTGGTGAGAACCGGTCACCAGGTGGGAACCGGGAACCGATCTCATCCGTCTATTCCGAAAAATGAACGCACTAGATGAAAGCAAATTTTTGGTGGCAATTTTGTAATTAAAATGAAAATCTTCAATTCACGTGTCTCATTAAGGGTAGAATTGGAACAATTGACTTTTAAAAAAAGTGACATCATCATGTTTTGAAAAACTTCTTAAAAACTTTAAATGATCATAATTTATTCATTTTTAATCGGATTTACGCAAATCTTATATCAAATTAAAGCTCTTTTTATACTCTTTCATTTAAGATCCATATTGCATATGTTTATTTGAAAAAAATAGATGAAAAATACAAAAAATAATTTTTAAGCATAATTTTCGTATTGAGCAACCCCAGATTTATATTAGCATGTTGTATACAACATTTTAGCATGACCTATATAATATTTTAGCATATTGTGTAATACATTTTAGCGGGTGATATTATGAATATATTTCTAACAGTTTTATATAAACACCTACACCTATATAGATACTGTAAAATGAAAAACACGAGTTGATAATAAAAAAGAAAAAATAATGAGAAAATGAAGCAATGAAAGAGATGACTAACAACTAAGAAAGAAAATGCGTAAATATTTTCCAAAACGAGATAAAGTTTATGAGAACAAAATATATGTTGCAATTCTAAGTGCAGAAAGTAACATACAAATTTAGCCTCCTACTTCGCTCATTTTAGCCTCATTAATTTCTCATTTTAGCATGTGTTGATAAACAAACTATGGAACGATGATTTCGTTGGAATAAAACACAATACACCCAATTTGGGGACAGTGAACCCTAATGAAAATCTTATAATTACTAATTGAGATCAGATGATCCATAATTGGAACGTACTAAACCCTAATTGGGAATGGTGAACCCTAGTGGAAAATGTCATATCAAATTTAGCCTCATACTTCGCTCATTTTAGCCTCATTCATTTCTCATTTTAGCATGTTCTGATAAATAAAATATGGAACAATGATTTCATTGGAATGAAACACAATGCACCTATTTGAGGACAGTAAACCCTAATGGGAATCTGATAATTACTAATTGGGATCAGATGAACCCTAATTGGAACATAATAAACCTTAATTATGAACGGTGAACCGTAGTGGAAAATGTCACATCAATTTTAGCCTCCAATTTCGCTCATTTTAGCCTCATGCATTTCTCATTTTAGCATGTGTTGATAAACAAAAATGGAACGATAATTTCATTGTAATGAAACGCAATACACCCTATTTGGGGACAGTGAACCCTAATGTGAATCTCATAATTACTAGTTGGGATCAGATGAGCCCTAATCGGAACGTAATAAACCCTAATTGGGAACGGTGAACCCTAATAGAAAATGTCACATCAATTTTAGCCTCATACTTCGATCATTTTAGCCTCATACGATTCTCATTTTAGCATGTGTTGATAAACAAAATATGGAACGGTGATTTCATTGCAATGAAACACAATACACCCTTTTATGGAGACAGTAAACCCCTACTGGGAATCTCATAATTACTAGTTGGGATCAGATGAGCCCTAATTGGAACGTAATGAACCCTAATTGGGAACGGTGAATCCTAGTGGAAAATGTCATATCAAATTTAGCCTCCTATTTCAATCATTTTAGCCTCTCATGCGTTTCTCATTTTAGCATCTTCTGATAAACAAAATGTGCAGTGGGAATCTGACGAGGTATTTAATATCATGCTTCCGTTATTTTAGCATCATATTCTAAACAGTAACTGTGGTTAATAAAACTTAATAATAATATAATTACTGCAAAGAAAATGTCATAAACACTTTTATTAAAAATCATATATATTCTTAAAAATGAATGTGTTGAAAACAATTCACAAGCATGGTAAAACATGATATTAAACTATGCCCAATCGTTTTGATAACATCAAGCTGGACAGTTCTTAGCATCATGATCTAACAACTTGTAGCAATTACTGCACATTCTGAGCGATTTGTTCTCATTTCTCTTTGTTGCCTCCTTCATAGATATCAAACGACTGTCGTTACCTTTTGTTTTAACTGGAATAGGTGGATGAACAACAACTTCAGAAGGGGCACGTAAACCGTAGAATTGCTCAAACATCATCGTCTTGCTATGTGAAGTAGAACCCTCCACATCACCATGTGAGTAATCTTACTATGGTCACTTCAAACAAAAGAAGCTAACACATTAAAATCAAAAAATTATAAAATGAACAAGGTAAAATAATAATACAATCACATCAAGAGATGTTCAGACACATAAATTGATTTTTAGCATTAGGTATGTACCATTATAGCATCATGCAACATACATTTTAGCACCAAAGTATTCTAATATTTACATGGTGTTTATAACATTGTGTAGCCGAGTCACAAAAACACACACACACACACACAAAAGAAAAAAAAGCAAAGCATGGTTTGCATGACATGTTTCACAGAGTGCAGTAGAAATAACATTAAACCAACATGTTATCATGTTAAAACATATGTGACGACATGCTAAAACGACTACATTAACATGCTAAAATATATGTGACGATAGCTAAAACGAATACATTAACATGCTAAAACAAATAAACATATCAAATTAATGCATATTCTGTATATTCTCGTACATACTAAACCCTAGAATTCCTAACAATTAGAAAATAACTGATATTTTTCTCAAAGAAAAAAAAACCGATACAACCCAGATCTGAATGAAAAATATCAAATCAATTAAAAATATCGAATCTTCGTAACAAAACGATGAAGCCATAAACTAAAATAAGATGAGAAATAAAAATCACGAAAGAAACGAGAAATAAATCGACATACCAAACTGTTAAAATAAATTGAAAAAAAACACACACATGGAGTCACCATACAAAGACAGCGCCGCCGATGAACTCTACGAATCACAGGGTCGAATCTTCACGATAAAAAGATAAAAGCAGATGCTAAAAAATAATGAGAAATCAAAAGGGAAGAAGAAGAAGAACGTAATCAGCGAGAGAGGGAGAGAAAATGGGAAAAAATCTGAAGAAGGAAAGTTGAAGAACTGAGTTACTGTATTGCCCTCCCCTTCATAAAACTTGTCAAATATTACAATTATGCCACCGCCCCATTAACTTAATCTGGGCCGTCCAGATTGAACCAATGAAGGGATAGGATTGGTTCCTAGTTCCCACCTAGGGGAAGGGTTCTCATTTGATCTCTTCCCTATATATATATATATATATATATATATATATATTACAATTATTTTTCTACTATTAAAGTAATAAATAATTTTTTAATCACTATTTTTTTTCCCAAACAACCATAAAACATTTTTTATTGCAAGTTGAGATTAGAAATGTTCATCCAACTAATATATGAAAAATATTGAAATTAAAGATCTTTCAATTGAGTAAATGGAATGTGATTTTTAGTGATATGAAGAATATGAGTAAATAGTCAATATTACATAGATTGTGATTAAAATCTTGGCAACACAACTTTACTATTTATGACTCACAACAGATCATGACTCAATATAACTATTCTCATGAACTTAATGACTAAATTCTACAAAAAAAAAAATTCAAACACTAATTCACACTACTTATGTTTGCAGTAGTGTTAAGTTTTTATGTATTTTGTTTTGGACATCATGATCATCACATACAGAATAAACTATTGCATTTTCAAATTAAATTTGAAAATGAAAAGTAATTGTAAATTTTTTTACATATATACAAATTTAAAAATATACACAATGATCATAAAACCTCATGATCATAAAGATTGATTTCGTTCTATATGTAGGAATATCACACAACTTGATGAAATGGAGTTTCAACTCCCCTTCATTGCATGAGATACTAATTTTCCGGTGATTATACTTTCAATCTGCAATAGAAATAAACAACAAACTCAGTAATAAACAATACATACAAGTATTTCAAGTTTCTTACACAAAAAAAAAAAGACTACAACTCGAGATGGTACTATTAGGCAAAGAAAAATATGCAAAAGAATGCAATATGTTGGATGTAAAAGGTGATGTAGTGCAACTATTTATATCATATATTGTCAGAATAATATGGAAAGTTATATTGGAAAATTAATATCATATTAATTGAGATTACATATTTATATTCAATCCATGATTTACATTTGAAATTTTCGGATTTATTTATCTAAATTAGCGGATTAATTGAAGAAATAAATAACAATTGATTGATAACCTAAAATATGTGTGAATTTTAAGATAAAAATATCTAATAAATATATGTATGTATTATAACATATGTATGTACGTACGTGTGTGTATGATTTTGATAGAAAGGTCAACCACATTAATTAAGAAAAATGTAAAATGATTTGTAAGTTATCTATAAAATATTAATTTAATTGTATAAAGATATATTTTTACGATTAGAAATTTAATGTTAATTATTTAACTAATTAAATATGTTGCTTATGTAAATCATACACTCTAGAAATGTATACGTATAAAAAAGGGCAATTTGCATATAATAATTATAAAATAATTAACTAACCTTGTTATATAATATATTAATAGTTATATATAGCCTTATATATAGAATATATTTATATATATGATCGTAGATACTATTCTCATTTAATATTTAATATTTAATAGGATAATATACGTGTATATTATTGTAGCATTGCAATATAATTATTAATGTTATATATTTTATTACTTAATTGTTAATTATTTGCATGTGTATAATTATATATCACTATTCTTAGAATTAATTTAGGTGGGAAATTTAGTATTTATATTTGCGACGACTATCTTACTTTTAGATATAATATATATATAGATATAAAAAAAATAGAATTTCTCTTTAGTTTATGGTGTATATAATATTAAAACAATATGAATAACGATAAATTATTTACCAAAATGAATCATTACTATACAATAACATAAAAAAATTGAATAATTATTTTATGAAAATTAAATAAGTTTTTTTTTTATGTGGAAAAAATTTAAATAGGTTGATCACTATACGAAATGCGTGAGAATATTTACAATGGGCCAAAAAAATAACATAAAAATAAATGTTGTCGTCGATGGTCAGCGGTGTATTTGCCGGACAAGAATAGTGAAATCTAATTTTTTTCTTTTTTTTTATAAGTAATGTTTTTAGGTAAATTTATAATCAATAAAAGAAAATAAAAAATAATTTGTGTTGAAAAGGAAAAAAGTGAGGTGCAAATAGAATTTGCCAATTACAAATTTGAATAAAAATTGTGCTATTTGGAGCGAGTAATCCTTAATTATATGTCTAATGCATGGGAATTTTATTTTTTGAAAGAAAAAAAATTAAAGTTTGAAGAAAACTAAAATAATATTCCCCATGTTTCCAAATGAGTGTTATTTTGAATGAATGCACAAATATTAATAAATTAATTGAATTATTTAATACACTCTTGTGTTAATACATTAAATGAGTTAAATATAAATGTATGAATGCATTAAATGAGGGCAAATGTGTGAAAAATGTGAATTTTTTGTCTCGAATTTGTAGAATGGCATATGAGTTAAATATAAATGTATGAATGCATTAAATGAGGACAAATGTGTGAAAAATGTGAATTTTTTGTTTCGAATTTGTAGAATGACATTTTTTTAAAACAAAATTTAAATGTTAGAATGACACTTATTAAGAAATGGATGGAATAGGAGTAAGAAACTAATGTATGTGAACTTTTATTTTTGAGAGAAAAAATAAAAGTTTTGAAAAAATGAATAAGAAAATAATATTATGCGTTTGCCGGGAGTCGAACCCGGGTCTATTGCTTGGAAGGCAATTATCCTAACCGTTGGACTACAAACGCTGCACAAATGGCTCTGCCGTAAAACAACATTAAGAATTTTATTTGAATGGCAAGTCCTATTTTTTTTTTATTATTATTGATAATTATTGTTGCAAGGTTTGTTAATAAAATGTGATGGATAACCTTTTAAAGGTTTTGATTTAAAAACTATTCGTGTTTATTCTATACGATGTATAAATAATTATTATTTTTTATATTTGTAGTATTCTGATTATTTTTGAATTTTATATGTTATGATCAATTTTAAAAAATTAATAAAATGATATGCATATGCGTTAATTAATTAGATACGAAGATCAATTTTGTCTGGTTACGATAAATAAAAATTAAATTAAATTTTAGAAACTAAATAAAAATCCATATTAGAAAGAACGAATTTGAATATTTCAAATGATACGATTTTATAAATAGCAATGTACAATTGTCCATAATTAAAGAAAATTTGATTTTTTTGAATATAAGACATGTATAAAAAATAAAATTATTTAATTATTTTAAATGATGAAATTGAAATAGAAAAATAATAAATTATTGCAAATTATGTTGTTGTTGTTGTTATTGTAGTGCAATACAAATGAAAATTATTTTTTAGACAACAAATGTAGAGTACCGTAAATTTTCTACCTATGCATACAATAAAATAAAATAAAAATAATATAAAAAAAGATAATAAATAAGATTGCAAAAATTAAAAAAAATAATAAATAAGATTGCAAAAATTTGTTAAAGTACAAAGGTTGTAATATAACCTGTAGTGGAAAATGCAAAGAAGAAGAAGGAGAATTTACAACAATAAATGTCACTATTGTTGTCTATTAACTCAAAATCGTTATCTATTATATAAAAATTATTGTCTAAAATATAATTATTAAATCATATGATATATAACGGTTTATACCAGAACCGTTGTCTACCACGCGATTTCGCCTTAATATATGTATAGATAGATGGATAGATTTAAAAGTAACTGAAAATCAATAATAACCAAAATGTGGGAGTGTTGCATAACTATAATTATCATTTCTCGCGTTTATTAATCATGAACACACTTTAAATTAATAATCCGGCACCGTTGTATCATTAATGAACACATTAATAATAAATAAGTAATTGTTCCATACTTCCAATATAGTGACTTGGGTAATAGATAATCAATAGTACTTTTTTTTTTAACTGAGCATCTCGATAAAGGGCAAGTTCTACGCCACATATACTTGTAATGTGCCCTCTAACACGAAATAATAATATTTTAAATAATGAGTCCATTTATTATTTTATTATGTGTGGAGGGACATGCTATATGCGCACGCGGTATAAAATTTCTTCTCGATAAAAATGCTCAAGATCAGTGGTTCGTAGTGAACTAATACATAAATTAATGAAAAAGTTACTCTCCGAGTTGAAATTCAGGGTGATTATTTGTAATGAAAATGATAAAAGTCGACCAGTTTGTTTAGACTACCACCAAAGAAAGTCACAAAACAAAAAAAAAAATTAAAATTAGTGTAAGTCACCAAATGTTGTGACTTCGGGTGATAGCCGCCCTTTTCTGGTGCTTTGACTTCTGCACATGTGGCAAATGAATTTAAAATATAATTTTTTTATATAATTATTTTAAAAAAATGGTAATATATAAAACTAGCCTGTCAAATTTTTAAAAAAAATTATTTTAGCCGCTAACTTTTAAATATATTTATTTTAGCCAGAATGACATTTTTACCCCCGCGTATTGCGCGCAATGCCAGCACGCAGAGGGGCATTTTCGTCTAAAGTGGCTAAAATAAATATGTTTTAAAGTTAGTGGCTAAAATAAATCTTTTAAAAGTTCAAGTGGCTAAAATAGTTATTGCCTCTTAAAAAAATATAAAAATTTATATTTTTTTCTTTCATGTAATTTACATCTTATGTACTCGTAATTTAGAAATTCACGTGCTTTCATTGTAGTTTATTTAATTATATTTTATTTTATTTTAACTCTTGTAATTTTCGTTTTGTTGTCGAGTAAATTATGAATTTATAATTGTATGTGTATTTTTTTTTTGTAATTATAAATTCAAAAAATATATTTAATAAATTACTTAGAATTTTTTTAAATATAGTAAAAATTATTATTAAAAATATGATATTAAAAAAATAAAATAATAAATATTTTATGTAAATTAAAATAAAGAGAAGTTAATATTTTATTTGAGGGCTTGATGTGATGATTGTCACTTATTATTATTATTAATAAAGTGGAAATACACACAACCTATTAGCAACACATCAAATTTAAAAGTCTATCAATTTCGGAATTCACGGAACCGATTACAGGCCCCACACACATTACATAATCAATAATAATAATATGATAATTTGCCTCCTTTTAATAAAAAAAAAAACAGGTAGAAACATAAGCAATTATTGATAAGTTTTAATGTATCAGTTAGTGAATATATAATTTCCACAATACTGACATGTTTTAATGTATCAGTTAGTGAATATATAATTTTTCGAAAGGCGCACTTTGGTTTTGAAGCCATCTTGATTCATATTCGTGGAAATATATAAAATTAGCTGGTCAAACTTAAAAAAAATAAAATTAATTTAACCACTAACTTTTAAAGATATTTTTTTTAGCTATAATGACTATTTTATCTCTGCATGTTGGGCGCAGTGTCCAGCGCGCACAAGGGTATTTTCATCCAAAATAGATAAAATAAGTATGTTTTAAAGTTTTA
The DNA here is from genome assembly GCA_026008535.1 of Perilla frutescens. Lineage (NCBI taxonomy): Eukaryota > Viridiplantae > Streptophyta > Magnoliopsida > Lamiales > Lamiaceae > Perilla > Perilla frutescens. The sequence goes on from BRKX01000012.1 coordinate 35,797,814, forward strand.
AGTGGCTAAAATAATTTTTGCCTCTTCATATTTTGTAGGTTGGCTGTGATAAGGGACCAGAGAGAGGTAGAGGAAGAAATATAGAGAGAATATTTTCAATTTTCGATTTTCTGATTGAAGTAGAAGAGGTGGTGGTATGGATGGAAATAGGCCAGGTCGGATTAGACTCTGGCTTGGGCCTAAGTCTATCTTAATAAAGATAGGCCTAGATACATAGCCGCATTTTTTCTTATCATAGCCTCATTTTAAAAATAAAATAAAAATATTATGCAATTATACTATATTACCCTCACAGCCCCAAATTTTAAATCAAGATTAAAAAAAGAAAAGAAAAAGAAACTCTTACAGCACTAACCAAGTTTTCTATAAAAGCTGAGAGTTTGAAAACTTAATTGGAAGATGAATATGGTCTTGTTCACGTAGTTCATCGATTCACATTGATAAATTAAAGCACGTGATATTGTGAAATATTTGTTTAACTGTGTTAAGATGCTCAATATAATTCATGAATCTGTAAAAAAATTTGGCATGAAATAAATAAATTTAATAAAGATTGTGCAAAGAAGTTGCAAGCCTTAATTTTCTGAGAATTTTTAAATCTATGGTACAATATTATCAGAGAACTTCGTCTTTTTTTTTCTTCTTGAATGAGGTTCCATAAAAATGAAATGAATTAAGGCGAAGCAATCCAGAATTTTGGGGATAAAATCCAACTAAAATCTTGGATCTTTATCAACAGATTGGCTCGTAGAAAGAATTTTTATGATTTAGTTTGATATCTAACTTTGTTTGATTAGATATATGGAAGAACTGCTGATTATTCATTCAACAACGATTAATTTTTCTGAAGAGTTGGGGGGCTACATATAGAACTTTGTTCTTTTATCAGGGTTTTTAAATAGAAAGATAAATATAACTATAAAGGGTAAAATAGTACAAATTAATGATACTTTTATTTTATTTTAAAAATATGGGGCTACAATGAGAAAAAAATGTGGCAATATTTAGAATTGCCCTATTTAATTAAATGAGTCAGGCCTTAAGCCATTTAAAAGTCTGTTTAAGTCTATTTAAAATAAATTTTATATTTTTATTAAAAAAAGATATACGTACATACATATTGTAGAGCTCGAGCTCCGCAATTAGAAAGAGAGTACGGGATTCGAGCTCCGACGATCTACAAAATAAAACACCACGTGAAGCCGAAGGACCGTCGGAGGGTTGACGATCGTTCAGTCTCCGACGCTCAAGTCAGAAAACAATATAAAAAGGGAATAAACGTGACGAATAGTAAAGAAAATGAAAGGTGTGGTAATAAGAAATGTGGCAAAGGATTCTGATAACAAAGATTCTTCGGCGAATGTCCCCCCCTCCCTCCCTTTAACGTTTAGAGCTCATATATATAATGCATTATACAACCGTCCCCCCTCTTTCTTGGGGTTTTGACTTAGTCTCATAAGGCTATTGACTAAGTCTTCGAGCATCCTTAACCTTGTAGTTGCGAATTGATTTGACCTAGACTGCTTTGAGGTCTGTAGATCATCACACCTTGTTATGATCATCGGCCCTGTGTCAGACCTAGATTTCAAACAAGTTTATCTCATCATGGGCCTTACTGAAAAAGGGCCTCTACACATACAATATATTTTTTCATATTTTTTTTTTCAAATAATAAATCAAATTAATGATTTACAAATATAAATATTTATTCGTGTTAAAATATAAATATAATGTTTAATAAACTAATTATTTAACTAATGTAGATGCCTCATTTCTGTATAGGCCCAAAGACCTGGCTTATGATCACTCGAGGTCAAGAGATCGAGGGATCGGTAACAGAGGTCAAAGGGGTCGAAGGCTTAAGGAAGAAACCGAGGCCAAACGAATTTCAAAATAGGCGACCAGGTCAAAGACCCGTTGAGGATAAGGGAGACTCTGTCAAAACCTTAAAAGGGATAAGAGAGATCCCCAAAAATTGGGAATAAGTTGAAAATCCCCTATATATATATATCATGGGATAAAGAAGGGGGGACACACGAACACTCGAGCAACACAACACAATTACTCTACAATCACAGAATTCAGCTCTGAAACATCATTTAATTTCGTTGCTTTATTTAATTCTTCAAATTTCCTAGTTTCGATTCTGACTTGAGCGTCGGAGTCCGTTCGATCGTCAACCCCCCGACGGTCATTCGGCTTTATGTGTTTCTTTATCTTGTAGGCCGCCGACCTCTACAACTAACAAAGTGTATTAGTAAATTTTATAAAAAAACATTTTTTTTTATTTAATTTCATAACCAACTAAACAATTGCTAAACACAGAGGAATAATTGGCTATCAATAGAGGAATAATAATTGAAAAATAAAGAAATATGAAAAACATGCATATTTTGTTATAACAAACCGAATAATTTGCTAAACACAGAGGAATAATTGGCTATCAACAGAGAAATATTTTGCTAAAAATGGAGAAATATGAAAAACATGCATATTTTGTTATAACCAACTGAACAATTTGCTAAACACACAAGAATAATTGACTATCAACAGAGGAATAATTTGTTAACAATAGAGAAAATTAACAAAAAAAAATATCCTAGTTTTTAAATTTGATTAATTAGCTGTTGTTAATCGACAGTAAATGTGTAACACACGAAAAAAATATGAAATATATACTGTTATAATATTTGCTATGCTAACATTCATTTGTATACTCTATAAATGTCTCAATCGCTTAAACTAGCCTAGCTAATATGACAGATTTCATGAGATGATATCAAGTCATATAAGCATGAAATATTAATCACGAATCAAACAAATTTCCACTATTCTAATAAAAAAAATATGAACCCTATTTGCTTCTAACACTTAATGCGATATTTACGAGAAATAAAAAAAAGCCCTAGTTTTAAAATTCAATTAGTTGTTGTTGATCAACAATAAAGATGTAACATAACACAAAAAATAGGTAGTAAACATTATACATAACAAGTTTCTGGATATTATTAACCATAATTAATGTAACTTTTTTTTTGTTCAACATGTGCGAATAACCTTTATCCGACATCTTTAATCTTCAATCCGCTGTTTGTGGAATGATTAATCCGAAAGATTTGGATTTATGAATATGCAGATATATTTGTTACATATTTATCCCTTTGAAATTGGATAGGGTTTGAAAATTTATTTTTTTGCAATTAAGCCCCTAAATAGTCAATTGAATCTTGACCATCCAAATTAGGTAGATGGATGTCTATTATTAGTTCCTAGTTCCTAGAGAGAGAGAGGGGGTTCTCATTTTAATCTACCCCTATATATATATATATATATATATATATATATATAGGGGTTGGATCAAAAATACACCTTTTCTTGGTGTAAGAACTAGGAACTCATCTTATACCGTCCACCTAGATAATTTAATGGCTGAGATTAAATGTTAAAGTCAAAGTAAAAAAAAAAAAAAAAGGCGGGGGTATAGTTGTCCAATCCCCATAAAAAAAACCTGATGTCATCTTTTTTACAAAAAATCCTAAAAACTTTGAACGACCATAACTCACTCGTTTCAAATCGGATTAACGCAAATAATATATCAAATTAAAGATCTTTTCATGCTCTTTAATTCAAGATCAGTCATAGATATATTTTTTTAAATAAATATAGATGAAAAATATAAAATATATATTTTTACTCGTGTCCAGCGCAAAAATACTTTCGTTAGCTTTTAAATAATGGTTCGTCAGCATTATGATAAGTTGATAATGTATGCTAACGAAGCATTTGTTATATGCTAACATATTGCATTCATTGTGCTAATGAATGATTATCATAATGTTAACGTAGTACGCATATTTATATTATTATTATGATTGATTAGATTTCAATTATGACTTATAATTATTTGTTATGATTTAATTTTTATGTTTTAGTTACTAATTGAATATTATATATTATTTACTTCATCAAATTAGAATATATTAGTTAGAGTTTTCTTCATCCATTTATGGTTTATAACTTATGCTAACGATGAATTATCATATGCTAAGATAGTTTATTTGCAATGCTGATAAAACAATATCATTATGCTAATGTTTTATATTTATATTGTTATTATGATTTATTCTATCCAATTGGGGTTTATAATTAATTTTTAGAATTTAATTATATTTTTAGATCATTGAAGTTTATTATATTTGGATTATGGTTTATTGCATCCTATTAGAATTTATAATTTCACTTTAGAATTTAATTTTTCGTTAACAATATGAGAAAAATTTTCATTAGCATAAAAATAACGTTTCGTTAGCATGATGATAATACTTCGTTAGCATGATGATATGTTATCAAATATCCTTCGCGATTTTTATAAGAATTACCAAATTACGTTAATACTCCCGCGCGAATTTTTTTCCAAATATTACAGAATTGCCACCACTCCTTTTAATCAAATCTGGACCATAGATCTTTATTGATTGTATGGTGTGAGATGAGTTCCTAGTTCCTACACTAGGTAGGGTTTGCATTGTAACCCTCCCCCATATATATATATATATATATATATATATATAGAGAGAGAGAGAGAGAGAGAGAGAGAGAAATGATCAAATAGGAACCAATCCCCCGTGAGAACCTAGGAACCAATCCTAACCTTAGATTTGATTATATCTAGTGATCATAATTTAGTCAAAATAAGGTGGCAAACTTGTAATATTTGAGAACTTAATGAAGGCGGGGTTATTTTCATAATTTAGAAATTATGGTATGTTTTTTCGGATTTTGGGCCCAATTTTCGGAATTAAATAGACAACGCTTTAAAATCGTTGTTTTTTCTGGCGTTGTATTAATATGCTAACATGAAATATTTATATTGCTAACATCAACTGATTTTGTTGCTAATATGAGGTAGACTCATATTGCTAACTTGACGAGATCATAATATTAAATTGACACGTATTAAATACCACACATATAACATTGGACCACATTTAAAATAATATTGTGTAACATGTGTAACATCATTCATACATACAACATATTGCTAGTATGTTAAAAAATATACAAACTGCTAATATGTGACGAATAATTTGCTAATATGTTAGTAACATGTTGCTAATATGTGAATAATGATATGCTAGTATGACTAAAATTCTCAAATATTACAAGTTTTCAAAATAATATTAAGCATTGATAAAATTATAATTGTTTATGAACTTAACTATATATAGCTCATACTTTAACTATTTTCTCATGAAAGCAACTTAAAATTCAAAGTCGTGCATAAAAAATTTCATGCTAGCAACATAAACACAAGATATGAGCAATATTGTGATATCATATTAGCAAATGTCCGAGAGTTACGAGTTGAATATACGTGAAAAAAAGTTTTTGTATTTTTCATCAACTTTTGCTCAAATAAACATATGCACTACGGATCTTAAATGAAAGAACATGAGAAAAATCTTTAATTTGATATATTTTTTGCGTAAATTGGATAAAAAATGAGTAAGTTATGATTATTTAAAGTTTTTAAGAATTTTTTAAAAAATGATGACATCATTTTATAAAAAAATCTGGAATTACCCATTATATTTCGAATTTTACATATTTACAATTATGCCACCACCTTTTTATCCGCCATATCATCAAAATCCTTGAATTTGATTGGTTCCTAGGTTCTCACTGGGGATTGGTTCCTATTTGAACCCACCATATATATATATAGATGGGGGAGGGTTACAATGCAAACTCTACCTAGTGTAGGAACTAGGAACCCATCTCACACCATACAATCAATAAAGATTTATGGTCCATATTTGATTAAAATGAGTGGTGGCAATTCTGTAATATTTGGAAAAAAATTCGCGTGGAGGTATTAACGTAATTTGGTAATTCTTATAAAAATCGCGGAGGATATTTGATAACATATCGTCATACTAACGAAGTATTATCATCATGCTAACGAAGCGTTATCTTTATGATAATGAAAAATTTTCTCATATTGTTAACGAAAAATTAAATTCTAAAGTGTAATTATAAATTCTAATAGGATGAAATAAACCATAATTCAGATATAATAAACTTCAATGATCTAAAAATAGAATTAAATTCTAAAAATTAATTATAAACCCCAATTGGATGGAATAAATCATAATAACAATATAAATATAAAACATTAGCATAATGATATTATTTTATCAGCATTGCGAATAAACTATGTTAGCATATGACAATTCATTGTTAGCATAAGTTATAAACCATAAATGGATGAAGAAAACCCTAACTAATATATTCTAATTTGATGAAATAAATAATATATAATATTCAATTAGTAACTAAAACATAAAAATTAAATCATAAAAAATAACTATAAGTCATAATTGAAATCTAATCAATCATAATAATAATATAAGTATGCGTACTACGTTAACATTATGATAATCATTCATTAGCACAATAAATGCAATATGTTAGCATATAACAAATGCTTCGTTAGCATATATTATCAACTTATCATAATGCTGACGAACCATTATTTAAAAGCTAACGAAAGTATATTTTCGCGCTGGACACGAGTAAAAATGTATATTTTGTATTTTTCATCTATATTTATTTGAACAAATATATCCATGATTGATCTTGAATTAAAGAGTGATATGATCCTGAAATGCCTTGAAGAATCAAATTATGAGCTATCATTCAAAGGTCCGAAGATTGTTATAATGAGGGTCACCAAAGATTGGAAATCAAGATTTGAAGAACAAGACATGAATAAATTCGAATATGATGAGCAGCCCATGGAGTTAAATAATTCAGCCCATGTTTGAATTATTAGAGCCCAAGTTTGAAGGCCCAAAGTGTTGGGATTTTATCTAGATTATTTTAGATTTTATTATCTTATTTTTAGTCTTTTTTATTTTTGGTCTTTTTGATTTTTAGTCTTTTTGATTTTACCTTAATTAGGGACTTCTAGTCAAAATAGGATTCCTAGTTGATATACTTAGGATTTTCGAAATCCTTTAGCTATTAGGTTTAGGTTTTCAGTTTTATGCTCCTATAAATAGGAGTACCATGTGACATTCATAATTCAGACAATTGCAAGAAATAAAGAGTTATTCTCAATCTGTCTCACGATTCTTCGGTTGATCAAACTTTTATCTACAATTTTATTGTTCTAGCAAATCAATAGTCTTATTTAAGTTCTTCAGGGTATAATTAAGTACTTGGGAGAATTGCTATCCGGAGAAGTTAGACGTGCGCGTTCGAGTTTATCAACACGGGTTCGCCGAATCTATCCTATCCTTCTATCAACATCGCCGTTGTCCATTCTTTGACGTCATCTATCATCCATCTACACACGCCTTCGACTTCAGCCCCAGGTTGCCAACGCCCGTTCCTCATCACAAGTTCGTCCATTCATCAATTCTGTAAGTCTTTATCTAGTTATATCGAGTCTTCCGCTGTTTTTCGTGTCCTATTTCAAGTCCCGGTATTATTTTCAACCCTTACACCATCGTCGAGAGTTTCGATCTTGTCATCCGCATTCCTTCATGTTCTTGAGCATGACGTGATCACATCATGTGGTATCAGAGCCATGACGGCAATAGCTGTTCGTGGTTCAATACCAGGTCGAGTCTTTTGTTTTATTTTTTCATTGTTTATCGAGTTGTAAACGTATCATTCATTAAAAAAAAAAAGTTACTGTTCATCGTACTGTTCGTCACTGTTCATCATACTGTTCACGTGAATAGTGCCGGAAAAAAAAATTCGAAAATTGATTTCTTTGGTTGATTCCTATTGCGATTATTTTATTTTCAGTTCTTTCCTTCTAGTTCTGTTTTATCCTTGGTATTTTCCTTTTGAGTCCTAGTCCAATTAGGAATAACTAGATTGTGTCAAACTTTCCAAATTCCTAATTATTTCCTTTCACACCTTGTGGATTCATCAAACCCTAATCCACATCACCCCGCCCAGTCATCCTGCCACCTCACTCTCACACGCCACATCAGTGTGCCACCTCATCTGCCACGTCACCAACTGTGCCACATCATCGTGCCATATCACCCCATTCAGTCATTTACATATACGATTTTACACACACCGTGCACCACTTATATTTGAGAGACATACACGAGAGGTAAAAGCAAGAGAGAAAACAAACGAGAGAAAAGTGAGTACTGCGAGGTCCTTGTTTTCTTTTACGTTTGTTCATTGTTCGCAGGTCACTATGATTCCAGTCCGCAACAGAATGTTCATTCCCGAGTTTGAAGGTCTACATGATCCCGATACTTACCTTGATTGGGAACAAAAGGTAGACAAAGTGTTTGAGTGTTACGACTTTCCAGAGTCACAGAAAGTGCAGCTAGTTTCATTAGAGTTTAAAGGCTACGTAGCAGCATGGTGGGAATTCCAGCAAAACCGATGTCACCGAGATCACCTTCCACCTATCGACACATGGCGTGAGTTGAAAGATTTGATGCGGAAACGCTTCATCCCAGACCACTACCAATGGGAGCTAGAAGAAAAGCTATACAAGCTTAAGCAAAGAGATCGAAGTGTAGATGCCTACTACAACAAAATGATTGAAGCCATGAGACGAGCTGATGTAGAAGAGTATCTAGAGGATACAATGGACAGATTCCTAGCTGGTCTACGAAGGTCCATCCGAGAAGAGGTCGCATTATATCATTTTGACGAATTGGAGGATATGGTACACTATGCTAAACAAGTTGAGAGGTGTTTGAGCCGTATTACACCGCAGTCTAGCCGTAGGCCCGAGCCTACATCCCGTGCACCTATTTGGACGCCACCTACATGGCCCATACTACCAACTCACCCGACCATTGTTACACCAAGTCCAACATGTGACGTACCATGCCTTGTATGTCAAACCCTTGAAGAAGAGATAGAGATCAATGCTGCCGTAGAGGAGATCGGAATCATTAAAGAGCTGTTCGAAGCTGAGGAGTTCGAACCAGTTGAAGAGCTGTTGGAAATGCAGCCATATTTTCAAGAGGAGATTGATATTAATGGAGTAAAGACTATGGAGCACAAAGAACTCAAAGAAGCAGTCATGGAGGAGCTACCGAGTTTTAACGTTTTTGATCAACCCTGTACTTTTGATGTCTTTATTTTACAGGTTGTTGAGAATGTTCCTTATGATTTAGTTGTGCACACAAAGGAGTTTGATGATCCATTCATGTTAGTCCTTGACCCCGAAGATTTGAATTCGAGGACGAATTATTTTCAAGAGGAGGGGAATGATATGATCCTGAAATGCCTTGAAGAATCAAATTCTGAGCTATCATTCAAAGGTCCGAAGATTGTTATAATGAGGGTCACCAAAGATTGGAAATCAAGATTTGAAGAACAAGACATGAATAAATTCGAATATGATGAGCAGCCCATGGAGTTAAATAATTCAGCCCATGTTTGAATTATTAGAGCCCAAGTTTGAAAGCCCAAAGTGTTGGGATTTTATCTAGATTATTTTAGATTTTATTATCTTATTTTTAGTCTTTTTGATTTTTGGTCTTTTTGATTTTTAGTCTTTTTGATTTTTGGTCTTTTTGATTTTACCTTAATTAGGGACTTCTAGTCAAAATAGGATTCCTAGTTGATATACTTAGGATTTTCGAAATCCTTTAGCTATTAGGTTTAGGTTTTCAGTTTTATGCTCCTATAAATAGGAGTACCATGTGACATTCATAATTCAGACAATTGCAAGAAATAAAGAGTTATTCTCAATCTGTCTCACGATCCTTCGGTTAATCAAACTTTTATCTACAATTCTATTGTTCTAGCAAATCAATAGTCTTATTTAAGTTCTTCAGGGTATAATTAAGTACTTGGGAGAATTGCTATCCGGAGAAATTAGACGTGCGCGTTCGAGTTTATCAACACGGGTTCGCCGAATCTATCCTATCCTTCTATCAACATCGCCGTTGTCCATTCTTTGACGTCATCCATCATCCATCTACACACGCCTTCGACTTCAGCCCCAGGTTGCCAATGCCCGTTCCTCATCACAAGTTCGTCCATTCATCAATTCTGTAAGTCTTTATCTAGTTATATCGAGTCTTCCGCTGTTTTTCGTGTCCTATTTCAAGTCCCGGTATTATTTTCAACCCTTACACCGTCGTCGAGAGTTTCGATCTTGTCATCCGCATTCCTTCATGTTCTTGAGCATGACGGGATCACATCAAAGAGCATGACAAGATCTTTAATTTGGTATATTATTTGCGTTGATCCGATTTGAAACGAGTGAGTTATGGTCGTTCAAAGTTTTTATGATTTTTTTTAAAAAGTGATGACATCGGGTTTTTTTTATGGGGATTGTGTTCCTAGATCTTACACCAGAAAAATGTGTATTTTTTATCCAACTCCTATCTATCTATCTATCTATCTATCTATATATATATATATATATATATATATAGGTTTGCAATCATTTGTGAACACTAGGTTTATGTGTAATTTGTGGCCAAATTATAATCATTCAAATAGTAAGATGGAGGGTTAAGATCTATTTGCACATAACTTAACTTCTTCCATCGGTTACCTTTGCAAAAGGCCATAGTTGTCAAATAAAAAGAATGGAAATCATTAAGATATCATTAAATCCCTTAATTCATGTTAATTCTATAGTACAAACGTCAGTTTTTTCATCAAGTAGTATCCTCCTTTAAAAGTTACCTTCTCTTGTAGGCATCTGATGATTGTAAGAATATTGTTACATAATATTTGTTTTTTTCTTGTACACTAATATTTAGTTTGTTCACTGCAGACATATACGTATGATATTTATGATTTTTTATAATGCTTTTTTTTCTATACTGTTTATATTCTAATTTTATAATGCTTCTTTTTATTTCTATAATGTTTTTATAATGCTTTTTTTTATTTATATACTGTTTGGTTTCATTGTAACAAACATATACTAATTTTTCCCTTTTTCGAAAGCAACAAAAGTACAAACCTAAATCAAATAAAATTGATAAAAACGGTACGGTGGTCAACCGTAAATAGCAGTATACTCTAAAATTATCTTTTAAAATATATAATCTAATCATTTTTCCGGCCACACATAAAAAATGCATTTTCAGCTAGAATAAAAAAGAACATTGATCAATAACATTTAAAAAAAAGTTTGCATCTATCAGAGCAAAAAAAGCATTACATTAATATAAAAAAGCACCTTCAGCTTATAAAAAATATCAAATTTTTTTTTTTGATAAAAATGGTACAGGGTCAACCATAAATAGTAATATACTCTAAATTTTTCTTTTAAAATATATAAACTAATCATTTTTCCAACCAACATAAAAAAAAGCATTTTCAACTAGAAAAAAAAACATTGATTAATAACATTTAAAAAAAAATTGCATCCATCAGCGGAAAAAAAACATTACATTAACATAAAAAAAGCACCTTCAACTTGTAAAAAAAAAGCCAAAAATAAAATTGATAAAAATGGTATAGTGGTCAAGGTAAATAATAATATACTCTACATTTTTCTTTTAAAGTATATAAACTTGTCATTTTCCTGGCCACACATAAAAAAGCACCTTCAACTTGTAAAAAAACATCCAAAAATAAAATTGATACAAATGGTACAGTATGTGGTCAAACGTAAATAACAATATACTCTAAATTTTTCTTTTAAAATATATAAACTTGTCATTTTTTCGGCCAAACATAAAAAAATTAAAGCACATTGAACTGGAAAAAAATATCCATCAATAACATTTAATAAAAAAAGTCTGCATCCATCAGTGCAAAAAAGCATTGCATAAAAAAAAGCACTGCACAAGCATAAAAAAAGACCTCAATTGATTTTCTCTCTTTTTTAATGTTTTTTTTACATAAAAAAAGTACCTTCAACTATTAAAAAAACATTCATTAATACACATTAAAATAAAAATTTTAATCCATCAATGCCAAAAAAAAATCACACATGTATGTGCGACATTCATCTAAACTAATTAGCTTTGATCCATATATGCATTTTAAACTAAAAAAAAATAGCAGCAACATAATATAAAAAAACAAAATCAACTGCTACAAAAAAACACATAAAATCGCCTAAGGCAATTGGATTAAATACATGCCAATTTACAATCAACAAAATTTACCTTTTCAAATTCCCATAAAAATCGCAGTATCCTAATTCATAAAAACATGAATGTACATTTTTATCCTCAATACATTTCACATTTGTAAAATAGCATTTGTAATTTTAATCCTAAATTAGTAACAGTTGTTGATCTACAAAGATCAATGATTATAATTCATCCACAATTTATTTATGAGGAGTGTGTTCATGTGCTAATGCACCCCTATATATGTGTATATATATATATATATAGGTACACTTGTATTTGACAAGAATGGACTACCATTGCCACGTCATCCAATTATCTGTTCACCTTCTTCTTTATTTAAAAACGAAAAAAAGAGAAAAATAAATAAATTGAGTAGCATAAACTTGAATTATTTTATGCAGCAGGAGGAGAGAAAAAGGCCAAAAACAACTAGCACTGCATAATTTCAATTCAGTGATATATAAAAATATACAAACCCCATCACTTCATCATCGGAAAAAGCTGTCTCTTTTTTATTTTTTTGCATATTTTTTGGGGTAAAATATGCGTACTGATACCGTTCTCGAAACACGTATGTAGTAGATGTACAACAGATTTCAGCTCCAAAGATTGAATTTTTAGTGTTCCTTCTTTGATGGGAGTGTAAATGGGTTCACTCGAAACTGGGCTGCCATTGAAGAGGGATCACCAATTGCAGCGTTCGTCATCAGCTAGGAACACTAATAGCAGTAATAATACTGGAGTTTTGGGGCAAAGGAGCAGATCAAGATTTGCGAGAGTTATTCTTTCCAAGAAAATTGATTATCTGCAGTTGATTTGTGCAGTTGCTGTTTTTTTCTTCTTCGTTTTTTTCTTCCAGATTTTCTTCTTGCCGGGATCGGTAATTGAAGATGGTAATAAATCTGGAAAAACCCATGATTTGTTTGGGAAGAATGGTGGAGTGAATTTTGAGGATTTGTCATTCTTGAAAGAGTTGAGTTTTGGTGAAGAGTTAAATTTTGAGCCTTTGAAGATAGTAGAGAAGTTTCGGAAGGAAGGTAGTGTCGTGAATGAGAGTAATGTTGTGAGATTTGGATACAGAAAACCGAAGCTTGCTTTGGTAAGCATTGTGAAGATTTTATCTCGACTTCATTAGTTTGTAATTTGTAAGTCTCATTATGAATGTAACCTGTTTGTAAAATTGAGTGCTTTTTAGTTGGATTTTTGTGTATTTAGGGTTGATAGAGACCGTGTGCGTGCTTTAGTTTTTTTGTATTTTGAGAATTTAGCTTGGATATCTGAGCAGTGTAGTAAAAAGAGGTGGTTTTGACTTGTGTCTTGTCTTTGTAGGTTTTTACAGATCTATGGGTTGATCAACATCAAATACTAATGGCTACTGTTGCTACGGCTCTGCTGGAGATTGGATATGAAATTGAGGTGATCATTAATTTGTCATTTGCATTTCCTACTTCTTGTAATCAAATTTATGGGGAAAGAAACTTGGTGAGTTCCATTCCATAGTTAAGATGGAACATAGATGGCTTTGTGCCTATGCCACCTGAATAAAAGTAGAACTGAACCCAGATCGAGTTCGTCAAAGATCATGTAAATTTTCAATTTTTAAACCCTTTTTGCTAATTTGATCATGCTCAGTAGTTAAAAGTTCCTCAATGCATCAAGAAACATGCTTCGAGTTTGTTAAAGATCATAGAACTTTTTCCATTATTTCAAGTTTTTTTTTGCTAATCAGACCATGCTCGGTAGTTAAAAGTTCCTTAATGCATCAAGAACATGCTGTGAGAATTTCATGTATATGGTGGCTTGAGTTAATCCTTTTGAGATGAGATGGAGAATATACAAAATATTACTTTGGAGGCTCTATGTTACACTATATATAGTTATATCAACCTAAACTTGTTTTGGCCTGATTCTGCTGACTGAGTTTCTTGAAACTTCTATAAATCTACATTTCTCATTTGATGCTAACTTGTATGGCAGATGATATTTTATACTAAGTAATTGCAGCCTCTAATAGCTGTCGAAACTTGACGTCGTGGAATTTGGTCCATACCTAAATCCTTTTCTTGGATAAGTACTTTAGATTAGTACTTCTGAAAACTTGTGAGAATTTGGTAAGTTCACTTGTTGAAAGAGTACGAAGAATATGGCGACTCCTACTAGCATACTGACTTCCTTAAGCTTAACCATTAGATTGTCTAATTACTGTTTCCAAGTGCCGTAGTACCTCTTATCCTATGGGCTGCTTGGTTCGTGTTTGGCATTGTAATCAATCTTCCAATATTTTAAAGATAAAAAGATGGACAAGCGCCCTACTTATTTGTGGTAGTGCTCTGTTTTAATCGAGCCGGAAGCTGCCTGGAATTGTGTATTGAGCCTGGTGTTGAAGGGAGTGGACCTTTAGGATAAAAAATTTGTGTTCTTAAATTGTTTTTTTTTCCCTGAATATGGTCATGCTTAGGTGGCATTTTGGACGCTGGTGATGACTCTGTGACAAATAGAATTTTAGATGATGGATCTAAAAGTCAATGTTTATGGACGTGTGTGTTTTTTTTCCCTCCAACTTGAATCGGAGTATGAACTGAAATAGCCGTTACCCTTTGTATTTCCAGGTATTCTCTCAGGAAAATGGTCCAGCACATGCAATCTGGAGAAATATTAGTGTTCCTCTCACTGTCAACACAGCTGATAAGGATGTGAAGTTTGCTGTAGATTGGCTGAGGTTTGCATATTGCCCTCAACTTGTCATATGAATGAATTCTTGATTAGTTTTGTGTTTCAATTGTTGTTATAATATTTGAAATGTTTGACTATAGTTGAGCTTGATTCTGCCCCACCATTCTGATGTCTCTAAAATAATTTTTGGCTCCTATTCTGGTTGAAAAAATATATATGTTTTTCGTTTGGTCAAGTTCATTAGAAACAAATTTATATTGATTCTTAATTTCCTTAGATTTTTTCTTTGTTTTTTCTCCATTTCTGATTCATTGAGGTGTTTTTTTCTTTTTCTTTTTTTTGGGGGGGGGGGGTGTCTGTTGCTAATTTCCAATTTCATTTGCATTATTTTTGCCGTTTGCTGTAATTATAACTACTTTGGGTGAATAACTTTCTCTTTGGGATTCTATTATGTCCTCTACATTCTTGACAAAGTTAATAGCTTTCCTCGATTGACTTGTTTATTTAATCAGTTGCTGTTATAAAAGGAAATTAGAAACTTTCAAAAGAAGGCAAAAATGATGGCACGCGTTCTAATTTTCCCCTTCTTTTGCAGCTATGATGCCGTTCTTGTGAATTCTCTTAATGCAGTGGGATTCTTATCTTGGTAAGCAACATCAAGTCATTTTGTTATCTATTTCTGCTGTGCTCATAAATCCTTAATGTTTTTCTCGTGCTGTATGTTTCTCCATAGTATGCCTAGCCATATTTGTATCAGCGTTCTCTTTTATCTGTCTTTAAATGTGTGGATCATGAGACACATTTGCTTGTCTTATTTATTACTCTGTTAGACCCCCATTTTTTCAAACTCAGTCTTGTCAGTGATAGCTTCATTTTCTTTTAGTCATTTATTTCCATATGAGTTATGACAGTTATCATTTGCCAATAATGTAAAAGGTTTTACTCCTTACAGTCTTATGCAGGAGCCTTTCAAAAGTGTTCCTGTTGTATGGACCATCCATGAACAAACACTAGCAGATCGATTAAGACAATATAATTCAAGCGACCAAAGTGAGTTGGTGGATACGTGGAGAAAATACTTCAGCCGGGCCACCGTTGTTGTCTTCCCAAACTATATTATGCCGGTAACCATGTTTTACTTGTTAATTCTTTGTAGTGTGTGATATGAACATACGTTTTTATGGTTACCAACTGAAAAAGTGACTCCTTAAATAATTACAAAGAGTAAACAGTTAACTGTTCCCCTTTTCCACTGGCTTCAAAGTTATTGAAGCCTGAAAATAATTCATTACTATGTACATTACAAATTCTGATTCTCATGAATGAAAATTGTTTTAGGCATATGAAATGATAGGACTCAACATTGATTGACGTAATCAATTTCTAACTACAATGCAGATAGCTTATTCAATATGTGATCCTGGGAATTACTTTGTCATCCCAGGCTCCCCTGAAGAAGCTTGGAAAGCTGATAAGCAAATGGCTTCAGTGAGAGATAATACACACCCGAATATGGAGTATGGGCCAGATAGTTTTGTTGTTGCAGTTGTAGGAAGTCAACTATCATATAGAGGTTTGTGGCTTGAACATGCCTTTGTTTTAAAGGCTTTATATCCGCTACTTATGGACTTCGGCGATTCAAGTTCTCGTCTTAAAATCATAATCTCAGCTGGCGACCCCACTAGTAACTACAGTAGTATTGTGGAGGTGAGAGTTTAATCTATGTTCAAACTGCTATTACTTTGTAACTTAGGTTAACATCTACAGAGACCATGCAGTGCATGTCACAGCACACGCGTGCACACACACACACACACATGCAAATAGATTTAGGAACTGATGCTTTGATAAACTAGTGAAGTTAATGAGCGAACTAATGTAAAATGTGATTTCATGAAATGAAGGGAGACTCCTTTTTTAGTCCTTATATGCTAATGGACTGAATTTCTTGCTGCAGGCCATTGCCCTAAAATTTGGATATCCAAAGGATATGGTGAAGCATGTTGCTATGGACCAGGACATAGACACCGTAATAAGTACAGCTGATCTTGTAATATATGGATCCTTCCTTGAAGATCATTCTTTTCCAGACATTTTGCTGAAAGCTATGTGTTTTGAGAAACCTATAGTAGCTCCAGATCTACCAGTAACAAGGAAATATGTAAGTATATGTAGTATACTAATATGATTAATGAAATTCTATCATATGTGATTACAAATGATAGAACATGTAAAAATGTGATTTAGCTACTCATTAGTAGTAGAAGCAGATTACTCTGACTTCATAATAAGCTTGATGAACTATAATAGACTGATTATACAAAAAACTATAATAGACGGAACAGTTTATATATTTATTTATTTTTAAATTTGGCCTACTATCTGGATGCATGTATATCTTAGGTTAGCGACAAGGTGAATGGCTACCTTTTCCCAAGGGACAATATGAGGGCTCTGACGCGGATCTTGTTGCAAATGGTCTCAAATGGAAAACTCTCACTTGTAGCTCAGAATGCTGCATCAATTGGAAAACATACAGCTAAAAACTTAATGGTATCGGAAAGTGTAGAAGGATATTCTTCACTATTGGAAAACATCCTCACACTCCCATCTGAAGTAGCTCTTCCCCTGTCTTCCAAAAGCATTCCTAACAAAGTGAAAGCTGAATGGCAATGGCATCTATTTGATGCTATTGCAGATACCCATTCTCCTAGCAAAACTGGTGCGGAATCTTTAGATAAGATTGAAAAGCTATTTAATCATACCAATGGAGAAAACTCTGTGACTTTGATTTCACCAAATGAAACATTTTTGTATGCCATATGGGAAGAGCAGAAGTACATGGATATAGCCAACATGAGAAAAAGAAGAGAGGATGAAGAGGTAAGTATATCTGGTTTTTGCCATCTTCTTTGAAATTAAGCATGATACATTTTGGGACTTGAGCTTCTTTGGTTTGATTACTTATTTGTTTGGGGAAACTGATGCAGTTGAAGGATAGAACTGATCAACCTCGGGGAACATGGGATGAAATATATCGAAGTGCCAGAAGGGCTGATCGTACATTGCACGAAAGAGACGAAGGAGAACTTGAAAGGACTGGCCAACCACTAAGTATTTATGAACCTTACTTTGGAGTAGGAACCTGGCCCTTTTTGCACCACACTTCATTATATAGAGGGCTTGGGCTGGTGAGTACTGAACTCATGCGCACACAAAATTTTTCATGTTTGCTGTGTGCTTATTCTTATTTGCCTGTCAACCTGATGCAATGTTTGAATGCATTGCCTAGTCCACGAGAGGTCGAAGACCTGGAGCTGATGATATTGATGCGCCTTCTCGTCTCCCTTTATTGAATAATGCTTACTATCGAGATGTCTTAGGAGAATATGGAGCCTTTTTCGCAATTGCTAATCAGATTGACCGCATCCATAAAAATGCTTGGATAGGATTTCAATCTTGGAGAGCTACAGCACGCACGGTATACATTTGAGCCTTTATTATGTTCTTTTAAGCATAATATTGTCAACTCTTGTTTCATTACTAGTTTTATGCTACTCTAGATTGACCACAACGTACTTGGTGAATTGGAGGCACATACCTTGGTTTGTAATTGTTAACCGTCATACACAATAATTTGTTTGGAGGAATTCTTTGAATTAGTGTTCTAATAATAAACTGAATAATTGCATACTCGGGTTCAACTCAAATATGTGATTGAGATGTTCGTAACAACTTGCTTTGTTACTCTAAATACCCTGTAACTTGCTAAATGTAACACAGTAAACAAGTGTTTTATGTGTTTTTTCCCTTAACAAATACTGATTGAATAGTTTAACAGATAGCTCTGTCTAAGACTGCTGAAAGATCACTGTTGGATGCTATTGAAGCACGAAGGCATGGCGACACTTTGTACTTCTGGGCCCGGCTGGACAAGGACCCCAGAAACCCATTGAAACAGGATTTCTGGTCATTCTGCAATGCTATAAATGCTGGGAATTGCCAGTAAGTATTCTTGTGGTGATTTTATCATTTTTTATCCCATTTTACCCCAATGTGTTTAATTTGTAGTCTCTGATTGCTCCTACTTGTCACTCCTGCTTTATGTTAGATTTGGCATTTCTGAAATGTTGGCACTGGCTTTGGTGCTACTGAAAGTTTCCTGTTTTGACTTTGGATGTGTATTCAACCTGATCTATTTGTTATGTGGCCATTAGGTCTGTGTTCTCGGAGGCTCTGAAACAGATGTACGGCATAAAACATAACTTTAGTTCTTTGCCTACCATGCCTTCGAACGAAGGCACTTGGTCTGTCATGCATTCCTGGGCCTTACCTACTAAGTCCTTTTTGGAGTTCGTGATGTTTTCAAGGTTCAAACTTCTAAATCCTATTCTCATTAGATGCCAACAAATACTTTTTTGGCGAATATATCTCTTAACAGGCTATTCTGTTTTCAATTTGTAGAATCTTTGTGGATGCACTTGATGCACAACTCTATGAGGATCACCAGAAAACCGGGCGCTGTTATCTTAGCAGAGCAAAGGTACTCTTCCTTCTTACCTGCAGATTCTCTTTATACCGTCCTGATATTTCGTTATTGCAATATTGGGTTATCGTTTACACTTACAGTGGTAAAATTGAGATGCCACTCTTAGAACTTTAACAGTGAACTATCATCTACACGGTTGGCATAGTTTTCTCTTCTCAATGAATCAAGTTGTGACAATTATTCAGTAGGAAATGCTCAAAATTATCGCACAAAAACTTGTGTCATACCGTCTGACAGTATCCATATCCGGTGGTATATTTGTAATTTTGTTGGTGTTTGTATTCGGGTATGGGTAGATCTTTCAGACAATCTTATACAACACTCCCCCAAACCATCATGGGGTTCATATAGATGAATATCTTGAGTTCCTTAATTCCTTTTCTCCTCTCCGTACTTCCACTCAAATATGTCTTCTCTGAATTATGTCAGGACAAACATTGCTACTCACGTATGCTCGAACTGCTCATGAACGTTTGGGCATACCATAGTGCAAGAAGAATGGTGTACGTTGACCCTGAGACTGGTTTTATGCACGAACAACATGGGCTGAAGAGCCGGAGAGGTCAAATGTGGATCAAGTGGTTTCAATTCTCCACTCTTAAAGCCATGGATGAGGACTTAGCTGAGGAATCCGACTCGGACCACCTGAAAAGACGACGTCTATGGCCATCAACGGGAGAAATCATCTGGCAAGGCACATCTGAGAAAGAGAGGAATATGAGAAATAGAGAGAAAGAAAAGAAGCGGCAACAGAGCAAAGATAAGATTCAACGGATACGAAAACGAACTCATCAGAAAGTGATCGGAAAGTTCGTGAAGCCGGTGGTGGACGAGACGGCGACCACAACCGATCTTGCATCGAAGGTTTTGAGGTAGCACTAATCTTTACATACTAATCACCTAATTCTTTTGTCTTACCATTTTTTTGCATTCTTACGAGGAATGGATGCATAGGATTATCATTTGTGTCAGATAGATTGCATCCTTATGATTTTTGATTGAATTTTTATTTTGGTCTCTTTATTTGGTCATTTTTTCATAGTTGTAAATGGTAGATTAGTCCATAACTATGTTCCATTCCATGAAAACTGCCCTCTAGGTGATCTGGTATTTGTTGCACCATTTAAAAAAAAGGGGGAGAATCCACGTTGGTCTTTCTTGGTAGTATTAACTGCTTATTTATTTATTTATTTTTTCTCGAACTTTATATATTATGATACGTCTTATTGAATTATCACTCGGATTGAATAGTACTTTGCCTACACCAAATATGAGTGAAAAAAAATCCGAGCTGGTTTTCTTGGTAGTATTAACTGTTTCCTTTTTTATTCCTGGAACTTTATATATCGTGATACCAAGGATGAAAATGTCGCTATCGTACCAAATATCGTAACTTTAATTTTGCGGGTATATTGCATATCGATGTCGCAGAAAATTGAAAAAAAATGATGGAACTATATTAAAATTTTGGAAATTTAATAAGAAATTTTAGGAATTATTATAGCATATTATTATGTACATATTCTACTCAAAGTTTTGATAGAATTGTATATTGAAAGCAAATATATGAATAATAGATTATATAAATATTGTTCAAGACAATACATTTGACAAAATAATACATAATACAATATAAAATAACTCAATAAATATTATAAATTATAAATAATACCAAAATGAGGATCTATGAGGTTCAAATACAGTAGATGAAATGCCTAAAAATCTGTACACATTAAGACAAAGTTGCAGTGGTAAAATCATTAAGAAAAAAGTTGGTATCATTTAAATACAAAAAGCAATCACTGCAAAACATTTACAATGAATAGCTTTGGCTTAGTGATAATTGAACTTCTATAAAGTATTTTGTAACCCAACAATGTTGGTTCGATTCTTTACTAAGGCTTGGTTTTTATATTTTACTTCAATTTGTTTTTTTTCCCATAATATTGTCATGTAGATTTAAATTAGTTATTTTTTTAGATAAAGATTATATTAGTTGCCAGATTAGATGGTTTGAATTCCTTATACTTCATATTATATACAATATATATATATATATATATATATTTCCTCTTAATGCAAATAGAAATTAAAAAAATGATAATTTCAATTATTTATTTAAGGACAAATCGAATGCATTAGATCTTTCCCATGATCCATCTTCACTGTCAATTGCAAAAGAAAATTACAGATAAATATGTAAAAAATTAAACTTTATTTAATTAGAGATGTTGATAGATTTTCATTCCATATCTTAAAAATTGAATGAACTTTCATTTTGAAATTTGATACAATTGGGTTATTTTTTATAGAAAAATATTTCATATAAAAAAAATTAGAAAAGAAAAATAAATTTACAATAATTATTTGGGGCATCATGTGATCCTCTACACATTTACTGAATGTTATTTGTAAAGCAAATAATATTGCAACCGAAATAATTATAATGAAGACCATAAAAAAATTAGGATTAAATAAAAATCTAAATATATTATAAAAATATAAATAATAATTGCGATATATTACGATATTTCGCCGATATCCGGAAAAAAAATACATTCGCCCCCATATCCATATCGCAATGTCAAATTTTGAGATATATTCGCGATATATAGGATATTTTCATCGCATGATACATCTTATTTAATTATCACTTGGATTGAATACTACTTTGTTTAAACAAATATGAATGAAAAACATACGAATTTTTCATAATAATTATCATCACTTTATCAAGCTCGAGATTCAGTTGGAATTGGGAACTTATCTAAAAATAACAAATATACTCGAGCTTCTTGTTTATTGGTTTCTTAAATGAAGTTTTATTTAAAAAAATTGTACTCTGTGGAGT
Source organism: Perilla frutescens (assembly GCA_026008535.1). Lineage (NCBI taxonomy): Eukaryota > Viridiplantae > Streptophyta > Magnoliopsida > Lamiales > Lamiaceae > Perilla > Perilla frutescens. The sequence goes on from BRKX01000012.1 coordinate 35,819,991, forward strand.
TTTAGATTTGATCAAATGTATTAATATTGAGGCAACTTATTAAATATATAAAATTACAACTTGAAAACGTAAGCGAGAATCAACTTGAGTGAAGTAATTGAATTTTTTAAAACTACTCACGACACCTACTCATAGATGTCTGGAATGATAGCTCGATCTCGGAAAATTCTATGTTACCATCAGCAGTAGGTAGTGTCTGATATGTAGTGTAGAATTTTCCCTCAAACTGAGGCATTTGCGGGATTTTAGTAATTTAAGTATTTTTTTTTATGCAGGAATTGACAAATTTAAGTAATTTACTTTGCTTAAAGTTAAACCATAATCCCGTTATGATATTCTAAAGATTTAATTTTATTGGGCTTCAGAAGTCATGCAATGAGGTTTTGATTTTAGTAGGAATTGACATTAATTATATTTAATACCGAATGTATGTAACTAATAATAATAATATAATACCTCAACTTATATTTAATATCAATTTTACCTCCAATGTTATATTTTTATAATAATTCCACCCTCCGTAAATTTTTCTGTAACTGCAAGCAAGTCATCACGTTTGTGAACGCATATGAAATTTAAAATAAAATATATAATAGCATCGATTCTCAACTCTAAAACTCTCTAGTAAGAGCATCCCCAACAAGGTGCTCTAAACTCTATTTGTAGAGCAAAAACATGAAAAAACCCTCTCCAAGAGATACTCTATATGGATCTCTAAAATAGAGATAGAGATTTTGGGCTCTATTAATAGAGAGCTACTGTAAACGGGCTGTATTAATGTTCAGCATTTTCCTTTTTTTTTTTTAATATATGTAAATCTGTTATGTTCCTTTTTTTTTTGTAAATTGATATATGATGGTTGATTTTTGTTTTGGTTTGTTTTTCTGTTAATTTTATATGTTCACGTTTTTTTTTCTTTTTTTTTGTTAATTTATATGATTTACACTTATATATATACAAATATATATATATATATATTAATCTTATACTTTAATTTATGTCTTCCTTAAAAATATTGACATAAAAGATTATATATCAAAACAAAATAACATCAAAATAAAATGACATTTAATAAGATTACATAATAAAACTACTAGACATAAAAAGAAAGAAAATACAAAGCATTAAAAATACAAATAAAGCATTGAAAAATACACCAGAAATTTTAAAAGTTATTTTTGTTGGGAAAATCTTGATTAAAATAAATATATAAAAAGGAATATTATGGAACATTTCTTTTTAGAGTAGAATTTAGAGTAAACTGTTGGAGATAAAGTGAAGACCGTGCTATATAATAGAGATAGAGGTGCTGTAAAATAGAGTCAACTGTTGGAGATGATCTAAGATATCAATCTAATACAACTGCTGGAAAAACTTACGAAAATAGAATTGTTATAAAAATAAAACCTTGGAAGTAAAATTGTTATTAAGTATAAAAAAAGTATTGTTATTATAAGTTGCAAACATTGAGATATTAAGTGTATAATAAAACCTCTTTCCTCAAAAAAAAAGAAAAAAGAAAAAGAAAAAAAAAAGAGTTCTCTCTAAAATCCGATTCGGTACAAGTAGATGACGGAAAAAGGGACAACTGAAGATACAAATCACAACTTTTACTCTATTTTACAAATTTAACACGACTTTTAAACTATTACACTTTACATCACGTCATTCTAATTTATAGCAATTAAAACATTCCCAATATTTTCTATGAGAGGGTCTTAGCTCCGTTGAAACAAGAAATATGGTACCTCATGGTACTTAGGAAACTAAAGGAATTCTATCACTGAGGAAATTTTATGTCGAACAGTAAAATGTTTCCTTGTACCTTAATAATCAGTAAAAATCCATATCAACCAAAAAGAGCATGCAAGTGAAAAGAGAACTGTTCGATCAAAAGAACATGGGTAAGGCAACATGTAGTATCGAAAAAGGAAAATGCTCAACATCTTCACTACTAGTTTATTGATGCACAAAAGGCAAGGATTGGATGATATGATACAACAAACTGCTAGTTAACGATAGTCAATCTCAAGAGGAACCATCTAACCTGATGAAACATTTGAATGATCTAAAAGCCAGATTATAGTTTGGCCAAGGTTTCATGCGCCCGTCCTCAATTTAGGTGTCTTGTGCTTGACAAAGAAAGCCGAGAGGACACTCTTACTGCGAACAGGGGGACGAACAATTTCCCTTTGAGTGAGACTGTCAAATGACCTGTATGGAGTCAAAGGTTTGGAGCCCTCGAAATTATCCTGCAATAGATGTATATTAGGATTTAGGAGTTCCTCAAAGTGGATGAAAAAAACTGTTAGGTCTAACAGAACAAACAGACAATAACGTGCAGCTGCATGTTGTCTAGACGGCGTTTCTACTAGGTGCCTAAATTATATGAAAATTAAAGCCAAACGGCTTTAAGCCAGAAGGTTTCCATGGTATAATTAAATGTGCAAACAACACAAATCCAATTGGTCTCATTACCAAAAATTAAGACATTTAAAAGGATAGAGCCGTGAGGTATCCATCTGTCAGCGTGAAGATAAGTACAATTATGTATAGAATATTCTGGAGTATTTTAATTTTACCTGTTGTACAAAACCCAGTGTTTGCATAGCTACACTTGAAGCCAGTGTGGATTTCATCCTTGAATTCTCTTCAGTATCTATCCGATAAAGAGTAATTTAGACAAAATGAATACTTTTGCTAGGTAATGTTACAATAACCAGAACGACAAGTTCCACTGTGATATTTGCATACCTGACAAGTTGACTGTCCCAGAACTTCTCCCATATGTTTGCGAGTTATCATTGCTGAAAATGTAAGCATATATCAACATTATGTGTTTGACCGCTCGGTTCACAGATAGAGTAATTCTAAGGCAAATGGGATGATAATAAAAACTTCTAGGCCAACCTTATGATACCACGTACAGAGCCTTTCAAAGTCGACTTTGTTTCGGATGCTAAATGCCAAGAGAGAGTTTTTGCAGCTGAAGCACCTAACAGAAGACACAAGCTAAACAAATTAACCTGGATACTATATATTATTCTATTGCTCAGTATAATAAACCACCATTCAATGCAAAGGAAATCAGCCACCTGGAGAATAAAGACGAGCCCTCGCTTGTATAGGTAGCCTGGGATCGGTCAGTATATGTGGGCTAAAGTGCACCTTCTTGTTCACAGAATCTAGCTCGGGTAAAGCAAAACAAAATTAAAAAGGTGATAATGAAAGGGCCTAGAAAGTTAGCAAATACAGTTTGTCTAGACTCTAGAAAGCAGTCCTCTGTCTTACTTGGTAAAATATAATGTTTATGATGCCTCGGGATGATAGCCAACAACTGCTGCTGCCTAAGACCTTCTTTTTCCGTATATATTTTGCATGTTAGAAGTTGCTACAGAGAAAACACATTTTTCAGCGTCAATCGCATGCATATAATCCTTAGAAAATCTTCTCTGACCTACCTGATTCAGACATGTAACTTTCAGCTCCATGGATGAGATGTCTAATGTTTGTTGTTCCAGGATATCACCCATCTTGTAAGCAACAGTACCAAGGTGATCGATTGCATTGACTAGAGCTCGTACAGCATAATCCTTAAGATTGTCCAACACCCTTACACGAAATAAAACCAATTATAGGTAAAAACTTCCAGGATCAATAGAAAAACATATTCAGTTACAACTTTTCTCTAAGATAATACTGCAGCTTTCAAGAAATTCTCATTCTTGAGGGTCCGTTAAAGCAACTCATGCTAGCACTCCATACTTGATCAGCCAACAAATATGAACATATAACTAACTAAATATATTCCACAAAATAACTAACACAACACAATAATTATTAGAAGATCTTCAAGAAACATCAGAAACAACATTAAGCAAATTATTTAGTTTGATCTTGAATTGAGGGATTTGAAATGCAATGATTTGAAGTGATCGGATCTAAGTCCTTGAATCCATTCTCAAATCCTTCAACCCAAGTGCAAACCTCAGATAAGTTGGCAGTGGTCTCACATTTGCTTTTGCTCACTGTGAAGATAAGACTTCTCACAGTATTCTGCAGCAGAGTATAGTTGGGGCCTGAGGTTCTTGAGTTCCTAACATTACAAAAGCAACAAATAAATACTTTGCTAAAAAATAAGTAAAACCAAGAGCAAATGAATCAACCATAGATCATATCCATACAGAAGAATAAATCAAATTCATCCATATTTATGTTGCTATTTATGGGATCGATTCTCCACCTGCAATCAATCAAGAAACAAAGATTCTAACTTCATCTGTATTTCAATTTGCAAGAACTAGTCTTATTTGTAACACCTGTCAGGGACACATTTCTAATAGAAGGAAATTAGTAAAATGAAATCAAGCACATTACCACGAGCCTCATATAAAAACAAGGGGCAAAAATAAATAGGATAGACATTGCTGCACGCAAATTTGCACAGACAAGCAACACTACCAAAGTTCAAAATCGAACTTAAAATTAAGGATATAATATAATGAATTTCCATAACTTAATTAATAAACTCGTCCAGGATCACAGAATCTTATTCCATTTTCTTGTTCCTCCTTTTGCACTAGCAAAAGATAAAAGAAAATGATTAATTTTTATTTTTTTAAAACTCAGCAAAACCAGAAGTCAACCAGAAATCACCCAGCAAAAACACAAACCATCTGGCATGCACATCACATCACATTCCATCTCAGATCTGATCTTACGATCTCGAACCAAATTCCAAGAAAAGCAAAATCTTACCTGTAATGCAGTAACGAAGCTCTTACTTCTCTCCATTGACACCTCGTCGAACCTGAGACTCCGATTCCCAGCCCAAGCTTTCTCGGCGTCCATTAAGCACGAAAAGACTCCAGTCAAATTTTGAGAAACTTGTTCTGAAATTGAATCATGAAAGCCGCAACGAACATGAGGCACGAAAAAGTGCTTGTTCGGTGGCAAAATCCCCCCGGAAAATTGGTCAATAATTACGCAACAATTTGTGGAAGAAGTGAGACGGGCATTAGATTTGGAGGAAAGCAATGTAGGTGTGTGAAAAGTGGTGAGGGAGAAGCAAAGCCGGGAAGTGAGTGAGGTGTAGTTGTAACTTGTAAATAGGGAAGGAAGTTAGAGAAGAAGAAAAGGAAGAAAGCGACGTCGTTGCTATTTATTATTTATTTTGGGGGAACAAGGAAGGTAGTTGAATTCAACCGGTGGCGGTGGGCCTTTTCATTTTTTGTAATTTTATTTACTGCTCCTTTTTATAGATATCTTTTCAGAAAAATGTTACAAAACTCAAAACTAAATAATAAACTACTTTTCTAGCCACAAAACTAGAAAAAATAAAAATAAAAAAATTAGAAACATGTTTTTTAGCTACATGAAAATTATGTAGTTCACTTGACTCAAGAATAATCCTCCATTTAGGATTTCGTATTTCAAAAAATCTAATACATATTATTTCTATATTTTATCTTGTCCTATTAAAAACGCATCTTGCGATTTACTTCATATAGGAGTACATTATAGGAATGAAATAATTTAGGTCTATTCAAATGAGGTGCATTCAATATTTAGAAAAATAATTTGCCAGTCAAACTAAATAATGGCAAAGACATTTATAATTCACGGAACGTACATTTTTAATCAATTATTTACTAGTGTGTTGATTTCATCATCTTTATGTTAGGTTGGTTGGTGGTTTATTAGTTATATTGTTGTTGTTGTTGTTTGGGTTATATTTATTTTTAAGAAAAAAAAAAATTAAACTATAATAGTATTTTTATTTAATTTAATTAATAAATAAAGTTAACCAGAAAAAACAATATTTGTGTGGCACAAAATAATATTAAAACGTTCAAAAAATAAAACTCATTGTTATAAAAAAACACAATTTACTTATCATATTCAATTAGATTAAAAACAATTTTGGTGGATACGTATTTCAATTTATGAATATTTTGACTTATAATTGAACACAGAGAAGTCGTACTCTTACTTCCAATCATCCAGAATTATTACAATCATAGGTGTATAAAATTATAATTAGATGATGTTCTAGTTGAGAGAAATTTACCCAATTAATCATGTCAACATGTTTATAGTTTCTTAGCAAATTATTATGAAATAAGTGATGCTTCAATTAGAATTTCACAAAACTAAGTTAATATATTTTGTAGTTATTTGTGTTGCTTGGACCATCGTGTGCATGGAGGTTCAAGTCATATTGATAATAGTTTGAATTGAATCACTTAATGAGACTTTCACATGCCGCCATAGTGATTGACAGTAAATGACCTTTTAGATTTGGATCATCCATATAATAATTTATTATATAACGTACGCCAAAGATGTAAAACAAAATATAGTATACTTAGTAAAAATTTAACCACGATGTTAATTTTGAATAAATATTATGACAATCATATAGTTTAGTGATAGTTTTTTGTCCTTTACAAGATTGAGGAATTGGGTACGAACGAATCTCAATCCTCTCATGTCTCAATTAAAAAATAAAAAATAAAAGAACAAATAAATTCAAACGAACTCCAACTAAGGTTGTAAATGAATCGAGTCGAACCAGACTTACACTTGCTAAAGTTTTTTAAAATAATATCGAGTTTTAAAAGTATGTTTGAACTTGTTTGATTGCCCATCACGTTGAGTTCAAATGAGCTTTAATCGAGCTTAATACGAATTGAGTTTGATATTTTGATACATGTTTGCTCTATTTTTATACTTATTGAGTTCAAGCCCGCGTTGAACTTCATATATCTTATTAAATCAAAATTATATTTGAGCTTGTTTGATATGTTTATTTATGTGATGTTCTACGTCGGTAGGAGAATGAAAGTACGATGAATATATAAGTGGGCTCAATGAATTCTCTAGAAATTTGAGTAAGAGAAATTATAAACATAGCCCCTATTTCCTATTCATAGCCCCAAAATTAATAGGAATATAAATATTATTATATCAGACATTTTTATTCTTATAGTCCCCTTATTTCAAAAATCCTAACAAAATTAAACAACTCCCACCATCCCCTCAAAAGAAAAAAAAAAGGGCTTCTTCACGAAATATTCAAAGGATGAACGGCTTATCAAAACCATTTCTCATTGGATATATCATATATGTGGGTTAATCATGATTACAAAGAGATATTCATCTTTTCAAATGAATTGTTCAAAATACATGGAATTTCACTTCTTTAGATTTTCATTTGCTAGCAACAAATAAGTTTTTCGTGTTATACGATTCACCTTCGATTACAAAAAAGGTAGTTCGATTTGTTTGCCACAACTGAATCAATTCTTCATCATTATTGTTCTGATTTCTTAACACTATATAAGACTAGCAAACACTAATAAATAAAAGAAGGAATGGTGGGTGCTCCCATCCTACATGTCTCTTAACTACAGTATAGAGATAAAGAGAAAGATATAACATTGAAATGAAGAGATGGTGACTGCCGTCAAAATTTTCAATTAAAAAAAACGACATTCATAATATGTGCGTAGTCTCTATTGTAAATTTACAGAAAAAATTAAGGTTTTGTGTGAGGTAGCGCTGGTCATAGTTTTTCAATAAGAGAGTTTGTGGCATTGTAATTTGCAGTTTTTCAGACGCTGATTTCGAACTGATGTATTTTTTTTTTTTTTGTTTAATTTTTTTGAGCATTTGTGTTGTCTCATAGATTAATTTTATTTTTCTTCACTATGCATTTTGTTTAACAAGATTTGGCGTTGAAAATATAATTTTATGATTCTATCTTTGTAATCATGATTAATCCATCCAAGAAAGTGTACTGATAAGTTGTTCGTTCTTTGAAGATTTCTTGGAGAAACCAAAGCCTTTTTTTTAGTTATTGATAATGGGGACATTGTGGTTTTATTTGATTTTGTTAAGATTTTTAAGGGGGTTATTGATAATGGGGACATTGTGGTTTTATTTGATTTTGTTAAGATTTTTAAGGGGGCTACGAGTACAAAAATGTCTAGTATAATAATGTTTATATTTATATTAATTTTAAAGGCTATGAATAGAAAAATAGAGACTATGTTTAAAATTTTCTTTTGAGTAAACTATTTTGCCCATGACGACTACTATTAAGTAATCTCTAATGAACCCATTATGCCGTTATTTTGTTTTTGGGCCGCACCCTGTGGACCCGTGCATTACTTAGTTCAAATAATGTTTATAATTTGGTTCAAATAAATTTTTAACTAACAATCACGAATTGAGCATAGATTTAGTTTAATTTTCAATTAGATCCAATGCAATTTATCCACCATTAGAAAAAAATAAAAATAAAAATCCGAACACTTGATTGACCAAATCCAAATAACTTATCCAATTCTCTTCTACCCCTCACTCTCATCTCAGACAATGATTCCCTCAAATTCTTTATGCAACACAACAAAATCCTCTCCGCCCACAAAAACAGTTGATCAAAATGCCGATTTGAATGAAGGAATCTTCATTTAATCTGGATCCTATCCCTCCCTCCAAGCACCGTCAGGCGTCAACAGCCCTCTTACTTCGGAAATTTTATCGCTCAGCGGGAGAGGAATTCCGGCGAGAGCGATTCCAAGAATTAGAGGTAGAAATAATGTTAGAATTAGTGTTTGTTCCCTGAAGGATTTGGAGATTGGGTTACGTGAGGAGTTTCCGGAGCTTTTCTACAGAGAGCGTAGCTTTGATATATATAGGTTTGAACTTTGATTTGGTTGAGTTAATTTTGTGAGCAATTCTCGGCATATATTTCATTTAATTGCGTGTTATTATTGATTTTTGAACTACTGTTAGCTGATGACACCAAATCTTTGCTGTTATTTATTTATTTATTTTGTATGGACAATAATGGAAATAAAGGAAGGCACCATCATGTATGAAAAACAAAAGAGATCTACATTGAGGAAGGAGTAAAAGTGAGTTGACATTATTATGATAGTTGTTGGTAGATTTAGTTGAAGTGAAGGGTAATATTTTAGTGTGCAAGATAGAAACTTAGGTGTAGTTTGAGAAGGGTGTTTATATGACAATCAATCAACATCACCAAAACTTATTTTATATAGAAATAGATAGATAGATACATCATACATGAGTGGCATGAGTGGTCTTGCTGAAAAGTTATATCTGTTGATGCTCTTGAACGCCTTTTGCCTATGCAGCTGCACTCGATCATCCTTGAATTGGGATGTCGTTTAAATGCTTCAAACTCATACAAAATTGAGTGGTGTAGGTAGTCTGCTACATCATGATTCAATACAACATTTGCTATCAATTCCAACTACTTGTTGTGGAGCAACTGATTCAATCCCAGAATTTTGGTGCAGGTGTTACTGTAAGAAACCATAGATTGCAAATAACCAGTATGAGTAGTGGCTCTGCATATATAACTTGTTGTAGTGTATTAAAATTTCAAACCAATGAAACATTTACCAAATAAGGAAAGTGTGAACTCAACTTTGTGAGGGAAACAAAAGAAACAATTATTTGGACAGCAACATCCAAACACAGGTTTCCACAAGCTGTTGGCAATAATAATAATTGATAGAAAACAAATAAGAAACAAAACAAAGGCGATGCAGTTTGCCTGCCTGAGAAATGAGAATTCTCATGATGATGATCAATCATCCATGAGTGTTGACAGCTTCCCACAGCAAGTTCTTGGGGACGACCGTGAAATCGCGAGCCTCGAGCGCAGCAGCCCTGAGTGTCCTCAGAGTCCACTTGTTGGCCTCAAAGAAAGACAAACTCCGGTAAGGCAAGTTATGCTTCTTGCACAGTTCTTCAACAATTGGGGAAATCTTCCTCAATTGGCACCTAGGCAACCTCGGAAACAAATGATGCTCAAGCTGAAACTGCAGTCCCCCAAAAAACCAATCCATCCAAGAAGGGCAGGATATGTCAATGGTTCCCTTGGTCTGCTTCTCCAGCCACTCGCTCGATTTGGGCGGCCCAATGTAGACATTGGCGGCGAAATGGTTGAGCGTGAACTGAATGTGCTGAATTGAACAGACGCAGAAGCTCGCGAGCACGAAGAGGACTCTCTCAGTCCAGTTAGGTAAGGAAGCTACGAGGAGAGGAAACCATGTCCAGAACACCATGATTCCCAATATGTTGAGAGCTCTGTCTGGAACTTTCCTATTTGACAAGAGCAGCAAGAATGTTTGAAGATAGAGATTGACTCTGGCAACGCACATTACAGGGTAGTAGGTGAGATGCTGGTAGCTGATGAAGAATCTGGCGACGGAGTCGAATTCGAGCTTCCTCCCATAGAATTGGGAGGTGAGGGATTTGAATAGGCTGGTGGAGACGGCCAGCATCGGGAGGTGCTGGAGATCGGGGTCGTAGTCGAGGCTGTTGCAGGCGATATGGTGAGCGTTGTGAGTCCACTTCCACCAGGCAATGCTGATTCCGGTGAGGCAATTGCCGGTGAGAATCTGAGCGACCTTGTTGAATCTAGGGTTCATCATCATACAGTAGTGGCCGGAATCGTGACCTAGGTAGGCGACCTGCATCCAGACGAATCCTAAAACGGCGCCGGAGAGCATGTGGATGGAGAAATCGTCGCAGCGGAGGACGCCGTAGAAGCAGGCAGCGAGGAGAACGGAGACCAAGCAGAGGTAGTAAATGGTGCCGTGGCCTTTGTTCTCAAACAATCCGGATTTGGCTATGTGATTGGCGAGGTTTCTGTAATCGCGAGACATCTCGGAGACATGGAAATCTTGGAGGTGGTAGCCGGTGAAGAAGCGGTCGAGATGCTTCCAGGCGGAGCCGGGGTGGAAGGCGATGAATGCGTCGGTGACGTCTTCGCCGGCCATGTTCATGAGGGGGACTTCGCCGCCGGGATGCTGCTTGGCCCAATCTGTGACATTGTAAACTTTGCCCTGGATCGAAAGCCACAGATCTTCGCGTTTGTTGTGCTTTTTGAGTTCGTCGGAGGTGATGTATTTCTTCGTTTCTGCAGCCATTGTTGGAATGCAACCTGCAGCCCCTCCTCGCCTCGCCTGTAGATCTCTTTTTTTCTTTTCTTTTTTCTGATGATTGAAGATCCACTTTCTCTCTCTATATATATATCTCTCTCCCAGATCCCTATTTTGAACCTGGTATGCCTAGCATTACAGTTACTCTCTCAGGTACGACGAGAGTTCGGATATCGCAGTACAATGTGTGGTCTCTCTCTCTCTCTCTCTCTCTCTCTGTATTTTGAATCTGTAATGGTGATGCGAGATCTACAGTTATTATTATTATTATTATTATTAATGAAAAACAGAGAGTTCGAATTATCGTGGAAGGCGTGTTGACAGCGAATCAAGCGGCGAAGCGGTCGTTCAAGAAATCTTGGCCCACACAGACTTCACTATTTTATTTTTATTAGGCCTCCCAATAATAAAAAAACCTAGTCTTTTAAGTTTTAATAATAATAATAACCTCTCGTTTCTTTGTTAATCTTGCTAAAACCCTTTTTTAACTATTCCATGACTCAATTCCATAGTTTGTAGTGCGATGTGTTTATTACATGTTTATTAAAAATATATATATATATATATCAATATTAAGGGGATGCCAGATAATAATCCTAATCATAGGAGTCCAAGATTGCTATGAAACAGTTTTGGAATAATGAAATAATTTCAATATGAAAAGGCTTTAAGGAATACAACCCGTAATATATAGAGGTTAGGATTGTTGGGATGAAGGCATTAAGATTAAGTTTAATTTTCCAATCTTGTATTGCGCCATGTAGTTATGGTTTCATTAATTAACCATAAAATATCATCATCCTTTTTATCCTTATCTTCAAATAAAAATTAATCTCAAATAATTCATATAATTATCTTTAATTTCACAGCATGATTTGAAAAAGAAAGTTTCAAAGGCGATTGACGCGCTTCTGGATAAGCTATAACTTATAAATGTGAAAGTAAATTAAAAAAAGTCATACATTGGGGTAAATTAATTACTTTAACTGTGACTTAAAGAAATAAGTAGATGAAAAACAGAAAAAAAGGTAAAGATATATAACCAATAAATATTATTTTTAGTTATTAAAATTTTAATATCATGTTACGTAACTGATAAATCTACACAAATAGATATTCTTTTTAGTTATTAAAATTTTACTATCATATCACGTAAAAATCTACACAAATAGATATTATTGTGAGTTAGTGTTATTTTTCAAATTTATGTGGCAGACATAATATGGAGCGGATAATGTGTTTTCGTTATCGCATTACAGTTCATCTCTGGAAAGTCTACATAAAGCAAAAAATATCTATGAACTTTTTTTAATTTTCTCACTTTGCTATAGTCTAATTTGTTTCTTTATTTCACCACTTTAACTTTATTATATATTTTTCTGTCTCACCACTTCGACTAATTTTCATGCTTCTATCATGTTATACTAATCATTTTATGTTTTTCTAATTTTATGTTATTTATTTATTCCAGCAATAAAAGCTAAAAAATTATATGCCATATTTTAAAATAAAAATAAAAGCTCTAAATTTGCATTGATATGAAAAAAACTTTAGAAAGTCTAAAATCAACATTAAGTATATATAAGTCTAAAATCAACAAAAATTTAAGTATATATAAGTCTAAAATCAACAAAAATTAAGTATATATAAAAGTGATTAAGAATATAAATTTTCATCAATTCAAGTAAGTGTAATTTGTTTTAACTTTATAATTATTTTTCTGTTTGTTTTACAATGAGAGGTATACATTTTTTTTTTCCTTTTTTCAGATTTTCAACTTTTAAATTGGAGAAAATTAATATAAAAATATAGTGTCTGGGATTGAAAAGTGGTAACATTGGAAAAAGTTTAGGGGACCAAAGGTTATTTTTGGCTTTTCTATTTATCACTATTCAAATGACGATAAAAAAGGCAAAAATCATCTAAAGTTATAATTAATTACGGTATCAATTATTTATTTATTGTAAATCAAACGAAAGCAACTAGAGGAAAATCTCTATATAAGAATACTCTATATAAAAATAACCTCCTTATAGTAATAAAAAGTTGTTGTCTCAATTCTGGACCAGTTATAAATAAGAATAATCTCTATATTGTAATAGTTCAGTATTTTTTTAGGACCATCCTTAAGAAAACATCTATATAAAATGTCTAGAACTATTTAACTACATATGTTACATTAAATTTAAGATTGTATGAAATACTTATTTAAAGTTATCTGTGGCAGTGCTTTAATTTTTTTGGGTTAATATCACACCCTTTTAACTTGAACGTTCGAAGTAACTAGTCAACACGATCACTTTCTTGTTGAATCTAAAACATTTTCAATTTGTCCAACATGTTTGAAGCTTGTTGACACAATACTTTTTCTATTTCTACACTATCATTCTCTGGATTATCACCATGTGCATCTTTCGTGATTTCCCTATGATTTATTCTTCGCTTAGAGCACATGAAATGAATCTTATATACCTTTTAAATTTATGTTTTTAATAAATATGAAGGGACATTTTCAAATATTGTATAACATATATTTTTTTAAAAAAATAATAATTTTTATATGTAAACTCTATATAAGAATAACCTCCCTATAGTAATATTTTTCTCTGGTCCCAACGATATTACTATATAGAAGTTTTACTGTAATAGTCTAATATTAGACAATACAACATGCCACCATATTAATGGCTTGGTTTAATATCTAAGTCTTATTAGATTTAGTTGTTCAGTTTACTTTGAGCGGATTTAATTAGAATACTAGTATTTTTCCTGTGCAATGCAAATAATTATTATTATTTTTAGATTTGTAATATTATGATATATTATTTATGAATTCTATACGTTGTATTTAATTTTTAAAAATTAATAAAATGATATTTACATGCATTAATTAATTAGATAAGAAGATCAATTGCATGTGTATACAGGAAATTAAATTTAGAAAATAAATAAAAATCCATATTAGAAAGATCGAATTGAAATATTTCAAATGACACAATATTATATATAGTAATTTATAAGTGTCCACGACTAAATAAGGTTTGATTTCTTTGGATATATGACAGATATAAAAATATAATTATTGAATTATTTTAAATGTTCAAATTGACATAGAAAAATAATAAATTATTGAAAATTATGTTATGTGTATATTATTATTATAATTATTGTTATAGTGCAATACAAATAAAAACTATTTTTTTAGGCGATTAATGTAGAGTACTACAAATCTTCCACTCATGCATAAAAAACTAAAATAAAAAATATTACGAATATCAAAATTTCAAATAAAAAATAATAAGTAAGATTGCAAAAATTTATTAAAATACAAAAGTTGTAGCCTCAAACCGCCGTGAAAAAGGCAAAAAAAAAAATTACAACAATAAATGTCACTAATGTTGTCTATTGACTCAAAACGGTTGTCTATTATACTAAAACTGTTGTCTTAAATATAATTATTTAATCATGTGATAGACAATAGTTTATACTAGAACTGTTATCTATAACATGATTTTGTCTTAGTACATGTATAGATACATAGATTAATCACCTTTTTTTTGTCCTAATTGATCATCCATATATACACGTCTGATTTCTGTGTTGTTTGTAATATTATATATAACACATTAACACATGCAAGCTTTTGTTTATATTCAACTACACGTTCTTGTAACTAACTATCATGACCTTGTGTGTATATATAACAGCTCTTGATTCCATAATTATATATGTAACCAAATAGTGTTTTTTTTTCCAGTTTTTTATGAATGGTGAATAATGATGGCACAAGTCAACAAAGTGATTCTTAATGGCCACTACTGCTAAATCCACTAATATAGCATGGTTTTCCAAATTTGTTCATACACACACACACACACATATATATATAATTAAGTAATTGATTAATTCTTTATCAGTAAAAATTAGTTCAAGAGTTGGATCTGATTTAATTCTGCATCTAATTTGGACGACGTAGTGAGAAATTGAATGAATGAATTAGGTTAATTAGAATTGCATTGAGGGGAACTTTAATTTAATTTATATATATTGTGCGTGAATTAATTTTATATCTTGGTCCATGAAAGTTCGTGGCGTTTACTTGTGTTTGTCCCAACATCTAGGGACCCCTGTCTGCTGCTCTTGTCGATCTTCAAACAATCGCAATTTGATCAAATTCTAAATTATATATTCAAACACAACATACATTTACTTGAATTCTCATCAATATCTATTTTTACCACCATCATCGAGCATTATTACAAGATATATATATATATATATATATATATTAATACTATATAATTAGGTTTAATTTGTTGTTCCGCCTCCATTCTCTCATGTCTCAACATTTTAATTTTATACATATCCTTTTGTGACAATACTCGGCCAAGACAAGTTAATTTACAAAATCAATTTGTGGGATATATATACAAACACACCCACATATGTATATATGGAAAAATTGAACCACGGTGTGGGACCCACGACCCGACTCGAGAGGCCTTGACAGTACTGGATTCGGGTTTTAGAGCCAAAAATGAAGCTAATTAATTATTAGACAGCAGCTGTAAACATGGAGGAGCTGAATTGAGAGTTTTGTGCTAAGCTTGTCACCATATATATGAAATTGGCAACTTGTCATATTTAATTAATTAAATGTTTGGCACTGAATTTCATTGTCTCAACTCTCAAGCATGGGCGTCGTCCTTAATTAATTACCTTGTATATATATATATATTCTGCCACCATATATGATATGTCTTCCTTCAATATTTATCTATCTTTCTTTCCCATAAAACCTCCTGGAAATAATATCTACATATATTAATTATTGTTATAGTAGTTGGAGTTCTGCTTGCAACATGCATGAGTATTCACATTTGAATTGCTTATCTTGTAAATAATGATAGCTAGATGATGCATATCTTTATATATACACACACGTATGTACGACTCTTATTAGTTAATTATTGTATTAAGTGATTCACCGTATTAATTATAAACGTTTTATGCCGCATTAGCACATATATATATATATAATCTTTAACTTGAGAACTTGAGAATTGAGATATATGTATTCTGCCGACTTTTGTATATATAGCTGACAATATCTTTTTGTCTATTGTCGAAAAAAATAGGGGAAAATATTCCAATTAATCACACTCCCCTCAACATGCCATGTGTTATTGTTGAAATCTCTATTTATATCGATCAAGACATACACACATACATATATAATATATAAAGTTATAACTAACTCAGCTCGATCCATCAATTTGCATTTGCATTTTGCAATGGAAAAAAAGTCGTCATCGATATCAGAAGAATTAGCCACAGAGAGTTTTTCTTACAGCTGGTTGATACAGAAACCGCCACCACCAGATTATTCGAGCGTCGAAGATGATGAAGAGATGAATTTCGAGTTCAAATTCGATGTAGCAACATCACCGGCTGCTGCTGATCTCGTGAATGCAGATGAAATCTTCTCACACGGCCAAATCATGCCTTACATGAGATCAACAACAACTACTTCCGTTTACCCTTCCACAATATTATTAACAACTTCATTTATTGGAAAATGGAAGAAATTCTTGCACAAGTGGTTAGGGTTCGTCAAGACGACCAAGGCAGCTTGCTCCGGGAAAATTAGCACTAGAGTTGATGATCTTGACTGCAGGAAGAAGCTGGTTTTTGAGGAAAATCGATCAGTTAATTATGTCGAATGTTTTGATATTCTTCGCCGTGATCGTTGTCTGAAAATTCATGACAAGATCAATTGGAGGCGGAGGAGTTCGAGTTCGAGTTCATGTTCATCACCGGATGTTACTACGACGCCGTTCCGTCCCAGTAATTATGGTTGTTGTGATATTGCTGATCAGAATTCAATCCGTGAAGCTATTCTCTACTGCAAAAGATCAATAGGTTTGTTAATTAATTATAATTAATAAGATATATGTATGTATGTATTAATTCTTGTGAATTAATTTTCTTGATTCGGATCGATTAATCAATTTGATTCCTTCATTTTTCAGAAAAGTGAGAGCTCGAGCTGAGGATGTATAGTATATGCTTCTGGAATAGCATGCCAATGGAGGGTGCATGTATAATTCAGACAATGCATGCATAAACTTGTTTAACGAGAATTTTGAAAGTTCCAGAGTTCAAGAGATTGATGTATTGTCAATCCTTTTTGTGGTGACTAGAAATTAATTAAGGTTCTTCCCATGGTACACACGAATGAAATTAATTTAACAGAAAATGTGTAGCTAGCAATAATACAATATCATTTTTCCAGTTCTTGTATCAGAAATAATATTTCAGACAGTAATGTTGAATATTTGTGAGAAGGGAACAGTTCCTTATCAGACAGGATAACTCATTGGCATTTTCTATGTTGATGTTGCATTTTTTTTATGGAAGGGGTCACATGTTTCGGTATTCGATTTTTTTTGGTCCCTTTGTAAAAAAAAATAAAAACTTGGACTCTTTTTTTTTTCTTTTTTTTTTTTTTTTGTTCCTTTATGGCAATTGTAATTCAATGTTGTGATGCGCGTTGTTCAAAAGAAATAATTCCTGGTCCCCATGCAACTAGCTTTGCATGATATAATTGTAACTAACAATTGTACATGTTTGAATTGCAGCAGTAGATTCAGTTACAATTAATGTTATAAATTATAATAAGAGCCAAGGTTTTCAAATATGTCCCGGTCTGATGAAAAAAGAGAAAATATATATTTTCGCGAAGAAGAAAGGGCAAATTCGGAAATTCAAGGGTGTATTGGATTGAGATTTTGTAGGATTTTGTTGGACTTTCAAAATCCGGATATATTTAATCCAGACTTTTAAAAGTTTTTAAGAATCCAGATGTATTCAACACAGATTTTAAAAGAGAAAAATTTTTAAATAGCCATTATTACTTAGTAAATAATGTAAATAGCCACTTTTTAAAAAAGTAATGTTTCTAGTCATTATCATAAAAAAGTACTATAATACCCTTAATTCCATATTTATTATTAAGAATTATTATTTATATACATCTATATATTCATATATCAATACTATTAGGAAATAGATCTGATTTTCTCTCTCTTCCCTCTGCAAAAGACATTCTCTCGTCTCTCTCATTTTTCAATCTCTATTTTATTAATTGAAACAAAACTACCATTGGTGAAGATCATCAATCTATGATTTTTGAAGATTATCATGATTCTTCTTCTCTCTAATCCCCGTTTCAACAATAAATTATATGTTGCAATATCAAAAATTAGAAATTCTTTGCGAATTTGGGATTTTTAAAAGTTTTATTGATATCGTGCGTGTTGTTTTTTGCCGTAATAAGGTATATGATATTTATAGATCTGCACTCTTTTTATCGATTTAGATATCTAAGTTTTTTGAATCTTTCTTTGGAATGGGTAGAAAAAAAATTTGAATGTTCTTTGTTGCACGAATTAATTTATTTCGGTACACGAGTATTGGAGTTTATTCGTGCAACAATTTATTTGTGAACTCATGCAATATCTCATTTTTAATTGTTGACACGAATTGGCAAATTCATGCACTCGTGTATCTACGCATTTTTTAACTATTGCACGAGTACACGAATAGACATACTCATGCAGTCGTGTATCAGTTTAATGATCAGCTGTTGCATGTGTACACAAACCATTCTAATCATATTTTCATGTATGAGTTATTTTTGAACTGCCATATTGAACTAATCGTGTACTCGTGTATTAAATCATTATTGAACTAATGCACAAGAACACGACTTGGACTACTCGTGTTATTGCACTCGTGTACTCGTGTTGTTGTACTCGTGGATTTATTATGAGGATGAGATTGTTTGAAATCATCGTCCATAATTGTTCAACGATGAGGGTGTTTGAACATTGGCAGAGATGACGGTTGAATCTTGTAATTTTCGTCTTCGACAACATCAGTGATAGAAAACGACAACAACAACAAGACGACAACTACAACAACATAAGATGGCAACAAAAATCTGGCAGTTATGACTTCTGAGACTTTGACGTAGAACGGCGGTGAAAGATATTTTTTTAGGGTGTGAAAGTTCTGAAATCATTGTCCATAATTTTTTTTGTTAATATATTATGATGTTTTTATGTTAGGAAATAATTAATGTTAAAAATTATTTATATTATTACTAAGGGTATTGATGTATATTCTCATCCTAAAAGGCTAGAAACATTATATTTTTAAAAAGTGGCTATTTACATTATTTACTAAGTAATAATGGCTATTTTCTCATATTAACACATTTTAAAATGTCTATAAAAATCCAACTGTATTCAAAACTCTATAGACTTTAAAAAGTCAGCGATTCTATTGGATTTCACCTCAAAATCACGTAAAAATATAAGGGATGAAATCCGACCTTTGTGTTGGGGTTTTTTCGAATTAAACCACCGCAGGATCTATTGGATGTTCATTAACCCATGTTCATGCAAATCATAATTTTATGTAACATGTATGTATAATACATGCCTAGCACAAAAATCATGCAAATCAAATTCGAATCTAATAAAACGGAATACATAGAAATGAATTTACTTATAATTTGACAGACGGTCTGAGGACAAGATTAAAGGTCTAATCTTGTTGTTGAATAAAACAGAATCGGCGCCCTTTCTCCTTCACTGGATCGGCGGTTCCTCCGTGATATTCCACTCCGAGATCTTCTGTTTTATTTCCGGACTGAGTATCAGATACAGAGTGGGCTGTATACTACTGATAGGGTTGTGGATTCTGTGGAGATCTTGAGAGACAAAAGAGGGTTGAATAATAACTGTATTATTTTCGTCCCCTCCTTATGATTAAATAGGGAGGTGGCCGAAAATTAACTCCCTAACCCTACTGGGTTTGGGCCTCTATCTCAAGTCCTATCTCCAGTCCACTTTCAGTCAAGTTGGGCTACAACAGGGATCTAGAAGAATATTAAACTGACCCACTAATTTATTTAATTTCCAATATCCAATAAACTTAGGATATAATTAAATAAATTAATTATTACTTTTATTCCACTAAAGAAGTAATACTGACCTACCAATTTAATACATATTTGCGAATATGCTTTTCTCTTTAGTTCAGCCATCCCCCGTGTTTAAGATATAATGTTTATTAATTAATTATGTAAGCCTTTGACAGCTATAATTAATTAATATCTAAAACCTTGAGTAGTACCACACAAGCCTTATTCATGTACGGGATAAATTCCACCTGCAGGGTTTCACATGAACTTGTGTTTCCTCAAGAGAACATCATCAACCTGGCGCACCAGGACACGGTGCTTATATATATTGCACGACACATCATGTATGCAAATGACATTACCCAAGATATCGAGTTTATTGATCCTATGAGAGAATCTCACCCATGGGTAAATCAAAGTAATAAACAAAGCATACATATGTTCGCCAATAAATATAAGTTAAGAACCCGAACTCTGTGGATCTTTGTTCTCTAACTTATAGTGTCAGAGTAGAGAACAATATCCTATTGTGATCCTCCTCAATACACTAACAAGTGTATTAGAATAATCAATTAGTCAAGACAAACCAATTATCAGATTATTCTATGGTGTACCGATGGTGTATTCAGGATCATCTAAGCCGTGAGCTTTTTAATACAATATAAGGATCCGATGATATGATCTTACTGTGCGTTTACCCATACCATATCATCTACAGTGTAAGTATATTGAATATGTATAAACAGTTATATAATAAAGTAAATCAAACAATGACTGCAATAAGATTCAATCTATATCATCATATTATCAGAAAAGTATACAAAGACATGTTCTTCCAGTATACAAAACTAACACTTTGTACACAAGATTTTCATGGATTTGTAAAACCCAGCGCGCAGTGTACTCTTGCGGCCGCTGAGGAGTTGAATTCGGACACCCCAGCGCGCGGTGTACCCCAGCGGCCGCTGAGGCGTTCAAATACCTAATTCCCAGCGGCCGCTGGCTTCTAGCGGTTGCTGGGTTTAATTTACTCGACGGTTGGCTTCCAGCGGCCGCTGGGTGACATATTCAGCGCTCGCTGGGACACAGCGAGTGCTGGGAAGAAGGATTTCAAATCCATTAAAATCGTCCGAAATCCATACCCAAGTCAGGAAGACTCCATGTGGAGTCTATGGATTTTATAAATTCATGAACTCTTTAAAGTCCTTTAAAATCTAATAAAATCCCAATCCAATACAACCCCATCAATTGTGAATAAAACAAGCTACTAATAAAATATAATTGGAAAATTGATAAAAAATGATAGTATCAGAACAAAAAACAAACTGAAGCATGTCCTGTGGGATCAAAATCGAAATTTACTCTACCTTTTGTGTTGCATTACCTATTACACACATGATTTTTTTTAAATATTATTTTTTTATTTTAATTTATTGTGATTTAGTTTGATTTTACACTTGTTAATTATTTGTGGTTTATCCTACCCAAGTAAGGTGCATTATAGTTTTTTGGTATTTAATTTTTATTTTTGTTTATTATTGATTATTTGAAAAATTAAAACACAAGAAATTGAAATTGAAGAAAAATGAAAAAAAAATATTGAGTATGCAATAAAAAATACAATACAAGAGGTGCAATAGACGATTTCGTGTGAAAAAAAAATTGCAAGATATATCAATATCATAAAGTTTTGTACTGAGCAAGCTCCTACTATATGTTTTCATCAACCAACTGTAATCTTTGCGTTGATGTTTTCTTTTCAATTTCCAACTATATTAATATTGTTCTATTAATCAAATTATAATCATTATATGTATGTGTTGGGAAAAGTTGATGGACCTATTGAGCAGGTCTAGCATATATTTTCCACCAATAAATGTGTACGTTAGGTAAACTTCGTTCATTGTGCAATAATCTACAACCCACACATAAAAAGTAAATTACATTCTGTGTAAAATAAGAGAAATTTACACTTTGGTACCTACATTTTGGACACTTTTTTAAAAATGACCCACTTTATTACCATTAGCAAAACAGTACCCACTTTTTCAAATTTGTTGCAAATCTGACCTCGATCAAATTGTTGGGCATGCCACGTAGAGTTTAGGCTGGAAATTTAATCGAGGTCAGATTTACAAAAATTTTGAAAAAGTGGGTACTGTTTTGCTAATAGTAATAAAGTGAGTTATTTTTGAAAAAGTGTCTAAAATGTAGGTATGAAAGTGTAAATTTCCCGTAAAATAATATACAAACCATATATAAAAGGTAAACCACACTTTGTGCAATAATCTGCAAGTCACACGTAAGAGATAAGTTACATTATGTACAATAGCCGCATATAATTAAAAGTTGTAACACCATATTTGAGAAGAAAAATCACCCCGTAACACTTTGTAATCATCTCTTTTTCTCCCTCGAGTTTGATTTTATAATTATTGAACTCCATTTTGAAAAAAATAAAAAAAACATCCCACAACACTTAATTGTCACTTAATTGTGGCATTTTCTCATATCCAAGGAAAATGACAGAACAAAGGGCTATGGAGTGAATTATCACGAAATTGGAATCCACTAGTAATAAAAACAAAAAGAGAGTGGCTTTAAATATAAGTTCGATGTGGGACAACCCACAAATTCATCAACTTT
Source organism: Perilla frutescens (assembly GCA_026008535.1). NCBI lineage: Eukaryota > Viridiplantae > Streptophyta > Magnoliopsida > Lamiales > Lamiaceae > Perilla > Perilla frutescens. The sequence goes on from BRKX01000012.1 coordinate 35,842,614, forward strand.
CCCAACAATATGTTCCTTCAAAGCTAGCTAAGTTATGAAACGGGACATAATTAAACTATACATGGTGCTTCCACGACATTATTAAATTAATTAGAACCTCTCGCAAATAAATCTTTATTATTCTAGTTGGATTAATTTCTTATCATTGCGCTATATATATATTCGTGAACAAATATCAGTATATATAGTATCCTAAAGATGAGGGATTCATGAACATTGAGTAATAAATTCCAATTAAACTTAAGTTGGTTAATATAAGAAAATTAAAACAACCACAGACAAATAGGGTCCATGCATGCAGAGATCATATGATGCCAGTACAAACACCATCGCTTTTTTTAATTTGTATGCATATGCTATTCTTTCGTGTCTTTCATTGCATCCATATCCCTATTGAATAATTAGGACGGGACAAATTGTGAGTGATCACTTGTAATTAAGATTTGATGTTTCATGTGTATCTCAAATTAATATATATGCATATATGCATATATACATATATACATATATACATATATATACCCATGACTGGGGGACCAATATATATAATATATTAATGAACCCCTACTATACATTACATCCTAGCTAAATGTTCTTACATCCCTTTCTCGACCTAATACCACTCGCAATAATATTGGTGGCTTAATTAATTAATTAATTAATATTGTCGCCTAATGTTACTCCATAAAACACAACAAAACCAAAAAGTCATGAAAATATATCACTGATTTCGTTATGAGTTGAAAGATTAATGATGTTCGTTATATATATGTGATACGAGTTCTGAAATATTGTGTTTTTAATCAAGTCCAATTATAGACTCAAATGTATACTAGAACATTAAAACGTTTGAGTTGGTCAGAACTCTCATATGGTGTTGCTTTTAATTTGTACAACTGGATATTTATCTATTTAATAACAACATCCTTGCCAAAAATAGATTTCCCACCAAAATCCATTACTAATTAATTTTAGAAAAATTATTATTATTGTTAATTGTGAATCACTTTCACAAAAGACTTGCATGCTTTATTTGCAAACAAAAGTTGATGCATAGTGTAGTAATCAATGCATTTTCTTTGTAATTGCAACCGGATTTAAATTTTAAATTAGATTTAAATCGACATTTTTTTTGTTTGAGCTTAATCTAATGGCCATTAATTAATCACAAAGTATAGTATATATGTTATAATTAACAAAAAAAATCAATAATACAATTTTTTATATAATTCACAAAGTTAAAAATTAATTTTATTTTGTTATAAAATTATATATACATATCTCATTCGTGCATCGCATAAGAGAGACTATATTAGATTAGAATGAGCGACCATTTTGATAATTATATATGGATGTAATCGTCATATTTCAGGATATATCTATAATGTAATGGTGTTTAATTACTGGGGTGTATCTAACTCTAGCAATTTTGGTAATTTATTAACAAATCCAACACATGCATGCTGCATTCATGTTTTATATCAATTTACCATTCGAACTTTGCATGTGCATTTACTTTTCGACCTAGCTAAATTTTGTTTTTTTGCCACTTGTCATCTTAACTTTTCAATTGTTTCAAAACAAAAGGTTAATTCAATATATAATTAAGTTCGTCCATACTCCATTCAAGCAAGAAATTTAGCCCTCTGAATAAGCAAATCGGTTGAAAATTCCAGTGTTTGATGTACTTTGGTGGGTTTTAGTAGTGAAAATTTTCACAAAATTAATTTAGATGACAATATTTTTTTTCATTTTTTTATTATTTATTAGTAGAAACGCACGGCCAATTTATAACCAACATGCAAGTAATACCAAATACGACTAATTCTCTTATATTGTACAGAGTTTCAGAGCTTAACGAGTGAAATCTAAACTTTGGCCAAAAACAAAATCGTAAAACATCTGTTGCTAAAACAGTAAAACTGCAGTCACCCTATAAAATCAATAAAAGCTTATTCAAGAAATTAATTAATTAGCGAAAAAATATAAGCAAAAAAAAAAAATGTCAGAAGTGGGATTTGAACCCACGCCCTCGTTAGAGGACCAGAACTTGAGTCTGGCGCCTTAGACCACTCGGCCATCCTGACAACATGATTTACTTTAAAACTTTTTTAAATATAATTAAAGAACTTATAATAAATTAATTGGACGAGTTGGTGAAGAAAGAAAAAGTCAGTGTTGAACATCTAGGAGCTGAGTCGGTGTAAACAAAGACATTTCTTGGCTTAGAATAGGGACCAGAGACAAAGTACACGAAAGTAATAGAGCAACAACGTAACCATGTCGGAGAACGTCGGCCTTGAGCAATTCTTTTTCGTTGTTGTTTTTCCGACCACATGTTAGTTGGTTAATTATCAGAATGAGACGACTATCCAATGAGAAAAATGACTACTTAGCTTCAACAAGAGATGTCGATGCAAGCTTAACGTATATAAAATGTAAGAGAGAAGAACTAATTTATATATATCCATGTCCACTCATTTTGGGACCATTATATTCTTTTGTGATGTGAAAGGGTGTTCCACTATATATGAGAATGCAGGTGCAAAGAGTGAGTTTAATTAGTTTCATGTGAAAATGTGGAGTTTCTATCTAGAGTTTTATAATTATATTGAACCATCATATAAAAGTAACAAAAATATTAACTCTACAAAATAGAAGCAAATTTTAAAAAAATATGTCAGAAGTGGGATTTGAACCCACGCCCTCTTACGAAGACCAGAACTTGAGTCTGGCGCCTTAGACCACTCGGCCATCCTGACAATTTAAAATAATTTTTGCATAGTTTTTATTTATTAATTATATTTACTAATTTATAGTATTTTCAATTTTTAATTGTCGAAAAATTTCAGCAAACATTTGATTACATGTCCTACATTTAATTCCTCTTCATCTAGTATGAACATTGAATGATAAGCTCAATGGAGGATTCAAAATTGAGTGAGGCGTAGTGAAGTTTTACGTTCTAGTTCTCAACTTTAAAACAATATTGTGAAAGACGCTAAAACTTAAATAAACGACATAATACATTTACCACTTCATTAAAAGTCTAAATAGAATCCAAATGAGACTAAAATTATAAGGATTAATTATGATTAATATATAATCTTTGTCACAATTTGCAGTTTACACACAAATTTTAAAATGTTGCAATTAAAGTACAATCTTACATTTTTTTTTTTTTGCAGGATAGACACAATTTGAAATAATATGAAATTCAAACACAATATTTCATGCCGATCTTTATTATATTAATGAAATCCAAATTATGATTATGCTATATATTTATATAATTTTGCAATATTTCATGTTATATATTGGTTTTTTGTTTGTTGGAAAATTTGGGGTATTTATTTTACAAAAACTTACAAGATTATGTTTTAACTGCAACTGCTCAAAATTTGTATTTGAATTGCAAACCTTGTGAAAATTTATATATTTCATCTTAATTAACCCAAATTATAATATATAGTTTGACTCATCTGAGTGAAACTATATCTTTAAAAGTTTCCATAATTTATGGAAAATATATTTTTTATGCTACTAAAATCAATAATCAGGTCACAAAAATCCAATCAATAAGTAACGGCTTAAAATTTTGAAGCTCCTTCATAAATGAAAACAAAAAATTAATAATCGTCGTCTACATTCAGCTAAAGAGCACTCAACATATTTTTTAAGTTCATATATGTCTGTGAAATGAGAATAGTCCAGTTCCGGTGGAGTAAAGCCTTGGCATAAACATTTGATTTTCTTTTCCCTTTTTCGGGAATATTTTTTTTAAAGTTTACTTTTATTGGTTTTGTTTTTTTATATATTTTTTGCTTTTCTGGTAATTAATCCAATTTCGATTTCTTTATTCTACATTTTTTAAAAAATGTGACATGAACTATTAACATAATGAAGTATACTAAAATTTTAAAGGTAAATATATTATAAATTAGAAGCGAATATTAAATAAAATAAAAATATAATGAAACAAATAATGAGAATATCTCATCTCATGAGTCAGAGAATAGGGGTATTTTGGGATTATGACCCTTTAGTATGCCTCTGCCTTTTTACTTCAAAATCGTGTCATTTGTCAGCATGGTTTTTCCCATTTGTTCTCCTTTTGTTGTTAGATTTTCAGAAACACTAAACACGCAATTAGCTAAAATAAAAAATTAAAGTAATTATAAATCATGAATATAATACATAAAAAAAGTATTAACTAAAAAATAAAAATAAAGGGCCGCTGAGCATTGAAGCTCAGCAAAGTAGCGATCCCTTATTTTGGAGTAAAAATTAATTCTATTTACATTAGACTATCCCCAGTGGTGCCTCTGGGATGAGGTCATGCGAAAAAGACAAAAATAAATAAATAAATCAAAAGTCACAATAAACCGTGACTTGAGACTGCCATCCGCCTTGAGGGCATGGAGAAAAAGTGATGTCATGTGCCACCCTTTCATTGGGTGCCACTTTAATTTATAGATATATATTTATAACATAAACATTTTATATAATTATAAAAAAATAAAAAAAATAAAATTATATCAAAATTCATAAAAAAAATTATCTATAAATATAGCCTAATATTGATATGTTTTTACACACAACTTAAAACTCTCTTTTCCTCACACATTTTCTCTCTACAAATTATCAATCCCATATTTCTTCTTCATCTTAATCTATGGATCCAAGCCACCCAAATTATTTTGATGACTCCCAAAATTTGCCGAACTTTGGATCATACTTTCATCCACAAAATATTTCAAATTCAGAAAATCAACAAAATTCTCAATATTATCAAAATTCTCAATTTTCGCCAAACCTCACTCAAATTCCTACTTCTGAAGAATTTCTCACGACACAAAATATTTCTCGCAATTTGTTTGGAAATGTTCCACACCCAAATCGAAATCAGAAAGGAGGAAAAAATGTAAGTTGGTGCGTGAAAAAAGATGTAACCCTTATGTCAGCTTGGATCTATTTAAGTGAAGATAGTGTGCGTGGAAAAGGTCAAAAGGGGAAGACGATGTGATCGAATGTGCATGCGGAGTATCACAAAAGTCAAGCAGAAAATCCAGATGAGATCAACCCAAGAAATATCGAATCAATGAAATGTCGTTTCAAACGACTTAGTCAAAATGCAGGCAAGTGGGTTGCTGCTCTAGAGGAAGCAAATCGGAGGAAAAGAAGTGGAATGAGCCAGAAGGATATCGAGATGGAAGCTCATACAATTTATGAAGCGTTGGCAGCAAATTTCAAGACTTGGTTGTTTATAATGATGTTATGAGTAGACATCCAAGGTGGGCTGCATCCTCTCATTATGATGCAACACGGCTCCGTGAAATGGGAGATGATGAAGAAAGTGGTGGCAGCACCAAAAGATCAAGGACTTTTGAAGATGGAAAGTATCATATTCCTTCGAATCCAGAAACTCCAACTAATGAAGGTTTGACTATGTCTCGTCCCATGGGAAGAGATAAGTCAAAAAAGAAAGGAAAAGGTAAGGCAACAATTTGCTGCAGAACTTCGTGCCTTGAGGCTGACCAGAGAAAGTGAAAATGAGTTATTTTCTAAGAAACTTGAATTGGAGAGCCAAAAGCTCCAAATGAATCACTTGAAGATGGAGAAAAAAATGTTGAATACTTTGTTGGTGAGAGATCATTTATCTCTAGAAGATGAAGAGACAAAACGTCGACTACTTGCCCTTGTGTTTGGGCAAAATTAAATTAATGTAATTATAATTGTGAGATGTGTGTTAGTAATTATGAGATGTGTGTGTTTGTAATTGTGAGATGTCTTTTCCTCACTCTATAAATAATTAATGTATTTATGCATATCTATTTCTCTTATTCTTTTCGTACAAACCTGCATGCATAAGTCTCAATCATGCATTGGATTCTTTATACCTTGTCAATTTCTTTTTGTACAAACCTCATGCATCTCAATTATGCATTGGATTCTTATACTCTCATTTCAATTTATATGCAAGAGTAAAGCTATGTATATCACATGCATTGGATTCCACTTTATATCAAATCGATTTTTTGATAAATCGCATGCTTTTGTCGGCCATCACATGCATTGGATTCCACTTTATATCAAATTGATTTCTTGATAAATCACATGCTTTTGTCGGCCATTTCATGCATTGGATTCCACTTTATATCAAATTGATTTCTTAATAAATCACATGCTTTTGTCGGCCATTTCATGCATTGGATTCCACTTTATATCAAGTTGATTTATTGATAAATCACATGCTTTTGTCGGCCATTTCATGCATTGGATTCCACTTTATATCAAATTGATTTCTTGATAAATCACATGCTTTTGTCGGCCAGCCCATGCTTTGTCTATACATATCTCAGAAAATACACATCAAAAGAAACTCAAACAAAATCCTCAATACCTTACCACATCTTTCAACTTCACTTTAGAAAAATATTTGCACATGAAAATTCTGATGTTGAATCAAACTTAAGTTCTAATTATTCTGATTCTAACGAACTTGATGAATGGCTAGAGCGAGGTTATGAAAAATATCGTGAAGTTGATAGTATAATCCAGAATGTGCTCATAAACAATCCTAATCTGGTTGTAGGAGCTCAAACTTGTACAGTCAGAAGAAGGTATTGTGATAGGGAGCGTGAGAATGGTGAAGAGCGTTTGATGAAAGACTATTTTGTCTCTAATCTGACGTATTCTCCAGAGCTCTTCCGACGACGATTTCGCATGAAGAAATAACTTTTTCTTCGTATAGTGGAGGCCGTTACTACCAATGATGACTATTTTCAACAGAGGTCAGATTGCACGGGTAGAAAAGGTCTTCCACCATTGCAAAAATGTACAGGAGCTATGAGGGTATTGGCTTATGGGGCATCAGCCGATGTCGTTGATGAATACTTACGAATGAGTGCAACGGTAACAAGAGATGTTGTCATCCATTTCGTAGAAGGTGTCATTTCATGCTTTGGTGACACATATCTTAGGAAGCCTAATCAACATGATTTGGTTTTTCCATGCACTGGGAATGGAAAAATTGTCGTAATGCCTGGGCAAGGCAATTTACAGGGAGAAGTGGAAAGCCAACAGTCATTTTGGAAGTTGTTGCATCATATGATTTATGGATATGGCATGCGTTTTTTGGAACACCAGGTGCGTGCAATGATATTAATGTTCTCCACCGTTCTCCAATTATTAGTGATGTTTTAGAAGGTCGAGCACCACAGGTTAGTTACATCATCAATGGTTGCCAAAATGATAGAGCATATTATATCACTGATGACATATATCCTTCATGGGCTGCATTTGTAAAGTCAATAACATCTCTTATGACTCGAAAGCATAAGTTGTTCGCTCAACATCAAGAGGCTGTTAGAAAAGATGTAGAGCGGGCCTTTGGAGTTCTACAAGCTTGTTTTGCATTTATTCGACGCCCATGTCTTGTTTGGGACAAGTTTTGATGGGAAAAATTATGATGGCTTGTATCATCATACACAATATGATTGTGGAGGATGAACGAGACACATACCAAAACTATTATGATCCCACAGAGTTTTTTGACAGATGAGTCTTCAGGAGGAAATACCGAACTTTTTCACTACTCTACTGAACGCATTACAAGTTTATCGGCTTATATGACTAATAGGGATCAACTTCACAACAGAGAGGCTCATAGAGCTCTTAAAGAGGATTTGATCGAGCACATATGGGAAAAATTCGGCACTAACTAAATATGTAATTTACGTTTTATGCACTCGTAATTTAAAATTTCATGTGTCTCATTGTAGTTTATTTAATTATGTTTTCACTCTTGTAATTTTTATTTTGTTGTGAAGTAAATTATGAATTTATAATTATATGGGTAATTTTTTGATGATTATGCAATTAAAAATAATTAATATTTTTTAAATGTAAGAGAAAAATATTATTTTAATAACATGTTCTTATTAAAAAATAAAATGATAAATATTTTATGTAGGTTGGAAAATGAAAAAAATAATATTTTATTTGAAGGTTGGGTTGGATGAAGTCACTGATGGGAGTATAAATAATATAAAGTTAGAGGTTGTGGATGTGGAGGAGAGAGAAATTAATATTTTATTTAAAGGTTGGGTTGGAGGAGGTCACTGATGTGGGTAGTCTTAAGAGCACCTCCAATGGTGTGGAATATGTCAAGGAGACACTCAACATATTCCAGACCGTGAGGAATTTACCATTGTGAGTGGGAAAAGGAATGGTTTGAATATTGGAGGAGGAAGCTGTAGGATTTCCAGGAAATTTTAACAAAAATGGGTTTGATTATGGGACCCACCTGTTACAACTTTACAATTTTGTTTTCTTTTCAATTTGTACGTGATGTTCCATTTGTATTTTTCTTTGTAGTCTTAACTTTAATTTAATTATTGTTCAATATGTTTTATCTTTAATTAATGTGATAGTTTTGTAATATATATAATATAAATTTGTTTAGGGCTTGATTTTAATTATCTAAATGAATGAATCAGAAAAATGTATACAATAAGCGTACAAAGTAAGCTCAACAACAGTTGAATTGATTTTGTGAACAGTATTTAATGTGATGTATGTATATGAATATAATGTAGTATGCGTCTATATATATACATACATTGAAAAAAAATTAATTATCAAGATGTTTTGTGTGTTTTAATTTTTTATTAATTATTGTTCTCTAATTTTGTGTTTAAATATCTTTTTATCTATTAGCATTGTATGAAGTTATTATTTTATGAAATTATATTATAAATTAAATTATCTATATACATATATATTAATTAAAATATTATGAATAATATTTAATAATATATAAATAAATGAGTATATATATAAAATATAGAATGATTGGATAGTGGGATCTATAAAAAGTTACTTTTGAGATAATATTATTAGGGAGGAATATATTTATAAAAAGTACGTATTTAATCTTTGAGGTGATGTAGCAACAAAATATCTAAAATTGGGGAAACATCGCACGAGATGCTCTAAAAGAAAAGATCTTAAACTATCGTAGCTAGGCATGAAACAAGTAAGGGGGTATCTGTCCAAGTGGTCGTCACATAGACTAGTATTAACGACATCTTTTGCGAATGGGATGGAGAGATTTTTCTCCATTCTATTTGACAATTAATTTTATTTTAATATATTTTTTATATAATGTAATAATAAAAAATAAGAAATATACAAAAATTCATAATTTTTTTTATTATTATTAGACATAAATTTTGCTACATTTTAACACAATTTAAAATTATTTATTTTTTTCATTAATTTTTTATATATCCAAACAATAAATTTTTATTTTATGTAATTTTAGAAACTATCATTTAGTTAGTTTGTAATATTTTTGATAAGAAAAATTATTTTTATTTATTGCTTGATTTTTCTTTTTGTCATATTTTAGTTTTCTTATTATAATTATAAATTTTTAAATTATATATAATGCTTTAGTTGGATGGTGATGAATAAAACATCATGAGCCAGCAATGGTGACCAGCAACTATTAGAAGGATAGAGAAATCAATTTTTTTTAATTTTTTATTTGTTTAGTCTAGCAGTGTGGCCAGCAATTATATAAGTTTATAAATAATTGAATTATTTAAATTAGTAGTGTGTAAAGTAAAATGTTCTCGCTTTTTTAAATTCTCACTTTGACAGAAACTTTAATGATCGAGATGAAGCAATGGATTTGATCTAGCATATTCTAGGTATCGAGAATTGTTCTAGCCTAGAATATTGTTTGTTAAGACTAAATAAATATTGATCTAAATTTATTCAGTAACTTTTGGATGAGAATCAAAGAACTACATTACACTAAAAATAACTTTCGCCTAATTCTGAATATCTGAAAATTGGGATTTAAAAAAGAACTACACGCCTTAATAAAACTTCATTACACTAAAAATAACTAAAGACAAAATTTTGAATCAAATATAAACTAAAGATTTTAAAGACTAGGACAAACGGAAACAATGATCCGTAATTAGTTTCATCAAACACATTAATCATTGTGTTAACGATATGAGTGAAATAAAAGAATGAAACAAACTATGATTAACGAAAAAGAAAATTTTACAAAATAGACAGAATTAATAAGTAGTCCAACCAATAAAACGATAATGAAAATATTTATAAAAAATATGGCCAAAAGGGTTCAGAACGCATCAAAAACGAAAACATCGAAGCGTTGTTTAAGATGGCCAATCTTCACTATGCGAAGGTGTAAATAAAGTGTTAGAGAGGTGTCGTGCAAGAGCCTTCCTCTCCGCTGGGAACCTTCGCTTTGTAAAACCAAATAATGATAATAAGGGAAATTAATGTCTGAAAATATGGAGAACCTAACCGAAATGAGATGATTCGGATCGGCGATCAAGATTCAGAAAAATAGATAATCGATTTCCGAAGGTAAACTTGGCAGAATCGGCATTCAAATAATCGCCTAACGTCCATAGGTCCCTCGATTAACGCTTAAATCAATTCAAGTAAAGGTAAACACAAACGAATCGCCTCAACCGTATAAAAAATAGGGGAAATAAAAGAGACAGCTCAGTGAATACGAACCAAATAGAATCATTCACGCTGCGGCAAGAAATGCTGCAATCGAGATCTAGGTATTTCTCTTCATCGCAAATTCAACTTTTACAAATTTTGCGAGTATAATTGAAAGAAGAAGAAAAAAAATAACAATGAAGACTGCAAGGGAACGAAATGAAATCGGAAAGGGGGATAGATTAGGGTTGTGTGATAAACCCTAGACTTGATGGGGCTTTATAAAGAAAGTTGCGTGGGGGCTGGTAGAGTAATGGGCTCGGTAGCAATCTAAAAAAGCCCAATCAGCTAAAAGAGTTTTTGTACGCCCAAAATTAACAAATCACTGTTGAGCATCTATGGAAATGATTGTGTCCCAAAAAAAAAAAAACCGAACCCAACTTATAAAATAAAATCCCGAATTTAAAAAAAATAAATAAAACTGAATCAACTAAAATAATTGATTTTATTGACCCAAACTAAATCATAATTATTTAAATGCGTCGTTACCTTTTTCTAAGAATGTTCAGCCTACGGGTTACATGAAAATGATGATACCTGATGATATATATTTATTGTTCACATTATGTATTATAAATTTATAATATGGATAAATGCAGTAACCTCAATGAGTTAATATCACTCGCCTCAAAACTATTATAATTTTTCAGATTTATGAAGCTCAGATGATATGCGTGGAGATGGGGTAATGGTCAAATGCGATATGTTTATGTATTTATGTTGCATTAAAAAATATTTTTAATGAAATAATTACTTTATTTTCTATTTATGAAATTGTGGTGATACGACTTTCATTAAGTTCAAAGACTTGAATTATTTTTTCCCATGGGATAACCTAGTGGTGTAGTGGTGTTATCTTGTCTCAAGTTCGAATTTAATCACCAACATCATTATGTGTGAGTCTATCACACATGACCTGTCAAGTGTGGTTTACCTCCCTTGTATGGTTTGCAGATTATTACATAAGGACGAAATTTACCCAGTATGCACCTCAGTAGCGACTGCGGGTTACCCTCGACATAAAAAAAAATTGAAAGTCTATTTGAAACCGCTAAGAGTTCGGGTGCCCATTAAATTTTTCTCAAATAATTCAGGTCCTCATTAATTGTTTTCCCAAATAGATAAATAAATATATTTAAAATTGACTCTTGTTTTCCCAAATAGATAAATAAATATATTTAAAATTGACTCATTTGATCGATGATTGTAGTTTATTTTTTTACAATGTTTCACTTGTATTGACCATTAAATTTAACTTTTTTATTTTTCATTTTTCACCCAATAATTATCAATTGAACTGATTCAGTTGTTTATGCAAAATTGAATTAAAACCAGAAAATGATATTTCATTTGATTTACAAAAATATTTTGACTTTTCATAAATAACAATTAATTATTTGTTCTTTTGAACCTATCATAAATATAGGTTGGAATCAATTTTCTAATTGTCTAAGAATTAATTTTTTAAAAATATTATTTCCTCAAAACAACGTTATCCAAATATGATGTGGCATGAGTGATTTTTCATGCCATTTAAATATTTGGGCCAAAAATACATATGGGCTATCCAAACCCGAAAATTGATACAGACTAGATTTGTAGTTAGTTTAAAAGGTCATATATTAAATTATTTCATTCGTTTCTGAATAAGTATTAATTTAGCACTTTAGTTTTGTTTCATAAGAGTACACAGTCGAGATGGAAAATTCACATTTTTCTCACATTTATCTTCATTTAATGCATTTCAAACATATATATTTAACTTGTTTGATTTATTTAGATAAGAGTGTATAATGTAATTACTTTATTAATATGTGTATTTATTTACAATGACACTTACTAAAAATGAAGTATTATTTAAGAAAGATCGTGACATGTTTGTAAATCAATTGAAAGTCCAAACTAAAATATAATCTCAATCATTCTTAGGTCAACTCCAATGATGGACTAAAACACCAATTTGAGACAGGTTTTCACTCCAACCTTGTCCTACATTCTGCCCCAATTTTGGAGCAAAATTTAGTGGTGCAACAAATTGATGTTAATGAGTCCCATAATATTTAATGAAATGGTTTATTATTTAAAATACCTATTAAATGGATTATCCAATAAATATAATTTAATTTATAAATTATATAATCATTTAATTTTAATTATAAATAATCTAAATAAATACATAAATAAATAATTTCAATAAAAAACAATTAATAAACATGATACATAGCATAAAGTCACATCACAAATGACTATAAATTAATTTAATAATAAACTACAAATAACATAATAACAATACAGTACTATTATGTACTCCGCCTTTAACATTTGAATTTTGTTTGAAAATGAGAATGTTTTTTGCATATTTTTTAAAAACAAAAAGGGATTTGTTTAATTTGTAACTTCTTATCTTTGGTTCAGCAAATTTTTTGCTCAATATAGAAAAGTCAAGAACAAAAATGCTCACATTGCGCTTTGAATTTTATTAGTGGAACATATGTGAGAAAAATATACTAATTACGAGCATTGAAATCAAAACATATGTTTTTTCATAAGTGTTTTAGTCTTGTAATATTTTTCACTAGTCGTAAAAGTTTGATAATTATTTAAAGTTCTATTATTATAACAAGCACATTATATATTATAATTTTTGATAACATAAATTTTTTAATAGTATTTAAATCTATAATATTATATATATAATTTTGAAATTATATAATTAATAATTATTAATTTTGAATAATTATCATTTAAAAAAATACTAAATCAGTAATGATATTCATATTTCCATTATCAGACAAAATTAAATCTTTCTGAAAATATTCTTATTTAGTGTAGAAGGTTGGAGTTGCCAAAATTTTTTGTGCTTAAATTTCATCTATTTGGTGCAAAATCTGCACCAAATAAATATTTACATTGTATTTGCCATTAAATACTGCCTAAAGACTTTTTTTTATTAGTATTAATCGGGATATTTAGTGATGTGTGAATTGAAGTTCTAATCAAATAACAAAAGTCTAATTATTTATATAATATTAATAAAACATATCTCCATATAGGCTGAGTGAAAGCCATATGCTATGCCAGTGCATAGTGTCTTTTTTTAAACATGATATTTCATACTACCTCCGTTTCATAATGTTTGTTGTTTAAGGTTTTTTTTTTTTTAGTTTCAAAATGTTTGTTGTTTTATATAATTTGGCATCTTCTTTCCCAATTTTAACCCTTTCAAATCCTACAAGATTTTTTGATTCTAACTTACCTATAATATATGAAGAGAGAAAAATATATGGAGAGAGAAAATATTGTTATTTTTTAGGAAAATCTAGATGAATTAGATTTTATGGCATATATAAGGGATGGGTATATTTGTCCACAAAATTAATTCTTAATTCCAGATAAAAAAACAAAACAACAAACATTATGAAACGGAGGTAGTATATAATATCGATTACATATCGAGTGTAAATGAAATATTTGAAAACATTGAATTATGTATATTTCAGAAAATTTGGGATTTGGAAAGTTTTGGCACCGCGACATAACTCTATCCTCCAAATTCCAATCACTCAAAAAAATATAAAAAAACTAACAACTTTTATCATTGTAGACCCACAAGTCTATAATTAAAAAATCGGGTTTGGATTCCAATGATCTACAAAACAGAGACAACAAAGTGTGAAATCGAAGAATACCGGGGTTCAATGATTGAACAAACTCCGACGCTCAAATCGTTATCAATTTAAGAAAATATAATTTGAAATAAAAATAATCGAAAATGAAAAGAACAATGCATGGTTTAGAGATAATTAGAGGTCGAAATTGAGGTCGAAGGTTGGTATTAGCGCTTAGAATGTCCCATTTTATGGTGGTGTTCTAGTTTTCTTATAGTGAGACTTTAAACATATTATTGGTTAGTTTCCTTGAGACTGAGTGCAATTTCATCAGTGGTCTGTGGAAGTTTTTTTTTTTTTTTACTTAGGGGGGTGTATTCGTTTGGGATTTTGATGGATTTTAATTGACTTTTAAATGTCTATGGATTTATAAAATTCATAGACTCCACATGGAGTCTCCCAACTCCACGTAGAGTTTAGCGGATTTCGTGCATGGATTTCGGACCGATTTTGAATGATTTCAATAGATTTCAAATCCTTCTTGCTAGCGCTCGATGGAACACAACGATCGGTGGACCCGAAAAAAAATTAAACCCAGCGATCGCTTGAATTGAGCGGCCGTTGAGAAGTCGAGTCGAGAGAACCCAGCGACCGCTGGAAGCCAGCGGCCGCTGGGAGGCTAGCCTAGAGAACCCAGCGACCGCTGGGGCATGAGTCGAACAAACCCAACGACCGCTGGTACCCAGCGGCCGTTGGGAATTAAAAGTTTAAAAGGGCAGAAAGCCCCAAATCGGGCAGAACACGCCCTAATTTCCCATTCACAACAGAAACGCGAAAAAAAATTTCACTCCTCAACCCCATCCGCCGCTCGCCTCCAGCCACCGCTCCATCGACCGTTCGAAGCACATGACCGCTGCCACTCTCAACCATGCCTCCTCGCATGAAGAATGCCAACGTCGGGGCACACGAAACAGTCGAAGATGAGGACCTCACGACGAGGTACGAATGTCCTTTTCTTCTAAAAACTGAATGGGAGGGACAACTCTATACAAAATTTAACCAATCCATGTTTACCATGCCTCGTTACTTTGATTGGGATTTGTTGAAAGATTTAAAAATTGTAGCAAAAGTGACGAAGTATTTGAAGGTTTTGGGGTTAGAACATTATGCTAAGCATGTTGATTATTCTGGTTATGGAGACTTGTGTTATGAATTTTTGTCTACTATGTATGCGATTGATGACCACAAGAAGCTTGAGGTTAGGATGAACGGGAGAGACTACCAAATTAGTTTGCCTAGAATGAAAAATGTGTTTGGATTTTCTACTGGTGGGGAGCGGGAGAGACCCAATTCGTTTAGTGTGGAAGCGGGTTGGCGTGAGTTGTCTGGGTTTGACAATTGGAATAATACGGGTAAGTCGAATGGGTACATCCAAGACCCGACACTGGCAATTGTGCACAAATTCATTGCTTATAATGTGTCTGGGAAAGAGCATGTGAATAAAGATTTTACTAAAGATACAATTCATAGGAAGTATTCTTTCTTCCACAGTGGTTTTGCTAAAGATACCACTATTATCACGCCATCCCCGACGAGCAGCATCAACCATAAGTTCTAACAGAACGTCGGTCTGTTCCTTAGTCCATGGTTCTTAGGATGTCTTCCTTTTCGAATCTTGTTGTGAGTCTCCCATAATAATACTAATATATTATTGTGTATAAATAATTAATCATCGTAATATAAAATATATATATATATATATATTTGTTGTTGGTGCTTCATTTAAAAAATTCAAAAATATACCCAAATCGCATCAATTATAAGTAAAAGCGTAATAAAAACAACGGCAAACAGTAATTCAAGAAAAACGTACAAAATTTTATTTCTTCATGCAATAAACTTAAAAAATTCAAAGCCAAATCCAATCAATAATGAGTACACGTGTAAAAAAAATCAAAATTAGAGTGTAGAGAGTACCTCTGTCAGAAGAATATACTGGACTTCAGTTGAGCACCCTTGAGCAAATTGAAAAATAAATTTGATGAATTATGATAAAAAAATCGCTGCCTAGGGTATTTAAAGTGGTCAGACCGATTAAGCCCAATGGTCGCTGGGCCTCAGTGACCGCTGGAAGTAAACCGACTAACTCCCAGCGACCGTTGGGCTCAGCGGCCGCTGGAATCCGAACTCGGGCTACTCCAGCGGCCGGTGGCGGCCGCTGGATGCCAGCGGTCACTGGGGTGCCCGAGTTTCTGATTCTAGTGGCCGCTATCCTGCACCGGCCGCGGGGTTTTTCAAATCCATCAAACTCTCGTGTCCAGGGGTCGGATTTCCTCCTTCGTATTTTTAACGTGAGATCGAGTTGAAATCCAACGAAGTCAATGACTTTTTAAAGTCCATAGATTTTTGAATACCTCCGGATTTTAAAAGACTTTTAAAAGTCTGGATTGAATACCTCCGGATTTTAAAGGACTTTTGAAAGTATGGATTGAATACCTCCGGATTTTAAAGGACTTTTAAAAGTCTGGATTGAATACACCTGGATTTTAAAAGTCCAGTAAAATCCATCAAAATCCCAAACGAATACACCCTCCTTAGTCTCTTCCCTGACGGCGGCTAACCCTATTCTTTCTACTTTGATGTCTTCGAAGTCGCTCTTGAGGTTGGTTTGTTAGATCCTCTTAGTCTTTTGGGAAGCTATCTCAAAACTCACTTTTGAGGCCGGTTTGTTAGACCCTCTCGGGCTTTTAAAAAGCTGACTGCAGACTCGCTCTTGAGGTCGAAGTCAATCTGTTTATCTGTTAGACCCTCCAAGTCTTTGGAAAAATTACCTCCAAACTAACTTTCAAAGTTGGTCCATTAGAGCCTCTCAGGCTTTGGGCCAACTCCTTTTAGACCTACCGAAAATGGTCGATAAAGTCATAATACAATATAGTAACCAAAGAGAAAATTTCACTTTTTGTTACATAGGACACGCCACTCTCCGATTTTGGTCCTCACGTTATTTATTTTGGCCATTTTTCAAAAAAATTACCCACTCTTAGTCCCATAGATTTAACGGTATCAATGTTAGTCCCTCAAATTTTAAGGTCTGTTAAATAATGAAGTAATGGGAGAGCATCGCACATTCACACGTGACTCACGTGCGCCCTTTTGAGTCTAGCTAATCAATCCAAATCCCTAATTTCACATATTACACCCAAATTCTGAAGAAAAGCCCAAATTTTCACCCAATTAGAATCCCTAATTTCACCCTAATTTTGATTATTACTTTCAATTCGCACCCAAATCAAAGCTAACATGATACGAAGCAAAATATTATCGAAAGCGCAATGCTTGGGCGCACGAGAAGAGGATCAGAGACGACGACGACTTCGTCCAAAAGTGGCGGCGGACTGAGCAGCGGTGATGGAGCGGAACGAAGGTCCGGTGGACGTGATCCGCCATGTTCTGTACGGTTATTTCAGCCAGAGGAGCGGCCTCCTGCAAATCGGCGGCAAAGATGTCCTCGGAAATTGGGGGGATTGAAGGAGATAACCTCGGAAATTCGATGAATTGACTGAGAGAAATTTGAATGCTTTTGATCGTCAGCTGATGCCAGTCTCTCAAAATGGTTGAGCTCGTTTGAGACGCGCCCTGTCACCAAGAGTAGCAGTTCAGGCCAGTGATCCAACAGAAATACGATCGACATATATATATATATCAAAATTTGCAGCAGAAGTGATTAGGCCTTTAAGGAAGTTGCATACCAAATATTTGAATGTCAATGTTGCTGGGGAGGTACATAGAGAATTCAAGGGATTTTGAGAATTCTACATTGCACAAAGGCACTTAAATAATAATCCTTGGGAAACACATGAAGAAAAAATGGTCAATCGATTATGCTTGCAAAAGACCTGCCTTTCTGCCTTATAGGCTATAACTTGTTCGGTTTGAGCTGTTACAAGAAGCCTTTTGTGTTTTTCAATCGGTTTTGACATAGGTTTTTCAGGCGATTTGTTGTTCGGATTTATGTGAAAATCACAAGGTATGCAAAAAGAATAATTAATTAGTAAGGAGTTGTGTTTGCATTTTTATATTCTCATCTGAATTGAAATATATAGTGTTTGGTCCTATTGAAATATGAATTGCTTGTTGCAAAATCCTCTCTGATTGCTTTTACAAATACTTTTTATTTGAATGGATCAAAAGAGCTATGTAAGGATTATGCATATACAATGTAATGTAGTAGTGCTTCCCTTTGAAATCAATTGCTAGCAACAAATTGAGTCTTTGGCTGCTATAATTTCCGCTCCAAAAATCATGTTTGGTATTGCTCTTTTTTGTAGTTAGAATTAGAAGAGAAGATTTATTGAATGCCTTTTTTTTAATCTCACCATAATGTTGCATATATTTTGAAAATTTTTCTTTTGAGATTAAAATTGATAGTAAAATGAGACTAAAATTGACAGTATTTTTCACGAAAAACATTAAGGCATGATTAAAAATAATAGTTCAAAATTTTTGGAACCAAAATAAATAGTGGTGGGACCGAAATCGGAGAGTGACATGTCTTATAAGATCAAAAGTAAAATTTTCTCAGTAACCAAACAAATGTTTACAAAATTATAAATTGGAATAATTATAACTACGCGCTCGAATTTTGCATCCTTTTCACAATGTTATTATTATTTTTTTCCCCGTGCACCAGTCGAGCTTTAACCTTTCGAAATTACAATATTCATTGGAATCTAGAGACTAAAAACTTGTTTACCTTAGATATTGAATTAGTTTCTTTAATTTCACCTTATTTATGCACAAAAATTAGGCTTTTTGAGGTCTTGAGAACATTACAAAATTAAATGGTACCGTAAGAAAATTCCAACGATAAATAGAGAAAAAAAAAACGCAAAGTTAGGTCGATTAGATGATCGTAATAATATCTTAAAAATTACTTTCCAAAACTTTCTTACATTTCAGCCCCTAAAAAATCGAGAAATACAAACCAACCCCCAAATAATACCCGAATTACAAAAATCAACCTGTCACAGTGTCACCGCCTCCGGCCATCAGCGTATTGAGAAAGCGGCACCACCTCCTGCAACGGAGTGGAGAGCGGCGTCGGCAGCGGCGAATTCCGGCAGACGGGGCACGAGGCATTAAGCTTGAGCCAAGCGTCAACACACATCACGTGAAAACAGTGCTTACAATCGGGCAGCATCCTCAGCATCTCCGCCTCCCTATACTCGCACAAGCAAATCGAGCAAACGGCGTCGTTCCCCCAATTCCCGTTCCGCTTCGTGAAAACGACCTTCGGATACGAGTTGATGACCGCCTGCTCCAGGCCTACGACGACGTTTTCTGACTCGTTTTCGTCGTCCTCGGAGACGAAGATGATCCGCGGGAGATAGATGCTGTTTTCGGTAGAATTGTCGGGGTTAGGGTTTCCCCTCTGCTGGTTGTTGTTGCGGCGGCGGCGGCGGCGGGCGGCGGATCGGAAGCAGAGGTAGGAGGCGAGGAGGACGGTGGAGAAGAATACGAGGAAACCGAGGGCGATGGAGATGGCGTAGCCGAGGCTGATGGAGGTGATGGTTTTGGAGACGGCGGCTAGTGGCGGAGGTGGTGGCGGGGTGGACATTTGGAGAGGAGGAAGGTGGGAAATGCCATCTGAATGAGGGGGGAATTGGGGGAGAGGGAGAGGGAGAGGGGGGTGAGTGGGGTGCCTAGATTTATCAGCATTTAATACTGGAGTGTCGAAATAGAGGAACTCATTTATTGGGTCAACACTCAACATTCAACAATCAACATGGGGTTATCATTATTAATTTATTTATTTTTTTTATTTTGTTTTTGTTACTACTTTAAAGTATTGGACTTTGGGTTTTGGGAAATTGTGATTTTGGATTTTGGACTTCCGATTTCTATAATTTACTTGGCTCAATGACTAAAACTATAAGAATTTTGACTACTATGAGACGAATTTAATCAAATAATACTCTTTCCTTGTTCACATACAAATTAAAATACATGAAATCTTTTATTCCACATTTTATATTGCATTTTCTACTGCATATTTCATTTTCTTTTTCTTCTTTTCATTTTTTTTTTTATTTTGATTTGTGATTTAATTATAATACATCTTATTTGAGTAGGATGCACTCTAAATAATAATTATAAAATTAAACTTAAACACCACAAATTGAAAGGTAAAGATGAAAAGTGAATAAAAAGATTAAAAACTCGATAATAAAAAATGCAACACAACATGTGAAATAGAGTAAAGTTCCAAAAATCAACACAATCATAAAATGATCATTAATGCTGTATATATATTGTGAATTAAGTTAAATGTAATTGTTTTTCATCAAATTGCATGTTACTGTTAAGGTTTGGTTTTTACATTTTAAACATCTACAAAATGGAAAAATTGTAAAATTGACAAACCATATTGTAGTTTGATGATAGAAAATAATAAGTCGATCGAAGGTTATGTAGTTCGTAATATTTTATTTGAGTCAATTTGGCTCGTGACCATTGTACATTTTAATATGATTTCTTGTTTATTTTTGTCAATCATACCTCGAACACTTAATTTTGTGAAACAAACAATATATATTACTAGTATACTTGGAAGTTTTTCGGACTCACATTGGATGCATTAATATTCAATGACCATTCATTGTTCAATTGAATATTGAACAATACTGCATATTGGGTGCATTTCGTTTCACACACATTATTTTTGTATTTTATGTGTACCCCGGACAGTTCTATCCTATCCTTAAAAGTACTACTTTAAGTGCACTAATAGATCTATTGTGGCATTTGAGAGTGTTACAATAAGTATATTATGATACTCTCAATCCTTTAAGAGTATAGTAGAATTCCCCGTGCATCTCATTCAACCTACTTTGTATTATGAATACAACTTGCTCAATTTTATTAATTTATATTAAATATCTTATTAATTATTTGGACTCCTATTAAATGTCACTTTTTTTTTTACTTAAGATAGTAAATATATAGTTTTGATTAAACAAGAATACTAATAAAATGGAATGTTATATATTCTCGGATGGGATGGATGGGATTTTTTTTCAATTCCGAAATAGCTTAAATATTAGTAACAAAAAAAAAAAAAAACTCCAAGATTCAAAATGAAAAGGAGAGATACAAACATTTTCAACACAAAAATCCAAAGTTGAAGTGTAAAAGGGGAAGAGATTTCCAATATTTCGCAGAAACAACATTTTGATCTTATTCCAATTTCTATATAAGACGAGCATTTTATACGCTCTTGTTTCCTGTCGATTTTTCATTTTTCAAGACAACCTAAAATATATATTTATATGCTTGATCTCATAAATGTTGTACTGGACTTTAGGAATATATAGATAAAGGATGCATATATTGCGACCATTTATTTATTATTATACCAAATTTTGTATGGAACATCACTATGTCGCTGAACATCATATATTTTAGTTTGTAATATTTTAATTCTCCAAAAAAATAACACTAGCTCCACATCAATATATATTTGATGATGTGTTGTAGTGTTATACTCGGTAAGCTTTTCTTTATTAAAACACATCATACATGTGCATGGGATCCTATTAAAAGCATACTCACTTTTTTCTCCCTTGCCACCCTCTTGGTGATAATTAACGTACGTGTGTGGTCAATTTAAATTCCCTGTAACCAAAAAGTATATGTATATACGTTATCTCGAGATATCCAAACGATGAAAACCTATGTGTTAAAGGGAGATATTTTGGGTTCGAAATTTATTATTCCTGATGAGAATTCGACTCAGGACTGTATCTGGTTCCAACAGAATAGGATGAAAGATCCTAAGCCAAATCTCACAACGCAGACGAACCGACGATCACGAATAATCTCGACCCAACTCTAATTGGAAACTCGAACAACAAATTGAATTGAAGACGCCACAAACAGGGATGACAATCTGTTTGATAAGTCGATAAAGGAATTCACGTAGAATTCTGATTAAATTCTCTACAGAGAAATATAATTTCAATAATCAACCAACATTGTCTCAAATAATTCAGTACATATCTTTATATCGGTAGGCAGATAATACATAAAACCCTAATAAAGCATCTGAGCTAAAAGGAATAAAAATAAAGCAAAAAAATAGATAAATCCGTGAACACACACAAGGCGTGATTCGGGGTCAGTCGCGCCTCGGGTCGCGTCCCAGGTCGCGCCGATCGGCGTGGGCGTGTAGCTAGTGCCTCGACTGAAGGAAAATACCCATCTACGTCGGAGTGTGGATCACACCGTGCACTCATGCCTCTAGGTCGATGCGCCTGGCGCAGGCGTTGAGCTTGCGCTCACTCTCTCACATTGTGTCTTCTCGAACTCTTGAATTTGATCATCGGTACCCCACCTAAATTCGTATCAGTCCCTATCAAAAACTAAAAAACAGTATATGTGTATCTATAGCATTACAAAAAAAACACGGTATAGTGACGGACTATTCCATCGTTAAATCTATGAATCCCGTCGTTAGAATCGACTATCGACGGAATAGATCTGTCGTTAAATATGTGGTCGGCAATAGATTTAACGATAAATTTTGTCGGTCGTTAGAGATTAATGACAAATTTAAGGACGGGACCGCCCGTCGTTAAATCGCTCCTTATTTCTGTCGCATACACTTTTTAACGACGGATCAGTCCCAAGATCTCGACTCTACGCTAATTGATCTATGTTCATCTAATTAACCAAACCAACAAAAATAAATAGCACAAATAATTCATATTTACACTCTAGAGGGATCCAGGGGCCCTCGTCCCATACAAATTAAACAAGTAATAAAGAGGGATCCAAATGCACTTATCCCATACAAATTTAAAATTCATTATTTTTATAATTTGTCCAAAAAGTGATCATATCAAATGTTAGATTTTTGTTAATTTTGAATATTAAAATAAAACATTAATTACACATAAAATTGACTTATTACACAGTTTGAATCAAATTTAAAATTGAGAAAAGGACATAAAATATACCAACTAACTTGTAACGCCCCGATCCCGAGAGAAGGGCAGGGGACCGGTGCGCTACTTGGGGGAAGGGGGAAGGGGTTGTTGAACAGAAGCAATCAAAGAACTATGATTAGTGCCTCAAAAATTTGGGCAGCATAACCTTTATAACTGAATCAATCCGCGCTTATAAATCGTCTAAAATGACTCAAACCAGATACCATGACTCTTTGGATGAACCCATAAAAGAATAACGAAGATAAATTTCAATGTGAATAATAACAGTTTAAAGGTTAACTGTTAATAGGTTAGGCATGAAAAAGGCCAGGCTGATGTCTGTCAAAATACATAATGTAAAGAGATGCCAGGCTCCCGCCTGTCGTGAAAGCAATATAAAGCCAGGCTTTTGCCTTGACATGGAAAGAAATGTAAAGCCATGCTTGTGCCTATCTGAATAAGGGAAGTAAATAAATGCCAAAATTTTGCCTGTCAGGAACGGAAAGTAAACGGGATTCGGAAAATCAAACACTCCGTAATAGTACAGAAAATGGGATTCGGAGAACCGAACACTCCATAATAGTAAAGGAAACGGGATTCGGAGAAATGAACACTCCGTAACAATAAAAAAAATGGAATTCAGAGAACTGAAAACTCCGTTACAATAATCAGAGTATGCGGAAAAGAACATAGTGCATTTATTTAGACTCAAAAGAAAGCATGTTGTCAGTTAGATTCCATACATAAAAGAAACATATACATCAAATGATAGCCCTCCAACCTTAGCACAGTCGTCCACCATCCCGCAGCTCATTCTGAAAATATTTGAAAAGATTTTGGGCGTGAGTACTAATGCACTCAGTGAGTACTTTTGAGAAAAACCTTCACAATCATTTTATAAAACCGAATATCCAATCATATTTTAAACATATCATGGAAAGCTTTCAAAATAGAAAGTTTGTGAATTCCATGTATAGAAAATCATTTCAGTTCCATCATTGCGCGCCACTCTCCCCTAGAATGCTTATGGTGAGTCGGTTCGTATACATAACCCGACTGCTTAAGGTTGGACACTGCCCTATTTGCTTAGGGCTCGATATTATGAACCATTATAGTTTCGTCACCAAAAATAGTAGTAAAACTTACACGAGTCAGGAGAGCACATTAAATACAGTCATGAGTTGGATATTCAATCATATTCATTTTATAAATATCAGAACTTAATAACCCGAAATACATTTTTATATAATAAAAACCCACCTAGCAATCAGATCTGGAATAGCTAGATATAGATTCTGGTTTTGGTCTCAACTAGAAGTCTCTTTCTTCTGTGCCTACAAGTTTATCCGACAACTTAATTTTGATAAAAGACTATCATTAGGTCAAAATCTAACATTTCTTAGCTATGAAGCAAATTTTATAATATCTACGATCTTAATACGCAGCACCCGGGTCATCAAAATATTTTGACTCTTAAGGGAACTTTATTCAGGGTATTTTTATAAAGAAAAACCCTTTTGGAAGTTTTGGCATACGGGGTGGTCAAACCCGTATCCTAAAATTAACTCGGTACAAATAAATTTACACCGCAAGATCTGCCCATTAAAAACATATGAAATTTTAAATAAAAATACTATAGTTTGACACAGAACAACTTTTGAGCTTAAAAACGTGATAGGGCTATCCATGAAGGATAGATCTAAAAAAGACTACAATTTAATATTCGGATACCCAAAATATACCTGAAATTAAAAAGTGACAACATGGAAAATGTATATAAATATACATAGAACATAAAACTCTAAAGACACGTTTTGATCCAGTGGCCCAAAATAGTCACTGAATTGAGGGGCGGTGGCAACTTTTGCCGGCGGTCACGACGATTTTCCATCGTGATTGTCTGTCGTGTCATCATTTCAATCACATATTCATTATCTACGTATTGACACCTTCAAAATAATTATTTCAGAATTGAAATAGGAAACTAGGGACGTACATTTTCTAGAAGCTGCTCGGCATTTTGATATTAAAAATGAATGAAAAATGAAACCTTAAGATCCTATTTATAGAGGAAAAATAAATAGGATAATAACGAATAAAAGAAAGAGGATAATGATGGAAAAAGAACCGGATAATTACGAATAGGATAATATTTTTAAAAAGAAATTGGATAATGATGGATGTGCCTTATGTTATCCAAATCTATTACCTTTCACCTTAAAATTGTGCGAAGTGTTCATTTGAACTCGAAATTGGAAAATTCAAAGTTTGGCACGATGCTTGAAACTTTTTCTTTCAACCTAAAAAAACATCTAAACATTTTTTTAAAGCAATTTTTGACCAATTTAAATTTAACAGATTTCCCTGGCTGCGATTTTCCTTTATTTGAGTCCTTTAAGGACCCAACTTCTTTCCTAGATTACCCTCAAATAAAAGTTGAATAAAACTTTCTAAAATATTTTGGGGTATTACATTCTACCTTCCTTAATAAAAATTTCATCTCGAAATTTACGTATCTCTATCGGGTAAATCAGGGTACAACTCCTTGATTCTGCTTTCATGCTCCTAAGTAGCTTTCTCTCTTCCATGGTTATTCCATAAGACTTTCACCAGTGATATCTATTTGTTCCATAATTCTTGGACCCGCCGGTCAAGAATAACCTCATAAGAAAAATTTTGGTTCAGGACTATCTCATCATTCTTTATAATGTTCTTAGGATCCAACTTACACTTCCTCAACATTAAGATATCAATCACGTTATGAACCTTAGCTAGAATCCACAATATGACTAGTTTATAAGCTACCTCATCATTCTTAGCTAAAACTCTATTTATCTCTAATCGTAAATCTTACCAAGACGTATACTCTGTCTTGGTCCACTTTAACTTGATACGCATAACTCTTCCTACATTCTTCTCTGCATCTTTCTTCGAATATTCTTTAACATCATTCTTTAATTTGAGTCGAGAAGAGAGAGAGAGAGAGAGAGAGAGAGAGAGAGAGAATAGATATCGATCCACTTGAATCAAAACATATTATCTCGATCATCATATACATCACTTTGAACTTGAGACATCCACTCTCGAACTTGTCCTTGCTCCTCGATCAGAAATGTATAAAGACAGGTGTAGCGAGAATGGATCTATCAATCGTGATTCTTCATTGACATTCGAAATTCTCCCAACATCCTCCTCAAATACATACACACACGAATTGCATTTCCTAGAAATCCATATAACTCAAGCCATCTAAAAGAATATACTTATCCATTCTAAGTTCTTTCTATGTTCAAGTCTACAAGACACGTCATAATCGTTCCCACCTTGTTAGTCAATATGTTCTTTATAATTATTCATCAGATTCTCAGTTGAACTGAAATCTAGATATCGCAGACATCCCATTAAAATCATAGGCGAACCACGGCTTTGCCGTGAACCCTCTTTCATGTAGGATTCAATCCAAACATAACATAACACATTCTTTTAAAATTTCACATAATAACAAATTGACACATTTCAGTGGAACCAATCCATATAGGCTCATAATTTAAATGTGGAAAAACATTTAATCAACCTATGTTCCACAAGAATCTTAACAATCATCAACTGAAAATCCAATCTATGTGCATAAGTCACAGCTAGCTATGTTCATCTACATTCTCAATCAAATAATTCTATGTTCATATTCCATCTGCATAAGCATTATGGGTTTCCTAACACTTTAATATCATCACATTCCAATTACTTATACATTATAACATTTCTAATCATAAGGCATTGATTACTATCATCACACTTTCTTTCGGAACATATCATGAACGTATAGGCCCATTTAAAACATCATATTTCATTTCAAATATAATGGACATATAGTCCCATTAAAAATAATTATGCAATACCATCTGGGTACAAAGTCCCACAATTTTACCATCATGGACAAGAGTCCTTTTCATTCATAACCATCATCATATGGACACATAGTCCCAAAATGATACCATTATCCTTTCGAAACCATCATTGGCGTGACTTTTCATAACCCTCAATGTGGAGAATTGTCCTTATCCACATTCATTTATGAAATCAGTAAATATAATTGAATCTAATTTTTTTTAATTCGTATACCTTTCTTTTTGAAGCAGATGAGTGCGGTGCAGACGACGTGCTAGGGTTATCAGACAATCAATTAAGAGACTACACTGAGAACTAGACTCAATCAAAAACATGACAGACCTGCAGAGTTGCAGCCTGCTCTGATACCACTCTGCAACACCCCGATCCTGGAAGAAGGGCAGGGACCGGTGCGCTACTTGGGAGAAGGGAGAAAGGGTTGTTGAACATAATCAATCAAAGAACTAGAATTAGTTTCCCAAAAATTTGGACAACATAATCTCTATAACTGAATCAATCCGTGCTTTTAAAGCGTCTAAAATAACTCAAACCAGATACCATGACTCTTTGGATGAACCCATAAAAGAATAACAAAGACAAATTTCAATGTGAATAATAACAGTTCAAAAGTTAACTGTTAATAGGTTAGGCATGAAAAATGCCAGACTGATGTCTGTCAAAATACATAATGTAAAGAGATGCTAGGCTCCCGCATGTCGTGAAAGCAATATAAAGCCAAGATTTTGCCTTGACATGGAAAGAAATGTAAAGCCAGGCTTGTACCTGTCTGAATAAGGGAAGTAAATAAATGCCAGACTTTTGCCTGTCAGGAACGGAAAGTAAATGGAATTTGGAGAACCGAACACTCCGTAACAGTAAAGAAAATGAGATTTGGAGAACCGAACACTCTATAACAAGAAAGGAAACGAGATTCAGAGAACTGAACACTCCGTAACAATAAAAAAACAGGATTCAGAGAATCGAAAACTCCGTAACAATAATCAAAGTAAGCGGAAAAGAACATAGTGCATTTATTCAGACTCAAAAGGAAGCATGTTCTCAATTAGATTCCATACATAAAAGAAACATATACATCAAATGATAGCCCTTCAGTTTTTGCACAGTCGTCTACCATCCCGCAGCTCATCCTGAAAAGATTTGAAAAGATTTTGGGTGTGAGTACTAATGCACTCAGTGGGTACTTTTGAGAAAAACCTTCACTATCATTTTATAAAACATAATATTCAATCATATTTTAAGCATATCATGGAAAGCTTTCAAAATAGAAAATTTGTAAATTCCATGTATACAAAATCATTTTAGTTCCATCATTGCGCGCCACTCTCCCCTAGAACGCTTAAGGTGAGTCGGTTCGTGTACAAAACCCGACTGCTTAAGGTTGGACACTGCCCTGTTTGCTTGGGGCTCGATATCGTGAACCATTGTAGTTTCGTCACCAAAAACAGTAGTAAGACTTACATGAGTCAGGAGAGCACATTAAATACAGTCATGAGTTGGATATTCAATCATATTCATTTTATAATTATCAGGGCTTAATAACCCGAAATACATTTTTATATAATAAAAATCCACCTGAAAATCAGATCTAGATTATGGTTCTGGTCTCAACTAGAAGTCTCCTTCTTTTGTGCCTACAAGTTTATCCGACAACTTAATTTCGATAAAAGACTATCATTAGGTCAAAATCTAACCTTTCTTAGCTATGAAGTAAATCTTATAATATCTACTATCTTAATACACAGCACCCGAGTCATCACAATATTTTGACTCTTAAGGGAACTTTATTCAGGGTATTTTTTATAAAGAAACACCCTTTTGGAAGTTTTGGCATACGGGGTGGTTAAACCCATATCCTAAAATTAACTTGGTACAAATAAATTTATGCCGCAAGATCTGCCCATTGAAAAAATATGAAACTTTAATTAAAAATACTATATTTTGATACGGAACAACTTTTGAGCTTAAAAACGTGATAGGGCTATCTATGAAGGATAGATCTGAAAAAGATTACAATTTAATATTCGGATACCCAAAATATACCTGAAATTAAAAAGTGACAACATGGAAAATGTATATAAATATATATAGAACATAAAATCCTAAAGACACTTTTTGATCCGGTGAGCTGAAAGAGTCACTATTTGAGGGGTGGTGGCAACTTTTGCCGGTGGTCACGATGGTTTTCCATCGTGATTGTCCATCGTGTCATCATTTCAATCCCGTTTTCGTGATCTACGTATTGACACCTTCAAAATGACTATTTCAGAATTGAAATAGAAAACTAGGGATGTACCTTTTCTAGAAGCTGCTCGGCGTTTTGATTTTGAAAATGAATGAAAAATGAAACCTTAAGCTCCTATTTATAGAGAAAAAATAAATAGGATAATAACGAATAAAAAAAGGATAATGATGGAATAGGATAATGATTGAAAAAGAATCGGATAATTACGAATATGATAATATTTTGAAAAAGAAATTAGATAATGACGGATGTGCCTTATGTTATCCAAATCTATTACCTTTCAGCTTAAGATTGTGCCAAGTGTTCATTTGAACTCGAAATTGGAAAATTCAAAGTTTGGCACGATGCTTGAAACTTTTTCTATCAACCCGAAAAAAACATCAAAACATTTTTTAAAGCAATTTTTGACCAAATTAAATTTAACAGATTTTCCTGGCTGTGATTTTCTTTTATTTGAGTCCTTTAAGAACTCAACTTCTTTCCTAGATTATCCTCAGATAACATATGTTGAATAAAACTTTCTAAAATATTTCGAGGTATTACATAACTAAATCAACAAGTGCAATAAATTGGCCTTGTGAACATTTATTATTTGCTTGCCTTTCAATCCACAACCCAATTTTTAACTTGGATTCTGTTAGTGCCATCATTATGCACTAAAGTTTATTTTGGAGAGATATGTTCGACAATGTGTGCTTGGGTAGGTCCTTGAAGATAAATGATCCGCTGTACAAACAATGAAGAACAGTTGGTGAATTGTTCGCTCTGATGTTCCCGACATACCCAGGAATAGTCTAATTATAGCAGTTTCCATGTTTGAAAGATCTTACACCGATCCGGTTTGGGAGGTCAAGATTTCTTCATTTGACTACCTTGTGGTGTAGATACTGTGTGCTAAAAATAACCCTACTACTCAAGGAAAACATCTACACATGTTTGGGAAGATCACAAACTATTATTCACTTAACACATTGCTTGTGATTGAAGATCGACGTCAAACTAAGGAGTGAAGCTATAAGAAGACCGATTCATTGTAGCAATCAGTGTTGACTTCATTAGATTCTCTTAGCAAATTATTCGAGAGTCATTTGGTTTATGATTTATGTAATAGCTAGAAGTTGTTCCCTAAACTATTCAACGTGATAGTCTAGCTTTTGAGTGTTTTGAGTGAAATATGTGAGGGGTTTTATTACTCCATTTTGTACGCAATCTCGGGAGAGATTGTAAGTTGAAGTCGTGGGTAGCTAGAGGGAGTCTAATGTCACGGTTGTGAGGGGATCTCACAACTTTCGTTCAGTGAAAGAGTTCGTGAAGAAGAATGGGTGAAATAAAGAGGGAGTCCTGTATGTGTAAGTTCCTAAATACACTTCATGAAGGAGTAGTGAATGAATCTTCAAGTTTGAGCGAAGTCCCCCTAGAGTAGGTTGATTAACCTAATTGGATTACCAATCTCGTGCATTCTTTACTGCTTTTTATTTACTATTCTTACGTCTGTTCCCAACATATCGAAGAACACTTGTATGCAGTACACATAAAACACACCTTGCACGGATTATAGTTTTTCAATTGGCACTAGAGTGGGTCATCAGTTATACAGGTGTGATCTTAGGTTTATTAATCCGTATTTTGTGTTTG
The DNA here is from genome assembly GCA_026008535.1 of Perilla frutescens. Taxonomy (NCBI): domain Eukaryota; kingdom Viridiplantae; phylum Streptophyta; class Magnoliopsida; order Lamiales; family Lamiaceae; genus Perilla; species Perilla frutescens. Next base: position 35,873,555 of record BRKX01000012.1, read on the forward strand.
TTTACCGAGATGGACACGATGAAAGAAGGAGCGTTGACAGTACGACCCCCGTTCCTTGATGGCAATAATTATGCCTACTGGAAGGCCAGAATGACTGCGTTCATTCGCTCAATTGATGAACATGCTTGGAAGATGGTGACTGATGGGTGGAAACCTCCCACAAAGATAGATGAGAAAAGGAAAACTGTTATGAAGCTGGAGGAAGAGTGGGACAATGATGACTACCAAATTATGGGGCTAAATGCAAAAGCCATAAATGTGATTTTCTAATCCGTTGACATGAATATCTTTAAACTGATCTCCATGTGTGATAAAGCTAAGGATGCTTGGGACATACTGTAGACCACCTACGAAGGGACAAGCAGTGTTTGTACCTCACGAATGCAGTTACTCACCACCAGATTCGAGAATCTACGGATGGATGAAGCTGAAAAACTTGCAGATTTCAATGCCAAAATTTGTGACATTGCAAATGAAAGCTTTGCTCTTGGAGATGCCATTTTTGAAGAAAAACTTGTTCGTAAAGTTCTTCGTTCCCTGCCAAACGATTCACCTACAAAGTCACGGCCATTGAAGAAGCCAAAGATATGAGCAAGATAAAGCTGCAAGAGCTGATGGGGTCCTTGTGAACCTTTGAAATGGGCCTGACAGAAGAAAAGACTGTGCAAAAGAAAAGCATTACTTTTCAGGCAGGTTCCAGTACTAATGTTCCTAGCAATGTTCCTGACAAAGCTGACCTAGCAGAATCATTGCTATGCTGTCTAAAAACTTCTATAGGTTTACTAAACGCTATGAGGAAGTCAAGTGTAGAGAATGTAGTGATTTTGGTCATTACCAAGCCGAATGTGCTAACACTCTAAAAAAGAAGAACAAATCTTACTGTTCTACCCTAAGTGAAAGTGATGATCCTGATGATAGTGGAAGTGATGAAGAATGTGTTAGCAATCATATTGCTTTCATGACACATTCTGTAAAGGAGTTTGTGCCTGTATGCAGTGATAATGAGGCTGAAAAAACTTCCGAATGCAGTGATGATGAAGAATTCATTGAGGAATCAGCTATGGAAGCATATAAAAAGCTACATTCTAGTTGGATCATGGTAGTTAAATCAATGAAGATCTGCTTAAAGAGAACACCGACCTCACTAAAGAGAGAGATGATCTCTCTATCAGATTAAATAAGCTAGAAGATGAATTGTCACAGTCCAGAAACAGTACTCAAGCACAGAATGGTGAACTTCAACACCTGAAGAAGCTTGTTAAAATGATGAACTCTAGATCATCTCAACTGGATGAAATTCTCTCCAAAGAAAAAAGCCCTCAGGATCATACTAGGCTTGGATATAATGGCGGTCAGACCTATGACAGATTCTGTCACGGACAGACATCTGGAACAAAAGATTCAACGGTTCCAGAATCAAAAGTTGAATCAAAGAACAAGCAGCATTGAAAGAAGTCACCTCAAAAGACACATATTGTGTGTCATTGCTGTGAAAAATCCGATCACATTCGACCGCATTACATAAACTACATCAACGATCTAAGAAGAATGAGAAGAAGATGGGTGTCTCAATCATATCAGTTATCCAGAGGAAATAATAGCTGGAACAGATCGAGGAACAACCACAAAAACTATGTGGTTCATACTGCTCTCAACATTCATCTAAAGAGCAGTTGGTATTTCGACAGTGAATGCTCACATCACATGGCCGGAGATGTAAGCATGTTGAACAATATTCAAAAGTATTGTTCATATCAATCTGTCACCTTTGGAGACGGTGTCAAAGGAAGAGTGATTGGACGTGGTTAATTGAACGTTCATGGAATGCCCAACTTGGAAGATGTGCTGATTGTGGAGGGACTAAAGACTAATCTAATTATAATTAGTCAATTTTGCGACCAAGGTCTCTTTGTTCACTTTACAAGAGATAAGTGTCTGGTCTAGGATAAAGAAAGTGTTCTCCTGATGGATGAGAACATATCACGAGACAATTGTTCGTGAGTGATTCCAAGTTTGCTGAGGAAACTGATCATTTGCTGATTCACAAATTCAGTTCCATTGTCGGAGCGAATCCTTTGAACTGATCTTTCTTTTTCAATTTGCAGCCTTTTGATCAGCGCTGTTAGCTTGGCGTAAGTTTCATCTTTACTCCTCAAGAATTCCACCCACATATATCTTGAGAAATCATCAACTACTACGAGTGTGAATCTTTTGCCTTTTGGGGTCTGTGGTCTGACTGGACCAAACAGATCCATATGTAGCAGTTGGAGGCATTCAGTTGTTTCTGGTGGATGACTCCTATTCTTGAAGGATGACTTCATTTGCTTCCTTTTTTGGCATGGTCCACACACACTTGTTTTCTTATATATCTCCTTGGGAAGCCCCTCAACTAGCTCTTTGTTGGCCAGGTAGTTGATGGTTTTGAAGTTGAGGTGGTTCAATCGTCGATGCCATAGCCAGCTTGCTTCAGTCGATCTTTTTGAAAGGAAGCAAGCTTCTGAGTAGCCGGTTGACCAGTCAACAATATATATGTTGCCTCTCCTTATGCCAGTAAGAAGAATTGCTCCAGTTGACTTATCTCTTATGTTGCAGGAGTTTCTGTTGAAGTCAACTGAGTGGCCATTATCACACAACTGGCTGATGCTGAGTAGTTTGTGTTTTAGTCCATCCACATGGGAAACTCCATTTACTACAACTTTTCCCTTGACCACGAACCTTTCTCCAATGGTTCGGCTTTTGGAGTTGTCTCCAAATGTGACAAGTGGACCTTTGACTTCTTCATAACCGTCGAGATCTTCTCTGTCTCCGGTCATGTGCTTGGAGCATCCGCTATCTAGATACCAGATATCTTTGGTTTTCTTCATAGATAAAATGCTCTTATCCTGCAAAAACAAGGATTAGCATTTAGGGACCCGTTTTATATCGAGTCCTTGTTGATACATCAAGCTTTTTGGAATCTAAATTTGCTAAACTTTCGACTTTTTATCATTCAGAGATCCAGCTGATTTGGATTGCTTGATCAGTTTAGATTTTCTTTCAACTCTTCTATTTTGAGTTGAATTAGTTGAATGGTACCTGCGTTGAGAGTTAGTAGGATAAAATAATTAAACTAAAATGCTTTTGTCTTGAGACCTTTGAGCTCTTTGATCAGGCCAATGCCTTGTATGTATCCAGTTTACTGGATTGAACTTTTGTATCAACTTTCGGTTTATTTCTGGAATCCAGGTACTCGTTATAGTGATGGTAGGGTTCAAACGAGTTTTTTTGATCTCTCTTATAGGTGTTCTGATTGAACTTCTTGATAGGATAGGCTTGAGATCTAAACTGGTTTTTCTTTCTAAAGTGGATTGATCTATCAGTTTGCTTTGGGGGCATTCTGTGTTAAGCTGGTGGTTTTTTGTGAGCTGATGGTCTCTGTTGAATTGAAGACCTTGAATGAAAGGATTGATTTGGATGAACTGATGGTCTTGACTGGAATTTTGGCTTCAGTTGACCTGGAGTTTTTGGTTGGGAGAATTGTCTGGGCTGAGTTTGAGGATTTCTCAATATTCCTTTGCCTTTGGATGTCTCAGCTAGCTGATCATGAGTTGATCTGGTGAATCCTTTTAGGATTCCTTTATCACTGGGTTGAGCAACTGCCTTTCCTTTCTCTAAGGCAGTGAACTTGCTGTATCCCAGCCCTGTGCTGCTAGTTCCGGTTCTCTAATGATTCAATATCTCATCTAGAATTTGAGATCCCTTTTTGAACTTGAGAGTTACTTTTTCTCTCTCATGGATCTCTTGCTTGAGTTTTTGATTCTCAGCTTCTAGATCAACAGTTCTCAATTTCAACTTTTCAAATTCCACAAACTGAGATTCAAGGTAATTCATTCTTTCGTGATCAATGCTCAGTTTTCTAACTCTATTTCTCAGTTCATTGTTTTCATCTCTCAATTCAACATGCAAGCAGGATATTGAAGCTAATTGATCTTCTAGCATCATAAGTTTTATGACAAGTTCATTGCTAGAGATAGTTACTTCATTAATATGATAGAAAGAGGTTTGAGAGTCAGCTGTACTAACCTCTTTATCATTGTCAGCCATGAGGTAGAATAACGCTTCATCATCTGAGCTGTAGCCGTCAGAATCAATTCCAGATGGATAATCTGAATCGTCTAGCACGGCATTCTCGAAGTTTGCAATCATTGCTTTCCTTTTGAAGAAGCTTCTCATCACTTTGGCCTTCTTGTCTTCAGGGAGTTCTGGACATTCATATCTGTAATGTCCTTGTTTGTGGCAGTGAAAACATTCTCCTAGATTTCGATTGCCACCTCTGAATGGTTCAGCTGGTCGTTCAGCTGGTTGATGAGTTTTCTCATCTTTTGGGACTTCATCAGTTTGAGGTGGAACTGATTGTTTATCCCTGACTTTCTTCATCTTTTCTAACAACCTGGTAACTGACTGAATTTGATCATTGATGTCTTCAGTCAGGTTTTCCTTCTTTTCGGTTGTATCTCTTCTTCGTTCGGATGAAGCTCCACCTTGATTCTCTCTGGCTGGTGAGCTTCTGGGCCGGAAGTTGTTCCTTCCTCGAGTATCTCTAAACCGGTTCCTTTCACCATAGAAGGCTGCATCTTGAGCTGATGATGTTGATGCTTCCTTCTTCCGGTTTAGGCTGTACTCATTAGCTTTGAGAGAGCCAAACAGTTCTCTAGGAGTGATACTGTTCAGATTTCTTAATTCTTTTGTAGCTATCACTTTCATGTTCCATTCTTCGGTGAGATTATCCAAAATTTTGGAGTTCATCTCAGAATTGGCATAGCTTCTTCCCAGGTTGGTCATCTCACTGATGATGCCTAGAAATCTGGTTTCAAGGCTTGAGATGGACTCTTCTGGCTGCATTTTGAAGGACTCGTATCTGTCGACTGCTAGTTGGAGCTTGTTTTCTTTGATGGCTTCGGACTCTTAGCATAGATCTGCTAGTAAGTCTCATATCTCCTTGGCAGTTGTGCAGTTCTTTGTGTCCTTCATTCTGTCTTCATCTAGAGTTTGAAATAGTGCAGCCTGAGCAACAAACTCTAGATTTTTCAACTTCTTCTCTTCACTGGTGAGAAGATTAGTTGGTTTTGGGATCCTGGCTGGTTGATTGAGATCAACTATGTGGGCTTCATTGTCCATCATGATAATGATTGGACCTTCTTCAATAACTTCCCACATGTTCTCATGGATTGAGCAGAGATGCGCCTTCATTCTCCTGCTCCAATTATCATAATTCTCAACTAAAAACAAAGGTAGCTTATGGTTTCCCATAGCTTGAAATGTTAGCACAGATAAACAGATCTGATTCAATTGATCTACAGAAATGGCTGATCCTTAGAATCAACCGCTCTGATACAACTTGTTGGTCCCGGGCGAGTCGATGTCAGTTTAGAAGAGGGGGGGTGAATAAACTGATACAAAAACTTTACTTCAAATGCGGAATAATAAGGGCCCTTGACTCGCTTAACAACTTATCTATGCACAGATCAGTTGAGCACTTTTGATAGCTTGAGTGCAGATTGTGTGAGCTTGTGTACAATTCAAAGATATGCGAGTATAAGCAAAACAGTACAACATACAGACGATTTATAGAGGTTCGAAGTCTCAAACTTCTACGTCCTCTCTTCCTTCCGCAGAAGGGCAACTCCACTATATAACTTGAGTTTCTTTACAAATTATACAATGAAGGACAGTTGGCTGAACCTGGTAACTGCTCGCTACCTCAACGGGTCGACAACTCACACTTGCAGTCCCTAACTGCTCGCTAGGGAGGTAGGTGCTATTGACGTCTTTACAAGATTTTAGATCTCTTTCGATCTTCAAGAGGTTAGTCTTGAACATGGGATATCAACTGATGTGCTCCTTCAATTGAGCTGGGTAGTTGATCGGTGTATTGCTGGAACTGAGAAGGTTGCTCTTGCCGGATTATCAACAGCTAGCTGAATGCTTTGATTTTGTGGATTCTTCTTCTCAGTTGGACTCTCGCAGATTTAGCAAATGCTGAACTTGAGCTATGTGGGAAGGAGAAAGAAAGCTCAGTTGTAAGTAACTTGAATGAAGGTTTCAAGAATGAAAGTCGTGAAAAGTCATTTGAAAACTTTGATTCACTTGTCTTTTATAGAGGAGTGATTTTGTGACCATTGAGTTTCATTGATCGGTGGCTCTATTGGTTCATCAATGGCAGGTGGTCTTTATGATCGTTGGAGCTTTTGGTTGAAGTAGCCGTTGCTTTGCCAATTGATCTCTGTTGGATATTCAATTCCAGTAGCCGTTGCTTTGCCAATCGATCTCTATTGGATATTTAATTCCAGAATCTCCGCTGGAGCATTTATTCCAAGATCTTCATTGGAGCATTAACTCCAGGACTCTCTGGCTGGCAGTTCTGAGCTCCATTTAAGTTTGAGTTCCAATTGGCAATTCTGAGCTTGTCTGCTTAGTTCGGCTATCACTCCAGTTGGCAGTTCTGAGCTTGTCTGCTTAGTTCGGTTATCACTCTAGTTGGCAGTTCTGAGCTTCTTCCTCCAGTTTGACTGATCACAAGCTGTCGAATAGCTTGTCAGTTCGACTGGTCTTTCTTGAGCTTTCTTGTCAGCTTAACTGATCACAAGTTGTTGGCTAGCTTGTCAGTTTGACTGATCTTTCTCGAGCTTCCTAGTCAGATGTTTGCTTGTTTTCTACTACAAGCTGGCTGACTTCAGTTCTGGCCTTTGATTGATTCGTCTGTCTACTTCAGTTCGGTTGAAGTTAAGTTTCGCCATCAGCTGGATACTTCCAGTCTTCAGTTAAACTGATCTCTTATCAGTTTCTTCAGTCTTGTTAATTTTTCTCTCAGCTCAGCTGACTTAGCTGTCAGTTTGTTTTGACTAGTTCGACTCCTTTAACCCTCAGTTGGATTGAGTTCTGACTGGTTGGCGTATCCTTTCAGCTGGTTGACCATGCTCCAGTTGGGTTGACTCTGGCTTCAGTTGAGTTCCTACTTGAGGCTCTGGATTGGTCAGCTCAGATCTACAGCTTGGATCTTGATTAGTTTTTCAGGAATAGTTTTGACATCTCATCAAAACCTTATCTAGGGGTTCCTTGATAGTTTTTCCTAACAAGCTAGAAGTTGTTCCCTAAACTGTTTAACGTGATAGTCTAGCTTTTGAGTGTTTTGAGTGAAACACGTGAGATATTTTATTAATCCATTTTGTATGCAATCTCGGGAGAGATTGTAAGTTGAAGTCGTGGGTAGCTAGAGGGAGTCAAGTGTCACGGTTGTGAGAGGATCTCATAGCTTTCGTTCAGTGAAAGAGTTCGTGAAGAAGAATGGATGATATAAGGAGGGAGCCTGTATGTGTAAGTTCCTAAATACACTTCATGAAGGAGTAGTGAATGAATCTTCAAGTTTGGGCGAAGTCCCCCCAGAGTAGGTTGATTAACTAAACTGGGTTACCAATCTCGTGCGTTCTTTGCTGCTTTTTATTTACTGTTCTTACGTCTGTTCTCAACATATCGAAGAACACTTGTATGATGCAGTACACATAAAACACACCTTGCACGAATTATAGTTTTTCAGATTCTTTTTGGGAAAATATTCAAATGCGACCCTAAACTATTATTTTAGGTCCAACTAGAGACACTTAAATTAATATTTATCGGTCTAATTGAATTCTCTAACTGAATTTGAATTAATTTCACATCTTTTTTTTTGATGTCGAGGGTAACCCGCAGCCGCTATCGTGGTGCGCACTAGGTAAACCCCCTTCTGTAATAGCCTGCATACCTACACAGGGGAGGTAAACAACACTTGACAGGCCAGGTGTGACAGGTTCATACCTAGTGGTGTTGGTGGTAGATCGAACTTGAGACCTTTGACCTCAAGATAACACCACTTCACCACTAGGCCATCCCCAAAGGGACATAATTTCACATCTTTATTTCTCCTATTCGTATTGTTAATGACCCTAGCACTAACTAATTGTTGTCTAATTTTTTTTTTCAATTATAATAAACTCTTATGTTTTTTTTTTCTTTTTCCGGCAGAAGTTCTCTATTTTAACCCCTTTTTTCTTATGATTTTTGGGTAGATTAAGATATATTGCTTGCATTTTTTTATTTTTTTTCTAGATTCTGAAACATTTGTTCAAGAACTTGGAATTGAATTTTTTTTATTTATGCTATAATAACTTGAATGAATCTGAAGTTTAATTTTTTGGAGTTGGGTGAATGTGATTTGATAAATGGGTCAATTAGATCTTTGGGTTGCTATAAATTGTGAAACAGATATTTTTTTTGGACATATAATAATTTAAGTGTTGGAGAGAGAGATAGAGAGAGATAGAGAGAGAGAGAGAGATACCTGGTCTAATTGTCGGCGGCGGCGTTGGTGTGGGGTCGGCTTCGTATCGCTGACGGTGAGAGACAGAGAGAGAGAGAGAGAGAGAGAACGGCGGCGTGCGTCGTAGGCGGTGGCTACTTGTCGCCGATGGCGGTGAGAGCGAGAATGACGGGGGAGAGAGACAGTTAGACAGAGAGAGAGGGAGAGAGAGAGACCCTTACTTGCTGTGTGTGTCTTCGGCGACGGCGGATGAGCGACGAGACAACTAGGGTTCTGAAAGTGAAGGGGGAATTGAAATGGAAGTGAAGCCCGATTTTGAAATTCATATCAGAATTTAACAAAAGATTGCGATGGATATATGTCGTCATTAATAATTTAATTTTCAATTAATTAATTTTCAAAAAATGTAACAACGGATACATTCCATCGTTAGTATTTTATTTTTCAATTAATTAATTCCGAAAAATCTAACGGCTGATTCAGTATGTCGTTAATTATTAATTTTAATTTTATGATTTTGGCATAAATTTAACGACAGACTTATTCTGTCGTTAGTTTTTGAATATTCAATTAGTTAATTCTGGAAAAAAACTAAGGACAAATCATATCCGTCATTAGTATTTTAATTTTCAATTAATTAATTTCGGGAAAAATCTAACGACATATATAGTCCCTCGTGAGTATTAAAGATGGTAAGTTCGTTGTTAAGCAGTCGTTAAGTTTACGCGCGAAGCACTCCCGCCACTTAAAATGCCTGAAATCTTTAGCGACGACATGTCCATCGCTAGTCGGTCGCAATTAACGACGGAAATTGTTCCGTCTATAAAATCCTAAAAAACACAAAATAAACCCTTAAAAACCACCTAAAAAACCTTAAAAAACACAAAATAAACCCCTAACCGCCCCCTCGCCCCCCCCCTCAAAAAAAAAAAAAAAACCTAAAAAAACACTAAACCCTAAAAACCCCCCAAACCCCTAAGCTCTAAACATTAGTTGAGATGAAATAAATCATAATTTAATTAAAGAAACTCGTATATGACAAGTTGTAGGTCCAATACTTTTAATTTATAGTTATGGGTGATATTTTTATACTTCGGACTGATACTTTTTAGTATTAAAAATGATACTATTTCTGACGAACTTTTTTGGGGATGGGGGTGCCTGGCTGGTCGAGTCAGGGTTGACCCTTGTGTTGGCCCGCGTGACCCGCCCGTTTGATGGTCTGATTTTATACATTTGGGTTTTCAAAGTCTGAGAGTTGACCCGCGCGTTGACCTACGTGACCCGCCTGTCTAATGGTCTGATTTTTAGCATTTGGGTTTCCAAAGTCTGATAAGAGACTTTGTGTTGTTTAAATTAAGTTTAAACAATTCTTTGAATTCCTATTGCGTTCAAACTATTATAAATAATCAATTTTAGTCCTAATTAATATAGCAAATGTATAATATTTTCCAAACACATTATTCAATTTTAATATACATATTACTCCCTCCGTTTTGATTATATAGTCCATTTTCTACTCGCACATAGATTAAAAATATTTATGAAAACAAGAAATAAAAGCTAAACTTCCAACTTTACCCTTATTTAATGAAAATTAATAAAACTTATATTTTAGCTTAACTTTAATGTATTTTTTTTCAAACAAACAAAATATACAATTAATGATATAAATCAAAACTAACAATATCTAAAAGTTTAAAATATTTTATACTATTGAAACTAAAAACTAAAAAAAACTAAAAAAATCACACGGTCACTCACATCCTACAAATTTTTTATGAAATTCAATTTTAAATTTTTATAAACTTTGCGCCAAAGTTTCATTCTTTTTCTTAAAAAAAAAACTTTGCACCAAAGTTTCATTCTTTTTCTTAAAAAAAAAACTATGCACCAATAACCATACGTGCATGGAAGACGAAAAAAAAAGATTTTTTATTTATATTTTCATGAAGTGCAAATACAATGAATATCAATAGAATTAATCAAATTCAATTTACATGCAAATTAAGTTAGTCAATTTTAATTAATGTTTCTCTTTTTTTTGAAAAAATAACACTTAAGATTTACAACTTTCAAAAAATTTAAATATTTATTTTTTTAAATTTCTAAAACCTAACAAGGGTATAATCTTACATTCATATTAAAAATAACACTATTTATAGTAATGAGACTATAGAATCGGAATACCTTAAAATAGAAATGAGAACTATATAATCGGAACGGAGGGAGTACAATTTAAAATGGCGCAACATTCCACGTGTAAAGAAAAAAAACATGTATTCAATTTGCAAAAGCAGTTGAGTTAAACTCCAATTCTATTTTTTTTTTTTTTTAAATGGATACCATCAAGAAAGCACCTATTGCCCCATCCTAAAATTTAGTAAAGGAGGTAAAGGTGATTATGTGCCTTATAACTAAGTGGATGTCAAACTTAAACTCCAATAAGAAATTTAAATATTTTAATCATTTTCCCTGAAGTTTGAGTTTTTTCATTTTTGATAATATAATCCCAACAACGAGGATTTTAACAAATAAAAAGTAAAGAATGAGTCCCTTGATGATGGTCTAATGGTGGTGGATCGGAGTGACATAGTTTAAAATCGAAAATTTAGAGTTCAAATCTCACCAACACCGTTTGATGTTAACCTGTTAATCTGTCGTAATTAATTTTTCAAATGTTGTTTAAGGCTTTTGTGTCATACAAAAAAGAAGTAAAAATAAAAAAGGAAACCATAAAAAGGAAAAAGAAAAGGTGTACATTGTACAAGGCCGTTGAGTTAGGTCTAGAGTGAAAGCAACATTCATCTGTTCACTGCTTCGATATAATTGTAGATAACTTATTCTAACTATTTATAATGTTTTAATTAAATTAATTATTAGTTACAGCTAATTAAGCTGACATAGTGCAACTCTAATTTAAGACTGGGACACAACATATAGTTGACCGTCCGTAATACTATATAATAATTTTTATCTATGCATACACAAGTACGTACTCATACGTACACGTGCGTACCACACAAGCACCTGCACCAAATATATCATGTATTTTTTAGGAAAACCGATATATTTTATGTTGTTTGAATTTACGTGCACTGTGCTTGAATTCAGCACAACGATATTGAAGTTTTATAGAGACGAAGCCATATATAACTTTTAGAGGGAGTATTATCCAACTAGATCATTTTACGTACGGGTCAAAAACTCGTAAGATGAATTAAGATTCGGATCCAAACATAATTAAATATTAATAAAATTATAAATGTGCTAATGAATATGAGTTTAGATTTGAATTTTTGATCCATAAGACTGTCTCAAATAAATTTTTGTCTAACTTTTCTATTATATAGAATCATCACAAGTACATTAATTTGATCGGCAATTATAATATGAAATTTGCAAAATTATTAGAAATTGATTTTTACATATATATATATATAATTCATATATGAGATCTAAATCTGTACGAACAGGATCCGATCCATATATAATTGTGTGTATAGACAGATGATGAATGAATTTCTTATTTTATACAACTGAAATGTTCCATGTTTGCAATAATAGTTTTATAATCGATCATGATGCAGTACGCAGTACGCACTATATATATATATAGATATATATTCCAAGTCGAAAATATAACATAAAATTAATTCATACTATTAATTATCTTTTGTTGTAAATAGTACATAAGAGTACCGGAACTTCCATCCAAAAATTATTTTTATCTCGTGTTCATCAATTAGATTTATATTCATAGAAACTCCCACACAACACATAACATATAATAAAATAGATACTAAATATGTATAATCAATTATTGTCATACAAACTCAACCCAGTATTTGTACAACGAAAAACATTAACAATGATTTGAAAAAAAAAAACCATACTACCATCGTCATCATATTTAAATTTTGCATTTCATTTATTAATAAAAAAATCCGAATTGAAACAAGACAGTTGATGATTATATATATAATAAATATCTAGAGCTTGAAAGTTGGCTTACACTTATACTTGTGCAGCGCCTTGGCAGTTACATTAACCGTCGCCGTACAATTCATCTTAAACGTTACATGTTTTGTGATGAAAAAAAACTTCGCCCTCCCGCCCACCCGCGTATACCAACTCATCTGAACTGAACCTGATTTCATATCCGACCCGAAACCCGGCTGCGCCACGACCCGGTCCATTATAATGTCGGCCGTGACGTTCATCCTCGTGGTCCGACGCGCCGGCATGTTCCCCGCCGGTGCGCGCACCTCCCCGATCGCGACGCCGTGGTAGTAGATAGTCGACGTCGTGATCGGGTGCCTAAACGACACGAAATTCCGGTTCTTCATTGAAACGTCGGCGTTTAACGTGGCGTTGGAGCCCCGCCGCGGCAGGTTGGTCCCGTTGATCAGCTCGAGCTTGACGAGGGTGAAGCTGTTCAGCGAGAGATCCGGCCCTCTAACTCTGAACACGGTGAAGATTAGGGTTCCGGCGAGTATGACCACGAAGAAGAGGAGTGCGCCGGCGCAGCTACAGCATCTCAGGAAGTTGCGTTTGCGGAGGGCTCCGGCCGCGGCGGTTTTTTCCTCGTCGATGATGCTGGGCAGGCGATCGGAGGCTGCGGCGGATTGCGGCGCTTGCTCCCACGACTTCTCCATCAATGTTGGGAGTTTGTGGGTTTAGTTATGTTGCCAGCTAGTTAATTTGTATATATATAGTTTTGAATTTTGGAGTTGTAAGTGTGTGTGTGTTATTCTTTTCTTTTTAGGGAGGAGTATGATGATTACGTGCTTGTGTGTGTTTTTTTTAAATGTAAATTAAACATTAGTCCTAATATTTCGTGTTTTTTACATTTCTGTCACGAAATTTAAAAAATTGTATATTAATATTGAATGTTTTCATAATTAAACTTTCATCACTAAATCTCAAATTAAATAGCACCCGACATCTCAACCAAAGATTCAAGACAAACAACGATGACTCTATCCAAATTATTCAATAAATTTAAATTATTATATTAAGACAACGGCCAAAGCATTCTAAATGACGTATGGATCTACTAAATGGAACTCTTCATCAATTTGAGTGGAAAATTTCGTTAGTATTAAAAATATTAATTATGCAAATGTTAAATACTGATGTACAATTTTTAAAATTTCAAGATAAAATGTAAAAAGGGCAAAGATTGTGTAGGGGCGTGTAATTAACCTTTTTATAGATGATAACTTTGTCGTACGCTGCCTAGGCTTGAGGTCGTGGAAATCGGTATAAGAATTTTGCGGCGCTATGTGATTAGGCAAATTTATGAATGCATGGTAGCATTTATTGATATTAATTCGAGTTCTTATGTTTAAAATTCAACATAGAGGAGTATATATTTTTGATTAGTTATATTTAATTTGATCATTCAAAGAAAAATTAACCTCCTAATATAATGTAAGAAAAAATAAAAAATATTCAAACACACCTTAGTATAATAGCATGATGAAAAGCTTTAATTTTAAATATTATTTGCATAAATTAGATTATGAGCAAATTATGATTGGTTAAATTTTTTAAGAATTTTTTAAAATAGAATATGAAGACATTAAAAAAAATGGAAATAACATTTTTAATTTATTATATTTACAAATATAGTATCACCTTTTTTGTCATTCATATCATGAAGATATGTGGATCAGATTAATTCCCAAGTTTCCACATGAGAATTGGTTCTTATTTGAATCCATCTCTAATTCCCTATTAATGTCACGTTGTAATTTTTTTTCCTTTTCTACTAGATCAGGTGCATGGGGATAGAAAGTAAATGTAAAATACTTACGCTTTATTATATACCAGTATATCTAGAATACGATATACGGGTGCACTTTATCATTTATATATATATATATATAGTGTGTGTGTGCGCGCGCGCGTGAGTTAGATAATATACTAACTGACTATATTTTAAAATTTAATGAGAGTCGTATATAATAATAGCCAAATTATATAAAAGAGTAAATTACAATAAAAAATAACATAATCGTGAAATTTCATTATAAATTTTGTAATACTCCTTCCTATACAACATTTTTAATAAAAGTGTTATTAACATCGTCATCATTACTAAGTGACGAATCCATAAAATTTTTTTTAGAGGGGCAATCATTTTGGCTGAGCGACTTTTACTTTATACTTTTGAGTTTATTTGCATGACATATAGAGAGAATAGAGAGAGTGAGTGTAGACCTATATGTATTTAAGTTCTACATATGTAAACGAAATAATATTTTTTTACTAATGAACTATAAATTTTTTTCTCCATATTTCCTTGAGTTGATAACACCACTCTATACTTTTTTGCTTTCTTTCTCCTAATTTTTAATAATATAAATTAACATTCATAAACTCTTAACTCTTACATTTTTAACAAGAGTAAATTATAGATTCATACCTACATTTTCCGCTCTTTTTAAAAAATAACATACTTTTTGAAAATTAACAAACAATAGCCACTTTTCAAAAAAAATTATAAATCTAACATTTGATCAGTTTTCCGACCCAAAAATTATACATGATTGATTGTAATTTAATATTTCTATTTCTCCACTTGCGTAAAAAAATCCTTCAATAAAGAAATCTTAAAATACAATCAATTACATATGATTTTCGGGCTTTAAAATTGATCAAATATTATATTTGTAATTTTTTTTAAAAAAATTGGATACTGTTTTTCTAATTTTGAAAAAGTTGATTATTTTTACAAAAGAGTTGAAAATGTAGATATCAAATTATAATTTGCTCTTTTAACAATATGCAACATTCATAAATCTTAAATTAAATTGAAAACTCCTAATTTTTCACCTTTATATTCAATATAATCCATAATCAAATATTTAACAACACAATCTCAAATAATAAGATAACTCACACAACACAAATATTGAACAATAACCATTCATAATAATTTAAGAATACACATTGAATTTGAAAAAAAAAACATTCACTAAGTAATAAATTTTCTTTAGTATTTTTTAAATACTGAAAAAATAATTAAAATCCATACTTCAAGTAAAAATTAATTTCAGCAAGTAAAAAAATTTAGAAATTTCTTAATACTTAAAACAAAACTTTTTACACTTCAAAACTGGAAAAAAAAGTTTTGCTTTTTGCATTCTAAACAAAAAGGGAGGGAGGGAGGGAGGGAGGGAGGGAGAGAGAGAGAGAGAGAGAGTGGGTTTTTATGTATTTGAAAAATTATAATCCGTGTAATGGTATGTTTAACGTTACTGCATGCAAGTATTCTTGAAAGTGGCAGACACAGAATCAAGAACAAGTAAATAAAAGTAGTAAAAGTACACACGAGATTGATAACCCAGTTCGGTTAACCAACCTACTCTGGGGGGACTTTGCCAAACTTGAAGATTCGTCCACTACTCCTTCGTGAAGACTATTCAAGAACTTACACATATAGGACTCTCTCCTTATGCCGCCATTTCTTACAACACGACCTCTTTGATGAATGAAAACTATGAGATCTCCTCATAACCATGACACTAGACTCACTCTAGCTATACATGACTTCAATTTAAAACCTCTCTCGAGATTGCGTACAAAATGGATTAAAAACCCCTCACGTGTTTCACTCGAAAACACTCAATGCTAGACTATCACGTTGAACAGTTTAGGGAACAACTTCTAGCTATTACAAATATCATAAACCAATGACTCTCAAATAATTAAATTAAGAGAATCTAAATTCAGCACACACCGATTGCTAAAAAAATTGGCCTTCTAGGGTTTGTGATTCTTTTCATATAGGTGTAGATGCTTTCCTTGAAGATGATGGTTTAATTTAGCTCGGCATCTACTCCATAAGGCAGTCAAACGATCAAATCTTGGTTTCCCAAACACAATTGCACAAGATCTACTTAACATGGAAACTGCCATATTAAAAACTGTCGAAGACGCTCCTGGAACATCAAAGGGAATAGTTAACCAACTGTTTTTTTTTACTTTGCATAGCGGATTAATATATTTCATCAGGAACGTATCCTCGAACACTTCATCGAACATAAATCACCAAAACAAACTTAGTGCTACAAAATGGCACTAACAATCTCCCCCTTTGACATTTATAGTAGACAATAACCAATGATCTGCACAACGTATGAACAAACTTGCAGATTAAACATATATATAAAAAAAGATATATAAAGATAATTGTCGGAAATAGTTACTAGAACTCCCCCTGGAAAGATGCTAGGAGTTTCACCATATCTCGGACAATGTCTTGCAGTCTCGACTGCTCAGTTAGTTGATCAAAAATAGGTACAGACCAATAAATTACAATGGGGTAACAAAACATAAATCCTCTATTACAAAATGTCCAAAAACCTAGCTTCAAAAAGATCATATACCGCGCTCCCCCTATCTTCGCAGTTCTTCACACTCCCTTCACACGGCTTCTCCTCTTCACTTCATCCTTCTTTCACATGGCTTCTCCCCTTCACTATATCCTTATTCTCCCCTTTAGTGGCTGCCATAAATGCCAAGCCTCAGGCGGGAGGCACACCAACATCTATAACTGCAAGATCAGCTTGGGAAATAGCAGCAGCTGCAGGAGCTGGAACAGACTTGGGCACAACAGCAGGAGTGTGATACCCCAACCCTTTTTGCTAAATTATAAATTATAATTTTGGAAAATGATATTGAATTAATATTGTTTGAATATTAATTATGATGGTATGTTCGTATTTTATACTGTTGTTTTAATGCAGATTGTCCCACTCGAGCCGATACGTCATAGCATGGTGATATTATACTTAGTGTATAAAACAGTTTGATTTTATTACTAAAATATCGAGTTATATGATAATGAATGAATGTAATTACATTTAATTTTATTTTGCCATACCTTGAACACCCTAACACTGAGTTGATCGGGGGTCTTGCTGAAATGTGTTTTGAAAATTTAAATGTGTTTTGAAATTTAAGTTATGTTTTAATTAGAAAGTCTGAAGCACGACCCTCAAGCGCGAGTTCACCGAGTCGTGTCTCGCAGTGAAACCCAAACGCGGCTGTGAAACGCCACCCCTCCAAGTCGCGTGCTGAGCAGCTTTGCAACGAGAGCAAAAAACGCGACATTTGAGTCACATGTCAACGGCTTCAGGGAACCATTTTTCTTCAGCTCAAACGCAACCCTTAGACGCGACCTCTTTGAGTCACGCCTCACTGTGTTATCCTAACGCGGCCTCCAAACGCGACCCCCTTAGGTCACGCCTCGCTTCGGAAATTCCACCCTTTAAATACTACACTTCACTTTTTCCTCTTCATTTTCTTCTTTCAACTTGGGCGATTCTCCTCCCAATCCCCTCAAGCAATCCTTCAAGTTTTAGAGTGGATTCTCTCATCACCCTCCATCAACCAAGGTAACTTCATACCCTCTTCTTCTTGGTGATTAAACACCATTTCCATGTTGATTTGAATATAGGGTTTATACCCAAAATTTAGGATTTTTGATTTCATTGATCCCCTTGCCTTGATATCTTTAACATATGATTTATTTACACCCTTGAAGCTATATGTGTTGTTAAATTGAGATTCATATGGTTTATTATTGCTAGGGATTTGATTCCTTGCCCTAATTTCCCCTTAATATGTTGGTGTTTGGTTGGAGGTGTTGTGATGGTTGTATAAAGTTGATTTTCATGTATGTTAGAGCCCTAGGATAAAGGTTCATGCATTGGAAATTATGAGTTCAAAAGATTTAAATTGAGTCTTTTTCTTGTGGTTTAAATAGGCGCACAAACATGTTCGATTAAATGTCTCGAAGAGTTTTAATGTGTATCTTGAGTCCAAAATTATAGCATGAACTTGTATACCCATGGTTGTGTATGTGGATATATATGAAAAACCTTAAAGCATGTATAGCATGTGTTTGGTCAAAATTATGAATTAATTATATAACTCGACATCTAAAAGGAAAAAGGGGTCTAAAGGTGCTAGGCGACGTATTGGGGCTCGAGGTGGACAACTTGGGCACGACAAAGAAGTATTACAAAGATTGAAAGGATTTGAAAGCGTCTCATAAGGTGGGGTTACTCTAAACTGTAAACACGTGTAAAGTTATAGTTATTGTTATGCTTTGATTGTATAAGTATGAAGGGTCTTCGGACCGGTCATAAGAATGAGACCCTTCGGGACAATACAGAGATCCTTTGGGATCGATAAAAAGGTCCTTCAGGATCGATATAGACTTGTTAATGTCCTTCCTGGGGGATAATAAGCCTGCGGGCATCCCTACAGGGCTAAAGACGTTCATTAACAGGGGCATCATGATGTTTGGGCCCTACGAGGTTGAGGCTAGTCTCCACAAAGTAAAGAAGTATCCATATGTTATATTTTCACTTGTGCAATTGGCTATAACTGTTTGCAGTGTTCCCCACTGAGTATATTGTTAAATACGCATCCCATTCATTTAATGAATTTCAGGTGGAGGAGTTGGGGCCTGAGTAGGAGCGTTGTGAACACAAGAGAACCCCCACAAGCTTGTGTTTATTTTTGCATGCTCTTCTTTTGAAATACTCATATTATTATTATTTCATTGATCACTCTTCCTCGTCTTTATGATCAATGATCATTGGGGATGAGAATAGCCCGATTTTTGTAGATACACTATGTTAACTTGATATATTATGTATGCATTTTAAAGGCGGGTCGTTCGACCTAGGAGCCTACGATGTAAATTATATGTCAATGAATCTTTATGCTATGTATGTTAACTTAGGGTGCTAGACGAGCGGGATGTGCAAAACTTATGAGCCCGATAGGTTAGATGATTGTATGATTGATGTGGATGGGCTTATGCAATGCTTCCATTAAATACTATATTGTGTGATAGTGTAGATTCGATAGGTTGCATATTATAAAATTGTGAAAAATTTATATTGGAAATTATGATGTTGTACCTTATCATGCTATTTGACCTTAGCTTCCGCTCAATTTAAAATAAGCACACAAAAATAAGTAAGTAAATTGTATGTTAAGTGACGTGGCCAAACGGAGTAGTTTAGGGCGTTATAAGGAGGCTGAGGAGTGGCAGCTGAACTCACACCTGCAAAAGCAAAACTTTCACCAGAAGGACCAGGTGTATCAGCTGGTGAAAAAAAACCAAAGGTACGGGCCTTGAGATCCAATATCAGTGACTCAAGCTCCTGCTTCCATGTATGGGCAGTGCGAATTGTCTTCTCCAGAAATAGAACTTCACGTTCTAAGGACTGAATATGCTGTTTAAAGAACCAACATTCACAGATGGTCTAGCGACAGGTCTGGGTGTCGCCGACGAAGACACATTCTCAGTATCACTGGCTTCAGGATCAGTAGTTGGAATATATCTTGTGTGCTACGCAGAATATAGCTTATGGCTGATCACAAGTGACGGTTCCTCGGGCTCATACACATCATCCAAGGTCACAATATCATGTTGAGAGAAAAGGTTACTGGAGATCATCCCTAGGAAGCTGAGAGGCTGCTGTCTTCGCTTAGACTCCGCATGGGCACAGACTTGATCAAAAATCAACTGACCAAGATTGAACACCGCCTGTGTTCTTACCTTAAACATCAAAACTCCCAAGGCCTTCCCTACTGAGGAATGGTGCTTGCTGAGCATCTAGTTCTTCACAACAATTTTGTGAAGTACAGAGTACTTCACACTCAAATCCGATACTAACAGAGACCTTTCCTTAGGCCATACCAGTTGATTTTCTCCAGTCAACTCATCAGCAACATCATTCATGTCTGGCACAGATTCAAGAGCAGTAGAATGCTCTCTGCTCAAGTACTCATTGATCACAGCAAGAGAGAAAGTAAACTAATTCCCACGCACATAACATGAGAATACATGCTCATAATTCACATGGCGAATAAACTTAGACAGATTTACATAAAATTCATGCACAATAGCCTTGACAAACACTGACACATCATATACAAACTTATCCAATCTTAAATCATGCAAAAGCTCAACAACTCCAGTCCCAGCAACATCAGATAAAATAAGACTACACTCAGAAATTAAAGATCGACCAACCACCAAATTGTAAATTTCATTATGAAAAGCATAGCGGAAAATACGATTGTCAAAATTACCTGATTTAGAATCTGCACTGTTTGAGACATCCTCATGCATGGCATCAACTTCCTCTACAGAGGGAGTGAGGGCACGTGCATTCTTCATTAATGGCCGGTGAGAGAATGGGGCCAGGCCAAGGAGTCGATCAAAGACATTTCTAATAACACGACGGGTGGAAATAGAGGCAGAGGGATTCTTTGCCCTAGCTTTTCGATGAGCAGAGCTAGTCTTGGCATGGGTCCACAATTTCGAGATAGAAATCTCATCGTCATTATCATCGGAGTTCTGTTCCGGATTAGCAGACAAATCTTGGTGTACTGAGCTTGGAAAGAATACCTTAGGTTCATCAATCAATTGAAGCTTCCGCTTCACTCCACGAGACTTAGTTAAAATATCTCCTTGTTCCAATGAGGGTAGAACAGACACAACATCAGGTGAGGAAACAAATTCCTCCACAGCGACATCTTCTTCCATGCCCACCTCTTCCGTTTGATTGATAGCGGGGGCAACATCTTCAACAGTCTTTGGAGAGGCTTCTCCCAATGGTATCTGCATAGTAATCATTGGAGTATCTAGAGGGGTGGTTACAGCAGCAGCGACAGACACTGGCATAAAGACTTCCATCATTGCATCAATTGATACGACAAACTCTGTAATTGAGGTAGAGTCGAGTCCGACAGTGGTGGAAATTTCCATTTTAAGAGATTTGGGCTTCACCATCGGAGGCGAAAAATGATCGTCAGAAACCTTAGATTGAGAAGAGGGTTCTGGAACTGTTGCAGCAACTGACTCAGGAAGAGTCTCACCTGATACAATGGTGTCATAGGGCACAGATGTTGAGACTTCTGCAGGAACAGACACACTTTCGCTGCTGGGGATTTCCACAGTGGACACAGACTGAGAAAACATAAGGGGCTTCGATAGTTCTCCAAGGGCTCTCCATAGAGATGAAGTGTCAAGTCGTGGCTTTTTGAAAAAGAAAGACTTGGATGAAGATTCAGAGTTGCCCGCCATTACTACACAAATTGAGAGAAATTCTTGGAGCGGAAAATTGCAACGAATGAAAGTGGTAATTAGGCATGGATGAACATTTCCTTCTTTAAAACTATTACCAAAAATAAATAAGGAAAAATAAATTAATTTTCCAAACATAGAGAAGACTTCCCTTGCCAACTCCATTCTGCACATTCTCGAGAAGTGAAAACGAGCTGGGTTCGAGAAATAAGGACCCCCTAGCTGTTGCGGTTAAAAAGAAACTCCTCATATAGCTTCTGCATTTGTCAAGCACAAAGAAAGGTACACATGACTTGACAACCATGAAACACTTGGTCATATTTTTTCTCTGTACATACATCACTGACCAAAACTATATAGAGATACTTCTCTCAAAGGAGAAGTTTAGAGAACACAAAGACACAATGTAGATCAAAGTGTCTCAAACCTTCCACTCTCAAGTGCTTTGGTAAAGATATCTACCAGTTGAGTTTCTGTTCCAACATACTTAATGACAAGTGATCCATCTTCTACCAGTTCTCGAATAAAGTGATGATGGATACCAACAGTCTGTGGAACACCATAATCGAGCAACATTTGTTTCATCCACAAAAGTTGAGTGCTGCAACTTCCAGCTGCAATATATTATGCTTTTGCTGTTGACAGCAAGATAGAGTTCTGTTTCTTACTGAACCAAGACACCATGTTGTTTCTAAGGAAGAAACAACCTCCAGAAGTGTTCTTTCAATCTTCAGTGCATCTAGCCCAATCAGCGTCACAAAACCTAATTGAACTAGGGTTTGTGTCATAAGAGAACCATAATCCTAACTCAGTAGTTCTCTTTATGTACTTGATTATGTTCTTCATAACTTTTAAATGGATTTCTTTGGGATCAGATTGATATCGAGCACAAATGCCCACACTATAGTAAACATCTGAACGACTTGCAGTAAGGTAGAGCAAACTACCTATCATACTACGGTACAAGGTTTGTTCAACATACACACCAACTTCATCCTTTGACATCTTCTTATGTGTTCTTATAGGTGTTCTCTTCGAATTGCAGCTCTCCATTCCAAACTTACTGATCAAGTTTCTGGCATACTTCGTTTGAGAGACAAAGATTACATCATTTTTTTACTTCACTTGGAGCCCTAGAAAGTAGGTTAACTCACCCACTAAGCTCATCTCGAATTCGGATGCCATATGCTTGACAAATTCATCCACCATGATCTTTGAGACAGATCGAAAGATAATATCATCAACATAAATCTGAACGATGATCACATCAGATTTTTCTCTTTTGATAAATAGAGTTCGATCAGCTCTACCATGAACATCTATACATATATTAAGGTAAAATCATAGGGGTAAAATTGTCCAAAAAAAGTCTGTGAAAAATTCATTTAAAAATAATTTCCATTGAAAAATTAAAGAATATGTGGTCTGGTATAGTGGTAAATGGTTGCCTCATAACTTCCATTAAGCCTGAGTTCGAAACTGCCCTATGCCTTCTTTTATTTCCTTGCTTTTTTTCTTTCTTTTGGTTTTTCCTTTTTTTCGTTCCTCCTTTTGTTTCTCTCTCTTTTTTTTAACTTTTTTTTTTCAAAAACTATTATTCAATTGATCTTTTTTTTTTTTTCGTGGTGTCTCAAATGTATTTAAATAATATAATTATCGCAATGATTATAATACGAAAAGTTTATGAAAATTTTTAATAATTTAAATTTTTAAAAATTGTGCATATTCTAAATTTAAGGAAAAGAAAAGAAAGATAAAAATTAGAACTCTACACATTTTCTTCTTAAATAATTTCACTTAATATTCACCTCCACTAACAAATATTTAATATGGAAGATCATGAAGAGGCAAAACAAATTGAATAATAATTAAATAAATTTAATTACACTTCCATGAACAAGAATTGAATTGTTATTGTTGATATCAAATCTTCGTCGTGTACATATTCTTTAAATTTAGAAAAGAAAGATAAAAATTAGAACTCTGCAAATTATTAATATGAATTTTCATTTAATTCCTAAAATTTAATTTTCTCTTTGTTTGTTGTGACTAAACAAAAATTATATCATATCTAATTAATTAATGCATGTTCATATTATTTTATTAATTTTTAAAAATTGAGCACAACATATAGAATTCAAAATAATGATAATGTTACAAATCGAAAAAAATAATTATTTATGCATCGCACAGGAGAAATACTAGTAACTTTTTTCAAGAAAGAACTTGGTTAGTCGTTCATACCAAGCACGTGGGGTTTGTTTGAAACCGTAAAGGGCTTTCTTCAGCTTGTATACAAATTCAAGGTGATGAGGGTCTTCAAAGCCTTTGGGGTGGTTGACAAAAACATCTCATGTTAAGTACCTATTCAAGAAAGCACTTTTCACGTCCATTTGGTAGAGTTTGAACTTCATCCAAGTTGTCATAGCATGCAACAAATGGACTAACTCAAGCATTGTAATGGGGGCAAATGTCTCATCGAAATCAATTTCCTCAACTTGGGAATATCTTTGGGTAACCAGTCTAGCCTTGTTCCTGGTTATGTTCCCCTCCTCATCGGTCTTATTTTTGAAGATCTATTTTGTACATATCACATTTGCATCCTTGGGTCGTGGAACAAGATCCCATACTTCATTTATTTCAAACTGCAAAAGTTTTTCCTGTATGGCACGGATCCAATGTTCTTTTGCTAAGGCTTCTTTAACATTCTTGGGATCAAATGTGGATGTATAGCACACATTAAAAATCAGTTCTCGATAATTCTTTTGAACTCCTCTTGTTCGGATTCCTTTATTCATTTCTCCAATCACATCAATTGCTGAGTGATTTTTCTGAACTCCCTTCAATGGCTTACAAACATCATTGCTCTCAGGTCTTGATTCAGACTGATTACTGTTATCACTGTTGTTAGGCACAAACACCGACACACGAGCTGTAACTTCTTCAAAAATCGAGCAGTCATCTTCAGTAGGGATAACTGGTTGCTCCTGATCATCAATTACAACATTTATTGATTCCATGATGACTTTGGTTCTCTTGTTGAACACATGATAAGCTCGACTATTTCTTGAATATCCAAGAAATATACATTCATCTCCTTTAGCATCAAATTTAGTGAGATAATCTCTATCTCTCAACATATAGCATGTACTCCTAAAAATGTGAAAGTATTTCACATTTGGTTGCTTCCCTTTCCACAGCTCATAAGAAGTGATTCTTATCTTAGATCTGAAGTATACCCGATTTATGACATGACATGCAGTGTTAACTGCCTCCGCCCAGAGGTTGTCAGGCACACTTTTTACCTTCATCATAACTCTACTCATTTCTTGTAGAGTCTGATTCTTTCTCTCAACCATACCGTTTTGTTGTGGTGTTTTGGGAACAGAAAATTCTTGTCCAATACCTTTTTTTCACAAAAAAGTTTGAAGAACACATTTTTAAACTCACGACCATGGTCACTTCTTATCCTCACAACATTTGTTCCTTTCTCAACTTCGAGCTTGAGACACAACTTCTTCAACGTGTCAAAAGTTTCTGCCTTGTTCCTAAGAAACTCCACCCATGTGTACTTGGTGTAATCATCCATACACACAAAGATAAATCTCTTTTGGCCTATGCTTTCAGTTTGAACCGGCCCCATCAAATTCATGTGTAACAGTTCCAATGCATTCAAAGTGGTGATATTCTTGACACTTTTATGAGAAATATAGATTTATTTACCAATTTGGCATGGACCGCACACTTTTTCTCGTTCAATGTTCAGTCTAGGAACACCCACCACAGCTTCAGTTTTCAAAAGTCTCTGCAGATTCCGATAGCTGATATGGCCAAGCTTTTCATGCCACAAGTTTGTTTCACTCAGCTGAGATCAAAAACACGATCCATTTATGTTGAGAAGATAGCAGTTGTCACACGATCTATCACCGTCTATCAAGAGAACACTTTTCTTATCTTTAACAAGACACTTGTCTCTTGTAAAGTGAACAACGAGACCTTGGTCACACAACTGACTAATGCTAATTAGGTTAGCTTTTAGTCCTTCCACAAGCAAGATATTTTCCAAGCAAGGCATGCTATGAACATTCAACTGACCATGTCCAAGAACACTTCATTTAACTCCATCCCCAAACATAACAAATTGATACGAATAGTTTTGCTAAAGGTTGATCAACATACTTGTATCTCAGGTCATGTGTCTTGAACACCCGCTATCGAAATACCAACCGCTCTTTATATTTATGTTGAGAGCAGTATGGACCACGTAATTTCTATAGTTGTTCCTTGATATGTCTCTGCCATTGTTTCTTCTGACATATTGATCTGGTTGAGACAGATCTCTTCTTCTCATTATTTTAAGATCATTGAGATAATTTTTGCAATGTGGACGTATGTGTCCTGGTTTCTCACAATAATGGCATACATGGAATGTCTTTCTAGTAGACTTCTTCTGACTTGGTGACTTCTCTTTATATAAGCTCTTTGATTCAGCTTTAGGTTTTGAAACTGTTGTATTATTTGTTCCTAACGTTTGTCCGTGACAGAACCTATCATCAGTCTGACTGCCATTGTAACCAAGCCCAATATGATCCTAAAGGTTCTTTCCTTTAAAGAGGATTTCATCCAGCTGAGACGATCCATAGTTCATCATTTTGACAAGCTTCTTCAAGTGCTGAAGTTCACCATTCTGTACTTATGCACTGTTCCTGGACTGAGACAGTTTAGCTTGGAGGTCCTTAAATTTGATAATAAGATCATCTCGTTCTTTAGTGAGATCAAATTTTTATTTAAGCAACTCTTCATTGACTTTTACCACCATGATCTAACTGGAATGCAGCTTCTTGTATGCCTTCATAGCTGGTTCTTCTGTAAATTCTTCATCATCGTTGCATTCTGATTTTTTCTCAGAATCGTTATTCGGGAACAGACGCAGAAACAAACGTCTTAACAGAATGTGTCATAAGAGCAATATGGTTGCTTACGCATTCTTCATCACTTCCACTTTCATTAGGATCCTCGCTGTCACTTAAGGTAGAACTATAGGACTTGTTTTTTCTTTTTAGAATGTTGGCACACTTAGCTTGGTAATGTTCAATGCCTCCGCATTCTGTACATTTGACCTCTTTATAATTTTCTTCATTGACATCTTCATTCTAGGTCCTTCGAGGTTTAGAGAAACTATTATTACTAGAATTATTTTGAGAAGACTTCTCAAAACGTTTTGCAAACCTGTTGAAGTTTTTTGACAACAGGGCAATAGATTCTGCTAGATTGGCTTTGTCAGAGACATCGCTGGGAACTTTAGCATTGGAACCAGCCTGAAAAGCAATGCTTTTCTTTTGTACGGTTTCTTCTTCTGTCAGCCTCATTTTAAATGTTCGTAAGGACCCCATCAGTTCTTGTAGCTTCATTTTACTCACATCTTTGGCTTCTTCAATAGTCGTGACTTTGTAGGCGAATATCTTAGGCAAAGAATAAAGAACTTTTCGAATAAGTTTTTCTACAGAAATAGCATCTCCCAGGGTAAAGCTTTCATTGAAAATGTCACATATCTTGGCATTGAAATCTCCAAGCTTCTCTGCTTCATCCATCCTCAGATTTTTGAATCTGGTGGTGAGCAACTGCATTCTTGAGGCACGAACACTATTTATTCCTTCATAAGTGGTCTGCAGAATGTCCCATGCATCTTTAGCTTTGTCACATAATGAGATAAGTTTGAAGACATTCATGTCAACAACCGAAAAAATAGCATTCATGGCATTGGCATTCAACCTCATAATCTGGTAATCATCATTATCCCATTCTTCCTTCAGCTTTTTAATAACATCTCATTTCTCATCTTTCTTTGTAGGAAGATTCCAGCCATCAGTCACCATCTTCCAGGCATGTTCATCAACAGTGAAAATGAATGCAATCATCCCAGCCTTCCAATAGGCATAATTATTGTCATTGAGGAGCGGGGGTCGCACTATTGATGTCCCTTCTTTCATTATGTCCATCTCGATAAAACAAACACAAAACATGGATTAATAAACCTAAGATCACACTCATGAAACTGGTAACCGCTCTGGTACCAATTGAAAAACTATAATCCGTGCAATGGTGTGTTTAACGTTACTGCATGCAAGTGTTCTTGAAAGTGGCAGAAACATAATTAAGAACAAGTAAAAAAAAAGCAGTAAAAGTACGCACGAGATTGATAACTCAGTTCGGTTAACCAACCTACTCTAGGGAGACTTCGCCTAAACTTGAAGATTCGTCCATTACTCATTCGTGAAGACTATTTAGGATCTTACACATACATGACTCCCTCCTTATGCCGTCCTTTCTTACAACATGAACTCTTTGATGAACGAAAGCTGTGAGATCCCCTCACAACCATAACACTAGACTCCCTTTAGCTACCCACGACTTCAACTTACAACCTCTCCCGAGATTACGTATAAAATGGATTAAAAACCCCTCACATATTTCACTCGAAAACACTTAATGCTAGACTATCACGTCGAACAGTTTAGGGAACGACTTCTAGCTATTACAAATATCACAAACCAATGACTCTCAAATAATTAAACTCAGAGAATCTAAATTCAGGCACACCGATTGCTAAGAAAATCGTCCTTCTTATTCTTCCACTCTTCTTGTTGACTTGATCTCCAATCTTCATCAACATGGAAGGTGAATTAGGGTTTGTGATTCTTTTCATACAGGTGTAGATGCTTTTCTTGAAGATGAGGGTTTAATTTAGCTCGACATCTATTTCACAAGACAGTTAAACGATCAAATCTTGGCTTCCCAAACACAATCGCACAAGATCTACCCAATATGGTAACTGCCATATTAAAAACTGTCCAAGATGCTCCTGGAACATTAGAGGGAACAATTCACCAATTGTTCTTTACTTTGCACAGTGGATCAACATATTTCATCAGGAACATATCCTCGAACACTTCGTAGAACATAAATCACCAAAACAAACTTAGTGCTAGTAAATGGCACTAACAATATTAACTAGTATATCTCTCACTCGATAATCGGTACTGTTTTATTTTATAATAATTGAAAAATTAAAAGAAAAACTCAATCATAGTTAAATATATATTTGCAATACACACATCTATAATTGTGTGAAACAAAAGTATAAAAATGTTTAAATAGAATAAAATTAAAACTAAACTTAATTATTTTCATAAATATAAACAATAATTATCATAATTATTGAAACAAATAAATAACTTAATATCATTTTGAAGTAAATAATAAGAATGCTTTTAATTTATTTTCCCAATATATAAAAATATCCACAGAATTGAACAAACATAATCATGCAATGCACTCATTTTTTTTATGCGATTGTAATATGAATTGACCTATATATTTTTGTATTTTGATTAATTAGAAGTGAATATTTATATTATTTAAACATAAAATAGATACATACACTAAACACAAGAAAATGTTATGATTGCACATAAAGTATAGTTGGCCACAAAATTTTTCACTACTTGATTGAGTACAATATAAATTACCAGAATCTTCAAAACATGATCATAAGATAATTCAAATATAATTAAAACTTTCACGTCTTAAGAAATTCTTAACAACTTACAATATCAGTGCAACCGAATAATATGTGATTTCAGAATAATTATAATTAAATTTGGAATAAATCTGAGTATATATGAAGATAACTTTTATTAGAAATCGAACTTCTATAGCTTATTATTCTAAATTTCGTAAATCAAATTGTTAAACTACGTTTCCCTACCATGAGTAAAATAATTAATAATTATAGCTTATTATGTTTTTGAATTTTTCGACCAAACAATTTCGTTAAATAATTTTTTTGACTGACATTTCTTTATTATAATTTTACCCCATGAATAGATTATTATCTTTAAGATTGAAAAAGGCTTTTATTTTAGTAAGCATGGCGAAATTAGAAGACGCTGAAATTATTAAAAATGTCAAAAATGTATTTCTTCAAAAAAAAAAAAAATGTTAAAAATGCGATTTTGAATTTTCTTTACTTCATTACAATCTGAATCCTATGAAATAGAACTATACGTGTTTCTCCTCCCTCAAAGAAATAAAAAAAATGAGCTAATATTATATAGGGTTAGCAATTAGCGGTTGCGAGTTGCGCCATCCTAAGCCAACACCTAGCTAGGTATTTATTTATTTTCACCTGTAAATTGTAATTGAAGTAAAAGCTAAGTACAAAGGCGTCCTACCTAGATTAATTTTTAATTAATAATTACTCAACTCCATATCCAAAATTGTCAATTCATACACATCCCGATGGGAATGGCCTAGTGATGGAATGAAGTTGCTTGAAGATTAATAGTCATGAGTTTGAATATCTTCAATACCACATGTCGGGTGTGTGAGTAAAAAAAACTGTCAATTCATACACAAAAATGAGAAACACAAGCTCCTTTATCAGAAATTATAGTCATGATCATACTTAATATTGCAATATATATATTGGCGTTTACTTAATTATAATCGACACATGTAAAATGTTATATAAATAATAACTACGTATAATGATTCAATAAAAACTTTATACAAAATTATATATGTAGAAGAAAAGTATATAACTTTTATTTAAAGATGTTACGAATTGAAATACAATATACTTATATCATTCATAGAGAAACGTACTAGTGTTAGTTGACTGATCATAAAATCAGATTAACTTTTATAAATCCATATAAATTAATTCTCTTAATTCACTAAAACTACACACACACACACAATCCTTTCTAATGAATATTATATTATTGTTCATTATATTTCTTTATCATACAATACCCATTATTTTTTTTTTAAATAAATTCACAATTAAAGATGCACTGATTTCCGATTTCCCTTATTTTTTAGGTTGATCGATTCATATAAATATGTATTTATGTAATTTTTATAAAATTTATACGTATGCATATATGAAGAACATAACCATTGTCCGGCCATATAAAATATATTATATAATATTCCTTAATTATATTTACTTTATATCATATAGATACGTTATATGTAACTATGTTATATATATAATTGAAATTTATTTATATTTATGTGTCTAGAAAGATATCCTAATATACATATATATATAATTATAACACGCAATGTAAGGAATATATACAATATGAAAAAAATATTGTGGCCTTGGGTAGACTCACCACGAACTTAATTAGACAATAATTTGGTATCGGTTTGGGCTAAGCATGGGGTGGGGTGGGGTGGGGTGGGGTGGGCTTGGGCCAATCTTTGAGCCTCTTGTATGGATCAGATTCACTATGCCCAACTGTGTTACATTTCGTGTGTTATAATTAATTTTTTAATATATCTAATTAGAAAATGATGAACCCTGAATAAAATTTTAAATTAAATAAAATCATTATAAACTAAAAAGAAAAAAAAAAATGAAGGTTTAGCAGAGGAGATTTCTACAGAAAATATGATAGGGGATCTGGTTTGCCTCTTGTATATAATATATGAACAGAAAATAATAATACATATATATATATATATATTTAATAGGGGAAACAGATAATTAATGTATTGTAACTCGGAAAGTCTAGAGTTTAACCTTGTGCTTACAGTCCTGCTTCTGAATAGCCGGGGTGGGACTGCTAATATTGATAGTCATGCTGCAATTCATCTTCACTCTA
Source organism: Perilla frutescens (assembly GCA_026008535.1). NCBI lineage: Eukaryota > Viridiplantae > Streptophyta > Magnoliopsida > Lamiales > Lamiaceae > Perilla > Perilla frutescens. The sequence continues at coordinate 35,904,693 of BRKX01000012.1, forward strand.
ACATGCTTCTTTATCATCAACAACTTTACTTTTCCGTCAACCTTCGTATACGTGCCCACCGTCACCAACCCCGTACTTATATCCGACCCGAGATCCGCCTGCCCCATGACCCGATCCAATATCACGTCCACGGTCACATTCATCCGCATCGTCCGCCGCGCCCTCGATTTCTCCCCCGGCACATGCGTCTCCCCGATGGGGGTGCCCCGGTAGAACAACGCCGACGTCGTGTTCTGGTACCAGCTGAACGATACGTAGTTCCGGTTCTTCACCGACACGTCGACGGTCAGCGACATGTTGGTGCCCGGCCGCGGCGTGGTGGTGCCGTTGATCACCTCCAGCCGGTCCACCGTCACTCGGTTCACCCGGAACACCGGCTCCTTGGCTTTGAACACGGTGAAGATTAGGATCACCAGCACCACGGCCAGGATGAGGAGGGCCGCGCCGACGCAGGCGCAGCACCAGAGCCACCGCCTGCGGCGGCTTTTGGTGACGTCTTCGGCGTTGCTGCTGGCGGGGGCGAGGGGTCGAACTTGCTCTGATCTCTCCATCGTTGGTGAAGCTCTCGTGGAATTTGAATTCGAGGACTGGAGTATAGTTTGTTGGATTTATTTAATTATATAGTATAGTAGTGTTTTCCACATAAGAAGAAGCAAATCCCTCTTTACCGGACTACATCTGATTAAAATATGCATGGGCTATCTCTTTGGTATTTGGTATAGTCTAGTGATGGAGTGGTGTTATCTTGAAGTCAAAAGTTTCAAGTTCGAATCCCACCACCAACGTACCATTTGATGTGAGTTTGTCACATGATTTGCAAGCTATTATATACATAAATATGTAGAAAATGGAAGAATATTTTTATAGAACAAAATAGAGTTAATTTGAGTTTTAATTGATATATGTTTTATTTTAGAAAAACATATCGAAATAATTGACCGTTGAGTATGTAATTTACACATGTTTTTTTTTTGTTAACACAGTACGTACTTAGTATTTACACATGTTTTGTTAATGCATGAACTGATGATATTTCTCTTAGGGTGACTTTGTGTAATTACATAGTTTTATGTTTATATTTCTTTACTTTGCAAAATCAAAATATTAGTCGATTGTTCACATTGTAGAGTTTTAGAGCGGATTATTCAATTTATTGCTAAAAAGTGATTTAATCAGAGAGCTGAGAATGAGAGAAATATATATATATATATATATATATATATATATAGAAGGTTCCGTGTTGGGCTTCAATTTGAAGTGGATTGAAGTGAACATGCTGGATTTAAGTGAAAAATCCTACGTACCAAAGCCGTCAGATCAGATGTATAGGATCGACCCAAATTAATTAATGTGTTGGGTGGATCCACTTGTGTACAAAATATAAAGGATTTGATCGACCTAGCACTGTTAGCTAGCTAGATCGATTCACTCAAATATGAAAGCATAGCTTTTGGATTGACCTAGAGCATCGGATCGATCTAATACGGTTAATCCTAGCCGGTGTTCAGAGTTAGAGGGCTGGCTCTTAGCTGATCAACGGGACCAACCTGCAGCGGCGGGGCTCCAACGCCACGTTAAACGCCGACGTTTCAATGAAGAACCGGAATTTCGTGTCATTCAGGCATCCGATCACGTCGACGATATACTACCACGGCGTCGCGATCGGGGAGGTGCGCACATTGGCGGGGAACATGACAGCGCGTCGGACCACGAGGATGAACGTCACAGCCGACATTATGATGGACCGGGTTGTGGCGTAGCCGGATTTCGGGTCGGATATGAAATCGGGTTCGGTTCAGATGAGTTGGTACACGCGGGTTGGCGAGAGGGCGAAGTTTTTTTCATCAAAAAAATGTAACGCTTAAGATGACTTGTACGACGACGGTTAATGTAACTGCCAAGGCGCTGCACTAAGTATAAGTGTAAGCCAACTTAGTCCCGACGGGGATGACCTAGTGGTGGAGTGAGGTTGCTCGGAGACCAAAGGTCACAGGTTCGAATCTCCTCAATACCACAGGTCGGGTGTGTGAGTTAAAAAAAAAAAGTGTAAGCCAACTTTCAAGCTCTAGATATATATATAGTGGTAATATATAAAACTAGCCGGTCAAACTTTAAAAAAATTTATTTTAGCCACTAACTTTTAAACATATTTATTTTAGCCAGAATGACATTTTTACCCCCGCGTGTTACGCGCATTGCCAGCGCGCACCCCTAGCGCGCATGCGCGCAATGCCAGCGCGCAGTGTTTTGCGCGCAATGCCAGCGCGCAGAGGGGCATTTTCGTCCAAAGTGGCTAAAATAAATATGTTTTAAAGTTAGTGGCTAAAATAAATCTTTTAAAAGTTCAAGTGGCTAAAATAGTTATTGCCTCTATATATATATATAAGGGAGTCAAGTTTTTTTTTAGCCACATGAAACTTTAAAAAACTTATTTTAGCCACTTTTTTTTAAACATATTTATTTTAACCACTTTAGACCAAAATACCCTTATTTATAAAATAAAAATACAAAATAAAATAAAAGAAAGAAAAAGAAAAAGAAAAATTGAACAAAATTTATATCAAATTACTATTCATCATCTTCTTCATCACTCCTCCAAGGCCAGCCCACACAAACTTCTGAATCTGGTCAGTTCCCACACAAACTTGAAAATCAACCATAGACTATACAGTTTATGTTTCTATGTCCATTTTTCCCTGTACAAAATATATGCAGAAAATTGAGATTAATGAAAATCAATACTTCTATCACAGTCGCCTCCCCTCTCTTGTCCTTTCTCTCCCCTTCCCAATCCCTCTTCATTCCCCGGAAATCTTTATAAACTCTTTGTAACGTGACAGACATGTGCAACGAGGGGCAGGGGTGAACACCATTTTTTCCGGTGAGGTTTGAACTTTTTTCCGGGAACACCATTCTATGCGCAGGTAGCTGCGCGTCGGGAAGCAGCTGTGCACCGGGCAGCGCGTAGGTGGCTTCACGTTAGGAGCGTAGGGCTTCGCGTCGGCCGGTGACTGCAACGGCGAGCAGAGGGAGACTGCGAGGGGGAGGGCCGACGGCGACTGCGACAGTGATGAGAGGTGCTGGTTGTGGCGGTAATGGCAACGGCGAGAGCGTCGGAGGCGGCGAACCGAAAGTGCAGATCTGTTATTTTTTTTTTCAGAAAATGCAGCTGTGATGAAGAGAGATAAGTGAGGAGAGAGAGAATCTAAATTTTATTCTTTTCCAAGATTGGGCATTTATGGTGTGTGGGATAATGTGTTTAAGGCACATTAAATAATCCCACATTGATTTCTTAATCAAGTTAAGAAGTGTATTTAAGTGTATTAACACTTAAGTGAAGTAATTAAGTGCACAAGGATGTGGGCCATGAGCCCACACGCACGCGCCCGTCCGAGCCCGTACCCGTGCCCATTCCCGGTGTCCGTGCATGTGCGAGTCTTGTCCTCATCCTCGAATTTGGATCTTGGCAATTGGACTTTGGGCGTACGTGGGCTTCCGGGGCTTCGCCGTACCAGTTTTATGGTACAGAAACGGTCAGGTCATGGAGCGGGTCGGCGGAGCCGTACCTTGGACACCTGTTGGATCCGAGCCGACATGGGACACCTATCGGGATCTGCAGAAGGTAACTCCTGGAGGGCTTAATTGCAGAGCTATAACTCCTGGCAGTTACAACACCTGGTTTGAATGCCCTCAAACCCTAGCTGCTGTCCCCTGTAGTGGAGATGTGCCTATAAATATGACATCATGCATGGTCCAAAAGGCTACATTCTGCATAAACGAACATCATCATATTGTTGCATACAAGTTCCTTCGAGTCACAGCTTCCCAGTTCTCAACATTTTCTAGTTCACCGGAGCCTTGCCGGACTTGTGGTGCTACTGCCGAAAGGACGAAGCCGTTTCATCTTTGAGAGACAAATAGCCAGACCGTGAGCACTAGCCGGGGCGTAATTTGTCTTGCGGAAAGAGATCCCCTCGACTCGGCTTACCGGAATCTGCACTCAGGTTTCAGTTTACTTAATTGTTTCAATTCAGTTATTTATTGTAATCTATCACTTTCTTCTGTTCCTCTTGCACTTCAGTTGTAACCAATTCCAGTCAAGTGTAACGTTGCTTCCATAACAATCGCAAGACAAATTATAAACTAAAAGAAACAACTACCTTTGCTGGAATGGCATCATCATCTGCTCCCGTTGCTGCAAGAACCATTCCTCATGGACAAGCTGAGAAGCCGGAATATATTAAATATTAAATTAATTTTAAATTACAAATATATACTATCAAGAATTAAAAGTACTATTTAGATATAGTAATGCGAGCTTTTAAAAAAATTTTAGAACAACATGGAAATAATTAATATTGAATCAAATTTTTAAAAAATGAAATTGAGAATGGATTAATATAAAATAATAACAATAATAATCATAATAATTACAAAGATTTCAATAAATTAAATTTCACAGTACACACATTGTCATACCCCAAATTTTTCATAAAATAAAATAATAAAAATATTAAAGAAGGGACGTCACTTTTATTAAAATATAAAATATTTAACATTAATACGGCAGAAGCTAAATAATAAAAACTCGTTAAAGATCATCATCACACGTCACCACGCACATCGCTCGAGTAAATCATCAACCTGAAATAAATAATAGTTGTGGGATGAGTGTTATTGACTCAGTGGTGACCGTATTTATCCAAGGTATACAATTATAATAAATTATAATATGGGTAGTCCGCGGCTAAGATATTAAAACATATACAGCTTGTCAGCCGCTAATAATAGTTGTAACCTCATCCAATAATAATAGCTGTAACCTGTTAGTAAATAATTGTGAACCTGCATAAGAGCATAACACGAATAAATAATAATGTGCATCACATCGTATTCCCCGCCTTAACCTTGACTTGAACTTTGACTTTGGAAAATAATAGGGTGTTAGTTAAATCCATGCGCCGTCTATTAATAAATTAAATATAAAAACATTAACATAAAAAATAAATAAATAAAATAGATAAATATAAGTAAATAATGCATAAATGTTGCCAATATATCTCCTTACTCTTGACACATTTAAAACATCAACCCACCTAAGCATTTTAAACAAATAAAAATCAAACTCAACTTTAATTATTACCCTAACTTAGCCCACTAAATAAATAAACACAATCAACTAACATATTATCTCTCTTATTCCTCTCTCTCTTTCCTCGGACATCACACAAATAAAGAAGAGTTTCACTCTCTCTCCTAACTCCCTTATTTACATCAACACCACCCAAAACAAACCATCTCTCTCTCTCTCTCTCTCTCTCTCTCTCTCTCTCTCTCTCTCTCTCGTAAATGACCTAAAACACTCACAAATTCCATCTTTCTTCCTTTACCAACATAATGCATGTGTGAAATGTTAAAACAAAAAGTGCATGCGGAAAAGAGATGAATGCTAATCCTTTTTCTTGGATGGCTTTAGAACATGGTTTTTGGTGTGTTGAGAATGAATCATTGAATCTCTTTTTGTGATAGGAATGGAAGTGAAATGTTTGAGATTAAAGGATAGAGATAAATTCTAAAATAATGGTGGATAGTGGAAGGTTTGATGTTTAATGTTAGAGATTAATATGAGAAAATGAAAAGAATAATTATTTAAATATTTATTCAAAATAAAATAAATACTTGAGATAACCTAAAGATAATTAATTAATTGATGAACTCATTTAAAATCCAATTTGCTTTACAAAATAAAATAGCTACATAATCATTGTACACTTTTGAATATTTATTCAGTGTAATAATATTTTGTAGTAACTTCTAAAATAGATCACCTTAAATACAAGATTTCAACTTTTTGTTTTAAAAAATATAAAAGTTCCACTAAACTAAATAATAATAATAATAATAATAATAATAATAATAATAATAATAATAATAATAATAATAGTTGTTACTGCCACCATTATGCACTAAGTGTTCGTGTTGTGTTGGCGAGATATGTTCGACAATGTGTGCTTGGGTTTGTCCCTAAAGTTATTCATTTCCCTGTGCGAGAGAAGAAGAACAGTTGGCAAACTGTTCCCTCTGATGTCCCAGACAGAACCAGGGACACTTTGTTATGGCAGTTTCCATATATAAAAGATCTTGCGCGGATCCGTTTGTAGAAGGCAAGAGCTGTTCGATTGACTGCCTTGTGGAGTAGATACAGAGCTGCAAATAACCCTCCTATCTAAGAAAAGTATCTACACATGTTTGGAAAGATTACAAACCATCAATACACTTGCCATATTGCCGACGGTGAAGATCGACGTCAATATTGAAGTGAAGACTATATGAAGGCCGATTCTTTACAACAATCGGTGGAAGACTTGTTAGATTCTCTAGCATATTTTTGAGAGTCATTGTGGTTTGTTTCCCATGTATTTACTAGTAGTTGTTCCTTAAAACAGTTCAACGTGATAGATTAGTTTTGAGTGTTTTTGAGTGAAACACGCGAGGGATTTTTAATACCTATTTTGTACACAATCTCGAGAGAGATTGTAAGTTGAAATTGTGGGTAGCTAGAGGGAGTCTAGTGTCACAGTTGTAAGGGGATCTTACAGCTTTGGCTAGAGAAAAAGTTCGTGGAGAAAAACGGGCGACATAAGGAGGAAGTCCTGTATGTTTAAGAACCCTAATACACTTCATGAAGGAGTAATAGTCGAATCTTCAAGTTTGAGCGAGGTCCCCCCAGAGTAGGTTGGTTAACCGAACTGGGTTATCAATCTCGTGCGTATTTTACTTCTTTATATTTTATGTTCTTATATCTGTCCCACACATATCGTAGAACAGTTTACAAGCAGTATTGATTAAACACGTTAAGAGCACAAATTATCATTTTTCAATTAGTACCAGAGTAGGTCACCTTTCTTAAGGTGTGATCGTGGCCTTTTAATCCATGTATTTTGTGTTGTTTTACCGAGATGGACACAATGAAATAAAGAGCCTCGATGGTGAGACCTCCGCTCCTAGATGGCAACAATTATGCTTACTGAAAAGCTAGAATGACAGCTTTCATACGTTCGATTGACAAACGGGCCTGGAAGGTGGTGACTGAAGGCTGGAAGCCTCCATCCAAGAAGGATGATAAAGGCAAAGTGGTGCTGAAGCCGGAAGAAGAATGAGAGGATGTTGACTACCAGATCATGGGGCTAAACGCTAAAGCCATGAACGCCATCTTCTCGGCTGTAGACATGAATGTCTTCAAAATCATCTCAACCTGTGATAAAGCTAAGGATGCGTGGGACATTCTGCAGACCACGTTTGAAGGAACAAGCAGTGTTCGTGCATCTCGTATGCAACTACTCACCACCAGATTTGAAAACCTCCGGATGGATGAGGCTGAAAAACTTGCTGATTTCAATACCAAAATCTGTGACATTGCAAATGAAAGCTTTGCTCTTGGAGATGCGATTTCTGAAGAGAAACTTGTGCGAAAAGTTCTGCGATCTCTGCCCAAAAGATTCGCCTACAAAGTCACGGCTATTGAAGAAGCCAAAGACGTGAGCAAGATGAAGTTACAAGAACTGATGGGGTCCTTGCGAACCTTTGAAATGAGGCTGACAGATGAAGAAACAGTGCAGAAGAAAAGCATAGCTTTTCAAGCAGGTTCCAGTACTGATGTGCCAAGTAATGTTCCTGACAGTGCCGACCTTGCAGAATCAATTGCTATGCTTTCAAAGAATTTTTCCAGGTTTACAAGACAATTTAAGAAATCATCTCAAAATTATTCTGCCAAGAACAGGTTCTCTAAACCTCAAAAAAATGAAGGATGATGATTCCAATGAAGAGAAACTTAAAGAAGAAAAATGTAGAGAATGCGGTGGCTTTGGTCATTACCAAGTTGTGTGTGCTAACACTCTTAAAAGAAAGAACAAGTCTTACTGTTCTTCCTTAAGTGAGAGCGATGATCCTGATGAAAGTGGAAGTGATGAAGAATGTGCAAGCAATCATATTGCTTTCATGAGACATTCTGTCAAAGAGTCTGTGCCTACATCTGTTCCTGACAGTGAGGACGAGAAAATTTCAGAATGCAGTGATGATGAAGAATTTACTGAGGAATCAGTTATGGAGGTGTATAAAAAGTTGCATTCCAGTTGGCTCATGGTGGTTAAAGTCAATGAAGACCTACTGAAAGAGAATTCCAATCTCTTGAAAGAAAGAGATAATCTCTCTACTCACCTTAATGAGTTGCAGAATGAATTGTTGGAGTCCAGAAATTGTACTCAAGTACAAAATGGTGAACTCCAACTCCTAAAGAAGCTTGTCAAAATGATAAAATCTGGATCATCTCAACTGGATGAAATTCTCTCCAAAGGAAAAAGCCCTCATGATCATACTGGGCTTGGATTTAATGGAAGTCAGACTTATGATAGATTCTGTCAAGGACAGACATCTAGAATAAAAGATTCAACAGTTCCAAAATTGAAATCTGAACTACAAAACTTTCTCAAAGAGAAGTCACCATGTCTGAAGAAGTCCAAAAGAAGGACTTTTCCTATTTGCCATTACTGTGAGAAACCTGGACACATTCGTCCACATTGCAGAAATTATCTCAATGATCTGAGGAGAATGAGAAGAAGAGGCTCGTATTAGCCTGAACAGTATGTCAGAAAGAAAGATTTCAGAGACACATCTAGGAGCAACCACAGAAACTACGTGGTTAACACTACTCTCAACATTAGTGCAAAGAGCAGTTGGTTTTTTGACAGCGGATGTTAACGTCACATGACCGGAGATGCAAGCATGCTGAACGATATTCAAAAAGATTGTTCATTTCAATATGTAACCTTTGGAGATGGTGTCAAAGGAAGAGTTCTTGGACGTGGTCAGTAGAATGTTCCTGGCATGCCTCGCTTGGAAGATGTTTTGCTCGTGGAGGGACTAAAAGCTAATTTAATTAGCATTATTCAGTTGTGTGACCAAGGTCTCTTTGTTAACTTTACAAGAGACAAATGTCTGGTCAAAGATAAAACAAGTGTTCTGCTGATGGATGGTGACAGATCGCGGGACAACTGCTATCTTCTCAACGAGAAAAGAACAATTGTTGAGAGAAAAAATCACACTCTTCAAGAAATGAGTCAAGTCATGATGAAGGCTAGGACGCCAACTCTCTATGAATATGAAGCTGAGGATGTGTCTGCCAATGTGTCTGACAAATCTGCCTCTGATTCTGAGGCTTATGATTCTGGCAAGTTTGTATCCGCCTTTCATCGACGTCAGTATAAGCCGGTTGTTGGTCGCTCTTTTATCTTTGAGCGTTGGTTGATTAAGTCTGATGTGGAAGGAACTGGTGTTATTGAGAGAAAAAATTGGACTCTACAAGAAATGAGTCCCTTGATGATGAAGGCAAAATCCGTGCCTGACAATCTCTGTGCAGAAGCAGTTAACACTGCATGTCGTGTTATTAATCAGGTGTACTTCAGACCCAAGACAAGAATTTCTCTCTATGAGCTGTGGAAAGGGAAAAAGCCGAACATACAGTATTTTCACATCTTTGGAAGTATTTGCTACATGTTGAGAAATCGAGAGTATCTTGAAAAGTTTGATGCCAAAGGAGATGAATGCATTTTTCTTGAATTTTCAAGAAATAACCGTACCTACCATGTTTTCAATAAAAGAATCAAAACTGTCATGGAATCAATTAATATTATTGTAGATGATCTGGATGAACCTGCTGCCCAGATAGATGATGAAAGCCTTGATGTTAGTACTCATGTTCCTGCATCCGTGCCGGACAGTTTTGAAAATAGAGACCTGACTGAAGCAAAGTCTGAGAAATAGGATGTGTTTGTTAGCCAACCCAAAGGCTTTGAAGACCCTCACCATCCTGAGTTTGTTTACAAACTGAAAAAGGTACTTTACGATCTCAAACAAGCTCCATGAGCTTGGTATAAACGGCTAACCAAGTTCCTTCTTGAGAAAGATTATGTTCGTGGTAGAGCTGATCGAACTCTCTTTGTCAAAAGAGAAAAATATGATATGATCATCGTTCAGAGTTATGTCAATGATATTGTCTTTGGATCTATGTCAGACAGAATGGTGAATGAGTCTGTCAAGTTCATGATCAAGCACATAAAAGGTACTGCTGAGTTAGGACTATAGTTCTCCTATGATTCAAACCCTAGTTTGGTGGGGTTCTGTGATACAGATTGGGCTGGTTGTATTGAAGACCAGAAGAGTACTTCAAGAGGATGTTTCTTCCTTGGAAACAACATGGTTTCGTGGTTCAGCAAGAAACAGAATTCCATTTCGTTGTCTACTGTTGAAGCAGAATATATTGCTGCTAGAAGCTGCTGTACCCAACTCTTGTGGTAAAGACAAAAGGGCCAGAGTGAAGAGAAGCCTTTTCAGAAGAAAAATGATGATGGCCAACACTGAGAATGCTGTGCTGGATGATTCAGACTATCCATCAAGAATTGACTCAGACGGTTACAGCTCTGAGGATGAGGTATTGTTCTATCTTATGGCTGACGAAGAAGAAGAGGTTAGCACATCTGACTCCTTAACCTCTTTCTATCATATCCATGAAACTTCCATCTCTAGCAATAAATTAAATGAACATTTGAAAATGCTAGAAGATCAGTTAGCGGTTATCATATATGCATGTTGAACTGAAGAAAAAAAATGATGATCTAAGGAATGAGGTTAAAAGACTGAGTATTGATCATGATAGAATTAGATTTTTTGAAGCTCAGTCAATTGAATTTGAAAGATTAAAGCTGAAAAATGATGAGTTAGAAGCTGAGAATAAGAAACTCAAACAAGAGATCCTTGAGAGAGAAGAAGTATCTCTTAAGTTCAAGAAAGGATCTCAGACTCTTGATGAGATTTTAAGTTATCAAAGAGTTGGAACTGGGAGTCAAGGGTTAGGATATGACAGGTTCACTGCCTCTGAAAAAGGAAAGACAGTTACTCAAACCAGTGAAAAAGGAGCTCTACCTAGTTTCATCAGACCTGCTTCAACCCAGTCAGTTGAGACAACCAGAAGCAAGGGGACACTTAAGATCCCTCAAACTCATCCTAAGTAGTTCAGTGAATCCTCTCAACTGAAAGCACTAGTTCAACTGAAAGGTTCTTTTCAACCAAGAACATCAGTTCATCATCGACAACCTACTCATCAAAGGCCATTAGTTCAGTTTAGAAAACCTGCATATCAGCAAAGGCCATCAGTTCAATCAAGACCTCCAGCTCATCTGAGACAATCAGTTCAATCAAGACGTCCAGCTCATCTGAGACAATCAGTTCAATCCAAATCACCAGTTAACACAAGGCCTCAAGCACAGTTCAGGCCACCAGTGAACAAAACTAGCAGGCCAACTGGAATAAGAAGAAATACTCAGTTTGGACCTCAGTCTCATCAACTATCAATGCACAATCAACAACAAAGGTATCAGAATTTTCAGAGAAGTACCTTTGTGAGCCAGTATGATGAGTACTTGGACTTAAGATATGAACCAAGAGTTACTCCAAGAGGGATTAACTGGTTATATACGAAGAATTGGCCTTATGGAAGAGCTAAACAAGCTCAAAACCAGAGAGTTATGATTGAAGAGTTTTATCCTACTAACTCTAATCACAGGTACAAGTCAACTGATTCAACTCGAAGAAGAATAGTTGAAAAGAAAGTAAAACTGATCAAATGATCAAAGTCTGAAAATTCTTTACCTGCTGATAAGCCAAAGATTTGGCAAATTTGGATCCGTAAGCATTTGATTAGTGAACAAGGACCTGATATCATACGAGTACCTAAAAACTAATTGTTTCTCTTGTAGGAAAAGAGCATCCTATCTAAGAAGAGGACCAAAGAAGTTTGGTGTCTAGATAGCGGGTGCTCCAAACATATGACATAAGGCAAAGAGAATCTTGAAGGCTACAAAGAAATCAAAGGCCCATTAGTCACATTTAGAGACAACTCCAGAAGCCGAACCATTGGAGAATGGTTCTTGGTCAAGGAAAAAGTTATAGTTAATGGAGTCTCCCATGTAGAAGGACTGAAGTATAAATGGCTCAGCATCGGCCAACTATGTGACAATGGATATACAGTTGACTTTAGTTGAAGCTCATGCAATATACGAGACAAATCAACATGAGCAATCCTCCTAACTGGCGTGAGGAAAGGCAATATGTATGTTGTTGACTAGTCAACAGGCTACTCAGAAGCTTGTTTTCTATCAAAAGGATCAACTAAAGCAAGCTGGCTATGGCATCGATGACTAAATCATCTCAACTTCAAAACTATCAACTACTTAGCTAAGAAAGAGCTAGTTGAGGGGCTTACCATGGGGATTTTCAAGAAAATTGGCATATATGGGCCACGTCAAAAAGAAAAGCAAGTGAGGTCGTCATTCAAGAATAGAAGTCATTCTCCAGGGACAGATGCCCCTCTTCAACTACTACACATGGATCTATTTGGGCCAGTTAGACCACAAACTCCCAAAGGGAAAAGATTCACTCTTGTAGTAGTTGATGACTTCTCAAGATACACATGGGTAGAGTTCTCAGAAGCAAGGATGAAACCTACGCCAAGCTATCAGCTATGATCATAAGACTGCAAACTGAAAAGGAGAGATCAGTTTAAAGAATTCGTTCAGATAATAGAACTGAATTCGTAAATCAGCAGATAATCAGTTTTCTCAGTGAACTGGGAATAACTCATGAGCACTCAGTTGCTAGAACTTCACAACAGAACGGAGTAGCTGAACGGCGAAACTGAACTCTCAAGGAAGCAACTCGAGCAATGATAGTTGATGCCAATATAGCTGAAAACTACTAGGTCGAAGCAGTCAACACAACATGCCATACTCAAAACTGAAGCACTATTGTCAGTTCACATGACAAAACCCCTTATGAATTATATAAGGGTCGTAAGCCTTCTATCTCATACTTTAAAGTATTTGGCTGCAAATGTTACATTCACAATAATGACAAGACTCAACTAAAAGCATTCAGTGTAAAAGCTGATGAGGGAATCTTTCTTGGTTATAATTTTCCTCATTCACAAGCTTACAGAGTGTTCAATAAACAAACCCTTGTTATGGAAGTAACATGTCATGTTATTTTTGATGAGTTTGCCAATGAGTACAGGAACAAAGAAGCAATTGATACATCAGTTCAAGTACTACCTAGTAAAACTGATAACTCACAGGATTATATAGATCACACTGTACCAGAAGAGTTTGAAGTTGGACTAGAGAAAGAAGGCAATGAGTCCAGCACTAGACCAGTTGAAAGCAACCGGGCTAATGAGAACACATATCATGCTGAGACCATCAACCCCACAACTGAAGTAGGGGGAAGAACTGATAAAGATAAAGAGCAAACTGGAGAAAAGGAAACAATAGATGACAATGCTAAAGAACCAGCTGAAAACCCAGCTGAAGACAATCTCCCCAAATGGCTTCGAAGCCATCCAACTGACAAGATTGTTGGAGATCCAAGAAGCCAAGTTCAAACCAGAAGTTCAACTGAGCATGCTCTCTTTACATGCTTCATATCTCAAACTGAACCAGCAAACATCAAAGAAGCACTTGAAGACTCAGACTGGATCATGGTCATGCAAGAAGAGCTGAACCAGTTCACAAGAAATGATGTGTGATTTCTTGTCAATAGGCTAAAAACCCATAAGGTCATTGGGACGAAGTGGGTTTTTCTCAATAAACTGGACAAGCAAGACGTCATCACAAGGAACAAAGCAAGACTGGTAGCCAAGGGATACTCTCAAAGTGAAGGGATCAACTTTGATGAGACATTTACACCAGTTGCAAGATTGGAAGCTATCAGACTGTTCCTTACCTATGCAGATCACTGCAACTTCACAGTCTACTAAATGGATGTGAAGAGCGCATTCTTACAAGGGTTACACAAGGAGGACGTGTACGTTGAGCAACCGCCAAGATTTGAAATTAGTGATCAATTCTTCAAGCTGAAGAAAGCTCTCTATGGATTGAAGCAAGCTCCTCGAGCCTGGTACGAAACCCTCACAACATTCTTTCTAAAGAATGGGTTTCAAAAAGGAGTCATTGATCGAACTCTATTGCACATAGAATGATCAACTGAGAACTTAATGGTTCAAATTTATGTGGATGACATAATTTTTAGATCAAAGAGCAAAGATCTATGCACTCGTTTCGCTCAACTAATGCAAAGAAAATTCGAGATGAGCATGATGGGAGAAATGACTTTCTTCCTAGGACTCCAAGTAAAGCAGCTTGAAGCTAGAATATTCATCAGCCAGGCCAAGTACACAAAGGAGTTAGTCAAGAAATTTGGAATCGATAAAGGAAAAACTCTCCAGATTTCTATGAATACATCAGTTCAACTGACTCTCGATGAAGAAGGAGAATCAATTAGCCAAACTTACTACAGATGTATCATCGGCTCACTTCTCTATCTAACTGCTAGTCGACCAGACATCTGATATTCAGTCGGCTTATGTGCACGATTCCAAGACAATCCGAAGAAGAGTCATCTTGAGGCAGCAAAGAGGATCATCAAATACCTCAAAAGAACTATAAATCTTAGGCTATGGTATCCTAGAGATGATAGCTTGAGTCTAACTAGCTATTCAGACTCAGACTTCGGTGGATGCAAGATTGACAGAAAAAGCACCAGTGGAACATGTCAGTTTCTTAGACATAAAATGATATCCTAGTTCAGCAAGAAGCAGCACTCAGTTGCCATGTCAACAACTGAAGTGGAGTATGTAGCTTCTGGAAGCTGTTATGCATAGATTTTCTGGATGAAGCAGCAGTTGAAGAATTACAAGGTCGAAACTGACAAAGTACCTATCTTCTGCGATAACAATAGTGCTATTGCGATTTCTCAAAATCCAGTTCTGCATTCAAGAACAAAGCACATTGATATAAGGCACCACTTCATCAGAGATCACATTGAAAAGAAGGATATATGCATCCAATATGTCAATACTGAGAAGCAGATAGCTGACATCTTCGCAAGCTATTAGGAAAAACTATCAAGAAAACCCCAACTAATGGTTTTGATGAAATGTCAAAACATGTGGAAAATATCTATGAAAAACTACAGGAATTACATGCTAGAAATTGGTTTGATGACCAAAATAAGACTCCAAAATTCAGCTCAGCTGAAGTGAAAGTCAACCTCTTTGGAGCATGGTCAACCAGCTGGAAAGGATACATCAAGCATTCAGGAACTAATCAATCAAAGCTGAGGGCTGGAAAGCATCCAACAGATGAGCAACTATCAACTTAGCTGAAAGCTAAGAAAAGCTGATAGAACTAAAGTCAGCTAGCTTGAAAGATCAAGCTCGGAGAATAGCTGACCAAGCTCATATAAGATGAAACTGAACTGATCAACTAACAGTTAAGTTCAGTCAGCTGGGAGAAGAGCTCAGAGGAAGCAGTCAACTAAAGCTTTAATCAAAGCTAAGCTTCCGAGTGCCAACTGGAGTCTAGAACTGAAGCTTTAATCAAATTTAAACTGCTGGAGTCCAGAACTGAAGGCCAAGACACATGAGGAAATTCCAAACTGGACCATTCCAGAACTGAAGCTTAAGGCAGCTGAGGAACTACCAACTAGACTATCCCAGAGCTGAAAGTCAAGGCAGTTGAGGACCTACCAGCTGATGTCCAGAATTGATGAACAGTCAAGGAACTACCGAACTTAAGCTCAGAACTGAAAAGCTGAGCAACTGATAGAATCTGCCAGATCCTCCTGGAGTTAATGAAGATCCTGAATTTAATAAAGAAGATCTTACAAGCAATGGCTAGTTTAAACAAGCTTCAACGGCTACAAGAATCAAACTACCATCAATGGATCAACTGAATCAATGATTAGTGGAACCCAACGGTCACAAAGATCACTCGTCCATATAAGAAGAGTGAATCTCATTTCATAATAAGACTTTTGCCAATCTAACTCTTGCTATATTGCAGATACTGAGCTTTCTTTCTCGCTCTCCAGCTCAAAGCTTAAACATCATCACAAGCTGCGAAAAGTCCCAACTGAGAAGAAGTTCTTCAAAGAACCAACCAATCAGCTAGCTATTGAAGAATCCAGCCAGAGCCAAGCTTCTCAGTTCAAGTTATTCAATGATCAACTACTCAGCTCAGTTTAAAGAGCATTCAAAGTTGATACCAGTTTCAAGACTGTCTTCTTGAAGATCGAGAGAAATCTAAAATCTTGTAAAGATGGGAAATAGCACCTAAAGTCCCAGCGAGAAGTTAGGAGCAGTAAGTGTGAGCTATCGACCATCACCGGCTGAGGAAAGGCGTACCGACGGGTCCATTTTTTCAGGACAACACCAGTTGAAAAGGAGACCGTGCTCGAGTGAAGGGTTCCATTTTCAAGTTCAACACTTGTCTTCACTGTGTATTTGTAATAAAGAAACTTTACATTACATAGTGAATCACCCTTTTAAGTAAGGAAGAGAGGACGTAGAAGCTGAGCTTCAAACCTCTATAAATCTCTTGTGTGATGTACCTACTGTCAAGCTTTTGCATATACATAGCTGCACACAACATTACACAAGCTGCACTCTTAAGCTAAGCTTTCCATCTCAACTGACAAGTGCACTGATAAGTTTTGAAAGCGAGTCAAGGGCCCTATCTATTCCGTATAAAAGTTTAAAGTTTTAGAGTGAGTTTATTCACCCCCTTTAAACTGACTTTGACTCATCCGGGACCAACACAAGCCTTTGCCAGAAGCAAGATTCGTAGAGCTATGTATCTAATTGGGATTATTGGAACTAGCTTCAAAAGATAAAGATGATCAACTGAGTGAGAGAGTGCAGAAAGCAACTCCAACTGATGAGGTAAATAGAGGAGAAGTTGAAAACTGAACCAAAGGTGCATCAGTTCGGTCAGCAAAAGGTCCAAAACTGATCAAACAATTAGTTCAAGAGAAGGGCAAGCTGAAAAACTTGCAAACTAATTAGAGGCAAAAAGTTGAGAGATTAAGGGAATTGGAACTGGTTAAGAGTTCAATCAGTTCAATTCAGAGGAAGTAGCTCATCATCAGCTGAACTGGAGGAAGAGCTGAAAGCCATCTCAGTTGAGAAAAGAGCTGAACTAAAGAAACATCAGTTGAAAATGGATCGAGTCAACTGTAGATCATCCAGCTGCTGCCAAGCCAACTGATGACGTAATCAGTTCCAACCCAAGGAGAGAGAAATGAATAGATAAGTTTAAATTTACTTTGTGAATGGTAAAATGATGCATCATTTCAATATTACTGTTGGACCCACTATCTCTCTCTTCTCATTTACTCTCAATGGATAAATATTCATATCAATCGATGGATACACTGAATTGATCCAACCGTTGAATTCAGAGTATTCAAATTATCTCAAGCGTTGAACTTACAAGAGTTAGCTGAATATTGAAATTCACTCTACCGACTTAGTCAATAGTAAATTCTCTTCTCATCCTTGCAAACACAAAAAGCTTAGATCTCTCAAACATCAGTCCAAGGCTTAACCCAGTCAAACGATCCAGATCCTAAACAAAGTTCATAGCCAAAGTCCTCTCCAGAATTACCATGGCCAAGAAGAGCACACAAATTATTCGATGAAAATTCAATTTTAGAGCAACTGGAGAGTCATCCCAAAGATTCCAAGTGAATCTGTACAGAGAAAAGTTTCTAGATCTAGCTGCTTACAGAGAAAAGTGCTCGAATTCTCCCCTATGTAATTCTCTTATCACCAAGATTGCTCAAGCTGGATTACAAGAGTTCACCAAAGATACTCCCAGCAAGATTTATCCTGAACCTGTCTGTGAGTTTTATCTAAACTCGAAGGGATACAGTGAAAGAATCTCAACAGAAGTCCGAGGAGTGGAACTAGAAATCACTCCAGAATCACTGGCAAGGATATTTCAACTGCCAACAGAAGGGATAAGGTTGGAAGAAGTAGATGTTAATCCATGAGAAGCTTACAATTACTGGAAACGAGCTGAATGTCATGAAGTCTTCAAAAGGACCACTCTTATGTCATGCTTCAAAGAAGAATACAAGATCCTAGCATCAGTTGCAGCTAGAATGATTGTTCGAACTGTAGGAAGTCATTCTGAGATGTCTGAACCAAAGTACAAAATGTGGTGGGCAATAGTTCAAGGAATCAAGGTCAAATGGGCACAATACTTCTTTGATTAGATCAAAAAGTACGTGGACATTGTTGAACAATATTGGAGTGACAAGGAGTTCAGTCAGAAAATGTGTTATCCCTGCAGAATCAACAAACTGCTTGAAAAAGAACTCAGTTTCATGGCAACTGAAACTGAAACGCTTATGATTGAGAAAGTTGATTACCTTCCAAAGGCCATCAGAAGACAACCAAGTCCAAAAGCACTAAGTGTTAAAGGATCCAGCAGAACTGAAGCTTTCTTGAAGAAAAGAGAAGAGATAGTTGGAAGAAAGGGAAATGAGGTTGTTACTGAGTCTCAGCAGAGAGACTCTAACTCCGAAGATCACATACCAATTAATCTCTTGATAAGAACACCAATTCTTGTTAAACCACTGCAACAGATTGCTCCTGACACAAGCTCTTCAGAACCTCCCGCAGTCCACAAATCCTAATGCTCCAAGAAAAAAGTGGGAAGATCAGTTCAAGCTAAGAAGGGAACTGACACCACTCAGAAAAAATCAGCCTCAGCCTGAGAAAGAAGGCAGACCTCAAAATGCTCCAACTGACGAGCCAACTGAAAATGCTCTAACAACTAAGGAAACTAAGGATGTGACAACATTCCGACTGCCGATTGCCACTCTTGTCAAGCCAATCTCTCAGTTTAACCCCTCAGAAGAGGTTCTAATTGCTCAAGCTGATGAGCAACCAATCCAAAAAGATCCAACTGATCAGTTGGAAGAACAGCAAAGCTACACAGGTTCACTAGCTGTAGTAGTGTATGTGGATCTGAATCAGTCAAGACCTCAAATTGCAGCACCAGAACCGGAACCAAGCTATGGTGAGACAGAAAGTCTGAGAAATCCTGAGCAGTCCAGGACAGTTCCCTGTGAAGAGATTGAAGGAACTGAAAAAGGAGAAATCCTACAGCTTGATGGAGACACTTTAATTCTCTATAAGGATACAAATGCTACAGTCCAGTTCTAAGAGCAACCTGAAAGCTCAACTGCTCAGTTCACAGTTCATCATGAAGAGCTGATTCACAGTATGTAGGAACAGCTCAAACTGCACAGGAAGCTCATCAAGATGTTGTAATCTAAAGCTGGAGCTCAACCAGCTAAAATCGAGCCTTCAAGTAGCGACAAAACTGGTGAGACTGCTACCAAAAGAAGAAAGATTGAGGACAAGAAGAACTAGAGACTGATCAAGCTCAACTTATTAGAACCTCTAAGTTTTTTTCTTGTAACATAGTCTACTAATCCTAGGATCAATAAAATCTTTATTTTTATTGACAAGTGCCAGATCATATTATCTTTTGCTTATAAGTAAATGTCTTATCAACATTTATTTGAAATTTTTTACCGTTGAATCTCTAACACGCGGTGTGAGAAATTAAAAGCCAAATTCCTTGAAAGAAAGAAATTTCGGGAAATTCTCCATGAGTCAAATAGCCTAAACCTGCTTGTTAATCTTCACAAGACAAGAATTCTCTATTACCTGGAAACACCACCAAAGCTCTTCAGACAAAACTTGGTGAGTGAATTTCTTCTTCAAACAAGAATGGGTGCAAATGGGAAAGAAACACTCTCAGTTTTCCAAGGTCAATCGATCAAGATAACTGAAGACACAGTTGTTAAAGTTTTTCAACTTCCAAAGAAAGGAACAACAGTTTAAGAATTGAGTGAAGCAACTGAACCATACTGGATTAACAGGAAAGCTTCCACATGCAGAAAGACATTCAATTTTACCACAATTAAACTAATTTGAAGCCAGAGTATGGAGTCTTGCTCAACATCACAAACAAGATGATGTTTGGAGCCATTGAAAGCCTGAGTCAGCTTACTCAAGAGAGGCATAAGGTGATGATTCACCTAGCTGAAGGAATAGAAACAAACTGGGCAGAGTTTGTATTTTCTCAAGTCAAGCATCAAGTTCTCAAGGCCTCCGACTTAAAGAGAACTGAGAAGTTTGAGTCTATGGTAGGACCTGTTCTCAGGATGAGCAAGCTAATTGAAGACATCCTGAAGCTGCCAAATGATGATACTTTACCAGTCCTTGTCTCTGACTGGATTCTTAAGAAATGGCGCATTCATCTTCAGTCACTCAAGAAAAAAAAGAGGAACAAGGCCAAGACATATGTCACAACATCGAACAACTCAATTGTCAATGTCGTTCCATCACCGATCTTGAAGAATTGATCATCAGCTGATTTCAAAGACTGCTCTGATCCAGATGAGCTTATTTCATTCATCGGAATCTGATAAGTCCATTTATTTCATGTTTTTACAGGCATTTTGTTGGTTATAAGTGTTCTTTTTCGTGTGTTTTAAGTAAAAAAGAACCAGGATAAGGTCAAGGGTATTGCGGAGGTCGAGTCTGGTGAAAGGGGCATTTTATGCCCAGTTATTCAAGAAAAATCTAAGCTAAATATTCAGTCAGAGGCACAGGGGACTTCTTCAGCACTCATCCTACATTCGAGATGCAGAATGGGCATATCAGAGATGGATGAGGCTGACTGTATGATGCCGTGCCCACTTTGCTCGTGCAGACTCAACAACAGGCTGGGCTAGGGCAATTTCAGAAAATTAGAATTCAGTTAGAGGAGAGAGACGAGAAATATAGCTACATTATCCGAAGAAGAGTTGGTGATGAACTGGACTCCTAGAGGTGCTGCAAAGAAGAGATAAGCCAAATCCCTAAAAAATAGGGATTTAGTCAACTTACGCTTATCCAGTCAGATCGGGAAGGCACACCAGTTCCGGAAATCCAGTGAAGAACCCAGCTTGTTGGGAGATCTCTAATTCGAAAATGTAACTATTTAAGCTCATTTAATTTCTGGAAGCATAAGCTTTGGCAGTCAGAAACATTGCTACAATTTTACTTTCCTGAGGCCAAAATGGGCATAGTAATGCATGATAGCTTTCTGTTGATTCTTGTGTCTTGTTCCACATGAGTGTGTGTCTGAAATGCCCAATGTGGTTGATCACTTGTTAGGTAAAGTGTGCACACCAATATTAATTGAATTGGTGAATCGTGACTGTGTGTTCGTTCATATAGTAATAAGGGAATCAATAGATTGTTGTGGGCACACGAGAAATCGGTAAACACAATAGATCTGGGTTCTTCTAAGGCACACTGCTGTTTGTTCACTTACATCTCTTTGGGAAACTGGGGAGTGGGTGACTGATTAGGGATTTAATTGACGAGGAATCGCTTTTAAGTCTATAATGAAAGGATGAATGAGGAGATGCAGAGAGGAATCCAGTCTCCATAACTAGGTGGTTTTTCATGTATGAAAATCATTGTGCCCATGAGCGAGTTGATATATATTTAAACCAAATTCAAGTTCAAATGCCAGAACCGTTGTTATTCGATATCTTCTTTACTTTCTTTTGCATATTTAATTTATAATAGTCCCCCTTTTTATGATTGGTTACTTGAAGGTAGAATCACAACAGCTCTCTATGGGATCCACCCGTACTCATTAGCTGGCTACGCTGGCTATGGGCACAGGAGTTATAAATTATTTTTGAGCGCGAAATGACCGGACGTCAAAATTAGCACCGTTGCCGGGGAGCTGATTTCTAGTGATTATACCTTCCACAATTGGTGAGCCTGGAAGTTGATGCCCAGAGGCTTTTCAAAGAAGACTCTATTATATGATCCGGAGACAGAGAAGACTTCGAGGAAAAATAGGGCAGCAACGAAGAGGGCACACCATGCTGCAAGCAGACCTCGTGAGCCCACACCACAACCAAAAGAACAAGAAGATCAAGGAGATGAAGGGCACGAGGAGGAAAGACAGTTTGAAAACAGTCACAACATCAACATCGCCACAAATGGAAATGCCGCAAATGGTAATACGGATGATAACAGGACTCTAAGGCAGTTGGTTTTCCCGACCAACGTTAATCTGCGCCCGATGGGAATTACACTCCCAGCTGTGACTCAGAACTGGGATATTCATGCAAACTTCATCCAAATCTTGCTGAATTTCCACGGAATGCCCAGAGAGGATCCACAGAGGCACTTGCAAGATTTTGAGATGGTTTGCCAAACTCAACCATCCGACCATGGACGCGAGGAGTATGTGCGATTAGTCTTGTTCCCTTTCACCCTTCAGGATGGGGCACAGGACTGGCTGTACACACTTCCCACTGGCGATGTGACCACATGGAGACAACTTCAACAGAAGTTTTTAGAGAAATATTTCCTAGCATCCAGAGTGCAAGAAATGAGAAGAAGAATAGGGAGCCTGAAGATGGGAACTAACGAAAGTTTCTATGACTACTGGGGAAGATTCCAGGTAATGCTGGTGAAATACCCACAGCACCAGATTACTGAGCATGATTTGATTCAGTATTTTGTCAGAGGATTGAGACCACATGAGAGGATGATCGTGAATGCCTCATGTGGAGGATCTATTTTGAACAAACAGCCTGTTGAAGCATTCAAAATTCTCACAGAAATGGCTGAAGATAATCAAGATTTCGGTAGAGAGGACATTCGGGCTGTAAGTGAATCAGAGAGAGCACCAGACCAGGACAACATAATTGATAGATTGTGCGATAAGATCGAAAAAATCTTGTCCGGTGTAAGTATGACGAAGAAGCCCAGACCGTGTGGAGTATGCAAAAGCATATCTCATTTCACTGATGAGTGCCTTACTCTACAAGAAGAGATGGAAGAAGTGAACACTGTAGGTGGCCAGAATGGGCATTCCAGAAGATATGATCCCCATTCTAAGAATTATAATCCTGGCTGGAGAGACCATGAAAATTTCAGATAGAGAAGGCTAGAGGATGGGCATCCTGCACGCCCATTACCGCCACCGGAAGAAAAGAGAAAGTACAGGTTGGAGGATCTTGTGTTTACCATGGCTGAGGAAAATGAGAAATTTAAGCAAGAGACCCGAGCTGGTCTCTCGCACATGAGCAAGCAAATCAACCAATTAGCTCAAACCATGCACAAAATGGAAGAGAAAAATGGGAAGCTGCCTTCCCAAGTTGAAAATCCAAGAGAGCAGGTGAATGCAGTAGCTCTAAGGAGTGGAAAAGAACTTCCGGAGATAGTCAAGCCAGTAGAAAAGAAGGACGATATGCCCTTGGAAAAAGAAGTGGAAAAAATTCCCATAGTGGACGAGGCACACGAAACTGAACACGAAGATATCGTTCCCATTCCAGAAGTGAAGCAGCTTGCTAAAGTGCCCATTTCTGTAAAATGGAAGCCTCCTTTTCCAGGGAGATTGGCACAAAATAGAAAAGAAGAGGAAACCAGGGAGATGCTAAAAGTATTTAGTAAAGTGGAGATCAATATTCGATTGATTGAGGCAATCAAACAAGTGTCACGGTATGCCAGGTTCCTAAAAGAACTTTACACTAGAAAGGTGCGATTCAATGACGATGCAAGGTTCCTAGTTGGGGAGAATGTATCAGCGGTGATATAGAGGAAGCTACCCAAGAAGTGCGATGATCCGGGGATGTTCATAATTCCTTGGATCATAGGAAACAATAAAGTGGAGAAGGCTATGCTGGATTTGGGGGCATCAATCAATGTAATGCCCCTGTCGGTGTTTAAAGAGTTAAGATTGGACCTCTGAAAGAGACCCGTGTGGTCATTCAGCTTGCTGACAGGTCTAATGTATATCCAGAAGGCCTCATTGAAGATGTATTGGTTAAAGTGGACGAGCTTATTTTCCCAGCAGATTTTTAAGTGCTTAATATGGGCACAGCGATTTCAAATTCTTCAGTGTTGTCGCTGGGAAAGCCTTTCATGAAGACAACTCAGACTTAGATTGATATGGATAAGGGCACACTAACGTGTGAGTTTGATGGGGAGACGGTGACGTTCAACATATTCGAAGCATTAAAGCACCCCCCAGATACAGAAAATGGCAGTTTTGTGAATACCTTCCATCACCCAAATCGATCTACCCTATCCATGGTGAGCAATAGAGATCTATTGGAATAGGCATTATGGGATGGCCTGACCAACCAGGATGGGGCACAGGACTGGCTGTATACACTTCCCACTGGCGCTGTGACCACATGGAGACAACTTCAACATAAGTTTTTGGAGAAATATTTCCCAGCATCCAGAGTGCAAGAAATGAGAAGAAGAATAGGGAGCGTGAAGATGGGAACTACCGAAAGTTTCTATGACTACTGGGGAAGATTCCAGGAAATCCTGGTGAAATGCCCACAGTACCAGATTACTGAACATGATTTCATTCAGTATTTTGTCGGAAAATTGAGACCACATGAGAGGACGATGGTGAATGCCTCATGTGGAGGATCTATTTTGAACAAACAACCTTTTGAAGCATTCAGAATTCTCATTGAAATGGCTGAAGATAATCAAGACTTCGGTAGAGAGGGCATTAGGGTTGTAAATGAATCAGAGAGGGCACCGGACCAGGACAGCAGGATTGATATATTGTGCAAAAAGATCGAAAAAATCTTATCCGATATAAGCATGGCGAAGAAGCCCAGACCGTGTGGAGTATGCAAAAGCATATCTCATTTCACTGATGAGTGCCCTACTCTACTAGAAGAGATGGAAGAAGTGAACACTGTAGGTGGCCAGAATGGGCATTTAAGAAGATATGATCCCCATTCTCAGACTTATAATCCTGGCTGGAGAGACCATGAAAATTTCAGATGGAGAAGGCCAGAGGATGAGCATCCTGCAGGCCCATTACCACCACCGGAAGAAAAGAGAAAGTACAGGTTGGAGGATCTTATATTTACCATGGTTGAGGAAAATGAGAAATTTAAGCAAGAGACTCGAGCTGGTCTCTCGCACATGAGCAAGCAAATTAACCAATTAGCTCAAGCCAGGCACAAAATGGAAGAGAAAAATGGAAAGCTGCCTTCCCAAGTTGAAAATCCAAGAGAGCAGGTGAATGCAGTAGCTCTAAGGAGTGGAAAAGAACTTCCGGAGATAGTCAGGCCAGTACAAGAGAAGGACGATGTGCCCTTTGAAGAAGAAGTGGAAAAAGTTCCCACAAAGGACGAGGCACACGAAGCTAAATAGGAAGATACTGTGCCCATTCCACAAGTGAAGCATCCTGCTAAAGTGCCAATTCCTGTAAAATGGAAGCCTCCTTTTCCAGGGAGATTGGCACAAAAAGAAAAGAAGATGAAACCAGGGAGATGCTAAAAGTATTCAGTAAAGTGGAGATCAATATTCCACTGATTGAAGCAATCAAACAAGTGTCGCTGTATGCCCGGTACCTGAAAGAGCATTTCACTAGAAAGGTGTGATTCAATGATGATGCAAGGTTCCTAGTTGGGGAGAATGTATCGACAGTGATACAGAGGAAGCTACCCAAGAAGTGCGATGATCCAGGGATGTTCATAATTCCTTGCAACATAGGAAACAAGAAAGTGGAGAAGGCCATGCTGGATTTAGGGGCATCAATCAACGTAATGCCCCTGTCGGTATTTAAAGAGTTAAAGATTGGACCTCTGAAAGAGACCCGTGTAGTCATTCAGCTTGCTGATAGGTCTAATGTATATCCAGAAGGCCTCATTGAAGATGTATTGGTTAAAGTGGACGAGCTTATTTTCCCAGCAGATTTTTATGTATTTAATATGGGCACATCGACTTCAAATTCTTCAGTGTTGTTCCTGGGAAGGCCTTTCATGAAGACAGCTCGGACCAAGATTGATGTGGACAAGGGCACACTAACGTGTGAGTTTGATGGGGAGACGGTGACGTTCAACATATTCGAAGCATTAAAGCATCCCCCAGATACAGAAAATTGCAGTTTTGTGAATACCTTCCATCACCCAAATCGATCTACCCTATCCATGGTGAGCAATAGAGATCTATTGGAATGGGCATTATGGGATGGCCTAACCAACCAGGATGCCCTGGATGAAGACGATGACGTTACGGAAGGAATCATGATGCTGTACACATTGGAAGAAATGCCATACAGCTGTGTGAATTATGGTGTGCCCATTCGGAGAAATGAGGATAAGCTGATGTCTTCTATTGTCAAAGCGCCCACGCTGGAATTGAAGGCATTACCAAGGCATTTGAAGTATGTCTATTTAGGGGATAATGAGACTCTTCCTGTAATCATAAGTGCGGGGTTAAATCAAGCTGATGAGGACCGCCTATTGAGATTATTGTGGATATACAAGGAGGCACTCGGATAGACTTTGGTAGATATAAAGGGCATTAGCCCAGCAATTTGGATGCACAAGATTTTCTTGGAAGATGATGCAAAGCCCGTTCGTGATCCACAAAGAAAGCTCAATCCAGTGATGAAGAATGTGGTGCTAAAAGAGATTATAAAGCTACTGGACCAGGGCATTATATACCATATTTCAGATAGCAAGTGGGCCAGTCCAATCCATGTTGTTCCCAAGAAATCGGGCATTCAAGTTGTGAAAAATGAGAAGGGAGAGCTTGTGCCCACATGACTGCAAACTAGCTGGAGAGTTTGCATTGACTACCGAAAATTGAACACGGTCACGCGGAAGGATCATTTCCCACTTCCATTCATTGACCAGATGCTGGAGAGACTCGCAGGAAACAAGTTCTTTTGTTACTTGGATGGATACTCAGGATACATGCAGATTGCAGTAAGTCAAGAGGACCAGGAGTAAACAACATTCACATGTCTATTCGACACATTTACCTATCACAAGATGCCCTTTGGCCTCTGCAATGCTCCTGGCACATTTCAGCGATGTATGATGAGCATATTCTCTGATTTGCTCGAAAACTGCATTGAAGTATTCATGGACGACTTCACGGTGTATGGAAGCTGCTTTGGTCAATGTTTAGACAATCTAAAAAAGGTGTTGCAGCATTGTGTGGACAAATGCCTAGTGATAAACTACGAAAATTGCCATTTCATGGTCAGAGAGGGCATTGTACTAGGCCATATCATTTCAGAGAGGCGCATTGAGGTCGATAAAGCCAAAGTGGACATAATTGAAAAATTGCCATATCCCACTTCGGTGAAGCAAGTGAGAGGATTCCTGGGGCACGCTGGATATGACAGGAGGTTTATAAAAGATTTTGCAAAAATTGCCCAGCCTATTACTCACTTATTACAACGAGATGTCTCATTTGAATTTGATGAAGAATGTAAGAAGGCATTTAATTTTCTGAAAAGGCAACTGGTCACAGCACCGGTTATCCTACCACCTGATTAGGGAATGCGCTTTGAGATTATGTGTGAAGCCAGTGGCTACGTTGTGGGCGTTGTGCTGGGTCAGAAGAGAGGAAAAGAAAGCCATGTAATTTACTATACCTCCAAGACTCTGAATGGGGCATAGTGTAATTACACCACTACTGAAAAGGAGCTATTGGCAGTAGTGTTTGCATTTGAGAAGTTTTGGTCCTATCTCCTGGGAGCAAAGAGCATTGTTTACACAGATCACGGTGCCCTGAGGCACTTGATGGCCAAGAAGGAGACAAAGCCGAGACTAATTAGATGGATCATGCTCTTGCAGGAGTTTGATTTCAAGATAAAGGTTAAGAGTGGGGCACAGAACTTGGTAGCTGATCATCTGAGCCGAGTGCTGAATGAAAAAGGTGATGAGATACCCATTACGGATCATTTTCCTGATGAGCACTTGTACTCAGCACGGGGAACACTGGAGCCCTGGTATGCAGATATAGTGAACTTTTTGGAGTCAGGAGAGCTACCAACTGGGTACTCAAGGTACCAAAAGAATAAACTAAGGCATGGGAGCAAGTTCTATGCCTAGGATAGCCCTATTCTATGGAGGACATGTGCTGATCAAATTATAAGAAGATGTGTCCCAGATTATGAAATTGAGAAGATTTTGAAGCATTGTCACAATTATGCTTGCGGAGGGCATTTCGGACCAAACTGAACAGCGAGAAGAGTTCTGGATTGTGGATTCTTTTGGCCCACAATTTTCAAGGATGCCCATGACGTTTGCAAAAGATGTGATCAATGCCAGAGGGTCGGGAACATCACAAAAAGGAATGAAATGCCTCTGACGCCCGTCATGCTAGTGGAAATTTTAAATGTTTGGAGAATAGATTTCATGGGACCCCTTGTAAATTCCAAGGGGAACCATTACATTATCCTGACAGTGGATTATGTGTCTAAATGGGTGGAGGCAAAAGCTACTCCTACTAATGATACAAGGGTAGTAGCCGCATTTCTGAAATCTCACATTTTTAGCTGGTTTGGTGTGCCCAGGTCCATCATCAGTGATCAAGGGACCCATTTTTATAACCAAACGATTGAGATGCTATTGAAAAAGTATGCGATAAATCATATAGTCACAACAGCCTATCATCCACAAGAGAATGGCCAAGCTGAAGTCTCAAATCGAGAAATTAAAGCCATCCTTGGGAAGGTAGTGAATCCAAGTCAAAAGGACTGGAGTGCTCATTTGGATGATGCCCTGTGGGCATACCGGACAGCATTTAAAACTCCAATTGGGATGTCCCCATACCTAATGCTATTTGGGAAGTGTTGTCATCTGCCAGTCGAGCTGAAGCACAAGGCATGATGGGCACTTTAGAAGCTGAACATGGATAAGGATACAGCGGGGCATTTCAGAAAATTTCAAATTCAGGAGCTGAAAGAAATGAGAATGGAAGCCTATGATAATGCTGTGCTTTGCAAGGAAAAGATGAAGAGGCTTCATGATCAAGTGATTAGAAGAAAGAGATTCTTTCCAGGACAGCAAGTGCTTTTGTACCATTCAAGGTCTAAATTGATTGGAGGAAGTCTGAGAACCAAGTGGGTTGGTCCATTTGAAGTCTATGCGGATGTAGTGAACACTACTATTCAATATATACTATTCTGGGTTGATGACTGTAATTTTTCTAGCAATTGTTGTAATATTTCTGTAATAGTAGATAGAACAAGCTTGTGGAAGAAAGGGGAAAAATTAGAGAGAAGAGGAGGGAGAGTTGGGAATATTTTTTTTCGTATCATATTTCTGCCACAACCGAGTATATATACTACAGCTGGCGTACAACCCTAAAAAAACACCTTAGGTTAAAAAGTGAACAAAGTAAAATATGACATAAATTTAATTAAGATACTACAGCTCTCCTTAATTCTTTCAGCCACTATCTTCGGCCCAAATCATCTCGCAGCCCATTTGATTTAATACTTGACCTCGGCCCAAACCGGTAGCCCAGAACCGATCCTTATCATCACAGTGTCGATCTAGGAAAATCAATAACCCTAATTCATCAAAGGTTGAGTCTTTACCATCTTCAGCAACAACTACGCTCGATCCAACCTTCTCAACCTCTGCTATCACCAAATTAGCTTCCCCTTTTACAATTCCCACCTTCTCCTCTTTCAATCCCAAGACAATACCCCCGGTGTAGGTGATTCTCGTCCCCGAGAATCCCAGGCACCAAACTTCCGATGGAGAAAGGATTTGTCTTCCCAAGTGGCGCGGGCACTATCAGAGTTTACCCATAGTACCAGCGTCTACGGAATGCGGAGGCCACGATGAAGCAAAACACGGTGGTCTAAAGCTTGTATAGGAACAATGTGGAAGTCTCCGTCGGCAATAGTGGTGGGAAGATCTGAAGCAGGTATTTCTCATTTCCCCAAACATTTTTTTAACAGTGACACATGAAACACTGGATGAATTTTAGATATAGGAGGTAAGTTCAATCTATATGCGACTGTACCAATCTTCTCCAGGATAGTGTAGGGACCATAGAATTTAGCTGAGAGTTTGAGATTCCGTCGGAGGGCGACGGAGTTTTGCCGGAAGGGTTGCAGTTTGAGATAAACTTGCTCCCCGACCTCAAATCTCTGATCTTTCCTTCTGCGATCAGCATACCATTTCATTATGCTTTGAGCATGCATTAGATTTTCTCTTAGGGCTTGCATCATTTGTTGCCTTTGTGTCAATGTTTCTGCCACGTTTGTATTCTGGGAGTCAATATAGGAAGTAAGGGCCTAGGTGTTAGGAGGAACACCATAGAGTGTCTGGTAGGGTGTGCACTTAAGACTAGTATAGTAGTTGGTGTTGTACCAATACTCAGCTAATGGTATCCATTGCAGCCACTTCCTGGGGTTGGCATTAGTCGTGCACCGAAGATAGTTCTCTAGGCATTGGTTAAGCCTCTCTGTCTGGCCATCTGATTGTGGATGGTAAGCAGAGCTCATTTCCAACTTAACTCCAATTAATCTGAAAAATTCCCTCCATAAAGAGCTAGTGAACACAGTATCTCTATCTGTAACTATGCTAACTGGAGGCCCATATAGTTTGTAGATGTTATCCATAAAGACCTTTTCCACAGTCTCAACTGAGTAGGGGTGGGACATAGGAAGGAAATGCCCAAATTTGGTGAACCTGTCTATAACTACCAATATAACATCCTTACCACACGATTTAGGTAACCCTTCCACAAAATCCATGGAAACATGGGTCCAGGATTGTTTAGCAACAAGGAGAGGCTAAAGGAGACCAGGAAAGAGCCCCTGATCTGACTTGTGTCTTTGGCACACATCACACTCTTGCACCCATTTAGTTACATCAGATTTCATATTTGGCCAATAAAAAATTCCCTTTAGCCTCATATATGTTCCATTAATGCCTGAATGCCCTCCATAGCTTGAATTGTGCATAGCTGATAGAATCTGAGACCTGCAATCCCCAAAGTTTCCCACTCCTAGCCTGCCTTTGTACCTAACCAGTCCTTCAGTGATGGAAAAGTCAAGGTAGGAGTCTGCCTCCACTAGCTTAGCACTCAGAATTTTGGAAAAGTAGGGATCCTTGGAGTAGCTGTGAGTAACCTTTTGCACCCAGCTAGGTATAGCAGTGGTGATAGCTGCACATTCCAGCTCTGGAATATCTTTTCTAGAAAGAGCATCACCAACCTTGTTATCAACTCCCTTTTTGTACTGTATGTCATAGTTGAACCCTAGGAGCTTGGTGACCCACTTTTGTTGTAAAGGGCTCATCACCTTTTGATCCATCAAGTACTTAAGAGCTTGCTGATCAGTTTTAATGATGAACTTGTGTCTTTGGAGGTAGACTCTCCACTTCTTGACAGCTAACATAACAGCCAAGAATTCTCTTTCATAGATGGAGAGTGCTTGGTTCCTTGGGCAGAGGGATTTGCTCAAGTAGGCTATAGGTCTTCCTTCCTGAGTGAGCACTGCTCCAATCCCAAACCCACTGGCATCAGTTTCCAGTATAAATGGTTTACTGAAATCTGGTAATGCCAGAACTAGGGTAGTTGACATGGCTACCTTGAGCTTATGAAAAGCCATCTCTGCCTCATGATTCCAGTGGAAGTTGTCTTTCTTCAAATGATCAGTGAGTGGCTTGCTGATTAATCCATATCCTTGTACAAACTTCCTATAGTAACCTGTGAGTCCAAGAAACCCTCTTAGTTGTTTGAGATTCTTTGGAATAGGCCACTTAAGCATGCAATCCACTTTCTGTGGATCTGTGGAAACCCCTTCTTGTGTTATGATATATCCCAGATAGTCCACCTTAGTAGTTCCAAAACTGCATTTGCTTTGCTTAGCAAAGAGCTTATGGGTTCTAAGCAACTGCAAGACCTCCCTTAAGTGTAATAGGTCTTGTTCCCAGCTAGAACTATAAATTAAGATGTCATCAAAGAACACCAGGACAAACTTTCTGAGTTGATCTCTGAAGGTGTGGTTCATGAGTTCCTGGAATGTTGCTGGTGCATTGCACAAGCCAAAAGGCATCACCACAAATTCAAAATATCGATGGTGAGTGCTAAAGGCAGTTAGATGTCTGTCTTGTGGCCTCACCAGGATTTGAAAATACCCAGACCTAAGATCAATCTTAGAAAAATACCTAGCTCCATGCAGCTCATCTAGAAGTTCATTAATTATAGGAATAGGAAACTCATGCTTGATAGTGAGGGAGTTAAGATACTTGTAGTCAACACACATCCTCCAGGATTGGTCCTTCTTTTTTACCAAAATTACTGGGGAGGCAAAAGAGCTCCTGCTATGTTGTATGAACCCAGACATCAGTAACTCCTTGATGATCCTCTCAATCTCATCCTTATGACTGTGAGAGGTTCTATAGGGGTGTTGGTGCCTAGACAGGCTGTTGGGCTTAAGGGTTATGTGATGTTTAATTCTCCTTATAGGTGGTAGCTCAGTAGGTTCTGCAAATACATCCTTATATTCTTCTAATAACCCTTCCATGTCAGGACCTGCTGCAGTGTTTGGAGTCTGGGGTTTAGTGACAAAAACCTTCTCAACATCATTACTCTGGTAGTGTAGCAATTTGAATAGGGAATGCCCAGCTATCATGTGGCAATCCACTAATGATTTACTAGCTTGTAGCTTAATCTTTTGTTCCCCTTGAGTTACTGTAAATGTCATGTGTTTGTAATCCAGCTCTATAGGGGTGCAAGTCTTCAACCAATCTCCTCCTAAGATTAGGTCATACCCCTCAGTCTTTAACAGCCTAGGAGAGTGACTGAAATCATGGCCCTGTACTTGCCAACTGAATCCAGTAGCTTGGCTTTCACTGACCAGCTTCTGTCCATTGGCTACCCTCACCAGAATTGGGGAGGCAGGTTCAATGAGATACCCTAGCCTTTTGGCAGTAGCTTCTTGAATGAAACTGAGAGTGCTCCCAGTGTCAATGAGTATGAGTAGCTCTTGGCCTTCTCTTTTTCCCACTACCCTCAAGGTAGTGATCCCTTCTGACCCTGTAACTACATTTAAAGACATTTGTACATCTTCCATGGGAGGATCTCCATCATCAATAGGTTCTTCTTCTGGGATGGTGGGAAATGCATGTATAGAAGCTAACTCTTCTTGTTCTGTCATAATCATGTAATTGATTCTATTTTTGCACATGTGCCCAAACACATAAGGTTTATCACAATTGTAACAAAGCCCCTTTTCTCTCCTTGCAGCCATTTCAGTAGTGGTTAATAGCTTGGTTGGTGGTTTCAGGGATCCCGGGGGTGCCCTGCTGTTACCAAAAGATCCAGGATCAGTTCTCCTGAAGTTAGGAGATTGTCCTTGGTAAGATTTCTCAGTCCCTTTGATCTTCTTGGAAATAGCATCTATGGTGTGGATTTGGCTTCTCCCTAGTTCAATAGCTTGGTGTAGAGATCTGGGGTTAAACATGGTAACTGCAGCTTGCAACTCCTTCAGATAACCCGCTGATAAAACTAGCAATAAAATAGTTCTCAGAGTAGACACTAGGGTTAAACAAAGCCATACAAGCTCTTAGTTCTTCAAAATTATCCATATAGTCATCATAGGAACCTTGGTGCTTAAGATTATTAAATTCTATAATAACCTTGGTCTCCCTTAGCTCTTCAAACCTGGCAGCAACAATATCCAGGAATTGGTTCCAGGGTAGGTCCTTAAACTTGGTGCTGTAGTTTTGGAACCACTGGGCAGCCTTGCCCTCAAAGTGTAAAGAAGCTAGGATTACCTTCTGGGAATCTGGAATATTGGGAACTAGCTGGAAATACTGGGTACATCTTAAAATCCAGGCTCGGGGTTGAGATCCATCAAATCTGGGGAAATCAACTTTTGGGTGTGGGTTGTAAACCTGAGGGTATGACAGTTGAGAGTGTGGATTACTTTACCCTACTTGGAGTTTAGGGCTAGAAGTGTATTGGGACTGAATTGTAGATCCACTCTCCACTACTGCAGGGCTTGGAGGGGCACCCAGTATAGATTGCTCTTCAGACGTTTCCTTCCCTTTACATAAATTGGAAAGTTACAATTGTATAGAGGTGAGAGTGTGGGTTAGGTGATCATACTTGGAATTGACCCCCTTCAATTGATCCTGCACCTGGGTAGCAATTTCCCCAAGTTTTTCTTGCATCTTTAATTCAACAGCATCTCTTTTCATTATTTCTGCTTCAAATCTCTGATCCATACGTTTTTGTGCCTCTTACAGATCCTTCAATCTTGTACCTTCGGCCATGGCAGGAATCCGGCTCTAAGATACCAATTGTAGTGAACACTACTATTCAATATATACTATTCTGGGTTGATGACTGTAATTTTGCTAGCAATTTTTGTAATATTTCTGTAATAGTAGATAGAACAAGCATGTGGAAGAAAGGGGGAAAATTAGAGAGAAGAGGAGGGAGAGTTGGGAATATTTTTTTTTGTATCATATTTCTGCCACAACCGAGTATATATACTACAGCTGGCGTACAACCCTAAAAAAACACCTTAGGTTAAAAAGTGAACAAAGTAAAATATGACATAAATTTAATTAAGATACTACAGCTCTCCTTAATTCTTTCAGCCACTATCTTCAGCCCAAATCATCTCGCAGCCCATTTGATTTAATTCTTGACCTCGACCCAAACCGGTAGCCCAGAACTGATCCTTATCATCACAGTGTTGATCTGGGAAAATCAATAACCCTAATTCATCAAAGGTTGAGTCTTTACCATCTTTAGCAACAACTACGCTCGATCCAACCTTCTCAACCTCTGCTATCACCAAATTAGCTTCCCCTTTTACAATTCCCACCTTCTCCCCTTTCAATCCCATGACAGCAGAATGCCCCAATGGGGCAGTTGAGCTTAAAAATCCAAAAATTAGAGGGCAATTCAAAGTAAATGGCCATCGTCTCAAACCATACCTAGGGCATTCTGATCGGAATGCTAGAGTAGTCTGGCTTGGGGAGCCCATTTACACATAAGCAGAGATTTTGTTTTGCCCACGACAATAAATGGGGCGCTACTGGGAGGAAACCCAGATTTTTAATTGCTTTATTTCATTTTTATTTTAATTAAATAAACTTTCTAGTTAATTAAATTAGATCAGGGGTAATTTTACGCTTGTTTTTGGATAAGTATGTGATCTGCAGGTGAGGATAATGAGAGAGAAGCAAGAGATAGAGTTAAATCTCAAAAAATTAGGGCCTATGAAGTAGGGCACTCTGAAGAGATAAAGATAGAGTCCGATTTTTTAGGGATAATGCTTATCCATTACTGTGGGCATACCGATCGAAGAAAAACCCTAAGAATATGAAAGATCCCGGTCACATCAAGCTACAGTAACACGATACTTAAAACAAACCCCACAAAATCAAAACAATCACTTTCATTCTCTTCGAATTTTTCTGAAACATCCAAACCCTCTTCGAAAAACCCTTCAAGCAGAAACCTTTCCACCACTTCTCAAGCTTCAAAAATGGTGAATACCAGAGGCAAGAAAACTACTCCCAAGGCTAAGGGCAAGCTGGAGTTCGAAGCTCCCGCTGTGGTCGAGAAGCCCGCGCAGCCAAAAGCTGTAAAGAAGAAGGCTGTGAAGCCTAAGGTTGGAGTCACCACCGGAGCTGTCACCGAAGCATCCAGTAAGATTGCTGAAGAGATTGTGCCTGAAAAGGAGCCCGCGGTGGTGGCGGAAGAGACGAGCTCTTCAACACTGTGACAAGAAGAACAACCGGAAAAGAATCCCATGAATGTGGCCATGCAAGAAAAGGAACCAGATGCGAAGCCCATAATGGAGCAAGTTCAAGTAGCAGCAAAAGTGACCATGAAGAAAGAGAAGAAACTAGCTAGGGTTCCTACACCCAAGCCATCTGAAGAAGTTGTCGAGGAAGAAGAGAATGTGGAAGAGGAAGGAGATGAAGGGTTAGATGATTTTGTGGATGAACTGGATGAGATGCATTCTCAGAGAGAGGAGGAACCTCCAGTGGAGATAAAGAAAAGGGCTCTGGAGAAAGCCAAGGGGAAGAAAAAAGTTGGGAAGCCCATTCCAGAGCAGTCAGAGCAGCCGGAAGATTCTCAGCGTGAGGAGACCGAGGATGAAGCCTCTGAGCAGGAGGACGAGGAGCAAGAACAGAGTGAGCGATCTCAAGCTCACACGCTCGTTGAGGAGCCCTCAGAGGACTCGCTGCCCAAGTGGAGGGTCGGCAAGGCCGTGGCCGTAAAGGCAGGAGAGAAGTTTGCTGGAGAACCCTCTTCACGGAAGAGGAAGGCTGAGGACGGCACACCAAAGCCCGAACCCAAAAAGAGCAGAGGAGTGGGGAGCCCCACTCCAGGAAGGTTTAGAAGCGGTCCACCACCGGTTCGGGGCATCATAAACTCAAAAGATGTCCACCATGAGTCTCTCGTCGCTCTGGGTATAGACCAGGAGGTAAGAGATCTTTTCGCTGCTATTGGGTGGGAATTTTTCCTTGATATGGAGTGTGTCATTTTCTCTACTCTCTCGCGAGATTTTATTCAAAATCTTAAAATTAAACCTGTGAGTAAGCCTGCTACGTCAACTAAGATTATGAATTTTAAAATTTTGGGAAAAAGTTTTTCTATGTCTGCCGATGAATTGAACATGCTGCTGGGTATTGTGTCTTATATGGATCTCCAGGATGATTGGTATGTGAATGCATTAACTGTTGTGCCCGACTCTGCTGAGGGAGTCGAGGCAAAATGGGTTGAGGTTGGGGATGGCTCCACTTATGAAAGTAGAGCCACAAAAGGCTATTGTTGGAATAATGAAGCTTTGAGATTTTGCCATAGGGTGCTAGCCTACAGTTTCTTTGGTAGAAAGGATAGCTCTAATTCTATAACTAATCAGGAGCTTTTCATTCTATGGTGCATGTTTAAGAAAATTAAAATCAATTTTATCTCAGTCGCCATCGCGCACTTCAGGGAGATAAAAACACGCCCTAAGCATAGATTATCTCTTGTACCCAATTGATCACCCAAATCGCTGTTAGATCTAGATTGCTGGATTTGAGCACCACTGACTTGACTCCCCTACCCCTTGAATTCTTTGATATTGCTTGCTTAAAGAGAATGCAGGACGTGGTGGATGATGAAGAAGGAAAACTTGTTTACTTTGTGCAGAGGACAGATCCCTCGAGCCTTTTGATGATTGTAGGTACATCCAGGAAGCCACCAGCAGGGAGGGCTCAGCAAGGGGAGCATCCAGTTACTGTGATTCTGAAAAAGTTAGAAGTATTGGAAAATGCCCAGTCCCAGACAGAAGAGAAATTAGACTGCATTGAGACAGCCCTGAAGGCTTACTTTAAGCACGTTGGTTTTTATACCCAACGCCCTCATTCGATTGAATCCTGGTTCTGTTCTTTCCTTAGATTAAGTTTTTTTTTTGTTTTTTGTTCTTTGTTGTTGTTTGTGTGTCGCCCCTGTTCACCCACTTTGCCTAGTGCAAAGTGTGTGGGTGGGGGCATTCCAGTTATGTTTGTTTTCGTGTTTTTTTTGTTATTTTTTGTTGAGTCTGTTTAAACACTTTGCAAAATGCAAAGTGTGTAGGTGGTTAGTTGAGTTAAGCATGTCTTCTGTGAAGTCTATGTGGCCATTGCATTTGATATTTTCAACCTTAAACTGCTTTATATCAAAATTCAGCATGTCCACATAAGATAGGGATGACGAAAGAGTTTAGCATAACCTAGGCCACTAAATAGATGACATAGGCTATTTTTTGCTGAGCCACTAAAAAAGAATCTTACCCACCAATGACAGCCTTTGCAGCCCATTGAGCCTATGAAATACTCTGGCAGTTTTTTGTTTGGGATGGTAAAATATATAGCCAGAGCATTACAAGAGCCTGAAAAAGAAAAAAAAAATGGTAAAGGAAGAATTGTTGGGGGATACTTGTGAAAAGGCCAGAAAAGATAGAGGATAAGAAAAAGAAAAATAATAACCGAGAAAAAAAAAGAGAGAAAAAGAAAAATAAATTCCCATAGTCTTAAGTGTTCAGAATGCCCAAGAGTAAATAATATTTGTTGTCTGAATGGGGGGGCCTGTACAAAAATAAAGCCCCACCTACATAAAATGCCCATTGTAGCCTAAAAAGCCCTATTGATACTTATGCATTTGTGATTTCTGGAGTTTGATGATAGAATTGTAGCAAGCTTATGGGACAACTAAGTACATAATTGCATTGATCTGAGTGTATACACTGAGCCTAAATACTGAGTTAAGAGAGCTTGTGAGGATAACCAAGCTAAGCTCATTTTTTACTTATTTTTGGTATGCTGATACCTTGAAGTTTTGTTGGAATATTGAATGTTATGTGCCCACACTGATTAAGAGTTTCAAGGCTTTGTTTTGAGTTTGTTCTTTTTGCCTTTCTTTTCTTTTTTTTTCTGGACGCATTGCATCCTATGCTTGAGGACAATCATGTCAAAAGTGTGTGAGTGTGATAAGTCCATTTATTTCATATTTTTACGGGCATTTTGTTTGTTATAAATGTCCTTTTTCGTGTGTTTTGAGTCAAAAAGAACCAGGATAAGGTCAAGGGCATTGCGAACGTCGAGTCTGGTGAAAGAGGCATTTTATGCCCAATTATTCAAGCAAAATCCAAGCTAAATATTCAGTCAGAGGCACAGGGGACGTCTTTCAGCACTCATCCTACATTCGTGATGCGGAATGGGCATATCAGAGATGAATGAGGCTGACTATATGATGACGTGCCTACTTTGTTCGTGTAGACTCGACAACAGGCTAGGCTAGGGTAATTGTGGAAAAATAAAAATTCAGTTAGAGGAGAGAGACGAGAAATATCGCTACATTATCCGAAGAAGAGTTGGTGATGAACTGGACTCCTAGAGGCGCTGCAAAGAAGAGATAAGCCCAATCCCTAAAAAATAGAGATTTGGTCAACTTATGCTTATCCAGTCAGATAGGGGAGGGCACTCCAGTTCCGAAAATCCAGTGAAGACCCCAGTTTGTTGGGGGATCTCTAATTCGGAAATGTAACTATTTAAGCTCATTTAATTTCTGGAAGCATAAGCTTTGGCAGTCAGAAACATTGCTACAATTTTACTTTCCTACATTTTCATTTTCGTACACTACTTTGCAGCAAGAAAGAATTCCAATAGGCCTTAAGCCTTTGGACTTAGGAGTATGTTCATAAACTCAACGTTTATGTTGAGTCTTTTTGCTTATTAAATTCCGTAAGTTCTCTTTATAATTATGTCTTTTATTTCTGCTATTTTAATTATGTCTAGCATGCTTGGCTAGACACTTTATTCTGGTGTTTGAACAATGAAAATGGTTTGAATATAAATCTGAACTCATGAGGCCAAAATGGGTATAGTAATGCATAATAGGTTTCTGTTGATTCTTGTGCCTTGTTCCACGTGAATGTGTATCTGAAATGCCCAATGTGGCTGATCACTCATTAGGTAACGAAGGCACACCACTATTAATTGAATTGGCGAATCGTGATTGTGTGTTGGTTCATATAGTAAATAAGGGAATCAATGGGTTGTTGTGGGCACACGAGGAATCGGTAAGCAAAACAGATCTGGGTTCATCTAGGGCACACTGCTGTTTGTTCACTTACAACTCTTTGGGTAACCGGGGGTGGGTGACTGATTAGGGATTTAATTGATGAGGAATCACTTTTAAGTCTATAATGAAAGGATGAATGAGGAGATGCAGAGAGGAATTCGGTCTCCATAACTAGGGGGTTTATCATGTATGAAAATCATTGTGCCCATGAGCGAGTTGATATATATTTAAACCAAATTCAAGTTCAAATGCCAGAACCATTGTTATTTGATATCTTTTTTACTTTCTTTTGCAGATTTAATTTACAGTAGTGACAACAAAAC
Organism: Perilla frutescens; assembly: GCA_026008535.1. Lineage (NCBI taxonomy): Eukaryota > Viridiplantae > Streptophyta > Magnoliopsida > Lamiales > Lamiaceae > Perilla > Perilla frutescens. The sequence goes on from BRKX01000012.1 coordinate 35,944,371, forward strand.
CAAACCCCCTTTTTATAATTAGTTACTTGAAGGTAGATGTTGGGGTTTTTTCGAATTGAACCACCGCAGGATCTAATTGGATGTTCATTAATCCTAATGTCATGTAGATCATAAATTCATGCATCTCATATGTTTTAATTAACCGAGTTTAATTAACATGCAAATCCGGTTTAAACGATTCTACTAAAGCGGAAACATAGAATCGAAAAACGACTTACAAATTAAACGACGGGTGGAGGACAAGATTAAAGATCTAATCTTGTTGTTGTGTATGATGATGATTGGCGCCCCACAGTGATATTCCACTCCTTGATCTTCTGTTGTATTCCCGGACTGAATCTAGTTTCAGGGTGGGCTGAAATCTACTAGATCGGTATGGAATCTGTGGAGATAAAGAGAACACAAGAGGGCCTGATTATTCTTCTTAAAAGTTCGTCCCCCACCTCCCTATTTATAGGGGAGGTGGTCGAAATTTCAGTGTCCCAACCCTACTGGGTTTGGGCCTCTATCCCTTTTTCTATCTCCAGTCCATTAAAGTCATATTGGGCTACAACAGGGATCTAGAAGAATATTAAATTGGCCTGCTAATTTATTTAATTTCCAATATCCAATAAACTTAGGATATTATTAAATAAATTAAGTATTATTTTTATTCCACTAAAGAAATAATATTGACCTACCAATTTAATACATATTTCTGAATATGCTTTCTCCTTTAGTCCAGCCATTCCCCGCGTTTAAGATATAATGCCCATTAATTAATTATGTAAGCTTCTGACAGCTATAATTAATTAATATCTTATCCTTGAGTAGTACCACACAAGCTTTACTCATGCACGAAATAAATTCCACCTGCAGGGTTTCAGCATGAACTTGCATTTCCTCAAGGGGACACCATCAAACTGGCGCACCAGGACACGGTGCCCCAACATATTGCACAAGCCATCATAAGTGTAAATGTCACAACCCAAGATATCGAGATTATTGATCCTTATGAAAGAATCTCACCCTTTGATAAATCAAAGCTTCAAACACTACACGTATATGTCTGCCAACACATAGGGGTTAAGAACCCGAACTCTGTGGATTCTTATTCTCTCATTTAAGGTCAGAATAGAGAATAGAATCCTAAGTAGATCCTCCTCAATACACTTGACCGTGTATTAGAATAATCAGTTAGTCAAGACAAACTAACTATCAGATTATTCTACGGCGTACCGATAGCAGGTTCAGTGCCATCTAAACCGTGAGCCTTTTAATACATTACAAGGAACCTGATGATATGATCTAACCATGTGTTTACCCACACCATATCATCTACAATGTAAGTATAGTGAACATGCATATAAATATAACAATTTAAATGCAAACAGTGACTGCAATAATATTCATTCTATATCATCATAAAACCATTATTAATAATGTATACAAAAGACAGGTCTTCTAGTATACAAAACCAACAATCTCCCACTTATACTTGAAGCATGTCTTTCAAATATAAAACAAACTGGCTAACTCTCCAACTCTAACTAAAATCTCAAACGGCAACCCCGGGTCTGCATCTCACTCCCATTTTCTCCACGTGACCGTAGAAGGTCTTAGCCGGAAGGCTCTTCGTGAATGGATCAGCTAAATTGTCCACCGATGCAATCTTGACCACTGCCACATCTCCTCTCTTAACTATTTCTCGTATAAGATGGTACTTTCTCTCTATGTGTTTACTTGCCTTATGGGCTCTGGGTTCCTTCGAATTTGCCACTGCACCCGAGTTATCACAATATACCGTGATACTCCTAGGCAAATCAGGAACCACGCTCAAGTCCAACAAGAAGCTCTTGAGCCAGACGGCCTCTTTTGCAGCCTCAGAGGCAGCTACATATTCGGCCTCCATAGTGGAATCCGCAATGCATTTCTGCTTTATGCTCCTCCATGCAATGGCTCCGCCTCCCAAGGTAAACACATAGCCTGAGGTAGATTTACTCTGATCTTTATCGGATTGAAAATCTGAGTCCGTGTAACCCAAAGGCACTAGACTATCAGAGCGGTACACCAGCATATAATCTCGAGTCCTTTTTAGGTACTTGAGTATATTCTTAACCGCAGTCCAGTGACCTTGTCCAGGGTTAGACTGATATCTGCTTACCATGCCGACTGCATAGCATATATCAGGTCTAGTGCATAGCATAGCATACATAAGGCTTCCCACAGCCGAAGCATATGGAATGCCCTTCATCTCATCTATCTCAGCCTGTGTGTGGGGACACATATCCCTGGATAGATGAATTCCATGCCTGAAAGGTATAAAACCTTTCTTGGAATCCTGCATGTTAAACCTAGCTAGCACTGTGTCGATATATGTCGCCTGGGATAAGCACAACATCCTTTTCTGGCGATCTCGAATTATCTTGATGCCAAGGACATGTCCGGCTTCTCCTAGATCTTTCATATCGAACTGCTTGGACAACCACACCCTTATGTTAGATAATACTTTCTTACTGTTTCCAATAAGTAAGATATCATCAACATATAGCACGAGGAAAGCTACTACGTTTCCGTCACTCTTCTTGTACACACAGCTCTCATCCGGACATTGCACGAATCCATATGACTGGATAACCTCATCAAACCGGATGTTCCAAGACCTTAACGCCTGCTTAAGTCCATAAATGGATCTCTTAAGCTTGCACACTAAGTGCTCTTGGCCTTTAGCAATGAAACCCTCTGGTTGCTTCATGTGGATGTTTTCCTCAAGACTTCCATTCAGGAAAGCCGTCTTGACATCCATCTGCCAAATCTCATAATCCAAATGAGCCGCAATAGACAAGAGAATCCGGATTGACTTAAGCATGGCTACTGGCGAAAAGGTTTCCTCATAATCGATCCCTTCTTTCTGAGTGTACCGTTTTGCCACCAATCTTGCCTTGAAGGTTTCAACCTTCCCGTCAGCTCCTCTCTTGCGTTTGTAAACCCACTTACACCCAATGGGTTTTACCCCATCTTGTGGTTCTACAAGCTCCCAGACTTGATTGTGATCCATAGATCCAATCTCAGACTCCATTGCAATTTTCCAAGAGTCTGCATCTTTGTCTTGGATTGCTTCGTCGTAGGTCCTGGGATCCAATTCATTTAGTCCTTCAGGGAAATCTGAAGATTCACCCAAACCAATGAATCTGTCAGGTTGGCGTACAACCCTCCCACTGCGACGAGGCAGTTCATGTACTTCTGTGACACATTGTGCAGTAATTTGTGGTTCCTCTTCTTGTACTATTGGTGTCAGATTCGAATTTTCCCCTCGAAGTTTCTCGAGTACTATCTCACTTCTTGGCTTGTGATTTATTACATAGTCTTCCTCTAAGAATCGAGCATTGATGCTCACAATGATCTTCTGATCCTTAGGACTATAAAATAAACCACCTTTCGTTCCTTTTGGATATCCAACAAACAGTCTAACATCCGTACGTGGTGCCAGCTTATCAGCTTCCTTATCCAGCACATGTGCTGGACTACCCCAAATCCGAAAATGTCCAAGACTAGGCTTTCGTCCAGTCCAAAGTTCTGTGGGCGTAGATGGGACTGATTTTGATGGAACCACATTCAGAATATAGGCTGCCGTTTCCAGGGCATATCCCCAGAACGAAATAGGCAGATCTGAATAGCTCATCATCGATCTAACCATCTCTAACAATGTTCTGTTCCTTCTCTCCGCCACGCCGTTCTGCTGTGGTGTTCCCGGCGCAGTCAACTGGGATGTAATCCCATTCTCTGCTAAGTAGTCCCTAAATTCATTCGAGAGGTACTCACCACCACGATCAGACCGTAGTGATTTGATACTTTTACCTGTACGTTTTTCCACTTCCGCTCTGAATTCTTTGAAAATCTCAAAGGATTCTGACTTGCGGCGTAACAGGTATATGTATCCATACCTTGAGTAATCATCAATGAACGTGATAAAATACTCGTATCCTCCTCGAGCCTGAACTGACATAGGGCCACATAAGTCAGAGTGAATCAAATCTAGTATCTCTTCAGATCTATTCCCTTTATCCTTAAAGGGTCGCTTGGTCATTTTACCTTCCAAACATGATTCACACAAAGGGAACGATTCTAGGACCAATGAAGACAAGGGCCCATCATTTACTAATCTTTGTATCCGTTTAAGGTTAATATGGCCGAGCCTAAGATGCCAAAGATAGGTTTGATTCATTTCCGAAGGTTCTTTTCGTTTGTTAGGGTTTATGACCGACGTATTCAGTAAATGCATTTGCGTAGTGTTTTGTATAGGATTAAGTAAATAAAGATGTCCATCCAATGTGCCAGAACAGATAAAACGTTTATCACTAAAGATAACAACCTTGTTATCAAAAGAAACAGAATATCCATCCATAAAAAGTTTAGAAACTAAAATCAAGTTTCGCCTAAAACCAGGCACATAAAGACAATCCTTTAAAACTAAAATCCTATCACTACTAAAAGATAAGGTTACGTCTCCCACTGCAACTGCCGCCACTTTCGTAGCATTGCCCATGTAGACTGAAATCTCTCCATTACTCAACTGTCTTTTTACCAGGAACCCCTGTAAAGACATGCAAACATGATCAGTAGCTCCAGTATCTACTACCCATGACTGAGTAGAACAAGTAGCTAAACATGTTTCAACGACGAGAGATTGAGACGTACCCTTTTTCTTCTTCTTGTTAGGACAATCCGCCTTCCAGTGACCTGGCTGGCCGCACTTAAAACACTTTGTCTTTGACTTAAATTCCTCGGGAGGAATCTTAGTCTTAGACTTCTTCACCTTAGGCGCCCCCTCTGCAGCTTTCTTGGGTGCGTTCTTCTTCTTCCTTTTAGTACCGGAAGAAGACGCCCTATTTTCAGCTAGGTGTGCCTCCGGATTTCCTTTTTGAAGTAACTCAGCCGCCTGAAGATCCATGAGCAGTTTAGTCAGGCTGACATCCCTTTTAATCATGTTAAAGTTCAGCCTGAACTGCTCAAACCTCGAGGACAGGCTATGAAGAACAATGTCGATTTGAGAATCGCCATCCAGCTCTCCACCCAAGGTTTCGATCTCAGCCAGATACCCCATCATCGTGAGAACGTGATCCCTAACAGGTATGGAGTCAGACATTCTCGCATCCATTAGTTTCTTCATCGCCAAATGACGTGCTGAGCGGTTCTGATGACCGAAGAGCTGCCTAAGGTTGTACATGATATCATAAGCGGTTTTCATAGGTTCATGCTGATGTTGCAACACATTTGACATAGATGCCAGAATGTAACAGCGCGCCACCTCATTGGACCTAACCCACTTATCATATGCAACCTTTTGGGCTTCGTCAGAACCCTCATCTGGCTTCTGAGGACATACTTCTTCAAGTACGAATTTGTGTCCTTCCGCAGTGAGAACAAGATTAAGGTTTCGAATCCAATCATTTGTAATTTTCACCGATTAACTTGTTTTCTTTGAGAATAGTGGACAGGTTGGAGAGTGCCATGATGATATAGAATAACTGAAAAGTAAATATGCAGTACAGTCACAAACTTTAGGATACTCACATATAATCGTATACCTCAAAAAATTATATGTAATCCACCGACATTTTAAAAATGTTTCTTATAAGCCACGTTAGTGTGGACGTTTATAAAATTCATCCTTAAACAGGTAAAACCACCTTTAATTTACCTCCAGTCAAATTTCCTTATGACAAGTAAATTAATAGTCGGAAATAACCACGGTCGTGTAACCTTCAAATTAATAAGCCACGTTAGTGTGGACGTTTATTAATAAATTACACCTAAGTGTGAACACCATCATCTTAGCACCAAGTCCACTATTTCGAACTCCCTGCTCCAGTTGGAGGAGTCAGTTTGTTCTAGTAGTGTTCTACAGCTATCTTGATAAAGAAGTTTAATTTCTAGAGATAACAGTGATATGACACATCCGTTATGGAGGAAGACCTATTGTCAACTCGCATGTCTATCACATCTCAATTAAACCAGATTAATGGAGACCGTTTGAGATTTCTACATACTTTGGTATGAATCTCTCCCACTTAGTTATTTAAGATTGAGGTTTCATTTTATCCCATTGTAAAACATGCAAACATCACATTAAATGATAAAACACCATTGCATGCTTCAAAACAACATAATAAGCAATAATAATAAGAACCAACTATCATGACTTATATCTCATGTTGCTGAATGAGATAAAACTGGAAAGTCAGCTCCGGAAACTCGGGCATGGCCGCCGCCCTTATCACTGCGCCTCGCCGAAAACCTAGCTCCAATTAGGATTTCGGGACGTGAATCAGTGATACTTCCTTTCTTGAGCTGTGCCACTCTCCTTCTTTGAGTTGATCTTCAAACTTTATTCAATATAGAATATCTATTCCTTAAAGGAAAAAACTAATATATCTAGAATAAAATTACAACTCAATAACTTGGTCTAACAATTTTATTTCTATTACATTAAAACAACATAAAATAAAACCTAGACCTAATCCATGGATTTTCTCATGGATTAAAATCACGTAGCCAAACCGGCATACGGCCCATCATACATCCAACATAAATTAAAACATACATCACATAATTAAGGAGCCATGATAGTCGGTAACCCTGCAAACAAGTCAGTCTACAAATCCAACAATCACAATTACATGATTAGCATAAAATAACATATGATATCCAAACATGACATATTAAATAATGTTCGAATTTTACAATTAATTAAATTAATTAATTCGATATTATCCACAAGATAAAAATTGGAAATTAAAATAATTATCCACCAATTTAAATCTTGTTAAATTTCGAAAATATATCTTAAAATAAATCTGGAAATTATTTATAATTATCCACCAAATTTATTTAATATTTTCTAACCACCCTAATTAAATAATAATTGGATATATTGATATAAATCAAAAATCTAATCCAAATATTATCCATAAGAATCTAAATCTTCAAGGATAAGGTTTGGAGATTTGATTCCAATCCAAAATCTTCCAAAACTTATCCAAATTTAAAATCTTATCACAATTGGATTTTTTATAATTATTTGTATATATCCAAAATCACCTTATCCAAATTTTAATCAATAAATTTCGAAAATTACCAAATAATAAATTTGGAAATTTGATCCACTTCAAATTCTTCCAAATTTAATATTCTATTTTCAAATCTATCTTGATTAAAATTAGGCAAATTAAGATATACATCAAATAACATCAAATCTAAATCCAACCCCATAATTTTCGAACAACCTTAATAAATCAATCTGAAAATTTGATTTTCATCAAAATCTTATCCAAATTAATTTATTAAAATTTCGAAAATTACACTATATTTCACATTTGGAAATTTTGACATTAATCAAAAAACTATTCCAAATAACATAGCTAGGTTTCGAAAATTTCAAGAATTAAAAATCTGAAAATTTTGATCCACTTCAAAAATTACCAAATTTAAAATTCTAATTTCAAACCTATCTAGATTAGAATTAGGCAATCTTTGATATACATCAAAAATCACCAAATCCAATTCTAATCACCATGATTTTCGAACCACACTAGAATTAAATCTGGAAATTTTAATGTTGATTAAAAATCCATCCAAATTTAATACATAGTGTCGAAAATTTTAATTAACAAATTAGGGAAATTAATACATCAAAATTCAAAAATTTTGAACTCCAAATTTTCGACAACCACCATAAAATAAATCTGGAAATTTGAAGAACATCAAATATCATCCCAAATTTAATTTATGATTTTCGAAAATTACATAAAACATCAAAACTAGAATTTTCGAATTACATCAAAAATTCATCCAAGTTTTGAACATACCATTCGAAATTTACCAACATATAAATCTGAAAATTTAAGCAACATAAATATTTCATCAAATTTATACATATATTTCGAATTAATCCAAGGATTAAATCTAGAACAGTGCCAAAACCCGCTCTGATACCAGTTGTTGGGGTTTTTTCGAATTGAACCACCGCAGGATCTAATTGGATGTTCATTAATCCTAATGTCATGTAGATCATAAATTCATGCATCTCATATGTTTTAATTAACCAAGTTTAATTAACATGCAAATCCGGTTTAAACGATTCTACTAAAGCGGAAACATAGAATCGAAAAACGACTTACAAATTAAACGACGGGTGGAGGACAAGATTAAAGATCTAATCTTGTTGTTGTGTATGATGATGATTGGCGCCCCACAGTGATATTCCACTCCTTGATCTTCTGTTGTATTCCCGGACTGAATCTAGTTTCAGGGTGGGCTGAAATCTACTAGATCGGTATGGAATCTGTGGAGATAAAGAGAACACAAGAGGGGCTGATTATTCTTCTTAAAATTTCGTCCCCCACCTCCCTATTTATAGGGGAGGTGGTCGAAATTTCAGTGTCCCAACCCTACTGGGTTTGGGCCTCTATCCCTTTTTCTATCTCCAGTCCATTAAAGTCATATTGGGCTACAACAGGGATCTAGAAGAATATTAAATTGGCCTGCTAATTTATTTAATTTCCAATATCCAATAAACTTAGGATATTATTAAATAAATTAAGTATTATTTTTATTCCACTAAAGAAATAATACTGACCTACCAATTTAATACATATTTTTGAATATGCTTTCTCCTTTAGTCCAGCCATTCCCCGCGTTTAAGATATAATGCCCATTAATTAATTATGTAAGCTTCTGACAGCTATAATTAATTAATATCTTATCCTTGAGTAGTACCACACAAGCTTTACTCATACACGGAATAAATTCCACCTGCAGGGTTTCAGCATGAACTTGCATTTCCTCAAGGGGACACCATCAAACTGGCGCACCAGGACACGGTGCCCCTACATATTGCACAACCCATCATAGTGTAAATGTCACAACCCAAGATATCGAGATTATTGATCCTTATGAAAGAATCTCACCCTTTGATAAATCAAAGCTGCAAACACTACACGTATATGTCTGCCAACACATAGGGGTTAAGAATCCGAACTCTGTGGATTCTTATTCTCTCATTTAAGGTCAGAATAGAGAATAGAATCCTAAGTAGATCCTCCTCAATACACTTGACCGTGTATTAGAATAATCAGTTAGTCAAGACAAACTAACTATCAGATTATTCTACGGCGTACCGATAGCAGGTTCAGTGCCATCTAAACCGTGAGCCTTTTAATACATTACAAGGAACCTGATGATATGATCTAACCATGTGTTTACCCACACCATATCATCTACAATGTAAGTATAGTGAACATGCATATAAATATAACAATTTAAATGCAAACAGTGACTGCAATAATATTCATTCTATATCATCATAAAACCATTATTAATAATGTATACAAAAGACAGGTCTTCTAGTATACAAAACCAACAGTAGAATCATAACAGCTCTCTGTGGGATCGACACGTACTCATTAGCTGGCTACGCTCATTGTGGGAACAGGAGTTATAAATTATTTTTGAGCGTAAAATGACCGCGCGTCAAAATTGACGCCGTTGCTAGGGAGCTGATTTCTAGTGATTATACCTTCCACGATTGGTGAGCCTGAAAGTTGATGCCCATAGGCTTTTCAGAGGAGACTCTATTGTATGATCCGAAGATAGAGATGACTTTGAGAAAAATAGGGCAGCAACGAAGAGGGCACGCCAAGCCGCAAACAGACCTCGTGAGCCCACACCACAACTAGAAGATCAAGAAGATGAAGGGCACGAGGAGGAAGGATGGTTTGAGAATGGCCACAAGATCAACATGGCCACAAATGGAAATGCTGCAAATGGTAATGCGGATGATAACAGGACTCTAAGGCAGTTGGTTTTTCCGACCAACATGAATCTGCGCCTGATGGGCATTACACTCCCAGCTGTGACTCAGAACTGGGATATTCATGCAAACTTTATCCAGATCTTGCTGAAGTTCCACGGAATGCCCAAAGAGGATCCACAGAGGCACTTGTAAGATTTTGAGATGGTTTGCCAAACTCAACTATCCGACCATGGATGAGAGGAGTATGTGCGGTTGGTCTCATTCCCTTTCACCCTTCAAGATGGGGCACGGGACTGGCTATACACACTATCCACTGGCGCTGTGACCACATGGAGATAACTTCAACAGAAGTTTTTGGAGAAATATTTCCCAACATCCAGAGTGCAAGAAATGAGAAGAAGAATAGGGAGCCTGAAGATGGGAACTACCGAAAGTTTCTATGACTACTGGGGAAGATTCCAGGAAATCCTGGTGAAATGCCCACAGTACCAGATTACTGAACATGATTTCATTCAGTATTTTGTCGGAGGATTGAGACCACATGAGAGGACGATCGTGAATGCCTCATGTGGAGGATCTATTTTGAACAAACAACCTTTTGAAGCATTCAGAATTCTCATTGAAATGGCTGAAGATAATCAAGACTTCGGTAGAGAGGGCATTAGGGTTGTAAGTGAATCAGAGAGGGCACCGGACCAGGACAGCAGGATTGATATATTGTGCAAAAAGATCGAAAAAATCTTATCCGGTATAAGCATGGCGAAGAAGCCCAGACCGTGTGGAGTATGCAAAAGCATATCTCATTTCACTGATGAGTGCCTTAATCTACTAGAAGAGATGGAAGAAGTGAACGCTGTAGATGGCCAGAATGGGCATTCAAGAAGATATGATCCCCATTCTCAGACTTATAATCCTGGCTGGAGAGACCATGAAAATTTTAGATGGAGAAGGCCAGAGGATGAGCATCCTACACGCCCATTACCGCCACCGGAAGAAAAGAGAAAGTACAGGTTGGAGGATCTTATATTTACCATGGCTGAGAAAAATGAGAAATTTAAGCAAGTGACCCGAGCTGGTCTCTCGCACATAAGCAAGCAGATTAACCAATTAGCTCAAGCCAGGCACAAAATGGAAGAGAAAAATGGGAAGTTGCCTTGCATCATAGGAAACAAGAAAGTGGAGAAGGCCATGCTGGATTTAGGGGCATCAATCAACGTAATGCCCCTGTCGGTATTTAAAGAGTTAAAGATTGGACCTTTGAAAGAGACCCGTGTAGTCATTCAGCTTGCTGATAGGTCTAATGTATATCCAGAAGGCCTCATTGAAGATGTATTGGTTAAAGTGGACGAGCTTATTTTCCCAGCAGATTTTTATGTATTTAATATGGGCACAGCGACTTCAAATTCTTCAGTGTTGTTGCTGGAAAGGCCTTTCATGAAGACAGCTCGGACCAAGATTGATGTGGACAAGGGCACACTAACGTGTGAGTTTGATGGGGAGACGGTGACGTTCAACATATTCAAAGCATTAAAGCATCCCCCAGATACAGAAAATTGCAGTTTTGTGAATATCTTCCATCACCCAAATCGATCTACCCTATCTATGGTGAGCAATAGAGATCTATTGGAATGGGCATTATTGGATGGCCTGACCAACCAGGATGTCCTGGATGAAGACGATGACGTCAGGAAATGAATCATGATGTTGTACTCATTGAAAGAAATGCCATATGGCTGTGTAAATTATTGTGTGCCCATTCGGAGAAATGATGATAAGCTGATGCCTTCTATTGTCAAAGCACCCACGCTGGAATTGAAGACATTACCAAGGCATTTGAAGTATGTCTATTTAGGGGATAATGAGACTCTCCTTGTAATCATAAGTGTGAGGTTAAATCAAGCTGATGAGGACCACCTTTTAAGATTATTGCGGCTATACAAGGAGGCACTCAGATTGACTTTGGCGGATATAAAGGGCATTAGCCCCGCGGTTTGCATGCACAAGATTTTGTTGGAAGATGATGCAAAGCCCGTTCGTGATCCATAAAGAAAGCTTAATCTAGTGATGAAGGATGTGGTGTTAAAAGAGATTATAAAGCTACTGGACCAGGGCATTATATACCCTATTTCATATAGCAAGTGGGTCAGTCCAATCCATGTTGTTCCCAAGAAATCGGGCATTCAAGTTGTGAAAAATGAGAAGGCAGAGCTTGTGCCCACACGACTGCAAACTGGCTGGAGAGTTTGCATTGACTACCGAAAACTGAACACGGTCACGCGGAAGGATCATTTCCCACTTCCATTGATTGACCAAATGCTGGAGAGACTCGCAGAAAACAAGTTCTTTTGTTTCTTGGACGGATACTCAGGATACATGCAGATTGCAGTAAGTCAAGAGGACCAGGAGAAAATAACATTCACATGCCCATTCGGCACATTTGCCTATCGCAGAATCCCTTTGGCCTCTGCAATGCTCCTGGCACATTTTAGCGATGTATGATGAGTTTGCTCGAGAACTGCATTGAAGTATTCATAGACGACTTCACGATGTATGGAAGCTGCTTTGATCGATGTTTAGACAATCTGGGAAAGGTGTTGCAGCGTTGTGTTGACAAATGCCTAGTGCTAAACTATGAAAAATGCCATTACATGGTGAGAGAGGACATTGTACTAGGCCATGTGATTTCAGAGAGTGGCATTGAGGTCGATAAAGCCAAAGTGGACATAATTGAAAAATTGTCATATCCCACTTCGGTGAAGTAAGTGAAAGGCTTCCTGGGGCACGCTGGATTTTACAGGAGGTTTATAAAAGATTTTGCAAAAATTGCCCAGCCTATTACTCACTTATTACAACAAGATGTTCCATTGGAATTTGATGAAGAATGTAAGAAGTCATTCAATTTTCTGAAAAGGCAACTGGTCATAGCACCAGTTATCCAACCACCAGATTGGGGAATGCCCTTTGAGATTATGTGTGATGCCAGTGGCTACGCTGTGGGCGTTGTACTGGGTCAGAAGAGATGAAAAGAAAGCCATTTAATTTACTATGCCTCCAAGACTCTGAATGGGGCACAGTGTAATTACACCACTACTGAAAAGGAGCTATTGGCAGTAATGTTTGCATTCGAGAAGTTTCGATCCTATCTCCTGGGAGCAAAGAGCATTGTTTACACAGATCACGGTGTCCTAAGGCACTTAATGTCCAAGAAGGAGACAAAGTCGAGACTAATTAGACGGTTCCTGCTCTTGCAGGAGTTTGATGTTGAGATAAAAGATAAGAGTTAGGCACAAAACTTGGTAGCTGATCATCTGAGCCGAGTGCTGAATGTAAAAGGTGATGAGATGCCTATTACAAATTATTTTCCTGATGAGCACTTGTACTTAGCACGGGGCACACTGGAGTCCTGGTATGCAGATATAGTGAACTTTTTGGAGTCAGAAGAGCTACCAACTGGGTACTCAAGGTACCAAAAGAATAAACTAAGGCATGAGAGCAAGTTCTATGCATGGGATAGCCCTATTCTATGGAGGAGATGTGCTGATCAAATCATAAAAAGATGTGTCCCAGATTATGAAATTGAGAAGATTTTGAAGCATTGTCACAATTATGCTTGCGGAGGGCATTTCGAACCAAATTGAATAGTGAGAAGAGTTCTGGATTGTGGGTTCTTTTGGCCCACAATTTTCAAGGATGCCCATGATGTTTGCAAAAGATGTGATCAATGCTAGAGGGTCAGGCACAAGAAGGAATGAAATACCCATGACGCTCATCATGCCAGTGGAAATTTTCGATGTTTGAGAATGGATTTCATGGGACCCCTGCAAATTCTAAAGGGAACCATTACATTATCCTGGCAGTTGATTATGTGTCTAAGTGGATGGAGGCAAAGGATACTCCTGCCAATAATGCAACGGTAGTAGCCGCATTTCTGAAATCTCACAGTTTTAGCCGGTTTGGTGTTCCCAGGTCCATCATCAGTGATCAAGGGACCCATTTTTGCAACCAAACGATAGAGAGGCTATTGAAAAAGTATAGGGTAAATCATAGAGTCACAACAGCCTATCATCCACAAGGGAATGGCCAAGCTGAAGTCTCAAATTGAGAAATTAAAGTCATCCTTGGGAAGGTAGTGAATCCAAGTCGAAAGGACTGGAGTGCTCATTTGGATGATGCCCTATGGGCATACCGGACTGCATTCAAAATTCTAATTAGGATGTCCCCATACCGAATGCTATTTGGGAAGTGTTGTCATCTGCCAGTCGAGCTGAAGCGCAAGGCATGATGGGCACTTTAGAAGCTGAACATGGATAAGGATGCAGCGGGGAATTTCAGAAAATTTCAAATTCAGGAGCTGGAAGAAATGAGATTGGAAGCCTATGATAATGTTGTGTTTTACAAGGAAAAGATGAAGAGGTTTCATGATCAAGTGATTAGAAGAAAGAGATTCTTTCCAGGACAGCAAGTGTTTTTGTACCATTCAATGTTCAAATTGATGGGAGGAAGTCTGAGGACCAAGTGAGTTGGTCCATTTGAAGTCTATGCGGAATGCCCCAATGGGGCAGTTGAGCTTAAAAATTCAGAAACTGGAGGGCAATTCAAAGTAAATGGCCATCGTCTCAAACCATACCTAGGGCATTCTGATCGAGATGCTAGAGTGGTCTGGCTTAGGGAGCCCATTTAAACATGAGCAGGGATTTTGTTTTGCCCACGAAAATAAATGGGGTGCTACTGGGAGGCAACCTAGGTTTTTAATTGCTTTATTTCATTTTTATTTTAATTAAATAAAGTTTCCAGTTAATTAAATTAGATTAGGGACAATTTTATGCTTGTTTTTTGATAAGTATGTGATCTACAGGTGAGGATAAGGAGAGAGAAGCAAGAGATAGAGTTAAAGCCCGAAAAATTAGGAACTCTAAAGCAGGCACTCTGAAGAGATAAAGATGGAGTCCGATTTTTTAGGGATATTGCTTATCCATTACTGTGGGCATACCGATCGCATAAAAACCCTAAGAATCTAAAAGTTCGTGATCACATTAAGCTACAGTAACACTGTGCTTAAAACAAATCCCACAAAATCAAAACAATCACTTTCATTCTCTTCGAATTTTTCTGAAACATCCAAACCCTCTTCGAAAAACCCTTCAAGCAGAAATCTTTCTACCACCTCTCAACCTTCAAAAATGGTGAATACCAGAGACAAGAAAGTGCTCCCAAGGCTAAGGGCATGCTGGAGTTCGAAGCTCCCGCTGTGGTCGAGAAGCCTGCACAGCCAAAAGCTGCAAAGATTAAGGCTGTGAAGACTAAGGTTGGAGTCACCACCGGAGCTGTCACCGAAGCAACCAGCAAGGTTGCTGAAGAGATTGTGCCTGAGAAGGAGCCCGCGGTGGTGGCGAAAGAGACGAGCTCTTCAACGCCATCACAAGAAGAACAGCCGGAAAAGAATGCCACGACTGTGGCCATGTAGGAAGAGAAACCAGCTACGGAGCCCATAACGGAGCAAGTTCAAGCAGCAGTAAAAGTTACCGTGAAGAAATGGAAGAAACCGGCTAGAGTTCCTACACCCGAGTCATCTAAAAAAGCTATCGAGGAAGATGAGAATGTGGAAGAGGAAGGAGATGAAGGGTTAGACGATTTTGTGGATGAACTGGATGAGATAGATTCTCAGAGAGAGGACGAACCGTCTGTCGAGATAAAGAAAAGGGCTCTGGAGAAAGCCAAGGGGAAGAAAAAAGTTGAGGAGCCCATTCCAGAGCAGTCAGAGCAGCCGGAAGATTCTCAGCGTGAGGAGACCGAGGATGAAGCCTCTGAGTAAGAGGAGGAGGAGCAAGAGCAGAGTGAGTGCTCTCAAGCTCACACGCTCATTGATGAGCCCTCGGAGGACTCACCGCCCAAGTGGAGGGTCGGCAAGGCAGTGGCCATAAAGGCAGGAGCGAAGCTCGCTGGAGAACCCTCTTCACGGAAGAGGAAGGCTAAGGAGGGCACACCAAAGCCCGAACCTAAGAAGAACAGAGGAGTGGGGAGCCCCACTCCAGGAAGGTTTGGAAGCGGTCCACCACCGGTCCGGGGCATCATAAACTCAAAAGGTATTCACCGAGAGTCTCTCGTCGCTCTGGGTATAGACCAGGAGGTAAGGGATCTTTTCGCTGCTATTGGATGGGAATTTTTCCTTGATATGGAGTGTGTCATTTTCTCTACTCTTTCGCGATAGTTTATTCAAAATCTGAAAAATTAAACCTATGAGTAAGCCTGCTACGTCTACTAGAATTATGAATTTTAAAATTTTGGGAAAAAGTTTTTCTATGTCTGCCGATGAATTGAACATGCTGCTGGGCATTGTGTCTAATATGGATCTCCAGGATGATTGGTATGTGAATGCATTAACTGTTGTGCCCGACTCTGCTGAGGGAGTCGAGGCAAAATGGGCTGAGTTTGGGGATGGCTCCACTTATCAAAGTGGAGCCACAAAAGGCTATTGTTTGAATAACAAAGCTTTGAGATTTTTCCATAGGGTGCTAGCCTACAATTTCTTTGGTATGAAGGATAGCTCTAATTCTATAACTAATCAGGAGCTTTTCATTCTCTGGTGCATGTTTAAGAAAATTAAAATCAATTTTGGCTCTGTGGCCATCGCGCACTTCAGGGAGATAAAAACACACCCTAAGCATAGAATCTCTTGTGCCCAATTGATCTCCCAAATCGCTGTTAGATCTAGGTTGCTGGATTTGAGCACCACTGACTTGACTCCCCTACCCCTTGAATTCTTTGATATTGCTTGCTAAAAGAGGATGCAGGACGTGGTGGATGATGATGAAGGAAAGCCTATTTTCTTTGTGCCGAGGGCAGATCCCTCGAGCCTTTTGATGATTGCAGGTACATCTAGGAAGCCACCAGCAGGGAGGGCACAGCAAGGGGAGCATCCAGTTACTGTGATTCTGAAAAAGTTGGAAGTATTGGAAAATGCACAGTCCCAGACAGAAGAGAAACTAGACCGCATTGAGAAAGCCCTGAAGGCCTACTTTAAGCACGTTGGCTTTTTATACCCAATGCCCTCATCCGATTGAAGCCTGGTTCTGTTCTTTCCTTAGATTAGGTTTTGTTTTTTTTGTTTTTTATTCTTTGTTTTTGTTTGTGTGTTGCCCCTGTTCACCCACTTTGCCTAGTGCAAAGTGTGTGGGTGAGGGCATTCCAGTTATGTTTGTTTTCTTATTTTTTTTGTTTTTTGTTAAGTCTGTTTAAATACTTTGCAAAATGCAAAGTGTATAGGTGGTTAGTTGAGTCAAGCATGCGTTCTGTGAAGTCTATGTGGCCATTGCATTTGATATTTTCAACCTTAAACTGCTTTATATCAAAATTCAGCATGTCCGCATAAGATAGGGATGACGAAAGAGTTTAGCATAACCTGGGAAGATTTAAGCCTAATGTTGTATGCCCATTTCACAGCTTTCGTTATTTCATGTGTGAACAATTGTGTGCTTAGAAATTCTAGAACGTACTACTGTTCTATTTGATGCTTGGGAATTGTTGATGCATAAGTAGATGACATAGAACATTTTTTTGCTGAGCTACTAAAAAAGAATCTTACCCACCAATGACACAGCCTTTGCAGCCCTTCGAGCCTATGAAATGCCCTGGCAGATTTTTGTCTAGAATGGTAAAATATATAGCCAGGGCATTACAATAGCCTGAAAAAGAAAAAAAAATGGGAAAGGAAGAATTGTTGGGGAATACTTGTGAAAAGGCCAGAAAAGATAGGGGATAAGAAAAAGAAAAATAATAACAGAGAAAAAAAAAGAGAGAAAAAGAAAAATAAATTCCCCTAGTCTTAAATGTTCAGAATGCCCAAGAGTAAATAATATTTGTTGTCTGAATGGGGCACAGCAGGGTAGTTGACTTAGAAAAAATGGGGGGCCTATACAAAAATAAAGCCCCACCTACATGAAATGCCCACTGTAGCCTAAAAAGCCCCATTGATACTTATGCATCTGTGATTTCTGGAGTTTGATGATAGAATTGTAGCAAGCTTATGGGACAACTAAGTACATAATTGCATTGATCTAAGTGTATACACTAAGCCTAAACACTCAGTGAAGAGAGCTTGTGAGGATAACCAAGCTAAACTCATTTTTGACCTATTTTAGGTATGCTGATACCTTGCAGTTTTGTTGGAATATTGAATGTGATGTGCCCACACTGATTAACAGTTTGCATGCTTTGTTTTGAGTCTGTTCTTTTTACCTTTCTTTTCTTTTGTTTTTCTGGACGCATTGCATCCCATGCTTGAGGACAATCATGTCTAAAGTGTGTGGGTGTGATAAGTCTATTTTTTTGTATTTTTACAGGTATTTTGTTCGTTATAAATGTCCTTTTTCATGTGTTTTGAGTCAAAAAGAACCAGAATAAGGTCAAGGGCATTGCGGAGGTTGAGTCTGGCAAAAGGGGCATTTTATGCCCATTTATTCAAGCAAAATCCAA
The DNA here is from genome assembly GCA_026008535.1 of Perilla frutescens. NCBI lineage: Eukaryota > Viridiplantae > Streptophyta > Magnoliopsida > Lamiales > Lamiaceae > Perilla > Perilla frutescens. The sequence continues at coordinate 35,962,636 of BRKX01000012.1, forward strand.
GCTAAATATTCAGTCAGAAGCACAGAAGACTTCTTTCAGCACTCATCCTACATTCGAGATGCGGAATGGGCATATCAGAGATGGATGAGGCTGACTGTATGATGTCGTGCCCACTTTGCTCGTGCAGAATCGACAACAGGCTGGGCTATGGTAATTGTGAAAAAATCAGAATTCAGTTAGAGGAGAGAGACGAGAAATATAGCTACACTATCCGAAGAAGAGTTGGTGATAAACTGGACTCCTAGAGGCGCTGCAAAGAAGAGATAAGCCCAATCCCTAAAAAATAGGGATTTGGTCAACTTATACTTATCCAGTCAGATCGGGGAGGGCATGCCAGTTTCAAAAATCCAGTAAAGACCCCAGCTTGTTGGGGGATCTCTAATTCGAAAATGTAACTATTTAAGCTCATTTAATTTCTGGAAGCATAAGCTTTGGCAGTCAGAAACATTGCTACAATTTTACTTTCCTGCATTTTCATTTTCGTACGCTGTTTTGCAGCAAGAAACAATTCCAATAGGCCTTAAGCCTTTGGACTTAGGAGTATGTTCATAAACTCAACATTTCTGTTGAGTCTTTTTGCTTATTAAATTCCGTAAGTTCTCTTTATAATTATGTCTTTTATTTCTGCTATTTTAATTATGTCTAGCATGCTTGGCTAGACACTTTATTCTGGTGTTTGAACAATGAAAATGGTTTAAATATAAATCTGAACTCGTGAGGCCAAAATGGGCATTGTAATGCATGATAGGTTTCTGTTGATTCTTGTCCCTGGTTCCACGTGAATGTGTGTCTGAAATGCCCAATGTGGCTAATCACTAGTTAGGTAAAAAGGGCACACCACTATTAATTGAATTGGCGAATCGTGATTGTGTGTTGGTTCATATAGTAATAAGGGAATCAATGGGTTGTTGTAGGCACACGAGGAATCGGTAAACACAATAGATCTGGGTTCGTCTAGAGCATACTGTTGTTTGTTCACTTACATCTCTTTGGGGAACCGGGGGGTGGGTAACTTATTAGGGATTTAATTGATGAGGGATCGCTTTTAAGTTTATAATGAAAGGATGAATGAGGAGATGCAGAGAGGAATCCGGTCTACATAACTAGGTGGTTTATCATGTATGAAAATCGTTGTGCCCATGAGCGAGTTGATTTATATTTAAACCAAATTCAAGTTCAAATGCCAGAACCGTTGTTATTTGATATCTTCTTTACTTTCTTTTGCAGATTTAATTTACAGTGGTGACAACAAAACCAAACCCCCTTTTTATGATTGGTTACTTGAAGGTAGAATTACAACAGCTCTTTATGGGATCGACCCGTACTCGTTAGCTGGCTACGCTCGCTGTGGGCATAGGAGTTATAAATTATTTTTGAGCGCGAAACTACCGCGAGTTAGAATCCCTCATCCAAACTATGGAGCTGATTATTTCGGAAGCACTTGCCCACCTCTCCAACTAACGGAAGAGAATATTCGCCCTTTTTATAGTGGTGAATATACAGCTAAGAGTGCACAAAAAGAAGTAACCAATTTATTTCTCAATCAATTCATATTTGTGGCAATGCAAGATCAAGAGTTGTTCAAACAACTCCACCAGTATTTCTACTGGTTCAACTGGAGATACTAAATGTCTATCCAGTCTCGTTTTCTCATCATTGCATTTCATGGCATGAGTTTCTGGCAAAGAGAAGAAACTTGGAGTCTAAAAGGGATAGGGTAATCAAATCCATTTTCTCCAACCATAGTGTAAGTTCGGAGGATTATGAGCCATCGACTAACCAACAAGATTCCTCTAACTGCCCTACTTGCCGAGCTAAGAAGTGACACTATGGCTTAAGGAGAAGCTGTGCAAATCAACCAGCCAACTGCCCAACTGGCCCCTTCTACCGAAAACTGAACTTTGACAATCTGTCAAGTTCGTCAGCTGAGCCACCTCGACCAAATGGACCTACAACTGAGCGAATAGAAAGGGATCTATTACACACTCCAATTTCAGCAAGTCGAGAAAGTGATGATGATGATGATACTGCCACATCACCAAATCTCTTATCCAAGAGATATGTCACTCCTCTGGTAATGTCAAGCTCGACGACAGCCCAACTGATCTCCCAAGATCATCAGCTCAAACCATCTCACAAGCAGAATTCGCATACAAGGCGAAGAATCTCATCGGCTGCAACTAAGCAACTGAATCAATCCGTGAGAAAAAGGCCAAAGTAGCTTACAAGAGAAGCTGGATCTACATCAAAAAGGAAGAGATCAAACTGCTTGGAAGAAAATAGTGAAGAGCATCCAGTTCGCCCAATCAAGAAGAGAAAATTGATTGAGATTTGATCAGCAGTTCAGAAACTGACTTCATCAGTTCAGTGATGAATCAGTAATAAGGGCAAAGCAAAGAAAATGGCCGAACTTATCCATCAACTGCCACATCATCAGTTCACAGCACAAGCCATCAGTTGGACTGTATCCCAACTGACACAGGATAAGTTTCTAAATTGATTATTATTTCAAACTTATTCTAAAATAAATTATTACCATTGTGATCTAAATTACTTTCTTCATCATAATCCAACGGTTATAATTTCAAAAGGGGATGATCTCTCACTAAAAGTTCTCTTTAATACCTCTGAGCAAAATCAACTACTAAAGTAGAGATGAGTTAATACTTTGAGAGATATAAATAGCAAAATCTTGCAGAAAATATTTTGCTATTTATGGCAACTACCCCGTTTTTCAAAGTGTGAGATCTCAATCGCTGTTCAAAATGGCTGAGATTTACATAACATTTACTCAGATGACTTTCAATCAAATCCAACAGCTGATCAGCTAGAGAGTAATCAAGTGCATCTCGATATTCATGCATGCAGAGCTCAATTTAAATACAAAGGAGAAGTTGATCAAAATCATCTTTCAATCTTCATATCTCTCCTTCCATTAGGGGTGAGCAATCGGTCGGTTCGGGTAGGAACCGACCGAGAACTCAGAAATTGAAACCACCGACTAGCCGAGAAGACAACACCTGACCACCGACCGATTTGGGATGACCACCGAACTGACCACCGATTAGTTGGTTTCGGTCGGTTACGGTCGGTCACTATGTAATGATCTATGTATTTTCTGGAATTTATGAATACTGTGAAGATTCCTAAAAAAATGAATACTGTGAAGAAGAGAATATTGGGGAAGTAGAGGAAATCAGAGATAGCAGAGGAGATGCTTTGCTGGAATTTTCTCGTTTCTCATTTTCTCCCAAATGAGCTATAAAGTGGTCCCTACTATTACAATACATTTTCGTAAATGAAATAAAATGATAAATTGAAATTACACATGATGACTTGAAGACTTGGTGCCTAATTCATGAAATAAAATAAACACTACTCTCCTATTCGACAATTGTATGATTCAGATTTAATCTACTTCTCCCCTAGATTTGCAACAGCTAGATGGACATTAATCAACAACTCTTCTAACAACACTTTTGAATTATGAACCCCGACTTCTAACACTTCATCTTCAATTTCCCATTCACTGTAAACCCTAATTTTGTCAAAGGCATCATCTTTTCTCTCTTATTCACGCCTTTCCCTACAGCTTCAAGATTCATGATAGACTCATAGCTTATTAATCCCTAATCCAATAAGAAACACCAATTCAAAAAAAAATCGAGATGGGTTTACCTTTCAACTGTGGCTGCTCGCTTATTGTTGGCCGCTGTTGGAAGTCGATAGTGACACAGGGACACCGGACTCCGAAGACGGTGATAGTGGGTTGGCCGGTTGAAGAGTTTCTTGATTCTGATTATGCCTTCTTGAGTTCTCGTTCTAGAGAAATAGAATGAGAATACCGATAAGTTGGGGATTTTGTATTTTTTATTTTTTTAATTTAAATTGTGAAGGATATATATTAAAAATATAAAGAAATACTTAAGAATCGGTCGGTTTGGGTTGGCCGAAAAATTTTGATGCAACCACCGACCACCGACCGATTATATTTTGGAAACCATAATGATAACCGACCACCGACCCGCGATCAAGGATCAACGCACCGAACCGACCGAAATCGATCGGTTCGGTCTATCGGTTCAGTTACGGTTAGCTCTATGCTCACCCCTACCTTGCATAGCTTTACAACACATATCTCTACTCCATTCTTCTAATATCATTCTATCTTGCAAAATGGAGATCCCAAATCTAAACATTGATCCAGCAAGACTTGTCCTAAACATACGGAGAGACAAGTTTCTGGAGCTGGAGTATCTAAAGGAACGACTATCAGCTGAAGCACATCATCGGCTGGTACATGCACTCGAGGAAACCGGTCTACTTCAATTCCTCACCATCTCTCCAAAATAGAAGAGATGTTTTCCTGAGCTTGTAGCTGAATTCTATAAAAATTCTCAAATCGTCGGCGACAACATCCTCTCATCAGTAGGCACTCATGTGATTACGATCACAAAGGACACCATGATAGACACACTCTGTCTGCCTGGAAGAGGACAGAAAGTGCACCAAGCCTCCATGCCAAGCCAACAACTACTGTGGAATGTCTGGAAGTTTCCCAATGTTTAGCACCGCGACTACACCCACAGACTGAAGGACAGTCTACCTAAGGAGTTCATTCAACTCGTGGATATAGTCACTCATTATCTTCAAGGAAATTTTGACTATGTCCACTTCAGTGGTGAGAATGCTCACTTAATGGAAATCATACACTACCGATGCAAAGTAAATTGGGCATTGTTTGTGTTGTCTCAACTCTGCCTCAACATATACGAGTCCAGTTGAACCACATAACTGGTACATTCAAGGAAAAACTTGGATTTATCAACCGGCTAAGCTGAATAATCCGTGATCAAATCCACACTCCTCTACCGTATGGCGAGTTGATAGACAGGAGAGATTTTCTCCCCACAATCTTCGTAAAAAGAAAGGCAAACTTGAGGCCATTCGGCAAATACTCAAAGAAGCTGCTAGTCACCCTGACTAAGAATGATTCAACTGCTCAAACTGAACTACCGAACTACCACCGAGAAAAATGTCCAGTGTCTGAAGCCAACACAATGAGCAATCAGTCGACCATGCCAGCCGACTCCCAGCAAGCTGCCACCAACTCAATGGATGGCATTGAAGAAGAGTTCAAACAATCTCTCGAGCACTTGCTCTATAGAAAGTTTGGTCTCATAGATAATTTCAACTTCTCCCTCTTCGAACAACTGAAAAGATATTTCTGTTGGCATCTCTGGAGATCTCAAGTTGATGAAGCAGTCATGATCAAACTGCTTGAAGTAAAAGGACATTACTTCTGGATCCAAGAAGGCATTTGGAGCAAGAACTGGATGAATAATCCATTCACAACATCTCCAACCATCTCGAAGATAATGGATTCAATGATACAGTGGATCCAACTTAGTGTTCCAGCTGAAGCTCCATTGCCATTCAATCAATCCAACTCCTCCTCCACTCCTATAGAGTTCATGTAGCCACCGCCAACTGAAGATCTTTTCACCAGTTTGGCCGCGATGACAATTGATACTCAAGATCAATCTCCGCTCTCCGATCTTGGGCAACTTATGCCCACTGAAGAGACATACAACTAGATACCCTCTCCCATGCCACATCTCTCCTATCCATCTCCATATAAAGTTAACCTTGTTACTACCTTCAGTTTGTTACCACATATTCTCATCTCATCCTTTGATCTACAATTACACACCCTTTTGGATGATACCAAAAAGGGAGAAGATGAGAAAGTTGATGGAGAAATATGAGAACAACAATGATGGAAAAAATAAAGGGGGAAGAGCAGCCTTAGGGGGAAGAAGTGAGGACTGCCAGAGAGGAATGGCATCAGTCTCAGAGGAAAGCATGGCTGTGGCATCAATCTCACGGGAGACATGGAGAACTGCTAGAGAAAGAGGAGAATCTAGCAACAAGTGGAGAAATTGAAAGGGGAAGGGAGAGACGGCTGAAAGAAAACGGAAGAAAAGGGAAAGACAGCTGCAAAAGAAAAAAAAGAGAGACAGCTGCAAAAGAAAAGGAAAAAGAAAAGCAAGAAACTGAAAACAAGAAACAAAAAAAGGGGAAGAAAAGAGACAAAACTATTGTAGATTGTGAGAATCTAATCAGTTCATGCTAACACAGTTTCTTAGCTTATGTACATACTCTATACAAGGCTTTCTTATGCTTGGTTATGTATCATCTTACACAATTTGAAATTTTTTTTCAACTCGGTTTTCCATCATCATTGTTATTTTGACAGGTTTTGACATCATCAAAAAGGGAAAAATTGTTAGGAAAAACTATCAAGAGTAACCTATCAAGAGTAACCTCAGTTGTGGTTTTGATGAAATGTTAAAACATGTCAAAGAGCTTTGAAAAACTGAAAGACAACCAAGCAGAAAACCAAGATTGATCGAACAAAAAATTGAGCTGAAAACATTCAGAGCATGATCAATCTAAAGAAGAGAAAGAAGTAGATAAAGACCAGTCAAGAACTGGAAGCAAAAGAAAGCAGAAGCCTGATTACTAAATCAGTTAGCAAATCAAGGAAATTGAAGCTACAGGCTGTCAGAATAGAGGAACTGACGAGCTCAGAATGTCAACTGACCATCAGGGTCAATATGAATTCCAGCTGAAGAGATACCAGCTCAGAACTCAAACTGAAGACATACCAGCTGAGGAGATACCAGTTCAGAATTCCAACTGAAGACATACTAGCTGAAGAGACACCAGTTCAGAATGCGAGCTGAAGAAATGTCAGTTCAGAATTCCAACTGAAGAAGCATTAGTCCAGAATTACCAGCTGAGGAAAGTCAAAATTGGAGCTTCAAACTGCCGACAAGATACGCAGAACTACCAGCTGATGAAATGATCCAACTGAAAATCACAACTGCCAGCTGAAAGCTTAAAACTGACAAATAAGACACAAGCCGAAACTGAAAATCAAATCTTCCAGAACTGCCAACACAAGGATCTTGAAGTTAATACAAACCAAGATCTTGGAGTAAAAGTTTGCCAGAGATCAAGCAACAATGCAATGGTTACATCAACAAAAAGCCCATCAATGACTTTAAAAATTAACGAATCATTTATGATCAGACATTAATTCACAAACGGGTCACAAGCTCACTCCTCTATAAAAGATGGGTGATTCAACTTGTGAAATACTTTTGCTGTAAAAAGAGACTTTTTCTGCTGAAATACTTTTGCTGAATAGACTTTTCGCTCTCATCGAAAAGAACAACATTCAGATTAAGTGCAAATCATCTGCAGCAAAAAGTCCCAACTGAGAAGAAGAAGCCAAACACTCATCATCCTGCTAGCTATTGAAGAAGTCCAGCTAAGAGCAAGCCTCTTAGTTCGAAGATATACACCGATCAACTCCCCAGCTCAAGCTTAAGGAGCACATCAGTTGATACTAGTTTCAAGACTGTATTCTTGAAGATCGAAAGAGATCTAAAACCTTGAAAAGACGAACAATAGTACCTTATCTCTCTAGCGAGGAGTTAGGGATAGCAAGTGTGAGTTTGTTGACACCAACTGAGGAGACCGCATTTGACAAAACTGCCGTTTCCGGGACAACACTAGTTGAAAAAGAAGTCGTAACAATTTGAAAGTTGCCGTTAGCCAGGTTCAACAATTATCTTCATTGTGTAATTGTAATAAAGAAACTTTACCATTACATAGTGAATTTCCCTTTTCAGTAAGGAAGAGAGGACGTAGAATTTTAAGCTCCAAACCTCTATAAACTTCTTGTGTGTGTTGTTCTTATTATTTTTTAGTTGCATTCCCTTAACTGCATACATACATCACACAAGCTGCACTTACGAGTCAACTGATTCTCTCAACTGCTTAAGTGCATAGATAAACTTTACGCAAGTCAAGGGCCCTATTCATTCCGCATTTGTTGTTAATAATTGGAGTCAGTTTATTCATCCCCTCCTCTAAACTGATTCAGACTTGCCCGGGACCAACACTTACAGTTCTCGACAAGTAGCTATTGCGTCGGTAGTTTCTTTAGTGGCGACTCATACTTAGATGAAGAGTTAGGTTCTATTGGCATTTTTATAAAGTTTTAGATCTCTTTCGATCTTCAAGAATTTGAATCTTGAATTTGCGTGTCAACTGAATGTGCTTCTTGAACTAAGCTAGAGTTGACAGGTGATGAATGAGGCAAGAGCTTTTAATAGGATTGATTTTTCCACAAATGGAAAGTAAATGATCTGACTGAGTTCTAAAGTTTTATATTGTGCGTGATTCTACTAGACATGGTAGCTTGAAATATCTTCAAATGCTAGCTATTATAATTTGGTCTAGTGATCTTTTTAAGAATCTAGTTTTATAAATTGATGCATGCGTAGATTCTCTATTTAGGCTTACGCTTTCAGATATATGTTTTTACACACAATTGTATATTTTCACACACACAAAAGAAGGCTAGCCAACACTTGACTAAGTTCTGATTTCTCCTATTTATAGAGGAATGAATTGAATATGACCATTGGTCATTTTCAAGTTTAATGAGTCCCTTTGCGGGTTGGTAAAAGGGACCGTTCGTAAAGTCAAAATGTCTAACATTTTTGTCTGAGTTGTTTTGCCATGTCAGAATCTCTGTCGCTTGTTGTGTTTCAGTTGACATCCTTTAGTTTGGAGAGCTCAACTAAGTTTTGCACAAGTCTTCAGTTCAGCTCTACATCGAACTTGTTTGGTGACCTTCACTGTAATTTGACTAAGTTCTGCCTTCAGTTCTGCCTTCAGTTCTGTCTGGCTGAGTTCAGTTCAGTTCTCTTGACTTCAGTTTTCATTGGTTTCTGACATCTCATCAAAACTTCAAAACTTCCTTCACTATTTTGACTAACAATTTCCCCCTTTTTGATAATGTCAAAACTTATGATGGAATAGTGATTTTTAGAAGAACTTTGAGGAATGAACTTTGAGAAATAAAATTTGTTCATTTCAAGAGTGGAGTTTACAGAGAAAATTTTTACAATGACCTAGTCAAGCTACGATCAAGTTCTATTTTTGTGACTTGACTCTCCTTCTCCCTAAGGCTATTTGTAGCTTCTTTTTCTCTAAGAGTCAGGCTTCTTCCCCCTGTTTCCATCATATCTTCCTTCCCCCATTTTGGCATCATCCAAAAAGGTGTACTGCAGATCATGCTGGGTCGGATGCGGAGTTAAGATGCTTGGGGTCATGATGAAGGTCGTTACCAAGGCATTTGTGTATGTAGGAAGAGCTATGACTGATTGTCGTGGAGGGGAGAAACATGCAAGGTCTGCTGATGATGGCAGTTGTCTATTCATTTCTTGAGGAATATGGGAGAGAGGAGTTGGAAGGTCTAGGTCTTGTAAATTTGAAAAAATGTCTTCATCTGAGGAGATGTTGTATGTGTCTCCGGCAGATGAGATATTGGAAAAAAATGTCGACCGTCGCAGGAGCTTCTGGGAGAATGTTCAGTTGGACCAGAAGAATGGCGTGATCTAAAATTTCCTCCAGCTTGAGAGACATAATACCAGTGGGATTGAGAATCCACTCGCGTCTCCATATGCCTTCTTCAACCTAAAAGTTAGGTCCCCTAGATTCGAGCATTATTCTTCAGTTATTTGGAATCTCCAGAGATGCCACTGGAGATACCTTCTTAGTTGAAGAAAAAGGAAGGGATCAATTTCTTCAAGAATGCCGAACTGATCCCTTCATTGCTGCTCCAAGGTGTAGTTGAACATCATTTCAACTGGATCAGTATTGTAGATGGTGGACTGAGAGAAGGGAGCTGGCTGAATGACAACTGAAGTGTACAGAATTCAACTGTCATGGGCATTTTCCCACGAGCTCGATCTGTTGAGCGTGTTGTTTGACGTGGCTGAGAGGAGGAGGAGCCAGTTGAGTGCTTGATGACTTTGTAGTCAGTGGGTAACCAATCTCTTCTGGAGAGGAGCACCCCAAGCAGATAGCTAATTGGAAGTTGCTCTTCCAATATCCGACTGATTCTCAGCCCGAATCCGACTGGCTTGGAAAAGATACATGTTTCTGAATTTATTTTGGCTCAAATAACATGATCCTTGAGCTGATTGAAAAAATAGGAGGCCCAATCAACCTTCTTTCCATGATAAATCTCTCCCAGCACCTGAGATTTCGGTTGAGAAAGATTTAGTTGCTTTACATTGCCGTTCATGATATGAATGACTATATCCAACATTTGAGTGATTTCTGGCTTGAGTCGTTGTTTGATGGCAGTGGTGTGGTTGTTATCATCATTGTCGGGATGCTTCCACTTCCTCCAAAAATCATCTCTTGATGGCAGGTCAAGTTCATCAACTTGAGGGCCATCTGTTAGTAGTTGAAAAATACTCGCGACAAGGGCCCGTGTAATAGTCACAGGGTGACCTTGGATTGTGGAGGTGACGGAGTTGCTGTCATCCCATACATTGACGTAGAATTCTGCTACAAGGTGCGGCCAATATTTGCTTGGCGGAGTCGTGACGTAGGGACCGTGGCCGGTGGCTCCTATTGATCTGGAAATGTGTGAGCCGGCTGATTCTCGAACTTGTTTGAGAAGTTCCTTTAGATTGAGAAACTTATCTTTCTTTACTCGCCCTATGAGATCGTCCAAGTTGAGTTCGGAGACTAAGGGAATGTCATCGCTATTAGCAAGTTACGTACGTTTGAACAATAAGTAGAGAGATTGGGAAATAGTTCTCTTTTGAGCGTGTTTGAGAGCATATGGGATCAAAATTTACTCTAAGTTACACGTACTTCATTAAGGGCAGTTGAATTTGATTAATAAAATTTTATAGGGTATGTTCTCTTTTTGTTCACATTTGCTACATTCAATTCATTAGAATAATCGAATATGTGTACTAATTCATCCTTCGATATTCATAAGAACCAATGAATCTGTGTTATAGTTCTTCTTTCAATATTCATAAGAATCAATGAAATTTCCACCAACACCATTAGGTGTGAACCTGATGCACATGCATTTTTAAGTGTTGTTTACCTCTCATGTATAGTTTATAAACTAGCTATTACACAGGGACATAATGCGCATTTCGTTAGCAGTTGCGAGTTACCTCACTATAAAAAAAAAAAAAAAAACAACAGAATCAATGATATTCATTCATCACGCAAACCAAGAAAAGTAATAAAGAATCAATGATATTCATTCACCACAAACCAAAGTAATATATATATATATATATGCATGAAATTCCTCATAATTAATTAAATCTAATTAAATTATTCGCTACATACGAATAGTATTTCATCGATCATCTGATAACAACGTAAAAACTCTCATATATGAATTATATACACATGACGTGAAAAATCAAGTCTAGAATACTCTGACGAAATGACTACCACTAAGTCGCGCGATCTGAATAATTAAATTTAGTGAACTCTAGAGTTTGACCTTCCGTTTACACTTCTGCTCCTGAATTGCACGGCTAGTAATATTGATAGTCATGCTGCAATTCATCCTCACCCTAACATGCTTTTTTATCATCAATAACTTTACTTTCCCCCCAACTTCCGTATAACTGCTCAACGTCAACAAACCCGAACTTATATCCGACCCGAGTTCCGGCTGCCCCATCACCCGATCCGTTATCACGTCCACGGTTATATTCATCCGCATCGTCCGCCGCGCCCTCGACCTCCCCCCGGGCCCACGCGCCTCTCCGATGGTGGTGCCCCGGTAGAACAGGGCGGTCGTCGTGTTCTGGTACCTGAACGACGCGTAGTTCGGGTTCTTCACCGACACGTCGGCGGTCAGGGACATGTTGGTACCCGGCCGTGGCGTGGTGGTGCCGTTGATCAGCTCCAGCCTGTCAACGGTCACGCCGTTCAGCCCGATCACCGGGTCTTTGACTTTGAACACGGTGAAGATTAGGATCACCACCACCACGGCCTGGATGAGGAGGGCCGCGCCGACGCAGGTGCAGCAGCGGAGCCAACGCCTGCGGTGGGTTTTGGTGACGGTGGTTCCCGCTTCGTCATCGCTGCTGTTGGGGCGGTCGGAGGCGGGTGCGAGTGGGCGGACTTGCTCTGATCTCTCCATCATTGTTGAAGCTCTCGTGGAATTTGAATTTGAGGAATATTTTGTTTGGATATATTTGTTTATATGTAGTGATGAGTAGCTAGTGTGGAAGCGTGGAATTTTGTGGCCTGCCATTGTTGATTTTTTCGCTCAGTTTGGACGCTGACATTTTTCTTGAACCTGTTTTCTAAATAAGTAAAAGCAAAGTTCTCTGTAATTAATTATACCAAACTAACTAGTAACTACATGGCATCTGTTTGCTTGATCCGGTCCTAATCCGTACGTCTGAGTTTGATAATCTCATTTCTTCTTGTTTGTTGGGATTTATTTTTTAGCTTTCTTAATTTTCCCTTAAATTAATTCATCCTTTGACCAATATTGTGTCACATTGTTCATCTAAGTCTGCTCCTGTGTTTTCAATCTCTTATTGTTGGCCCCAACTTCTCCAGTCTGTGGATGATCACCTTCTTGACAACACATGAGATTTCTTGTTGTACTTTCAAATTACGAGTTTTTATTATATATTTTTCTTCAATTTCATTTTTTTTTTTTAGTTTGATTTTACAATTATTTATTTGAGTTCACCCCACCCGATTAGGATTTATAATTTTTTTAGTATTTAATTTTTAATTTTTAATTAACAATTCATTATTATGGTTGACTATTTTATAATTAAATTTAATAATCTTATAATATTTTTGTTGATAAATGTTGACTATGATCATTTATGTTATAATTTATTTTTATTTTATAATAAATATTATTAAAATCATGAATGTGATAGTTGACAACTTTTGCTCTTATTTGATTATTAATTGAGATCGTGATTTGATTATAAAAAAAAAAGTTTGCAATTTAATTTATATATATTTATTTATTTTGATATATATTATCCTCATACTTCAATGATGCTTTATATATATGTGTAAATGGATAAAAAGAGGCAAAATAAAATAGTAATTGGGAAAAAAAATAAGATATAAGGCTATATAGGAGTTATGTGGGCAATTTGGAGTGTAAATGTCTACAATACCCCTATGACACACATGTCCCCACATTCCAATCATTGTGTAAGTGTACTATTTACACTTTTAATAACTACCCAATAAATGCACACACCTAACATATAAAAATCCAATTTCATGAATTTTAGGGTTAGGGTTACAAAGTGCCCCACTCTAAAACAATGAAATTTTTATGAAATTTTTTTGAAAAAATAACGATAATGCACGTATCGAAAAAATTTAGTAAAAGAATCATAACGATAAAATAAAATGTTCAAAAATATGTAAACGAAAATAAGCATAACGATTTTTCGTTAATGCACGTATCCAAAAAATTTCGTAAAAGAAACCCAACGTTATGAAAACGAAAATAAGCATAACGATTTTTTTTTAAAAAAAATAACGTTAATGCACGTAACATTAAATGAACATCAATCAATTATTCTCTCTTTCTTTTTCGGCCAAAATGAGGTAGATAGAATGAATAAATATGTATTTGCATAGGTAGGTATTAGTTGACCCAAATTAAATTAAATTTAATGCATTTAATTTTGTGTAAGAGAGGTTGGTAGCGTAATATGCATATATTGAAGGCAGGGCGGAACATCCAAAACAATAAAACACAAAAAATGTCGATTCCCCTCAAATAAAAGAGAAGAAATATATTGAGAGGTTGATCCAGAAGATTTATGAACAAAGCAACGTCGTCTTCATCAACGAACGGGCCGAGTAGAAGTTCCTAAATTTTGAAAGGTATGTTTCGAGTTTATTTCTTCAAGAAATGTAGAATTTGTTTTAAGTTTAGGCTATCTGGTTTTATGTTTCTATGTTTCTACGTTGATTTTATGATCTAGTGTTATCATTTCTTGATTTTAATTATGTAACGTTAGGCTCTAACGATTAATCATGTGAAGTTAGGCTATAACGATGGAAATGAAAATAAGAAAAGAACAAAAGGCATAATAACGATTATTTAAAAACCATAATAACGAATGTTTAAAAAAAGCCATAACTAAAATTAAAAGCCATAATAACGATATTATTATCATTTACAAAAGCCATGATAACGATTATTGAAAAACCATAATAACGAAAGTTTAAAAAAGCCATAACTAAAATTAAAAGTCATAATAACGATATTATTATCATTTACAAAAGCCATGATAACGATTATTTAAAATCCATAATAACGAAAGTGTAAAAAACACATACCGAAAATTAAAAGCCATAATATGTGTCGTTATTTTTTTAACAATCATTATTGTCATTTATATATAATAACGATTATTTAAAAAAAAGTCATAACTAAAATTAAAAATAACGATTGATTAAAAATAACGATTTATTAAAAGTAATAATAATGTATTATTTAAAATAATAATAACGATTGTTTAAAATTTATAATAATGATACTTGAAATATGAATAACGAAAGTTTAAAAAAGCCATAACAAAAATTATAAGCCATAATAACGATATTATTATCGTTTACAAAAGCCATGATAACGATTATTTAAAAGCCGTAATAACGAAAGTTTATTATGGATAACATATCGAAAATTAAAAGCCATAATATCTATCGTTATTCTTTTAACAATCGTTATTATCATTTATATATAATAACGATTATTTAAAAAAAAGCCATAACTAAAAATAAAAATAACGATTGATTAAAAGTAATAATAAAGTATAATTAAAAATAATAATAACGATTGTTTAAAAGTTATAATAACGATAATTGAAAGTTATTAATAACGATTATTTTATAATAATAACGAGTGTTTAAAAGTTATTAATAACGATTGTTTTATAATTAAATTTTCGTTATGTTTAAATTTATTTTTCGTTATGTATAAATTTAATTTTCTGTTATGTATAAATTTAATTATTGTTATGTATATACTGAATTTTCGTGAGGGCTTATTTTTGCATATCGTTATGGTTAAATAGATTTATCGTTATTGTTCAATTTAAATTTCGTTATGATATTTATTAAATTTTCGTTATTTTAAAAATGAAAGTTTCGTTAAATTTCATTTTTCATTTTTTGTTATGTTAAAAATTAAGTTTCGTTATTGTTGAAATTTTCGTTATGGTTCGTTATGCTTGTTTTTGAATATTTTCATTATAACAGATGGTTAGACATCGTATTATTGTACGACATAGTGGTCGATGGGAGAGAGCTCAATACGTAGATGGTGTAGAGGAGCAGATCATCATGTCATCAGATGGTTTCTATTTTAGGTCACTAATTAGAGAGATTCATGAGTTACTGGAGACCGATCCCACATCTGTCGAGTATCAGTTATCGTGGATGTCGAGCACCAATAGTGGCAGATAGATCAAGACAAGACTGAAAGATGATGCAGATTTGCTTGACTTGTTCCACGAACAGAGCTCAGAGATTGTTGTGTATGTTGTTCAAAGAGGCTGCAGCAGCTCAAGGGTCATACCTGACACCATGCCAGAAGACAGAGATCCGGTTAGAGATGAGCAGAATGTTGATGACGATGCAGGCCCGCACGAAGGAGAGGAAGAAGAAGAAGTCGATGAAGAAGAAGAGATGCCCTCTACTGATGAAGATGAAGAGGAGAACGACATATCGACCTTGCTTGAATCATTGTATACGGAGTTTTGTGGTTGGATTCGTTCGACAGGGGGTAGAGGGCGATTGATGGGTATGATGGGAGGAGCAGCCTCATCGAATACTATGTCTGAGGATGTTCCTGAGAGGGCCTTGAGCAATTGGGTTGTTCCGCTTGCCAATCTGGACATTGCTGGCCCACTAGATTGGGGTGAGCCTTCAGCAGCACATACGGACACACTTTACAAGGGTGCTATTTTTCGTACGAAGGATGATTTGGCCCTAGTTGTAGGACTCTATCACATGCAGAATCGAGTGGAGTATGTCGTGTATCGATCGAACAAGACACAACTGGTCTACATGTGCAAGCATGGCAGGGAGTGCCCATTCAGGCTGTGTGCTGTTGTGGATGGAGTTGTTTGGAGAATCTACAAGTTCAACTCCACTCACACTTGCCACATGGATATGAGTCGCATTGCTCCATGCCAGGTGCCTGCACGGGTCATTGCAAAACATTTTGCTCGCAAACTGGTGGATGAGGGGGTTGTTCTGAAGCCCAAAGAGATGATGTCTGAGCTTTTACGCGAGTACGGGATTCAGATCGATTACAGTTTCGTTTTGCGCTCGAGGAACATTGCTATTGAGATGATTTATGGAGACTATGATAAGTCATATGCGCAATTACCTGCGTTTCTGCACACGGTGCAGCTGCAGAACCCCGGGACATTGTACGAATTTTTGACGACCCCTGAAAATCAGTTCCAGTATATGTTTTTGGCACTCGGACCGTGCATCAGAGCTTTTCAAGAGGGTTCACGACCAGTGGTCGTGATTGATGGGACACATTTGAAGGGGAGGAACAAGAGAATTATGTTTGCTGCTGTGACGAAGGATGGGAATGAACAAATATTACCTATTGCAATCGGTCTCGGTCCGATCGAGAATGATGATTCTTGGAAGTGGTTCCTGAGTCGGTTGGATATCACTCTGGGGAGACTGAAGATCTCCTCATTGTGTCAGATCAGCACTAGAGCATTAAGAATGTTGTCGCAGCCGTTTTTCCAAGAGCGGCACACGGTTTGTGCTATTATCATTTACAGAACAAGATGGCGAAGCGCTGTGCCCATGTGATTGCCATGTTTAAGGAGACTGCCTATGCCTATCGTACAGACGTATTCCAGAGGCATATGTCAGCATTGGAATTGGTGAGCACCCCGGCATACCTGAAGCTTTGTAGAATTGGTCCAGAGCATTGGTCCCGATCGCAGTGTCCCGCACGGCATTTCAGCTTCATGACATCTAATGCGGCTGAGTCACTCAATGCTCGTCTACTGTGGGCAAGAAGATTGCCTATTTGCTCAATGCTTGAGGTGTTCAGGCGTATTGTCGAAGAATAGTTTGTTGAGCGAAGGGCTACAGCACAGAGTTGGGATCATGTGTTGACTCCCGAAGCTGTGAACAAGTTATCGAAGAATGTTGAGCATGGACGATGTTTTCCCGTTCGATGCACGACATTAGCACACTTGTGGAAAGTTTCGTCCATCTGGAAAAATAATGAGTCATACAACTCAACCTTCCAAGTCTCGAAGCAGATATGGACAGTGACCCAGTGAGAACCTCCAACATTGCATATCGTGATCGCCTACATATACAATAATACTTAACGGATGGGTCAGAACATATCATTATAAATAATATGATAAGTGTAATTAAAAGATCACTTACATATTGAGCTCTCGCCCACGGAATCTCATAGATACCACCTTGACCTTTGACTACATCCCGTAAGGCTTCAAGAGGCTCTCACTCCAAATATCTGTCAGGTCCATACTCATCTCGACACTCAGGGTCTTTAGGATGAAGCCCTGTCCATGCTACTTGCAGGACAAGCTGAAAAAACATATAAACAAATTAGTTAAACTGACAGATAAGATAATTGAATATAAAAATCTGAATTTGGAACTTACAAATAAATATGGAGAACAAATCACAACGTCACTCTTGTGCGCTCTGTGTAGTCGTCGCTTCACCTTAAGTAAGAAGTGATCAACTATCTCTGCATCAATAAGCTCTGTACAGTCCTCCACCCGCTCAAAAAATGCCTGGGGGAGTACTGAATGGTTCGCCAGAATCTGGACACTAGCACCATAGCCCTGCCGTCTGAACTCCGAGTATCCAGCCTCTACCAGACGCCGATCCTGCGCCTCCAGTAGGTCAATGATAGCTGCTCGACCAGCAGACGATGGACCAGCAGATGACGTCCCTGCGGATGACGGATCAGTGGATGACCAACCAGCGGACGACCGACCAGTAGACGATCTACCTCTAGCTCTACCCCCTCTCGTACGAAGGGTCGTGGCCTGTCTGGGAGGTGTGGGCTCTCTGGGAGGAGGCGTAGGATCTCTAGGAGGGAACGGGTCGTCCGCTCTGGGGGGGCGTGGTCCCCCTGGGGGGAGGCATGGGCCCTTTAGGGGGCGTGGTCCCCCTGGGGGGAGGTGTGGGCCCTCTTGGGGGAGGCGTGGTCTCCCTGGGGGGAGGTGTGGGCCCTCTTGGGGGAGGCGTGGTCTCCCTGGAGGGAGGTGTGGGCCCTCTAGGGGGCGTGGGCCCTCTGGGAAGCGGGGTGGGCGATCTACGCAGTCGATCCTGAATGATGTTCTCTATCCGCGTAGAAAATGTATCAAACATCTGTCCCACACGACGCATCACACGGTCTTCTACAGCTCCAACGACGGCATCAACAAAGCGACCGGACCAGCTATCAGACGACTCCCCCAGATGTTGCCCCGGCATCCTCATCTCGGGCTCTCTACTCCTCTCCTCCTCAGTCCTCCTAGGCCGCTTAGCTCTTGATGCTCGAGGAGGGCTCACTCTATGATCTGACAGACCATCCTCATCCGAGGTCCTCTGACCCACCCCCTGCTCTGAGGGTCTAACACCCTCATCCGCTCATCAATCAATCGATGCTGTTGTGGAGCCTACTGCTGTGTAGTCCGGGTACTCCTACGAGGCCGTGATGGGCCCACGACGTCAGAGGACCTAGTACATGTCCTTGGGATCACACGGCAATCCACGTTAGTGAGTAACTTCTTCTTGGAGGGCGCTCGAGGTGCGACATACCTCACACCCAGTACACTCTCTCCCTCCGAACTCTGAAAGTATGGTCTCTGAAGCTCATCAGCTGATGGCACCATCAGTTGGATATCCAACTGCATCAGAGTATTATCTATGTCAATATTAACACACAAATTTAATATTCTAAATTATTTATATAAAAAAATTACCTGTCCATCAAATAATCTAGAGAAATCAGAGCTCCGGGATGAGAATGACCACTTCAAGCAGCGAGGTGTGGTCAACTGGCCTCCAACGACGCCCAACCGACGTCCAAGCTCGGGGAAAACCTCACAGGCCCATGTCTGTAAAACAAATTGTCATATCTTCTGATTAAAATATCAAGTAGATAAAACGTAAATTTAACTAATTACCTGAACGGTCCAAACAGGTCCAATCCAATAATACGCTCCATCCTTCTCTCCGCCCATAGCCCGTCGAACTCTGGGGATGAGACTGATAAAGTGCATCAGCATCTGAAATGTGTAGCCCCCCCATGGAAAAGAATTCCAAGCATCAGCATCTTCCACCAGGGCCCACACCTAGCCATCGATCGCGCGTGAGGGGTCATTGCAAAATAAGATCCGATACACGACCAAGATGTTCGCAATCTTCACGTAGTTTGGAGGGTGATTGGGTAGCCTCTTAGCTGTGAACTTATCATACATCTGTGTCACAGTCGTCTTTTTCCCTTCAAATAATCGGTAAAAGATGCCGTTAGGTGGAATGGCATGAGCCGCATTCGGATCGAAGTTCGACGGGCCGAACTGTAAACCTGACACCAGTGCGAACTCTAAGGGCCCAAAGCGAAGTGTGGTTCCATAGACATAGAACCAACACTCTCTACCCTCGCGTGCAGGATCCTGGACACGCACCTCGCGACAGATCAAGGCATGCATCGTCTTACGTGCTATACTACCCCCCTAAAGTCCAAAAAATGTCCAAAACATCCAGATCTAAACATCTGGATCGTAGCCTGACCACCAAAATGCTCTAAGACCTCCCTAATATTCTCTATTAGCTCCAGCTTCATGTACATCAAAATATTCAGCTTCAGCCTCTGGAAGGGGCGTCTAATCCACTGAATCTAAAATTAAATTTACAATACACAATTAGATAATAATTAAAGTTTTATTATTAAATTATTATTATGTTAATTTTACATTTAATCTCAAATTTAAATTTAAAGCTACGTTATTGTTAATTATTTGTATTATAATAATTATTATTATTATTTGTTATTATAATAATTATTATTAGTGTTAAAGTTTTATTATTAAATTATTATTATGTTAATTTTACATTTAATCTCAAATTTAAATTTAAAGCTATGTTATTGTTAATTATTTGTATTATAATAATAATTATTATTATTTGTTATTATAATTATTATTATTAGTGTTAAAAAAGTGTTATTATTTATATTAATTGTTTTTTTTTTTTTTACTAATAGTATTATTATTATTATTATTATTATTATTTGTATGTAATTATTATTATTTGTATTATAATTATTATTATTTGTATTATAATTATTATTATTATTAGTGTTAAAAAAGTGTTATTATTGATATTAATTGTTTTTGTTATTTTTATTTTTTACTAACAGTATTATTTACACTATTATTATTATTATTATTATTTTAACCATAACGATTTAACTATTTAATAAAACGATTTAACTATAACGATTTAGTACAATAGGCATAACGATTTAATAAAATAGGTATAACGATTTAATAAAATGATCTAACCATAACGATTTAACAAAACTACTTAAGCATAACAATTTAACCATAACGACTTAAGCATAACGATTTAACCATAACGATTTAACCATAACGACTTAAGCATAACGATTTAACCATAACGATTTATTAAAAAAACCAAAATGATTAAATAAAAAGTGCCATAACGATTTAATAAAAATAGCTTACTGAATAATTAAAAAAGCAATAACGATTAATTAGAAATAGGCCATAATGATTTCATAAAGTTAGCATAACGATTTAATAAAATTTGCTTAACTATTAATTAAAAAAGCCATAACGATTAACTAACAAAGGCAATAACGATTTAATAAAAATAGCAAAACGATTTGTTAAAAATAGCATAACGAAAGGCCATAACGAATTTTTCAAATTACCATAACGATTAATTAAATAATCATAACGAAAGGCCATAAATTTTTTTCAAATTAGCATAACGATTAACGAATGTCATAACGAAACTTTTCAAATTACCATAACGATTAATTAAATACTCATAACGAAAGGCCATAAATTTTTTTCAAATTAGCATATCGATTAACGAATGTCATAACGAAACTTTTCAAATTAGCATACCGATTAATTAAAAACTCATAACAAAAGGCCATAACGAAATTTTCAAATTGGCACAACGATTTAAACTAATATTCCATAACAATTCATTCAAATAAGTATAACGATTGCTAACAAAAACCATAACGATCTAAAATGACCATAACGGTTGTCATCTACTTCACTCATTACAGATTCATCAACAAAAAGGGTTTACTTTCCCTCAATTACAAGATCCGACCTATTGTTCAACTATTAAAACATAACGATAACTGTAAATACTTGACTAACCTCTCCCGTTTCGGCTTCAGACGGTCGGTCTACATCTTCACGTCGTTCCTCCATCGTCTTCAAGCTAGTCCGATGCCGGCGAAGATTTTTTTTTTCAGAGAATTAATTTTTTTTTCTTTTCAGCGAACACGGCTCAGTGAGAGAGAAGTAAAAACAGGCAAGAATGAGAAGAGATGTGTGAGAGAGAGAGAGTAGATAGGTAGTTACAAGAATTTAATAACGATATTAATGAAATTGATTCTCCACAACCCTATTTTTTTTCAAACGGAAATCGAGTTTGGATAGACGAGAGAGATTTTATTCCAAACAAATCTTTTATTATTTTTGCATGGAAAATACCAGTTTGTGTAAGACACTTTTCAGAAAAGTGGTGGAATATTCTGATGTGCTCGGTCAAATTGTTTAGATATAATACAAATTGCCTATATAAGTCCTAGCCCCTTAAAACTTACCCAACTATACCGATTTTTACATTTTATTGTCTAGATAAAAATTTCCCCCTTTATATATTAATGAAATAGAAGATAGAGAACATCGCTGCAATATAATTTCGAGCTAGATATATTAAAGTCAGTTTGAACATAAATTCCATGAATTTACATTCGTCAAATATTTTAATCATGAACCGATGGATTAATTATTGATTGGTCTTCATTATATATATATTCACCGAAGAGAAAAATATTAGATGAGATTTAACTATATATTGTATATATATCGTATTTTATTTCTATGGCACATGTTGTATGTTGTAGGGACACACATATGCACACACACACACAAATCTCTCTCTCTCTCTCTCTCTCTCTCTATATATATATATAAGAGATGGGTTAGCTGAAAATAAATCCTAGTATGAGAATTGGGACCACATCTCACACCACATAATCTTTAAAAATCAAAGGTCCGGATTTGATAAAAAAAAAAAGCGGTGGCAATTCTATAATAATTAACGTTTTCAAATATTGTTAGCGAAAAATATATTCTAAAAATTAATTATAGACCTAATTTGATTTAATAAATCCTAATTAAATGAAAGAAATCATAATTGGATGAAATAATTATAACTAGATGAAATAAACATTGATTGGACGTGGTAAACCCTAAATGGTTCGGAACAAATCATAATACTAATATATTTGTACTGCGTTAGCATTATGATTTTGCTTCGTCAGCACCGTGAATACACTATGTTAGCATATGACAATACTCTGTCAACATATGCTATAAACCATAATTGGATGGAATAAACCATAATAATCAATTAGGAACTAAAAATGAAAAATTAAATTAAAAAATAATCATAATTAGATGAAATAAATCATAATTGAGATGAAATAAACCGCAATTAAGATTGAATAAATCCTAATAAATTTGTACTATGTTAGCATTATGATAATTATTTGTTAGCACAGTGAATACATTGTGTTAGCATATGAAAATGCTTCGTTAGCATAATACTGACGAAAAATTATTATATGTTAACGAAAGCATTTACAACCTTGGCACGCGTAAAAATTATCTTTATATTTTTTGTCTATATTTTTTCATTTAAACATAGTCTTTCGACATCTTAAATGAAAGAGCACGATGAGAGCTTTAATTTGATATATTTTTTGTGTGCATTAGATTAAAAACGAGCAAGTTATGGTCGTTTAAAGTTTTTAAGATTTTTTTAATTGCTGACATCATCATTTTTAATGGGTTTGGATGAAAATAGTCATCCTTCCTTTATTTTTTTTCCCTATTATTTACGAAAGACAAACACTTCCATGCAGCAGTCTTAAATAGTGTTATTTAAGACGGGTCAAGTCAACCCGCGCTTTGACTCGGGTCAACGCAGGTCAACCCGTAAAAAAATAGAAAAAAATGGTAAAAATAGTATCAACAATCTTACTAAAAAGTATCACCAAAAAATCAAAAAGTATCATCTGTATCGTTAAAAAGTAAGGGGTCTGCTAGTTATTTTATACTAGTTTATTTAGTTCAAAATGTGATTTTTTCTATTCGAATTAATGTTTAGAGCTTAGTAGTTTAGGGTTTTTTATGGTTCATGATTTTTTAAAGGGTTCATGTTTTTTAGTGGTTTTTTTAGGGTTCATATTTTTTTAGGGGGCTTTTTTAGTTTTTTTAGGGGGTTTTTTTTAGGGTATATTTTGTGTTTTTTAGATTTTTTTGGGGGATGTTTTTAGGGGTTTATTTTGTGTTTTTTAGTGTTTTTTGGAGGGTTTTTTAGGGGTTTATTTTGTGTTTTTTAGGGTTTTGGGGGGTGTTTTTAGGGGGTTTTTTTGTGTTTTTTAGGGTTTATTAATTCTATTTTATTATAAAAATGCATACTCATTTCAAATAAATTAAATCAATTTATTGTAATTTAGGGTTCACTAATGTTATTTTAGATATATATATTTTTGGGGAACAAAACAAAAGAAACAAAGAAAAAATCGGATAAAAAAATCGAAAAAAAAGTAAAAAAAAAAATTGATGGGCGCATGTCGCCCACGCGCCCGCCATAAATAAGAGGCGGTTGCACGGAAGTCCAACTCCTTACTAAATTGCCACCATCTCTACATTAAATCTCAACCATTAGATCATTAAATTAGATGGTGTAAGATGAGGTCTTAGTTCTCACACCAGGAAAATGGTCTTATTTGATCCATATATATATATATATATATATATATATATATTGGATATGGATCATATGAGAACATTTTGTTGGTGTGAGAAATGAGAACCCATCTTACACCATCCAATTTAATGATCCAATGGTTGAGATTTAAGGTGTCAATTTCGTTAATAATAGGACGAAAAATAAAGGAATGAGGGCTATTTTCGCCCAAACCCATTAAAAATGATGATGTCAGCAATTAAAAAAAATCTTAAAAACCTTAACCGACTATAACTTGCTCGTTTTTAATCCAATGCACACAAAAAATATATCAAATTAAAGCTCTCTTCATGCTCTTTCATTTAAGTTGTCGAAAGGCTATGTTTAGATGAAAAAATATGAATAAAAAATAAAAAAAGAAAATTTTTTACGCGTGCTCAGGTTGTAAATGCTTTCGTTAGCATACAATAATTCTTCGTCAGGATTATGATAACATATGATAATGTATGCTAACGAAGCATTTATCATATGCTAACATAATGTATTCGCTGTGCTAACAAAGAATTATCATAATGCTAGCGTAGTATAAATTTATTAGGGTTTATTAAATCTTAATTATGATTTATTTAATCTCGATTATATGGTTTATTTCATCTAATTATCATTATTTTTTTAAAATTTAATTTTTTATTTATAGTTCTTAATTGATTATTATGGTTTATCCCATCCAATTATGATTTATAACGTATGTTGACAGAGTATTGTCATATGCTAGCATAGTGTATTCGCAATGCTAACGAAACAAAACTATAATGCTAACGTAGTACAAATATATTATTATTATGATTTGTTCCAACTCATTTAGGGTTTATCACATCCAATCAATGTTTATTTCATCTAATTAGATTTATTTCATCCAATTATGATTTTTTCCATTTAATTAAGGTTTATTAAATCAAATTAGGTTTATAATTAATTTTTAGAATATTTTTTTCACTAACAATATTTGAAAACTTTAATTAGCATAACTATAATGCTTTGTTAGCATTATGATAATACTTTGTTAGCATAACGATCTGTTATCAAATCCTCCGAGATTTTTTTTTAAAAATTACCAAATTACGTTAATACCCCCGCGCGAAAAACATTTTCAGATATTACAGAATTGTCACCGCCTTTTTCATCAAATCTGGACCTTTGATTTTTGATGGATGTGTGGTGTGAGATGTGTTCTCATTTCTCATACAAGGGGTTATTTTTATATAACCCCACCCCTATATATATATATATATATATATAAAAGGATCAAATAGGAACCAAATCCTCCCGTGAGAACCTATAAACCAATCCTAACTTTAGATTTGATTAGATCTAATGACCATAATTTAGTCAAAGTTTTAGTCAAAGTAAGGTGACAAACTTGTAATATTTGAGAACTTAATGAAGGCGGGGTTATTTTCATAATTTAGAAATTAGGTTATGTTTTTTCAGATTTTGGGCCCATTTCCCGGAATTAAATAGACAACATATTAAAACCGTTGTCTTTTATGGCGTTGTATTAATACGCTAACATGAGATATTTATGTTGCTAACATCAAGAGATTGTGTTGCTAACATGAGGTAGACTCATATTGCTAACTTGACGAGATCATAATATTAAATTGACATGTATTAAACACCACACATATAACATTGGACCACATTTAAAATAATACTGTGTAACATGATCATTCATACATACAACATATTGGTAATATGTTAGAGATTATACACACTGCTAATATGTGACTAATAATTTGCTAATATGTTAGTAACATGTTGCTAATATGTGAATAATGATATGCTAGTATGATTTAAATTCTCAAATATTACAAGTTTTCAAAATAATATTAAGCATTGATAAAGTTATAATTGTTTATGAACTTAACTATATATAGCTCGTACTTTAACTATTTTCTCATGAAAGCAACTTAAAATTCAAAGTCGTACATAAAAAATTTCATGTTAGCAACATAAACACAAGATATGAGCAATATTGTGATATCATATTAGCAAATGTCTGACAGTTACGAGTTGAATATACGTGAAAAAAAAGTTTTTTGCAGTTTTCATCAATTTTTGCTCAAATAAACATATGCACTATGGATCTTAAATGAAAGAGCATTCTTAAATGAAAGAGCATGAAAAAATCTTTAATTTGATATATTTTTTGCGTAAATTGGATAAAAAACGAGTAAGTTATGATTATTTAAAGTTTTTAGGAATTTTTTAAAGGATGATGTCATCACTTTATAAAAAAAATCTGAAATTACCCCTTATATTTCGAATTTTATATATTTACAACTATGTCACCACCTTTTTATCCGCCACGTCATCAAAATCCTTGAATTTGATTGGTTCCTAGGTTCTCACGGAGGGATGGTTCCTATTTGAACCCACCCATATATATATATATATGTATATATATATAGGGGTGGGGTTATATAAAAATAACCCCTTGAGTGAGAAATGAGAACACATCTCACACCACACATCCATCAAAAATCAAAGGTCCAGATTTGATGAAAAAGGCAGTGGCAATTTTGTAATATCTGAAAAGTTTTTCGCGCGGGGGTATTACTGTAATTTGGTAATTCTTATAAAAATCGCGGAGGATTTGATAACAGATCGTTATGCTAACGAAGTATTATCATAATGCTAACGAAGTATTATCATAATGCTAACGAAGAATTATAGTTATGCTAATTAAAGTTTTCAAATATTGTTGGCGAAAAAAATATTCTAAAAATTAATTATAAACCTAATTCGATTTAATAAACCCTAATTAAATGGAAAAAATCATAATTGGATGAAATAAACCTAATTAGATGAAATAAACATTGATTGGATGTGGTAAACCCTAAATGAGTTAAAGAAATCATAATAATAATAATAATAATAATAATAATAATAATAATAATAATAATAATAATAATATATTTGTACTACGTTAGCATTATAGTTTTGGTTCGTCAGCATTGCGAATACACTATGTTAGCATATGGCAATACTCTATCAATATACGTTATAAATTATAATAGGATAAACCATAATAATCAATTTAGAACTATAAACAAAAAATTAAATTTCAAAAGAATAATGATAATTAGATTGAATAAACCATAATCGAGATTAAATAAACCATAATTGAGATTTAATGAACCCTAATAAATTTATACTATGCTAGCATTATGATAATTCTTTGTTAGAACATAGAATATATTATGTTAGCATATGACAAATGCTTCATTAGCATACGTTCATATGTTATCATAATGCTGACGAAGAATTATTATATGCTAACGAAAGCATTTACAACCTAGGCACGTGTAAAAAATTTTTTTTTTTATTTTTCGTTCATATTTTTTCATCCAAACATAGCCTTTCGACATCTTAAATGAAAGAGCATGAAGAAAGCTTTAATTTGATATATCTTTTGTGTGCATTGGATTAAAAACGAGGAAGTTATGATCGATTAAAGTTTTTAAGATTTTTTTTTAATTGCTGACATCATCAATTTTAATGGATTTGGACGAAAATAGCTCTCCTTCCTTATTTTTTGCCCTATTATTTACGAAATTGCCACCTTAAATCTCAACCATTGGATCATTAAATTGGATGGTGTAAGATGTATTCTCATTTCTCACACCAACAAGGTGTTCTCATATGAACCATATCATATCATATATATATATATATATATATATATATATATATATATATATATAGGGATGGGATCTGGTGAGAACCAGTCACCAGGTGGGAACTGGGAACCAATCTCATCCCTTCATTCCAAAATTTGGACGCTCCAGATTAAATAGATAAAGTGGAATAGGGGCGGTGGCAATCTTGTAATTAAAATGAAAACTTTAAATTCACGCGTTTCATTAAGGGTAAAATTGGAACAAAAAAAAGTGACATCATCATGTTTTGAAATAATTCTTAAAAACTTTAAATGATCATAATTTATTCATTTTTAATCGGATTTACGCAAATCTTATATCAAATTAAAGCTCTTTTCATACTCTTTCATTTAAGATCCATATTGCATATGTTTATTTGAAAAAAAATAGATGAAAAATACAAAAAATCATTTTTAGGCATAATTTTCGCATAGAGCAACCCCAGATTTATATTAGTATCTTGTATACAACATTTTAGCATGACCTATATAACATTTTAGCATATTGTGTAATACATTTTAGCGGGGTGATATTATGAATATATTTCTAACAGTTTTATAGAAACACCTAGACCTATATAGATACTACAAAATGAAAAAATACGAGTTAATGATAAAAAAAAAGAATGAGAAAGCAAAGCAACAAAGAAGATGACTGACAACTAAGAAAGAAAATGCGTAAATATTTTCCGAAACAAATATCAAATTTAGCCTCCTACTTCGCTCATTTTAGCCTCATTTATTTCTCATTATAGCATGTTCTGATAAACAAAATATGGAACGGTGATTTCATTAGAATGAAATGCAATACACATATTTGGGGACAATGAACCCTAATGAGAATCTGATAATTACTAATTAGGATCAGATGAACCCTGATTGGAATGTAATAAACCTTAATTAGGAACGGTGAACCCTAGTGGAAAATGTCACATCAAATTTAGCCTCATACTTCACTCATTTTAGCCTCATTCATTTCTCATTTTAGCATGTATATTCTGATAAACAAATATGGAACGGTGATTTCATTGAAATGAAACATAGTACACCCTATATAGGGACAGTGAACCCTAAAGGGAATTTGATAATTACTAATTGGGATCAGATGAACCATAATCGGAATGCAATAAACCCTAATTGGGAACGGTGAACCCTAGTGGAAAATATCACATCAAATTTAGTCTCCTACTTCACTCATTTTAGCCCCATTCATTTCTCATTTTAGCATATATGTTCTGATAAACAAAATATGGAACGGTGATTTCATTGGAATGAAACATAATACACCATATTTGGGGACAGTGAACCCTAATATGAATCTCATAATTACTAGTTGGGATCAGATGAGCCCTAATCGGAACGTAATAAACCCTAATTACTGAACTCAGAAACTATCCAGATTCAATTTTAGCCTCCTACTTCACTCATTTTAGCCTCATGCATTTCTCATTTTAGCATGTGTTGATAAACAAAAATTGAACGATGATTTCATTGGAATGAAACGCAATACACCTTATTTGGGGACAGTGAACCCTAATGTGAATCTCATAATTACTAGTTGGGATCAGATGAGCCCTAATCGGAGCGTAATAAACCCTAATTGGGAATGGTGGACCCTAGTAGAAAATGTCACATCAATTTTAGCCTCCTACTTCGATCATTTTAGCCTCATATGATTCTCATTTTAGCATGTGTTGATAAACAAAATATGGAACGATGATTTTATTGCAATGAAACATAATACACCCTTTATGGGGACAGTGAACCCCTACTGGGAATCTCAGAATTACTAGTTGGTATCATATGAGCCCTAATTGGAACGTAATAAACCCTAATTGGGAATGGTGAATTCTAGTGGAAAATGTCACATCAAATTTAGCCTCATACTTCAATCATTTTAGCCTCATGCGTTTCTCATTTTAGCATCTTCTGATAAACAAAATATACAGTGGGAATCTGACAAGGTATTTAACCACATGCTTCCGTTATTTTAGCATCATATTCTATACAGTAACCGTGGTTAATAAAACTTAATAGTAATATAATTACTGCAAAGAAAATGTCATAAACACTTTTATTAAAAATCATATATATTCTTAAAAATGAATGTGTTAAAAACAATTCACAAGCATGGTAAAACATGATATTAAACTATACTCAATCGCTATAATAACATCAAGCTGGACAGTTCCTAGCATCATGATCTAACAAATTGTAGCAATTGCTACACATTCTGAGTGGTTTGTTCTTCTTTCTCTTCGTTGCCTCCTTCTTAGATATCAAACGACTGTCGTTATCTTTTGTTTTAACTGGAATAGGTGGATGAACAACAACTTCAGAAGGGGCACGTAAACCGTAGAATTATTCAAACATCATCGTCTTGCTATGTGAAGTAGAACCCTCCATATCACTGTGTGAGTAATCTTACTATAGTCACTTCAAACAAAAGAAGCTGACACATTAAAATTAAAAAATTATAAACTGAACAAGGTAAAATAATAATACAATCACATCAAGAGATGTTCAGACACACAAATTGATTTTTAGCATTAGGTATGTACCATTCTAGCATCATGCAACATACATTTTAGCACCAAAGTATTCTAATATTTACATGGTGTCTATAACATTGTGTAGCCGAGTCACAAAAAAAAAAAACACACACACACACACACAAAAGAAACAAAAAGCAAAGCATGGTTTGTATGACATGTTTTACAGAGTGCAGTAGAAATAACATTAAATCAGCATGTTATCATGCTAAAACATATATATGTGACGACAGGCTAAAACGACTACATTAACATGCTAAAACATATGTGACGATAGGCTAAAACGAATACATTAACATGCTAAAACAAATAAACAGATCAAATTAATACATATTTTGTATATTCTCGTACATACTAAACCCTAGAATTCCTAACAATTAGAAAATAACTGATATTTTTCTCAAAAAAAAACTGATACAACCCAGATCTGAACGAAAAAGATAAAATCAATCAAAAATATCGAATCTTCGTAACAAAACGATGGAGCCATAAAGTAAAATAAGATGAGAAAAAAAATCACGAGAAGAAACAAGAAATAAATCGACATATCAAACTGCTAAAATAAATTGAAAAAAAAAACACATACATGGAGTCACCATACAAAGACAGCGCCGTCGATGAACTCTACGAATCATAGGGTTGAATCTTCGCGATAAAAAGATGAAAGCAGATGCTGA
The DNA here is from genome assembly GCA_026008535.1 of Perilla frutescens. Lineage (NCBI taxonomy): Eukaryota > Viridiplantae > Streptophyta > Magnoliopsida > Lamiales > Lamiaceae > Perilla > Perilla frutescens. Next base: position 35,993,541 of record BRKX01000012.1, read on the forward strand.
AAAATAATGAGAAATCAAAAGGGAAGAAGAAGAAGAAGAAGAAGAACGTAAATCAGGGAGAGGGGGAGAGAAAAGGGGAAAAAATTTTGAAGAAGGAAAGTTGAAGAACTTAATTACTATATTGCCCTCCCCTTCATCAAACTTGCCAAATATTACAATTATGTCACCGCTCCATTCACTTAATCTGGGCCGTCCAGATTAAACCAATGAAGGGATAGGATTAGTTCCTAGTTCCCACCTAGGAAAAGGGTTCTCATTTCATCCCTTCCCTATATATATATATATATATATATATATATATATATAAGAAACGTAATGAATTTCACCATTGAGAAGAATCCACAGTACTGATATCACTCATGAGAGAGACTTTGACCGACCTTGTTTGATTATATGCTCTATTTTCACCTCCTAGTTCAATTTTTTACGCTTCTTTTCAACTGGAATAACAGCTTGCTGTCATAGTTTGAACATAAAAGTTCAATGAAATGATTGCCTCTTTATAGTTTATACTAGTAATGTATAGTCAAACATTAACTGATGATGCCTTCTACATTATTATTTGCCGAGTATATGGAATTTACTATATATATATAAAAAATTCACATTTCCACACCAGCTAAACATTAGTGCATTTTATCACACCACATCTTCTACAATATATATACACACACATATCAACTGTGTTTATATTTTGTCTTGTATCCATTAAATATATATATGGTGTGAAGGGGCCCTGTGCAATTGACTACAAAGGAAGCGGAAATCGCATGTATATGGTTTATTATTAGGGAAAAGGTTCAAAAAAAACATTCAAACTATATGCTCATTTCTATTTAGCTAGTTAGACGTCTGATTTTTTTTTTTTACTCAACTGCGCATCTAAACTATTTAAAAAATACAATCAGTCTCCCCAACTATTCAGAAAAGAACAAGCTAACACTTCACATTAATACCGTTAGTTTTTTCGTTAACTAAAATATGTCAAACCCCTCTTTCAATTTCAAATTCTAATATCGATTCGTTATCAAGATTAAAAATCTAATTCATAATACAAACTCATATCATCGATATTTCTCCATATAATTATTCTATCGTTTGACATCCGATTGATAAATTGAGAGTATAATTAGAAAGTCCATGATAATGGCTTTCTAATCATACCACTTGACATGATATTATCATCCGAATCAATCATAATTAGGTCAAAGAATTTATACGCATTTTATTTAACCAAAAAAAAAAACTAACGGTGTTAAATGAAAAATGTGAATTTGATATATTTTGTATAGTTAAGAGGACTAATTGTACTTTTTAAATAATTTAATTATGTATTTGAATTAAAAAATAACTTGTACATCAATCTAAATGGGATTGAACATATATTTGGGATTATTATTTTTTTTGACCATTTCCCCTTATTATTAATTTGGGAAGATTCATATTTGGTTTGTATTTGTAACATATGTAGCACATAGCACTAGAAATCCCTGACACTCCTGAGAAAGTGACAAGTATATATATTATAAAATAAAGATAGTCGGTTCACTTAGGTCAAGATTTTAGATTTTTACCACGAAAAAAAAAAACTCGGATATGCTTCTAGAAAAATAATTTAAGTCTTCGGTTGTAGTTACATATATGTACAGAGATATATTATTGCACTGCCGTTTATTGTTAAAATATACAATAACAAAATTAAATAAAAGTTCGGAGCTGCAAACTAATTTCGGCTTCAAATTTCCTGTCACACTTATCTGTCTTTCACTTCGTATTTCACTAGTAAAATTATGATTTTAATAATATTTATTATAAAATAAAAATCAATTCTAACATAAATAATCATAGTCAATATTTATCGATAAAAAATGAATTAAAAAAGTTATAAAATATAATTTTTAACAAATCAACCATAATAATGAATTATTAATTGAAAATTAAAAATTAATTATAAACCCTAAAGAATAATCTTAAAATTAAACGGAATCACAACAAAAATATATATATATATATATATATATAATTGAAGAAAAAATATATGAAAAATCTCATAATTTGAAACTGTAACACGAAATGTATATAACACAAGAAGTGTAATAGGAAATATCGAGTGGACTAATTTCAGAAATTAATCAAAGAAATTTTGGGCCTAAAAAATTAATGCTGGTCAACTAAATTCGTGATTTGTTGGTAAGTAGTTGGGGGATGACATGTTAACTGCTAAGAAAAACATCCCATTAATTCTTAGTCAAAGATCAAAATTATGATTGATTACGCCCGCCACACCACACCACACCACAAATTCAAATTTTATTTTTCTCCACGTCACACGCGATACATATATAGATATAATCCTACATGCGAATCACACGATATTATTTGTTTTCGATTGCATCATATGTATAATAGTAATATATACTTGAAATAATATACAACATATAATGCAATTAAATACCTAACAAATAAATGTTTTACCTAAAAAAATGATCTTTAGAGATAATATTATTAAAAACGACAAATGTCATCACTTATAATAGATTTAAGTAGCAATATGTCGTCTCTAAGTACTACATGTCATCTCTAATGACATTTTTGTGACGATATTATTGTCACCTAAATTGATTTTTAATTTATTTTGGACGAATATTTAAGAACGTTCCATTCGAGACGACATAATACCATCGCAAAAAATAAAAAATAAAAAATAAATTGAATGATCACAATGTCATCACAAAAATGTCAATAGAGATGACATGTGATAATTATAGACAACACATTGTTACATAAGCATATTATATTGTTCCGAAACTGGAACAAAATTGAGAGATAATGAACAACTAGTATTTCTCCCGTACGATGTACGTAAATTATTTTATGCATTTTTAAGTTTAAAGCTTAAGGATAGTTAATATGTTTATAATAATAATAATAATAATAATAATAATAATAATAATAATAATAATAATAATAATAATAATAATTTCCTCAAATGATACTTTATATACACAACATTATATTCGTAATTTTTCAAACTATGTTCAAAAATATGTATATAACTTCAATATATTTTTTAATTTTGTGTTTTAATAAGACATATTTTAGTCATATGAAAATTTACAAAATAAGCTAAAATAATATATGAAGATTTAGTTGATAAATAAAACAACATATTTATAAATAGTTGGGATAGTATAATTATGTACTAATAATAATTGCAAGTAAATTACTCTTTTGGCCCAAACACAAATAGAAGATCATTAATTTTGAATCTCAACCATCCATTCGAATTAACTCAATCCTCCATGTGCAAGAGTAGGTGGTACACAAGCTGCCCTTGGAACTTCATCTCTTTCATGTTCAGAAAATGGTCGAAGCATGACTTGCTAAACAATTCATAATTCTCCGCATTCAAACTTTCTCTTAATGTGTTCATCGTGCGCCTCAGATAAGATTGACATGCAACTAAAGCTCCTAAAAATCAACGAGGATATATATTAAAAAAACAGCAGGATTCAACAATGAAAGAGTTGTTTTGGGCAACATAAATATATATAATACATATATATGTATATATATAAGAAATGTATATAAATAGGAGAAATAACAAATTTCAAAGGGACAGAAACCCTAACTATATATTTGCATATATTTAGTCACATTTAGTTCTTAAACAAAACACTACATTTAAAAAAAATCTTATTACTCTGATAATGAAAGAATCTTGCATGCTAAAATACAACATTCATATGAACATTAAATTCATTGAATAATTAATTAAAATATATGCAGATGACTATATGAACTTTTATTAAATCTACCAACGGCAGATCTAATGAACACCATGTTAGTGCCACCATCATGCACTAAGTTTTTCTGTTGTTGAATTGGCGAGATATGTTCGACAAAGTGTGCCTGGTATGTCCCACGAAGTTTTATTTTCCGCTGTGCTAGAAAAGAAGAACAGTTGGTGAACTGTTCCAGAGTATGTCCCAGACAGAACCAGGGACACTTTATTTATGGCAGTTTCCTTGTTGGAAAGATCTTGCGCCAAACCAGTTTGGAAGGTCAAGATAGATTCGTTTTACTGCCTTGTGGTGTAGATCCGGTGCTAAATTAACCCTCCTACACTTGGGAAGTATCTACACACGTTTGGAAGGCCACAAACCACTTACCTAGTTGGCGGAAAGCAAGAGATTGACGCCAAGCTGAAGTGAAGACTATATATGAAGACCGATTTGTGCAGCAATCGGTGCCACTATTATTTTATTTAGATTCTAGTGTTAGAATCAGTTTGTGGTCATTTTTGTAACTAGTGGTTGTTCATTAAAATGTTCAACGTGATAGATTAGTTTTGAGTGTTTACGAGTGAAACACGTGAGGGGATTTTTATTCTGTTTTGTACGCAATCTCGGGAGAGATTGTAAGTTGAAGTTGTGGGTAGCTAGAGGGAGTCTAGTGTCACGGTTGTGAGGGGATCTTACAACTTTCGGCTAGAGAAAGAGTTCGTGGAGAAGAACGGGCGACATAAGGCGGGAGGCTTGTATGTGTAAGAACCCTAATACACTCTTCAAAGGAGTACCAGTCGAATCTTCAAGTTTGGGAGCAATCCCCCCAGAGTAGGTTGGTTGAACCGAACTGGGTTACCATCTCGTGCATTTTTACTGCTTTATTCTTTTATGTTCTTGCATCTGTCCCACACATATCATAGAACAAATTTTAAGCAGATAACTAAAACACGAATAGCACGGATTACCGTTTTTCAATTGGCACCAGAGCGGATTTTCTGTATTCAGGGTTGATCTTGGGGTATTAATCCGTGTTCTTGTGTTGTTTTGCCGAGATGGATTCGATGAAAGAAGGAGCCTCGACGGTGCGACCTCCGCTCCTTGATGGCAATAACTATGCCTATTGGAAAGCTAGAATGACAGATTTCATTTGTTCAATTGATGAGCGTGCCTGGAAGATGGTGACTGAAGGGTGGAAGCCTCCTACCAAGACGGATGATAAAGGCAAATCTGTGCTGAAGCCTGAGGAAGAATGGGGGGATGCTGAGTATCAGATCATGGGGCTAAATGTAAAAGCCATGAACGCCATCTTCTCTGCTGTTGACATGAATGTCTTCAAGATGATCTCCACCTGTGACAAGGCCAAGGATGTGTGGGATATCCTGCAGACTACATTCGAAGGAACAAGTAATGTTCGTGCATCTCACATGCAACTTCTCACCACCAGATTTGAGAACCTCCGTATGGACGAAGGTGAAAAGCTTGTTGTGTCCAATGCCAAGATTTGTGACATTGCTAACGAAAGCTTCGCGCTTGGTGAAGCAATCTCTGAGGAGAAATTTGTGCGGAAAGTTCTACGATCTCTACCCAGGAGATTCGCGTACAAAGTTACGGCAATTGAAGAGGCCAAAGATGTGAGCAAGATGAAGCTGCAAGAACTGATAGGGTCCCTTCGAACCTTTGAAATGGGCTTGACAAATGAAGGAATAGTGCAGAAGAAAAACATTGCTTTTCAGGCAGGTTCTGGTACTAATGTCTCTGGCGACGTCCCTGACAGAACTGACCTAGCAGAATCAATTGCTATGCTATCTAAAAACTTCACCAAGTTTACAAGAAGTTTTGAGAAGTCATCTCAAAATAATTCTGTTAATAACAAGTTCTCTAAACCTCGAAGAACCAAGGATGAGGAGTCAAATGAAGACAGATATAAGGAAGTCAAGTCTAGAGAGTGCGGTGGTTTTGGTCATTACCAAGCCGAGTGTGCTAATACTCTAAAAAGAAAGAACAAGTCATTCTGTTCTACCTCAAGTGTAAGTGATGATTCTGATGATAGTCAAAGTGATGAAGAATACGTAAGCAATCATATTGCTTTCATGACACACTCTGTCAAAGCATCTGTACCAGCATCTTTTTCTGACAATGAGGTCGAGAAAATTTCAGAATGCAGTGATGATGAAGAATTTACTGATGAATCAGCTATGGAGGCGTTTAAAAAACTGTATTCCAGTTGGATCATGGTGGCTCAAGCTAATGAGGGGCTGATGAAAGAGAATGCCAATCTCTTGAAAGAAAGAGATAGTCTTGCTATTCGTCTCAAGGAAGTGGAAAGTGACTTGCTGCATTCTAGAAACAACAGTCTCTCTCAGACTGGTGAGCTTCAACATCTGAAGAAGCTTGTTAAGATGATGAACTCTGGATCATCTCAGCTGGATGAGATTCTCTCCAAGGGAAAGAGCCCTCAGGATCATACTGGGCTCGGATACAATGGTGGTCATACTTATGGCGGATTCTGTCAAGGACAGTCATCTGGAACAAAAGATTCAACAGTTCCAGAACCGAGAGCTGAGCCAAAGAACAAGCAGCAGAGAAGGAAGTCTCCTCAAAAGACACGTGTTGTGTGTCATTACTGTGAGAAACCTGGCCACATTCGACCACATTGTAAAAACTTTATCAATGACCTCCGAAGGATGAAAAGAAGGAGTTTTGATGAAGCCGATCAGTTTCCCAAAAGAAATATCTGGAACAGATTTAGGAACAACCATAGAAATTATGTGGTTCATACTGCCCTCAATATGCATGCAAAAAGTAGCTGGTACTTTGACAGCAGATGCTCTCGACATATGACTGGAGATGCTAGCATGCTGAGCAACATTCAAAAAGATTGCTCATATCAAACGGTTACATTTGGAGATGGTGTTAAAGGTAGAGTGCTTGGCCGTGGATGTCTCAATGTGCATGGATTGCCCAACCTGGAGGATGTGCTGCTTGTAGAAGGACTAAAGGCTAACTAATTAGCATTAGTCAGCTGTTTGACCAAGGTCTCTTGGTGCATTTCACTAGAGACAAATGCCTTGTCAAGAACAAAGAAAGTGTTCTGCTTATGGTCGGGGACAGATCACGGGACAATTGTTATCTTCTCAACATGAAGAAAACGTACTTCAGATCTCAACTAAATGAAGCAAACTTGAGGCATGAAAATCTTAGCCACATCAGTGATCAAGAATCGTCAATTGTTCTTGGTGAAGATGACTGTTCCAGGTTTGAAGAAGTTTCTGGAAGTGTGCCTCTTTCTGTGCCTAACAGAAGTGAAGATTGTAATCGGATTGAACCAATATCTGAGAGCAATGATGCTCTTAAAAACTATCCAGTTGTTGATGATCTGGAAGAACCTGCTGCCCAGATCGATGGTGAGAGCCTTGATGGTACTGTCCATGTTCCTACATCTGTGTCGAACAGTTCTGAAAACAGAGACCTAACTGAAGCAAGGCCTCAGAAACAAGATAAGTACAAACTGAAAAAGCCACTTTACGGTCTCAAACAAGCTCCACGAGTGTGGTATGTCAATATTGTCTTTGGATATGTGTCAAACAGAATGGTGGATGAGTTTCGGAAGAGTACTTCAGGAGGAAACAACATGGTTTCTTGGTTTTGTAAGAAACATAATCCCATTTCGTTATCTACTGCCGAAGAAGAATATATTGCGGCTGAAAGTTGGTGTACACATCTTTTATGGATGAAGCAGATGCTGGTTGATTATGGTGTGCCACAGTCTGTTCTTACCATACTCTGTGACAACATGAGCGACATAAATAGTTCAAAGAATTCAGTTCAACACACTTGGATGAAACACATAGATATTCGTCATCACTTCATTCGTGAACTGGTTGAAGATGGATCACTTGTGATCGAGTACGTTGGAACAGATGCCCAACTCGTGGATATTTTCACTAAGGCACATGATAGTAGAAGATTTGAAATACTTAGATCCTCATCGGGTTTTTGTGTTCTCTGAACTTCTCCTTTGCGAAAAGTATCTCTGTACAGTCTTGGTCAGTGATGTATGTACAGAGATTGTAAAATGACCAACTATCTTATGGTCTTTGCAAGTGTGTGCCTCCATGTGTGCTTGACAGAAGCAAGCACAGTTTGTAGCAGTTATTTTTTAACTACAATGGCTAGTGGGCCCTCGAGTTTCTCGTCTAGCTTCTACTTCCTGAAAGCGTGCAGAGTAGATTTGAAAAGGGAAATGATCCCTAATTATGGAAATTAATCTAATTATTTCCTTATTCAAATTGTGTGGCTTTTGGAGAAAAATCACTTGTGTTCTCCACATCTGTTCCCACTATCGTCGTTTCCAGCAGTGATGTTATGTCTGAACCTGCTGAAGTCCCTGCATTTGTACCCTGCAATGCTCATGAGATGTCTGCAACTCTGTTTGAGTCAGTTTCTGTGACAGTTCCAGAACCCCCACCTCGATCCAGGGTTTCTGATATTTCTTCCTTACCTTTGTTGGTAGAGCCTGCATCACTGGAATTGACAATTGTCGTTGCTTCCGGTCTTGATCCCTCTCTTTTTGAAGAATTTGCTGCATCAATTTTTGCAATGACTTTTGTTTCTGTGCCAGCGTCTGTCACTGAGTTCTATTTTTGTGCCAGTATCTGTCTCTACCGTAACCACCCCGATGGATACTCCAGTGGTTACGATCCATGTTTCGTTGGGAGAAGCCTCGCCGAAGGCCTCTGATGTTGATGCTCCTACTCTTGCTCAGGTTGAAAAAGGGAGAATTGAAGTTAATGATATTAAGGAGGATGATATTGATGTTGAAGAAAATGCTTCCTCACCTGATGCTGAACTTGTTCCACCTCTTTTGGAACAAGGAGGGACGTCTTCCAAGTCCCGTGGTATGAAGCGTAAGCTTTAATTATTCGATGAACCAGAGGAATCCCCTTCTGTCTCTGAGCACCATGTTGATTCTGTTGATGCTAAGCAGAACTCTGATAAAAATGAGATTCATATCTCAATTGCAGACCCGAGCAAAGTCCAAGTCTGCTGATGAAGAATGCTAGAGCTCCGTCCCATTCTGTTGAAGTGGTAGATGATGTGCCTGCGGATGTCTCAGACAGTTCCGCTTCTGAATCTGAATCTTTTGATTCAAGTTAGTTTTTATCTGCTTTCCATCAAGGTCTTTACAAGTTGGTGGTTGGTCGTTCTCTTGTTTCTGAACGATGGTTGGTTCAGTCTGACATTGAGGAAACTGGTGTGATGGAATTATTGCATGATTTACATTTAGATAAATCTGTCTATGTTGCTCCCTTGCTTATTGTTGTTGCTACTGATCGTCGTATTACTCGGATTTAGTCCGAGCAGATGTTGGGCTTGGTCTCTGAACCTCGCCGACCGTTGATGAAGAAGGCTCGAGCTCCTTTTTCCTCTGATGATGATACTGAAAATGTGTCAGGAGATGTGCCTGACAGATTAGCCTCTGATTCTGAAGTCTATGACTCAATGCTCAATACTTCACAAGCTTGCATTGAAGAACTGATGTCCCTGCCAGTATTGTTCTTCTCTTGTTATGTGCCTTTGTTGAGTCTCGACAGACCCAGCAGACCATTGATTATCCGGGATGCACTTCAGCATACTCTCTTCACAACATGATGTTGTGACCTCGGAAGATGTTTATGAGCCCGAGAAGCCCCAGCTTGTGATCAGCTATAAGCTATTTTCTGCCTAGAATTCTCGTGAACTTTCTGCTGCTTCGACACCTAGATCTATGTCGGAGACAAATCTCTCTACTCAACCTTCCTCTAGGGTTTCTGAAGGACCATTCTCTCCACCCATGGTGTGTAAGGAAACCGTGGATGCTTCGATTGCGGCTGCAATAGAGACTGTTGGAGATGCTGAAGTCTCCTTGGCGCTCGATGAAGGTGATTTCTCCACCTCTACTGCTGAGTTTGCCAAGGCAATTGATGCCTTGAAGGTTGTTCAAGAACCGTCTCTTCTTTCCGGTGCTCCTGTCTGTCGTGATGCCCCAGTCGTCACCATTCAAGTTCCTCTGAGTGAGGTTTCTCTGCCAGATGTTGAGAAAATTCCTGATGAAGTGGAAGTGGATGATGACAATGTCAATATCTCCTTTCTTGAATCCTCTGAGACAAAATCTGTCCCTCTTAGTTCCAAGCAGCCGGATAGCCGCCGTGGAACAAAGCGCAAGTTGGTTCTAAGGAATGAGGAAGTTCCATCCGAAGATGATGACCACATTGTTTTGGCCAATCTGAAAACAAAGGCGCTCTCTAAATTACCTCAAAAGAAAGGGAAGTCATCTGCTGCCCCCAAAGCTCAAAAGCCCTCTATAAAGGAGAGTGTTAAGAAGAAAGCTCCTGCGAGAAAGACGTCTGTTATGTGACTAGGAGTGTATCTGCGCAAAAGACTGGCTTGGTCTCTGGGAGAATAAGGTCATTGATGAAAAAGGCAAGTGTTCATCCACCCTCTGAGAATGAGTGTGAAAGTGTGCCCGAAGATGTCTCGGACAGATCTGACTCTAATTCTGAAGACTTTGATTCAAGTAACTTTATTTCTGCTTTTCATCAAAAGAAATTCAAGCTTGTTGCTGGCCGCTCGTTAGTTTCCGAGTGATGTTTGGTTAAGTCTGATATAGAGGGGACTGGAATTGACATTTTGCTGCATGATCTTCATTTGGAGAAATCTGCTTATACTGCACTGCCATTTATTACTGCTGTAGTCCATCAATTTTATGCAAACCTGTCTAAACGACTGTGTGATGCTTCATATGAACATGTTTTTTCTGTGTTTGTGCGGGGTAATTAGATTGCTGTTTTTCCTGCGGTGATCAATGAGTTTTTGAGTCATGAGAATATTGTTGTTCATGTGCCGGTATTAGATATGAATGAGGTGGTGTCTGAGTTGACTGGTGGGAGTCGTGCTTGAGTTTCTGGCCGCTCGTTGTTTACTTCTGACTTAAGCGTGAAGTATTCGATCCTTCACAAGATAGTTGTTCGGAATTGGTTGCCCAGTACCCATGATTCTATGGTAGGCAAGCCTATGGCCTTGTTGCTCTATTTTGTGGGCACTCGACGAGGGATCAATCTTGGATTGATCATTTTTGAGAATGTGTTTGCTCATGCTGAATCACCTCGTGCCCAGCAACCGCCTCTGATCATCAGCCACAAGCTGTTCTCATCCCAACATGCTCCGGATGTTCCTGCCTGCGATGCTGATGAAAGCTCAAGACCTGTGTCGTCATCTGTCCCAGACAGATTTGCTGCTTCTTTCCCTGTCACATCTGCTTTCTTTGACAGGCATATAAAGTCTCTGGAGCGTGAAGTGGTGTTCCTGAACAAGTCTATTCGGACATTCCAAACCAGAAAGTAGGAGCTGGAGTCCTTCCTGATTGATCTCCGTGCCAGAGCACTTGGACTTACCTCACCGCTTGATGTGCCGAGTGCTTCTGCTGTCCCAGCTGCTAGTGAACCTGCTGTTGCAGATGTTGATGCCGCTGATGCTGATGCTGCTGCTGCCTCCCAGGCCTGCAGATTGGTTTTTTGCCATTTTTGGCAACAATTAAGGGGGAGAAGAATGTTGGTGCAAGAAGGTCGATGTTGGTGAAGGATGGCCTTCGCTACTGCTGTGTTCAGCGTGTGCTCAGTTCGAGATGCTGTTTACCCCACTTTTATTTTTGTTGGTTTGTACTATTATTTGATCAACTGAAAATACAGTTCTACACTGAGAAACATTGTTCTGATCGTGATGAAGGCACTCTCAGTTCAGATTCATGGGGAGTGTGCTTGTAACTGTCTATGACAGTTTTTAAATATATCACTTTTGGATATATTGTTGATCTGCGAAGGTTATTCAAGTGTTGTGCAGATCGTGATGATAATTGTCGACCATAAACGCCAAATGGGGAGATTGTTAGTACCACCATCATGCACTAAGTTTTTGTGTTGTTGAATTGGCGAGATATGTTCGACAAAGTGTGCCTGGGTATGTCCCACGAAGTTTTGTTTTCCGCTGTGCAAGAAAAGAAGAACAGTTGGTGAACTGTTCTAGAGTATGTCCCAAACAGAACCAGGGACACTCTATTTATGGCAGTTTCCTTGTTGGAAAGATCTTGCGCCAAACCAGTTTGGAAGGTCAAGATAGATTCATTTTACTGTCTTGTGGTGTAGATCCGGTGCTGAATTAACCCTCCTACACTTGGGAAGTATCTACACACGTTTGGAAGGCCACAAACCACTTACCTAGTTGGCGGAAAGCAAGAGATTGACGCCAAGCTGAAGTGAAGACTATATATGAAGACCGATTTGTGCAGCAATCGGTGCCACTGTTATTTTGTTTAGATTCTAGTGTTAGAATCAGTTTGTGGTCATTTTTGTAACTAGTAGTTGCTCATTAAAACGTTCAACGTGATAAACTAGTTTTGAGTGTTTACGAGTGAAACACGTGAGGGGATTTTTATTCCGTTTTGTACGCAATCTCGGGAGAGATTGTAAGTTGAAGTCGTGGGTAGCTAGAGGGAGTCTAGTGTCACGGTTGTGAGGGGATCTTACAACTTTCGGCTAGCGAAAGAGTTCGTGGAGAAGAACAGGCGACATAAGGCGGGAGGCTTGTATGTGTAAGAACTCTAATACACTCTTCAAAGGAGTACCAGTCGAATCTTCAAGTTTGGGAGCAATCCCCCCAGAGTAGGTTGGTTGAACCGAACTGGGTTACCATCTCGTGCGTTTTTACTGCTTTATTCTTTTATGTTCTTGCATCTGTCCCACACATATCATAGAACAGATTTTAAGCAGATAACTAAAACACGAATAGCACGGATTACCGTTTTTCACACCCAACAAATACATTGATTCCAAAATTACAACCTCAAAAATTAAAAAACAAAACAAAACAAGAAAATAACAAATATCTTCATTGGACATACCCTTCTTCACTTTCTTCTTCCCACCCATGCTTCAGTGTCGTGGAGCAATTCCATCAAATGGAAGAACCCTTACAAACTTAACGGAAAGTTGGAAAGGAAATCACGAAGCCGAAAAGAAAAGAAGAATCATGAAAAGAAGCTTTTCTGACAGAGTGAATGTCCAGATTTTGAGAAAGAGAAAGGAAAAGAAGAATCACGAAATCAATTTTCTTTTAGAATTTCATTAAATGCGTATTTTAATCTGTTGAACTCAAATATTCAAATCATTTTAATTTCAATTTCAAACTCATCATATAATTCTGCTTTGCTCTGCATAAGTTAAAACAAATATTTAGGTCATAAATATTGATGTCACATGATAGTTAACAACCTTATATTTAAATTTATGCTTTAAATAAAATACATAAATAAAAACACTATAAATCATGACTAGCCGATTATATTGCGAGACTTTATATTATACTTGTAATCATATAAAAATATTGCCAATAAAAATAGTTTTTACTATAATTATGAAATGTATTAAACTTTAATTTATGCCGATAAATTCAAGAAGATCTACAATATTTACTTAGGGATATTAAATGTAAAATATCATAACCATGGTTAAAGTTTTACCATTTTATTTCTTCTTTTTTAAAAAACACCTACTTAACATGTGTCATAATCTTAAGGAGAGCGTCCAATAGATGGATGTCCATACTCCATAGTGTAATTACCCCTACAACTATTCTTTCTCCTTGGATCCACTGCACTAAAGAAAGGAAAAGAATAAAGTAGAGTCAATATCCCCAATACTAAATCAAGCCATCAACTTAAAGGGTCCTTCTCTCTCTTCTATTTTCTTTCTTTAGCCACAAAACCAGGACACACGAGGACACCCACATCCTCTGTTATGCTATCTAATGAAATGCAATGCAAATTGAAAGGAAAAAAAAAAAAAAAAAAAAAAAAAAAAAAGAGGAAGTTTCATACACTTTTACACTCTCACGGTGGCCTCTAAATTATAATAGTAGATTGCGGGTTAATAGAGATGATTTCTTGCGGGTGAAGTTAATAAAAGATTAAGAAGATAGAGAGCGAATCAAAAATACATATTTTTCTGATGTAGGAACTAGGAACCATCTTATAAATACACATTTTTCTATTGTAGGAACTAGGAACTCATCTTATACAATCCAATTAGATGATCTAATGGCTGAGATTTAATGTCAAATTCAAGGCAAAAAAAGAAAGAGGTGCGAGTATAGTTATCAAATCCTTATTAAAAAAGTTGATGCTATTATTTTTAAAAAAAATCTTAAAATTTTTAAATGATTATATCTCACCCATTTCTAATCGGATCTACACAAATAATATTTCAAATTAAAGCTCTTTTCATGTTCTTTAATTCAAAATCATTCATGGATATGTATGTGCAAATAATACTAACGAAAAATACAAAATATATATTTTTACATGTGTTCAGCGCGAAAATGCTTTCGTTAGCTTTTAATAATGGTCCGTCAGCATTATGTAACGTATGCTAACGAAGCATTTGTTATATGCTAACATATTGTGTTCATTGTGCTAACGAAATATTATCATAATGTTAACGTAGTATACGTACTTATATTATTACTATGATTTATTACATTTCAATTAGGGCTTATAATTATTATTTATTTATTTATTTATTATATTTTAGTTACTAATTGATTATTATATATTATTTATTTCATCATATTAGAATATATTAATTAGGGTTTTCTTAATCCATTTATGGGCTATACCCTGTGCTAATGATGAATTGCCATATGCTAACATAGTTTATCTGCATGGTTGATAAAACAATATCATAATACTAACATTGTATATTTATATTGCTATTATGATTTATTCATCCAATTAGGATTTATAATTATTTTTTAGAATGTAATTCTATTTTTTAGATCATTGGAGTTTATTACATCTGAATTATGGTTTATTCAATCCAATTATGATTTATAATTAGTTTTTAGAATTTAATTTTTCGTTAATAATATGAGAAAATTTTCATTCGCATTACGATAATGTTTCATTAACATGATAGTTTTACTTTATTAGCATGGCAATACTGCTATCAACTACCCATCGCTTTTTTATAAACATTATCGAATTACGTTAATACCTCTGACTAGAAAATTTATCAAATATTACAGAATTGCCACCACCCCATTTAAATAAATTTAGACATTTGATTTTTATTAATTGTGTGGTGTAAGATGGTTCCTAATGCTCACACCAGTATTAATTTGCATTATAACCACCACTTAGAAGATATTGATAAATATTAGAGTTGGTGAAATAATAAAACTCCTCTTCTTTGACGTTGAGAAGATCTTCAAAATTCTTGATCATTCTTGCTTGAGGGAAAGGGAAACAAAAAATTAGATAAGCATTGGACTCCTTCACTTGGGCTTTTAAAAATAAAAATTTATTTTTGGGCTTTTATAAATACTTGGGTTCATTATAAAATAAATTGGACTTCCATAAATAAACTCCTACATGCATGCTTATGAAATAAAATAATCATACACTATAATTAATGCATGCTTAATTATTTATTAAACATACTTAGATGCGATTTATTAGACTTAGGAATTTATATCACACATAAAAACAAAGATTTTTAGAAAAGAAATGTAGCAATTTAAATATTAGAAACTTGGGTAAATACAATAGTAATTATAAATAAACGTTATGGGTTAATCAAGCCTAATTATCATTTGTAATATTAACTAAGACATAAAAATTGATGAAAGTTAATAAATTTTATAGTGGAATGGGACGGGAAATAGATAAATTGAACTAGAGAATCTTAAGAAGTGGTGCACAACACATCTCATATTTTCCTTCATTTTTTTTCTTCTGTTTTTCTTTTTTTTTTTCATTCTTTTTTTCTCACTTTTTTACTCCATGGCCTAAGATGAGTAGTTGAGTTTTAGTTTTAGTAGCCTGTCAAAATGACAGACCGTCCGGCCCACGAGTTTTGTGGGCAGCAATCCGGAATCATATTTTATATGGCAAAATTGATATGAAAAGATTTAACGAATCACAATTTATTAAACTGATCAAATCGGCCAAAAATCCAACCTAAATATGTGTTGGAACGTGGATCACACAAGCCAGACTATTTTTTTTTCAATTGTTTTTAAATTTTTATTTTGTATCAAGCGTAGTGCACAAGGTCATACATTAGCGTCGGGTAAATGCACTGCACGAGATATACTAAAAAAAATTAAATTAATTCATTTTAATTTTAGAGTTCACTGGTACCATTTTAGAGTATATATTTATTTCAAAAAAATTAATTATCAAGTGAAGTGCACAAGCCCACACGTTAGCGTCAGACGAATGCATTGCGCGAGATGTTAGATAAAAAAATAAATTAATCAAAAAAATAAAGATATATTTTTAAAATAAATTGAAAAAGGAAATTTGAAAAGAAAAAGGAGAACACTTTTTTTTTATTCATATACCCGACCTGTGGTATTGAGGAAATTCGAATCTGCGACATTTGATCTTCCAAGCAACCTCACTTCACCACTAGGTCATCCCCATCCAGACGAAGATCACTTTCTTCTTGTTTTTATATTTAATCTAGATTTGGGTCAAATATAAGATTCATTTAACAATTTATAATGTGTGATCCGTTAAACAGTCTCTGAGGAGTGTACCTCATTTTATATACACGAATGAAATCGTTTAATTGAAGTAAGCAATTAATGTGTGTGAAGTTGTTTTAGTTTTTTAAAAATTAAAATGAATGAAAACATATGGGCTTTCAATAATGAATACTTTAATTTAAATGATACAACGTCAATCTGTTTTTTTGAATATGACCGAAACAAGGATGAAAATATCGCTATCGCACCATATATCGCAATTTTAATTTTTCGAATATATCGCCGGATATATCGATATCGATATGATATCGCAGAAAATTGAAAAAAATAACGGAAACTATATTAAAATCTTAGAAATTTAGCAAGAAATTTTAGGAACTATTATAACATATTATTATGCACATGATCTACTCAAAATTTTGATAAAATTGTATTTTGAAAGCAAACATATGAATAATACATTATGTAAATACTGTCTGAGACAATACATTTGACAAAATAATACATAATACAATATAAAATAACTAAATAAATATTATAAAGTACAATTAATACCAAATTGGGGATCTATGTGGTTCAAATATAGTAGATGGAATAACATCTTGTTCCAAACAATATTGGTATAGTACTAACTCATCACATTAGAGTAATTATGTATATAATTTTTTGATTTCTTCCAATAGCTTCACCATGGATTGAATAATGTCCATTGACCCAATTATTTTGTTGATACACATTTCGACCTCTATACACATTTTGATAATATTCGCACAGTTAAATCTCTAACTGTAAGTGATGAATGACCATACATAACCCACCACTCAACCGTCATTACCAAACACCAATAAATATACAATGCATATATTCATTAAAGACATGATTTTAAATTATTTAAACAAGCTCTATTTAAAAATATTAAGTAAAAGACTTATATGGTACCATAGTAGATTGAGAAGTAATTGTAGGACGATCAACAAATCCTTTTCTCTTGTCACGAAAAAATAAAGTTAGTGCATCTCACTTTTCTTTCTAAAACATCCGTTGGCTTCCCAGGCTTTTTTTTATATAGTTTTTTTGAAGTGTGAGTGTCTTTGTAAAGTAAAGAATATTGCAACTCAAATAACTATGTTGAAGACCTAAAAAAACCACAAAAGTATATACTATTAAATAAAAATCAAAATATATTATAGAAATATAAAAAAATCGCGATATATTACGATTTTTTGCGATATTTCGCCGATACCCGAGAAAAAAGATATTCTCCCCAATATCCGTATCACAATGTCAAAATTCGTGATATATCCACGATATTTCGCGATATTTAAGTCCTTGAACCGAACACACACACACACACACACACACACACACACACACACTTTTGGATAATTCTATTCACAACCCCAATTTTTTTTTTCACAACCCCTTAAATTAATTAAAATATAAACATATTTTTTAAACTTTTAAATCCTCTCAACCCCACTATTTTAAAATCCTAACAAAATAAAATACAATCCCCAAATATACAGCCTATTTTAAATAATACAAAAACAAACAAAAGAATATAAACTCAAACAATCCATACGATAAAAAAAGAACATTAAACACAATAGGAAAAAAAAAACCTCAAACAATCCATATACAAGAAAAGAATAGCAAATGGAAGAAAAGTGACTTTCTCAATTCTCAATTCTTTCTAACAAACGTTGAAGAAAAAAAGTGAACCGTTGTCATTGTTGTTGTCGTCGCTGCCTTCTCTGCAAATATGGAAATCATGTAAAAAAAAGGTTCCAGAGAATCTAAGTTGTCGATAATCTCAACGTCCCTTACTACAAGAACGGTGTATTGAAGATGCGTACGAGTGCATCCACAAGCTGTCGAGATTGAAAATTCTGATGAAATTGATGAGCATTGCGATGGATTGGAGGTCGAAAAGTCTCATGATGATTATTGCGAGGAAGGGAATCCTTCAGTTGTGGCATCTTGTGATAAAATTGACATCGAACCAGAGGAATTCGAGAATAATGTTATTGTGTTGTTTCTCAATGGATGACAACGATCCTAATATACACAAAACTCAGATCCACTAATCAAGGGATCCACCTACTAATTACTAAAAATTGAGATATATTTGCCAAAAATAAAATAATAAAAATAAGAGAAAATATTCTGCTGCGTAGACTTCTACACTCTCCCTCAAGTTGGAAGATGAAGCTTATGAATCCCCAACTTGCCAATTAGTCGTAGGAATTGATCTGCCCCTATCGCTTTAGTGAAAACATCAGCAAGTTGTTCAGAAGTGGCAATCTTCCGTGTCTCTACATCCTTGGACTCAATACGTTCCCGAACAAAGTAACAGTCCATCTTAATATGCTTTGTTCTATCATGAAAAACTGGATTGTTGACAATGTGTCGTGCAGCCTGATTGTCGCAATGAAGTGGTGTGGAATGCATTTGTCCTACCTCCAAATCAGCCAGTAGCCAATGAAGCCACAAAACTTCACTAACCATGGCTGCCATCACACAATATTCTGCCTCGACGGAGGACCGAGAGACAACAATTTGCTTCTTGGTTTGGCAAGAAATAGGAGCTCCCCCAAGAGAGATAAAATAACTAGTTCTAGAGAGTCTCGTCATCAGACATCCACCCCAATCAGAATCGCAATATGCTTCCATTGAAAAGTCACCAGCTGTTGGAAGGAAGATACCCTGTCCAGGTATTCCTTTGAGATAACGTAAGATCCGTAGAACAACATTCATGTGTGATTCCTGTGGAGAGGAAATGAACTGACTCAACACATTGATAGCATATTGAATATCTGGTCTGGTCACTGTGAGGTATAACAGTTTGTCAATCAAGCGACGATACTGCATAGCATCCACATCATGGCTATTCTCATCAAGATCGTAGCGAGTGTTCTGCTCCATGGGAAATGAACTGGGATGGCAACCCTCCATCCCACAATCCTTTAAGATATCTAGCGTATACTTATGTTGACTAAGCACAATTTCATCAGCTAATCGGGCAACTTCAATACCCAAAAAATACTTCAAAAGACCTAAATCTTTTATACTGAATTTGCGATCAAGGTATACCTTGAGCTCTTAAATTTTGACCTCATCATTACCGGTGAGAATGACGTCATCCACGTATATGAGTACATCAACATATACATGACCTTGTTTAAAAATAAAAGGTGAATGATCAGCACGGGATTGCCGAAAGCCAGCATCAAGTATGGCCTAAGTAAACTTATGATACTAATTTCGTGATGCTTGGCGCAAGCCATAGAGAGACTTGCGCAATTTGCATACTCGTGTTTCTCTACTCTTGGCAAATTCTTATGGAATTTTCATATACACGTCTTCAATCAAATCACCATGTAGAAATGAATTATTGGCATCTAATTGATGAATTATCCAATTTTGCTTTACAACGATTGCCAACAAACTTCGAATAATAACAAGCTTTGCAACTGGGGCAAACGTCTCATGAAAATCTATGCTCTCAATTTGTGTAAAACATTTAGCTACTAATCTTGCCTTGTAGCGCTCGACTTCTCCCGTGGGTTTATATTTCACTTTATAGACCCACTTTGAATCGATGGCACATTTTCCCGGTGGTAAATGTTCCAAGTCCCAAGTTCTATTTGCCTCTAATGCTACAATCTCCTTTGCCATAACATCTTGTCAATGAGGTACCTTAACGGATTGAGAATAAAACTTTGGCTCATCATGTTTATTGATGCCCACTAGAAAACATTTGTGAGCATGAGAGAATTTATTATAAGAAACATAATTAGTGAGAGGGTAGACCATCGAGGAGCCCGAGTTGGACGTGGGTTACGTGTGGTCTATAGAACTTGGTAGATCAACCTCACAGTCTCGGAGATGCAATGGTTGTCGTCTCACTCTACCACTTTGTCGGGTATTTACAATTTCCACTCGCCCATTACCCCCATTACTATCAGATTGATCAACACGAGTGCTATCATTTGAAACATCTAATGAATCTTCACTTGCATCCTCTCTATGATGCACTTCGTTAAGGGGCTCATCACTATCAATGAGAGTGTTCCATGTTGTGTTCTCCCTCTCTCGGATCTCATCAACATGAGATGCATAAGGAAATATATCTTCAAAAAACTTTACATCGCGCGAAGTATATATCTTCTTGCTCTTTATGTCATACACCTTATAACCCTTTTGCCCATGTGGGTAACCAACAAATACACACGTCATCCTCCTTTCATCAAACTTGTCACCTCTCTTTTTTGTATCTTTTGCATAAACAAGACATCCAAACACCCGTAAGTGTTCATAACTTGGTTTCTCACTCAATAAAATCTCATGAGAGGTGCGATTTTGGAAGAGTTTGGAAGGAAGTCTATTTATAATGTAAACGGCGGTCAACACACATTCTCCCCAAAATGCAACTGGTAAATTTGGTTGAAAACTTAACGCTCTAGCAATTTCTAGAATATATCTGTGTCTACATTCCACTACCCCATTCTGTTGTGGTGTATGTACACAAGAAGTTTCAAGAACAATTCCAGTCTGCATATAATAACTCATCATTTCATTCGACTGAAACTCCCCCCATTATCAGTTTGTATACCTTTTACCAGCTGACCAAATTGTGTTCTCACCATATTGCAAAATAATTGAAGATATTTACATGCTTCAGACTTAAATTTTATCAAGTAAACCCAAACACTTTGACTATAATCATCAACAATAGTAAGAAAATAATAAGCACCTGTGAACGAAGCAGTTCTATATCCACCCCCAATATCACAGTATATTAAATCAAAACATGCAGTAGTCTGAATGGAACTTGAAGGAAAATGAGTTCTAGTTTGCTTTGCTCTTACGTAAGAATCACAAAAATTATCCATAGTCTTAATAAAAGGGCAAATATGCTGGAGTTTCACTTTTGGATCAATAGATACCGCAAAGGCCCTTCGATTACCAGCAACGGGCTCAAGAAGATATAGACTAT
This sequence comes from Perilla frutescens, assembly GCA_026008535.1. Classification (NCBI taxonomy): domain Eukaryota; kingdom Viridiplantae; phylum Streptophyta; class Magnoliopsida; order Lamiales; family Lamiaceae; genus Perilla; species Perilla frutescens. The sequence continues at coordinate 36,014,910 of BRKX01000012.1, forward strand.
CAAAACCATCACGCTGTTTACCCACTCCAATCAGGTTCCTCGAAGCTAAATCCTGCATTATACAAAATCAGAAGAAAATTATACAAGACATTTTAGATCTTTAGTAAGCCGACTGATTGAGAGTAAGTTGCACTGAAAATCCAGCACATGGAATACACGCTCAATATTCAAGCCATTAGGTAAATTGACATAGCCACTACCAAAAAAGACCCTCATACATAACACTTTATACATAACGGATATTTTAAATATCCGTTATGTATGAGCGCATTTTTGGTATAGATAACGCATATTTCAAAAATCCGTTATGAGAGGAGTGTTATCTCCAATCATATAAAACGTTTTCGAGTCTTGCGTTATCTTTGAGTGTTATATATTGTTCACAATTATAACGCTCATTTGGTACTGTTATGCGTTGTGTTATGTTTAAACACATTATATAACGGTAATATTTACCGTTATGAATATCCGTTATGTATATGTATTAATTATAATTTTTTTAATTAAAAATTAAATTGCCCTACACTGAAAATTTTCTAACTTTCCCGTTGCTCTTTCTCTCACCATATTATTTAGTAAAAATCTTACCGCCAATATTTTCCACCAAACATAAAAATTCATTTTTTCCCAAATTTTAATAAAAATAAGAAGTGAGATACAACACATTAATTAGTAATTCAGAATTACAACCTAAATCCCTAATTCTCTGAATCCCTTGTCGCCCGTCGCCACTCCTTCCCCGTCGCCTCTCCACCGACGACCTCCGACAGTCCAACTTTGACACAGTGGCAGAAACTTCAAGCCACCAACTGGTCACCGACCTCCGACGTTGCAGCGGCAGCAGCTTCAAGCCAGTGACTGGTCGAGTGCAGACCTCCGGTGTAGATAACAAAGATGGGTTTCGCTAAAATTCAAAAATAGTTAATTTTCTAGATGGAAATTTGTTAATATATATATATATGTGTGTGTGTGTGTGTGTGTGAATAATTTGGAAACCCTCTCTCTCTAACTCTCTCTCTCCCTCATCTCTTTCGCGTATGTTCTTGTATTCTTCTGCTCATTTTATTACTTGTATGAATTTGTGAGACCCACTAACTTGGCCTTAAGTTTTAAGGGCGACAAGAGACTGTCCACCCAGAGAAGGGTACTCACCGTTCAAGCAAGATATAGGTATTTCACATTCAATTAACATTGCTGCAAAACTGAAAGTAATGACATTTGTTATCAGTAGTTTGCTAGTTTTCTTCGCATTCTCATATTGTGAAGGGCTCTGTACATTGGATTGCCCTTATTATATTAATATTAGTTCCAAGTTACCCTAAACTTGCAATTGTCTCCAGATCATTCTTTCAATTTTTTTGATTATAACCTTGCTAGATATAGTTTGGGCCATAAAGCACAAAAGAAGGGCCAAGATTACTTCCTTCAGTTATCTGTATAAGGTTCTTATTGTGAATAAATGAGAACTAGATTAATGAAATAAGTAAAATAGCACGGGGGTATGGCACTAAAAAAACTGCAGTTTTCCTCCTTTCATTTTAGATACTGGTGATATTCCTCTAAATATATCTTGCGTATTTATGCATTTTATGGCAGTGATGGTGGAAGGACAAACATTGGAAGCATCTTTGTCAGCGGCTTTGTGTTAGGGGGAATAATTGTTGGCACACTTGGTTGTGTTTATGCACCTCAGGTGATGATCGAACCACAATATTAGATGAATTATATTTGTTTTTTCATGTTCATGGTTGCTATAGTCTTTCATTCTTATGCAATACTAGGCTAATTTTTGGGACATTCATATTTATTTTCTATAATCTCATACTTTTCTGCTGCATTTTGAGTGTTGAAAATAATCATGTCTAGAATAGTATCTCTGCTTCTTATTTTTAAATTTCTTTTTTGTAAGAAACCCTGATGTTGATGACTAGCTTGATCATATGTGTGTGAACTGGATTTTTTTTTCTATTTTTTCCCAGTTGAAAGGGACATTTAGTGTAATAAATTTTTCTTTGTTGATGAGCATGGAGTAAAGTTTTGAATAGGATATGCAGAGAATTGTTCATCCCTTCGATTTTATTCTGAAATTAGTGTTTTATTCCCTCTCTAATTCTTTTCGTTGATGGAAGTTTCAATGGATCAGTGAATACTTGTTAAGATTGGAAAATTGAGAATCCTTCTATACTTGTCTCTCCTCACCATAATGATAGCAGAGTTACCACTTAGGCTTTAGCATATTTGTGATTTCTATTTAAAGCACTATGTTAGGTTGGTAATGCTTTACTTGATTGTGGATATTCACTATTGACGATGATTTGTTCTTGAATCTAATTGGTAACAGCTATTTACTTCATTTTACTTGTCCCCTGCAGTTGTCCAATATGAAGCTCGTTGAAGCCACTTCCCAACTCCTCGTAGTGACAGAAAGCAGCTCTCTCCCTGTATGATAAGCAAAACTCAGGTATCTGAAATTCTACTTGTTCCCGAGGATTACACTTTCAGTATCCTCCTCCATACTTTAAAATAGAGTTAACACTATATTTAAAGTAAAATAATCTTTCCAACAGTACTCTATTTTGCAGTTGGAGTATAGTGTTTTTGAACAGAAATAGTCGATAAAGTATCACTATTTAAAATATATAGGTTATATATTTTTTTTTGTACTTAGATGGCTATCCTCTGTTGGTACCAGCACTTACAATGCTAAATAAAACCTCCTAAATTCGAGCTTCAACTTGGTCATAAGTAAGTGCAGATAATTCATAGGCTTATAATGATACTTTAGTTATAATTACATTTGTTGTGAATCAAATCTCAGATGGGTGGTGGAGAATCAAATTGGACAGAAGAATTTAGTGATTGATGATTGTGATGCAATTAGCAGACAGTATACATTTTTGGGTGCAAGGATTTTGTTCTTCAAATCCAAGGTATGCGATTATTAATCACAAAACTATGTTTCCATTAGACTTTTGACAAAAAAAAAACTTGGAAGTTGTGAAAACTAAATATGTATGCAGGGAAAGTAAATAACATTACATTATATCTGTGAGTGTGAGAGATATGCACCTTAAAATCTTAATTTCTTTTACATAAAGAAGGGGATGTTTCAACTAAGTGTTTTAATTCTCTCACCTTGATGTAAGTGTTTTAATTTTCTCAGTCTTTAAAGGTGTTGACTTAACCAAATACAAGTTTTAGTGTCTGGAGCCTGTTTACTGCCTCTGCCGAAAAAATAACATGGAATAGAGCACTATCACTTAAACCAATGGCAGCTTATTATTAATACGACGAACCTGAACCTATTTATAGTTCCTGACTAACACTATTTTAGAATAAATAAAATAATTTACATAATTTAAATGTTAATGCTTACCTTTGTCCGTAAAAGTCAAAATTAATATGGTCAGGTCCTAGCATCTTGGACCTATAAAAAAATAAAAATAATTTAAATGAGCAATAAGTTTTTTGAGTAATATATAAATGCATGAGTGGGAAATATATATGTTATGCATGAATCATAATAAAACATGTAAAATAATCTATGCAAGAAATTTCTAAGTTCAATTTTCTCCAATAACTTAGCTTAAGGCCAACCATTCCTCCTTTTCTTTTTGCCCCAATTACACAAGCTCAAGGTCCATAATCCAAACTCCTACTCCTCTCTCTCTCTCTCTCTCTCTCTCTCTCTCTAAAACTGGAAATGCATGCTAATATATATAGAATCACCTGTAATGCGAAGATTTTGGCATGTGAGCTTCGTTGCTTTCATTTCTTCCCTCAGCTATTCTGCTTGTCTCGTTAAGAAGAAGCTGACATGAAGATGAAGGTCGAGGTTTCCAAAACTCTCTTGTTGTTCTAGTATCTTAATTGCTGACATGGTTGTCAATTGGCTGCAATTATACATATAAATTATCCCAAGCTTATGTTTTAATTTTGCTTTTTTTTAGGCATATTTTCTTAATTTCATTCTTTTGTTGAATGTGACTAATTCATAGCAATGTGTTGTGGCTAATTGACTCTTTAGACTAGTCCAATTATTTCTCTGGTGTAAACTTGCTACTGTGCAAACATTTATATGTTAAATACATATACATACTCTATTATATCTCTGTGGTTGGCTACCTACATCAATTTCAACATACCAAACTCTCTTCAAAGATCTTATTACTTGTAATTAAATAAAGTGTAACGTTTAATATTATCAATATAAATCTATTTTTCCTAAAATCATGCGTATATAGACATGGTTTCGTATTTTATACATATATTTTTAACGAAAGCTAAATTCATGTGATTCATGATTCTGCAAAAATCTGAACAAATTATCTCATTTGTTCTCTAATTCGATGTTTACAATCTGGGTTATGATGCCTGAAACCTATTTTGCTCTGATCACAATGATACGAGAAGCTACTCTTCTCCCTGTCAACTTTGTTCTTTTTATTTCCAAGAAAGTTTGTCTTACATTTTGTCCTGCCAAACTAAAATTGTTAAAACCTCTCTTCCATTTCATATATAAACTTTGATGATTTCAATTATGTCTCTTAAAAGGTTTGGTAACTTTTACAGGTAAGAATAGATCACGTTGTTGCTGCATTATCAAAGGTGTATAAATTACCTGTAGTAGGCACAATTCTGTCTCTGCCCCAACATGAACATGTAGGATATCTTTAACATGGTGGGATACATTATAGTGAAGACAATTCTATTTCATGCTTCGGATTCCAGTTAATCACCAGTCATTTTATGAGCTATGAATAGACATCTCAACCATTAATTTACATTTTTCTTTAAATATCTATATGCATTCTTAACGAAAGTTGTTTCCTCAGATCATAGTTTGCTCGGTGACCAGGTAAAACTATTCATGCATGATAATGCAAATAGAAAATTACCTATATTATTATTCCCATGGAAATGGTTCATTTCAGGATTAATTTATCAGTGGAGATATTGAGGTATAATTTTCTTGGTTCAGAATTTCTGATAGCTTGGTGATCTTTGGATGGAAATTATCTTCATACTGCTTAATTTATTTTGGTTCTAATACAGGTAGCAGATTTTGGTGTTTCTGCTCAATTGACTAGAACAATTTCAAGAAGAAAGGTATATTTTCTTAATTTTGTGACTTTTCCGGGGAATTAAATATAACAACTTAAACTTCTTTCTTTACTTTACTCTGGTTTAATTTTATATGTGTGCCAGCCTATGCTCATTGTGTTCTCTACTAGATTGGGGACTTATTTGCCTAAACTTACCTATCTAGAATGTTTGACATGATAACTGTGGTGCCTTTGCTTTATGCAGCAATGATTTCATCCCTAACCGCATTTTCAACTTTCTTCATTTACTTACCATATTCTTTAATCATGCCCGTAGTTTCTATGACCAGAATGGACATGGCACGTAATATTATTTTCTTTGTATAATGAGGTTGAAATGCAAAATGGTCCAACTCATGCTCTTTGTTAATTGAGGTGGAACTATCCAAAGAGTCATCGAATCTCAATCTAATGCAATTAAAAGTTACAGATTTTTGTAGGAATGCCATTTTGGATGGCTCCAGAAGTTATTCAAAACTCTAAAGGATACAATGAGAAGGTATGTCCTCTGTTAGCCACTATCCTGCCTTTAAATTTATCTTCATTTCATTGCAGAATTATTTGTGAATATGCTTCACAGTAAATCCCCTACTCTTCTTGATAATGTTGGGAACTTTGTTTGAAATAGGTAGATATATGGTCTCTAGGGATAACTGCAATTGAGATGGCAAAGGGTGAACCTCCACTTGCTGACCTCCACCCTATGAGAGTGCTTTTCATCATTCCTCGAGAAAATCCACCACATGTGTACTATCATAATCTTCACCTTAAATTCAGATTGTTAGCTAATCACATATTCTCTCTTGACCTGTAGAATTAATAATTTTCTTTGTTATTTAGCTAGATGACCATTTCTCTCGTCCTCTGAAAGAATTTGTCTCCCTCTGCTTGAAGAAGAATATTCCAGCAGAGGTAGCTTCTATGAACTTCTATCCATCTTCCACTTATATATGCTTGTTGGCAGTGTTGGAGAACTCGATATATCCAATAATTTCTTGACGAATATATTTTATGTCATCTTAGTTGAGATTGGGTTGTTGTTGAGTATTGTGTTGATTAATTGTTATCACTTACTTCTCCAACCGCGGCAGGTTTATAGTTGAGCAGTTGAGTTGAATGGGCGCCTCTCAATCACCGAAAAAGTTGTTCCGATCAAAATGGCTAGCTAGCTAGTTGCAATATATATGTTATCTTTGTTTTGACATTAGTACGGTATAAACATGTGTAGAATGTTGATTATATTCGGATGAATGTATGAATATTTTTTGAATTAGATATACGATGATTTATGGGAATTTCAGTTATTTTTATTATTTTGGAATTATTTTAATTGCTGAAAATCTATAAGACCATTATGTATGAGACCTAAAGATAACGAAAACTAAAAATATTTAATAACGGTAAAAATCTGTTATGTATCAAAACATAGATAACGTAAAAAAGCGTTATCTAAACTACAAACAACGTTATGTATTAATCCATGTGGTATATTTCATAACGGAGAAAAATGAATTTTCATAACGGTACAAACCGTTATATATAATAGTAATAGATCACGCAATGAAGAGTGTTATGTATGAAAAAAAAATCGTTACGTAAAAGTTCATAGATAACGGAGGAAGTTAATTTTTTATAACGGAAGAAAAGGTTATGTATGAGAGTTATAGATAACGTAATATCCGATGTCATGTTTGTTGCTATAACTGTTATGTATAATAACATAGATAACGAATATTATTCCGTTATGTATGAGCGCAATCATACATAACACCAGTATACGTAACACTCATATAATAACATAGATAACGGATTTTATCCGTTATGTATGAGCGTGTTTTTTGGTAGTGAGTCAATGCATCGAACATGTACTTTATCTTCATTAGGAATTTTAACAGACACCTCAGTATTGGCATTAGTATGAGATTTAATGATACTCTCTTCATGTGTAATATGCTCAATAGCTCCAGAATCTATTATCCATAGTGTGTTGAGAGTGATCTTACCAGCCATGTTTATTGAGAGAGCTTGAGCAAGATTTGTGATATTGGCATTGTGGCTAAGAAGATCTCTCAACTGGGCCATCTGTTCAGCGGTGAAACTTGACAGAAGGTTTGGCTTATTCGAGAGTTTTGCATCAACGTGTGCAGTCCTATGCATAGGTTGCTTCCCTTTCTCCTTCGACTTCTCTGTTTTATTACCTTTTCATGACTCTGGATACCCAATTATTTCATAGCAGTTCTCAATGGTATGCCAGTTTTTCCCACAGTGATCACATCATGGTGGAGGACTTTTGTTGTTGTCTCTCTCTTGATTCCCTTATCGCTGCACTTGAAAGGCAGCTCCATCAACAGTTGGTCATCTTGAAGCCAATATCAATCATTGTTGTTCATCATCTGCAACTAAGTGATAAGCCATTCCAAGACTTAGTGTCGATTTTGTGCTTAAACATGGTGTTAAAAACATCATCTAGACCCATGAGGAATTCTTAGATCCGCTTTTTCTCTCTCTTTTCGACTATGAGTTTGGTCAAGTTGCAAGTACACTTACCACAGGTGTTCTTTAGAACAGCCGAGACTGAGTCCGTCTCATCCCAGATCCCTTTTAATTTTGTGTAATATGCAGAGACTGACAATTTGTCTTGACGGGTGAGGGTGAGGTTTCTTTTCAGTTCATATGCTTTCGGTGCACTCTCTTTCCGAATCTTTCTTTAAGATCACTCCAGATTTCATGTGTGGTCTTCGTGTGTTTCACAATGTTTCGAATTTCCTTATCCATGGCCACTGTCAACCATCATTTGACCATGGCATTGCAACGTCTCCATAAGGGAAAATCAGACGAACCTTCATCAGGCACTGGTATGGATCCATCAATGAAACCATATTATTTTTCGCAAAGAGGCAATTGCTCATTTCTTCAGATCAATCTCCATAGTTTCCATCACTAAGGAGATCAGTAACAAACACATGGCTCGCATTATCAGACGAGCCAATGTAATATGGGGACATTACATCAATGGTGATTGTAGTTTTATCACTATCGCCATCTTTCACCATTTGATGTGTTCCAAAACAAAGAGAAAAAATATGCGGAAGCTTTATTATCTCAGGATCTTAATATGCTCTAGTGCCATGATAAAATTGACATCGTACCAGAGGAATTCGAGAATAATATTATTGTGTTGTTTCTCAATGGATGAGAACGATCCTAATATACACAAAACTCATATCCACTAATCAAGGGATCCACCTACTAATTAAAAACTGAGATATATTTGTCAAAAATAAAATAATAAAAATAAGAGAAAATATTCTGTTGCGTAGACTTCTATATCTTGCAAAGGATTTCTTTGCTTGAAATATCCAACCGTAAGTATTTTCTTTGGAACCTACCTGCGAAATGTCAGACACCATTTGAAGAAAAGACTATATGGTATTTTGTTTTTCAATGTAGAAGTGGTCAATTGCTAACCTGTAGGAGGTCCGGTTATAATTATCAATGTTGATTATGTGATCCTACAAATAATTATTGGAGCCTCAGAACTAATAATTCTCTAGTGTTCACATATGGTTTTATTTGTTACAAATTTTAAATAGTAGGGTAGGGATGTAAACGAGTCAAGTCGAGTCGAATAACTTCAAGCTCGGCTCGTTTAAGATATATTCGACTCGAGCTCGAGCTCGAGTTCGACTCGAGCTTCGAGTTTGAGTTCGAGTTCGGCTCGACTAACAAAATTCGTGATCGAGTTCGATTCGAGCTCGGCTCGAGTTCGACTCGATAAGGATATGTTCAAGTTCGATTAAAAAACTCGATAAAAAGCTCGATTAAAGCTCGATAATAATAAAATTCGTGATTGAGTTCTTTTATTTTCTTTTCCAGATTTTCTTTAATTATGTTTATTTTTATATTATTTTCTTTATATTAATTACTTAATTATGTAATTGTAGTAATGCTTATTACTCATTTTATTATTTTTCATTATTAATATAGGATATTCAAATTTTAATATATATTTACCTTAATTTGAATTAAAATTTCAAAATATTTTTTCTAATATAATTTATAAATCATAATTTACTCATATCTCATTTTCTTTTTATTTTATCGATTATTCATTTTCACTTTTTATTTAAAATTTATATTCATTAGTTAATTAGTGATTTATCTCACTATCCATGATAGCTTATTATTTTTCTTTCAAACTTCAACATGTAAATATTTTACAATCATCTTAATTCAAATTCACATTTCAAAGTGTTTTTTATCATGCAATTTATAAATCATAATTCAAACATATCTCATTTTCTTACTATTTTATCGATTATTCATTTTCATTTTCATATAAATTGTAATCATATTAGTGATTGATGATATAGTTCATTATTCTTGTTAGTTTATTATTTTTTACTACACATTCACACATGTTCCAATTAATAAGTAAATATTTACAATAATCTTAATTCGAATACAAATTTCAAAGTTTTTTATAATATGATTTATAAATCATAATTTATTTTTATCATTATAGCTCAATTTTCATTTATTTTAATTGGTATATAAATAAAATATTTCAATGAGGCACGCTAAAGTATACATAATATTTGTATATTATATAATAATTGGGTAAATTGATAATATATATATATATATATATATATATATATATATATTGTCGAATCCAATGAACTAATTAATTATCAGACACTATTAATTATTTGATATTGATTTTGATGAATAATTGTGATTTAATTAAATGTGTAATGATGTTTGATATCATAGGTTTAATCAAATTCATTTGTGTTTGTTTCATTATCAATCTCAATTCTTAATTATAACTATAAACTATAATTTTATTTACCTCATAATTAGATAGAGTTTTATTAGAATACTTCAAAATTTAAATATACTATTTTATATTAATATTATAACTAAATAAATTCTAAATGTATATCTTAAAGTTGGATAATCAATTTCTGATTACATTATTTTTTATCATATAAATCTATTTACATATTCCTATTTTTTGTTTAATAAAATAAGCTTAACTTAATGTTTGTAAATATCATTAATTGATTCCCTTTTTTATGATAATATTAATTCTTAATTTTTGTATAGTTCATATAGTGTATTATTATTAGTTGAATATATTTATATGATAAATTGATAATATGATATTATATACATTTATATAAATATAATATCAGAATATAATATATAAATATTTGCATATATTTAAGTTTTGGAGAATTGTTATAAAAACATTATTTGATTCAATTAACATAATTGTTAATAATTTGGTCGAGTGACTATAATAACAAATTGAAATACATTTGGCTAATGTTTGAATCTTGTTGGGGGTGAAAATTTAATTTTTTTTAGTTTAGTTGTCAAAGCTCGATTACAAGCTCGCGAACTACTCGATAAAAGCTCGTTTATAGTCGAACTCGAACTACTCGTGAGAAGCTCGCGAGTAGCTCGAGTTCGGCTCGAGAAAATTATCGAGCTCGAAAAAAAGCTCGAATTCGACTCGTTTAATAAACGATCGAGTTTCGATCGAATTTTTTTCGAGCCGATACCCGAGTAGCTCACGAACAGTTTGGTTCATTTACAGCCCTATAGTAGGGGCTACATATTGGAGGTTGTATTTTATTTTGTTATACTTTAAATTAGTTGAAGGGGGTTGTATTCTATTTTATTATATTTTTAAATTAGTTGGGAGTTATAGGAGTAAAAATGTCCAAAAAATATATATTTATATTTTAATTAATTTAGGGGGTTGAAAGAGTAAAATGAGGATTGTGAATAGAATTACCCTACACCTTTGACCTTTCTGCTTTTTCGTCTGAGAGCCCAAGCCTCTCTCTAAATAACCAAGCTCAAGCTACAAAATAAAACATTTGTCAGTCTCTCCCTCCCTAAATATTAATAGTTCAAGTCTAGCTTCTTTATTTAATTTTTGTCCTCCTTTTGGGATGGCCTAGTGGTGGAGTGATGTTAGTGATGTTATCTTAGGGCCAAATGTTTTAAGTTCAAATCTCACCATCAACACCACTAAGTGTAAGTGTAGTTTACCATGCAAGTCCGGGCAGGTTACGTGATGCATATATAGCATAGTTGGTGTGAGGACAAGAGTGATATAGTTCTCTGTTTTTATAGGGCTACAGTGTTGGAGTTTCAACTACTGACAACACAACTTGGATTGAAATTTTTTCTTTATGATTGACATAGTGTACTGACAAACTTTTGACACCCATCCACGAAGACATGTCTTTCGTTGTGATTTGCTAGTTTGAATTGAATTTTTCTTGTAAGAACATGTAATCCGAAATATAATTCGTACATTGGGTATTGATATCTTATTCTTATTTATTACCTATTAGTACGACTCATACATTAACTTTTTATTAACTGCATTCACATATTTATAAAGAGTTGATTGTCATCAAATATGTACGTGGATTCCATCAAAATCAACCCATCATCTATGCAACGGATCGAATCGAGCAAACTTTTACACTAAAAAACATTATATATGTTTCGAAAGTTATCTTATCTATAAACCAATGAATTACATCCTTTCTTTTGGCTAATTTTCGATATTTGAACATATTAAATAAAAAATGAAAAAAAGTAAATAAATAACGAAAGTAATTTTCGTTTGACAAACATATACAGTAAACACCTAAAGCTAGAGACATGGAATCTACTCTCCTTTTCCTCTAGAAACTCTTTTTATGACTGTGAGATATAAATTTATACGTTATACGTAAAAAAGAAGAAAGAAAAAAAAAAAGGAAAAAAAAAAAGGAACATTGTGAGTTGTGACTTGAAGATTCTTTACAACTCTCAACGGACAAAAATTTGTCTCGTGCCTACAAAACGGAAAGAAAAGTGATTGAGAAGGAAAACATCATTCCCCTCCACTTTTCCCACCGGCCAATTCAACCACCGCCCGCGGCGGTGGCGGCGGCGGCGGTGGTGGTGGTCGTCGCATTTTTAGGCAGCCAAGGGAACTGCAAGTGTTCCTCCGACGGGCACTCACCGGTGAAATCTTCCAACCCGGCGAAGAAATCATCATCTTCGTCGTCCTCCTCGAGTTCAGCCAAGTCGTCCCGGCTGCTCTCTATCTTCTCCGGCGAGGAAGAGGGTTTCTTGGAGTCGTCGGAGGAGGGCTTGTTGCGGGTGCTGCCGGCGAGAGAGTTCCGGTGGGTGGGCATGGGGTGGTTGTGGTCGCCGGTGTACGTAATGATGAACATTCCCGGGTCGGATCTATTCCGCTCCACTTGTTTTCTTGCCATACATCCTTTCGATGTGCTACATTTGTAATAACCCCTATTTGTCCAAAACGAGGAAACAATACAATTAGCCAATTTTAAAGAAAAGAAACATATATAGCAATATATATATATATATGCATATACCTTGGATATGGGGATCCCTTGATCGGTTTCTGGCCATATTTTCTCCAAGACCACATGTCCGACGACAAATTCTCTGATGTTACATGACAAACCTTCTTCGAATGATTCTTCCTGCACCAAAAAATGATTTACTAATTAAATAAGAAATTGAACTAGATCCATAAATAGAAAATGAACATAAAGTTTTACCTTTTCTTGGACCTTGGACTCGGATGATGCGAACTAGTACTACTAGGTTTTGAGCCATTAACGATGGAAAAAAGCTGCTGTTTTTGCTGAGGAAATTGTTTGATTTCTTGCTGCTTCTGTTGTGGGTCAGACGACGATAGATCTTGCAAAACAGAGAGTGGAGAAATTGGCAAAATTTGTTGCTGCTGCTGTTGTTGTTGTTGGGGGAAAAAGGGCTTCCAAAGCTCATGCAAATCTTCTACGAATCTGCTACTTCTTCTCGCCTCAAAAGGATCTCTAAACCAATTATCAGAAAAGTTGCAATCTTGCTCGAAATTACTCAAATTTGGGGAGCTGGTTGTGACCGTCGCGGCTGAGGCGGAGACACCAGCGGCGGCGGTGGCGGTGGTGGTGGTGGAGGAGCAGCTTCTAACCACCGCGTGAAGATCCCAGTCATCCTCCATTCTCTGTTCCTCTCTGCTCTGGTATTGTAGAGACAAAACGGAGGCGCTGACTTTAGGAAGAGGAGAGAGAAAAGAGAGAGAGATAGAAGGGAATATTGAACGGTTTTTAAAAAAAGAAGTAGGGTAACAAGATTGTATTTTTTTTTTATGGAGAGAGAAAGGAAGTAGCTTCAAGTATGTGGTAGTATTTGGCTTCTCTCACTAAAAATGCTCCTCCTCCGGAGAGAGAGACTTTTGGAGGGGTTGGGATAGGCATTATCAGAGAAGAGAGAGGATTTGGCTTATCTTTTTTAGGCCATTCTTTCTTTCTTGTGTGCTGAGAAAATGAGTAATAATTTTGTTCTTTTGTTTAGTGGATTTTGAAGTTGACTTTGTAATTGTCAAAGGGGGGTTGGTATTACAAAAAAGTCTACGCGGTTTAGTGGGGTTGCCGACAAAAAGATATCGAGGCATACCCACGTGGGTGCGCCTCTCCATATTTAACTGCGTCTTCTACACTCGACGATCCTTTTCTGCGATTTTTTTACAATAAATTAAAATATCATTTATCATATAAAAGTTCACAATACGGTCTGAACTATAAAGACTTCATTAGGTGCTGGCTAATACTCGAGCTTTATTCATTTATTATTGAGTCACCTTCAAATTTTATTTATTGAATATTTTGATGGTTACGAGTTTATTCGAACATAAATGAGATTTTTAAATTTAAATATGCACTATTTTCTTTTAGCATAAATTATTTTATTCACAAATAATTAATGCTAAAATTGATTATTTTTTTACAATAAATAAAAATTCATTAGATACTTAAAATAATTCTTACTAATTAAAGTATAAAATATAAGTTTTATCATGTTAATAGTTTTTTTATTTTTAAGCTATCTCATTTAGCGAGCTTGCTCACAAGCTAACAAATCGAGTAATGTCAAGTTCAAATTTGACCTATTTAATTAACGAGCTTTTATTGAATTGATATTCGAATAGCTCATGGCTTGACTAGTTTACAATTCTATATAGATGCAAATAAATTAGGAAAACGAATTTCAAGATATCGAAGATAAGAAAATTATAATGACATCAATTCATTTAAAAGATCATTTTTAATCTATATCGTGAAATATTCTTATGAATTAAACCCACTAATTTAAATGTATTGTTTTCTTAGAAGAATTTAACTGTATTATCTATACATATATTAAGGTAAAATCGTTTGATAGACAACAGTTTGGCTATAAATCGTTGTCTGTCACACGATTTAATAATTATATTTTAAACAAAACTTTTTATATAATATACAACGGTTGTGAGTTAATAGACAACAGTTTTGAGTGAATAGGCAACAATAGTGACATTTATTGTGGTAAATTTTCCTTCTTCTTTTTTGGGTTTATATTATAACCGTTGTATTTTAACAATTTTTTGCAATCTTATTCATTATTTTTTACTTGAAAATTTGATATTTATAATATTTTTTATTTTATTTTTTTATGCACAAGTGAATGATTTGTATAGTACTCTACATTTGTCGCATAAAAAAATAGATTTCATTTATGTTGCACTATAATAATAATAATAATAATAATAATAATAATAATAATAATAATAATAATAATAATAATAATAATATATAATAATAATAATAATAATTTATTTTTCTTTCTGAATTTCATCATTTATAATAATTAAATAATTATATTTTTTATAGCTATGATATATTCAAAGAAATCAAATATTCTTTAATCTTGGACAATTTTACATTACTTTTTATAAAATTGTGTCGTTTGAAATATTTCAATTCGATCTTCCTAACATGGATTTTAAATTAGTTCTTAAAATTTAATTTTCTTTTTGTTTGTCATAACTACACAAAATTGGTCTTCTCATGTAATTAATTAACACATGTGCATATTATTTTATTAATTTTAAAAATTAAGCACAACATATACAGTTCATAAATAATCATTATATTACAAATTTTAAAAATTAATAACTATTTGTGCATCGCACAGGAGAAATACTAGTATTGTTACATTCGATACATGCAAATTAAATGTTTAAATGCCATGCAAACTAAATGTTTAAACTTGCATCTATCGATTCATTTCATTTCGGATGGTTATAATTTTAATTTCCTAAGAAATATTATACTTATTTTTATGATTACAACATGTAGAGTCAAAAGTTATACGAGAATTATTGTCAACATGTGAATATGAGAGTTCACAAAAAAAAATGTTTTTTTTTTTCTTCATACGAATGATAATTTACATTTTTTTTTGGCATTTAACCCATTATATATTGTCGTGTATTTTATCCTATTCTATCTATTGGGATGGTGATCGACGACAATATTATTCCTCGTCACATTTCATATAAATTTTCAAAAATATCATCCATATTATAAAAATACTATATATATAATAAAAAAAATAATATGAATGGACTAACAAAGCATTTGATGCGTAACGAATTTAATTGGCACATATACATATACAGTAACACTTGATCGACGAAATCAAGTACAGAAGCAATTCGGCCGTATGACATAGGGTTAACACTATAACAAAAACTTAATTACCTGATATTATTTTGAGAGTAGAATGGTTTTTTTTTTCAATTTATAAACTATTGTTCTTCTATTGAAGTTTCGTCTGAATAGTATCCACATATATATATCGGAAATGATCATATATTGACTTGAACATTATGACTAGACAATATCACATATATTATTATGTGATTATAATTTATTATTTTATTCGTACACAACGAATTAATAACAACATATATAAGAGACATTTTTAAGTCGGTGAATTTTTATTTATATAAATTGAAAAAAAAATAGCGAAATGATTGATCGCGTAAACAAAATTGACTGAGTGATCAAGTTGGAGAATATTAGCATAGAAATTATTTGCTTTTGGTGAAATTATCCCTCTAGAAATAGTACTGATAGTAAGATCAATTATTAATCATTCTAAAAAGTAAAATAAAAATATAGATCGGATATTAATCATATAACTAAATAATAAAAAATGAGATGCTAACATTTTTTTTCACGTTAACGAGCGTTTGGGCCATAGTGTGATGCTAGGCGCGTGAGAGTCGAACAATGGGAGATTGACTTTTTCAGAAACAGATCGACGGTTATAAAAGAGCATCTCAAACTCGGACGGCCGTCGACTGTGAGGGTGCATGAGATAAGCGTGAGGTGGCATGACGTTTGGTCACATGCTTTCTGTGGCAACCGAATCTAATGACTCTCAATCCGACGGCTCAGAATTATTCGATTTAAATTTTGTGAGCACCATGGCTCCTTGATGAAATCCTTTGTTTATAAACCATATATACACTGGCGGCCCTGAGGGTGTGCAAGAGGTGCGCTGCACTGGGGCCTCAAAAATTTAGGGGCATAATTTTTATAAATTTTTAGTACTAGTAATTATATTAACATATATTAGATTATAAAAAAAAATAGTCTTTTAGTTTATAAAAATTAATTGAGGCCTTTTAAAAAATAATAGAAAAGACCAGTCAAATATTTGGCCCAGTATTTTATAAATAATACTAGGCCAAACCCAATCAATATCTGTGAAAATCTTAAGAATATTCTAAAGCATGGAGAACTTAGTGATTTTGATGGTCAAGAGTTGTTTCAAGAATTAAAAACTTTGTGATATCTTTTACCAAAAGAATATAAAACTTTAGATATATTGACTTACTTCAAGAGGTTGAATAGTTGTCACAATGCATACATTGTTTATAGAATTTTATTGACCATACATGTTACAGTTGCATCTACAAAATTACTATTTATTGATTTATTAAAATCTTACTTGTGATCAACTGTGTCACAAGAAAGGATCACAGGATTGAACAAGAGTTGCTAGAAAATATTGATTTTGAAAAATTTATAAATGAGTTTGCTTCAAAAAATGCTAGGAAAAGTATCTTAATTTAAATAATATTTTGTAGTTTGCGTTTCGTACATGATATTGTTTAAAATTTTTTGTTTTGTTTCAAGTTTGTTCAAATATCAGTGAGTACGCACGAGTCACATATTTTTAAAGTTTTCAAGAATGCAAACTTTTAATGATTTGAACATAGCAAACAAATATTTTTCATGCGCATTTTATAGGGTAAATTACACTTTGATACCTATATTTTGGACACTTTTTCAAAAATGACTCATTTTTTTAAAATTAACAAAAATAATACCTACTTTTTTAAAAAAAAATTACCAATCTAACATTCAACCAAATTTACGGCCATAAAATCACATTTAATTGATTATATTTCAATATTCCTATTTTCTCAATTACGTGAAAAAAGTTCATCCAATTAAGAAATATTAAATTAAAATTAATTACACATGATTTTCGAGCCGTAAAATCGATTAAATATTAGATTTATAAAAAATTTAAAACTATAGGTACGATTTTATTTATTTTATAAAAAGTGCGTCATTTTTTAAAAAGTACTCACAATGTAGGTATGAAGGTGTAATTTACCCCATTTTATATGTATTTTAAAATTTTAATTTTAATAAATTAAGGGCATCATTTTTAGTGCTCGCACAGGGCCTTCAAATTCTCAGAACCGGCTCTGCATATATATATATATATATATATATATATATATATGGGATCATGTGAGAGCCACACACCCATGTGAGAACTGAGAACCAATCTCAGTCACAGATCGCTCTTATATTGACAGTCAAGATCTGTCTCAAGATTGAAAAAAACGCGGTGGCATATTTGTAATATTAGCGACTTTTTAATGAATTAAGAGTATTTTGTAATTTAGGAATTTTGCTAAAATAAGTCATGACAATGCTAAAAAAGGCCATGACAATGCTAAAAAAGGCCATGACAGTGCTAAAATAGGAAATGACAGTGCTAAAACTCTAAATTGAAAAATATACACGTAAATTCTGAGTATTCATATATTGATAATTCAACATGTAACAGTGTTTGTTCGTGGTTTTTTTACAATGTCGATGACATTTTTTTATACTAATGCTAAAAAAAAATCATGCTAATATAAGTCATGACAATGCTAAAAAAAGCCATGACAGTGCTAAAATAGGAAATGACATTGCTAAAATAGGAAATGACAGTGCTAAAACTCTAAATTTAAAAATATAAACGTAAATTCTGAGTATTCATATATTGATAATTCAACATGTAACAGTGTTTGTTCGTGGATTGTTTACAATGTCAATGACAATTTTTTATGATAATGCTAAAAAAGAGTCATGGTAAAATAAGTCATGACAATGCTAAAAAAGGCCATGACAGTGCTAAAATAAGAAATGACAATGCTAAAACCCTAAATTGAAAATATACACGTAAATTCTGAGTATTCATATATTGATAATTCAACATGTAACGGTGTTTGTTCGTGGTTTTTTTACAATGTCAATGACATTTTTTTATGTTAATGCTAAAAAAGAGTCATGCTAAAATAAGTCATGCAATGCTAAAAAAGGTCATGACAGTGCTAAAAAAGGTCATGACAGTGCTAAAAAAGGCCATGACAGTGCTAAAACCCTAAATTGAAAAATATACACGTAAATTCTGAGTATTCATATATTTTCCGATTTCACCCTTACTAAGATTCAGGGGCAGTGAAGTTGGACGTTATTACGAGATTGCCACCGCGTTTTTTAAAATCTGGAGCAGATCTAGGCTGTCCAAATATACCGAATCTATGACTCTGATTGGTTCTCGGTTCTCACCTAGGGTGTGGTTTCTTCTGGAACCCAACCCTATATATATATATATATATGCTTCGTCATTTTTTTTAATCCTTAGATTAATGGCACATCACATATTCATTTTTTTTATTTTTAAAACATCGAAATATCTTTCATATTTTTACATTAGAGCATTATGAATATCTTATCTAATTAATTTAGTGTGATATTTCTGGCAACTTTGTTTATTTCCTAAAGCAAATTGATGGCTATGAGACTGGAGATAGACTGTTTGGTATTTTCACAATCGTATGAAATTTAATTCTCATTAAGGGGGTGTATTCAATTAGGATTTTGATGGATTTTTTTGGACTTTAAAATGTCCATGGATTTCTATAGATTTTTAAATCTATAGACTCCACATGGAGTCTCCCAACTCCACGCAGAGTCTGGTGGATTTCGTGTATGGATTTTGGACGATTTTGAACGATTTCAATGGATTTCAAATCCATCTCGCCAGCACTCGTTGGAACACAACGATCGGTGTATCCGAAAAAAAATTAAACCCAGCGGCCGCTAGAATCAAGCGGCCTTGATCCCTGGAGTGCCATCATCGGCAAGGCCAGCGGCCGTGGGGGGCGGGCAACGGCTGGGGTGCCCGATTTCAACTCCTCACCGGCCGCTGGGACACAGCGCTCACCGGGTTTTCCAAATCCATCGAAATCTCATGTCCAGAGGTCTAATTTCATTCTTTGTAATTTTCACGTGAAATCCAGTTGAAATCCAACGAAGTCAATGACTTTTTAAAGTCTGTGGATTGTTGAATACCGCAGAATTTTAAAGGACTTTTAAAAGTCTGGATTGAATACACCAAGATTTCGTTGGACTTTTAAAAGTCTGGATTAAATACACCAGAATTTCATTGGACTTTTAAAATTTTGGATTGAATACACCCGGATTTTAAAAGTCCAACGAAATCTCAATCCAATACAACCCCCTAAGTTTCGAAAAATATATGTCATCAAGTTATTTAAAAAAAATTCATAATCCTATAAACGAGTTAAACTGGCCCAGAAACCCGCCCAGAAAGCTAAACCTGTTGACACGCAATTAATTTATTTTATATATTTTTTCCTTTTTTGATTCCAATTTATTTTTTACGCAATGTTAGTACTTATATATAATTTAGCATGTTAATGCATAAGCATAGATATTTATTTACTTTATAATTTTTAAAAAATAGATTCGACATTCTACATAAGTACATATTATAGATGACGTTGAATCTACCATAAACCATCATCATAATCATAGCCCTGAAATGATAGTGTAGATCCGGAAATCTGCAATTAATCCTATCAGTCCGGAGCAGCGGTCAATCTGTGAAATAAAATCAGAAAAAACGTAAGAGCCAAAGACCGTCGAGGAGCTGACAATCGTTGGGCCTCCAACGCTCAAGTCAGGAAAAGAAAAAGAGTAGAAAGCGATAAGATATGAAATAATTGAATAATTAAGCCAGAATATGACTCGAAATCGAGGGAACGTTGTTCAAATCTGGAAAAATTTTAGGGAAGAAGCCCGAATGTTGAATCGCCTGAGTGGAATTAATTCAGAAACCCGTGAACTCAGTGCTCTTAGGATATGATGTGCAGTTTGTGGGTATTTCAACGTAGTCGTCAAATGAAGAGGAAGATCTCCTTTTATAGACAGAGGTAGCGGTTAGGGTTCACACAAATTACGGGAGTGGTTGAGTCATGATTTTATTCGTTTGATCACGTCAACCCTTCCAGGTAATGTGGATGTCTCATTCAAAATAATTCAAATTACCCGATCTTTATGAAGTTGCTCGGCTAAACGACAACGTTTAACCTTCATGAACCAGCGTAGTAGACTGACGAAAAATGGCCACTACAGATAGCTAATTTAGTTCAACTCAACCCCGCTCCTAGGGTCGTAAATGAACAAAGCCGCTCGCGAGCTATTCGGAGTTCGGTTCGAAAAAAGCTCATTCGAAGTTCGTTCATTTTCTAAACAAGCCAAGCTCGAACACATCAGTATTCAACTTGGCCAGCTCGCGAACATGCTCGGGCTCGAGCTTAATCGACTGATTATGTTCATGAATATTTTAAATATTTTAAATGGATAAATTAAATAAACTATTTTTTCAAACTCAAGCTCGAATATGTACATTGAACGAGATTTTTTTCGAGCATTAGAGCTTAGGCTCGTTTAGTAAATTTTTGAGCATTTCACGAATCGAGATCGAATCAAATTCGAACATAATAAATATTTATCGAGCCAAGCTTGAACAAGAAGAAAAAAGCTCGAATCGAGCTCAAACTTAAATATTCCTGAACTAGTCGAGCTCGAGTATCAGAGTGTTTGGCTCGATTCGGTTCTTTTACAAACCTACCCGCCACCATTATATATAGACGACTTGTTTTATTTCTGAAACATTAACCGAATTTCGTAGTACCCAATCCGTATGACATTTCATATCATCTCATGTATCAAATTTTTACTTTTTTTTTAATTATATTTTTAATTCATTATGATTTAATTTAATTTATATATTTTTATTTATGGTTCATCCTTCTTCAATTAGGATATAATAAAATAAATTTTAAAAAATTAAAAACAAAAAGTATGGCACATGGATTGTCACAAAGGGGAAATTCTAGCCCACCGGTTGAGATACTATCTAATGCATTTTTATTATTTTTTTACCTGTTGGGTACTACCTCAACCACCACCATAGAATTTCCCATCATAAAGAATGGCATATGAGATCTTGTGCGCCAGATTGACGGACGAAATCATCACACCAGATCCCCTGACATATTTTCTATGACATCTCATATGCCAAATTTTTATATTTTTTTAATTTTTTTAATTAATTATTATTTAATTTAATTTAAATTTTTTAATTAATTATTATTTAATTTAATTTAAATTTTTATATTGGGTTCATCCTTCTCCAAATATGATATATTAAAAATAATTAAAAAATAATAATTATGGCACACGGAATGTAACACGACTGGGCACAGGTGATCAAATCCGTAAAATCATCTAGTACACATTTGGACTACACCTTTATAACACGATTAAGTTTATTAATTTTTTTAATTAATTATGATTGAATTTAATTTAAATTTTTATATTGGGTTCATCCTTCTCCAAATATGATATATTAAAAATAATTAAAAAATAATAATTATGGCACACGGAATGTAACACGACTGGGCACATGTGATCAAATCCGCAAAATCATCTAGTACACATTCGGGCTACACCTTTATAACACGATTAAGTTTATTATTTTTTTTAATTTTTTAATTAATTATGATTTAATTTAATTTAAATTTTTATATTGGGTTCATCCTTCTCCAAATATGATATATTAAAAATAATTAAAAAATAATAATTATGGCACACGGAATATAACACGACTGGGTGCAGGTGATCAAATCTGCAAAATCATCTAGTACACATTCGGGCTACACCTTTATAACACGATTAAGTTTATTAATTTTTTTCTTTGATTTTAATATCATGTATTTTAGTTTAATTTCACACTTGTTAATTAGACTTATCCAGCCTAATTAGAATTTATAATTATTTATTTTTCAATTTTTATTAATAATAAATAATTAGAAAAATAAATACTAAAAAAATAATTTATGTTCGACATAAAATGTAGGAATTATAGCTTTGCCATCAACAACTTGTTTGATTCTTGAACAAACCCGTGCACCCAGAGATGACTTCTTTAACGTGACTGATTGATCTATTTGACTACAAGCTCAATTTATTGATTTTTTTATTTTATTTTAAAAGCTATAAATTTATACCTGTTAAATGAGGTCTTATGCGAGTAAGAATAGATTTTCATAACATTTGTACAAAACTAGTACTGAAGTAAATTTTTAGTATCCAAAAAATGATGAGATTGTGGGTCGTGTTATTTACCACACGATATTTCCTAATTTTGGGCTAAAATTTCTTACAAGATCCAAGCAAGCCACACGCCCTTTCATACTATAAATTTTACTCAAATCCTAGATTTGTAAAAATACCAAAAAAATCATGATATTTTTTGTATCTTTTTGAAAGCTAATAGTATTTTTATTAATCACTTCGATCATTTTTTTTTTATTTTTTTTTGCTCGATTTCCTTATCTAATGTTTTTCGAAATATTCAACAACCGCGGCACCGCGCCCTTTGAAATTAAAAACACAACTATTTATGGATTCATTATATGAGACAACAACAATAATATTATACTAATATAGAATCACCTTTTCCATATTTATATATAATTTGAAGCTTATAATGCATTAATTAAATTTTGACAAATACTTATGTCTGAAACCGTTAGACAGTCCAAAGCCGAAAAAAAAACCATGCATTTGCCCATTTTCATCGTGCCCACGGCGTCACAAGCGCCTAGCTCTTTTTTTATTCAAAAAATATTTATCTCATCTCAATAAGAATTTATATATAATTCAAAAAATAAATTATCAAGCACAGTGTATGAGTCGGCTGATAAAAAAATTAAATAAATTTATTTTAATTTTAACATTTTTATAATATATATATAGAAAAATTAAGCGTGATGCACAAAACCGTGCGTGTTAGGATATAAATTTTGAATTAAAAAAAGAGTAGTGATTTTCAACCAGATTCTGACTAGCCAGAATTTTTTATTATTTTTAATAATTAATTAATTTAATTAATAAAACACTAATTATTCAATAAACTTACATTGATGCCCTCCATAATAATTAGGGCAACTCTATATGCACTTCAATTCAGAAGAGATCGAAGATGGAGAAATAATAAAGAAGTGAAGAAAAGAAAGAAGATGAAGTTACGCCCTTTTCTTCGGATCCGCTGCTGGAGTGATTTTAATAATTAATTACAAATCACTAATTTCATGACAGAAGGATAATATAGTAAAAACATAACATTTAATAATTAACATAATTAATTTATAATAATACAATTTTATTAATCATCAAGAGCCAGAATCTGGTTGCCTAGCATTATTCTTAAAAAAAAAAGACAAAATTTTCCATCTCACGTATGCGGTGAGAGACTGAGAGTGAGACCGCCTCTTCAATTTGTCATGTCATATCCAAAAAAATTTAAAAATGGACGGGCCTGATAAATGGGCTGGCCCAAGCGATGTTAAATAAATAGCTCATTGAAGAAATAAATTAATTAAAATCACAAATTTGATCATGTTGAATGAGTATGAGATGATGGCAAAGTTTTTCCTCATCTCGAGCAACGTGGATTATTTAGCTACTCTTGAACAATTGCATAGGGAGCATCCTATTCCTTGTTGTTCAGGCAAAAGTAAACTAGTGTTGATGACTTTAACTCATGAAATGTAGAACTGCTGAATATGGTTTTGACTTGACTGTTGTTTGCTCTGATGATGAAATGGATTCGATCAGATGAAGCATGCATGCAGTTTCATAGCATCTCAATGCTTCAGTAGTATGGCAATATAATTACTTTTGTGTTTTTGAAATGTAAGCTGCTCACTGAATAACAAACAGCTATATATATATATATATATATATATATATATATATTGCAACAATCTACTATTGAATTGAATTGTTTTTGCTTCTGCTGATCAATCATAAATTGTGACATATATAGGAAAATAGATTATAGATGAGCAAAATACTTTTGGTCATTAGTTTTCGATCTCTAATGAAGATCTTCATAGTCGATATAAAGTGGGTGAGGAATAAATAGAGTAGAGTTGTTTTTATTTCCGAGCTTCTTTAATGAAATATATCTTTGAGCTCCACTGTTTTAGTGATCCACTAATAGCAGATTAATTGCTTTGAATATACAAGAGTTCTTTTTGACAAAAACCAAATTTCATAGAAATTATCGTAAGATATCGACATTGGCCACAATATTAAGTCAAGTCGGAAAATTCGATAATCAATAACTCGGAGAAATGAGAAAAGAAGCATGAAGAGTAAAAGAATGAACAATTTCATTTTCACTTCGTTACATGTGGAATAAGCTATAGAGACAATAGCAAAATAATTCGATTCATGCGGTATCAAAATTTTATTCCCTCCTAGACTTTTAAGGTATAAGAGATTTCCTCCACCCTCCTTGCCACCTTCTAGAAAGCTTCAAGATACCATATATAAACCTTGACCCACATCAAAAGATTCATGTTCTGCTCCTTTCTCATGCTTGGCTCTATTAAAAAAAATTCCAAGCTTCCCATAAACACACAGCCCATAGCTCAAATTCTCATTTTTAAAACGATCACACATGAGTCTGCCAATATCAATATTCTCCATATTTTTACACCGAGAAAGGTATGGCCAAAATCTGCTAATTTTCCAGGAGTACCCCACTTTGTCGCAAAAAAGAAAGTTGTGAGATGTAGTAGCCCAACTTCTCTTGCACCAATAAAAAATAGCACTTGAAATAGGGACATGATGTTTGTGGAGATTGACTTCAGTCAGAATGAAATCGTGGAACATACACCATATAGAAAAATCTTGGTTTTTGGCAGAATTTGCAAGTCCCAAACAAGCCTTTGTCAATCTTGAAATTCACACATTGATTGGAAAGTGTAAGAAATTAGAGCTTGTCATGGCTGAAAATTAGCTGATAATAATCAAAGCCAGATAAAATTATTTAAGCGGAATTTGTGAAATTTCTGATATATTTCGATAGAAACTGTTTAAGCTGCCATGACTATACATTGTGTATTATATACAAAGAAGAATACTCTAGAATCTATACGTGTACATATTTGATTGGCTAAACAATTATGCAGGGAATATACTATGCTTGCTATTCAAGCTGGTAGTACATCTAACGCCTATCAAGTAACCTCACTTCCATAATCTCTTTTCCGTCTATTTGTCGAGTCAGTGTGACTTTTATGATGTGGAATTATATGGCTAACATCCCCCTCAATCCGAGGGAGGTTGAAGGCAATACATGTAGAAGATTGCGAAACCTGCCAAAGGATTGACCGGAGAGTGGCTTGGTAAGAACATCAGCAATTTGAGCATCAGAAGGGAGATGCAATACTTTAATAAAGCCTCTTTGAACCTGCTCACGGACAAAATGGAAGTAAACCTCCGCATGTTTGATGCGGGAATGAAAGAACGGATTAGAAGATAAAGCAACGACACTGGGATTATCCAACCAAATGGTGGTGGGCTTGGAAAAAGGGATACTGAGTTCCTGCAATAAGGATTGAAGCCACAGAACCTCACAAGTGGCTTGAGTAAGGCTGCAAAATTCTACCTCAGTACTCGAATGTGAGACAGTCGATTGTGTACGAGCAGACCAAGAAACAGGATTATTTCCTAGAAAAATGCAGAAGCTGAAAGTGGACTTGCGATCATCACGGTCAGATGCCCAATCAGAATCTGCATAAGCAATGATGTTCAAGGAAGAGCACTTAGTCAAATGCAAACCATGAGAAATTATGCCAACTAAATAGTGTAGGACTCGCTTAACAGCTTTCCAATGGAGATCAAGCGAAGTTTACATGTACTGACTGAGTTTGTTCACACAAAAAGCAATGTCAGGGCGTGTGATGGTGACATGCTGGAGAGTACCAATAACACTGCAATAATGGGTAGGATTGTTCATAGGAGAACCTTCAAATTTAGAGAGTGGTGGAGAAGTCACCATGGGGCTGGCATTGCCCTTGGCATTCGCCATATTGGCTTTATGAAGAATATCCAATATATACTTACTTTGTGTTAATATAAGCCCAGAAGAAGTAGGTTGAAACCTGATGCTAAGAAAATAGCAAATTAAGCCGAGGTCTTTAAGAGAATAGTCGTGCTGGAGGCCTCAAATCACCTGATCAATAGCATCCAGATTACTGCCAGTTATCACAATATCATCAACATATACCACAATGACAAGGAACGAGGAGGAAGTGCGGCGAAAGTAAAGGCAGTGATCAGCTTTCGACCTCTGAAATCCGAGACGAACAAGAGTAGTTGTAAAGGTGAGATGCCAAGACCGAGAGGCTTGTTTAAGGCCATAGATTGCTTTATAAAGCTTACAAACAAGACCTCTAGTAGGAGTTTTAAAACCAGGAGGTTGATGCATATAGAGATCTTCAGAAAAAATGCCATTGAGGAATGCATTGTCAATATCAAGTTATCTGATATGCCAGCCTTGAGACACAACGAGGAAAATAATAGTGCGGATGGTAATCAGCTTAGAAACCGGACTAAAAGTTTCATTATAATCAAGGCCGAACATCTGAGTG
This sequence comes from Perilla frutescens, assembly GCA_026008535.1. Classification (NCBI taxonomy): domain Eukaryota; kingdom Viridiplantae; phylum Streptophyta; class Magnoliopsida; order Lamiales; family Lamiaceae; genus Perilla; species Perilla frutescens. The sequence continues at coordinate 36,042,063 of BRKX01000012.1, forward strand.
AAACCCCGAGCGACTAACCGAGCTTTGTGACGGGCTATAGAACCATCAACATGGCATTTAATTCTGAAAATCCACTTGCAACTGACAATCTCCTTTTGAGGGAGAAGTGTACACAAAGTCCATGTCTTGTTGCATAACAGGGCTGCAATTTCTATATTAATCATGGCTTCCTTCCACACCGGCAAGTGAAGAGCATCAATATAGGAACTCGGCTCAGTAGCATCAACAGATATAGTAGCTGAAAGAGCCTTGGGTTTGAATATTCCAGTCTTAGCATGAGTGATCATATGATGGCAGTTAAGTGGCTGTGAAGCCTCATCAGAACCTGCAAAACCTGTAGAAGACTGAGCATGTATGTTAGAAACAAGCAAGGAAGTATCCTCAACAAATGGTGAATCAATTATATCAAACCCGCAAGGTGAAGGTGGGAGAGAATGAGGTGAAGATGGTGAAAAATGAGGTGGTGGGAGTTGATTCGAATAAGAAGGACTGAGAGGGGAGACAATTGGAGGACTCTGGAGAGAAGAAAAATTGGAATGAGAAGAATTTGCCAGAAAAGTAGTATGATGAGTCTTGTTTGCAAAAGGAAATTGAGATTCTTTAAAAATAACATCACGAGATACAATGACTCGGCCTAAAGGAAGCAGCACTCTGTAATCTTTGTAAGAACTACTATAGCCCAAAAAGGTACCTTGTTCAGTTCGAAATTGAAGTTTGTTAGAGTTGTATGGTCTAAGGTGTGGAAAATAGAGACATCCAAACACCTTTAAAAAATTGCAGTTTGGTTTTTGAGTGGTTAATGTCTCAAAGGGAGTTTTGAATTTGAGTAATTTTGTAGGGGTTCTATTAATGACATAAATGGATGCAGCAAACGCATTATCCCAAAAGGTGGTAGCTATGTGTGAGTGAGCAAGAAAAGATAACCCAACTTCAACAATTTGCCTATGTCTCCTTTCAACAAACCCATTTTGCTGAGGCGTATAAGAACAAGAGATTCGATGCGAAATTCCATTATCAAGAAAAACTTAAGCCAAAGACTTGTATTCAGAGCCTCCATCACTCTGAATGATTTTGATTTTTTTGTTGTACTGATTTTCAACTAAGTTGTGAAAAAATGAAGGAAAATTGTAGGAGTTTCTGACTTAGCTTTCAACTAATATAACCACACATATTTCAAGGCATGATTAACAAAACTAATGTAATAAAGATAACCATTAGAAGATGGAAAGGGAGAAGGTCCCCAAATGTCAGTATGAATGAGATCCAAGATGGCAAAACTTTCATTACTAGTTTCATAAGGTAACCAATGACATTTGGCTTGTAAACAAGAAACACATGGAATACTAACATCATCCATGGAAAAAGAAATACAACTAGAGTTTAAAGCTTTCTTAACAATGTCATAAGAGGCGCATGGCCAAGCCTATAATGCCAAAGATTAAGGGGTTCCATTTTCTTGAATGAGTTGACAAAAAATAGAAGGAAGGTGCTGCTTCGAAGGAGGTGGAAGCGGAGATGGAAGCTTAGTAGAAGTGGATGACACAGGAGTGATAAGTTTGAATCTGTAGAGGCCGTGCTCAACATTCCCTTTGAGGAGTGTGCTACCGGAAACTCGATCCTTCACAAGATAAAAGGTTGGATGAAACTCAAAAAACACTTGATTATCTTTTGCAAACTGAGAAACACTTAAAAGATTTTTCTTAATATGAGGAACATGAAGAAGACTTTTTAGGAAAAAGTTTGTTTAGAAGGATAAGAAGCGGATTTAGCAATTGAATTACCAACATGTAAGATATTCAAACCTGCACCATTGCCAACTTGAAGTTTCTCATTTCCTTGGTAGTCCATAGCTGAGTTCAAGTTGTTGTAATCATAAGTAGTGTGATGACTTGCACCTGAATTGGGATACCAACTCATCTTAGAACAACCATCCTGATCACCATTGAGTCCATTGAAACTGGGCAACATTTGCACTAGGATTTCCCATTCCAAACTGATTTCCATCATAGTAGTTGGAGTTGTTATTGTAATTGTTGTTCCTTTATGAGTTCTCATTTTCCCTGTTGCTATTTCTCGGGGTATAATTCATGTTCTGTCGCTCATAACACTTATCCGATGTATGCCCAATGTAGTGGCAGATTTGACATCTTGGTTTCCAGTTCCCATTCATGCCTCCTCTTCTTATACCTTGCCTTTTCCCTGCTCCCCTCTCACGGTTTTCACCATTTCCACCTCTGCCGCCATTGCGATTCTATGAGTTTCCATTTCTACCTTGCTGTGTTTGTGTTGTGTAGTAGGTGAAGAGCCATCAGAATTAAGGTTGGGTTGCTCGAACAACTGAAGTCTGCTTTCATAGCTAAGCAAAAAATCCTTAGCTTTTCTCAGGCTGCAGAGCTCAACGCGAGAAGTAATATATATCATAATTGGATTGTACTCAGCCCCTAGACCTGCTAAAATATCCAGTACATGGTTCTCATCACTGATTCTCTCGCCTGTAACACCCAAGATATCACAACACATTTTCACTTTGTTGAGATACTCACTCATACTCATATTTCCCTTTTTTAACATTTGCAGCTGGTATTTAAGTTGCATCAGTCTTGCCCTTGACTGGCTAGCATAATTGGCCTCTAGAGTTGTCCAAATCTCCTTCAAGGATGTCAAACCAACAATAGAAATTAAGACACTGTTGGTCATTGAGGCCAAGAGCCAAGAGGTAATCAACTTATCTTGCCGATTCCAGGTAATAAAATCAGGATATATGATAGTCCCATCATCAGAAGTACCTGATGTGAATTCTTTAGGTGGTGGGAAATCTCCAGTCAAATAGCCATCGAGTCCATAAGCTCCAATTGTGGCTAACACCTGTTGTTTCCAGAGTAGATGATTTGTATCATCTAATTTGATGGCAATCGGTTGGCATTGAAGAAGTACAGCCTGAATTGTAGATCTAGCAACCCTTCTCAAGTTTGAAATAGCCGACATCGGCATGCTCTCGGCAAAACCTAAAATTAAAGATGAAATGAAGAGAAGATTGGAAACACAGTAGAAAGTAAAAAAATAAGGCAGAGGCAAGGATGGATCAACCTGCTCTGGTACCATGTAAGAAATTAGAGCTTGTCATGGATGAAAATTAGCTGATAGTAATCAAAGGCGGATAAAATTATGTAAGCGGAGTTTATGAAATTTCTGATATATTTCGATAGAAACTGTTCAAGCAGCCATGACTATACAGAGCTGTGTATTATATACAAAGAGAAGAATACTCTAGAATCTTTACGTGTACATGTACATATTTGATTGGCTAAACAATTATGCAGGGAATATACTATGCTTGCTATTCAAGCTAGTAGTACATCTAACGCCCGTCAAGTAACCTCAATTCCATCATCTCTTTTCATCTATTTGTCGAGTCAGCATGACTTTTATGATGTGGAATTATATGGCTAACAAAAAGGAGAAGGAATAAGTTACCAAATTTTGCTATACAAGTTCCTTTTTCATCAAATTTCTAGAAAAAACTACCGGATTTACTATCATTGAATAAATTCATATTGCAAATAGAAAGAATTGTTCAAGACGACCAACATTCCAAGATAAGTAATTATTAATAAAATGGCTAACCCGCAAATATTGGTTGATGTTTGAGCTCTATACAAGAGTTCTATAGCATAAATTACTGGGATATACATTTGAGTCCATCAATAATACAATAACTTTGATCATTATTAAAGGATACTCAATTATAACATATTAATTGAGCTAAAAAAAAACTCTCTCCATCTCAAGTATATAATCTATTTTCTAGTCGCGGGTAGATTAAAAATAGGGAATTTCTATTTGCACCACTGATTTTACTTTTTGCACTTCAGTTACTCAATGCACTATAGATTTTACTCTTTGCACTACACACTATTACATTAATATCCTTCACTCCAAAACTATTTATTTTACTTGAAGAAAAAGACAAAAAAAATGTGTTTGGAAACATTATTTCGAACACGTTCACGTTGTTCAAGAATATTAATTTGAACGATTTCAATACTTAGGAAAAAAGTTGGTTCGAAAACTAAAGTTTGAACAACTCTAATTTGTTTGAAAACTAAAGTTTGAATGACACTTAGAAAATTTCAAGATGCAAGGGCGTTAGAAAATATTTTTCAAAGAACTATGTTCGAAAATTGAAGTTCGAACCACCCTAATATGTTTGAAAATTTAAATTCGAACGCCTTAAACTCCATTTTTTCTCCAAGTGTTGTTCGAAAAATGGAATTTGAACCACTTGAAAATGTTCAAAATTTTCAACTCGAACGAATCGCGATCTGGACAAAAAAAACCTCCACAGTACGTTCTAAACTTGATTATTTTTTATCAATACACACTCATGCTAGCATCTAATACTTCTAATAAACTATTAGAAGTTGATGAATACTTCAATTAATTTGTTTTCTTTTTTATTTTATTTTTTTTAGTTTTGAATTTGTGGTGTATTAGGTAATTTTAGTGGTATGAACAAGTAATAAAAGAGTATTGAAATAACTTCACAATTATTTTATTTTTCTTTATTTCTTTTGTGGTGCAAAGAGTAAAATTAGTAGTGCAAATAATCGTTCCCTTAAAAATATTTATAAGAACTAGAGATTAAAGCTAAACTTCTAATGATACCCTTATTTAATATTTATGACTTTCAAAATTTAAGTGGTTAGTTTTTAATTTTTCAAGAATTAATAATGGTGCATTTGTACATTACAATGAAAATTAATGCTATTTACATTAATGAGACTATATAATTAGAATACTCCAAAATAGGAATAGAGATTATATAATCAAAACATGAGAGTAAAAGAAAAAGTATCTCGTGTATGAGACGGTCTCATAATCAAGACATCACTTAGAATCGTTAGTTTTCCGCGTAGACGGAATCAATTAAGTGGAAATATTATGTTTTTTTAATAGGAGAATTATCAACTCTGGATTCAAAAGATGAGTAATTTATTGATCATGACCTTAATAATGAAAACTCTCAATTCAGAACCTAACTGCTGAAAATTCTCAATCAGGACCTAAAAAATCATGAATTTTGATTCCAAACAATAAATCACAGTTGTTGGTCCCGGGCGAGTCGATGTCAGTTTAGAGGGGGGAGGGTGAATAAACTGATACAAAAACTTTGCTTCAAATACGGAATAATAAGGGCCCTTGACTCGCTTAGCAACTTATCTATGCACATATCAGTTGAGCACTTTTTTAGTCAACTTGGGTGCAGATTGTGTGAGCTTGTGTACAGTTCAGAGATATGCGAGTATAAGCAAAACAGTACAGCACACAGACGATTTATAGAGGTTCGAAGTCTCAAACTTCTACATCCTCTCTTCCTTCCGCATAAGGGCAAATCCACTATATAACTTGAGTTTCTTTACAAATTATACAATGAAGGACAGTGGGCTGGACCTGGTAACTGCTCGCTACCTCAGCGGGTCGACGACTCACACTTGCAGTCCCTAACTGCTCGCTAGGGAGGTAGGTGCTATTGACGTCTTTACAAGGTTTTAGATCTCTTTCGATCTTCAAGAGATTAGTCTTGAACAGGTGATATCAACTGATGTACTCCTTCAATTGAGATGGGTAGTTGATCGGTGTATTGCTGGAACTGAGAAGGTTGCTCTGGTTGGATTATCAACAGCTAGCTGAATGCTTTGATTCTGTGGATTCTTCTTCTCAGTTGGACTCTCACAGGTTTAGCAAATGATGAACTTGAGCTATGTGGGAGGGAGAAAGAAAGCTCAGTTGTAAGTAACTTGAATGAAGGTTTCAAGAATGAAAGTCGCAAAAAGTCATTTGAAAACTTTGATTCACTTGTCTTTTATAGAGAAGTGATTTTGTGACCGTTGAGTTCCATTGATTGGTGGCTCTGTTGGTTCATCAATGGCAGATGGTCTTAATGATCATTGGAGCTTTTGGTTGAAGTAGCTGTTGCTTTGCCAATTGATCTATGTTGGATATTTAATTCCAGTAGTCGTTGCTTTGCGAATCGATCTCTGTTGAATATTTAATTCCAGGATCTCTGCTGGAGCATTTATTCTAAGATCTTCATTTGAGCATTAACTCCAGGACTCTCTGGCTGGCAGTTCTGAGCTCCAGTTTAGCAAGTTTAAGTTCCAGTTGGCAGTTCTGAGCTTGTCTGCTTAGTTCGGCTATCACTTTAGTTGGCAGTTCTGAGCATGTCTGCTTAGTTCGGCTATCACTCCAATTGGCAGTTCTGAGCTTCTTCATCTAGTTCGACTGATCACAAGCTGTTGAATAGGTTCTCAGTTCGACAGGTCTTTCTTGAGCTTTTTTATCAGCTTAACTGATCACAAGCTGTTGACTATCTTGTCAGTTTGACTGATCTTTCTCGGAGCTTCCTCGTCAGATGTTTGCTTGTTTTCTCCTACAAGCTGGCTGACTTCAGTTCTGGCCTTTGATTGATTTGTCTGTCTACTTCAGTTCGGTTGAAGTTAAGTTTGGCCATCAGCTGGATACTTCCAGTCTTCAGTTAAACTGATCTCTTATCAGTTTCTTCAGTCTTATTGATTTTTCTCTCAGCTCAGCTGACTCAGCTGTCAGTTTGTTTTGACTGGTTCGACTCCTTTAACCCTCAGTTGGATTGAGTTCTGACTGGTTGGCGTATCCTTCCAGCTGGTTGACCATGCTCCAGTTGGGTTGACTCTGGCTTCAGTTGAGTTCCTTCTTGAGGCTCTGGATTGGTCAGCTCAGATCTACAGCTTGGATCTTGGTCAGTTTTTCAGGAATAGTTTTAACATTTCATCAAAACCTTATCTAGGGATTCCTTGATAGTTTTTCCTAATAATTTCCCCCTTTTTGATGATGTCAAAACCTTGTCAATGATGATGGAAAAACTGCAAATGTTCATCTGAGAGACATGTTGTAGTTCGCTTATAGGCAAAGCTTGATATCAGAGCAAGTTAGAGCAGGAATTCAAGTGTCAGAGCATACTTTCATTTTAAACATACTTTCATTTTAAACGTACTTTTATTTTGAACTATCAGAGCATGATTATCAAGGTATCAGGGAATGTGCATAAGCATGAGCAAGGCTTGATATGATATTGAAGCATGATTTTGAAGGATTAAATTAGAGTATATATATCAGAGCGAGCATATAGATCAGATCATATAGCTTTTAATATCATAGCTATCATATCAGCTCTTAATAGTAGATAGAACTACTACTTCACTTCTTCAGCTGCTCCTTCTTTTCCTGCTTGATTCTCCTTTTTCTTTAACTCCATGTGTTCTCTAAGCTTCTCTCTGAAGCTGAGCTTCCCCCTCAAGCTGTACTTCTCCTTGGATCTGCTCCCAAAGAGTTAAATTTTCATCATCATACCTTCCATCTTTCCCCTTCTTGGCATCATCCAAAAGGGTAAACTGGTGTAGATCGTATGATGGCATTGATAGATTTGGCAAGAAAGTGAATACAGTTGCCAAGTTGTCATCATAGACTGAGGAAACTGAAAGAATGGGCATGGACGAAGAGAACCATGCATAAGCTTCTTCAATCGTCATGAACTGACCACGATCAGTGGTAAGAGAGAGATTTTATTTTCTGAAGTCCATGGATGCCAGGTTGGAGAAGATCTCATCATTTGAGGCGATTGGTAGGTCTTCAATAAATGGAGTGCAGGAGGAGTTGGCTGGCTTATTGTCTAGAAGAGGAGCGTCGACTGGTACGCTGTACTGGATTCATTTGATCATTGAATCCATTATTTCCGAAAGCGTTGGCGGCGAGCTGAGTGGATAGTTCATCCAATTTCGACTCCAATGGCCTTCGTTGATCCAGAAGAAGGATCCACGAGTGTGGATGAGGTGAAACATAGTGGCCTCATCAATTTGAAATCTCCAGAGATGATACTGGAGGTATCTTCTCAAGTGCTCGAATAATGAGGGGTTGCTGCCCTCAATTAGACCGAAACAGCTTCGTAGCTGATGGTCTAGAACTTGCTCGAACTCATCCTCAATTAAGTCGCGATGGACTGAGGTGAGAGGTTGTGACCTGGCGGGTATTGTAGACTGATCGCTCAGTTTAGAGAGATGCTATCTCTCAACCAACAACTGCCTTTCATTGGAGGAGCTGGCAGTTGCGACCAACGGTCTCTTTCCACAACTTGAGTCGGCAGTTCCCGGTTGTTGTGATTTCTTCAGGACTGAATGACAGTAGATGGTCGGGAGCATATCCCTTCGTCCGATTGGCTCTCTGGTTGGAATTGCCTCGTCAAATTGACTGAGAATGATGTGGCTTATGCGACCCATAAACCCAACATTCTCTCGGAATGTGCCAGTTGTCGGATCATATTCTGCTCGATCTACATTTCTTCATAGTTGAGCAAGGATGAAGGAAGCCCAGTCGGCTTTGCATCCGAGGAATAGAGCGGCCATTAGATAAGCTTTGAGTTCGGAGAACTGGACCGTCTCAAAGTTTCCATGCAGGATGTGACCTGCGATATCTAGGAGTTTGATGATCTCACTAGGCAGACTTTCCTTCAACCTGTGTGAGCAGTCGTGGTAGTGTACATGTGGATGTTTCTATAGACTCCACAGTGCAGATTTGCTCGAAAGCTCTAGATCCAGCATATCTTGGCCTTCACCGGGGAGGAGAAGTGTAGACATCATAGTGACTTTTGTCACCGGTATGACTTGGTTCTGAACGGTGGAGATGATGTTGTTGCCGGAGATGGTTGCATTGTGGTAGAGCTCGACAACATGGGTGGGTAGATTCTTGACTATCATGATCGTCAAGAATGGCAACAACCCAGTTTCCTCCAATGGCCGAAAGATCTTTTGGAATTTCTCTGGACCCAGGCGTGCGTGAAGAAGCTCTAGGTTAAGAGTCTTGTCTTTCTTCAGCTTGCTTACCAGCGACTTGACATTCACCATTAAAATGAGGGTTTCATTTCTGCAAAGAAATGGTTGCGTTAGATTTGCAAGTGCTCTGGTTAGGCGATATCAATGCAAGGGAAGAGAGAGATTTTGCAGATGATCTGAGCCTTCATCTCCTTGCATATATTTATTCAGCTCTGCATGCAATGATCGAGGACACTCGATTGCTATCTTAGCTGATTAGCTATCTGATTTGATGGACGATTAGCTGAATAAATGATGCATGCATCCATGCCGTCTGATTGTGAAGTAACTTTATGATCATGTGGCTCAGAGAGAGCAAATTTAAAAATGGGGTGATTGCCATAAATAACAAAATATTTTCTGCAGATTTTACTATTTATATCTCATAGATAATTATTCCCTTTTGTTCACCTTTGTGGAGTCGATTTAATATTAACGCAGAGATATTAATGGCAACTTGTGAGAGAGGACCCCATTTTCAAATTGTAACCGTTGGATGTAATATAAGAAATTTTATAATCACAACGGAAACAATTAAGTTAAGATAAGCCTGAGGATTAAGAAAAACTTATCCTGAGTCAGTTGGGATACAGTCCAACTGATTGGCTTGATGATTCAGCGGTTGGATGATCAGTTTCATCACTTTTCCAGTTGCTACTGATGAGCTGATTTTGAGTCTCTAACTGAACTGAATTGATCAGTTCGTTTGGTCAGTTGCTTGGCCTTCTTTGAGTCAGTTTCTTCTTCTTGAAGGGCCGAACTGGACTAGCTGCACTGCTTCCTTTCGAGTAGTTTGATCGCTTTCTCGTCGATGCAGATCCAGTTTTGTTCTGTGGCAGTTCGGGCCTTGTTGTCCTCCTGGCTTAGTGAAGTTGCTGAATGGCAACTGATGAGTTTTTTAGCTTTTGATTAAAGGATTGTGAAATTCCCTTCGGTGACTGTCTGAACTGATCAATGTTTAGAATCATTTGCACACCTTTTGAGCTGGATTTGAGTAGATGAGTGACATAGCTCTTGGATAGGAGACTTGGTGATGTGGCAGTATCCTCATCATCACTATCTCTTTCATCATCATGCCTTTGATCCTTCTGATGAGCCACGACTTCAGTATGTGATAGATGTGGTTCTATTATCTCTGTGGCAGTTGGAGTTCGTCGTGATGGCTCAACTGACTGACTTGATAAATCATCAAAGTTCAGTTTTCGGCAGAGGGAGCCAGTTCGGCAGTCGACTGATTGATTTGCGACTACAGGTCCTTGAGGCATGATGCTGGTTTTAAATTCAGCTAACAAGGCAGCTGCTGGAATTTTGTTGGCGAGCCTGTGATTCATGATGTGCTGAACTTGCACAATGGTTGGAGGGAATGGATTTGATGATCCTATCCATTTAATGCTCCAAGTTTCTTCATGTTGCCAGTAGCTCATGCCATGAAAGGCAGTTAGCAGAAAATGAGACTGGATGGACATAGAATGTCTTCAATTGTACCAATAGAAATACCGGTGGAGTTGTTTGAACAACTCTTGGTCACGTTGTGCAACAAAAATGAAGTTTGTGAGAAGAAGATTAGTCACTTCCTTTCCTTTTGTGCACTTTGGACTGCATATTCACCACTATAGAAGGTGCGAATATTTTCTTCAGTCACCTGGAGGGGAGGGCATGTGCTTCTGAAGTAGTCAGCTCCATAAATTGAATGAGGGATTCCGATGAATGGAATAAGCTCATCTAGATTAGAGCAAACCTGGAAATCAACTGGTGATCCGTTCTTTGATTTCAGAGAATGAACGGCATTGACAGTTGAATTGCTCGAAGTGATGTTGCTCGTCTTTGCCTTGGCTCTTCGTTTCTTTCTGAGTGACTGAAGATGGGGATTTCCCTTCTTGGGAATCCAGTCAGAGATGAGGACTGGTAGTGCTTCGTCACTTGGAAAATTCAGCAGGTCTTCAATCATTTTGCTCATCCTTAGAACAAGTCCTACCTTGGACTCAAATTTGCCAGATTTCTTCGAGTCAGAGGCCTTGACAACTTGATGTTTGAATTGTTGGAAGACAAATTATGCCCAGTTTGTTTGTCGTCCTTCAGCAAGGTGAATCATAACCTTGTATCGCTCTTGGGTGAGTTGACTCAGGCTTCCAATTACTCCGAACATCATCTTGTTCGTTATGTCGAGTAGAACGCCATACTCAGTCTTCAGATCAGTTTTAGCTGCCGTAAAAATGAATTGCTTGTTGCAGGTAGGAGCTTTCCATTTTCTCCAGTATGATTCTGCAGGTTCCTTCAATTCTTGAACGGACAATCCTTTCTGTGGAAGTTGGAAGACTTCTGCAATTGTTCTTTCAGTGATTTGGAGTAGCCATCCTTGAATCACTGATGACACTGTCTTTCCATCTGCAGACAGTTTTGCTTGAAGCAAAAAATTCACTCACCAAATTTTGTCAGAAGAACTTTGGTGGTATTTTCGGGTAGTGAAGAATTCCTGTCTTGTGAAGATTTGACAGAAGGGTTAGGTTGTTTGATTCGTTTAGAATCAATTGAAATTTCTTCCTTTTTAGGAATTTGTCTCTCAGTAGTTGCTCTTTGAAGGAATTTAAAGATCTAGGTAATTCGGCCATCTTTGGGGTTGGCTGAAACTTTGAGGGATTGCAAGAGCTTTGAGAGAGAGAGAGAGATAGCTTTTGAAAGCGTAGGAGACGTATTTCTAAGAGGCTTATAAGAGAGGGGTTTTTATGAGTGATTGGGCAGGCTCATAAATCTGATGGTTGGAATGGTACTGGCCCTGGCCTCTTTTATTTTGGTCGTTGGCATTTAATGACTTTGAAACGTGTCATTGTTTTGCAACGTTCAAAATATTCAAAATAAATGTTGAGTCGACATTTATTTGAAAGTAAAAAGATAATTTTTTTTATAGATCAAAACGAATGTTGACAAACTGAATTACAAGAAGTAAACTTAGGACTTTCTAATCAGTTGAACTTGATCAGCCACTAGTCCTTTTTGTGCTCAGTTTTCCTCCTCTTAGGAAGCGGTTCGATTGAGTCACCTTCATCATCCTCGTCACTGCTTGAAGACTCAGTTTCTACTGACTGGAGTCTGGGGTGAGCTTGCAGCTTCTGAATTTGCTCTGTGTTCAGTTTTACATGTTGCTGCAGGCTGTGGATCAAGTTTACATAGTAGGCAGAGAGCTGGACTGATAAGCTGCTTGGTTGATCATCGAACTGAGCTACTCTCGATCAACCACTTCTCCATCTTCAGTTCCGATCAGTTCCTCACATGGAACTGTGTGGGATTGCTCAGCCTTCTCCATACTGATTGATTCATCATAGCTCGGCTCTAGTGGAGTCTCCGGTGTAGCAGCTTGGGCTTCAGCTTGAAGAGCCCTTTGAACTGGATCAAAATATGCAGTTATAGCTAGCGTACCTTGGTAGGCAGGTTGATCATTCTCTTGAGCTGTCTGATCAGCTGGCTCGTCAGACTCAGCTGGCTCTGTTACTGGAGCAGTGGAAGGAATAGTTGAGGGAGCTCCTTCATCAGCAGTTGGCTCTTGGAGAGGAGCAATATGGGGTTCAGTTGACTCCTCAAACTGTTGAGCCTTCTCAGCTGGCTCTTCTAACTCCTCGGGAATGAGGTTGATCTCAACTTCAGCTAAGTGAGGAGATCTCTCAGAGTGGAGTTCTCTTGCTACTTCATCAATGAGATCATCCACTGTGGTGGATACTTGATTTCTTCCTGTAGTTGATTCTGATGGCTGTCCAAACTGATGGCTTTGTGATTTCTTCTTCAATTCATTGAATAGCCATTTGTGTTGAACATGAGAGTGCTTCCATCTTTCACGTTCTCTCTCTGTGGTGATGGCGGGCGGTTTTAATCCTTGAAGTTTGCACAGTTCACCAAAGACATCTTTCATTGAGCATTCTGATGAATTTGGACATTTCTTTTCTAAGCTGTAGCTGCCTCATTAGATGTTTGCCTTGAGTGATTCCAGCATTCTCACTGTCTGCCCACCACAGACTCCATTCTTCTTCTCGCCTCCAGAATCTCATCCCATGGAAAGCGAGCAATGAGAAGAAGGGTTTTGAGAGATACACGTGTCTCCACAAAAACCAGTAGATGTACCTAGTCATGGTGTGGAAGAGTTCTTCATGGCCAGTTAGTTCCTGGGTGTAGTGTTGAGCCACATATTTCTGTGTTTTCTCATCAGCCCATTTCTTCACGGCTTCTCCTTTTGAATAGGCTCTTATGTTCCCTTCAACTTGAGCCATTGGGGGGCATGTCATTTGAAAATAATCAGCCTAGCTCCGACGTGAGGAATTCCTCTTGCAGGGATGATGTCTTCTGAGTTTTCACAGGGAGCTATATCTTCAACGGTTAGATTTAGCGGAACCGTTGGATCTGGCATGGGGCTTGGTTCATTTCTCTGCTTTGTTTGACCAGCTTGCTTCTTCTTTGAAACTAATCTGGTAGCTGGTCATCCGGCTGATTGTCCAGCAGTGTCAGCTCTAGTTGCAACTGAGCTTTGTTGCCTGGTAGACGATCTCAGTTGAGCTGATGTGCCGGTTCCAGCTGCGATGGAGCTTGACTCAGCTTGCTGTCTCAGTGTTAAGGAACCGACTGGAGACCTGTATATCTGAGCTAGGGGAATGTTATCATCAGAAACATTCTGGGATGTGCCAGTGACCTGCTTCTTTCCATTGCCTTCAGCTGCAGGCTTCTTCTTCTTTGGCTGATCAGCTTGCTTAGGATCAGTTTCCACGATTTTAAGCGGTTTTGAGATGAAGTCATTGCTGACTATGCTCTTGAATTCTATTTCTTCAGACATCCAAGGGAATTGTTTCTCCAGAATTATGCTAACTCGACTAATGTACCCAATCCTTTGTGGGAACTTTTTATCATCCCAGCGATTTTCAATGATATCAACATATCTCTTTAGTTGATCAAAGAAGTATTGTGCCCAATTAATCTCCAGCCGATTGTAGATGGCAGCGCAGATCTTGTTTTTGGTTTCTGACATTTCGGATTGGTTGCCAGTTATCCCTACCATTATTTTTGAGGCTATGGCATTGGCAGCTAGTACTTGATACTCATCTTGAAATCTTGAGATGAGATGGTTGCTTTTATATGGTCGGGTCTCGCCTTCCTTCTTCCAGAACTCATAAGCTTCTTGAAAGCTTAGTTGAACTTCTTCCAACATGAGTCCTTTGATAGGTAGATTAAACATGTTGCTTAGAGATTCAGCTGTGACGATGATCTGTTGTCCTCTTACTTCAGATCTGATTCCTTTGGGATCTGAGGAACCATTTGAATTCAGGAAGAATTTTACAACTGGTTCTGGATATATGCGTTCTGGAAATTCTTCTAAGAATGTCTTCAGCTTTGCCTGAGATAGCTTTTCGATAATTATTCCACTTAGAGGAGAAGCATTGCAGGCTTGAATGAATCCGGCTGGGTTGAAGAACTTATCTCTGTCAAGTTTCTCACAAAATACTGTGGAGTCTTCTCCGGATTGGAGGAAATTGAACCTCTTGCGAGTGCGACCGGTTGAGTTTTGAGCCATGATACTTTGATGAGAGGTTTTTGATAAAACGGATTGAAGATTGAGGAATTGATCTCGAAAGCTGAAGGATTTTTCTTTCGACCGGAAAAGAGAGAGAGGTAAGTCGGCAGTAAAAAGTGTGAAGCTTATCTCGAAGATTCAGCCGACTTATTTATATAGAGAGGTGAGGCTCATCCAACGATTGGGACATTTCATATGCCCTGATTTCAACGGTCAGATTTATTCAATCGACCCGTCGATTGGCTTTCGATTCTATCCGTTGAGAATTAATGAGGAGAGAGAGTGAGTCCAACGGTAATATTGGAGTGACACGTATTTTTACCATTCCCACTATTGAAAGTTTTAAACTTATCTATTTCCCTCTTGTGGCTTCCTCTTGGCTTGAAACTGATTACGTCATCAGTTGGCTTCGATTGTAGCTGATGATTTCCAGATTGATCAGCTCCAACTGAGATTTTTTCTCATCAGTTCCTTCCTGGCCTTGCTTGCTGGAATTTTAATTCAGCTGCTTCTCAGTTCAGCTGCTCTCCTTCAACTGATTTTTGAACTGATGTCTCCTGTTGAGTTGATTCTAGTTCTTTTGACTTCTCCATCAGTTTGAGCATTTTACAGCTGGTACGTTCTGCTTGACTGGCTGGATCATCAATTGAGACCATTTGGCTGACTCTGCCTTGCTCCTTGCCTCAGCTTGAGCAAATGAACTAATGATTCAGTTGAGCTGATGGGGTAGAGTGATCAGCTTCAGTTTACTTTCTTTGCACAGCTTCTTGCTTCAGTTCGAACTGATAGCTTATGTGTCCTACTGATCAGTTCAACAACTTTCTCAGTTGTGAACTACTCATTCTGATGGGTTAAAGCCTTTCGGTTCAGTTCCTCTCTTCAGCTGGAATAGTTTTCTGACCTTTTTCTTCCATTTGACTATCTTCATCCTTTGATGCTAGTTCAAGTAGTCTCAATTGTATGCATAGCTCCATAAACCTTGCTTCAGGTAATGATTTGGTGAAGATGTCAGCTATCTGCTTCTCCATGTTGACGTACTTGATGCATATGTCCTTCTTCTCGATGTGATCTCTGATGAAGTGGTGTCTTATGTCAATGTGCTTAGTTCTTGAATGCAGAACTGGATTCTGAGATATTGCAATTGCACTATTGTTGTCACAGAATATAGGTACTTCTTCAGTTTCGACTTTGTAGTCCTTCAACTGTTGCTTCATCCAGAGTATCTGAGCACAGCAGCTTCTTGCAGCTACATATTCCGTTTCAGTTGTTGACGTGGCAACTGAGTGCTGCTTCTTGCTGAACCAGGATATCAGTTTGCTTCCAAGAAACTGACATGTTCCACTGGTGCTTTTTCTGTCAATCTTTCATCCTCCAAAATCTGAGTCTGAATAGCCAATTAGACTCAAATTGTCGTCTCTGGGATACCATAATCCAAGATTTATGGTTCCTTTGAGGTATTTAATAATCCTTTTTGCCACTTCAAGATGACTTTTCTTCGGGTTAGCTTGGAACCGCGTGCATAGACCAACTGAATAAGAGATATCTGGTCGGCTAGCCGTTAGGTAGAGTAGCGACCCAATGATTCCTCTGTAGTATGTCTGGCTAACTGATTCTCTTTCTTCATCAAGAGTTAGCTGAACTCATGTGTTCAAAGAAATCTTGAGAGTTTTTCCTTTATCAGCTCCAAACTTCTTGACTAGCTCCTTAGTGTACTTGGCTTGGCTAATAAAGATCCCAACTTTCAGCTGCTTCACTTGGAGTCCTAGGAAGAATGTCATTTCTCCCATCATGCTCATCTCGAATTCGCTTTGCATCAGTTGAGCGAATCGTGTGCATAAATCTTTGCTTTTTTATCCAAAAATTATGTCATCCATATAAATTTGAACCATTAAGATCTCAGTTGATCGTTCTATCCGGAATAGAGTTCGATCAATGACTCCCTTTTGAAACCCATTCTTCAGCAAGAAGGTTGTGAGAGTTTCATACCACGCTCGAGGAGCTTGCTTCAGTCCGTAGAGAGCTTTCTTCAGCTTGAAGACTTGATCACCAATTTCGAAGCCTGGCGGTTGCTCGACATATACGTCCTCCTTGAGCATTTCTTGAAGAAATGCACTCTTGACATCCATTTGATAGACTGTGAAGTTGAAGTGAGCTGCATAGGCTAGGAACAATCTGATGGCTTCCAATCTTGCAACTGGTGCGAATGTCTCATCAAAGTCGATCCCTTCACTTTGTGAGTATCTTTTGGCTACCAGTCTTGCCTTGTTCCTTGTGATCACACCTTGTTCGTCTAGCTTGTTGTGAAAAACCCATTTTGTGTCAATGACCTTCTGGGTTTTTGGTCTATCAACAAGAAACCATACGTCATTTCTTGTGAATTGATTCAGTTCTTCTTGCATGGCCATGATCCAATCTGAATCTTCTAAGGCTTCTTTGACGTTTGCTGGTTCCGTCTGAGATATGAAGCATGTGAATAGTGCATGCTCAGTTGAACTTCTGGTTTGGACTCGGCTTCTTGGATCACCAACTATCTTGTCAGTTGGATGGCTTCGAAGCCATTTGGGCAAGATAGCTTCAGCTGGGTCTTCAACTAGTTGTACTGTGGTGACGTCATCAGTTGTCCTTTCATCAGTTGGTTCGGCATCTTCATCAGTTCTTCCCCCTGTTTCAGTTGTGGGGTTTATGGTCTCAGCACGATTTGTGTCCTCATTGACCAGATTATTCTCAACTGGTCTAGTGCCAGTTTCATTGCCTTTTTCTAGTGAAGCTTCAAGCTGCTCTGGAACAATGTGATCCATATAGTCCTGCGAGTTTTCAGTTTCACTAGGTAGTACTTGAACTGATGTGTCTATTGTTTCTTTGTTCCTGTACTCATTAGCAAATTCATCAAATACCACATGACATGTTATTTCCACAATAAGAGTTCGTTTATTGAACACTTTGTAAGCTTGTGCGTGAGGTGAATTATACCAAAGAAATATTCCCTCATCAGCTTTAGCACTGAAAGCTTTCAGTTGAGTCTTTCCATTATTGTGAATATAACATTTACAGTCAAATATTTTAAAGTATGAGATAGAAGGCTTACGACCCTTATACAGTTCATAAGGTGTTTTGTCATGTGCGGTGACGATGGCACTTCAATTTTGAGTGTGGCAGGCTGTGTTGACTGCTTCAGCCCAGTAACCTTCAGCTATGTTGGCATCAACTATCATTGCTCGAGCTGCTTCTTTGAGTGTCCGGTTTTGCCGTTCAGCTACACCATTTTGTTGTGGAGTTCTTGCAGCTGAGTGTTCGTGAGTGATTCCCAGTTTGCTGAGAAAACTGATCATTTGCTGATTCACAAATTTAGTTCCATTGTCGGAGCGAATCCTTTGAACTGATCTCTCTTTTTCAATTTGCAGCCTTCTGATCAGCGCTGTTAGCTTGGCGTAAGTTTCATCTTTGCTCCTCAAGAATTCTACCCATGTATATCTTGAGAAATCATCAACTACTACGAGTGTGAATCTTTTGCCTTTTGGGGTCTGTGGTCTGACTGGACCAAACAGATCCATATGTAGCAGTTGGAGGCATTCAATTGTTCATGGTGGATGACTCCTATTCTTGAAGGATGACTTCACTTGCTTCCGTTTTTTACATGGTCCACACACGTCTGTTTTCTTATATATCTCCTTGGGAAGCCCCTCAACTAGCTCTTTCTTGGCCAGGTAGTTGATGGTTTTGAAGTTGAGGTGGTTCAGTCATTAATGCCATAGCCAGCTTGCTTCAGTCGATCCTTTTGAAAGGAAGCAAGCTTCTGAGTAGCCAGTTGACCAGTCAACAATATACATGTTGCCTCTCCTTATACCAGTAAGAAGAATTGCTCCAGTTGACTTGTCTCTTATGTTGCAGGAGTTTTTACTGAAGTCAACTGAGTGGCCATTGTCGCACAGCTGGCTGATGCTGAGTAGTTTGTGTTTTAGTCCATCCACATGGGAGACTCCATTTACTACAACTTTTCCCTTGACCACGAACCCTTCTCCAATGGTTCAGCTTTTGGAGTTGTCTCCAAATGTGACAAGTGGACCTTTGACTTCTTCATAACCATCGAGATCTTCTCTGTCTCCGGTCATGTGCTTGGAGCACCCGCTATCTAGATACCAGATATCTTTGGTTTTCTTCATAGATAGGATGCTCTTATCCTGCAAAAACAAGGATTAGCATTTAGGGACCCGTTTCATATTGGGTCCTTGTTGATACATCAAGCTCTTTGGAATCCAAACTTGCTAAACTTTTGGTTTTTTATCGTTCAGAGATCCAACTGATTTGGATCACTTGATCAGTTTATATTTTCTTTCAACTCTTCTATTTTGAGTTGAATCAGTTGAATGGTACCTGCGTTGAGAGTTAGTAGGATAAAACAATTCAACTAAAATGCTTTGGTCTTGAGACCTTTGAGCTCTTTGATCAGGCCAGTGCCTTGTATGTTTCTAGTTTACTGGATTGAACCCTTTTGTATCAACTCTTGGTTCATTTCTGGAATCCAGGTACTCATTATAGTGATGGTAGAGTTCAAACCAAGTTTCTTTGATCTCTCTTATAGGTGTTCTGATTGAACTTCTTGGTAGGATAGGTTTGAGATCTAAACTGGTTTTTCTTTCTGAAGTGGACTGATCTATCAGTTTGCCTTGGGGGCATTCTGTGTTGAGCTGATGGTCTTTTGTGAGCTGATGGTCTCTGTTGAACTGAAGACCTTGAATGAAAGGATTGGTTTGTATGAACTGATGGTCTTGACTGGCATTTTGGCTTCAGTTGACCTGGTGTTTTTGGTTGGGAGAACTGTTTGAATTGTCTGGGCTAAGTTTGAGGATTTCTCAATATTCCTTTGCCTTTGGATGTCTCAGCTGGCTGATCATGAGTTGATCTGGTGAATCCTTTTAGGATTCCTTTATCACTGGGTTAAGCAACTGCCTTTCCTTTCTCTAAGGTAGTGAACTTGCTGTATCCCAGCCCTGTGCTACTGGTTCCGGTTCTCTGATGATTCAATATCTCATCTAGAATTTGAGATCCCTTTTTGAACTTGAGAGTTACTTTTTCTCTCTCATGGATCTCTTGCTTGAGTTTTTGATTCTCAGCTTCTAGATCAACAGTTCTCAATTTCAACTTTTCAAATTCCACAAACTGAGATTCAAGATAATTCATTCTTTCATGATCAATGCTCAGTTTTCTAACTCTATTTCTCAGTTCATTGTTTTCATCTCTCAATTCAACATGCAAGCAGGATATTGAAGCTAATTGATCTTCTAGCATCATAAGTTTCATGTCAAGTTCATTGCTAGAGATAGTTGCTTCATTAATATGATAGAAAGAGGTTTGAGAGTTAGCTGTACTAACCTCTTCATCATTGTCAGCCATGAGGCAGAATAACGCTTCACCATCTGAGCTGTAGCCATCAGAATCAATTCCAGATGGATAGTCTGAATCGTCTAGCACGGCATTCTCGAAGTTTGCAATCATTGCTTTCCTTTTGAAGAAGTTTCTCCTCACTTTGGCCTTCTTGTCTTCAGGGAGTTCTGGACATTCATATCTGTAATGTCCTTGTTTGTGGCAGTGAAAGCATTCTCCTAGATTTCGATTGCCACCCCTGAATGGTTCAGCTGGTCGTTCAGCTGATTGATGAGTTTTCTCATCTTTTGGGACTTTATCAGTTTGAGGTGGAACTGATTGTTTATCCCTGACTTTCTTCAGCTTTTCTAACAACCTGGTAACTGACTGAATTTAATCATTAATGTCTTCAGTCAGGTTTTCCTTCTTTTCGGTTGTGTCTCTTCTTCGTTCAGACGAAGATCCACCTTGATTCTCTCTGGCTGGTGAGCTTCTGGGCCGGAAGTTGTTCCTTTCTCGAGTATCTCTAAACCGATTCCTTTCACCATAGAAGGCTGTATCTTGAGCTGATGATGTTGATGCTTCCTTCTTCCGGTTTAGGCTGTACTCATGAGCTTTGAGAGAGCCAAACAGTTCTCTGGGAGTGATGTTGTTCAGATTTCTTGATTCTTTTGTAGCTATCACTTTCATGTCCCATTCTTTGATGAGATTATCCAAGATTTTGGAGTTCATCTCAGAATTGGGATAGCTTCTTCCCAGGTTGGTCATCTCACTGATGATGCCTAGAAATCTGGTTTCAAGGCTTGAGATGGACTCTTCTGGCTGCATTTTGAAGGACTCGTATCTGTCGACTGCTAGTTGGAGCTTGTTTCCTTTGATGGCTTCGGATTCTTGGCATAGATCTGCTAGTAGGTCCCATATCTCCTTAGCAGTTGTGCAGTTCTTTGTTTCCTTCATTCTGTCTTCATCTAGAGTTTAAAATAGTGCAGCCTGAGCAACAAACTCTAGATTCTTCAACTTCTTCTCTTCGCTGGTGAGAAGATTAGTTGGCTTTGGGATCCTGGCTGGTTGATTGATATCAACTATGTGGGCTTCATTGTCCATCATGATAATGATTGGACCATCTTCAATAACTTCCCACATGTTCTCATGGATCGAGCAGAGATGCGCCTTCATTCTTCTGCTCCAATTATCATAATTCTCAACTGAAAACAAAGGTAGCTTATGGTTTCCCATAGCTTGAAATGTTAGCACAGATAAGTAGATCTGATTCAGTTGATCTGCAGAAATGGCTGATCCTTAGAATCAACCGCTCTGATACCACTTGTTGGTCCTGGGCGAGTCGATGTCAGTTTAAAGGGGGATGACTAAACTGATACAAAAACTTTACTTCAAATACGAAATAATAACGGCCCTTGACTCGCTTAGTAACTTATCTATGCACAAATCAGTTGAGCACTTTTTTAGTCAGCTTGGGTGCAGATTGTGTGAGCTTGTGTACAGTTCAGAGATATATGAGTATAAGCAAAACAGTATAGCACACAGACGATTTATAGAGGTTCGAAGTCTCAAACTTCTAGGATCTCTGTTGAATATTTAATTCTAGAATCTCTGCTGAAGCATTTTTTCCAAGATCTTCATTTGAGCATTAACTCCAGGACTCTCTGGCTAGCAGTTCTGAGCTCCAGTTTAGCAAGTTTGAGTTCCAGTTGGCAGTTCTGAGCTTGTCTGCTTAGTTCGGCTATCACTCCAGTTGGCAGTTCTGAGCTTCTTCCTCCAGTTCGACTGATCACAAGCTGTTGAATAGCTTGTCAGTTCGACTGGTCTTTCTTGAGCTTTCTTGTCAGCTTAACTGATCACAAGTTGTTGGCTAGCTTGTCAGTTTGACTGATCTTTCTCTGAGCTTCCTCGTCAGATGTTTGCTTGTTTTCTCCTACAAGCTGGCTGACTTCAGTTCTGGCCTTTGATTGATTTGTCTGTCTACTTCAGTTCGGCTGAAGTTAAGTTTGGTCATCAGCTGGATACTTCCAGTCTTCAGTTGAACTGATCTCTTATCAGTTTCTTCAGTGTTGTTGATTTTTCTCTCAGCTCAGCTGACTCAGCTGTCAGTTTGTTTTGACTGGTTCGACTCCTTTAACCCTCAGTTGGATTGAATTTTGACTGGTTGGTGTATCCTTCCAGCTGGTTGACCATGCTCCAGTTGGGTTGACTCTGGCTTCAGTTGAGTTTCTTCTTGAGGCTCTGGATTGGTCAGCTCAGATCTACAGCTTGGATCTTGGTCAGTTTTTCAGGAATAGTTTTGAGATTTCAACAAAACCTTATCTAGGGATTCCTTGATAGTTTTTCCTAACAACAGTCATTCATAAAAAGCACAATTCATATCAATTTGATCTCCACCATTTATCACAAAAGCAATAAATTTTAGTCATTCGTCAAAAGCACAATCCATATCAATTTGATCTTCATCATTCATCATAAAAGTAATAAATCCCAACCATTTGTCAAAAACACAATCCATGTCAAAATTCTTAATTTTTTCTTCTATAAAGAGAGATCTCATTTATGATATTTTTGCACATACAAAATCGTCTTGTGGCAGAATTATTCCCATGATGATCTAAGCTGGGATGGTTGTAATCTTGGGAAATGGAAAATTCATTTAATGAGTGTGATTTTACTTTATGTAATTTTAGAAAATGTCGTTTAATTGGTGTGGTTTTATTTTATGTAATTTTAGTTTGTAATACTTTTGATATTGGATATTTATTTCTATTTATTGCTCTATTTTCCTTTTCAGAGTATTTTCATTTTCTTGTTATAATTATAATTTTTTATTTTTTTATTACAAATAATAATTTAATATTAAAATTAAATTAAAAAATAAAATAAAATAATTATATATAATGTTGTAGTTGGATGATCATGGATAAAACATGCAGAATATATGTGGTTGAGTTGAATAAATATTGATGATATGAAAAAATAAATAAATTAATTAAATATTAAAGTGGTTAGGTGAGTGCAGTGGTTGCTGTTATTTGTGAATTGTGGTCGTAGGTTTAATGTGATCGAACAATATAATCATGTGTATATACATGGAGAGAGGGGGAGAGAGCAATAACAAAAAAGGCATGCGAGAAATTGAAAAGTATAGATATGATCCACGCATCTAATTAAAGAGCCATGGGCACCGCCCCAACTCCCATGTGATTGTATTTCACACTATGTATGATGTAACTATATGGAGAGAGAGTTTTTAACTCTTAGTTCATTGACCTAAAAACTCTTGAGTAGAAAAAGGGGGAGCTATCTCTCCCAAGGGTAAAGAACAAGAATCAATGAAAGTGTTCAATGATGAAGGAGGTAAAAAATTTGTGACCTTATCTAGCATGATGGTTTATTTTGGACAATTGAGCTAGTCAATTGAACTATGAAATCTCACTTTTTGAAAATTCTGAAACCGATAAAGTGATTTATCATAAAAACATGTTGGTGTTTTTTGAAGCTCTAAAATTAAACAAGCATAGTAATGGATGACATATTTTTGAAGTCATTAATAAAGTTTCTTATTTTTTTTTGTTTGATTATTGTGTTGGACAAGTAGACATATAAAAAATCATATGTTTAGAGCATTTTTTACTCTTAAACCAGCAAATTTTTCTTCCCAGAGACGAATTTCCCTCCAAAAAATGAAATTTCCATCCAAATGGATAAATATTTGATTGCGGTCAGACGTGCAATTCTTTCGGGATTGAAAGTGCAAATCAATTTAAAGAAAAAAGTGACAGTGGGATCGAAAGTGCTTGACTTTTTTCTTTTGGGATTAAAAGTGAAAATATTGGGACCAAATCTCAACTGATGGATGTCCTATGAAACCAAAAACTCAATTTCTCTGATTTGATATCTCAGTATCAATCAAATAAATGACAGGAAAAATACTATTTACACGTCGAACTAAAATCATGCCGCATGCGTTTTGGTCCAAAAATTAAAAATAAATAAATTAAAATCAACTTCATCTTCTTGCTCAAAAAACAAATAAATTAATATCATCTTCTCCATTGCACTTTCTCTCTCTTTCGACAATGAAAATTGATTTGGTTCGGACAAGCAATTAATTACTTTCAGTTCTCAAATAAAAAATTCAGCATTAATTTTGGTAATTTCTTTCAAATTTTCATCATAAATGGTCGAGAACTAATCTCCAATTTTTCAAATACACTTAAATCATCACAAATTTTCAAACCAAAAAACCAATATCTCTCTACAAAAACCCCAACAAGTTAACACCACCAACAATAATAAAAACACAGAAAATAGAGAGGCGGGTACTTTGTCGGAGTTTAGGGAAGACCACAGGGTTGGTTCGGTAATTGTAGAACAAGGACAGGGCCGACCTAACATTTTGGGATCCATAGCAAACAAAAAAATAAGGATCACCCTAATATTTTTTTATGAGTATTTTTAAATTTCTTCAAGTGTAGTTTTCATCAAATCATGAAAAAGGAAATTAACACTTACAAATAAACAAGAAATTATATTATTATCGAATAATTATCGAAATTATTTAGATCTTCTAGTATTTTGAAAAGCAAAACATCAATAAGGTCATCAAAATTAAAATTTTCCAATACCTCATTTTCATTAAAAAAGAACAATAGTGATGCAAATAGTGAATTCATAAGCTGATAGTTTTAATATAATATCATAGACTCGATCACATCTATAGTAACCAAACTATCAAATACAGTTGAGATTGAAGATTTGGTGTTTTATTATCAATTACATATATAATAACTTGAAAAACTACATATAACCAAAATATATACCACAGGATAAATTACAAAATTTATTTGTTGGTTAGTTTCTCTGATTAAAAAAAAATACTTCAATCCAGTTCTTTTTTTTTAAATTTCAAAACTCTAGGATTTCATGTTTTAATTTGTTGTGCAGTCGAAATTGAAGGAGGAAAAATTGGAGATTGATAATTTATGAATTTTAATTTTTGTACCAAATTAATATCGTTTCAGTCTACCGTACAAATAGTTTTTTCCATGTCATTTATTTTATTCATGCAGAATTATACACACCCACACATTAGATTAAGTGTCATCTCGTTCCGGTGCCCAAAAATGAGGTAGGGATAAATTTGCTAAATTTAAAAAAAAAAACTGAATTTTGTTTTATCGATAATTTTCATTCAAATCCCCTAAAAAATATCATTTGTATCATTTTTAAAGAAAAGTCAAAATGTGGATATTAAAGTGAAATTTACCCTTTATAATACATATAAAATTTAAAACACAAACATAACAAAACTTAAGATTCCCGATTTGGTACTTGCCGACCATAATTGTGAAGAAGTATTGTTGCAGAGCAGAATTATTGCAGATTACTATCATGCATGCAGCTCGTCATATTGCCATGTGATAAGTCCATTTATTTTGTGTTTTTTCAGGCATTTTATTCGATATAAATGTCCTTTTTAGTCTGTTTTGAGTCGAAAAGAATCATGTTTGGAGTCAAGGGCATTTCAGGAGGTCGAGTCTGGCAAAAGAGGCATTTTGCCTAGCATTTCACGCATAATTCAAGCCATAAAAATCATTCAGAGGCACAGGGGACTTCTTCAAAATCATCCTACATTCGGGAGGCTGAATGAGCATATCAGAGATGGATGAAGCTGACTATATGATGTCGTGCCCACATTGCTCGTGCAGACTTGACCACCGGCCTGAAATGGGCACATGCGGGAATTCTGAAAATCAGTTAGAGTGAAAGAAGCGTAATGGATAGATACAAATCCGATGAGAGTTTGTGTTAAGCTGGACTTCTAGGGGGCGTGGGAATTAAGAGATATTGCTCAATCCCTAAAAAATAGGGATTTGATCAAAAAACTGGACAGTGCTTATCCAGTTAGTTGTGGAGGACACGCCAATCCCGGAAGCCAGTTGAAGACCCCCGCCTGTGGCGGAACTGAAATTTAAAAATGTATCTATTTAAGCTATTTTATTTTCTAGAAATGTAAGCTTTAGAAGTCCGAAACACTGCTACAATTTACTTTAGTTCTTGTTTATTTTTGTTGATCACTCGTTAGACATATAGGACACACCACTATTAATTGAATTGGCAAATCGTGACTGTGTGTTGATTCATATAGTAATAAGGGAATCGGTGGGTTATTGTGGGCACACGAGGAATCGATAAATGCAATAAACTTAGGTTTGTCTAGGGCACACTGTTGTCTATTTATTTACATCTCTTTGGGGAACCGGGGGGTGGGTGATAGGTTAGGGGTTTACTTAACGAGGAATCATTTTTAAACCTAAAATGAAAGGATGAATAAGGAGACGCAGAGAGGAATCCAGTCTCCATAACTGGGTGACTTAACACACATAAAAACTGGTGTGCCCATAATCGAGTAGTTTTATATTTACACCAAATTCTAGTTTAAATGCTAGAACTTTTGTTATTTGATATTTTCTTTAGTGTTCTTTTACAGATTTAATTTTTAGTAAAGTGACAAACAAACCAACCCCCTTTGTGATTAGTTACTCAAAGGTGAAATCACAATAGCTCTCTGTGGGATCGACCCGTACTCATGAGCTAGCTACGCTCATGTGGGCACAGGAGTTACAAATTTATTTTGAGCATGAAACGACCACGCGTCACCATGCATAGGTGTCCAGCTGCATGCATCCATGTCATCAACTTATGGAACTCTTTCCCTAAATATTTTGCTTGTAGGACAACAACATCTCATAATCCTACTCAACAAGTTGTCACTGATCGTGATCGTCCATTCAAACGTGTGCAGATTAAGTTGCTCCATTTTTTATTAGTTTAGATATTTTTAGTTGTTATCTGTTAGTATAAATAAGAAGAAGCACACCTTTCGTAACTAAGTTTCTGTAGTTTTATACTAAAAAACAATCTATATCCATAAGTACCTTTAAGGTATCGCACGATTCTGAGAGTAGTTTCCATATGATCGGCATGTGGTTTATGCATGAACTAGCTAACCACCCCGACTGCATAAGCAATATCAGGCCTGGTGTGAGAAAGATAGATGAGTTTCCCTACCAGTCGTTGATATTGTTCTCAGTCTACAGTTTTAGCACCCTCAATGATCTACAATCTATGGTTCACTGCAATGGGGGTATCAATTGGTTTGCAGTCTAGCATTCCTATTTCAGTAAGGAGATCTAGAGTATACTTCTTCTGGCATATGAAGATTCCTTTAGTTGATCTAAGTACTTCAATGCCGAGGAAGTACTTGAGAGCTCCCAGATCCTTCATCTCAAACTCCATAAACAGATTCTTCTTTAAGTTTCCAATTTTCTCTATGTCATTACCCGTGATGATCATGGCATCCACATAAATGATCAAACAGGTAATGATACTTCTTCGTTTTTTCAAGAATAGAGTATGATCAGAGTTACTCTGTTGAAACCCATAGCTCTTCATAGTATTGGTGAACCTCCCAAACCAAGCCCTTGGAGACTGTTTGAGCCCATAGAGAGTCTTTTTCAACCTACACACTTCTTTGTCTCCGAATTCAGACTCAAAACCAAGTGGTACCTCCATATACACTTCTCGTTTTAACTCCCCATGTAGAAAGACATTGGTGACATCAAATTGGTGGAGTGTCCAATCATGGTTTGCTGTAATCGAGAGTAATACTCTCACTGTGTTCATCTTGGCTACCAGTGAAAAAGTTTCTGAATAATCCACTCCATATGTCTGAGTGTACCCTTTTGCAACCAATCGGGCTTTGTATCTCTCAATCGATCCGTCAGGTTTCCATTTGATAGTGAAGACCCACTTGCACCTAACTGGTCTTTTTCCATGTGGTAATTTGCACCTTTCTCACGTGTTATTCCGGGCAAGAGCATCTATTTCTTTCTTCATTGCATATGTCTATTGTTTTGATAGGAAAACTTCCTCAGCTATTCTTGGGAGGTCTTCTTCTTCATATAGTGCTGTTTGGAAAGCCGCTGCTAAGTCTGTAAGATTGCCCTTAGCAAAATTTCCAATTGAGTATCTGGATTTTCTGACGACTTTCTTTGGAGAATATCTCTTTGGTGGAACACCCTTGTTGCTTCGTGGAGGCAAGATATACCGCCCTGTATCCTGTCTTGTGATTTTGAAACCTCCTGATTAGTTAACTCGGAACTATCTAAAATAGAAGGATCAGTACTTGGAACAACAATAGAACTGGATGGATCATTATCAGAAATGGGATGAGCATCAATTCCAGAATTTTTTACCTCAGATATCAGGTTGGGAAGAAGAGCACCGTCTGGTTCACTTAGCTCTAAGAACTGTAAAGACATTTCAAAGATTGTCTCCGCGGCACGGTTAACTGTCGTTGTTGGAACCACATTCGGTGGACTACTTGGACTTAGCAACCAACTTAGTGGGTCAAGTTTAGGACTCTCCCCCTGACCGCTAAGGTGGTGATAAAAGAACTCGGTTTTAAGAAAGTCACAGTTCATGGTAGTGAACATACGACGGGACTTTGGGTCATAACAGCGATAACCTTTTTAGTGAATGCCATAACCAACAAAAACACATTTGACTGTACAAGGATCCAGTTTTGTGCGTGTTGGTTTGGGTATATGGACAAACACGGAGCAACCGAAGATACGAGGTTTAAGGGTAAGATGGACAGGTATTTGGGCTAGTGTGGAAAGGCACTGAATTGGGGTTTGAAGATCAAGACTCTTGGTAGGTAACCGGTTTAGGAGATAGACAGTTGTAGCAACGGCTTCAGGCCAGAAATGATAAGGCACCCAAGACTCAATGAGCAAGGCTCGAGTGATCTCAAGAATGATCCTATTTTTCCGTTCTGCTACCCTATTCTGTTCAGGTGTATAAGGACAAGTAGTCTGATGAATTAATCCATTATCGCGAAAGAATTTGGTCATAGATGAATTCACAAATTCTCCCCCCTCCCGTTATCGGATCGCAAAATAGTCTTAAACTGGTTCTGAATCATTGTATAAAAATGAGAAAATTTGGAAAAAACTTCTTATTTATGACGCAAAAAATAAACCCGAGTCATTCTATGAATAATAAAAAATACGTAAACCCCTGACCACCTATCACAGGTGCAGGACCCCAAACATCAAAATGGCACACGAGTATTACTAGGTTTAAAAGTTTGCTTATGGCTTTTTGCCAAAACACATGTCTCACAATACAAATCTGAAGAAGAAAATAACTTAGGAAATAAAATTTTGAGATAACCCGTAGAAGGGTGTCCAAGTCGGTGGTGCCAAAGCCAAGCAGCATGGGAGGCGGTTCCGGTGGTCAGCATCACCGTACCATTTTTAGCAATCTCATCTACATATTACAGTCCACAGCGCTCAGTGCCACGTCCAATGATCTCTCTCGTCCTGATATCCTGCAATAAACAAAAGGTTGGATGCATTAGCATAGTACAATTCAGCTCTTTTGTGACGTGACTGATGGATAATAATTTGTGAGACAGGGCAGGAACATATAAGAAATTGGAGATTCTAAGAGTCGGGGAAATTGCTACTGTGCCGGCTCCATTCACAGGGGTGATTTCACCACTAACAGTTTGAACATGTGTTTTGTTCGGCTCGGATGGTGTACAAATATCAGACGCGTCATATGTCATTGTATCAGTAGCACCACAATCAAATATCCAAGTTGCATTTTTATTTTGGTCCCGACACCTACCGCTAGTAACATTGGCGTGAGCTAAAGAGACTTCATGTAATTTAATAGAGGGAAAGATGGGTGGGTTAGATGGGTCGGATATAAAATTACCCGACCCGGTACCTTCAAAGCTTAATTGATAAGGCACTCCTCTTTCTCCATTAGCCGCACCTTCTTCGTCTTTACTGGAAACCCTAGCCGCAGTAGCCATAACCTCCGATCCACTACTACCGCTGCTTTGTCCCTCACTGTCTCCGCCGATTCGGGTACAGGCAACCTCCGGGTTGCCCACCACGATGGCAGTCTTGCCTCAGTTGTCCTTCGAAGGTTTGTGATTGTCCTCCCACTACTCTGGATACCCTACCAATCAGAAGCAATTCTTCTTCGTATGTTTGGTCATACCACAGTGGGAGCACTTGAGCTTAGATTTGTCGATCTTTTCCCGAGATGATGAGCCGTCGCCATTCTTGGGCTAGCCTGACCGGTTAGGCGGTCGAAACCTTTTCGCGGCCATGCCAAGCGCCTCACTGTCGTGGTGGGTCACCAACCTACTGTCGAGTCCTTGATCGACAACACCATCTGGCTTGGGTCTCCAGAGCCCCCTCTGAGCCGCTCCTCACTGGATTAGGGCATACGCTGCCTCTACATTGGGTATTGGGTCCATATTGAGTATATCTCGCCGTTCGGATTCATATTTCTCATTTACTCCAGCAAGGAGTTAGAATAGTCTTGTTTCATACTGTAATCGTCGGTAAGTTCCAATGTCTTTTTCGCATTCCATTGGGTTTGGATGACTCTCATCAATTTCTGCCCAAATCCTTTGTAGAGTACTGTAAAAATTCTTGATTGTGCCTGGCCCCTGCTTGATACTCTTGGCTTGAACTGTTAACTCAAAAATCTGTGTTGAATCCCTTTTCACAATGTATGTTGTTGCTAGCCCCATCCATAAATTTTTGGCAGTCTTGTATTGAACATAATTGCTTGCTAAAGTTGGTTCCATGTTTTGAATGATCCATGATATGACTGTTAGATCATTTTGGTACCACTTGGTATAGGTTGGATCAGTGGAATTGGAGGAAGAAGGATGGTCGGTGATCTGATTGAGGCAACCCCTTCCTCCGATGGCTAGATGCATCATTCGTGACCATAACGAATAATTAAATTCGTTTAACTTGATACTTACAGTAACTGTCTGGCCTTGGTTGTTTTTAGAGTGTCGATTCTCAGTTGCGGGTTGGCTGTATTGTTGGAGGAGAGTGGCCAGTTGTTGTGCCGAAGCTTCTGCCCCGGGTTGAGGTTGCTGTGTATTCACTAGGCTGTCGTCTCCGTCAGCCATGGTAAAAAAAAGATTGGAATATGGTAGATGATGATGCAGAACAACAATGACCCGTTAGGATCGCTACTGCTCTGATACCATGATATTTTGTAGATTAAACATGATGAATAAAGAGTTGTTACAGACGAAATTGAAGTTTGAAAAATATTGAGATTGTATTCTGTATTGAAGTTTTGTATCTTTTTACATTGATTACAAAAAGTACATAAAGAGACTAAATTTCTTAATTAAGGTAACTAGTCTAAACAAGGCACTAATCCTCTATGATTTTATTCTGCAGGATTCAAGGAGTATCTCGGAAGCTATTTTTGGATGCTGATTTGAATCGAGATTGCTGACAAACGGGCGAGGGTACTCTGCCACGTCATGCCACGTGGAGCCGTGACCTGAGCCGTGAGTGACTAGGTCACGGATGAGGTCGGGGGTCGTCTGGGGCAGTCTGATTCTGTGTTGGTTTTGGACTTTATTTTATTAAGTATAAATAGGATTTTTGTGCGAAAATTATATACAATTCATCATATCCTAAAGTTGCCACTAAAGAAAGACAGTAGAGAAAAGAGGACACGAAGAACAAGATCAAAGAATTCAAGATTTGTCAAGATTAGAGATAGAATTAGACTTCCGGGTTTAATTTACTTTAATCTTTTCATGTCATTGTTTACTTTGTGGATTATTTTAGTTATTTATTTTATTATGGAGAACTAAAACCCTGGTATTCTAGGGTTGTTTATGATTTAACTATGAAATTCATTTAATCTATTAAGTTTTTATGCATATGACATGGTTTTGTTTTGCTTGTTCTTGTGATTATCCGTATCATTTACTTGATCACTAAATAGTAATTTGATGTGTTAATTCATAAATCAAGATATGAGTTTTAACACGTGATCTAGAATAAGTAACTGGTTAATCAATATCACTCGAGATGGTTGAGGTTAATTGAGAGAGCAATAGACCCTAGGAGCCATTAGGATTTGCATGTTAGGTACTGAACGGAGACGTTAATACTAGTTGTGTGATCCACGCTTTAGGCACTTCGAGAGGATGTTTAAAGTATAATTGTAGTTGCTCTAGCATAATTTAAGTTCCCACATAGGCATATGAATGAAAGGATTAAATGAATGAATTAGTTAATCATTGCTCAATCCCAGAATACGTCTTTTAATCAGCGCTTAATTTATTTGTGTTTATTTATGTGGTGACATTAACTGTTTCAATATTTTCATTTATTTAGTAATTAAATTCAACCATGATTGGTAGTACAGATAACTAAGGAGATTATTTTGGATAATTAGTAGTTTAAATATTAAATCCTTTTGGATACGACCTTGTTCACTTTTATACTAGAAGCCTCACTGTACACTTGCAGTTTAGGTGAAAATAAATACCGAACATGAACATTTCACCTCGCACGTCGTTCCATTGCCACGAGCCAGGGTGGTGTGGTTCAGAGTTTGCTTCGCGAATATGGATGTTGCGACCATGGAGGTGGCTCTATGGACGATCAAAAAATTCTTCCGGGGAAGAAGAAGATGATGATGATGATGATGGATCTTAGGTTAAGCTTAAGTTCGTCAATAATGAAAGAATGATGATGATGATGTCTCCTCCTTCTCCACATCCTCAATCCTCCATGGTTCGAGCAAGGAATTGAGATTGAAGTTCTAACAAGATCTCGTTACAAAATTAGTAGATGACAAATTAATAAGATTTTAAGATTATGCATTAGTTATTTCTAAGATGCGTGGTAATTAGATATATAGATATTGTTTCTTATAAGTATTTGTTTTATTTACGTGTAACTTAATTGCAATCAGTTTTGAATCGAGTTCAATTAACTAGTAGGTGCCTGCCTTTCTCTGAAGGAATGTATTTTTTCTTCTTGTACATGTAATGAATGACTGAATGTGCACTGGTGTGAATGATCGTGGGTTGTGTCTTACAATTTCTAGCTAAATAATAAATATAATTATGTATTTCAATTTTAATATAATCAATTCACAATTAAATTCATTTATGCATCCATTTTACAATTCCTAAACACAAATTGCTTATATAACTGTGATTTTTTCAAATAACTTTAGAAATGGATGTGTGAAATATATATATATATATATATATATATATTAATTTGTATACAATCACTATATCATATAAAATAAATAATACTCCCTCCGTCCCATAATTATAGTCCATTATTCCTTTTTGGGATGTCCCAAAATTATAGTCCTATTCTAAATTGGGATTGTATTTAAATATTCTTTTACAAATATAACCCTATTTAATATAGTATGAATGCAATTAATATAGTAAAAAATAAGGGCAATATAGGATAATTATTGTAAACTGTATATTTCCAATACATATTAAATGTGATTTCTTAATCTGTGTGAAAATGGGAAGTGGACTATAATTATGGGACAGAAGGAGTAACAAAACATGGATGGATAACATAAATTTAAATAATATGCTATTTTCTGAATTGAATTAAAGCATAATATCGTATCACCAATTCAGAATTTGGTTATAAAATATTTTATAATTTTTTTACAATAATTGACCGAAATTTTTTACATTCATTAACTAATTAATTTTAATAATTAATAATTTTAAATCTTGAATAATTAATTTTTAAAATCATATATCATTGATATTTTAATGTAAAAATATTAAATTTATATATTAGTTGTACATCACATAAATGACTTTTTTTTTAAATATGGAATACAATATATTAGTATAAACACTTAAATGTGCGTCCGGAAGTGCTAATGACAGGTTATAAATTAGTTTCGTAAATCAAGAGAGAAATATTGACTAAATAATATCACATCATATTTAATCGTGCAATGTGCGTTGGTAAATTTAGTTCAATTAATAAATTGAGCTTTTCTCTTTTTTTTTTTAATTTTTTTTTTCTCTTTGTATTTACTTATGTGTGTGTGTGACGTGCCCTGGCTAGAAGAAATACAAATGAAAAGATTAAATGAGCATATTCCTTTTGCACAATAAAGCCGAAAAGGAGTTGTATATATATCTCAACTTAATAAGCTCAATAAATTATCAAAGTGTAATTCTAAATACAGTCTCATTTGTATCTTTATAGTCCATAAATATATCATATTTTATCCTTACAATCCTTTTTTTTTTTAATTTTCTGGATCTCTTATTTTCCTTCAATAAAGCACCACATAGTCCCCAACATTCTTATCAAAGAAGCTTGTGCATTTACTCTACAGTTTCTCCCTTAACTAAATGGAACGAATATCAACTCCACTTTAGTTTTACTTGCCGGAGACTGTCGACACGGTTTGCATCCACCAAAAAAGCAAAAACTATGTGTTCGATTAAATCTTTTACTCTTTTTTATCATTGAATAAGATGAACGAAAAATAATTTGTTTTTATAATTTAGTTTCTTGGTAATTTTTGTTGAGGAACTATGTATTAAATGAGTGGTAATGGTGACATGGGAATTAAACTTGTCGAAGTTATAGCCAAAATGACATCTGCAACGAATTCATTATACCATGTTGTGATCGATTAAATTAATTTTAATAATTTTGTTAGAAAAAAAGGCCAATGAACTTTGATTTGCATCTTATTTTTTAATAAAAAGTTGGGGGCCATGTGGTGTTGTATTGATGAAAATTTTGAGATCCATAATTTTTTTTTTTTTAAAAAAATGAATAGTGTTATAAGTTCAAAATAGGATATCTAATAACATTTTTAATTAAGGACTATAAGGAGTAAAGTAAGGGTTCTGTTTAGAATAACCCATTATAAAACTGCGTTATTTTGCGCGCAATTTCTGTACAAGCAGTCTTATATTTAAATTTCATTTCGTATTTTGTTTTAATAACATATAATGGCAACGGTACCAAATTCAGTGTCACGCGCTTATAATAATTAATAAGTGAACAAAATTTACTAAATTTTTACATCATAATATAAACATGTATATATGTGAAATTTTTTTAATTAATTTCTCAACTCCCAAAAAATGGTAAAGACGTCAACTTCATATCTTTTAACTAACGCAAATACTCATGTACATCAGATGGTCAACGTGTTGACTGAGTCAACGCGCGTTGACCCGGTCAAAGTGTTGACCAAAAAAATCGTTAAAATTTGTGATACTTTTTAGGGACACAAGTGATACTTTTTTTAATTTTGAATGATATTTTTTAGTGTTTAGATTGATACTGATTTTAAAAAAAATCTTTATTTTTTTTCTGACCGATACTTTTTAATGATACGTTTCGACTTTCAAATTGATACTTTTCACTATTATGAATGATACTAATTTTGACGGATTTTTTGGTCAAAGCATTGACCCGGGTCAACGCGCGCTAACCCGGTCAATACGTTGACCGTCTGATGTGCACTTAGTGCACACAAGACCTACCCTATAACTAAATTTCATTAGATTTACAATTACAACATGTGTCGATGTTGATATTTATTTACGATGACATGAACATAAAAATAAGTTGCAAATTAAATCTTACAAAACTGGATTCACATCTAAATTAATGGTCTCTACCCATTAAAAATTCAAAGTAGAAGTGCACAATCCCATGAGCTAGCTAGTGTGAAAATTTTCCCAGCCCCTCCTTTCCAATCGCAAAAAAAAAGAGGTGTATTCGAGGTTCAATGTAAAATCGACACTACAAATAACGTGTAGGCAACGTAAAATATAACGCAACTCTTCTTACACGTAACAACAATTTTCTTATACCATGCATATAATAATATTTTTTTTATATTTTTTTGCATGAGTCGAGAACATGTGTAAATTAAAAGGATGATTGTGGATACTGCCCACTAAAACCTCTCGAATTTTCCCAAGATTAGTGGGTAGAGTTATCAAGATGACGTGGCATGCCTTTGGATGTACTATATTAGGGGTGAATCTTGTGTCATTTTCACTCTCATTTTCCACTTTCATTTTTTTTTTCTAATTATCAAATTGATTGAAAAATGACTTCCCAAATTTTGACAACCAATAATTCATTTTCCTTTGCTATGACCTACTTAACCGGCCATTTTTGTACGCCTCCCAAATTAATACACCATATTATCACTTTATGTTCGAGGATAGCAAGTGTCAAGGTTTACACTTTTGTTTTTTTATTTTATTTTCTGTTTGATGTCAAGTGTCACGTGGCCTATGTCTTTTAATTAAAAAAAAATAAGATCATTCCTTTTTATTTTATAAATATAGCACGATAAAAATAATTATTATTTGGTAAGTCTTTAAAGATAAATAATGATAATATATATAGGTGTTAAAATTTAAAATGTTTAATCAAAATTAAAATATGAATTGAAGTGTAACAAGACGAGCAAAAAACTCTCATGAATCATAATCACTCAGTCAAAACAACAAAGCCAAGGTAGAAAAGGATCATATAATAGCATTTTCATGCAAAGACATGCACCTCCACCATTAATAGTGGGATACTGCTTTTCAATTGTTGAATGCCCTAAAAATATATATTTATTTTCCATATTATTTGCTCCAAAATTTTAGCAACAAAGTCAAAAGCCTCATGCTTTGTGATGATTCAAGATTCATAGACGATTTCCCCAATTCAAACCCATCATTATAACATAGTCTATAACCTACAACAATAATCAATTCTTAACTCAATCAGATATTGAGTTATTTAACTCAATCGACCACCTTTATGGCTTTATTTCAGTCCT
Source organism: Perilla frutescens (assembly GCA_026008535.1). Lineage (NCBI taxonomy): Eukaryota > Viridiplantae > Streptophyta > Magnoliopsida > Lamiales > Lamiaceae > Perilla > Perilla frutescens. Next base: position 36,078,606 of record BRKX01000012.1, read on the forward strand.
AGAAATTACTAAAAACAATTTCTATCGTTAATAATTTATAGGGGTCTTGTTTGAAACGGTTCAAAATTTATAAGACGGATAAAAATTAGGATCCAAACATAATTAAATACTAATAAAATTACACGTGTGCCATTGAATACATAATTTTAATATGAATCTTGACGAATCTTATAAATCTTAACTCATAAGGCAATCTCACGCAAAAAATAAAAAAAAAATCGTAATTCTATTTGTTATGTGCAGTGGGATTAGGCATTTTTGCTATTAGTTTTTGTCTATTTTTGTGGTTGTGCAAGCACAAAACACGATGGCCATACACAAACTCATTTGATTTATAGAGATTTTCAATTGAAAAAACAAAAATAACTAGCAATGCAATTTTGTCCTATCATGAAGGAGACGTCACACCCATTTAGTTTTGCCCATTCAATTTTTTTTGTCAGCATCAAAAAAGATACTAAGAAAATCAAATAAACCGTAGCAACTTTACAGCAAAGATCTCAAGTTCTCAACTGTGACTCACTCTAACAATTTATGCGCATGATACGGATTCAATATTTGAATATATTTAAAAAAGGTGAAACAAAAAGGAAAAACATTATTACAAATATAAAATATATACACACATGAGAAAATCCCGAATAAAAAGACTATTATAGCCTTAACATGTAGGAGCAGAGTTGCTCTGTTCAAGAACCAAGAAGAAAAAAGTGAAAGAAATATATATAGTCCCAATATTTTCAAAATTACCAGCAAGCCCCTAACAGATCACACATGCATTTGGATTCTCTTCCATGCTGTGATGCACATAGTAGTATGTGTTCATGGGCGGATAATACTGTCGGAACGGCATTGCCGTCCCGACAACGAGATCCGATTCGCCTTTCTTCTCCTCATCTTTCTTGGCCTCTTCTTTCTTATCATCTTCCTTTTTAGCCTCTTCTTTCTTCCCTTCCTCCTTGCCCTCCTCCTTCTTCGCCTCGTCTTTCTTTCCTTCTTCTTTCTTCGGGTCCTCCTTCTTCTCGGGTTCTTTAGATGGCCCGACAGAGATGATGTCAGCTTGCCAATTCTTCTTGCGCAATTTGCTCACCACTCTTACTGGATCAACCGTTCCAATCACAGTTAGCTTTTTCTCCTTCATATCGATGGTGATTTCATCGATTCCTACAGCAAAATTAGGGCAAAAAGTCAGTGAATTTGCACTACTGTGATCTACATCTGCAACATGCTCCTGTAAATCTAATGTGTGTGTGTGAATTCGACTAGAGCATATATCTTCACTTTCTCCTGAAACCATTTTGCTGATCATAGAAACACACGATAATCACAAAATATCGTCTATTCTCTGACGTGTTTCTATCTATTTCACCAAATGTATACTTAAGATATCGGGGTATATACATAGTTGCAAGATGAAACATGATACTTGAAAAATAGTTTGTATCAAAGATATGAATATGATCAGTTTTTATGAAGATTTGGACTTGATTCAAATAAAAAATAGGGGACCTAACTCGATGTGTAAAATTATAGGTTTACTTAGATTATCATTAATTCATCAATGACAATTGACAATCTCATTGAAAATGAACAACCATCCGCACTTTTAGAGCATATTTATTTGCGTTTTCACAGGCAATGCTACAATTAAATGTATGCGAATGCAAGCAACAGCTAATTCATGCAACAAATGAGCAATCTATGAATGCTCTTGTGAACTAATACGAACACGTATGGCACACTCACAAGAAGTCCTGAAACTTCACATATATAGTCAAAGGTAATCGATGAATGAGGTGTTCCTTCTGTAGTAATCTCGACACTAATCATCTCCATTATAAAGAGGAAAATGAGTGTTACTCCTTCCTTTCCGCGCAAAGCATTTATAATGTTTGGTTGTGTAATCACATCCATAGAGCCCCAAGCATTAGTTTCAATCTTATCTCTACATCACAATAATCATCTTTGCAATTTTCTAATTTTCATTATCACAAAATACGTGCATTGTAAAGATTTTTCAGCAAAATAATCCACATTTATCCCCCTTCTCCAAATGCATAAAAAAAACACCCAAAAAAAAAGGAGATAGTTCGAACATTAATACAAATGCAAGCAAGCTCAGCATATTAAGAGAGAAACCTATCCAACATTTTTCTAACAGAAAATGTTAAGACGAAATTGAAGTTATAGAACAGTGAATTTTTCTCTGCACAAAGCATTTTTCAATTCAAAAACTAAAATAAAATTAAAAGAGAGGCATCACAACCTGAGAGCGTGGACACTGTTTTGAGAGCCCTTCTTTTGTCTCTGTCTTCTTGCAAATCCAATTTGAGCACAAACTTCTGCACAAGCACAAAACCTTAATTTTCATTTTTCACACATAAATTAAATAAAAAGTCTTGGAATTGGAGAAAATGATCGGTGCCATAATCAAATATGCCCTCCTTCAATTCAAATTGACAATAAAAATGAAAAGTACTATTAACTATGACACAAACACAAAGAAAACCAGTTATCAGAGAAACTATAATTGAAAAAAACCACAAAATATTTTGCCAGAAAATCAATGAACATGACAAGAAAAAAGTGCAAGATCTCGGGCTTTACCCAAAGCGACAACCTTTCATAACACAGAGACACACAATCCTTATATTCTACAAAAAGCAAATAATCATTAAACGAATAAAAACGAGGTAAGAAATAAACAAAAAAGGAAGGAAAACTCACATAAAGAATCAGAAGAAAAGGAGGATAAAAATGCATGCACAAATGTGGAAATCAATAAAGAATGTGGAAGGAAGGAAAGGGAAAAGAATGGAACCTTCATTTTTGTTGAGGAAATAGGTATGTATCTCCGCCTGAAAAAATGTAACAGAGATTCAGATGAGATAAATTAATAATTATAGAGAGAAGGGAATCAATATCGCTACTGTTCAAAAACTTAAAAATAAGAGTGAGAGGACAGAAAATAAAAAGGTATGGTGAGGGAGAGAAAGAGACAGAAGCTGAATTATGGGCTATTTGAAATTACAAGACAAGATTGTTGTACAAACAAGAAACAATGCCTATAGCTAAATACAAAATATTTGCAGGAAATTAAGAAATATTAGTAAGTGCTACTGCTAGTGTGCTCCCCACCTCTCTCTCTCTCTCTCTCGCCTCTCGCTAAACCAAAAAAAGGAATAGAAAAATGGGAATCAGTGCACGTTTAGGAAATGCGACGGGCACCGGTGAAATGTACTACTACTGCAGTAGTAATGAATATATAAATATAGACATTAGACAGCTCTTTAAATAGTCATTCTAACTCGCCCAAACTTATTTCTAGCCACTTTTATAATAAACCAGTGAAGATTACGTGCTGCGTTGCACATGTTGTCTATTATTTAGTACTATAAAATCTATAAAAAAATAATTTTATTGAATATGTAATCCAAACATATTATAATTATAAAATAATCAATGAAAGCAAGTAAATAGAGTAAGAAAAGACCAAAAAGAGAAGATTTTTTAACGATGATGTAATAAGGTACATGACATGCTAGGTTTCATTTATCTTTTAAAAAATATTCGTAAGTATGCATTAGGGTTGGTCCTAACATTTCGGGCACTTATATATATATATATATATAATACAAGCATTTTGAAATTTTTTTCGATATTGTTTTCATTCTAAATTTTTAAAAAGTGTAATGAATACTTATAAAAATATAAGAAAGTATACAAGTATCGAATAATTATCAAAATCATTTAGATCCTCGAGCTTTTGAGAAGCAAAATTATCCATAAGTTCATCATAATCATTTTTTTCCTAATAATTTTTGAAAAAAAATAATAAGAATAAGAATAAAAAAAATTGATATGTTGATTAGTTTTTTTTTTATTGAATAAAATCAAAATACTTCGATTTAGTTCTTTGTTGATTTAATTAAATTTTGACTTATCTGATAAAATATGAGATAAAAAGGCAGTATATAAATAGACTTTATAATTTAAAATATGATACAAAATATTTTGTTGTTGTTGGCCGATATTTTGTTGATGATATTCGAAATATGAAAATTGTTAGACTTGGATAGTAATGGCTCGAAAAATAGATAGAGTGATCATACATATATTTTTTTATTAGGTCTTGTATTAAATATTTGAAAAATTATTTTTTAAGAAATATAGTATTATAACAAAAATAAAAATTGGGGACCCCAACAAAATGAAGGCCCAGGGGTGGCCCACCTAGCCACCCCTCAGGGTCGGCTCTGGTATGCATGTACAATAATGTGGTTGTTTTTAAATATACTAACTATTTGGACACTCACATTGAAAGTTGTATTTATTTATAGTTTTATTAATTTAAAAAATAAGATAAATTAAAGTTCGAAAGTTGCATTTTATTTATAGTTATATACTTATATTACTTTAAAAACTAAAGATAAAGTAAAACACACAATATTATATACGGGAAAATGTTCATTTTAATCCTATAACTATTTATCTAGGAGTTTGGTCGGTGTTTATCTTTTCAATCCAAATTGATATTACAACTATTTCAAAAAGCTCAATTTGATTCCTCCGTTGCTCTTTTACGAACGAACGTTAACAACTTAAGACACATTTTTCTCACATACTTAGATTATTTCACACTTTTACACACATATAGATTGAACACGAAATTTTCACTAATTTCACAAAGAAAATAAAACACATTTTCCTGCAACATTCCAGTTATCAAATTTCTAATATTTTTCGAAAATATTCCAAACATTCCCAAAGCATCAAAATGGAATTTTTCATATTATATACTGCAAAAAGTCATTGCATTTAAATTTCCGTACAAGAATAGGGTCATCCTAAAATTTGTTAAAGATAAGAATATTAAACAGGCACACGAGTGAATTATATATTACATACTGTCATTGGCTTCTTATTTTTCCTTGTTTATTACAATTAAAAAAGAATGAACTAAAATCAATCTAGATTAATTAAGAATTAATTGAAATCAAATTATTAATTTAGAGATTGATGGTTGGCCGAATTTGGTTCAGATTATTAATAAATATTATTATTAGATACATAATTTTTTTGGGTTAATTGCCTTAAAATACATAAATTTTGAGGTGTTTTCGGTATTTCACATGTTTTAAAAAAATGTAGTTTTAATAACATAAATTTAGCACTTGTTTGATTTTTCACATATTTTCAAATTCCAGTCAACTAAAACTAACGTGGTTTGTCACCTATTTTTAAAGTATTTATTGTTTGTTTTACATCACTTGACCTTGTACAAAATTATTATTCTGCAAGAAAAAAACAATTTTTAAACAGAAAAATATACAATATATAATGAATAAACAACATCCATGCTATAACACAATAAGGAAAAATATCAATGCAAGATTAATTTTTAAGGAAAATCATAACTGAGTACAAAATGCAAAGTAAAATTTAAATAATAAGACATATTTTGCTAACATGGTAGAAATTTGCAAAATATTTTTGTGAACATTTGTAATCAATGAATAGCTGGATTGATTCAATGATCACATATTAGTAATAAAACAATCACGTACTCCATCAATGATCACGATTTCGAGGCACTTTCGTAGAAATTTGTATAGCGTCCATGAAGAAATTAAAGATCAGTTTTAAAAGGCTTCTGTTCGACAGAGAGGCTTTAATTAAGCTGAGATCAAAATTTACCATATGAAATCGTCTCTTGGACATTTGGTGTTGTAATTCTTATTGCACACTCTATTTTTTTTTCAATTTTATTTCTTTGATGTCAATTTATTATATTTTAGTTTAATTTTACACTTATTAATTAGGGTTCATCTTACTCAATTAGGGTTTAATATAATTTTTTAGTATTTAATTTTTCAAATAATCAAGTAATAACTAAAAATTGAAAATTAAATATTAAAAAATTATAATGCATTCTAATTGGGTAGGATGAATCCTAAATAATAAGTATAAAATTAAACTAAAGCATAAGAAATTAAAATCGAAGAAAAAAATTGAAAAAATATTAAAAAAATCTAGTGTGCAATATGTAATGCAACACCAATGGTGCAATAGAGGATTTCAGCTGGAAATTAGTGCATGCAATTGGTAATTTATAGAATTAATGATATAATTATATTAGGAAAAAATGTAATAAGGAAATTTCCACACATAAATAATTATGTGACATCAATGCAAATTATTGAAGACGTAATTATAGTGTTACCATGCAACTTTGAATAATTAAATCATTTTTGTAAAATTAATATAATATAATATGATATAATATAATATAATATAATATAATATAAAATTTCAAATAATTTAGTTGAAGAATTAAAACTTTTTTTTAAGACAAATTAGAATTTCCTACCTTATAAAAATCATATACATGAATACACACATACATCTCTTCTAAGTATGAAAAAAATCATTAGTTTTCCTATTTGATAAAATTAATATACATGGATACACATATCTTCAAAGTAAGGGAAGCCAAAAAAGAAATAAAATAATCATTGGTTTAATTTGCTTTTTTTTTCAATATTCTAGGTTTTTTTTATTTATAAGAATTGGTGAATATGTAGCCACATTTAATTATTTTTTAAAATTATAATATAATAGAATATAATTCTTTGTTTTGCGGGAGTTTGTTTAATAAATTTTGTCTATGACTGTTGAATAATTTTTTCTATCGTTTGTTCAATTGTAGGGTTAGTGTGTATTATTATATTTAAATAGTATTATATATATGGAAATTAATATGGTATAATATCATACTAAAATAAATATATTATATTATATTATATTATATCATATCATATCATATTACATTAATACCCTTAAATTAAAGTTATAATTTGGACATAATAGGTAGATCAAATTTTGTAAAACAAGGCTCTTTTTATATAGTAGTAGATATTATTTCTAGCTATTTTCATAATAAATGACCACAATATTCTTAGTTTTATTTTTCTTGTATGAAATATGATCGATTGATATATGAAAATTTTTATTAAATTGTGTAGCAGTTTAAAAATAAGCTACTATACAAGTAAGTTTATCCATGTACTCGTGTAGTAATGCATTTTTGAGACACTACACGAATATGCCATTGTGCGTATTTGTGTATCAACTCATTTGTTAACGGATGCACAAGTCCATGACTGGACATATTCGTGAAATCATGTAATTGATTATTTTTAAATTAGTACACGAGTGAATAATTGGAACCATCCGTGTATTTGTGCATGTGCTCAATTTTGAACACACAAGTGCTTCCACTCGTGCACCAAAGCAAAATAGTACAGACACACAAATATTTGAGGATTTCCACTCGTGCACCAATACAAAATCATACAAATACAAAAATATAGAAGGGTTCTCCATTTGTGTACTAATTTAAAATTGAATAGATGCACGAATTAGTGAACCCTTTTATTGATTCATGCACAAATATAAAAATAAAGTATTACACGATCAACAATGTTCATTCATTTTTTTTAACCAAATATCAAACATATTGCAAATGCAGAAACTCTAATGCAAACAATCTTGTAAATCACAAACAATATTTATAAACTATATTCAGAAATTTTTAACAATAGTTACGAATTTCTATCATATTTAATTTACAAAATTTTAAAATACATATTCAAATAATAAAATATGAACTAGATGCGATTGTTCGAAATCATCGGTGGTGGTGAACTGGAGGTTTTCAATGGGGCGAGAGAGAGGGATGGAGGGTGGCTTGTATATGTGAGAGAGAGAGAGGGGGGGACGGTTGGGGATGAGATCCTCTATTCCAGATTTGATATTTTAATCCGTATTCCACGATCGAATTCACATTAATAATAGATATTACAAAAATAAAAATTAATTATAACATAATCGATCTAGTAATACCTATCAACAAAAGATTGAAAATTTAAAAATTATAAATCATATTTTTCAAATAATCAACCATAATAATCATTTCTTTGAAAATTAAATACTAAAAAATAATTATAAACCCTAATTGGATGGGGTGAATCCTAAAAATAATCATAAAATTAAACTAAAATATAATAAATTAAAATTGACAAAAAAAATGAAAGAAAACTTCATAAATTTGATCGTGGAATACGGGTTGGATTACAAAATCTGGAATAAAGGATCCCATCCGGGACGGTTGGGAAGGGAGAGGGTGAGTGAACTTTTATTATTATTATTATTATTATTATTATTATTATTATTATTATTATTACAATAATGGTATTGTTATACATTCTCTTCTAAAATGGCCACTAATATTACTTTTTTTAAAAAGTGGCTATTTTCATAATTTACCAAGTAAAAATGGTTATTTTTCTCTTTTCTATATTATCACTATAAGTAGATATATAGAGTCAATTACATTTTACTAAATAACGTTTGAACTTTACATTGTTGTTTCAAAGTTTCAAAAAATATATTGATTTTCAATGTTTGCATAAATTAATACTTATAACATTAGAGTAATTTTTCTGACCTCTCATTAATGTGGACTGTCAGAAATAAGAAAGAGAGTATGAACTGCATCCAATATTTAGTCAAATTGAATAAGTTAAAGACTAAAACTACAAGATTTATAGCAGTCCATATCAACCTTTTTCGATGCTAAAAAAAGTACTCAAGTGCTATGAATACTCATTTGTGCAAACATTGGATATATGTAACTTTTGAGACAATTGTGTGAAAAGATCAAATATCAAGCGCTAAAGTGTAATACTCTCTCCCTCTCTCTCTCTCTCTCTCTGTAAATGAATTGAGCTGAGTCGAACATCCCAACTCTGATGTTTGAGCTCAGTTCGATAAATATTTATCATGCTTGAATTCAGCTAGAGTGTAGCTCGTAAAATGCCAAAAAATTTACTAATCGAGCTCAAGCTCAAATGCTCGAAAAAGACTCATTTAATTTATATATTCAAGCTCGATCTTGGGAAGAACTTATTTAATTACAGGTAAAAATATTTATAATATTCATGAATATGTTCGACTAAGCCTAAACTTAAACGCGTTCAAAAGTTAGTCGAGCTGAATACTACTTGATTCGAGGCTCAAGCTTGGCTTATTTAGAAAATGAATGAGATTTGAGTAAACTTTTTCCAATCTGAGCTCTGAATAACTCTCGAACGGCTCTGTTCATTACAATGATTTATATACGGAATAGACTAAATATAAACACTAACATGGTGTATAAATTAGCGATCAATCTGGACCGTTTAAATTAATTAGATGGATGGACAAAATCTTTTATTTTTCTAAGAGATACGCATGCAGATTTTAACATATGTATATAGAATTTGAGCATTCGTGTGTTCAATTTTAGCATTGTATTTTCAAATATATATTACAAAAATTGTCATCGTCATTTTTAAATTTTCAAAATTAAATAGTATCGTGAATGTTGATTTAAGCATTTGTATGTTGACTTTAAGCACCTATATGTTGAATTTTAGCATTGCATTTTTTAAACTAATTAATCAAATCGTCATCTATGTTTCAATCAAATTGATTATTTCATTGAATGGTTGAGATTTATCCATTATTTACATACCACAAGTATGTATGCACACACACACACACGTATTCTCTCCATCCCATTTTTATATATCTATTTTTTTATGTCTCAATATATAGTTCATTTACCAATATACTCTAATTCAATATATTTACACCTAAACATTAGTTCATCGTCAAAGAAAATAAAGATGAGCATACTAAGAAGATTACTTGTTTAATTAATTAATTTTTTCAATAATTTTCTTAATCTTAATGAATTATATATTTCTTATATTAATTGTACGTAGAGAGTACTGAGATTGGGAAAAGAGAGAGATGTGGAGAATGATAGTGTTGAGAGAAAATGAATATTTTACTAAATAAAGTAATTACACTCTGGCCCTTGATACATAATTTTTAATTTTCACAATTTTTAAAAGAGTTCTAAAAAACATTTCTTTATCAAATTTCATTAAATTTATTATTTAGCCAAGTATATATTATCATGATTAAATATTTATGAAAATTACTTTATGAATTTTTTAGGTGCAACACAATTATTATAAAATAACTTTCATTTAATTTTTTGATTCATTTCCAACAATAAATCAAGATGGGAGAATGGAGATTGTATATTTACTTATGTCTGTAGGGTATCAAGGCTCCCGGAGGTTACATTACTTGTTTCCTATCATCGGCAGTCGGTTCGTACGTCCCTCAAGGGACAGAGAGCTTAGCCGGAGAAGCTGGAAAGGCTCAGGGTTCCTTGAACCCAAAGCTCAATCGAACACAGTGACCAAATGCACACCGAGACCGGAAAAGGTGAAGAACGGCGACCACACACACAAAAACCTCTCAGAACAAGCTCAAACTTCCGGCGAGCCAAAGACTGAACCCTAGCTATCCTAGGCTACTCGCACGAGGAGACCAAGTTTGCAATCCAATCAAACTGGGACCGTAAGCAGGGTCAGTAGAAGCACAAAGCTCTCAAGCACAGAAAGCTTGATTCAAGGGATCGCAAGAGGCAGAGAAGAAGAAGCACTCAGAGAGTAGAGAGAGAGATCGAGAGTGAAGTTATAATGAACAGTGAACGACCCAGCAACATTAATAGAAGCATCTAGATAGCTGAAGAGTCACTAGGGAACAGTAATGAACGTGGGTCAACATCAACAATTAATGAGAGATGGGTCTTCAGCAATTGGGCCAAACTAATGGGCCAAGAATGCCCAACAATGTCATTAGTAATTACTAATGCATTTATTATTATCTCAAAAAAATTATTTTGATTTTAATTATCTATGTAGGTAAAATTTTATTTTAATTTAAATTATATATGTAAGCAAGGTACTCACACCTAACTATTTTAATTTTGATTAAAGTTTGTAAAACTTCCTTTCCAAATATTTTATTAATGTTATTATATACGATGTTTCACTTACACACCTATAAAAATTAAAATTAAATGCAAAAAAGTTAGCAACTGTCTGTCTCCTCACCACTCTCTCTCAACCGTGTCAACAAACAAAAGTATGTGTAGCTATTATTTCGACATAGACGACTCTCTCTAGATAAGTTTTCATGTTTCGCCACTGATTTGAGTGCCACATCAGATTTTGCATGCTTATGTCCTAGCTTGCTAAGATTATTTTAGGTATTATGGTTTGAATTTTAAAATTGGAATATTTCATAAGAATAATAGGGGATAAAATTCTTTAGTCTATTTTTTATGTCCCACTTTTGCATCTCACTATGAAATTTAATATTTTAAAAATGTTTATTACAAAAATAAATTTTATTATAGTATTACAAATTATAAACAATATTTATTGCTAAAAATTAATTTTTTAAAAAATTATATACCATACGTTTGGAATAATTAACCATATTAATTAATTATACTAACTAAAAATAAGAAATAAATATTAAAAAATAAATATAAACTCTAATTGGGTGGAATGAACCCTAAATAGTAATTATAAAATTAAACTAAGCCATAACAAATTGAAATTGAAATTTTTTTGATGAAAATCGAATAAAAATAAAAATAGGACACCAAATGAAATAGAGAAAAGTGGATTAAAGGATTTCATTTGGAATAATAGTGTTTAACTAAAGCTTTAGTTAGTATTTCTCCCATGAGTGAGAATAAAAAATCTGAGTGCGAATTTTAATCCTCATCCCCAACTAAAAAAAAAAAAGTATATATCTTGCAATCAAATTAAGAATTATTTCGTACTATAATTTCACTATGTTTTGTGTTTCTGTAAAATATTCTAATAATAATTCATAGATCGAGTGCGGATTGTTACTAATATAAGAATTATTTCGGAAAATGTATATGATTTTTTTTTTTTAAATCATATAGCTTTTTTTTTTTGTTACTCACACATCCGACATGGTGGTATTGAGGAGATTCAAACTCGTGATCTTTGATCTTCAAGCAACCTCACTCCACCACTAGACCATCCTCGTCGGGACAAACCATATAGTTATTTTATCTTTATTGAAATAAAGTGTCTTAAGATGGTATATATGCAAAAGTTTTTTATACGGTTAATTACCAAAAGATTCACAACTTTTGAATGAATTTGCAATTTAAATGCGACTTTTAAAATATTGCAATAATAGCTTAACTTTTTTATCTATAGCAAAATAGACACTCCCAAAAATTTCTGATGACCGGAAAACTGATGTGGCATGACTTATTTTCCACGTAGATATATAATAAAATGTTGTCTTTTTTTTTTTTTCATTTCTTATTAAAATCTTCATACAATATACATAGGTGTAGATGTACCTTGTTTTGTTCTTCTTCAAGTTCAAAACAGAGAAAATAAGATTTTCTATAAATTAAACCAAGTAAACACAAGGTCCCAATCTTCCCGTCCCGCGAGTCGAATGAGAAGCCAATCTTTCAAGTTTCAATTGTGAGGGCGAAAGAGGAAATTTTCGATTAATTAATTTAATTTGTATGCCCTGCTATTCTAGACATGAATTTTATTAGAAATTTCCATAACTTTATTCTCTTGATGAACTCTCGCAATTCTTCTCATAATTTTCGAAAGTTTTCAACATTTTGTGTGAGAAAATTAGGGCAGAAACATCAATTGCCAGAAATTAATTTCGGAGGAAATACGCCCTAAAAGGACGTAGTTTTCTCAAATCGGAGCCCACACCAGCGTGGAAAAAAGTTATGCCGACAGTTTTTCAGTAAATTTTTTTGGGATGTCTATTTTAAATTAAAAGATTGGGTTATTATTGTAATGTTTTAAAAGTCGTGTTTAAATTGTAAATTTATTTAAAGTTAGTGATATTTTTAACAATTAACCCTTTTTATACTGATATAATAAAAACGATATAAGATGTGTTCCGATTATCAAGAAATGGAAACAATAAAATACACCAATAAAAAGTTTACTTAATTTATCAAATTTTTATGTTCTTTTTTTTTTTAATTGTTGAATAGGCCAGGGGTAGATTATGGAATTGTAGATCTTGGCATTAAGGGAGCTTCGCTTTCAAGGCTATGGTAGAAAAAATAACCGGCCTATATTGGCAATAAATGAGTGTATCTAATTAAGTAATATGTGTATACTTTACATACATATATGATGTATCATCTAAAGGCAATTTCTTTGGTCAATGGTCACAAATCACATTGACGTAGTAGCTCTTAAAATTATTTATTGAGAACGTATATAATACATAAAAATATAAAATGTGTGTTTGGTTTTTGGACGGCCCCTACTCCCAATTTTTACATATTGCATGTATTATTAATGGATTTTCGATAAGATGCGACTCCATATGGAGCAAGTTGGGTAGAAGGTATAATTCAAATCTTTTTTTTGTTTTTTTTTTGGGTTACATTTTCTGTCATATTTCATATATGGTTTTGTTAGTTTGGATAAGTGTTGAGACTTGAGGAGTAGAGATGCACATCGAGTTAGTTCGTTCGATTTTGAATCAGTCTTATCGGATAATTGACGGATTATTTGGTTCGAACTAATTAGGTAAAGATGGTAATTTAGGCACGATCGAGCTAGGTCAAGATTTTGTTGGCTCGAACTAAATTCAGGTCGAGTCAGCCCAACCCAAAAAATTGAATAGGTCGGGCCGTCTAGCCCAACTTAAAAAAATACTATATGACTTGTGGGGTAGTTCGGCCGGCCCACCCACTTTTGGGCCGTACCGGGCTTCCAAAATGTCAACCTAAATTCCTTTCGGGTCGACTTGGCATAGCCACATTTTTACTATTGGTCTGGTGTCCCGGATCGGATGGCCCGTTTTGCCACTGTTAGTGCCACCATCATGCACTAAGTTTTTGTGTTGTTGAATTGGCGAGATATGTTCGACAAAGTGTGCCTGGGTATGTCCCACGAAGTTTTGTTTTCCGCTGTGCAAGAAAAGAAGAACAGTTGGTGAACTGTTCCAGAGTATGTCCCGGACAGAACCAGGGACACTCTATTTATGGCAGTTTCTTTGTTGGAAAGATCTTGCGCCAAACCAGTTTGGAAGATCAAGATAGATTCGTTTTACTGCCTTGTGGTGTAGATCCGGTGCTGAATTAACCCTCCTACACTTGGGAAGTATCTACACACGTTTGGAAGGCCACAAACCACTTACCTAGTTGGCAGAAAGCAAGAGATTGACGCCAAGCTGAAGTGAAGACTATATATGAAGACCGATTTATGCAGCAATCGGTGCAACTGTTATTTTGTTTAGATTCTAGTGTTAGAATCAGTTTGTGGTTATTTTTGTAACTAGTAGTTGTTCATTAAAACGTTCAACGTGATAGACTAGTTTTGAGTGTTTACGAGTGAAACATGTGAGGGGATTTTTATTCCGTTTTATACGCAATCTCGGGAGAGATTGTAAGTTCAAGTCGTGGGTAGCTAGAGTGAGTCTAGTGTCACGATTGTGAAGGGATCTTACAACTTTTGGCTAGCGAAAGAGTTTGTGGAGAAGAACGGGCGACATAAGGCGGGAGGCTTGTATGTGTAAGAACCCTAATACACTCTTCGAAGGAGTACCAGTCGAATCTTCAAGTTTGTGAGCAATCCCCCCAGAGTAGGTTGGTTGAGCCGAACTGGGTTACCATCTCGTGCGTTTTTACTGCTTTATTCTTTTATGTTCTTGCATCTGTCCCACACATATCATAGAACAGATTTTAAGCAGATAACTTAAACACGAATAGCACGGATTACCGTTTTTCAATTGGCACCAGAGCGGGTTTCCTGTATTCAGGGTTGATCTTGGGGTATTAATCCGTGTTCTTGTGTTGTTTTGCCGAGATGGATTCGATAAAAGAAGGAGCCTTGACGGTGCGACCTCCGCTCCTTGATGGCAATAACTATGCCTATTGGAAAGCTAGAATGACAGCTTTCATTTGCTCAATTGATGAGCGTGCCTGGAAGATGGTGACTGAAGGGTGGAAGCCTCTTAGCAAGACAGATGATAAAGGTAAATCTGTGCTGAAGCCTGAAGAAGAATGGGGGGATGCTGAGTATCAGATCATGGGGCTAAATGCAAAAGTCATGAACGCCATCTTCTCTGCTGTTGACATGAATGTCTTCAAGCTGATCTCCACCTGTGACAAGGCCAAGGATGTGTGGGATATCCTGCAGACCACATTCGAAGGAACAAGTAGTGTTCGTGCATCTCGCATGCAACTTCTCACCACCAGATTTGAGAACCTCCGTATGGACGAAGGTGAAAAGCTTGCTGAGTTCAATGCCAAGATTTGTGACATTGCTAACGAAAGCTTCGCGCTTGGTGAGGCAATCTCTGAGGAGAAACTTGTGCGGAAAGTTCTACGATCTCTACCCAGGAGATTCGCGTACAAAGTTACAGCAATTGAAGAGGCCAAAGATGTGAGCAAGATGAAGCTGCAAGAACTGATGGGGTCCCTTCGAACCTTTGAAATGGGCTTGACAGATGAAGGAATAGTGCAGAAGAAAAGCATTGCTTTTCAGGCAGGTTCTGGTACTAATGTCTCTGGCGACGTCTCTGACAGAACTGACCTAGCAGAATCGATTGCTATGCTATCTAAAAACTTCACCAAGTTTATAAGAAGTTTTGAGAAGTCATCTCAAAATAATTCTGTTAATAACAGGTTCTCTAAACCTCGAAGAACCAAGGATGAGGAGTCAAATGAAGACAGACATAAGGAAGTCAAGTGTAGAAAGTGCGGTGGTTTTGGTCATTACCAAGCCGAGTGTGCTAATACTCTAAAAAGAAAGAACAAGTCATTTTGTTCTACCTCAAGTGTAAGTGATGATTCTGATGATAGTCAAAGTGATGAAGAATACGTAAGCAATCATATTGCTTTCATGACACACTCTGTCAAAGGATCTGTGCCAGCATCTGTTTCTGACAATGAGGTCGAGAAAATTTCAGAATGCAGTGCTGATGAAGAATTTACTGATGAATCAGCTATGGAGGCGTTTAAAAAATTGTATTCCAGTTGGATCATGGTGGCTCAAGCTAATGAGGGGCTGATGAAAGAGAATGCCGATCTCTTGAAAGAAAGAGATAGTCTTGCTATTTGTCTCAAGGAAGTGGAAAATGACTTGCTGCATTCTAGAAACAACAGTCTCTCTCAGACTGGTGAGCTTCAACATCTGAAGAAGCTTGTTAAGATGATGAACTCTGGATCATCTCAGCTGGATGAGATTCTTTCCAAGGGAAAGAGCCCTCAGGATCATACTAGGCTCGGATACAATGGTGGTCATACTTATGGTGGATTCTATCAAGGACAGCCATCTGGAACAAAAGATTCAACAGTTCCAGAACCGAGAGCTGAGCCAAAGAACAAGCAGCAGAGAAGAAAGTCTCCTTAAAAGACACGTGTTGTGTATCATTACTGTGAGAAACCTGGCCACATTCGACCACATTGCAAAAACTTTATCAATGACCTCCGAAGGATGAAAAGGAGTTTTGCAGAAGCTGATCAGTTTCCCAAAAAAAATGTCTGGAACAGATTTAGGAACAACCACAGAAATTATGTGGTCCATACTGCCCTCAATGTGCATGCAAAAAGTAGCTGGTACTTTGACAGCGGATGCTCTCGACATATGACTGGAGATGCTAGCATGCTAAGAAACATTCAAAAAGATTGCTCATATCAAACGGTTACCTTTGGAGATGGTGTTAAAGGTAGAGTGCTTGGCTGTGGATGTCTCAATGTGCATGGATTGCCCAACCTGGAGGATGTGCTGCTTGTAGAAGGAATAAAGGCTAATCTAATTAGCATTAGTCAGCTGTGTGACCAAGGTCTCTTGGTGCATTTCACTAGAGACAAGTGTCTTATCAAGAACAAAGAAAGTGTTCTGCTGATGGTCGGGGACAGATCACGTGACAATTGTTATCTTCTCAACATGAAGGAAACGTGCTTCAGATCTCAACTAAATGAAGCAAACTTGTGGCATGAAAATCTTAGCCACATCAGTGATCAAGAATCGTCAATTGTTCTTGTTGAAGATGACTATTCCAGGTTTGAAGAAGTTTCTGGAAGTGTGCTTCTTTCTGTGCCTAACAGAAGTGAAGACTATAATCGGATCGAACCAATATCTGAGAGCAATGATGCTCTTAAAAACTATCCAGTTGTCGATGATCTGGAAGAACCTATTGCCCAGATTGATGGTGAGAGCCTTGATGGTACTGTCTATGTTCCTATATCTGTGCCGGACAGTTCTGAAAACAGAGACCTAACTGAAGCAAGGCCTCAGAAACAAGATAAGTACAAACTGAAAAAGCCACTTTACGGTCTCAAACAAGCTCCACGAGCGTGGTATGTCAATATTGTCTTTGGATCTATGTCAAATAGAATGGTGGATGAGTTTCGGAAGAGTACTTCAGGAGGAAACAACATGGTTTCTTGGTTTTGTAAGAAACATAATCCCATTTCGTTATCTACTGCCGAAGAAGAATATATTGCGGCTGAAAGTTGGTGTACACAACTTTTATGGATGAAGCAGATGCTGGTTGATTATGGTGTGCCACAGTCTGTTCTTACCATACTCTGTGACAACATGAGCGACATAAATAGTTCAAAGAATTCAGTTCAACACACTTGGACGAAACACATAGATATTCGCCATCACTTCATTCGTGAACTGGTTGAAGATGGATCACTTGTGATCGAGTACATTGGAACAGATGCCCAACTCGTGGATATTTTCACTAAGGCACATGAAAGTAGAAGATTTGAAACACTTAGATCCTCATCGGGTCTTTGTGTTCTCCGAACTTCTCCTTTGCGAGAAGTATCTCTGTACAGTCTTGGTCAGTGATGTATGTACAGAGATTGTAAAATGACCAAGTGTTTTATGGTCTTTGCAAGTATGTGCCTCCATGTATGCTTGACAGAAGCAAGCACAGTTTGTAGCAGTTATTTTTTAACTATAATGGCTAGTGGGCCCTCGAGGTTCTCGTCTAGCTTCTACTTCCTGAAGGCGTGCATAGTAGATTTGAAAAGGGAAATGATCCCTAATTATGGAAATTAATCTAATTATTTCCTTATTCAAATTGTGTGGCTCTTGGAGAAAAAATCACTTGTGTTCTCCACATCTGTTCCCACTGCCGTCGTTTCCAGCAGTGATGTTGTGTCTGAACCTGCTGAAGTCCCTGCATTTGTACCCTGCAATGCTCATGAGATGTCGGCGACTCTGTCTGAGTCAGTTTCTGTGACAGTTCCAGAACCCCCACCTCGATCTAGGGTTTCTGATATTTCTTCTTCACCTCTGTTGGTGGAGCCTGCATCACTGGAATTGACAATTGTCGTTGCTTCCGGTCTTGATCCCTCTCTTTTTGAAGAATTTGCTGCATCAATTGTTGCAATGACTTTTGTTTCTGTGCCAGCATCTGTCGCTGAGTTCTGTTTCTGTGCCAGTATCTGTCTCTGCCGTAACCGCCCCGATGGATACTCCGGTGGTTACGATCCATGTTTCGTTGGGAGAAGCCTCGCCGAAGGCCTCTGATGTTGATGCTCCTACTCTTGCTCAGGTTGAAGAAGGGAGAATTGAAGTTAATGATATTAAGGAGGATGATATTGCTGTTGAAGAAAATGTTTCCTCACCTGATGCTGAATCTATTCCACCTCTTTTGGAACAAGGAGGGACGTCTTCCAAGTCCCGTGGTGTGTAGTGCAAGCTTCAATTGCTTGATGAACTAGAGGAATCCCCTTCTGTCTCTGAGCACCATGTTGATTCTGCTGATGCTAAGCAGAACTCTGATAAAGATGAGATTCATATCTCAATTGCAGACCCGAGCAAAGTCCAAGTCTGCTGATGAAGAATGCTAGAGCTCCGTCTCATTCTGTTGAAGTGGTAGATGATGTGTCTGCGGATGTCTCAGACAGTTCCGCTTCTGAATCTGAATCTTTTGATTCAAGTTAGTTTTTATCTGCTTTCCATCAAGGTCTTTACAAGCTGGTGGTTGGTCGTTCTCTTGTTTCTGAATGATGGTTGGTTCAGTCTGACGTTGAGGAAACTGGTGTGATGGAATTATTGCATGATTTACATTTGGATAAATCTGTCTATGCTACTCCCTTGCTTATTGTTGTTGCTGCTGATCGTCGTATTACTCGGAGTCAATCCGAGCAGATGTTGGGCTTGGTCTCTGAACCTCGCCGACCATTGATGAAGAAGGCTCGAGCTCCTTCTCCCTCTGATGATGATACTGAAAATGTGCCAGAGGATGTGCCTGACAGATTAGCCTCTGAGTCTGAAGTCTATGACTCAATGCTCAATACTTCACAAGCTTGCATTATAGAACTGATGTCCCTGCCAGTATCATTTTTCTCTTGTTGTGTGCCTTTGTTGAGTCTCGACAGACCCAGCAGACCATTGATTATCCGGGATGCGCTTCAGCATACTCTCTTCACAACATTATGTTGTGACCTCGGAAGATGTTTATGAGCCTGAGGAGCCCCAGCTTGTGATCAGCTATAAGCTATTTTTTACCTAGAATTCTCGTGAACTTTCTGCTGCTTCGCCACCTAGATCTGTGTCGGAGACAAATCTCTCTGCTCAACCTCCTCTAGGGTTTCTAAAAGACCATCTTCTCCGCTCATGGTGTGTGCAGAAATCATGGATGCTTCGATTGCGGCTGCAATAGAGACTGTTGGAGATGCTGAAGTCTCCTTGGCGCTCGATGAAGGTGATTTCTCCGCCTCTGCTGCTGAGTTTGCCAAGGCAATTGATGCCTTGAAGGTTGTTCAAGCACTGTCTCTTCTTTCCAGTGCTCCTGTCTGTCGTGATGCCCCAGTCGTCACCATTCAAGTTCCTCTGAATGAGGTTTCTCCGCCAGATGTTGAGAAAATTCTTGATAAAGTGGAAGTGGATGATGACAATGTCAATGTCTCATTTCTTGAATCCTCTGAGACAGAATCTGTCCCTCTTAGTTCCAAGCAGCCGGATAGCCGCCGTGGAACAAAGTACAAGTTGGTTCTAAGGAATGAGGAAGTTCCATCCGAAGATGATGACCACATTGTTTTGGCCAATCTGAAAACAAAGGCGCTCTCTAAATTACCTCAAAAGAAAGGAAAGTTATCTGCTGCCCCCAAAGCTCAAAAACCCTCTGTAAAGGAGAGTGTTAAGAAGAAAGCTCCTGCGAGAAAGACGTCTTTTGTGTGACTAGGAGTGTATCTGCGCAAAAGACTGGCTTGGTCTCTGGGAGAAGAAGGCCGTTGATGAAAAAGGCAAGTGCTCCTCCGCCCTCTGAGGATGAGCGTGAAAGTGTGCCTAAAGATGTCTCGGACAGATCTGACTCTGATTCTGAAGACTTTGATTCAAGTAACTTTATTTCTGCTTTTCATCAAAAGAAATTCAAGCTTGTTGTTGGCCGCTCGTTGGTTTCCGAGCGATGTTTGGTTAAGTCTGATATAGAGGGGACTGGAATTGACATTTTGCTGCATGATCTTCATTTGGAGAAATCTGCTTATACTGCACCGCCATTTATTGCTGCTGTAGTCCATCAATTTTATGCAAACCTGTCTAAACGACTGTGTGATGCTTCATATGAACATGTTTTTTCTGTGTTTGTGCGGGGTAATTGGATTGTTGTTTTCCCTGCGGTGATCAATGAGTTTTTGGGTCATGAGAATGTTGTTGTTCCTGCACCGGTATTAGATATGAATGAGGTGGTGTCTGAGTTGACTGGTGGGAGTCGTGCTTGGCCTTCTGGCCGCTCGTTGTTTGCTTCTGACTTAAGCGTGAAGTATTCGATCCTTCACAAGATAGTTGTTCGGAATTGGTTGCCCAGTACCCATGATTCTACGGTAGGCAAGCCTATGGCCTTGTTGCTCTATTTTGTGGGCACTCGATGAGGGATCAACCTTGGATTGATCATTTTTGAGAATGTGTTTGCTCATGCTTAATCACCTCGTGCCCAGCAACCGCCTCTGATCATCAGCCACAAGCTGTTCTCATCCTAGCATGCTCCGGATGTTCTTGCCCACGATGCTGATGAAAGCTCAAGACCTGTGTCGTCATCTGTCCCAGACAAATCTGCTGCTTCTTTCCCTATCACATCTGCTTTCTTTGACAGGCATATAAAGTCTCTGGAACATGAAGTGGTGTTCCTGAACAAGTCCATTCGGACATTCCAAACCAGGAAGTAGGAGCTGGAGTCCTTGCTGATTGATCTCCGTGCCAGAGCCCTTGGACTTGCCTCACCGCTCGATGTGCCGAATGCTTCTGCTATCCCAGCTGCTAGTGAACCTGCTGTTGCAGATGTTGATGCCGCTGATGCTAATGCTACTGCTGCCTCCCAGGCCTGAAGATTGGTTTTTGCCGTTTTTGGCAACTATTAAGGGGGAGAAGAATGTTGGTGCAAGAAGGCCGATGTTGGTGAAGGATGGCCTTCGCTACTGTGTTGAGCGTGTGCTCAGTTCGGGATGCTGTTTACCCCACTTTTATTTTTGTTGGTCTGTACTATTATTTGATCAACTGACAATGCAGTTCTACACTGCGAAACATTGCTCTGATCGTGATGAAGGCACTCCTAGTTCAGATTCAGGGGGAGTGTGCTTGTAACTGTCTCTGACAGTTTTTAAATATATCACTTTTCGATATATTGTTGATCTGCAAAGGTTATTCAAGTGTTGTGCAGATCGTGATGATAATTGTCGATCATAAACGCCAAAGGGGGAGATTGTTAGTGCCACCATCATGCACTAAGTTTTTGTGTTGTTGAATTAGCGAGATATGTTCGACAAAGTGTGCCTGGGTATGTCCCAGGAAGTTTTGTTTTCCGTTGTGCAAGAAAAGAAGAACAGTTGGTGAACTGTTCCAGAGTATGTCCCAGACAGAACCAGGGACACTCTATTTATGGCAGTTTCCTTGTTGGAAAGATCTTGCGCCAAACCAGTTTGGAAGGTCAAGATAGATTCATTTTACTGCCTTGTGGTGTAGATCCGGTGCTGAATTAACCCTCCTACACTTGGAAAGTATCTACACACGTTTGGAAGGCCACAAACCACTTACCTAGTTGGCGGAAAGCAAGAGATTGACGCCAAGTTGAAGTGAAGACTATATATGAAGACCGATTTATGCAGCAATCGGTGCCACTGTTATTTTGTTTAGATTCTAGTGTTAGAATCAGTTTATGGTCATTTTTGTAACTAGTAGTTGTTCATTAAAACGTTCAACGTGATAGACTAGTTTTGAGTGTTTACGAGTGAAACACGTGAGGGAATTTTTATTCCGTTTTGTACGCATTCTCGGGAGAGATTGTAAGTTGAAGTCGTGGGTAGCTAGAGGGAGTCTAGTGTCACGGTTGTGAGGGGATCTTACAACTTTCAGCTAGCGAAAGAGTTCGTGGAGAAGAACGGGCGACATAAGGCGGGAGGCTTGTATGTGTAAGAACCCTAATACACTCTTCGAAGGAGTAACAGTCGAAACTTCAAGTTTGGGAGCAATCCCCCCAGAGTAGGTTGGTTGAACCGAACTGGGTTACCATCTCGTGCGTTTTTACTGCTTTATTCTTTTATGTTCTTGCATCTGTCCCACACATATCATAGAACAGATTTTAAGCAGATAACTTAAACACGAATAGCATGGATTACCGTTTTTCAGCCACCCTTGTAATTAGGGCTATAAATTCTTAGACCCAACCAAATCTTTTGGTTTTCGAACTATCCCGTTAGACTAGTAAGTTTACGAAAAATCTTTAATGTGTATAAATTTATCAAATTTATTTTCAAATTAAGATGTTATTATCTCTCTAAAAAACAAAGTATAGCTCCCACCTCCTTCAGTATACAAAAAAATCATAAATATATCGCAAAAAATCAAAATCACTTCTTATTTTAGTTTTCTTCAATACATTTAATTTTCCTTCTACTATAATTGTGATTAATTTCAATTTCAAATTCTATGAATACTGGGTCTCACTTACTCTCACATTTTTAAAGTGACATGAGCCACTTTCTCCTGCCAATGAGGAACATTTTTAATAGTTCCACAATTTCTTTCACATTGTATTACCAAAATGATCGTCACGAGTGAAGAAGATTGAAGGGCAGAGATGTGATAGTTTGATAGGTTTTATACGGGGATGTAAGTTGTAAAAAGAGTCTGTCTAATTAAAAGGGTGGAAACTATATTGTGTAATTGGATTTTAGACTTTTAATTGTTGGGGTAAGGGACGACAAAGTCTTGTCATATTAGTATTTATAATTTAATAAAATAGTGGAGCTAGTAAAGAGAAAAAACGAGGAATGTGTTTAAAATTTTTCTATTTTTTATCCCCAGTTTAAATTGAGCCTTTTTATTTCTAGTCTAATATTTCTACCATTTAGCCAAATCAAGTTTGAAATCGGCACAAACAATCACAATATTTTAAACTGTGCCTCTGTGCGCTCTCATTGATATAGTCTTACATTTCTACCACTTAGCATACAAATTTAATTTCTGTGAGATTATTTTATGGATCATAATTCGTGAGACGAATTAAAATCCAAATCTAAATTCATATTTAGTTGTATATTTATACTTTCGTTGGTATTTGATTGTATTTGAATTCGAATTTTGATCAGTCTTAACAATTTTTTATCAATAAAAAGATTTCACACAATCAATCCGAAAGGAGGCTACACATTTTGATCATGTGACTTTCAGTTGGGCTCGTAGAAACGCTAATGTTATGGCTCACTCTCTAGCAAATATTGCCGTTTCTAATAATATATTTGTTAATTTCTCACACCGATGTTTTGCCTAGTGTTCTTATTTCTAATATTCCTTATTTCCGCCTGCGGAACTTGTTTCACGTTAATTTTGAGACCTCTTTTCCTAAAAAAAAATGTCTTCAATGATAACGCATGCATGAGCTTGAGCTGAGTTCTAAAATCTGAAATTTATTTATGATATGAGACCCTCGTGATAATTCTAAGCTTTTTATTTATGATTCATTGAGATCCTCGTGATATAAATTTATACAAATTAATAATTGTCAATATATATCAACAAAAATATACTGAGAATTTCCATTTGTGATTTAATAGGCCGAGTAGAATTTAAAAAAGATGATATTTGATAAATGAAACTCGCATATGTAATACGTAACTAATTTCATTTTTTATTATTTAAAAGGTGGCCGGCCTTAAGTACAACAAGATATCTATAAAATAATTAATACTTGTTGAAAATATTATATATGCGGTCCCAACTTATGCCATCTTAAAAACTGTTAGTTTTAAATTTTAATAGATTAATAATATAATAATTTTAGTAAAATACTTTATGAATCTATAATATTAATCCTGTTAATATCATAAATTGATGTTTAACGATCTATAAATTAAATCTACAAACTTACACAGTTCAAATTGGTAAAATGTGTGTGCGCGTTGTGTAGGGAGAGAGTGCGTGAATTAAATATATAGAGTTGAATTTCATCGGTAATTTTTCATATTGCATCCAAAAATTCGGAATTGTCGATTGTGCTATTCAATTGCAACAAATATTTGTTTTATTCAAGCTATATATAACATGAGACTATGAGAGCTTCCTTTATCAATATCATTATGTAATCTATATTATATCTAAAAACAAGATAGTTTCTAGAAATAATAAAATTAGTTTTTCCCGCCTAAATCACAATTCCAAATCTAGAAATCTAATAATATATTTTTTGCTTAATTTATTAATTTTGTGTACTATAATAATATGTGAATTAAATTGCAAATCAATAATTAATAGGTTAGTAAATATATTATCAAATAAAATGGATATGCACTTAATACATGTTACTATATTCATACTATTAGTCAATATATTACTAGATCAAAGCAAAATGATCGAATCGTAATTAATTGATTAACTATAAGTCTATAACCAATTGCGATATAATTTTTTCCCTCAAAAATAGATTACGGTGTAATTTTTATATTTTTATCTTATAAAAATAAGATAAAAGTAAGAAATTTTACAAGAAAAAACATTGAGTATATTACCATATTTAAATAAATTTATATAATATATAATAACAATACCGCATCCAAAAATAAAAAAAAAGTTAGTTTTTCCGCCCAATTTTACTTCCCGAAAACATAAATATAATAATATATATTATTTGATTATTTATTTTTATGTAAAATTATGGATATTATAAATATTGAAAATGCAGCAAATCCATTATTATTATTTTTTCCATGAATAATATGCTTCTAATTAACGTAAAAATAAAACAAATTAATATATTAATGTATAGATTTACGGATCAATACCACAATGAACAAGATTGTGTTTTATACAGTATAAGGTATTTGGAAAATTCGTCCACGTGTATCAATATATCCTAATGATAAATATCCATCCATTTATATTTTTATGTGTATCTTATATTTACATTAATTTTAGCAATTTATTCTACATATGTAAAATATATAAAATAATAATATAATAAAAATATGTGTATGTATATATACATATCCACGCACAACTGTTAATCATATATGTTTCTATATTAATTATAATGTATAATCTATATCTATATAATATATATTAACAACACTACATCCGTAAAAATAAATTTTGTATTTTTCTTATTAAATTGCATTTATAAATGTATAAATTATTAATATAATATATGAATGATTAATTATTTAATTTAATATAACTATATTCAAAATTTTATATACTCCGAGTCAAATCTACCTTTTATATATATATATATATATATATATATATATATATATATATATATAGCGCCATCAACCCACCTAATAAGAAGATGAATACAACTAAATTAGTTTAACTATAATTTACCTGAATAGGTGCAATATATTGTAATATAAATATATAATGAATCATAAAGATTAACACAATCTTTGGATTTTAAAAATTAATACAATATCTTTTTTCCCTACAAAAAACTAAAAAAATTAATGTAATCTTTCTTCTAAAAAATAAAAAAGATTAACGTAATATTTGGGTAATAAGATTTATAATTAAGATCTTAATATATCTTTATATATAATGAAAAAATACCTTATCAAGCATAATACATATAAATATATTCTATATATATTATCATTATTTTTGGGCTGAAATAATATTCTGAAATGGAATAATAACAATCAACCGATTAATAAAATTTAAATTTTGAATCTTATTCACCCAAAAATTACGCTAATCTTATTGCATTAATTACGGTAATAATACCATCATATGTTATAGTCTAGAGTCTATAAATTGCACACCAACTAATCTCATAAACTTTATTTGTAGTGAAATGAAAATTGTCTCAATTTTATTTTGATAGTTTTGCGAATGTATTGAAAGCTTTAATTTGCAGCAATTTTCGTGAAACAAAAAACATTATTTTCTAATTCTCACATAATCGAGTGACAGAAGGTAACATGTGATTCCAATCGGGTACTTGCCTATGAAATCAAGATTGTCGTACTAATTTTTGGAGTAAAACGGCATTGGACGTTGAGATTCAAAAATCGTAGAAGAATTGATTGTGCGTTGAAGGTGAAGGAGACTCAAGTGCCATTTTTAATAGATTTCCAGTTATGCCTTTTTTTATCTATAGAGAATTTGAAGATAATTAAATGTTTGTGCTTAGTGATTTTTTGTTTCACCTTGGAGATATGATTTTTTTTTATAAATATTTTCGTGTAAAATAGTATTTAGCATTGTAATCATCTAAATATTTATGGAATGATAGTTTATGTATTTGGTTTTTATATTGTTGAAATTGGTTGTCCACTAAATATTTAATATTCATATAAATTGAAAGTCATCTAAATATTTATATTGTTTACGTATCACTACTTACATGCTTAACACTATTTTATTTGTTTGTTTAAAGCACGAACCTAATTACAGTCCTACCTAATAGTAGGAAGCGGTTACTTGATACTAAAATTAAATCACAATATTATTGGCTTATTTGTACCTAAAATTGGCGTTATATGTGTGTATTTCACAATAATTTTTTTTTTAATTTGTGTAAATATATTATTGTTGTTGTTGTTATTATTATTATTATTATTATTATTATTATTATTATTATTATTATTATAGCACAAAGTCGTTTGAAATAAATGAAGTAATAAGAAATAACATATTATTTTTATAAAGTAGAAATATATTTATATTTTTTTATGATGATATATTATTCAAATAATATATATTTATCAAACTATTTATTATTATTTTGAAATTTGTAGAAGAGGCGATTAAATTGTCATTGTATAATGACAATAATACATGCATACACTAATGCACATGTGAAATATATTTCTGGATATATATAACCGAAATAATAAATCTTTATTAATTATCATTTGCAGTTAAGAAAAACTATCCTTTTTGGAGTATATAAGAAATACTAAAATGATTACTTCAGAAAAAATAATATTATGTATGATAATGAAATATTTAATGGAATTACTCATGTGTATACCTACTAAGTATGGACGTACGAATATATGCTCTCTTTGAAATATTTATTTATCGATTTAAGATTTTCACAAAATTAATATATAAATATTTTGATTGATGTACATCTTCCTATAGAATTCTATTAAAATATATATTATTGCTAAAAAATATTAAGATTTCTCACTCTCAATATTAAAAGTAAAAGATTTTGTAGGAATTTGATAGGGTTAAAATTGAGAGAGAGCGTGTGAAAATATGTAGAAAGACAAATAATTATTTACAAGTTACAAAATCTAAAATGACAAATAAAAATTTACAGAGGGAGTACACACACACATATATATATATATAATTATGTGTAGATTTTAGTAATAATGATTATGACAATGATCAAATGTATTTCTAAACAAATAACAATAATATTCCTTACCTAACATAATTTTCAAAGATTATTCAAAATATGAGTTCCGATGATAAAGTAGTTGAATTGAAATAATTTTCAGAGTGGATTGGTATAGGTGATGGAAGTGTTGGAGGTGAAAATGATGGTCATGCATCTATTCATCTTTCAAATGATGTCTTGCTTAAATATTCAGAAGATTCAATAGCAACGATTGTTTAAAGCACTTATCCTTCTCATACTACCAAATGACACTTCACATTTACAAGAAATGAGCAACAATTTCTCCTAGCTATATACATTTGGTGTAGTTGATTCTATAAATTAGTACATTATTACTTTGAATGCGTGAGACGACCAAGTATATTAAAGTCAATATATTGCATGCAAGTCAGACTCTTACTGTGAATGTTTTGCAAAATGTGCATACACTTGAGTTCTTAAATAGTTCGAGGTGTTCGAATGTGCCAAATCATGTATTAATTTTGATAGTGAGAACTCCATTTCATGTTACTGAGAAATATTGACGATGCAAATTGTTTGTATAATGGCAGAAGATTGATTATTACAAGACTTGACAATCATATTTTGAAAGCAAAAGTTATCACCAAACCTAATCAATAGTCCTAGCGGACATAAATGTTTGATACCAAAGATGTCATTGGCGCCATCAGATCCAAAGTTGTCTTTCGATGATAATTTTCTCGCACAGTCTCCTATATGAAATGATTATATATAAAAGTTAGATTCAATCTATTTCCCATATATGTTGGTTTGCTTTTTCTAAAAAAAAAATAATGATGGTCAATTTTACGTTGCTATTCCAAGAGTTGAAAGTGTCAAGTCATATTAGAAATCGTAATTTGTAATGATGATGATGTCGATAGCAATTCTACTATATAAATGTTGTATGTATGGAAGTATTCCAAATGTTGTAATGAAATTACATATTATTAAATTTTCTATAGATATATGTTATTTTGCTATGATTATAATATTCTCTATTTATAATAATTATTAATGTTGAATTACATTCTTATTAAAAAAATAAATTACTATAAATAATTTTCCGTGCATCGCACGGGTGTAATACTAGTTATTAAAAAAACTGAATATTCCTTACATTTTTTCATAAATATGTATGTGCGCTTTCCTAAAAAATAAAATAGTACTGTATATAGAAGAAACTTTATTTTCTATAAATAATGTCTAAATGGATAATTATGATGTATACATAAATCTTCACCGTTTAGATATCATGAAGAGACCAAAAACACTAACCCTTTAAAGTTATTAAATTATGAATTTATTGATTAATTAATGTCTCTCTAAATTAACACAAATTCGGTCATAACACTAGTTTATGGATATTTTATTTTTTTAATAACATTGCCGTTAAATTATAAAGTTGGCATAGCATTTAAATTACAATAACTACAGTAAGTTACAAACACACACCCATTTAATATTGTTTACAATACGTTTACACTGATACATGCCCTTTCATTTCCAAATTCTGGAAAACTATGATGGTCATATCAAATATAAAGCGTAAAAAAGTATCACTTATAATATCAAAAGTATAATGTTTATTTTATTAAAAATTACTGTTTATGAAAGACAGAAAATGGTGGGATTTTGAAAATTATTACGATATTTCTTAAATTGAAACTTGGGTACCACGGATGTACCCAAGTTTTTGCTGAATAAAATATATAATATTAGGTGGACGAATCGCTAACCATAAAAAAAAATCGAACTAAATACTTAATAATTAACTTATTTCTGAAGCAAACTGAAAATATCATAATCAATAAAATAGTCAACCTAAATTCAACCAACCCTAAAACTTCTATCCCCGACCCGAATACCCGGTTGTCAATGGATTTGGTGTGAAAATTATTGGCGGGCGGGGACCCGGAAAAATTAGAGCCCCACAATATGGGTCCCACGTGGGCGGGCGCGTTTAGATTTTCCCGCATTTTTGTCAGATCCGACCCGCGCTCGACGCGTGTGATCATCACGCTCCACTTGTCCTTGAGCCTCGTCTCCCCCTTTCTCCACCCCCATTATTATTTTTCATTTTTTTTCTCTTCTCTATCTCGAAAAAGAACCCTAAATTCCACAACCAAAAAAAAAAAAAAAAAATTCCCAATTTGAATATTCCACTACATGAACAAAAACCGTGATTCGTAATCCAAAAAAAGCCCAATCAGATTGTTCGAAGCTCAGGGCTTTTTTTTGGAGAATGGACAAAAACGAGGACGATTTGCAGCTATCAATTTACAGGCCTCCGAGTTTCACCGGCGGATGTTTGGAAATCCGCCTCTTCTACGTCCGGATCGCCCCCTGCGCCGTGGAAAACCTCCCGGACCAGCTGAAGCTCCGCCACCTCCGCCGCGAGGTCGGCGTGTCGCTGGAGATCAACGGCGCGCGCATCCCCTCCTCCGACTCCGTCTGCATCACTCTCCGCCGCGATCGCGTCAGCAAGGATTCTTCCGAGGTGACGTATGTCAGCACCGATAGCGTCAAGGTATCGGGCCCCGCGGAATTCGAGGTGTGCGAAGAGAGGGATGATTTGGATTTGATTCTGTGCGGCTCTCTGGAGAGGGCTGATGCGTGGAGCAATGAGAATGCGTTGGATAACGATTCGAAATCGGGGTGGAGTATCGAGTGCTACGCCGCGACACCGATTACAAATAAGAGCTCGGCGCTTCTGCAGCCGAGGAAAGGGGGATGCTCTCCGACGATTGAGGTTTATATAGCCGGGTGTTGCTCTGGGACTCCTGTAATTTTGATGAAGACGGTGTTGGTTAGCCCGCGGAGGAAGGCGAGGCAAGGAATGATGCTTGATGCAATCCCCGAGGACGAGGAGATGGGGAAGGAACAGAAGAGTTTGTGTAATGGATTGGCGAGACAGCGAAAATTGCAGGTAATTTGGATTTACGCTTAATTTTATGGAGTTGAGAATTTCTTCTTTTTATCTGTTATCATCTGATGATTGGTTCTTTACGCTAAGATTAATGTGCCAGTGTGCGTCCCTTAATGATATATAATGCAACGAGCTACTATATCTGAAAGATGGTTCCGTTTATTCAGTGATTCAAACGAATGTTGAAAATAAATTAGGCTGAAGCTGAAGCAACTTGGAAAGCAAGAGAGGAAAAACTAATAATGAAGCGGGCGATCATATGAATGAGTAGGAGGAGAGTTAGAATTCTGCAATTTGATATATGTGATGCTGCTAGGTTATTAATTATTGATTCAGCTCCTGATGTTGCTGCCCTTTTTTCTGCATAAGTAACTTAGTTTTGTACATCATGAAAATGGCTTGGTTTTAGTCTGTGTGTGCAGCTGGTTTTAATTATGATGTCATGATAATGGCACCTGTTTCCATCCATTGTCCTCCTTTGCAGATATTCTCTCTTTCGCTGTTCTATGTATAGTTATTCTCATAAGCGGTGCAAGTATTATAGTTCAATGTCGAAGGGAACTCTGTCTATTCCCCACACTCACTCAGTACTAATATATAAGAATTTTTTTCTAAATTTCTGGTTGCCGCTACATTTAGGAAAAGTAAGACACAAATTGATGACCCAGTAGATCAGTCCTTACCCCCCCCCCCCCCCCTCCCCGAAGAATATATGTTGTAAATATCCCAGTGAAATGATCATATAACTAAAAAGCTAAGAGGATTTAGGCTTGCTGCCAGTAGTTGTACCTTTTCATCAATATGCTTGGGTACTTCCCCTGAGTTTCAGTCCTAGAACTTTATTAGTAGGGCAGTGTCAAGTGTGTGCGTAAGACAATTGACCTGCCCTGGTGCACATATGCAAGTCCAACTCTGTTGAAGCTCCAAACTGAAGATGTTTTCTTAATGATAATTTTCCCATCATATATCTGTCATTCTGATTTGTATTTTGATGTGGCTGCTGTTCTGAGAGGCCCAAGGGGTGGTTGGTTTAGCGAGTTTAGCCCCATCGAGGCATGTGGCATCCCTTGGCCACCCTTGCTTTTTCCAAGTCATTTCCACCCATCTAGTCTAGGGCTCTAGGCTGCGAGGCCCTGTTCTGTCACTAGCACCTTTTAGAACATTTCCTGTTGCCTGTTAGATGTTTCAAGCCAATACTTATTCTGTTGTAAAGACCCTGTATTAATGAACATTTTATTTTAGCATTGTTATAACCTAGAAGTCTAGAATATTGTATACTAACAAATTGATTTATGGAAAATACCATGGTTGGTTAACCAGTAACCACATAATTCAACTTCAGATTAACTGTGTGTTGATTGCAACAATCCCACCATGTAAATGAACCTTGGTCAAGGAGAGTTGTTAGAATTTCGTTTATTTTTACATAAAAGTTTTAGTATAGTTCCAGACTTCCAGTTGATGTGAATATTCGTGCACTGGGGTTCATCTCCCTCTGCAACTGCTATATATAAAATTGTTAGTGTATGCCCTGTTCCTCCAAATGATTGAGAAACTATGTAGCTTTACTTCCCATCAACAGTATGGTTGAGGATCTGCGGATGAACAAGTTAATGAGTAATTGATATTCAGCATTGCTAATAAAAATGTCATTTATTCTCTATGGGCATCTTCAGGACCTCCCTCTCACAAAATTCGAGTCCATTTCGACCTTGCTTGCAGTTGTAAACTAGCTTGTGTAAATTGTAGTTTTGTGTTCTTAATGTCTTTTTTCTGTTACAGTGGTTGAGTAAAAGCTTGTGCCATTACTTTCTGGTTGATAATTCCCATTTTCTGAAATGAAGTAATGAATTTGTGGTAGGCAGTCTACTTTAAAAAATAATCCTTGTAAGGCAACTAGATGCAGAACTGTATTCTTGTTGTCCCAGTTATATTGCGAATTTTTTAGATAAACCTCTTAAAGAATTAGAAGGCCTAGTATATTGCGATGTGTGATTTGATCAAAATTTTGATTGGCAATTGGGAATTTCTCATACATTCTCATGTACATGGTTGATGGTACTATGACATCAGAGATTCCATGAGTCTGACCACAAATTTTTCTTGGAAGGAACATGAGCAATCTGGTCTGCTGTAGGCTAATTGTATTTGTAGCTAACTCGTAAACCCTTGACTGGTGTACTGTAATTATCTCCTGAAAGCATCACATGTCTAGTGGAAATACTAGTTGGTGGAGCTTGTGAAATTAAACAGAAGCACATCAATGTCTTATGCAGAAAGGGTTTAAAAATACTTTTGGCTGTTTGCTCCATTCTTGTGTTTCATTATGCTGCAGGGCATGGGGAAAGAAGGTTTATCCACACATCAAATATCTTGTTTCTTTGGTTAATATATCCAGTTTGCTATGCTTCGCATGGTCGCCCATTTTTCAAAGTGTTTGCCAAGAGAGATTTCACCCTCAGTGTCCTAATGTTAATTTTTCGTTTGAGTTTCCAATATTAATTGGTGATTTTCTACAGTTAATGGCGGCTGATATGGATGATGAGGAGTCGGATGGGAAAGTTGCATACAGCTATTACTCTGAAGATATGTATCCTGGTGAAGATGGCCAGCTTTCGTGGTTTAATGCTGGTGTAAGGGTTGGTGTGGGGATAGGCCTGGGGATGTGCCTTGGTGTTGGAATTGGTGTTGGCCTGCTCATGCGATCATATCAAGCCACGACTAGGGGTTTCAGGAGGAGGTTCTTCTAATTTCATCATATTCTCACTTAGGGAAAAAATGTAGGTATCGTCATCGTCATCATGTTTGAGATGGAAGCATACTACACCATAATGCAGCGCAGCTAAGGAAGTGAGAAGCACATAAGTATATATAGCATATCATCGGGTTGTTAGCAAGTTGTGTTTCGTCAAAAAGGTGCTGCTTTGATCAATGTTGCCATGTTCTTCCATCGTCTGAGAAATTGTGTGATATATTTGGCCTGGCGTGTCTTAAGGGATACTGGGTTGATGTGTGGATGGTCTGTCGATGTACTCTGTATCTTCGTGCTTCGTCCCTCTTAGATATATATATCGTCTTTTCCCTTACAGATCATTTTTTTTGTGTAGTTATTTTTCCTTTTTTCACTGTCAAAGTCCAGATATTTTAGCCAATTTTGTTCCTTTTCACTGTCAAAATAAGTAGCCATTTAAGGTACAAGCCATTGCTACTTCTTGTAATGCATTGTTGTAGAGTTGTTTATGTTGTTCGAGATCAGTTATTATGTTTAAATCTAATCATAACCTGTGCATCTCTCTCTCTCTCTCTCAATCACTCAAGTGCTGGTGATAGCTTTGTTTTTTTTTTTTCTTCTCGTTTCTATAGTCTCATCTCCAACGATATCGATCATTTTACATGATAACATTGGCTTTGTATATCTTTATCTTTACTGAACTAACAAATTATATCTTTTAGCATTTACATTTCACAGGTTAAATTGTCACTTCATAATGTCAAAGTATATTTTAATTTTTAATGTCCTTCCCAATCACACAATTTGGGATCCAGTCGTGTGTTAAATAATAAAGAAATGTAGTAGTATTGATTATACATATTTATTACGGCATTAATTCTGTAAGGAAAATTTAAATTTCAGATATTTTCATACAACTTGTTAACTAAGGGAAGTGATTTTTAAATTATTATTGACATATTTAAATATATTAGATCATTTTTATTTTAAAAAGGCCACAACACAAATATGCAAATATTCTCCACAGCAGGTACACTCATTAAAACAAAAACGTATGTACTATAAAAGAGCATTCATATTGGGAGCGATTTCTTTAACTATTCAAAATTTGATGATAATTTAATAAAACAAAATCTATAATAAATTAAATTGTACGCCTAACTCAGTAACTTGTATCCAAATACACGGTCTTGTTCAAATTTGTATCGGGGGAAAAAATTTATGAATGAAGTGTTAAAAAAGAAATAAAAAAAAATAGTTGTTCTTCTGGATAAGCAGGGTATGAAAGGAATTTCAGTATCTTTTCTTTATTCCTTCGTGTATTATTATTCATTCATCTATGTACTGCTCACGAACAGTCTCTTATTAGAAACTTACACGCACTCACAAGATCGATCTAAAGTGGAAGGCGATTTGATTTAGTTCCTTTTGGTAACTCATTTCGTTAATTCCTTATTTTTGTGTATTTTAATTCTATTTTAATCTGCTTGGAATTCCAAGCTTTTAACTGCATCGATCGACGATCTTAATTTATTGCCGTGTACTATTGTTTTATTTTTTAATGCTCTTGATCGCCTGATAAGTTTTTGTTGCATCTTTGTATTTCAATTAGGTTCGTTTGGAAACTGGAATTATTTTAACTATTTATTTTGAGATCTCTCAGGATCTAGGCTGATAAGATGAAATGAAATGGATGCAGAATTTTTTTGAAATTTGTGAATTTATTTGACGGTTTTTTTTGGATCAGATAGTTGAGTTGAAGTTGTAGCTTGATTAATTATTTATTTTTTCGTTTGGATGATTTTGATACACTGCGGTTGTACTACTGTTTTTTGAAACATAATAGTTTTGGTTTATCTTTTATCATTTATCGGGATTATGCACTCGTGATTCCTGAACATTGGGGTAATTTGATTGCTGAACTTGTGTAAATTTCTTGTTATCTGTAGCTAAATCTGAGTCTTACTTGACTATGCCAGCAAGATTCAGTGTGAATGTATATTAATAGGTCAAATTAAATGTTTGGATTCATCTAACTTCTACCATCCTTGGATTATGTGCATAAAAATCTAAGATATTGTGATAAATTGGTGTCACAAATGTGATGCATATTGTATGCTTTCTTGTGTTTTTCTTGCAAGAGTAGTCAAAAAAATGAAAATCTTGTTTTTTTCTATCTCGAGTAGTCATTTATCTCTAAAATAAGTTGTTCCATTATGTCTTGAAAGAATTCTGAAATTGGTGATTCTATATAGTGCTGTGTTCTTCGTACGGTGTTGTGGCAATAATATGTCAAGCGCTGAAGAAGTCAAAGAACAAGCCAAAGTTGTTATGGAGGAGGCTGACAAGTCCCCGCCAACAGCAGCGCAGGAGGTTGTGGCCAGATCATGCTCTTTTTGCTTATTGTATACTTGCGTTCCATGTCCATGTTGTAATAGGTTCATCATGTGTTCCTTTTTGCAGGAGGCAGTTGTCAAGAAGAAATATGGAGGAATGATGCCCAGGAAACCACCACTAATTTCTAAGGTATTGATGACTTCCTTCCAATCTTCCATGTGTTTTGTCCTTTACCCTGATGCTTCTTTCCAAAATCCCCTATTTGATGTCAGGATCATGAACGAGCCTATTTCGACTCTGCTGATTGGGCCTTGGGAAAGGTACTCACTTTTGGTATTTGCACCATTTATGCCCTTTTTAAACTTGTGATAGTGGAACTTGATATGTAAATCTAGTCGGTGGTTGCCAATGTTTTATGATTACAGCAAGGTGTGGCAAAGCCCAAAGGACCACTTGAGGCTCTCCGGCCAAAGTTACAGGTGACGAGATGTACTTTTTTTTTATGCACTTTATTACATTCACAGGAAGTATACATGCATCTAATGAGATTTTTGGAGTTTTTATGGCTTCTCAACCATGTTAGTTTCTGCTTGCTAATATCTATGGGCTATGGCAAGCAATCATTAATAATTAATTTTTTGATGCCAACTGAGATTGCATTAAAATTAATGATGTTTGGACCAATTTCGATTGTTGAATTGATCTATAAAAGTGAATGAAAGAGCTGTATCGCATTCCCTGCACCTATGATTGAAAAAAGTGATACCTTTGATATTTTACAGTTATTAAGTAGCAAACTGGGGTAAATAATAGTTGTTATAATACCTGGTCTCATATTAATGAAGATTTGGTTGGGCATTTGATGTATTATCTCATTAACCTCTGTCATGACATATTCTTCTTATCCATATTTGTTGCTCTAGCCTACACAGCAGCAGACACGTTACCGCAAATCTCCCTATGCACCATCAGAAGGTGAAGGTATGCATGATTCGTTTAGATTCCTTAAACGCTTTTTTCAGTTCAATTTGCTTTGCCAAAAATTTCTCAGAGGCTGGAACAAGTTATGTTCAAGAAATATTCATGCTATGGGAGGATGTTGAAATTTGAACCATAATTTTGGTTTCCTCAAGAAGTGGCTCTCTCTTTGGAATTGCCTAAGGATTTAGTTGCTCGCGGAGGTGGTTAACTAAATCTTGTATCTGTGTGCAGATGACGGACATACACCACCATCGGAAGATGCTGGTAACGAATGAATGAGAAGCAACCATTGATCAATCCTATGGTCTGGAAGGTCCTCCTACATTACCTGCATCCCAACAACTAGTGAAACAAAATATGAAATGATATTATTGTAATGGCAGCTAAAGAGAAGAATGCATGATGCGTGTAATGTGCTTGCTGCTGTAATTCGAGGTCTTCCTGATCTGTTACTGTTGTAGACTATTTTTCCTAATTCTCAGCCATCAATGAGTTTACAAATCATATTACAAACTTTGATGATCTATTGTTGCTGCAGTCCATTTACATCCATTGACGTTGTTGATTTTTTTTTTTTTCTTTTTTGAGTTGGGGAATGGGGAGAGTGGTGGGGCTCGAATACTCTATAATCTGTGATGTCTCACTTTTACGTGATGGTCTCCACTGCTTTGGAATGTTGTTGAAGTTTATTGTGTGTTTGTGTTTGCTTCATGCGTAAATGATCTGAATTTGAAATTGCCCTATTTAGATCACAAGGTAATATTTTATTTATTTTATTTTATTTTTATTTTTATGTTTAAGATGTGACCTTAATTGGAGTATTACCTGATGTGTTTTTTCAAAATATATACTCATAATTATATATGCGTCCATATTGATTCTCACTTTTTTTAATGCAACATTATGTGCTTATCTATACATGCTTTTTAAGGGCCATCCTTGAGTGTAAGATGTGCATGATGTTTGTTGGCATAAAGCTACCAAAAACCTATCTATGTTTGATTCCCTTCTTTTTTTTTTTCTCTTTCTTGAGTTGGGCAAGAGGTAGCAGAGTTGTTTGAATTCGAAATTTCTTTCTTTATATAGGGAAGATCTACTATTTAGGTATGCAGTGTGCTCGAAGCGATGATTTCGATTTGCTCGGACAATTTCCTTAACTAAATAAATCCCCACGAACAGTAATAGAGGAGGAAAAGCAAATTGAACACCAATTCAATGAATTACTTCGAAATCTTAAATTTAATTTTTAGTGTTGTAAATCTCAACGGAAAGTGGTTGTTTGCATTTTTAAACAATCAAGGACCCAAATGTCTCTCCATATTCACATGAAACATATTTATGTACAATGACTGTATATAATTTTTTTATTAATATATTATTTTACAACGTTAGAAGTGATATTTTTCAATATTGAAAGTGATATTTTTTTCATAAAATACAACAATGCATGTTATGTTTTTTTTTTCTTCTCAAAATTAAATCAAGTAAAGACCATCAGAATTTCCTCCCCAACCTACAACTGTGTAGGTGGGAATAAAATTGCAAAGACATTTTAAATTAATTGCTTTAAAGAAAAATTCGATTGAGTTACAAGTTGTTTTTTTGTTTTATTATTATTATTATTATATTTTTACTTGGGGAGATGAGAGGTATGAATTTCGAACTCAAAATATCTCAATTTTACACATGGATTTATGTCTCAATTTTGCACATGCATTTCCCACCAGTTGAGTGTACTTTAGACTATCCACACTGTCCGTGACTTGAGCGGTGAGCCGACCTTGAGGACAGTCCTCAATCTGTGCATATGCAACATCCTCTTATTGTGAAACGTTCTGCTACAGAATGAAACAATTCACACTGAAGAGTGCGTGAGAACTCCTTGACTTCACGATCACATAAAGACACCTTAGGCTTTTCTTAACTGAATAATTCCTTGATTTCTAAAAAATCGACCTTTAAATAGAGCAAACAAACGAGTCCAAAAAGGAAAAGAAAATAAAAGAGTCCTAAAGGCCTTATAATCTGACCTCCTAAGGCAAGTAATTAAATACGTAACTAAATAACCAAAAATGAAATAACAACAACAACAACAACTAAACTTAATAATAATATCTAAACATAATCTGCCAAATAAGATGGCTTAGCCTGAATATGTTGCGGTCGACCCTTTTCACACTCATCCTTATGCATAGCTTTGCCTTCTCATTCTCGATTGCTTCTGCAACTTCTTCTACAACCTTGGTTGTATGAATTCCCTTATCCTCAATTACCACCTTGTCCACAAGGTGAAAAGAAGGAAACTCACGATGAAAAACTTCCTCCGACTCCCATGTAGCTACCTCAGGTGGGTGACCAACCCACTGAACAAGAAATTGAGAATCACGCACCCCATTGCTGAGTAACGTATGAGCTGAAACTATAGCCTGCGGAATCAACGTCGGTATTCCATTGTCATCTAACGAAATCGGATGAAGAGGAGAAGTAGATTGACCAACATATGACTTAAGCAATGAAACATGAAAAACAGGATGTACTCGACTAAAAACAGGCAAGTCAAGCTTATATGCCACCGCACCGATGCGCTCTAGAATGGCATAAGGTCCAAAGTATCGTTTGGACAACTTCTAGGAACCACGCGGAGTAACGGAAGACTGCCAATAAGGTTGTAATTTAACTCAAACATAATCCCTCACTTGAAACTCACAATCTCACTGTTTAGAGTTAGCCTTTTGAACCATCCTCTGCTGCACCCTCCGAAGGTGCTCTTCGAAAGAAAGTAACAACTTATCACGGTCCAGCAACATTAACTCTAATGCCTCCACTGAAGTAGACCCGAGAATATGACGGGGTATTAGCGATGGCTCGCGACCATATACGGCCTGAAAAGGACTCATATTAATACTAAAATGATAACTTGTGTGTTATAAATAAACTCTGCCCAACCAAGAAATTCACGCCACTGAGTCGAATGGTCTACTGTCATGGCTCGCAAATAATATTCAAGACCGCGATTTACAACTTCAGTCTGCCCATCCATCTGAGGATGATAAGCCGAGCTATGCTTTAATGTCGTACTACAAAGTTTGAATAAATCGGCCTAAAAATGACTCAAAAACACAGGGTCACAATCTGAAACGATGGTTGAAGGAAATCCATGAAACTTAATAACCATATCAACAAATAGCTGAGCCATTTTAGCATCCGTAAATCCCGTCGCTAAAGCACTAAAATGCACAGCCTTTGTCAACCTATCGACCACAACTAAGATCACCGTACAACCTCGCGAAAGTGGGAGATGCGTAATGAAAAATGATAATCCGTGCTATACGTGTTTTAGTTATCTGCTTAAAATCTGTTCTATGATATGTGTGGGACAGATGCAAGAATATAAAAGAAAAAGCAATAAAAACGCACGAGATGGTAACCCAGTTCAGTTCAAACAATCTACTCTGGGGGGATTGTTACAAAACTTGAAGTTTCGACTGTTACTCCTTCGAAGAGTGTATTAGGGTTCTTACACATACAAGCCTCCCGTCTTATGTCGCCCGTTCTTCTCCACGAACTCTTTCGCTAGCCGAAAGTTGTAAGATCCCCTCACAACCGTGACACTAGACTCCCTCTAGCTACACACGACTTCAACTTACAATCTCTCCCGAGATTGCGTACAAAATGGATATAAAAATCCCCTCACGTGTTTCACTTGAAAACACTCAAAACTAGTCTATCACGTGGAACTGTTTAATGAACAACTAATAGTTACAATGACCACAAACAAACTGCCTCTCAAACAATCTATCAAGAGAATCTAAACAAAATATGAGTGGTATCGATTGCTCCTCAATTCGGCCTTCATATAGACGACTCTTCAACCTTGGCGTCGATCTCCTTCCGCCGCCAACATGGTAAGAGAATTGATGGTTTGTGATCTTCCAAATATGTGTAGATGTTTTCCATGTGTAGTAGGGTTAATTCAACATGGAATCTACACCACAAGACAGTAAAACGAATCTATCTTGACCTTCCAAACTGGTTCGGCGCAAGATCTTTCCAACATGGAAACTGCCATAAATAGAGTGTTCCTGGTTCTGTCTGGGACATACTCTGGAACAGTTCACCAACTGTTCTTCTTTTCTTGCATAGCAGAAAACAAGGCTTCTTGGGACATACCCAGGCACACATTGTCGAACATATCTCGCCAATACAACAACATAAATACGTAGTGCATAACGGTGGCACTAACAATCTCCCTCTTTGGCGTTTATGGTCGACAATTATCATCACGATCTGCACAAAACTTGCATAAACATCGCAGATCAAAGTATATCAGAGCAAACGATATATTTAACAAACTGTCTGGGACAGTTTCAAGCATACTCCCCCTTAACCTGTTCTGGGAGTGTCTTCATCACGATCAGAGCATTGTTTCGCAGTGTAGAACTGCATTGTCAGTTGATCAAATAATAGTACAAACCAATAAAAAAATAAAAGTGGGGCAAACATTATCCCCAATAAAAGTTTGTTCAGAAAGCATAAAAAAAATGAGCACACGCTCGCTCAAAGCAGCAGCATCAAAGGCCATTCACCAACATCGGCCTTCTATCACCATCATATTCTTCTCCCCCTTAATTGTTGCCAAAAACGGCAAACATCCACATTCAGATCGGGGAGGCATCAACAACATCAGCACCAGCGGCATCGATATCAACAACAGCAGACTCACCAGCAACGGGGACAGCAGAAGCACTCGGCACATCAACCGGTGAGGCAAGTCCAAGGGCTCTGGCACGGAGATCAAGCAGCAAAGACTCCAGCTCCTGCTTTCTGGTTTTGAATGTCTGAATGGACTTGCTCAGGAACACCACTTCATGCTCCAGAGACTTTATGTGCCTGTCAAAGAAAGCAGATGTGACAGGAAAGAAAGCAGCAGATTTGTCTAGGACAGATGATGGCACAGGTCTTGAGCTTTCATTAGCATCACAGACAGAAACATCCGGAGCATGCTGAGATGAGAACAGCTTGTGGCTGATTGTCAGAGGCTGTGCAACTGTCGCATACATATCATTGGCAGAGACCACATCATGCTGGGCCATAATGATACTGAAGATAAGACCGGGATATCCAACTAGTTGCTGGGCATGAGATGATTCCGCATGAGCAAACACATGCTCAAATATGATCAGACCGAGGTTGAGCTCGTGACGAGTGCCCACTTTAAAAAGTAACAAAGCCATAGGCTTGCCCACAGTAGAATCGTGGGTATTGGGCAACCAATTTTGAACGGAAACTTTGTGAAGAATTGAGTACTTCACACTTAAATCTGAGACTAAGAAAGCGCGGCCAGGTGGTCAAATACAGCGACTCCCACCAGTCAATTCAGACACCACCCCATTCAGATAAAAAACTGGTGCATGCACAACCACATTCTCGTGACCCAAAAATTCATTGATCACAGCAGGGAAGAAAGCAATCCAATTACCCCGCACAAAAATAGAAAAAGCATGTTCATATGAAGCATCACGCAGACGTTTAGATAGGTTTGTATAAAACTCATGGACTACAGCAGCAATATATGGAGGTGCAGAAAAAGCAGATTTCTCTAAGCGAAGATCATGCAACAAAGTATCAACACCCATCCCCTCTACATTTGACTTAATCAAACAATGCTCAGAAACCAACGAGCGACCAACAACCAACTTGAATTTCTTTTGATGAAAAGCAGAGATAAACTTACTTGAATCAAAATCTTCAGAATCAGAGTCAGATCTATCCGAGACATCCATGGGGACACTTTCAGGCTCATCCTCAGAGGGCGGTGGAGCACTTGCCATTTTCATCAATGGCCTTCGTTTCCCAGAGACCAAGCCAGTCTTCTGAGCAGATACACTCCTAATCATACGATGAGGAACAACATGCGTCTTTCTCACAGGAGCTTTCTTCTAAGAACTCTTCTTTACAGAGGGCTTTTGAACTTTGGGGGCAGCAGAGGACTTTCCTTTCTTCTGAGGCAACTTTGACAGCACCTTAGCTTTCAGATTGGCCAAAACAATGTGATCATCATCTTCTGATTGAACTCCCTCATCCCTTAAAACCAACTTGTGCTTTGTTCCACGACGGCTATCCATCTGCTTGGAACTAAGAAGGACATATTCTGTCTCAGAGGATTCAAGAAAGGAGACATTGACATTGTCATCATCCTCTTCCGCTTCATCAAGAATTTTCTCAACATCTGGTGGGGAAACCTCACTCAGAGGAACTTGAATAGTGATGACTGGGGCGTCATAACCGACGGGAGCACCGGAAAGAATAGACGGTGCTTGAACAACCTTCAAGGCATCAATTATCTCGGCAAATTCAGCAGCAGAGGCAGAGAAATCACCTTCATTGGGCCCCAAGGAGACTTCAGCATCTCCAACAGTCTCTATTGCGGCCGTAATTGAAGCATCCACGATTTCCGCAGTCACCATGGGCGGAGAGGATGGCTCTTCAGAAACCCTAGAGGAGGGTTGAACAGTGAGATCTGTCTCAGACATAGATCTAGGCAGCGAAGCAACAGGAAGTGCCACATATGTAGGCACAGAAGCAGGAGCTTCGGAGGTAGAGACAGATGGCTTCAGAGGAGCAGGGACAGAGGAGCTCAAAGTAGAGAACACAATTGGTTGAGATAACTCAGCCAGTTGGCACCGCAAGTCCTCTGTAGAGATTCTTGGTTTCTTGGCTTGAGATGGTTTAGAGGAAGCTGATTTGTCTGCCATTGAATTCGAACAACAAAATTCAAGCAAGCACCAGTTGGAGCAAGAGAATAACTTGGGATGAAAAGAAGTTTTCAGAGATTCTGTTTCCTTCTGAAAATAATAAAATAAGGTGTAGACCTTAATTAGGAAATTCTAGATGGAAATTTTCTTAACTCACCTATCCCATAAACACCACCTCACTGATCGATATGGGAAAGTGTAATCGATCGTGGTACGAAAAACAAGGCACTACTAGCCATTAAAAGATAACCGTTCCTTCATAGTAAAAACTGTCAGAGACAGATATTGGAACAACACTTACAGACCATATTAACCATGGTCATTTTATACTCTCTATACATACATCACTGACCAAGACTGTATAGAGAGTCTTCTCTCAGCAGAGAAGTTTTAGAGAACACAAAGACCCAAGAAGGATCTTAGTGTTTCAAACCTTGCACTATCAAGTGCCTTAGTGAAGATGTCGGCATGTTGGGCATCTGTTCCAACATATTCAATCATAAGTGATCTGACTTCAACAAGCTCCCGGATGAAGTGGTGACGAATGTCTATGTGCTATGTACGTGAGTGTTGAACAGGATTCTTTGAAATATTTATCGCACTCATATTGTCACAGTATATGGTAAGGACAGACTGTGGGACACCATAGTCATACAACATCTGCTTCATCCACAAGCGTTGAGTACAACAACTCCCAGTAGCAATATATTCTGCCTCGACAGTAGAAAGCGAGATAGAATTCTGCTTCTTGCTAAACCATGAGACCATGTTATTTCCAAGGAAGAAACATCTTCCAGAGGTACTCTTTCGATCTTCAGTACATCCGGCCCAATCTGCATCACAAAACCCCACCAAACTAGGGTTCGTATCATAGGAAAACCAAAGTCCCAACTCAGCAGTACCTTTTATGTACTTGATTATGTGTTTGACAGATTTCAAGTGACTTTTTTGGGATCAAATTGGTACCGAGCACAAACTCCAATGCTGTAACAGATATTCGGATGACTTGCAGTCAGGTAAAGCAAGCTACCGATCATGCTTCGGTATAAGGTTTTCTCAATGGACACTCCAGCTTCATCTTTTGTCAACTTCAAGTAGGTTCCCATAGGTGTCGTCTTTGGGCTGCAACTTTCCATACCAAATTTAGTGATCAAATTCCTTGCATACTTTGTTTGAGACACAAAGATGCCGTCATCCTTTTGCTTTACTTGAAGCCCCAGAAAATAGGTTATCTCACCAACCAAGCTCATCTCGAACTCAGATGTCATGTCTTTGACAAACTTCTTCACCAATTTATCTGACACAGATCCAAAGACAATATCATCGACATAAGTCTAAACAATGATCACTTCAGA
This sequence comes from Perilla frutescens, assembly GCA_026008535.1. Classification (NCBI taxonomy): domain Eukaryota; kingdom Viridiplantae; phylum Streptophyta; class Magnoliopsida; order Lamiales; family Lamiaceae; genus Perilla; species Perilla frutescens. The sequence continues at coordinate 36,123,516 of BRKX01000012.1, forward strand.
TTTTTCTCTTTTAACAAAAAGTGTTCGATCAGATCCACCACGAACATAACCTTTCTCGAACAGAAACTTCGTGAGTCACTCGTACCAAGCACGATGGGCTTGTTTAAGTCCGTACAACGCCTTCTTCAGTTTATACACATGATCAGGATGGTGAGGGTCTTCAAAGCCTTTAGGTTGGCACACAAAAATATCTTTAGATAAGTACCCATTTAGGAAGGCACTCTTCACGTCCATTTGGTACAATTTATACTTCATCCATGCAGCCATGGCGAGAAATAACCTGACTGATTCAAGACGAGTAACTGGAGCGAAAGTCTCATCAAAATCCGCACCTTCAACTTGAGAATAACCCTGGGCAACAAGCCTTGCCTTGTTTCTGGTTATGTTCCCTTCTTCATCGGTTTTATTCTTGAAGATCCACTTCGTCCCGATCACATTTACACCTTTAGGACATGGAACCAAATCCCATACTTTATTTCTTTCAAACTGCAAGAGCTCTTCTTGCATGGCATGAATCCATCGATCATCTTATAAAGCCTCTTTAACATTCTTAGGCTCAGTTGTAGAAGTGTAGCAGGCATTTGCTATCATCTCAGGATAGTTCTTTCGAACTCCTCTCGTTCTAACTCCTTCACTCACATCATCAATGATGTTTTCTGCAGAATGGTGTTTCTGCACACCTTTTAAAGGTTTGTAACCATCCAGTTTTTCATTCCTTGCCTCAGTCTGGTCATTGTGCTCCGAACTGTCTAGCACAGAAGCTGGCATATGAATGGTGACATCAACACTTTCCTCATCAATCTGGGCAACATGTTCTTCCAGATCACCTACAACAATATTAATAGACTCCATCACCGTCTTGGTCCTTTTGTTGAAGACTCTATAGGCACGGCTATTCCTTGAGTAACTAAGAAATATACATTCATCTCCTTTGGCATCAAACTTGCCAAGTTGCTCTCGGTCTTTCAACATGTAGCAAGTACTTCCGAAGATGTGAAAGTACTTTAAGTTTGGTTTCTTCCCTTTCCACAGCTCGTAGGGAATAACTCTCGTCTTAGGTCTGAAATACACCTGATTGATAACATGACATGCTGTGTTCACAGCTTCAACCCATAGGTTGTCAGGGACATATTTTGTCTTCATCATGACTCGGCTCATCTCTTGAAGTGTTCGATTTTTCCTCTCAACAACACCATTTTGTTGAGGTGTTTTTGGTGCAGAGAACTCCTGAGCAATTCCTCTTTCTTCACAAAAACATTTGAAGAAAGCATTTTCAAATTCACGACCATGATCACTTCGAATTCTCACCACAGCAGTTCCTTTTTCTACTTCAAGTTTGAGACACAGTTTTTTGAATGTCTCAAAGGTTTCTCTCTTATCCCTAAGGAACTCAGCTAACGTGAATCGAGTGAAGTCATCCACGCACACAAAAATGAACTTCTTCCATCCAATACTTTCAGTTTGAATAGGCCCCATCAAATCCATATGCATCAGCTCCAAGGCATTTGAAGTGGTAATCTTCTTGACAGATTTACGAGAAGTGTGAATCTGTTTTCCCACTTTACATGGTCCACAAACTTTGACACGATCAATATTCAACTTCGGGACTCCAACCACGACATCAGTCTTCATGAGACTTGCATATTTCTGTAACTAATATGACCAAGTTTTTCATGCCATACGTTTGCTTCACCAAGCTGAGTTCTGAAGCAATATCCTTTCATGTTGAGAAGGTAACAATTGTCCCTCGATCTGTCTCCATCCATTAGTAGCACACTTTCTTTGTTTTTCACAAGACACTTGTCTCTAGTAAAGTGGACCAAGAGACCTTGATCGCAAAATTGACTTATGCTAATTAGATTAGCTTTTACTCCTTCGACCAGAAAAACACTCTTCAAGTTGGGCTCCCCTTCAACATTTAGATGACCACGGCCAAGCACTCTTCCTTTGACACCGTCTCCAAAAGTAACAGATTGATAAGAACAATCCTTTTGAATATTCGTCAGCATACTGGCATCTCCAGTCATGTGCCGTGAGCATCCGCTATCAAAGTACCAGCTGCTCTTTGCATGAATATTGAGGGCAGTGTGAACTACATAGTTCCTGTGATTGTTCCAGGATCTGTTCCTCACATTTCTTCTTCTGGAATTAAGGTCATTCTGAGATAGGCATTTTCTCCTCAATCTTCTGAGATCATTGATGAAGTTCCTACAGTGTGGTCGAATGTGACCAGGCTTTTCACAGTAGTGACACACAACACGCATCTTTCGAGGTTGTGACTTTGGCAACTGCCGAGTCTGTGACTGCTTGTTCTCAGGTTTAGCTTCGGATTCAGGAACTGGTTCAACATGTGTTCTAGATGTTTGTCCTGGACAGAATCGGTCATACACCTTCTCACCGTTGTAACCAAGACCAGTATGATCATGAAGACGTTTTTCTTTAGCAAGGATTTCATCGAGCTGAGATGATCCAGAATTCATCATCTTGACGAGCTTCTTCAGATGTTGCAGTTCACCATTTTGAGAGAGCGTGTTATTTTTGGATTGTGAAGATCATTCTGCAGTTCACTGAGGCGCATAGATAGGTTATCTCTTTCTTTTATAAGATCAGCATTTTCTTTCAGCAGCTCTTCATTAACTTTTACCACCATGATCCAGCTTTCATGAAGTTTTTTGTATGCTTCTATGGCCGATTCTTCAGTGAACTCATCATCGTCACTGCATTCAGATACCTTCTCATCCTGACTGTCAAAGACAGATTTAGACACAGGTTCTTTGGTAGACTGTTTCATGAAAGCAATATGATTTCTCACACATTCTTCATCACTCCCACTATCATATGGATCATCACTTTTACTCAGAGTGGAACAGTAGGATTTATTCTTCTTCTTGAGAGTGTTAGCGCACTCGGCTTGAAAGTGCCCAAGGCCACCACATTCCCTGAACTTCACATCTTTGTGTTTTTCTTCACTAAGATCTTCATCTTTAGATCTCCGAGATTTAGAGAACTTGTTTTTGTCAGAATTGTTTTGTGAAGATTTCTCAAAGCATTTGACAAATTTCGAGAAATTCTTTGTCAGTAAAGCAATTGACTCAGCCAGATCATGTTTGTCTAGGACAGAATTTGGCACATCAGAACTTGAGCCTGCCTGAAAAGCTATGCTTTTCTTCTGTATTGCCTTGTCATCTGTCAGTCCCATTTCAAAGGTACGCAGAGACCCCATCAACTCATGTAGCTTTATTTTGCTCACATCTTTGGCTTCTTCAATCGCTATGACTTTGTAAGAGAATCTTCTAGGCAGAGATCGCAGCACTTTCCGCACAAGTTTCTCCTCAGAGATTGCATTACCAAGCGCAAAGCTTTCGTTAGCAATGTCACAAATTTTGGCATTGAAATCAGCAAGCTTTTCCCCTTCGTCCATACGGAGGTTCTCAAATCTGGTGGTGAGAAGTTGCATGCGCGATACACGAACACTACTTGTTCCTTCAAACATGGTCTGCAGGATATCCCACGCATCCTTGGCCTTTTTATAGGTGGAGATCAGCTTAAAGACATTCATGTTAACAGCAGAGAAGATGGCATTCATGGCTTTAACATTTAGCCCAATGATCTGATACTCAGCATCCCCCCATTCTTCTTCAGGCTTCATCACAGATTTACCTTTATCATCCGTCTTTGTGGGAGGCTTCCACCCTTCAGTCACCATCTTCCAGGCACGCTCATCAATTGAGCGAATGAAAGCCGTCATTCTAGCTTTTCAATAGGCATAGTTGTTGCCATCAAGGAGCGGAGGTCGCACCGTCGAGGCTCCTTCTTTCATCGAATCTATCTCGGTAAAACAACACAAAATACACGGATTAATACCCTAAGATCAACCCTGAATACAGGCAACCTACTCTGATACCAATTGAAAAACAATAATTCGTGCTATACGTGTTTTAGTTATCTGCTTAAAATCTGTTCTATGATAGGTGTGGGACAGATGCAAGAACATAAAAGAAAAGACAGTAAAAACGCACGAGATGGTAACCCAGTTCGGTTCAAACAACCTACTCTGGGGGGATTGCTCCCAAACTTGAAGTTTCGACTGTTACTCATTTGAAGAGTGTATTAGGGTTCTTACACATACAAGCTTCCAGCCTTATATCGCCGTTCTTCTCCATGAACTCTTTCGCTAGCCGAAAGTTGTAAGATCCCCTCACAACCGTGACACTAGACTCCCTCTAGCTACCTACGACTTCAACTTACAACCTCTCCCGAGATTGCGTACAAAACGAATATAAAAATCCACTCACGTGTTTCACTCGAAAACACTCAAAACTAGTCTATCACGTTGAATTGTTTAATGAACAACTACTAGTTACAATGACCACAAACAAACTGACTCTCAAACAATCTATTAAGAGAATCTAAACAAAATATGAGTGGTACCGATTGCTCCTCAATTCGGCCTTCATATAGATGACTCTTCAACCTTGTCGTTGATCTCCTTCCGCCGCCAACATGGTAAGAGAATTGATGGTTTGTGATCTTCCAAATGTGTGTAGATGCTTTCCATGTGTAGTAGGGTTAATTCAGCACAGAGTCTACACTACAAGGCAGTAAAACGAATCTATCTTGACCTTCCAAACTGGTTCGGTGCAAGATCTTTCCAACATGAAAACTGCCATAAATAGAGTGTCCCTGGTTTTGTCTGGGACATACTCTGGAATAGTTCACCAACTATTCTTCTTTTCTTGTACAACAAAAAACTAGGCTTCTTAGGACATACCCAGGCACACATTGTCGAACATATCTCGCTAATACAACAATACAAATACGTAGTGCATAACGGTGCCACTAACACGTAATAAACTCCATTGTTAAATCATTCCACACCAGAGCTGGAATGAGCAAGGGTTGAAGTAAACCTGCTACTGGTGCAGAAGTCATATATTTGACTTGTTGGAACACATCGCAAGCTTGAACAATCTCTCCACTTCTTTGCGCAACTTAGACCAATAGAACATAGATGAAATTCCCACAAGAGTCTTTTTAATTCCACCATGCCCAGCAGACGGTGAATAATGAAATTATTTTATTAAAATTGGCTTCAGAGATGAAGTTTCTGAGAGATAATATAGTCTTTTGTAAGTAAGGAGATCGTATACCCCTCCATACTACCTAGGTAACTCACAATACTTCAAATGCTTGTGCAATTCACCAAGATCACTGGTACGAGAATTTTCTTTCCTCAAGACTACCAAAAAATTAGGTACCATCAAATTAAGAACTGCTAATTGACTTATAGTGGAGTTAGACTCGACAGGCTCACTAACAACTCCCGACACCCTAGATAAAGCATCAGCTACAACATTCATCTTTCTTGGTTTGTATTCTATCTTGAAATCATAACCAATCAACTTTCTAATATACCATTGTTGTTCTAGAATATGAATAATTTGTTGCAAAATCTCCTTTAAACTACGGCGATCTGTCTTAATGTGAAAACTACGACCAAGTAAATATTGTCGCCATTTCCCAACTGTCTCTGTGATAGCGTGCAAATCCTTTATATAAGCAGAAGACTTGTGTAGCCTGGGCCTATTTTCTTACTGTAATAAGAAACTGGATGATCTTCTTGTAAAAGAACTACCCAACCCCCAATCTGAAGCATATGTTTCGATCACAAAGGGTATTTGAAAGTTCGACAGATGAAGAATTGACATGGCTATCATAGCATGCTGGAGAGATTCAAAGGCAAGATCAGCCTCATCACTTCATACAAAGTTATCTTTGCGTAATAAATCTGTTAAAGGTGCAACGATCATTGCATAGCCCTTTACGAATTCGCGATAGTAATTAGTAAGACCTAAAAATCCATAGAGATGCTTGAGAGTATAGAGTCACGGCCGAGCAACCATAACCTCAATTTTCATTGGATCAGCCTTCACTCCATCGGAAGAAATGAGATGGCCGAGATACTCAATAGAAAGCACTCCAAAACTACATTTAGTCCTCTTGACAAAGAATTTGTTAGCATCTAAGTATGATAGAACCGATCGTAGATGATCCTGGTGCATGGCCTCATCACGACTATAGATTAGGTTATCATCAAAGAATATCACAACAAATTGTCTCAAAAATGGTGTAGGAGGCCTGTCATTGCTGCTTGAAACGTTAAAAGAGCATTGGTGAGACCAAATGACATTACCAAAAACTCATAATGTCCCTCATGAGTTCGGAAGGCCGTCTTAAAGATATCACTATCATGAACTCGAATTTGATAGTACCCGACACGCAAATCCAACTAAGTGAAGACACAAGATCCCTCAAGTCCATCCAACAACTCATCTACTGTGGGTATGAGAAACTTATCTTTAACAGTAACTGAATTGAGCGCCTAATAATCAATGCAGAAGTGATAAGTTCCATCTTTCTTCTTAACTAGTAAGACTGGCGAAGAGTGCGGACTTTAACTCGGGCGAATAAGCCCCTCCTCCAACATTTCCTTAACCAGTCGTTCTATGATGTTTTTTTGAAAATAAGGATAACGGTAGGGTCAAACATTGACTGTTTTGCTACCTGATTCCACATGAATTCAATGTTGGAAATGGCGGTGAGGAGGTAGTTCCTTGGGTGTTACAAACATATTCTGAAACTCCTCTAATACATCATGCAAGAATAAATAAACTTCCCCACAATCTGAGTGGCCCATCTTTACTGTATCATCTTTTGACAAAAGAAATATTTCAAAAATCTCTTCCACTTGTTTGTGTAATAAAAGACCTTGTAACATTCAAAAACTTATTTCCTTATTACCTAATCCGGGGTCTCCCTACAAGACTACCTTCTTATTTTTCCATCCGAATTCCATACGGCCTTTAGCATAATCATGAGTTACCCGTCCTAACTCTTGGAGCCACTGTACTCACAAAATAATTTTTGGACCTTGAATAGGTAAGAGTGTAAGACAAATAAATCAAGGTAAAAAGTAGTGCCTTGCATCTCCACCAGCACATTCAGACATTTATATTGACACATCAACGAATCTCCATTGCCTACAAGGTTGTAGAATTCACTAGGCGCTAGTCGGGCGGCCGAGAGGCGCCTAGCGCCTAAACGAGGCCTAGTCAGCACCTAGACAGAGGCTAGGTATTTTTATTTTTATAATATATTATTTAATAATATTATATATAATATAAAAACCAATTTTAAACATAAACTGAATTGTGGTACAGTCGCTGACTACTCTGAAAATCACCTTTGAGGTCATTGGTTCAATCTTTCAAGGGGCCAGAGTCCATTATTTTTTACAAACTTGAGAAAAAAGCACAAAAAAGTGCTTACCAGTCTTTTATTGTATTCGGAGAGACCGTGGTTATCCCGTTCTAGCCAATGTATTCAAGTTAGAAATATCTCCTGAAATAACTCCGGAATCTAATTCCATCTCATCATGTTCTAAATTACTTCTGTCATATTTTTCCTCTGCCTCCAAAACCACTAGCCCTCCATTTCGACAATTCCTCTGCCTCTAAAACCACTAGCCCTCCATTTCGACAATGATGAGATGGAAACCATTTTTTATCACAACTGAAACAAATTCCTTTTTCTCATTTCTCTCCTATCTGAGATGGTGTTAAATGATGAAAAGGTAATTCGGTCTTTTCTGAACGTGTTGAATCCGGTCCACTCCTAGGGGGGAATTTGCTGAGGACTGAGAACTAGCTATTGGCTTAGTGAATTGAGTTGTCATCTGACTTGCTGGAAGACCAACGCTAGTACCTGCTGACATTAGGGGTGTGTTGACACGATTCTTATTCCGCGATGCACCATTCTAGTTTTCGCGATGCACCTCTGTCATCAGTTTCACTGTCTAAAATTTTGCCTTAAAAAACTCGTGCTAATGCAAACATTTCCTCTAAGGATGATGGTCGGTTAAGTTGCAATTCTCTTCGTATCGCATGTTTGAGTCATGAGATATAGAAAGAGATTAGAAGAGCTTCAGATACGCCTTGCACCTTATTCATCAAAGCTTCGAACTCCGCTTGAAATTCTGGCACCAATTCGTGTTGGGATAATTTGGCTAACTCACCGTCATGATCATCGAATGTGTAAGAGCTAAATCAGAAGTGTATCTTCTGTAAGAATTGAGCCCACGTAATCTTGGCAATCATTCTGTTATTCCTTAGCCATTGAAACCACAATGAGGCCTTGCCATCAAGATGGAACGTGACAATTTGCAAACGTTGTGATTCCGAAACTTTATGGAACGAGACATACTCCTCAATTTGAAACACCCAACTGTACAGATCTTCTCCATCAAATCTGGGAACTTCTAATCGCATCGATGGACCTCAGAAGCCCTGCGAAAAATTGTTATCACCCTCTCCTATGGCGGTGGAGTTATGAGATGATGAAGGTTCGGCCAGAGAAACTTCTTTAGATGTTGGCCATTGCTACTATGAGGATGTGACGATACTTAAAGTTGAAGAAATTTGTTGCGGCAAGGTTTCTTGCATGGTTTGCAGCGCGAGCTGAAACTTTTCTTGGCCGGTTTACTGGATCGGACAAATTTATCGACTTGAGCGCTTAATACGCTGAACGGTTGCTGTCAATCGGTTGAGCCTTGCTCAGTCATGGCAAACTTTCAATGAAAGCACCAATGAAACATTCTACTACAGAACCAAACAATTCACGATGAAGAGTGCGTGAGAACTCCTTGACTTCACGATCACGTAAATACACCTTATACATTTCTTAATTGAATAATTCTTTGATTTCTCAATAGTCTATCATTAAATAGAACAAACAAACGAGTCCAAAAATGAAAATAAAATATGAGTCATAAAGGCCTACGTAATTAAATAACTAAAAAGGAAATAATAATAATAATAATAATAATAATAATAATAATAATAATAATAACTAAACTTAATAATAATAATATCTAAACATAATCTGCCAAATAAGATGGCTTAGCCCAAATATGTTGCGGCCGACCCCTTTCACGCTCATCCCTATGCATAGCCTTGTCTTCTTCTTCATTCTCCATTACTTCTGCAACTTCTTCTACAACCTTGGTTGTAACATATTGGGTGCCACATAATTTTATATATATTAATTTAAAATTTAAATATTTTATATAATTATAAAAAAATATTAAAATTATACTACCTCCGTTTCATAATGTTTGTTGTTTAAGGTTTTTTTTTTAGTTTCAAAATGTTTGTTGTTTTATATAATTTGACATCCTCTCTCCCAATTTTAACCCTCTCAAATCCTACAAGATTTTTTGATTCTAACTTACCTATAATATATGAAGAGAGAAAAATATATGGAGAGAGAAAATATTGTTATTTTTTAGGAAAATATAGATGAATTAGATTTTATGGCATATATAAGGGATGGGTATATTTGTCCACAAAATTAATTCTTAATTCCAGATAAAAAAAACAAAACAACAAACATTATGAAACGGAGGTAGTAGTTTTTTTCTCTATAAATATAACCTAATGTTGGTATGTTTTTACAAACAACTAAACTCTCTTTTTCTCACATATCTTATTTCACAAAAATTTCAATTTCACATTTCTTCTTCGTTTTAAGTTATGGATCAAAATCACCCAAATTATTATCATGACTCCCAAAAATTTTCAAATTTTGGAACTTACTTTCACCCATAAAATTTTTCAAATCTAGAAGGTCAACAAAGTTCTCAATATTATCAAAATTCTCAATTTTCGTCAAACTTTACTCAAATTCTATCATCTTAAAAACTTCCCACCACACAAAATATATCTCGCAATTTATTTGGGATGTTCAACACCCAAACCTAAATCAGAAAGGAGCAAAAAAATGTAAGTTGGTGCGTGAAAGAAGATGTAGCCCTTATGTCAACTTGAATCTAGGCGAAAAGAATAAAAAAAACCCGCAATGTGGTCACGTGTGCATAAATTGTATCACAAAACTCAAGCATAAAATTCAGACGAGCTCAACCCAAGAAAGATCGAATCAATGAAAGGTCGTATGAAACGACTTAGTGAAAATGTAGACAAGTGGGTTGCTGCTTTTGAAGAAGCAAATCAGAGGAAAATAAGTGGCATGATCCAGAAGGATATTGAGATAGAAGCTGATATGATTTATGAAGTGAATAGCAGCAAGTTTCAAGACTTGATTGTTTATAATGATGTTATGAGTAAACATTCAAGGTGGGCTGCATCGTTTCATAACGATGCAACACGACTTCGTCTTGAAGATGAAATGAGAGATGGTGAAGAAAGTGGTGGCAGCACCAAAAGATCAAGAACTTCTGAAGATGAGAAGTATCATATTCCTTCAAATCCAGAAACTCCAACTACTGGGGGCTGCATTTATCAAGTCTATTACATCTCCTGTGACTCGAAAGCATAAGTTGTCCGCTCAACACCAAGAGGCTATTAGAAAATATGTAGAGCGGGCTTTTGGAGTTCTACAAACTCGTTTTGCATTTATTCGACGTCCATATCTTATTTGGGACAAGATTTTGATGGGAAAAATTATAATGACTTGTATCATCATACACAATATGATTGTAGAGGATGAAAAAGATACATACCAAAGCTATTATGATCCCACATAATTTTTGACGGATATATTTTCAACTTCAGATGCCGAACCCTTCCACTACTCTACTGAACGCATCACACGTTTGTCGACTTATATGGTTAATAGGGATCAACTTCGCAATAGAGAAGCTCAGAGCGCTCTTCAAAAGGACTTGATCGAGCACATATGACAAAAATTCGACACTAATTGAATAGGTAATCTACATCTTATGTACTCGTAATTTAGAATTTCACGTGTTCTCATTCTAGTTTCTTTAATTATGTTTTATTTGTTTTAACTCTTGTAATTTTCATTTTGTTGTCAAGTAAATTATGAATTTATAATTGTATGTGTATTTTTTTTTAATTATGAATTTAAAAAATATATCTAATAAATTAATTAATTTTTTTAAATATAATAAAAATTATTATTAAAAAATATAATAATAAATATTTTATATAAATTGAAAGAAAGAAAAATTAATATTTTATTTGAAAGTCAGGTTTAAGGTCGGGTGAGTTAACCTTTTTAAGGTAGGTTCAATTTGAATTATTGAATTTGATTTGGATTTTGTACACTGAGGTTCAGGTAGGGTAGATATTTAAAACGAAATTATTTTTAAGAAAAAGGATTATTCCCGCAAAAGATATCGGACATTGGGGGCTCAACCGGGATTAACAAAGTCCAAGGGGGCGCATTCGCAAGTAAAAAGAAATACAAATTACACACAGTAAAGGTGAAAATACACACAGAAGGAGTGATAGTAGAGACTAGAGAGCAGAGTAGGGTCTCCAATTTAGTTTCGTCTTCCAAAACAACTGGAGAGAGAGAGAGAGAGAGAGATCTTCTATAAATACCTCCAACTGCTCGTTTACAAGATTTTTCAAAAAATTCAGACGCCTTCACGTATAGCAGGAGAAAAATACACCTCCTACTGCGTGTTGGTGTGTGAGGATTTCCACACCAGATTTACTGCGTGTGTGAGAGAGAGAGAGATCTCCGGCAGCAATGCCTCAACGCGGCGCCGCCGCCGCTCAATCGCAGCCGCTTCCGCTAGTCGTGACGCTGAATTGCATCGAAGACACAGTTCTAGAGGAGGAATGCCTGAACGGCGTTGCGGAGGTCGAGCACGTGCCGCTCAGCCGGCTGGCAGAGTCGCGGATCGAATCGGCCGCGGCGGTTCTCATCCACTCGCTCTCGTTCCTCCCACGCGCCGCGCAGCGCCGGCTCCGGCCATGGCAGCTGATTCTGTGCCTCGGATCGTCCGACATCGCCGTCGACTCGGCTCTCGCGGCGGACCTCGGGTTGAACCGGCTGGTCCACGTGGACGTGAGCCGAGCTGAGGAGGTAGCGGATACTGTCATGGCGCTTATTTTGGGGCTCCTGAGGCGTACGCATCTGCTATCGAGACATGCGCTCTCGGCTTCCGGATGGCTAGGCTCAGTGCAGCCGCTCTGCCGTGGAATGCGCCGGTGTCGTGGATTGGTGTTGGGGATTGTTGGTAGATCTGCCTCTGCAACGTCGTTGGCTAACAGGAGCTTGGCGTTTAAGATGAGCGTGTTGTATTTTGATGTGCAGGAGGTATGCTAATTTGGTGAATCTGAAGAAAAAAATATATTTCATTGTTAATACTGCTGTTTGTGGAGGATTCGTTTGAGTGTGCAGTGTGATTATGCTTTTGTGAAAGCTACCTTTCCAATTTTGTCAAAATTGTCTGGTTGGCATGCAGATGAATTTTGGAAGTTTCTTATTTGTGCTGAAAAATGGTATTTATATATTTGGGTTGTATACAATTCAGGTTTCTAATTATGGAAATTGTGACATGTCATGTGTACTAATCTGTAATGTTCTACTTCTACCCCTGGTTACTGAACTGTGGTGCTATCAGTAATTTCTTGACATTGTAAACTACTTCCAGAAATGTTTCATTATCTTTTCCAGACAGTGTTTATGTGCCCTCTGATGCTACATATTCTTCGTGCTGAGAAATTTATTATATGTTCTACAGCCGTGCTCTTTTATTGTTACTTATGGGCGGCATCATCTACATATGTTACCAATAGTAACATATTTCTCTTATCATGGTTTTGGTTGTATGATATGAAACTAGTCCTATCATCTTGTTTCGTTGTATGAGTTAGCTGATCTTTTTAGACAAGGATCAATATATTAGTAGCATTGATATCTTCGGAGTTTCAGAGTTTTCTACTGATCTTTTTATGGTTAATTGAATATATTGATGGTAGTACTTTGCAGAATCTAAGACCAGTAGATGTTTACAGTATATGTGTCATATAATAACCTATGGTTCATATATTTTTATCAACCTTATGTTCCTTACATCTGTATGTAGGGAAACGGTACAGTAAGTCGATCTTCCCTTAGATTTCCTGCTGCTGCGAGAAGAATGGATACACTTAATGACTTGCTTGCTGCAAGTGACCTTGTATCTCTGCACTGTGCTCTGACTAATGATACAATTCAAATTATCAATGCAGAGTGTTTACAACATATAAAGCCTGGTAAAATGTTTAATATTTGTTCATGAGATTTTTCATTGCTTCATTTTTTAAATATATCTCTTATGAGCTGATGCTTCTCTGAAGGGGCATTTCTTGTAAATACTGGGAGCAGCCAGCTGTTGGATGATTGTGCTGTGAAACAACTTTTGATCGATGGCACACTTGCAGGCTGTGCCCTTGATGGTGCTGAAGGGCCACAATGGATGGAAGCATGGGTATGATGAATAGTGTTAGGGTATGACTTAGTATAGAAATAAAGTTCAAAAGTCTACTACCTTTTGGTGATGAAACAGTGTCATGAAATTCCATTAAATACTGCTTGATTACTGCTTTTATTTCAAGAGTCTCATCTACACGCTTTCTTGTATGTGTTTATCTTGCTAAAAATGACCTCAGATATCCTTAGATCATACTTTTAGTGTGTTTGTGTGTGTTTTTTTTCCTTTCTGTGCTGTTTCTTAACTAATACTACTAAGATCTGATTTCAGCTCAGGGAGATGCCCAATGTTCTGATACTTCCTCGGAGTGCAGACTACAGTGAAGAAGTATGGATGGAGATTAGGGAAAAAGTGATATCCATACTACAACAATTCTTCATTGATAATGTCATTCCAAAGAATGCTGTTTCTGATGAGGAGGAAGAAGAGGAGGAAAAAGAGTTGGAAAGTAAGAATGAACAGAGTCGCATGCTTGACAATGAAACTTCATTCCAAGGTTCAGTGGGTGATAGACTAACTGAAAATGTTGAGCTAGTGGCTGAAAGCTCCGGGAAAAAGGTCTTGAATCAGTCAAAAGAGACTTCGTCTCAAAATCAAAGTTCTGTTTTGTCTCAAGGTACTTCAAATAGATCTGAAACAAAGCGAAGCAGATCAAGTAAGAAGGCTAAGAAGAGGCATGGTCGGCAAAAATCTCAGAATAAAGCAGATGATGCTTTGACATTTGAGAAAGAAAGTTCTTCATATAGAGAAGATGATGCTACCATGAGTGGCACAGATCAAGTTTTGAGTTCTAGTTCGCGTTTTGCTTCTCCTGAAGATTCAAGGAACAGGAAAACATCAGTTGACTCAAAAGCAGAATTAACTCCAGAGCTGCTGCTGAAATCAAGCATTGAACTTATCAAGAAATCAGGTGAACTGCTGAAAGATGGATATATTGTATCTTTACATGCAAGAGACCGTCCTGCGCTTCATGTCTCAAGGCAAAGAGTTCAAGGCGGTGGTTGGTTCCTGGATACATTGTCGAATGTCACAAAAAGAGATCCTGCAGCACAGTTCCTGGTTGTGTATAGAAACAAGGTATTTAGATAAGAAATTAAATGCTGTATTGACTATTTCTGACATTCATACTTATATTTGACTCTGTGGAGATTCTATAATAGAATAAAAGGGTAACTAGTTCTAGTCCTAGGATGTATTGGGTTAGAGAATAACATTAAGTTAGCTACTGAATTTCTTCTTTTTCTGTATTTTGCAGGATACAATTGGGTTTAGATCCTTCACTGCTGGAGGAAAGTTATTACAGGTAGGCTCCCAACTGTGTTTCAGTATCTTTCACTTTTTTTTAGGGGGTTTCGTTTTGCGCGGGAAGGGTTGAAGAGATAAAAATATATAAATATGTAGCTTATGCTACTAATAGTTTGGTTTATCATCTTTTGAAATAAGGTCTCGTACAGTCTTTTTAACTGGACGCCAATCAATTTTTTTTGGCGTATATAATATGCTCATGGGAATTTGACTGTGGCTGAGCATTTTGATGTTTGAATTGGCTGATTTGAATGATTGACATATTCTCTCCCATTGTTGTGTTGAGAACATTTTTTGCTTAATATAGTTTTTGGCAAATTAAATTGTCACAGTTTATGTTGCTTGAGCTTTCTCATGGACTTTGCAGATAAATAGGAGGATGGAATTTGTATTCGCCAGTCATAGCTTTGATGTTTGGGAGAGTTGGACATTTGAAGGCTCTCTGGAAGAGTGCAGGCTGGTGAATTGCAGAAATCCTTTGGTATGTCCATTTATACTCTTCTCGGTTCGATTAGATTTATCAATTGTTGTTACATAATGCCCTTAATTAATAGTGTTGGGGAGATCTTAATCCTTCAAGGGAACAATGAGAGGAAGTATGAAGTATCGAATCTGATCGATTTGAGTAAATGTGGCCATAAGTTCCCCACTTGAATAGTTGAATTGATTATGTGTCAGTGTGATCTTTCCTCTCTCTCTCTCTCTCTCTCTCTCTCTCTCTCTCTCTCTCTCTCTCTCTCTCTCTCTCTCTAAGATATATGGCAATCCCTGTGTGCAGGCCGTGTTGGATGTACGCATTGAAATTGTTGCAGCTCTAGGTGAAGATGGTATTACTCGCTGGCTTGATTAGCTGTTGGGAGCTAGAAACGTAAGACTTCTTTCAACACATGAAAAACAAATTTATTTGCTGAGGTTTATGTCCTCATATTTTGTAAAGAATCTCTATTAAAAACATGGATGTATTCCTTTTTCGAATTTTCTTACTCACACCTCCTTGAGATAATATTGTTGTAGTTGAGGACTTAGGCCTATTGTAATTCTATTTGATTTGATTGCTTATTTTCATGTTTCCATTAATGGACCCTTTTTTTATTTTTATTTTTATTTACTTTCTACCATCACCATAGCTAAATTTAACTTTTCCATTTGGAGTTCATTTGCCATAGGCACAGTTTCATGTACAGAACAAATTGTTTTAAAGTTTTGAGATTTTGAGTTTTATTGGTTAAGAACTCCTGAGATTTCGGTTTCAGTTTCCTGTCGTTGTACACATTATCGAATCGAATACCAATTCTATTAGTATGTGTGTGTGTGTGTTTCATTTTTTCTCGTTGAGGAAATTAAATGTTTTAAATTCCTGTTGAAAGGATTATGAAAATTTGGTATTCAACCAAACAGTTGCACCATTAAGTTATTCTTTTTTCCCCCCTTAGATCTTGTGTTTGAATGTTGTTTTTATATAATTTAAGATTTAATTGAAGAGTTATAAACATTGAAAGATAACTAGTGCAACAGGTGAGAATCACCGACAAGCTAAGAGTACCAATACTCTTTTTGTGTGAATATATGTATATAACCAAGTTTGTGTTCTAAAATTCCTTTCTAACCAAGAAATGTAGAATTTTCTTTTCGAATCATGTTTTTTTTAGTTCACCGTAATACCCTTATTGATTTGTGGGACCGGTCAAAATTTGTAAAAAATGAAATCGAAAAAACAAAAGCTGAATTTCTAAAAAACAACACTAACAAAAAAGCTGTGTAACACAT
This sequence comes from Perilla frutescens, assembly GCA_026008535.1. NCBI lineage: Eukaryota > Viridiplantae > Streptophyta > Magnoliopsida > Lamiales > Lamiaceae > Perilla > Perilla frutescens. The sequence goes on from BRKX01000012.1 coordinate 36,139,894, forward strand.
TTGAAATTTCCGTGTAAAACAAAAGTTGAATTTTTGAAAAAACACATCTCTGTAACACGCCAAAAAATTACAAAAGTTGTGCAACATGGCAACACATCCGTGTAAAACCCTTGCTGAATTTATGCACGCCCCAACACCTCCTCTACACGCCCCAAATCCTAATTCAAGAACTAATTAATTAATATGAACGTGTGACATGTTTCGATCTTTGAATTTTTAAAATGATAGTGAGAAAAATCTAAACATTCTAGATTTTTTTTCTTTTCTAAAATAAAATCACAATTAATTTTTTAAAAAAATTACAACATGAATTATTATTAAAGAAATAAAAAAATAGTTAAACAAATTAGTATATCCATTAGTATAAATTTATTTAATTGTTTTGTTTAAATATGAATTAATTTGTTAATATTTAGTTATTAATCAATTTGCTAACTAATTAATTAATAAAAGTTTACACCTTGAATAAAAAGTGTAACACGTTGGAGTTTTAATTTCTTTTTTTCTTTTTATACTTTTACACGTTGAATAAAAGTGTTTCATGCTGAATTTTGCCATGTTACACACTGGATCCAACGTGTAACACAACAAGTTCCAGCATGTAACACGATTTTTTTTTTTTTGTGTTGTAAACTCAATAGTTTTAAAAAAATTAATATAAAATTGAAATAAAAAATTAATACAATCATAATTCAAAACTAATGTTACATGCTAATATATCTAATCATAATTCCTAGTGTTACACGCTAGGAATGAACGTGTAATAACATGTTGGTTTTCAATTTTTTTTTTAACTTTTACAAGTTGAATTGAATAAAAGTGTTGCACTATCATACAACGTGTAACATTTTTTTTTTTTATGTAACACGTTCTATGATCGTGTAATATTTTTTTTTAATTTTTTTTGTTTCTTTTCACAACACGTCTGGATGTTAATCTACATGTTAATCTATTTCTCACATCTTACAAATATTATGTATTATATAATCTAATCATTTAAAAGATACAAAATTTCAAATACGAAATATAATATATCGAATTATCAGATTTCAACGTATTTTTAGTTAACTTTTTTTTCAATTTTATATTTTATCATTGGCTGCAATTTTTATTTCGACAAAAGCATATAAGAAAAGGGAAAAAGCAACAGTATTTAAAAGTGAGAAGTTTTTTCAACAATGTCTACTTATTTTATATAATATACATGTAATGGGTCCCACCAAATCACTCTTTATTCTAAAAAAACTGACATATTCTGGGCAAAGCTGCAAAGAGAATAAATTCTCCCATTTTTGAATTAATCACCCCACCAACCCCACGTCCATATCTATCTATCTCTCTCTCTCTCTCCCCCATGAATATTATAGATTTGAAACTAAAAAAGCCAGAAAAATAACCGTTGCTTTCCCTTAATTTTTTTTCGATCCGAAATAGATAAAGGGTTTCAATCCCCTTCAGTGATGTCGCCGCTTTCTGAACAAGTTAAACAGGTTGGAAATTTTATCTCTCTTTCTCTCTCGCTCTTTCTCTAACTAACAGTAACATTGCTCACAGTTAATCGTCGCCGACAATGGAGGAACGATCGGGAGCACAACCAGAGACGTCTTCATCATCACATGTATGTTTCCGATTTCTGCTTTAAATTTATTTTTGAATCGGTTGATTAATGTTTTCCCTAAAAATAATCGATGTTTACTTTGTTAATTGTGGTTGATGATGGTATTGTTTAAAATAATCGATGTTTACTTTGTTAAATGTAGATTTATATGTTATTTGTGAATTATTATGCTAACCAAGGACAGAATTATATTAACTTTTGCGTTTGAATTTAATCGAGGAATATATCAAAACAATCGAGGAACTATTAAAAAAACTAATCGAGGCACTAAATCGATTAATTCTAAAAAAACCTATTACATTAAATATTAATGTAAACTAATTGATGAATATTTAATTAATCGATGAATATTTAATCTAAAAAAAAGTAATAGATTAATTTAAACAAATCTAATCTATTAATTTAAGATTAATCGATTAATTCAAAAAAAAATTAAGCGATTAATTTTTAAAAAAACTAATCGATTGATATTTAAAAAAATCTAATCGATTAGTTTAAAGAAAACCTATTACATTAATATTTAATGGGATGTGCATACGCGCCTGTTGTGCCCCTGTCCATGGCATCTAGTGCAAAACTGCCTCCGTGCACTGGACGAGGCCTCAAACGGGGCTCGAGCTCTGGATGTAGATGGACGCCCAGCACGTCGTCTGATCTCTGGCGCCAAGACCACTCGTACTCCAAATGCATCGGGCATAATCCATTGTTCTGGATGAGGCAGCCCCCTGATGACCGAATTATACATGCCTACCAAGCTCTCCGCCTTGTAACACCTGTCCACATAATCATATATAGCCGCCCCAGTACAACTGCGAAAGGGAAAATAAAGTTCAACACACTCGATTAGCTACATGTAAGAAAATAAGAACAAATAGTCATTTAAATATCATACCAGATGACCGCTGCCGCGTGAGAACAGGGGATCAAGTCCAGCTCGAACTCACGATAGTCATAGGTCCGGTTCTGAAGATCGACCATGTAGACCTCCCTCCCAACCTCGACTTTCCATAAAGTTGCTAATGTAGTGGGCCGCACGGCATAGCAGCGTCCCTTATCGACGTTCCCCGAAAGCTTCAGCGCGATGCCATCAGTCAACACATGATTTGAGCCCTGTGCTGCCGTACGTCGCTCGACGAACCACTGCTCAACAATTGATCTAAACATCTCCAGCAGCGAGCAAACAGGTAACCTTCTCGCCCACAACAGACGAGCATTGAGACTCTCCGCCGCATTAGATGTCATGAACTTGTAGCGCCGTACGGGACAGTGTGAACAAGCCCAATGCACTGGGCCAATATTACACAGCTTTTGATATGCATTTGGACAGACCTGCTCCAACGTCAACATACTCTCCTGGAAGGTGTCTCTCCGATATGCGTAGGAAGCCTCCTGAAATAGCGTCGTCACGTGTTTCCCTCTCTTCGTCATCTTATTCTTCAAATGGTAGTAGCACAGTCCGTGCGTCGCTCTCGGGAAAACGGCCTCCACGGAATTTTTAATGCTCTAATGCTGATCCGAAACGATGAGAAGATCATCTATGTCACCCAGAGCCATGTGCAAGTGGGCCAGGAACCATATCCAAGATTCGTCGTTCTCTATCGGTCCGAGCCCAACTGCAACAGGTAAGATCTGTTCGTTGCCGTCCTTCGTCACAGCGACAAAGAGAACACCCTTGTTCTTTCCCTTCAGGTGGGTCCCATCGATCACAAGCACTGGACGAGCATACTGGATAAATGCATTGACACACGCACCGAGAGCAAGGAATGAATGCTTGAACCGACCATCACTCGTGATCTCCATGTCTACTACAGTCCCCGGATTCATCAATTGCAGAGTGTGAAGAAAAGCGGGCAACTGTGCATAGGACTTGTTAAAGTCTCCATATACCATCTGAATGGCAATGTTCCTCGTGCGCAGAGTGAAGCTGTAGTCGATATGGATGCCAAACTCACGCACAAGCTCCGCCATAATCTCCTTCAGCTTCAGAACAACCCGTTCGTCCACCAATCTACGAGTAAAGTATTTTCCGAGCACTCGTGCAGGTACCTGTCGCGGAGCAATTCGACCCATATCAAGATGGCATGTGTGAGTGCCGTTGAACTTGTATATTCTCCACATATGCCCATCAGCAACCGCAAAGCACTTGAACGGGCAATCACCGCCATGCTTGCAAACATAGCCCAATCGTGACCTATTTGAGCGATACACGACATACTCCACTCGATTCTGCATGTGATAGATACCGACCGCCAGGGCGAGATCATCCTTCGTCTGAAAAATAGCTCTCTGGTGCAGTGTATCTGAGTCTGGTGCTGGTCCCTCATCCCAAGATAGTGGACCCGCAATGTCCCAGTCAGCAAGGGGAACCACCCAATTGCTCGAAGGCCCGTCAGATCTAAACGGAACACCAGTGGTAGATGGTGGGATGACTCCTGTCAAGCACAGCAATCTGTTTGTACGATCAGCAGAAGAACGAAGCCAGCCACTGAATTCTGTCAACAGTGACTCCACCAACCTCGTTCTATCATTCACCTCTTCTTGTTCTTGTTCTTCTTCTTCTCCCTCTTCTTCTCCTTCTGCCTCTTCTTCTCCTTCTCCCTCTTCCTCTGCAGTAGGACCATGCGTCTCTGCATGTGAAAAGTAGGGAACATAGTCGTCCCTCATAGATGGTCCGGCTCCAGAACCTTCCAACTGTCTTGAAATCACATACACGACCATCTCAGTAGTCTGCTTGTGAAGCAAATCGAGCAAATCTCCATCATCTTGCAAAGATGCTCTGATCCGTCTGCTAGTATTGGTGCTGGTGAGGTAAAATAATTCATACTCGATCCTGTTCGGGTCAGTCCGCAACAACTTGTGAACCTCCCTCACCAGTGAGCTAAAACACAGCTTATCGGATGACATCGTCACGAGTTGCTCGTCCCCATCTACATATTCTGATCTCTCCCATCGTCCACTGTGTCATACAATAATGCGGCGTCTAACCATCTGCAATTTATAAACAATGCTACATGAGATCACAATTTAACCCTAAACCCTATTAAACCCTAAAGCCTATAAAACACTAAACCCTAAAGTCGTAAACCCTAAAACCCTATAAACCCCAAGCCTCTATTAACTTTAAATTAACCTCAATTAATAAAATCTCCTCGATTAATTCTAAAAACTAATCGATTAATTATTAATTGATTAGTTTTAATTAAATTATTAATCGATCAGTTTTAATTAAACTATTAATCGATTAGTTTTTTTTAAAATTATTAATCGATTAGTTTATTTTTAATTAAAGTACTAATCGATTAGTTTTTTTAAAACTATTAATTTTTCTTAATTAATAAATTAGTGCCTCAATTAATTTTTTTTTTAATTTATTGATTAGTGACTCGATTTAGTTTTTGTTTCTAAAATTAATCGATTAGTAACTCGATTAATTTTTTTAAATATTAATCAATTAGTTTTTTTTAATTATTAATCGATTAGTTTTAATTAAATTATTAATTGATTAGTTTTAATTAAACTATTAATCGATTAGTTTTATTAAAAATTATTAATCGATTAGTTTGTTTTTAATTAAAGTACTAATCAATTAGTTTTTTTTAAAATTATTAATCGATTAGTTTGTTTTTAATTAAAGTACTAATCGATTAGTTTTTTTAAAAACTATTAATCGATTAGTTTGTTTTTTATTAAACTACTAATCGATTAGTTTTTTTTAAAACTATTAATTTTTTTAATTAATAAATTAGTGCCTCGATTAATTTTTTTTAATTTATCGATTAGTGACTCGATTTAGTTTTTGTTTCTAAAATTAATCGATTAGTAACTCGATTAATTTTTTTAACTAATCAATTAGTTTTTATTTTTCAATTTAATCGAGGAAGGCCTCGATTAGTTTTCGTTTTTGTAATTTAATCGAGGAAGGTCTCGATTATTATTATAATTAGCGAGGAAGGCCTCGATTATATTTATGTGTTCCTCGATTATATTTATGTATTCCTCGATTAAGTTATAAAAAATATTGAAGTGTCCCTCGATTATATTTAAGGCCACGATCCCATTTAAGTGTTTTTTACAAAGCCCTCGATTATATTTAAGTGTTACTCGATTATTTAAAAATTAGCCTCGATTAATTATAAAAATTGCCCCGATTAAATTTGAAATAGCCTCGATTAATTCTACGAGCCTCGTTTAATTCTAAATAAAACCTCCATGAATTCTAAAATAGCCTCGAATAATTCTAATAGCCAAGATTTATAGTGTACCACATGCAACTCTTCAAAATATAAAAGATTAAAGGGTACGACATGCAAATCTCTACGTCGCCTATTTTTAAATTAAATCTAACAACACATGCAATATATAATCAAAACAATAAATATTTGCAAAATAAGTGGAAAAAAATAGAGAGTACAAAACGTACCTTTGAAAGTTGCTAGTGCACTACTTTTTTCTTCAGAAAAATCTCGTCTTTCGCCTCCTTGCTTTGAAAAATTTCTCCAACTTTTGCTCTTCTTCGTCGCTTTGTTGTGTAGTGTGAATAAAAGTTTGTACTGTAGTGGAGATTTGTATTGTATTGTGAATAGTGAGCTCGTCTATTTATTCAAAAATTTAACCTATCTCGTCACAACACATTAAATTGTATTAAATTCGGTCCTACCTTCCATTCTTTTCATTAATTGGGTCCAACCTTCCCCCTCTTTTCATTACTAACCTGTACATGTATTAAATTCGCCCTCCTACCTTTCTTTCTTTTCATTTAATGAAGCCATTTACCTTCCTTCTTTTTATTTATTGAAACTAGTTACACAAAAAAGAAATAAATGCATTCATTACTCGTGGCTAGTTAAGATATTAATCGAGAATCTCTTAAAATTAATCTATATATTTTTTAATAAATAATCGAGGCCCATTAAAAAATAATCGAGTCAATTTAAAAAAAATAATCGATACTTTTAAAAAAATAATCGAGACAATTTAAATTAATAATCGAGACTTCATTTTAAGGGTTCAAATCTTCTTAAATAATCGAGGCTTGTTATAAGCCTCGATTAGTTTTATCTCAAGTAATCGATGATTGTGCACTAATAATCGATGAAGTCTAAAATAATCGAGGCTTCTAGTTAATTGGGTCAAGTTAAATAATCGATTAAAGTTAAAATAATCGAGTCAAGTTAAATAATTGATTAAATCTAAAAAAACAAATCTTCTTAAACCATCATAATCGAGGAGCCTCAATCGAGGCTTCTAGTTAATTGGCTTCTTATGAAATATTCGAGACCACTTTTGTAAACTATTTTTTAATATATAATCGAGGCTCAACTTATAAAATTAATCGAGTCTAAGAATTAATCGAGTCTTGTAATTTTAATCGAGGCAATTTACAATATATAATCACGGCTACAAAATAATCGAGGCTTACTATAAATAATCGAGGCAGTTAGAATTGTTAGGGTTTCGTTTTTAGAATTAGGGTTTCGAGCTGTTAGAGTGTATTTAATGCCTGACAAAAGTACAATGTGTCAATCATTGAGTGTGGGGACCAAGTCTATTATAGTACAAATTGCCTAACAAACTACCTATTTTTTAAAATTGTTGTTTTTTCCCAATTACTATTTACTTTTGTCTACTTTTATCCATTTAGACTTTATCATTTACTATTTTAAAAAGTAAAAAAAAAATTGAAAATGTAATACGTTCAAATGAATGTGTCACAAAAAATGAAAAAAAGAAAAGAAAAATAATGTGTAGTGTGCATGCGTGTAGTGTGAATGTGTTAAAATCAACGTGTAGTGTATACGTATATAGTGAAAGTCCGTATTGTGTGTGTGTGCGTGTAGTAAACCAACGTGTAGTGTGTGTAGTAGACAAAGTGTAGTGTGTAGGTTTGATTTTTTCAAATATTCATTAAGGGTAAATAGGACGTGCATTCTTGATTAGAAAAGAACATTCTACCATTCTTAGTTGGAAAAGAAGTTTCCAACTTGATTTTGGTTACTTTAATTTTTCACCCTACTTTTTTAGAGGCTTCTATGAAATTTTGATTTTGTCCTCCATATATTCTATTTTTCAGAATATTTTTAAAATAATTTCATATATATTAGTCGTATAAAAACTTTTATCATGAATTCATAATCTAAGAGAGCAAATCAAATCCTCTATCCCACTTTTCTCTATCTTATTTGGTGTCTCATTTTACTTTTTATTCGATTTTCATCAATTTTTTTCTTCAATTTCAATTTATTATGGCTTAATTTAATTTTATAATTATTATTTAGGGTTCATTCCACCAAATTAGGGTTTATATTTATTTTTTAATATTTATTTCTTATTTTTTAGTTAATATAATTGATTAATATGGTTGATTATTCCAAAAGTAGGGTATATAATTTTTAAAAAAAATTTAATTTTTAGCAATAAATGTTGATTATGATTTGCAATACTATAATAAAATTTATTTTTATGATAAACATTTTTAAAATATTAAATTTCATAGTGGGACACAATAGTGGGACATGAACCCTAAAAAATAAATATAAATCCTAATTGGGTGGAATGAACCCTAAATAATAATTCTAAAATTAATCTAAGACATAACAAATTGAAATTGAAGAAAAAAAATTGACGAAAATCGAATAAAAATCAAAATGTGACATGAAATGGGATAGAGAAAGTCAAAATAGATAAAAATCGACAAAAGTAAATAGTTTTTGGGAAAAAACAACAACTTTTAAAAATAGGTAGTTTGTTAGGCAATTTGTACTATTAAATAGTTGGTCCCCACACCCAATCATTGCCACAGTGTACTTTTGTCAGTTATTTATTTAAACAATGCACAGCCTAAGACTGAAACTTTAATTCTAATAAATTTCTCGATTATTATTGGGCACGCATCAATTAATTCTTGGAATCGATTATTTTAAAAAAGTCACGCAAGGTTCATCGATTAGTGTAAGGTTCATCGATTATGTTGTAAGGTTCATCGATTAACTTTGGTAATGCATATATTAATTTTTAAGCAGCATCGACTAATTTTAAAACAGCATCGATTATTTTTGTGAAGCGTCGATTATTTTATAAGAAGCATCGATTAATTTTTAAGATTCATCAACTAATTTTTAGAAGTATAGATTATTTTTTAATTTGAAAATAGGCGATAGAGAGAGATACGCATGTCGTACCCTTTTATCCGTAATATATTTATGATTTTCATGTTTTTGACTATAATCGTGGCTATTATAATTAATCTAGTTATTTTTTAGAATTAGTGGAGGCTCTTAGGCTCTTAGAATTAATCTATGCTATTCTAAATTTAATCGATGCATTTTTTTTACTAATCGAGGAAGTAGTTAGAATAATCAATGCTTGTAGGATTAATTGATGTTAGCCACAATATAATCGATGAATAAATTGAATTCACTTATAATTTAATTGATGAATATTTTAGAATAATCGATGAATTTTTTAGAATAATCGATGAAGAGTTTAGTAATCGATGAACCTTTTAGAATAATCGATGAATTTTTTTATTAATCGATGTTAGTTTTAGCAATAATCGTGGATATTTGAACTAGTAATCGTGACCTTTTTAACTTAATCGAGGACCTTATTAAATTATAGAGGCATAATTGAAATTACTATTAATCGAGGCATAGATTAAAATTAATCGAGGTATAGGTTAAAACTAATTGATGGAGGCTCTTAGAAGTAATCGAGGATATTTAAAAATTAGAGTTAATCGCTGATAATTAAATTTAATTTAATCGAGGAAGATTGTAAAAATAATCGATTAAAATAATCAATTGTAAATAATCGATTAAAATAATCAATCGTAAAATAATCGATCGTAAATAATCGATTAAAACAATCGATTGTAAATATTACAATTCATTAAAACAATCGATTAAAATAATCGATTGTAAATATTACAATTGATTAAAACAATCGATTAAAATAATCGATTGTTAATAATTGATTAAAATAATCGATGATATTAAAATCAATCACAGTTATTTTAAATTTAATCGATGCTATATTAAATTTACACACAACTTATACACTATAGTATAATTAAATTGATTCTCACATGTGAAATCCTAATACAACCTATATACTATATAGTATAATCAAATTGATTCTCACAAGTGAAATCTCGATAAAATCTACACACCATAGTGTAATCATTTTGATTTTAATATAGTGTATATGTTGTATCGGAATTTTATTTGTGAGGATCACTTTGATTATCGATTATGAAATCTCGAAACAACCTATACACCATAGTATAATTAAATTGATTCTCACATGTGAAATCCTAATACAACCTATACACTATATAGTATAATCAAATTGATTCTCACAAGTGAAATCTCGATAAAATCTACACACCATAGTGTAATCATTTTGATTTTAATATAGTGTATATGTTGTATCGGAATTTTACTTGTGAGGATCACTTTGATTATCGATTATGAAATCTCGAAACAACCTATACACCATAGTATAATTAAATTGATTCTCACATGTGAAATCCTAATACAACCTATACACTATATAGTATAATCAAATTGATTCTCACAAGTGAAATCTCGATAAAATCTACACACCATAGTGTAATCATTTTGATTTTAATATAGTGTATATGTTGTATCGGAATTTTACTTGTGAGGATCACTTTGATTATCGATTATGAAATCTCGAAACAACCTATACACCATAGTATAATTAAATTGATTCTCACATGTGAAATCCTAATACAACCTATACACTATATAGTATAATCAAATTGATTCTCACAAGTGAAATCTCAATAAAATCTACACACTATAGTGTAATCAATTTGATTTTAATATAGTGTATATGTTGTATCGGAATTTTACTTGTGAAGATCACTTTGATTATCAATTATGAAATCTCGAAACAACCTATACAGTATAGTATAATTAAATTGAATTAATCGTGGACATATAATCGAATTAATCATGGACATACAATCTATACACTATTAGCCTCGATTGTGTGTGTGTATATATATATATAAGTCATGAAACCTATTAGCATCGATTATTTTTTTAAGTTCCTCGATTGTTTGAATAGGCCTCGGTTATTTTAATTTAGTTCATCGATTAATATAAAAATTTAGTTAAGTAATCGATGCTAGTAATTATTTAAAACAATCGATGCCTTATGTTGCATTATTTAAAAAAATCGATTAATCAATTAAGAAACTAAAAGCCTTATGATGCCTCGATTAAAAGCCTTATGATGCCTCAATTAATAAACTAAAAGCCTTATGATGCCTCGATTAAAACAATCGATGCCTTATGTTGCATTATTTAAAACAATCGATTAATTAATTAAGAAACTAAAAGCCTTATGATGCCTCGATTAATAAAATAAAAGCCTTATTATGTTGCCTTATGATGCCTCGATTAATAAACTAAAAGCTTCGATTGTTTTAAAGTTCCTCGATTGTTTTAAAGTTTCCTCGATTATTTTTTAAAGTTCCTCGATTGTTTTAACAGACCTCAGTTATTTTAATTTAGTTCATCGATTAATACAATAGCATCAAATTAACCGACGATTGTAATCGAAGAAGATATTTACATATTTAAAAAAAAAGGAAGCCTACTTGATGAGAAGATGATCGGTTGTGGCTAGGTTTTTTTTTTAATTGCAGCTGTGAAGCCCTTCTTTTTAATTACACACAACCTATACACTATAGTATAATTAAATTGATTCTCACATGTGAAATATTTCATTAATTATCACTTTGATTAATCGATTAATTAAATATTCACTTTAATCGATTAATTAAATATTCTCACATGTGAAATATTCACTTTTTAATCGATTAATTAAATATTTCATCGATTATCACTTTGATAATCGATTAATTAAATATTCATCGATTATCACTTTGATAATCGGCGGTTAGTTTTTTTTTTACTTTTTAATCGATTAATTAAATATTCATCGATTATTTTTTTTAAATAAAATATTAATCGATTATGATTTTTAAAATTCCTCGATTAGTATTAAATTATTCTAGGATTTCCTCGGTTAGTTTTTTAAAATTAATTATTCATGGATTAAAATTCCTCGATTAGTATTAAATTATTCCAATCGAGGCTCGACGACAATCGATGACGGCGGGTTGTGTTTTTTCTCTTTTTTTTTTGCTGTTGGGTATGCTTTATGTTCTGTTTTCCCTAACTTCAAATTGAGAGAGAGAGAGAGAGAGAACGTGGGGTTGGTGGGGACTTTACTTTAAAAGTTGGGATAATTTATGTGAAGCAGAATAGTGTCAGTTTTTTTCAGATATTGTGGGACCCTTAGATGAATATTGTGAAAAAAAGCACATATTGTCGATAAAACTCATAGTTTTTAAACCCTGTTGCTTTTTCCATTTAATTATTTGCTTTTGTCGATATAAGCTGGGCTCCCATAGAGAAAAGTGGAATAGAGGATTTGATTTGGGTGGTGGCGGGTTGAGTTTCTACTTTCTAGTAGTTAGGCAAAACTCTATCGCCTGCTCTCTCTCTCTCTCTCTCTCTCTCTCTCTCTCTCTCTCTCTCTCATAGAATAGGTAATGATTGCTGCCTCATCGTGCATTTTTCGATCTCGGATCTCTTCACGTAGATTATTATGATTGACGTTTACAAAATGTTAATTTCTACAAATTAAATATTAATTACAGCATAAATTTTTGGGTGCCAAGTTGTAAAATTCATCAGTTAAAGTGTGGGGCAAGTCTCCTGTATATAAGATGTACACCAGACGGTCAACGTGTTGACTGGATCAATGCGTGTTGACTCGATCAATGTTTTGACCAAAAAATTCGACAAAATTAGTACCATTCATAACACTGAAAAGTATCGTTTCAAAGACCTAAAAGTATCATTTGTATCAATAAAAAGTATTGGCCAGAAAAAAAATAAAGAAAAAAACTGTTAAGATTAGTATCAATCGAAACATTAAAAATTATCAGTTGTATCCTTAAAAAGTATCATCCGTTTTCACGATTTTTTTGGTCAACGCTTTGATCGAGTCAATGCGCGTTGACCCGATTAACACGTTGACCGTCTGATGTACATCTTATGTATAAGAGTTTTTGTGTAGAGGAGCAATAAATATTCAATGATTTCACTTTCTCAAAAACATAAATAAACCAATCAATGATTTCAGATTTAGTGAAATTGCGATAACGTTAACCTTCAACAAATTATGGCCGTGTTAAAAATTATTTGATACTTTATTTCAGTTGGGTGTGATCGAGTTCATTTGGTGGTTCCAACACGGATTTGTACAAAAATTATAAGATAAGAATTAATTAGGAAAAAACTCTATTTCTACATTGTATACTAGTCAATAGATACAATCATAATTCTATGATGACTTTAATAACGTGCAATATTATTGGTACATCTGTGCGTAAGAGCTACATGACATGATGCAACATATCGTATCATTTTGAGTCTTGAGAAAATTGAAGATTTATGTAAAAACGTGAATTTGGAGAGTTTTAAAGCGTTAATTTCTTCTATTTCACTCACGTACTATATTTTACTAGTTTTGCACCCGTGCGATGCACGGTAATAATTGAATTTATTCAAAATAAATAAAGATAATACATATTACAAATTTATATGAATAAATGAACTAAAAAAACTATAGAATATTATAAATTTTGAAATGGTTATATACATACAACATTTGTAGTAATCAAACTATAACACTATCTTAGTTATATGAATAAATTCACTAAAAAACTATAGGATGTTATTAATTTTAAAATGATTATCTATATACAACATTTGCAGTAATCGAACTATAATAATGTCTTTCATAAATTAAAATTTTAGTGGTGTGATCATTTAAATTTAATGTGTCATATATAATAAAGTCAATTTATATATATAAAAAGGTAAACTTATTATAAAAAATAATATGAGTGTTGAATTTATTATAAAACTTCACACACACACACATGCAATATAGTGAAATAACTATTTTATATATATACTTAAAATCAATAATTGAGCATGTCAAAGAAATCAAATAAAGTAAAAGTAATGAAAATCTATATAAATTTACATTTAAGCAATTAAAATTTTCTAAAATATTAATCACAATAATTTTGAAGCCATACACATGCACATAGAGAGATAGATAGAGTTTGCATACGTATGATATATATAAATAGATAAAAAATCTAAATTTATTTTGCATATAACGAACGAAGCCCTGTTCGAATGTGAACACTTCATCCTTGATCAAATCATCATCATCACTACAACACGTTAATCTCTACGAAAATAATTTTAGCGTGTTCTTATTCTGTGAAAGACTCCACCGAAGGCGGAGAACCTCCCGGAACGTAGGTTGTGATGACAGAAAACTGTAGGAGCCATGCTTCTCCCATCGGCGATACAACATCCTCACTACAACACAACAACAAAAATAAAATCAGTCGATGATATGAGTTGAAAAGGAAAACAAAATTACAATATTGTTTTCTTGAGTTTTTGTCCGCCGAAGTCTTTGCTAGGGCATGAGCAGATCATTCTAGTGTCGTCGGTGGTGGACAACAACTGGCGGCCATTGTATTACGTGCAAAGCCCATTGCACGACTTGCACGCTGAGAAGTTGGGAAGAAGACGATGACAACGTTCCACTCGACGCCAATGCTGGGTAGCCACAGAGGAGGGTCGCTGTCGCGGTCGCACTCCTCTGTGGGCCATCACTCCGGAGAGTCCTCCACCAACCGCTTCTCCGGCTCGCTCAATTCCGAATCGAGAAAAGGTCTCTCCAAACAACGTCGGATCTGGCGTAGAATGGGCGGAGTGCGATGTGATTGACGAAGAAGGCCTTCTAAAACATGAGGAGTGGTGTGGGATTCTATTTTTTTTGCTTTCCTTGTGGGGTTTCTCGTGCTTCTTTCATTTTTCTCTTCTTCTTTCCTATTTCACTTCCCAATTTGCCCAATTTGCGAGATGATTATATATGTATTCGGACACAAGAAAATTGACGGATGAATAACTGTTGTATTCATGCCATAAAAACCGTTCACGATTGTGATGTGCAGATAACTGAAAAAAACGACTCACAATTGTGATGTGCGTATAACTACAAATACAAAATTTGGCACAAAATTTGAATTAGCAGAAACTGTGTTTTTATATATATATATAGATTATACGTTAATCGCTTGATATAAATTTCTTGCACTCCACTCACGTGCTCGATTTATGTAAGTTATAAATTATGGTTGGTGGAATAGACAAACAACATGTTTCATGAAGTCAAGGAAGATAGGCATTTACAATCAATGTGTAGTGGGTATGTTTGCAGCCTCATGCCTCAGCCTTAACCAAATTTACATTATTAGATTTCATAAAAATAAAATAAAATAAAAAGAAGAAAAGGGAAAGAAAACCCTTCACACCCCATGAGGTGGGTCAAGTAGTGGTAGTTTTTTTTTTTGTTTTTTTGTCACAAATATAAAACTTTTGTTCCTTCAAATGATCTAATGGTGGATTGAGTGGTAAAATTATCACTATTAAAATGGTCCGTACAAAAAGAGGGTCGACCCAGTCAAAAAAGCCCTATGGACTTGGGTCGGGTCGGGATAGCCCGACAAATTAACACTATCTGAATGCTCAATCTAACTCGCTTGACTTTTTAGCCTGTATTTCACATAGGATCCCGACTCTATCCGATTTGACAGTATAACTGGGAGTTTTAAAAATTTCCATCAATAGCTACTAGATCAAATTCGTCACGTATATATTGTTCAGTGAGAGGTGTAAGATTTATTAATGGTCACATGTCATTAATAATTAGAATATTTATATTAATTTAAGTATCTTAATTGTATGGTTTAAATAATTTGATGTTTATCTGATAAATTGGTCATATTTATCTAAAGATGGTTTCACGATATCAATCATATTGATAGAACGTGTATATATAATTGGTGATTCTGTGCATAAGGAAAACAGTGAAGGAGAGAAACACAAAATTATATATAAAAGAAACACAAAATTATATTTTCTCTATCATCTAAAGGCTGCACAGAAAACGGTGAAGGAGAGAAACCAACTTCTTCATCATCGAATAAGTTATGACTTATCAAGGTTAGTATTCTGATTTATTTATTGAATGTGAAAATCATGAAGTTCTAAGATCCGTGCAATTTATGTTTACATGTGGTATCAGAGCATGATTTTAGAACTTAATGATTTTTCATTCCTAAATGATTTAATGAGCGTGAATTGAATTCCTTATGATTTAAATTGCAATTCGATTCATCAAGAAAATTAAATAACCACTTCCGCTGTAAATATATTACGGTAATATATTTATATGACTGTTTCGTCGAATCAAGGCAAATTCTATTGGATTCATGGCAGAATGTTTGAATAAACGAGTTTTGAATTGCTCGAAGTTGTATTGGTGATACTTAATTTATGCGATAATTAACAACTCTGCAATTTTGCCAAACACACTTTTATCGCCGTAACTTGATCTCAAGGCATGTATATATGAATCTGTGTATCATTCACTAATATTCCTTTGAGAATTAAACTGATGTCGTCGTTATTGAATTAATTGTCGCAAGATTTGTACTTGCTGTATTAATATATCAAGAATTTAGGATTCAATTCCACGCCACTACCTTGATTAGCTCTTCAATATTTTGAAGATATTATTGAGATTGATTATGGATTGATTTAATCTAATTTAAGTCAGATGATCAATTTTGTTATGTTTGACATTTTTTTCCATGTGTCTAATTAATTAATGTGGCATATCATGATTATTGCTTTTGGAATAAAATTCATAATCTGTATGTTAACGATTATATATTTAAGCCAAATCACATATATATAGTTATATTATATGCATGATTATGATGGAATATTATCAATTTTAATTGATGTTTATTTATGATATGGATTTTTTAATGTTCGTTTGTTAATCACCAAAGTGGTCTGAGATGAAAATTTAATAAATTTTAATCATATAATTATTTTCAATTATTCATAATAATGTGATGTTTGATTTAAGTAATTTTAAATTATGGGTAATTGAATTTCATAATTACAAGATACTTAAGAATCACCAAAATGTTGATTATACATTCTTATAATTTATAAATATAAAGTGTGATAATTGATATATTAATATCATGTTCTAACTACCCAAAGGTTGATTATATGTTCTTATAATTTATGAATATAAAGTGTGATAATTGATATATCATGTTCTAACTATTTTGGATATCCAAAGATAACAAAATGGTTTAAAGTTGTCATGTTCAATTATCAAATTATAGTAAATTTGCATGCATCATTATGATTGTATATTGTTGTATCACCCAAAAGAGTGCATCAATGTACATTTATTGTTTATCAATCCTGAATATGTTTAAAGCAACTCAAAGCATTAATATGTAAAAAATTACATTATCCTTGCAGTGCCAACTCTTGTCGTTCTTCATTCGCATGCTTCATCTCTTCCAATGTTTAATGGATTGAACTTTTCTAATTGGTGTGAACAAATCCGATTTCACCTTGGTGTTTTGGATCTTGATTCATCACTTAACGTTGAAAAATCTGTTATTACTGATACTCGCAGTGCTGCTAAAAAGTCTATTCATGATGCTTGGATGAAATCAAACAAACTAAACCTTATGTTTATACTAATGGATATAGCAGACAATATCCAATCTACCATTTCTAACACTGAAAGTGCTAAGAAATTTCTGAAATTTATGAAAGAACGTTCCCAAACTGTTGATAAATATGTTGCTGGGACTTTAATGGCTATTTTAACCTCTATGAAATTTGATGGTTCTCGTAGCATGCATTTACAAGTCATTGAAATGACAAACCTTACAATAAGACTTAAGTCATTGGGGATGAGTGTGGATGAGAACTTCTTTGTGCAATTTATTATAAACTCACTTCCCTCTGAGTACAGTCTATTCCAAATAAACTATGATACCATGAAAGATAAGTGGAATGTGAATGAACTTTATGGAATGTTAGTTTAGGAGGAAACGAGGCTTAAGAATCAAAGAACTCATTATGTTCATCTCGCAATTAATCAAGGATCTGGTAAGAAAGTCATTAGAAAGAAAGGAAAATACAAGCAAGGACTACATAAGGTGAATGAGTCATGTGCCCAAATTCAGAAAAAAGAACTTAACAGTTGATCGGCCAAAATTTAGCACTCCCGCAAGAGAACGAGGCTGTGTAAATAGGGGTGAGCAAGTGTTGTATCCACAGAGACTTACTAGAATTTTTTGTGCATACTATGAAATCAAATCTCGATTATTATCTAGACGGTGAATAAAAAGAAAATCTAACTAATCTAAACTAATTAAGGAAAGTAATAAATAAACGGAAAAATAAATAGAGACGAAAACATGAAGGTAGAGGTACTCTCGAGATTGATTTCTTCAGGTACTTAGCACTAATGATCCTACTGAATGTCTATTTGTGGTGTCAATTTTCACTAAGGCAATCGCTAATGCATCCTAAGCCCTCTCTTGAGGCACTCAAGTTTGTAGGGTATACGCTAGGTTCACCGTCTCCGATCGAATCCTATACATGTACTTACGAAAAGCTCCCCTCACTCCAAGCCTCAATTCTCTCGAATTTATTAACAAATGCATCTCGTGTCTAGGGTTCATCTATTGAGACTCATTTCTCAAATTATGAATCAATAGATAAAATCGTGTCAATTAGTGATCAATTAATTAACACCCAATAGACGAACACAATACAATGCAAGGACTAAATTATCTTAAGAAAATAAAAATAAAAACAAGAAAAAAAAACTTGATACAATCCGGAAGTTGGGTCTCGACTCTTCTCTTGCTTCATATCTTCTCATCTTTGCTCCATCTTCAAGTTCTACCTCATTATTCACCCTAGCTAGGGTGTAAGTTTGATGTGTGGCTAGGGATTGAAATGTGTGTGAGAAGAGAATTTTGTGTGTGTGTGTGTGTGTGTTTTTTTTTGGAATTGGGAGTGTGGAGGCTTTTGATTCAATTTGGGGGGGGGGGGGTTTATAAATAGCGGGGAACAATTTTTTCCCAAAAACTGATTGTAAAATGGATAAAAAGCTTGAAAATCCAAAAACCAGGGCTGGAGGTGCAATACGGGCTCGGTTGCGCCTCCATTCATGCTGTAGGTTGTGTCCGGGATAAAGAAAAACATGCCTAGTGTCGGAACATGTCACTCGCGCCTCTGGTCGTGCTGCCAGTTGCGCCTCTGTTTCTGCGCCTATACCTTTTACGATTTTGCTTCGTTTTCCCTCATTCGATTCTCTATCATCCCATGGTATTGAATTTATTAAATTAGCATTAAATCATCTTCCATTTACTATACAAACTCAAACAAGAAACAAAACTTTCAAGACGGGAGGTTAAATGCTCAAATTATGTTAAAGCTCTTGCAAAACTCTTCAAATCACTTCATTTAAATCTCAAAATATTATGAAAAAATACCACTCATCAACAGTCTTAAGTGCCGGTTTTGTAGAAAACTTGGACACTTTTAAAGAGATTGTCTGAAACGTAAAGCATGGTTCAAAAAAAAAGATATATAGAATATTTTTATATGTTTCGAATCTAATTTAGTTGAAGTTCCTAATAATACTTGGTGGCTTGATTCTGGCTATACCACTCACGTTTCAAATACAATACACGGATCCCTTACGACCCGAATCACAAATCCAAATGAAAACTTCATTTATATGGGAAATCGAGTCAAAGCTCATGTTGAAGCCATTGGAACTTTTCGTTTGATTCTAGATACTGGACATCACTTAAATTTTCTTGAAACTCTTTATGTTCCTTCTGTTTCTCATAACTTAATTTCTTTATCTAAACTTGATTATGTTGGATATTCTTTTAAATTTGGTAATGGATGTTTCAGTTTGTTTAAGCAAAATCTTTTTATTAGTTCTGGTATTCTGTATGATGGCTTATATAAATCAAAGCTTGATCATCTTATTGTCGTGACTGTCTTAACCTTGCATCATAATGCTGGAATTAAACGTGATTTAGCTGATGAAAATTATGCTTACTTGTGGCATAAATGTTTGGGGCACATCTCCAAAGAAAGATTACAAAGATTAGTAACGAATGAAAATTTCCCTAATTTAGATTTTACTGATCTTAGTATTTGTGTGGATTGCATTAAAAGAAATTAAAGCAAACAAAACACACAAAGAAATGAGCCACAAGAAGCACACAATTTCTTGAAATAATACACACTGACATTTGTGGGCCTTTTGATGTTTCTTCTTTTGGGAAGGAAAAAAATTTCATCACCTTTATTGATGATTTTTCACGTTACAGTTGTATCTATCTATTACAAGAAAAATCTCAGTATGTAAATGCTTTAGAATTGTTTATTAATGAGGTTAAAAGACAATTAGATAGAAAAATGAAAATAATCAGGTTTGATAGAAGTGGTGAATATTATTTTAGATATGATGAATCATGATAATGCCTAGGCCCATTTGCTAAATTTCTTGAAAAATGTGGCATATGTGCTTAATACACTATGCCAGGTACACCACAACAAAATGGTGTAGCAGAAAGGTGTAATCGTATTCTTATGGATGTGGTTCGAAGCATGTTATTTAACTCATATTTACCTATTTCATTATGGATGTATATATGCACTTAAAACTGCCATGTATTTGTTAAACATGGTTCCTAGCAAAGCAGTTCTTAAAACACCTTTTGAACTGTGGACGGGTAGGAAACCTAGTTTAAGACACCTGCATGTTTGGGGTTGTCCAGCAAAATTAAGAATTTATAATCCACAAGAAGAGAAATTGAATCCAAGAACCATAATTGGTTTCTTCGTTAGTTATCTAGAAAAGTCTAAAGGATATAGAAAGAAGAAATGAAATCAATGGCTCATAATGAAGTCTGGGACCTTGTAGAATTGCCAGAAAATTATAAAAGAGTTGGATGTAAATGGGTCTTTAAGACCAAATATGACTTTAATGGCAATATCAAAAGATATAAGACTAGACTTGTTGCGTGCTAAGGGTTTTACCCAGAGAGATGTCATTGATTATAAGGAGACATTTTCATCCGTATCTAAGAAAGAATCTCTTAGAATGATTATGGCTTTGGTAGCTCATTATGATATGGAGTTACACCAAATGGATGTTAAAATTGCTTCTCTGAATGGGGGATTTAGTGAAAAATGTTTATATGGATCGACTTGAATGTTTTTCCATAAAGGAAAAAAGAACACATGGTATGTAAACTCAAGAAATTAATATACGAGCTTAAACAAGCTTTCCGCCAGTGGTATATTAAGTTTAATGATACTATTACATCTTTTAGATTATGGAAAACACCATTGATTGGTGTATATATCTGAAAGTCAGTGAGGGCAAGTTAATTTTCCTAATCATGTAAGGTTTCTCTGGACATTTCAAAGCCATTTCTTAGAGGGCTAACTCTTAAATTAGAGGGAAATCGACTTTGGATCCCGTTTAAGTATGAAGCTCTCCCTATATACGTTTTTAATTGTGGAATTCTTGGCTACATGGTGAAAAGGTGCCTAAATACTGTGAAAAAGGTATACTACTCACTTGAAGAAGTGCCTTATGGCCCATGGCTGAAAGCTTCGCCCATCAAGAGAATCAGGCAAAGTAGGGAATTTTGGCTCTCCCAGCCACATAATGCCTCGCTCTATTTTCCCAAAAACTTAAACTAGCCTATCTACCGAACTTACTACATCCATATATGCATATTCTTTGACCCCTAGCCCCCACACTATGCTGCTGCACCTTCCCTACCTTCTGTTTTGGTCATTGGTAACCCTTCGGATATCTCTTCAAAGCCCTCAGATAAATATATACCCTCTTCAACGCGTCCTGCACTTGTAATCAGTAGCCCTTCCCTTGACCCAACTCCAGTTCCTAAAACATCCGAGACAGAGACTGAAAAACTTATTTTCATTTTTCCATCTTTCCCTAACCCCAACAAATGGTCCCGGCTTAAACTTTCTAATTGTAAACTTGATAAACTCTTAACTTATACTTCATTCTTTAAATGACCAACTACCCAAGGAGTTGTTGATAATGATTTTGAATTCATGCAGGTTTTTAAGAAATTGAAGGATACTGAATTGATTGATGTTCCATACACTATTGCAGATGTGGGGAAGATTGTAATCCCGCCGAGAATTATTAATTGCCTAGTTCAGGATTGTCAGGGGCTTGATAAGTGGCAACTTAAGCAGAAGTCTCCCAGGCTTATTTTCCTTATGAAAATCAAGTTTCTTGAATATGAAGTTAATGGCTTATGTTGAGAATTATGTTTTGATGAGTTTTTTTGCTATGAGCTGTAATATGGAGGAGGGTGGCAGACGTGGAGGTTTACTATTTCTTTGGAATGATGAGTATGGAGGGTATGTTCTGTCTAGTTCATTACACCACATCAATGCTAATATTAGTTATGATCCTTTGACCATATGGCCTTTTTGGGGTGTGTATGGCTAGTCAGAACACCAAACTAAATTTCTCACTTGGGATTTACTCCGAGATATTCGAAATGAAGGTTCTCCAAGGTGGCTGTATAGAGGATATTTTAATGAGATACTCTATCACCATGAAAAAAATGGGGTTGTGCCCAGAGATCACTCAAAAATTAAGAATTTCCGCCAAGCAATTCAATGATTGTTATCTGACAGATTTGGGATACAAAGAATTTAAATTCACTTGGTCTAACAATCAGGAAGGTGACAAACTTATTGAAGAACGTTTGGATATGTTCTTTGCATCTGAAAAATGGGTTGAGAATTTTGGAAATTTCCAAGTTGATCATCTAGTAAGGGTTATCTCTGATCATGCTCCAATCTGGATTCATGAAATTAAAACACCAGACCGACAGAATCGGCGTAAATGTTTGTTCCGAGTGGAGGAGATGTGGTTTAGTGATCAGTCTTTCCTGAATACTTGTAAGGATCCATGGACTCAACATCCTTATCAGTTTTCCCTGATGGCTTGAAGAACCACCTAAGTATATGTTAGAAATTATTACATGATTCAGAACGTACACATTTTGGGAAAGTTAGTAAGTAGTTGGAAGAATGTCTTAAGGAGCTTGAGCACCTATAGAGTGGAGTTTTCAACACGGCTCCAGTAACTTCTCATAAAGAGGCTGAAAAGAGTTTTGTATCTTCTTTGTAAAAAGAAAATTATGTGGAAGCAACAATTAAGGATCACCTGGCTCGCTGAAGGTGATAAGAATACTTTATTCTTTCATCGAATGACAAATGAACGTAAAAAGTGAAATCAGATCAAGAGATTGTACATGGAGAATGATAGTGTTTTGCAGACAGAAAAAGATATTGAAGGAGGTTTTAGAAGCTACTTTGAAGAGCTCTTTACCCCGAGAGTGGATATTGATATGTCGGAGGCTTTGGATACAGTTGATCCCATCGTGACACCAACTATGAGTTCCAGCTTGACTAAATCTTTCACCTGTGAGGAAATAGCATTAGCTCTGTTCCAGATGCATTCACTAAAAGCCCAGAGGCTAGATAGCATGTCTGCTATTTTCTTTAAGAAAACTTGGTCTATTCTTCATAATGATGTGTGTTCTTCTTTACTTAAAATCCTAAATGAAGGGGTCGATCCCTCTGTTATTAACTTAACCATACTGTGTTTGATTCCCATAAAGAATGATCTTGTCCACTCTAAAGATTTTAAATCCATTAGTCTGTGTAATGTGGTGCTGAAACTCATTTCTAAAGTCATCGTGAATCGGCTGAAGGGTATTCTCCCTTTGGTCATTTGTGAAAGACAGTATGCCTTTATCCCCGACCGTCTCATTACTGATAATACTTTGCCAGCCTTCAAAATTTTCCACTATATGAAATCTAATAAAGCTAATAAATGGTGTTTTGCCTTTAAATTGGATATGTCTGAGGCATATGATAGAGTTGAGTGGTGTTTTTTACAAGGAATTATGGAAAAATTGGGTTTTGCAGATAAGTTTGTGAGATTGGTTATGGGATCTGTTAGAAGCATTTCCTTCTCTGTGTTGGTGAATGGATTTGTTGGTTCGTCATTTAATTCAGGTCGAGGGCTTCGACAAAGAGACCTTTTATCCTTGTTTCTTTCCTATTTTGTAGAGAAGCTTTATCAGCTCTTATTCGTAAGGCGGAGACCCAACACTTACTGTATGGAGCCAAAATCTGTAAAAGTGCCCCAGCTATGTCCCATTTATTTTTTGCAGACGATAACATTATTTTTGATCGAGTAAATAAAGCTAAAATTGTGTGAGTTAAGCGTATCTTGGAAGTGTATGAGTAGGCTTCGGGGCAGATAGTGAATATGGAGAAATCAGAAATAACCTTTAGTGCAGGGGTATCCTTGGACAATGCTACATTTCTCTCGACAAAATTAGGTGCTCGAAGAGTTGAGAAGTACGACATATATTTAGGGATCCCTTGTACGGTGGACAGATCTAAGAAGGAGATATTTCAACTGCTAGAAGATAGAGTGTGAAAAAAGTTGAAAGATTGGAAGAAACGGTGTCTTTCAAATGCTGGGAGAACCACTCTTATTAAATCTGTGGTACAGGTTATTCCTTCATATCTTATGAGCATCTTTCTATTACCCGGTATGATTTGCCAAAGAATTAACTCTCTTTTAGCAAATTTTCTTTGGGGAAAAATGAAAGATGAACATATAATTCATTGGTGCTCTTGGAAGTCCATTTGCAGACCACATATTGGAGAAAGATTAGGATTTCAAGATATTAGCCAATTTAATAAAGCGATGCTTGCTAAACAAGCTTGGTATTTTCTCAATGACAAAGAGTCAATGATCATTAAAACTCTTCAAGCTAAATACTATCCTCGGATTCCTTTGCTCGAAGCCTGGATTGCATTTAATCCATCTTTCACACGGAGAAGTAAGAGCATTAATGTTTAGAAGGATAGATGGATTCTAGATTATTTGGAGGGTGGGTAATAGCAGGAGCATTAATGTTTGGAGGGATAGATGGATTCTAGATTGGCCGGGTGGTTTTTTAGCTACTGGTTCAGAAATTAATGAGCCTAATTTGATGGTTGCAGACCTTATTAATGGAGAGGAAGGAGTATGGAATGAAGCAGAGTTGCAGAAGTTGTTAAGGAAGGAAATTGTGGATAATATCTTGTATATACCTTTACCTCGATATTGAGAGAATGATAGACTCATTTGGAGATTGAATAAAAATGGCATCTACTCCGTGAAGTCGGGCTATCACCTGACGTGTTAAATTTGCAATCACCATCTCGAGGTACCTAATTCAACAATTGGAGGGCCGGATTTCTGAAAATGGATTAATAAGCTTCATGTGATGCTAAAAATTCACCATTTCATGTGGAGATGTGCCCAGGGCATTCTCCCAGTGGTTGTGGAACTTCAACAATGACAGTGTCAGGTTGAAACAGTTTGCTGAAGATGTAGTATGAAGGAGGAAACTGTGGAGCATTATTTGAAGGACTATTCATGGAGTATGTTTTATTAGCGAGCATCTCCTCTCCGACTGGGTCATGAGCTTACCAAGAGTGATCTCTCAGTTAGAGACTGGTTTGGACTGATTGCTAAAGTCGACGAACTAGATTTTCACAGTTGTTTGTCTGTTGTCTTGTTGTAGGTTAATTGGAAGAAATGAAACCTACTGGTGTTTCAGCATGTAAATACTCCTCACAATGTGTGCTTTCAGATTACCATGAAGTGCCACAATGAATATATTGCAGTAGCCAAACCACCTCATTCTCAAGAGTATATTCCGACTGTAGAGACGTGGCAAAAACCTTGTAATGGCTATTGACACATTAACGTAGATACGACGATGTGCCCAAATGTTGGAGTGGGATTAAGACTGATCATCTGGGATATAGATGGGCAGACAATTGTGACGCACTGCAAAAAGCTTTCTTCATAGCTTTCACTGGAGATTGCAGAAGGTCTAGCCTATCAGGAGGTTTTGGTGTTGGTGTGGGAGAATGGTGGCCGCAAAATTATGTTAGAAACTGATTGTCAAAACTTGCAGCAGCAGATGAGGGAGTACTGTGAAGATCTCTCCTATAGATGAGTGATTTGAAATTCGATAAGGGTGGAGGCAACCCATTTTGAAGAAATGATCTATACATGGGCTCGTCGAACAACGAATATCACAACTCATTCTCTGAAAAAATTAGCTAGTAGCAATCCTTTATTTTTTTCTTACACCAGTGTTGTTCTGGATATTATTTTGTCTAACGTTCCGTTAGTTGAACGTGTTCTATTTTAATTCAATATTTACTTTTGCTAAAAAGAAACTCTTGTTTAACATGCCATCGCTAACTAGATTAATTGAAACAATTAGAGGAACAACTCGACAAATTTTAGGAAATAAATTAAAATTAGTACAAATCATGAAACTACATATTTCAGATCGACTTTTGTTCAATTCAAAAGGGTGTTGCTATACACACCACCAAATTTTCAATATACACCACTATTAAATTTAATTTAAAAATAAATTATTCATAATTTACTTGAATACCCTTTCATATTAAAAAATATTTCATTCATTTAAAAACCAACAGAAAAAGCCCACTTCTTCCCCACCTACCTTCTCTCTCCTCTCCTTCCACATTTTTGCAACCCATCGGAAAACCAATAGCTAGGAAGTCGGCTATAAGGGATGTCACTCATGAATATGCCAACAAATTTATTGATATAGTTCTAAGTGTTATTTTTACATGTAAATACATGATGTTATTTACCATTATTATTGATTGAATTTTAACCCTAATATCATCGTTATTGATCCAAAGAAAAACATATAAGTGGAATTGAATTTATTATATCATCTTTGTTTTCTTGAATTTTTTCATTTTTTCTTGAATTCTCAAGTTCCATCGAAAAACATTAATGTCTAACTTAAATAATAAATATGTTTTTTTTTTTAATGTTATAGTTCATAATTTTGATATAATATATCTACCATTTAATTGGGAAATGTTAGACGACAAACTTCCATCCATGCAATATGCCGGCATCGACTGACAGCATTGAGAAGAAGCCACAACAAGTTAATTCAGGTATGGGCGGTAGAGTAGTCTTGGTCGGAGTCATCGACAACGACGGTGGTGGATCTTTTTTTGCTGTTCAATTGATTTAAAATGATTTTTTTAACTTGGTGGGTAAAATTGGAAATAAGTGTGGTGTATAAAGTAAAATTACTTAGAAAAAATTTAAAAATTGTGGTGTATTTAGTAATTGTGGTGTATAATGAAAAATTGGTGGTGTAAATAGAAACACCCATTCAAGATTTGATTTTAACAATGAAACCCATATATAATTTTTAAGATGTAATTAAATCCAAATAACTTGAATAATAATAATAATAATAATAATAATAATAATAATAATAATAATAATAATAATAATAATAATAATAATAATAAGGGTTGATAGCCAAAAAAACACAAACTTTGAATGAATTTGTAATTTAGGCGCGACTTTTAAAATAATAATAATCATTTTAGTTTATATCAAATTCAACACTCCTAAAGACCAAATTAAATCGCTTTTGGGGATATCAAATTTGGGGTGTCTATGGTTTCGTATCATTTTTACAGTGGTTATTATTTCAACGTTTTAAAAGTCATGTTTAAATTATAAATTCATTTAAATATTAGTAATTTTTTTTATATTTAACAGAATCTTAATAATAATAATATATTTGATTTAAAAACAATATAGAATAAATTTACATTTGAAAACAATATAGAATAAATTTCAGATTATTGAACTTTTTAGTCTAAAAAAAATCATTATTCATTAGTAAAGGGGTTGTGATATAAAAGTCAAGATACAAGCAGCTTTTTTAAGAAATAAAGCTAAACCGGTTAAAGGAGAAACTTCTTCAACCATCCAAACACTGACTGACACCTCACCTACCTAAATATAACAACCCATCAGCCATCTCTCGACACGTGTGCGGCTCAGATCTGTTCCACTTCTTCCACACACAAAGTCGGTTATTTTTCATCGTCTACATATATACATAAACCTCTCTCCACATCGCTCTCATTTTCCCTTCTCTCGCCAAAAACCACACAAAAAAACCTCCCTAAATTATTTCAACAAACCGACTTTTAACTCGATTTTCCGCACCAGAACTTGGATTTCTCCGTTCACACGCTTTTCATATCTGTTTCCCTTCTCTATATCGGTACTTTTTTCCTGTGGATTTGAGTTGAATTTGAAGCGTTGATCATACATGGTGTCGGTGTACCGGAATCCACCACTGAATCAGGATTTCTCGCATTTTCACGGCTTCTACATGGGCGGCGATCCGATGAAAATGCCTCCGGTGAATAGAGATGACAGTGATCTGCTTCCGATGGCGCCGGCAGCGATTGCTAGCTCGGGTGTGGATGATCCAAGTAAGAAGATCCGAAAGCCGTACACGATTACTAAGTCTAGAGAGAGCTGGAGTGAGCAGGAGCATGATAAATTTCTCGAAGCGCTTCAGTTGTAAGTGTTCTATCCGTGTAAAATTTGCCAGCATTTTTGCAATGGCGAAAATTAATTGCTTTCTTGTTGTAGTGAGGATAATGAGGTGAACGGTGATCATTTTGGTTAAGTTTTAAGGTTGTTAACTTTTTATTATTGAAATTATGGGGGTTCCATAACGTTTTTGATTTATATATTTCTTAAGATCATTTGAACTTAGAGTCTTAGACTGCGACTAATTGGGAAATGAATGTTTTGATATTCGGTTTTCCTCTATCATTAAAGACTGCTGAACTTATTTGTTTTCTGATTTACCTTTTTCGATCTTAGATTTGATCGTGACTGGAAAAAGATTGAAGCAT
Organism: Perilla frutescens; assembly: GCA_026008535.1. Taxonomy (NCBI): domain Eukaryota; kingdom Viridiplantae; phylum Streptophyta; class Magnoliopsida; order Lamiales; family Lamiaceae; genus Perilla; species Perilla frutescens. The sequence continues at coordinate 36,168,424 of BRKX01000012.1, forward strand.
TTGTTGGGTCAAAGACAGTTATACAGGTAAAATTTACTCAACTTTTACACTTTGGACAATGTGAATGCAAGGAATAGCTACAGTTTTACTTTTGAATGTTTGAAGTATTGACCTAATTATTCTCTTGATGCGATGAATGATAATTCTGACCTACTTACAATATTTATGTTTTAACAGAGTCAGGATGTGTGGAATATTTTGTGTCATGGTAGATATGGTCAATTTGGGCATTGTAAGCAAGTTCCTGGATGAGGCATGTGGTTTATCCCTTCAGTTTCCGTAACGATTGAATGATTTATTCTAACCAGCTTGTAGTTTCTACTTCTCCTGTTTGGATTCTTTCTTGCTATATAAGTCTGTTTTGTTATGAGGTGGTTGAGTTGTTTCATTGCCCTTGTTCTTCTTAGTGTGGGCAAGGTTGCTCTTTTTTGTATTTATTTATTTGCCTACTTTTATAGTTTCAGAGTTCATCAAGTTCCGATTTTTTTTCCCTGGATTATTGACTAATTTAACTACTGAAGATGATTAATACTGCAAGTTGATGCACAAGAGACTCTTTTTGAATAAGGTTGTACTTGTACATGCTATTTTGTTTTCCAGAAACTAAACGACTGTCATTTTGCAGATACGAAGCCATGCCCAGAAGTATTTTCTGAAAGTCCAGAAGAACGGTACAAGTGAGCATGTACCTCCCCCACGTCCAAAGAGAAAAGCTGCACATCCTTATCCACAGAAGGCCTCGAAAAATGGTTAGCTGTCTTTGACTTCTTTTGTAATTTATTGATCTTTTTTTAAAGACATCTAGTGACTCATTATGTTTTGCATTTTCCTGTGTAGTTGTACTTCGAACCACAAGTCCTGTGCAATCTTCAGCTGCTAGAGTGGAGACTGGATATGCTACAATGCAGGATTCATTTTCAATTCCCAGAAATCCTATCGGCAGTGCACCTTTGTCTTCTTGGAGTTACAATGTTGGGCCAACAGGATGTTTGCCACATGTTTCAAAAGGTATTTTTTTTAATTCCCGAGCATGCTGATCTGCCATATGTTTCAAGATCTCACTGGTGAATCAAATGTCTTGGTGTTTCAGATGAAGTTGGATTAGCTAATGTTGCCAATAATTATAGCAGCAGCAGCAATGATAGCGCTCCTCGCGCGTGGGCATCAAATGAGATGAATCATGAACTAAAAGCGAGGCAACACACCACAACAAGAGGTCTGTTCCTTACTGTCTGTTGTTTTCATCTGTTTTGTCGGTGAGATCAACATATCTAGTGACAAAATGTGGAAAAAAGAACCATCATGCTCAGATTTAGATACACTGTATGAGTAAAGGTGAGAAATGCAACACAAAAGGAGGTTTGTTCCTTACCGTCTGTTATTTGCATCTGTTAGTCTGTGTGGTCAACATACCTGGTTAAAAATGTGGAAAAAACTTGCATGCTCAGGTTTGAATGGTCCATGTTAAAGCTGAACTAAAGCAGGCCCTCTATTTTTAATTTTTTGGAGCATTATCATCCTGTACGTCATACTTGTATCTATGGTCTGTCTACAGCTTAATTCTCAGTAAAGGTGGATATCATATTCCATATTGGAAGCATTAGTATCGGTTTCCATGAGTTTTATTCTTTTTCTGATAGGCACATTCATGTTACAAGTGTTACAACTTGTAATTTTGCAATTAAAAAAATTATATCTAGTTTCTGTTAATGGCATTACTAAAATCATCACTGCTTTTTTGTTTATGCAGTTACGCCAGATTTTTCTCAAGTTTATGGCTTCATTGGTAGCATCTTCGATCCTACTGCAACTAATCACTTGCAAAGACTAAGGAAATTGGAGCCTATAAATGCCGAGACGGTGAGTTGAGCTTTCTATGACTGAATTACTGTTTTGGACATACATGGGAGCTTTCACATTTTTTCCATATCCAGAATAAATATTAGAAGAAACAATCTGGAGGTTACAGTTTACAAGTCAATTTTTCCATACAATTCAGCTGTTTGATACTTGTTAGTTAGAAGCCATGCCGTTATATAGAACTTAACGAGTGTTGGTCTTGCAGCTGAGATGAACTAGGATGAGGTTGGGGTTCCTTGGGTTCTTTACTCCTTGCTTATACAAAACTAGAGCTCGCATGAGGCTCCTTGATTTTCCCAATCAGACATGCCATTATCTTTGCTTGATTATATATATATATATATATATATATATATATATGTGATGCATCATATAGCTTATTTATTTGATGGCTTAGTTAATCTAGAATTGATGATTGGAAACCTGTACTGCAGGTGCTGATGCTGATGAAGAACCTCTGTGTAAACTTGGTGAGCCCTGACTTTGAGGACCATGTAAGTGTGATTTTCACTTTTTTCACTTATTTCTCCCACTCTTGATATGTTATATGCATTCAACAACCTTACGACCATGGTAATCCGACTATGATATGCTAGTTCAGCAATTATGGTTGCAGTTGTCTTAATCTCTCGCTTTGGGAAACAAATTGAGTAATTATTTGAGTATATGCATATCAATATCATGACCTTAATTAATATTGTATGTGCTTGATTGATTGTTGACAGAGGAAGTTGCTCTCATCATATAAAGTAGGAAGTGGAAATGTCCGTGGTGGGAATGAAATCCCGTCTGCATGAAGTTGAGGAGAAGCAAGTAAGCATTATCTAAACCTAAATGGAGAGCTTGTTATTTGCTAAACATATGATCAATTGCAAGCATGGAAAAGTGTCGTATGTGTACATAACTGAAGGGGTGGTGGTGGTGGTGGTAGTTTTGAGTTGTTGAAAGTGAGACCATGACGTTGTATTATCTTTTGATATTTATTAGTTTTTTTTTTCTGTTTTTTCTTTCTTTCTTTCTTTTTTGTTGGGAGTAGCTTGATATTTATTAGGTTTGATTAGGACTAATGTTAGAGGTTTTGTGATCGTGTACAGTCTCTATGTGGTAGGGCTCCTTGTTATGATTTGTGTGGCTTCCAAAATTTCTGTTGGATGTAATGTTTTGTGGTGTCGAATAGAGGCCGCAATTCTTGTCTTTTTCAACCATGCATTTATACTTATCCACTTTTCTTCACAATTATATATATATATATATATATATATAATTGGAAAGGAAAGTGACCATATTACTACAATTTTAACAAATGTAGTATTATTTGTGAATAAAATAATTTATTTTTGAAAGAAATTAATGAATGTTTACATTTAAATCAAAATTTATAAAGTATGTTTGGATTCGATTAAGCTTGAATAAATTCATGAGTCTCAAGGAATTCTATAAATAAATTTTGAAGGTCAACTAAAAAATAAACGAATCAAGTTTAAGTTTGATGATACTTGACTCGACTTGGTTCAATTACACTCGCAGTTTTACATGTAAAATGAAAAGAATCAACTAAATTAATATTGGTCAAATCATTATTGTACACAAACTTTGATTGGGGCCATATGAGATTGAAAAAAAATTATTATATACAAGACATATATTTTCATGTCATATACTTCACGTAATACGATAATAATATGAAAAAAAAGATTAATAAGATATCAAATGTAGGTTTATGGTTAAAAAAAGAAGTCAATATTGGAATGAAATTAATAGAATAACAAGTATAGTTACAAAATACCATAATTAAAGAATCGATAATTAATTGAAAGTTTAATGTCGGAAAAAATGGCATCACATTTTTATTTGATGGCCACCGTTCATTCATTGAGGGGCGGAGGATATTTCAAATACCGCGGGAGATAAAAATAATTCCAAATTCACCCCCATTTTTCATGGCGAATTCTCTAGCTTCTACTTCCATCGCTCCGCCGTCTCTCCGCCACCATCCGATTTTCCGTCTAAATCACAGGCAAAATGTCCGCGACTTCCGATTTTGTGCGAAGAAGTCATCAGAAGCTGAACCTGAAAATGCGCTGCTGAAAATCGCGTGGTACGGATCAGAATTCCTTGGAATAGCTGCTTCTTTCCTCCGTTCTCCGTCGAAAACCGCCGATTCAGGAGCTGACGTGGAGCTTTCTGTTGATGGATTCGGGAAGATTGATCGAGCCACTGTTGTGGACTCAATAAAAGAAGATTTCCACCGATCCTATTTTGTGACAGGTAATTATGTTTCTGATTGAAAACATTTTTTTGCGAAATCGATCTCATCATTTGATCTTTGATAATCTCTGTTTCGTTTTATATTGTAATATTTTTGACTGTGTCACAACTCACATATATGTCGTTGATTTAATTTATTCAGGAAATCTGACGCTGGATGCTTATGAAGACAACTGTGAATTTGCTGATCCAGCAGGTTCATTCAGAGGGCTAAGTCGGTTTAAAAGGAACTGTACTAATTTTGGGTATTTACTTGAAAGATCAAATATGAAGCTTATGAAATGGGAGGATTTTGAGGTGAGACCCAATCAATCATAGGCATAGCTCAAATGTTGAAGTAACAAATTATACAGAATTCCAATGTATATTCTTCATTCTTATGCTGATCTTCATCGGAACATGCAGGATAAAGGAATCGGGCACTGGCGTTTCAGCTGTGTCATGTCGTTTCCATGGAGACCGATTCTATCGGGTATGTAATATGTATGCCCCCCCCCCCCCCCGCCCGATCAACTGTTGCAAATATGTTGTATTCTTGTTCCAACTTTTCAATATTTTTTTCAAATTTTTTATTTTTATTTTTTAATTTATTATGATTTATTTTAATTTAAATTTTTTATTTAGAGTTCATCCATCCCCGATTAGAATATATTAAAAAAAATTAATTATGCAACAACAAATGTATATATTTTTAAAAAACATATATACATACATATATATATATATATATATATATATATAAAACTGGTCTTCCTCACTTCAATATATAAATAAATATTGAACAAAATTAAACACAAACACATTCCCAATCTCTCTGCAATCAAAACAAATTAGAGTTAAATTAGCAATTCGATTTTATGAATTAGATTATATTTATATTAAATTGATATAAACTTTAAATCAATAACGAATCCTGATTGAATTGCATTATCTATTTGATTTAGTTTCTATTTGAAATTATTAATCTATGTTCTTCACATAATTTATTTTATGAATTATATATTGTGAAGTTACCATTTTATTAACTCGCTATCTGATTTATAATTTCTACATCAAATGATTAGTATAAAATAATTATTATTCCAAATTTTATTGTCAGTATAACCCATTGAATTTCAATTAATGAATTAGTTTATAAAAGAATTCAATTCAAATTTTATTTTATTCATGTTATTATTTTCAATTATTTATTTGAATGAAAAACGACATTCTTTTCTATTTAATTTGGGGAAAGGAAAGAAAGACAAAAGTTTAAAATGATACCAAAATGACATCGTTTCACTAGAGAAGTAATGAACAAATGAAAATGGTATCACTTTACAAACACACCTATAACAAAAGGTAATTAAATGCATAAATATTGATATTCGCCTAATTTTCAATATTCTTTCTTAGCGATATGAATAAATAGGAAGTACGAATAATTACCGCTTCGCCTCCCCCCAAAGAAAATTTTCTAGATCCACCAGTGTGTATATGTCAAGCCAAATAATCCTACACTGGATTTTCAAGATTATTATGAGTGTTTGAATATCTATCTGATTCTTTGGAATTTTGCAGCTACTGGTTATACAGAGTATTTCTTCGATGAAAAATCTGGAAAAGTATGCAGGTATATATTTTCTGTCGTTATTGAGTTGATTAATAATGCTAAACCATTTCTGTATTTATGTGTCTACACTTCAGCCAAGACTGTTTCTTGAATCTTTCAGGCATGTTGAACACTGGAATGTGCCCAAAATGACTCTTTTGAAGCAGATTTTAAGGCCTAGCAACAAGAAATCAAGCTCAAAAACATGAGAGAAAAATGATACCGGTTAGTGCATTCATCATTATGATTTAATTTCCTATCAAAATCATAAGGGAAATTGAAAGATGCACCTCCTTTTAGCAATATATATATATAGAGAGAGAGAGAGGGAATATAAAAAAGAGATGGCAAGTTTTGACTCATTGTAATCTGTCTGTTGTGGTCTCATTATCTCTACAACTACACGATAAGCCTGTGTACATGAATAGTTGCTTAGCGTTGCCATTATTTTGGTTAGTTTCACTGTGTTGTAATTATCAGTTGGTGAAAGATGAATCGCAGGAAACACTACTGCTTCCAGTGTTGATTAGTTTGCAGCTGTTTTTGCATAAATCTTATGATGACTGTAACCATGCCCAAACATTACGTATGTAGTACTACTACATCTTACTGCAGATATCACGACAGGCCATCAATCCTTTTTTTTAACAAGGAAATACGCTGTCGATGTGTGAGATGTAAATAACACATGTAGGGGCATGGGCTGGTTCAGAAAATTTTCTTTAGAGGGTGAAACGACAATTGTTCATACTTCCTATTTATTTAGAAATAAGCATTTTTAATTGGTATATATGTACATACATGCCCTTCCCTGATCATTATCACTAAAAAAATGGCTTTGTCCAAAAAAAATCATTTATTTAGAGCATAGATCGAAAGTATAAAATTATTAATTTGATAATTAATTTATATCTATATATTTTGATTACTGATAATTATTTATCTTATCAACTTTTTTTTTGTTAAAAGAAATAATACAAAATACATTATAATTTTTAAATTAAAATAATTTTTTTTTGAATAATGTAGTGATTATTTAAATTTGAATACTAATTTCTATTTTTTTTTAACAATAAAAGAGTGAATGTGTCAATTTTAATTCTACGTAATTTATTATTTTATAAAAGTTTCATAACCATGAGTTGGCTTCTTTTTTTTAAATTGTTCTCTTTTCAAATACCTTATTTATCGTAGTATAATATATATATATATATATATATATATATATATATATTATTTTTATAATCAAATTATATATTTCTCAAATGAAATGGTACTAAAAGAGAGAATGGTGAATATCTAAAATTTAATTTTATGGTAGAAAAGTGTGTTTAGACTTGATTAAACTTGAATATAATAAATTTTGAATGTATTCAATAAATTAAACTCGAACTTTACTCGATAATAAGAAAAAATATTTAGCATTCTTAATGTTCAACATTTTTAAATATAAAAGAGCCATCAATATATTTATTTATAAAATCAACTCAATAGATTTTTATTTTACATTAGAAATTGATTTTTATGTCAATTCGGAAAGAGAACCGTTTTATTATAAAAGAGAGTAAACTCATGATTCTGCAACTTTTATATGTTCCATTCAAAAGATAATTAAAAATAATAAATAAAATCAAGTACAGTCATTGACGTAAAATTAAATTTAAATAATCACTATTTTAATTATTTTTTAAAATATATATTTTTTATTTTAAAAATATAATATTTTTACTATTATTTATTTTAATAAAAAAAATTAATAAGATAATTAATTATCAGTAATTAAAATGTATATATATAAATTAAACACCAAATTAATAATTTTATAAATTGGTGTATATGTGCTCTAAATACAAATACTAACATTAAAGATTTATTTACATTTAGAAAACAAAAAGGGCTATTTGACTCTTAGAGTAAATATTAGAGAAATATTTGAACATTTTTCCTTTATTGTGTAAACTTAAAGTATACAAAGTAATTTCCGTACATTGTATGGGAGACATACTAGTCCATTATTAAGACTATTTCGATAAAACAGATAATAATTTATTTTTTTATCAAAATTATTCGCATATAGATCTGGATGAATTCTTCGCATAAATTATTTCAGCTATATATAATGTTTCATTATTTTAAAGTTTGTATATATTCAAAACACCATAAAGCATCAAGCATGCATGAGTAATATTTAAAAAACTCTTCGCTATACGTTAACAAATGGAGAATTATCAATTCAAAGCTTGAAAGATGGTTTATCTATCAATATAAAGCTCAAAAGATAGATTCTATCGATTCAAGGTTTGAAAGATCTAAAATTATCAATTTAAAGCTTGTAGATTTAACGATGTTAATTAAAATTTCATCCAATAAAAGGTGATGTGGCCGTTAATGTAATACCCTGAAATATTTTAGAAGATTTTATTCAACTTATGTTACCCTCTGGTAAGTTAGAAAATAAGCTGAGTCCTTAAATGACTCAAATAAAGGAAAATCGCAGCCAGAGAAATCTGTTAAATCTAATTTGGTCAAAAATTGCCTTAAAAATATGTTATGATATTTTTCTCGGGTTGATAGAAAATATTTCAAGAATCGTGCCAACCTTTGAAATTTCAAATTTCGAGTTCAAATGAACTCTTGGCACAACTTTAAGTTGGAAAATAATAAATTTAATAGAAAAAGGCACATCCGTCATTATCCAATTTCTTTTTCAAAATATTATCTTATTCTTAATTATCCTATTCTTTTTCCATCATTATCCTCTTTCTTTTATTCGTTATTATCCTATTTATTTTTCCTCTATAAATAGGAGCTTAAGGTTTCATTTTTCATTCATTTTCAAAATCGAAACGTCGAGCAGCTTCCAGAAAATGTACGACTCTAGTTTCCTATTTCAATTCTGAAATAGTCATTTTGAAGGTGTCAACGCGTAGATCACGAATACATGATTGAAATGATGACACGAAGGATGATCACGATGGAAAATCATCGTGACCGCCGCCAATTCCCCGGAGAAGGTACTTTCTCCGATTCTGGTCATTCGGACCGATGAATTTAGAAATTTCAAGTTCTAAATATGCTTATATTTCGATTATCTTTAATTCTACCGATTCTGATTTTTGATGTTGTGAGTTTTCGGTATTTTTTCCCGTTTTCATTTTATGTAAATCTCAGATCTACTCTTCCTGGATAGTCGTATTAGAAATCTTCTTTTTATAAATAGTCTTTGATCATTTGGATCTTGTAGTTAACCGGAATAGATTTTTGATTTTTTGTCGTTTGAAATCCGGATCCGAATATTATATTATAAATCTGCCCAGTTTGAATTTATGTTCTAGCCGTCCAATCTTTGATCTGATTACACCATTAAATTCCTTATTTACTGTACTATCAAAAATTGTACTTTTGAGCGAAAATCCAACGAGTATCGAGCTCGATCGAGACCGATACATTTTCAGCTAAAATTTGTGGCGGGAATTTTCGCCAGCCAGCTTTTCGGCCGGTGTGGCCGGAATTAGCCTTTGATCCCTTCTGACCGATTGTGGTACCCGTTGAGATTGACGTGTGGCCGCAGACTGTGCTCCGTTTCGTGTTGAAATGAATTTAATATGATTTTTCGAAGTTAATGTCTCATTTTCAAAAATTGCATTTTAGTTAGAATTGCTTCAAAATGTTTGTTAGATCTGTCCTAACAAAAAGGTTCCTTCAGCATTTATTCCCTATGGTGGATTCTCTACTTAGCTATAGATTCCATTTGTCCAGGCGGGTTTTTGAGTTTACCCAATTATTCAAATCGTGTATTTAAATTCGTATCTTTTTCACGTGTCGTCTGAAAATCATGAAATTTTCACACTTGCATTGTTATATGTGAAGTATGTTATCAATTAAATTTGGTAATTTTCTGAAATCCAGAAAGACTCGTAGATTAAATTTGATCAGAATCGAGTAAAATGACAAGTGATCGACCTCCACCTTTTTCAAATGTTTTTAGACGGCTTTACTCGAAAATATTCGCTGAATTTAATTCCCTAAAGTGTTGAGTTGAGAATGAAATCCTAATGTTGCGCATTGTAGTCTGAAGCCGTTTTATTATTTTAGAATATTCATATTACATTTAGTTTAGCTTAGAAACAAAAAAAAATCATGTATCTACCCTAAGTTGAAGCTTACCTTATGTTATAGTTTCAAGGCCTAGCATGATGCTAATGGGTAGTTTCTTCTTTATAGGCTCGAACCTGAGACCTATACTTAATTAGGATTTGCAAGACACGTGTAAAGCTTCAGCTACTGTTAGCTAACCAGGTGAGTTATTCTATATCTTTCCAAATTGTATCTTTTGAGTTATTAAGCTCTGCTTTGCTAAAATTGCATATGTGACTATCTGTGTTAAATATTTACGTGCTGCTGTATGTTGTCGGAGTCTCATAAACCAGCGCTGTGTCAATGTGAGTAGCTACAGTATGCATGCATTATTTGTCATGCCCTACTCCTTGTCGGTGAGACTAAAATGAAACACTTATTGGTTATACTCTTTGGGTATACTATGACCATACTCAACGTTATGCGCTGGTGATGTAGTTCGAGTTGCGGGCAGTGACGAGTTATACTCTTAAGCGCTTCACGATAAAATATTTTGGTGAACTTAGGTTGCTTCCAACTTTTAAACCTCCTAAGTTTCACTACTTGCATGAACACAGATAGATTACTTTAATAAAATGATTTGCATAACTTGAATTGTAAAACTTGCCCACTGAGTGCATTAGTACTCAGCCCAAATCTTTTCAAACATTTTCAGGTAAGTAGGCTGGAGCGTGGAGGTGACGAGGCTGAGATATGGGCTATTATGATTTACATATTTTTCCGTTGTCCCTTTTTATTAGTATTCTGTTAAGAATTGAGTTTTCGCACTTATGGTATTCTTTTGCTATATGCTAAGAACTCTGATCTTGGTATTTTGTTGATATGATTCTGCTTCTCTAATTCTGAACATTTGTTGACTTCCTAGTTAACATGTATCATATGCTTAGTTACATAATTATTCCAAGGGGAGGAAGTCCGTCTTTTGTTATGTGGTGCGTCGTTTTTCACCAAAAATAAATTTCCCGACAGCAGTCGGTATGCCCTTACTACACGTGTACAGCGATGAGCGAGATTGTCTCCCAAAGGACCGACGAGAATTACTCTATACTTCCAATCTGTAGGACCAAACTTTCAAGGGGTTTTTATGATTTTAACAAAATAAATGAAATTAAATAAATAACTAGAGAGATGCACAATTGAACAAAATAAACGGATTTAAAATATTATAAGAAATATTCCGGATTCCAATTAACTCCACCCTAGCTTACCTAAACCGATCCTTGACGCAAAGATAAATTCAATTAACACATACAAATCAGTTATAGCTACCGAAGACGCTTACTGACGCAGCCTAATTCCTCCGTAGTTTCTCGATAATCAGGAAGACGCTTCACTAATTATTTCCCTAATCGACTGACAACCGTAAGAGACGCTCTATAGGTTTAATGAGCCGACAACCTTAAATTCTAGAGGAACCCGATTCATAATTAACAGACTCTGACGCAGGACCGTTAAATTAAGATTGTTATTCCCCCTGGTTCTGAAGAACCGTTTCGCCACTAATTAAACTTAAACCACAATTACGGATGGCCGATTTAATTGGCTACTAATTAATTCCGATCTACTAAATATGTGCACCTATCTAGCAATATCGAAACAATTAACGACTCAAAATACAAGGAATAACAAATGCATGCGAAATAATTGAACGAGATAAACAAATTAGATCTCACAGTTTAGCTAGGCTAGGGCTTCGTTAGTTGTCACCGGAATAAGAAGAACTTAGCTTGATTGCATAATCATAAAATCACGCCGATAATTAACGGAGCAGAACACCATGAAATAATGAAGAAAAAGAAATAAATGTCGCTGGAATGCGTCTCTCTACTACTGTTCACGTCTATATGCAATTGGATAAATCCTAATCTATGTTAATATCCTTAAATACAATTATTTAATCATGGAAATAGAATCCTAAACCTAATCTAATAAGGAAAGAGATAAATATAGAGTCTAAAAGCTGTAAAATAGCATCCAATTCGCGTCCAGGCCATGGGCTTTAGTAAATTCCGCATATAAGCCCAAAAACGCACGCTCAGGCCCAGTTTCTGAATTATTCGCTCATGTTATCCTGCCGTATGCCCATACGGCATGGCTTTCTGAACTTCCAGTTTCAGCTTTCCTTGCACAGCTTGTTTTCTCTCCAAAAGCATGCCATTTTTCCTAACTTTGTGTAGATTACCTGCAAAACCCTCAAGGCATAACATTCTCCCAAAATGACATCATAACACGGCAATCAACACAATTAAATCATACCAAATGGCCCAAAATATTAAGTAGAATTGGTCGGATCAAATCCCCCCACACTTAAACCATACTCGTCCCCGAGTATATCTAAATAAAATACAGACTTGAAAACAACACAAGCATCGGCTGCCTTAACTGAAAAAATACTCGGAGTCAGAATTACAGCATAACCAACCACAATCCACTAACCCTTCTCTTATTTCATGAAATAAACACATGCTTTTCATTCAAGTCAAAAACGTGCAACTCAATCCTACCTCACCAAGGTTCACTCAATTTCTCTCAAAAGTAGATAAGGGCAGATTTAAATTCACTCAAATCGTGATTTGATGCCTTCAAACATAGATTTGCCCATATGTCAAAACCACTACCAAGTAAACAAGAACTATGCACAAATCAAAAGGTCTTTTCAATGGGTTGTAATGGGGCTAGGGTGCTTAGGTAGGATAATTTGGATAAGTGGCTTAAAGATGAAAGCATGTAAGTATATCAGAACACATTAATCAAGTTCGGCTGCAACTTCTCAAATATCCCATGAACTCTAAGTTAAATGCTGGTCTTCAAAGCTATACAGGGCAACAAAATTTAACTTCAATCGGGTACATCCCTATTTCCTCCACGTCCAGTATGGGCATACGAACCATTTTTTTTTCTTTTTCTTTTTTTTTCTTCTTTTTTTTTTCTGAAGCTTTGCTTCTTTCTCTTTTTTTTTTCTAGGAGTATGACATGATTCTTTTCACAAGTTTTCTTCAATTTCCAGCACCAACTATTTTTTCAAGTAACTCATCTCAACACAATCCAATATAACTCACATGCTTTCAAGGGACAAGAGCAGGCCAAAAAGGGCTAAGGCTTAATTATTTAGTGGCTATTAATCAAGAAAGAAAGGATTCGGGCACAAATTAGCTCACTAAAGGATAGTGTCGGGTATGGATAATTTATTCAGGCCAAAGCAATGGTTAATCCTACATGCCTTTATCATTTTCATGCAAAAGAAAACTCACAAGTAGTATGATCATGGTAACAAGGCAAATTAGAAATTCAACAATCAAATCCGACACACTCATCAAAAGAATGAAACTGAGCTTTCTACATAATGTCCATGCTCAATAGGCTCAAATCTCACGTTTATAAGCTCATCAAAAGTTGATCAAGTTGCACATTTCATCGTTCAAGAATACATACGAGCAATAGCATAATTCAATCCCAAGAGAATCAATCAAACAAACCAAGATACTCCATGCTATAACTCTTCCTCCTTGTATTGTTCAATCTCAAGCAGCCAATACTTAACAAAAAAACAAGTAAAACAATTTTTTTTTCTTTGAAAAGAACTAGACACAAAAATAGCAACTTCCCCCCCACACTTAGACAACACAGTGTCCTCACTGTGCAGGGAAGAGAGTCAACAAAATGGACACAATCATGAACGAAAGAAAATAAAAATAAAGGGAGAGAGAGAGGGCAAACTCGCAAGTAAGGGGAGAGACGGCCAGTAAGGGCATACGGATGACACTCAAGTGCAGTAGCCCAGCTTGATGTGTAATGGTCAAACAACTCCATGAGCTCGGCAAAGGTAGGGGCAGCGCTAGAAGAGGTACCTACACGAAAAAGCTGGACTAGAGTTTTTTTTTTTTACGAAAACTAATACGCAACGAAATGAAATAAGAAAAACGAAATAAGCAAGAAAAGCTCGGGTTGCCTCCCGAGAAGCGCCCTTATTTAACATCCGAGGCTCGACACAAGTAGAACTCGATCATGAGACAATTTCAGGAGTAGCAGATCTACCCCTGTCGAAAGGAACCGTCTCCATCCTCACGCCTTTATGCTTCCTCAAAAGCTCGACCATCCTTGCTTCTTGCCCTTTCAGCTCCAACACTGGGGTCTTCACATGAGCTGGTAAAATTGGTTTCGAATTGGTCGGTAAGGGCATACGGCCTGTCAGATGCTGAGTTGAAAGTTTACTGGTGGTGTACAGCTGCATGATGACATCTCGAATCTCCTCATCTTCTTCTATTATTGCAGCAGTTTCAGTCAGCCCACTAAAGAGTACTTGTTCCAACCTTTCTTCCTTGGAAACTTGCTTGATGGCATCAATGAGAGGCAAGTTGATTTCCACCTTTTTGAACAGTTCGAGGATCTTCTTTTCATCATCCTCATTTTTGTTTTGAACCAACCTGAAAGGAAAAGGGGCTGCAATCAGAGGGTTAGGAACTTTAGTGTTAACTTTTACCTCAGTAGGGGCAGACTCAAAAGCTGGTTGTTCTTCTTCTGCACTGGATTTGTTTTCAGTCTGTGCAGTATGCCCATACTGCGGGTTCTTTTCCTTCTTAGCCTCCAACTCGGCTAACTCCTCCACACTTCTCAAAGTTACAGCGCAAACGTACGCTCTTGGATTTATTTCAGTTTGAGATAGGAGTTTGCTCTGATTTGCTTGCATCTTGTTCATTTGAGTGGCGAGCTGAGTGATCTGTGTGCCCATACTCCCTAGGGCAGCTTGCGTCTCCTGTTGGAATGCTTTCTGACTTTGTGCCACACTGTTGACAAGGGCACTGCTCTGCTCTAGACACTTCATAATTTCACTCATACTGGGCGCAGGCTTGTCAGTATGCCCATACGGGCCACCCTGCGGCTGCATCCAACTGGAAGTAGGATGATCTCTCCAGCCAGGATTATATGTGTATGAGTACGGATCAGAATCCCTCTGTCTTTGGGCATCAAATTGTGCATCACCGTACCCATAGTAGGTTTGCTCGGTTAATGGATCTTGTAAAGTTTGGCGAGCATCAGTAAAGTGGTCATTTTCTGAGCGAACTCCGCAGCGGACATTTTGCGTTTGTGCCACAGCTAAACCTTGAACCAGAGAAGTCAGAGCATCAATCTTCTCGTTGACACTGGAGCTGTCTGCTCGCTCAACAGGTCGATATCGGTCATCGTCCTCATCCTCATATTGTTGACCTCCAGAAACCATGTCAATGATGAGTTGTTTAGCCTCGGCCAGGGTCTTGTTTGTGAGAGATCCTCCACTCGCAGCATCAACAATTTTTCTGTCAAAAGAAGACATACCACGGTAAAAGTAATTTGTTAGTAGTTGGTAATCCGTAAACCCGTGGTCTGGGCACTTGCAACACAGCTGTTGGAACCGCTCCCAGTACTCGGCTAAGCTCTCATTCTGCTTCTGTTTGATGCTACTAATTGCCATCCTCAAGTTTGCAGCTCGGGACTCCGGGAAGAATTTGCGTAGGAATTGTTCCTCCAATTCATCCCAAGTAGTGATTAAGCCAGGTGGAAGATCGAATAACCAATCCCTAGCCTTGCCTTGCAGAGTGTGCGAAAAAGTCAGTAGCCTCAGATTATTAGCAGAAAATCCTTGAGGCCGCAAGGTAGAGCAGACTAGGTCAAACTCAGACAAGTGCTTATGCGCACTCTCTCCTGGCAGATCACTGAACTTTGGCAGCACTTGTATGAATCCAGGTCTGATCTCCGAATTATTTGCAATGGTAGGCAACACGATGCAGATGGGCCTGTTACTTCTATGGCGGCCAAGCTCCCTGATAAGAGGCTCACGTTCAGGTTCGCGGTTAAGAACTAATTCCCCCGCGTTGGCCATGTCTTTTTCAAAAATTTGATCACTATCAAGTGTTCCTAGATCAGATACGGAAGCCTCCTTAGACTTCCTGGCAGCTTTCCTCAGCTTATGCAAAGTTCTTTCTGGCTCTGGATCGAACTCTAGCTTTTCTTCGTGTGAGGACCGAGTTATCCACTGAAAAAATAAAACCAAAAATAAGAAAAATAACAAACTGAAAATACGAGAGTAATTACTGCTTTAGAATCGATCCCCGGCAACAGCGTCAAAATTTGGTGCGTCGTTTTTCACCAAAAATAAATTTCCCGACAGCAGTCGGTATGCCCTTACTGCACGTGTACAGCGATGAGCGAGATTGTCTCCCAAAGGACCGGCGAGAATTACTCTATACTTCCAATCTGTAGGACCAAACTTTCAAGGGGTTTTTGTGATTTTAACAAAATAAATGAAATTAAATAAATAACTAGAGAGATGCACAATTGAACAAAATAAACGGATTTAAAATATTATAAGAAATATTCCGGATTCCAATTAACTCCACCCTAGCTTACCTAAACCGATCCTTGACGCAAAGATAAATTCAATTAACACATACAAATCAGTTATAGCTACCGAAGACGCTTACTGACGCAGCCTAATTCCTCCGTAGTTTCTCGATAATCAGGAAGACGCTTCACTAATTATTTCCCTAATCGACTGACAACCGTAAGAGACGCTCTATAGGTTTAATGAGCCGACAACCTTAAATTCTAGAGGAACCCGATTCATAATTAACAGACTCTGACGCAGGACCGTTAAATTAAGATTGTTATTCCCCCTAGTTCTGAAGAACCGTTTCGCCACTAATTAAACTTAAACCACAATTACGGATGGCCGATTTAATTGGCTACTAATTAATTCCGATCTACTAAATATGTGCACCTATCTAGCAATATCGAAACAATTAACGACTCAAAATACAAGGAATAACAAATGCATGCGAAATAATTGAACGAGATAAACAAATTAGATCTCACAGTTTAGCTAGGCTAGGGCTTCGTTAGTTGTCACCGGAATAAGAAGAACTTAGCTTGATTGCATAATCATAAAATCACGCCGATAATTAACGGAGCAGAACACCATGAAATAATGAAGAAAAAGAAATAAATGTCGCTGGAATGCGTCTCTCTACTACTGTTCACGTCTATATGCAATTGGATAAATCCTAATCTATGTTAATATCCTTAAATACAATTATTTAATCATGGAAATAGAATCCTAAACCTAATCTAATAAGGAAAGAGATAAATATAGAGTCTAAAAGCTGTAAAATAGCATCCAATTCGCGTCCAGGCCATGGGCTTTAGTAAATTCCGCATATAAGCCCAAAAACGCACGCTCAGGCCCAGTTTCTGAATTATTCGCTCATGTTATCCTGCCGTATGCCCATACGGCATGGCTTTCTGAACTTCCAGTTTCAGCTTTCCTTGCACAGTTTGTTTTCTCTCCAAAAGCATGCCATTTTTCCTAACTTTGTGTAGATTACCTGCAAAACCCTCAAGGCATAACATTCTCCCAAAATGACATCATAACACGGCAATCAACACAATTAAATCATACCAAATGGCCCAAAATATTAAGTAGAATTGGTCGGATCAAATCCCCCCACACTTAAACCATACTCGTCCCCGAGTATATCTAAATAAAATACAGACTTGAAAACAACACAAGCATCGGCTGCCTTAACTGAAAAAATACTCGGAGTCAGAATTACAGCATAACCAACCACAATCCACTAACCCTTCTCTTATTTCATGAAATAAACACATGCTTTTCATTCAAGTCAAAAACGTGCAACTCAATCCTACCTCACCAAGGTTCACTCAATTTCTCTCAAAAGTAGATAAGGGCAGATTTAAATTCACTCAAATCGTGATTTGATGCCTTCAAACATAGATTTGCCCATATGTCAAAACCACTACCAAGTAAACAAGAACTATGCACAAATCAAAAGGTCTTTTCAATGGGTTGTAATGGGGCTAGGGTGCTTAGGTAGGATAATTTGGATAAGTGGCTTAAAGATGAAAGCATGTAAGTATATCAGAACACATTAATCAAGTTCGGCTGCAACTTCTCAAATATCCCATGAACTCTAAGTTAAATGCTGGTCTTCAAAGCTATACAGGGCAACAAAATTTAACTTCAATCGGGTACATCCCTATTTCCTCCACGTCCAGTATGGGCATACGAACCATTTTTTTTTCTTTTTCTTTTTTTTTCTTCTTTTTTTTTTCTGAAGCTTTGCTTCTTTCTCTTTTTTTTTTCTAGGAGTATGACATGATTCTTTTCACAAGTTTTCTTCAATTTCCAGCACCAACTATTTTTTCAAGTAACTCATCTCAACACAATCCAATATAACTCACATGCTTTCAAGGGACAAGAGCAGGCCAAAAAGGGCTAAGGCTTAATTATTTAGTGGCTATTAATCAAGAAAGAAAGGATTCGGGCACAAATTAGCTCACTAAAGGATAGTGTCGGGTATGGATAATTTATTCAGGCCAAAGCAATGGTTAATCCTACATGCCTTTATCATTTTCATGCAAAAGAAAACTCACAAGTAGTATGATCATGGTAACAAGGCAAATTAGAAATTCAACAATCAAATCCGACACACTCATCAAAAGAATGAAACTGAGCTTTCTACATAATGTCCATGCTCAATAGGCTCAAATCTCACGTTTATAAGCTCATCAAAAGTTGATCAAGTTGCACATTTCATCGTTCAAGAATACATACGAGCAATAGCATAATTCAATCACAAGAGAATCAATCAAACAAACCAAGATACTCCATGCTATAACTCTTCCTCCTTGTATTGTTCAATCTCAAGCAGCCAATACTTAACAAAAAAACAAGTAAAACAATTTTTTTTTCTTTGAAAAGAACTAGACACAAAAATAGCAACTTCCCCCCCACACTTAGACAACACAGTGTCCTCACTGTGCAGGGAAGAGAGTCAACAAAATGGACACAATCATGAACGAAAGAAAATAAAAATAAAGGGAGAGAGAGAGGGCAAACTCGCAAGTAAGGGGAGAGACGGCCAGTAAGGGCATACGGATGACACTCAAGTGCAGTAGCCCAGCTTGATGTGTAATGGTCAAACAACTCCATGAGCTCGGCAAAGGTAGGGGCAGCGCTAGAAGAGGTACCTACACGAAAAAGCTGGACTAGAGTTTTTTTTTTTTTTACGAAAACTAATACGCAACGAAATGAAATAAGAAAAACGAAATAAGCAAGAAAAGCTCGGGTTGCCTCCCGAGAAGCGCCCTTATTTAACATCCGAGGCTCGACACAAGTAGAACTCGATCATGAGACAATTTCAGGAGTAGCAGATCTACCCCTGTCGAAAGGAACCGTCTCCATCCTCACGCCTTTATGCTTCCTCAAAAGCTCGACCATCCTTGCTTCTTGCCCTTTCAGCTCCAACACTGGGGTCTTCACATGAGCTGGTAAAATTGGTTTCGAATTGGTCGGTAAGGGCATACGGCCTGTCAGATGCTGAGTTGAAAGTTTACTGGTGGTGTACAGCTGCATGATGACATCTCGAATCTACATAATATAATAAAACTCTATATTTAATTTAATTAATGTAAAGTTATATTTTTTTATTTAATTTAGGATAAAAATGATGTGTCAAAATGATGTGAATATTTAACGGTCACATCATTTTCTGTTGGATGGAGTTTTAATACCGTTAAATCTCCAAGCCTTAAATCAATTGTTTTAGATCTTTCAAACCTTGAATCGATAGAATCTATCTTTTAGGTTCTATATCGATAGATAAATAATCTTTCGGGCTTTAAATTGATATTTCGAAAATAAAAATAAAAATAACTATATCAATTTATTATTATGATCAACAAAAAAGATATTACAATTACATACTGCATTTAATTAAACATTGAATTTAATTTAAACTTATAAGGATCTCTGATTGAATTAAGTAGAGATTGAATTTACATAATATAATAAAACTCTATATTTAATTTAATTAATGTAAAGTTATATTTTTTTATTTAATTTAGGATAAAAATGATGTGTCAAAATGATGTGAATATTTAACGGTCACATCATTTTCTGTTGGATGGAGTTTTAATACCGTTAAATCTCCAAGCCTTAAATCAATTGTTTTAGATCTTTCAAGCCTTGAATCGATAGAATCTATCTTTTAGGTTCTATATCGATAGATAAATAATCTTTCGGGCTTTAAATTGATATTTCTCTTTAATAAATACTAAAAATCCAAGTTTTGAAAAATAACTATTATATTATTATTCTAAAAAACAAACGTTACTAACTAAGTACTCACACATGACAAATAGCCTAATCGAAATTGGTAGTCAATTCTTCTACAATTATTGTAGTTTTCCTATAATTTAAGTTTCTATTTTTTAATCAAAACTACCCACTTAAATTTCGGTATTTAATATATAGGAAGTTGAATACATATAATTGAAGAAAGACAGACTGTTGAGAATTTCATTCAATTAAATATAAAAAATTTTGTTGCAATAGAATTGAAACGGCATGACAGTGAGTTATTATTAATAAACTAAAACGAAGCGACAGGTAAATAAAAAAAAATAAAAGAAAAGGATGTTGTCCCGCTGAAAATGATCTAGTGATGGAGTGAGGTTGGTTGGATACCAAAGATCAGGAGTTCGAATCTCCTCAACAGGTAGGATGTGTGATTAAAATAAACTAAAAAAAATGCTAACTAAAACGAAATGGACAGTAGCATTGATAAACTTAAAAGAAATGCTTAAAAGTCGTTAACTAGATCGAACCAGGTAGTAAAACCTAACATAAATTTAGAAAAGCCAGACAACTACAACATCAGAGAGAATTTATTTTTTTCCGCCAAATATTTAAGGGTTGATTGAAAATTAAATCATAACATTTCATCCTCTTTGCAAATTTAACATCACTTTTAAAATGTTACAATAATAACACCACCTTTTGATTTATAGCAATTTAAACATAATCCAAGTTTTCCGGGCACCGGAAATATGATGTGGACTTTTTTTTTTCCACATGTATATATCATTTAAATTATTTCCACATGGATTTTACTACAAAAAAAATCTTCTTATTTTCATTTAAGAGAACCCCAAACACTACTAAAATCTCCCCACACGCATATCCCTCAAATACTTATCTAATTTTTTTTCTATTCACCAAAACCCTAGAACACAAGATAAAAAAACTATGCCCGACAAGAGTGGCGGTCCTAAGATTAAAAAATAGCTCGATGGCCACATGAAGGAGAAATTAGGTCATGCAAACATAGTTGTAGTTGGGTAACCTTCGACTTGGAAGTTTATCTGTTGCGATAATTACAAACATGTAGGTTCCATTTTCTTTGTTTTTCCTCATAGTGAATATGTGTTTCACATAAAGTTATTTTGGGTTTTAGAACTAGAAATATTTATAAGAAATTTTCAAGTATTTATTTTCAGCCATTAAAATATGAAGTAAAATTTTACTTCATTGATTTTGCAGGGATTTATTTTCTGTATACTTTTATCATAGTGGTACATTTGTTCTTTTGGGAGATGACTATGTGTACCAAGGTGGTCAAATAACAAGCCGCCATGATTTAGAAAGAAGAGGTGGAGAAACTGGGGTACATTTCTTGTTATAGTTTGTGGTTCAAGAGCATAATACCAACACTCTACAAGGTTATAAATGATGATAGAGGTGTTGTTGAATGTCTTTATGAAGTGTTAAACAGGTCCAAGCATGTAAGTGTGTATGTGGATGGTGGGAATGAGAGGAAAGAGAGCATCACAAACCCTACAATCCAAACCAACAACCACATCGAAATACAAACTTTAAGAGAGAAGCAGCTAGTGATATAACTTGAAAAAATAACTTTTAGTTCTTATTTTTTTGTGTTCAATTCAAATGAGTTTTACTTGTGTATTTGATTTGGTGATGTAGGTAAAATCAGGCTTTGGTGTTATGGGATTTGAGGGATCTGGAAACATTTACGCAAGGGTATAAAAGTCATATTCTACTCAATTCTTATTCAGTCATATTTTTGTATGGTGTTTGATTGGTTACTTTTATTTTTATTTGTAGATGCCTGGTGATAAAAGAGTTCGACACTTGAACTCTATATTTGAACTAGGTTTCAGTTCAAGAGGTCGAGGAGGGAGTAGAGGTCGAGGTGGCTCAAGAGATCGCGGTGCTGGATCAACTTTAGGCGATGTAGGGGTGCTTTTCAAGCATAGAAAAGTGGCGTCTAGATAGCCCAAGACTTCACGTTTTTGTCAAGATATTTTTGTCTAGAAAATGGCGGTGCCCTAAATTTGTTTTGAACTAATTTATGGATTACTGAAGTGTTGGGTGTTTTTTTCAAACTTGTGGATTGATGAAGGTGCGGCAAGAATTAATGAAGCATATATTTGAAGTTATTATCAATTCTAGAGTATTTAAACTATGTATTTTTAATTTTAATTATGTGTTTTAAATGTTTAGGAATTTTCAGTATTAATTATGAGTTTTAAATGTTTTGGAGGTAATTTTTTTATTTTTTGTAAAATCCATGTGGAAAAAAAATCACTAATATATACTCGTGGAAAAAAAATATATTAATAAAATGTACATGTGGAAAAAAAAGTCCACATCATATTTCCGGTGGCCGGAAAATTTGGATCATGTTTAAATTGCTACAAATCGAAAGGTGGTGTTATTATTGCAACATTTTAAAAGTGGTGTTAAATTTGCAAAGAGGATGAAATGTTGTGATTTAATTTGCAATTAACCCAATATTTAATTAACTCAAGTTTTGACTGTAATATTTTTATGACGATTTAACTCCTATAATTTTGCCTATAGATAGATAGATAGATAGCTCCTAACCTTAGAGAAAAAAGTTTGAGTTGAGGATTTATAATTCTTAAAATAGAGTTGGAATCCCATGTTGTTTTCACGGAAAAATAATTGAAGTACGAGTTACTAGGTTCTTAGATTCCACATTACAATTTGGAACCTATACGTGTGTGTGATACATAGAGCTATAAGCGAACCGAATTTAGTCGAACACCCTCATATTCGAGCTTGACTTATTAAGGAATATTCAAGCTTGAACTTAATTCGAGCTTTTTTTTCTCTTGTTCAAGCTTGGCTTGATAAATATTTATCATGTTCGGATTTGGTTCGAGCTCGGCTTATGAAATGCTCGAAAATTTACTAATCGAGCCTATAATTCTTAAAATAGAGTTGGAATCCCATGTTTTTTCATTGGAAAATAATTAAAAGTAGGAGTTATGTAGGGCTTGAATTGATTCTTAGATTCCACATTCTAATTTGGTATCTATACGTGTGTGTGAGATACATAGAGCTGTAAATGAATTGAATCGAGTCGAGTACCCTTATGTTTGAGTTTGTCTCGTAAGGAATATTCAGGCTCAAGATTAATTCGAGTTTTTTTTCTTCTTGTTCAAGCTTGACTTGATAAATATTTTTTATGTTTGAATTTGATTCGAGTTCAACTCATGAAATGCTCGAAAATTTACTAATCGAGTATGAGCTCGAAAAAAGGCTCGTTTAATTTACATATATGAGCTCGAGCTTGAAGAAAAGAGCTTACTTAATTTAGTTAATTGAAATATTTATAATATTCTTGAACATATTTGTGTTTGATTACACTCGAATTCGATTATATTTGTGAACTGATCGAGCTGCATACTATATATGTGCGCGCTCGACTCAATAATTTTATCGAGCTCCGCTTATTTACAAAATGAATGAACTTTGAAGTAATTTTTTTGGAGGGGAGTTCTCTCCGTTGATTTACATGTACAGCCTACGGACACATTGTGCCAACGTATATATACGAATCCCCTTCGAAAAACCTAGCAGCAAGAGTCTTGAAATAAGCATACGCCGAAATCGTTGAATTTGACGGGAATTTCCATGTCACTGAATTTTAATTTAGTTTTTATTGTTATATTTTATTTTTCTGTGAGGGAATGTGAAATTTTAAGGGTCTTTTTTTTGTCATGGTTAATAGGGATTGGTACTTCAAAAAAGAAAAAGAAAAAAAAGGGATTTGTTTTCTGCATTTTTCTTGATGCATGCATTGATTTTGTTTTATAAATATGTAAAAGTATATATAATATGCTTTGTGGTTTGGTACAAGTTATATTCTGTGTGGTCTTGCTTCCTTAATGGCAATTGGTATTCTTATTGCCCTAGACGTTATATTTTAGAGTTTTAGTTAATTCCTTTTCTGGATTCTATGATGTATGTGTGAAGAATTTAAGCATAAAATTCCATTGAATTTGTAGATAGGAGAAAAATATCAGGGTTTCTTCATTAAACCAAATCAATCAAAAAATACAGCTTCTGGTCTTATTTATACACAATTATTTGCGTGCATGCTAACTACGCTAACCACACACTAGTATACTGTATAAGCAACTAAAAGTGGTCCACACTAGCTTGAATAAGAGCATCTGCCACATGTCCAAGTTGGTTATTTCCTCGTGCATAAGCTGCGGCATATCTTCCACTACATGCTAGTGCATGGGCTGCATGGCTAGCTCAACAATGTGCTGCTGTGTTTGGGAAGGGTTCGGTTATGGTTTTACTGAAGAGAAAATTTCACTTTTGGTCCCATAGGACACGCCCGTCTCCTCTTTTGGTCCCAGAGCTGTCTGTTTTGGTCCCAATTTTTTTTTACTGTCAATTTTAGTCCTTCCGTGACAGAAAACGTTAAAATTACTGTCAATTTTGGTCCCATAGAAATTTTAATTTCAGCAATAATTTGGGACCAAAAGTGAAATTTTCAGCAAAATATAAATCCTAAAATGTAATCAGCTATGAACGATTTTTGAGCCGAAAAATTGATCAAATGTTAGATTTGTAAATAAGGGGTACTTTTTATTATTATTTTTTAATTGGGTTATTTAAAAAAATACTACAATAAAAACACGATTTAACAACGGATTATAAACTACAATAAAAACGCGATTTAACAACGGATTATAATTCGTTTTAAAATACAGACACATTAACAACGGATTGAGATCAAGATATTTAATGACAGATTTTTTTTATCTCTAACTTAACAAAGAACACACGTCGTATTTTGATTGTAATTTTTTCTTTTTTTATGTTAACGACACAATAACGACATATTTTTTATAATATTATATATATATATATATTATTTTGCAATTACTAATTAATTACAAATATAAATTTTTTTAAATTTCTTATTTATTTTACATGATAATTTTTAATTTTTTTTAATCTTATTAATTTTTTAATTACTATATAATTACGAATTTGAAATCAATCTTTTTAATATTATTGATTTTTTATTTATTTTACATTTTACAATTTATTTTATTTTTAATGTTTTAATAATATATATTATTTTTTAATGTTATATATTTTTCAATTACTAATTAATTACGAATATAAATTTTTTAATATTTTTATTTATTTTACTTTATGATTGTTAAAGTTTTTTTAATATTATTAATTTTTTAATTACTAATTAATTATGAATTTGAAATTAACTTGTTTAATATTATTAATGTTTTATTTATTTTACATTTTTTATATTATATATATTTTTTATTTTTCAATTACTAATTAATTATGAGTATAAATTTTTATTATATTTTTATTAGTTTTACTTTACGATTTTTAAAATTTTATATTACTTTATATATATTTTTATTATTTATATTATTTTTAATATTTTGGGCTTGACTTGTCTCGCTTCCATCGCTACAATGTAAATTTTTTGTAGTGAAAGTTCAAAATGTAGGTATGAAAGTATAATTTTTTCCTAGATTTTTTACTTTACATTTTACAAGAATTTAATTATGAAATAATCAACCATAATAATGAATTATTAATTGAAAATTAAAATTAAATATTAAAAATAATTATAAACGCTAATTAGATATGGTGAACACTCATAAACAATATTGTAAAATTAAACTAAATAAAAAAATTACGTGTATTTAGGGGTGTAAACGAGCCGAGTATCTTCTTGATCGAACTCGAGCTCGACAGAAAATTAAACTAAATAAAAAAAAATGGCTTTCTTTTGATTTAGCAGCTGTAATTTGATGATTTGGTGATAATACACAGGATAATTACTAAAAAAATAAGATGATGATAGTTTGAATCCTATGGGACTAAAAGTGAGCGAATTTTTAACGGCCTTTAACGGCCGTATAAAACTCTGGGACTAAAAGTGATAGTTTGAATCCTATGGGACTAAAAGTGAGCGAATTTTTTAAAAAAAGTCCAAAACAGACAGCTCTGAGACCAAAAGGGGAGAGGGGCGTGTCCTATGGGACCAAAAGTGAAATTTTCTTTTTTACTGAACCGTGACGCAGAACAAAATAATGGTATTATCCAACCTATTTCACTTGGTGGTCCCTGGTGGTTTGGAGACACGGGATCATTTTCTTGAATTTTATGATGAACCTCTCAAGCACGGTCACAGATCAAGTGCACCTCAATGATTTGTTCACACTGCTCATGAGTGGAAACAACATGTAGTGTCGGTGCTATAAAACTAATAATAATTTAACTTCATCATAAAAGATTTTGTAAGTTCATCATAAAACATTAATTAATACCTAAAATGTTTCTAAAAAAATTATAACTAAAAATAAATAATTTAAAATTAAATGTAATAAGTAATAATCTTCTATTATTCTTCAATTTTTTTTTTCATAATTATAAATACTAACAAATAAAAATTATACACGTCTCTAATCCATGCATGGACGAGAGATACTTTAGTCTAGTCTAGTCACATGTTTGGTTTAAATTATTTGAGCCTAGGATTAATTAATAGCCCGGAAGGGCCCGACTCCTATCCTTCAAATGGTTGATAAGTTATCGACCCAAAAGGCAAGATTGTCAATATCTTGTTTGGATTGAATGATTATGATTAAAATGTTAGGAAATACTTGAATTGCCCTTCATATAATATATTCATTTATAATTATTAAAGTTGTATTTGTCTATTAAAAAATGCTTGAAATCATGAAATTGAAAATAATTGATGCACAAAATTAATTTACTAAACATTGGGAAACAATAACAAAAATAATTAATGAAAATAGTTTCTTCTTCACAAGTCCTCTTTTAATTACGTATTAGTATTCACATTAATATTATGTTTACAGATCAATATTCTCATAATAATTAGGGTTAATAAACTCTAATATCACAATCTTTTCACTTTTATTTTTTATTTTATTTTTTCACATAACGTTTCAATTTTTGCAATAATGCCGTGACTTTATCTTTTTGTTGGAATTAAGCCATAATAATAAAAATTAATCTGACGTGGCCTAAATATTTACACACGTGCACTCTTAATCTGACATAGCATAAATGAAATTAGAGTATCTCTCCTGTGCGATGTACAAATGTGATATGTATAATTTTATTTGTTAAAAATTATAATTATGAAAAATTTAATAAAAATATTTCAACAAAATAAAATTAATTTATAACTTTCTGAATTATAGAAAATTTTGAATTATTCAATTTTTTTAATTATAACATACATTTGTGTTCACTATTAATTTGATGTGGCATACATTAAACTAGAATATCTCCCGTACGATGCACAAATGTGATATGTATAATTTTATCTGTAAGAAATCATAATTATGAAAAAAAATTAAAAATTATTACTACAAAATAAAAATCATTTCTGATAAGGTTATATTAGTAAATTTATAAATACATGGGAAAAGATAAATTTAATCACCCCAAAAATGGGGTGATAAACAATCACCCAAATGAGTGATTGGAGCCTGGCCCATCATCAATCCCGGACTCCAATCCTTCAAACCAAACAAATGATAGGGGGATAATTTTATCAATCCCCCTAAACTACCCTAATCAACCAAACCAAACACGCCCAAAGTGGACTGATTAATAATCCATCACTCAAGCCCAAAACTGAAATGACTCATTTATCCTCTTTTAAAAAACTTTTTTGACGTTTATACCCTTGCTCCTTTAAAGATTTTCATGGAAACCCAACAACGACCAACCATGGTTGCCACCACTCTTTGCCGCCCTCCACCCCGCTTCGCCGCCCTAAGCTAGCCAGTGACCGACGATCCCACGTCGCCGACGACACACACAACAAAACACATGCGAGAAGGCACGATTGCGGCTGACTTCACTCATCCTCCCAACTGGAGAAGCTATGAAAACTTATGAGGGGTTAAAAAATTTACCACTTGTAGCTCTCAATTATAATGATGAATGAAAAAAAAGTAAATAAATTTGCTTCGCTTGCAAATCATTTACCGTTGACGCTGGTCTACTTTTCTAGTTTCCGCAAAAATAAAAAAAAATTAGGAAAGGGGCGGCGGCGGTCTGACCAGGTAATGAAGGAATAAGATGAAAAACATATTTACACCTCCCAACCCCTAATTTCATTTTAAATACTTATCTTTCTTTAATTTATTAAT
Source organism: Perilla frutescens (assembly GCA_026008535.1). Taxonomy (NCBI): domain Eukaryota; kingdom Viridiplantae; phylum Streptophyta; class Magnoliopsida; order Lamiales; family Lamiaceae; genus Perilla; species Perilla frutescens. The sequence continues at coordinate 36,196,634 of BRKX01000012.1, forward strand.
TATTTTCTTTTGTTTTTCTTCCCTTTGTTCTATTGTAAAAAAAATTAGTTCTTTTTCTAAAATTTTCAGATTCGTGCATTATGATATTTCAAATCAAAATTATTCATAATTATTTTTTATAAAAATAATTGCAATTTCATTGAAATTATGAATAAATATTTTAAAATTTTCATATTTACAATTTTAATATTTTAGGAAAAATAATTGTGTAGAGGGCAATTTAGGTATTTTGGTACATTTTAATCTGAAATCTGTAAATTCAAAAATAATATTGAAAATTTATCCTAAATTAATGAAATCTCAATCAAACAATTCAAACACAATATTATTAATCAATGAACAGTCCAATTCTGTCTTATCTCATCAATTTTATTTATCTCATCAATCAAACCAAACGGCGCTTAATATATAAGTAGAAGAAGTTTAAGGTTTTATTCAATTAATTTTATTTATCCAATCAATCAAACCAAACTAGGCCTTACTATATAAGAAGAAGTTTAGGATTTCTTTCTACATACACGGCGATAGAGAGAGAACATCGTCTCGAGCGACGCCTCTTTAGGAAGTAGAAAAGTGAGCGCGGCGGCGATGTCGATACCATTCGAGGAAATACCGTGCCCTGATACTTCGAAGCCATGCCCGTCGATGCCGATGTCCAGAGAATGGCCACCACAGTGGAAACTAATTGAGAAATCCCCGGAATATTTTTTTATGGGTGGGTACCTTGAGGCTCTGAATTTTGAAATTGATCCTTCCTTATACCCCTTCGAAGGCCTATTTCCTATCGATAAGTATCTGTTGTTTCTCAAAGAAATTCGAGAGAGCAGGGTACGTACGTATTCATTTCATCTTAATTAATTTGCAATTCCAATTTTCTTTTAATCTACGAATATACATGTATATATTTACCAATACTAAGTTTTGGTTCATTCTCCATGATTAATATATATCTTGATGAGATTAATTATTTTTGTTGATGATTCATCTCGTGGTTAGGATGTGGATTAATCTTTAATTTTCAATTGTTTGCTCGTTCGTTCGGTTTCATTAATGTTATAGAATTATATAGGTATATGTTCAATTAATTGTGATAATATATAATTTGGTGGTGTGAATATATCTTGTAGGGGTATGAAGTCACAGTCACCCCTCCGGGAACTGGTTTCTACCCGGAAGACCTTTCACGTAATGAAAGTTCCAAAAGCTGGTATAATGAACTATGCAAATTTGTTGTTGACAAAATCAATGATCAGGCTAAGGTTTGTGTGTGTCTATCTTCTCTATTGCATATACATCTACATACATATATATATAATATTGATCGATTATATTGATGGTTGTAAGATGGAGCCTAGCTCAATAATCATTCATTCTCAAGAAGAGTTATGCTACTGTATGATTCAGCTCATTTGTTCGGTGCATGAAGGCTACATTTGTAGCAGATCTTTTTCAGTTAAATACAGTTGTGGGTAGCAGTTATGAAGTGGTTTGTTGAAGGAGTAGTTTTTTAGTTGTATTGCCACGATTGAAAGATAGAGAGCAGCAGTTAGTTTCTTCATAGATATATACTGTATTGTTTTCAGTTTCTTGTACACAATTCAGTAGAGAAGAAAGTCGTCAGTTGAGAGAGAGAGAGAGAGAGAGAGAGAAAAGAGAGAGTGAACGAGAGAAGGGAAGGGTTCCAATCTTGTTCATTTCTGCAGAAAACTTGAGAGCTTTGGTAGATCAGATATAGTCTAAATCTACGTTGTATTTTGTACTATTCTTGATCCTGATCAATAAAGAAACATCTCTTTCTCCCGTGGATGTAGATTCGTAAGGAATCGAACCACGTAAACACTTGTTCTTCTTGTTTGCATGCATAGGGTTTGTATTTCTTCTTTATTCTTGATTCTGCAAATTCATTGCTTGTTCTTGGCAATTTCAAACATCAATTAGCGCCGTCTGTGAGAAACACGGCCTATCAAGAATGGGATCAACACGTTTTGAAGTCGAGAAGCTGACTGATAAGATCGACTTCGGTTTATGGAAAGTAAAGATGAAAGCCCTACTCATCCAACAAGGGTTGGGAAGTGCATTGATGAAGAAATCTGGAAGCGGCTCCGGGAAGGAGAAAGAGAAGTTAGAAGAACAGACTACTATTGTGGAGAAAGCCCACTCCATGATTATCTTGTGCCTTGGTGACAAAGCACTTAGAGAAGTCTCAAAGGAAACAACAACCATTGGTGTTTGGGAGAAGCTGGAGAGCCTATACATGGTGAAATCTCTTGCCAATAGGTTGTACATGAAGCAGAAGCTATATGCCTTCAAGATGACTGAAGAAAAGCCTATTCTCAAGCAGATTGATGATTTCAATCGCACCCTTGATGATTTGGAAAATCTGGAGGTAATTTTAGAAGAAGAAGACAAGGCTTTAATACTCTTGTCTGCCTTGCCTAAATCCTTTGAAAACTTCAAAGATACCCTGATGTTTGGTAGTAGAACTACCATTACTCTTGAGGATGTGCAAGTGGCTATCAAGTGTAAGGAGTTGCAGAGATCCACAACAAATTCCACATCATCAGCAGGAGGAGAAGGACTTCACATCAAGAAAGGAAAACCACCCAAGAAGCAACAGAAGAAAGATGCTGCAAAAGGAAATCAGAAGCAAGAAAAGAAGGTGGATCTGACCCCCAACAACCCCGAGTTGAAGTACTTTCATTGTAAAGAATCTAGACATTTCAAGAAATAATGTCCAAAATGGCAAGAGATGATGGCAAGGTTTGAAGAGAAGGATGCCAAGAAGCCTCACAAATATCAGGTAAATCAAACCTCTAACTCCCAAGAAACTGAATATGAGAATTGTGAGGCTTTGTGTATCACTGCAGAAGAAATAGGGTCTGAGTGGGTGTTAGATTCAGGGTGTAGCTTTCATATGACACCCATAAGAAGTTGGTTTCACAGCCTGAAACCTGTAAGTGGTGGCACTGTCATGCATGGGAATGATCACACATGTCAAATTCAAGGGATTGGGTCAATAAGGATCAGAATGTTTGATGGGATTGTGAGGATCATTGAGAATGTCAAGTTTGTTCCTGAACTTAGGAAGAATCTCATTTCCCTTGGCATGTTTGATTCTCTGGGATATAAGTTCTCTTCTCAAGGGGGTAGAATGACTGTGTCTAAAAATGGGAAGGTGGTAATCAAGGGTAGTAGGAGAGATGATTTGTATTTTCTAATTAGAAGGACTGTAGCTGGTCATCTACACACAGCTATAGGTGAAGATAATACATATCTTTGGCATTCCAGATTAGCTCATGTGGGAGAAAAAGGATTATATGAGCTAGCCAAGCAAGGCCTTCTGTTAGGAGATAAGATTACCAAACTAAAGTTGTGTGAGCATTGCATTTTAGGTAAATCAAGAAGAAAACCTTTTGGAAATACAACTCACAGCTCAAATGAAATCTTGGATTATGCTCATTCTGATTTATGGGGGCCATCCAAGACAACAACAAAGGGAGGTGTCAGGTACTTCATGAGTATCATTGATGATTGCTCAAGGAAGCTTTGGATCTATATCTTGAAATCCAAAAATGAAGCTTGTGAGAAGTTTAAGGAATGGCATACTGGAGTTGAAAACAAGACATGAAAGAAATTGAAGAATTTAATAACAGATAATGGTCTGGAATATCTGTCAGAAGAGTTAAATTTCTACTGCAAATCTAAAGGCATCAGCAGGCATATGACCACTCCAGGCACCCCACAGCAAAATGGAGTTCCTGAACGAATGAACCAAACTCTTATGGAGAGAGTAAGATGTATGCTCAGCAGTTCAGATTTATCTAAAGATTTTTAGGGTGAATTGGTATGTACTGCTACATACTTAATTAATAGATGTCCTAGATCTGCTCTACAGTTCAAAACCCCACAGGAGAAGTGGTATGGAGCACCTGCAGATTATAAGTTTCTAAAGCCTGTAGGATGCCTGGCTTATGCACACACAAAACAAGACAAACTAGAACCAAGGGCTGTTAAGTGTGTGTTTATTGGATATCCTGCAGGAGTCAAAGGCTATAAATTGTGGTCATTAAGGCAGCATAAGATCATCATCAGCGGAGATGTCATTTTTGATGAGTCAAAATATCCTTTAAAGGATCAGGAGATGCAACCAAGCACCTATGTTGAAGTGAATCATGATCACAAAAATGAAGAAAATGGTGATTCATCAGATAATGAAGAAGATGAGTCACAAGAAGGAGATCAGTACCCTATCAGCAGCTATCAGTTGACAAGAGACAGAGCCAAAAGAACAATTATACCACCTGCAAGATTTGGTCATGCTGATATGATCTCTTTTGCATTATACACAGCACTTGAGGTGGAGGCCTATGAGCCAAACTCATATTCTGATGCAATTTCTTGCTCTGAGAAAGATAAGTAGGTTGTTGCTCTGGCAAAAGAACTGGAATCTCTAAGGAAAAATCAGACTTGGAGAGTGGTTGATAAGCCTAAAACTCAAAAGCTAGTAGGGTGCAGATGGCTATTCAAGAAAAAACCAGAAGTTACTAAAGGGGCAGGAGTAAGATACAAAGCAAGGCTTGTAGCTAAAGGGTATTCACAAAGAGAGGGAGTGGATTACAATGAGATATTCTCTCCAGTGGTGAAACACTACCCCATAAGGATTCTTCTAGCTTTAGCAGCTCAGTATGATCTAGAATTGCACCAGATGGATGTTACTACAGCTTTTCTACATGGAAGATTGGTTGAAGACATCTATATGGAGATTTCTGAAGGGGTTCATGTTGAGAATGCAAGCAGGAAGGCTTGTAAGCTAGAAAGATCATTGTATGGGCTGAAGCAAAGTCCTAGACAGTGGTATCTGAGATTTGATGATTATATGATGTCAAACAGATTCAACAGAAGCTGCTTTGACAGTTGTGTCTACTACAAACAGGATGGTGATTCTTTTACCTATCTTCTATTGTATGTAGATGATATGCTCATTGCTAGTAATTCCAGTAGAGGGATTGCAAGTGCAAAGAAGGTGTTGAGAGCTGAGTTTGAGATGAAAGATCTTGGAGAAGCAAAGGTGATTCTGGGAATACAAATCTCCAGAAATAGACAAGAAGGAAGCATAATTCTAAGTCAAGAAAGCTATCTTGAGAAAGTGTTGAGCAGATACAATATGAACTTGTGTAAGTCTGTCTCTATACCTGTTAAACAAGGAGTGAAGTTAAGCATCCATCAAGGTCCAGTTACAGCTGAGGAGAAACAAGAAATGGTGGAGATTCCTTATGCAAATTCTGTTGGTAGCTTGATGTATGCAATGGTGTGTTGTAGGCCTGATCTCACATATGCTATGAGTGTGATAAGCAGGTTTATGGGAAATCCTGGAAAGATCCATTGGGAAACTGTGAAATGGGTTTTGAGGTATGTGAGAGAAACTATTTGTAAAGGACTAAAGTTCAAAAGAAGTGACAAGGTTGAAAATTCTTTGAAAGGTTTCTGTGATGCTGATTTTGCAGCAAATGTAGACTCAAGGAAGTCACTGACTGATTATGTATTCACTTTATTTGGGACTGCTGGTAGCTGGAGATCAACTCATCAGACTGTTGTAGCATTATCAACAACAGAGGCCGAATATGTTGCTCTTACTGAAGCAATTAAGGAAAGCTTGTGGATTCAATGGTTGTTATCAGAGTTTGGTCTTGAACAAGAGAAGGTGATCATTAACTGTGAAAATCAAAGTGCTATCCATTTAGCAAAGCACTAGGGTTACCATGAGAGAACAAAACACATAGATGTTAAAATGTATTTTGTTAGAGATTTGGTGGAGAAAGGCAGCATAGTGGTGAGCAAGATTCATACAGCTGTCAACCCTGCAGATTGTTTTACAAAAGCCTTGCCTACACCTAAGTTCAATCTGAGCTTAGGTCTGATTGGTCTAAATTAGAAAATATAAGTGAGTGTAGCTTAAGGCGGAGCTGCACTGAAATGATAGAAGGTATTTTGTTTCTGTTTAAAAGTTCAGTCAGTAAGTGCTTTGGTTCATAACAAATTATCAGTGAGCTAAGGTGGAGAATTGATGGTTGTAAGCTGGAGCCTAGCTCAATGATCATTCATTCTCAAGAAGAGTTATGCTACTATATGATTCAGCTCGTTTGTTCGGTGCATGAAGGCTACATTTGTAGCAGATCTTTTTCAGTTAAATACAATTGTGGGTGGCAGTTATGAAGTAGTTTGTTGAAGGAGTAGTTTTTCAGTTGTATTGCCACGATTGAAAGATAGAGAGCAGCAGTTAGTTTCTTCGTAGATATATACTGTATTGTTTTTAGTTTATTGTACACAATTCAGTAGAGAAGAAAGTAGTCAGTTGAGAGAGAGAGAGAGAAAAGAGAGACTGAATGAGAGAAGGGAAGGGTTTCAATCTTGTTCATTTCTGCAGAAAACTTGAGAGCTTTGGTAGATCTGATATAGTCTAAATCTACATTGTATTTTGTACTATTCTTGATCCTGATCAATAAAGAAACATCTCTTTCTCCCGTGGATGTAGATTCGTAAGGAATCGAACCATGTAAACATTTGTTCTTCTTCTTTGCATGCATAGGGTTTGTGTTTCTTCTTTGTTCTTGATTCTACAAATTCATTGCTTGTTCTTGGCAATTTCGAACATCATATATATATACACATATGTTGCATCCAGATGTATGGCGAATTATATGTGTACCATTCACTTGTGAAAGTGGTGAGGATTGATGGTGCTCGGAACATCCTGATCACATTTGATGTGAAGGATGTCAAATCCAATGATTTGAAGAGCGTTCAAGCATGTATTTTCTGCTTAACAGGTAGTCACATACACATTCATGGATGGAGGTTCAACCCCTCATTTGACCGCCTTCCTTACAAGCCCAAAGAGTCAGAAGACCATATAGAGTCGGATAAAAAGTAAGATCTTACGAGTCCTCCAATCGAATACCATACAACAATCCTTGTAGAATACGAGATCATATGTGGACTCCAATATCCCCACACGATTCAAAACATAGTCCACTTTGTAGGTATTCTGGAGGAAGGTTTAAAGAAAATGCAATTTTAAATCGGATTTAATAAATATTTAACGGATGCAGATGGACGTTAGTTTGAGAGGTAAAATAGGGTTCTCGTTGAGCTATTTTTGAAAGTTTGAGGGTCTATTTAGATAAAAATTAAAACATGTGATTGTCCGAACCTTATCATATAGTTTAGGGTTCTCGATGATCATTTTTCATAAATAAATATCCATTATTTTTGTGTTTCACTATATAATTTTTATCCCTATATATAAGTATCTATTAAAGTAAATTTATACTTTTGAATTGTTGAGTCATAATTAATGGTTTAAATATAGTAAAAAAATCTTTTCATATATATAAATATAATACAGATTAAGAGAAAATTTTTGCTTTTGGTCCTACCATTCTCTCCCAATTTTTTCTCGATTTCAAACAAGATCGTTGATTTCAAAGAAGGCAGGATGATCTGTAACACCCTAAATTCTTTAATTTAAAATGTTACTTTTTCTATTCTTTTAAGCGGAAAAATAATTAACAATAATAATAATTCAGGTAAATGTTTTTTTTTTCTATTTTCATGCTAGAAATTCTATATGAAAGAAAAATAAATTGTAGCATTTAAAAGAAATTATGTGCTTATTTTAAAATTCATAATAATTTTGTTTTTTATAAACATAATTTAATTCCTAAGTTGGAAAAATAAAACATATAAATTCTAGATCATAAAATTTATAATAGACAAAATCATAATATTTAGCTACTGGTTTAAGTTAGTTCAAAAGTCATTAGCCACAAAGTTTTAGGCTCAAAATAGGTTACTTAACCATCAAATCCCAAATATTCGAGTTAAATATCCAAAACATCAAAAGCGAAGCCACCTCATTTTCTTCACGATGCTCCAAGCTCACTGACCTGAAAATATTAAAAACATGGGGGTGAGTACTCTTAAAACGTACTCAATGGTGAGGGATCAAGGGCATTTCTTTCTTTTTATCCAACTGAATTTAAATCGCAGGAATAATGGATTTAGGGTACTTCTTCTTCTTCTTCTTTTCGGATATATCACACTATGCACATGACATACCTCTTTTATTGTGCAAGCCACGCTCTCGGTACGTGCGTTACACTATTCTGATGTGTACGAAACGCTATTCTTATCCATATTCCATCCATGATAAATTCAAGTAGGATTAAAACATTTTTATTTCTCAAAAGCACATATATCATATACTTTCGTAATTAATAATATGATCCATTTCAAAATACAACTTTAAAACAGAGATTTACCCACCTGAGAATAAAGAGCACGTAAAAATTGAGCAGTCACTCAATGAACGAGGATCCTAATTGCGCCGCACCTAGTATCAAAATATATAATTTTTAATTAAATAATTTGGGCCAATTTTAATTTAATTTTGTTTAATAAATCTGAAAATTAGAATTTTATGGGCTAAGTTAATCAATTTATGAAGTTTTGGGACAAAATTTAAGTTGTGAAAAGTTTCTAGGTAAATTTGGAATTTTGAAATAAATAAATAGGACTAAATCTAGAGTTCAAAAACTTTCTAGGGTCATTTTCTAATTTCTGAAAACTAATGATTCCAAAATGAAGATAGCTTATTTGCAACTAAACCCTCTTCTTCTTCTTTGCAAAAATCACGCTGGAAACAAAAATAGAAATCAAAATCCCTAATTGATACACTCTTCCTCTTTCTCCTTCACAACTCCGGCGAGACCTCCTCCCCCAGCGACCCGACTGAACTCACGACCAACACGAAGACACAATAGCCACAGACTTGAAGCCACACATACACACCCTCACGCTAGCCCGACTCAATGACGAGACTCGACTCGACTCCATCGGCGCCACCAACGTCGATAGCTGACTGACGAAGTATAGACCTCAGCCACAACTCATACCTGTCCGACACCTGACTCGACGCAGCCAAGCTCAATGACACCACTCTCCCTTGCTTCGACAATTTGCTCCCACGACTCGACACAACTTACTCGACAAAAAACCAAAAATAGCTAACCTCTGCCCAGCCCAACACATTGCAGACACCACTAGCCACTAGCCGAGACCAACGACCCTAAAGACTCCTTCCACTTTTCTTCTATTTTCTGAAATTTCTTAATTTTCTAGCTATTTTCCTGAAATCTGTTAGTTAAATTTCTACATGTTCTTGAAATGAAGAAGTGCATGTGCAGGTGATGAAATTGATCTTAGGAAAAGTCAAATTGATGGTGGTGTTGATTTGTGAAGCCTGGAACCGTGTGTGTGGGATAAGGCTGAAATGGTTCCTTAGGGTGGTTGCAATAGTGAACCCCAAAAAGCAACTTCAACACTTCCACATAAGCGCCATGTCAAAAGTTAAATCCCACCATCTTTATAAACCTACCCCCAATAACAATAAACCTAAAAAAGCAAGTTCAACATGGGTCCCATTAATATACACATCTATATATATTTATATATCTTTTTCTTATACTATAGTTATTATCAATATTCAATTATATATTTTATTTAATTTAATAAAATCCAAAATCTAGTGAAATGATGAAAAAAATTAGAGAAAAAAAATATTATTTAAATACGTCACATTAAAAAAGTACATTAAATAAACACAACATTGCATTGATATTAAAAAGTAAATTAAACCAACATAACTTTAAACTTGGTAAACAAAGATAATTTGGTACTAATCGCTTCCATAACGTGTCCAGATATGCTCAACCAAATCAGCTCGAAGTTGGTGATGCACATCTCTGTCACGTAGCTCTTTATAATTTTGAAGATAGGTTTGGAACGCCTGGGTAGAACCTAAATTTATTATCGTCGACGGGGGTGTGTCTTCATCGGACCAAATGATGGCTTCATCTCCCTCGTCCTCAATAATCATGTTGTGCAAAATAATACATGTATACATAATATTTCTCAAGTCTTCTTTATAATAAGATCGTGCAGGACCTCTAACTATCGCCCAACGAGCTTGTAGCACTCCAAATGCTCTTTCCACATCTTTTCTTGCAGCCTCTTGTCTCTCCTTAAATTTTTTTCGCTTAGGATCCATGGGACATGGAAAACTCTTGACAAATGAAGACCATTCCGGATAAATACCATCTGCCAAATAGTATCCGTTGTTATAAGATGTACTGTTCACCGTGAAAGCAATTTGTGGGGCATTTTCTTGAAGGAAAGCGTTGAATAAGGGTGATCCATGAAGAACATTTATATCATTATTGGAACCTGCAACTCCAAAAAAAGCATGCCATATCCATAAGTCTGCCGATGCGACTGCTTCAAGAATTATTGTCGGAACACCGTAATCACCTCGAGTATATTGGCCTTTCCAAGCGACGGGACAATTTCTCCATTCCCAATGCATGCAGTCAAGACTCCCCAGCATTTCAGGGAATCCATGTCTTTGTTCATGCATTTGAAGTAGGCGTTGAGTGTCAGCGACATTTGGCTTTCTCAAGTATCGATCTCCAAACACGTTAATGATACATCGACAAAAGTTGAGCAAACAATCCAAAGCAGTTTTCTCACCCATTCGTATATACTCATCAAGTGAGTCGGCAGGAGATGCATATGCCAGTTGACGAATGGCTGCCGTGCACTTTTGAAGTGGTGTTAACCCCTTTCTTCCGATTGCGTCTTGCCTCAACTTGAAATAATCCGAGTGATTTTCTAAGGCATTAACAATGCGAAGAAATAAATCTCTTCGCATTCGAAATCGACGACGAAATGTTTCATCGCCAAATGTGGGATTATCAGAAAAGTAATCACAAACGAGACGATCATGCCCGCTTTCACGTTCTCGATCTACATATTTTCTCCGATTTTTTCTTCTTGAAGAACTTTGAGCTGCTTCGAGCTCTTCCTCCTCGATTAGAGCAAGCATCTCTTGATCAAGATCATCTTCTGCCGCTACTTCTCGTATGTGATTCTTCCATAATTCTAGGATTTGATCATCACTCGGAACATCAGACATTTTGAATTGAAAATTAAGAATTGAGAGAATTGTTATGGGAACAAAAATATATGAATTTGCAATGAAGGTGTGGAGAAATAATTGAAATATTGGTGATATTTATAGACTAAAAATGAAGTGAAAAAAATAGTCGTTCAACCTAAATGCTACCGTTGAAGTTTTTTTTCTTAAAAAAAAAAGGCTAAATAGTTATCAATTCAGATAACAATTGCAGTTTTAACGGCTATAAAAAAAACGGCTAGATTGTTATCAATTCAGTTTTAACGGCTATAAAAAAACGGCTGATTGAATTGTCAGTAATTAAAATTAAACTTGTTCATATTATTAGTAATGAAAACTTTGAAATCACATGGGCTAAAATAAAGACTTTTTCAAGGTATACATTTTTCTAAAAATGTTGGGGCCACCATTAAAAAAAAAACAGAAACTTCTTTAATGGTTGACAGTACTGTGAACACTTTGATTGAATATATATAACTTCTTAGTAATTAGCAAGGCATTCCTTACTCAAAAAATATTTTATAAATTATATTGCTGAACACTTTGATTGAATATATATAACTTCTTAATCATGCAGTGTGAATTTTTCAAAATCAAAATATATAATCAAAGTGGACGAACTAGATGACAGATATAAAACAACAATTACATAATTAAAACATATTCAACATAAATAAAACAATTGCTTAATTAATGTAGATAACTAAAATGATAATCACCAATTACGCCTAGATTTAATTTCATCAACAATCTTCAAGTGACATTGTAGTTGCGAACACGTCATTCCACTGGTATCCTTCATACTGATGTCATAGTCCTTCTGCATAAGCTCGATTTCTTTTTGCTTGCTTCTCTCCGCTTGCAATTGTTGTAGTTTTTCCCATCTTTCAGCTCGAATTTCATTAGAAACTTTAACATTGGATTTGCTCTGCTTCTTTGCCTTCTGTTGTCCTATTGGACGAGTTCGAGCTTCACTCTCTGTTGAAGTATGACCCTCTGATTCAGATGTCCTCGCCTTCTTGTTAGCATGCTGAGGAGCCCATTTCTCAAACTCTTTCATTACCTTCCATATGTGCATGTACTTGAATGTCTTCTTTGGGTAAAAAGAGTGCCATTGAGCAATTGTAGCCTGTAAGACATCATCATCACTTTGACCACTTGCTCGATTGCTGTAAAAATTATTGTACCATCCCGAAAATGTAGTAACATCGGGTATTACATGATAGTGATGTGATTTAATTGCAGCCCATGATCTGATGTGCGTGTCTGCTGGTCGATGTTCATTATAATATGCAGCAGTTTTTTCCCAAAACTCTTTATTTTTCTGTGAATTGCCAACTATGGAGCAATTGCTGATAGTAGTCCAAGCTTGTGCAAGACACTTTTCCTCTTCATGTGTCCATACCACCTTAACCTTAGAAGTTGGATTCTTGGCTTCATTGTTATCTTCGGGATCATTCTCTACATCGGGTTGTGTAGAGTGTGGTGGAAACTGAGAGGCTATCTCTTTGTCGGATGAAGATCCTCCCACACTCAAACGTCTGAATTCGTTTGACGCGTGTTGTTGTGGTGGATGGAAATACAACTGAGATGGTGGCATCCCAAATTGGCCACTCATCATTGATCCATAATAATTGGTTGGAGAGATGTTCACATAATTTGTAAAATTATGTGAAAATGGTTGTGTATATGGAACTTGAAAATATGGGGAATTGGGAGTAGGTTGAGGATGCGAATTTTGTGAACTTGAATTTCCTTGAGTATTTGGTGAACCGAAAAAATTAAAAAATGATTCACGATTATTTTCAGCCATTTAAACAAGGAAAATCAAATGGAGAATTGAGAATTGATGGGAAGAATATTATGTAAATGAAGAATTGAGAAATAGAAGGGGTGGAGAAATAAGAAAAATTATAGTGATATTTATAGACAATTCAAAAACTAGCTGTTAGACTAGAAAATTGAATTGCAAAAAAATAACCGTTTGTTAATAAATACATAGTTTAATTACAGAAAAAAAACACGGCTGAACAACAGGATCCAAATCATACATGTATCTATTTTTATAACCTTTATTCCCATAAATAAACTTAAAAATCAATAGGGCCCCACTTTAGAAAAAGAGAATTGAAAACAAAATGTGGCTGACAACCCTTCAGCAAGGGACCCCACCTTCCCTCTTCTCATTGGCTCATTCTCCACTCAACCCAGCTCCCAACAGTTGAACCCATTTCCTCCAACCCAACCTCACCCAACCTCCTCTAATGGTTCCATCCTACAAAAGCAGGTTCAAAGATGAACCTCAACCTACTGTTACAAGCACCCTTATTTTGGCATTGAATTGGTTATATATGGTGTAGAAGCTGGAAATATTCAGAGATATTGCTTGTAAATAAAACATGGCAGTTGGCAGAGATATATCATATGTATATGTATGAATCAAAATAGTTGATAGCTAGATCTTGATTTTTGGTTGGTTTGTAGTATATCTTAAATAGATTTGGTTGTGAGGTTGCCTATTTGATGCTATTTTTTTAAGTGGTGTTGTTGCAGATCTATAGATATAGGAATGCATAACTCAATATTTGGTGTAAAAATGAGAAAGATTAATGCACAAAGTTGAGATGGAACACATACAAGAATAGTTGATCTTGTTGCAGCTCTTGAATTGAAAAGTTGAGGAAGTGAATTTGTGGAATTGCTATGGTGCCTGAATTCCAGTCGAAGGGTTTGGAGCAGTGGGTGGGAGGATATTTCTTTTGTGTAATTGAGTGGGGAAGCTTCTAGGTGATGATGAAGATAAAATGATTTTTATTTTTGTTTTTAAAGGCTTCCCTCACAAGCTTTTACTAAGCTTCTCTAACAAAACTCATGCCAATGGCAGAGAAAAATTCATTTTTAGTCCTACTGGACACGGTCGAATCCGAAAATGGCCCCAATTTTTTTGAAAATGGTCCTCATAAAATTTTTCACATCAAACATGGTCCCAGTTGATTAAAATTTTTATTTGTGGTCCTAATTATTTAACGGCTCCGTCAAATATAGATGGGAGACCCCACGTGAGTTGCACGTGATTCTTAAGGCGCGAAAATTCATCCCTAATCTGTATTTTGCCCTAATTTCATTCTTTCCCCAAATCAAATCGCTCAAATCCCTAATCTCTCAAGATTTCATCCCCAAAATTCACGCCCAAATTCCATTAATTTTTCACGCATTCACAAAAACCCACTGCCCAGTAGAGAGAACATCAAGAATCTAAAGTCGGAATCTTTAAATTTCGCGATGATAAGGCGAAAATCATCTATTGTCGCGGCACACCTAAATTACAGGGATTGCGAGTTTTGGTACACACTGAGGCTGCAACATAGAGGTATGACGCTGCACTATGAAGATAAATTCGAGTACATAGGTGGGAGAACCAGTGTATTTGATTTCATTAATGGGAAAAAATGGGATATGAAATATCTAAAGGGTTTATGTGAGGGTTTGGGTTATATGGGTAGGAAAGATTTTTTTCGGTTATGGAAGAACATATGCTGCCTTTAGAAACTGATGAACACGCTAGATTGATTAAAGAGGCAGCCGTGAATTCTAGAGAATTCACCATATATTTAGACAGTGTGAAGAATGCAGATGGTGTTCTATCCAAGTTGGAAGGGGAAGGTGTTGATGTTGTGAATGAGCAGGTGGAAGGGGTTCGTGTTGATGCTTTGAATAAGCAGGTGAAAGGGGTTCGTGTTGATGCTTTGAATGAGCAGGTGGAAGGTGTTCATGTTGATCCATTGAATGAGCATAAGGAAGAGGTTTGTGTTGATGCTTTGAATGAGCAGGAGAAAGGGGAAGATTCTAGAGTTGTGAATGAGCAGATAGAAGGGGAAGGTTTTCGAGCTATTGATGAGCAGAGAGAAGGGAAAGGTTTTAAAGCTGTGAATGAGCAGATAGAAGATAGTTGTGAAGCATTTATTGATAATTACATTGGTGAAGATGAGAGCTCAGATGAAGATGAGGACTTCATATTCAAGGAAGATAGTTGTGAGTCAATTATAGATGACATTATCTATGATGAGAATGTTGAAAAAGAGGTTGAGTGGGCAGGACCAGAACAGGTGAGTGGTGAGGATTCTGATTCAGGTAGCATGTTAGATGGGAGCAGATCTGATAGTGATTTCCAAAGCATAGATACTGACAATGATGAAACAACCACAGAAGATGTGATGAGTGGAAGCTGTAATGGAAGGGGATTCTTCTTAGGCCAGAAGTTCAATACTAAAGCTCAATTCAAAGAAAATGTTCATAGCTATGCAGTGAAGGTTGGAAGACCCTGCAACTTTGTTAAAAATGACAGTAGGAGGATATATGCAAAGTGAAAAAAGAGAGATGATGGGTGTGGTTGGCATATAAATGTACTCAAGGTCAAAGATTAGACATCATTTCAGATTACAGAAATGGACCTTACACACACTTGTGGAAGACAGTTCCATGTTTCCAATGCCAAGTCAACCTGGTTAGCTAAGAGATTTGAGACAACTTTCAGATGTGAACCTAATAGGAGTGCTAGTAGCTTTAGAAAAGCTGCAATTACTGAACTTGGTATCTTTATTTCACCTCAGCAAGCCTTTAGAACAAGTGAGAAGGCACTAAAGATGATTGAAGGAGACACCAGTGATCAATACATTAGGTTGTGGGATTATGCAGACATGCTTCACAAGAACAATCCAGGCTCCACAGTTCTTGTCCAACTAGATACCACAACTGAAGAAAGAACTTTTAAGAGCTTCTATGTGTGCCTAGCTGCCATGAAATTGGGATTTAAATCAGGGTGTAGGCCTTGGATAGGAATAGATTGGTGTCATTTGACTGGTCCACATTCAGGAGTGTTATTATCTGCTGTGGGAATAGATCCTAACAATGATCCTTTTCCCCTTGCCTATGCAGTGGTTGCAGTTGAGTATAAAGAGGTATGGGAATGGTTTCTGGCATTGTTGAGGCATGATTTGATGGGTGATAGAGAAGATGTATATTGTTTCATGTCTGACAAGCAAAAAGGTTAATTGGTGCCTTTGAGAAGATTCTACCATGTGTAGAAAACCGGTTCTGTGTGAGGCATTTGCATGGCAACATGAAGAGGGCAGGTTTTAGAGGAAATGACTTCAAGAAATTGCTATGGAGGGCTGCAAATGCCACCACTGTTGGTGCTTTCAAATGTGTGATGGAAGAGCTAGAGAAGAAGGATGCAAATTGCTATGCATGGCTGCAAGCAAAGCTAGCAAGAGAGTGGCCTAAGTCACACTTTACAACATTTGGCAAGAGTGACACTTTAGTTAACAATATGTGTGAGCAATTTAACAACTGCATAATGGATGCTAGAGATAAGCATATTATCATTATGTTGGAGTAGATCAGACAATGGATCATGAAGAGGCTTCAGAAAAATAGAGACCAAGCTGAGTGCAAGTGGGAAGGCAGGTTACTATGTGCTAGGATTGCTAAGATTCTCAACAAAACAGTGAAAGATTCTTCTGATTGCATTCCAATGAAGGTTGCCTCAAATAGATATGAAATCTCAAGCTTGGATGGATCAAGATATGCAGTGGACTTAGGCTAGGACTTGTGATTGTAGGAGATGTGAATTATCTGGTATTCCTTGCAAGCATGCTACTAATGCTATTTGTGCAGAGGGTGGTACACCAGAAGACTATGTAGACACTTGCTACCATGTTGAGACCTATTGTGCAGTTTATGCACATGCTATAGCCCCTATGGGTGGACAAGACATGTGGGAGAAAATAGGCTATATACCTCCACTGCCACCTAACAATCACAAAAAAAGAAAAGGCAGACCTCAAAGAGAAAAAAGAGTTGGTGCCACTGATAGTCCTAACAAGAAGCAGAAGAAGCCCACTGATAAGATACAAAGCTTAGGAAAACAAAAATTCAATGTGAAGTGCAAGTATTGTGGAGAGCCTGGGCATAACAGAGTTGGATGTGCAAAGAGGAAGTATGATTAGTGTTAATTCTGTAACAGCCCGGTCCCGAGATAAGGATTTACGAATGGGGACGGGGTGTTATTAAGGGATTAATGAATAAAGTTAGAAGATTTACCAAGAAGTTTAAGAACCAAGATATGCTTTAGAAGATAGGTGGTGATGCTCGGGTTTACTTGTGTTAAAAGAAAACATGCTTAAGCGGGATGAAACGGCTAACTAATCAGATACCAACTTGTTAGGCCTCTTTGTAGGCAAACCGAAGTCATACTCGAAAAACGGAGATAAGCATAATATGCATCTTATAAATGTTTAATCATGTCTGGGGATATTCTTAGAGTTTTGATGATCATAACAAAACTTAAACGGAATTAGAAGAGTGTATCAGAGTAGCAGAAACATCATGGGTTTCAAACATAATTCAGTTAATAGCAAAAACAGTCTTGGCAGCCAACCCACATTCACAGCCACCAACATCCTCAGCATCTCAACCTGAAAACATTTGAAAAGAGGGGGCATGAGCACTAATGTACTCAGTGGGTTTTAGCAAAAATACTTTAATAACTTCAAGATATCCAATAATTAACAGACGGTATATGGAGAGCAAAACGTAAAAGCCATCTCCATATCCGTAAAACCTTTTCTTTTCTTTTGGGCCCAACTTGGCTCAAACCTGATGTCAGCTGCACCCTTAAGCATGCCATGTGATAGAAGAGGGGTTACCTCAAATATATCCGAACGAGTTTGTGAGGGTAAAACCCAGCAGTGACTCCCTTAAGAGTTCTTGAGCTCAAAACCTGCTTAAGTGAAAGTTAAGTTCCTTCATCTCTTAATCTTGCTAGCAACATCTAACTTAGAACAACGTCTAAGGGCTAATCCTTTACTACTGTATGAACTCGGCCTACAAGGGATTTAATGCTACCTTAACAAGGTAAATCTTAGTTCTTAATTCTGCAAGCTTAACAAGTATAAACATTTGATTCCAGGAAAAGAACGTAATTAAATACGAATCGAAACTAAAGATAATTCTAAACATCTCATGCTAAGCATAAACAATACTTTAGTAATTCTATCATTTCTAAACATGCTTGGGAGCTCAAGCAAAACATAATATCTTCCTTTCTCCTTCCTTGTACAGAGATCAATCAGGCTGAGCAAAAATACTTTATTGGATATCTCATTTGCCCTAACATGCTTCTAGAGCTTATTAGCTCAAACTTTAGATGAGTATAGGTTTACCCACCTTGATTACGGGACGGAAGATGAGGCAACGAGCTAGTGGTCTTCCTTAGTATTCCTCCGAGGCTCGATTCCTCCTACAAAAGTCGAATCGTCGACTTAGCAACCCCCTTTGAAGATTTCTAATAACATGATATTAAATAACACCCAACTAATATTCCCTTAGCTAGGACTTAACATGGATAGCACGACTTTGGCTTAATAAGGGTTCGAGAAGGATTTATTTAAGGAACTTCTCGACTCGATCTCTAAATTTTTAGACGGAAAATAACTTGAATATCTTATTCGAAATAAATTGAAATTAACTTAAATACCTTACTATAATTTAAACTTGAATATGGCTTGAAAGTAACATAATTTGGAAGACTCGAAAAGATCGGAAAAAGGGGTACGGAAATAGCCGAAAAGAAACGGCGAACAAAACAACACCGGAGAGAGGGGGGCCGCCGCGGGGCTGCCTTGCCCCGGCGGGCTCCCTGCCGCCGCGGGGCTACCTTGCCCCGGCGGGCTGGGCACGGCCGAGGGGGTGTGGCGAGGCGGCGCACTCCCCCCCCCCCCCCCCCCGCGGGGCTCTGCTTTTCCTTTCTCTCTCTCTCTTCAACTGGGTTTCTTCAACTGTGTTCTTCAACTGTTCTTCGTGTTCGTTGATTTCTTCGACGAACACGAAGAACAATTAACCTGAATTTTTATAAAAATAAAATACTTGAATTTAACATGCAACAACATGCTTTAACTTAAAAGTATTTTGACATTACAACGGCATAAACACGATAATCCTCCTTTAAATTAGAATAACGACAAAATCGTTAAATGTGGCTTGAACGGAATTTAACGGAATAAACGAGGCTAATCTTCTTAGAATAATAATAACGGAAGTATAATGAGAAATATAACATACACGTTATTAACTTGGAATTTCAACAAAAATTGAAATGTAACTTTTAGACGAGCAATAATGAAGAACGCGAAGAACGTAAAGAATGGAAAGTAAATGCGGAATTTAAAGACGAGAAAGAAATGGAATCGAGACCGACAAACAAGAATGGACGGGGTCAGGTGCGTCGAAGGAATGTGGTTAGCCTGGCGTCTCGTCGAGTCGCAACGGCGGCAGAGCCGCCTGCTACGATTTCAACGGCGCCCCTAGCACATTCCTTCACCGCATCCCTTCCGCGCCACTCCGCTCGTCGTCTTGAAGAACACTCACAAAGAACGCTTTTTATTTCGACAGAACCTTCTCGGCTTTCAAAGCTTTTCACCCTCTCGATTTAGAAGTGAAGTGAATGTGAAATGAGCAAGGAATGCCAAAGGTGTGGTCCCCTATTTATAGGAAAATCTTTGGCTTCCCTTGGAAGCCATTGCTGTGCGGGAATACTGCAAAAGCTACCCCGGGTTCGGTTAAAAGCTGCTTTGTTCGATGTCGAGGTCCAAATGACTTCAGACACAAAATCTAAAAATACCGGGAGACTCGTTGGCTCGAACACTAGTGAACCAACTCAATTCGTGAAGAAGACAGGGTCGTCAGAAGAAAGACGAGCAAAGATTCCCTTTTTGGAATTACTTTTTACTATTCACTCAGATTGACAGATTCGGCTCCCGAGCGTTCGATTGACCTCAGAATGAAAATCCGTGAACGCCAACGGAATCCTTGAGTCATTTCCCATAAGAGGGACCTGACAGAACTGAACTAGAATAAATGAGAAGGATTTCGTAAATTTCTCAAAACACGAACGCATGCAAAAGTTACTATTCATTTCCCTTTTAAATACCTTTTCCATCACCGGGAACTCAAATGACCTCAGATTTGAAATCTGAAAACACCGGTGTACTTCTCGAGTCAAAACCTTTCTAAAGAAACCATAAATGGCAATAAAAGAATTAAGATTATATTTTCCGAAAAGACGATCCTCACGAAAACTGACTCCTAAAGTCGTGACTGACATCCAATCATAGCTAACCTTAATTAAATTCCTTCTTTAATTAATTAACTAATATTAACAATTCTCTAAACCTTATTAAAAAAATCTGGGGTATTACAAATTCATAATGTTATAGCTTAACTATCTATGATGTAAATTTTGATTGTCCTAACATTAAATAAATTTGAATTTTGATATGAGGCTTAAGGTCAATGTTCAGTGAGTAAAGCCAAGAAGGTTGTTGTGGTTTGCAAGTTTTGTTTGGATATTGGACACTATGACCAGGATTGTCCATTGAGGCAGTTGTTTGAAGCTGAAGCACAAGAGAATCAGGAGACTGAAGCACAAGAGAATCAGGAAGATGAAGCAGTTGATAATCAGCCAGGTGCTAACTTACAAGAACCTGAAGTGCAACAATTCACACAACCTAATTTCCCTGTGACTCAAGAGGATGAGCCTGATTTCCCTCCTAAGCTTGATAACTTGCCAGCCACTGAAGTGCAACAATCCAAGAAGCCAACAACAAAAAAAGGAAGAAAACTCCTTGTAAGTTAGAATTCAGTTACTTGGACCTCAATGTGTATTTCTGCTTATTAATAAATTAATTTACTCTTTTTAGGCAATCAAAAAGAAGGGTAGACAAGGCAGATGAAGAGAGAATCAACCAGATGAAGGCATTCAATTCATGGAACTTTTGAATATTTGAAAGTGTTGAACTTGGATATTTATGTCTTTTTGATGTGTTGAACTTGTATGGTATTCTGTTATGGCTTTTGAAATAGTAGCAGTATAGCTTTTGAAGTAGTAGGCTTTTGATCCAAGGAAATAGCAGTAATTTACCCCTTTTGATATGTTGAACTTGAATGGTATCTATTTATGCTTATTAGAACTTGAATATTATATGTTTATGCCTTTTGGAGCTTGAATGGTTTTTGTTTTGTTTTACCTTATTTGTGCATTTCTGTTAGCAAATACATATTCATTTCATTGATTGGAATAGTGACATTCTATTTCATTATAGCTGCATTATAGCTTCTGATCATTACAGTAGCATTTCATTACATTACAGCTCCATTACATCTTCAATTACAGCTGCATTACATCTTCAAGAAAATTGCCACCAACAAAAACAATTGTAGAACACATAGAATCTTCATTATCTTCTTCATCTTACCAACCTCTTGGCCCAAATTCTTCACTTCTTTCACCATCTTTCTCACTTCTTCAGGTAGCTTCAATTTTCCTAGGTGGCTATCAAAGCTACTGTCCTCTGAAATGAAATCTTCATCCTCCCACATGAAAAAAACCGCACCCTTTACCATATTGAGAATCTGGACAGTTGTAGAAAGCCTTGCCTCGACTGTGAGGTTGTTTGCATACCCACCTCAGGGCTGCTCTACCACAGTGACAAGTTAGAAAACCTCTACCAAAATGCTTATTGCTTGATGCAGCAGACATGATTTTGTGTGTGGATTTTTTGGGATGGTTGTGTGTTTTGATTGTTTGTGGAGAGTGTATATATATACAAATGTATTCTCTCAGCTTCTGCACTCAATTTTCCCTCCAAAATGCTAACTTTCCCTCCAAAGTTGATTGACCAGTCAATCCAACTGTTTTAGTTGAGAAATACAAAAATTTGCTACTTTTAACGTTTGGGACCAAAAATAGGAGTAAAAGTTAATGGTAAACGTGACAGAAGGACCAATTTTGATATCCCAGGACCATTTTTGAAAGAATTGGGGCCATTTTCGGATTCGACCGTGTCCAGTGGAATTTGTGGAATTGCTATGGTTCCTGAATTCCAATCAAAGGGTTTGGAGTAGTGGGTGAGAGGATATTTCTTTTGTGTGATTGAGTGGGGAAGCTTCTAGGTGATGATGAAGATAAAATGATTTTTATTTTTGTTTTTAAAGGCTTCCCTCACAAGCTTTTACTAAGCTTCTCTAACAAGACTCATGCCAATGGCACACTTTGAGATCAAAACTCCAAATTCTAGAC
Source organism: Perilla frutescens (assembly GCA_026008535.1). Taxonomy (NCBI): domain Eukaryota; kingdom Viridiplantae; phylum Streptophyta; class Magnoliopsida; order Lamiales; family Lamiaceae; genus Perilla; species Perilla frutescens. The sequence continues at coordinate 36,218,803 of BRKX01000012.1, forward strand.
TTAAGGAAAAATTCTATTAAATTAATTATACTAGCCCAAGCTCAAATGTAAAATAAATTCTTTCTATTTCGAAATAAGTTCAACAAGCCTAAAATAATAATTCTAAGGTCCAAATTTAAATTCTAAAATTTTTCTTTTATACTAGGGGCGCAACATCGGACTTCCTCATGTTTGTCTAATTTATCGAGCATCGACAAATGAAATAAATTAAAATTCAATTCCAAGCAATTAAGCAATTTAAAATAATTCAAATTATGTAGAAGCGGGTCGTTACATGATCCGAAGGAGGTACTTTCTATCTATGCCACACCTAAACCGACACTATTTGCCCTGATTCTGTTCTTGCTCTCTCTTTCCAAACAATGGGGGAGTCTCACTCGGCACCATATTTCTTTTCTTCTCCTAATCTAAATTCTCTTTATGTGAACTTTTCTAATTTGGAGTATTATGACTCTTGTGATGAGAGTTTTGTGATGCAGGATATTCCAAAGAAGAAAGGTGAATTCTACACTTGGAGAGATTGGAAAGAAAAGGATGTGATGAAGGTTAGCCGAAGAAAAGTGCATTCTAGCTCTGAGCACCAAAAGACAATGGCCGCCGTCCAGCTGGCGGATCCGTGATTTCAAATAGGTCGTCTGGCTGAAGACGTTAAAATAAGCGCTTGTTGAGAGGCAACCCAATGTCTTAGTTTCTTTTTCTTTTGTTTTTTTTATTATTTATGTTTTTCTCTTTTTTTTCTGAGTTATGCAGGTAAAGACCGGATGGATGCTATACTTTGGGGGATAGAAATTTGATCAACTTGTCTGTCGACAAGTTTGGGGGAGGACGTTGAACCCAACAGGACATCCATGTGATCGTTGTAAGTGGTCGATGACACCCTCATGCATTCTTACAAACTAATTCCATCCCGTGGATTTGAATAAGTTTGGGGGGATATATGCTTGTGGTGTCTAGACCTTTATTTTTATTTTACCTGCTTTACGTGTTTAGTTTCATTTTTGTTTTTCCGGGAAGTTTGAAAAATTTTAAATTTTGGTCTTGGATTTTACTTGGGATTTTGATCATATATGCTTTATAGTTTATGATTTAGTCCGTATAATTGAGATATTTGATTGGGGATGATTTGAGCATGTATAGCATGATTTGAATGAACATGTGTTTTGGAGATTTTTGAGCTTTATTTTGGCCAATGTTGAGCTGTGAGATTTTGAGCCTATAAGACTATTGTCTTAATTTTTGTTCTCGTGTGTTGGTTGTCTATGAACTTGTTTCTCTAGAACTTGCATGTTGTCTTGCTTGAGATTGAGTTTCTGTGCTTGAAAATAGGAGATGATAGTAGGCCACTTTTCTTTAGCCATTTATCACATACACTGTCCTAGATTCATTATATTCCCTTGCGAGCCCTCTTGTACCTAATTGCCTTTTCTTTGGAAACCTATTTGGGATGTCATTTGTTGATTCTTGTGGAGAAATAGGAAGAAGGGTAAGGAATTATGGAGTTGGGATGAAAAAAAAATGGTGATAATTGGTGAATTTTTGTTGGTGCACAAAAAAAAAATGCTTTGTGAGTGTTGAAAAGAAAAAAATGAAAAGAGCACAAAAAGAAGAAGAAAAATGAAAAGAGCACAAAAAGAAAAAAAATGTGAAAAGTGCCAATGAAAAGAAATAAAGAAAAGAGACCAAAGGTCCATGAGTTGAAAGAAAGAAAAAATATGGATGACTTAAGGTGGTGTAGGAGAAAGTTGGAAAAATTCCAACTAGTGTTTGAATGTGATAAGTAGTGGGAGTAGAAAGTAAAAGTGGTGGATTGTGTTGCAATTGTTGAGTCACTTGAGCAAATATTCCTAACCTTAACCCGAGCCTACATTACAACCTTACGAAAGTCCTATTTGATCCTAACTTTGAGCACATTCATTTGTCAGTGGAGAGTTGAGATTTCATGCAAGCTTATGGTAGATTAAGTGTGTAGTTCAATGATTCGATGAGTGCTTACCCTTATTTTATCACACTTTGAGTGTTTGAACGAAACACACACCGGTGAGGATCATTGGCTTGAATTTTGCTCGTTGAAATCTATCACATGTGTTTATGATTTGAGTGTTGTGCTTGTTTTTGTCATTCCTAATTAGAATTTCGAGGTTATAGATGCTAGATTATAAATTGTGGAGTTGTGTATTGTTTGAATTCCATGTTTGGTTTTTGTTCTTTGTTTGGGGACAAACAATGTTTTAAGTTTGGGGGAGTTGATAACATCATATTTTACATGTATTTTGAGGTACATTTGAGTGGTATTTGATGGGTATTGCATGCATGAAGTGTTGAGTTTTGCATAGATTTCTATGTTTTGTGCAATGTCACGTGTTTGTTCATTGTGAAGGGAATTAATGCCATTTTTTGTGTGGACCTCAAATGAGTGTGGGAACACCCTAGAAAGATGGGAAATCAAGTTAGGAACGCGTTGCAAAAATAATCGGGTCAATCGGACGAAAAACGAGTGAGAACGAAGCAAAACAGTGAAAGGCTGCCGGACTGCCACGTGGACTCGCGACCAGGGAGAAAATTCACGACCGGGTCGCAAATTTTGCTCTTCGGACCCCCCTCCCAGTCGCGAGTAGGCAGGAATATGCCACGTCGACTCGCGACCACACCCGCGACCGACCCGGTCGCGAGCGAGGTCGCGAGCGAAGCCCTAGGAGTCCGATTTTTGGCCTATTTTGGCCCGTTTTCTTTCCTTTTTCGACTGGGATACTTCCAACACTGTATATACCTCCTCAAACACGAAAATTGGGATATTAAAACCCTACCATAACACCAAAAACCACAACAACACACACCATATTCCTCTCTTAAACACAGAGATAGAGAGTTGCAGAGAAGAACACGGAGAGCAAGACCAAGAGATTCAAGCCAAGCAAGAATAGAGACAGAATAATTACTTCCGGGTTTTATTTATCTTTACTTCTGTTAGACATGATTTCTTGTTGGATTTTAGTTTTCTATATTTATATGGATAGCTAAACCCTAGTTTTCTAGGGTTGGATGATGAATTGTCTATGAAGTTTATTTTATTGGTTTTATCATATTTCCTATGACTTTATCTTGATCTTTGATTACTCTTGTTTTTATCTGTATTGTTTAACTGATCACTAAATGATACAATTTGATGTGTTAATTCATAAATCGAGAAAGGAGTTATAACGTCGTGATCTGGAGTAATTAACTCATTAATCAATAACACTCGAGAGGGTTGAGGTTAATTGAGAGAACAATAGACCCTGAGAGCCATAGGAGTTGCATGCTAGGCATTGAACGGAGACGTTAATACTAGTTGTGTGATCCACGCTTTAGGCACTTCGAGAGAAGGTTTAAGGTATAATTGTGGTTGTTCTAGCTAGATTTAAGTCCCTACATAGGTGTGTGATGAAACAAGTAAATAAATGGATTAGATAAGGATTCTCCAACTCTAGAATTCGTCTTTCTCCATTGTTTCTTCTTTACTCTTTCTTCTCTGTGTTTCCATTTATATTATATGTTTAAGTACTTTAATTAGTTCAAGCACTTTAATCGGTTGTCTAGATAGCATTTAGGAGTAAAGTTCTAGTACTTAGTTAGTTAAATATTAAATCTCTGTGGATACGATACTCTTGTTCACCGCTACACTATAAACCTTACTGTACACTTGCAGTTAGGTTAAATAAATACCGAACAACCCACAAATCAATTAATATCATTAAATAATGACTTCTGAAGATGAGAATCTAAGAAAATTTGAAATTCATAAATCTTGCCATTTTTTCAAAACATCAAATCATCATAAAATGAAGATTCGATCTTTATTGTAAAACTAGTATACCACCTGTGCGATGCACATGGAGTAAATTTTATTAAAAATATTTATGAATAATAATAAAATTATATTCAATCTTAAATTTAGTATGTACATATATGAATTAGATCGATGGAATTATAAATTATTTATGTATTTTTCAGGGTTGTAGAAATCAGGCTATTTGTGTATATTTCGGGGTTGTAGAAATCAAGCTAAGCGGTCGCATAGACGCTAGACGTCCCTTACCTGTGCCGGAAACACTGAAGTCAGGTGTAAAATGGGGAGACCGAATCCTTGTCACCCAGGCGATCTCGACGGTAATTAATCAGCCAATTAGGCACCGATAAATTTTTATTATTTTTTTTTTAACTTTTTGGTTCAAAATATGGCTGAATAAAAAATTTGAGATTTTTCACTCTTTTATACAACAACCTATATCCCAAATTCTTTAATCAACAATCAATGTGGGATGTAGTAAAATTGGAAAAAAGTTGCAGAAATAATTTGAGATTTCAATTTCAATTGAAGGTTACCCAATCTTTTATACAACAGTTTACATTTCAATTTGCCAATCTACAACTGATGTGGGATATAGGAATTGTTGAAAAAATAATTTGAGATTTTATATAACAACCTACATCACAATCTTCATCATACAACCGATATGGAATGTACGGTAAATGAAAATTTAATATGTAAATAGTAATACGTAATAATATATAATAAAAAAAATCTAGATTCTACTTAGGCTCTGCCTATTATTACATGTAACTTTATTAACCCACATATAAAAAAATAAAATATTATGATCCCGGTTATTGATATGCAAGTATAGAACTTCACAAATCTACAAAAAAAAATATGAATGAGAAGTGGTAATATATATATATATATATATATATATATATATATAATCAAGTACACCGTCTTTAAAGATTTTAGACGTGGATCTTTAATTTTTTTAATATATTTAATTAAATTAAAAATATTTAAAATTAATGATACATTTGCGCATGTTCTGTAAAAATAAATATCAAATATTACATGTGATCTTAGCATAAATACTGAAAAATGTTGAAAGACTATTTTTGAGCCTTAATATGTATAGATTATTCATGCACAACAATATATGTCAATTCTTTTATATTAGATGAAGTTTAAAAATATATAACATTATATTGATAATATCAATTAATACATTTAATTTAAAATTTTGAATGTGGATCTTGATTTTTAAATATATTTAATTAAATTAAAAGTTAAAAATTTCAAATTAATATTTTTAAAATGTATATTTGAACTTTTTAATATATTTAACTTAAATTTTTTATTTTAAAATAGTTAAATTTTATAAATTTAAAATTTAAAATATATTTAGAATTTAATATTAAACTGATAAAATCATAAATTATAAATCAAATATCGAAATATCACACTCGATCTCAAATCGAAGACCGAAAAGTTGAAAGACTATTGGTTGGCCTCACAATTTATAGTTTTGTTTATTCAAAACAATATTTGTTAGTTCATCGATGTGGGATAAATTTTGAAAATAAAGTTCAAATATATAAGATTCAATAATTTGTTCATTCAAAACAATATTGTTAGTTTATCAATGTGGGATAACTTTTTTTTATAAAAAAAATAAAATATATTAGATTTATTGTTTAAGGTTTATGTTTCATATATTTAAAATTTCAAAATTATATACATTTAAAATTTCAAAATTAAATATATTTATTTGTATTTTTTTATATATTTATATTTTTGAATTTAAAATATAAAATTTTAATTTAAATTTTAAATGTATATTTAATAAGAATTTGATAGATATTTAAACGAAGAATTTTAAATATATATATTATAATATTAAACTCATAAGATCAAATATTATACTCGATCTCAACTTATAATGTCAAGAAAAATATGAATATTTTATTATTAACTATTATAATTTACAAAATGTTCAAGTAGAATAATACTCCTCATTTTTCAATGTGAAATCAAACATTACACTTAATTTTACTTGAAACATGAAGAAAGTAGGATGAATACTATTGTTGGACCTCCCAATTTATTGTTTTCTTCATTCAAAATAAAATTTGTTAGTTCTTCGATGTGAGATAATTTTAGTAAAAATAAAATATAAGATTTAATTGCTTAAGCTTTCATTTTCATAAATTTAAAATTGTAAATTTATATATATTTAAAAATTTAAATTGATATAGATATTTAAACTCATCTAACAGATAAGATAAAATAGTACTATTCTCAATCTAAACTTAAAAGATTAAGAAAGGTGTGAAAATTTTATTATTGACTTTTAAAATTCATAGTATGCTGACATAGAACAATACTCCATATTTATCAATGTGGGATCAAACACTATACTTGATCTTAGTTGAAATATAGAAAAAAGCGGTATGAATATTATTGTTGGGCATCACGATTTATAATTTGCTCATTTAAAATAAATTTTGTAAAATAATTAGAATATATAAGATTTAATCATTTAAGATTTATTTTTCATATATTTAAAACTATTAACTTATATACATTAAATTTATTTATTTGGATTTTTTTATATATCTTTATTTTTGTTTGAATTTAACAATATAAAAGCTAAAATTCAATTTTAAATGTATAATTAATAAGAAATTGATAAATATTTAAACTAAACATTATATATATGCATTTTAATATTAAACTGATAAGAAAAAAAAAAACTTAAAGGATCAGAAAGGTATTAAAATTTCATTCTTGACTATTAGAATTTATACTATGTTCAGGTAGAAGAATGCTCTTTATTTTTCAATGTGGGATAAAATATTATACTTGATCTTAGTTGAAATATAGAAAAAGTAGTAGGAATACTGTTGTTCAACTTCACAATTTATAGTTTGTTCATTCAAAATAATATTTGTCAATTATTCGATGTGGGAAAAATTTAGTAAAATAATTAAAGTATATATAATATTTCATTATTTAAGATTTAGTTTTCATATATTTAAAATTACAAACTTATATACATTTAAAATTTAAAAATTGAATATATTTAAATTAACTTTTATATATGTGTGTGTATATATATATATATTTGAATTTAAAAGCACCAAAGTAAAAATAATATTTAATAAGAAATTGATAGATATTTAAACTCAAAAATTTAAATAAATATTTTAATATTAAACTAATAATATCAAACGCTATACTGGATCTCAACTTAAAAGACCAAGAAATGTAAGAAATTTCATTATTGAACATTAGAATTCAAAGTATGTTCAAACAGAAGAATACTCATTATTTTTCTATGTGGGATTTGAACTTGTGAAAAGATTTTGGATGTGGATCTTGAATTTCTTTAATATATATAATTAACTTAAGAAATTTAAAATATTTTAAATTAATATATTTAAAATATTTATTTTAACTTTTTAATATATTCAATTCATGAAAAATTACACTTTGATACCTATATTTTCTGTTGTTTTTAAAAAATAGTCATTTTTTTAAAATCAACAAAACAGTAACCGCTTTTTCAAATGTTTTGAAAATCTAACATTTAATCAATTTTCTGCCCTAAAATTCTATGCAATTGATTTTATTTTAATATTTCTATTTCCTCAACTATGTAAAATAATTATTCAATCAAGAAATCTTAAAATATAATCAATTATGTATGACATTCGAGCCGTAAAATTAATCAAATGTTATATTTGTAATTATTTTGAAAAAGTGTGTACTATTTCGTTAAGTGAGTTATTTTTTAAAAAGAGCCCAAAATGTAAGTATCAAACTTTCAATTCAAAATTTTAATTTAAAAATATTGAAATTATATATGTTCATTATTAAATTGATAAAATTAAATATCAAATACTACACTTGATCTCAAGAAAAAGATCGGGACATGTGGAAAACCATTATTGTGTCTCAGAATTTATAGTTTGTTTATGTACAACGATATTTGTTAATTCTTTAATGTGAGATAAAAAAATTCAAAAATTAAAATATATAAGTCTTAATTATTTAAAATATAAAAAATGATAATGTAAATATTTTACCTTCAAAATTTTTAAAATATTTAACACTAAATTATTAAATTTAATTCATACGTTTATTGCAAATTTTAAATATATTTATTTAATGTTGTTAATTCGGAATTTTAATCTTAAAATATTAAAATTCTATAAAGTTTAATATGACAATGAAATATTATAATTTATCTCAACTGAAAGATTGAGAAAAGTGGAATGACGATTGTTGAGTCTTTGATATGGGATGAATTTTGTATGAAAAAATAAAATATATAAGTTCTAACTGTTCAAAATATATTTACGGTTAATTGCTAAAAAAATCACTACATTTGAATGAATTTATAATTTAGATACGACTTTTTAAATGGTGCAATAATAACACTTTTTTTATTTGTTTCAGAATCAACAAACTTCTATTTTTCGATGATTAGAATTATGATGTGGGCATATTTTTTCATGTGTTGTAATTAATTTAATCTTGGGATGTCGAATATAGGGGGCTTTTACTTGGGAAAGTTAGTTTTCTAATCTTCTAAATTTTTATTGCCACATACTAATTCTGATAAATGAAAAAAAATAGGTGTGTTCGATGATCAGAATTATGATATGGCAATAAAAATTAGCTCTTCTATATGAGATAATTTAGTTTGTAAAATGAGTATATGTAAGTTATAACTATTTAAAATATATCAAAAGTTGAGCACCTACATATGCATACTTCACAATTTTAAAAATATTTAAAATAAAATTGATAAGCTCAAAAATACATATATATTCTAAAAATTTAAGTGTATTTAATTAAATTTTTTGATGTGGGTCTTGATTTCTAAAATTCTACACGTTAGCAAGATCAGTTTTCAAATTAATATACGCGCGTATATATATGTATATGTATATGTATATGCTAAAGGAAGCTATATGCCTTGTTTAGAGTTGAAATAATACGTTGAGTCTCATCCAACCAATGTTTAATATCGACTTTATCATTACGGTTGATTAAAAATATTGAACTTAAATTGTGATTTTAGTAATTCTTTAATTTAAGTTATTTATCAAGTTAATATTTGCACTTTGTTTCACAAAGTGCAGCTACTGCAAATTAAGGCTAGTACATGTAAATGTAAAAAAAATGAGTTTATACTAATAAAATCAATTTTCAAATATTTATATTTAATTTGAAATTCTAACTTAAATATTTAAATACATATTTAAATATTAAACTGATAACTTCAAACACACTATTTGTTCTCAAGTATTAATTAAAAGACCAAGAAAAGTGTGAGATGTGAGAATTTCATTGTTGACCATTAAAGTTTATAGTATATTCAAGTAGAATAATTATCTTCAAAATTCGATGTGGAATAATTATCCATTAAAATATTTGGCTTCTTACTACTTTTCAGTTTTTCCAACTCTGGGAGCATTTGAAACTTAGTAGACGTTTTACTTTTACATAAACCATTTCAAGTAATACTAATTGAGTAAATTTGTGATGTGTGGAATATATGTAATGAAGTTATAAAGTGAAAATATTAACAACATCATATTGTTGTATAAATAATTACTCTAAAATTTACCAACTCCGTTGAATGTATATCATATAATTTTGTCTCGTCTCTCGAAATTACATGTCAATTAACACTGAATTTGTAGTATACCAATCCCCAGTACTGCTATCAAGCTAGTAGCTTATATATATATATATATATATATATATATATATATGCATATAAAGTTAGAATTCCAAAATTCAAATTTATTCATTTAAATTAAATACCATACAACGTTGTTAGAATTCGCAAAAGGTTTGCTATATATTTTCAGCAACATTTCCTTTAATTATTTCTTTTTCAAAATATATATGATTTGAATTTGAAGGCGCGCAAACTCCAAAATTGACTTGTTGACTGTTAGTATAATTTGTTGAAGCAAGAAAAATTACAAAATACATTTCATAATTATTATTAATTCAGAATATTACAAAATAGATTGTAAATAAATATTATTTAATATATGTTGGTGTTCGATGTTGGATGTATTTAATTTTAAAATTATAATAAATATAATTTAATTGATTAAAATATATCTAAAAATTACAAACATTAACAATTTTTTTAAAATTTATAATGATAAGATCAATTATTGACCATTAAACCTGAATACATTTTCAAAAATACATATTTAATTATCAAAATTTAATTCAAATATTTTAATATGTATTTAAATATTAAACTAATAAAAATAAACTATACTCGTTCCCAAATAAGAGACCAAGAAATGTGTGAGGATTTCATTGTTGGTCATTATAATTTATAGTATGTTAAAATAAAACTATTCTCTTTAAAATTCGATGTGGGATAATTGTTATTTCCGTTTGTAGTAAGTGCAAATGAGCGGGAAAATGAGAGTTGTTATTTAAAGTATACTTATTTGTCTTTATATATATATATATATATATTAAGATTCATCATCTAATTTCAAAATTCAAAATAATTTTATAAATTATTTCGACACACACACATATATATATATAATATTGATTTTTTCATATGATTATTACTTTGTCTTAAGTATTTTACTAATAAATTTTTGGGTATTTATTAATTATTAACTATAATTTATTATTTGTTTGCAATTTCGGTTAATTATAAAATTAAATCATCATAAACGAAGATTCGATCTCAATTGTAAAATTCATTATCGAATCATCGGATTTCAAAATTCAAAATAATTTTGTAAACTATCTTCACACACACACACACACACACACATAATAAATATTGATTTTTTCATATGATTATTACTATGTCTTAAGCAAGGATGTAGAAAGCGCTAGGCGTTAGTGGAATATTCAAGCTCAAGCTTAATTCGAGCTTTTTTCTTCTTGTTCAAGTTCGGCTTGACAAATATTTATCATGTTCAGATTTGGTTTGAGCTCTGCTTGTGAAATGCTTGAAAATTTACTAATCGAGCCTGTAATTCTTAAAATAGAGTTGGAATCCCATGTTTTTCATTGGAAAATAATTAAAAGGACGAGTTATGTAGGGCTTGACTTGATTCTTGGATTCCACATTACAATTTGGTATCTATATGTGTGTGTGAGATACATAGAGTTGTAAACGAATCAAATCGAGTCGAACACCCTGATGTTTGAGTTTGGCTCGTAAGGAATATTCAAGCTCAAGATCGATTTGAGCTTTTTTCGTCTTGTTCACGCTTGACTTGATTATTATGTTTGAATTTGATTCGAGTTCGACTCGTGAAATATTCGAAAATTTACTAATCGAGTATGAGCTCAAAAAAATGCTCGTTTAATTTACATATTTGAGTCCGAGCTTGAAAAAAAGAGCTTACTTAATTTAGTTAATTGAAATATTTATAATATTCTTGAAAATATTTGTGTTTGGTTAAACTCGAATTTGATTATATTTGCGAACTGATTGAGTCGCATACTACTATATGTGAGCTTGACTCAAAAATTTTATCGAGCTCCGCTCATTTAGAAAATGAATGAACTTTGAAGTAATTTTAATTTTTTGTTGTACGTGGAGTTCTTTCCATTGATTTACAGCCTACGGACACATTGGGCCAACATATATATACGAATCGCCTTCCAAAAACATAGCAGCAAGAGTACTCTTGAAATAAGCATACACCGAAATCGTTGAATTTGACGGGAATTTCCATGTCACTGAATTTTAATTTAGTTTTTATTGTTAATTATATTTTATTTTTCTGTGAGGGAATGTGATTTATTTATTTATTTGAATTTTTTTATTTTTTTGTCATGGTTAATAGGGATTGGTACTTCTCTACATTGTAATGAGTTCTAGTGTATTTGTGGGTAAAAAAGAAAAGGAAAAAAAAGGGATTTGTTTTCTGCATTTTTCTTGATGCATTGATTTTGTTTTATAAATATGTAAAGTATATATTATGTGCTTTGTGGTTTGGTAAAAGTTAATGAAGTTATATTTTAGACTTTTAGTTAATTCCTTTTCTGGATTCTATCATGTATGTACCTACAATAGGGGATTGGACAATTGCTTTCTTGGAAGGGAAATTGAGTAGAGAAGAAGGGTCTTGTACTGATCATTTCCCCTGGTGAGTTTTCCAAATGGTCCACATTTAAAAGCAGATAGTGGTGTTGAAATTATCATTACCAGCTTTGACACATTTAGGATACAAGGAAGCATTTTGTCAGATATCCAGTCGGAGATTCTTATTATTTATGGAGATCAGAACCCTGAAGCGTTATGGTTTTGCTGGAACAAAATAATGGTATTATTCAACGGATTTCACTTGATGGTCCCCGGGAACATTTTCTAGAATTTTATGATGAACCTCTCAAGCACGGTCATAGATCTTTGTTCACACTGCTCATCAGTGGAAACAACATTTAGTGTCGGTGCTACAAAAATAATAATAATTTAACTTCATCATAAAAGATTAGTTAATACCTAAAAATGTTTCTAAAAAAATTATAACTAAAAATAAACAATTTAAAATTAAATGTAATAAATAATAATCTTCTATTATTCTACATTTTTTTTCATAATTATAAATTCTAACAAATAAAAATTATACACGTCTCTAATCCGTGCATGGACGGGAGATACTTTAGTCTAGTCTAGTCACATGTTTGGTTTAAATTATTTGAGCCCGGGATTAATTAATAGCCCGGAAGGGCCCGACTCCTATCCTTCAAATGGTTGATAAGTTATCGACCCAAAAGGCCAGATTATCAATATTTTATTTGGATTGAATGATTAGGATTAAAATGTTAGGAAATACCTGAATTGCCATTTAAATAATATATTCATTTATGATTAATAATTAATAAAATAATAAATACCCACAAATTTATATATAAATTAATTAACACATAATAATAATAATAATAATATATGAAAAATTCAATATATATATATATATATTGAGATCATTTATAAAATTATTTTTAATCTAAAAACTAGTATCCGTGTATTTCAAATTTACAATTAAGTGTTTGTAGAGGCAAAAATCTACAATCAAATTTGTTCTAAGTTCGGCCACTGTTGATCTACAAAGACAAATAAAAAAGACATTAGAATGAGGAATGTCAGAGGGGTGGCGTTTTTTCGTTTACATAGCAGGATGCGATAAAATCAGGACCAATATGATTAATATCTATAAATGTCGCCATTAATGTTCCCAATAAATTATTTACAAAAATATTTTACAAATATTTTTTAATTAAAATTAAGAATTAGTGTACGGGCACCATCGAATTTCTCCCTTTTTTGCCCTTACAATGTTCGACTCCATTTTCAATGGTTAAACGAACCCACAAATCAATTAATATCACTATATAATGACTTCTGAATATGAGAATCTAAGCAAATCTGAAATTCATAAATTTAGCTTGCTCCTTTTCCAAAACATTAAATCATCATAATCGAAGATTCGATCTTTATTGTAAAATTCATCATTGAATCATCGAATTTCAAAATTCAAAATAATTTTATAAATTATCTCGATACACACACACACACACACACACACACACATATATATATATATAATAAATATTGATTTTTTCATATGATTGTTACTATGTCTTAAGTATTTTACTAATAAATTTTTGGGTATTTATTAATTATTATCTATAATTTATTAATTTGTTGCAATTTCGGTTAATTGTAAAATTAAATTATCATAAATGAAGATTCGATCTCTATTGTAAAATTCATCATTGAATCATCGAATTTCAAAATTCAAAATAATTTCATAAATTATCTCGACACACACACACACACATAATAAATATTGATTTTTTTTCATATGATTATTGCTATGTCTTAAGTATTTTATTAATAAATTTGTGGGTATTTATTAAATTTATTAATTATTAACTACAATTTAATAATTTGGTACATTTTCGATTAATTGTAAAATTGTGTGTAAACTTATGTGAAAAAAAAATATAGAAAAATGTGTGCTGGTGTGTGTTTGTTAATGATGTTAACTTTTTCATTCATAGAAGAGGCAATGCGAGCCATTTTAAAAAGTCAAGGAGGCTAAATGGACCAAATAGTGAAATAGGGGGCAATGTGTATCTTGTAAAATAGTTGAAGGGGCTATGTGACCCTTAACCCTTATATTATTCACCATGTATGAAAGATATTCTCAACAAATATTAGTGAACCTTAAAGTTAAGGTGAACAACGCGTGGCTTCGTGCATTGTTCTCGATAATTAATTGAGATGTAACAAATTCTAGTTGGAATTAAATCTTAATTGAGATGAAATAAATCCGTACTAACAAAATAGTGAGGATGATACTTTGAGATTACGAGTGATAATTTTTAGGGTACCAGTTTGTTTCTGATCATAGGGGACATTGAATGGCACAATATAATTATCATAGCATTCCAAGTACTTGGATACACTATAACAGTCATCAACATACTTCATTGGGATCTTTATTCATTGCCCACAAAATAGATACTTTAGTCTAGTCTAGTCACATGTTTGGTTTAAATGATTTGAGTCCGGGATTGAAGGCACGATTGCGGCTGACTTGACTCATCCTCCCAACTGGAAAAACTATGAAAACTTATGAGGGGTTAAAAAATTCACTTGTAGCTCTCAATTAAAATGCTGGAATGAAAAAAAGAAAAGAAATGTGCTTCACTTCCAAATCACTTACCGTTAATGATGGTCCAGTTGCTGCAGAAATAAAAAAAATAAAAAAAAAAATAAAAAAAAAATAGGAAAGGGGTGGCGGCAGTCTGAGCAGGTAATGAAGGAATAAAATGAAAGACATTTATACCTCCCCAACCCCTAATTTCATTTTAAATACTTATCTTTCTTTAATTTATTAATTATTTTCTTTTGTTTTTCCTTTTGCTATATTGTAAGTAAAAATAAGCTCTTTTTCTAAATTTTCAGATTCGTGCGTTATGATATTTAAATTCAAAATTATTCATATTATTTTTTATAAAAATAATTGCAATTTCATGTATAGAATTTTAAAATTTTAGGAAAAATAATTGTGTAGAGGGCAATTTAGGTATTTCGGTATATTTTAATCTCATCCGTAAATCCAAATAAAATATTGACAATTTATCCTAAAAAATAAAATCTTAATCAAACAATTCAAACACAATATTATTATTTCATAAATAGTACAATTCTATCTTATCCAATCAATTTTATTTATTCCATCAATCAAACCAAACGGGGTCTTAATATATAAGGAGAAGAAGTTTAGGTTTCTACATACGAAATGGGATGGCCTGTTGCATTCCCTGTTGCAACTCTTCAATACTTTTTTAAAAAAAATATTTTTTTTATTTATAATTTATTTTAATTTAACCTTCCCCAATTATGGTATATTAAAAAAATAAAAAAAAAACTAAAAAAGAAAGTTATAAAACACAAATAGCAACAGAGGATTTGATCAGTCCACATACTCGGCGATAGAGAGAGAACATAATCTCGAGGGACGCCTCTTTTGGAAGTAGAAAAGTGAGCGCGGCGGCGATGCCAATACCATTCAAGGAAATACCGTGCCCAGGTCCAACCCATGCCCGTCTCATGTTGGTGTGTTTTTAAAAATATGATTTTATTCATGGTGAACTTTATGTTGCTATTTGAAGAGTTAGAAGTTAAGCTAGATTAAAAATGTTAATTTATAAGGATTATGATGTGCCAATGATAATTTTTGTATATAATGTATTCCAATATTTATAATTAAATTAAAATATATTTTACTTTCTTTAGGTATATAATTTTGTGATGAATTTAATTAGGGGTGGCAATTTCGGTCCAGACTAACCCGATTTGGGTTAGTTAGGTCAAAAAATTTTAGGCTCGAAATAAATCCTACTTGGCCCGATAATGGCCCAAATGGGTCGGGCAGTCGGGCCATCTAGCCCAAAAACTCAAAAAATACACTAAGGTCAACAGTCGGCCCAACCTGTTTTTTCACTATTGGCCTAGTGGGCCGAGCCACCCATTTTGCCACCTCTAAATTTAATAATATATATTGACTCATTTCACAAACACAAAACTCACATTGAATTACTCAATATTAAAAAAAATGAAAAATATGATACTTCGTGCATCGCACGGGCGGAATGATAGTTACTTGCAAAAATAAACTATATCTATATATTCAAAATAAAACAAATACTCCATCCGTTTCTGAATAAGTGTTATTAGCATTTTAATTTTGTTTCATAAAAAAATGTCATTCTACAAACTCAAGATAGAAAATTCACAATTTTCTCACATTTATCATCATTTAATGCATTCAAACATATATATATATATATATATATATATATATATTTAACTCATTTACTGTATTCACACAAATATGTATTAACCATTAGGTAAGTTAATTAATTTATTAATTTGTGTGCATTTATCTAAAATGACATTTAAATAGAAACGGAGGGAGTAATAAGCTATCAAAATACACAATAAACATTGACTGCGGGCATGGTGGTTATCTAACTATTGCTACTTTAAAATAATACAAACTACAACAATTACATAATAACTACATATAACAATAATATAAAATACAAAAATTACAAAAATATCTTATAAAATACAAAAAATGACATTTGGGCTAAAGCGATTATTTTAAAGTGAAAAGAAAGACCCTAATTCCCTCGATTTCAAAAAGCCCCAAAATAGGGATGACAATGGGTAGGGTATGGGTAGAGTACTATGGTACCCGTCCCCATATCCGTGTAGGTAGCAATTGTTGTGCTCGTCCACATACCCTCTGGGTACCTAACTGCCCATACCCGTACCCATTACCCACAATTTAACTAACTATAAAAAATTATAAATTTAAAAATATTAAAAAATAAAATCATAATAACCATTTGATTAATACAATCTTCATAAAAAATTATATTAAATAAATAACTCTACAAACATTACAATACTATGAATGACAAAAAAAATGAAAGACATTTATGTGAACATGTAGCAGAAAATCAATTAATTTTCTTTATTTCTTGTATTGTGTGTTTCAATTAAAAAAACTAACTTGAAAAAAAAAAACATGAAATAAATCATTTTCAATTAACTTCTCTAAAATTATAATTATGTACACTAATGAATGCAAAATGTCTACAAATTAGGCAGTGGCCATACACAGGTATAATGTTGCCTTATTTTCAATTATCAATAAATATTTTAAAATTTTATAATATATGTATGTATGTATGTATGTATAATTAATTTTATGTAAAAAGCACAAACTAGGAAACAAACTAAAACATAATATATATGAAATAAAATACAAAATAAAATCAAATTTAAATATTTATTATTTTCTTATTTATAATTGTAATATTAATAATTTCCATAAACACAATTATATATAAAATTATATGTATAAATACACACATGGGTATGGGGCGGGTTGGGTACTAAGGTACTCATACCCACACCCGTACCCATAAAAAAATGCGGGTAATTACTCGTGCCCGTACCCGTCCCCATTGATTGGGTAATTACCATACCCATCGTGAGTAATTTTTGCGGGTACCCATAGGGTCGTTACCCATTGTCATCCCTACCCCAAACCCTTCTCTCCTAAATTTCCCCCGATTTCAAAGAAGCTCGTCGATTTCAAAGGCCGCACGATGATTCGAAGGAAGTACTTTCTACCAATGTCAAATTTGAAGGAAGTATTTGGTTGGCATGTTGGATGCTCTGGGATTTTATGTCGTGGAATTTTTGCTTGCTCCAGCCCGATCGGATTAGGGCTCTGGTTAATTCGAGCGTCGTGTTTCATCCGAGGAATCCGAAGAGGAAGTCATGGAATCTATGCGGGCAATTCTAGGTGACGATTATTATATCTGCAGATTTCAGGTATTTTGTTTTGATTCCATAATTTGATTTTTATCTGTTGATTGTCATATGTTTTAGTTGGATTTTGCTGTTTCGATCACAATTTAGATTGGAATCGGTTTCTTCAATGAAGAAGATGAAATTTTATTTGTGTTTGTGTTTGCAACTATTTCAAAATGAGATATATTTATTTGTGGAGTGGGAAAAAAAATTCTTGTTACACACATTGATTCAGTTGACTAAATTGAAAGTTTGATTTTGGTTGATGATAAAATTGAATAGATTGTTAATACGTAGATTTTGTGTTGAAGAAATATCAATTACTGTGGAAGAAGTCAAGGAAAATTATAAAAAAAAAAAAAAAAAAAAAAACTTTTATATATGATGTTCATAAAGATCTTTCAATTTGTTCAATTTGATCATTTTTGCTCAAGTCATCATTTTTGCTCAAATCACTCAGCAATGGGAAGTCTCAAATTAATGTTTTTGCAATTCCACAGTGGATTTTGGAAGTTTTTCTTTTTAGCTTGGTTGATTAGACCTATATGGGTTAAGAAAGTTGTGGCAAATCAACAAGTCAATGTTGATATTGAAGAGGAGGCAAAGCTGCAGGAGGTATGATTATGATCATGTTGTTTTCTTGTTTAATTTTACTGGCAATATCTTGGGATCTAGAGTTGGAGAGTTGTGTCTTTGCTTCTGAGGTTATTGGTGGTGCTTCAAAGGGCAATGCGATTTGTAAGAAAACCCTCAATGTATTCACTACAGAAATTTGCAGTATTATTTAGCTTGAAGTCTGCATTAAAGAAGAAGAAGTGGAGGCCTCAATAGGGTTGAAGAGTGTTCTGCTCTTGTTGCTTTGTTGGTTTTTGCATTTTGTGAATGGTTGAACAATGCTTTTAGTTTATCAATTGTTGATCAATGCTTTTAGTTTGTCAACTTGCAATTTATTTGTTGGTTTTGATGGTATTGAGATTGAGCTTTTATTCATTCATAGATAATAGTTAGATAACAGATTACATTACATAGCTCATTGAAATTGAACTTGCATAGCAGATTACATAGACATTATGCTCATTTGAACAATATAATTGCCAAGGTGAACATTAGAACTATGCATATCATTTTCACCATCTTCTTCATCTCTGCCACATCTTCAGCCATCTTCTTCAAATCTTCTATCTTGTGTTTGGGATTTTTGGTTTTCTTTTGATTTAGTAGTTTTAATTTGATAATTTGGTGAGTATATATATAGATACATGTTGGTGGAAAATTTGGGTCCAAATCAGGTTAAATTTCCCTCCAAATCGGTTCAATTTTGCCTCCAATTGACTTGCAAAAAATTTCTGAAATTTTTTTGTATAGGACCAAAATTGATACCAAAATCGATACTTTTTTTAACATAAACCGTGACGGTGGGACCAAAATTGATAATTCAAGAGCTATGAGACCAAATGTGTTAGTGTTAGGACCAAAATCGGACTAGAGCATGTCCTGTGGGACCAAAATTGAAAGAAATTTTCTCTACAAATGGAGGATTTGAGCTGGTTTACTGTGGCTACAATCAAACAATTAACATTGATTAATCCAGATTGATTATTACTCTTTTTCCCACTTGGTTTTTCCTACTCTGGGATTTTCATGTGGGTTTTGATGAGGCCCCAGTTCTTTAAGTTATCGGTTTGTGATAACTGGTATTTCTAGGATTTTTTGGGTTATGTTTCTTTTTTTTCTTTATTAATAAAACTTTATTTAGAAATGTTAATTCTACTTTATGATATTAATTTTAGTAGGTATGAATTAAAAATTTCCAAATACATCATCTGCGTCTAATGATTAAATTGTTCTTTGCAATGTACGAAAATTATTTTATGCGTTTAAAGTTTCAGAATAGTTGATATCTAAGTTTGTTGTAATAGTAAAACTATATGATAATTTTAATTTTATCAAATAATACTTTCATATATACAATATTGTATTGGTAATTTTTCAAAATATAATTATAATTAAGCACATTACAATACTTTAAAAAAAAATGAAACATCGATCATTAGATTTTTGTTATACAATATCATATTATTATGTTATGAATAATAGTTATAAATTCATAAGAATCACGCATATATACAACATCTATATATCATTTTTTTTTGTTAGAAGACACTAAATAGTTTAGATAATTTTTCGATACATTTTTTAATATTTTTTTAATTAGATGTATATTTTTAGCAATGTCGTCATATTAGTATGGAGACGAACATATTTGAATAAAAACTTTTGATTTATGGAGATTAGAATTAAAATCATCACACTCAGCAATCTAAAACAATTTAAAATATTATATATCTCCTTTTGATTTTAGGCCCTAGTTAACAAATAAATAAATCATCATGTCATACAATAAAACTTTTGAACCGGTTGTATAAGAAATATATACCTATATTTTGCACACACACGCACATATATATATATATATATGATTATAATACCAATAAAGTCAAGTTTTAAAGTCAAGTAAAGGTGGGAGATCCGGCGTTGAAATTAAAGAACATTTATCCCTATTATACTTGTATATATATGATATGCAGGTGCTATTGATGACAACTTTCGGATTATTTGATGATGGCCTACGAGCTTTATGTTTATGATGATCCCCTCTGGGTAATTTATGATGATCTACGGGCTTTATGTTTATTGATGACACCCTCTAGATTATTATGATGTGATGGCTTACAGGCACTATGATATGATGACTTTCTATGTTATGTATTTATATAATTTGGATAAATGTGGATCCCACTGAGTTAATAACACTCAATCCAAAGCTATTATATTTTCAAGTTTATGAAGCTCGGGCGATGATGTGGAGACGGGGTGGTGGTCAAGATTAATTAAATATTACTTTATTTTGAATATTGCTTCCATTGTATTAAATTATTTTATTGAATAAATAAGTCATTTCTATTTATGAAATTTTGGGACGTCACAATTACTAATACTTCATCGCTTTGATAGTGATGCTTAACTGACATGTCGGTAATACTTTATTGCATTGTTACTGATGTTAAGGAAGTTATAATTATGAAATAAATGATAATGTTCAATTAAGTTAATATATTTTATTAAATTACTGATTTAATTTAATTTTATTTTGCAGTGATCATGATGCTAAAGAGGATGAAGATACTGATGAGAGGTAATTCTTGTTTATTAATAGTACTACTTTATTGCTTTTGTAGTGATTCTTAACTGAATTATTAGTGATACATGACTGCACCGTTCATAGTAGTTGATCAAAAATTATTGATGCAAACCAGTTGTGTTATTAAAATATGTTAAAATGGCATGAATTTGTGTAAAACTTTTAATTTGCTTACTGTGTTGTATCTAGACCTGTCAAAACGGGATGGCGGGGTGGGCAGCAGGCTTGGAAAGCCCGCCTTTTGGCGGGGCGGGATGGGTAAGCCCACCTGGGCGGCGGGCCTGAAAAACAAGGCCTTACCCGCCCCAGCCTATACCCGCGGGCTGGCGAGCTGACCCACGGGCTTTTGATTTTTTTTTTTTTTGCTGCGTGGATCGGTAGATGTTTCAAAAATTAATCTAATTTGTGATATTTTTATTCATGAATTATGAGAAGTAATGCAAGTTATGCAATATAGAATATAGACAACAAAATAAAGAAAGAAATATTCACCTGGGCGGCGGGCCTGAAAAACAAGGCCCTACCCGCCCCAGCCTATACCCGCGGGCTGGCGAGCTGACCCACGGGCTTTTGATTTTTTTTTGCTGCATGGATCAGTAGATGTTTCAAAATTTAATCTAATTTGTGATATTTTTATTCATGAATTATGAGAAGTAATGCAAGTTATGCAATATAGAATATAGATAACAAAATAAAGAAAGAAATATTCAACAAAATTAAATTTACAAACTAAAATTGTCGGAAGAAATGTGAAAGTAGGGGCTGCTAACTGCTAAGCGCCCAAAAATGCAATTACATACATCACGTATTCATGTTAATACAAATAAATATTTCTCCATAGTGGGGCAAAATTTGAGTTAAATTCCATTAAAATGAAAGCAAATAAATATGAGGCAGAAACAAATATAACCACTTAGGTGTTGATTATGTAATATTACAGTAAAACAAAAATAAAAAGTCAACACAATTATGCAGTGAAGTGATGAATATTCAAAGTCCGGATTTGATATTAGTACCCTGATTGGCAAGGTTGAAGAGGCGTGCTTGAGCGGCAGCAACTTTGTTGGAGGTAAGTGCTCGAAGAAATCTGTCCTTGACCTGTGTAGTGGTCTAAGAGAAGTTGGCGTGAGAGATGGAGTTGAGCAAAGCAGCTGCTGTTGCTGTCTCTTACAGTCTTGCTCAATCACTTGGAGAGATCGAAATGAGGAGAAGGGATTTAGGGTTGTGATTTGTGAACAATGCAATTGTGGTCTGGGATTGGGAGTCGATGAGAATTAGGATTAGGAATTAGAATTAAGGCTTGTGACTTTTTGTTATTATTATTATTAAATATTTATAATTTAATTTAAATATATATATATATATATATTATAGGCGGGCTTACCCGTCTCGCTGCGGGCTCTACCCGCCAAAGCCCGCCCCGTCGCAGGCTTACCCGCCAAAGTCCGCCATCTAAACAAGCCTCAAATTCAAAGCCATACCCACCTAAAATAGAGGCGGGGACGGGTTGGTCCAACAGGCTTAACCCATTTTGACAGCTCTAGCTGTATCTATGCCATATTTATTGTATTTGGCTTAGCAAATTTGCTGTGTACTATGCTTACTGTTGTACTTTGTTTTTTTAAATTCAAATATGCTCTTGCAAGTCTTGTTCATATTAGTGATACTTCATTGTATTGATAATGATGCTTACATGAATTATTGGTGATACTTCATTATTTTAATTTAATTTTATATTGCAATGAACATGATTCTAAAGAAGGTGATGATCGAATGTGATGCTAAGGAATTTGATAAGAGTGATGATAAGGATGATGAAGATTCTTGCTCTCCACATGAAGTTAAGAGAGCGAAGATGAAAGATAATACGAACAAATGGAAATCATGTGACAAGAAAAGAAAAAAATTGTTATTATTATTGATAAGAAAATAACAAGAATGAATCATGACTAAACTGAAGAATTTAATGACAGGTAACTCATTTTCATTATTATTGATAGACTGCTATATTTGATAGTGATACATTACAACCACAAAAGTTATAATTAATCATCTATCTTTTTTTCATTGCAGTGATATAAGTTTTGTGACAAAGTGTAGGCCTGCTGGGCTCTGTACACTTGCTCCAAAACTTAATAATTATTAAAAAAGGGTAGTTAAAGAGATAGATTTTCTGGAATGTTGAAATTAAGTGGGTTTGGGAGGATTCCATAGAAGAGGATAACATGGTTCATCGAGAACTTCAATGGAGCCAGTCGTGTACTATCTTTTGAAGGTAATAAGAATCTAGTTATTATCTCACATGATGCGCATGATTTGTTTATGATACCTAACAATGAGAGGGTTCATGTATTGAGGAATGATGAGGAGACTAAGAATTTTGTTACAGAATTTAAGAGTAGAAATAATATTGAGAATAACTTCTCCGTATCATCAGTTCAAAGAATGTTAGTTGGCATGGAAGATGGGGAGTTGTTTATAAGAGATCGTTTGTTATGTATGTTTTATCAACTTTTCTTATTCCAACTGTGAATCAGTTAGTTGATATGAGTGTCATGAGATCATTGATGTCTATTGAGAGAATCTCTTCTTTTGATTGGCTAGGTATGTTTTTGATAGATTGTGTTCAGTTATTAATTCTTTTCATAAATCTAGGAATCTTAGACACTTGAATTATTATCTTTTAGTGTTGCCTCTGTTTTATTTTCATGGTTTAAGTGGCAAGGTCATATGTCACCTTCGACAATAACTTTGATCCAACACTGGGACAAACTGTCTATTAGAACTAGATTATGGGCTAAGTTAAATGCGGGTGGGTTTGGTCGTGGTGAATGGGTAGAAGGTGTCTACCCTATTAGCAGGGGTGTTTATGTACAGAGGTTGGAAGGTATTGTTGTAGTTAAGGTAGATGATAGAGGTGCAAAAGGTATAGATGATGTGTCTGCATGCTGCAGATAGGGTAGATGATGAAGGTGCATAAGGGTAGGTGATATGCCTGCACAAGGTGTAAGGGCAGAGGAAAGAGCTGGATGAAGTGGAGAGGAGGGTTGCTGGATATGTTGTAGTTGGCAAATCTATAACATTTCAACTCCCAGCTAATGAACAAGACAATGAGGAGATTTCAAGAATTGTTAAAGATGTAAGTACATGATGTAAACTTCATTTTTATTTAGTGATATATTATTGTTTCTTAGTGATACTTGACTAAGTTCTGGGTTTTTTTTTTCCAGCCTTTGGAGAAGGCTTTCTTGTTATTGATGAGGGATCTAAACATAGGTACACATGTTCATTTGGAAAGATTGGCAAAGATGAAGGATTTGATTCAAGTGAACACAGGGACAGAAGAATCCCCTTCCTTATCTCCTTATTCAATATTTTTCTCAAGCTCAAAGTTGCATGAATATATTCATGAGGTTGTGGATAACTTCTGGAGGATGAAGGTTGAGAAGGGTGAGAAAGTTTTAAAAGATGTTGAGGTAGATTCGAAGCCAGAATATGCACGCAAAGAGGTTGAAGAAGAAGAGTTTGAATGTCCTAGGTTTGATTTGCTAACACCTACACCCCCTGATGCACATGTTTCCGATGCTCTCAATAAGATTATTGATGATGTAGTGTCAGGTACTCATTTCAATTTTTGTATTAAATATGATTTTATATGTGTTATACTTTTTCTACATGTTTGATATTTATACTTTTACTTATTTCATGCAGAGCTGCAGAATTTGGATGAGGAAAATGATGGACATTTTGCGCAATCCAACTCCTCCTTCAAGACATTCATGCACAGAAAATCTGCAGTGGAAGATTGATGAGCAAGCTGGAGAAGGTAGTTCAGAGAAAAGATACCCCTGGCCTGTTCCTAATGACTTCACATTTAGGTGCCGATTTTTATTAAACCATGTTAAGTTATTGTCTAAGTTTTCCAAGTAGAGAATTTATCATACACATCATACTTTTTTTCATAAGAAAAACCCACACTTTTCTGGAAAAATCATCAATAATAGATAGAAAGTACCAGTTTCCACCATGAGTATCAACCTTTGCATGTCCCCATACATCAGCATGCAGATATTCAAGAATTTCAGAGCTAGTATGAGGCTTATTAGGACTAGTAACAAGAAATTAAACCCTATATTGCTTTCCCATTACACAGTTTTCACAAAAAGACATGTCAGAAATGTGATCAGTTCCAAATGCACCAGATTTATGCTACATTTTCAGACCTTTTTGACTCATATGACCTAATCTAGCATGCCATAACATGGTTTTGTCAGTTGGCACAGAATTCACAATTGAATGGACCAAATTCAAGGGGTTGGCATTGCAAACATACAGATTATGTTGTCTGGGTGCTTTAAACACCACCATAGCACCTTTTAAGAATTTAATTCTATCCACTTCAATCTTAGCAAGCAAACCATCATCAGTCAAGCATACAACAGAGATCAAGTTATATATTAGATCAGTGATGCGCGGTCGTTTCGCGCTCAAAATAAATCTGTAACTCATGTGCCCACAACGAGCGTAGCTAGCTCATGAGTACGGGTCGATCCCACAGAGAGTTGTTGTGATCTCACTTTCGAGTAACCAATCACAAAAAGGGGTTGGTTGTGTTGTCACCTTAACTGAAACTAAATCTGCAAAATAACACTAAAGAAAATATTAAATAATAAAGGTTCATGTATTTGAACTAGAATTTGGTTAAATATAAAACTACTCGATCATGGGCACACTGATTTTCATGCATGTTAAGTCACCCAGTTATGGAGATCGGATTCCTCTCTGCGTCTCCTTATTCATCCTTTCATTATAGATTTAAAGGGATTCTTCGTCAATTAAATCCTTAACCTATCACCCACCCCCCGATTCCCCAAAGAGATACAAATAAATAGACAGCAGTGTACCCTAGATGAACCCAAGTTTATTGTGTTTAACGATTCCTCGTGTGCCCATAATAACCCATCAATTCCTTAATTACTATATGAACCAACACACAGTCATGATTCGCCAATTCAATTAATAGTGGTGTGCACTCTATGTCTAACGAGTGATCAGCCACATTGGGCATTACAGACACACATACTCACGTGGAATAGGTTCAAGAATCGACAAAAACCTATCATGCATTACTATGCCCATTTCGGCCTCACGAGTCCAGTTTACAACTTAAACCATTTTCATTGTTCAAATACCAGAATTAAGGGATCTAGCCACTCATGCTAGATAAAACTAAATTTGCAGAAATAAAAGACATAATATAATTGAAAACTTACTAAATTAATAGGTAAAAATCTCAACTTCAACGTTGAGAATCATAAACATAACCTAAGTCTAAATGGCTTAAGGCCTATTGGATTGTTCTTGCTGCCTAAGCAGCGTACTGAAGGTAAAATGCAGAAAATAAAATATTGTAGCAGTATTCCAGACCTCCAACGCATACATTTCCAGAAATTATAACAAGTTTAAATAGATACATTTTCAAATTCAAATTTCCCCCACATGCGGAGGCCTTCAACTGGTTTCCGGGATTGGCGTGCCCATCGCAGCTGACTGGATAACATTATCCAGTTCGTTGATCAAATTTCTATTTTTTAAGGATTGAGTTTATCTCTAAATTCCCACGCCTCCTAGGAGTCCAGCTTCACTCAAACTCTCATCGCATTTGTATCTACTCCTTACGCCTCCTTCACTCCAACTGAATTTTGATTTTCCCGCATGTGCCCATTTTACGCATGTAGTCGAGTCTGCACGAGCAATGTGGGCACGACATCATACATTCAGCTTCATCCATCTCTGATATGCCCATTCTGTCTCCCAAATGTAGTATGAATGCTGAAGAAGTTCCCTGTGCCTCTGAATGATTTTTATGGCTTGAATTATGCTTGAAATACTAGGCAAAATGCCTCTTTCACCAGACTCGACCTCCTGAAATGCCCTTGACCCCTACCCTGGTTCTTTTCGACTCAAAACAGACTAAAAAGGACATTTATAACGAATAAAATGCTCAAAAAACATGAAATAAATGGACTTATCAATCAGGAACATATCTTTTAGAGTGAGTGATGAACCAGAGTCAAATTTCAAACAAATTTCCCCTATGCCAACAACTGGACTTTTCATTTCATTTGTCATAGTCACATGTCCATTTTCAGTAGTTTCAAGCTTGGAAAACATGCTTTTGCATGGAGACATGGAAAATACATCCAGAATCAATAAACCATTCAAATTCATGAGAGAGAATTGGACACAGAGTTCACAAAATGTTCAGAGAACAAATCAGATACCATCAGAACATCACCATAATTCTCAGAATCAATAGCCACATTTGCATGATTATTATCACTGGACTGCTCATTTTTCTTTTAATTTTTCTTTGGTTTATCACACTTATTGGCATAGTGACTAGGTTCATTACAATTGTAACATTTTTTGTTACCAGGTCTAGATTTAGACCTATGCTTTTTCTTATCGGAGGCATTATTGTTATTTTTAGTTCTTTCAGTAGGCCTCTCTCTTACATTCATAAGTTCACCATTATTTTTGTTGCTGCTACTTTGCCCATATTTCATGTCAAGTTCTTTAGATTTCAAGCTATTAGCAACAATATCATAGGTCACAACATCCCTACCATATCTAATAGCAGATTTCACATCATTAAACTTGTCAGGAATAGCATTCAAAAGCACAGTGGCAGAATATTTCTAAATGGTGTCATCCCTTCCCAGTTTCATGGCTTGGATTAATTTATTGAAATCATCCAAGTTAGCATCAATATCCTTAGACATATCAAGCCTGAATTTGAAAATTTGCTTGCAAAAAAGATAGTGACTGAAATGAAGTTTGAGTGTATAATTTATTTAATTTTCCCCGTAATTCTTTAGCACAAGTAATCCCAACAACTTGCCTCATCATAGAATCATGCAGACTCAACAAAATTGAAGATCTAGCACTGCATTCATTTCAATATTTTTCTCATCAACCTCAGTTTGAGCACATCCATCAAGAACAGCTTTAAACATTTTTTCATTAATGAGAATACATTTCATTTTGGTTTTCCAAATCTGGAAATCAGTTTTGCCATCAAATAGAGCAGTATGATATGAAGAATCCATGATAATCACAGAGATAAACACAGATACACAGGATAGAGATCAGAGAGCCAGGAAGAGGCTCAAGGATGATAGAAAAAATAAAAGACATTCCACACGCAGTGAGGAAGCCAATGAGAGCCCAGATTACAGACAGTTTTGTCACGCCCCAATTTTCATAAAATGATAAAAATAACAATAATAAAGAAAGGACGCCACTTTTATTAAAATATAAAAATATTCGAGTTTAATACAACAAAAGCTAAATAATAAAAGCTCTTTAAAATCCATCATCACACGTCACCAGTCACCACGCACATCACCCGAGTAAATCATCAACCTGAAAAGTGTAATAGCTTTGGGGTGAGTGCTATTGACTCAGTAGTGAACACATTTATCCAAGTTACACAATTATAACAAATTATAATATGGGTAGCCCGCGGCTAATAATATATCGGGACATATGCAACTCATCAACCAATAATAATAATTGTAACATGTAGGTTAATAATTGTGAACCTGCATAAGAGTATAACAAGGATAACCAATAATGTGCGACACATCGAATCTCCATCTTGACTTGAACTTTTAAAACTTGACTTGACTGAAAAGAAACTTAGTTAGATCCATGCGCGCCGTCTAACATTAAATATAAACATAATAATTATAATAACATTAAAATAATTTGCATGAACAATATGATTTAATAAAACTATATAATTTGGATCTTTAAAATAATAATGCAAAAACCTATACTTACATATATATATATACCTTGAATGAAAAGCCATTTCATATGAGATGCTTTAAAAATGATTTTGGTGTGTTTTAGCAATGAAAACAAATCCCCTTTTTAGAGTGAAACTTAGAGCTATGAAAGGTCCCAAATTAAATAACAAAATTAGTTTTATTTGAGAAGATGAAAGATGTTAGTTAATGCAATAGATATTTCATAATTTTTCACTTTACATTTTGTAAATTCACATGAAGAAAAAAAAAAACAAAAGGCCACCAATTTAATTTCTCAAATTTATTTTTTAATGATGTTGAAATAACTCAAATAAATGATATGATGTTATGGAAAAATATCTACTCTCATATAATTATTCACATGAAGAAGAGATCTTTCAAATGATCTCTTTTAAAACCTTTAAAATCCAATTTAATTTAACAAAAATAAAATAAATAATTAAATAAACATTTTACACTTTTATATAATTATTCGATGTAATAATACTATGTAATAGTTTCAAAAATATGGAACACCTTAAATAAAATGTTTAAGTTTAAAAGATATAAAAGTTCCACTAAGCTCAATAATAATAATAATAATAATAATAATAATAATAATAATAATAATAATAATAATAATGTAGGTGCGACTTATAGGAACGTAACAAAATATTTTAAATTAATATGCACTAATAAATAATATTTTCGAACCATATTTTATATAAAAAAAAGGTAACAACCAATTTTAAAAAGATCCGAGTTGTTACAGGTTTACATATACAGAGTTCACTTGGGTCCTTTGTGAGTGATAGTGAGACACACAACACACAACTCAAAAGTTATCAAATAAGAGAGAGCCAAGAATATATAGCGGAAGCAGAGAGGGTCAAAGCACAAAGCCAGGACCAACAATACCCAAGAAATCATAGAGATTTCACAAAATCACCAGAAATCATAGAGATAAATTAGGATTTAGGGAAAATCACGAAGATCCAACAGAAATTTCAGAGATCTCACAGAAATACATAAACCTTAATTTGACTAAGGGTTAATGGTCAGTACCAGAGCAGAAACCCCCGCGGTTGGGATTTCCGACTTACCAACCTATCTTAGCATAAAGGTGGTCGGACGGAGCCGATGGGCGACGGAGGGTGCCTCTGGTGAGAGTCCTCCGTGGCTCTGATACCACTATAGGGTATCAGGTCCCGCCGGAAGGTTCACCGCTTGTTTCCCGTCACCGGAAGTCGGCCCGTTCGTCCCTCAAGGGACAGGAAGCAGAGAATCAAGCACAGTAAGGCTCAGGGTAACCTGAACTCAATAACTCATCTAAACAGCGACCAAAGCACACAGAAGACCACAAAGGCAGAGATAGCAACCCAAACTCACACAGGCAACTCCACCTCACACAAAACCCACGACTAACCTGCTGCAAGACCCAAGATACTCGCATGAAGAGACCCAAGATGGAATCTAGACGAACTGGGACAGCGGGAGAGTATGAGCACATAGCTCCAAGCACGTAGCTTGTTCTAGGGTTTGCAATAAGTGAAGAAGATGAAGAACAAAGAGAGAGAGATGAAAGTGGTGAGTGAACAATGAAGCCCCATGCTTCTTTTAATGAAGCAAGAGGGCATCGAAGGGTCGCATAGGAAAACAATAATGGGCGGTCAAAGATGGGCCAGGCAATTGGGCCACAACAGATGGGCCAAATTACATAACACCCCAGACAAATACAATTTCCGTAAAACTTACCAAAGATTTCCGTAAAATCACCACATTATTCTGACGAAAACACAACATCTGTCACATTAGCTGCTCGAAAAATCCAAATATTTGAAGATTTAGACTGTCGAACGTTTTAAACTAACTAACTAAATGAAGTTCCTTCCAAAAGAAATCAAATCACTTAGTGAAACGAGTTTTAGGTTCCAGAATACCCATCATATCTGAATGAAAAGAGTTACAGTGATTCTTTAAGTAGCATATCCCGAGATGCATCATTAGAAATTCCTCATATATTCCAAGCTAAAAAATTCATTGATTAAATAGACGAAGATGGGGAATCATCATCCCCTGATTCAGAAATAAAGGAACCATCCACTTCTTGATCCACTAACCCCCATTATGTGGTGATTTTTGACATATTTCTAAGCGCCCGCGTATCTATAGCCGCCGTAACTTGAAAGTTCGCTATAGATTTATCCGATTCTCTTGCCGCTTCTGATCAGGAACGGATATCAACAATTTTACCATCTATATATAGCCGATTTTAGAGATCACTCACCTGCCTGGATAGAAGAACTTTAGCCAAATTCCCCTTATCCTTGCCCACTAAACGGGAAGATGTCCTCACCTGAGGCACCGGGTGCATAAAGCTTATATCAAATAGATAATTTTGAGTGTTTGTAAGTTATTTTTTCGTATCATAAATTATTATTATTTTTTCAATCCAAAAAATGTCACCTCCTCTTTTAGTACTTTTCAGTAAAATAAATGTGATAGTTTCACTATTATTAATGATACTTTTCAACATTAGAAGCGATATTTTTTTCGTCTGATATAAGACTTATAATACCAATCCTTAGTAAAAATAAGATACCGATATCTTTATAAACACTGATATTGTTATGCTTGACGCCAAGACAATATATATGGAACCAACGAAGGCATGGGTTGCGTATAAGTATATATTCAATTCGTCATTATCATCATAATAATTCAGTAGTTGGAGTCTTGATGAATTTATTTTCAAGAAAGAACTTCGCATTATACCATTTTTTCGGAGGTGGGTAGATAAATCTGCAATTATCGGGGGCGTGTGCAGTAAATACGTTGTACTTTTCAATGTTAGAAGTTTTCAGCATTTTCATTCAAAAAAATCACCGTCCTTTTCTTTTAAATTATTTAACAGTATATTCTAATAAAATAAATGTGATACTTTTCAAAATTAGGATATATATTTTTCTCAATGTTGGATGAGTGTGGAGCGGTAAGATATGTGTGTCTTCCACAAAATTAGTAAGTAAAGAATATTACCGAATCATTCACTATTTAGCCTAAACATGAAATTAAATTTAACATTCTCCACGGGAAATTAATGTATAATTGTATATACAATCTCAGAATCTGAAAAAAATAAGTATCCATGCTATTTGTAGATTTAATTTATGATTACATTTAATGAAGAATGTTAGACTATATATACACGTCCTGCTATGGGCACTTTCGTGAACACCTATTTTGAATTTAAAGTGATAATTAATGTGATTTGGATACCGAATACACACTAGGTACTCATGGTAAATATATAGACTAACATTACACTACATTTAATAAACTATATCAATATTAACTTTACACATTGATAAAATAGTTGAATTTTGGTCGTAATTTCTTCAATAAAAAAGTATCACATTTTTGAATTTCTTTTTTTCATTTATAAAATTTTCTATTATTTTATTCATTTTTTATTGAAATTTTTTAATCCAAACTTAGTATTAATAATAAAAAAAGATAGTAATAAATCTTATTTTTTCAATTTAAAAAAATCCATTTTTATGTTTTAGTTAAAAAATATGAATCCAAACATAATAATAATTTATAAAAAAAAATAATGAATGAAGAAATCGAACAATAAAATCATTTAATACTAAATTCCCAAAAATAAGAAAAAATAATACCTACTTAGAGTAGGTATTCATAATCTAGGAAAGTTGCGTAATTTTCCTTGTTTTGAGGAATGTGATTCATTTCCATATTACATAAAAAAATAAACCAAATACAGTAATTTTAAAATAGGAAATAGATTACTTTCCCAAGTCAGATTCCGTGTCAACCAAACAGGGCCATATAATAATAGGAATACCGCGTATTTAGATCCTTATACCTGCATAATTTGTTTTGAATTTGATCAATGTACTTTATTTTGTCAGAATTACGTTCTTAGGCCATCATTTGACTCATTTTATTTTAATTAAAATAGAGTTAATGCATTAGACACAAATGTGTGCGAAATCATCTTACAGACCAAAATTTGTAAGACGGGTCAAGATCCATACTAAAACTCATATTTTATGGTACGTTTATAATTTTATTGGTATTTGATTTTATTTTTTAATCCAAATCTTGATCCACTCACGTATTTTGACCCGTAAAATGATTTCGTAAAATATTTCATGTAATATTATTTAGTCTTTGTATGGATGGAGTTAATTTTAATCAAAATATAATGGTATAAATGCCTTATTTTAATGGTTTAATTGCCTTAAAAATCATGAACTTTGGACATAGTTGTAAATTTAATACTAACTTTTAACTTGTGTGTTATTTAACATCCTCAAATTTTGAAAAATAAATCCGCCTCCGATACAGGCGTCAACTTGCCCGTCTCTTCAAATCCATCATGATTCAACCATTAATTTTCAAAAAAAGATGTCGATGTTGTCGAATTTAATAATCTGCGATTTTTTTTCCATTGATACGAATATCAAATCTGGTCATTTTGATGTCATTTTTAAAAATTGATGATTGAGCCACGATGTGCTTGGAGAGACGAGCAAATTATCAGATGAATTGAAGGTTAATTTGTTTTATAAAAAAATTGAGGATATTGAATAACATCCAAGTCCAAATTTTGAGTTTCAATTACTTACTTCTAAAGTGTGTATTAAATTTATAACTATGTTCAAAATTCATGATTTTTAATATAATTAGTCATATTTGAATTAAATAGAATATTGGGATGAAATTGGGAAAGCGTGGTTGGTAAGGGTGTAGAGAGATGGGGTGTGTGGTGAGTCGCAGGCAATGGATGCTCATGTGAGTGGGTCGGCAGTAGTGGCGTGGGGTGGGATGTGGCGGCGGCTCACGGAGGCGCCACTCCCATCTACCAATAACCTACACTGCATTTTTGTGGGTGTGGGACCCCCTAACTACTTTCCAACTTACAAAACACTATTTCTCCCAAGCTTCAGTACCACACTACTCTTTCCTCAATATTCAATTCTATATTTTTTTCTAAAACAAAATCTATAGTTACATCAACATTTTCAAAATTAAAATAGCCCTTCTTTTTATAGATGCTACGATCACTATATCAGTTTGTGTTATATATGTACTCATGATCGACGCTTGAAATAGTTATAAAATGCGTGAATTATCTTGCCTAATAAAGTATTTGATACAATATAATATGTTCATTATCTCATTCAAATGAGGTACACTTAGCAATGTGTCTTCATCCGTGAAATGAAATTGGACTCGTATACACACTCATATGAGCATGTATCAAATAAACGATGAATATTATACTGGACAAATTAAAATTTATAAAGTTGTAGCATATCAACCAAAATTGAAAGTATTATAATATATTTAATGAAACATTAACAACTCGATCTCATCTATAAATGTGGTTGTTTGTTATAGCATGGGAAATATTCTCATTAAACTCCAAAAAAATGAAGGGTTTGTGGAGAAGCAATAGCTGCTCTTCAACACTTCAAGTAACACGCACTTCATTCTTTCTTGTCCCCTTCTCTTTTCTTATTTTGTCTCTATATTTCTCTTGCTGACATATATAGCTCTTTTTCACATGCATTTCTTGGCCAAAAAAAAAACGATTTCCCATAAAATATTTTCCCAATTATTAAAAAAGATTGTTAGTTAATTTTGGTGATAGATTATGCGGAAGCAAATGGAAGCGATGATGGTGGTGGTGGTGGTGGGGGTGCTGATGGTATTTCTTGAAGGAGTTGAATGCAGAACGGGAAGGATTTCAGAGTCGTTCGAGTATTCAGCAATCAGCTGCAGAGGTCACAGCGCATCGATACTCGATTTCGGAGGAGTAGGCGATGGGAAGACACTCAACACTGATGCTTTCCGGAAAGCAGTGAGTGAGCTGGGTAAGTATGCATCAGACGGTGGCGCTCAGCTGTTTGTTCCTGCCGGGAAATGGCTGACTGGAAGCTTCAATCTCACCAGTCACTTCACTCTTTATCTCCACAAAGATGCACTGCTTCTTGCTTCTCAGGTACCTACCTACCTAGCTATCTATCTATCTAGAGAGAGAGAGAGAGAGAGAGAGTGAGTGATGTTGTTGTGTGGTTTTGCATGAAGTTTTGTAAATTATTTCAGGACATAAAATCATGGGCTGTGGTTGATCCCTTACCATCGTACGGCCATGGAAGGGATACAGCAGGAGGAAGGTACATCAGTCTTATATTTGGAACAAATCTTACAGATGTTGTCATCACAGGTAAGAATGTGTTTATGCAGCAACCATAATTGGAAAATTCGAGGGGACGTGCAACTACACCCTACCTACGTTGATGAGAATATTTTTTTTTGAAATCCCGTGCATATGAGATAGGTGTACGGTGGATGGGGCATGTGGGCGATTAGAATCAGATGGATAATGGATTGACTTTGTTCTTGTTTGATATCAGGTGAGAATGGTACAATTGATGGTCAAGGAGCTCTTTGGTGGCAGCAATTTCACAAGAAAAAGCTAAAATACACAAGGCCTTACCTCATTGAAATCATGCACTCAGACAATATCCAGATATCCAATCTAACACTGCTCAATTCTCCATCCTGGAATATCCATCCTGTTTACAGCAGGTAACACACAAAAACACACATACATCTCTAGCTCTCTCAAACACTCACACACACATGACTAACTAAACTTTATGAACATTGCAGCAATATAATTATTCAAGGCATTACAATCTTAGCTCCAGTGACTTCTCCAAATACAGATGGGATCAATCCAGGTCTGTCAGTTTTGAATGTTTTTTGTTACCTAATGATGAATCTAGTGTTCAATCTAAAATGTGAGTTCATCATCAGATTCTTGCACAAACACAAGAATTGAGGATAGCTATATTGTCTCTGGGGATGACTGCATAGCAGTGAAGAGTGGCTGGGATGAATACGGTATAAAATACGGCATGCCAACGAAACATATGATAATCAGGCGCCTCACCTGCATTTCACCTTACAGTGCTGCCATTGCATTAGGCAGTGAAATGTCAGGTGGGATCCAGGATGTAAGAGCACACGACATAACAGCAATTCACACGGAATCAGGAGTCCGAATAAAGACAGGAGTCGGGAGAGGAGGGTATGTGAAGGACATATATGTAAAGGGCATGACTCTGCACACCATGAAATGGGTGTTTTGGATGACTGGAAACTATGGATCACACGCCGACAGTCACTATGATCCTAATGCGTTACCAGAGATAAAGGGTATTAACTACAGGGACGTGGTGGCGGAGAATGTGACAATGGCTGCTAGGCTGGAGGGGATATCAGGTGATCCGTTCACCGGGATTTGCATTTCCAATGTGACAATTGGAATGGCAAAGAAGGCCAAGAAGTATCCATGGATATGTACTGAGGTGGCGGGGGTCACGAGTGGGGTGAAGCCTCTACCATGTAATCTGCTACATGATCAGGGAGAAGAGAAACAGGGCATGTGTGACTTCCCTCCCGACAGTTTAGCTATCGATGATCTTGAGCTACGGAAATGTTCCTACGTGAAGAACTACATGTAATAGTCTAGTCTGTCAGCTCTAGTCAGATGCATTACTGAAATGCCCTACCACTAGCAGAAGTTCTAGCCTGATTCAGTACCCTGTAGTTTTTTAATACGATGATCTGATGAAATGAAATCAGTAATGCACACACATTATGATGCTATACATATGAAACATTTAACATTGCACGGAAGAAATGAGCCCTTAGCAATGAGGGATCTTGAATTTCTCACTCAGAAAATTACAGAAGACACCAACTACTAGTTGGTGCAGTATACATTCGTCTGGAAATGAGAAAACCTCTAGTGGTACGTTTATGTTACTTTAGCGGTGTTGTATTACCATTCAGGCAAAAGATAATATAGCCAAATAACATGCAATGACCTAAAAGCAAATCCTTTATATGCCAACATATCTCCAACATGGGGATATTTATGAGATATACAGGTTTCTACAAACGTCAGAACTCGCACAATAACATTTTTTTAACAAGCTGGATCAGGATTGAATCTTACAGATTCCCTCCATATGAGTTCCTTGATGTGTTCTTCAGTAACTGATGGCTGCTCAAAGTCAAAGACAAAAGATTGAGGGCAAACAGGTTCTTCATTGATATTATGAAGAGGTGCTAAGTATGGATGACAGAGAGCCTCGTTAACTGCAAGGGATCAAGAAAATAAGAGCATTAGTACAAAAAACGGAAGATCCAAAAAACAAAACAAGAGAGGCCATAGCATAGTTATAGATATACAGTTTTAGGGATCCAATATTCAATTTTCAGAAAGTATTTTTTGCTTCTTTTTAAGGGTAACGAACAACCCGCTTCTGGGTAACTAATCCTCTAAGAGATTTTCATAACTTTTATCACAATAAAAAATACAGCTTTCAAATTGCATCCAAGCATGTCAAAACCAAGAACCAGAACACACTTTTCAAGCAAGACTTGAAGTTGCCACCATCTCATACTTCAATTCAATGATACCTAAATAGTAGTAGGCTAGAAATCACAGAACATGATAATGAGTAAGATTGCTGGTATAACTGGTAGGCTGCTAGGTGACAGCTTCTTTGAACGAGGAGAATATGTAATTATGATGATTTGAAATCTCGTGATAGTTCTAAGCTTCAGAATTCTAAATGTATCTTTTGATTAAGAAAATAAAGCTACAACAAATCTCCTTCTCGGATGATGCTAACTTTCATGATTTGGGTTTCACATGAAGATATGGTTCTACACACAGCAACTTCCAGGCAAACTGTACAAACCCACAAGGAGTCGCATAACCATACTTCTACTGAAAAAAGGCTACCATACCTGTAATGCGCTTGCTTGGGTCAAATACAAGCATTTTCTCTAATAAATCCAGAACTCCAGGAGCAGTATTTGGAAATCTAGCAGAAAATTGTTGCTTGGGGTACTGTGGGAGCTGCCTAACATATCTTCGGGCATTGTTGCTCCTCAGAAACCCGAGGCTGGCATCATCTGGAGAGCCTATGAGCTTCATAAAATGAAGAGAGACGACGCAGCATCAGTATTTGAACAAATTCTACCAACTTCCAAGACGTAATATACGAATAAAGTTAAAAATAATAGGTATCAAAATGAGATGGTGAGGTTGCAAGTTTAAGATCCATATTCTATCTTGCTATATAGACTGCAGAACCTTCCCGAACTAATGGGAATCCACCATCGCATCCTAAATGAACTGAATTACACTCGAACACAAATATTTAGAACCATTTCTGTGTTTCTGCCTTCATAATTTGTAGGGACGGGTTAGTAGGAAAAATCATGTCATGTTCCTTGGGTGATGCTAATTAACAGAAAATGACATGTAATATCAAGAAAACTTGTTCACATCCATTGCATGCGGCATTTTTCCCAATATAAAATGAATATTGTACCAAAACAAATTCAGTTAGAATGCTATTTTTGTTTGGACTGTTTGAGCAGAAATACCTCTGTGATGAGTCTCAACTGATGAACATAATCTTTTCCAGGAAATAGAGGTTGCCTTGTCATGATTTCGCCGAGTATGCAACCTACGGACCAGATATCAATTGCAGCAGTATATTCTGAACAATTTAGGAGCAGTTCTGGAGCTCGATACCAACGAGTAACAACATACTCCGTCATGAAATCAGTCTCGGATGTTGTCCGTGCAAGCCCAAAATCTCCAATTTTCAGATCACAGTTAGCATTGAGGAGCAAATTGCTTGGTTTAAGATCACGGTGCAAGACATTTGCAGAATGGACATACTTAAGTCCCCGCAGGATTTGGTAAAGGAAATACTGCAAAATTTGAATGAGAATCAATTGGGCTGCCCCAGTATATTGAAGTCAAATATGATTGAAGATTCAATCAAAAAGAAATGAAGTGTTCTTGGTTATGTATTTTTACAATACAAAACAAACGAAATATTCTCTGACATAAGAAAGTGAGGCCAAACCCGACAATGGTCATCAGCCAATGGTTGGTTGGATCTAACGATCTGGTGAAGATCGGTGTCCATTAGTTCATAAACAATGTAGACATCATTGAAGTTCTCCTTCTGTGGTGGCCGTATAATGTCTTTAATTGCGATGACCTGTTAACAAAAGATTCAGTTAATATTAGATATTCCAATCTTATAACATTGTGAACAATGAAACATATGACACTCAGAATTACAAATGGAAAGAACAAGAATGCACTTGAAAGGAATATGCCCAGATCAAATTCAATCTGGTAATTTGCACAATGAGAGCGGATAACTGCTGAAATCCGCAGAAAAAATGAATATTGTGATATCTAAATAAAATTAAATTAAAAAAACCAAGTAAATCACACAAAGGTTTTTAGATTACAAGGAAAACTTTCAAAATCAGACCAGGGTAAAAGAGCTAAGAGCCAAAAACTCATCTATAGGATCTAAGTGAAAAGGCTTACATTATCATGGTCCATATGAAGCAGAAGTTTGATTTCTCGCAGTGTCCTCTTTGCATCAATTCTGTTATCAAAAGCATTGCCAATCTTCTTAATGGCAACTTCTTCACGTGTCTCAGAGTTTACAGCGGCACTGAAGCAAATAAAAAGATTCGATTCCCCTTATCATTGACAAATCAGGAGGACAAAATTGCACACGGGAACACATATTGACATAAAATTCAGATTCTTATTCTAAAAATCTTTTCCGAAGTCACATGTTAACAGTTTAATATAAACCATAAACTCTCTCTCCTAGATGCAGAATGCCTTCTCATCCCCCATGACATTCCCTTGCCATAGTGGAAAGAATCGGTGATATAAAAGAGAAAAGCTCAAAGATAATCTTGATACGCTTATTTGCATATAAATTATAAACCGAAGTCGATAGAGTAATAGAGCATCAGATTGCACTCTAGAGCAAAAATGATGACTCAAGAGCAATGCTGGAGATCAGGAGCCAGCTCCTTGCGACAATAAATCCCATTAGTTAAACATCAGCTCTTTGCAGCAGCACCTTATCTTGGAAGGAGACACTAACATTTGCTTACTTTTTATAGCTTCAAAACGTATAATGCATTAGTATTTACCTAAAGTAAATGAAATACACTAAAGTAACACCTCATACTAAGGCCCCGAGAAACCGATCTCACAACCCCATTTTCCTGAAATTTTTGCACAACCTTTCTCTTACAAGTCCCTTCGCATGATCATCAATTTAGAGAACCACCAACAGAAAAAAACAAAGGCAACTCGAGTCCAAATATCCACATTTATCAGAGATCTCAGAATAAATCTAACATGACTACCAAAATCTTCACAAGCCTACTTCAATCAATCGCATTTAACAACAAATTGGCAACCTTTAATTCATCCACACCAAGTCAACCACAGATGAAGAAACAAGTCAACACCAAAATCAACCCCAATTCAATGATCAAACAGCAGTAAATCAACAAATCCTAGAGCAAAGCAGCCTGAATTCAAGAAAAGTAAAGAAGAGAATTGTCTTGATCATTACCATACAATGCCATAAGCCCCACGCCCAACAGGCCTAAGAGGGACATACTTTCTAGAAACTTCGAAGAGATTTCCGTACAGATTGTACTGCACATATCTTCCTCCATGTGTCGGCACCCCTTTGAAATTATTTCCACCGTGATCACCTGAACTTGACTCCATAGACTTAGCCATAACAAAACGCGCGCGCGCGCTTGAGAGAGAGAGAGATTAAGAGAGAGATTCAAAGAAGCCCAGTTTCAAAGACTGGATTTTTTGTCAGGTTGTTGGATTTCTGACATTATTATTTTTATTTTTTGGCCTTTTTTCCTTGGGCGTCGTGAATTTGTAACATGAATTTTTTTTTTCTCTTTTTTTTTTTTTTTTTTTTTTTTTTTTGAGGTAGGTTTGGAAAGAAAAATAATGGAGAAGAATATGCTGGAGTTTGCCTGTGAACTTTTGAACTGGAATGACTTGAGATTACCCGTGAACCATCTTCAACCATATATTTCTCCATGTTGACTCTTCTATTTTTTGCTCCTTAATTCTCATTTAATTATATTTTTCTGTTTCTCATCTCTTTAATCAATGTTCTCTAATTATGTGGGCTTTGTTTTTTAAATTTCTAGTCAAGATTTCGTTAATGGTTACCAAAGACTTCCTACATCTCGCTGTAGAAATAGTAAGATCAAATATAGAGCTCTTTTGTACTACTCCAATAAAAAGACAGTCTGATATATTTTGGCTACATACACAGAAAAGAAAAAATGAAAAATAGGCTAATGTTGAAGTCATCAACTGTTAATAAATATCAAGAATAGGTGTGTTGCTTTTCCTGGAAATTTCCATTAAACTAAATTTAATTACAAAATATACCGCATAAATTTGACCAGAAGCTACCTCGTTATGTTAGACCAGGCCGCCTTTCATTTTACACAAACTAAGCCAAACCGCGCACACGCATCCTCATTAGTCATTACCATTTGTATTTGTATTATTATACAATAAACATAAGTTCAAATATCCACCAATAGCATTCAACTTCACAAACCACATCTCATAATATACAAACATACAGATAGATATATTTATAATATGTATGAATGTATATGTATGCATAAAGCACAATATATACTCCCCAACAAAAAAAAAAAGGATTCCATTAATCTTGTGTGTACAAGAGTTTATAATCTATCCTTCACCTAACTGACTGGCCTTGTAAATTGAGGTTAGTTTGCAGTTGGTCGGAGACATTACCAACAAGCCTAAGATTACTGAGCAGAGCATCACGTCCGGTTAAAACAACTTGGAAAAAACTGTCCACCTCCTTCGCCACCAGATCAAGTCCTTGTGAGAGTTCTCCTGCCGCCTTTTCCAAATCCAACTTCGACTTCTGCAACACATCAGCTTCTACAGGGTTCTCCACACCATTTTGCACAATCAGGTATACCTTCCCCACACCACTCTCAACAGCTTCGACCTCTTTCAAGAAAACAGAGATCTTGTCCAGATGTATGTTCCTAACTTTACTATTTACACAAGTCTGAAGATCGGAAAAAGCTTGCCCCCACGAGCAAGTCTCAGGAACTGGTAGGTCCATCAACTTTTTGGCAGAACCGGAGAATGCAGCAGCGAATGCACTGGAAATGAAGAGAGTAACGACTTTAACTCCGTACATGGCTCTCATTAAAACTTTCCCTTTTGAAGAGTTCTTGATTTTGGGGAGGTCTAGTGTCTGAGCAAGGCTATCCATGACAGACAAGATGTTATCAAGTCTAGGATTCTTTGAACCCATATGCTGCCTCCAACCATCCAGCGAAGAACGTGCCTGAATAAACTTGTTTGAGGAAGCACTGTCCAAGTCATGCAGAAGGCATCGAAGGAAAAGGTTGCCCTGCTTCAGTCGGGAAATCTCAGAGCTGAAAGCAATGCAGATGTCCAGCAACTTCACACTATTGTCCAAGTACACATCAATCCACTTGTCATCCCAGTCACAGACAGGGAGTTCGAGAGCAGTAATAAGAACTTTTATGTCGGCATGGATTCCACACAGTAGCTCCATCGCACTTCTCATCCATGTCAAGCAGAGAACGTCTTCCTTCCCAGCAGGCTTAAGCTCTCTAAGCCTCCCTGCTAAATTTTCCTCAAAAGTATTTAACAAATCAAGCATCTTCGGTGACAGTGAAGATCCCTTTGGCAATATCATGCGGAAGGGATTTCCAAACGGGAGGAAAGTCCTGTGAGGATCTTGAGGACGACTCATTTGATGAACTAAATCCTGAAATCAAAACACATGTGTGAGGATCGTGTCGTTGATAAACCATATGATAAATGGAATTGCAGAAAACTGGGGGAAAGAAGAAAGGAC
Source organism: Perilla frutescens (assembly GCA_026008535.1). Taxonomy (NCBI): domain Eukaryota; kingdom Viridiplantae; phylum Streptophyta; class Magnoliopsida; order Lamiales; family Lamiaceae; genus Perilla; species Perilla frutescens. The sequence continues at coordinate 36,261,422 of BRKX01000012.1, forward strand.
AGAAGAAAGGCACTCCAACAAAGATATCTGCTGCCCCCACATGAAAATACACCTTCATATTACTTTTTTTTTTTTTGGATGATCCATTACAAGCGTGACTATCTATATTACTGGCTTACTGCTATATCCCATGAAAAATAAAATGAATCTATCCCCAAAAAAGCAACAAATCCAACACCAAAAAAAACATACAGTTATAATACTCCTACATCAATGATAACATTTTAGTAGATGCACCGATGTTCTAATAATCAAAAACCACAAAATTCACCAAACATCATGGTCCTCAACATGTGTAAGAACTCATTACACAGTCTCTTCTAGTAAACAAGTATCAAAGAATGTCTCAATCCAGATCCAAAAGGGGGGAAGCCAAAAAAAAAAAAATATATATATATATATATATAATGATGATAATGATGATGGTGATGAAAAATTAATTACGACTATCACATCTCTCCAACTAAAATTAATTCCTCCGATTTCCACAAATCAACTAACAATATCAGGGAGGATAAACACAAAACAAATAATACCAGAAAACTCACACCAATTATCAGATTAACATCGCCTAAAACGGTCAAGCATAAAACTTCTCCAGTGTCTAGAAATTAAAGCCCAAAATTCAAAGCTAAACATAATAATCATGAAAATAATTCTATCTAACCAAAAAACAACTGAAATCTTAAATTAAAAAAAAAAAAAAAAAAAAGAAAGAAAGCTTACCAAATTCATCATATCTTCACCTATAAAAACAGTGAAAGCGTATAAATTCCCGGTGAGCTTAAGAAATTAGGCTACTCCTAACTACGGTTCGTGAGAATAAAACACTAACAGGAACAGCCATACAGGCAGATGAGTATATATAGAATATAACAGAGAGAGAAGGAGAGAGGAAGTCGTACCTTTGAGGCTGAAACAGTAGTCAGAAACGCGTAGGGAAGTGATGAAAGTTCGACGAAAATCTAAGCAAATGGGTTGTGTATATTTTATCAAAATAAATAAATGGTTGATACTTCATCCAAAATAAATATAAATGGTTGATAACAATTAGGTGGACGTGGCGGAATTCCATTGGACTATACTACCTTGAGGGTTTATTTTTTATAATGGTAGGGGCGAGAGCAGGAGATCAGAGCCCGAAAACCGACCGTTACGTGATACATGGTGACATCAGATCAGGATAACTTTTTATACGCAGAGTATTTTTTATTTTTTTTAATTGGGAAATTGTGGGTTGGATAACTTGGATCCAACTTCCATGGATTTCAGACCGGCTATTTGCAGAATTTAACACAATATTTGTATTATTTTGTAATTTTCACATAATGTTTAAAAATTTGTAATTCATGTCGCAGTCTTTAATATTTTTATAATTGTAACATCTTCAATATTAATCCGACATAAAATGATGTCTTAAGGAGATGAAATCGATGGAGAATCTTAATGTATATAGTAAACTTTGATTACAAATCGAACACGTAGGATAGATTTGCCGGATTAATATTCAGGAGGTTACAATTACAAAAATATTAAAGGTTGAGATATTAATTGTAAATTTTTAAACGTTATTCGAAAATTACAAAATGTTGTACACATTGTGTTAAATTATGCAATTAATCCGCTTTCAAATCATTTATTGCGATATATATACACACACACCTTGTGTCAATTTTTTTAATTTTAATTTATTATTATTTTCTTTAATTTAATTTTTTTATTCAGGGACCATCCTTTATCGAACGAATCCAAGTGGCTGGGAGCCCCCCCATGTATTCTTTTACTGTCAATATCTTCCGGACCCCTAGTCGAGAGAAAATTTTAATTTTAGTCTCATAAGACATGGGTTGGTCCGATTTTGGTTCAATTCTTATCACTTTTGGTCCCAAATCGATTGAATTATCAATTTTAGTCCCGCCGTAACGTTTTTCGTTGAAAAAAGTATCGATTTTGCTCCCATTTTGATATCGATTTTCGTCCCAAGGGCCACGTTTAAAAAAAATTATCGATTTTGGTCCCATTTTGATATCGATTTTGGTCCCAAACAGAAAAATGCTAGAAATTTTTTTCTTTTCAATTCAATTGGAGGCAAAGTAAACTGATTTGGTAGAAATTTAACCTAATTTGGTTCCAAATTTCCCACGAACATGCATCTATATATATTTACTCACCAAATCATCAAATTATAACTACTAAATCAAAAGAAAGCCATTTTTTTATTTAGTTTAATTTCTGTCGAGCTCGAGTTCGATCAAGAAGATACTCAGCTTGTTTACACCCCTAAAGGCACGTAATTTTTTTATTTAGTTTAATTTTACAATATTGTTTATGAGCGTTCGCCACATCTAATTAGCGTTTATAATTATTTTTAATATTTAATTTTAATTTTCAATTAATAATTCCTTATTATGGCTGATTATTTCATAATTAAATTCTTGTAAAATGTAAAGTAAAAAATCTAGGAAAAAATTATACTTTCATACCTACATTTTGAACTTTCACTACAAAAAATTCACATTTTAGCGATGGAAGCGAGCCAAGTCAAGCCCAAAATATTAAAAATAAAATAAAATAATAAAAATATATATAAAGTAATATAAAATTTTAAAAATCGTAAAGTAAAACTAATAAAAATATAATAAAAATTTATACTCATAATTAATTAGTAATTGAAAAATAAAAAATATATATAATATTAAAAATATAAAATAAATAAAACATTAATAATATTAAACAAGTTAATTTCAAATTCATAATTAATTAGTAATTAAAAATTAACAATATTAAAAAAATTAAAAATCATAAAGTAAAATAAATAAAAATATTAAAAATTTATATTCGTAATTAATTAGTAATTGAAAAATTTATAATATTAAAAAATAATATATATTATTAAAACATTAAAAATAAAATAAATTGTAAAATGTAAAATAAATAAAAAAATCAATAATATTAAAAAGATTGATTTCAAATTCGTAATTATATAGTAATTAAAAAATTAATAACATTAAAAAAAATTATCTTGTAAAATAAATAAAAAATATAAAAAAATTTATATTTGTAAATAATTAGTAATTGCAAAATAATATATAATAATAATAATAATAATAATAAATATTATAAAAATATATGTCGTTATTGTGTCGTTAACATAAAAAAATAAAAAATTAAAATTAAAATACGACGTGTGTTCTTTGTTAAGTTTGAGACAAAAAAATCGGTCATTAAATATCTTAATCTTAATCCGTTGTTAATGTGTCTGTATTTTAAAACGAATTATAATCCGTTGTTAAATCGCGTTTTTATTGTAGTATTTTTTTTTAATAACCCAATTAAAAAATAATAATAAAAAGTACCCCCTATTTACAAATCTAACATTTGATCAATTTTTCTGCTAAAAAATCGTTCATAGCTGATCACATTTTAGTATTTATATTTCGCTGAAAATTTCACTTTTGGTCCCAAATTATCGATTTTGGTCTCAAAACTAGCGGCCGTTACCCCATTTATTTTTTCTGTCTAAATTGTGGGACCAAAATTGATAATCCAAGTCCTATGGGACCAGATTTAATAGCAATTTCTGAAATAGGACCAAATGTGATAGGGTTGGGACCAAAATCGGACTAAGCCATGTCCTATGGGACCAAAATCGAAATTTTCTCCCCTAATCGACGAAGGTGATTTTCTTCTTATGTACATGCACTGTAACGAGGTCCTATCAAATATTTCTGTCTGAATCCGATATTGATCCTTTATCAATTAGTTTATATTAAAAAAAATTAAAAATAATTAAAAAAACACTAGTTTTGGCACTAGGAATTTAATCTAGGATTCAAGATGTTTTGTTCGGAGCAGATCCTCTGTTGCATTTTGTATTACATAACTAAATTTGTTTTTAATATACCCTAATTGGGAATGGATGAACCCTAAATAGAAAATTTAAATTAAAATAAATCATAATAAATTAAAATATATATATATATATATATATTTTTTAAAAAAAATATTGAAGAGTTGCAATAGGGAATGCAACAGGTCATTTCTGTTTCATTGCGATGATAATATTTTTTTCCCTCTAAAAGTGGAGTTTCTTTTTTTTCTAATAAAATACCCATTATTGATTTTATTTTTTCCGTGGAAATTTCAGGGGAAAAAAACAGTAAATAGTATTTTTTAATATCTTTTCAAAAAAAAAAAAACCTTACGTATTCAACAATTTAGTTACTGATCGAGTTTTCCTTACAAATTACATTCCTATAATTATTCAGTTGTAATCGGAGTGTATAAATTGATTTATATAGTAACTGATTATGAGCTTTGATGTGTTATACTTTTAAAAATTACTGCAGTTTTTTTTTTTTTGAGAGAATAAAATTACTGTAGTTAGTAACAAATGAACTGACATAAAGACTTTTCTTTTTTGTTTTTGTAAAATCTCTTACTAAGGAGTACATTTCCAAGAATCGATTTAAATTAAATAAACAGATACATACATTTCATCCACATAATTGTACTTTTTGGAAATGAGAAATATTTTTTAATGAGGAAATTACACCTAATGTCCCAAATTATTAAGGTTGTAATAAAAATACTTCGAAGTATAACTAATTGCAACCCATGTACCGAACTATTAACAAATTAATAAATTTATCCTGATAGATCAAATACTAACAACTAAAAATATATTAAAATTGATGTCTCTCAAAACAAATTTATTAAACTATCAATAATTCGAGACATCAATCTTAGTAATTTAGGATATAGAATGTAATCAGTCATAATTCATGACATTTCTTTTACATAAAATGTAAATTATCCTTTCTTAAACGAGAAATGTTGCACTACATATTTAGTGTGGGCTGTGTGACACATATGCAAACACTTAGGAGGTGATTGGTATGATAGAATGGAATTAGATATGAATAGAATGAACTTATGAATAGAATGAGGGTCTGAATGGAATGACAATTATTATGATTGGTATGTGTACGAAATGAATATCGGAATGAAATATCAATTTTTTTATTTTATATAATGAATATTTTATGTAATTTCAAATTTTCTTATGATTGAATAAAGTGCACGTAGTAGCTAATAAATATCAAAACATGCCTTAATTTATTTTTTTATATTTGTAAACCCCATTTTACTTTTTTAGTATATGAATTTTTCTAATTTTTTAGCAAATTATAATTTATTTATTTTTATTCTAAAATATTTAATAAATCAATATATAATAATTTTGATAGGTTAATAAAAATATTTTTACTTCATAAAAAAATAGTTTAACATTTCAATTTTTCATTTGAATATATTAAATTATATCAAATACATAAATATTTTACATTGTATTATAACATATTTTTACGTTATATTTATTTCGACATCACTTTCATTTTTCTTCAACAAAATTATTAAAGGTATCAAAACTTGATTTTAACACATATTTTTAAATTATATTTTAAAAATAAATAAATAAATAATAATAATAAATTATTTAATTTGATTTTTGATTTATTTTTCTAAATATGATAAAATAATATTATAAGACATAATTATGTATAAATATATCATATATTAATTTTTTATTATTATTAGGAATAGCTAAACACATGAGGGTAGGTGGAATGACTATTCCCCTTCCTTTGGGAATAGGATTCCATCGGAAATGATATTCCCGATTTTGAACCATATCAATCGTCGGAATGAAAATGAACATAGGAATGATCATTCTATTCAATTCCATTCCACCGTACCAATCACGTTCTTAGTGTTCTTTAACTTTGAGGGGATGGTTGGTATGTCGGAATGAAATCAAATGGGAATGGAATGAACTTAATAATGGAATGATGATGGGAATGGAATGGAATAATTATTACCATTCCTTTGGCTGGTATCACAAGTAATAAGATAGGAATGAAACTTACATTTTTGAATTGTTTATTATAACAATATCTAATTAATAAATAAAATGCACGAATTGGCTTATTTAGTTCTAAATAATAAATTACTCTTCTTTCAAAGATACTATTATATTTTAATAACATATTGTTGAATATTATGTGATTTTTTTTTACTTTATTAACATTTGTGAAAAAAATTGAGTATACTTTAAATAAGTATTTCGCTAATGATTAGCGGATTTGTATATTTTATGTAATCCTATAATATCATTAGTACTTTTGTGAAATTTTACAAAATTTTATGAATCATTAATAAATTATTAATGATTTTTTAAGAAAAATTCATAATTTTTTTTAATAAAAGATTTTATAAGAATATAAGATTTCATTTGTCAATACAAAAAAGAAAGTATAGTTTTGCAAAATAAAAAATAAAATTTATTTTGATAATCACGAATACATAATACCATGGGAGTGGGGAGTAATGGCTAATTACCCTTTAAAAATGCATTATTCAATAAGCAATTTTAGCCTTATTAACATTTATGAAAATTTGAGCATTATTCTAGTAAGTATTTTGTTAATAATTAGAGTTTTAATATTTTATATAAAAAATCTATAATATTAGAACTTTTTTTGAATTATTATAGAATTTGACGAATCATGAATAAATTATAAACGATTGATGATTCTATAATTTTTTACAGTTAATATTTTTAGAAAAAAAATAATTTTTTCTAAAGATTATAATTTTTTTTAAAATAATTTTATAAGGACATGTGATTTTATTTGTCAAAATAAAAAATAAATAAACATAACATTGTTAAAAAAAAAAAAAGTTTGACGATTGGGAATGACTAATCCCATGAGATAGGTAAGGAATGGTTAATCCCATGATTATGGGAATGTGCATTCCTATTGGAATGACGATTCCTGATCAGAAAATTATACCAACCGTTGGAATAGTAATAGAGGTGGGAATGGTGATTCCATTCCAACATACCAACCGTGACCTGAAGTGATTATCCAAATGATATCAAATACACTCAAATCAGCATTTAAATATTTTAGACTATTTCCGTCGAAGATGATGGAATAAATCCTAGGTTACTTTTGTATTCATTTTCCTATTTATAATTACCCCTTTCCACTCCACCATGATCTCTGTTGCTAGGATTACGGCCATCGTGCCAATCTCTAGAGTTCACCATCATTCATCTATGAAATAACTTATCACAAACCATACAATTATCTTCTATAAGTGGCTGAAATACCTCTTATGTAACACACTTTTTTATTAACAAAATTCATTTCTAATAGGGTTAATTGCATCTAAAATCAAATCTTTTCACCAGTTTTTGGTACTTTTAAATCTTAGCAACAATACCAAAACTTCACATATTTTTGCAATTATAACATCAGTGACTTTTTCAATGAATCAAAATTGACGTAGCATTAAACAGTACGTGTGTACATATAACATAAATATTCCAAATAGACAACTAAAACAACAACGTTTAATGGGCTATATGTATACGTGAAAACAACATCGTTTAGTTCGATTTTAATATATTAAAAAAGTTACTGATATTACAATTGAAGAAATATATAAAGTTTTGGTGTTATTACTAAGAATTAAAAGTGATGTCTAAAACCAAAAAGTGCTTAAATATTTTATTTTACAAGCACGGCATCTACTATGCAATAGCATCACTTTACCCCCAATATAGTTGTTAAAGGGTATATGTGAGATGGAACCCCTATAAAAAAAGATCAAATTAAATAAGCAAGACCAGCCTAATACATCCATTTGCCAGCTTATAAAGTAATAATACACGCACACTCATGTCTCCATACCATGTTGCAATAACAGACAAAACATATGAAAGCATAGCTAAGCTTGTCGTGGGCAAGAACAGGCAAGATCACATCAATATAAACATTCCATTTTACCAAAATATCTGGCCTAGATTAGGTACACAGCAACAATCATCCAACAATAACTAATAAGATGCAATACAGCTTACTTCATCTGTACTTGATTATTAGTAAAGGGAATTCTAATTCTAATCCTACAAGCAATGTGTATACACCATGCGACAAGCATCGTGTTATCATGCGTACCTGACGAGCCGTGTGTCGGAGCTGTGTATATATTGCTATTCTGGGTGTGTGATGCTTCCATCTTTAGTTAACTTGAAACCAATGTGAAACAAATTGCTGTCGTTTCTCTCTATAGAGACGAGAATAATCACTCTTTTCACAAAGTGCTAATGCTTTAGACAATAACTAGAGAAAAAAATGGTGGTGAATACATTTGGAGCAGATGATGTAACGGTATAAAATAAACATGAAAATTTTTCATACATAGAAATTCAATTGTTGTACTATCTCAATCTAGTTGTCATGTGATGGTTCCTACTGCTATCTCCTTCACTAATATCAGATGTACCTTCACTGCTTTGTTTATTAGTCAGGTCCGAACCTTGATGACTTTCTTCCCGATGGGAACTCAAAGACTCTCGAGCAATTCGTCGTTCCTGAGATTTCAGGCAGCATTTTAGTATTACAGGAAGATTAAGATTTGGACAGGGCACTTGTTTTTTTTTTTTTTTTCCCATGCATTAAACTTGAGATTAATTTTTGGGGCATACCTCACGAGACAGCAAGTCCTCTGATTCCAGCATGTGTATTACATGACCCATTTTCGGCCTCTTCTGTGCATCAGGATCCACACATTTAAGAGCTACCAAGATCAGACGTTTGAGCGCTTTTGAAGCAGGCCTTTCAGGCATTTTGGGATCCACTACTTCCTCCGACTTTCTGTTTCCAACCATCATTTTAAGCCACTCAACCAGATTAACCTGCAATTTATATCCTCGGTGAGAGTTGCCGATAAAAATCGTTTCTAATGAACAATAACTCCACATATTAGGCATCTTTCAGCTTTTGGTTAAGATTAACCTCTCCCTGTGGCCGGCTATAATCAACTGGAGATCTTCCGGTAATAATCTCCATAATTAATATCCCGAAGCTATAAATATCACTCTTCTCATTCAGCATACCAGTGCAAGCATATTCTGGAGCAACATAGCTAGCAGAAAAATGAAATAATATTAAATTTACCATCCATTATCATAATCAGCCTACTTTAATTAGACATTGACATATCAAAAGAATAATCTTTCAGCGATTTGACTAACCCAAATGTTCCCATTACTCGAGTTGTCACATATGAGCTCTCTGAATTCAAGAGTTTAGCAAGCCCAAAATCTGACAACTTAGAATGCCATTGACGGTCAAGCAATATGTTGCTGGACTTGATATCACGGTGAACAACCTTCGGTTCAAGACCTTCATGCAGATAAGCCAAGCTGCCACAGAGAAGAGTTAAAAATAAGCCAACCGTAAAAAATGAAGCTTCATTTCAAGAGATCATATTGATCTAGAGTCCCCGTACCCTTTCGCAGTTCCTAAAATTATATTCACGCGGATATCCCATGTCAGTGGGCTGACTTCCCCAACATCTCCATGAAGCCACTGGTCCAAATTCCCATTATCTACATATTCATACACTAGCATCCTATATGAAAGAAAAATATATATTGGAATGAAAAGACGCTCGACTTTTGATGCTTGAGTATAAATAAAATGTTAACTAGCAAAATGACATAAGTAGCGATACCTATAAGCTCCTTCAACACAGTAGCCAAACAACCTAACAAGATTCTTGTGTCTGACTCGCCCAATTGCTTCAACCTCTACCTTGAACTCTTTTTCAGCTTGACCCCTGTTAATAATGGTTGAGTACGATGAGTTGATTAACAAGAAAAATGATATAATACATTCACATCTTGGAACTAAAACTTTCAGACCAACAATTTAAAAAAAAAAAAAAAAAAAAACAGGATTAAGATTTCCAGGAAAGAAGCAAGAGTTTGAGCCCAAAAAAAGCATCTCAGTTCCTAAAAGCATGATTGCACTCCCCGAACGCATAGTTTGTCGCTCGCGACAACCGGCTTTTAACTTGCTTTTCCTAAAATTTATCTCACAATGTGTTTCTTGGTTTATTAGGTTAAAGTAAGATCAGAATTCACTCCTTCCTTCCCAAAACCAGACCCCAAAATTTGAAGAGCCAACTACTCGAGAAAGGAAAAACTTAATACAGAAAATGAGCAAATGTTCCAACTTCGAGTTTGGTAAGAGATATGCATGAAAATGAAGTACTATAATTTAAAATCATACGACAGTGCTACTGGACTTTGAGTTCAATCTACCATCCTAATTAAGCCATTTCTTTTGTTCAGTGGATGCATACGCATTTACAAAATAAGCTTGGAAATTACCATCAGTCAACCATAGAAACTCTGTATCCCCGACAAAAAATTTATCCACGACAACTGAAAATGCAAGACCCATACTCAACACACAAATGCCTACACTGCTCTATATTGCAATGCTTAATTCTTTTCGAGAATAAAAGCAAATAGAAGAATTTCCTCACCTGTTATTCAGTAAATTCTTTATGGCAATTTTTGTATTATCAGCCAATACACCATAATACACAATACCATATCCACCCTCCCCGATCACATTCTCATCTGACAATCCATTAGAGGCTGCCTCAAGTTCTCTTAAAGTATACCACCTTCCCCATCCCAAATGTGACACCTCCGGCAATGACCCACTACCTCCAAATGATGCAGTGTCAGCCCCACTCGTAGCCCTGCTCTCACCACTCGACGCTCCTCTATCAGAAAACACCACTCTGTGCTCCACTTTTCCCATATCTATCTGTATCTCCGGCACAGCCTAAAGAGAATACCAAAACCCGTCGAAAAATATTAACTATTCCCGATCATTCTACAGCAATATAAACAGCACGCAGTACTGCAGAGATTAGTGGCAAAAAAATCAAGGAAACAAGCAGCAATTCACTTCCCTTACACTACATATGATTTGATAAATGAAAAAGTCAATTTCAAATATATCGATCAGTTAATAGTCACGACTGTATTGGATAGGAATACTCAACTTTCAAATATTATTAGCTTCTCGAGCATAGTAACTTACCAAAAAAAAAAATAGCTAAGTTCATTAACAAATAAACCTTTTTCTACCTCACAGTCACAGCAAGCTCTATTTAGCAAAAAAATTAAGTTCACTCCATAAATAGTAAAATATTTAAAAATGCCGTTCTAATTAATTAGATCTTGTAATCATTATACCTGAGGCAAAATTGGGCGGTGATCGGCGGCGGCGGACTCGTGGACGATCTCCTGGATTTCCTTGGAGACGACGGGAGTAATCTCGCCGCCACCGGAAAGCTTCCCCGGACGGCCGAGCTTACCCTTGCCACTGCTGCGGCGGCGCGAGGCCGTGATGCAGAGAGACAATAGGAAGAGGATGAGCACAATCACTGCTCCGACGACTATTCCGATCACCACCCATAGATGAAGACCGAAGATCGAGGTCTTCTTCGACAGCTCCGTGTTCACAAAGGTCGCATCGTACACCGCCATCTTCACCGCAAATCGAGCACTGCGTGCGTGAGTGTTTTTAGTGTGAGAGTAGTGAGAAACACGACATGCAAATGGAAATTGGAACAGGAATGCGGAAATCTCGATTTGTTGGGTTGAAGCGTAAGTGGGTGTTCATATATATGTGTTGAGTATTGGTTGACAGTGAAGCGTCAGCGGCTTCGCGTAGAGATTTATATCCCGACAGAGATAGGGGATATGGATTTGAATTGAACCGAATTGAATTGGAAATGCCTCCCGCCGGTGAAATGTGTTCGCCGGCGAGACAGAGCGAGGGGGGAGAGAGAGAGAGAGAGAGAGAGAGAGAATCTATACTTTAATGTACTGAAATGTGTGTGTGTGTGTGTGTGTGTGTCTGTCTGTCCGAGTGTAATTCCTACTGTCTAAAGAAAAAGTGTCCCACTTGTGCTAGCTTTTCCTTTTCCTATTTTATAATTAAAATGTACACATTTCGTCACAAACATCTATATTTACACTAAATTATGTACTCAAATCCCAATTTAGCCATTTAAGTCCAACTTTCTGACTATTTAATTAAAAACAAATTAAATTAAGTAGCATTTATATAACATGGAATATTCTAAATTTAGTATAATAATAATTTTATTTTTGTCAATACAATGAGATTGGTATGAAATATTTTCTTTGATTTTCATATTATTACAAATTGTTCTATTTTGCAATAGATTATAAAATTATGTTGTAATTGACCTTAATTTAGATCTCAACTCACAAATAACTCATACCAACAATTTATTTATAGGTTTAAAACTAGATTTTATGAATTTAACAAACTTTTCTCACGTATTTTTATGTTTAAAAAATTAAAGCTCGGTTCTTTTTTATTTTTTATTTATTTTTTTGAGAAGACACTCTGTGATTTTCTTATAAATACATGTCGATCGGAATTGACTATCAAATGGTTGAATTTTCATATTAATAGCATTTAGTGTTTTTTTCCAAAACTACATTCATCCACTACTCGAATACAATGCTACTCTACAAACTAAACCATCAACTATATTAATAAACTTTCTTTAATTAGCCCAATAATTTTAGTAGACCAAAATTTATTTTTCTTTTTTCGAAAATAATAATTTACTTTTGAAGGAATAATATATTGAGTTTTCGTTTATATACCTAAAGTTGAAAATTCATTAAATAATACTCACTTATGAAACGTTGGGAGAAGGGTGAGTATCTTCATTTATTAATTCATTGACTTCTGTACTATAACGTTGCCTTTGTTATCGGTGTAAAATTATAATATATATATATATATATATAATTAAAAAAGCTAAACCACCAAGGTTTAATCTACATGAGATAGGCTCATGTTGGACGCTACCTCGTGTCAGGCGGCCGGGTCAGTCCCAAACCCGCCAAAAAAATAAAAACAAAATAAATAACCTTAGTGCTGACGTTATTAAAAACACCACAAATTTCAAGCAATCATAATTTTTTCGTTTTAATTCGATTCATGCAAAAGAAAAATATCTAATTAAAAGTTTTTACATTTGAGATGTTAGAAGGGAATGTGTTATATGAATAAATATAGACGAATATATGTGCATGTATGTATATATATATATATATATATTCTTCATACATATACAAGTTCATAAATCTTGATTGGAATGTAATAGATTCTAATTGAGATATGATAAATCATAATTGAGATGAATAAACAATAATTGAAATGTAATAAATTAATCGATTGTGATATAATCAATCCTAATTGGAATGTAATAAATTCTAATTAATGAGATGCACAAACCCTAATTGATATAAGTAAATCTTAATTGAAACTGAATAACCTCATATAAGTCAAGTATCTTGTTTTTAAAACCATAAGTCAAGTATTGGACACACGTCTTTTAGTGTTATGAGTGATATTTTTATGTGTGAGAAATGATACTTTTTTTTATTAAATATATTCTTACTTGTGATTCTTTTCAAGCCATGCCAAACGCTCACTCAAGTCTGACGGGAGACTTTGTCGTAATATATTATTACATTGGCACAAACATATAAACCCCAATGTTATTTATTAGAATGCACATAATTTTCAAAATTATTTGATCTAAAATAAATTCATTAAACTCGAGTCCAAACATATATAGATATTCAAATTTATTTGCTTTGATTATTAATTTTTAATTTTTAATTTACGACCTCCACTCTCAAATGTAAATTCTCAAATGTAAATTATATGTTATCACATGGACTACTACGTATGTACCCACAACCATAAACAATCATAAAGATTTCGACACATAATAATTTATGGTAAAAACTTGCATTCACTAGGTGTATATAAGTTTATATTAGACGGTCAACGCATTTGACCGGGTCAAACGTTGGTCAACGCGTGTTGACCCGGTCAACCCGTAAAAAAGAAAAATGGTAAAGTAGGTGATATTTTTTAAGGATACGGATGATACTTTTTGAATCTTGAGTAATACTTTTTAATATTACGGTTGATACTAATTTTGAGGGTTTTTATTTATTTATTTATTTTGGCCTATACTTTTTAAAGATACAGATGATACTTTTGGATTTTTGAGTGATACTTTTTAATGTTATAGTTGATACTGATTTTTAGTTAACCGGATCAACGTGCATTTTCTGCCTGATGGTGCACCTAGTGTACACAAGTGTTTCTCATAATTTAATTGATGATGATAAATGATAATTGTATCTTCATTTATTTTAAAATAAAAAATTTCACAATATGCACGCTTTGATATGTGGATAATAGTATAATACCTCCTGCGGATGAGAATTTACAATTTGACGTGTGGTAAATGATGTATATTCAATTGGATGACAACATCAATTAATTTGTGACTATATTTTGGGCCCATTATCAACGGTCGGAGACACGATTTGAGCTACTTCGGCATGGCTCATTTTATGTCAATACCAAAACAATTAAATACAATACTATACTAGTATTTATTCACAATGAGTCATCTGTCACGCCCATTTCACAAGTTCAAATTTGTAGACACTCTATATATTTTCATTTTAAAATATTAATTCGTTAGACAATCTACATTTTTTTTTTTCTTTCTGATAAAAACTCACAATGACACATGTAGATAAATCATATCTACCTTTCATGCAGATGCAGTGGTTCACAAACTATAAAAAAAAAAATGATAAATCATGCAAAATAAATATACACAAACAAACTCGACTAAAAATATTTGTAGAAAATCGATATTTATTTCATTAAGAGTTGGTGCGAGCTCAATTTTGGGCTTTCTAAATCTATTTAGTGATTTTCAGAATAATAAAATAATTCTATATGTGCATGTATTTAATTAAACTAGTTTAATTACAAAATCTCAAACGAGATTGATATACATCACTCACTAGATTAATTTTTAAAGAGAAAAAAAAAAAATATATATATATATATATATATGCCTGTAATGAGGAGCTATAGATAATATTTGGGTAAAATCTAAAAAATTACAGTTCCAATTATTTATTCATTATACAATTTCAAGATGTACATGATGCTATATTATTATAATATAAATGGTATTGTATGTTTACTATTTAATACGATGGAATATATATAAAATTAAAGCAGAACCAAAAGAATGAAAAAGATTCCCTAAAAAAAGAATTAAAAGGAGCAAAAGCAAGTAAGATTATTAAAATGAATATGCTAAAAAAATTTATGATCCAATTTACTATTAATCTTTACAAAGCTGTCATTTTCTAGGTGTAGAGTTATGGTTTTGACATTGACAGGGGAAATATTCACTTTTATTAATCATAATTTGCTTTTATATTTTGTACCAACTAGTTCATTTCTGAAAGGGATTGCTCTAGTTGGTATATAATCAATTTCTCTCTTAATTCGTGTTGTCACATAATTAAGGACAAGAGTGTTTGATTAGGTTATAACTAATTAATTGACTAGTATCACTTTTCTTCTTTTTGTTCTTCATGAGTACAATTTGAACTCTTTTACATAATACTTTTTCATATAATGTATAAATTTTCGTTGGAGTTTTATTGATTCAGGACCCAATATTTATTAAATTTTATAAATAATTTATAAATAAGTAAATAATTAAAAAAATCAAAATAATTGATTTTTTAGTCCTAAATTGATAATTTTCATTTTTTAGGCCATAGAGTTATAGTTTTTAACTTTCAGATTTTGGATTGATAAATAATCTATCTTTCTTGTCATAAATTGATGAAACTCCACACACATGCACGCACACATATAAATTTAATGAAGGTTATAAGACCTAAAATGTATTAGTAATAGCATATACCCTCACATCTCTCTAAAAATATCACAAAAACTCTTGTGAAATCTTTTTCAGGTCAAAATGTATGTAAGATATGGGTCATGAACTCATGATCTAAATTTAAACTTATATTAAGTGACATATTTGTAATTAACAAACACTTGTGTGAGACCGCCTTATGGGCCAAAATCGTAAAATGGGTCAATATCCTGATCCCCACACATATTTATTTAATAATATATTTATAATTTTATTCGTGTTTGATTCTATTTGGATTCAAATCTTACTCGTCTTATGAATATTTACCGGTAAGGTGGTCTCACACAAAACTCATTATTTGTAATTTTGTTGGTATTTAATTATATTTGGATTTAGACATTGACCCATCTTACGAATTTTGACCATAAAATGATTTCAAATATGACTTCATTCAAAAATTACGTCTAAGGATCATATCAGGCATCTTTGAAAAAATTTGCCGATCAATAATAACATGTATTTTTGTATGGAATAACATAACAAATTGAAAATTGAGAAGACTCAATAATACTAACATTTGAAATCATCTGTTATCTTTCCTCAAAAAAAAAAAAAAGAAATCATCTGTTATCTATATTTTATAATTTCATACTCCACATTTAATGTATGAACTTTGACATTTATTTTGGGTGATATTAGATGGATTGAAGGGACAATAGATAAGATTAAGTATATGAAGAATTGCATAATCTAACAAGCTTAAAGTTGTTTAATCCATCAAAATATATGACAAATTAAACTATAATAACTTTTACATGTCCAAGCTATCTAATATATCATTCAAACTAAACTCCCCACATAATGGTAATTATTCATGAAATGTCCCGTTAAATAGTTAGTTAAAATATATACGACAAGGACTTAACAATAATGAAAAAGAGTACATTTTATTCATATACTCAATAATAATTAGAACATGGCATACCTGCATAACTCTAAATTGCTAATGCTTAAAACTATTGAAAATAATGACAGTCACATGGTACTTAAATGGCTAAATCAAGAATAAAATATGTATATATATATATATATATATATATATATATATATCAAACAATAATAGAAGGGGCACTTTCTATCCACTTCATCATGCAAGACTTGGGTGATTTGGTTATTCTAATAAATATCTGATTTTTTTTCGACTAACAAGTACATAATTGATAAGATGAACGTGGCCAACTTGTTTACAAATTGTCGCACTTTACAAGCTATGATTGATATTAAATGCAAAAGCCTCTATACATATACACACGCACACAAAATTGCTCAACATAACAATGGAAAATGTAAAAAATGAAGCCGAAAGTAAATTATCGCAGCATAATTATACTTTTTTTGCATTTTATTCAAGTTTAGACAATATATATCTTAGCTAATGTGGAGGATTTTGTTTAAAATCATCTAAAACTCAAAAGAGGTCTTTACCAACTTTTTTAGATTTTATTTTAAAAATAAATTGATAAAGATCTGAATAGTATCGAATCTGAACTCTTAAAATATACTAGTAGCAGTGTAGCACAAATTCCGCAGTTGAAATGACCAAACTAAGTAAATAAATAAATAATTGATAATAAAAAATAATCTCCTTTTTAAACTAAGTTGGAATCACTTTGTTTTTCTAAGCTCTATTTCATACGCTCCTAATAGCTTATTATTGTTTTTAAGAAACAAATACCAATTAAATACTTCTAAAAATTAAGTTGGTACATTACCAAATGTATCTTGTAAGCTACTCCCTAAAATAAAAAGAAACCTGCACAAATTTTAATCATACAAATTGTACTTTATGCAAACTTAGCAAAGTTCATAGATTAATAAGCAAGATAATATCATAAAGTGATATGGAGAAAGTAAGTTAATGCATACCAACCGAATTAAATATAATCAATTAAAACTAGCCTAAACATGGTACAAATTTTATGACGACCCTCCAAATAAAGAGTAGTGACATGATTGGCTGGATTTCTTCCTTCCTTCTTAAGAGTCGTTTTAGGCTTGTTTAAGCTCAAAATTTGAAACTATTCAATTGTTTAATGTATTTTTTAATTGGATAAATTGCACTTTCATACTTATACTTTGAAGTTTTTAAAAAAATAATTTACTTTTTTCAAAATTAACAAAATAGTACTCACTTTTTCAATAAAAAAAACACGAATCTTTGAGTAATTTTCCAACCGAAAATCCTCCGTAATTGACAGTATTAATATTTATATTTCCTACAGTTGCATAAAACAAAACCTACAATTAAAAAATCTTAAAAGACAATAATATAAAATTTCTGGGCCAGAAAATTGATTAAATGTTAGAATTTGCAAAAAAAATAAAATAAAAAGTGAGTATTTACTAAAAAAAAGTGAGTATTTACTAAAAAAAAAGTGAGTAATGTTTTGTTAATTTTGAAAAAGGTGAGTTATTTTTGAAAAAAATACTCAAAATGTAATTTACCCTCTTAAATTTTAGATTTGCGTGTATGAAAAAAAATTACAAAACTAAAACAAGCAAGTACTTTTTGTTACTCCCGATTTTTTTAATAATTTGTAATTTAATATTTTCCTTACGTGTGTGCGTGTGAAATGAAAATTTAATTTCATATATATATATACCCACTTCTACTATTAAGCAAGTTAATAAATATTATACGTACAATCACTTTGCCATGAGTACAATATTTTGGAAACTGCTGGCACTAATCAACCTTGATTGTGCCATTTTTGGAAAGGTCCTCTTTTGCAGAACTATGAGAGTAAATAAAGCAAATGAATTGTGCTTTTTTACTCACTACAACGTTACAAACATAACTTTTGCTTCACATATCAACCTAAAAAAATGTAATGTAACGAATTTCGGGTTTCAATCAGATGATGACAAAACTTGATTCAAAATGCTCCGCCAGTAACAAATCCAAGGCCAATATAAGCTCTCATGATCTACAGAGGAAAATCTAGACTTAGATCTGCAGTTTTCTAAATTGATACGTAGTGATGATTTCATTATGCTATTTCCTCGTACTAGTCCAATGTTTTGTTACATGTAAGTGAAAGACTGCCCAACACATGTAGTGATTCAAAAACAAGATTACAAACATTTCACCATTGGAGTGACGACGACTTAACAAAGGATTAATCGTATATGAAAGTCGTCCCCGACACTCATTTTCTTGGTTTAGTCAGTCTTCTTATCAGGTTTGTCGATAGCAGCTAATCTTTCGACCAGGGGTGGATGCGAATAGTGGTAAGCAGAATACCAAGGGTCAGTATTCATGGATGACAGATTCTCCTCCTGCCAAATATCAACAAATTGTAAGGTTCAATAGCCTCTATAGTCGAGCAGGTAGTTGAGGTGTGGGCGAAAGAATAACAAAGTTGGCAAAAAAATTACAAAAAGCAGATGAATGAGGGAGCTTCTAAACTGCTATGCATGCCACTTCTAAACTTTCGCAGGAATTGGTAATAACGTCACAAACAATTTGACTTCATGAAAGCTATAGATGGACAAGGACTCATTTGGAAGTGCAAGGGAAACAAAAAATAAATTACCTGCAGTTTGATAAGACCAGCTCGTAGAGGAGCAGCATAACCAAGCTTCTTGGCAAAAGCGTCGGCCTTTAGGAAAGAAACAACATATATATACATGTCTCAGTAGGCTAGAAATTTATAATGCAATCAATTTAGATCAAAACAAGAGAAGATTACCTGAAACTCGAAAGCCCGGCTTACTAGATTGAGTACAAAGCTCACAATATGCTGGAGAGGTATCACAGTATGCTGCAAGGACCAACATAGAATTAACATTCGTACCGGACTAGGCACAATTATTAAATTTTAATTAGAAAAGAGGGAGCTCCCAAGTATGCAATTCAGTATTAATGAATACCGCAAAATGCAATGTACTGGAAAAAATACATGCTGGCTTGATTTATTGACAAAATTAGATGAAAAAAGAAATCGGGTTCAGCATCTAAATTGATAAATCTCTACACATAATTCAATTTGGTTAAAGATGAAAAATTCTTTTCACTGGATTTGCCAAGCATTATGCACAAATGTCATTATAATGCTTTCATCAAAATGAAGCACATGTGCCAGCCAAAAGACACCGTGACATGCAAACCTCAAGGATTCAACCTAAACCTGAAATATGATAAGCCCAATAAGGACTGGCTGTGTATCAAATCCAAAACTTTGGAAGAGGTCTTTTGAGTTCCTGACAAGAGTGTATCCCCCAAACTGCAGCAATGTCAAGATCTGCGTTGCAAATTAGTCAATTACTAGTTAAGCATGAGAATTATATACAGTCAATAACCAAGCAATTTTCCAACAAAGCATAGTTTAACCTCAAGTACATCTAGAACAACCATTATACCTGAACAGCGATGAAGGAGTACATTGTATGATTTAGCTTCCAGTGACCAAGTTCATGAGCAATAACAGCAACAACTTCTTCCTCATCTTTGCACTACATAGAATTTGAAAAGTGGGATATTCAGTTATGTTACCTGTGCAGCTATGCTAACTCTGGGTCAGGGGTGCTCTTGGTTTAGTTCACAGCTTTAAATAAATACAGTAGCCGCAAAATATAATTTTCTCATGCATTTAATCAATGCAAAAGAAAACAGTAGTTAGGAACTCCTTACCTGTTGTATTAACGTGTCATAAAGAACAATTCTTTTATTTTTAAAAAATCCATACATGTATGCCTGCAGAAAAATGTTTGAATAGGTGAGTCTTCATGAATGAAAAAGGAGTGGAGAGCCAAAAGTGTTAGGAGAAAAGCAACCCAAATTATAGCAACAAATACGGTACAGATCAAGTGTAATACAAACATTGCAAGCTTGAAATTAAGGAAATGCATTGCCCAGGTCTTCACACAAATCTGCTGTTCTCTTCAATTATATCTAATTTTAATAAATTATCCTCTCTAGTCTCTACAACTATTAAATAATGAAACCTGAACTATTCAATTAACAATTCAATACGTACAATGTAGTTAGATATTCGTGGTGTTTCCTTTTATTTTCTTCCTTAACAAACCCAAATGGTTTGAGTTTTGCCATAAATCGGAATCAGATATAAATTAAAATCATACAACATTTCAACAATGTATAAACCAACTATTCACAATATATATAGTTTAAGCAAGTCTTTTAATTTAATTTGAGGATAATATACTTCAAAACATCTACAGTTCCTATTGCTATTAGAAATAAATAAATAATTACAAAGATACAGGAATAAATAAACTGAAGGATACTCACATTGCTGTGGCTTGACCTGGTTGATCCATCAACAACGAACAATTTCTTTAAAGGGAATTTAAGAGATGAAGCAAGATTCTCAATCTTGGTTCTGAGTTCTCCCTCTGGAAGCTGCTCATTTATTAAACAAGATTTTAAAAACCATAAGTATAGAATTAGCAACTTGTTATATTAGGTTATTGGAAAAAATAAAATGACATGCTATTATATTAAAAAATCTTCCCATTACTTACCGGTGTGAACTTGTTGAAAAGTGGGGCAATTAGAACTGGATAGATTGTCATCATTACAAGAGACACAATAAGCATGAAGCCCCAAAGATATATGGCCAAGTAAGGACCTCCTTTCTGCAGTAAAAAATTAGTGAATGTTAATGGATACAGTTCACCATATGGATATTCTTACCATGAAAAATGCACAGAGAGAGAGATTTTTTGAAAAGCATAAAGGATAATCAACATGTAACTGACGGTTGCCACTTGCCAGAGTCTGTACCATATTTACAGATAATCATGTAATACATAAGACAGAAGTACCTGCACTATAACAATGATAGCCGCTACAATAGGAGGACCAATCACTATAGCTAATATAATTCCTTTGATCATGTCCCTAAAGAATAGCCACATCGTTTGCTGTAAAAAGAAATATAAGTTCATCACGACAAATGTATGATAACAAAAAGCAACTAAATTACATGAGTCGAAGAAATCTAATTGATATAAAATATGAATTATGATCATATGATCAAAGTAAACAACACACCTTGTTGAAACCATGACGAGCCTCAATGACAAAAGTTGAGTATAAGGAAAATGGCAAATCGGTTATCTGCACAAGGGTTATATACCAAATAGTTAGAGAAGAACATGAGCATCAAAGTGAAACTAGCTATAATTTTGTCAGAGGTAACAAAGACACGTGGTGGCAGACTATGGTGATCAAATAAACAACTACAAGTCCATCCATCCAGAAAACATTTGCTAAGCTTTGCAGCAAAAATAAATGAAACTCATAAATGCACCTGCGACCAAAACATAACGCCAGCTAAAAATGCAAGAGTGTGTAATATCTCATTTTCAGCATTGAAGCCAGCATACAGCAGAAACTCTCCAGATCTCTGCAGTTACAGGAAACCAAATAACTCAGGACAGAGAAAACAAAAGGTAATAGAACAGTAGCTATCAAACCAATAAAGGAAATGTATGAAATGACTCACCTTCCAAAACCAGGGTAATATACCGAAGTACAAAATTGCAGAGTCCATGAGTATGGTTACAAATTCGTGAACGAAATGGAAATGGCTGAAGAAATAAAATATTCACAACCAAGACACAACTGGTCAGTTAAAGAAAATATGTGCATTGTTATCATAAGTTTCTATGAGAAACACTGCTCAAAACCTTTTATCAAGACTATAAGCACGGGATTTCTCAAACTTTTCTTGGCTGATTACTCCTTTCAACGGCTTTGGTAGAGTTGGCAACTTCAGAGCAGCATGCTGCCGCAAATCAAGATATGTCTCGAAAATGTACACCACTATCATAAAACCTGGATCATGTAAGAGCCAAATAAGGATCAAAGAGTCCAAGGAACAATATACCGTGGTATTAGCCGAAGGCAGCTACAGTCGTTCAGAAGGAATTTATTGAAATATTAAAAAAACACAAAAATTCCCTGAAAGAAGGTGCTAATGTCATCTTGATGAAGCAAAACCAATTCAAAATTCTATTAATGTGTTTCTCACATAAAATCAAACAAATATTGAGCATACACGTACATATATGCACAGAGCCTAACCACAAAATCCCAACATGACACGAATGCAGTTCCTTGAAATTCCAAACGGAAAACCGAACTAAACTCTACTTCCACACTTCAAAACCAAAAAGAGAGCAAGCGATAAAATCTGAAGTAACAATCGATCATTTCCAGCACATTAAAAACCCTAACCACCATACCACAGCAATCACAAACGCACAGTATAACAACTGGTCAAAATAAATGTTCCGAGAAACGCGAATTCGTCTTTAAACCCTAGAAAAATCTCATTACGCATACAAAGGCTACCAACTCATTCAGCTTACGCTAAAAAAGAAAATCGAGTAAAATCAAATGAGATCATATACATGTAAGCCGATAATTGTATACTGATCACATAGAAATACGTAGAGATATACGGAGGAAAAACGTACCGACGACTGCCTCCATGTAGGGAAACGCCATGGCGGAGGAGAGAGAAAGGGGGGGGGGGGGGGGGGTTTCTTCAGCAAATGGGATTTTCAGAGAAGTCTTTTAAAATAAGTTATTTATACTGGGAAAATCGGACGCAGGGGTGACTACTGACTAGTGAGGAATGAAGAATCCCCCCTCGTAATTTCACATTTTCACTGCGCTTATTTATTATTTTGTACATAAATTGTTTCTTATACAGTGAGGTTTCTCTTTTTTTGTAACAAAATAAAACTAATCAATTTTGGTTCAAAATTAATACGTTGTCAAAGTATCACATTTCATACCCCCATAAGTATTAATTTTCAAAATGTATTATTTATATGTTTAACAGTAGAATTACTTGAATCCTTCGTGTAACGAATTTTGATACGTGAGATCGTTTCATATAAATTTTTTTGAAGAACATAGACCATAATATGAAAATGACACGAAGTTAGTTTTAAGGTTTTTTTTTTAATTAGATATAACCATATACATATTTATAATTTCTCCTTTAATTTTAGTAGGGGTGCACATAAATGCGTGTAGGTTGAACAAACCGGCCAATCTAAATTGAATTTCAGCCGTATGACCCATTATGATTAGGGTTGTATACGAGCTGAGCTGAGTTGAGTACCACCGGACTCGAGCTCAGCTCGTTTAGGTATTCATGAGCTCGAGCTTTGAACTCGGGCTCGAGCTCGATGGAAAAAAATCGAGCTCGACTCGGGCTCAACTCAATTATTTAAAATTCGAGCCCGAACTCAAGCTCGGCTCGAGCTCGACTCGATTATTTAAAATTTGAGCCCGAACTCGAGCTCAACTCGGTTATTTAAAATTCGAGGCTCGAGCTCGAGCTTGGTTACGTGCACAATTCTATTATAAGTTATAAGTCATATCATATTCCAATATATTAAGATAATTTATAAATTAATCATTCTATATTATTTAAGAGACTGCTAATTCTTAATTTGTTTAATTATTACTCTCAGTTTAGCTTATTTAATGTTAGTCTCAATTTTTGTTAATTTTTTTATTAACTAATAGAAACTATAGTTATATAAACTATATACTATAATACAAATTGTATATATAAATAAGAATATAAGATTAATTATATAACGTTTGTGCTAAGTACTAAGAAATAAGAATATTTTTAATCTTGAATATTTGATTTCTTAATTTTGATAACAAATTTTTGAGAAATTATTATGTTTTCAATATCATTTATTTCATTTAATATTTCTTAATGAATTGACAACGATTATTTTGTCAATATTAGACTTAATTTTTATTAATTTTCTTTTCCCATTTTATTGTTATGTACATTTTAACTAATATCAACTATATATTATAATAGACGTTAGTTTATATAACTAAGTGTTTAAGATTAACTATACAACATTGGTGCTAAGAATATTGTTACTATTGAGCATTTGATTAGTTTTAATTTGTGTTAATTTCATTTTTCTTTATTACTTTGTTACTTTTGATAATATTAATTTATTATCATTCATTTAATTTCATGTATTAATATTTAATTATGAGTATTATTTGTCAAGTTGTCAGTATTAATCTTAATTTTTTAATTTCATTTTTTCCTTTACTACTTTACGCAAATTATATATTTATAATTTATAACTTATAACTTATATTCTTATAAGTTATACTAATAATATAAGATGGACTATAATATATTTTTTTCCACATGTTATATATATTCTTATAAGTCAATGACTATATACTAGAATACTGATCGATAGAAGATAGTATATATAACTAAGAGTTTAAGATTAACTATATAACATTAATACTAAGAATGTTATTACTTTTGAACATTTGATTAGTTATAATTCTTGTTAATTTTTCTTTTCCTTTATTATTATTTTTTGACTTTTGATAATATTAGTTTAATATTATTCATAATTTCTCTTATTACTTAGTATTTATTATTGAGAGTTCAATTTCTTAATTTTGATTATATTAATTTAATATCATATTACATTTATTATTATTATTATTATTATTATTATTATTATTATTATTATTATTATTATTATTATTATACTATGTAAAATTGTAAATAAGATAACTATATTATATATAAATATATAATATGTATATATATATATATATATATATACAATTCATTAGTTTGTCAATTTATGTATATAATTGTTACTCTTGATCATTGATTTCTTAATTTTAATAATATTAGTTCAATAGTTAATACCATTAATTTCGTTTTATTTTAAGTGCAAAGTTTTAATTTGACAAGAGTTACAGTATAAATAAATAATATTTTAAAAATTATAAAAATAGTATGTGTCTTGAGTTCTAAATCGAATAGCTCGCGAGCCCGACTCGAGCTCAGCTCGTTTAAGTACTCGCGAGCCAAACTCGTGATACAGCTCGCGAGCCAGACTCGAGCTCGGTTCGTTTAACTACTCGCGAGTCTGCTCGCGAGACGGCTCGTTAAAAAGCTCGAGAATCTCACGAGCCGAGTTAGCTCGTGAGCTCGACGAGCCAAGCTTGAGCTCGGCTCGAGTTTGGCTCGTTTACTAAACGAATCAGTCTCGAGCGAGCTTTTTGCGAGCCGATACCCGTGCATCTCGGGAGTAATTTGGCTCATTTCCAGCCCTAATTATGATAACAAACCAAAATTATTTCGGTTGATACATCTTGTAGGCCGACCTTAATGGATTGACTCACGGGCATGGGTGGTTTTGAGGGTGTGTGACCGCACAGGGCCCCGAAAAATCAAGGGCCCTCGAATATATATAGTTTCATATATGTATATATAGATAAATAGTTGAAAATATTATCAATTAATGATTTAGCTCAGTGGAAAATCATTTTTTTAAAGTTTTTAAGGGCTGGGGTTCGATTCTTGAGTGTAACATTTTTTTTACTGCTTGACATAATTCCTTTTTAACAAGTAGAGCCCGTCCATATTCGCACAGGGCCTCCGATAGGCTAGCCCCGCCCCTGCTCATGGGTTTAAAGAT
This sequence comes from Perilla frutescens, assembly GCA_026008535.1. NCBI lineage: Eukaryota > Viridiplantae > Streptophyta > Magnoliopsida > Lamiales > Lamiaceae > Perilla > Perilla frutescens. The sequence goes on from BRKX01000012.1 coordinate 36,287,660, forward strand.
CTTGATCCAAACCAACCCATATACAAACTACAAAGTTCTAGTTTTAGTTGTGCATGAATTTCTTTACGATTTATAAATTATTTAATCATTTCTTAAACATGTGTGCAAATCATTTTTTGAAGGCCATGGAGCCAGTTATATATTTCTTAAGTCTTCTAAGTTTTCTATATAATTTTCAAACTTTTATACTTTTGTATTAAAAAAACTTTAAAATCCACTATTTAATTTTTGGTTCACGGATGATTGTAGCTCATTATAATTGTCTATATTTTTTTTTTAAGAAAATGTCTATATGCTTTGCTTGCTGGCTAATTAGGCATATATAATGATGCATGACATGTTTAATTACTTATTTTATTGTATAAGTTTTTTTTTATCAATATTATTTAAGATACGTTATTAATGATCTGGAATGTAAAAAATAATTTAAACCAAATTTTGGTAAAATTAATTTTAAAGTTTAAATTTTTGTCATAATCCGATGAACCCAACCTAACTTAACCACTATATCCTTATGAGAAGTAAGGTTTGGTTGTGTATTTTTTCAAATCGTATCCAATGGATTGACTTATTTAAAACTTTCAATCCGGCCAACTCAACCTATGTGCACCCTAAATTTTAGTACATGCATTATCAATTTTGATTATTTGATTAATTGCACATCTTCTAGTTATTGTTGTTGTTGTTGTTGTTGTTATTAATTGGATTTTTTTTATGACGAAGATAAGCCATAATCGACTAATCGTTACTTGAGGATGTGCATGAGTAAATTCAGGATTTGAACTTGAAATATTTAATCATAAGATATATCATCTCATCACTAGATTATCCCAAATGGATTATAAATTAAAAAAAAAAACTCACAGATGATATCACAATTGAGTGACATATAATTTTATTGGGAGTTTTTTTTTATCACCAAAACTCCTATATATCCCCCAGGCCCAATAAGGCTCATACATCCATTAGACGGGTCGGGTCAACCCGCATTGACTCGCCAAAAAAAAAAATGGTAAAAATCAGTATCAATTTTTACACTGGTATCATTTAAATTTCAAAAAGTATCACTTGTATTATTAAAAAGTAACTGGTCTGCAGCTTATCTTATATGAGTTTATGTAGTTCAAATTGTAATTTTTTCCATTCCAATTAATATTTAGAGTTTGGTGTGGGGGGGATTAAGTTTTTTCAGGGTTCATGGTTTTTAGAGGTCATAGTTCTTTAAAGTTTTTAGGGTTTTTTTTAGTATTTTTTAGGGATTTTGTTATGTTTTTTAGGGTTTATGTTTTTTTTAGGTTTATTAATCTCAATTATGGGATATATTTATTTCAAAAAATATTAAATTCATTCAGTTTTATTTTAGAGTTCACTAATTCAATTCAGGGTATATATTTATTTCAGAATTATGTTTTTTTTCAATCACCATTTATATTTATTTTGAAAAATTAAATTAATTGTCAAGCGCAATGCACGAGCCCACGCATTAGCGCCGGGCGAGTCAATGCGCGAGCCGCCGAATTAAAAAAAAAAATCATTCACTTTAATTTTAGGATTCATTAAATCAATTTTAAGATATATATTTATATTTATTTTTAAAAAATTAAATTAATTCATTTCAATTTTTAGGGTTCATTAATTGTATTTTAGGGTATAAAATTTTGGGAGAAAAAAATACAGAAAAGTAAAAAAAATTAAAAAATTGAAAAAATAAATAAAAAAAATTAATTTATGGTGCGTGTATTCCACACGTGGGATCCATGCGTCTGAAATAGAGTTTTTTTTTTTTTTGGACTATTGAATTTATTGTGTCTGAAACAGTTTGATGGGGTCAAACCCATACACCTTGTGCACAGAAGAGTACCTCTTTTTTTTTATATGGGAAAGGGTGGAGTGGGTCTCCAACTTGGCACATCTTATTTTTACAGAGGGTCTTCATACTAGGGTGTTCTCGAGGCGGCAAAATGTAGGGACTGTATAAGAATTATATATTTTATTTTATTTATTTATTTAGAATTTATAAATAGCGTAAGTAAATACAAATTGGATTGGTTATTAAGTGCGGGTCACTTAAGAGGGCCGATTTCTGACCTCGGCCCGATCAACGGGTAACTCTTAATTCAAAATGGGCCGCATAGAGGTTTCATTTATTTTCAGGCAAGCCCTCTCCCCTTGACCACTATATAAATGAATATATTTTGCATACAAATTATTAATTACAAGTATATATTCTATATTATATACATATACTATGTAACATATTATATATTTTTGATGATGTAATTTTACGTATTAAAATATTAAATATCTAATAATTTCAAATTTTGATAAGGGTGTCATATATTATTAGTAGGGGTGGGGGAAAATGTCGTCATACCGGAATACCGCTCATATAGTACCGAAAAAATAGATGTTGAGGGCATTCTTGAATCTCACTATGGGAAGGATAGATGTTGAGGGCATTCTTGAATCTCACTATGGGAAGCTTAATCCCAATAGAGTAGGTGGAATAAGGTTGTAACGCCCCAATTTTACTTTTGATAGAAAAATGGCACGTTACTTGTGCTTTTCATTAATAAAAGCATTTATTGAAAATACAACAAAAATTTCAATCATAACTTAGTATTTATTACATAAATATACTTTAAAAAAAAAGTAAAATAAATATTCCCATTTAATCACGCTTGACCATTTGACCACTGTCGTGTCCTCTCACACATCGCTCGAGCTCTTGTCTGTCGAAAAATCAGTAGCTTAAGGAAAAGAGTATATTTTCTTTATTTTGGTGTGAGAAAAAATGGTGAAAGAAGACTTCTATTTATATTACTAGGATTAGGATTTTGTAGGCTTTATCATGAACGTAAATAAATATTCAGAATTATTTATTTCCATAAATCTAAAAATTTGGATGAAAATAGTGAGTGAAATCTTGTAATAAATCTCAAGGTCAACAATTCCATTTATCAGGTGAACGAGACGCAAATGGTGCCCTAATATTCTTAGACTCTTGTTTTGAGCTAGAAATAGAATAAAATTGGACCAGCAATTAAATATAAGATGTTATGGGCTTTTCTATCAAAAATCTAAAATGGACTTTTAAAATAACTAAAATATTAATTCAAAATTTCCATAATGAAATAAATGTAATGCTTTATGAACATGTTCCACATACGTTAAAATTTATTTTAAGAGCAACTTATAGGACTTAAATAATAAATATCTTACTTTAAAACAACAAATTAATATGATGCAAATAAATAAATATTGTTTCGGGGCACTACAAAGGTTGTTAGGGTTGTTAAGTGGTTTAAATCGCAGAAAGATTATGTTCCAAATGTCATACATTACAATGTCGTACTCCGTGCATCGGGCAGGGCTAAAAAATGGGATGAATTGAGGCTTTGTTGGATTGAGATGGCGAAAAAGGAAGTTGTGGCCACGAATAACACGTGTGGAATGCTTGTGGATGTGTATGAGAAGGCAAGACTAAAGAAGGAGGCTCTTTTGTGGATTGAGAAAATTTCGTGTTCAATCCGAATGAGTTTAGAAAGTGTGTGTTAATAATGTGTGAAATAATCTAAGTATATATATATGTAGAACCAAAAATTCTGCAATTAATTTCGTCTGGATCCGGGCTCCGTCGATCTACAAAACAAAGGCAAAAAGAATTGTGAAGCCGAAGGACCGTCGGAGGTTGACGATCGAACGGACTCCGACACTCAAGTTAGAATCGAGACTATAAAAAATAAATGAATAAAACAGTAAGTAAAGTAGAGGAATAAAGCCATAAAGTTGAATGATTGCGTAGTGTTTTTATAATAGATGATTATCTCCTCCTCCCCTCTCATTATAAAAGGGACGTATATATAGAGGAAGGTTTAACCCATTTCCCCTTTTCAAGGGATCCTTTCTATCCCTTTTAGGGTTTTGACGGGATCTCACTTATCTTCAACGGACATGTTTGACTTGGTCTTCTTTAAGAGTCTTGTTCAAACTTGGTCGAGGCTTCTGGACCTCAGGACATCGACCTCGAGGCCTCTGGACCTCGAGATGTCGACCTCGAGGCCTCTGGACCTTGAGACGTCGACCTCGAGGTCTCTGGACCTCTGGACCTCAAGACGTCAGCCTCGATTAAGGCTTCGACCTCTTGATTTCGGCTCTTAAGCTTTTAACCTCTTTATGGGCCTTAAGAGGAAAAAGGCCTCTACAATTAGCTCCTCATTACTTGATTCTTGAATTTCAAGGATCGGGTAATGAATGTCGGTATCACCGATCATAACCCTCGTGCAATCCTAGGCTTAAATACTGAATCTAGGATAGTCTAGGTATGCGAAAAAAATGTAAAGTATATCTTACCTTCTTACCCCTAATTATTAACCTTGAAATCATATCATATTGAAAATATAAAGTTAAATTTAAACACCTAATTAAGAATGTACTGCAAATGTACATGCTTACGAAAAATGGCAAGCATATATACTAATCTGTGTCATTTTTATTTTAGGCATTCGATTGATACAGTATATTTAAATATAATTATTAAATTAGTAATAACACCTAATATAATAATATATAATAATTACAAAAATACAACCATTTGTTGTTTTTATATAGATATACTTTCATGTAAAATAAACGTGATACTTTTCAATATTATAAGTGATACTTTTCTCTAAGTCGGTGCGGATTTAGAATGGTATCCGTTCATCTAATATAAGACTTGTGTACATTCGATGTAGTGCAAAATTTATCAATATTAATTTATTAATTGAGACCATTGTTCATTTAGAAAATGTTACTTGATAACGTGATTAATGATTATTAACCTGGTAAGACGGCCCCATATATGATATTAAATCACATGGTAATTAGGTAATGTGGATATATAGGTAAGGTTCCGATCCACATGCATAATAACTTTGAAAATTGATTATCAATCATGTAATCGACTAATCGAGTGATGTGATTTGATAATATTGTTCCCTTTGAAAGGTTACTTGTTTTACTGAGTAACTGAGAAACAGTAGAAACACTCTACGATTAAATATTTGTTATGAGTATCATGGGACATTGAAAAATTATATATATTCCACGCATTTATAATCTTGTTAATATCTACTCACTTACTATATCAATTACTCACAAGCTGACTCATGTACATATATGCATGTACACATAAATTAACATAGAGATATATCTAATTTGGTTCTAGTGCCCTAATTATGCACATATAAATTTAAAATAAATAAATAAATAGTTAGTTAGAACGAAGTTGATTGGAATCATAAATAATATAGTTTATTTGACACATGGTCCCTAAAGCATTTTGCTTTATGTGATGACATTAGTTCCATTAGAGTCGGTTTGTTTTTCGCCCTATAAAGTGCTCCAGAATATCACAACGTTTTGTGAATAAAACTTGGCCATTTGGCCTTCAAAAATGCAATCTCTTCAAATTGACTATTGGAGTGGTCCAATTATGTCACTATTTCTCAAATTTTTCCTCTTCCTTTTTTATGGATGTTATGATATATAGGCTTGGTGGGGAGTTTGTCTTCCTCAATTTTTGGGTATTTATTTCTTTTATGGTTATATGATGTGATCATTGTTTTAGTCCATCATTGTCCAATTTCTATCCGCAAAACAAATAAATAGCACCAAAAGTTTGATATTGAAAAGTCTTATCTAGTTTCAGATCCATACAGGAAAATAATTTTCTCAATTATGCACATCATGGTTTGATATATATGGTCAAACTATCTGCATCTGCTATTTATAAAAGTGTACCTGTTAATTATGTATAAAATTGTCTACTCTACACCGGACTAACTAATGACATTTCTACTATTGGACAAGGGACAATTTAAGAATTCAATTATAGGTGCTTTAAAAAAAGAGAGTTGTTAGCGTGTTACTATTTACACAAAATAACTTTTCAATATACATCACGTTTACTAAATGCACTACTATCTTAATTTTTTTTTTGTTTTTTTTATACACTACACTATTTCTCAATTTAAAAAGTTAATTTAAAATATATATTTTTTTTAAGAAAAGGAGAGAAGAAGACTATAGCTTCGTCCCTGCTTCTCACTCAAACTTCAGTCTGACGTTCTTCTCTGTGGAATGCCCTATAACTTCTTCTCGTTGCAGCCAAAGCTCATCGGCGGCATTCACCCACGATGCCAACGAGTGTTGATAGCCCCTCGCGGTTCAACATCCATGAAGAGCAAACTCAACCCCTTTTATAACACCAACGATGAATTGAATCGGACGTTTTTAATATGGATCTCTTATTCGATTTTTTTTTATGAACATTATGAATAAATTCGAAAAATATATATTGTTGAACATAGGTGTTTGCTTTCAAAAATCTGTTATGCACCAAGCCTTTATATTTTTGCAGAAATGGAGCGAGGGAGAGAGGAAATGGGGTGAGGAACAAGATGAGACGACAATTTTATTTATTTTTATCTTTTGAGTATTTTTTTAATTGATTTTTAAATAAATATTTTTTAATTAAAAAGAATATTTAAGTAAATTATTAATTATTCATTTTTGAATCAAAATTTAATAGTGGTGCTTAAGGAAAATTTAATTATGTGTTTAGAAACACACACACAAAAAAAATTGAATTATAGGCTAAATATACTTAATTCACTATGATTCAATTGTTACTGACCAATCGAAGCTCAACTTTTCTAATATGATCGAGTAATTAATTATTTGGTTTTTATTGCAATGCAAATTTATAACTAAGTCAGATATATTAAAATTGAATTAAAAAAATAATTATAATGTGATCAAATGCTATGTATATTTCCCTAAAAAAAACAAATGTTATGTATATTCGACATGCATATCTAACTGTACGATCCACATGCATAAAGGGGTACGATCGACGACTTTTGGTATTGAGTTGCAGTTGCAGATATAATTGGACCACAAACAACTTGTTACCAAAATATAAAAATAATTAAAACATAAAAATATATGATTGTCATTCGAACCAAATTATTTGATATTCGTTTATCAAAAACATATATCTATGAATTTTGATTAGGCGGAGATAATAATATATCTAAATCTATATACTACTGTAAAATGGAGTTTTCTCCAGAAACTTTTCCCCCTCAAAAATATCAAATCATCTACAATTTTTATAAATAAAAAATTATTTATACATTCTCTCTCTCTCTCTCTCTCTCTCTCACACACACACACACGCCATTCATATTTTTTTTAATTCTAAAATTTATTTTATATTATATTTAATAAAATATTTTTTTTATATACATGACACTCAAAATCTATTTGCACGAATGATTAAATATTTGAGTTTTCATATATTAAGAATTGATTGATAACACTCGGTAGATTTTATTATGTCAAATAATTACCAACATATATTAAATACATTAAATAACATAATTAAGTTAATTATTTCGTAAAGTATCATAATCGGTAAAACATTTTATTATACTTTATATGTAGATATAACATTTATACCATTTTTTAATTATATTGACATGACATAGTTAACAATTTAACATTCTAATTAAATAAATAACTAAATAAAACAGAGATTTCTATTATAAATTCATATAGTTTATTATATTAATTTTTAGAAAGTAGAGTATAATGTTATTGGAATACAATCATATAGTTAACATATTTTATAGGGTTTATTACACTTTAGTACCCAAAAATTGGATGTTTTTACATTTTTGTCCCAAACTACTTAAAAACATATTAATATATATTGTATGATAAATTAACAATTATAAAATAAAAGCATTTTTTCCACCTCGCAAATGTTGGTGTGTACTGTCGAAATCTTTCAAACTTATTTTTTAGTTTATTCCATTTGTACAAATATTGGATGTTGTTGGTGTTCTTCGCAATTTTTAGCAGTACGTCCATGTTAATATTTGTGTCACAGGGCGCTTGTAGTGGCTTGTATAAGAGCGCACCGTGCGGCTAGTAGTCCGTTTTAGACTACGTTCGCCTCACTGTCGTAAGTTTTGCTCGCAAAGCTTGATGCACGATGACGACGCAATTCACACCCTTTGGTGCTTTTAGTGGTCTCGGCAGAGCAAGCAACACATGATCACGATTGATTAAAAAGAAATCTCCATTAATGCAATTTGAATGTATATTATAGTTTGAAAGCAATTACAACACGCATTGGTTGATGAAGGGGACACTCCTTGCAACGCTCACTCGTCAGACAATAGTTAGCACATCCCCCTATAAAAGGCTTAAGAAAAAAAGGTAAGCGACAACAATAAATACTAAAAAGTTAGAAAACGATAAAGACGGTCGTGCAAGGCCATGCTTACAACTATGTACATTACAACAAGGAACTAGCACTATGGCGACACTTGAGCTTCGAGCGGGGCATTTGGCGAGTGTCCGCCCTGACGGTCTTGAGTGCTAGTGCTGGCGGTCCAGGCGGGTGCAGGTGGCCCGGGGTGTGCTAAGACGCCAGTCAAGAGAGCCCAACGGGTCTCGGCAGCAATCGGCCCATCGTTGCCTATTCCGAAAATCGGGATAAGGGAATAAACTTGTCTCGACGTATCCTGGATGTTGGGATAGGATGAGGGTGACATCTCGTGACAATTTGTCAGCCCGTGAAATTATTCTCGCATTATAAGCGTTAATTTGTGCAAACGTACGATATCAATATGTAAATTTTGAAATTTTAGAACACAAGTATAAAAGCGTTCAACATTGGATACTAAATTTTAATTAGCCATATTTTAATGCAAATAAAATGAAGATATATAAATTGCATTATTATAGTTTCTTAAATTGATTTTTTATGTTTCAATATATAATTATCAACCTTATTTTGACTACATTTATTTTACATAAAATATAATTACCAATTTTATTAATAGTTATATCAAACAAATCTATATAAATATACAAACTTTAAAATATTTAAAATGAAACATAAATTATTGTTATAATATTTGTCCATATATATATATATATATATATATATATATATATATATATCGGAAGTTTTTAGTCGTGATTAGTTATACATAACTGTTTCACGAGTGACAAGTCATACTGGTTTGAAATTTTTTATTTGTAAAGATGATGATAGTGTAATAAATGCTACTATACACAAACGTTGTAAACAAATAAGTGTTGCATAATTTATAATATAATATTTTGATTGTAGTAGTTTATTAATCATTTATATAATTATTTGGAATATATTGTATTATAATATAATATGTATATATATACATACATATGTGTGTAATCAAACAATTATTTCTTTTAACGATTGCCAATTTAATTTTTTTAGGTTCAAAATAATAATAATTGTCTAATGTAAAAAAAAAAAGATAACCTGAAAAATTAGAAATGGTATTAACTTATTAACTAAGATATTAATTATCTAATAAAATACAAAGATGTAAGTTAGAGCTGTCAAAACGGATCGGCGGGCCAGGACGGGCCGCGGGCTTGAAAATCCCGCCAAGGTGGCGGGCCTGAAAAATGAGGCCCTACCCGCCCTCACCTAAACCCGCGGGTTGGCAGGCCAGCTCACGGGCTTCGTCTGAAAACTCATCACCGTCTTCATTCTACAGATCATAGAGTATTCATAGTCAAAACTCTCCCCAAAAATCAATTCTCTCGATCTTTCTTCTCATTAAAGCCTCAACAAAATACTTAAAATTGTATAACCAAATCTATACTTGCATAAAGAGCCAGACTATATGGAAAAAAAATCTCAAAAAGATTCATTTAATTTTTACCCAATCCAGATGACAATAGAAAGAGAAAAATGAGAGGCGAGATAGAGAGAGACTTGTAAGCCACAAACCACCGCCGGCGACGTGTGCTGCTGCGAGATGAAGAGACGAGCAATGATTTGTGCTGCTGTGAGACGGAGATGCGAGAGAGAGTGAAAGACTTGCGTGCCGGTGCGAGAGGCGAATAGGCTTGTGTGCTGCTGCGGCATGCGAGAGACAGAGAGGAGAGAGAGACTCGCAGCAGCACATGCGGGCTTTACCCGCCCCGCAGCGGGTTTTACCCGCCAAAGCCCGCCCTGCCGCGGGCTTACCCATCCAAGCCCGCCAAGTAAACGAGTCTCAAATTTAAAGTCCTACCCGTCTAACAATAGGGCGGGGATGGGCTGGCTCGGCGGACTTAGCCCATTTTGACAGCTCTAGATGTAACACTTATATTAAAAATTTCGTGCATGAAATCTAGTTTGGTGTAAAACTGACTTGCATGAATACATCGTACGTATAAATATGTATAGAGAGATTATTATATTGTAATGACAAATATTTTCGTGGGTGCCATCTATAGCATTTTATTACTTAATTTATAACTAATGTATTTATATAGGATAAATTACACCTTGATACTTATATTTTGCGTTTCTTTTCAAAAATAGTTTATTTTTTCAAAATTAATAAAATAGTAGCTATTTTTTAAAATAATTGCAAATCTAACACATTCGATCAATTTTTCGACCTGAAAACTCTATGTAATTAATTATAGTTTAATATTTTTATTTGCCCAATCGCATAAAAAAATCCCTCTAATTAAGAAATGTTACAATACAATCAATTACGTATGGTTTTCGAACAGTAAAATTTGGATTTGCAAAAAAATGAATACTATTTGTTAATTTTGAAAAAGTGGTATTTTTGGAAAGGAGCCCAAAATGTAATTTGCCCATTTATATAACATGAATTGCCATACTTAAATTTACACACACACACACACACACATACACTTATGTACAACAAGTTAGTCGCATTTTAGATGCATACTTAAAACACTTGTTTTCATTGGCTATGATGAAAACACCAAAGGGTACTGTAAAACTTATATTCTGCAATAAATATTGTTCGGATTCGGGCTCCGATGATCTACAAAATAAAGAAACAATCGTGAAGCCGCAAGATTGTCAGAGGGTTGATGATCGAATGGATTCCAACTCTCAAATCTCAATCATCAAATAAAAATGAAACGTTATATTTAGATTAAGGGGAATGATTCTAAAAATAAAAAATGAGAGATAAGTGTGTGTTCTGAGGTCGGAATCGATGGCAAAAGCTTGAATGTATACGAGTCTTTTCTCTAGTTAATTTTGTGTATCATTTCCCATATGCGATCTTCGATCTATTTATTCCTAAAGACTAACTGTCTTTTCTCTTTTTGCAAGATCGCCCTATCCTCAGAAGGATTTTGACTCGGTCATCCTTATTACTAGACTAGGGTTTTAACCGCTTCTTTTGTCCCGGCGGCGACTAACCTTAGCTCGAGCTCGGGTCAAACACCTACCCTTTCGAGGTTAAGTCTTTCGACTCATTTCCTTCCTTGCTACTAGGCTCAGCCCGTTTTCAAATATAAGCCTTGTCAAAAAATATCATCTACAGATACAAATTGTACAATTTGCACAGTGGAAAATTTGTGGTAAGCAGAGATGTTGAATTTAATAAAGATACATCATGAGATTGGAGTTTAAAGGAAGGAAGATATCATTCTTATGATTTTCTTCCTTACTTTGATGATGAAGAAACAACACATGGGATGTCTACTAGCTATTCGCACATAAAAGTTAGAGATGGTCAAAATATTGGTGGTAACTTGAAATGTTTCCCTCCCAATTACACAATAGATTAAAGGAAAAAGTAGCCTGTCAATATACGAAACCTTTTTATTATCAGCTGTCATATTTCAATCTAATTAACTACGATAATATCCTACCATACATGCACACAGTCTTGACCAAAATAGTAAATAACAAAAAAATTGAGGAACAAGGAAAATTGCAGAATTTACAGACAAAAAAAAGGTCAACACAATTTAATTTTTCATGTTTTTATACTCCATCCCTCCGCAAATGTAGTCCATTTTTACCTTTTTACACATCAAGAAAATCTATTTAATGTAATTAAAAAAAAATTACAAAAAATATTTCTAATATACCCTTATTTATGCATCAAAATAAAAAGAATTGTTAATTTCAAAGAGAATTAAATAAGAGTATATATATATATATATTAAGAAAGCGGATTATAATTTTAAGACTAAGAATAAGAGACTATAATTATGGAATGAAGATTTTAATATTTTCTGATAAATAGTTGTTCTTTATTAGGGTCCACGTGGAAATCATGGCATTAATTCATTTCTAGAATTTCAAGTGAGTTTACCAGAATTTCCACCTTTTAATTAATTAAAATCCTCCGCCCCAAACAGAAAATTAAAGGTAAAAAAAGGAGAAACACCATTTTATTTATTTATTTATTATTATTATTGTTATTTTCACCATTTATTTAAATTTTATTAATTATTACTACTATTTTGTGAGAGACAGATAGGTATAGAGAGGATTGAAGAACACGTAGCGACACACGTCCAGCACACGAACCATGAATCTTGAATTAACAAGAGCACAAGGCGCCACACATTGCATTTAAATAGCAATAACAGTAATCCCACCATTTTTTAGTCAAATGCTATTAAATACACACACACAATCAAAATAAACTACTCTACAACTTTGGAATTATATATTAATGCAAATTCAGACTCTAGAGAGTTCATATTCACTCTATTTTCTTCTTTTATATTTTAGTTTTTAATTAATGTGTATACCGGTCACTACTTTGTTATGTATGCGATCACTTAATTATATATATTACTCCACCTCCCCCTGAAAGAGCATAACATATACTCCCTCCGTCCCATAATTATAGTCCACTTCCCATTTTCACACAAATTAAAAAATCACATTTAATATGTATGGGAAATATGCAATTTACAATAATTATCCTATATTGCCCTTATTTTTTACTATATTAATTGCATTCATACTATATTAAATAGGGTTATATTTATAAAAGAATATTTAAATACAATCCCAATTTAGAATAGGACTATAATTTTGGGACATCCTAAAAAGGAATAATGGACTATAATTATGGGACGGAGGGAGTATATTAATATTTTTCGTAGATATATATCTGCACCAATATATATCAATTAATGGAAACATATTTTGTTTTAAAATCAATGGATTATATAGCTAAAGATCGAGATAAAAAGTAAAAGTCCAAGAAAAATTATTTATTTAAATAACAAATGTATTTTTTTTAATTTACTAGGGAGATTTGAGGATTGTACTCGTCTATATAAATTAAAGATGATATTGGATATTGTTTTATGAGTTAATAACTATTCAACACATCAACTTTGACAAAATTTGTAATTTGTATATGAATGTTGACATGTTGCAATTAGAACAAATTTTCAACTTTTTACAACATAGACATAATTTGCAATAATATAAAAACCAAACATAATATTTCATACCGATCTTTATTGTATTAATAAAATTCAAATTATGATTATGCTATATATTTATATAGTTTTATAATATTTCATGTTATATATCCATTTCTCATTCGTTGGATAATTTGAGGGTGTTTATTTTGCAAAAAATAAAAATAAAAATAAATGCAAGATTATGTTTTAATTTGCAACGTTTCAAAGTTTGTGTCTAAATTGTAAATTGTATCAAATTTATGTATTTAATCATAATTAATCCTTATTTTTTAAGGATGATCTAGTGGTCTCGGGTTCTAGTGATTAATATACTTATATACCTAAAGATGAGTTGGATAGCTTGTGGCCCAATTAGTGTCTTAAGTTCAAATCTCGCTAACACCTCTAGATATTAGCATGTCACACAATTTTTCTAGTATTGTTTACCTCTTTTGTAGTTTGCATGTTATTACACAAAAGTGAAGTTTACCTTATGTGCATCATCAATTAGCGATTTCGGGTTACCTTCATAAAAAAAAAAGTTTTGTCTAGTGCGCATTCTTTGGTAGTGGTTGCATATCGCACTATTATAAAATAAAAAGATGATATCGTTCCCTTGAGGATGACCTACTTATGGAATAATATAATTTGGGGTTATAGGTCTCAAGCTTAAATTCCACAAACACTTTTATGTATGTTTTTACCCAATGTGCAACATAAGGTAACAGTTGTGGCTAACCTCATAAAAAAGAGAAGGTAAGAAAAAAATGATGAATATTATCCTTTTTGGGATGACCATTGGCCCGTGATTGCGGCTAAACTCATCATAAAAAAGAAAAAGATGATGAATATTGTTATTTTGACCCCTGCGGATGACCTACTCATGAAATAGGGTAGTTTGAGAGCGATATGAGAAAAGCTCAAATCTTATTGATCAATACTTTTAGGTAATGTTTGGTAGCCTGGATAAAGGCATATTAGTAAAGTTATACAACAAGAACCGTGTGTTAAGTAGCCATTGCTCGTTCACGTAAGGCCCGGGGTGTAATTTACTGATTCGGCTGGACAATGTATCCGACACCCCCCTTCGGTTATAGTTTCTGGTGATGAACAGTAATCCCGATAACAAAAATTTCGGACATAATTACCCTTTCAAAAATAATTCAAAAAGCCAAAAACATATATGCTCGCCCATTTCTTTAGAAATCTGAAAACTTTCTATTGCTTGTGTTCTTCGAAACCCTACGCAGCTTTTACTTTCTTCCTCAAAATTTAAAAAAATCTTCGGATATATGATGCTTCTAGTCGACCAGTGGTGATACAATTTCTGTTGAACGGTACATTTTCTTCCTCATAATTTCATATTTTGAAAAATTTTGCTGTTGCCTTTCATAACTAGGGTTTTCAATAACGACGCCGAGCTAAAATCAACTCCACGCAGACAACAGAAATGTGTTTGCTACTTCTAATCTGAAATTTTGAGCTTTGTTTTTCCTAATTTTTGTTAGGTTTAGGAGTGTTCCACCGAATTGAAGCATAAACGGACGTGCCTTCGACTTCAAAGTTAATTTACAGTTTTACTCTCCATTTGTTTTGGTTTCAATTTCTCACAGAACTGCATTTCTTCATAATTCTAGGTTTCGCCCCAATCGAGTTTGCTTCACTTGTCTAGGAGAATAACGTTTGATGTAAAGTCCCCTTTCTGCTTTATGTTGCGACTTGATAGAAATATGTAGCTATAGACGAGTTCTCTTCTCTGTAACTACCGTCTTTCTGCCTTTTGTTTTGAGCTATGGTTCCTCTTCATCTTACTTCTTCATTTCTCTCTTTCTATTAAAACTATGTCTGCATCGGTAGCATCTGTTTCTTTTCTTTCAATGAAGTGCCGCCCACTTTTTACATAACGAATCCTACACTCTGCCCACTTTAAATTATACAAACCTTTAATTGATTACCTATTTTTTGGAGCCATCATTTATCTGATTTGTCTGAATGTGTTGCTTAATTCGTATACCCATTTTCTATATACCTGATAGTTTGTGGTCAGAAGTTGTCATCTGTTATTATTTTCTGTTTTAATAATCAAAACCCACCATTGTTAGATACAAAATATATATACATATATGCATTTAGTTTAGTAAAATTAAAAGTCCATATGGATATTTGTTATATGAATATACACGTATTCATTCATCAGTTGATCTATTAGTATTATTAAGTCATTTGCTTAAATATATGAGCATCAAGTAATACTACCGTTATGTATATGAAGTGTACTTTAGTATTAAGCCACTTTATATTAATTAAAAATTAATTTCTTATTGCATTCATGAATTAAAAATAAGTAACAGTAATGAAGTTCATTTGTGATTGAGGATTCTGATGGCTGAAACTTACTATGATATTGAAGCTAGTAAGTTAAAAATTGATAATCTGCCAATTATAGATGTAATTTTTCTGCTTATATATGCTTGATTGCTTTGCTAGGTTTTATGTGTTTCTTTGTTATTGCTAGGAATTTGTGCAAGTTTTTGCAGCTGAGTTCAGTGGAACCAATTTCTTGTTGAAATGTCGCCACCTAGGCGTTTGACTGATTCTGATTATGTGTATATGCTACTGCAAGAGATTCTTCTTAATCAAGTTCTCCAACTGTTTGTAATTGTGCATTACTTAACAAAGCTTAACTCGCGCAGGAGAAAGCATAATACACAAGCTGCACCTTATCGCATGATTCCATGTATCCCAGACCAAGTTAAACATATGAGTAGGATTGTATGATTAACTAATGTAGATTGTGTTGTTAATCTGTGTATGGATCGCAATGCTTTCGGTAGATTGTGTCAGCTTTTGAGGGATTTAGGGGGGCTGGTAGATGGTCGATATGTAAGCGTTGAAGAGCAGGTTGCTATGTTCTTGTCTATATTAGCTCATCATAAAAAAATAGAGTCGTTAGGTTTGATTTTTGGAGATCAGGGCAGACTTGTTCTCACTATATCCACTTGGTACTAAGAGTAATTTTAAGACTTCATGTCATCTTGCTAGTGAAGCCGGAGCCCGTTCCCGATGATTGCACTGATTCTCATTGGAAGTGGTTTAAGATAATGTCATGAGTCTATATTTAAACATCATAAGAACATATTTTCTTCAAAATATCCCTTTTAATTCTTGGAGGCCTCATTTTTTAATCTTAGGGTTGTCTTGGTGCGTTAGATGACACATACATCAACGTGACAGTTAGCAATACTGATGAGCCCAGATATAGAACCAGGAAGGGATAAATATCCACCAATGTATTAGCAGTTTGTGACCGGAAGATGCAGTTTGTATATGTTCTACCGGTGTGGGAAGGATCGGCTGCCGACTTTAGGATATTACGTGATGCTTTGAACAGAGCTAATGGTCTGAAGGTGCCCAGGGGTACATTTTTGTTAATTCTTTTTGTTTATAATTAATTACAATCATTAAATATAACTTTCAGAGTCATACCTTAAAATTAATTCTTTTTGTTAATGCCTGTTTTTTGGTTATAAACAACTAGGACACTACTATTTGTGTGACAACGGTTACGCAAATAGCGAAGGTTTCTTAGCCCCTTACAAAGGGATTAGATACCATTTGAAAGAATGGGGTCCCACTAACGCTCGACCTCAAAATAAGGAGGAGTTGTTTAATTTGAAGCACAACAAGGCCTGGAATGTTATTGAGAGGGCATTTGGCATAATGAAGATGAGATGGGGCATACTTCGAAGCACAACATATTACCCCATCAAAATTCAGAATAGGCTTATGATGTGTTGCTTTCTATTAAACAATTTCATTCGGTCTCAAATGAACATTGACCCAATTGAACAACAATTTGACATGTTGGTAAATGATAAAGGAGCATTAGGTGTAGATGGTGATGAGTTTGTTGATATAGTTGAGTCCTCTCCAGAATGGAATGCCGCGAGGGACCATCTAGCTGATGGAATGTGGAATGATTATATTAATGCCACTTAGTTTGCCTTTCACTGTAAGAATCTATCTGTCACACAAGAAAAAATATAATTCCTTTGTCTTATTGTTTGTTACATAAACTGTTGTGATAATATTTTAAAAACTGTCATTTTTATATGTTTGTAGATATGGAAGCTTATGAGGAGAGTTCATTTCGAAATCCATTTTGTCATTATGGAAGGGATTACATGGTGTTAAAGAGTGCAGAGAAGAATGCTGCAAATGCTGAAAGATATTACTACAAATGCCCTATAGATTTTAGCGATTTTCTCTGAAATTGGTTTGGAGTTGCTAGGATTTATTGCAGGCAAGCTATTTTGATGTAATGAATTTGTGGTTGGAACTTATTTTCGCCACAATATGTAATGATATATTGTACATTTTTTTTCTATCAGTTGCTGTTTCTATGAGTGTTGTACAAATATTCTCTTTGTTTCTTATTTTGGTGGCTGCAAAATGGATAAAAAGGCTGCACAATGTTGTAGATTTTCGCAAAAAAATCATGCTCATTTTGGATAAATATTTGGTGAGGGAATTTACAGTGAAGAAGAAGAGATTTATTATGCCTGTACAGTTCTTATACTGAAAAGAAAGAAATATATACTGGTTTCATTTAAAGAAAGAAAGATATACTGGTTTTCTGCAGTTTACAGGAAAGAAAGAAATCACATCAATGAAAGATATACTGGTTTCATTTTTGCACTATTTTTTTAAGAACTTTCTTACATTATTGTTTTATATACACATAAACAACCTCCCTATTAATCCATTAATTACTGCTACATCTTTTCACAACTATAAAATGCCTTGAATCATACCCAAAAGAGCATCCACAAAAACATCATATGAAGAAGCCAAATGCAATTGTGTCCAATGCAACAAAAAATACTCACATATCCAAAAGACCAAGATCTCTACAAATAGCCAAAAAACAGAAGCATAATGTCTCCAAAAGACCAAGATGTCCACAATTAGCCAAATGAACTTATTCTTCCACTGAACTTCAACTTAAAGAGTACCATACTTCAAAGCAAGAAGCCTTATCACATATTGTGTCTTAGCTTGATCGGGAAGGCCCATGCATATATCCATCTTGTCAACCTCCTTGGCAAGAATCTCACATATATCGAATTTGTCATTGATGGATAATCATTCGAAGTTGCTCAAGCGATCAAACACCTCCTTTCGAGCCTTAGATTGATCAAAGTCATAGCCAATTCTGGAGGCTATAGTTTCCAACCTCTTATCAGTAGTGCAGTTGATTTCAGCAAGCAGCTCAACCATGTCGGAAAACCCATCATTGCTCTTTCTCTTCTTGCCTTGAGTTCTGGGAGATAGTTCTTCTCGCTGATTTTGGCTTCCACTATCCTCAGCCACATCTTCAGTGAATGGTTTCTCTTGAGTTGGCACATAATAGTCACCTTCAGGAAACGGCTGAAACGTCTCTTGGTTTTGGTGCAATTCGTTGACTGCATCCATAACATCTTCGGCGCTCTCACCCGTAGCCCGGTCTTTACCAAAGATTTCTCTCCAAGAATCAAGGTGAGGCCAACTCTTGAATCGCATCAACCTAGCATTGGCATCACACTGACAAACCAACAAGAATCAGTTAACATTTCATCAAATGGGAGTTAGAAAGAATTTTCAAATACAAGTAGCAAACCTTAACAATCTGCTCCCACTGCTCGTCGTTGCATTCAATCATATGAGTACCTTTGAGATTGAATCCCACACCACATCGGTTCAACATAGCGGATAGCGAGTAGTAGTTCTTCTTCCACGTAGTTGTCTTTGAATTGATGTGGGGCATACTGTTGGGTATCAAAGTGATTGCCTCAAAAGCCATCCCTAATTACAACCGATTAAGCCCAAGAAAAACCACAAAGAGTTGTATTGATTGGCTCAGACTCGTTCCACGAAGGAATGGCTGAATATTTACAAGCAATTACACAGACGAACCACAAGATGAGAATGGCGATCAAGAACCGTAACTACCGGGACCTTCACTGACCCAGAAGAAGAAAACCCTAGCCAAAACCTAACCAACACTCAAGTACAATCCATCAAGATGGTCAATCTAGGAATCCTCAATCTATACAGAAATCAAGAGAAGAACAGAAACTACCCAAGTCTCACAGATCTCACAGATTTCACTTAAGAAGACGAAGAGTTCTCTAGAACACATACAAGAATGAGAATTATGTGTAAACAGTATAGCAAAGGCAATTAAGTAGAGCAGTAGGGAGTTGGGCCGGGTCTTGAGCTCCTGGGCCAAGTGTTGCCACCGGTTAAATAGGCCTTAGGTAAAAAGAAGCCCACTAGCACAGTTGGGCCTATATCACCACATTCTCCACCTTAGGTCCAACTGCATGTCAAGGCTTGAAACAACACCACTTACATCATTGTCAATCTCCCTATTCAACATAATCACAAAGAAAATATTAAATAGAGAGAATCAGACACTAAGTCTGTATGAGGAATATTAGACCCCTTATTTTAAGTGAGAGGATCAAAGCACAAAGCAGTGAAGACCTAACACTCCTTGATCAACAAGGTTCCTTATACCAGTAAGCAACAGAACTTGCACCAAGGGAAAGTAACCAGACACCCTCTATTATACACAACAATAAAACAGGAACATGTACATACACACACAAGCAAGCACAAAGCATGCAGACATCAGACCAGAATAAGTATTTAACCATTATCTATATGAAGAATGCGCATGCAAGAAACATGCTTTTTAACAGGTAGACATTTTCTTCCCATATCAGCTGGGTTATATTCAGTAGGAATTTTTTCAAGTAACACATGCTCCTTTTCAACTACATCTCGGATGAAGTGAAACCTAACATCTATATGTTTGGTTCTATCATGAAACACAGGGTTTTTACACAACTGGATAGCAGATTGACTATCTGAGAAAACATTAACTTTATCTTTTAAGTAACCAATTTAAGATAGAACACCTTTTAACCAAATTGCTTCCTTAATAGCTTCAGTGATAGCCACATACTCAGACTCAGTAGTAGAAAGAACAACCACAGGCTGAAGTTGGGACTTCCAACTTATGCATGCACCACAAAGAGTAAACACATAAGAAGTATTTGACTTCCTATTGTCCCTATCAGCAGCATAATTGGAATCTACATAACCACACAAAGTAGCACCTTTTTCATACTTATGGAAACTAATACATGTCTTAGCAGTGGACAATAAGTACCTGAGAAGCCACTTCAGTGCCTCCCAGTGAGGTTTACCTGGATTAGACATATACCTACTCAAGCAGCTAAATGCATAGGTAATGTCAGGTCTGGTACTCACCATCAAATACATTACAGATCCAATTACATTAGAGTAAGGTATTTTCTTCATAGCAAGCATTTCAGAGTCAGTGTTAGGACACTGATTCTTACTTAACACAAAGTGAGATGCAAGAGGAACATTAACAGCCTTAGCAGAAGACATAGAAAACTTCTCAAGAATCTTTTCAACATATGGAGTTTGATTCAAAACAAGAGTGCATACTTTTCTATCTCTTACAATGTTCAACCCTAGAATCTTCCTAGCATCTCCTAAGTCTTTCATTT
The DNA here is from genome assembly GCA_026008535.1 of Perilla frutescens. NCBI lineage: Eukaryota > Viridiplantae > Streptophyta > Magnoliopsida > Lamiales > Lamiaceae > Perilla > Perilla frutescens. The sequence continues at coordinate 36,308,554 of BRKX01000012.1, forward strand.
CAAAATTTTCACTAAGACAACCTTGAACATGAGTAACAGACTTAGCACAAGGACTGATTATTAACATGTCATCAATATAGAGCAAGAGGAACATAGGTACAAAGTCAGTATCCTTATAATCTAGACAATGATCAAACTTACTCCTTATAAATTTTAGAGACTTCATACATTGATCAAACTTAATGTTCCATTGTCTAGGAGATTGGTTCAAACCATATAATGACTTTTTCAATAAACACACATAATCAAGTTTAGAAACATCAACAAAACCCTCAGGTTGAGACATGTAAATAGTCTTGTCCAATTCACCATTTAAGAAAGCTGTAGTTACATCCATTTGCTTCATTTCCCAGTTAAAATGAGCTACAAGAGCAATCATCATGCGAACAGTAGTAAATTTAACAACATGAGCAAAAATTTCAGCATAATCTACACCTTCTTTTTGAGTAAAACCTTTTGCAACAAGTCTAGCTTTGTATCTGACAGATTTAAGTTCATGTTTGACTTTAAACAATCACTTACAATCAGCCACAGAGCAACCAGTAGGTTTAGGAACTAAAACCCAAGTGTTGTTGACTTTGAGAGACCTCATTTCATTTTTCATAGCACTTAGCCATTCATTAGCCTTATCAGACTTTAAAGCTTGTTTAACAGTCTTAGGTTCATCACTAACTAGAGATTCATGGACATTGAAAACATAATTAAACATGCAAGATTCAAATTCAGAAGAATGACCTACAAATCTAACATGCTTGACAATGTTTCTTTTCCCCTATCTCTTGTTAGCTGATAGTTTCTCAAATCATCATTATCAGTTTCAGTTGCATGCTCATCAGATTCAGAAGCAGACTCATGCTCAGTTTCTTCATGCATTTGTTCATTTTGGTTTTCATGCTCATGTTCAGTTTCAACAGATTCATTCATCACAGCAGGTAAAGGAACATGTTGAGTGACTACAGACTGAGACTCCACCTCAAACAAAGCATCATTAGACTCAGAATTTGAAAGGGGTTTGTTCACATTAGATACAGAAGATAAACATGGGAATTCAAACTCATTAAAGATAACATCTCTACTAATTGCAGTTTTGAATCCAGGTTCATCTCTAACCCACAATCTATAGCCTTTAACCCCTTCAGGATACCCCAAGAACACACATTTTCTAGCTCTTGGTTCTAATTTATCAGTTTTTTGATGCATAAAGGCAGAGCATTCAAACACTCTCAAATTAGAAAGATCCACATGTTTATTTAGAAATACAGATTCAGGACACTTGCTATTAAGAGGTACATATGAGGATCTATTCACAAGATAGACAGCAGTACACAAAGCTTCACCCAAAAACTTCTTAGACAATCCAGACATAGTTCTCATACTTCTAACTTTGTCTAGAAGAGTCCTATTCATTCTTTCAGCCACCCCATTTTGTTAGGGTGTATAGGGAACAGTTTTATGTCTCTTAATCCCATGATTAGCACATAACTGATCAAATTGGACATTGCGAAATTCAAGACCATTGTCAATTCTTATGGTTTTGATTTTCTTGTTAGTTTGAGTTTCAATGAAAGTTTTCCAAGTTTTAAACTTATCAAAAACATTAGATTTATTAATCATTAAAAACACCCAAACTTTTCTAGAATAATCATCTATCACAGACAAGAAAAACCTCTTCCCACCATGGGTGGGAATACTAGCAGGTCCCCATACATCAGCATGCAGATACTCAAGTATATCTTTACTTTTAGGCACATATGAGAGAGGGCTCAAAGGAAATTGAAGTTTATCTTGTTTTCCAATAACACATGTATCACAGAATGGTAATGCAGAGATCACATCAGATTGTAAATAGCCATTTTGTGACAAAATTTTCAAACCTTTTTCAGAGATGTGTCCTAGTCTATTGTGCCACAACACAGAGTTGTCATGTTTAACAGTATTTGCAGAAGAGAAAGGGATAGTATTTCACACATATAAATCACCCAATTTGTGTGCAGAGAATAAAACATTAGAGTTTTTCATGATTGACATCACACCATTACCCCAAACACCAGTTAACCCATATCTTTCAAGAGCACCACATGACATCAAATTGTGACCTACCCTAGGAACATGACTGACATTTTTTAACACATAAGTACAGTTCTCAGAAAACTTTAAACATATATTTCCAATTCCCAGAACTTCTCTTTTCATGTCATCAGCCATAAGAACATATGAATTTTGCACACGTTTATAAGAAGAAAATAAGTGTCTATTTGGAGAAATGTGAATAGAACATCCAGAGTCTAAAAGCCATTGATTTGTTTCCAGAGAACTAGTTACAGAATTCACAAAAGATTGCACACAACAGCCATTATGCACCATATAACACTCACCCATATTGCCCTCAGTAGCATTATTTGCACTACCCTCAGCATTTTCTCCAGGCTTATATGGATTTTTACACTCTTTAGCATAATGACCAGTTTCTTGACACCTGTAACACTTCCTAGACTTCTTATTGCTTTTAGTCTTAGATTTTTCTTTCTCATTTTCCTTTTCCTTCTTTTTCTTCTTATTTTTACCCTCAGATTTGCCTTTTTCTTTTCCGTTACCCCTAACAAACATAGCCTTTTGCCCAGAATTATTTCCCCTTTGTTTCAAATCCATTTTTTTACCTTTAAGAGCATTTATCACAATATCAAGAGACAAATCATCTCTGCCATACTTAATGACAGATTTAACATCATTAAACTCTTCAGGGATGGAATTTAACAGCACAAAAGGGGTATAATCATCAATATGTTTGTCACCAGAAAGCTTCAAATCCAAAATTAATTTATTAAACATATCCAGATTTTCATCCATATATTTACTTAGGTCAAGTTTGAAATTAATAAACCGATCAAGTAAAAACATTCTACCATGCAAAGAGACTTCAGTGTATACTTGATTCAAAGTATCCCACAAGGTTTTAGCAGAATCAGTTTTTCCAGATTCACTTGGAACCACCTTTCTAATCAAAGAATCACTCAAATTCAAGATTAGAGTAGAATATGCTAATTCATTCAATTCAGCCTTTTTAGTGTCAGTGGTTCCACTAGGATAGGATAGATCAATGGCTTTGAAAACATGCTGTTGAATCAAAATACATTTCATTTTTTGTTTCCAAATATTAAAATCACCCTTTCCATTGAACACAGCCAAACCAAAAGAGGCACTCACAGAATTATTAGCCATAATATACCAGAATACACAGATCAAGAGGAAAGAACACCAAAGACCAGATTCAGAAAAGAATAAACAGAGGTAAATCACAGAGATACTAGGCTGTAGAAGACTGAAAGGATTTCTCAGTTCACAATCACTCGATTTATCGAGGGCGCAGGGGGTCAACAATCAGTCACAACCACAGTATCAAGAAATCTTCGATTTCTTTAAGTTCACACGAACTTGACAGAGGTTTTACAAACCTCGCACAAAAAAAATAAAAAAGCAAAGACCCAAACTCAACACAAATCACAGGCAGACTTCAGAGAAAAGGACCAAAAAACACAGAGATAGTAGCGGAGAAGACCACACAGACCAAGAATCACAGATACCCTAATCTACCAGAAGTCTAAGCCTATAGCCGCACACAGATGTCACTAGAAACAAAATACAGAGAGGATCAAGCTGCTTTACCAGAGCGGAGCCCTAGGAGAGGATACTCCGACCTACCTTCCGCGTATGCGAACGCGACGACGAGGCCTTAGTTGAGGGGGCTTCAGAGGCGAGTTTAACCCACTTTGATACCACTGTTGGGTATCAAAGTGATTGCCTCAAAAGCCATCCCTAATTACAACCGATTAAGCTCAAGAAAAACCACAGAGAGTTGTATTGATTGGCTTAGACTCGTTCCACGAAGGAATGACTGAATATTTACAAGTAATTACACACACGAACCACAAGATAAGAATGACGATCAAGAACCCTAACTATCGGGACCTTCACTGACCCAGAAGAAGAAAACCCTAGCCAAAACCTAACCAACACTCAAGTACAATCCACCCAGATGGTGAATCTAGGAACCCTCAATCTATACAGAAATAAAGAGAAGAACAGAAACTACCCAAGTCTCACAGATCTCACAAATTTCAATCGAGAAGACGAAGAGTTCTCTAGAACACATACAAGAATGAGAATTATGTGTAAACAGTACAGCAGCAGCAATTAAGTAGAGCAGTAGGGAGTTGGGCCGAGTCTTGAGCTCCTGGGCCAAGTGTTGCCACCGGTTAAATGGGCCTCAGGTAAAAAGAAGCCCACTAGCACAGTTGGGCCTATATCACCACACATACCCTTCAAATCTGTAGAGGGAAACTCTTTCTTCATAGCCTCTTCTAGCTTATTCAAATATCCAGCCCTAAAACCGTTGTCAGATTTTTACCCTTGTACCACTAATTCTTTCAAAGTTGCCAACAAAACTTCTTCTTCTCTTGTAGACCAACTGCGGCGTGTCTTATCGAATTTGTTTCCATGCACCCGACAATCATTGCTTCCTGTTTCAAACATTGCATACTATGTAATTCTGTCCCCACACCCCATATAATAGAATAACATGATATACATAAAAAATAACTCACATTGAAGAACACCTACTTGAATATATAAAGATGAAAGTTGCACATAAATAAAGGAAACCACAAACGAATATTTCAGATTGTCAGCCCTAGTACAACCGCCGTGAATCTCAATTAACACTCGACGATTTCAAATGCAAGACAAAGAAGATACTATACCTTCCGTTGCCGAACTCATTATTTTCAGAAGTTCGAACACAGCAGAAATATGTGAAGAACAGGTCATAGCGACATAAAAGTTCATGAGATACAAACATGCATAAATCCAATCCACATACGAATATATTATCAATATCAATCGACGAACATATTCAGATATTATGCATCTCATAATGAATAGCCCTAATCAAAACAAAGGAAACTACAAACGAATATTTCAGATTCTTAGCCCTAGTACAACCGCCAGGAAACTCAGTTAAAATTTTACGATTTCAGATGCAAGGCAAAGAAAATAGTATACCTTGCATCACTGAACTCATTGTTTCAGAAGCTTTCGTGCGAAGAGACCTGCATCCCTTGGAGACCCATGAACTTCCTTCGCGCGCCAAAAAAAAGTGCAGAAGTAATCCAAGGGAGAAGGTAAAAAATTCGGGGATATAAATTGACAAAAAATGGGTGCATAGTGGGAATATTGAAATATTCACGAGGATATTATAGGCATTCCAGAAGTTAGTCTACCAAATAAAATAATGTACCAAACAGATGTGTGAAGCAATCTTAGTATATTTATCTTAATAACCAAACACACAATTAAAATAGCTAATACGCAATTATCTTTCAAAACAATCCAGATTTTTATTAATGTGGGTATATCCGTACCAGTATACCAAACATTGCCTTAGGTGTGTATCTTTTGTATATAAGCAGAATTTCGCCCGGAACACACTCTTAAGTAGGGGTTGCAATTTCCTGTGTCAGATTTGCAAATACATTTTTTTTTTATAATTAGGACTCGTTTGGTTGGCAGGAAAGTAAAGTTTTTTGGGAATATGATGTCTGAGAATGTGATTCTGAGGAAAATAATTACTAACATAATCTTTATTCTATGTTTGGAACATAATAAGAAAATCTTCAAAATTCTCATTTTATTATTGGATTAAATTTAAACAAATGTAGAGAATTAAATATCTAATATATATATATATATATATATTATTTCATACTACCAATAGTTTATAATTTTAAATTACGAACAATATAATGTAAAATTCTTCAATTTGCAACAGTACTATATATATTGAATGCAACATATTACTCCCTCCGTCCCATAATTATAGTCCATTATTCCTTTTTAGGATGTCCCAAAATTATAGTCCTATTCTAAATTAGGATTGTATTTAAATATTCTTTTACAAATATAACTCTATTTAATATAGTATGAATGCAATTAATATAGTAAAAAATAAGGGCAATATAGGATAATTATTGTAAATTGCATATTTCCCATACATATTAAATGTGATTTCTTAATTTGTGTGAAAATGGGAAGTGGACTATAATTATGGGACGGAGGGAGTATTTCAATTTAAATAAAATGATATGACTAAAAAATAATCAATTAAGGCAAATATTGTATTGTTGATCCAAATATTTTTTTTTTATTGAATTGGAAATTAAAAATTATCGATATAAATATTTTTTTTATCAAATTAATTGGAAGTCAAAATTATCTATATTAACAATGATATGTTCGCCGTTTAATCTGTAATGTTGCCTCAAAAATGATATTATTGGAATTTTGATAGAAATGAAAAAAAATGATGGATAGAATAGTCGAATTTTGTTTGGAATTTTGTCAATAAAAAAGTATCACATTTTTTGAATTTCTTTTTTGATTTATAAAATTTTCTATTTTATTTATTTTACTCATTTTTTTAATTGAAATGTTTTAATCCAAACTTGGTATCAATAAAAAAAAAGATAATAATAAATCTTATTTTTTTAATTTTAAAAAATTCATTTTTTATTTTTTAGTTAAAAAAATATGAATCCAAATTTAGTAATAATTTATAAAAAAATTAAATAATAATAAATGAAGAAATCGAACAATGAAACCATTTAACACCAGATTCTAAAAAATAAGGAATAAGAATACCTACTTGGAGCAGATATTTATATTCCAGGAAAGTTGCACAATTTTCCTTATTTTGAGCAATCTGATTCTTTTTTTCCATATTACATAAAAAATGAACCAAACACAGTAATGTTAAAATAAGGAATTAAATTACTTTCCTAAGTCAGATTCCGTGCCAACCAAGTGGGGTCTTAAGATATTGTGTTTATTTTAAGCCGCTTACGCTAATTCGGTGGCATAAAATAAATTCCGTTATAACAATGTTTACTTCCCAAACGTACGTAAGAAACAAACAATTAATAAGTGTTAATTACTATGTGACGTACGTGCAAATTTATTGCATGTAGCATGCAACTATTTGGCATTAAACGATGCATACGGCCAAGATTTTGACCTTATGAAGAATGTCAACTGTTTCCATTTCAAACCCAATTTTTTCTATGCTAATTAAATCATTGTTCCGAAACATTATTCCAATTTTATAAACTGATTCAATCTACTATGCAGTTTAAGTTCATACAAAATCATCTATTGTACTGTTTGTGTCGCAATTCTCTATTGTACACTTGATATTTTTAGCTTTTTTATTCAATTTCAATTTCTTGCTCTTTCATTTTAATTTTACACCGATTATTTTAATGTTCATCCTACAAAATTAGAATTTATTATAACTTTTTAATACTTATTTTTTTGCAAATAATCAATTAATAACTAAAAATTTAAACATAATTACTAAAAAATTATAATACACCTTTAATTGGGTAGATTAATTATCTCTATATAATCAATGTAAAATTAAACTAAAGCAAAAAAAATAAAAATCAATTATGCAATAGAGAATCTCTTCCCGTTTAAATTACCCCCTTTTTTTTTTTTTCCTGTTTTCATCTATACACACCGCACATACAATGTAGTATATAACAAAATCACTTTACAATTAAGTAAGGCCGAATGAAATGCAATAAACTAATAAGATTAGACGACGAAAGAAATTGTTAACATTCCCAATTATATATATATAATGACATGTGAAAGTAAAATATGATAAAGAAAAAAGGCAAAAAATCCACATATAGAGATGGGGGCAGTCGTGGTTCTTGCTTGATGATCTAGTCAACTAGGCAGTGAACAAATTTAGCAAGCCATGTTGTCATACCGTTACTCGCATATATAAATAAAGCTCACATTCCCTCAACATTCTCTCATCCATTTCAAATAACATCTGCACATTCCATTCCTCCTCCCCAAACACCACACCAACTTAGCTACCTAATTTGGTTAGAACAAGCTAAACAATTGAAGAAAATCGAGTTCAATTCGTTTAGATATACGTATAATTAATACAAAATTAATTAAGCATATATGGATCCACAACCACCGCCTGCTCACGGTGGCAACAACACTCTCCGGGCGGCAATAATGGCGGTCGTGGTGGCCGTCTTCGCCGGCTACCTCGTTTTGATGGTGATGTTGCCTACAAAAGCCTATAAACAGACATGGTTGCCGGAGCTCCGAGCACACACCACCACCACTTACTTCGGAACCAACCAAGGTTTGAATACTTCTCTTTCAACATATGAAAAAATATATAATTCATAATTATGTTTTTTGTCATTCAATTACATATAGTTCGTAATATAGTTTTGAAGGCAATTAATTAAGCCCTTTACACGTGGCTTCCTTTTGGCACTTGGATCAATATTTTTACATTTTGTATTGTGTGCCATTTAAATTAATTTATGATGATGACCATATATTAGAAAATAATTTAATTATTATTATTTTTAATTACTGTATAGCATTGAATTACTTTACTGACCATATATTTAATTACTCCTATGTTAATGTTTGTTTACAGGTGCAACTTTTTTGGTGTTCACATCTCCACTCCTATTGATTGCGCTATTGGGATGTGTGTATATCCATTTAGGGAGAAAATCGAGAAACAACAATATTAGTACTAAGAGGTGGGCAAATAATTTTGCATACCAGCTTATAAATTGACTCAACAATTTTGGTCGATCGATACTTCAATTAATTAATATTCGCAAGAGCTGAGCTTGCGTATATAAAATATTTCACGTTAAATATGATAGAATTATAGAATTAATTATATTAAAAAATTTTCAGGGATGAGAACGTAATATATATGCATGATTTTAGTTTTAATTGATTGATGTTGGTGTTGTGTATTAATTAATTTAGAATTGAATTGTGATGAACAGTGGAGAGGTAGATCAGCGGGTAGAGATATGGAAGAGGCCAGTGATCGTGAAGGGGCTTGGAATTGTCTCTCGAATCGAGCTTGCTTTTTTTACCATGTTCATTGCTCTTCTTCTTTGGAATATGGCTACCTATCTCCACAACGATTTTGCCAAAATTACCCCTAAATCCGCCGCCAAAACTGGCGAAAAAGTGTAAGATATACATACATACTATCATATATATATAGTTATATACTACCCCTGGCCTTTATTGATTTACCTAATTATATTACCAATAATTGGAAAATTATATAATCTAATGAAATAATAAGTAGTAAATATTTGTGAAATGAGTAGAGAACAATATTATATTGTGATTAGACATGATGATGGTATAATTAACAAGTACTCAGCTCGTACGTGTTGAGAAATATATATATATATATATAAGTGTATGTGGGTGGTGGCAGGTGGGAGGCGAAGCTGGAGATGGCGGCGCTCCGGCTGGGGCTGGTCGGAAACATAGTGTTGTCCTTGTTGTTCTTCCCGGTGACACGTGGATCGTCGGTGCTTCCATTAATGGGGATAACATCGGAAGGGAGCATCAAATACCACATATGGCTAGGTCACATTGTCATGGCCTTATTTACTGCTCATGGTTTTTCCTATATCATCTATTGGGCTGCCACTCGTCAATTATCTCAGGTATATACGATAAACATACAATCAAGTGTATTAAATTATATTTTTTTTTATTTTATTTTAAGTGATGAAAGATAGAAGGAATTATATATATATATATATATATATATATACATATCGGATTTATTTGTGCGGTGAGGATTGAATTAAATTTAGATAGTGTGGTCTCATCCTTCCTTTTTTTTTTTTTTTTTTTTTTTGAGGAAAGTGGTCTCATCTTTTACATGACTCGCACGTGACCATTTAAAATATGCCGCTTTACTCATATTAAGTCATTATCATTTGTATAATACTAGCCATTATCCTATACGATATAATATATATGTGTGTGTGTGTGCGTTAATTAAAATACTGAATTAATCAAAATAGGTCGTAGCAACACTAAACTTTATATTTTTCTTCTTTGACGGCCGGGTGGAGATTGAATCATGATTTTAACTAACTTTTCTCTCATGGTTAAGATTGAGCAATATTGGTGAACCACGCACAAATTAATATTCACAAATTTGTCACCAAAAACATACATATAATTAATTTCTCTAGCTAGCTAGCAGTATATATAACTAATTATGGTTTTTGGGTGGTGGAAATGAATAATACAGATGGTGAAATGGGAGAACACAGGGGTGGCTAATGTCGCAGGAGAGTTATCTCTTTTATCAGGATTAGTCCTTTGGGCCACAACTTTTCCCAAAATCAGAAGAAAAATGTTTGAGCTCTTCTTCTACACTCATCACCTCTATATTCTATTTGTCTTCTTCTTCGCACTTCATGTTGGCATCAGCTACACCTCCATCATGCTCCCTGGCTTCTTCCTCTTCATCATAGACAGATACCTCAGATTCCTCCAGTCGAGGCGACACGTTCGCCTCATGTCCGCCAGGGTTCTTCCCTGTCAGGCTGTTGAACTCAACTTCTCCAAGGCCAAAGGTACCTACCTACTCTATATGTATACATATAGCTACGGCCCGTTTACTTTGGGTCACTCACTCACTCAATATACATGCATATATATGCATATAATGTATAGCTTTAATTTATTGATAACTTATATCTTGTTTTTTATTTATGTTTTTTTTTTGGGGTTAGGTTTGAGTTACACTCCAACAAGCATCATGTTCATGAATGTTCCTAGCATTTCCAAATTGCAATGGCATCCATTTACAATTAGTTCAAGTAGTAATTTGGAGAGTGATAAAATAAGTGTGGTCATCAAAGGGGAAGGAAAATGGTCAAATAAACTCAACGAATTGCTCGCTTCCCCTACTTCGCTCGAACGTCTTGACGTTTCCATCGAAGGGCCCTACGGGCCCGCCTCCACCGATTTTCTAAGGTAATTATTTAAAACTCTTATCACCTTAAACATTAATTTCGATTTCCTAAAGTAATTATTTAAAACTCGTATCACCTTAAACATTAATTTATTAGATGATGGAGTTAGGTCAATTAAACGTACAATACTAAAAAATAATTATAAATTCGTGCAGGCACGAGCTTTTGGTGATGGTGAGTGGGGGCAGCGGCATAACCCCCTTCATCTCCATAACCCGCGAACTAATCCACGCGGGCGAGACTCTAAAATGCAAAACTCCAAAAATCCTTCTCATCACGGCATTCAAGAACTCGGCGGACCTAACCATGCTAGACCTCATCTTCCCCATCTCCGGCGCCCCGCCGCAGCTATCCAACACGAGCTTACAAGTCGAGGCGTTCGTGACACGAGAGAAGCCGACCACGGTGACACCGCAAGATCTTGAAAAGAAGGCCACTCGCACCATATGGTTCAAGCCTAGCCCACTTGATGCGCCCTTAACTCCAATCCTGGGCCAGAACAACTGGCTGTGGCTTGGCGCCATAATCGTATCATCTTTCATCATCTACCTCATCTTCATCGGCATCTTGACACGATACTACATATACCCGATCGACCACAACACGAACAAGATATACTCGTCCGCTAAGAGAGTAGTGCTCCACATACTGTTCATATGCATCGGCGTAGTGATTGCAGCGACGGCGGCTTTTCTCTGGAACAAGAACCGGAATGCGAAGGAGACGACGCAGATTCAAAATATGGAGGGAGCGACGCCGATGTCGTCGCCGAATTCATGGTATTACAATGCGGATAGAGAGATGGAGAGCTTACCTCAAGAATCGCTCATGCAATCTGTCAACGTGCATTACGGCGAAAGGCCAGACCTCAAGTGTGAGTCATTGATTGAATTTATATATATACATGCAAGATTTAATTAATTAATTGCTGTGTTTGATCAGTTTCATGTTAGTTAAAGATCATTAAAATTTGTTTTGTTTGTTGTTTAACAACTTGTTTATGATGAATATTAATTTTGTAGAATACCTGTTCGAACGCAAGGAGTCGAGCGTTGGAGTTCTGGTTTGTGGGCCGAAGAAATTGAGGCATGACGTTGCCAAAATATGCTCTTCCGGTTTGGCGGCAAATCTGCATTTTGAATCCATCAGTTTCAGTTGGTGATTTAATTATGATTTGCTGCATGCATGGATCCAGATGGAATTGAAGATGTAATGCAATTAAATTGATCGTTTTGTTATCGATTTTCCCTTTTTAATTACATATATGTTTGTTCTGAAATTTTCATGTAAGAATTAATGTAATATAAGGGTGGCCTGCAGGGAGGAAGACATCCCTTTCTTTGTAAAAAAAAATCAGACGTGAGTGAGTAATAATTAATAATATGTTTCAGATATATATTGTGAGAATTAAAAAAAATGGTAAAGCCTTCAAGAAAAAACATGCATCATATCTTAATTGGATCTTTGAAATAATTGATCGATATCGTTTTGATTGATATCTGTTAGAATATGAATTTGGGATATAGTGGATGAAGAATCTCACGAGGGTAGAGCATTATTCAGTGTATATCACAAGTTTTGATTAAGATATGGTTAAATATATATCATCATTATGAAGTACCATAAAATATTAAAATATAATAAATACTTCATAGTATAGCTATGTATTTAAAAACCATAAAATGAGCTAAAAAGGTGTCGTGGTGTAGTTGGTTATCACGTCAGTCTAACACACTGAAGGTCTCCGGTTCGAGTCCGGGCGACGCCACATCATGTTTTCCTGTCATTTATATTTTTTATTATTATTTTTCCTTTGTCTCCTGCTCTTAAAAAAATATACTATATTTTATTTTCCCATCAACCATTATTTTTTGTCTTCCATATGTAGAAAGAGCATAACAACCTCTCATTTACTAAAATAGTTTTTTTGTAATAGAAAAAATGAACTAAAATGTTATGAGCTTATAAATAGCTTCTTTTTTTTTTTAGAAAAAAGCAAGGGAAACCCAACTTTCTTTCTAAAAGCATATCTTACATCGATAACCAACTTTAATTTTAGTAATTTCAATTATAGCTTAATTTGTCATCACTAACATTTTTAAAATTATATCATCCAACCACTTCAACAACTTTCTGAAATTAGATTTAACATTTTTGTTTTTTTCTAAAATATATCAGGTTAAGCATCCAATTAGTTGGGTTTTGGGTGTAGAAGAAGTGAAGAACTGATTCAGGTATTAGTTAGTATTTAACTAATAATTAATTATTGTGGTTGATTGTTTCATAATTAAAATTTATAATTTTATAAATTTCAAAATTATGTCGAGAAATATTGACTGATAAATGCTTGATTATATTATAAATAAATTTAATTTAATAATAACTATTATTAAAACTAAAAATTTAATAATGGAAACTGATGATGAAATGAAATACACTTCGGGAAAGGAGGATTTCACCCCTTATTTCTCTTCTCCTTTCCAAATTGCAATTTTGATGGCTGAGAAAGAGAGAGATTGTTAATGTGTGAGTGTGAGAGAGAGAGAGAGAGAGAGTGTGTGTAGAGAGAGAGAGAGAGAGAGAGAGAGCCTAATAAAACAAAATGTTAACCACCGCTCAAGAAAGGTTTACGTGCACATCTCGTATTGCTCTCGAATTTTCCATTTTTGACTTCCCCAAATATTTCATTTTTGCCCTTTTCCCACTCACTCCCTCAATTCTTTCGCCAACAACAAGAATTCTCCTCTCTTTGCAGCAACCTCAGAACAAGTCATGATTGCCAATTAATTTTGGAAAAATGAAACCTATTGCTTAACATGTATGTTTCTAACTCACTATTCCTTACTTAAAACTTAAAAATCAGCCTTTTATCCTGAGGTAAAGTTTCTTTCTTTTTTGGGTGTATTCTATTTATGCTTTGTTTTGTTCTCAAAGTTTGTTTGTTAATTTAGCGGTCTGTTTTATGGGGGCTCTTTTGTTGTTGTGAAACTGAGTTTACTGCTCATGGGGTTTCTGTGAAACTCTGTATAAAGATTGATGTGCCTGAATTCTTTAATTTATGGTTATGGTGTGTGTGTATGTACACTAAATTCTTGATTGCTGTGTGCAAGATTGTGTAAAGACAGTTTTTAACTGTATATTTGAAAAACTTAGCCAAGTGAAATTGATATTTTTTCTTCTTCTTTGTATTCAGTTTCTACTCGAGTTTGTTATGTATTTCGTGGTAGGTCTCTTGTGCAAAGCCCACTTTTTTATTTCTTTTTTTTTTTTAATTCTTTTTGGAGTAATTGGAGATGCTAACATATCCTATGCAAATGTATTTTGAGGATAATGGTAGTTACTTGTGTGAAATATAATTTTTGATAACCGACCTTTAGAGTTCAAGCTAGTACTATGATTTGATGCAAGCTTTGAGAGCTTGATTTGGTTGTATAATGTGTAGTATTTCAGCATTTCTATTGCATTCACAATTGGAAGCAGACCAGTAAGATGCTTTGGAACTTATTCGATTCATTCTAGCAATTTGACTTAATAAGTTGTGATTATTTTTGTGGTGTTGGCATCTTGAGAGCACTTACTCCTGATCCATTTATTCATTTACACTTTTACACTTTTGTCTTTGGGTATGAGCGAACTTCTTGATTCTCGATCTTGTTAGCCCTCTACTCATCGTATGTTGTTCCTCTTACAATTATGCAGAATTCTGTCTGATTGTGAATGTCCCCCAATTCCACAGTGCACAAAGGGGCTGGAAAATTATTGAACTCTAAGTTGTTTAGTAAAAGACTTGGTGAAATGGGAGGTTGTTGTTCGTCTTCCAGAAAGCGGCAGCTTCGTGGAGCACCAGTGTATTATTATGTTAGTGATCACATTTGTTATCCTTTTAAGTTTTAGCATGTTATCCTTTGCCAAGCTTAGTCAGCAAATAGTATTGTTGCCTATACATTTAAAAGTTTTTTTTATTGAAGCATAACGGAAAGTGTTGAACTTTGGAATCTGAATTATATTTGTTATCCAAAATGTATTATCATATCTAAGTCTGATGCAGATGTAGTTTCGGAGTCTCTAGTTACCTCAAACTGTGGCTTTGACAGACATTACATATTTACATGATATTGCATGATTGGATAGAAATATAATTCATTAGCAGATACAACATCTTCAAAAATGTCTTCGACCGAACTGCTTTGTCACATGAAAAAATTGCTTCACACAAATGTTGTGAAAGAAATACAGTAATCTTATATTATTTGTCATACACCAGTTAATAGTGTATTTAAGGTCCGTCTTGTCACTCTTTTTTCTTCGGTATTGAGTAAATTGAAATCCTTGCGCTGGTCTAAGGAGTTTATATTGCTTTTTATGTTATTGTCATTGTGTTTTAACTTTTAAGCACTGTTCCCTATCATGTATGCCTAGTTTTGAAATGCCGCTTCATTATTCAGTACCCTCCAGTTCCAGAAGACCATGCATTCCTGACTTCTCACGATAGTGGACTGTTGCTCGATTTAAATCTGAATATGTCAATTCCTGATACTTATCGACCCCCTCCTGCACCTATACCATATGATATGGTCCTGGGACGTCCACAGTATACAGATGTTGGGTCGAGAGAAGTGAATTTAAGTGGCAATTGTTTAGGAAAACGTAGTTGCATGGAACTCGAAGGAACAAATTACACAGCCCAATTAAGCATTCTCCCCCCATCCCCAAAGAAGTCGGGCATTGAGCTTTTGAAGTCTAATCCGCTTACAATAGCAGCAACAGATGAAGAGGATGTTTGTCCTACTTGTCTTGAAGGTAAATAGCTGGCTGTATATTGTCGATTTGTTCCATTCTTTCCATATCTGTTGTTAGCAGAAATCAGCCTATCTTATTGACTATAATATCTAATTTCTTCTGCAATATGACATGCAGACTATGATTCAGACAATCCTAAAATAATGACCAAGTGTAACCATCACTTTCACCTTTCATGCATACTCGAGTGGATGGAAAGAAGCGACACATGCCCTATCTGCGATCAGGTTAGCCAGCAGCTAGATTTCTTATATATAGGTGGACGGTGTGATCATAACTTTGCTGTGCTGATTCTATGCAATTAAGCTCAGTATTTCAATTCTCCAATTTGCAGGAAATGATATATGAAAGCCCAGTGAGCATGCCAAGTTGTGACTAACTTGGCCAATTTATGTATAGCTCTTCATTGTAAATAGATAAGGGTCAATGTGATTCTTTATTTGCTCTGGATCAACATTCATTTGTACAAAGTGAATAAACTTTGTAAATAGTTCAAACATCTCGTCCCAGTTCAGCCCGGTTGAGCAGATTCGTTGCCAAGGACAAGAAAGGAGGCA
Organism: Perilla frutescens; assembly: GCA_026008535.1. NCBI lineage: Eukaryota > Viridiplantae > Streptophyta > Magnoliopsida > Lamiales > Lamiaceae > Perilla > Perilla frutescens. Next base: position 36,324,821 of record BRKX01000012.1, read on the forward strand.
TCCACCTCGTTCTTTCTTCTAAAGGATCACTACCAGCCTAAGAATCAACATTCCTTGCAGTGGTCTGCTTTGTGATTGTGAGCTGCATACAGACAGGGGACAAGTACACCACAATTCAAGTTTTCTCTATATTTAATTTGTGAAGATTAAGGTACAAAACTATGTACATATTTCTTTCCTGTATTGAATATCTGCAGGCTAGATGAGAAGCCTGTGCTTGTAAACTTATTTGGATGCACAGATTTTATGTACTCATTTATGTGAGAGAAAAGCATCATCTTCTTTGAAATTGATGATTTCTGATATATTTAGAAACATTTTCATTGGATACTCAAAAGTGAAGCAAATGGAGAGAGAATTCTATTATTTCAATGAGATACTAACTTCAAAAGGATCAGCAGAATAATTGAGCACCATTAGTAATGTTTTGGAATTTCATATTGAATTCTGTTTCTTTGCCCTCTAGAATGATTGAAAGGCTTTATTTTACTGTGTTTTGGTGGTTAGAATTGGATTTATGTTATTGATTGATTGATTAATTGATTATAAAAAAGAATAAAATAAAATCTTGAAAAGTGTCACTATTACATTACATAAATATGGGAAGGCTTGTGATCAATCATCAACCTAACTTCTCTGTGTGTTATTGTACTCAAAGAAATGCTATCTTGGACAAGTGTTTGCTAGTTGATTTAGCTTTTTTTTGGGTGTCTTATTTTGAAAAAAAAGGTACCACAATATTTAATGCATACTACCTTGTTTGACTAGCTATCCACAATGCGCGAATGAACGATTATCCTCCGACCAAGGTTGCAGAGGCGCTAGGCGCTAGTCGGGCGGTCGAAGGGGCCTAGCACCTAGACGGGATTTAGGCATTTTTATATTTTATTATTTTAACAAATATTAAAAAAATTAATGCGTAAATTCATAAATCTTAACATTCCAAATAATATCAATTTAAGTTTAAATCATCCAAAATTTAAATAAAACAAAGATTGAAAGTTTAAATTATTCAAAGTTCATGACAAAATAACATTCAAAGTTAAAAAATAATTAAGAAATATATAAATAATAAATTAATATTAATATATTAAAAAATAATTAGGAATTAGGAGTCCATTTAATAATTAATATATTAAAAAATATATTTTTTAAAAAAAATTGAAATTCGGCCGCGCAACTCAGTTATTTAAATGTCATCAAACTTAAAAAAAAAAGAACTATTGTGTTCATTTTCTATAGCTCAGGTACCTCTCGAAATTTAAAAGGAATAAGATGATTTGTAAATGATATTTTGTTATTTATGAACATGAAGATGCATTTTGTTTCCATTTTTTTTCCTAATAATAATGTTTTCTATACATAAATTTTAAGGTTAATGTGATATGATCCAAGGTGGGTTGACATTCGATCCAGTTCAAGTAGTTGTGGACCCAATTACAAGATCTAGAGTCAAAAAGTTCAAGGAGTGTTTATTAGGCTTATTATAGAATCATGGATTACAGCGCTGTCCAGGAGGCCCGTTAAAGGTGTTGGATCGTTGCTAGCAAAATCCTATTTGGATCATATTATTTGGAAATCTTATTTTAATTAGGAGAGTTTATTTTATAATTTATTTAGTTATTTTCAGATTTTATGGGCATAAAAATTATGGTTTCTTTAGTTTGACAAAATTATTTCCTTAGTAGATTTATTTCCTTGTTTTCTAACATTCTATTTAGAAAATTTATTCTCTATCATCCCTATATAAAAAGAGGCTAGGGAGGAAGAAAATTAACACATATTTTATCAATAATATTTTTTGAGTTTTTCTCTTTTGAGATTTATTTGAGAAGGGTTCTTGTTTTCAAACAATCACAGATCGTCGATTCATATATCAACTTTAGGTTGAGGAATCCCATTATATCCTATCTATCATGTTGTAACTTTATACTTCTGAAATAGATTCCCGTTGTCACCAATCTGTCTGTAAGAATCACATCACTTCGCTCCAAAAAAATGATGGATGCTTAAACAAAGGTACTAGAATAAATTTGAAATTGTAATGTGCAAAAATCATTACGCTATTTGAGATTATTTGATCAATTTGTACGAGTCCGATATTAAATTCCTAGAAAATATATTTTATTGAATTTAAGTTAACGGAAAATATTCAATTCATGACTCGTGTCAATATCTAAATATAAATGTTGATAAAAATCAAAGCTTGAGGTAATTCATGAACGACACGACATGGGCATTTTATGAGCAGAGTCACAGTGGAATTATATATTATATATATTATTATTATTATAATATAATATATAATGCTTTTCATATATATATATATATACACAGTATATAGATATATAATACTTATAATGTGTTAGTGTTACAATGTATATATATCGACGCACAAAAGTTGGGTCCGACACAACTCCGTATTTTTTCTCCATTTATTCATTCATGTGTCTGAATCTTGCTTCTTATAGTTGAACAAGTAACTAAAATCTCCATTTCTTTCTCTCTCATCTCTCCTTTCCTTTTGAAAGCGAAAAAGGAAATAAAGAGAAACAAACCCATAATTACAAGCAAATTTAAGAGTTTCAAGATGTCTTCCCCAACCAAGAGGCGCGAGATGGACTTGATGAAATTGTAAGTTTTTTTTTTTTGAGAGGTTGAATTGTAAGTTCTTGAAATCATGCCTGCTTTTCCCTTATTTTTTCGGATTTGCATAAAGTTTATTTCTTTTTGTGGTGCTTGAAGAAAAACTGGAATTTTTTTTTTCTTTCGTTTTTGTGCATAATAAAGTCGTTGGCTTTCTCAACTGTTACTGAAAATTACGCTATATTGAAATAGGTTGATGAGTGATTACAAGGTGGAGATGATCAATGATGAGATGCAGCAGTTTTATGTGCATTTTCATGGCCCCAGTGACAGTAAACCTTCCTAACATTTTCTCAAAATTCAATCCATTTGTTTCTAGATGAAATTTATTTGGCTTTTGTCTAAATATTTGTTTTTGCGGTTTCTATTAGATCCATTTTAGCAAAGATTATGTTGGTTTGTTGTCGAACTTTATTTTGGAGGTTGGTTTTTCCTCCATGATTTTGTGCAAGAGTTGTTGAAGAGGAATATTGAAATTGTCAAATTCATAATAATTGAAGTTTGTTACTTTCTTCATTGAGATTAGATGTTATGTGTTTGCTGTAGGGGTTGACTATTATTCAATTTAAGGACTAGTTTTAATCATTTTGAGAGAGAAAGGTTTTTCCCAAATAGTTATGTCATGAACCCTCGTGGTTGCTTTCTCTGTTTTTCTTTTGTTTTTTTTTTTTATGTATGTTTGGAACTGAATTCTTCATCTTCTCATGTTTAATCAATTATATTTTTGCGTTTGTTGAATGTTATCAATGGATTGTTAGGTCCTTACCATGGTGGTGTATGGAAAATAAGGGTCGACCTTCCTGATGCTTACCCGTACAAGTCTCCCTCGATTGGATTTATTAACAAGATGTATCATCCCAATGTGGATGAAATGTGAGTGATCTTTCAGTATATTGACATGGTTGACAATATATTATCCGGATCAAAATTGAAACCTTTCGTTTGGGATAATTAAAATCCAGGTCAGGCTCGGTGTGTTTAGATGTTATCAACCAGACATGGAGCCCGATGTTTGGTAATGGGATAGTCTACTTTCTTACGTTGCATTTCTATTCGTTCTTCTATTTAGAGTGAGTTCATTGTACTCTGCAGACCTGGTGAATGTATTTGAGGTATTTATACCACAACTTTTGTTGTATCCTAATCCATCCGACCCATTGAATGGAGAGGCTGCAGCTTTGATGATACGTGATCGAGCTGCTTATGAACTAAGAGTTAAAGGTAACAATAGCTTCTTTCTTTCTGGAACTCAGTAATTGCTCATAGGATCCTGGTATGAATGTTTTATGACAATTACCTGAAACTCTGCCATGTATACCTAAACAAAATGGGGCTAAGTGGTCTATTAAACTATAGAGAAGTCGCACGTTATGATCTTGACTGTAGACTTCTATGCAAATTGATGTCTAGGGGTTATCTTCGTTGCAACTGACCTCTAGTATGTTCGAGCCTTCCCGAAATTTATCTCCATCTGAGGCCTTGAGCAGGAAAGCAGTGAACCTAACAATATGTTAACTTGTGCTTCTACGGCTACAAATTTGATCCAAAAGCTGGAAATTATAGTCCCATTTTCATGTTTGAGGGCTTTGATGTGCTTTAATAAGCACCGATCATCTTGGATGAGGATTATTTATTATTTTCCTACTACAAAACACATTTGGCTTTGAGATTCAAGTAGATTCATGTCGACCTACTGCAGCTTTGAGATTTATATATAGCCTTTAAAGATGAACTCTCATTTGATGGGTGTATATATATACCTATATGGTAAGTCCTACACATTCTGTCTATCAACGGTAAACTTTAAAAACCTTAATATCTGAGAAAGAAGTATGGCATTACCCCGTAGATCAAATATAGAAAACTGTAAGGTTGTGATTTTGTTTAGGTATTTTGAGTTGAGGAGTGAATTGAACCTGATTGTTCATAATGTACTCAACATTGCTCTGATTTCATTAGATTCTATCTGTCTGAGTTGTAAATGGCTCTAATACGTATTATACTTGCATCTCTTGGAGTCGATTTGTCCATCATAAACTGAACATAACATGCCTGCATGTTGGTCATCCAGAATACTGTCAGAAATACGCCAAACCAGAAGATGTCGGGGTTGTCCCAGAAGAGGAATCGAGTGATGAGGAGCTTAGTGAAGACGAGTGTGACTCTAGCGACGAGCAAGTTGCAGGGCCAGTGGATGTGGATCCATAGCCTTCCCCATGTCTGTACTGACGCACCAGTTTCTGTACATTATGTCCAATTATTTACTAGTCTCTCTGTTTGAGTTCTTCATAAAGTGCACATAGAAGAAGAAACTATCTTATGCAAAATAAAATATTTATCTCTTTGTAAATAAATAGATGCAATATTATTCCTACATTTTCTCGTTATTTCCATACCAACCAGAATGCTTGGTCTAATCAATGTCGCGTTTCTTCATTTTATTAACTGCTTAAGTTTTTTTTTTTTTTATTATTATTTTTCACTGGAGGGGAAAGAAAGAAGAGAAGGGAATTTGCTACATGCATACAGTGTTATTAAGAAATTTGAACTCTTTCTCTCTAGTCTATCCTTCTCTATTTTTTTTTAGTTTAATTTCCGTTGATGTGCACGGTTTGACATATGTTGCATTATTAACTAGAGAAAATAGGGAATTATATTACAATCGATAATATAGAACGTCTAATGCCATGTAATTGTACCTGTCTTTAAAAAATCGTTGAATTTTACAACGCATAACAAAATATGTAATATGTTATTGTAATTTTTTTAGAGATAGACGCCTAGACTCGCATTTGTAGATCGATATATATTGGGTGATTCTATTTACACCACTAATTTTTCTTTTCACATCATAATTATTTTACACACCACAAAAATTCTATTTTTTTTTTCATTTTTTCTTTACACACCACACAAAAAGACTATTATACCCCTCAACTTAAAAAAATAAAAAAACAGGATTTATCTTTAGTTTTTAAAACAAAAAAAGAAAAAAAAAAGAAAAAGAAAATTAGAATTCTTTAATCTCACTGCTCTCATGAAAGAAAGGCAACCAAACTTCAAACTTCAAAATCTCCGAAAAAGGGTGCAAAATTCGATCCAATGGAAGTAGCTTCGAACTTCAATCTCCGAAACTCTGAAAACCCATCAACTATCGAGCCCCATGTCTCTTAATTAATTGTAAGTTTTCCTACTTAGTTTAAGAGTTTAGGGTTTGTTTATGGTTTTCGTTGGTGTGCAAAATTAGGGGTTATTTATGTTTCGAAGTCTAAATATTGCATTGAAATTGTATGTAAAAGATGATATGAATGTCATTGGAATTGTATTAAAATCATGGGTCTCGATTTTACGTTGGTATGTTTCGATGGTATGAAGGTCGTTCGACCTGTAATTTTCAGATTACAAGTTGTTAGTTCGGAAACAAATTTACGTTTGTATAATCAAGCATTCACAAAAAATGTTTCTGAACGTTATTGAGCATATTCGGAAATAATATTTTGAATGGAAGTATGAATGTTCAAAAACAATAATTTGTGTTTTGAACTGCTTCATATTCATTCATAAACATTGTTTTGAAGCTGCTCTTTGCCTTGAGTTTTTTTGCTCTCACAGTTGGGATTGTAATGATACTTGTTAAATCTTTCTTATTCAGTTTATCGAAGGAGACCCACGACCTCTACAAGGCGAGAAAGACAAAATGCCCTCGAACGTTATGAAAGAGAGAGTTGCGGAAGAAGAATTGGAAAATCATTAGTTTGCCTCGTGACTTTTATATGATATTATTATGGTTAGTGTGTTAATGGTAGTCATGACTTTTATGAGATATTATGGATATTTTGTTATGTTTTATCTTATGTTAATGTTATTACAACTTTTATATTTGCAAGGTTAAATGATTTTGGTTTGTTCAAAAATATGTTTCTAAATCTAAAAAGGCTGATTCAAAAGGATGATTCATAAATAGGTCATGAACCTGTTTACCTGTTTCTTAGTACAAGTTACCAAACATTGACTAGTCTATTACAATACAACTAAATACGAATCATCTATTACAACACAACAAAGTTCTTCAATTAACCAAATACAAATAGTTCATTAAAATCCAATAAAGTTGTTCAATTAACAAAGTCTTTCTACCCAATTGCGCAATCATTTTAATTTTCTCTCCCCTGAAGACTAATAGGTGGAAACGGGTGACCAAGAGTTAGGCAGACCTGAAATTGAATAAACAAAATAACAATGAGTAAAATGTATATGTTGATACATTATTTTCATTTAAGAATAGAGAAACATACTCAAACAAAGTGATTTAGATTTTTGGATTCGCCATATTTCACCAATGACATGCAAATGGTTCTCGGGGTAATTGATGGTGCAGAGAACAATGGTAGGAATGTCATGGGATAGCGCCCACTCCTTTCACAACTCAACACCAAACGAGGTATTCTTCTTTCAGTAGCAATTTCTGAACAACTCACAATGACAACAATGTCAAATAGAATAGCTCTCTCACGCACCCAATTAATCAACTCACAAGAATCAAATAATTTCGTAGTGTTGAATACATCTTGATAATCATGTTGTAATTTTTTAAGATTGATTGGGCCTCCGACACTGCTCTCAGTAAATGCTCAGAAATAGTGTTAAAATATTTAACAGAACAACACAAGAGAGGTTCATAACTAAGTTTTTGGTTGTAAATAGGTGGCTTCGGAAATAAGTTTCTGAACAAAATGAAAGCTATTCAAAAAAAGTTCCGAACACATAGTGATTTGTTCAGAAACTTATTTTTAAACTTAGTCATATAAGGTCGGAAACAAATTTTCGAACTACTTTCATGAGATTCAAACTGTAACTTTCGAATCCTGTTCGACGATTTGAATGTGCAAACTCGATGGAACTTTCAAAAAAACTAAAAATTTTCGATTAAAACAATAGGAAATCACTTACATTACTCGTTTATTCATCGTTTCCACCTTCCATGGTTGATTTAAACGCAATATCCTTGAATTCAAAGTTTGAGAAAGTAGGGTGTGGTGTAGCAAGACATGCAAATAGAACTCTTCTCAATTTTCTGTTCTAAAGTTTCATTTTGATTTTTATTTATTATATTATTTTATTTTTGTGGTGTGGAAAAAAAAAATGTAGTATGTTGAAGTAAGAAAATGACAATTTAGTGGTGTAAATAGAATCACCCTATATATTTCTAGATACTCAATCTAAAATGCATTGATAAGATTTTTTGTGAATAAAAAAGTTTGTAAAATGGATATTTTTTTCAGTTGTTTTTTGACGGAAAAAAATAAGTCAGAAAAAGAAAAAAAAAAGAATCCGACCTGCCGGATTCGAACCAGCGACCTAAGGATTTCAGCAAACATACTACAGTCCTCCGCTCTACCAACTGAGCTAAGGTCGGATGTTGTCTTAGAATCTCACTAATAATATTTAACCATTTACTATTTATTTTCCTATAATTAATACTAAATGAAATCTATCACTTCTCATCATCGTCATTACCTTCGTGTTTTTCTTTTATTTAACTGGAGGAATGAGATGGCTTAGGTCTCCAACCCAAAATTACACAAGTTTTCACCGCTTGCTATTATTGAAGTAATTTATAATTTCAAATATTTTAACTGGGGTTGTAAAGCTAATGAGTACTGAACAATATTGTATAGTTTCTTAATAATTATTGCTTTATTTATTTATATATTTTGATCATTGATGCATGCACTTTCTTTTGGAAAATGTCGCTGCTTAATGTGACAAGAGACCAGTTCCGAATTCTACTCTTGTTATTCTAGAAATCATGATTTAAAAAAAAGGTCACAAACAAATTGACAATTCGATTTTTTTCCCCGAAAAATTAGGCACCACCCACCAGCGTTTCCACCAACACAATTTTCTTTTGGGTGTTTCTAAATGCTCCACCAAAATTTCCCTACACATCAAATTTACTTTTCACACCATAAAAATGGTTTTTTTTTTTTTTCATTTTTACTTTACAAACCACACAAAAAGACCATTATATCCTTCAACTTAAAAAAATTAAAATTTATGCTTTACTTGAATATAAAACAAAAAAATAGATATCCAAATACCAAAAAAAAAAAAAGATCTCTCATCTCTCTTCACTTCACTCTGCGATGCGAACAACAAATTGAAGGAGAAGAACATGGAGCAAAATTGAAGCATACTTAAGAAGCATCGAACTTCAATCTTCGAAATACTCAAAGCCTGTGAACTATGGAGCCAATGCAACAAGTTTGTAAGTATTTTCATTCATTTCATGATTGTTAGGGTTTTACATGAATTTTTGATTTTATGTGAATTTTGTGGCAATTTGTTAGTTTAAATTTCTGTAATATATTTCAAAGATGAAATATAATGAATTTTTGGATGAATTAGTTTGAATCGTAACCTGAAATTTCATAAACAAGTATTATCGATTTGTTCTTTTTGAATAGTATTCTCGATCTGTTCTTGAATAGTATTCTCGATCTGTTTTGTTTGAATTGTAGGTTCATTATCATGTTTTTGAATAGAAATAGTGTGATTCTAAAATATGCTTTTGAATCGGATTTAGGTGGTTCATAAAGATGTTGTTGAATGTGATTCGTAAGTATACTGTTGTTTTAGGTGGATCATAAACATGTTTTTGAATAGAAATAGTGTGATTCTAAAATATGTTTTTGAATAGGCTTTAAGTGGTTCATAAAGATGTTGTTGAATAGAATTCATTAACATGTGTTTGAATACAATTCATAAACATGTTTTTGAACTAACAGAAGATGGTTGAGAAACATGTTTTTGAACGATGATGTTCCGCCTTGGTGAATTTTATTATTTTTTTTATTGGGATTGTACTTAACTTATAAATATTTGATATGTAGATTCTCGGAGGAGGCCCACGTATGCAAGGAGACAAAACATCCTTGAACGTAATGAAGCATCTCGAGTTGTACGAGAAGAGTTGGAAAATCTACAGTTTTTGGAACCTGCAAGTCCTATTGGAAATATGCTTGTTTAATCAAATACTAAGGCAATGTTTGGTATACTGGTACGGATATACCCACATTAATAAAATCTGGATTGCTTTGAAAGATAATTGCGTATTAGCTATTTTAATTGTGTGTTTGGTTATTAAGATAAATATACTAAGATTGTTTCACACATTTGTTTGGTACATTGTTTTATTTGGTAGACTAACTTCTGGAATGAGTAAATTAGTTTTCAGTACAATTTAACCAAATACTAATAGTCAATTACAACGCAATGATTTTGTTCAAATAATCAAATACAGATAATATATTACAATGTAATTAGTTTGTTCAATTAACCAAATATAAATACTACATTGTGTTTTCATCAAATGTTATGACAAGATTTTTCCACCCAATTACGCAATCACTTCGATTGTTTCTCCACTGAAGTGTAATAGGAGAAAAGGGGAAGAGCTCTCTCACACACCCATTTGATCAAATCTTCACGAGAATCAAATAATTCCATTGTGTGGAATACATCTTGATAATCAGGTTGTAACTTAAGATTAATTGGGCCATCGACACTGGTCTCGGTAAATGCCTACAAAAGTATAAAAATATGTAAGTACCATAATAGTTTGAACAATGAAATCCCAAAACAGATATATTGTTTGATTGTTCAAAATCATGTTTCTGAAGATAAAACAGAGGTTTCCAAAACATGTTTTCAAACATAAAGAACTGGATTCATAAAAATATTTCTGAACATAAATCAGGGGGTTTCTAAACATGTTTATGAACATAAAGTACTGGGTTCACAAACATGTTTCTGTGTCCACTACTTTATATTCAAAATTATGTTTATGAACCTAAATAAGTTAGTTCATAAACTTGTTTGTGAATCTTTTATTAGGGATACAGAAACATGTTTTTGAATGTCCTTCGCAACATTCAAACTGTTATTTCTGAACGACTGTCGACGATTTCAGTATCCAACAATGATGGAACGCACGAAAAAATAAAAAAAAAATCGGTGTAGACAGTATGAAATCACTTACATTACTTGTTTCTTCGTCATTTTCACACTCCATGGTTGATTTAATCCCAATGTGCTCAAATTAAAAGTTTGTAAAACCCTTACAATTCTGTCAAAGTTTAATTTGAATGTTGGAATGGAAACAAAACCATTTTGTTTTTGTATTTTTTAATTTAATATATAATTTATTTTTTTTGGTGTGTAAAGTAAAAATTGTAGTGTATTGAAGTAAAAAAAATGATATTTTAATAATCTCAAAATTAATTGTTTCTACATTTTTTTTTGTGGTGTCTAAAGTAAATTTAGTAGGACATTTAGAAACACCCTAATATAAAACTAATAATTTCCCTCAAATTAAATTTTGAGTAAATTACAAATATATCACAAGTGATTTGTGTTTTGAGCCTGGTAAGATAATTTGACATGAGTTTTTGCTCCATTATTAGACTTTTAACAAAATGTCAAGCCAAATTAAATTATAATAACTAATCTACATAAATGTTGATAAAACAATTACAACCATAGAAAGTGGCCGTAAGTAAAAAAAAGTAGTATGTTTCTCAAATAGTGTAATATACGATAAATGCAAATTTTTTTGTACATAAGATGTATATCAGTCGGTCAACGGTCAACACGTTGACCAAAAAAATCATCAAAATAGGTGATATTTTTTAGGAATACAAATGATAATTTTTTAAAATTTTAGTGATAATTTTTAGTGTTATGATTGATAAAGATTTTGACAGCTTTTTTCGTTATTTATTTTTCTAACCGATATTTTTAATGATACAAGTGATATTTTGGGCTTTTAAATGATACTTTTTAATGTTATGAATGATACTGATTTTGACGAATCTTTTGATCAACACATTGACTCAGTCAACGCGCATTAACCGTCTGATGTGCACACAAGACCTACCCTACGATAAATTGTAAATACTGTAATAATTAAAATTACCCTGATTCTATTAAGAAAAATTACCAATTAGGTTTGAGAGCAAAAAAAAAAAATCCTTTTACTATATTATGGTATGAATCAATATCAATACTGATGAGTGATGACAAGTGATAGATACCACACGAAAAATAAAAGATTAAAAAAAATAAGATTCATATATTTGCTGTGGAAGTTGTATAGCATATATAAAAAGGTAGGTAAAAGAAGAAAACTACTAATAAAAAAATAGATTTATCGTTTGTGTTACAATGAATTTTTAATTTATTAAAAACATCATAAATAAGATAAATATACACAAGCACACACTTAACACCTAGTAAAAATAATGAATTTCTAAATAACAAAGAAAACAATCTTATAACTTCCTAGAACTTTCCTCGTGGCATTTATTAAACCAAAACCTTCTGTACAAGCTAAACTAGGCCACTAAACAAAGCTATCTTCTTTCCACTGGCTACAACCTACGACCTTCATAACTCTTCAGAAATTTGCATGAGCAGCAAAAGGACCATTTCACTAGTTGCATTTTCTTATAACCACTTTGCATCATTTGTTCTAGGAACCAGAAACCGAATCATCAAAAATCGATCCCTTGGAAATTCCACAACGAATGAACTAAACTTGATCTTGGTGATTCATCAGTAGTAGAAAGGCGTAGACTTATCAAGAAGCTCATCCAAGGTAGCCGCTACTACCACTTGAGCTGCCTGAGGCACTAAGTGTGTCACGAACCATGATCTTCACGTTGTGTCTTCCCAATAAATCCAATATCTCAAGGCACTCGAGTAAATCAGAATCACTTACCAACATCACCCATTCCTCTTCATCATCAACATACCTGAGTTGGAATTGCCATGTCTGTAGATTGGACCTCTTTGCTACTTCCTCGTAGAGGCGAATGCATCCACCAACTGGTTCAAATTTAAACCAACTGTATCTTCTTTATAAGTAGCTTTGATTGTAACTTTAGACCCACTATCGTCATAACTTGCATCATTTATTGGATGTTGTCTTTGGTTGAAGCTTTATGAGCTTGAAGAACATTCTTTCATCATTGATGCAGTTCCAGATTCATTGGATGAGTTCGTAAGGCTAGAGGAATACAATTGGCTATCTTCAACTCCGTTATCCTTATCTTTCGCATGATCATGTTTCTTCTCGGTGTCTATCTCACGTACAAGTGCTCTGAGCCTTGAACTTTGAGAAGTGAAAAATGATTGAGGAACCTCTCGTTTTGTCCGCTTTGTGGTGTTTAGAGTAACACAACTTGACAGCCTGGCTTCCATTACAACTAATCTGGAATCATAACTTCTAAAATGAGTCCAACTGGATTTGTTGTCTCCCTTGCATAAGTTTTGATATCCATCTAATAGACACTCTTCTTCAATTTTCACTGAACATGAGTTTCCAATTGAAGGATTTTTAGTAGGTAATGTAACCATGTTTCCATGGTCAAGCTCTTGGAGAACTGAGCTAGCTGCCACAAGGCCCCCAGTGGTTGGATCAAATCGCAACCCTCCTTCAACACCCTCGACAGAGTCAAGCACGCTTTGTATTTTCCTCAAAGATCGATTCACCTTATTTATCTTACGAGAAGACCACCTTGGGATGCCATATTGTCTACATATTTTTTTTCAAAGTAGTTGGACAAACTGTGAAAACCAGAAACACACAATTAATTCAAAGTGTTATGATCATGCATATGCTGTAATAAGTCATACATATAATAAAAAGGAAAAATCTAAGTGACCCATAATAAGCTACTTCATGTCCTCATTGGGTGAGTGTGTGTGCTCCGCGTTCTTAGTTAACTGGATCACACTTTGGTGTGTATAAGCATAATGACTCACCACCGATACTTTTTGCGGCATCTTTAAGGCTTCCCGAGAAATATTTTTGAATAACACTTAAACTAACATGCTTCTCAGCCGTGCTTCTTTTCTTCTTCATTTGTTTCTTTGATCCAACAATTGGCTACAACAAAAATAAGACAAGTTAAGTGCTCTATGTATAAGCAATTGTAGAAGAATAAGCAACATTGTGCCAAAATTTATGGTTAGTGAAACCAAAAAACCAATCTCAAAGTAGCCATCAATTATTACTCTCATTATCATAGATAAAGGTCTTCTTTGAACCGGAGAGTATCGCCAAAATCAGAAAATAATGGCAGACATCAAATATAGAGTTGATTGATTCCTCAAACTCATGTAATAAATACAAACAAGAAACATTTACACTTGATCTCTTGATATCCCCAACCTCATCTAAACATGAATCTTTTAAAAACTAATATGCATTATGTGCTTTTTTAGATCTGTAATTCAAAAGGTACGGCAAAATTAGTCCTACAAAATTTTAAAGGTTAGAAATTCTAGTCATTTTCCCTAATTCATTTACACTTGATCCCTTGCTATCCCCAACCTCATCTAAACATGAATCTTTTAAAAACTAATATACATTATGTGCTTTTTTAAAGATTTGAAATTTCAGTCATTTTCCCCTAATTTCTTTGTTCTAGGAAAACATGAAAGAGACTTAAGGCTTTCCACCGAAAATGTTGAGATTTTGGAATTGCTACATTTTTTATGGAAAGCCAGAATGTTTTTTCTTGCAAAACATAGTGAATTAGGATATGAATAACTAAAGTTGTAAAATTTAGAATTTTTTAGGACTAATCCACCACCCCTCAAGTCATAGGCTTAAAACAATACTCCACTATTGTTATATAGACTAAAAATGCATTTTATCTAACTAATTAGACTCTCCAAAACAGGAACAAGAATGAGTAATTAGACTCTCCATGTTAGAGCAAGAGGCAACCAATGTGTGTGACAAACGACACGTAAAACATATGTTATGTCATCTAAAATGGCTCTTTGGTTAATAGGGAGGATCTGAAAATTAGCATTTAATTATATAACTTAGTCCACCATGTTGCCATAAAATTAATATATGTAAAGGAAGAAAAAAAAAATCAAATCAAAGGTGTGATGCAGACCTGAGAGTAAAGCTTAGGAGGCACTTTGCTTCTTAGATTCACAGCATGTAAAATCGAAATTATAAGTTATTAGAATCACTTGTATGTATTATGCAAAATCTAAGAAACAGAAGAAGAAATTAGAGCAATTTAACATTAAATATAAAGTTCAGCTAGTCATATTATGCATATAGTAAAATTCTCTAAGACAGTAATACTAAAAAGAGAACAAATGACACTAAAACTAAGGAAACAAGAAGTGAATTATCTAGGTAGGAAAAACAAACATAAATTTGTTTTCCTCTTCTTATGGAAATGATACAGCAAATAATAATTAAAATAATTTAAACAATCTGATTGAAACAAGATGTTGATGAGCCATAAATACATCTTTGCTTCTAAAATCGTATGTATTTAACGATAATTTATAAAAAATTGCAATACATATCTTTTGACAATATTTTCTTTCACATTCCAATCACTAAATTTAACCCCCTTGATTATAAAATTTACTTCTCATGGAGTTTGATCCCACACAAAATATTTAAAGCAATGCAATTATATAAGAAAAAAGTGGCATAATCGAGAAACTGGCCTCTAGTGCACGACAAACATTTTCCATTTCCAAATCAAAATTAGACTTTTCCGTCATGGTAACCAGTTCTAACACTGCACATCATGACCTTTCAAGGGAATCATCATCGAATATAGGTAAGGTAATAGATCCAAGAACCTCATGATCAATAGCATGTTTTATCCTCAGACACTCAGTTTTGTTGCAGTACATCACATTTGAGGTCCACTCTGGAATTCTTGTGATAAATACACGACCGGGGAGCCCCGAAAAAGAACCCAATTTTGATTCTGCTAAGAATGTGAATATTTTAGACACTTCACGGTATCCAGAAAGTTGTTGGTCTAAGAAATAAGGTTGTTCGTATGTGCTTAAGATGTATTCATCCCCACTCTTCATTGGAACCCAAGTTTGAGCTAAAATTCCATATGTAGACCACTCTTTGAGTAGACACGATGCTCTACTTATTCTCTCAGCCGGTGGTTGCATAGGAGGCCTTGAGATGGTATTCTTCCCCGCATCACCCACTACATAATGTTGACTTGGACTCTTATCACTAGTTCTGATGAAATTGATATCATGATTAATATTTTTTTTTGAAAAAGGTAATTGGTTTTCACTCGAAGGAAACACTAATTCATCTCTATCACGCAATGAATTTCTCATGATATCCTCATCCACCAGGGAAATTTCTGAATCATATGTACTGAAGTTCAACCCATTCAAATGTTAAAAAGTTACAGATGAACTACTAAGTGGAGACAAGACGAAAGGGGATATTATTTGGTCGACTAAATTATTAGGGTTGTCACACCATTGAGCATATGCATCAAAGTTCATAAGTTCATCAGTATTATTAGATGAGTTATCCAAATTCATAGTCTGCTCGTCATTCTCCGTCGGTGCCAAGTGGATACCATCCATCCATTCCCTTGGAGTGTACTCCATTTAACATATAACTACAGAATAAATTCTATCTAGACAAGGGCAAATGTTAGAGAATTTCTAAGACATTTAAATAGAAACTTATTTTAAATATTTTCTGAAATTTCATGCCTGGTGTAGATCTCCTCGGGGTCATATTTCCCTAGCTAGTCCCAATTCTACCTTTTTCTCAACCATACACTCATATACCCGTTCCTTCACTAGTATAAGCAAGTTGTATAGGTGAGCTTGCAAGTAATAGATATTGAGAGATCCGATGACAATAACTGCATATATATATATATAGAAAAAAATGTAATTAAATGAAAACAAGAAAGACCCCATAACTATAAACTTATTTTATTAGATGAACTCCACAATTTGATTATAGTGAGAACACATCAATATCATGAAACATGCACATATATATCTTACAGAGAACTACAATTTAACTCTCGTAAAATGTTTGGATGAAGGTTTTGATTTAGAGAAGCTTTCAAATCACTCCAAATTCCAATAATAGTATTGAAAGAAGGTAACTGATTTTAAATCCTTCACCAAATGAACTAACAAAACAGCCTAAGTCGATTCGCAATTATGAATTTCACACACATTCCCTAAATCTCCAAACCGAAAAGTAAAATATATAACAGAACAATTAATGGAAATAAGATTATTTTCTTCTTCTTTCATAACTCACTTAACCACCTAAGTCGTACTCTATCAACATCAGAATTCAAGCACATAAATGCTAAAATTTCCACGAACTAAACTAACAACCTCTTTTACCGATTATTATCAAATTAAATCAAACTTACATTAGAGAAACATAAAGGATAAGAGAGACAAGAAGATTAACCAAAACTACAACATGCAGATAATAATATCTGCGGTGATGCAGCTGAGCTTGACGGCGGAGGCGGCAAGAAGGAAACAGAGAAACCGCTACTCTAATTGATTTTTTCCGATGAATTTATGAGCTTAACGAACAAATGTTTCTAAATGCCCCACTAAAATTTCTTTACACACCACATTTACTTTTCACACCACAAAAATGATTGGTTTTTTTTTCATTTTTGCTTTACACACCATACAAAAAGACCAGTATATCCTTCAACTTAAAAAAATTAAAATTTATACTTTAACTTTAATTTAAAACAAAAAGGAAATATATTATAAATAAATAATTGATACTTTAACTTGAAAAACAAATTAAATATCTGCTCTCGTCTTTTCTCTCTGTCGCAAACATCAAAATGAATAAGAAAAAAAGAATCAAAATCGAAGCATACTCAAGAAGCCTCGAACTTCAATCTTCGAAATACTCAAAGCCCATGAACTATGGAGCCAATCCAACAAGTTTGTTAGTATTTTCATTCCTTTCATGATTGTTAGGGTTTTACATGAATTTCTAATTTTATGTGAATTTTGTGGCAATTTGTTAGTTTAAATTTCTGTAATATGTTTCAAAGCTGAAATACAATGAATTTTAGGATGAATTAGTTTGAATTGTAACCTGAAATTTCATAAACAAGTATTATCGATATGTTCTTTTTAAATAATAGTCTCGATCTGTTCTTGAATAGTATTCTCGATCTGTTCTGTTTGAATTGTAGGTTCATTATCATATTTTTGAATAGAAATAGTGTGATTCTAAAACATGTTTTTGAATCGGCTTGATGTGGTTCATAAAGATGTTGAATGTGATTCGTAAGTATACTGTTGTTTTAGGTGGATCATAAACATTTTTTGAAGAGAAAGTGTGATTCTGAAACATTTTTATGAATCGGCTTTAGGTGGTTCATAAAGATGTTGAATGAGATTCGTAAGTATATTGCTGTTTTAGTTGGATCATAAATATGTTTCTGTATAGAAATAGTGTGATTTTAAAACATGTTTTTGAATAGGCTTTAGGTGGTTCATAAAGATGTTGAATGGGATTTATAAACGTGTTTGTATGCAATTCATAAACATGTTTTTGAACTAATAGAAGATGGTTGAGAAACATGTTTTTGAACGATGGTTTTTCTGCCTTGGTGAATTTTATTATTTTTTTTGTTGGGATTGTACTTAACTTATAAATATTTGATATGTAGATTCTCGGAGGAGGCCCACATCATCTGGAAGGAGACAAAACAATATGATTGAATGTAATGAAGCATCTGAAGTTGTACGAGAAGAGTTGGAAAATCTACAATTTAATGACAGAGATGGGGCCAATGATAATGATGATCGAGATGATAATCCGGATAATGGAGCCAATGATAATGATGAACAAAATGAGTTGCTTAGAGTGCCTTCTTCAATCGCAATCCAGAGTGCCTTCTTAGATGATGATATGATGTGTTTTTCAATGTTATTAGATATTATGAAGCCTGTTTTTTATACTAGATATTATGATGGATTATTTGATATTATGACGGTTTATTTTAGGATAAGGGCCAAATAGGCCCCTGAACTTATTTGGGGGAACAAATAGCCTCTCGAACTTTTTTTCATCTCAATTGAGCCCCTAAACTTTTATTTAGGGCTCAATTAAGCCCCTCCGTCACACACCTCACTAACGGTCGTTAGTGAATAATCAAAATGACGTCATTTTGTATTTTCCAAAAAAAAATTAAATAGAGAGAAAGAGAGTGGAAAAACAAACATCACCAACATTTTTCCTTCGTCTAAGAATTCAGATTTTCACACCATTTTCCATTTTTATTTCTTCGAATTTTCTATTTTCTTCAAAACCAAATTTATTATCAATAATATATATATATATGGATAATAATGGTGAATTTTCACAATGCCAGAACTTGAGTATTGAAAAGGGAGGAGTGGATCAGGTACCTCAATGGAGCATGGAAGAAACTTAGAAATTGCTTCGTCAGGGAATCGCCGGTGACCAAATCAACGAAGCACTACTGCAAGAAGGAAGTTCTCACCGTTGATTCACCTTTGACGGGGTTGAGGAAGCCGACCTTGGCGGAGAAAGTAGCTGGAGCGGCGGATTTATCAGCTCGTTGGCCATGACGGTCCGTGGCGGGTCGACGCCGGCGTCGATGAGGTACGTCTCTTCTCGCAGGTGCACGACTTTGGCTTTGTGGGCGGTCTCACTTTGGAGGAAGAAGCTTGAATTCGATCGAGGGAACATACAGCTCATATACACACTCATCTTCTTGATTGATCGGAGTTTTTCCCCCCCAAATTTTTGCTGCAGATCACGATCTTGAATTTGTGGGGTTTTGTGTTTTTGATTTCTTTTTGTTGGTTGAGATTTTTATTTTTGATTTAATTTCTGAGCTCTTCTTGAAGTTTTTGATTTCTTTTTGTTGGTTGGGATTTTTGGAGCATAGCAGTTTTTTTCGACCTATTAACACAAAATCAAGGATTTTGGGACTAAAACAAGGCTGGAAATATGATTTTGATTGAAGAACATGAAAGAACAGAAAAAATAAAAAATGAAAAGAAAATTGTAAAAATGAGAAATTTAAAAAAATATTTTTTTTTGCAAACACAAAACGACGACGTCGTTGTGTATAAAACGACATCATTTTGATTCCTCACTAACGGCCGTTAGTGAGGTGTGTGACGGAGGGGCTTGATTGAGCCCTAAATAAAAGTTTAGGGGCTCAATTGAGACAAAAAAAAGTTCGAGGGGCTATTTGTTTCCCCCAAATAAGTTCAGGGGCCTATTTGGCCCTTATCCCTTTATTTTAATATGTTTGATATATTAGCAGTGTTATGGGACTATTAATATGTTTTATAGTTATTATGTTGTGTGTGATCAAAACAGGTGCATGTTATTTTTTTTAGCTCATTAACATTTTTCTGAACATAAAGGAGTTCGTTCAGCAACATGTTTTTGAATCAGTCTGAAGTTCGTTCATAAACATGTTGTTGATCCTGACGAGGTTAACTCATGAACATGTTTGTGAACCTTAAGAAGGTGGTTCATAAATAAGGTTTTGAACATAACCTGCAAGTCACTTTCTATCAAAACAGTCTAGTACAATTTAACCAAAGACTAATCTATATATATATTATAACAAACTAGTCTGCACAGTGTTCCCGCTCATTTATCCCGCCCAAAGTTAGCATTTTACATGCAGAGACAATTATGTCAATTATTTTAGCTTATTTATTTAAAATAAATTGTTTTTTCGATAAAGTAGCCACACATTTCTCAAGAGACTGACAAATTCACTCTCCCCAAGAATTCAAATGATTCTCTTACTCTTCCTTGCAAAAATTTTTTATGATATTTCTCTCTTTTTTAAGAATTCAAATATTTCCTTACCTTTCCTTGCAAAAAAAAATTCTGATATTTCTTTCTTTTTTAAGAATTCAAAATTCTGGTGAAACAAAGATAATCTCATTTTCATGATTTTCTAAGATTTCAGCGATCTTTATTTGTAGCAGTAGCTAACAGCAATTTCAGTGACGACAACATAGAATTTTATTGTAGGGCTGGGTTGAACATCTGTCTTCGCCGGATATATCGCCAATGAAGAGTGCGGTTTCATGGCTGCCGGAGCCCTGAAAGACGATGGTTTTTTCCATTGACAAGGTAAACTTTATCGAAGGCCATGCTGTCTCTGCTTCTCTACTTTCTCTTTCTAGAAATCTCTAATCGGTGTTCTTATGCATTTAACAAAATGCCCTTCTTCTAACAAGAATAATAATCAATTGAAGGCTGCAACCAATGTTGGGGTTTTTTCGAATTAAACCACCGCAGGACCATTTGGTTGTTCATTAATCCGTGTTCATGCAAATCATAATTTTATGTAACATGCATGTTTATCACAGTCTAATCAAAAAGCATGCAAAGCAGATTCGAATCTAATAAAGCGGAAGACATAGAAACGAATCTACTTACAAATCGATAGACGGTCTGTGGACAAGATTAAAGATCTAATCTTGCTGTTGAATGAATACAGGGATGGTGCCACCTATGACCTCAAAATCATGCACCATAGTATTCCACTCCAAGATCTTCTGTTGTATTCCCGGACTGTATCTAGATTCAGAGTGGGCTGAAATCTACTAGATAGAATTGTGAAATCTATGGATAACTTTGAGAGACTAAGAGGGGCTGATTTCCTATGAATAACATCATAAAATTTCGTGCCCCCCTCCCCTTATATATAGGGAGGGGCGAAATTTCATGTTCCAGCCCTAACGGGCTTGGGCCTCTATCTCAAGTTCAATATCCAGTCCACTATCAGTCAATTGGGCTACAACAGGGATCTAGAAGAATATTAAATTGGCCCACTAATTTATTTAATATCCAATATCCAATAAACCTAGGATATAATTAAATAAATTAAGTTTTACTTTTATTCCACTAAAGAAGTAAAACTGACCTACCAATTTAATACATATTTACGAATATGTTTTCTCCTTTAGTCCAGCCATTCCCCGTGTTTAAGATATAATGTTCATTAATTAATTATGTAAGCCTCTGACAACTATAATTAATTAACATCTAAAACCTTGAGTAGTACCACACAAGCTTTATTCATGTACGGAATAAATTCCACCTGCAGGGTTTCAACATGAACTTGTGCTTCCTCAAGAGAACATCATCAACCTGGCGCACCAGGACACAGTGCTCATGCATACTGCTCGAGACATCATGTATACATTGTTATTACCCAAGATATCGAATTCGATCTACGAAAAGATCTCACCCATTGATAAATCAAAGTAATAAACAACACACACATATGCTCGCCAATATCACATGAGTTCAGAACCCGAACTCTGTGGATCTTTATTCTCTCAGTAACTGGGTCAGAGACAGAGAATAGTATCCTATCGTGATCCTCCTCAATACACTAACCAGTGTACTAGAATAATCAATTAGCCAAGATAAACTGACTTATCAGATTATTCTACGGTGTACCGATGGTGTGTTCAGGACCATCTAAGCCGTGAGCTCTTTAATATATTACAAGGTTTTAATGATATGATCTTTACCGTGTGACTCCCCACACCATATCATCTACAATGTAAGTATATGGAACATTGCATAAAACAATTATAGAACATAATCTAAATGCAAACAGTGACTGCAATAACTTTCATTTCATATCATCATATCATCAGAAAAGTATACAAAGACAAGTCTTCCAGTATACAAAACCAACAATCTCCCACTTATACTTGAAGCATGTCTTTCAAGTATAATAAATAACTGGCAAACTCTCCAATCTAAAACTATCAACTCAAACTGCGCTACCGGGTCTGCATCTCACTCCCATTTTCTCCACGTGACCATCAAAGGTCTTAGCCGTCAGGCTCTTCGTGAATGGATCAGCCAGGTTGTCCTCAGATGCAATCTTGACCACCGCCACGTCTCCTCTCTTAACGATTTCTCGTATAAGATGGTACTTTCTCTCTATGTGTTTACTTGCCTTGTGAGCTCTGGGTTCCTTCGAATTTACCACTGCACCAGAGTTATCACAGTATATCGTGATAGTCTTAGGCAAATCAGGAACCACACCTAAGCCCACTAGGAACCCGCGGAGCCAGACAGCCTCTTTTGCAGCCTCAGAGGCAGCTACATACTCAGCTTCCATGGTGGAATCCGCAATGCATTTCTGCTTAATGCTCCTCCATGCGATGGCTCCACCTCCTAATGTAAACACATAGCCCGAGGTAGACTTACTCTGATCTTTGTCGGATTGAAAATCTGAGTCCGTGTAACCCAAAGGTACTAGATTATCAGAGCGGAAAACCAACATGTAGTCTCGAGTCTGTTTAAGGTACTTGAGAATATTTTTGACCGCAGTCCAGTGACCTTATCCAGGGTTAGACTGATATCTGCTTACCATGCCAACGGTATAGCATATATCAGGCCTAGTGCATAGCATAGCATACATTAAACTTCCCACAGCCGAAGCATATGGTACTTTCTTCATTTCCTCTATCTCAGACTGTGTTTGGGGACACATTTCCTTGGATAGATGAATTCCATGCCTGTAAGGTATAAAACCTTTCTTGGAATCTTGCATGCCAAATCTAGCTAGCACTGTATCGATATAAGTCACCTGGGACAGACATAACATCCTTTTCTGGTGATCACGAATGATCTTGATGCCAAGGACATGTCCGGCTTCACCCAGATCCTTCATATCGAACTGCTCGGACAACCACACCCTAATGTTTGATAACGCCTTCTTACTGTTTCCAATAAGCAAGATGTCATCAACATAAAGTACGAGGAATGCCACCACGTTTCTGTCACATTTCTTGTACACACAGCTCTCATCCGGACTTTGCACGAATCCATATGACTGGATAACCTCATCAAATCGGATGTTCCAAGACCTTGATGCCTGCTTAAGTCCATAAATGGATCTCTTAAGCTTACACACCAAGTGCTCTTGTCCTTTAGCAATGAATCCCTCTGGTTATTTCATGTGAATGTTTTCCTCAAGACTTCCATTTAGGAAAGCTGTCTTGACATCCATCTGCCAGATCTCATAATCCAAATGAGCAGCAATAGACAAGAGAATCCGGATTGACTTAAGCATGGCTACCGGCGAAAAGGTTTCCTCATAATCGATCCC
This sequence comes from Perilla frutescens, assembly GCA_026008535.1. Classification (NCBI taxonomy): domain Eukaryota; kingdom Viridiplantae; phylum Streptophyta; class Magnoliopsida; order Lamiales; family Lamiaceae; genus Perilla; species Perilla frutescens. Next base: position 36,348,484 of record BRKX01000012.1, read on the forward strand.
TTCTTTCTGAGTATACCCTTTTGCCACCAATCTAGCTTTGAAGGTTTCAACCTTCCCATCAGATCCTCTCTTGCGCTTGTATACCCACTTACAGCCAATGGATTTTACCCCATCTAGTGGTTCTACAAGTTCCCAGACTTGATTGTGATCCATAGATCCAATCTCAGACTCCATTGCAGTTTTCCAAGAATCTGCATCTTTATCTCGAATTGCCTCGTCATAGGTCCTGGGATCCAATTCATTGAGACCCTCTGGGAAATCTGAAGCCTCTCCCAGACCAATGAATCTATCAGGTTGGCATACAACCCTCCTACTGCGACGAGGCAGTTCATGTACTTCTGTGACACGTTGTGCAGTGTTTAGTGGTTCCTCTTTTTGTACAATTGGTGTAGGATTCGATCCACCCCTTAACTCCTCAAGGATGATGTGACTCCTTGGTTTGTGGTTTATGACATAGTCTTCCTCTAAGAATCGAGCATTGGTGCTAACAATGATCTTCTGATCCTTAGGACTATAAAACAAACCACCTTTCGTTCCTCTAGGATATCCAACGAACAGCCTTACATCAGTACGAGGAGCCAGCTTATCAGCTTCCTTGTCCAACACGTGTGCTGGGCTACCCCAAATCCGAATATGGTTCAAACTGGGCTTTCGTCCAGTCCATAGTTCTGTGGGTGTAGCAGGAACTGATTTCGATGGAACCAAGTTAAGAATATAAGCTGCTGTTTCCAGGGCATATCCCCAGAACGAAATAGGCAACTCAGAATAACTCATCATCGATCTAACCATCTCTAACAATGTACGATTCCTTCTTTCCGCCACGCCATTCTGCTGTGGCGTTCCAGGCGCAGTCAACTGGGATGTAATCCCACTCTCTGCCATGTAATCCCTAAATTCGCTTGAGAGGTACTCGCCACCACGATCAGAACGTAGTGACTTGATACTTCTGCCTGTTCGTTTCTCCGCTTCCGCCTTAAACTCTTTGAATTTCTCAAAGCATTCAGACTTGTGACGTAACAGGTAGATATAACCGTATCTAGAGTAATCATCAATAAGAGTGATGAAATACTCGAACCCTCCTCGAGCTTGAACTGACATAGGGCCGCATAGGTCAGAGTAAATCAAATCTAATAGCCCTTCGGATCTATTTCCTTTTGACTGGAAAGGACGCTTGGTCATTTTACCTTCCAAACAGGATTCACACAAAGGAAACGATTCCAGTACCAAAGAAGACAATGGTCCATCGTTTATAAGCCTTTGTATCCTCTTAAGGTTAATATGACCTAGCCTTAGATGCCAAAGATATGTTTGATTCAATTCCGAAGGTTCTTTTCTCTTGTTAGGGTTTATGATCGATGTATTCAACAGTTGTCTTTGCGTAGTGTTTTCAGTTGGTTTAAAAAGTATAAGTGTCCATCCAATGTGCCAGAACAGATAAAATGTTTACCACTAAAGATAACTACTTTGTTATCAAAAGAAACAGAATATCCATCCATAATCAATTTAGAAACTGAAATCAAGTTTCGCCTAAAACCAGGCACATAAAGACAATCTTTCAAAACCAAAGTTCTATCACTACTGAAAGGTAAAACAACGTCTCCCACTGCAACAGCTGCCACTCTCGTAGCATTACCCATGTAGACGGTGATCTCGTCCTCACTCAGCTGTCTTTTTACCAAGAACCCCTGTAAAGACATGCAAATATGATCAGTAGCTCCAGTATCTACTACCCATGACTGGGTAGAACAAGTTGCTAAACATGTTTCCACAACCAGAGTGTGAGATGTACCTCTCTTCTTCTTCTTATTAGGACATGCCGCCTTCCAGTGACCTGGTTGGCCGCACTTGAAGCACTTAGTCTTCGACTTGAATTCCTCGGGAGGAATCTTTGCCTTTGGCTTCTTCATCTTAGGCGCCTCATCTGCAGCCTTCTTAGGTGCGTTTCTCTTCTTCCTTTTTCCACCAGAAGAAGACGCTCCTTTTTCAGCTATGTGGGCCTCAGGATTGCTCTTTTGGAGCAATTCAGCCGCCTGAAGATCTATGAGCAGTTCAGTCAGGCTGACATCCCTTTTAATCATGTTAAAATTCAGCCTGAACTGCTCAAATTTCGAAGACAAGCTATGAAGAACAATGTCGATTTGAGAGTCGCCATCTAGCTCTCCACCCAAGGTCTCGATCTCAGATAAATACCCCATCATCATGAAAACGTGATCCCTAACAGGTGTGGAGTCAGACATTCTCGCATCCATTAGCTTCTTCATTGCCAAATGGCGTGCCGAGCGGTTCTGATGACCGAATAGCTGCCTAAGGTTGTACATGATATCATAAGCGGTTTTCATAGGCTCATGCTGATGTTGCAACACACTTGACATAGATGCCAAGATGTAACAGCGCGCTATCTCATTAGACCTAAGCCACTTATCATATGCAACCTTTTGGGCTTCATCAGAACCCTTATCTGGCGTCTGAGGACAAACCTCTTCAAGCACAAACTTGTGTCCCTCAGCAACAAGAACTAAGTTAAGATTACGAATCCAGTCATTGTAGTTTTCACCGACAAGTTTGTTTTCTTTGAGGATTGAGGACAGATTGGAGAGTGCCATTGATGATATGAAATAACTGAAATTAAACATGCAGTACAGTCACAAAACACGTTTAGGATAAACAGTATATAATCGAAAACCTCATAAAAATTATATACTTTTCCACCGACACTTTAAAAACGTCTTTTATAAGCCACGATAGTGTGGACGTTTATAAAAAACATCTTTAAATAGGTTAAACCTTTAATTTACCTCCAGTTGAGTTTCCTTACAACAAGCAAATTAATAGCCGGATAATTAACACGGTCATGTAATCGTCTAACTGATAAGCCACGATCATGTGGACGTTTATCAATAAATTACATCTAAGTGTGCACACCATTATCTTTGCACCAAGATCACTACTCGAATTTAACCGCTCCAGATGGAGGAGTCAGTTAGTCCTAATAGTGTTCTACAGCTATCCTTTTAGGAGATTTAATTTCTAGAGAAATCTGTGATATGACACATCCGATATGGAGGAAGACCGATGTCAACGCGCATGCCCATCACTTCTCAATTAAACCAGATATTAATGGAGACCGTATGAGATTTCTACATACTTTGGTATGAATCTCTCCCACTTAGTTATTTATGTTTGAGGTTTCATTTTATCCCATTATCGAATATGCAAACATCACATAAAATGATAAACATCCATTGTATGCTTCAACATAATAAGCAACAGTAATATTCCAACTATCATGGCTTATATCTCATGTTGATTGATGAGATAAAACTGGAAAGTCAGCTCCGGAAACAGGCTTTGAAACCGCCGCCCCTTCACCGCGCCTCGCCGAAAATCCTAGCTCCATTTAGGGTTTCGGGACGTGAACCGGTGAACCTTCCTTTTTGGTGCTGAACCACTTTCCTTCTTTTGAGTTGATCTTCGATCTTTATTCAATACAGACTATCTATTCCGAAAGGAAAAATCTAATATTGCTAGAATAAAAATTACAACTCAAAAACTCGTCTAACAGCTTTATATCTATTACATTAAACCAACGTAAAATAAAACCTAGACCTAATCCATGGATTTTCTCATGGATTAAAATCACGTAGCCAAACCGGCATACGGCCAACATTCATTCAACATAAACATACATCACATAAAATAAAGGAGCCATGATAGTTGGTAAACCTGCAAACAAACACAGTCTACAAAACCAACAATCATGTATTATATGATCCACATAAAATAACATATGATATCTATGCATGAATATTAAATAATAATCGAATTTAGCAATTAATTAAATTAATTAATTCGATATTATCCACAAGATAAAAATTGGAAATTAAAATAATTATCCACCAATTTAAATCTTGCATATTTCGAAAATATCATCAAAATAAATCTGGAAATTATTAATAATTATCCACCAAATTTATTTAATATTTTCTAACCACCCTAATTAAATAATAATTGGATATACTGATATAAATCAAAAATCTAATCCAAATATTATCCATAAGAATCTAAATCTTTAAGGATAAAGTTTGGAGATTTGATTCCAATCCAAAATCTTCCAAAACTTATCCAAATTTAAAATCTTATCACAATTGGATTTTGATAATTATTTGTATATATCCAAAAACACCTTATCCAATTTTTAATCCATAAAATTCGAAAATTACAAGAATAATAAATCTGGAAATTTGATCCACTTCAAATTCTTCCAAATTTAAAATTATATTTTCAAATCTATCTAGATTAAAATTAGGTAAATTAAGATATACATCAAATAATATCAAATCTAAATCCAACACATCCAAATTTTCGATCCACATTAATTAATAAATCTGAAAATTTGATTTTCATCAAAATCTTCTCCAAATTAATTTATTAAAATCGAAAATTACACTATATTTCACATTTGGAAATTTTGACATTAATCAAATAACTATTCCAAATAATATAGCTATAGGTTTCGAAATTTTCAAGAATAAAAATCTGGAAATTTTGATCCATTCCAAAATTACCAAATTTAAAATTCTAATTTCAAACCTATCTAGATTAGAATTAGGCAATCTTTGATATACATCAAAAAATCACCAAATCCAATTCTAATCAACAAAAAAATTCGAACCACACCACAAACAAATCTGGAAATTTTGATTTTGATCAAAAATCTATCCAAATTTATTTCCTAGGTATCGAAAATTTCAACACACAAATTAGGGAATTTTTAACACATCAAATTCGAAAATTTGATCTCCAAATTTTCGACCCCTATGAGAATTAAATCTGGAAATTTGAAGAACATCAAATATCATCCCAAATTTAATCCATAGTGACCGAAAATTCTAGTGCCATCAAAACTAGAATTCTTGATTTTTACATCTCAAATTCTTCCAAGTTTTGAATACCATAAAATCGAAATACATAGCCAATTAAATCTGAAAATTTAAACACCATAAATTTATCAACAAATTTAATCATGCAATTCGAAATTATGCCCGGATTAATCCTAGAACAATGCCAAAACCCGCTCTGATACCAGTTGTTGGGGTTTTTTCGAATTAAACCACCGCAGGACCATTTGGTTGTTCATTAATCCGTGTTCATGCAAATCATAATTTTATGTAACATGCATGTTTATCACAGTCTAATCAAAAAACATGCAAAGCAGATTCGAATCTAATAAAGCAGAAGACATAGAAACGAATCTACTTACAAATCGATAGACGGTCTGTGGACAAGATTAAAGATCTAATCTTGCTGTTGAATGAATACAGGGATGGCGCCACCTATGACCTCAAAATCATGCACCACAGTATTCCACTCCAAGATCTTCTGTTGTATTCCCGGACTGTATCTAGATTCAAAGTGGGCTGAAATCTACTAGATAGAATTGTGAAATCTATGGATAACTTTGAGAGACTAAGAGGGGCTGATTTCCTATGAATAACATCATAAAATTTCGTGCCCCCCCTCCCCTTATATATAGGGAGGGGCGAAATTTCATGTTCCAGCCCTAACGGGCTTGGGCCTCTATCTCAAGTTCAATATCCAGTCCACTATCAGTCAATTGGGCTACAACAGGGATCTAGAAGAATATTAAATTGGCCCACTAATTTATTTAATATCCAATATCTAATAAACCTAGGATATAATTAAATAAATTAAGTTTTACTTTTATTCCACTAAAGAAGTAAAACTGACCTACCAATTTAATACATATTTACGAATATGTTTTCTCCTTTAGTCCAGTCATTCCCCGTGTTTAAGATATAATGTTCATTAATTAATTATGTAAGCCTCTGACAACTATAATTAATTAACATCTAAAACCTTGAGTAGTACCACACAAGCTTTATTCATGTACGGAATAAATTCCACCTGCAGGGTTTCAACATGAACTTGTGCTTCCTCAAGAGAACATCATCAACCTGGCGCACCAGGACACAGTGCTCATGCATACTGCTCGAGACATCATGTATACATTGTTATTACCCAAGATATCGAATTCGATCTACGAAAAGATCTCACCCATTGATAAATCAAAGTAATAAACAACACACACATATGCTCGCCAATATCACATGAGTTCAGAACCCGAACTCTGTGGATCTTTATTCTCTCAGTAACTGGGTCAGAGACAGAGAATAGTATCCTATCGTGATCCTCCTCAATACACTAACCAGTGTACTAGAATAATCAGTTAGCCAAGATAAACTAACTTATCAGATTATTCTACGGTGTACCGATGGTGTGTTCAGGACCATCTAAGCCGTGAGCTCTTTAATACATTACAAGATTCTAATGATATGATCTTTACCGTGTGACTCCCCACACCATATCATCTACAATGTAAGTATATGGAACATTGCATAAAACAATTATAGAACATAATCTAAATGCAAACAGTAACTGCAATAACTTTCATTTCATATCATCATATCATCAGAAAAGTATACAAAGACAAGTCTTCCAGTATACAAAACCAACAACCAAAGCATACAAATTTTTTTAATTTCAATTTTCAATCATTTTTCAGTAAGGTGCAAGTGGTGGTTGGATCTGGGCAATGGAATGGGATGGTAGTGGGGATAGCGATCGTGTTTGTGCTAGTGTTGCTTCCCTCATTTACTCCCTGTAATTTTCTGAAGTAAGTCATGCATCCAAGTTTTTTCTTGATGATGAATCTTATTCCACCACCAATTCTCTTTAGCTTACAGAGTAGTAAAGAAATATATAGTGATAAGGCGTCATCTCCAGCAAAGACATCCAACACCGAGAATGGAATCATCGCAATGAAGTGTAATTTTTTTGCAGGTACGGTTATAACATTGGTTCTTGATTTACGGTTGATTTTAGTTCTTACTCCTTATGCCATTCAGATGTTTTTTTACTTCAGAAAGTAGGAAGTGCCCATCATTGTTCGAAAATTCAATTGCAAGCCTTTTTTTTCAATTGTGTAATGTTATGCTTCAACAATGTTACTTGTTGAATATTAAGGAGCCAATGTCGAAAAAAAATCTTCAATGAACTCCATGATATAAATAAGGAAATGATATCATTTTTGTAATGACCATTCTTTTGCTGGGTATACTCAATTAGAGCAACTGGGGTATAGCTTATAATTATGTGATCTGAAGTAATAAGTTGGCTTAAATAAATTGTGTGCGTCTTATGCTTTATCCCTAAAAGTGTAAGAGAAGGCATTGCGCATTAAGATAACTCAAGTCACTTACGTGTTCCTGATGTACATCTTTAAATTTTAGTGATGCCAAAATCTACAATTTGGTTTTAACAAGTGAGATAGTATTTTTCATGAAATGGAATCAATTTCATACTTATCGTAATCTGGGACTAGCCGCTTTGCTTACAAGTTTTTAATTGATTGACTATGGTGATATGATTTAGAGAGTTTCATTTGCTTAATTAGTTGTGGGATATTTTGTTGAAATATCTAATTGTGATTTCCTGTATATAAAAGTGCTCCTGCTCGACAAAGTCCCAATCCTCGGAGAAGACCATCTCCAAACAAAACACGTCTATTTGGGAATAAAAGTCCTAATATGGATATATAATTACAAAAAGATACGGCCATCTCCATATTTGAGATTGTTGTAAGTATTTAAACCTTCTCTATCCTAATTGACATTGATTTTTTTTTTCATCATGATATGTTTAATCTTTCATATAGTAAAGTAGTTAACTTCTGCTTTATTTCTTTTTCGAGAAAAATCATCTATCAGGCGAGATGTTGTACCAGTTGAGGATTTGCACTTTGCATCTTTCCTAACCATAGTATACTTTTTCTTAGGAGATTTTGTTTTTTGTTTTCATCTTTTGTTGAATGGTAAATAAAATATTTTGAAATCATTTGTTTTTCTACAACTACAGTGAGGACTCTTAATTATTTTGGTTCAAGCAATGAGTTGAATCTTGATTTTGAAATTGAAATGCAAAAAAACTTGAAGAATTCTCATATATTGGATTGGTAAAATGGAAAAGCTTGAATTTTGTTCTCTGTCGTTATTTATTTCTTGGAGTTCCTATAATTTAAATGCCCATTTTCCTAGCCTTAGCTTCCATTGAGAATTTTGGAACTTAATACTTTGAAATGATGGTTGACTCTTGATTAAAAGTGTACTATGCAAAATTGATTTTCACAAGGGAAGATGGCCAATTGTTTTTAATTTTTTCCATGGAGAACTTTTTTCAGCAATCATCTACCCTACACACTTTAATCTTCCTATCTACCCATAAAAACACAATATCTCTTATATTCTATACTCATCTATTTCTCTCTCTATTCAGTTTTTACTTTGTAGGATTTTGGTGGATGCTGGAAAGAGTATTATGTGATCATTTTGAGATTTCTTACGATGGAGGTGTTGCTTTGGTGGGAAGTACTACATATAAGTACCAAATATAAATACTACATTGCTTTTTCATCAACTGTTGTGACAAGATTTTCCCATCCAATTGCACAATCACTTCGGTTGTTTCTCCACTGAAGTGTAATAGGGGGAAATGGGTGACCAACAGTTAGAGAAACCTGAAATTGAATAAACAAAATAATAACTAGTACAACTCATGTGAATGAAATTATTTTTAATTCAAGAAATAAAACATACTCGAACGAAGTGATTTAGACATATTAATAGTGACAATCTTACTTTTAGATAAATCAGGGGTTCCTAAACATGTTTCCGAACACAAAGCACTAGGTTCATTAACATGTTTCTGTGTCTACTACTTTATATTCAAAAATATGTTTCTGAACCTGAATAAGCTAGTTCATAAACTTGTTTGTGAACCTTTTATTAGGGATTCAGAAACATGTTTTCGAATTTCCTTCGCAACATTCAATCTGTTATTTATGAATGACTTTCGACGATTTCAATATCCAAAATCAATAGAACTCATGAAATAACAAAAAAAATCGGTGTAAATAGTAGGAAATTACTTACATTACTTGTTTCTTCGTCATTTCCACCACTCATGGTTGATTTAATCCCAATGTGCTCAAGTTGAAAGTTTGTGAAACCCTTACAATTTCTGTCGAGGTTAGCTTCAATGATGGAATGAAAACAAACCCTTTTTGTTTTTGTATTTTTTTAATTTAATATATCATTTAATTTTTGTGGTCTGTAAAGTAAAAATTGTAGTGTATTGAAGTAAAAAAAAAAGAGTATTTTAGTAATCTCAAAATTAATTATTTTTACATTATTTTTTTTTGTGGTGTGTAAAGAAATTTTAGTGGGGCATTTAGAAACACCCTTTTCTTTTTAAGGGTTTATAGAAATTCTATATTTATTTTATTGACCTCAAATTACATAAAGAAGATAGACACCAACCCCATTTCCACACAACAGAAAATCCCCTACTACAAGATAATAATCGAAACTCCATCACATGTATCTTGTGTTTATGTAAAAAAAACGATCACGACATAAAACAGAAGATCCAAACTACAAAATCCAATATTGTTTCACAAAATGAAGAGAGGGAGAGAGACTGAAAATAAACAAGATATCAACTACATCTCGAATATACTAATTGGTACAAGCTAATAATCGAATGCATATAGTTTTGATCTAACAAGAAAATACATTGAATCATATGATGTTTTCCAACACAGTTAAGCCTTACGAGGCACAGGAAAAATAACCACTCTCTGGGTTTGGCTAGTTGCTAATTTTAGCATATAAATTAGGTAGTAAGAATGAAAAACTTTCACCAACCTGAGACCAACGTGTCTTCATCATCTCGACCAGCTAGCCACCGACAGGACTCGGGGTCTAAACAAGAGCAAACAGGATATTGGTTTGATCCATCTCATTTGTGTCTGTATGACTCCAGATGGTTCCTTTTATGGTATCTCTGTAGTATACATATAGAAATCTGTTTCATTTTTCTGCTGAATAACCTAGTCCAGAATTTTCTCTCCAGTGGAAAACAAGTTCCACACTACTGTGCCCACAATGTACAATGCAACTGCCACTTTGAACACATCGTTCCAAGAACCTGTGGAAACGTGATTCAAGAATCAAACTCGTACGTCAACTGAAAGATCGAAAGATAAATGATGCATTTGATTTGTTGTACCATGTTGAAGGATGTATCCAGTCGCAGCAGTCCCGAAGACGCCAGCGAGTACACCGGCTGTATTAGATAATCCCAACAGCACTCCCTGCAACAGAACATCATGCCATTGTTTGAACACTTGGGAGATGATTTACTGCCTAGAAAATCCTAAATATCCTTCAATAACAAGATGAGAAGAACTCACGGAGTAACGGGGTCCAATATCTTGGTGATTGGAGTATAGACCAGACTGTGAGAATGCATCCGATCCCTGAGAAAGAACAATGTGCACATTACTTCATTTGTTTTTTTGAGATAAAATGAATCATGAATGTGTTAAGAAAATAACTCTAACCTGACTGCAAGCCATGCACAGCACTGCTAAAGCAGGTGTCTTTACTTTGCTAAGCTGAGTCAGAAAAAAAGCTGGGCCGAGGAACCCGATTGACTGCATTATCTGTGATATGAAAATGTGAAGAAGAGTCATTCTCTTCTCTTGCACAATCTTTAAAGCATCACAAGTAACTACTTGCACTGTATTTCTTTGAGAGTTGTATGCAGGAAATTTGTCTGCTTGCAATACATCGATGGCTTACAAGTGCATGAATTGAAACATAAAAGTCCGGCTAGCTAAACCGAGAACGGAAATTCTTGCCTTACGAACTGATGTAATTGAGAAGCCTCTGCTTATAAGGGTATCTGCAACCCAACCACCTATATTAGCAAACACGGCCATAGTGAGCCATGGAAGCACACAGAGCAATCCAGATTCTGTGAGGTTGAAATTCAAAACCTGTATATAATAAACATGAAAATATTGAGTAGAACTGCCTATTTAGATGTAAATACATTACAGATCACGTTAAAGTTTAAACTAAAAAATTATCCGGCAATGAAATCTCATATTACAATGGAGACAAACTGAATAAGCTAAATTGTTTATTACTTTGATAGCACTCAATAGCAAGGAATACCTGATTATAGTAAGTAGGCATCCATGTCAACAGTATAAATGTTCCCCAATTATGGCAGAAATGGGATATGATGAGAGCCCATACAGGAGCCTTCGACAAAATTTTCTTCCATGGAATTGTAGAGACAGATTCTTTTGAAACATTGCCTCCCAGGATCAACTTCTTTTCCTCCAAACTTAGACTTGGATCATCTTTAGGTGAACTGTGTGCCTTGAAAAGGTGAGAGTTGAGGATTGTTAGGAAGAAAATAGAACATGAAATATGCTACTTAATTATAGCAACAAACGCTTGAAAACAATAAAAAGAATCAAACATAAGGGAAAGAGTTTTTTCCTCCACAAATATAGATATGTACTACTAAAATTGGCTCCGTCCAACTGCAAGTGACTTCACTTTTCTAACAATTTCAGGTTCTGAACAACAAAAATAAGCTTGATCTGAAGAGTATAGTGGAATAATATATAGAAATGGGAACTGCAGATGGAGATTTTGTACATCAAGGATTGTGGGATTTATTTTTTAAACAAATTAATGATTAGAAATGCATGAACCCATTTTATCTAAGGTGCAAGTTTGTTGACAGGTTGGGGTCTGGGGGACGGCGGGGGAAGGGGGCATAAATAAATATGTAATTCCTTCTCTTTATATCTTTGTCTTCTTTTTTTCTGGTTATGGAAACATCCATCCTCCTCGTACAAAGTTGTTTCAGAAAGAATTAAGGCCTTACTTTGCTCAACCAAAGTGCAAACCAGATACTTCCGAGTGATCCAAAAGAATAGAAAACAGATGGCCACCCGAACTTGTGGATCAATGCAGGAGACACTGCCAAACCAGTAACTGAACCAAGATACATGCCACTGTACACCAGTGCGAGGGATCTGCTTCTTTCGGAGACAGGAATCCATCTTGATAACAAATTATTCATGGCGGGCATAGCTACACCCTGATTAACAAAATAAACATCTTTCAGAAATGATATCATGTATCCACATATTGAGTTCTCATAACTTTCTACTATAGTGACATAAGAAGAGCAAACAGCAGGCTATGATTTGGATAAGTTTAGATAATCTCTATCGCTGAGGCCATACAACAGCCAGATTCATTCTTATCCATCCTGCGTATAACTGGAACTGAATTGTACGACCAATGTGATTCCTGAACTTTTAGGAAATCTACAAGTTGTAATACGAGTACATTGAGGTACATGTGACTAACCTTTAAACAGAAAATCAATTTGACCATTGTTTTTAAAAGTTATCTTAAACATTGTTTTATAGCAACTTCACCGTGTCATAGAAACATCAACATAGGTAAATTAAACTGCAGCCTGTCAGTAAAGAAAGAGTGAGAACTAGAACCCAAAAATAAAATATGGCAAACCTAATATAAATACATGAGTTACAGTACACAACTGATAAATTACAAATGTGTGAGGACCTTCAAGTCAGTATCAAATGCAATCTCAATTTTCAAGGTTAAGCTATAAATTGAAAATATGCAGCACAAATATCTGAAATAAAATAATAGATATGATCTAGCTTTCAAATGCAGAAATACTTCAAGTGAGGTACCGATTCATAGAGGGAAATATATGCTATCACAACAACAAAAGAGATCAAGTCCACTGCAAGTATATAAATATGGATATGAGCTGCAGTCCTTATGAGCCAAATAAGTTATATTATCCCCATTTTGTTTCTAAGAACCTGTACAAGTATATAATAATCTCTATTAAGTCAATGTAGAATACACAGGCAGCTAACCTCGCCAATTCCCATAAAAGCTCGCGTCACAAGTAAGAAAGGGAGTCCAAGTTTTGCAGCAATTGGTGTCAAAACTGTTGCGATGGACCACCAAACAACTCCAAAACCGAGTACTAGCTTCCCACCAATTTTATCAGCCCATATGCCTCCAACGATCTATTGAAAGACCACGTGAAGAAACTTAAGTAGAGAAAATAATATTACTGCTGCAGAAGTGTCTCAAGTGATGTCAGAAATCAGCTTGTGTCCTATTTATGTTGAGAAAAAATTGCTTTGCATACAAGACATGCTAAGCGAGGTGAGAAACAAAAGTTTCAACTATTCTCATCATATCCTTTAAAGAAACAAATAATGATTGGAATATAAATCAGAATGATATGATGACGAATCACATATTCTTTAAAGAACACCATAGAATAGATTGTCTTAAGTTTGCAGGAATACCACAGAAATGCAAGTGTAATTCTGACAAATACAATAATTTAAATACAGCAGTAACTATGAAGTACTCATAAACTTACTTGTTCAACATTGGTTTACAAGTCATACCAAAGCCAAAAATTTCATAGAAAAGATTAAGCACATCCTACTTGATGCAATAGAGTTTGCATTATGTAATGTTGCCAAAGATGTATAGAGGGAAGCTAGCTCAGATAATTGTGTTAAAGTGGAAATAACACAAGCCTTTCAAATAGGCCAAAGAAGTAATTCAAACACGAAAAAACCTGAGTGAGCAGATAACCCCAGAAGAAAGAAGACTGAATTAGGCCAACCGTAGCACTGTTCCAGTTGAATTCCTTTGACATAGGGAGTATTGCTATGCTCATATTCACCTAAAACAAACAAACAAAAAAGTCAGAATAATTATCTTCTTGGGCTAGTATTGAAAACAAGCATGCATGTTTTTAATATCAATTTGGACTAGGAAAATGCACACTTAGTGGAATTATCATGAAGACATCGAGAAAAGCAGATAGAGAAACAAATGATGAGCATTACACGATCCATGTTGCACAACAGAAATGCAGCAAAACACAGAAGCACCATCACCCAGCGCTTAGGGAACTGCTTCCACCATGGTTTTGCTGGCTCAGGTCCTTCAAGAGAAGAAGCTTCATTTTCCCCCTCAGATGACACTAGGGTCTCCAACTCAGTCCTTGTTACATCATGCTCTTCAGATTTGAATTCTGCCCGGGTCCTCATCACCGTTGAATGCTTTGATGGAGGCTTCTGGCCATCGTTAAAACCAAGCTTATCCAACTTCCTTGATTGAATCCAACTAGCATCAGAATAAGCTGAAGAAAGACAGCATTCCAACACTCCCCTGCTTTTTACCCTTTTGTTCAGAGACTTAACTTTCTTGCTCATCTGATGGGATATCACGAGAGCAGGATCCAAGTTAACATGAGATCTTGAGTTTGATTTTGGAACTTCTCTGTTTAGTTGATCTCTAGCAGGAATGGAGAACTGACATACATAGCCAAATGAAAAGCTTGCCCTCGGATGATAGAGCTTGCTGCAGAACATTTTTTTGTTCACATACTGCACAGCACTAATACTTGAGTGCCCATAACTTTGACGATCTGAGGGTGTTTCTCCATGACATACTTGTCCTGTTCACGAAAGCAAATGCCGGGAAGCAACTATTACAATCTTAAAGGAACCATCAAATGTAAAACATGCTACTCACAAAATGATTTAAACTGGTCCAGACATTTTGTATGGAGTGGAAGTTTTGCCCTAATAGATAGAAATACGCCTCTACATAAAACAATAAATGCTATCAAAACCTTCGAAGTTGGAACCCTCATATCAAAATATGAGCTCAAACTATTCAATGAAGCCTGAGCTTTTAAATGGATGCTGTCATTGCTGGATAGGAAGCTTATGGCAAGCCTTATTTATGCTAACTCCACCATTATTTATTTCTTTTTTTTTTGTCCTTTTCTTTTTTTTTTTTCCAGTCAGATAATCTTTCATATTTCTCAGTTGAGCCAAACTATTGGTCATTCTTCGTCACGAAAATGTCGTAGTAATTACCTAGTTCCTTTAAAATCCTCTAGTGCAACGCATCATCAGACAACTGAATTAGTAAAAAATGCTTTACAATTTAATATACTAGCTTAGACAAGCAGTTAAGTGAATGCCAGTTAATCCTATCGCCATTTTCAATACTGCAATGCACTAAGAACGATTCAGACGCCAGTAGTTAGAAATTCTGATTAATAATTAATTATATTATACATTTTGCAATACTGCATGAGAAAAGGGTAAGCTTCCAACTCCATTATTCAATATACAGAACAACAAAATAATCGAACAAAGTAATGGCAGTTTATCAAATAAAAAATTACCAGAACCGATAAAAGAGCCGAAATTCCGGTGCGAAACGACGGTGCTGATTGCCATTGCCACCGGAAAATTCTCTTCCTAGCAAAGATTTTTGAATTTATCCTGTCATGCCGCAGCTATACATACATCAATTTCTGTATAATCTTGTGAGTAAAAAATATCCAATTTCAGATTTTCTCTCACTAGAATGCGTTCCTCTCTCACTCTAAAAGTGGATAACATATGGAGCAATTGTTCTTCATACAGAATTTCAGCTCAATTTTTATTTTATTATTATTGTTATTATTATTTAGTAGCGGGAAATTATAGAAGAGGGCCTAAGGGAGACACGTGGCACGAAGCGAAAAGTACAATAAAGCCCGTTCATGCGTCTTTAATTTTGAGTTAGATTAGTAAAACAGCCCCATTTTTGGAAATTCCCCGAAAGAGTGGTATGAAAAGTAGATGAACCATGATTTGAGGAAACTTTTGCAACCGTTGATTTTGTTAGTCCGACGTGGCTTATTATGGAAATGCCACGTCATATAAGGAAAGCACCATAAGATATATTTTTTTATGGGTTAATTGTCAAATAAATTACCACGTTTCCACTCTTTTATAAATTAGACACCACATTTAAATCTAGCCAATTACAACACCAAGTTTTAATTTGTATGTGATTAAACATCCCAAATTTTTCCGACGAGTACATATTTGGCCTAAAAATTACGTTGGCATCCACGTCAACACACACATGTAACAAACGAAACCGTTTTTGTTACTTGCTCTTCTTTTTTTTTTTGTTGAAGAAGCTATTTTTTATATACTCCCTCCGTCCCAATAGCAAGGGGACGGAGATTAAAGATGAGTAGATTAATGGGTAAAGTAAGTGGGGTCCACTTCATTAAGGAGTGGGGTAGAGTAAGTGGGTATTGAAAATGGGTAAAGTAAGTTGGGTTCACTCCCTAATTTTTTCCATTTTGGGTAGGGGACCTTGCTATTAGGACGTCCAAATAAGGCAAAAGGAACCTTGCTATTGAGACGGCGTGAGTAATTATTTATTTCTAAAATAGAAAATATATTGAGAAAAACTAATAAAATCAACGTTGCTTGTTACATGTGTGTGTTGATGTGGCTGCCAACGTGGTTTTTAGACTAAATACGGCATACTTAACTCGCCAAAAAAATTAGGGATGTTTAATTCCATACAATTGAAATGTGGTGTTGTAATTGATTAAATTTAAAGATGGTGTCTAATTTACAAAAAGGTGTAAACGTGGTGATTTATTTATCAATTAACCTTTTTTTATGTAGCGGGTCGGGTAGCTATGGTTGGGCTGACCACGAGCGATTTATTGATAGGCTGCTTATTTTAATTCATGTTGGGCCGTTTTCTTCTGAACTGCTTATCCTAGTAATAGTTTATATTAACTGATGTTATTATGTTTGGGTAATTCTATTCACAGTCTCTGTTTTTCTCTTTACAACTCCCATAATTTAATAAAATAAAATTATTAATTAAATAGGCTGTTTCGTCCTTACAACTCCACCATTTAAAAATCATAACAAAATAACATAAAACTCATGTATAGCCCCCCGGCCCACTCATGATTGAAAAACAAGAAGAAAAAATCAATTGGAAACCCTAAGAAATCGACTTAATCGTCGTAAACAACGTTCTCTTCCTCATTAATCAATTGAGCTAATAGTCGTCAAAAACGTTCCCTTCTTCATTAATCGATTGAGCTGAGTCGGAAAATAAATTTTGGAACTTGAATTAATTATTTTCTAAAGATTTTATAAATTAATTAACATAATTAAATTTTATTTTCTATCTAACCCTAATTCTTTCCCTCTCCCTCCAAACCATTCGATCTCTATTCACATAAAAATTAATGAAAATATTAATCCCCAATGTTAAACACTTTTTGTTCACTATTCGATCTTTATTCACATAAAAATTATTGGAAATATTATTCCACCAATGTTAAATACATTTTGTTCACCATCGTCCTATCTTTGTTTCACCGGCGTTCACCATTCTTGAATAAAAGATAATAAAGAAAAGATGACAGTGTTGATATTTGTCTATTTTTTTACTCTTACTTTCTAGATTGAAGAAAAAATAGTGGCAGAAAGAAATTGACACCGGCTATAAAGCATTTTTCTATACAGATGCATTTTTTCAGTTATGAAAGGGTGGGGGATTTATTTGTTTTTTCTAGGATTTTAATTAATTGATGGGGCTATGGGGGGCAAATATGACTGATAAAATTATAATTATATATTAATTAATATTGGGGAGTATAAAGAGAAAAATAGGAACTGTGAATAGAATTACCCATTATGTTTATGTAATATATCGGCTGAAGAGGGTATGAGAAAAATATTCTTTTTTTACTTTTCTATTTCTTTCCTTTTAATTTTTCTTCTTTTTTTTCCTTTTCTTCTTTCATTTTTGTTTTCGATCTTCTCTTTTATATCTATCTATGTCCATTTTTTTAGTACTTAATATTTTTTAGGCACATAATCAAGGCTACCATTTATTTTGATACAATGATACTTGGCATTAATTCTTTTTCTTTTTCAATTTTTCCTTTGAAAATTTCTCCTTTTTTCCTTTCGTATTTTTCTTTTATTTTGTTTTTTGTTCTTTTCTTGTATTTCTAGCTTTTCTAATTTTTTTCTTTTATTACATAATAATTTTTAGATGTATGATCAAGTCTGCTATTTATTTTGATAATTCACACCAATTTTATTTATTTAATATTGTCATTTTTTCATTACTTTCTTTAATTTTTTTATAACATTTAGATATAATCAAGTCCATCGTTTATTTTATTAATTAACATTATTTCTACCTATATAATATTGTAATTGTAGGTTATTTAATATTGTAATTAGTCGAATCCTTATGTATTCATTTTCTAAAGTTATTTATATGGTTTTGGAATCTATCATTTCACTATTAAAGTATTAAAAGAATTATTCACTCCAAGTGATTACATGTTTTTGTGATAATTATGACCCTTTGAATCATATTTGTTTTGCATCTATAGATATAGTTTTCCTAAAAACACTTCAAATTACTTCTTATAATATTTTTCTAATTAGTCATTTATCATGATTTTCAATTATCTTTAATGCTTTAAAACTCTCTATCCCATGTGCATATGTTGAAGAGGTGGAGATGAATGGATATGTGATTTTCATCAACCTTAGTATGTTTATACGTGTACTTTGAAAAATTAATAAAATTATACCAATAATCACTGTTACTAATTTTCAATTTTTTTGTTTAACTGATGTTGTGATATTTGGTAAAACTACTTATATATTTATATGTTTTTAAATGTTAAATGTAATTAATTATTAAGATATAGGATGAAGGTTTCTAACCAACCATATAATATATGTGTAATCACATAAAAATCTTTTAAATACAATTGAGACCCACAACATTTTCTAATTCAAATACAGAACGGTCACATTCAAAATTTAAAATATTAATTTATAAATATTTAAATCTGTGTAAAGTATGGGAGAAATACTAGTTGTTATTAAATCACGATCTAGTAATATTAATTAGGTTAAAGTTACTAAATTATACTTTCATCTATTGATTTATTATAAAGAAAAATAAAATCATTTTTAGTTTCCTTAACTTAACTGGACAATATCATATCTTTTAGCATTCTTTTTTTTTTTTTTAATTTCTAGGTTTATTTGTATTTTCTGTTTTATTTATTCAATTTGTTGGATTTATATTTTTATATTTTTGAATTTGTTTTAAGTTTGTGAAATTATTAGTATGCTAGATGCAGGTATTTCTTTTTCTTTCTTTTTTAAAATAGCTTCTCGAATTTAAACAAAATAAAATTATCCTTCAAATGTTCAATTTTATAGTAATATTTTCCACCCATTTTCAAGTTTTACTCTTCTTCTGCATCAATCATGGGCGTTTTGGCATATCAAACTATATTTCTTAACAAAATATAAATAGAGTAAAAATAAATTTTAAATGCTTTTATCTTGCCTCTAATAGTTCAACTCATTTTCAACAGTAGATATCTCACATTTTTCTGCATCAAACTATGGACATTTTGGTTCATCAATCTGCATTCCTATTATTAATTAACCAATACATATAATTCATAAATTCATTAATCTCAACTGAAATAATCTCTCGTTTCCCCAGTCTTCTCCATATCCAATATTGAATCTTATAAATTATAATGGCGCCATTCTACAACAACATATATATATTCTTGGTCGTGAGTAGCAAAGCTAAACGAATTAAAGAAGTTGATGCATATGGACGAAATCGTGATAGAATGGGACCCTCTAGTAGCAGCAGCACCATAACAAGAATGTCACTAAACAAACTTAAATTCAAATTTTAAAAAGTATGATCCTAAACATATTAAAGAGGAGTCATATATCACCTAAAAAATCTACGAAAATATCATCCTAAACATATTAACGAGAGATCATATATCACCTAAAGTTTACTCAAAGCCTAAAGTTGGACATGAAGAGACTGCGAAGCTGATCAATGTTGCCAGGTTGGCCAGAATTCTTCTTCTTCGTCATTTCTGCTACAAGCGCCAGTATCATGTTGAAGAGATCCTTCACGTCAAGAAAGTGTGAAGCCTAAGGCAAAAATTGAAAGATTCCATTAGCAAACAGAAACAATGGAATACGAAGATGGAGTATACTGCATACAGATAATATACGGCGATTTTTTATCACATCAAAACTTATCCCTCCTTCTCTTCCTAACACAAACTCACAAGGCTAAATGTGTTCGCGGTTCATGGTTCATTTGATCAATTTAAACCAAATATTTCAAACACAATGAAAAGAAGATGGTTATGAAACAATTCAAAGTTTTGTCCAAGTAAATAGTAATCAGACCCCTAAATAACAGGTGAACAATGGTGAACAATGTGAATTATGTACAATTCACGAACTCTGTATTTCAGTTTAATTTTGAGTTTGAGAAACAAGGCGCCCCACAAGGAATGGATTGGTGTAGTTTTAGTGAGTTTTCACCACGCCAGTGTTCTAACCGCAGCATATACAATTAAATTTACCAATCATTTGAAAAACGGTATACAATTTTGTACAAAATCACAATAGTAATTTGTTTCTTCAAGTAATCTCTCATCTTTATAAAAGGGAGTCAAAATACTTAATTTGAAGGAACATGAATCTTAAAACAGACTTTATCCAGAAATAAGTGATCAAAGCAATTTATTTCTGATTAGAATCCACTCCACTAAGTCCTAACCTAAACACAACAATCTCATAAATGCATAAAGAAATAGCTAAAACAACACACATACAACTGGTTACATCAACATTAATTTTCCCGGCATTCATCAATCACATACTCCGGAAACTATCAACCAAGATTCAAGGCACGTAGACAGCACACCAAGTGGTTTATCAATGGTGTAAATTTTTTTCCCAACTATACGCATGTATGTGTGGGATAATATCATACATTGACACAAATACACGCATATATGCTGAATCTAACACCGATTATGCAAATTGCAACTGATCGTATTGGTAAATCAAGCAAATTTACGAAGACGGGAGAAAAAACGAACCACGAAGAGATCGAAGAGGGTTTTCTCATCAACATCGACGAAGTCGCTGTCCCAGGCACTGATTTCCTCATCACGCAAACGATTAAGCTTGTGATCGACGTGTTTTCTGCAGTAATCGATGACTTTGGCCAGAATCTCGCCGGTGATCTGAGAAATAGGAATCGTGATGTCACCGCCGGCCGGCAGAAGGCGGTGAATGGCTTGCATCTCCACAAATACTGCTTCCTCCACCGTGAAAACATGGCCGTCCGAAGTTATCAACCTAGTCACTTTCTCCGTCAACATCTCTTGCTTCTCCATCCTCTCTGTCTCTCTCTCTCCCTCTCTCGATGCCCTAATTGTGGGAGTTTCAATTAAGGTGAAAATCCGGATTTTCTAAACCCCTGGGGGAATATAAATGAGTCGAGTCCCAACAAATTGAGCATTCCACTCGTTTGCTACCAAGTTGAGTTCTGAGTTCGAGTTGAGTTCAAAATTTCAAATTGAGTTCTGAAAAATTTAAGATTGGCTTAAATAAGCTTAATGAATACTTATTAAATATAGTTAAAAAAATTGAATATACTTATTTAACAAGTACTTAATGTTGGATGTCTAAATAAAAATCCTAATAAAATTGATGAAATATAATATTAATAAATTACTTTTATTGACATATCCATTTTTAGAGCATCTTCAAGAGAGTGGTTTAAAGCACTTTGAGCATTTTTTTGGTTTCCAAGAGAGTCTCTATATGGGTCTTTAAAATAGAGATAGAGCTTTTTGCCTCTAAATTTAGAGAACCACTGTTCAACTGCTTTAAAAATGTTTTGATTTTTTTTTAATATATGATAAATCTGTTATTTGCTTCTTCTTTTTTTTTTTGTTAATTGATATATGATGGCAGATTTTTGTTTTGGTTTTTTTTTTGTTAATTTATATGTTCACGTTTTTTTTTCTTTTTTTTTTGTTAATTTATATGATTTACATTTATATATATACAAATATATATATTAATCTTATACTTTAATTTATTTCTTCCTTAAAAATATTGAAATAAAAAATTGTATATCAAAACAAAATGACATCAAAATAAAATGGCATTTAATAAGATTACATAATAAAACTACTAGACATAAAAAGAAAGAAAATACAAAGCATTAAAAATACAAATAAAGCATTGAAAAATACATCAGAAAAATACTAATCATACAACACTGAAAATGTCAATGCTCATTTGGCACTTCGAAATGCATTAGTCGACCATTTATGGGAAAATTATTCTAATTCAGAGTTTTAGAAAAAAATAGTATGTAATTTGTGTGTTTTTTTTTTCCCTGCAATTTTATTATTTTTTTTTCTATGTTGTAATATTATAGTTTATAATTTTTATTTTTATTTGCAATATTAGTATGTAATTTTGTTCATTGCAATATTATTATGAAATGTTTCCATGTTTTATTATTATTTAGTTTCAGAAATTTTAATAGTTATTTTTGTTGGAAAAATCTTGATTAAAATAAATATATAAAAAGGAATATTATGGAATATTCCTTTCTAGAGTAGAATTTAGAGTAAACTGTTGGAGATGAAGTGAAGATCATTCTGTATAATAGAGATAGAGTGCTGTAAAATAGAGTCAACTGTTGGAGATGGCATAAGTTCTTAGTTTGTATTGACTTTTATTGTACTCGGTCAGAACAATTAGTTTACTCAATTCCCTTTCGTGGCAGTACATTGAACTCGTCGGGCACACACCTTCGAATAGAGATGAAAATAAGTCAGGTTGGGTCAGATTTAGGTTTGGAAGTTCTGAGCCTATTATAGTGAAGATAGATTTGGTCTTGCCTGGCCTAGCCTATCATTTATTTTAGATTTTTTATGGGTCCAAGTCTGATCTATTTAAATATGGATGCTAGGGTTTATTGTTCGAGCATGGCTTCATGTGATGCGAAAAAATGTGACCACCTGAGTATTGGGTTCGGATTCTTATCATGCTCATTATAAACTCTTACATATCTCTAAACTGTAACAGGCAGTTTGTGTATTCCACAAAGATCACCAAATTAAACAAGCTGATTAGTGTAATCGTGTTCATATGAATACGAACTGATTCATAAACAAGCACTGAAATTGAGCCCTTTTTTTTTTAGGTTGGTGATGATGGCAACTTGTAGAAAATTTGAAGACCATTTCATATCTTATGAGGATCTTTAGATTCATATTTGTCATTTTTGATTGCTTCCTTAGAAATGGTTTTCTTGAGCTCACGAATGAGGTGAGGCGAGGGATGAATCGAAAAGAAATCTTTATTGGTTATCTCATATTTTTAAGAAGAGAATGAGGGAGAATCTTTATAATGTTAAAAAAAATTCCTAAAAACTTTAAATAATCATAACTTATTCTTTTTTATTCAATTTACGCAAAAAATATATTAAATTAAAGATTTTTTCATGCTCTTTCATTTAAGATCCATAATGCATATGTTTATTTGAGCAAAAATTGATGAAAAATACAAAAAATTATTTTTCACGTATATTCAACTCGTAACTGTCAGATATTTGCTAATATGATATCACAATATCGCTCATATCTTGTGTTTATGTTGCTAACATGAAATTTTTTATGCACGACTTTGAATTTTAAGTTGTTTTCATGAGAAAATAGTTAAAGTATGAGTTATATATAGTTAAGTTCATAAACAATTATAACTTTATCAATGCTTAATATTATTTTGAAAACTTGTAATATTTGAGAATTTAAGTCATGCTAGCGTATCATTATTCACATATTAGCAATGTGTTACTAACATATTAGCAAATTAATAGTCACATATTAGCAGTGTGTATATTCTCTAACATATTAGCAATATATTGTATGTATGAATGATGTTACACATGTTACACATGATTATTTTAAATGTGGTCCAATGTTATATGTGTGGTGTTTAATACGTGTCAATTTAATATTATGATCTCGTCAAGTTAGCAATATGAGTATATCTCATGATAGCAACAAAATTTGTTGATGTTAGCAATATACATCTTTCATGTTAGCATATTAATACAACGCCAGAAAAGACAACGGTTTTAAAGTGTTGTCTATTTAATTCCGGGAATTGGGCCCAAAATCCAAAAAAACATAACATAATTTCTAAATTATGAAAATAACCCCGCTTTCATTAAGTTCTCAAATATTACAAGTTTGCCACCTTACTTTGACTAAAACTCTGACTAAATTATGGTCATTAGATCTAATCAAATCTAAGGCTATGATTGGTTCCTAGGTTCCTTCGGGGGGAATTGGTTCCTATTTGATCCTTCATCTCTCTCTCTCTCTCTCTCTCTCTATATATATATATATATATATATATAGGGGTGGGTTAAAATGAGAACCATACCCCTATGTAGGAACTAGGAACCATTTACCTCCATAGATCTCTACAATTTGAATGGACAAGATTGATTTAAGATTTTATGGGTCAAATTGCAAAATAATAATATTCTACCAAAATTACAAACATAGTAAGGGTATTATTGAGAAACCCAAATTATGATATATATTAACAGAAACCCTAGAAACCCAAATCAGATATCTTCATTAATAGCAGAAATAAAATTATCGCCTCCCGTGTTCAACCGCTCGCCGCCCGTCTTCACCCACTCGTCGCTCGTGTTCAACCTCTTCACTTTTCCTTTTTGTTTTCTCGCATTGCATTTTTTAACCCATTCATATCCTTTTCACAGACGTCATTCTAGATATGTTGTTTTGGGCTAATTTTTTCAAATCCCAGATCTGCTGTTGCATATACGAAAAAAGAAGCAATATTGATTATTTTCTAGAAATAATTTTGTGGGTTGTTTTCTATTTTGCTGCAGGTTTGAAGTTTCTGGCTGAAATTCATGGCGGGTGTGGCGGATTTGCATCGTTTGAACGGCGTCGAGGTAAATAATTCCGATCCCATTTCCAATATTCGAGCAATGGGCATGAAATTAATCAAAATGGGAACTTGCAGAGTTTTAAGATTTTCGTGGGGTATGATCCCAAGGAAGATATTGCTTTTGAGGTGTGTCGTTATTCTTTGTTGAATAGAGCTTCGATCTGAACTAATTTTAGCAAATTAGTAACTTTTGATTAGCAAGTTAGTAATATGTATTTAGCAGATTAACTTGATATGATGTGGTTTATGTGTATTTGTTATTTATAGCAAATTGGATTTGTTTATAGCATATTTACATTTAGTTTTTAGCAAATTATGAATATATGATTAGACTGATTTTTGGTATTTAACAATTGAGCAAAATTAAAGGATTTTGGTTATTGGTTAATCGATATGTTTGCTGGTTTATATCTGATTTGGTTTAAGTTTTAGCAAATTAAGTGGATATGAGTAGCATATTTGATTGGTATTGGTTATTGTTTCATCGTTTTATTTATTGGTTTTGATTTGTTTTGTATTGATATATTTAGCAAATTAGAAACTTTTGATTAGCAAGTTAGTAATATGTGTTTAGCATATTAACTTGATATGATGTGGTTTTATAGGTATTTGTTACTTATAGCAAATTGGATTTGTTTATAGCAGATTTACATTTAGTTTTTAGCAAATTATGAATATATGATTAGACTGGTTTTTTGAATTTAGCAAATTAAAAAGGTATAATTAGTCGGTCAACTTAATTAATTATTCATTACATTCAGTTGATTATGATGTTTTTAAATAATTACTGATTAATTTTTTTAAATAATTACTAATTAACGACGGGCAAAGGGTTCTCACGAAAACCTTTTTGTATTTCCCCCCAAATTTTATCGCCATTTTTGTATGCTATTGGGATATCTAGAAAGTTAAAAAATTAATACTGGTCTTTTGTTGATAGAATTTCGATTTCATTGGTATTTGTTGGTAAAATTGCAAATTAGTACTGATCTCTTCCGTTGATGGCAAATTATGTCTTAGTGTTTGGCAAATCGTGCAACTGGTTATAGCAAAATTTCATTCTTCGGTACTATTTTTTTAAAGAATTGTTCCATTGATTATAGCAAATTGACATTTTGTTTCTAGCAAATATTTTCTCTGTTTATTGCAAGTTATTCATCTGATGATATCAAATTGGTATATGTTTATAGCAAATTTTATTGTGTTGTTATCCAATAATTATGTCGACTGTGGGTCAAAAATTATTTAATGTGTTTATAATTTGCGGCTTTCTTGAGATTCAGAATTCATAGCAAATTATTCATCTGTTTATAGCATTTTTATTCGTATGTATTTAACAAAGTGTGCAGTTGATTATAATAAAATTGCATGTTTCCCATATTGATATTTTTTTTTAGCAAATTATGTCTTGATGTTTAGCAAACCGTGCAGCTGGTTATAGCAAAATTTCACTCATAGCAAATTATTCATCTGCTTAATCGTTCTATATATATGTGTTTTGTTTGACGTGGGTTGATGTATTTAGCAAATTCATACAATATGATTAGCAAATTAGTTAGACATTATTAACAGATTCAGAACATATGTTTTTTGTTTTATGGGTGGATTTGTTTATAGCAAATTAACATTAAGTATACAACAAATTTATTTTCGTTTATAGCAAATTATTAAGATATGATTATCATTTTTTATTGGTTTTGGTTTTGGTTCTTATATATTTAGTGAATTATGTTTGTGATGCAGATAACGACGACTGCGATCACAAATCTAGATCAAAGCGACAACATGGTGTGAATGTCGCTGACTACGATACACCCGGTTCACATGTGGAAAAAATATTGGAGGCAGTCGAGAAGCGCACAAGGGATGAATACTCAAATCTAAAGAATTGATATATTTATTGATTTTGATTTTAACTGGTTTGATGTATTTAGCAAATTATAAAGATACAATTACCAAATTAGTTAGTTGTTAATAGCAGATTAGTAAGATATGTTTTGTTTATGAGTGTTTTTTGTTGATAGCAAATTAACATGTAATATTTAGCAATTTTACATTGGCTTATAGCAAATGATTTAGCTGTGGTTAGAAAAAGCTATGCGTGTTGGTTTTTGCTTAATCATTCAATTTATATGTTTTAATTTGATGTGGGTTGATGTGTTTAGCAAATTATAAATGTATAATTAGCAAATTAATTATATATTATTAACATATTAGTAAGATATTTTTTTTTTGTTATTTTGCTTTTGCTTGAAGTCCAATTTGCGAATAATATTAAGAAATCACAGTAAAATGCATCAAATTGTGTTGTGCTATTAAAATCTTGCATCAAATCCTCTTATTTTTTAAATTGCAGTAAATTTATTTGTGTTTTTTAAAAGTATATGAAATATGTATGATTGAATCATTTGTTATTAACACATCTATAATTTGCTATTAACACATCTATAATTTACTAATTACATATAAAAAATTTGCTAAAAATCGTACATACGCGTCCTTAACAGATTCCGCCTAGATTCCTACCCCTAAAAAGATACATTAATCGAGAACATAATACATGTATCTTCCATAATCAGACGATAACCGGCGTGATGATAATATACAACGGAATAAGAACTTGTGAAAAAAAAAATACATTCTTATTTTGCACAGAACAATTCATGCGATTTCAATTATTTTTTTCTTAATAACTTGAAAACTTCCACAACCAAATATGAAAAGCATCTATCGTCTATAATAAATATGAAATGATCATTATCTGCGAACATCTCATTATCATGTAAAGCACATTGAAACCATTTAAAAAAAAGACCATTATATCATCAAAAAAACAAATTATATTTTCACATAAAAATATTACCGATTTGCTATTAGCACATCTATAATTTGCTAATTGCACATAAACAATTTGCTAAAAGTCGTACATACACGTCCCCAACAGATTCTTCCCATATCCCTACGCCTACAAAGATACATTAATGGATAGCACAATACATGTATCTTGCATAATCAGACGATAACCGGCGTGATTATAATATGCGATGGAGTAAGAACCTGTAAAAAAAAATACATTCTTATTTTGCACACAACAATTCATGCCATTTTAACTATTTTTTTTTAATAATTTGAAAACTTCCACAACCAAATACAAAAGGCATCTATCGTATATAATAAATATGAAATGTTCATTCTCTGCTAACATCTCACTATCATGCAAAGCACATTGAAACTATTTAAAAAAAATCGTATTTTCACATAAAAATATTACCGATTTGCTATTAACAAATCTATAATTTGCTAATTACGTATAAAAAATTTGTTAAACGTCAAACATACGTGTCCCTACCAGATTCAACCAATATCTCTACACCATTAATGAAGAACATAATACTTGTATCTTCCATAATCGGACGAAAACTGGAGTGATCATAATATACGATGGAATAAGAACTTGTGAAAAATGACTCCTCCAGATGAACAAACAGACCGATGAAATTCGACAAAGTGGACGCCGATAAAAAAAATATGAAACAGACCGATGAAATCCGACAAAGTTAACTTGTCTATAATCTGGAATGATTTCTTCAACCATAAGAGACCCAAGCAATAAGAATGTTGAACAGGTGTGTGATGAATTAAAATATGAAACACCGATGGATACAACTCTGTAAAAAAAAGAGTTCTAAAAACCGTCCAAAGCAAAAATTCGTTCCAAAATAAATCCCACTATATATGGAACAGATATATTTACTCCAGATTTTTAATATGCATTACAATGATATATATACCCTTAATTTAATATAATTCTTAAGATATTGCATTTTTGACCCCATTTTTTTAAGATTGATCTGAGCCTTAGAAAATCATTGATCCAACGCTCCATATTAGTTCCTAGTTCCTATACAGGGCATTGGTTCTCATTTGATCTCTGATCTATATATATATATATATATATATATATATATATATATATTCAATTTTTCTTATTATTTTTTTCAATTTTTTTGGCAACTCCCCCCTCCCCCCAAATTATATGCCATAAAATACAAGAATTCTAAAATTAAAATTAATTAATTTATTATTATTTTTGAAATAAATATAAATATATACTCTAAAATTGATTTGATGAACTCAAAAATTAAAGTATGAATTTATTTATTTTTTCAAATATGGCGACTCGCGCTATGTCCTCGTCCGACACTAATGTGTGGACTCGTAGATTGCGCTCAATAATTAATTTATTTTTTTTTGAAATAAATATAAAAGCTAATTTAAATTTAAAAAAAAAACTAATTTTCAAATAAATATATACCTTAAAATAAAATTAGTGAACCCTAAAATAAAAGTGAATGCATTTAGTTTTTTTGAAATAAATATAATCATTAATTGAGATTAATTAATAAACCTAAAAAAACATGAACAGTAAAAAATTAACACAGAATAAACCCCTAAAAATCTAAAAATACAAAAAAAAGACCCTAAAGAAACATGAACCCTAAAAAAAATTAAAACTCCTAAACTCTAAACATTAATTGGAATGGAAAAAATCACAATTCGAACAAAATAAACTCGTATAAGATAAGTAGCAGACCCGTTACATTTTTAAAAGATACTGAAGTTACATAAACTGTGCGGTCATGTTCATCATCATGTACTTGAACATTGTTGTGAACATGTAAGGTCAGAATGTAGAAACGTAAGCAGATAAAGAACACGAGGTTGGTAACCATGTTCGATCAACTGATCTACGTCAGGGGGGCTTATCAAGTCCGTGAGAAACAGTTTACTACTCTGTTGAATGGTTACAAAGGCTATTACACGAAGACTCCCGTCACTCGACCCCTTTCCTACCCGATTCAACCTTTTCACTAAACTGAATTGTGAGCTCCCCTCACAATCTAGAATCCCTCTAGTTCCCATAGGAAATCTCTCCCGAGACTCTTCTAAGTGTGTATGAAAGTGAGTTTCAAACACAAACTAGAAATACAATGATCTAACCGATCAAACCTAGTCTACCCGAATACTATATGCTTTGAATATGAAGTCTTTTGACTCTCAGCCCTTTTGTGTATTCGTAAAAATTCGTGTCTTCTAAACTAGTCTGAATCCCAGGCTATTTATAAGAAACAGTTATAGCCAAAACAAGGTATTCAGAAGTCCTAGTTTGACTAGGATTGAACAAGGAAATAATTTTCTTAATTAAATCGAACTTTCCTAGTTTAGATGTCTTCCTTTAATAGAACTCCTTCTTTCATTCTTGATCTTCATCACGAACAAGGCAGCTTCTATTCCGAAACGTCCATCTTGAATCTGCAGCTTCAACTCCTTGAATCTAGCATGGCACGTCTCTTGTAATCTTTCTGGACAACCATGTAAATGATCATGCCTCTGAACATGATTAAGTACATGTCTTGATCTTCAATAAGATTGGCAGCGAAATGTTCACATAAATGTCCAGAACATGTTATTCGATCATGAATAACCAAAACCTTTTGTGTTCTTTTGAAATTGCCATAAAATCTAAACAGATAATGACAATCCCGAACAGTTAAGTGCCAGATACAAATGATAGTTTTTGAATTTTTAGTGATACTTTTTAGTGTTCATTGAGTCTGACCAGTTTTATAAATGTATGGACCTTAATGGACCCTACGTGATGCACGTGAGAATTGGTGATAATAAATACATTGGGAGGTCATAATTTGTCAAAAGAATTTAAATAATGCTTAATTTTTAATTCCATTAATGCATGATATTACATATATAATAGTAGCAATAATTGGTGTTGCTAATGCATGTGCCCACGGTTACGGTTTACGCCGATTACGGTATATGGAATTTTTTGTTATACTCTTTGTGTTACATTTTGTGTTACACTTTTAAAATTTGAATGTTTTTTTTTTGTATTTTTTCTTCAATTTTATTTTTTGTGATTTAGTTTAATTTTATGATTATTTTTTAGGGTTCATCCCACCCAATCAGGGTTTATAATTATTTTTTAATATTTAATTTTTTATTTTTAATTAATAATTCATTATTATGGTTGATTTTTTCAAAATTATGTTTTATAATTTTTAATTCATTTTTTGTGTTGATAAATGTTGACTATGATTATTTATATTATAATTAATTTTTATTGTATAATAAATATTATTAGAATCATAAATTTGATAATAAAATGCAGAGTGAAACACGAAAAAAGTGTAACATGAAATTTGAACCCGGTTACGATTACAAATCGCCAATCAGGCGATTCCGTCCAAAGTGAATCATAACCAGACCATTCAGAAATCGGTTACGATTACTGTTTATCCCGGTTACGCAATCGTCGGTTTGTCCCGGTTACAATTACAGTTAAGGTGGTTTGGCGGTTTAGGTGGTTTTTTTTCATTTTTTATTTTTCAAAAATAGAATGAAATAATTAAAAACAGTAAAAATCTATAACATTGAAAGTACAAAATACAAAGTTACAACTTATAGTTAAATTACAATTATTACAAAATTACAACTTACAATAATATAATACCCAAACTTTATAAAATTGAAATTACAAATTTACAAGCTTACAATTAAATTACAAATTGTTTCGTAGTTACAGCTTACAAAAAGGGGGAGAAAAAAGCGCAAGCGAAATTTTTTTATTTATTTTTTTAATTTCGCCCCTCAATTATAAGTTGTAACTTTGTTCAATTCAAAAATCTATAAAATTTAAAATAAAAACTTACAACGGTTATAATTAAATTACAATTATTACAAAGTTACAATTACCCAAAAACTTTATTCTTGAAATTACAAACTTACAACTTAAAATTAAAGGACAAAGATTTGTGTTAGACCGTCTAACGGGTCTCTTGCGTTAGACAGATCAAATAGGACCCAAATCCGCCTAAAAAACTCATACAAACCCGCAAAAATAGTCAACCCATGCGCGGCACGTGTGTATCACTAGGTTTAAGTAAAATATCATTATGTATAAAGTAAAATATTACTAATTATATATCGAAATATCACATAATATGAATTGAAGTATCATCAACTATGAAGTATTTTCACATGTTAAGAAGAAAATAAATGAATATTTTCTACATAAATCATAATGTGAGGTTTTAATTTATTTGATTCATTTATCTTTTTTTTTTGGAATATTTGGTGATTCTCCAAACATCATGTATCACTATATATGAAATAAAGTATCATTAATTATGTATCAAAGTATCACTTAATATGAATTGAAGTATTATCAACTATGAAGTGTTTTCACATGCTAAGAAAAAAATGAATTAATTTCTACATAAATCATAATGTGGACTTTTAAATTAATTCAAAATATTTATAATGTGAAGTTTTAATTTAGTTGATTCATTTATCTTCTCCATTTTTTGGAATGTTTATTGATTCTCCAGACATCAAGTATCACTATGTATGAAGTAAAGTATTACTAATTATGTGTCAAATTATCACTTAATATGAATTGAAGTATTATCAACTATGAAATAATGTTCACACGCTAAGAAAAAAAATGAAATATTTTATACATATATCATAATGTAAATTTTTAAATTAGTTAAAAAATGAATTATTTTCTACATAAATCATAATGTGGACTTTTAAATTAATTCAAAAAAATTAAATATATATTTATGGAAAAAATGAAAAAAAAACTAAAAAAAGGGGAAAAGGGATGTAGAGGGGGAAGGGGACCATTAAAAAAGAAAAATAAAAAAGAGAAGGACCGCTTCATGGATCAAATAGAAATCCGTCTAACGTAAAAGATCTGTTAGACGGTCTAAGAGGAGACGACCCAAATTGAAAATAACAGTGAAATACTTCATTTGTTTGTTGAAGCATTAGAGCATCTCAAGTAGTGACCACTATTTTAGAGTTTCATCTATATTATTTTACTGCTTCATCTGTATTTCATTCCCAGCCATCTATACCAAATTATGCACTAAAAGAGAATATTTCTAGAATATTCTTATTTATTTATTTTATTTATTAAACATGTCATGTACATATGCAATCTAATTTAAAATGATAGTAAAAGCTCAAAATGGGAAATAATATGTTATTAAAATTTTACTAAAAAGGTACAAGAGTTGCCCATTTGGGGTATATGTTGTCTGCTAGATAGTACCACATATCATATTATTTTCCACATATAACATAATTTGCGGGAAAAGCAACGCCTCCTCTATCAACGATGAAAAGCCAAGTCGCAGTATGCTTGATCGTCCTCTAAGATCTCTGCAAACTTGAATGTGGATGATTCTCAAGACACTAGAAAATTCAACGGTTGTCTTCAACAGGTTGAAAATCTCAATCTAAGTGCTGCAAATGAACAAATGCTTGTAGGTAGTTAAGTTATATGTATGTTTTATTTTTATATTTTTTAGTTTTAATTTTTTTAATAATGATAATTTTGTTTTTATGTTCTGCAGCTAGAACGTGAAAACGAGGCACTGATGCAACATAAAAATTATTCAAGTGGATTCAAATTCAACCATGTGTGGGCAATAATGAAGAATACGTGCAAATGTAAACGAACAAGTACCTTATATTTCCTGAAAAATATGTTCCAGAGTTTCCTAATCCATCATTGTCTTCATTATTTGCAGATGAAGATAATATTTTAAGCTCTCCATCTCAACGACCAGAGGGGGTTAGAAAGAGCAAAATGAAAAGAAAGCAAAATGAAGAATCGTCTAATTTTTTAGAGACGATTATACAAGAAAATGAGAGCCTAAAACCTTGTTTTTAGCAAATCAAGCAAAAAAATGATAGGGTTGCTTAATTGCAAAGGGAAAGCAACGAGACACAAAAAAGAATAGCCGACACCAATCAAAAGTTAAGAGAAGACTGGATTCTCAATTTGGATACTATCAAAGATCCAAGCAATCGTGAATATTTCCAACGAGAGAAAGAAATAATTTTACAAAATCAAAAAGCAAGACAATCTAACTCTAATAATTTTACTTTGTTTCGAAATTTTTCCAATCTTGGTGGAGATGTGTATAATCTCTCTTCAACGGTGTGGAATATGTTGAGGTGGCACCCAACATATTCCACACTTTGGAGGAATATTGATTGTGGGGGAGAGAAATATATTGGTGGAATATGTTTGGAGATGTTGCAAGTGTTCCTATGAATTTATTTGGAGAGAGAGTGGGGAAATGGAAGGTGGATGACACACATCAAATTGTGTGGAGAGAAATGGAAGGTGGGATTCACACAAGTGTTGTGAGGTTTTGCATGGGGCATGGTGGTGAGTCTTAAACTTGCATATGTCAGATTTTGTTGAGTTTTTTTATTTATTTTAATTGTATTTTTATATATATTTATGTGTATGTATATGTATATATTTTGTGAGGTATTTTTTTTTTCTATTTGAGTAAATATAATGTAGTTTGCATTTTTAATTGGTACAAAATTAAAATATAAATATTGCATTTAAAAATAATTAAAACACAAAACAAAAGAAAAAAAATAATATACAAAATTGGTTTATTAAGCAGAATTAACAATAATAATATACAAAATGTAGAATTATTAAAATTAGCAATAACTAGGATGCCAGTGCTGGCTGGAAAGCTTCAAAAGCGGCATGCCCGGCGCCGGCTGGAAGTGTTTTGCCGAGACAACAGTCCAACATCGGCTGGATTGCAGCGTCCGCTGGATATGTATACTGTTCAGTAGAGAGGAACGGTATTATTACCGTCCTTCTCTCCTCTCCACTATTTTACCGTCTCCTTTACCGTTATTGTTGGAGGTGATAATCTACACTATTTTGTTGATTTGTGTAGTTTACAATAGCTGTTGGAGATGATCTTATAACTTTACATGTCTAAATTAGATAGATACATACATTAAATATGTTCTCTGTGTATTAATAGAGGGAAAAAAAAAGCGAAATATGCATTGGATATTATTTATCCAAAATCGTACTGGTAGAGAAAAAGATGAAAAGAACATTAACATGATTTGAAGTGTGCTTCGAAACAAAAAATGTGAGATTTGTGCGTAGGAGTAAACAATTAAAAGGAAAAACACTAGACTAAATTACCCATGAAGAAACTAGGTTTCTTTCTGTATTTTTCCCAACTGAATAAGATTTCATATCTCCAACCTTTTGAACTATATCATGAAAACATCAATTGTTCAATAAAGTGCTAATAAGGTTACCAGAGACCAGAGTTATCTTCTAATATTAAATTTAATAACTATGACTAATTAAGTTAGTTATATAAGAGCTAATAATCGTTGATATATCAAGATTACACGGATTCTGATCTCAACTGTAGGAATAAAAAAAAAATGGTTAAATCGTGTAAACCGCCGGCTTACACTGTTAACCATCCACGCACAAACTAAACCGTAATCGGACCATGGACGGGACATTTACATTTTGTAACCGATGAATCATGGTCAACGGTTACGAAACCGTTGACCAAATCGTAATCAGCGGTTTGTAACCGCGGTCCAGCTCGGAAGGGGGCACCTCTCTAAATGCTTGATGTCATGCATATAAACTATACATCTAAAAAAAATTGATGCATATAAGCTCGAGATGTACGTACGTAATTGTAAAAGGAGCAAATACACTCAAATCCAATAGGAAATGGCCATGAAATATTATTAATGCCCAACAGATCGATTATATGAATAATATGAAGCAGTTTTACAGCATCGACAGATATTGCTACACAAACAACAGTTATACTAGAACAAGAAAAAAAATTATATATTTCTTAGCAAATACCTCACAAATACCTAAAATTTCCAACATCCATTAGCTATTTATGGATTGGAATTGGAATATGATCATTTCTTGGAATACATGGACTCCACCTTGCCATCATTCCCACCAAGCAGCATGTACTTGTCTTTCCTCGTCAACTGAGTGCACTCAAATCCAAGGGAATCAGCCAAGATCCTCTGCACGTGATTTGCCACCTCAATCGACGACTTCCCGCCCGCCTTAACCGTCATCTCCTCCGGCAGCCTCTCGAGAAATGTCACCTCGTACGTGGGCCTAGGGTTCATGAAATAGTAGTAAGCGTCCCAGAACTTGACACCCCGCACCGTGGTCCCGTGGAACATGTTTTGCTTAAGGTTGATAGCCACGGGCACGATGCGGTCGCTCAGCTCCGCAAACAAAGCACTGAATCTCAGCAGATAGGGTTCCCTGCACGTGGTCCCCTCGGGGCACACGACCAGGTCGCCCTTCTGTAGCAATGCCTTGATCATTGCTGCATCAGCCTCGCGGTCGCGTGTCAGCGCCACTGCGGGGATTGGAGAGAGTAATCTCGACAGCTTGCTGACGCTGTACGTCACGCAATAAACTTTACGGCCGAGCGCGATGGCGATCACAATGGGATCAAGGGCGGTGCGATGGTTGCACACGTAGAGGTTCCCGGGGGATCCCGGGGACGGAGGAGGGGGCGGATTGCCCTTGATCACGAGGTTGATTCCGAGCATTGGATAGGTGTAACGCACAATGCGCTCCGGCAAGGGTAGATTGAAATAGACCCGAATCAACGAGAGGGCGAACCCGAATGGCAGCCAAATGAAGGTGATGAGGGCGTTGAGCGGAGTAGGCAGCTGCACGAGGCGGCCGTCGTGGAAGATCAGTCGGCTTTTCAGGCGATCAACCGGAACTGGCTTTGCTGTTTTGCTCGGGGGCACCATGTACCCTTCCTGTTCATAATTAAAAAAAAAATCACTAAATTAAATTAATCATGGTATGTGTTTTAGTTACATATGCGTAAATTAAATCATAACATAAATACTAATTTGGGAATAAATTAAATAGTTTGTATGTTGAAAAGAGTTTGTTGCAACTGTACAGAAAATTTTGTACAATTAATTAATCACATTAAATTAGCCAGCTTCGAGTAATAAAGTCTCGAAATAAAGTTTGACACATGCCTTGTTCTACCTCTTGACTTCTTTGCATTTTGTGAGGGTAAATGATGTGACCCCACTTTTGGGTCTCAAGTCCAACCCCAACTATATAGTACTACATTCTCAACTACTACATTTATTTCATCTTTTTAATTTTGGTTTAACTATATTGAGAAAAGCTACATGTATAATTAAATGAAAATATTAATACACACACATGATTTGTACGTATATGTGATATTGGGATAGGAAATTAAAAGCAATAGGCAATAAAGGAATCCCACCTGCTCATGTATCATCACCGGCATATTGTGTGAGCTAATATGAGAAAAAATTTAATGCTCGTTGAAAACCAAAAAGGGTGCAAGAAAAGCAAGTCATTATGAATTTGAAACATTGGAAATTTGACATTAATTAGTGATAAGGGTTTTCCACGGATAAAAAAATCATTTGTCTGGCCCAAATCAAGAAATATTATAAGATCTGAAAAGCTTTCACGCAAACAATTGATCAAGGAATGAGCCAATTTCTTCTACATATAATACTATATATAAATCATCTTGTTCACCTAATTTAACATAACCTTCTTCTCCTAATATAACAAAATCAACATTGGATATATGTGTGTATATATATAGGCAGACTTTTTGACCCCACCTAAAATTGTAGCCACATGAAGATTTATATAGATCAGGTCGTTCACCAAACATTAATTTAATTTCTATAGCTACTCAACTGTTATGAAAATCATATATTATACGAACTATTCTTAAATTTATTGATAATCTTTTAGGTACTTGGTCTTCTTTATAATTAAGATCCAATTAATTAATTATGTTATATAATTAATGAAAACCAAGCAAAAAATAAATTCCAGGTTCAATACAGCAACCAGGATAGTGACAGAGAAATACTCCATGGATTTTTTTGGGGGTACAAAATCAGTCCGAACTCCAAATAACAAATATTCAAATTTTATACAGATTATCTAAATAGAAGTTAATTTCATGAGAAAATATACGCATGCACATGTAATTACTAATTACTCAACTTGCAGCTAAAAAATTAATTAGGAAAAGATGATTAACCTTGCAAATGGACATGAAATCGTGGTCGGATTCCCGATCTCCGATTCCGATATCCGGTGTCTCGTCTCCGAACTCCTTGAGCACTCCCAATTTCTTCCATTTCCCGACCAAAACCCCCGGCTTCTTCACGAATCCGGTAGCCTTCCTCGTCTTCGGATCCACCTCAATCTCCGTTCCGATCACCTTATCTCCGCCCAAAAACTCCTTCACGAACGGCTCCACCATGATCGTCGGATTCGCCGTGATTATCACTTTCCTCTTACACTTTTCGAAGAGGGCGAAGCTCTCAGCCCTCACGTCGCTCGCGTAGAACCTAGGCAGCACGGCGCGCGCGGCCAGCTCGATATCGCGCACCTTCAGTCCGGCGAAAGAGATGTAGATCAGAATCTGGATGGCGAGGGCTTCGGAGACGAAGACGTAGGCGACGGCGATGAGCGGGAACGCGAGGAGGAGGACCAGCCCGCGGAGGAGGCTGCCGGCCTCAATCGCCACCAGCATGAAGTAAGGGAAGGAGGAGCGGGAGATCAGGAGGGTTCCGTCGAGGTCCGCCGCGATCGAGTGGCGGTTCTCACCGGCGAGCTCGCATTTCTCGATCGACGGGAAGCGCGCCGCCGCCGCGGTTTTAGCCATTGTGTGTGTGTGTGTGTGTGTGTGTGTGTGTGTGGAGATTCTCCCCTCCCTCTATTATATGTGCATGTATATTAATGAGTGAGTGTGTGTAGGTGTGTTTTTGCTGGGGAGGGAAGTTGCGTTTTAAATGAGGATAAGAGGTGCTCGACTTGTGATATGACGGATATGCCCTTCTTTCGGTGGTTTTTCTTTTTTTTTATTTTATTTCTTTTCCTTTGCCTATATTTCACAATATAGTTGTTGGTAGTGTAGTATTGAATTAAGAGGAAATACACACACACAATCTCATTTTAGTTTTATAAATAAAAGTTTAATCATAATAGTTATTCTAGTATTTTATATGCATGTGTTGAATTTAGTCAATAAATAAAGGAAGGCTTTTGAGAATTAATCAGGAGTGACTAATTTTATATTCCTATATACACTGCGGATTTTTTCTTTATTAAATTGAACTAAACAAGCAATTAATATAGATAAAAAAAAAAAGGGGGTTCAATTTCTTGCTATTCTGAATGAATACATAATTAAAAGCATGCACCCAGAAAATTAGCTTTACCGTATTTTAATATCTCATGAATATACATATATATAATTATCAGTGCATTTAATTTAATATAGTTAAGTAATGTAGAAATTAATAATATTGTCGATCGGTAATCAAAACATGAATAAAGACGAAACTGTATGGGAAAAATAAGTAGGAGATAATTCATTTTATTGAAACCAAGGTAGCCATGACTATTGACAATTTCATAGTGATAGTCTCAACCAAATTAAAGACTTTCTACGAGACTTATTAGTCGGATGAGATTTCATATTACTTTGTAATATTATGTTACATTCCATGCATGCTGCACTAATTATTTAGTTTTTTTAAAAAATATTTTTCTTCGATTTTAATTTGTTATGGTTTATTTAATTTTGCACTATTAATTAATAGTGTTCATCCTGCTCAAATAGAATCTATTATAATATTTTAGTATTTAAATTTAAATTTTAGTTATTAATTGATTATTTAGAAAATTAAATACTAAAAGATTATAATAAATCCTATTTGAATATAATGGACCATAATTAACAAATATAGAGTTAAACTAAAGCATATTAAATTGAAATCAAAGAAAAAAATGGACAAAAAATAAAAATAAATTATTATATTTCAATTTTATTTTATTTTTTGTGACACATTATTTGGAATTTCACAAAGTATTAGTCCTACACTGTCTTAATTTATTTCTTATTTAAGTTGTCACGTGTTTAATTATATTCCACATGTGTATAAATTATACGATAAGATTTGAAGGATAAACCTAAAGTTGATTGTATATGTATTTATTTATTTATTTGAGCTCAAAGTGGGTAATATAATAATATATTAGTAATGGATTAAGTTTTCAAAGTTGTTTAGTTTATAATTTGTAAACATTTCTACAAGAAAAGTTGGTGGACGAAAGTTCTCTTCTTTACTACGTCCTTTGATAAAAAGCTGCAATGTTTGGTGGCCAATATTTAATATGCTTGAGACAACTACATTTAATTGGTTTTACCCCTTTCTGATTCGACCTTAAGAGTTATTATTGATGAACATAAAATTTTGTCACTATCCTCTATTTCATGCCCTTCTTGTATTTTTACATTTTAATAAAATATTTTTTTGTGTATATTTATGTATACACACGTATTTGTAATAGATACACATCTTTATTTATTTAATAACAAATCGTTATTGAAAATAATTTTCCCACCGAAGTCATTTGTAAATTTGGAAGCTATTTTTTTATTACTAATATCAATTTGCTAAGTAATATTTTATTATTAATTATGAATCATTTTAGCACAAGATTCACATATATGTTTTGGAAACAAAAATTAACATTGCATAGTAGGACTCTAAATGAACCAAACCGTTCGTGAGCTACTCGGGTATCAGCTTGAAAAAAATCAATCAAAACTTGATTGTTTATTAAACATACCGAGTTCAAACTTTTTTTTTCGAACTCGATGATTTTCTAGAGCCGAACTCGAGCTACTCGCGAGCTCGAGTTCAACTGTAAACGAGCTTTTATCGAGTAGCTCGCGAGCTTGTAATCGAGCTTATAATCGAGTAGCTCATGAGCTTTGATAAATAAAACAAAAAAAAAATTAAATTTTCGCCCCCACCAAGATTCAAACCTTAGTCAAATGTATTTCAATTCGTTACTTTATCCACTTGACCAAATTATTAACAATTATGTTAATATTAAATCAAATAATATTTTCATAACAATTCTCCAAGACTTAAATATATGTAAATCTTTATATATTATATATTGATATTATATATATAAATATAATATCATATTATCAATTTATTATCAGATATATTTAATGTATATTCAACTAATAATAATAGACTATATGAATATACGAGCATTAATAATTAATATTACCATAAAAAATGAAAACATAATCAATTATTGATATTTACAAATATTAAGTTAAGCTTATGGTATTAAACAAAAATAGGAATAAATGTAAATAGATTTATATAATAAAAATTAATGTGATAAAAAATTGATTATCCAACTTTAAGATATACATTTAGAATGTAGTTAGTTATAATATTAATATATAATGGTGTATTTGAATTTTAAAGTAGTCTAACAAAAAGCTATCTAATTATGAGGTAAATAAATAAAATTCCATTTTATAGGTATAATTAAGAACTGAAACTTGATAACGAGGCAAACACAAATGAATTTGATTAAACCTATAATATCAAATAAACATTATTACACTGAATTAAATCGGCGTTATTTATCAAAACCAATATCAAACAGTTAATAGTGTCTAATATATAATTAGGTTCATTTGATTCGACAATATATATATATATATATCAATTTACTCGATTATTATATAATATACACATATTATGCATACTTTAATAATGTGCCTAGTTCGTTGAAATATTTAATGTTTTATATCAATAAAATAAAAGGAAATGAGATATAACAATAAAATAAATTATGATTTATAAATCATATTATAAAAAACTTTAAAATTTGATTTTGAATTAAGATTATTGTAAATATTTATTTGTTAATCGAAACATGTGTAAATGTATAATGAAAAATAATAAACTAACAAGAATAATGAACTGGGCCATCAATCAACTTTTAAGGTACAATTTATA
Source organism: Perilla frutescens (assembly GCA_026008535.1). Taxonomy (NCBI): domain Eukaryota; kingdom Viridiplantae; phylum Streptophyta; class Magnoliopsida; order Lamiales; family Lamiaceae; genus Perilla; species Perilla frutescens. The sequence continues at coordinate 36,390,011 of BRKX01000012.1, forward strand.
TGAAAAATGAAAATGAATAATCGATAAATAGTAAGAAAATGAGATATGAGTGAATTATGATTATAAATTGCATAAGAAAAAATATTTTAAAATTTGAATTTGAATTAAGATGATTGTAAAATATGTATATATTGAAGTTTGAAATTAGTAATGAAAACTAATAAGCTAACATGGGTAGTCAACTAAATCACTACTTAACTAATGAATACAATTTTTACATGAAAAACGAAAATGAATGATCGATAGAATAATAAGAAAATGAGATATGAATAAAATGTAGTTTATAAATTTCATTAGAATTTTTTTTTTTGAAATTGTAATTCAAATTAAGGCAAATATTTATATATTAAAATTTGAATATTCTACATTAGTAATGAAAAATAATAAATTAAAATGAGTAATAATCATGATTACAATTACATAATTAAGTAATTAATAAAAAAATCATAATTAAAGAAAATCTGGAAAAAAAGAAGAAGAAGAAGAAGAAAAAAAGAACTCAATCACAGATTTTATTATTATCGAGCTTTTTGTCGAGTTTTTTTTTATCAAACTTGAACACATCCTTATCTAGTCGAACTCGATCATGAATTTTCTTAGTCGAACCGAACTTGAACTCGAAGTTGAAGTTCAAATCAAACTCGAGCTCGAGCTGATCGAGTATATCTTAAATGAGGGGAACTTGAATTTGAAGGTATTCGGCTCGACTCGGGCGTGTGTATTGTGCAAACCGTCAGATAAAATAAAATAAAATTAATTCACTTTAATTTTAGGGTTCACTAGTTCCATTTTATAGTATATATATTTATTTTGAAAAATAATAATTAATGGCGATTTAGTTTTAGAGTTTGCTAATTTCTTTTAAGATATATATATATATATATATTTCAAAAATTAATGCTCGGGCAGGTAGCACAGTGCGCGAGCCTCCGGCAATTCAATTTTAGAATTCAATATATAATTTCATTTTAGGGTATATTTTTTGAGAAAAGATGAAAATAGAAAATGGAGTTTTTATTTGCACCACTTAGTTTACTCTTTGCACCACTAAATTACATAAGTAAAAAATAAATAATTATAAAATTACATAAATATCCTTACTAAATAAAAATAAAATAAAATCAATAAATAAAATAAAATAAAATATTAAAAAGAAAAAAAAACATCAACGGCACATGTAGTAAACCTCTGACGCCAATTCAGGCCGGAAACTCAAGAACGTTGCAATCATGCTTCGACATCAGCGCCGTGATGTTGATCTGGCTCGACCCTGGCACCGGAGCCTCGGCTTCGGGGGAGAGGAGAATAGAGGAGATTTGAATGATGGAGATGTTGTACGGAAATACGGAATGGTGTCGACAGACTTGACGAATGTGGCGGAGACGACGACGCCGTTGTCCTGGGGGCCAAAGCCGCCCTTCAGGTCGGTGATGTTGATGAACCCGGCAGAGCCGGTCGCCGAGCATGTGGCCTGGAACATGGTGGCGGCGAGGGCGGTGCCGTTGGTGATCTGGTGGAGCTTCTTGGCGTCGAAGTAGTCGAGGAGGACGTGGAGCGAGAGCATATTCTTTATGGCGCTGAGAGTGAGGTGCTTTGAGAGTAGATCCGACATTCCGGCGTTGTCGATGGCGCAGACCATGATTATTTCATAGCAGTTAATCTCCGGGGAGAGCTACGTCACGGTTAAGTAGTGGTTGAAGGTGGAGAATTCGAGGTATTTTTCCAGAATGTGGGTGATGTTGTGGGCGTCGGTGGCGGAGGAGAGGAGGAGGAGGAGTGATAGAACCACCGCAGTGGCGGAGGAGGGGTTGGGAGGGATTCTAGAGCAGACCAGGGTGGAGGGCCGGGGGGCGGCGGCTGAGAGGGAGGGTGGCAGCGGTAAGTTGCAGGGAAGAAGAAGATTCTATTTTTTTTTAAATAAAGTTAAATTATTATTTTTAAATTTTTTTTATGTAAAAAATATATTTTAGATGGGAGGGTATTATTGTCAATATTAGTGGTGCAAAAAGTAAAAATTGTAGTGCATATAATAGATGTAGTGCAAAGAGTAAAAGTAGTGGTGCAAATAGAAACTCCCAATAGAAAATCAATAAAGAAAAATCACAGGTGATCGCTATATATTATATATGCATCAATATGATATAAACTACTCTATACGTGTGTGTGTGTGAATGTAGGTACTTTTATTAGTATTTGATTGTGTTTGGATTCAAACGTAGAGTACAAACACACACAAATTTTCAAAAGTAAAATTGGGAATTTATTTATTAATAAAAAAAAGTCAACATTGTACAAAATCCGGAATACCAAACTGAAGAAATTAAAGAGGGTCATACAAGAAACCCATTGCCTACAAGCACAAGAAATTCATTTATATGTATATATAAAGAAAACTGTTTGCCAATATATATTTATATATAATTAAAAGTGGAAAATTCATAAGTTTTCTTAATTTTGTTGGCACACTCAACCAGCTTAACTATTTTAGGGGGTGCAATTTTTGGCCAATTTAGCTAGGTCATTAATTAGGTGCCCCACTCAAGCCTAATCTCATCAACCCCGATTCGTGTATCAGTATTTTCAGAATCGGATTATGATAAAATTATTGATTCATGGTTCAACAAGTTCAACTGTTCATTCAATTTAAATAATTGATTAATATGACTAATTAATACTATATATTTTTGTATACTTTACTCCCATATACAATAACTAGTATATCACATGTGCATCGCACAGGGGATGTTATTAAGAAAATATTTATGTACAATAATAAAATTATATTCAATCATGAATTTCACATATAAATATATGAATTATATCGTTTGAATTATAAATTACTTATGTATTTTTTTTATCATTGGAGAAATTAGTTTTGGCGGTTCTAGCAGTGTTGGAAACACCCAAGTTGATTGTAAAATCGAGAAGGCAGAGTCCTCACCGCCCAGATGGTCTCGACAAAGATTAATCGGTCAATTAGGCACGAATAATTTTTTTCAAATTTTTAAAATATTTTTGTTCAAAATATGATTAAATAAAAATTTTGAGATTTTCCACCCTTTTTATACAACAACCTACATCCCAATGTTTCAATCTACAACCAATGTGGGATGAAGAAAAATTAGTAAAAGTTGCGGAACTAATTTGAGGTTTCAATTTAAGATTACTCACTCTTTATACAACCCACATCCTAATATTTCAATCTACAACCGATGTGAGATGTAGGGTAAGTGAAAGTTTAATATCTAAATAGCAATAAGTAATAATATTATAAAAAAAATGCTCAGGCGAATACAATATAAATGGAACTTTATATGCTATTATATGTAATTTTATGAACCCACTTGTGAAGAACAAAATATCATAGTCCCGATAATTGATATGTAACTTTAGAACTTCACAATTTTATACACGTGAACACACACGAATGAGGAATAATAGAAAAAATAATTTTTTTATTGAAAAAATCAAATATTATGTTTAAAAATTTTAACTCATTAAAAGATTTTTGATGTGGATGTTAAATTTTTTAATATATTTAATTAACTTAAAAATTAAAAATATATTAAATTAAATATTTTATTATATTTGTTTAATATATTTAATTCAATTTAATTCAAAAATATTTAATTTCTAAAAATTTAAAATTTATCGTATTAAATTGATAAAATCAAATATCAAATATTATACTTGATCTCAATTTGCAAAGATCATTGTTGGACCTCACAATTCATAATTTGTTCATATACAGTATTATTTCTTTGTTCTTTAATGTGGGATAAATTTTTTAGTTTAAAATTAAAATATATAAGTTTTAACTATTTAAAACATCTTTAAGGTTCAAAACTTAAATATGATAACTTGAAAATCTTAAAAATTATCTAACATTAAAATGATAAGATCAATTTATAAATTTAGAGTTTCGACCATTTAAAATTTAAATATATTTAATTTAAAAATTTGTATGCGGATCTTGATTTTTCAAATATATTTAATCAATGGGTGTTTCTAAATACGCCACTAAACTTTCTTTATACACCACTATTAAATTTAATTCAAAATAAATAATCATTAATTTACTTAAATATCATTTTTAATTTTAAAAATTACTTAAAAAAGAAATAAAATAAAAAAAAATAACCTCTTTTTTCTTACCCCAGTCACCCCACCAGCTGCATTGCCCCCCTACATTTAATTTTCTCATCTTCCTCCATTTATTTTCTTTGTAAGAATCGCTAATGAAATCAAATGCGTGTATTGATGTCGTATATTTTTGGGGCTAAAAATTGATTTCGTTAACTTCTCTAATCATAGGATTTGTCGCATAAATATTTGTAGAAATACATATATCTGATTGAGGGATTGAAATTTGGAACATGGTGTTGATGATATTACTTTAAAATCTGGTGCCATTGAAGAATTTGTCAAAATATTTTATAAATCTGAAAAATGATTTTGTCAAAGTTGGAACATAGTGTTGACGGCAACTACGTCCTTCCTCTATTATATTTTCGAAAAAAGTAATTACTGGGGAAGAAAAGCGAAGGTGGCAGAAGAAAGATGACGGCGGCGGAGGGCAATGGGTCTATAGTATGAAGGGGGAAGAGTGAGGGTGGAGAATAATTTTGTTTTTATTTCTTTTGAATTATTTTTTTTTAATTTATTTTCATTGTGAAATGATATAAATGACTTTTATTGTGGTATGTAAAGATAAAAGGTGAAAATATGAAAAAGATATGCGGTGTATAAAATAAATATGGTGTATAAAGAAAAAAGGGTGTTGTATATAGAAACACCCTTAATCAGTTAAAGAGTAGAAACTTTAAATCAATATTTTAAAAATATTTCATTTGAACTATTTAATATATATAATTCAATTCAAATATATAAATTTAAAATATATTTAATATTAAAATGATAATATCAAATATCTAAATATTACACTTGATCTCAACTTAGAGATCAACACATGTAGAATATCATTGTTGGGACTCACAATTTATAATTTGTTCATGTATACCAATATTTGTAAGTTTTTTTATGTGTGATGCTTTTTGTTTGAAAAACTAAAAGTATAAGCTTTAACTATTTGATATATATATATATATAATTCATGACATAAATATATTTAACAATTAATTGCTAAGTTCAATTAATACATTTAATTTAAAAATTTAAGTAGATTTAATTTAAAATTCCGGATATGTATCTTGATTAATACATTTAATTTGAAAATTTAAATATATTTAATTGAAATTTTGATATGGGTTTGGAATTATTTTAATATATTTAATCAACTTAAAAATTTTAAATATTTTATTTTAAATTATTATATTAGAACATTCACTCATAATACTTAAAAGAATTATAATTAACATAAACTTATGGTCCATCGTAAAGGAAAAAATAGGTGTTTAGAAAATTCACATATAAACTAACAATTTAAGGCCACATAATTTATTTCATCTTATGAACAAAATAATTTTGACAAAAAAATAAAAAAAAATTAAAAATTTATAATATCAAAATTCTAGTATTGAATAACTATATATATAATATAAATATTAATTAATTAATAAATATTTTATTTTTATTTATAGAAACTGCATTTAGGCGGGAAAACTTATTATTACTATTTATAGTGACTATCTTACTTTTAAATATAATATAGATAATTAACTAGAATAATATATACGTATTTTAGTTTTATTGAAATTATATTGTACTATTACGACTTTTTTTTTTTTTTATGTCGAGGGTAACCCGCAGCCGTTACCGTGGTGCGTACTGGGTAAACCCCACCCCTGTGTAATAGCCTGCAAACCACATAGGAGAGGTAAACCACACTTGGCAAACCAGGTGTAATAGTAATCTTTTAAATAACTGGAAACTTCATTTTACTGGTCTAATGCAGGAAAAGTAAAATACTACTATTAATTATAATAACAAAATGTATAATGAAAAGTAACCCATCACATACATATTGCGAGTCAAATTCCTACAAATATATATCAAAAATTACCTGCAGGCCATTAGGCATTTTTTTGTCCCAAATATCACATGGCTCCTAACTAGCTCTCATCACTTAATCTTCAAGATGAAATTCTCGAGTTCATAATTGGTTTCTAATTCGATCATTACAAAAATTTCGAACACGAATTGAGACACTAGTCACACTAGTTGTGGATTGGATTATTAATTTCATCGATCAAATTATTTGTTATTACATATAAATCTCTCAGTACTAGTAACTAGTAAAGCTAAAGTAGCGAATATATATAGTTAAATTATGGTGTGACATTATTGGTCTAAAACAATAGTCCTTTTTCTTTTTCTTCAAAAACCAGACAATTCTAGCTGTCAACTTAGATATAGGATCGTATAATTGAATGAATTGGACAAGTTTATCTCCATAGCACATGCCAATATATTGGCCTAGTACTAGTACCATCACTACTTAATGTTTAAATGTGTATGCATCAATTAATACGTTATTATATATAGTTAGACGCTAGCCAACATTCCTACAAAATTAAAGGAACCTATAACTCCAACCCATTTTAATTTGTTTTTTTTTTTTTTTTTTTTTCTATTACGTGTTACTTATTGGTAACCTTGTTTTGTGTGTATATAACAAATAATTGACTACTAAAATTAATTAGGTGACATTTAGAATCGAAAATTCCAAATTGTAGTAATTTTTTATACATGTAAAAGAAGAATTTGAGTTATGACTGCTAGTCGATCTACTACTGTCACCCCAAGGGCCGGTGTGTGTGTGTGTGTGTGAGAGAGAGAGAGAGAGAGAGAGAGAGAGAGAGAGAGAGAGAGAGAGAGCATTAATTGAATATAGGCTTAACGTAGTTTGAAAAGCATTAATAATACACCTACTTTCATCTAATTTCAGTTGGAAGGATGGCTAACACATAGTAATTATTTTATTTTATTTATTTATTTTTATTTTTAGAGTGGCTATTGGCTAACATAGATCACATTCATACTGTATTATCATATACAGAAAAGTTTGTTCCAGCTCACGTGCAGAAATTTTAACATACTGAAAAATAAATTAATTTGATGGCCATGTGTGTTTAATACTCTAATTCGAGTTTTATACTATAATTTAATTAGTTTTTGTTATGTAATGGGGTATAATATTTAGCATGTTTTAAAAAGACCTAAGCTATGGTACTGCGATCAAGGGCCAGTCCTGATGGCGGGCAAATATAAGGCTCCCAAATTTTAGGGGCCCAATTTTATATGTGTTTAATTACATTCTTTAAAAAATTATTTTATTCTACTTGACTGCTCTAATTTTGACATACAATATTTTGAAAGACTATTGCTGAACACACTATACTTTTTTCTTTACACACTACGTACTAAATTAATTTAAAAATCAATTATTTATGATTTTACTTAAATACCCTTACTAAATAATTTAATAAATTAATAAATATAAATTAAAAAAAAATCAATAATCATAAATTATGAAAAAATAATATATAATATATCAAAATGATCTAAAGGAGCTAAAGAACCAACAACGGAGCACGAAATTAACCAAACCATTCTGAAACTCTAACCATTCTCAAAACTTTTCAAAATCCATTTAGATTGAGATTTTTGGTAAAAATCAACCATGGAGAACGAAAAGAGTGAAGAAACAGACAATGTAAGTGATTTGCAGTATATTTTTCAATTATTTTGATAGTTTTTTCGATCTTAAGAGTAGTGTTCGTCGTAGCTAAGTCGAAAAATACAGTTTGAAACTCGTCATGGGAGGTCAAAAATATGATTTCGACCATATAATCATGCGTCAAAAACATATTTTTGAAATAAGAAGGTTCTTTCAAAAAACAGTTTTCAAAAATCATCATAACAAGTCATAAACTATTTTCTGAAATCAGTGGTTCAAGACATAAATTATTTTTCAATATTCACCAGGAAGGTTCAAAAATCTATTTCCATCCTTATTACGTTCAAACATTTCAGAATCTAATAGTTTGTCACCGATTTTCTAGGTAACAGAGAGTAGTGTTGCTAGCCCAATGTATGAGTTAGCTCTTGATTACCGAGATGTATTCTACACTATGGAGTGATTTTGTTCTCGGAAAAGCTTGATCAATTGGGGATGTGAGATGTGTTGTCATAGAGAAATCTCTTCATTGTTTCACAGATGTGGCTTCTACCTCACATTGGATGTTGTTGCTTGATACGGGGCACATGATTGCTGCAATCTATAATGTTACGTTGGTGACTTTGGGTGGTAGGTATCCAATTATATTTTTGCCTTTGAGGTCTCCAGTTCCACAAGATCCTAAACGTATCTGCATAACATTGGTGAAGTTGTCAGAAGCTAAAAAATCAAATCACTTTATTCGGGTATGTTTATTAGCGTTGTAACAGCCCGGTCCCTAGGTGGTCATTTTTAACGGGGACGGGGTGTTAGGCATAAAAACAACAGGAAAAAATAGAAATTCAGGGGGTGTTTTTAGAATTAAACTAAGTTAGCACCTCAAAACTTAGGAAACTTAACTTTACGACTCGAAAGAATTATCATTTTCAACGAATCGAGGAGTCAAAAGATTCAATCGAGTCAAAGGAACGCCTAATCAAAGGCCAATCAAAATTCAAACAGAATTCACTAATAAATGAATAGGAATCCGGCTCTTAAAACAAACAAGACCTCTTTATAGGTCATGTTAGGTCCACAAATTGTTATTTATTTCTGGTTTAGACACAACGCGGTAAACTACTTTAAACCAAACCCACAATTGGACGGGGTCAATTGTAGACGCGATAAGCTAACCCGAGTCAATCTCTCAAGGAAGACTTCGTGTGGGTAATTATCTTAAGACTATGCATGCAACATGCTAGAATGATGAAAATGAAACCTAGACATTCTAATCATGGATTTAAGATTGATTTTAACTAAGAAATTTAAAACATGCAATTTAACTAATAAAGCGCAAATAACAACGAGGATCAAGAACGAGGAAAAGATTATGAAACGAGCATTAGGGTGTGGATTCTCTTATTGGTTTCTCATTAAGCTTGCTTCAAGTTGGTTATATTGATCTCAAACATACAATAGGTCCGTCAATTGGTTTAACTTCAATTACTGTCACCGTCTATTCATTAAACCTCTATCCGCTATATCATACGAGCAAGATCAATATATTAGGCTTATGAGCCCAGTCCACCTAACGTTGAAGGAACCTAGGTCTGGATTTAGAATCTCCTCTCGGTCTCATCTAAAACCTAGTAATGCTAAGTAGTGATCAAGTACTTAACATGATAATCACAATTCCAACAACAACCAACCATTACAAGCATAAATTAAAACCAAATCGATCATCTACCCCCTAATGGAGAGATTAGCCCATAACCATGCTCAAAACAACACAAATATCATAAAAGTGCATCATCTCATAGTCAAATGAAAATAATATCAACTTCTACAATATCCAATATTCTTCACAAGTTAGGGACAAAACCCCCACAAATCATCTAATTTTAGGAAAGAAAATACCAAAAGAAAGCCTTCTAACGAGCCTAACTTCCGCGGACGGCTCGGAGACGGACCTCTTCTCGTGTCTTCTTCTTCAATCCTAGCTTGCTTGCCTCCTTTATTTTTCTTCTCCTCCTCTCTTGAATGGTAGTGATGGTGGTGAAGATGGTGTAGAGAATGGTGAAGATGGTGGTGGCGTGTGTAGAAAGAAAATGGAAGAATCGGAGAAGATGAAGTATGGTGAGTGGGTGAATGAAGGAATGGTTGATGGAATGATGGCATGTTTCTAGATATCCCCCAAATCTATTAGAGATATAAGAGAGAGAGAGAGAGAGAGAGAGAGAGAGAGAGAGAAAATCGAGATTTGTTGGGAGATTGTAAGGGAGCATTAAATGTGTGAGATTTTTGGGAGATTTGTTGGGGGGAAAAAGGAGCCAAAATCTAAAAAGAATTCTTAGGGGAAATGATATCCTATAATTTCTACTAATTAGATGGCTCAAAAAGTCTTCATCAAGAATTAAATTAATTCCAGCTGTGGAAAGAGAGTGAAGTGGAGTGGGATGAAATTACACTAAAATCGGGAGGAAAAACTGTTTCGGAGAGGAAAAAGGGGCACCCCGCGCGCCGGCGGGGTGCATGCGCGGGCGCGGGGTGGCTTGGCAGAGAGGTGGTGTGCACCGCGGCGAGGGTAGGTGTGGGCGCGGTACCAAAAGGCCGAGAGCCTTGGCCCGCCGCGGTGGCATCATGCGCAGCGACGGCGGGGGTGACCGAGCCGAGTGGGCCTCTCTGCGGGTATGGGCCCTCGGGTGCCTTGCTCCGTGCATCCATTTTGAGTGCAACTCAGTGTAATTCGATCCTTGCTTGTTCTCGTCGTCTTGATTCTTCCTTGGACTATTCGAGCTCGGCTTTTGACTTTTCCACTTGCCACCTAAATGCCGTTAAAAATTCTGTTTTTGCAATCAAATGCTCAAGTTTTTGCACAACTTGGCATAATCCACCATTAAAGCAATAAATGGAAATACACATGTAAAATCACACATAACGACATAGAATACTAGAAAATAATTTATTAAACATAATAAAATCAATATAATAAAACAATACATTTAGACACTAAACAGGTCACAACAGCTAAGACCCATCAATAGGTCAGAGGAAAATAAATCTTAATGTCCCATTCATAGGACGAAACAAGGAACAACTCAAGTTTAACTGGAAACGAGAAGAATCATGTTTGAAAGAAAAGGCCTATTCATAGGCGAACAACAATAACAAGCATTCAAGACTTATTCACATGTCAATTGAAAGTGAATAGATACCAAAATGCTTCAACAAGTACGACTTTTAAAATAGCTCGGAATCAATAAAGAATTAAATGGGTATGTCAAAAGAACTTGCTTCTATTTCTCAAAGACTTTATTGATAATTAGAATCATAACATTTAAGACATACTATTATCAAGAATCACGTTACATGTATCAAGACTAAATACTAGATATCAGAGTACTTAGCAGAAACATAGCGGAAGAAAATCATGTAACCATATAGAGCAACAACTTTGGAAACTCAGACAACTCAGACAACCCCACCAGCAGCACATCACCGGCCTCAGCATCTCAACCTGAAAATATTTGAAAAAGAGAGCGTGAGTACTAATGTACTCAGTGGGGTTTTATAAGAAAATTCTTTAATAAGCTTTAGAAATATACAATTAACAACTGGCGGTATATGGAGAGCAAAACGCAGAAGCCCTCTCCATATCCGCAAAACCTTTTACTTTCTTTCCCTAACGCCTTTTCTGGCTCAAACCTGATGCCTACTGTACCCTTAGATATGCCTTAGGATAAGAGAGGGGTTACCTCAAATACCCTACTGAGTATGCGAGAGGATTACCCAGCAGTGACTCCATTTACTTTAACAATGAATCAACATCGGTGACACAAAGGTCACAACATGATAATGCAGTAAAACTGTTCTTTGAGCTCAATATCCTGCTTAACAATAATTTAATAATAACATTCAATATTAAAACCTTAACCTTAAATCCTTAATACTTAATCCTCATCATTGAATTCTCACATTCAATCCTAAATATCAAGCCTCAAAACTTAATCATGCTTAGCATAAATCATAACCTAGATTGAACCACCTAGATTACATTCCTTAGTAAAGACTATAACCTTAATGCCATAAGAGAATACTATAATCAACCTACAAGGCATTACTTACTTAAACAACCTTCATCAATCATAATACCATCAACAACTTAACTTATGATCATAATCGTCTATACCTTAAATAAATTAACTATAAGATATCATAACATATCAAAACATCCTTTACTTAATCAAGAGCTCAAATAACAATTAACATAATCATGCTATAACTTCATTTCTTCCTTCCTTTCCTTTCCTTTCTTGTACAGAGACTAGGCCTGGCAATTCGTGTTAACAGATCGTGTTTCGTGTCGACACGATAACGACACGACACGATAAGCTCAAACATGAACACGACATGATAAAAATTTATTCGACACGAACACGATAATTTTGTATAAACACGAACACGATTTTTTATCGTGTTGACACGACACGATAATAACACGATAATAACGCAATAATTTAAAAAAAACTACATCTTACATAAATATGATATCAATCTGCATAACAACTAGAGAAATAAACTTTCAAATAAATACAAAGTATCCATAACAGTTGACTAAGTAATCCACACATTACTATTACATAAATGCATTGTCTGAACAGTGAACTCTCCACAAATCAAAAGGTTGGAATTATCAAATAATGTACTTCAAAGTTCTCCTACTCCAATTTCCAAGTCTCTGCATCCATAACAGACCTACTAAATCAACAAACACATAGTAAAATATTAGTATAGAAGTTTGATTCACAACTACTATAAGAATATCCTGGTAGAAGTTTAATTCACCTTTCAAGCAGGATTAATAGTAGAGCATTCTGGTAGAATATCCTCCACATTATTCAACAAGTCTTCCACTATCTCATGAGTTGGTAAGTCTTTGTTGAAAACTTCAAGTGGAAAATAAGAAATAATAACAGAAAAAATAAATATATTAATAATTATAACATTTAGTAGCATAAAAAAACTATAAAAAGAAATTAGTACCTTTTTCCCCAAACAACCAATCTCTACTGCAAATAATAGCTTCAACAGTGTTTGGCTTAAGTGAACTACGATATTGATCAAGTACTCTCTTACCAATACTAAAAACAGATTCTGAAGCTATAGTGGTAATGGGAATACTCAAAACATCACGAGCCATGGCAGCAACTTGTGGATATTTATATTGATTTCCTTTCCAATAACCAAGAATATCGAGATTGACTTTGGCATTCATCCTTGTTTCATCCAAATATTCCTCCAATTGTGATTTTTTTTGGCTTAATCCAAACTCATGATCTAAGGAACTAAACTCCTGCAATAAAAAAAAAAGCTATTAGCTAATAAGCAACAAAATGAATAAAATTAGTAAAATACTTTAACTGATCATTGTATTTACCTCTACCATTGCATCAGACATTTCATTGGCAAAGTTGGTTTGTGACTCTGTGGTTGTGGAGGTCTCATCATTATCACTGTTGGTAGTGCAAATCTTAGCATACTCTCCAAAAAGATCAAACAACTTCTGCTTCACTTGCGAAAATTCATGAGAATCAAGACCATAAACCTTCTTATAAGTGAACTCCACAAATTGAAGCTTATAAAGAGGATCCAAGACTATAGCCATAGTCAAGATCAAACTGAAATCTGACCAGTACTTCTCAAACTTTTTCAGCATTTGTGTAGCCATTTTCTTGATGTACTCATCTTTACTGTTCATACTTTGAGTTAATGGAGCATAGCACGTGACAATTGGACGAAAATACAAGTTTGTTGTTGGGTATTTGTTTTCAGAAAACAAGTTAGTGACATCATAAAACAAACTCAGAAAACTACGAATTTTCTCTACTCTATCTCATTCAACTGAAGGAGGGCAGTGCTTGTAGTTGGGATCGCTTAGTTGAAAATTCATAAAAGCTTTCCGGTAATACAAAGCACTATCAAGCATTAAAAAGGTAGAATTCCATCTAGTGGGCACATCTTGCCTCAATCCTCTTTTACCACTCAAAGATAACAAGTTTACAGTTTCCATAAATTTCTGCCTCCTCATCTTTGATCCTCGCACATATTTGACACTATCCCGAATCTTAGTGACAACCTTATCAATATCATCCAAACCATCTTGGACAACTAAATTGATGATATGAGCACAACATCGGATATGGAAGAATTCACCATTACAAAGAAGCCCATCATTCAAACTCAATTGTGATTCCAACAACTCAATAGACACATCATTTGCAACTGCATTATCTAAAGTCAGAGAGAATATTTTTCTCTCAATTTTCCAATCAGTAAGCATAGAAAATAACTTATTGGATAATGCTACACCAGTATGTGGAGCCGGCATGAGAGAAAAGTTCAACACTCTCTTTTGTAACACTCATTCTTCATCAATGTAGTGACAAGTTAGAGAAATATAATCATCAATGGTAATAGAGCTCCAACAATCAGAAGTTAAACTTACTCTACCAGGTATTTTTTCCAATACTGATTTCATTTTTATCTTCTCTCTTTCATAGAGTTGTAAGATATCAGCCTTCAATGTATTCCTAGATACCATTTTAACATCCCACTTAAGGTACTCAAAAACATCTATAATATGTTCATATTCAACAAATTGAAAAGGCAGGTCATGAGAAATCACAGCAGCACACAACAACTCTCGAAATTTTTTTGGATCAAATTTGGATGTACCACATTTAGACATCATTTGACCAACATCATGTGTACTCTTTCTTGGACAATTTTCTAAATGACGTATCAGATTTCCAGTTCCAGTCTTACTTGTAACTTTATCATAACTATGCCCACAATATTTGCATTGACATTTTTTGAAACCATCTTCATTTACTGGAAAAACGTTAAAATGATGCCAAACATCTGACCTTTCTTTTCTTTTCTTTTTTGGGCGTACCGTACTCTTTGAATTTGGATTTAAACTTTCTTTCAAATCAACTTTACTTCTATCATCACCACTTTTATTCTCGTTAATATGAACACTAAAACTCTCCATTTTGCTTGACATAGTTACCTAACATATCAAAAGAAAAAGCGAAGCATTCAACGGTTGTATCAGCAACAGAACAATAAAATTAATTAACTATGTGGAAAGATGAGAGACAACAGGTGTTGAATCATACTTCTAAGTCAAGGTCTTAGTATCTTACCTACACAAAGATAAGAGATGAGATGAGTGACACTGCAGGCGAGAGGTTGTTCGTGTGAGACTGCGAGCGGCGTGAATGAAGTTAGCAGCGCGAATGAGGTTAGTAATTTAGGGTTCACGAATTTGGAGTAAAATTAGGATTTTAACTTTTGATGAATTTATCTTTGAATCATTAATTTATATTTAGATAATTTGTCTCATTAGTCTTCTATATTTAGATAATAATAAAAAATATTCTAAAAAAAGAGAAACTAAAATAATAAATATATATTTTTATTTTTAATAATATTCTTGTGTAACAAGTTATTAGGTTCTTATCGTGTTATCATGTTATCGGGTATTATCAGGTTGACATATTATCAGGTTATCAGGTAACCTGTTAAATTTTATCGTGCTTAGCAGATTAACACGAAACACGACATGACACGACACGATAATTTCAGGTCGTTATCGTGTCAACACGATAACGACACGAACACGATAAGGTCAAATACTAACCCATTATTTTCATGTCGTATTCGTGTAGTGCTATCGTGTCATATCGAAAATTGCCACCCCTAACAGAGACTAATCAGACATAGCATAAAATATTTTAATTAGATATTCATCTTGCCCTATCATGTTTCTAGAGCTTATTAGCTCAAACCATAGATTTGGTTTAGAATCACCCACCTCGATGACGAGCATGTGGACGAAGTAACGAGCTGAAAAACCTTCATTGTTTCTCCTCGGGGCTCATCTCTTTCTACAAAAGCCGATTATCGACTTAGCGGTCTCCTTCGAATAATTCTAACATCTAATGAGAATTCAAACAACACCTAACCTTTCCTCCCTTAACTAGGATGTAAACACAGATTGCATGACTTTAGAACCTTTAGCAAACATGAGGGTTTGAAAGACTCGAGTTTGGAACACACTTGGAAGCAAAATATGGCTGCAGAAGCCTTGCACGGGCCGTGCTAGGCCTTGAGGCGAGAATCAAATGCCCATCTTTTCAGACACGGGCCGTGCAAGCATTGCACGGTCCGTACTAGCCTTTCACGGTCCGTGCTAGCTCTTCAGATTCCTATCGAGAGCTTTACACGGGTCATGCAACCCTTGCACGGTCCGTGCACTCCTACAAACACCGATTTTCTTCGCTCGAAGTGTTGGTTGAGGCGTTACTTGTTCATCTCTCTCTTTTCTCGACATTTTAAACTTAAAAACAAGGCTTAATAAATGCTTTAAAACTTTTAAAATCGATATTATAACAGAATAATACGACTAACTCCTTTAAACTCTTAGAAATAATGATGAAATCTAAATACGAAACTTTAAACAAGACTTAAACGAAATAAATGAGACACAACAATAATGAGAACGAAATAATAACGGAAACATAATAACAAGAATTCGATAATGAAAGACGATATGAAATACAAAATTTAAAGACAAGAAAGAAACAGGATTCGATGTCGATGAAAAAGAATGGACGGAGTCGAGTGCGTTGAAAGAAGGTGGCTAGCTCGGCGTCTTATCGAGTCGCAACAGTGGCAGAGCTACCTGCTACAACCCGACGGTGCCCCTAGCACCTTCCCCCGCAGCATATCTTCCCCATCACTCCGCTCATCAACTCGGAGGTGAACTCACGAAGAGACTCCTCTCGACTCTCGACTTTCCTCTCACTTTTCTCTCTCAAGAATGAAGAATGAAGAATGGATTTGGTGTGAAAATGAATGGAGGGGAGTGCTCTATTTATAGGGGAAGCTTTGGCTTCCAAAGGAATCCATTGTTGTGCAATAATACTGCAAAAGTAACTCCGAGTTCGGTTAAAAGATATTTTATTCAGTATCGAGGTCCAAATGACCTCAGACATGAAATCTAAAAATATCGAGAGACTCATTGGCTTGAGTACTATTGAACCAACCTGACTCAGGATGAAGAACATGTCGTCAGAAAAAAAAAAAAAGACGAGCCAAGATTCCTTTTTCAGAATTACTTTTTACTATTCACTTAGACTGACAGATTTTGCTCTCGAGCGTTTGATTGACCTCAGAATGGAAATCCGTGAATTTGAATTGATTCCTTGAGTCATTTCCCATAAGAAGGGCCTGACAGAACAAGATTCAAATTAACGAGGAGGATTTCGTAAATTTTCCAAATCATGAACGCACGCAAAAGTTACTCTTCATCAATCCTTTAAATACATTTTTCATCACCGAGACCTCAAATGACTTTAGAATAAAATTCCAAAAATACCAGAACACTCCTTGAGTCAAAACCTTTCTAACAAGATCAAAATCGGCCGTAACAGAGTTAAGATCAAAATTTTTGAAAAGACGATTTCACGAAAATTAACCCCTAAAGTCGTGACTGACATCTGACTTCACTTAAACCTTATAAAAATCTCTTCCTTAACTTTTTAATTACGCTTGAGGATTCTCTAAACCTTATTCAAAAATTTGGGGTGTTACATCCTACCACCCTTAAATAAATTTCGTCCCGAAATTTACTTCCCCTTAAACGGAAACATGGATACTTCTTCAAGAATCCAAAGCCTTACTGGAATCATATTGGTTCGAAACCTCTACTAGGTTTATAACTATAAACCAACCTCTTAGCCTTTGATTCCTTCTACCCTTCCTCAAAACTTTATCGATCTCGAAAAAAAAATGACGAACCCTAGCTAATCGGGCGCCTTCTTGGATGGATCCTTTGCACGCTCTATCCGATTCAAACTTACTTTATCTTCATCTTTAACTTCTTGATGTTCGACTTCCTTATCTTTTTGGGTCATACTCGTGATGCACCTCAATCTTTAATTCTCGTCGCAGTCATCTTCTTTTTCTCGAAGCAGTAGTCTGACTTCATGGCTTCTGCTAGTGTTCACCATCGCTTGCAAGCATAAAGATCGTATATCTAGACTTTAACCGCATGCTCGGAACTTACTTGCCGACATTCCTTAGATCGCCTTTAAGTACAACGAGCCGAGAAATTACCTTGGAAACGCGTGCTCTAACCTTGGAGAGCACTAAGCACTACTGGGATTTTACTCCCTATTTGGAACTACCACTACTCGCTCTTTCAACGATGACTCAAAGGAATACTGCTATATACTCTATGCTCTATTCCAAGATCCACACTCGAGTTCTATGAGTGGGATTAAAAGGAAACAAATACCTTTAAGTGGGGGCTTTATTTGATCAACAATTCTTTAACAAGTTTAAAAACTGTAAGAAATATAGCACTAGGTTATATGCGCCAAAATATTGCCTTTTTAGAGTACTTATAACTCGAAGGGTTCTCGCATATAATAAAGATATGGAAGAAAATCAACGGTGAGCAACTGAGAATCGTGCTGAAATATTTTCATAAAGGTGTTAGCATAGCCTGACAACAAAGTGTTATTACTGATTCTTGATGATCAGGGAGTATCATCCAAAAAGATTACAAATTATCCAAGAGGATATGATCGAAGAAATTTCAAGTGATATAAATAAAGAATTTCAAATGATATGAAGCTATTGAAGAGCGATTGATTCAATTGACACGAGAATGAATAAATAGACTCACCAAAACTTCCTATCATAATGAAATTCTCGATCTACCAAACACTAGGTCATGCTTCTTAATGATCTTCTTCAGGTTCTCTCTTTCTTTCTTGAGCGTCACGTAGCTTCTTCTTCTTCTTTACGAGGCTGTTATGAAATAGCACGAGTCGGCAGGACTCAAATGGCTGCGCTTGGCCGGGAAAGCGACATCTGGGGATCTTTTTCTATCTATCGAAAGAAATATGACTAAGCGACTTTCTTTCCCTAGCGCCTTTCTTGGCTCAAACCTGATGTCTACTGCACCCTTAGATATACCTTAGGATAAGAGAGGGGTTACCTCAAATACCCTACTGAGTATGCGAGGGGATTACCCAGCAATGACTGCATTTACTTTAACAAATAATCAACATCGGTGACACGAAGGTCACAACATGATAATGCAGTAAAACTGTTCTTTGAGCTAACTATCCTGTTTAACAATAACTGAATAATAACATTCAATATTAAAACCTTAACCTTAAATCCTTAATACTTAATCCTCATCATTGAATTCTCACATTCAATCCTAAATATCAAGCCTCAAAACTTAATCATGCTTAGCATAAACCATAACCTAGATTGAACCACCTAGATTACATTCCTTAGTAAAGACTATAACCTTAATGCCACAAGGGAATACTATAATCAACCTACAAGGCATTACTTACATAAACAACCTTCCTCAATCATAATATCATCAACAACTTAACTTATGATCAAGATCGTCTATACCTTAAATAAATCAACTATAAGATATCACAACATATCAAAACATCTAATCAAGAGCTCAAATAACAATTAGCATAATCATGCTATAACTTCATTTCTTCTTTCCTTTCATTTTCTTTCCTTTCCTGTACAAGGACTAATCAGGCAGAGCATAAAATATTTTAATTGGATATACATCTTGCCCTATCATGCTTCTAGAGCTTATTAGCTTAAACCATTGATTTGGTTTAGAATTACCCACCTCGATGACGAGCACCTCGATGATGAACATGTGGACGAAGCAACAAGCCGAAAATCCTTCCTTGGTTCTCCTCGGGGATCATCTCTTCCTACAAAAGTTGATTATAGACTTAGCGGCCTCCTTCAAAGAATTCTAACATCTAACGAGAATTCAAACAACACCTCACATTTCATCTCTTAACTAGGACTTAAACACAGATTACATGACTTTAGAACCTTTAGAAAACACGATGGTTTGAAAGACTCGAGTTTGGAACACACATGGAAGCAAAATATGGCTGCAGAAGCCTTGCACGGGCCGTGCTAGGCCTTGAGGCAAAAATTAAACGCCCAGCTTTTTTGACACGGGCCGTGCAAGCATTGCACGGTCCTTGCTAGCCTTACACGGTCCATGATAGCTCTTCAGATTCCTATCGAGAGCTTTGCACGGGTCGTGCAGCCCTTACACGGTCCATGCACTCCCACGAACACCAATTTTCTTCGCTCGAAGTGTTGGTCGAGGCGTTACTTGGTCGTCTCTCCCTTTCATCGATATTTTAAACTTAAAAACAAGGCTTAACACATGATTTGAAAAAATCGTCATTATAATGGAATAATACGACTAATCCCTTTAAACTCTTAGAAATAACGACGAAATCTAAATACGAAACTTTAAACGGAACTTAAATGAAATAAACGAGAATAACAACAATAAAGAGAACGGAATAATAACGGAAACATAATAACAAGAATATGATAATGAAAGACGGAATTTAAAGATAAGAAAGAAATGGGATCCGATGTCGACGATAAAGAATGGACAGAGTCGAGTGCGTCGAAGGAAGGTGGCTAGATCGGCATCTCGTCGAGTCGCAACGGCAGTAGAGCCACCTGCTACAACCCGACGGAGCCCCTAGCACCTTACCCCGCAACATATCTTCCCCGCCACTCTGCTCGTCGACTCAAAGGTGAACTCACGAAGAGACTCCTCTCCACTCTCGACTTTCCTCTCACTTCCCTCTCTCAAGAATGAAGAATGGAGAATGGATTTAGTGTGAAAATGAATGGAGGGGAGTGCTCTATTTATAAGGAAAGCTTTGTCTTCCAAGGGAAGCCATTGTTGTGCAATAATACTACAAAAGTAACTCTAGGTTCGGTTAAAAGCTGTTTTATTCAGTGTCGAGGTCCAAATGACCTCAGACATGAAATTTGAAAATACCAGGACACTCATTAGCTTGAGTACTATTGAACCAACCTAACTCGGGATGAAGAACAGGTCGTCAGAAAAAAGACGAGCCAAGATTCCTTTTTCATAATTACTTTTTTACTATTCACTCAGACTGACAGATTTTGCTCCTGAGCGTTCGATTGACCTCAGAATGGAAATCCGTAAATGAAAATGGATTCCTTGAGTCATTTTCCATAAGAGGGGCCTGATAAAACAAGACTCGGATTAACAAAGAGGATTTCGTAAATTTTCCAAATCACAAACACACGCAAAAGTTACTATTCATAAATTCTTTAAATACATTTTTCATCACCGAGACCTCAAATGACTTCAGAATAAAATTTCAAAAATACCGAAACACTCCTTGAGTCAAAACCTTTCTAACAAGACCAAAATCGACCATAACAGAGTTAAGATCAAAATTTTCAAAAAGTCGATTTCACGAAAATTGACCCCTAAAGTCGTGACTGACATCTGACTTCACTTAAACCTTATAAAAATTTCTTCCTTAACTTCTTAATTATGGTTGAGGATTCTCTAAACCCTATTCGAAAATCTGGGGTGTTACAAGCATTGATGCAAAATTATGTAATTATCTATTAGAAACTAAAATCTCTTTATTTTATAGTTATTCTTAACTCCAAGACATCCACTATCCCTTATATCAAGCGTATAGAAGGATTACTACGATGAATGTGTCGTTGAATGGGAAACAAGATGTCGAATTGTATGTGTTTCATGTATGGATCATTTTATTCGGATGTATTCTTATTTTGTGAACAAGATTCCTAGTTTAGATTCTCCAAGTCTAAAAGTATTTTTGAAATCTTGAACTCGAAGTTGGAGAATTATTTCTGAATTTTAACAGACAGTTCAAAAAACTATATATGAGATCTTACCCTATCGGTCGGAAAATAATTTTCGAAATCATTAACAAATCTAATTCCAGGTCGGAAAATAATGTTCGAAATCACTACAAACATGTCGAAAAACTATATATGAGATCTGACCCCATAGGTTGAAAAATAATTTTTGAAATCATTATGAGATATCAAAAATTATTGTCCGACATCTCCAAGATAACAATCAATTACAAAACACATCAAAACAACTAACATAATATATAGTTAGAATCAATATGTCAAAACATCCAACAAAGTATTAATTTATAAATAGAATCATATAATTACATCAAACACAAGTAGAAATTTTCAAGTATTGAAAAATTCACCACAAAATAGAAATAATACTAGAAATCATCTAAGTCGGCTAGATGACTCACCATGCTGACAGGAATGCTGACTTGCCCTTAGCGCCTCATAAGTTTCTTCAACCTGCCTCAATGCAAACTCAGGAGAAAAGTCTCCAACTCTCCACCGAGACACCACACGATGGAGATAATCTAATGCAATTGAATAACATGTGTATATGGTCAACATAATTTACTCGAGTAACTTCAATGTTAGGCCAATTGTTGGGGTTCTGTACTCGAGGATGAGAAATTTGATGATACCATTAAAAGTAATCCGACGCACACTGCCGAGCAAAGTGAGCATAGCATATCAGAAAACATTTTCAAAATCAAATAGAGCGTACCAGAAATATTTTTTGATAGCATATCAGATAACATTTTTTGAATTCGGGTGTAGCATATCAGAAAATATTATTCCAACTCAATTGGACAATATCAAAAAATATTTTGTGAAATCAAGCAGGACATCAAACAGTAAAGTAGCGCATATAAGAAAATATTTTCCAAAATAAATTAGAGCATATCAGAAAATAATTTTCGATATCAAGTGTAGTATATTATAAATATTTTTTGAAATCAAACATCAGCAGCACAACAAGTAGAAACATATTAGAAACACGTAAGTATATCAGAAAAAATGATTTTCGACCAAAGCGTCTTCCATCAACAAAAACCAGTTTGACGACCATAATTCTTCAGAAATGAAGAACATATACCATTTCTTCACAAAGTGAAAATCTTCAAATAATTGGAACAAATAACAAGGACCGAAGAATTTTAACTATAAAACTACATCATATTTAATTTAGAAAAACATTATCAAACATTATCACATAACAATAAAATCGAAAAAAAAATCAACATTTCTCCATTGTTTGCCACACAATCAAAATGAAAAATCAAACTTGAGAACAACCTCCATGAACTTCGATTTGGGTTGGATCAAAGAATGTTCTCTTTGAGGATCACATCATTATTCGATTTCGATTTTTACCGTTCAAATCGGAAAAAAAAACTACTGAATCCTAGCAGATGGGAGGAGTCAACGGGATATATCCATTTGCAAAATGTATTTTGATTTTCTCTTTTAATTTTATTTATTATTTTAAATTAATAATATTGTTAAAATTATTTTTTAGGGTGAAGGGTAAAAATGGAAAATTTTGTAGTGTGGAAAGTTAAAAACATAAAAAAATTAGTGTGTAGTATGAAAATAAATTGTAGTGTGTAAAGAAAAAGTTGTAGTGTGTTTAGCAACACCCAATTTGAAATTTATATTGTGTTTTATCAGATGTGTACTTGTTCAATCATAATATTTTCTTTATTGAATATATATATATATATATATATATATATATTACTAATATGTTTATACCTATAAAATTATTACAATCAAAAGCATTTTCAAAAATTTATAGAATGCTGAAAATATAATTCGGGAAAATTAGTGAACTTGGATTACTTGTAAACCTCGGATAAATTTATCACTACCCATTTTGAAATAAATTATTTCAATAATTATTCGACACACATATATTATTTGTAAATTTGTAGTTAATGATTGCATTTTTCAAGACTTAGTGATTTTACATCCAATATTAGAAAGAAAATCCAAAATACTAGTGAAAAAATTTAGAGGTCCTGTTTTTCGTTTCGCCTTATGGGCTTCCGAAATATCAGGACCCGCCCTGACTACGACGAGTATAATTAGAACTCCAATTAAAGCTTAAATCTAGTGAAGACATATATTTAGATTTATTGTTAGGTAGAAAAATAAATTAAACTATCTGACATTTCATCCGAATTTGATTGTTAAAAAAATATTTACTATGAAGATTTAAATAATAGTTGACTAGGATGTCATTTCAGCTTTTCGACAATACAATTTTTATTTTATTTTTTTTATTGAAAATGATAGAAAAGCTTACCATGCGAGCCATTATATAGAAATGTTGAATGGAACTATAAATTCCTTTAAAATGCTTAAAGAAAATTTTTGTCATAGAACAATCCTTGGAATTTTAAATTCAAGATCCTTGTTTACTATCTAGTTCGAACTATCTATTGTAATTTTAACTCGAGGATTTATTTTAATTTTCACACAAAAAACAAGTAAAAAAGTACACTTGAACATATTGTGACATTTCTCCAAAACACGTGATTTTATTATCTAATAATTAAATTTTTCATGAAAATATTTGTATGTAGATTATTGTTGATTACTCGGTTATTTAGGTTATATGGGGTTGACAAAAATGATTAACACTAGAAATCGTAGGCCCATTGGCTCATGATGGATTACATCTAAATTTGTAGGCCCATCATCCATCGCGTTAGCCCAATATTGAAATAGGTATATAAAAAAAATATACATTTTCGATTCCAATGGATTTAGTCAACTAAGCCTATATCAATTTCCATTTTCTACTATTCTAAAAAAAATATCTATTTTCTCTTTGTTTTGCCAACTTTTAGTTACAAATTTACAATAATATAATGCGTGAAATAAAATTTATATGATTCTGTCATATTATCCTAAGACCAAGATTATCGGTGCACTTTATGGCAACCGTTCGAATGCCAAGTGGCAAAAAAATAAAAAAGAAAAAAGAAAAATGATTTTGGGTTGTAGAGGAGGTTCGACCAAGAAAAAAATACAAAAATGATTTTTTGTATTTTGTAATTTTTTTATGTATTATTAAAAAAATATATATTCATTATATTTAAATTTTATTGGATATGTAAATTTTATTTGGACACTTGTATCTATTTTATTGGATATGTAAATTTTATTTGGATACTTGTATCTATTTTATTGGATATGTAAATTTTATTTGGATATGTAGATATAATGATTATTAAAAAAAATATATCCATTGTGGCAAAAATTCGGCAATCAACACTAAATTTATATTTTTTTCATCTATTTTAATTGTCGTTTGTTTATTTCAATTCATGTTGAGTTTATTATTATTTATGTTCTTATTTTGTTTATTTTGTATTTTATCATATTGTCTATTTTATAAAAGTTTGTTATTTTGTGTTGTTATAATTTTCAATAATAATTATTATTTATTTTAATTCAAATTAATTATATTATATTTATTAATAAAAGAAAATAAAAAAAATAATATATAATGTTGTAGTTGGATGTTTGGGGTGGTTGCTGATAAACTATTAAATTGTATGTGGTTGGATTAGGTAAAATATTGATGATGTGGAAGAGAGAGAAATTAATTAAATATTGAGGTTGTTTGCCTGGTTGGGATGTTTGCCCGGTTGCTGATAGTGGTAGTCTAAGCGTAAATTTGAAAAACAAGAAGCCAATATAGTTTTCGACACCTGAAAAACAAACTAGATCTTTGATGATGTGGATTATTTGTTTTAATGAAAATATATTGACTCATATACTTCAAGTCGTCAAAATAAAAAAAAAATGAGTTGATTTGGATATTACATGTCAACAGACACAACATCGATTTGATGATGTAGAATATTTCAAGTCAGCTCGTTTATTTTAATAAAAATCCATATCAACAAAAACCCAGTCTAGTCATGTTCCAGGTGCCAGAAAATGCATAAAATGTCAAATTTGATTAATTTTTAAAGGGTTAATAGGCTATAATATCACAACTTTTACAATTTTTTTGGTTTTTCACACAACCTTTCAATTTTTGTAATAATTCCAAAACTTTTCCTTTTTATTGCAATTATACCATAGAATAAAAATGAATCTAATGTGGCATAATTTTTTTTTACATATGTGCATTCCTAATCTGATGTGGCATATATTAAATGACATGATTTAATTAATTAAATATAATTCCTAAATTGAAGAAAAATGTAATCCCTAAATTGAAGAAAAAAACACGTAGAGCTCTCTTTTCATATCTGAACTTCACATCTTCACCATATTCAACTTCAATTTCACGATCTCAATCTTCTCTCCTACGTGGACGTTATGTTCAATCACTTCTGTAGATTCGGAAATCTGCAATTAATTGATTTAGTCTGGAGCAGCGGTCAATCTGTGAAACAAAAACAGAAAATACCGTAAGAGCCAAAGACCATCGGGGGGTGACGATTGTTGGGCCTCCGACGCTCAAGTCAGGAAAAGAAGAAGAGTAGAAAGAGTTAAAATACGAAACAATTGAATAATTAAATAGCCGAATAATAGTAATCTCTAGCCAGAATGTGACTAGAAATCGAGGGAATCTTCGTTCAATCGGAAAAGATCGTAAGAAAGACGCCCAGATGTTGAATCGCCGGAGTATAATGAAGTTAGAAAACGATAAACTCAATGTGTATAGGGTATGATATGAAGCTTATGGGTATTTCAGCGTAGTCGTCAAATGAGGAGGGAGGTCTCCTTTTATAGAGAGATATAGCATTGGTGTTCACGTAAATTACGGGAGCGGTTGAGGTATGATCTCATTTATTTGATCACGTCAACCCTTCCAGGTAATGCGGATGGCTAATTCAAAGTAATTCAAATTACCCGATCTTTATGAGGTTGTTCGATTAAACGACAACATTTAACCTTCATGGACCATCGTAGTGGGTTGACGAAAAATAGCCACTACAGGTAGCCCCTCATTGTCTAGGTTACAGCATGGGAGCTGGACAATGAACTGTAATGTAAATAAAATATTTAAGGACATAAGACGCCGAAGCTCTGAACGCAAGCTGCAAGGTGAGATGGTCAAGGCTTTGAAGGCAAACCATAAGACCGAACACCGAAGCCCCGAGTACAGGCCTGAAGCTGAACGTCCAAAGTTATAAAATAACTTGGAGGCAAACGCCTAAGCTTTGAGGGCAAGCTGCAAGGTAGGACAATCGAGGCTTTGAAAGCAAATCGTAAGATCAAACAGCGAAGCCCCGAGTATGGGTTATGAAGCTGAACGACCCAAGTTATAAAATAACTTGGAGGTCGAACGCTTAAGCTTTGAGTGCAAACTGTAAGGTAGGACGATCGAGGCTTTGAAAGCAAACCGTAAGATCGAACACTGAAGCTCCGAGTATGGGCTATGAAGTTGAACAACCCAAGTTATAAAATAACTTGGAGGTCGAACATCTAAGCTTTGAGTGCAAGCTGTAAGGTAGGACGATCGAGGCTTTGAAAGCAAACCGT
This sequence comes from Perilla frutescens, assembly GCA_026008535.1. Lineage (NCBI taxonomy): Eukaryota > Viridiplantae > Streptophyta > Magnoliopsida > Lamiales > Lamiaceae > Perilla > Perilla frutescens. The sequence continues at coordinate 36,416,964 of BRKX01000012.1, forward strand.
AAGATCGAACACCGAAAATCTAATATTGTTTGCCAAAAGTCACTATTGTTTGCCAAATGCACACGGGGTTGACCTTGATGCTTTTAAGACCCTAAGGTCGATATTTGAGATAGTAGAGCTTATGGTCGACATTTGGCGTAGTAGACCTTAGGGTCGATTTTTGACGTAGTAGACCCTAGGCTCGATATTTGGCGTAGTAGACCCTAGGGTCGATTTTTGACGTAGTACACCCTAGGGTACGTAGTAGACCCTAGGTTCAATATTTGGTGTAGTAGACCCTAGGGTCGATTTTTGACGTAGTAGATCCTAGGGTACGTAGTAGACCTTAGGTTTAATATTTGGCATAGTAGACCCTAGGTTTAATATTTGGCGTAGTAGACTCTAGGTTCAATATTTGGCGTAGTAGACCCTAGGGTCAATTTTTGACGTAGTAGATCCTATGGTACGTAGTAGACCCTAGGTTTAATATTTGACGTAGTGGACTCTAGGGTACGTAGTAGACCCTAGGTTCAATATTTGGCGTAGTAGACCCTAAGGTCAATTTTTGGCATAGTAGACCCTAGGGTCGACATTTGGCGTAGTAGACTCTAGGGTGCATAGTAGACCCTAGGGTCGATATTTGGCGTAGTAGACCCTAAGGTCAATTTTTGGCGTAGTAGAACCTAGGGTCCACATTTGGTGTAGTAGAACCTAGGGTCCACATTTGGCGTAGTAGAACTTAGGGTCGTTTTTTTTTAGAGTTTTTTTTTAGGGATCGACCTTAGGGTCGACCCCCCCCTTTTTCTGGGAGATTTTTTTTTAGGGTTGAGATCAACTGCATAAGGCCATCACGTGAAAAATGATCTACTTGTACATATAAGAGTTGTCGACCCTAGGGTCGATAATTTGCGGAGAAAGTCGTATAGAGGTCGACTTTTAATTTAATAGACCCTAAGGTCGATCATTTTGACAATGACAATGGTTGATCATCATGATGAGATTTACCATTGTAGAAGATCGAATTTAAGGTTGATTTATTGTTTATCCGAGTCTCAAATTTTAATCAATCCTGAAGCATAAATGGCATTGTAGATAATTGACTCCAAGGTCGACATAATAAGGCTAACATATACAAATAGGCACGCAGTTTAAAATACAATTTGTCTTGACTCGAGGTTGAACTTGCATTCAGGTTGAACCATGCCTTAGAGAGGTGGTATCGAACATTGTTCGAGAATTTTATCTTTGAAGTAGTGTCAAGGTTGACATCAATGATATTTCTCGTCTTTAGAGTGTAAAGCCATTTTTTGCTCTTTGTTATACTCGGCGCTGACCCTAGCATGCGTTAGAGATCTACATGATCATTCTTATTTGATTTGAGATGTCAACATTGATTTTCAACATGTAGGCGACAAGGTTAGATGGTCGATTGCTAAGCCATCGACCCTCCGACACTCAAGTTAGTGGCGAGTTTAAAAAATAAATAAAATAAAACTTGAGAGATTAATCCAAGAGTTTAGAAATGATACTGCTTGAGGTGAACTGCATTCTAACTATTTGCACTTTCTCTGTCTTCAACAGTTTGCAGCTTGTAAGCCCCATTTCTTACTACCTTGGTGATAAGGATCGACCTGTAACCTCGACCCAATTTGAACGATGTGGTCTGGGTAGTCGGGGTGAATCTGTACTTCATCTCGAGATCTTCCATCTCGGGTTCGATGTAGGAGGTTGACCTTAAACTTTCTCCATGCTCATATTTTGAGTTTGACGTCAATACCTCATCAACTTGGTTTACTTCTTATACCTGCACGTGGTTAGTCTTAAAAGTTGATCTGTAGCAGTATCTTGAAGTAATTTGCTCTCCACAGATCTGCTTAATTCTCTACGGGGTTGGGAAGCGTATGACTTGGTGGTAGGTTGAAGGTATAGCTCTTAGTTCGTGAATCCAAGGTCTCTCAAGGATGATGTTGTATGCTGAGGGTGCATCGATAATTTGAAACTTGGTGTGCAGGTTAACCCCTTCTGTATATACAGGCAGTGTAATTTCACCTATGGTGGCTTTGTGTTCGCCGCTGAATCCAATCAAGGTCATTGATTTTTTGACGATGTGAGCCTCGGGGACTTGCATTCCCTTCAAAGTAGATAAGAAAATTACATTAGTTGAACTCCCACCATCGATGAGAGTCCTCTTGATCATATAGTTAGAAATAAGGACAGAAATAACAAGTGCATCGTGGTGCGGGTGTGAGAGTTCAGAAGCTTCGCTGTTGGTGAAACTCAAACTTATGAGTTCCATTTTAGTGTCAGGCTTTGGTATCATAGGCGTTTATTTGAGAGATCTGCAATGCCATTTTCTGATGCCTGGGATACTCTGCTAACCTCGGATCCTCCAGTTATGCAATTAACTACATGCTCGATTGGTGGAGGCTTTAGCGAATTCCTCGAGTTTTCATCATTTTTGCTGAGGGTTTGCTTTCCCTTATCAGTCAGCAAATCTTTCAAATGGTCTCGTTTGAGTAGATCGATGACTTCGAGATGCAATGCAATACAGTTATCTATTCTATGGCCGTGGTCTTTGTGGAATTCGCAGTACTTTGTTCTGTCACGTTCATGATCTGGGCTCCTCATCTTGAGCGGCCACTTCACTGTACTACCAAGTTCCTTTAAGGCATTGATGGCTTCTGAGGGTGTGAGGCATATGTTGTATCCCTGCAAAGCATCGGTCATATGGATCTAAATTATTCTCTCGGCCTTGAGGTTTGTAGCGATCATTGCGAGGGTAAGGGTCAACTCTTCTTCTATCATTTCTGTAGGAGTTTCTTCCTTCATCTCGACCTCTCAGCTCGGGTCGATAGTACTGATCTTTATCTTCCTCCTACTTAATTTGTGTCCATGCCTTTGCTAAAATATCATCCATTGTCTTACACGGATACTTTGTGAGTTCTTTATAGAGGTCTGAATCCCTCTTGAGCTCCTTTCTGAAGGCTGATATGGCGGTGTCTAGGGGTGTAAGTGAGCTGAGCCTACTCGCGAGCTACTCAGGATTGACTCGAACAAAACTCAAACTCGACTCGAAGTAAGTCGAGTCGAGCTCGAGCTCGAGCTACTCGACTAGAATTCGAACTTGAACTCGAGCTTCATTATATGCAACTCGATAGGCTCGCAAGCCTTATCGAGCTTAAGGGTGTTTTGACAATTTTACCCTTCTTATTGTCTAGTATTTACATTTCTACCCAATCATATAAAAGGCTTAGAGATAAGAGATGATTCATTTCAAACCCTAGATGCAATTCCTCCGCCTTCCAGTCCTCCCAACCTAATTCCCAACCGTTATTCACATTCCGTCTCTCAACTCGTAGTCATGCGTACCGCACGCTGACCGGCGACCACTCCTCCGGCTACAATGCTAATTCCACAGAAATAAGAAATCTCACCGTGACTGATTATTACAGTCGAAGTGCGTTGTCTCTGAGCTGTGAGCTTGTGAGAAATGAGACCCCATTTGAGTTGCTGAAGAAATGGTGAAAGGCTCAAACTTGAAGAAGCTTGGTTTGTTAGGAGATTTGTGTGAGAATAGCTCAGCAGCTTAATTTCTCTTGGGCGAAATTCTTGAAGCTGTGAAAGTGGGGGTTTTAAGATGAACACTACTATTTTCAAGGTGGGAATTGTTTGGTTAATCTTTTCTTTACTTTTTGCTATTGCATGATATTTTCGAACTCTTGAAATGCGTTTAGATTGCTTGAACTTGATGGATTTTTGAATGAATTTGATTGACTTGGTTGTGTGAGCTTCAACTGCCTATGAAGTACCTGCCTGCAAGGGAAGTTTAGAATTCTGTTTTCTCTTGCAGCGGTGTTCTGGAGGCATTAAGGATTGTATCTTACAGAGTGACAATGTAAATTGTATGATTTTTAGTATGAAATATCGGTCTGCAGATCTAAATTGTGAACCATTCAATTAGTTGTCATTCTTTGTTAATTTCATTCTGCGATAATTTCATGCTAGGCTCAACAACAACTAATAAGTTGTCCATCTCTACATACTGCAACTGATAAGTGATTATTTCGAAATACTCTTTGAAAAAAAAAAGAGAAACTGAGTGGCAGTTATACATGGGTGCTATATAAATAATTTTGTGTGTTTTAAATATCTTTTTTCTTTGTTTTGTTGCAGGTATTGCATGTTAGAGGTTAGGGAGTAAAAGTTGATGGAAAATGTTGTGTGTAGGTTGTGCCACGAGCTGACAGAGTTTTAGTTCATCTGGAGGCTCTACTTGAGGTACCATTTTTCATGTTTTCTCCTTTTTTTTTAAATTTAATTTTGTTGAATGTTTCAAGTTATAAATTTTTATATTGTTGTTTGACGTTTGGGCAGATGATAGAATTGTTTGTGAATTGTGTATAGCATATGATTTTTTTTTATTGATTGTGATCTATTCAATTAGTTGTGATTCTTTGTTAATTTCATTATGTGATAATGTCAAGTTATAAACTTTTATTTTGTTGTTTGGCTTTTGGGCAGATGATAGAACTGTTTGTGTATAATTTCATGTTTAACTCAACTTGTTTATCTGCATTTTTATGCTCCAATCATTATCTGCATCTTTCTGCTCCAACCATTTTTCATATTATCTCCATTTTTTAAATTTAATTTTGTTGAATGTGTTAAGTTATGAGCTTTTATTTTGTTGTTTGGCTTTTAGGCACATGATAGAATTGTTTGTGTATAATTTCATGCTTAGCTCAACTTGTTTATCTGCATCTTTCTGCTCAAACCATTATCTGTATCTTTCTGCTCCAACCATTATTTTTGCTATATAAATAATGTTGCTGGTGTTATATAATAATGTTGCCGCTTTGTAATTTGTAAATGATAATATTATTTTAAATATCATTTCAGATCCGAAAATGTCATCCTCTCCTCCGGAAGTCTCATCAGCAAAAGTGAATGTACCACCACCTGCTTCGCAAAACTCAACTGATGATCAATCTTCACCCATTGAAACTCCGAATTCCTTTGATGATGCTGCTGCTAGGTCTGCTGCAAATACTAACAATACCAGTAATCAATGCCATACTACTGAAGATGATCCACATTTTGCACCGAAGAAAAGATAAAAGACATCTAAAGTGTGGTTAGAGTTTCATGAAATTGTTGATGGAAACAAAGCAGAGTGTATACATTGCAAAGCTCAACTATCCATATTGAATAGTAAGAGTACTACCCACCTCTCCAGACACTTGGATGCATGCATAAAGCGAAAAATGCATCAGAAACATCAAAGAAAGCTTAGCTTGCAAACAATTAATGAAGATAGTGAACAAACAACCACGTTTGCACTCACAGATGGCAAGTTTGACATGGCCAAAATGAGAGAGTCAGTTGCACATTGGATTTTGATGCACAAGCATCCATTTACAATTGTAGAAGAGGAAGGCTTCAACATGATGCAAAAGCGTGGTATCTTTGAGTGGCAGCAGGTGTCACGTAATACAATCAAGAAGGATTGTGTTCAAGTGTTTGAAGTTGAGAAGAAAAAATTGAAGGCACAATTGAAGAACATCTCCAAAGTTAGTGGGACTACAGATTTGTGGAGATCAACCAATCAGAAGATTGAATACATGGTTCTCACAGGACATTTTATCGACTCCAATTGGAAATTGTAAAAAAGAGTTCTTAGTTTTGTTCATCTACCGCCTCCTCATCGTGGTGTTGAGATTGCAGATAGCCTTTACAAGTGTATGAAAGATTGGGGTATAGAGAATAAGATATTCACCATTTCAGTTGATAATGCTTCAAACAATGATGTCGCCATCAGGATTTTGACGGATACTTTCTCAAGAAATAAGAAGCTACTTTGTGGAGGTAAATTATTTCATATACGGTGTTGTGCACTTATGGTTCAAGATGGGCTATCAGAAATTGCCCATATTATTGAAGACATACATGAGAGTGTGCTTTTCATCAACTATAATGAGGCACGACTTCGAGTCTTTTCTGAAATTGTGCAATAGCTGTAACTACCGCATCGAAAGCTTATTCTTGAGTGCAAGACAAGATGGAATTCCACATATGATATGTTATCATCTGCCATCAAGTTTAAAGAGGTATTTCCAAGATACAAAGAGAGAGAACCACGATATACTTGTTGCCCAAGTAGTGAAGATTGGTTGAAAGTTGAGAAGGTGTGTTCTGTTTTAGAAGTGTTTGATTCAGCCACTAAAATCATCTTTGGGAGTGAGTATCCAACTTCTAATTTATTTCTTAATGAAATTTATCGAATCAAAGTGGTGTAGGATAAGATTTATGGGAATGGAGTTGAAGATAACGACTTTCTTCGTGTCATGGTTTGAGCTATGAAGAAAAATTTTGACAAGTATTGGGGTGAGTGCAACTTGTTGATGTTTATAGCCGCTATTTTAGATCCAAGATGCAAGATGCGGGTAATTGAGTTTAGCTTTCCCAAAATATATGATAAAGATGAAGCTCGGGATAATATTCAGAAAGTCAAAGAAGCATTGTATGAGTTATACAATGAATATGTGGCTGAAATGTATTTTGATGGCTCAACTCAAAGTGATGAAGCTGTTGGCAGTGCTCTCAATTGCACTAATAGTCAAGAATCAGTTTCAGTTTCTGGTTGGTCTGAGTTTACTCAATTTGTGAAGTCAGTAGAAACTATTCAACCACAGAAGTCAGAGTTGGATAACTACTTAGAAGAAGGTTGTTTTATCTGTGAAGAAAACTCAGCACCATTTGATGCTTTGGAATGGTGGAGAGTGAACACCTTGAAGTATCGCATTTTATCTAAAATAGATCGTGACATACTAGCTATTCCTGTCTTGACCGTGGCATCTGAAGCTACTTTTAGTGCAGGGAGTCGAGTTATTGATGCATATCGTGCCTCACTAAATGCTGATACTGTGCAAGTATTGATTTGTGGTGGAGATTGGTGTCGTAGTCTCCATGGTGTGAAGAGAAAAAACAAAGTGAGTTAAATTTTTTATGTTTGCTTGTACTTTATTTTTCTTATTTTTATTCTAATTACCTATATCAATTAATATCTTTTAATTTTATTTTTCTTTTTATAGAGTGAGAAAAAGCCTCAAAAGATTATGTTGCCCATTCCTTGATGATGGAAGGTACATACAATTTGATGCATGAATTCGTGTCTAGGACTGATTTTGGTATAATTGCTACTTGTTGGTTGAAGTAATTGGTTTAATTTTAATGGCAGCTTGTCAACTGTGACTCTAGAGAAGTCCTCATACAACAACTGTGAGTCTGTGACTTGTATATTGATATGGAAGTTTCCATGCTCTACTTAAAATAGGTTTCATGTATTTGAACCCAACACTGATATTTGCAAAATGATGATTTCATTTGATCTTGTTTTGTTTTTAAAGAGAAGATGAATATATGGTGGTTGAAGCTCACTATCTTTTTTTTTCTTTTGTTGCAGGTTTGCAGCTATTTGCATGTTGGAGTTGGAGGAGAAAATGTTGATGGGAATTTACTATTTTCTGTTATGTTTTATTCCAAAACTATGACTCAATTGCTAGTTTATTTCAATGACTTTGTCTAATTTATTTGAACTGTAAGCTTGCTACTTCATTTCAGTAGAATTTGTAAGAGGACTCGTTTATATTGTAGGGATTTAATTTTCCAGCATTTAATTCAATTAAATAGATAGAACAATAAAATAAAAATAATCGAGTCGGGTTCGAGCTCGAGCTTAAGCTTGAACTCGACTCGAGTTCGACAGTCAAGTCAAGCCGAGTCGAGCTCGAGATTTACAAGTTTTCAATCGAGTCGAGCTCGAGCTCGGCAAAATAGAACTCAACCGAGTCGAGCTCGAGCTCGAGCTATCAATCTTCTGAGTCGAGTTCGAGTTCAAGTTCGATCACCCCAGTACTCAACTCAGCTCGGCTCACTTACACCCCTAGTGGTGTCAGCATTGTAGCCTGGTATCTCTACCTTCTCTCTATTGAACCTTGCAACGTAATTTCTAAGTGTTTCATTTAGGTACTGGATAATGGCGTAGAGGTCGTCGGAATGTTTCTCAATTTTTCAGCTGCTGGCGAACTATTCTACGAAAAGATCTGTGAGTTGTGCAAATGATCCAATCGAAGCGTTGGGAAGGTTTGTAAACCACTGCAGTGTGGCTCCTGATAGGCTTGACCCAAAACCTTTGCACATGCAGGCTTTTCTAAGGGACTTTGGTATTGCTGCGATGAACATCTTCTATTTATACTGTGCGATATGGTCATCCGGATCTAAGGTTCCATTAAATAACTCCTTAGATGGTAGGGTGAACTTCGAATGCATCTCTGTTAACCCAATTTCATCCACAAACGGTGAGTCAGCAAAGCTATTTAGTGCAGCCTTACGGATTGGTAGAGGTACACCAGGAATTCGCGTTATCATTACCTCGATACCTACCAGTCGTTGCTCCAATTCACTTGGGTGATCGATCATTCTCTGATCGAATCCCTGGTTGAACCTGCGCTGCTGTTCAACCCTTTCTTGCTTGAGGGTTTGGTGTCGGAACCTTTCCTGCCCAGAAGTATGATACTCAAACCCTGGAGGTGGCCTTAGCGGGTTCTCTTCCATTTGTTATCTGGTGTCTACCTTTTGTGCTGACGCGCTAGTTCTTGCAATAAATGGATCAGTAAAAGTAACAGATCGAAGGCGCTCAGAGTATACCAAATTTGGTTCGCCAAACAAATTGGTGGGTTTAATGTAGTTCAGATGGCGTGTGTTGTCATTGATGGTCAGATCTTCAAGTTTACTGCGAAGTGAAGCGTTCTCTGATCTCAGAAGCACTAACTCCCCCGTGGTGTTTGCCATTTGATGCTGTATATATTTATTTAGTTTTGGAATCATATCAAATCCAAAATTAGATAAAATATTTAAATAATAGAGATATTATTATATGATAAACATCAAGAGTCTTTGGCAACAAGTAAATATCTTTCCAGAGATATATATCAATATTCAAGAGCCAATGAGATCGCGCCACATCAGCCTTGAATCTCTCTCCCTACAACTATAAATAGGGGGCTTCCATATCAGTTGGAAATCACTCCGGAAATCAGAATTGAAGAGCTCAAGAAGTTGGAGAAAATATTCTCTACGAAGTTCTCTCCAACATTCAAGCCATTCTTCGCCGGAGTCATCTCAAATCCAGCGTTCGATCCGGAATCAAGGTTCTGAAACCCTCCAGACGACGTTATAAAGTCCCAATATCCAAGGTGTTCTAGCAAGATTCAAGTCGTTCTTCGTCAGAATCACCTCAAATCCAATGTTCAATCCGGAATCAAGGTCATCGGCCCCCGGTTAACGTTATCAAGTCCAAATACCAAGTCAAAGAAGATCGAGGATACAAATCTTCCCCGAAAACTTCGAAGACCAAATCCAAACAACAAGTCAAAGAAGATCGAGGATACAAATCTTCCTCGAAAGCTTCAAAGACCGTTTGAAGATCAAATTTTGAAGAAAAGAATCAGAGGATAAATGGAGATTGGATCCTTATGAATATGTTTTGATCCGAAAATCATCTGAATTGTACACATTTTGTGTTTTACCAAATTAAATACAAAAAATTTGTGTTACACATTTGTGATCACCATTAAGAGATTTAATGGCAAATGTCCCATCTATTCTAACTACACTGGCATAGAGTCTCCAACCACATTCTGGGCTGCAATACGCCTCACATTGTTCTTTATTGCATCTTCTAAAGTGGATTGGATGCCCGTTTTCAATTGCATGTTTTTGGACAGCACGTTTGCATTGAAAACCATCCTCAAATCTCATTCCTAATACCAATTTTAGTAACTTATGATCACATTTAGGATCATAAGTTACTTTACGATGCTTCCTTCTTATGTGACCTTGATCATCAAAGCAATCTTCATCTTCAGAAGAATCAGAGTTAACTTCACCTTTTGATTCATCATATTCCGACATAAATCCATCATCTACTGCTTTTGGTGACTCTCTGGTGGACATTCTAGTTCTATCTAACTGAACTTGTGTAGCCAGTACACCACATTCATGTATAGCTTTTATATTTCTCTTATCATATCTTGCTTGTATATACTCATCGTCATTAGATGCTAACTCTTCATCACTCATGCTATCATCAGTTTCACTTTCCCCTACAGGTTTGTAATCTGTGTCTTCATTTGAGTTCTCATCTTCAAAATCCACATCAAGTTCTGGTGCATTTTCAATTATCTATGCAATCTGATCACTAGCTTCCACATATACATTAGTTTTCTCTGTATCATTACTAGAAGCATATGCAATATCTCCCACTATCCCAGTAGCATATCCACTATTCTTTCCATTATCAACATAAATATCTATGAAGTTGTACTTATTCGACAAAAATATAAGCATATCTAATACATCTTTGTCATCATGCAACACCTTGTATACATTACTCTTAGGGACTTTGAAAAACAGAGTACTCCAACTTGTATACTCTAACTTCTCCACTTCATCCTCTAAATCAAGATAACAAAATTTATCCTTGTCAAAGAAATGCCGAATTATTAACTCACCGCCCGAATATACTTTATCACCATCCAACAGTGTATGAAATTGACCCCCGTGATGAATGTAAATGGAAAAATTATCACTGCAGAATATAGAAAAATGGTTATTGTTCAATGCAAGTACTTTTTCACTAATCGACAACATATAACTGTGTAAACACATGTTAATTAACTCTAATTCCCACTTGTATTAAACTAATCTCATTGTTTGATTAAATGATATTTTTTCTAATAAACCCTAACATGAATCTAATACGAATGAAAATTAAAATAGAAGAAAATGGGTCTACCTGTCTGCCATTTTCATTGCACCAAAGCTGAACAAGAAACACTAATGGAGGGGGCTGTCATTGACCCAAACAACTCAATTGTCGGGACGTTTTTGTTCAAAAAACTTCGCTCAACCCATTTGATTTCAGAGGGACTATGTTTCGTTCAAATGATTTTTGATTTTGGTGGTTCAATATGGTGAAGATTTGAAGAGAATGACGAGATCGTGAAATTGAAGTTGAATATGGTGAAGATGTGAAGTTCAGATATGAAAAGAGAGTTGTGCATGTTTTTTTCTCCAATTTAGGGATTTAGGGATTACATTTTTCTTCAATTTAGGAATTATATTTAATTAATTAAACCATGTCATTTAATATATGCCACATCAGATTATGAATGCACATGTGTAAAAAAAATTATGCCACATTAGATTCATTTTTATTCTATGGCATAATTGCAACAAAAAGAAAAAGTTTTGGAATTATTACAAAAATTGAAAGGTTGTGTGAAAAACCAAAAAAGGTGTAAAAGTTGTGATATTAGGGCCTATTAACCCATTTTTAAATAATGTAGGTACTTAATTAACAAAAATGTTAGCTTGTGATGGTTCGGGACATAAGCCATACTTTACCCATTTTTTTACTATGAATGATAATGATAAATTGATAATAGGGTAAATTACACTTTGATATATATATTTTGGGTATTTTTTCAAAAATTATCAATTTTTTTAAAATTAATAAAACAATACCCATTTTTTTTTTTTGCAAATCTAACATTTAATCAATTTTATAGTCCGAAAATCGTACATAATTGATTAAATGTTAGATTTGCAAAAATTTTGATTGGATGGATTTGTCTATGTGGCTGGAAAAATAGGAATATTAAAATACAATCATTTACGCACGATTTTTGGGTTGTAAAATTGATTAAATGTTAGATTTGCAATTTTTTTGAAAAAATGAGTATTGTTTTGTTAATTTTGAAAAAGTGGGCCATTTTTTAAAATTGTTAAAATGTAGGTGTTGTAGAGGCATGGCACTAAAAGGTATCACCTGTAGCCTAAAAGTATCAATCTACTACTTGTCTTATAAGAGTGTTATTTCATCTCAATTAGGGTTTATATTTAATTAAAAAATTAATTATCGAGTGCAGTGCACGAGCCCACCCATTAGCATCGAGCGAGTGCACTGCGCGAGTCGCCGGATCAAAAAATTAATTTAATTCACTTTAATTTTAGGGTTCACTAATTCCATTTAGGGTATATATATTTATTTCGAAAAAATTAATTGTCGGGAGCCATATGTTAGCGTCAAATAAATGCACTGCATGAGATGTCTGATAAAAACAATTAAATTAATTTTGTTTGATTTTAGGGTTCAATAATATAATTTTAGAATTTATATTTTTGATAAAAAATAATTAAAATAAAAATTGAAAAAAAAGAGTTAAAACTGGTGCGTGCAATACATGTGCCGCACGCGTGGCATCCACGTGCCCACAACAAAAAGCTATAAAAAAATTACAAAAGTTGTGCCGAACCATTTGCTTGGGTACACCACCCAGTACCCAAGTCTCACTCTTTATTTATAGGGCTTTTCTACCCTACCCATGAGGGTAGTACCCGAGGTGTCACGATATATCGGGACACCTCGGGTACTACCCTCATGGGTAGGGTAGAATTTCCCTTATTTATATTGCGTACATTATATCTTACAAATAATTTTTATTTAAAATCTTATTTTTTTATAAGTATGATACATTAACTTAAAAAAAAAAAAACATCTTTATATTCACAAATGGCACTTTCGTATATTTGAAGAGTGAGGAACTATATCAGAACATCTTCGAAAAGTGTTGGAAACACGAGGAAGATAGCAACTATATGCCAAATTCAGTAAGTGTGAATTTTGGCTCAAGGAAGTGATGGGTAGATCTGACAAATGTAAAAATTGTGAGCAATTGGAAATTCCCAAGCAACATGAAATCCGCAGTTTTCTCGATTTAACATGCTATTACAGAAAATTCATCGAAGATTCTCTAAATTTTCTAAGATAATAACTCATTTGCTTAAGAAATAAATTAAATGCACTTGGATAGAGGATCAAGAACTCAAAAACATCATGTATTAATATAGTTATAAATAATTTAATCATACAACCAATAATATTTTCATATTTGTAATTATCATTATTTATAGACTAACACTGCATAAGAGTATAAGCATGCATCAAATTACTATATTTTTCAAATAATAATATATTTGAAGCGGGTACCGACCCGTCGTGACCCGTTGTGTATATGTGTGACCGTTCATATTTTAAAATATCCTTTTTTTTTTTTATTTCGATCAAAAAAAAAATTCCCTTTTTTATATTACAGATTAATACTCTTCTCTCTCGCGCATCATATTTATCCATTTTTACGAGTTTCGCCGACAACCGCCATTTCCACATTCAAAGCTCCGTTCAGCGGGAATTTCTTTTGGCAGGTGCAAAATCCTTTTTTTTTTAATATATATTTTGCAGCAAGACTAAAGTTTGTGTCTTGCTCGGATAAAATGTTTTTTAAGTTTGATTTAATTAAGGGCCGAGTGGTTTTGTTTGTAATGTTCACATTATTTGGTGTTAAGGAATATGTAATCCCAAGTTATTACTGTTTTTACAGTTTATTACTGCGTAGCCTTTTTTTTTTATGGGGAATTATTTTGATATAGGAGTTGAATTGAAGGCTTTTGAACTGAGATTGGGGATTAGGGATTTTCTGAATCTGCATTTCTTGATTTTAAGTTGGTTTTTTTTATTTGCTTTTATTTTTGGATTTTATTTTTTGTTTTGCTTATGTTGATGGATTAGTAGTGGGAAATGATACCTTTTTAATCTGTGACTGCTGTGTGTTCTAAACAAATGGTTAAACGAGTCATAGTTTTTGTTGTGTGAGGAAGATAGAAGCTTTATCAAGATTGGCAACTTTTTGTATGTAATATTAGTCGTCTGAAGAAATGTTGTGAGGGAGTGTGGAGGCAACCTTTTGTTTTAGAGAGACGTGATTTGGGGAATATAAATATAATTCCCAGTCTCCCACTAAGCTTTGCTTAGTTTCGGACATCATTTTATGGGTTGTAAGTCAGAATACAAAATTTCAAGTGTTAGGGTTAATCTGGATTGTGAAAGTGGGGACTGAGATGCTCCATATTGTTATATGTGGCCCAGTATGGTGTTTATTTGGGCCATTTTGATACCCTATCAACTTCATGAGAAGGAAATATTATTTTATTTTTTTCTACAAGCCAGCCTTCTTAAATAAATGCTTGGAAACGAATAATTTGTTCTTGAACAATGTAGAAATGCTAGTGGTTGACTGGATAGTGCGCTGGCTGAATAGGCCCTAGAAATTCTGTTGATAACAAGTCACGAGTGTTGGGAAGAGAGAACAATTAGCCATCTGTTCAGCAGATACATGAGTTCCTCCAGAAACTTCAATTTTGAGAAAGAGAATTTTAATGCTTGTATGGGGCAGATTATATTCACCAAGCCTCTTATTGAGGTGTTCTGATTTATGGATGTTGAGCATTCACCTGTTATCTTAGATAGGATGTGATTATAGACGAATAGTGGGTGCTTTATTATTTTACCTTCACAGAAATACTTTTTGTATAAATAAATAGACGAGAACCTGTGCTTAAGTTAGACATATTATTTATCTACAATCTGTTTATTGTTTCATGATATTGTGGCCAAATGATTGCTGGGTTACTGAGTCTTTTTTTCGTAGTTTATATTAGGGTAGTTCCATAATTTATGTCCTTGTAATTTTTGTTGCAGGTACTTGTGAAGTTGTTTTCTCGGCTCCCTGCTTGTCCCAAACTCTAGTACAATGATAGAAGCTGATAGTGAAATTATAAAGCCTGAGGTATGCTCTGCATTGTGCTTATTTGAATGCATGATCTTTATTTTGTATAATCATAAAGAAAATTCTTGCCTTGTGACATATTCATTTAGTTGAGCCATTATAAAGCCTGGGTATATGCTCTGCGTTTTGCTTATTTGAATGCATGGTCTTTATTTTGTATGATCATAAAGAAGATACTTGCCTTGTGACATGTTCATTTAGTTGAGCCATTATTATGTGCAAACTCACTTGAATTGGAATGTGAAAGTTATTTAGCATAGCTTCTTCATCTGGGATAGTGGAATAATGTAAGAATTGCTTTAAGGATAGGTGATTGTAGGACCTTTCCAGAGCCAAGTGGATATACTTCATAAACATTGGGATTTCCATCAGTCAATAACGCACTTGTAGGTTCTTTAACATGGGTTTTTTTATAGGATTCTTGAGATTAGTCAAAGCCAAGGTGATTCCAAAGGTTATACATATGTCAATTCTAGCCAAATTATACTTGGAGTATAGAAGTGCTATAATGGGATGCTTGTATTTTAGTGGAAGAGGATGGCTCAATCTTGCATCTGATAATTATTAAGCTCACAACTTATGAGTCCATGCCTTAGCATGCTCATTTATTTTGATTCTCCAGCTAAATTTGTTTTTTCTGGGTGGAATTTGCAAGGTGTTGTGCATTTTATGCATCCTCATGATTTCATTGCCGACTTTTAGTCATCGGTGCACCGATGCAGTTTACTTAGACCTGCATCTTTGTTGCATCTACCTTTCACCTTCCATCCAATCTAACATCTCTGGAAAGCCAAGCCAGGCATAGCTACAACTGCAACGTTGATGCCTCCAATAATAAATACTACAGCTAGAAGCTGAAATTAAGATACAACGAGACTCTAGTTATAAGTTATTATATGCCTCAAAATCAGAGGTTCAAGTTATTGAACCTATGGATTTTATAGAGGTAAAAAGTGAGAATTGCATGCTAGTATGCTACTAGATCAACAACTATCAACTATTGGGAATTGAATGAAAATGCCCATAGCAAGGAAATTGAAATGGATTCAGACACTTCTATGTAGATGGGATGGTAACTAAAGAAGTTGTGTGGAGATTTGGCAAAATCAATGACAATGTAGGTAGTAGAAAATGTTAAATGATGTGCCTCTGATTGATCGTTGTGATCTTTGTTTGCAGAGTTTGTTTGCTCGGGGTGTATCAACATGAGAACTTATGAGAATGGTACCCTGACTTGTTTGATGATCCCCTAGGATATGATCTCCTCGGGTTGTATATATTTTCAACACTTAGGTTTTTGGTCTAGAATTGTGTTTGAATGATAGTGTTAAATTTTTCAGAATTTGACAAGTGGAATACCCAAGAAATTATGGAGTGATCATCCACGAAAAATATAAATCATCTTTTTCCTAGTAATATTTTAAACTCTAGATTGCCCCTGGATGTTACCACAACTCAGTGAGAATGTATGAGACACTTTGGTAGGTGTAACATGAATACACAATTACAACTGCATGCATATTTAGCCAACTGGGCATACCTCACATTGAAACACATTTGGATCCTTTTTGTTGAATAAGAAAAGAATTTCCTGAAGGTATATGTCACTATCTCTATTGGATTGGCTCAAGGAAACATGACTCAAAGAAGAAGATTGAATTTAGATTTAACAAACCTGCTCCCCCGCCCACCCCACCCCATGGCCACAGTGCAGTGTGATTAGAATAAAAGACGATAGGTCTCCTAAAAGACAGACAATTTCCAGAGTTATCCTGAAAGAACACATAGCAGTTGTAAGAAAAGACAAACTCTGGAAAAATCACCCTTCTGCTTTCTGTAAGCAAACGTCATCATATATTCTAATGTTGGAGGTAATTGTTGCCATCCATTTTATCCCCCGTCATAGAAAATTGACTATCACCTGATCCACCATTGGAGCTTGCTGAGGTGTCCTCTGGACTGGAGGTTACTTTAGAATGGCACATGGTTTTACTGCTGATTGCCAACCATACATTTTCCAGGGATTTTATTGAATTTTCTCTTTAAGACTTGGCTCTGATAACATGAAGGAAAGGACAAAATTATATTATCTTATTGTAGGATACTGATACTGTGCAATATGTAGGAGAAGGAAAAAACTACTCTCCCAAAATGAAGGGAAATAAATATCGCTTTTCCTAAAAAAAAAAAAAGACTTCCCCAGAAAAGGATGCTGATAGAAAAGGAAAAAACACATTGTCAGAATCCCTTACTTTTAGAATAAACTTTCTGGTTTTGGAAATGAACATGAAAGTTCAAAATTATTAATGTTGTAATGAGCACGCTCTACATTATGTGATTGCATGATTGCAATACTTTTGCACCGTTCATTGATTAACAGTGGGTGCATGTGTGTGTGAGGGAAGAGCCCTGTCATGTAGAATTTTCTTATCACTTGTTGTCTTCCCAATTGAGATATGTGCATCCATTGCCTTCATTTATGGATTGAGGTTCAGTGTTCCCATTTTTTCTCAATTTTTTCTTGTTTTGATATCGATGTGTTGCTGTTCTCAGATTCTGAAGGCTTATGTGTGGCTTCAAACTTCTGATGGTTCAATACAACAAGTTGAGCAAGAGGTTGCCATGTTTTGTCCTTTCATATGTCATGAAATACACTCAGGCATGGGATCTTCTAAGAATTATCCTATCTCCCTTCCTCCACGGGTCAATCCTCCCATGTTAAGCCTAATTCTTGACTACTGCCGGTTTCATCAAGTTCCAGGACGCTCTAACAAGGTTATTAAAGAATGCTGGAGTTTGCATTCTTATGAACTTTCCTTTTGCTTTTGACTTCTATAACTGGGGGATAAGTCTATTAGGCATTCAAATCTGAGGACCGAGGTGAATGATACATGATCTTTTTATATACTCTTATTCAGGAGAGAAAGTCCTTTGACGAGAAGTTCGTACGATTGGGTACCAAAAGGCTTTGTGAATTGACATCCGCTGCTGACAGCCTGCAACTTAAGCCCCTGGTTGATCTCACCAGTCGTGCACTTGCACGGGTGATTGAAGGAAAGTCTCCAGAAGAGATACGAGAGATTTTTCATTTGCCTGATGATCTCACGGAGGTCTTCTCTCGTCACAAGAAGTTCTGCAATTCTTAACATACAAAACCTACTTTTCTTGATTTGCTTACTATTACTGTGTTTATGTTACGGAGACAGGAAGAAAAGTTGGAGCCTATCAAGAATACCATGGATGATCCAAGGATTCGGCTTTTGAATAGATTGTATGCTAGGAAGAGGAAAGAATTAAAAGAAAGAGAGAGACTAAAGGTGATCTTGAAAAATGTTTCCTGTATTTCTGTGTGGTGCCCTATCAGACAATAATGTTTTATTTCAATAGCTGCTTGAAAATGGTTATGCTCCACTTTAAAAATTTGTGATGTATGCTTGCTTAGGACTCATTGGCTTTCTGTACAATAATGGGTGAACTGCTTGAAAATGTTTATCACTACATTATGTGGTATGACCTAGTTGAGACTCTGATTTTGCCTTTCAATGGGTTCTTTAGAATGTTGAAGTCGAAGAGGATCAAGCAGATGAGCGTTCATTGGATGATCTCTTGTCATTTATTAATGGAGGCAATGAAGGTATATATATTTTATATTTTCAATGTTCCTAACGTCATTTCCGAATGTTTTAAGATTATATGTATGAAGAAATCTTTTTTCCCGGATGTTAACAATCTTGATGGCGAGTTCTCTGTGATATATTTTATGATATAGAATTGGAAATATTAGTGCCATAACATATTGGGCTTAATGTACATAGCAATCAAGTTAGCATTTATTTAATTCATCCTTGAAACCTCTTATCTACTCTCCTCTCCTTATTTTATCATTAGAGGCAGAACATTTGATTCACAGACGATTTGCAGATTCCAAAGCAAGTTCTAGTTCTAAACACAAAAAGAAGAATCGTAAAAGAAAAGATAATCACAAGACTGCTTCTACAAACTGCGGTATTTCAAATGGCATATCTTCTTCTAGAAATGGTGTCCAAAAAAATAAGGTATAGTTGTTTTCTGTAATATACTTCTCGGCTTTGATGAAATACTGGTCTGATGTGGCCTTACTGCTGATATATTGTCTGCTCATAATCACCTGTGATAGAGAACATGCATAAACGCTTATGGTGTTTGGATTGACATTATTCTATGCTGCAGGAAACAGACGAGGTTGATTCTGACTGTAGCAATCCAACATTTCATGGCAGTCTTCTGCACAATCTTTGCAATGCCACGAAGTTGCTTGACATTGGTGATGACAGAATTGCGCCTTCTGGAGATGAGTTTGATTCTTGTGATTTAGATGATGATATTGATCCTGCTTTGAAGGAAGAAATTGACAGGTGAGATTGATGCTGTTTGACTAGATTCTTTCTAATAAAGAGTTCTGTAGTGGGCTCATTACAAATCGAAAAGTAAATAGCTTGGTCTTTTAATTTGGAATACTGTTAGCTGCAATTGCTGTAGTTAGTTTGTCTGTATCACTATGCTCATGTTATGCTGTCGTTCATTTTATTGGTTTTGTGTATAAATTATTTTGATATAATTTGCCAACTAATTCTCTTTTTGTTAAATCACCAGTTCGAAGGATTACAATGTTTTGATTCTGTACTTATCTGATTGTTAGGGAAGTGGAAGACTTTGCCAGACGGTTAAATCCAGATTGGCCTGAAAGAATGCAAGATATTCTGTTTCTGAGTCAGAGAAGACCGTTGCAGTTGGCTAATGGCAATGGTTCTTTGAGGGTGTTTACAAGTAAGTTGTCTTCTATTTTTTAATCTTTTGTTTATAGATTCTAGGGTTTTTCCATGCAACACTACACCTGTTTCCTACTAATTCTCATCCCTTTGTATCCATTTATTTCCTTTACACTTTATAATACTCTGTTTCTTATAAAAAACAGTTTAGTGTGAGCCTTAATTCCTCCATTTGGTTCAACCTATTTATTATTTAGCATGCTGTCCAAGAGTACGCCACCGTGAACTATTAATTATAAGGACCACCAGTATTGCAACTTGGTTTTGTTATATTTAGTTGTGATGCCTTACGATTGGCATTAGTGAAGAATATATATATATATATATATAACTGGAGCTGCTGTAGTTGACTTTTTGTGTTTACAATTGGTCCAAAGTTTTGCACAAGATAATTGCTTTGCCGCCCTCCCTTCCCTTCACAGGCATAGATCAGCGCCAGAAATGATCCCCATCAACTTCTAAATGTTTCTTGCCTGGAAGAATTTGGTCATTTTGTTCGTGCTGTGTTGCCGTGTTGGTTATGATGTCATACTCCAACCTGGGGCGTATGCTGGTATGGACTAACACTCAACGAAGTTGGTAATTTTTTTTAATTTTTTTTTCCGACATTTCTAGATATTCAATTTTGATGTTGTGACTTGTGAGTATTGGAACCAACAATAAGGGAAAGAATGTTATTATAGAAGCCAATTTTGTCATCTCTCTGTGTTAAGCTTATTTCACTTTGGAGATGCCTGGGTATGGTAGGTCTAAAAGCTCATGAAACACAATCACTAGAAGAATCGCCGATGCTGTTAGTCGTCGACTGTCTTTTTTCCTTTTTTTTTGGGTCTTGGAAGAGATCATTCACAGCTGAAAGAGTTGGGAAGTAGATGTAAATATCAGGAAGTTTCTGTAATCTTCAAGATTGTAGAGGTTAATGGCCAGAGCCCTTTTCTTCACTTCTCTCTCTCTCTCACACACACACGCACATCCCCCACCCCTCTTTTCTTTCAAATGCATGAATGGTGGTAATTTAGTGGCGCCTTGCGATAGTTATTTTCTGTGTGACATCCATTTAAGAATTGTGAATAGTTTTTCATTCAATTTTATTTTTTAATGAAGTTTGCAAACTTGCTAAGGTATAAACATGATTTTTTTTAATTATTGGTATGGCACTAATAAAGTTACAATATACGCTTAAACTAGCAGGATCTGTGAAAGCACTAAAAATCCTAAAAAAGGGAACAAGTGGATTCATAAGATTCTCTCAAGTTAGAGAGCATACAGTTACATACAGTTGTGCGTTCTCAGTTTCTTCTTCTGATCTACATACAATGTAAGGTAGTTGCTGCAAGCCTGCAACTGACATCGTCAAAGTTACGTCGAAAATCGTCATTGTTGAAGCCGAACATGTGGACAGGGTCTGTAACTGCAGGGCTCCCCTCTCGTCCACAAATGCTTCAGATCACCCCTCTTGTTTGCCAACGTTATCAGAGTGCCTGTATGGAACACACCTCAAATAATGTCAAACACGGACACGAGATTGGAATGCGATCAAGAACTCAAAGCTTCGTCTGATTTTATGTACCTAGAGTGAATGGAACGATGTAAAGTAAAGCTGGCTGGCCATGCCCATCCATCAGGTTCAGAGCAACATATGTAACTAGAAGACCTGTTGCCAGGAATTTGAAAGTGCAACAGCATTAGCAACAGGGGTTTAGGGTTTATACAAGTACGATAGGAAACAAACCAAGTGTAGAAAACTTAGTTTGGTTGTACATGTAAGAATGATCGCGCACCTGAACCATAAGCGAGCATTGCCCACAGAAAGTATCCAGCTTTTAAGCTCTTCTTAGACAGCCAATCATACCTGCAAGTAAGTACACAAGAATCCATGACACGCGATTTAGAAGGTATGAGCTTCGCAGCATGCATTATGCATACAGAAAGAATTCATTTCGTAGCGTGGAAACCATTTTGATGAGGATAGATATCTGAAATGCAACATCGAATAGTATCTTAGAGGATCCATTTTGATGAGGATAGATATCTGAAATGCAACATCGAATAGTATCTTAGAGGATGGAGTTGTCAGGAGAAGGGATGTCAAAGGTCGAGGTCAAAAAATTAGACTAGACTAGTACTGATTTGGAGGCAGGAAAGAGGTTACCAACATTATCAATGGATGGATATATGTTCAAACCTTAAGGAAAAGGCTACGAGTAGTCCCGGTATGATAATATCACCAAATCCGATGATACTATATCCGCCCCAAGGATCAAACATTCGAGGGATTTTGAGGAGCATGGGAATACCATCTTCTCCACTTCCATCACCACGAGCTACCTACAAGACCGAGCAAAGAACATGGTTACAAGGCAGTAGGGTCCTATTCAACTCTATGATTTGTTTCAAGATTCAATAGCTGCTCACCACTATCATCACACTCTTATGGAACCACCGTTTGGATAAAAAGACCCAAAAAATGTCATACAAGAACGAACAACTCAGTAAAACTGTTCCGACCTGAACATGCCAAGGAAGAACTGAGATCAGGTCAAGTATTTTGTTATTTTGATGAATCAAAACCACTCTATTGCTTAAATGCCCAGACAGAAATACGTTGATACTTCATGCAATGTTGTGACAAATACTCAAAATTTCAGATCAATGTTATCTCGTATAACATGAGGTATCGGCAGCCACCTTGAGATTTGGAATTCGTACTATCTGGAGAACAGTTATTATCAATGCGATTCCCTGTTACAGATAAAATTTAAGATGAGCCAAACAGTTAAAAGTATATAGCAATCAGAGTCTATATAAAGAAACAGTAGAGAGAGATTTTGATCTCCTGTTCAAACGAGTTAAAACCATGAAACGATATCATTCCACAAATGGATGCAACACAGGTATTTTTCCTCTGGAAAATGGAGTAGGAAGTGAAGCTGGTTCAATGCCTATAGCATGGAGTTCTACCACAGATTGACTTCTCAAGGCAGAATGAAAACAAAGCAAGCTTAGATAATTCCAAAAATCTACATTTAGCATGATTTCAAGAAAAAAAATAGGAAATAGGAGATTTTGGGCAAATATTTAAGCTTCTCGGAAATGGGCAGGCCAAATCTTTCACAGTCTTATTTTCTTAACGTGAGCATTTACGTTTTAACACAATTATCTAAGCATTGAAAAATTTACTTAAGCTAGTGAAGCTTAAACCTATTTTCTTGATTGCTATCATTTATGAAGATCATCAGTAATCTTATGCCTAAAATTGTTTTTCTTGCTTTAAAGAAGGAGACCTGTTGTAAGTAGCATACAAACAATACCGACAGGCAGAAAAATCATTCTTACAAGTATATCTTGGCCAATCCAAGCGATAGAGGCACTGCGGTACACTGCCCATAAAACAGAAAATGCTATGCAAACTGGAGAAACAGCGAGTGTCAGATATGATACAGATCCCAGAAGAGGTACTTTAACAAACGACTCTGCAGCATGTTCAAACCATCTGAAACTATATTTCAGTAATGTAAGTCAATGCTTTGAGAACAATGAATGGCTGCAAACTCATCAAGCAAACAACAGTACGACTCCTATGTGCCCCCTGAGCAAATTCACACCCCAAACAAATGACGTTTTATGTTAATTGTAATTGCTGTGTCCTAACTTGCTGTAGTTTTGCATCTAAAGGCTTTCAACGAAAAATGACATGCATAGTGCAAGCAGATCATCCATTATCGTGTTTCTGGCACCTGGAGAAAACTATTTATATTTGCTCATTGCTCTAATAACTTGTTCTTTGGGGAAAATATATATATATTAAGAAGATGTTACTCAAAGTCATAGTAGGAAGAGCTGGTAAATAAACTCTTGGAGCTATAGAATGAATTACGCCTTTCCTTTTCTTTGTTTTACCAAGATAGGAGATGCAGTGTTAATAAGTTTTTACCCCCACTTCATCATAATTGCCGACTGCAGTTAAACAAGAACACTTCATCAACTTTCTCCACTGATATGATGTTGTTTTAGAGCAGTTCACTCCCATCCCAAAAAGTGAGAGTAAAAAAGATCTATCTATATCCTTCCTCCTTTTCTGGGATAAGAAACTCCCCTTTCATACATCATTCGACACATAATATCATCATAATTCAAAGACACACATGATACATACCAGGATAAAATGGCCACTAGACAAGTTTGCAACCCCTGTAGTACAAAAAGACAAAATTATCAATGTTCAGTTAAAATCATATGTAGTAAACAAAAGAAATTTTTTCTGTGATTGAAGTACAATAACTTCAAACCCCCCTAGAAACAAAAAATATAAACACAAAAATGTCAAAAGCCTATATATGTCTCTTCAGAGAATCTAAACCGAACAGACATGCATACATAGTTTGAGTGAATAGCATGTGAAAATCTTTCCATTAGCATGAAACCCCACAGAGAACTTGAATGGAAGAAAGGTAACATACCTCTACACCACCTATGCAAAACACAACCACGAGAATCTCAATGAACCAGTAAGACATCAACTTGTAGAGCATAATCAAGAAACAGGAGGCAATCACGACAAAGAAAATTGCTGAGGCTGTGTTGATCTCGACTAGACCACTTGAATGGTAAGTATCGCTGGTGATGTGTTCATCCAAACCATCCTGCCAGGTAAATATTAAACATCAGAATTTCATGATGGAACCCTATCTTTCTTTATAGAGAATGCCAACCTGCACTACCTTTAAGAGCTTGTCCTGCTCTGTAGCTGCTTCTCTAGCACTCCATGCAGACCAATAAGATGCACATAAGATAGTACTGACTGCCATCAGCCATAAAAACACTTCAGCAACATCAACCAACGGGCGTTTGGGCGAGTAAATCTGAATGGAAACTGAAAATAACACCAAGCTCGTGAATGTGTTGCAAATAGGCAAACTGATATATGGACAGAGAACATATTGAAGCTTTACCGTGTGAACTGTTCCTCATGCTTTGTTTCAGGCTTGCACCAGCATCTTGTGGAAGCATGACAACCGGTATGCCTATGTCTACATCAGTCTCATTTTTTTCGCAAACCATCTTGAAGAGCTCTGGAAAATAGCACACCATCAGGAGGCAACCGTGAAGTATCAGCAGCATAACATCAAGTCATCAATCTAAATAAGTTTAGTTGTCACCACTCACCATGATAGTAATGGTCTATGGATGAGTCCTAGTATAAACTTTTAGTGGGATATTTGGAACGGCGTATAAGAAGAGCAATTGGTATTACAATATTTTACATAAAAAGCAAGAGAAAACTACTTAAAGAACCAAGTGCATCTTCAAGGGGAGCACACCAATTTCCGATAACAGGAAAGCTATCACACTATCATGACTCCTAATTTTAAAAAAAATTGGTATGCTGACAGAGTAGAGAAACCTGTCTGATTGTTTATGATCAGTAGAGCTGAAGCGCCTGCAGCTTCTGCAACATTTGCTTTGGTTACAAAACTGCAGTTTCCCCGGTGCACCAAGATAGCCTCGCCTGTCAGCTATGAAATAGCAGAACAGAGCGATTTATAAAAATGACGGCTTTTAAAAGAATACCACAGGAAATGACAATAGTCACAGCAGTTGCAAATGCATCAGAGAATAAGAAAAACCTTGTTCCTTGGTTTACTACAACAATCAGGAGGGTCTGCAAGAGCAACTATAGTCTGGCTGGCGCGCTTCTCCTTTGATTCCAAAGTGGGACCAAATCGAGCACCAATACCCACAAATTGTGATACTTCTTCACCATCTACCCAAATAGGTACTTTAACCTATTAAAAAGTAATGAACTGTAACTTCAGCTCATATACACAGAAACTAACACTTATATATTGTTACGAATACATCGTGGCAATTTAGACTTCCTAATCTACCCATAAGGGGGTGAGGGAAAACTTCAAGGTCTATAAGGCTAGCCATATAACTAGAGTTAGACCCTCCAACACTGAATCATTGACACAAGATACCTTAGTAGATTATATGTTCAGTAAAAGATGAAATTTTACAGTTTCTTCAGTCTTCAGCAAGTGATAAAATCTCTCTTAGATGACTTTAAATTTAATTAAGATTTTTTAACTTTTACAAGTTGTAAACTTGACATTCCAACATTCTAAATTAAGATTTTTTAACTTTTACAAGTTGTAAACTTGACATTCCAACATTCTATTTAGGCTAAGATACAAAAACACACTTAGTTAGACACTTAAAGTATGACTCATGGCCCAATCAGCCCCTTCCCTAAAAAAAATATTCATTTTCCATTAGTAATTATGGTTAATTAAACATGCAAAAAATTGGCGGTGCAATTTGAGGCTCAATCATATCGTCTATAGTTGTCAATCAAACAAATTGAGATCATGATTATATATCCCGCATTTTGGAGTTTCAAACCCCTCATTCAATTTCGATATTCGATGTTGAGTCGAAGTGGAATTTTCAGTCTAAGTCACAAATGCAAACTCTCACCTCTCAGTTTTCTTCGTCCAATTACTCCATCGTCCAACTTCCAACTGACGAATTGAGGGTAGCATTGGAAAGCTCATGGTAAAAACTTTCCAACCATACCCACATCGCACGATATTATCATCAGAATCACTCAGAATTAGGTAGTAGAAGTTTTGCACGCTTAATTAACGTTAGTTAATAACGGAAAGTTAATATTTTTTTTTTACAAAAGTGTTTATTTGCACCATTTAAAATAGTTTAAAGGGCCAAGCGGATCGAGTCATACTGTAAGTGTCTAACCCGGAATTCGTCAATATGTTAAGTGTGTTTTTGTACCTTAGTCCTATTTATAACGTCAAATATGAAATAAAAAAAAAAAATATATATATATATATATATATATAGTTTTCCTCATTAAATACTTTGCAGGGGTTGGATTTGAATTTCTTCTGATTTATTTTCCTTCAACTAGGAATTCCTTTCATTAGCTAGTTCCAAAATCCACAAGAAGCATAGGATACATGACCCCATTAATTAACATTGACAACTCATAAGAAGGTTATCAGCTTAAGCAGAAACACTTAAACAAGTCTTTTGACTATATCCCTAATAATATTTAACTTTCCTTACCCATAATGACAAATAGACCACAACACAAGATTCAAACATCATAACTATCAAACTATAAGAAGATTAATATTAAAACTATAATTAAATGGTGAAGGAGATCCATAATAAATCAGTCCTTTAATTATCTAAGATACAAAACACAAACAAGTGTACACAACCACTCCCCACCCCACCCTAGATATCAACCTTCAAGACATAATAAATATTTGTTGATTTGGCCACAAGTACCTCCAAAATCAAAACTAGCAATCAACCACCAAGAAAAATATTAATTTTATCACCCAAATGTCCCTTCTCCAAAAAAAAAAAAAAGTATCTCAAATACTTTAGTGAAAGAAATGCAAAAAGCTGCAGCCTTGTAACTTGAGAGAGAGAGAGAGTTTAATTTACCAGCACGAAATTGTTGTCACAACCAGGCTTCTTGGGAGCAATATCATCTTGGTGAACTATGTCACCCCCGAAAACCACGGAACTGCACAAGAAGAGAGCAACAGCACGAAAATAACAGTAGAGAAGTCTGCTCCTGAACTCCATCAGTTCACCAAAAACACTTTTTTGTGGAAATATCTCAGGTGGGAGATCAAATGGGAGTCTTTTTTTTTCTTTATTGAAATCCTTTTTTCCGGAGATATAATTGTTGAGATGTGAAGTAGTGGGAGACAAAAGGCATGAGAATTATGTACAAAAGATATTGGAATGAAAAAAATGAGAAAATTGGTAAGGGACTGTTTGGCTGCTCTCTTTTTCTAATCTGTCACGACGAGAGCGCCATGTTGTAACCGTTAAAACCGGTTTTTGACTTTTATAATTGTCGAGCGTGCGCCACACGCTCTCGAGGTGTTTTTTTTTTCATCACCATTATGATGTTCTTGAAGAATTATATTTTTTATTTTTTACTCACAAACCCGATCATATGGTATTGAGGAGATTCGAACTCTTGACATTTGTTCTCCGAGGACGTTCTTGAAGAATTATATAATACTCCATCCGTATCAAAATATATGTTATTTTAAAATTTCCTACATCATTAAGATATAATTATTTTAATAAATATATCATCTCTCTCTTTCTAACCCGTATCAAATTATATTAAAATATACTACCTCCGTTTCATAATGTTTGTTGTTTTGTTTTTTTTATTTGGAATTAAGAATTAATTTCGTGGATAAATATACCCATCCCTTATATATGCCATAAAATCTAATTCATCTATATTTTCCTAAAAAATAACAATATTTTCTCTCTCCATATATTTTTCTCTCTTCATATATTATAGGTAAGTTAGAATAAAAAAAATCTTGTAGGATTTGAGAGGGTTAAAATTGGGATAGAGGATGTCAAATTATATAAAACAACAAACATTTTGAAACTAAAAAAAAAACCTTAAACAACAAACATTATGAAACGGAGGTAGTATTTCTCTACCAAATGCAAGGTTAAAATTAAGAGTGAATGTGTGAAAATATGTTAAACTACAAATATTTTGACACAAATCTAAAGCAACATATATTTTGACACGGAGGAATTATATTTTATTGTTATGTTTGAATAATAAGATAAGATGTTCCTTTATATCTTAACCGTTCGAGAAAACAACTAAAAAAAATACCTTTTAAGAAAAGCAAATTCACTTTTAACAATATCATATTAAAAATTACTCCCTCCGTCCCATAATTATAGTCCACTTCCCCTTTTCACACAGATTAAGAAATCACATTTAATATGTATTGGAAATATACAATTTACAATAATTATCCTATATTACCCTTATTTTTTACTATATTAATTGCATTCATACTATATTAAATAGGGTTATATTTGTAAAAGAATATTTAAATACAATCCCAATTTAGAATAGGCCTATAATTTTGGGACATCCCAAAAAGGAATAATGGACTATAATTATGGGACGGAGGGAGTACAAGCTAAAACTTATTATTTGTATTTACAACTATTGAACATGTCATTATAACATTACAACTAAATACTAATATAGTCAATAATGAGAATATCATAATGCTGTATTTTTATGGCAATTCTATAAAGGAAATTTCACAATAAACAAGGTTTTCTTCTCTTTGCATTTGACTCATTTTTTACGGCAGATGAAAACAATTTCAACCAAGCTTTGATCTACAAAAATACATTGTTAATGAAGGTGCTTAAATAAATATCAAGTGAGTGTTAAAATAGCTTGAGAATACAGATGATAAATTTTAGTATTTCTTAAGAAGTGTATGGTTTGCTTGATTAAAGGAGATAGATAAATTACGAGGCCTAATCAATTGTGTGGTTTGAAGGATTTAAAATCAATACTGATTATAGTTCGAGATTTTTTAATCATGCAATTGAGTGATAACTCATCACCCTAAATTTGGGATGATAACTAATTCTAAATATTCTCCAAGTGAAAAAAAAAAACACAAATACCCTCAAATGCATAAATACTTTAAAATTATGTGGAGATAATTTAAGTATATTGCTACATTTAATTTCAAACATTCAATCCAAATAAAATATTAATAATTTATCCGAAATGTTAAAGTTACAATCAAATAATTATTCTCATCGACAAAGGAAATTATATCTATGGTTTTGAAGAGGGAGAGGGAAAATAAGAGGTGGAGTGCGAGCGCCGTGGTAGACAAACTACCCGTCACCGGATGAGCAGGTAATTTATTTCCGTATATTTTGGCTGTACGGATGTGACGGCTCATCAAATCTCATGGTTTTTTTTTTCTATTATCAATTTGATGAGATTCAGGTCGTCCGTACGCTTGCTGTCACATGGATTCATTTATTTACATCTTAGTAAACGTGCATATCGAATTTCATTGGGCGGTGATCAAAGTCCACCATTTTAATTTATTTTATTGTTTTTTTGCTTTTATAAAAATATGAACTTCATTTTCACTAACCAAAACCTAAAACTTCATGATTAATGCAAGTTGCCGAATTGAGTTAATTGCAAAAGAAATGGAAAAAAAAATCACAATCTTTCAATGAATTTGTAACTGCGATTTGTATAACGACGTAATAATAATTCAATCTTTTTATTTGTAGTAAAATTGATATCTCCACAAAAATTAAACGATTGAAAAAACAGACACTACACGATAAAAATCATCATATTTGACACTACAAAACTAAGTTAATCTGTATACGTGGAAAAATATTATCACATCATAATTCTAATCGTCGGAAAACATGTGGGTTATCGAATTTGCTACGAATCAAAATATTAGATTATTGTTCTTTGGGGACGGCTTAATAGTTGAGTTGTATAAGCTTGAAACTGAAGATCTCAAGTTCGAATCTCACTAATATTGTTGGATGTAAATCGGTCACATTGCTTATATCACAATTACTTACAGGGTTAGTTAAGTAAAATATAATATACAAATATAATTTTCTAAATTAAATGTGGTTTACATCTTATGTATAATTAACTAAAATATAATATACACAATTTTCAAAGTATTATTTACCTCTTATTGTATGATTTGCATACGATTACATACGAGTGAAGTTTACCATTTGTTTTGGTAAATATGTTATTTATTATTTATAGAGCTCATATCATAATTACTCACAGTGGTAATTAAGTAAAATATAATATACAAATATATAGAATCATTCACATACACATACGATAACTTTATGTGTCTACTTTTAATGTGGTAATGCTATGTGGGTAGAGAGTAAAACATTTTAAGTACTATAAATGATATATTAATTACAAGTGTACAATGTGTTTCTAGGAAACAAGTAGCATATATAACCTACAAGCAAAACCAAGTAATCACAAACAAATATTTAAAGGGTTGAACTTGATCAAAATATATGCACACGAAAAAAATACCCACTAAAAAATATATATTTTTTAACTATAACGTATAAATGACGAACATAGCGAAACACTAGTAAAGAAAACAAAGAGATCGATCACCATCTAAATATGGAGATGTGAAAACTACCAGGTTCGCAAAGAAATAATATCCACATCCATTCATTCGTATCTCATGTGGGCTCTTGCTCAAAACGACAACTAACCCATAAATCCTCATGAAAAATAAAACTTATTTAAGCCCTTTATCTGACCACAATTTGTCTTAGTCATTTCTAATATTTAGGACGTGATTGGTATGAAAGAATGTAATTATATAGGTCTGAATGGAATTATAATTCTTATTATTGTTATGTCTGATGTTATTTTTATTTATTTATTTTTTATCTTATAAATGAATATTTTATATACTTTCAAATTTCTTTAAAATTGAATAAAGTGTAGTAGCTAATACTATCAACACTTGCCATAAATTTTTTTATTATATATCTAAATTGCATTTTTATTTGATTTTTTATAATATTTGTATCAAATTTTAATTTTATTTATTTTATTAAAAACTTTATTATAAATTATTTAATTAATACATATATATATATAATTTGTATACCTTAATAAAAATACGTTTATTTCATTGAGAAATAGTTTATTATTTAAACTTTTTATCTGAATATAATAAATTATATCAAATACATAATTGGTTTTTATTAGAATATATTTTTATGTTATATTTATTTTGGTACCACTTTCATTCTTCTTTAATAAAATTTTAAGAAATATTAAAATTTTATTTAAAAAATAAAAATAAATAATATAAAAAAATTATGAAATAATAATAATAATATCATTTAAGCTTGTTTTCAAATTATTTTTTACATATGATAAAATAATATTATAAGAAATGATTATGTGTAAATATATCATATATTAATTTTTTGGGTTCAGTGAGAATAACTAAACTCATGTGGTGGGTGGAAGGACTATTTCCTTATTTTTGGGAATGACGATTCTTAGGGAATGGTGATTCTCAATTATAATTAATCTTAAATCATACCCATCGTAAGAATAAGAATGAACACATGAATGACTATTCTATTCCAACATACAAATCAACTCCTTATTCTATGAATTACAATAACTAGTGAAAAATATAATTTAATGTATGCATAAATTATAACACATAGTTAAAATTATATTCTAAGATTAGGGTGAGACGAAGCAACTGCAACTTAATCCCCATTGTTGTCTTGTTGTCGTGTTGAGATGATAATGGTCTCTTGTTGGTTATGAACTTAACTAGCACATCTCCCGTGCCATGCACGGGTATTAGATATTGAATTATTGTACATAATATAAGATTTCATTATAAATAGAAAATGTATAATTATATAAATAAAAAAGTCAATAAAAGTATATTATATTTTGATTCAAAATTGTAATGTAAAAAAAATAAACATACGAAAATAAAAATTAATAATTCATTTACATTCATTTATTTTAACATTCATTTACATTAAATTAAACTAATAATCTCAAAGCAATCAAATAAAAATGAACGAAAATGAATAAAAGATATTTATTTTAACATTCATTTAATTTAAATGAAACTAATAATCTCAAAGCAATCAAATAAAAATTAATAATTCATTAGGCATAATATTAATTTATACGCACCAAAAATTTAGAGCAACTATAATCAAAACACACCTAGCATTCATCTCAAACAATTCTTGTAGTAAAAAAATCAATCTAATCAAAACAAAATCATAAGAAAAGAAAATATTGTACTCCCATACATTATATCTCAAAAAATAACAATATGAGAATCAAAGAATGAATAAATAGCATTCTTGAGTAAGAGTCAAGTTAATATTACACAATAAAAATTAGAATAATTCAATTACAAAATACGATTGCATCCATTTACAATTATTCAATTACATTACAATTCTTACTAATTTTCTAAAAAGAAAAAAAATGAAAAAAAGCGACCCACACATTTAATTAGTTGCAATTAGATTTAACTGAATGTAAAAAATTATATAATTCTAATTTGTGTAGTATCCCAAATACTTCTATATTACTGCATTTTAGGAGCCGCATCACTACCTTATTTCTTAAGATTACCTTTAACTTACACTGAAAATTCCTTATCTATGATTCATTTTGCTTCTCCAGTTGGATGTTTGTCATTTGAATAATCTTCAAATTTGACCATTTCTTGAATCATAAAAAAAAAAGAATATAGTAGCAATAATTTATGTTATATGCAATACAAAACAAAAATAATGCACTCTCATATAAAAAAAATAATAATATTGTTGTAATGCAAATGTTTATATCATATATATATCAAAACGAAAGAACCGAATTCGACCAATTAGAAATGGACAAAACAAATATTAATATCTACTTATAAGTCAATTTATAACAATGAGTTTGCAACCAAATAATCAAACCCTACCACAATCAACTGAAACAATAACGACTTTGGAAATTTGGAATGAATGATGCATGTTGGATGCAAGAGTTGATAGGATGCAATTATATATATATGAGCATGGGGTAATATATTTGGAATATGTATTTGCGTATGATTAATTCTAGAAATACATAGATATGATCGTTTCCATTACAACAATAATAATTACCATTAAACATATCATTACCATAGTTATAGATTGATTGATATAGACATATATATATATATATATATATAGATATAGATACAGTATTATATTATTTGTATATAAATGCAATACATATAATAGATAGTATATATTACTACCATCACAAAATTTACGCCCATAAATATAGATTGCGTAGAGACTGTGTGGATTAATATTGGAATTGATTGTTTAGAATCGATTCCATAATTATAGTTTATATATATGTATACATATGAATAAATATAGTATTTTCTGAATGTATTTATAATGAAATAATTTAATGATAATGTGATTTCAATACATTAATTCATTAATATAAATAAATTTTTGATTATATAATATATATTTCTGCTTATGGAAATGTAGTTTAGGCGGGAAATTTTAATACTTTCTATTTAGATAAACTATCTTACTTTTAAATATAATATAGAATATAGATTTTTTGTGTGGAAAATTATTGTATATGATATAACTTATACACTATAATGATTATATAATTAGTAGCTAAGTAAAAAACATCAACATAAAAAAATAATATGAAAATAAGTTGATATATGCTTATCAAAGTATTACATGAATACATTTGATATATTAACGGCAAATAGAAATAATTTAATTAGTTTCAAACATTTTTAATAATATAATTCGATTTCATCATTTTTATACAATAAAAACCGAAAAAGACCAAATCAAACCAAATTTCATAATAATCGAACCGAAATCCAAAATATTACCGGTTCATTCGATTTTGATTTTTCAATCTTCTCGCTTAGAATGTCGCATTTGATAAAAACGCGACTTTGGCAACCACACTAAACTCTCGAGGTTCCCCAAGCAGCCGGTGGAGCTGAAAATCCTCCACGATTTGATCCATCTGCAGAAACATAAAAAAAAACGGCAAGATGATGGTGGATCTGAGCGCCTTCTCGGAGGAGAAGTTCGATCCCAAGCAATGGATAAATGGCGCAGTTCAGCAGCGCCACCCGCAGGATCCGATCGAGAAGCATCTCGTCGATCTGGAGATGAAGCTGCAGATGCTGTCCGAGGAGATCGCCGCCTCACTCGAGGAGCAGAGCTCCGCCGCGATCCTCCGCGTCCCCCGCGCCTCTCGCGACGTCATCCGCCTCCGTGACGACGCGCTATCGCTCCGCTCCTCCGTCGCCACCATACTGATCTCGCTCAAGAAGGTGCTCTCATTTCTGTCTTACGCGTCCATATATCATCACAACAATGTTGCTGGAAAATAACATTTCGCTTCTAATTTGAATAGTGTTGCAAAATTTAGGGACTTATCATCCATGTGGATTTGAGTTTCACTGAAATGGAAAGCAATTTAAGTTACTGTAGACTGTAAATAAGAAGGTTGAATCGAACAATTAGTGAAAATCAGAGTTAAGTAGTAATTTGGAGGTTTCAGTTGAGTGTGAATTTGAAAATCAGTGCAGTATGTTTACTGAGTTTGAATGTCTTGGCATGAGTCTAGTGCACGCATAGTATCTAAGTACTAAATGTTATG
Organism: Perilla frutescens; assembly: GCA_026008535.1. Taxonomy (NCBI): domain Eukaryota; kingdom Viridiplantae; phylum Streptophyta; class Magnoliopsida; order Lamiales; family Lamiaceae; genus Perilla; species Perilla frutescens. The sequence continues at coordinate 36,451,619 of BRKX01000012.1, forward strand.
ACTGAAATTGTCTGCTAATGTGTTTGAAATTGTTCTGTAGGCCGAGGGATCCTCTGCAGAGTCGATTGCTGCCCTTGCTAAAATTGATACAGTCAAGCGGAGGATGGAATCTGCATATGAGACATTGCAGGTCTAGTTTCGATTTTAATTCGTTATTTGGGACTCTCTCAGCTGTTGGTCCTTTGTTTCTTGTTGGTCAATGGAATTTGTTTTTCTGTTGTTGAACAGGATGCTGCTGGATTGACACAACTAAGCTCAACTGTGGAGGATGTATTTGCCAGTGGTGATCTCCCACGTGCTGCAGAAACACTGGCTAATATGAGACATTGTCTTACTGCAGTTGGAGAGGTAATCTTTTCCTAACATGTGGTTATTTTATTTTATTTTATTTTTTGTGTATGTAGCTGAGAATCAGTGAAACAGCATGACTCATAAATTTGAGATGATCAGGTTGCTGAATTTGCTAATATAAGAAAGCAGCTTGAAGTTTTAGAAGATAGACTGGACTCAATGGTTCAGCCTCGTCTCACAGATGCATTGAACTATAAAAAGGTAGCTTACATTATTGTAGTTTACTTTTGGATATTGTTCTAATGGTTGTCTTTTCAACTTGGGAGGAAAATTAATTTCCTTTCTATTTCTTTCATAGGCTAATGTTGCTCAAGAAATGCGGGGAATCCTCATTAGAATTGGGAGATTTAAATCTTTAGAGAGTTACTATACAAAAGTCCACCTCAAACCCATAAAGAAGCTATGGGAAGACTTTGACTTAAGGCAACAATCTAGTAAACTTGCAAATGAGAAGAATGAGGTGGGGCAGTTCTCAAGTAGTGTTGATTCACGATCAAATCTGCCAACAATATCTTTCTCGCAATGGTTGCCAAGTTTCTATGACGAGCTGCTACTTTATCTTGAGCAAGAATGGAAGTGGTATTAATTGTTTAAAATTTTCGTATTGACTCTTATTCATTATTTAAGCCTGTGCTAGTGTGGTTTGCTTTGCTGCATGATTGCAAATTGCAATGAGAAAATCATGAAAATATGCTTAATTAATTTGAACCTTTTATTTTGTGGCTATTGGTTCCTTATGAATTGATCTACATATTATGGTCATCATAATATTAACTAGGAGATTTTTTAAGTATGTTAAAACTTAAAAATGAAGTCGAATGAAAAAGAACATGAAGCAGTATGGACATAATCAACAGAATGAGCTTTATGACTTAAGCATCTATAATTGCATCCAATTTTGAAAAGAAGCTGGATAATGAATTTAGTATAAGATTATCATGTGTATTTTTCATTTGATTTCAAGTTGCTTCTCGCATATTTTTTGTGAATGACTTGCTGTCAATTCGCTATTATATGCTATAATTTACTTTCAAGGTTGTCCAGGAGCATGTTATCTTCTGTATGGCCCACTCATCAGAATTCATCATCTTGCAGACGAACTAGTACATTTTGGTCTTCCTATTTTGTCAGTAGTAGAGTATCATGAGGCATGTTTTCTAGGTGAATACTGCTTAGTTTTGGATTTTTTAAGACGAACACAGAACTTATTTTGACACCACTTTATCATCCCAAGATTTGTTTATATGAAATACTTATTTACAGGTCCATTCTTGCTTTCCCTGAAGACTACAAAACTCTTGTTCCTAAATTGTTGATTGAGACAATGACGTCCATTTGTACAAGCTTTGTATCCCTTGTTAATCTAGCTACTGGCAATGTTGTCCCAGAGACTAAAGCGTTGGCGAAAGGTTATTTCTCAAATTTATTTTCTTGTATCCAGTTTCTGTTTTGATATCTGGATTTTAACGAGTATAGTTTTCTTAGGCCCTTAAGTTGTTTTACATATTATTATTTGTATACATGTAAATGATTGCAAAAAAATTGTCCAACTTCTTGATGCGGCAAAGTAAACAAAGATTTTCTCTTTAAGATATTATCATTCAAAATCATTGTCTAGTGATATTCTGGCTGAGGAAGTATCTGACTGCCCACTCACATATGATTATGCAGTTCTCTAGTTGTGAAGATAACCATTTCTTTTGCATCGTTATAAACTTGGATATGAAGCTGTACTGGACTAAATTACAGATCAATACAACCTAGAAACTAAGGAAATGGATTTCAATGCTACAAGGCAGTTTGCGTCTATCTTGAGATATTGTCCCCCTTTGCCTTAGTTTATTATGATTGCAAAAGGAAAATAGGGATGATAAGCTGCTGTTGATGGTGAAATTGTTCATTTTAGTTGGTGTAATGATTCTTGTTATAAGTCAAGATTAAATTGGTATGTTTCCTTATCTAAGTATGGTGTGGCATCATAAGGATAGTTTTTTTAGACTTTATTGATATGTATGAATGTGTGAAATTGTGCCTGCTGTAAGTGTACTTTGCTGGAAGAATGTAACTTGACTTCCTTGTTAATTTGGTACTCTGAATTGTCTAGTTAACTGCATTTAAAAGTTTTCTTAAGGTTGAGTGATCTGATAAGTTGAGAATCGATGCTCAACTTTAGCCTTGTCATCCTCCATGTATCTCTTGGCCATTAATTTGGGTTTAATATTTTAGTTCAAAGTTAATCCCATATTGATTTCTTATTGCCCCACTCTTTCAGGTATATTGGACATCTTATCCGGTGATTTACCAAAAGGTGTTAAAATTCATCCAAAACATTTAGAGGCTCTGATAGAACTACACAACTTAACTGGGAGTTTTGCCAGGAATATTCAACATTTGTTTTTGGATTCAAATCAGCATGTGTTGTTGGATACACTGAAGGCAGTCTACTTGCCATATGAAACTTTTAAACAAAGGTGATCACATTTTGTTTTAATTGTATAATTGAATTCTCCTCTGCATTCTTCACACATCTCTGATTGGCTAGTATTAAAAAACTGTTTTTCCACATCTTTATTTCTTGGTTTGACTGTGCAGATGTTTTGAGTTATAAGATAACAGTTTATTGGTTGAAGAACAGCCATATTCGGATCTGATTGAATAGATTTTTTTTAATATGGGGACTGTTTGTGAGTGCAATAACTGATGAATATTTGATTTTAAACAAGTTGTCCATTATAAATAACTTTCTATGTAATTTCTCACGTAGGTATGGGCAAATGGAGCGTGGTGTGCTGTCTGGGGGGATTGCTGGTCTTGATCTTAGGGGAGTTAGTACGCGTATTATTGGTGTCCAGGGAGTTGAACTCAGTGAAACAGTGAGAAGAATGGAAGAGTCCATCCCTCTAGTCATTCTACTTCTTGAAGCTGCCACGGAAAGATGCATCAGCTTTACTGCTGGTTCTGAGTTAGATGAGCTAATCCTAGCCCTTGATGATGTAACATTGCAATACATAACCACCCTTCAGGGAAATCTGAAAGCATTAAGATTAGTGTGTGGGGTGGATGTGGCGGTGGATAATGTTGTAGGAAAGAAGGAAACTGGATCAGACAGGAAAGAAGCAGCTTTGCATGCACGTAAAGTTGATTTGATGTCAAATGAGGAGGAATGGTCTTTTGTTCAGGGTGCTTTACAGATTCTTACAGTTGCAGATTGCCTGACAAGCCGAATTTCAGTTTTTGAAGCTTCCTTGAAGTCCACGCTTGCTCGATTGAGCACTAATCTGTCATTTTCTGCATACGGTTCAAATCTTGACCAGAATCAATCACATTTGGACGACAATGATGGAAATGGGGGATTTCCAACAGCAGGAAAAGCTTCCTTTGATGTTGCAGCTCTCCGTCTTGTTGATGCCCCTGAAAAGGCTCGGAAACTTTTTAACCTCTTAGAGCAGGTACTTGTCATAATCCGCTTGGACTTAAGGTTTGAGGAAAGCAACTTTAAACAAATGCTAAAACCTATAAACCTATGGAAAGCAATTATATACATTGCGTGAAGCATAGAATAAGTGCTTCTTGCAGTCAAAATCCTGGATTGATGACCTTTAACAAGTTTCTCTTGATTCTTGCAGTCAAAAGATCCCCGATTCCATGCTCTTCCACTGGCATCTCAAAGAGTAGCAGCTTTCTCTGAGGCAGTCAACGAGCTAGTTTATGATGTACTCATACTAAAAGTTAGACAACATTTCAATGATTTGTCTCATCTACCGATATGGTCATCTGTTGAAGAGCCAAGCGCTTACCCCGTACCAAGCTTTAGTGCCTACCCTCAGTCTTATGTGAACAATGTTGGTGAATACCTTCTTACTCTACCCCAACAACTGGAGCCCCTTGCTGAGGGTATTTCCAGTAGCGATGCTAATGCTGAGGAGGCACAATTCTTTGCAACTGAATGGATGTTCAAGGTAACTATGCTCTCTTGTGGACGTTTTAGTTTGTACATTGTGCCTTCATCAGTACAACGCACATCATCATTGCAAATCACTCTTCCTTTGTCTTCTGACCTTCATCACAATAGCTCTTACCATACACCTAACACCATTGAAATGCTAACTTTTACGCGTTCCACTGAAATTTGTGTTGGTCTATTGATGTGTAGGTTGCTGAGGGAGCTACTGCTCTTTATGTAGAGCAGCTGCGTGGGATCCATAAGATATCAGATCGCGGAGCTCAGCAGCTATCCGTTGACATCGAGTACTTGAGCAACGTGCTCTCAGCTCTATCGATGCCCACCCCCCCAGTTCTTGCTACATTCCACACCTGTTTTTCAACACCAACAGATCAGCTCAGGGAGCTTGTGAAATCAGATTCAGGAAATCAGCTGGATCTCCCCACAGCTAACCTTGTGTGTAAGATGCGCGGTGTGAGACTTGATTAGTGGCCATGATCATATTGCTGATGAACCTTTTGGAGCTGACATGATCAACGATTTTGTCGATGAATGCCACCCGATTTTGCGATACTGAGTGGAACCAGTGCCGTGCTGGCCCTATTTTCTGCAGGCGGAAGGTGCTCCGTGCTCCCCCCACCCCGATATGATACTGTGTAGTGTATTGATGAAATGAAATATGATATTGTAACTATTAACTAATAATGAAAAATCTCTTGAAAAAGAAATTGGTATGATTTTTTTTTTATTTTTTTTTACGGTAAGAAATTGGTATGTTAGAGAGAAGGGGAAAATTAGAATTCAAATTCGACTCTGCCGCTTGCCCGCTGCAATCATGAGACATGACACTATTTTTAATTATTGAGTTTACAAAACACATGGTGAATTGTCGTAAAGTCTAATTAAAATTATGTGTTGTACTTTTCAGCATGATGTTAATTAATTGGAAGTAATGGTGATAAGTCGAGTACAGTTATTATGTATTTTTATTGTATTTGAAGTGTGTTCAGAAATCTATCTATTCTATAAAATGGAGTTGCCTCTCAAGAAAAAATAATTCCCTCCCAAAAACATCAAATCATCTATAGTAATTTTTTTATTATTTTAATGTCTCACACATTTACACGTATTTTCTTTATTATATAATTAATTTGTGTTATATTTAATATCATATTTCGATATACATATGACTTTCAAAATATGTGAACTTTTGCATATTAAGAAGTGATTGGTAACGTTTAGTAGATTTTATTATGTCAAATAATTACCAATATATATTAAATATATTAAATAAAAAAATCAAGTGAATTATCCACTAAAACATCATAATCTGTAGCATGATTTATTATATGTAGATATAATATTTATAATATTTTTTTTAATTATTAAACATGAAATAGTTAAAAATTAAACATTCTAATTGAATGAATAGCTAAATCGAACAAAGATTAATATTTATAAGTTTATATAGTCTATTATATTATTTTTTTAGAAAGTATAGTATTTAGGATTCGTTACACTTTAGCACCCAAACGATGGTCATTTCTACACTTTTATCCCAAAAATTTAAAAAATTACATATTAACACTTAATGTTTGCACAAATGAACACTGATAGAATTATAACAAATCTTCAATCTCACAAATATTGACTTAGATTGCCGAAAATCTTTCAAACTCAGTCTTTAGCTTATTCCATTTGTACAAATATTGAATGTTTTTGTTACTCTTCACAATATTCAACAATCCATGTTTACATTTGTGAGACTGTAAAATTATTTTAATATTATAAGTGTTAATTTGTGCAAATGGTTACTATCAATATATAAATTCTAAAATTTTGGAACACAAGTGTAAAAATATTCAACGTTGGGTACTAAAATGTAATCAACCATATTTTAATGCAAATAAAATAAAGATTGATATATAATGAAAGCATATAGGTTACATTATTATAGTTTCTTAAATTGGAATTTTTATGTTTCAATATATATTTATTGACATTATTTTGATTACATTTATTTTACATACAATATAATTATCAATTTATTAAGAGTTAAATCTAACAAATCTACAATCCTAAAAAATTTAAAATGAAACATAAGTTATTGTTATAATCTTTGTTCACATATATTTTTCATATTTTTTTAGTCACAGTCAATTGTACGTAGTTGTTTCACGAGTCACAAATCGTGTGAGTTTGAAAGTTTTTATTTGTGAAAATGATGATAATGTAACAAATGTTACTACAAACGTTGTATACATACAAGTGTTGCTCAATTTATAATATATTTGATTGTAATAGTTTATTAATTATTTGAGATTATTAAGTAAAATATTAATTATATAAAATATTGTTAGAAAAAACTATCAAGGAACCCCTAGATAAGGTTTTGATGAAATGTCAAAACTATTCTTGAAAAACTGACCAAGATCCAAGCTGTAGATCTGAGCTGACCAATCCAGAGCCTCAAGAAGGAACTCAACTGAAGCCAGAGTCAACCCAACTGGAGCATGGTCAACCATCTGAAAGGATATGCCAACCAGTCATAACTCAATCCAACTGAGGGTTAAAGGAGTCGAACCAGTCAAAACAAACTGATAGCTAAGTCAGCTGAGCTGAGAGAAAAATCAACAAGACTGAAGAAACTGATAAGAGATCAGTTTAACTGAAGACTGGAAGTATCCAGCTGATGGCCAAACTTAACTTCAGCCGAACTGAAGTAGACAGACGAATCAATCAAAGGCCAGAACTTAAGTCAGCCAGCTTGTAGGAGAAAACAAGCAAACATCTGACCAGGAAGCTCGAGAAAGATCGGTCAAACTGACAAGCTAGCCAACAGCTTGTGATCAGTTAAGCTGACAAGAAAGCTCAAGAAAGACCAGTCGAACTGACAAGCTATTCAACAGCTCGTGATCAGTCGAACTGGAGGAAGAAGCTCAGAACTGCCAACTGGAGTGATAGCTGAACTAAGCAGACAAGCTCAGAACTGCCAACTGGAACTCAAACTTGCTAAACTGGAGCTCAGAACTGCCAGCCAGAGAGTCCTGGAGTTAATGCTCAAATGAAGATCTTGGAATAAATGCTCCAGCAGAGATCCTAGAATTAAATATCTAACAGAGATCGATTGGCAAAGCAACAGCTACTTCAACCAAAAGCTCCAACGATCATAAAGACCATCTGCCATTGATAAACCAACAGAGCCACCGATCAATGGAACTCAATGGTCACAAAATCACTCCTCTATAAAAGACGAGTGAATCAAAGTTTTCAAATGACTTTTCACGACTTTCATTCTTGAAATCTTCATTCAAGTTACTTACGACTGAGCTTTCTTTTTCCCTCCTACATAGCTCAAGTTCAGCATTTGCTAAATCTGCGAGAGTCCAACGGAGAAGAAGAATCCACAGAATCAAAGCATTCAGCTAGTTGTTGATAATCCAGCTAGAGCAACCTTCTCAGTTCTAGCAATACACCGATCAACTACCCAGCTCAATTGAAGGAGCACATCAGTTGATATCCCCTGTTCAAGACTAACCCCTTGAAGATCGAAAGAGATCTAAAACCTTGTAAAGACGTCAATAGCACCTACCTCCCTAGCGAACAGTTAGGGACTGCAAGTGTGAGCCGTCGACCCGCTGAGGTAGCGAGCAGTTACCAGGTTCAGCCAACTGTCCTTCATTGTATAATTTGTAAAGAAACTCAAGTTATATAGTGGAGTTTCCCTTCTGCGGAAGGAAGAGAGGACGTAGAAGTTTGAGACTTCAAACCTCTATAAATCGTTTGTGTGCTGTACTGTTTTGTTTATACTCGCATATCTTTGAACTGTACACAAGCTCACACAATCTGCACTCAAGCTGTCTAAAAGTGTTCAACTGATCTGTGCATAGATAAGTTGCTAAGCGAGTCAAGGGCCCTTATCATTCCGCATTTGAAGTAAAGTTTTTGTATCAGTTTATTCACCCCCCTCTAAACTGACATCGACTCGCTCGGGACCAACAACTGGTATCAGAGCGATTGATTATAAGGATCAACCATTTCTGCAGATCAACTGAATCAGATCTACTTATCTGTGCTGACATTTAAAGCTATGGGAAACCATAAGCTACCTTTGTTTTCAGTTGAGAATTATGATAATTGGAGCAGGAGAATGAAGGCTCTCTGCTCGATCCATGAAAACATGTGTGAAGTTATTGAAGATGGTCCAATCATTATCATGATGGACAATGAAGCCCACATAGTTGATATCAATCAACCAGCCAGGATCCCAAAGCCAACTAATCTTCTCACAAGTGAAGAGAAGAAGTTGAAGAATCTACAGTTTGTTGCTCAGGCTGCACTATTTCAAACTCTAGATGAAGACAGAATGAAGGACACAAAGAACTGCACAACTGCCAAGGAGATATGGGACTTACTAGCAGATCTATGCCAAGAGTCCGAAGCTATCAAAGGAAACAAGCTCCAACTAGCAGTCGACAGATACGAATCCTTCAAAATGTAGCCAGAAGAGTCCATCTCAAGTCTTGAAACCAGATTTCTAGGCATCATCAGTGAGATGACCAACCTGGGAAGAAGCTATCCCAATTCTGAGATGAACTCCAAAATTTTGGATAATCTCACCGAAGAATGGGACATGAAAGTGATAGCTACAAAAGAATCAAGAAATCTGAACAACATCACTCCCATAGAACTGTTTGGTTCTCTCAAAGCTCATGAGTACAGCCTAAACCGGAAGAAGGAAGCATCAACATCATCAGCTCAAGATGCAGCCTTCTATGGTGAAAGAAACCGGTTTAGAGAGACTCGAGGAAGGAACAACTTCCGGCCCAGAAGCTCACCAGCCAGAGAGAATCAAAGCGGATCTTCGTCTGAACGAAGAAGAGTCACAATCGAAAAGAAGGAAAACCTGGCTGAAGACATCAATGATCAAATTCAGTCAGTTACCAGGTTGTTAGAAAAGCTGAAGAAAGTCAGGGATAAACAATCAGTTCCACTTCAAACTGATGAAGTCCCAAAAGATGAGAAAACTCATCAACCAGCTGAACGACCAGCTGAACCATTCAGGGGTGGCAATCGAAATCTAGGAGAATGCTTTCACTGCCACAAACAAGGACATTACAGATATGAATGTCCAGAACTCCCTGAAGATAAGAAGGCCAAAGTGAGGAGAAGCTTCTTCAAAAGGAAAGCAATGATCGCAAACTTCGAGAATGTCATGCTAGACGATTCAGACTATCCATCTGGAATTGATTCTGACGGCTACAGCTCAGATGATGAAGCATTATTCTGCCTCATGGCTGACAATGATGAAGAGGTTAGTACAGTTGACTCTCAAACCTCTTTCTATCATATTAATGAAGCAACTATCTCTAGCAATGAACTTGACATGAAACTTATGATGTTAGAAGATCAATTAGCTTCAATATCCTGCTTGCATGTTGAATTGAGAGATGAAAACAATGAATTGAGAAATAGAGTTAGAAAACTAAGCATTGACATGAAAGAATGAATTATCTTGAATCTCAGTTTGTGGAATTTGAAAAGTTGAAATTGAGAACTGTTGATCTAGAAGCTGAGAATCAAAAACTCAAGCAAGAGATCCATGAGAGAGAAAAAGTAACTCTCAAGTTCAAAAAGGGATCTCAAATTCTAGATGAGATATTGAATCATCAGAGAACAAGAACAAGCAACACAGGGCTGGGATACAACAAGTTCACTGCCTTAGAGAAAGGAAAGACAGTTGCTCAACCCAGTGATAAAGGAATCCTAAAAGGATTCACCAGATCAATTCATGATCAGCCAGCTGAGACATCCAAAGGCAAAGGAATATTGAGAAATCCTCAAACTCAGCCCAGACAATTCAAACAGTTCTCCCAACCAAAAACACCAGGTTAACTGAAGCCAAAATTCCAGTCAAGACCATCAGTTCATCCAAACCAATCCTTTCATTCAATGTCTTCAGTTCAACAGAGACCATCAACTCACAAAAAACCACCAGCTCAAAACAAAATGCCCCTAAGGCAAACTGATAGATCAGTCCACTTCAGAAAGAAAAATCAGTTTAGATCTCAAGCCTATCCTACCAAGAAGTTCAATCAGAACACCTATAAGAGAGATCAAAAAAACTTGTTTGAACCCTACCATCACTATAACGAGTACCTAGATTTCAGAAATGAACCGAGAATTGATACAAAAGGGTTCAATCCAGTAAACTGAAAACATACAAAGCACTGGTCTGATCAAAGAGCTCAAAGGTATCAAGACCAAAGCATTTTAGTTGAATTGTTTTATCATACTAACTCTCAATACAGGTACCATTCAACTGATTCAACTCAAAATAGAAGAGTTGAAAGAAAATCTAAACTGATCAAGCGATCCAAATCAGTTGGATCTCTGAATGATAAAAAGCCGAAAGTTTGGCAAGTTTGGATTCCAAAGAGCTTGATGTATCAACAAGGACCCGATATGAAACAGGTCCCTAAATGATAATCCTTGTTTTTGCAGGATAAGAGCATCCTATCTATGAAGAAAACCAAAGATATCTGGTATCTAGATAGCGGGTACTCCAAGCACATGACCGGAGACAGAGAAGATCTCGATGGTTATGAAGAAGTCAAAGGTCCACTTGTCACATTTGGAGACAACTCCAAAAGTCGAACCATTGGAGAAGGGTTCGTGGTCAAAGGAAAAATTGTAGTAAATGGAGTCTCCCATGTGGATGGACTAAAACACAAACTACTCAGCATCAGCCAGCTGTGCGACAATGGCCACTCAGTTGACTTCAGAAAAAACTCCTGCAACATAAGAGACAAGTCAACTGGAGCAATTCTTCTTACTGGCATAAGGAGAGGCAACATGTATATTGTTGACTGGTCAACCGGCTACTTAGAAGCTTGCTTCCTTTCAAAAGGATCGATTAAAGCAAGCTGGCTATGGCATCGACGACTGAACCATCTCAACTTCAAAACCATCAACTACCTGGCCAAGAAAGAGCTAGTTGAGGGGCTTCCCAAGGAGATATATAAGAAAATAGGTGTGTGTGGACCATGCTAAAAGGGGAAGCAAGTGAAGTCATCCTTCAAGAATAGGAGTCATCCACTAGGAACAACTGAATGCCTTCAACTGCTACATATGGATCTGTTTGGTCCAGTCAGACCACATACACCAAAAGGCAAAGGATTCGCACTCGTAGTAGTTGATGATTTCTCAAGATATACGTGGGTGAAATTCTTGGGGAGTAAAGATGAAACTTACGACAAGCTAACAATGCTGATCAGAAGGCTGCAAACTGAAAAAGAGAGATCAGTTCAAAGGATTTGCTCCGACAATGGAACTGAATTTGTGAATCACCAAATGATCAGTTTTCTCAGCAAACTTGGAATCACTCACGAACACTCAGCTGCAAGAACTCCACAACAAAACGGTGTAGCTGAACGGCAAAACCGGACACTCAAAGAAGCAGCTCGAGCAATGATAGCTGATGCCAACATAGCTGAAGGTTACTGGGCTGAAGTAGTCAACATAGCCTACCACACTCAAAATCGAAGTGCCATCGTCACTGCACATGACAAAACACCTTATGAACTGTATAAGGGTCGTAAGCCTTCTATCTCATACTTTAAAATATTTGGCTGTAAATGTTATATTCACAACAATGGCAAGACTCAACTGAAAGCTTTCAGTGCTAAAGCTGATGAGGGAATATTTCTTGGGTATAATTCGCCTCACGCACAAGCTTACAAAGTGTTCAATAAATGAACTCTTGTTGTGGAAATAACATGTCATGTGGTATTTGATGAATTTGCTAATGAGTACAGGAATAAAGAAACAATAGACACATCAGTTCAAGTACTACCTAGTGAAACTGAAAACTCACAGGACTATGTGGATCACATTGTTCCAGAGCAGCTTGAAGCTTCACTAGAAGAAGGCAATAAAACTGGCACTAGACTAGTTGAAAACAATCTGGTCAATGAAGACACAAATCATGCTGAGACCATAAACCCCACAATTGAAACAGGGGGAAGAACTGATGAAGATGCCGAACCAAGTGATGAAAGGACTACTGATGATGTCACCACAGTAGAACCAGCTGAAGCTATCTTACCCAAATGGCTTCGAAGCCATCCAACTGACAAGATAGTTGGTGATCCAAGAAGCCGAGTCCAAACCAGAAGTTCAACTGAGCATGCACTATTCACATGCTTCATATCGCAGACGGAACTAGCAAACGTCAAAGAAGCCTTAGAAGATTCAGACTGTATCATGGCCATGCAAGAAGAACTGAATCAATTCACAAGAAATGACGTATGATTTCTTGTTGATAGACCAAAAACCCAGAAGGTCATTGGCACAAAATGGGTTTTTCGCAACAAGCTGGACGAACAAGGTGTGATCACAAAGAACAAGACAAGACTGGTAGCCAAAGGATACTCACAGAGTGAAGGGATCGACTTTGATGAGACATTCGCACCAGTTGCAAGATTGGAAGCCATCAGACTGTTCCTAGCCTATGCAGCTCACTTCAACTTCACAGTCTATCAAATGGATGTCAAGAGTGTGTTTCTTCAAGGAATGCTCAAGGAGGACGTATATGTCGAGCAACCGCTAGGCTTCGAAATTGGTGATCAAGTCTTCAAGCTGAAGAAAGCTCTCTACGGACTGAAGCAAGCTCCTCGAGCGTGGTATGAAACTCTCACAACTTTCTTACTGAAGAATGGGTTTCAAAAAGGAGTCATTGATCGAACTCTATTCCGGATAGAACGATCAGCTGAGATCTTAATGGTTCAAATTTATGTGGATGACATAATTTTTGGATAAAAAAGCAAAGATCTATGCACACGATTCGCTCAACTGATGCAAAGCGAATTCGAAATGAGCATGATGGGAGAAATGACATTCTTCCTAGGACTCCAAGTGAAGCAGCTGAAAGATGGGATCTTTATCAGCCAGGCCAAGTACACTAAGGAGTTAGTCAAGAAGTTTGGAGCTGATAAAGAAAAAACTCTCAAAATTCCTATGAACACATCAGTACAACTAACTCTTGATGAAGAAGGAGAATCAGTTAGCCAGACATACTATAGAGGAATCATTGGGTCGTTACTCTACCTAACGGCTAGCCGACCAGACATCCCCTATTCAGTCGGTCTATGTGCGCGGTTCCAAGCCAACCCGAAGAAAAGTCATCTTGAAGCGACAAAGAGGATTAGCAAATACCTCAAAGGAACCATAAATCTTGGACTATGGTATCCCAGAGATGACAGTTTGAGTCTAATTGGCTATTTAGACTCAGACTTTGGAGGATGCAAGATTGACAGAAAAAGCACCAGTGGAACATGTCAGTTTCTTGGAAGCAAACTGATATCCTGGTTCAGCAAGAAGCAGCACTCAGTTGCCACGTCAATAACTGAAGCGGAATATGTAGCTGCAGGAAGCTGCTGTGCTCAGATACTCTGGATGAAACAGCAGTTGAAGGACTACAAAGTCAAAACTAAAGAAGTACCTATATTCTGTGACAATAATAGTGCAATTGCAATATCTCAGAATCCAGTTCTGCATTCAAGAACTAAACACATTGACATAAGGCACCACTTCATCAGAGATCACATCGAGAAGAAGGATATATGCATCAAATACGTCAACACGGAGAAACAGATAGCTGACATCTTCACCAAACCATTGCCTGAAGCAAGGTTTATGGAGCTATGCATACAACTGGGACTACTTAAACTAGCATCAAAGGATGAAGATAGTCAACTGGAAGAAAAATGTTATAAAACTATTCCAGCTGAAGAGAGGAACTGAACCGAAAGGCTTCAACTCATCAGAATGAGTAGTTCACAACTGAGAAAGTTGTTGAACTGATCAGTTGGATACATAAGCTATCAGTTCGAACTGAAGTGAGAAGCTGTGCAAAGAAAGTAAACTGAAGCTGATCACTCTACCCCGTCAGCTCAACTGAATCATCAGTTCATTTGCTCAAGCTGAGGTAAGGAGCAAGGCAGAGTCAGCCAAATGGTCTCAACTAATGATCCAGTCAGTCAAGAAGAACATACCAGCTGCAAAATGCTCAACCTGGTGGAGAAGTCAAAGGAACTGAAATCAACTCAACAGGAGACATCAGTTCAAAAACAGCTGAAGGAAAGCAGCAGAACTGAAAGAGCAGCTGAACTGAGAAGCAGCTGAATTAAAATTCCAGCAGGCAAGGCCAGGAAGGAACTGATGAGAAAACATCTCAGTTGGAGCTGATCAATCTGGAAATCATCAGCTACAGTCGAAGCTAACTGATGACGTAATCAGTTTCAAGCCAAGAGGAAGCCACAAGAGAGAAACAGATAAGTTCAAAATTTTCAATAATGGGAACAGTAAAAAATATGTGTCACTCCAATATTACCGTTGGACTCACTCTCTCTCCTTATTAATCCCCAATGGATAGAATCGAAAGCCAATCGACGGGTCGATTGAATGAATCTGACCATTGAAATCAGGGCATACGAAACGTCCCAACTGTTGGATGGGCTTCATCTCTCTATATAAATAAGTCGGCTGAATCTTCAAGATAAGCTTCACACTTTTTACTGCCGACTTATCTCTCTCTCCTCTCTGTACGAAAGTAAAATCCTTCAGCCTTCAAGATCAATTCCTCAATCTTCCAGCTCAATCCTTTCTATCAAAAACCTCTCATCAAAGTATTATGGCTCAAAATCCAACCGGTCGCACTCGTAAGAGGTTCAATTTCCGCCAATCCGGAGAAGACTCCACAGTATTTTGTGGGAAACTTGACAGAGATAAGTTCTTCAACCCAACCAAATTCATTCAAGCCTGTAATACTTCTCCTCTAAGTGGAATAATTATTGAAAAGCTCTCTCAAGCAAAGCTGAAGACATTCCTAGAAGAATTTCCAGAACGCATATATCCAGAATCAGTTGCAGAATTCTTCCTGAATTCAAATGGTTCCTCAGATCCCAAAGAAATCAGATCTGAAGAAAGAGGACAACAGATCATCGTCTCAGCTGAATCTCTAAGCAACATGTTTAATCTACCTATTAAATGACTCAAGTTGGAAGAAGTTCAACTAAGCTTTCAAGAAGCCTATGAGTTCTGGAAGAAAGAAGGCGAGACCCGACCATATAAAAGTAACCATCTCATCTCAAGATTTCAAGATGAGTATCAAGTACTAGCTGCCATAGCCTCAAAAATAATGGTAGGGACAACCGGCAGCCAATCCGAAATGTCAGAAACCAAATATAAGATCTGCGCTGCCATCTACAATCGGCTGGAGATCAATTGGGCACAATACTTCTTCAATCAACTAAAGAGATATGTTGATATCATTGAGAATCGCTGGGATGATAAAAAGTTCCCACAAAGGATTGGGTACATTAGTCGAGTTAGCATAATTCTGGAGAAACAGTTTCCTTGGATGTCTGAAGAAACAGAATCCAAGAGCATAGTCAGCAATGACTTCATCTCAAAACCGCTTAAAATCGTGGAAACTGATCCTGAGCAAGCTGATCAGCCAAAGAGGAAGAAGCCTGCAGCTGAAGGCAACAGAAAGAAGCAGGTCACTGGCACATCCTAGAATGTTTCTGATGATGACATTCCTCTAGCCCAGAGATACAGGACTCCAGTCGGCTCCTTAACACTGAGACAACAAGCTGAGTCAAACTCCATCGCAGCTGGAACTGGCACATCAGCTCAACTGAGATCGTCTACCAGGCAACAAAGCTCAGTTGCAACTAGAGCTGACACTGCTAGACAATCAGCCAGACGACCAGCTACCAGATCAGTTCTAAAGAAGAAGCAAGCTGGTCAAACAAAGAAGAGAAAGGAACCAAGCCCCATGCCAGATCCAACGGTTCCACCAAATCTAACCGTTGAAGATATAGCTCCATGTGAAAACTCAGAAGATATCATCCCTGCAAGAGGAATTCTTCACATCGGAGCTGGGGCTGATTATTTTCAAATGACATGCCCTCCAATGGCTCAAGTTGAAGGGAACATAAGAGCCTATTCAAAAGGAGAAGCCGTGAAGAAATGGGCTGATGAGACAACATAAAAATACGTGGCTCAACACTACGCCCAGGAACTAACTGGCCATGAAGAACTCTTCCACACCTTGACTAGGTACATCGACTTTTTTTTTGGAGACACATGTATCTCTCAGAACCTTTCTTCTCATTGCTCGCTTTTCATGGGATGAGCTTCTGGAAGTGAGAAGAAGAATGGAGTCTGTGGTGGACAGACAGTGAGAATGCTGGAATCACTCAGGGCAAACATCTAATGAGGCAGCTACAGCTTAGAAAAGAATGTCCAAATTCATCAGAATGTTCAATGAAAGATGTTTTTGGTGAACTGTGCAAACTTTAAGGATTAAAACTGTCCGCCATCACCACAGAGAGAGAACGTGAAAGATGGAAACACTCTCATGTTCAACACAAATGGCTATTCAATAAGTTGAAGAAGAAATCACAAAGCCATCAGTCTGGAAAGCCATCAGAATCAACTACAGGAAGAAATCAAGTATCCACCCCAGTGGATGATCTGATTGATAAAGTAGCAAGAGAACTCCACTATGAGAGATCTCCTCCCTTAGCTGAAGTTGAGATTAACCTCGTTCCTGAAGAGTCAGAAGAGCCAGCTGAGGAGGCTCAACAGTTTGAGGAGTCAACTGAGTCCCAAATCTCTCCTCCCCAAGAGCCAACTGCTGATGAAGGAGCTTCCTCAACTATTCCTCCCACTACTCCAATAGCAGAGCCAGCTGACTCTGACGAGCCAGCTGATCAGACAGCTCAAAAGGAAGATCAACCTGTCTACCAAGGTACGCTAGCTATAACTGCGTACTTTGATCCAGTTCAAAGGGCTCTTCAAGCTGAAGCCCAAGCTGCTGCACCGGAGACTCCACCAGAGCCGAGCTATGATGAATCAATCAGTATGGAGAAGGCTGAGCAATCTCACATAGTTCCATGTGAGAAACTGATCGGAACTGAAGATGGAGAAGAGGTTGACTCGAGAGTAGCTCAGTTCGATGATCAACCAAGCAGCTTATCAGTCTAGCTCTCTGCCTACTATGTAAACTTGATCCACAGCCTGTAGCAACAGGTAAAACTGAACACATAGCAAATTCTGAAGCTGCAAGCTCACCCCAGACTCCAGTCAGTAGAAACTGAGTCTTCAAGCAGTGACGAGGATGGTGAAGGTGACCTCATCGAACCGCTTGCTAAGAGGAGGAAAACTGAGCACAAGAAGGACTAGTGGCTGATCAAGTTCAACTGATTAGAAAGCCCTAAGTTTACTTCTTGTAATTCAGTTTGTCAACATTCTTTTTGATCTATAAAAAAAATTTATCTTTTTACTTTCAAATAAATGTTGACTCAGCATTTATTTTGAATATTTTGACCGTTGCAAAACAATGACACGTTTCAAAGTCATTAAATGCCAATGACCAAAATAAAAGAGGCCAGGGCCAGTACCATTCCAACCATAAGATTTATGAGCATGCCCAATCACTCATAAAAACCCCTCTCTTATAAGCCTCTCAGAAATACCCCTTGTAATGCCCCAATTTCACTTTAATAGAAAAAGGCACGTTATCCATGCTTTTCATTAATAAAAATATTTTACTTGAAATACAGCGGAAGTTTCAAAGCATAACTCGACATTTATTACATAAGATAAATTAAAAATCTTTAATCATGCTCGATCACTTGACCACTATCATCACATCTTGTCCGCTACGCATCACTCGAGACAACACCTGAAAAGATAAGTAGATTTTGGGGTGAGTACTACTGACTCAGTGGGGAGTGTCCAATTATCCAAGCTATATAAAATTAAACGAGTAAGTGAGAATAGTAAAATTTGTTCAGTCCGTAGACCAAACCATATAGCCCGTAGGCCTTGTCTTGTTTAGCCCGGAGGCCCATTTTCATCTAGCCCGGAGGCTCATTTTCATTTAGCCCGGAGGCCCATGCTTGTTTAGCCCGAAGGCCCTGTACTGTGCTGTGTCATCACATACTCGATAATAAAATATAGAGAGAATAATCAGGACATGATCACGTAAAATCCCACCTTCACCTTGACTTAGGTATTAACCGATTAAGTCCTGCGTGCCCTATAATTAATTATCTTAAATTAATATAATGTATAACATAACGTAATAAAACTATGCATGAGATTAATCTATGATGCATGCTTAATTAAAATTAATTAATAACCTATAATTTACGTGAACTAACACTATAATATGCATTAATTAATGCATGATCAATTTTTAATGACTAAACTTGCTAGGCAATCTACGTGACTATATATATATATATATGTTATGATATAATATGTTGATGGAAAATGAAATAAATGATAACACAAGTTCATTCCCTCTTAGCCCATCACTTCCAAAGCCCAACATGCTTAACAATTAAATTATAGCCCATTCCCCTACTTTATTTCCCAACCTAATTCACTCTCACACAACAACTCTTCTTCGCAGCAGCACAACATCAATTCTCTCTCTCTCTCTCTCTCTCTCTCTCTCTCTGGTTTACGTGAACCAGAAACCACAAAACAATCTCCTCCCTCTTTCTCTCTACTCACGTGAACCCCCAGCAAGAGTAACAACATGATTATGAAACCCTCTCTCCATTCCTTCTTTAACATGTCCATGAATCTGTAGCTTCCTTCACCCATCTTCTTCTTCTTCTTCTTCTTCCAACCACGACAGTATCACTCCACCATCGTCACGGATGACCACCATAGAACCTGTTGGGGTTAGACTTGACTGCATCGAACTGTTGTTGCACTACTGCAGTCCACTAAGTGGTCGTCGTTGCATTTCTTCAATGATGCCTCTCTAACCGTCGCATGTGCCACTACAAACACAACGATCTCCCTTGACATTCGACTCCTATACTAAAATCACCGACGCTCCCTCATCTCCCATATTAATCTCAACTTTACCCAAGCCCCTATGCTTATGCTATGAAATGCAATGCCACACTACTAAAAAAATAAACAAACTAGAAGATAGATGCACACCTGGAAACGAAATTATAAAATCAACTCAAACTCTTGGCTTATGCTTGCTTCGGTTTTGGTGTGAGGGAAGGGTTAATATGAGTCCTATATTTATACTAGTAGATTAGTGTTTAGGGTTAGGTTTCATAGCTATCCAGTTAACAAGTTGATAAGATCAAGTAATGATAAGGTTTAGAGAGTTTGTGCTATCATAAACTCTCTACTTGTGTTTTTCGTGGGAGAGAAGAAAAAGAAGGGGAATAAGAAGATAAATAAATAAATTGGTCTTCTACTTTTGGGCTTAAAGAAATTTATTTGGGCTTGAATTAACTAAATGGGCTAAAAATAAAAGAATTCCATTTGGACATAAAAAAAATAACTTTGGACAATTAAATAAAATGCAACAAAATAGGTACAAAATTAAAATTAAATGCATGCTCATGCTATAAATATTTCTATATACTAAAATGAATTCATGCTTATAAATTACTTAAGCGCGACTTATTAGACTTAATCAATTAATATCACACGTAAGAATAAATAAAATAAATAAAATATGTTTTTACGAAAAATGTAGCAATTTAAATATTAAAAAAAATTGGGTCGCTACACCCCTCCTACGCTCTCAAAAGCTATCTCTCTCTCAAAGCTCTTGAAATCCCCGAAAAATTTCAGCCAACCCCAAAGATGGCCGAATTACCCAGATCTTTACATTCCTTAAAAGAGCAACTGCTGAGAGACAAATTCCTAGAAAGGAAGAAATTTCAATTGATTCTAAACGAATCAAACAACCCAACCCTTCTGTCAAATCTTCACAAGACAGGAATTCTTCACTACCTGGAAACACCACCAAAGTTCTTCAGACAAAATTTGGTGAGTGAGTTTTTGCTTCAAGCAAAACCGTCTGTAGATGGAAAGACAGTGTCATCAGTGATTCAAGGACGGCTACTCCAAATCACTGAAAGAAAAATTGCAGAAGTCTTCCAACTTCCACGGAAAGGATCATCCGTTCAAGAATTGAAGGAACCTGCAAAATCATACTGGAGAGAATGGAAAGCTCCCACCTGCAACAAGCAATTCAGTTTTACGACAGCTTAAACTGATCTGAAGCCCGAGTATGGCATTCTACTCGACATAACGAACAAGATGATGTTCGGGGCAATTGGATGCCTGAGTCAACTCACCCAAGAGCGATACAAGGTTATGATTCACCTTGCTGAAGGGCGACAAACAAACTGGGCAGAATTTGTCTTCCAACAATTCAAACATCAAGTCGTCAAGGCCTCTGACTCGAAGAAATCTGGCAAATTTGAGTCCAAGGTAGGACTTGTTCTAAGGATAAGCAAAATGATTGAAGACCTGCTGAATCTTCCAAGTGACTAGGCACTACCAGTCTTCATCTCTGACTGGATTCCCAAGAAAGGAAATGCCCATCTTCAGTCACTCAGAAAGAAACGAAGAGCCAAGGCAAAGACGAGCAACATCACTTCGAGCAATTCAACTGCCAACGCGGTTCATTCTCTGAAATCAAAGAATGGATCACCAGTTGATTTCCAGGTTTGCTCTGATCCAGATGAGCTTATTCCATTCATCGGAATTCCTCATTCAAATTATGGAGCTGATTACTTCAGAAGCACATGCCCTCCCCTCCAGCTGACTGAAGAAAATATTCGCACCTTCTATAGTGGTGAATATGCAGTCAAAAGTGCACAAAAGGAAGTGACTAATCTTCTTCTCACGCACTTCACTTTTGTTGCACAACGTGACCAAAAGTTGTTCAAACAACTCCACCGGTATTTCTATTGGTACAACTGGAGACATTCTATGTCCATCCAGTCTCATTTTCTGCTAACTGCCTTTCATGGCATGAGCTACTAGCAGCGTGAAGAAACTTGGAGCATTAAATGGATAAGATCGTCAAATCCATTCTCTCCAACCATTGTGCAAGTTCAGCACATCATGAATCACAGGCTCGCCAACGAAATTCCAGCAGCTGCCTTGTTAGCTGAATTCAAAACCAGCATCATGCCTCAAAGAGCTGTGGCTGCAAATCAATCAATCGATTGCCCAACTAGCTCCCTCTGCCGAAAACTGAACTTTGATGATTTATCAAGTCAATCAGCTGAGCCATCACGACGAACTCCAACTGCCACAGAGAGGACAGAACCACATCTATCACATACTGAAGTCGTGGCTCCTTAGAAGGATCAAAGGCATGATGATGAAAGAGATAGTGATGATGAGGATACTGCCACATCACCAAGTCTCCTATCCAAGAGCTATGTCACTCCCCTACTCAAATCCAGCTCAAAAGGCCTGCAACTGATTCGGAACATTGATCAGTTCAGACAGTTGCCGAAGGGAATTTTACAATCTCTTAATCAAAGGCTGAAATACTCATCAGTTGCCATTCAGCAACTTCACCAAGCCGTAAGGACATCAATGCCCGAACTGCCAAAGAACGAAACTGGATCTGCATCGACGAGAAAGTGATCAAACTGCTCGAAAGGAAGTAGTGCAGCTAGTCCAGTTCGGCCCTTCAAGAAGAAGAAACTGACTCAAAGAAGGCCAAGCAACTGACCAAATGAACTGATCAATTCAGTTCAGTTAGAGCCTCAAAGTCGGCTCATCAGTGGCAACTGGAAAAGTGATGAAACTGACCATCCAACCGCTGAATCATCAAGCCAATCAGTTGGACTGTATCCCGACTGACTCAGGATAAGTCCTTCTTAATCCTCAAGCTTATCTTAACTTAATTGTTTCCGTTGTGATTATAAAATCCCTTATATTACATCCAACGGTTACAATTTGAAAATGGGGTCCTCTCTCACAAGTTGCCATTAATATCTCTGCGTTAATATTAAATCGACTCCACAAAGGTGAACATGAGGGAATGATTATCTATGAGATATAAATAGCCAAATCTGCAGAAGATATTTTGCTATTTATGACAACCACCTCATTTTTAAATTTGCTCTCTCTCAGCCACATGATCATAAAGTTGCTTCACAATCAGACGGCGGGGATGCATGCATTATTTATTCAGCTAATCGTCCATCAAATTAGATAGATGATCAGCTAAGATAGCAATCGAGTGTCCTCGATCAATGCATGCAGAGTTGAATAAATATATACAAGGAGATGAAGGCTCAGATCATCTGCAAAATCTCTCTCTCCCATTGCATTGATATCGCCTAACCAAAGCACTTGAAAATCTAACGCAACCATTTCTTTGCAGAATTGAAACCCTCATTTCAGATGGTGAATGTCGAGTCGCTGGTAAGCAAGCTGAAGAAAGACAAGACTCTTAACCTAGAGCTTCTTCACGTACGCCTAGGTCCAGAGAAATTCCACAGGATCTTTCGACCATTGGAGGAAACTGGGTTGTTGTCATTCTTGACAATCATGCCAGTCAAGAATCTACCCACCCATGTTGCCGAGTTCTACAACAATGCAACTGTCTCCGGCAACAACATCATCTCCACCGTTCAGAACCAAGTCATAACGGTGACGAAAGACACTATGATGTCTACACTCCTCCTCCCCGGCGAAGGCCAAGATGTGCTGGATCTAGAGCTTCCGAGCAAATCTGCACTGTGGAGTCTATGGAAACATCCACACGTACAACACCACGACTGCTCACACAGGTTGAAGGAAAGTTTGCCTAGTGAGATCATCCAACTCCTGGATATCGCAGGTCACATCCTGCACGGAAACTTTGAGACGGTCTAGTTCTCTGAACTCAAAGCTCATCTAATGGCCGTTCTATTCTTCGGATGTAAAGTCGACTGGGCTTCCTTAATCCTTGCTCAACTGCGAAGAAATGTAGACCGAGCAGAATATGATCAGACAACTGGCACATTCTGAGAGAATGTTGGGTTTATAGGTCGCATAAGCCACATCATTCTTAGTCAATTTGACGAGGCGATTCCAACCGGAGAGCAAATCGGATGAAGGGATATGCTCCCGACCATCTACTGCCATCTAGTCCCGATGAAATCGCAACAACCGGAAGATGCCGACTCAAGTCGTGGAAAGAGACCGTTGGTCGCAATTGCCAGCTCCACAGACGAAAGGAAGTTGTTGGTTGAGAGTGAGCATCTCTCTATACTGAGCGATCAGTCTACAATACCCGCCAGTTCACAACCTCTCACCTCAGTCCATCGTGACTTAATTGAGGATGAGTTCGAGCAAGTTCTGGACCATCAGCTACGAAGCTGTTTCGGTCTAATTGAGGGCAGCAACCCCTCATTATTCGAGCACTTGAGAAGATACCTCCAGTATCATCTCTGGAGATTTTAAATCGATGAGATCACTATACTCCACCTCATCCACACTCGTGGATCCTTCTTCTGGACCAACGAAGGCCACTGGAGTAGATATTGGTTGAACCATCCACTCAGCTCGCCGCCAACGCTCTCGGAAATAATGGATTCAATGATCAAACAAATCCAGTACAATGTTCGAGCCGACGCTCCTCTTCCAGACAATGAGCCAGCCAACTCCTCCTGCACCCCATTTATTGAAGACCTATCAATTATCTCAAACGATGAGATCTTCGCCAACCTGGCATCCATGGACTTCAGAAAGCAAGATCTCTCCCTCACTACTGATCGTGGTCAGTTCATGATGACTGAAGAAGCTTATGCATGGTTCTCTTCGCCCATGCCCATTCCTTCAGTTCCCTCAGTCTGTGATGATAACTTGGCAACTGCATTCACTTTCTTGCCAAATCTATCAATGCCATCATACGATCTTCACCAGTTTACCCTTTTGGATGATGCCAAAAAGGGGGAAGATGGAAGGTATGGTGATGAAAATTTAACTCTTTGGGAGCAGATCCAAAGAGAAGTACAGCTTAAAGGGGAAGCTCAGCTTCAGGGAGAAGCTTGGAGAACACATGGAATTAAAGAAAAGGGAAAATTAAGCAGAAAAAAAGGAGCAGCTGAGGAAGTGAAGTAGTAGTTCTATATACTATCAAGAGCTGATATGATAGATATGATATTAAAAGCTATATGCTCTAATCTATATGCTTGCTCTGATTTAATCCCTCAATATCATGCTTCAATATCAAATCAAGTCTTGCTCATGCTTATGCACATTCCCTGATACCTTGATAATCATGCTCTGATAGTTCAAAATGAAAGTATGTTTAAAATGAAAGTATGTTTAAAATGAAAGTATGCTCTGATACTTGAATTCCTGCTCTAACTTGCTCTGATATCAAGCTTTGTCTATAAGCAAACTACAGCATGTCTCTCAGACGAATATTTGCAGTTTTTCCATCATCATTGACAAGGTTTTGACATCATCAAAAAGGAGGAAATTGTTAGGAAAAACTATCAAGGAACCCCTAGATAAGGTTTTGATGAAATGTCAAAACTATTCCTGAAAAACTGACCAAGATCCAAGCTGTAGATATGAGCTGACCAATCCAGAGCCTCAAGAAGGAACTCAACTGAAGCCAGAGTCAACCCAACTGAAGCATGGTCAACCAGCTGGAAGGATATGCCAACCAGTCAGAACTCAATCTAATTGAGGGTTAAAGGAGTCGAACAAGTCAAAACAAGCTGACAGCTAAGTCAGCTGAGCTGAGAGAAAAATCAAAAAGACTGAAGAAACTGATAAGAGATCAATTTAACTGAAGACTGGAAGTATCCAGCTGATGGCCAAACTTAACTTCAGCCGAACTGAAGTAGACAGACGAATCAATCAAAGGCCAGAACTTAAGTCAGTCAGCTTGTAGGAGAAAATAAGCAAACATCTGACCAGGAAGCTCGAGAAAGATCGGTCAAACTGACAAGCTAGCCAACAGCTTGTGATTAGTTAAGCTGACAAGAAAGCTCAAGAAAGACCAGTCGAACTGACAAGCTATTCAACAGCTCATGATCAGTCAAACTGGAGGAAGAAGCTCAGAACTGCCAACTGGAGTGATAGCCGAACTAAGTAGACAAGCTCAGAACTGCCAACTGGAACTCAAACTTGCTAAACTGGAGCTCAGAACTGCCAGCCAGAGAGTCCTAGAGTTAATGCTCAAATGAAGATCTTGGAATAAATGCTCCAGCAGAGATCCTGGAATTAAATATCCAACAGAGATCGATTGGCAAAGCAACGGCTACTTCAACCAAAAGCTCCAATGATCATAAAGACCATCTGCCATTGATAAACCGACAGAGCCACCGATCAATGGAACTCAACGGTCACAAAATCACTCCTCTATAAAAGACGAGTGAATCAAAGTTTTCAAATGACTTTTCACGACTTTCATTCTTGAAATCTTCATTCAAGTTACTTACGACTGAGCTTTCTTTTTCCCTCCTACATAGCTCAAGTTCAGCATTTGCTAAATCTGCGAGAGTCCAACGGAGAAGAAGAATCCACAGAATCAAAGCATTCAGCTAGTTGTTGATAATCCAGCTAGAGCAACCTTCTCAGTTCTAGCAATACACCGATCAACTACCCAGCTCAATTGAAGGAGCACATCAGTTGATATCCCCTGTTCAAGACTAACCCCTTGAAGATCGAAAGAGATCTAAAACCTTGTAAAGATGTCAATAGCACCTACCTTCCTAGCGAGCAGTTAGGGACTGCAAGTGTGAGCCGTCGACCCGCTGAGGTAGCGAGCAGTTACCAGGTTCAGCCAACTGTCCTTCATTGTATAATTTGTAAAGAAACTCAAGTTATATAGTGGAGTTGCCCTTCTGCGGAAGGAAGAGAGGACGTAGAAGTTTGAGACTTCGAACCTCTATAAATCGTTTGTGTGTTGTACTGTTTTGTTTATACTCGCATATCTTTGAACTGTACACAAGCTCACACAATCTGTACTCAAGCTGTCTAAAAGTGTTCAACTGATCTGTGCATAGATAAGTTGCTAAGCGAGTCAAGGGCCCTTATCATTCTGCATTTGAAGTAAAGTTTTTGTATCAGTTTATTCACCCCCCTCTAAACTGACATCGACTCGCCCGGGACCAACAAATATGAAAATTACTTACATTAAATATATAATAATTGAGTTTGAGATCATTCATGATCTCAAACCGTAAAACCAAAAATTGAACCGAACAAATTTCGGTCCATTAGTCTGGTTCTTTCAATTTTTCGGTCCAATTTGGTTCTTTTTTTTAATAAAAAGTCAGCCCTCGATCCAGTCCGGTTCGACAACGGACCAAACAGACTGAGTCTTTTTAGTTAATATTATTTTATTATTTTTTTAATTGTTTGATAGTTGATACTTTGTATGTTTGTATTGTTATTTGTCAGTTTTAGTTTTATATATTAGTTATAAAGATTTATTTATGATGTTAGTTACAGATTTGTGAAATTTGTTCATTATTTAAGCTATTATTTCCACAATTAGTCAAGCAATTCAAAATTGAAAAAATAAATAAAAAAGAAATAGAAAAATTAGATTGGTCCGAACCGAATAAAATTCAGTTCAATCTGGCTCGGTCCTCACCCTTAATTCGGTTCGATTCGATCCTAAATATATCTTAATTCGGTCTATTCTGTTTTATAATTTTTGGACCCAAATAACCTGAATGCTCACCCCTATAAATGAACCCCCCGTGAGATGGAAATCAAGTATTATTCAAAACTATCACCAATTAATTCTACTAGTCACTAGTGTTTTAGTTGTTTTACAGGCTACCTTCTTATTCTTTAAACTCCGTGTACATTTCTTACGTTATCAAAGAAAATAAATAATACAGTTGGATAATATTTTGTTTAGAACATTTCGTACTGTAATTGAAAATATATTTGTAACGGGAAAAGGGTAAAAAAAACCCTTTATGTTTACCTCAGGGTACAAATACACCCTTTAAGTATTTTAGAGTACAAATGCACCCTTTATGTTGATATATATTGATATCCATGCCCTCTCTAACTCTAATTCAATATTCTGTTAAGTTAACCGTTAAATTAAAGGTTTGTTTAACTTTTTTTAAATATATTTCACTATTATTCATTACAACACTTATTAAGATAATTTTTTTTTCATTTATATATTTTCTTATGTACCAAAATACGATTAGGTTAATATTTTACAAAAATCATATATATTCAATATTAGAAATAGAACCATTTTGTAATATATATATATATATATGTCAAATTCCACCAAATTCATTTATGTCAAATCTTATCAAAATAAGAAGTTGTGCGATAACTTTGTATAATATTTTGAGGATGAACTCCATCTTCAATAAAAGGTTTTGCTTCTTTTAGGAATTCTCCTACCAGCAGAACTATTGTAGTGGTCCCATCACCAACCTGCAAAATAAATAGAACATCACTACACTTTAGACAAGAGCAGCAGAACTGGCATATACAGCAGCTTAAACAAATACAGAAACATTTCAAATAACGAGTTATCTAAGACATATTACTCATCTCATTTTGAATGGAAGACAATGAAGCCAGTAATTATCGATTAGAAAACAAAAGAAAATGAAAATAAAAGAACTGACAGCAAAATTACAACGAGAATAATACCTCACAAATCGTTTACATAGAGTCATATTGTGTTAGCCCAGTAGACAACTTAAAACGGCAACACTCATAATAGACAAATAAAAGATCTATTTAAAAATTTAAAATTGTCAATATAGCATAACCATGACTATTTCCTATGGTTAAAGTCCTCCAGTAGTTTTGTCCATCTTTTGTCTCATGACAAGCTTGTTCCCCTCTCTTTGCAATTGTGATAAGGTAATAGATGGGCCTCCCATCCATTGCAGTCCTGGAGCTTTAAAAGGCAAATTAGTTGCAGGAGTCACCTCTAATCCATCTCCAACAAACTTGATCTTCCTAGTAGCACTTGCAGAGCATGGTGCATGATGTTTGTCTTTATTCTTCAATTCTCTTTCATTTGGAATAGGGTATCTAGTTTGTGGATCAACATCAATGACCATTGAAGTTTGACTCGTATTTTCACCAAGTGAAACAACTGCTTCATTTGCCATACCTGGCTGGTTTTAAGCAAATATACATTTAGAAAAGAATCAGTATTCTAAAAAAGATATCTAAAACTTTAAAGTTCAAAATTACTTAGAATTCTTACATTTAAAGTAGTCTGACCAGTGTTTAAATCTAAATGAACACCATAGCCTCTCGTTTTGGATCTTTGTCTTTGTGAAGATCCTTGACTTTCACCACCACCGATCTATGTAAAAAGAATTTAAATGTACTAGTTTAATGCAAACTGAAACAAGATAATAATTGAAAATACCAAACCTGATTGCTCATTTTCTTGCACGACTTTTTGTTATGACCTTCTTCTTGACAATTACCACAAGTTTGAAGCACTCCCTTCTTTGACAGCTTTTCCATTTTGCTAGTTGGATTCGACTCATTTTTTCCTCTGATTCATTTCTTTCTTGGTCGTCCCGTCATTTTAGTAACAATTGGTGGTTCGATTGGCAGGAACTCATCACATCTCATAAATCTCTTTCCAGGGACTGGAAGAAGAGGGAACTGATAAGACATTTGGTATGATGCCCTATGATACCAAGGGGAAATAGTTTGCTTCGGGTCCATTTTCAAGTGGCGTAGTGCGCATATAGCATGTTCACACGGGATTCCAATAAGATCCCATGCTCTGCAAGTACAAAGATGTCTATCTATATATACTGTATGCTTCTCCTCCCCTTCACCTATCTCAAAACCATCATCCCCATTGAAGATAACTTTGCGGCCAACAGAATTTTCTTTATTGTCTTCAAATTTCTCTATACACGATGGACTCCAATCAGTAAACCATTTATTGGCCAACAATTTGTTATCCTTAATTCTACACATAATCTGAGTTCTAATATCCTCAAGCATACTGATGATTGGCTTGTGTCTAGCATCTCTGATCCATGAATTGAAACACTCTGATATGTTATTGTCTACACTATCTGATTTAGCCCTACTACTGAAGTATGCTCTACACCAAGTGTGGGGTGGATATTTCATCAAGTCCTCTGCAGCTTTATTGCTTATCTCACCAAGTTTTCTCAAATTATCTTTGAATTGTTCATCATATGTGCTCCAAGCACAAACCCAAAACTTATTTTTCAGTACATCACCCCTCCATTTCTTACTTCAATTAGCATGGATATGTCTCGCACACCATCTATGTTCTGCAAGAGGTAGTACTTTCTCCACTGCATTAATTAGTCCCTATTTAACAAAACAAAAATCTGTTAGTCGTTTTTGTAATTAATAACAAAAAAAACACACACATACACAACTATATACATATAATAGAACTCTTACTTTTTGCATGTCTGAAGTGATTGTTAGAGTAGAACCATCTCCAAGCTCTAATTCTTGTGCCAACCAACATAGAAACCATGTCCAGTTATTTGAATTTTCTTTATCAATGACAGCCCATGCTATAGGAAACATCTGTCCATTAGCATCAACCCCAATAGCAGCTAGTAGCTGACCTTTACACACCCCTTTAAGGAAGTAACCATCTAAACCAATCACAGGTCTGCAACCTGACTTCCATCCGACTTTACAAGCATGAAACAGTATAAACATTCTTTTGAAAATCCTTTTTCCTTCTTTCAAACTTTCCTTACATAATTCGATCTCTGCTTTAGTGCCTGGATTTGATTTTCTCAATGCTGCACAATATGCTTCAAGATATCCAAACTCTTTTTTATAACTGCCATTTAATTCTTCTACAATCTTCTTTTTTGCTCTTTTACATTTTTGATATGTCACAAATAACTTAAGGTTTATCTCGGTATCATCTTTCATATCTTTGACTCTATAATTAGGATTCCTTTGTATTTTCTCTTTATAATGATTTGCTAAGAAGCTTGCTGAAGCTTGAGGAATCTTAAACTCCCTGAAACATTTATGTTCGTTCATCAATCTTTTTACTACCAAACCTGGATTTCTTCCATCTTTTGAAATGAATAGCATAAAGGGACAACCTTTTTCATTTTTACATTTAGTTCTAATTCTATAAGGCTCATTAGGTTTTAGTTTCAATGCCACTCCTTTAGCAACTGAATAGTTAGAAATTGCAAATCTTGCCTCCTTAGCATTTGCAAATGCCATTCCCAGTATAAAATGTGGCAATCCATCAGTTTCATTGTAACTCACTCTTATCCTACCATCATCTAAGTCACATTCTTCAACACTAGAGTCTACTATATCCCTCTCATCTTCACAATCTTCATCACCACCTTCTTCACTCACCTAACCAATCGGTCGACCACTCTCACTAAAAACATCATTATGACTTTCACCTTCCATACCAAGATCATTCACAAAGCTAAATGATTCAATGTCGATGTTTGGTTCTACTAATTGGAGATTGCAAAAAGTAGGCCCATCAACATCATGGTTAGCATAAAATTGTATTTCACTAGCCCAACTTACTTGATTAATGTGGTATAGCACCTTCTTAATTGATTCATCGTCATCAACCAAAAGTAAACCCCCAGTCAAGTCCTTACCAGGTTCAAGCACATATATATTTTTAATTTCTGCTATACCTATGTGCTTCACATACCTTTCTTTTATGTCTACATAGCACAAGTAATCAAGATCAAAATTTGACAATATATCCACATCACCACCATCATACTCAAGTTTTCCGTTGTTGTTTATCCATGTACCACCAAAATTAAAATGTAAATCAACAAGAATTTCCATACTGCATAAAAATAGAAAAAATAAAAGTAACCAAATTATATACCAATGAGCATATAAATGAGATCATGGCAAAATATATCAACAATAAAGTTGAAAAATTTAACATTCGGTAGTCACCTTATGTATCTTGAATACAATAAAACTCACAACTTTAAGCCTTTCTGTGTTCGAGGCATTAAACTCCAGGTTCTTCAAAAATCGACTTCAATGGTATCCAACGACGCTGAGAATGGAGACCAAATTTGACGTTGAGGGCGGCGTCCAATTTCAATGGTGTCCAGCGGCTCTGAGGGGTTTACGTAGAGTATGCGAAAAGTCTCACTCAAAATAAAAGAAATAAAGTAAAATTTGATAAAAAAAAAAAAGTTAAATAAACTCTTAATTTAACGATTAATCTAACAAAGTATTGGATTAAAGTTAGAGAGAGCATGTATATCAATATATATCAACATAAAGGGTGTATTTGTACCCTAAAATACTTAGAGGGTGTATTTGTACCCTGAGGTAAACATAAAGGGTTTTTTTGGCCCTTTTCCCTATTTGTAACCTACTGTAATTATTGATCAAATAATTTGTTTAAGGGTCAGCGGATTACCCAAAAATATAATTCACAATTTTACACTAATAATTTAACCAGATTTCTGTCTGTTAAATTGGGTAATTAGGCAAATAAACTTGTAGGTAAGCCCCATATGAAGTTTCTGTCTTTCTTGACCAACAAACCAATTCTGTTGGCTGCTCTATTGACCACCGCAGTAGCTCCAATCTCCACCATTCACCGCTGCGCGCGGCGGCCACGGACCTTCTTCTATTGGAAGTAGCCATTCTAGAAGACTTTGAATTAGTTTCCAGGCAAGGTTTCTAATGTTAGAAAGACAATTACAATTCTTAATTTTCAGAAATTCATATTTTCTCTGAGTGTGTTTCTAAGATCTTTACGTTTTCTGGATGACAACAACATGCTGCCATTTCAATTGTTGCGGAGAATTGGATACTTCGGGCTTGTATGAAAGCTGTTATAGGAAATTAGTAATAGGTTTTCTATATGCAATTTATTTTCGGTGTTTTTGTAGCACGAAAATGTATATGGTAAAATCCTCTTTATTTGGAGCTTAGGTGTTCATACATATTCATTTAATTTGTTCGAGTTCATTTTATGTCTTCAGAAGATTGTGTGTTGAGTTCAAATAGATATAAAAAGGTGGCATTGTGTGTTGAGCAAGTATTATTTTGTGTATAACACTGATCATTCTTTCTATCCTGATGGAGGATTGACAGGCTGAGGGACTATGTTCATTTCTAAGTTTTGTCGGCTAGGGGTTCGCGCTATGAGGAGCCCTGCAGCAAGAGGTGTGCTTGTTTGCTCTTTTCTGTTGATTTTAATCTAGACTTTCAAACTCCATTTAGTTACAACGAGAAGTAATTTATTGTCGTAAAGAAATGGTTGGGGCTAGGATTATTTTTTATAATTCTTCATATATATGGGCATGATTGAGTAAATCAAAAAACTAGTATTTGTGAATGAATACCAGGAATCTGGATGTTGATCTTTTTCAGCTACAAGTTAGCGTTTCTTCTAATATTTACTAGCAAATCTGAATAAAGCTTCATATATTTCACTAAAACTCTATTAAAATATAGAAGTTCACCCATTACCCTGTCTCTCTAGCAGCTTTTTCATCAGCGGTGTCATACTCCAGGGCTCATAATCAGGATTTAAGAACACAGGTTAGTTATCTATGCATGGAATGTAAAAGTGTACTACATTTCCATATAAGCAAATGTCAAAAAGTTGGGTTTCCCTACATGAATACTTTACGTAGGCAGTGGATATATGGCGAAATTTGTTAGTTAGCTACAGCTATTCATGCTGTTCCCCAGAAAATTTAAAGGCTATGGATATATCATCTTTTAATATAAAAAATAAAATCTAAGGTACATGCATGAGGCCTTTCCCCTATTCTAGAGCCCGTTTTCTGCGAATTAATTCTTAATTTAAGTACTTGCAGAAAATTTATGCGTATTTGTGCTTTGTTATTGATGAACATGTAGGGTGAAAGATGTATTAAATGTTTTATAGCGTTTTCCAACTCCGTGAAAAAAATAAACAGATGTTCATACAGTTTTCATGTTCTGTTCTCTTTAAGGACTCTCAGAAGTAATCAAATTGGATGGCGCTGGATGTTATAATTTTCCTGAGCCACATAGAAAGGGTTTCTCTCTTATTGTGTTGTGATGCTTGAACATGCGACTTTGATGCCCCCCCCATTTTTGTTGTGTAGTGTTTTCCTCTTTACCTTTTCAACTTAAGATTATGGTTGACTACTTTTTCATTATAATGATCTGCTTATGTGGTTGGCTTCAATCGGTTTGTCTTCTATATTCAGAGGCCTGTATCATTTTGCACTACTGCAGCTAAACTGGACTCAGAGGAAGAGGATGTAGAACCAAAAAGGTAATTCTTGTGTATTCTGAAAAAAATTGCCATTTTATTTCCTCAAGATAGGGAAGTTGTGCCCCAGGGGGTGGTTTGTGGTAGACTAGCTCTGAAGGGTTACCAAGAAAAGTAGACCGTGCTTGAAATATTATCATGTCCACTTTGTATGATCATTTACTATATTTTGCCCGACTTTGCTTCAAATATGTTCATGTCCACTTTGGTTGTATGATGTTGCTTGAAACTGCAAAGAAACCTGACTTCAGAATTGGTGCCTCATAGTGCAAAAACTCTGATACATTGAGAAGATATCTGAGGTTTAAAGCTGGTATCTGTGATGTATGATGTATAGCTTATTGTCTGATGCCCCTCATATGGACTCTGCTGCAGAATAAATGTAACATTTGTGGACAAGGATGGAGAGGAGAAGCATATCAAGGTCCCTGAGGGATTTTCGATTCTAGAAGCTGCACATGACAATGATATAGATCTCGAAGGTGAATATATGATCTGTTCCTTCTGTTCTGCTTCTCATGTTGTGAGCTTGCACTATTTTGTAGGTTGATTTTTTGCAACATCCGAATTTTATAAGTATTTATGTTTATTAACCTAGCTTAATCTCTTGAATTGATCGCAGGAGCATGTGAAGGTACATTGGCTTGTTCTACTTGCCATGTTATCGTGTTGGTAAGCACTTACCGGAAACGCCCATTATTTCAGAGCAGAAGTTCAGAAGATTATCCACTTGTGCAATTAAGTTTTTTATGTTTTTGGCAGGATGAAGACCAGTATGATAACTTGCCAGATCCAACTGATGAGGAACTTGACATGTTAGATCTTGCATTGGGCCTCACAAAAACGTAGGTCGTTTGCTCGATATCGATCTCTCTCTTTTTTTTTTCCTTTTATGGAAGGTCCAGAGCTCTAATCTATGATGACTTTCTTCAGGTCTCGTTTAGGCTGTCAAATAATTGCAAAACCAGAACTTGATGGACTTCGTCTAGCACTTCCTTCTGCTACGCAGAATTTTATGATCTGATTGGTACAAGCCAAAATCCCCTATTCTCATTGAATTCCAAAGATGAAAGAAGCCCATCGATAGTGGTAGCTGCAGGTTACCCTCGTAATCCAAAAAAAACAAAGTCGAAAGTATCACATCGTGAACTTTGAGACCTCAATATGAAGAAAAAATTGTCGTCTGATTCGATTTATTTATACCATTGGAATTCATACAGTTCTGTAGTGTTCTTGTTCTCTTTCAGTTGGAATCAATATTTTATATTTGCCTAGATCTTGATTATTAAGTCTATAGAGTTTTTTTATTTTTTAAAAGACAGATATCATTTTATATTTTTTCATTAAAAGATCGCTATAAATTTTTGAATTTGAATGGCAATTGTATTGAACAATGATTTTCAAGGACAGTCTTTATTTATTTCATTCATAAATGAGATTATTCAAGCAATGAACTTCTAACTTAAAAACTAGCATTTTTTAAGTAAACTTAATTTTTATTAGAGCTGATCGTTGAGTTCAATTTTTGCTATATACTGTAATGCTAAAATATTAATATATGTAATTTTGTTGGACACCCCACAAGTAGTTGAGGGGTGAAAAGAATTCTTATTTTAAGTTTTTAAGTATAAACTTATCATTTATATTTCAAGAAAGTAAAAGGAAAAATAGTTGAGTGGCCTCACTGCCTCCAGTTAAAATAAAGAGACTCATTTGCTCTCTTTTTGAAAGCTTAGGAAGTCGAATGTAGCAAAAATTAGTTTTTTTTTTTCCCCTCACACACCCGACTATTGAGAAGATTCGAATCCGTGACCTTTGGTCTCCAAGCAATCTCACTCCACCACTAGGTCATCCCCGCCAGGACGTAGCAAAAATTAGTTTGAATAGCATGTTCCACAAATGAAATATAATGTCACATGTTCCGCAATTAATTTTTTAGTTTTTTTTATCAAATATTTTTTTATTTCATTTTTTTATGTTTTAATTTAAACTTACAATTATTCATTCTACATTTCTACCCAATTAGGGTTTATAATATTTTTTTAGTATTTAATTTTCCGTTCATAGTTATTATTTGATTATTTGAAAACATAAATACTAAAAAAATATAATAAACCTTAATTGAATATAATAAATTCTAATTACCAAATATAAATGTAAACTAAAGTATAAGAAATTAAAATCAAACAAAAAAATTGATTATGGTTTGTCACGGGGATCCCATCTACATGTTCGATGCACCTTATCCCTTCTTTTTAATTAATCCAATAAAATAAATTAAAATACTCAAGATTTCAGAAGTCGATTCATAACAATATAACATCATAAAAAACATAATGATGTAGTTGAATTGGGTACATGATTCTTTGTTAGGTAGGAAAGTTTAAACATCTCTAACTAAACATCTGCCCAATTGAATCAAACAAAAGCAATAAAATAGGGAAGTTTAAGAATCTATTTATATATAATTCCATTTGTCAAAACATCAATAAGCATATGTATGCATCTTCATACACAGCTAGTCAAGCCTTCCAACAATGAGTAAGAAAGGCAGAAGAGATGCATACAAGGCTTGATATTTTACTTTTACAACAACATAGAGAGTGGCATGAAAAGTATGTCTATGAAAGTACCTTAGACACGACGCCTGCTAGAGGTCATCGATCCAGTCACCGTATATCTTGCTAATTTTGTCGGGGCCCTTCCATTTCAGTGGTCTCTGGCCAATTTTCTGACCCACATTCGACAGCCTTTGTGCTGGAACTCCGATGTGATAACCATCAGAATGAGTAGTAGAAGCCACAGATGCAACGACGGTGTCCATTGAAGTTTTAGTAGCTGCTGCCCCTTGCTTGCCGTCAGGAGTAGAACAATCTTTAACTTCTGACTCCAATCCACTGAAATTATGCAGTTCTGTAGCAGCAGAGATTTTGAAATTATAATAACAAAGATAGGTTATCGTATAAGAAAATACAAATGTAGCACCTAGAAAATGTGAAAATATGGAAAATTTAATGCATTTAAATACATAAGCTATACTGCCTGTACATAGTTTATCACCAAAAAATATATATATTCAAATGAAGCTGCCAAGGAGAGGAAATGAAACAATGATATTTACCACATTTAAAAAAACAGCAAATCTCAAGTATCCAACAAAACATCTAAAGAGAATTTTCATCAGGTTCTACAGCCCAGGCCAAACATATATGTAGATGAATTTTCATATTGGCAGATAATGATAATTGATTTGTTTCTTAGCAGCTTTATTTGCCATTTTCCCTACTATCGAGCACAGAGGAAAAAACATCCAAAGCTGAAAGTTTTGGTAACGGTGGTTCACAACAAATTGACCCCTACATATATTTCTTCAACATTTTGTATATGAAAAATTCCTTAACAGTTGCTACACTACATGATAGTTGAATAAGAATATCGTCTTGTGCAGTAATAAAAGTAATCTAAACAACCTCATAATAGAGTATCTACTAAATCAAATAGTTGGGATATAAATGGACATGAAAATCTCATGATGATAATCGAAGCAACGTAAAATGAACCTCAACATTGTATATCTGTGTTTCCAGTGTAATAATGATTTATACCTGTAGTTCCATGAGCAAAATGGCACTTGCTGCCAAAGGGGCAGTACCCTGTAAGCTCCCACTTATTACAAATCCTTGTTTTCCAATTTGAAGGCTTCAAGGTTGATCCATTCGTGTTATTCCCATATCCAACACCACCACCACCACCACCACCACCACCACCACCACCACTACCACCACTGCCAGGGCCTAAGCTTATTGCAACACTTTCCCGGGTTCTTGACTGCTCATCGTGAAGGAAAGTACAATTTTCACCATAAGGGCAGCCTTCCTCAGTATAAAACTTTTTGCAGTGCCGGCCTTTATAAGTCCTCTGCGTCTCATCAGTAACTCCGGCAATCGGTATCTGGAACTCCTCCCTCGGCTCAGATGAAGCAATCCGTTCATCCTCATGTGCAGCCACAATCTCTTGCCAGTTAGGTGGTGGTTTCCTAAGTTCCTCAATGTTGTGTGCAAAATTACAGTTGGTGATATACGGACAAGTGCCAGCTCGGAACTTGCAGCACAGCTTGGTCTTGTAAAACATCTTCCCAATCGCCTTCGACCTGTTGGAAGACATCAAATCCCCTGATTGGGAATTCTTGGATCTTTTACTTGGAGGCTCACTTCCTGAGATGGATTGTGATGCCCTCCCCTCATAATTCGAATTTGTATCAACAGAAGCTTCCCCATTCCACATCCCATAGTCATCCTCAGTCGCCCAAACCGCCTGATCACTCAACCCTAAACCCCAATTATCACTACCACCACCATTCCCAGAAAGAATTTGCACCACATTCCCATTAGAAAATCCATTTTCTCGCCGATAATCCATTTCCAAGAACAACCCTAATATTCAATTTTATTCCCTCAACAATAAAAATCCTACAAGAGGCAAAAAAAAAAATCTAGCAGTCTCTAGTGAAAATCTAGCATGCTTCTTGTCTTTTACACAGACAGAGAACAAAAGGATAATCTTTTTGCCAACAAAATGCAAAATACTATAAGTTAGCTAAGAATTACAACAATGCGAACACTGCAAGGGCAAGGTTCTAAAAATTACTTCAAAAATCTCAGAATCACCTGCTTTCCTCAGCTGCAAAATTTCATTTCACTAGAACCCTACAAATTAGCAAGTAGAGTATGCATATCACCTCAAATAACAACATCAAACTAAGGAAAATCAACTTGACTAATAAACTTCTGAAGTATGAATGCAAAAAATCCAATCTTTAATACAATTTTTTTTTTTAAAAGCATAACAACGTTGTACTGTAAAAATTGAGAAGGGTGATTTCTTACCAAAATTGGAAGTGGGTTCCAGATCTCAGAATCTGAACTTTCAAGAATATATTTGCAATAGTTCGGATGTGACGTAAATATTTTTTTTCATTTTTTTTAGTTATGTTAACACCTACTTTAGAACTGCATTGAAATTGCAGCTTTTATTGGCAGAAATTAAATGAAGAAGAAGGGTAATTTGGTGTAGCACGGAACGATATTTTGATGAAATTGCATTGTGTTCAAGTGTGATATAGGCATAATTTTTATCAACTGTAATTCACTGTAAATTCCGTTTGGTTTCAAGGACACGGAGATACTCACTATGCTTCGACCCAAACGCTGCCTATCTACTTTTCGAGTAATAAATAGAGGGTAATTATGCTTCACTTTTTTTTTTTTTTTTTTTTTTTTATGTTGAGGTAATGCAGCTGTTACTGAGGTATGTATTGGGTAAATTCATCTCTGTGTAACAACCGTAAATCACACAGGCCAATCTTGTGTATTCCTGTGTAATAGTCTGTAAACCATATAGGAGGGGTAAACCACACTTGAAAAATTAAGTGTGACAAATTCACATCTAGTGGTATTGGTGGTATAATTTGAAATCAGTGTAACACACTCACATTTAATGATGTTGGTAGTTGGATTCGAACATGAAACATTTAACTTTGGAAAAACCACTTCACCACTAGATCAACTCCAAAGAAACAATTATACTTAACTTATGCCACCGCATTGGGCGCAACACTTTTTTCATAATATTTCAAAAATTACATATTAATGCTGATTTTTTGAATAATTTAATAGATTTAGTATGAAGTAGATTTCCGACACTTTTTTGTTTTTTTACTCACACACCCGACATGTGGTACTGAGGAGGTTCGAACCCGTGATCTTTGGCCTCCGAGCAACCTCACTCCACCACTAGGTCATCCCCACCGGGACGATTTCCGACACTTATAACATGGTTTGGCCGGAATCCATAAAATTGAAATATATACAAATTAAATTTCATTCATTACCACAAGTCACGTCATAAATTTATTTTCGTGTTATTAGATTATACAAACGTTTGTATCAATTTATAGTTTTTGAAAAATTGAAAAAAAAAAGTGATCCCGAATATTGGGTACTAAAGTTAATTAACCAAATAAATAGTATGAAAAATATTAAATTAAAAATAAAATAACTAGGTTTGAAATTGATTTCCTCATATGGTAAGACTTTAAACTCGATTCATGATCTTCATACAATCATACATTAATAATTCAATCAACGGATTAGAAAAAAATTAAGAAAGTAAAGTAATCCAATATTAATTCTTAAATAGAGATTATATTGATGAAAACATGAGTTAATGAATCCCAAATGTCCATACAAATCTGACTTTATGATAATTATTACAAGTTCTACAATCTGGATGTACTAAATCTGTCGTTCTACTTTTGCGATTTAGAAAATATTATTAATTATATAAACGAAGTGACAAAATAAAGTTATATAAATTTATTTGTATATTTATGTTTTCATAATTATTTGATTTTTATTTTTTAAAATAAGGTGTATCTCACATGAAATAATAAGTAGTTTTTTGTAGTTTATTGCAATGATATGACCAATATAGAGTTATAGACCAACACAAAATAGCGTATAAATCTGTTTTTTTTTTAATTATTATTAAAATATATTTGTGAAGGTTTTATTATCTAACTTTCCTGTGACTCTTCTCTCTAATAACGATTTTCGAGTGAATTTTTCGAAGATTATTTTTATCCTCGATCCTTTTGTATTACAATGTTAATTGAAAGGTTTGTCACCTGATTTTTAAATTAAACAATGGACTTTGAAAATCCAAATGAAATCTATTTGTGAGATTCAACATGTTCTTGGTGGACATCAATTTGACGGCGTTAACCCCAATCCCGAATTAAATGCTAACTTTAAGAAGAACAAACATTCGAGACAAATTCATTTATGGATTTTTCTCTCAAATTATTGAGCTTTTCAAATGATTTTTTGTGTGATTTTCAGCGGTTATGAAAAAAATGTTATTTATAGTCGTTGTAGGGTGAGAGGATATGGATGATTTAGATATAACTATAAATGAGCTAAACTACTCGTGAGTCATTCGAATTTCAATTCGATAAAAGCTCTTTAATTAAACGAGTCAAGTTTGAGCTTGACACTACTCGACTCGTTAACTCATAAACAAGCTCGTTAAATAAGATAGTTTGAAAATATGGAATAATTAACTTGATAAAACTTATATATCATACTTTAATTAGTAATAAGTATATTATGTCTCTAATAACTTTTATTTGTTGTAATAAAATAATCAATTTTAGTGAATATAATATTTTTTTTGTGAATAAAATAATTTATTTTTAAGAGAAAATAATAAATATTTAAATTAAAATCTAAATTTAGAAAGTTCTTATGGGCTTGAATAAACTCGTGAGCCTTAAAATATTTAATAAATAAAACTCGAAATCCACTCGATAATAAATAGGGATGTCAATTTAGCCCGAAATCGATGAGTTGGCCCGAATAGATCAAGAAAAATATAGGATTATGGCCGAAAAATTCCAGCCCGAAAAAAAATATTAACCGAACGGGATGGATCGGTCGGGCCGCGGGTTGGCTCGTTAGGCTGGACCTGACATCTTCCGTTGTTCTGATCATAACTTTTTCTAGAAAAATCTGATTCACAAACGGCCAGAAGCATTGAAAAGCTAACTCAATTATCTTTCCATCCATATATTATGCATCTACATATTCCAAGTATGTTAAGAGTTATGAATTTTTAAAGTTACAACTAATAGTTCAATATGCAATTTTTTCATTAAGTGCTATATTTTAATTTATGACATAAATTATTGCATTTATCAATGATATAAGGACTATAAGTGATTAGTATGATGTATACAATATATTAGAATATTTTATAATTTATTATTGGAGTTTGATGATACACGTTGTTTATTCGTTTGTTGCTTCTTGAATGTCGAGACATTTCACTTTAATTTATTTTATTATTTTATTTTATTTTGTTTTTGTTGAGAAAATTATATTTCACTCGTTATCCATCTATTATTATATATTATTGAAGTTTTAAAATATTAAAATTAAATTATTTATCATGTTTTCAATAGTTAAATTGTATATATATTCTAATGTTATCGTTTGTTTAATATATGAGAAATTATACAAAGATATACGTAATTTGAAGCATCAAATGTCTTAAATTAGTAGAAAAATAATGTAATTCCAATATTTACATCGATGATTGAACATAGTCATTGTGATGTAGTTTGAAATTATTATTTTTCAAAAAATAAATTAAGGTTGAACATTGTAGATCCGGAAATCTGCAATTGATCGTATTAGTCCAGAGCAGCGGCCAATCTGTGAAACAAAACCAGAAAAAAGTAAGAGCCAAAGACCGTTGGGGGTGACGATTGTTGGGCTTCCGACACTCAAGTCAGGAAAAGAAAAGGAGTAGAAAGCGATAAGATATGAAATAATTGAATGATTAAAAGACGAATAACGTAATCTCTAGCCAGAATGTGACTATAAATCGAGGGAACATCATTCAATCCTGGAAAAAACATAGGGAAGAAGCCCGGATATTGAATCGCCTGAGTGGAATTAATTCAGAAAATCGTGAACTCATTGCTCTTAGGGTATGATGTCAAGTTTGTGGGTATTTCAGCGTAGTCGTCAAATGAAGAGGGTGATCTCCTTTTATAGACAGAGGTAGCGGCTAAGGTTCACGCAAATTACGAGAGCGGTTGAGACATGATCTCATTCGTTTGATCACGTCAACCATTCCAGATAATGCGGATGTCTCATTCAAAATAATTCAAATTACCCGATCTTTATGAAGTTGCTCGGCTAAACGACAACGTTTAACCTTCATAGTCCAGCGTAGTGGGCTGACAAAAAATGACTACTACAAACATTATTCTCCTGAAATGTACTTATTGATTTTTTTATTAATCGAACGTTCTTAGTGTGTGATGTTAATTATATTAGTTTTACCCTTTTTATTTTCTCATATATTTTTTTACTAGCTAGCTATTATTCATCATGTTTTAAATTATTTAATTGTGTAATTGTAACGCCCCAAATTATTTCTCTAAATAAAATGGAACGCTAAACATGCCTTTATTAAAATATAAAAGAAATCCCAAATTCAAATCAGTATCAAGGTTCATAAGTTACAGCGGAAATAGGAAAAACATCTTAAATCAACTGAATATTTATTAAAGTCTTTATTCGTCATAGAATTAAGACCACCATCATCGCATCTTGCCCGCTGCATCACCCGAGTCAACACTTGAAAAGATAGTAGATTTAGGGGTGAGTACTACTGACTCACTGGGGAGTGTCCAATTATCCAAGCTATATAAAATTAAACAAATAAGTGAGATTAGTAGAAATTGTTCAGTCCGTAGACCAAACCATATAGCCCGTTGGCCCAGTCTCATTTAGCCCGGAGGCCCTATCTCATTTTTGGCCCGAAGGCCCTGTACTGTGCTGTGTCATCACATATTTGATAATAAAATATAGAGAGAATAATCGGGACAGAAATCACATAAAACCCCACCTTCACCTTCACTTTGACTCGGATATAAATTAATTAAGTCTTACGCGCCTCGCCTATAAATTATTTATTATAAATTAATACAATGCATAACATGTTGTAATTAAACAAAAACCAATTTATGATGCA
Organism: Perilla frutescens; assembly: GCA_026008535.1. NCBI lineage: Eukaryota > Viridiplantae > Streptophyta > Magnoliopsida > Lamiales > Lamiaceae > Perilla > Perilla frutescens. Next base: position 36,494,641 of record BRKX01000012.1, read on the forward strand.
TGCTAAAAAAAATTCATATATAGCGACATAAATTTTAAATTCCATTTATTATTCAATTAACTACATAAAATAATATATATATATACATATATATATATATAATCACACACGCAAACCCATACATCTATATATATACGTACAACATATATTACATATATATTTATCAATCACATATTATATATATATATACACACAACTCCACACGCACAATCACACACACACACACACACATATATACATATATTATATTACTAATACAACTCACGCACAACACCCATATACATATATATCATGACATGCTTTTGAATTAACAAAACTGATGCATTAATTATATCTATGCCATGTAGCCGTATCTATATATATATATATATATATATATATATAATGTTAGGATTGGAAAATCAAACAAATGCATGGCCCAAATGATTCAACTTAATTTCCAAGTCTCGGCCCATTTAACTATTATTAATCCTTAACACACTCCCTCTTTCTTCGATAATGCGTTCCCTCTCAATCTCTGCGGACAAAAATTAAAAATATAGCATGCAGCAGACCGACTGTTCCCCCTCCCTCTCTCTCTCTCTCTTTATGCAAAACACAAAGAAAAAGAAAAGATATAGAACTCCTAAATACCCGTAGGGTAACTGCAAACAAAAGGTTAGAAAGAATTCAAACCCACTTCCCTTTCTCCCTCATTCTCCTTCGGCTATGACAGCAACAGAAACATTCTTTCTGCCGCCGCCGCTGCCGCAATCGCCGCCACCCCCTATTCTTCTCTCCTCTGAATCAAAACCCACCCACACAACAATGTTATGCGATGCATGAAAAGAAAGTGAACAAAGAGGATCTTCATACCTGGAATGGAACTAGAACTTGGAACGAATTCTCAACTCACTATCTATATGATTTGGTGTGGGCAACGAAAAGACTAGAACCCTCTATTTATAGGAGAAGGATTAGATTTCAATTGAAATGTGGAATCTTATGGTTATCTTCATAAAGGATTTGATATGATTAAGAGATGATAAGCTTTGGAGAGTTTATCAAAATCTCCTTGCTTGGCGTGGAAAATAAGGGAAGAAGGAATAAAGAGAAAATAAATCAATTACTTACACTATGGGCTTAAGGTTTGGGCTCCATGATAAAAATTAAATGGGATAGAGAAATAAACTTAGGATAAAATAAATAAAATGCAACAATTAGGCACAAAATTAAATTAAATGCATGCAATGAAATAACCATGCTATAAAATAATAATTATTTAGGCGCGACTTATTAGACTTAATTAACTAATATCACATAAAAATTATATATATATATATATATATATATATATTTGGAAAAGAACGTAGCCATAAAAATAAATCAGGTCGCTACATCCCTCCCTACTAAAAAAAATTTCGTCCTCGAAATTACTTACTTGAGCCTAGAAACTGCGGGTATCTAGACATAATTTCTTCTTCCTTTTCCCAGGTAGCTTCCTCTACATTGTGTTTACTCCACTGAACCTTAATTAACGGCGTCTCTCTATTTCTTAGTACGTGAATCTTCCTATCCAGCACAGCTATTGGATATTCCTCATAAGTCAAATCCTTACTTAACCCTAACTCGGCGTAATTCACGATATTGCCCGGATCGTGAATATATCTTCTTAAGGACGAAACATGGAAAACATCATGAATCGAGGTCAAACTTGGTGGTAAAGCAAGTCGATATGCTAATCCTCCAACTCTCTCCAAGATTTCGAACGGCCCTATAAACCTTGGTCTTAGCTTTCTTCTTTTGCCAATACGCACGACTCCTCTCATAGGCGACAACTTTAAGAAAACTTTGTCCCCGATCTCAAAACGAAAATCCCTTCTTTTAAGGTCAGCGTATGACTTCTGTCGATCTTGCGCAATTTTGATACGGTCCCGAATCTTGTTGATTACACCTACCGTCCTTTCGACTAACTCCGGCCCTAGAATTCTCTTTTCACCAACTTCGTCCCAGTGCAGAGGCGATCTGCACTTTCTCCCGTATAATGCTTCATAAGGAGCCATCCCGATGGTCGCTTGGTAGCTGTTGTTGTAGGCAAATTCTACCATCGGTAAATGCCTTTCCTAATTTTCACCAAAATCCATCACGCAGGCTCACAACATGTCTTCTAGCGTCTGGATGGTTCTTTCTGACTACCCATCGGTTTGAGGATGGTAAGTGGTGCTAGACCTTAACTTTGTTCCCATTGCTTCTTGTAGACTCCTCCAAAAGTTTGAGGTGAATCTCGTATCGCGATCAGATACAATAGTTACTGGTACTCCATGCAGTCTCACAATTTCATCTACGTAAAGCTGGGTCAGTCGGTCCATACTGAATGTCATTTTCATTGGTAGAAAATGTGCAGATTTTGTGAGTCTGTCCACTATCACCCAAATTGCGTGGTTTTCTTTGATCATTTTTGGCAATTCCACCACAAAATCCATGGCGATATTTTTCCATTTCCACTCCGGAATCTCGAGTGGTTGCAAAAGACTTGTTGGTCGCTGATGTTCTGCTTTCACCTGTTGGCAAGTCATGCATCTTTCCACATATTCACTGATAGATCTCTTCATGTTCCTCCACCAAAAATATTTCTTCAAGTCTTGATACATTTTGGTCCCTCCGGGATGAATGGAATATGGTGTATTATAAGCTTCTTCTAATATCTCCTTTCTTATCTCGCTATTCTTGGGAACGCAAATTCTTCCTTCAAAGACTAATGCTCCGTCGTCTGCTAATGCAAAATTTTGAATATTGCCCTTCAACACTCGCTCCTTTATTTTGCACAGAAATTTATCATTTTCTTGTGTTGCCTTGATCTGATCTCTGGGCGCATTGTCAAGGTTGCCAAAACTGAGGTAGTGCTTTCGATTGGTGGAACCACGTCTATTTTCATCTTAGCGAATTCTTGTACAAGCTGAGATGAATTGGTCCCTTTTCTGCTTAACGCATCAGCTACTACATTTGCCTTTCCTGGGTGATAATGTATTGTGCAGTTGTAGTCTTTAACTAACTTGAGCCACCTCCTCTGCCTCATGTTTAGTTCCTTCTGGGTAAAGAAATACTTCAGGCTTTTGTGATCCGAGAAAATTTCACATTTTCCCCCAAAAAGAAAATGTCACCATATCTTCAATGCGTGAACAACTGCTGCTAGCTCCAGGTCGTGAGTAGGGTAATTGAGTTCATGTGTCTTTAACTGTCTTGACGCATAGGCCACCACCTTTCCGTGTTGCATTAGCACACATCTGAGTCCCTGTTTGGAAGCATCACAGTATATCACGAATCCTTCACTGCCTTCAGGGATAATCAAAACAGGTGCAGTGGTGAGTTTCTGTTTTAGCAGCTGGAAACTTTCTTCACACTTCTCACTTCATTCGAATTTGACGCCCTTCCTTATCAGCTGAGTTAACAGACCGGCTATCTTCGAGAATCCTTCAATGAAGCGTCTGTAGTATCCGACAAGACCTAAGAAACTCCTTATCTCACCAGCATTCTTCGGTGGCTCTCAATTATTCACTGCTTCCACCTTTGATGGATCCACTTCTACTTCTTGAGCTGTTACCACGTGCCCAAGAAACACTACTCGATCCAACCAAAAATCGCATTTGCTGAATTTGGCATAAAGCTTCTCCTCATCCTCTTCCCCAAATTCAAGCTTTCATAGGGCTTCTGACGCGATATCCTAACCCCTTTGGGAACTCGGCCATAGAACTCCTCCCTCCAATTTCGCAGGATGTGATTGATAAATTCATCGAAATTAATTATCTCAAGAACCGATCGCCCTTTCCGTATCCCAGAGTTAAATCCTTCAGTGCATCATCAGCATAATCTCGCATAAGGGGAGATCCAATGATTTTATAGACTTGTTCAGCTGCTTTCATTGGGTCAAGCTCACACCTTGCCTGTTCCATTCTCTTCCAAAGATGCTGGATCTTCAGCAATATCTCTGGCGCTTATCATCCCACGATAGCTCATAAAACTTTCCTATTAGGTGGTCCTTTAAATCTTTCTCTCTATTAGCTAATGGCCGCCCAGGAATTTGACCTCCCGTACTCATTCTCGCCGTCTTCTTTAACCGAACCATCTAAACCAAAACTTCGAGGGCTATAAAATATTTTCATAAATAATACATATAATCATGCTTGCATAACTTGAAATAAAACCTTTCATTTTACCTCTACTCGGGGTGATGTTGCGGATGCGATGATGGTCTTAACTTACTTGCTTACTTGCTTTTTATGAGTATTTAGGAACGTATTATTCTCTGATACCAAACTGTAACGCCCCAAATTATTTCTCTAAATAAAATGGAACGCTAAACATGCCTTTATTAAAATATAAAAGAAATCCCAAATTCAAATCAGTATCAAGGTTCATAAGTTACAGCGGAAATAGGAAAAACATCTTAAATCAACTGAATATTTATTAAAGTCTTTATTCGTCATGGAATTAAGACCACCATCATTGCATCTTGCCCGCTGCATCACCCGAGTCAACACCTGAAAAGATAGTAGATTTAGGGGTGAGTACTACTGACTCAGTGGGGAGTGTCCAATTATCCAAGCTATATAAAATTAAACAAATAAGTGAGAGTAGTAGAAATTGTTCAGTCCGTAGACCAAACCATATAGCCCGTCGGCCCAGTCTCATTTAGCCCGGAGGCCCTGTCTCATTTTTAGCCCGAAGGCCCTGTACTGTGCTGTGTCATCACATATTTGATAATAAAATATAGAGAGAATAATCGGGACAGAAATCACATAAAATCCCACCTTCACCTTCACTTTGACTCGGATATAAATTAATTAAGTCTTGCGCGCCTCGCCTATAAATTATTTATTATAAATTAATACAATGCATAACATGTTGTAATTAAACAAAAATCAATCTATGATGCATGCTAAAAAAAATTCATATATAATGACATAAATTTTTAATTCCGTTTATTATTCAATTAACTACATAAAATAATATATATATACATATATATAAATATATATATATATATATAGGGTTGGGTTCCAGAAGGAACCATACCCCATGTGAGAACCGAGAATCAATCTCAGTCATAGATCTCACTTATTTGGAAGGCCAAGATCTGTTTCAAAATTAAAAAAACGTGGTGGCATAATTGTAATAATGTCCAACTTCGCTGCCCCTGTATATGTGATTCACGCGTGTATTTTTCAATTTAGGGTTTTAGCATTGTCATTCACTATTTTAGCACTATCATGACTTATTTTAGCACTGCCATGACTTATTTTAGCACTAACATGACCCTTGTTTAGCATGACAATTGTTTAGCATTACAATAAAAAAATATCATCGACATCTTGTTATGCTTCATGATCTTCCATTTTTAGCACTATAGTTTAGAATTTAGCATTGTATATGTCATTCACGCGTATATTTTTCAATTTAGGGTTTTAGCATTGTCATTCACTATTTTAGCACTGACATGACTTATTTTAGCACTGTCATGATTTATTTTAGCACTAACATGACCCTTGTTTAGCACGACATCCGTGTATTGTATTTATTCTGCTTGAGTGGTTTTTATTTGGCTGTTGTAATATATAGGTGGTTGCAAAGAAACAAATGGAAAAGTCATAGATAATAACTGTAATCAAGCAAATGAAATTTTCAGACATTACAAAAACAATATAAAAATGAACTACCAAAGCACAAATTCAACACACAAGAGATTTCTGCAGCACAAAATTTCTTAGATTTTGATCTCAGTTTCAATCTACAACCACAGCTTCTATGAAAAAAATCTCACGGGAGCAAACCAAATTACAAGCTTCTAATCATTATTAGGGACTAAGTGTAACATACCATCTACTATTCAACGCAGAAGATTTATCAATTCTTTTGTGAAAAAATACAAAGTGAAACTCTCTTGCACAATTTTCTCTTCAATCCATTTGATTTCTGTTCAAGTCCAGCAGTGCTAAAACAGTTCACAGTAGTGCTAAACTAGGTTACAACAGTGCTAAAATAGTTCACAGTAGTGCTAAAGTACTGATAGTGAAAAATTCAAAATAACAGCTTAATCAGCTTCGTCAACCTAAGTGTTAAAATAGTTCACAGTAGTGCTAAAATAAGTTAAAACAGTGCTAAAATAGATCACAGTAGTGCTAAAGTACATGACAGTGCCAAAACAGTTCATAGTAATGCTAAAATAGGTTACAACAGTGCTAAAATAGATTACAGTAGTGCTAAAGTACATGTTAACAAAATATTTTTTATAATACTCATTTGTTATTGCAAATGCTGCATTCATCGTCCAAAATACTTTATTACCGATATATTCTTATGATACTCAATCATTTTTACAATGCTAACAACTAAAGCAAAAAATAAAATTAAAATTAAAAACGATAATCCGTCTCCTTGAATTGACATTCCATTTGTCCTATTAAAACCTACTATTTCTCTATCTTTACAAAAAATGGGAACCAATAAATGCGAAACATATATGGCTCATCATCACTCCAGTCCAATCCAATCCAATGCAATCCAATCCGTTTCAAATAGATATGTTGAGGTCAATTCGAGGTTTCTTTGCAGGCAGAGGCAACGGCACATTACAATTACATCGAGGGCATTTGGGATTGTTCCTTGAGATGAGCACGTACAGGAGGCAACTGGGGCAGCCGGCCGCGAACGAGGCCGACGACTTCTCTTCTTGATCTACATCACTGTCTTTGATCGATGAAGATGAGTTCGATGGCAGCGACAATGACTTGGACATTGATATCGACTGCTTCCTCACCGTCTCCTTCCGGTGATCGCCGGAAGCTTCTCTGGAGAAACACAAGTCGTGATCATGAGTTAGATGCCGCCTCTTCCGGTGATCGCCATCGTGGCCTTGTACTCAACTCATTGGAAAAACTAACAGTGCTAAAAAAGGAAATGGAAGTGCTAAAATATAAACTACCGGTGCTAAAATATAAACTACTAGTGCTAAAATATAAACTACTAGTGGAGAGGTGTAGATACAGAAGGGAGGCTGAAATCTCGCATTTTACCTCCTCGAATTCGAACCATTCATCATTTTCTTCGAGCATGCTTGATGCAATTTATCGCTCCATCGATCAAGGCGACGAGGAGATAGTGATCTGCAAAGAAGGAATGAGGAATAAGACCTACGCCGTTGATGCGGACGCCAGCGCTAACCTGCGCCGCGACGTGTTTAAGAGTGATGAAGAAATGGTAAATTTCCAACGAGCCTGCATGATTGAGAAGTGGATGGAGAAGAAGGTCACAGAAAAAGCCGTCGGTCGGAGAAAATCTGTCGCAGATTTTCAAGTGAAGAAGCCGCGGAAAGATCGGGAGAATTCTAGCTGGAGCTCCTCCGATTCGAGTTGCGGTGGCGGCGCTGCCTCTGTTGGCTTCTTCTCCTCTTCGTTTTGTTGAATGATTTTGTTCCGAATCGGAGAATTGAAATTAGAAATCTGCCGAGTTGTAGAGAGAGAGAGGTTGGAATAGCTAATTACAGAAATAACCTTAGTTTATTAAAAAGTTGATAATATTACAATAATGCCACCGTGAATTTTTTAATTTTGAGACAGATCTTGGCTGTCCAAATAGACGAGATCTATGATTGAGATCAGTTCTCAGTTCTCACATGGATGTCTAGTTCTCATATGATCCCATCTATATATATATATAATCACACACGCAAACCCATACATCTATATATATATACGTACAACATATATTACATATATATTTATCAATCACATATTATATATATACACACAGCTCCACACGCACAATCACACACACACACATATACATATATTATATTACTAATACAACTCACGCACAACACCCATATACATATATATCATGACATGCTTTTGAATTAACAAAACTAGTGCATTAATTATATCTATGCCATGTAGCCGTATCTATCTATATATATATAATGTTAGGATTGGAAAACTAAACAAATGCATGGCCCAAATGATTCAACTTAACTTCCAAGTCTCGACCCATTTAACTATTATTAATCCTTAACACACTCCCTCTTTCTTCAATAATGCGTTCCCTCTCAATCTCTGCGGACAAAAATTAAAAATATAGCATGCAGCAGACCGACTGTTCCCCCCCTTCTCTCTCTCCCTCTCTCTCTCTCTCTCTCTTTACGCAAAACACAAAGAAAAAGAAAAGATATAGGACTCCTAAATACCCGTAGGGTAACTGCAAACAAAAGGTTAGAAAGAATTCAAACCCACTTCCCTTTCTCCCTCATTCTCCTTCGGCTATGACAGCAACAGAAACATTCTTTCTGCCACCGCCGTTGCCGCAATCGCTGCCACCCCCTATTCTTCTCTCCTCTGAATCAAAACCCACCCACACAACAATGCTATGCGATGCATGAAAAGAAAGTGAACAAAGAGGATCTTCATACCTGGAATGGAACTAGAACTTGGAACGAATTCTCAACTCACTATCTATATGATTTGGTGTGGGCAACGAAAAGACTAGAACCCTCTATTTATAGGAGAAGGATTAGAGTTCAATTGAAAGGTGGAATCTTATGGTTATCTTCATAAATGATTTGATATGATTGAGAGATGATAAGCTTTGGAGAGTTTATCAAAATCTCCTTGCTTGGCGTGGAAAAGAAGGGAAGAAGGAATAAAGATAAAATAAATCAATTACTTACACTATGGGCTTAAGGTTTGGACTCCATGATAAAAATTAAATGGCCTAGAGAAATGAACTTAGGATAAAATAAATAAAATGCAACAATTAGGCACAAAATTAAATTAAATGCATGCAATGAAATAACCATGCTATAAAATAATAATTACTTAATTACTTAGGCGCGATTTATTAGACTTAATTAACTAATATCACATAAAAATTATATATATATATATATTTTTTTGGAAAAGAACGTAGCCATAAAAAGAAATCAGGTCGCTACAGTAATATTATAACGTTGTTATTTTTTTTATAAATTAGGAAAATTTGAAAAATGAAATATGAACATGAAGTTGAATGAGCTTCGTATATTATTGTTGAAATAGAAGAAGATTGTATTTCAAATTATATCAAATATTGAGCTATAATTAGATTTATGATGTAGTTTGAAATTGTTATTTTTGAAAGAACAAATTACGAGTGAAGATTATTGTTATTTATCATTTCATGTACTGTTGATTTCTTTATTTGATGCACTTTGATATTCATGAAATTTTATATTCGTCATATTTTTTTCATTTTATGTTATTTTTCATGTATTTATTTATTTCAAGAATAAGAGACGGTGATCGTTTTTTAGAATTATCAAGATATAATTTATACATGTGAAAAAAAAATCGTTAACATGTCGGCTCGATGGGCTAGCCCGAAAATCGAAGGGTTAGTATTAGGGCTAAGAATTTTCAACTCAATTTTTTTTAACCAAATAAGCCCGAACTGAATTAACCCGAAATCGAATAGGGTAGACCCGATTGACATCCCTAATAATAAACGAGCCAAGTTTGAGGTTTTGAGCATGACAGTTCAATTACACATTTCATTTAGGGCCGATATGATACCATTTCATTGGTTCTTAAAAATTGATATACATGATATCAAGTGTAGTTTACCTCCCTATATAGGTTTGGAGGCTATTATATAGGGGCGAGATTTATTCAGTGCGTACCACGGTAGCGGCTGCGGATTATCCTCGACAAAAAAAAGAGACGACTCAAATTTATTAAAACTCACCCTTTCTCATTTTGGAACAAAAAAATCACGCTTATTGCATGAAAAATTTAGTTATGATAAGGGGAAATGGGATGTCACAAACTTGTCGTGTCGCCTACAATTAATAAATTATAATTTCCAAAAATTCTAACAATTTAAATTACAATTCAGAAATCAGAACCAACCAACATATGAATATCGGAGTCGGAATTCGGAAAGGGAATTCTTAAAAAAAAAAAGAAAAAGAAAAAAAGGATATCGGAAAGGGTCCCACCCATCCATCCCCTCCATCACTGGGCCCCGCATAGTGTCACCGTGCAATGCGTGTGAACCGCACGTCCGAAGATAAGTCCCTCAACGCGTGCCAACTCCTCCTACACGCTTCCCTCGTGCGAAACCTTCCTCCCTCTCCTCCGCCGCACCGCCGCCGTCACCCTGCCGATTTTTTTTACACTGCCGTGAATTCCGGCGTTCCGGCCGCTGTCTTCGGCTCCGGTCAGTTTGGCTCGCCGGAACTTTGAGTGGATAATTTCCCGACGATCCGCCTGCGAGCGGTCTGAGATCTTCCGGAAGTGAGTTCGTTTGGGTTTGCTGAACTGTGGTAGGAGCTGAATTGTGTTTATTTCTGATGGATTTTTAAGGTTTTGGAAATTTTGATACCTCTGATCTGGGTTGATTAGTAGCTGATTCTTTATAGGATGTTGACTGAAGAAAAATGAGTTAGTGTAGTGATATACATGTTTCTCTGTGGATTATTGCTACTTGAAGAGTAATGTCACAGCAAATTCATTGAAGTAAATGCTTCATTAGTTTTATTGTGGAACAACAGAACTTGGGAGGTTGAATACGTCAAAATGGGAATCGAAGTATATATGAAAGTTTGAAGTTTTAGTTTTCGAATTAATTTTCGAGATAAGCAATTCTAATGATCTATGCTTTACATGTTTGTATGATTAATCGTTTATTTCTATTTATTATTGGTTACATCCATTATTTGTGATTATTTTGACTTTGTTTGTTTCTTATGTTTCCTATTGTAAAATTGAGCCAGTCAGTAGGATTTCCTGAGAATGAATGCAAAAACCCGCATTCCATGGAAAGTATGAGACAAGTAAGCTGTATTGTAGGTGTGAAGTCGGAGGTTGCTTCATCAGGATGACTAATTACTGCAAAACCTGTGCTTCCATGAGAAGATAAAGAAGAGATACGAGGAAACTGAAAAAGGTGATGGCGGCAGAGATGCAGAGATTTGGTACAAGTGAAGAAGATGATGATGAAATGGGGATGGATGTGAAGGAGGAAGATGATGATGATGATGACGAAGATGAAGAGAAGAACATGGTAACACCTACTGTGGTGGGTGTGGATGTTGGTGTTTTGTCAACTGGCGTTAGTAATAGGTATGTTCATCATCAGCAATATCAAGATCAGCCAACTCCGCAGGCAGGAGGATCTCGAAGGTGTAGGCCTCAGGAAGAGAAAGAGAGAACAAAGCTGCGGGAGCGACAACGTAGAGCGATCACTGCAAAGATATTGGCTGGGCTTCGTAGGCATGGCAATTACAATCTTAGAGTCAGAGCTGACATTAATGATGTCATTGCTGCTTTGGCTAGGGAAGCAGGATGGGTTGTTCTTCCAGATGGAACCACCTTCCCTTCCAGATCGCCGGTACCAATCATTCTTGTTGTGCATAATTTTTTGTTGTTTATGAATTCTGGTTTTATACTTGGAGGAGCATAACATTCTTACTTAATTGATTCACAGTGTTAGTACTGTTTTGCCCTTTCTTATTAATTATGCACTATGTTGCATGTGCTATATTCAATTTGGGCAATGCACCATTGTCAGACATTATTGTGTAGATCTTTTGAGATGCAACTCAAGAACCCTGCGATTAATGATTAAAATGAAAGAATCCAATGTAGGACACTCCCAGTTGCTAAGGGCTCAATTCATCCAACATATTCTGATTCTCTTTTACTCAATTTATACTAATATGAAATTAAATTTTTTCAATATCTGAGAAAAACCATGAGATGTTTGGCTAAGCACCCTGTAATATGTGCAATTAGGGCTACCTTTCAGCTGAAACAGAAAATATCCAAGCTTTTATCTGCATCTGACACCCTAAGTAGAAGTGGAGTATGTGTTTTGTAGTTGTATAAATATCAATGTTTATGAACATGCAACTTGGGTTTGTACTAATTTCATTTAAATATCAGCATGGGACCAGACCTACTGTTGGTGCACAAAACACAGCCGTGACATCATCTTCTTCACAAATGCCAGCACAACATACTTCTCCTACTTCGTTGAGAGGCATCTCTCCAGGCTATAGAGGCACTTCTGATTATAATTCAGGTCACATGAAAAGTGTTTTTGTGCCCACTTCATCTCCTTATGATGTTTCCTCCAGCAGCAGAAGTCAAACATCAGCTATGATTGGGGATGGAGCAGAGCTACAGAATGATCCTCTTCTTGGAGGTTCAATTGATTCAGTAGACAACAGGCAGGCGAGAATTCTGTCTTCTCTAGATTAAAATTATTTCACTAGCCTCTGAATTTTCTTCTTAGGTGCTGTAAATATTTGTATCACTTTCATACTAAATGACCATTTATTCTAAACTGTTATTATATTTTTAGCTTGTGCTGCCGTGCAGCTTTTTTATTTTCATTTTTGGTTGCCTTTCTATTTGCCTAGGTTGTCGACATGCCGGATAAATTACAGGAGCGGGATTTTTCTGGTACCCCTTATGTTCCAGTATATGTTATGTTGCCAGTGAGTAAGCTAATTTTACTGACACATCACCTTACATTTTCTGTGTAAGACTGTACTGTGTACATATATGGGTCTAGTTTTATGTGGTCGTATCAAAGTCCATATTTATTTATCTCCTCTGATTTGTAGCTTTGCTTGTTATTGGCTGCTTTGATCATTTGGCACATTTTATCTTGGAAATATTTTAGGCTTGTTTCTTTTGTCAATAAAGTGATATTTAGAGTGAAAATATAATCATTTTTGGTGCGGTTGGTTGTCACTTTGATGAACTTCAGCTTAGAAGAAAGACAATTGTTAACGCTCTTAACATTTTGGTGCCAGTTGGGTGTCATTAACATGAAATGCGAGCTTGTTGATCCAGATGGTCTGGTGAAGCAATTGAAAATCCTGAAATCAATCCATGTTGATGGTATTATTGTGGACTGCTGGTGGGGTATAGTTGAAGCACATGCACCTCAGGAGTATAACTGGAATGGCTACAGGAGGTTATTTCAAATTGTAAGGGAGCTGAAAATGAAACTGCAGGTGACTTTGCATGTCCTTGACTACTTAGCATTCAATTATGATATCTCTTTGTACATGCTTCTATATAGTGGCAGTTTCACTCTTCATAATACACAAAAAAAAAAAAAAAAAAAAAAATTCTTAATGTTCAAAATTTTTAACTGTTCAAAGATGCCAACAGTTTCTTAGATTTTGTTTCATAGAGGAATAAGTTTATTGAATCTGAAGTCTCATGGGTGAATATTGCATCTCCTGGACCAAGTAACTTTGAGAAAATATATCTGAATACCCTATTTCTGAATAATTATTTATTAATGAGATAAATGGAATTTCCAGCCTACCACATTTGGTTAAGAGTTTAAGTTACTCTACATAAGTAGACTATTTAATTAATTTATTGTTTCTTATGTTTTTTTTTTTTTAATTTCTCCCACCACCGGTTAAGATTTAACATGAAAACAGGTTGTTATGTCCTTTCATGAATGTGGAGGTAATGTTGGGGATGATGTGTGTATTCCCCTGCCTCACTGGGTGGCTGAAATTGGCCGGAACAATCCAGACATATTTTTCACGGATAGAGCTGGAAGGCGGGACCCAGAATGCCTGTCTTGGGGAGTTGATAAGGAACGGGTTTTAAGAGGTCGGACTGCTATAGAGGTGATAACTTGATATGAACCGGTAGTGTTTACATCACTTCTGCTATAACTTTTTCCATTCAGAATGTTGCCTGAGCATGTCAGTTCTACTGTCCTTGCAATTATTTGCATTTGTTAATTATTTTATTTTCTGGTGATTTCATCTCTGGTCTGATGGTGATTTGGATCCTGATTTTTAGATGTTGTGTTTTCTTAAAGATATACCTTATTTTTATCCACCAGATGCAAACTCGATTTGTCAACTAGAAAAACTTGTCCTGAAAAATGAGTTTCAAGTCATTCATGCTTGCTCCATCACAAAAATCATTTACTTTTATGGTTGTGATGCTATTTGTTAAGCTATGCTCTAATTAACTAGTTCACGCAGTTCCATTCATTTTATGGTTTGCTCAACTGTTGTAGGTCTACTTTGATTGCATGAGAAGCTTTCGGGTTGAATTTGATGAGTTTTTTGAGGATGGTGTCATATGCATGATTGTAGTTGGACTTGGTCCATGTGGAGAGCTGAGATACCCTTGTAACCCTGTGAAACATGGTTGGAGATACCCTGGCATTGGTGAATTTCAGGTAATCATCAGCAATTCATCATCTTATAAGATCATATTCCTAATACTGCATTCAGGATGAGTTATGCACCATACCCCCCCCCCCCCCCAAAGTGATATTTGGGGTTGTGTGGGTGTTCTGAAATGTGTATTGATCAAGAATTGAAGGAACAACATTACAACATTTAGTAAGATGTTAAACAGAAGTGGTTTGATAATTTATGTACTCATCACAGCTTCTTGAAGGTGTTGAGATACACTAATTTGAGGTTTTTTGTGATAATCAGACAATCTAATTATATCTTTCTCAGTGCTATGATCAATACATGTTGAAAAGCCTGCGAAAGGCAGCTGAAATGAGAGGGCACTCTTTCTGGGCTCGAGGACCGGAAAATACTGGTTCTTACAATTCACGGCCACATGAGACTGGATTTTTCTCTGATGGAGGTGACTATGATGGTTACTACGGCAGGTTTTTCCTAAGTTGGTATTCTCATGTTTTAGTTGACCATGGTGATAGAGTGCTTTCTCTTGCCAAGTTAGCTTTTGAAGGAACACAAATTGCTGCAAAGGTGAGCTCCTTCCATATGATTTTGATTCATGATTGCTGACCTTGAAAACATGAGTTCATGAAGTATGCTTAAATAAATATGGCTCTATCTGATCATTTCTGTTTCTGCCTTTTCTTCTATAAACTGACTATTATTGCTTTATGCACCCCATAAATACTTTATATGCAGATATGGATTAATCTGATCATCTTTTCCACTATCAGTAGGTTGATAAGGAAATTCGGTTCATTTGATCAAGCATGATTCTCTATCTAAAACTTTGTTATATTTTGATTTTTGAGCAGCTGTCCAGCATGCACTGGTGGTACAAGACAGCTAGTCATGCAGCTGAATTAACTGCTGGATTTTATAACTCCAGCAACCGTGACGGTTATGCTGCTATCATGGCAATGTTGAAGAGGCAAGGTGCTGCTCTATGCTTTACATGTTCTGAAATTAGCGTGATGGATCGCAATATGAACTTTTCTGAGTCTTTGGCCGATCCTGAGGGATTATTTTGGCAAGTAAGCACTAGCAACTCGGGTCTTAATATTTTTCACTTGTTCTATACTGTCAATTTCTTCAGCAAAAATATATTTTTACTCAGAAAGGCAGAATCCTTGCTTTGATAACAATTGTAGCATTTCATTTTGATACACACATCGTTGCCCAAATCCTGTATTAACTGCTGATCACAATTTAGGTTCTGAATGCTGCCTGGGATACCAGTATATCAGTTGCCAGTGAAAATTCATTTTCATGTAATGGCAGAGAAGGGTATAGTTATTTATTGGAAAAGGCGAAGCCCGTCAGTGATCCGGATAGGAGGCATTTTTCTTCTTTTAACTATTTGAGGCTTGGCCCACTTCTCATGGAAAGACAAAACCTCATTGAATTTGAACGGTTTGTCAAGAGAATGCATGGTAAGTTTCATTATATCTTTACATATATAGAGAATGCATGGTATACACTACTGCACTAGTATACCTCTCCATATTCCACAGTGGTTGAGTTTCTCAGTATTTCCTTCCTGAAGCATCTTGATTAATAGCTGACTTGTATAATCTATATAAACAAAATCTAACATGCTTTACCTTTTACATTATGCACCATTTAGTCTAGATAATTTCAAGGTTGAAACATGGTATAGTAGTAATCTGCTGTGAAAACCAATTATAGATGTTAGTAAATATGATGGTGACCGTATTATCTCTCTCATCACTAAATTGCAGGGGAAGCTGTTGTCGAGTATCAGACATAGATTCGAGTTTGAGAGTAAGAACGCTGACTTAGCTTTTCTAATATAGTAGCTACACCTGTAAAGGAACGAACAAACCAAGCGGTTTTTAGAGAGAGAAGTGATGCGTAAGTTAAACCATAGATATGAATGAGTACATGTAATTGATTTGAGTGTAATGTAAAATCTGTATTTATTGAAGAATGATGGTAAAATTAACATGTGCAGAGTGGGGGATATATTTGTGCTCACATCTGTTTCTTATCTTTAAATTGTACAATGTTCCCCTCCATTCACTAGCACATGTAGTATTAATGGAAAATACGATCCTGCTTAAGGAGGCACCTGACACTTGTTTGACAACTTTTCAGAAAAAATTTGTGTGAATGTAGGCAGGCATGGTAGAATATAGCTCTGTGTCGCTACCCGCATTATTGCTCTAAATTAAAAGTTGAGTCTTTTTTCATTTTTATCAACTTTTACTTCCTTGTAAATTAGTTATGGGTTAATTGCCTTTATTACATTTACATGATTTTCACATTTTTTCTGGTTTTTGAAACACCCTTTTAATTTTGGCGATTACAGCATAAAATGATTTTTTGCAATTTACAGGCAAGATCCCAAGGAATTAAATCATAGCTCAGTCCATGCATGCCTTTAATTTCACCATTGTAGAGATAATTGCACTTAAAATCACAATCTTTTATTAGTTTTTTTTTTTGTTACAAACCTAACTTTTAAATATCGCATGAGATCATCTAATCCAAAATATACATCTCATTTGTGTTTCAGTATTAAAATTATTAGTTTTTCTTTCTTTTTTTTTTTCCTTCAATTTTCATTTATTTGATTTAGTTTAATTTTACATTATCATTTAGTACGTATTTAATTCAATTTTGGTTTATAATTATTTTTAAGTATTTAATTTTCATTTTTAGTTAACAAAATTCATATTAGGACTGATTATTCCAAGTCAAGTATATAATTTTTAAATTTTTTTAATTATTATCAATAATTATTAATTATGATTGATTATGATATACTGAAATTAAATAATTTTAATGTTGAGACACGAATGAAACATACACTTCGGACTAGAGAATCTATCTGTTTAAATTTTAGTAGTAGCACCCAACTTTAACATGTTTTTACAATTATAACATCAAGTTGAATTTGGGGACGATTTGTTCGGATGTGGCCGGCTAATTAGTCATAAATGCTATCATAAATCATTTAAATTTTGGAAGTAATTGTGTTTTTATTATGTTTAAGGCGATGGAATATGATATGTGATTTTTTTATAGAATGATCGTTCGAATAAATGTTCCCCAAATTCGACTTGATTGTATCATTGCAAAAACAAAATGTAAATTTTTGGTGTCATAGTTAAGGTATACAAGCCATGTCTAAAAAAAAAAATCAATGAAAGATAGTGATTTTAGATGCAATTAAACCCAATGCTTATCATATCATATAAACACAAAACTACTACCAAATTTGAATTTAATTGCATTTGATTTTGCTCGTATGTCATAATTTTTTTTTTTTAAAAAATCAGTTTTATCGTATGTTTTAATTGCAAAAATAAAAATAAAAATAAAAATATTTTATATTTTAATTGTCAAAATTAAAAGGTTTGTGTCTAAAATAAAAAAAAAAAAGATGTAAATATCGTGATAATTAACCAATTAATGGAGAGCTAATTCTATAACTTGTTAATGGAATAGTGAAAGCACACAAGTTAGGCTCAACTCAAGCCTCAATACAATACTATATTTTTAAAATTTACATTTTACAAAACGAAAACGAAACCTACTTCTGAGAATTCAAACCGGCGTTAATAATCTGCCGCCGGTCTCCGTCAACCGCCGCTGCCTTCCTCCGTCCCAGTGAGCTCAGCCACATAACCCTAGTTTTTATCTTAAGGTGAGGGAAATGCGAAACGCACGCTTCCTATTTATCATTTTTTTATATATTTATTTAATCTCATAGGCCAATTGCTTACAATTTTCGTTTGCTATACTTGCTTATATTCCTGGACGTGTTGGAGTTGTTATATATTTTTTTTTTCTGAATTTGTTTTTTCTATATCAGTTTTTTTACTTCGGAGTAGAACTGTAGAAGTTCAATATACAGTATGCATATGTGCGTTTGAGGCGAATTCTCACCATAGCAAGTGTTAATAACAGGAGTTTCAGAACTAATGACGACTGCAAATGGAGGTAATACCGACATACTGATGCTGGAGGCGCCGCCGCAGTCGGCTCCGGCGCCGGCGGCTGAAATAATTGATGCTTTGCCCTACATTGATGACGACTATGGCAACCCTAAAATTAAAGAAGAAGTGGACCGATTGGTGGAAGAGGAGATGCGCCGCAGCTCCAAGAAACCTTCCGATTTCCTCAAAGACCTCCCCCCTCTCCCCACATTGAATTTTCAGGTGTTTATGGTGGCTCTAGTTTAGCTTTTGATGAACAGAGATGAATATTACTGTTGACTTTTTTAGGATTTAGATATTTACTGATTTCCGGCTTAGATATTTAAGATTGAACTCGCCAAAATCTTCAATCTAAGTATTGTGGTACTGTGGTAGGCGGAAAGTTGTTTTTCCCCCCTCCTAATTATCTGATTATTGATTGTCCTAATAATGTTGATATTTGGAAAATATATAATTCGAAATTGGAAAAGTTTTGTTCTTTCAGAAGTAAATTTTTTGTTCGGGATCTGAGAGAAGTTGTTCTGTTTTTAACTCCTTGTCTACTGGAATTTAGATCCACATTACATGCCTTTTCCCCTGGTTTCCTGTCTTTCTTCAGTTTAAACAACCCCACTTTTGTCAGTGGACTTTTGGCTGGCTGTAGCGCACAAACTCTTTTTAAGGATCTTCCTTTCCTTTTTCTGAAGGTTATCATGATTGTAATGCATCTTCAAAACTTTTATCATCAGTGGACATCATCTATATGTTTTGTGTGTGAGAGAGATGTATATATATATTAAGGGAGAGGGAGGGATGCTTTAGTGCTTCTTATTAATATCTTTGTATCAGGATCATCCTATGTTGGCTAGAGAATATGAGAGGGTTAGAGCTGGGAAGCCTCCAGTGCAAATAGATACATCCAGATATGGACTTGAAGTGCCACATGCGAACAAGCGTAACGATGAGACTGCATGGAGGCAAGCGCTCCAGAAAGCCCAGCGCTTGTTGCAGCATCAAGTGATCAGGTAGTGGCTTGTGATTGCAATGAAAGTAATTTTATCTCGCAGAAATTGAGAACATCTTTCTCTTTTCTTTTTCTTTCTTCCTTTTTTATTTTTGGTTATTTTTGAGTGGTGGTGGATATACTCTGGTTTCATCCTATTCAACCATTTGGTGAATATGAAAATTGTATATGATTGGAAAATATTAACTACTTTGATATCATAGAAATAGAAAAGCTAACGAGGGAAAGGTGAGGACTGGGGAAGCTAGTCAAGTTGGATGTTGCAAACGGTTTAATGTTTCATATAAGATATTGATTGACATGGCTAAAGTTTTAGTTTAAATGTAAGAATTTGTAACAGTTAATTTGTGCAATGACTGCCATGAAAAAGAAAGCACCACCAACCTGTCATTTTGAGCAGACGTCCCTTGTCAACTATATTTAGACCTTGATACATTTCTTTGTTCTGTAGGCTTGAAAATCTGGATTTGATGTTAAAGCATGGCCCTGATGTTTGGAAGTTATATAATCGACAGTTGGAGGCACTTCTGTCAAGGTTCATTTCTCTAATGCTTGATGTCAGCAAGGAAAATTCTTTAAAACGTCTGTTTGTCATTCATTTGTTAATTTGTTCTCACCACTCTTCTTTTCTGTTTATTTCTTGATTTTTTAATTAATAAATAAGTGTATTGCCAGTTATAATCATGTTTACATTGTATATTCAAATACCTTTCACTTTAGCTGATTTAAGCCAGAGTTGATTGCTTGACTGGTTGAGATTGATTTCCATTCTTTACTCATGTCCTATCATTTACTTTCTGGAGGTTGGAGTTCGTGATCTACCTATTTGGTTTGCAACTTCTAATAGCATTTGGGAAAGCAAAGCTTGCCATGCTCTGTTTACTAGGTCTATGATGTTTGGTAAATGAAAGAAGTTGCTAATGTGTTTGCAGATGTACCGCATATGAATGTCACATATGTTCAGTTTCAGTTTCTTTTTTAAGGCCTAGAAAATTGCCTGCCTCAGCAGCCCACAATTATCTCCTAATCAGGGCTCTGAAGTTACTTTACATGCTTCGATTTTTTTTCTTTTTTGCATCTCTGTTTTTTACTCCCTGCTTGTTTAAACTTTTACACTCATTTTAGATGCTTCTGCAGTTTACGACACTGATTTTTTGCTTCCTTTAGAATGCAATCACAAGTTCTGGAGCTCAATGGAAATATTGAATCCGTCAATCGAGAAAGGAAATATCATCAGGTAATTTTAAAGAGCTTGCGTTTTCTTTTTCTATGCTTTTTCCCACCTCGGCGGCTCGGCCTTTACCTATTGCAAAGGAAAAACCACCAGGAAAAGGTCTGCTAATGTCATTATGTTCTTGTATAAATATTCAGCAAAACACCGCCTATGAGCTCACTGCTTTATCTACACAATGGAGGGAGCTTTGTTTGAAAAACATTGAAATAGAAGCTGCATGTGCTGAAATTGAAAACCGTATTGGAGAGCTAAAAAGTGAAGCTGGCATGAGGTAATTAATCTCTATCAGTCAGGGTTCCCTTCTCTTTTGCACATTTACAAGTTTATCATGTTCATAACCAGGGGCTGGAATTTGGAAGCAAATATCGAGAATGGAACTATTCCACAAGCTGAAAAATGAGGTTCGGCTAATGCTTCTTCAACACTTCTGTTTTCGGATTGCATGATTGAAATAGGTGATAAATTGATTGAGTATAATAGAGCAAGAGATGCACTCTTTACCAATAAATATGCACGGATTCTTTATACCTGCTAAAATATCCTGATAGTAGTGATATTTTTCTTTTCATGTTGTTAACTGTAGTTATCAGTCCGTTTATGTAGAATAGGCTTTGCAGGTCCAAAAGATCGCTCGTTTAACATTGAGACTAGAAGCTACCCTGCCATCCGTTCCTCCCGTACCAAGTTGCTTAGTAGCCCCAGAGATTTATAAGAGAGAGTTCATTTGCGGCAGCCACTGTTTTTTGTGTTTTGTGTTTTGTAATCCGTAGTTCATTCCTTGCGATGATTTAGCCATGTAAAAACAGTCGACATAGCCTCCAGTTGATGTTAGCTTAGACCCTTTATATTCTGTAATGTAGTAGATACAGAAGAAAGAATTAATACTCTCTTGATTAGGTGTGTTTTCAATGTGATCTATCTGTCAAATGCTTAAATTACGAGTGGAATTATGTTGTGGAATAATCAAACATGCGAGGATTAATGCATACGTGAAAGTTCCACAACAAAGATTGCTGAGCAGTAGAAAATATAATGGATATGGTGTCCACTGAAACTCTCTCTACATACACTTGCATATATGCATATTTGTGTGTTTATGGAATATGGACTGTGGTTGTGGACAAGGATTGAAATATCGCGAAATATCGCGAATTTTGACATTGTGATACGGATATGGGGGGGAATATTTTTTTCTCGGGTATCGGCAAAATATCGCAATATATTGCAATTTTTTTTATATTTCTATAATATATTTTGATTTTTATTTAATACTATATATTTTTGTGGTCATTTTTAGGACTTCAACGTAATTATTTGAGTTGTAATATTCTTTGCTTTATAAAGACACCCACATTTTAAAAAATTATAAGAGAAAGAAGCCCGAGAAATCAACGGATGTCTTGGAAAGAAAAGTGGGATGCATTAGCTTTATTTTTTCATTTTTTCAGTGACTTGGCCACGATTGATAATTTTAGGGGACATGATGGACAAAGCACTAAAGTTTTTCTTCCCATATATCATATGAATTTGAAATCTAAGACAATATTTATATAATGTATTATTCTTATGGACCACAAAAGTAAAATGGAGGTCACATAAAGAGACGTGCATGGACTCAAGAAGAAAGTTCAAGCACTGATATTGAATCATTTTCAACCAATCTTGATTCTATGAATTTGGGTTGGACTCAAGAAGAAAGTTCAAGCACTGATATTGAATCACTTTCAACCAATCTTAATTTAATGAATTTGGCTGGCACTGATCATAGTGATATGTCCCAAGATTCATATACTTCTTACACATATGGGAGTTCACAATTTGATTGGACTACTCAAAATGTGCATCAATAAAATAATTGGGTCAGTGAATATTATCCAATCCATGGTGAAGCTGTTGGAAAAAATCAAGAAACATATCAAGTGCATGTGCATAATTATATCCAAAATTACTCTAATGTGATGAGTTGGTACCAATATTATTTGAAACAAGATGACATTCCATCTACTATATTTAAACCTTATAGATCCTCATTTTGATATTAATTGTACTTTATAATGTTTATTTAGTTATTTTATATTGTATTATATTATTTTGTCAAATGTATTGTCTCAGACAGTATTTATATAATGTATTATTCATATGTTTGCTTTCAAAATACAATTCTATCAAAATTTTGAGTAGAATATGTGCATAATAATATGTTATAATAGTTCCTAAAATTTCTTGCTAAATTTTTAAGATTTTAATATAGTTTCCGTCACTTTTTTCAACTTTCTGCGATATCGATATATCCGACAATATATCCGTAAAATTGAAATTGCGATATATGGTGCGATACCAATATGTTCATCGTTGTTGATTGTGGATAGGTGATGCTGATTGCTCGTGTTATTGTTCGAGGGTATTTTTGACAATTATCCCATTCTAATGCACTATATATGCCCTTCAACATACATCATCTTCCCACTCAACATGAATTTATTCATTCACGCTAATACAACTAAGTGAAAATAAACCAAGAAGCAAATCAAACTTGGCCTTAGCCTTCTAACATGCTCACTTAATTTAGGGATTAATTGCAAATTCCATTTCCAAGATGTCATATTATTCAAACATTTGGGGCTCCATTTGCAATATTTACTTGAGTTCATGTTAAAAATTGTATATTCCGTCCGCCTTATTCATATTGGATTGTTTTTTTTTAGGTTAATTTTGTTATAAATAGTTAATTGTGGACATTAATTCATGACTTTACTTATCTTAGACTTTTAGTATTCCATTCTAATATTATATATTGTATGGTTTGGTTTCATATCGGATGAATAAAAAGAATGGTATATTATTTTATCTTATTGTATCTTCTACATATCTATATTTTGTTTATATGATTATTGATGTTCTTGATGCAAAGATCCAAGTTTGAGAGGATTGATTTTACAATATGTTATCAGCACGAGTCTTTAGCCGATTGAGTGAATATTGGCGGTATGCCTTAGAAAAGAATCATGTCTTTCCGGCAAGGTAACTTTTAAATCAAAATTATAAAATTATGTTTTATAATGTGAATCAAAATTGTATATTACGAAATATGATTTTGCAAGTTGGAACGAATTACAGAGTTAATTTTATTTTGTTTAATCGGCAGGTGAGATTTTTTTTTTTAGTATAAAAATTGTTTGAGTCTCATGAGTTTTTTCTTATTTCTTTTGCCGCCACTTGAATGCTAGGCTATTGGTGTGTAATGTTTTGGCACTAGTAGATCTATTTGCCTTACTTTTATGTGATTTTATAAAGAGCATATGTGAAGCATTCAATTTTTTGTGTTTGTATTAAGTGAGTTCTCTGTTGTTTTTTGTCACATTTATGCAATTAAAATTCAAATACAGAAGGACAATGTTCATTTGCCGTATTTTTTTCCCGATTCGTATTAATATGATTTTTTTTTACTGTGTTTTTTTTTTTTGCCTAATATGTTCAATAAGAAACGTGATGTTTCTCTAATATCTAAAAATAGACCATTTTTTTAGAATTTGTTTTGTTTGTCGTCTCTCTCAATCCCATAAATTTCCAATTTACATGATGAATAATTCATATAGTTTATCTAGGTTGTTTTATCATGTATATATCTAGATTGCTCCTTCACCTGATTGTTTTATACGAATAATATTCAAATAAAGTAAGGAAATAAAATAATGAATGGGCTAAATGGCTAGCCATGATATTGAAATTCAAGAAACGTGATCTTGATTGTTTCATTATTCACATTCTTTTTAGATATTGAAATTTAGAACGATTGATAAATTTTCTCATTTTATGTGTTCTGATTCTTTCAGAGTTTCTGTTTATTTTTTTAAATTATCTTCAGATTGATTAACCATTATTTCAACTAAAAAGGTTCTCTTTAATTAGTTCCCAATTCGTTTGACATTAAGATAATTTGATAAAAATATTTCTGTTGAGATGAGAATCGACCTTAACTGTGATAAAACTTCAATAGACTTGCATAGTCATCAGTTATATTGCTTGATTCATGAAACTGCTCACTATTAGCAATGCTGAAAATTTGCGATTAAATTCAATTTGTTATTTTTCATAAATATTAGTCTTTCCAAATATGTCTATTTATGAACTTAAATTCAAAATTTGATATCTTTTTAGCATGAATGTTGTCACCATGCGAAAAAAATTCTTGCGCTCCTACTGAAAAGTAATGACAATTTGATTTTGAAATATATATCGATGTTGAGAGCATTTTATTTGTTTTTTCTTTCCAATATTTGATCGTCTTAAATGACTATATATGGATAAAATTAACATTAATCCACCTTTTTTTATGATAAAGTTTCTTGATAGTATAATCCAAGTGATTTTAGAAATGTTTATCTATCTTGGTTTTTATACCGTGTGGACAATATAATTGGTATGGTTCACGATTGTATATATATATATATATATATATATATATATATATAGGGATGGGATCTGGTGAGAACCAGTCACCAGGTGGGAACTGGGAACCAATCCCATCCCTCCATTTCAAAATCTGAACGGTCCAGATTAATCCAGATTTTTGGTGGTAATTTTGTAATTAAAATGAAAATCTTCAATTCGCGCGTCTCATTAAGGGCAAAATCGGAAAAAAAAATTCTATGAACTGTACCATCGTTTCGCAAAGAATTGAACTCAGAAATTGTCCAGATTCAATTTTAGCCTCATACTTCACTTATTTTAGCCTCATGCATTTCTCATTTTAGCATGTGTTGATAAACAAAAATGGAACGATGATTTCATTGGAATGAAATGCAATACACTCTATTTGGGGACAGTGAACCCTAATGAGAATCTCATAATTACTAGTTGAGATCAGATGAGCCATAATCGGAACGTAATAAACCCTAATTGGGAACGGTGAACCCTAGTGGAAAATGTCACATCAATTTTAGCCTCCTACTTCGATCATTTTAGCCTCAGAACAAAAGGGAAGAATTATTAAATTACTATATTACCCCCCTCCCACAAAGTTGCCGAAAATTACAGGAATGTCACCGCCTATCCACTTAAATCTGATTTAATCTGGGTCCGTCCAGATTGAGTCAAACAAGGGCTAAGATTGGTTCCTAGTTCCTATCTGGGAGAAGAGTTCTCATTTGATCCTTTCCATGTATATATATATATATATAAAATCAGTGGGTATTTATGCTTATGTTTATGATCCACCATTTAGGAGCATATTATATTTACAAATAGTACTGCCTGTTTTATGATGGTATAAGATTTTTTTTAAAAAAATAAATTATTTTTGTTGGGATCATCCCATTCTTAATCTAGTATTGTCCAGTTGGCAATAATCGCTATTTGCTCCCACATGACTCTTCACTTTGAACATAATTATCTTTTTACATACAATCGACAATTTACGGTCCCTGCAGAATTATTTCAATTTTTAAAATAACGATAATTTTTCAATGATATATATTCTTTTAGATCACCAATGGAATATTATGGACAAATTTTATTTTATTACTTTTTATTATTATTTTTGGCAATTAGAGTTAAATTCCGTTTTCAAATTATGAAAAGAATTATATGACCACATCATGCATAATTATATTTGGTAAATGATAATATGTTGCTCTTGGATAATTGTTTATTATGCTTTCACACATCATTTATCATGATATTATTTGGATAGAATATGCTCTATATACATTAGGACTTGCTCAGATGATTTCAGGATTAATATATAAATTCATGGTTATGCATGAAATCATATTTTTATTTGCATTATCTCTTATATAATTGTGATTGCTTTTGTGATCACTCTAGATAGTGGCTATTTATTTTACATAAACTCTTCCAGTTGATTTTCCACTTGTACTCGCTTTAGTGACATATTTCGTCATCACCATTTACATTCAAACTCAGTAGATTATTATGTTCTTCAAAAAGATCGACTATGTAATCCCTGCAGGATAATCTTATTCAATAATTTATGATGAATTATATCTTTACATCAATACTTTAGTATTGAAACTTATACTCCAACAGTAGCATAATGAGCATTTGTACTCAGCACGGGGCACACGGGAGCTATGGTATGCAGATGTGGTGAATTATTTAGAGTCAGGGGATATGCCGATTGGTACTCGAGATACCAAAAGAATAAATTGAGGCATGAGAGCAAGTTCTATGCTTGGGATAACCCTATTCTATGGAGGAGATGTGCTGATCAAATCACAAGAAGATGTGTCCCTGACAATGAGATTGAGGAGATTTTGAAGCATTACCACAACTATGCTTGCGGAGGGCATTTCGGATCAAACCGAACAGGAAGGAGAGTTCTGGACTGTGGGTTCTTTTGGCCTACAATTTTCAAGGATGCCCATGATGTATGCAGAAGGTATGATCAATGCCAGAGAGTTGGGAACATCACATAAAGAAATGAAATGCCTATGACACTCATCATGCCAGTGGAGATTTTTGATGTTTGAGGAATGGATTTCATGTGACCCCTTACAAACTCTAAGAGAAACCATTACATAATCTTGACAGTAGATTATGTGTCCAAATGGGTGGAAGTCAAGGCTACTCCTACAAATGATGCAAGATTAGTAGCTGCATTTCTGAAATCCCACATTTTCAGCCGTTTTGGTGTGCCCAGGTCCATTATTAGTGATCAAGAAACATATTTTTGCAACCAAACTCTGGAAAAATTGTTGAAGAAATATGCGGTGAACCATCGAGTTACAACAGTCTATCATCCACAAGTGAATGGCCAAGCTGAAGTCTCAAATCGAGAAATTAAAGCCATTCTTGGGAATGTAGTTAACCTAAGTCGAAAGGATTGGAGTCAACATTTGGATGATGCCCTGTGGGTATACCGAACTGCTTTTAAAACTCCAATCGGGATGTCCCCATATAGGATGCTGTTTAGGAAATATTGCCATCTACCAGTAGAGCTGGAACACAAGACACGATGGGCACTTCAGAGACTGAACATGGATAAGAGCAACTCCAATGCTAACACCAAATCACCAATTTAGTGCTCAAATTCACTCCAATGCTGCACCAAATCCTGCACTAAATTGGTGCAGCACCAAATCCTGCCCCAAATTTGGGGCAGAATTTGGTGCTGCACCAAATTGGTGCTAATGGTCCCACAACATTTAATGTATTATTTTATTATTTAAAATCATTATTAAATAGATTATGTAATAAATTTAATTTAATTTATAAATTATATATTCACTTAAATAGATGTATTTAATATTCATTATTAAATAGATTATTTAATAAATTTAATTTATAAATTATGTATTCATTTAATTTAAATTATAAATCATCTAAATAAATAAATAATTTCAATAAAAGCACAATTAATTAAATATAATGGATAGAATGAAGTCCCACATATTACAAATGACTAAAAATTAACTTAAAAACACACTACAATTAACTAAAACTACTTGAAAAAAAACACATTACAAATCATTTCTAGATCCTCTTAGATAAAGACATATTGCATGATATAATGTCAGCATATATGCATTATTATGCACAACATGATCATTAAAGATGAGCGTGATATAAGTGCTCCATTTGAGGAACGAGATGAAATATCGACTCCAATTGTTGAGGAGCCAACAAATGATAATATTCGGTTCAACAAATTTTTAGCTCGATATAGAGAAATCAAGAATAAAGATGCTCATATTGCGCTTCGAAATGAATTAATGAAACATATGTGGGAAAAATATACCAATTCTGAGTATTGAGGCCAAAATATATGTATTTTCATAAGTGTTGTAGTTTTGTAATATTTTCACTAATTGTAAACATTTGATGATCATTTAAAGTACTTTTATTATTCAAAGCACATTATATGTTATAATTTTTTTAATAGTACATAATTTTTTAATAGCATATTTTTTTTGAAAGTATATAATTAAAAGTTATTAGTTTTGGACAATCAATCATTTAAAAAAAAAATAATAAATCATTAAGCATATTCATATTTCAATTATAAAATAAAATAGAATTTTTAAGAGAATATTCTTATTTGGTGTAAAATTTGGTGCTAAGCATTGGAGCTGTAAAAAAATTTAGTGCTGAAATTGCACCTATTTGGTGCAGAATCTGCACCAGATAGGTGCTTAGCATTGGAGTTGCTCTAAGGATGCAGTAGGGCATGCAAGAAAATTTCAGATTCAAGAACTGAAAGAGATGAGGATGGAGGCCTATGATAATGCTGTCCTTTACAGGAAAAAATGAAGAGGTTCCATGATCAAGTGATAAGAAGAAAGAGATTCACTCTGGGACAACAAGTTCTTTTGTACCATTCAAAGTTCAAACTCATGGGAGAGAATCTGAAAACCAAGTGGGTTGGTCCATTTGAAGTTAACGCAGAATGACCCAATGGAGCAGTTGAGCTGAAGAATTCAGATACTGGAGGGCGTTTCAAGGTTAATGGCTACAGACTGAAACCTTATCTGGGGCACGCAGTCCAGGATGTCAGAGTGGCCTAGCTCGTGGAGTCCATCTATACCTGAATTGGAAGGTGTTGTGCCCATGACAGTAATTGGGGCGCTATTTGGAGGCAACCCAGGTTTTTAATGTATTTCTTTTTTAGTAATTTTAATAAGTGTTTTCCTGATTTATCAAACTAGACTATGAGAGTTTTCTAGTATTTGCCTGAAAAAAAATGCAAGATGTAGTTGAGGATGAGGAGAGCAACCTTGTTTATTTTGTGCCGAGGGAAAATCCTTCTTGCATTCTATTTTCATTTTCTGCAGGGACAAACAGGAAGACACCAAGAGGAAGGGCACAACAAGAAGGGAATGCCGCCAGAATGACCATGAAGAGATTGGAAAGCGTTGAGAATGCCCTACATTAGGCTGTTGATACCCTATTGAGAAAGATTGAGCAAACCCTCATTACATATTTCAAATATGTTGGGTTCACTTACCCGGCATCCGCCTCGAACTAACCTGGTTCAATTCCTTTTTGTCAGTTTTTTATGTTCTTTTTATTTTCAATTTTTTTAGGTGTCACCCTTATTCTATCCACTTTGCCTCGTATGTGGGTGAGGGCATTTGGGTTGTTGTCTTTTGTTGTTGAGTTTGTTTGAACACTTTGCCTTGTGCAAAGTGTGTTGGTGGGTCGTTTGAGTCAGCATGCTATCTGTTAAGATTTGGGGAGCACTAGTTTTTGGTTTATGAATGTTGATAAAATTGCTAATTGAGTCAGCATGCCCACACTAAAAGCAGGGATGATGAATGAGTTGAGCATTAACCTGGTGAGATTTGAGCCTGTGCTGTTATGCCTATTTTACAGCATTATCTTTTCATGTGTGTACATTCTATGCTTAAAATTTCTAGAACTTGCTTATGCTCTACTTTAAAATCAGAAAGTTTGAAATGCATATGTAGATGATTTAGGCACTTTCTTGCTTGAGCCCACTAAGCTAAATAAAAACCAACCTTTGATACAGCTTTGCAGTCTTTTTTTGAGCCAATAAAATGTCCTGACAGTTTTGTTGGTATACCTCACTACATAAAGTCAGGGCATTACAAAAACCAGAAGTAGAAGGAGTCTCTGGACGATTTTGAAGAAATGAAAATGCAAGAAGAAAGATAGGGGAAACGAAAAAATAAAAAAGAAAAAAATATTTATACAAAAAAAAAGAAAAAAAAGAGAGAAAAAATAAAAGTTCCCTCTAGCTAGTCTGAATGTCCAGAATGCCCATGACAAGAAAAAAATATAATCTGAACAGTAAATGAGGGCATGAGGAAGTAAGCTGAAAACAAATGGTGATAAGTCCAGTGAACGCTCCTGAGAATTTTAACTCAGTACTTAAAGAGCCCCACCTTACCTAAAGCCCCATTACAACCCATAAAAGTCTTTTTGATACTCATGCATTTTTCCACTCAATGAAATTAAAGAAAGAACACTAACAAGCTTATGGAATGAATAAGTATAGAATGACTGAATTTGAGTGTAAACACTAAACCTAAACAGTGTAGGAGGACCTATACGCTCAATTCAATTTTGACTTGCTAGGGTATGCTGATTACGTAATAAATTGGAAAAGTTTGGTTGTTGAAACGTTGTGCCCACACAGATTAACAGGTTGCATGTTTTATGTCTTTTGTGTCTGTTTCTTTTCCTTTTTTCTTTTTTCTGGATTCTTCGTACCTCATGCTTGGACAATCATGACTAAAGTGTGTGAGTGTGATAAGTCTATTTATTTCGTGTTTTTTTTGGCATTTTAGTCGCTCTAAATGATCTTTCTATTGTCTTTTGTGTCGGAAAAGAACCAGGAAAGTGGTTTGGGTATAACAGGAGAAAAATCTGGCGAAAGAGATATTTCAGCCTTTAATTTAACTGAAATCGATGAAATGGGCATATTAGACTTGAGCAGAAGATGAGCCCACAGTACTCGCACAGATTCAGAGGAGGCAGTGAAGAGGGCATTCACAGAAAAAGCTGGATTCTTTTGAAAGAAGATAAAGTTGGCATTGAAACTTGATTGATTTCAAAATCTGAATAGAAGAAGGAAAGGTTGTTCGTAGGTGGACTCTTGGGCAGCAATTTGGAAGATAAGGATGAGATTCCTAAAATATCAGGATTCATTCAACCACCTAAGGAAGTTTCATTATCCAGTCAGAGTGCAGCGGGCACAGGAGATCCAGCAGATAATGAAGTTTTCTTATCCAGGCAGATTCCGGCGGGGCATAGAGAATCCGGCAGATATTGAAGACCCCCATTTTTTGGGGATTTTAATTGATCTTTGTACTCTTTTAAATACTAGTTTGATTGTTAGAAAAGGACAGAACTTAGTAACTTATAGTTTCGGCACTTTTATTTTCTGCAATTAGTTTAGTTTTAATGTTACTCCAGCAGCAAGACAATATGGGGCCTTATGCCCACAGGGATTAGGATTTATATTTAATGTTGTTGCTGTTCATCGTTGGTGTTGGATGAGTTTTTATTTAATTCCAGTAAACTTTTCTTATTTATCATGTCTTTATTTTATGTCTTTACAGATCTTTATAGTATGAGTAGCTAGATCTATATTCCAGAATTTGAACTAAAGATGAAATTTTAACAAACACTTAAATACTCGTGAGGCCATGTGGCACATTACTGCATGGTTAGGTTTCTGCCGATTTTTGTTCTTGTTCCAAGTGAGCGTGAGTTTAATATAACTAATGTGGCTGATCACTCTTTAGTTGTAGAGGACATACCAGGGTTAATTGAATTAGCAAATCGTGACTGTGTGTTAATTCAAACGGTAATTGGGAAATCGGTGGGTTGTTGTGGGCACACGAGGAATCAGTAGACACAACAAACTTGGGTTCGTCTAGGGCACACTGCTTCCTATTCATTTACATCTCTTTGGAGAACCGATGGGTGGGTGATAGGTTAGGGGTTCAATCGATGAAGAATCACTTTTAAACCTATTCTGAACGGATGAATAAGGAGACGTAGCGAGGAATCCGATCTCCATAACTAGGTGACTTAATCGTGTAGGAAAATCATTGGGCCCTTGATCGAGTGAGTGTGAGTTAAACTGGATTCTAGTTCAAGTTCCGGAACCTTTTATTATTTGATATTTTTCTTAGTTTATTTTGCAGATTTAAATTCCTTAGTTGTGACCACGATACCAAAACCCCCTTTTGTGATTGGTGACTCAAAAATAAGATCGCATAAGCTCTCTGTGGGATCGACCCTTACTCATAGCTAGCTACGCTTGCTGTGGGCACATGAGCATATAAATTTATTTTGAGCACGAAATGACCGTGCATCACATCTCCTTTAGCATCAAATTTAGCGAGATAATCTCTATCTCTCAACATGTAGCACGTACTCCCAAAAATGTGAAAATAATTCACGTTTGGTTTCTTCCCTTTCCACAACTCATAAGGAGTGATTCTTATCTTGGGTATGAAATACACCCTATTTATGACATGACATGCAGACATGCAGTGTTAACTGCCTCTGCCCAAAGGTTGTCAGGAACATATTTTGCCTTCATCATTACTTGACTCATTTCTTGCAAAGTCCGATTTTTTCTCTCAACAACACCATTTTGTTGTGGTGTTTTAGGAGTAGAAAATTCTCAACCGATACCTTCTCTTCACAGAACAGTTTGAAGAACATATTTTCAAACTCACGACCATGATCACTTCTTTTCCTCACAACATTTGTCCATTTTCTCAACTTCAAGCTTGAGACAAAATTTCTTGAATGTCTTAAAAGTTTCTACCTTGTCTCTAAGGAACTCCATCCATGTGAATCTGGTGTAGTCATCCACACAAACAAAGATAAATTTCTTCTGTCCAATGCTTTCGGTTTGAACAGGCCCCATCAAATCCATGTGTAACAATTCTAAGACATTCGAAGTGGTAATCTTTTTTACAGATTTAAGTGAGGTATGAATCTGTTTACCAACTTGGCATGGGCCGTACACTTTTCCATGATCAATATTCAGACTTGGAACGCCCATCATAGCTTCAGTTTTCACAAGTCGCTGTAGATTCCGATAACTGATGTGGCCTAGCTTTTCATGGCACAAGTTTGCTTCACTCAGCTGAGATCGGAAACATATCCCTTTTATGTTAAGAAGATAGCAGTTACCCCTTGATCTGTCATCGTCCATCAGCAGAACACTTTCCTTATTTTTGACCAGGCACATATCTCTTGTGAAGTGAACAAAGAGACCTTGGTCACACAATTGACTAATGCTAATTAGATTAGCTTTTAGTCCTTCCACGAGCAAAACATTTTCCAAGCAAGACATGCCAGGAACATTCAACTGACCTCGTACAAGAACTTTTCATTTGACTCCATCTCCAAAGGTAACAGACTAGTATGAACAATCTTTTTGAAGATTAATTAACATGCATGCATCTCCGGTCATATGTCGCGAACATCTGCTGTCAAAATACTAGTTGCTTTTTACATTAATGTTGAGAGCAGTGTGATCCACGTAGTTTCTATGGTTGTACCTCAATTTGTTCCCGCTATTGTTCCTTTTGGATTACTGATCTGGTTGAGACAGACCTCTTCTTCTCATCCTTCTAAGATCATTGATATAATTTCTGCAATGTGGCCGAATATGACCTGGTTTTTCACAATAATGACAGACCACATATGTCCTCCAAGTCGACTCCTTCTATTGAGATTGCTTCTCTTTATGAAGGTTCTTTGGTTCAACATTAGATTCTGGAACTATTAAATCTTTTGTTTCAGAAGACTGTCCGTGACAGAACCTGTCATAGGTCTGACCTCCATTGTATCCAAGCCCAGTATGATCCTGAGGGCTATTCTCTTTAGAGAGAATTTTATCCAGCTGATCCAGAGTTCATCATTTTAACAAGCTTCTTTAAATGCTGAAGTTCACCATTCTGTGCTTGAGTACTGTTCCTGGACTGCGACAATTCATCTTGCAACTCTTTGAGATGAATAGAGATTGGAGAGATCATCTCTTTCTTTTATAAGGTCGGAATTTTCCTTATGCAGATCTTCATTGACTTTAACCACCATGATCCAACTCAAATGCAACTTTTTATATGCCTCCATAGCTGATTCTTCATCATGACTGCATTCTGATGTTTTCTCGACCTCGTTGTCAGGAACAGATGCAGGCACAAATTCCTTGACAGAATGTTTCATGAAAGCAATATGATTACTTACACATTCACCATCACTTCCACTTTCATCAGGATCATTGTTTTCACTTAGAACTGTAAAACTTGTTCTTCCTTTTAAGAGTGTTAGCACACTCGGCTTCGTAATGACCAAAACCACTGCATTATCTACACTTCACTTCTTTGTGCTTTTCTTCATTGGAATCTTCATCCTTGGTTCTTCGAGGTTTAGAGAACCTGTTCTTGCCAGGATTATTTTAAGAAAACTTCTCAAAACGTCTTGCAAGTTAGAAAAGTTCTTAGAAAACAAAGAAATTGATTATGCTAGGTCAGTCTTGTCAGGAACATCACTGGGAACATCAGCACTAGAACCCGCCTGAAAAGCAATGCTTTTCTTCTACACAGTTTCTTCTTCTGTCAGGCCCATTTCAAAGGTTCGTAAGGATCCCATCAGTTCTTGCAGCTTCATCTTGCTCACATCTTTGGCTTTTTCAATGGCCGTGACTTTATAGGAGAATATTTTGGGCAAGAAACGAAAAACTTTTTGAACAAGTTTCTCTTCAGAAATAACATCTCCCAGAGCAAAGCTTTCATTGGCAATGTCACAAATCTTGGCATTGAAATCTTCAAGCTTTTCTGCTTCATCCATCTGTAGATTCTCGAATCTGGTGGTGAGTAACTGCATTTGTGAGGCATGAACACTATTTGTTCTTTCATAAGTGGTCTGCAGAATGTCCCACACATCCTTAGCTTTATCACATGTGGAAATAAGTTTGAAAACTGTTGATATGTCTTGAATCTACCGCTTCGCTGAGTTGGATGGGGGTCTCGCTGCTATATATATGGTCTTTGAGATTTGTAATCTGCAACCTAGTCGCATAATAAAATATGTTCTCCTCTCTGTCCGTGGACGTATCCAAATTGGTGAACCACGTAAATCTGTGTCTACTTTACATTTTCTGTTTGTTTTATGCTCAATAATCCTATTCTGTCACAACAAACTGGTATCAGAGCCTGGTCATTTCGATAAAGGATTTCCGCACTGTTAGGGTTTTTTGAGTTGATCGAGAATGTCTGCTTTCAATGTAAAGGTTGACAAATTTACCGAGAGAAATAGTTTTGGTTTATGGCAGATCAAGATGCGATCTCTGCTGAAGCAGCAGGGTTTGTGGGCGCCGCTATCTGGAAAGAAGAAATATGAGGATGTAGATGAAGAAGAGTGGAATACCCGAGAAGAAAAGGCCCACTCGACTATCATGTTATGTCTGTCTGATGATGTTATCATTGAAGTTTCTGATCAGGAAACTGCCGATGGTCTTTGGAAAAAGTTAGAGAGCCTCTACATGATGAAGTCTCTGACCAACAAGTTGCTTCTGAAGCAACGTCTGTTCCATTTACGCATGCAGGAAGGTACACCCCTTCGTGATTATCTAGACAAATTAAACAAAATTTTGCTAGATCTACGTAATATTGATGTTAAAGTAGAAGATGAGGACGCTGCTTTAATTCTGTTAGTATCTTTGCCTGAATCGTATGAGAATTTTGTTGAATCATTTATTACTAGGAAAGATACTTTATCTCTAGAAGATGTTCGATCTGCCCTCCACAGCAGAGAAGACCGTCAACAGACAACTGGCTTGGCCACAGAAAATCAGGTATCGGGGCTGTTTGTGGGTCAAGGACAAAAGGAATTTGGGAAGAAAAATAGGAAGTTAAACCATAAAGGTTCAAACGGTCCTAACCCCAAAGACATCTGCAATTAATGTAAAGAACCTGGGCACTGGAAGAATAATTGTCCTAAGAAGTAGAGGAAGCAGGAGAAGAAAAAGGGTGTCGGCGGTTCTGCAGCTGTGGCAGAAACTGATACGAATTCTGAAGAAGATCTAGCTTTGGTTGCAGCTGGACAGTCACATCGTAATGATGCGTGGGTTCTTGATTCTGGGGCATCATACCACATTTGTCCTAACAGGGAGTTCTTCTCGACCTATGAGCAGATAGATGGAGGAAATGTTTCCATGGCTAACAGTGCTGTCTGCAAAGTGGTTGGAATTGGCTCAGTCAGGATACAGACACATGATGGGATATTCTGCACCTTGAATGAAATCAGGCATGTTCCACAAATGACGAAGAAGCTGATATCATTGAGGCTCCTTGACAGCAAGGGTTTCAGTTTCAAAGGTGAAGGTGGAGTTATGTATGTCTGTCAAGGTTCAAAAGTGGTTCTGACAGGCTTGAAACGTGGTACCTTATATTATCTGCGAGGTTCCACTGTGACAGGTTCTGCTGATGATGCATCATCCGAGGTTCAGACCATGGATATGACCAGGCTGTGGCATATGAGGCTTGGTCATATGGGAGAAAGAGGGATGCAGATTTTGTCAAAGTGAGATCTTCTTTCTGGGCATAAAGTGCAGAGTCTTGAATTCTGCGAACATTGTGTGTTTGGGAAGCTTCATCGTAGCAAGTTCCCAAAGAAGACAGTTCATCAGACCAAGGGGACTCTTGACTACATTCATATGGATTGTTGGGGTCCGTCACGTGTTGAGTCTATTGGAGGCCATATATTTTTTGTGTCTATGATTGATGACTACTCAAGGATAACTTGGGTAATTATGATGAAACACAAAAGTGACGCTTTCACGAGGTTCAAGCAGTGGAAGACATTGGTAGAAAATCAGACTGAGAAGAAGATCAAGCGACTGCGAAATGATAATGGCCTGGAGTTCTGTTCATCTGAGTTCAACGAGTTCTGCAAGGATGAAGGGATTGCTCGACACCATACTATTCGACATACACTACAGCAGAATGGTGTGGCAGAGCGCATGAATCAGACATTACTAGAGAGAGCGAGATGCATGCTCTCGAATGCTGGCTTGGCTAGAAAGTTCTGGGCAGAAGCCGTAAACACGGCCTGCTATCTGATCAACCGTGGTCCTTACACTGGCATTGATTGCAAGATACCTTATGAGGTATGGTCTAATAAACCTGCAGATTATTCACTGTTGAAGGTTTTTGGCTGCACTGTTTGCTATCATGTTAGTGAAGGTAAATTGGAGCCAAGAGCTAAGAAGGGTATATTTGTTGGTTTTGGGGATGGAGTTAAGGGCTATAAAATCTGGTCACCTTCAAAGGATAGAGTTATACTCAGCAGGAATGTGGTTTTTGATGAGAATTCTATGCTTAACCTCACTGTGAAGTCCAGTGGTGCAGAAAATTTTAGTAGTGTTGATAAACAAGTGGAGCTGCAAGTCACTCTCGATGAGAGTAAATCACAACTCCAAGGTGGAGAAGATCAACATACTACTGCTGAAAGTACAAGTTCAGATGTTCATCCAGTAGCTCGCCAGACAAGCATAGCGGTTGATAGAGCTAGGAGAATAGGTGTGAAGCCTCCTGTGAGGTACGGTTTTGAGGATATGGTGACTTATGCTCTACAAGTCACTGACGAGGTGGAAGAGGAAGAACCATCTGGAGGTGAACCATCCACCTACAGAGAGGCTGTGACAGGTGTGAGTCGGCCTAATGGCTCGCTGCAATGGGAGAAGAGATGGAATCACTTGCCAAGAATCTGATTTGGGAGCTGGTCAAACGGTCTAAGGGGAGAAAGATTGTTACTTGCAAATGGATATTCAAGAAGAAGGAAGAAACCACACCTGGTGAGGGTGTGAGATACAAAGCTCGGCTAGTTGCAAGAGGGTTCACACAAAAGGAGGAGGTTGACTATAATGAGATATTCTCACCAGTAGTCAGACACACTTCCATCAGAGTGTTACTAGCAATGAATGCACATCAGGATTTGGAACTTGAGCAACTGGATGTGAAGACAGCTTTGTTGTGTATATCACAACAAAGCTGATGATGGTTCCATGATCTATCTCGTTCTGTATGTGGATGATATTCTCATAGCTGCGAAGTCCAAGTCTGATATTCAGAAGTTGAAGGATCTGCTCAGTGCTGAGTTCGAAATGAAGGATTTGGGTGCTGCCAAGAAAATTCTAGGCATGGAGATATATAGGGAAAGAGAAAAAAAGAAGCGTTTCTTGTTATAGAAGAGTTACATTCAGAAAATCTTGTCTAGATTTGGCATGTCTACCGCCAAGCCTATTGATACTCCAAGTGCTGCAAATATTCATTTATCCTCTGATTATGCACCGAAATCTGTAGTTGAGCAGGAGTATATGTCTCGAGTCCCATACTCTAATGCAGTAGGGAGTTTGATGTACGCTATGGTCTGCACTAGACCAGATCTTGCACATGCTGTTAGTGTTGTCAGCAGGTTCATGGGACAACCTGGAAAGGAGCATTGACAAGTTGTGAAGAGGATTTTCTGTTATCTCAGAGGTACGCCTGATGTTGGTCTCATTTATGGAGGTGATGCTCACGATTCTGTGGCTGGTTATTCTGATTCTGACTATGCTGGAGATGTTGATAGTAGAAGATCTATGACCGGTTATGTCTTCACTCTTGGTGGTTCTATTGTTAGTTGGAAGGTAACTTTGCAGGCTACAGTTACTCTATCTACAACTGAAGCAGAGTATATGGCACTAACAGAAGCTGCTAAAGAGGGAATTTGGTTGAAAGGGCTGGTAGGTGATCTTGGTCTACATCATGATCAAGTTACTGTGTTTTGTGACAGTTTGAGTGCAATCTGTTTGACCAAGGATCAGGTCCATCATGAGAGGACCAAGCATATTGATGTGAGGTATCATTTTCTCAGAAATGAGCAGAGAATCAAGGTGATGAAAGTAGGTACTGCTGATAATCCTGTTGACATGTTCACCAAGCCGGTCCCACATAGCAAGTTTCGACACTGTTTGGACTTGCTAAACGTCACAAGCTGTTAGTTGCCCAAAGAGGGAAAATCTGAGGTAGAAAGGAGGAGTTTGTTCATCTGGCATCGTAATGATGCATCTGTAAGGAAGATTCAAGTCAAGGTGGAGATTTGTTGATATGTCTTGAATCTACCGCTTCACTGAGTTGGACGGGGGTCTGTGTCTACTTTACGTTTTCTGTTTGTTTTATGCTCAATAATCCTATTCTGTCACAACAAAGACATTCATGTCAACAACCAAAAATATAGCATTCATGGCGTTTGCATTCAATCCCATGATCTGGTAGTCATCATTGTCCCATTCTTTCTCCGGCTTCTTAACAGTTTTCTCTTTTTTATCTTTTTACGTGGAAGGATTCCTTCCATCAATCACCATCTTCCAGGCACGTTCATCAATGGAGTGAATGAGCGCAGTCATTCTAGCCTTCAAATAGGCATAATTATTGCCATCTAGGAGCGGGGGTCTCACTGTTGATGCTCCTTCTTTCATCGTGTCCATCTCGGCAAAACAAACATAAAACACGGATTAATAAATCCAAAATCA
Organism: Perilla frutescens; assembly: GCA_026008535.1. Taxonomy (NCBI): domain Eukaryota; kingdom Viridiplantae; phylum Streptophyta; class Magnoliopsida; order Lamiales; family Lamiaceae; genus Perilla; species Perilla frutescens. The sequence goes on from BRKX01000012.1 coordinate 36,534,121, forward strand.
CACCTGTGTAACTTGTGACCCGCTCTGGTGCTAATTGAAAAACCTCAATCCGTGCAAAGTGTGTTTTAAGGATACTGCATGTAAGTGTTCTTGGATATGGTAGGAACAGAAGCAAGAACAATAAATAAAAAGCAGTAAAAGTATGCACGAGATTGGTAACCCAGTTCGGTTAATCAACCTACTCTGGAAGGACTTCGCCCAAACTTGAAGATTCGTTCACTACTCTTTCATAAAGTGTATTGAGAAACTTACACATACATGATTCCCTCTTTATGTCGCCCGTTCTTCTTCACGAACTCTTTCACTGAATGAAAGTTGTGAGATCCCCTCACAGCCGTGACACTAGACTCTCTCTAGCTACCCACTACTTCAACTTACAATCTCTCCTGAGATTACGTACCAAAAGGATTAACAAAACCCCTCATGTGTTTCACTCAAAAACACTCAATGCTAGACTATCACGTTGAACTGTTTAGGGAACAACTTCTAGCTATTATAAATATCACAAACCAAATGACTCTCAAATAATATACTAAGAGAATCTAATTCGATGCGCACCGATGACTGCAAAGAATCGGTCTTCTTATAGCTTCACTTTCTTCTTTGTTGACTTGATCTTCAGTTTTCATCAACATGGTAAGTGAATTAGGGTTTGTGATCTTTCCATATATGTGTAGATGATATCCTTGTATACGAGGGTTAAATTTAGCACGACATCTACTCCACAAGGCAGTCAAATGAACGGATCTTGGGCTCCCAAACACGATTTGCATGAGATCTTCTAAATATGGAAACTGTCATAGTAAAACTGTTCCAGGGTATGTCTGGAATATCAGAGGGAACAGTTTGCCAACTGTTCTTAATGTTTGCACAGCGGAATCAACATTTAACTTTAGGAACATACTCTCGAACACATTGTCGAACATATTACGCCAAAATAAACTTAGTGCAACACAATGACACTAACACATCTTCAACACAACTCCCGTCTCCCATTCTTCATCTTTTTTCTTAATACATGTTTGATGCAAACATACATAAATAACAGTAACACTACAAGAAATTTAACCTATAGTGACGGGAAATCCTCTAGTTAATTGTCTAAATCCCATAATTAAAGATATTTAATGACAGGAAATTTACCCTCATCTACCTTCATTATTGCATCTCTAGTTAAAGATAAATAATGAGGGTAAGGAGGTACCCTCATTATTAATTCAATACCTTTAGTGATGATATTATACTCTCATTAAAATGAATTTAGGTACACAATTTTTTTTGTCATTATATCATATTTTAGCCTCACTATAAGTTATATTGATAAGATTTCACGTTTGCTTTTATCTTCTCGTCATAAATTAATCTAGGAATTAAATAGATGCCTCATCATTAGATCAATAATACTGTTGAATGAAATATAAATGTAACTAAATATATTAAAGAGAGAATTTTTGGAACAATATATATATATATATATATATATATATATATATATATATAAACAAGAAGTATCCATACATAATAAATTCAAAATATCTACAACTGCTATTTGTTTTGTGTTTCCAAATATTTACACTGCATAATACAAAATGTAAAAATATTTTTGGATGAGTGGCACATTATGAGCAATATGGCTATTCTATACTTTTAGTTAGACCAGCGGAGATCATGTGCGTTGCACGTAATTTGTATATTTTTTTACTAAAAAGATATTATAATATGTAAAATTAATTTTTTTTTGAAGTGTAAAATTAAAAGTTATAAGCTATATTATAATTAGAAAATATTAATTAAATATCTAATAAATTAGAACAAGAATATATTAAGAACATTAAAATAAATCATTTTATAAAAAAATAAATACGTAATTTATCATTGTGTTAAATTCTATATTGAATATTATATGTATATCTTCTGCAATATAAATTAAGCATACATGAAACAGAATAAAAGTTTGCATAACAAAAGGATAATATTTGAATTGAATAAAAGTTTGCATAAAAAAAGGATAATATTTGAATTGATCTTACTTATAAAATAAATAATTGGGCAAGTGTAGATTCTCCTGTATAGGAATATGGTAACCAAACTGTTTTTTATGATCAATACATGTTTGAACTTCCTCTTGAATGAATATATATATTTTTATATAAACTAAACATTTTGTCATGCTTTTCTATTAAAAATTTTGGGCAAACCTATGGTTGATCAAAGAACTTTTCATGCATTATATTAGGTATTAAAGAAAATTCATTATTGTTTTAAAAATGGGCATCTCCTTGTAGAAGTTGAAGAACATATATAGAGTAAAAAATATAATATTTATACTTTATAATTAGAGCGTGCTTCTAAATACTTCACATAATTTACTTTATACACCACTAATTAAAAATTAACTAATTACTAAATTATTCAAATATGCATTCATTTTTTGTAATATATACTTTGTACAAGTTTCTTCTTTTTATTTTTTTGAGAAATACTTTGTTCAAGATCATGTTCAAAAATTCATTTTAAAAAATGCAATGCATGTCTAAATACATATTTTTGAACATACATGGTCAATAGCTTAGGAAAAAATTATTTGAACGAATTTTCTAACCCATTGATTATATATGTAATTTTATAGTTCTAGATCTAAAATTGAGCGATAAATACATTAACATTTACAAGTTTAAATCATATTTTTTTTATCACAAATTCAAAGTATACATGATAATTGTTAACCTATTCTATCATTTTCACCTCCCTCTTCTAAAATTCGAAAAATGAAATTGTGACATATATCTCTTTTTATCACTCAAAAGTGAAGACTTGTCGCTCAAACGTGAAAACTTCTCTTCAATTTTGCAACATACGTGTATTAATATTTTTTTAATTGGTAAAAAGTGATTGTTTGAATTGAGGGTAAAATTAGATCCGAACTTTGACCCGTCTTACGGATTTTAACCAGTAAGATAGTCTTATACAAATTTTTATCATTTTAGAAAATAATAAAGTTCAGATATATATATATATATATATATATATATATATATATATATAAGGCTCGTATACAGTTATATCTCGCTCATATTCTTAATCAATTTTAAATGACTCATGTATCTTAAACAATACAAACATGTATGCTTCTGATATAAATTAAATTGATATCAACAACTATATTAATGTTCTCATAATTAATTTATTGATTAGCATATCTATTGGTTGTCACTATTGTCACTACAGTGTAAGAGATATTAAAACATATATATATTATTGATTTACATACTATGTATATATACCATACTATATATATATATATATATATATATATATATTAAAATGACTTTGTAAGCATAATACTTAAGTTAATACTCCCTCTGTTTCCGATTAAATATCATTTTTAATGAATGTACACAAATTAATAAATTAATTAAATTACCTAATACATCCTTATGTGAATACATTAAATGAGTTAAATATATATGTTTGAATGGATTAAATGAGGGCAAATGTGAGAAAAATGTGAATTTTCTGTCTCAAATTTGTAGAATGATACTTTTTTTGAAACAAAATTAAAATGCTAAAATAACACTTATTCAGAAACGGAGGGAGAATATTATCTTATAAAGACTATCTAATATTTTTTTTTATCATTCTATGTGGTTGAATATTAACTTAATGCTTTCACAGTTATGTAAAAAATATCTTTAGTTTTTTAAATATTTTATGTGTTCTTTCTAATGTTAAATATTTAAAATAATAAAGTTTAGAGATATATTTATTTTTAATATCTAAGACTCATATATTAATGTTATAAAATGTATTATCTATATATATTGATATGCCCCCCTATAAATTACAATGATAGAAAATAATTCTTTATTATATGAATTTTAAGTTCAATTAAAAAGTATAAAACAATATAATGAATTTTATGTTTGAAGGTAATTGCAAAATTCGTTCAACCAAATAAAATAAAAAACTAAATAACTCTTTAAAAAAATTTATCCGTATTTAAAAAGATATTATTACACAGATCACATATATAGTAATTAAGCATCGAAACACACATTTAAATTAATTAAAATTATAGTTTAATAAGTAATTTGATCTAACAAATTGTGGACTCCAAAGAAGTAATTAAAAAAAAAACAAATAATACACTAATATGTTTTAAAGAAATTCATTTATCATTTTTTTATTTTATCAACACTAAAATCACTTTTAAATATTTTAAATCTCAAATTGTGACACGTTACTCAGCTTAAAAACTTACTTCAATAAAAAAAATTTGTTATAATTAGAAATCCAATAATGTCCAATAGGTATTATATGCATTAATTAGGGAAGGAAATGTTTTTTTTTATATAATATAATATCTCAATATATAATTTTATATTTTATTTTATATCCTAGGTTTTGTTAACGCATATACTTTAATTTTGAAACTAAATCACATCTATTAGTATCTAAGTGTGGTTTTCAAATGTTAGATAAGTTAGGGGATAAGACATAATTTGTTAGAGATTAAGGCATGATAAACTTTATTCAGAAGCCACGATTGATCCATAATATATTTAAAACACATTATTAATCGAATGTCGATAATATATTTATTTATTTAGCTAATTATTTTAATGAAAATAATAGGGTCTGAGATGATCGTCTCGTTCTTCTCATAGTAGAAACAACATAGTGTTATTTCATATAAGTAATTATTAATTTATGAACATTAGCCTAGTGTGTAATTTGTGGTAAATCTTATCCATTATATATGTTACATGGATGGTTAAGATCAATTTTATTTTAATTGCTTATTTGTCATGATAAATCTAAGCTATTTACGTTTCAGAATGTTTAATTGTTGCTTCATAATGTTTTTTGTCACACCTAATATACTTGTAATTTAATTTGAAGAAAAGGATGATATAATATATTATTATGCTATTTTTACATTTAAGAATGCTTAATTTAGTATTACTTAATATTTTTCACACTTAAAATGCCCATAGAAAATAAAAATTGTGATTTGATATATTTGTTTTTAAGTGTATCTACAATGAAAATAATAGCATTTTCATTAATTGTCTTTAAACTGATAATGATCATTGATCTTAACAAATAAATGTATATGATTCATCCACAATTTACACACGACGCCAATATTCATTTGGTAAAGCTCCCTCTGTGTGTGTGTGTGTGTGTGTGTGTGTGTGTGTGTGTGTGTGAGAGAGAGAGAGAGAGAGAGAGAGATGGGATCATGTGAGAACCACACACCCCTGTGAGAACTGATAACCAATTTCAGTCACAGATCTCACTTATTTTAACAGCCAATATCTGTTCCCGGATTGAAAAAATGCGGTGGCAATCTCGTAATATTATCAACTTTTTAATGAACTAGGGTTATTTCTGTAATTAGCTATGTTCAGTTGCAAACCAGACGTGTTTTGAGTTTTGGGGAAGAATGAAGTGAAGCGGATGATTCTTTGCTGCATTTGGATCATACGATCTGATCTGAATTTGAGTTGATAGAATCAACAGGATGACTGAGATTCAACCGGTAAAGATTGTCGATTCGATTAATACCGAAATATATTGGATAAAAAAACAAATTTATTAGTAGAGAAAATCCCGAGGAATCGGCATAGAAGAATTACCCATATCTTCGGCAGATCCGATGGGAAGCCCGACGAAAGAGCGGCAGGCCTTCGGCGTCGAAATTCTTCTTCAGATTTGAATGTGGGATGCAGGTTTGATTGTTGGTGGACTGGCAAACGTTTCCATTACAGAGAATAGCATCAGGTCTCATGCTTACAGTTATTCATCATTGGATTTGTTCTCGCTTCAATGTTATTTTAATTCACGATGATTGTGTAATACTGTAATTCACTAAGCAAAATAATCATATTAGTTTTAGCATTTGCATTCTGCTATTTTAGCACTGGTAGTTTATATTTTAGCACTGGTAATTTATATTTTAGCACTACCATTTCATTTTTTAGCACTGTTAGTTAATGATGTCATTGATCTCTTCCAATGTCACTAACTCATTCAATCCATCCAGTCTTAGTTTATGTCAGGACACAGCTACCTCAAGCTGCAGGTGTTGCTTACTTCCTTAAAATGAATGGAAAGGAAGCATGTGTTGTTGCTTTCACAGGAGATGGTGGCACAGTGAGGTATACACAAACATATATATAATAACTCTTTTAATTATATTGTATAGCTAGCTAGTATCAATATCTTCTGAAATTATATATATATATATATAAGGTATATATTCTGACATATTGAAATGAAATTGTTTGTTTTTTGTAGGGAGATTTTCATGTTGCATTGAATTTTGCAGCAGTAATGGAAGCTCCGGTTATGTTCATATGCCGCAACAATGGATGGGCTATAAGCACCCCAATATCACAACAGTTTCGAAGTAGCTAGACACTCTCACATTTCATTATTCACAAACACATTTTTCCTTCAATCTCATCATTTAATTTGATTCAATTCATGGCTGCAGGTGATGGTGTTGTTGTTAAGGGGCAAACATATGATGTAATTCACTAAGCAAAGTAATCATATTAGTTTTAGCATTTGCATTCTGCTATTTTACTACTGGTAGTTTATATTTTAGCACTTTCATTTTCTTTTTTAGCACTGTTAGTTAATGATGCCATTGATCTCTTCTAACGTCACTAACTCATTCAATCCATCCTGTCTTAGTTCATGCCCTCCAATCACAAATGTCATCTTCCAAATCAGATTGGGAGATTTCATCCACAAATTAAATCTAAGAAGTGCAAGTATGGTAGGTCGCATACATATGGTAGCTCTTCCACTTCGCAATCACGCAAGCTCAAGTATCACAGATGGATTTGTAGCTTCCCACCTTCAAATTCTAATCTATCCAACACATGTACCCTCAAGTGTTAATTTGGAATTTTTCAAATTAACTATATTTCAAAATAATATATGAGTTTTTGCAGAACACTAAAAAAGATTTGAGATCTTTAAGCTCCGCGGCACACAACTTTTGCATAGTGAAATAGCATCATCAAGATTGATGGCTAAAATAAGTCATAACAATGCTAAAAAAGGACATGACAATGCTAAAAAAAGTCATGACAGTGCTAAAATAGAAAATGACAGTGCTAAAACCTTAAATTGAAAAATATACACGTAAATTCTGAGTACTCATATATTGATAATTCAACATGTAACTGTGTTTATTCGTAGTTTTTTTACAATGTCGATGACATTTTTTTATGCTATTGCTAAAAAAGAGTCATAAGTCATGACAATGCTAAAAAAGGCCATGACAGTGCTAAAATAGAAAATGACAGTGCTAAAATCCTAAATTAAAAAATATACACGTAAATTATGAGTACTCATATATTGATAATTCAACAATCAACATATAACTGTGTTTGTTCGTGATTTTTTACAAACTATTAAAAATGACACGGAAAAACTTATTGTGTGCATAGTTGGTGCAGTTAGTCTTATTAAAATGACGAATTTTAAACGAAGTCTCATACTCTGCATTATTATACACACAGTTGTCATATTTTTTTATTGTATTTTAAACTCCCATAATTGTCATTGTCATATTTAAATATTGAAATGTTTGTATATATAGAGATATGGAGGTAATTAATCTTATATTTTTCGGGCCATATAACTATAAGATTATAACAAATGCATTCATGTATATCTGTCCAATCATACATGGAGATTGATGAAGATAAATAAGAATCAATAAATCCAGCTAAAAATAAAAATAGTAAGAAAGGAGTTGTGTTGATTGGTATATGTGGCTCTGAATTGGTACAACAAACATCTTTTGATATCTCCGTTCGACCTATTTTTTTATGCTAATGCTAAAAAAGAGTCATGCTAAAATAAGTCATGACAATGCTAAAAAAGACCATGACAGTGCTAAAAAAGGCCATGACAGTGCTAAAATAGAAAATGTCAGTGCTAAAACCTTAAATTGAAAAATATACACGTAAATTCTGAGTACTCATATATTGATAATTCAACATGTAACAGTGTTAGCTCGTGGTTTTTTTACAATGTCGATGACATTTTTTTATGCTAATGCTAAAAAAAAAGTCATGCTAAAATAAGTCATGAGTCATGACAATGCTAAAAAAGACCATAAAAGTGCTAAAATAGGAAATGACAGTGCTAGAAACTAGACTACCTGTTTTAATTATCTCTTGATCATCAAGGCTGGGCTAATTATGTACTGTACAAAGTTAATATTAGAATATAATATAAAATATCCATGCAGTAAGGATCTATTTAGTAAAACCTGGTGAATGTTTCTCGTTTGCTGGAAAACATGAACTTGTTGCACAATTGTATGCGAGTATCAACTGTTTTAGAGAGTGCTTGTCAGCTTGCACCAAAGGAAATCACTTTGATCTTGGTTTGCACTGTATTGACAAGTGGAAATAGCGGCATCAATTGCAAGCTCTGCCAAATTGCACTAGTACTGTAATAATAATGGAGGAGTTTTTGGAAAACGGCGCTCGTGAATGCTACAAGGCAAAGGATAATACATCACTCATGAAGTTCGTTCGAGCTCTCTGTTCGAAGGAATCCAAACGTAAGCTTTTGAAGTCTTTGGACTGCAATGAAGAGCTTTTAGTTCTCGAGGAAGAATGGGGGAAGAACTACAATGAGGCTTCTGAGAGAGACACTCTACATGAGATTGATCTGCTAGAATAAGAGTCATGCTAAAATAAGTCATGACAATGCTAAAAAAGACTATGATGGTGCTAAAAAAGGACATGACAATGCTAAAATAAGAAATGACAATGCTAAAATCCTAAATTGAAAAATATACACGTAAATTCTGAGTATTCATATATTTTCCGATTTTACCCTTACTAAGATTCAGGGGCAGCGAAGTTGGACATTATTATGAGATTGCCACTGCGTTTTTTAAAATCTGGAGTAGATCTAGGCCGTCCAAATATACTGGATCTATGGCTCAGATTGGTTCTCGGTTCTCACCTAGGGTGTGGTTCCTTCTGGAACCCAACCCTATATATATATATATATATATATATATATATATATATATATATATATATATATATATATATTTCACTTATGAATAATATCTATTTTTTCCTCCAATCAATATATTTGAAATTAGTCTCTATGATTTTACATTAATATAAAAAAATCTAGATTAATAAGTAGTTGTGAAGTTTATTTTGATAAAAATATGTAATGTTTTTAGAAAAAATATTTTTATGGCTCGCAGGGCATGACATAATTTTTACAACTTAATTAATTAATTTGAAAATATTAATCAACTTATCTTTATAAAAATAGATAAGTGGCCAAAATAATATTTCATTGTATACTATCTTTAATGCAAATATGTAGGTGTTTTGGTGCTCTTATAAGTCTACATCGCTCTTTTGCAATAAAAATGTTATAATTAATTAATACACATCAAGTAACATTTTTGCTATTTTTTTTTATCTATTTTAGTTTACTAATTTGAATTATTGATATCACATGATGGAAATCAGTAATTTATAAGTAGAAATTAAATTTTGAGTATATTGAATAAATTATACTTATAGGAATAATTTCCAAATAATTAAATTAATATACTTGATAAATTTCACAATTCAACATAATTTTTAAAATGTTTCAATAATGCTAGTGCCTTTTGAATTGTGGCAAATTTAACATCCCTAAATTATTGCTAAAAATAAATTAGAACATGAATTCATCATATAAAAAAAGAAGATGAAAAATAATTGACGTGAATGCATGTGATAGGAATTGTAATAAATATATTAAATCATAATTTATATCTTATTGGTATCTAAAGATATTAATAAATTTCCTAGCAATTTAAAAAAGAATATGTTAGTTGAAATTAGAAAAACACACACACACATCAAATTATTTGAGGCACCAATTGAAATTATATATATATTTTAATATAATATTGTGGAAGTCAATAATAATACTTCTTAATTATTACCGTATATATGTATATTAAATAAATGACTATTTGCATAAAAATCACGCAAGAAATTTTTATATCAACTACTATATGATAATAAAAAATACATGTAAATTTATTATACACTACAATAAAATATAGTTATATGAACGCTTATATTGGGACGTTTCCATTATAAAATTCCAATTATTAGTTTTATGGGACGCTTTTACGTAGTTGTCTAATAAGAAAGTGTAACAAACACTAAAATATAGGAAATACAATTTTATATAGATCAAACACACACCTCAACATTAATACTAACATGATAAAAACTTGTATGAGACCGTCTAACGGGTCTCTTACGTTAGACGGATCTCCCCTGACCCGACCCGACCCGGGTCCGACCCGACCCGGTCATATATATATTAAAAAAAAAAACCAAAATTTTAAACCCGCTCGCTGTAGCCCTCTCTCCCGCGATTCTCTCCGTCGACTCTTCCCACAACCGCCGGCGATTCCTCCCCCACAACCGCACCTTCTCTTCAAAACTGCAATATCCTCCATCTTCTTATTCAGTTTATATGCTTTTTATTTTTCCCCCCCACATCCGAATCGAAATTTCTTTTCAAAACATCAGTCACTGGAATATTTGCGAGCACCACCACCATTATCACCAAAATTCAGACCACCGCTGTCATATTGGATATCCGAAATTGCTTCTGTGCGCAGATTTGAAGATTCGATTGTAAGTTTTTCTATGCTTGTCAAATTAGGGCAGTGTAATTTAGGGTTTGTGATTTTAGAGTTTTAGGGCATTTTAAGTTCGAATAACTTTCAATCCTAACTTGATTTGAGTCTAATATTGTGCGGCTATGGTTCATTTGTGCGTATTGGTAGTGATACTTAATTTGATTGTTAGTGATTCTTAAGTTAATTGTTACTGATACGTGCAACCATTTGTTTGTATTTTGCTTTTGAGGATTTCAAATACAATAATTTTCTGGTTTGGATTGGGTTTGTTGGTGTAAATTGGCATATAGCAGTTTCTACATAGTGGTTCTTTTCTTTTTAGGTAGTGATACTTTATTTTTAGTTATTTGAGGATTTCAAATACAGCAATTTTCTGGTTTGGATTGGATTTGTTGGTGTAAATTGGCATATAGTAGTTTCTACATATTGGTTATTTGCTTTTTAGGTAGTGATACTTTGTGTTTAGTTATTGGTACTGAAAGTTCTACATAGTGATACTTTGTTTTTTTAGGTAATGATGTGGTAATTAAACGTTGTGTTTCATTTAAATGATGCAGTTGGATTTTTGAACAAATATTATACTAATGGAAATAATAAAAAAGAGGTTGCAGCGACCTGGTAAATCATTAGCTGGGGAGAATAAAGATGATGCTACAAGGTATGAATTTTGGTGTTTCGAATTATTATTTTAGTACTTTAATCAGTTTGTTCCATATTTTGTTGTTTCAAATTATTATGTTAATTTTTCTAAATCATCTCTTTTGTATTGCAGTGAGTATGCAGAAGCAGATGTCCGGACATATAAGAGGCATAAACCATCTTCTAAAGAACATAAGGATAAAGCTGTGTTAGTGAGGTAGTATATATATATATATATGTATGTATGCAGTCAACATTCTTACTGATTCTTGACTTTTTTATAAGTAGTGATGCTTTGTTTTTTAAATAGTGATACTTTTATGTTAATTAGTAATACTTTTCCGTTACTTGGTGATACTATTTTACTTATTGTTACTTATTTTTACGTAGTGATACTTTTACATTTACTTGGTCATTTTTTAGTTTTGACTTAGTGATTCCTGACTTTTGTAAGTAGGGATGTTTATTTTTTAAATAGTGATACTTTTATGTTAATTAGTAATACTTTATCTTTTCCTAGTGGTTGTGTTTACTTAGTGTTGTTTCTAATTAATGGTACTTACTGGATAATTTATTAGTTATACTTCAATGTTTTAATTTATTTTTCATATTGCAGTGAACATGATGAGAGTGATGATAACAATGGTGAAGATTCTTCCTCTGAACATCAAGTCAAACATGAATCTAAGAGAACAAAGAGGACAAAAAGATCTGGTGAAGTGCAAAAAAAAAATTAGTCATTACTATTCAGAAGAAACTAATAAAAAAGACTGATGAGGAAAAGGAAGAGTGTGATGGCAGGTAATTCATTTTTATTAGTATTGTTACGCTACAGCCAGAAAATTTGTAATTACTAATGTCTTGTATTTTTCATTACAGTGGTAGGACTTTTTTGACCAAGTGTAGGCCTGCTGGGCTATCTTCACTTGCTCCAAAACTGAATGATTATCAAAGAAGGGCTGTAGAGGAGATTGGATTTTCTGGTATGCTTCAATTGAGAGGTTTTGGGAGGATGTCTTGGCAGAGGATATCGTGGTTTGTGGAGAACTTCAATGGAGCAAGCCGTGTTTTATCATTCGAAGGTAATAGAAACTAAGTTATTACCTCAGATGACATTCACGATTTATTTATGTTGCCTAGAAATGAGGGGGTTTCTGTATTGAGGAACGATGATGGGACTAAGGATTTTCTTACTGATTTTAAGAACATAAATAGAATCGGGGATAACTTGCCTGTGTCTTCTGTGCAGAAGATGTTACTTGAGATGAGAGATGGGGGGGATGATTTTAAGAGGTTGTTTGTTTTGTATTGCTTGTCAACTTTTCTTGCTCCTACTGCCAATCAATTAGTTGACTTGAATGTGATGAGATCCCTAATGTCTGTTGAGAGGATCTCTTCATTTGACTGGTGTGGGTATGTTTTGGAAAAAATGTGCTATGTGATTCGTATGTTTCATAGTTCTAGGAATCTTAGGCACTTGAATTGTTGCCTTCTTGTGCTGCCACTATTTTACTTTCATAGATTTAAATGACAAGGTCGTGTGTCACCTACGACACTCCCTCTAATCCAACACTGGGACAAAGAGTCCATTAGAGCTAGATTGCGTGCTGAGTTGAATGCAGGTGGCTTTGGTCGTGGTGAATAGGTAGAAGGAGTCTACCCTATTACGAAGGGTGCTCCAAGGTTGGAGGGGGATTTAGGTGGGGTAGATGATAGGGTAGTTGATGAAGGTGATATGCCTGTTCAAGGTCCAAGCTTAGAGCCAAGAGCTGGGGCAAGTCGAGAGGTGCCTGCTTCATATGTTGTAGATGGGAGATCTATAACATTTCAACTCCCAGCTACTGAGCAGGACAATGAAGAGATTTCTAGGATTGCTAAAGATGTAAGTTCATGATTTATATTTTATCTTATTTAGTGATGTATTATTGTTTATTAGTGATACTTGACTTGTATTTTTTATTTTTTTCCCAGCCTTTGGAGGAAGCTTTGCTGCTGATAAAGAGAGATTTGAACATGGTTACTCATGTTCATCTGGAGAGGCTAGGAAAGATGAGGGATTTGCATGTTCATATGGGGACAGAAGAATCACCTTTGTTATCTCCCGACTCGATGTTTTTCTCAAGCTCGAAGCTGCATAAGTACATTGATGAAGTTGTGGACAACTTTTGGAAGATGAAAGCTGAGAAGGGGGAGAAAGTTTCAGAAGATGTCGAGGTTGAGTTGAAGCCAGAGCGTGCACAGAAGGACCCTGAAAAAGAAGAAGATTTTGAATGCCCAAAGTTTGATTTGCTAACACCTACACCGTCCGAGGATGTAAATAAGATTATCGACGATGTAGCGTCTGGTATTATTTTCTATTTTTTGTACTAAATATGATTTTTATATGTGTGTTTCTTTTTTTATATGTTTTAATGTTAATACTTGTACTTTATTCATTCAGATCTGCAGAATGTGGGTGGGGAAAATGATAAAGGCATTGAGCTCATTCAAACTCCTCCTTCAAGACGTCCATGCACGGAAAATCTACAGCAGAATATTGATGAGCAAGCTGGAGGAGAAGGTACTTCAGAGAGGAGAGAACCGTGGCCTGTTCCTGATGGCTTTCCGTTCAGGTGCCGTTTTCTATTGAGCTATGCTAAGCTACTGTCTGGTATGACGAGGGAGGAGAAGGATATTGTCGACTACTGCCTCATTGATGCGTTTGGTCATCGGTAAGTGATATTTTAATTTTTTGTTAATATTATATTAGTTATGCTTCAATTATTGTAAATGATACATTTTTGGATGTGTATAGTAAAAGTGGACAAGTTTTTGAGTATCGTGGAGAAGTTTTTGTAAACTTTGATGCGATCAGAACGATGAACGATACAAAGATGATAAATATTACTATTGTTGACGCGTGGGCTTTGTTGATGATTAAGTCATAAAGGGTTTTTAAGATGAATAAAAGCTTCTGTTTCAGTGCCCAACATTCTGTAAGGACTTATAACTCTTTTGTGTAGATGCATAAGTGTTCATTTATTTCTTATAGTCACACATGCATATTACTGATTTTTTTTGTAGGTATACCTTGCAGGTGTTCTTGAAGGCAAGGAGCATGAAGAAAATATTCGAGAAGTTTGGGATTTCTGGGTGTCAAGAACTGAATTTCAGTTGTCAGATTTGTACAATGTTGATAGGGTAATATATTTGCATATTAAAAAAATTATAATAGTTATTTTGGAATTCTAACCTCTTGTGTTTATAATTGCATATTTTTATCCCAATCTGCCATTCTTATCATTTTGTTGCTGTTGTGATAAACTTTCTTGAGAAAAAAATTTAATATCTGGATAATCAAATTACCCAGATCGATCGAGATGATGTGATGTTCAAGCTTGCTGAGATAGCTGTAAGTATTAATTCTTTAGTAGTACATTTTTCTGAAATAGTGATACTTGACACTTATGTAGTGATACTCTATCTGTTACTGAGTGATACTTTATTTTTGCTTAGTGATACTTGGTGATTATTGGATCTGTGTATAAACAGTGATACTTTATTTTATAGTAATACTTTTATATTACTTACATTGTGTGGTGATAGTTATTAGTGATACTTTATAATTATTTAGTGATACCTTATACTTATTTAGTGATACTTTTACATTCACTAGGTTTATCTTAGTTATTCCATATTTTGCACATAGTGATACATTGGTTTTAGTTAGTTGTACTCTTAGTTTTGCTTAGTGATACTTGCTGCATAAATTGCTGAAATATTTTATCTTGTGCAGTGTGAACAGATGGGGGTTTTCCTGAATCAGATCAATCATCCAAAATGTGCATATTTCGAGTCATATGGTGTTGAATTCCCAGCTTTCAATTGGAATAGAACTGGTCGAAACATCGATTGTGCAATTTATATCATGCACCAAATGGAAAACTTCCTTGGTGCTCCTTATGAGAGTTTGGAGTTGTCTAAGGTATATATGGAATTTAAATGCAGTTTTAATATTTTTTGTGGTAATGTGACACATTTTTTCCTATTGTAGCTTGATGGAAGAAGGAGATTGAGAGCCCAATATGCTGCAAGGATTTTGCTTTCACCTCTAAATGGTTTGAGAAAAAAGATTCAACATGATGCTCTTGAAATTATTAAGAATAACAAGAAATATAAACAATTAGAAGCTGCTGGTGGTGTTGGTGTATGAATGTAGCTGATTGCTGGAGATAGGCTGTGTGGATACTCTAACATGCTAGGTTAATCTTTTGGATGTTTGGTTAGTTTTTGTAATGAATATGTGTTGGTTTTTGGATTTGAAATATTGAAATGTTGGGGGTGGGAATTTAACATGTGTTAGATTGAACAGCTAGTATGAACAATTTAGTGTTTGGTTAGTTTTTAATATTTGCCCTCGAAACTGGCTTGATGTTTAGTTATTTTCCTTTGCATGACTAGTTATTCTTCACATTGTTTGCAGCTATGATTTCTTTTCCGATGAAGTATGTTTTTGTTTCGAGGAATGAATATTTTTTGTGCGCATTTTACCAAAGTTGATTGTGGCACTGGCAGAGAACATTGCATTTAATTATTTCAATGATTTCTCCTTCAATTATATTATTCAATTATAAAAAATAAGAAATTGATAAATTATATGTGATCTATAATTAGTGATTTAAGAAAGTATCACTATGAATACCACTAAGTAAAAATCACAGTATCAATACTGATGAATAAAGTATCACTAAGCACCCGTGAAGTAACACTATTTGATAATCACAGTTTCAATAATATAATCTGGGGTACATTTCTGAAAACAAGCTGAATAAATTATCAAAACAATCTGGGATTACGGGCTTTGGACCTAAAATCAGAAGTTATATGATGAAGAAAATCACAGTATCAATACTGATGAATAAAGTATCACTAAGCACCCGTGAAGTAACACTATTTGATAATCACAGTTTAAATAATATAATCTGGGGTACATTTCTGAAAACAAGCTGAATAAATTATCAAAACAATCTGGGATTACGGGCTTTGGACCCAAAATCACAAGTTATATGATGAAGAAAATCACAGTATCAATACCGATGAATAAAGTATCACTAAGCATCCATGAAGTAACACTATTTTATAATCACAGTTTCAATAATATAATCTGGGGTACATTTCTCAAAACAATCTAAATAAATTCTCAAAACAATCTGGCATTAGGGGTTTTGGACCCAAAATCACAAGTTATATGATGAAGAAAATCACAGTATCAATACTGACGAATAAAGTATCACTAAGAATCCGTGAAGTAACACTATTCGAAAATCACAGTTTCAATAATATAATCTGGGATACATTTCTCAAAACAATCTGAATGCATTCTCAAAAAAATCTGGGATTAGGGGTTTTGGATCCAAACTCTTTTGAAATTGAAGTGCCACATGTATTTTTTTTTTTTGAAGGTGCCCTTTGATTCTTTTTCTCCTACCCTTTGTGGTTGAACGTGCAGGATCCAATATTGCAATAGAAGAGCTTGAAACATCCGTATCCGCCACGGAAGGTACTGTACTCAGCAGGTCTTCAACATATGCTACAACCTTGTTATGCTCTTCTTCAAGTATCTTTCTTCCCTCTTCATTATCTTTGACTTTCATAACAGTAGCATAGTACTTTCTCATCATATGATTTCTCCAAGAAATAGAATCCATATTCTGGTCAGGTTGCTCACTTCCACTTCCAAATGTATCCCACAAATGAGCTTTCACCATTTTTGTCCATCTTTTATTAATATAAAGCTCAGGTATCTCAACTATTGAATGCATATGAAGTATTCTGAGGATATGACAACATAACAACCCACAAGCTTCAAATCTTTTACACGAGCAGACTATGAATTTATCAACATCACTAAAACTGACATTATGAACTGTAACGCCCCCGTCATCCTTAACATTATAGAATCGCAGTCTTTCATCAGAGTGAATGAGTTCACAATTCAAGGATATACATCTCAAGAATTCAGCTTCAAAATCAGTAAAAAGAGTCAGTGTATATACCTCTGAAGCATGCTTAAGAAGTCCAGTCAACGGCATAAATGATGTAGGTTGTGCTCTTGAGCATTGGAATTCGTCAGATGCTTCATTTCTCCTCCAAGATTGGACCGTTCTTTTGAAAATGTCATAAAATTCTGTCAAGCTTGTTGACTTCCTTGCATTGAATCCAATGGCACTATTTGTGCTTTCACTTCTTTGGGATGATAAAATTCCAGCAGAGAAAAAGTCATTGTTCAAGCCATTGCACCACTTCTTCTTGAGCAAATAGAGTCTGGAAAACCACGAGTTGTCCTCCAAATGATATGTTGATATCATAGAACTCCAGCAATGTTCGAATTCCTCTCTATTTGTGCATCCGGACAAGCATTTTTAAAATTCATTAATGAAGGACTTGTTCGCTTTCAAATTCCCAAACCGGCTTATTGCATTTTGGTACAAATGCCACAAGCATAACCGATGTCTTGTATCAGAAAAACTCTGCATTGAATAAAAAAAATTAACTGAAAAATTTATATACAGTAAAGGATCACTAGATGTGATGTAAGTACTATTAACTATTGATGAAGTATCATTATCATATAAACATGTACCAGCAGATGACATCTCAAATAAAAGATTCATTTAAGTGAATTATGATAAAATAGAGAAATATACCTGTTCTATTGCAGTGCCAATAGCTAGGTCTTGATCGGTAAATATTGATACAGGAGATTTCCCCTCCATTGATTTCTTAAAAACTTCAAAGAGCCAAATAAATGATTCAATCCTCTCATCTGATATGAATGTACATCCAAACATCACATTTTTCCAATGATTATTGATTCCTACAAATGGTGCACAAATGAGGTTATACTTGTTAGTACGATATGTTGTGTCGAAGACAACAACATCACCGTATATCATATAATCCTCTTTCATCATGGCATCCCTCCAAAAAATATTTGACAATCTTCCCTCATCATCTAACTTTACTCTAAAGAAAAAATCTTTATTTTCAACACCCTGTGCATGCATTTCATCTATGAGTGTTTGTGCATCTCCTCCTTCAATAATGCTCATCTTCAATCGGTTGACATAGTTTAAGTGATCTTTTAATGTGTGACCAACACAATCCTCCCCTCCTGCGTCATGCGCCATGTATCGAAAGAGTCTATAGCTCTTATACCTGATGTGAGCATGCCCTCAATCACAACACCCTTCTCACAGTTTATCGATCTATGCGAACGGTGCATATGGCTCCATTTTCTTCTTGTGAGTGTGTGATTGTGCATGAGATTATGCTCAATAATTTCATATAAACCATCACTATTTATCTTTGCTCTTAAATACGCCTTACAACCTGTGCCCGTGACTTTCACCTTTCTTGAGCTAGAAGTGTTTTCTTTTTTGGCTCCCTCACAAGAACACAAGAAGTACTTTTCAACTACACATCCATTTTCAGTTCTTGTTATCGATTTCCTAACACTAAACCCATTTTCAAGAGCATGACTACAATATAAGTCATATATATCATCAATTTTCTTTCTTTTCAAACCAAGAAGACAACCTTTTACATCAAAAGAATCACCTACAACAATTTTTAGTTTATATCAAAAATTACATTTTATTGATTTATTGCATCAGAAGCAAAAGTGATTCATAATTGTTAATAATTGAAATAATGTGCAAGATATCACTAAGTAATAAAATAATTTCAGTAAGTGCTGGTGTAGTATCACAAAATACTATTGAAGTATTACTAAATACCACAGAAGTATCACTACTGTATATAAATATAAAATAATACCATAGAAGTATCACTATTGTACAAAATTCAATATATGCATCTGATATGTACTTTTGTTGATCTATTCACTCAGAAATAAGTATCACTATATATCATAGAAGTATTATTAGTATCAAGTGAGTTATAATTATGTTTTCAAGTGAAACAGTTATAAAGTATGAATAATAGCTAGAGAAGGATTACTATCATCATAGCAAGTATTACTAAATACCATAGAAGTATTACTACTGTATATAAATATAATATACAGTAGTGTACAAAAATGTTGATTTCATGAGGCATAAAAAAATATTGTCAATAAATTTGTGGAATGTATCATTAATTACCATAGAAGTGAGCACTAGTGTTCAAAATTCAATATATGCATTCGATTTACACTTTTGTTGATCTATTCAGGCAGAATCTTAATTACGTCTTAAGGGAAGGATTACTATCACACTAAAAAGTATCACTATATATAATAGAAGTATAATTACTATCGGGTGAGTTATAATTATGTTTTCAAGTGAAATAGTTGCAAAATATGAATAATAGGTATAGAAGTATTAATACTGTATACAATATATGCATGCGATTTACACTTTTGTTGATGTATTCAGGCATAATCATAATTACGTTTTAAGTGAAGGATTACTATCACGCTATAAAGTATCATTATATATCATAGAAGTATCACTAATTTACAAAGTACATTTTGCAGTTGATATGTTACAAAATAAAAGAACAGAAGTAAAGTACTACTTACTCTGAATTTGCAATATAACAGATTCATTCTCGTTGATAGATGTTGTCTCTACATCTTCAATATTGTCTTCATTATCAAGTATAACAATATCTGAAATTTACAAAATTTAAATCACTTTTAGGATTACAGTAATCCTAATAGATTACTAAACTAAAAGTTCAATGAATCACTTCATACTAGCATATTATCAAACAGTTTGAATGCAAAAATTGATATACCTAATAATTGATGAAAAATTGAATCAAAATTACAAATCTTATAAAATAAGAACACATACCGGTCGTTTGTATTGTTTCGTCGCCGGAATTAATCGGAATTCCAGTGATAGGAAAATTACATAATTTTCTGAAATTATCCATTGAATTCGCTGGAGGGGGAAATTATTTGCACCGCCGCGAGCTCGACGGGAAAGCTAGGTGGCGCGGCGATCTGGATGGGGGAAACGTGGTTGCGGCGGCGAGCTGGACGGAAAAAACGTATTGCCGTCGTGAGGTGATGGAGAAAACCTAGATCAGCTGGGAGAGAGCGAGCGAGTGATCGAGCTTTTGAGAGAAAAAATTCTGATTTTTTTTTTTAATATATATATGACCGGGTCGGGTCAGGGGAGATCCGTCTAACGTAAGAGACCCGTTAGACGGTCTCACACAAGTCTCCCCCTACTAACATTGCTTTTCTCGTATTTGAGCTTTTAGAAAATATTAGAAAAATATCCCAACACTCGCTATTTTCTCTCTTCAACTATCGATTTGAAAAATACAGTCACTGGACTCTCTCAATTCGAAAACACTCTCTCTAATCTTCGATTTCAAAGTCTATGTTATTATGAACTCTATGCGATGAGTTGAGGCGTATTTGAGATATATATATTATCATATTTTCCTTAAATTAAATATATTATAGGAATATATTAGGTAAATTCAAATTGTAAAATAAGGCTCTTTTTATATAGAAGTAGATTCATATGGAAACTAATATAGTATATTAGATTTTATAATATAAATACATATTATATATTATATTACAAAATTACCCTTAAATTAAAGTTGTAATAAGGATATAATCGGTAAACCAAATTTTGTAAAACATCACACTTTTATTATAGTAGTAGATAGTAGATATTAGATTTACATAACTGGCATGGAATATTTTAACCAAGAAGAAAACAAACGCAAATGTTGAGTGGTTAGTATACATGGGAAATAGCACCATAAATGCAGTATAACTTTTCACAAAATATAACCTGTATGCATAAGAAGGTGAAATTAAGATGCGATATGGAAATAAATGAATGGGCCAGTTGATGCATGCCCAAAAATAAAATAAAATTTTCAAGTTGAGTCCCAAAAAAGGAAGAAACTACTGTACACAGGTGTACCTGAAGTTCAACTTCTTTCATCTTGTGGTTTATGCAGGAAAAATTATCCACTGCATTTTGCACTTCACTTTTGAGAATGTCATTGCCTCTAATAGCTGCAGCAAGCTCAGTTTGCAACTGCTCCACGTCAAGCTCCCTACAATAAAGCTTCTCACGCATCAAACTGGTCAACAAGGTCTCTGCTTTCAACTCTGATTTGATTATGTCCTGGAATGTAGTTCCTCGCAAAGCTCTCATAGTCCCTCAACTGTCCTCTCTTGATCATTACAGGTTCTTTGAAGCCTGCTGACAGCTTGGTGCATATCCTTAGATTCGACGACCTTCTCCTCATACTTCCTTCGAACACAATCTCGCTATTCTTCGGCTGCCCTAGTTTTGTCTTGCAATTCAGATAATGTTCTCTGCAAATAATGGTTCTCTTCCCTAGCTTCCTCAACTTGAGTAGATAGATCCCCAAGTTCTTTCTCAGAGTTTGTAACTTTGGTTCTAGTTTCCATTACCTTTTCACTAGATGAAGAGACTTCTCTTTGGAGGGAAACATTCTGCTCTGCTAGTTCTCTCACCCTTTCCCAAAGCCTATGTTCTTCAGCCTGTAGTTTCTCAAGCTTGAGGGACCACTCAGATGATCTCCTGTCTAATTCCTTTTCAAGTGTTAACTGCATCTCATTCTTTTCCTTCTCTAACTTCCAGGACTGTGCCTCTAGTTCTGTCCGTCCCAGTTTAAGTTTTTCCCTAAACAAGCCCCTTTCAGCAATCCTATCCTCAAAGACTGCTGAAACCTCAAGTGCCAGATTCACCTTTTCCTCTGCTAGGCTTCTAATTGTTTGGATCAATGTCGGCACACTAAGTCCTCTTAGCTGAATAAAGTTTCCCTTTTGAAGTTCTTCTGAGAGAGTTGAGGCGCGGTCCTCGGCTTCTTTGAATTTTGTATATAAGTTCGACATCATTATCTATTACGGCATCGAGATGTTCTCCAGACATGTCTTTATCACCAGAAAAGGACACTTTTTCCAAGTAATCAGATTCATCATGTCAAGACCCATCACTAATCTCAGCGCCAGTGTGCCAATCCATTGTACCATTTTTCAGAGAATCTTCATCAGTATATGCATTGGCATACCTATTCGAGTTCCTTCCATAGACATCTTCAATGGTGATTGGATTCTCAGAGTCAAATTCTTTTGACCTCATATTAGGCTGAAATTGAGACTGGGAAAGTCTCTCAACCACATGTTTTGCTAGTTTTCGTGGTGATTCGTTGCAATATCCATTATCACTTCCATCTTTTGACGAAAGCTGAACTTGTGATATCTTAGTGTCTCTGAAGGAATGAGACTTGGGTTTTTGCTTCCTAGCATCATGAGCAACAGGTGCAGAAAATTGAAACCTTGGCGCCTTCTTTTACCACATTTCCATTTTCAAATTCATTTCTCGTGGAGAAATTACTTTTAGTTTCATATCTTTCCTTCTGTTTCCCATCAATGTAACGGTCCAAAACCTTACTTGAGACATTACTAGAGCAATAAGAGGAGATATCTGACAAATCAGAGTGCGCTCTGGAAACCGTACAATCATATCTCTCCATGCTCTGTGCATTCCGAACCATAGCTGGATCAACAAACTTTTCCCTGGTTGGCCTCTCTGGAGTAAGAGTACGAGATCTGAACAAGAAAGAGAATTGCAACTCAGAGAGGAATCATATGCTTATGAAGAAAATAACACAGATAGATCGAATTTCATTGAAAGATTATACAATATGTACAGCACCAAATCCACAAGGAACATACAGAGTGCCTACCTGGAGGAACGGTGCCCTGATTGCTTATTTGGATAATAACTAGAACTGTGAGGAGAACCAGTTTGCTCATTGCTGTTCTTTAGCCCTTTTCCAGTGTAATAAAGAGAACCAGATGAGAATGAGAGACTTCTTCTTAGACACGGAGTATTACCGAATACCTGATCTTCCGAGGCATGTTTAGTTTTCCCAGACTTATGTTGGTTTTTCCCAGGAAAGTTGCTTATCTGTTGATGATGGAGAGAGGTGATTACTGTTAGCAGTATTTGATGATCTGAAAAAAAAACAGCTTCTTCATCTTTGTGGCTTTAACTCCTACAACCAGTACTTATCATTGAACTTGGCAATAAACATGTACATGAATCAACCAAGAGAAAAAAGAAAACAAAAAAAAAAAGTAGATACTTTAATTAGTGAGCTTGCTGTGGTAGGGGAGCAAATGAGAACAAACTAGTTTTTGACAACATTTTGGACAGAACATTACAGTTTAATTTTTTACATCTGTTAAGAATGTATTTTCAATGATACATAGCTAAAAAGAAACTCTCACTAGGATCCAAGCAAACAGGTAATTGACTATAAAGGATTGTGATCCAGAAATAACATGGGCTGAGTGTGGAAACAGATGAAGATTGCATAGAAACATTTGCACAAACAAAGAGCACATGAGCAAAAGGAGTGCGGCATATATCATAAAGTGAACACAATCAAACAAATGCAGAAGTACTTTTCTGAACATCGATTTCACCTGTCTAATACATTAAATAGCTCAACCAGCAATATCGAGGGAACTGAAGTGTCTAATATTATCCTTTCAAAAGATCAATTATAAGATAACCAAAAAAAAAAAAGAAGAGGGGATACATGAAGAAATTACACCTACTTGGCTACTAATAAGATAGTCCCAATTACATCAAAAAAGGGAACAGGTTTTAACAAAAAAAGAAAAAAAAAAATATCAGGATTCATAACTGACAGCCCCTACTGCAAAATTAGTTTTCTAACAACTCTACTGCACAAAATTGTACTTAAACTATTAATTCAAGTATATAAAATATTTGAAGTTTCAACAAAGTTGAGTAATGATTTCAGACACCACCTTTACCGTTAGCAGGAATCATGAGGCTTCCATGCAATAAACAAAAGCACTAATCAATGTGTTTCTGATCCATGATTATAAAAACATCCATGAGTGTCAGTGTGATTCTTCAAAGACCAATCTACCCTCACTTCCCAATCTTAACACAAATCACTCCCACCAGCAATAATCAAACAAGAACACCAAAGTTTCAAATAAAGAAGATAAGTTTCGCCCCAAATCAATATAGTCTGCACACAGCTGTTCCTCAGTAATATAAGCAACAATAAATAGAAAAGGCAGAATTCTTCATATTCAACAAATAGTGCAATCAGATAGCAGCACCTACCAAATTCAACAAAGAATCGCAATAAAATTTCTTAAATTCTCTGTTCCGGTCAAAGAAAAAACTAAAGTAGAAAAAGGAGGTGGAATAAAGAAGAAGAGGAAGATACTTTCTGTTTCTTGAATCAGTCAGAGCTCTTCAAAAAATCAATCCCCACCTTCCCCATTTGAGTCCCACTTGATTTAAAACAGATAAATTCCGAAATGAAAAGGGAGGAGTCGAGATATAGACACCCACAATTGGCATTAAAGGATGTTATATCCCTGATATGTAGCACGAATCTCATTTCGCCTCATCACGTCTAATAATATAGTCTTGATACGGCTTAAAATATCTCTGAAATTCTAAGTCCTGTTTCTTCAAAGTTCGGAATATTTCCAGCTCCATTGGCCCAAAATCAATGGTGTGATCATCAAAATTCAATTCCATTGGACAACCCTCATCAAATAGCTCCTTTCCTACTATCCCCTCACTAAGATCACATGCAAGTTCTTGGCTTCTCCTGAAAACATAGTTTGAAAATGAGTAATTTTCACATCCAGATTTCCAGATGCCCATCCTTAAGGGACTTTCCAGAAATGCAGATGGGTTATAACAAGAGAAATTCAATTTCTGGGTCTGATAGCTCATATCTTCTGTATCATCTGCAAGAGAAACAAAATCATCCCGGATTTTGACATCAGAACCTGAAATGTGTTCCCGAACAACCTCCATAACCTTATCACATAAAAAATTGAATTGAGTATGAGCTGAAAAAGCTTCTGATTCTTCGCGGTAGAGCTCTCTTTCCTCTTTAAGTTCATCCTCACAAAGCTTGTGAAGAGTTGTCAGAAAATGAGTAGGAAGAATTGAACCCACAATGGCATCAGATGGCTGGACTTTAGTAGACCATTTATTGCTGCGATGCGATGGCTTTCTAAAAGGAAAAGGCGGGGCTTGGAGTTGGTCAGGAATATCCAGGAACTCCAGGGGCTCCTTTTGGTTCTCAAGATCCTCCTCAAAATCCAAGTAGGAGGAGAAAGCTAACTGTAATAGATTTGCGGGCAAAGCTGCACATGCACTCTTTAAAGCAATCTCATGTATGCTAGTTGGCCAACTGATATTTTTTAATACAACAGAGGAGTTAAAAGGGGATTCCATTATTGAAAACCCAAAGGCCTTCAGCCTACGACATATTTCTTGATGGATATTAAGCTTGGACTTACCAGCATATTTTTTCTGGGCTTTTATATCACTCTCTTTTATCTTCTCTCTCCTTTTTACAATGAGTGTTGCTAGTTTATCCTTCAAGAATCCATTAAAAAGCTCCAATTTCAGATGCTGAAATTTCTTAACCCCATCATATTCCGAGTAGTCGTAATCATATAAAAGATTATCCTTCAACTGAATGCTTTTCCTCTTGTGACCTGCTTCTGACAACTTATCAGATCCCCATGCTGCAAGATAGTTTTGTGCCTCTAGCTTCCCTGATGATGTTAGCCTGATCAGTGTAAACCCACCAAAACTACCAAAGGATGACAACTGTGCAGAAAGGTCTGGCTTGAGAATGCCAAACCCCAAAATCAACTCCTTTTTATGCCTCCAGTCAGTCCACACTGGGAGGGAGGATTTCCAGAACTCCTCTCTTACAAGGCAACTACCACATTTACAATCAGACCCAGACAATGAAAGCTCCGAAGGGAATCCCCATGCATAATATGAGTTGCAGAACTTAGAAATTTCAGTTCGGACAGATCCATCTCCATTATCATCAGGACCATAACAAAAAAGACTGAAATTGTTGTCCCAAAATGATCCTAAAATAACACAATAGCCTGATTCGGAAGCCAACTTGTACTCTGTCTCTTTTGCATTTGCTCTCAACTCTGGCAATCTAAAGACACTCATATATCGTGGATTTCGTACAGTATGAGCCCACCGCAAGACCGGTATAAATGGTTTCCGCACATCACAAAGAAGAAGCAAGTATCTTGTAGCAACTACAAAGTAGAAACCATCAGAGTCTGCCCTTGAGAGTGAGAAGAATCCATCATTCTTCCCTAAAGACAGCATCTCCAGCTTCAGCAAACAGCAAACATTGCATTCCCCAGAAGACCTTGAATCAACCAAGAGTATTTCATTGCGATGACAAACAATAAATATCCTAGGATGCCAACTAAAATCACATCCAAACCACTGCCGACCCTCAGAGACACTTTCCTCCAATCCCAACTTATCGCTCAATGGAACTTGCACCTTTTTATTTACAAAACCATTATATCCACTGACTAAAAACATTGAATTAGCCTTTCTCCCAGAAAAGTAATTAACATCAAACAACAGTAACTCACCACTCTCCAACAAAACTAAGCAGTCCCCCGTCAAATGTGGACTCCAACAAGCACATGCTATTGGTTTTCCCATTAACATCTTAGCGTTGGTAGAACCCACACAATCCAAACAAACTGAATTTTCATTTTGTTTATCTGTACTATTGATTCCAACTCTATACCAATAAACAGAATACTTCCTACAAACCATTAAAATCCCAACTGCAGCAACAACGTTATTGTTCTTTGTAAATATACCATCTCCCTTTTCATTGCAACAGAAATCATCAACTGGGTTAACCAGCAAGCACGTGATTCGTTGACGATTCACATTACCTTCCTCCAATATATGGAAAAAGTTTTCCCTTCGCGAATGAACACCTAAAACCCCATCTTTCACAGAAATTAAAGAAAATCCCACACGATCAGAATTCTCTCCAGCTGGGAAAAACGCAATGATTAGATTTTTATTAGGAATTTGAAGCAATTGAAGAGAGTTGAAACCATGATATTCTGAAGAGCAATTGGGCAGCTGGGGCCCCAGAAAAGAAGAAATAGAAGTGGCAGAGGAAGGGATGGAACTGTAACTTTGGAGGAACCTGGAAAGCGTGAGTTGTGGATATGGTGGGGGAAGGCGGGGTGAGAGGGACGGAGCATGAAGGATAGTGGTTGAGAAGCTGGGGCTTGGGGTGAATGTTAGCGGGCCAAATGGTGTTTTGGGGTCATTATTTGGGATGAGCAATGGTGCAGAAAAGGTGGAGGCTATGGGCCAAAGGGCTTTCCACTCCGCCATGAACTCCATTTGTCTTGTGGTGTCTGGTTATGGCTGCAACTCTAGGGATCATGCAGGGTGCCACAACAGTACACGTAACCTAGGAGGAAACAGGTACAAAAATGTCAGATACCAATTATCAAGTCAATTTGAGAATCAATCGAAAGAAAAGTTCCAACAACAAACCAGAAATGCATGGCCCAATTAAATTTAAGATATCACAGCTAGCAGCAATTTACTTTAAATTTAAGATATCGCAGCATCTACAACTTCAATATGCTCATCAATAAATTACAAGCCTTAACAGTTATTTCAAAATGCAGAAAGTTTATACAGTATTTACCTTAAAATGTCGGACCAACCATGGAGGTAAATCAATTTAAGAATCAGTTGAAAGAAGAGTTCCAACAATAATTAATGGCAATCTGGGATGACATGTCCTGCATTCTGCAATGCATGACCCAATTAAGCTTTGTATAACAACTTGGATTTCAAGCAGCTACCTACTTTATGTTGCACCTACAACTCAACCTCAACTCCTACCTACTTTAAGATATTGCAACAAATTTGAAGAACTATGAATAAGTGAACAAAGGAAAGCAAGCTGAGAAGACTAAAAAATTGGCATTCTTAAAAAAAAAACTAAAATCCATTATAATATAAATCAAGACTTCAATTCAAGATTCCTTTATTTCCCACTTTTGGTATAATAATAAAAAAGGCAAAAATGGCAGACTACATATATTGAGAATTGAGATTAGCCCACATCAAAATTAATTGAGTAATTGAGTTAGGATTTCTACATCAAATATGTGGATGTACCGTACCTCTAAATATATATACGTGTAAATGCATAAATATTCATCTTCACAAGTTTCAATTTGATTGGGAAAGGTGTAGGAAAGCTATTGGGTATGGGCAAAATACATCACTGATTTCTGAAACCTTATCCAATTTAAGTTAATGAATTAAGAATTGTATTATATTATAGCATACCTCTAAATATATATACGTGTAAATGCATAAATATTCATCTTCACAAGTTTCAATTTGATTGGGTAAGGTGTAGGAAAGCTATTGGGTATGGGCAAAATAAATCACTGATTTCTGAAACCTTATCCAAATTAAGTTAATGAATTAAGAATTGTATTATATTATAGCACATTAAATTTGCAGCAGAGAGATCTAAAAGGGGCATATTGTGAAAGAAAACTTTATCAAGAGTGCCTAGGAGAAGGTGCTAATGGAACAGTGAATCAAGGAAACGGATATGTGGATCCTTGAATTGCTAAAAAAGAAGTAATTAGGGGGAAAATAACTACTAAAAACCAGTATACAACACAATTATTCAAGAACGAGTTCCTGGAACTAAGTATACTCAGATCAACAACAGCGCCCAAGTTATCTAAATTAGCAGCAAAGACATATTCTTTGCCCTGAGAAGAAAAAACAAAAGAAGAAAAACAATAATAAGACTAGGTTTATGTGTGCCACACTGCACCTTACAGTGGCAGGCAGAGCACTTTGAAGGCTAGACCTTTGACAATAGTGCATCAAGACATCTCCATGACTAGGTGGGTTTCTTTTTCAGAAACTTATCCAATATCCAGTAAGCAATCAATTCATCAATTTACACAATTATTTTTTGTCCTCTTGATAAAGAGATAATTCACACTTCCGAAAACAACCACAGTTTGATTCAGCCTAGGAAGTTATATATGCAGTTTCCAAAACTGTATAGAGTTTCTTATCATTCTAATAAAAAAATAAGAAGACGGAGAATAGGTTGCGAAGATTCCAACTATGTAGCTTTGTTTCCATGAGAGTTTTTATATATACACATATATATATAAAATACTTTTTTTGGTCCAGTTCTTCAAACATCATAAAACTCAAAGCCAAGGATCTGCACAAAAATCTATTTTTATTTTTCATTCAACTGCAATAAGATCCATATGCTTGGTGCTGCAAATAGCTGAATGATGCCAAATATTCAACACTGAAAAAGGTAATGACAGATAACGAAGATTATAAATTTATTTCCCACCCCGGTTAGGATTCATCTTCACTTGCAAGAAGAGGAATGATTCTTATAATCGCTAATGCCTAATCTAGAACGATTATCCAGCTCGAAGTTTACACCTTGTGAGTGGCTCAGCTTTTAGTTATACAAACTTTTTTAAAGCATATTAAAATCGTACTACAGAAAAGGCAGCAGCATAGAGATACAGAAACAATATCCACACCATCGTTGAATAGTGACATGCCACCATCACATAATCAAATAATGATCCCATTTTGAACATTTACAGCACACATGTATGTCAAGACACCCGTTTTCACGTAAGTCTATAAGCACTGCCAACACTAGGCCGGATAACATAAGAGTAAGTACCTCAACAGAAGCAACAGTTTCCGTGTTTTCTCCTTGATTCATCATCGCCGCATTAAAACCCCTAATTTCCATAAAAACGAAACAACATCAAACACACGCTCATCGTTTCCCACAAAATCAAACACAGAACCCTAATCAAAGTAACTTCCATAAACACAAACCTCGAAACCCCAATCGCTATTCCAACCGACTCCGCAATAAAGAATACGGCTTTTTCTTCGAGCTGAAAGCTAACGCAAAGATCAAAAGGAACCCGCAATAAAAAAAATAAAAGAAAAATTGAAAGAGATGAAACGAAGTATATGGGCGCGAATGAAATTTGATATTTTGATAATTTTTTGACTTGGTAAATCAGAGTTGTGATTAGCGAATGGGTATTTGCAAATCAAGAATATGTCGGCATCATTGATCTGCAAATCAGCGCTTGCAAGAAAAATAAGCCGTCGGGGGTGGGGGTGGGGGTGGGGGTGGTGCAATGCGGCTTCCTGTTTGGGATCGTTGGGGGTTTAGATGGCTCACGGAGGGGAAAATTGATTGAATGAATCATAGTCATGCTCAATAATCAATATCAATATATTTCACTATTCACTACTTTGGAGGTTGGACCGGTGAAATTGTTAATTAAATTTCTATGGCTTGCATGCATCATAATGCAAATAATGGGAAATTCTATGCCGCGACTGATTGTATTGTGTCATGTGCTGCGATAGATTTATTGTGACACTTCTATGTATCACAATAGATCTATTGTGACACATGAAAGTGTTACAATAGATCTATCGCAGCACATGTAGTGTGCCATGTGCTATGGCATAGAATTTCCCATAAATAACACTATATGAGACGGGTCGGTCAAATCCGCTTTTGACCCGGTCAACGCGGGTCAACCCGCGCTTTGACCTGGTTAACGCGGGTCAACCCGCTTTGACTGGGTCAACCCATTAAAAAAACTGTCCAAAGTGAGTATCAACCTTCATATTAAAAAGTATCACAAAACATTCGAAAAATACCATCTGTATCATTAAAAAGTAAGGGGTCTGATAGTTATTTCATACTAGTTTTATTTAGTTCAAATTCTGATTTTTTTCTCAGTTTTTATATTGTATGTGTTGAGATTAATCTAAAACAATCATCATTCCAAGAATTTGCAAAGAAAAGCAAAACATGAGTTCGGTAAAATAAAAAGTACCATGTGGTAAGAAGAAAAGTATCAAGTACGATAAAGACAGGTATCAATCTGAGACGGGCGCGTGGGCCTCACGCGCCGCGCGTGGGGCCACGCGCCCGCCTGAAATTGCTAGAAATAAGAGGTGCTGCATGCAAGTGCACGTCAATTTCTAATTATTTTTTTGTTTGCAATCATGCTATAAAATTAATTTAACCAATCCAATTTAGCATATAGTAGGAAATTAGGGTGAGACTTCTTGTAAATTTAATTTAATCTTGTGAATGTAAGTAAACACTTTAATTATATATATATATATATATATAGAAAAAGTTATATCAGTCATTCTAATGGGTCAAACATGCTCAAAACTTTCTAAAAATTCACCGCAAAAAACAAGCTAGGTACATGAGCGCCCACGGGCATACACTTTTTTCTATTTTTTATTTATTTATTTTTCAAAAATAGTTTATTTCATCTCAATTATAAATATAATTAAAGTTTATATTCAATTCAAGAAAAATAATTATCGAGTGCAGTGCACAAGTCCACGCATTAGCGTCGGATGCGTGCACTGTGCAAGCCGCCTGATAAAAAAAAATAATTTACTTTAATTATAAGATTCACTAATTTCATTTTAGGGTATATATTTATTTCAAATAAATTAATTACGTGCGCGGTGAACGAGCATGTGTGATAGCTTAGGGAGAGTGCACTATACGAGACCGGTCGCTGATTCAATTTTAGGATAGGAGTTCCTATTTGCACAACCAGATTTACTCTTTACACCACAAAAAAATGAAAAATAAAATAAATATGAAATGACTTATGTACCCTTTTATTACTTATATGCACTACTATTATTACTCAATGCACCACAAAATAAAAACAAAAAATAAATAAAAATTAAAAACAATAGAAAAATATATTATTAAACATATTAAAAATCGAAAATCAATCACAAAATTGAACAGTAAAAACGTTGTTTTGTTGAGCACAAAATTGAACTCACAAAACATAGCTTCAACTTGTGTAATTGTGGTGGTAAAAATCGGAAGAGATACAATGTGGAATGAAAATCAAGAAGAACCTAACAATGTAAGTCATTTTGATTAGTTTGTATTGATTAAATTATGAGTTTTCACAGATTTTTTAGAGTTGATATCGAGTTTCGTTCGAGACTTACAGTTTGAACACTCTTCACAATGTTCGAAAAGCGAAGTTTGAACAAATTAATGATGTTCAAACTTTGATTTTTGAACATATTGAGATTGTTCGAACTTTAAAGTTCGAACAACGCTTAATTGATTTTTTGATAATCTGTTGTTTGAACTACAATTTTCGAACGCAGTAAATATGTTCGAAAAGTGTAGTTCGAACAAATGTAACTTGCTCGAAATATGATGTTCGAACATGTGTTCTGCTGAGTAACTAATTTATTTTTTGTCTCACACCGCCTCTAAGGATTATTCTTCTCTTAGTAAGCTTCTCTGTAAAAAAATGGAAGATACCAACTACGAGTAAAAGACACTACTTCTCGTCAATCAATCAGCAAGCCCAACTAATTCACAAGCAATAACATAGTTTTAGCTTATCAAGTGAGCACTTTCTACGGGATGCTCGTAATTATAGGGATTTTATTTCTCAATTTGGTCAGGCATTATGTTCCAAATCTCCTCTTTATTCTTTGTCCTTAATTAGTGTAGGACTTTCCTTTGTTAGTTCCTAGGTTTAAGGCTTGCATCATTGCATTCTCTTTATAGTTATGCACTACTCTTCATCCTGAGTAGGGCTGTCAAAATGTCGGGTCGGCCCCGCCCGACCCGAGCCCATTAGGCCACCGACCAAATTCCCTGGCCCAGCCCATGGGCTCCACTCGGGCTGCAAATTCCCAGGCCCAGCCCAGCCCATGGGCTCCCATCGGGCCGTCGGGCCAAAGAAAGGCCCGATTATTTTTTTTTAATAATTTTTTAAAATAATTAAATAAACTATAAAAATTAAGAAATTATGCAAAAACAATTTTAAAAAAAATCTATTTTTGTATGTTTTAATTTATAAATATATAGTGATTCAAATTGAATTTGGCCACCATTTCTCATCTCTTATAATTTTGGAAAAAGTAATGTATAAAAAAAACTAGCTACTATAATTTTTGAATTCTTCTGCAATCTGCAATAACAGGTCTCTCATCTCATTAATTCATTAATTCATTTATTTTATTATATAGAAGATAACGATACACATTGATAAGCCCATTTATTTCGTATTTTTATAGACATTTTATTCGATATAAATGTTCTTTTTAGTCGGTTTTAAGTCGAAAAGACCCAGGTTTAGGGTCAAGGGCATTTCAGAGGTCAAGTCTGGCGAAAGAGGCATTTTGTCTACCATTTCAAGCACATTTCAACGCCATAAAAAGTATTTAGAGGCACGGGGAACTTCTTCAGCATTCATCCTACTTTCGGGAGTCAGAATGGGCATATCAGAGATGGATAAAGCTGACTGTATGTTGTCGTGCCCACATTGCTCGTGCAGACTCGACTAGGGGCTTGGACTGGGCACATGCAAAGACAACAAAACAATCCAATAGGCCTTATGCCTTTGGAATTTAGGATATGTTCATGTTCCCAACGTTGGAGTTGAGTATTTTGCCTATTTAATTCAGTAAGTTTTTGCTTTAAATTATGTCTTTCATTTATGCAATTTTAATTACATCTAGCATGTTAGGTTAGATCTTTAATTCTGGTGTCTGAACAATAGAAATGGTTTAAGTTAAAAACTGGACTCGTGATGCCGAAATGGGCATATTAATGCATGAAATATTTCTGTTGATTCTTGGCCTTGTGTTCACGTGAGTGTGTGTCTGAAATGCCCAATGTGGCTGATCACTCATTAGACATAGAGGGCATACCACTATTAATTGAATTGACAAATCATGATTGTGTGTCGATTTATATAGTAATAAGGGAATTGGTGGGTTGTTGTGGGCACACGAGGAATCGATAAACACAATAAACTTGGGTTCCTCTAGGGCACATTATTGTCTATTCATTTACATCTCTTTGGGGAACCGGGGGTGTGTGATAGGTTAAGGGTTTAATTGATGAGAAATCGCTTTTAAATCTAAAATGAAAAGATGAATAAGGAGACGCAGAGAGGAATCCGGTCTCCATAACTGGGTGACTTAACATGCATGAAAATCGGCGTGCCCATGATCGAGTAGTTTTAGACTTAAACCAAATTCTAGTTCAAATACCGGAACCTGTTATTATTTGATATTTTCTTTAGTCTTATTTTGTAGATTTAATTTCAGTAAAGTGATAACAAATCAACCCCCTTTTGTGATTGGTTACTCGAAGGTGAAATCACAATAGCTCTCTGTGGGATCGACCCTTACTCATGAGCTAGCTACGCTCGATGTGGGCACATGAGTTACAAATTTATTATTTTGAGTGCGAAACGACTGTGCGTCAAAGGTGGCGCCGTTGTCAGGGAGCTGATTTTCCAGTGATTTTACTTTCCAAGATGGTGTGCTCTTCAGGAGAGACTCTATTGTACGATCCGGAGATAGAGAAAACTTCGAGGAAAAATAGGGCAACAGTGAAGAAGGCACGTTGAGCCGCAAGCAAACCTCGTGAGCCCACACCACCACCATAAGATCAAGAAGATCAAGGAGCCGTATGGCACGAGGAAGAAGGACAGTTTGAGAATGGCCATATCAACAACATGGCCGCAGCAAATGGAGATGCAGACAACTGAACTCTAAGGCAGTTAGTCTTCTCGACTAACATGAATCTACACATGATGGGAATTACACTCTCAATAGTGACTCGGAACTGGGATATTCATGCAAATTTTTCAAATCTTGCCGAAGTTCCACGGAATGCCCGGAGAGGATCCACAAAGACACTAGCAAGATTTTAAGATGGTTTTCCAGACTCAACCATCCGACCATGGATGAGAGGAGTATGTACAGTTGGTCTCATTCCTCTTTACTCTTTAGGATGGGGCATAAGACTGGTTGTACACATTATCGATTGACGTTGTGACCACATGGAGACAACTTCAGTAGAAGTTTTTGAAAAAAAAATTTCCAGCATCCAGAGTGCAAGAAATGAGAAGAAGGATATGGAGCCTGAATATGGGAACTAACGAGAGTTTCTATGACTAGTGTGGAAGATTCCAGGTGATGCTGGCAAAATGCCACAACACCAGTTTACTGAACACGACTTGATTCAGTATTTTGTTAGAGGATTGAGACCACATGAGATGACTATCATGAATACCTCATGTGGAGGGTCTATACTGAACAAGCAGTCTGTTGAAGCATTCAGAATTCTCACGGAAATGGCTAAAGACAACCGAGACTTTGGTGGAGAGGGTATTCGGGTTATAAGTGAATAGGAAAAGGCACCAGACCAAGACGGCAGGATTGATAGGTTGTGTGCCAAAATCAAAAAGATCTGGATAGAATACGTAACACCACTATATGTAACGGTTCTGAAATGGCATACGTAACGGACAATAACCGTTACGTATGTGCGTTTTTGTAGTAGTGTAAACCATTGTTTATCAAAAGGATTCACAAACACATCACAGTTGCACAAATCTATGTTGATGATATTGTGTTTAGATCCACTTGTTCTAATCTCCTAGTGAGTTTGTTGATGCAATATGCAGCACATTTGAGATGAGCATGGTCGGTGAATTGGCCTACTTTCTTGGTCTCCAAATCAAGCAAGATAAAGATGGGATTTTTATATCCCAAAGCAAGTATGCCAAAAATCTGATCAAGCGCTTCGGACTTGAAGCTGCAAAGCCCATGAAGACACCAATGGGATCTTCTGAAAAACTGAGCAAAGATGATGTTGGAGTCAATGTTGACCCAACAATGTATAGAGGAATGATTGAAAGCTTGCTCTACTTGACTGCCAGCAGACCTGACATCATGTTCAGTGTTGGAGTATGTGCTAGATACCAAGCTCAACCCAAGGAGTCTCACTTGAAAGCTGTCAAAAGAATAATTCGATACGTTGCTGGTACAGTCAACTTTGGAATCAGGTATTGTAAAGATACAAACACCAGCCTTATTAGATACAGTGATTCAGACTGGGCAGGTGATGTTGATGATATGAAGAGCACAAATGGTGGTTGCTTCTTTTTGGGGAGCAATATGGTTTCTTGGTCAAGCAAGAAACAAAATTGCATCTCCTTGTCAACAACTGAATCTGAATACGTTGCAGCTGCAAGTTGTTGTGCTCAATTGGTCTGGTTGAACCAAATGATGAAGGACTATGGCATGACAAGCTCATCACTTACCTTGCTATGTGATAATGCTAGTGCTATTGAAATATCTAAGAATCCAGTTCAACATTCACGCACTAAGCACATCGACATTCGCCATCACTTTATCAGAGACTTGGTGGAAAAGGAGATCATAAACATCAAGTATATATCCACTGAGAACCAAACATCGGATATTTTTACCAAGCCCCTTGATTTCGAGAGATTTTCTGCCTTGAGAAAGTCTCTTGGAATGTGCTCTATTTAATTAGATCTTTATGTTTACTGATGTTGAACTCAATGTGAGTTTGTTTTTATGTCGCGCCGCTCCCAGCTCACTGACCTGAAAACATTTAAAAATA
This sequence comes from Perilla frutescens, assembly GCA_026008535.1. Classification (NCBI taxonomy): domain Eukaryota; kingdom Viridiplantae; phylum Streptophyta; class Magnoliopsida; order Lamiales; family Lamiaceae; genus Perilla; species Perilla frutescens. Next base: position 36,570,917 of record BRKX01000012.1, read on the forward strand.
TGGCGTGAGCACTCTTAAAACGTACTCAGTGGTGGGGTAACATGAACATTTCTTACTATTTATCCAACATAAATAAATCGCAGGAATAATGGATTTAGGGTACTCTTCTTCTGATTCTAGAATACATCTTGAACTATGCATAGGACATATTCTGGTGCGTACAAAACGCTTCTGTGCGTATAAAATGCTATTCTATGCGTACGAAACGCTATCCATATTCCATCCACGATAATTCAAGTTGGATTAAAAACATGTCTCAAAGATCATATTTCATATACTTTTATTTCAAAGATAATAATTTCACCCACCTGATAATAGAGACCACGTAAAATTGAGCAGGGAATCACAAAATAGACGAGGGTCCTAATTGCGCCGCATCTAGTATCAAAATAAAATTTGAACATTCATTTCCGCTAATTCTAATTTTTAATAAATCTAGAAATCATAAATTATATGCCTATATAATTAATTCACAAAATCTTGGGCTAAATTCAAGGTTCATAAAAAGTAGATGAGACAAATTTCTAGATTCAATAATCAACTAGGATTTATGCGTGAATAGAAAAAAAAATTAATTATTCATCATGTTTTATGGATTTTTGATATTAGTTTTCGTGTTGTTTTTTTTTATATATATAATTATGGGAGAATAAAAAAAAACAATGGATAGATGGTGGTGTTAATTGCTGAGCACTTGATGGAGGGTCATTAATTGATTTTTACTCTACTTTCAAATAAATTAAATAAAGTGACACATATTATTGTGAAGTAGCATGATTCGAAATTTACATTAAGAACGGCAAGAATTTTGTATAGAATTCTGCTATTGAAATCTTGATCAACAAGCTTTTTAAGGTTTGCTAATTGCGGAAGATTTTTTTCGATGGAAGTTTTGAAAGGAGGTTTGAAGTTAAATTTAAAAAGCTAAGTAAGAGATAAGAACAAGAATTTGATTAACTAAGAAGAGTACACATGTCTTATTTGAATGAATTGAAGTTAAGGGTTGTTACGTGTTTAGTAAGGAAAAAAAAATGGCTCATCATTATCCTATATATATATATTATTTTATTTTTAATTACGCAACTTCCCTTCAAATAAATAAATAAATAAATAAATCTTATTTAAATAAACAAGACTCAAATATATTATAAAGTTCAAAAGTAAATTTTTAAAGCCCAAACATTAATTCCAAATATTTATAATACTAGGGCGCAACTTCGAACTCCCTCATGTTCTTCTAATACTTAACGAACATTATCAAATAAATTAAAACTCAAATTCAAAGCAATTAAATAATTGAAATAGTTTAAATCACGTAGAAGTGGGATGTTACAATCCTACCCACTTAAAAAAAATTGTCCTCGAAATTTATCTTACCAAGTTGTCCTAGGGATGGATATTTAGCTAGGATTTCCTCCTCGCGTTCCCAAGTTGTTTCTTCTTTCCCGTGCCTACTCCACTGTACTCTAATTAACAAAACTTGTCTATTCCTCGTGAGTCTTTCCTATCGAGAATAGCGACAGGTTCCTCTTCATAGGTCAAGTCATTGTTGAGTTGTATCTCCTCGTAGTTGATGGTGTGACTTAGCTCATGCAAATACTTCCTTAGCATAGAAACATGAAAGACATCATGCACCAACGACAATTTGGGTGGTAGTGCTACGCGATAAGCCACATCACCAATTTGTTCTAAAATTTCGAAAGGTCCGATAAAACGAGGTCTCAATTTTCCTTTCTTCCCAAACCTCAACACCCCCTTCATAGGAGCGACCTTCAAAAACACTTTGTCACTTACCTCAAAATGCAAATCTTTTCTCCTTTTGTTGGCATACGATTTTTATCGATCTTGAGCAACTTTAATGTTACCTCGAATCTTCTCCACTGCTTCCACCGTTCTTTCAACTATTTCAGAGCCTAAAATTTTTCTCTCTCCTACTTCATCCCAATATTTCGGTGATCTACATTTTCGTCCGTATAGCGCTTCATATGGAGCCATGCCAATGCTAGAGTGGAAGCTATTGGTATAAGCAAATTCCACTAACGGTAGATGCGCCTCCCAGCTATCTCCTAAATCCATGACGCAAGTTCGTAACATATCCTCCAATGTTTGTATAGTTCTTTCCGATTGGCCATCTGTCTGAGGATGATATGCAGTTGAAAACTTTAGCTTTGTACCCAAAGCTGTATGTAAACTCATCCAAAATCTCGATGTGAAACGGGGATCTCAATCTGAAATTATGGACACTGGGACTCCGTGTAGTCGGACTACTTCTCAAATGTATAGCTGAGCGAGTTGATCCATAGTGAACGTCATTCGTACAGGTAAAAAGTGAGTTGATTTTGTCAGTCGATCAACTATAACCCAAATCGCATCATGATTCTTCACGGTCTTAGGAAGTCTGACCACAAAATCCATGGTAATATGCTCTCATTTCCATTCTGGTATTTTTAGAGGATTCAACAATCCTGATGGTCTTTGGTGCTCTGCTTTTACTTGCTGACAGACCAAACATCGTGCAACATAGTCAGCAATCGATTTCTTCATGCCATACCACCAAAAATTTCTTTTTAAATCTTGATACATCTTAGTACTTCCAGGATGTGCTGTGTAAGGCATTTGATGTGCCTCATCCAAAATTTCTCTCATTATCTCGTTGTTCGGCACATAAATTCTGCCCTTAAAGAGTAGAGTCCCATCTGATGATATCGTGAATCCTTTAGAATCCTCTGACACTTCTCTTGCTCATATCTTTTCTAGGAAACCATTTTCCCTTTGTGCGACTCTAATTCTATCTCATAGCGTTGGTTGAACTACTATTGCTGCAATTATAACATTAGTTTCTTCAGGTGTGGACACAACCTCGAGACTCAACTTCTCAAAATCCTTGATCAACTCTTCTTGTTGCATGATTCCCTTAGTGAGATTTACTTTCTTTCGACTAAGTGCATCAGCCACAATGTTGGCTTTTCCGGAGTGATACATGATCATACAGTCATAGTCTTTAACTAATTCCAGCCACCTTCTTTACCTCATATTCAATTCCTTCTGAGTGAAGAAGTATTTAAGACTTTTATGATCCGTATAAATCTCACACTTACCTCCATAGAGATAATGTCTCCAAATCTTCAATGCATGCACAACAGCGGCCAACTCTAGATCATGAGTGGGGTAATTCAACTCATGAGGCTTCAATTGTCTAGAAGTGTAAGCAACTACCTTTCCCTGTTGCATCAAGACGCATCATAGTCCTTGTTTTGATGCATCACTGTAAATCACGAATCCCTTAGATCCATCAGGGATGGTCAATACTGGGGCTGTTACCAATCTCCGTTTCAACTCCTGGAAACTCTTCTCACATTTTTCTGTCCATTCAAAAGGTACCCCTTTTCGTGTCAATTGCGTGAGTGGTCCAGCTATCTTGGATAATCCTTCAATAAACCTCCGGTAGTATCCAGCCATTTCCAGAAAACTCCTCACTTCTCCCACATTTGTTGGTGGACTCCAATTGTTGACAGCTTCTACTTTTGTTGGATCAACCTCAATACCTTCAGCAGTCACTACATGCCCAAGGAATGCTATCCGATCTAACCAAAACTCACACTTTTTGAACTTAGCATACAATTTCTCTTTTCTTAAAGTTTCTAGCACAACTCTCAGGTGTGCTGCGTGTTGCTCCTTATCTTTTGAATAAATCAGGATGTCATCAATGAACACAATGATGAATTGATCTAAATATGGATGAAATACCCGATTCATTAGATCCATGAACACTCCTGGTGCATTAGACAATCCAAAAGGCATCACCACAAACTCATAATGACCATATTTTGTCCTGAAAGCCGTCTTAGGAATATCATCTTCCTTCACCTTCAACTGATGGTATCCCGATCTCAGATCTATCTTTGAGAACACGCTTGCCCCTCTAAGTTGATCAAATAAATCATAAATTCTTGGCAAAGGGTATTTATTCTTTATTGTGAGACGATTTAGATATCGATAATCTATACACATTCTTATACTACCATTTTTCTTCTTCACAAATAGAACTGACGCTCCCCATGGCGAAACACTTGGCCGAATGTACCCTTTGTCAAGTAGCTCTTGAAGTTGGACCTTCAACTCTTGTAACTCTGATGGTGCCATTCGATATGGTGCTTTAGACATTGGTGCTGCTCCTGGCATTAAGTCAATCATGAACTCTACTTGTCGATTTGGGGGTAATCTGGGTATCTCCTCGGGAAATACATCGACAAAATCTCTAACTATTGGCATATCATCCATTATTGGGTTAGTTGGCGTAGTCCCAACAATACTTACCAAGAATCCTCGGCATTCATATTTCTTCAACATCTTCATAGCTTTCATTGCTGATATAATTCTTGGTCTTCCACCTAGCTTAGCTCCGTGGAAGATAAACTTTTCCTCATCTGGTTTTTAAAATACTACTTCTCATTCACGACAACATATAGTTGCAAAACTTCTGCTTAACCAGTCCATTCCCAAGATTAAATCAAGTTCTTGCATCTTGAGAGCATGTAAATCAGCCACAAACTCTTTCCCCCCAACATCCAATCTAACATCTTTAGCAATCATATCAGTTCTTAATGTCTCTCCAGCAGGAATTCTTACATTGAGGGCTAAGTTTTCTACTTCTAAACTTAGTCCTAGCTTAGCACAAAGCTTAGTTGAAATAAAAGAGTGTGAAGCACCAGAATCAAACAGAGATAAAGCTGGTATTCTAAAAATTGTTATCATACCTGACATCGTGCTACTATTTTCCCTAGCTTCTTGTTGTGTGAAGGCAAAAATTCGCGCGTTACCACCTTTCTTCGGCTCTTCATGTCGCTTCTTGGGACAATTTGTTGAGATGTGTCCTGGCTCATGGCAGTAATAGCAAACTATTTTACCCCAATAACAAGGTCCTGAATGTGGCTTCTTGCATTATGGACATAGAGGAACTCCTGTAGGTGCTCTATTTGCGGGACGTACTTCAGTTCTCTTCTTCTTTATAAGAAAATTCTCATTCCCCCTATTGCGATTGTCCCACTTTCTTTTACCACGGGGATCTGCATTTCTTGGAAGAGCTTTATCTACTTCTAGTCCAGTAGCTACTTCATGAGCTTGTTTAACAGCTTGCCCGTAGTCAACGATCCTTTGTGCCGCAAGGATTCCACGTATCTCTAGTCGAAGACCTCTCATGAACCAGTCAGCTTTTTAATTTTTAGCGTCCAATAGACGTGCTGCATAACGTGAGATTTGATTAAACCTTCGCTCGTACTCTGTCACAAACATATTTCCTTGCTTCAATTCTAAAAATTCAGTTTGCTTCTGCATACGAAAAGCACGAGAAAAGTACTTGTCCATAATGATCTCTTTAAACCTATCCCAAGTCAAGCCTTGATGTTCATCTTCGGTCATGCCAGTTTTGTACGACTTCCACCAGTGGCCAGCATCCTCAGTGAATTGAAAGACTGCACATGAGACCTTGTGTGCATCATCACACTCTATGTGTTCGAAGATCCGCTCGAGCTCCATTATCCATTCTTCAAGAACGAGTGGTCCACTCCTACCATTGAATCTAGGTGTAGTGTAGCGACGAAATTGCTCGATCACTTGATTAGTGGTTGACGGAACAAGTGCATTAGGTGCTGCATTTTGGTTCACTGTAGCATGTGTTTGTTGTTGTACGAATCCCTATAGTGCTCTAATCAGTTCTGGCACAAAGTTGCCACCGCCTACATTTGGTGGTTGATTGACCTCGGGATTCCGTGGTGGATTACGATTGAGAGGCGGTCGTCCACGTCTCATACTTATGTAATACGCATAGGTAAATGAAGAAACACATACTACTAAGTTTAAGCCAAATGATAAATTCTAAATGTTTTGAATCTAAATAGGGAAAACATCTATGGAAAATGTTTCTATGTTCACTCTAAATTTTGAGGACTAAAATAATCTCTTTCTCATTCATCAAATGCATTTAAACATAATAAAACTTTTCTGCATAAATTACTTCTCAACATTTCTCATCATTCACATATTATCTAAAATTTTCTTAATGCTCACCACATTAAACAACTTTGCAAAATAAATAAATCAAGCAAAGTACCTTGGAGCAGGAGCACGTGGCAGAAATGGGTGGCGTATCATAAAATCAAACAATTTAATTCTTTCAAACACATTGAGTCTACAGGAAAGTAGACCTGCTCTGATACCACTAAATGTAACACCCTAAATTTTATAATTTAAAATGTTACTCTTTCTATTCTTTAAAGCGGAAAATGATTACCAATAATAATTGGTCAAGTAATTTTTTTTTCTAAATTAATCATGCTAGAAATCCTAAGAAGATAAGTAGAACACAAAATATATATTTTTCAAAAATATATATGTACTCAGAACAAAGTACCTGCATTTCATAAACTCCAAGTTCATTTCAAAAAGTAATTCATAAGTTCTAAAATATAAAATTCAAACTCCTAATATTAATAAAACCATAATATAATACATTAAGTTAGACCAAGCACTACTAACAAACACAAAAATACCAAATTCAAAATAGTTTACTTTCAGAAACTAGTGCAAAAGTTAAGGTCAAGCGTTGGAAACATTTTGAGAAAGTTCACCCCCATTTCCATCGCGCCGCTCCCAGCTCACTGACCTGAAAACATTTAAAAATATGGCGTGAGCACTCTTAAAACGTACTCAGTGGTGGGGTATCATGAACATTTCTTACTATTTATCCAACATAAATAAATCGCAGGAATAATGGATTTAGGGTACTCTTCTTCTGATTCTAGAATACATCTTGAACTATGCATAGGACATATTCTGGTGCGTACAAAACGCTTCTGTGCGTATAAAACGCTATTCTGTGCGTACGAAACGCTATCCATATTCCATCCACGATAATTCAAGTTGGATTAAAAACATGTCTCAAAGATCATATTTCATATACTTTTATTTCAAAGATAATAATTTCACCCACCTGATAATAGAGACCACGTAAAATTGAGCAGGGAATCACAAAATAGACGAGGGTCCTAATTGTGCCGCACCTAGTATCAAAATAAAATTTGAACATTCATTTCCGCTAATTCTAATTTTTAATAAATCTAGAAATCATAAATTATATGACTATATAATTAATTCACAAAATCTTGGGCTAAATTCAAGGTTCATAAAAAGTAGATGAGACAAATTTCTAGATTCAATAATCAACTAGGATTTACTATGCGTGAATAGAAAAAAATTAATTATTCATCATGTTTTATGGATTTTTAATATTAGTTTTCGTGTTTTTTTTTTATATATATAATTATGGGAGAATAAAAAAAACAATGGATAGATGGTGGTATTAATTGCTGAGCACTTGATGGAGGGTCATTAATTGATTTTTACTCTACTTTCAAATAAATTAAATAAAGTGACACATATTATTGTGAAGTAGCATGATTCGAAATTTACCTTAAGAACGGCAAGAATTTTGTATAGAATTCTGCTATTGAAATCTTGATCAACAAGCTTTTTAAGGTTTGCTAATTGCGGAAGATTTTTTTCGATGGAAGTTTTGAAAGGAGGTTTGAAGTTAAATTTAAAAAGCTAAGTAAGAGATAAGAACAAGAATTTGATTAACTAAGAAGAGTACACATGTCTTATTTGAATAAATTGAAGTTAAGGGCTGTTACGTGTTTAGTAAGGAAAAAAAAATGGCTCATCATTATCCTATATATATATATATATTATTTTATTTTTAATTACGCAACTTCCCTTCAAAAAAATAAATAAATAAATAAATAAATAAATAAATCTTATTTAAATAAACAAGACTCAAATATATTATAAAGTTCAAAAGTAAATTTTTAAAGCCCAAACATTAATTCCAAATATTTATAATACTAGGGCACAACTTCGAACTCCCTCATGTTCCTCTAATACTTAACGAACATTATCAAATAAATTAAAACTCAAATTCAAAGCAATTAAATAATTGAAATAGTTTAAATCACATAGAAGTGGGATGTTACACAGGGAGATGCTGAAGGTATTCAGTAAAGTGGAGATTAACATTCGACTGATCGAAGCAATCAAGCAAGTACCGCGATATGCCCGATTTCTAAAGGAACTCAGCACCAAAAAGGTGCATTTCAATGATGATGTGAGGTTCCTGGTTGGGGAGAATGTATCAGTTGTGATACAAAGGAAGCTGCCCAAGAAGTGTGATGATCCATGGATGTTCATGATTCATTGCATTATAGGAGACAAGAAAGTGGAAAAGACCATGCTGGATTTGGGGGCATCAATTAACGTAATGCCCCTATTGGTATTCAAAGAATTGAAGATTGGACCTTTGAAAGAGACCCGTGTGATCCTTCAATTAACTGGTCAATCAAATGTTTATCCAGAAGGTCTAATTGAAGATGTGTTAGTGGAGGTGGACGAGCTTATCTTCCCAGCAGATTTTTATGTGCTTGACATGGGCACATCGACTTAGAAATCTTCAGTATTGTTGTTAGGAAGACCTTTCATGAAGACAACTCGAACCAAGATTGATGTGGACAAGGGCACACTGACGTGTGAGTTTGATGGGGAGAATGTGACATTTAACATCTTTGAAGCATCCCCAGATATAGAGAATTGCAATTTTGTGAATTTCTTCCATCCACCGAGCCGTTAAGATAATTTGATAAAAATATTTCTGTTGGGATGATAATCGACCTTAACTGTGATAAAACTTCAATAGACTTGCATAGTCATCAGTTATATTGCATGATTTATGAAATTGCTCACTATTAGCAATGCTGAAAATTTGCGATTAAATTCAATTTGTTATTTTTCATAAATATTAGTCTTTCCAAATATGTCTATTTATGAACTTAAATTCAAAATTTATATCTTTTTAGCATGAATGTTGTCACCATGCGAAAAAAATTCTTGCGTTCCTACTAAAAAGTAATGACAATTTGATTTTGAAATATATATCGATGTTGAGAGCATTTTATTTGTTTTTTCTTTCCAATATTCGATCATCTGAAATGACTATATATGGATAAAATTAACATTAATCCACCATTTTTTATGATAAAGTTTCTTGATAGTAATCCGCGTGATTTTAATAATGTTTATCTATCTTGGTTTTTATACAGTATGGACAATCTAATTGGTATGGTTCACGATTGTATACTTTTCGAATCATTTAATTGTAGGCTTGTTGAATCCAATTTCCACTATTTTGGTTTGATTTTGTAGAAAATATATGAGTTGAATTTCAGTAATTAATTAATAATATTAATGCCCCGTATATATATAAACAAAAAATCAGTGGGTATTTATGCTTATGTTTATGATCCACCATTTAGGAGCATATTATATTTACAAATAGTACTACTTGTTCTATAATGGTATAAGATTTTTTTTAAAAATATATATATATTTTTGTTGGGATCCATTCTTAATCTAGTATTGCCCAGTTGGCAATAATCGCTATTTGCTCCCCACATGACTCTTCAATTTGAAACTAATTATCTTTTTACATACAATCGACAATTTACAGTCCCTGTAGGATTATTTCAATTTTTAAAATAACGATAATTTGTCAATGATATATATTCTTTTAGATCACCAATGGAATATTATGGACAAATTTTGTTTTATCACTTTTTATTATTGTTTTTGGCAATTAGAGTTAAATTTCATTTTCAAATTATGAAAAGAATTATATGACCACATCATGCATAATTATATTTGGTAAATGATAATATGTTGCATAATATGGCTCCTAGATAATTGTTTATTAGACTTTCACACATCATTTATCATGATATTATTTGGACAGAATATGCTCTATATGCATTAAGACTTGCTTAGATGATTTCAGGATTAATATATAAATTAATGGTTATGCATGAAATCATATTTTTATTTGCATTATCTCTTATATAATTGTGATTGCTTTTGTAATCACTCTAGATAGTGGCTATTTATCTTACATAAACTCTTCCAGTTGATTTTCCACTTGTGCTCGCTTTAATGACATATTTTGTCATCACCATTTACATTCAAACTCAGTAGATTATTTTGTTCTTCGAAAAGATCGACTATGTAATCCCTGCAGGATAATCTTATTCAATAATTTATGATGAATTATATCTTTACATCAATACTTTAGTATTGAAACTTATACTCCAACAGTAGCATACGGCTGATAACTATATTATAAATTTTTTGAAATCTCCATATATATATATGTATGTATATATATATATATATTCCACAAATACCCTGAAGCACATGTTTACTTATAAAAAATCTAATGATTTAACATATTTTATTGGTGGGGTTTTAAATGATTTATAAAGATCTCCTGATTGTTGAAACTAGATTTTCTAATAATCCTAATGAGGTTCAAAGTTATGACTTAATGGTGCTGACAATGATTCTTTGCATAAAATCTTGATGATTTTTATGATATTCTAAAAAAAATTGTTTTTATTTGAATAATATTATCTATGTGTTTCACATAATTGTTAAATATTCTCTCTATTTAATTTTGAATTAGACTCTAATTGAGCTTTTGATGTTTTTAAGGTATATATTGTGACATTGTTTAATCCAATGATTCATATGTTGTGATAAAATTACAATTTAAAGACCCAAATATTTTAAATTTAGCATGAGTGTTAGGGAAACCCCCTTTGCATATTGTGCGTGATGATCACAGACATATTTTCCATCTGCGATTTTTTTATCACCATCAAATCTACCTATATTATATTGGCTTAAAGAAAATTCTAAATGTATACTCCATCAAGTTTTGGCATATCTAGAGCCAAGAATTGGGGATCAAGTTATACATTGGTACTTTGAGTTTATAATTATTTCTTGGCATTAGGGGGAGATATATGAATGAAAAAAGTCGTGAAATTCTCATTAAATAAAATATTTATTTTCACGCACTTTAAATGATGAACCAGAAGTTCAACAAGTTATTAACTGCCAAAAATGATCACAAATGAGTGATCAAATCTTATGTTTATTATAAACACATTACAAACAACAAACAATGAAAGTTTTGTATATATTATATTAATGAACTTCAACGCCAGAAGGAAAAAAGGTATTGTAAATTTGAAATGTAAAACCGTGGAAAACAGAGTCAATTCTATAACCTCCTGAAGAGGATTGTCCTGAAGACAAAAATCTCAATACTTTTTGCATGTGCACTAAAATAATCATAATATTGAGATTGCGGAAGAACCAGATCAAATATATTATGGAAAATGTCAAAGATCTGGTTATATTAATATTATATATACTGGAAAATCTTATAAATGTCATTATTGTCGACAACAAATTGTCTCCATAACTGCTATGTAATTTCATATGATAATCTGGATCCAGAACCCAATGCAATAGTAAATTGCCAGAAGCATTCTTATTGGGTAGATGAAAAATAGCAATTGAGGTAAATTAAGTTCAACTCGCAAAATAAATATTGTCCTAGTAGGACATAAATGAACATTTCTATCAAAGAGAAATGAAAGCAATAAGGTGGTGAGACATAAAACGAGATTGTAGCTTAAGAGTTTACACATAAACTCAATTCCAATAAATCATACTCACTTGTTAAGAATAACATTATATTCCGCAACATAATATGTTTGGCAGTAACTTTAGCATTATATATGAAGTTAATTTATAGTGTGGCCTCATACTTGTATGAGTCATTGGCTGTTTAAATTTATCTTGAAAATTCTTGATAGATTTAATACATTTGATATTCAATTGCAACATCGACTGCGAGAATGTTAACTCATGCTTAAAGACGAAGTTTGATATTAAAGACTTAGATTGCCAAGTATTTTTCTCGACTTGCAGATCGAGTATCCCCTGTTGGGATATACACTGGTCAATCTACATGAAAAATATTTTGAAGAAATTATACGTGAATAAATTTCACATAGCATGCCAATGATTGTCCAATCACTTGAAGTGATTAAGAATAAAATTGAGACACATATATAATAATGAGGATGTTTTGGAACCCAAAGTTCATCACATATTTTGATATCAGTAAAATATTATCTTGCAAGATCTACCTGGTCAAGTATTGTATTTAGAATTTACTTGCTGGCAAGGTTAAATGTTTTCTCTTACAAGGAGGCATTGAAATGATATCTAATATCTCCTCTATTATCTTTAATTTTAAAATATTTTTATTTTATGACATAAACTATGGTATAACATTGGTGAGCTATCATTTGTTAGCTATATGTCTGATCCCCATATTTACACATCTCAAACTGGTTATATTCTATTTTGTAGTACATTGTTTGTCTTTATTATTGAATCCATCAACGTTGCATTATATGTTTAGATAGAATGAATAAAATTAAAATAGTTCATACAACACATTCATAGATTGTGTGGTATTGCGACAAGTGATATATCTCATTATCTCTCTTATGGACAATATAGCTTGTGTTGCACAAATGGTTTGTGGGTGTGTTAACAGTAAGTTAACGTTAAAATCTTTTACCCACATGAACTCCAGAAGAGTTGTGAAATTATCATATTTTACAGTTCGCTCCAGCAATATAATTTTATTTATGAAATTATTTTTTCGTAACTAATTCAGTTAAATGTGTACATTATTGTAATATGTAGACTTGAAAGATTGTAGTTTTGAGGGGGAGCGACAACTAAACTTGAAGATTATACTTTGAAAGTCAAACCCTGAAGGTCTACATTATGCCCCACAGGCTAATTCATCGTATTCTCTTTTCCTTGGCTAAGTTGTCACGCCCCAATTTTCATAAAATAAAATAATAACAATAAAGAAGGGATGCCGCTTTTATTAAAATATAAAATATTTAACTTTAATACAGCAGAAGCTTAATAATAAAAACTATTTAGAAATCCATCATCACACGTCACCACGCACATCGCCCGAGTAAATCATCAATCTGAAAAATGTAATAGCTTCGGAGTGAGTGCTATTGACTCAGTGGTGAACACATTTATCCAAGTTATACAATTATAGCATATTATAATACGGGTAGCCCGAGGCTAATAATATATCGGGACATATGCAGCTCGTCAGCCAATAATACTTGTTGTAACCCGTAGGTTAATATATAATTGTAAACCTACATAAAAGAATAACAAGGATAAATAATAATGTGTGTCACATCGTATTCTCCACCTTAACCTTGACTTGAACTTTGACGTTAAAAATAATATGGGTGTTAGCTAGTTAGATCCATGCACCACCTTTAACAATAAATAAAATATAACCATCTCTCTCTTTATTGGAAAAAAAATAATAACTATTTATTTCTTATAAACCCTCTTTTAAAACAACCAACCCCAACAATTTAGAATAAAAATAAAAATGATCACTCACACTTTCTCACATCTTCTCTCTCCCTAACCTCATTTCTCCCACACAATGCATAATGATATGCATGAAAAAAATGATTGAAACAAATGAATGTTTGGTGTGTTTAGAATTATGAAGTTGATGCTCCTTTTATAGATGAAAGTTAGAGTTGAAAGGTCTCATCTTTAATTGTAAAAAATAAATTTTAGAGTGGAGTTGTTTGAGGTTTAATGTTAGAGATTAATATAAGAAAATGAAAATATTAATTATTTAAATATTTATTCAAATAAAATAAATACTTGAGATAACTAAAAGATAATGAATTAATTAAATAATGAACTCATTTAAAATATTTAAAATCCCATTTGCTTTACAAAATAAAATAGCTACATAATCATGCACACTTCCAAATGATTATTCAACGAAATAATATTTTATAATAACTTTTAAAATAGATCAATTTAAATAAAAAGTTTTAACTTTAAAAGATTAAAAGTTTCATTAATAATAATAATAATAACTAATGAAAAAATAATAATGTAAGCGCGACTTATAGGAACGTAACAAAATATTTTAAATTAACATGTAATAATAAATAATATTTTCGAACCTCATTTTATAATAAAGAAAACGACCAATTTTAAAAAGATTCGGGTCGTTACATAAGTTTTTTCCTAAGAGATTTTCTTAGTTAAGGTTTTTAATGAGGCAACTACTGCAACACATGAGAAGTCATGTACTCTTTTCCTTGACTGTTTTTCCCACTGGATTTTCAGCGAGGTTTTTAACAAGACATGCACATCACAATATTAATGTGCGACCAAGGGGGAGTGTTATAAATAGTTAATTGTGGACACTAATTCATGACTTTACATATGTTAGACTTTTAGTATTCCATTCTAATATTATATATTGTATGGTTTGGTTTCATATCGAATGAATAAAAAGAATGGTATATTCTTCTATCTTATTGTATCTTCTACATATCTATATTTTGTTTATATGATTATCGATGTTCTTGATGCAAAGATCCAAGCTTGAGAGGATTGGTTTTACAACAAATTTCTATATTTCTATATTTATTTAGCTCATTATTAATATATTCATGTTCAATTAATGATTGTTGAATTCATGTAGATGTACGTACATTAAAGATTAATTCATTGTAAAAAGAAAATAAATATAGGCATATTAGGAAGTGTACTTATATTATAATTTTTTTGAACTATTTTCTTAATCATATTGAAAAATTCAATCACCCTACTTGAATTAATGAGACGAAGTGAGTATGTATATTCAGTAATAGATTTACTTAACACATTATTCACGTTTAAAAAAATAGATAAATAAAATTTACAACTTGGAATGTCCACACCAAGCATTACTTCGAACGGTCAAACTCTCACGACAAATTAAGCAATATAAAAATATTCAAACCGTTCCTCCCTAACACAAAATGCAAACGACAAAATTATTTTAATTCAACTTAGATAGTAGGTTTGCTGGATTTTCATTGATTTGATAGATAAAGATAGAATGAAAACCAATCTTATCAATATTACGAAAAATAATGCAAATGAATTGGATCGAAATAATATGCATCAGAATCTATATTCTACATATTTTTATAAAATGGAGTTTCCTCCAAATAATTTTCACTCTAAAAAACATCAAATCATCTACAGTTTTTATAAATGAAAATTATTATACCTTTTTTTGTGTGTCTTTCCCTCTCCCCCCTCTCTCATACATATATGTCACACACATTTTTTTTTATTTTAGAATTCATTTGTACTATATTCAATAACATATTTTCTTATATATAAGACTTTCAAAATCTATTTGCACGAATAAATAAAGTGTAAATGGCTTGAATTATTCAAAATTCAGCTAACAAATGTTTTTTTAGCCAACTTTTTTAACTCATGTTTTTTTATTCAAACTTTTTCACAATCTCTTAAATACCCTTACTAAATGGCGAGCTCAGTCAAATGTCCCTTTTGACTCCTTTATTTCAAATTGAATATTTAACATAGAACCTAAAAACAACAAAATAGAAGCCAAAAAACATATCCCCTTTGCCATTTTCTCACGAAAATAGCAACAAAGACACAGACTCACAGTTGAATTCTCACAAAAGCCAGCAAATATTTCCTCTCAAAATTCTCACGGCAGCAAGCAAATTTTTCCTCTCAAAATTCTCACAAAAGCAAGCAATTCTCACGACCTATTCTCATGAAAGTCGCGAATTATCCTCTCATTTTTTTCTCATGAAAATCTCCCCAAAATCAACAAAATAGATTGGATAACCTCCTGGTGAAAATTCAAGCAAACCCATGGATGACCTTGACGCATTAGTTGAAGATTATCAACGAGTTAGAATCTGAAATTGAATTTGTGTTGTTTTGATTATATTAGCATGATCCATCTGTATGACTCGATTTATGGCATTTGTGTTGTGTAATTTTGTTAATCAATGCTGGAACATGCTTTATTATCTGAAATATGCTGTTATGATTGTGAATTTGTCATCTGGATTGTGTTTTTTATTTTCTCGATAGCGAAAGTTGTAGCAGGGATCTCGTGATAATTTTTTAACACGATAACTGATTTCGTGAGTATATACTCATGAGAATGAATCTCATGACAAAATATTATCCCGAGAATACAGATTCGTGTGTATAAATACTCACGAAATTGTGCTCAAAAAATAATTTTTTTGTAATTTGTCATTCTTACTTATTATCACGAGAGTAGATATCGTGAGTATATATACTCACGAAATGAATCTCGAGACCAAATATTATCACGAGAAGACACTTTGGTGAGTATATTTACACACAAAAATTATGCTCATGAAAATACTTTTTTTTTATTTTGTTATGCTTGCCTTTTTTTATGTTATAATTAATTCTTTCCTTCAATTTTTGAGGAATTTCCAGCATGTACGTATCTATAGCATGATTGATTAGTTTTAATTTAATTATATTTGTGTTTTATTGATAATTTTTTATTTATTGTTTAAAAAATAGTGTTCGTGGGTGTGGAGAAGAGAGGCTTTACAGAACATCACTTGCAGGATCAATTTATATTGGAAGGACAACATAAGTATAATTAAAGAAGTATTGCATGTGATCAATAGTGGGCCCGAATTAATAGAACATTTTATGAGAGATTGGCATTTTGGTCATTTGATAGATTTTATGGGTGGAAATAGTTGTAACAATGCTTTACACGCATTGTTGAGTAGGGAGGTGATCATTGATGGTGCACGGAAGCACGACATTTGGTTTCGGTTTGGAGAAACCAACATTAGATTTTCTCTTAGTGAGTTTGCATTGGTGACTGAACTGCAGTTCGGGGGATCCGATTTTGACCCATCTTCTTCATATGAGATTCCTAAGACCTCTTTTTATTATCGTGTATTATTGAAGACACCTCTGAGAGTGAAGGACCTACTTGAGAGGTTTAAGACATATTCCCTAGGAGATGACGTTATGGATTACGTGATAGTTGTCAATGTGTTGTTCATGCACACCATGATATTTGGATATGATCAGACACACATGATAGAGGACTGGGTATGGGTCTTAGTCGAGGATCAAGATCGATAGAACTCATTTTCATGGGGCGATTATGCATTCAGTCTCTTAGAGCATTATATGAGTTTGGTACCGTCTACTGAGGTGGAACTAACAAGAAAATTTAAGAAGACATAGCAAAAGCAAAGAATGTCTTATCATTTCTATGGACCAGTGTGGGCTTTACTGGTATGATTTCAATTTTATCATGATTATAACTATAATCTTATTTTATCGAATATAATATGATTAATATTTTATTTTACATGTATGGGCATATGAGGCTTTGCCTCGACTCAGTGTACATTGTACACATACACAAGTTTCATCAGTAGCTGCATTGCCCAGGTGTTTAAAGTGGACTTTTAAGACGAAGACTGCACGTTTGGGCACATTATGTTCTAATGAGGTAAGCATTTATTTTAAAGAATGTGTGTTTAATTGATTATCTATGTGTTTCTAATCAATCTTTACCATTTGCAGTAATTATGTTTCATATATTTAGAGCCGAGTGAGCATGAGGTGGCTACGTCATATTACAGAAGTGTCTTGCTCGGTGATTGTATGGGCGTGATGTATGAGGCGCAGCGCAATAAGAGGATAAAGCCCACTTATCAAGAGTTGGTTAGAGCCCATCAGCCGAGAGCTCCCTCCTCCCCGAGAGCTTCCTCTCGGTCTAGGTGATCTGCAGGTTGCATTCCTCATACTTGTGCAGATACGAGTGCAATTGATTCAGCTGGGAGATGACATACTCGCCCTAGAAAAAAGTGTCCTAGACTATCCATCCCACGTCCAGTACTAGTGAGGATCACCAGTGTTGCAAGCATGTTGGGCGGATGCGAGACATGACGTATCAAACAGGCATAGAGATGCTCCGTATTATGCAGAAGCGTAATGAGGAGCGTGATAGGACACACAGACAGTACGAGGAGGAGCGTGAGAGGGCTCGCATGCAGAAAAATGAGGACATGCTGCAGAGACTTAAGGATTTCGTCAAGGACATGTTTAAGGAATTTGTCCCTAGGTTCCGGTTCCGGTCCTGATCCCGCAGTAGGAGTCGTAGTCAGTGAAAGGAAAAGAACATACACGGAAAGAGAGTCCTCAGCGACCGACACCTCATATAGTACATGATCACGAAGTGAGTAGTGTTTGGTATGATTTTATCTTAAATATACTTTAAATATACTAATTAATTTCTGTACAGGTTGAGGGACTACATCTTGAAGAAGTATATATCGAGGGAGTAGGGACTAGCTGGGACGACTGGCTTCAGAATGACAGTTGGGATGTTGTATCACACTCCAATTCGGCTAGACTGAGCTTAGCTAGACCGAGCTTGTCAGGTGCCCTGGGTCGTAGTTCTGCAGCCCCAGCTAGACCGAGCTCATTGGGTGGTGTGACGAGGCCACATATAGGATTTGCAGAATTTCAAAAAAGTGGCCCAGATGCTGTATTAAGAGTGAAGAAGATCCATTTTGAGTTGAGGCAGCCTTTTTTTGACGATTTGCTCGACATCAACAAAGACACGAGCTCAAATCATATTGATTTGATCTTGATTTGCCTTCAGATAAGGCTGAAGAGGGGTCGTGTCTTGAAGCCAGAAGTGGATTATTCAAGCACAATCATCTTGCAGTCATCATTCTTCGTAAGATTTCAATAGTTATTTTATTCTAATAAGTTAATTAATTTTATAGTTATGTTAATATTTGTTTATTACAGTATAAATTGGTACAAGAGTATCGACGCTTTCACCCAGACGATGAGGAATTCAAGGAGATATACCCGGGTTATGACTACAGGTCATGGGATTGGAATCAGGAGCTGGTCAACATTGTTAGAGAGGATCAATTATTATCGGGTCCTTAGTGGGATGCGAAGAATGTAAGTACACTATGAAACATCATTAAATTCCAATCACATGAAGTGGACTTTCATGACTGTTTTGTATCCATTTGTGTTTGTAGATCATTACCATTTGCCATGTATATGGACATTGGTTGACTGTTCGGATTCGTCTAGACACATGAAAGGTTGAGTTGTATGATTCATTGTTGTACACAATGAATAATCCTGATGATGAGTCCATGTATTCTATGCGTGAGCATCAACTCTAGTCACTGCTGCACTTGATTCCAGGACTGCTACAACATTGCGGGTATTGGGAGAGACAAACACGCCCTGAAATCTTCAAACCGCTGGAATTTTACGAAATGCCACTTATGTATCAATTCAGGCAGAAAGATGGTGTGAGTTGTGGTATTTTTACAGCCATGCAAGCTAATCGATTAGTTTCGTCGAAGCCATTCAACTATGATCCTACTATCGATCAGTTGGAGACTTATCGAAAGATTTTAGCCATTAGAATATTTGGTAATTCTACGATGATAGCATGAGTAGAACTATGACAATTGTTAAATTCTAGGAATGAACTATTTATATGGTGTTTTTGTTGATTTTGTACTTGAACTTGATCAATGTTAATGCTTTCATCACAATTGTTGTTCTCGTGACAATTACTGCTTTTGAGATAAAAATATTCTCACAAAATAGTTGATCTCGTGACAATATTGTCACGAGATCCTTGCTGAAAAATTAAAAAATTATGTTTGAATCAGAAATTAATCCTATAACAATCATATCACAATATCAATCTTTACTACATAAATAGTTTAGTCTTAGAAATTGAAACAGATCCATTCAATCATAACACACTCAAATTTGAGGTTGAACTCTATTCGGACACTTGTCATTGTTGTGTCTTGGTTCATGATAAATACTACATCTCTTCAGTCGATGTTGCCCTTCGCCAAGTGCATTCTCTTGTTCGTGCTCAATCTGTTGTGGGGTTGTACATTTATTATGGCCAGTGCCTCCACACCTCGAGCATAATTGTTGTCTTCTGCTTCTTCTACTTGAACCTTCAACTGATGAACGATATCTTCCTTCCTTAGGATGGCCTACTTGGGGAACTGATTTAAGAGGGCAAACTTTGAATGAAGACGAGACTGTCCATTCATCCTGATGCGGCACTGAACATACACGGTCATGATATGCAAGACAAAGTCTAACTTGCTTATAATACAAGTCTACATAATCATATATCTCATGTCCAACACTCATGTTACAATAGTTGTAGTGTGTTAGTACAAAAAAACTGAACGATCAAAAGATTGTTTATAAAAGTACGGTACCGAATAGTAGCTACTACATGAGAACAAGGGATTTCATCGAGCTGAAATTCACCACATTCACATGTTTTCAGTTGAAGGTCAACTAGGAAGCTCTTATCGTGGTTTTGTACTTTGTACAAATTTGCATTATGGCCTCGAACAACATATTGACGGCTCAGCTTTACTTGTTTGTAAAGCTTCGTGTAAGCATCTTCTATAAGTATATGATCTCTTGACACTGTCGTCGCACGTCTCTTGTCAAACCACTTCTCTATCACATCTCTCAAAACCTCAATTAGAGAACATATGGGTAATCTTTTAGCCCACAACAAACGGGAATTTAAACATTCGACTGTATTTGATGTCATGAAGCTGTAACGACGTGCAAGGCATTGTGACCATGCCCAACAGTGTACCCCTATACTCAACAATGTATTGTAAACTTCTTTTCGAGTTGAAGAGATCATCGATAAATATTTTAAAAACTTCTCTTCTCTATATGCAAATGCGGCACTTCGAAACATATAAATTACATGATGACCTGCTCGAGCTAGATTCTTCGCTATATGGTAATAGCAAAATCCATGGACCGTTGTAGGATACATTGCATTAACAACATTCTTGATGCTCACATGTTGGTCTGAAACTATCACCAAATCATCACGATCTCCAAAAGCCATCTTGAACCGCTCGAAGAACCATGTCCAGGCCACATCATTCTTAATAGGACCTACACCAATGGCAAGAGGGAAACACTGCTCATTACCGTCTTTCGTCACAGCGATGAAAAGAATACCCTTGGCCCTCCTCTTCAAATGTGTGTCGTCAATGACAATAACTGGACGCATACATAGTCTGAATGCTACTCTGCAAACTCTTAGAGCAACAAACATGTACATGAAATGATCATCACTATCAGTCTCCAAATAATAAACTGTATTGGGATTGTATCTCTTCAATATCTCCAAATATGCAGACAATACCGCAAAAGACTGGTCATGAAAATAGTAAACCATCTCTATTGCGAGATTTCTAGCTCGCAATGCAACACTGTACTCAACCTCAATACCATACTCCCTCAATAGCTCAGCGATCATTGCTCTCGGCTTCAGGATAAAACCCTCATCTAGAATTCTCTTCTTAAAGAAATCAGCAATAACCTGAGAGGATAACTTACGTGGCGCATTACGTGTCAGGTCCAACCGACATGTATTATTATCCTCTAATTTTCTCACCATTCACAAGCCACCCTTAGCAGCTGCCACTAATTTAAAAGGGCATGTCTCATTCTGTTTGCAAATAACTGTTAGTCGACTTTTGCTGGAACGTGATACCGAATATTCCACTTGACGCTGCATATGCCACTTTCCCACAACAATTACCAAATCTTTCTTCTCCAAGAAAGTCTTTCCCACTGCTGGTGCATCAATATCAGTCGAGAATGGGTCATCTTGTACCACTGCTAGTGCATCGTCAACATGGGCCATATGAATCGACCAATGTCCAAGGTGAGGAAACTCTACATTAGGAGCTTCAACATCAGGAGCAACATTCTCATATGAGAAGTTATGAGGCCCACCATGCTGGAGAATATTCACGAACTCATCAAGATGCCCTGGCTCGCGAATCCATTCACAAAATTCAGCAATTTGATTACGACGAACTTCACTCTCATAGTTCTCATCATCATCATCGTAAGATAAATTATCAAGACTATCATCTCCAATTAGGTCGTCATTATCATCATTTGACGGTATTACTATTGGAGTTTGCTGAATTGATTTCTCGGTAACGTATATAACCAGCTCATCTTGCTCCTGAACTAAACAAGCTAAATCAACATCTGTTTTCAAGAGTCCTTTTAGTGTCCTCCCTGTCAATGACCTCGTCAAATAACTCAGTGTATAACTAACACTTGTTGGAGATGTTTTCATAAAATCGTGAATTTCTTCTACCAATTTATCACGAGATAAGTTGTCGAATGGGAGGTGCACGAGTTGATCTTCACCATTCACATACTCAGATTTCTCCCATCTACCACTATGTCGGACAATAATACGTTGCCAAGCCATCTGTAAATCAACAATAAATAGTAATTAAAGTAATTTAAAAAATAAATAATCTTGTGAGAATATTGTCACAGAAGCATAGAATTCGTGACAATATTGTCACGGTTCAGGTGAATTCGTGATAATATTGACACGAATTCTATGATCTTGTGACAATATTGTCACGAAATGTAGTCTTCTCGTGACAATATTTGACATTTTTTTTAAAAAATATTGACACGAAAAGAGGACATTTCATGATAATATATTGTCACGAAAGGATCCTACTCGTGACAATATTTTCGAGACATTTTATAGCCACGAGATACCAAATTCGTGTGAATATTATCACGAATTCATGTGATTTCGTGACTATATTGTCACGAAATCATCTGAACTGTGACAATATTGTCACGAAAATGCTGAATATCCGAAAAAAAAAATTGACGATACTAATCTTTACAAAATATCCAAATCTACAACTTCACGTTAATCTACCATAAAATATCCTAATCTACAACGATATATGCATATACGATCATTAAAAATTACAAAAACAAAGATCTTATAACTTCAATAACTATTAAACATATCTATTATGAAAGTAATATAAATTACGGATAAATTGCTTAAAATTTTAAAAGGACCTTAAACCCGACTAATTCAAACAACTTGACGGTTATAAAAATTAAAAAACTCACCTCAAATTTCTTGGATATGTGTTGTTGTTTCTCCAACAAGATTGTGTAAGTTTTTGTCCACCTTCTAAAATAGCATAAGTTCTTCTTCTTTTTTGTTTAACATGGGTTTGTAGATTAAATGCATACAACTACAATCCAACTACCCAAATTTAATTCCCAAATTTTCATTTTTTTTTAAAAACCGCCACACATGCTTCTTTTAATAAATGAGAAAAGAAATGGGAATTGTTCAAATGAGACAAAAAGGATATATAGGACTTTTACACCACTTTTTGAATAGAAAAGCATGACTTATCAACCTTGGCTAGAAAATCATTTGTTATCCTAACTTTGACTACTTTAATTTTTAACCCATAAATAAATATGTGAGTTTTCGCATATTAAAGATGTAATTGATAACCCTTTGTAGATTTTATTATATCAAATAATCATCAACATATATCAAATTCATTAAATAAAATAATTAAGTAAATTATTTCGTAAAACATCATAATCGGTAGCATGTTTTATTATATTTTATACATAGATGTTATCGGTAGCATGTTTTATTATATTTTATACATAGATATAACATTCGTAATATTTTTTAATTATATTGAACATGATATACTTAACAATTTAACATTCTAATTAAATGGATA
This sequence comes from Perilla frutescens, assembly GCA_026008535.1. Classification (NCBI taxonomy): domain Eukaryota; kingdom Viridiplantae; phylum Streptophyta; class Magnoliopsida; order Lamiales; family Lamiaceae; genus Perilla; species Perilla frutescens. The sequence continues at coordinate 36,594,439 of BRKX01000012.1, forward strand.
ACTAAATAAAACACAGACTGATATTATAAATTCATATAGTTTATTATATTATTTTTTTAAAAGTACAGTCTAATGTTATTGGATATACAATCATAGTTAACATATTTTATAGGGTTCATTATACTTTATTACCAGAAAATTGGATGTTTTTACACTTTTGTCCCAAATTTTTAAAAAATTACATGTTAATATATATTGTTTGCACAAATGACACTTATAGAACTATAACAATTTTTCGGCCTCTCAAATATTGGCATTTTTACACTTTTGTCCAAAACTTTTTAAAAATTACACATTAACATATTAGCTTATTCCATTTGTACAAATATTGGATGTTGTTGTTGCTCTCCACAATTTTTAGCAGTCCATGTCAACATTGTCTGTCCGTGAAATTGCTCTATCACTATAAGCGTTAATTTGTGCAAACGTAACATATCGATATGTAAATTTTGAAATTTTATAACACAAGCATAAAAACGCTCAACGTTGGGTACTAAAGTGTAATAATCCATGTTTTAATGCAAATAAAATGAAGATACACAAGCTACATTATTATAGTTTCTTAAATTGATTTTTTTTAATGTTTCAATGTATATTTATTAACCTTATTTTGACTACATTTATTTTATATAAACCACAATTATCAATTTCTTATGAGTGAAATCTAACAAATCTATATAAATATACAAATTTAAAAATATTTAAAATGAAACATGATATTGTTATAATATTTGTTCACATATATATTTCAGAAGTTTTTAGTCATGTCGTTATACATAACTGTTTCACAAGTCACACGTTATACTAGTTTAAAAGTTTTTATTCGTAAAGATGATGATAGTCTAAAATGCTACTACAAACGTTGTATACAAATAAATGTTGCATAATTTATAATATAATATTATGATTGCAGTAGTTAATTTATTAATTATTTATACAATTATCAGAAATATAATATGTACATGTGAGTAATCAAGCAATTATTTCTTTTAACGATTGTCAACTTAATTTTTTTAGATTCGAAATAATAATTATTTAATATAAAAAAAGGATAACTGGACAAATAGAAAATGATATTCACTTATTAACTAAAATATTAGTTATCTATAAAATATAAAGATGTAACACTTATATTAAAAATCATGTGCACCGCACGGGCGGAAATCTAGTGTATAACTATAGAACATTTGAAGCATAGTTTTGTAAAATATTTATTTGGACGATTTTACTGTGGGGGGTCCTCCTTAAACCAATAATTTGATTTATAATTTTCCAAATTATAAGGAAACTACATTTTAAGGCATGCTTTTCAATTTTCAGTTTGAAGGAATTTAATCAATTTTCATGAAGTTTTAACTTTTTTGTCGCACCAAGGGTTCAGGGTAATAATTGTTCAAATGAGATTAGATTTAGTCACTTCATGTGTCTCGCAATCAAATTTATTAGCTTTTCTTTTATTTTTTTTATCTTAATTTATCGTGGTTTAGTTTAATGTACAATTATTAATTATAATTTATTCTATACCATTAGAGTTTATAATCATTGTTTGAGATTGATTAATAGTGGATTATTATATAGTTAGAATATATATATTTTTTAAAAGTTCAATTCTTAGCAATAAAAAAAAACTAGGGGTTCAACCAACTATTCTTTCAAAATCAAAGTTAAGGTGTACTGGACTTGGAAGAAAAAGGGGATAACTTTTTTCTTTCATTTTTTATATTTATTATATAATTTAATTTTTATGGTGTGTAATTAAATTATTGTATTGTGTTGAAGTAAAAAAAAAAGAGTATTTTAATAATTTAAATTCTTTTATTATTTTTGCATTAATGTTTTGTAGTGTTTAAAGAAAATATTATAGCGTGAATAGAAATACCCTCTAAGTTTAATTGTGGTGCACCCAAAATTAATTTTTTGCAAACTTAAAAACATAAATTACTTTCTATTAAGAAGACAAAAGTGTCCTCCATTAAAAATAAACCGCCAAAAAAATTAAACCCAATAGCCTCCCTCTCCTCCGGCAGTCCCCTCCCATTCTCTCTCTCTCTCCCCCGCCGACGTTGCAGAGTGCAGATACACCACACAACCCTTTCCCCTCATATTCTCACTCTACTATCGAAAGCGATTGCGCCGATTCTTCCGGAGATTCTGCTCGGCCTGCTGTCACCGATAAATTTCCATTTACAAGTAGTTTGATTGAAAACTATTTGTATGTAGACTTTAATTCGTCTAGAATGTAGTGAAAAATGAAGAAAGTGTATGATCCTTAGGGGGTTTTCAGTGTGAGAAAAAGACTCCAAGATTTGACAAGAAATGTTGCAGTTATTTAGACTTCAGTAGAGACCTCAATTTGAGTACTTGAACCAATGAAATTTGTGATTCAACTTCATGAAATTACCTTTCTCTGCGCTTTTTAGATTTGTAAATTTGTGGGAGATTCATTCTTACTCGACTTGGTGTACGATTTAATTGAGTCTAAAGTGGTTATTAATTATGTCGATTAATCACACAAATACATGCATACAATACAATGGTATAGATAGCTAGGTTGATATATTTGTCCAGTTATTCATCTCAATTAGGTTTCATTCTGAGAAAAGTGTTCGGACATTAGATGCATATTCATTTTTTATGAAATTAAATTTTATTAGTTGCATATTGTTGAAAGTGATTAAGTGTGTTTCATTAGCATTATATAATGCATTCCTTCAGCATTACATAATGCTTCTGTTAGCATACGATATTGCTAATAGAAGGAAAGAATTAAATACAATAAAACTAATTTATTGAACCCTGAAATTGATATTATAAACTTTTATAAAAATGCTAACAATATCATTTAATAATCCTAACGTTATAATGTTATTGTCATATGCATTATATAATTCTATTGTTAGCATTATCTTATGCTAACAGTAGCATATGACAATGCTAACAATAGCATTAACATTCATTTATGTTAGCAAATATTTTTAGTTTTCAATATTATTATCATCACATGTGGTATGGATGACACATGATCTTGTTAGCATTATTATAAATATTTTCATTAGCATATAACAATGCTAACGTTAGCAATGCATTTGCGTTCTCATACAAAAAATATTTTAATGTATTAATGTATTGTTCATTGTCAATATATTGTTTTTCGTTAGCAATATGTTACTATTTTGTTAGCATTATATTGATACGATATTAGCATTGGACAACCAATGCTAAAACATCTTAACGCATTAATGTATATTGTTCTATGTCAATATACTATTCTTCGTTAGCAATAAGTTATTACTTCATTAGCATTATAATAAAACAATATCAGTATTGAATAAACGTGTCAAATGAATACAACACATAATATCTTTCTAACATAAATCGAATAATATATTAACAAAAAATAATATTAGTTCATGCTACATTAAATGTACAAACTACCTGAAACACAAAAAATAAAAACAAAAAAAAACTAATAATACAAGTCAATTTAGCCAATTTTAAATCCAGATTTTTTCATCAGAAAAAAAAAATTGCCCAGATGCATCATAAGTTTTTCAATGGATACATCACTACAAAAAAAATGGTCTTTAGAGACAAGATTATTAGCGACGACAAATGTCGTCACTAATACTAGACTTTTAGTAACGACATGTCGTTTTTAATTATCACATGTCATCTCTAATAAAATTTTTGTGATAACATTATTGTCACTTAAAAATATTTTTTGCGATGACATGAGCGTCCCTAAAAGTTTGTCCCAAATAAGTTAAAAATTATTTTAAGTGACAACATTGTCATCACAAAAAATGTCATTAGAAATGACATGCAATTATTAGAGACGACATGTTGTTACTTAAGTCTATAATTATTGACGACATTTGTCGTCGCTAATAATATTATCACTAAAGACCATTTTTTTGGTAGTGCATCCTGACATAACTATTCTAGTCTTCAAACCATCAAAACTTTGAGTTGTACATGTCATTATAATATTATAATGTTAGCATTTAAAAATATCTTACTTAGTATATGGAGAAATATTCATTAGCACAAATATTTTCTCAAACGAATTCATAACATATACAATAAAATCATAATGTTAACGATAAATCATAATGATACTGACAGATAAACGATATTATGCTAACACCATACTACGCGAACAAAAATACCAAAAACATATATTCTGATTATTCAACCAACAATTAATCAACTTCAAATCTGAAAACATAAACCATCCGCAAACATCATCTCTAAGAAGAACATGTATTCAGTAAAAGCAAAAACACAAACAGAAATTGCTACAAAGAACTCAATTTCTTTTTTTACATAAAACTTACAAAATTATTGCTGAATCCGTCAAATAAATGAAAAACCAAACACAAATAGTTATGTGATGATGTACTAAAAAAATGATCGATTGTGTAACAAGATCTAAAATAAAAAAAAATACGGTGAAGATTGCGAGAGAGAGAAGATATAGAGCAATCACTACTGCCATTGTTGGATTTTCTCGTGTGGTTGGAAGGGACAACGACAGTGGTGGCGGCGAGAGAGAGAAGAAGAAGAGAGAGAGAATCTACTCACGTAAAAATTGGAGAATGAAAAGAAGTTAGATGACTAGCCCTAATTATAATTACTAAATTACTTAAATAACCCTCCACCTATGAAGTTAGTTAAATATTACAAAAATATCACCTTAAATCGAATTTGATCTAGACCACTAATTTTTAATGGATGAATGGTGGAGATGAGTTTACAGTTACCCACCAGGGAATGGTTTACATTTGACCAATTCCCTATATATATATATATATATATATATATATATATGATGTATATCAAATGAGAATCAACCCTTTAGGTGTAAACTATAAACTATTTGTAGCCATTAGATGAATAAAAATGAGTGGTCTAGATTGAGATGATTATTTAATATGTTTTAATCTTCCATGCGGGTTTTTTTTTCCATTTAGGGTAAGATAGTGATTTGTTCTATACAATCCCATAATTACATGATTTGGTGTATCAATAAGTAGTTTTATTTCCCTTTTTTTTCTCACCCATTACTATCATGATTATCACTATTATTATGGAATATATTTGCTAATTATAATTTATAAGACCCATTTTTTCATTTATTTTTTTTTGTATTTTCCCTCATCATTTTTTTTATTTTCGATATTTTTTCTTTCATCATCACTACTTTTTTTTGTATTCATTAAAAATTATTATTAATATATAATTTAATTAATTGTATTCCCTCACTACTTACATCCATATTAATTTCTTCAATAAAAAAAAATTCTTCTGTTTCAACCATAAAAGATTCACTGGAAATTGTACCTCACATTACTGACATTCAATGATTTCACCAATGATAGATAATTCAGGCATTCATAGAGTTTCCTTCATAAATTATGTTGTATATCACGATTTATAAATTGTTGACTTAATGTTGTCATCATCGTTCTTCGTAATACAAACAATCAAAACAATATTTAATAGTTGGCACGTTGTTGTTTACTTTGTGTCTTCTTATTGCTTATTCAGTGCATAATTGTTGCTTTTCAATGCTTAGTTGGTTTACAGTTATTACTTTTAATTATTAGCAAGTGAGGTTATAATGAAGAAGTAAGTGATATTAATTGTTCATATTATTCATATTTTCAAAGTCGTCATATTGTTCACTTGACCGTTGTTGCTACTTGAATTTTAATATCATTTTTATACTTTCCATTATAAAAATTTTTATAAACTCCCACATGATAACTTGCATTGAAAGTATATGGTATAACCATTGAAGCTATTACAAATAAGTAATAATTTATTTGTTCCAATATATGCAGATAGCAATAACTTTACATAACTCAAGCTTACTATATACTAAGCATTAAGAAAGTTAGCAAATGTAATTTCAAACAATAACCAAGTGATTTAAGCATTAAAATACAATAAAGTCAGCATTATATTGCATTTGCTTAAGCTTCACTGAACAACATGTTAATTAAATATATCAGTATCATTGCTTATATAGCATGGATTCAATGCTTAATAAAGTCAAATACATTGTCATAGGTAAAAACAAAAAAAGAATATCGAAGCCATAAATTTAATTAAATGCTCAGATGCAATAGTTGTGAAAACCCCATTTCCATCACAACATATTTTTGCTTCCCAGTCATGTCTTTAATTGTGGCCTAATTCACTAAGGATGGTCGTACTGATAATCTTCGGAAAAGATCAGTTCCAATGTTTGCTGATTTTGATGATCATTTACCTTTACCATTTTTGACTTTAGCATTTGATATTCGATCAAAAGGCCTCTTTGTAGCTACAATGGAGATCAATAATGTATAAATGAAGTATCAAATATTAATCCCTCATGTAATCATTACAACAGAAACACACATATTAAGCTACAAAATCACACGAACTAAGCAGCAAAATCAAAATACTTGTTTACCATACTTCAAATTCAGAGCAGCAAATGTATTCATAAAAAGCAATGAAAAAACACGTGATAAGCTATACAATAGCACATATTATATACACACACCGCAACAATGTCAGAATACTTGTTAATCATACTTCAAATTCAGAGCAACACATTTATACTTAAAAAGCAATAAACAAACACATATTAAGCTATACAATAACACATATTACACACACACAAACTAATTAGTCACCACCATAACAAAAAAAAATATATGTCATATTATATTACAGTTATAACTCGGATAACACACATTAATCATGATATCTTTGGAAAAAAATATAAAAATGTAAATATTACCAATAAATTTTTAATACGAATCTATATATTACAACAAAAACATACATATTATGCTACATAATCACATATACTAACTAGTTAGGTTGAAATACTTATTTATCATACTTCAAATTCAGAGCAGCAAATATATACTTAAAAAGCAATTTTTAAAAAAAAAACCTCATGTTAAGTTGTACAATAACATATATTATGTACACATCCACGTACAAATTAATTAGTTACCATCATTAAAAAAATAATAAGTAATTTCATATTAGATTACATCTATAATTCAAATAACACACCAAAATCACAATATCTTTGGAAAAGTAATTATATAAACATGTAAATATTACCCGTGAGTATTCAATACAAATCTATAGATTACATTAAAAAGGCACATTATATTACACCATTAAATTAACACAGGAGAAACATCAAACATACATTTAAAAAGTACAACAAAATAGTTCAATTAGAGATCGCAATAACCAATTACTCAACACAACATTATAAAATCATCTATTAACCACTAAAATTCAATGAAGGATTACTTCAAAACTAAAAATTATTTTTTCCCCAATACATATATAATTGACATGGAATGAAATTATTGCTCGTAAAACATAAATTCACTGCTACACTAACTAAAAACCACTGCTGTATACACCACACAAAATAACTAATAAAACAATTTGCCTACCTATAAAAACCACTGCTATATACAACATACAAAATAGCTAATAAAATAATTTGCCTACCTATAAAATCGTTGCTTATATAATATAAATTCAATGCTACCATAGGCAAAAAATATTGTTGCGAGTTTCATATAAAATTGAGATAGTTTCAATGATTGACGTATTATGCCTCATTCGATTGCTGCCAAAATTCAAACTCAAGAGCAAAGCAACAAGATTAATCTCCTAAGCTATTTATCATAATGTTTAATGCAATGAAATCAACGATGCGAACACGATTCAAGTAAAATCTAGATGCTAACAAACTTCATTCTTGATATGATGCACAAACTAATAATTAACATTTAACCCAATATCCCAATTCAAAAAATACAAATAAAACATAAATAATGTTTTATTGCAATGAAATCATTCGATTGCTGCCAAAATTCAAACTCGAGAGCAAAGCAACAAGATTAATCACCTAATCTATTTATCATAACGTTTAATGCAATGAAATAAATGATACGAACACGGTTCAAGTAAAATCTAGATGCTAACAAACTTTATTCTTGATATGAGCACAAACTAACAATTAACATTTAACCTAATAGCCCAATTCAAAAAATACAAATAAAACATAAATAGTTACCTTCTTTAACTCTCGACATTGTTGAGATTTTGATACTTAGGTTGCTGTAATGGAGTTGTTGGAAAATAGGATTTAATAAATTGAGTTTTGACTCATTTTATCTGATTTTTCGTGACCGAGATATTTAATTTTGGAGGAATTAAATACCATATGATTGTTCTATGTTATGAGTAGATAATCGTAGTATTTTTATTTGCTCAAATCTGATTTTCGATGAGTGAGAAATAAATGGTTGAACTTGGTCACACGATTGGGCATTTATGGTGTGTGGGATAATGTGTTTAAGACACATTAAATAATCCCACATTGATTTCTTAATCAAATTAAGAAGTGTATTTAAGTGTATTAACACTTAAATGAAGTAATTAAGAGCACAAGGATGTGGGCCATGAGCCCACACGCGCACACACGCGCGTGCCCGCCCGTGCCTGAGCCCTAGCCCGAGCCCGTGCCGCGTGCCCGTGCTCGACTCGTCCTCGTCCTCGGACTTAGATCTTGGTAATTGGACTTTGGACGTACGTGGGCTTCCGGGGCTTAGCCGTACTAGTTTTACGGTACAGAAATTGTCGGGTCGTGGAACGGGTCGGCGGATCGACTATCCGGGTCTATAACTCCTATGAGTTAAGAGCCTTCAAGTGAGTAACTGCCCTAGCCCGTTGGTGCGTCGTTTTACACCAAAAATAAAATTCCCGACAACAGTCGGTATGCCCTTACTGCACGAGTACAGCGATGAGCGAGATCGTCTCCCAAAGGACCGGCGAGAATTACCCTATACTCTCAATCTGTATAACCAAACTTCAAAAGGGGTTTTTGTAATTATAATAAAATAAACGAAATTAACAATTAAATGTAAAATGAATGCACACGTAATTAAATTGAACGGACTAAAAAAAATATCAGGAGAAATATTCTGGAATCCAATTAACTCCACCCTAGCTTACCTAAACCGATCCTTGATGCAATGATTAATTCAATTAACACATACAAATCAGTTATAGCTACCGAAGACGCTTACTGACGCAGCCTAATTCCCCCGTAGTTTCTCGATAATTAGAAAGACGCTTCACCAATTATTTCCCTAATCGACTGACAACCGTAAGAGACGCTCTATAGGTTTAATGAGCCGACAGCCTTAAAATCTAGAGGAACCTGATTCATAATTAACAGACTCTGACGCAGGACCATGAATTAAGATTGTTATTCTCCCTGGTTCTGAAGAACCGTTTCGTCACTAATTAAACTTAAACCACAATTACGGATGGCCGGTTTAATTGACTACTAATTAATTCCAATTCACCAAGTATTTGCAACTACCTAGCAATATTGAAACAATTAACTACTCGAAATACAAAGAATAACAAATGCATGCAAATAATTGAACGATGAACATGATTAGATCTCACAGTTTATTTAAGCCAGGGTTTCGTTAGTTGTTTCAGCTAGAACTCATATTAAGATTGAATTGCAAAAATATTGAAATAAGAAATACCATGAAAATAAAATGAAGAGAACGAACGATTCTGCTCCAGAGAGGAAGACGTCCGCTGTTCTGTTCTTACGTGCAAAATTAAAGTCTGAATAATCAAAATATGATAAGTTCTATTCTATATGTAATATCCTTAAAATAAGATAATATCAACAAGGAAATAACCATCCTAATCTATTCCAACAAGGAAGTTAACAAAAACGGGACTCTTGAGGCGGTGGGAACTCTTCCAGCTCGCGTCTAGGCCTTGGGCTTAAGTAATTTCCGTGTTCCAGCCCATAAACGTACATTCAGGCCCAGTTTCTTTAGTTATCCGCCTATTCGTCCTGCCGTATGCCCATATGGCATGGCTTTACTTCCTTCAATTTCAACTTCTTGCGCACGGCTCATTTCCTTCACCAAAAACACACCATTTTCTTCATCTTTGTGTCAATACCCTGCAAAAAAACCTCAAGGTACAACTTCTTCCAAAATAGCATCATTATATAACAATTAACACAATCAAACCTCATAAAATCGCCCCAAAATATCAAGTATAATTGGCCTGATCAAATCCCCCCATACTTAGATAACGCTCGTCATCGAGCATATCCAAGCACACAAAAGAAACACAACTCCGACAAAAACAAATAAAGAACAAAAGGTATCAGTTGCCTTGATCCGAAAGGTGCTCGGAATCAGAACTATGATTAACCTAACCACAAACCACAAACCTGTTCTATTCTAAGGAATACACCAAAACTTTCTCCTTTATGTCAAGAAAGTGCTCATTGATCCAGCCTCACCATGGTTCACTCCAAATCTCTCAAAGAAGGGAATAAAGAAATTCACACAGGTCGTGATTTGTCATTCTCAGCATAGCTTTGCTTATATGTCACTGGAATTATCAACAATTAAGATCAAGAACATAAATCAAAAGGGCTTTTTCCAAGGGTTGTAACGGGGATCGGGATTAGAGGTAGGACCTTTTGGATTTAGTAGCTCAAAAAGAGAACATGCAAGTATCCCAACAGAAATTTCATACCAGCTGCACATAATCACAATTCAAAGCTGGAGTTCCTTAATTCATATAAACACAAGGATGTTTTTATTCACTTTCTTTCTTCTATCCCTCCTTGTTGTTCCATTTTTTTTTTCTTTTTTTTTTCTCGAAGCTTTGCTTCTCTTTTCTGCTTTCTTTCTTTCTGTTTTTTTTTGTTTTTTTGTTTTTACAAAACATAAAATTGCCCTTCTCACTTTCCAGCTTCTTTTACCAGTATCGCAGCTTATTTAGTTAGGAAAGAACTTGCATATTCTCACGGTCAGAAGAAGGCTAAACAAGGCTTATGGCTTCATATATAGTGGCTGCAGTCAAGAATCATGAGGATTATAAGGCTCAACAGGCTCACTAATGGGCAATTGAAGGGCAGAGAGGTTTCTTTTAGGCCAAAGCGTGGTTAGTACCTAAGTGCCTTTATCATTTTCATGTTTGAAACTCAAAAGGGATAAGGCAGAGGCAACAAGGCAAAGCAAGCTTTGAAGAAACAAAATCCGACACTCTCACAACAGAAATGGGAGCTTCATAAAGATGGTTCATGCTCACAAGCTCAAAACTCACATTTATAGGCTAAAAAATAATATGATCAAAAGCACGATCCATCGTTCACAAATTCATCAAAAATTGGTGTATCCTTATCACAGGATAACAACCACTCAAACCATTCAAACCAAATCATAGTCCCTCCTCCTTATACAAATCAGCTCAAGGCAACCAATACTTAGACAAAAAACAAATAAACACAACATAGAAAGAAGCAGAAAACACCAAACTGTAAAATCTCTTTTTTTTTATTGGTTTTTAGACATACGACGCAACAACTATTACTCTCCCCCCATACTTAAAGACCACAGGGTCCTCACTGTGTAGGGAAAAAAGACGTAACACAAAACAAAAAGCAACAAGTTGAAACAGAGCAAAACACAAGTAGGAGAAACAATCAAACTAAAAGAAAAAACAAAGGAGGAAGAGATGGGCAAACTCTTCAATCTGAGAGGTGACGGAGGACCTGCTCGAAAGCAGTGAGACGATCATCAATCGCATCCAAACGCTGACCAATGCGATCCTCCAAGCCTCGGGTGGCTGCAAGGATAAGGGCCTCAATCTCAGGCAGGAGAGAGGCAGTGGCAGCAGGGGTGGTGGAAGAAGAAGAAGGACCTGCACTTGGAAAATGACTCGGGCCTTGTACGCCCGGTCGGGTGAGTTTGTACTGCGTTAAAAATTTAGTGCGTCGTTTTACACCAAAAATAAAATTCCCGACAACAGTCGGTATGCCCTTACTGCACGAGTACAGCGATGAGCGAGATCGTCTCCCAAAGGACCGGCGAGAATTACCCTATACTCTCAATCTGTATAACCAAACTTCAAAAGGGGTTTTTGTAATTATAATAAAATAAACGAAATTAACAATTAAATGTAAAATGAATGCACACGTAATTAAATTGAACGGACTAAAAAAAATATCAGGAGAAATATTCTGGAATCCAATTAACTCCACCCTAGCTTACCTAAACCGATCCTTGATGCAATGATTAATTCAATTAACACATACAAATCAGTTATAGCTACCGAAGACGCTTACTGACGCAGTCTAATTCCCCCGTAGTTTCTCGATAATTAGGAAGACGCTTCACCAATTATTTCCCTAATCGACTGACAACCGTAAGAGACGCTCTATAGGTTTAATGAGCGGACAGCCTTAAAATCTAGAGGAACCTGATTCATAATTAACAGACTCTGACGCAGGACCGTGAATTAAGATTGTTATTCTCCCTGGTTCTGAAGAACCGTTTCGTCACTAATTAAACTTAAACCACAATTACGGATGGCCGGTTTAATTGACTACTAATTAATTCCAATTCACCAAGTATTTGCAACTACCTAGCAATATTGAAACAATTAACTACTCGAAATACAAAGAATAACAAATGCATGCAAATAATTGAACGATGAACACGATTAGATCTCACAGTTTATTTAAGCCAGGGTTTCGTTAGTTGTTTCAGCTAGAACTCATATTAAGATTGAATTGCAAAAATATTGAAATAAGAAATACCATGAAAATAAAACGAAGATAACGAACGATTCTGCTCCAGAGAGGAAGGCGTCCGCTGTTCTGTTCTTACGTGCAAAATTAAAGTCTGAATAATCAAAATATGATAAGTTCTATTCTATATGTAATATCCTTAAAATAAGATAATATCAACAAGGAAATAACCATCCTAATCTATTCCAACAAGGAAGTTAACAAAAACGGGACTCTTGAGGCGGTGGGAACTCTTCCAGCTCGCGTTTAGGCCTTGGGCTTAAGTAATTTCCGTGTTCCAGCCCATAAACGTACGTTCAGGCCCAGTTTCTTTAGTTATCCGCCCATTCGTCCTGCCGTATGCTATGCCCATACGGCATGGCTTTACTTCCTTCAATTTCAACTTCTTGCGCACAGCTCATTTCCTTCACCAAAAACACACCATTTTCTTAATCTTTGTGTCAATACCCTGCAAAAAAACCTCAAGGTACAACTTCTTCCAAAATAGCATCATTATATAACAATTAACACAATCAAACCTCATAAAATCACCCCAAAATATCAAGTATAATTGGCCCGATCACCCGTGCTCGACTCGTCTTCATCCTCGGACTTCGATCTTGGTAATTGGACTTTGGGCGTACGTGGGCTTCCGGGGCTTAGCCGTACCAGTTTTACGGTACAGAAATGGTCGGGTCGTGGAGCGGGTCGGCGGATCGACTATCTGGGTCTATAACTCCTATGAGTTAAGAGCCTTCAAGTGAGTAACTGCCACCTGGAGCTGGTGGAGCCTTCAGGTAACTACCATCTGGAGCTGGTGGAGTTAGTAGGCTGGACAGTAACCGAAAGTAACTCTTGTCGGGAGTCAAAGTCTGCAGCTGCCTTGGACACGTGTTGGGATCCGGGTCTATAACTCCTATGAGTTAAGAGCCTTCAAGTGAGTAACTGCCACCTGGAGCTGGTGGAGCCTTCAGGTAACTACCATCTGGAGCTGGTGGAGTTAGTGGGCTGGACAGTAACCGAAAGTAACTCCTGTCGGGAGTCAAAGTCTGCAGCTGCCTTGGACACGTGTTGGGATCCGAGCCGACATAGGACACCTGTCGGAATCTGCAGAAGGTAACTCCTGGAGGGCTTAATGGCAAAGCTGTAACTCCAGGGGGTTACAACACCTGGTTTGAATGCCCTCAAACCCTAGATGTCCCCTGCAGTGGAGATGTGCCTATAAATAGGACATCCTGCATGGTTCAACAGGCCACATTCTGCATAAACGAACACGTCTTCATATTGTTGCATACGAGTTCCTTCGAGTCATAGTTTCCAGTTCTCGACATTACCTAGTTCGCCGGAGCTTTGCTGGACTTGTGGTGCTACTGCCGGAAGGACGAAGCCGTTTCATCTTTGAGAGACAACCGCCAAACCATGAGCACTAGCCGGGGCGTATTTGTCTTGCGGAGAGAGGACTCCTCGACTCGGCTTGCCGGAATCTGCACATCGGTTCCAGTCTATATTTACTTTGTTCATTTCCAGTTTATTGTAATTGTTATCTTTTACTCCTTCTTTGCTTGTACTTCAGTTAAACGATTCCAGTCAAAGTGTAATCACATACAATAGGAGTTTCTCATGGGGATTGACTTCGTTTCCGACGGCGTCTGGATTTACTAGCGTCTCCTGCAACAAATCTCCATGGTTGCACAATCGTCACGCACGTTACTATCACAAGCCTCTCACGTTGCCTCGAACTCGCCTGGAGTGGATTGTACAGATGTATTCATTGATTTTCGGTGGATGGTTGTTGGGCACGATGGTTGGTGAGAGATGGTCGCTCCGTTGTTGGCCGTGTTTGGTGCAGACAGTGGCTTCAAATTCTCTCCGAGGTTGGTGGGGACGGTTGCTTGGTGGAACAATGGTGGAGGGGATGTCTCTCGATTAGGGGATATGATCGGGAGTTCACAAGTTTTTTGGGTGGCGATTGGAATTTTTTGAGGATGAAGAAATCATAATGATAGGGGTTTTCAATTGCTCGTGCAAATTGAATGATATCGTTGGGAAATTACGTATCTTGATTCATATTTTACAACATGTTTCCATATAGATTTTGCACATATTTCCAATAATACCCACCTATTTCCACTTTTACATAAAATTTAATATATATTCCATTTTTCTAATCTTGAATCTAAACCATCACACATACAAATTAAATGGCTATAATTTCAACGAAGAGTTTTTTGGAACATTGGAGGGGCTATGCCACGTAGGTTACACGTATAAATTCGTACGCGAGCAGAGCTGCAAAACCCTAGATTTCTTTTTTCGGCAGCTGCTCCGCCGCTCCTCCGCTAAGGTGAGATTTCGAGCCACAGCCGAAACCTCCACACTTCCTCTGATTTATGGTGGAACTAAGCTTATTATGTTGTTTCTCTGTCAGTAATTTATCAGACGTTGGCCGTTGCCGGGAAATTAATTTTTTTTATTTTTATTATTATTCTTTATTTCCCATTTACATCTTCAATTCTCGTTTTGTACCGGATCTTCTCTAGATTTTAATTGTATCGACACTGCGCATGTTCGTTAAAAAGAAATTTGGTTTATTGCATTTTGCTTGAGGAAAAGATATACAACGATTTCACGAAATTTTTGGTTCTGCTTATGATGTGAATGTATCTCGTATCTATATATCGTTCGTTTCTTTGTTATTAGAAACACAAGAAATTGAAAGTCCTACACTCTATTTGTAATTTTCTTCTTAAAGATAGCATGTTAACACAATCGTGCTAGATCATAAGGTCTTATATGAGAATTGCGTTTACTTTTCGGTTTCTATTTCTGTATCTACTGCGTTATTTTCTCTTGGTCGTTGAAGCCAATTTCCCTTTTCTTCCCCGTTTTTTTTTCATGATTATTTTGGATACAGTATGTTCTGGGGGTATAAGGATTTAGAATAGTAAAAGTTTTTTTTTTCTTTCTTTTTTTTTTACGAGCTTTGCTATGAATCTTATACATGATTCATGGTTGCTGACCTTTCTGAAATCCTGTTGGTTATACACGCTTGATACTGTGAAAAATTAGCTGACATGTTATATATCTACATTGTATATCAGACAATGGCTCCAAAACAGCCAAACTCCGGTCTCTCTGTGGGTTTGAACAAAGGGCATATAGTTACCAAGAAAGAGCTGGCACCACGCCCTTCTAATAGAAAAGGGGTAAAGTTCCCACTTCTGTATTTTGTGTTTTCCAAGATTTTTAACAGTTTTTTTGTGTGCAGTGTATGAATATATCTTATTTTGTGTCAGCTTATTACTAGAGGATGTGTATAGACGTTATTTCGGAATAATATCTGCTTGTCGTAAAGGACAAGGTATAGATCATTTTTAATGTGATCGCTCCTGATATTTTCTTACAGAAAACCAGTAAGCGTGTACATTTTGCTAGAAGCCTCATCAGGGAGGTTGCTGGGTTTGCTCCTTATGAGAAGCGTATTACTGAGCTTCTTAAAGTTGGCAAAGATAAGCGTGCACTGAAAGTGGCTAAGAGAAAGTTGGGTACCCACAAGAGGGCAAAGAAGAAGCGTGAAGAGATGTCATCTGCTCTTCGAAAGATGAGGTGACTGATCAAAACCTTTTGTTTTCTGAATTCTTTCTATTTTATGCTAGCTTCCTGCTGTAGTTGTTTGCCTTCATATCATGTTTTCTGACTCAAATCTTTCAATTTTGAAACTATAGGGCTGCTGGAGGTGGAGAGAAGAAGAAGTAGAGTACTACTTTCATAATCTCCATACAGACTTTTGTGGCAAATGATTAACAGCCAGATTAGAGATGTCATTGGCTTTTGGTTTTGTTAAAACTGACATTTTGGTTTTTGGCAAGTTTAGTTCTAATGCAAATGGTTACTTCATTTACATATTACTGATCCCTTTTTCTCAAAGGTAAAACCTAGTTTATGCTGGTTGTTTTTGAGGCAAAATGGTGATTAGTTTGGTTTCCAATTCTGAGCTGCCATATGTTTGCATGTTGATGTGCTCTTAGCTTCTACTTATTGGTCTATCTTGGACAAGTATAATGTTTTCAATCATCTGCTTGGATTACAACCGTCGAATGCATGTCCAAATTTGCTACAGTACTCATTCAGATCTATCTTGCTTTTCATACAAAAAAATTATATTGATGTATGGATCAGGTCAAGATCTGTGTATGGCGATTGTTATTTTGACCTGCCACTCGGATGTTGTTACAGTAGTATGTGATGTTAAATTTCATTTCAGGTGGTCTTTACTTTGAGTTTGGATTTTTTAAAGGTTTGATAAGTTGATGTTACTGTAATATTTTTTCATTGGATTTTATTCACGAGCACGATGATTTTGCTAAAGTTAAATCCAGTACTGGATTCTCACCTTAAAGGACGAGGTAAAAAAGAATGTCAAAGTAATACTTATCAGATAATATGTTGTTTTATTTATAAAATTTGTTATTTTATGAAAGTAATATGCATTTATGTTGAGTGAATTTTTTTGTCGTTTTGATAAAATGCATGTTTCTAATTTCAGGGTTTTGTTTTTTGAGTAATCGTTTGTTTTTTTCACAACACTGTACATAATTTATGTAATAATTTTCTAGTAACCTACCAAATCCAATGCATCATGCATCCAACAACTGCTATCTGCTTTGGTCCACAATGACTGAAAACTCAATCACTTTCTTTGAATTATAAAAGCAATTAATAAAATGGCCGACTTTTGTGTATAAAAAACATTGACAATATAGAACTCCACTTTTCCCATGTAAATATGTAATGTAATGATATACACCGAAGGACACGTCTGTAACCTATTATTTTTATCATATCCATTCTCCCAAAAAAGAAAAAAGAAAACTTCATGTCAAAACCATGGTCTAAATTGAATTGAGAAAGTTCATGTTTGAACTAAATAAAGACATGAGAACTAATAGTAGAATGAAATGAATGTCTGAGTTAGCTGAATTAGAGCAACTCATCATGACGAAGAAGATGAAGAGATTACTGGGTAAATACACATATGATATCTCACCTGTGAATTGAAAGAATGTTTGTTGACACCTCCAGTGGTCAAACTCGGCACGAGGTTTATAATTTGAAAACATATGTAGGACAAATTGGATAAACAATGTATTCAGATTACACATCCAGAAAATCTAATTTATATTAGAGAAAATGAAAAAAAAAAAAAAAAAACACCTAAGATATGACTTGGTCACAATTAATCATTTAAGATATGACTCATCTCGTTCGGACCCCTCAGGTATTTTAAATACCCTCCCGTCTTCTCTCCATCATGAATTTATGAACGCCGTTTATTTCTTCTTATTAACAGTGCTTTGCTCAGTTTAACACATTTAGAACTCCAATTTGAGAAATTACAAAAGTCTTAATTCCCTAATGTGCTCTTTACGGTTTAACACTAACTGCATCCACCCCCCTCACTTCCACTTTGCGTTACCAACACTCATAATTCTTCCAATATTATAAATAAGAAATTTAGGATACACAGTTATTGAATTGCTTTGAAGTCTAATAATGCAAAAATAAAAAAGTTTGGTTTTATACTAGCTGCACTAACCCCTTAGTTCCACCTTGTTCTACGAACACTTAACAATTCTTCCAATACTATATTTTAATATAAAATAAATTAGAAATTGAGGATATGTATTAATCATATGACTTGATGTATTATACCTATTTAGTGAACTATTTTGAATCTCAATAATAAAAAATAATAGTCCGATGTTACATGAACTGCACTCATCCCTTACTTTAACATTCCTCTACCAATACTTAGCCATTATTCCAATATTTTTATTTTGGTTCAAAAAAAAATTGAGGATATAAATATTTATAATTAAGAATTAGTTAGGTGATTAATCCTCTGACTTTATGTATTATACGTAGTTCGTGAATTATTTTGAAGTTCAATAATACATATTTGGTACAATAAGGTTAAAGTGAGGGATGAATCTAGTTCGTGTAATATCGAACTATTATTTTACATTATTGAGATTCAAAATAATTCACTAACTACGTATAATACATCAAGTTACAAGATTAATATATATATCCTCAATTAACATTATGAATTAGTTAAGTGATTTAAAATTACAAATTGGTAAATATTAATTTATGGATATATAAATATGTACATCCTCAATTTTTCGTTTATTTTAAATTAAAATAAAAAGTATTGGAACCATCATTAAGTGATGGTAGAGCAAAGTTGAAGTGAAGGTTGAGTGTAGTTCGTGTATATGGAACTATTATTATGCACTGTTAGGCTTCAAAACAATTCATTAACTACGTATAATATATCAAGTCAGGATTAATCATCTAATTAATTCTTAATTATCAATATTTTTATTCTCAATTTTTTTATTTATTTTAAATCAAAATAAAAATATTAGAAGAATGGTCGTTGTTAGAGCAATATGACTAGTCACACGAATAATCACTTAACTAATTCATAATTTTAAATTGAGATTTTTGTTATCTTGAAAAATGTAACATATTGCGTATAAAATAAAAATATAAAAATAAATTAGAATAATTATTCGCTTAAATATTAAGATAATTAAAACAAAAATATAAAAACAAATTAAAATCTAACGACCCATTGGATTAGTTATGTATTCAATTCATAATTAAAATTCAAGAAAAAACTAATATATAAAAACAAACTGGAAAAGTAAATATTAATACATCCATATACAAATGTGTATATCCTTATTTTTTTTGGTTATTTTAAATAAAAATAAAAAATATTGGAAACAAGGTTTAAATTGAAATATAATATTCAAAAAATTATTAAATGTTGGTACTAGAGCAATGTGGAAGTGAGGGGTGAGTGTTGTTAGTGTAATACCGAACTATTTTTTGTGTTAGTTATCGGGCTTCAAAAAACACACGCTAAATTTATATAATGCCTGAAGTCACATTAAGTATTGGTAAAGTAAGGTCGAAACTAAAGATTAATACATATATATATTGTAACACAAAATTTTATATTTAATTTGGTAAAACACAAAACACGTGTACAATTCAGATGATTTTCAGGATCAAAATATATTTATATGGATCCAATCTCTATTTTTTCTCTGATTCTTCTCTTCAAAATTTGATCTTCAAACGGTCTTTGAAATCTTTAGAGTAAATTTGTCTCTTTGATTTTCTCGGACTTGTTGTTTGAACTTGGCCCTTGAAGTTTTCAGGGAATATTTGTATCATCGGTCTTCTTTGACTTGGTATTTGGACTTGATAACGTTAATTCGGAGAGCCGACGCCTTGTTTCCGAATCAAACACCAATTTCGGAATGAATTTGATGAAGAACACTTTTAACTGCCTTGCTTATGAATCAAACACCGTCTACAGGATGAATTTGGTGAAGAACACCTTGAATATTTGAGAGAATTTCACTTATGAAATTTATTCTCAAATTCTTGAACTCTTCAAATGACTTCTGGTGTGTTTTTCAACTGATATGGAAGTCCCTATTTATAGTTGTAGGGAAAGAGATCGAAGGCTGACGTGACACTATCTTATTGGCGGTTGGAAATTGATATATATCTTTTTGAAAGATATTTACTTGTTGTCAAAAACTATTGATATTTATCATATAATAATATCTTTATTATTTAAATATTTTATCTAATTTTGGATTTCATAAGATTCCAAAACTAAATAAATATATATAAAAATCAATAAAAATATTATATACAATAGTTAATTTTTTGCTATCAACATATATATATATATACTCTATTTTTTTTAAATCAAAATATAAATATTGGAAGAATGGTTAAGTGTTTGGTATAGTAAGGTTGAAATGAAGGATTGATTGCAGTTCATGTAATATAAATATATTATTTTGCATTATTGGTATTCAAAATAATTCACTAACTACGTACAATGTATCAATTCACGTATTAATACATGTTTAATTTGTTGGTAGAGCAAAGCGAAGGTAAGAAATGAGTGCAGTTAGTATAATGCCAAGCTTTTTTTTTGCACGATTGAGCTTCAAAACAATTCATTAAGATATATACACGTGATTAATAACCTAACTAATTCATAATAGGTGTGCATGTATGTGAAAAGTACTCACACGTGTACAAATAAGTGGAAAATGTACACACTACATCATTAATAATTTTAAAATAATGAATTCACTTATTTTTATAATATGTGTACTTGGGATAGAATTTGCCAGAAATGAGTGAGCTGCATTGCAGTAACTCTGAAATTCTGATCGTATACAATTTTGATTTCAAATTTTTAACAAGAATTTTAATCCAAACTAGAACGAAAGTCAACACACAATTGCTAAAAAAAAAAGGTCAACAGACAGTGTCCGCACGTGCTGCAATCGAGGTAGCCGCATTTCAAATACGGCGCTAATCTACCGCACGTGGTGTTTGACTGAAACCCAATCTATTGGCTGACATTTGAGGAGGTAGTCGGAGCACAATGATTACCTTATCTCGAGCTGCAGCAGATCAGTTCTCCTGTTGCCCAATAAATTCGCATTCAATTCTCCGCAGCGCTCAAATAATTGGCGTAGAGTGTTCCGCCCTCACTCACTCACTCTGCTTGAAGAAGAACCCGTTTATTGCCTATTCTCTAGCCATGAATTCCGAATTAGGTTTCCCTTCTCGTTACGTCAATTTCTTATTTATTTTTTTCTAAGTAGTTGTATTTTTTTCAAATGATCTGTTTGGAGTTGCAGTGATCGAGTTTTTGGGGTGCGTGCCGCTGCTTCAGAAGCTGCCGATTTCGTCTCTCAAGAGGATCGCCGAAGTCGTCTCCGTCAAGCGCTACGGTAATTTTGTGTTTATTTTGTCAAATTTGATCTTTTGAGGTGTCGTTTCGTCGTACACTTTTTGGAATAGATTTGATCAAATGGAACTTGAATGGAATTGGGATCCTAGCTCGAACGAGATGTGTCTGTTGTTCATTTGTATATTTCTGAGTTGAGTGAATTGAGCTTAAATCAGTGACTCTAAAAAGTTGCAAGCTTGGTAAGTTAACTAACTAGGCAAGCTGGAATAAATGGTTTCTACATTTGGTCTTGAGCTTAACATGATACTCTCCTTTGACCTTTCCAGCCCTAAGCAATAGCAGGTTAGAAGAGTACTTGGCTTTTTGACAACATTAGTTTAATTTGTGGTGCTGTATTTTGTAGAAATGACAAATCAATCTTCCATTGCAAAGAGCAACTTAGAGATTTGCTTGTTGGTACATTTGCAGTTTTTTTACTTCCGATCATCCAATTTGTTTTTTTTTTTTCCCCTGAAATAATCAAGACCGAGGAGATTATATAGTTCGTGAAGGAGAAACCCCGGATGGGATTTATTTCATATGGGAAGGAGAGGTAACTATGATTTTTCTTTGTTGACTATTGAGGTGCATTATATGCTTGTGTTATCTTTTCTTAACTATAGCCTTACATCCTCTCAGGCTGAAGTATGTGGGTCTTTTCATTCCGATGACGAAAATCACACTGAATTTCAATTGAAGCAGTTTGACTTTTTTGGTCATGGTTAGATACCGATACTAACTTTTCTATGTTTACATTCCATTTTCTGTTGTATATTTTGCTTGATATACTTGATGGGCTCTATGCAACCGGTGAGGCGGTGACTTTTATTATGGTTTATTTCTTTGACTTGAAGTGCAACTTTCCTTGTACTTCTTCTTTGCATGCTTTTTTGTTAAAAAAATGTACTTGTTTACTCTAATTACCCGTTGCCACATGCATATTCTTGAGGATTTGTTTAAACTCTAGTAGGATTTTGTTGCATGCATCTCTATATAGTGTGTGAGAACATACTAAAGTTTCGGGTGCTATTTCAGGTATGACACCATCACCATCTAATCAGCCAGCAGATGTGCTTGCATTGTCTAAGGTTGCATTGTCAGATATATTTTACTGATTGTCCAGGCATGCTTATAAACATATGCACTGGAATCTACTTACACATTTTTCATCGTGGCAGCTGACTTGCTTAGTCCTTCCTAATGAGCACATTTATTTGTTAAAACCGAAATCAATTTGGAGCGCAGATGAGGCACAGGAGAAACGCCCACTTGTGGAGCAAATTCTACAACTGGATCCTGTTGAGGTATGTACCAGGACGTTATGTTTCTTAGGAATGCGGTGCATTACTTCCTATAAAATTTTGACCAGGGCAACTCATAGTATTCATATGCAAACACTATTTGTTGGTAATGCTCCTTTCTGGAACTATTTAATTACTTCCCTACATTTTCTATTCTCTTCGGCATGCAAATACAGCTAATACTCATCAAAGGCAATAGATATTGTATGGTCACCACTTTCCGTAAAGTGATTCATGCTGTTACATGATAATAAAATATTTTTATTATCTTAATAAGAAGAATTCTTGTGGAAGAAATTCTTCTCTCTGCTGAATTTCCTTTTCTTTGGGTCCCCTGATTTTGGCTCATTTTTTGTATTTGTTTTTACTGCATTGTCTTATCAAAACATTATTCTGAGAGAGAGTTGTTCTTGTCCATCGCAGGTTAACATTTTTCAAGGTATTACTTTGCCTGATGCTCCAAAATTTGGGAAAGTGTTCGGCGGGCAATTTCTTGGACAGGTATGCCTGAGCTTTGGAATCATGTTATTGAAGTTATCTGGGAGGCCAAGTTATCAAGTGACTGGTTCAGTACAATTAAACTAACAACTTAAGGATATATTCTAAATTTGTGGGCATGCATGTTATTTGAATCCCCATTTGTCTCCTCCTGGCCGAGCATGGGCCTCTTACATTTTTGCCTTTTCCTTTTCTCTTTAAACATTGCTATGGTTGGAGCTCTTATACTGATTGTCTGCAATGGATAACGAGTGCAGGCACTGGCGGCAGCAAGTAAAACTGTTGATTGTCTAAAGATTGTTCACAGTTTGCATGCTTACTTCCTTCTTCTTGGAGATTTTAATAGTATGTATCCATATAAAGTCAGTTTCCTCGATATTTTTTTACTTTTCTTGCCAATTAGTATTCTGACATGCTTACACCTGTTTTGCATAATGTTTTCCAATTCAACAAAATTTTCTAGTTTGTTGAGTCGCATTATAATGACACCATTGGAATTTACTTAGAGAGATTTTTGTCAGTGTGACAAAAATAATGGGTACTTCCCAGTCACTTTTCTTAGACTCTATTTATATTACTATTCAAAATTTAGATGGAATCAGTGCTAACAGTAGATTACTAAATTTGTTATTGAACATAAGTTGTTATAATGATTCTTAGGGAATTTACAAGAAAATTGTTATTCCCCCGGAACTCGTACTACTTGGTACTTAAAGACACTTTGTTCTTTCTTTTTGCGATATGTAAATGGCTGCCTCTAACAACTTGCACTATGATATTGGAGCAAGTATTAGTGCTGAAAGTGGTACATATGGTTCTCGAATGTTGATAGTTTCATTAAGGTTGATAGTTTACATTAGGTTGAACAAACTACTCATGGGTATATGAAATTTCTATCAGGTGTTTCAAAACTTCAGCAAGTGGTTAAAAAAATCAATATGCAATGCATGTTAACAAAATATGATAACATATCAAGCACTTGAATCCATGAGATCACATGTATAGAATATTCAGAAGTGCATTCAGTTGGTGTTAGCCTAGAAGTTTGGTCATGTATCTGAGTTCATGATTATGATGCCTAAGAAACAATGATTTTGCTCAAATTGGAGGGGATTTCTACTTTCTCATGCACCATCATTCTAATAACAGTATATAGTATGAGCTGATCCAAAATACGTCTCATTTTAAGTGATGTTTCATAATGTTTTCAGTACCAATTATTTATGAAGTGCATCGTGTACGTGATGGGAAAAGTTTTGCAACCCGAAGGGTAGAAGCTATACAAAGAGGAAATGTCGTGTTTACAGTAATGGCTTCTTTTCAGGTAATCCCCTCTTAAATGTAAGGCTCTTCTTTGATCTACCATATTTACATGTTCAAACTGCCAATTAAAGCTAGTCTAATTAACATTCAGGTGGTGACCACTAATCAGTTGTTCATTTTTGGTCCATGTATTATATCATATTGCTCTCTATCAGGCTGTCAAAATTACAGGAAAGAGTAAAATGAACTCAGAACTAAATAAAAGATCAAAGTGGATCTCAGAGAAATTTGATGAAAAGAAAGTAATCCTTTACTGCAAGAAAATTTAATATGTGCCCTTTAACCCTTTTAAATGTAAACCTTAGATTGTTGATTTTTGGACATGACTGAAAGTTAGGGTAAAGGTTGTAGTTCGTCGTATGTGGAATCATTAAGCTTGAAGAAACTCATTGTGGCTCTGCTTATATTTTATTTGGTGCCTAGAGTCTCTTTTATACACATGGATTGAGATGGTGTTGGATTTGGCCTGATATACACAATAGGATCACTGGTTGCAACTATTGGAGAATACTGAAACTAATGATGCCATTGGTAGCCCATTTTTGGTATTATTTTCCCTGTGCTGTGATTGGAACTTTTTCTAAACGCGCTGCTTACGATATACAGAAAGATGAACATCAATTCATTCACCAGGTGGCAACAATGCCTTCCGTGTCTGAACCAGAAGAGGTTTGAAAATGTGGTTTTATAAGTTTCCTACAAGTATCCTGTTTCTTCTGTATTTGAAATGATTGTTTCCTTTTTAGCTTTTTTCCATGGAAGAGTTGCGAGAAAGACGTCTTATTGATCCTCGCCTTCCGAGGTCAGACTTGTTATCTTGAGCATTAGTTTACATGTATAGCAGATAAACTAGTTTCAAAGGTTTATTTTTGTCAAATGTTCACTTTTCTGGATTAGATGTTTTGATTTTTCATCAAGGGTTCTTTTAGTTAGCAAATTGATGTCCCCAGATTGATTTATGTTGCTTTAACAGTTACATGAACCCAAGTGAGACCTAATTCAAAAACAGAAGGAACGATTGTGTTCATACCTGCATCCACTTTAGAATGTAGTTGTTGTCAGGAGCCATAATTCCAGTGATAATAGCACAGCCAAGATATCATAGGAATGTGAAAGGAAGTGTTACTGTATAGAGCTTAATAATTTTTCAGGCTCTCGAGTTGAACTAAATTAAACAGAAGATGCCCTACTGGCTACTAGGAAGCTTCTTTGTTTGGGAAATGAAAAGACACAGGTATTGTCTTTTCGTACCATAATTCTGCATTCACGTCAATAAGGACATGGGCTGGATTTTATTATATCAACCTTCCTCGTGTATTATGCTCTATCTCAGCAACTCTTGCCTGTTTAATTTATATGAATAGATTCGTTTCCTTTAGTTTCTAGTCAGGTTGTCTTAATGTTGCTGTATCAAAATTGTCTTCTCATTTGATAATGTGAAAACTTACCAAAACCTCGAAGCTGATTAAATTTGGTTTGTTGATTATAAACACATGTCGCAGGACATATCGGAACAAGGTTGCTAGTGCTGAATTTTTGACATGGCCCATAGAGATTAAGTTCTGTGAGCCTAATACTTCCACGAATTACACGAAGTCTCCTCCAAGGTCTTTATGTCTTCCCTTCTTGTTTGGTTAAGTTTGTTTCTGATCTAATGATTTTCGAAATAAGATTTGTAGTACTCACTTGTTTTTCTGTTCTATGCTCTGCAGTTTAAGGTACTGGTTTAGAGCTAGAGGGACACTTTCTGATGATCAGGCCTTGCATAGGTTAGTCAGTCTTATTTATGCTGGCATACAGGGACATATTCAAGTGTCTTATAGATTTAAACAAATTAAGATTCAATGATAATCAGATTTTCTTGGCTCAGCTTCCAGGGTATAATATTTGGAGTTTATTAGTGTTTTTTTTTTAATAATTAGGTCAAACCTGGGTATTGGGTATTGTGTTGTGATTGCCTGCCCTTTTTTTTGGTTACTGTATAAATTGGATGTGACACTATATCTCACCTTGGTTACCATATAAACTTAAAATTTGTTATTTCAGTGCAACAACAATATATTTACAATATTATAATGAAATAACATTAATGCATTTCCCATTTATATATAGAATAATAGAAATTCTCATTTTGACCACTTTTTTTATGGACAAACCTTTTCGTTTGAAATACTCTTTTTTTTAATCAAAATTAATATTTTTGTATAAATTCATCCTTTCGATATCAACTTCTCGGCTAACACTGCATTAAATCTATAATAATAGTAATAATAGTTTTTGACATTTTATACGAAACAAAATAGAGAAAAGTGGATGGAAATATAGGTTTAAATAAATGAGTAATCGATAAATTAGAGTTAGTTTTTCTTGTTAATGCTTCAAAATCAAAATAAATAAAAGAAAATTTGGCACAAAGATATTTTGGAGTGACAAAAGTAAGGAAGGACATGAATGTTGGCAAATTACCAACATTAAGGGTTAAGGGTTTATTTGTACCTAAAAATACTTGAAATGTTTACTTGATCCTAGGGAGAAAGGGGCCTTTTCCCTTTTTTTTTTTAATACCTGCGTATTGAGTATTGTTTTGTTGTAATCACCCTCCTAGGGGGAAGGGGCCTTTTCCCTTTTTTTTTTTTTTTTGTTGTATCTGACCTTGGTCCCCATATATGCTGGACATGATATAATGTCCTCACTGTAATGTATAGACCAATCACCCCCAAATATTTGCACTTGATCCCATAGATATAGTGCCGCTTGAAAAACGTGATCTTTACATCTTTGTGGGATGTGAAACTTGACTTTTGGGACATCAAATCAGACTGTTTTTCAACTAGGACTGATGATGGGAAGTTCAGAATAATATTGCTTATAAAATATTCAGACACTGTTCGACTTACTATTTTACAGCAATGCAGATATTGATTAAAAGCTTTGAATTGGCATTGTTTCTTTTAGTGGCATCATATCAGACATTGCTTGACTTCTTTGTTTTACAGTAGTATTGATCAAAAGCGTCAAAAGTAGTATTATTTCTTTGGGTGATATCTTAATATCTTTTACTAGGCTTTTTACCCTTTCCCCAAAATTTGTCAGCATTTATCTTAACGTCCATTCTACTTTCCTGCAGATGTGTTGTGGCTTATGCTTCTGATCTTATTTTTCTCCAAGTCAGTTTAAATCCTCATCGTGAGAAGGGTTTGAAGTCATCTTCTGTCAGCCTAGATCACTCGTGAGTCCATCCATTTTTCTCACATTATGCTAGATTCTCATTTTTATTTTATTTTTTTGTAATTTTTAACAAATTCTCCATATACTCTGATTGATCATATTAAAACTTATATCTGAACACTTACGCCCTTGTTTGACGACCATCAAAATCATTGCATGGAATTTAACTGCATAATCTAATGTATTCCCTCAGGATTTGGTTTCACAGGCCTTTTAGGGCTGATGACTGGCTGCTATATGTGGTGAGTAGAGTAGCTATGTCCGATTTCTCAGTACACAGTTGAAGAACTCTTCTAATGATCTCATGCTCTCGTTTTTCTAGATCGACAGTCCAAATGCGCATAGTGCTCGTGGATTTGTTACTGGACAAATGTTTACCCGGAAAGGAGAGGTAAATAAGTCATTATTCGCACAGATACACACACACACACACATAAAGAACATTGAGTTTAAAATTAAATATCTAATAAATTTATTACTACCAGCTTGTTGTTTCGTTGACACAAGAGGGCTTATTGAGGAAGGCCAGAACACCAGTTCAAGCTACCAAATCGAAGCTGTAAAATTGCCTGGTGCTGCTAAGAGAGGCATCGGCATGCAAATATCGTGATGGAAGTTTTATTTTGGAAGTTAGCTGCCCCATGTAGACGATATGTTGTGGCAGATATAAATATATATACATGTATTGATATATGCGTACAACTCCAATATGTTGTAGATTCTTCTTTAAAGTCTGTCCAGATTAGCTTCAGTCAGAAAAATGCAATTCGGTTCTGTATGTCCAGTTGATCCTATACTGATTGTTTGTCCAGTTTCCATTTTATAACATTGAAATTAAGGCCTTGAATTGGTCTGTTCGGTCTTCTAGTTTACGAGCAGGTTGATGAAAGTCTGGCCCATCTATCGACAGAAAGAACAGATAAAAATAGGTCCATTGCTGGACAAGTTGATGCATGTATAGAATTGTGAGCAATTGGTGAAGCTCGATACATTTTACTTCTATACATACATCTTCATGGTTACTCTGCATTTTCTTTGGTGAAGTGTTTGCTTTCACTGCAATCTCTCTCTCTCTCTCTCTCTCTCTCTCTGCATTTGATACTTAATACTGAGACTTGCATTTGACAACTTTGCGAAACAAATCTTGCTTGCAAAATATGCTATTGGACACAATAGATGTACAGCGTCTCAACAGGCAAACAAGTCGAAAGTAGATCAATGAACTCTCGTTGATATGGCCTAGTTGCATTTGCTTTTTCTCTCATTGCTCTACCATCTACTTCATTAAGGTTAGGAGTACACATACATACCAAGGGAATCGAATACATAACTAAATCAACTGGTTCGTTTCCTTTTAAAGGCAGGATGGATAATTCCATTGGAAGAGTCCAACTTATCAATCCTGGCCATATATTCTTTCATCCTATTCAAGACAACAGGCACTGCAGTGGCATTACTTGATATTTTCTGTTTCAGGAGTTGTATTTTCACAGCTTCATCTGAATCATCCGTGACTGGAAAGCCCGTGGTCTCCCGCAGCAGACCTACACAAGCAAGAACGGTTCAGCACTAAAGAACAATGATGCAGAAAATTTTAATGTTCAGAAGACAGTAGCCATTCAGCACACATACTGACATACACATGTAACACACTCCTAGTTAATCTAACATTTACCTAACCATATATTGCAGCAACAAACCTGCATAAATAGTCAAAAACACAATTTTGAACTCCTAGTTTTAGGATATGCTTATTCAAGAATTTAGAAATCAATTCTAGATCACTTCTCAAACATGATTGACATCTATAATAAAACTTGTCTCCATTTTTTTCTGAAATAACCATTACTTTTCACCTTACATGAATATTTCTTCTAACTTTTCCAAACATGATTTGGCATCTATTGCCAAAGTTCTCTTCCTCAAATTATAAAAAAGGGACTAACTTTAATTATCAAGTCAACTCTCCCAGTTTCAAAACTCTCAATTTTTCAAATTCTGAAACAAATAAAAGTTCTATTAATTCAATAAACAGAATAAAAAAAAATTCCAAGAAACTTAATGCTCATTAATTACAAACATGGGGAAAAAATGAATACAAAACTTTGGGGTTGCTTAAGATACAAAGCGACCATGCAACAAGAATACAATGAGATCTTCAGCAAAAGGAGAAACATCATAAAAAACGTAAAAGCATCATTATTGTAATTTTTCACAGACCTAGTATCTTGGTTTTCAAGGAAGCTATTGCATTAGAGCTCTCGTGTTTAAGCACAGAACTGACACACCAAAATCATGCTCAGCGAATTGGTATACGGCAAGTTAATCAAGGGTGGACAGGAATATGTATGATTCTATTCTCCTTTCAAATACGACCTCCGTTGCATAGACCAGAAAGATAATGCAAAAAAGGGGGGGAAACATCAGTTGGAATGTGAACTAAAAATTTCAAATTTCACACTCAACTTGTGTCTACAGCAGACAATAGGCTACAAGATCTTACTAACAATGCTTTATGGTTAATTTTATAATTTCAGAAGCAAAACAGAGACATTTAAATTACTTACAGAATAATAATAATTGAACCATTGCTTCTGTTTGATATTTTAAGAGAAAAATTTGACAAAACCTTTGGTGACGCCAGCTTCAGGTTGAGGTACCGCTTCGTCCAGTAAATGGGTCGGTAAAACGGGTCTTTGAGTTTCGAGAAGAGAAATGGTGGAGCTGAGTTGAGCCGGAAGAGTGGTTCGGTAGTCGAGTATTTTCTGAGCAATTTGCTCTACTTCTTTTTCCAGAATTAACAACTCTTCTTCTTCCGCAACTTCTTCGAGGTCCGGGCCGTCGTCGTTTCGCGGTTGGGATGACATTAGGATCTTACTCGAGGGCAGAGAGAGAGAGAGAGAGAGAGAGAGGGATTTGGGGCTTAGGGTTTCGAGAATTTTGAAATTGTCAAAGGGCTTCTCCGATTTTGTGGCGGGATGGTTAGGGAAAAAATTGAAAACATTAGCGGGTTGGGGCCAAAAATTCTACCAAATATATTTTTCAATTAAAAAAATGGTTAAATTATATAGTATCACTAAAATATAATAAATTCTTAATTTCATTTCCAATATTTTATACTATAATTCTACACTAAACGAGAATATTTCATAATATTCTTTTTATTTCATTTACAATTATTATTTTATAATTGATAACATATAATGATTTATGAAATTTCATTTAATAGATATCTATATTTAAATTCAAAAATTCATAATAATTATTAAAATATTTTTTAGAACAAATATATTTGAATTAATATAAAATAAAAATACGATTCATTAAAATATTACAAAACAAACGTAAAGTTATAGAATAATATATTCTAAAATAAAAATACGATTCATTAGAATATTCATCTCATAAGTGATCAATTAATGCATTTCCAAGCAAAAAATGTGCTTCTACATCTTGGATTTTTCTAAACCGAGCACGAAAAATTTAAAATTGAGCATTTTCATCAACAATAAATTCAGATAATTAGAAAAATATTTGTATCTTTTTATTTTATTTTATGCGTATTTTTATGTTTTTATTTCATGTACTTTCATCTATTTTAGTATTTTTATGTATTATTAGGAAAATATTTGTATCTTTTTATTTTATTTTATGTGTATTTTTATGTTTTTATTTCATGTACTTTTATCTATTTTAGTATTTTTATGTAGTTTTATTGTTGGTGTACTTTTATTCATTTTAGTATGTTTAATTATTTATCTAATTTTATCTAATTTAATTTTATGTTCCACCATTTATATTTAATTAGATTTATCATATATTCATATATAATAAATTTTAATATTAATTACAACACATTATTTAAAATACAAAATATATAACAAATAACATACAAAAAATACTAAACAAAATATAACATAAAAAAAAAATGACAAAAAAATGTCGTCGGTAGAGAGAGGGACCGTCCCTCTGTCCTCTTCCTTAAAATAGCGGCAAAGATGTTGTATGGTTGGAGACAAATTGAGCGGCATTTAGTGGGAGGAGACGCCTTCTTAAGGGGTGTGCAATGCATCCCCTTATTATTGTAATCAATTTTTATTATTTTCAATTTTGATCGGCCGGTCGATAAAATAATTTCAATTTTAGCATATCGCAATAAATAATTAAATTTTATAATAGGTAGTCAAAATGTCACGATATATTAGTTAAAGTGTAATGATAGATTTTTTCGGCCAGTCAAAACTTTTGCCGAGAATTTTGTATTTGGACAAAAAAAGAGCTACAAATAGCTTATAATTGATGGGTCCAGAACATGTATCGCCAGCAAGAGGAGGAATGCATACCTTTACAATAGAATTTTTCAAAAAATAGTATTCTAAATATTTAATATGAGAATAATAAATCTCTAAAATTGGTTTGTTCGATAACTTTTCCGAAACAAAAGGTTGCTACTTTTTTATTTTACGCCAATTCTCACGTGCACTAGGTGCACATCAGGCGGTCAACACGTTAATCAAAAAATCCGTTAAAATAAGTGATACTTTTTCAATTTGGATGATAATTTTTTAATGTTACGATTGATATTGATTTAAATGGCTTTTTAGTCAACGCGGTGATCATTTAATGTGTATATAGTGCACACAAGACCTGTCCTTTATTTTATTACATATATCTCACTTAATATATATGATTTTTTAGCCGATCAAATTTATCAATTAATTACTTCTATCATTAACAAATTCTTAAATTCGAGCAACATTTTTAAGGATTGTTTACCATTTTACTACATTTGATGGTTACCACTTACCAATTTGAACTTTGAGATTGTTATGTCGCATGATTGCATGAAGGTGATAAAATGAAAGTATGATGAGTATATGTGTGTGTGCGCATGCAAGTGCGTGTTTAATGAACTTTCTAATAAATTGGATTAACCATTTGACAATTTGAGAAGTAGAGACTGGTGTCAACTAGTTGCTTACGGAACTGTTGTGTCATTTTATTATTGGATATTTGGACCACATGTAACATTACAAATAATATCAAAGTCAATTCTTAAAATTAATAGTTGTTAGTGGCAGTGGGGGAGATAGAGAAGATGAAGTCGAACATTGTGTGTTTTTTCTTTTAAATTTTGTTTACAAGTGTTTTTTACTATGAAGTGTAATATAGAATGGGCCATTTTCTAGAATGCTAATTAATACATGGTGGTGATACGATTCCTATACACTTTGACTAAACAAACACAAGAAATATGAGCGAAACATCATTTCTACAACTGAGGTATCAAATTGCATTTGTTGGGCTCAACTTGATATTTCATGCAATCACAATTTGTGTTTCAACATTCATTTTCACTCATCTCTTTTTGGTAGCATGTATATCAAGAAGATTGTGATTGAATATCATATTCATATATACACATAAAGAAGGTGAACAAGTATTGTTGAAAGATGTTTGTTTTCCCTGCTATCATCTATACTCATCTCTAACACCAAAACTACATATTATATGCCACTCTTTTTTCAACCGGGTTGTCTGTCTTCCAAAGAGGTTGGCCATCCATTTGGAGAGTGTTTCTTACTACTACTCCTATTTCTATTCGCACTCACACGAGCCTGAATCAGCTTCTCGTTCCTCATGACCTCGTCTATGTTGCTGTGGAGCCTATGGCACAGCTCATCAAGAGCAAGCATTGGGAAAGGCTCTTCAATAAGAACACCAACCTGCATAAACTCTTCAAGTTTTAAAACACTGTGTGTGCGTGTGTGTGATCTTTATACGCGATGCATATGAAAGATGACCGGAAATACAGAAAAAAGGTGAAGAGAATTACCTCCTCAATGCAAAATAGAGAAGCAGCACTGATAAAAGTGGCAGGTACAACGATCCAGTGACAGTCATCCCAAAGTATGATAGGAAGAGTGAAATGCCACAGGACTAGAAATCTTGAGGTTAATCTAGTGTATGATAGAGGGATAGGCGTGCCGATGATCTGCTCACACACCCCGATTCCCTCATGGAAACAACCGAGTTTTGATTCCTGCAAGATCAATACAAAATCAAAGTTTGTGCCCATTGATAACAAACGATAAAATCAGTTCTACATCCTTTAGTTCTTGGATCTTTGCCCATAATTCATGCTTCTGACTTATTATGCTACTAGCATTCAACACTCTGGATCTGTTGTTTCAATTACACGTTACAAATGCACACTCAGCATACATTTTTGGAGGAAACACATTGATTGAACCAAATGATGCTTGCAACTCTCAAATCAAAGAAAAGGAATTTACCAACACTTGGCGCTTTGTGGCCTCCAAATCAAGCAACTGCAGACTTTGAGAGATGAACTCGATGATGCAGCGAGGCTGGTGTTTCGTGCTCAGAACTACTGCCAGGTCATCCACCTCCAGTATATTCTGAAGATCTTGCTCAATATCTGACCCATAAATGCTGTGACACTGCATATAGAGGCATATCTCAGTTATCAAATCAAAGCAACCATCTTCCTTCTATTTACAAGTTTTTTTTTTAATCATCATAAGAAAATGCAGATACAATCTTCAACAAACAAAAAGGAAGTCCTCATCCAAACATAGAGGGAAAAATGATGGCTGCAGGTGTCGATTGGAACAGTGAATGCTCGCACTTCCAAAAGAGTACAAACTACCAGAAATTCTAATTCCTTCCAAATTAACAAAATGAGGAATCTAGAAGCAAACTCTCCCACAAAACACAATCTTCAAAAATGTACAATATGAAAAAGAGTGAAGAAGAAAACTTGACTCTTAGAAATCTCCTTCTATTCACATTAAATCAAAGCATAACTATTATCTGCAACCATCTTATACCTCAAAATCATCAAACAACTAGCTCCCCTTTCATATTCTACACGCAGGCAGAAACACAATTTCTAAGTTGTGACCACAAACAAAATCGAAGCAAGCAAATTCAGACATCCAACATGATATAATAAATTATTATCCAATGGCATTCCAAAATAAACACTCATAGTTCTATAAATTAGAACCTTAAGAGCAACGGGAAACGCCATGATATACTGCAAAATGGCCTTTTTAAGCATGGCATCATCACTGCTCTGCACATTAGCAATAACCTGCCTAGCAAAGTCATCAGCCCCAGCAATAACCTTAGTCCAAGCCATCTTCCCTCTCTCGAACCGCGAATACGAGGCCTCCGTCCTAAACACAAGCAGCAGCGCCAGAGCCGGAGCAGTGAGCTGATACGGCAGAGAAGAGGCCCTCAAAATTGGGAAGAACTCCGGCAGCCAATGCAGTGAAACGGCGGAGTTATAACTGGCGACGATGACTGCAACCGACGTGAACACGATCACCGGCGGCACCAAGGACAGAACCACGCGCGAGCTCAAGCTCGTCAAGAAGTGGCGCACGTGGCGCAAGGAGCTCCGGTGCTGCACCCAATTCTCGTGCTCGTACAGCGATCGCTTCTGCTTCATGCCTCTCTCTTTGATCTTGTCGGCCCAATCGGGGATGGCGAGGAGAAGTGAGAGAAGGGCTGAATCGCGATTGGGAGATGGGTTTGAGGGTTTGGAGGATTGGCAGGCGCAGGGGGGTTTGAAGGTGGTTATGTGGGGATTCTTGGA
Organism: Perilla frutescens; assembly: GCA_026008535.1. Taxonomy (NCBI): domain Eukaryota; kingdom Viridiplantae; phylum Streptophyta; class Magnoliopsida; order Lamiales; family Lamiaceae; genus Perilla; species Perilla frutescens. Next base: position 36,629,913 of record BRKX01000012.1, read on the forward strand.
GGGATTGAGCAGGGGTGAGTGGTGGTGGAATTTGGAGAGCATTTTTGGAGTGAAGTGAGAACTTGAGGGTGGAGATGCTTTTGCTGATTGATTAATGGAGCTTTTCATTCGAATTAGGTCGGAGGAGGGAAGTGTGCATCAGAGCGTGGCAGACAGTGTGAGAGAAAGGAAGGTTTTAGGAGAGAGAGAGAGAGAGAGAGAGAATTTGGATAGGCAGTTGTTTGAAACAGTTATAACATGTGACTCAGGTTCCTACACATGTTTTGTTGTGGAAGGAAACTCATGCCACTGCTATTGCTATTGGAATTTCTTTTTATTTTCTTCTACTTCAAGTTTTTATATTTTTTTTAATATCAATTCGGAATTTTAAAAATGAAAACCATTTATTTAGCATATGAATAACTAAAATTATCAATCTACAACTTTAAATATCTTATATATCGATTCCATTTTAATTTTTATATTAATTTTCAGTGTTCCGGATCATTTTTTTTTAATGTCTCGAATTAATATCTATTTTTGGAACTCTAATTCAATAAAACTCATGATTTAAACTAACCAAACGCCCGACTAGTTTTAGGATATTACAGCCCCGAATATCTCCAAATGCGATTATTTATACGCAAGCACTTTATTTCTTGAATAAGTTTGTTTTAATTTTTTTTCTACTTTTTTTTTGTTGCATATAAATAATTTACAGGGAAAAGAACAAAAACACACTTAACATATCGGTCGAGTCTCGATTATACATTTAAAGTATGACTCGGTTGGTTAGGTCCCTTAAGAAATTTTCAAATAAAAAGTGCGTTGAGAACCTTTTGTGACGGAAATTGGAACATGGTGTAATTTATTTAGTAACGGCGTTTATTCTAGCAATGGAGATCTGGACGCCGCTCTGTCTTCTTCGTCCAAACATCTGCCGAAGCCTTTTAAGAGAACTCATCGTTCCCCAACTCTCCCCCAAATCAACTCACTCAAGACATGCCCTTCCCACATTTACTAATGTTATTCTGGATAAAGATCTAAATGCTAAGATATATCTGATTTCTCCCACTAGCAAGCTTCTTCCAGATTTTTAGCATCTAATTTCAGATTGCTAGGTTTGTTCATCAAGGCTTGTACATTTGTTTATCTAATTTTTATACCTCTCTCTCTCTCTCTCTCTTTTTTTGTTAACGGATTCATCTTTCAAGTGTAAACTACATGTACTTTTTTTTTCATAATATATAGTTTATACTATGCATGGCATTGGATAGGAAAAAGCATAAAAAATTATATACGCTATTGTTATTATTATATTATTAATCAAATTTATAATTTATTATTTTATCGGATTTTTTTAGCAGTATTTTATCGGATGATTTAATAATATTATCATTAATCGAGCTTCAAAAAGAAAAAAAAATTTGGACCATTTCTCGATTTATGCGTGTCATCCTTGCGCAGGGGCCATGCTAATCTTCTCTGTATCGTTCCAATTTTATCGGATGTCCCCGAAGGGACAATCTTATTGTGTCAGTCTAGTGAATATAAAGGGGAAAAGGATGTATTGTTCGGGCGGTGTGGGACAATTCATTATATCATTAAATTGGGCCACCCAGTATTTTATTGGGCCTCGTATGTTGGATTGGACATATTTCATGTTCTCTTCAATCAAGTCTTGATTTCATTTGGGTAAATTCTATTTTTATTTTTTGAATACTAAGAATTGGGAGTCCCCAGTTTTACAATTTTATTCATGAAGATACAATTTTTCACTATCAGGTTCCCTGCACATGCATGAAATATTATTTAAAATGAATAAATTGTGTAGGTCAAAGGAAAATTGGTGTAGCTGCAATATTGTTTATGCCTTAAATCCTACTAGTAAATCATATGTGCATTCACGTAATTTAATTGTGACTATATATTAAAAAATTTGAGAATAACATTATCTACGTATCCGGCACTTGATTTAAAGGCTAGTGAAGATCAATTTTTGAGATATTTTTTTTCTTTTAATCAAGATCAACTAGTGAACATGAGTCGGTGAATCTCAACATAAACTTCCAAAACTGTATACCATGCATGTTTGGCAATTCATCCCCTTTAAACTCCTTGGTTTTCAGATGATCTCATTTAATTTTTTAGGTTCATCACTCTCCCCATTTTGCTTCTCAACTTGTGCGTAATGTTTATATTGCAAATAAAATCTGCTGATTTCCTCAGCCTCAATAAGGTTTATAAGCAGAGCTATCTTATGATCACTCGTTGTTTTGCTTGTTTCAAGTTTTGCAACTCAAACTCACCCCTTCAAATTCATTACTCCATGATTTGAGAAAGGATTTTACCCTAGAATCCGAGTCAATCACGCTTAACTTCTCCGATAACCAGTTAAGGCCTCTCTCGTCCCCCTTCAACCTAACAATTTCCATCTGAAAACTAAGGTCCGGCGGCATGAGTTCAGTGAGTACGAGAGTAAACACAACTGATTCTACAAAGAAAAAATGATGACGAGAGACCATAACTGTAATTTCATTAAAATCTTATCTAAACTTTGACAATAGTAAGCATTTAGGAGGAGCAATTTAAATAAATGATGGTTTGATTTGTAAAAAGTAGTTTTACTTTACAAACTCATGTCACAAAAAGAGAGAAGAAATGCTACAGTGGCCATGATCTTAGCGGTGTTGGGGTAATATCTCGAAGGGGTATCATAGAAATTTCAGAGAAACTGAAATCTTCCTGCATTTCCACTAGAATATTATCACTATAAGTCAGTCCAAATCGATGTTGATAGACCTGGGGAGGACGGCATAACAACAGATTTGAAATTCTTCGTCCACACCACGGCATAAGACTCGCTGTTAGCCCAAGAATCGACATTCTTGGTGAGGATCATCAATTCCATTCACACAACTGGGCAAATCTGAATGAGCTTAACTGGAGTGACTGATCAAACTAAGCTCGAAAGGATAACATGATCAGCATTATAGTGCATTGTATATAGTACAAGTGCGGACAAGATGCAACGAGCACATGACAACATATATTGCAGATAGCGAAAACAGGAACAAGCAAAAAATTCAGTTTGCGGTTATACAGAACTGTGTCAAACTATTATCAGAGTATTTCACAGATTATGGATGTTTCTCTGAAGCAGTGGGGGGCAGCTTTTTTATCTCACTTTGTGGAGTTTCCTTCTTCGCTCCAAAAATGAACTCTTTCACTGACTGTTCGGCTGATAGCACCGCGTTTCTTATCTGCCATTGTGCAGTAAATATAACGACCAAGTAATGGCATATACTAACATGTACATGATGTGAAGTTCAGCAATGGAGCACAATTTGCAGCAGTTCTCATCCCTGGCAGAAAATCGCAAGTAGAAAACACTATCCCCCCCCCCAAAAAAAAATCTTCAAACAAACATAAGATTTGATAAAATATTAGATGATAAAAGTAAACATGTAATGTATGCAATTCAACAATGGCAAAGCACAATTTGTCCCCATTCTCCCTGACTATACTAAGTTACTAACAACAGAGTGCTCCCACTCCCACCCCATCCAATAAAAAAGAAATAAAAAAATACAGGGTATAATTCAATTGATTTCTATTTTCTACTCTGTTCGAACCACAATAAAATATATATGTGTGTGTGTGTGTGTGGTTTTCTTTTTCGCCAAAGAAAAACCATCTAAAGTAATCATGACTCACTGATTAATAAAATCAGATAGGACTATTGTAGTTTCCTAGTACTGCTCACTTCAACGCACAAAAAATAGACAGTGAAGTGACAAGTTATCACAAATGTGAAAGACAACATACAAAACCAGACTGCATTTAACAAATAAGAGGATTCAATTCAGTATTGTTGAGAGAAGCAGCTGTTACTTTCTACGGTCTAGCTAGCCTGAAGCATGGAAAGAACTTCATAATATATTAGACATACTTGCTCACCATATAATATATAGGATTCAAGAAATCACATCTTTTGCATATAATACATGCACCAGGTTGACGGATGCATGCCACCTATGCGAGTGTTGTATGCATTGGATGTTCCATCTACTGGACTTTCTATATAGTTTCGATACTACTCTTCATTTATTTAAGAAGCCTGGGGTCACAGGTTGAGTTAGTGGTGACCTTGCAACATATCAAAGTGCATGGAGAAATAAACGATACTACTCAAAGTCAGCTAGAAGGTTATTATCATGCAAAAAACGATTGTGAATTTTAAGTCCCACATAGCTCTCCTTTCACATGCATGATGTAAAATTTCAGCCAACTAAAACTTCTGCGAATCTCATCCAAGTTCACTAGTTTGTTGATAGCTTTTAACTACAATACGGCAGTCAGACTCGATAATGTAGCCTTTCCCAATCCATTTTTCAAAATGAAGCTCTTAATCCATACTTCCACCCTTTCCCATATTACAATTCAAATTAATAAAGCTAAACTTTAGTTTAATTCACATGTCTCTATCTCCATATTCCCACTTTCAACTTCCTCACACTGTTGTCATTGCATTTAATGGCAGTTTTATGCATTACCTCCTCAGCTAGTGGAATTCATGTATTCATTATTTCATTCCCCACCACCAGTCCACCAACAAGCATGAAGCATCCACCTTTCATTCCCATTCCAATTTCATTGACAATTATCAAAGTTTTCAAATTCATAAGTCAATTTTATTAGTGAGAGATGTCTCCTTCTCTCGAACTTAATTAGCACCAACACAATCCAATCCAAAATTTTAACCTTCTCCAATCAATCCATCCTTCAAATCCCATTAATCTCTTTCTCTCTCTCTCTCTCAGGCCACAAACAGGCGACAGAAAATCTAATTTAACAGAAATCTCTCAATTCTAAAACAGCATCAACTCAAACTGGAACGAATAAAACAGAAACCCACCAAAAAAATAACGAATTTAAGAGAATCAAAGTTGATAGAGATAGACTTACGGGGTCAAGAAAGCTGGGCTCGGGACCGTAATCAGCAGTTAGCAGAAAATAAGAAGCGGTGACAGTGGCTATCATCGTTGTCCTCCTCACTAGCTTGTCTATTTTCGGGTCCATTTCTTTACGATTTTTAAAATTTCTTTTTCAGGGGAAGAGAGAGCTTTATTAATTGTGATAAAAAAGAGTGTTGCATCACCATAATCATAGGAACATCCAATAATTTACAAGTGTGTTTCTTCTTCTGGATGGTACAATGCGGTGGCGTCGATTTACAAAGTTTTTTTATAGGTCCTTCCAGTTTGTGATAATAATGTTTTGACCCCAAGTATTTTTGTGCTCTCTTAAATTTTAGAGAAAAAAAAATGTGGAAATACACCCCCAACTTTTATTTATTGAGACAGATTCTTCCTTAATGTTTTTCTAGACCAATTAAGTTCGAAAACATATATTTATGGAACAAATACTCTCAAACGTTTACCTAGAGGAGTTGACCCCCCCCCCCCCTAATCTTCTTTTTGGGCCAATTAAGTCCACAAAAATTATTTTTATGGAGTAAAAATCACCATCATTTTTGTTGGTATATATTAGTTAAATAAAATCAATAATAATAATCAATTTTTAATTTCTTTATCGAATAGAAAAGTAATTTTATACTTTATTAAATAATATATTATCTTATACTATTTCAAATTTAATGTGTATTTACTATATTCTAATATGGACGTTTAATCACACATAAAAATATGATAATATTTTTTAGTGAACTTAATTTTGAGTATAACAAAATATATAACGATTAAAATAAATATAAGAAGAAAATTTATACGCCTTTTATATATATTCAAATTATTATTATATGTACCTAATGATTTGAAATGTTGAAGAATGAAAAATAATCATTTTGATTAATTTTTATGATAAATAAAAATATTTATTAGTTATCATAAAATATTATTATTGATGGATAATATTTATAAAAAGAGTTGAGATTTTTTTTTATTTTTTTATTAACTACAAATATAATTGATTTATTTTATAATATTAATCAATGATGCGTATATTTATTCCATAAAAACAATTTTTGTGAACTTAATTGGTCCAAAAAGGGTTATGAGGGGAATATGCTCCTCTAGATAAACATTTGGGGGTATTTGCTCCATAAAAAAAAGAACTTAATTGATAAAAAAAAAAACGTTAAGAGTGAATGTGCTCTTCAAGATAAATGTTGGGGTGTATTAGAACGTTTATCCAATTTTAAATTTAGGACTTTAAATGAGAGCCTAAACCGTCCCGGTGGGGAATGGTCTAGTGGTGGAGTGAAGTTACTTGAAGATAAAAAATCACGAGTTCAAATCTCCTCAATACCACAAATTGAATGTGTGAGTAAAAAAAATGTATAGGCTAAACCAACCATAATATATTGCACTTTTTAATACATCACTTTAACCTATTTCCGACTACACATTACCTAGACATTATGATTATTCTGCTTTCTATAATTATATTTAAAACAATTATATAATCATACGGTCGTTTTTTCTTTGTCAGTTTTATTTAAAAATATTTCAATCCAATTAGGATTTAATAATTTATTAATATCAATCATGATTTATTATTCTTAATTAAAGTTTATTAATGTCAATTAGGATTTATATTGAATTTTAAAAAATCAATTGTCGAGCGCACTATACAAAGCACCAGATAAGTTTTTTTATATTAATTTATTTTATTTTTAAGGTTCATTAATTTCGTTTTAAAGTATATATTTATTTTTAAAAAATTAATTAACCAGTTCACACAGTAGCATTGGGCGAGTCGCCGGCATTGATTCAATAATTTCATTTTAAAGTATATATTTTTGAAAAAAAACTAAGAAAAAAAAATGACTGATAAACATGGATTTTTCATGCATTTTGAGGTCTATTTTGGATGATAATTCTTGTGCATTGCATGCATATTTTGAGAAGTTGCGCATAGTTTTTTTCCATATGTTGTGCAGTGTCACGTCTTTGCTCATTTTGAAGGGATTTAATGCCAATTATTTTATGAGATTCAAATGAGCTAGGAAAGTACCTAAGAAGATAGAAGATCGAGTTAGGAGTGCGTTGCAACTTGAATTGGGTCAATCGGATGAGAAACGAGCGAGAATGGAGCAAAACGGTGAAGTGTGTCGGGTGACGAAAAAGAGCACGGCCCGTGCTCTAAGGAGAACGGTCCGTGCTCCTGTCTCGGTGAAGCAGACGAGTTTTTATGTAATTAAGAGCACGGACTGTGCTCCCTGTTGCACGGCCCGTGCTTATATCGGCGACTTGCGGTGGATTTTCTTTTGGACGGACTCTCCTTCCTTCTATGGGTTTTAACTCCCTCTACTATTTAAAGGGAATTCATGAACGAATTTGGGGACCTCTTTTTCATTAATTTTCAGTTTTATTTTAGATTTCATAGCGGCAACACATGAAGATTCAAGATTGAAGTTTTATGCATTGAGTTTCTCTACGGTTTTTCTAACCTTTATTATTTAATTATGTTTCTTTATTCTTTCTTTCTTTTAGATTTCATTATGTGTGAGTAGTTCGTATAATTAATTCTAGGGTTTGTAGCATGTGTGAAATTATGTATTGATTTAATTCTTCATCAATTGTCCTTCCGATTATCGTGTTCATCAATTAACTGCAACTAACACAGGTCCCACCGGGGGTGCCAAAAAAGTTGATGCACTATTTATTATGCAATTAACTGCAACTAACAAAGGTCACTGCAATATAGGTAGTAAATTAGATATCGTATCCACATGGACTGTAATTTCGATCACACTAAGTACTAGATTAACAGGTTTCTATTATTCAGGCTACCTATATTTGGGTTGAATTAATCATAGGAAAATAAATAAAATTAAATTACTAAACTCAATTATCAAATAAAATGCAAATTGAACAAGCTTAAAAATGTGAACTATCAAATAACGAAACTAATTAATCATAGAGAATGCAAACACATGCAAACTCGACCATAAGCTTGCCAATCGTCTAACTCATTTATACTTGAACATATAAGAATAAAGATAAAAAAAGGTCTTTAATATATGATGTAATGTATAGACATTGGTTAAGGTTAGAAAATTTTGGCAAAGTGACTCAAATGCAACTTCAAACCACTCACACATTCTTTCTCTTTCAAACCCAAGTATGGATACAAAAATCCATCTTCTTACTTCTCCAATTCACCCAGTCATCTCTAAAATCTCCCAATTTCCATGTACTCTGTACACACTTCATCATTCTCTTATACTTTACAAAATTCAAACAATTAAGCCAACAAATGACAAAAATTCTCAATTGTCATCTATTTAAGTTGGCTTTTTCATTCTTTTTTCATTCTTTTTTTTCGTTCTTTTTTTTTCCAAAGCTTATGAGAATAACAAAACATTTAAGCACCAAATTATATACATTCCTTCACCCAAATCATTACTACTCATCAAAATAGATTCCCTTATTCACTATCCAAACCTCATATCATCCAAGTTTATGAACAAAAGGTAATTATGGCTCAAAATTGGATAGCAAATGTCAATTTTTCTGGGTTAGTGTTTAGAAAAATCATGTGGCTAAGAACGGATGACCTTAAATCATATCTAAATCCTTTACATGCTCAAACAACTTGATTAGAAATCATGGCAAGTTCTACAGACACAGATGCATGCATGACAAGCACTCATCAAAGAATGAATTGTCAATGATACAACAGTTTAAAGCTCAAATCTCAGAGGATTGTCCATGCTTCAATCTACTTAAATAAGAAGAGCACATTGATTCATACAACTTATAAGAAGTCGAATTTATTCAAGTTTTCACAAATAAGCTCAGTTTTCATCATTGGCATCTGATGTGACCCGGACAATGAATCCAAGACACGAGATATATGTAAGCGGAAGACTTCAAGAACGAACTATGTCAGCTATAAACAAGTGGAATCAATCTGACTCAAATTAAAAGATAGAACTTACTAGAAAATAAGGACTCGAACTAGGACTCGATTGGAACACTTGGTAGGACTTCGATGGTGGCTGGTGCGGTGGCAAACGGCGGTGAGGGCGGCGGTGGTTGGCGTGAAAGGTGGATTTGGCGGCAGTGAAGGTAGTTGTGGATTGGATAGATTGGTGAACCCGTGTTGTTAAACCCGAACGCACTCGTCTAGCTTCTCTAAATAGCAATTCTCCCAAGTACTTGAATATACCCTGAAGAACCTAAATAAGACTATTGTTTTGCTAAATCAAAAGAATTGTTTGTATAAGATTTGATCAACCTAAGGATCTAGGAGACAAAAGAGAAATAACTTCTTGAATTCATGCAATTGTCTAACTTTTGAATGTTACATAATACTCCTATTTATAATAGCTAATAATCGAAATCTAGGACCTATAGAAGAGATAAAATTGATCCTAAACTAGTTCTAGTCAAACTAGGATTGTTACCTTATCCAAAATCTGTTTTTAAGGTAAGAATCAAAAGATACCAAAAATAAAAATAAGAAAAATCTATCTAGATAAAGATAAATCCCAAAGTGGATTTGGGCTTGTAGTTCACGTCAATTTGGATCCAAACACACGACCATGGGCTGGATTGGGCTTGTCTAAGCTGTGTTCGAATTATTCACCACCTTTGCATGAAAAACAGCATCTCCCGATTTCCCATGCAAACGCGTATAACTTTTCATGCACACGTCCAAATGGTGTTATTCTTCTTCTCACGTTTTCATGCTTCCTTCTTTATCATTAATGAATAGCATGGTGATCAATCTCGATCTGCCCTTCACTTCATCTTCATCTTCATGCATTTTGAATTTGCGCCTTATTGAAGCTTGTAGATAAGCTTGTAACTTCTTAGCTCACAAACGCGTCATAGGACCTTTGAATTGCAGCTCCGGATCATCGTCTTCATTGCCTTGCACGACCTCATCAGCATCTCACGAGTTCACAAAACACGACTCTATAAACAACTAAACAAAAAAACTGATGCTAAGAAAAAAACAAATGTGCCAAACATATCAAATCTATCCCCCTAGTGTATATATTCCCTAAGATTAATTAGTTTCATTATTTGATAGTGACTTATGTTAGTTGCAGTTAATTGCATAATGAATAGTATATCAATTTTTTAGCGTCATTGCTGAGGACTGTATTTGATTATACACTGATATTATTACTAATAACAATTTATTACTTCAGGTAGTTTATGAGAATAAGGTCTACACACCCACATGTAGATCATGTTCTAAGTTTCCCTGATCGAGCTCATAGACAGAGGAATAAGGAGCGAAGAAGACAAGAGGAAGAAATGACAACCAATAATGAGAACATGGATATGGAAGCATTGGCTAGAAGGCTTCCAGAGATGGAGCAGAAACTTACTCAACAGGCTGAGCCTGAACAAGAAACATCACCTCTAAATCAGTTGTATCGGGCACCGCTTGACAGATACTTAAGTGCCGAATGGGGTGGCGGTATTGTTGTAAATAAATTTAAACTCTGTCCAGCTCTGATCAACATGGTAGCCAAAGAGCAATTCAGTGGAAAGGCTACAAAAAATCCAAATGCTTATCTGGATGCATTTTTGGATATATGCAACACGATTAAGATCAATGGTATGAGTGACAACATTATCCAGATGAGGATGTTTGTCTTCTCTTTGAGGGATCGTGCTAAAGAGTGGTTCAAGAGTTTATATAAGACGTCCATTACTACTTGGGATCAGATGTGTCAGACGTTTCTCGCCAAGTATTTTCCACCTTCAAAAACTTAGAAAATCATTGATGAGAACACTCATTTTTCTTAGATGATGAATCAATTTATGAAGCTTGGAAGAGGTACAGAGACTTGATGCAATTATGTCCATAACACGGATTCAGTGCTGACTAACAAATCACGCATTTCTACAGTGGTCTGACCAACAACACCAAGAGATTAGTGGACGCCTCCGCTGGAGGATGTCTCGTGAATAGGATTGCGGCTAAAGCACTAAGGATTATTGAGAAGATGGTGGCCACTAGTTATCAATGGCCAATGGAGAAAAAACCAACAAGGCCAGCTGCTGCAGTATCTAACTCGAGAGTGGATGATTTGGTAGCCGATGTTGAGCTTTTGAAAAATCAATTTCTTGAAGAGCGGCGTGTACATATGGATGTTAATGCAGTGCAACGGCAAGGTTCTGAATCCACCAAGTGTCAATTTTGTCAACCAGAGAAACTATAATGGTGGGAATTACAACAGTGGACATCGGGGATTCCAGAACAACAACATGACGTACCATTCAAACAATATGAATCATTCTAATTTTTCTATGCTAATTCCAATAACACCTTGCAACCTTCGGGTTTTGTTGCTCCAGTTGTAGGTCCTTCCAAGCCAAAGAAGTTATCAGTTGAAGAAATCTTCAATCAATTGATGGTGAATCAAAACAACTTCATTGGTGCCACGAACACAAAGATCACCCAGATTGAAGGGACTGTGAATGCTTTGTCCAAGCAAGTGAGTATGCTAGAAGTTCAGATGGGTCAGATGGCTAACAATTCTTCTACCCAACACAAGCCGGGCAAATTTTCAAGTCAATCAGTGGTCAATCCTAAGGATCATTGTAATTCTATTCAAGTGGTACATGGCGCGTCCAATGTCATTCCTGCAATAGAACAAGCTATTGAGATACCTTTCTCTGCTTTGAAATTGGTGACATCTACTACTCTTACTTCTACAAATTTTGTTGTTTCTACTATTTCTTCAGTCAAAATACAAGAGGATGAGAAGACCGATCATATCTTAGATATCTTCAAGAAGTTACATATCAATATATCTTTTCTATATTCTTTAAGAAATTTACCGGGTTGTGCTAGAAATTTGAAAGAAGCTGTCTCAAGAAAGAAGAAGTTGAAGAATGAGGAGATGGTACACTTAGTGTAAGAATGCAGTGATTGACTGCAAAAGAAATTACCATTAAAGATGAAGGATCCGGGCAGCTTCACCATTCCTGTGAAGATTGGGAGATCATATTTTGAGAGAGTGTTATGTGATTCTAGAGCTAGCATAAATTTGATGCCCTTCAATATCTACAAGAAGCTAAAATTATGGGATTTGAAGGAGGTGGAGATGAAAATCCAGATTTGAAGGAGGTGGAGATGAAAATCCAGCTTGCCGATAGATCTTGTACCAAGCCACGAGGAATCATTGAAGATGTGCTTGTCAAGGCGGATAATTTGATATTTCCTGCTGATTTTGCAGTGTTGGATATGTCCGAAGACCCTAAGATGCCTTTAATCTTAAGGAGACCATTTCTTGCTACTTGTGAGGCTGAGCTAGACATGAAGAAAGACTTGATGAATTTGGAAGTTGATAGAAAAAGAGTTATATTTCGAAATCCTCCACCAAAGGAAGCCCTGCAGTGTGAAGATGTAAGCTTGGCTAATAGCTTCATGGATTGTATGGATGGTGAGAAAGATAAAAACATGTGATAGAGGCGCCACAACTGTCTGTTCCTAAAGCCAAAAATGTACAGTCATTTGAGATGTGCATGGTTTTTCAAGATGATGGGGGATTTTCTACAGCTCCAGCTCCCAAGAAGAAGATAGTGAAATTTCAGGTCTTTCAAAAGAAAAATATGAAGGGAGCCATGCTCGTTGAAGTTGTGCATGTAAATAAAGTAGTGGAGGTAGATAACAGTCGTAAAAGAGGAAGATCTTACTATTGGTTGGAGTGTTGCTTTAGACCTCGTTGACTGTTGAGGTATCGTCTAGCTAAAAACGTTAAATAAAGCACTGGATGGGAGGTAACCCATCATTTTTATTACTTTGTTTATTTTTTGTTTTCTTTTCTTTAGTGTTTTTTTAGCATCCTAGCATGTAGAAAGGTGTTTTGGAGCACAAAGACAAGTTGAGATGATCTAATACCATTTTCAAGATCTTTTTTTCCATACTAGCGCGGTGAGTTCATCCCAAACACATCTTTTATTTAGTTCCCTCCAAACTTATTCTCTTTACAGTTGAATAAGTTTGAGGAAGGGATAGATATGATATGTTTAGCACGTTTGTTTTTTTCTTAGCATCAATTTTTTTTATTTAGTTGTTTATAGAGTCGTGTCTTGTGAACTCGTGAGATACCGATGATGAAAACTGAGCTTATTTGTGAAAACTTGAATGAATTTGACTTCTTATAAGTTGTATGAATCAATGTGCACTTCTAATTTAAGTATATTGAAACATGAACAATCCTGTGAGATTTTGAGCTTTAAATTGTTATATCATTGACAGTTCGTTCTTTGATGAGTGTTTGTCATACATGTATCTGTGTCTGTAGAACTTACCATGGTTTCTAATCAAGTTGTTTGAGCATTTAAAGGATTTAGATATGATTTAAGGCCATTCGTTCTTAGCCACATGATTTTCCTAAACACTAACCCAGAAAAATTGACCTTTGCTATCCAATTTTGAGCCATAATTATCTTTTGTTCATAAACTTGGATGATAAGAGGTTTGGATAGTGAATAAGGGAATCTATTTTGATGAGTAGTGATAATTTGGGTGGAGGAATGTATATGATTTGGTGCTTAAATGTTTTGTTATTCTCATAAGCTTTGAAAAAAAGAACGAAAAAAAGAAAGAAAACAGAATGAAAAAGACAACTTAAATAGATGACAATTGAGAATTTTTGTCATTTATTGGCTTAATTGTTTGAATTTTGTAAAGCATGAGAGAATGATAAAGTGTGTACAGAGTACATGGAAATTGGGAGATTTTAGAGATGATTGGGTGAATTGGAGAAGTTAGAAGATAGATTTTTATATCCATACTTGGGTTTGAAAGAGAAAGAATGTGTGAATGGTTTGAAGTTGCATTTGAGTCACTTTGTCAAAATTTTCTAACCTTAACCAATGTCCATACATTACATTCTATATTAAAGACCTTTTTTATCTTTATTCTTACATGTTCGAGTATAAATTAGTTAGACGATTGGCAAGCTTATGGTTGATACTTTTGCATTGCATTTGATTCGATAAGAGTACATCTTACACCCTTGAGAGATGAGTGATACAATTATCGATGAGGTTCTTGTTTAGATCTATTGAGATTGGTTGTGTATATGATTCTATGAGTTATAGGATTTTGATTTGTTCTTGAAAATATATTTAGATTTGTTCTTAAGGCATTAATGATCGAGCTTACTATGCCCTTCTATGTTTATTTTCTTAGTGTTCTCCTCATTGTTCGAGGACGAACAATGGTTCAAGTTTGGGGGATTGATAAACGTGGAATTTTTTATACATTTTAAGGTCTATTTGGATGGTAGTTCTTGTGCATTGCATGCATATTTTGAGAAGTTGCGCATAGTTTTTCATATGTTGTGCAGTGTCACGTTTTTGCTCATTTTGAAGGGATTTAATGTCAATTATTTTATGAGATTAAAATGAGATTTGAAAGTAACTAATAAGCTAGAGGATCGAGTTAGGAGTGCGTTGCAACTTGAATCAGGTCAATCGGATGAGAAACGAGCGGGAACGGAGCAAATCGGTGAAGTGTGTTGGGTTGCGAAAAAGAGCACGGCCCGTGCTCTAAGAAGCATGGTCTGTGCTCCTATCTCGGTCAAGCAGACGCGTTTTTATGCAATTAAGAGCACGGACCATGCTCCATGTTACACGGCCCGTGCTCATATCGGCGACTCGCGGCGGATTTCCTTTTAGACCGGACTCTAATTCCTTCTATGAGTTTCAACTCTCTCTACTATTTAAAGGGTATTCATGAACGAATTTGGGGACCTCTTTTTCATTAATTTTTAGTTTTATTTTAAATTTCATAGCGACAAGACATGAAGATTCAAGATTGAAGTTTTATGCATTGAATTTCTCTACGGTTTTTCTAACCTTTGTTATTTAATTATGTTTCTTTAATTTTTCTTTCTTTTAGATTTCATTATGTGTGAGTAGTTCGTATAATTAATTCTAGGGTTTGTAGCATGTGTGAAATTATGTATTGATTTAATTCTTCATCAATTGTCCTTCCGATTATCATGTTCATCAATTCACTGCAACTAACAAAGGTCCCACCGGGCATGCCAAAAAAGTTGATGCACTATTCATTATACAATTAATTGCAACTAACACAAGTCACTGCAATATAGGTAGTAAATCAGATATCGTATCCATAATGGACTGTAATTTCGATTAAGGTCATAGTCATCGACTCATCGTATGCTAGCTAATTAATTTGAGTCCTGGCGGAAATAATTAATTAGTGGGATTAAATTGAATGATTTGATACACGTACTTGTGATCTGTAGGAGGTTTTAAATATGTTGATCTATCGGGAGTTAACAATTAATCTAGAGATAAAAGTAATAGATAAATTGTTAATCTACTTTTACCTTAAGACCTGTCGGAGATAGGTAATTAGAATTCTGATCCTCCACCGATAATTAGATTAAATTGGAAATTGATGAAAATAGATTAGTATATAATGAATTACCTAGGATTAATTAGTGTCGTTATTTGATAGTTCACATTTTAAGCTTGTTCGATTTGTAATTTATTTGATAATTGAGTTTAGTAATTTAATTTTGTTTATTTGTCTAGGATTAATTCATAGGTAGCCTGAATAATAGAAACATGTTAGCCTAGTACTTAGTGTGATCGAAATTACAGTCCCTGTGGATACGATATCTGATTGACTGCCTATATTGCAGTGACCTGTGTTAGTTGCAGTTAATTGCATAGTGAATAATGCATCAGGAACGGTCGCAACATGCCATGTGTCCGTCTCACAATAGACATACTCTTATATTTATTAATTAATTGAAC
Organism: Perilla frutescens; assembly: GCA_026008535.1. Classification (NCBI taxonomy): domain Eukaryota; kingdom Viridiplantae; phylum Streptophyta; class Magnoliopsida; order Lamiales; family Lamiaceae; genus Perilla; species Perilla frutescens. The sequence continues at coordinate 36,645,689 of BRKX01000012.1, forward strand.
TTCATACGAGCCTTTGTTATTTATTTTTGGGAAAATGATCAACCAAGACCCTAAATTATTTGGCGGGATCTTAGTGGATTATCGAACTCTTGTTGAGTCAACGTAGATCCTCAAATTTTTAAAAATGGTTCAATTAGGACTCTGTTACTTTTTGAGTTAACGAAAATTGACAAAATTGTGTTTCAAATATGAAGGTGAAATTCCATGGTCAATTTTCAGTTTTTGTGGTACGTCGTTAATCGGATAAATTGACATCACAACTAAATGATCAATGCATCAAAGTTTCAAACTCCTTGAATTTGAACATCTGATATCGAATCAATGTTGAAATTTAAAGTATAATCTATGAATTACTAAGTAGTTTGACCCTCCCCCTCACCATTTACAAATTGAGCATACAATCTGAAACCCCATGGTGAGATATTCTAACCATTCCCGCATTGCACTGTATAATTGTTGTGATTAATTGGAATTCAATCGAAGAACACTTGCACAATTAATTATGACAACTTTTCTTAAGTCTATAAATTTATCGGATGATTGTAATTGAGTCATTTTCTGAAAGTTCAAGGATCTACTTGGACCAAATAAGAGTCTGATGACCCACTAAGGCCTTTTTTTTCTCTTTTTATTCCTAGGCTAGAGTAATATTTCAAATTTTCGTATTTTATTCTAAATTTATCTTTAATAGGAATAACTTAGGTATTATTTGAGAAAAAATGAATTCCCTAATTATTTGTCTCAAAATACACATAAATAAGTTCATTTTCCCTCATCTAAAAAAAATAATAAAAAAAAATCTCTTTTAATCTCTTGTCCTAATATGTTGATTTTTATTTTGTACAAATATTAAAGCTTTTCTCGAGATACGACTAAACATACCTTCATTCTGTGATTATTCATTCTATAACTATCGATTAATTAATTGAACCCAGTATTAATAGCAAGTGTAATACTCCTACCGTCCCGATTATATAGTCCTCATTTCTATTTTGAGGTGTCCCGATTATATAGTCTCATTACTATAAGTAGTGTTATTTTTAACATGAATGTATAATTATGCCCTTGTTAGGTTTTGAAAATTTAAAAAATTAAACATTTAAGTTTTTGAAAGTTGTAAATCTTAAATGTTATTTTTTCAAAAAAAGAGAAACATTAATTAAAATTGACTAACTTAATTGGCATGTAAATTGAATTCAATCAATTCTATTGATATTCATTGTATTTGCACTTATTGAAAATAAAAATATAAAAAAAAAACCTCATTTCTTTCATCTTCCATGCATGTATGGTTTTTGATGCATAATTTTTTTTAAGAAAAAGAATGAAATTTTGGCACAAAGATTATAAAAATTTAAAATTGAATTTCATAGAAATTTTGTAGGATGTGAGTGACAGTGTGATTTTTAGAGAATTTTGTTTTTTTGAGTTTTAATAGTATAAAATCTTTTACACTTTTAGATATTGTTAGTTTTGATTTATATCATTAATTGTATATTTTGTTTGTTTAAAAAAAAATACAATAAAGTTGAGCTAAAATATAAGTTTATTAATATTCATTAATTTAGAGTAAAGTTGGAATTTTAGCTTTTATTTCTTATTTTCATAAATATTTTTAATTTACGTGCGAGTAGAAAATGGACTATATAATCGGGACGGAGGGAATATTATTTTTGCATCAATGCTTAAAGTATGTTTTTACTATTGATAATCATTATAAAATGAATTTAAATCAACAAGGGGTCCATAGCTCAGTGGTAGAGCAATTGACTGCAGATCAATAGGTCACCGGTTCGAACCCGGTTGGGCCCTTTCTTTTAATGTTTTTTACTGGTATTCTCGCCTTTTATTATCTTTGTTTTACTTTTATTTATTTATTTTTCCTATATTGGTATTCTCGCCTTTTATTATCTCAATCTCAATTTGTTTAATTTCGTTACATTAACTATTCGTATTCTCTCTTTTTATTATCTTAATCTCAATTTGTATTTCGTTACTTTAACTCTTTTTCTTCTTTATTTTTTTTTAAATTCATTTTCCCTATGTATTCTCGCTTTATATTATCTTAATTTCAATTTATGTTTCGTTAACTAATTTTCTTCTTCTTTTTTTTACCTCATATACAACTTCTTCTTCCCCCCCCCCCCCCCCCCTAAATTGGTTTCCTCGCTTTTTATTATCTTAATCTCAATTTATATTAATTTCTTTACATGAACTCTTTTTATTCTTCTTTTTTTTCCCCCTATACTCGTATTCCCTCTTTTAATTTGAATATGCAATATACAAAATAAATTAAATAAAAGTAAAGCGGCAAAGTAGTAACAAAACTCAAATAATATAGAGGACCAAACATGATTTTTTGTGAATTAGGCAGTTCCTTTTTAAATACTATACTTCAAACCATATCTTACTAAACAATGGAAGAACACATATAATGATCCGGTTTCAATTTTCTTTTAAGAATCCGGTTTCATATTTGATTTTACTGACGATTAGCAGTAAGTAGTCATGTGTTCAGGGCAGATGTTATATGATAAAAGACATCAAAAATATTTTAATTTTTTTCCCAAAAAGATGCTTTTGTTGTATACCAGAATATCATGATATTGACTTTCGAGAATATTCAAACAGTGGACACTCATATATAAATGGAATTGTGCCTTTTTTCCAACTCAAAAAAATAAAATAAAGAATAATATCAGGGCAATTCTATTCACAATACCCATTTCTTTTCTTACAATCCCCCATATTAATTTAAATGCAAATATCTAATTTTTAGACTTTTTTGCCCTCATAACCCCCAATTAATTTATAACAATAAAAAAAAATACAACCCTCATTACTTACATTTGTGTTAAAATAAATACAACCTCATTGTATAGCCCCCATTATTTAAAAAAAATCTATCAAAATAAAATATAACCCACAACCTCCTTCATAATAAAAAAAAAAAGCAAAAAGAACATAAAAGAATACTACTAGAATCATATAATCTCATCAAAGTTTTAATAAAAATCATATGGAGGGAGTACATCACATAGTAACAATGAGATTAGATCATTTGAATTTTATATTAACATAAAATTTGAAAACAAATGTATATTTACTACATAATAAAATGACCCAAACAATTGATAGAAAGTTATATTTGAAAATTTGTTTATATTAATCCTTGTCCAGGACTGTAGCAATCTCTTTTTCTCCCAACTCTAGCAGAATGGGGATATAGTTAAGAAAATGACAGAATAAAAGAACAATGATGAAATCAGAGCTTTGTGCAAAACTAGACTAGAGAGAAGGAACAATATTCATCATAACTATTTTATTATCAGCTGTTAACGTTAAGGGCATTTGAAATTGAATTTCCTTAAATACAAAATTAGGACTTGTGCAATCAACAAAAAAGAAAAACTATGAAATTCACAATTAGTGCAGTAGTAAGTAGGGCTGGCAAAACGGGCCGGGCCGAGCCCGAAAATTTTCGGGCTTATGTTTATGAGGCCCGGTCCGGCCCGAAAAGGCGGGCCGCCCACGGGCCTAGTGTATTTTTCGCTATTTTAGGCCAAAAAGCCCGGCCTGTTCGGGCCTCGCTTATTTTCGGGCCGGGTCGACCCGACCCGGAATTCTTTCGGGCCTAATTTTTTTTAGCCCAGCCCGACCCTAAATGCGGGCCGGGCTAAAATTGCCAACTCTAGTAGTAAGTATTAGTTAAGAGAACAATTCTAAAGGTTTCACGACTCAAGTATCTCACATAATCTATTTCACCAACAAACATATGTATGGTTAGCAACATATTTTTCACGATACATAAAACTTTATGAACTGAAATTATATTTTTGGGTCCATTAATGTAGAGATAGGACTATAACCATTAGAGATTGTGTGCATTGGTTTAAACATTATCTCCGTTCCACACGTACATAGATTCATAGATTTTTAAAAATTAGGACACAATAAAAAATACTAAAACTTGGTTTAATGCTTCAATATTCATAATTCCTATAAGTAATATCAATGATATAAGACTTATACCATAATTCACTTTCAAATAAAGCAATTTAATTCGTAATTTTCACTAAATTTTCATTAATTTTTCTAATCCCCGTGTAGAGAAGCACTATCCCGACACACTTATATATAATAATCACAACTTTATGTAGAAATGTTATTTTCTTGTTGAAAACTAGAACTAAAATCACGTAGTTTTGTGAACCATTATTTAATCATAATGTAAACAATTTATTTCATAAAGTTGAATGAAAATTGATAATTACATCCCATTTTTCATCTATTTGTCCTTCACAATATTTATGTTCTTCACAATCGTCATCTTCTTCACATTTTTCATCATTTTTATGTTATATCGTGCTCTTTATTTGATATGTTGACAGAGGCTCTACAATTTTTATTTTTATTTTTAAGTAATACATTGTATTCAATGAGAAATAATATATATATATATATATATATTATTGTGTGATTTGTTGTTTGTTTTAGGCTTTTATTTTTCTTTTGTATTATTTAAGGTGGAGGTTATATGTTGGGATTGTATTTTTTTTTTTTAACTCACACACCCGACATGTGGTATTGAGGAGAATATGTTGGGATTGTATTTTAGTTTGCTAGAGTTTTAAAATAGTGAGGATTGTATTATTTTTTAGGGAATGGAGGTTGTATTTTAGTTTGCTATAGTTTTTAAATAGTGAGGGTTGTATTATAGTTTGCTAGACTTTTTAAATAACGAGGGTTTTGAGGGTAAAAAAAATCTAAAATATTATATATTTATATTTTAATTAATTTGAGGGTTTTATGAAGAACAATGGAAGTTGTGAATAGAGTTAATGAATTACCCATAATATCATGATCTCACTTCTTTACTTAAATAGATAAGTTATTTTTTTAAGTATATTTATGTGCGACAATAGGGATGTGGATGAAAATTGACACAATTTCCGGTCTCCAACCAAATTTGATTTCTTCCTTTTTTTGGAGGGAAATTTTATGTCTTCAATCCTTCGTTAGATAAATTTGCTAATGTCTTGTGTAGTTTGAATTAATAAATAAATAAATACTTTTATCTTGATTTAATTATTATTATTATTATTATTATTATTATTATAGTTTATAAAAATATTTTATTATTATAGTTCGTGTAAGACAAAAATTTGGGTACACTCGTTGTACCGAATTTGCTTCCGTTGGAAGGGAATTTATGACACTTTTCAGTATTAGAAGTGATGTTTTTTTTTTTGAAAAAAATGAGTGATATTTTTTAGTATTAGAAGTTATACTTTTTTTAATCCAAAAATTGTAGTTATAATTAAAAAAATGATACCACTTTTTTGTGCTCAACGGTAATTTTTAGTAAAATAAATTTAATATTTTTTAGTATTATAAATTTACAAGTGATACTTTTTAGCATTATATATTGCATTATGCACATCCAATGTAAGTGAGACTACCTCTCCATGAAAAAGTAAAACCATGGTCATCGTGAGTGCATTTGAGATAATAATTTTAATTTGTGAGTGCATTTGAGATAATAATTTTTAATTCGGGTATTATTCAACATCCCCATATTTGGGATTTTGGGAAAATGTATTTAAAAACACTATTTTTTTTTGAATTTTTTTTTCCGTTCTATCTTTATGCTCTTTAACTGTTGTATGAAATAATAACATTTATGTCAATTGAACAAACACAAGTTCGTAAAATGTAAAAAAAAAAAAAAAAACTGTGCTAGAAATTCGTTATTATTTCTCATTTTGAAAACTTTAATTTATTTTATCTGTATTGTTCATCTATAATATGTGTTTTTTTTTACTCACACACTCGACATATGGTATTGAGGAGATTCGAACCTGTAACCTTTTGATCTCCAAGCAATCTCACTCCACCACTAGGCCATCCCCACCGAGACTTAATATGCTAATATTAGAGGTTTAAAATAACTTAAAATAATAGGATTCATATGTAAAAAATGAAAAAATTGAAAATACATGAATTTTGTTATTTTTTGTAAATATATCTAATAGATATATACGATATGAGTGATGGTCAAGTTACTAACTCTAAAATCCTATCTCTTGTACTATTATATATAGAGGCATTTGGTCCTCATATTGAATACATACAATTGATATTCTCTCTCGTCTCTCTCTAGTTTATAACACGTTATCAGCACGATTGTTCTACCCTCCCCTTCAATTCTAGAAGTCCATCGATCCTAGAAGGTACATTTTTTTTTACATCATGTTTATTGGCTTTAATATATTATATCTGCTTTTCTTATTGTTATAATAATCGGTCTTTTCCGATTTAATCTTGAAAATTAAATATTGATGCTATTCGAGTAGCACAAGTAATATTCATGAAGAATATTACATTCAAGATCATAAATTGATGCTATTAAAGTAGCACAAGTAATATTCCTGAAGAATATTACATGCTCTAAAGAGCAAATAAATTAAACATATGGATAATATATCCTTAATTCTTTGTGCAGAATTGCACGAATGGCAAACATAGCCAAACTTGAGTTCATCGCCCTTACATCTCGGGCAAGAATTATATGTCATGGACTCTTGATGCTGATGTTCACCTAATCTCAAGGGGTCTAGGGGAGACAATCAAAGAAGGAAATAAAGCATCTCAACAGGATCGCGCTAAGGCGCTGATTTTCCTTCGTCATCATCTTCATGATGATCTAAAGACGGAATATTTGACCGTCAAAGATCTGAGTGAGTTGTGGACAAACCTGAAAGAAAGGTTTGATCATCAAAAGACTGTCGTCCTTCCTAAAGCTCGTTACCAGTGGATGCATCTTAGACTGCAAGACTTTAAGTCTGTGAGTGCTTATAATTCTGAATTATTTCAAAATTGAAACTTTGTGGAGAAAGTATCACTGATGCTGACATGCTTGAGAAAACATTATCCACTTTTCATGCTTCTAATGTGCTGTTACAGCAACAATATAGGGAGCGTGGTTTCAAAAAGTACTCTGAACTAATATCTTGTTTGTTGGTTGCCGAGCAAAATAATGAATTGCTCATGAAAAATCATGAACTCCGCCCCACTGGTTCCGCTGCATTGCCTGAAGTCAATGCAACTTTCAACCATGACAATGGACGTGGTCGTGGGAACCAACGTAGACGTGGGCGTGGATGTGGACGTGGATATGGTCGCGGTCGTGAACGCGGTAAACCAAATGATGCAACCTCTAGCAACAAAAGGCAGAAAACATCCAACGAGCACAATTCATCCAAAAAGGAAGTTGCATGTCATAGATGTGGCATGAATGGACATTGGTCACGTACTTGCCGAACTGCAAAACATCTTGCAGATCTATATCAAGATTCGATCAAGGGAAAAGATAAGAAAGAAACCAATGTCGTTGACTTTGACGGCTCAATTGATACTACTCACTTAGATGTCTCCGACTTCTTTGACGACCCAAAAGGAGATAATATGGATCAGTTGATTGGTGGTGGTGTGCTTGAAGACGATCATATGGACATTGTTTAGTCCTTTATCTTTTATTTCTAGTTGATAAGAAGACATTGTTTATTTACTTCACATCGTTATTTTTCCGTTAAAAAACAATTGTTTTTTTTCCTTTCGTATTTTTACTCAATAATAATTGATCTTCTTTTAAAAACGTCTTAGACATTCAAATGGAATCTTGTGATATTTGTCTTGCTGATAGTGCCACTACACACACCATTCTCCAAAATAAGAAATATTTTCTTAAGTTGACATTAGCTGAGGATAATGTTAACACAATATCAGGTGCATCAAACATCATTGAAGGCTCCGGAAGAGCTTGTATCATTTTACCAAATGATACTAAATTAGATATTGAAAACTCCCTGTATTCTAGTAAGTCCAAAAGAAACTTACTAGTTTCAAAGATATCCGCTATAATGGATACCATATCGAGACTATATCAGAAGGTGGAAAAGAATATCTCTGCATAAATTCTTTTGTATCCGGCCATAAGCGAACAAAAGAAAAATTATTAACACTACCTTCTGGGATGTATTACACATTCATAAAGGCAATTGAGACAAACCATGTCATGAACCCGAAGTTCAATGACACAAAAAGCTTTATGCTTTGGCATGATAGGCTTGGACATACTGGAGCAACTATGATGCGCCGAATAATCAATAATTCATATGGGCACAACATGAAGAATCAAAAGATTCTCATGACAAATGAATTCCCATGTGATGCTTGTGCGCAAGGCAAGTTAGTAATTAGACCTTCATATACGAAGGTTAATATTGAATCTCCATCTTTCTTAGAGAGAATTCAAAGAGATATTTGTGGACCTATACATCCACCATGTGGCCCTTTTCGATACTTTATGGTATTGATTGATGCTTCTTCTAGATGGTCACATGTATGCTTGCTTTCTACTAGAAATGCAGCATTTGCTAGACTACTTGCTCAAATTATAAAATTACGAGCTAAATTCCCAGACAATTCAATTAAAAGAATTCGTCTTGATAATGCTAGTGAGTTTACGTCTCAAGCATTTGAAAATTATTGTATGGCTATTGGAATTGAGATTGAACATTCAGTCGCTCATGTCCATACTCAAAATGGTTTAGCAGAATCATTTATTAAACGTCTTCAACTTATTGCTAGACCGTTACTTATGAAGTCAAAACTCTCAACTACTGCTCGGGGTCATGCCATATTACATGCGGCAACATTAGTTCGTATTAGACCATCGGCCAACCATGAATACTCCTCAATGCAAATTATTTTTGGTCGAGAACCAGATGTTTCTCACTTACGAACTTTTGGTTGTGCGGTTCAAGTCCCAATTGCACCCCCACAACGAACAAAAATGGGTCCCCAACGAAGGCTTGGGATATATGTTGGATTTGATTCACCTTCAATTATAAGGTATATTGAACCTTTAACAGGTGATTTATTTACTGCACGTTTTGCATATTGTCATTTTGATGAAATGACATTTCCAACATTAAGTGGAACAAATCTACATCCAGAAAAGCACAAGGAAATATCTTGGAATGAGAAAAGCTTGTCACATTTTGATTCTCGAACTAATCAATGTGAACAAGAAGTTGAAAAGATTATTCATTTGCAAAAGATTGCAAACCAACTTCCTGATGCTTTTGTAGATACAAGAAAAGTGACACAATCTCACATACATGCTGCAAATACTCCAGCCAAAATTGATGTCCCTGAAGGACAAATAGCTTTGGCAGCAAATGAGTCTAAAATTCGTCAAAAACGTGGTCGACCAGTTGGTTCCAAAGATTCTGTGTCTAGGAAAAGAAAGGGGCAAGATGGAAACCAAACAATGACGAAAATGATTAATCAATCAAATGAAAGTGATGTAATTCCTGAAGAATTACAAGTATCTGAAAATCATGAGATCTCAATAAATTATTTATCTTCCAATCAGATACTGGAGAGAGAACATATCATTGTAGATGATATATTCGCCTTTCATATAGCTCATCAAATTTTAAATGAGGATCCTGAACCAAAATCTGTTACAGAATGTAAACAGAGAAATGATTGGCCAATGTGGAAAAGAGCTATGGAAATGGAATTAAATTCCTGTGATAACCGGAAAGTATTTGGACCTATAGTCCTAACTCCGGAATCTGAAACCCCTGTTGGATACAGATGGATATTCGTTAGAAAGAGAAATGAGAAAAATGAAGTTACGAGATATAGAGCAAGACTCGTAGCGCAAGGTTTCTCTCAAAGACCAGGAATTGATTATGAGGAAACATACTCTCCAGTAATGGATGCAATTACTTTCAGATTTCTGATTAGTCTGACTGTGTCACAAAGGCTTGCTATGCGCCTTATGGATGTAGTAACTTCCTATCTATATGGGTCATTAGATAATGACATATATATGAAAATCCCTGAAGGATTTAAAATGCCTGAAGCATTAAAGTCAAAACCCAAAAGCATGTTTTCGATTAAACTACAAAAATCGTTGTACGGGCTGAAACAGTCTGGCCGTATGTGGTATAATAGATTGAGCGAGTATCTGTTAAAAGAAGGATACAAGAATGATGATATCTGCTCTTGTGTTTTCATAAAGAAAACTGAAAGTGGATTTGCAATTATAGCAGTTTATGTCGATGATTTGAATTTAATTGGGACTCCTGAAGAGCTCAATAAAACTGCTGAATATTTGAAGAAAGAATTTGAGATGAAAGATTTGGGAAAGACAAAATTTTATCTTGGTTTGCAAATTGAACGTGTCCGAGGAAGAATGATTATTCACCAATCCACATATACAGGAAAAATGTTAAAATGCTTTTACATGGATAATGCACATCCATTAGCATCACCAATGGTCGTTAGATCTCTTGATAAGGAGAAAGATCCATTCCGACCTATTGAAGATGGTGAAACGATACTTGGTCCTGAAGTACCATATCTAAGTGAAATTGGAGCATTAACTTATCTGGCTAATTATACTAGACCAGATATAGCTTTTTCTGTAAATCTTCTCGCAAGATATAGCGCTGCACCCACTTTGAGACATTGGAATGGTGTTAAGCACATTCTACGTTATCTGAAGGGTACCATAGACCTTGGATTATATTATTCGGAAAATTCCGATTCTTCTCTGGTAGGGTATTCGGATGCAGGATTTTTATCCGATCCACATCAAGCCAAGTCACAAACTGGCTATGTTTTCACATGTGGTGGAACTGCTATATCATGGAAGTCTGTGAAGCAAACCTTGACTGCAACATCCTCAAATCATTCTGAAATCATTGCAATCCATGAAACAAGTCGAGAGTGTGTATGGTTGAGAAATATGATAAGTCACATCCAAGAGTCGTGCGGATTAGCTTCATCAAAGATCAATCCAACTGTTTTGTATGAAGACAATGCTGCCTGCATCGCGCAACTCAAGGAAGGATACATCAAAGGTGATAAGACGAAGCACATTTATCCCAAGTTATTCTACACACACGATCTCCAAAAGAGTAGTGATATCAACGTTCAACAAATTCGCTCAAGTGACAATTTGGCGGACTTATTCACAAAGGCATTACCAACATCAACATTCAGAAAGTTGGTACACAAGATCGGCATGCGCCGACTCAAAGATCTACAGTGATCTCAAGATCAGGGGGAGCAGTTGTACTCTTTTTCCTTCGACTAGATTTTTTCCCACTGGGTTTTTCTAGCAAGGTTTTAATGAGGTAACATTTGTTTTAGAGATTGGTCACTTAAGGGGGAGTGTTGTAAATATATCTAATAGATATATACGATATGAGTGATAGTCAAGTTACTAACTCTAAAATCCTATCTCTTGTACTATTATATATAGAGGCATTTGGTCCTCATATTGAATACATACAATTGATATTCTCTCTCGTCTCTCTCTAGTTTATAACAATTTTAACATTATTATTCTTTTTAAAAAATGTGGGGATGTTAAATAACACAAATTAAAAATTTATATTTTAATTATCTACTTTTAAAATTTGTGTTAAATTTATAATTATATCCAAAATTCATGATTTTGAAGATAATTAAACATTCTTTTAATATACCTTAATCTCATAGTATTATTAACATATTTATAACATTGTCCCATAAGCCAAATTTCACCTACTCATGTGGCTGCTTTTAATTGGAGGGAAAACCATTGGAGATGGTGCGCATTCCGTTTCCTTCACACCTTTCAATCCAATATTGATTACTTAACCTGTGTCCGCTTCTATAACAAGTCAAAATTTATCTCACACAGATAGATATATTCAATTTTATTTTCTATTTTACTTACAATTGTATGAATAAATGTATGTAACGAGTTACTACGTGAATCCATACGTAAGGATTGCCGGATAAATTTTGATGTATCAAATGACAGATCAAATTCTCTATATCAATTTGTGTTACAATTTTTTTTTGGGTAGGTCTTATACTCTTATGTGCAATAGGTGCACATCAGACGGTCAATGCGTTGACTAGATCAATGTACGTTGATCAAAAAATCTGTTAAAATTAACATCATTCGTAACACTAAGGAGGTAATTGATATGATAGAATGAAATTATGTATGAATATAATGAACTTATGAATGGAATGAGGGTCTAAATGGAATGATGATTCTTATGATTGGTATGTCTATGAAATGAAGAACATAATGAAGTATCATATATATATTTTTTATCTTATATAATTAATATTTTATGTACTTTAAAATTTTCTTATAATTGAATAAAGTGTATGCAGTAGCTAATAAACATTAACACATGCCTTAATTTATCTTTTATATTTCTAAATGTCATTTTTCTTTTTTAGTATATGATTTTTTCTAATTTTTTTAGTAAATTATAATTTATTTATTTTATTGAAAAATTTTATTCTAAAATATTTAATTAATCAATATATAATAATTTGTATAAGTTAATAAAAATATTTTTACTTCATAGAAAAATACTTTAACATTTCAATTTTTCATTTGAATATCTTAAATTATATCAAATATATAAATATTTTAGGGGTGGTCTCCTTTGAGACGGTCTAACGGGTTGCTTTCGTTAGACGGATCATAACCCGACCCGCTATCCTAGCTTCATATCTGGTGACACTTCAATTCATAGTATGTGACACTTCAGATTATGATTGGTGATACTTAGCTTCATATCTGATGACACTTCATTGTTATTTGTTTTAATAATTCAACGTGATACATGCTCCTTATGTTAATGATACTTCACCTTATAATTGATAGGGCTTCACACAATAATTAAAGATATTACTAAAAAATATTAAAATTTATTAAGACTTACACTGCTTCATATCTGGTGACACTTCAATTCATAGTATGTGACATTTCAGTTCATGATTGGTGATACCTAACTTCATATCCGGTGACACTTCATTGTTATTTGCTTTAATAATTCAACGTGATAGTTCGTTGTACATGCTCGTTATGTTAGTGATACTTCACGTTACAATTGATAGGGCTTTACATAATAGTTAAAGATATTACTAAAAAATATTAAAATTTATTAAGACTTATGCTGCTTCATATCTGGTGACACTTCAGTTCATAGTATGTGACACTTCAATTTATGATAGGTGATACTTAACCTTATATCTGGTGACACTTCATTGTGACTCGGGTCCGGGTTGGATCTTAATATCCGTCTAATTGTTTATGACCTGTTAGACGGTCTAACACAAGTCTTTGTCAATATTTTATATTGTATTATAACATATTTTTATGGGATATTTATTTCGGCATCACTTTCATTTTTCTTCAATAAAGTTATAAAAGCTATCAAATTTGATTTTAACATATATTTTTAAATTATATTTTGAAAATAAATAAATAATATAAAAATAATTAAGAAAATAATAACAATAATAATAATAATAAATTTTTTAATTTGATTTTTGATTTATTTTTCTAAATATGATAAAATAATATTATAAAACATGATTATGTATAAATATATCATATATTAATTTTTTTAGTAATTGGGAATAGCTAAATCCGGGGGTGGATGGAATGATTATTCCCCTTTTATTGGGAATAGGGATTCCATCGGGAATGACGATTTCCGATTTTGAACCATACCAATCGGTGGAATGAGAATGGACATAAAAATGATCATTCTATTTAATTTCATTCCATCATACCAATCACGTCCTAAAAGTATCACTCTAAAACCTTAAAGTATTACTGTATAATTAAAAAATATCCGCTAGAAAAAAATAAAGAAAAAACACAAACTTCAAAAAAATACCACTTGTTTTAAATTTTTTTTTTGAGGAATTATATGAAATGATGAAGCGATGAGTATTTATAAATTTGGAGTGGAAAAAAATGATGAGAAGTGGACGCGCGAGGGGGAGCGAGTGGAGGTTAAGGTTTGACAAAACACATTGAAATCCGACTTGTCTATAAAGATGAGAAATATCCACCAAGCGCCTGCTGCGCTCTCTCCTGTTCAAGATTTTCTCTTTCTATCTCTACTTTGCAAACAAACAACCGCGCACCACACTAACTCAAAACCCGCATCACTCCTCACTCTATCACCTCATCACACACTACACACAGTCAGCCACAATTCACAGCTAAAACACCTTTCCCCGTGAAAAATGCATTACGTTTCGGATAACAATTCTTTCACTCTTATGGTGAGTTCATCAATGGCTTATTCTTTCAGGCGGTGGTAGCTGCTTTCTTCAATTTTGAACTTCGTAAAAACTCTTTTTTTCTTTTTCATGTGCCCTTTTCGTCCTTCAAGACTTCTTTTCTTGGATAGTCATTTGAAATGTTATTGCATGGTTGCTTCTGACATGGCTTTTTAAGGCAATGTTTTTTTGTTTCTTGACATGGGCTTTTTCTGTTTTCTTGTGTTTTCTTGTTGAAGGGTTGTGAAATGTACGTTTGTAGATATATTGTGTGCCTACGAGATGAATTTGGGAGCATTGTTTGCCGAGAGTGAGAAAGAAATTTTATCTTGAAATGAAGCCTTTTTTCTTGTTCTGATTTAGTAGTGTTTATGTTGTCTTAGAATTTGTGTTTTCCTTTTCTTGAATTGAAACCGTTTAATCTGGATTTCGGCTTAGTAACCCTTGTTCTTGTCTATGCTGGGATTGGTAATTTGTAAATAGCATTTCATTTTGCTACAATTCAAAAAATTGAGATTGAACTTTCTCTTGCATTGTATAATAGAACTATTGGGCTCATGTAAGTTACATTGGTAGAGGTCTTCTAGTGCCGAGTTTAAGCATTGTCAAAATCAAAAACCAACAAAGTAACCAAGCCGGGAGTTTCCAAGTTTTTAAACTGTAATATTTGGCAATTTTGGAGTGACCTCAACTTGAAACGATTTATAAGTAAATGCATGGATCAAAGGGAAGCTATAACGCTACCAGGCTCAGCTTCCTATTATCTTCATCAAGGAACTGCCGAGTCTGTCATGGGACTACAGGGATCCCCTGGCATGAATTCGATGTCTAATCCTGGTATGCACTTTCAATCGAACACCGGGAGAAATTTGATTGGATCAACATTACCTTTAGATGCTTCATCAACAATGTCACCTCATGGAATGAATGTTGGCGCACCTCCTGCTCTTGGTGTCGGTCCACCTCCTAGTATGATGCAAGGTGAGCCTGTTAGGAGAAAAAGGGGAAGGCCACGGAAATATGGACGTGATAGTGCTGTTTCACTGGCGTTATCACCCTCCACTTCCAATCCTGTGCCGTTTGTAAGACCAACTCAGAAGCGGAGAGGAAGACCACCGGGGACTGGTCGAAAGCAACAACTATCGCCCCTTGGTAATTCTGAATCTTTCTCATCTTTTTTTTTTTCTTCACTCTGTCATGGCTTGTGCTTGGATTCACTTAATATTTCTTGGTCGAAGGAATGAGTTCTTGGTTGTTTTCTTTTTGGGAAATAAGTTATTTATCCATTTGAAGTATATACTCACATGTTAATGAGTGAGTTTAGTTCGTATTATTTACCTTTAAGTTTCTTATAAGTGGAGTTGCTTGTTTGGTATTTTGGCCTAATAAATAACCGACTTTCCCATGCATAATGTACCAATGGTATGGGTGTTTGGGCTAGATTGGAAGCTATTGGATAGACATGATGCTGCGTTGACCAACTTTTAGGGGCAAGATGTGCAGACAGGATAATCTCTTTCTCTTTTTGGGGCAGGATAGTCTTGATTATGTGCTTCATCATGTGAATTCTGTTATAGCAACTACTATGGAAATGATTTATGCTGGAAAAATGCACTTGCCATTATAGTTATTATAAATTTTCGTTCAGTAAGAGCCTTATATTAAGACAGGACATTCTCAGAACTTACTTAGACGTTGAAAGTAAGGTACTAAGTTTGGCTTGAAGTAACGATATGGCTTGGACTCAACAAATATGTTTGTGTCCCTAATGATATAGTGCTACCTCAAAAACCCACGTCACTTGCACACTTCAACTGCTGATTCACCCTGAATACAGAGTAACACCTGCACAAACCACATAATTGAGCTTCAAGCTGCTCACTCCTCTCTTAATATGTAGAGATTATTGTAAATATTCTCTTCATTCTGCACTCTCCTCTCTCTCTCTCTCTCACACACACACACACGCGCGCGCGCGCATGCACACATGCATACTCAATGGTATTGCACAGAAATATTGTGCGAGCGACAGATTTGCTTAAGGTTCCAGTTCCAACTGAAAGAAAATATCCATGTTATTTTAAGCCTTGTCAATAAAGAATGCATGCTTGTTGCTTGACAAAAAACACAAATTTGAGAGCATATGCATGTGAAAAGCTTCAGCTTCCTTAATTTAGCCTGATCATTATTGTAATTTTTTTTATTATTATTTTACATGAATTATTCTTAAGCTGAACCTTTTTATTATAAATGCATTTTTTTCAACTCATTGATCCAGAGACTCAGGATATAAATCTGAGCATGGGTGTGTTTTTTTACCATGAATACATACGAAAGACTGGTTCAAGATTGAGTCTCTCTATCGTGGTTACTGAGAGTGTTTTATGGTGGAAACACTAATAAATGCAAATTTATATCACCATAACTGTGACAACTACAATTTATTGATATCACTTGAGGCCTGCAAAATTGAGGTCTTGGATGATAATGTTCCAGCAATTTGCTCATATCATATTGTCATATGGAACACATCTCATGGTAATATGAGCATTGTTACTGTTGCTTCTCCTAAAGTTTCAGTTCCTTTCTAAGTTCAAGATGTTTATAGCTCAGTTAGTCTTTTGGAATCACATTTATCTTGGTTGAATGTATTCTTATTATGCTCATAAAGTTAGTCTCTTTCCATTATTGTTTTCAAACTTTTTAGCATTGTGTCAGCTTAGTTGTTTTTTATGTCTCTTTTATGTGTTGATTTATATTGCTAAATTGAAGTGTTTACTTTTTCTTAATTTTTTATTGCCAGGTGGATCTATCTTTACTGGGCCTGGAAAACTTGTCCCGCATATCCTTAATGTTGCTGTTGGAGAAGTAAGTGCAATCTCAACTACCTGAATCAATTTACCTAACATCACATGTTTATCTGCATCTTCCACCTGTTTTCATCATCTAGCTTAGAAACTTATCAAAAATAGATTTATGAACTTGTAATACTTTTGATAAGTAGTAAAAAGAATAAAACTTCACCACATTCTGGTTCCTATCAATTGAATATTTGACAAGCGAATTGTGGAAAATATTGTTCAAAGGAACATGAATAAAAGCAGAATATGTAAAACTTAAGCTACATTATTGTCCTTTAGCTGGAACATCTCACTTATGCCTACATCCAGTCTCATGTCCTGCTTTCTAGATGTATTATTGCATGCAAGGGACTGAAGGGAGAGAGGGGAGGTGACGGGAAGAATCCTATGGTACCAAAACTTAAAACTCATCTTGAACTATGATAAAACTCCAAGAACTTGAGTGCAACAGGACTCGACAAAGAGAAAGGGGAGTCTTGAATCATTGATTCAAATTTGATATGATCTTGAATCATTGATTCAAATTTGATATGATCTTAATACTTTTATATGCTTTTCAAGGCATCCCAGAAAGAATATATTTTTTTGTAATAACTAATTGTCAACTTCTGGACATCTTTAATTTATAATTGCTGTATTTGGAATCATTTATAGCTATTGTTTTTCCCGCAGGACATCAAAAGAAAGGTGCTGGCATTTGCACAGGGTCGACAGAGCACAGTTGTGTTATCAGGAAATGGTACAATATCAGCTGTAAATATTAGAATATCAAGTTCTGCTGGGAGCGTCACATACGAGGTATATTAATCTTACTATCCAGTCCTGTATTTTCAACAAGGACGTTTTAGCTGCTATAGTGTTGAGATCTATGTGGGGAGTATTCACATCAATGTTATACATTGGAGACATGAATGTGCACATATCAGCATGCCACATGCATTGAAATACAACTATAATGTAATGTGAATACTAGTGGCATCAGAAGTCGACTGTGCTCTGACAGTTAATAAAATAGGTTAGATAGTAGTCCATGAAAAAGTTTAAATGTCTTGTCTTTCCTTCACTGTGAGTGTGAGCTATAGGTTGTATGACTGATGTTAAGATATATATTTTAGTAATAGCTCACAGGTTAAACTATGAAGTTAATGCGAAATTCAGCTTAATATTAATTGTGAAACACTGAAACTATCTTTTCTATCTATGTAATTCGATTGTGTTATTAATTGCACTTTTAACACTGGGAACTATTTATCTTGATGTCTTCTGTAGAAGTAGATCTTGTTGATTGAAAGATTATTGGCCTTCTGTAGCACAAGTCCTCACTCGTTCCTTCGGTTCCTTTTCTCGTTTTTTCTTGACCTAGTTGCAAAAAAATTCACCACTTTCAATTTTTATAGGGACGCTTCGATATTTTGAGTTTAACTGGTTCGTATACACAAAATGATGTGAATGCACCTCACGGCCCAGTTGGCTGTCTGAATGTTACTCTTTCCGGTCCCGATGGGCGTGTCATAGGTGGTGGAGTTGACGGTGTCATGCTTGCTGTCAGCCCTGTTCAGGTAGCTTTAAAATCATTCCACATTGAATTAGTTTTGAAAATAAATTTATGGAGTGTCTATCTACACCCCTGAAAGGTCTTGGAGGATTGAACAGCTTCAAAAGTGTTCTACACAATCAAAGTCCACAAATTGAAGTGCATTCATTCTTTGACAACGAACACTTTGAAAGTTGTTAAACCAAACTTGATTGAATATATTTTTTGGTTGATGAATAGCTTGATTAACGTAAGCAAATAAACTCAGTTTTTCCAAATGTGTGCTCTCGGATTTTGCTCTAGAATTCTCTGTATTTTCATTTTAACTTATGAGGCCTCATTCAATGAATGGTTCCAGGTTGTTGTCGCAAGCCTGTTACCTCGCACCTCAAAGGCAAAAATTAATGCAGGGGGAATTTCCGCAGATTCTGAAGATCGTACAGTTGGGAATCTAGTCATTCCATCTAATGTTTAGCCTTGTTCAGAATCTTAGCTCAGTCCAGCTAATGGATAGATAGAAATCCATGTCTCATATTTTGTTCAAGTTTTCGACTTTAAGATCCAGTCCTATCTGAACGAGACTACATTGATTTAGTCTTCAAACTCGCCAGGAGAGAGCATCTTGACTCGAACCATGAAACTCTTTTACCTGACATAGGTTGCACTAATTCAGATCATCGTTAATCATTCAGTTCTGCACTGTAATTGCAGTTTATGTCTTTTACTCTACCCATGATCATAACCTCATTTAACTGCTTCCTACATGGTTCGACTGTATTATGTTCCCATGGCAAGTGATTCTTAGACAGTGGGGCATTATCTATGTATCTGTCTGTATGGCAAACTCTCTTTAAGGGTTCGTCGTGCTTCATCCACTGAACCATTAAGTGGCTAGCTGCGCCACCGGTTTATCATCCGAGCTACAAATCATCAGCCTCTGATGGAACTAGCAGCAAGGAGAAGTGCTAAATGATGAAATGCTGCTAAGCTTGAGGCATTATTCGTGATTCAAGAACGTGGTTAGAAATTTGAACATTTTGATTCCCCGCTGTCTGATAATGTCTCAGGAACCGATTTGAATTTTGATTTCGAGCAGGATCTCATGTAAAGATGAAGAGAAGTAACAGTCAACAACATACAAAATTCAGAACTGCGCATGTTTTTACACACAAACAAAGTATACGTGTGAATGATGAGTTCCTAGCAGAAGAAGATGGTGTTGGCAGCTCACAACATGCTATCAGTCCTAGCAGGCAGCCGCCGGAAGAAGTTGAGCGGCGCCGGAGGCAACTTGTGCCTGAATCTGGGATGTCTCATGATGTAGGATCCAGCTATGGCGGTCAGTAACTGAAGAGGCACAGCATAGAACACAATCGCGGCTGCAATGCAGAAGATCATGAATATCAATGTGGCACGAGGATCGCGCCAGCTAAGCAGTGCCTGTATCCTCTCCCCTTGCGATGCTATGTCGCCTACGACTCTCTGTATCCGGCTTGCAACGCTCCGTAAACGGTCGTATCTTGCTCGGACAGTATCAGGACTTCTAGCAGTAGGAAACGCGTCAAACTCCTCATCGAGCTCATCAGACATTGCAGTATCAGCACACGACAGTCTCGTGTTCATGTGGGGTGGATTTCTCGGCCTAAACCGGTAGTTCCAAGCTCCGATGAGGAACATGTAGAGGAACATCGTAGGCAGAATCAGTTCAGGGAAGAACACTAGCATGATGAAGAGGATATAAACTAGTACTGTTGTGATCGGATTCTTCCACAGACAGACGTCGTTGAGCCACTTTGAGACTGCAAAAACTCCGTTGAAAACCGCCATTAGTCTGTAGAAGTTTGCTTTGCTACGCCTCATGCTCCACATATGTGAATTAGCATCAGTCATGTATTCTATCACCTCTTTTCTAAGTGGCGGCTCTGACCGGCTCAGACGTGTTGCCAAGATGTTGACGGCTTGGTAGCGCAGCATATCGAGCTGCACGACGGATAATGGCCTAATGTAGTGCATTTTAGGCAGGAGAGGCCTTGAGTATAAGGACATCATGTTAACCATGGACGTGCATGAAAACCGAATTGCCAAGTGCAGTTCTCCCATCTTCTTCACCCCGGAGGGGTGAAGGACTATCAATGGATACGAGTGAGTGTAAACACGACCCGTTTCAAGAGTTGAGATTCTGATCCGTACCTTCCCAATCTTCATGTCTCTGTTGCCGTTGCCATTGGCATTGCCACCCCTCTCACTAAAGTAGCCATTGTCGAAAACACCAACTGTAACAACTGTGGCTGGATCGAAAACTTCCCAAGTGTACTGTTCATTGAACTTGGGATTTAAGCTATCTGTGATTGTCCTTGTCCGAATCCATTTCTGTCCATACTTGGCAACACAGTAAGTATCTGAAGTTCCTCTGCCGTTTCTTGTCTTCATTGGTGTGAGGGCATCTGCATTCAAGATTCCCAGCTCAAGTACTCCTATTGCTGGCTTCCAGAGCTGTTTTGCTGCTGGTCTGAGATCACTACTATACTGTGTAGATTCATCAAGAACATGGTACCCCCCGTCGAGGCAGATCCGGAGATGGATCCTACTAGAAAACTGATCTCTCTTTGGCCCCTCGACATCTGATGCACTTGGTTTTTGCAGGTGAAACCATCTAGAATGAACCACTCTGTCATCAGCCCGCCTTTCTACGGTTGTTAATGGCACGGAAACCTTGCCAACAGTCTCGTCTTTGTTAGGACCAACATGGTCTTCAACTGAAACTATCAGCTGATCATCAAAGGGCTCAGCTGCAACAAACATTAGATCCTCATTCCACAATGCATTCATAGTTTGTGATTGAACATACTTCGTTTTCAAGACTTGGTTGCCAATCTGAGCCTTAACATGTACATTTGGGAAGCGGTTTCTATCAGGCATGATGAGGTCTTGAGCCTCGATCACATTCACACGCACATACCACAGCCTAGGCGAGTGGTAAACCTTAGAACGAATGTGTGTCGAGGGCACCGAGCTATCAACAGGGCTAGCTGCGTCAGAATGCCAAGCATCAGCAAAAGCCTCATCAGCCTGTGTGCCTATCCAGACAGCAAGCATTATTTCTCCATGCTTCTTTTCGCCCTTCTTGTCCTCAAGACGATACCATTCAGGTGCCAGCGGACTATCCGGAGGCACCCGTCTAGGTATCTCATGGAGATCAAACCGAACTGTCCCTGCAAAATCATCTCTGATCAAATCCTTATCCATAACCACAACTTCCAAAACATATGACTGCATTCTGTCCTTTGAAAAGGTGAACACTGTGTTCCACTCTGGATTCTGAGTCTTCTCAAAATGCCTCGTGACGCCCTTGTAGTTACCAAGCTTCACCTCAACGTAGGGATCAAGACTCCCCGTGATATCCTTGGGAGGGAGGTCTCGTGCCTTCACGACACGAACGAAGAGGAACTGCATTGGCTCCACAAGATCATGAACTCTGGAAGGCCTCTCTGATCGCCCTCCAAGAACAGGATTCGTTTCTCTGAGTGTAAAATCTGCATGCTGAGACTGAGACGACGAACCTTGATACATCCGTGCAGCCTGTGGCTCGAACCTCATTTCACCAGCACCATATTGAGCCGTTTGGTGGGATGGCATTGT
Organism: Perilla frutescens; assembly: GCA_026008535.1. Lineage (NCBI taxonomy): Eukaryota > Viridiplantae > Streptophyta > Magnoliopsida > Lamiales > Lamiaceae > Perilla > Perilla frutescens. The sequence goes on from BRKX01000012.1 coordinate 36,667,895, forward strand.
AAAAGAAGAAGGCCGTTGCTGCTGGTTATCGGAACCAGAAAGAGTGTAGAATGTGCGCCTAGAGCGGGATTTGCCATTAGGCGACCTGCCTGAGACTGAGGCGGTATAAGAAGGCGATTCATCTGGGATTGAATGCAGGCTTGAGTATGAAGACGAAGACGATGGCTGAGGAAGATTGACAGAGGCAGAGGCATCACCGGTTAAGTAGACTTTTAAGGCGAGCTCGCCTCTTGAGCTAGAGAAGAGGTTGTTTCTCTCTAAAGGGTAGTTGAAAACAACAGCATCGGAGTTGGGGACGAAGGATGTGCCGTTTATTCGGACTTTCCCAAGGGAGGATTTCTTGTTGGTGGTGGTGTTGATGCTGTAGACTTGAGCCTCGAGCGTGAGGTTGTGGAGATCGAGTGGATTCGAGACGTTGAAATAGAAGGTCTCTTTCCAGTATGGATTGAGGTCTTTTGATTTGATGGTGGTGCGGAATTTCTGGCCGTCGAAGATGAGTTCGACAGCGGCGTTTGATGAGCCCTGCCCATCTTTAGGCAGAAGATTGTGGGCTCGGACAACATCCACTGCTAGCTTCAGATTCTTCATTGTTACGTTGATGATGATTTATTTAGTGATCTTGTTTCATACACAAATCTGAGTTGGAAATTTTAAACCAATTAGCCAAATGTAGCTCTCTATTTGCCACTCAGACCTTAATATTGCGATATCAGCACTAGGATGAATAAAAAGGTCAAACTAGAGCTACAATTTTCATCACATCACTTTTAATCAACAGATGCTGAGTAATGATCGAAGCAAGAAACTGGTCTTGAAATGTACGTGTTTCTTGCAAAATATAAGCCTTTAAATGCATGCATAAAACTCATACAGAAATGGAGTCTTTATATGCCAAATTATCAATGTGTGTGTGTTAGAGAGAGAGAGAGAGAGAGGTACCAGTTTCTGGCTTTCTTCTCAGATGAAGATTTCTCGATTGAAAGTAAGAAGAAAGAAACAGAGATATTGAGAGAGAGAAGGCGTGGGATTGAAGTATTCACAGCCTTAGAAAAACTGTAGACAAGTAATGCTTACAACACCGCCACCAAATAAATGAGGAGGAAAATTCAAGGAAGAAGAAATGATCAAAATAGAAATATCGAAAAGTCGTATTAATTAAACGTTGATTTGTGAGAAGATTGTATTTAATTAAAGTATTAATACGTGTTGGGGTGATCAAGACCAAGACATGCCTTTCGGGTTTCGGAAAAATTAATAAATTACATACAACATGTTGGGCTAACTTGTTTGACTTTGTAACGACAAAATTATTAGTCAAGTCAACTCTTATGCCTTGCAATTATTTACCATACATTTTGCCACCATCACACCCTATGTTCCGTTCAAATGTGACTGTAATTTCTTGTAAATTGCAACACTACTAAACAAAAAAAGACGTATATTAATTCCTTCATTTTTTTTTTGGTTGATCGAGGGAAGTAAACGCGTATATTCTTGATCTTGAATTTTGATGCATTTCCTTGATATTTTGAACCCCACGGCCACGAGTAATTTCCCTTATTTTTATAAGGATTACTTTCTTTAGGAAATATTTTTATAACCATGATTATTTATTTGAGTTACTTTATTCCTTTTTTTTTTTGTCTAAGTACAAACAAGTCCACAAAGTAATTTTGAGTACATATATACCCCAACATTTATGTCAATGTACAAATAAACAATACGTCCTATCGTGCATATTTATATTCAACTATTTATATCAATTTTACAAATCATTCTCTGATGGAAATAGTTCATTAACAATACGTACTATGGTGCTCTTATATTCAATAAACACATATGTACACAACCATATTCATACATTTTGACCACAATATAGTTGGGTCACACCCACCCAATTGTCCTTCAACAATATCCGGTACAACCTCATTTCATTTTCTAAATTTAGAGACATATATATAGTACTTGTATGATTTGAGTCAAATTTAAAAGATACATAGAAGTCATGAGCAAAATCTCCCATCTTTTATTCCGAAATTATATGGTAAATTTCACTTTTCAACTTACATTTTGAACTCTTTTTTAATATAGTCATTTTTTCAAAATTAAAAAAACAGTACCCACTTTATCAAAATTTTTACAATTCTAACATTTGATGATTTGATCAATTTTTCATCCCGAAAACCTTATGTAATTTGTTGTATTTTAATATTTATATTTCCCTAACAACATAACCCATTAACACCCCCCCCATGTAATTGATTGATCAATTAAGAAATATTAAAATACGTACAATTAATTATGTACGATTCTCAATCTGTAAAATTAATCAAATATTAGATTTGATTTTTTTTAAATGGGTACTATTTTGTTAATTTTGAAAAAGCTGACTGTTTTTAAAAAAAAAAAAAAATCAAAGTATACTTTACCTAAAATTATAATATATTTATTATATAAGTAAATTTAATTTCAGGAGATGACAAACTTATTTAACTACCTTCCTATTGTAATTTGTAAACTTAAATATAAAGGAACAATATATATATATAGGGAAAGGATCAAATGAGAACCCTTCCCCTAGGTAGGAACTAGGAACCAATCCTAGTCCTTGTTTGACTCAATCTGGACGGTCCAGATTAAATCAGATTTAAGTGGATGGACGGTGGCATTCCTGTAATTTTCGGCAACTTTCTGGACGGAGGGGTAATATAGTAATTTAATAATTTTTCCCTTTCGTTCTGAGGTTAAAATGAGAATCGCATGAGGCTAAAATGAGAATCGCATAATGCTAAAATTATTGAAGTAGGAGGCTAAAATTGATGTGACATTTTCCACTAGAGTTCACCGTTCTCAATTAGGGTTTATTAAGTTCCTGATCCCAACTAGTAATTATGAGATTCCCATTAGGGTTCACTGTCCTCAAATAGGGTGTATTGCATTTCATTCCAATGAAATCATCATTCGATTTTTGTTTATCAACACATGCTAAAATGAGAAATGCATGAGGCTAAAATGTGCGGAGTCGGATGCTAAAATTGAATCTGGGCAATTTTTGAGTTCAGTTCCGATTTTACCCTTAATGAGACGCGCGAATTGAAGATTTTCGCGATAATTACAAAAATGCCACCGAAAATCTGGATAGATCTGGGGCGTCGATTTTGCAGGATGGACGGATGGGATCGGTTCCCGATTCTCACCTAGCGACCGGTTCTCACCAGATCCCATCCCTATATATATATATATATATATATATATATATATATATATTGAGGAAAGTAGCAATCAATTAAAACTAAAACCGTTCTCCCGAAAGAACGAGAGATAAAATAAGATTTGGCAAAACGCTAACGTAGGAAATAAAAGCGGAGTTACTTAGTAGATAGCTTGGCTAATGAATGTTGAATATAAAGGAACAATATTTGAATATATAAAAGTTACATTTTTTCTATTCCGCCATATTTGAATAGTTAAGGAATTAATTGGTTCATGAACTCAACACTTTTCTTCTTCCCTTATGGGCCATGCCACAAATTTTTATTGTCTATAAATAGAAATTACAAAATGATACCATATTTTGTAACATCATTAAGCACGCGCGCCCATACCATTAGCCTAACAAAAGCACGCTCTTTTAAATTTTAATTTATCTCTAATTGCCAATCAGAAGCTTCATTATATCAAAATTACTTTCTTCATGGCCGGACAAGGATATCCTACTTCTAATGTACCTACAATTAATATTCAAGAAACTACCACAATTATTTTCAAAATAGGCAAAGATTTGTGTACATCTGTTTTATATAAGTCTTATATCAAACTGATACATTTTAATATTAGAAGTAATATTTTTTTCAATGGAAAAATTATAGTAATAATTACAAAAATGGCACCGTTTTTTTAAATAGCAATATTTTTTTATTAAATTAAATGTGATATTTTTAGTATTAAAAATGATATTTTTCAGTGTTAAAGTAACATTTTTCAGCATTGAAGGAATAATTTTTTGCCATCTAATCTAATATAAAACTTATATACAACCAGTGTACGTGTCACGGGATGCCGCCCTCATCCTATCCCCTCTCCCAGGATACGCCGGGACAGATCCATTCCCTTATCCCGATCCTTGGGTTAGGCAGCGACGAGCCCTTTGCTGCCGAGGCCCGTCGGGCTCCCGTGACTGGCGCCCCAGCACCCCAGGCCACCCGCATCCGCCTGGGCCGCCAGCACTAGCACCACCTTACCGTCGGGGCGGACCTCCACCAAACGCCCCGCCCGAAGCCCCAGTGTTGCCTAGAGTGCTAGCCATTCTCTTGTAATGTACATAATTGTAAGCACGGCCTTGCACAGCCGTTTTTGTCACTTTTTTAGCTTAGTTGTATCTAGTGCCGTCGCTAGCATTTTTTTCTTTAAGCCTATTATAGAGGGTAGTAGCGAACTTTTGTCTGACTGTGAGCGTTGCAAGGAGCCACCCTCTCTCCGACCAACGTGTGCTGTAATTGCTTCCAAGCTATAATGTACATTCAAATTGCATTAATGAAGATTTCTTTGCAATCAATCGTGTTCATGTGTTGCTTGCTCTGCCGAGACCATTAAAAGCACCGGAGGGTGTGAATTGCGTCGTCATCGTGCACCAAGCTTTGCGAGCAAAGCTTTTGAGAGTGAGGCGGACGTAGTCTAGAGAGGACTACTAGCCGCACGGTGCGTTACTAAGCAAAGCACTACAAGTGCCCCGTGACAGGTGGTATAAGAGCCTCAGCTCCTGATCCACGGACCGAGGCGGGTTACTATGGAAACTGCTACTGCATCAAATGTGGTGGGTGGCCAAGGAGGCCACCAAGAGGAGACTCCATACCAGAATGCCCCGACTAAGGGTGAACGGATACTCCACCTGGAGAAGGAGTGCTGTAGGCTGGGAGACGTGGTGGATACCTTGGAGGGCAAGGTAGAAAACCTAGAGGCGGAAAACGTCGACATCAATAGAAGACTAAATGAGAGTTGTGACGCATGGATTTCCATGAGAAGCATGGTTGCGGGAGATACGCAACGGGCTATTGAGAAGTTGGAGACGCAAGTGGCGTTGCTCCAACAAGCAGTCGTTAACAGAGGACCTGTGGGTCGCATGGACAATGTTGGCGCTGGTGGGGGAGCGAAAAAGTGAATCCCCGAACTACAACTTTACGGTGGTGTGCGAAATACCAAGGAAGTCGACAACTTCCTTTTTGACATGGAGCAATACTTCCTCGCTGCAGACATTGAGGATGAAGCAGAACGGATCGCCACAACTACAATGTACCTAACGGGAGATGCAAAGCAATGGTGGCGAGGGAAATACCAAGACATACGTGATCGACGTGAAAGGCTCGATACGTGGGATCTCCTTCAAGCAGCCATCCGAAAACAATTCTTCCCGGAGAATGTTGGGTACAACGCTCGCAAGGCACTCCGGGAACTCAAGCAAACAGGCACTGTCAACAAGTACACCAAAGCCTTCGCCTCTATACTACTGGATCTCCCGAACATGGATGAGGATAGCAAGGTGTACCAGTTTTTGGACGGGTTAAAGCCATGGGCTCGTGCAGAACTACAACGCCAACGGGTGTCCAACATTCGCGACACAATGGCAGCGACGAAATGTCTAATGGACTACCACACGGAATCCCGAGAGAAGAAGCCGCCAACACCTAATGGTGGCCAACAGAGGGGAGGTGGGAGTAGATCTTTTCACCCCAGTTACAATAAGGGCGGGGGAGAAAGGTCTTCTCACACACAAGAAAGCTCCCAAGGGAGCTCTGATAGAGGAGGTCGTCCTCAGGGAGGCAACAAAGCTGCGGGGAGCTCAAGATTCGAAGGGTGTTTCTTGTGCAACGGTCCCCACATGCTAAAGGACTGTCCGAAGCGACAGTTAATTAACGCTCTATGTGGAGACATGGAGTGGGCCAAGCAAACGTCCAAGAAGAAGGAGAAAGAACCGACGCCAGTTCTGGAAGAGCCTGAGGACTCCGAGAGTGAAGGAGAGAATCTTGGAGCCTTCTTGCACAGATGTAATGCCCTGTCAAGGACGGAGGCACGGAAGGGTAAAACATTACCCAAAAATATGAAGACTGCTCCCGCAATGGAGGGCGGAGCGGCTAGAGAAGCGTCGGCAAAATCTACCAAGGAGAAGGGGTTGATGTTTGTCGACGTGAAGATCAACGGAAAGCCCATCCGAGCAATGGTGGACACGGGTGCCACACACAATGTAGCACTCCGAAAGTTTATTCATGCATATATATACATATATTAATGTTACATTCATGTAAGTCGCGCCATTTATGTCTAATTATTAAATAATCCTATATGACACATATATACATATCTTCATATATTTTATTCTTATTTTCATTTTCATTTCATTTTATTTTATTTAAATTTAGTTTATTTTAAGTTGGGCTTTCTAATTATTTTCTTTTAGTTATTTTCTCTCCTGAGGCCAATGTGCTTTTGTGATCCAAAGCCCAAATGCTTGAAGCCCAGTTGTTGACCCATAACCAAACTTGGAAGAACAAATCCGCCCCCTTCCGATGGACGACCACGCGTTTTCCTTGAGGAACAAAAAAAAAACCCTAAACCTAACTTCCCTTCTTCAAATCCGAGATTCTCGTGAAAATATGCAATGTTTTGGCAAGAAATCAGACTATATTTCAAACCTTCCAAGCTTAGACAAAAATTTTCTAGTATAAATAGGGGCTCCCCTTTCATCACAGATCACACCAACTCAAAGCATTCGAGTCTCTTTTCTCTCGGAATTTCTTGAGGTACCCAGCCTTCATATCTTCTCCTTGGTTCGCGTCTGTAAGTTTACTTTCGTATTATTCTGTTTTTTTCTTCCGACTCTGGTTCATAACAATAGGAGTAGTTAACTGAGGAAGAAATACTTTATGTCCTTTTCGTATTTTAAAAGTCTAAGTGGGTCTCGACATGTGTGCAAAGTTGTAAGAATGAGTTTTTAAAATTATTAAAATATTTTTCTTCCCCAGCACGTCTTTTCTGCTGGACCCAGCTATATATATATATATATATATATTTTATACCAATCACACACACTGCACATAGGTATGCATCTATATATCATGTCTGACACTTAGGGATGAATAGGTATATATATTATTCACATGCACTCACGCACACGTAGGTACATATATATATATATACCCTTATCTATACTATTTACACGACACACACATATTACATATATATAAATATATATAGCATACATACATATATTTGTATAAAGTATGTAAACACACGCACACATACACTTAATTATAGATATCCGAATATAAATAAATATATATGTACATCTCTCTCTAAGTATATATATAATACATTTTGTGTGATGTTATTTTGTTTTAAGATTTAAAGTAATTTAATATTTAATATTATATTAATTATTTTTATTATGTTAGGCGGCGCGCGTGGATAAATTATAACTATATTGTTTCAAAGAATCGGTAAAGGTGGGGATTCTCTCGGAGAATAAATACGAACTCTTATCCTTATTATGCTTGTATATGCGGTGTACAGGTAGACCTTCGGGTCATATGGGCCTTCGGGCTATTGCTATGAGCCTACGAGCTATTACTATGTTTAACCTACGGGTTATATGCTATGTTGGCCTACGGACTCTATGATATGATATGCTATGCTATGGCCTGTTTTCTTACTGTTATATTTGTATAATTTGGATAATTGAGTTACCCCACTGAGTCAATAGCACTCATCCCAAAACTATTTATATTTTCAGGCTAAGGACGTTCGGGCGGTGTGGTGTAGACGAAGTGATGGAATGGAATAAAGACTATTTAATATTTAAGCATTTTTATTTTTCCACGGCAATAAACTCTAAATCTATGTTTGTTTCATTTGAAAACACTTTTGGAAGTATTATTTAATTTTCCACATTTTTTTTATTTACTTAAATAAATGGAATTTTTTTTTGAGACGTCACAGTTGGTATCAGAGTGGGTCTACGTTTCTGTAGACTTGCTAAAAAAAATAATTTATTAAAAAAAAAACCCATCACAACGTCCGCCGCATCGCTCCGAGTAAAGGTAAACATTTATGAATCATGATATTATCTCTAAATGCATGCATAATTTTGTCCTCGAATTTAAAAAAATAAATTAAATCTGTGGATAGTTGGATATGTTTGCTAACCGTCCTAGAGCAAAGAGGACCAGATTTGTGACTCGAGAGGAAAGGTTGTGGCTGGATTTTAAGGAATACAAGTCGGCTGAGTCAATTGGAGTGGAAAGAAACCTCCTGAGGATGCTTAGGATATGGGAGGAGCTAAGAGAAGAAGGCGGATCATGGAGGTCACTAGAAGCTGGTCATAAGGTGGTGCACTCGTTGCCAAATCTCCTTAAAGAGGATGGAAGAAATTTCCTCAAGGATCATCTCGACTACACGCCAGGAATAGGAGAGATATGCCAATTTGAAAAATTTATAGGCGAGCTCCTCACATATTGGGAGGGTTTAGTGAACGGACATGGACCACATAAAGACGTTGGCGAGCAAATGAGCTCTAACGAAGTGGAAAGCCCTAGTGAAGCCAATAATGCGCCCGTTAACATCAGCGATTATATATTTTAGATGTTTACTTTTATTTAAATGATTTAATGTTTTGCTTCCTTTAATGTTTTGCTTCCTTTGTTTGAAAAAAAAAACTTTTTATTTGATTAAGGAAATAATAAGTTTACATTTTATTTTATTTTTATTTTATCCATGTTTCTTACCTCATTTGCAATCTCTAAATCAAATAAATAGGAAAGGTATGGCTAACAGACGCCGCAACGTTCGAGCTGATAGTGAAGAAACCCAATCAGACAATGACAATGCTAGACGGGCTGCTCGCAACCGGCCAACCTTTGTGCAAGAGCTAGCGGAAGCATTGAAGCAAGCCATTCCCCAAAATGGGCCTCCACCAAGGAACGAGGGAAATGCCATGGTCAAACAATTTAGACAGATGGCCCCACCTAAGCTAAAGGGGAATGAAGGACCACTTGACACTGAGGAATGGATTTTCGAGCTTGAGTGGATCTTCGAGCACCTTGACTGCACTGATGCGGACAAGGTATTTTGTGCCATTTTCCAACTGATTGGAGATGCGGGTCACTGGTGGCAGAGTGTGGCATGGGTGATGACTCCCGAGCGTCGTCAGAATCTCACATGGAATGTATTTAAGGATATGATTTTGGGAAAATTTTTCCCGAGATCTTATCGGAAACAGAAGGAGCTGGAGCTGGTGAACTTGCAGCAAGGAAGCATGACTGTGCTCGAGTACGAGAGAAAGTTTAACCAACTTTCTCGATATGCTCAACACATAGTGGACACTGAAGCAAAGAAAGCAAGCAACTTTGAGTACGGACTGCGCCCAGAGATTGGCGGAATTTTGGCAGCCCAAGGCACGCCTGCGACATATTCTGAAGTGGTTGAGCGAGCTCAAGCTGTGGCTACCCGCTTGAACTTGGAGAATGGCAACCCCAATCCTCTAAACAAGAAGAGACAATGGGAGAACAATGCAAGAGGGAGAAATGTTCAACCAGAAAAGAAGCACCGACCGGTAGAAAGCTCCAACAACAGGCCGGGGCCAAATGGCAATCCAAATCCTTCAAGAGGCAAACCCTTTTGTCCGCAGTGTCAGAAACACCATAATGGAGAGTGCTTCTTTAGGAAGAATGTTTGCTATTGGTGCCACCAGCCAGGGCATATGGCACCAAACTGTCCCCGACATCAACAAGGAAAAGTTTAGAAAGGAGGTAATGCTTGTGCCTTCGCCATGCGTCAAGGAGAGAACCCGAATGAGCCCAACACTATGTCAGGTATTATACCAGTTCTTAAAGTTCCTGCTCTAGTACTTTTTGATTCCGGCGCTTCGCATTCTTTTATATCCAAAAGCTTTTATGAGAAGACTGGTATTGTATGTCATGAAAAGGCTAACCCATTAAGGATAAGCATTCCATCGGGAGAAACCATGGAAGCAAATTATGTTGCTCGAGGAGTGAAGATGGAGGTCAAGGGTAGAACCCTAGATGCTGACTTATTCATTTTGGAGATGCAAGAATTTGATGTGATTCTTGGCATAGATTGGTTAAGCTGTAACCATGCAGTCATCAAGTGTCGAGAAAGAGAGGTGATATTTCAGAATCCTGGAGGAGATCCATTTTCATTCCGTGGAAGCAAAGTGAAACCTCCTTTGTGTGTCATGTCAGCAATGAAGGCAGTCAAGTTGTTGAAAAAGAAGGATTGTCAAGCATTCTTGGTAAATATCGTTAGCACAGAGCCAGCAGAATTAAAGATGGAGGACATACCAGTGGTTAGAGAATATTCAGATGTATTTCCGGAGGATGTAAGTGGTATTTCCCCGGCAAGATAAGTGGAATTCACCATTGAGTTGGCACCTGGATCAGCGCCGCTATCCAAAGCACCTTACCATATGGCCCCGATAGAATTGCAAGAGTTGAAGGTCCAAATACAAGAATTGTTGGATAAAGGTCTCATCTGACCAAGTGTCTCACCGTGGGGAGCTCCGGTGCTGTTTGTTAAGAATAAAAATGGAACGATGAGGATGTGCATCGATTATCGAGAGCTTAACAAGCTCACCATAAAGAACAAATACCCGTTGCCAAGAATTAAAGACCTATTTGATCAATTAAAGGGAGTCGGAGTCTTTTTCAAGATAGATCTGAGATCGGGATACCATCAATTGAGAGTCAAGGAAGGAGATATCGAGAAGACAGCTTTTCGAACAAGGTACGGGCATTACGAGTTCACTGTGATGCCTTTCGGTTTATCTAACGCGCCTGCTGTTTTCATGGACCTAATGAACCGAGTATTTCACCAATACTTGGATAAGTTTGTGATTGTCTTCATCGACAACATCTTGGTATACTCAAAGGATCGCAGCCAACATGAAGAGCATCTGCGACTGGTGTTGGAAACCTTACGGAAAGAGAAGCTTTATGCAAAGTTCAAGAAATGTGAGTTTTGGATAGACCGAGTCGGATTTCTCGAACATGTGGTAACAACACAAGGAATTGAGGTAGACCCAGCCAAGGTGGAGACGGTGAAGAATTGGAGCACACCGAAGTCTGCAAGCGAGATTCGAAGTTTCTTGGGTTTGGCAGGCTACTATCGACGTTTCATCGAAGGATTCTCGAAGATAGCTGGTCCTTTGACCTAGTTAACAAGAAAGGGAACTAAGTTTGAGTGGAATGAAGATTGTGAGAAGATTTTTCAAGAGCTAAAGCAACGACTCACAACAGCACCAGTTTTGATCGTTCCAGACGGCACCGAAGGATTTGTAATTTACAGTGATGCCTCCAAACAAGGTTTGGGATGTGTGTTGATGCAACATGGGAAAGTTTTCGCCTATTCTTCAAGGCAACTCAAAGTGCATAAGAAGAATTACCCGACTCACGACTTGGAGTTAGCAGCCGTTGTGCATGCTTTGGCGTCATTACTTGTACGGAGCCAAGTGTGAGATTTATTCGGATCACAAGAGTCTCAAATATCTTTTCACACAAAAGGAGTTGAACATAAGGCAAATGAGATGGTTGGAACTCGTGAAGGACTATGACTGCACCATCCATTATCACCCCGGTAAAGCAAATGTTGTAGCCGATGCTCTTAGCAGAAAAAGCAATTTGGCAGCATTGTATTCATCGCAATTGATCGAAGAGTTTGCAAAGATGAGTATTGAAGTGGTTCCGCTAACAGAAAGCACTATATCAACACTAGCAGCTTTGACTGTTCGACCACTACTAAGGGATAGAATAAAAGATGAGCAAAGTCGAGACCACTTTTTGAACAAGCTAAAGGAACGGTTGCAAAAGGGCAACATCAAGGGTTTTATGGTAGCGGATGATGGTGCACTAACATTTGAAGGACGTCTATGTGTACCCAAGGATGAAAATTTGAGAAGAGAAATCTTGAATGAAGCCCACAACACCCGTTACTCTATCCATCCCGGAGGAACAAAGATGTATCAAGATTTGAAGGAGTATTTCTGGTGGAGGAATATGAAGGGATCTATTGGAGATTATATTGAGAAATGCATGACGTGTCAACAAGTGAAGACAGAGCATCAACGGCCCACGGGTTTGCTGAAACCCCTTGAGATTCCAGAATGGAAGTGGGAGAATATTGCTATGGATTTCGTGGTAGGATTACCAAGAACGTTAAAAGGGAATCATGCTATTTGGGTCATCGTGGATAGACTCACAAAATCGGCTCATTTCATACCTGTGAAGATGACATATAATTTGGACCGGCTAGCTCAAATCTACGTGGACGAGATCGTGAGATTGCATGGAGTGCCAGTCACTATTGTGTCGGATCGAGACACAAGGTTCACATCAAAGTTTTGGAGAAGCCTACAAGAAGCTATGGGAACAAAGTTAAGTTTTAGCACGACATATCACCCACAAACTGATGGGCAGTCGGAGAGAACGATCCAAACACTTGAAGATATGTTACGAGCTTGTGTAATGGATTGTGGAGAAAATTGGGAAAGACACCTGTCTTTGGTGGAATTTTCATACAACAACAGTTACCAAGTGAGTATTGGGATGGCTCCGTATGAAGCTTTGTATGGAAGAAAGTGTCGTTCACCGTTGCATTGGGACGAGGTTGGTGAGAAGAAAATTTTGGGTCCGGAGATCGTGGAAAGGACAGTTGCCGTGATCAGCAAAATTCGAGAGCGTATCAAAATCTCTCAAGATAGGCAAAAGTCGTATGCGGATTTGAAAAGGAGGGATCTACACTTTAGCGTTGGCGACAAAGTGTTCCTCAAAGTATCTCCTATGAGAGGAGTGGTTCGTTTTGGAAAGAAGGGGAAATTAAAACCTCGCTATATTGGGCCGTTTGAGATACTTGAGAAGATTGGAGAGCTAGCTTATCGGCTTGCATTGCCCCCAAGTCTTTCCGCTGTACACAATGTTTTCCATATTTCATCTTTGAGAAAATACATGCACGACCCGCTCAATGTTGTGAATCATAAAGATTTGGAGTTAAGTAATGATTTATCGTATGATGAGCACCCGGTTGAAATCCTAGATCGCAAGGTCCATGTGTTGCGAAATAGGGAAATCGCTTTAATTAAAGTGGTTTGGAGTAGGCATGGGAAAGACGAGGCCACTTGGGAAAAAGAGGAGGACATAAGATCTAAATATCCACAGTTTATGACTTGAGGTAAGTGAATTTCGAGGACGAAATTTCTTTTTAAGTGGGGTAGGATGTAGCACTCCGAAAGTTTATTCATGCATATATATATACATATATTAATGTTACGTTCATGTAAGTCGCGCCATTTATGTCTAATTATTAAATAATCCTATATGACACATATATACATATCTTCATACTCCCTCCGTCCCATAATTATAGTCCACTTCCCATTTTCACACAGATTAAGAAATCACATTTAATATGTATTGAAAATATACAATTTACAATAATTATCCTATATTGCCCTTATTTTTTACTATATTAATTGCATTCATACTATATTAAATAGGGTTATATTTGTAAAATAATATTTAAATACAATCCCAATTTAGAATAGGACTATAATTTTGGGACATCCCAAAAAGGAATAATGGACTATAATTATGGGACGGAGGGAGTATATTTTATTCTTATTTTCATTTTCATTTTATTTTATTTTATTTAAATTTAGTTTATTTTAAGTTGGGCTTTCTAATTATTTTCTTTTAGTTATTTTCTCTCCTGAGGCCAATGTGCTTTTGTGATCCAAAGCCCAAATGCTTGAAGCCCAGTTGTTGACCCATAACCAAACTTGGAAGAACAAATCCGCCTCCTTCCGATGGACAACCACGCGTTTTCCTTGAGGAACAAAAAAAAAAAAACCCTAAACCTAACTTCCCTTCTTCAAATCCAAGATTCTCGTGAAAATATGCAACGTTTTGGCAAGAAATCAGACTATATTTCAAACCTTCCAAGCTTAGACAAAAATTTTCTAGTATAAATAGGGGCTCCCCTTTCATCATAGATCACACCAACTCAAAGCATTCGAGTCTCTTTTCTCTTGGAATTTCTTGAGGTACCCAGCCTTCATATCTTCTCCTTGGTTCGCGTCTGTAAGTTTACTTTCGTATTATTCCATTTTTTTCTTCCGACTCTGGTTCATAACAATAGGAGTAGTTAACTGAGGAAGAAAGACTTTATGTCCTTTTCGTATTTTAAAAGTCTAAGTGGGTCTCGACATGTGTGCAAAGTTGTAAGAATGAGTTTTTAAAATTATTAAAATATTTTTCTTCCCCAGCACGTCTTTTCTGCTGGACCCAGCTATATATATATATATATTTTATACCAATCACACACACACTGCACATAGGTATGCATCTATATATCATGTCTGACACTTAGGGATGAATAGGTATATATATATATATATATGAATAATATAATATATATATATATATATATGAATAATATATATATATATATATATATATATATATATATACTTTTTCTAAAGCTATGATAATTTGCCACTTGTGCACATATATATTCACGTATATATATATATATATATATATATAACACATGCACACTTCACATGCAATTAAATGCACTCACGCACACCTAGGTACATATATATATATATATACCCTTATCTACACTATTTACACGACACACACATATTACATATATATAAATATATATATAGCATACATACATATATTTGTATAAAGTATGTAAACACACGCACACATACACTTAACTATAGATATCCGAATATAAATAAATATATATGTACATCTCTCTCTAAGTATATATATAATACATTTTGTGTGATGTTATTTTGTTTTAAGATTTAAAGTAATTTAATATTTAATATTATATTAATTATTTTTATTATGTTAGGCGGCGCGCGTGGATAAATTATAACTATATTGTTCCAAAGAATCGGTAAAGGTGGGGATTCTCTCGGAGAATAAATACGAACTCTTATCCTTATTATGCTTGTATATGCGGTGTACAGGTAGACCTTCGGGTTATATGGACCTTCGGGCTATTGCTATGAGCCTTTGAGCTATTACTATGTTTAACCTACGGGTTATATGCTATGTTGGCCTACGGGCTCTATGATATGATATGCTATGCTATGGCCTGTTTTCTTACTATTATATTTGTATAATTTGGATAATTGAGTTACCACACTGAGTCAATAGCACTCATCCCAAAGCAATTTATATTTTCAGGCTAAGGATGTTCGGGCGGTGTGGTGTAGACGAAGTGATGGAATGGAATAAAGACTATTTAATATTTAAGCATTTTTATTTTTCCGTTGCAATAAACTCTAAATCTATGTTTGTTTCATTTGAAAACACTTTTGGAAGTATTATTTAATTTTCCACATTTTTTATTTACTTAAATAAATGGAATTTTTTTTTGAGACGTCACACACAACTATCTCGCTAGCACTGAAGTTGAAAGACTTGGGCTAGTGTTAGAGAAAGGAGTGGGCCGAGTGAAGGCCATCAATTCCGCTGCCCAACTGATTGCTGGAGTTGCGAA
Organism: Perilla frutescens; assembly: GCA_026008535.1. NCBI lineage: Eukaryota > Viridiplantae > Streptophyta > Magnoliopsida > Lamiales > Lamiaceae > Perilla > Perilla frutescens. The sequence continues at coordinate 36,683,477 of BRKX01000012.1, forward strand.
GTCCGTGCTGATCAAAGTAGGGCCATATGAAGGGAGAACAAACCTGTCTGTGGTAACAATGGATGACTTCAAACTCATCCTTGGGCTGGATTTCTTGCGAGATACGAAGATGGCGGTGATGCCTCACGCAGGAGCCCTCATGATGATGGGCAACAAACCCTGTGTGGCTCAGACGGTATTGCCTAAGACGAGTTCGAAGCCATTGTCCGCTATGCAGTTTGTGAAGGGGTGTCGGAAGAATGAACCATCCTTCTTGTGCACCCTCCGGATAGATGATATTGATGAGAAGTCGGGAAAAATCCCCGAAGTTGTGAAGAGAATCCTTCGAGAGTTCGAAGACACCATGCCTGACGAACTGCCGAAGAAGCTACCGCCGAAGAGGGCGGTCGACCACGAGATTGAGTTGGTGCCGGGCATGAAGCCTCCTGCCCGAGCACCGTATCGAATGTCATACCCTGAGCTTGAGGAGCTCAGGAAATAACTAAAAGAATTGCTCGAGAGTGGGCTAATCCGGCCTGCCAAGTCCCCGTATGGTGCCCCCGTGCTGTTCCAGAAGAAGTCAGATGGCACCCTACGGATGTGTTGTGATTATCGCGCCATGAACAAACTGACGGTGAAGAACAAATATCCAATACCATTGGTGGCGGATTGCTTCGATCGCTTCAGTCGGGCAAAATATTTTTCGAAGATCGACCTCAGATCGGGTTACTGGCAGGTCCGGATCAAGGAAAGAGATAAGTTTAAGACAACCATCGTGACAAGGTACGGGGCATACGAGTACTTAGTGATGCCTTTTGGCTTGACGAATGCCCCCGCCACTTTCAGCACCTTAATGAACCAGGTACTCCACGAGTTCCTGGACGAGTTCGTTGTGGTGTACCTTGACTATATTGTCATTTATAGTGAATCCCTTGAAGAGCATCTGGAGCACCTCCGCAAGGTATTCACTAGACTGCACGAGCATGAGCTTTACGCTAAACCATCGAAGTGCTCATTTGGCCAAGACATGATCGAGTTCCTGGGCCACATCATTGAGAGAGGAAGGATTTGCATGGATCCTAAGAAGATCCAAGCAATAGAGGATTGGAAGCCGCCGGAAGACGTTTATGGAGTGAGATCGTTTCTTGGGCTGGCTAACTACTACCGGAGATTCGTGAAGGGGTACTCCGAGATTGCCCGCCCCTTGACGGATCTGACGAAGAAAACTGAAGTGTGGAAGTGGACGCCCCAAGCACAATCGGTCTTTGAGAAGTTGAAGAAGGCGATCATGAGCGACCCCGTGCTCGCACTCCCCAACCTTACCAAGCATTTTGTTGTGGAAACGGATGCCTCAGAGTTTTTCCTCGGCGGAGTGCTAACTCAGGGAGCACACCCAATGGTGTTTGAGAGCCGGAAGTTAAAGGACGTCAAGAGACGCTACCCAATGCACGAGAAGGAGCTGTTAGCCGTTGTTCATTGCTTGAGACAATGGCGACACTATTTGCTAGGCTTCCCTTTTGTGGCCAAGACAGACAACACAGCGGTGAGTTACTTCTTGACCAAACCGAAACTGACTGCGAAGCAAGCAAGATGGCAGAAATTGCTTGCGGAGTTTAATTTCTTGTTGGAGTACTGGGCAGGCTCCAGCAATCATGTCGCAGACACCCTAAGTCGTAGGGTCGATTTAAAAGATCAACAGGTGGTGGCGGCCCTGGCCTCCAACAAAGTGACCACCGACCTGAAGGACCGAATCCGTGAGCTCACCAAGGAAGACCCAACTGCATAGGGTCTACTCAACCTAGTCGAGCAAAAGAAGACCTGGAACTTTTGGCTCGAAGAGGGACTGCTGAAGACAAAGAAAAATCGCCTCTATGTCCCGAAAGGTGGGGACCTGCGGAAATCTATCATTGCGGAGTGTCATGACACTCTCTGGACGGGACACCCTGGCGAAGAGCGCACTGTGGCCCTCGTACAGAGGATGTACTTTTGGCCACAAATACGAGATGAGATCGAGACGTTCGTCCGTACTTGTATGGTGTGTCAGCAAGACAAGGCGGACCGACACAAGAAAGCAGGGTTACTGGAGCCACTCCCCATATCCTCACGACCATGGGAGAGTGTCTCGATGGACTTCATTACCGGTCTACCCAAATTTGGAGACCTAGATGCGATTGTGGTGGTGGTAGACCGGTTCTCGAAGTACGCCACTTTTGTGCCAGCCCCCAAGACAATCACAGCAGAAGAGACAACTCAACTCTTCTTTAAGCACATTGTCAAGTTTTGGGGACTGCCGCGGGATATTGTCAGTAACCGGGACTCCCGCTTCACTGGCAACTTCTGGACCGAGCTGTTCAAACTACTCGAGTCCAAGTTGAATATGAGCTCGAGCTTTCATCCACAGTCCGACGGGCAGACGGAGCGCTTCAATTCAATGCTGGAGGAATATCTTCGGCACTTTGTCAGCGCCAATCAGAAGGATTGGGTGAAGCTCTTGGATGCTGCCCAGCTATGCTTCAATGCCCAAAAGTGCTCTACCACCAACGGTAAGCCTTTTGAGATATGTACCGGGCAACAACTGCTCCTCCCACACTCGATCGACGCCCCACAAGGTGCCAGAGTTTCACCGGCGCAGAGTTTCTCTCTGGAATGGAAGCAGAACCTCGACCTCGCCCGAAGCTATCTGGAGAAAGCACAGAAGCGCATGAAAAAGTATGCAGATTAGAAGCGCTGCTTCGTGGAATATCGAGTGGGAGACCGAATTATGGTTAAGGTCCCAGACCAATGTCTCTCAAAGGCATCCCGAGGGCGGGACGCCCGCTTGATGCCGAAATATATCGGGCCCTTAACCATTTTGCAGTGCATTGGAAAGGTAGCCTACCGAGTAGAGTTGCCCCCATGGTGGCGGATCCACAATGTCATCCATGTTAGCCAACTGAAGCCGTTCCAGGCAGATAAAATGGATGCTATGCGAAACATGCCCGACCGCCCCCAGCTCCGACTGGCCAACAATACAGGGAAGCGGATCGCGAAAACCATCATTTGCCACCGGGACGCAGCAAAATGAAAGAAACTCCACAGAGAGTACTTGGTGAAGTGGGAGGGCTGTTCAAAGGAGAAAAGCACGTGGGAGAGAGCGACGACCCTCAAGGCGTTCCAGCCGCTGATCGACGTATACCTGAAGACCATGGCGCCGAGGACGTCGCCAACTCTAGAGGGGAAGAGCTGTCACGGGATGCCGCCCTCATCCTATCCCCTCTCCCAGGATACGCGGACAGGTCCATTCCCTTATCCCGATCCTTGGGATAGGCAGCGACGGGCCCCTTGCTGCCGAGGCCCGTCGGGTTCCCGTGACTGGCGCCCTAGCACCCCGGCCACCCGCACCCGCCTGGGCCGCCAGCACTAGCACCACCTTACCGTCGGGGCGGACCTCTGCCAAACACCCCGCCCGAAGCCCCAGTGTTGCCTAGAGTGCTAGCCATTCTCTTGTAATGTACATAATTGTAAGCACGGCCTTGCACGGCCGTTTTTGTCACTTTTTTAGCTTAGTTGTATCTAGTGCCGTCGCTAGCGTTTTTTTCTTTAAGTCTATTATAGAGGGCAGTAGCGAACTTTTGTCTGACTGTGAGCGTTGCAAGGAGCCACCCTCTCTCCGACCAACGCGTGCTGTAATTGCTTCCAAGCTATAATGTACATTCAAATTGCATTAATGAAGATTTCTTTGCAATCAATCGTGTTCATGTGTTGCTTGCTCTGCCGAGACCACTAAAAGCACTAGAGGGTGTGAATTGCGTCGTCATCGTGCACCAAGCTTTGCGAGCAAAGCTTTTGAGAGTGAGGCGGACGTAGTCTAGAGAGGACTACTAGCCGCACGGTGCGCTACTAAGCAAAGCACTACAAGCGCCCCGTGACAGTACGTGAGACCAACTCAAACATTTGACCAGCTCTATAACTATAAACATCTTTTAATACCTAAATATTGTAGCTTCGGTTGAGCGGCAAAAAAAGACTCGGTGTGTTAATATATTTACTTTTATGTTTTGTTTCGATAGATCTCTGTATAATATTTTTGATCAGTAGTTCTTTTGCTTAATACATTTTTTCAAGTCTCAATACTTTTTTTTTTGTTTCGAAAGATCCTTGTGTGTGTGTGTGTATATATATATATTGTTTAAATAGATCATTCTACTTCTATATTTAATACACTACAAAAAAAACCATCTTTAATGATAATATTATTAGCGACGACAAATGTCGTCACTAATAATAGACTTAAGTAACGACATGTCGTCTCTAATAGTTACATGTCATTTCTAATGACATTTTTCACTTAAAATAATTTTTAATTTATTTGGATGAATTTTTAGGGACGCTCTATTTGCGATGACACGATGTCGTCGCAAAAAATATTTATAAGCGACAACATTGTCATCACAAAAAATTTATTAGATATGACATATGATGATTAGAAACGACATGTCGTTACTAAAAATCTAGTAAATGTCGTCGCTAATAATCTTGTCTTTAAAGACCATTTTTTTATAATGATATAATTAAATCCTTATTTAATTGAACTAATAAATTCATGAAATTTTTTTGTTATCATAATCAATTTATTAAAAAATACTAAACAAGCTTTGATGAAATAATTAAAAAAAGATATTAAAACAAAGAAGAGAACACATGATCCTCTGAAAAAATATTATGGCTGAAAAAGAAGAAATAAAGATACCAAAAATGTTGAAATTAATATACAATAGAAGAACCTCAAGAATTCATAATTCCAAAAGTTGAGATGTTTGAATTCTAGAATAAATATTTCGTTTGTGTAAACTTTGTCGGTCTTGATCATAATAAATCAACTCAAACATATATTACTACATATATACGAGAATGCATATATAAATAATTTTTAAAAATATTTAAACAACCGGAATATTATTTAAGCTAAAGGAAAATTTAACAACTTTGTTAGTTCATTGAATAAGAACTTGACCATATCGAATATAAAAGTAAGAAGACTTACCAAAAAAAAAAAATACATGTATAAAGACCTAATGAAACAAATCATAAAAGTACATAGACTTGAGAAAATGAATTATCAAAGTAGAATGATCTATTAAAGTAAGAAAATAGCACAAGAACATATCGGCTACTGAAATAAAATATAAAAGTATATAGACACTTAAGAAAATGAATTATCAAAATAGAATTACTTATTAAAAAAATAGTACAAAGACTTATCGAAACAAAATATAAAAGTACCTAGAAAAGTATTAGCTTAGAATTATATATATTTTCTTAGAGAAGTATTTAGTATTTATAAATGAACTAAATAAAGAGCGTATTTATCCGAAATTGCGGCAGGGTTAGTTCCTAGAGTTTAGCTTAATTATATAAACAAACACCCTGAAAAATCTCTCATCCTTTGAAATTTTCAACTTGTTGAATGCCCTACCAAAAATCAAGGATCCATTTCTCCAAATTCTTTTTTCTTCTTCTTTCCCTTTCATCCTAATCATTTTTTCGCAATTTCTCTCATCAAATTTTCACTGAGAGCAAAATGGTATGTCATTCTCCCATTCAACTCCATTCCCTAAATTTATGTTTCTCTTTTATTGTATATGCTGTAGATTTCTTCTCATTGGCGTGTTTGCATTATTTGATTTGATTCATTCCTCAGCATGAAAAGGTGATAACTTTATCTCTAGCTATGATCACATTTAGATAGATAAGATGTTCTTGATTTTGTTACTGCCAATATAACGAGACATTAATCATATATCTTGCTTTGTCATTTAGATTTGCAAATGTGAATAATGCAATTGTATCTCTTGCTTACTGCATAATGTATGTGCGTGTGTTGCGTGTTTATTTTACTTGAATTTGGCATTATTAGCAGTATGAAACAGTGAGAAGACATTTTAAGATGATAGTTACATTTAGATTAGGTATGTTTATGGATTTCATCCATCTTATTTTGTTGCATTATAATACGGCCTTCTAATTAAAGCTTCGAATAAGATCAAGAATGCTGCAATCCTATGGAAAAACTTCTGCAGTTTTCATGTAGGTGAACTGTTAATTATCAGTTCCATTGTTAAGAAATTTCAATATTGAATGTGTTGTCCATTTAAACTTTTTGCACTATATTAAGGCATCCAACATGATGAAGAATGCTGCAATCGTATGAATAAATCGAGTCGAGTTGTCATTTTTCTGATTCTAAGGATTTTGGAGGAAAACCGAATCATGGTTTTGGGGCAAAAAAGAAAAGATAAAAGATCAGAAAACAGTTGTATGTTACAAGTGATGTTAATGGTTGGTTGTGGTGTGTTGATATGATTATAACAGGCGAATTCTGCATCTGGAGTTGCTGTGCACGACGACTGCAAACTGAAGTTTTTGGAGCTCAAGGCAAAACGGAACTACAGGTACATTGTGTTCAAACTCGATGATGGGCTCCAGCAAGTGGTGGTGGAGAAGGTAGGGGGCCAAGCAGAGAACCACCTTGACTTCAGCAATAGCATGCCTTCTGATGATTGTCGATATGCTGTTTTCGACTATGACTTCACAACAGATGAGAACTGCCGTAAGAGCAAGATTTTCTTCGTTGCCTGGTGAGATCACGTACACTTGACTTGTTTTTTGCATATCACTAAAAAAAGGGGTGAAATTAAGTGCAAAATAATTTGGTTTGTGGGATTCATTTGTTGAATGAATTTATTTTTTTCTTTAATTTTTCAGGTCACCAGAGACTGCAAAGGTGAGGACCAAGATGCTTTACGCGAGCTCAAAAGATCGATTCAAGAGAGAGTTGGATGGCATTCAGGTTGAGTTGCAAGCGACTGATGCAAGTGAGATGAGCATGGACATCTTCAAAGAAAGAGCTTACTGAAGTTCCTTTGCTGAAAATACAGCATTGCTTCTATTTTTAGTATCTCATTCTTTCTTAATTTCTCTCTCTCTCTCTCTCTCTCTCTCTCTCTCTCTTTTTGAATTTTGGTACTTCTATATTTCTTGGACTTGTGTTATGTCAACTGAGCCTACACTTCTTGGCTTTGGCCGACTGTTTTGAATTCATAATTTCTGTTATATTTGGAGATGTTTTGACAGGATGATATTCATTACTAAGAGCTTCATTTTGATGTGTTTATTTTTGTTTTAATCTAGTAAAAAATCATCATTTTGGAGGGATGTTTTCCCCTTGTATATCTTCCTTAGGAAAGAGCATGAATTAAGAAACATTAGTCTAATTGAAATTATGTTTGGCTAATTATTTATCCTGGCCTTTTCTTCCCCAATACTCATCTTCCCATGCCTCCACCTCTTTGAAGGCCTCCATCTTCTCATCTGCAAAAGCCTCGAGTTCTCGAGGTTCAAAAGGTGGAGGCATCTTGCATGGAAGAGAATCACTTGGGGACTTCTCCAAGGATTCCTCCATGAACTTCCTCCAGTTCCCATCTGCAGGGCACGCCATCATCTCCGAGCAAAGCTCCGTGGCGTTTGCAGGGATCTCAGGCTTGTACTTGAAGAGCTTCGCGTACTCATTTAGCAGATGGAACATGTAACTATAAACATGTTCCATCTTCAAAGATTCATAGATGAAGCGACTCCCAGCTTCACCAATTGCCTTTGCCTAAAAATTAACCAGAGATTCTCAGTGAGTTTCTGTTTCTCCTGCTTGCATGACTTTGCAGTTATTTAGTTCTAGTTTCATGTCATCCAACCTTAAAAAGGTCGAAACGACTGCAGTAAGACGATGATGAATGATACCTTAGAAGTGTGATTGTTTCCCCATTCAACAGCAAATTTGAAGGAACTGCATTTTTGGGTATTCCTAACTGGCCAATAATGGTGTCGAGGGATCAAGCCTCGTGAGTAAAAGTCGTGCCAACGGGACGGGACGAGCAGCATGGGCGAGTTGCAGGCTAAGATGTACTTCTCACTCACAGACCATCCCCATCCTTCTACATAAATCTTGTACCTTAAAATTCACATACATTCATAAATACAAACCAAGAATCAGAAACAAGACTATATATATGTGTGTGTGTGTTTATGAATGTTTCACTAACCTGTGGGTGCACTGGTCTGCAAGATTAGACTGCTTGAACCCTCTCTTGGATTCTGCTTCCCAGTCCTAAATATATTTGTTAAGAAAGTGAAAATTGCAGAAAAATATTATTAAGCTAGTGAGAGAGAGAGAGAGAGAGATGTGGTTTGTGATGGAGTATATATACGACAGAATAGAGGCGGACGTTCCAGTCATATTGATGAGTGAGATTGCATTTGAGAAGGTGGATCCTGGGAAGGGAAACCCGCGGGTTTCCCTTCCAGTAGGCGTAGGGAGCTCTGTTCTCCCATTTCGTCTTCTCATTGCCTTGTTTCATATCCTTGAGAATGCTGCTCCATGGCTTTATATTTAGCTCAGCCCTGCACCGCTTAATTACTTAATTAAATTCAAACAAAAGGAAAGAGAAGATGGAAAACAACATTATTGGTTAGTTAGTTAATATATAATTACCAGCCCCAAAAGGTCCAATCTGGGAAGACAATGTCGTAGCTCTGATTATCAGAGCAGTACTTGAAGAGCGGGGGCGGGACCCATCCCGCTCCCGTCCCGTTGTACTGCTCTGCTTGAATCACTGGCCTGTCACCACATTCGAACATCAGCTCCAAATCCGGCAATTCTCCTCCATACCTGTTTCTCTCTCAACAGATATGATGAAACAATATATATATATATATATAAATGTTTAATTAACTGCATAAACATAATCATCTTTTTTACTTGATTGAAGAATGAAGAATACGTATGTACCTTCTCATGAGCTGCGCAAACCCCCACAAGGTGAACAAAGCGCGGGACTGATACGACTCTCGGAAGTTCTGGACGTACATTTTTCCGTCGAGAATCGTCAACCGGAACGTGGCCTTCCGCCCCGCTTCCGCCACCATTTTCTCCGTGATTCCGGTGTTTTTCCAGTGGCGCAAGTCTTGGTGGATCCATCTGAAATATTGGGGGCATTCCCGATCACAAGAACTATTCGTCGTCGTCGTCTGCCTAAATCTTTTATGGTTTTTTGGGCATTTTTTGGTCTGTAGGTTCCATGCCATGCACTTCAGATCAGGACTTGTTGATGCTGCTTTTTCAACCAGACTCACAGGAGAATAATATCTTGAATATTTACCCTGCACCACCACCAATATTCAAATATAAATTAAACAACTACTTTTTTTATCCACAAAAATGCGATTAAGATTTCATATGTGATATGCTGGTTTTCATTTCATGTCATAACAATTAACATGCATGAGACCCCCTTTTTTTTTCAATATATAACAAAAAACGATTGCCAAATATCATCAATGTTTGGTTTCATTGGTTGCAAAACGATTGCTATAATAATATTCATATCTTGGAATATTTTAACAAAAAAGATAACGAAAGCAGTCATTTAAAAAAATTATATTCCAAGTTTGTGGTTAATTTGTTTAATTTTATATATACAAAGAAGCACTTGTGTGCACTGGGTGCACCATCAGACGCATTGATCGGGTCAACGTCGGAAAACGCGTATTGATTCAGTTAACTAAAAAAATAAATTCTTTAAAATTAGTATCAATTGTAATACTAAAAAGTATCACTCAAAAGCCCAAAAATATCACTTGAAGCCTTAAAAAGTATCTGTCAAAATAAATAAATAAAAAAATCTTCAAAATCAGTATTAACCGTAACAGTAAAAAGTATCACTTAAAATTCAAAAAGTATCATATGTATCATTATAGAGTATTATCACCTATTTTATCGTTTTTTTTTGCGGGTTGACTGAGTCAACGGGCGCTGACCCGCGTTTGACCCGGTCAAAAACGTTGAAAGTCTAATATAAGCTTATATATATCTAGTGAATGTAAAATTTTGACATACATACATACATACATATATATATATACACACACACACCAAGTCAAATCGACCATGCTTTTGACAGTAAAATGAAAAAATAAAAATATAAAAGTAGACTTACAAGGTGAATCGAGTGGGAGAGAAACATATACAGCAAAGAAATGAAGATCGAAATGATGAAAAGAAGAAGAGTAGACGTTCGCTTCGGGTTGTTTTTCAATGATTCACACTGCTGCCGCCGCCTTAACCACACTAATTTCTTCATCATCGATCAATATTAATGTTTTAGAGAGAGAGAGGAAGAGAGAGAGAAAGTTTTGGCTATTATGTTAAATAAAAAACTGTGGTCTCACTAGTGTTGAACTATCAGCTTTTAACTTTGGGGAAATTAAGGATAAAACACCCCCATTTGATTTCCTAAATAATTACGCTTTTCATGTTTGAATGTGTGTCAACCACACCAATACTTATTTGGTATGTCATCCAAATAATATATAATATGATTTTTAATAAACGTTATAACGTATATTATAATATTGATAGTAAAGAGAAATGATTGCATACAAAATTAACCTTTTCAGTTGTGTTCGGACTGGGAAATTTCGAAGGAATTACATGAAATCCCTGTTTGGAGATTTTGTGTAAGCTTTTGTAATATGACTTTAAATCCGTAAAATCTAACTTTTGTCACGATGCATCTTTCTATCTAAATTTAGCGAATGAGATATTCCATTTCATATTTGGCGTTCTAATTCGCGTTTCGTGATCAAATTTATTCATATTCCTTTCTTTTTTTGTTAATTTTAATTTATTATATTTTAGTTTAATTTCATGATTATATTTTCGGGTTCACCCCACCCAATTAGAGGGTTATAATTATTTTTAGTATTTAATTTTCAAAGAAACAATTATTATGGTTAGTTATTTTAAAAATATAATTTATAATTTTTTAAATTTCAATCTTTTATTGATAGAAGTGGCTAGGTCGATTATGTTATAATTAATTTTTATATTTTTAATATCTACTATTAAACTTGTAAATTCGATTGTATAATATGGCTTGAAACATTAAATGCATGTGGAATCGAGGATCTCCGTAAATTTAATAAATAATTGAGTGTGTATTGATTATAATATTTTACAATTCAATAAATCTTGGAGTATAAATTATCCGGATTAATTGTGGTGATTTTGTAATATGAATAAAATAATTTCATTTTTTTTTTGTCTAAATTACTGCTGGCGCGTATTAAAAAATTAGAGTATGCCCTTGTAATATGAATAAAATAATTTCATTTTTTTCTTTTCTTTTGAGGTTATTGAATCTGATCACTCTTATTTCTCTTTTCTTCATTTTTTTTTTCTTTTCTTTTAATTTATTGAAAGTAATCGTCGATAAGAAGGGGGAGACGGGGAGGGAGGATAGCAGGAATTATCTCACATGTTATGTAGTTGGTTGATATGATGGACAAAGACAATGTTAATTTGGATTGATTATATATTGAGTAATAAAATTTGATCTTCCCTATTAAGAAAAAATATTAATTAAATAGATAACTACGATTCTGTTACAAAATGCAATTTTTTTTTATATGTCAGTATATATATGCTTATGACATATCGTTGGAAAATTCTTAAAATATAATGCAGTATGAGTTTTGTGTAAAAAATTCAAAGTATTCCAACGTTTAAAAGTGCGACAAAGATTCAATTATAATGAAAATTAGAATCTTTATAAGAGATAATCCTCCTTTACTACTAGATTGAGAAAGAAAAAAAAAAATTGCCTAATCTACTATCTACTACTATTATAAAAGCGTGATGTTCTACAAATTTTGGTTTACCTATTATATTCTTACTATAACTTTAATTTAAGGGTAATTGTGTAATATAATATATAATATGTATTTTTAATGTAAAATCTAATATAATATATTAGTTTCCATATGAATCTACTACTGTATATCAAAAGATCTTTATTTTACAAAATTAAATTTAAATAATATATCCCTATAATATATTTAAATAATTAAATTAAGCACAATAGGGTAATATAATAAATCTACAAAGTGAATTTTTTATTATCATATAGTATAGATATAGAATTTCTTGCATGATTTTTTTGCAAATGATCATTAATTTGATATACATGTATATGGTAACAATTAATAAATATTATAATTAACTTCCATAATATTATATTTAAAATACATTTATAATTTTGATTGGCGCATCAATTTGATATGTGCGTGTGTGTATAAGTTTCTAATTTCAACTAACATGTTATTTTTTAATTAAATGATAGGCAATTCATTAATATTTTTATAAACCAATAAGATATAAATTATGAATTAATATATATACGATGGATATCACATGCATTCATATCAATTTTCTTTTTATATGATGAATGCATGTTCTAATTTATTTTTTAGCAACAATTTAGGGATGTCGAATTTTTCACATAATTCAAAAGGTGATAGTATTAAAATATTTTAAAAATCATGTTGAATTTCAAAATTGGTCGATTATATAATAATTTAATTATCTGGGAATTATATAAGTATAATTTATTCAATATACTTAAAATTTAAATTTTTTACTTATAAATTACTGATTCACATATGTGATATCAATAATTCAAATATTAGTGAACTGAAATAGATAAAAAAATAGCAAAAATGTTACATAATGTTGAGTATGACGTGTTCCAGATGATGTTATCACTTCGGTGATAACATTGCAATCAATGTCGTACCTAATGTTGTTCCGTCATTCTCGTCACATTGAGTATAACACTCGGATTGTTAATCTTATCATTTCCTAGTATTTTGGATTAATTTATTTTGAATTAATCTGAATAAATTGTGATTTTTATCACATATCATTTTCCACGTTTTTAGGGATTTATTGGATATTTTATTTTGAATTAAAAACATAGATAATACTTGATTTTGACTTGTTCAAAATCTGTTCCGGATTTCATGGGGACGTGATGTTCCCACTCCTTCTTGGACACTAACTATTGCAGGAGATCGTGGGTTACTGGAGTAACCGCTACTATTGCACGATGTTAAAGAACGTGTGCCACACAATGCAGAAGACGGTTATCTCAAGTCCACTTCAGCAATGGGTAGTGGAAGGCGGTTGATTCAAGTCCAAGTGGTCTAGGATCGTGAAGCAACTGCCAATACAAGATGGAAGAAGTATTTAAGGTCTTCTTAGATCTTAAAATCATTTATGCAAGCAGGTTATCACCGTGGTTTGTGAGAAGCTCTGAATCTTGCATCTAGTGTCATCTCTGAAATCCAAGACATCTTCCTCGACATCTGCCTAGCGTCCCAATCAGCTGGAGACTTTCATTCCAGTTGTGTGTGTAGGTTAGATAGTCAACTTTGAGAAGTCTAGGATTTAGAGTGACTGATTGTAATCTATCTATGTGTTTAGATAAGTTTGTTTTTAAGTGATTATTCGAGTGAGTGAAGTTAGGATAGTCCTCTGTATGTTTTATGCTATGTTGTCAAGGGAGTGAACCGAGACTACATCAACATTGTTTTTATATTTCACTTGTGATAGTGAATTTCGCCTTGAGGCAATCACACACCGTAAGGAGTGTGATTTAAAACTTATTTTGTGCAAAGTTCTGTTTACATTTCCGCTGCATGTTGAAGGCAATGTGGTAACACTAGCTTCAACATTACATTTAAACTTTGCAATTTACATCTGTAATTCACATTGTTTCAGGCAACAAATTCTAACAAATGGCATCAAGAGCCGGTACTTGATACACTAAGTACTCGATCCGGTGTTGCTTGAAATCTGTGATGGATATTCAGATTAATCAATGTCGTCCTCCTGCTCTCGATAGCAATGGTGGTAACTATGTCATGTGGAAATCTCGAATGAAGATTTACATCAAATCTATCGATGAAAGAGCATGGATGACAGTGATTGAAGAATGGAGCCCTCCTAAGATGGAAGGTTCGAATGGAGATTTTGTGTTAACTCTAGAATCTCAATGGACAAATGATGAGATGATAATCTCAAATTTTAATGCTCGCGCTCTGAATGCGATTTTTGTTTCAGTCGATGTTCCATGCTTCAAAATGATTTGCAATTGTGTTACTGCATATCAAGCATGGACCATTCTTCAGGAACATTGTGAAGGGTCTGCCAGTGTTAGGAAGACCAAACTGAGGTTGCTCACATCAAAATTTAAAAATTTGCGCATGTTTGAAGATGAAACTATTTCATCTTATGCTGAAAAATTATGTGAGATCTTAAATCAATCTACCGCTCTTGGGAGTCCAATCTCTAATGAGAACATGGTTAGCAAGTTGCTTCGAACTCTCCCAGAAAGATTCAATATGAAAATTTCTGCGATTGAAGAAGCACATGATGTAGGAACCATAAGTATGAGTGAAGCTGTCAGCATCTTGCTAACCTTTGAGATGAACCTGCAAAATCAGAAAGCAAACTCAACTTCAAGGGGAATTGCTCTCCAGACAACAACGGTGTCATCTAATGTTCATGATGATGTTGACGGTCTTCAGAAAATCAACAAGGAAGAGAATCTAAGCGTTGCACTCCAGACAAAGAAATTCAACTCACCGGTTCGTTCCATGAAGAAAAGCCTCCCAAATATCAAACCTCGACGGCTGTTTGACTCTCCATCCTCATCAACATCAAATTCTGGAAGATCAAATGTCAAGAAGGAAGTTGCTGACACTGGGAAAGACATTGATTCAGTTCAATGTAGAGCATGCTCTGGGTATGGACATTATCCAAACGAATGTCCAACAACACGAAGAAGATAAAGAAATAATTTTAATGCTGTTCTCAGTGATGATTCTGATGCTGAACATGATTCAGATCAGAGAGTGTTGTTCATCAATGTCATGGAAGATGATGATCAGATTATTGATGCTCTGAATGATATTGATGAACTTGATGAACTTGACATTGAAAAATGTGAAGTTGAAGATGAAGTTCTTCCAGATGTTGAAGCAGAAGCTACTGAGATTTCACCCAATACGACAAATTGGTATGAAATGACTCTTCTGGATGAATTCAATCAGGCTTTTGAAATCAGAGAACATGATCCACATGAAGAACAACCTACTGCCTCACTTCAAGAACTCAACAATGTTGTGAATGAAGTCTGCACTCAGTGGACAACTCAATCAAAAGAGCTGAGATTTCTCATGGAAGAAAACCAGTTTCTAAGAGGAAAGGTTGTAAGTCTAGAAATTAGACTTACCAAGAGTGATGCTGAAATCAGCAAACTAAAGAAGGAAGTGGATGAGACCTCAAGAACATTTCAGAAGTGGAATCAAGGAACTAATGTCCTAAATGAAGCCTTAACATTGGAACAGACATATAAAGCTGGATTGGGATTCTCTAATAAATCCTCCATGTCTTTCTCAAACAACAATGTTGTTCAGTTTGTGAAAGGTAACAACTCAAGCACGATTACAATGAACAATGTTGAAGATGATGATCAGAAGCAATGCAAGAGCTCAAAGGTGCGGAAATATGTGTGTCATTACTATCAGGAGCCTGGACATATCAAACCACATTGCTTCAAGTTTCATGATAATGTTGCAACTGGAAGAACAACATCAGTGATCATATCTAGGAACAAAAATCTGAAGAAGTCCAAAAAGATGTAGGTTACATGCAATGTTGTGTACACATCCCTGAAGGCCAACATTACTGGAACATGGTACTTCGACAGTGGATGTTCTCGACACATGACAGACAATAAGGAGTTTCTTGAAGAATATACCACTACAAATAAAGGCAAAGTCAGTTACGAAGGAGGAGCTCAAGGAAACATTGTTGGAAAAGGTACATTAAATGTCAAACATTTTCCTAAGCTTCAGAATGTCCTACATGTTGAAGGATTGACGACCAATTTGATCAGTATTAGTCAGCTTTGTGACGATGGTATGCATGTCAAGTTTGACAAAAATACTTGTGAAGTGTTTGACAAACACGACAAATGCATAATGTTTGGGAGCCGTGCATCTGACAATTGCTACCATGCTGACAAAGATAAAACCTGCAACATGACTGTAAATGATGAAATAAAGTTGATTCATCAAAAACTCGGTCATGTGAGCATGGTAAATTTGAAAAAGCTGATTATGTCTGATGTTGTTCGTGGCCTACCAAAACTGAATGTTGATCATGATGTTGTATGTGGTGCCTGCCAAAAGGGAAAACAAACCAGAATTCCTCACAAAAGCCTGGGTGGTTGTCAAACAACAAGATGTTTTCAACTCTTACACATGGACATCATGGAACCAGTCGATACAAAAAGTATGAGTGGTAAGAGTTTCATCCTTGTCATTGTTGATGATTTCTCAAGGTATACTTGGGTTGAATTTCTGCAGGAAAAATCTGAAACTTTCAAGGTCTTCAAAAGATTATACCGCACAATGTGTCTGCAATTTGACACCAACATTGCATGCATAAGAACAGATCATGGAAGAGAATTTGAGAATGCTGCATTCGATGATTTTTGTGAAAGGAAGGGAATACTCCATGAGTATTCAGCTCCCAAAACTCCACAACAAAACAGAGTAGTGGAAAGAAAGAATCGAACTCTGCAGGAAATGTCATATGCAATGTTACAGGCTAAAGGGTTTTCAAAGAAGCTGAGAGCTGAAGCTGTTAACACAACATGTCACATCAGAAACAGAGTCTATCTTCGACCAGGAAAAAAGGAGACTCCATATGAACTTCTAAGAGAGAGAAAGCCAAATCTCAAGTATTTTCATGTGTTTGGATGTGTCTGTTACATCTTGAATGACAGAGATCATCTTAGAAAGTTTGACTCCAAGAGTGACAACTGACTGTTCTTAGGATATGCTCAAAACAACAGAGCATATTGGGTTCTTAATCTAAGAACTAAGGCTGTACAAGAATCTGTCAATGTTGTGTTTGATGATCTTGCAGGTCTGGCGACAAGAACTGAAGAAGATGATGTGTCATTTCTCTTACATGAACCAGATGTTGCCGACCAGGAGTCCAATAACACTGACAAAAGTCCTATCAAAAGTCCTGATGTCAAAACCAATGTTTCTTCTCCGTCAGTGAATGAATCAACATCACCCAGACACCAGATTCAGACTCATCATCTGAAAGCGATGATGAACAACTTCCACTGGCTCAGTATGAACCAAGGCGTGATCATCCAAGGAGAATCAAAAGAGATCACCCAAATTCCCAAATCATCGGTGATGGATCTCAAGGAGTCAAAACCAGAACAAAGAGCTCAGCCGATGTTGCTGAATTGGTCAAACAGGTTTGCATGTCATCTGTTATTAACGTTGTGTCCATTTCATGCTTTCTATCCAGTATTGAACCTAAAAATGTCAAAGAAGCATTAAAATATGAATTCTGGGTAGAAGCAATGCATGATGAGCTGATTCAGTTTGTTCGAAATAATGTGTAGGAATTGGTTCCAAGGCCTGAAAATAAAAATGTAATTGGAACTAAATGGATTTTTAAGAACAAGACTGACGAGTCTGGGAATGTGGTTAGAAACAAAGTCAGGCTAGTGGCACAAGGTTATACACAAGTAGAAGGAATAGACTATGATGAAACATTTGCTCCTGTTGCTAGAATAAAGTCTATCAGTCTCCTACTTGCCATTGCTTGCCACATTGGATTTACATTGCATCAAATGGATGTCAAAAGCGCCTTTCTGAATGGCATTTTGAATGAGGAAACCTATGTTGAACAACCAAAAGGCTTTGAATGTCATGAAAAATCAAACCATGTGCTGAAACTACACAAGGCTTTGTATGGGCTTAAACAAGCTCCTAGAGCTTGGTATGCTCGCCTTACGGAGTTTTTAATTGACTTTGGCTTTTCAAGAGGAGTGGTTGATAACACTACTACAAAAACATAAATAGATAACACTAGATACGTAACGGTTTTTGGCAAAAACCGTTACGAATGAAGAATATGTAACGGTTTTTCAAAAAACTGTTACATATATGCGTGTAATCACTGATATATGTAACGGTTACTACTAAACTGTTACGTATTTGTGCATTATACGTAATGGTTTCAATATAACCGTTACATATGTACGTATTTTTCAGAGACTATATGTAACGGTTTAATAATAGACCGTTACATATGTGCGTATTTTTTTAATAACAGTTTATAAATCGTTGTAAAAGTTATTATTTGTGTTTATAATTAAAAGATTGAAAAAATTCAATTTTTTTTCATAACTTTCCCAAAATTCTGAATTTCCCCCTCTTCTTGTACCCTCGCGGCCTTAGACCTCGTTGCCACCACACAGGAACCCTAGATCTTCTCTCACATATCACACCAACGTTGAAGGGAGGAGGGCAGAAATCCGATCGGCGGCGTGAATTTTCCCGGGGAACAGGCGGCGGTGGTCGCGAGGCCGCGATCTGAGCAATGAAGGCATCTCTTGCCTTCTTTCCCGAAACTTCCGACAAGAGAGAGTGAAAACGAAGCGATGGAAGGTGAGAAGTAGGAGCCGTTCCATTCTTTAAACTTAAGGGAGAAGAGGACTCCGATGACGGTTATTTTTTTGCAAGGAGAGCGGTTATGGCGTCCAAAACAGAGACTGATGAGTCTCGATGTTTCTGGGCCAGCACGCGAGTGATGGGGAGCCTATCCTCATCGGAACCCTCTTCGGACGATGCAGAGGTCGTTGATATTAAGTTTACGGTGATGATTTCAGGTAGATATTCTTCATTTTCATTATCTGCTTTTGCGACTTCTTCTGAAATCAAATCTTCGGGATCTGTTTCTTTTTGGTTCAATGTTGTCGTTACCAATTATTAATATTTGTTTATTTGTGTGCTGCTTTGTGTTGCACATGAGACATGTTTAGCTTACTTATCTATCATTGATATTTCTATGTTTCTTCTGCCCACATCCCCACCTGGGTCAAATTTCAGGGAATGTTGCTGTGGTCGGATTTTTTTTTAATCATGTTTTCTGAATCCTTTGATTTGAGTTTGTCTGTTTGTTAGGCTGGTTTTGGATAGGACTATAGGAGTATTTGATTTTGATTCATGATGGAAATTTAAATTTATCAAAATAGCTAGAAATTTGAGTGATGGATTTCTTGTCTGCTGTAAAATGTAGAATGGAATTATCTACATCACTTTGATGAATCCGTGCTTATGAATTTTAAGTCATTCGTTATATTTTAAAGTAAATTCAATATTAGAGATTCAAATGTTTTGTCAGTAAGTTGAAGTAAATTCTGTATTGTATTAGCATGTTTAATTCAATGATTAGAATTCTATGTTACGCTGATAGAAATTTGCAGATCGGGATCTGGGCTGTGGGGGGAAGAGGGTGGAGTTGTGGTTGTGTGATTGGGGCTGGGATTTGGTGAAGGGAGATGACGGGGTTGATTACAGAGATGGGGACTGGGCTATTTTGATTTTTTTTTTGTTGATTGGGATTTCTGGAACATAATTGGGATCTTAATTAGAATTTTTTGATGATTTTTTGGTAGGTTGCCGTGATGAATGGAAGGAAATTTTTATTGCTCTGTATTTACATCTTACTGATCTTAGCTTCTCAAGTCTATGCATCATTTTTCCTGCTGAACATTTTCTAAACTATGTTTAGAAACTAATCAGTTTATTTTTGACAGAATGTGGGTTGTTCCAGAAGCTAATGACCTATCACACCTTCAATTGGGGTTTCAAGCAAAAAGCCTAAGCTTAATGTTACTTCTCCAACTCCGTGCGTTTCATTAAATGCAGGGGTTTGCAAACAGTAAGATATTGCTACTATTTTTGGGGTTCATTTTTAGTCAATAGAAGGCCCTTTTGAAATAGTCTTGCAATTTATCTCTTTTCTTTGTAATTCTACTTATAATTTTTTTCTTGTCTAAATTTTAAATTTCTGGGATTTCTTCATTTGTGGGCTGGATTGAGTCAACTCGGTATGTGATTGGGGTGCTTCTTACTCTATTGCGCCTACGCTTCTCTAATGTGATCAGTTGAAGAAAAGTTGCGAGTTACTGTGTTAGTTTCTAATGAAAATGAAACAGTTTCTCAGAGCTAAAAGTTGTCTCTTGGAGGCATCATTGATATGCTGCCTTCATCTGCTCAATCTAAATTCTTGCTGCTCTCTCAATGATGAAGGTATGATTTTTTTTATATTGATCAAATTTGTTGGTGTTCCTCTCTATCTCTCTCTTGAGTTTTTTGGTTGATGATGGTTACTGTTAGTTTGGAGAAAGGCAACGGTGGAAGAGTAGATTACGAGATGCTATATTTGGAGAGTTGAGTTTACACTGTTAAGAGTAAGTTTTGTAGGACTAATTTAATAAAATATTCAATATATTTTACATACTAATAGATTTTTAATGAAACTTCATTTTTTTGCTCATGTACCTTTCAGCATGGAATCCAAAAGAAAGAAGGCTAGTTCTGTAAGTAAAAGACGCTTCTAAGACACTAGAAGTAATCCTTAATGGGAGAGGAAATAGAAAGTAGTCTGAGTGATAAGTTCTAGTTTGAATTTGGATCCATAAATTTTTCAAAATTCCAATCATCACATATCTTTTTCTCTAACTGTCCATATTGACCTGCCCTTTATAAAGTTGAACAGTTCCAATACCTTATAAGGTTCAATTTTTGTCGTGGCTAGTGTTGTTAGGGAAGTTGCCTGTGTGATTATGTTCAAAGGAGAATTCCTTCATTCGTATATCTCTTAACTGTTCTTTTACTTATCAATTATGGGGCAGAGTGTTGAAGGAGGTAGATTTTTAGGATACTCAAGCTGCGGGGAAAATAACTCCTTCTCTCTCTTTGATTGGCACTCTTAAGTTTGACAATTACATTACGGTTTATATAAAGACTTATATTTATGCTAGATAAGCTTAAGAGTTAATAGTTATTGGTTGCCACTTGTTTTTTCAACTATAAGATACTAGGCACTATTCATAATTATTGCTTGCCTTTTCTTTTCTAGCTCCAAAGTTTTGACAACTTTCTTATATCAGTATTTCTGTTAATTATGTTAAGTGAGTTCTTCTTTTATTACCTTTTTAATTTTGTATAATTTTTTTTGCTTCTGATGATACAAGTTTTTCTGTTAGGTTATTTCTAGATTCAGATCAACACAAGGCTGCTTTGAGATTATTGGCCATCAGCAGATTGATTAATCAGGCTATTGGAGATGCATTAAGTGGGTTGTTTTTAGTTGAGGTTATCTTGAAACATATTAAATTTGTATTGAATTTTTCTTTGTATTTAAATATTGATACTTGGATAATGTCTCGTTATTAATATTATTTTACATTTTTACCCTTAATTTGAAAGATTATTTAGATTATTTCCAATTTGAAAATATAATTTTATTTTTATAAAAATTGTGTAGAACAACATTATACGTAACAATTGCAAACAAAAAGCGTTATCTAAACACAAGTATACGTAATGGTTTTTAAAGAAAAGCGTTATCTAAATACAAGAATACGTAACAGTTTTAAAAAAACGTTATCTAATTGAAAGAATATGTAATGATTTTTCATTAAAGTGTTATCTATGCTATGGAATATGTAACGGTTTCTCAAAGAAGCATTATCTATGTTATGTAATATGTAGCGGTTTCTCAAAAAAACGTTATCTAAAAAATGTAATGCGTAACAGTTTCTTATGAAAATGTTACATATAATATATAATAGGTAACGGTTTGTTATAAAAACCGTTACGAAATATCATAATACGTAACGCTTCATGCAGTATAGATAACGGTTATAAACCGTTACGTAAAGTGAGTATAGATAACGGTTAATAACCGTTATATATACTGGATAGAAATGGCATACGCAACGGACAATAACCGTTACGTATGTGCATTTTTGTAGTAGTGTAAACCATTGTTTATTAAAAGGATTCACAAACACATCACTGTTGCACAAATCTATGTTGATGATATTGTGTTTGGATCCACTTGTTCTAATCTCCTCAGTGAGTTTGTTGATGCAATGTGCAGCACATTTGCGATGAGCATGGTCGGTGAATTGACCTACTTTCTTGGTCTCCAAATTAAGCAAGATAAAGATGGGATTTTTATATCCCAAAGTAAGTATGCCAAAAATCTGATCAAGCGCTTCGGACTTGAAGCTGCAAAGCCCATGAAGACACCAATGGGATCCTCTGAAAAACTGAGCAAAGACGATGTTGGAGTCAATGTTGACCCAACAATGTATAAAGAAATGATTGGAAGCTTGCTCTACTTGACTGCCAGCAGACCTGACATCATGTTCAGTGTTGGAGTATGTGCTAGATACCAAGCTCAACCCAAGGAGTCTCACTTGAAAGCTGTCAAAAGAATAATTCGATACGTTGCTGGTACAGTCAACTTTGGAATCAGGTATTGTAAAGATACAAACACCAGCCTTATTGGATACAGTGATTCAGACTGGGCAGGCGATGTTGATGATAGGAAGAGCACAAGTGGTGGTTGATTCTTTTTGGGGAGCAATATGGTTTCTTGGTCAAGCAAGAGACAAAATTACATCTCCTTGTCAACAGCTGAATCTGAATACGTTGCAGCTGCAAGTTGTTGTGCTCAGTTGGTCTAGTTGAACCAAATGATGAAGGACTATGGCATGACAAGCTCATCACTTACCTTTCTATGTGATAATGCTAGTGCTATTGAAATATCTAAGAATCCAGTTCAACATTCACGCACTAAGCACATCGGCATTCGCCATCACTTTATCAGAGACTTGGTGGAAAAGGAGATCATAAACATCAAGTATATATCCACTGTGAACCAAACAGCGAATATTTTTACCAAGCCCCTTGATTTCGAGAGATTTTCTGCCTTGAGAAAGTCTCTTGGAATGTGCTCTGTTTAATTAGATCTTTATGTTTACTGATGTTGAACTCAATGTGAGTTTGTTTTTATCAACATTAGTTGTTTATCTTGTTAGTCCTTTTAGTTTTCTTTTAAGTAAAGTTCAAAGGTTTACTTAATGAAATTATGGTTTATCTGCTCGTAATTTAAAACTATCAGCTACTTGAAATTATGTATCTGTGTTTATGAATGAAATACCCTTGACCTAAAAAAGGTAAACTATAAAAATTTTGGGTTTATTTCATTCATTTTTTGTAAATGTTGTAGCTGATATTTTGTGCAAGATTGCAGAGAAACCATATTCTTCAGAAAATATATGCCTAGAATTATATTTGTTATGTATATGGTGTAACACGAATTCCGAATATTTATATTGATAAACACCGGAAAATCGTACAACGAAAATATTTCGAATTGAAATTATAATTTATGGTTCGATTCTCTATCTAAATCTTCTGATTTTTCTCTTCAAAATTTGTTCTTCGTGTTCTTCAAGATCTTCAAGTTGTTCTTGCTCTTCGATCTTCAGGAACCCCATGTTTTGAGGTTTGTAACGCCAATTCGAAGGATTTTCATCTTGATTCTGAATCAAACGTCGTTTTTAGGATGATTTGTTGAAGAATGCTTTGAATCTTCAAGTTGTTTTTGAGGATTTGAATTTGATAACGCCGATCGGAGAGTTGAACACCTTGGATCTGGATCAAACGATGATTTTGGGATGATTTATAGCGAAGAATGCAAAGAACGTCTTGAATCTCCAACTTGAACGCCTTGAAGATTGAAGAGAGCTTTCTCTCACGAATCCTTCTCCAAACTTGAGCTCTTGAACTTGTTTATTTCCCTTAGCCAAGCCCTCTATTTATAGGCAAATGAGGGTGCATTTAGGGCTTAGGTGGCGACGTCTCATTGGTCCATTTGTTAGGGCTTATGTGGCATAATTTTATTGGTGCCTTGTACCCTTTGTAATTCTCTACAACAACATGGCCATTTCTTGTGTGAGCTCGTTTATGTGTCGCATTTCTATTGGTCGAGATTTTTCCACATATTGAATACCAATTTATTTATTTATTTTAGGAATTAAAATTCCTAAAATATAAATAAATGATATAATTTGGATATTTCAATTGTTTAATTTCCACGTGTCACCATTTGATTGTTGATAGAAATTTAATTGCTTACATATGGATTCCGTCTTTTTATTCTTTTATATAAAAAAAAGAAAAAAAAGGAAACAAAAACTATTTTGGGACCCATAAAGATTCACTTTTTGAATTTTTGTGATAAATACACGTTTTGATATGGTGTATCCCTATCCACTAATTCTGTTTTATTTAATTATTTTTCTTGATAAGGAAAATCGAAAAAGTGGGTGATGTGACAGGGGTCTGTTCCGATTTTTGAGGATGAAGAGATATATCAACCCATTTTTGAAAATTTTTTTTACTCTCTCACTCTCTCTCTCTCTCTCAAAGCCTCTTCGTCTCCCACTCTTGGTTTCTCACTTCTTCAAGTTTTTTTTTCTTCAGAATATCAATGGCGGAACCCAAGAATATCTCTGCCATGTTTGAAATGTTGAAACAAATGTTTGAGAAGACTATGAGCACTCCATCTTCTGCCTCTGGTCCTGCTGGAACATCAGCTATCACACTCTCCGCCACATCCACTTCCGCAGTAACTGCAATAGTCGAACTCACTCCAGAAGGACCTAAATCAGAGTCCGACAAACCCTCATCTCCTCCAACGGAACATGCAGACACTACCATGGAAGAAGTCAAAGTTCCTGACTCCATACTGGTGCTAAACCCCACTCATCTCCAACACATAAATCTTGGTGCTGAAGAAAACCCTATCGACCCAGATCTGGAGCTCCACACTCAAGCTCTTACTGAGAAAAAGAAGAGTGACCCTACTCGCAAGTCAAAACGACTTCATGGCCAACAAGGGTCTGTCAAGGAAGAGGTCGGTGAGGGTTCGAGCAAAAAGGTAAGAAGAAGTCTGAAATTGGAAGAAAAACCAGCAAGGTCTTTGAAAGATGAGTCCGAGGATGAAGAGAATCCCCCTGAAAATTCTCTAGACAAAACTGTTGGTGATGTGGAAGTTGAGGGTGAACAACAAGAGGAGCTTCTTTCTGCAATACTAGAGGACGATGTTCCTGCCAAGCCTGCGACTTCAGGACAAACTTTGAAAGGAAAAGGGAAAAAGGGCGCCACACCTGGCCCTAAGAAGAAAGAACTCTCTCCCACCTCTTCACAAGAAATGGTCTCCTCCGACACAGCCAAGGAGATAGTCTCTCCATCTTCCACTCACTCAGCCGATGTCAAAGATGATGCTGATTCTGCTGACTCTGAACCCGTATATCCCCCAGGTTCCCCACATGATGTTTCATCTGCATTCAGTAAGACATTATATTCTCAGCATGTTAAAAATCTTCATAAAAATATCATTCTTCACCCCATGCGAGTCGAAAAACAAATTGACGTGCTTAGTTTTAAGAAGTATGGGGTAGATGTTTTCTTGAAAGAGAGGGGTCTCTGGAAATCTGTTACTGAATTGTCTTCTTTTGAACCTGATGTTATTGCTGAATTTTATGCGAATGTGTCTCCTGAGATGGGTGATAAGTCTAAGAACAAATTTGGAGAGGTTTATATGCGCGATAAAATCTATGTTTTTAACCTTATGCTGATCAACAAATTCTTGGGTTTGGGTAATGATTCTGATATTGTTAGCCTA
This sequence comes from Perilla frutescens, assembly GCA_026008535.1. Classification (NCBI taxonomy): domain Eukaryota; kingdom Viridiplantae; phylum Streptophyta; class Magnoliopsida; order Lamiales; family Lamiaceae; genus Perilla; species Perilla frutescens. The sequence goes on from BRKX01000012.1 coordinate 36,708,981, forward strand.
GACTTAATTGATGATGTTGTTGGGACTGTTACTGGTGGTCTGCTGACTAAGTGGACTAACAAAATTTCCACTTCCAAGCTCACATTTTTCTACTCTGTTTTACACAAATTGATTGTGTGTAATTGGTTACCCACCACCAACACTTCAATCATCACTGTTGATCAAGCCATCTTGCTCTTTAAACTTGGCACAAAAATTCCCTTCAATCTCGGAGAATACATTTTTGATTGCATGTTGAAGTCGGCTGCAAAGACAAACACCACCAGTATTTTACCATTTCCCTGTCTCATCTATGCCCTCCTAGTTGACCAAGGTGTGAAGCCAAATAAGAAGAAGATAGTTACTAAAACTGCAACTATCTCTATCATCAAGCCCAAAGGGAATGAAGATCGTGTAATTGATCTCCCTTATACCTTCGGTCGAAGTTCAACAGCTGCATCAAGGGGATGTTGGGCAGGATGTTGCTGCAGATTGTGCACTCTCTCCTCCTATTTTAGGAAGTGATATAGCAAGTGCTTCATCGCACTTGACGATAATTTCTGTGCAAGTTTCAAATTCCTATGTTTCACAGATGGATTCATTGATTCATCAAAGCAAAGTGCTCACCAATGCAATGGTTGATCTTCGTCAAGCACTTCGAGGAACTCTTTCTACACAAAAAGGGGGAGTAGATGTTGCTGCTGCTGCTGGTGATGATGGTGCTGAAGGGAAGAAGGCTGGAAAGTCCGTGGCTAAGGCAAAGGGGAAGAATAAACTATGATGTATTATAAAAAACAATTTTATTTAAGATTTATGTATTGTGCTGGACACAATTTTGTTTTGGATGTGTTTACATCCTTGTTTATTTTTGATGTGCTAGACACATTTAGTTTTGTTGTTGGGTATCCGTGATTGGATACCTCTGGATATTTATGTTTTAAATCATCAGCATGGTTTGATGATTTTTGCTATATAAATTCTGTTCGCATAGTTTGTTATGTAATGTTTTTGTTGAGAATGATCTCAACATTGTGATTGTTTTCGCATGTTTTAAGATATGTGTGATTGTTTTCGCATATTTTAAGATATGTGTTGTTTGATATGTTGAGAATGTTCTCAGTATTGTATACTTCTGTATAGGGGATAATTACCCACCTATTTATTTGTACAGAGATAAATACCCAACATGTTGTATACTATTGTATAGGGGATTATACCCACTAACATTTTTTTTCTCGATAATGACTTAAGGGGGAGCAGACCTTAAGGGGGAGTTTTTGAACTCCAATATTTTTGATCGTATTCCGTTACGGCTCTAATCACATATATATTGAGCTTTATGTTTTGTGTAGAAATGATAAGCTTAAGGGGGAGATTGTTGAGTATGACGTGTTCCAGATGATGTTATCACTTCAGTGATAACATTGCAATCAATGTCGTACCTAATGTTGTTCCGTCATTCTCGTCACATTGAGTATAACTCTCGGATTGTTAATCTTATCATTTCCTAGTATTTTGGATTAATTTATTTTGAATTAATCTGAATAAATTGTGATTTTCATCACATATCATTTTCCACGTTTTTAGGGATTTATTGGATATTTTATTTTGAATTAAAAACATGGATAATACTTGATTTTGACTTGTTCAAAATCTGTTCCGGATTTCATGGGAACGTGATGTTTTCACTTCTTCTTGGACACTAACTGTTGCAGGAGATCGTGGGTCACTGGAGTAACCGCTACTGTTGCACGATGTTGAAGAACGTGTGCCACACAATGCAGAAGACGGTTATCTCAAGTCCACTTCAGCAATGGGTAGTGGAAGATGGTTGATTCAAGTCCAAGTGCTCTAGGATCGTGAAGCAACTGCCAATACAAGATGGAAGAAGTATTTAAGGTCTCCTTAGATCTTAAAATCATTTATGCAAGCAGGTTATCACCGTGGTTTGTGAGAAGCTCTGAATCTTGCATCTAGTGTCATCTCTGAAATCCAAGACATCTTCCTCGACATCTGCCTAGCGTCCCAATCAGCTGGAGACTTTCATTCCAGTTGTGTGTGTAGGTTAGATAGTCAACTTTGAGAAGTCTAGAATTTAGAGTGACTGATTGTAATCTATCTATGTGTTTAGATAGGTTTGTTTTTGAGTGATTATTCGAGTGAGTGAAGTTAGGATAGTCCTCTGTATGTTTTATGCTGTGTTGTCAAGGGAGTGAACCGAGACTACATCATCATTGTTTTTGTATTTCACTTGTGATAGTGAATTTCGCCTTGAGGCAATCACACACCGTAAGGAGTGTGATTTAAAATTTATTTTGTGCAAAGTTCTGTTTACATTTCCGCTGCATGTTGAAGGCAATTTGGTAACACTAGATTCAACATTACATTTAAACTTTGCAATTTACATCCGTAATTCACATTGTTTTAGGCAACAAATTCTAACACATAATATACATAAATTAAAACAACTTCATTGCAAAAGAGCGATGTAAACTTATACGAGCACCAAAAAAATTATCATCCCCTACATATTTGTATTAAAGACAGTATATATAATGAAATGTTATTTTGGTCATTCATCTACTTTTATTAAAAATAAGTTAATTAATATTATCAAAGTAATTATGTTGTAAAAATTATGTCATGCCCTCCAAATCATAAAAATGTTATTTCTAAAAAAAATTTATATTTTATCAAAATAAACTTCACAATTACTCATCAATCTAAAGATTTTTTTTTTAAATTAATGTAAAATCATAGAGGATAATTTCAAATATATATATTGGAGAAAAAAATATTATTCATAAGTGAATATATTAATTTGAATTAATTTTATTACAACTAATTTAATTAAGATATATAAATCAAGAATATGTGTGTGTCCGTGTAAATGAAATAACATTATGTCATTTCTACTATGGGGGCAAGCGAACCGATCGCCTCAGCCCTCATTATTTTCATTAAAATAGTTAGCTAAATAAATATATGTATTATCTACATTCGATTAATATTTTTTTTTGAAGTCAAGTATTTTAAATATATAAATGATCAAATCTATGGCTTCTGAATAAAGTTTATCATATCTTAATCTCTAACAAATTATTTTTTAACCCTATAACTTATCCAACATTTGAAAAACTCTTAGATATTAATAAATTTGTTTAATTTTCAAAATTAAATTATACGTTAATAGAACCTAGGACATAAAATTAAATACAAAATTATATATTGAGATATTATATTATATAAATACCAATGCATATATTACCTATTCGATATTATTGGATATGCTAATTATAACAATTATTTTTTGTTGAAGTAAGTTTTCAAGTTGATGAATATGCCACGGTTTGAGATTTAGAACATTTTAAAGTGGTTTTATTCTTAATAAAACAAGAAATAATAAATGAATTTCTTTAAAACATATTACTGTATTATCTTTTAACAAAATATTTTACTTCTAAATATATTCATTATTTCGCCTTGGGCCCCATATTGTCTCAAAGCGGCCCTAACAAGTTACCATGTATACAACAATTCATTTTAGAACACCGTACTATTAATTTTTCTAATACTATTTTAACTAGGGAAAAAAATTAGCTTAATTACACTATTATATTAGAGCATAATACTACTTTTATAATAGCACGTACAAATGTTATAATTAAAAATGTAGACTTTAGCTGCTAAATTTGGGTAAATATAAGAATTTATTTTTTAAATATCATTCCTTACACTTCTCAACCAAATATTTATTTTATTACATTACAATTATTCGACTTCTCATTAGCTATCCACAAGTATACGAAATATATGTATTAAAATATTGAGCAGGATCGTATTCCACAGAGACTAAAAATTTAATCATAATGTGAGTATTGCAATGTCAATATTCTTCAAGTATTAGATATGTAGCGCATTTAAGATTTTATTTTATATCTACTAAAGAAAAATAATTAATTAAAGACAAATAAAGATAAACGGAGAAGTTTAGGAATTGATATAATAGAGGAAGAAATAATCTAAATCGTCGATTTCATAAATTCATCCAAACAATTTCAATTCAATTAAATGATTTATTCATGTTTCAATTTTATTAGGACAATCACCTGATTAGTTAAAAGAGAAAAAAATAACAATAAATATAATACATTTTAGTGAATATAAGAGTTTTAGATATTAAAAAATAAATATTTTTTTAAACTTTATTATTTTCAATAATTAATATTAGAAAGAATACATAAAGTATTTATAAAACTAAATATATATATATATATATATATATTATTTTATATAACTGTAAATGTATAGAGGTTAATATTTCAACTACATGAACTAATGAAAATGTATGCTTATAAGTAACTTTAAAATAGTATGGTATATATACACAGTATGTAAATCAAGAATATATATTCTTGAAGTATCTCTTACACTATAATGTCAATAGTCACAATCAATATATACTAATCAATGAATTAATGATGAGAACATTAATATATCTAAGTATTAGTATATTTATTGATATCAATTTAATTTAGATCATAAGCATATAAGTTTGTATGGTTTATGATACTACATGAATCATTTTAAATTGATTAATAATATATATATATATATATATATATATATATATATATATATATATATGAGCCTTATAAAATATAAAATAAAAAAAAATATCTTTAATATCTCTAACTAATAACTATTGATCATGTATGTTCAAAAATATATTTTCAAACATGTCTTATATTTTTAAATATGTGGATGTAACGCCTCAGTCCCACTAGGACCAAAGCGTCACCAAAAGACGTACGTACATGCTTACGTGATAAATATTTTTCAAGAAATTAAATTAACTTTACAAATAATTTGTAAACGGGCAGCACCTCAACTTAAAAATATTCGAACCACACATTCAGGTGCTTTCAAAGTCAACTTTCAATAAGGCTTTTCGAAATCACAAACTCACACATAACCAAATGATCTGTTAACAAGAAATATATATAGCCAAACAGGCCACACATTTAAAAGCATCACGATCAACCCATATATACATTCAAAATATTTGTATACAGTCAAAATTGACCACGGGGGTCAACAACTTTCAAACTTAAAGGTTTTGCAGAGTATCAACGAAAGCATTTAATATTTAATATACAAACATAAGTTTAAAGATGACCACATAAGGGTCAACCATCAAAACCCAATCCAGCAACACGTCATCAACCAGCTCAATCTCCAGGACCTGAAAACATTTGAAAATATTTGGGTTGAGTGCCAGAAAACACTCAGTGGGCATTAACATTCGTCCAAGATAAACTTTCATGCTTTAAAACTGTTATATTGCATAAATCATGGAAAATAACCATGAACATTCTTTATAACAAAGTTTACTCTTCTTCATTGGATGAGAGACCAAATGTGATCACATGATACTTTACGGTTACTTATCTAGACATTTAGTCACAAAGTAAACCGTCTTGCTTGTAAGTCGGAATTCCTCTATGCATGAAGTCTCAACACATCCAATCATTACGTAAACAATGCTATTAAAACATTTAACATGCTTTTCATGGACGAATTTAAAAATATAGTTGTGAGTTATAGAAAAACCCACCTGGATGATCTCAATATGTTGTGCAGTTATGTGTGAAATGCTATTATGCTCTCTGGTCGTCTCGACCAACAAAATTGGAATTTCTAACTTAGAATCCTCAAATAGGTCATTAAGGTAATAACCTAGGACCTAAATAACCTAAATAAGAATTTCTTATGCCTTGGGATCGTTTCGAATTAAAATGGAGTCAAATCGGCGAATAATGCACATTTGACGAAATAGATTAATTTGGTGACCCTGATTAAGAAATTATCGGACTTTTTAGACCAAAGTGAAGAGATATGAAAGATGAATTGAATTCAATGACTAATAAGTTTGGTTTAGCATTTAGGAGGGGATTATAATATTTTGAATTTCTTTTAGGACAATATAAAATTTGAAAATTATAGAACTTAATTGGATTTTATAAAAATCTTAACTTAATTCTCCAAGAATCCATGTATTATTTATAAGTTTTTGATTAGGGAACTGGACTTAATTTGAAACAAGTGGGACAAATTGTAAAAATCTAATTACTTCAATTAAAGTTAGTATTTTATGAAATTTCCATTTCCCCCCATACTCCATAGATTAACACCATCATCACCAACTTGCATGGAAGCCACTATTCTTAACCTCTAACACCTCCCTTGGCACCTCATATCTTCAATACAGTTGGCGACTAGCTAGGAATAGCCAACAACCCCATATTACAATTCACTAAAGAAAACACATGATGCCAACACACACACTCACGTCAATACCACAACAAAAGAATAATCATTAATCTATGTCTCAACATACCCACTAGGTACCTACATATCACTACAATCTCTGCAGCCCCATCAAAACAGGAGAAATGAAAGAAAACAAAGAAAGAAATCAGTTTTAGTATTTCCCGACAGATTTTTTCGTTTAATTTTCGACATAAAAATGAGGGGATAAATGGTGTTTGATCAAATATTTGAAACCATATATAGATACCCTGATACAGGAGGTTCGAAACGGTATATAATACATCAAAAACCAACGCTCGGATTGTCGGGAAAAACTCCGACAAGTTGCTGCGTCGCACAACGACGAGCAACAGCGAACAACAGCCATAAGTGGCTTCTTCCCCGACTTTCAGAGCAGTGATTTGAAAATATCTTTACATAGCTATGTTCTATACCCCCGTATTAACATCTAGTCAAAATTTTATGAATTTAGGACATGATTTAGTGCATGAAAATGATGTCGAATTGTGATAAACAGTAATATACAACATGATTGTTGAATAGACTTCAATGTAGAAAACGAAGGCCAAGTAAGTTTAGACCAAAAATATAAAGCCATGAAGAACAAGGTTATAGCAAGAGGTTTGTGATGGCGTAAAGATTGTAAATTTTGAACGATCGGTTTGATCGGAAATTAAATCAAAAGGAAGTTTTGGTTGCCAAAGAACTCACCTTTTCTCCTCTCTTCTTCCCTTTCTTCCTTCTATCGTTTGTTTCTTTTTTTTTTTAAACTTCTGATCTCTCCCAACTAATCCCCAAAAGTATTTATACACCTATATCTATAACCATACAGGTGTACCATAAGTACACTAATACCTTCCAAATGAATTCCAAGTGACTAGAGTTGATTGGTGGTTATTATATAGATATGTCTTCCGTAATAATTTTTAAATAGCTAGCTACCTAATCTGATTTTCATCCAAATGGCTTACTTTGGGCTGGATGTGGACCAGAAAATAATAAAATTGTTGAACTTGAATTGGGCTAAACTAATTTGGTTAATTGGACTTTAATTCATGATGGCGGCCTCATAGGAATAAATAGAGTTTAAATTGCCACTTGAAATAAGTTTTATTGATAAGCCAAATAAAGTGCGGATCGAATGATCTTGGTACCAAAATGATCCCATTAATTTCTATTTTTATAATATAGTTTCTAATATTTAATTAGAAAACTCAACTAAGGTCGAGACTTCTTAATCTTATTACGTCTCTAAGCCCATAATTAACTAGCCAAAATAATTTGGATTCTAATTTCATGAAATTTCTAACTTATAAAATAAATTTAAATACTATATTTTTCCGGGGTGTTACAGTGGAGTATTTAGAAACACATATAACTATAAATTAAAGTATAAATATTATAATTTTAATCTATTTTCTTCAATTTTTACTAGGATATTGCTCTGAAAAATTAAAACCAACATAACCACAAAAGAGATATCCCTTTTTGAAACATAATGAATTTTGTTTGATACTAAAATAATGCATGGAAAGTTTTTTTTTTATCATCATAGGTTTGCCAAAAAATCATTAGTAAAAAATCATTGACAAAATATTCTATTTTAATATAAAAATATATTAATTTAAAAAAAAGGTCTAAAAAGCTTGGTTATTGTATTCGCATATGTGAGAATCTACACTCGCCCAATATATATATATATATAGTTTTAGATAAAGAATTCATTTTAATGTTATTAATATATATACATTCTTACTCTATTTATTTATTAATATTTTCTAATTGTAATATAACGTATAACTTTAAATTTTACACTTTCAAAAGAACTTTTAATTTTACATATTTTAGTAAAAAATATACAATTGTTGCACGTTATCTGCGCTAGTTATTCATAAAATCAACTATTTCAATGAGATTTAATTTGAATAGCTAAACTAATTATGTTTGCTATGTGCAGTATGATCAAGTCACAAGTATTAGCATTCCTCAAAGTGTCCAAGTAAAAAATCTACACTATTTCGTTTTTACATCAAACAATGCTCTCATTGAAATCCAATCATGCGATTACTTGAAATACTAATTAAAACACATTTATTTTACTCATTTTCAATTTCTAGTGTACATTTTCTAAAAAATTATATATTATATTATCTAATAAAATCAAAGACCTAATAAATTAAAACTCTAACATACCATTCATTTCACACAAAAATCAATAATTTTTTTTATGAAAATCAACTCAACTCCTAAACTACTACTCTAAATTAAAAACGGTGAAAACTGAAAATTGAAGCTGGAAACATAACCAAATGTACATTCATCCCCTAAGATGCTATGGAAATAATTAAGTCTCTCTCTCTCTCTCTCTCTCTCTCTCTATATATATATATATATATATATATATATATATATGTCTTGCATGTAGCAAGAATTAATGAAGAAGGGTATGCAATGAATTAGAGTGAATGAGTGATGGAGAGGGTATACATGGATGGTTGTGAATTGTGATGAATGAATGAATTATATTATTAATCTAGGTAGGTAGGTAGCTAGGGTTGTTTGGCCCAATAGTCTTGTTCCCATGCTTCAACTTGTGCAGTTGCATTGGCCTTTAGATGGATGAAAGCATTGAGTTGTTGAGGGTCATAAGGTGGAGGCATTATGCATGGGAGTGAATGACTACCTGATGAGTACTTCTCTATTGATTCTTCCATGAACTTTCTCCGGTTCCCATCTGCTGCGTCTGAGACTGAGCACGCCAATGATTCCGAGCACACCTCCACTGCGTTGGGAGGGATATCCGGCTTGTACCTCAGCAGCTTCGCGTATTCATTCAGAAGATGGAACATGTAGTCGTACACAGATTCCATATTCAATTCCTCATGAATAAACTGGCTCCCTCCTTCACCAATGGCCTGAGCCTTTGCAGTGTGATTGTTGCCCCATTCAACTGCAAATTTGAGTGACCTGCATTTGTCACTATCTTTAACCGGCCAATAATGGTGTTGAGGGATCATGCCCCTTATGAAGAAATCATGCCACCGCAACGTCATTACCAAGGTAGGCGAGTCGCACGCTAATATGTACTTCTCACTCACAGACCAACCCCATCCTTCTATATAAATCTTATACCTGCACTCAAAAGTCAAAACCAACCCAACATTATATTATATTAATCACTAACTAACTGCAGCAGCCAAAAATATATTTTTTCTATTATTTACAACTTAATTAGCTACCTGTGGGTGCACTGGTCTTCAATATTGGAGTGCTCGAATCCTTCTCTGGACTCTGTTTCCCAGTCCTGAAACAATACGACATTCAGTTCAATTTCAGTGACTCATTATAGAGAGAGAGAGAGAGAGAGAGAGAGAGAGAGAGAGAGAGAGAGATGGTAATTAATTAATTAATAATTACTTGAGCGTAGAGGCGCACGTTCCAGTCATTTTGATGAGTGAGATTGCATTGCATAAGGTCACCCCTCCAAGGGGAAACATGGGGATTCCCCTTCCAGTAGGCGTAGGGTACTCTCTCCTCCCATTTGGTTTTCTCATTCCCCTCTTTTATTTTCTTCAGCATACTTCTCCATGGCCTTATATTTATCTCTGGCCTGCAAACTCAAACCCAATTCACTTTATTTTCTTTCTCTTCAGAAATTCATCTTCAGAACAACCTTTAATCATATCCACAACCGACAACAATCCCAACACCTGCAACCTTTTTCTAGACTTTCAACTTTCAAACAATGATGGGTATATGGTCATTGTGAATTGTGATAGTTTCTGTCTCCAGACTTAGTTGGATACTATCCGCAGACCGCAGAAATCGTGCCAAGTTGATGGTACGTACCATAACAACTTGTCACCACCATCTCTAGTACCCCAATGCCGAATTTGTTTCCCTCCACATTTGAAATAGTGGCCTAATGTATTATTTAATATATATTCATATATGCACTCCAAATAAAAGGAAAACTATTTAACTTACAAAATTGCTATTAAAAAAAACAAGAAAAATGACTATTGAAAACTAAGAAATTTTCATAATATATGTGGTGAGAAAGAGATGAAATATCATTCTTGAATAGAGCATCTAAAAAATTACAAGCAATGTCACGTTCAAATTTTTCTTGCAAGTACATGCCAAAATATTAAGCCATGCCCCGTCAGTCACAAAAAAAAAAGAAGACCTCAATTCTCAAGTCTTTAATTAAGTATCTGCGAGACTGATGCGATGCTTCATTAGCCGACAGCCGTGTCTACGATGTTTTTGATGAGCAACGAGAAAATGCTTATTAATTATTTTCAAGATTGCGTACAAAAATTAATAACTTTTAACTACGTTGATAACAACGACTTGGAACATATCTTTCAACACTATACCAACCTACTCCAAAAAATATATATATAAAAAATTGAAACAAATGCAATCATTATTGCACTTTACTAGATTAAGTTAATTGGTGTAATTCTAAAAGAAACTAGCTAACCTTTTCAGTTTTGTCATGATGAAACAATGGTCAATGGGTACTATTTTATCAATTTTGAAAAAATGAGTTATTTTTGTAAAATAAAAATAAAATTTAAATATTAAAGTGTAATTTACCCAAATAAATAAATTTATTTGAAGTTAAAAAAAAAGTTTTATTACTCAAAATTAAAGGAGTTTCAAAATCAGCACGAGAGAGAGAGAGAGTCTTCAATTCAAATAAGAAATGGTAAAATATAGATACTACCTAACATTTGCACTTTTTAACAATAATACTCCATTGTATACTCAATAACAATATAATCCTCAATATTTCATTTTTATTACAATTATACTCTCAATCAAATTTTTGGAAATTGATGACATAAATTTGAAGTATGAAAATAGAAAAACTTGTATTAATTATTACCGTCGGTGGAAAACATAAGGATTACTGCGGCTAAGTCAATTATCTGTTTCCAAATTTTTTTACGAACGGTGGGATAGCGCTGCTATTAATATAATTAAGTACATACTACCTCCGTTTCATAATGTTTGTTGTTTTATTTTATTTTATCTGGAATTAAGAATTAATTTCGTGGACAAATATACCCATCCCTTATATATGCCATAAAATCCAATTCATCTATATTTTCCTAAAAAATAACAATATTTTATCTCTCCATATATTTTTCTCTCTTCATATATTATAGGTAAGTTAGAATAAAAAAATCTTGTAGGATTTGAGAGGATTAAAATTGGGAGAGAGGATGTCAAATTATATAAAACAACAAACATTTTGAAACTAAAAAAAAAAACCTTAAACAACAAACATTATGAAACGGAGGTAGTATATTGGAGTATTATTATAAAAAAAAAATTTAGGTCTTGTTTACTTTGATGGATAAGAGTGAATTAATAAGTTATTCTATGTTTAGTTTGCATGATATTAAAATAATGGATATCTCATGACCCGTGATAAAATGAGCTTAGATACTTATTTGTGGGATATGTGTCCCACCTAAAGAGGTGGAATATAATTTATCCATCATTGTTAGGGATGACAATGGATAACAGACTCTATGGGTACCCGCAAAAATTACCCACAATAGGTAGGGTAATTACCCAATCAATGGGGATGGGCACGGGCACGGGCACGGGTAATTACCCGCATTTTTTTATGGGTACGGGTGCGGGTATGGGTACCTTAGTACCCAACCCAACCCGCCCCATACCCATATGTGTATTTATACATATAATTTTATATATAATTGTGTTTATGGAAATTATTAATATTACAATTATAAATAAAAAAATAATAAATATTTAAATTTGATTTTATTTTGTATTTTATTTCATATATATTATGTTTTAGTTTGTTTCCTAGTTTGTACTTTTTACAGGAAATTAATTATACATACATACATATATATTATAAAATTTGAAAATATTTATTGATAATTGAAAATAAGGCAACATTATACCTGTATATGGCCACTGCCTAATTTGTAGACATTTTTCATTCATTAATCTACGTAATTATAATTTTAGAGTAGTTAGTTGAAGATGATTTATTTCATGTGTTTTTTTCCAAGTTAGTTTTTTTAATCGAAACACATAATACAAGAAATAAAGAAAATTATTTGATTTTCTGCTACAAGTTCACGTAAGTGTCATTCATTTTTTTTGTTATTCATAGTATTGTAATGTTTGTAGAGTTATTTATTTAATATAATTTTTTATGAAGATTGTATTAATCAAATGGTTATTATGATTTTAGTTTTTTAATATTTTTAAATTTATAATTTTTTATAGTTAGTTAAATTGTGGGTAATGGGTACGGGTATGGGCAGTTAGGTACCCAGAGGGTATGGGGACGGACACAACAATTGCTACCCACGCGGGTATGGGGACGGAGACGGGTACATGTATTTTTTTTAAATGCGGGTATGAGGACGGGTACCATAGTACCCTACCCATACCCTACCAATTGCCATCTCTAATCATTGTATCAACTAACCTATCTATCCTTCAAATTGTATATTCTCAAAGTAAACATGCCCTTAGGGCTCGTTTGCTAGGCTGTATGGTATAAGGTTGGATGTATTTGACATGGGATGTGTTTCACCGTATAAGATATCAATATCATGTTTATTTTGGTGTATTAAAATATATGTATTAATAATATATTATTTGCTTAGATGTATTAGATTCTTTATAAAATTTCAATTTCTAAAATATCCTTTAATTAGTTACCATATATTATGTGAATATTCTATAATAACATTTTAAATTAACATCTGCAAGGTTGTTTTAGTCTACAATTTATAATAATTATGTATGGTATTAAATATCCCACCAGCAGGTGTGATATGTTATACCATAAAAATGGTTAACACATACCGAGCCCTTGCATAATCATGAGCTTTAATATTACTAGCAAACAAAGTATTATGCTATCATAGGTATTTATCCCACCTTATACTATCTAGCAAACAAGCCCTTATGGTATTAAATATTCTGTCATTTTAATTGACAATTATATATTCTCTCTCCCTCCACCGTATCAAATCTTATACTAAGATATATTTTCCTAACAAACAGTCCTATTTGAATAGGTAAAATTGAGAGTGTGTGAAAAAATATGATTAAATATAAAATAGTTTGAAGCAAGTAAATAATTCTAAAACATTAATTAAAATGAACGGGTGAGAGTATAATTTATCCAAAAATATGATAGAATAAAAATAAAAGGTCACTCTCCTGTGCACTTTGTGTATGGGCTGGGCCTGGGCCCATCAGATTGGCCCAGACCTATTAACATGTAATGGTTTAAAATAAATGGTCCATGCTAGCGCGCGGGGTACACGCACTCAATTGTTTTTTTTTCAATTTTTGCTTTTTTTATTATTTTCCTCCCAAAATTGTATACTCTAAAATACAATTAGTGAATCCAAAAATTAAAATGAATTAATTCATTTTTTTTGAAATAAATATAAATATATATCCTAAAATTAAAGTGAATGATTTTTTTTTAAATTCAGCGACTCTCGCAATGTACTTGTCCGACGCTAACACGCGGGCTCATGCATTGCGCTCGACAATTAATTTATTTTTTTCAAAATAAATATAAATGGTAATTGAAAAAAAAATTGAAATAATTATATACAGTAAAATGGAATTAGTGAATGCTAAAATAAAAGTGAATGAATTTATTTTTTTAAAAATACATATAACCCTTAATTGAGATTAATAATCCTAAAAAATATGAACCCTAAAAAACACAACATAAATTCCTAAAAAATCTAAAAAATACTAAAAAAAATCTTAAAAAAACCATGAACCCTAAAAAATATAATTTCCTAAACTTTAAAAATTAATTGAAATAGAAAAAATCACAATTTGAACTAAATAAACTTGCATAACATAAGTAATAGTCTCATTAATTTTTAATGATACAAGTGATACTTTTTGAATTTAGAGAAATATTTTTTACTGTTACGATTGATACTGCTTTTTGATAGTTTTTTTTTTTTGTGGGTAAACGCGGATTGACCCGCTTTTATCCATATTGACCGCAACTGTTTAATGAATGCACATGCCTTATTGGGCCTAAAATGATGTACAAGAAAATTGACGAAGAGTAACAACTTATCTTCAAGGGTAATTCTATTCACAACCCCCATTTTACTCTTTACAACCCCCCTAAATTAATTAAAATATAAATATATATTTTTTAGACTTTTTTTACCCCTACAATCCCCAACTAATTTAAAGTCAAAATAAAATACAACCCCCAACTAATTTCATGTATAGCAAAATAAAATTTAACCTCCAAAATTATAGCAAAATAAAATACAACCCCCAACTAATTAAAGTAGAGCAAAAATAAAATACAACCCTCAATATGTAGCCTCCACTATTCAAAACCCACCTACTATCTTCAAAATCGGATTTTATTATACATGTTTTAGAAACATTATGCACAAATTCCTAGAAAATTTTCAATTTATCACATGATTAGATGATCTGTCTCTTGGCAAATTTTTGACATGTAACTAGGTTGGGACAATTATTTTCCTGGTGTATAATATATAAGCTTAATACTATCACACAATTTGTGTGTGAAGTTTTTCTCAGAAAAAAAAAAAAAAAGAAAAGCCTCATGATGATTATTGGTGGCATCTTGAAAAAATAAAGGTCTGCTATACTTGAAATAATTTTATCCTACAAAGAATTCGTTGAGCCTCAACTTATAATTGTCTAATGTTTTTAGACGGTTTTATTTTATTATAGATTTTGAATAGTGGAGGCTACATATTGAGGGTTGTATTTTATTTTTGCTATAATTTAATTAGTTAGGGGTTGTATTTTATTTTGCTATACTTTGGAGGTTAAATTTTATTTTGCTATACTTAAAATTAGTTGGGGGTTGTATTTTATTTTGACTTTAAATTAGTTGGGGGTTGTAGGGGTAAAAAAGTCTAAAAAATATATTTTTATATTTTAATTAATTTAAGGGTTGTAAAGAGTAAAATTGGGGTCCTATCCTCAATATGGGAATAAAAAAAATCATAGAGTGAGTTAGCGTATTACCAGCCCCAAAACGACCAATCCGGGAACACAATATCCAAGCTGTGCGAATCGGAACAGTAGCGGAAGAGCGGCGGCGGCTCCCGGCCGATCTCCTCCGCCGGCACGACGGGGCGATCATCACAGTCGAACATGAGCTCCAAATCGGGCAATTTACCCGGGTAGCGCCTCATCAGCTGCACGAACCCCCAAATCGTGAACAAATCACGCGTCTGAATAGACGGCTGGAATTTCTCGACGTACATTTTCCCGTCCAAAATCGTAAGGCGGAAATGCGCCGTCGGCCGCGCTTTCTCCACCATTTTGGCCGTGATCCCCGTTTCCCTCCAGTGGCGCAGGTCTTCGTGGATCCATCGGAAGTATTCGGGGCAGAATCCGGGCAAGGGATTCGGGCAGGGTTGCGAATCCGGGTAGTTTCTCGGGCATCTTTTGGTGTGGTTCCATGAGCTGCAGTCCAGAGGGAAGTCGAGAATTTTTGCGGGGGTTTTGCTGCAAATTTGATAGTTATAATATTTTGAATATTTATCCTGCAATTATTGAAATCTGTTATTTTGGAAATTTAGATACATAGATTTAATTACAATAAAATACCCTCGTTCTGAAACACAAATAAACGCAAATCCATTAGTTGAAAATTAATAATCAATATTTCATAAAATAAAAAAAAAAAAAAATTAAACCGTTGAAGTTAGACCGTATATAGATAAAATTAATCTAAATTTCACTATTCTATATATCACTCGAATTGAAGTAATTAATTAACAAAATCAAATATAAGTCAAAGTAAAAAAATAAATTGAAATTCAACCTGATTTTCCGGCTAGACTTAATTTTTTTTCGACCTCAAGGTACCTCTTCCATATATCCACAATAAGATTAATTTTACAAATCGAGGGATTTTGCAAAATTGCAAATTTTCCCTTTTCAAAACACAACTTCTTTACTTTTGAAGGAAAATTTTAACTCAACAACTTCAATTCAATCTTAATTTATTTTTATACCTAGTATTAAACATCAAATTCCTAACATGTAGTATAAGATTATAATTAAGTTCTTCCCTCTGATTTCGCCCAAAACTCAACAACATAAATTCCTATCCTATGTTTGGTAATTGGTTCTATATCATGGCATACTCGACGTGGAGAAGTTGTTATATATATTTGCCCTAGATTTTGAAACATTCACACGTACGTATATATATACATAACGTAACATACGTAAATGTATTGGCGAATCACGATGATCTAGAACGGCGGCGGCATTCAAAGTTTTACTCTAATATATAGTAGCATTTGCGAATTGAAATTTCTATGATTCACGTATTGGTTCTATTCTTGGACGATCATTAGTCATCGATATATATTTATAAAAAATGTTGAGAAAAACGTTCACAGAGTGCAGTGTGTGTTTTGTGAGAGAAGGGAGAGAAAACTTACAAGGTCAATCCACCCGGAAAAAACTAGTGAAGAAACGAAGAGGAAGATGAAGAAAACTACGATACTTGACGCTAGTTTTGGTCTGTTTTTCACTGGTTTCCACAAACCAACCACCACAGATGGTTTCTGAAATTCCCAAGCCTTCATGTTTACATTAACATATGAGAGAGAGAGAGTGAGAGAGAGAGAGAGAGAGAGAGAGAGAGAGAGAGAGAGAGTTTGTTTTTAAGCGTGTGTTCTGCAAGGTACTATTGGACAAACTAAAAGAAAACACACACACATGACACACACACACACACACACATATATATATATATATATGAAAATTAAATATATATACGAATGTTATGATGTAATAGTGAAATATCATATCAAGATTAAAAAAATTAAAACATTTGATAAATTAACATGTAAAAGTTAAGAGTGAATTTTCGAGGTGTCATTATACAAGAGGTACCAACATATAAAATAATATACATCCGTTGTAAAATAATATATGTGGTGATGATTTTTAATTTGTCATGTTCAATGGTGGACGACTTGGAATATAAATCATTATTTAAGTCAATTTTGTGATAGTGGGAGTGGTCCGGCGTAGACAATTTTAGTCGTTAATTTGCATTGTACGACACATCACATTTTATCTAATAATCCATATTTAATTATGTCTACACACGTTAACTAAGTACGATATTATTAATAAGTTATATAAGATTAAGAAGATACGAGGAAGAGAAACTACCTAGGACAAATGTGCAAATTACTCCTCAACTATTATGTGGGAAGTTTATTGGTCCTCCTTAATTATTTGGCTTAAAATGGATTAAGTAGATCCTTAACTTTTCAATACTGAGGCTCCGTTTGGTTGGCACGGAATCTGACTTGGAAAAGTATTCTGATTCCCTATTTTAATATTACTGTGTTTGGTTCATTTTTAATGTAATATGGAAAGGAATCAGATTCCTCAAAACAAGGAAAATTGTGCAACTTTCCTGGAATATGAATACTTACTCCAAGTAGGTATTCTTTTTCCTTGTTTCTGGGAATCTGATGTTAAATAATTTTACTGTTCGATATCTTTATTTATTATTATTTATTTATTTTTATAAATTATTATTATGTCTGGATTCATATTTTTTACCTAAAAATGAAAATGGATTTTTTTTAATTGAAAAAATAAGATTTATTATTATCATCTTTTTTTATTATTAATACTAAGTTTGGATTAAAATATTTCAATAAAAAAATGAGTAAAATAAATAA
Organism: Perilla frutescens; assembly: GCA_026008535.1. Taxonomy (NCBI): domain Eukaryota; kingdom Viridiplantae; phylum Streptophyta; class Magnoliopsida; order Lamiales; family Lamiaceae; genus Perilla; species Perilla frutescens. Next base: position 36,727,052 of record BRKX01000012.1, read on the forward strand.
AATAGAAAAATAAAAAATTTTATAAATGAAAAAAAGAAATTTGAAAATGTGATATTTTTTTTTATTGAAGAAACTATGACTATTTTATCAATCATTTTTTAGCATTTCTATCAAAATTCCAATAATATCATTTTTGAGACAATGTTGCGGATTAAACGACGACCATACCATTATCAATATAGAAAATTTTGACTTCTAATTCAATAAAAAAAATATTTATATAGATAATTTTGATTTCCTATTCAATAAAAAATATTTGGATCAGCAATACACTATTTGCCTTAATTGATTATTTTTTAGTCATAACATTTTATTTAAATTGAAATAATATGTTGCATTCAATATATATAGTAGTAATACAGATTGAAGAATTACACATTATATGGTTCGTAATTTAAAATTATAAACTATTAGTAGTATGAAATAAGATATATATTTTAGATATTTAATCATCTACTCTTGTTTAAATTTAATCAAGTAATAAAAGGAGAAAATCATGACAATTTCCTTATTGTGTTCCAAACACAGAATAAAGATTCTGTTAGTAATCATTTTCAAAATCACATTTCCAGAAATCATATTCCTAAAAAACTTTACTTTCCTTAAATATTTCCTACATCCCACATCGGTTTTAGATTGAAAGTTGGGATGTGGGTTCTTCTATAAAAGAGTGGGCTATCTTAATAAAATCCTCAAATTAATTTTTTAACCTTTTCCTCATTTTTCTGCATCACACATTGGTTGTAGATTGAAAAATGGAATGTAGGTTAATGTATAAAATGTTATATTTTGAACTAAAAATTTCAAAAAAAAAAAAGAAAATTAACTAATCGGCGCCTAATCGCTCGATTAATCACAGCCGAGGCTGCCTAGGCGTCGAGGACTAGGTCTGGGGAAACATACCGTTATACCGTACCGGAAAAAATATCGAAATACCGAACTTTAAGGTATATCGGTATTTTAGGTAAGGTATGATACCGTACCGAAATTTTTCGGTAAGGTAAAGATATGTCATTTTTTTATACCGAACTTAAGGTACACCGAATGTTAAGGTAAGGTAACAGTATGAATTTTTTCCATACCGCACAAGTGAGGTAAGGTAACGGTATTGTGAAAAAAGTAAGGTATACCTTACCGTACCAATTTTAAAAGGATATATCATATATGAAATTGAGTGTTTTCGGCACGGCTAGGACCGCCTAGCCCGATTTCTACAACCATTATTAATACTTTTAATAGGACTAAAGTACATAAGATCATCTCTTTTGTGATAGATTTATAGTCCCAATTCAATTTTTATGACTATTTTGACGTCTATATACCTTTTGTTTCGGAGTTCTAATTATTCCCCGGGGCATACAAATTTGATACTTAAGATTCTATATTGCGAAATCGAGAATATATTCATCACGTAATTTAAAAATATTATATATTTAATAAGGTTTTTCAACAGATACAAAAAATCGTTGGAATTTTTTTTATTCCAACGGAAATTTCAGCCAATTCATATTGTGTTACTGTTAAGTCATAAAGGTATTTAAATAAAAACATTTAATTTATGGATGTTTTTGTCCACCAAAATATGGGCTGTATTGGAAGGGTTTTAGCCTTCTAGGGTGCAAAAACATCCATAAATTAAATGTTTTTATTTAAATACCTTTATGACTTAACAGTAACACACTAACACCTATCACTTTTTCCTCGCCTTTTACACACATTTAACAACCCTACTATCTTTTATTCTACGTAGTACGCATATATCAACTCTTCTCATTAAATTTTCTATAGTCAAGTACGTCACGGCAAAAAAACTGTCAAATTAAATTCCAACAGGAATTCCAATGGAAATTGCATTTTATAACTCCTCACTTAACATTTCGGCGGCAACTTCCCGTTTTAATATTTTACTATATTATTTTAATTTTTAATTTAAATTTCAAAGGATATATCATATATGAAATTTGTAAAACTAGTCTACCAATTTTAATTTGAACTTTATAGATCATGCATAGCACGATAAAAATATATGTAGATTGGTAGGTGTATGCGATCACATTGTAGATTAGTTCTCCTAGAAACAGATATCTATACGGTCTTTAAAAAAGGCACGTTAACCTTAATTTCAAATACTTCGGGCCATGGGCTTCAAAACCAAAAATTAATTTTGATATTGTACTTTAAATTGATGATGAAATCACAACTCAAATATAATATTGCTGAAATTCGCATACACTGTGGGCATCTTCGACTTATGAGAGAGCTTTCAATCATCTCCGACTATGATACTCAACAATACGGATGCTTATAAAAGACTCTCTGCATTTGCGGTACCTTCTGTAAACCATTTTTTGTAAAATAAATAAATAAAAATATTAAATTGGAACATCACTTTATTTAATAAAAATCGTAGTCTGCATAGTAATTTGCATGGATTTTCCCACCTAAAACCAATGCATCCCGCCTAAATCCCATGCGGACACATCGTTAGCAAGTCGAATTCTCCCAAAACAATAAGCAAAAGCTTAAATTCATTTTATTTTTAATTTTCTCTAAAAAAATTATTATCCCGTTGAGTAGGCCTGCCAAAGGACATCAGAAATATCTTATCACATTGTGATTCGTATATCAATGCCAAATTTGAAATTGAAAATTTAAATTTTAGATAGAGGGAAATACTATTTTAGCCACTTAAAGTTTTAAAAGATTTAATCTAGCCAGTAAGTTTTAAACATATTTAATTTAGCCACTTTGGACCATTATGTCCCTCTTGACCGAAAATATATATACGAATATGAATATATTTTTTGAAACTAAAAGTACCCAAAATCTCCCAATTTCCTTCCCCCCCCCCAATTTTCCTCCCCAAAAAAATTTGAACTAGCGTTTCAATCGGGGTCAGACGTAGCAGAAGACGAAGACGAATTCGTTCAGAGGTGGGTGAGAGTCTTTGCCCGGCGGCGCATGCTGGGACGAACTGGAGTGGATTCGATTTTGATTTTGCTGACACAGGGTCCGGGAAAGCAGCAGACGGATCTCGACGGCAAAGTGTGAAACGTGAACTACATTCTTCTGGAATCTAATTTGAAAGGTATCTGTCTCACATCATTCACATTTTCGCAATGAATCGTATCCCTGGGAAAAATATATAAAGTTCTTAATTGCGCGCTGGGATGTTCTTAATTGCGCGCTAATATTCGCGCCCAGATGAATTTGCGCACGAGGGCTTACAACCCGACAATATTGCGCGCTTGATGTTACGCGCACGACGCGCGCGCAAAGTGGACGCAATGGTCCGCGCATGCTGTTCACCGGGCGCGCGCGCGTCGGAAGGCGGTCATGCGCGCAGGAACTCCGCCACGATGCGCGCATATATTACGCGCAGTATGTTTTTGTTCGGCACAAGATTAACTACCGATATACGTGCAACATCACCATTGCGTCCGCCCACGTAGATGTGCATCGGCTTCTATGCAATGGCTATTAAAATACTTAGATAGATCGCTAGGCAAATTATAACCAATAACTTATGCTCGCACGCTTGCATACTCCGTTCTTTAATTGACACCGGCAACATCATCGGCATATGGGTGTACAACATTGCAATTGTTTATGTTTCATTATTTTGTGTATCGACATCAATATGACACCATTAAAACTGTGAAACATATAACTGAAAACCTATTCCCCTACTGTTGAATTGTCATTCAAAACAGGGAGTCCACGGTTTTACGTTAAATTGATTGAGGTACTCTTATATATGCAATTGTATCTCTCCTAGTGCAGATGGCCGACAGAAACATTGTCTTGCATCACGGTGGGTTTTGGCGAGGCAACACTTACATAAATGGGATTGAAGAGTATGTCCATGTTCCATCGGGCGGCATGACATACCCTCTCTTATTCGACGAAGCCGTTGGGATTATTGGTGATGATCCAAACCTTTATAAGTATGCTATTTCTACTCTGATGTTATCCGCCGATGGTAAAATGATTTGTTTCAGGATTAAAAATGATTCAGACTTGGAGCATGCTAATAGTGTTCTCCCATTTTTGAGATTGTATGTTGAAACCTTTGACAAGGCAGCACCTACACAAGTGCAGCACCGATTTACTATACCAGCACATAATAGCTTTGTTGGATTATTGCATTCCCAAAATGTTTGTCCACAATCACAGGCACATGATAATACAATTAATAGACGGACCGAGGCTGAAATAGTGCACCGTGTGGAAAATTTTTTCTATACCGATGATACTGTGGGTGTCGATAAGGATAACGCGACACTCGATGATGACGAGGAGTGTGTGAATGATGAGACCAGTGTCCGCAGCAACGATGACAATTTCAGCGCTGAAGAACGGTGCAGAATGATCGATCAGAGGAATGATGAAACATATTTTGATGATGACGGGGAAGAAGTACATGCCGATGAAGAGGCCGATGATCTCGACGGATGCTGTGGAATGCACCGAAAGCCAGGCCCGCCAAGTGTCTCCAGGTGTGAAACAGACGATGTGCAGGACGATGTTTTCGAGGTATCGTGCGGACATGGGCGGCAGTGGATCATCCCAGGGGCATTGTATCAAGCGGCGCTCCCTTTGAATGATTTGGGTATCGATTTGAGTGTTAATACCTGTGATACACTTTGTTTGGGCGCTACCTTCTCTAGTAAAGATTCAATGATAACTTCTTTGGGATTGTATCATCTTCTGAATCGGGTGGAGTACAGGATCGAGCGTTTCTCAAAGACTCAGTTTTCTGTTCTCTGCAGGCACAAAGATCGCTGTACGTTCTCAATGCGCGCTTCAGCTCAAGGTGAACAGTGGAGGGTTTTCCAATGGGATGTGCCCCATTCATGTCAGGAAGATTTCTGCGACAATGGACATCGAACGATTGCATCCAAAATTATTGGTGCGTACTTTGCTTCGGATCTACTGGATGAGGGGAAAGTCCTAAAGCCGAAGGAAATGCAGTTGAAATTGCAGAGGGAATTTGGAGTTAGGGTGGATTATACTCGGGCGCTCGCAGGGAGAAATCATGCAATACGAATGATATACGGTGATAGCGACAAGTCTTTCCAGCTTCTGCCATCGTATTTGTATATGCTGGAGCAGTCCAACCCCGGTTCAGTTGTAGAGCTGCAAACTGATGCAGTGGGAAAATTTGAGTACGTCTACATGGCCCTTGCTGCTTCAATAAATGGCTTCGCATACTATGGACGCCCTGTGATTGTTGTTGATGGTACTCATTTGAAAGGGAAGTACAAAGGGATTATGTTTGTCGCTGCGACTAAGGATGGAAATGAACAGATTTACCCGCTCGCAGTTGGCATTGGGGACAAGGAGAACGATGCAGCATGGATTTGGTTTATGCGACAGCTTAGGAGGACATATGGATGCCGTGACGACATGATGTTTGTTTCAGACTAGCACAAGAGCATAAAGAATGCTGTTGCAGCGGTGTATCCAGGAATCGCTCATGGAATTTGTGTCTACCACTTACAGAACAACATAAAGAGGTGGGGCCCCAATGTGGTGGCCATGTTCCAGAAAGCGGCCAATTGTTATCGTACTCAAGAATTTGAAAAACACATGAGGAATATTTCGATTGCATCCGAGAACGGTGCATACAAGAGGTTACTGGATGCAGATCCTATCCGATGGGCACAGTGTAAGTCACCGGTCCGTCGCTACGAATTTATGACCTCTAATTGTGCTGAGTGTTTGAATGGACGACTTCGTTGGGCGAGAAGGTTGCCGGTATGCACTCTATTAGAGTGTGTACGAACATTGATTGGTTGCTGGTTTTACGAGCAACGTAAAAATGCTATATGGAGGTCACATCCGTTGACGTAGTACGCCGTTGGTGAGGTTGCGAAATCGATTGAGCAAGGTAAGACAATGACTGTTCAGCCCATTAGCTCCATGAAGTTCAAGGTTACAAGCGGAATGAAGCATTACACCATTGACCTTTCGGTGAGAAAATGCTCGTGTCTCGAGTTCGATCTTAATCTCATCCCCTGTCCCCACGCAGCCGCAGCCATCAGGTCAACTATTGAACTCTGATTTATCATTGCATTGCCTATTCATGTTGAGCTACAAAATAATATATCATTGCATTGCCTATTCATTTGTTCGATGACGATGGCCTAAATCGAGTTACGTCTGTCTTACAGTAATGCAAACCAACATCCATATGCATATGTGAATAGCTATTACAGTACCGAGAACCTTGGCAAGATGTATTCGGCAGAGGTGTTTCCGGTTGCCCATCCTGACGAATGGAATATACCCCTTGAAGTGGCCAGTAGGGTCGTTTCGGCGCCTACTAATCCACGACAGGCTGGCCGCCCACGTATGAGTAGAATCTGATCAGCGAGTCAGTCATCATCGGGAGGGCGGCGGGTTAGAGCTAGATGTGCTAGGTGCGGACAAAGTGGGCACAACAGAGCCACGTGCACAGAGTTCATTCCCATTTCTGAAGGTTCGCAGGTTGGTAGCAATGCATTTTCTGCATCAAAGACCACCCGTTCACGCAGGACGAACCGATGTGGCATATGTCGTGGATCCGGACATACTCGGACAACCTGTCCGAATAGGGGTCCGTAATTGCTGAGTTGTAACATATGCATGTATTTGTATAATTGATATTCTGGATTAAATCGTATATTAGTTGAGAGCAACATGAATGGTCTTGGTTGGGATACACGTGGGACTCTTTCGGCATACGGAGCTTTCATGCTCGCCGAGGAGACCTTTTATGATACTAGTGGATCGGCACTCATGATATACACTAGACAATGTATGCGTGTTAACCTAAACTGGTGTGAGAGAGTATGTAATGTACGGCTCAGAGGAATGTGTTGGCTGAACCTTTCCGAGCCGTAACTGAATGCACGTAGAGAATAGTGTGCATACACAACGCGCGTGGTAATCTAGCGCAAATGCGGAGCATTATGCCTAGCTTATCGGGGACCTTGGTTTTCATAATCACCGCATAATCGAGTTCCGAAAAGGTTTATCGAAATCTAAGACATGTAAGTGTCTCCAAAAATTGAACGGTTCCACATGGTCACGGTTGTTGTACGAACCATATGGGGCTGCATGATGGGCTCGCCGTTTTAAACCGAGAACCATGTTGCCGAACCAAACAATGTATCGGTAAATTCAGTATTTATAATCAAGCCTTAATCGCCTTTGCTATATTTTTATCACCTGATAAGTAATGCATTGGAATACATGTTCATATTTCCATAAATACAGGAGAAACGATTGAGTTGGTCTTGGTTGAACATATTGGCCATGCACCTATCCGAACTAATTTACAATGCGCGGACAATCCGACGCGCTAGCAGGATGCGCGCATATATCGCACGCACGTCCACGTCGGCATGCACGCATTGTTGCTTTTCTGAACTTACATGCATGCCTTTGTCCATTGAACAGTCAACTCTCGCACCCCACTTTTCCTCCTGTACAAAATTTGAAAAATCGTGTTATGATTGATCATAATCGCTGTACACATTGAATTGTTGCTTTCCCAGCTTACTTGCATGCGCGACAACATCAAAATCCGAGCTCAACAGTGTTGTATAGTGCCGCCAATAACTGTATTCGCATATGTTGTAGTGTGGTTTTCCAGGTGGTTTACCAGTTATTGTCTGTGATATGTGTTGTCCTTGCATGTGGGCCACTTGCATTATATTACTTCCCAACCCGCCTAAAAATGAGACCTCCTCATATTGTTTGAAACCCTGTCACGATCTTCGTAAACATCTTCACCCGTTTTCTTTATCCCGGCGTCGAGGCCGATTGTCGTATGATTTTTGGTTGTGACGCGATTCCGGGGTAAAGAAAGCGGGGAAGAGGTTTACAAGCTCGGAGTTCGTAAATGAATATTGCCATTCCAGCTAATGTCACACCTGTTTTCTAACGTTCCCCTCTCTCTGCCCATATTTGTGTCCTTCTTCCGGGTTACGTTAACACCTAAGCCCTCCTTCTTAAAACCGTAATTGGGTTGTACACATCTTCTCCGGCTCCTTCGGAGTCGAAAGTATGTCGACGTCGATGTTGCTTGAATGTTCGAAGCTTTCGGCTCCGTGGGAACGGATAAGATGTTTACGAAACCCACTTCTAGTGCAGGTGTTGCTAGTGCAACATCTATTTTGTCAAGTCCCCTTCATTATTGTGGCTCGGTTAAAGTTCTTCTTGGGTTCTATAGCCTTCTTCTTTAGCAGGAAGCGGAATTCTAGTGCGAATGCTGGTCCCTCGCGCTGGAGACGCCTGCATGCGCGCGTTACGAACCTGCGCGCAGGGCTCTGCTCTCGGCGCTTCGTATCGGCAGACCAATTTTTTACACTCGCAAACAATCGGTTCATATCAATACTAGGGTAGTTAATTACCGCAATGGACGTTACATGCTCCCGCGCGCAAGAGACGTCTGCATGCGCGTGTTACGAATCTGCGCGCAAGGCTCTGCACTCGGCGTTTCGTATCGGCGGACCAATTTTTTACACTCGCACTCAATCGGTTCACATCAATACTAGGGCAGTTAATTACCACAATGGGCGTTACAAGCTCATAACATATATTTTATATTATATTCGTTTGTTTGCAAAATGATTCTATGTCTGCAATTATATCATTCTTTCAACATGTTTGCAAGAATTCAAATGCTTGAATATTTGTAATGAATATAGAGGCGGATCCTGGATTCGGGCCGCCCAGCGTGCGTTAAGTTTAGAATAGTAGGAGTTGCCTTGATTAACCCACTCCCCAATAAAGTGGGACCGGTTCTGATAGGCCCTCCAGCGGATACCCAATCAGCAAACGGATGTATGCATTAGAATTCAGCCGACAATCGGTTTAAACGATGAATGGATCGGCAGTAGTGTGTTTAATTCCCACACTCATATATACACCGTAATCTGATAATCAATCTATAAAATGTATTGCTCATTTTTGGAAAAGCGGCCCCATATCGTTCGGAGGCGTCCAGCCGCGACGATGATTAGCTCCATAGAGTTTGCGCGCTGCATAAGCGCGCGCAAACCGTTCCGTGTATCGGCAGCATAACCATTCACATTCGTCCCCTAATTGATTTATTACGAACCATATCGAAAATGTCACTCTGAAGTTGATTATACATGGATTTCCACCCCGAGGACAAAGTGCGCCCAAGGATAATATCCTGGTGCGCTCTAATGAGGGCATTCATCCAGTGTACGCTCACTGCGCCGGCAGCGGCTGGAACCACCCCTTATTTTTTAGTCATCAAATATTCACCTACGCTCAAAATGTATCGACCACCTCTCTATCATCACTAAATGTTAAATATTTCGCGAATACTATGCAAAATCATATGAAATTGCCCTTCTAAAAAGTATCAAAGGGTGGTGCACGCCAGTTTATGCGCGCGCAAATATTACGGGCATTACTTACGCGCAAAGAGATTATAACCCATCACAAGGAATTGGCATGCTAATCGTTTAAATTAGCCGCCCCATAATTGAATGTCGCCACCGATACCGTTTGATATAATAGTGTATCCTAATGGATATCACCTTACTGCTGATATCTAAACATCATATTCGCTTACAAAAAGGGTGTCAGATGGACACCTCGCTACATAGCTGATCATCGTTGGTAATCACTTGCATCCAAAATAAATTAAGGAGTGTCCTACCAGCCACTTCCTACATACACTACAAGTCTTCATTTTCGACAATCCGCTAGAGGGAGTTAGTTAAGTAATACAGATATATTAATAAATACAAATAACCTAATGCTGTCCGCCCCTCCGTGGCCTCTGGCTCATGGTGGAAAACGCTGCCGCTGCTATGCGCCCTTGTTTCGCTTTCTCTTCGCCCAGTTCCTTTGTTAAATGGAAAAGTGCAGCGGTGTAATCATTGCGATATCTGCCACATTTCGTGGGATCAATCACATGAATAAGGACACCCGCGCAGAGGCACTCTAAAACCTTAAGAGCCATAATGCCGCAGTCATGGCTGTTGTTCTGCTGTGGGGTGTCCCCATTGCTTACCACCGGCCATTGATCCAACAAAGCAGTGGCTGGCGCTTGACGTTTCCTCCAGAGGCCTGCATTCTTGTACGCACTAGGGATGTACCTGGAGATGGTGGTGAAATGCCTCTTCACATCATCCCATCGCCTAGATCGAAATTGGCTATCATAGACCGTGATTGACTGCTGGTTAAGGTCAATGGCATAGCACACCCAGTGATCGTCGTTGACATTGCCAATCCTGTAGACCTTATCCACTTTAGCCCACGGCCTCTTCAGCATCCTTGGACTCATCCCCAGAATGTATGGTACCAGAGTCCCGACAACATAATTCGCTTCTCCTTTCTGGAGAGTGCCCTGCAAGCAGTGGTGGCAGGGGTTTGTGATTATACGCTAAATAAAACTAAAGAAAAAGCTCCAACACGTACCCATAAATATGTCTCAATCACCGCCCAATTATCGGCGAAGGTGTCAGGTGCGCGTTTAACCTTGCTGAGAACTAGATTCAGGAGTGCGTCGATGTGCTAACAACGCAGGCCCAAAAATGAGTCATGTAAGGGGATTATTGCAGCGTGTTTAAGCATACGTCATGTAATATTAAGAACGTACCGTGGTGTTCAACCAACCATAGCGCTTGACAAGCCCTTCAAACCATGGGGCGGTGGTCCATAGTAGGTCATGGTTAGGTAGCCTCACTTCAGTCTGGCTCGAGCTGCCATAATAATGGATAAACCAGTATCACCATAAAAAATCTGGATAAGTTGTCTAACGTATGAGTTGAAACATTTACAATAACTTACAGTGGGAGTTTTCGCTGCTCATTATACCATAGCCTGAATTTAGCAAGCGATGGATTGGAAACTAACTCTAACATGCTCGGGTCATGGCTTTTGGGGGCAACCACCGGGTGCTCAGCCCAATCAGCCATAGCGGCATCGACAGTATCTTTCAGGCTTGCAGCCCCCATTTCTCTGGGTTGGCTTGGACCTTCGGCTGCGGACTCAGCTGCAGACTCTGAGGCACACGATGCCTCTGCCTTTCCCAGCCCCAAAAATATAGCCAATGTGATGTCCCAAGTGTCATCCATATCGGCGTTCGTATCGACGGGCTGAGAGTCGATGCCCACTCCGTTGGCTGTCTGCTGGGAGGATGACTCTCCAGCATCCTTCGTATCATCCTCATTCTCACTCCGTTCTTGGACAGTGTCTGTCTCAGATTTCCCCGATTCCTCCATGCTTGAGCTAGACTCGTCAGATGCTTCTGCCTCTGTCTGCGCGGATGACTCTTCATCATCCGTGTCATCGGCTTTCTCTTCGGCCTCTTCCTCCTCTGGTGAACTCTGATTTTCGCCATCTTCTTCCTCCGAATAGACAGAAACATCCGTATCGGCGTTCAACTTCCCATCAACCTCTCTCGGTGAACTGGTCTTATCAGAGTCTTCTGACTCAGTATCAGAGGCTGAGCCCTCCTTAGCGCGCATTGCCTCATCCCCTCCCTCAGACTGGGCAGATGCACCAATAATAGGCTCTACGCCCTCTGTGGCCGGCTTCGTAGCAGGCTCATTCACCTCCACCCCATGGGGGGCATATGAAGTTCCAACAATATGCACATCCTCGCCCCCAGCGAAGAGCCCACCGCCACCTCTAAACAGATCAATTCCGGCTTGTCCATGGCCATCATTCACCAATCGACTTAGATCAAGCTGCATCGCTGCGACGTTGTCTGCTATCCTTGCGACACTATTGCAGAGATCACGCATCACCGACAACATATCCTACGATTCACAAGCATCATTTGGCATAGAGTAGTTGTGTACCCATTCCAAAAATTTATTTTCAGACAAAGAAACATGTGGGCGGGAGACCTTACCTCAGAGTTTTCGCATAGTCTGGACAGGACTTGAGAAGTGGAATCATCTTGATGGCTGCTTCGGGTCCTTTTACCAGGACGGCTCCATGTGCTTGACGCTCCCCCATCCAACTTTCTCTTACCCTTCGCATGGGCACCATCTGTGCTGATTTCATCATCAGAGCTGTCAAGGCAATCGTCAGACGATCCATAGTCGTCCACGGCATCTCTAAGCAATTCGATGCTTTCTGCGAATTCATGCAATCCCAGCTCAAGTAAGATGGGCTCCTCCTGCGCGGTCATTTCAAGCGGCCGCTGTAAAGGGTGCAACTAACACAATGAGACAAGACTACAAATGCAATTAAGAGCTTTTTCAAACAATGCGTGAGTAGAAAAGCAGATTACCTTTACTTCACTGTTCTTCTTAGAAAAGAAGGGCCTGACTTCGTCGTATACAGTTGTCATATTCTTCGGGACACACCACCGAAGCATCCTTGGAAACACATCACCTTCAGCTCCAACTGGTAGAGCATAACGACTCGCAATCGATGACATTATCTCATACAACCATGCCTGAACGGGATATAGGAATCCGTGTACATCAATGGCCCGCCTCCCATCCTTTCTTTTGGCACGAGCCAGACAGGACCTGGCTTGCTCCATGCTCCTTATCAGAAACTCATAAGTAACTTTCCCCCATGGGAAATTATTAAACCTCTGCACATCATTAACCACGTTCAGATACTCAAGTGTGACCCCCTTCGAAGTACGATCCTTTGCCAAGAGGATCCCATAAACCATGAGTAACAAGGCAAGTTTGTAAGATGTCTCTGATCCGGTTTGGCCAGCTTTGTGCGCGGCCTCAAGCTTCTTCTCAATGTCAACGAAATAGAGCGGCTTTTTGTTTTTGAAAACGTCACTATAGAAAGCAGAAGTGGATGGTGTCTCTGGGTCGCCGGCTAGCCTGAGGCCCGTCATCACTGCAAACTCTTTCGGTCCAAACTCCACAATGTCGTTGTTGATCTTGAACAACAGCCGCATTCTCTTGAGGGAGTGCCTCTGTAGCTTCTTCAACAGAGTGCCAAGCAGTTGGCCCTGACAGATAAATTCTTGCTGTTGAAATAAATGGCCAAAGCACGACCCCTTCATCTTTTCAAAGTTTGCATCGTCGAGGTTGTCTTGGATCCTATTTAACACGGCCAAATCGGACCTCCTCGAGAGCAGCACATCTGCAACAATTTATAATAAAAAAAGCACATGATCCACAGCTTCATTTCACATAATACCCTAATCCGACCCAACATAAAAGGGTGACCCAAACCCTAGACCACATTTAAACCAAAAATTGATGGGCAAAATGTTCTCAGCAGAGAAGTTCGAAGTGCAATCTGCATAAAATAGACAAACTAGGGCGAACCTTTACCGGATCCCTTCGCTCCCATTATTCACCACTGGTGTTTGCAAATATCGGAGATAAAATGGAGCAATGTTTCAAGCACACAAATGTGGGGTCAGAGTCACCGGAATGTCAGTGCTCGTCGACGCTTTCTGTATTTGGGTTGAAGACGGTTGAGTTTGAAAATGAGAGGGAGATTTGTTTCCTAAAGTAGGAGATGAATGGACAGTTTTTTGCGCAAAAAAAGGCAACTGCTCGTCTTTAAGAATCGTGTTACTCAAACGCTATATCCCACTTTATTCAATGAAAAATAAACCGCTAAACTGTCTCAAGTCCAAGCAATAGTTTAAACGTCAGAGCAACTTCAACACATTCATTTCATTGAAAATTATTTCTTTCCAAAAATTATGAAATAAAATTGGGTAAATATTTCCTCAACTACAGTTACAAATAGGAACTGAATGACGTCAACCAATAGGATTCATTCGTTATATATCAAAGTTCGGCCCGGCTATACAATTATACCCCCAATCAACCAAATTCATTGACACTTTTACCCAACACATCGCCGGAACACAGTGTTAACACCCGATAAAATTGGACTCCTCCTGACTCTCCCCGTTGCCTCGATTCCAAAATATTATAGTCGATACATTCACGATTCACGAGAACATCTTAGGTTACTAACACGCACAGCCTCTCTGCGCGTAGCTTCTTCAACCACACACTCCCGATCACCGACGACTAAGTTAATCAACATCGCCACCACATCGAACGCCTCAATAGTCCATCGGCGCCTTATATAGTACATGTATCATAATCTCATATGTATTGAATTACAAATTTACATTGAAAATGCGGGGAATTCTAACTTTATACACATAAAACCCCAAGGGCAATTGACCCTCGCTGGGCGCGCCAAGTCTGATCGGTGTTTAATTATTTGCCATCACCTAACGAAAGTGGCCCCGATGCTACCTTACTGAGTGGGTCGGCAATGAACCCGGTAACGCCAAAATTTTACATATAAATGCTCTGCCTTCCCAATGACTGGCCCATTGCCGTAAAGGTATTAAGTGCATTTCTCTGCGCGGAATACAAATGCGCGCATAAACGTCCGCGCATACATGACTCATTGCTCAAATTCAAGCGATTTAAGTTGCCCAATTGATTCGCAAGTGCTCACGAGTATACATGCTCTGACCACATACATTCCCACATCCCCAAATAAAAAAAAAGGAAAAATAGATTCCCGATACGCCCTCCTCGAAAATTCACCCACATGACCAAACATCTATGGTAACTGATTTAATTTTATTTATCGATTCGGTTTTTAATTTTAGTCACCACTTAAATGGTTTGATATTCGTCCACGGGGTTGGGAAAAGTTGCTCAGAGGCATACATATAAGGTTTATGAAAATAAAGACTTTACATATCATTTAAACATAAATATCAAATGCAATAAGGAAGCATTTACTTAAAGAAAATGGCTACAGCAACCAAGATTAACGCCATAAACACGAGTTTCACCCACTTCTTAAGGGCTGCAACCTCTCCAGCCGTGTGTTTCAAACCTCCCGCAATCATCATCATGCATTCAGCCATTTTCCTCAGGTCGTCGGTGACGTCCTCTGGCGACATCTTGTACTCAGAGCTCTGGGACTCACCCGAGTTTTCTTGAGATGGGCACTCATTAATCCACCTGAAAAACTTGCAACCACCTCGCAAGAAATCCGGACATGTATAAAAATGCCTTCCTCTGCTTTGTGGACGTTTGGAAACATAGGTGCGCACGGGCTTTTGACAATCGCACACCAGGAAATATTTGTCGCCCCTGCTGGACGATGAATCGGACATTGTTTTCTTTTGGTTGTAGATGCAGTCTAACTAAATGTGTGGAGGTATATGTGTGTATATGTGGGTATATATATGCATATTTATAGGCGTTCAGTTCAAGTAGGTATGATACATAAATGTATTCCGGTGAGGTTCGAATTTTCCCTCCACTTTCCCAAAATTTCCGCCAAATCACTGTACCGAAAAATTGATTATTTTTTACACTCCCACCAAAATGGTTTTTGCCTACAATCACATTAACGCTTTATGAAAAAAAAAACATTACAATGGGGATCAACTTGGCAGTTATCTCAGAAGTAACCATGCTATCTAAATATCCGCTGCATCTTCACTCCGGCTCGGAATCGCTGGACTGAAACGGTCCCCATTCAGCGGGGTTTCCTATATGCGACTCCCCCGCATCAAACAGCGTGGCCAATGCCTGATAGATTGGCTCACCCTCATCACGGCATACTGCAGTCAAAGGATTCATCTGCAAATATATATATAAAAGCCATGATGTCAGCTTGAGAACAAACAACAAAACAACTATCTCCGGCGCATACTGATCTGACCTCCTCAAATCGCTTCCAAGTCTCTTCCGGTGCATAAAACTTGTTTTCCTTACGTTTCCAGCAGAACTCTGAAGGAGTGTAGTCCCAAAGCAGCTTCAACGTCGAGTATCGTCCAGCGAGACTGTACACATGAGACCTGTACCAATCGACATCATTCTCCAGCGTCGGTAGTACCGCATTGACGATTTCCATGACATTGGTTATGGCCTGGATGTTGTCGCCGTAACCAACTTTCCAGATGCCCATACGCTTTTGATCCAGAAGCGCATTCACGACCCGGCCTTCCAGTTGCTGTGTCCACCGAGAGTCATAGAAATAGGCAGATTGAGGCGGCGCCATTTTAGGATTTCACTCGAGTGTTTTCTTCCAAGGCGAAAACAAGGTTAAATATCCCAACTCCTCGCCTGACAAGTCATTTAAGACCCTGTCGATTAAGCTAACTATTGTGAAATTTTAAGTATAAAATTTGCCATTTACAAAAACTGAACCGTCGTCAATTCAGTCAGTTTGGATTGACTCTCCGTATTTTCAATATTAAAAAAACATTTCCCATATTTAGGCACACCGACAACGGCTTTCATTTGCATTCAGCGCGATTATCAAGGTTGGGAAATGTCATTGTGCGGACATGTGATCGCACAAGCCCAATCATCATCAAGGCCCATCGGCAACCTCATGAATTGACATCGGCACAAGCTAGGTCCAAAAAAATAGTAGTTCGGCTAATATTCTATAAGGTTCTAAGAGTATATTCATGCCTCGAAATATTATTTAAGAGGACGGAAGCGTGATTCAAGTGGTCAGCCGTACGAAAGACCACTCCAAGCCGTGGACCGAATCGCGCGCGGAAACATGTGCGCGTATCTTACTTCATTCATAACCGCGCACCACCCGACGTGCATCGGCTTTGATTTTGTTTCTACCGACAACAAATCGGCACCATAAGTTCATTATCGGCATTTCGGTACTTACTGACTAAACAAGATTTTATTTCTCGTTGAGGCGGAGAATATACGAATTCGACTCATTCCGACGGTCATCACGAATTACAGTTACAACACTGCCGGGAGTGCGCGCATTACAAAGCGCAGCATCGGCGTGCGCGCTAGTTGTCGGGGCACTCACTACGCGTTATCGGTGTCGTATCGGTTGAGCTAATAAAATAATCGCCGTACTGCTGCGCAGTACACATGTAATATAAGACACCGAGATTCCATTCTTGATTTGACAACACACAATGCATCGTCCTCCGCGCCATCTTGTTGCGCATGGGCTTACTATTCACACGTGATTGATACATGCGTCATCCATGGAATCTCGCACAGTATTTTTCCAGGCCTTTCAGACCATATTATTGTATGCATTAGGTAGCACAATGATCCTATAAATAATCACCTGATTGGTTCAGTAAATCAATGTTCATCAGCAATTGTCCTCTCAACAAACTTACCCACAATCCTCGACAAAACATGGTCCCCCATGCGATCAATCAGAATGACACCTTCTATGTTGCTCCATGGACTCGCCACCGTGAGGCCCTAGTACTGTCTCTGCTACAGGTAGAGAAACGAAAGTACAAGTGGGTACCCGGAGAGCACAACACCAATAGGAAATGCCTCCCAAAGGTCAGAGCCATCATGAAAAAATATCATGATGTTGATATCCCGCTAGAGGCCTATGTGGCGAAGGTCAGGGAGTGGAACAACCGGTACTATGCCTTTAACTGGCTACTGTCACAGACCAGTGTACAGTACCACGAGCGTCTCAACTACGTGAACACCTCTCGATCCAGATGGACTGACTTATTGCTGGTAATTTCCCTCTTGTATTATTACTGTACGAATGCCCGTCGAGGTTTGTTCTTCCTATCGCATCATGGGTATTTGTTCCGCCACAATTCAGAATGCATATAATGCTTAACTGTGCGCACCTTCAGGATAACGGATTCGTCCAGCACTACATGGATGAGGGGGAGGTCAACTGGGAAATGCTAAGAGACCTCTTCCGTGTGGTCATCAATCTGGCCTCCGATAGCGCTTCTTACCATGTGCCGACCCCTGACAACTCTTCTGACAACTCCTCCTCCGACGACGGTGGAACCAATCGGTGTGAGCCGCCTAGCTACTACGCTAGTGCCGCTCCTGACGCGGGCGGATCTCAGACTGGTGAGAGTAGCTATGCTTGAATCAGATGCTTGGCCGGAGGTTTGGCGATGGTTGTCCAAAGGTGGTTGATGGTTGTCCGGTGTTTCCAGCCCTCCCCTTGATGTTGTACCCCCCCTCCGTTTGTGTGTGATGTTTTTATTTTGAACAATCAGCTCTTTCTTTAGTATTCCTCTGTATTTCCTTTCTCCATTTATATATGACACATGTTCATCGCCACCGTATCTGTTTATATTATGAAATGGTTTTCTAATGCCATGCTGGCGTGTATGTCTACATCTATGTTGGTGTTTTTCATGTTGGTTGTGTATTAGGATTTATCATATACTACTATTTTTGTAGACATCAACAATGCACGCTCGACATTCGATCCTGACGACTAAGGAGTATAGCTGCGCGCGCGTGCACACAATTTCTTATTGCACGCTAATTGGTGCGCGTATATAACTACGCGGATGGATACAAGGTGCATTCACCGACCCTGAGTTGCGGCGCGCCACAGGAACAACGCATACCGGTTTTTGCTTGTTTCGTAAGAGGGAGAAATATAGTAAATCCTAATGGGTAGAGTCTAAGACCTGTATCAACTTCGCCGATGACAGATACATTTACTCCGATCGTCGTACGATCCCAAATGCATGCGCTTTTCAACATTCAGCGCCCTACTTGAGGGTATTCTCTTGTATCTTCTAATTAATTTACGCCATCAGTATTCAAAGTGACATTGTGCCCCTTCTATGTGGGCTCCGCTAATCGTGAGCGGAAACAAGACCTTAGCCAACAATGGGTGAGGTTCATGCCGATACCATTGCATGAGTATGGCCCCATGCATTACATTTTGCATCAATAGAGTCATCCATATTAATTTATTACAGAGTTTTAAATACTTAAGTGCAAGTCGGACCAGATCCAAGGTGTGGCCAATGCACCTTTTCTGGTGCCGATCATTTGCCGATTACTGTAAGTTAGTTAACCTATGTGGAAATGATAAAGTAAGCTATCGGGCATTGTTAAAATCGCCTACAAGTGTAGACCACATATTCACACTACATGTTGCATTGACGCATATGCGCAAAATGTGTTTTGCTTGTGATCCGTTTATCCATCCTCCGACATAAAGCACGTTCAGAAAACATCTTATACAAGCAAAGAGTGTATTATTACACAACATTCGGATTGAATTTATACTATATCATTCGGATGGCAACAACGTGCTCTCATCCATGCTGAATCTCCACACAGTTTGTGCAACATGCTTCCGGCACTTCTTCATATCATCCTCTGTTTCCATGTTGCTTTGCTCATCGGACAACAAGATTTCCACGTACCGCAGTGCAAACAAACCACAGCTGACAATGTCCTTCTGTTTGTACGGATTTGTTTTAAAAGGCCTCCAATACCATTGGGCATACCTCGGTTGGAGCACATGTCTTTCGTCCCAGAATCTGCAGTATTTCAGCAATTGCGGAAAGATGCGCAGCAGTGGAATGAAATACTCTTTCCGGCATCGTTCGAGGTCCTCTGTCCACACGTGCTGTTTGGGGTCGAGCACCGTTAAGGCATACCTCTTGAAATCCACCAAGCATGCTACCCAATGCCCTGGTAAATGGACGACGAATCCAAGCTGCATAAACACGAACGTAGTGACCCTTACAGATCAACAGCCTTTGGGATTACCCTTTCAAGAGAATACACTGCATAATTTATTACCTTGTCATAGTCATACCAAGGTTTCAAAGGACCCCGACCAGGAAGCTCTCCAGACACGTATTCGGATAGACCGGCCAGGTCCTCAGCCGAAATTACTTCTTCGGTTTCTGCACCAAGCTTGGACAGGTCTTCTCTCTCGGGATGGTATTTGTTGAACACATTACGAATGGCTGCCTGAAAAGATACAGGGATAATTGAGTGCACCATACAGACAGAGTAGTTATTTATTGCTTAGACAGCAAACATGTGGAGTACTACGATAACAAGTGCGTACTATGAATCCAGTCGAGGTTAGAATGGTGTCTTTCCGACAAGGTCGGCAGTTCGCAAAGCTGGGATCGCTATGCAGAACGGCGAGATGAGCATCGATATGACCCTCAGACAACTCTGCCATCGGATTCAGGATTTCAGTGAAGAATTCCATTGAAACATCATATCCTATGCCCACATTCCTACTGCAGCCAGACATCAACCCATCGCACACATCAACGATTGCATTCTCAGAGGCAGTTAGAAACGCGATTAAGTAAATACATTAAATATCACTCACAGGCCCTTCGCGTTGTTCACTCTCCATGTCTTAAAATCTGCAAATCGCTTCTCGGTAGGCCGAAAGGGGTTGCGCAACGCAACTGACGCTGCCCTCCTACGGACTTCTCTGTAATTCAGCTTCAGAGGTGTTAGCTCTGAAGGAATTATACAGCTACCGATACCTTGCGCGGACTGGGGTGGCGGGCTATCACCATGCGCTGTAGAAGTCATCTTTGAAGGAACTGCACCGCTTTCCACGACCGGGGGAGATGGACCTGCTGCCGTAGGAGTTGTCTCTGTAGAAATTACACTGCTTTCCACTGCTGGTTCTGCCCACGGCTGCGGGCTACCATATCCCATTCTTTCACCTGCATGTGTTGGCCGATCTCCGGCTGAATCGAACGATAGTCGGCTATGCCATGACATCGTGTCCTCCGCCCCTGATGTCTCCCGTGCACCCTAATCTTGCGACTGCCGGCAGGGCCATGCGCTGATCGCCCCCGTACTCTTCGGGATAGGCCAACCCCCACTCTCATCCCCTGACTGTGTGTCTTGTGGGGGGTTCCAACCCCATTTGAATTCAGGTGGTTGCCATCCCCAGTCGTCCTAAATTACACGAACAAATTAGTTTTTAATTAATATAAACTTTCACCGCACATACTAAATGAAACCAACGTGAACGCACCTGTCTGATATCATGTTCATCGGATCTCTCGGGACTTCCCTCTTGCTTGGGGGGTTGCGGCAGAATTTGACAAAGCCAGCTCTGTATTCTGTCCATCACTTCTTGAGCCGCACGTTGTGCTGCTAGCTCAGCCACAAGCTGTGAGGCCTACTCAGCCCCTAATCGAGCAGCTCTCTCGGCCACATCATGGAACTCCCTCATAAATGACTCTCTTTCTCCCATGGACATCGGCTGAGTTGTGTCAGGTTCCACTGGTCTGCAGGAAGGTCCAGGTTGCATTCCACATTGGTCCAAACATTCCATATTCAACGACTCATTGACTTCGGGTGGGTTAGTAAAGAAGCGATCGTCTGCAATGGTGCTCGTATTATGTTCAGGGTTGTTAGTCAATATCTCGTCTGCCCGGGTGTCCATGAATGGCACCTCCGCGGGTGTAGGGTTGGTTGCTGGACCAGGGAGTGCTGCCCGGCCAGGTAGCGAAGCCTGTACCGCCACATTCGGTCATTTTTTAGCTGCACGGTGTGGAGAAGCATGTTGCAAAAGAAAGGGACCTTGTTCTATGCTCTTCCAATACCGAGAGGTAATTTCGAGGTCCGATGGTTTCAACTTGCGGAACAGCTGCATTCAAAGAATCATTGAACATATGAGTGATAGTTTTTAAAAGTCGAACGAATGAAGGAACGTTATATGGACCACTCTGAATGATCCACACCTGCCCTCTGATGTCTTTCAAGTCACAGTTCTTGAATTTATACAAATACCGTAACACTCTCGGCGTAGCATCGGATGATGCAACACCTCTACAAGTCTCACTGAGCAGTGGGACAGCACAATATATCCATTCCTACGTTAAGATAGTGTATACAAAGTTCTGAGTTTACGTGAATTTAACCTATTGCAAAATATCATATAATTACAGTGAAATCAAAACTACTCAAGGAATTAATCTCAGCATACCATGAACACTAGTGAGAACCCATATATGTGGTAAGAATCTCTTACGGCATCTTCCTTCCTCGCCGTCGGGATATTGTTCAGGTAATGTAGCAGTCTTTGGTATGAGTAGCTGCCCAAAGGAAATGATTCCCATTTTTCTTCGTCCTCAACCAAAACCCACAACCAATCAGGAATATAATTTTCGGAGTCCATTCCAAGCAACACACCACTCACAAACAACACTTTGGCAGCCTTCAAATAGTCCTTCGAGTCATCCCCAAGTCCTCTTTTCTCATTGAACTTCTTTCTCAGAGCACCCGGCGTTATCGGCTTCTTCCCTAGGACCCGACCGTAGAAGTAGGATGATCTAACCTTGGGCGCTTTATGTGGATCAAAATTTGAAGGGCCGAAATTCAACCCGCATATCAGAGCATTTTCATACCGACTGAATCTAAGCCTTTTCTTCCCTATCTGAAACCACATCTCAGTCTGATCACCTCCATCCTTCAATATCTCGCGTGTGAGAAAGTGGTGGACTGCTTTATTGCATCAATCAACCTTGCTTGGAATCTGCAGCAGTTTACCAAAACACGAATCTCGGAATCTGGAAATTAAATCATCACCATAACCAGTCAGTACTTCTTTGATCTCAGCAATATATGTCGTGCAATCGTGGTTGCTGATTGTGTAGTTGCTATTTCTCATTTTCGGCCTTTTCCATTGCCACCCATCCTACGTATACGATAAAAAAAATGAATTAATGAAACATAGATGAAAAGAAAGTTGTGTTAGTGCGCGCGTAAGATTTAAGGACACTTAAATCCGATGCAATGGAATGACGGCCAAGTGTCTGTCGATGACCAGAAGTCGCATGGCGATGCTTGCCCTCACTGCGCGCATATTATGCGCGCAATTGGTCGCGCAGCTAAGAACATCAAAATTTGCAGAATACTTTCTACATCAAAAATATCGCAAAATACCCTGTTAATTGCAAGACCCACTTCAATTAGTATATGCAGATACCTCTAACGCAGGCGCACGCCTTCTCTTGCGCGAAGTAGCCTCTTCATTTCGTTCTTTTGTGTTTGACATTTTCCGAGAATTCGACCTTCAAGACAGAAAAATCACACGAATATGAGTCTTTTAGAAATCCCCGATTTAAAGCTATTGGAAGGCCTACCCAGAAACCTAGAAACCTTGCGGTTCGCAATTGCCAAGTCCACTCAAACACAGAAACCCTACGATACTGAGTTTCCGACACATTTCTCACCTTGGGTTGACACTAAAGTACCAGTCGCCGGAAATAATGGAAGCCGCAGTTCACTGTGGAGTGTAGGAGTGACAGTCAGAATCGAAGGGAAGTGCACCGATTTTGGGTGGGAAGATTCCGGCCGAATTTGCTTTCTGAAATTTAGGAGGGAAGAGAGAGGTGATTTGATTTTTTCTTTTAGGCTTTTTTTTTTAATTCATGGTTAATAGATGAAAGGGGTAATTTGGTAAATCTGTCCAAATAAAATATGTTTAAAAGTTACTAGCTAGAATAAATCTTTCTAAAGTTTGACTGGCTACTTCCATGCATTCCCACTTTTAGATATTGGAGCCTTTGATTTTACTGTCTATCTATATACACAACTTCACACTTTTTTGTTATTATTACATTAGTATTAGTATTAGTATTTTTAACTTTTTGATTGTGTATGTTTATGTGACACATCTTATGTTTCGAATCATTAAAAAAATTTAGTGTCTACTAATTTATTATATTTTCCTTTTGTTGATATAATAGGTGCATTTGAAGATAAATGAATGATTTCTTCGGTCTGATTAAAGATATCATCACAAGAGTCATGATCATGGTTCTTCAAATTCTTCTACAGAGTACCTGGGCATGGAAAAAATTGGGGAGAAGTAAGCTTTAGAATATCAGGGTGAGCTGACAAATTTTTTCATGGATTAAGTTTCAACTCAGTAAAGGTTTTGGTTTTTTGGATTGGAAATATGAATGGAAAAGGAGGTTCCACAAGGTTTTTCCAGGTATGGAAGATGTTGCATTTTTCGATTTTTAGCATGAAAAATATATGAAAAAAATGTCTACCGATCAACCATCAGATTCTCAAAAATCCTACAGACTAGCCCTTAGATCTTTGAATTCGAACGACAAAAATGTGAAACAAAACTCAACACGGAGATTATTTCAAAATGGTTGAAGATGAAGATTCATGGTGCCAACAAAAAAAATCTTCAAGATTGACCGATTACAGAATAGACAGTGGAGAAAAACAGTGAAATGAAGATTAGAAGACTTAACCCTAGCAATTTAATTTTATATTTTTATTCCTTTTTTTAAGAAGAGAAATTCACGCCCTATTGTTAATTTGGGCCGACAATTTTTTTCAATTAATATGGCCCGCTAGTGAAGTTCAATTATTTGTTATAATAATTTATAATTAATAATTTAATATCAATAGTTATTTTTTTGCCCCAGATGGTTAGTAATTTCTTTTTTGTTACTTTACATTCTATTATTTTTTTACATATAATTTATCTTATCTCTGAAAAAGTTTGTTTCATGTTGTTTTTAAAAATAATATTTTTTTTGTTATGTGAATATTGCTAATTCAATATACTTCAAAAATAAAATTTTCTTCAAATAAACTCTACATATTATTTATTTAATTAAAATATTCAATTCTTTTGATATGAAATTTTATATATTTTCTATTTCTACATAATATCGGTAAAAGTATATGGCTGCAAAATAACAAATTTGTGATATAACTTAAAGATTTAGGAATTATATACAATATCCTTTGAATTTATTTACTTCGTATAGTAAAATATTTTAATAGATCTATTTTTTATTAGTTAAATCTATTTACTTTGAAAAGTAAAGGATATAGACATTTGCAAACACAAATGATAACTCAAATATTAAAGAAAATTTTGAAATATATTTGAAACAAATCTTATTGAAAAATTAAAAATGACTACAAAAGATTTAAATTAATGAGACACGAGTCGGACACGAATTATAAACCGTATAATATCATTACATATTCCACCGTGCAACGGCGCGGGTATAATACTAGTAAAACATAAAGTAAAGTTTTGAGTTTCACACGTTGACTGTCATTCAGTCTCCAAGCATATCGTTCGTCCTCAACCTACAAAAGTAAAAGATTTGGGGTCGGGTGATCAAATTTATCTAAATTATATGATTAATATAAATTATAACCTAGATCATAAAATATGTAGTTTGAAGCTAAATCAAGACATGTCTAGCTCATCAACTAATAATATGAAAAGTTTCAGGTCAATATGCATGAGTGTATAACAAAGATAAATAAATGTTTGTCACATTGGATGTCTACCTTTGATGCGATCCTCGCCGGCACACGACAAAGAAAGCTATAGAACTTCCCA
Source organism: Perilla frutescens (assembly GCA_026008535.1). NCBI lineage: Eukaryota > Viridiplantae > Streptophyta > Magnoliopsida > Lamiales > Lamiaceae > Perilla > Perilla frutescens. Next base: position 36,752,177 of record BRKX01000012.1, read on the forward strand.
GGACTTGTATCAGTTTCACCGATTTGGATGGATGGATCTAAACCCTAGCCTCACAACGATGTTGAACCACGAATTAGTAGAATTCGTAACCCGCGATCAATTGGAAACACGAACTTGGATTGGATGTAGATGCCACAAGCGGGGATGAAGAACCCGTTTGATAAGTCAAAGTTGAATCTCACAAATATTATGAAATTCGGATAAAAGTTCTCCAGAGAGAAAATAAACTCACAAGTTTATAATTGAATTCAATAATGGTGTGTTGAATAATGTTCACAATGGATCCCTATTTATAGTGTAGGGATGGACGAAATCTAATGCTAAAAGAACTTAAAAATCTGCTCCAAAAAGAATTCTATCTAGACTAGGAAACTGCCTAACTAGAATCCTATCCAAAGTAAGAAACTACCTTAAATAAATCCTAGTCAAACTATGACTCTTAAAAATCAAAAATTAAGAAATAAAATAAATAAAAATCTGACTAAATAAATACTATAGTCTAATAAACCAATCCCCTTAATTAAAATATTAAGGACCGATATTACTCCTAGTCAGTATGGGCATACTGACTGTCGCGCGGTATGGGCATACCGACTGATTTCCATCTTCATGCAATGCACTCTAACTCCAACCCTTGATAACCTTGTGCCGCTATCAACACCTTCCAGCTTGGTTCCCCCTCCTTGGCTCCTTCCATGGGTTTCCTTGACGCCTCTTGTTCCCAAACCTCTCGTATGAACCCGTTGAGGCTTTTCTTGAACCTCTTAGCTCGCGATCGCGTCACGGGTCCTTCAGGCAGCTTGATTGGGTCCGACACCTCCTTAGCACGGGACGTATCATTCCCCTCCTCTTGAAAAGGATTTGTCCTCAAATCCAGCTCATCACCTACATCAAAAGGACTTAAATCAGCAACATTAAATGTAGAACTAACCTTGTACTCACCGGGCAAGTCCAATTTGTAAGCATTGTCACTAATGCGCTCAAGGACTTGAAATGGTCCATCGCCTCTAGGTAACAACTTGGATCTCCGTTGAGCCGGAAACCTTTCCTTCCTCATGTGCAACCAAACCCATTCACCGGGTTCGAACACGACCTTCCGTCGCCCTTTGTTGGATTTTTTGGCATACTGCTCGGTCCTCCTTTCGATGTTTGCTCTAGCCTTCTCATGAATCTGTTTAATAAATTCAGCTTTCTTTTTCCCATCTAAATTAGTGAACTCTTGCACAGGCAAGGGAATTAAATCCAATGGAGTTAAAGGATTAAAACGATATGCAATTTCAAATGGCGAAAACTGAGATGCAGAATGAACAGACCTATTATATGCGAATTCCACATGCGGCAAACATTCTTCCCAAGTTTTTATGTTCTTTTTAATCAATGCCCGCAACAACGTAGATAAAGTCCTATTTACTACTGCCGTTTGACCATCAGTTTGTGGATGACAAGTAGTAGAAAACAATAGTTTAGTACCTAACTTACACCACAAAGTCTTCCAGAAATAACTCAAGAACTTAGCATCATGATCAGACATAATTGTTTTAGGCATACCATGCAAACGCACAACTTCCCTAAAGAACAAATCAGCTATATGCAAAGCATCATTAGACTTAGTACATACAATAAAATGTGCCATTTTAGAAAATCTATCAACAACCACAAAAATAGAATCATGACCACGTTTACTCCTAGGCAATCCTAACACAAAATCCATAGATATGTCAATCCAAGGTGATGTAGGAATAGGCAAAGGCATGTATAAACCATGTGGTTGGACTCTAGACTTAGCTTGTCGACATGTAACACATTTAGCACACAATTTTTCCACATCATGCTTCATATGAGGCCAAAAGAAATGTTCTTGCAAAACAAATAAAGTCTTAGCTACTCCAAAATGCCCCATAAGACCCCCACCATGTGATTCCAACAATAATAACTCACGCATGGAACAGTTAGGCACACATAATTTATTCTCCCTAAACAAATAACCATCTTGCCTATAAAACTTTCCATATCCAAATTTCTCACATGCAATATAAATATCCTTAAAATCATCATCATCAACATATAATGCTTTAATGCACTCAAAACCTAGTAATCTAGCATCCAAAGTAGAAAGCAACGCGTACCTTCTAGACAATGCATCGGCTACTACATTTTCTTTACCTTGCTTGTATTTGATGACGTATGGAAATGTCTCAATAAACTCCATCCATCTTGCATGTCTTTTGTTCAACTTGTGTTGCCCCTTCAAATGCTTCAGCGACTCATGGTCGGTATGGATCACGAACTCCTTGGGCCACAAGTAATGTTGTCACGTCTGCAATACCCGCACTAGTGCATACAACTTCTTTTCATACGTCGGGTAATTTACAGTGGCGCCTCCTAACTTCTCACTGAAGTATGCAATTGGTTGAACTATTTACATCAAAACTGCACCAATACCAACACCGGAAGCATCACACTCAACCTCAAAAGTTTTAGAAAATTCAGGAAGAGATAGTACTGGTGGGTGTGTCAATTTTTCCTTGAGTGTTTGAAAAGCTCGTTCTTGAGCTTGCCCCCATTTGAATTCCATGTTCTTTTTTATCACCTCAGTCATTGGGGCTGCAATGCTACTGAAGTGTGGCACAAAACGGCGGTAGAAACTTGCCAATCCATGAAAACTCTGAACCTCTCCAACAGAGGTAGGCGTCGGCCATTCTTGGATGGCTCGCACCTTCTCTTCGTCCACCTGCACTCTATCTGCACTCACAATAAAGCCAAGGAAAACAACCCTATCGGTGCAAAAGGTGCACTTTTTAAAGTTAGCATACAATTGTTCTTTCCTTAAAGCTTGTAAAACATTCCTCAAATGATCTTCATGCTTATCCATAGTTTTACTATAGATCAATATGTCATCAAAATAAACCACAACAAATCTACCTATGAAAGCACGTAGAACATGGTTCATAAGACGCATAAAAGTGCTAGGAGCATTTGTTAAACCAAGCGGCATAACTAACCATTCATATAATCCAAGTTTAGTAATAAATGCCGTTTTCCATTCATCCCCCTCTTTAATTCTAATTTGATGGTACCCACTACATAAATCAATCTTAGAAAATACACAAGCACCATGTAACTCATCAAGCATATCATCAAGACGGGGTATAGGATGTCGATACTTTATCGTGATGTTGTTGATGGCTCTGCAGTCGACACACATACGAAGGGACGAGTCCTTCTTGGGCACGAGCAAGACCGGGCTCGCACATGGGCTTAAACTCTCCCTCACTTGGCCTTTCTCCAATAGCTCATGGATTTGTCTTTCGAGCTCCTTTATCTCCTCAGGGTTGCTTCGGTACGCCGGCCGGTTGGGTAAAGTGGCGTCGGGCACAAAATCAATTTGGTGCTCGATTCCCCTTATTGGTGGCAAACCGGGTGGCATCTCCTCGGGAAACACATCATCAAATTCCTGCAAGAGAGATAAAATAGGACTTGGCAAAGACTTGGCAAAGACTTATCAAGTTTGTTAGTTTGTAGCAAATCTCTCCGGACCATTAAATACATGGGCTTCTCATTTTGCACGGCCAACTTGATGTCACTTGCCGTGGCAAAACAAGATCTTCGGGTTTTCTCCTTCGGCTCAACAGCCGCCGCTGCCCGCTCCTTCTTCTTCATAGACTCGGCTTCTTCTTGTAGCTTCACTTGGTTCTCATACACTTGTGAAGGTGTTAGAGGAGCTAGTGTCACCGTCTTCTTGTTAAGCACAAAAGAATACTTGTTTGTGAAGCCATCGTGAGTCACCCTCCTATCGAATTTCCATGGACGTCCCAACAAGACCTGTCCGGCTTGCATGGGTACTACGTCACAAAGCACTTCGTCTTCATATTTGCCAATCCGAAATGGCACTCGAACCTGCTTGTTCACCTTGGTCTCTCCACTGTCGTTCAACCATTGTAGCTTGTATGGCTTAGGATGCTTGAGAATCGGCAATCCTAGCTTGGTCACCATCACAACACTAGCTACATTAGTACAACTTCCACCATCAATAATCATACTACATACCTTATCCTTGATGTGGCATCGGGTATGGAATATGTTCTCCCTTTGCGCCTCGTCAACACTTTTGGTGTGCAAGCTTAGAGACTTGCATGCAACCAAAATAAGTGACTCGGGTGCTGTGTACTCCTCCTCCTCGTCGCTTGACTCTGATAATCTGGGCATCTCCGGATCAACCTCCTCATCATCCGTCACGATCTCCCCATTATCCTTCAAAATCATCACACGCCAGTTTGGACATTGATTAGCTATGTGACCTCGACCTTGACACTTGAAGAATTTGATGTCTCAGTTTTGGTTCCCGAACGTCTCTTGATGATTGGTTGCAGTCGCTGCCGCCGCTTCCTACTTCGGCTTGGTGAACGGCTGCTTCTCCTCTTTCTTTCCTTGGCTTGCCGACTTCCATGGGGTAGAATTAGAAATCGAGTTAGACTTCCATGTAGATGAATTTCCTTGAGTCGAGTTACCCCTCCTCTTGAGTTAATTCTCTACCTTTATCGTCATTTGTAGCACATCTTCCATCTCCACATACTGCTGCAACTCCACCACCTCCCGGATCTCCCTATGCAAACCTGCAAGAAAACGAGCCATGGTGGCCTCTCTATCCTCCTCCACATCTGCTCGAATCATCGCAACCTCCATTTCCTTGTAGTACTCATCCACACTGTTCGTACCTTGCCTCAAAGTTTGGAGCTTGTTTTAAAGCTCTCTGTAGTAGTGATTAGGCACGAACCTCTTTCTCATCAACGATTTCAGATCGTCCCACGTCTCCAATGGCCTTTCCCGATTGCGCCGTCGACTGATGGTCAATTGGTCCACCAATTGATGGCATAATCAGAAAACTCCACTACCGCTAATTTGACCTTCTTCAACTCTGAATAGTTGTGGCAGTCAAATAGCATCTCCATCTTGCGCTCCCACTCCAGATACGCGGCTGGATCATTTGTACCTTTGAACGAAGGTACATTCATTTTTATGTTGCCCAAGTCGTCATCTTCTCGGGCTCTGCCTCTCCTTCGGCCTCCAGTCGCCGACTGTCTATCTTCCTCATCCTCATCTTCCTCGAACTCTTCATATCCTCTTCTTTGTCGTTCGACGTGTGGATAACGTCTTGGTTCTATTATTCTTCCACGTCCGCCTATTCCACCTCGACCTCCATGGTTCTCTGGGGAGCTGGTTGTGATTGCTCCTGTGTTGACTCCTCCATCTTGTCGATCCACTCATATAACACTCTCATTTCGGCTTTGAGCAGCTTTGATAGATGGTGCTGTAGGGCCTCCACGGTATTTGAATCGAACGCCGGGTTTAATTCTCCTTCTGAACCTCCAGCGGTGTTACCTTCAGTACCTACATTTTTCTTAGACATTTTTTTCGCTCTTTTTTTTTCGGCCTTTTTTTTTGTTTTTGTTTTTTTTTTGTTTTTTTATGTCACAATGAACTCAAAAGATATATTACAATGAAAATTTAAATGAAAAGCTAAACAAATTATTTTCTACCAGGTTTCTATGGAATAAAACTCCTACAATTATCTATGCACTCAGTTTCTACGGATGTCTAAACTCTTAATTTCCTCTCCAAAGAAATCAAATCCAAAAAATCAAAAATATCCGAATCGATTCAAACGACCTATCTAAGGTTCAACAACCAAATAACGGAATGCGTCTCCAAAATCCAACAAGAACGAAAAACTAAGATCGAACAACAATTTTTTTTTACTGTTCACGTGTACTGTTCATGGTACTGTTCACGCCTCTTTTTTTTTTAGTGAACGGCTTTTTTTTTATAAAGAACGAAAATTTAAAGACAAAATTTAAAGGATAGATGGAACCTGATACAAAGCCGAAGCTTTGATATCACTTGATGCGATCCTCACCGGCACACGACAAAGAAAGCTATAGAACTTCCCAGGACTTGTATCAGTTTCGCCGATTTAGATGGATGGATCCAAACCCTAGCCTCACAACGATGTTAAAACACGAATTAGTAGAATTCGTAACCCGCGATCAATTGGAAACACGAACTTAGATTGGATGTAGACGCCACAAGCGGGGATGAAGAACCCGTTTGATAAGTCAAAGTTGAATCTCACAAATATTATGAAATTCGGATAAAAGTTCTCCAGAGAGAAAATAAACTCACAAGTTTATAATTGAATTCAATAATGGTGTGCTGAATAATGTTCACAATGGATCCCTATTTATAGTGTAGGGATGGACGAAATCTAATGCTAAAAGAACTTAAAAATCTGCTCCAAAAAGAATTCTATCTAGACTAGGAAACTGCCTAACTAGAATCCTATCCAAAGTAAGAAACTACCTTAAATAAATCCTAGTCAAACTATGACTCTTAAAAATTGAAAATTAAGAAATAAAATAAATAAAAATCTGACTAAATAAATACTATAGTCAATTAAACAAATCCCCTTGATTAAAATATTAAGGACCGATATTACTCCTAGTCAGTATGGGCATACTGACTGTCGCGCGGTATGGGCATGCCGACTGATTTCCATCTTCATGCAATGCACTCTAACTCCAACCCTTGATAACCTTATGCTGCTATCAGCACCTTCCAGCTTGGTTCCCCCTCCTTGGCTCCTTCCATGGGTTTCCTTAACGCCTCTTGTTCCCAAACCTCTCGTATGAACCCGTTGAGGCTTTCCTTGAACCTCTTAGCTCGCAATCGCGTCATGGGTCCTTCAGGCACCTTGATTGGGTCCGACACCTCCTTAGCACAGGACATATCAACCTTAACTGAAACATGACTTGGAAAATACTACAAGGTTAGTCAAGTCTAGACACTCCATAATAATATAAATAAATAATTAAATTATTAAAATAAATGAATAAATAAATAAATAGAAATAAATTTAAAATGCATGAACTAAGTCCATCTACTGTCGGCCCATTTAAATAATTAACCTGGCCCAATTAAATAAAGCAACCTCCCTCTCTCCCATTACCAAAAATTGGTATATTTCATATCAATGTGCTCCAAATGGTTGACAAGTGTTCCTCTTCCTATTAAATTTGATTATTTATATATTACTTTTTTGCTTTGTCCATAATAAAAGCTTCGACTTTGGCATAATTTATTCTTAATAATTAATATTACACATCTCGTAAATGTTAAAAGTTTCGGATATTGAAATATTTTAATCGACATATTGATAAAACTGAAAATATAAAAAAAAAATTGTATATTGAAATGGGGTTGTAATGCAACACTTTACTATTTGGTAAATTCTAACCGCATAAATAACTATTTCACAACCGCCACCACAACAACCCTATCTTCCACCCTTCTCTTTCTCATCAGCGGATCTGCCTTAGATGCTACTTTCGCCGTCACCGGAGACGGCGCCGATGATGATTACTCCGATGAAATTGTAAATTGAACCTGAAAATAGTTAAATGTTAGAGGTGAGCAACTTGAGCCCGTATCCGACCCAACTGACCAAACCGATAAGGTTCGATTAGTTCAGTGCGGTGGAGAGAAGGAGGCGGGTCGGTGGTCACTGGGAAAAACCAAAGAAACTTTAGTCGGTCGTCGGTGGTGTGGTCGGAAACCGACGACCACATCAACCCGATCGAAAAAGACAGAGAAATATACTATATATGTATTCTATTTTTAATATATATAGTGTTTGTTATTAATTAGTTCAGAATATAGAAATAGAAAAATAATTTAGGGAAAATCCATAATTCGTAAACCAATCGTAGGTAATTGCATCATCGATTCTTCTCTGATCGCATCTACGATCTCCCTCCCAAAAGGCGGCAGCAAGGACAACAATCTCCCCTCCTCTCACAATCAACAACACCAACAACAATCTCGTCTCCCCAGGTAATCAGCAGCAACAACAACAACAATCTTTCTCTCATATTTTCTCTTCTTCTCTCTCATCCTCTCTTCTTCTCCCGCGCAATCACCAGCAATCAACAACAACAATCTCCTTTTTCTGTAGCAATCAATAGGCACAACTATCTCCATCTCCTCTCGATCTCTAAGTCATCGCCGGTGGCCAGAAGGATGAAGGCAGCCGAAGCCACTCCTTCATGGCTCCGCACATCTCAAATCTGGTATCTCGTGCTTTCGGGTAACCCACCAAACTGATTGACTATAATCGGTCGGTGGGTGGTTCGGTTGCAGATCGCAATCTGTTGAGGGTCGGTCGGCCATCTCCCTACTATTTAGTGGTGTCGGGTTGAGAAATTTCAGTCGGTTCCTATATGAACCGACTGATTGCTCACCCCTATTAAATGTTCACTTGGAACTAGCAAAATAATTTTGGGTTCTATTTGGACTTTTACTTTATACAATATATAAGACATAAGCAATAAAAACATATATGACTATAAACATAAATCTTGTTTGCTACAGTGGATAAAGCTCCCACTACGCGAGCTCGTGATCAGTTCAGATATCTAAAAAAAAATACTCCATTCATTTCATTTTAATTGTTGTTTTAATTTTTTTTATCTAGAATTAACAATTCATTTTATGGACTAATATACACATCCGTTATATATAACATAAAATCTTATTCACTTATATTTTCCTAAAAATAAAATAATATTTACTCTCTCCATATATTTTTAGAATTTGGGAGAGGGTTAAAATTGGAGGAGAGGGTGTGAAAATATATAAAACAACAAACATTTTGACACAAAATAAAAAAAATTAAAATAACAATCAAAACGAAATGGATGAAGTAATATTTAATTTTTCGAGCACGTGTGCACACGCACAACATGTTTGCAATTAGCCGCCCATGTGTGCGTACGCGTATATATATGGACCAGCTCGACTAGACCAAGAGTCGACTAGATGCTAGATCTCTTAAGATCTATAAGATAAATTGTTAAAATGTTATTACCATTTACAACAATATTACCATATTTTGAAATTTATTAGAAATAAAATTATCACTCTGTTAGTGCCATCTTACTGCACTAAGGCCCCGTTTGGTTGGCACGGAATCTGACTTGGTAAAGTAATCTGATTCCCTATTTTAACATTACTGTGTTTGGTTCAGTTTTAATGTAATATGGAAATGAATCATATTCCTCAAAACTAGAAAAATTGTGCAACTTTCCTGGATTCTGAATACCTACTCCAAATAGGTATTCTTTTTCCTTATTTTAGGGAATCTGGTGTTAAATGATTTGATGTTCGATTTCTTCATTTATTATTATTTATTTTTTTATAAATTATTATTATGTTTGGATTCATATTTTTTACCTAAAAAATAAAAAAATGGTTTTTTTAATTGAAAAAATAAGATTTATTATTATCTTTTTTTATTAATAATACTAAGTTTGGATTAAAAATTTTCAATAAAAAAATGAATAAAATAAATAAAATATAAAAAATAAAAAATTTTATAAAAGAAAAAAGAAATTAAAAAATGTGATACTTTTTCTATTGAAGAAATTACGACCAAAATTCGACTACTTTATCAATCATTTTTTTTTTGCATTTCTATCAAAATTCCAATAATATCATTTTTCTAAACGACGACCATACCATTGTCAATATAAATAATTTTGACTTTCAAATCAATAAAAAAATATTTATATAGATAATTTTGATTTCAAATTCAATAAAAAATATTTGGATCACCAATACAATATGTTAAGTATGACGTGTTCCAGATGATGTTATCACTTCGCTGATAACATCGCGATCAATGTCGTATCTAATGTTGTCCGTCATTCTCGTCACACCGAGTATAACACTCGGATCTCTAAACTTATCCTTTCCTAATATTTTGGATTAATTTATTTTAAATAAATCTGAATAAATTGTGATTTTTGTCACATATCATTTTTCACGATTTAAGGGATTTATTAGATATTTTATTTTGAATTAAAACGTGGATTATACTTGATTTTGACTAGGTCAGAATCTGTTCCGAGTTTCAAGGGACATGATGTTCCCCACTTCATCTTTGACACTAACCGTTGCAGAGAACGTGGGTAGCTGGAGTAACCGCCATTGTTACACGATGTTGAAGAACGTGTGCCACACAGTGCAGAGGACGGTTATCTCGAGTCCAGTTCAGCAAGGGTAGTGAAAGGCGGTAGTTTTGTATCCAACTCATCAAGGATCGTGGAGAAACTACCTAGCCGAGATGGAGGAAGTATTTAAGGCACTTCCAAGCCTTAAAGTCATTTATGCAAGCAGGTTATCACCGTGGTTTGTGAGAAGCTCTGAATCTTGCATCTAGTGTCATCTCTGAAATTCAAGACATCTTCCTCGACATCTGCCTAGCGTCCGAATCAGCTGGAGACTTTTATTCCAGTTGTGTGTGTAGGTTACATAGTAAACTTTGAGAAGTCTAGGATTTAGAGTGACTTGTTGTAATCTATCTAAGTATTTAGATAGGTTTGTTTTTGAGTGATTATTCGAGTGAGTGAAGCTAGGATAGTCCTCTGTATGTTTTATGCAGTGTTGTCAAGGGAGTAAACCGAGACAACATCAGCATTGTTTTTGTGTTTCACTTGTGATAGTGAATTTCGCCTTGAGGCAATCACATACCGTAAGGAGTGTGATTTAAAACTTATTTTGTGCAAAGTTCTGTTTACGTTTCCGCTGCATGTTGAAGGTAATGTGGTAACACTAGCTTCAACATTTTATTTAAACTTTGCAATTTACATCCGAAATTCACATTGTTTCAGGCAACAAATTTTAACAAGTGGCATCAGAGCTGGTACTTGACACACTAAGTACTCGATCCGGTGTTGCTTGAAATCTCTGATGGATATATTCAGATTAATCAATGTCGTCCTCCTGCTCTAGATAGCAATGGTGGTAACTATGTCATGTGGAAATCTCGAATGAAGATTTACATAAAATCTATCGATGAAAGAGCATGGATGGCAGTGATTGAAGAATGGAGCCCTCCTCGGATGGAAGGTCCAAATGGAGATTTTGTGTTAACTCCGGAATCTCAATGGACAAATGATGAGAGAATTATCTCAAATTTTACTGCTCGCGCTCTAAATGCAATTTTTGTTTCTGTCGATGTTCCATGTTTAAAGATGATTTGCAATTGTGTTACTGCATATCAAGCATGGACCATTCTTCAGGAACATTGTGAAGGGTCTGCTAGTGTAAGGAAGACCAAACTGAGGTTACTCACATCAAAATTTGAAAATTTGCGCATGTTTGAAGATGAAACTATTTCATCTTATGCTGAAAAATTATGTGAGATCTCAAACCAATCTACCGCTCTTGGAAGTCCAATTTCTAATGAAAACATGGTGAGCAAGTTGCTTCGAACTCTGCCTGAAAGATTTAATATGAAAATTTCTGCAATCGAAGAAGCACACGATGTTGGAACCATGAGTATGAGTGAAGCGGTCAGTATCTTGTTAACATTTGAGATAAATCTGGAAAATCAGAAAGCAAACTCAACTTCAAAGGGAATTGCTCTCCAGATAACAACTGTGTCATCTGATGTTCATGATGATGTTGACAGTCTTCAGGAAATCAATGAGGAAGAGAATCTAAGTGTTGCACTACTGACAAAGAAGTTCAACTCACTGGTTCGTTCCATGAAGAAAAGCCCCCCAAATATCAAACCTCGACGGCTGTTTGACTCTCCATCCTCATCAGCATCAAATTCTGGAAGATCAAATGTCAAGAAGGAAGTCGTTGACACTTGAAAAGACATTGACTCAGTTCAATGTAGAGCATGCTCTGGGTATGGACATTATTCGAATGAATGTCCAACAGCACGAAGAAGACAAAGAAATAATTTTAATGCTGTTCTCAGTGATGAGTCTGATACTGATTCAGATCAGAGAGTGTTGTTTATCAATGTCATGCAAGAAGACGACCAGATTATTGATGCCTTGAATGGTATTGATGAACTTGATGGTCTGGACATTGAAGAATGTGAAATTGAAGATGAGGTTCTCCTAAATGTTGAAGATGAATTCACTGACATCTCTCCCAACACTACTAATTGGTATGAAATGACTCTACTGGATGAGTTTAATCATACTTCTGAGATCAGAGACGTTAATCCACAGGAAGAACACCCATTTGCCTCTCTTGAAGAACTCAGTGATGCTGTGAATGAAGTTTGCAGTCAATGGACAGCTCAATCCAAAGAACTGAAATTTCTTATAGAAGAAAATCGGTGTCTTAGAGAGAAGATTATGCGACTGGAAATTAGACTCACCAGGAGTGATGCTGAAATCACTAAACTAAAGAAGGAAGTGGAGAGCACCTCAAGAACGTTTCAGAAATGGAATCAAGGAACGAATGTCCTAAATAAAGCCTTAACATTGGGACAGACAGACAGAGCTGGACTGGGATTCTCAAACAAAGTTTCCATGACTTCCTCAAATCACAATGTTGTGAAATTTGTAAAGGAGAAGAACCCAAACATGTCTACTGGGAGCAATGTTGAAGATGATGATCAGAAGAAATGTAAGGGCTCAAAGGTTCGAAAATATGTGTGCCATTATTGTCAGGAGCCGGGACACATCAAACCACATTACTTTAAGTTTCACGATGATGTTGCGACCGGGAGAACAACATCAGGGATCACATCAAAGAACAAGAACCAGATGAAATCCAAAAAGATAAAGGTTACATGCAATGTTGTGTACACATCACTGAAGGTTAACATTGCCGGAACATGGTACTTCAACAGTGGATGTTCTCGACACATGACCGGCAATAAGGAGTTTCTTGAAGAATATACCACTTCAAACAAAGGCAAAGTCAGTTACGGAGGAGGAGCTCAAGGAAACATTGTCGGAAAAGGTACATTAAATGTTAAACATTTTCCTAAGCTTCAGAATGTTCTACATATTGAAGGACTGACAGCAAATTTGATCAGTATTAGTCAGCTTTGTGATGATGGTATGTATGTCAAGTTTGATAAAAACACTTGTGAAGTGTTTGACAAACATGACAAATGTATAATGTTTGGAAGCCGTGCATCTGATAATTGCTACCATGCTGACAAAGATGAAACGTGCAACATGACTGTTAATGATGAAACCAAGTTGATTCATCAAAAGCTCGGTCATATGAGCATGGTAAATTTGAAGAAACTGATTGTGTCGGATGCTATCTGTGGCCTACCAAAGCTGAATGTTGATCACGATGTTGTATGTGGTGCCTGCCAAAAAGGAAAACAAACCAGAATTCCTCACAAAAGCCTGGGTGGTTGTCAAACAACAAGATGTTTTCAACTCTTACACATGGACATTATGGGACCAGTCGATATAAAGAGTATGAGTGGTAAGAGTTTCATACTTTTCATTGTTGATGATTTCTCAAGGTACACTTGGGTTGAATTCCTGCAGGAAAAATCTGAAACATTCAAAGTCTTCAAAAGATTCTGCCGCACAATGTGTTTGCAATTTGACACCAACATTGCATGCATCAGAACAGATCATGGAAGAGAATTTGAGAATGCTGCATTCAATGACTTTTGTGAAAGGAAAGGAATACTCCATGAGTATTCAGCTCCTAAAACTCCTGAACAAAATGGAGTAGTGGAGAGAAAAAATCGAACTCTGCAGGAAATGTCATGTGCAATGTTACAGGCTAAAGGACTTTCGAAGAAGCTGTGGGATGAAGCTGTCAACACAACCTGTCACATCGGGAACAGAGTCTATCTTCGACCAGGAAGAAAGGAGACACCTTATGAGCTTCTAAGAGAAAGAAAGCCAAATCTCAAATATTTCCATGTGTTTGGATGTGTCTGCTACATCCTGAACGACAGAGACTACCTTGGAAAGTTTGACTCTAAAAGTGATAAATGATTGTTCTTGGGATATGCTCAAAACAGCAGAGCATATCGTGTTCTTAACCTAAGAACCAAAGCTGTGCAAGAATCTGTCAATGATGTGTTTGATGATCTTGCAAGCCTGGCAACTAGATCTGAGAAAGATGATGTGTCTTTTCTCCTCCATGAACTAGATGTTGCTGATAAGGAGCCTAGTGGAACTACCAAAAGTCCTACGAGAAGTCCTGATGTCAAATCCAATGCTTCTTCTCCCTCAGCAAAGGGATCAACATCACGTCGAACACTAGACTCAGAATCCTCCTCTGAAAGTGATGATGACCATCTTCCACTGGCTCAGTATGAACCAAGACGTGATCCTCCAAGGAGAATCAAAAGAGATCACCCAAATTCCCAAATCATTGGTGATGGATCTCAAGGAGTCAAAACTAGAACAAAGAGCTCAGCCGATGTTGCTGAATTGGTCAAACAGGTTTGCATGTCATCAGTTATTAACCTTGTGTCCATTTCATGCTTTCTATCCAGTGTTGAACCTAAAAATGTCAAAGAAGCATTAAAAGATGAGTTCTGGGTAGAAGAAATGCATGATGAGCTGATTCAGTTTGTTCGGAATAATGTGTGGGAGTTAGTTCCAAGGCCTGAAAATAAAAATGTAATTGGAACTAAATGGATTTTTAAGAACAAGACTGATGAGTTTGGTAATGTGGTCAGAAACAAAGCCAGGCTAGTGGCTCAATGTAATACTCAAGTAGAAGGCATAGACTATGATGAAACATTCGCTCATGTTGCTAAAATAGAGTCTATTCGTCTCCTACTTGCCATTGCTTGCCACATTGGGTTTACACTGCATCAAATGGATGTCAAAAGTGCATTTCTAAATGGCATTTTGAATGAGGAAGCCTATGTTGAACAACCAAAAGGCTTTGAATGCCATGAAAAACCAAACCATGTGCTGAAACTACACAAGGCCTTGTATGGGCTTAAACAAGCTCCTAGAGCTTGGTATGCTCGACTTACCGAGTTTTTAATTAACTTTGGTTTTTCAAGAGGCGTGGTAGATAAAACATTGTTTATCAAAATGATTCACAAACACATCACTGTTGCACAAATCTATGTTGATGATATTGTGTTTGGATCCACCTGTTCTAATCTCCTTAGGGAGTTTGTTGATGCAATGTGCAGCACATTTGAGATGAGCATGGTCGGCGAATTGGCTTACTTTCTTGGTCTCCAAATCAAGCAAGACAAAGATGGGATTTTCATATCCCAAAGTAAGTATGCCAAAAATTTGATCAAGTGCTATGGACTTGAAGCTGCAAAGCCCATGAAAACACCAATGAGATCCTCTGAAAAACTGAGCAAAGACGATGTTGGAGTCAATGTTGATCCAACAATGTACAGAGGAATAATTGGTAGCTTGCTCTACTTGACTGCCAGCAGACCTGATATCATGTTCAGTGTTGGAGTTTGTGCTAGATACCAAGCTCAACCCAAGGAGTCACACTTGAAGGCTGTCAAAAGAATAATTCGATATGTTGCTGGCACAGTCGACTTTGGAATCAGATACTGCAATGACACCAACACCAGCCTCATTGGATACAGTGATTCAGATTGGGCAGGTGATGTTGATGATAGGAAGAGCACAAGTGGTGGTTGTTTCTTTTTGGGAAGCAATATTATTTCTTGGTCAAGCAAGAAACAAAATTGCATCTCTTTGTCAACAGCTGAATCCGAATATGTTGCAGCTGCTAGTTGTTGTGCTCAGTTGGTATGGCTGAATCAAATGCTGAAGGACTATGGCATGACAAGCTCATCACTAACCCTGCTGTTTGATAATGCTAGTGCTATTGAAATTTCCAAGAACCCCGTTCAACATTCACGCACTAAGCATATCGACATTCAACATCACTTTATCAAAGACTTGGTGGAAAAGGAGATCATAAACATCAAATACATATCCACTGAAAATCAAACAGCGGATATATTCACCAAGCCTCTTAATTTCGAGAGATTTTCTGCCTTGAGAAAGTCTCTTGGAATGTGTTCTATTTAACTAGTTCATTTTGTTTACTGATGTTGAACTCGATGTGAGTTTTTTTTCAAACATCAGTTGTTTACCTCGTTTGCATTTATTTATGTTAGTTATTTCTTTTAAGTATTATTCAAAGCTGACTTAATGAAATTATTATATTTCTGCATTTATTTAACAAAATCAGCTACTTGAAATTCTATATTTGTGTTTGTGAATGAAATACCCGTAATTCTATAAAGTGAATTATGGTTGGGTTTGTTCACTGTTTGTCTGTGTTGTAGCTGATGTTGTGACCAAGATTGCAGAAGAAACGATAATCTTCAGAAATTATATGCCTAAAATTATATTTGTCATGTAATTGTTTTCCATCTGTTTATTATTTTATTTATTTATTTTAAAAAAAAGGACGGATTTGTTTAGGGGGCCAATGAATATTTCTAATTGTACTCTAGTGATAAGTACACCTTCGGTTATCCCTATCCACTAACTTTTTTTAATTTTTAATTTTTTATTCTTGATGTGACGGTTTTAGGGAGTTCCGAGAATTGAGGGATCTTGACATCCATATCTTGAATTAAAATTCAAATCTCTCACTCATTCTCTCTCCACCGAGTCATTTCAGTTTCCCTTCATCATGTCTATCTCTCTTTCTTTTGTTTTCTCTCAAGCTTTTTTAGAACATCCAGGTGGATCCTACTGAATTAGCTGCTATGTTTCAAATGATGAAACAAATGTTGGAGAAAACCATGGGCACTCCATCTTCAACTTCAGTTCCTGCTGGAACTTCAACATCAACCCCTACAGTCACTGTAACACCTGGAGTGCGTGAGGAAGGTGCAAAATCTGAGTCAGAAAAGCCCTCATCCCCTCCAACCGAACAAACTGATACTCCGATGAAGGAAGCTGAAATTCCCGAAGGGGTTCAAGTGTTAAATCCAACACCACTTCAACGAGTACTCTTAGGAGAAGAAGAAAACCCCATAGATCCTGATCTTGGGTGCACATTCAAGCTATTGCGAGCAAGAAGAAGAAGGTCGGGCCAACCTGTAAATCTAAGAGGCTTCACAGTTCTCAAGACACTGAAAAGGAAGAGATTGAAGAAACTAGCAAGAAGGCTAGACGAACTCTGAAGATGGAGACCAAACTGGTGAGGTCTTTATAGGATGAGTCTGATGATGAAGAAAATCTTCCCGAGAACTCTCCCATTAAAGCCTCTGCGGATGTTGAAGTGGATGTTGAACAAGAAACTGCTTCAGAGATTCCTGAAGTTGTCAAGAAAGAAGTTTCTTCTGAGGTTGTGAAGAAAGAAACCTCTCCCACCTCTTCTCATGGTCTATCTCTTCCGGCACTGCTCGAGATGTTCTCTCCCCTACTCAGTCAGGCAATGTCAAAGATGATGCTGAGTCTGAAGATTCTGAACCAGTCTATCCACCAGGTTCCCCTCATGACGTTACTTCTTTCTTTAGTAAAACTTTTTACTCTAAGCATGCTAAGGCTCAATACAAAATTATGTGCAACCGTCCTGTGCGTGTTGAGAAACAAATTGATGTCTTAAGCTTTAAAAAGTATGGCATAGATGTGTTTTTGAAAGAGAGGGGTCTGTGGAAAGCTGTTTCATCTCTGTCGACTTTTGAGCCTTATGTGATTGTTGAATTCTATGCCAATGTGTCTCTGGATATGGGTGACCATACAAAGAGCAAATATGGGAAAATTTATATGCGTGATCATGTGTTTAAGTTTAATCTGATAGTGATCAATAAGTTCTTGGGTCTAGGCAATGACAATGATGTTGTTAGTCTAGATCTTATTGATGATGTTGTGTCGACTATAACTGGTGAATTGGTAACCAAGTGGACAAATAAAATTTCCACTTCTAAGCTTACATTTTTATACTCTGTTTTACACAAGATTATTGTGTGTAATTGGTTACCTACCACTAATACTTCAGTCCTCACTGTTGATCAGGCATTTCTGCTCTTTAAACTTGGCACTAAGATCCCCTTCAGTCTCGGAGACTACATATTTGACTATGTGATGAAGGCTGCTACAAAGACCAGCAACACCAGCATTCTTCCTTTTCCCTACCTCATCTATGCAGTTATGGTTGAGCAAGGCGTGAAGCCAAACAAGAAGAAGATAGTCACTGAAACATCGATTATCACAATTGTCAAACCAAAAGGGAATGATGATCGAGTGATGGATCTCCCTTACAACCTTGCTCTAAGTTCCACAGCTGTCTCCAGAGATGTTGATCAGGATGTTGGCATAGAGACAGCTCTCTCTCCTCCACGATCTGAAAGTGAATTAGCTAGTGCATCTTCACATTTGGTGACATTTTTCTGTGCAGGTGTTAAATTTGTTTATCAAGCAGATGGATTCTATGATCCATCAAAACACAGTCCTCACCAATGTTATGGTTGAACATCGCCAAGCTCTGCGAAGTGCACTTTCTATACAAAAAGGAGGAGTAGATGTTGCCGCCGCCGCTGGTGATGATGATGATGGTGCTGATGGTGCTAAAGGAAAGAAGGCTGGAAAGTCTGTGGCTGAGGCAAAGGGCAAGAAGAAAATATGATTTTTCTTTGACAAAAATAATTTAATTTTTTGGTTATGTATTGTGCTAGACACAATTCTATTTTGGATGTGTTTACATCCTTGTTGGTTTATGATGTGCTGGACACATATTATTTTGATTGTTGGGTATCCTCGTTGGATATCCTTGAATATTTTGGTTTTATTCATTAGCATTAGTTGATGATTTTGCTCTATATATATTATGTTTGCATATTTTAATATATGATGTTTTTATGTTGAGAAAGCTTTCAACATTGATATTTTATTTTTCACATAACTTATAGTATGTGATGTTTTATGTTGAGAATGCTCTCAACATTGTATATTCTGTATAGGGGATAATTACCCACCAATTTTCTGTACAGGGGTAAATACCAACTAATGTTGTATACTATTGTATAGGGGATTATACCCACTAACATTGTATATTTTTTACAGATAATAACTTAAGGGGGAGTTTTTGAACTCCAATATTTTTGATCGTATTCCGCTGCGGCTCTAATCATGTATATATTGAGCTTTATGTTTTGTGCAGAAAGGATAAGCTTAAGGGGGAGATTGTTAAGTATGACGTGTTCCAGATGATGTTATCACTTCGCTGATAACATCGCGATCAATGTCGTATCTAATGTTGTCCGTCATTCTCGTCACACCAAGTATAACACTCGGATCTCTAAACTTATCATTTCCTAATATTTTGGATTAATTTATTTTAAATTAATCTGAATAAATTGTGATTTTTGTCACATATCATTTTCCACAATTTAAGGGATTTATTAGATATTTTATTTCGAATTAAAACGTGGATTATGCTTGATTTTAACTAGGTCAGAATCTGTTCCGGGTTTCAAGGGACGTGATGTTCCCCACTTTATCTTTGACACTAACCGTTGCAGAGAACGTGAGTAGCTGGAGTAACCGCTATTGTTACATGATGTTGAAGAACGTGTGCCACGCAGTGCAGAGGACGATTATCTCGAGTCCAGTTCAGCAAGGGTAGTGGAAGGCGGTAGTTTTGCATCCAACTCATCAAGGATCGTGGAGAAACTACTTAGCCGAGATGGAGGAAGTATTTAAGGCACTTCCAAGCCTTAAAGTCATTTATGCAAGCAGGTTATCACCGTGGTTTGTGAGAAGCTCTGAATCTTGTATCTAGTGTCATCTCTGAAATCCAAGACATCTTCCTCGACATCTGCCTAGCGTCCCAATCAGCTGGAGACTTTCATTCCAGTTGTGTGTGTAGGTTAGATAGTAAACTTTGAGAAGTCTAGGATTTAGAGTGACTTGTTGTAATCTATCTAAGTATTTAGATAGGTTTGTTTTTGAGTGATTATTCGAGTGAGTGAAGCTAGGATAGTCCTCTATTATGCAGTGTTGTCAAGGGAGTAAACCGAGACAACATCAGCATTATTTTTGTGTTTCACTTGTGATAGTGAATTTCGCCTTGAGGCAATCACACACCGTAAGGAGTGTGATTTAAAACTTATTTTGTGCAAAGTTCTGTTTACGTTTCCGCTGCATGTTGAAGGCAATGTGGTAACACTAGCTTCAACATTTTATTTAAACTTTGCAATTTACATCCAAAATTCACATTGTTTCAGGCAATAAATTTTAACACAATATTTACCTTAATTGATTATTTTTTAGTCATATCATTTTATTTAGATTGAAATAATATGCTGCATGCAGTATCTATAATACTAATGTAAATTGAAGAATTACACATTACATGGTCCGTAATTTAAAATTACATATATTGGTAATATGAAATAAGATACAGTATATATTTTAGATATTTAATTATCTACTCTTGTTTAAATTTAATCCAATAATAAAAAGAGAATCATTACAATTTTCTTGTTGTGTTCCAACACAGAATAAAGATTCTGTTAGTAATCATTTTCCTCAGAATCACATTCCCAGAAATCATATTTTCAAAAAATTTTACTTTCCTGCCAATCAAACGAGCCGTAAGTGTTTTTAGATTGTCATGATCTTTATGGCAATTCAAAGAACACAAAGATTTTGGTTTTTCAAGTTTTGAAGACCATGTTCTGGACATAATGATATGAACATTCCGTTGCCAATCTGATTGAAGATCGAAGAATGTGCTTGAGCATGTTTGTAAACATGACCATGTACACTGTTGTCCAGAGAGTTTTCTAGAGACGTGCTAAGCTGATTTCAAGGAGTTGAAGCTACCTTCTCAAGATGGACGTTTTAGAATAGAAGGTGCCTTGTTCAAGATGAAGATTAAGAAGGAAGAAGACGAGTTCTATTCAAGGAAGGCTTCTAACTAGTTGGACTCCGAATTAAACTAGGAAAATTTCCTTATTGAGTTTGATTCAAAATAGGACAATCTGATTACCTTGTTTAGGCTATGTCTTATGTTTATAAATATCCTGAGAATCACACTAGTTAGTATGCGAGTCGAGATTTTCGAATACACAAGAGCTAGAGAGTCTAAAAGACTTCAAGTTTGAAGTATATAGTATTCGGGTAGAATAGGTTTGATCCTTGTGATCAATGTGTGTCTAGTCTATGTTTGAAATTCTTTCATACACACTTTTAGATGAGTCTCAGGAGAGATTTCTTGTGGAAACTAGAGGGAGTCTAGGTTATGAGAGAATCTCATAATTCAGTCCATTGAAAGAGGTTGTAGTGTGTAGAAAAGGGGTTGAGTGACAAGAGATCATCGTGTAATAGCCTTTGTAACCTTGCAATGGAGTAGTGGATTGTTTTCCATAGACTTATGAAGTCCCCCTGACGTAGATCAGTTGATCGAACGGGGTTATCAACCTCGTGCATTTACTTGCTTTCAATTTATCTTTCTCAACTTACATGTTCATCATAATGTACATGCACATAATCATGAACATGTTTATATCTACACGGTTTATGTAACTTCACACTCTACAAATGAAGTAGAATGCTACTGTTATAAAACTAAAATTAATTATGTCCTGTTGGGGATGATTTAGGGGTGGAGTGGCATGAACTTAAGCTCAAATTTGAATCCCATCAACACCAGAATCGCACTTGATTTGGTTTTTCAAGTGTGGTTTGCAGGCTATTACACATTGATTTTAGTTTTTCAAGTGCGATTTGGAGGCTATTACATGAGAGTGGGGTTTACTCTATGTGGTTTGTAGGCTATTACACGAGCGGAGTTTACTCAATGCACACATTGATAGCGATTGCGGGTTGCCCTCAACATTAAAAAAAACTAAAATTGACTATAAGTTATGACCTCTCCATGCCATAATGAGAAGTAAAAATTGTGTACAATATATAATTTTAACAAAATTCTAATTAACTTTGTGAAGGCTTCTTCAGCACTAGCAGTCAATCAGTTGTGAAGAAGAGATCAAAGTTACCGTCTGAAGTGCATGATAGTGCATCGTATTGGAGCATGCAGCAGTAGCAACTGATTACTTCTCTAATCTATTTTTTGTCAGTTAACTAGTTGTTCACAGTGATTAATGCAAACATAGCAGTTAGGGTTAGGGTTTTATATATAGTTGCTGATCTCATTTCTTTGCTCAAGCTATATAGATAGAAGTTAGATATCTCATTTAATCTAGTGAGATAGCATCAGTTTTCTTGAGTGTATTCTAGCTAAAGAATATTGTTGTGTAATTTGTAAAGTAAGAGAGAAATCAAATACAAAAGAATGCACCAAAGTGGATATAGATCAAGTTGATCGAACCATTATAAATCTTGTGTTCTTTCTCAGTTTTTGCTACATTGTTTTCAAACCTTTCAAACACAATCTTAATTGATTACTCTTGAGAAAAACTCAACAATTAGCGTCATCTATGGGAAGGATTAATCAAGATGAGTTCTGCGCGGTTTGATGTTGAAAAATTCACAGATAAGTCTAATTTTGGCTTATGGAAGGTGAACATGAAAGCTCCCATAATTCAGCAAGGGTTAGGAGATGCTCTCAAGAAGGTATCTGAGAGCTCTTTAGAGAAAGAAAAGAGGGAGAAATCTGAAGATCATGCTTAGATTATGGAAAAGGCTCAAAGCATGATCATCATATCTTTGGGTGATAAAGCTTTGAGAGAGCTAAGGTTGCCAAAAAAACTGCTGCTTTCGGAGTATAGAACAAGCTTGAAAGTTTATACACAGTGAAAACCTTAGCATATCGTCTGTACATGAAGACAAACCCACCCTAAATCAGATGGATGAGTTTAACAAAATTCTTAATGATCTTGAAAACATAAAGGTAAAGATTGAAAATAAAAACAAGGCTCTGATCCTATTATCTGATTTCCCAAAGTCTTTTGAGAATTACAAAGACACCTTGCTGTTTGGGAGTAAATAAACAATAAATCTCAATGATGTGCAGATGGCACTGAAGTCTAAAGAGCTGCAGAAATCAACTGAATCATTGAGTGCTTCAACTGGAGGGGAAGGATTGGTTATCAAGAAACAATACCCAAACAGCAATAAGAGATCAACTCATAAAAGGAAAGCTAACAAGAAGCAACAAAAGAAGGTTGCAGAAACCTTAAATGGCCCTGAAATCAGAAAATGCTTCCACATGAACTAGGTCACTACAAGAAGAATTGTATCAAATGGAAGACTCTAAAGGGGAAGAGTATTGATATGTCTCATGGAAGACAAAAGAGCCAGCTGAATCAGACCACTGTAGGTACCAAATATGATGGGTATAACTCTTCAGAAGCATTGGCAATATCCACTACAGAAGTTGGGACTGAGCGGGTGCTGGATTCAGGTTGTAGTTTCCACATGACACCAATTAAAGAGTGGTTTTCTGACTTCATCAAATATCAAAATGGTGGGACTATACTTCTGGAAACTAATCAAAGTTGCAAGATTAAATAAATTGGAATTGTGAAGATCAAGATGTTTGATGGAGTCGTCAAAATCCTAACTAATATGAGGTATGTTCCTGATCTAAGAAGAAACTTGATATCTTTAGGAATTCTTGATAAATTTGGGTATATATTTCAATCAAAACATGGTAGATTGGTTGTATCAATATGTGAAAACACAATTATTTAAGGCATAAGAATGAATGATTTGTATTTCTTGATAGAGAATACAATGCGTAGACATTTATATTCTGTAAAAGAGAATGATAATACATTTCTCTGGCATAGAAGGTTAGCTTATGTTAGTGAAAGGGGGCTACATGAACTAGCCAAAAAAAACTTGCTAGGAGGATACAGTATCTCAAGGTTGGATATTTGTGAACGCTGTATTTATGGCATGGCAAAATGATTGAGTTTTCCATCTAGTGAACATATAACTAAAGGGATGTTGAAGTATGTTCACTCCTATCTCTGGGAACATATAAAGAACTCAACTAAAGGTGGTGGCATATTTTTTATCTCCATCATTGATGATTACTCAAGAAAAGTATGGGTTTACATTCTTAAATTCAAATCTGAAGTATTTCAGAATTCAAAGAATGGCTTGTTTAGGTGGAGAACTTGAGTAAACAGAAACTCAAGCATCTGAGAACTGATAATAGGCTAGAATATATGTCTGAGGAGTTTGCATCTTTCTGCAGAGATAAGAGGATTTCTAGGCACAGAATTATTTCTGCATCCCTCAACAAAATGGGGTGGTAGAAATGATGAATTAGATACTGTTGAAGAGGGTGAGATGCATATTGAGTAGTGGAGGATTCTCTAAGTCTTTTTGGGGAGAAATAGTGACTATTGTAGCTTACCTAATCAACAGAAGCCCATCATCAGCAATCAATTTCAAAACACCTGAAGAAATGTGGAACGAAAGACCTGCAGACTACAACATGTTGAAAGTTGTAGGGTTTTTAGCATATGCTCATGTTAAACAAGATAAACTGGAGCCGAGAGCTATTAAGTGTGTGTTTGTTGGTTATCCTAAGAGAATGAAATGATATAAGTTGTTGTGTATGGAAGATCAGAAGTTCATCATCAGTAGAGATGTTATTTTTGATGAAACTAAACTACCTCTGAAGATGAATTATGGAGAATCAAGCTCTAGCTCATCTGGATTTCAAGTTGAAGTGGAATCTCAGGTTGATAGAAGTCATCATCAGAATACTGCAACAATAGCAGTTCAGTCTCCTACAGAATCACAAGAAGATGAGGAAAGAAATAACTTCAACAACTATCAACTCATAAGAGTCAGGAAGAGAAGAGTGATCAAGCCTCCCACCAGATATGTTCATGCTTATATGGTATCTTCTGCTCTATTTTCTACTCTTGAAATAGAAGCTTATGAGCCTAGAACATATTCAGAAGTTATTAACTGTCCAGAGAAGGAGAAGTGGCTTGTTGCCAATAAAAAAGAGTTGTTATCTCTAGAGAAGAATGATACTTAGGATATTGAAGAAAAACCTTAGAATCAGAGATTGGTAGGATGCAAATGGATATACAAGAAGAAACCTAAAGCCATAGAAGGAAGATGTGTCATGTTTAAAGTTAGGCTTGTAGCAAAAGAATTTTCTCAGCAGGAAGGAATATATTACAATGAAATCTTCTCTCCTGTTGTGAAACATTGTTCTGTAAAGATAATATTATCTCTGGTGGCTCGTTATGATTTGGAACTACATTAGAAGGATGTTACAACAACATTTCTTCATGGTAGATTGAAAGAAACTATCTACATGAAGATCACAGATGGAGTGTTAGTGGATAATCCAGAAAATAAAACATGTGGGCTGAAGAGGGCTTTTTATAGCCTGAAGCAAAGTCTTAGATAATGGTATCTACGATTTGATGAGTACATGTTATCTCACAATTTCATCAGAAGCAAGTATGATAATTATGTCTATTTCAGGAATGGAGGTAATTCACTCATCTACCTATTTATTTATGTTGATAATATGTTGCTAGCTTGTAAGTCTATGGAGGGGATCAGAAAAGCTAAGGATATTTTAGAACTAAGTTTGATATGAAAGACCTTGGTGAAGCTAAGGTAATTCTTGGAATGGAAATTAAGAGAGATATAGATAGAAGATCTTGAGTCTTACTCAATCATCTTATCTTGATAAAGTGCTAAAAAGATACAATATGAATCTCTGTAAATCTGTTACTACACTAGTTAAGCAAGGATTGAAGTTGTCTCTAGAATAAGGTGCTGCTATAGAACATGAGATATCAGAAATGTGCATAATTCTTTACGCTAGTGCAGTTGGTAGCCTAATGTACTCTATGTTATGTTGCAGGCCAGACTTAAATTTTGTTATGAGTGTGATTAGTAGGTTCATGGGAAATCCTAGAAGAATTCACTGAGAATCTATCAAGTGGGTTATGAGATATGTTAAAAGGCTCAGTTGGTAAAGGCTTAAAGTTTCAAAGAAGCACAAATAAGGGATATGTTTTAGTAGAATATGTTTATGCAAATTTTGCTGCAAACTTGGATTCTAGAAAATCTCTCACATGTTATGTGTTTACCCTCTTTGGGACTGCTATAAGCTGGAAGTCTACACATCGGTCTATAGTGGCTTTATCAACTACAGAAGCTGAATTTGTTGCATTGACTGATGCAGTGAAAGAAAGCATTTGGCTTAGAAGTATTCTTGAAGAATTTGGTTTATCACAAGATCAAGTTACTGTTTTCTGTGATAATCAAAGTGCAATACATCTGTCTAAGCATCAGGGTTCTCATGAGAGGACTAAACATATTCATATTAAAATGTATTTCATTAGAGAATTGAGTGAGAAGGATGTAATCTCAGTAGACAAAATTGATACATCAGAAAATCCAGTTGATTGCTTTACTAAGGCTTTACCAGTTTTAAAGTTTGAACTGTGTTTTAAGTCTTCTTGGAGTCTAGTAATTTTCTACTAAGAATTGATGCTCAAGGTAGAGCAGTGTGTAGTAGAGTGGCAGTTTATGATGGAACTGTGTTATTGTTCTATGTGGAATAATATGTTGGGTGTATTTGTTTGATGTGATTATACTGCTAAGGTGGAGATTTGTGAAGGCTTCTTCACGCATTAGCAAGTCAATCAGCTGTGAAGAAGAGATCAAAGTTGCCGCATGAAATGCATGATGGTGCATGGTATTGGAGCATACAGCAGTAGCATCTGATTACTTCTCTAATCTATTTTGTGTCAATTAACAATAGTTAACTAGTTGTTAGCAGCGGTTAATGCAAAGATGTTTAGTTAGTATACACTACAAAAAAATCGATGTTTAGCGATGGACACTTCCATCGGTAAAGCCCATTTTTCCGTCGTTAGATACTCCTAGCGACGGACTAATGATGGAATCCGTCCGTCGGTAACGCCTTGGTCGGCAAACACAGCTAACGATGGATATTGATGGTCAGTAGTATTACTGACAGACTTAACGACGGACTAGTCCATCGTTAACGTTTGTTATCGTCAGTAGTCGTCTCAGGCCTAACGACGCCATTAATGACGGACCATTCCGTCGTTAATATTGATGATGTCATTACGTCAGACTTAACGACAGACATGGACTATCATTAGAAAAGTCAAAGTTGACTATTGTGAATTAACGACGGACGTGTTCATCATTAGGGCCGTCGTTAATATTTTTTTTATTTTTTTTGCATTTTTTATAATATTTGATTTTTATTTGTAAATTATCGAAGAACATAAATAAACACGTAAAATAATATATATATATATATATATATATATATATATATACAAATCTCCAATAAAATACATAAACTGTCATAAAATATCAGTACGGAGTATATCAAATACAAATAATAATAATAATGTCATGATGAAGATGGAGGATGGCCTCTAAACTGCGCCCGCATCTGCTCGAACATCTCGACCTGCTGCCGAATCATCTCTTCCTGCTGACGTATCTGCTCTTGTTGGGCCTGGAGAAGTGCTGCATGTGCGTCCATCTTCTCCTATAACTCCCTGATGACAGCCTGAGTGTCGGGCTGTGGAAGAGTTGCAGAAGAGACGCTAGGAGCTGAATAACTCTGTGATTGACTGTTGAGCCCAAACAGTCGATTCTTCTTGGAGTGCTGGTGGGCAGTGTCGACGTATACGGTGCTCATGTCTACATGTGGTGCCTCATCTGTGTCAGGAGTCGACTGGCTTAACTCCTCAACCCGAGCCAATACGTCAGCCTATTCACAAAATCAAATAAGAATGATTAAATATATATTTCGTATGTTGTTTATAAATTTATAAATATTTTTAAATTTACTTATAGCGATACGACGTGACTTCCCATCTGAATAGGATCCATCAGCAGTGTCGTGCAGTCTCTTGAATGTCTCCCACGCCACGTCATTGGGGTCGACTAGGGCTGAGCAAAACCGAACCGTAGCTGAAAAACCGAACCGAACCGTCAAGTTCGGTTCGGTTCGGTTTCATAATTAGTGAATTCGATTCGGTTTCGGTTTGCATTTTCAGAACCGAATAAGATTCGGTTTGGTTTCGGTTTGGGCTTCCAAAAACCGAAAATAACCGAACTGAATATATTATAATAATTAAAAAAATTAAAATCCAGCCCAATCCATTAGATAATTTAATTAATTAAAGGCAGCCCACTAACTAATTGGGCCCAACCCATTTCACATATATCTAATTGACTAATTTTGATTTCTAAAAACCTAAGTCTAAAAAATCCCAAAATGGTTCTCGCCACTAGCGTCTCCTTCCGACTACCATCACATCTTGGCTCTAACATGAACAAGAGCTCGCCGGCGCCGACCTTGGCCTGGACACGTGCTTTCTTCCAACACCTTACAAGAGCAGCAACAAGTCAACAACTCCGTGTCTCCCTTCTCGCTGCAGCAATGACGACTCTCTCATTCCCATCTCACAACAACAACAAAATTATGCACTCCCTTTCCACTTCCCCATCTAGCGCAGCAGTAGCAGGAAAGGTAAGTCACAAAGACTCAATCTTCCTTTCTCTCCCTCTCTCTCTCTCTATCATTCACGAAAAAGAGGTCACGTTGTCCTAATTTTGATGGGATTGCAAATTCGTAGGTGGAAGTGGTGTTGGATTAGTAGCAGTTGCGAAAAAGATCATTCTTGATTTTAGAATTTGGAGTGGTGTTGGATTAGTAGCATCTGCGAAAAACTCAATCTTGATCTTAGAATTGGGCGTTGTGCATGTGCTAACTGAAGGAGGGCTATGAAATTCGGTTTTGTGAAGACCGACCGAAACCGAACCAATAATTTCGGTTTTGGTTCGGTTCGGTTGATAGTGTACATCGGTTCGATGTCGGTCCTTAAATTTTTAAGTTCGGTGCATTTTGGTTTTTGAGTTTCGGTTCGGTTCGGACCAAACCGAACCGAATGCACAGCCCTAGGGTCGACACCCTTCGCCTTAGCCTATTAGATAGACATGTTAGCACACACATATTAAAAATAAATAAATAAATTATTTAATTGCATACCAAAGTTGCAGCATGTGCAACTACACTCCGAGAGTCTCCTCGATGCTTCACAATGCCAGTGCCAGGACTATCGGGCTAACTGAGACAATTCTTTGATGAGAACTCAGACTTTTTCTTGAAAGCATCACTGTCCCAATGCGCCTTGAAGCTTTCCCACATCTCAGGAGGTACGAATGGAGGGCA
Organism: Perilla frutescens; assembly: GCA_026008535.1. Lineage (NCBI taxonomy): Eukaryota > Viridiplantae > Streptophyta > Magnoliopsida > Lamiales > Lamiaceae > Perilla > Perilla frutescens. The sequence continues at coordinate 36,781,154 of BRKX01000012.1, forward strand.
GCCCTTGGTCCTATTTCTCTTGAAGCCATAGACCATGTCCTTGTATCTATCAGCAGCCTTGTCGGACCATGCTGCCCAGACAGCAGCATCCTGAGCGGGATCCCAAAACCACTCTTTCTGCAACATATTGAAAACATATGAAAATGTTAAACTTAAAAAAATATCAATATAGAATATATAATAATAAAATACTCAAAACTCCTCCATATACTGTTGTCTCCTCTCATGGGGCACCATCTTCCAGATGTAGCCTGTTAGATGCAAAAATTTCTTAAAATTGAGTGTGATGGTGGATGCGACCTGATGAGCTAGCATCAATTGGCTTCCAAAATAATAAAGGAGTCAGAATATTAGAATAATAAGATAAAAATCTATAAAAAGATATTCAACTATGTAATTGAACATACTCATCCTCACGGACGAGTCCGTCGTTAGATTTTATTAATTTAATTTTTTTAATTCGAAAAAAACTAACAATCCGTCGTTAAAGTTAATTAATTTATTTTTTTTTTTTCGGAAAAAACCTAACGATGGACCGAGTCCGTCGTTAACCTTAATTAATTTAATTATTTTAATTCAAAAAATGTTAACGACGGACACTGTCTGTCGTTAAATTTAATTAAATTAATTATTTCAAATCAAAAAACTCTACCGACAGATATTATTCGTCGTTAATAATAATTTTTAAAATAATTTAAAAATAAAAATAATATAACAACGGATCTGAGACGTCATTACGAGTAACAACGGTACGACCGTCGTTAGTCCGTCGTTAAATGTAGGCGCGAAGTATTTCCGCCAATTGAAACTCTAGCGACGAACATGCCGTCATTAGTCCGTCGTTAGCTCCGACAGAGATAGTCCATCGTTAATATCCGTCGCTAAATAGCGAATATCTTGTAGTGATAGTTGTTGATCTCATTTCTTTGCTCGAGCTATACAGATAGAAGTTAGATATCCCATGTAATCTAGTGAGATAGCATCAGTTTTCTTGAGTGTATTTTAGTTAAAGAAAAGTGTTGTGTAATCTGTAAAGCAAGAGAGAAATCAAATACAAAAGAGTGCACCAAAGTGGATGTAGATCAAGTTGATCGAACCACTATAAATCTTTGTTCGTTTCGAAAATTTTGTTGCATTGTTTTCAAACATTTCAAACTCAATCTTGATTGATTATTCTTGAGGAAAAACTCAACAAACTCTAATAATAACTAATTTATTACCTAATTTTGAGTATATATCATCAATTATACTCCCAAATACCTTTATTTAAGCATCAAAAAGTCGTGGATGGGATACCCTTAAGTCTAAATTACATAATGTAGCAAGTGTTTTGGAGTTCATAATTCGATTTTATTATATTACGAAATAAATTAATCGTCAAAATCAACTAATCCTCTCTCTCTCTCTCTCTCCCCGTTGGATTCGCAGGTTCATCGGTTGTTCAAAGAGCCTCGCGTTATTATTTCCACAATTAGAAGCGAGTCCTTTCGTTATTCTGTGTTGAGAATTTCTGTCCATTCTTGCCTTAATTCGTCGGAGAGAGGTGCCGGAAAAGTAGCATAAACCAATGGCGGCGCCGGCGATTCGTGAGAATGGTCCGGCTGCTCCGCCGCCAGAGGACGCCCAAGCTCCCTCAAGTAAATTCGTATAACCTACTCTTTCACATGCATGGAATAAACTATACCTCATTTATCATAATATTAACAGCACATACAAATGCTAAACAAGGGATCAATCTTTATCAATTAATTAATGCATGGATTTTGTTAATTAATTATTATATGTGATGATCATAAATTTATAATGGCCCTTTGGATTTGCACATTAAGTTTGAGAATATATTGACTTGGCCAGGCTCAATTATAAATTTGTTCAGCAAAATCTATATCTTTTTTTTTTCTTTTCTTTTTTTGAGTTAGTTTTGTAAAACTATATGTATTCATAATCTTGCCATTTTTCTTTTCTTGAAATCGTTAACAATTTTTTATTGTGATGACCCTGTCGACAAGTGCTGTTGATCTATCCATCGCTGTATTGGCATTCGACACTTATACAAATAGCTCCATGATCATATTTTACACATACTTAGAATTATATAAATATCAATGATGTTCTTGTTCTTGTGGATTAGTAATTTCTCAATTATACAAATTGATTTGATTTTATCTCTTTTTTTTTTTTTTTTGAGCGTTACAATATTATGATGGTTTGTACAGATGCTGCTCTAGCGAAGCTGGAGCACGAGAAGAAGCTCTCCTTCATCAAGGCATGGGAGGAAAGCAGAAAGAGCAGAGTTGAGAACAGGTTTCTATATCGATCGACTCCTTAAAAAGGATATACATATATATATGTTGAAAGAATTAAGATGTTTGATGTAATAAAGTTAAGAAAAGTTATCTGAATGAATGAATCACATATATAATTTTTGTTGTGTTATTATGAAACGTAACAGGGCTGAAAGGAAGCAAGCGAAAGTGAGTGCATGGGAGAAGAGCAAGAAGGCCTCCGTTGAAGCTCGGCTCAAGAAAATAGAGGTGAATTAATGGTGTGTGTATAAGAGATTAAGAGTAATTGGTTAATTATATTATTATTGATAAAATACAGGAAAGAATGGAGAGGAAAAAGGCAGAATATGCAGAGAAGTTGAAGAACAAGGAAGCAGAGATTCACAAAAAGGCAGAAGAAAAGAGAGCTGTGGTTGAAGCCAGCAAGGGTCAAGAGATACTCAAGGCTGAGGAGATGGCTGCCAAGTATCGTGACGACGGCCATCTTCCCCACAACACACTTTTCAAATGCTTCAAGCCTTAACTAAAATAAACAGATCTCTTTCCACAAGAAAATATATGGAATCAATTAACTAGGTAGCAATGACATTACATTGAAGAAAAAGTAGATACATTCAGTAATTAAAAGTTGGCAGCAGGATAGAGTGCCGCATAGGATTCATGAAGAGGTTGTCCGAGAAAGCTCATATCATTGTTAGTTGGAAAATCGAAAAGCAGCTGAAATGCAGATTCAGATGAGTCCTCCAATATTTCATCGGAAATGCATGATTTGGTGCTCTTGCACTCCCTCTCATATGCATATGCATGTTCATTATCATTATTAAGCTCCATTTTGAGAGAAGTGATGATGGATTTTGATTTTGTTGAGGAAGAAGATGGGCTGTGGCTATGATGAGTTTGTTTATCTTCTTGTCCATTCTCAAAGTTCCTAAATGTCTCCCCAACCTCAGAATTCCAGAGGCGTAGGAAGAAGTCCCCCTCAGAATTAGGCTTATATGGTGATGGAGTGAAGAAGAGCGACTCCTCCTTCTCCTTGGAGAGACGAGCTTCGGCCTCAAGGCGGGCAGTCTCCCACTGTGCCATGTGACGCGTAGAGGGAGACCAAGGCACTCGGGTTTGAGGCCAGTTGGCACGAGCACTCGAGGAGCTCGAGGGCTCGTGCGTGTGAGGATCAATGCCCATCTCAAGCAGCCTCTTCTTCAGATGAGTGTTCCATAGATTCTTTATCTCATTGTCTGTTCTTCCAGCTAGCTGAGAGGCAATTGCAGCCCACCTGATCATGAATCAAAACCATAATCATAATCACACCATTCCATATTTCCATTCCTTCAATCAATATATATATACAAAAATGCAAAACCAAATCAACCTGTTTCCAAGAATGCCATGTAACTGTATGACAAGCTTCTCTTCTTCACTGGTAAAGGGACCTCTTCTAATGTCTGGCCTAAGATAGTTAGTCCAACGCAGGCGACAGCTCTTCCCACAACGAAGAAGCCCTGTACAGAAATTCATGGAAAAAATATTCCAATTAAATTGTAGTAGAATTAATGTTGCTCAACATTTAGGATTGACATTAATTATAAGAGGGGCAAAGACCAGTGATAAATAAATAAAACTAAGGAGGGTTCATCTAATTAAATTCCTATTGATAGATTGGTGATTCACAATGACAATAAAGTTATTGTTGATATGAAATTAATTATAAGCAAGCATGATTGATGCTTGAAACAATTAAACCTGCAAGCTTGGGGAGAGAACGCCAGCTTCCTTGGCCGTGTTTGGTGATATATTCCACCAATTTCTCATCTTCCTCAGGAGTCCACGGTCCCTTCTTCAACCCCTCCTTATCACAACATGGTGCCCTTCCCATCAAGAGAGAGAGAGAGACAGAGATCCTCAATGATAAATGCACACTAAATACACACTCTCACACCTAACTCATCTAAGGCCAGAAAAACAAAAACAAAAAACATACAGAGATTAACTTTGTTTTCAATGATGAATATTTATTTCCCCCAAACAGAACTGAATAAAAAGCAAGAAAGATCCTTCTTTAGGCTTCAATCACACAAACACACACCACAGAACCAGTTCACAGAAAAAGAAAGTTTTACTAATCCACAGTGATGAAATAGCTCCACGGCTAAAAAGAGCAGCACCAAAAGCAATATAAACCAAAGATTAATGCATAAACACACACACACACACACACAGAGGGGAGAGAGAGAGAGAGAGAGAGAGAGAGAGAGAGAGAGAGAGAGAGAGAGAGAGAGAGAGAGAGAGAGAGAGAGCTTCTGACTTTTGAGGATAGAGAAAATGAAGTTAGTTTTGATGGGAAAAAAAGGAGAGTAGTGAAATGAAGTGAAGAAAAAAGGAAAGGAAGCAAAAGAGAGTAGTGTTTGAATGTTGAATATCATAAATGTGAAAAGACAATTCAGAGTACTTACTCAGCTGGCTAATGCACATTGAATGCTTTCTCCAAAAACTCACACTGATATTAGATATATAATAGAATTACAGACTGGTAAATTAAATGATACCATACCACATTATACTTTTATTTTTTTATCCAGATATAGAGCAATTATTTTCTTCAGCATGGACGAGGATAAATTGAATGATTGATTCCGTAGAACATATTAATTCTTATATTTATTGCTTCCCTCCCTCTCAGGTTGCCCGCTAATTTATCTCTTCTCCCACATATTCGGCCTTCTCCCTCTAAAACACACACACACGCATCGTCGTCATCATCATCATCAATTCATCATACTCATACATACATGCAGAGATATCTTTTAATTTTGAATTGTAATTCAACTTTCTTTTAAATTTTAATTATTATATTCTCTGCACTTCCTTACTAAACAAAATCCCAGATAAATCATGTATATCAAAACTTAATTATCTCCTAAAAACTTTCCCAGCCCCCCCCCCCCCCCCAAAAAAAAACAGGGTTCAAATTTTCTCTTACACTCCTACGTGTTTCATCATAAAATTTATAATTTTAATAATTATTATTATAAAATAAAAATCAATTCTAACATAAATAATCATAATCAACATTTATCAACAAATAAAATTTAAAAAGTTATAAAATTTAATTTTGAATTAATGAACCATAAATAAATTATTAATTAAAAATTAAAAATTAAAATACTAAAAAATAATTATAAACCCTAGTTGGGTGGAGCGAACCCTAAAAAACAATCTTAAAATTAAACTAAATCACAAAAAAATATAATTGAAGAAAAAACATATAATTTAAAAGTGTAACTAACATAGAGAGTGTAATAGAACAAAAACATGTACAAACTAAATAAGTCATGAATTTATATATATTTGATAGGAGTTATTATTATAAAATAGGGTCTTGAAATGAAATTAGAGATGATATTTAGGCTGCAGTCTCATTATTTAAGAGGATAAAAATGGATGTTAGAGTTAAGCTTTTGGAGATAAATGCTCCGAACAGAGTAATTTAAGCTGAGAGGGCAAACATACAGTATTGTAAATTGTAATTCAATTGTTTCCGTTTTCTATGTGCTGTGTGAAGTGAGGAGTAAATGCTAGATACTAGAAAAGATCACGAAGAGAGAGAGAGGGAGAGAGAGAGAGACCAAACCACAAGATGAGATGCCGAAGATGAAAGCATTTAATTGGGCTGCATTGAATGCGAGTACAACTATACACGCACATGCATATACATATATGTAGAGAGAGAGATAGAGAGGGAAGCTTGCATTAATGGCGGAGACAGAGATTCATGCAACATTAGCATGAGAGAGAGTACGGATCCACTGCAGAAATCGCAATAAACGGACATCCTTTTTCCCTGTGATTTGTCTTAAATTGAAAATTGAACCATCTCTCTCTCTCTCTCTCTCTCTCTCTCTCTCTCTCTCTCTCTCTCTCCTCTCTCTCTCTCCAGCATTGAAGTTTGAAAAGTCTATTCCTTTTCATTGCCAGATTTCTCGGCCTGATTTTCACACTGTGCCTTCCTTCAGACGTGAAGATGAAACAAGAACTTCTATGCATAATAATTAATAAGTGAGGGCACATTTTTCAATTTCAAATTCTATTATTATTACTAGGTTTGACCTATTACTTACAATATCATATATTCTACCTATTCTCTCCATTAATTAATAGTAGTATATGTTATAGTACATGTTTTTTTTTCATTTGGTGGAATTAATGAATTCAAAGACTGCAGTTTTTGGAGAAGTGTTATTGGAGAAATACACACATATTAATAAAATAAAAATAATTAAATTATATAATACATTTTCATTTGAATGCATTATGTGAGTCAGGATGGGATGTTTGAATATATTAAATTAGGACAAATCGGAGAAAAATATAATATTTACACGCTGAACGTGTAAAATAACATTTTTTATGAAACGAAACTAAAATACTAATACGACACGTGTTTCATAAACGAATGGAGTATTTGATATCTCACGGACTTTTAGTTTTAATTTTTTTATATATGTTTTAGTTTTTTTAAATATATATCCTAAAATAGAATTATTGAAATCCTAAAATGGAGTTATTATTATAAAAATATTTTTTTTCAAATTAAATATAAATCCCAATTGGGAATTAGTAAACCCTAAATGTGATGAATAAATGATTTTTGAAATAAAAAATTAAAAAAATCTAAAAAACAATGAAAATAATGAAAAAAAATCAAAACACGTGCGCAACACGCGCTAGGTTGAAATGGGAGGCTTTGGTTCATCTAACGGTTTGTGACCCATTAGACGGCCTGATATATGTACTTACCTCGAAAATAGGTGTCTAGTTTAAAACTTTTTAAAAATAAAATAAAAATCACAACCCATTTCTACATCTTACCCCCTTCAAAAAGAAATTCTAAATCTTAATTACCATCACACTATTTAGAAATAAATTTTAAATTAATTATTAATTCTTGCTCCTACAAATATAGTACTTAAATAATCTTTCAGACATAATTTGACATCTAAAAGTTAATAAATTTTATTCTGCGGGAAAATCACTTTCATTTAGAGAAGGAAAATTGAGATCCAATAATTATGAAAATGTCATTCTAGGGAAATTACAACACAGCCCTTGTTTTATTCTCTCTTTTATTCGTTTCATTTTTGGTGGATTTTGTGGTCCTCTTCTTATCTATTGTTTGCTGTTTGGACCCTTTATTTTCGTATTCAGTAGTTTCATATATATATATATATATATATATATATATATATATATATATATATATATATATGTAGGATATGTATCATATGAGAACACTTTATTGGTGTGAGAAATGAGAACACATCTTACACCATTCAATTTAATGATCCAATGGTTGAGATTTAAGGTGGCAATTTCATAAATAATAGGACAAGAAATAGAGGGAGGAGGGCTATTTTCGTCCAAACCCATTAAAAATGATAATGCCAACAATTAAAAAAAAAATCTTAAAAACTTTAACCGATCATAATTTACTCATTTTTAATTCAATGCACACAAAAAATATATCAAATTAAAGCTCTCTTCATGCTCTTTCATTTAAGATGTCGAAAGGCTATGTTTAGATGAAAAATATGAACGAAAAATAAAAAAGAAATTTTTTTACGCGTGCTCAGGTTGTAAATACTTTCATTAGCATATAATAATTCTTCGTCATCATTATGATAACATGTGATAATGTATGCTAATGAAGCATTTGTCATATGCTAACATAATGTATTCATTGTGCTAACAAAGAATTATCATAATGTTAACGTAGTATAAATTTATTAGGGTTTATTAAATGTCAATTATGGTTTATTTAATCTCGATTATGGTTTATTCCATCTAATTATCATTATTTTTTTTAAATTTAATTTTTTGTTTATAGTTCTTAATTGATTATTATGGTTTATCCCATCCAATTATGGTTTATAACGTATGTTGACAGAGTATTGTCATATGCTAACATAGTGTATTCGCAATGCTGACGAAGCAAAACCATAATGCTAACGTAGTACAAATATATTATTATTATGATTTGTTCCAACTCATTTAGGGTTTACCACATCCAATCAATGTTTATTTCATCTAAATAGGTTTATTTCATCCAATTATGATTTTTTCCATTTAATTAGGGTTTATTAAATCAAATTAGGTTTATGATTAATTTTTAGAATATTTTTTTCGCTAATAATATTTGAAAACTTTAATTAGCATAACTATAATGCTTCGTTAGCATGATGATAATACTTCGTTAGCATAACGATCTGTTATCAAATCCTCCACGATTTTTATAAGAATTACCAAATTACGTTAATACCCCCGCGCGAAAAACTTTTCAGATATTACAGACTTGCCACCGTCTTTTTCATCAAATCTGGACCTTTGATTTTTTATGGATGTGTGGTGTGAGATGTCTTCTCATTTCTCACACAAAGGGTTGTTTTTATATAACCCCACCCCTATATATATATATATATATATATATATATATATATATATGTTATTGTTGAAAGTGGTCTAACAAAAATTCTTTCGAATACTTTCACTTTTTCTTTTCTTCATCTCTTCTACTTTTAATATATTTAATTTTTCCAGCTCTAGTCTTCTATTTTATTTCACAATCATTTCTTCATATTTCATTTAATGTTATCACCTATTTGACTTTGTGTATTAAATGTTTAATTATTAATGCATATTGCACATCATTTATCAATACACATAATATATGTAAAAATAAAATATCACTTTGAAGTAGAAAATCACACCTAATTATGTATGTTCTTTGTTGTACTTATTAATACATATACTTTTTTCATGAATCAATATTCAAACTTCATCAATTATTCTTGGGAGACAATGACTTCCCCCTTACTTAGTCCTCCAAGCATGTGTGTGTGTGTTTGAGAGAGAGAGAGAGAGAGAGAGAGAGAGAGAGAGAGAGAGACGTAGCCACAAGACCAACATTGTCGTAGAGATCAACTAAAAAAAAAACACACATTGTGGTAGACATAATTGTTGTCCGAGACTCCGAGTGAACATGTGGAATTACTGTAATACTTTAGTCAATAACTAATTTTGTTGGTAATAAAGCGGCCATTAAATCACAAACTGGTAGTTAAGTTTAAACTAAAACCCTCTCAATCTGACTTGCATACAAAAATTGCGTGCTTGCACCAACTTCTTATAATCGAATAAAAAACAAACTCAGAATTTAATTAATATTAATTTTTTTAAAGGGACAACGATCTAGCATTTCTATATGTATCTACCCTCCTTTACTAAGGATAATCTAAGTAGATAATGTGTGTAAACTTTTGATTTCGCTATGGTTAGATGTCCAAAAAGGCACTGATTTACACTCCATCATGTTGCTAACGCTTATTTTACTTGATCTTAAGAGGGTATATATTTTAATCACATCGATTCAAAGGTAAAACTTTTGCACCTTGTTCGCTTTGGTAGACAAAAATGAATCACTAGAAATAGATCGTAGAGCAAATGCCTAACGCCTACTTTTCTTGATCTTAAAAGGCATGGTTATCATAAATTTGAGTGACTAAATTAAAGAATATTATAGGATTTATCAAAATATGATAACCAACATCGAATCCACAGAATTACAAAAAATCTTGCGCAAACCAGATTTCTGAAATGAATAGTGAAGAAAAAACATGTCGTTGACAAACTCTAATCCAAGTCTATCTAGCATTTATTTCACATTCTACCAGTACCACACCCTCTTCATCAGCCGACAACTAATCGTGAAACTACTCAACTTCATGTTTTCATTTTACCTTGTGTCCAACACAACGCTTTGCACACAAATAAGTCACTTGAAAACGACAACAAGACGAACAGTCGTTCTTCGTCAATTTCAAAATAATATTTCATCTCCCATCTCGTTTTATAAGGATACGTGCACAGCATCCGTGAGGGACACGGGCAAGTAACATAGAAGCATGGGATGTAAAAAAACAAGATGGAGAGTATTTTCACGATAATGATTTCAGCATGCTTAACAAAACAAGATACATGAGTTATATATAACACGAGTGATTTCCATCGCTAGTAATCAAGATCCAAACATAGTGTCACAGGTTACGACGAGCAAATAGTAGAGCAAAGAATCACTGCTGAATTTGCATAGAATCAGCTTTGACCTAGAACAAGCAAATCCTGTAGGTTAATGATTCAAAAAAATCAACTAGCCCCAAAGGTTGTCTGTGTTTCTACCAAAAACAAAAACAAAAACTAGCAAGAGAGGTAAATAAAGGATAGAATAAAGTCAATACACTGACAAGGCTGCAATGCCCTGTCGCAACCTGCGGCAACCAGCTCCTGCTACTGTCAGAATATCTAATCTTTCACCAAATTATTACGAGTTAAAAAAAAAAAAAACAGAATCAATCTTTTTTCTCCTTCATTGAAGATCCAAAGTACAAAGTATAAAGGTCTTTTTTCTCTTCTTTTTTTTTTTTTTTTGAGGTGGCATGGAACATACAGAAACAACGGGATCGGCATTGTCTAATGTTAATAGAGAATAAGAGAAGTCATAACCTAGAGCAATAATGATATAATCCTGAAGGTTATATGATAGATACCATATCTTTAGGCGTTCAAGGGCCATGAGACGCCCAATATCTTGGAAATTCTGGCATCATCTCAGCCTTACGAGTCAGATACAAAGTTTCTGTTTCAAGAACACGATTTCATAATAACCCCCACTTTCAATCATCTCACCTCTTCCACAGGCAGCAACTTTCCTGCAACACAAAAGGTGACATTGACAAATAAAAAATAAAAAAAATTAGCAAGCAGCAGAGTGTGAAACAGTAGAGAAGATTTAGAAAGGTTCCTGAGAGAAACATAATGGATGATTGCAATAAATGAAACTGCTGGATAAAGACGTCTCATATTGGAAACGCAATAGTTCCTAAACTCACCAATCTTACGAACTCCCACAGATCACTGACAGTATATAGTTTGATCAATATGCGGTGGGATCTGCTTGATTTCTGTTCCTAATTCTTGTTCAATCCTATACCTGAAAGGTGATGAAAATTGGAAAAGAAAATCATCTTTAGTAAGAGGGAATTATTCATTGTTTCTAGCAGGAAAATAAGGAACAAAGTGCATACAAATTGAAACGGTCCTCATAGGTGATGAGATTCACAGCTAAACCAAGGTGTCCAAATCTTCCAGATCGGCCAACCTTCACACAAAATGAATAATTATAAGAAAATCAGACAAAATGCATACATGAAAACTCATAAAAATAATTATAACAATAAGAAACCTCAGCACATACCCTGTGTAAATATGTTTCTGAATTCTTAGGAAAATCAAAATTGATTACCACATTGACTGCCTGAATATCTATCCCTCTTGTAAACAAGTCTGCAATGCGATTTTAAAGGGAAAAAAATAATCAATATGATAGTTTAGAGTATAAATTATCATAAAGAAAAGAAAAGATGTAGGAGATTGTAATCAAAAGATGAGACCAAATGCCACACCCCAAGCAGGCCATTTCTATCAATTAGCAACTAAAATATCAAGACAACATCCCTATCCAAAGCTGCCTGCTGGAGTTGGAATAACCCTAGTTGAATAAATTATTCCATCCAACATAAGTACTTGAGGAGACCCTAAAGTAAGGTAATAGAGCAGAGCATCATTTTTATCCATAATAGTACCAACTGATGCTTTACTTTAGAAGTGGACGCAAAGTAAGAATGATCTTTCAACCAAAAAGAATGTGATCAAGGTTCAGACGGTACCACATCAACAAACGAATAGTACAAGGGGAAAAGGTATACATGTGTGTGTGAGAGTGTACAGAAAGAATTGAATGGACCCACGCCTGAGCCTGATAAAAGCAGAGGCAGTTAGCCATGCAAGTAATAGATACAAGATTGTTTGTGGTGGCTTTCTCAATCAGAATGAATTTATACAAATATCACTTTTTTTTGTTCAACATTGTGACCAGAACCACCACCAGAATAAGCAAAGATAAATATGATTATCCATCCACATAAAAATTGACAGACATAAAATGCTTGAACATCTTGGCAATTAGTCACACAGAACATACCAGTGCAGACAAGATTCCTGCAGGCACCATTACGGAAGTCATGAAACACTCTGTTGCGGTGATCTTGAAGCATCTTAGCATGGATGTAGAAGCAAGAGTAACCAAGTTCTGTGATTTTCTTGGCAAGAAGTTCCACTCGATTCACAGAATTGCAAAAAATTATAGACTGATTTATTTGAAGCTGAACCAAAGATAACATATATCAAAACATAATCGCCAGAGATGGCATTCCCAGACAGAAATAGTACAGCCAAATAGTTGATTCTAAATAATAAACCTTTGAAAAAAGGGTGTTGAGGCAGTGAACTTTCTGTCTTTCTTCAACAAAAGCATAATACTGGGTGATACCCTTGAGGGTAAGCTCATCCATAAGGTTGATGATATAAGGCTTTCGCAGGTACCGATCTTTGAAATCTTTTACTGTAACAGGAAATGTAGCTGAGAACATAAGAATTTGGCGGGTAGGAGGCATAAAGCGAATTAACTGCTCGATAGAAGGTTGAAACTCTGGCGACAGAAGCTTATCAGCCTGAAAGAAATTAACAAAATAAGGGTATGACCATCCCACATTCTTAGGATTTTTTCAATCAACATCACATTGTTCTGAAAGCTTAAAACGGGCATGTAAATAGAAAAAAAACAGAAATCTACAAGAAAATGGTGCTGTCATGATTATGTAGAAAGCAAATACAAATAACCAACAAAGTCAGATAAAAGTACTACCACCACTAATGGAGAGTTACTCTAATGATTATTATTTTTCAAGACTCAGCAACCTTTCCCAAAGTTTTTCATATTTGGACTCATTTAGACATTCTAAGTTTAACACATCACAAATGCTCAATAGATCATTGTGCATGGGATGACAGTCACATAATCTTCAATGCCATAAAGATAGAAGTACTACCACCACTAATGGAGAGTTACTCTAGTGATTATTATTTTTCAAGACACAGCAACCTTTCCCAAAGTTTTTCATATTTGGACTCATTTAGACATTCTAAGTTTAACACATCACAAATGCTCAATAGATCATTGTGCATGGGATGACAGTCACATACTCAATCTTCAATGCCATAAAGATTAAAGAAAGGGATCGTAAGAAGAAGAAAAGGTCACAACAAATAATCACACTATATCAGGAGACCACAATTCTGCCACATCCTAAGACTCTCTACTAACAAACAAGATAATATATTGGCATACCTCATCCATTATAAGCATGCTACAGTCACTCAGGACACAGACATTCTTATTAGCAAGATCAAGAATTCTTCCAGGTGTCCCAACAAGTAAATGCACCGGTTGATAAAGGCGCATTATGTCATCTTTTAAGCTAGTTCCACCAGTAGTAGCCATGACTTGAATTTGTAAGTGCTTCCCAAGTTCTTTACAAACTTGTGATGTTTGAAGAGCCAATTCTCTTGTCGGGACAAGAATAACAACTGCAAGATGCATGCATAAGACACCAAGATTAGCATCAACCATCAAAATAAAAAAAAAATCAAGATAAGCATTAACAAATTAAATAAATAAATGAGATCAGCATTAAATAGTAGAATAAATAAACCAGGATTAACATTAACAATTTAAATCAAATAACCAAATTAAATAAAACAACTACAGCAGCAAAAGAACTTAGCAATGATTGTGTGCATCCACAACACAGTTGTGCTCTTTTAAAAATATATATGGACAATATTAAAATATAAAGAAATGTAACCACATTCTTCAGCATTTTAGGCAAACGAGATACCAAAGAGATGTCAAATTCACCCCATGAATCATTGACCAAGACTGTGGTATTATCCTACATTATTTAAACCACTACATGTGTGTACAGAGAGAGAGAGAGAGGGCACGATGGTACAATGCCATAACTCAATTGCCTCCTAACATGATGATAAATACCAATATTTGTCCTGACCTCTCAAAATTCATTAGGTGTAGCAAGTTAACTTTAGCTCCTATTTCTTCAAAGAAAATTCAGATTCTACAATTGCAGGAAGCTTCAAATGGGTAATAATTTAAACCTTGAATAGCATTTTTATCTTGATCAATCTTCTCCAAGGCAGGAACACAAAACGCAGCAGTTTTTCCAGTTCCATTTTTTGCCCTAGCCAGGATATCACTTCCGGTGAGAGCAATTGGAATACTCTCTTCCTGGATTGGAGATGGCCTCTCGAAACCCTTCTCATATATTCCCATAAGCAGTTCACGCTTCAAAAAGTAGTCTTCAAATTCATTTCCTTTGGTAGCCGTAACATCCTGAAAGACAAAATGCAAAAAGAAGTCAGTCCACTAGTTTATCCATACATGGCTTAAGATAACAGACGGTAAATTTATATAAAATGATACAAGGTATCACAAGTTCACAAAGAGTTTAAAGTCCAATAAGGCCATAAGAGAAATTGCTAAACACAGCGGATGAGTCTATTTATAATGGTTTCAACTAAAAAATTCACGCCATTAAACCAAACATCACGGAAAGTCCAGTTGAGAATGCAGACAGCAGAGGATGTCAATGCACTCAATGTATTCAACAACACATGCTACTAAGATCTTTAATGACCTCGTCACTTAGCTTAAATTCTTCAAATCCATTATAAACATTTAATGTCAACTAATAAATCAAAAAAAAAAAGTATCACAATACAATTATACTTCACTCAACACTATAGTTTACCAAATCATTGTTTCACCATCCATGACATGTGCCAATAGAAGTTGCTTACTTTCCTAGTAGTAAAGGGCTGAGCTTCTTTCATAGTGATAGATAAACGGGAAATTTTAGATAGTTATTAGGCTTCTCTCATGTTACGAGAAATAGAAGATAATTCAGGAGGGATAAGCAATGCCCACACTGTGTCACTATTTTTTTAATAAGAAAATCGTGTTGCTAATGCACATTCATCTAAACAAGATACTTCTTTTGATATATATCGCGATCAATTCAGCAGTTCAGCTAGCAAGGTAAACAGAAACTAGATAAAGTTTATAGGTATTAATTGCAACTTGCAAGACACCAATGCAGAAAAACAGAGCTTTTACAAGAAGTGCAATTTAAAAAAAAAAAAAAAAAAAGCACACAAGGGGTATTTTGGAGGGGAAGCTTGATTTAATTATGATCTAATTTATAATTAGCCAATGAATTTCAATTATTATAGAGTTAGCCAAGACCTATCCTAAATGTACCATTAGCTCAATCAGACCTTTCCCATTATGATCAGAAACATCCTTATACAAAATCATAAATTTTCTGACATTGATAATCCAAGGGTGGTGGCATTAACCGGACAAACGAACCAGAGATTTTTAACTGGGACAAAAACAACTAACCCCTTTCAGCAATCAACTAAAATAAAATTAATTTTTGCTACACAAAAGATCCCAAAATCATGAACTACGAAAATCTTACCTCAGTTTGATAACGTGTGTCCCGTGGTGGTAACTTTAAGTGTGCCTTCCAATCTTGTGAACTGGTCAGGATGAAACATAATGCCAAATACTTAAGTGTAAATTATGCACGAATAATAAGTACCGTATACAGTGGAAATAAAGTGGCAGAGTAAAGAGTGTTCCAAGGTTTTTGACAAAGTTCAACAAAAAAAGACAACAGTAAAGCATAAAAGAAGAAGCAACACAACCAAAGTGTGAATTTAAGAGAGAACAAAATTAGCCCTACCATCCTTAAAAATAATGGAAACCCATACTATTCAAGGTACATACTTTCCAGAACTCAACCATGACATTCTATTTTAAATGGCTCTCTTAAACTTCAGCCCTCAGTTCTACAAACCACAGCCACAAGCTGCTTGAGGTCTCACAAAAAATAAAAATATAAAGGCAACTTGAAGATGACTCAAGTATAAAAAATCTTTCAAATCCCATAGGCCCATAGTGACTACATTTCTGAGGCTAAAGTCAGGTTCTCATTAATCTGCCTTAAATCAACACTGGATAACCCTTTTTATTTTAAAATAACACGGAAAACCTAGGATTCCCAGAAGTTCGATAAACAAAACTAGCTCGTTAGTCCTTTGCACATGTTTTCAAGGCTTAAACTCCAAATCATCACAGAGGCAATAATGATTGCACTACCTCCCCATAAATAAAAGACAAAAAAAAGGCACATGCATATTCTTAAGTTCACACTTCTTCAGCTAAAACCATGAGAGAGAAAAGATAATTCACTGGAATCGAAGAATTACAAATCAGTATTTCACCCAAAGAAAAAAAAAAGGATAAGAAAATGGAGTTTCAACCAATTCAAAACCTTCGGAAAAATGTGCAAATAATTGACAATTACCTAGAATCAATGGCTTCTGATTGTACGGTCTTTTCAACCTCGTCGACAGCGGAATCGGAAGAAGGCAACTGATTTCTCCGCAGCCATTGCTGCTGCTGAGGATTCTGAAACAATTGATGATGCTGATTAGTAGGCGCCGGGCTCCTTTGCACATATTGCTGCGTAGGGTTTCTAGGCTGAAAATTAGGGTTTGGGCCGGCATTAGGGTTCATTCCGCCGCCTCCGCCTCTGCCGCCGCCCATCCCCGGCGGTGGGTATCTCGCTCTCGAATTCATCAAATATAGCTACTAATTACTTTATTGAAGTTTACAACAGCGGGGAATTGCGCAATTCTGTGCGTGTATTCGTATAAAATACACAACAGTGATACAGAATGACTAATTTTTACAGGAATTGTTTCTGAAACAACATTTGGCGAGATTAAAGAAAAAATTGATGTCTCGTAATTGAGAATGAGAAGTAGGCTGTAGAGATTTTTGTAAGGAAAGTGAACGTTGAAAAAGAAATTGAGTCTATGAAGATGCGACCGTTCTAGGGCCTCCGTGTAAATTACATGTATATGTTTATACTTTATACGAATATATATATATATATATAGGGAAAGGATCAAATAGGAACCAAATCCCCGTGAGAACCTAGGAACCAAACATATTAGTAAATTATTAGTCACATATTAGCAGTGTGTATAATCGCTAACATATTAGCAATATGTTGCTAATATTATGATCTCGACAAGTTAGCAAAATTAGTTTACCTCATGTTAGCAACATAATCTCTTGATGTTAGCAATATAAATCTCTCATGTTAGATTGGTTCCTAGGTTCTCACGGGGGGATTGGTTCCTATTTGAACCCACCCCTATATATATATATATATATATATATATATATATATATGGGAGCCACAAATTGCTCTGATTTGAACGGTCAAGATCTGTCCCAAATTTAAAAAAATCGCGGTGGTATTATTGTAATATCAGTGTTTTTTTAATGAGTCAAGGGCATTTTTGTAATTTATTAATTTTGTTATATTTGGAAAGAATGTATTTCGGTCTGCAATTCCTTTTCGATTCAAATCTCTTTCCTTGTATATATCAAATTTCTTTGTGCTTATATAATCGAAATTTCAGTCGATTCTCTTCGAATTTTATTCACCTGAATCGGTGTTCACGCGCTTTTTTGCTGGAGTTTGTGTTATTCACTGTTATTTGACGAAGATGCCGGGTAAAAAGAAATTACTGTAATTTTGCTGCGATTTTTTTATACGTTTGTTTGACAAGGTTTACAAAGCTTATTTTGATTTTTTGACGATCAACATGTGTTTTTAGGGCTTTGTATTGTGTATTTTGGTTTTCTATATATATGTAGAGTTATTAGCATCATAATATGAATTATTAGCATTTTGTATTTAGTTTTTATCATTGTATAAACGATTGAGTATCATAAGAGTATCTTATTAATAGAGTATTTGTACGATGAATGCAGAATTTGGAATAACAAATGAGTATTATAAATAATATTTTCTTAACATGTAGTTTAGCACTACTGTGAACTACTTTAGCATTGTTGTAACGTATTTTAGCACTAATGTGAACTATATTAGCACTGATTTTAGGTTGATGAACCTTACTAAGTTGTTATTTTGAAATCTTGACGATGAGCATGTGTTTTTAATGATGCATATTGTGTGTTTTCATTTTCTGTATATCTGTATATTTATTAGCATCACAATATGAATTATTAGACATGCAAAAAGTAAATTTTGGTCAGACATTTGCTATACGAATGAAGTCATATTGTTTATTAACATCCTATTATTTGTATGTTGTTATGAGAATAATATGTAAATATAATTGTCATGTGTTCATTTTTTTATTTCTGTCTTGTACTTTAGCACTGATGTGAACTATTTTAGCACTTTTGTAACCTAGTTTAGCACTATTGTGTTTTTAAGGCTGTATATTTTGTGTTTTGATTTTCTGTATACCTGTAGATTTATTAGCATGAGAATATGAATTATTAGCCATGCATAAAGTAAATTTTGGTCAGGCAGTTACTATATGAAGTCAAGTCATACGGTTTATTAAAATTATATTATTTGTATGCTGTTATGAGAACAATCTGTAAATATAATTGTCATGTATGTTCATTTTATATTTTTGTCTTACAGTTTTAATCATGTATAGAGGAATATACATATTATGCTAAAGAAATCATTTTGTTTCCCATGTGGATAAATGAGAATTTATCCAAATAATCAGTTTAAATTATATCCTTGACTTAGCACATACTTTAGCACTACTGTGAAACATTTTAGCACTGTTGTTATCTATTTTAACACTACTATGAACTATTTTAGCACTTCTGTAAGCTACTTTAGCAGCATTGTGAATTTTTATATCATGATCTTAGAATATGTTATAAATGTGCAGATTGTGCTTCTTCCAATTTGGAGATTTCACCCGTCTTTTCTGAATTTTACACACCTGAATGTAAACCATCTTTGAAGCCTGCATTGGGCAAGAATTTTCCTACTTTAGATGACGGTATAACATTTTACAAGGTGTATGTCTCATCGTGTGGATTTGATACTCATCTGTCTACTACAAAGAGGTCTAAAGATGGTACTATAATTTGGAAGTATGTTCTGTGTAGCTGTGAGGGAGTTAAGAACACATCTGTTGATTTTGGTGAATCTTCAAAGAAAAAGAGACGTCGTGTGTCGAAGAGGAATTGCTGTATGGCTAGGATTGGTTTGAAGTATATTGGTTGTGATGACTACAGTGTTGGATTATTTGAAGAAAGACATGCGCATTCTCTTGTTACGGATACACATAGAGAGTTTATGAATCTGAATAGGAATATAGATCCTTCACATCAAATGTTTATTTTAAACTGTGCAAGGGTAAACATTGGACCTGTGACAACATTTAGATTATTTAAAGAAGTTGTTGGTGGATATTCGAATATAGGCTGTACAGCAGTTGATTTCAAAAACTTCAGTCGAGATCTCAAGGCGTATGTTGTGGGTGTAGATGCGCAAATGATGTTGGATAAAATGTCCAAAAGGCATGAACTCTGCTCTGCTTTCACATTTGATTATGAAGTGAACAAGGATGATCAGTTGAGGTGTGTGTTTTGGGCTGATCCTATATCAAGAAAGAACTTTTCTCTATTCGGGGATGTTGTGTCATTTGATGCAATATATAGGACTAACAGGTTAGTGTGCTATATTGTTTAGACTTGCTGTTCTATTAGTTTTAGCATTCTGGTGTTTTAGCACTGGTATATTTCTATTTAGCACTTGCACTTCCTATTTTAGCACATGTAGTTTATATTTTAGCACTTGCATTTTCTTTTTTAGCACTATTACCTAATGTATTTTTCTGTTTCATTAGCATATGGACATTTTCTTTTTTAGCACTGGTATTTTTCTATTTAGCACTTGCACTTCCTATTTTAGCACCTGTAGTTTATATTTTAGCACTTACATTTTCTTTTTTAGCACTATTACCTAATGTTTGAATATTTGTTAGGTGATAGTGTTATCATTTGTAATCTTTTATATACAATGATAAAGACATGATAATAACACAAGTTTGTGAATTTTTATATTGTTGCAGGTATTCAATGATTTTTGCACCCTTCACCGGGAAGGACAATCACGGGAAGCTTGTAACCTTTGGTGCTGCTTTAATGTCGGGTGAGGATGCTGAATCTTATTCATGGGTTCTTCAGAAATTCAAGGACTGTATGGGTGCTTCTTCTAGCCTAATAATCACTGATCAGGATCTTGGATTGAAGGTTGCTGTAAGACAGGTACTTCCCGATACCAGACATCGATTGTGTATGTGGCATATTATGTTTAAAGTTCCAGATAAGTTACCTGCGCATATCAGAAAGAACGAGACATTCAGAAAGAGGTTAAATAGTATTGTGTGGTCTAATTGTATAAACATCACAGATTTTGAGTTGATATGGAAGGAAATTATGGTTGAATTTGGATTGGCAGACGATAGTTGGTTCAAGTCATTGTATGATATTCGTGAAGATTGGGTACCTGCATATTTTAGGGATTTACCAATGAGTGGGCTGTGCAGGACTACCTCAATTTCAGAGAGTGTGAACAGTTTTTATTCTAGATTTCTTAGATCAAAGTCAAACCTTGTTGAGTTTCTAATGAACTTTGATAGCGCACTTGATACTCAAAGACATGCACATGCCTACTTGGACAGCGTTGATGAGTCGTCAATTCCTCAGTTGAAGACCCCATTCACATTTGAGAAACATGCTACCACTGTTTATACTAGGAATAAGTTCTACGAGGTTCAGAAGGAGATTGAAGATGCATGTTATGTCTGTCGTGTTTGTAATATTTCAGAAAGCGATTCAATTTCGATGCTAGAAGTGAAGGATGGTTTTGGTGCTATAAATAAGGTTGTTCACAACAAGGTTGAGGATTCCACTACATGCAGCTGTTTGAAATTTGTGAGGGATGGGATCCTCTGCTGCCACATATTCACTCTATTCAAATATTTGAAATTGGAGTCAATACCTTCTAAATACGTTGTGTCTCGTTGGATGAAGTCTTCACTCATTAACGAAGCAGACGCATTGTTGGGTGATCGGTGTTTTTTGTTGGAGGAGAACAAAATTGTTACGAACCAATTAATTTCTGAGTTTTATGCATGTCTTTCTATTGCTGAAGGTGATACTGCAAAGATGTCTCTGTTGTTGCAAAGTTTACGCGAGTTAAGGGAGGGGTTTTCATCTGGTGATATTGAAGACGATACTATGTCAAAGAAGAGTAGATTATTTTCTGATTTTTATGGATTGTGTGCACCTAGTGAAGTTGAGGTGCATCCACCTGAGCTTGTGAAGACAAAAGGCAGTGCAAGTCGTATAAAATCAAAAGAAGAGGAGAGAGCTGAACACAAAAAGAAACCTTTACGGACCTGCAAGAAGTGTGGGAAGAAAGCCAATCATGATTCTAGGAATTGTGGGAAGAAGTAGATACATTTTATTTTATTTTTTGTACTTTTTTTATACTGATTTTTTTATTAATGATAACAATATTCTTTTCTTGAAATGCTAAATAGGTATAGATGGTGTTTCATTTTTTGAATTGCTAATAAAGGTTTTAATATTTCTAGCAGATGTGTAAAATCAGTGCTAAACAAGGAAACGTAAGTGCTAAAGAACAAACCATCAGTGCTAAAATTCAAACTTTCAGTGTTAAAGTAGAATTTGAAATCTAGGATTCAAATACTAGTGCTAAAAATTTAATGTCAAGTGCTAAAAAATTATTTGTAAGTGCTAAAACATTTAATGCTTTTTAAATTTTAAGTTCCAAAATATTAGGTTGTACGACAATATTTTCCTTTGTTTTCCTTACAAGTCATTGTGCCATATATTTCATAGAGTTTAGATCCAAAACCATTCAAACTTCTTTTTATTTTTTTATTATTGTTGGTATTTTTTTCCCACAAATAGTTTAGATCCATCATTTCAACTTTTTAAATATATATGTCCGGAGAAATGTGAGATATACATTAATACAAGGAAACTTGCAGTGCTAAACAAGGAAACGTAAGTGCTAAAGTATGAACCATTAGTGCTAAAGTATGAACCATTAGTGCTAAAGTAGAATTTCAAATCTAAAAATCATATACTAGCGCTAAAAAAGGAATGACAAGTGCTAAAAAAGATTTGTAAGTGCTAAAAAAAAAACTGAAACTCAGAATTTGAAATGATTTGCAACTAGTGCTACAAAAGAAAATGCAAGTGCTAAAATCTCAATTACCAGTACTTATACTAAAATATTGACAAGAATAAGAAATTGTGTCAGTTACTACAAAATATTCATCCACTTATACTATATACTATCAAAACACAAATATTGTATCATTAATACAGAAATATTCATCCACTTATAGTATATACTATCAAAACACAAAATATTCATCCACTTATACTATATACTATCAAAA
This sequence comes from Perilla frutescens, assembly GCA_026008535.1. Taxonomy (NCBI): domain Eukaryota; kingdom Viridiplantae; phylum Streptophyta; class Magnoliopsida; order Lamiales; family Lamiaceae; genus Perilla; species Perilla frutescens. The sequence goes on from BRKX01000012.1 coordinate 36,803,827, forward strand.
ACACAAATATTGTATCCACTTATGCAACAAGTCAGTTCATTATTTTCATTTTTGTGGGGTCTACTACTATTTCCCCCTGGGTAGATGATTGTCTGTAGAATAGATTTGCAGCTTTCACATGTTCATCCTTCAGCATGTTACTGTCTTCAGTTATGATTGCAGCACAGTATTTTGCTCTCAAAAATTTCATCTGTTTGTCATTTCCTTTCTTCAGACCAGTGCTCCAGGTTTTCACACCACCGCCTCTGTACGTCTCCATGTGCCTCATGACATAAACGCCACAATCATGCTTGTTCTTTGTATCTCTCCATGGCATCTTCATCCTGGTAGTCCGATGTTTTTCCTTCAATGCATTTGATTTTGTTTCAAGCCCAGATGTTGCAAGGAACTCAGCAAAGAAGTTTACCTGCATATGTTTTTAAAAATTAAAATTTTTAATTGCTATAGATAGTGAGAAAAAATAATTGGTGACAAATTCATATGTTACCAGGGTTTCTGGAATGTCGCTGTACTTTATCTTAATTCCATCCTTCTCACTATCCTTTGCACTTGAATTGTCAATAATCTCAACATTGAAGTTACCCACATCAATGGAGATAATGAAGAAGTGGCTTGAATAGCAGATAGGAAAGAAAAACTGCACACAGAGTTAGTTAACATGGGTTGTCAATACGAGATGATAGTGCTAAAACACGAAACTATAGTGCTAAAAGGCAAGAAAATGTGCAGATAAATCACAGATTGACAAAAATGTTAGGTTTACAAAAAAGAAACAAAAAATAAACTCCTAAATCAATAACAATGCTAAAGAACATAATCTGAATGCTAAATTATGAGATGACAGTGCTAAAACACCAAACTATAGTGCTAAAATAAGAGTAAATGTGAAGATAATTCCATCCTTTGTCACTATCCTCTGTGTTATAATTGTTGCATGTTTAACAAACTTAGTATTTGCATTAATAATGTAAATTTATAAAGGGGTGTAAACAATGTCAAGATGAGTAAAAATAATTTGCATACCAGATCAACATTGCTCAAAGATACCCATGGGCAGCATTCGATCTCAAATTTTATTTTATCAATGAATGAAGCACATCTTTTGGAAGTATCCCAGGCAGATGGTGCATCAACTACAGTGAAGCTCTGCAAGAAGAACAATTTTTAATTATATTGAGTGCACTTTAAGAACTTTATATGGAGTTCTTCTCAAGTATACACTTACGCAAGGCTGTGTGGTATAGAAAAATCTTAGTTTTGAGGATGGGTCTCGCATTCTTTCATTATGATTCAGTACGGTGCTCCAAACATCCACAATAGGTGAACTGATGTATTCATTTACAGCCATCGTCCTCATATCAATCCATGCAAGCTTGACTCATTTGTCATCATACAAGACTTGTTCACTGATAATTCGATTCAATATAAATAGAAAGGCAGTCATATACCAGTATACAATATGATTTTTTATGAAGTATTTTTACATAGCATAAGTCACATACTTGCTTTCTGAATCATTCTGCATAACCCAGAAGAATATCTCTTGTTGCTGCCTGTCAAGTACTTCCTTTGTATCAACAAATCTGATTCTGTATGGTGACATCAGCTTCTCCGTTGGCTTCTTCTGCTCTTTGGTTCTTGTCTCCATCCGGGTAGCTAGAGCTTGTATTATGTGTTTTGAAAAAATAACATTTAATAATTTTTACTTATTTTTCTTGTAAAGTGTGATAAAGATGATGAATGCTACTTCAATTGCTAATCACACCTCAGCGTTATCTGGAACATTTGTTGGATTTGATGCCCCATCACCCTCATCAGGCTTTGATTTGTTTGAACTGAGATGTTGCATCTCTACCTGCAATTAATTTTGTATGTGTATTAGAAACATAAATATAAGTCATGACAGTGTTAAAATAATCCATGAGAATGCTAAAATAATTCAGGAGAATGCTAAAATTAGTCATGAGAGTGCTAAAATAAAACATTAGAGTGCTAAACTAAATCATGAGAGTGCTAAAATAAAACATGAGAGTGCTAAACTAAATAATGAAAGTGCTAAAATAATGTTTCAGTTTGAATAATTATTTTTACTAAATAATTTTTTTATTGCATCATATAGGATGCGTGGTGTTGTTCTGCTTTTAAGGACTGGAAGATCTTCCTATTTGGATTTTGCTGCTGGACTTTTTGATTCAGAACCACTTGTTGCTTCAGCATCTGACTCTGGTGTAGCATTTATCCTTTCAAGTAATGTTAATGCTAATGTTCTTGACCGAGATTTGAGAGCATTGACATCATGTTTATTCTTTGATCTCATCTCCTTAGTTATTGATATATTAATATCCTTTGTGGATCTTTTCTTTTTGCTGGTACCTATATATATATAGTTTTGTTAATACTATTATTTTTTGTATATATTTGCAAACTGTTGATGTTAAAAAATAGAACTCATTTGTGCTAATTGTGTAGAAAACTAGTGCTAAAATGAAAAATTAAGATCTATATTAACATTGGAAGGAGAACATGTTACAGTTCGTTTAATTAACATTATATTATCATTATAACGAAAACAGAGCATGGAAGCATTTTCTTATTATCATTATAAAGATAAGAAGTCTTATGCTAAGTGTAAATCTCCTTGATGCTATTTCCTAATATGTCAGTAACACATAAATCATTAATTCATTCTCTAATATAGTGATGCTACATGTGAACACAGAAATCATTTACGATATTAATGTTTATATCATTAAAAGGAAATCATGACATGGAACATAGTTTGCACAATGCATATGCATTCCAAATATTTGATTACGTATACATGTGATTATTTTCAGTAAACGATAGCAATTTTCATATATTTAAAATTTTATTGGGGTTTCGTGCTTATTTAGACTTTCTGTAATTTTTTTTTTGTTAGAACAAAAATGAAAGCCACACTACTTTATTTTTATGATGATGGAAGAAGAATGTATTGCATACCTTGTTCGCTTTCCATCTCTTCATTTTTTCTCTTCTTTGTTGAAGAGTCGCTCCCGCTGTCGTTGTTTTTCTTCCTTCTTTTGTAAAACTTTTCACCAGTTTTTAACTTCTTAATGCTTTGTGATTTTTCCATATCGATTTTTTGTGTTTGATGTTTTTGAATCTAATCGCTCGTAAAACCCTATTCTTTTCTGTCTTTGTTTGAAGTTTTTGGAATGGAAAATGTTTGCGTGTGTGTGTGTGTGTTTTGAAGAAGTTAAGTATTGAGAATTGAAGAGATGGCGGGTTTTTACCTTTTTTTTCGGGGCGGGTTTTATTATTATTGTTTTCTTTTTTTTTATTATCAGTTTTTATTTTTTTTTATTTGAAAAAAAAAAGATTTTTGTTTTTTCTATAGGTTATACTTTAGCATTGATATTCCATATTTTAGCACTGGTAGATTTTATTTTAGCACTAATAGTTTGTATTTTAGCACTAGTAGATTCTATTTTAGCCGCATGTGTGAAAGTTTTTATACTTTGTTTATTTGAAAAAATAATTATGTATTTTCTTCAAATATATAGTGTCGATAAATAAATACAAAATTTACAGTTATGTATTAAAATTTTAAATTGTGTAATTGGGATTTATGTTAGCATTATTTGTCTTAACATTATAATAATTTTTTATATTTTAGGATTGATATTTTAGCACTGCTAGTTTGTATTTTAGTATTTGTGGGTTTTACTTTAGCAGTGTGTGTGGATTTTTTAGCAGCTGCGATTTTGATTTGTATGAGAATTTAGAAAAGTGAATTTGGACTTTAATGTGTACAACCAACATATAGAATGAAAGGTATAGTTTTAATTTTAGCATGTTACTCACAATTTTAGTATATAAACCTCTGAAACTTTGACAGTGCTATCATGGTTTACAATTATATATAAAAATTTTAAATTGTGTAATTGTGATTGATGCTAGCATTATTTGTCTTAGCATTAGAATGATTGTTTATATTTTAGGATTGATATTTTCTTGTTTAGCACTGTTAGTTTATTTTTTAGCACTGGTAGGTTCTACTTTAGCAGTGTGAGTAGAAGTTTTAGCATCCGCTATTTTTAATTTTAGCACTGATACTTATAATTTTAGCATACAAAGCTCTGAACTTTTGACATAAAATTTTAAATAATTATACTAATCCATAAGCATTCCCATAATACAAAAATAGGAAATTTAAAAGTTGTCCAAGCAGTTATAGAATTTGTTACATATATATAAGTTGTTCATTCATTATCATCTTCTAGGTAGAGGTTTTCAATACTGATTGGGTTGTCTTTAGAAGATGCTTGGAAGTAGAGTCTTGCTTCTTTGATGTTCTTCTGCCTGTGGATGTTGCATTCTGCAGTAAGAATGGCAGCGCAATACTTGATCCTTAAGTATCTCAGCTGCATCTGATTTTTAGCTCTTATTCCACTCTTCCAATTCTTCACAGCATCTCCCATATACGTCTCCATATGACGCATTACAAAGACCCCACAATCAGTGTTGTTTGTTGAAGTTCTCCATGGCATTTGAAGACGGTTCATACTCTTGATATTTTTAGTCACTTCTTTTGTTAGTTTTTGAAGGCCAGTTGTCTTCAAGAAGTAAACAAAGAGCTTGATCTGAAATTTATGATTAAAGTTAGTTCATTTTTATTTTTTGAATTTAACGTGTCTTTGTTAATTTTATTTCACTAGTGAAAAAATCAATAAATACATATTTTTTCTTACGAGTCTTGCAGGGACATGCTCATATTTGAATAGTGGGTCGTCCTGCTCTCCTTCCATGGCATTGGAATTGTCAATGATCTCAGCCACCATTATTTTTGTATCAATGACAATAATGTAGAAGTATTCTGATTGCAATATCGGGAAGAAAAACTGCAAAAAAAAAATTGTGTACATTTTAGTTATTATCATGATGACTTTTTGCAATTTTAATAATGAATACGTACCATGTCCGTCTTATCTACTTCCACATGTGCATATGTGTTCAGTTCATGTTGTATGTTGTCAACAAACAGCTTTGATACCTTCTGGTCATTCCATTCTTTTGAAGGCACAACAACCGTGTAGTTCTATAAAGACAAATAAAGAATTTTGAACATGAATGTGCAGTGTTGTTTAAAACAGAATAAAGTGAGTTAACTAGAAAATAGTAACTATGAAATTCTTTACTTACGGAAACGTTGGTTGTTAGGAAAAATCTCCTGGGAGTCTTTTGTTCAGGAAGCTTTGCTTGAGCATGGTTCAATATGCTACTCCATACATCAATAACAGCAGAACTGATGTATGTGTTTTTATTCAAACTCAGCATCTCATCTCTCCTCAGCTCTCCCCACTCATCAGAATACAAAACAATCTCCCTTATATTGAATAAAATTCTTTATTTAGTGTAAAATGTAGTCTGACAGAACAAAATGACACTGATAACTTTTATTTATATTAATAATAATGCATTATAAAAGTACCTTTCATCATCACTTTTGTTTTCCATCGCCCAGTAGTGCAGCTCACACTCAGAAGCTCTCAGTGTCTCTCTTGCATCCACAAGGTTTGTAAAATGTTCAGTTTGCTTCAATGTTGCCTTGGACCTTGTGGAGACTGTGCTTGTTTGGATCACTGCCTTCTGTATATTTTTAGATGTTAATTAGAAAGTAAAAACCTGTTAACAATATAAGTTATCATATTGGTATTATTATGTGGTGAACACCTTTTTCTTGTTGACTCTGGGTGTTTCAGCTGGCTCTGTGGGCATATCATTGTCTGCCTCTTCTCTGTGTCTTTTGATTGCCTAATTTAGCAATCATTTTACAATATTGTAAATTTTGTTCTCAAGATTATTAGTAAACTTGATGACAATGCTAAACAATGAATGAAGAATGCTAAATTATATTATTAGTGAATGCTTACTGGATTGTTTGAACTACATGTCTCTGTCTCAGGGATCTCAACAGCTAAACCCTTCCCTTTGTCTTGCTGCCGTCTCTCTTCTGCCAATTGTTCTCTTTGATTCTGATATATTTTTTGTCCAAATCGGATAAGTAAATAGTCATTTATAAAAATAGAATTGAGTGATGATTCTAAACAAAGAAATTAGCAACATAAAAATATATTAGTGATGGTATGTGACCTTATGAGTTGATCCGACATCTTGCTCATTCACAATCGGAATCTGTTCTTGTTCGAATTCTCTCTCTCTCACTTCTTCAACCTCACAACCTCTCTCTCTATTTTCCTGTATGAACTCAGCCCTTGTGTACGCCGGCCAAGGATAGCCACCTCCGAAATCTCCAGCAGCGAGCTCTGTTGTCTGCCTGTCAGCAAGCAATGTATCATTCTACCTATTGAAGGCTGGGATATACCTTGGCACCTCCCGGAAGTACACCTCAACTCTATCCACGTACATCATCTGTTCGAAATTGACCAATTTTTTTGAGTAATGTATGTAGATAATGGTTGCAACGTTTATACAAGCACTATAAGAAAAAATAAATAATTAATAGCACTTACCAATAAAAACAGAATGAGACCTGTGAATGGCATGGTTTTGTTGCTCTTCCATTTGATAATGTGGTTCACCAATGATCTCAAGACATACTCACACCAGTCATATTGACTAACGTTGTCAATCTCGTCCAGGCAGTCCATTAAGTTTTTGTAAATATGTCCATCTTCAGAGTTCTCAATCATGGAAATAATCACCAAAATCATGAAGTTTGTCTTGAACCATTCCCCTGCTATTGTATCTAAGAGTATGCTACTGAGCAATTCATCATTCGGCATGACCTGGCATATTTGGCCTCTAACAGTCTTTTGTATCTTCTGTGCTCCTCTGGGAAAATCAAAGATCACAGACACATCAGAGACTTCAATCCTCAATCTTCTTCCGTGTTGCAATTGAAGTTCTCTTGATACTGGGTCGAAGTTTTCGAGCAGCCAGTAGTTCATCCTCTTTGGGAAATCATATATATCCAAGCAAAGAATGCTGCCAAATCCCAGTTGTCTCACTACTTCCCTTTGTGTTTTGTTCATTTGCATTACAACATCTGATAGAGTTGATAGCGATGTTTTCGCTTCTAATAATGGATATCTGTTATATCTATCAATAAATCTATTATCTTCAATCTTCGGGGCAGTTTTTGCTCTTTTGTGTGTGCTAGTTTCACCTTCTCTAGTCCTTTTAGCACCTGTAATTTTTTTATATAATACAGTTAAGTAGACAAAAATAACAATTGCTAAAGAACAGAATCTGAATGCTAAAATATGACATGACAGTGCTAAAACACTAAACTAGAGTGCTAAAATGAAGAAAATATGCAGTTGAATCACAGATGGACAAGAGTTTTATGTTTACAAAAAAGAAAAATAATATGAAACTCCTAAATTAATTACAATGCTAAAGAACATGATCTGAATGCTAAAATATAAGATGACAGTGCTAAACTTCTAAAATAGAGTGCTAAAATGAAGAAAATGTGCAGTTGAATCACAGATGGACAAGAGTTTTATGTTTATAAAAAAGAAACAAAATATGAAACTATTAAATCAATTACAATGCTAAAGAACATGATCTGAATGCTAAAATATAAGATGACAGTGCTAAAACTCTAAACTAGAGTGCTAAAACCAAGAAAATGTGCAGTTGAATCACAGATGGACAAGAGTTTTATGTTTATAAAAAAGAAAAATAATATGAAACTCCTAAATCAATTACAATGCTAAAGAACATGATTTGAATGCTAAAATATGAGATGGCAGTGCTAAAATTGTAAAATAGAGTACTAAAATGAAGAAAATGTGCAGTTGAATCACATATGGACAAAAGTTTTATGTTTACAAAAAAGAAACAAAATATGAAACTCCTAAATCAATTACAATGCTAAAGAACATGATCTGAATGCTAAAACATGAGATGACAGTTCTAAAACTCTAAACTAGAGTGCTAAAAGCAAGAAAATGTGAATTTGAATCACAAATGGACAAGAGTTTTATGTTTACAAAAGAGAAATAAAAAAAGAAACTCCTAAATCAATATCAATGCTAGTAATGCTAAAATAAAACAACATGATAAAATATTATCTAATAAGTGCACAAGTGCTATGATAATGCTGAAACAAGTGCATAAGTACCATGCTAAAATAAATCACGAGAGTGCTAAAATATGAAACTCCTAAATCAATAAAAATGAGAAAAAACATAATCTGAATCCTAAAATATGAATGACACTGCTAAAACTATATTCATAGTGTTGTTGACAATGACGATGACATTTTTTTTTGTAAATGCTAAAAATTGTAATGCTAAAAATGTGTCATGCTAGTGCTAAAATACGACACGACAGTGCTAAAATAGGGAACGAGATTGCTAAAACCCTAAATTGAAAAATTTACACGTAAATCACATATATGTTGCAAACACTGTTAGGTTTAGCATGTTTATACAAGTTTTACGTCATTAACAGAACAAAATGAAACGGATAAATTTTCATGTAATAAAAAGAACAGATTTTTGGTAAAGGTTATATTTTGTATGTCTCCGGAGGAAGTACTATTATGCTAAAAAAACACGAAGAAATTACTAAATCATCATAATATAGTGCGAAATGTATTTTTATAAATGTATTTTTATACACTTAAAGTAATAGCCAACAGAATTTGAAAAAATAAAACAGAACGATATATTACCTTGAGGATTCATGATTTTTGATCGGAAATTTAATGTTCTTCGTGCTTTTGCGATGATTTGAACGGTTTAATTCGACGATTTTGCTGATTTCGCGTGAGGAACTCAAGCAGCTATGGTGGGAAGAAAGCTTTTTCTCTGCAAAACGTTTGAAATTGCATGTAGTGTCAAATTTCCAATTTTAACCTCGGTAAGTTTCAGGGGCAGCGAACTTCATAAATATTACAATAATGCCACCGTTTTTTTAATTTTGGAACAGATCTTGGCCGTCCAAATCAGAGCAATCTATGGCTGAGATCGGTTCTCGGTTCCCACATGGGGTATGGTTCCTTCTGAAACCCAACCCTATATATATATATATATATATATATATATCTTAATATATGACAAAAACTTATATGATGCGGTCGCTTACGTTAGACGAGTCAAATAAAATCTAAATCCGTCCCAAATCTGCCCCAAAATCCGTTTTCGCGCACAGGCGCGTGTCTTACATGCGCCCCACGCGTAGCGAGTATCACTAGGTATAAAGTAAAGTATCACTGTGTGTGAAGTATCACTAACTGTGAAGTGAAGTATCATTAATTATGAAGCGAAGTATCATTAGATATAAATTTGACGAAATATTATTAACTATTAAGTGAAGTATCATTAGATATATATCTGCTCAATATCATTAACTGTCTATGAAGTATCATTAATTATGAAATGAAGTATCACTAATTACAAAAGAAAAGTGTCACTTTAAAACATAATCTCAAATTGAGAATCGGGTCTATGAATACAATAAAAGCTCATTCTTGAGTAAAAAAATTTATTTCATTATCATAGAGAAAAATACTATTGATTACAAAAGAAAGTAACACTAATTACAAATAAAAGTATCACTAATTAAAAAAAAGTATTAGTTTAAACATAATCTCAAATTGAGAGTCGGGTCTAAAAATACAATAAAAACTCATTCTTGAGTAAAAATATTTATTTCATTATCATAAATAAAATATCATTGATTACAAAATAAAGTATCAGTAATTACAAAACAAAGTAACACTAATTACAAATAAACTATCATTAAAAATCTTTAACAAGATCTCGATTTTACACCTTTCAAGACCAACAATGACATCTTCCAACGCACCTGTGACAACAGATCGATTACAAACTCAAAATCCAGAAATAGATCTAAGAATAGATAACTCCTCAGCATATTATATGCATCTTCCCTAAATTTAATCGAACAAATAAATCGATTCACAGGCAAAATAAAATAGAAAATTTAAAAATGTGCATACCAACTGATATCTTGCTTCAGGTCTATTAAAAGATTTGAATATTGATGGAGTTCGAGAAAATCTTCAAGTTTGTGTACGACCTCTCTGATTTGCCCATCCAAACTGTCCAACCCCTTGCCCCTGCCGCCGCCGCGATCATCCAGTCGTTTGAGGACTTCCTGGAGAGATGTCGTTCCTTGTATGCAAATCCCAGAATTTGTCGAGTGGAAAAGTCGACAGAAAATGGAGAAGAATCTAGAAGGCATTGTATTATTTGCTTCAGAGTAATTACACCACCATAAGCCATCTTTGCTCGATCTCTCACACACTCATGAATAGATTTAGATTGACGAAGGCTCCATCCAAATGGGGGTGAGAAGGAAAAGAGAATTGATGAGAGAGAGTAGAATATGTGAAGAATGTAGGGTTTGCTATTTAATTTTTTATGATTTTTCTCTTTTTATATTTTACAAATCTGGGTCGGGTATAAAGATCCGTCTAACGTAAGAGATCCGTTAGATGGTCTAACAGGAGTGTGCCCCTATATATATATATATAGGATATGGTTCAAATAGGAACTAATCCCCCATGACAACCCAATCAAATTCAAGTATTTTGATGACATAGAGAATAAAAAAGTCGTGACATGATAGCAAATATGAAAAATTCGAAATATAAGGGGTATTTTCATATTTTTTTATAAAGTGATGTCATCATCTTTTTAAAAATTCTTAAAAACTTTAAATAATCATAACTTACTCGTTTTTTTATCCAATTTCCGCAAAAAATATATCAAATTAAAGATTTTTTCACTCTTTCATTTAAGATCCATAGTGCATATGTTTATTTGAGCAAAAAATTATGAGAAACACAAAAAACCTATTTTCACATATATTCAACTCGTAACTGTCAAATATTGCTAATATGATATCATAATATTGCTCATATATTGTGTTTATGTTGCTAATATGAAATTTTTTATGCACAACCTTGAATGTTAAGTTGCTTTCATGAGAAAATAGTTTAAGTATGAACTATATATAGTTAAGTTCATAAATAATTATAACTTTATCAATGCTCAATATTGTTTTGAAAACTTGTAATATTTGAGAATTTAAGTCGTATTAGCATATCATTATTCACATATTAGTAACATGTTACTAACATATTATCAAATTATTAGTCACATATTAGCAGTATATATATATATTTCTAACATAATAGCAATATATTGTATGTATGAATGATATTATACATGTTACACAATATTATTTTAAATGTGGTCCAATGTTATATGCGTGGTGTTTAATACGTTTCAATTTAGTATTATAATCTCGTCAAGTTAGCAATATGAGTCTACCTTATGTTAGCAAAAAAATCTCTTGATGTTTAGCAGCATATATCTCTCATGTTAGCATATTAATACAACACCAGAAAAAATAACGGTTTTAAAGTTTTTTCTATTTAATTCAGAGAATTGGGCCCAAAATCTGAAAAAACATAACCTAATTTCTAAATTACGAACATAACCCTACCTTCATTAAGTTCTCAAATATTACAAGTTTGTCACCTTACTTTGACTAAAACATTGACTAAATTATAGCCATTAGATCTAATCAAATATAATGTTAGGATTGATTTCTAGGTTCTCATGGGGGGATTGGGTTCCTATTTGATCCACTCTCTCTCTCTCTCTCTATAAATATATATATATATATATATATATATATATATATAGGATATGGTTCAAATAGGGACTAGATGTTGGTTTGAGAAATATGAACTATTCTCAGTCATTAAATTTATCAAATCCTACGGCTTAGATTGAGATTTTAAAAAAATACGTTCCTTACCTCTAGCATGTATTTGGAGAGTGAATTATATTAATGAGGGTATTTAGACATTTTGTAAATTAAATTTCACAATTCATGTTTAAATCCATATCAAAACAGATATTCTTTGATCGAATTTATTTTTTAGTATCAACTTTGATTCTCTTCTATCGGTTTCTTCTTCTTCTTCTTGCAACTCATAGGTGGCGATCTATTCAAAATATTCTCTTTTTTTGTGATCTATATTTCATCTTCTATTTCTTTGATTTATTAGATCGATTATGAGGGTTTTGTTTTGAGTTTCCGTTTTTCTCCACGTGAGGTAAATTAATTGCACGATTTATGTATCGGGTTGAGAAGAAAATGTCATTTGATCCATACATAAATATATACATCCTTTAGTTCTCGATTATTCAACTAGGGTTTAATTTTTTAATGATTTTACTATTATTTCATATGGTTAATCTGTTCGAATTGGGGATAGTGAAATTCCTTCAAATGCTCGATTTTCACTCAACAGAACATGGAATGATTCCACAACTATATTGATTTTGTTGTTTAGAATGATTAAGTTGTATATCGTTCTTAGAATGTTGGATTTTGGTGCTAAGTTGGTTTTGTTGTTCGAAATTTGTTGCTTAGGATGTTCACTGTTGTTGCTTAAAATGATAGGTTTTGGTGCTGAGTTTGTTTTGTTGTTTGAAATCTCATTCACTGATTTGTTACTTTGAATGTTTAATTTTCTTTTTTAGAATGTTTGATTATGGTGTTAAGTTTGTTTTGATGATTGGAGTCTCATACATCAGGTTTTGTTGCTTAGAATATTTAATTTTGGTGCTACGTTTGTTTTGTTGTTTGATGTCTCGGGCACAAAGTTTACAGTTACTGGCTTAACAATGGGTGTATGTGGTTATTCATTGGATGACAAATATGCTGCTATCCACTAGATACTCCAATTCCTGCTCCTTTCTTGACTTTTTTCTTTTCTCTTTCTTGCTCAAGTTATCTGGTAGTCATGGCTTGTTTCCCTTTCCACTGTAATCCTGGAGGTTTGAAAGGTAGATTTGTGGGCAAAATGGCCTGGCTCCCATCTATTGCAAATGCAATTCTTCGTACTCAACTGCTCTTCAACAACGAGAAGATTTTTGTTCTTGTCTGAGCAATAGCAAGCCCAACCTCTTTAGCATTCCCAAATGTCATGCTTATGCCTAACATGAGGGGGGGTTATTATCATCAACAACATACCTCACTTTTCTCTTACTCTGATTAAATAACTTCAAGTCAATCTCATCCAAATCAGATTCTCCATTTGATTCACAGCTCTTATCATAATCTTCATCATTGGAGTCTACCTCAGTTTCATTTTGTAGCGCCTCGAAAATTTTAAAGCATTTACTACTTTTAGTTTATTCTTAAATATAATATTATTGAATCTTATAAGTCGCGCCAAATAGTTAATATATGTTTTAATATGAATGGTCGAGTTATATTAAATGAATGTTATATTTATTTATATTGGTTTAAGCCCAATCTCTATTTTTCACATGGTCCAATGTATTTTATTCAAAGCCCAAGAGATTTTTTAAGCCCATTGTTTGAACCCTAAACCTAAATTACCATATCCAAGTAATTCATGTTTTGGAAAGAAATCAATCCAATATTTTTCCCTTGATATAATTAATCCTCAATTTCTAGTATATATAGAGGAGATCCCATTCTAAAAAAATCACACCAAACATTCAAAGTTCTTCTCAAAGTATTTATTTTCGAGTCCTCTCTTCGTCTAGGATCGTCGAGGTATTTCTTTAAAGCCTCTTTAATTTGTTCCTCTGTATTTACAAGGTTTTATTCCAAAGAGTTGCCGGAAATTCTTTTAGCTATTCTTTTTCGTTATATTTTGCGTCTGAATTCAACGTCAATTTTAGAAAGAGAGAGGGTGCAATGATAATTCTTTTTTTTCTAATCATTTTTCTACAGAAAGTGTTATTCAAATTGTTTGGGAGGGTTTTCGTACGGTTATCAGGAATGGGCTAGGCTACGTGTCATTTTTTTCTTCTATTGCATAGCTTATTTAATTAATAAATAATTTCTCTTTCATATTCAATTTAAAGGCTCACATGTATGCATATATACACAATGCTACGTATGTATATATATTTCTATATCTTAAAGCTTGATTGCTTTATTGCTTATTTAGTCACGCACACACATATGTAAATATATAAATACACGTCTACTATATATATATATATATAGGATATAGTTCATATGAGAATACAGAAATGAGAATACATCTCACACCACACATTATGATGAAATCTAGGGTCCAGATTTAATCCAAAATTCGGTGGCAATTTTGTTATTTTGCTTAACTTTCCAGCCGCCAGGGGCTTTTATGTAATTTAGTAATTCTGTTATTTTATATCAATTGAGATTTTGTTACCAAAGTTATCATTGATTTACCATATCTCTTCCGGATTTCGCGAGCTCGTCTTCATAAATATATTCATTTGATTTGGATCGATAGTTTCTATGTTATTTGGTTGTCGCGATGGATTTGATGGATTCACCAGGTATGTTTTTTTTTAAATTTTATTGTGCGATCGGTAGTTCCTGGATATGCTCGTCAATCTATTGAGATTAACGAATGATTCTTGTGTTTTGATTTTGTGGTTATCGATGCAGTTTGCTCTCCGATTTTGATTCATTTTGATGTTGTGTTTATTAGTTTTTGTGGTTTTTGGAATTTTGTAAATTAGTTAGATGCTGTTAGCATGATAAATTTTGTTATAATGCTGATTGAGAATGATATATATGCTAACGATGCAATTTTATGTTTTGCATTGTTAAGTGGCAGAGTTTGATGCAAATCGAAGATAATGAATAATTTAGTATTTGCTGATCAAGAATACATTATATGCTAACTATATATATTTTTCTATATTCTGTTGTTAAGTGGCAGAGTTTGATGCAAATCGAATATAATGAATAATTGAGTATTTGCTGATCAATAATACATGTTATGCTAACTATATATATTTTTCGAATATAATGAATAATTAACTATTTGCTGATGAAGAATACATTATATGCTAACTATATATATTTTTCTATATTGTATTGTTAAGTGGCAGACTCGGAGTCAGTTGACGATTGTTCAGATACTAGTATAGTTATATCTCCTGGTTTGACGCAATACTACGTACCTAGGTGTGATTCTTCTGTCAAGCCAGTTGTTGGAATGATGTTTAATAATATTTTGGATGGTATAGAATTCTAAAGGGGTTATGCGGCTCGTTGTGGATTTGATGTTCAAAATTCTACTGTTATAAGGTCTAAAGATGGTACAATTACTTAGAAGTATATTCTTTGCAATCGTGCTGGTGAAAAGAATGCAGCTGTGGATCGTGATGCTGCTGTTGATGGTGTTATGGATAAGAGACGTAGAGTTTCTAGGAGGGTACGATGCAGGGCACGTATAGTCCTTAAGTTTAGTGGTCTGGATGGATATTCAATTCACTCTTTTGAAGAACGTCACTCACATCCTTTAGTTTGTGATAAACATAAGGGGTTTTTGAAGGTGAATAGAAATATAGGACATGTACATCAGAAATTTATTTTGGATTGTGTTCGAGCAAATATTGGGGCAATCGATTCTTATAAACTATATAATGGAGTAGCTGGTGGGCATTGTAATATAGGATGTACAAAGAATGATGTTAAGAACTTTACACGTGATCTGAGGGCTTACATTGTTGGTGCAGATGCTCAAATGGTGATTGATAATCTTTTTAAGAGGAGGGAGGCTTGCTTTGCATTTTATTTTGAGTATGTAGTTGATGGGGAAGATAAGTTGAAGCATATTTTTTGGGTAGATCCGATTTGCAGGAGGAATTTTGCTGCATTTGGTGATTCTGTATCATTTGATGCTACATACAACACAAACATGTTTGTAATTTATTTATTTTTTGATTGTTAAGTATAAATGACTTATATAATTATGTATAGATTTAGTTTTATTTCTGAATGCTAATTAAGTGGTTACATAATGCTGATGAAGTGGTACAGAAATGCTAAATATTAGTTTTGTTTCCGAAGGCTAATTGAGTGGTTCAATAATGCTAATGTAGTTGTTCTATAATGCTAATGGAATGGTTTAACAATGTTGCCACAGTTTCATTTTCATGCTAGCTAGTTGAATTTTTTCTTTAATTTTTAATGTTGTGCCTGTATTCATTGAATAGGTACAAGATGGTATTTACCCCTTTTACTGGGAAGGATAATCATGGGAAGTGTGTTACTTTTGGTGCTGCTTTGCTGTCAAGTGAGAATACAGAGTCATATTGTTGGGTTTTAGAAAAGTTTAAGGATTGTATGGGTCGGCCCCCTAGTATGTTAATAACTGATCAGGACCCTGCATTGAAGAATGCTGTGAAATATGTATTCTGACATTAGACATCGATTATGCATGTGGCATATCATGTTGAAATTTTCAGATAAGCTCTCTCCTCATTTGAAGAAGGATAAATCATTGAGGCAACAAGTAAATAGGATTGTTTGGTCTGATGTTATAGAACCTGCTGTATTTGAGGAAAAAAGGCAAGAAATCATGTCTAAGTTTGGTTTAACTGATATGGATTGGTTCAAGTCGATGTATGATCTTCGATATAATTGGATTCCTGCTTATTTTAGGAATCATCCATTGAGTGGGTTGTGTAGGACTACATCAATTTCTGAAAGTGCCAATAGCTTTTATGGCTCCTTTGTGAACTCCAACTGCAATCTTGTTGAATTTTTTATGAAGTATAATAGTGCAATTGAGGCTCAGAGGCATGCATATGCCGAGATGAATAGCTATGATGAATCGACAACTCCTTCATTGCAGACTCCAATTTTATTTGAGAAACACGCTACAGCTATATACACTACAAATATTTTTGTTAAGGTTCAGAAGGAAATTTATTCTGCTTGTTTTAAATGCCGCATTATGAGCATAACTAAGAATGAACCTCAACTGTTTTATGATGTTAATGATGGAGATGGGATTTTTTAGGTTGTATATGATAGTGTTGAGGAAACAGTTGAGTGCAGTTGTTCAAAATTTATTCGGGAAGGGTTGCTGTGCTGTCATATATACATATTATTGAAGGATTTGAATGTAGATAGAATTCCTGATAAATATGTGGTTCGTCGGTGGACAAGGTCATGTTTTGATTCTATGAACGGATGTTTGACGGATTTGGTAAGTAGTTGTGCTGCAGTTGATGAGAATAAAATGAAGATTAACACATGCATTTCTAAGTTCTATGTATGTATTGGTGTTGCTGATGGTGATGATGAAAAGCTCTCTGCTTTATTACGTTGTGTTCGGGATTTTAAAGAATTTTTAAAGCACGAAACTTCTGAAGAAGGAATTGAGTCTGACAAGAATAGAATGTTTTATAATTTTTACGGTTCTTCTCGCCCTACACAAGTAGATTTGTTACCGCCGGATGTTGTGAAAACTAAAGGGAGTGGTAGCCGATTGATACCAAGAACTGAGAAGGACGCTCGGGAAAAGGAAAAACCTTTAAGAACATGTAAGAAGGCAACAAAAGGTGCATGCATGATTCTAGAAATTGTGGCAAAGTGAAGGACTAATGCTGATCTATAAGGCTTGAGATGCTAATGGAGGTATATAATTATGCTGATTAAGTTTTATGTATATTCAATTTAATTTATTTGTTCTAAATCAGGAACCCAATCTTATTTATATTTTATTTATTCTTTGCAGGTACCAATCTAGTGATGATGAAGATGTTCAAAACATTAGTTTTGTTAATAAAATAAGTCCTATTTGAATGACTCGTTTATGGGGGTATATGAGAATGTTGAATTTGGTGGTTCTTAATTTTCAATTGGATTTTATTTTTTTATGTTGTGAAAATGAGGAACAAATTGTTTCATTTTTAATGATAGAATAAAAATTTAATGGTCTTTTATGGTTATTTTTAATAAGAACTATCTCAATGCATATAATTATAAGCTTTATTTTTACCTTTGCTGGTTTGTGCTGACGAAGCTTTATGGTATTGGTGATATAGGTATGTCGTTTTGCAAACGAAGCATGATTGTCGTACATTTGTTTCTTTTTTGATAACATTATTGCTAGAAAAAATAATTAATAGAAACAATTATTACTAGAAAAAATCTTTATCGACATGAAAACATGTATATATATGAAATTTATACATATGAGCAACAAATCAAAGCTTCGTCAGCACAATGGCACAACTATATCAGCGAATCATCAAATCTTAATCAACATAAAAACATATATATATATCAGTAACAAATAAAAAGATTTGTTTGTTAGCACATATTCATAACTATATCAACAATAAAATCAAAGCTTAATAAGCAACAAGACTTATATACATGAACATCAAGTGAAAGATTCTTTAGCAAAAACAAGTAACTATATCAGCAAGAAATGGAATCTTCAACATCAATTGAAAGCTTCATTAACACAATGACATTACTATATCAGCGAAACTTTATAGCTTCGTTAGCACAATCACATTACTATATCAGCAAATCTTTAAAGCTTCATCAACACAAAGACATATGTATATATACATATATCAGCAAAAAATCTGGATATTTGTTAGCATATCCAGACAAAGCTTCAGCATGTTTGATCATTGACATATAAAAAGACAATTACCTAAGTAGTTATATCCTACAGAATACTGTCCTAATGCATCATGGTAGCAAATATACATATGCTGGGAAACATTGTTTTAATGTCACAGTAGTTAAGCAATATATTGTTTGAACATAACATTGTTTCAATGGATCATAGAATCATTCATGACTTCTGTTTGTAGAGATACAATCCTGCAACATCAATGGGACCATCCCCTGAAGATTCTCTATAATAGAATTCCGCATTTGCTACATTGTCGGTCTTATAAATGTTGGTGTCAGAATTGAGGATAGCGGTGCAGTACTTCATCCTCAGATACCTCATCTGCTTTGCAGACTTCTTCTTCAGTCTTGTTTTCCAATTCTTCACCCCATTGCCCATGTAGGTCTCCATATGTCGAAGGACATACACCCCCACAATCACTCTTGTTCTTCTCATCTCTCCAGGCCATCTGCAGATATTGTGATGATGTAATATACTTCTTGATCTCCTTTGATCTCTGAAGCAACCCAGCTTTCTTAGTGTATTCAACAAAGTACTTGATCTGTAAGTATAGTGAAAGAAAACTGTAAGTATACAAATAATGTTATAATTGTTATGAAATATTTAAGTATGAATTACCAGCAGACTTGGAATATCGTCATATTTCAGTTTCAGTCCATCCTTCTCTTTCTCCATGGCAGTTGAATTATCTATGATGACTGATTCCATGTCTTTGAGATCAATACAGATCAAGAAGAAGTGATTCATCTGGTATATTGGGAAGAAGAACTGTGAATTTTTTTTTGTCAGTATTAGTTGCTGATATGAATAATCTTTGAGATTAATGAAATTTTTAATAAGATCATACCATTTCAACTTCTGACAGTTTTACCCATGGGAATGCATTTACCTCATTCTTAACTCTTTCTATAAATTCACTCATCCTTCTGGTTGCATTCCAAGTCTTGGGGGGTCGACAATTGTGTTATTCTATATGTCAATAACAACATATTAAAACTTAATGATTTTAATGGAAATAAGATAATGATCTTTTCAAGATAAAATATTTTGCTTACACATGGGTAGGTTGTGAAGTTAAATCTGTATCGAGAGTCCTTTGATCATATACGTTCATTATGGTTCAACACCGTACTCCAAACATCAATAACTGCATAACTGATGTAAGTGTCTGGTTTTAGAGTCTGCAGCTCACCTCTGTTGATCATGACTCGTCCATCAGAGTATAAAATCTCCTCCCTGCATGTATGTTAATATATTATTTTCATTTATAATAAATGTTAAATAATATCATATTTACATTTTTTACCTCGATGTTTCATCAGTCTTGTGAACCACCCAGAAGTAGAGTTCACCCTCAATTTTTGACATTGTCTCCCTCACATCGACAGTCTTTGATATGTATGGTGACATCAATGCTTCAGATGGCTTCATCAAATCCCTGGCCCTTGTTTTGATATGGGAGTGATCTTCGACAACACTCTGCTTTAAATTAAACAATTATTTAAAATTGTAACTTCTTTGTATTTTGCATGCTAATGAATAAATATGGAAATGCTGACTAAATGGTGTGTTACTGCTACATTCGATAGTACACATAATATAATGTGTTTTATGTATATGCTGATGGAGTGAATGTTTTATGCTAATTTAAGTGAGACATAATGCTAACAATGGTTAAAAGTTTTGTACCTTTCCCTTTCGCTTGTATGTTGCCATATTTTCTTTCAAGCTGCCCTTGTCAGCTTTCTCTATCTTCTCCACATTCTCTGTCTCCTCCACAGTCTTTGTCTCCTCCACAGTCTTCTCTTTCTGAGGTACGTGATATTAGTTTGTCATATAATAACTATATTAGAAATACAAGTTAATTTGTTTATATATTTGTATCTACCTCTGTTTCGTCAGGAACACTAGTTTGCTTCTGACGATCATCATTCAATTCTTCTCCCTAAATGATGTTTAAAAGGTGTCATATAAGAAGTGTGATATTTAATGAAATCTAAAATATTTTAAAGTATATAGTATTACCTCGCTCTCACTCGGCCTCTCTGATTCCTGAACAACTCTAGCTACATTCATCACCTTCTGCCAATCATCATTATCATCTTGTGTTAGGCCAATGCCAAGGCTGAAGCTGGGCATGTCTGTTGGGGTTTTTTCGAATTAAACCACCGCAGGATCATTTGGTTATTCATTAATCCATGTTCATGCAAATCATAATTTTATGTAACATGCATGTTTATCACAGTCTAATAAAAAAACATGCAAAGCAAATTCGAATCTAATAAAGCGGAAGACATAGAAACGAATCTACTTACAAATCGATAGATGGTCTGTGGACAAGATTAAAGATCTAATCTTGCTGTTGAATGAACACTGTATGGCGCCACCTAACACCTCAAAAAATCGAGCACCACAGATTCTACTCCAAGATCTTCTGTTGTATTCCCGGACTGTATCTAGATTCAGAGTGGGTTGAAATCTACTAGATAGAATTGTGAAATCTGTGGATAACTTTGAGAGACTAAGATGGGCTGATTTCCTATGATTTTCATCATCAAATTTTCGTGCCCCCCTCCCCTTATATATAGGGAGGGGCGAAAATTTCATGTTTCAGCCCTATTGGGCTGGGCCTCTATCTCAAGTTCAATATCCAGTCCACTTTCAGTCAATTGGGCTACAACAGGGATCTAGAAGAATATTAAATTGGCCCACTAATTTATTTAATATCCAATATCCAATAAACCTAGGATATAATTAAATAAATTAAGTTTTACTTTTATTCCACTAAAGAAGTAAAACTGACCTACCAATTTAATACATATTTACGAATATGCTTTCTCCTTTAGTCCAGCCATTCCCCGTGTTTAAGATATAATGTTCATTAATTAATTATGTAAGCCTCTGACAGCTATAATTAATTAACATCTAAAACCTTGAGTAGTACCACACAAGCTTTATTCATGTACGGAATAAATTCCACCTGCAGGGTTTCAACATGAACTTGTGCTTCCTCAAGAGAACATCATCAACCTGGCGCACCAGGACACAGTGCTCATGCATACTGCTCGAGAATTCATTTATACATTGTTATTACCCAAGATATCGAATTCGATCTATGAAAAGATCTCACTCATTGATAAATCAAAGTAATAAACAACACACACATATGCTCACCAATATCACATGAGTTCAGAACCCGAACTCTGTGGATCTTTATTCTCTCAGTAACTGGGTCAGAGACAGAGAATAGTATCCTATCGTGATCCTCCTCAATACACTAACTAGTGTACTAGAATAATCAGTTAGTCAAGATAAACTAACTTATCAGATTATTCTACGGTGTACCGATGGTGTGTTCAGGACCATCTAAGCCGTGAGCTCTTTAATACATTACAAGGTTCTAATGATATGATCTTACCGTGTGACTCCCCACATCATATCATCTACAATGTAAGTATATGGAACATTGCATAAAACAATTATAGAACGTAATCTAAATGCAAACAGTGACTGCAATAACTTTCATTTCATATCATCATATCATCAGAAAAGTATACAAAGACGAGTCTTCCAGTATACAAAACTAACAATCTCCCACTTATACTTGAAGCATGTCTTTCAAGCATAATAACTAACTGGCAAACTCTCCAATCTAAAACTATCAACTCAAACTACGCTACCGGGTCTACATCTCACTCCCATTTTCTCCACGTGACCATCAAAGGTCTTAGCCGCCAGTCTCTTCGTGAATGGATCAGCCAGGTTGTCCTCAGATGCAATCTTGACCACCGCCACGTCTCCTCTCTTAACGATTTCTCGTATAAGATGGTACTTTCTCTCTATGTGTTTACTTGCCTTGTGGGCTCTGGGTTCCTTCGAATTTGCCACTGCACTAGAGTTATCACAGTATATTGTGATAGTCTTAGGCAAATCAGGAACCACACCTAAGCCCACTAGGAACCCGCAGAGCCAGACAGCCTCTTTTGCAGCCTCAGAGGCAGCTACATACTCAGCTTCCATGGTGGAATCCGCAATGTATTTCTGCTTAATGCTCCTCCATGCGATAGCTCCACCTCCTAGTATAAACACATAGCCCGAGGTAGACTTACTCTGATCTTTGTCGGATTGAAAATCTGAGTCCGTGTAACCCAAAGGTACTAGACTATCAGAGCGGAAAACCAACATGTAGTCTCCAGTCCGTTTAAGGTACTTGAGAATGTTTTTGACCGCAGTCCAGTGACCTTGTCCAGGGTTAGACTGATATCTGCTTACCATGCCAACGACATAGCATATATCAGGCCTAGTGCATAGCATAGCATACATCAAACTTCCCACAGTCGAAGCATATGGTACTTTCTTCATTTTCTCTATCTCAGACTGTGTTTGGGGACACATTTCCTTAGATAGATGAATTCCATGTCTGTAAGGTATAAAACCTTTCTTGGAATCTTGCATGCCAAATCTAGCTAGCACTGTATCGATATAAGTTGCCTGGGACAGACATAACATCCTTTTCTGGCGATCTCGAATGATCTTGATGCCAAGGACATGTCCGGCTTCACCCAGATCCTTCATATCGAACTGCTCGGACAACCACACTCTAATGTTTGATAACGCCTTCTTACTGTTTCCAATAAGCAAGATGTCATCAACATAAAGTACGAGGAATGCCACCACGTTTCCGTCACATTTCTTGTACACACAGCTCTCATCCGGACTTTGCACGAATCCATATGACTGGATAACCTCGTCAAATTGGATGTTCCAAGACCTCGATGCCTGCTTAAGTCCATAAATGGATCTCTTAAGCTTACACACCAAGTACTCTTGGCCCTTAGCAATGAATCCCTCTGGTTGTTTCATGTGAATGTTTTCCTCAAGACTTCCGTTTAGGAAAGCCGTCTTGACATCCATTTGCCAGATCTCATAATCCAAATGAGCGGCAATAGACAAGAGAATCCGGATTGACTTAAGCATGGCTACCGGCGAAAAGGTTTCCTCATAATCGATCCCTTCTTTCTGAGTATACCCTTTTGCCACCAATCTTGCTTTGAAGGTTTCAACCTTTCCATCAGATCCTCTCTTGCGCTTGTAGAACCACTTACAGCCAATGGGTTTTACCCCATCTAGTGGTTCTACAAGTTCCCAGACTTGATTGTGATCCATAGATCCAATCTCAGACTCCATTGCAGTTTTCCAAGAATCTGCATCTTTATCTCGAATTGCCTCGTCATAGGTCCTGGGATCCAATTCATTGAGACCCTCTGGGAAATCTGAAGCCTCTCCCAGACCAATGAATCTATCAGGTTGGCGTACAACCCTCCCACTGCGACGAGGCAGTTCCTGTACTTCTATGACACGTTGTGCAGTGTTTGGTGGTTCCTCTTCTTGTACAACCGGTGTAGGATTCGATCCACCCCTTAACTCCTCAAGGATGATGTGACTCCTTGGTTTGTGGTTTATGACATAGTCTTCTTCTAAGAATCGAGCATTGGTGCTAACAATGATCTTCTGATCCTTAGGACTATAAAACAAACCACCTTTCATTCCTCTAGGATATCCAACGAACAGCCTTACATCAGTACGAGGAGCCATCTTATCAGCTTCCTTGTCCAACACGTGTGCTGGGCTACCCCAAATCCGAATATGGTTCAAACTGGGCTTTCGTCCAGTCCATAGTTCTGTGGGTGTAGCAGGAACTGATTTCGATGGAACCAAGTTAAGAATATAAGCTGCCGTTTCCAGGACATATCCCCAGAACGAAATAGGCAACTCAGAATAACTCATCATCGATCTAACCATCTCTAACAATGTACGATTCCTTCTTTCCGCCACGCCATTCTGCTGTGGCGTTCCAGGCGCAGTCAACTGGGATGTAATCCCACTCTCTGTCATGTAATCCCTAAATTCGCTTGAGAGGTACTCGCCACCACGATCAGAACGTAGTGACTTGATACTTCTGCCTGTTCATTTCTCCACTTCCGCCTTAAACTCTTTGAATTTCTCAAAGCATTCAGACTTACGACGTAACAGGTAGATATAACCGTATCTAGAGTAATCATCAATGAGAATGATAAAATACTCGAACCCTCCTCGAGGTTGAACTGACATAGGGCTGCATAGGTCAGAGTGAATCAAATCTAATAGCCCTTCGGATCTATTTCCTTTTGACTGGAAATGACGCTTGGTCATTTTACCTTCCAAACAGGATTCACACAAAGGAAACGATTCCAGTACCAAAGAAGACAATGGTCCATCGTTGACAAGCCTTTGTATCCTCTTAAGGTTAATATGACCTAGCCTTAGATGCCAAAGATAGGTTTGATTCATTTCCGAAGGTTCTTTTCTCTTGTTAGGGTTTATGATCGATGTATTCAAAAGTTGTCTTTGCATAGTGTTTTCAGTTGGTTTAAGAAAGTATAAATGTCCATCCAATGTACCAGAACAGATAAAATGTTTACCACTAAAGATAACCACCTTGTTATCAAAAGAAACAGAATATCCATCCATAATCAGTTTAGAAACTGAAACCAAGTTTCGCCTAAAACCAGGCACATAAAGACAATCTTTCAAAACCAAAGTTCTATCACTACTGAAAGGTAAAACAACGTCTCCCACTGCAACAGCCGCCACTCTCGTAGCATTGCCCATGTAGACGGTGATCTCATTCTCACTCAACTGTCTTTTTACCAGGAACCCTTGTAAAGACATGCAAACATGATCAGTAGCTCTAGTATCTACTACCCACGACTGGGTAGAACAAGTTGCTAAACATGTTTCCACAACCAGAGTGTGAGATGTACCTCTCTTCTTCATTGCTAAGTGGCAAGCCGAGCGGTTCTGATAACCAAAGAGCTCCTTAAGGTTGAGCATGACATCATAAGCAGTCTTCATAGTCTGATGCTGATGTTGCAACACATTCGATATGGAAGCCAGAATGTAGCAGCGCGCTATCTCATCAGACTTGACCCACTTGTCATACATAGCCCTTTGGGCTTCGTCAGAACCCTCATCTGGCTTTTCAGGACATACCTCTTCAAGTACAAACTTGTGTCCCTCAGAAACAAGAACTAAGTTAAGGTTACGAATCCAGTCATTGTAGTTTTCACCTACAAGTTTGTTTTCTTTGAGGATTGAGGACAGATTGGAGAGTGCCATTGATGATATGAAATAACTGAAATTAAACATGCAGTACAGTCACATAACACGTTTAGGATAAACAGTATATAATCGAAAGCCTCATAAAAATTATATACTTTTCCACCGACACTTTAAAAACGTCTTTTATAAGCCACGATAGTGTGGACGTTTATAAAATCCATTCTTAAATAGGTTAAACCTTTAATTTGCCTCCAGTTGAGTTTCCTTACAACAAGCAAATTAATAGCTGGATTAAACACGGTCATGTAATCATCTAACTGATAAGTCACGATCGTATGGACGTTTATCAATAAATTACATCTAAGTGTGCACACCATTATCTTCGCACCAAGAGCACTATTCGAATTTAACCGCTCCAGATGGAGGAGTCAGTTAGTCCTAATAGTGTTCTACAACTATCCATTTAGGAGATTTAATTTCTAGAGAAATCTGTGATATGACACATCCGATATGGAGGAAGACCGATGTCAACGCGCATGCCCATCACTTCTCAATTAAACCAGATTTTAATGGAGACCGAATGAGATTTCTACATACTTTGGTATGAATCTCTCCCACTTAGTTATTTATGTTTGAGGTTTCATCTTATCCCATTATCGAACATGCAAACATCACATAAAAAGATAAATATCCATTGCATGCTTCAACATAATAAGCAACAGTAATATTCCAACTATCATGGCTTATATCTCATGTTGATTGATTAGATAAAACTGGAAAGTCAGCTCCGGAACAGGCTAGGAACCGCCGCCCCCTTCACCGCGCCTCGCCGAAAATCCTAGCTCCATTTAGGGTTTCGGGACGTGAACCGGTGAACCTTCCTTTTTGGTGTTGAACCACTTTCCTTCTTTGAGTTGGTCTCCGATCTTTATTCAATACAGACTATCCATTCCAAAAGGAAAAATCTAATATTGCTAGAATAAAAATTACAACTCAAAAACTCGGCCTAACAACTTTATATCTATTACATTAAAACAACGTAAAATAAAACCTAGACCTAATCCATGGATTTTCTCATGAATTAAAATCACGTAGCCAAACCGGCATACGACCAACATTCATTCAACATAAGCATACATCACATAAAATAAAGGAGCCATGATAGTTGGTAAACCTGCAAACAAACACAGTCTACAAATCCAACAATCATTTATTATATGATCCATATAAAATAACATATGATATCTATGCATGAATATTAAGTAATATTCGAATTTTACAATTAATTAAATTAATTAATTCGATATTAACCACAAGATAAAAATTGGAAATTAAAATAATTATCCACCAATTTTAATCTTGTATATTTTCGAAAATATCACTTAAATAAATATGAAAATTAATTATAATTATCCACCAAATTTATTTAATATTTTCAAGCCACCCTAATTAAATAATAATTGGATATCTTGATATAAATCAAGAATCTAATCCAAATATTATCCATAAGAATCTAAATCTTCAAGGATAAAGTTTGGAGATTTGATTCCAATCCAAAATCTTCCAAAACCTATCCAAAATTAAAAACTTATCACAATTGGATTTTGATAATTATTTGTATATATCCAAAATCACCTTATCCAATATTTAATCCCATAGATTTCGAAATTATCCAAATAATAAATTGGAGATTTAATCCAATTCAAATTCTTCCAAATTTAAAATTCTATTTTCAAATCTATCTAGATTAAAATTCGGTAAATTAAGATATACATCAAATAATATCAAATCTTAATCCAACACATGTAATTTTCAATCCATATCAATAAACAAATCTGAAAATTTGATTTTTATCAAAATCTTCTCCAAATCATTTTATTAATTTCGAAAATTACATAAAGTTAACACATTTGGAAATTTTGACATTAATCAAAAAACTATTCCAAATAAATACCATAGGTTTCGAAATTTACCAAATAATAAATCTGGAAATTTTGATCCACTTCAAAAATTACCAAATTTAAAATTCTAATTTTAAACCTATCTAGATTAGAATTAGATAATTTTTGATATACACCAAAAATTACTTATCCTAATTCTAATCAACTAAATTTTCGAACCTCTACCAAAACAAATCTGGAAATTTTGATCTTGATCAAAAATCCATCCAAATTTAATTCTAGGTATCGAAAATATAGAACACAAAATTAGGGAATTTAAACACATCAAAATTCGAAAATTTTGACCTCCAAATTTTCAAAAATTATGAGATACAAATCTGAAAATTTGAAGAACATCAAATATCATTCCAAATCTATATCCATAATGACCGAAAATTCTTAACCACTCAAAACTAGAATTTTTGAATTTTTCATCAAAAATTCTTCCAAGTTTTGAATACCATAAAATCGAAACACATGACAATTAAATCTGAAAATTTAAACACCATAAATTTATCATCAAATTTAATATGCAATTCGAAATTATGCCCGGATTAATCCTAGAACAGTGCCAAAATCTGCTCTGACACCAGTTGTTGGGGTTTTTTCGAATTAAACCACTGCAGGATCATTTGGTTATTCATTAATCCATGTTCATGCAAATCATAATTTTATGTAACATGCATGTTTATCACAGTTTAATAAAAAAGCATGCAAAGCATATTCGAATCTAATAAAGCGGAAGACATAGAAACGAATCTACTTACAAATCGATAGACGGTCTGTGGACAAGATTAAAGATCTAATCTTGCTGTTGAATGAACAGTGTATGGCGCCACCTAACACCTCAAAAAATCGAGCACCACAGATTCTACTCCAAGATCTTCTGTTGTATTCCCGGACTGTATCTAGATTCAGAGTGGGCTGAAATCTACTAGATAGAATTGTGAAATCTGTGGATAACTTTGAGAGACTAAGAGGGGCTGATTTCCTATGATTTTCATCATCAAATTTTCATGCCCCCTCCCCTTATATATAGGGAGGGGCGAAAATTTCATGTTTCAGCCCTATTGGGCTGGGCCTCTATCTCAAGTTCAATATCCAGTCCACTTTCAGTCAATTGGGCTACAACAGGGATCTAGAAGAATATTAAATTGGCCCACTAATTTATTTAATATCCAATATCCAATAAACCTAGGATATAATTAAATAAATTAAGTTTTACTTTTATTCCACTAAAGAAGTAAAACTGACCTACCAATTTAATACATATTTACGAATATGCTTTCTCCTTTAGTCCAGCCATTCCCCGTGTTTAAGATATAATGTTCATTAATTAATTATGTAAGCCTCTGACAGCTATAATTAATTAACATCTAAAACCTTGAGTAGTACCACACAAGCTTTATTCATGTACGGAATAAATTCCAACTGCAGGGTTTCAACATGAACTTGTGCTTTCTCAAGAGAACATCATCAACCTGGCGCACCAGGACACAGTGCTCATGCATACTGCTCGAGACATCATGTATACATTGTTATTACCCAAGATATCGAATTCGATCTACGAAAAGATCTCACCCATTGATAAATCAAAGTAATAAACAACACACACATATGCTCACCAATATCACATGAGTTCAGAACCCAAACTCTGTGGATCTTTATTCTCTCAGTAATTGGGTCAGAGACAGAGAATAGTATCCTATCGTGATCCTCCTCAATACACTAACTAGTGTACTAGAATAATCAGTTAGTCAAGATAAACTAACTTATCAGATTATTCTACGGTGTACCGATGGTGTGTTCAAGACCATCTAAGCCGTGAGCTCTTTAATACATTACAAGGTTCTAATGATATGATCTTACCGTGTGACTCCCCACACCATATCATCTACAATGTAAGTATATGGAACATTGCATAAAACAATTATAGAACATAATCTAAATGTAAACAGTGACTGCAATAACTTTCATTTCATATCATCATATCATCAGAAAAGTATACAAAGACGAGTCTTCCAGTATACAAAACTAACAATGTCATCTACATTCCTTTCATATGCAGCCCTCTTAGCAAGTGCCTTCTCAATCTCTTATATTGCTAAAATGCGTTCTGGGTTGGACCAGAAGTCATCATCATCCTGTGTTGATTGTGATTGTTCTTTGGCAGTTACTTCAGGAGGTGTTGATGACATAGGCTTTCACAGAAGAAGATTCTGCACTGTCTCTGATGTTTTCTTGAAAAATCGATTTTTGAACATGTTGTTCCGTGCTCCTTCAATCAATGTCAGTAGTCTTGCCATGGCATCTGTCATGATCCTCGTTGTATTCATCATCTCGTCTGCATAATCAACGGCAGTGGTAGGTAGCTGCCTACTCTCTGCATGTGCTACATTGCTGAAACCTGACTCATTAGTGGCCTTTGCAAGCGGCTTAATCTCTTCCTCAGCAAAGAGGTGTGGGTTATCATTGATATAATCAACCATCCTGTATCCTGGGCATGGGTATCCTCCTCCAAAACCTCCAGTTGCTATCTCTTCTGACTATCTCATAATTAAATCTGTAAATGTCCACCCTCGAATGCTGGCAGAGACCTTGGGATTTTTCTATTAAACGACTCCACTCGGTCCACATAAAATATCTGTTGAATAGGATAAGAACAAGTAAATGAAGTTATGTTGGATTCTTCATGTAAAAATGGTTCATAGCTTGTTATCTGGATGATGTAATATGTTAATACTAATGAGCAATAATTCTCAAGATAATGAGTATATATATAGTATTAAGATTTTGATAAAATGTCATACTGCTAACAAACAAGTAGATGAATGCTAACGTAGATGTACAAATATTCTAGCATAGATGTATAAGGATGCTGAAACTTAGTTTTTTTATGCTTACCATTAGAAAGAGGATTGGCCCTGTGAAGTATATGTGCTTGTGTTGCTGCCACTTTGTTGTAGTCTCCACCAAGCACCTCACAACATATTCACACCAGTCATAGTTGATTACACTGTCAACATCATCAAAGTAATGCAGAAACTGGGGGAAGAGATATCCATTCCCTGAACTCTAGACGAGGCAGCTTGTAAGCAGTACCATGAACAGTCTTCGGAACCACTTCCCACCATCAAGTTCAACAAGTGTCTTATCATGAACATCTGCAACTGAAATTCTGTTGTATCCTTTGCCCATTTTATCCTTGAAGACAATCACAAAATTGCATAGTTCACTTCTCTTCATCTTTACTATCTTTCTCGGTCCTCTTGGGAATCCAAGTATGACACGTACATCCTCAGCATCAAAATGCAACCTTCTACCATTGTTTAGTTTTATCTCCCTGCTTTGTGTATCAAGGTTTTCCAGTCAAAGCCTAATTCTTCTACAGCTTTCTTTTGTTCAGGGTTCATTTGCTCTACAGCATGAGCAAGAGCTTTTGGAGGCGACCTTATACCATTGTTTAGTTTTATCTCCCTGCTTTGTGTATCAAGGTTTTCCAGTCAAAGCCTAATTCTTCTACAGCTTTCTTTTGTTCAGGGTTCATTTGCTCTACAGCATGAGCAAGAGCTTTTGGAGGCGTCCTCAACTTGAGACCAGGTAAACGCGAACAGAGTCTTAAATTCTCTGATGCATCATCATCACTGTCTTCGCTGGTTGTGGCTTCATCATTGGCATCATCTGCAGCTTCTGTTTCATCTTGTATTTCCTCATCTGGAACAACTTCAACTTGTTTTTCATCTTGTATTTCCTCATCTGGAACAACTTCAACTTGTTTTTCATGTCTTCTCTTCGTTCTTCTTTTGTAACGACTCGACTACCGGACTGACGGTTGTCCCCACAAACCAACACGAGTCTTTCCAGCGTGCTTTGTCCTCACTCACACACTCCCTGAGAAACTTCCCAGGGGGTCACCCATCCCACTATTGCTCCAGGTCAAGCATGCTTAACTTTGGAGTTCTGGTGGAACGAGCGCCAGAAAAGAAGATGCACTTTGTTAGTATGAGTAGCACCAATCAAATCCTTTAAGCTCTCCTCAACTATACAGTCCCATTCCTGTATAGCGTCAGAATCCCTCTCTTTCGGGTGGATTCAGCTCATTCATGTACCCCTTCGCTTGGAAGTCTTAGAGGAGCCGCTCTTTGTCCGTGCCTTGCACCGGCGATCACTCTACGCTTCGGCCCCGGGCGTCACATGCCCACCAGCTTCCGCTTGGTTCATCCCTGAACCACACCTTACTGGGAGAGGTTCGGCTTTGATACCACCTGTAACGACCCGACTACCGGACTGACGGCTGTCCCCACAAACCAACACGAGTCTTTCCAGCGTGCTTTGTCCTCACTCACACGCTCCATGAGAAACTTCCTAGGGGGTCACCCATCCCACTATTGCTCCAGGTCAAGCATGCTTAACTTTGGAGTTCTGGTGGAACGAGCGCCAGAAAAGAAGATGCACCTTGTTAGTATGAGTAGCACCAATCAAATCCTTTAAGCTCTCCTCAACTATACAGTCCCATTCCTGTATAGCCTCAGAATCCCTCTCTTTCGGGTGGATTCAGTTCATTCATGTATCCCTTCGCTTGGAAGTCTTATAGGAGCCGCTCTTTGTCTGTGCCTTGCACCGGCGATCACTCCACGCTTCGGCCCCGGGCATCACATCTTTCCTGTGCAATTAGCTCTTATATATTTTCTTGATCTTCCTCTGTTGATTTTCGTTTGTTTTGATCTTCTGGAAATAATAGTAGAAATTATAAGAATTAGTAACAAATAAAAGCTTTGTTAGCTCAAACACATAACTATATGAATAACAGTATGAAAGACTCATCAACACACATATATGCATATGTAATGCTAACTAAAGCCAGAGTGAATGCTAATTATGTACAACATCTATGCTCTATTCATTATTTATTTAAGATTATGAAGTTATACTCAAAATGAAACAGAATCAAACAGTGGCAGTTATGTATATGTAATGCTAACGAAAGCTAGACTCAATGCTAATGGTGTACAATATATATGCTCTATTCATTATTTAATTTAAGATTATGATGTTATACTCAAAATGAAACAGAAACAAGCCATTATGTATATGTAATGCTAACGAAAGCCAAACTCGATGCTAATGGTGTACAAAATATATGCTCTATTTCTTGTTTAATTTAAGATGATCAATTTATATTCAAAATGAAACAGAACAAAACAGGATTAGTTATGTATATGTAATGCTGATGAAGGTCAGACTCGATGCTAATGATGTACAAAATATATGTTCTATTTATTATGTTTGGTTATCATTCAGGAGGATGGAATTTATACTCAAAATTAAACAAAAAACAAATTACAACTTCAAATTAACCAGGAGAATGAACTTCTACTCAAAATCGAAACTCTCTGCGTTTATTTAGGCATATCATCAATCTCTACTTTAAATGAAACGGATAGAATGTAGATTCAAAGCGCATGCTAATTGTTTCAACTTCATTCATCTTTCGCGAAGAAATTCAACTCGAATGAAAAAAAATTCTCGATTAATTTCTGTAACATTACCTTTTTTCGAAGTTTGAACCATTTTTTTACTTCCAGCCATAATTTCTTCACGAGTGTCTTCTTCTTCGTTGATTTTCTTCGATAGCAACGTCGTCTTCTTCGTCGATTCTCGTCCTTAACAATGAAAACCCCAGATTTGAATGTTTGGTTTCTCGGTTTTTGTTCTTCTATTTCGTCTGTGAAGAACTTATCAGTTTGAAGCGACGTGACTATTTTTTTTCATGATTATAGCTATCGTGTGTTAATTTTTTAAATTTGTTCTGAAAATATCCTTACTGAATTGGCGGTTTTTTTCATATCTGTGTTATTTACGATCTTGCCACCGTGTGGCTGGATTGATCTGGGCCGTTTATTTTTTATGGATTTGTGGTGTGAGATATGTTCTCATTTCTCACACAAGGAGTTGTTTTTATATAACCCCACCCCTATATATATATATATATGGGTTGCACTTACATTCAGCAGCCCTTATTTCAGTCAAATTCAGGCAGGCGCGTGGCCCCACGTGGGCGTGCCACATGGCGCCCACGCGCCAGTCTTTTTTTTTCTTTTTTTTTTTCTGGCCGATTTTTTCTCTTTTTTTTTCTATTTTTCTAACAGGGTTTTGTACGTTTTTTTTGTCTTTTTTTATCAATTTTATTTGTTCCAAAAAAATATATACCCTAAAAAAATATTAGTGAACCCTAAATTTAAAATAAATTGATTTAATTTATTTGAAATGAGTATTAAATAAAATTAATAAACCCTAAAAAACACAAAATAAACCTCTAAAAACACCCCCCCAAAAAACCCTAAAAAACACAAAATAAACCCCTAAAAACACCCCCAAAAAATCCTAAAAAACACAAAATAAACCCCTAAAAATACCCCCCCAAAAAACTCTAAAAAACACAAAATAAACCCTAAAAAAACTCCCTGAAAAAACTAAAAAACCCCCTGAAAAACCATGAACCCTAAAAAAAACCCCTAAAAGACATGAACCCTTCAAAAAACCATGAACCCTAAAAAATCCCTAAACTACTAAGCTCTAAACATTAATTTGAATAGAAAAAATCACAATTTGAACTAAATAAACTAGTGTAAAATAACTAGCAGACCCCTTACTTTTTAATGATATAAATGATACTTTTCGATTGTTTTGTGATACCTTTTAATAGGACTGTTGGTACCGACTTTGGACAGATTTTTTTATGGGTTGACCCGCGTTGACTGGGTCAAAGCACGGGTTTGACTGACCCGTCTCATATAGTGTTATTTGCATCATGATGCATGCAAATTTTTGCCTATATATATATATATATAGTGCCCAACAATTATGCTATTTTAAAGTATTGAATTATTTTAGAAATATATGTTGATTAATTATTAATATTATGCTAGGCGGTGCGCGTGGATCTAATCAATCCAATAGATGGGGTTTTATGTTGGAAATTGTATTTTTATCCTCTCTATATGTTTGTATGGGAGTTATGTGAAATTTCAATATAGAGTCTTCTAGATTATAAATTACAAGAGTTTTCTGGATTATAAAGTACAGAGCCTTATGGACTATAAAGTATGGAGTCTTTTAGACTATAAAGTACCGAGCCTAAGGGCTGATGCAAAAGTACAGGTTACATGAATCAAGTCTTTTCACATGCTTCTGTATTAAATTTATAGTCTGGATAACAGTAGTCACTAGCTCCCCAATGAGTTTAAAGAAACTCACTGATGAAGACTCAAATTCATGCTTTTTCCTTTATCTTTTTACACCCTTTTTAAGTGTTTAGTATAGAGTCTAGTCTAGTTTTGGGGGTAAAGCTGATTGCAGGACGTTGAGGGCACATAACCACCATAAAAGGCACAAACAGGTGCTATTTATGCTGAGGGCACAAGGGACTGATTTGCCTGCCGAGGACCCAGTCAAAGTTGTTGCGAGAATTGCGTAACAGAATTGTGGGCCAGCTCCTATATGCCCGTGGAGGTGATGTGGCGGTCAGTTCCGAGTCTTGGGGAGGTCTAAGCACGTTGGGAAGGAAGTGGGGACATCAGAAAGCTGCTGGAGACGCTAGGGTT
Organism: Perilla frutescens; assembly: GCA_026008535.1. Taxonomy (NCBI): domain Eukaryota; kingdom Viridiplantae; phylum Streptophyta; class Magnoliopsida; order Lamiales; family Lamiaceae; genus Perilla; species Perilla frutescens. The sequence continues at coordinate 36,838,953 of BRKX01000012.1, forward strand.
TGTTGCTACCACTCCTAAAAACAAGGAAGAACATGGAGCATGAATAGGAGGAAGTGGAGGAGTGCAACAACCCCTGCGTGGGTGAAATCTGGGCTGCTTGAAGCCTTAATTCAGTTGCTATAAATACTTTTATTTGTTTTCATATCAAACACGCACGCGGACACACACTCGTTTTGCACCGCGAAGATACAATTTCCCGTTTTCGTACTTAGTTTATTTTCTGGATATTCTGTCTGCCTGAAGCTGACGGTTTGCCCGCATAAAGGTAGTTCAGTTGTTTTGTTGGCAAAACTAGGGTTGGGCCCAGAAGTTAATCCAGTTATTTACTTTCCAAGTAAGATGTCTTTTATCATTTCTTTTACTTTCGTTTCTATGTTTAGTGGCTAAGTATCCACTGTTCAAGTCAAAGTAATGGTCTAAGGGTAGAATATGTGCATGAGGTAATCAGACTTTAACGCCTTAAGGGTTCACAATCTTAACTTGTTTTTCACTTAGACATAGGTAAAGGGTGGTTGGAGATGAAAACGCGCATTTCTGATTAACTGGTACTAGTGTTAGTTACGTGGGAGTGTATAGGTGACCCATGCCTCGATATCCGCATAGTAACAAATCTGGGGGTGACAGCCTTGGTAGTTAAGATTGAGTAGTATATGCAGGCACAAGACCGTGTCAAACCTACTAGAATCGGGTCGCTTTTGCCCTCAAAGCTGCTATGCTTGCAAAACCTTTGTGTGATTCTCTTCTTAGGTTCCTATATAATTAGGTCCCTGGGTGCCGATCGTATCATCTAGACGATATAATGTAAGAAGTGATTGGGGAGTGGCCGATCGTATCCATTTCCTATAACCGGTTAACCCTCAAGTGACAATTACCCATATTTGGCCATAGGGATTCGATTTTTGATCTTTCTGCTAGTGTGGGCACAACGGGTAGTAGCGGTAATTACATGTGTTTTACCCGGGATTGCGCATACCTACCGAATGACTTGATGCTTTGATTTGAACACTTTTATTACTAATATTTTCTCTTGTGATTTCCTTTTCAGCATTTAGTTAGTTTAAGTTTATTAGCAAGGTTTTTAGAGTGACACTGAAGACCCAAACCAAAACTAAGAAAAGACAGAAGGTTATGAACACTCCTCGTGGGATCGACATCCGTCTTCACCAGCTATACTAGCCGTTGAGGGCAGATTAAGCATTTGTGGACTATTTGTCCGCAAGTGTATTTTTGCACACTAAAACGACGGTGTGCTAAAAATTGGCACCGTTGTCGGGGAGTGTAAGCGCACTTTTCTGTCTATTTACTGTTTTACCTTAGTGTATGCATCGTTCTAACCGCGCAGGAGATTTACTCTACGATCCGGAGATAGAGAGGTCAGCGAGGGCAAGAAGGGCACAAGCTAGGACATTTTTGAAAAGGCTGCAGGAGGATAATCAAACTGAAGGATCCAGTGATGATTTGACCTCAGGCGGAGAAAGTCAGGCAAGCAACGAACAAGCTGAGACAAACCACATCAATCGACTCTATTTCGACGAAGAAATGGAGGATGATCAGATATTAAACCACGAGGAAGAAGAACAACAAAGACCACCACCGCACACCCTTACTTTGAGGCAGCTGAGTTTCTCTCAAACCATGAACATGCGTCCCACGAGCATCGTTTTGCCCACAACTACTGGTAACTGGGAGCTGAGGGCAAACTTCATCTCGATTTTGCCCAAATTCCATGACCATCCAGGGGAGGATCCACAACGACATCTGCAAGATTTCGAGATGGCATGTGAGATGCAACGCACACGAGCTAATAGGACAGACGAATACATTCGCCTGGTTTCTTTTCCTTTCACCTTTGCAGGACGGAGCTCGAGAATGGTTATACACTATTCCTGCCAGGAGTGTAACCAACTGGAGTCAACTCCAGCAAAAGTTTCTGGAGAAGTACTTCCCCACATCAAGAGTGCAGAGCATGAGAAAGAAGATCTCAACTGCAAGGGCTGGTCCCCACGAGAGCTTTTACGACTACTGGGAGCGTTTCAAGCAATTGCTCTCAAAATGCCCACATCACCAGATTCCAGATCATGACCTGGTAAACTACTTTGTCTCAGGGTTAAAAAGCGAGGACCGAGCCCTACTAAATGCAGCATGCGGAGGATCTATCCTGAACAAGAGGGCAGCTGAAGCTCTAATACTTATTAGAGAAATGGCCGAGGAGAACAGAGACGATTCATATAAAAGAACAAGTGTTGCCGCTGCGGGCAAAACTATCTCTGTGCCTGAAACTGATGACCGAATCGAACAACTCTGTAACAAGATGGAGAAGATGATCACCATGTTTTCCGCTAATACCTTGCGAATTTATGGGGTATGTGAATTGATGGGGCACCATTCTGACCAGTGTCCACAAGTGAAGGAGAAGGAAGAAACGGTCAACACTATTGATGGAGGGCAAATGAGGAGGCATAATCACCTTGCCCCCAACTACAGTCAGAGGCAAACAGTACCATACTATCCTGTGCCCGCAGCAGGACCGTCTTTATCAGACATGGTTCACAAGATTGTGAATGAAACGGTGAAGGTACAAAAGAAATCAGAAGCCTTCGAGCAGGAGACAAGGAATGGACTGAGCTATTTGGGAAGACAAATATCCCAAATTAGTGATGCAATCGCAAGGATGGAGAAAGCTAAAGGAATTTTGCCCTCACAGACAGAACCACCAAAAAAGGCTGGGGTAAATGCAATAACACTGAAGAGTGGAAGGCAACTGCCTGCACCGTATCCAGAGACTGCAAAGGATGATGCCCACAGGGATGATGAGCCCACAAAGGATGAAGCAGAGTTGAGGGCAAATGACAAACCAGAAGTAGTTGTGCCCAAACCCATCCTGAAGAGTAATATTCCAAAAGAGATCGAGGTGTCTTTACCATTTCCAGGAAGGATGAAGCGAAACAAAAAAGAAGCAGAGGATAGGGATCTAATGCACATCTTCAAGAAAGTGGAAATCAATGTTCCCCTACTGGACGCAATCAGGCAGGTGCCCCAATATGCCCGTTTCCTGAAGGACTTATGTACAAAGAAAGTGAGATTCACGGAGGAGGCACAAGTGGTTGTGAATGAAAATGTGTCAGCATTATTGCAGAAGAAGCTGCCTGAAAAGTGTGGAGACCCAGGGATGTTCTTTATTCCCTGTGAAATTGGAGGACTTCGAGTTGAAAGAGCTATGCTGGACTTAGGGGCATCGATCAATGTTATGCCCTTAAGCATTTTTGAAGAGCTGACCTTAGGACCACTCAAGGATACTAGGACAATTATTCAATTGGCTGACCGTTCCAATGTTTACCCCGAGGGAGTGCTGGAGGATGTCCTAATCAAGGTGGAAAGTCTGATTTTCCCAGCAGACTTCTATGTGCTGGACATGGGCAAAACCAATCCAAAGGCTGCCTGTATACTTTTGGGCAGACCATTCATGAAGACGGCACATACGAAGATTGATGTCGATAAGGGCACATTGACGTGCGAGTTCGATGGAGACAGAGTTACCTTCAATATCATGGAGGCAATGAAGTACCCCAATGACACTGAGGGTGTACATATGATCGACGTTTTTGAGCCTATGATCCAAGAAGAAATGCCAAGGCTGCTGGCAAGGGATCCACTTGAGTGGGTACTTTAGAACAGTAAAATCGATTGGGATGCTGAAGAGGAACGAGATAAGCAAATCAAAGAAGCAATTCTGCAATTATATCACATCGAAACTGGTTTTTCAAGGGATACACGTCTGCCTTTGCCCACAACAAGGTAGGGTGATAAACTGGTGCGGTCTATCATCAAGCCACCCAAGCTGGAGTTGAAGGAGTTGCCCGATCACCTCAAATATGCCTATTTGGGTGAAGGAGAGAATTTGCCAGTTATAATCAGTTCATCGTTGACCATGAAGCAGGAAGTTAAGTTGATAGCACTACTGAAGATGCACAAGGAAGCAATTGGATGGACCTTGGCCGATATCAAGGGCATAAGTTCCACTATTTGCATGCATCGGATCCAGTTGGAAGAAGGGGCAAAACTCGTGCAAGATCCCCAAAGGAAGCTGAATCCATTGATGAAAGAAGCTGTGTTAAAGGAGATTCTAAAGCTTCTCGATATGGGCATTATCTTCCCTGTGCCCGACAGTGAGTGGGTGAGTCCTATTCACGTTGTGCCCAAAAAGTCTGGAATCCAGGTTGTGGAGAATGAAAACAAGGAACTTATTCAGATGAGGCTGCAGACCGGATGGAGAGTTTGCATTGACTACTGCAAGTTGAATGCAGTCACAAAGAAAGATCACTTTCTTTTGCCTTTCATTGATCAAATGTTGGAGAGGCTTGCGGGAAAATCGTACTTCTGTTTTCTGGATGGGTATTCCGGTTATATGCAAATCTTGGTGGCCCAAGACGATCAAGGCAAAACGACATTCACTTGCCCCTTTGGCACATTTGCTTACAGAAGGATGCCTTTAGGCCTTTGCAATGCTCCAGGCACATTCCAACGGTGCATGATGAGCATATTTTCTAATATGTTTGAGACTTGTATTGAGATCTTTATGGATGACTTCACGGTTTATGGAGATAGCTTTGATCAATGTCTTGATCATTTGAGCAAGGTACTTAGCCGCTGTGTGGAAAAAGACTTGGTGTTGAATTATGAGAAGTGTCACTTTATGGTGAGAGAAGGAATCGTGCTGGGACATGTAGTATCCGAGCGAGGAATTGAGGTGGACAGGGCAAAAGTGGAGGTCATTGCCAAATTGCCCTATCCCATCAATGTTAAGCAGATTCGGGCATTTCTAGGCCATGCGGGTTTCTATCGTCGATTCATTAAGGACTTCGCAAAGATTGCTCAACCACTCACAAACCTACTACAATTAGAGGTAAAATTTGACTTTGATGATGACTGCAAAAAAGCTTTTCATACATTGCAGAATATGTTAGTGTCTTCCCCCATTATCCAACCTCCGGATTGGGGAATACCATTTGAGGTGATGTGTGATGCCAGTGGATTTGCCGTGGGAGCAGTTTTGGGGCAGAAAAGAGGCAAAGAGAGCTATGTTATCTATTATGCCTCCAAGACACTAAATGCCGCGCAACGCAACTATACCACCACGGAGAAGGAGCTGTTAGCAGTAGTGTTCACTTTTGAGAAGTTCCGTTCCTATCTGCTGGGGGCACAAGTGATTGTTTACACGGATCACGCAGCTCTGAAGTACCTACTGTCTAAGAAGGAGTCAAAGCCAAGACTCATAAGGTGGATATTGCTCTTACAAGAGTTCGATGTGCAGATCAAAGACAAGACTGGGGTAGAAAACCTGGTTGCAGACCATCTCAGCCGTCTGATGGTTGAGAGCAAAGAAGAAATCACTAAGAATTTTCCAGATGAGCACTTGTATGAGGTTGCGGGCAAAACAGCAAGGGAGCCATGGTTTGCCGACATAGTGAATTATCTGGTCGCAAGGCAGTTTCCAGTTGGTTTGAGTGATTATCAAAGGAATAAAATGAAGCGTGAGTGCAGGTTCTATCTCTGGGAAGCACCAACTCTTTGGAAAATTGGAACTGATCAAGTCATAAGGAGGTGCGTCAGTGATGATGAGGTCCTAGACATCTTGAAATTCTGCCATAACAATGCATGTGGAGGACATTTTGGACCACGAAGAACAGCAAGGAAGGTATTAGATGGAGGATTTTACTGGCCTACATTATTCAGGGATGCTTATATATTTGTGAAGAAGTGCAAGAATTGCCAGATGACTGGGAATATTTCTATTCGGGAGGCCATGCCACAAACACCCATCATGCCCGTGGAAATCTTCGACATATGGGGCATAGATTTCATGGGACCATTTCCCAGGTCAGGTAATAATCTCTACATTATCCTGGCTGTAGATTATGTGTCCAAATAGGTGGAGGCAAAAGCCACTCCAACGAACGATGCAAATACAGTGGTGAAGTTCCTGAGGGCAAATGTGTTCTGTCGCTTCGGAATGCCCAAAGTCCTGATCAGTGATCAAGGGACTCATTTCTGCAACTCAGTCATAAAGAAGATGATGGCAAAGTATGGGGTCACACACAAGGTTACTACTGCATATCACCCCCAGGCAAATGGACAAGCAGAAGTCTCAAACAGGGAGATCAAAAATATTCTAGAGAAAGTTGTTGGACCAACGCGCAAAGACTGGAGCAATAACTTGAAAGATGCTCTGTGGGCATATCGCACAGCCTACAAGACACCTATTGGGATGTCTCCTTATAGGCTGGTTTTTGGAAAGTATTGCAATTTGTCCGTAGGAATGGAGCATAAAGCATTTTGGGCAATCAAGAAGTTGAATTTCAATAATGAATGCGCTGGAATTGAGAGGAAACTGCAGATCCAAGAATTGGAAGAGTTGAGGTCCGAGGCCTATGATAATGCTGTGATGTATAAAGAAAGGACCAAGAGATACCACGATGCACTCGCAAGGGGCAAACAGTTGCTCTGTGGGCAAAAGGTACTCGTATTTAACTCAAAGCTCAAATTGCATGCGGGCAAATTGAAGTCAAAATGGATGGGCCCCTATCTGGTGCAACATCAACACCCAAGTGGAGCAATCGATCTGGTGAACCCAAAAGATGGATGCGAATTTCGAGTCAATGGCCAGGGGTGAAACCCTACTTCGAGCAAGAGAAGGAAACTTGGGCAGAAACCCAAGTTTTGAGCAGTCCTGAGTACTACTGAAGGCACAACACGGTCGCGCCAAAGACCTTAAACAAAGGTGCTGGACGGGAGGCAACCCAGTTTGTTTACTTGCTTTAATTTCAATTATGTTTGTTATTTGTATTTTGTTTGTGAATTAACGCTGCAGGAAGGCAAAGACTAGAAACGCATCGCTATGGGCAAAGTCATGTGCAGGGCACAACAAGGTTCAAGTGTGTGGGTGGGGACTGTAGCTGATTTGACTGATTGGACAGGGCCAGTAGCTGCAGAGACGGTTGGCTTCCCCATGCAGTTTCGATAGTGGTTGAAAATTGAAGCCGAAAAAAAAGGGGAGTGAGGGAGAAATGAAATATTCAGATAACTATTTCAAATTATAAACATATCTCCTTCCTCAATTCAAAATTCCCCAAATCTCTCAAAATTAGGCACAACCGTTCCCTAAATTCTCAGCCGCGATCACTCTGCACAAATCCACCACCCTCACAACACCCCACGTCCCCAGGAGCATTTCAAATACCCCCCCTCCGCCTTTGATTTCTCACAACTCAAGCAAATCAAACCCTATCTCCCCAAATTCCCCAACCCCCTATCAAAGAAAAAATGGTGAAGGCGAAGAAAACCGGAGACACTACCAAGCGAGGAACACGGTACGCCCTTCTTTAACCATTGAATTCCTTTCCTCGTATGAGTTTAAACCAGTGCAGGGATTTGGTCTGGAGACACCCGGAGTTGTGAACTTCTATATAGCTAGAGAAAGCTATAGCATGTCAATCTCAGGATTGAATCTGTTGTTGGATTTTATCCAACCAAAAGATGTGCATGCGAAGTGGTACAAGGAAGCAGCAACTAGCGTCGGCGATGATTGGAGTCCAAACATTCAGCAACGGTGGGAGGAAATTGGAGGCAAAGGCTTCTATCTTTCGGGCTCAAGCAAGGACAAGCACCTCTCTGACCACGCCCTCCAGATTTGCCATAGATGGATGGCATTCAACCTTTATGGGCGCAAGGATGGCACAGACCAAGTGACACAGCAGGAGGTATTTCTATTATGGAACATGGTGCACAAGCGGAAGGTCAACCTCGGTTACATTCTGGCGGTCCAATTTTCAAGCTTAGACCAGCAACACCAGAGCAACTGTTGTAGCTTTGGGCATGTTCGTGGCTAGAGTGTTTGAAGGTTTGAAAGGTGGCAACCTCGACGACATCTTTGAGGGGTACCCAGAGCTTGACGAAACGACAGAGTATCTCGATGCCCAGAGGCTGGAGCAGATGCAGCTAGTTGGGTTCACTGAAGAGAACACCCCATATTTCCTCCCTTTTGACGAACCAACATACTTTGACAAGAGAAAGGCCCCCATGGCACAAGAAGGATCACCCAGGGCACAAGAAGGACCGAGCAGGGCACAGAGCAGTGCAGATTCAAAGAAGCTTGAAAGAGTTGAGAAAGCCCTGCAGAGCATTTGTGTTCATCTCGGGTTAGACTACCCCTCCTCTCCTTAAGTCATGTTTTATCCCCAGTAGTTTAGGATTTTCTTTTATTTTTGTTTGTGTGTTTAGTGTCTACTTTTGTTTCTATATTTGCGTCTGTGTATATAGAGTCTGTTTTGGGCATATCTAACCCACATTACTGCTTGTGCCCGCAAGGGTACTTTGCACAGCAAGTGTGTGGGAGGGATATGCCTAGGTCGTTGTGTTTGTATGTTTTGTTTTTATTTTGTGTGTGCATGTTGAGTCTATAGCATATGAGTCATGGATTGACATTGGGCATATATGGACATAAATTTATTGTTAGGCAAATGGAATTAATCAATCGCATGTGAAAGCAATATATAACTACCCAGTGAGCTTTGAGCCCAAATTACATTTGCGACTTCTTTCTGTGTGTTTAAATTCCACCACCTCATTTGATGATTACTTGCTTATGCCCTGTCAAACTTGATTTCATGCATGCTTAGATGATTAAGGCATTTTCGTTTGTCATTATTTGGCCATATTATTCACGGATAAATGCTTCCTATTGTTGCCATTATTTGAGCCTGCTTAATTGTTCATGACCTATGTTCTGAAAATCTCTCTTTAAAGAGTATCTTATGACTGGGAATGAAACCTTCTATACTCGTATTGGTAGCATGTTTAAGCCAAATAGTGACAGGATGCCAGAAATGGGCACAAAGAAAGAAAATAAATAAAAAAAAATAAAAAAAATAAAATAATAAAAAGGTGTTTAAATTTTTATGATTTCCCAGGTTGTTATGTGGGCACAGAGCTACCAGTGCTGATTTTGTCCGAATACTATTGAAGGTAGCCAGTTCCTAAATATTTCCAACCTTGATCCGCATGCCCCATTACAACCCTCACAAGACCTTTTGATATGCATGCATGTGAATATTGTAAATTGTTTATACAGGGTGTTTGCAAGTTTGTTAATGATGATTTGGTGGAATTGTTGAGAGTAAACACTTAACCTAAACACTCGAGAAAAAGGCGAGCTGAGTGTACACTACAATAGTAGCCTGAGTTTGATTGATTCGATTTGCCTGCATCATCATGTTCAACTGTTATGCCCTTTATCAACTTATGATTCATATGCTCTATTGTCTTGTTTTGAGTCTTTTGAGTCTTCTATTTTTTGTTGTTTTGAGTTAAAGTTACATTCATACTTGAGGACAAGTATAGTCCAAGTGTGTGGGTGTGATGAAGACTAAAATTCGTGCTTTTTCCTTTATCTTTTTACACCCTTTTTAAGTGTTTAGTATAGAGTCTAGTCTAGTTTTGGGGGTAAAGCTGATTGCAGGAGGCTGAGGGCACAAAACCACCACAAAAGGCACAAACAGGTGTTATTTATGCTGAGGGCACAAGGGACTGATTTGCCTGCCGAGGACCCAGTCAAAGTTGTTGCGAGAATTGCGCAACAGAATCGCGGGCCAGCTCCTATATGCACGTGGAGGTGATGTGGCGGTCAGTTCCGAGTCTTGGGGAGGTCTAAGCACGTTGGAAAGGAAGTGGGGACATCAGAAAGCTGCTGGAGACGCTAGGGTTTGTTGCTACCACTCCTAAAAATAAGGAAGAACATGGAGCATGAATAGGAGGAAGTGGAGGAGTGCAAGAACCCCTGCGTAGGTGAAATCTGGGCTGCTTGAAGCCTTAATTCAGTTGCTATAAATACTTTTATTTGTTTTCATATCAAACACGCACGCGGACACACACTCGTTTTGCACCGCGAAGATACAATTTCCCGTTTTCGTACTTAGTTTATTTTCTGGATATTCTGTCTGCCTGAAGCTGGCGGTTTGCCCGCATAAAGGTAGTTCAGTTGTTTTGTTGGCAAAACTGGGGTTGGGCCCAGAAGTTATTCCAGTTATTTCCTTTCCAAGTAAGATGTCTTTTATCATTTCTTTTACTTTCGTTTCTATGTTTAGTGGCTAAGTATCCACTGTTCAAGTCAAAGTAATGGTCTAAGGGTAGAATATGTGCATGAGGTAATCGGACTTTAACGCCTTAAGGGTTCACAATCTTAACTTGTTTTTCACTTAGACATAGGTAAAGGGTGGTTGGAGATGAAAGCGCGCATTTCTGATTAACTGGTACTAGTGTTAGTTACGTGGGAGTGTGTAGGTGACCCATGCCTCGATACCCGCATAGTAACAAATCCGGGGGTGACAGCCTTGGTAGTTAAGATTGAGTAGTATATGCAGGCACAAGACCGTGTCAAACCTACTAGAATCGGGTCGCTTTTGCCCTCAAAGCTGCTATGCTTGCAAAACCTTTGTGTGATTCTCTCCTTAGGTTCCTGTATGTTAGGTCCCTAGGTGCCGATCGTATCATCTAGACGATATAATGTAAGAAGTGATTGGGGAGTGGCCGATCGTATCCATTTCCTATAACCGGTTAACCCTCAAAGTGACAATTACCCATATTTGGCCATAGGGATTCGATTTTTGATCTTTCTGCTAGTGTGGGCACAACGGGTAGTAGCGTTAATTACATGTGTTTTACCCGGGATTGCGCATACCTACCGAATGACTTGATGCTTTGATTTGAACACTTTTATTACTAATATTTTCTCTTGTGATTTCCTTTTCAGCATTTAGTTAGTTTAAGTTTATTAGCAAGGTTTTTAGAGTGACACTGAAGACCCAAACCAAAACTAAGAAAAGATAGAAGGTTATGAACACTCCTCGTGGAATCGACATCCGTCTTCACCAACTATACTAGCCGTTGAGGGCAGATTAAGCATTTGTGGACTATTTGTTCACAAGTGTATTTTTGCACACTAAAACGACGGTGTGCCACTCACCCAATCTTTTATTCCTTTCAGGCAAGAACTCAGACGGTATATGAGCGAACAAGATGTAATGATGGTGATCAAATGGTCAAGCATGATAAAATGAGAATATTTATTTTATTTTATTTTTGACTTTATTTTATATAATAAATGTCAATTTATGATGAAAACTTCCGCTATATTTTCAATAAATTATTTTATTAATAAGAGCATGAGTGATGTGCCATTTTTTTTATTAAAAGTGAAATTGGGGCATTACACATTTACTCCTGACATTTCATCCTCATTGTCACCTAAATCAAAATCTAAACCTTCATCAATTCCAGCTTCATTATCACCCAAATCAAAATCTAAACCTTCATCAATTTCAGCTTCATTCTCACCCACATCCAAATCTAAACCCTCATCAATTTCAGTTTCATTATCACCCAAACCTAAATCTAAACCTTCATCAATTTCAGTTTCATTAGAAGTTAAACCCCTACACAACCCATGATTATTGCCTTTCATATCCCCTATATTGTCTTCCATTGGATAAATATGCACATCAGACTCACAATTTAACTCCTTAATTAGATTCACCAATTCATTTAATCCACCATCATCTTCCATACACCTAAGTCCCGTCTAATGTATGTCCTGGGATTAGATAAGCCAATAATTTCACGTTTTCCATCTTAAACTCTTCCTTATATTTTTTTAGCATGTGAGTAAAACATAGAAAATCTACATCCCCCGTTCGTTTATCGCACTCCCATCAATGTAATTCAAGTTTGGTAAATTTACCCACCTACCCATAAAATGGTACACCAAAGAAACCACCTCAATATCCATATCTACAAAATAAAATAAAAAATTACAAGAAATTAGACACAGTCCAAAATAAATAATTATTAATTCAAAAACTTGTAAATTTTGCAACACCTACCCATAAAACGTAACTTAAGTTTGGTAAATTTTCCTACCTACCCATAAAATGGTACACCAAAGAAACCAACTCTATATCCATATCTACAAAACCAAATAAAAAATTACAAGAAATTAGATACAATCCAAAATAAATAATTATTCATTCAAAAACTTGTAAATTTTGCAACATATTCTATTGTTCTTCTGACAATGAATTGTTCAAATTATTTTGGGTTTCATAATTTTTCCATTATTTGCACTAAAGAATAATATTTTTGTACAAAAAGAGGCATGTATCTTTTACCTTTTATCGGATTTGTGGGTTACATATACTGCCTTGCGGACCACTACTGCTCAACTTTGCACTGCACGAAATGGAGGGTCACTTTCAACTTGAAACTGTACCAATTATTTGGGGGATTTGGGGAGTTAGGAATTAGGGCTTGAAACTTCAACTTGCATCTGCTCGTAAGAATTTTTAGAGGCTTGGAACTCTAATTAGGGATTTTTAGAGGCTTGAAACTTAATCATTTGCATCTGTTCGTAAGGATTTAGGGGAGTTAGGAATTACGGCTTTTCACGTTTAAGGTGTTCTAAATGAAGAACAAACGTCGTTAGCTCAATAAATAGACATCATTTCTAACTCGGTAACGAAGGCGAGACGGAAGGGCATGGTTGTACCGATTTTAAATCTTAAGGGGCCGAATGGACCGAGTTAAATTTTAAGTCCTAACCGGTACTCGACCAATACCTTACGTATTTTTTTGTACCTTTGCCCTATTTTTATTATTACCTATTATTTTTATCATGATCATTATTCTTATTAAGCTTAGTGGAACTTTTATATCTTTTTAAATTAAAATATTTTATATAAGTTGATCCATTTTCAAAGTCATTACATAATATTATTGCAATGAATAATTATTTGAAAGTGTACGAATATTATATGGCTATTTTATTTTGTAAAGCTAATTGGATTTTGAATGTTTAAAAAAAGAGTTGATTAATTATCTTTTAGTTATCTCAAGTATTTATTTTATTTTGAATAAATATTTAAATAATTAATCTTTTCATTTTCCTATATTAATCTCTAACATTAAACATCAAATTTTTCCACTCCAAAATTTATTTTTACAATTTAATTTGAGACCTTTCATAGCTACAAGTTTACTATAAATAGAGGCTTAATTTGTTTTCATTATCAAAACACATCAAAAGAAATTCAAATTCAAGCTTTTCAAAGAGGTAAAATTCATATGCATATGCATATGCATTACATTGGGAAAAGGGTTTGAGTGAGTTTTAAGGGGGAAGAATTTTCGACAGTGGTGGTTGTCGGTGGTTGATGGGGAATGAGGAAGAGGAGGAAGAAAGATAAGATTTATGAGTTTTTGTGGTTTCTTTGAGAGAGAGAGAAGATGGTGAGTTTTGATATTAATGTTTCTAGGTTGTTTGTTGTTTGTTGTTTGTGAGGGAGCATGAGAGATTAAATATTTATTCTTGTTGTTCTCGTAAAAGATGGCTGCATAGAAAAAGAGTTTTATTTTTTCTTTATTTATCCTAATGGATTTGGGTATAATTTTTATCAATATTATTTTAGGATGTCGAGAGAGATTCATAATGAGGGCTTATAGGAGATTAGTTGGGTATAAATCCATGCATCATTATTTTTGTAAAAATTATATTATTTTATTGAATCATATCATTCATGCAAATTATTGTAAACTTATTATAATTTATTTATTTATATTTATCTAACTATTTATTTATTATTTCTATGTTAATGTTTATATATTTAGTTTATTAATATGTGGCGAGTGGAACTAATCAGTCTCATATTTTCTAAAGTTAAAAGTTCAAGTCAAGATTAAGGTGGGGAATTCGATGTAGCACATATTATTATTTGTTAGGAAAAACTATCAAGGTTTTTCTTACAAGGGGTTTTGATGAGATGTCAAAATATGTCAAAATATGAAAAGAGCCTTGAAAGAACTGAAAAGAAATCAAGCAGAAAACTAAAGATGATCAGAGCCAAAGCTGTCAAAGCCAACAGATATGATCAATTCGTGTGAAAGAAGAGAGAAGAATAGAGAGAAAAAGAAGACTGTAGCTTGCTAGAGTAATTAGCAAGACAAAACTGAAAGTTGTAGGTACTTGAGAGAGAAAGTACCAACTGCCATCAGTCTACAGTGATGAACTGATGGACATACCAGTTCAAGGCCGACACCAGCTGAAGAGATATTCCAGCTGAAGTGATGAACTGATGGACATACCAGTTCAAGGCCGACACCAGCCGAAGAGATGTTCCAACTGAAGAGAACTGAAGCACATACCAGTTCTAGGCCGCCACCAGCTGAAGAGATGTTCCAGCTGAAGAGAACTGAAGCACATACCAGTTCTAGGCCGCCACCAGCTGAAGAGAACTGAAGCACATACCAGTTCTAGTCCAAAACCAGCTGAAGAAATGTTCCAGTCAAAGGAAGATCCTAGCTGAAGGGAATACCAGCTGAAAGAGAAGAACTGAGGGACATGCCAGTAGAGCTGTCAAAATTAGCCCGGCCCGACCTACCCGAGCAATGGGCTGGGCTGGGCTCAAAAATAGAAGGCCCAAAAAAAATCGAGCCTATATAGCCCGGCCCAGTGGGCCGATCGGGCCAAACGGGCCTGGGCCAAAAAAGCCCAAAAATTCGGGACAAATTAGATGGCCCGATTTTTTTTAAATTTCTTATTATCTGTATTCTATAGACTGTAGACTGTAGTACAACGATACGAAAACAACACAAACACAATACAGAAATTGTGAAAGATAAACCCACGCGGCCACGCTGCTCACATGAACCCTAGCATACCGCCCCATCTCATTGCCGCTCTTTTAGTCGCCGGCTCACCGTCATTTCTCATCACCGCCTTTCTCATCTTCGTCTTTCTCCGTCAGACCGTCACTCATCGACACCCCATCTTCACCGCTTTTCTCATCACCGCCCTATTGGTAACTGGTAAGTGTGAGATTGATGCTCTATTGCCTATTGCTTTTGATGAAAGTCGGCACTCCTAAGTTAAGTAAAAATAGTTGAATACACTCTGTGACTACTAGATTCAAACAAGATATTGATTGCTCTATCTTTGTACTGAAAGAGGAAATATTTTATTTATGTCTATCTATGGCTCTATCAATGTATTAGAGGCTTCGTTCGAGTTATCCTCTACGCGTTGCTTCATTCGAGTTATTCAATCCTGAAATTTTATGAACATTCAAAACCCTTATCTATCTTGGCAGGGTATGCGACCTTGTGAAGCTACCTCACTTCTTCTGTTGCAGTGGTTTCAAGCCAAACCCCAAAAATAATAACAACTAGGACTCTCTTGTGTTCCTGATCTGCATATTGCATGATTGAAGTTGATTTGAGGTAGCAGACTAGCAGGTTTTAGTTATGGAGGAAATCAGATATACTGAATCAGTGTGTTTTCTCTTAAATTTGGTTGATCATATTACATGTGGGCTATGGATACTGCTGCTGTGAGAGAGTAGACATATTTGCAGTTGTTAATTAGGTTCAGGTTCTCTGCTCAGTGATGAATAATACTCATGTTAAATTTGGGCGCACTCTACTTATTTATAAAGTGATATTTCATTGCCATTGAACTTGGATGTAGAGGATTTATTCGATTTATTTTGTTTTTATGCATCTTTATATAGTTGCTGTATATAATGGGAACTTTTAATCCCTTGGAAATTCTATGATACACTTGCACACACTACATCAACCCATACAAATATGAAATAAACTAAGAAATTATGTTATAATAGAGTTCAAATTTATGGCGATTTATCTCACCAACTTCAAGCGCCTGGTCCATAAAATGCTCGAAATAGTGGATGAGGTTAGGATAATTTTACAGATTATTTTATTACCGCAAAATATGATTTTTGTCATCCATTTTTGCATTCTAACTTCTAAGACAAGTTGTTTTATTATTTTAAAAATTTGGGAGTTTAATATATAGTCTGTATTCTGTCTGCTAAACAGATTCTTTGTGTGTATGTGATTTTAATTTTATTCTATTGCCTACTAAAATTTTGTTTATTTTATTAATGAAGGACAATAGTCGATATGGAGAAGGGCATTGAGGATATGGAGGACATGGATGATGAGCTGAACGATGATTTGCAAATAATGGGATCTTTCCCTGTTTCTGAGAGTAGTAAAGGTACCAATATTAACATTGAATCTAGTAGTACTACCTTTAAAACTAAGGGCAATAGTGCTAGGGAGACTAAGGGCAAGGGTAAGAGTGCTAGGGAAGTGACTGAAAATGATGATGATACAACTCCAGCTTCTAAAAAGCTTAGATCCGATGTGTGGGATTTTTTTACAAGGGTTGGCATTAGAGATGGGGTAGAGAAATGTCAATGCAATCTTTGTGAAAAATTCTACACTAGCAGATCTTCATCCGGCACCAACCATTTAAGACGTCATGTTGAAAAGTGCTTGAAGTTTGAGAATGTGAATGTTATGTTGGATAAGCAAGCTACATTATTGAACAAATGGAAATTTGATGCTAAGGAGTATAGAAATGCATTGGCTAGATGTATTATTAAACATGATCTTCCATTTAGCTATGCTGAATATGATGGGGTTAATGATTTGAATAAACTCTTGAATCCTGAATTTAAGTCCATCAGTAGAAACACTGCAAAAAGTGATTGCATGAATGTGTTTCTAATTGAAAATAAAAAATTGAAGAGTTTGTTAGCCACTATTCCTGGGAGAATATGTTTGACTTCTAATTGTTGGACTGCTGTGACTAATCAAGCATATATGACTGTGACTGCACATTATTTTGATGAAAATTGAAAATTGAATAATAAATTGCTTTCATTCTGTGAGTTGGATAGTCCACATTCAGGGTTTGAATTATCAGGAAAATTGCTGGGAGTACTCAAGGATTAGAGCATAGAATCTAAGATCTTTACACTCACATTGAATAATGCTACTAATTGTGATAGCCTAGTAAGAATTTTGAAAGATAGACTTAATTTGCAACATGGCTTGTTATGTGAAGGTGAATTCTTCCATGTTAGGTGTTGTGCACATATCTTGAACTTGATTGTTCAAGAGGGTTTAAAGGTGGCGGAAAATGCATTGAAAAAAATTAGATCGAGTGTTAAGTATATGAAGGCATCGGATGGGAGGTTGAGATAATTCCAAGCATGCATTGAAGAGGTTCACTTAACTGATGTTGGTGGGTGTTTCTTGAGGTTGGATGTGTCGACTAGATGAAATTCTACGTACTTGATGCTTGAAAGTGTAATTAAGTATCGTAATGCATTCACTAGTTTGAGCTACAATGATACAAATTACAAGTATTGCCCGACTAATGAAGAGTGGGAAATAACAGAAAAGATGCACACTTTGTTGGAACCATTTTATGAGATTACTAGCTTGTTATCCAGGTCATCCTATCCTACCTCAAATTTAAATTTCAAGTATATCGCAATCATAAAAACCTAGCTGGTTGAACTTATGGGTTCCAAAGATGTTGTGATCAAAGATATAGCGTCAGCTATGAAACTCAAATTTGACAAATATTGGGATGATTATTGTGTTATTCTTGCATTTGGATGTGTTCTTGACCCGAGCTCAAAATTGAAAATGATGAGGTTTTTCTTTCAAGAACTTTATCCACAAGATTATGCAGAGAAGGTAGATAAGCTAAAGAGCTCTTTGTATAAGCTCTTTAGTCAAATGAAAGAGTTGGTGTTGCATCAGTCACATTTCCTACTGACTTACCAAAGACAAATCCAGCACCTAAGTCCAATCCTTTTGCTATAAGTATGATATTTCATTTTATGTATATATCTAAATATATAGTTTTCATTTTAATTTAACTTGTTTATTTTTGTTTATGTTGTGTTTGTTCAATTATAGAGGTTTCAACACCAATTGATTCAAGAGAAGTCAAATGAATCTGAGCTTAATACATACTTGGAAGAAGATTGCATTGTTAGGAGTACCATAGATATCTTAGAATATTGGAGGATAAACAAGCATCGTTTCCCTCGACTTGCAAAGATGGCTTGTGATATATTAAGTATTCTAGTCACAACAGTTGCTTCTGAATCAACATTTAGCATTGGTGGACGTATCTTGAACAAGTACAGGAATTGTTTGCTTCCTGAAACTATGCAAGCTCTCATTTGCACTCGTAATTGGTTGTATGGTTTCAAGGAAGCTGAAACTTCAGGTAATAATATATTTTTTCCTTACAATTCAATTTTAGTTTATTTACTTCCTGTTTTATGATATTTTTTAATTTTCAAATATAGAGCGAGAGGTGGAAGTGGAGGAGATATGATTATCGAACAAAGATTCAAATGTGGTTGACATTGAGCTTGATGAATGATGAATTGACAAAGGCATGCAATAGAAGACTATGATTTGAATTTTGGAACTTGGG
The DNA here is from genome assembly GCA_026008535.1 of Perilla frutescens. NCBI lineage: Eukaryota > Viridiplantae > Streptophyta > Magnoliopsida > Lamiales > Lamiaceae > Perilla > Perilla frutescens. The sequence continues at coordinate 36,857,326 of BRKX01000012.1, forward strand.
ATTTATAACTTATTATTTTTAATGTTTCTGACTATTTGGGATTGTAATTTTCATAATTTTTGTTACTTTGTGATTGGTATTTTGGATTTAACCGACTGATTATGCTTATGTCTAGTAGGATTTGGATTTATAACTATCCTCACAAAAATTCATTTCATTTTCTTAAAAAAAAACAAAATGGGCTGGCCCGACGGCCCGATAGGCAGCCTATGGGCTGGGCTGGGCTTGGAAATCTGCAGTCCGAAATATTTTAGGCTGGCCCGCTCGGCCCGATTTTTGGTCGGTGGCCCGATGGGCTCGGGCCAGGTCGGCCCGGTCCGACATTTTGACAGCCCTATATGCCAGTTCTAGATCATTCCCGACTGAAGAAATACCAGTTGAAGAGCACATCAGTTTGAACTAATGAACATCCCAGTCCACGATGACATCAACTGATGAAGACTACCAGCCGAAGAGAGGACAATCATGAGCTAAAGAAAATATCAGCTCAAAGAATACCAGCTGAAGAATGAAGTTCCAGCTGATGAAGCACCAGTTCGAAGAACCCCCGCCGAAGACGCATCATTTTTGAAGTCCAACTGATGAAGCGCCAGCAATCAAACTGAAGACCAGTCCATGAAAGTTCAAGCTGAAGAGACACAAGTCCAAAATACCAGCTAAAGAACACCGATTCAAACTGCCAGCTGAAGCATAAGCAAACTGGAGCTCAGAAGGCATCAAGCCCAAGCCCAGAAACGCCAGCTGAAGATGATCTCAACTGAAGCTTTCCAAACTGCCGAGGAACACGCAGAACTAACAGACAAAGGAACTGAAGATTCCAGCTGCCAGACAAAGCTCAGAACTGAAGATCAAGAAGGGAGCCGCAATTTAAATTCAGATAAGCCAAAGAAGATCTTGAAGTTAATGCAACCGAGATCTTGAAGCAAAAGCTCATCAGAAGAGCAATGGCATCCCAACGGCCCCATTAAATGAAAGCCTTGCAATTGGCTTTATCATTTATGATCCAACAGTGATCACCAGCGGTCACCAACTCAGCTATCTTTAAAAGGTGAGGTACCCCAGAGAAGACTGTGGGACTTTTGAGAATTTGGAGAGCACTTTAGTTAAGTCTTTCCGCGAAGATGTTCGCCGAAGCACTAAAGCCTCACGCTCAAAGAACTCAAAAAATCAAAAGTTCCAACTGATGAGAACGAGCCTTAACGCTCTTCGAGCTAGCTGCTGAAGATTTCCAGCCAGAGCTGTTCTCTCAGTCACCGTGCTTAAGTGATCAGCTACCCCAGCTCAGACGCAGACGCGCAAAGGAGCAACCCAGTTGATACCAATTTCAAGACTGTACTCTTGAAGATCGAGCGAGATCTAAAATCGTGAAAAGACGGGCAATATCACCTTATCTCTCCAGTGAGCAGTTGGGGATCGCAAGTGTGAGCTGTCGACCTACCGGTTGAGGAAGTTGAGAGTGCAGCTTCCGGGACAGCAACTGTCTTCATTGTGTAACTGTAATAAAGGAACTTTACACTTGCATAGTGAATTGCCCTACGGAAGGAAAAGAGGACGTAGAAGTTGAGCTTCGAACCTCTATAAACTGCTTGTGTGCTCTGCTTCAAATTTCAGTTCAGCTGCATGTTTTTAACTACACACTATAAGCACACACAGCACTTCAAGCTAGCAGATCTTCTAAACTGATCTCTGCATAGCACGGACAATATTTGCGAGTCAAAACGGGCCCTGAATATTCCGCATCTGAGTTCAGTTTTGTAATCAGTTTATTCACCCCCCCTATAAATTGATTCTGACTCACCCCAGGACCAACATTATTTATCCTTGTTATGCTGTTATGTAGGTTCACAATAATTAACCTACGAATTACTATAATATTATTGGCTGACAAGCAGTATATATTCTGATATATTAGCTGAGGGCTACCCATATTATAATTTATTATAATTGTATAACTTGGATAAATGAGTTCACCATTGAGTAAATAACACTCAACCCAAAGCTATTATTTATTTCAGGTTCATGATTTACTTGGATGATGTGCGTGGTGCCTGTGATGATGGATTTTAAAGAGCTTTTAATATTTAGCTTCTGTTGTATTAAAGTCAAATATTTTATATTTTAATAAAAGTGGCGTTCTTTTTATTATTTTATATAATGAAAATTGGGGCATGACATCATACATTCGCTAAACAATTTTCGAACCTTGTAATGAAATTTGAACTAAAATTTTCAAACTAATTTTAGATTTTCTGAATCTTCATCTCTCCGGAAATGAACGAATTTTGGGGAAAGGGTGAGGAGGTTGGCGACAATGATGAATAGCGGACATTTTGGGGCTAGTTGTCTCAATGGTGGGCGAGTGACTACTGAGTTGCAGATGGTGAAAATGGAAGGAAGAAGGCGGACGATGGTTAAGTAATTTTCTAATTAATTATTTTTTAATTAATTTATTTTTTAAAGTATAAAATAATTATTGTAGTGCAAATAGCAATAATTTTTTTCATTTGGCCGGGGATTAGACAATTGTCTCAGTCTCTTGTGAAGGAGTCTTTTTGTATTTTGTATTGTGGGTAGCAGATGTATGGTTGATTTTTGGCATGACAATTGGCTATGATATATCCTTGTTGATCGTCTTAACATTCATAATGGTGTCCATGCAAAGTTGACGGATAGAGTGGGAGATTTTTTGAAAAATGGTGTATAGGCATTCACGATATCCTTTGTGCGTGCTTTCCTGGAGGTGTTGTATGATATTCTTCATCATCATTTGACTCCGGGAGAGGATGAAAGAGTTTGGTCTAAATCTTTGCATGGTAATGTTACATCACGAATCGCTAGACTTCATACGAGAGTTCATTTTCCGTCGGTCAGATGGGGAAATGGATTTGGAATCCTTACATTCCTATTCGTAGATCATTGGTTACTTGGCATTTGCTTCTCTCTCGAATCCCTACTACGGATACTTTGCATGGTTTTATTGGACCAACTCTTTGTTTCATGTGTTGAGGGGCGAGGGAGACTTCTGATCATCTTTTTTGGAGCTATCCATTGGCTACTGAGGTTTGAAGTTGGGTGTTCGACATGTTTCGTATTGATGTGATCCAAGTTGTCTCCTTTTTATGAAGCTTTTGTTAGTTTTATGAATTGTTCTTTCAGTTCTCAGATTTTTCTCCTTTAGAGGGCAATGATTATTACAGTTGTTTGGGGAATCCGAACGTTTCGAAATAAGGCGATATATGAGAAGGTGATCATTTCAATTTTTGTGTTGATCAACATGGTTCGTGTTGCCCTTAGGGAGATGCAATATATGGGAGTGAATCGTGGTTTCATGTATAATGATGTTAATGATTTGCTTACTTTGAAAGCTCTAAAGGTTGATCTGAGGCCTTCTCTGCCAAGGAAGCTTATTTAGGTGATTTGGTGGCCTCCTCTGACTGGATGGATTAAGATAAATACTGATGGTTCAGCTATGGGAGCGCCGGGAGTTATGTCTATAGGTGGGGTGTTTCGTTTACATGATGGCTCAGTGATGGGATGCTTTCATACGGAGGAAGGTGTGGGTTTTGCATTTATTGCAGAGCTTATTGTCATGTTGGTGGCATTGGAGTGGGCTAGAAGACTGTCTTTGGATTTTATTTAGCTGGAGGCAGATTCAGTTTATGTGGTTTCTCTTTTGTCCTCTTGGAGTTTGCAGGTTCCTTGGAAGCTCAAAGCTCGTTGGCATGTGGTTCTTCAGTTCATTAGTCACATTCATTTTTGTGTTTCTCATATTTATAGAGAAGGGAATCGTGTTGCTGATATTTTAGCCTCACAAATAGTTTCTTCTGGTTTTTAGGATTCTGTTATTCCTTGTATCTCTGATGCTGTTTTACAGGATTTTTTTCTCCTGGTTATTTTAGATTTTTTTAGAGAAGTACTCTTTTTCCCATAAGATTTTTCCCATTCTGAGTTTTCCATATGTGTTTTAATAGGCTCCGGTCCTTCGAGTTATCGTCATGTGATTTCCGAGACTTTTAGGATTGTCACAGTTTTTTGTTTTTATTAATACAATTCATTTGGGGGTATAATCCTGTATATATATATATATATATAGGGGTTGGTTATAATAGGAACTAATCCCTATGTGAGAAATAAGGACAAATCTGAACCATACAAATATTGAGGATGGATGGTTGGGATTAAATGCTAAAAAATAGAATAAATCTAATATAATCTAATTAATAATTCAAAAAAGGGTAAAAATGTCACTTTAACAAATAATTTCATATGGAAATATTGATAAAATTGGCAGCAGATACATATATGTATCGAAATTAATTGAAGCTATCCATATTTGAAATTCATAGTAATCCATATATCACCAATATAAAGCCCAAAATTAACGATTCTTTCCATAAAAAATGGCGATTGTGACTGTAGAAGAAGAGCAACGACTGTGTTATGATTTCCGACAAGTTTGACAGATTTTTTTCAAGTTTTACAACAGCACCATTCAAAATCAAAAGAAGATCGACGATTTTTCTCCCAAATGAACGGCAGGTGCTACTATAGAACTAGTTGATTGCGGGTTTTCTGTTGTGAAGGCTACGCCAATATAACATGGAGACTGTGAAGGGAGGTTCCCAAGTAAGCAACAATAATGATCGAGAGAAAAACACAACTTGAATACAAACAAAAGATGTCGAGAGTGAAACAAGGTAATGATACTCATTTGATTTGAACATCATCGAGTTATTTGATAATGTTGTGTTGGTGTTTATTATGAATTAGTATCTATTTTACTTACTAATTTGTGTTGCTATCATTTTTTTTTTCTGATTTCGAATCTTGATTTTATATTTATGCGTTTTCTGTGTTGCTGTGAATTTTTTTCTAATTTCGAGTCTTGATTTTATATTTATGTGACGATCTGTTGAAAGAGTGAATGGATGCTAGAATAAGGTTTTTATATTACTGTGATATTGATTTTGTGATGTTATGTAGAAATTATTTTACAAGTTAGGGTGCATTTTGAATTAATTAAATTTTATAGATGATATATAGCAGCGCAAAAGGGGCAACAAATGAATCAGATATGCAAATGTAGGAATAAGGAGTAAAATGAAGCATGATAAAACTAAAAGTAGAAATATGTGAACTTAATTGTATGATCTAAAAATTTGTTTATTTGAAATTTTGATGCTTTGTATAGATTGATGTAATGCTTCTATATAATAGATATAACCTAACGATCGGGCATGATGGAAATGGGCTCTGATTTTGAGAATGAAATTTCCTTCCAGGAGAAGAATAAAAAGTGAAGATACAGATGGATGAATTAAGGACCAACTTCAAACATGATAAATGTATAGGTTGATATATGTATATATGACTCCATTATTTTGTAATTTGTTATTAAACATTTTGATTCTTGGTATGAATATATATATATATATATATATATATATATATATATATATATATATATTGCTGTGACATTGATTTTGCGATGTTATCTACAAATATCAGCAACACAAAAAGGGCAACAAGTGAATCAGAGATGCAAAGACAGCAACAGAGGAGTAAAACAATATGGTAAGAACAGTATTAAGTAATTACATTGATTAATGCGGCACAAATGTAATGTTGTTTGATTATGCCCCAGTTCTTCTTTCCCGCCCTTGACCAAGAACACTATTACATCATCTGTTTTGATATGAGAAAGAATGATGTTATTGTTATAGACAACTCTGATAAATGTGAATGTATGGATATAAAACCCAAGTATGGAGCAGGGTCTTTTATACGGGTAAGAAATTTATACTAGTATAAATGCTTTTATATATGAACTTCGGTGATAGTGCACCAACATAGAATAAGGGAACAACATATTAATTTTTGATGAACATTAAAGCATTAACTTATTTAGCACCAATAATGAATAAGAAAAGCATCTTAATTGTTGATGACAACCTGAAAAATTCAAGCAACGTATAATGAGAAAATGATAAATAAATTAAATATAGGTATTAAGACACAAACTTACTTAGCACTGACTTAGTACTGGGAAAGCTCCACAAATGTTGAAAACTATCTTTTGTAGTGAATCCCCTATCTTCACTAATAAATCATCCTAATGTAAAACAAACACATAATAGGTTATTTTTGCAATATGCAATCATTGCATTTTTCTGTTAGAGCTGAGAAAAATTATTATTTTACTAATGCTGAAATAATGCTTTCAAAAAAATACATTGTTGCTTAATGAATTTTAATTCATTATTTTAAATGTATTTCATGTATGCTAAACCTACATTTTTTTTATAGTTTGAGATATGTTAAATGTATTAATTAGTTCAAAGATATTATAGCAAAAAGTATTCGCTAATTTTCTAGATGCGGATGGGTTGAAGGTGAAGTTAACAACTATTAGACGAGCATGTAAGGAGATGTTACCAATGCCATGGAGATATGGGAAAAATAATAATGATTGTGACGTATATGTTATGCGCCATATGGAGACATATATGTAGCGGGCCATGAAATCTTGGGATTGCGGCCTTGAGAATATGAATATTGCAAAAATGAATCGTCTCCGAATGAAATAGTGTGCAGCCATACCAACATTCAAATTGAACATTCATGTAGAAGAGATTGCCAATAAGACTCGCTCTATCTTCGCGACTACTTGTATGAAAAAATAGCATTGTGTTAGTGATCTGTTGAAGGATGCTATGTGTAGTGTTGAATTTTAAATTGTGGAATTTATTTTATTTTAGAAGATTAGTAGTAAACACATGGGGTAAGTTTTTGGACATGTGGTTATATTTGTTGATAATTGGTAGTATTTTATAAATGTTGAGATGATATAGAACGATGTCTTTTGAAAATTATTTCAAATGCTTTTTTATGCATGGAAAATTATTTTGTTATGCATTGATTCATTAAGTTCAACTTTTTATTTATATTCTGATACAAAACATAGAACATAATGCTTATTATAGTATGAAGTTCTTGCGAAAATAATGTTAATGCATTATATTCTATTACTTAGTGCTTTGGTAGATATATAGTAATGCATAGAAACACAATACTTACTTTTATGCACACCGAGTGCTTTATTACTGAAACTAGCAATTCAATATACTACATTGTAATCAATTAAAGCATGCAAATTGATTATTTACATGGAACTATCTCTTTTGAAAAATGTTTCAAATGATTAATGATCTAGAAAATATAGCAACATTGATTTGTGGTGTATATGTGATATAGTGGAACACCTTACTAGTAGAAACTGACTTGAAAAAAATCAATAACGTTGACATTAAATGGTACAATGTCTTTTGAAAATTGTTTCAATTGCTTGATCAAGCATGGAATATTATTTTTTTACACATATATTGGTTTAAAGAAACTTTTTATTGATATCATGATTGAAAAAATAATAGAATATAATGCTTACTATATTATGAAGTTAGATAACTGTAGATTAATGCATAACTTTGGGGGAAAAATGACAAAGCATAGCTTTGGATCAAGTAAATTACAAAATTAATAAACATCTAACCAGTCAAGTGCAACAATTCTATTTAATGTCGAAATCATATATCTGGAATTGATAAATCGTAGCTTAGTGAGTAACATATTAACTAATGCTTGGTTAAATATTAGTTAGTGCTTTTGTATCTTTATATTAATGCATATCAAGCATAATTATTGATTTTTGTTCATATATATTGATACATATAAACCATAATTATTACTTTTATGCACGTTGGGTTCTTTATTACATGAATAATCCACATTATATTTATAATGTCGAAAATATAACAACAATATTTTGCTATGCATATTTGATCTATTAAAACACCTTAATTATGCCCAGGTTCTTGAAAGATTTAAATAATGATTTTTAACATATATGTTATTGCTATGTATGCTTTATATTAATGCTACGTAATTGATAAGTATTATCTATAGAATTGTGAAATTGTATATGAGGATACAAAACAATAATTAATGCTTTGTAATACATATATTAGAGCTTTTAAAGGCATATATGAATGACTGGCAACACATTAATTTCAATAAGAAGCAAACATAGGGATATTAATTCTTAATAACATTTTCATTCACTATAAAATTACATAACATATTTAATGTAACGTATATAATTTTTCTTGGTACAATAAAAAATACAACCACGTGTACTGCACATACATCATTGTTTGCTAAGATAATTTTCAGCATCGTGATTGGATTTTTACCCATATATAATGCATGTTCTTAATGGTTTCTTCCCATGTTCAATTGTTTTATCGCTCTTCGATTTGAGATGACTGTCACTTCCTTTTGTCTTTACTAGATCTAGTGGCTTAGCAATAACTTGATCTGATAAAGTTGATTGATAATACTCCTCAAACAACTTCTTCGCATATTCAGTTGATTTATTACATCCACTTACTTTGAATATATCTTTCACATCTCTAGTGGCTTGCAGCGGAATGAGATATATCTGAAGAAAATAGTAGACGCCATTTGAGAGAATTTAGAGGATAGAAAGAACTGTATTATTATTTCATACTCACGGGATTGTTTACAGCCTCTTTTAATAGAGGAAAACACATCACTAGAAAGGAAATAAATCAATATATTATTTGTATCAATCTAGATCCTAATTTATCGGCTTGACTACTTCTTCTTTCCAACACTCCCCCTCAAGTTTAGCAGTGGGATCTCTGATGCTTAACTTGCGAAGGACTTCAGCAAAATTCTTGGAATTTACAGCCTTAGTTAGGATATCCGCCAACTGATCCTCAGATCGAACGTATGGTAACTCGATGATACCACTTTCGATCTTCTCCTTGATAAAATGTCGGTCTACCTCAACATGTTTTGTTCTATCATGCTGAACAGGATTCTCTGAAATGCTAATCGCGGCTTTGTTGTCACAGAACAACTGACTCCTTTGTGATGGTGAGAAGCCAATCTCGGTCAGTAATTTCCTCAGCCATAAGATTTCTGTGATTCCACTTTTGATTCCTCTGAACTCAGCTTCAGCACTTGATAGAGCCACAACCTTTTGTTTCTTACTTCTCCACGTGACTAAGTTTCCTCCAAGAAATGTAAAATATCCACCTGTAGATCGTCTGTCCATAAGATTTCCAGCCCAATCTGCATCAGTAAATCCATGTATGTCCAGATGTCCAGTCTTCTCAAGTAACACTCCATATCCAACAGTTCCTTTGAGATACCGGACAATTCTTAAGGCAGCTTCCATATGTTCCAGTTGAGGTTGGTGCATGAACTGACTAACAACGCCAACTGCATAGGCAATGTCAGGCCGGGTGTGAGATAAATAGATCAGTTTTCCAACCAGACGCTGGTACCTCTCCCTATCTGCTAGTGCCGCTCCCTCACAAATCTGTAGCCCATGGTTGACCACAATTGGTGTATCAGCCGGCTTACAATCGAGTAGGCCTGTCTCAGCTAGCAGATCTAGAACATATTTCTTCTGGCGCAAGAATATCCCTTTTCCTGATCTCAGCACCTCAATGCCAAGAAAATATTTGAGAATCCCCAGATCTTTCATTTCAAACTCGTGAAACAAGTTTTTCCTTAGCCTCATGATTTCTTCAGTATCATCACCGGTGATAATCATATCATCTACATAGATGATTAAACATGTTACCCGGTTATTTCTCTTCTTCAAGAACAGTGTATGGTCAGAATTACTCTGTTTGTATCCATACTTCACCATGGCATCGGTGAACCTGCCGAACCACGCTCGAGGTGATTATTTCAGGCCGTACAATGTTTTCCTCAACTGGCACCCTTCACCGCTTTTAAACTCCTCTGAGAGACCTAGAGGTGCCTGCATGTATACTTCCTTTTTTAATTCCCCGTGGAGGAAGGCATTGGTAACGTCAAATTGATGAAGTGGCCAATCCTTGTTTGCTGCAATCGACAATAACACCCTAATAGTATTCATCTTTGCAACAGGGGAGAACGTCTCAGAGTAATCAATCCCATATGTCTGAGTGTAGCCTTTTGCTACAAGCCGGGCTTTGTATCTCTCAATAGTACCATTGGGTCGTCGTTTGATAGTGAAAACCCATCTACACCCGACATGTTTCTTATCTCTTGGCAACATACACTTCTCCCAAGTGTTGTTTCTGGCCAATGCATCCAGTTCCTTTTTCATAGCCTCTTTCCAGCATTCATGCTTCATAGCTTCTTCGGCAGAAGATGGAATTTCTTCTTCTCTCAATATTGCGGCTTCAAAAGCTTGAGCCATTTCAGTAAGATGCTCTGTAGCACAATTTCCTACAGAGTATCTTGATCTCCTTCCAGTATGTTCGGGGGAATATCTCTTGGGAGGAATTCCCCTAGTGCTTCTTGGAGGTAGGACATACCTCTCCACTCCCGTACTGACTTCCATTCTTTCACTTTCAGCGGTAGTAGTGTCACTACCTGTTTCTTCACTGATTTCTTCCCTGTCATTTTCGTTAGTCTCCAAAGAAGAATCTGAATTACCAATATCAACAGAATTCCGTACCTCAGATATCAGAAGGGGAGTGGATGTCTCAGGAACATGGATACCAAAATCAACGGATTGTACAGTGTCTGAAGATATCTCAGCGGTACTGTTAACTTCATCTATTGGACTAGGTCCCAATTCAGGCTCAGCATGCATTGGTGTTGTTAACCAACTTATGGAGTCGCTAGGTTCCATACTCTCCCCCTGACTCCTAAGATGGTGGAAAAAATACTCTTCCTCTAGAAAATCACAGTTCATGGTGGTGAACATGCGACGAGACTTGGGATCGTAGCAACGGTATCCCTTTTGGTGAATACCGTAGCCAACAAAGACACATTTGACAGCACACGGAGAGAATTTATCTCGGTTATATTTTGGAAGATGAACAAAAACTGAACAACCAAAGACTTTGGGTGGAAGAGTAAGGGCAACAGGGACTTGAGCTTGTTCGGATAAGGCTTTGAGTGGAGTTTGAAATTGTAAGGCTTTTGTAGGAAGACGGTTTAAAAGGTATACAGAAGTAGCAAGGACTTCAGGCCAGAACTCAGATGGGGTGCGGGATTCGAGCAACATAGCTCGGGCCATTTCAAGAAGAATTCTATTTTTTCTTTCAGCAACACCATTTTGTTCAGGGGTGTGTGGACAGGTGGTTTGATGGACAATACCGTGTTGAGTAAAGAAGTGAGACATCCTAGAATTAACATATTCCCCTCCATTGTCGGAGCGAAGTATCTTAATGGTTTTTTGGAATTGAGTATGAATAAGGGCAAAAAAATGTGAAAATTTGTCAAAGACCTTTGATTTATTTTTTAAAAAATAAATCCAAGTCATGCGGGAACAGTCATCGATAAATAATAAAAAATATTGATACCCGGGACCCCCAACAACACATGCAGGATCCCAAATATCAGAATAAACTAAAGAAAAAATAGAATCAACACGAGTATTATTAGGCTTAAAAGACTGTCTGTGGCTCTTGGCCAAAACACAAGTATCACAGTGCATGTCCCGAGAAATAGTCAAACTAGGAAACAACAGTTTTAAATAACTAATAGAAGGATGCCCTAACCGACGATGCCAAAGCTAAACCTCTCGGTTTCCTAGTCCGTGAGTCAGCATCACAGCACCTTTTTGAGATATATCATCCACATAATACAATCCACGTTTTTCAGTGCCACGCCCAATAATCGCCCCCGTTCTGATATCCTGTAACAGACAGAAATGAGGCTGCATTAGTAAAGTACAATTCAACTCCTTGGTGACATGGCTAATTGATAATAATTTATGAGACAGTGTTGGAACGAATAAACAATTCGATAATTGAAGTGTAGGTGACAGATTAATGGTTCCGGAGCCTTGAACCGGAGCAAGCTCCCCATTTGCAGTTTGCACATGAGATTTCAACGGTTCTGTCATTTTTATAATGTCGGAAGCATCAAATGTCATTGTGTCCGTTGCCCCACAGTCAAAAATCCACTTGTGATTTTTTTGAGAATTTAGTTCGTGCACTATAAAGGCACTAGACCCATCCTTGAGTAATTTAGATGAAGTGCAGGGACTAGCTTGCAAATTCGCCTCTTTGTGCCCTTTATTACCTTCTGGAACAGAATCAACCCTAGCCGCCTCCACCTGATTGACCTCTGCAACCCCATACCGTCCCGCCGTCTCCGTCGTGCCGGTGTTGCCCGCTCCGGCGAAGGTAGCCCTGTCGACGGCCGTTGCTACAGTGACTGAACCTCCGCGATTTCAATTTTGCTGGGGTTGCTTCGTTCTCTTTGATTCGTCCCACCATTCTGGAAACCCGATCAAGTGAAAACACGACTCCTTCGTGTGTCGCTTGAGGCCGCAGTGTTCACATATCAATCTATTCTTGTCTTCTTCTGATTGGCGAGGCTTGCCCTTGTATGGTGGTTGTCCCTTATTTGGTCGATCTCTCACCGCGAGCCCCAACCCGATACCCGATGATGTACCCCTCTCTCCGGTGATTACCGGTCGAAGAATTCGATCCCTGGCAGTCTCCCGACGTACCATTGCGTACGCAATCTCTACTGAGGGTAAGGGTTCCCTCTTGAGGATCTCTTTCTTGACAGGTTCGTATCTTTCTTCTAAGGCCATAAGAAATTGATACACTCTCTGATTCTGTATAATCCGATTATATGTATCAATATCTTTTGTGCATTCCATAGGGTTGGGTTCTTTTCTGTCTATAGACATCCACACTTCCTGTAACTGTGCCCAAATCTCTTCTAATGTTTTGCCATCTTGTCTCATGGAATTTGCCTTTCTGTGTAAATCGAATACTTGGAGAGAATCTGCCCCACTCCCATATGTGAGTGCGAGGCTATCCCACACGGCTTTGGAAGTGGAGTGTTTGGATACTGAATTGATAAGGCTGGGCTTGATGTTCTGAATAAGCCAGGTGAACACACACTGGTCGTCTTGTTCCCATTTGGTGTAAGAAGAGTCGGTGGAGGACGGAGCAGGAGGGTTCCCGGTGATATATGAAGCTTTGCCCCGGCCTCCGATCGCCTTTTTTATCAATACCGACCACAGGGGATAATTATCCCCATTTAGCTTGAATCCAATATTCAAAGACTCTGTATTTGGTGTTTGGGGTAAACTAAGGCTGTTTCGGAGTATTGATGCCAATTGAAGGGTTAATTCATCTGGGATGGTTCTATTGTTTTGGTTTTCTGCAGATTCACTTGGTTCTGACATTTGTTTTTTTTTTAGTTCTGTTACAGATCACGATCTTTGGCTATTTGGTCTGGGAAAGGTTTATAGACGATGATGAATGTTTTTCTGAGTCTTAGTTTCAATAGCCTGCTTTGATACCATGAAGAAAATAGTAGACGCCATTTGAGAGAATTTAGAGGATAGAAAGAACTGTATTATTATTTCATACTCACGGGATTGTTTACAGCCTCTTTTAATAGAGGAAAACACATCACTAGAAAGGAAATAAATCAATATATTATTTGTATCAATCTAGATCCTAATTTATCGGCTTGACTACTTCTTCTTTCCAACAATATCGAAGTACTCTTAAACCAAACTCAAACAACTGTAAAATTCAAAGATAATATCATACAAAATAAATCGATTATCTTACTAGCAACACAAGAGTCCAAGACATCACCATGTGTGATATATCCATCTCCTTTTGTCTACGTGATCTTGCAGGAGAGAAAATTCTATGATGAGTCCTGCGATTCTCATTTCGAAGATCAAACACACTATTGTGCCAAATGTGGAGATATTTGGGATATTGACCCATTTACCTGATTCAGTTCCTGGCCCAATACCACTTACCTTGGCGGCCCATTTGTCATGGCCCAACTGTGTCCTAATGTTGCCCTTAATCTCCTTATGCTTCTTTAAATGAAGCCCCCCCCCCCCCCATCTTCACTGTTTATCCATCTCTTACACTGCTCTCTCTTCTTTTGCTTCTCTTCTCTCAAACCCTAGAACAAGCTTTGTGCTTGTGAGCTATGTGCTCTTCTTCTCTCGTCCATCCCAATTTGTCTAGATTCCCCTTATAGGGACTCTTTGTGCGAGTATCCTGGGTTTAAGCGGTGGGTTAGTCGTGGGTTTGTGATAAAAGTGGTGTTGCCAGTGTGGGGATTAACCACTCCTCTTTATCTCATTGCCTGTTGTGTGTTTAGTCACTTGTTCGGAGGATTCATCAAGTTCAAGTTACTTTGAGCCACCATTCTCAACTCCTTGATTCCGTCCCGTGAGAGAATAAACAACCACCGACTGCAAGGCGATGGAAAAAAAGAGGTGACCCTCCAGCGAGACAAGATACCCTACAATGACATTTTTAGAAAGAAAAAAAAACAGAGTTCATGATATTTTTTGTATTTTTTTAAGTTCATGACATTTAAAAAAAGAGGTCAAATTTTAGGACATAAGTATATACTAGTATTTCTCATATGTGATGCACAAATATTTTTTTTTTTTTAGATCTGTAATATTAGGATTATTTTTTAATTTTATATGTTGTGTTCAATTTTTAAAAATTAATAAAATGATATGCACATGCGTTAATTAATTAGACAAGAAGATCAATTTTGTATAGTTACGACAAACATAAAGAATATTAAATTTTAGGAACTAAATGAAAATCCATGTTAGAAAGATCAAATTGGAATATTTCCAACATCATGATTTTATAAATAACAATGTATAATCATCCACGATTATAGAACATTTGATTTATTTGAATATATGACATGTATAAAAAATATAATTATTTAATTATTTTAAATGATGAAATTGAAATAGAAAAAATAAAAAATTATTATTATTATTATTATTATTAATATTATTATTATAGTGCAATACAAATGAAAGCTATTGTTTTAGGCGATAAATATAGAGCACTACAAATCATCGATCTATGCATAAAAAAATAGGAATGTATAATTGTCCACAATTATAGAATATTTGGTTTCTTTGAATATATGACATGTATAAAAAATATAATTATTTAATTATTTTAAATGATGAAATTGAGATAGAAAAAATAACAAATTATTGCAAATTATTATTATTATTATTATTATTATTATTATTATTATTATTATTATTATTATAGTGCAATACAAATGAAAGCTATTTTTTAGGCAACAAATGTAGAGCACTACAAATCATCCATCTATGCATTAAAAAATAAAATAAAAAATATTATAAATATCAAATTTTCAATTAAAAAAATAATAAATAAGATTACAAAAATTTCTTAAAATACAATGGTTGTAATCTAAACCGTCG
The DNA here is from genome assembly GCA_026008535.1 of Perilla frutescens. Taxonomy (NCBI): domain Eukaryota; kingdom Viridiplantae; phylum Streptophyta; class Magnoliopsida; order Lamiales; family Lamiaceae; genus Perilla; species Perilla frutescens. The sequence continues at coordinate 36,872,624 of BRKX01000012.1, forward strand.
TGGAAAATGCAAAAAAAAAAGGAAAATTTACAACAATAAATGTCACTACTGTTGTCTATTAATTCAAAATTGTTGTCTAAGACAAAATGTGTAATAGACAACGGTTTACACCAGAACCGTTGTCTATCACACGATTTTATCTTAATATATGTATAGATTTGGCCAAAATAAAACGTCAATTTATCCACGCAGACGCTATCTTCCTGCCTTACTCCATTAAGTTCACCAACACAAATTCAGACGTAGGTAAAATTTGTATAAGAGAATGATAGATATTAATTTTTTTTTCAATTGTGTATATACAGTATGAAACGTTTTAGAAAAAATAGCAATAGTTTGAGATATGACAATGAGGTGGACTTGCGTGCAACAGCGGTTATTTCCGCCTATTTCAGGCGGCCATGTGGCACATGGTACTTTTTATTGTAGTTGGAATGATGATAGTATTAATCTCAGGTTGATACCTTTCTTTATCGTACTTGATACTTTTCTGCTTACCACATGGTATTTTTTATTTTACCGAACTCGTGTTTTGCTTTCCTTTGCAAATTCTTGGAATGATGATTGTTTTAGATTAATCTCAACACATAAAATATAAAAACTGAAAAAAAAATCAGAATTTGAACTAAATAAACTTATATAAAATAACTAGCAGACCCCTTATTTTTTAATGATACAGATGGTACTTTTCGAATGTTTTGTGATACTTTTTAATAGGAAGGTTGGTACTCATTTTGGACAGTTTTTTTTTATGGGTTGACCCGCGTTGACCGGGTCAAAGCGCGGGTTGACCCGTGTTGACTGGGTCAAAAGCGGATTTGACTGATCCGTCTCATATAGTGTTATTTGCATCATAATGCATGCAAGTGTTTGCCTATGACAATATATTGAAGTTTTTTTATTTAAATGCTAACTAATTTTCATTTTAGTTGTTATGTTTCCATGGTACAAACTGCCATCCTCGTCAACATATGTTTGACGGAAAAATAAATGAGACCTTTTAACACAACAAATGTATAGTTCAATTTTTTATTTTAATTTTTGTAAATTATCTATCATATGATTTTTTTTTTAGACAAAGCCTATAATATGGGGTAGGGGTTAAATGTAAAAACTACCCTTGTACAGAAATTAGGAATCAATGTGAACTGATTAAATTAATTAGATGGATGGACAAAGAAGTAGGCATGTTGGTCTTAACATATGTATGTTGAGTTTGAGCTTTCATATATTGAATTTTAACATTATATTATAAAATTAATACCACCATTTTTCAATTTACAAAATTGACACCCGTCATTTTTCAATTTTTGAAAATAATTAGCATCGTGAAGGTTGATTTAAGCATTTGTATGTTTAATTTTAATATTTTATTTTTTGAAAATAGTGTATGAAATCATCGTCTATTTTTCAATCCATTTGATTGTCTGACTTCATGGTAAAATTTTAGAGCAAATGACCAAATAAATACTAGAGAATCGAAATGTATGCTTAGTCATATCTGAACGCACGAATTATTTTTTAGCTCAAATACACATATAAACTATTTAAAAAGTACAATCGTCTCCCTAAACTATTCAAAAAATGTTAAATTGACACTTAATTAATACTAACACCGTTAGTTTTTTTTTTAAATAAAATATTTCAAGCTCAATTCTATTACTTATGAATGTCTATTAGATGACTTGAAACCACGGTCAAATATCATACACTATAGAGTTTCAAACCCCTTTTTTAATTTCAAAATATGATATCGAATCCATGCTAAGATTTGAAATCTAACACATGCATACAAACCATTGTCATTGATATTTCTTCATTTAATTATTCCATCGTTCGACTCCTAGTGGACAAGTTGAGAGTATAATTAGAAAATCCATAATGAGGGATTTTTTTCAACCACACCCACATTGTATGATTTTATCACCTGAATCAATCATAATTAAGATGAAAAATGTATACACATTTTAGTTAACGGAAAAAACTAATAGTGTTAAACGTAAATTGTGAATTTGATATATTATGAATAGTTGAAGGGGTCGATTGTACTTTTTAAATAGTTTAGGTCTATACTTGTGCTAAAAAATAGTTCATACATTTAGATGAGATTAGTTAGGGGTGAGCATAAAGTACCGAAAACCGAGAACCAAACCGAACCGAATTAGTTCGATTTTTCGGTTCGGTTCTTTTCAAAATTCAATTCGGTTCGGTTCTTTTTCTAGCGAAAATTCAATTTTCGGTTTCGGTTCGGTCCAGAGAGAAAATACTCGAATCGAACTGAAAAACCGAATTTATATATATTAGCAATAAAAATACTCGACTTTGTTTGACTTTATTGTTTATTCAGCTTTGCTTTGTTGGAATTTACACCTTTTTAGACCTTATTCAATTGTTTATTGATATTTTTTGAACTTGAATCTTGATAATTAGCTAATTCATACTTGTATATATTTAATTATATCGAATGAAGAGAATTTAAAGTAAAAAAATAAAAAAATTTAAGAAAAATTTCAGTTCAAAACCGGATCGAACTGAAATATTTTGGTCCATTTCGGTTCCGATCAGAAATTTGGTTCGATTCGGTTCTATTTTAAAAAAATTCAGCTTTCTTTGATTTTAACATTTTCGGGGCCGAACCGAACCGAAAAATCGAATGTCCACCCCTAAGATTAGTCATATAGTTCGAGTGCTTATTTGGACTTTTACCTTATAAATTTATCCTTAATTTAAACATAATCTAAGCCTTCCAAATCTATCTAGGCGGTTATTTTGGTGATGATTTAGATAGATTATATTGACAATGCGAGTATTTGGAAGATTATATGATCTAACAAGCTTAATACTATTCAATCTAACTACCCAATTTCTTGGCCCCTCAAAAATTGAAAAAAAAGAATTAATTAGGTAATTCTTAAAAAGAATACATAAATACATACAATGTTGAAATTGTCATATTTCTTACACTCTACTCTTTCGACTCTGAACTTTCATACTAACAACCTCAAACTAAAATTCATTTTAATGATTAGTTCCGTTGCTTTTATATATATATATATATATATATATATATATTTCTAGGTTTAAGTTTAATGTCCAAATTTATTGAGATTTTGCGTCGTATTAATATTAATTGTAAAATTGATATTAAAATCAAGGAGAATTGTTAATTCAGGACCTAAAAGATGGATAATCTATCAATTCAGGACCTGAAAGATGAAAACTCTCAATCCAGGACCCGAAAGATAAAAATTATCAATTCAGGACCTCAAAAATCACGAATTTTGATTCTCTTTTATTTTTTAATTAATTTTATGTTAATTTTCAATGAAAATTTCTTCATTAATTATCTATTAAATCTAATAAAGAAATTGTTAAAATTAAATAAAAAATAAATCGAAATAAAATTTCGTGACTTTTGAGGTCCTAGATTGAGAATTTTAATCTTTCGGGTCCTCGATTGAGAGTTTTCATTTTTCAGATCCTAAATCGATAGATTACCTATCTTTCAGGTTCTGAATTGATAATTCTCCATTAATCAACTATCAATGCTCTAAAAAAAGATTAAGTACTAGAAGGGCACCATTAGTAACTCGATTTTTTTATTTTATCAAAACAGAGTTGTTGTATTTTGAACTTTTATTTTCTAATTTTGAGTTCACTAAAATTCAAATATAAAACATTACAACAAAAATTGAGCCGCTACTATTTCGTTTTCAATATCATCAATATCTTCATTTTCATAATTATTTAATTAATGAAAGTGTTTGTTATTTGCAAAATTCCCTAATTAGATTTTTTTAAATGTTGTCTGCACTTTTCAAGATTTATGATAATTAATATAAAGTGGAAGAAACTTCAAATGCATGTGGAACAAAAAAATTTAGGGCCTCTTTTTCTAACTTCGTCATGGGCTTCTGAAGTGTAATGGTCGACCATGTATAAGGATGTTGGTATTTGCACTACAATAATTACTCTTTGCACCATAAAAAAATTAATTTAAAAATAATTAATTAGAAAATTACTTATCTACCATTCTTAAATAAACATATTAAAATTCAAAAATTAAAAAAAAAAAGAAAAAGAAAAGAAAAAAAGGCCCATTTCTTATCGTTTTCTCCCAAGTCCTAACCGTTGTCCGCCTTCTTTCTTCCATCTTCACCATATGCAACTCACCTGCCTTTCTTTCTCCCACCTTCCTCATCTGCAACTTGCAACCCAACCACTACCAATTTGCACAAAATAAGAGAAAAACACGTAAACACCTCTTCGCAACTTCAACTTTTTTTTGAAAAAATTGAATATCTGATTCGAAAATAAGTTTATGAAAATAACTAATTTGTTCTAAAATATATGTTTCAAACATGCCTCAAATGTAACGACTCAGATCTTTTTAAAATTGGTCGTTACCTTTTTTTATAAAATGTGATTAGAAAATATTATTTATTAGTGCATGTTAATTTAAAATATTTTGTTACATTCCTATAAGTCACGCCTACATTATTATTTTTTAAGAAAAAGGTATAAAAAAACACCTAAGGTGTTGGCCGAGTCCCGGTTAGGCACTTAAGGTTTGACTCGGTCCATTCGACCCCTTAATATTTTAAAATCGGAACAACCATGCCCTTCCGTCTCGCCTTCCTTTACTGAGTTAGAAACGATATCTATTTATCCACTAACGGCCCATTGTTCATCATTTAGAAACCCTTAAGTAGCCAAGCCCTAATTCCTAACTCACGAACGTTTTCTTTGAAGCTTTCAAATCCATACATCTATGGTTAATTGGTAGCCTATAGTTTCTTTGTGGTGTTTCAGTTTGAATAAAAATTATGGAATCCACATCATCCACTGACTCAATGGAATCACGAAGAAAATGGGGTACGCTGATTTACAAAAAGGAACTGGATATTGCGATTGTGGTGTTCGAGTTCTTCTACGGATATCTTGGACTAACAAACATCCGAGAAGAAGGTTTTATGGTTGTCAAAATTATGTCGTCAGTATTATTTTTTTATCAAAATGATAGATTCAATTTTGAATTTTGTTGAAATTATGTCGTAAGTATTGTAGTCATCAAAAAACAGTAATTCAATCTTGAATTTTGCAGCCAGCAAAAGATGGAATTTAGAAACAAGGTTGCAATTATTTTGTATGGATTGATAATGAAATTGGTGATAGAGCTAAAGATGTCATAAATGGTTTGAAGACAGATAATACATTGTTGTTGAAATAGAAAGGTGAATTGATAAGAGATTATGCGACACAGAGTGAGGTCAAGCATGAGATTCAATCTTTGGAAAAGGATTTGAGTAGGCTGAAAATGATGCATAAGGTTAAACTGGAGAAAGTGCGTATGAGGTTGAAAAAAGCATGTTTTGCTTTGGTATTCTCTTGGTTGTTGATTGCTTTGGGCATAGCCAAGTATCTATAACAGAAGTAGGATCAAATAAATATGTATTTTTCAGACATGGTGTATCTTGATTTTATGTTTAATATTCAATACTTTGTTGTTTAAATGGTTGAGCTTGCTTCTGTTGAATCGGTTTTTGAATCTTTTTTTTTCCAAGTGAATTGGTTGTGGAAAGCTACTGATTAAGACATTATAATATAGAAAATTGCAAATCAATATGATTTAATAGAATAAATACTTCCCTTATATTAATAGCAAAAACATATTAAGTAGCTTGACAGAATGAGAGCCAAATACCTAAGTGACATGTTCTGAAAAACAAGAGACCAAAATAATACAGATTCAGACATGTTCACAATAAAAAAGATCCAAACACTTGGGTGACAAAATATCCACATAATCCAATTGGTGAGTCAGGTTGGTTCAATAGTACTCGAGCCCTCCCGGTATTTTCAGATTTCGTGTCTGAGGTCGTTTGGACCTCGACATTGAATAAAGCAACTTTTAACTGAGCCCGAAATTACTTTAGCAGTGTTTTTCTACTACCGAAAGTTCTTGGGAAAGCCAATCCCACACTTATAAATACCCCCACCCCTTAACCATTTTCCCACACCATTTTTTCATTCCCCATCTATTCTAGAGAGAGAGAGGAAGTGAGAGAGAAGTTGGGAGAGCTTCGAGTCGAGCGAGGAGCATTCTTCGTGAGTGTTCCTCCGAGACGACGAGCGGAGTGGCGAAGAAGGGAGACGGTGAAGGAAGGTGCTATCGGATGGCCAATGCCTAGACCGACCTTCGACTTTTGCCGAAGGGTAAGGGCGCCGTCAGGAGGCAGTAGCGGCTCTACCGCAGCTGTAATCTGTCGAGACACCGACGCTAGCCACCTTCATTCAACGCACTTAACTCCGTCCATTATTTTTTGTTCGGCCTCAATTTCCATTTCCTTTTCGTATTTAAATTCCCATTGTTATGTTGTGTTGATATCGTTTAATTCCGTTTAAGTTTCGTATTTAAAATTCCGTTATATTTTCCTAATGTTCGAAAGATTTAATAGCATTGTGTCGTTATAATATCGATTTTAAATGTTCAAGCATGCTCATTTTTATGTTTTACAAGTGTTGGGTGAATATCGATCTTTGTTAGAAATTATTTCGGAATAAAAATTAGAATCGCAGGCCAGCCGCTGCGGGGGACCCAGCCGGTGCTGGGGTACCCTCTCGGCCAAGGATGCCCCACAGGCACGGAGTGCTCCACCGGCGCGGGCAACCCTTGCCCCGCCGGCGTAGGGACGCGAGGTTCACCGGTGTTGGGTTGCTCTGCCGGCATTGGGTGTCTCGTTTCCGAGTCTGTTTTCAGAAATTTTAGATTTTTAAAATCCATCCAACCTTTAATTCCTGTATATTATTAAAGTTCTAAAGTCGTGCAATCTATAATAAGGTCTTAGTTAAGGGTGGAAGGGTTTAATTTCGATTTAAGTTTCTGTTAGAACTTAGGATCTTCGAATAGATCGCTGAGTCGATAATCGGCTTTTGTAGGAAAATGCGAACCTCGTGGAGACCCGGGAAAAGATTTACCGCTCTTTGCTTCGTCTTTCACTCCGTGATTGAGGTGGGTAATTCTATACTCATCTATTTTTTGATCTAATAAGCTCTAGAAGTATGATAGGGCAAGATGAAATATCCAATTAAATGTTTTTCTCTACCTGATTGATCTCTATACAAAGGAATGACGGAAGAAAGAAAGGAATTTATTTTGAAGGATTATTGTTAATTGAGCTCTTAAGCATGTTTAGATATGTTATAAATGCTTAGCATGAGATATTGAGAATTGCTTATTTGTTGCAATAAGTATATATATGTGATCATAATCTTGAGATTGATGTTGATATTTTGCTAAGGATTGTATAGATGAGTAATGCCTTCTAGGGTAGTATTAAAATCCCTTGTAGGCTATGAAATCGTGCTTGATTTGAAGGATTAGCCATAGATGTTTTACTCTAGTCTTGATTATGCTAGCAAAGTTAAGGAAGAAAGGATTATATCATTTGATCCTTTATAAGCTATGAGATCACGTTGATGATTGAACGATTAATCCTAGATGTTTTGCTCTAGGCTTTTATTATGCTAGCAAAGATAAGGAATGAAGGATTATATCATTTTATTAAGCAGGATTATGAGCTCAAAGGATTGTGATTTTATATCACCAGAATGTGATCTTTGATCACCAAGGGAGTCACTGCTGGGTAACCCCCTCGTATACTCGAGTCACTACTGGGTAACCCCCTCGCATACTCAGTAGGATATTTTAGATAACCTCTCTCTTATTATAAGGCATGCTTAAGGGTGCAGTAGACATCAGGTTTGAGCCAGGAATGGCCCAAAGGAAAGGAAAATGTTTTGCGGATATAGAGAGGGCTTTTGCGTTTTGCTCTCCATATACCGCCAGTTGTTGATTGGATATTTCTAAAGTTTCATTAAAGAGTTTTATTAAAACTCACTGAGTACATTAGTGCTCACGCCCTTTTTTTCAAATGTTTTCAGGTTAAGATGCTAAGGATGTTGGTGGTTGTGGATGTGGGTTGGCTGCCAGAATCTTGTTATGCTATTAAGTATTTGAACCCCACTATGAATTCTGCTACTCTGATATGTCTTACTTATAACCCCTAGACTTATTATCCCCATTTGAATTCCTATGAATACTTTCTAAGACGTGATTAAACATGATTATATATATATATATTGATGCCTATTTAAGTTATATCAATGCTCTTTGATTCATGTTTACTTTCCGCCTATGAAGAGGCTTGAGCATGATTGGTTCTGTTTATTTGATTCGACCTATGAATAGGTCTATTACTTGTTGGTATCTGATTTATTAGCCTTATCCCGTTCGATACACTTAGCAAAGTTTGAATCCTTCTTGATCGAGTTATTTCAAGAGTCACTACATATCTTTCAAAAGTATTTCCCTATTTGAGAACCTTCTTCATTAATCTTCAATTTAATTCATTAATCTCCTTAATTAACACCCTGTCCCCATTAATTAATCCTACTCTCAAGACCGGGCTGTTACATGTTGTTGGTCCCGGGACGAGTCTGAATCAGTTTAGAGTGGGGATAAATAAACTGATCCTAAAATTTAACAATAATTGCGGACTAGATAGGGCCCTTGACTCGCGTCTCGATCAGTTGAGATGATTAGTTAAAGTGATCAGTTGGTTCATAGTGCAGCTTGTGTGATGTATGTGTGCAGTTAGACAATGCAACTGAAAGTAAATAAAACGAGCACACACAAGCAATTTATAGAGGTTCGAAGCTAAAACTTCTACGTCCTCTCTTCCTTACTGAAAAGAACAATTCACTATGCAATGGTAAAGTTTCTTTATTACAATTACATAGTGAAGACAAGTGTTGAACCTAGTAAATGACAACTTTACGAGTTGCAGCCTCCTTTTCAACTAGTGCTGTCCCGGAAATGGCAAACCAACGAATGCATTCCCCCCAGCCGGTTAGGTCGATAGCTCACACTTGCGATCCTGAACTGCTCGCTAGAGAGATAAGGTGTTATTATCCGTCTTTTCAAGGTTTTAGATATCTTTCGATCTTCAAGAGTGCAGTCTTAAATCTGTTATCAACTGGTGTGCTCCTTTGGCTTGAGCTGAGTAGTTGATCAGTGTATTTCTGAACTGAGAAGCTGGCTTTGGCTGGACTTCTTCAATAGCTAGCTTGATGATGAGCGATGTGCTTCTTCTTCTTAGTTGGGACTTTTGCTGCTGATGCTTATAGCTTGATCTTTGAACTGATCTTTGTGGCAGTTGTTCTTGCAGGGAGTGTTTCAGCAAGAGTATTCTTCAAATCTTTGTTGGCACAAGGTCTCTGCGCAAAGAGTCTTGTTGGCAAACGTTTCTTTTTGCAAAAGTTTCATCATAAGTCGAGTCTCTCATCCTTTATATAGGAATGAGATTGTGACTGTTTGGAAAATGGATTATCATAAATGATCTATTGATTTTTAAAGCCGTTGAGTGGCTTTTTGTTGAAGTAGCTGTTGAACTGCCTTTGTTTTCTGACAAACTTTTCTTCCAGGATCTTGGTTGCATTAACTTCAAGATTTTCATGTTGGCAGTTCTGAAAATTTGAATTTTAGTTTTAGCTTCTATCTCAATCGTCAGTTCTGGGCTTCTGCTGGCAGTTGTGATTTTCAGTTAGATCATATTTTCAGCTGGCAGTTCTGCACATCTTGTTGGCAAACTTAAGCTCCAGTTTTGACATTCTTCAGCTGGTAGTTTTGGGCTCCAGCCTGATGCTTTCTGAGCTCCAATTTGGTTTTCTTCAGCTGGAACTTTGAACTAGTATCCTTTAGCTGGCATTTTCCATCAGTTGGTACTTTGGACTAGTGCCTTGTTCTTCAGCTGGTTCAATCTTCAGCTGGTATTCTGGACAGACACTTCTTCTTCAGCTAGAACTTTGAGCTGTGACGTTCTTCAGCTCATGAACTGTGGACTGAGATACTTCAATCGGCATGGGTACCATTTTGGCTCTAATGGTCAGCTGGTACTTTGATTCTGCCAGTTCCATATATCTGACAGCCTGCATCTTCAGTTTACTTGACTTGCTAACTGATCTAGCAATAAAGTTTTAGCTTTATTTCTTTTCTCATCCTCTTGGCTGGATTTGATTTTTTTTCTTTCTTTTTCTTTTTTTCTTTTTTTTCTTCTTTTTTCTTTTTCTCCTTTTCTTTTCAGATTGATCATTCTTTGGCTTTAACTAGCTCAATCTTTTGTTTGATCAATCTCGGTTTTCTGCCTGATTTTCTTTCAGTTTTTCAAAGCATTTTGACATGTTTTGACATTTCATCAAAACCTCAACAGGGATTAGGTAACTCTTGATAGTTTTTCCTAACAATTTTCCCCTTTTAATGATGTCAAAACCTGGTAAAATTGAGCAATGATGGAAAAACTAATTTAAGAAATTTTCATTTTGTATGTAGAAGACACACAATCAAGTCATAGAAAAATCTTTGAATAGCTAAGAAACTGATTTTGCATAAACTGATTAGATTCTTCTCAATCTACAACAGTTTTGTTTTTTCTTTTTCTTTTGCAGTTTCTTGCTTCTTTTCTTCAGCTGCATTTATCTCCCTTCAGCTTCATCTTCTCTACCAGTTGCTAGATTCTCCTTTTTCTCTAGAATTCCTCCAAACATCTCCCCAAACTCCCCCCCTGAGGCTGATGCCTCTCTTCTCTAGCAGTTTCAACAGTCATCATTCCTTCCCTTTGAGGCTGTTCTTTCCCCTGAAACTGCGATGCCTCCCTTTGAATCTGATCCCAGAGACTCATGATTTTTCCATCATTATTCTCAATATTCTCATCTTCTCCCTTTTTGGCATCATCTAAAAAGATGTGTATTTAAAGATCAAATGATGGGAAAGGGACGTACGGTAACAAGCTAAAGGTAGTTGCGAGATTACCTTCGTACGGGGAGGGGTATGATAGATGTAGAGTTGGTGAGGGTGGTTGAGTTGACCAATTTTTGAAAGTGGAGATAGAGCTTGAGGCTCAGTTGTCAACGCAGCCAAACTTGTGAAGAGTTTGTCAGTTGGAGGTGGATGAATGTATTCCAGTGGAGCGGAAGAGCTGTTGGATGGCTCGGTGAATGGCAGAGGAGCTTCTGGTGGAACTGCTTGTTGGATTCGCTGTATCATGGAATCCATGATCTCTGAAATGGTTGGAGATGCTGTGAAAGGATTGTTTATCCAGTTCCAGCTCCATTCATGGCCTGCGCCGATGTCGAGAAGACCGTCTACTGCCGTCGTTCCGTGTCTGTGCCGCCGTCACTCCGTCCGCACTGCCGTCAGTAAAAATGGTCGATCCTCAACAGATAGGTTTTGAACTCGTCTATTTCTTGTTAATTTTGTTCAATTAATTAGTTAATTGATGTATGAGTATTTGTATTTTAATTGTGAATTGAATTGAGTTCTGTGTAATTTTAGTATTTTGATTGTATTGAATTTAGTTTTGTATTAAATTGTGAATTGAATTGAATTGAGTCTTGAATGAAAAAATTTGTTGTTGCCGAGTTCACAGTCGAATTTGCTAATGTTGTCAACGAGTTCGCGGTCGAATTGTTGTTCAGGTCAAATTGAAGAAGAAGAAGAAGAAGAAAAAATCCATCGTGTTTACACCGTGAACACGATGGATTTTTTTTTCTTTTTTGAAATCAAATATATTAAAAATGAAGAGATTTGGAATCGAAATCAACTGGAACGGAATATATGTATATATATTTAATTAAAATAAATTATATCATAATTGAAAAACTAATTAAATCTAATTATTTGCACGTTGAAATCCTAGTCGAACACTAAACTAATTAAATCCTAGTGAAGAACATATTTAATTTGAAAAGTAACCAAATCCCTATTTAAAAAAAAATAAAAAATAATTAAAAAAAACACAACATGAAAACCAACATATTACAAAATAGTTAAACAAATTTGTATAGCCATTAAAAACTAATTAAATCCTAATTCAAGAACATATTAAATTTAAATATGGATCAATTAATAATTGAAGAACTAATTGATTTGTAATATTAAATTATTTTTGAAAACCAACATGAAAGACGTTACAATTGTATTCCTATATTCTAGATCAAAAGGTAATAAAATCCTAATTGAAGAACATATTAAATTTCCAAAGTAATTAAATAATAATTAGTGAAGGAGGCTTTTGTTGTCCTTAGTATAAAAGTAAATAATCTTTACAATCCTAATTAATTAATTGTTACAAAAACCAGAAAAAGAATTTTAATTAAACAAATTAAAAATAATAAAACAATTTTGTATAGCACTAGTATAGATTTACTTAACTTGTTGTGTTTATATATGAATTAATTTGGTAATGTTTAGTTATTAATTAATTTAGGTAACTAAGTTATTGCATTAGTTTTGTTTATTTATTAATATTAAATTTTTGGTTGCAAATATTAGGCTCACTGGGAGTGGAAGAGAGAGGCTATGTAGAATATGACATTTTCGATTAATTTGTATTGGAAGAATTATGCATCTAGTATTGTAGATGTACTACAGACTGTAGCACATACTGATGTTGATCTGGTTCGAGAGTTTAGGGATGAACCTTTTGGAGAAATAATGAACTTTGTTGGAGGAACTAGTTGCAATACCGCGTTACACAAACTCATGGCACGAGAGGTTGCAATATATGGTGCTGTAGAGCATGAGGTCTGGTTCCGTGTTGGAGGAACCAACATTAGATTTTCCCCCACTGAGTATGCACTAATGACGAGGTTGATGTTCGGTGGATTTGATTTTGATCCATACGTAGAGCACCACATTCCTCGACATAGATTTTATAGTCGGGTGCTGAGTTGTGTACCTATCACAATAGCAGATCTATATAAAAGGTTTATACGTTATATGTTGGGAGATGATGCTTCCGATTATTTGAAGATAGCCAATGTGTTGTTCTTGTACATGATGGTGCTCAGATATGACCTGCCGCATTGCATAGATGATTGGGCGTGGGTTTTGGTGGAGGATACACATCGATGGAACAATTTCCCCTGGGGTTCCTATTCATTCGGTGCCTTATTGCATTATATTAGTCTCATTCCAGTCTCTTGTCTGTATGCATATGCAGCTTTCTTGAACATAGTGATGAGATGCTTACCGTGTCTGGCATGATTCTTTGCTATGTGGTAATAGCAAAAACCGTGGTGGGCGTCCGGGTACACTCTGGCAACAGCATTCTTAATGCTTTGATGTTGGTCTGAAATAATCACCAAATTATCTCGAGTTCCAAATCCCATTATGAAACGCTGCAAAAACCATATTCATGACTCGTCATTCTCAACATGACCCACACCAACAGCTAGTGGGAAACACCTCTCATTACCGTCCTTTGTGACGGCGACAAACAGAACACCCTTGCTTTTCCCTTTCAAGTTCGTACCATCAACAATAACAACTGGTCGCATACACTGTCTAAATGCCGATATGCAAACTCCAAGTGCGACAAACATGAACTTGAAATGATGATTTCTCGTCCTGTGGATATCATAGACGGTACCGGGATTGTTTGCCCTTAACGTGTATAGATATGCAGGAAGCATCTCAAAAGACTGATCATGACCGCCGTAAGCCATCTCTATAGCAATATTCCTAGCACGTAGAGCAACATCGTACTCAACCTCACTACCATACTCCCTTAACAACTCGGAAATCATTGCTCTAGACTTCAACACAGCACCCTCGTATCGTATCTTCTTCGAAAAATAGTCAGCCATCACTTTCGAAGATATTTTTCTCGGAGCATTACATGTCAGGTCAAGCCGACATGTATGATTATCCTCTAATTTTTGCACTCTCCATAATCCGTCATTTTTTTTTGCATATAATCTGAAGGCGCATATATCTTTTCTCTTACAGATGAATTCCAGTCGGCTCTTAGTCGAACATGAAACATAATACTCCACTTGCCGCTGCATGTGCCAGTTTCCCACAACAATTATCACATCATCCTTCTTCAAGAATGTCTTCCCAACCGCAAGGTCCTCACCGTCCAACTCATCTTGATCATCGTCAATGATTGGGCTGTCGTCATCAGTATGGCCCATAGGGATCATCCAACGGGTGACAGGTAGACCCTCTACAGTGGGACCTTCTTCATAAGGATCAACATTTTGAGATGACATGTTGTGAGGACCACCATGCTCCAAAATGGACACAAAATCATCAAGATTTCCCGGCTCACGAATCCATTCACAGAACTCGGCAATTTGAGTTCGCCGTAATTCACTCTCATAGTTTACATCATCATCTTCATCCTCTTCAGCGGACGACTCATCCAATTCGTGATTCAAATCATATGTATCTACAAATGGAGACACTTCACTTGTTGTTGGAATTTCTTGAATACTCTTCTGTGTAACATACAACGTAGGCTCATCTTGCTCTTGGACTAAGCGAATTAAATCAACATCTGTCTTAATTAGCCCCTTCAATTTTCTTCCATCACCTGCCCTCATCAAATAATTCAATGTATATGAAGTAGTGGTTGGAGATGTCTCCATAAAGTCATGAATCTCCTGTATCAAACTATCACGAGATAATTGATTGAATGAAAGGTGCACAACTTGATCTTCACCATCTAGGTACTCTAATATCTCTCATCTACCACTGTGTTGTACAACTATACGTTGTCAAGCCATCTGCAGATCAAGAAGTCTCATTCATTCTTCATTCATTAAAAAAAAGAAAAAAAAAGAGATGGTCGTGAACTATACAGTCCACCACCGTGTACTACACGGTTGATCACTGTGTACACGGTTGTAAGCCGTGTTCTACACAGTTTTAAGCCGTGTACTATTTTTTTTTTGGAAATTCAATTCGTTTCAATTTTTTTCTTTTAATCTCTCTATTTTTATTTTAATTTTTCTATTGACAACATGTATGGAACATCTTACAATAAAATAAAAAAAAAAACAAAAAGATGTATTCATAGCCTAATATTTCGGATTATCACATTAAGACATAAATTTTTCCAATACGAAATATAATGTTTCGGATTATCACATTTGAAACAACGATTAGGATTCTTTACAATTTTTTTCCATAGATAATAAAATTTAAACAAATTAAACCATAAAGAAATAAAATTGGAACATACCTTATAATGTTTTTGCCTTTCGGATTTTCTCGTCCCCAATTGAAACCAAAATTCCTCCCAAACTTTTCGACCAAAGAGTATAATAGATTTGAAATGTAAATTTTTGCTCAGTCAACATCTATTATACTCGTTTGGTGTGTGACATTTACTGCATCTCATTTAAAATCCAACTACACAACTGTGAGCATGTCATTTAAAATTCAACTATCCACCACTGTGACCGTTGAAATGAATAACTGAAAAGGAAAGAAAAAATAAAAAATTACCGTGTCACGACCAATGCACCGTGTCACGGCCAAAATTTTTTTTTTTTTTTTTTGAGCACGTGTTCACAGCCAAAATTCAATCGGTGAACAATTTAAAAATTAAAAAATCACCGTGTACACGGCCAATTGATTTCTGAGCCGCAACTTTTGACTTTCAAAAAAATCATTAAGGGTAAATTAGACATTTAGCCTTATGTTTAGTTAGAAAAGAAGAGTTTAAAATTCTTGATTAGAAAATAATTTTCCAACTTGATTTTAGTTACTTTAAATTTTCTCCCAAAATATAAATATGATTTTTTTAGATATTTTTGTCCTCATAAGTTATAACCAATTGTCAACTAATTAAAAAATTAATAAAACAATATATAATAGAGTCTGCTACTTAAAATCTATAAAAAAAATAAAATACAACCTCTATTATATAATCTCCACTGCTACCGTCCCACTGCTTAAAAAATTATAACAAACTAAACGTAACCTCCATTAATATTATACATTTTTGTATTTGTCATCAAAATAAGCAATATTCCATGGTCAATTTCAGTTCAATTACAACAAAATTAACATCTAAACAACACATTATAGACCCACCCACACATGGTTCAGGACTAAATCTTTATGCAAGAAACAAAGCAAAATTGGGAAATTTACGAGCACAAAATCATTCTCAGTTATCATCATCAACTGTATCACCGCCTCCCGCTACACCATAATTGCCAAGAACATGAAAGATTGGTCAGGCGAAAATAATAAAATAAATAATTCATCAAAATCATATAACATCAAAATCATTGGATGTTGTATTTTAGTTTGCTAGTGTTTATTAATTAAGTGTGGGATTGTATTTTATTTTGCTATAGTTTTAAGCAGTGATGTTTATATTTTATTTTTTCTATAGATTTTAAGTAGTAGGAGTATATATTGGGGGTTTGTATTTTATTTTATTATTGTTATTAATTAGTTGAAGGTTTTTAGAACAAAAATGTATAAAAATCATATTTATATTTTAATTATTTTAATTAATTTTGAGGGTTAGAAGGAAAAAATGAGAATTGTGAATAGAATTATCATGGTGAAGTTAAGTCAGAAATTGGTGAGCATTAAACTTTTGATATTGGTGTGATGTAGGAGTTGGGTTGGTGTATATTTGCATTGCCATAGTTTTGAGGTGCGAATGAGTATTAAATATTCTCTCCGTTTCATTTTGTTTGTTGTTTTAGATTTTTTTTTTTTTTTGTCAAAATGCTTATTGTTTTATATATATTTTGACACCCCCTCTCAAATTTAACCTTATAAATATATGGAGAGAGAAAAATTTTCATTTTTTTAGGAAAATATAAGTGAATAAGATTTTATGTAATATAAATGGTAGGGATATATTAGTCCAAAAAATTTATTGATAATTCTAGATTAAAATTCTAAAACAACAAACAAAACGAAATGAATGGATCATTTTTTATTCATTTTTTTTTCAATTGGGAACTAACATTTTCAGTTACATGAGAATGATTTCATCCAAATTTAGATTTCAACAAAAAAAAAATTCAAACAATTTTAAAATCGTGTTGGAAAAAAAATGTAAAGGTCATGTCATTTAAGGAAATTAATCCTTATCTTTAGACGAAGAATGGATCCAATCACCCAAAACCACATTTTTCATATGATTTTGAGATATTCGAATTTATCGGTTTTCTTTAATATAAGAGCTATCCACAATCATATATCATGTTCCGAATAGGAAATATGTCTAGAATCTAGCTAGATTAATTTTAAAATTTTAAACTCTCAAAGTATTTTAATAAAATTGTATAAAACCAAAACACGATTCTCATAAACTATTGTGAATTATGTTACACATGTATTAATATAATCATTATAGTCGTTAAATAAAAATATATATATTATATGTGTGTGTGTGTGATGTACATACAAGAAAGTGGACAAACAGAGAATAGTAGTAGTGGTTCTATTCATAAAATAATTTGTTGGTGGACTAGCAGAGAACAGTAGTACTTGTGCATGCTTAGTTCGTCAAATGCGAAAAATAGAAAATAAATAAATAATAACAATAACAATTAAAAAAAAACTTGTCCACATTGCCAATGCAAGTACTCAAGTTAAGATTTAAATTTCAAATTGATAAATTGGTTGGTCGATTAGTATTAAATAGAGTTTCATGTAGAGACAAATGTATGAACAATTATAAAATGTTAAATATTAATCGTATGCAGTGATGTAGTGCAGGTTTAAATAATAAACGGGTAAATTATCATTAAAATTTGAAATAGTTGAATGGGTTGGTGGATTAGTATTAAATACAACCTCATCTAGAGACAATTGCAGTATATGAATAATTACAAAATTATTAAATGTTAATCGTATGAAATAAAATGACGTAGTGTAACAGCAGCAGATGAGGCTTAAACGCATGCTGACAGATAGCCACCTCATGGCCAAGGAGGCGTTGGACTCATGTATTTATTTATTTTTGGAATTTTTAGTATATTACACCTAGAAAACATGTGCGACGAAATGAACAAAAAATTAGTAAAAGAAAAGAATTGGGGTAGGATAATAGTTTCTTTAATCCACCGTCAAAACTAAGCATCGATTAAATATTCAAATGGAGGAGTTCGGCAACGAAACGCGGGAGCCTCACAACTGCGTTGTCAATCTGGTTAGCTCAACTCTAACTTCATCAAACCACTACATAATTGGTGAAAAAGTAGATAATAATCAATAATTTTCCGATCGACTTAGTATTTTGACGACGGTTTGCTTCGATTGTAGAGGCGGAACCCGGTGAAACGTAAGGAGAAGGTAGTGATAGGCTGCGGAGCTGGTTTCGCCGGCGATCGGCCGGCTGCAGCGCTGAAATTGCTCCAGAGAGTGAAAGAATTGGACTATTTGGTGCTCGAATGCTTAGCGGAACGCACGCTGGCGGAGCGATACAGAGATGCAAAGTCCGGCGGCAAGGGTTACGATCCTCGTAGTATGTCTGGTTTGAAACTTCATTTGTGCTTAATTATTCACGTTTCTGTGATTTACTAGTTTATTTGGCAGATTTTATCGAAAGCAGTTGGTGTTTTTTCCAATTGTTGTAATGTCGATTGTGTTT
Source organism: Perilla frutescens (assembly GCA_026008535.1). NCBI lineage: Eukaryota > Viridiplantae > Streptophyta > Magnoliopsida > Lamiales > Lamiaceae > Perilla > Perilla frutescens. Next base: position 36,891,097 of record BRKX01000012.1, read on the forward strand.
CTCAAGTTTCTCAATGTTGTTTATGTGATTGATGACGGAAAGATGAGTTTACGAAGAAAGGTTGATAACAAGTACATAAATAGGAATGTGTGATAAAAGAACTGTAGTTTTCACGTTATGAGAAAACAGTGGCATTTAATATTGAACTGGTGACGGTGAAATGCATACAGATTCATATAGATGTGTAATCACTTTTTTTTTTTTTCCTGTATCCAAAGAGGGGATCAAATAATTTTATGGTTCAGAAGTACATCCGAACTCAGGTTGTGTTTCATGTTATGGACTTATGGTGCATATTTGGACTTAGTTGTTATGTAATGTTTTTGTGTATCTGCTGAAAGTTGTCAACAATTGTGCAGTTTCAGAGTGGATGCAATTGCTTTTACCCCTGGCTGTGGAGAGAGGAGTTTGCATTATTACCAATATGGGTGCTAGTGAGTATCAAGTGGTTTTATCTATCATTTCTCATTAAAATAATTTACTCCGTCATTTCATCCACATATTATTGGGCTGTTTTAATATATACTGTCTTGGCTAACACAAATATATATATTATTCACTCGGTTGTGACTCGTTAAAAAAAAGAGTCTCCACATGGTGCTCAAGAGGAGGTTTTACAAATTGCGAGTAAGATGGGGCTTAGCATAAAAGTTGGACTGGCTTATCAATCATCTGTTTCAGAAAAAGGTATTCTTTCTCATCAGAAAAGATTGTAAGTGGATCTTCTATTATCAGAAAGTGGAATGTATGATCGACATTTATTTTGGAACATGCTCAGAAGTGGACAATCAACTGAAGCTTGTCGATAGTGTAAGATTCGGCAATCCTTATAGATTATAGATAAAATATTTTGAGTTTATAACTCATTTTAAACAAAATTTCAAACCTGTAAGCTAGTTCTGGTTTGATATAAATATGAATATTTTGGCTCGGAGTAGTCATTACCTTCCTTGAAGCTCCTTTAACTTTAACATCTTTAAATCTAAAATTTGGTCTTGATCTGTGCAGGATCTTAGCGTTTATCTAGGAGCAGCTCCGATTGTGGAATGTCTGGAGAGGCACACACCAGATGTTCTTATAACTTCACGGGTTGCTGATGCTTCTCTATTCTTAGGTCCAATGGTATGAATTATATTTCCCTTTGTTTTGCCAGAATATTTTGAGATATCAATCACGTCCTACCCCTTTTCATCTCATGCTTTCTCTTTGGTTCTGGAGGGAGATGTGTTCCACTCTATGATGACCCTTTCCTCCTTGAATTCCAAGTGGGGAACTTTGTCTTGCCACCACCTGATAATTAGCTTCTGGCGTTGACAGGTATTTGAATTAGGATGGAACTGGAATGAGTTTCCGCTTCTTGCACAAGGTTCTCTGGCAGGTCACCTTCTGGAATGTGGTTGTCAACTCACAGGGGGGTACTATATGCATCCAGGTGATAATCTACTTCAGCCTCATATACTTCAAAACTCATGCAATTATAATTGTTTTATATAACCTTTCTATATTATTTGAGACAGATTTTGGGTTGAATTTCTTGTAGGTGATAAACACCGGAACATCACTTTCCAAAATCTCCTCGAAACATCTCTTCCATTTGCAGAAATTACTTTTGATGGCACAGTATCTGTAGCAAAGGCAGAAGGCACTAGAGGGGTTCTCAATTTTAGCACTTGTGCTGAACAACTTCTTTATGAAGTTGGGGATCCTAGTTCATACATCACCCCCGATGTGGTAAGTTGGCATGTTGTGCTTTCGGCTTTTCGCTACATTTTCCGTGATACCTGGAGAAAGTGTAAAAACGACATCAAATGATTTGGACATTGAATCCTTTTGTCCAACAAACAGATTGTAGATTTTCAAGATGTTACATTTCAATCATTATCAGAAAGCAAGGTTCTCTGCTCTGGAGCAAAGCCTTCCATTGAATGTTTACCTGAAAAATTATTGCTGCTAAAATCAAAGGTATCCTCCTGCTTCCTACTACCAAGGCTGATGGACAAAATAGCTGAAAAAGAAAGATCTGCGTATGCTATCTTATAAGTATTGCATGTTTGTGTGTTCTTTCCTGGTAGACCATTCCTATGTTCAACTAAAGTTAAAGTGACAGTTTCGGTTTCCAATGTCTGTTTCTTGTTTTCAGGACATTGGTTGGAAAGGCTGGGGAGAAATCTCTTATGGTGGTTATGGAACCGTTCAACGAGCTAAAGCTGCTGATTATCTGGTACACAATTCCCAGAACTTATCATTCGTTTGCTTCTTTCCCTCTTACAGAGCGCATTTGAGCTTTGTGCAGTGCACATTTTCATGAATGATTATTCTCCGTGTCATCTTGAGAAAGCAATGGAATTTCCTCTCTAATTTGCTTTAGTGATAATCATCAGTAGCTTCTGCTTATGCAAGCTTCACTTTGCCTTATAATGTTGTTCTCTGGCATCAGGTAAGGGCATGGATGGAAGAATTATATCCTAGTATAAGCATCAATATTGCTTCATACATAATTGGTCAGGATAGCCTAAAAGCAACCTGCGCTGGGGATATATTGTCAAAGCCTTGTGAAGATATTAGATTGCGGATGGATGGCTTGTTTGAGAAAGAGGAGCATGCAATCCAGTTCACAAAGGAGTTCACAGCTTTATACACCAATGGCCCTGCTGGTGGTGGTGGCATCAGGTATCTCCTCGTCTATATTTTCTGAAGTTGTCATCAGGTTCTTTCACTCTCTTATCTTGCATTGGTCAAAGATTACTAGCTCACCTTAAACATGGTGCAACAGTATGTGTTATTTTTTTAAGCATTATGTAAGAAACTGTTAAGTGGTGTAGACTGTCATGAAAGATTTCACTGGAGACTTTAATTACTGAACCCAATAATACGCCTGCTATTTTTGAAGTTTAAATGGAGGTGCTAGGTATCAGGATATATCTATATCATTTCAATACTGTGTTGTTTTTTGTACATACACAGTATTTTGCTGCAGCCAGTGTTTAAAAGTCATTTAGGATATGGATCAAATAGGGATAACCACTTGGTGTGAAAAGTAGGGACGATTTTCATCCGCAAGATTTGATGACATGGACGGTCAGATTTAATCCTATTTTCATTTTTTCAGCGGTTTTTTTTTTTTGTTTTAATTGTGTAGTAAGGTTAATCTTGTAATTTAATTAAAAAGTTGTAGTTTCCCATATCTTTCAAATTGATAACCGTCCTTATCAAACGGTTTTTATATATGGGCAGTTAATATATTTGTTTGATTTGGAAGATTAAGTTTCCTTATTAAATTTCCTTCATAGACGGTAGATTAAGTTTTATTATAATTAATTAAAATTGGATTTTTTGTAATATTATTCTTGAATAATTGATATATATTGATGTGTAGCCTGTACTTTCTAGTGAACCAAATTAATAACATAATTCTTTATTTAATTTTCATGATTATGCGCTGTTGCGTGTACATTTCATGTTGTTATTGTTGTTATTTAGCATATATATTGACTGTATGAAGCATCACACGTTTTTAATCTTAAGTATTTTATGTGTTAACGATTCAATGTGATTGTTAGTGTAGCATGTTTCTTTGTTGTAAGTAGCAATTACTATGCATTTGTATAGAAAAATATAACTGGGCACTTTCTTGGTCATGACAAAATTCGATTTATCATATAGGAGTATTAGTTATGACACTTACATCAAACCATAAAAACCACTATGTACAAGTAAATTTTAATTCAAAATGAATGAGATTAAGCGACTTGGACTTTAAGCGAGCCACTCTGCTTCCACTCTTATCTTATCCTATCTCGGAGCTCCAAGTTCGTAGCGCTACACATTGATTAATAACCCAAAATCAAAGAATAAGTGTTAGTATGGAAATTGCTAAAGCGTGACAGCTATGGATAAGTAGCATCGCTGATATGCATAAATGGCATCACAGATATGCATGAGTAAAATCATAAATATAGTTAAACCAAAGCACCAAATGTATGCATAAATAGCATCAACAATACTAATAAAAAGCACCAACCCACATAAGTTATATTACCAACTTAAAACATTAACACAGATAATCATAAGTAGCATCAAACATATGCATGAGAAGCATCAATAATATGCATAAGTAGCATCAAGATTATGCATAAGTAGCATCACAGTTACACACGAGTAACATCACATATATAGTTCACCCAAACCACCAAAGATATGCATACGAAACATCAACGATACTAATTGAAAGCACTAACCCACACAAGTTATATTACTAACTTAAACACTAAGTAGCACAGATATTCATTAGTAGCTTCAAATATATGCTTTAGCAGCATCACAAATATGCATACGTAGTCTCACAATTATAATTTACCTAACGTAGAACAGATATGCATAAGTAACATCAATTATATACATGTGTAGCACTTTAATTCAGTAAACTTAGCATTGACATTGTTTGTACCGAAATTAAAGGGTTTTATGTATATGGTTAACATTCCAAAACACACAATTCATATCTTAATCAGATTATCATTGTTTTTCTCCATTTGTCCGGAAACCAGCAAAAATATCTGAACTATACATTTCACTAAACATCGACAATTTCACAAGCATATGCATGTGTTGCACTAACACACATGTACCATAGCATTGATATGTTTTTTGCAGAAAATACATAGTTATACACATTACCCAGAATATCATTCACACTAATTCAAGATAAACTCATGTTCTTCCAAAAAATATAAGCCCATGTTCTTCCAAAAAATTAAAAATCACACAGACCAAAATCAGTCAACCACAAATCAGACACCACAACGATTAATCCATTCATCCAGAGATTTTTAATAATTTCCCAAAAAGATCCCAACCACAATCCTGAACAACTCTTCACCCATTCAGAATCATTCAATTTTATTTCTGATCCACAATAGTTCTTCACTCATCGAACAAGACTCCTCAACGTTGATTAAAACCTTCAAACTTACCGGATTTATGTCGACCCATTTTTTCTCCCTCTGGTACTTGTATCGAGTCTCCGCCACGATCGAAAACCAACGCAGCCTCCTATAATTGACTCGCTGCCATTCAGGAGAAAGCCACCGCTCACCTGATCGGATGGTCGCCAGAGTCCTTGTCGGTTTTTCACCGAGTTGTGGGGTTTGCCTTAGGGTTTGTGATTTTGGGGGCGAAAAATCGTTTCATATACAAAATAGATTTCTTCTCCGATTTCGTGTCTCCCGGTTTTGTAGGGATACAAGTTTTAATGTAGTAGGAGATATCAACTTCCGTATCTAGCGCCAAAAATAAGATATGATTCCATATGAAATAATGATGCTATTTTACACAAATGCCCCTTACTTATGTAATTTATAATAAAATTTCGAAAACTACCATTTAATCTCCACCATCAATCTTGCATATTTGTAGGGATGAGATTTGTCCCTAATTTTCATACCACCACTTATCCTTAGAATATCCAACCCCTATATATATATATATATATATATATATATATATATATGTATACAAACAATTAATTTTCTTTTATTATTAGACAGTTCCAATAGCTGGAGGCTTGGAGCTCTGGACTTGGTGTGAATGAGATACTTTTATCATCTCATTTTAACTATTTAGCTGTTGTGTATCTAATGGTCTATTCTTTTGAAAATTTAGATGTCTGTGCGTGCATGCGCGCACACACACGTACACAGCTACAGTTTTATTTTTTTTCTTAACTTTGTATTCACTTAATGCAGCACTGGAAGCAAGAAAGAGAATTTTCTGGAAAAAGAACTGGTACACACTCTCTCTCTCTCACATATGATATATGTACGTGTATTTGTGCTTTTGCACCGTTGCGCATACTTCTTTTGGCTATTTTGTTGGTTGAATGTTTCTCTGAGGGGTCTGGATTCTCTCTTACTTTTGATTCTGAATAGATTGGCAGCGTGTTTCCACTAGTTAGAGCGTTCTTAGCATTTGCAGACTGTAACATATACTCATAGGCTATACATTTGTTAATATGAAATCGAAGTTTGTGAATCTTTTGGGGGAGTTATGTTTCTTTAAATTAGTCGTTTCACCAAATAGACACGTAACTGTTGTAATTTGTCATTTAGGTGGGTCGTGAATACGTTCATTGGCAAATTTCTGCAGCCCGAAACAACAAAATTAGCTCAATTAATCCGAATTCCAGCCTTGCCGTCACAGAGCAGAAACTCCAGCATGAATCAAACTCGCCATCAGTCCCGAGGGAAATCATATACGAATCAAGCAAAGAATCGATAGCCACAGGAAGTCAGCTCTGTGCTGCTCCGGCTGGCCAGAAGATCCCCCTCTACGACGTAGCTCACAGCAGGGCCGGGGACAAAGGAAATGACCTCAACTTCTCCATCATTCCACACTACCCCCCTGATATCCGAAGGCTTAAGATGATTGTGACACCAAATTGGGTGAAGGAAGTTCTCTCACCCCTCTTGAATCCTTCATCCTTTCCCGATCCAGACGACATAGAAAGAAGAGACAAGTGGATCAACGAACATGTTAAGGTCGAGATGTACGAGGCTAGAGGGATTCACTCTCTGAACGTTGTTGTCCGCAACATTCTGGATGGAGGGGTGAACTGCTCGAGAAGAATCGACAGGCATGGCAAGACGATATCCGACGTGGTATTATGTCAGCAAGTTGTGTTGCCACCCTGATAATGGTAAGCTAGAATTCTACCCTTTCAATAATCTGTGTTGTCTGCATGCTTGTGTTGTGAAACTAATTCAAGCGATGAGTTTAATGGTGTAATGTGACAGCAGTTAACATTTTTTTTTTTTTTTTTGAGAATAGCAATTAAGAGAAAATTGCTAAGGAATATTTCAATATACTATTATTCCCTGGTGTACTTGCGTACTTTTGGATCGCTATTTCGACGTTTCAGTTTTTTCTACAGTAGTTGCTAAAGTTATCAATTCATTTTCAAACTGATTAATGAATAAAAAAGTAATTGCAAAGTATGCATATTATTTTGTCAAGACTATTCTCCTGCACCTTGTACGTATTTATTTATTATAAAAAAATGTGCGATATTAATCTTTTTGGATTATATTTTGTTTTCTTAAATATGAAAATAATATGCACCTTAATAAGAAAATAAATTGTACATAATTATTAAAATAAATAAATAAATACTCATTGCATGTAATAAACAATGAAAAAATCACCACAAACATGTACGTAGCTTATTAGTATTCTTCTCCCTTTTTAGAACAAGCACGCGCCTAACTTATTACTTTTTTCGTCCCATTTTAATAGGCTGGGAGTTCACAGGGATTAAGAAAAGGATTGGAAAGACAATTAATTAAGAAATTTCCTAATATCCTCCTATTTATTTCTTTGACATTGAATTAATGCTTAATGTGAACATATTAAATAGGGGTATATATTATTAAATTAGCTATATATATTTAAAAACATGCCTATATATCGGGACATACCAAAAAGGAAAATAAGACTATCAAAATGGGACGGAAGGAGTAATATTCATATTCCTTGTAAGTGTGAGACCGCATTTATGTAACTAGCTTAGGAAACGTGCGTTGCACGTGGTTTCAATGTTTATTGTTATATTGTGTATTTTTAACGTGTCTATGGTGTGTATATATGTATATGTACAAATATATAGCAATTAATATAAAATAAATATATATGAATATCATATAGTAAGAGGTATATGAGTATGTAATGTTCCTAAAAAAAGTATTTAATGTTACGAGAATTTTTAAAAAAATACTGTTCATAAAATGCAAAAATAAAAGTTGTATGTCGTCTTGTTGATACTATATTTTTTCTTGTTTGATCTTGGCGAGTGATGACTTTTTATACTTCTTTTTAATGGTCTTTGAGAGAAACTTATCCAATGTTTGATCGTGGTCGCTTGGAATTTCAATGCATTCATCAACCTTTTTTCTTGACATTCTTCGTTTTCTCTGTACTTGGCCTTCAGTAAAATTCACCTCGGTAATTGAACGCTGATTTTGTCCTACTTTAGTTGTACTTTAATCTTGTTTGTCCACCACTTTACTTTTCTTGGTCTTTTTTATTAAAGTCTTCTTTCCTTCATTTTGATTTGCCTTCGGGTTTTCAATTGTGTCACTTTTTTTTGGATTGCAGTAGCTACAATATTCAGATTTCCTCTTTCATCATTTTTTGCATTCTTTAGATTTGTCATGAAGCGAATTTATGTTGATGTTTTTAAGCTCAATCCTCTATAATAAGTAGAATCATTTTCCCCCTGAAGAAATACGAAAATTATGAAAAAAAAAAATGTGTAATTTTCAAAAGTTCAAATTAAACAAGGAGTCCTACTTCTAAGAAAATGCATTCAATTTTAGTCTTTATCTACTTCTTATACCAATACCAATACCAAGAAAGGAATAAAATGGAAACAGAGAAGTGCAATCAATGAAGTTACCCTTCTAAGATAATGAGATCGAATCCACTTAGGCGAAGCGTGAAGGGGAGTCCTCTTCTCCTCCATCGGCCTTGTCATCAAATGTGTTGATGGAAGAGATGAAACTATTCTCACATCATTTGCCAACACATTCTTGAAGTGATCCATATCAAATATATCAGCAAATTCACTGCAATATCACACATATTCAATAACTCATCAAAATGGGATATCTTTGCACAAAAGATAAATAGTAGTAGTATTCAAGAATTGATCAGGAAAAAAAAAAAAACCTTTCATCACCCCAAATAACATTCTTCTGCAAAATGGGCACAACCAAAGCTGCACCAAGAATTCTTGCAATACAAATTTCATTCAAACTAAATTCAAATATTCTCCACATCGCTTCTTGAGAAGATACACATCGTACATCTTGGAATTGCTTAATTTCATCAACTTGATATTGATCATCATTGTGGATCATATGAATTGTCACTCTATCATGTCCCTTATAGATATATTTTAAAAAATATTTCACTGCAGTGATACCGGAGCATACCCGACATTGATATGACAATTATATCTTGATAATAAAAATGCATTGTATGGAACTACCCACTGATTATGTAGATCTCTGCATTGCAGGCACGTATGACTGATCCATTATTTCTTCTTCTATAAAGTGGATATCCATCTTTACCTTGCATAGTATTTTCAAAATTTGGCCGTGGGTAATGACATTTGCATTTTCCTTTCACCATGCAAGATTTTTTCGGATTTTTCTCTCGACAAGGACCATGCATCATATGTTTCTTTACTAATTCAAACAATTCTGGATTCTTTTCTTGATCAAGAAATTCAGCACTAACAAACTTATCAATTTCATCGGTTGTATTTATCTTGTACTCTGACTTAAAAATTATCAGCATGTGGACATGTGGCAAACCCCTTTTCTGAAATTCAATTACATGAACATGTGTGACTACCTTTCCAAATATATCATTTTTAAATAATTGATCTTTCAAGTCTTGCAACTTAGCTCGAAATACTCTTGAAGTTAAATCTGGACGATCTTTAGCTTTTTGACTGTCATATAATTTTTCTTGTATTTCTTTCCATTCTGGGTTGCAAGTCATAGTGATAAATAGATCTGATTTATCAAATTTTTGTACTAATGTCAATGCATCAAGAGATCTTTGTATAGATTGATATTAATCATCATTAAAAAAAAAATTCTAAAACTCAGGAATTGATTGCGTGAGGAATTGTGTTTGAGGAATATTGTGTAGATTGATATTAATCATCATTACAATCGTATTTGAGTAGATTGAAAAATATAATATGAGATTTATTTATAGATTAGTTAGAATACAAATAGAATTATAATAGATAAAGTCAAAATTATAAGATAAAATATTATATAATTACATTATTACTCTTAAAATAAAATATAAAACAAGGCTAAAATAGGCGAATTCAAAATTGTAAGATAAGCCACTTTTTATATTAGTATAGATTTGTCATAAAATGGTGCTTTTATTTTATTGTAATTTGTAATATATATTTTTCATGTACACAAATAAATAACAAATGCTAATGTTATAAAAAATTATAGCTTACAAAATTATAATACGTGCACTAATTCATGAAAACAGCAATCATTCATTGTGAGCAACTGAACTTAGTTGGTAAAGTAAATAAATCGAGATATAACTATTTTGATTCGAATGCTCCCAAACACCTTTTGTAATACATTTTTTCTATTTGAGGAAAATTTATCGATACAGGATGATAAAACACATAAAGAATTTTATTATAATAATCAAATAATGAGAAAAAAGAAAGTTAAAATAAAAAAGAGCAAAAACAATAATAATTAATTTATTGATATTGGCCCCACCCCATGCTGCCTTCATGAGGGAAAATCATGGATGAGATCATCTATTTCACGTTTTGTGTATTCATCCTGTATTGACTAATATATTTATTAGTTTTATTCCATTTCTTCATCATACTCATTTTTTTGTACTTTAATTTCATTTTACAATTAGCACTGAGTCGACCCAAATAGAATCTATATTTATGTTTAGTATTTAAATGTTATTTTTTTATTAATAATTGATTATTGGGGTCGGCTATCTTATAATATGATTTATAAGTTATTTATTTCAAATTTTTTGTTGATAAATGTGTACTAGATTAATTATATTATAATTAATTTGTATAATATTTATTATTAAATTAATAAATATGATAGTGAAATACGGAATAGAATACGAAATGTAGATAGATGATTTCATTTGAAAAATTAACTCGATTCCATTTGCCGCCAACATTCATATGTTTTACTTGTGATGTTTTTCTTCTATTTGGATTAAGACATTTTTTGGCTCCATTATCTTAATTTTTTTTTATAGCAGCACTTTGTAATCCTGTTCAAATTGCACCCATACGTTGAACCATACATCTTCATTTTGCACATGTTACATATGAACCATGGGCAAAAATACACACGTTTCCCTCCTTTTGACTTCCAACCATTTTAGTAAAAAAAAAACTTTTAAACCACCTTTTAGTTTGAAAAAATAATTGATCAAAAATCTTAGTTAGATGTTTTTTTTTTTTTAATTTCTCCTTTTGTACACATTTTGAATGGGTACAGAAAGGCCATACTTGTCAGTCATAACAAGACTCTCAATAACAATAATAACAAGAAAATCTTCGCCTTAAATCTGCCAATGAGCAGTAATCATAACGTTGAATGAAAAAAAGAAAAAGCCAAGTCAAAAGGTTATGCTATGCTAGTCACGAAGCAATACTAAAACAAATGACATTGTGTATTTTACATAAATGATCCCCTTGGCTGGATCGACTGGGAGAGCCGTGTGGGTTGACTGGTCGGTCGATCGGTGAGTTGACTCGGCCATTCAGCCCGTGGGTCGATCCAGTCGTGTTGTTTCCTGTGTACTTGGGTCCACCCATGGCTCTTCGTCCGTGCTCATCCGAACCTTACCTCAAATTTCATACTCTTGATTTCTCAACTTATTTCTCGACTCAATACTATCACTTTCAAGTCCCTAAACCAAATAGAAACACAAAAACAAAAGAAAAACAAAGATAAAAACTAAAACAGAAGGCCGAGTTAAATTAAGTCCAAGTTCCCCCAAACTTATTCGTCGAAAACGCATAAGTTCAAGAAATCAAATTAAAGATAACTTAACTCGGGTACCCACAGCGATCAGGGATGACCCGGTGGCGCATGGCACCACCAAGTGAACTCATTCTCCTCATCATCGGAATAATAATTCGGATCATTAAGACAATCCTCCGGATCCAACTCACCAGTTGCTTCATATGCATCCTCTATGGCTTCAAAGATATTGTCGAAGTCATGAAATTGATATACACTCTTCTCCTTGGCAGGTTGATGAAGAATAAATGTATCCTCCACATGAGTTAACGACTGCGTACCTAACTCTACATTGATCATAGCCTTGACAGTGTAGAGGAATGTGCGTCCCAGTATGACTGGACTTGCTGGGTCGACTGGAATGTCGACAACAACAAAATCCAAAATATAGTGGTATCCACATATGCTCACTACCACATTCTCGGCTGTTCCCAATGCTTTGATGGTCGAACTATCCGCCATGTGGATAGCTGTCTTGCAATACTTCATCTCTGGCAGCTTCAGTTCTTCATAAATGGACAGGGGCATCAAATTGCAGCTTGCTCCATGATCAACCAAGACCCTTGAATCCATCTTCATCTCCAGAGAAATCTGGATGACAAATTCTCTTGGGGTCATCCTTCTTTGGAGGACATGTTTGGTCGCCTCTTTCCTCAACTCCTCAAGATCGTCGGTCACTTCAGCTTCTCTAACTTTATCAGGATCAGTAGTCGACGTCGGGGTTGGACTAAAATTGTATGGAGCTACATCTGGTAGGTATCTTAATCATTCATTAAAAGAAAAAGAAAAAGAGAAACTTTTCCCTAAAGAAAAAACAAAAAATGAGAAACTTACTTAGTTACTCTTAACAAAAGAAAAAAAAAAAAAAAAAAGAAACTGATCATAAAACATGCTCCGAAATGATTAGTAGTATATTAAGAAATACATATTCCTCCAATTCGAATCCCTATTACACCTTTTGTGGTACACTATCAAATTATAAATTTAATGATAACTATTATAAAATAAAAAATAGTTATAATATAATCAACTTTAGTCATTAATTATCACAAAAAAATGAATTAAAAAAATTATAAAATTATAATCATGCAATATAATAATTAATTATTAATTAAAATTTAAAAATTAAATACTAAAATAATTATATGTTCTAATTAGATAGAATGAACCATAAATAATTATTATAAAATTAAATTAAAACATAAAAATTTAAAATTGAAGAAAAAATAAAATACGGTCTTCCTCTTCCTCAAAATAAAATAAAAATATTAAACAACACCCGCACTTAATAGTTATTAGGGAATAATCTTATGCTTCTCGAGCACAACTTTATGCACGTAAACCCATTACGTGGCAAAACTTCATTTGCTAAACTACGAACCTCCTGGCCCGGGGTTTCTCCCTCTCTCCTCTCTCTCTCTCTCTCTCTCTCGTGGGGTGGGCGTTTCGATACTCAGCTCCGAAGGAAAGCAGATCTTCATTCATAACTGGAACTACAAATTTTCGGTAATTCCTCTCAGTTTAATTGTCGTAACGATTACTGTATTATAGAAATCAAATCACATCGCAATAGATTCAATAATTTTTTTGGGGTGAAATTCCTTTGCACATATTTGCGAACGCTGTTCGTTGGATCATTATGCAGTTTAATAGTTAGGGTTTTTATCTGTATTTTCTTAAAATCCTACGATCACTTTGCTTTTATGAGCTCATTAGTGCTTGGACTGCTGGCTAACGTGTTTAAAGTTCACAAAATTTTTTAATTTGCTTTCTCGTACCCGAATGATAATTTTCATGTCTTTGAGATGTAATAATATCCTACTTTATGCCTCTTTTGACATTAAATGTCTGAAAAGAAAAAAATAAATTATTGAGATATGAGATATGCTTGTTTATGCACTGAATCAATCCTTTTCCCTATGTGCGGATTTTGATTTTGAAATATATGTTTATTTGTTTGTACTCGAGTGTAAGGTGATGCATGAGCCTATTTTTCACAAAACGATGACCTTGCTGTCCCATTTTGTGCAAAATTGAATTTCTTAGTTGTTATGTCTACAAGGAGAATGTGATGGAATTTGCAGTCAATTATATGTCCTAACAGTATCAGACGATGAGGATTTACAATTGGCAACATTTGCATTATGTTCGAATTGGGCCCAATTGTGGGCAGTCACTTGAGAATCTACTAATAACACAACATTGTGTTTAAGGATTCAGTTACACAATAGTGCAAAGTTTGATGATCCAATTGAACAAATGAAAGTTTGCAGACTCAATTGCAAAGAGCATGAAAGCTGAAAGGACTATTTAAGTATTATTCTAGGAAAAACACTCACACCCCAATGGCGTATATTTACCTTACAATGAAGTAGTGACTGCATCTTTTGTTTGTAGACAAACTGGGAGAGCTTTGCAGCTTTAAAACAAGGTGATTTAGACATGGTAACATATTTCTGGCTGTTGATACCATAACTTGATTTGTGTAGTGATTTTCATTTCTTATAAAATTTTGAGTACTGATATTCTTGTTAATGGATTTTCAGTCAGCGCTGTTCAATTTCCATTCATTCCTCACAGTTGTTTTGTTAGGCATCTGTGCCTGCACATATCTGAAGATACAGTTTCCAGCTCTTCTTGATCAGAAAACTGGGTAACTCTCTCGTGGTTCAGTATTATACTTTTCCAAACCATTAATAACTATTGGTATTGTGAGGATGTGAATTGTTTGTTTTTTTACAATAATAATTGGAAATTGTGTATGTGGGGATGGAAATCGTTGGTTTTAGAGTAAGAATTGAAAATTGGGTATATAATAACATGAAAAAAGCAACAACAAAGTATGGTTGTGTTTGTGTGGATTAGCTTTCATTGAAGTTATTTTATGTAATTGTACTAGGTAATCGACCAACTGATAAAGATTCAATCTGAATCATTAAGCAATCTCTTCTTAATTGTCATTTCTTCTCTGCTCTATAAAAGGAGTTTTAATCTTGAGTGAAGTCTATGAGAAACTGAAATATGGTGGTTTTTCTTGGGGAACAGTCATCTACTGAGATATGATTACCTAACATATCTAAGAATACTTGTTTTAGGAACTACTATAAATAATAATCAGCAAGAATGTCAGTGAAGAAAATTGTCGTCATATAAGTTTGTATCGGCATGTCCGCTGTGTCTCTTTTATATGATTATCCTTTTTTCATGTAAAATTCATTTATACTGATTTAGCCTGTTTATTGAGAAGCCTAATTTCTGGATCTTGATTTGGTTCTACTGTGGCAGGTTTCGAGGTGTCTTCTGGAAGGCTGCTAGAATAGGTATCACTTACTAAATTGTGAAATGTTCAATTCTTTTAATTTTTTTGCATGACTTTTGGGTTCATGTTGTATTTAATAATATGTGGGATCATGTACCGAATTCTTCAAGCAAGCCTCTATAGCAAACCCTGTACTGTAGGATGAAAATGACCTGTTTCAAATAATTACTAGTTGATTTAATCTCCTTCATTACAAAAGCTTCCCCTTTTGCCTTTAAGAACCTGACATTCTGGCCAACAAACAAAGCTTTGCTTTTAATTGAACACATTTTGAATTCTTGGTGGCGGAATAAGATCACTTTACCAGAATAGGCTGTAATTTTGTACAGGATTGGATGAAAATGACCAAGTTTGAGAAAATATTGATTTTGGTCCCATAGGACATCGGGTATTCCGATTTTGGTCCCGAGACTATCATTTTTGGTCCCAAACAAAGTTAGTATCGATTTTGGTCCCTTTTTTGCCTTAAAATCATGAGACCAAAAATGATATTCTTAAACCTATGGGACTAAAACTGGGCGATTTTTTTGAAAAGGGATAAAATATGATAGTATCGGGACCAAAATCGGAATACCCGATGTCCTATGGGATCAAAATCGAAATTAACTCGACCAAGTTTCAAAGAATTACTAGTTGATTCATGACCAAGCCTGTCTTTGTGAAAAAAGCTTTACCCTTTTGCTTTTCAGAAGCTGACATTCTGGCCAATAAACAAATCTTTGGTTTTAAATTAACATGTTTCCAATTCTCAATGTACCAGGTCCAGGATAGCATTGCTTAATGTTATCAGATCCTATGTAAGAGCAACATGTTAATATTTCTGAAGTAATAAAATTGATAATTATTGATCCTTTGCTCCATAGGTTCCTCTATAATCAATAATATTCTGAATTGGGATATTCTACTTGTTTGCTTTTGCTGCTACCTAACAAGCACTAACTCGAGGTGGTCCATTCCTTGTAACAGGTGAGAGACTGAGTCCTTGGGTCGCTATAGGATGCTTCACAATGGGTGTCTCAATCATCTTCTTCTGAATAGAGATGTATGCATTCATCAGGATTAGGCTCCGGTGACAATGTTTGATGGTGTGGTGTACTTTATCATAGTTCAAATTAAGTTAGACTAAATTTCTTGGTTGAGCCCACAATTACCTTCTTCTGATTTCTACACTTGCGTTGGCTCTCCATTACAAATCTTCTTTCTTGGATCATCGATCATATGTAGGGAATTTGTATGATCTTAATTTCATTTGACCATTAAAAAGTTTATTTATTTTCTTTGATGTCAAGTCTAATGTTTACATATAATGGTATATCGAATCTATTCTTCTTCTTATTATGATCACAAGGAATCATTTGTAGCCGCTACCGGTGACTGCAGTATAGATAAATTCTACTCTTGTGAAGTAGCTCACAAAACGTACAAAAATGGTAAACAGCCCTGTCATAACTTTATGCATCATATTTGACTTTTGAAGAAGTTGGTGAGATTCGAAGTTTGTCCCGCTCTATTTTTAGGTCACCTCCAAGGTGTTATGAATTGTGTATCGTATTGTACATGCTTGTGGTACTGATATAATGATAGAAATTTTATGTCCTCTAAGAAAATTAAAGTATGATACGCTGTACAATATCTAGACTAATAAATAATTAAGTAAAATTATTCAAAAGCTTAAAAAAGATTATGGTTATTTTATTAGACCCGGTTCATTCTATTAGCTGTTTCCTCTTAAAAGTAAGCATCAAACAACATTAACTACTTTCTTCCTTTCAAAAAAAGAAGAAGAAGAAGAAAAGAAAAGTTCGGATATAAACATTTTTTTTTAACTCGATCCAAAGCTGGCAGTATGCAAAGTATTAATTTGTTCTTGACTAAATAGTAAATTATTTGTTAAGAAAGCGAGCAGAAACCCAATCTGGACTGTGTAAACTTTGTAATATATTTATGTTTAATTTCCAAAAAAAAAAAGTGTGTAATTTATCCATCGATTGTTATGACGTAGGTTCGTAGTTGATATGAAGAATAATGTAGGAGTAAGTGATATAAGATAGGGTGTAAGAAAAAAGGGGGAGAGAGAGAGAGAGAGAGCATTAGTTAGTAGTATGTAACTAACATAACTACCAAAAAGGAAAATAGATAGTTTATAGGCTCCATTCATTTACGTTAACCGTAATTTGGAGGACAAAAAGAATAGGAATCCCACATTTGACTGACGAATTATGGGATCTCCAATCACGCCTGCGATGTCCGTTCCACCACAAGAATTCCCAACATCCATCCATCCGTATATATAAAACCATTTATGTTTTTTGGGAAGAGCTAGAGCTAGAGGGAAGAACTTTCTTTCTTTTTAATTTTAATTCATTTCATGTATGTTCATGAACAAGGGCCTAATATAATCCATATAGGCCTAGGCCTCACCAACAACTTATACTAATATTTCACATTCATTCATTCTCTTTGAAGATTATAAATATTAATTTGGAGGAGGAGGAGAAGAAGAAGATCAAGAAGAAGAAGAAGTCCACATATAGATATATATATTTTATAATGGCATCATTCACAGGAACATTGGATAAATGCAAGGCTTGCGACAAGACCGTTTATTTCGTCGATCTCTTGTCGGCTGATGGCGCTACTTACCACAAATCTTGCTTCAAATGCAGCCACTGCAAGGGCACCCTCGTGGTACGTATAGTATATACATACATACACACACACACACACACATTTTAATTAGTTAATTAATTAATTAATTTCTTGTTTTGTAATTAATATAACAGATGAGCAACTACTCCTCCATGGATGGTGTGCTCTACTGCAAGACTCATTTCGAACAGCTTTTCAAGGAGTCGGGAAATTTCAGCAAGAATTTTCAAGGTATACATATATAATCTCCTAGCCTAGGCCTGCAGTCTGCAGATATATGTTTAATTGATCTGTTGTATATTTTCCCCCTTGCACTAATTGATTATTCCTTGGGTTTAATTTGGATGCATGATGATCGAACATTGTTAACTTGAGCAGCTAAAGGAGAGAGAGAAAACTCACTGGTACGTACTTACGTAACTCTTAATTATTATTAATATTATGTACATACACATGCATGCAAACGCAATTTGATTGATTCATCTAGAAACAAACACACACACACACACACACACATATATATATGCATTTTGAATGGATGGATCGTGCAGACAAGAGCACCTAGCAAGCTGTCTGCGATGTTCTCTGGCACCCAAGATAAATGTGCTGCCTGTACCAAGACTGTGTACCCACTTGAGAAGGTATATATGTAATAAATCATTTTCATTTGCATTCATATATCGAGATGAAATCCTCTAGTCCACGTACAATTATCGAAAGTCTAGGATATATATATACATGATTTATGTATAAATGCAGATGACTATGGAGGGAGAATCATACCACAAATCATGCTTCAAGTGTGCTCATGGGGGGTGCCCCCTCACACACTCCTCCTATGCTGCTCTAGATGGGGTGCTCTACTGCAAGCACCACTTCCAGCAGCTCTTCATGGAGAAGGGAAATTACCAGCATGTCCTCAATGCTACCTCCCACAAAAAGACTGCCAGCATGGAGGCTGTCGATGTTGACACTGATGCAACCGCCGCCCCCACCCCCGCCGCCGCCGAGGGGGAGGACCCTACCCCCACCGCCGACGACGACGACGCCACCCCCGCCCCCGCTGAGGCCAAACCTGCAGATGATGATGATGATGATTCTGACAAGAAACAAGACCAATCTTAGGTCACTAATTACATTTTGTGGGAGTTAATTATGTTTTCACCTTAATTTATATATGAGTTCGATCCATCTTGTTATTTTCCCCCTTAGTTCTGAGTTTTGGTTAACTTAATTTGTCGTATAAATGTTGGTCCTTTTTTCTTTTTGTAATTCTTATGCATTACAGGAGTCTACTATTACATATATAATTCGACAAGTTGTATGCCTCAATAATATTGTTAAACTTTGCTTAATTTTTGTATCATTTCTTGTTTAGTATATATGTCTATTGGAATATCATGCGTGCTAATTGAAAGAGTTTTGCAGACATCTAAGAATGCGTTATATATGCTACTTGTTAATTTATTTAATTAGGGCAAACTTTTTTTTAGCCACTTCAACTTTAAAAAGATTTATTTTTTCCAATAAGTTTTAAACATATTTTTTAAGGTAAATTTCTAAATAGTCATTTTGACTTAGTAAAAAATATTTCTAGCTATTATTTAAAAAAATTATGTTTTTAGCCATTTGGACAAAACTACCCTCTATCGTGTACCCTAATCGTGTTGCAACGATATAAAATTATAATACTGCATGAATACACTTAGTAGTGTAACTTTATTTGTGTGGTAGTGTAAATTTGAATTGTTGTACGATTACGCTCAGTCGTGTACCCTCAATTCGTGCAACAATATATAAATTTATAATGTTGCACGAATGTACTTAATCGTGCACTCCATTCGTGTAGCAATATTAATTTGTACTGTTACACGATCATATTTCATTCGTGCACTCAAATAGTGCACTTTAGTCGTGTAGCTCACAATTTTAACGAAGGGTAATCAAGTATTTTCAGCAAAAAAGTGGCTATAAATAATCTTTTTTTAAAAAGTGACTAAAAACATAATTTACTAAATGAAAACGGCTATATATATACATTACCACATTTTTTTAGTCACTTTGGACCAAAATACTCTTTTGTCCTATTTTTTAAAGAAAATATATATATAAGTATTATATAATATTTATTTATGGAAAAACAACTTTTTTCAAATTTGAAAAATATTCCCTCCCTCTCTTTCCCCAAAACATTAAATCGAATTTTTTCCCTCTTTCAACTACTCTCACTTAGCTACTCTCTCTCTTGCTCACACATTCAAAGAGGTAAGAAGAAGACGAAGATGAAGCTTGGAATGAATTTTTTCCCTATGTCAGCTACTTTGTCTCTTGCATAAGAATTCAAAGAGGCAATAAGAAGTCGAAGCTGAATTTCACAGAGCGCGAAGTTTGTGAAACGTGAACTTCAATTTTCTTAGCTTTAACTTGAAAGATATTGTTTTCACCTCATAAACATTTTCGTACTAAATCCAGGATCCCAAAAAAATAAATGTTCTTAATTGTGCGTCGGGTTGTCGGGTTGTTCTTAAGTGCGTTCAAGACCCAACGCGCAGACGAGTGCGCACACGATGACCCCTGGCACTCCCGCAATGTTTCGCGATTCTTCAAGCGCGCTTGGTGTTACGTGCAATATCTCGCGTGCATAGTATAACACTGGGGCGCGCGCTCATCAGAGCGAGTGCGTGCGCGCATGATTGCGCGTAATGTGATTCGCGTATAGAGTCTGTGCGTACCTTTTACATATAGTCTTTCTGTGTTTGACCAAGGTTATCAGTAGATATGTGTACAACATCGTCATTGCATCGGTTTGAAAATAATGTGTATCGGCATCAATATGGACTCGGTTTTCGTCTCAAATATCGGCCAAGTCTACTCTGATGTTATCTACCCATGGCAAAATGATGAGAGTTAGGATAAAAAATAATATGGACTCGATTTTCGTCTCAAATATTGGTAACTGCTAAAGTGAAGAATCGGGGTTCTCAACTCCAAGCTCGCATAAGGATAAGTTCTTTCTCTAGAAAAATTCCTATAACTACAAAAAAATAAAATAAAAAATTTCAAAAATAATAGGAAAAATTCAATCAAATCATAGAAAAATAATTACAAATAAACTTAACAAAACTTTAATTACTTAAAAAAAACGGCACCATGTCACTTTATCCACGTATTTTAAAAACAAAAACAAAAATTCAAAAATAATAGGAAAATAATTACAAATAAATTTATAAAAAAATTTCATTACTTAAAAAACAACAACACCATGTCACTTTATCCAAGTATTTAAAAAAACAAAAATTTTATTACTTAAAAAAAACAATACCATGTCACTGTATCCACGTATTTGAAAAAAAACAAAAATATTGCAATATGGTTAGTCGAACACATATAGATTGCGCGCGACCTATTGCAAGTTACGTCAATGCGCACAAAATATGCGCGCAATATTGCTGTATTCAGCAAAGTACATCGGCATTGGTTGCGTTAACATTGGCACCCTATCGATCTCATCAGTAAGTTCATCGACATTAATTTAGTGCCATTAAGTATTTTTCAGCATACTAGAATATACAAAATAATATAAGAAATGTTAAGAATATGTACCGATGTAAAAATTATATATTGAAATGGCAGGACGAAGCTGTAGAGATTGCACGCAATATTACTATTTTCGAAAAAGTGCATCGGCATTGGTTACGTTAACATCAGCACCCTATCGGCCTTATCAGTAAGTTCATCGACATTAATTTAGTGACATTAAACTTTTTTCAGCATACCCGAATATACAAAATAATATAAGAAATGTTAAGAATATGTACCGATGTAAAAACTATATATTGAAATGGCAGGACGAAGCTGTAGAGATTGCGCACTAAATCAATGCGTGCAATGATTTCGCGCAATACTATTGTTTTCGACAAAGTGCATCGGCATTGGTTACGTTAATATCGGCACCCTATCAACGTCATCAGTAAGTTCATCGGCATTAATTTGATGCCATTAACAATGTTTCAATATACCTGAATATACAAAATAATATAGGAAATGTTAAGAATATGTATCGATGCAAAAAAATATTGAAATGGCGGGACGAAGATGTTCAGATTGCACGCACATGATGGCACGCTAAATCAATGCGCGCAATAAAATTGCACAATCTTTCTGTGTTGGGCGAAGTACGACGGTCTTTTCTTATTTAAGATCGATCGGCACCATATCGGGTCAACTAATATGTTAATCGGCATAGATATGTGCAAAATAAGTACAGTTACATGATTGAAATTTTATTTTTTGAATTTTATTTTCGAACAATGAACCAAAGCACAAATTTCGCAATTGGCCATATATATCCTCACCATAACGCGTCAATACAGCTTTGATTTCACCAATATAGGTCGTGCAATCATGGTTACTGATCATGTGCTGCGTATTCATCATTTTCTTCATTTTTCATGCCCATCCATCCTACATATAAAATAAAATTCAACGCATTAACAAAACAAAAACTATGCGAATGCATATATGTGTGTAAGATTAAAGAAAATTTTATGCCGATGTAATGGAATGCTGGGTAAGTGTAGCGCCCCAGTCCCGAAAGACCGTGGAAATAGACGCCCGGGGGTTAGAATTAAGAAGCGGGAAAGAAAGGGGAATAATCTGATTAACAAAAACTCAACAGAAGACTCAGAATAACCAAACATGCTCTTTAATACATATCATTATCCAAAACAGCAAGATCAGGGTTCTTAACGTTTAACAAAAGAATATCATAAGTGCGGAAGCTCAAATTCTTAACAGAATACTTAACAAAAAGAGACAATGAGAAAATACATAAATAATAAAAGCCCATTTCTCAGCATCGTCACATCCACGCTCCAACCTACTGACCTGAAAAATGTTTGAAAAGATTTGTGCTGAGTACTAATGCACTCAGTGGGCAAGTTTTCACAATTTAAGTTATGCAAATCATTTTCTAAAAGTAATCTATCTGTGTCCGTGCAACTAGTGAAACTTAGGAGATTTTAAAGTTGAAAGCAACCTAAGTTCACCAAAATATTTTATCGTGAAACGCTTAAGAGTATAATCAGTCACTGCCCGCAATCCGAACTACATCACCAACGCGTAAAGTTGAGTATGGCCAAAGTATACCCAATGAGTGTAACCAAAGAGTGTAACCAATAAGTGTTTCATTTTAGTCTCATCGACAAGGAGTAGGGCATGACGAATAATGCATGCGTACTGTAGCTACTCACATTGACACAGCGCTGGTATATGAGACTCTGACAACATATAGTAGCACGTAAATATTTAACACAGATAGTCACATATGCAATTTTAACAAAGCAGAGCTTAATAACTCGAAAGATACAATTTGCAAAGATAGTATAGCCCACCTTAGAGATATAAAAGTCCCAACAAGGATCCAACACTCGAATACGATACTGGAGATGGAGTAACGATCCGAAGTACCTTCCCGGGTTCCCCTAGGGCTAAGCTGCTCCAACCATCTCGAGATTCAACCATTCACCTTCCTCGTAAGTCAAGCAAGTCCTACAAGGATCAATCTTGCTTTATGATCAATAGCTACTTTCGAAATTAATCTAATATTCGTTTTAATTTAGTTAGAGCTTTATTAGTTTTACTTCGACTGGGCATGCACGTTACTCGGGTTTTAAACTCAACACGAATCGATAATAGGTTCTTACGATACTTTTCAATTAACTTGAAACAAATTTGACGTAAAATGGAACGACTTAAAACAGGATAGAAACTTCGAAAAATCATAGAAAATTCAATTCAAATCTGATTGAGACACGGTCAGCGGCCATGCGTCCTGTCATGACGAGACCTACAATCGGTCAGAAGGAGTCGGAGACAAATTCTGATCATCCTGGCTTGAAATCGGCCGGAAAAGATACTGTTTACTGTTTCCCGGAATATATTTTTCATCAAAAAGTTTGAGGCTCAAACGAGCTCGATACTCAACGGATTTTCGCTCAAAAATACAATTTTTGATATTAAAGGAAACAAAGATTTCAATGTAGCAAACAGATTTAGATTTTATAATGTATAACGACTGTAAATGAGTATGAAATTCAGCATTATTAACATAAGACATAATCTGCCGGAAACAAGTTGGTTTTCGGGAAACTTATGACTCGATTTCGGAAGAACAAATGATATCGGATCATGGATTGGAAAATATGTCTGGAAAGATTGATATGAAAAGATTGTGCAGTCCAAAAATCAAGTCAAGAGGATGGAGGAATCGACGGAAAATAGCCTCCGAAGTTGCACTCGCAACACAACGATTTCTGTGGCAGATTTGACATGTCGCTTTGCGACGTATCTTTGATAGACCAAATGATATCGTATTGACAATCCGAGACCTATTTTGAAAACCTTGAAGAGTTAAGTTTATAATGATATAGATCTCATAGAAATATAATGGTTGGATCTATGGAAAAAAGATGTCATAAATGGGTTTGGTGAGTTACGAAAATTAAACCACCAAGAAAATAGTCGAGCTTCGTTTAGGAGCTTCAGAGATCCAAATTAAGAAATTCTTGAGCCTAAAATCAACTAAATAATTAGAGGAGAAACATTCTAAAATTTCAGGAATTATGGATGAGATTTAAGGGACAAAAATGGTAAAATACGACTGCTACACTAATGATAAAACTTACAGCTAGAAGCCCCAATTTTGCATGTCTTTGTTTTTTACTTTTCGTACACCAAATTGAGTGATTCTAGTGTCTAACATCAACTACGTGAAGAAAGGAACAACATATCAAAATTTCAGCTATGTTGGTGGAGATTTCAAGGTCGAAATATATAGAATACAATCATTGCTGTAGCTTGACGTAAAACAGCGACCACTACAATGTTTGCCTTCGTTCTCAACCATGTGAGAACCAAAATGGATGATTTATTCGGCTAACATCATCTACATCAAAGTGAGAATCTCTCTGTAAAATTTCATAATTATTGGCTAAGTTTAAAGGGTCGAAATTAGAAGAAAAGAAAAGTTGCTGTTGTTGGTAAGGGAGGAGTGATGAGACTGGGATGAGCACTGATGAGTGAAACCCGGAATTGCAGATGAGAGGTCGTGGCCATGCATGGACGTGCAATACATAATTAAATCAGCTCATGAACGTGCATTACATAATTAAATAAGCTTGATTTAATTATTTATCCTTTAGTATAGTTTATTTAATTTAATTTAATTAGAAGCCCAATTTTCACAACTTGTTTAGGTGTTATTGGGCCAAGGGATTTATTTATTTTATTTTTTAAGTATAAGTTCGAAATTACAAGCCCAAAGACTTGTGAATTTCGTGCCCTAGGATAGTATTAAAGGTTTTTTCGTTCATTTTGAAGATTAGACTGGATTTGAATGAAAAACAGTTTTACGCTTTTCTCCCGTCTCACAAAAAAACATCGGTTCTTTGGTAGAGTTTGGTTCTGGCGATTCCAAGCTTGAAATCTATTATCTCGTTCGTGATATCTCGTAGTATCCGGGTTAGACAACCATTGAAGGTTGCTCCATAGGCGCGTTCCGAGTTCTCGTCGATTCGAGGTTCATTTCGGGTAAGTTTCACCAATCCTTTTCATTTTTCTTCATCATCGATCCTTCCACCATCACCACAACCACCACCCACGTCCATAAAATTCCCATATCATTATCAACACCCTCAAAATTGTCCCACTTCAGATCGAAACTCAGATTCGCCGATTTAGGTCTAAAAACCCTAAATCGGGTCAGAAACTTCCAACCATTCGATCTTTTAAATCACTTGTGCAAATTAGCTGAATTTTGGATATATTTTGCATTTCTATAGATTGTGCATTTTGTTAAAATTTGAGCTCAATCCGAGGTCGTTTGCCTAGGTTTCTGTTCGAGTCTTTATTTAAGGGTTTTTGGGTTATTTGGGTTGTTTTGTGTTTAATTCTTGTTGAATTCGAATTTCTTGATTTAGTACAGTATATTGAGGTTATTAATTCAGTATTGTTCAGTTTATTGTTAGGTTGAATCACATACATAGTTAGCGTTGTTCGATTCTAAGCTTCCGCCTTATTGTTGGTCATATCAAGGAGAGAAGCCAAAGGTGAGTAGAATGTGGGAGAAAATTGGGCTCTTGCTCATTCCCTCTATTTGATTCAGCCAATATCTATGATGAACATGTATAGGAGATGCATCAAACTAGGTGGAGTAGATGGTTACACTTGGAGTATACTTGTCATGCATGGTGACACTTGGAGAAAGATAAAGTTGACACTTGGAACATTACATGGTTGAATGGTGGAAATCAATTTATGATGTATTTTAATATATGGTAAATAAAGAATGAATAAAATTTGATTGGAAGGTCAAACGAACTCCATTTTTTAATGAAATTAACGACCACACGGTTATGAAAAGATTTGTAACTCCTAGTCAAAGACGAAATAAATTTTCGGAGTTAGACATAAAGTGGTAGGATTTTATTTTAGAAATAAAAATATGGTCTTTCAATAATTAGGACACCCATGATTTAATAAGCGTCCAAATAAAAAATGAAAAAGACTCATGAAAATATCTCGTCACGAGGAACAAAATATGTGATCGAGAAAGATTTAGAGGACAACATGATTTTAAGAATAGAATTGAGCCAACTTTAGGAGTCATTTTCTCTATATTTGGAATTTTCTAAAATCATTTCAAAGCATCCTATAATCAACACATGTTTCCTATATGGTTGAAGTAATTCATAGGTTTATTTTGGGATGGGGTGTTACAGCAAGTGGCTGTCGATGCGTCAAAAGAGGCATGTTGATGCTTGCCATTAATACGTGCATCGGCTGTGTGCAAGACCCATGCGCTCAAAACTTCTGCGCGTACGTAGTCTACTATGACATTCGCACTCAATCAACTTTCCGCACAACTAGGCGAGAGTGAAAATGCGTGCTACAAATTCGTGCAAATTCAACGCGCGTGAGCGCGCACCTAAGAACTTCACATTTCCAGATTTTTTTGTCTACTTTAAAAAACCCTTAAATTGTTCCCTTTTTTTCACATATCAACTTCAATAGAGTATGTTTTCATATACTTCTAACACCATTGCATGTTGTCTCTTACGTAGAGGGCCTTCTTCATAACGTTCTTCAGTAGTTGACATTTTTTTTCTAAAAATCGGACTTCAAAATAGAACAACAACAATAATATATTAATGTTAATAAACAAAATTCACAAAGTAATATAGTAAGAAACCAGACCCAACACCCTAAAACCTATTCAATTTCGCAAACCCCTAATCCAATCAAATATCCAAACCCTACGCAAATTCAATAGACTACTCAAATCTCGCCTTTGCTCAAAAGTGTGTGATGAGGATGTAGCAGTCGCCGGATTTGACTATTCAATTTTGCGGGGGGAGAGAGAGAGAGAAGAATCACCATTTTAAATTTGGGAAGAAGGGAGAGAGTTTCGTAATTTACCGTGTCGTAATTTTTCTATTTTTTTAAGTTGATTAATTAATTTGTGGGAAATATAGTAATTATGGCTAAAAAAATACTACCTCCTTCCCAATAGCAAGGTCTCCCTTCTATTAAAATAGAGAGAGAAAATAATAAAAAAAGGGGACCTTGCTATTGGGACGGAGGGAGTAATATTTATAAGTTACTGGCTAAAATAAGTTTTTTAAAAGTTTAACTGGCTAGTTTGGCCCATTTCCACATTTATTTATTGAAATTTATTGCAATGGCATGTATGTGTGTATATATATATACACACATATATATATATACACACATACATATATATATATATATATATATAGAGAGAGAGAGAGAGAGAGGATATAGATCAAATAAGACCATTTTTCTGGTGTGAGAACTAAGACCGCATCTCCACCATCCAATTTAATGATCTAATGATTGAGATTTAATGTAGAGATGGTGGCAATTTCATAAATAATAGAGCAAAAAATAAAGGAAGGAGGGCTATTTTTGTCCAAACCCATTAAAAATTATGATGTCAGCAATTAAAAAAAATCTTAAAAACTTTAAACGACCATAGCTTACTCGTTTTTAATCCAATGCACACAAAAAATATATCAAATTAAAGCTCTCTTCGTACTCTTTCATTTAGGATGTCGAAAGGCTATGTTTAGATGAAAAAATATGGATGAAAAATACAAAAGATAATTTTTTACGCGTGCCCAGGTTGTAAATGCTTTCGTTAGCATATAATAATTCTTCGTCAGCATTATGATAACATATGATAACGTATGCTAACGAAGCATTTGTCGTATACTAACACAATGTATTCACTTTGCTAACAAAGAATTATCATACTGCTAGCGTAGTACAGATTTATTAGGGTTTATTAAATCTCAATTATAGTTTATTTTATCTCAATTATGGATTATTCGATCTAATTATGATTACTTTTTTTGAATTTAATTTTTCATTTTTAGTTCCTAATTGATTATTATGGTTTATCTCATCCAATTATGGTTTATAACATATGTTGACAAAATATTGTCATATGTTAACATAATGTATTCATAGTACTGATGAAACAAAATCATAATGCTAACGCAATACAAATATATTATTATTATTATTATTATTATTATTATTATTATTATTATTATTATTATTATTATTATTATTTGTTCTAACTCATTTAGGGTTTACCACGTCCAATCAATGTTTATTTCATCTAATTAGGTTTATTTCATCCAATTATGATTTCTTCCATTTAATTGGGGTTTATTAAATCAAATTAGGTTTATAATTAATTTTTTAGAATATATTTTTCGCTAACAATATTTGAAAACTTTAATTGGCATAATTATAATGTTTTGTTAGCATGATAATACTACTTCATTAGAATGACGACCCGTTATCAAATCCTTCGCGATTTTTATAAGAATTAACAAATTACGTTAATACCCCCTCGCTAAATTTTTTTCAAATATTACAAAATTGCCACCCCCTTTTTATCAAATCTAAGCCTTTGATTTTTTAGGATTGTGTGGTGTGAGATATAGTCCTAGTTCTCACACTAGGATTAGTTTTCACCTAACCCCTCCCCCGTATATATATATAGGGAAAGGATCAAATGAGAACCCTTCCCCCAGGTGGGAACTAGGAACCAATCCTAGCTCTTATTTGACTCAATCTGGACGATCCAGATTAAATCAGATTTAAGTGGATGGGCGGTGGCATTCCTGTAATTTTCGGCAACTTTCTGGACGGAGGGGTAATATAGTAATTTAATAAGTCTTCCCTTTTGTTCTGAGGCTAAAATGAGAATCGCATGAGGCTAAAATGAGAATCGCATAATGCTAAAATTATCGAAGTAGGAGGCTAAAATTGATGTGACATTTTTCACTAGGGTTCACCGTTCCCAATTAGGGTTTATTAAGTTCCTGATCCCAACTAGTAATTATGAGATTCTCATTAGGGTTCACTGTCCCCAAATAGGGTGTATTGCATTTCATTCCAATAAAATCATCGTTCTATTTTTGTTTATCAACACATGCTAAAATGAGAAATGCATGAGGCTAAAATGTGCGGAGTCGGATGCTAAAATTGAATCTGGGCAATTTTTGAGTTCAGTTCCGATTTTACCCTTAATGAGACGCGTGAATTGAAGATTTTCGAGATAATTACAAAAATGCCACCGAAAATCTGGATGGATCTGGGGCGTCGATTTTGCAGGATGGACGGATGAGATCGGTTCCCGATTCTCACCTAGCGACCGGTTCTCACCAGATCCCATCCCTATATATATATATATATATATATATATATATATATATATATATATATATATATATATATATATAGGGGATGGATCAAATGAGACCATTTTCCTGGTGTGAGAAATGAGAACTTATCTTACACCATCTAATTTAATGATCTAATTGGAATTAAAAATTTTACTGTTAGTGCAATCATCGTTCTTCACCATTATCTCTCTTCTTCTCCATTTTCTCTCAACAACAAACAATTTTAAACATGTCTCTAAATTTCACTATCAACGAATGTTTTTCCTTGCCAACAATCAACATTTTTGTTGTCATTTATCTATTCACTGATCAATTTCAATCTATGCGACAAATATTTCTAACTATTGATGTATTCTATATTTTTAATTTCTTCCCATTTTTTTTTGTAAATATTGTATTTAATCATAATTTTTGCTTTGCTCTTATCACCGGAAGCTTGTGACGAAGAGATTTGGAAGAAAACACTATTCAAGAAATTAAACAAACATTTTTCGTTAAAGCAATTGTAAAACGAACTGAAATCTCTTTAATGATGCATTAATTCCATTAATTTTTATTTGTTTGTATTGCCGCATTTTTTTATGTTTGACTTAATTATTAATCATAAATATTGAATATAACTCAAATTCATTGGTCAAATAAAAATTTTATATATTTTAAATCATTAATGATTGTATCAGAAAACCTTATGGGTGTAAAAAGGTGAAATAAAATTGAATATTGTTTAAAAAAATAATGAAATACGACTTTATGTAGATTACATGAAAAAGAAAATTTGAGAGAAAGATAACATGCATTAAATATATATTGAAAGAATAAAAAATGAGAAAACTAAATAACAAAATCTTACATGAAATTATCAAAAGTTAAAATCCATCTGAATTTTTTTTTTTAAGTCGATGAAGAAGAAATTTTTTATTTCTTTGTTGGATTCAAATAACAAATTGTGACGCAGAATTTCTCCTTTATTTAATAAGTAAAGTAATATAGTATATTATAATATATATTTTTGGTAATACATAGTATATAAGATTATTACCTTTTAAAAAATTAAATACATATAATATATTACAATATTACCCTCAAATTAAAGTAATGATAGGAATATAATAAGTAAATCAAATTTTATAAAACATGGCTCTTTTGTATAGTAGTAGATTGAGATAGGAACTAACACATGGATAAATCAATATAAAAACGCAATGGCAATGATAAAATGGATTCAACTTAGGGGTTTAAGTTGGAACGACTAGTGAGTCGCTCGAAATACTCATATTTAGTGTCAGGGCCATCTTAATTATTTTATAGGCCATGTGCAAATAATAAAAATTAGGTTCTAAAATTGAGTTAATTGGTTTAAATATCATGAACTATTTATGATTTTTGATTTTTAACATGAACTTTAAAATGTTACCTCCATAACACGAACTTACATTTTTTTTGTAATTACAACATCAGTTCAAAATTGAGTACAATTATGAGTACAAAAATTATACGAAATGCTTAATTTTTTTTCTTATTTTTTTCCGTAATACATTGATACAATTTTATTTCTCATGTATGTTTTATTTTATTAACATTGAAAAATTGATGTAAATTAAGTTAGTATTTTATCTGTGTGAGGTACGAGTATAAATTATTTGTAAACACAAATAAATAATGACAAACTTCTTAGATTGAGTGAATAATTATGAAAAATAAAATCATAAAAAATTATATGAAAATGGAGTTTAAATAAATGTTCGACTTGTAATATAACCAATTTTTTAGATATGACAACATGAATTTGTCAGATTTATTTATAGAACGACAATACTAAATAATATTACAAACACATGTAAATAAAATATTAAATGCATCATGAAATATTTAAGTATTTCATGATGTTATAATTGCAAAAAAAAATGATGTTATAATTGCAAAAAAAAATGTAAGTTTATGTTGTACGTATAACATTTTAAAATAAATTAAGTATTTCGTATAATTTTTGTGCTTATAATTGTACTCAATTTTGAACTGATGTTGTAATTATAAAAAAATGTAAGTTCATGTTGTGGAGACAACATTTTAAAGTTTGTGTTAAAAACCAGAAATCATGAATAGTTCGTGATATTTAAACCAATTAACCCTCTAAAATTAAAAAATGTTATAATTTTTATGATTATAGTAATATTGTTAGAAAAACTAAAAATTCAAAATATTATATTTATAGTGTTGATAGTATTCGAAATACAACATTAAAAAAATATGGATCTTCTACGATTTTACATAAAAAGTGATACTCTTCTAGCACTCTTTGAAGCCCAATTCATCAATCAAATCTTTATATTCAATCTTTTCCAAATTAAATATCGTTTTCTATGACTATTATCGTCAATCCATCAAGTCTTTATTGTTATATCGTCGAACGTAGATATGACTTCAACAACTTCAATTTTGAAAAGCTTATTTCTGTCGATGCAACAATTATAGGAATAGTCAATAAAATTCTATATACGACAATTGTATTAGG
The DNA here is from genome assembly GCA_026008535.1 of Perilla frutescens. Lineage (NCBI taxonomy): Eukaryota > Viridiplantae > Streptophyta > Magnoliopsida > Lamiales > Lamiaceae > Perilla > Perilla frutescens. The sequence continues at coordinate 36,922,975 of BRKX01000012.1, forward strand.
AAAATAATCTAAATCTTTTAAAAATTTCAAAATATCAAGGGGTTCTATGTTCGTTCAAGGAATCAAAATCAGAATCAGAATTAAGGAATGAAAGAATTCATTTATGTGTCCCGGTGGGGATGGTCTAGTAGTGGAATGAGGTTGTTTGGAGACCAAAAGTCACGGGTTCGAATCTCCTCAATACCACAGGTCGGGTGTATGGGTAAAAAAAAAAAGAATTCATTTATGTAGATAATAGAATTTTAGATCAATTCGCTCAAGCAGATGATTAAATTTAGATTTCTGAATCATTCAAGCAAAAAATCGAAAAAAAAAATACTCACTAGGATTCGTCCTTTGAGGGGAATCGTGTAATGAAAGAAAAACTTTGTAATTGTAGTTGTAGTGATAACAGACTCGGAAGCGTGATTTGTGAAGGAATATTGGAGTTTGATATGGGTATTTCATGAAAAAGATGAGAAGCTATTTTTATATAAAAAAAAATGTAACGATAATTAGAAGAATAATCATGAAAGAAGATGAAAAGTTGCAATTTTGAAGAGGAAATAACTTGAAAATCGTGTTATTGTTAGGTATTACCGCAAAGGGGAGAGAATTGAGAGAATTTAATTTATTAAAAAAAATATATAAGGTATATTAAATAGAATTAAAAAAAAATGATGCCCTAAAAATTGTGAGGTCCTGTGCGAAAGCTCATCTTGCATACCCTGTTAGACGGTCCTATTTAGTGTGTTTGTTCAAAAAAATCATTTGAAAATGACTGAATGACTGACATGATGAAATTTCTTACACAGTTGTACTTATTCGACCCAATTTTTAAGCAAAAATACTCATTTTTTTTGTATCTTTACATTAAGAAATCTGCGTATTCCATTTTTTATGTTTGAAATGAATCGAAAATACCATAAAATTTTACTTTTAGTCCCGTAAAAATAGTATCAAAATACGTTTGATTGCAAATTATATATTTTTTGTCCAAACTTTTAGAAAAACAATATTTTTAATTCTAAAAATATGAGTATTGAGACTAAAACTATTATTTTAATAAAGGGTGAGGCCTTGGAGTCATGAAGAAGAAACTTTAAAAAAACTCATCCTACAAATAAGCAAACAAAAATTGTGTAAAACAAAACATTAAACGGGCTCCACATGTTTGTTTATCCAAAGACAGTTACAATTATCCAAAACTCCCACAGCAATAAAATATCTTGTTTTGAGACTGACAGACACTACACCTGCCGTCAAATTCGCCGTTCGGGCAAGTCAAATCTCGAAACCGCGAACTAAACTCCGTTATCATTTCCGTCACCGGCTCCTCTTAACTTTTCTCCTCTAAAAATATCACCTCCTCCATTTTCATTCAGCTCGATGCTACGTATATTGTTAACGGTGAGTTCTGCCTTTTCATTTCTCACACTCAGCTTGTGTTTCGATTTCCCTGAGTATTTCTCAATTTGTATTTGTTTGTTATACATGAAGAGATTGTTAATCGTGTTACTTAGTAGGGATTTGAATGCATTTTTTCGTGTGCAGTGTGATGAATTTTGTTGGAGTTAATTTGTACACCAAGTGTTTGATGCTAGGTTAATGAGAGTTCTCAAAGATGAAAATGGAAAAAGCCAGTGATCGATTGGTGTGATTACGATCTTATAAAATCATGCATTCAAAATCAGTATGTGCATGTGTATGTGTTTATACTTGGCGTGTGATATGACTGCAATTGCAATTTGTGTGTTAATACACTGAAGAGAATATGGAAAATCAATATTGATGATTGGGTGTCATATGTTTTCATTTTATTGCATATATATGCCTTAGTATTTGGATGCTTGCATGATAGTTCCCATTCCCAACTAAATGCATTTCCTTTAATCGCTGAAGGATTTTGATGGTGGTAGAACTTTAATTCTTCATTGATGTTCTTTTTTGTTTATTCATTTATTTATTTTTGGGCTTAGATGTCGTGAAGGATGTATTGATGCGTATTTGTCATTTTAGGAGTGATGGAGATTACGTGTAGTCCATCATCTTCAAGTGTAATTTATGGAGGTGAAGTTGCAAGTTGCAGAGCAGTGGGGTGCTTGACTTTGACTACAAGTTTGAGGCATGGAGGTTTCCACTATAAATTGTTTGGAGATTCAAGACTTGTCTTAAGAGAAAATTCACCAAAGACGTTGAAGAGGAAGAAGAGTTTTTACTGTGCTAGTGCTGATGTTCCAAGAAATCCTAGTGGAGGCAATTTTCGGTCGTGGCATTTTAGTTTTAAGAGTTCTTCCATTTATAACAACATCAGTGATTTCAGAATTTTGAATCACGTGGGACTGTCATATTGTCAGGGAAATGATTCATTATCTTATATAAATGGCAATAGCAGAGGTGTAGAAAACATTGAAAGTAGCAACAATGAGGCTAGCCTTGAGCCTAAGGCCTCCGGTGAAAGATCAGGGGAGGCAAAAGGAGAATGTGGGACTCCTAGTTTGGATGAATTAAGAGAATTATTGCAGAAAGCATTGGAAGATTTGGAAATTGCACGACATAACAGTACAGTATATGAGGAAAAAGCCCAGAGGATATCAGAAGCAGCAATAGCGTTGAAGGATGTGGCTAAAAATGCTTGGGTTGACGTAAATGATGCCCTCCAGGACATCCAAGAGGTAATAAATAAAGAGGTTATTGCTAAAGAAGGTGTCCAGAATGCTGCCCTAGCTCTTTCTTTTGCTGAAGCAAGACTCCAAGTGCTCTTTGAGTCAATGAAAATTGATAATGAAAACAATAGGCTTCCTAAAGCTTCTAAAGAAATTGATTCTGGGTATGAAGGTGGAGCTGAAGAATCAAATGAAGAGGAAGCAGTCTTGGCAGCTCAGCAGGACATACAAGAGTATAAAGACCATTTGGCAAATTGTGAGGCTGAGCTAAGAATGTTTCAAGACAGAAAAGATGAGTTGCAAAAGGAAGTGGATAGGTTGAATCAGGTAGCAGAACAAGCTCAAATCAATGCTTCCAGGGTAGAGGAAGAAGTAGCCAACATAATGCTTTTAGCAGAGGAAGCTGTTGCATATGAACTTCTGGCTGCACAACGTGTTGATGATGCTGAGATTTCCCTGCAGAGGGCAGAGAAGAACCTTGCCCTTTCCAATATTGATATTGCAGATTATACAGCTGAGGGCACTATCTCCGGAGAGGTGCCTCGAGTAAGTTCTGCAGATGGTACTGTTGAAAGAGACTTGAATGTGCCACTTGAGGTTGCAGAAGTACTTGAACCTTTGCCAGATCATCAGTTGGAGGAACAAAGTTTCCTGGATGATGGTGACAAAGAGAATGGAAAGTTAAGTGTATCTGAAACTGAGGCTGAGAAACTAAAAACTATACAAAGCAAGGTACAGGAGAGGCAGAAAGAATCAACGAGGGAGGGCTCTGCATTAACTTCCCCAAAAGTATTATTAAACAAATCATCCCGGTTCTTTCCTGCTTCTTTTTTCTCATTTGATGCAGATGAGGAAGAGTTTGCACCAGCTTCAGTTTTTCGTGATCTTGTGGAGTCTGCTAGGAGACAATTGCCTAAGCTGCTATTTGGGTCTCTACTCGTTGGAGCAGGGTATGCTTGCACTTCTTCCTCGAGAATTTTGGAGTTGCTTTCTGCAGAAATTCAATTTATCTTGTTCATAAATGAAAATGATAAATTTTTTGCAAATATATTATATATTTTTGTAGTATTCACTTGAATAGAAACTGGGGTTCTTCTGATTTTTTGTATGCTGGAAAGCATAATGATTTACTATACATGCTAAAATTACTCACAGAATTGCCTATTATGTCAATCGGGGTGAAAAGGTAGCTCAGTTTTTTCAGCACCCAGACATCATTACTACTCGTGTTGGTGAAGTATCAACTACCAGAAGACCTTTGGTCAGAAATATAAGAAACCTTCCCAAGAAAATAAAGAAACTAATGGAGATGCTTCCTCATCAAGAGGCAAGACTTCAGTAGTTCAGTTCACTTTTCTCTTTCCCTTCCAAGTTGTCTTATTTTGATAAAACACGTCATTCCCATGTTCCTGTATTATGATATCTATGTGCCTCTATTTCTTAACTTAAAAAGTCTCTTTTCTCTTACAGATGAATGAGGAGGAATCTTCCCTCTTGGATATGTTGTGGTTACTACTAGCAAGTGTTGTATTTGTGCCCATTTTTCAAAGAATTCCTGGAGGTAAGGGGATATGTGCATTTTCTCCTTAGCCCCTGTGTTGAAAAAATGGTATAGTTTCAGCAGGCTGTCAAATAGTTGATATTCACACGAAGAATTCATTTGATGCAAAATACTGTTCTCAGTTCAAGTTCTTTCCTGGCACCTGTGCTTCATATTGCTTATAGTCTCTAGTATGAATTAGACACATTTATCCTCATGAGATATTTTCTATGTTTATAATTTTCCTGTTCTCAATTTTAATATGTGAGAGAGGATTTTTTCTGTGGAAGATTATATGCAAGAAATTCTAGTACTTGAAACTTCTCTGCTGCAATTGTAGGAAGCCCTGTTCTTGGATATTTGGCTGCTGGAATCTTAATTGGACCTTATGGCCTCTCTATTATACGTAATGTTCATGCAACTAAGGCAATAGCAGAGTTTGGAGTTGTCTTCTTAATGTTTAATATCGGCCTTGAGGTAGAGCGCCATGCCAATTTTGAATTTTGCAGATTGATTCATTTTCAAGTTGCACTGCTATGATCTGTGACCTTTTATCTCACTGTGTTCTGACAGCTCTCTGTTGAGAGACTAAGTTCCATGAAGAAATATGTTTTTGGATTGGGTTCCGCTCAGGTGACTTGAAACTGTATAACTTCTGTTTTCTGAAATAGGGTAGTTATTAGATAGGATGTTAAAGCATGAGTGCTATTTCATCTTTAACTTGCCTGAACAAATGCAGGTCTTAGTGACGGCTGTGGTTGTTGGCTTACTTGCTCGTTATGCTTCTGGGCAGCCTGGTCCGGCTGCAATTGTCATTGGCAGTGGCCTTGCTTTGTCTTCAACTGCTGTTGTCCTTCAGGTAGACATCCTCGATCTTTTATCTAATTTCTTAAAAATTTTGGGTTCTCTGAATCCTCCTTTTTTTGTTCTGTTTGCTTGGTTTCATTAGAAAAAACCTGCTTAATTTATTTTTTGTTTTTTTTTTTAAAAATTAATTTGGAAACAAATGTGTTTGAGATCTTAGGGCCCCAGAGACAGTTGAAAGAATATCTGTCGCACATATACAGGTATTGCAGGAACGTGGGGAGAGCACTTCACGCCATGGGCGTGCTACATTTTCTGTATTACTCTTCCAGGTATCTGCATACTAGTCTGTAGGTTTCAGTTTTATCTATTTCTTTTCCTGTCTATGTATGTTCATTCCTTTCTCCATCCTTCTGTATTAGGGGCTTAGAGTAATCATGATCGTACAATTGATTTGATTTTCTCCACTAAGCCTGGCACCGACTTATGTAATTTCGTTGTCTATTCCAGGATTTGGCTGTGGTGGTTTTGCTTATACTGATACCCCTTGTTTCGCCATCATCATCCAAAGGAGGGGTGGTAACAATTTTGTTCTTTTATTATTTTTGCCTGATCTGAATTAAGAATTATATGACATGATAACCCATTTGGGTAATATTTTATTCTTTCATCGCTGTCATTCTAAATTAGGTCATAAGATGCTATATTCTCTAACAATTATCACACTATTCTTCTTAGTGTGTGCTCATTTATCATAGTTAAATAGCCTAAAGATGTTTCTAACTGCTACTGCAGTTTATATGGTTATAATAAGGTATACTTTTATGGTTTTCAGGTTGGTTTCCAGGCCATCGCGGAAGCTCTTGGGCTGGCTGCTGTTAAGGCAGTTGTTGCCATCTCTGTCATAATTGCTGGAGGACGCTTGGTAAATATATATGATTCATTAAGGCATAGTTGAACATCCTCCATTCATGATGGAGAATTAAATTAATCCTGTCAGCTGGAGTCAAATTGATAAAAAGTTCTGGTTTGAGTTATCTTGCAACTAAAGTTTTACAGGATTTTGTAGATGTTATATGCCATAAGGAGCTTAATACTGTTCCTACTGTTTGCTGTTAGGTCATCTATCTAACTTGACAAAATGACTTCCAGTTTTTCTTCCTCATGCAGCTGCTTCGCCCAATTTATAAACAGATTGCGGAGAATCGAAATGCTGAAATATTTTCCGCAAATACTCTTTTTGTTATCTTGGGGACTAGTCTACTTACTGCCAGGGTAGGAGAACTCATGTTATTCATAGTTCTTTCAGCAATGTTATTCTTAGTTGTTCTTTATTGTTCATCATTATCATAGTAATTCCTTTGCATTTTTCCAGTATTATTAATGTATTTGATACATTATTTAAAAACAGGCTGGTCTTTCCATGGCTTTAGGAGCATTCTTGGCAGGCTTGCTTCTAGCAGAAACAGAATTCTCTTTGCAGGTTGAATCTGACATTGCTCCATACCGTGGACTCCTCTTGGGTCTCTTCTTCATGACGGTGAACTCTCTCTCTCTCTCTCTCTCTCTCTCTCTCTCTCTCTCTCTCTCTCTCTCTCTCTGTGACGCACACACTCTTTTTTTTTTTTTTCAATTTTATTAGATGTTCACATGTCATTGTCTATTAAACTCTTGCTTTCCTGAGTCTGTTTCTATGCTGTTCATCCTTGAATTGAATGTTTCTTTTGATTGGCTTCTGTTGTGAAATGTTTATAGTGCCTTTAAAGAGACACTCTTGCTACTATTTTTTGTTTATCTCTTACAGAAGTTTTATTTGTTTACAGGTCGGAATGTCCATTGATCCAAAACTTCTATTTTCAAATTTCCCAGTGATTACAGGAACATTAGGGCTTCTAATTGCTGGGAAAACCATCTTGGTGGCACTTATTGGTAGACTGTTTGGCATCTCAATAGTATCAGCAATAAGAGTTGGTCTCCTACTAGCACCTGGTGGAGAATTTGCATTTGTTGCTTTTGGTGAAGCTGTCAATCAGGTTCTCTAACAAATTATACCTGTTTGCATAATCTACTGCTTAGTCATGATATGTTAGCTTCTTAGCAAGTTCATATACACCATTTTAAATCTCACATATTACTTTTCTGGCGCAATGCTTGCTGGATGAGAACAATGTTGTTGGTCCGTATCCCCATGATTGTGAACTAACATATAGGGAATAACTTGTTAGAATTTCTACTTGCCATGGGTTATTGGAGCTAAAAAAAAAATAGCATAAGCATTTAGGATGTGTGAATAAGTATTAAAAATCAGTACTATGAAGCAATTCTGTACTGATTGGGCCTCCTTTGCAGGGTATAATGTCTTCACAGTTATCATCTTTGCTGTTTCTCGTGGTCGGGATATCAATGGCCCTAACTCCATGGTTAGCTGCCGGAGGCCAATTGATAGCCTCTCGCTTTGAGCTGCATGATGTTCGAAGTCTATTACCCGTTGAAAGTGAGGTGAACTGCAAAACTTTTCCCTGCATGAGTGTATGCAGATTAAGTATCAATGTTTTCATAGCCATGCTGGCACTGTTTTCCTCTCTTAAGTGTTTCAAAATGTGGAGTCCTTTTTCCCACTATAAGTATTTTGCAATTCAATCTGGCATTTTGCAATGACCTGACCATTCTTTTTATTCTTTTTTACAGTTAAGTAGAAGGACTTGGTGTTCAGGCAGTTCTATATTAGCACCTTTGTATTTCTAATTTCCTTTTTTTGTGGGATTTTTTCCAGACTGATGATTTGCAAGGTCACATTATTCTATGTGGTTTTGGACGTGTTGGTCAGGTATTTTATGATCTTCAATTCATAGTTTTATGAAATACCTTAATCATTGGAATAATTAATTCTTGTGATTTTCCATTATCTGGTATATCTGATTTTTCAGTTTGAAATTACAGATTATCGCCCAGCTTCTTTCTGAACGGTTGATTCCTTTTGTTGCACTTGATGTCAGGAGGTATAACTCTTCTCTGTATGTGTTGCAATCGAATAGTTTAGAAAACTCTGTTCTAATGTCATGGAATGTGAGCTCACAATTCAGTATTTTCTTAACCAAAATTATGCCATTTCGTTAAAGTGGTTCTCGGAATAATTCTAAAGTTTCTTCTACATTTTTCTATATAGTAGGGATAAAATTTGGATTTTCATGTGACTTCAGTCAGAGACAAACATTGGTTTCTAATAGGGCGCAGGTCAAGTTGGATGGTTAGGCTTCTCTTTGTCCAGCACTTAAGATAATTATATTCAACTTCTATCATTTCAGTGATCGAGTTGCATACGGACGTGCGCTTGACCTTCCTGTTTACTTTGGTGATGCTGGTAGTCGAGAGGTGATTAAAATGACCAGAATTTAATTATGGTCCTTAAAGAAATGAAGGGAATTTTCTTACTAGCTTTGTTTTCTTGTTTCAGGTCCTCCATAAAATTGGTGCTGAAAGAGCATGTGCTGCTGCAATAACTTTAGATAGTCCAGGAGCTAATTACAGAACTGTTTGGGCTCTGAGCAAGTATTTTCCCAATGTCAAAACAATTGTCCGTGCTCATGACGTTGATCATGGAATCAACTTGGAAAAGGCTGGTGCAACAGCGGTATCTTTCTTTCATTTCTTTTGATGAGTTGATCACTATTCCTACTTTGTTCTTGTGAATAAGTTATAAAAAGATTTTCAGGTTGTCCTGTGAATATGTTTATAAATATTTTTTGCAGGTCGTTCCCGAGACGTTGGAACCTAGTCTGCAGTTAGCAGCTGCTGTCCTTGCACAAGTAAGTAGATTAAATGCAACACTGTTTGTATGTTTACTTAGCTTTTATTTATTTAGTTTGGGAATGGAGTACCACTTCACTGTTATGCTTATCAAGGTAAAAAATTTTCTCTTTTATTGGTTCAAGGTTTACTTTCCTCGCAGCTCCATCTCAATTGACAATCTATCAGCAGTAAAGATTTTTTTCAAATCTGGTCTTGGTAGTTTAGGTGGTGTTACTTGTCAATGAAATGCAAGTTGCAGATCTGATGATATGCGTTCTTTGAAATTATTATTCACTATCAACAATGGAATGGTTTTTTTTTTTTTTTTTTTTTTGAATTGACTGATAATCCAGTTGTGTAGCTTTCATGGGAGGGGCATGACCCCCTCGAAACATTTGTTCGCATGCTGTGTTGGTTTCTCCAAGTTCATCAGTTAATCAACAAATGACTGTCGTTTTTTCAGGCTAAATTGCCCACCTCAGAGATAGCAGCTACGATCAACGAGTTCAGATCCCGCCACCTCTCCGAGCTTACAGAGGTAAGCAGATTTTAATCACGAGTGCATCTATCTATCGGGCAGAAAAATGTGGGAAGAGTTGTGGTGATGAAATATGGATTTTCATTTTCATGTGCAGCTTTGTGAAACCAGTGGAAGCTGTCTTGGTTATGGATTTTCACGAATGGTGAGTAAACCTAAATCTCATTCCTCCGACTCTTCAGATCACAGCCAAATCCCTCAAGGTATATGATCATGTACAGGATAAATTTCTCATGTAAATGCTGTACAGAAATACGCCAAATGGAACCAAAAATACGCTTGAAAATACACCAATATTTGATGTAATGTTGATATAGAAACTTGATAAATACCATTGACATTCGAAGTAACACGTGAATTTTTCAGATTCAAGTACATTGAACTTTGAATAAATTACATATAAAAACTAGGGGTAATCACAAGGTTTTTAATTCAAGAGAACAATATTTCCTTTTCGACCGAATACAAAATACATTTGGGTGATCTGAGGTTGAATAATCTGTTAATAAGAACAACCACCTTTCTATAAATAGGGGCTACAAGAAACGATTGAACAACATAATCTAAATTGAATGTGAAAGGAAGAATCTGTATACCCCGCGCTTCATACAAATCACAAATAGATCGATCACAGCAGAAACGTTGAAATGGAGGAAAATCAGAGGCCATCCATCTTGCTAGCTCAGGAAGAGTTTCGTACACTGATCTACTGTGTCCTCAGGGCTAGTAACTGATACCGAGTAACAAAAAAATATGATGTCACATGGCAGTGCGGAGGGAATGCACAAAAAGGCGCTAAAAAGCCATGGTTGCAATCAGGTATCTATCTAACAACACATAATTACAGTTCAAGCAGAAGGCTGTCATAGAACAAACTTGAAATTTGCAAGACTTCCAGTTTTGTTGATGTGGATTTATTGATTGAACGACAAAACTAGCAAATGAAACAAATGCACTCACCCGTGTGACCCTTGGTCCTCTCCGACTCATATATTTCGTAGTCATTTCCTCCCTAGTCAGATAGAAAGGGAAAACAAACATAATTTCTATTAGATAGCACTAGTGGAAGAAGTATTGTTCAAAAAATAACTGAAGAAACAAGAACATGTCAGATATTATAATTAGAACTAAGTTCATTTCTGAATCAATGGTTGATAGTATGCGCAAACAAATGTATAAGTTTCTATAATGACTAGACAACCTTGTAGGTCTTGTCCCCAAAGAAGTGAATTTCTTGAAACTCATCGAGGTATCTCAAGCAATATGTCTTGTCCCAGCCTTGAGGGAAAACCTGCCCGAAACAGTTTGTTAAGGTACAAACTACATTAAATGGAAATACGATAAACATAAACAATTGCTTACATCAAAACTGATTTGTCCACCAATGGAAAAGGTTAGGTTAAAGTGCGCAAACTTCTCACGGAGCACTGACACCATTTTGGGCCTAATGTTGTGAATCTGATTACATTTATGAACTCAATTCAATTAAAGTTAATGAGAAGATAAGTTCTAATGATAGAATTCAAGTTTCTCTCAATTATGAATTAACAGATTATCCATCCTCTTTCAGATTGGTAGGATTATACCTTGTCATACTTTTCAAACTCATCTCGTTCTTCTTGACTGCAGTTTCTTCCAATGGGAGAAACATTAATCATCCCATTTCGGAATTCAATAAAGGTTCCCCTATAGTAAAACAGAATGGTTACTGAGAATCCTATCAGATATGACCAGGTGTAATTTGAGAGCTGTAGTTTTATTCACCTTTTAATAGGGATGTCCAAGTCAGCAATGTAGTGGAGAGTGAAGTTAATCAATTCCTGCAATATTATTCGCAACAAATCAAAAGGATTCTAATAAGAAATTGTATGATTAAATTAGTAACTAGCTCTCAGAAAGCCAAAATGTAATACATGCAATATACACCATCAAATTTGCTGTTATGCATCTACGGAACAAGATTACAGTGCAAAGATACATATTCTTTCCAAAAAGACATAACCAACTATTAAGATATATGTTTTTCTTCTCTGATTTTGAGAGGTCAGACATTCATTATAACACTTTATGAAGGAGAAACATGTCTAATATTGTACAATCCCAAACAAATAACTTCACAAACAAGGTGGAAAATTCTGACCTTGAGCTTTTCCTCTCCAAGCAATGACTTCAAGCTCTGCAAGGAAATATATCAAGCAATCAAAATGAAAAAGTATGAGAAGCTTCAATATTTTAACATAAAGGGGAGCATTTCAATAATCTCCAGCAACTACCAGAGATAAAAAGTAGGAGCACATCAATAATCTTCAGCAACTAGCAGAAATATAAAGTATTCAAGTGTTTTCCATTACAAATTTGATAATACAAAAGGACATGTATTCCAACTAGTATCATTTATGTAGGAAGTAAAGATGAATTATGTTTCTACCACCATCTTTTCAACAGCTATATTATATTTTGAGTCATAGATGATACCTGTGTTCCAATTAGCTTTCCTTCCTTGTAAGCCACAAGGCCATTCTCAGCAAACACATAATCGTAGTCATCAACAACTGCATATGCAATGAACAGACGGTATACCTAAAGTAAGTAGAAGTAAAAAAATGTGAAGATGATCTGTAATTTGTGATCAAGAACTAAGTGCAGGTGACCTGTTTTTCCAAGCTGTTCTGATATCTTAACAAAATCGGAACCTCCAACAACGCCAACAGTTACAACCTGGGAAGAGAAAAGTACAAAGCTTCAACCATATTGTCTTGATTTCCCCTTCTGGATGTGTTTTAAAATGGATCAATAGCAAAACATAAGCCTTCACTACTACAACACTGCCGAAGAATGAAATTCCAGGCAGCCTGAAAATGAAAAAAACAAGTACCTTCCTAAGTTCCCGCATAAACTCTAACATCTTTGTAGTAACCCCCTGCAGCAAAATGGATGGAAATACTCAATTCACTCGCAGTTGTAACACAATAACATGTGAAAAGAAGAAGAATGAATGGCTGCAACAAAGGCAAACTTTAAGGCTGTCTACTCAAGACGCTGAAAGTAATATTATCAAACTTTCTTCCATCAACTATTATTTCAGTAGATATTAACAATCTAAGTATCAAATAAATTTATTAAAATTAGAAGAGATATTAGCAGGAATTATCGACATAGATATAGTGCAATTTCAGAACTACTCATCCAACCATTGACCAATTCAAGTAAACCATGCATTACACTCTCTATGACGATCGATCATCGGCGACGCTATTGCTTCAAATTTTCAGCCATTACGGCTAAAATTTCATCCCGAGATTACCATACATGGCCAGTAGCAAGGAATTCCCCATGCTTAACTCATACCAACAATTAAATCGCCAAATTACTAGTGCACAATAGATAAACATTCTAACAAAAAAAACTGGTGTTCATAACATTGCAATATCTGTAAGTTGCAATAGATTTTGGAAATTGAAAAGCAAAAATTACACACCTTTCTAGGAGCAGTAAGCGTGCCATCAACATCAAAAAGAGCAATCAAGCCAGGTCTTGTTGCAGCCATAGCAAATTTGCTGACCTCGGTGAATGAAGCAAAAAAGTAGTGAGATCTGAGGTCGACAAATAGGATTTGAGAGAAATTGAAAGAGCAGATCTGAAAATGGATGGCAGTTGCTGTGGGAAGTGGCAGTTGTTTTTATATCCAAGTTTGGGTCTCTCAACAGTTCTCGCTTTTCTCTTTTCGCTTTTTACAAAATTCACAATTTTGTAACGTGATTTGGTTTTTGGTCAGAACTCAGAACTAAATTTCCAATTTTTTTCTTTTTATTTTTATGAAACGACCAAAACCATTACCGAACTTGTGGTTGGCAATAACTCACCAGATAATTATAATTTCCCATTTCAATATTAAATTTTCTTTTAATTTTGCCAACTCTTTTTTTTTTTTTTTTAATGTGATAATGGATCTTTCTAACTAAAAATACATGGTAAAATTCTTTCCTAACAAAAAAATAAGAGCAACGTGAAAATTAAATCTCATGTCAATATTAACAAGAGATTTTTCACGTGGTTGAAAAATTATAGGTTCGATCAGTGGTTTCTTGCCTTTTTTTGCTTTTAATTTTCTAATTCTTTTTTTTTTCGTTGTGTGTGTTTTTTTTTCTTCGTTGTGTGTGTTTTTTTTTCTTCTTCAGTTTTTTTGATGCTTCCCAGTTCCCAGTTCGTTTTTTTTTTCATTTCTCTGAGCTTAGGCTTTTCTTAAATGTTTTTTTTTTCTTTTTCGATTTTTTTTGCTTCTTTTTTTTTCTTTTAGGAAACTTAAAATTCATTTTACCTCTAATGGTATAGGTTTGATTTGTGCTTTCGTAGTTTTTTTTTTTTTTTTTTTCATTCTAAGCTTAGGACTTTCCTTAAATGATCCTACAATAGCCTTTTTTTTATAAGTATTCTATTTAATGATTTAATTATTAGTAAATTTTTTTATATTGATTGAAATATTTTGTATGCATTGTCTATTCCGTTTCATTTGTTTATTTTTTTTTCATTCTAAATGTATAATTTTTTAATTCATATATCATTAGTAATTCATCTTTTGTTTAGTATTGTTTTAATGCTTCATTTTGTTTTTAACCTCCTGATTATTTTTTTAATCATTCATTAGTAATTAATATAACGTTTCAATTCAATGCATATTTTATTTCTTAGGTAATTTAATCATAAACTATTTCTAAAAACAGAATGAAAATGTTATTTTTAATGCATCATTAACAATTACTAAAAACAACGAACCTTGCTCCCCACAATTAAGTTTTTATTATTTTTTTGTTTGAAATTTAAAAAATTTCTTCTACAATAATAACTTCAACCCCAAGTTTCATTTTCAATTAATATTGTATGTAGTTTAATTTAATTTACACGATTCCTTTTTAAGTATTACAAATTAATTAATTTAATTATACATTGCATTCAATTACTTTGCATAAATTTTTTATTTTCTTTTTCATTTTCTTTTTTGCATTTTTTTCTTTTTTGGAAAACTAAAATTCATTTTGCCTCTTAGTGGTATAGGTTAAACTTTTATTCCGAAGTTCATCTCTTTTTTTTTTTCGTTCTAATCTTAGAAAATTCCTTAAATGTTGCTACAATATTAATACCAAGTATCACCACCACTACTACTACTGTTGCAAACATATTAACTGTTCTTAAATTTTAAACTTAAAAATTATAAAATAATTTTCGTACATCGTACCTGGGAAATACTTGTTCAAATGGTAATTAACCCTAAATTGACATAGTAACAACCAATGTGACGAGATGGACAGTCATTTCCAAACAAAAATCGCTAAATACACTAATATCAACTATAATTGCTATTGGAAGGATTAATTGAATTTTAGATCTTTTTCTTACCCCCCCAAAAAAAAAGTACTCCCTCCGTCCCATAATTATAGTCCACTTCCCATTTTCACACAGATTAAGAAATCGCATTTAATATGTATTGGAAATATACAATTTACAATAATTATCCTATATTGCCCTTATTTTTTACTATATTAATTGCATTCATACTATATTAAATAGGGTTATATTTGTAAAAGAATATTTAAATACAATCCCAATTTAGAATAGGACTATAATTTTAGAACATCCCAAAAAAGAATAATGGACTATAATTATGGGACGGAGGGAGTATTTAACACATTTTTTTCAAAATTGCAAACAAATGCTCAATATTAGTATCGATATTTGGGTAATTAGAATCTACGGGCAGCCTCCATAACATTCTTAGGTGATTTATCGTTGAGATATATAAAAAATTATACTCCTTCAATTTCAAAAAGATTGTTGTTTTAGGTTTCATAACAAAAATTAAAAATTAAAAATATGACAAATATACTCTATCGCCCTATTAAGTTATATTTTCTTAATATATCTCAATTTCTCTTTTATTGTAATATATAAGGGTAAATTTGGGAGGACGGGTGTTAAAAAGTGTAAAAAATCAAATAATTTATAGCAAAATTAAGAGACTAAAACATCAATCTTTCTTAAACGATAGAGTATTATTTACCGAAATTAGTATTACACTTGTGCGATGCACGATTATAAATATATAAATAATTTATGATAAATGTTTTATACAAATAAAATAATTAGTTTGTATTTAAACAATTAATAAAAACAATCAAGATAGTCTGATAAACCTTTCCACGACATAATTGAAGAACAATTATAAGTGGATGTGCGATTTTGTCCTCAAATCAGTGAATTAACGTCTTTGGCCACCTAAAATGTACAATTGATACATTGTCCCTTTAAAATGATAGAAAAATAGCCAATTAGAAAAAAAAAACCTAAATAATAGGAAGGAAAAAATAATGAAATATATTAAAGGTCTCGGAGTGAGACAAATACAAGCTTTGTAGGATGTCATTCTAAATTCAACCAAGGGATGTAACCTATAACACTTTCACAACTTAAGTCTCCTTAAATTTCACTGCGCCAATTAGTCCTTTTAAGATATTCTTAATCCCGACGATCCTGCAAACATTATCTCCACAAATTAGTGTGAGGATTATATCTTGATTCATAATAATTCATGAATCATGATTATAGTGGTCATTTTTCGTCAATCTAATACGCTGGCCCAAAAGGGTTTAACGACATCGTTCAATCGATATTCCAAAAGATAACAATTCAATTTTGAATTTGAATTAACGATGCAGTTGCGCCTTATCCGGAAAGGTTGACGGGTTCAGAAGAGTCGGCACGTCCTTCGACCGCCTCCGCGATCAGCGCAAACCCTAGCTGCTACCTCCACCTTTAAAAGGAGGTCCCCCTCCTCATTTGACAACTACGCTGAAATACCCACAAACTTCACATCGTACCCTAAGAGCACTGAGTTCACGGTTTTCTGAATTAATTCCACTCGGGCGATTCAATATCCGGGTTTCTTCCCTATGCTTTTCCAGATTTGAATGTTCCCTTGATTTCTAGTCACATTCTGGCTTAATTATTCAACTATTTTATATCTTATCGCTTTCTACTCTTTTTCTTTTCCTGACTTGAGCGTCGGAGGCCCAACGATCGTCACCCCCGATGGTCTTTGGCTCTTACATGTTTTCTGGTTTTGTTTCACAGATTGGCCGCTGCTCCGGACTGATATGATTAATTGTAGATTTTGAATCTATAATTTGGCGCCCACCGTGGGGCAGCGATCTATTCGTGAAACAAAATGACAATGCCTAATAAGAGCCGCAGAGATGGAAAAAGACCCCAGCAAGATGGGAGAACCACTACGCCTTCGTCTAATGTTGATATGTCACTGACTGATGTTCTGAAGAATATACAGCATCAAATGGCAAACACCACGGGAGAGTGATGTGACCCGGTGTAGGACACAACACACTTAGTTTGCGGATAACCAAGATCGAACACACGACGGACTTATAAGGGTTCTATCTAAGATACTAATGACTTGAAAATAACCAAATATGCGGAATAACAATAAAAAAAAGACTTGAACCATCTATATGTGATTAATTAGACCTAATTAAGATACCTAGACAATGACACACAAATTAACCACAAACAAAATCGACAAGGGGCTGGATTGGGATGAATATTAAGGGATGATGTTTAGGATGTTTTGGACGTGAATATAGGTGAAGAAGGGCTGGAGAAGATAGGGTATGATAGGGTTATGAACGAACCTACGGTATACTTGTAGAACTCGATGAATGGAACGCGTATGGATGATGGACTCGTGGATTGAGGTGAGGCACACGAACACTTGTAGAACATGTTGAGAACTTGTGGAATTGTTGTTGATATGGACAGTTGATGATCGGCGAGTGTTGGTAATGATAGACGATGGTTGATATTGAAGTCTATGTGAATTGCAACCCGATACAAACCCCATAGTTTCAATACTACGAAACTCGTACCTCCAAGAAACTCTTCAATAGCGAGTCCACCCTAGTCCCTCGAGTGAACAAGAACAAAGCTCTTGATTAAAACTTAAAAGATGCTAACCTCTTAAGAGTGTTGTTCGAACCAAAGTGGGTGAGACACAATTGAATTGCACAATGCTTTAATATCAAATAATGTCTCAAGAAATAATGTCACATGGATCCCTTATTTATACTAATAGGGACCGAAAATTATAGTGCTAAAAGAATTAAAATTGGACTAGAAAACTACCTAAACTAGAATTCTAATTAAGGTAGGAAATTGCCTTAAATAAAACTCTAGTCAACCTTGATTATACTAAGACCGAAAATTAAGTAACAAAATAATTAAAAATCTGATCTAATAAAATAAATACTATAGTCTAAAAAATATACTATAGTCCAAATAATTCGAACACCTTAAATAATTAAAAGGGCCGAATTAAACCATGCAAGCCATGCACATTCATCACGTCGCCAACATGCATGCTCACACATTCGACTCTTGATCACCATGCATAACTCTTCAAGTGTGATCTTAATGTATTATTTTCCATGCCTTGGTCTTCATCTTCCATAGTTAATAAATTAACTATCTTGGAGCTGCATTTGACTTCTTCAAATTCTTCAAACTTCTTGCAAATAATTGCTTGGAAATAACCTTGCAATATCTTGGCTCGAAGTCGTGTAATTGGACCTCTAAGTTGCAGTTCTGGGTTTGGTTCTTCAATTCTAGGCACGACTTCATCAGGGAGTTAGTGCTTCTGAGATCAGAGAACGCTTCACTCCGCAGTAAACTTAAAGATCTGACCATCAATGATAGCGCACACCATCTGAACTACATCAAACCCACCAATCTGTTCAGTGAACCAAATTCGGTATACTCTGAGCACTGTCGTTCTGTTATTTTTACTGATCCATTCAATACAGGTACTAGTGCGTTAGCACAGAAAAAATGGACGCCAGACAACAAATGGATGAGAGCCTGCTAAGGCCACTCTCAGGGTTCGAGTATCGTGCTTGTGAGCAGGAAAGGTTCCAACATCAAACCCTTGAGTAAGAGAAGGTTGAACAGCAACATAGGTTCAACCTGGGATTCGATCAGAGAAGGATCGATTACCCAAGTGAATTGGAGCAACGACTGGTTGGTATCGAGGAAATGATAACACGAATCCCTGGCGTACCTCTGCCAATCTGCAAGGCTGTACCAAATAGCTTTGCTGATTCACCATTCGTGGACAAAATTGGGTTAACAGAGATGCCTTCGAAGTTCACCCTACCATCTATGAAGCTATTCAACGGAATCTCGGATCTGGATGACCATATCGCATAATACAAATAAAAGATGTTCGTCGTAGCAATACCAAAGTACCTCAGAGAAGCCTATATATGTAAAGGTTTTGGGTCAAGCTTATTAGGAGCCGCACTGCAGTGGTTCACAAACCTCCCTAACGCTTCAATTGGATCATTTGCACAACTCACAGACCTTTTCGTAGAACGATTCACCAGCAGTCGAAAAATTGAGAAACATTCCGATGATCTCTACGCCATTATCCAGTACCCAAATGAAACACTTAGGAACTACGTTGCAAGGTTCAATAGAGAAAAGGTAGAGATACCAGGCTACAACATTGACACCGCCATATCAGCCTTCAGAAAAGGGCTCAAAAGGGATTCAGACCTCTACAAAAAAACTCATAAAGTACCCGTGCAAGACAATAAATGATATTCTGGCAAAGGCATAGGCTCAAATCAAGTGGGAGGAAGATGAGGATCAGTATTATCGATCCGAGCTGAGAGGTCGAGGTTGAGAGGATAATTCAAATCCATATGATTGACGCTTTCCAGGATACAACCTAGGCCTTACACCCTCGGAAGCCGTCAACGCCTTGAAAGAACTTGGTAGTACAGTGAAGTGGCCGCCCAAGATGAGGAGCCCAGATCATGAACGTGACAGAACAAAGTACTGTGAATTCCACAAAGACCACGGCCATAGAACAGATGACTATATTGCATTGCGTCTCGAAGTCATCGACCTACTCAAGCGAGGCCATTTGAAAGACTTGCTGACTGATAAGGGAAAGCAGACCTTCAGCAAAAATGATGAGAACCCGAGGGATCCGCTAAAGCCTCCACCAATCGAGCATGTAGTTAATTGCATAACTGGAGGATCCGAGGTTAGCGGAGTGTCCCAGGCATTAGTAAAATGGCATTGCAGATCTCTCAAATACACGCCTATGATACCAAAGCCCGACTGAAATGGAACTCATAAGTTTGAGTTTCACCAACAGCGAAGCTTCTGAACTCTCACACCCACACCACGACGCACTTGTTATTTATATCCTTATTTCTAATTGTATGATCAAGAGGACTCTCATCGATGGTGGGAGTTCGACTAATGTCATTTTCTTATCTACTTTGAAGGGAATGCAGGTCTCTGAAGCTAACATCGTCGAAAAATCGATGACCTTGATTGGGTTCAGCGGTGAGCACAAAATCACCATAGGTGAAATTACGATATCTATGTATATGGAAGGAGTTAACCTGCACACCAAGTTTCAAATTATCGATGCACCTTCCGCATACAACGTCATCCTCGGAAGACCTTGGATTTATGAGTAGGGGTGGGTCGATATGACATATTGAAAATTTCACATCATACCGTATACCGTACTGAAATTTCGATATCGAAAATCTCATACCGTTCTCGTACCGACTTTCGGTATACCGATGTTTCGGTATACACCATAATAAATATTGATATTGTACTGATATTTTTGGTATACCGTACCGTACCAATATTATATGGTATATCAAACATATCGAACTTTCAATGTATACTGAACTTTCACGGTATATCGAAAATACCAAAATTTTAAGGTATACCTAAAATACTGAATTTCACATACCGTACCGATCTGAATTCTACAAATTAACAACAACAAAAATTCATGTCTCCATAATCAAACTACCAACACCAAATAAGTTTAATAGTCCATGTCTTAACAACCAAATTTCAAATATAATATTACTAAATGAAATAACATAGCAACTTGATGTTGATTAGGAACTTGAAAATTTCAACATCACAAGAAACCTGCAAAATTAAAAATTAATTAAATTACATTTTTCAAAATATTAAAGTTGAAATAAATTTACATACACATTGATAATCTTACTTTTCAAAAGACACCAAAGACTAAATGGAGTCGGGAGAAATAGTTTGAGAACGTTCTTGATTCACAGCTGCATCTGCAACAGAAACATAAGAAATTAATAAAATTATTAGTATACTTCATTTTATATTATAAAAACATCAAATATTTAAATTTAAATTTAATTAAAAAAACTTTTACTCTTTTCAATTTTTTCAATCTCCTTGTACAAATCAAGATCGTCGTCTGTGGGATCCTTATAAAAGCTAAAGTCGTCTGCTTTCAACCAATCATTAGTGCACACTAATGCCTCCACCATCTTTGGACTTAAACTACTTCTAAAAGGATCCACCACTCTTTTACCCAAACTAAAAGTGGACTCACTAGCAACAGTTGAACTTGGAATTGCAAATATATCCTTAGCAACAAGAGAAAGAACTGGATATCTAATTTCACTTCCTTTCCACCAGTCCAAAAGATTGAAAGCTAAATGTGATCGCTTTTCAATCTCATCGGATAAAATACTTATCCACTTCACTGAATACCTCTTAAAATTGTTCTTTTTCATTTTGTGCATCCAATTCACTGAAAAAATCATCAAAAAAGGCAACACTGCTGCTAGTACCTCTTCCACTACCACACCCCAATTGCATTTGTTTCTCAATGCTCAATGCAGTGGCTCTCTTGTACTCCGTCCACAAACTAATCAAATTCATTTTAATTTCATCAGTGACCTTCTTGACCTTTTCAGAATTACCTTCCAATTTCATAACACAAAGCTTGATTGTTTGAAGCTTGTTTATTGGATCCAAAACATTACCAAGAAAAATTAAATGATTCACCTTATCCCAATTCCCCCAATACTTGTCAAATTTGTCCTTCATTGCATTTGCAACCTTTTGAAGAACTTGATCAGATTCATCATGCATTCTTTTCTCAATCTCTACTTGTAAGATAATCATTGAAGTATAAATCAATTGTGAGGTAGGAGTTTTTGATGCACTTAGTTCTAAAGTGACATCATAAAACTTTTTCAGAAAAATGAACAAATGCCTTTGCATTCTCCCAATCATTTACATTTGGTAGCCCCATCCTTTCTCTATCTTTGTCATCCTTTTCACGAAAATATCTCATAAAAGGCAACCATTCTTCACTCATTCTATCAAACACCTTTCTATACTTCAATGCAACATCAAGCATTTTATAAGTTCAATTCCATCTTGTTTTGACATCCATAGGCACTGTAGAAGTACTAGGAAACTTGGCTAGTATAGCAAAATCTCTAAATTTGTTCAATCTAAAAGGAGAAGAGTGAAGAAACACAACTGCAATTCTGATAGACTTAATTGCAAGATCTAGTTGTTTCAAACCATCCTTAACAATTAAGTTAAGTATGTGACATGCACATCTCAAATACAAGTATTTCCTATCAAGCAACAATGTTTTTTCACCTTTCATTCTTTTTTTTTTCAAATAATCCACCTAATTTTCACCTCCTCACTAAGTGGTTTTTTAATCCACTAGTACTGCCTGCAGACACTGGGATCTCAACTTTGCAATAGTTGCATATCCCTATTTGTTGTATGCTCCCATCAATCGTCTTCATATTCCCTTTTTCACAATGTTCCCAAAATGGACTTCTTTTTTTAAGAGCTACATGAGGCATTTGTGTTGAACTTGCCTTTGGCCGTTTTCGACTAGCATGCACCATCATCAAGGATTTCATCTTGTTGATCACTTTTTATCGCCACGTCTTGTGTTGCTAGTGGATTCGATAATGAATGAGAAGCTTCAGATTCTACCCTGTGTAGAAAAAAAATAGATACACCAAACTGACTTTAATATACAAAGTAACAAACTGACTTTCAATACACAAAACACAATAAATAGTAAGTAAATATAGACTTTTTGATGAATCTAGCTTTGATTCGATCTCAGTTAGATTTGAGAAATTTATTTTGTATTGGCTAGTGATTAATTATTATTATTATTATTATTATATGAATGAATGATGTGCAGATATTGATAGTGGACAAGAAGTTGACTTTTCAGAGTAGAATGGCAACTGCAGTGCTCATCAATGGATTCCACGGGAGAGGAGACAAAATGGCAGATTAATTAATTGAAAAATATTGAACTAATCTTCCAACTATGCTGCATTAATATCGAGATACCCAAGTCCAAACCTCCTTAATTACCTTATTTGACAAAATTGTGCATAGTTATCTCCCTAAGCATTATCTGTCAATAGATGAATCTGTCTGGAAGCACTCACTCAATACACTTAGATAAATGCCATTTTACTCTATAGTATTTATTTTGTATTGGCTAGTGATTAATTATTATTATTATTATAATTATATGAATGAATGATGTGCAGATATTGATAGTGGACAAGAAGTTGACTTTTCAGAGTGGAATGGCAACTGCAGTGCTCATCAATGGATTCCACGGGAGAGGAGACAAAATGGCAGATTAATTAATTGAAAAATATTGAACTAATCTTCCAACTATGCTGCATTAATATCGAGATACCCAAGTCCAAACCTCCTTAATTACCTTATTTGACAAAATTGTGCATAGTTATCTGCCTAAGCATTATCTGTCAATAGATGAATCTGTCTGGAAGCACTCACTCAATACACTTAGATAAACGCCATTTTACTCTATAGTATTTGTAACCAAAATTGCAACGATGTTATTCTTAAATACAGAGCAAGACATCTGAAACGAAAGCAACAAAATCTGGCAGTAAAAAAAATAACTAAAAAAATCTGAAACTTGAAAAGAGATCTTAAATACAGAGCAAGACAATGAGGGGTTCATTTCTCAGTAGCTTACTAATCTACGTCCATCAAGGAACGATGAAGGAATTTCAGAGACATGTATCAAACATCTATGTTGAAACTTACATTGTTAAATAATCTATGTTTAAAGCGAACGGAGTTCGAGTCTGTTCGAAGGTACTGTAATTGTTGAAGCCTCCGATCGAAACTGCTGCTGCAATGCTCGTCGGACACTATGCGGTTGAGGTCTTGAGGAGCGAAGCAGCAGCTGGAAGAAAAGGATTTTGTTTGAGATTTCAATTTTGGGCGATTTTGATTTTGGGGGTTGTAGGTTGCGGTTTGAAGCCTCCGATCGGAACTGCTGCTAATGCCCGTCGGACGTGGTGCGATCGAGGTCTTGAGGAGCGGAGCAACGACTGGAAGAAAAGGGTTTTGTTTGAGATTTCAATTTTGGGTGATTTTGATTTGGAGGAGGTTGGAGGTTGCGGGTTTGATTTTGATTTTAGCTTATTAATTTTAGTATAAGAAGATATTATTTTGAATCTTGATAACTAATAACTATAAATCCAAATTATCGTATTTCTTCTTTTCTTTTTATTAATTTTTCTTTTATTTCCTTCATTAATTACTTTACTCATAATATATAATATTTGCTAAATTCAAATTTTTAAATTAGATTATATATATTTGCGAATAACTATAAATCCAAATTTTAAATACATGATATTATTTATTATGTATATTTTTAAATTGTTTACTATCAATTCATAACTTATATTTGATTGGATTATATAATTTGCTAAACTCTTATGTTACACCTCCTAAATATTATATTTTTTAGGAATTTAATGAACCCTAACATTTTTTTCTCTTTTTATGTAGTATTTTTCTTTCAATTCTTATATAACGTATTTTACTCATAAGTCATAATTGTAATAATGTTAGTTTATTATATTTAATATTAGTCATGTTCATCTTCAATATCTAAACATCAAAGTATTATTATCATAATTTACGTATATTCGAGTTTCTTATTATTATTTTCTTTTATTTATCTTATAACTTACTTTACTCATAAGTCGTAATTGTAATAATGTTAGTTTATTATCTTTTATTAGTCATGTTCAACTTCAATATCTAACATCAAAGTGTTATTATCATAGTTTACATATATTCTAGTTTCTTATTATTATTTTATTATTTTTTTAACTTTTAGTGCTTAATATTGGTCTATTGGAGAAGAATATAAGGTTGCTATTTATTATGTATACTTTGAAATTGTTCATTTTCAATTCATAACTCGTGTATTTTTTATTATTTATATTTTCTAAGGTTTTGTGTTAAACATACTGAATATTATATTTTTTTTAGAATTTAATGAATTCTAAAAGCTTTTTTTTATCTTCTTATTTAGTAATTTTCTTTTATTTATCTTATAACTTACTTTATTCATAAGTCGTAATTGTAATAATGTTAGTTTATTATCTTTTATTAGTCATGTTCAACTTGAATATCTAACATCAAAGTGTTATTATCATAGGTTACATATATTCTAGTTTCTTATTATTATTTTATTATTTTTTTTAACTTTTAGTGCTTAATATTGGAGAAGATTATAATGTTGCTATTTATTATGTATACTTTTAAATTGTTCATTTTCAAGTCATAATTCATGTATTTTATATTATTTATATTTTCTAAGCTTCTACTTACTAAATATTATACTACCTCCATTTCGAAATGTTTGTTGTTTTAGTTTTTTTTTTCAAAATGTTTGTTGTTTTATATAATTTGACATCCTCTCTCCCAATTTTAACCTTCTCAAATCCTACAAGATTTCTTGATTCTAACTGACCTATAATATATGAAGAGAGAAAAATATATGGAGAGAGAGAAAATATTGTTATTTTTTAGGAAAATATAGATGAATTAGATTTTATGGCATATATGAGGGATGGGTATATTTGTCCACAAAATTAATTCTTAATTCCAGATAAAAAAACAAAACAACAAACATTTCGAAACGGAGGTAATATTTTTTTAGAATATAATGAACTCTAAAATATTTTTTATCTTCTTATTTAGTAATTTTCTTTTATTTCTCTTATAACTTATTTTTTAACTTTTAGTGTTTAATATTTGACAGGAGTATTGGGTGTTTAATAATAAAAGGAATAAGAGTACTATTTTTTAGTTATTACATATAACTTTCAAATTTCAACTGTTCACTTTATTATGTAATAGTTTAAATTATACCTGATTTATATGATATATTAATCAAATTGTAAATATATGTTGCAATGTTGTAGATCATCATATATAATTTAAATATAATCATTTGATTAATTTTTTTTTTATTGATATTTAGTTATCACTTATTATATTTTGTAGTCATGTGTACTCAAATGAAATTAGTGTACTACAATAACCATAAGTTGTAAAAAAAAATTAAAAAAAATTATCGGTATGGTACGGTATACCGGTATACTGTACCATACTGATATACTGAAATGCCGATATATACCGACGTACCGACATGCCGGTATGTACCGAACTATCGGTATATACCGAAAATTCGGTATACAGAGTACTGGTATATATCGAAAATATCGGTATATACCGAATACCGCGGTATACCGAAAATTTTTAAATTTCATATCGATACCGTACCGAAAATTATCGATACGGTATCATACCGTACTGAAAATTTCGGTATACCAAAAATTCAACATTTTTGGTATTTTTTCGGTACGACATGTGCGGTATTTTGATATTTCGGTATTTTTCCCCACCCCTATTCACAAGCTAAGAGTCGTACCTTCGACCTACCACCAAGTCATACGCTTCCCAATCCCATGGGGAATTAGGCAGATTTGTGGAGAGCAAATTACGTCAAGAGACAGCTACAGATCGGCTTTCAAGACTAACCACGTGCAGGTACAAGAAGTAAACCAAATCGATGAGGCCTTATTATTTGAAACCCTGTGAGCTACCATTTGTCCATCAAAATCAGAATTAGCAATTTCTCCCAAAGAAGCTGGCGGCCGATCAGATTTATTCGAAGATTCAACACCTGCCACATTGCCATGATCAACAGATTTATTAAAGGTCTCAACATCACGCTGACTACTGCTCTGAGGTGTCTCATTCGTAGCAACAAAAGGCGGCAATTCAGTATCACTCAACACACGAAATCTACTACCAACATTTGAATCATTTTTGTTTGCGGTAGGAGGATTTGATTTTCGTTTGCGTCGATCAACATGCTGCCATCCAACATTACCAGTCTCCATCGACCGAGAAGACGAAGCAAGACCCTCTGCAACCATAGTCCGATCACCATGCTGTATAACAAGCCCTTTTCCATTATCCTTTAAATGAGAACGAGAGTGATTAGGATTGGAAGAAGGCTGCCGAGTTGTTGGAGCACGACGAGGAACCTGAAAATTTCCTGTAGCATAGCAAGTCTCTTTTGCATGTCCAAGATCCTTACATTCAGAGCAATAGAGAGGCATTTTATCAAAAACAACACGTTGAGTAATTTCAATACCATCCAAATTTAAAACAATAGAATTAGGATAAGTCTTTGTTAAATCAATCTCAACACATAATTTGGCAAAGGATACACGATTCCTATGAGCAGTTGCATGTTCGATTTGTATAGGCTTCCCAAAGATCGATCCAATTTTAAACAAAGCACTATGATCAAACAAATGCAAAGGTAAACCCGGAAACGTAATCCAAATTGCAAAGATGGGAGTTTCAAAAGACGGATTAAATCCCAGAGTCCACTTAAAAACACGCATTGGGCATCCATTTACAAACCAAATAGGTAATTCATGTGCTCCTTTTATTAATTTAACATAATCAACATCATGCGTTAATCTAATCAAAATGTGCCTAGCATTTAAAAAATACCACGACAAAGTACCCGTGATCTGTATATTTTTCAGAGCTTTATCGATATGTGCAGGAGACGGGATAGCATGAGAGAATTTTCCTACTAGAGCAAGCCCCATTTGACCTGCAAGAAAATCATGATCATTACTATTAAACGATAATACCGGCGTGCCATTACATACCTCTAGGGATCCAATATCTCTGATTGTAGCTGTATTAAACATGACAGGGCCATTAGGAAGAGATGGAGCACGAAGAGCATCAAGAAATTTCATAGACTCCTCACGTCTATCTTCTCTATGTTTTCCGACCCCAGAAGCAATATTTTGGTGAATATCTTGACCTGTTGTAACATTATTCAAATTTGCCCAAGCATTATTCACCGACTCCACCATCTCAATGCCCCACCCTTAGGGGTGTTTTTTTTTTAAAAAAAAAAACCAAATCGATGAGGCATCGACATCAAATCTCAAAGTATGAGCATGGAGAAAGTTCAGGGTCGACCTCCTACATTGAACCCGAGATTGAAGATCTCGATGAAGTACAGATTCACCCGGACTACCCAGACCACGTCGTTCAAATTGGGTCGAGGTTGACTTCCGAAATGCGAGCAGAGTTAATTGCGTTTTTGTCAAAACACCTTGATTGCTTCGCATGGTTGCACGCCGATATGTCAGGTCGATCCTGATCACCAGGGTAGTAGGGAATGGGGCTTACAAGCTACAAACTGTTGAAGGCAGAGAAAGTGTAAATAGTTGGAACGCAGTTCACCTCAAGCAATATCATTTCTAAACTCTTGGCTAAATTTCTCAAGTTTTGTCTTGTTTATTTTTTATTAAACTCGTCACTGACTTGAGCGTCGGAGGGTCAATGACATAGCCATCGACCATCTAGTCGTGCCACGTATAGATTAAAACCCAATCCTAACGATCGAGGTTCAATAGGGGAACCCCTCAAGGTCGACCCTGCAGCCTTTAGGGTGGACATCGATCCTGAAAAAAATGAGTTTGTGTTTCTATTTATTTTCTTTTACTGCTTTCAGTTATTTCAAATTTATTCCCTACTTCAGTTACTGACTTGAGCGTCGGAAGCCATCGACCATCTAATCTTTCTGCCTACAGGTTGAAAATTAATGTTAACAACTCAAGTCAAACAAGAACGATCGTGTAGATCTCGAACGCACGCTAGGGTCAGCACCGAGTATAACAAAGAGCAAAAAATGGCTTTACACTTCAAAGACGAGAAATATCATTGATATTAACCTTGACACGACTTCAACAATAAAATTCTTGAACGATGTTTGATACTACGTTTTCTAAGGCATGGTTCAACCCCAATGCAAATTCAGCCTCGAGTCAAGACAAATTATATTTTAAACTGCGTGCCTATTTATATATGTTAGCCTTATTATGTCGACCTTAGAATCAATTATCTACAACGTCATTTATGCTTCGAGATTGATCAAAATTTGAGACTCTGATAAGCAATAAATCAACCTTAAGGTCGATCTTCTGCAGTGGTAAATCACATCATATTAATCAACCCTTGTCATTGTCAAAATGATCGACCCTAAGGTCGACAACTCTTATATCTCCAAGTTGACCCTTTTCACGTGATGGTCTTATGCAGTTGATCTTGACCTCAAAAAAAAAGAAAGAGAGTGTGGGTTGACCCTAGGGTCAATTTCTCCTAAACAAACCGGGGGGTCAACCCTAAGGTCGACTATTTATAGGATCAACCCTTCTCGTCAACTTCTAAGGGTCAATATGTCCTAAGTTCGATCAATTCTAAGGGTCGAGACCTGCAAAGGTCGATTTCATTAAAATTGAAACAGAAAGCAACATATACCGTAAAAGTCGGGGGTGTCCTCGTGTGCGTCTGGTAAACAATATTGGATTTACTGTGTTCGACCTTACGATTTGCATTCAAAGCCTCGGTTGTCCTACTTTACAGCTTGCACTCAAAGCTTAGGTGTTCAACCTCCAGGTTATTTTATAACTTGGGTCGTTCAGCTTCATAACCCATACTCGGGGCTTCGGTGTTCGATCTTACGGTTTGCTTTCAAAGCCTCGATTGTCCTACCTTACAGCTTGTGCTCAAATCTTAGGTGTTCAACCTCCAGGTTATTTTATAACTTGGGCCGTTCAGCTTCACAACCTATACTCGGGGCTTCGCTGTTCGATCTTACGATTTACTTTCAAAGCCTCGATCATCCTACCTTACAGCTTGCGCTCAAAGCTTAGGCGTTCAACCTCCAGGTTATTTTATAACTTGGGTCATTCAGCTTCATAGCCCATACTCGAGGTTTCGGTGTTCAATCTTACGGTTTACTTTCAAAGCCTCGATCGTCCTACCTTACAGCTTGCACTCAAAGCTTAGGCGTTTGACCTCTAGGTTATTTTATAACTTTGATCGTTCAGCTTTATAGCCAATACTCGGGCTTCAGTGTTCGATCTTATGGTTTGTTTTCAAAACCTCGGTCGTCCTACTTTGCAGCTTGCACTCAAAGCTCTAGCGTTTGACCTTTAGGGTCATTTTTTTGTATTGGAGTGTTTGTTTCTAATCTTTGCTTGGGCTCGATGTTCGACCTCACGGCGGATGTCTTAGTCCTTATCTGTTTATTTGCATTACGATTCATTGTCCAGCTCCCATGTTGGAACCTAGAAATAAGGAGCTGACTTTAGTGGTCATTTTTCATCAATCCGATATGCTAGCTCAAAAGGGTTAAACGACATCATTCAATTGATATTCCAAAAGATAACAGTTCAATTTTGAATTTGAATTAACGATGCAGTTGCGCCTTATTCGGAAAGGTTGACGGGTTCAGAAGAGTCGGCACGTCCTTCAACCACCTTCGCGATCCACACAAACCCTAGCTGCTACCTTCACCTTTAAAAGGAGGATCCCCCTCCTCATTTGACGACTACGCTGAAATACCCACAAGCTTCACATCATACCCTAAGAGCACTGAGTTCATGATTTTCTGAATTAATTTCACTCAAGCGATTCAACATTCGGGCTTCTTCCCTACACTTTTCTAGATTTGAACGGCATTCCCTCGATTTCTAGTCACATTCTGGCTTAATTATTCAACTATTTTTTCATATCTTATCACTTTCTATTCGTTTTCTTTTCCTGACTTGAGCATCAGAGGCCTAACGATCGTCACTCCCCAGCGGTCTTTGGCTCTTACGTGTTTCTGGTTTTGTTTCACAGATTAGTCGCTGCTCAGGATTGATACTATTAACTGCAGATTTTCAGATCTACAATGATAGCAATGACAATGAAAATCTTGATTCTATATGCTTTTCCTGAGGCCTAACGATCGTCACCCCCAACGGTCTTCAGCTCTTACGTGTTTTCTGGTTTTGTTTCACAGATTGGTCGCTGCTCCGGACTGATACAATTAATTGCAGATTTTCGGATCTATAATGATAGCAATGACAATGAAAATCTTGATTCCATATGCTTTACCTGATTGAACCCGTGTTTCTTTTCTCAGCAATTATGCAAGAATTATAAATAACATAGTGTTGAGTTTCAAAATCTAACTTCAATGAGAAATTTAAATAAGTTCTTAAAATGATTTAAAATTATGAACAAACTATAAAAAAATTTTCTTGCATATTTAGTGTGAGATGTCTTACTTCACAAATAATTTACTCTATAATATATGTATAAAGTACTGAAAAATTCTACGCATTTATCTATTCATTCCACAATTTACTAATGACAATCACGTAATTAATTCCATTTCCCAGTCTATTACCATAAATATATTATATGATGATTAATATTAATTAACCCAATCTTTGGGAATATTTGAATTTCACTATATATATAGTATTTAATATCTTATTTATCTACATCCATATATACACTCCATCGTGTTTGTAAGTGTAACACCCCAGATTTTAGGATAAGATTTAGAGGATTCTTAATAATAATTAATTAGTTAAGGAAAAAATTTAAATAAGGTTAATTAAGGTCAGATGTCAATCACGACTTTAGGGGTCACTTTTCGTGAAATTGTCTTTTTGAAAAAAGTGATCTTAATTCTGTTTTGGCCATTTGTGGTCTCGTTAGAAAGGTTTGAACTTAAAGAGTGCGTAGTGTTCCTGGAATTTTAGTTTGAAGTCATTTGAGTTCTCAGTAATGAAAAACGTATTTAAAGGGTGAATGAATAGTAACTTTTGCATGCCTTCGTGTTTTGAGAAATTTACGAAATCCTTCTTATTAATCCGAGTCTAGTTCTGTCAGGCCCCTCTTATGGGAAATGACTCAAGGATTCCGTTGGCGTTCACGGATTTCCATTCTGAGGTCAATTGAACGCTCGGGAGTAAAATCTGTCAGTTTGAGTGAATGGTAAAAAGTAATTCCAAAAAGGGAATCTTTGCTCGTCTTTCTTCTGACGACCCCGTCTTCATCATGAGTCAAGTTGGTTCACTAGTATTCAAGCCAACGAGTCTTTCGGTATTTTTAGATTTCGTGTTTGAGGTCATTTGGACCTCGACATCGAATAAAGCAGCTTTTAACCGAACCTGGGGTAACTTTTGCAGTGTTTCTGCACTTGAGTGGCTTCTCAGGGAAGCCAAGCTCCCTTCTATAAATAGAGGGCCACCCCTCACCATTCATTTGCTCATTTCCAATCCATTTCACTTTCAAAAGTTGAGAGCTTGAGAGTTCCGAGAAAAGTCGAGGTTCTGTCGAAGTAAAAATCGTTCTTCGTGAGTGTTCTGCAAGACGACGAGCGGAGTGGCATGGAAGGGATGCAGTGAGAGAAGCTGCTAGGGGTGTCATTGGATCGTAGCAGGTGGCTCTACCGCCGTTGTGACTCGACGAGACGCCGAGCTAGCCACCTTCATTCGATGCACCTAACCCTGTCCATTATTTTTCATCGGTCTCGATTTCCATTTCTTTTTCGTCTTTTAAATTCCATATTTACTTTCCGCTCTTCATGTTCTTTATTATTACTTGTTTACTTTTCGCCTAAAGTTATATTTCGATTCTCATTAAGGTTCCAATTTAATAGCGTTTCCGTTATATTTCTCGTCATTATACTCGTTATTATTCTCATTGTATTTCTCACCCATTAATTAGTATGACCCGTGCTATGCTTTCACGGTCCGTGAAATATTTCTGCCACCCTGTTTTGACTTAAATCGTGTCCTAAACACGAGTCTTTCAAACCCTTGTGTTTTCTAAAGGTTCTAAAGTCGTGCTATCTATGTTTAAGTCCTAGTTAAGGGTATATAAGTTGGGTATTGTTTAATTTCATGTTAGTAGTTAGAAATCTTCGAAGGAGGCCGCTAAGTCGATGATTCAATTTTTGTAGGAGGAAGTGAGCCTCGTGGGAACTCAGAGAAAGATCATCAACTCGTTGCTTCATCTTTTGTCCATGTAATGCCCCGGTCCCGAAAAGGATAATAAATGGAGGACGGGGGTGTCACTTAAAAAGAATAGGATTTGGAATAATTATTATTTAAATAAAATAGTTATTGGAAGCAAGAATAGGTTATATTTCCCAGAAATTTGGGCAGCATAACCTCTGTAACTAGAGCAAATCCCCGCTTAATAATAGTTTATAGAAGTGTATTTTGAGATAACAGGACATTCAATAGTCCGTACATGGACAGAGTAAAGCAATAAATAGATACCAACAAGTAATGATCTATTTATCAGAGTTGACTAAGAATGTCCTTTTCATAGGACGGAGTCACAAACACGTAAGACCCATTCATAGGTCGACAGAAAAGTAAACAGATACCAACATGCGATTCAATGAGACCTCTTCATAGGTCAAAGCGAATAAATGAACAGTTGGTATTTCAATAAAAAGGGCTTCATCCCTTAAGCAATTATTTATTTAGAATAGGCATCATTGTACTAGTAGTTTCTGGACATGCTATAAACAAGTTCGAATTTCAAGTACTAAATACGATTATCAGAGTATTCAGCAGAAAACATAACGGAAGTAATTTATTCAGATAACCAGATAAGAGGCATCTCAGTCAACCCCGCCATCAGCTCACATCACCAACCTCAGCATCTCAACCTGAAAACATTTTGAAAAGAGTTGGGTATGAGTACTAATGCACTCAGTGGGTAAGTTTCGAACTCAATTTACAATATGAAATATCCAAAAATAATACACAGCATATAGGAAGCAAAACGCAAAAGCCCTTCCCATATCTGCAAACCTTTTCTTCTCCTTTGGGATCCCTTTATCTCAGTCTGTCGTCTACTGCACTATGTAGCATGCTGCTGGTAGGAAAAGAGAGGGGTTACCTCGCTAATCCGAGGAGAGTATACCAAGGGCTACCTAGCATTGATCCTGAGTATGCTAGGGATCGCCTAGCAGTGACTCCTTATAGTGACATCCGGTCACAGTGTATGTGCGGGGTTACCTCACAGTGACACCTTTAGTGATAATCATCACAGCTGCAAGGGTGTACAGTCCTGCCTATGTTTAATAATTACTTGCACTACAAAATTCAAGATTCTAGCACAAGCCTATCTCAGTTAAGTTCAACATCATCCAATAATACCTCATAAAACTTAACAATTAAATCATAGCTTAATCATGCTTATACAACTATTCCACAAGTATTCTCATATCCTAGTCACAGTATCCCAATAATATTCTAATAATATTTCAACAGTATTTCAATAATATTCTATCTCATAGCGTAATAATATTCTATAATTCCTTCTATAACAGCGACGTTAAACAGATAGAACATAAAATATTTATTTGGATATTTCTAAGTTGTCTATCATGCTTCTAAAGAGTTATTACTCTTAAATTGTATTTATTCTTTAAAATAAACCCACCTTGTTGACGAGCAGGCGGTGGTATGATAGCTTCCGGGTTTGCTTCCTTCCTTCCAACGGGCTCCATGGTTCCTACAATGTTGGTGCATGCCTTAAAACAACTACTATAATTTTCAAAATTTATCTACTATATTTGGAGCATTTATCTATATATATTTAATATTATTCTATTCAAAAATAGATTGCGCGACTCTAGCGACCTCGTATAAACTCGACACACAAGGATGAAAATTCCAAAATAATATTCTTGATTTACTGGACTAAAAATATTTGACAGAGGTCTCTTTCCAAAATTTACCATTTTACTCAATTAACTTCGAGATTCCGCCAGGACACTTTTTAACCGTTCAAAAATTATGAAATTAATCTGTGATGATCCTACACATGCCAAGACTATAGTTGAGAAGTTTTAGAATTTTTCGATAACACATGCTTCCGGAATAAAAATAACTGTCTACTTTTAAAAATCGAGATTCATCAAAACTCGTCGAAAAATTGCGAAACTTGGCAGTTTTATAGAGAATAATTTTTGGAGCAACTTTCATGTTCAAACTTTTTCGATTCGACGAGCGAAAATGGGTGAAAACGGCGAAAAACAGATTCTGGCCGGTTTTTCATGACCCAGTCACGTTTTCCGGCGATTTTGCCGGTTTCCGGCCACCGGATGGAGACGACGTCAAAAGACGAAACGTAGAGCACACTTAAATACAAGACATACTAAAATTTCAGATTAAAAGGACGAGAAATGGACCGAAACGAGCTCCTGGAAGGTGGCAGTTGGCGGCGGGGCGGCGACCCCAGCGGCGGCGGCGATTTCCGGCGGCGGCGCCGGCGGCCGGCGACTGGTGGCTGCCCCCTGCCGGCAGTCCCTCCTCCCCGGCTCCTTCCCGACTCGATTCGTACCTCAAAACTCTACTCGAACCTCGACTCCGCTCAAGAACACTCGAAGAACACGAAGAACTCGAAGAACGCTCGACTCACTTTCTAATTAGAGTTGCTAACTCGATTTGGGATGGAAAATAATGAAAGGGGGCTGCCCCTTTTATAGAAAAAGCTTGGGGGGTCGGATATTTCTTTTTCGGATATAAAATACTGATAAAGTTATATCAGAAGTATATCCCGAATTGCTATCATGAACTAGATACAAGGAAAGAGGACGTTGTCAAAGTACGATCAAGAGTTCAACCAGTTATCAAAGCATGCCCCACATTTGTGATTTCAGATGAGAAGAAAACATGTATAGATCAAGTCATTTTGTCGTATCCCTTCCAATAGATGAAAACGATCCCCGGATGTCACTTTTCCAGCCAAGTGTAGCTAATTGAAGTCCAGCTGACTCATGCTAATTCGTAGCAACCTAGTAAAGGAGATGATGCGTAATGCTCAAAGAAAGAAAAAGAGAGAACCCGAAGAAGATCGTTAAGCAGATAGACCTAGAATTGGTAGATTAAAAGTTTCAGTAAGATAGGAAGTTTTGATGAGTCTATTTATTCATTCTCGTGACAATTGAATCAATCATCTTTCAACAGCTTCATATCATTTGAAATTCTTCAATTATATCCTCTTGGACAAATTATAATCTTTTGATGATACTTCTTTGATTATCAAGAATCAGTGATAGCATTCCCTTGTTAGGATATGCTGACGCCTTTGCAAAATATTCAGTACGGTTCTCAGTTGCTAATCGTTGATTATCTTCCATACCCTTGCTGCATGCAAGAACCCCTTTCGAGTTATAAGTCCTCTGAAAAAGTAATGTTTTTAGTATAGATAACCCAGTGTTATATCTCTTCCAGCTTTTGGAACTTGTTAAAGAATTATTGATCAAGATAAAGTCCTCACTCAGAGACATTCGTTTTGTTTTGCTCCCACTCATAGAGCTCGAGTGTGGAGCCTTGAATAGAGCAGAGAGTATAAAGCAAATATTCCTTTTAGTCATTATTGGAAGAATAAGAGAAAGTAGTCCCAATAGGAAGTAGAATCCAAGTAATGCTAGATAGTGCCCTCCTAGTAGGACGTGCATCTCTAAAGTAATTTTTCAGCTCGTTATGTTTAAGAGGCAATCTAAGGAATGGCGTCAGATAAGTTCTGAGCTTACGTTCAAAGTCCAGACATGCGATCTTTACGCCTGCAAACGATGGTGATCTCCAGCAGAAGCTATAAAGTCAGAAAACCACCTTAGGAAGAAAAGACAGCTGCGATTAAGAAAGGGAAATGAGAGTTTCAATAGAAGGCATTTCGGTCATAAGAAAAATTTCCAAGACGAATCTCCGAAGGAGCTGCCAAGATTACCCCCACGTAAGCAAGTGGAATCCGCTATCGATTTGGAACCAGAAGCTGCATCAGTTTCGAAAGCCCCTTACAGAATGGCGCCTAAGAAGTTGCAAGAACTCAGGATTCAACTGCAAAAGTTATTAGACCTAGGTTTTATCTAACCTAGTGTGTCGCCTTGGGGAGCTCCAATCTTGTTCGTGAAGAAGAAGGATGGTACATTGAGAATGTGCATTGACTATATAGAGCTGAATAAGCTGACCATCAAGAATCGATACCTTCTCCCAAGAATAAATGATCTCTTTGATCAAGTTTAAGGGGGCAAGTGTCTTCTCAAATATAGACTTAAGATCTAGGTATCATCAACTGAAGATCCGAAAGGAGGATATTCCTAATACTACTTTTAGAACTCGCTATGGACATTACAAATTTGTAGTAATGCCATTTGGATTGACCAATGCCCCAGTAGTGTTCATGGATTTAATAAACCGGGTTTTTTACCCGTATCTAGATAAGTTTGTGCTAGTTTTCATAGATGATATCCTCATCTATTCGAAGGGGGAAGAGGAGCACCAAGAGCACCTAAGAGTGGTGCTAAAGATGTTAAGAAGAGAAAGGCTTTACGCTAAGTTTAGTAAGTGTGAGTTTTGGCTCAAGGAAGTTATGTTTCTAGGTCATATAGTTTTAGTAGAAGGAATTAAGGTGGATCCAGCCAAGATTGAAGCTGTAAGCAACTGGAAGTCTCCAAGGAACGTGAATGAGATAAGAAGTTTTCTAGGACTCACTGGATACTATCGTAGATTCATCGAAGGATTCTCGTCAATATCTAAGGCTATGACGCGATTGAAGAAAAACTTGAAGAAGGACTTCAAGTTTAGGTGGACGCCCGAGTGTGAGAAAAGTTTCCAAACCTTAAAGAAGATGTAACCACAACCCCGGTCTGGGCCATTCCGGGAGAAAATAAAGATTTCATAGTTTACGCTAATGCGTCGAGAAAAGGATTAGGATACGTGCTGATGCAGAGAGGAAAGGTGATTGCTTATACTTCGAGGTAGCTTAAGAATCATAAGCAAAACTATCACACGCATGATTTAGAGCTAGCAGTGGTTGTTCATGCACTAAAGATCTGGAGACACTATCTCTACGGAGCTAAGTGTGAGATTTTCTCAAATCACAAGAGCCTGAAGTATTTCTTTGAGCAAAAGGATCCTATCATGAGGCAAAGAAGATGGTTAGAACTCATAAAGGATTGTGACTGCATCGTTCACTACCACCCGGGCAAGGTGAATGTGGTAGCTGATGCCCTATGTAGGAAAGAAAAAAGCAGAGTTAGGACTCGTTCAAGTTAAGAAGGAGCTTCGAAAGGAATTCAAGAAGTTAAGAATCGAGGTGCTAATACCACCTAAGACCATTCAAGCCCAAATCGCCGCATTAGCCACTCAACCCAACCTAAGGTAAAGGACAGTTGAAGCCAAGAAAGGAGACGAGTTTCTCGAAAAGAAAAGACTAGAAGCACGATCTAATAGCTCGCAAGATTTCACGGAGGCCGCCGATAACGCGCTCTTATTCAAAGGAAAGCTTTGTGTGCCAAGCAAAGAAGAACTAAAGGAGGAAATCATGTGCAAAGCACATGACACGCCATACATAGCACATCCCGGAAGCACCAAGATGTATCAAGACCTTAAGAGGAACTTCTTGTAGAATATCATGAAGAGAGAGATAGCCGCCTTCGTGGAAAGGTGTTTGAACTATCAGCATGTGAAAGCCTTCAATCAAAAACCTTCTGGTTTGCTCTAACCCATAGAAATTCTTGAATGAAAGTATGATCATAGTAGTGTGGACTTGTGGTAGGTTTACCAAAGTCTAAGCGGTGAAATACTGCTATTTGGGTAATCGTGAATCAATTATCAAAAGCAGCACATTTCGTTGATGTTATTATGACAGATAGGCTAGATCAACTAGCCCAGATGTATGTTAGGGAATTTGTGCGATTGCACGAAGTGCCGGTCTCGATTATATCGGATCATGATATGAGATTTACGTCAAAATCTGGAGGAGCCTACAAGAAGCCATGGGATTAAAGCTCAATTTCAGTACGGCCTTTCATCCTCAAATGGATGGCCAGCCCGAAAGGACTATCCAGATTCTAGAAGACATGCTTAAAGGAGTAGTCATTGATCAAGGAAGCAGTTGGGAGGAATTACTGTCATTGGTAGAGTTTGCGTACAACAACAACTACCAGTCATTGATCGGCATGGCTCCTTATGAAGCCCTATACAGAAGAAAGTGTAGATCGCCCTTGTATTAGGCCGAAGTTGGAGAGAGAAGGATACTTGGACCTGAAACGGTCCAGGAAGTGGTTCAGAAAATCGAGCTTATTTGTCAGTGAATCAATGAGGCTCGAAATAGGCAGAAAGCCTACGCGGATCAAAGAAGAATGGAGCTCAGTTTTGACGCTGGAGATAAAATGTTCTTGAAAGTGTCTCCGTCAAGAGGAGTGGTTCGTTTTGGCAAACGAAACAAGTTAAGGCCCAGATTTATTGGACCTTTTGAAATTCTAGAGAAAGTGAATGAAGTAGCCTACATGTTGGCATTACCACCCAACTTGAGTGACGTTCATGACGTCTTTCATGTCTCAATATTGAGAAAATACGTGTTTGATCCAAAGCACGTGATTAGCAAGGAAGAGATAGTCCTAAATGAGGACTTAGCATATGAAGAGAAGCCTCAGGCCATTGTGGATCGAAAGATCCAGAAGTTGAGGAACAAGGAGATCAGTCTTGTAAAAGTAATCTGGAACCATCATGGTTCGGAGGAGGTAACCTGGGAGCTTGAATCCGAGCTGCTCAAGAAGTACCCTGATATCGTTTATCATGGTTAGTAAATTTCGGGATGAAATTTCTTTAAGGGGGGTAGGATGTAACACCCCAGATTTTTGGATAAGATTTAGAGGATTCTTAATAATAATTAATTAGTTAAGGAATAAATTTAAATAAGGTTAATTAAGGTCAGATGTCAGTCACGACTTTAGGGGTCAGTTTTCGTGAAATCGTCTTTTCGGAAAAAGTGATCTTAATTCTGTTTTGGCCATTTGTGGTCTTGTTAGAAAGCTTTTAACTCAAGGAGTGTGCCGGTATTTCAGAAATTTTATTTTGAAGTCATTTGAGTTCTCAGTAATGAAAAACGTATTTAAAGGGTGAATGAATAGTAACTTTTGCGTGCGTTTCGTGTTTTGAGAAATTTACGAAATCCTCTTTGTTGATCCGAGTCTAGTTCTGTCAGGCCCCTCTTATGGAAAATGACTCAAGGATTCCGTTGGCGTTCAAGAATTTCCATTCTGGGGTCAATCGAACGCTCGGGAGCAAAATCTGTCAGTCTGAGTGAATAGTAAAAAGTAATTCCAAAAAGAGAATCTTTGCTCGTCTTACTTCTGATGACCCCGTCTTCATCACAAGTCAAGTTGGTACACTAGTATTTGAGCCAACGAGTCTTCCGGTATTTTTAGATTTCGTGTCTGAGGTCATTTGGACCTCGACATCGAATAAAACAGATTTTAACCGAACCCGGGGTAACTTTTGCAGTGTTTCAGCACTGGAGTGGTTTCTCAAGGAAACCAACCTCCCTTCTATAAATAGAGGACCACCCTTCACCATTCATTTGCTCATTTCCAATCCATTTCACTTTCAAAAGTTGAGAGCTTGAGAGTTCCGAGAAAATTCGAGGTTCTGTCGAAGTAAAAAGCGTTCTTCATGAGTGTTTTGCAAGATGACGAGTGGAGTGGCGTGGAAGGGATGCGGTGAGAGAAGGTGCTAGGGGTACCGTTGGGTCGTAGCAGGCGGCTCTACCGCCGTTGTGACTCGACGAGATGCCGAGTTAGCCACCTTCCTTCGACGCACCTAACCCCGTCCATTCTTGTTCGTCGCTCTCGATTTCCATTTCTTTTCCATCTTTTAAATTTCGTATTTACTTTCCGTTCTTCATGTTTTTCATTATTACTCGTTTACTTTTCACCTAAAGTTATATTTCGATTCTTGTTAAGATTCCAAGTTAATAGCGTTTCCGTTATATTTCTCGTTGTTATACTCATTATTATTCCCGTTGTATTTCTCGCCCATTAATTAGCACGGTCCGTGCTATGCTTGCACGGCCCGTGCAATATTTCTACCACCCTGTTTTGACTTCAATCGTGTTCTAAACCCGAGTCTTTCAAACCCTTATGTTTTCTAAAGGTTCTAAAGGCGTGCTATCTATGTTTAAGTCCTAGTTAAGGGTATATAAGTTGGGTATTGTTTAATTTCATGTTAGTAGTTAGAAATCTTCGAAGGAGGCCGCTAAGTCGATGATTCGACTTTTATAGGAGGAAGTGAGCCTCGTGGGAACTCGGAGAAAGATCATCAACTCGTTGCTTCATTTTCTGTCCAGTAGTCGAGGTGGGTAAATCTATACTCATCTAAAGTTTGAGCTAATAAGCTGTAGAAGCATATAGGGCAAATGAGATATCCAATAAAATATTTTGCTCTGCCTGATTGATCTCTGTACAAAGAAGGAAGGAAAGGAAGATATTATGTTTTATTTGAGCTCTCGAGCATGTTTAGAAATGCTATAAATGTTTAAGTATTGTTTATGCTTAGCATGAGATATTTGAAATTGTCTTTAGTTGCAATTCGTATTTATGTACGTTCATTTTCTTGTATTTGAATGTTGATGCTTTGTTAAAGCTCGTATAGTTAAGGATTAAGGATTGCCTTCTAGGGTAGTGATAAATCCCTTATAGGTCAAGATCATGCTATCATTAAAGGATTAGCTCCTAGACTTTGCTCTAGGTTTGGTTTTGCTAGTAAGGATAAGGAAGGAATGAACTTAGCATTTGCTTAAGCAGGATTGAGCTCAGAGAACTCGTGATCTTTGATCATTAAGTGAGTCACTGCTGGGCTTATCCCTCGCAAACTCGTATGGATATTCGAGGTAACCCCTCGTGTGTCCTAAGGCATGCCTAAGGGTGCAGTTGATATCAGGTTTGAGCCAGGATGAGCCTAAAAGAAAAGAAAGGGTTTTACGGATATGGAGAGGGCTTTTGCGTTTTGCTCTCCATATACCATCAGTTAATTATTGGATATCTTGAAGTTATTAAAGTGTTTTTGTTAAAACCCACTGAGTACATTAGTGCTCATGCCCCCCCCCCCCTCTTTTTTCAAATGTTTTCAGATTGAGATGCCGAGGATGTTGGTGGCTGTGGATGTGGGTTGGTTGCCAAGATTGTTTCGCTATATTATAAGTTTCTTTTGAAATCTCATGATGTTTCTGCTACTCTGATACACTATTTCTAATTTCGTTCAAGTTCTATTATGTTTATCGAGAATCTACGAATATTCTCCAGACATGATTATCTATATATAAGTGATACATATTCAGTTTTATTCCTACTTCTCGAGTATATTTTCCTTTCGCCGATGAAGATGCTTATTCACGTTGATATCTGTTTATTCGCTTTGACCTGTGAATGGGTCTATGCTTGTTGGTATCTGATTAATTAGCCGTTTTATTCCGCTAAAGCATGTTTCCTTCTTAATCAAGTAATCCCGAGTATCATCATCTATCTTTCAAGGCATATATTTATTCTTAAAACTTCTTCGTTAATCTTCCGACTTTATTCATTAATCCCTTAATAACACATGTCCCCATTCGTTAATCCCTATCTCGGGACCGGATTGTTACATTAAGAGATATGGTATATCAATTACTTAATTTTATATTTAGATTAAGAATGCTTTGGATTAGTATTAGTACATTTAAATAAGGTAATATATATTTATTATTGTAGCCTGGAAATAAATGATAGTCAACTTCTTTTAAACACCCATTTTATAATACACGAATTTAATGGGTGTACCGGTACATAAGTGTATTGATAAAGGTAAATATTGAAATTAATTAATAAATAGAAGTTATATGAATTGATATAATAATATATTTAATCCCAATATTAATGCACCCAATTTAAGTAAATTATAAATTAATTTAGTTGTTATTATCTTCTCTTGTTAGGTGGATTTCGAGGGGAGAGTACATATAACATATAGGA
The DNA here is from genome assembly GCA_026008535.1 of Perilla frutescens. Lineage (NCBI taxonomy): Eukaryota > Viridiplantae > Streptophyta > Magnoliopsida > Lamiales > Lamiaceae > Perilla > Perilla frutescens. The sequence goes on from BRKX01000012.1 coordinate 36,965,253, forward strand.
TCACAAGATTTATAGTAACCATGAAATTAACAAATATATTTGACACAATTTGCGATCACAAATTATGATCAACCTATTAATTATGACATAAATGTTTTAGTATGTTACAACTTCTTAAACACACACGTGCGTGTGCGCACGCGCGTGTATTACCATTACAGTTGAGTGCATACATCACAAAATTATCAAATATATCACCAATAATTTGCGGACACACACACATATTAGGATCCACCATTTATTTTATATACATATATATTAATATTTATATAAGGTAAAGATTGCACACAGATTTGTAGGTGTAAATTATACACGTAAATTAGCCATCAATTGTAATATATAAACATATATTTTTAAAAAATTGAAATATAAAATAGTCCAACATTTATAAATTCAAAAAATATATAATATTATAATATATATATATATATATTATAGAAAAAATATATTATAATATATATAACAGATGAAAGTTAAATTTATATGGTAAGTGGGTATATTCTATTTATATCTATTTGCAGATTTATTATCTATTATGAACTTTCAATTAACTAACTAATTAATAAAAATATTTCTTCATTAATTGATATTATATTTTCTTTTTGGTAAGTGCAAATGGCGGAAGAAAATTAGGTTTCTATTTTCAGCGACTATCCTGTTTTTAAGTATAATAATGTAGTTATAGTTATAGAAATAGATATAGATGTTGCTTAGCGATTCAAATTGAAAAAACAGAAGAATAAAAAAGAATTGCGTCTTTGCTAATTTACTTGGGAGTTGCGATTACTGAACATTATGTTGAAAAAGGCCCCCCAACTTTGAGCCCAAACCCTGACCCATCTCACATTCAACTATTTGATTTTTGAAGGGTCGACCCGTTTTAGTATTGCGCTTGCCGCATAGCTTACACACGCACTACTAAACTCAGGATGGGAGTGGAGGTGAACGCGGCGGAGCAGCCGTCACAACATGCGACGGCGGAGATCATCGACGCCATGCTTGAGGTACTCCAAGTTATCTAATCAATTTCATTTCTAATCTGTTGTTAATTAGAAAGTTCGTAGAGTGTCTAGCTAAATATTTCGCGAATTATTTCAGTAAAATTGTAGTTTTAATTAATTGATTTTTCTGGACGTTCTTAGGCAGTAAAATGCAATATTTGCTTAGGTTATGATGATATTGAAAATTTGCCGATTTTTGGTTGAGTGCAAACTGCTCTGTTTTTTATTTTTTTAATCTTTCTTTCGCATTGATGTTGCTCAGTTTTTATTTCTTATTGCTATTTAGGTTTTTCATTTACTAGCTGAGTTGATTTTTTTAATTCAAAATTGTAATAGTTGTGTATATTTCGAGAAAGGTTCTTCCTGCCTGCTAATATTGATTTAGTACAAGTTTGAGTTGTTTATGGCTTCTTTGAATATGTAGAAAATTGTGATTTTGTTTTTTGTTGTTTGTCTCGTTTTCATTGTTGGATGTTTGACTAGTTTATATTGTACAATTTTTGAACAGGCTGCTAGGTATGATGATATAGACGATCTCACGAGTTTAGCATCTGCTGGTGTTTCTCTGGATTCGAAGGATTCAGAAGGCCGCACAGGTTTTTATTGGGACATGCTTAATCTTCTTTCTTGCACTGATTAATGAAACAACTTACGATAGATAGTTTATAACTTATGGTGTTCGATCAGTTGGTGTTTGAGTTGTTCTTTGCATTGTCTGATTTTGTTGGCTCCTGCAATGCTGCAGCACTGCATATGGCTTCAGCAAATGGACATCTTGACATTGTTGACTTTCTTATCCACAATGGAGCGGTGAGGATTACTTGTTTCACATCTGATTACAGAAAGCTTGATTTTTGGCTATTCAGCTTAATTTATTTCGATGGATTTGTTTTCCTTTTCCTACTTTTAAGCTGAAGAAGTATGATGAGATATCACCTGAAAAAAGCCTATAGATGCAATAGAGAATGTATACCGAAAAAAAGGATATCACTGAGTACTGTAACATTCTAGGCTGGCTGCGCCTATGACTTTGTATGAAAGGCTATGCAGCTGGACATCTTAAATTGATGAATTTCGGAAATGTTAAGTGTATAATTTAGCCTCTTAGTATAGAGGGGATATAGAGATCTCTTTGATGGCAATATTTATCTTGGAACTGTTGTCCCACGAGTTGCCTAAAGCTATCCGTCTTAACTTGAAAAATGGTATAATTAGGTGGCATTGAAAGATGCAAGTCTTTTAGGTGGCATTGAAAGTTGGCTTCAAAAACTCCCATGAGTGAACAATGCTGTAAAGTTATTTTCCATGGTTTGGTATTGCTTGATGCTGCATGATTTTTAAATGCATATTTTACAATGTCATCTCCCTTCATACTCTCGTGTATTTTATTTGTTACTTGTACCAGTACTGTAGTAAATCATGTGTACTTTATTTTTTTTTTAAGAAATTATAATTTTCTTTTCTCGGGAACAGGATGTTAATGCTTGTAATGTGGAGAAAAATACGCCTCTTCATTGGGCTAGTCTCAATGGCCACATTGAGGTATTAACCTTGTTACAACATATGCTGAGCAAGTTATATTCATTTATGCGAGTGTATATGATTACATTTTCTGCAGGTTGTGAAACATCTGATTCTGGCTGGAGCTAATATCTCGTTACTGAACAGGTTAGTTTAGTTGAACTCATGTTTCTTATTTTTCGCCAATACTTGGATTTGCCCTTTTCCTCCCCCAGCTAAAGTAGTTATGATGTTGGATGATCATCAGCCATGAGAGGAGTCCCATTGATGAGGCGGTCAGCAGGGGAAAGATGGATATCATCGATGCAATCAACGAAGCAGCAGCTCAAGTTGATCTCTCAAGAACACAAGTTTCGTAGTCCTGTAAGTTCATCCAAAGAAAATATTATGGTACCATATCACAATCCCCCCTTAGATGCAAGGCATATGGGGAACATGCAAGTCATATTGTCACTACTGGTAGAGATGATGTTGAAATAAAGGTTTTTATGAGATTTTATGATTTTGGTGTTGTTTTGTTTTTTGATGATTAAGTCAGAAAATTCTCTCTCTGTCAGATAACGATGCATAATTATTATTTATTCCTGACTTATTTATCTAAAATCACATAAGATCGTTCACAAATTCTAAGTTAAGATTGTGTAAAGTAAAACTACCCAAGGTATGATACACGAGAAAATGGCATCATTACACGATAATTTGTTACATCCATGATACAACGTTGAAATACAAGTATCGTTTTGATTTGGAGTTTCTCCATTTGCAAGAAACAATGCAGAAGACATAAAAAAGAAAAAAAAAATTCAAATTCTGCTAACCAGTCTTTCTTGTATAGCCAATCCTTTTTAATTTGCACAATGTCATTTAGCTTCGTCTTCCAGCGTCGATTTGACGCCTTCTGCATAAGAAGTTGGAGAAATTCCTGTTGTCTGAATCAGCTTAGTTATATTCATGGAAATATCACAAGGGGACTTGACGCCACGATCAACCTGCATATTCGAAATTTTAAGATTAGGAAACCATAATGCTAAAATCTATAGTAACGAGAGATGGGAGCAAAGAGGTTCAATTTCTTCTTACATCATTCATAGCAACATGTAGCAATTAACGAATACTGGTATAAGTTTGTGTAGAAACATACTGATGAAGCAGAAACTTGTTTGATCAATGAGGAACTATATCCTCTGACATTTGCAACAGCCTCAGCCATTTGCACGCGTGACACTCTATCTGCCCCGCCCACATTTAGGAGCAACTGCACTTGCTTAGCCTCTGCAAAGAATATCATCAATCAAATTGTCCCAAATCAAAATGTGGCAAGTGATAAAAGTAAATTTTACTGCATTTTTGATTTTTTGTGGCAGGAGAGAAAAAAAAAAAAACCCTTCAATCTGGTAAAGGACAATGCTGTGACAGACTCATATGCGGGCAGAAACCATCTTTGTCATCATAATCTGAGGGAAAATTAACCACGATCATTTAATAACCTAACTCTAACCTGTGATCCATCGGTTAGTCAATATTTGTATGACAGAAACAAGATCCTTCACAAAGACAGGACAGCGAAACTCATCATGAAAGAAATCCACTGGCTCTCCCTTGGCAAAGACACTATCCATCCACTGCACAAAAGACAGAATAATTTAACTATAAGTAGCTGCTTCTCTTTCAACGAAAAATAAATTTCAAAGTGATGAAAAGTCTCTGTGTTTCCCATAAAATTCATTGTGAAAGGAGAAGCATTAAGTAAGGGCACCGCCTAGCTTTCAAAATCAAAAAAGCCATTTGGAAGAGTTTATATCTGAATGATTGTGCAAGAAATGTTTGTGAGATTCAAGATAGTATTGGGCCTATTGGCAGCATCTGTATGCACCTGGATTGGAAGTGATTTGGGAACAGGAGAGATGGTTTGCGGTCCATAAATTATACTGCTTCTCAAAATTGCATAGTTTTGGCAGTGTGCAGATATATAACGCTCTGCTTCGACTTTAGATTTTCCATAAACATTAACAGGAACAGTCTCATCCTCTTCCTTATAGAATGATTTGGTTCCTTCATAAACTGCAAAAACTCCAGATCATTTTCAAGAAAAAGTAAAGAAGAATATGAAACATCAGTTTTATCCGAGTTTCGACTTTCTGTTGTTACTTTATGTATGAGATCAAAGGAGAGACTGAGTGCATGTGGTATTCATATTGCTAATACATTGAAGCGTTTGATAGGGCCTTGTGGAAGATTGTAATAAGTCCTTTACTTTAAACCTAAATGGATTATAAGGTGCAGAAGCAAGAGAAGAACACAATCTCAACTATGTGAAACAGCAAAGTGAACCCAATAATTCCAAATTACCAAATATCATTGAGCAAGAAAGCACAAAAATACGACTAACCTTGGTCAGTCGACAAATGAATCAGCAGACTACTCTCTCTAAAGCTCGATAGCCAGTTCACGAGACGAGTTGGCACATTTATCGACATGGCAGCTTCTGGATCCATCTCACAGACGCGAGGGACAGATAGAGCAGCACAATTGATCACCACATCAGGCTGAAAATCAATCGAGGTTTACTCTTTTTCCACAAACATTTCTTCTTTCAAGATATTTACTTTGCATAAGATTATCTACAGGCGAAATCTCAAATTTACAAATTGTAGATCACCTATTTAGAGAATAATAATCAATGCAGCACCAAAATCACAGTAGGAAGCAAACAACGAACTCAATACACACGCTCAAACCACCAAACTACTGTTGACAACAAAAAGGAATTGAAATATTGAGCTAGTCAGAAACCAGAAAATTGTGTGAATTGGAGAGATGAAAACCTGTCCGAATTCATCGGAGATGGCATTGAGGGCGTCGCAGGTGGTTAAATCGAGGAGGAAAGGAAAAGCGTGGGGAATGGCATTGAGCAGCGCTTGAGGAGGAGGAGCGGAATGATGCGTGAATGCCAGAGCGAATGGAGAATCTGCATCTGGATTTCGGGAGAAGGATTGCAGAAGATGCTGCCCCAAGTAGCCTGTGCCTCCCACTATCAACACTCTCTTCTTGCTCATCTTAGAGAGAGAGAGAGAGGAGGGGAAATGTTGCGTAGGAGAGCTGAGTGAAAGTTTGTTGCCTCGTCAGAACTCAGAGCATATCGCAATGGAAGATGTCGCTAATGAAACAAAAACGCTTTTAATTGGACGTTCAGAGACGCAACTTCTTGGTGAATCATTCTAAAATTCTACTTCCATGTGTTTTTAATGCTACTTAAAACAAGATAAATTAATTTTTCAAATCTTTTGTCCACTTCTAACAAGCGTAATTGACCCAATTCTGTATCATCTTCATAATAACTAAGAATTAAAACTAATTTTCTCAGAAGTCTTAATTTTGAAATAATCAACTCTAACAATCCAATTATTAACTAAAAAATTTAAATTTCAAAACTAAAAATAATTATAAACCTTGATTAAATTTTTTAAAATTAAAATAAAACACAGAAAAATGAAATTGAAGAAAAACTAAATAATAATAATGATGACGACGACGGTACACAAATAGTACACCAAAAAGTGGGACAGATGATCATGATCTCATGTTCTCCAAGAGGAGCATTGTTGATAGGCAAATTGAAGATTTCTCATAAGATATTGAAAAGGTTTATAAGCTCATAACATAGTCTAAAGCTAGATCATTCAAGAGCATGCCACTCCTAGAACTTTGTACACCTGCATCACTAATTTTCATCTTTCCAACTCTAGAGGCGAACTCAACAAGAGCCAAAACCAGCTTCAGGTAGCATTTTTTTTAACAGTAAACACACTTTGAATTCAAATAACTGACATGGTAAATCAACACTGGCTTCTCTATCATCCAAGATCTATGTATTTACATTATCTGCTACCACCTTCTTTCTCCATATAAAGCTAAGTTTGGGAAGCACCGTGCTGTGATTTCTCATGCATTCTCCAGACTGGGTCCAGCCGAGCCCTGGTTTTTCTCGATGAGAAACTCAATTTTCTGGTTACAAAGCCAAGAAAGATGTCAGGTACAAACTACCACGATGGCAAACGATTTACAACGCAACAGTAGCATAAAATCAGAAGATCACAATACATGTAATGCACCATCAGAAGATGATATAAAAAGAGTCTCTGATGTATCTAATATCTTTTACCCTGTTAATTTACCTGTCTTATTTTTTATTTATGCAAGCGTGTCTGTAGAAGGTTGCAGAATTATTCATATAATGGAGCAGAAACATCATGCAAAGTTTATGCAGCCACAAATGAAATAGAAATCACCTTCACCGACTTGTTTACTTCTTCTAGCTTGTTAAGCATCGCGTCTGTAGGTACCACACCTTTGGATTCCATCAAAGCATGGCGAGGAGATCCCATCATCTGCAAGATAGACAGCATCAATGTATTGAGTAGTCAGTTACCATGAGCAAGTTCAACAACTTAGCAACAAATAGAGATAGGGTCCATGAACTGGCCCAGCCAATTCTAAGATGTTCAACTGATTTTCATCAAATGAGTAAATAAGAGATGAGACCATGCTACAAGAAACTGAAAATGGTCCAAAGGCAGGGATCAGAAAAGCAATGATTTTTCTAAGTTCTAAAGAAGATTATGCCAAATTTAGTACCTTTTTTGTAGTTAAACTTTGGCCATTAAAATTTAATAAACTTTCTAATGATAATGTGATAGGATTATAAGAGCAAGATTATTTCCTGGAAGTGTACCAAAGAAGGTAAAGAAGATCAATCATATCCGTTAATCATCAGTGATTAAATTATTAACAGTCATGATTTAATTCACTTATTTTAGGGGCAGGGGCAGATTGTATTCATTCTTTATTGTAAATAAAATACATTGTACCTGTACAGGTAGAGATCATTTAGAAAATTAGTGAATATTTCAGTTGATGGGCAGGCTGTTTGGTGTGACATTAGGATTCAGCAGAATTTCTAGGAGGGGCAACACCTGACATTAATTGTCTCAGTTCTTTTTGGTTCTTCTTTTGCATAATAAAATCATCTATCTGTTAGTTAGTTATCTCTTTTACAATTTCAGTTATTTCCTCGGTGTGATATCCTTGATTCCATCATAATGAACAGAATCAGAAAAGCAATCCGTCACTTCAGGACTTTTGGCTATATGTTTCCACACTAGAGCACGACTACCTAAAAGAACCACATGTATTTCTCCCCAAAAAAAAATTACTCATAGGGGCAGCAGAAGAAAACATGTCCAAACAGAACAATCATTTTCTACTTCTACTAATTTAAGAAAGAGCATGTAAAACAAACAGATTATGTGTTCTGCCATCAACTTAAGCCACCTTAAGATAAGGGTGGATATAAAACAGCCAAAAGAAAACAGGTATCTGGTAGAATGTAGAAGACATTAGTCAACAGCGGGTGGGTCAGAGTTATTGTTTACCTTTGTGCTTTTAGGCATTGGCGACCTTAAAACTGCTGGACCCAAAGTCAAAGATTCCATGCGAAACATACTTTCACTGCTGGAAATTTTGAAGTTAGGATTCCAGCTTATGCTGGTATCTTGTATAGCCTTTGAAGCTTGTGTTACTATAACCTATAGTAACATTAAAATCAACAATTAAACTTTATAGTGATGTAAATAAAATTATTCTTAAGCAGAGATATGTTTAGGTGACAGGGCCAGCAAACCAGTACCTTCCTCAGAAGTCGAGGGTCACTAACTCCTTGAATTTGTAATTCATCAACAGGTGCTGCCTTACCATGTGCGATACTTTCAACTCTAAAGGTATGCAATCCGTATAATGATTGCAACCAACCTGCATATTTGTGTGTGTTGTGTGCATACATATAAACATTGCTCACTTCATGCAAAATACGAGAAAAATATGATGGCACTTGAGCACAAGGATATCATGATAAGGACTAGAAACCACAAAGTATATACTAATATGTAAATCTGTAATGTTGTTTAAATAAAGGGGCGGGATGGCCAGAAGAGTAGATGTTAGAATGTGCAAATGTATCTTATAAGACAGATAATTCCGATGAACGGATACTCATGCCTTGGTGATGAATGTTACTGCGGGCATTACAAAAGGCCACACAAAGGTATCAAAAATATGTGATATCTAAGAAATGATCTGGTTATGTTTGTAATTAGTTAATGCATCATACAATCAAGTTAGAACAATACTGGAAAACTTGCTCGACCAGACAGTTCAAATACAAGTTATCATCACGTTTGAGTCAAAGAGAACGAACAAGGAAGCTGACATATAAATGCTTCGTCTCGTACCTTGTTCTGTTATAACATCGATGATCAACGGAAGAGGTACATGCTTCTCAATATTTATTTCCCCCCAGAAGGGTATATATGAAGGCCTAGACACCTGAACAGGAAAAGAAAAGCAGCATCCATCAGCTCACTAGTTAAAAAAGAAGGTCCCATTCAAGGTGACAACGACATTAACAGAATCAAACAAGAAAATGAACTACCTTGTACACTATTTCATCCGATGTAACATAGAGCTTACGCGATGCAATATCTTTCTGAAGCACATATCTTCTATAGGGCAAATAAAGCAGCATAATTATCCCAAAACCCCAAGCTAAAACTAGCAACAGAGATATTGAGAGCCATATTATTGTATCATAATTAACATATTTCGACGCGAATTCGTCAAACGAAGCTGTATACACTACTTTCAGAACATTGTCGGCTTCTTCATCGGCATCTAGCTCAGAGACAGGATCGGAAAGCAGCAAATTTTTCGCGGAACCAAACCCCTCAGCACCCATCACCATTTTCTTAGCTGAATCCTAAAAATCATGCAACTCAGCTCATCAATAAATCATCAAAGAATGAAAATAAATCGAATTGAATACGGAAGAAGTTCAAAAAATTGACGCTTGCATTTCGGCTCTTTGATTTCTAAAAATTTTGTTGGAACCGTTTCAGCTGAATAAATTTGCATATTTCCACGAGTGAAGGAAAGTGTGAGATTTAGGAGTGAATTAGGGTTCACATAAGACTACTGTGAAACTCACCGTTTGCTTGTGTTATTGTGTATGAATTCAGGTGGTTTCTGCTTCAATTTTCTAGATTATTTTTTTCTCTTTCCTTCTCAATTAATGCTAGTGAGTAGTGAACCACAAATTTGAACTGAAATAAATGATAAATCTCTGTTTTTTACTTTTTGGGGGTACCAATTTAATACTCACTTTCGATATTAGTAATTATTAATACATTTTTAAATTTGGAATTTTGTCTGCGTTGATAAAGAGGAAATATTGCATTTCTTATCTTACTAAATAAAAGGAGATGAAATACGTATGCAAAAAATCAAACTTCGAATTTTAAATGATAAAAAATTCAGGGTCAAACTTAATTAATTTAACAATCAAAAGTTTAAGAGTATCGATTTTAATCTGATAAAATTTTCAAATAAATTTCAATAAATAGTTTGCTCTACCCCCATTGGATCTATTTACCTTAAATAATATAGGAAAAACCGCTGTTCAAACCTTAAATTATATGACAAGACTGAAGTAGGATTCTATTTTAACCTTTGAGTTTTCAAAAATAGCTCATTAGGACTTTGTGTTATCCCTCAAAATCATTATAATCCATTATTGCATTGTCGCAACTCACAACTTAATTACTCAGTCATCGACTCATCGGATATCGGAAAGTCAAATTGAGTCCACTTTTGAAAAGCCTATTTTTGAGTTTTAAAACCCTTCAACCAATTTTGAGATTCAACAGAAAAATATCAATTCAAAGTTCGTTGAAATTTAACTTGTGCAAAACTTTCCTACCAATTTTCGACCATCTTCAACTATGATCTTAGAAATATGGATTTTTCAATAATATCTTTAATTGATCGATTATACACTAAATGACAGCGAAATTGATTGAAGAAGTTTTGGCTGCTAGGTGATGCACATGAATTTTAATGAATTTTGAGTCAAGATTTCAACATCAATTCGACGTTAAATCTCAAAATTGATTGATGGGCTTTGAATTCTAAGAAATGGGTTTTTCGAAATAGTCTCAGTTTGTTTTTTTTTTTTAATAATCAGTAGCAGAGTAATTCAGTCGTAAAGGTGCGGTGACAGATTAGAATGGTTTGAAGAGTTAATAAAGGATATTAATTGAACTATTTCCAAAAGTTCAAGAGTTCAACTAGATGAAAAATTAAAATAGAGTTCTATTTGAGCCTCATCGTATAATTTAGGGTCAAGGAGTTAGCCCTTTCTCCGATAATTATATCACAACACGCAAATTTGTGTCACAAAATCAAAAAAAAATTGGATAGAAGATACATATAATAATTTTATGTAAAAAAAATTACAGCTTAGAAGTTGGAACATAAACACAAATACTTTGATAAAGGTGATGTTTTAATTTTAATATAAAAATTAATACCCCACAAACATGTTACTTTTAGTTTTACAAATACTACTATTTATGTTCAAATTAATTACTTGAATACAGTATTTTTATGCAATGAATTTTGATGTGAAACTTGAGGATTACTTAAAAAATTTAACTTACACTAAATTTTAGGATTTATGGTTTTAGAGTTTATAATGCCAATTTTAAGCAAAATAAGAGTTTAGGTAATTAATTTTTAGATTGTTATTTATATACCCCAAAACGCTATTATTGTTTGAAGATAAAATGTGATATTTATGAAAACTAAATAGTATATCCTCATATAAGTTTAAAAATAATGTTCTCAGTAAATATACAAATCTCATAAATATAATATAATAGTTAGTACAATAATTGAATATACATAAATAGGATTCGCTCATAGGTATATTTTACGACCAAGTCTCACAAATTCACAATTCACAATTCACAATTCACAATTCACAACAGAAGACTTGAAAAATTACGGTACTAGGACACTGCGCTTGCCTACTATTTCATAAAAGAGTTTTTCACTCAGTCATTTTCTCAAACATTTGTCATCACTAATTCAGTTTTACAAAATGTGAGAGAGAGAGAGCGGTGAGTCTTTCATGTATGAAATATGCGAGAGGGAGATTTAGTTGGAGTCTTTCACGCAGACATTTTCTCAAACAGCTTGTATGTATTGTGATTGCTGATGTCTCTTGCTCTCTGATTCGATTCATACAGAAAGTTTATCAAACAGCCCGTCGACAACGTGATTGCTGATTCTGCTTCAAGAAATATGAGAAGAATTCTCAGCGGGACACCTTCGCTGTTCCTCGCGCTCCGTAGTAATGTCCATTTCAATCGCATATCGCCGTATATTAAACCAGATAATCGCCCTCTTCATTTTCTATCTCGATATCCCATTGTTAGGAGGCCCGCCTTTTCTGCGTCTTTTACTTCCTCAATCTACAACAACGGAGAATGTCGTAGCGGCTCGGATAATGAATTCGGGAGCGATGATGAACTGACTGGGAACATCGCAAGCGATCCAGGTTCGTCTCGTGATTTCGACGCCATTGTGGACATTTTGCGAACACCTGGCGCGCAAGAAAAGTGCAGGAAGCTGGAGCAATGCGGGTTGAATGTGACGCCGGGATTGGTGGCAAACGTCCTTTCTTGGATACGGAACGATTGGGAGGCGGCGTTCACCTTCTTCCTGTGGGCTGGGAAGCAGCCGGGTTACGATCATTCGCAGCGCCACTACCATTCGATGATAGCCATTCTTGGCAAGTTCAGGAAGTTTGACACTGCCTGGGCTTTGATTGATGACATGAGAGCTGCATCACTCGTTACACCGCACACGGTTTTGATCATGATCAGGAGATATGCAGCTGTGCACGACGTTGCTAAGACAATCAATGCCTTTTATGGGCTGCGGAGGTTCAAGCTTGAAATAGGAATTGATGAATTTCAAGGCCTGCTTTCGGCTCTATGTCGGTACAAGAATGTGAAAGATGCAGAGGATCTGCTATTCTGCAACAAAACGTCGTATCCATTGAACACTAAGAGCTTCAACATTATTCTTAACGGATGGTGCAATGTGATTGGGAGCCTGCGTGAGGGGAAGAGAATTTGGTGGGAGATGGAGAAGAGAGGGATTAGGCATGATGTTTATTCATATGCAAGCATCATGTCTTGCCATTCGAAGATTGGTAATCTAAACGCAGTGATGAGGTTTTACGAAAAGATGAAGGCTCTAGGCCATAAACCAGACAGAAAAGTCTACAATGCTGTGGTTCATGCTCTGGCCAAGGGAAAGCTCGTTAAGGAAGCTCGTAGTCTCGTGAAAACGATGGAGGAGGAGGGCTGTATCCCAGACACTGTTACTTACAATTCACTGATCATGCCTCTTTGCAAGTCACGGTTGTTGGATGAGGCCAAGCAAGTGTTCGAGGAGATGCTGGAGAGAGGCGTGGTGCCCACTGTTCGAACGTACCATGGCTTCTTCCGTGTTCTAAGGACTGCAGAAGAAGTGTTTGAGCTTTTGCAGAGAATGCACACGACTGGATGCAATCCAAACCATGATACATACATAATGTTGATCAGGAAATTCTGTCGATGGCGCCAGCTTGAAAATGTATTCAAGGCGTGGGAGGAGATGAGCAAGAACGGGCTTGATCCTGATAGAAGCTCGTACATTGTATTGATACATGGACTTTTCTTGAATGGGAGATTAGATATGGCTCACAAATACTATGTAGAAATGAAGGAAAAGGATTTGTTGCCGGAGGCAAAAGTAGATGCTATGATTCAAGAATGGTTGGCGAGTAAGAGTGATGCAAATGGGAATGTGATTGCATCAACTGTGAGCAAATCTAGCTCTAGTAAGGTATTAGAGAAGGAGAGATTGAAATCAAAAAACAATTATAGAGACGTTGAATTTCGGCAACGGCCTGAAATGAGGAGTGTTACTAGGGAGAGAGGCTTCTCGTTTTGGGATGATTGAGTTGAGAAATGCTGCTTACTGCTATTCTACTTTCACAAGTCTCCTAAGGTATGATTTTTTTCATGCCACATTACTTTTGACTGTTGTAACATTTTATCTGCCTTGTTACGATTAAACTAGTGTATTGCGCATGTGACGATGGATGTCCTAGTTTTTTACTACTGTAAATGGTGTATTAGTTTGAAAAGAAACAGATATAGACGTGTAATGAAGAATGAAACACGCATTAAATCAAGACTGGAGTGAAAATTCATGAAATCTAAAACAGAGATCCTGCTAAGTGCTCAATAAAATTTGTCCCTGCAAACCAATTAACCCTTTATTATGGTTGATAATAATTAAAATCTCTCTTTGGAATTTGGATGACAAAAGTGCAAAAATAACTACTTTGCTAAAAACATAGACTAATATATAGCAAAGATGACTAAAACCCACGCAATGATTCTCACTTTCCGGGCATGAACATTTTCAAACATTTTTTTAGAGTCAAGTTAGCTGATAGCTCCTTTTTCAACGATTGATCTCATTTAATGAAAATTCAAATTTAGTCAGTGGTGTGGGTAAGTGGGTTCGTTGAAGAGTCGAACAAATTAAACCACATTCTGGCATTGAAAATGAGGCTAAGTGCCTAAGTTGATTCAGAAAAGAATTTGAAACTGACAATTTTGTAGGGCTCATTGCTGGGATTTTTTGGTCATTTTAGCTTATATGCTGTATATTTTTATCAAAATGATTATTGTTGCATTTTAGTTATCTAAAATGCTAGTTTTGCACATTAACACTAATTATTATTTTGTAAGGTTGGCGATTAACCGAGTGATTTGACCTTAGAGGAGATTTTAGACTGAACAAATGACCCAATATTATAAGGTGGATTATAGATCTACCAAAATCACTAAGAAATAAGAACATAGTTTAGAAATTAGAATGAGATGAGGGATTGCAAGTTTCAAATATATTGTAGAATAAAATGCAAGCATGCATCATTCTCATATTTCACGTGCGAAGATGATGTAGATACAAATACTAATTATTATAAGAAAATGAACATGACAAAAATATCCCAATTCCACCAAACATAAAATAGAGATCGACTGAAGTTGAATTGTTGGACGAAACTGAAAGCACCATATCAGATCCATTCAATGACACATATTCTTAAAATCTGTCACAAATTAGACAAAATGTATACGAAACATAACAGGTTCTTTTAAACGATCAAAAACAGAATAATTGCAATAAAATGTGGTGCTCGCAAACTCATCAATAATCTAAAAATTCCTCCCCCTGCATAGCAATGTAGCATTACTCCATAGATGATTCTTTCCATCCTCCAAAGCTCTCCTCACTGCAAACTCCCTCTCTACTCCTCTGCAACGACAAACACTTGATCATTTAAGGAACAAACGCACAACAACGAATATGTAAAACCAAATACTATGATGTCTCAGACCTGTAGAGTGAAAGTGAGGCCAACTTTGATCTCTCCACAGTAGCGCTCGTCTTTGACAATGTTGTACGACATGGGAGGAATGTTTTCTTCAGCAAACACAGGCTCAAGAGGAATTCTACGGTTTTCAAGGAATTCAAGAATCGTGAGGCAAAGCTGATCATACATCAACTACATACGAACAAGAAGTTTACAAGGTATGTATAATGCATCATCACTCACGTTGCTTCTCCAATAAAGTCGTCTGCTGTAAATGTGTCTTTGTCCATTAGTTTGATCTTCAGTTCTGTGTGATCATTAGATATAGAGAAGAGGAAGCTCTCATTCCACTCGGGGCAAGATCCTTTTCCTAGATATAACAATGTGGATTGTGGAACAATGAAGTTTCACACAAATTAATTAAGATGTTCAAAATACATGCAAGAATTGCAAGATCGAGCGAAAATGCACCTGAAGCAATGCCACTTTTCTTCTCCTGAGTCCGGTAAGTGATGATCGCGTAAGGATCCATCCCAGCTGCCAACTCGAAGATTAAGACAGAAGAGTAGCAGTTCATGAGTAAATAGATCTACTTCTACAACAGTTAGCATCCGATGAAATGGAACAGCATTAAGCAAACGAGAAGTTTTGATTATTCACTGTCTCAGACAAGTTTTGATTCAGGATTTATACAGATAATCATTCATGGATCATCAACTGATCATTCTGCTCGAATCCGTTGGGATCTAGTAACAATTAACAATACAATAGGTCAAAAATTCAATGTGTTTTCTCACACATTTGATCAGCAGTTTTGATAGACATTCGTAAGGGTATCAGACATTTCATTTCTGAGAAAAATTATATAACCTTTTTCCAAATATTCCAAGCAAAATTTATTAAATTGATGCAGAATATAAGATTGAGAAATGAAAAGTGGTCAAAATCTCATGAAATTAAAATCGATTGTTTTGAAGTCAACTAAGAGTAATGAATCCCAACACAACTGTAACATCGGAAATATCGGGAACTATTAATCCACAGGATTCTAATAGACCAGAAAAAAACACGGATCTTTGCATATGTAATGTAAGAATATGCCCATGATTTGTTTATACTAAAAATTTAACAAAAGATTCTAAAACACCAATAAACTAAACAAATATGATTCCCATATGCACGTTTTCTGCCCACAGAGTGAGATCGTGTGTTTATCAAGAAACATCATACCATGAATGATTGCACTCCATTTTCAAGAAAAAGAAAACATACAGAGAGAGAGAGAGAGAGAGACATGAAATGAGAGAATTTAGGTGAAGAAACATACATAAAAAATCAGAGTCCTCGAGGCCTTTGGCGCTAACAAGAAGAACTTCAAGGGTTCCACGAGTCATCTTTTTGGATCAAAATGAAACTGCAGAAATTTTCAAGAACAGAGGAAGAAGGAAAACTCAGAATCTTTTGACAGGGTGGCTCTCACTCTCTCTTGCTGATTTTGTAATGATGTCTTAAGAGGTTTTGAGGTTATTGGGACCCACCTCATGATTACATATTTAAATAAATTTTCCATATTTACTTGTGAAAATCTCTATGAATACTGGCATACTGCATTCGATTTAATGAATTAATTATATATAATTTAATTTTTACACATATACACTCCGTCTAATTCATATAAGTTCATTTTTTTAATGTACCAATATACAGGCTGAATTTTATACAATATTTATTTAGCTTATTTACTAAAATGTACTCGTATTTAATATGATTGCATCAAGTATTAATTAATTCATTGTCAAAGAAACAAATATGAACATATTAAAAAAATTATTTGTTTAATTATTTTTTTGAATAATTTTCTTAATGTTAGTGAAAAAATCATTCATCTTATATATGAATAAGAGGGAGGGAGTGCATCTTCTTCTTCTTCTTCTTCTGGTTTGACCGCAAGAAACGACCCCATATCAGCTAGTTGACTGGGCGTGTATGAATATGAAACTATGGTGCGTGATTTTCGTAAGTTATCACAAAGTAGATTTGGCGTATTATATTTTTTCTAATTTCAACTGATTGTGCCGTTCATATCTAACGACTAAAATATTTGATTCGACTTAGAGAATTTGATTTTGGTAGTTTTGTTCGAAATTATAAGTTAATGAGATTTAGGATACTTCAAATTATATGTTATATGATTTCAAAAAAGAAAAATATATATGTCATATATTTGTGTCTATTGACATAATCCCATCTAATAAAGAATTATTAGATACTACGGTATTTATAATAATGAGTTCACATATTATTTGTGTGATTGAGACAATTGTTGATATCTTATCATTAAGTTATGTCACTAAATCATCAACAAAATCTAAAATATTTCTAATGAGATCTGACATGCAGATGATGATGACGACGAGAACGATGATGATGATGATGATAAAATGAATGAATGAATTAGGTGGTTAAAAACCTCTCAGAATGAAAATTTTACATATACGATTCAATATCTTAAGAAAATGTTTCAGAATTAATGATTTCATATAAGAAAGAAAGAAAGAAAATATTATTGTGAATGTTTGTACGAAAACTTAGGAATAATATTAAATCTATCATTTAAAAAAAAATTAAATTTCTCCATTTGATAAATGAGACTAGTAGTCTAGTACCAAATTTCTCCAGCACAAACCCAAAAATAAACAACTACGTACACAAGAAATTCTCAAAAGTTTTCCCCCTTTGGATAATTATTTGTTGGGTAAATAGGTTTTAATATTTTGTAATATGGTTGAAATTGCAATTTTGTCTCATTCTATTAATTTGAAATGATATTTTAATACTTGAATTATTGAAAAATTAATATCAGAGCTATTTCTCCGATGACATGGCGAAGTCTTTTAAGTTGTAGGATTCGAAAAATAACATTTTTGATACTATGTTTGGCCTCTTTTCATTTTGTACCTTATGTATCATGTTAACCAAAATAGTACTCCCTCCGTCCCGATTATATAGTCCCTTTTCTTCTCGCACGTAGATTAAAAATATTTATGAAAACAAAAAACAAAAGCTAAACTTCCAACTTTAATCTTATTTAATGAAATTTAATAAAACTTAAATTTTAGCTCAACTTTAATGTATTAATTTTTTGAAACAAAGAAAATATACAATTAATGGAGTGCAAATACAATGAATATCAATAGAATTGATCAAATTCAAGTACATGCAAATTAATTAAGTTGGTCAATTTTAATTAATGTTTCTCTTTTTTTTTTTGAAAAAATAACATTTAAGATTTATAATTTTCACAAACTTAAATGTTTAATTTTTTTTTAATTTCCAAAACCTAATAAGGGTACAATTGTACATTCCTATTAAAAATAGCACTACTTATAATAATTAGACTATATAATCGGGACACCTCAAAATAGAAATGTGGACTATATAATCGGGACGGAGGGAGTACCTAACACTGATCACCATCATCAAAAAAATAACACCAAATTTGTTGAGTACATAATTACATACAGAAACTCACCAAAAGGCAACACATAATGTATGAGAGTGAATCACTTCTTCTTCTTCTTCTTCTTTAACTTCTCCATTTCCTCATACTCGGAAAGAATTTTCCATACTCCAAGAAATTGAATTTTTAGCCAAACATAAATTTACCACACATTTTTATGTGTGGTTATTTAGCCATACATAATCATAAAATGAGTATAGTAGGTGAATTAACTAGATAATTTTCTTTACTTAATGACATTTAAAAAATGTGACAAAAAGTTTTTAATCACATTTATAGTTTTTTTGAAACAAATAATCAGATTTTATATTTCTGCGAAATGACATTTTTATTTCTTTTGCTTATGTGGACCGTTAGATAAAACATTAGCTATACATAACAACTACAGTAAAACTTATATATATTAATAGGATTGAGATCATGAGATTTTATGCAAATTTATTATTTTATCATGATATTAATTAATCCATAAATTAATATTTATTAATTTAAAGAGTATTTTCATGATTCAATCAAATTGAATTTTGATTACATCAAAAGTCATTGTATCTTACTAATTTATGTATCATATTTATTAAATTAATATTAAAATAAATTCATTTCATATGTTATTAATGAAAATTAATAAGTAATGTTTATTATTTCTTAATAATTTAATATTATTCATTGTATTTTACTAAAAACATTCATTGTGTCATAATGATAGATTACATTATATAAGCAGGATATCAAATTTCTTAAAATATATATCCAACAATGACTTCTCATCTGAAAGGTGTCTCAAAATCAACAATGACAGATGAAATATTTAAAATATTATGTGAATACAAAGAGATCATTCCACATGCACTCAAAAAGATTTACGGTTGTGACTTGATGAAAAAATTCATTTGAAAGTTAATACGGTAATACCTTTAGAACCAATTAGCACGATAGTACTTTAAGTAAAAAACAACAACATTAGAATCATATTTCGATCACTAAAATAACTTTATGCTTGTAGTTTTAAAGAGATCATTCCACATGCACTCAAAAAGATTTATGGTTGTGGCTTGATGAAAAAATTCATTTGAAAGTTAATATGGTAGTACTTTTAGAACCAATTAGCACGGTAGTACTTTTAAGAAAAAACAAACAACACTAGAATCATATTTCACTAAAATAACTTTATGTTTGTAGTTTTAAAGAATTATTAATTATTATATTGAATAGACCATATATTTATTCCAAAATTATATTATCTTATCGATATTTATGATATTTTCAATTGGTACGAGTCGAGACTAGAGAAAACTATTATCTTAAAGAGTTTATTAAATTAACGAGTATTCATTCACCGACATTTTACTGTACTTATGTATGTGTGGTTAAAGTCTAAAAAAAAAAATTCTCTCTCGTTCTTAGGTTGCACAATTTGATTAGTAATTTTTATTATTTACACGGTATATTACATGATTTAATTAACTACACATGACCATAAATGATAAACACATGTTCTAAAATAATTTGTTGCCTCATATATATGTGTGGATAAAACTCTTTTTCTGTAGAAATATAGGGACACATGTTGACAATTATATTATGTGTAGGTAAAAAGTTTTACTTACACATAAGTGTATTTTTAGTCACATTTACATGTTTAAAATGTTATTTTTTTGTAGTAATCTGGTTGAAGTCGAGTATTTCATAAAATCCATCATCTTTCTCTTTTAACACGTGTTTGCCGACGTTTGCCAAATGATTTGCAAACTGATTATTTTATCTATGGATAAACTTAGGCATAGATTGGGTGATGGCTACATTGAATTTTGAGATCTTTTGTTTCAATTTGCACATGAGATTGAATTCGTATTCGGTGCGAGCATACTCATCCTGTCATTTACCCACCAAACAATTTATACCCTCGCAACTACCTGATTATTATCACACTCGATTTCAATTTCCAGAGAAAGATCCTTGCCTTTGTAGTGTCGATCAATTAGATCGACACTCAATGCAATCTCTTCAACCTCAGCCCACATAGTACACAAGTAGCAAGAATTTGATGTTCCTCATCACTATTCCTCATATATTGATCATTTTTGCGCAGTATAAATCATGTATGTCAACAAAACACATATATGAGCAAAGGCATCATCAAAGTCAGATTTTGGAGATTCAATACCCTTCTTCTTATTCTTAGCCGCAGCGATTAGCAATTTAAGTTGTCGAATTTTCATATTCAATTCGATGACACATAGTTGATATATGATCTCGTCCGGGTGAACTTTATTTTTTATTATTTTCCAAGCCCCAACTAACACCCCCTCCTTGTGATTCCTAAGAATGCTAATTAGAATATAATTGTTTTGGTTAGGATCATCCATAAAACCAATGGCATCGGAATTTACCTTTACACCAGACATATGTGTGGACAGTAGACAATGATGGTTAGCTGTTGTAGTGAAGAACAACACCCTTCATCTCCATCTCCTTCCTTCAGCAGGCTGTGAAAAGAAAAGATGAGTTAAAAAACAAAGAGAAAATAATCAATAGAATTTGAAATAAAATAACATGCCGCCACACACACATTGGGGTTTGATCTTGGGCTTCCACTTCCATGTGTGAGGGAGAATTTTTATAGGATCCCAATAAGATTAATGTTGAGATTTTGTGAGAAGAGAAGAGTTGCGACTGAGGAATGGAATCTTCCACCACCACCACTAAGAACACTTCAGAGGAAATTGTTAAACTTGAGAATGAGATTTTGAGGGACCGTGATTTTTTCACCACCACCAAAGAAATTTTCACCTATTTTTAGAGCTTGAGCAGAATTTCCACCACAACTACTTTTATAATTTTGAAACCTTTTCACCAACTTTATCATTTTCATCTTCATCATGCTATTCTTTCTCTTCTTTCACTACTCTTGTTGCCCCTAGGGCTTTGATGTTTGGGTGATACAATTTGCTGAATAAAATATGTTAATGGTTCGATCACTTCTGTTTTTTTATCTTTCCTTTTCATTTATTTATTTGTTATTTATTTATTGATTTTTTTAGCGCAATTTAGGTAGATTTACAATTAATTAAAAAAAAGAAGAAGAAATAATACGTGGTGCTTTAAGTAAATAATGTGGTTCAAATAGCAATACCCTTTACTTTTAGTTGTGTATTTTCTGTATACTTGTGTAATTCTATAAATCAAAATAAATGTACGTACTAATTTTATCTATTTTAACAAAATTACCCTAATATATTTACATCCCATTAATGATAGGTGAAAAGTCGACTAATTTTATGCTAACTTTGGTACTACTATTACATTTTATTTGAATTAAAATTTCACGTGACACATTATATTTAAAAATATTCACAATTCATGATACTATTATAGAATTTCAAAGCAGATGAGAAACAAAAGGAGAACAAATAAAAGGTGTTGCGCAGCGTGATATATGGGGTAAAGAAAGTTCATATGTAAAAACTCAAAATTTAAATTCTAATTTTTCATATGAAGAGAATAAACTTTGAGGTTTGGTTTGGGTAAAAATAGTTAAAATACACAATAAGAGAAGTATACCGCAATGAACAAATTTGTGCAAAATATAATCTACAATGTGTTGATGCACCCGCTTTACAAATTTAACCCGTATAATTAACAATCTTACACAAAACTCTCATTCAATGTAAAAATTTAAATGATCTAGCTCTTAGACTACCCACAATGGTGACCTTTGCCCAAAGGTCACCACAAAAGGACAATTTTTAAAAAAAAAAATCAAAAGTCATGTTGGAGTGTGACTTGAGGTGGTTGGACGACTTGAGTCATCATTTGCATGACTTGCCATGTGGCACCCTCTAATTGGTGTCACATGTATATATAGTGTAATGTAAATTATAAATATTTTATATAATTATAAAAAATTAGAAAAAATAAAATTATATCAAAATTCATAAAAAAAATTATCTATAAAATAGAGCCTAATATTGATATGTAATTTATGTTTTATGCACTCGTAATTTAAAATTTCATGTGTCGCATTGTAGTTTATTTAAATATGTTTTCACTCTTGTAATTTTTATTTTGTTGTGAAGTAAATTATGAATTTATAATTGTATAGGTAATTTTTTAATAATTTTGAATAAAAAATTCTAATAAATTAATTAATATTTTTTAAAATGCAAGAGAAAAATATTATTTTAATAACATGTTCTTATTAAAAAAATAAAATGATAAATATTTTATGTAGGTTGGAAGAAAAAGAAAAAATAATATTTTATTTGAAGGTTGGGTTGGATGAGGTCACTGATGGGCAGGCCCGTCTAAGAGGGTGTGCAAGGTGTGCTTTCGCACAGGGCCTCACAATTTTTGGGGCCTAAAAAAAAATCTATTTAAGATACCTTATTTATTTATTTTAAAAAATAAATTATCTCTATTCTCTTCTAATACCTAATATAAATATCGGGATTTCCAAATTTCAACTTCCAACACAAATATTATTCCTCTTCAATTTTCGAACTTTTTATCTTCATTCATAATTATTCTCTTTCAATTACCGTTGGATTTTTCCCAATAAAAGAGCTTCTTATATTTTTTATGAGATTTTTTTGGAACTATAAATCGCATTTATACGATTTTTGC
Organism: Perilla frutescens; assembly: GCA_026008535.1. Classification (NCBI taxonomy): domain Eukaryota; kingdom Viridiplantae; phylum Streptophyta; class Magnoliopsida; order Lamiales; family Lamiaceae; genus Perilla; species Perilla frutescens. Next base: position 36,988,252 of record BRKX01000012.1, read on the forward strand.
ATATTCTACCAAAAGATGGTAAATTTTGAAAGATAATGTGAAAGGATTGACTCCTAAGCAATTGTCATCCACTCATTGGGAGAGTCAAATAGATAGTGTTAAAGCTATAAGGTTTCAAATGTTAGATATACGTGAAGCTTTACTTCAAGTAGGAGAAAATAATAATGATTCTAAGATAAGAAGTGAAGCGAGATCCTTAGCAAATAATGAGCTTGGTGATTTTGAAATTTTTATTTCAATAATGAATATTGATCCGATATTTCCTAAGAGGCGTGAAATTCGAAGAAAAAAAATATTTTGATGAGAATTCAAATTCATCGTCTGCTATTGCACTATCTGTTGAGGAATCATTTAGAGTTAATTATTTTCTTTATATTGTTGATCAAGCAATATCTTCTCTTAAAAGCAGGTTTGAGCAATTTCAAAATTATGAAAAAATATTTGGTTTTTTTTTTTTACTTCTAACAAGCTGCGGTCATTGGATGATATGAGTTTGAAGTCTTGTTGTATTCATTTTGAAAATACACTTAAACATAATGAGCACTCTGATGTTGATGGGAATGAGTTATTTGTGGAGTTAGAGTTACTTAGAGAAATATTGACTGAAGATAATATAGGCCCCCTTGATATTTTGAAGTTTTTGAAATGTTTAGATTATTTTCCTAATACAATTATCGCATATAGAATTTTATTGACTATTCCTGTTAGTGTTGCATCTGCAGAAAGAAGCTTTTCAAAATTGAAGTTGTTGAAGTCATATCTACGTTCGATGATGTCACAAGAAAGACTTAATGGATTGACGATGATAGCTATAGAAAATGATATTTTGAAAAAGATCGAATATGAAGATTTAATTGATGAATTTGCTTCAAAGACTGCTAGAAAGGTATCACTTTTTATGTAAAATTGTAGAAGACTCATATTTGCTTAAGGTTGTATTGAGAGTATTATCAACACTATGAATACAATATTTTGAATTTTTAGTGTTTCTAATAATATTACTATAATTATAAAATTTATAACATTTTTTTTTTAATTTTAGGCCTAATTTTTATTATTTGCACAGGGCCTACAAAATCATTGAGATGGCCTTGCTGATGGGAGTATAAATTATATAAAGTTGGAGGTTGTGGATGTGGAGGAGAGAGAAATTAATATTTTATGTGAAGGTTGGGTTGGATGAGGTCACTGATGTGGGTAGTCTTAGAATTTTCAATTGCATTTTGTTGAACTACCTATGATTTTCAGAAAATCACAGACAAGAAAAACAATCTTCTAATGAAATCAACTTAATTATTTCTGTATTTATTAGTATGACATCCCAAAATTTCATAAATAGAAATATCTCATTTATTAAAAGAGTTTAATACATCGGAAACAATATTTAAGATAAAATCATATTTATTTAATATTGATCATCACCCCGTCTCCACGTCATCACCCGAACTTTCTTAGTTTGAAAATATAAATAGCTTTGAGGTGAATGTTATTAACTCAGTGGGTGTGACTCAATTATCTAGGTTATACAAATATAATAATAAGTACAAACCATAACATATTTCATCATAAAGCCTGTAGGCCATCATAACATATATCTCGTATGATCATCATAAAAATTAGCCCGTAAGCTCATCTGCCCCATAGGCCCATAACATATGTCCGAAGGCTCATATGACCCGTAGGCCTACCTGCACGCCGCATATACAAGCATAACAATGATAAGAGTGCGTATATTTATTCTCCGAGAGAATCCCCGCCTTTACTTGAACTTTGGTACAATGCTGTATTTTATTTATCTACACGCGCCGCCTAGTATAATACTCCCTCCGTCCCAATAGCAAGGTCCACATTTTTATTATTTACTCTCTCTATTTTAATAGAAAGTGGACCTTGCTATTGGGACGGAGGGAGTAATAATTAATTAACATAATACTTTAATAATTTAAAATAACATAATGCTGGACAATTTATATGTGAAGTAGAATAATTATATATATACAAACATAAAAGTGCTTGAGTGTGTGCGCTTATATATGTTGGAAGGAAGATCCGAGAAATATGGATCAAGATTGTAACAAATAAGTCAATTGATTTATTTCCTTTTCTATTCCTATCTTTTCTCTATTAAAGAGAATGTAACAATGCTATTGAAAATATAATAAAGAAAATACAATTTCCTCTCTATCTTTTATCCTCTAAATGTCGTCTTCACAACTCAACATGGTATCAAAGCAAGCAATCGAACCAGAGGCTCAGAAATACAATCATCATTGCCTTTAAACCCTTCTCAGACCAAATAACCCAAGATCAAGATATCTGTATCAAAACCAACAATCAAAACAATGTCAGAACCAAAAGAAACCTCAGAAGGCCAAAATAACAAAATTTCAGATGACTTAACCATCCAACTTGCAAACCTCCTACGAAATAGTCTCAATTTACCCCAGCCACAGAGTTCCGAATCTCTGAATATTGGATTCAAACTTAATGGGGATAATTATCCCTTGTGGTTAGTATTAATGAAGAAGGCAATTGGAGGCAGGGGCAGAGCCTCATATATCACCGGAAACACCCCTGCTCTATCACCAACAGATTCTGTATACGCCCGGTGGGAACATGAAGACCAGTATGTATTCACTTGGATCGTTCAAAATATCGAACCGAACCTTGTGAATCTAGTGTCTATACATTCAACCTCCAAAGCTGTGTGGGAGAGCCTTGCTCTCACATATGGGAGTGGGGCAGATTCACTCCAAGTGTTTGACTTGCATCGACGAGCAAATTCCATGAAACAAAATGGAAAAACATTAGAAGAAATTTGGTCAAAATCACAGGAAGTCTGGATGTCGATCGACAGAAAAGAACCAAATCCCATGGAATGCCCGAAAGATATAGACACTTACAATCGCATTATACAGACTCAGAGAGTATATCAATTCCTCATGGCTCTGGAAGAGAGGTACGAACCTGTCAAGAAGAAGATCCTTAAAAAGGAACCCTTACCCTCAGTGGAAGTTGCGTATGCAATGGTACGTCGGGAGACTACCAGGGATCGAATTCTTTGACCGGTAATCACCGAGGAACGAGACACATCATCGGGTATTGGGTTGGGACTTGCGGCTCGCGATCGACAGAACAGGGGGCAACCACCATACAAGGGCAAGACTCGTCAAACCGAGGAGGACAAGAACAAATTAGTCTGTGAACATTGCGGCCTCTGGCACCACACAAAAGAATCATGCTTTCATTTGGTGGGTTACCTAGAATGGTGGGATGAAGCGAGAAAAATGAAGCAGCCACTCAATCAAAATCGAAATCACGGCGGGACTGTTATCATGGCTAGCGCCGCTGACCGGGCTACCATCGCCAGGACGGTGGCGACTGGACAGACGGAAGATACAGAGAAGTGGGCTGGAGAGATTGATCGAGAGGCGGCTAGGGTTGACCTTCTCCAAGAAGGTAATAAAGAGGGAACTTTACAATTAAGTCTCTCGACTTTTGCCAATGTTATGGATGGGGCGGTCAATACTTATACCATGGACGACACAAAAAATCATCACTGGATTTTCGACTGTGGAGCAATAGATACAATGACATTTGATGCTTCTGACATTGTTACAATGACAAAGCCACTAAAAACTCATGTGCAGACTGCCAACGGTACACTTGCTCCGATTTAAGGAGCTGGAACCATTAATCTGTCTCCTATACTTCAATTGTCGAATTGTTTATTTGTTCCGACACTATCTCATAAATTGTTGTCCATCAGTCATGTCACTAAAGACTTAAATTGTACTCTTCTAATGCAGCCCAATTTTTGTCTGTTACAGGATATCCGAACGGGGGAGATTATTGGGCGTGGCACTGAAAGATGTGGGTTATACTACGTAGACGAAATATCTCAAAAAGGTGCTATGATGCTGACTCACGGACCGGGAAACTGAGAGGCTTGGCTTTGGCATCGTCGGTTAGGGCATCCTTTTACTGGTTATTTAAAACTGTTGTTTCCCCATCTTCCTGTTTCTAGAGACATGCATTGTGAAACTTGTGTTTTGGCCAAGAGCCACAGACAGTCATTTAAACCCAATAATACTCGTGTTGGTTCTATTTTTTCCTTGGTCCATTCTGATTTTTGGGGTCCTGCACCAATTGTTGGGGGTCCCGGGTATCAATATTTTTTATTATTTGTTGATGATTGTTCTAGAATGACTTGGGTTTATTTTTTAAAAAATAAATCTGAAGTTTTTGATAAATTTACGCATTTTTTTGCTCTTGTTAATACTCAATTCCAAAAAACTATTAAGATTCTTCGGTCCGACAATGGAGGAGAATATGTTAATTCTCGGATGTCTCATTTTTTCTCCACCCACGGCATAGTCCATCAAACCACTTGTCCGCACACCCCTGAACAAAATGGTGTCTCCGAAAGGAAAAATCGGATTCTCCTTGAGATGGCCCGAGCTATGTTGCTCGAGTCATACACACCACCTAGTTTTTGGCCTGAGGTTCTTGCTATGTCTGTCTACCTTTTAAACCGCCTTCCTACTAAAGCCTTACACCTTCACACTCTTATCCAAGTTCTTTCCAAGCAAGCCCAGGTCCCTGTTGCCCTTACCCTCCAACCAAAAGTCTTTGGTTGCTCAGTCTTTGTTCATCTACCTAAACATACCCGAGATAAACTCACTTCTTGTGCGGTCAAATGTGTCTTTGTTGGCTACGGTATTCACCAAAAAGGGTACCGCTGTTATGATCCTAAGTTCCGTCACATGTTCACCACCATGAATTGTGATTTTTTGGAAAGTGAGTATTTTTTCCACTATCTTAGCAGTCAGGGGGAGAGGGAAACTAGTGACTCTCTAAGCTGGTTAACAGCACCGGTGCCACATATCGAGCCTGTTTCGGATCCTAGTTCAACAGATGAAGTTAACAGCACCGCTGAGATATCTTCTAACACTATACAGTCCACATATTTCGGTGTTCATGTTCCTGAGACATCCTCTCCTCTTCTGATATCTGAGGTACGACATCCTGGTGATATTAGTAATTCAGATTCTTCTTATTCTTCTTTGGAAACTACTGACAGTGACAGGGAAGAAGATGTCAGTGGTGAATACCTTAATATTAACAGTGAAAGAGTGGAAGTTAGTACGGGAGCTGGAAGATACGTACTACCTCCAAGAAACACTAGAGGAGTTCCACCCAAGCGGTATTCTCTTGATCATACTGGAAAAAGTTCACGGTATTCTGTGGGCAACTGTGTTACAAGGCATCTTACTGAGACCACTCAAGCCTTTGAAGCGGCAATTCTAAGAGAAGAAGAAATTCCATCATCTGTTGAAGAAGCTATGGAGCACGGATGTTGGAAAGAAGCCATGAAAACAGAACTTGATGCGTTGGCAAGAAATAACACTTGGGAGAAGTGTACATTGCTAAAAGATAAAAAACCAGTCGGATGTAGATGGGTGTTTACAATCAAACGTCGACCAGATGGTACCATTGAGAGATACAAGGCCAGGCTTGTAGCAAAAGGCTACACTCAGACATATGGAATTGATTATTGTGAGACTTTTTCACCTGTTGCAAAGATGAATACTGTCAGAGTATTGTTGTCCATTGCAGCAATCAGAGATTGGACACTTTATCAGTTTGACATCACCAATGCCTTCTTACACGGGGAATTGAAGAAGGAAGTGTATATGCAGGCTCCTCCAGGTCTCTCAGGGGAGTTTAACAGTGGTGAAGGATGTCGGTTAAGAAAAACACTATACGACTTGAAACAATCACCTCGAGCTTGGTTTGGGAGATTTACAGATGCCATGGTGAAATATGGATATAAACAGAGTAATTCTGGTCATACACTTTTCTTAAAGAAAAGAGGCGGCAAAGTGACATGTCTGATCATCTATGTAGATGATATGATTATCACAGGAGATGACACAGAAGAAATCAGGAGGCTGAAGATAAACTTGTTTAAAGAATTTGAAATGAAAGACTTGGGAGCTCTAAAATACTTCCTTAGTATAGAGGTGCTAAGATCAGAACGGGGCATATTCTTACGCCAGAAGAAATACATTCTCAATTTACTGGCGGAGACAGGTTTACTCGACTGTAAACCGGCTGAGACACTAATTGTGGTTAACCATGGGCTACAAATCCAGGAAGGAGTGAAATCTACAAACAGAGGAAGATACCAGCGTCTGGTTGGGAAATTGATCTATCTATCTCATACCCGGCCTGACATTGCCTATGCAGTAGACACTATAAGTCAATTCATACATCACCCACAATTGGAACATATAGAGGCTGCCTTGAGGATCATCCGGTATCTTAAAGGGACTGTCGGATATGGAGTATTACTTAAGAAGAACGGACATCTGGGAATCCATGGATATACTGATGCAGATTGGGCAGAAAATCAATCCTATGGATAGACGGTCTACAGGTGGATATTTTACTTTCCTTGGTGGGAATCTTGTCACGTGGAGAAGTAAGAAGTAAAAAGTTGTGGCGTTATCAAGTGCAAATGCTGAATTCAGAGGAATCAAGAGTGGGATTATAGAAATCGTGTGGCTAAGAAAATTACTGACCGAGATTGGTTTTCCAAGTACAACAACAAGTCAATTATTCTGTGACAACAAGGCTGCAATCAGCATCTCAGAGAATCCGGTTCAACATGACAGGACTAAACATGTCGAAGTGGATCGACATTTCATCAAGTAGAAGATTGAAAGTGGTGTTATCGAGTTACCATATGTTCGATCTGAGAATCAGTTGGCAGACATTTTGACTAAGGCAGTAAATTCCAAGATTTTTGCTGAGGTTCTTCGCAAGTTAAGCATTGGAGACCCTACTACTTAACTTGAGGGGGAGTGTTGGAAGGAAGATCTGAGAAATATGGATCAAGATTGTAACAAATAAGTAAATTGATTTATTTCCTTTTCTATTCCTATCTTTTCTCTATTAAAGAGAATGTAACAATGTTATTGAAAATATAATAAAGAAAATATAATTTCCTCTCTATCTTTTATCCTCTAAATGTCGTCTGCACAACTCAACAATATATATATATATTTACGTGTGTGTGTATATCATATATAGACATGTATATATAGTAAATTCTTCTGTACATAAGATGTATATCAGACGGTCAACACGTTGACCGAGTCAACGTGCGTTGACAAAAAAAACATAAAAATCTGTGATACTTTTTATTGATACAAGTGATACTTTTGAGCTTTTGATTTATACTTTTTAGTACTACGATTGATACTGATCTTGAAGGATTTTTTGATCAACGCGTTGACCTTCTGATGTGCACCTACTGCACAGAAGACCTGCCATATATATGTGTGTGTGCGCGCGCATGAAGCTTTTATGATATTTATATAGATATATATATATACATACACGTAGCAATTTCTGTGTATAGGTGTGTGAAAGTGTGTTTTGCATGTATATATATATATATATACAGTAATATGAATAAAAACTTTCAAAAGGTGTGGGATCGCATTTAAAAACTTCTCCCAAAACTTAATTAAAACACAGATTTCCAAAACGTTTCCCCCAAAGTTGACTAAATCAACTAAAGAAATAATGTTTATTGTCTCTCATTTTATAAAAGAACCGATCTCTCCTCTTTATCTCGTCAAAGCTAAAACAAAGAACCAAATATCCAAAATTTACAAGAAGCAAGATAAGCCAAAAAAAAAAAAAAAATAGAAGACAGGTGTACCTAGGAATCTCAGAGAAGAGAAGAGCTTGAATGCTTAAGAGGAGAATCTCTAAATGCTTGGTGTGATCATTGTGAAGAAGACTCCACCTATTCATACTAGAATTCATGAATTAATTATGAAAATGTCAAAATTTGATTTGATTTTTTTTTTCCAAAGTCTTGCATCCTTTGGAGGTGATTTCGGATTAATGGAGAAAAGTTAAGTTTAGAGTTCCTCATGAATTGTAGTAAGGCAGGCGTTGAGAGCGGCGGGGAGGCGGAGGTGCTCCTCCTCCTCCAAAAACGTGTTGATGGGCTCAAAAAAGAAAATGGCTTGCTTTTGGGCTTAAGGAAATATTTAAACTTTTGGGCTTTAGTTTGATGGACTCTCAATAAAATAAAATAGTAATAATAAATGGGAAATCCAATGATATAATAATAAATTATTTAATATTTAATATAATTCGATCGTGCAGGTTAAATATATATATATATATATATAAATTATTTGGCGCGACTTATAGGATTCGATGATATAAATAACTTTATGAAATATAATATCTTGAAAAAATGAACTAAATTATTTTTTTTAAATTTTTCGGGGTGTTACAATTAGTATACAATCGAACCAATTGTATAAGAAAAAAAAATATTAAACAGCATACCTTGAATCTTCTCTTTAACTTTCTTTTTTTTTTTTAATTGAAAACTTATAAATGGTGCATATAACTAAGTGTGCCACTTAGAATTCATTTGTAAAACCTAAAAACCATACTTGTATACTAGAGTTTTATCAAATGGAGAAATAGTTGATAGAGAATTGCTTGTTTCTTCAAAAGAGCTTGATAGAGTCTTTTAGTTGAGTCTAAAATATTCAAAAAGGGACATGGTAAGGGTTCATTAGCAAATGAAGGTTTTATGGATTGGGCACGTGTAGGCTTAAGACTTAGAGAACATGTTTTCTAGGATTTTTTAATGTTTTTTAGGGGTTTATTTTGTATTTTTAAAGATTTTTTAGGGGTTTATTTTGTGTTTTTCTAGGGTTTATTAATTCCATTTTTGGATATAAATTTATTTATTTCAAACAAATTATCTCCTGCAAGCAAGAGCTCCTCTTTAACTTTTGGGTTTAAAAATTTTAAAAATTGTTATTTATGTCTATAATTTAAATAGTTTGTCCACCAAAATTAAAAGTAGACATATTACTACTTGTTATTATATATTTAGAATTAAGTGTAAATGGGTCATTTCCAAGGGCAGAAAAAAAGACGGATCAGATCCCTGTGTCCAACTAAAAAAATTTAATAAAATAAATCATAATAAATTAAAATTAAAATAATAGTAGTATTTTTTTACAAAGAAAACAAAAATTTGGTACAAGAAATGTCACGGGGAATGTGAGGGGCTGAGGGCTGATCCCATTTCGAAAAAAGCTAAGTGCCCTATTAATTTGAAAGAAACTTAATTACAGTTTAGTACTCATTTTGCAATAAAATATTTTTGGTACAAACACCATAGCTTGGTCCTTTTTAAGAAACTATACATCCGGTATATATTATGCAATAAAATTAATGGTAGAAAGTTTCGCAATCTAATAGAGATATATTTAAATAGCATTAAATACCAGGTTTTAAGTTATCGATTTAAGAAGGCAATTAATAAAATTAAACTCAAATTAAAGGAAAAAATCTTCTGAACTTTATTAATTTCCTGTCTGTTTTATTATTACAATATCTTAAGTCTCATTTCGATCCAAAGATGCCTCTTGGAACCCTTGAAGTTCTGCTTGTTAGCGCCAATGGTCTCCAAAACACAGATTTTATAAGTATGTTTTTTTCGCCAACATTCTCTCCTAATTCGATGTGTTGATATTTATTTATTCATTATTAATTGATCTGTCTTGCTTTTAATTTGTTCGTGCATGGGTAATTTTAGCAAATAAAATTATGGGATCTGTCATCTGTCAATATATATTCTGAGGATATGAAGAATTTTATGTTTCCGATTTTTGGGCTGTTCCTCATGTGATTAGCGACTCTTAGGTGAATTTCTGTTTGATATATATTTGAATATCAGATTTCAATTAATTTGTATTCTCATAATATGTGGAAACTAAAGGTTACAAAATTAATTTTCTCAAAAAATGAGACATATAATATAACGACGAGATATTAATTATATGGACTCCGGTTCTAGCTAGCTTCAGTTAGAAATTGAGATAGAAAAAAAAAAAAAAAAGAAAAGGCAATTCCAGATTCAAACTCATCCAAAAAACAAAACATTATATTAATTAATGTGACTGTGAATGTTAAAAATAGATTATTATATATATACATGAAGTAGGTAGTAATATTAATTGGATGGAGCGTGTGGTGTGTGCATGCAGTTGGCATGGATCCTTACGCGATTCTCACTTGTCGAACTCAGGAGAAGAAGAGCAGCGTTGCATCAGGTGCATGCATGCGTTTATACATTCTTAATGCGAAGTTCAAACACAAAAAAATAAATAAATCAAATTTGTCAAATTTATGTATCATGATTTAAAATGGATGAATAACCCGAGGCCTCGTGATTCGTACAGGTGAAGGATCGATCCCTCATTGGAATGAGACGTTCCTCTTCACCATCTCAGCTGGCGTAACCGAACTCAAAATCAAAATAATGGACAAAGACGCACTTACAAAACACGACTTTGTTGGAGAAGCAACGTACGTAAGCCTATCTATATACAAACACACATATGCACGTGCATGGTTTAATGCATGTAACATCTTGTTCAGTTGTTCGCATCGACATCTGATTGATTAGCAACTTTGTTAATTAATTATAGAATCCCTTTGGAGGCTGTGTTTGTTGAAGAAACTATTCCACCAATCTCATACGATGTGGTAAAGGATGGCAACATTAAGTGCGGAGAGATTAAACTCGGCCTCAACTTCACTCACAAGGTTTATTAATTAATTCATTTCAATTCAGACATTTATCTATATATATATATATATGTATATATATATACATATATGTGGGAATATATGGAACTAGCCGGTCAAACTTTTAAAAGATTTATTTTAGCCAGTAACTTTTAAACATATTTTATTTGGCCAGAATTACTATATTACCCATATATTTATTTTTAACCTATTTCAATTCCCCACCTATTCAGCCGCCCGCCATTCACATTTCAGATTTTGAAATGAGATTTTGAAAAAAATTCTCTCTCTCTCTCTCTCTTCTACATCTCATCTTCTTCAACACTAATGGAATCTGCAACACTGAAAATTCAAGCGAAGATTTCTCCAGATTCAAGCCATCAACCTCCGAAAATTCGTGTGAAGATCTCTCTCTCCAGATTTCTCCACCAATGAGCCGTCGACTTTGAAAATTCAAGCGAAGAAATAAAATATCCTTCCCCAACATGTGTATGTTTCAGATCTAATTATTATTAATATTGTTAGATTGTTAGGTGTTTTTTTTTTAAGTTTGATTTGGGGAAAAATTTGATTCGAAGAATATTGTTAGATTGTTAGATGTTGTTTGTTTTTGAAGTTTGAAGTGTATTTTCTACACATAATAGACATGCTTTGACAATAAAAGTACCACTAATATAGTTGATGTTTGAAAATCTGGAAAAAATGAAGTATTTCTGCAACTTTCGAAAAATCTGGAAAAATGATGTTCTTAACTGCGTGCGAGCCCTGCGTGCATGCTCGTGCGCGCATGCTTGTGAGCGCAGTTAAGAAGAAAATCGCGCGCACTTGAGGCCAAATTATCAACACTTGTTCTGCCGATGCACATAAATTATCAATCGATGTCATACCGATAGTCTGCCGATGTGTTCTGTCGATATCTGTGCGCGCGCGCTTACTTTGTGCGCACATGCCTTATGCACGCATGCTTGTGGGCGCCCACAAGAAGAAATCACGTGCACATGAGGCCAATTTATCAACAGTTGTTCTGCCGATGCACAGAAATTATCAACCGATGTCATGCCGATAGTCCGTCGATGTCTGCGCGCTCACTTACTTTGTGCGCGCATGCCTTGTGCACATGCTTGTGGGTGCAGTTAAGAAGAATTAAAATCACGCACACTTGATGCCAAATTATCAACAATTGTTATGTCGATATATAAAAATTATCAACCGATGTCATGCTGATAGTCCGTCGATAGTCTGCCGATGTGTTCTGTCGATGTCTGCATGCGCGCATGCCTTGTGCGCGGTGGGTTTTGCGTGCACTTAAGAATAATCCAGTGCGCAGTTAAGAACAAAATCATTTTTTTTTGTAAAAGTCGAACTTAAGTGCTCACTGCACTAGCTCGACATGGACGAAGTATGACGAGAACTATGGTCCAAGAAATGAAGATGAAGATGAAAAACAGATCTGAAGATAAAGATCGACGATGAAGATGAAAAACAAATCTGAAAAAGAAGATGAAGATCGACGATATTTTAATTCTCTTTCTGAAGATGAAAAATAGATCTAAAGATGAAGATGAAGATAAAAGCATATTTGATATTTTTTATTTTTTTTATGTCTAAAGGGCATTTTGGTCCAAAGTGGCTAAAAAAAATATGTTTAAAACTTACTGGCTAAAATAATTTTTTTAAAAGTTTAAATGGCTAAAATAGTTTTTGCCTCTATATATATATATATATATATATATATATATATAGAGAGAGAGAGAGAGAGAGAGAGATGGGATCATGTGAGAATCACACTCCCCTGTGAGAACTGAGAACCAATCTCAGTCACAGATTGCTCTAATTTGGACGGCCAAGATCTGTCTCAATAATGAAAAAAATGCGGTGGCATATTTGTAATATTAGTGACTTTTTAATGAAGCAAGGACATTTTTGTAATTTAGAAAACCTGTTATATTTGGAATGAATCTCCTTCCATCTGCAATCTGTCTTCTTCCTCAACTCTCCCCATTTTTCTTCCTCGCAAAAAAAGGCATCAAGCAAAGATTTTTCTACATCTCGGTTCTCTATTCATTATACAAGAAAAGAAGCAGCAGGAAGTACAACATACCTATACCCCATCGTTTTCTTCTTTTATTTTCTCTCTTTCTCTCTCTAAAAAGCTTAATTTGTTGGTGGATGGTTGTTTCTCTCTCTGAATCTGAATGGGGACTGTTGGAGGGAGTAAGTTCTAAAAAATAGAGTACATGGGCTAACAATCTTTTGCGAGAAAATTAAATTTATTTGGGATTGAAGAATCGTAAGTATTGTAATAGAAGGGCAGACAAATGTTTTCAATGAAGACTCTTAGCAGAGGTGATTATGAAGTTTAGGTGGTCTCTTTGTATATTGTTTAGCGGTTTTTTAGCAGATGATGGGCTAAAATGGAATTGAAATTGGGGTGGAGGCACCAACCATGGCACTAGGTGTAGTAGAGATTGGATAGCACGAGAGGAAGGGTGTTTTTGACTAGACGTGGACGCAACGGTTAATGATCGAGGAGGAAAACTTGTTTGGTGTAGGGTGTACTTTACCACTACTATGATCTATTTTAGCACTGTTGTAAGCTATTTTAGCACTACTATGAACTGTTTTAGCACTGCTATGTACTTTAGCACTACTGTGATATATTTTAGCACTGTTGTAATCTATTTTAGCACCACTGTGAACTATTTTAGCACTTATTAACTAATATATCCATGTGCATTTTAATTGAATTGTATGTACGAAATCGAATAGAATGGAACTGAAATGCAAATGTACATTGATAAATGGACTCGAAGTTAATTGGATTTAATTTAAAAAGTTTTAAAGCAAACCAAACTAGTGTACGTAATTTTTATATATATGATTCTAATTTTTTTGGTGTCGTCTTTAATTGATATACCCTTTTTTTTCTTTCTAATATATAGATCTGTGGAGTATTCATATATCTAAAAAATTGTGTTTTTTTTCTTCTTTATGTGGTGAGAATTGAAGTAAACGAAGCATATTGTAACAAACTTAATTCTAGAGAGAGAATGTATTTTAGTCATGTTTACTTGACTCCAGTCAGGTCTAGTTCAACTGCTTCATCTAATGGCACCCTGGTTAGCTGCTTTAGCGCTTTACACATTGTTCTTCATAATTACACTACTTATTTCCTCAAGATTTTAAAATCGTCTTTGCCTCTATATTTCTAAATTTATATTCAGTTTAAATTGACTTCTCAAAATGGGTTATTTATATTGAAGCAATTATTAACCTTTAATTCCATGCAGAAAAAAACAACAATATTAGATATATCTAAGATGTCCATTGATTTCTTATTGCCAAAGTCGATTTTTTATTTTAAGAAGCTACAAGAGTTGGAATTTTAGAAGTACGTATTTTGTTTAAATGCGTGTAATTAGCATATACTATAATATAATCATGAGGCAGTGAGTTAAGCTAAGTGTAACAATAGTGCTAAACAAGGAAACGTAAGTGCTAAAGTAGAAACTACAAGTGCTAAAATACTTTATAAAAGTACTAAAGCATCATAATTCAAATACCAATGCTGAAAAAGGAATGACAAGTGCTAAAACCTCAATTACCAGTGCTAAATATTGCATAAAACTGCTGAAAACTCAGAACAGTGAATCTAAATATTAACTAGACAAACCTGGTAGTCTTATATGATAATAGCAGTGCTAAAAAATGATTTGTAAGTGCTAAAAGTCAAAATGTCAGTGTTAAAACTTCAGAATTCAAATACTACTGCTAAAAAAGGAATGTCATAGCTGATATTTCATTTTTTGCATTGCTAATAAGGGTTTTAATATTTCTAGCATGTGTCTAACAACAGTGCTAAACAAGGAAACATACGTGCTAAAGTAGAAACTACAAGTGCTAAAATACTTTATAAAAGTGCTAAAATGTCAGAATTCAAATACCAGTGCTAAAAAAGGAATGACAAGTGCTAAAACCTCAATTACCAGTGCTAAATGTCACATAAAACTGCTGGAAACTCAGAATTGTGAATCTAAATATTAACTAGACATGATTACAGAATTGTATGTTATATGTTTAATTTTTCTTCAACTTTTTTCAAGATTCGTTGATATTAATTATTAATTCCCCTGTTGTTGTTTCAGTTGAGCTACCAAGTAAACCAATTGCTAATGTAAAACCAGCTAGAAATTATCAAGGCCAAGGTAGGTACCTAGAGTATCATTCTGTTAATTAAACAGAGCATGGTTCAAGAAATTAAATTCATGTTGCTTTTGCAGGAGCTTCGTTGAGCATGATTTCTGTTGATCAGAAGGTGACAACGTCGTGGATTGATGAGGGACGGACTTTCTACAGATACTCAGCGATAGTTATAAACAAATATTCAAAGAGGATGGTAAGAAATGATCGAGAGCATTAGATTGATCGACCACGATCCTCTCACAATCGTTCATATATATGCAAATATAATTCATAATAGCTTGCATAAATTAAAATAACAAAATCTGTTGCATAAATTAAAATAACAAAATCTGCTAGAATAAAAGTCATGCTAAAATAAGTCATGGCAATGCTAAAAAAGACAATGACAGTGCTAAAATAAGTCATGACAATGCTAAAATAGGAAATGACAGTGCTAAAACCCTAAATTGAAAAATATACGCGTGAATCACATATGCATTGAATTTTCCGATTTTACCCTCACCGAGTTTCAGGGGCAGCGAAGTTCAGAATTATTACAATTATGCCACCGCGTTTTTTTAATTTTTGAACAGATCTTGGCCGTCCAAATAGGCGAGATCTATGGTTGAGATTGGTTTTCGGTTCTCACATGGGGTATGGTTCCTTCTGGAACCCAACCCTATATATATATATATATATATATATATATATATATATATATATATATATATATATATATATATATATATATATTCGTGTGTGTGGCGGTCGTCGTTGAAGATTAATATATCAGTAGTGTTTTCCATTGCAGAGGAGCAAAGATGAGAGCATTATATTGGAGGATGCATGGAAAGAATCATCATATGGGGATGGAGTCATGGAGATCAAGTGATCATACGACCTTAATTGCATATTTATATATAATTCATTAGGGCCTAGGGATAAATGCTACCCAGCGCCCGGGTAATGCTCTACTTTTTTCAAAATACATTTAATCAAATATTTTCAAGTGATATCTTCGTAAATGATATTAAACTAAAAGATGTGTGATCCAATCATCCAATATTGTTTTTTATCTGCTGATATATTAACTATATATATATATATATTTTTTTTCTCAGATGATATTAGGAGCGTTTTTTAAAAATAATATTAATTAGAACACACATTTTTTTTATATCGTAATATGAATTATGCATAAAATATCACTTAAAATATATTTTATGGATATTTGAAAATTTTGGACACTAACCGTGCGTTGATAGCATCAAATTTCATACGGAGTCGTCTATTGCATATTTGATGTTGCAATCGCTATTGCATACTTGATTCTTTTTTAAAAAAAACTTTGATTTCAATTTATTATACTTTAGTTTAATTTTACACTTGTTATTTATTATTTATCTTATTCAATTAGGGTTTAATATAATTAGTATTTTAATTTTCAAACAATCAATTAATAACTAAAAATTAAAAATTAAATACTAAAAAAATCAGAATGAATCCTAAATAATAAGTGCAAAATTAAACTAAAGTATAAGAAATTGAAATTGAATAAAAAAAAATTGAAAAAAATACTACAAAAATCAAGTGTACAATAAGAAATGCTATATTAAATGTGCAATAGAGGATTTCAACCGATCAAATTCACAGGTTAAACATCAGCTACATATGGTAGTATGTTATACAGAATAAAGTTTTCATTTTATTTTTTTATTAATCTTCTACTTAATTTTAACATCATTTGGAATTCAAATCAAAATATAAGCGCCCTGGTAGTTCGTTTCTCCCTTAATTTGTTGTCTTATAAATTAATTTTATATTAACTAAAAATGAAAATTAAATACTAAAAAATAATTATAAATCTTAATTAGGTGAAATAAATTTTAAATAATAATATAAAATTATACTGAACCAAAAGAAATTAAAATTAAAAAAGATTAATATTTAATTCACGGTTGACGCAGAGAACTTTGAACTAAAGCATCTCGTAAGCCAAAAATGTCACAACTATGCGTGGCAGTTGTGCCTTTAATGATACAGCGAATTACATTAAGTATGCTTTAATTACAATTTACTATATTTAACAAGAAGAAGTTTGCATTAATTACCATTTACTATATTTAACAAGAAGTTTGTTCCTAAAAAAATAAAAAAATAATACAGAAATTTGTCATAAATCATACTCCCTCCGTCCCATTTATATAGTCCCTATTACTATTTTGAGGTGTCCCAATTATATAGTCCCATAACTATAAATAGTATTAATTATTATGGTAATATACAAATATACCCTTGCTATGTATTGGAAATTAAAACTCAACCATTTAAATTTTTTAGAGTCATTAATTTTAAGTAAGGGTAATAATGGAAGTTAAGCTTTAATATCTTGTTTTCATAAATATTTTTAATCTACGTGCGAGGATAAAGTGGACTATATAAATGGGACGGAGGGAGTAATTACCTCTAAAACTTCAGTGTCATAAATATACAAGCATTAAACCATGGATAAATTAATTATCTGTTTTATAATTTTTAGCTTATTTCAAAATATTTATTATTTATCATACTTTCATACTCTCTCTCACTCATCCTCTCTCTCTCTCTCTCAATTTTAAGGATGTATAATTATTAGAGATAGATAAATATATATTTATTAGAAAAATATATCTTAATATGATTTGATATGATCGAAGTGGAGAGAGAGTGAGTATATATTCATCAAAGTTATTACATCTTAATTAATTTTGTGAAAATTATAAAACGACAAATAATTTGAAACAGAGTGATTACATAATTTGCAAAATAAAAAACCGTGTATTATATATATATATATATAATACTAGTATATTTATTAATTCAACCAAACTCCGATGGAGTGAATTATTTATTTTCATAAAACTCGAAATTGGTTCAATAATTATAACTGCCTCTAGAGTGGATGCAAATGTATGTAGCATATGTTGTATATAATTTGTTTACTTCATCAGTCCCAAAAATATTTTATACTCCCTTAGTTTTTGTTTAAGTGTCAGTTTGGATAAATGCACACAGATTAATAAACTAATAAACTAATCTAATACACTCTTGTGTGTGAATGTATTAAATGAGTTAAATATAAATGTTTAAATGCATTAAATGATGACAAATGTAAGAAAAATGTAAATTTTATGTCTCGAATTTGTAGAATAACACTTTTTATGAAACAAAATTAATATGATAGAATGACACTTATTAAGAAACGGATGAAGTATATTTATTTCGATCTCTCACGTTGATTACGAATTATTAATTATGAACAGCAAGTTATTCAATTAAATTTATTATGAACAACAAATTATTCAATAAATTTTCTATATTACCGGGGAATATAATTTTGAGGCGGAACTTGGAGGAAGTAATTAATATTTCATTTTTTTTTTTAGCATTTCTTTGATTTCACGCCATGTATATCTTCCGCTCAAAGTTGTGATTGATTTTTTGTCGAAGAAAAAAAAAAAAGAAACAAAAGAGAGGAGGATTGAAAAATGAGTTAAGAAGAAAGAAAGAAAGTAAGAAAGAAAAGAAAAGAAAAGAAGTGGTTGAGTTTAGAAACACATATAAAGGAGTACAGATTCTCTAATTCCAACTTTGTGTACCAATCGTGTGCCAGCATTAAAATTATATATTGTTAATAATACTTTTTGTAAAAATAAAATTTATTATATTATAACTAATCATAATTAATATTTATTGCTAAAAAAATTAAAATTTTAAAAAATTATATACCTTCAGTTTGGAATAATCAACTCCAAAATTTAATTAATTTAACTAAAAAATGAAAATTAAATATTAAAAAATAATTATAAATCCTATTTGGGTGGAATAAATCCTAAATAAAATTGTAAAATTATACTAAACCTAAAGAAATTAAAATTGAAGAAAAAAATAAAAGAAAAAGTAATAATTTTAACGATTGGTACACACAAATTGAGACTAGAGGATTTCAACTGCATGTAAAGGGTGAAAGTAGAAAAAGACAAGAAAATTTTAGACTCTTTCCATAAAAAGTGGCTAAAAATACTACGTTTTCAAAATTATGACAATATACAAATTTTTTATATTTTTCAAAACGGGTCAGAATTAGCTGTCACACTTTATTTAAATTGTGTAGGAGGTGAAATTTGAAAGTGTATGGAGTATCTCGTATTTTAAAAAAAAATGAATACATAATTAACATAATAAATACAATTGTTCCAAAAAAAAGAAAAGAGAAAAAGGATGGGCAGCAGCAAAGAGATTCCGGCGGGCGCAGCGACAGGTGTCTCCGGCGGCATCTCCCCCGAGCATTACAGAACAGTGATAGAGTTTCTGGAAGATTGGGGTTGGGAAGCTGTTCCCTCTATGAAAGCAGAATACAAGGGTGAGGGTGTTTACTCCAAACTTGTAGGCGGAGCTCTTAAACTCATCTCCGCTCACAACGGCAGAATCTCTTGCATTCTCAATGTGAAACCCCCCATTCTGGTAATTTTAATTTTTAATTTAACAAAAACAAAAAAATACTCTTGAATTCTTATTGAATTATTATTATTATGTATATATGTTAATTAATTGGGTACGTGTTTAATTAATTGGTAGAATGGGACAGGTAGAATGCATGGGATGGGTGTAGCATCTGTGGCGGAGAGGGTTGCAATTGGGTGTGCTAAAACTGTGGTCGGAAAAGAAAAGGATAATCTCTTCCTTGGAGAGCTTAGCGTCTCGTTTCTCTCATCTGCACCGCGCAATGTGCGTCATATGCAGTATATATACTCCTTTTAATTCATCAAATAATTTAATTATATATATACAGTACATTAATTAATTGGGTATATCTATCTTGAATTTGAATTTGAATTTGTACAGGCAGAAGTAGTGGTGAATGGATGTGTGGTGAAGAGTGGGAGGAACCTGACAATCGTTGATGTTAGTTTCCGGAGTGATGAGGAATCGGGGGGGCGATTGCTCTACTTGAGTCGAGCTACATTCTACAATATGCCCCTTTCAACTTTGTAGTCATCATCATCAATCCACATCTCTAGCTTTAATTATCTATCTGCTCAAATTAAATAATTCAGATTAATGACCTACCTACCTACCTAGGTTTATAGCTCTATGTATCATTAATCATGGCTACCTTCTATATATATATATGGACTTCTGCATTTTATTTTTATATTTATTCTGCTACTTAATTATCAGTGTTTCATTCTTTTATTACATCAATATAGCTTGTTACTTACTTGTGCTGTTTCCTTCATTAAATAATTAGAAATAACAGCGCCGCCGGTGAGGCAATCAGCCCACTCTAGAGAATGAAAATGAAAAGAATTGAATTGAAGCAATATTGGATTTATTTATTATTATTATTCTTTTTAGTTCGGGGATGATTGAACCCACCTCAAACGCCCTATGTCATTCTCTATAACACCCCCGGTGCGGCTGTGCCAAACAATTTTTTTTTTCAATGATTTTAATTTTAGTTTTAAAATTTTATTTATGGTTAATCCTTCTTCAATTAATTAAAATATATTAAAAAAATCAAAATAAAAATAATTATTTCACAAGGAATACAATATGAAAGAACAGGGGATCTGTTTGGGATTGAAGCCGATATGAGGACTCTCACATTACACAAAAAAAGTCTGATCTCTTCGGTGTCTCCAATAAGACTTATTTTTATAATTTTTAAGCTAATGGCACATGCAAGGCGGTGAAGTCCATGCTAGGACTCCCCTTTGTCAAACAGGAATGCATTAAATGTAGTAGTCCAAAAAGTCAAATATACAACCCCTTTTTTAACTTTTGTCAGTGTTTTGAGGTTTTCGATGCAAAGTTCTTTCCATGCAAATATTTTCCTATCGGCCCAAGCTATCATTTTCTTCAAATAGAATAAACTCTATAATAAAATCCTATCCGCAAAGGCATGAGATAACAAATGAGTAATTATAAATTTATACAATTGATCGGCCTTTATTTATTATTTAGTTACGAACAATTACAGGTCTTATGCAAAGTTCTTTCATGCATATAATGTGCTATCGGCGGAAGACTATCATTTTCGTGAGATAGAATTAATTGTTTCATAAAAGATTATCGGCAAAAGGTTGAGATAACATAAAAGCAATTCTAAATTTATTTAAGAGATCGGCCTCTTATTATTCGTTAGTTACCATATATTCTTATAGAATGCTCCTAATCTAATTAAATAGATAGATATTATTCGATCGTTAGATTTTTTTTCACGTCGTTCGAGATTCTACTGTATGGGTGGAGGGGGTAAAAGGATTGAGACCTCTCTCCTCCTCAAAAGCATCGACAGAAGAAGTGTTAGAGAAGAGGGTTTCAGAAGTTTTTGGTAAAGTTTCATAGAAATCGCAAGCGAAGTGGTGCTTTGAACTCGCGGCAGCGTGGTGACGAGTCGTGTCCGTTGGCGGTGGTGTCTTTGCGTTGTGGCCATTTTCCGTTGAATCGACGAAGAGGGACTTTGAACCGCCACCGCAAGTGCCGATTACAAGTTTCTAACTCGTGGAATTAGAAGTTACAGTAAGGTGAACTCATTCTTCCATTATTATTTCACATCTGTAGTTTGAGCATCTACCCACTTATTTACGTTTTGTGTAGTTGCATTTGGTGGCTGAGCAATATGTCGACGGCGGAGAGGTCGGCTGGCAAGGGTTCTGGACAAGGTATGATTCTAAATTTCTTTTTTTTTTCTTGGTTTCTTCTTTGGCTTCAAACTGCACGTGCTCTTGAAATATGGTTGATGAAGATAGGTAGGGTGTTAGTGGTTATCATAGTTTAGTTTTGAGATTGAAATATATAGTGGTTATAATATTAGTGTTTTGGTGGACTGATTAGGTGTTCTAGTTTCTGTGAGGTGCCATTTATGGTGGTTTGATGAAATGAGAACCCTTTTGGACGATGAAAACATGAAACGACTTAAAAATTCATGTTTCGGTCATTTATTTGATATTGAGGATATTCAATTCCAAGGACAATTATATCACATACTGGTTAAGAATTGTTTAAATAAGGAGTCCGAGGGTGATGGTCGTTTGAGTTTCACCATTGATGATAAAGTCCTTGATTTTGGTCCGGTGGAATATGCGACGGTTTGTGGCTTAAGATTTGATGGATGGTATGAGCCCCCGCCATCGTCGAAGATCCACCGTGATGTCTTTGGGAGTAAGCCTAATCTCAAATTTTGTGATATAAGTAGAGGTGGCAATTCGGGCTTTTTGCAAAATTCGGGCCGGGCCGGGCCGCCTGCGGTCTTAGTGTAGTTTTTCTTGTTTTGGGCCAAAAAGCCTGACCCGTTCGGGCTTCTCTCATTTTCGGGCCGGCCCAGGTCAAAATTATTTCGGGCCAATTTTTTTTAATACCCGGCCCGGCCCGAAAATAGTTCGGGCCTAATTTTTTTAGCGCTACCCGGCCCGAAAAGCGGGCCGGGCCGGGCCAAAATTGCCAGCCCTAGATATAAACAAAGCTCTCGTAGAAGAGTCCAAAGCCAGTCTTGAGCGATCAGAGTTGTGTTTTAAACTGGTTCACGACAAAAACAGTAAGAACAGTGATGGTTCGCGACAAAAACAGTAAAAACAGTGATGGTTTGCGACAAAAACAGTAAAAACAGTCTCTACGCCGTCGTGATGGTTCGCGACAAAAACAGTAAGAACATTCAAATGAAGTATCTCCATCTTGCCGATGATGTGGAGCAGTTCAATACATATGCATGAGATAGAGTATCCTATGAATATATGGTCATGGCCACGCACTCAAGGCTAGAAATCATCGATAATCTGCAATCACAGAAGAAGAGGATGGCCTACGATGCGTACGGCTTTGTGTTGGCCCTACAATGCTGGGCATATGAAATTTTACCTAATTTGGTGAGGTATTGCGCCGCCCTAGCTGCATCGAAAGAGGGGAGGTTTCTCAGGATGGTGAGGTGGACATCGACCCAATACTTCAAGTATGATGATCTGATAAGATTTTTTTATGATGGCGATGTGGTAAACATTTATGCATTCGTATTAAGTGATTTGTTTTAGTTCAGACATTGTATGGATATGCATGCACGCTAAATCTGCAATCTTGTTTCAGGTACCGCTAGTTCCTAGTGAGGAGGAGTGGGGATTTTTGCAACAGCTAGGGTTGGATCGTTCAGATCAAGTGCCATGCAAGGTGCGCATTGAGAAAGTGATGAGGGTTAAGAGAAAGATTGATGCTAAAGTTGAGCATGCGGATGCTCCTTCAAAACGAAAGCGTAGAGAGCCGATCGTAGATGACCGCAAATCTCCATGACTGACTCGGGGCCCAGCACCTGAAGTGACGGTGGAGTCGAAGATCCCCGCTAGTAGAGGGCCGTCATTCGTTGCTACTACACCTGTTGAGGCTGTGGGAACAAATGTAAGTAATGTCCTTTTGATACTTGTCATAATTATCTAATTTTATTTATTTATTACTGATAAAGTTGTGTAATGCTGTTAACCTTGTAGGATATCGATTCATAATTGAAAGCTATGTTTGCAAAGATTGAGAAGATGGAGAAGTACACGCGGTAGTGGACAATGTGCTATGTGTGTGGTGGGCGCAGTCAGATGCTGTGAAGTGAGGAAGTTGATGACGGAGTTGATATTGTGGATGGTTAGGCTGAGAAGGCTGAAAATGTGGATTTGGGCTTGGGTGTGGGTGGTGATGCCTGCGGTAAGGCAGTGGAAACACCTCCAGCATCTGAGAATGAAGGGTTGTATGAGGATGAGGCGGTCCCCAGTGGCATTCATGGCAATACTCCCTTCTCCGCCGATCCAAATGCCGCTGCAACCGTGGATTCGAGCTCTATTGCGTGTCGGAAGCTGTTTGCGACGGCGGCTACAAAAATGCATGACCCAACTGAGGGGGTTTTCCAAAACTAAGACACCATGACCTTTCTTAAGTGGCATAAGACTGCGAAGGATCAGTGAGTACTCCAATTCATTTTAAATAAACAAAATTGTAAAGTTATGGTAGCTTATTGCATTGCTTACTTATTTGAATCTTTTCCCTCTTTATTTCTTTTGAGTAGATGTGGTAACTCACTTAGATTCAAATGCATGTTTTCTTTATTTCTTTACCTTGGAAGGATGTGGAAATACCTCTTCCCACCCAGAGGAGGACGTCGGCACCGGCAAAGTGATTCATGACCATTTTGGATCGGGAAGGGTGGCTGACGGATGACGTATATGTATTTTTACCTTATTTAATGGAATTTACGTTGTAGCAATGGTTAGGATTGATAGTACTTTATTTTTTTGTTTCATACAGAATGTTGATACCTTAATTAATCTCCTCATCTTCAAATCGAACTGCGACATGGATGGTTTCGTCGGGGGGTGACGGTGATGGAAATTCTGCCTACGGTAACATTTGTTTGTTTCAGTGAAGTTATTACCAGATCACTGCGACATTTTCAAAAAAATTTACTGCTCGCAATTGTATGATTTGGGGCTTCAATTTCCGATCGAGTAGTCTGTTAGCTTGCCAAGGTACCGATGTCGACGTTTTGAGCTATTCCCGTGGGAGGAGATTGATTGATTGTAGCTTTTGTATCTATGCATGCATGCGTGAACAATGATTTGGTGAACAATAATTTGTTTGTATTATTGTGATATGTATTGTTATCTTTAGGATTACTGACTTCGAAAACTGATGTATTATTATTATTATTATTATTATTATTATTATTATTATTATTATTATTATTATTATTATTATTAGGAGGAGGATTTCTGTATTCAGAAAACTGATGTATTATTATTATTATTATTATTATTATTATTATTATTATTATTATTATTATTATTATTATTATTATTATTATTAGGATGTGTAGTAGATGTTGTGATTAGGAATTGTTTATCGTCTAATGTTAAGTATCTTTATCATTAAATTTTTATATAAGTTCCCGTACATCGTTTGCTATGAAATTGTGGACAATTTTTTAAAATGTATTGTATTTTTGAAAATAATGTGATTAAAAGGTGAGAAAAAACCAACAATGACTATAAAATTGTATTGTATTTTATAAAAAAATTGATTATTAACAATGTGTTGCAGCCCATTTTTTAGAAAATTATGTACTCTAGTGTTGGGTCTAACATAATTTCCTGCTAGCCCAGTTAGGAGAATGAGGCACTTATAAATATTTACTTTTTTTGTGCAGGCCCAGTTATATTTGATTGTGCAGGCCCAGTTTTATTTGAAGTTCAACCCATGGATCGTAATCGGCCTATGGACGGTTATTGGCCCAGTTTAAATTGAAGTTTAGCCCATGGACTATTATCATCATCATTATTATTATTAACATGTGAGCAAAGAAAGAGAGAAAAGTTGCAGCAATTTGATAGCTATAGATATATATACTGTATACATGTATATAAACATTAGACGAGGCCAATTCTTTAGCACAAATTTTTTTAGGCGGGCTTTTTTAGCTAATGCATCTTGCATGTGCATGGCTAATTAGGCGGGCTTTTTGAGCGACGTGGACCTGGGAAGAGTAGCTCACGACTGTGTTTAGGGTATATATTATTATTATTATTATTATTATTATTATTATTATTATTATTATTATTATTATTATTATTATTATTATTATTATTATTATTATTATCCATATAGTTTAGGGTTTATGGTTTAGAGTTTAGGGTTTAGTGGTTAGGGGGTTTATGGGGTTTAGGCATTACCCTTAGGGTTTACGTCTAATCTTGCAACTTTATTTTAAATTGGACATTACCTCTAGAGTTTCTCGTCTAATCTTGCGACTTTATTTCAAATTGGACATTACCCCTAGAGTTTCTTGTCTAATCTTGCCACTTTATTTCAAATTGGACATTACCCCTAGATTTTCTCGTCTAATCTTGCCACTTTATCTCAAATTGGACATGATTACCCCTAGAGTTTCTTGTCTAATCTTGCCACTTTATTTCAAATTGGACATTGCCCCTAGATTTTCTCGTCTAATCTTGCCACTATTTCAAATTGGACATTGCCCCTAGAGTTTTTCGTCTAATCTTGCCACTTTATTTCAAATTGGACATTGCCCCTAGAGTTTCTCGTCTTATCTTGCGACTTTATCTCAAATTGGACATTACCCCTAGAGTTTCTCGTCTTATCTTGCGACTTTATCTCAAATTGGACATTAACCCTAGATTTTCTCGTCTAAACTTGCGACTTTATTTCAAATTGGACATTACCCCTAGAGTTTCTCGTCTAATCTTGCCACTTTATTTCAAATTGGACATTATCCCTAGATTTTCTCGTCTAATCTTGCCACTTTATCTCAGATTGGACATTACCCCTAGAGTTTCTCATCTAATCTTACCACTTTATTTCAAATTGGACACTATCCCTAGAGTTTCTCGTCTAATCTTGCGACTTTATCTCAAATTGGATATTACCCCTAGAGTTTCTCGTCTAATCTTGCGACTTTATCTCAAATTGGACATTACCCCTAGATTTTCTCATCTGATCTTGCGACTTTATTTCAAACTCTACAGAAAAAATATCACGTCCGTGTTCAAGTGTAAAATGATAATTCAAGTTATATATGTAAGCGTATTCTATGTCTATCAAATAAACCTTGTTAGACTATAAATCATATTATGAATTTCCCATCTAAGGTAGTATGTTTGGTGTTATGGTATCACGTCTATATATCGTTTACTGTATGTTGCATGGGAAAATGTCAATTAAAATCCACAACTATGAACTACAATACTCTCACTAAACGGTTGATTGTCCATACATTTCAACATTAGACGGGAAACCGAATGTACGACTTCTAATCTACAACATGGTCTCAACGTTAGACAAAAACGCATCTGGTAATTTCAACTTTAAATAAGGGTCTCAACATTAGTGTTTCATGCCATATGTACAATTTATTAAATATGGGGTTTTATGCAGTAACCATATTTAAATAAAATAATCAAACTCTATTTTATTATGTCATGTCATTTGTGTATTATTTTTTCATGATTGGTTAAATTCACAATTTCCGTTCAACGAGCCGAAATGGGGAGATGCATTCTAATTTATGTGCCATTGACAAAGACGATGAGATGCAGACTTAAAAGTATAGTCTACACCATTCATGAGGGCTTGACATTGATTGGAGAAAATTACCTCAGGTACCTTGCCATTCATGGACTCCAAAAAAGCACCAAACAACCATTCGAATGAACTCGTCATCTCATCCAAAAGGAAGGCTAGGCCAAACATAACATTTTGTAGATGATGATTGATGCCAACAAACGGCGCACAAACCAAATTATACTTATTGGTCTTGTATGTGGTGTTAACGGAGAGTACATCCCTGAATGATTCATAATCAATTGCACAGCGGGAGTCCCTGAAGAAAAAATTCATCAACCTCCCCTCGTCGTCCACTTGAACTTTCCAATAGAAGAATGGCTCTTTATTGGACTTATCCATGAAGAACTGATACATCGCATTAGCATCTCCATTAGCAACCTTTGTCTCCAACTTCGTCCTATTCATGTGTGCATATGCATCTTTCCGAATAAACCCAATGTTTTGCCTTCCACCACTTTTCTTCACAATGAATTTGTAAGCACAACTGATAGGTATGCCGGCAGACACCAGGGATTCCAATATAGATTATTTTGCATGAGATAGCTGCCTTGCCGACCGCAGAAGGTAGCTTTCGTCGGGGTTTACTAATTCATGGTTATGTCACTTCTTAAAAATGGAAAACTATCCATGGACCATCTTGTTCGCGTAAAATGCGGAGCCTAACCTTACAATTGCTTCGTGTTACCTGCTTTCTGTATACATGGATCCTCCCAACAAATCTTTTATTATCGTGTGTTCATTCGCATGAACAATTGAATACTTTCATCTGAATTTCCAATGAGTTGTCGAAATATTTTTGACACCATTTCCTAACACTGAATCCCGAATACCGTACATATTCACAGTTAACATATACACTTGATCAATGCCTTCAACAACTGAACCCACTTCTAACTTTTTTTCAATTTCAAGCGCAAGCTTGGAGGCATCACCAGAACCCCCACATTCATCGGATGTACTTAGAGAATGTTTATCCTCTTTGGGTGAGCTATCAAATTTTACAGATTCGTTGTGCTCGTGTGACTAATCGTAATTATCATCATCGAATCCCGTAGATCAATTCAAATAAAAAACCATTCTTAAAAATTTACTTCACTACCAAGGCTACCCACCAACAATGGCAATTTCAATTAAACATATATAGCTACAAAATTTATAGAGATAGTGTTACCTCATTCATGCATTCCTCAATTCAATCTATACAGGACAATCCAATCACCCTTCATTTGCAAAAAAATAAAATAAAAAATAATACAAAATTGAAACAAAACGTAATCACATAATAAATAACTCAATCAAGTATTTCAATTCGTGTCTATATGCGATTGCCCATTCTCTCGGAAAAAATTTGGAATTTGCGACGACGACCTGCACAGGGGATTGATCCAATCACCTTACTTGCTATCGCCACCGCTCTATGAAATCAAACTTGCCCCCAATTGCTTCTCAGGAATTAACACTCTATCATACTTGCCCCCAATTGCTTCTCAGGAATTAACACTCTATCAAACTTGTCCCCAATTGCTTCTGATGAATGGCGTCTCTATCAAACTTCAATTGCTTCTCCGGAATTCACGCTCTCAAAATTGGCAAAGTGTGCGCTAGGTTGTTTAAGGGTTGTTTAAGTTCAAAATGAAAACTTATTAATTAAACAAATAGGTTTTATACCACCATCATCGATTATACTCTCTTACAGACACGATTAATTTGGC
This sequence comes from Perilla frutescens, assembly GCA_026008535.1. Lineage (NCBI taxonomy): Eukaryota > Viridiplantae > Streptophyta > Magnoliopsida > Lamiales > Lamiaceae > Perilla > Perilla frutescens. The sequence goes on from BRKX01000012.1 coordinate 37,016,943, forward strand.
CGATTAGGGGATGGGGTCGAGGCTGGTCAGAAACATATATTGTAACGGGGTCGATAACATTTCCGTCAATGTCGGAAAACATACCAGAGCAAAAGGAAGTGGACGATACGCACTATTCGCCGATAGAATTTTAGTCAACCCATAATAGAACCTTCCAAGAACAAAAAAGGGCTAAACACTTAATTGGAACCAGGGTTAAATAGTTTTCTCAAAAAATAAATCAAAATTATTTTCACTTAGCAAAAATCCAACGGTGATATGCAATGCGGGGGTTCTAGCATGGACTTTACCCATGCGAGACTTACATAACATGCATTTCAAAATGAAATAAAAACTCAACAATTAAACAAAATTCGAAACCCAAAATATTCAGATTCCAAAACATTATTGGGCTTTCGGTCTGGCCGCTTTCATGCATTCGCCCATTTGTTTGGCCCGACTATCCGTTTGTTTGCTGACAAGTTAGATTGCGTGAAAATATGTGCCTACATAAACATAATACTGTACAATTCATTACATACATATTTATATGGGGGAAATGTTTATTTAGACAAGAGTAAATTAGATTTGGGAAAAAACAACAAGATTTAAAATTAGGGTGTTATGTGGGCAAATTGTACTTTATCTTACACAAAACCCTTTGTCTTGGCCTCAAAAAATCTGAAAAGTTATGAAAAATTGTACTTCATCTGCAAAAACATCTACAAGAAGAATAATATCTCGAAAAGGTAATAAATTCAAATCACATGCAATGTTTATGATTAGGGTTTGGAAAAACCAACCACCACCGCCCACAATTCTCTCTTTTAAAAAAAAAATTCAAACGCATTAAATTCTATTCATTTTATCCAACCACCACTTCTTCTCCCACCCCCTTTCACTCTTGCCGATTTTTGAAAAAAAAAGTTCAAAATCCGTCGAATTGAAATCGCCGTCTCTCTCTCTCTCTTGGAACTCGGCCGACGGAACTAGAACGAGCAAACGCCGGAGATGGAAGGAGGTCAAGGACAAGAGCCGGCAACGTCTTCTTCGCAAGTAGGTTTCAAGTTTTCACACTTCATGAAACTATTAATCGTGATTTGATGTTACATTTGTTCATTGTTAGTTAATTATTTGATTAATTTTGGCATCGATTAGTTTTTGGAAATAATCGTGATCCTAATTTAAGCGAAGCATGTTTACACTTAATTGAGGCATGTTTATAATCAATCGAGGCCTGTTCATAATCAATCGAGGCCTGTTCATAATTAATCGAGGCTAGTTCTTAATTAATCGAGACTTATTCATAATTAATCGAGGCACGTTTATAATTAATCGAGGCTTGTTCATAATTAATCGAGGCTAGTTCTTAATTAATCGACGCTTGGTCTTAATTAATCGAGGCTTATTCATAATTAATCGAGGCACGTTTATAATTAATCGAGGCTTGTTCATAATTAATCGAGGCTAGTTCTTAATTAATCGAGGCACGTTTATAATTAATCGAGGCTTGTTCATAATTAATCGAGGCTAGTTCTTAACTAATCGGGGCTTCAATTAAAAAAAACAATCGAGGTCTAATTAAAAAAAACAATCGAAGCTTAATTTAATACTAATGGAGGAAGTTTAAATAACCTAATTTAATACTAATCGAGGCCTAATTAAAAAAAAACAATCGAGGCTTAATTTAATACTTATCGAGGAAGCCTCGATTAATTTAAAAAAAAACTAATCGCTCGATTAATTTAATACTAATTGGCTCTATTAATTTAAAAAAATAATTAATTTAATACTAGCCTCGATTAATTTTTTAAAAAAACTAATCGAGGCCTTCCTCGATTAATTTAATCATAATCGAGGCAAGCCCCGATTAATTAAAAAAAAACTAATCGAGGCACTAATCGATTAATTAAAAAAAAATTAATCAATTAATTTAAAAAAAAATTTAAAAAACTAATCGATTAATTTGTCCTCGATTAATATTAAATTATCCTTGACTAATTTTAAAAATTGCATTTTCTGAAAATATTAAAAGAATCGAGGCCTAATTAAAAAAACTAATCGATTAATAGTTTAAAAAAAAACTAATCGATTAATATTTAAATTTATTCCTTGATTAATATTAAATTGTCCTCGATTAATATTAAATTATCCTTGATTAATATTAAAAATTGCATTTTTTGAGATTAATTTAAATTTTAAGAAATTCCAATTTGTATGAAATATTAAAAGAATTTACTTTAATAGTTGTAATTTTGAAAATGTTGTTAGATTGATTGACTTAGACTGCCGTTACGGAGCCTGAGGCCCTCGATCGTCGTGTATGCCCAACCAGATGTTATTGATCTGATCAGAGCCACACTGCTCACGATTGGTGGTGACGATGCCATTCGACTATTCAGATCCGGCTGTTTCGGACATTTTCTGGACTACAGGGGTGGTGACATCCAGAAGAGGTGATTCACGCTTTGATGACATACAAGGTGCACGTGCCGGATCATGCACGTGTGGGGCGGGAGGCATGGTTTCATATTCATCACTCCCAGCTGCATTTCGGTCTGAGTGAGTACAACCTGGTGTCAGGTTTACGATTCGGTGGCTCGATATTCGATCCGAATGGTGATCATATTGTTCCGTCGAGATCTGTGTACCACCGTTTATTCGAAGGGAAATGTACGACCATCAAACAGATGGAGGACAGGTTCAGACAGATGAGGATGGCCAGAGACGCTCCGGATTATGTGAAGGTTGCGAACATATTATTCGTATACCGGATGATTCTGTGTCTAGATCAGAACCGGGCCGTGAATCCATGGGTGTGGGCGCTAGTGGAGGATGTGGAGCGATGGAACTCATTTCCATGCGGTGCATATTCTTACCAGATGTTGATGCACTTCATCGGCCTCATCCCCAGGACTCGACAGACTATGGGCGGGAAAGGATCCGGGCAGTATCATTTTTACGGGCCGATCTGGGCACTCCAGATAATTAGTTTAAATTTAATTGTTCTAAATTAATGATGCATATTGAAATGAAGTGAATATGTAACTAATCAATTAATCCAATTTACAGGTATGGGCTTGTGAGGTGATACCGGAGTTGGCCCGTGAGACTGGTGTGCATAGTGGACAACTCACTATGCCTCGATGTTTGAGGTGGACATTCAGTCGCCCTGCCACTGACCCAACCACATTATTACGGTGAGCGGTACGTTTTGATGTTTCTTTTTCTATTTAAAATATTCAATCTATATTTGTTAATTCATCTTAATGATATTATTATTAATTCCATGCAATCACATGTGGTTTTGTTGGTACCATCTCCCGAGGAGACGGGGACTTCATATTACCTGAGCATGCAGTTGGAGCCTGGTGCTCAGAGCGTGAGATTTGTTCCCTCTCGATCCGAGAACAAGAAGAAGATGATTGCAAATGCAGCAGCTTGTTGTTTCACATCAGCAGAGGCAGTTCTTCCCCCATCAGCTCGAGGCACTAAAGCTGCTCAGACACCACAGAAGGGGCGACAGGGGACCAGTTGACCTTCGAGCTGGGCATTGAGGGACGAGCCAGATCTAGATTACATACCTAGTCTCCGGCTCCCTGCTGAGGAGGCAGCAGAGCACACAGCAGATCCGATTTATCGAGAGAGCCCCCCTAGAGCATGGGGAAGAAAGCGGTCGAGGAGGGATCAATCTCAGAGCAGTGAAGAGCCCTCAAAGAGTTTTCCGCAGAGGGTTATTGCTGCTATCATGCCCGGTGTCCAGGAGTACGTGAACCGGGCTATTGCTCAGGCATTAGCCGGTCTGAGGCGGAGCCCTCGGAGATCACCCACTCCACCTCCCCAGCCTGCTCGATCGCCGACACCACCTGCCCAGAGTACGCGGGCGCCCATCCCACCTCCCCAGAGTGCCCTACAACCATTGTAGAGCAGGAGGGTACTAGCACTTCGGCTCCAAGCCATGGTGGTTTTAGCGTGACCTATCAGCTCATGAATGACATTAATGATAGCAGCCTCCAGATCACCTACTCACGATTTAGACTTTAGGGTCCGGATGCAGTTATTCAGCTCTATTTCAACAGCGATCGCTTGCGGCAGTCCTGGTTTGACGAGCTTGAGGATCCGAGTACTCAGTTGAAGGATGTTCACATGAGCTACTTTCTCAGCGCGATTGTTCGACGAGTTTGGAGGGACAACGGTTGTCCGACAATGGTGGCTAATATCGGTCTATATGTGAGTTCAAGTACTTGTTTGAACTTTTTTTACAAAACATTATTAGTTAGTCTTTTTTTACCCCACACTTAATCGTAATTCATTTTTTGCAGGAGGCCCTCGTCAGAGCATGGAAGACCCTTCATCCTCTTGACCCTCAGTGCAGACAGGCATACGGGGACGATGACTACCGATGATGGATACCTGCAGAAGGACTGATACATCGGATCCAGGGTAGTGATGGGCGGTATCAGGTGCCATGGAAGGGGCGTGATTATGTAAGTGAGCTTCACAAGAAAATAATATATTGTCATATATTATTTGATGACATTAATCTTGATATGATCCCGATCTTATGTTGTAGGCAATCGTGGTATGTGACGTCGCATATGAGCACTGGGTAGTGGTTCGTATCCGCTTTTTTGACTGGGTAGTAGAGCTGTACGACTCATTACTGTATCAGATAGACGATCCGAGTGACCGTGTCCACTACGAGAGGCGAGATAGAGAATTGATGTCCATACTCCACCTACTTCCACGCCTACTCATATGTGCCAGATTTTGGGAGGGTCGTCAGATGCCGTCCCGATGTGCTTTTGCGATGACCCTGGACAAGTCTATACCGGACCAGTACATACAGACAGATGGCACGAGCTGTGGAGTATATGCCTGCATGTATGTGGAGCGTCTATTGGGTGCAGGACCTCCGTCCGGTATACCGAAGGAGACAGTACATGCGTATCGGAAGGTTATAGGGGCTCGGATATATTTGTTGACTTACATTAAGAGGCCTAGCTTGTAGATGCTGACATTACAATATTGACATTAATCGATGTAAAATTTAGTTCAATTGACCTAGATAAACAATATTGACCTTGATAAACAGTAATGATTACCACAATTCAATTAAAATAATGCTATCGACTAAATGTCGTCGGCCGACAATCGAACCAGACATGTGGGACGTGTGTGCTCTGTACTACCGCAAATGCTGCACTTCTTGGGCGCCCTCCTCCGTGGAACATCTTCGGGCTGTGAATTTAGATCAACACCGCCAATAGATAAGTGGGCTATGCATACACGCCTGTTGTGCCCCGGTCCATGGCATCTAGTGCAAAACTACCGACGTGCACTGGAAGAGGCCTCGAACGGTGCTCAAGCTCTGGACATAGACGGACGCCCGACACGTCGTCTGATCTCTGGTGCCAACACCACTCGTCCTGCAAATGTATCGGGCACATCCAGTGTTCTGGGTGAAGTAGACCCCTGATGACCGAGTTGTACATGCCCACTAAGCTCTGCACCCTATAATACCTGACCACATAATCATATATGGCCCCACCAGTGCAACTGTGAAAGGAAAAATAAACACAGTTGATTAGGTACACGTAAAAAAATAAGAATAAATAGAGGTTGAGAATGTCATACCAGATGACCACTGCCGCGTGAGAACAGGTCCGGTTCTGAAGATCGACTATGTAAACCTCCCTCCCAACCTCGACTTTCCATAAAGTTGCTAATATAGTGGGCCGCATGGCATAGCTACGTCCCTTATCGATGTTCCCCGAAAGCTTCAGTGCGATGTCATCAATCAACACATGATTCGAGCCCTGTGCTACCGCACGTCGCTCGACAAACCACTGCTCAAAAATTGATCTAAACATCTCAAACAGTGAGCAAACAGATAACCTCCTCGCCCACAACAAACGAGCATTGAGACTCTCCGCCGCATTAGATGTCATGAACCCGTAGCACCGTACGGGACAGTGTGAACAGGACCAATGCACTTGGCCGATATTACACAGCTTCTGATATACATTTGGACATACCTGCTCCAATGTCGACATACTCTCCTGGAAGGTGTCTCTCCGATATGCGTAGGCAGCCTCCTGAAATAGCGTCGACACGTGTTTCTCTCTCTTCATCATCTTATTCTTCAAATGGTAGTAGCATAGTTCGTGCGTCGCTCTCGGGAAAATGACCTCTACAGCATTTTTAATGCTCTGATGCTGATCCGAAACGATGAGAAGATCATCTATATCACCCAGAGCCATATGCAAGTGGGCCAGGAACCATATCCAAGATTCATCGTTCTCTATCAATCCGAGCCCAACTGCAACAGGTAAGATCTGTTCGTTGCCGTCCTTCGTCACAGTAACAAAGAAAACCCCCTTGTTCTTTCCCTTCAGGTGGGTCCCATCGATCACAAGTACCGGACGAGCATACTAGAAAAATGCATTGACACACGCACTGAGAGCAAGGAATGAATGCTTGAACGAACCATCACTCGTGATCTTCATGTCTACTATAGTCCCCGGATTCATCAAAAACAGAGTATGAAGGAATGCGGGTAACTATGCGTAGGACTTGTCAAAGGCTCCATATACCATATGAATGACAATGTTCCTCGTGTGCAGTGTGAATTTGTAATCGATATGGATGCCAAACTCACGCAAAAGCTCCGCCATCATCTCCTTCGGCTTTAAAACAATCCGCTCGTCCACCAATCTATGGGCGAAGTATTTTCCGAGCACTCGTGCAGGGACCTGTCGCGGAGCAATTTGACCCATATCAAGATGACATGTGTGAGTACCGTTGAACTTTTATATTCTCCACATATGCCCATCAGCAACGGCACCTTCATCCGAAAAATAGCTCCCTGGTGCAATGTATCTGATTGTGGTGCTGGTCCCTCATCCCAAGATAGTGGGCCCGCAATGTCCCAATCAGCAAGGGAAACCACCCAATTGCTCGAAGGCCCGTCAGCTCTTAATGGAACACCAATGGTAGATGGTGGGATGACTCCCGTCAAGCACAATAATCTGTCTGTACAATCAGCAGAAGAACGAAGTCAGCCACTGAATTCTGTCAACAATGATTCCACCAACATCGTTCTATCATTCACCTCTTCTTGTTCTTGTTCTTCCTCCTCTTCTTCTTCTTCTTCTCCCTCTTCTTCTCTATTATCAGCATGCGTCTCTGCTTGTGCTCCTTCGTCAACAGGGTTACTCAAACCCTCATAGACAAGTGGAAAGTAGGCAACATAGTCGTCCCTCATAGATGGCCCGGCTCCAAAACCTTCCAATTGTCTTGAAATCACGTACACGACCATCTCAGTAGTCTGCTCGTGAAGTAAATCTAGCAAATCTCTATCATCTTGTAAAGATGCTCTGATTCATCTGCCAGTATTGGTGCTGGTGAGGTAAAATAATTGATACTCGATCCTGTTCGGGTCAGTCCGCAACAACTTGTGAACCTCCCTCACTAGTGAGTTAAAACATAGCTTATTGGATGACATCATCACGAGTTGCTCATCCCCATCTACATATTCTGATCTCTCCCATCGTCCACTGTGTTGTACAATAATGCGACATCTAACCATCTGCAATTTATAAACAATGCTACATGAGGCCACGATTAAACCCTAAACCCTATTAAACCCTAAAACCTATAAAACCTTAAAAGCCTAAACCCTAAAACCTAAAACCTATTAAACCCTAAACCCTAAAACCTAAACCTAGAATCCTAGGTGAAAACAAGAAAATTTGTCTAAGTGTAACAACTAGGTGAAAAAGCCACGATTAAAAATTCGATTAGCATCGATTAAAAAATTTGAACTATAATCGATGCTAAATAAAAGTCACGATTAAAAATTCAATTAGCATCGATTAAAATAATTGAATTAATGCCTCGATTATTTTTAAAATGAACATCAATTAATTTCATCTAGGCCTCGATTATTTTACATTATTCCTCGATTAAATTAAACCTACCCTCGATTAAATTAAACAATTGAAGTCTAAAAAAATGTCTCGACTAAAGTTAAAATAGCCTCGATTAGTTGACATTATTCATCGACTAAATTTAAATTATCCAAGATTAATTCTAATGGCCTTGATTAAGTCTAGAAAATGTCCTCGATTAATTCTAAAAAATTCCTCACCTACATTTAAAATAGACTCGATTAATTTACATTATTCCTCGACTAAATTTGAATTAACATCGATTGACTCTAATGGCCTCGATTAGTCTAGAAAATATCCTCGATTAATTCCAAAAAAGCCTTGACTAATTTTCAAATATCCTCGATTACTTCTAAGAGCCTCCATTAATTCTAAAAAATACCTCGATTAATTATAATAACCACGATTAATTTTAATAGCCACGATGAAATAGTCTACGACATGCAAATCATCAATATATAAAAGATTAAAGAGTACGACATGCAAATCTCTCTCCGTCGCTTATTTTCAAATTAAATCTAACAACACATGCAATGTATATAATCTAAACAATAAATATTTACAAAATAAGTTCAAAAAAATGGAGAGTACAAAACGTACCTTTGAAAATTGGTGGAAATTTTCGAGCTCTACTTTTTTCTTCTGAAAATTCTTTCGCCCGCCTTGCTCCAAAATATTTCTCCAACTTTTGCTCCTCTCGGTCAATTTCTATTGTGGTGTGAATAAGCTTGTATTATATAGTGTCAATGAGCTCGACGAAGCACTCTATTTATTCAAAAATTTAACTCAAATTTAACCTACCTCCTTATAAAACATTAAATAAAGCATGTAACCTTTAGCATGTATTAAATTCGGTCCAACCTTCCCCTTCTTTTCATTTAATGAAGCTAGTAATCTTTCCTTCTTTTTATTTATTGAAAGTCAGTAATTACCCCACTTACACACAAGGTAGAGAACATTGCCTCGATTCATTTTAATGAAGGCCTCAATATATTAAATTACATGATCCACGATTAATGACATAAATCTAGGTATTTTTTTAAAAAATAATCGAGCCTTGTTAAAAAAATAACGGCGACAATTTTACAAAAAATAATCGCGGCTTTTAAATATTAATCGAGGCTTTTACAAAAATAATCGAGGATTTTAAAAAATAATTGAGACCATTTTAAAAACAATCGAGGCTTTTAAAAAATAATCGAGGATTTTACAATATAATCGAGGCTTCTTAGAAATGTTTGTAATATAATCGAGGCTTCTTAGAAATGTTTGTAAAAAATAATCTAGGATTTTACAATATAATCGATGCCTCTTACGATGGAAGAAATAATAATCGAGGCTTTAAGAAGCCTCGATTATTTTTACGTAAATAATCGAGGCAATGTTTGTAATTGCATTCTTTGAATTTTCAATCGAGACAATTTTTTAAAAATAATCGAGGCTCAACATATATATCAATGAAGGCTTGTAATTTCAATCGAGGTATTTTTCCAAAACTAATCGAGGCTACAAAATTAATCGAGGCTTCCTCAAATATAATCGAGGCATTCACAATTAGGGTTTCGGTTTTAGGGTTGTGCATTCTCTGAAAATGATCTGACAAAGTACACTGACCCAATGATTGGGTGTGGGGACCAAGTCTATTATAGTACAAATTACCTAACAAACTACCTATTTTTAAAAGTGGTTGTTTTTTTCCCAATAACTATTTACTTTTGTCTACTTTTACCTATTTTGACTATTTATATATTATGAAAAAAAAATTACATAAACAAATCTTTAAGTTTCATCCGGTTTGCATAAATATCCTAACTTCCACAATTCTTTCCTAGGGCATACCACCAACTCAATCGGTTAGAGACTCGTGCTGATAACGGAGAAAATTTCACTTTTGGTCCCATAGGACACGCCCCTCTCCCCGTTTGGTCCTAGAGCTGTCTGTTTTGGTCCTTTTTAAAAAAAATCGCTCACTTTTAGTCCCATAGGATTCAAACTATCACTTTTAGTCCCAGGGTTTTAAACGTCTGTTAAAGGATAATTGACGGAAACGGCGCACGTGCGGCACGTGTGGCTTAAACAAGCGGGAGTTAAACAAAAGTCGATCTACTGTCAGAATTTCCGAAATTCAAACCCTACCCTCAAGAAATCCCCAAATTCGACCCAAACCCAAACCCTAATTCTGCCCTAATTTGACCCCCAAATTCAACCAAACTTTGAAATTGCATCTAAAGTAGTACCCAGCATGATTCGACGGAAGACTTTCTTGCCATTACCGCACCCAAATTACGGTAAGCTTCTTCCTCTCTCGTTTTTTCGGTCACAGTTAGAATTTCATCACTCATCTTTCATTTTTACTTCAATTTTCACTGTAACAACGTTTTTTCATGGTTTTTTGACAGTGAGTACAGCTATCTAGAAGGCACCTGATGAAGACTCAAATTCATGTTTTTTCCTTTATCTTTTTTACACCATTTATAAGTGTTTAGTATAGAGTCTAGTCTAGTTTTGGGGGGTAAAGCTGATTGCAGGAGGCTGAGGGCACAAAACCACCACAACGGGCACAGACAGGTGCTATTTATGCTGAGGGCACAAAGGACCAATTTTCCTGCCGAGGACCCAGTCAAAGTTGTTGCAAGAAATATACAACAGAATCGCGGGACAGTTCCTATATGCACGTGGAGGTGATGTGGCGGTCAGTTCCGAGTCTTGGGGAGGTCTAAACACGTTGGGAAGGAAGTGGGGACATCAGAAAACTGCTGGAGACGCTAGGGTTTGTTGCTACCACTCCTAAAATCAAGGAAGAATATGGAGCATGAATTTGAGGAAGTGGAGGAGTGCAAGAACCCCTGCGTGGGTGAAATCTGGGCTGCTTGAAGCCTTAATTCATTGGCTATAAATACTTTTATCTGTTTTTATATCAAGGGGGCGCGTACACACACATATTCTGTACCTCGAAGATACAATTTACTATTTTCGTATTTAGTTTAGTATTTGGATATTCTGTCTGCCTGAAGCTGGCGGTTTGCCCGCAGAAAGGTAGTTCAGTTGTTTTGTTGGCAAAACTGGGGTTGGGCCCAGGAGTTAATCGAGTTATTTTCTTTCCAAGTAAGATGTCTTTTATCATTTCTTTTACTTCTGTTTCTATGTTTAGTGGCTAAGTATCCACAGTTCAAGTCAAATTAATAGTCTAAGGGTAGAATATGTGCATGAGGTAATCGGACTTTAACGCCTTAAGGGTTCACAATCTTAACTTGTTTTTCACTTAGACATAGGTAAAGGGTGGTTGGAGATGAAAGCGCGCATTTCTGATTAACTGGTACTAGTGTTAGTTACGTGGGAGTGTATAGGTGACCCATGCCTCGATACCCGCATAGTAACAAGTCCGGGGGTGACAGCCTTGGTAGTTGAGATTGAGTAGTATATGCAGGCACAAGACCGTGTCAAACCTACTAGAATCGGGTCGCTTTTGCCCTCAAAGCTGCTATGCTTGCAAAACCTTTGTGTGATTCTCTCCTTTGGTTCCTGTATAGTTAGGTTCCTAGGTGTCGATCATATCATCTAGACGATATAATGTAAGAAGTGATTGGGGAGTGGCCGATCGTATCCATTTTCTATAACCGATTAACCCTCAAAGTGACAATTACCAATATTTGGCCATAGGGATTCGGTTTTTGACCTTTTTGCTAGTGTGGGCACAACGGGTAGTAGTGGTAATTACATATGTTTTACCTGGGATTGCGCATACCTACCGAATGACTTGATGCTTTGACTTGAACACTTTTATTACTGATATTTTCTCATGTGATTCCCTTTTCAGCATTTAGTTAGTTTAAGTTTATTAGCAAGGTTTTTAGAGTAACACTGAAGACCCAAACCAAAACTAAGAAAAGACAGAAGGTTATAAACACTCCTCGTGGGATCCACATCCGTCTTCACCTGCTATACTAGCTGTTGATGGCAGATTAAGCATTTGTGGACTGTTTGCCCGCAAGTGTATTTTGCACACTAAAATGACGGTGTGCCAAAATTGGCGCCATTGCCGGGGAGTATAATCGTACTTTTCTGTCTATTTACTGTTTTACCTTAGTATATGCTTCGTTCTAACCACGCAGAAGATTTACTCTACGATCCGGAGATAGAGAGGTCAGCGAGGGCAAGAAGGGCACAAGCTAGGGCATTTTTGAAAAGACCGCAGAAGGATAATCAAACTGAAGGATCCAGTGACGATTTGACCTTAGGCGAAAAAAGTCAAGCAAGCAACGAACAAGCTGAGACAAGCAACGTCAATCCACTCTATTCCGAAGAAGAGATGGAGGACGATCAGATATCAAACCACGAGGAAGAATAACAACAAAGACCACCACCGCACACCCTTACTTTGAGACAGCTGAGTTTCCCTCAAACCATGAACATGCGTCCCACTGGCATCGTTTTGCCCACAACTACTGGTAACTGGGAGCTGAGGGAAAACTTCATCTCGATTTTACCCAAATTCCATGACCATCCAGGGGAGGATCCACAATGACATCTATAAGATTTTGAGATGGCATGTGAGATGCAACACACACGAGCTAATGGGACAGGCGAATACATTCGCCTGGTTTCTTTTCCTTTCACCTTGCAGGACGGAGCTCGAGAATGGTTATACACTATTCCTGCCAGGAGTGTAACCAACTGGAGTCAACTCCAGCAAAAGTTTCTGGAAAAGTACTTCCCTACATCAAGAGTGCAGAGCATGAGAAAGAAGATCTCAACCAGAAAGGCTGGTCCCCACGAGAGCTTTTACGACTACTGGGAGCGTTTCAAGCAATTGCTCTCGAAATGCCCACATCACCAGATTCCAGATCATGACATAGTAAACTACTTTGTCTCGGGGTTGAGAAGCGAGGACCAAGCCCTACTGAATGCAGCATGCGGAGGATCTATCCTGAACAAGAGGGCAGCTGAGGCTCTAATACTTATTGGAGAAATGGCCGAGGAGAACAGAGACGATTCATATGAAAGAACAAGTGTTGCCGCTGCGGGCAAAACTATCTCTGTGCCTGAAACTGATGACCGAATCGAACAACTTTGCAACAAGATGGAGAAAATGATCACCATGTTTTCCGTCAATACCTTGCGAATTTGTGGGGTATGTGAATTGATGGGGCACCACTCTGACCAGTGTCCACAATTGAAGGAGAAGGAAGAAACGGTTAACGCTATGGATGAAGGGCACAGAAGGAGGCACAATCATTTTGCCCCCAACTACAGTCAGAGGCAGACAGCACCATACTATCCTGCGCCCGCAGCAAGACCGTCTTTATCAGACATGGTTCACAAGATTGTGAATGAAACGGTGGAGGTACAAAAGAAATCAGAAGCTTTCGAGCAGGAGACAAGGAATGGACTGAACTATTTGGGATGACAAATATCCCAAATTAGTGATGCAATCGCAAGGATGGAGAAAGCTAAAGGAATTCTGCCCTCACAGACAGAACCACCAAAAAAGGCTGGGGTAAATGCAATAACACTGAAGAGTGGAAGGCAACTGCCTGTACCATATCTAGAGACTGCAGATGATGATGCCCACAACGATGGTGAGCCCACAAAGGAGGAAGCAGAGTTGCGGGCAAATGACGAACCAAAAGTAGTTGTGCCCAAACCCGTCTTGAAGAGTAATATTCCAAAAGAGATCGAGGTGCCCTTACCATTTCCAGGAAGGATGAAGCGAAACAAAAAAGAAGCAGAGGATAGGGATCTAATGCACATCTTCAAGAAAGTGGAAATCAATGTTCCCCTACTGGACGTAATCAGGCAGGTGCCCCGATATGCCCGTTTCCTGAAGGACTTATGTACAAAGAATGTGAGATTCACAGAGGAGGCACAAGTGGTTGTGAATGAAAATGTGTCAGCATTATTGCAGAAGAAGCTGCCTGAAAAGTTCGGAGACCCAGGGATGTTCTTTATTCCCTGTGAAATTGGAGGACTTCGAGTTGAGAGAGCTATGCTGGACTTAGGGGCATCGATCAATGTTATGCCCCTAAGCATTTTTGAAGAGCTGTCCTTAGGACCGCTCAAGGATACAAGGACCATTATTCAATTGGCCGACCGTTCCAATGTTTACCCCGAGGGAGTGCTTGAAGATGTACTAATCAAAGTGGAGAGTCTGATTTTCCCAGCAGACTTCTATGTGCTGGATATGGGCAAAACCAATCCAAAGGCTGTCTGTATACTTTTGGGCAGACCATTCATGAAGACGGCACATATGAAGATTGATGTCAATAAGGGCACATTGACGTGCGAGTTCAATGGAGACAGAGTTACCTTCAACATCATGGAGGCAATGAAGTACCCCAATGACACTGAGGGTGTACATATGATTGACGTTTTTGAGCATATGATCCAAGAAGAAATGCCAAGGCTGCTGGCAAAGGATCCACTTGAGTGGGTACTTCAGAACAATAAGATCGATTGGGACGTTGAAGAGGAACGAGATAAGCAAATCAAAGAGGCAATTCTGCAATTGTATCACATCGAAGCCAATTTTTCAAGGGATACACATCTGCCTTTGCCCACAACAAGGCAGGGTGATAAACTGGTGCGGTCTATCATTAAGCCACCTAAGCTGGAGTTGAAGGAGTTGCCCGATCACCTCAAATATGCCTATTTGGGCGAATGAGAGAATTTGCCAGTTATAATCAGTTCATCATTGACCATGAAGCAGGAAGTCAAGTTGATAGCACTATTGAAGATGCACAAGGAAGTAATTGGATGGACCTTGGCCGACATCAAGGGTATAAGTTCCACCATTTGCATGCATCGGATCCAGTTGGAAGAAGGGGCAAAACCAGTGCAAGATCCCCAAAGGAAGCTGAATCCCTTGATGAAAGAAGCTGTGTTAAAGGAGATTCTAAAGCTGCTCGATATGGGCATTATCTTCCCTATGCCCAACAGTGAGTGGGTGAGTCCTATTCACGTTGTGCCCAAAAAGTCTGGAATCCAGGTTGTGGAGAATGAAAACAAGGAACTTATTCATATGAGACTGCAGACCGGATGGAGAGTTTGCATTGACTACCGCAAGTTGAATGCAGTCACAAAGAAGGATGATTTTCCTTTACCTTTCATCGATCAAATGTTGGAGAGGCTTGCGGAAAAATCGTACTTCTATTTTCTAGATGGGTATTCTGGTTATATGCAAATCGTGGTGGCCCAAGACGATCAAGGCAAAACGACATTCACTTGCCCCTTTGGCACATTTGCCTACAGAAGGATGCCTTTTGGCCTTTGCAACGCTCCAGGCACATTCCAACGCTGCATGATGAGTATATTTTCTGATATGCTTGAGACTTGTATTGAGATCTTTATGGACGACTTCACGGTTTATGGAGATAGCTTTGATCAATGCCTTGATCATTTGAGCAAGGTACTTAGCTGCTGTGTGGAAAAAGACTTGGTGTTGAATTATGAGAAGTGTCACTTTATGGTGAGAGAAGGAATCATGCTGGGACATGTAGTATCCGAGCGAGGAATTGAGGTGGACAGGGCAAAAGTGGAGGTCATTGCCAAATTTCCCTATCCCATTAATATTAAGCAGATTCGGGCATTTCTAGGCCATGCGGGTTTCTATCGTCGATTCATTAAGAACTTCGCAAAGATTGCTCAACCACTCACAAACCTACTACAATTGGAGGTAAAATTTGACTTTGATGATGACTGCAAGAAAGCTTTTCATACATTGCAGAATATGTTAGTGTCTTCCCCTATTATCCAACCTCCGGATTGAGGAATGCCATTTGAGGTGATGTGTGATGCCAGTGGATTTGCCGTGGGAGCAGTTTTGGGCCAGAAAAGAGGCAAAGAGAGCTATGTTATCTATTATGCCTCCAAAACATTAAATGCCGCGCAACGCAACTATACAACCACGGAGAAGAAGCTGTTAGCAGTAGTGATTGCTTTTGAGAAGTTCTGTTCCTATCTGCTGGGGGCACAAGTGATTGTTTACACGGATCACGCAGCCCTAAGGTACCTACTGTCTAAGAAGGAGTCAAAGCCGAGACTCATAAGGTGGATATTGCTCTTACAAGAGTTCGATGTGCAGATCAAAGACAAGACTGGGGCAGAAAACTTGGTTGCAGACCATCTCAGCCGTCTGATGGTTGAGAGCAAGGAAGAAATCACTGAGAATTTTCCAGATGAGCACTTGTATGAGGTTGCAGGCAAAACAGCAAAGGAGCCATGGTTTGCCGACATAGTAAACTACCTGGTCGCAAGGCAGTTTCCAGTTGGTTTGAGTGACTATTAAAGGAATAAAATGAAGCGTGAGTTCAGGTTCTATCTATGGGAAGCACCAACTCTTTGGAAAATTGGAACTGATCAAGTCATAAGAAGGTGCGTCAGTGATGATGAGGTTCTAGACATCTTGAGGTTCTGCCATAACAATGCATGTGGAGGGCATTTTGGCCCACGAAGAACATCAAGGAAGGTATTAGATGGAGGATTTTACTGGCCTACATTATTCAGGGATGCTTATATATTTGTGAAGAAGTGCAAGAATTGCCAGATGACTGGGAATATTTCTATTCGGGAGGCCATGCCACAAACACCTATCATGCCCGTGGAAGTCTTCGACATATGGGGCATAGATTTCATGGGACCATTTCCCAAGTCAGGTAATAATCTCTACATTATCCTGGCTGTAGATTATGTGTCCAAGTGGGTGGAGGCAAAAGCCACTCTAACGAACGATGCAAATACAATAGTGAAGTTCCTTAGGGCAAATGTGTTCTGTCGCTTCGGAATGCCCAAAGTCCTGATTAGTGATCAAGGGACTCATGTCTGCAACTCAGTCATAAAGAAGATGATGGTAAAGTATGGGGTCACACACAAGGTTACTACTGCATATCACCCCCAGGCAAATGGACAAGCAGAAGTCTCAAACAGGGAGATCAAAAATATTCTGGAGAAAGTTGTTGGACCAAGGCGCAAAGACTGGAGCAATCATTTGGAAGATGCTCTGTGGACATATCGCATAGCCTACAAGACACCTATTGGGATGTCTCCCTATAGGTTGGTTTTTGGAAAATATTGCAATTTTCCCGTGGGAATGGAGCATAAAGCATTTTGGGCAATCAAGAGGTTGAACCTCAATAATGAATGCGCTGGAATTGAGAAGAAGCTGCAGATCCAAGAATTGGAAAAGTTAAGGTCCGAGGCCTATGATAATGCTGTGATGTATAAGGAAAGGACCAAGAGATACCACGATGCACTCGCAAGGGGCAAATAGTTGCTCTGTGGGCAAAAGGTACTCGTGTTTAACTCAAAGCTCAAATTGCATGCGGGCAAATTAAAGTCAAAATGGATGGGCCCCTATCTGGTACAACATCAACACCCAAGTGGAGCAATCGATCTGGTGAACCCAAAAGATGGGTGTGAATTTCGAGTTAATGGCCAGAGGGTGAAACCATATTTCGAGCAAGAGAAGGAAACTTGGGCAGAAACCCAAGTTTTGAGCAGTCCTGAGTACTACTGAAGGCACAACACAGTCGAGCCAAAGACCTTAAACAAAGGCGTTGGACGGGAGGCAACCTAGTTTGTTTACTTGCTTTAATTTCAATTATGTTTGTTATTTGTATTTTGTTTGTGAATTAACGCTGCAGGAAGGCAAAGACTGGAAACGCATCACTGTGGGCAAAGTAATGTGCAGGGCACAACAAGGTTTAAGTGTGTGGGTGGGGTACTGTGGCAGAGTTAACTGATTGGACAGAAACAGTAGCTGCAGAGACGGTTGGTTTTCCCCATGTAAGTAACGATAATGGTTGAAAATTGAGGCCGAAAAAAGGGGAGTGAGGGAGAGATGATATATCCATATCATTATTTTGAATTATAAACATATCTCCTTCCTCAATTCAAAATCCCCCAATTCTCTCAAAATTAGGCACAATCGTCCCCTAATTTCTCAGCCACGATCTCTCTGCACAAACCCACCACCCTCGCAGCACCCCACGTCCCCAGAAGCATTTCAAATACCCCTCTCCACCTTCGATTTCTCACAAATCGAGCCAGACAAACCCTACTTCCCAAATTTCTCAAAGAAAAAAAATGGTGAAGGCAAAAAAAACCGGAGAGACTGCCAAGCGAGGCACACGTCGCTGTGCCCGCAACGCCGTCGAATCATCGCAAGAGACGACGCAGACCACCCATTCGACTCAGCCAGAGGAGCCGAAACAAAGCACTGAGCCCGTTCTCAACCCCTCACCGATCCAAACCATTCTGCCACAATACCCACCACTCCCGCCGCCGCAAGTAGAGAAAAAAAAAACGAGCACCGCCGAAGGCTAAGGACGGTGCGTCGAAGAAGAAGAAATTTGAAGCTGATAAGGTCAAACCTCAGAGCCCACCATTAGCTGGGCAAAACCCTGACCCAACACCTACACCTGAGAAGCCACCAACCCCTAAGAAGCCGCCGACACCCCAACCCAGTGAAGAAATAGATGATTCTGAGCCTGAGAAAGAACCAGAGAAAGACGGGGAAGACGATGGTGAACCAGAGAAAGAAGATGAGGCGGAGGAAGAAAAACAAGATGGCAGTGGTGATGAAGAAGAAGGCGGCGATGAAGAAGAAGGAGATTATGAGTCTGAAGGTGAGAGCATGGAGGAAGACGACAAAGAGGAGGAGAAATTAGAGCAAGATCATCAAGAGGAGAAGGAGAAAGAACTAGAACCGGAAAAGGAGAAAGAGGAATCGATGGAGGACGACAAAGTTGCCTCAGAAGGATCTACATCTGAGAATGCCCACAACCAGTCTGAGCAACCGAAACAGGCACATCCAGATCCACCTGCACAAAAGAAAAAGTTGAAAAAGGCAAAACCACAGGAGATCCCAAGGGAGGCACAAAGGGAACCAAGTCGAAGCAAGGGTCCCGATGTGCCCGAAAAGTCTAAGAACAAGTCAAAGGAAACCAAGTCAACCAGCAAAGAGTCAAAGAAGCCAGTCAGCAAGGAGTCGAAGAAACAAGAGAAGCTACCCACCAAGAGGAGGCTACAAGTGGAGCAGTCCAACAATGAAGAGGAAGAGAAGTCGGTGCACAGTAAGGAAGTGAAACCGGAAATCCAAATCATCCCAGCTCCCGTTCAATCCTATGTGCCCGCAAGGGTGAAAAAGGGCACAAAAAGCAGGGTGCCACTCAGAACTCTCCCACGCCGCTCGGTGAAGGAGGAGAAGGAGGATCCAAGCAGCTCAAGACAAGGAATTGTCGAGAGATTGAACAAGAAGAAGCATCTGCCCTTGTACGTTCTTCATGACAGCACGCTGAATACACTTGGAGTCATGGACCAAGTGTATGAATATTTTGCTAACATCGGTTGGGAGCAAGTACTTGGCTGGAGGAACACGGTACGCCCTTCTTTAACCATCGAATTTCTTTCCTCATATGAGTTCAAACCAGTGCAGGGATTTGGTCTGGAGACACCCGGAGTTGTGAACTTCTATATAGCTGGAGAGAGCTATAGCATGTCAATCTCAGGATTGAATCTGCTGTTGGATTTCATCCAACCAAAAGATGTCCATTCGAAATGGTACAAAGAAGCAGCAACCAGCGTTGGCAACGACTGGAGTCGAAACATTCAGCAACGGTGGGAGGAAATTGGAGGCAAAAGCTTCTATCTTTCGGGCTCAAGCAAGGACAAGCACATCTCTGACCATGCCCTCCAGATTTGCCATAGATGGATGGCATTCAACCTTTACGGGCGCAAGGATGGCACAGGCCAAGTCACGCAGCAGGAGGTGTTCCTATTATGGAACATGGTGCACAAGCGGAAGGTCAACCTCAGCTACATTCTGGCGATCCAATTGCAGGCTCAGACCAGCAACACCAGAGCAACTGTTGTAGCTTTGGGCACGTTCGTGGCTAGAATATTTGAAGGTTTGAAAGGTGGCGACCTCGATGACGTCTTTGAGGGGTACCCAGAGCTTGACGAAGAGACAGAGTATCTCGATACCCAGAGGCTGGAGCGGATGCAACTAGTTGGGTTCACTGAAGAGAACACCCCATACTTCATCCCTTTTGATGAACCAACATACTTTGACAAGAGAAAGGCCCCCAAGGCACAAGAAGGATCACCCAGGGCACAAGAAGGACTGAGCAGGGCACAGAGCAGTACAGATTCAAAGAAGCATGAAAGAGTTGAGAAAGCCCTGCAGAGCATTTGTGTTCATCTCGGGTTAGACTACCCCTCCTCTCCTTAAGTCATGTTTTATCCCCAGTAGTTTAGGATTTGTTTTTTTTATTTTTGTTTGTGTGTTTAGTGTCTAGTTTTGTTTTTATAATTGCGTTTGTATATATAGAGTCTATTTTGGGCATATCTAACCCACATTACTGCTTGTGCCCGCAAGGGCACTTTGCACAGCAAGTGTGTGGGAGGGATATGCCTAGGTCGTTGTGTTTGTATGTTTTGTTTTTATTTTGTGTGTGCATGTTGAGTCTATAGCATATGAGTCATAGATTGACATTGGGCATATGTGGACATAAATTTATTGTTAGGCAGATGGAATTAATCAATCGCATGTGAAAGCAATATATAACTACCCAGTGAGCTTTGAGCCCAAATTAACATTTGCGACTTCTTTCTGTGTGTTTAAATTCCACCACCTCATTTAATGCTTACTTGCGTGTGCCCTGTCAAACTTGATTTCATGCATGCTTAGATGATTAAGGCATTTTCTTTCGTCGTTATTTGGCCATATTATTCACTGATAAATGCTTCCCATTGCTGCCATTATTTGAGCCTGCTTAATTGTTCATGACCTACGTTCTGAAAATCTCTCTTTAAAGAGTATCTTATGACTGGGAAGGAAACCTTTATGCTCGTATTGGTAGCATGTTTAAGCCAAATAGTGACAGGATTCCAGAAATGGGAACACAGAAAGAAAATAAAAAAAATAATAAAAAAAATAAAAAAATAAAAAAAAAAGTGTTTGAATTTTTATTTTCCCCAGGTTGTTATGTGGGCACAAAGCTGCCAGTGCTGATTTTGCCCGAATACTATTGAAGGTAGCCAGTTCCTAAATATTTCCAACCTTGATCCGCATGCCCCATTACAACCCTCACAGGACCTTTTGATATGCATGCATGTGAATAACGTACATTGTTTATACAGGGTGTTTGCAAGTTTGTTAATGATGATTTGGTGGAATTGTTGAAAGTAAACACTTAACCTAAACACTCGAGAAAAAGGCGAGCTGAGTGTACACTACAATAGTAGCCTGAGTTTGATTGATTCAATTTGCCTGCATCATTATGTTCGACTGTTATGCCCTTTATCAACTTATGATTCATATGTTGTATTGTCTTATTTTGAGTCATTTGAGTCTTCTGTTTTTTGTTGTTGTTTTGAGTGAAAGTTACATTCATACTTGAGGACAAGTATAGTCCAAGTGTGTGGGTGTGATGAAGACTCAAATTCGTGTTTTTTCCTTTATCTTTTTTACACCCTTTATAAGTGTTTAGTATAAAGTCTAGTTTAGTTTTGGGGGTAAAGCTGATTGCAGGAGGCTGAGGGCACAAAACCACCACAACGGGCACAGACAGGTGCTATTTATGCTGAGGGCATAAAGGACCAATTTGCCTGCCGAGGACCCAGTCAAAGTTATTGCGAGAAATACACAACAGAATCGCGGGACAGTTCCTATATGCACGTGGAGGTGATGTGGCGGTCAGTTTCGAGTCTTAGGGAGGTCTAAACACGTTGGGAAGGAAGTGGGGACATCAGAAAACTGCTGGAGACACTAGGGTTTGTTGCTACCACTCCTAAAATCAAGGAAGAACATGGAGCATGAATTTGAGGAAGTGGAGGAGTGCAAGAACTCCTGCGTGGGTGAAATCTGGGCTGCTTGAAGCCTTAATTCATTGGCTATAAATACTTTTATCTGTTTTTATATCAAGGGGGCGCGTACACACACACATTCTGTACCTCGAAGATACAATTTACTGTTTTCGTATTTAGTTTAGTATTTGGATATTCTGTCTGCCTAAAGCTAACGGTTTGCCCGCAGAAAGGTAGTTCAGTTGTTTTGTTGGCAAAACTGGGGTTGGGCCCAGGAGTTAATCGAGTTATTTTCTTTCCAAGTAAGATGTCTTTTATCATTTCTTTTACTTCCGTTTCTATGTTTAATGGCTAAGTATCCACAGTTCAAGTCAAAGTAATAGTCTAAGGGTAGAATATGTGCATGAGGTAATCGGACTTTAACGCCTTAAGGGTTCACAATCTTAACTTGTTTTTCACTTAGACATAGGTAAAGGGTGGTTGGAGATGAAAGCGCGCATTTCTGATTAACTAGTACTAGTGTTAGTTACGTGGGAGTGTATAGGTGACCCATACCTCGATACCCGCATAGTAACAAGTCCGGGGGTGACAGCCTTGGTAGTTAAGATTGAGTAGTATATGCAGACACAAGACCGTGTCAAACCTACTAGAATCGGGTCACTTTTGCCCTCAAAGCTGCTATGCTTGCAAAACCTTTGTGTGATTCTCTCCTTTGGTTCCTGTATAGTTAGGTCCCTAGGTACCGATCGTATCATCTAGATGATATAATGTAAGAAGTGATTGGGGAGTGGCCGATCGTATCTATTTCCTATAACCGGTTAACCCTCAAAGTGACAATTACCCATATCTGGCCATAGGGATTCGGTTTTTGACCTTTTTGCTAGTGTGGGCACAACGGGTAGTAGTGGTAATTACATATGTTTTACCTGGGATTGCGCATACCTACCGAATGACTTGATGCTTTGACTTGAACACTTTTATTACTGATATTTTCTCTTGTGATTCCCTTTTCAGCATTTAGTTAGTTTAAGTTTATTAGCAAGGTTTTTAGAGTGACACTGAAGACCCAAACCAAAACTAAGAAAAGATAGAAGGTTATAAACACTCCTCGTGGGATCGACATCCGTCTTCACCAGCTATACTAGCCGTTGAGGGCAGATTAAGCATTTGTGGACTGTTTGCCCGCAAGTGTATTTTGCACACTAAAATGACAGTGTGTCAGCACCCTTAGGGTTTTTGATTTTGTTGATAAACGTAAGTAGAGTATGAAGTACTTAGAGGGGCTCTGTGAGCAGTTAGGGTACACGAGTGAGATGAGGTTTTATGGACATAATAAGAGGGGGGAGTTGAAGCCTCTCCTGTTAGAGGCTGATACCTGATTATTGATACTTAGAGCTAAGGAGAGTATGGAGTTTATGATATACTTGGAGGGTAAGAAGGATTCTGTGGGTGAGTTTGGGGAAGGTGTTGAAGGGGAGATAGAGTATTTGGATGAAGAGAATGACAATATTGACAATAATGAGGATGACACTGTCAAAATGTTGAAGGAAAGATATTTGAAAACCTATCAGTTAGTGGTTGAGCTAGATGATATTGTTAATGCTAGGAAGGGGTCTGAGGGAGAGATGAAGGGGCCTGGAACTGAGAGTGAGGCAGGGCTTGAGACTGATGCAGGGGATGCAAAGAATAGGATTGAGGGAGAGATGAAGGGTGGGGAAAATGAGGCAGAGATGAAGGGGCCTGGAACTGAGAGTGAGATGGGGCTTGGGACTGATGCAGGGGATACAAGGAATGAGATTGAGGGAGAGATGAAGGGTAGAGAAACTGAGGCAGATGATGTAGGCTTGGATGAGGGCATTATTGATCTAACTGTTCAGAGGGGATTGGGTACTGAGAGTGAGATGGGGCCTGGAACTGAGAGTGAGATGGGGCTTGGGACTGATGTAGGGGATGCAAAGAACGGGATTGAGGGAGAGATGGACAGGGGAAAGGGGAAGGGAATATTGGTTGAAGAGGATGTTTCAGACTCTTCTGATGAAGATGTTGACTTCACAGCTGATGATGATAGCTGTGATGAGTTATTAGATGATATCATCTTCAGTGAGAACATAGATAGAGATGTTGAGTGGATAGGGGGAATGGATCATGATGAAGAGGCAGATACTTCAGATTCTTAAGATGGTGAGGCATTGGAGGGAAGTGATTTTGACAGTGCAGATTCTGGAGAGGAAGAGAGAGAGACCAATGTGAGGGGTGTAGGGGGATCAAGAGCAAGGGTGCATGCACTTCAAGTAGGTCAAGTGTTTAGCACAAAGAATGATTTCAAGGATACTGTTACTGGCCAAGCTGTTGTAGAAGGTAGAGCTATTAAGTTTACCAAGAATGACATCAGAAGGGTGTATGCAAGATGTAAGAAGGCTGAGGAGGGGTGTGACTAGCATATCAATGCCTTGAAGGTCAAGGATGAAGCCTCCTTTCAAATCAGGGAGCTGCACTTGACACACACATGTACAAGGCAGTTCCATGGAACTAACGCCAAGTTAGGATGGCTGGCAAAGAAGTTTGAGAGGAACTTCATGTGTGATCCTAAGCTGAGTGTGAAGAGCTTTAGAAAGGCTGCCATTCCTGAGCTAGGAGTGTATGTGTCTCCACAACAAGCTATCAGAGCAAGGCAGAAGAGCTTGAAGAGCTTGCAAGGGAGTACCACTGACCAATATTCAAGACTGTGGGATTATGCAGATGCATTGCTGAAGGAGAACCCAGGATCCACAGTGATATTGCAGTGTGAGCATGTAGCTGGTGAGAACAAGTTTAGGAGGATTTATGTCTGTCTTGGGGCTGTGAAGAGAGGGTTCAAGTCTGGGTGCAGGCCATGGATTGGGGTGGATGGCTGCCACCTAACTGGAATGAATAGTGGGGTTCTATTGACTGCAGTAGCCATGGATCCAAACAATGATCCATATCCATTGTGTTATGCAGTAGTATCAGTTGAGAATAGGGCTGAGTGGGAGTGGTTTTTGAGGCTGTTGAAGGAGGATTTGATGTCTGAGAGGGAGGATGTGTACACCTTTATGTCAGACAGACAAAAAGGTTTAATTGGTGCATTTGAGATTGTCCTACCTGGGGTTGAAAACAGGTTCTGTGTAAGGCACTTACATGGGAACCTAAAGAGGACTGGGTTTAGGGGTCAACAGTTTAAGAAGTTGCTCTGGAAGGCAGCAAATGCTACCACTATTCCTGCATTTGATAGTGTCATGCAAGAGATAGAGGTTGTGGATAGAAAGTTCTTGGAGTGGCTGCAAGCCAAACAACCCTCTGAGTGGTCTAAATCACACTTATCTGTCTTTGGGAAGTGTGATACTCTTGTCAATAACATGTGTGAGCAGTTCAATGCATGTTTGTTGGATGCGAGGGAGAAGCCTATACTCACAATGCTGGAGTGGATAAGGGAGTACATGATGTCTAGGCTTCACAGGTATAGAGTGAGGGCTGAAAGGAAGTGGGAGGGTAGAAAGATTTGTGGAAAGATTAGAACAATTGTTGGGAAGCTGATTAAGACTGTTGGAGACTGTATTCCTGTGAAGGAAAGTGAATACAACTATGAGGTCTCCTGTTTTGATGGTTCAAGGTATGCAGTCAACTTGCAGGACCAGACTTGTGCCTGCAGGAGATGAGAGTTGACTGGCATACCATGTCTGCATGCTGTGAGTGCTATTTGTTCTGAGGGAGGGGATCCAGAAGATTATGTGAATGAATGCTACTCAGTGGACACATATGCATCAGTCTACAACCATGCAATTAGCCCAATGAATGGAGAAGAGCTGTGGGCTAAGACTGGTTATATACCACCCCTGTGCCATCCACATTCACTAAAAAACAAAAGGGAAGACCTGCACAACTGAGGAGACCTTCTGCAACTGAAAGCCCAAAGAAGAAGCAGAAGTTGAGTGGAGTGCAGAAGCTAGGCAAGAAGAGGTTCAAGGTTACTTGTGCAGTATGTGGAGTGGAGGGCCATAACAGGCTTGGATGCCCTGTGACAAAGGTGCATTCTTAATTTAAAGTCTACTTCATGTTTGTGTTTAACAATTCCTAACATATTTATTATGTTTTATATAGAGAGCTGAAAAGGATGGTGATGGGGCTGCAAGAGAGAGTGTGGGAGCTCATATGGCTGCTGAAGTAGATCTACATATTTCATAACTTAAGTAATTGTACATAAGTTTATATTTATCCATTTGCTAATACTAGTTTTCTCTTATATGCTACCTAGGGAGCTCAGGTGGAGGCTGAGGAAACCACCACCCAACCTGATGAAGTGGTTCTCACACAACCTGACTTTCCCAGTAGCCAAAAGCAAGAGCAAGAAGAAACTGAAGATGATGTGATGGCTTTAATTGACAACTTCCACTTCAGCACCAAACCAACAACTAGGAGGGGAAGAAAGATGTTGGTAAGTTACTGCAATATACCTTCAGAGTCTGTTTATTTCAAGTTAATAATTGGTATTAACTTTCATGTCATGTGAAGGCAAGCAAGAGGCCTTAGAGCAAGAAGGAACTAGACAGGGCTCTAATGCCACCACCCAAACAAGCCTACTCCATTTCAGTTGCAGTGAGAGCCCCTGAGCCAGCCAAGAAAGGTGTTCAGATCAGAGCCCCCCCTCCCATGAGCTTCCATCCAGCTCGGTTGATTGGTGCTGCAAGCAAGGGAAAAGAAAAGGCAAGTGAACAAGCTCCCATGAAGGTCATCACTGAAGGGGGTAAGAAGTTTGTCACTCTATCTAGCCTTAAGTCTGCAGCAAACAAGGGAAAGGGTAAAGGAAGTGGCTCCAAAGGGGAGTGAAAGTGATCGGCATCTCAAAAAAACATCCCATTTTTTGTCTAACAGCTACTACACATTTTTTGTCTAACTGCTGTTTATTTTGCCTCAGTAAAACTAAAATATTCCTGCTGAATATGTTTTGATTACCTTCTGAAACAAACATATTGGAAGTGATGTATATTCAGATGCAATATTTCAGTTTGAGGAAGCCTAAGTTTATGTTAATTTGGCTTTGTTATTTCAGTTTGTTCAATTTCAGTTTGGTCTTTGGTGTTTGTTGAGTTGTATTTCATTTTGTTCAATATGCATGTTGCTCTTTGGTGTATTTGTTGAGTTAAATATCAGTTTGGGTTAAGTGATGTATATATTCAGATGCATGGTTTTGTGGGATGCTTGATGTATTTTGGTAGCATTTATGGGTTAATTGATTTGGTTTTGTTGGTTTTGTGTGAAGATTGATTTGGTTTTGTTGGTTTTGTGGGAATATTGATGTATATCCCTGCAAAAATAATGTGGAATCAGCCTAAAATGTCTGCAGAAAGTTGATTTAAATAATGTTATATTAGTTAGTTAATTTTTAATTTGGGACTGAAATTAAAATTCCTATGAGACCAAAATTGACAGTGATTTTAACGTTTACCGTAACAGAAGGACTAAAATCGACTGTAAAAAAAAATTGGGACTAAAACAGACAGCTCTGGGACCAAAAGGGGAGAGGGGCGTGTCCTATGGGACCAAAAGTGAAATTTTCTCGCTGATAACGTGTTATAAAATGGTTCCTTCCGGTTCTTCGTTCGTTGCATCAATCATATTGATAATTACAATAATAATAAACAAAGATATATGGAAGACACAAAATGGGAAGAGAAAATATTATTCTTTCATTCATTCAAGATGAATCCAAATCTTACAATATGTAATATAGGAATGAAATCTAAAAGGTTCACAATATATAAAGCCATGAATTAATGTCACAATTGATTATTTACAACAGACATTAGATTATTGTTTGTTTAGTTCGTCGAATTAATTTTTCTCACTTAGAAGTTTTTTTAAAGGAGTTCTCACTTTCAAGTTTAAATTTAACTGTTTCACAATTAAAAAAAAAAGGTTAAATCTAACTTGAGAAGACAATTGCCAGAAATTATATATTAATATCATCAACAATAGAATATATTATATTAATTACATAGTACATTTTATACATGTTAATATTATTATTTAATTTAGTTATAACTTCGAAACAATTAAAATAAGGAATATTTCTTTTGATATGAATAAAAAATGTACGATCCAATCCAGTACTATCATCAAATAAATATTAATTAATCACTGTTATGCTTGAAAACCCTACTCACTTTCTTATGAAAAAAATTAAATTAGAATGACCTTAATGTTAGCTCATTATAAGGAAATAAGGAATAAACCTTAAAGTTGGGTCTTCATAATAGGTGTGTGTAAAACCAAACCAAAACTAAAAAATCGAACTATACCGAGTTATTTGGTTCAGTTGGTTTGGTCATTTTTTATTTAATTTTAATTTGGTTTTGAATATTATATTAAAACCAAAATATAATTTGGTTTGGTTTCGATTTAAGTAAAAAATATTTTGGTTAAAACCGAATCAACCAAAATATATATACTATATTTATAATTTATGATTTATAATTCTATTATTAATTATACCTAAATTAATAAATTTAAAAGGTATTATATACCTAAATAATATTAGTAATTCTAATATTTAGTTTCATTTTTCTAGTTTTAGAATTTTTAAAATATTTACTTATTTAATAAATAATCATTTGTTATCTATTGATCAGTGCATTTATTTTCGTGTAAATGGATAAAAAGAGGCAAAACAAAATAGTAATTGGGAAAAAAAACAAGATATAAGGCTATAGGAGTTATTTGGGCAATTTGGAGTGTAAATGTCTACAATACCCCTATGACACACATGTCCCTACATTCCAATCATTGTGTGTAAGTGTACTATTTACACTTTTAATAACTACCCAATAAATGCACACACCTAACATATAAAAATCCAATTTCATGAATTTTAGGGTTAGGGTTAGAAAGTGCCACACTCTAAAACAACAAAATTTTTAAAAATGAAAATAAGCATAACGAAATTATTTTAAAAAATAACGTTAATGCACGTAAGGAAATTCTTTTAAAAAACTGACCTTACACTAACGTTATGAAAAAGAAAATAAGCATAACGATTTTTTTAAAAAAAACTAACGTTAATGCACATAACATTAAGTGAACATCAATCAATTATTCATTTAATATCAATCAATTATTCTCTCATTTTTTCGACCAAAATGAGGTAGGTAGAATGAATAAATATGTATTTGCATAGGTAGGTATTAGTTGATCCAAATTAAATTAAATTTAATGCATTTAATTTTGTGTAAGAAAGGTTGGTAGCGTAATATGCATATATTGAAGGTAGGGCGGAACATCCAAAACAATAAAACACAAAAAATGTCGATTCACTTCAAATAAAAGAGAAGAAATATATTGAGAGGTTGATCGAGAAGTTTTATGAACGAAGCAACGTCGTCTTCATCAAAGAACGGGCCGAGTAGAAGTTCCTAAATTTTGAAAGTATGTTTCGAGCTTATTTCTTCAAGAAATGTAGAATTTGTTTTAAGTTTAGGCTATCTGGTTTTATGTTTCTATGTTTCTACGTTGATTTTAAGTTTAAAAGCCATAATAATGAAATTATTATCTTTTCATGATAACGAAAGTTTTAAAAAGTCATAACTAAAATTAAAAGCCATAATAACGATATTATTATCATTTACAAAAGCCATGGTAACGATTATGTAAAATCCATAATAACGAAAGTGTAAAAAAGACATACCGAAAATTAAAAGCCATAATATCTGTCGTTATTTTTTTAACAATCGTTATTGTCATTTATATATAATAACGATTATTTAAAAAAAGCCATAACTAAAATTAAAAATAACGTTTAATTAAAAATAACGATTTATTAAAAGTAATAATAATGTATTATTTAAAATAATAATAACGATTGTTTAAAATTTATAATAATGATACTTGAAATATGAATAACGAAAGTTTAAAAAAGCCATAACGAAAATTATAATAAGCCATAATAACGATATTATTATCGTTTACAAAAGCCATGATAACGATTATTTAAAAGCCTTAATAACGAAAGTTTATTATGGAAAACATATCGAAAATTAAAAGCCATAATATCTATTGTTATTCTTTTAACAATCGTTATTATCGTTTATATATAATAACGATTATTTAAAAAAAAGCCATAACTAAAAATAAAAATAACGATTGATTAAAAGTAATAATAAAGTATAATTAAAAATAATAATAACGATTGTTTAAAAGTTATAATAACGATAATTGAAAGTTATTAATAACGATTATTTTATAATAATAACGATTGTTTAAAAGTTATTAATAACGATTGTTTTATAATTAAATTTTCGTTATGTTTAAATTTATTTTTCGTTATGTATAAATTTAATTTTCTGTTATGTATAAATTTAATTATCGTTATTCTTTTAACAATCGTTATTATATATAAATGATAATAACGATTATTTAAAAAAAAGCCATAACTAAAAATAAAAATAACGATTGATTAAAAGTAATAATAAAGTATAATGAAAAATAATAATAACGATTGTTTAAAAGTTATAATAACGATAATTGAAAGTTATTAATAACGATTGTTTTATAATAATAACGATTGTTTAAAAGTTATTAATAACGATTGTTTTATAATTAAATTTTCGTTATGTTTAAATTCATTTTTCTTTATGTATAAATTTAATTTTCTGTTATGTATAAATTTAATTATCGTTATTCTTTTAACAATCGTTATTATCATTTATATATAATAACGATTATTTAAAAAAAACCATAACTAAAAATAAAAATAACGATTGATTAAAAGTAATAATAAAGTATAATTAAAAATTTAATTTTCTGTTATGTATAAATTTAATTATCGTTATGTATATACTGAATTTTCGTGAGGGCTTATTTTTGCATATCGTTATGGTTAAATAGATTTATCGTTATTTTTCATTTTTTGTTATGTTTAAAATTAAGTTTCGTTATTGTTAAAATTTTCGTTATGGTTCGTTATGCTTATTTTTGAATATTTTCGTTATGACAGATGGTTAGACATCGTATTATTGTACGACATAGTGGTCGATGGGAGAGAGCTCAATACGTAGATGGTGTAGATGAGCAAATCATCATGTCATCGGATGGTTTCTGTTTTAGGTCACTAATTAGAGAGATTCATGAGTTACTGGAGACCAATCCCACATCTGTCGAGTATCAGTTATCGTGGATGTCGAGCACCAATAGTGGCAGACAGATCAAGACAAGACTGAAAGATGATGCAGATTTGCTTGACTTGCTCCACGAACAGAGCTCAGAGATGGTTGTGTATGTTGTTCAAAGAGGCTGCAGCAGCTCAAGGGTCATATCTGACACCATGCCAAAAGACAGAGATCCGGTTAGAGATGAGCAGAATGTTGATGACGATGCAGGCCCGCACGAAGGAGAGGAAGAAGAAGAAGTTGACGAAGAAGAAGAGATGCCCTCTACTGATGAAGATGAAGAGGAGAACGACATATCGACCTTGCTCGAATCATTGTATACGGAGTTTTGTGGTTGGATTCGTTCGACAGGGGGTAGAGGGCGATTGATGGGTATGATGGGAGGAGCAGCCTCATCGAAGCTCATCAGCTGATGGCACCATCAGTTGGATATCCAACTGCATCAGAGTATTATCCATGTCAATATTAACACACAAATTTAATATTCTAAATTATTTATATAAAAAAATTACCTGTCCATCAAATAATCTAGAGAAATCAGAGCTCCGGGATGAAAATGACCACTTCAAGCAGCGAGGTGTGGTCAACTGGCCTCCAACGACGCCCAACCGACGTCCAAGCTCGGGGAAAACCTCACAGGCCCATGTCTGTAAAACAAATTGCCATATCTTCTGATTAAAATATCAAGTAGATAAAACGTAAATTTAACTAATTACCTGAACGGTCCAAACAGGTCCATACTAATGATACGCTCCATCCTTCTCTCCGCCCATAGCCCGTCGAACTCTGGGGATGAGACTGATAAAGTGCATCAGCATCTGAAATGTGTAGCCCCCCCATGGAAAAGAATTCCAAGCATCAGTATCTTCCACCAGGGCCCACACCCAGCCATCGATCGGGCGTGAGGGGTCATTGCAAAATAAGATCCGATACACGACCAAGATGTTCGCAATCTTCACGTAGTCTGGAGGGTGATTGGGTAGTCTCTTAGCTGTGAACTTATCATACATCTATGTCACAGTCGTCTTTTTCCCTTCAAATAATCGGTAAAAGATGCCGTTACGCAGAATGGGATGAGCCGCATTCGGATCGAAGTTCGACGGGCCGAACTGTAAACCTGACACCAGTGCGAACTCTGAGGGCCCAAAGTGAAGTGTGGTTCCATTGACATAGAACCAACACTCTCTACCCTCGCGTGCAGGATCCTGGACACGCACCTCGCGACAGATCAAGGCATGCATCGCCTTGCGTGCTATACTACCCCCCCTAAAGTCCAAAAAATGTCCAAAACATCCAGATCTAAACATCTGGATCGTAGTCTGACCACCAAAATGCTCTAAGACCTCCCTAATATTCTCTATTAGCTCCAGCTTCATGTACATCAAAATATTTGGCTTCAACTTCTGGAGGGGGCGTCTAATCCACTGAATCTAAAATTAAATTTACAATACACAATTAGATAATAATTAAAGTTTTATTATTAAATTATTATTATGTTAATTTTACATTTAATCTCAAATTTAAATTTAAAGCTACGTTATTGTTAATTATTTGTATTATAATAATTATTATTATTATTATTTGTTATTATAATAATTATTATTAGTGTTAAAGTTTTATTATTAAATTATTATTATGTTAATTTTACATTTAATCTCAAATTTAAATTTAAAGCTACGTTATTGTTAATTATTTGTATTATAATAATTATTACTATTATTTGTTATTATAATTATTATTATTAGTGTTAAAAAAGTGTTATTATTTATATTAATTGTTTTTGTTTTTTTTTATTTTTTACTAATAGTATTTTTATTATTATTATTATTATTTGTTATTATAATTATTATTATTAGTGTTAAAAAAGTGTTATTATTTATATTAATTGTTTTTGTTTTTTTTTATTTTTTACTAATAGTATTTTTATTATTATTATTATTATTATTATTATTATTATTATTATTATTATTTGTATGTAATTATTATTATTTGTATTATAATAATTATTATTATTATTTGTATTATAATTATTATTATTAGTGTTAAAAAAGTGTTATTATTTATATTAATTGTTTTTGTTTTTTTTTATTTTTTACTAATAGTATTATTATTATTATTATTTGTATGTAATTATTATTATTTGTATTATAATTATTATTATTAGTGTTAAAAAAGTGTTATTATTGATACTAATTGTTTTTGTTATTTTTATTTTTTACTAACAGTATTATTTACACTATTATTATTATTATTATTATTATTATTATTATTATTATTATTATTATTATTATTATTATTATTATTTTAACCATAACGATTTAACTATTTAATAAAACGATTTAACTATAACGATTTAGTACAATAGGCATAATGATTTAACTATAACGATTTAGTACAATAATTAAAAAAGCAATAACGATTAATTAGAAATAGGCCATAATGATTTCATAAAGTTAGCATAACGATTTAATAAAATTTGCTTAACTATTAATTAAAAAAACCATAACGATTAACTAACAATACTCATAACGAAACTAGCATAACGAAACTTTTAAATTAGCATAACGATTAACGATTAAATACTCATAACGAAAGGCCATAATTTTTTAAATTAGCATAACGATTAACGATTAACGAAAGGCCATAACTTTTTAACGAAAGGCCATAATTTTTTAAATTAGCATAACGATTAACGAAAGGCCATAATTTTTTAAATTAGCATAACTATTCAAATTACCATAACGATTAATTTTTAAATTAGCATAACGATTAACGATTAAATACTCATAATTTTTTTCAAATTAGCATAACGATTAACGAATGTCATAACGAAACTTTTCAAATTACCATAACGATTAATTAAATAGTCATAACGAAAGGCCATAATTTTTTTTCAAATTAGCTTATCGATTAAGAATGTCATAACGAAACATTTCAAATTACCATAACGATTAATTAAATACTCATAACGACAGGCCATAAATTTTTTTCAAATTAGCATATCGATTAACGAATGTCAAAACGAAACTCATAACAAAAGGCCATAACGAAATTTTCATAACAAAACTCATAACGATTGGCACAAATTGGCACAATGATTTAATTAAAAACTCATAACGATAACTGTAAATACTCGACTAACCTCTCCCGCTTCAGCTTCAGACGATCGGTCTACATCTTCACGTCGTTCCTCCATCGCCTTCACGTCGTCGTTATGGTTAAATAGAAATATCGTTCGGGTTGGGTTTAGTAGAATTATCGTTATGGTTAAATTGAAATTTTTGTTAATGTTGAATTTAAATTTTCGTTACATATAACTATTCGTCTAACCTCTCCCGCTTCAGACGGTCGGTCTTCACGTCGTTCCTCCATCGTTGGTCGGTCTTCAACGTCGTTCCTCCGGCGAACAAGTTGATGTTTTTTTTTTCTTTCACAGAATGGTAGAGAGAGGAGTAGAAAGCAGCGAGGGTGAAAGAGGAGAAGTGAGAGAGAGAAAGAGAGTAAGAGAGGTAGTTACAAGAATTAAATACCGATATTAATGGAATTGATTCCATAACCATATCTTTTTTTTTTCAAATTGAAATCGAGTTTCGATAGACCATTGGGAGATTTTGTTCCAAAATAAATCTTTTATTCCTTTTGCATGGAAAGTACAAAATTGTGTAAGATACTTTTCAGAAAAGTGGGGAATATATTCTGATTTTATTGGTCAAATGTTCAGATATAGTACAAATTGCCTATATAACTCCTACACCCTTAAAATTTGTCCAACTAAATAAATTTTAAAAATAAATTGTCTATATAAACTTTTCTCCCTTTATTTTCTTTAGATATAATTGTTTCGAAAAAATAAAAATAATCATTGAAAATTTGGTTAATCCAAAAATCAAACCAAATTAACCAAAGAATTATAATTTGGTTTGGTTCGATTATATAAATTATTTTGTTGGTTAGGTTTGAATTTTTTTATTTAATTTTGTTAGTTTGGCTCGATTTTGCACTGAACCAACCATTTGCACACCCTACTTCACATCTATATATATCTAAAAGTAAGATAGTCGTTACAAATAGAAATAATACATTTTCCCGCCTAAATTAATTTACTAATAATAGTGATATAATTATAAATGCAATTAAGTAAAATAAAAACTATAAATTAATTAATCGTATCACAAAAATAATGGAATGTGCGATTCTCTTTCTATGATACGAAAATTGCATATAGCTTCCTAAATTAACATATTAATATTTAGATTGTAAATCAATATATACAATTAAATCATTAATTCCATAAAATTCATGTACTAGAATCTTGATATTAATTAATAATTATATTGCAAGGCTACAGTATATACATATTTACCGTATTTAATAAATATGCCAATATTTTTCTAAATCATTCTCTATCTAAATATAAAATTAAATAATCTTAATCTTATCTTAATATATATCTAAAAGTGATATAGTATACGAACTTATCTATATTTTTTAATTATTTATTTTCCATGTAAAACCGTCAATAATAATATATTGCAAATATATAATTATACATTTCTAGAAATACCAGGTTACATGGAGAACAATTATATAATATAAGAAGCTAATTATATTATACATATCAATATTGAATCTCTATACATAATATGAAGCTAATTATTTTTTTTTATTTTTTTTACTCACACACCCGACTTGTGGTATTGAGGAGATTCAAACCCGTGACATTTGGTCTCCAAGCAATCTCACTCCACCACTAGGCCATCCCCACCAGGACTAATATGAAGCTAATTAAATCCATATATAATACTATGCAGTTACTTATATATATATATATATATTGATTGATATTGTTTTGCGAATCAATGCCGAATTAGATGAAGAGTAATTAATTGTTTCTATAATTACATAGATATAGATTATATTATATAAGGTAAATCTATTAATGTGTTAACCTGGAAATATAATTTTGCCTTAACCGTGATATTTATAATATGTTATTAAAAAATAGTGTAAAAAGATGAAAGCAGTCGATTATAAATGCATCTTCATTCTTAGTATCTTCTTAAACTCATTTCAAGAGGGTGTTTTCTTGCTTCACTGTCGCATCCGACGGCAATATGCCCCTAAAGAAAA
Source organism: Perilla frutescens (assembly GCA_026008535.1). NCBI lineage: Eukaryota > Viridiplantae > Streptophyta > Magnoliopsida > Lamiales > Lamiaceae > Perilla > Perilla frutescens. The sequence continues at coordinate 37,052,983 of BRKX01000012.1, forward strand.
GGGGTAGCTTCAATTACACTTCGATTATATTGATAATCAAAATGTTGTCGGAGTTTTGTGATTTTTTTCTCTGTTATTTCTCAATCGTAAATTTCATTTGATTTTTGTATCTATAATAAATAGATTTCTTGGTGTTGATTTTGCAGCAGACGCCAGTTCACGTACAAAGTTGATTTGTATAATTGTTATTCTACTATGATTTAGGTTAATGGAGTTTATTTGGATGTCATTGTTGTGTCCATATTGCAGTCTCATGCATTTCGGTCCTGGAAGCTCATAGAAAAATCTCTAGCAGCACCCTATTCGCGATGCTAAGTAATTCTCCTATTTGTTGAGTTTAAGCACGCACAATATGCAATTGATTTAATTGGCTATTGTACATTATGTTTTGATTCTACGAAATGACCTTTTTTTTATCAAGTTTATTGGTTTAAGGTTATTTATGTACTGTGAAGTTTGTCATCATTGTATTATTTGATCATTTGCCTAGGAAATATATACAATTTGCCAGTTTTGAAGATATTGGTGTCCGTGTAATGTCGCAGCTTCACCATAATTCCCCCTCCGGTTGGGCTACTACTCCAGAAAGTTTGAATGATATATATTTTTAATTTAGCTTTGGAAAACAATGCATAAATGTTAGTATTAGACCATTGAGATTGGACTTCGGAGTAAACTAAGAAGATTTATTATTTAATTTTTTCATGTTCTGAAGTTGGTTTGAATTTTACCGAGTGTGTATTGATCTTAACTTCCCGTTTCTTTATTTGGTAACCGTATATCAACGGCATAGAATTCAAGTTTCCACCCAAAAATAAATCATACAAGATTTGGCACAACAACTCAGAGCAACTCCCCGACATGGCCTCGCCCTTTCACGAGGTTCTTTTTAAGCTTCGGAAAATTTGGCCATTTTGATATATTAGATGGAATGCAAAATGGAGAAATTAAATGAAGTCATTTTAAGCTTTGGAAAATTAGGCCATTTTGTTTTAGCGTATCTTATATTAATGAATTTCTTTTTTTTTTATTCAAGTATAAAAAAATTATATTTTTTATTGAGATATATGAAAATTGACATGGTCTCCCCCTTTCATGAGGTTCTTTTTATGTTTTCTTTCAATATCTTATTTGATTTAATTTAATTTAGATTTAGATAGTGTACATGATTGTATATGTTTTGGTAATTATAAATAGATGACTGCATGATACTCTTACTGATTTCAAATCCTATTAAGATATATTTTTCTAAAAAAATGCATATTTTCTATTTAGAAAGGGTTAACATTGAGAGAAAGTGCTTGAAAATATGGTGAAATTTTGAAACAAACTAAAAACTCTAAAATGATAATTGATTTGAAACACAAAGATTAGTAATTATAAAATATGAACTTCACTTTGCTTTAACTTCACTTAATAATAAATAGTTTAAGCCTATTAATTAATCCAAATGTGTTCTTATGTACGTCTATAGGTTATAACCTGCAAAATTCAAATAGAAAAAAAAATATTTTTTTATCAATTCAGAATCCAAAGAAAAGAAAATTATCAATTTAGGACTTTAAAAATTATGTATTTTATTTTTAAAAAATTATATTCATACAAATTTTCATCAAAAACTATTGTATTGATTTTTTTTAATTTTAATAAAGAATATGTTTAAAAAAAATGATAATTAAAAAAATTACAAGAATCAACGTACATGAGTTTTTTGAGTCATAGATTGATATATTTTTATCATATAATAGTATCTATAATAAGAAAATCCAAACAAATGTAAAAGTATATTAAAATGTTTTATAAATATTTAAAAAATAATTTATAATATTTTGGATATTTATTTACAAAAATAATATTAAATTTATAGTTGGGTGCATATAGTTACAAGTAATGAAATAAATTACTACGACCAAATAACATAAATATTCATTTAGAAAGACAAAAGCATCATAAAATTCATTGATGATCTTTTCTTTTATAAAGTCGAAACAGTTAATTGACACATTTCATAAAAAAATTCACAACTATAACAATAATTTCATGATACCATCCAACATTTTTTTTAAAATTCATGTAGTAAAGATTTATCATTTATTTTTTTATCTGAAAAGAAGGTATTATCGTTTTCTCTCTATTATCTTTAAACGAACATAACAATGCTTATTTATATACTTTACCATTTTCATAGTATAGGTGAAGAGGCAATCAAATATTATAAATTATTAATTTCACAAACAGCTATTATTCAATTGTTATTTTTATTGCATATTGCTCCTTTAGTCCTTTACATAGTTCGTCTCAAATTTGTTGTATTACATTTATTTGTATTAAAACACGAGTTAATGTATTCAACATTATTATGGCGAAGACATGTAGGCAGTAGATCGAGTCAGCTTTACCGATCATTATATTTGACTATTATTTAGTTTTTTTTGTAACCCTTATATTATTGATTTTTTTATTATTTTTATTTACACCTTGCATATCTTACATTTCAATCCTAATCTAATATTGCCTTAAATGATGCAACACTTACATTTTCAAACTCCATTATTTTTAAGTTTGTTTGAAAATTAACATGATTCTATTAAATATCATTTAATATATATTTGAAATGGATAATGGGGAAGTTATAAAACTGGTGATAGAAAAATCAATATAGAGTCATGATTGATTTTTTTGAATTATTGAGATTCTGTTATATGAGCGAATATCATGCATAATTTCACATTTTTTTTAACATATTTGGTGCAAGTAATCTTTTAATAATTAGAATAATCAAATTTATTGTGACATTTTAATAAAACGCTAAGTTTATGTATCTTATCCGTGCATCGCATGGGTGATATACTAGTTCACATGATAATCAAAATACAAAAAAAATTCTTTATGATTATTAGGACTATATTCCTTTTATTAAAAATAAAAATAATAGAAAATAAAGGATAAATTCATTACTAAATAATTCTCAAAGTCAGGCAAAAAGCTAACGGGCATGGAACCGGTTGGATAGCTAATTCATTGTCTGTACATTGTAAGCCAAGCTAATTGCACAGAGAGAGAGAGAGAGAGAGAGAGAGAGGGAGAAAAACTATGGCAACAACAAAAGAAACTCCGGCGGTGGCAACCGCCACAGTCTCCAGCGATGTACCTCCGGACTACTACAAAGCCGTAACTGTATTTTTCAAGCGTATGGGAGTTGTTCAAACAATCAAATCACAACACGATGTTGAAGACTCTTTCTCCAACCTTATAGGAGGAACTCTTAAGGTTATCTCAATCGAAAGGGGCAAAATCTCCTGCTCTCTCAATGTCAAAGCTCAAATTTTGGTACCCGTTTCTTCCGATTTTTCTAATTTATATCAGCGAGTATTTGGGATATTTTTTTTGAATACCCCTTTGGTCGATTTTTTGCTTAATTTTCTAAATTTCGATTTTTTTTTTTGGTGTGGGTCTCCGGGGTTTTGTTGTAAATTAGAGAGAATGAATTGGGAATTTAGAGAGAAAGAGAATTGGGAAATTGGGGAGAAATGTTCAAGCACAATCTTTGATGGTTTGCTGGGTTTTATTGTTTGTTTGATGCTTTTTTAGAAATGGAATAAATATATATGGAGTGATTTTGCACTTTAGGGTATCAGCTCACTATAAATTAGTTTCTCTCAACCTCATAATTGAAGGGATTGGCAAGTACTGAACTTGGGAAACGAGATGATTGCTATTTAACTCGGTTTTGATTGGTTAAGACCGACGAACTCAATGTCGAGAGCTCGTGATCATGATTTCCTCCTTAAGGGGATGTGTAGATGTTGAAGAAGTTTGTTTTGATTGGGAAAAGTAGATATTATGAATGAAACTTGTGACTACTATTACTCTATTAGAATGGTTCAAAAAATTAGAAATGATCCTTGCCCAATTACACTTGTAATATGAAGTTTTCAGCTGATAAATTGGCAGTCTGGCTAGCGCAAGTAGTTCTGGTGGTTATCTATAAATCATCATTCTAGCTTGTTTTATTTTTATTTGCTTTTTGTTAACAAATAAGGCTTGAATTGTGGATCATTTCGTGACTTCCGGCTATTTTTGCTTGATTTGATTGGGAGTTTCTTTCATTGGGTTAATTGGACACTTAGAATGCTTATGGTGGCATGCATGGAGGTGCAGTTGGGTCTGTGGCTGAGAGGGTTGCCATTGCTTGTGCTAGAACAGTTGTTGGAGAAAACAAAGATCTCTTCCTTGGAGAACTTGGTATCTCGTATCTCTCTGCTGCTCCACATAATGTGAGTATTTAATGAGATGAATATGGATGCTCGTTTTACTATTTGCAGTGTCTTCGGTCCTTGTTATTTTGAAACTCAACTTTTTTCAACTATCTTGGCATTGAAAGGACAGAAGGAAACGAAGTGGCCTTTTTATTTTTATTTTTTTGGGGGTCTTCTTCGTGCATTTCTCCTTCATTATCTTCTAGTTGATAAAATCCGCAATGGCAATGTTATCTCCTTTCCGTCTAAGTGAATGTGAACGTTACACATCTAGATACTTCTTAGAGTGGCAGAACTGTAAGTTGATTTCCATCTCTCATGACTTGAAGTCTCATAATCAGCTTATTCAGGCCTCATGTTTTTCTTGTCATTAGAAGTACATTATATTTATAATTACCTGAACTGTTATTGGATCGAATAATTTTTTGTTGACCCTATTTTGATATAGAGAATTTCACCGGTGGACAGCTGATACAGATACACTCGGCATAATTATTGACCTTATCTAACTAGTAGAGTAAACTCGATAGATTTCAAAGACAATGGAATCTTCGTCTTCTTCAGCTGACTGTTTCCATGTGTATACATTCCCTTTGACTTGTACCACAGGCTGAAGTAATCGTTGATGGGCATGTGGTAAGGAGTGGAAGGAACCTGACAGTAGTAGCAGTCAATTTCCGACTAAAGGAATCAGGGCGATTGGCATTCTTGGCACGCACTACATTCTACAATATGCCCGTGCCAAGTTTGTGAATAGTATCAATCCCGGGCATCTGAGTTCTAAATTTATCAGGTAAAATGCGGCATTCTTGTAAGATTTTTTCCTCCGTGATATGCATACTGTTAGCTATTACTAGCAAAAACGGAAGGGAAGGGGTATACATATGTGATGAAGAAGTAACCATTTGGATTAATGTAGGATGGTTTTCATTGTATTGGCCATCCAATATTACATTTGCTGTAGACAAATATTACCTTAAATCCAAGAAAGAGCCCTGAAGGAAGGGCTTCGATTAGCTTTGATGCTGTTCATTCACATTTTTGGAGCATCTCTATTTTCTTATGTGATCTAATATCGTGTTTATTTACTAGTGCGAGCAACGCATTATGTACAAGTTATGGCATGCCTGTTGCATATGGAGGAGTCTTGTGTTAGGCCGTCGCGGTGGCTGTCAAGATCCGTCAAGCGGTATTGACACTTGGATTCCAATGCAAGCAAATAATAAAATTATAAATATGTCATTAAATATGAGTTTAGATCTCGTGTATGGGTACGGTCTATAGATCGCATACGGATGGCATAATTTTTTATGGTTTGCATATTTAGTGATAAATATAAGCACAGACTAACGGATCTCATGAATTTGGAAATCCACTGTAAGTGAAACATTTTTGGACTTTCAACCCAAAAATAAAAATAAAAATAAAAAATAGCAGCATGATGTCTCATATTATGGGACTTCGAGTAGCGTGATTGGCTAAAATATGATTGCTCAATCAAATTTGTCATTACAATTTTAGAACTGCTAGCATAGATAACCTGCGTTCCACGTAATTTGCATAATTATATTAAATAATGATATAATAACAAGTATAATTAATGTTTATTATAATTATAAAATATTAAATTTAGAATAAGAATATATTAATCATATTAATTAAAATCATTATTTTATATAAATATGATTGATAAATAATCTATTTTTGTGTTAAATTTCATGTTGAATTCTATAGCTCACTAAGTGTAAATTCTTAATACGTGAAATATAATTTAAATTTTCATAAAAAAAATGAAAAACTTAAATTGATTGTCAATAATTTAGTCTTGATTAAAATAAATTGATTATGTTGATGTTTATTATATTCTACATTTATAAATGATTAATCATTTTTTTTTCTAAAATTCGCCAACATTTGATTTAAGAAATTACTAAAATATAAATCATAAATAGAGTATTTAAATGTACAAAATGCTCTTGGTTTGTTGTGTACTTATCTTCCAAAAATAACAATAAATGTCTGCGTTTTAATTGAATTAGTATCTATGTCACAAAGTAGTATTTGACTATCATAAAATAAATAAATTCAATATAATTTTCTAAACTTTTTCATGAGAGTTTAATAATTTTCTTATATAAATAATTTCGCAGATATTTATCATACGTGTGGTGGAAAAACATTTTCAACTTGAAACTACAGTTGATGTGTATTTATTATATTAACTTTTGAAAATAACAAAATTTATTAACATGTTCAATTTCAAGAAAAATCTAGACCATAAACTATGTTTGGAAATTCTAGCAGAACTTTTCTTTGCTAGAATATCGCAGGATATTGAAGATACATTTCCAGTAAAAAATGTGTGTTAGTGTGTAAAATGATGCAAGTGTGTGAGAAAAATATGTGTTGTAGCAGATATTACTAACTTTCGTCTCCCTTCGTCTGTTAAAGTAGGAAAAAAAAAAATGATCAAGTTGATACCTTTAAAATAGTTAAAATATCAATTTGGTTAAGGGTAAACAGGGACTAAAGTACTCTTAGACAAATAAGAAAGGGAACAAAATGGACGTTTTTCCCCTTTTTTCAAAATTTCAACGAGGATATAATGTAGGATGTTTTAATGTTTTAATTCATTTCAAATTATCGTGGTAGTATTTTGATTCTTGTTGAATTTTTGTACCTTTTTAACTTTTTATTTAAAATTATATATATCATATCGTGTGCAATGTATATATGATTAATTCTTACACATGATATAATATTGCTTCCATCATGGTAATATGTATACTTCTAACATATTATAATATTTTTTTAAAACATCTTTACTTTTCATTCAATTAAATTGAAGACATCAAAAAATATCAATGCAATAATAGTTTATACAATAATAGTTTTAAGTTTTTATATTTTAAATATATCACTACACATGTAAATGCAAAAATAAATAAAACACAAAATTATTTAAATAAATTAAGTGGTATTTAAACTAATAAAAAAAAAGTTACACAAACTATGTTTGTTACGTTAAATAATATGTCAAATATAAAAGTAAAATTAAGGACTTACCTAGAAACTGTACACTGTCATGTCAATACAAAACATAAAAGTACATTGATCTAAACAAGTTTATCATCTAAGCAAAATGAACTATTTATCTGCATATAATATATACTTTAAATTTATATAAATAAGTACATTACTATTAAAAAATAATAATGCATCTATCATTAATATGTATTGATCTTCACTATAGTGTAAAAGATAACATAAAAATATATATTCTTGATTTACATATTATATATATATATATAATTACTTGTAAGTGTAAAATTCAAATTTATATATTGTCTTACAAATAATATTTAAATATTATCTTTTCACCGATTTGTATATTTGATATTAACATCTACACTGTTAAAATTATATCAAATAAAAAATTATTTTAAGTTTAAGGGTTAATAAGTTTAGGTATCACGAAACTATATATGAATACGGAATACCCTTACAACAAAAAATTATTTTTCGATGGTCAAGTTAGACTCGATTGCACCTAATTTTGAACTGATGTTGTAATTACAAAAATGTAAGTTTGTGTTGTAGGTCGGTATATCATTCTAAAGTTCGTGCCGATAATCAAAATTCGAGTATAGTTAATGATATTTAAACCAATTAACCATAAGTTTAATGAGTTATGAAGCATATTTCGATAAAATAAGTAAATTTTCCATAAAAATAGTTTTATGATTTGAATTGTGGCAGCATAATTTTACAAATTAATAACCTTTAAAAAAACTCACTTTAATACAAATAAATAATTTGCCAAAATAATATTCCATTAAGTGAATTGTAATTAATTCAAACAAGCATACAAGGGATGACTTTTTGGTGCACTTAAGAGTTCCATTCCACTCTTTAAAATTAAATCATAACCATTTGTAAATGCATATAGTATTTTGCTACTTTTTATATTTATTTTAATCAATCAATATTCACTTTATTAGTTTTTTTAGTTGGGGGGTAAATGATAAAATTCTTACCCAAGTGTTTCACCTTTTATGCAAATGGAGGGATATCAAATAAGGTGCATGCCAATAATACCAATAATACTCACATTATTTATATCGCATGATGTGAATTGAAAAAATTTCACTTTTGGTCTCATAGGACACGCCTTGCTCCCCTTTTGGTCCCAAAACTGTCTGTTTTGGTCCCAAATTTTTTTTACTGTCAATTTTGACCATTCCGTTACGGAAAACGTTAAAATTAGTGTCGATTTTGGTCCCATAGGACTTTTAATTTCAGTCCCAAATGAAAAATTAACCAACTAATGTAACATTATTTAGATAAACTTTCAACAGATTTTTGAGGGACATTCCACATTATTTTTGCAATGATAATTACTACCAAAATACATCAATATTCCCACAAAACCAACAAAACCAAATCAAGCAAACTGAAATAAGACCAACCTGAAATTGAACTCAACAAATACAAAAGACCAAACTGAAATTGAACTCATCAAATAACAAAGCCAAATTAACATAAACTGGAGCTTCATCAAACTGAAATATTTCATCTGAATATACATCACTTTCAACAAGTTTGTTCCAGAAGTTCATCAAAAAATATTCAGCAGTAATATTTCAGTTGTAGTGAGGCAAAATAAACAGCAGTTAGGCAAAACAAAATTATTCATGCTTTATTCAGCAGTTAGCTCATCAAGAAGCATCCCACACTCCTCTCTGTACAGCCGCTCAGCTTCCTCCTCCATGCTTTGCAAGGCCTTGTCCGTGTGTCTACTGCCTCAAATTGAGTTGCTAGTTGCTACCATATTCTTCTTCTCTCCTTTATCAGAGTAAGTACTGCAGTGATATACCGCTAAAGTTAGCATGCAGTATTTCCAAAAGTTTCACCCTATCAGTTTAATCTCTTCTGTTTCAGGACAGATAAAAAAGAATAGTTCCTTCAATCTCAACAAAATTGTTGAAAATGCTACCTTTCAATTTTTAAAGCTTTTTTCAAGTGACTACAGAAGCACACAACTCTGAAATCTTTTTCTCCTATTTTATACCAAGAAACGATAAACAAAAAGCCATACCATCTATATAGGCCCTGCAGGTGTTCATTTAGCACACCTGAAAATTCAATCTCTAATAAGCCATATTCCACTTCCAATACCTCTTCAAAGACCAGCACAAGAATCTCATCATCACTATCCACAAGTATATTAGATGGAACATATTTATACAAGAAAACTGACAAAATAAGAGCAGGAATTCATGATCAAGGGGTGGAAAACAAAGAATAACCCTCGATTAAAGTTTGAGTTCCAACAAGCTCAAGGAAATGGTAAAAAGATTAAAATATAATGAATTAAGGATACCAATAGATTGCCTAGGATTCTATATTAAATATTAAATTAGAAAATATAAATATACATATATATGACATCATTCGAAATTAACATCAATTCATTTTAACTCGCGTTTCTAGAGTGAGTACTGTAGAGGGTCGAATTCCACAATTAATAGAATGCAAGGTTCGGGTTTCGACGACCTACAAGACAGAAATAACTACGTGAAGCCGAAGGACCGTCGGAGGTTAACGATCGATCGGTCTCCGACACTCAAGTCAGATCGTGATATATAAATGAAAATGAGTTCAACTAGGAATGACTGGAAAGATAGGTAAATTAGGATTTTTCAGAGTGAGAATCTCGAGTGATTGCGTAAGTATTCCGGTATGCCCGCCTCCTCCAAGTTCTGTGTCTTCATTATATATGGCTTCAAAACCACTTCTCAATTTTTAAGGAGTGATCATATCCCTTTTAGGGTTTGACCGAGTCTTTCCTTTATCAATAACGGGATTTTTTTGACTTGGTCGCTAGCGGAGATTTAAATCTTACCTGTCTTGTGACCTCGACTTCAACTCTCGAGCCCCTGACTTCTCGACTTCGGACGATCCTGGCATTATGGGCCTTGGTTTTGGACCTTAGGAAAAAAAAAAAAAGCCTCTACAAGTACTATTTTTCCTATCAGAGATTTCTCCATTGGGATTTACTCTGCTAGGTAGGGGTGCACACAATTGGGTTGATCTGGTTAAGGTGTTTAAAAAGGTCATCCCATAGACTACGATTTGAAAAATCATATGCCATTGATTTTTTTTCTTAATCACACAACTCAACCATGATTTTGTGCCATTAATTTTTTTCTTAATCGCACAACTCAACCATGCTTTTCACAAAAATATAAGTGTTGGGTTGGGTTGGGTATATTGGGTTGTGATAAAAAAAATTATATTGAATTTTTATACACTGTTTCAGTTGTCTTCTTCATGGGTTCTCTTAGAGAATCTTGTCCAAATTGATTTTTTTTTTCTTTTGAAAGTCAGTGCATGTAAATTCAAGAAGATCATTTATTCAATGTAAAGTTAATTTAAATTCACTGGTCATTGTAAATTATAATGAAAGTTGCTGATGTCGACCCATGATGAAAAAGAAAGTTGATAGACTACCTAAATGGAAAAGAAGAGTAAAAGTTTGATATATTCAGGGTTTTTAGTGGTTGAGAGTTAAGATAGTCGAATAAATACATATTAGTGGGACATTGGGAATGAGATCATAAATATATACGAGATCATAATTATATACATTATTAATTAAGATTTAACATATACATAAAAATATATTAAAAATGAATAAAAAGTAATGGTTTGAGCTGGTTTGGTTTGAGTCAAGAGTCTTAAACCCATGAGCCAACCCATTAATGATGGCTCAAATTCGATTTGGGTTGGCTAAATTGATCGGCCTACACATGTTTACGTGCATCGTTACTTCTAGGTTTTAATGAGACATTTCTCTAATGTCTTGGTTTGAGCATTTGGTGTGTTAGTTTTTTTATTTCATGGTTTGTTCATTTTTCTATTTCATCAGTAAAACACGACTAATTCAGGCATCATTTGAAATTAAATATATATTTAATATAATGGAGTCAATAATATATTTTTTAATGGCTTCCATATATCATATTAAATTAATTAAGCACCAATATAGTGAAAGTCTCATAAATGCTCTTTCTATAAATAAAAAGTACACGTATTTGTTTTCTTAATAAAATGTGCATGTAAAAATATTATATTATTTTATTATCTTTAAATAAAATGTATTATATGGATATAATAGGCAAACTAAAATTTGCAAAACTCTTTCATAGACTAGATTATATTTCTAACTCACATCAATATTTTGATATTACTAAAAATTATTAAATAATGTAAATGTTAGGAAAAACTATCAAGGAACCCCTAGATTAGGTTTTGATGAGATGTCAAAATTATTTGTGAAAAACTGACTGAAATTCAAGTTGCAGATCGGAGCTGATTAATCCAGGGCACCATAAAAAAGGATATCAAGCAAAGTCAAAGTCAACCAATCAAAAGTATGGTCTGCAAGCTGAGGGATACGTCAGAAGTCAACTGAACTAAGAAGTCAAGAAGTTGAACAGTCGAAACAAACTAACAACTAAGTCAGCTAAGCTGAGGGAGAAAAGAGTCAACTAAGGGAACTGATAAGAGATCAGTTTAGACTGAAGACAAGAAGTATCCAACTGATGACCAACTGGAGCAATAGCCAAACTCAGCTGACAAACTCAAAACTACCAACTGGAGCAATAGCCAAACTCAGCTGACAAGCTCAAAATTGCCAATTGGAGCAATAGCCAAACTCAGCTGATGAGCTCAAAACTGCCAACTGGAGCAATAGCCAAACTCAGCTGATGAGCTCAAAACTGCCAACTAGAGCAATAGCCAAACTCAGCTGACAAGCTCAAAACTACCAACTGGAGCAATAGTCAAACTCAGCTGACAAGTCCAGAACTGTCAACTGGGACTCAAAGCTGCCAAGAAAACTGAAGCCAGAGAACCTTGGAGTTTATTGTTCAAACTGCCGAATCTTAGAATAAATGCTTCAACAAAGATCCTGGAATTAAATATCCAATGAAGATCGATTGGCAGAGTAACGGCTACTTCAAACCAAAAGCTCCAAGCGATCATTCTCCATTGATAAGCCAACAGGGCCACCAATAAATGGACAATGGATCTCAACGGTCATAAAATCACTCATCTATAAAAGACGAGTGAATCAGAGTTTAAAATAACTCTCTCAAGTAGAACCAAGAAGAATCTTTCGCCTACACAACTTTCGCATATACAAGCAAGAGCTTTTCTTTCTCCCTCCCACTCAAGCTCAAGTTCAGCGTTTGATAGAAACTGCGAGAGTTCAACTGAGAAGAAAAAATTCACATAGTCAAGATAATCAGCCAGCTGTTGACAATCCAGCAAGGGCAGTCTTCTCAGTTTCAGCTACACAACGATCAACTACTCAGCTCAATTGAAGGAGCACATCAGTTGATAACCCCTGTTCAAGACTAACCTCTTGAAGATCGAAAGAGATCTAAAACCTTGTAAAGATGATAATAGCACCTACCTTTCTAGCGAGCAGTTAGGGACTTCAAGTGTGAGCCGTCGACCCGCTGAGGTCCAGTTACCAGGTTCAGCCAACTGTCCTTCATTGTATAATTTGTAAAGAAACTCAAGTTATATAGTGAAGTTGCCCTTCTGCGGAAGGAAGAGAGGACGTAGAAGTTTGAGACTTCGAACTTCTATAAATTGTTTGTGTGCTGTACCACTTTGATTATGACATATCTTTAAACTGCACACAATATCACACAAGCTGCACTTAAACTGTCTTAAATGTTCAATAAGTTTGTGCATAGATAAGTTTCATTAAGCGAGTCAAAGGGCTCTGTTATTCCGCATTTAAAGTAAAAAGTTTTAATCAGTTTATTCACCCCCCTCTAAACTGATACCGACTCGCCTGGGACCAACAAGTGGTATCAGAGCGGTTGATTCTAAGGATCAGCCGTTTCTGCAGATCAACTGAATCAGATCTATTTATCTGTGCTAAACTTTCAGCTATGGGAAACCATAAGCTACCTTTGTTTTCAGTTGAAAATTATGATAATTGGAGCAGGAGAATGAAGGCGCATCTCTGCTCAATTCATGAAAATATGTGGGAAGTCATCGAAGACGGTCCAATCATCATCATGATGGACAATGACGCTCACATAGTTGATATCAATCAACCGGTAAGGATCCCGAAGCCAACTAATCTTCTCACCAGTGAAGAGAAGAAGTTAAAAAATCTAGAGTTCGTTGCTCAAGCCACATATTTCAAACTCTAGATGAAGATCGTATGAAGGATACAAAGAACTGCACAACTGCTAAGGAAATATGGGACCTACTCGCAAATCTTTACAGAGAGTCCGAAGCCATAAAAGGAAACAAACTCCAACTGGCAGTTGACAGGCATGAATCTTTCAAAATGCAGGCAGAATAGTCCATCTCAAGCCTTGAAACTAGATTTCTAGGCATCATGTAACGCCCGAGTCCCGGAATAATAGTGATAAGGGACCGGTGTGCTACTGGGGGAAAGGGGGAAGGGGTTGTTGCATAAAGATAATTAAATGAAATAGCTTTAGGACAAGAATAGGTTATATATCCCAGAAATTTGGGCAGCATAACCTCTATCACTGTAATAGAACCATGCACTAAGGCGTCTTAGAATGAACTTAAATCAATAAACAATCATCAAAAGGAACTTATCCCACCAAATAACTATAAAGGAACATCATAGCATAATGCTGAAATCATAACATGCTTCAAACAATTGAAGACAAGCTGTATCAGAGTGAACGGAACAAAGCGCGGAGCACAATTCAAGTAAAATTTTTTGCAAGCACTTAATTGATTTAGAGTATCTAAGATTTCTGAACAACACAAAAAGAGCAAGCATATAACAACAAGTAAGCCCTCGCCTTAGCTCCGTCATCTTCCAGCCTGCCTCTCAACCTGAAATATTTAGAAAAGATTTGGGCTGAGTACTAGCGTACCCAGTGGGTAGATTCTGATAAACAGTTCACAAACATTTTATAAATATGAATATCGTATCCACACAAGTATAACAATGGAAAGGTTTCAAAACTAAAAAAACATTCCATGTATACAAAGCTTCTTTTAATCTTACACGCTCTGTCTCAACTGTCCCTTCCTACAATGTCTTAACTTATATACACATCCTCCAACCTAGCTGTCTAATAAAGGATAGTGTATACGGTCCCAAAGCTTTAAGGATCCGAACTCAAGTCTAGTTAAGCACTCAATGTTTTCGTAGGATACTGGCGAACGCGAACAGTGAGCTAAATCATTTTGATACAGATATTCATGCTTCACAGTTGATAAATAGTTGAGCTTAATAGCTGAACATAATTTGAAAAAGATATATAACCCACCTGATGAAGAGCACATGGCGGCACAATAACTTCAAAAAAAATGGTTTCATTAATCCTAGCAGGCTCTGCAGGTCCTACAAGGGTCGATATTCGACTCAGAATAATCGCTATATTTTTCAGGAATTAATCTACTGTAATCCGAGATATTATTAAATTTTATTTTTTTTCAAAAATATATCACACGACTCTAAAGGCCTCGTATGCATTTAACGCAAAAGAGAATAAGTTCATGCATCAATTTACATAACATTATTAGCTCAAAATATCATTGAAGTAAAATGGATTAAAATGATTCAAAGGGTTTCGAACCCTGACCAAGCTTTGATTATTTAAATAGTAACCCATTAGGCTAGACCCAACATTGAACCCATGATTAAAGCTCTTAATTAAATAAGATTAAAAATATTCTAAGAATAAAAATGGTTTAAAAGTGATAATAATTTGTTTGAACCTAATCTTATCATTAATAGATTTGATACCAATTAGACCAAATATTACCTTCTATAATATCCCTCCCTTTTTTTTTTATAGATTAATTCATCATTATCACCAAATAAAGCAATAAAAAGGGATTAAAAGAGAAATATTTCTTTTTCTAAACATGGGTCTGATTAGCATCAACTCTACAACCAAACCATATTGAAAGCACACAAAGATTCAAGCTTCCAACCTTCTAATATACTAATAACACTTTAGCATCACTAAGGATAGCTTTCGGCTAATTTAAATTAAGAAGATTTAAGCTCCAAATGCACCCACATCTTCAAAACATTTCCCCTGTTTTCACCTCTTGTACCAGTTTCAGTAAATCAGCCATATCTTCTCAACCAAAACTTCGAATCAAGTAATTCCAACTTCTATAGAACCCTAAGACATATATCTAAAAATGTTCCTCAAATACATATTCCCAGATTTTGACAAGAAAAGAGCTAAAAAGTCAAAATAAGTTGAAGCAAGAAATCTGTCCGGAAATGTAACAGCTTCTGTTTTCCGGCATTTTAGCCGGTTTTCGGCCACCGGATACTAACGATATTAAAAGATAAAACGTAGAACATATATCAATGTACGACATATCCGAAAATCAAGTCAAACGGAAAAGAAACGGACCCATACGATGATGACGAAGATGGCTGACCGCAGCGAGTTTCATGGTTGCTGCAGCTGCGCTCCGGCGTCCGACTGCTACTCCGGCGACCTGCTGCTGCTGCTCCAGCGCCGGTGGGAGTCCGGCCACCTGCCCAGCTGCTTCCCCCTCCTCTCTTAACCCTTGGCTCTCTCTTTCCCTCTTTCTTTCTCGTCTCTCTTTCTCTATTTCTCTCTATCTCTCCTCTAATCAATCTCTCTCTCTTGCTTTCTTCCTCTTCTTCTTTCTTCCCTTTCTTTTCTCCTTCCTTTCTCCCCTTTCTTCTCTTTCGATCTGCCCAACCCTCTCTTTCTTATTTTTCCCCATTTTCCCCCTTTCTTCTCTCCCTTTTTCTTTCTTTCTTTTTCATCATTTATCTCTTACTCTCTCGACTTTATCTCACTCTCTCTCTCTCTAATATAATATGAATGGGGGAATGGTGATAAGGATGGGGAATTATAGATATTTTTTTAGAATATTTAATATGATATTAAAAAAAATACTTTTTGGACTCAACTAAAAGTTGTTTTATTTACCGGGAGTTCAATTGATCTCGCACTATAAATCTAAAAATACCCGGAGGTTCATTGGATTATTTCCTATTGAATCAATTCAAGATGGTATGCTGAAAATATTATTTGATAATAAAACGAGAAAAGATTCCTTTTTAAATTGAATAAAAAAATTACTATTTATTTTACCAAAAATATTGTCGGAAATTCGTTTGACCTCTAACTAAAATTTTAAGAGTATCATTGAAATTCTCAGGTCGTTCTATTTCTACGAAAATCATTATTGACCACGCGTTAAAAAAAATATTCAAACTAATTTTTTTTTTTTCAATCTTAAATAATACCTAAAATCGCGTCTTTTATCCATCTTACTTTATCTTAGCTCCAATAATTTTTTTGGATGCCTTCTAAATAAAATAGAAAATTTTTAACTATAATCCAAAAATACGGGGTGTTACATCCTATCCTCCTTACAAAAAATTTCATCCCGAAATTTACTAATCTTGAAATGGAGTGTCGGGACAGTTTTTGAGCAATTCTGACTCCAACTCTCACGTTGCTTCTTCTTATCCATGGCAGTTTCGTGGTACCTTCGTTATGCTAATCACTTTAATCTTCAGACTCTGGGTCTTCCGATCAAGAATGGCCTGAAGCCTTTCGTTGTACTCTAAATCATTATTTAGCATCATATCTTCTTTTCTGGTCACGTGATTTAAGATCAAACACGTACTTCTTCAGCATCAAGGCGTGGAACACATCATTGAGGATGGGTGGGAAGGCCATCGTATACGCTACTCCACTAATCCTAGCAAAAAGACTGTTTCTCTTGAGTCGTAAATCTTACTAAGACGCATACTTTGTCTTGGTCCACTTTAACTTGATGCGCATAACTCTTCATACGTTCTTCTTTGCAGCTTTCTTCAAATTTCCTTTAACATCATCCTTTGAATCGAGAAGAGATATAGAAAATAGATATCGATCCACTTGAATCCAAGCATATTATCTCGATCATCGCATACGTCACCCGGAAGTTAAGACATCCAGTCTCGAACTTGTCTTTGCTCCTCGATCACAAATGTATACAGACAGGAGTAGCGAGAACGGATCTTTCTATCGCGATTCTTCATCGACATTCAAAATTCTCCCAACATGCTCCTCAGATACATATACACGCGAGCCGCATTTTCTAGAAATCCATATAACTTAAGCCATCTAAAAGAATATACCTATCTATTCTAAGTTCTTCCTACGTTCAAGTCTATAAGACACTACATAATCGTTCCCATCTTTCTAAGTCAATCTGCTCTTTATAATACTCATTAGATTCTTGGTTGAACCGGAATCCAGATGTCCCAGACATCTTATTAAATTATAGGCGAACCACGGTCTTACCGTGAACCCTCTTTCATGTAGGATTTAATCCAAATCCAAAGATGACATAACACATTCTTTTGAAATTTCACATCATAACAAATTGACACATTTAGTGGAACCAATCCATATGAGCTTATAATCTTGAACGTGGAAAAACACTTAATCAATCTATGTTCCACAAGAATCTCAACAATCATCAACTTAAAATCCCATCTACCTATCTAAAGAAAGCCACTTAGTTAGCCTAAATTCTCCAAAACAACATGATAACTTAACATTCAATCCAAAGTTCAAGCTACTATAGTCTAGATTCTTTACTATGATCAATCTAGAATCCATTCACAACTCATTCTCATCACTTACGATAATTCTAACATCTTTCAATTATTTCCATCTTTTGGTCAAAACCAAAATCTAGATGTCTTGACATCTCTGAATAACTTTTAGATGAATCACGAACTCTCATCGTGAGACCTTAAATAAGTTCGAATCACGATACTTTATCGTGAAACTTGGAGATAACTCTCTTGTAAATGAATCACAACCTTTTATCGCAAAACCTGGAAATAATTCTTGACCAAATGGTGGATCATGAAATATAATCATGAAACATGTAAAATATTTTCAAAATCATTCACGATAACGGATAATGAAACCCGAATTTTTTTTATAAACGAATCATGATATCAAATCATGAAACCTTAAAATATACGAATCATGACCTCTCATCATGAAACCTGGTAATAGAATCATGATATCTCATCATGAAACCTGAAAATAGCTTTTGAATCATGAATCTTTGGCCATGAAACCTGAATAGAATGAATCATGATTTTTTTTATCATGAAACCTAAAAATAGCTTTCATAAATGAATCACGATATCTGACCGTGAAACCTGGAAAAATATTTAGCGTGACAAACTGCACTTTCATGTGCGTCAATTTTAAAATACATATGTACCTTTTGTTGAGGGTGGCGTAGATGACGTGCTGAGGGCTGCTGAACAAATAGTGGAAGAGAATAGATATAATTCCGAATTCAAAAATAATGCTGCAGGTCTACAGAGTTGCAAACCTGCTCTGATACCAATCTGTAACGTCCCAGTCCCGGAATAATAGTGACAAGGGACCGGTGCGCTACTGGGGGAAAGGGGGAAGGGGTTGTTGCATAAAGATAATTAAATGAAATAGCTTTAGGACAAGAATAGGTTATATATCCCAGAAATTTGGGCAGCATAACTTCTATCACTGTAATAGAACCACGCACTAAGGCGTCTTAGAAGGAACTCGAATCAATAAACAATCATCAAAGGGAACTTATCCCACCAAATAACTATAAAGGAACATCATAGCATAATGCTGAAATCATAACATGCTTCAAACAATTGAAGAAAAGCTGTATCAGAGTGAACGGAACAAAGCGCGGAGCACAATTCAAGTGATATTTTTTGCAAGCACTTAATTGATTTAGAGTATCTAAGATTTCTGAACAACACAAAAAGAGCAAGCATATAACAACAAGTAAGCCCTCGCCTCAGCTCCGTCATCTTCCAGCTTACCTCTCAACTTGAAATATTTAAAAAAGATTTGGGCTGAGTACTAGCGTACCCAGTGGGTAGATTCTGATAAACAATTCACAAACATTTTATAAATATGAATATCGTATCCACACAAGTATAACAATGGAAAGGTTTCAAAACTAAAAAAACATTCCATGTATACAAAGCTTCTTTTAATCTTACACGCTCTGTCTCAACTGTCCATTCCTACAGTGTCTTAACTTATATACACGTCCTCCAGCCTAGCTGTCTAATAAAGGATAGTGTATACAGTCCCAAAGCTTTAAGGATCCGAACTCGAGTCTAGTTAAACACTCAATGTTTTCATAGGATACTGGCGAACGCGAACAGTGAGCTAAATCATTTTGATACAGATATTCATGCTTCACAGTTGATAAATAGTTGAGCTTAATAGCTGAACATAATTTGAAAAAGATATATAACCCACCTGATGATGAGCACATGACGGCACAATAACTTCAAAAAAAATGGTTTCATTAATCCTAGCAGGCTCTGCAGGTCCTACAAGGGTCGATATTCGACTCAGAATAATCGCTATATTTTTCGGGAATTAATCTACTGTAATCCGAGCTATTATTAAATTTTATTTTTTTCAAAAATATATCACACGACTCTAGAGGCCTCGTATGCATTTAACACAAAAGAGAATAATTTCTTGCATCAATTTACATAACATTATTAGCTCAAAATATCATTTAAGTAAAATGGATTAAAATGATTCAAAGGGTTTCGAACCCTGACCAAGCTTTGATTATTTAAATAGTAACCCATTAGGCTAGACTCAACATATTGAACCCATGATTAAAGCTCTTAATTAAATAAGATTAAAAATATTCTAAGAATAAAAATGGTTTAAAAGTGATAACAATTTGTTTGAACCTAATCTTATCATTAATAGATTTGATACCAATTAGACCAAATATTACCTTCTATAATATCCCTCCCTTTTTTTTATAGATTAATTCATCATTATCACCAAATAAAGCAATAAAAAGGGATTAAAAGAGAAATATTTCTTTTTCTAAACATGGGTCTGATTAGCATCAACTCTACAACCAAACCATATTGAAAGCACAAAAAGATTCAAGCTTCCAACCTTCTAATATACTAATAACACTTTAGCATCACTAAGGATAGCTCTCGGCTAATTTAAATTAAGAAGATTTAAGCTCCAAATGCACCCACATCTTCAAAACATTTCCCCTGTTTTCACCTCTTGTACCAGTTTCAGAAAATCAGCCATATCTTCTCAACCAAAACTCCGAATCAAGTAATTCCAACTTCTATAGAACCCTAAGACAGATATCTAAAAATGTTCCTTAAATACATATTCCCAGATTTTGACAAAAAAAGAGCTAAAAAGTCGAAATAAGTTGAAGCAAGAAATCTGTCCGGAAATGTAACAGCTTCTGTTTTCCGGCATTTTAGCCGGTTTTCGGCCACCGGATACTAACAATATTAAAAGATAAAATGTAGAACATATATCAATGTACGACATATCCAAAAATCAAGTCAAACGGAAAAGAACCGGACCCATACGATGATGACGAAGATGGCTGACCGCAGCGAGTTTCATGGTGGCTGCAGCTGCGCTCCAGCGTCCGGCTGCTACTCCGGTGACCTGCTGCTGCTTCTCCGGCGCCGGTGGGAGTCCGGCCACCTGCCCAGCTGCTTCCCCCTCCTCTCTTAACCCTTGGCTCTCTCTTTCCCTCTTTCTTTCTCGTCTCTCTTTCTCTATTTCTCTCTATCTCTCCTCTAATCAATCTCTCTCTCTTACTTTCTTCCTCTTCTTCTTTCTTCCCTTTCGTTTCTCCTTCCTTTCTCCGCTTTCTTCTCTTTCGATCTGCCCAGCCCTCTCTTTCTTATTTTTCCCCATTTTCCCCCTTTCTTCTCTCCCTTTTTCTTTCTTTCTTTTTCATCATTTATCTCTTACTCTCTCGACTTTATCTCACACTCTCTCTCTCTAATATAATATGAATGGGGGAATGGTGATAAGGATGGGGAATTATAGATATTTTTTTAGAATATTTAATATGATATTAAAAAAAATTCTTTTTGGACTCAACTAAAAGTTGTTTTATTTACCGGGAGTTCAATTGATCTCGCACTATAAATCTAAAAATACCCGGAGGTTCATTGGATTATTTCCTATTGAATCAATTCAAGATGGTATGCTGAAAATATCATTTGATAATAAAACGAGAAAAGATTCCTTTTTAAATTGAATAAAAAAAATTACTATTTATTTTACCAAAAATATTGTCGGAAATTCGTTTGACCTCTAACTAAAATTTTTAAAGTATCATTGAAATTCTCAGGTCGTTCTATTTCTACGAAAATCATTATTGACCACGCGTTAAAAAAAATATTCCAACTAAATTTTTTTTTTCAATCTTAAATAATACCTAAAATCGCGTCTTTTATCCATCTTACTTTATCTTAGCTCCAATAATTTTTTTGGAAGCCTTCTAAATAAAATAGAAAATTTTTAACTATAATCCAAAAATACGGGGTGCTATACATCATCAGTGAGATGAAAAACCTCGGGAAGATTTATCCCAATTCTGAGATGAATTCTAAGATATTGGATAATCTTACTGAAGAATGGGATATGAAAGTGATAGCCACAAAGGAATCAAGAAATCTGAATAGCATCATTCCAAGGGAACTATTTGGTTCTCTTAAAGCTCATGAGTACAGTCTAAACCGGAAAAAGGAAGCATCGACATCGTTTGCTCAAGACGCAGCTTTCTACGGTGAAAGGACCAGGTTTAGAGACACTCGAGGAAGAAACAACTTCCGACCTAGGAGCTCACCAGCCAAAGAAAACCAAGACGAATCTTCAACTGAACGAAAAAGAGAAGCAACTGAAAAGAAGGAGAATCTAACTGATGACATTAATGATCAGATCCAATCAGTTACCAAGTTTCTAGAAAAATTGAAGAGAGCCCGGGATAAGCAATCAGTCTCACCTCAAACTGATGAAATCCCAAAAGTTGAGAAAACTTACCAACCAGCTGAACGAGCAGCTGAATCATTCAGAAGTGGCAACCGAAATCTTGGAGAATGTTTTCATTGCCATAAACAAGGACATTACAAGTTTGAATGTCCAGAACTCCCTGAAGATAAGAAAGCCAAGGTGAGGAGAAGCTTCTTCAAAAGAAAAGCAATGGTTGCAAACCTTGAGAATGTCGTGCTAGATGATTCAGACTATCCTTCTGGAATTGATTCTGACGGCTACAGCTCAGATGATGAAGCGCTATTCTGCCTCATGGCTGACAATGATGAAGAGGTTAGTACAGCTGATTCTCAAACCTCTTTTTATCATATAAATGAAGCAACTGTCTCTAGTAATGAACTTGATATGAAACTTATGATACTAGAAGACCAATTAGCTTCAATCTTATGTTTGCATGTTGAACTGAAAGATGAAAATGATGAACTGAGAAATAAGGTTAGCAAACTGAGCATTGATCATGAAAGATTAAATTATCTTGAATCTCAGCTTATAGAATTTGAGAAATTGAAACTGAGAAATGCTGATCTAGAGGCTGAAAACCAAAATCTCAAGCAAGAGATCCTTGAAAAAGAAAAGGTAAATCTGAAGTTCAAAAAGGGATCTCAAATTCTAGATGAAATATTAAGCCATCAAAGAACTGGAACTGGTAGCTCAGGGCTAGGATATAGCAAATTCATTGCTTTAGAAAAAGGAAAAGCAGTTGCCCAACCCAGTGATAAGGGAATCCTAAAAGGGTTCACTAGATCTCATGATCAGCCAACTGAGTCAATCAAAGGAAAAGGAATATTGAAAAATCCTCAAACTCAGCCTAGACAATCTGGTCAGTTTTACCAAACAAAAACACCAGGCCAACTGAAGCCCAACCTCCAGCCAAGATCATCAGTTCACTCAAGCCAATCTATTTGTTTAAAGCCTCCGGTTCAACAAAGACCATCATACCAACAAAGAATGTCCCCAAGACAAACTCATAGATCAACCCTCTTTAGAAAGAAAAGTCAGTTTGGATCTCAAGCCTATCCTACCAAGAAGTTCAATCAGAACACCTATAGGAGAGATAAAAAAAACCAGTTTGAACCCTACCATCATTATAATGATTACCTAGATTCCAGAAATGAGCCAAAAAAGTTCATTCCAATAAACTGGAAACATACAAAACACTAGTCTGATCAGAGAACTCAAAGGTCTCAAGACCAAAGAATTTTAGTTGAATTGTTTTATCCAACTAACTCTCAACGCAGGTATCACTCAACTGATTCAAATAAGAATAGGAGATTTGAAAAAAAAATATAAACAGATCAGGCGGTCCAAGTCAGTTGGATCTCTGAATGATAAGAAGCCAAAAGTTTGGCAAGTTTGGATTCCAAAAAGCTTGATGAATCAACAAGGACCCGATATAAAACGGGTCCCTAAATGCTAATCCTTTCCTTGTAGGACAAGAGCATCCTATCTACAAAGAAAGCCAAAGACATTTAGTATCTAGATAGCGGGTGCTAAAAGCACAAGACCGGAGACAGAGAAGATCTCGACGGTTATGAAGAAATCAAAGGCCCACTTGTCACATTTGGAGACAATTCCAAAAGCCGAACCATTGGAGAAGGGTTCGTAGTCAAGGGAAAAGTAGTAGTGAATGGAGTCTTCCACGTGGATGGATTGAAACACAAACTACTAAGCATTAGCCAGCTGTGTAATAATGGCTACTCAGTTGACTTTACCAAAAACTCCTGCAACATAAGAGACAAGTCAACTGGAGTAATTCTGCTAACTGGCATCAGAAGAGGCAACATGTATATTGTTGACTGGTCAACCGGCTACTCAGAAGCTTGCTTTCTTTTAAAAGGATTAACTAAAGTAAGCTGGCTATGGCATCGACGACTGAATCACCTCAACTTCAAAACAATCAACTACCTAGCCAAGAAAGAGTTAGTTGAGGGGCTTCCCAAGGAAATATACAAGAAGACAGGTGTATGTGGACCATGTCAAAAAGGGAAGCAGGTGAAGTCATCCTTCAAGAATAAGAGTCACCCACCAGGAACAACTGATTGTCTTCAACTGCTACATATGGATTTGTTTGGTCCAGTTAGACCACAAACTCCAAAGGGCAAAAGATTCACTCTAGTAGTAGTTGATGATTTCTCAAGATATACATGAGTGGAATTCCTGAGGAGCAAAGATGAAACTTATGACAAGCTAACGGCGCTGATCAGAAGGCTACAAACTGAGAAGGAAAGATCAGTTCAAAGAATTCGCTCCGACAATGGAACTGAATTTGCGAATCAACACATGACCAGCTTTCTCAACCAGCTTGGAATCATTCATGAACACTCAACTGCAAAAACTCCACAACAAAATAGTGTAGCCGAACGGCGTAACCGGACACTCAAAGAAGCAACTCGAGCAATGATAGCTGATGCCAACATAGCTGAAGGGTACTGGGCTGAAGCAGTCAACACAGCTTGCCACACTCAAAATCAAAGTGCCATTATAGCAGCCCATGACAAGACACCTTATGAACTGTACAAGGGTCGTAAGCCTTCTATCTCATACTTTAAAATATTTGGCTGTAAATGTTATATTCACAATAATGGCAAGACTCAATTGAAAGCTTTTAGTGCTAAAGCTGATGAGGGTATATTTCTTGGGTATAACTCACCTCACGCACAAGCTTATAGAGTGTTCAATAAATGAACTCTTGTTGTGGAAATAACATGTCATGTGGTATTTAATGAATTTGCTAGTGAGTACAGGAACAAAGAAAGAATAGACACATCAGTTCAAGTACTACCTAGTGAAATTGAGAACTCGCAGGACTATGTAGATCACATTGTTCCAGAGTGGTTTGAAGTTTTACTAGAAGAAGGCAATGAAACTGGCACAATACCAGTTGAGAACAACTTGGTCAATGAAGACACAAATCGTGCTAAGACCACAAACCCCACAACTGAAACAGGGGGAAGAACTGATGAAAATGCTGAACCAGCTGATGAGAGGGCGACTGATGACGTCACCACAGAAGAACCAACTGAGGACCCAGCTAAAGCTATCTTGCCCAAATGGCTCCGAAGCCACCCAACTGACAAGATAGTTGGTGATCCAAGAAGTAGAGTCCAGACCAGAAGTTCAACTGAGCATGCATTATTCACATGCTTCATATCTCAAACTGAACCAACAAATTTCAAAGAAGCCTTAGAAGACTCGGACTGGATCATGGCTATGCAAGAAGAACTGAACCAGTTCACAAGAAATGACGTATGGTTTCTTGTTGATAGGCCAAAAACCCAAAAGGTCATTGGTATAAAATGGGTCTTTCGCAACAAACTGGATGAACAAGGAGTGATCACAAGGAACAAGGCTAGACTGGTAGCCAAAGGATACTCACAAAGTGAAGGGATCGACTTTGATGAGACATTCGTACCAGTTGCAAGATTAGAAGCCATCAGACTATTCCTAGCCTATACAGCGCACTTCAACTTCACAGTCTACCAGATGGATGTCAAGAGTGCTTTTCTTCAAGGAATGCTCAAGGAGGACGTATATGTCGAGCAACCACCAGGCTTTGAAATTGGTGATCAAGTCTTCAAACTGAAGCAAGCTCCTAGAGAGTGGTATGAAACTCTAACAACATTTTTGCTGAAAAATGGGTTTCAAAAGGGAGTCATTGATCAAACTCTATTCCGAATAAAACGATCAACTGAGATCTTAATGGTTCAAATTTATGTGGATGACATAATTTTTGGATCAAAAAGTAAAGATCTATGCACACGATTCGCCCAACTGATGCAAAGCAAATTTGAGATGAGCATGATGGAAGAAATGACATTCTTCCTAGGACTCCAAGTGAAGCAGCTGAAAGATGGAATCTTTATCAGCCAGGCGAAGTACACCAAGGAGCTAGTCAAGAAGTTTGGGGTAAGTAAAGGAAAAACTCTCAAGATTCCTATGAACACATCAGTTTAGCTAACTCTCGACGAAGAAAGAGAATCAGTTAGCTAAACATATTACAGAGGAATCATTGGGTCGCTACTTTACTTAACAGCTAGCCGGCCAGACATCTCTTATTTAGTCGGACTATGTGCACGGTTTCAAGCTAATCCAAAGAAGAGCCACCTCGAAGCAGCTAAGAGAATTATCAAATATCTCAAAGGAACCATAAATCTTGGACTGTGGTATCCCAGAGATGACAGTTTGAGCCTAATTGGTTATTCAGACTCAGACTTTGGTGGATGCAAAATCGACAGAAAAAATACCAGTGGAACATGTCAGTTTCTGGGAAATAAACTGATATCCTGGTTTAGCAAGAAGCAGCACTCAGTTGCCACGTCAACAACTGAAGCAGAATATGTAGCTACTGGAAGTTGCTGTGCTCAGATACTCTGGATGAAGCAACAATTGAAGGACTACAAAGTTGAAACTGAAGAAGTGTCTATCTACTGTGACAATAACAGTGCAATTGCGATATCTCAAAATTCAGTTCTGCATTCAAGAACTAAGCACATTGACATAAGGCATCACTTCATCAGAGATCACATCTAGAAGAAAGACATATGCATCAAATATGTCAACATTGAGAAGCAGATAGCTGACATCTTCACCAAACTATTGCCTGAAGTAAGGTTTATGGAGCTATGCATACAGTTGGGACTGCTGGAGCTAGCATCACAGGATGAAGATGATAAACTAGAGGAAAAAGGCCAAGGGACCACTCCAGCTGAAGAGAGAAACTGAATCAAAAAGGCAAGAAGTTGCTAAGAGAAAAGTAAACTGGAGATGATCAGTTTACTCCATCAGTTCAACTAAATCATCAGTTCAGTCGCTCAAACTGATGATCCAGTCAGTTACGCAGAACACACAAGCTGCAAATTGATCAAACTGATGAAAGAGTACTAGGAACTGAAGTCAAATCAAAAGGAGATGTCAGTTCAAAGACCAACTGAAGGAGAACAGCTGAACTGGGAAGCAGCTGAATAAAAGTCTAAGCGGTCAAGACCAATTTTAAACTGATGAAAAGACATCTCAGTTGAAACTGATCAACAAAAGGATCATCAGTTACAGTGGAAGCCAACTGATGACGTAATCAGTTTCAAGCCAAGGAAAAGCTGCTAGAGAGAAAAGATAAGTTCAAATTTCAATATTAGAAACGGTAAAAACATGTGTCACTCAAATATTACCGCTGAAATTTCTCTCTCCTCCTTCATTTATCCCCAACGGACATAATCGAAAGGCCAATCGACGGGTCGATTGAGTTAATCCGACCGTTGAATACTGGGCATACCAAGCGTCACAACCATTGGATGAATCTCATCATTTTCTATAAAAGGGATGGCTGAACTTTCATTTTCACTTTTACCAATCTCAAACACAGTAAAGAATTAAAGCATCTCTCATCCTTCAATTCTTGAAACTGTTCTGCAAATCTTACGAAAGTGAAATCATTCAGTTCCTAAACTCAGTCAAAGCTAATTTACCCTTCCTGAATCATTTATCCCAAAAACTCCATGGCTGACAGACGCGCACCAACTGTTCGACAAAAGTTTGACTTTAAAAGAACTGGTGAATCTTCACGAGGATTCCAAATGAATCTCTACAGAGATAAGTTCCTGGATATAGGGGCTTATAGAGAAAAATGCTCAAATTCCGCTCTTTGCAACTCACTAATCACGAAGATAGAGCAAAGCGGCCTGAAAAGCTTCACAGAAGAATTCCCATCAAAGATTTACCCAGAGGTTGTGGTTGAGTTTTACTTAAACTCAAAAGGCTACGATGACAGAATAGAGACTGAAGTTCGTGGAGTCGAACTGATCATAACTCCAGAACTGCTCGAAAGACTGTTCAAACTACCATCTACTGGAACAAGATTGCAAGATATTGAAGTGGATCAAGAGGAAGCCTACCGTCAGTGGAAAAGGGAGGAATGTGCAGATCCATACAAGAGCGGCACACTCATGTCTCTTTTTCAAGAAGAATACAAGGTTCTAGCATCAGTTGCTGCTAGAATGATCACTGGAACAACTGGAAGCCACTCAGAAATGTCGGAGCACAAGTACAAAATATGTACAGTGATCATCAGAGGCATCAAGGTCAACTGGGTTCAATACTTCTTCGAGCAAATAAAGAAGTACGTTGATATTGTGGAGAAGAACTGGTCACCAACGGAATTCCATCAAAAGATGTGTTATCCAAGCAGAATCAACATCATATTGGAAAACAGTTTTGACTCCATGATAGAAGAAACCGACACGCTGATGATCGGCAAACTGGATTTTATACCAGCAACCAGCAGAAGGCAGCCAGCTGCAAAATCCATAAACATCAAAAGCAGTCAGTCAACTGCTGCCATCTCAAAGAAAGCAGAGGAGTCTGCAAAAAGAAAAGGCAAAGAAATTGCTGTTGAGATGCCGCAAGAAGACTCCGATTCAGACGATAATCTCCCAATAAGCCAAATGTTGGGAAGCTCAATTAAAGCTAAGCCACTGCGCCAAGTTCACTATGGATCATCTATTGATTCACCTGAAGAAAAGATCCCTACCAGGCCAGTTCAGTTCAAGGAAAGAACTGGCAAGTCAAAGAAGAAATCCGCAGCAGTTCAACCAAAAGGGAAGAAGAAGAAATCAGGGCCTCCACCCCCTCCAAAACTGCATCCTCACAATATCAAGGTGTTTGATGTAGCACCAATCGAAGGAAATGATATTGTGCCTGACAGGAGAATTCCTCCAAAGGACTCAGGGGCAGATTTCTTCAGAACTGCGTGCCCCCCGATGGGAGAGACCGAAGAAAATATAAGAGCTCTATCAAGAGCTGAAATCGTCAAATGTTGGGCTGACGAACAAGTGCAGAAATTCATTACTGAAAATTTTATTAAAGATGTGATTAGTACTGCCGCTCTGTATGCGGCCCTAACAAGGTATGTTTATTGGTACCTTTGGAGATATTGCTTCAACTCCGAAGTCCATTTTCTCCTAACTGCTCTACACGGGATGAGCTTCTGGAGAAGAGAAGAAAGGTGGAGCATGCAATGGGCTGGACAGAAAACTCTAGAATAAAATCCAGTCATCACCTTGAAAAGAATGCTTGCCATCCGAAAGAACCATCCACACCCAGAATAACAAACGTTGTTGGAAATAATGAATGACCTACTAAGCTGGGCCAACATCAGATTGCCACATCTGCAAACTCAAGCTGAGCAGCAACAATGGAAAAATCCTCAAGTTCAACAACATTGGTTGCTCAATGAAGTGTTAAAACTCAGGCAGCAACAGCTTCGGGAGGAGCAGAACCAGTTCAACAATGAAACTCAAAGCAGTCAACAAGGGGCTGGAACTACTGCAGCTTACAGCCCAAGGAAAACTGTCATAGCATCCGTGGCTAGGCAGTTAACATTCGAAGAATCTCCTCAACCGGATGACATCATCATTAATCTTCTTGATGATTCTCCTGAGGTGCAACCAGTTGACGAGCAAACAGCCAGCGATCGGGAGTTTGAAGAACTGCTCAAATCTCCTACTCTACCAGATCTTCCAAGTGATGAAGAGCCACGAAAGACGACTGAAGGGACTGAACTGCCTGAGGAGCCAACTGAAACTCAAACTACTCCTCCTTAAGATACAACTCCAGAGCCAGCTGAGTCTGACCAGTCAACTGGATAGACTGCTCAAATGGATGAACAACCTGTCTATCAAGGTACACTAGCACTAACTATGTATTTTGATCCAGTTCAAAGGGCCCTTCAAGCTGAAGCCCTAGTTGCCGCACCAGAAACACCACCAGAGGCAAGCTATGATGAATCTATTAGTATGGAGAAAGCAGACCACTCCCACACGGTTCCTTGCGAGGAACTTGTTGGAACTGAAGCAGGAGAGGAAGTGGACTCTAGAGCAGTACAGTTCATCGCTCAGCTAAGCAGTTCAATAGTCCAGCTCCCTCCGTATTATGAAGAGCTGATCCACTGCCTGTAGCAACAGGTTAAACTGCACACTGAGTAGATCAAGCAACTGCAAGCCCATCCAAGGCTCCAGTCAGCTGAAACGGAGTTAGAAAGCAGTGATGAGGATGGAGAAGAGGATCTTCCTGAACCGCTGGCTAAGAAAAGGAAAACTGATCACAAGAAGGACTAAGTGGCTGATCAAGTTAAAACCTGATTAGGAAAGCCCTAAGTGTACTTCTTGTTAATCAGTTTGTAATTATATCTTTTGATATATTTATAAAAGTTCTTTTTATTTCAAATAAATGTTAAGCCTCACATTTATTTTGAAATTTTGACCGTTGCAAAACAATAACACTTATGAAAGTCATTAATTGCCAACGACCAAAAGAGACCAGAGGCTAGTACCATTCCAACCAACAGATCTATAAGCCTGTCCCAACACTCATAAACAGTCACTCTCTTTCAAACCTCTCAAAAAGCCCCCTCCTTCTATAATCTCTAAAACTCTTTCTCAAAAGATCTTAAATTCCCAAAATCTCAGCCAACCCCAAAGATGGCCGAATTATCCAGATCTTCAAATTCCTTCAAAGAACAGCTTATGACAGATAAATTTCTTGATAGAAAGAAATTTTAATTGATTCTAAATGAATCAAACAACCCAATCCTTCTGTCCAATCTTCACAAGACAGAAATTCTTTACTACTTGGAAACACCACCAAAGTTCTTTAGACAATATTTGGTGAGTGAATTTTTGCTTCAAGCAAAATTATCCGCAGATGGAAAGACAGTGTTATCAGTGATTCATGGACGACCGCTTCAAATCACTGAAAGGACAATTGCAGAAGTGTTCCAACTCCCACATGAAGGTTCATCCGTTCAAGATCTAAAGGAATCTGCAGAATTGTACTGGCGAAAATGGAAAGCTTCAACCTGCGACAAGCAATTTAGTT
This sequence comes from Perilla frutescens, assembly GCA_026008535.1. Lineage (NCBI taxonomy): Eukaryota > Viridiplantae > Streptophyta > Magnoliopsida > Lamiales > Lamiaceae > Perilla > Perilla frutescens. The sequence goes on from BRKX01000012.1 coordinate 37,084,064, forward strand.
TTACAACTGCTAAAACTGACCTGAAGCCCGAGTATGGAGTTCTACTCGACATAACGAACAAAATGATGTTCGGGGCCATTGGAAGCCTGAGTCAACTCACCCAAGAGAGATACAAGGTTATGATTCACTTTGCTGAAGGGCGACAAATGAACTGGGCAGAATTTGTCTTCCAACAATTCAAGCATCAAGTTATCAAGGCCTCTGACTCAAAGAACTCTGGTAAACTTGAGTCCAAGGTTGGACTTGTTCTAAGAATGAGTAAAATGCTTGAAGATCTGCTGAAGCTTCCAAATGATGAGTCACTGCCAGTTCTTATCTCTGATTGGATTCCCAAGAAAAGAACTGCTCATCTTCAGTCGCTAAAGAAAAAGAGAAAAGCCAAAGCCAAGACAGGCAACCACTCATCGAGCAACTCAACTGCCAACGCCGTTCAGTCTCCAAAATCAAAGAACGGATCACCAGTTGATTTCCAGGTTTGCTCTGATCCAGATGAGCTTATTCCATTCATTGGAATCCCTCATCTAAACTACGGAGCGGACTACTTCAGAAGTACATGCCCTCCTCTCCAGCTAACTGAAGAAAATATTCACACCTTTTATAGTGGTGAATATGCGGTCAAAGGTGCACAAAAGGAAGTGACCAATCTCCTTCTAAATCACTTTACCTTTGTTGCACATTGTGACCAAGAGGTGTTCAAGCAACTCCACCGATATTTCTATTGGTATAACTTGAGACATTCTATGTCCATCCAGTCTCATTTTCTGCTAACTGCCTTTCACGGTATGAGCTATTGGCAGCGAGAAGAAACTTGGAGCATCAAATGGATAGGTTCATCAAATCCATTTCCTCCAACCATTGTGCAAGTCCAGCACATCATGAGTCACCGGATTGTCAACAAGATTCCAGCCACCGCCTTATTAGCAGAAATCAATACCAACACCGTACCTCAAGCAGTTGGAACTACAGATCAACCAGTCAACTGCCCAACTGGCTCTCTTTATCGAAAACTGAACTTTGATAATCTATCAAGTCAGTCAGCTGAGCCCTCATGATAATCTCCTCCGGTCGTTGAAAGGATAGAACCACATCTATCACAAACTGAAGTTGTGGCTGCCCAGAAGATTCCAAGGCATGCTGACGAGAGCGATAGTGATGACGAGGACACTGCCACATCACCAAGCCTCCTATCCAAAAGCTATGTCACTCCACTGCTCACATCTAGCTCAAAAGGCATGCACTTGTCTATGAAAAATGATCAGTTTCGATCATCGCCAAATAGAACTTCTCAATCCCTTAGTCAAAGGATGAAAAACTCGTCAGTTGCCATCCAGCTTCATCTTCACCAAGCCCGGAGAACTGCAAGGCCTGAACTGCCAAAGACCACAACTGCATCCCAAGGAAACAGTGCAGCCAATCCAGCTAAGCCCTTCAAGAAGTGGAAACTGTCTACTGAGAGCCAAGCAACTGATCAAGCCAACTGATCAATTCAGTTCAAATACAGCTTCAACTTCAGCCAGTTCTTCAGCGATAACTGGGAAGCAAGACTCAACTGATCATTCAACCGCCAAAGCCGCCAAATAAGATGGACTGTATCCCAACTGAATCAGGATAAGTTTTTTTTATTTTTAAAGCATATCATAATTACATTCTTACCGTTGCGATTATAAAATTTCTTATATTATACTCAAACGGTTACAATTTGAAAATAGGGTTCTATCTCACAATACTGCAATTAATATCTCTGCGTTGATATTAAATCAATTCTTCAAACTTGAGAAAGAAAATACTTTCTTACTGAGATATAAATAGCAAGATCTGCATAAAATATTTTGCTATTTATGGCAACTACCCCATTCTCAGAGAAGCTACTTCTCAGCCACAAGATCATAAAGTTACTTCTTCATCAAACGGCTGAGATGTAATCTTCATTAATTCAGCTAATCCTCCATCAAATCAGATGGCTGATCAACTAAGAAAAGCAATCGAGTGCCCTCGATTCCTGTATGCAAAGCTAAATAAATATGTGCACAGAGAAGAAGCCTCCGATCATCTGCAAATCCTTTCTCTCTCTTACTTTGATCATCTGCTAAGTTTTCTCTCTCCTAAACACTTGCTCTCTAAACTAAAACATCATCTTTTTGCAGATATGAAGCCCTCATTTCAGACGGTCGACGCAAATCTACTTCTTAAGAAGCTGAAGAAAGATAAAACTCTAAGTCTAGAGTATCTTAATGCACGCCTCGGCTCTGAAAACTTTCACAGGATTTATAGGCCACTGGGCTGCTACCATTTTTGACGATCGTGCCACTCAAGAACTTACCTTCTCATATTGTGAAATTCTACTACAATGCAATGATCTCTAGCAACAACATCATTTCTACCATCCGGAGCAAGACGATCACAGTGACGAAAGAGACGATGATGTCTACCCTTCACCTTCCAGGCGACGGTCCAGATGTTATGACCTTGTAATTACCCTATAAATATGCATTATGGGATGCTTGGAAGCTTCCTCACGTCAACCACTATGACTGTTCACACAGGCTGAAGGAGAGTATGCCAAATGATATCCTCCAACTCTTAGATATCACCGGCCATATCCTACATGGCAACTTTGAGACAGTCCACTTCTCGGACATCAAAGCCCATCTCACAGCCGCTCTATACTACAGATGTAAAGCCAACTGAGCCTCTTTCATCCTTGCTCAACTGCGAGCTAATGTAGAGCGAACGGCATATAACCCATCCACTGGCTCATTTCGTGAAAAGATCGGGTTTATGAGTCGCATAAGCCATATCATTCAAAGCCAGTTTAATGAGGTCATCCCAAATGGTGAACCGCTCAAAAGAAGGGACATGCTCCCCATTATCTACGGCCATCCGATCTCGAATCATTCACGTCGACAAGGGCCTTCCAACTCAGGTCGTGGAAAGGCACCTTTGGAGGCACCCGTCAGCTCCTCTAATGAAAGAGAGCTGATGATTAAGAGCGAACATGTTTAAAGGCTGAGTGATCGGCCTACAATATCAGCCAGCTCCCAACCTCTACCGTTAGTCCAACGTGACTCCATTGAGGTTGAGTTTGAAGCTGTTCTAGACCATCAGCTGAGAAGCTGTTTCGGTCTTATTGAAGAAACAGACTCCTCTCTGTTCGACCAACTGCGGCGGTACTTGTAGTACCATATATGGCGATTTCAACTGGATGAGTCAACAATGTTCCACCTCATCCACACCTGTGGCTCCACCTTCTAGATCAACGAAGGAACATGGAGTAGAAACTGGATGAATCATCCACTCTTCTCGCCACCTACGCTTTCAGAGATAATGGATTCGATGATCAAGCGAATCCAGCTGAGCATACCAGCTGATGCTCCTCTCCCCGACAATGAACCGGCCAACTCCTCATGCACACCCTTCGTTGATGACTCACCCATCCCTTCAACAGATGAGATCTTCAATAACTTGGCCTCGATAAATGTTAGAGAGCAAGCAGTCTCTCTCACCTCTGCTCCAGGTCAGTTCATGACAACTGAAGAAGCATATGCATGGCTCTCCTCACCCATGCAAATTCCTTCAGTTCCCTCAATTCAAGATGACAATATGGCAACTGCGTTCACCTTCTTGCCAAACTTGTCACTACCATCATGCGACCCATTCCACCTTTTGGATGATGCCAAAAAGGAGGAAGAATAACAAATAGATGATGGATGCTTAACTCTTTAGGATCAAATTCAAAGAGAAATTCATCATGAGGGGGAAGATCAGCTTCAGGGGGAAGCATGGAGGATGCAAGAAGCTCAAAAAAAAGGAGAGTCGAGCAGAAAGAAAAGGAGCAAAGAAGCAATTTTCAGGGAGTAGACTGGTAGTTTTAACTACTCTTGAAAATACAACATGCTTTAAAGTGAATATATATAATATACATTTCGACCATGCTTATAATGCTCATGCTCTGTTACTTCAAGTATGATTAACTTAAATGCTCTGATAATGCTCTGTTACTTGAATGAAAAATGGTTGATACTCTGATGCTTGAATGAAAAAATGCTCTAATACTGGAATGAAAGCATGCCCCAAGTGAAACAATGAGAAAATGCTCTGAAATTTGAAGTCTAATTGCTCTAATACTTGAATTTCATGCATATATTAAATGCTTTAATACCTGAATAACAGCATGAATGACAAATGCTAATGACAAATGCTATGATACTTCAATGAAAATCATAAATCAAATTTTCTCTCAAACTTGCTCTGAATTTGCTCTGAAATTGCTTAAGCAAACTTGCTATATTTGCAGCTTTTTCCATCATCATCAACAAAGTTTTGACATCATCAAAAAGGAGGAAATTGTTAGGAAAAACTATCAAGGAACCCCTAGATTAGGTTTTGATGAGATGTCAAAATTATTTGTGAAAAACTGACTGAAATTCAAGTTGCAGATCGGAGCTGATTAATCCAGGGCACCATCAAAAAGGATATCAAGCAAAGTCAAAGTCAACCAATCAAAAGTATGGTCTGCAAGCTGAGGGAAACGTCAGAAGTCAACTGAACTAAGAAGTCAAGAAGTTGAATAGTCGAAACAAACTGACAACTAAGTGAGCTAAGCTGAGGGAGAAAAGAGTCAACTAAGGGAACTGATAAGAGATCAGTTTAGACTGAAGACAGAAAGTATCCAACTGATGACCAACTGGAGCAATAGCCAAACTCAGCTGACAAGCTCAAAACTACCAACTGGAGCAATAGCCAAACTCAGCTGACAAGCTCAAAACTGCCAACTGGAGCAATAGCCAAACTCAGCTGATGAGCTCAAAACTGCCAACTGGAGCAATAGCCAAACTCAGCTGATGAGCTCAAAACTGCCAATTGGAGCAATAGCCAAACTCAGCTGACAAGCTCAAAACTACCAACTGGAGCAAAAGTCAAACTCAGCTGACAAGTCCAGAACTGTCAACTGGGACTCAAAGCTGCCAAGAAAACTGAAGCCAGAGAACCTTGGAGGTTATTGCTCAAACTGCCGAATCTTGGAATAAATGCTTCAACAAAGATCCTGGAATTAAATATCCAATGAAGATCGATTGGCAGAGTAACGGCTACTTCAAACCAAAAGCTCCAAGTGATCATTCTCCATTGATAAGCCAACAGGGCCACCGATCAATGGACAATGGATCTCAACGGTCATAAAATCACTCCTCTATAAAAGGCGAGTGAATCAGAGTTTAAAATAACTCTCTCAAGCAGAACCAAGAAGAATCATTCGCCTACACAACTTTTGCATATACAAGCAAGAGCTTTTCTTTCTCCCTCCCACTCAAGCTCAAGTTCAGCGTTTGATAGAAACTGCGAGAGTTCAACTGAGAAGAAGAAATTCACAGAGTCAAGATAATCAACCAGCTGTTGACAATCCAGCAAGGGCAGTCTTCTCAGTTTCAACTACACAACGATCAACTACTCAGCTCAATTGAAGGAGCACATCAGTTGATAACCCCTGTTCAAGACTAATCTATTGAAGATCGAAAGAGATCTAAAACCTTGTAAAGACGACAATAGCACCTACCTTCCTAGCGAGCAGTTAGGGACTTCTAGTGTGAGCCGTCGACCCGCTGAGGTAGCGAGCAGTTACCTGGTTCAGCCAATTGTCCTTCATTTTATAATTTGTAAAGAAACTCAAGTTATATAGTGAAGTTTCCCTTCTGCGGAAGGAAGAGAGGACGTAGAATTTTGAGACTTCGAACCTCTATAAATTGTTTGTGTGTTGTACCACTTTGATTATTACATATCTTTGAACTGCACACAATATCACACAAGCTGCACTTAAACTGTCTTAACTGTTCAATAAGTTTGTGCATAGATAAGTTTCATTAAGCGAGTCAAAGGGCCTTGTTATTCCGCATTTAAAGTAAAAAGTTTTAATCAGTCTATTCACCCCCCCCCCCCTCTAAACTGATATCGACTCGCCCGGGACCAACAGTAAATAAAGTAAAAGTTTATTATCTTATGTTGTCTATCGATATGTATCTTTAATGTCTTCATTGTTACGTTTTTACGAGTATTATAGCATTTTATGAATTTTATTTAATTAATAACTTATTTTATTAATTAACAATACGAAATATTTTATATAAAAAATAGTTGAAAATTATAAATATATCGATTTTCCTTTTTATTTTTGGAAGACAATTAATCCTACTTTTAAAGTAAAACGAAATTTTAATTATGATTTTCTTTTGATTGACTTATGGTTTATAATGTTTAGTATTAATGTGAGTTTGCTATCCTGAAAGTTTGTTTAACCCATTTTTTTTATCTTAAATGTGTACAAAACTGTAAATTTTAATAATGTATTTGAATTCAAATTAGTTATTTTAATGATTATACTATCTTGTTAGATTTTTATTAAATTAGAATTTTAGAGTTAGAATATTAGAATGTTAATCATAGATTAGTTATTAGAATACAAAGAATAATAAAATATTGAATAATATAAGATGATTATATTATTACGCTTAGATAATACAAAGAATAATGAAATAATAAACAATATAATACACTACAAGAAAAACTCGATTTAACGACGGATAATATTACGTCGCTAAAATTTTATAATTTTTTAAATATTTTTTATATTTTTATATTAAATAATGATATAATATAATTATATTTTACAATAAACATATAATATTAAAAATTTTAATAGATATTTAAATCATTGAATAAAATATAATTATTTAATTTAAAAATAAAAATTTCATCAAAATGTGTTTCGTGTATATATATATATATATATATATATATATATATATATATATATATATATATATATATATTATTCCAATAGTTAAACATAAATGTTTTCTAGCCCACATGATTAGAGCTGCAAGGCATGCACCCAGAGATCTGGGGTTCGAATCTCATTCATGCGCAAGAGTTTCCATGATTTATTCCTGGCTCCGTGGCTTGGCTCCTGGGCTCGGCTCGAGCTGCCAGTTCGTCGTTATATCATTTTAACAACAGATTTTTTATGTTTAGCGATTTTTTTTTTTTTGTAGTGATATGATTACATTACTACCCTTAGATAAAATTTAAAATAAAGTTATAAAATATGCTATGTTTTAAAATTTAATCATCAATATTCAATATTGACGTGCGGTCGTTTCACGCTCAAAAATATATTTGTAAACTCCTGTGCCCACAGCGAGCGTAGCTAGCCAATGAGTACGGGTCGATCCCACAGAGAGTTGTTGCGATTCTATCTTCAAGTAACCAATCACAAAGGGGGGTTTGGTGTTGTCACTAGACTGAAATTAAATCTGCAAAAGTAACTAAAGAAAATATCAAATAACAAAAGGTTCTGGCATTTGAAGTAGAATTTGATTTAAACATAAAACAACTCGATCATGGGCACACCGATTTTTATACATGATAGGTCATCTAGTTATGGTGACCGGATTCCTCTCTGCGTCTCCTAATCCATCCTTTCATTTTAGGTTTAAAAGTGATTCATCTTCTATTAAACCCCTAACCAGTTACCCACCTCCCGATTCCTCTAAGAGATGTAAGCAAACAAGCAGCAGTGTGCCCTAGACGGACCCAGATCTGTTGTGTTCAACTGATTCCTCTTGTGCCCACAACACCCCATTAATTCTCTTATTACTATATAAACCGACACACAGTCACGATTCGCCAATTCAATTAATAGTGGTGTGCCCTCTTTACCTAACGAGTGATCAGTCATATTGGGCACTTCAGACACACACTCACGTGGAACAAGGCTCAAGAATTAATAGAAACTAATCATGCATTACGATGCCTATTTTGGCCTCATGAGTCTAGATTTATGCTCAAACCAATTTCATTGTTCAAATGCCAGAATTAAAGATCTAGCCGAGAAGGCTAGACATAATTAAGACTGCAGAATTTAAAGATATCAAATTAAATAAGAATGTACTGAATTAATTAAGTAAAAACTCGACTCCAACGTCGATGAACATGAACATAACCTAAGTCCCAAAGGTTTAAGACATTTCGGATTGTTTTGGCTGCCTAAGCAGCGTACTGAAAATAAAGATGCAAAAATACGAAATGTAAAATGTTTCAGACTGTCTAAAACTTGCGTGCCCCTCTCTGATCGACTGGATAAGCTTCATCTTTATCAAATCCCTCTTTTTTAGGGATTGCTCTTATCTCCTTTGATTGAGCTTATCTCTTCGTCTGAGCTTATCTCTTTGCTGCATCGCCTTCTAGGAGTCCAGCTTAGCTCCAACTCTCCTGCGGATATGTAGCTATCTTCCACTAGCTTCCTTTCAACTGAATCCCGAGTTTTACGGGAATACCCATTCTGACCTGTGGTCGAGTCTGTACGAGTACTGTGGGCACGGCATCATCTGTCAGCTCCATCCGTATCTGATATGCCCATTTCACCGACCGAATATGGGATGAATACTTAAGACGTCCCCTGTGCCTCTGATGAACATATGTGTGAGATAAACGTGAATATTTGGGCATAAAATGCCCCTTCCACCAGACTCGACTCTTGGAATGCCCTATGACCGCAACCTGGTTCTTTTCGACTCAAAACTCACTAAAAATGACATTTATAGAGGATAAAATGCCCATAAAAACACGAAATAAATGGACTTATCACACCCACACACTTTAAGCATCATTGTCATGAAGCATGGGGTGCAATGCATCCAGAAAAACAAAAGAAAATAAAAAGAGAAAAGAGACAGACTCAAAACACAAACATGCAAACTGTTACTCAGTGTGGGCACATCAGAAATAATCCAACAAAAATGCAAAGTTTCAGCATACCTAAAATAGCTTGGTTAAATAAGAATGTACTGAATTAATTAAGCAAAAAATCGACTCCAACGTCGATGAACATGAACATAACCTAAGTCCCAAAGGTTTAAGACATTTCGGATTGTTTTGGCTGCCTAAGCAGCGTACTGAAAATAAAGATGCAAAAATACGAAATGTAAAATGTTTCAGACTGTCTAAAACTTGCGTGCCCCTCTCTGATCGACTGGATAAGCTTCATCTTTATCAAATCCCTCTTTTTTAGGGATTGCTCTTATCTCCTTTGATTGAGCTTATCTCTTCGTCTGAGCTTATCTCTTTGCTGCATCGCCTTCTAGGAGTCCAGCTTAGCTCCAACTCTCCTGCGGATATGTAGCTATCTTCCACTAGCTTCCTTTCAACTGAATCCCAAGTTTTACGGGAATACCCATTCTGACCTGTGGTCGAGTCTATACGAGTACTGTGGGCACGGCATCATCTGTCAGCTCCATCCGTATCTGATATGCCCATTTCACCGACCGAATATGGGATGAATACTTAAGACGTCCACTGTGCCTCTGATGAACATATGTGTGAGATAAACGTGAATATTTGGGCATAAAATGCCCCTTCCGCCAAACTCGACTCTTGGAATGCCCTATGACCGCAACCTGGTTCTTTTCGACTCAAAACACACTAAAAATGACATTTATAGAGGATAAAATGCCCATAAAAACACGAAATAAATGGACTTATCACACCCACACACTTTAAGCATCATTGTCCTGAAGCATGGGGTGCAACGCATCCAGAAAAACAAAAGAAAAGAAAAGGTGAAAAGAGACAGACTCAAGACACAAGCATGCAAACTGTTACTCAGTATGGGCACATCAGAAATAATCCAACAAAAATGCAAAGTTTCAGCATACCTAAAATAGGTCAAAAATGAGTTTTAGCTTGGTGTTTCTCACAGACTCTCTTCACTCAGTGTATACTCTCAATTCGGCTGTAATTCTATGCAAATTTGTCCCATAAGTTTGCCAAAGTTCTGCTGTTTATTCTCTAGAAACCATGATGCATTAGTATCAATAGGGCTTTTTAGGTTACAGTTGGGCATTTTAAGTGGGAGGGGTTTTTATTGATTGCACAGACCCCTTCTCAGCTCCTTTCTATTCACTACCCTCCTGTGCCCTGTTCAGGCACTGAATTTTTTTAATTTGGGCATTCTAAACACTTAGAACTCGGGGGATTTTTATTCAGACTCTTTTTTGTCTTTTTTTCTTTTTTTTTATTTAATTCTTCCCCCTGTCTTTTCTGGCCCTTCATATATATGCCTTCCCAGAAACAACTCTACCTTACCCATTTTTCTTTTCAGGTTTTATAATGCCCCGGGCTAAGTATAAACCATCCCAAAACAAAATCGCCCAGGGCATTTCATAGGCTCAAAGGAGGGTGCAAGGGTTGTGTCATTGGTGGGAGTTATTTTATTACAGTGGTTCAGCAAAACATGGCCTATCTCATTTACATGTGCATCAATAATTCCAAGAGTTAAACACAGAACAGAGGCAAATTCTAGAACATAATAAGCACAGAATTATTCACACTCATAAATGAAAGAAAACTGTAAAATGAAGCATACAGCATATAGGCTCAAGTCTCACAGGGCATGCTAAAACTCGTTTGTCATCTCTATCTTAATTGGGCATGCTGATTTTTCTGTAAAGCAATTAAAGTTGGATCATCACGTGAAATGCCCACACAGACTTACAGAATAGCATGCTTTGACTCAACTACCCACCCACACACTTTGCAACTTGTAAAGTGTGGACACAGACTCAAACAACAAAAAACAAAGAAAACAGAAGAACAACAAAAACAAAATAAAAACAAAACAAAACCTAATCTAAAAAGACAGAAAGAACCAGGCTAGTCGGTTGCAGGCGTTGGGTAAGAGAACCCAACATGTTTGAAATAGGCCTTCAAGGCTGCTTTGATTCGGGTCAGTTTCTCATTGGTCTGAAACTGGGCATTCTCGATCAACTCAAGTCTCCTCATGATCACTGCGACTAGTTGCTCCCTCTGCGGTGCCTTCCCTGCTAGTGGTTTCTTCGATGTACCTGCCATAGCTAAAAGCATGCTCGAGGGGTCTGCTCCCGGCACAAAGAAAACAGGCTTTCCATCCTCATCGTCAACCACATCTTGCATTCTTCTCAAGCAGTTAAGATCAAAATACTCACGGGGAAGGGGGGGTCAAATCAGTATCTTGCAAATTAAGGAGCCTATATCTAACCGCAATCTAGGTGATCAATTGGGCACAAGAGATACGATGTCTAGGGTGTGTTTTAATTTCCTGAAAATGTGCAATGGCCACAGAACCAAAATTAATTTTGATCTTATGAACCATGCACCACAAAATAAATAGCTCCTGATTGATGATTAAATTAGAGCTATCCTTAAGGCTGAAAAAATTGTAGGCCAACACCCTATGGCAGAATCTCAAAGCATCATTATTTAAGCAATATCCTTTTGTGGATCCGCTTTGAAAAATAGATCCATCCCAAATATCTACCCATTTTGCATCGACTCCTTCTGCAGAGTCGGGCACTACAGTCACGGCATCGACATAATCCTCCTCCTGGAGGTCCTAGTATGTCACGATGCCAAGTAGCATATTCAAGTCGTCAGCAGACACAGAGTAACTCCTACCTATCAGTTTAAAAGATAAAACCCTAGTGGATGTAGCAGGCTTGTTCACAGCTTTAATTTTCAAGTTTTAGACAAAATCACGAGACAATGATGGAAAAATTACACACTCCATATCTAGAAAGCATTCCCAACCAATTGCAGAAAACAAAGCCCTTACCTCCTGCTCTATACTAAGAGCTGCAAGCGTCTCACGGTGGACTCCTTTTGAGTTGATGATGCCCCTGACTGGTGGCGGGCCACTGCTGGGCTTACTTGGTGTGGGGCTCCCTACCCCTCTGCCTCTTTTAGGCACAAGGACTGAAATGCCCTCTTCAGTCTTCCTCTTTTGTGAAGAGGCCTCTCCAGCCAGCTTGGCTCCGGCTTTCACACTAACAGTTTTTCCCACCCTTAGCTTGGGTGAGGAGTCCTCCGAGGGCTCTTCAGAGCCAGCTTGCATTTGGGAGGGCGCACTGGGCTCCTGTTGCTCCTTCTCTTCTTCAGTATCCCCTTGCTGGGATACCTCTGGCTCGGTTGGCTCTGAAATGGGCTCTCCAACCTTCATTTTTCCTTTTGCTTTCTCCAATGCCCGCCTTTTAATGTCAGTGGGTGCCTCGTCCTCCTCCTCGAACAGTGGTACCTTCTCCGGTGGGGCTTCAGCTTCAATGTCCTCTATTTCAGTCAAGTATTTATCCAGCTCAATGTCTATGTCTCCTTCCTCTTCAACTCCTTCTTGTCCTTCGACTTCCTCTCCTTCCACGTCATCTTCCTCGTCCTCGATCTCCACCGACGGCACAGGGGTCAGAGCCTTAACTGGCTGTTTAGATTTCTTCTTTTCAGCCATTTTTTTAGGCTTTGGCGCAGGCTCTTCAGTAGATTCTTCCTCCTGCATGCCCTCTGCAGTCGCCTCATCATCTTGCTGCTCCGTTTGAGTCGGGGTTGCGGAGCTTTCTTCCGTCGCCTGAACCTCAGGCACAGATTCCTTTTCCGGCGGAGTTTTCTTGGCTTGTTTGCTCGACATGGCTGCCTCAGATGCAGCTTTTCCTTTGGGTTTGACAGAGGATTTCTTCACGACCTTGGTTGGAGAGGGCTCTTCAAAGACAGTGGGGATCTCAAAATCCAAGCGTGCCTTTGGTCCAGCTTTTGGTGCGACCTTCTTGCCTCTTGTCTTCGCCATTGTTGGATTTTTGTAGGTTTTAAGAAATTAGGGTTTCAGGAAAATCGAGAGAGAGAAGTTTCTGATTTTTGTAAAAGGCGAGTGAAAGTGATAGTGGAGATTTTGTGGGGTAAGGCTTTTATATTAAGGGGATCACTATTCATGATTTGACTTGTGACTCTTCAAATTCCTTAGGAGTCTCCCGGATTAGTATGCCCTATGCTAATGGATAAGCCTTATCCCTGAAAAATCGGAACAAATTTTATCTCTCCAGAGTGCCTCACTTCAGAATCCCTATTTCTAAGGGATTTATTTTATCTTCATCTTTCTCTCTCATTATCTAAACCTGCAAACACCATACTTATCCAAAACAAGCGTAAAATTGCTCCCTAAACTAGTTTAATCAACTGGAAAACTTATTAAAAATAAATAAAAACGGATTAAGACAAATAAAAAACCTGGGTTGCCTCCCAGTAGCGCCCCAGTTATTGTCGTGGGCACGACATCACCCCAGATCAGGCGTAAGTGGGCTCCGCGAGCCAGATCACTGTGACATCTTCATCAGAGTGCCCCAGGTAAGCTTTCACACGGTGGCCATTCACTTTGAAGTGCCCGTCAGTATCGGGATTTATTAGCTCAATTGCCCCATTCGGGCATTCTGCATACACTTCAAATGGACCAACCCACTTGGTCCTCAGTCCTCCTCCCATAAGCTTGAACCTTGAATGGTACAAAAGTACCTTCTGTCCTGAGGTGAATCTCTTCCTTCGAATTACTTGATCATGGATCCTTTTCATTTTTTCCTTGTATAGGACCGAATTATCATAGGCCTCCATTCTCATTTCTTCCAGCTCTTGAATTTGAAATTTCCTGAAATACCCAGCGGCGTCAGGGTCCATATTCAGCTTCTGAAGTGCCCATCGTGCTTTGTGTTCTAACTCGACTGGTAGATGGCAACACTTTCCAAATAACATCCTGTATGGGGACATCCCAATTGGAGTCTTGAATGCAGTTCAGTATGCCCACAGGGCATCTTCTAGATGAACACTCCAATCTTTTTGGTTCGGAGCCACAACCTTTCCAAGAATGGCTTTAATTTCTCGATTTGAGACTTCAGCTTGGCCATTTCCTTGGGGATGGTAAGGTGTGGTGATCCTATGGTGAACCCCATACTTTTTCAACAATCTTTCCAGCGTTTGGTTGCAAAAATGGGTCCCTTGATCACTGATGATGGACCTGGGCACACCAAACCGACTGAAAATGTGGGATTTCAGAAATGCAGCTACCACCCTTACATCATTGGTAGAAGTGGCATTTGCTTCTACCCATTTGGACACGTAATCAACTGCCAGGATAATGTATTGGTTCCCCCTCAAATTTGGAAAGGGTCCCATAAAATCCATTCCCCAAATATCGAAAATCTCCACTGGCACGATTGGTGTCATGGGCATTTCATTTTTTCTTGTGATGTTTCCTACCCTCTGGCACTAATCACACTTTCTGCAGACGTTATGGGCATCCTTGAATATTGTGGGCCAAAAGAACCCACAATCTAAAATTCTCCTTGCTGTTCAGTTTAGTCCGAAATGCCCTCCGCAAGCATAACTGTGACAATGCTTTAGAATTTCATCTATCTTTTTATCAGGAACACATCTTCTGATGATTTGATCAGCGCATCTCCTCCATAGAATAGGGCAATCCCATGCATAGAACCTGCTCTCATACCTCAGTTTATTTTTCTGGTACCTTGAGTACCCAATGGGCATTTCTCCAGACTCGAGGTAGTTCACTATATCTGCATACCAGGGTGCTAGTGTGCCCCTTGCTGAATATAAATGCTTGTCAGGAAAATGATCGGCAATGGGCATTTCGTCACCTTTCTCATTCAGCACCCGGCTCAGATGGTCAGCCACCAAGTTCTGTGCCCCACTCTTATCTTTTATTTTGACATCAAACTCTTGTAAAAGCATAATCCACCTAATTAGTCTTGGTTTCGTCTCCTTCTTGGTCATCAAGTGCCTCAGTGCACCATGATCTGTATAGACAATGCTCTTTGCTCCCAAGAGATAAGATCGAAACTTCTCAAATGCAAACACTACTACCAATAGCTCCTTTTCAGTAGTGGTGTAATTGCACTGTGCCCCATTCAGAGTCTTGGAGGCATAGTAAATTACATGGCTTTCCTTTCCTCTCTTCTGACCCAGTACCGCGCCCACAGCGTAGCCACTGGCGTCACACATAATCTCAAAGGGCATTCCTCAATCTGGTGGTTGAATGATTGGTGCCGTGACCAGTTGCTTCTTCAGAAAATTGAATGCCTTCATACACTCTTCATCAAATTCAAAGGGAACATCTTGCTACAATAAGTGAGTAATAGGCTGGACAATTTTTGCAAAATCCTTGATGAATCTCCTGTAGAATCCAGCGTGCCCCAAGAATTCTCTCACTTGCTTCACCGAAGTGGGATATGACAATTTTTCAATTAAGTCCACTTTGGCTTTATCAACCTCAATGCCCCTCTCAGAAATCACATGTCCTAGTACAATGCCCTCTCTGACCATGAAATGACATTTTTCATAGTTCAGCACTAGGCATTTGTCCACACAACGCTGCAACACTTTCTCCAAATTATCTAAACATCGATCAAAGGCAGCTCCCATACACTGTGAAGTCATCCATGAATACTTCAATGCAATTCTCGAGCAAATCAGAGAATATGCTCATCATACAACGCTGAAATGTGCCAGGAGCATTGTAGAGGCCAAAGGGCATTATGTGATAGGCAAATGTGCCAAATGGGCATGTGAATGTTGTTTTCTCCTGGTCCTCTTGATTTACTGCAATCTGCATGTATCCTGAGTATCCATCCAAGAAACAAAAGAACTTGTTTCCTGCAAGTCTTTCTAGCATCTGGTCAATGAACGGAAATGGGAAATGATCCTTCCGCGTGACCGTGTTCAGCTTCCAGTAGTCAATGCAAACTCTCCAGCCAGTTTGCAGTCGTGTGGGCACAAGCTCTCCTTTCTCATTTTTTACAACTTGAATGCCCGACTTCTTGGGCACAACATGGATTGAACTGACCCACTTGCTGTCTGAAATTGGGTATATAATGCCATGGTCTAGAAGCTTAATTATCTCTTTTAGCACCACATCCTTCATCACTGGATTGAGCTTTCTTTGTGGATCACGAACGGGTTTTGCATCATCTTCCAACAATATTTTGTGCATGCAAACCGCTGGGCTAGTGCCCTTTATATCTGCTAAAGTCCATCTGAGTGCCTCTTTGTACAGCCTCAACAATCTCAAAAGGCAATCCTCATCAGCTTGATTCAACCCCACACTTATGATTACAGGGAGAGTCTCATTATTTCCCAAGTAGGCATACTTCAAATGCCTTGGCAATGCCTTCAACTCCAGCGTGGGTGCTTTGATAATAGAAGGCATCAGTTTGTCATCATTTCTCCGAATGGGCACACCATAGTCCACACATCCGTGTGGCATTTCTTCTAATGAATACAGCATCATAATTCCATCCCTTATGTCATCATCCTCGTCCAGGGCATCCTGGTCATTCAGTCCATCCCACAATGCCCACTCTAGTGGTTCTCTATTGCTCACCATGGATAAAGTAGAACGGTTCGGGGAATAAAATGTGTTCACAAAATTACAATTTTCTGTATCCGGGGGTGCTTCATGGCTTCAAAAATGTTGAATGTCACCTTCTTCCTATCAAACTCACACGTCAGTGTGCCCTTGTCCATATCAATCTTGGTTCGAGCTGTCTTCATGAAAGGCCTTCCCAGCAACAAAACTGAAGATTTTGAAGTCGCTGTGCCCATGTCAAGCACATAAAAATCTGCTGGGAAAATAAGCCCGTCCACCTTGACCAATACATCTTCAATAAGGCCTTCTGGATAAACATTGGACCGGTCAGCTAACTGAATGACCACACGGGTCTCCTTTAGAGGTCCAATCCTCAATTCTTTGAACACCGACAGGGGCATTACATTGATTGATGCCCCCAAATCCAGCATGGCCTTTTCAACTTTCTTGTTCCCTATGATGCAAGGAATCATGAACATCTCTGGATCATCACACTTTTTGGGTATCTTTCTCTGTATCACCGCCAATACATTCTCCCCAACTAGGAACCTCGCATCATCATTAAAGCGCACCTTTCTGGTGCATAGTTCTTTTAGAAACCGGGCATACTGCGGTACTTGCTTGATTGCTTCGATCAGTGGAATGTTGATTTCCACTTTGCTGAATACTTTTAGCATCTCCCTAGTTTCTTCTTCTTTTCTATTTTGTGCCAATCTCTCTGGAAAGGGAGGTTTCCATCTCTCTGGAATGGGCACTTTGGCAGGCTGCTTTACTTCCGAAATGGGCACAGCATCAGTCTGCTCAGCTTCTTGTGCCTTCTCTTCTGTGGGAATTTCTTCCACTTCTTTCTCCAAGGGCACATCATTCTTCTCTTCTCTCGGCCTGACCATCTTCGGAAGCTCTTTTCCACTCCTCAATGCTACTGCATTCACTTGTTCTCTCGGATTCTCGACCTGGGAAGGCAGCTTCCCATTTTTCTCCTCCATCTTGTGCATGTCTTGAGCCAATTGATTGATTTTCTTGCTCATGTGCGAGAGACCAGCTCGAGTCTCTTGATTAAACTTCTCAATCTCCTCAACCATAGCAAACACAAGATCTTCTAGCCTTTGCTTCCTTTTTTCCTCTGGTGATGGCAATGGGCGTCCAGGATGTCCATCCTCTGGCCTTCTCCATCTAAAATTTTCATGTTCTCTCCAGCCAGGATTATAAGTCTGGGAATGGGGAACATATCTTCTGGAATGCCTATTCTGACCACCTACAACATTCACTTCTTTCATTTCATCTTGTAGAGTAGGGCATTCATCCGTGAAATGAGATATGCTTTTGCATACCCCACAAGGTTTGGGCTTCCTCGCCATGCTTGCACCGGACAAGATTTTTTCGATCTTGTCACACAATCTATCAATTCTGCTGTCCTGGTCCAGTGCCCTTTCTGTTTCACTTACAATCTGAATGCCCTCTCCACCGAAGCCTCGGTTGTCTTCAGCCATTTCTGTGAGAATTCTGAATGCTTCAACAGGCTATTTCTTCAAAATGGATCCTCCACATGAGGCATTCACAATCGTCCTCTCATGTGTTCTCAATCCTCCGACAAAATACTGAATCAAATCGTGTTCAGTAATCTGATGCTGTGGGCATTTCGCCAGCATCGCCTGGAATCTTCTCCAATAGTCATAGAAACCTTCGTTAGTTCCCATCTTCAGGCTCCCTATTCTTCTTCTCATTTCTTGCACTCTGGATGCTGGGAAATATTTCTCCAAAAACTTCTGTTGAAGTTGTCTCCATGTGATCACAGCGCTCAAGTTCAGCGTTTGATAGAAACTGCGAGAGTTCAACTGAGAAGAAGAAATTCACAGAGTCAAGATAATCAGCCAGATGTTGACAATCCAGCAAGGGCAGTCTTCTCAGTTTCAGCTACACAACGATCAACTACTCAGCTCAATTGAAGAAGCACATCAGTTGATAACCCATGTTCAAGACTAACCTCTTGAAGATCGAAAGAGATCTAAAACCTTGTAAAGACGACAATAGAACCTACCTTCCTAGCGAGCAGTTAGGGACTTCAAGTGTGAGCCATCGACCCGCTGAGGTAGCGAGCAGTTACCAAGTTCAGCCAACTGTCCTTCATTGTATAATTTGTAAAGAAACTCAAGTTATATAGTGAAGTTGCCCTTCTGCGGAAGGAAGAGAAGACGTAGAAGTTTGAGACTTCGAACCTCTATAAATTGTTTGTGTGATGTACCACTTTGATTATTACATATCTTTGAACTGCACACAATATCACACAAGCTGCACTTAAACTGTCTTAACTGTTCAATAAGTTTGTGCATAGATAAGTTTCATTAAGCGAGTCAAAGGGCCCTGTTATTCCGCATTTAAAGTAAAAAGTTTTAATCAGTTTATTCACCCCCCCTCTAAACTGATATCGACTCGCCCGAGACCAACAGTAAATAAAGTAAAAGTTTATTATCTTATGTTGTCTATCGATATGTATCTTTAATGTCTTCGTTGTTACATTTTTACGAGTATTATAGCATTTTATGAATTTTATTTAATTAATAACTTATTTTATTAATTAACAATACGAAATATTTTATATAAAAAATAGTAGAAAATTATAAATATATCGATTTTCCTTTTTATTTTTGGAAGACAATTAATCCTACTTTTAAAGTAAAATGAAATTTTAATTATGATTTTTTTTTTATTGACTTGTGGTTTATAATGTTTAGTATTAATGTGAGTTTGCTATCCTGAAAGTTTGTTTAACCCATTTTTTTTTATCTTAAATGTGTACAAAACTGTAAATTTTAATAATGTATTTGAATTCAAATTAGTTATTTTAATGATTATACTATCTTGTTAGATTTTTAGCAAATTAGAATTTTAGAGTTAGAATATTAGAATGTTAAGCATAGATTAGTTATTAGAATACAAAGAATAATAAAATATTGAATAATATAAGATGATTATATTATTACCCTTAGATAATACAAAGAATAATGAAATAATAAACAATATAATACACTACAAGAAAAACTCGATTTAACGACGGATAATATTCCGTCGCTAAAATTTTATAATTTTTTAAATATTTTTTATATTTTTATATTAAATAATGATATAATATAATTATATTTTACAATAAACATATAATATTAAAAAATTTAATAGATATTTAAATCATTGATTAAAATATAATTATTTAATTTAAAAATAAAAATTTCATCAAAATGTGTTTCGTGTGTATATATCTATATGCGCAAGAGTTTTCATGATTTATTCCTAGCTCCGCGGCTTGGCTCCTGGGCTCGGCTCGAGCTGTCAGTTCGTCGTTATATCATTTTAATGACAGATTTTTTATGTTTAGCGACGATTTTTTTTTTGTAGTGATATGATTACATTATTACCCTTAGATAAAATTTAAAATAAAGTTATAATAGGTAAACCCAAAATTATAAAATAATTAGAATACAAATAATAATAAAATATTAAATAATATTAGATGATTACATTATTGCCCTTAAATAAAATATAAAATAATGGTATAATAGGTAAACCCAAAATTGTAAGATAACACACTTTTTATATTAGTATAGATATGGATTTTTGTGTAGTTTTTGACTCCAAAATTTGTCATTTGTAATTTTAGCACAAAAAAAAAATCCCCTTTCCAACTCTATCCATCACACTAAAAAAAGTAATATCTAAAATATGCTATGTTTTAAAATTTAATCATCAATATTCAATATTGACGCGCTGTCGTTTCGCGCTCAAAAATATATTTGTAAACTCCTGTGCCCACAGCGAGCGTAGCTAGCCAATGAGTACGGGTCGATCCCACAGAGAGTTGTTGCGATTCTATCTTTAAGTAACCAATCACAAAGGGGGGTTTGGTATTGTCACTAGACTGAAATTAAATCTGCAAAAGTAACTAAAGAAAATATCAAATAACAAAAGGTTCTGGCATTTGAAGTAGAATTTGATTTAAACATAAAACAACTCGATCATGGGCACACCGATTTTTATACATGATAGGTCATCTAGTTATGGTGACCGGATTCCTCTCTGCGTCTCCTCATCCATCCTTTCATTTTAGGTTTAAAAGTGATTCATCTTCTATTAAACCCCTAACCAGTTACCCACCTCCCGATTTCTCTAAGAGATGTAAGCAAACAAGCAGCAGTGTGCCCTAGACGGACCCAGATCTGTTGTGTTCAACTGATTCCTCTTGTGCCCACAACACCCCATTAATTCCCTTATTACTATATGAGCCGGCACACAGTCACGATTCGCTAATTCAATTAATAGTGGTGTGTCATCTTTACCTAACGAGTGATCAGCCACATTGGGCACTTCAGACACACACTCACATAGAACAAGGCTCAAGAATTAACGAAAACTAATCATGCATTACTATGCCCATTTTGGCCTCACGAGTCCAGATTTATGCTCAAACCAATTTCATTGTTCAAATGCCAGAATTAAAGATCTAGCCGAGAAGGCTAGACATAATTAAGACTGCAGAATTTAAAGACATCAAATTAAATAAGAACGTACTGAATTAATTAAGCAAAAACTGGACTCCAACGTCGATGAACATGAACATAACCTAAGTCCCGAGGTTTAAGACCTTTCGGATTGTTTTGGCTGCCTAAGCAGCGTACTGAAAATAAAGATGCAGAAATACGAAATGTAAAATGTTTCAGACTGTCTAAAACTTATTTTTCCAGAGACTAAACTTGTTTAAATAACTACATTTTCGAGTGGAGTTTCCCCCACAGGCGGGGGTCTTCTGCTGAAATTCCGGAACGGCGTGCCCCTCTCTGATCGACTGGATAAGCTTCATCTTTATCAAATCCCTATTTTTTAGGGATTGCTCTTATCTCCTTTGATTGAGCTTATCTCTTCGTCTGAGCTTATCTCTTTGTTGCATCGCCTTCTAGGAGTCCAGCTTAGCTCCAACTCTCCTGCGGATATGTAGCTATCTTCCACTAGCTTTCTTTCAACTGAATCCCGAGTTTTACGGGAATGCCCATTCTGACCTATGGTCAAGTCTGTGCGAGTACTGTGGGCACGGCATCATCTGTCAGCTCTATCCGTATCTAATATGCCCATTTCACCGACCGAATATGGGATGAATAGTGAAGACGTCCCCTATGCCTCTGATGAACATATGTGCGAGATAAACGTGAATATTTGGGTATAAAATGCCCCTTCCGCCAGACTCGACTCTTGGAATGCCCTATGACCGCAACCTGGTTCTTTTCGACTCAAAACACACTAAAAAGGACATTTATAGAGGATAAAATGCCCATAAAAACACGAAATAAATGGACTTATCAAATATGCACACTAATTATCTGATTTAATTGTTTGATTGTATTTTTCTAAAGATATTATAGAAATACTTTATAATATTATTAAGTCAAAAATAAATTATAAACCATTTTTTCCTAGTAATAATTACATCATAAAATTACTAATCAAAACATAAATTATAATTAAGATAAATAATTAAAATATTATTTAGTAATTATTTTATCAGTAGAAAATTTTGTCTATTTAAACTAAAATTGGGATTGTTGGACAAGAATAAAATCAGGTAATTTTATAGCCAATTTCATATAATTTTAAATAAAGAAATTTTTATTTACACTACGAAATTTATTATTTGCATCATAAATGAAAAAATAATAATTTTACTTTGCCGACACAAACACAAACATTTCACCATCTTTAACAACACAAAAATGGTCGTGCAGACAAACACAAACAATTCATATCAAATAGCAAAAACTTCGCCGAAACTATTGAAAACTTTGCTGGGTTCGAAATTCGAACATCTTAATTGAGCACTAATCGAAAATCTCGAACCCTTAGGATCTGTCGTAAATCAGTTTTTGAACCCCATTCACACTATTCGAAATTTACAGCTCGATCAATATATGAAATCTCTCTTTCTAGGTTGGCGAAAAAGGGTGGAGAGGGTTGGGGACTTGATTCTAAGGCCAACTCTAGGGTTTAGCATGGAGTTCACCGCTACCGATCCGACCGACCAAATCTGCAGTCGGTTTCAGTCAATTCGGTGCATTGGTCAATGGCGTCGATGCGGTCATGGCCGGCCCTGAGGGCAGTCGGGCCTGGGCGACGGCTCAGGGCCCTAAAAATTGGAGGGCCCAAAATTTTTAATATAGCCCATTAGTTATAGGCATTATGTATACTAAAAAATATTAGACTTATTGGTTTTGGGCCCAGCAGATGCGATCCATGATGTCAAAACTTATTGTCTAATATCATTAAATCATTCATTAATCAGCGGCACAATTAATTCTCACCCCTTCCAATGTTATTTCTATGAAAAAAAACTCTTCATCTTCTCCAAATCATTGGCCAGTTTTCCGAAAAATAAGAACTAAGAACTCTTCAACTTACTTTTCTTACCGTTGAATCATATTCATGAATATAATTATATAAATAGAAGGAACCACATGAATTCTCTTATACCAATTTTTATTTCCTGACTATCGAGTATCGACCTAATTGTCCGAACAAAAAAAATTCTCATTGCAAATTCTGAAATTCAGATTCCGATTGCAGAAGGCGGAACCATTGAAGTATCTTGTTGATTTTGTTTTACGGGTAAGTAAATTCATATATTTTATTGATTTTGTGATTTTTTTTACAGGCAAGAGCAATTGAATTAAATATTTTAGTTTATTTTTTGCAGATTATCATTTACCAGAAAGTTTGGAAGTTGGAACTTGGAAGTGTATCCGAAATACAAAATCAAAACGCATCTCAATCAGCTCTCAACTCTCAAGTCTCAATCACCAATTTATCCAGGTGTTATTACTCTTTTATTTTACTCTGTAAGTGTTAAACATGGGTCCGCTTAGAAAACAAGCATGCGGAAATGAGAAAAAAGAAAAAAAGAAAAAGAATAGAAGAACTAGTTAAAATGCTAGACGAAGTCATTTTTTATAAGTAATGGACATTTTTTGCTTTTTGATGTATTGCGTACGATAATATATTGGGGCCCATTTTTATAATTTCACCCAGGGCCTCATTTTTGTCAGGACGGGCCCTGGATGCGGTGGTCGGTTTCAAAGGTGGCTACTTAAATGGCTGCGGTGGTCGGTATTTGCACCTAAACTTTTCGGACAACCAGAGCCCGCCGTATCGATTTCCCTTCCCTTTTCACCATTTTCACCTTCATCACACCAGATACTCATTCAGAACTTATGCTGATAAGAAGCAGCTCTGGCATTCAATCCCAAAGCTTTCTTAACCACTGATAGCTTTTGAATGAACAAGACTTGAGAGTACGTAAAACAGCCAAACCATGAGATTTCATTCCCTTTGTTGACTGCTCTCTTTCAATGACTTGTACGTCTTCCTCAAGCAAGCAAATCTCCCGTCCACTCTCACCGTCTCCGACATCACCGAGTCGTCGTTGATTTAGCAGCGGCCAGCAACAAGTGAGCAACAAGCACCGACGGCGGCCAAAACACGAAAAAATAATATGGCCCAGCAGCTAATCGGTCAATAACTGAAGCCGACCGTCGGTGGTCCATCAAAATCGGCCGGTGGTCGGGTGGCGTCTTCTTGGTGGTTCGATAGCTTCCGTTTTGGGAATGATCAGTTGATTCCTACCCAAACCAGCCAATTGCTCAGTCCTAGATAACTGATCTAATGATTGGCCAAAATACCAATTTGGCGTAGGTTTTCATATGGATCATGTCCCAAATCCTGTCCCAAATTTAGGAAAGGAATTGGTTATGCACTAAATTATTGCTGATGAGTACCCCAACATTAAATGAATTATTTTATTATTTATAATCATTATTAAATTATAAATTATCTCAATAAATACATAAATAAATAATTTCAATAAAAACACAATTAAATTACACATGATGCAAAGAATAAAGTTACATCACAAATGATTACAAATTAACTTAACAACACACTATAAATAACATAAAACTATCTAAGAATATACATTAATTGTAAATCATTTATAGATCCTCTAAAGATATTTATAATATTGACTGAAAACATAAAATTGTTATAGTATTC
This sequence comes from Perilla frutescens, assembly GCA_026008535.1. Taxonomy (NCBI): domain Eukaryota; kingdom Viridiplantae; phylum Streptophyta; class Magnoliopsida; order Lamiales; family Lamiaceae; genus Perilla; species Perilla frutescens. The sequence goes on from BRKX01000012.1 coordinate 37,108,362, forward strand.
GGTTCAACGAATTTCTTGCTCGATATAGAGGAGAAATCAAAAATAAAGATGCTTACATTGCGATTCTTAATACATTTAGATGAACATATGTGGAAAAATTATACTAATTCCTAGAATTGAGGCCAAAATATGTGTATTTTCATAAGTGTTGTAGTCTAGTAACATTTTTCACTAATTGTAAGAGTTTGATTATCATTTAAAATACTTTTATTATTATAAACACATTATATGTTATATTTTTTAATTACATATAATTTTTTTAATATTATATTTTTAAAAAAGTATAATTAATTGTTATTACTTTTTAATAAATATCATTTTAAAAAATATTAAATTATTAAGCATATTCATATTTTAATTATAAAATTATATTAATTTTTTTCTAAAATATTCTTATTTGCTATAATATTTGGTACAAAGGGTTAGAGTTGCCAAAAAAAATTAGCGCATAAATTACACCTATTTAGTGCAGATTCTGCACCAAATATATATTTAACAAATATTATAGAAAATATTATAGCAAATAAGAATATTCTAGAAAAAAAATTAATATAACATCACTATCACTAAAATACAACAAATTCCTTATTTCATCTCCAACAGTCTGCACTATAATTCTATGCCAAAAGAGAATATATTTCATAATATTTCTTTTATTCCTTTTATAATAATTATTTTATAATTGCTAACATTTAATAATATATACAATTTCATTTAATGGACATCTATAATTAAATTCAACATTTCATAATAATTGTTGAAACATTTTTTACAAATATATTTGAGTTTCAACATTTGTATTTAATTAAATTTATCATATATAACAAATTTAATATGTCTCGGTGGGGATGGCCTAGTGGTGGAGTGAGGTTGCTCAGAGGCCAAAGGTCACGGGTTTGAACCTCCTCAGTACCACAGGTCGGGTGTGTGAGTAAAAAAAAAAACAAATTTAATATTAATTTACAATATATTATTTAAAATATAAAATAAATTACGAATAATATACACAAAATGCTAAATAAAAACAACATAAAAGAAATTGAAAAATAAAAATAAAAACTTTTGCCATCCATGGTGACATGGTGTTCCTCTCTTCTCTTCCCTAAAATGTCATGAGGTTTGCCGTCCCGCTGGAAAAGGCATTTCCGCTATTCTTGTGATTTGAGACACCCTTAGCATTGGAGTTGCAATTGCCCTAGCATAACTTTGGAAAGGAGGAGAAGAAGAAAAAGAAGAAGGGCGGAATGGAAAGGATGGGAAGAAAGGGTTTCTCTCGTTTCAATTTTCTTTTATTTAATTAGACTTTGTTTTTAGTTATTTAGATTAAATAAATTTTTTAAAGAAATTAATTTTAATTTTAAAATAAAAATATAATTAAGTAAGGGAGAAAAGTTTATCTAGATAATTTAAATTTAAAATTTGGGTAGTTGGGCAAGTTTTAATGTGTAGGAGAAATTTGGGCAACTTGTACTATATTCTGTACCCCTTATTTGTAGTGGGTCCTAAAAAATCAATTTAAAAAAAATGATTCTGAATATCTTCTGAAAAGTTAATACTTTTTGTACTTTCAACCCTAAAATCATTAAAGGGATATGAATATTTTGGAATTTAGAAAAAACTGACTACTTTCTCTCTCTATTATTAACATTACAAGCATAACGATAGAAATCCAAAAAAATAAAAAATAAAATTCTCTTCACGCCATAGCCGACCTTTACGCCATAGCCATTCCCTCAACGCACTTTTTCTCTTCAGACCATAGCCGACCTTCAGACGTGAAGTGGAAGAGAACGGTTAAGGTTCATCTCTCGTCTCTCGTCTCTCGTCTCTTGTCTCTCGCCTCTCGCCCCTCATCTATCGTTATGAATCACATTACCATTTTTTAACTGTTAGAATCATTAGTTCATCAATGAAGGAGGACGCACAGAGAAATCCGTCTGGATCGGGAGAGGTTAGCATTCTTTCGTTATGCTTAACGATAATATATTGTTGGTCAATGTTAGATTACAATGTTAGTGGTGATAAAAATCATGTTTTTTGTGAAATTTTCATTCTTTATTTCGAGATCAGGAGTAACGATAGTTTGTTAACATTGATAATGATAGTTTTTAAATGCATAAGGATAGTTGTATAAATGTGTAAAGATAGTTGTTTTTTGCATAATGATAGGTATTTATTGTATTTTAAGAGACGACAGTATCTTTCATTATCATTATGCTATACCATGACTATCGTTATGATATTTTTGAGTAATCGTTATGATATTTTTGAGTAATCATTATGACTATCGTTAATGTTATTGTTATGCTAATTTGTTAATAATCGTTATGCCTATATTCAACATAATCATTATGCTGATAATTAATAATCGTTATGCTAATAATTAAAATCGTTATGCTTATAATTAATAATCATTATGCCCATATTCAACATTATCGTTATACCCATATTAGGTAAGCGTTATGCTATTTTTTGTTCAATCGTGATGCTTTTTTTAAGTAATCATTATGGCCTTTTAATGTTATTATTATGCTAATTTGTTAATAATCATTATGCCAAATTTTTAATAATCGTTATGGCCTATTTAACATAATCGTTATGCCTTATTTAACGTTAATAACATGAAATCATTAACGATAACCTTATCGTTATGCCCTATATTATTATAGATATCATTATCACAAAGGTGATTAACATTATCGTTATTCCCAAAAATAATTAAATATCTTAACGATAAGTTTAAGTTAATTTTAATTGAACCAAAGCATAATGATAACTTTAGTTTAATTGTGCAAAAATTTAATAATAATATTAGTCTAATTAATACTATTAGTAAAAAAATAAAAATTAAAGAAATAATTAATATAAATAATAATAATTTTGTATTAATATGATATATGTTAATTAAAACAATAACAACAACAACAACAACAACAACAACAGCAGCAGCAGCAGCAGCAGAAAATTTTAAATGTTAACAACAACATAGCTTAATTTAAATTTAAATTTAAGACTTGTCACTATGCCTCACATAAGACTTGTGTACGTTATGTCTTAATTAAATTAAAGTAGCAATTAACCCTAATACAATGATAAATTACACCATTTATTGTTAAAAAATCTATTAATGAACCGAATTAAATTACAATAGTTTTATTTTAATATAATTCATTCTCGTTAATTAAAAAATTAATAATAATATTAGTATAAAATTAGAATAATAATTGACAGTTTCGTAGCTTAAAATTTAAAATTAACATAATAATAATTGAATAATTATCTAATTTTCTATTGTAAATTTTAGATTGAGTGGATTAGACGCCCTCTCCAGAGGCTGAAGCCGAATGTGATAATGTATTTAAAGATGGAGTTACTTAATAAAATTAGAGAGGTGTTACATCATTTTGGTGGTGAGGATATGATCCAGATGTTTAGATCTGGATGCTTCAGATATTTCTTAGATTTCAGGGGGTAGTTTAGCACGCAAGGCGATGCATGCCTTGATCTTTCGTGAGGTGCGCGTACAGGATCCTACACACGAGGGTAGTAAGTGTTGGTTCTATGTCCATGGATCCACACTATGCTTTGGGCCATCTAAGTTTGTATTGGTATCAGGCTTACGGTTCGGCACATCGAGTTTCGATCAAAATGTGGTCCATCCCATTTCGCCCAGAGACATCTATTATCAATTATTTAAGGGGAAGAAGATGACTGTGGCACAGATGTATGATAAGTTCATGGATAAGACCCTAGCCGATCACCCTCCAGATTACGTGAAGATTGCGAACATCTTGTTCGTATATCGGATCTTGTTTTGTCTTGACCCGGGACGGGTGATCGATAGCTAGGTGTGGGCCCTGGTGGAAGATGTTGATGCTTGGAATTCTTTTCCATGGAGGGCTATACATTTCAGATGATGATGCACTTTATCAGCCTCATCCCCAGTGTACAACGGGTTATGGGCGGAGAAAAGGATGGAGCATATCATTGGTATGGCCCTGTCAGGACACTTCAGGTAATTAGTTTAATTTATCATTATAAATTATTTAAATTTATATTTTAGCTACTTGATATTTTATTTAGAAGATATTCTAATTTTTTTTTACAGACATGGGCCTGTGAGGTTTTGCCCGAGTTTGGACGTCACTTGGGCGTCGTTGGAGATGAGATGACCACACCTCACTGCTTGAGGTGGTCATTCTCAGCCCCGAGTGTTAACTTCTCTAGATTTTTTGATGGACAGGTACTTTTTTTATATAAATAATTTAAAATATTAAATTTATATGTGTTAATGTTAGCATGGTTATTACTTTGATGCAGTTGGAAGTCCAGTTGATGGTGCCATCATCTGAGGAGCTTCTAACTCCATACTTTCAGAGTTTGGAGAGAAAGAGTGTACTGGGTGTGAGGTATGTCATACCTCGAAAGGCCTCCAAGAAGAAGTTACTCACTGAGGTGGCTCGTTGTGTAGTCCCGAGGACATGTGCTGGGACGTCTGACGTCGTGAGCCCATCACGGCCTCATAGAAGTTCTCGGACTACATAGCAGTAGGCTACACAGACGACGCATCGATTGATTGATGAGCCAGATGAGGGAGTTTGACCCTCAGATTAGGGGACGGGTGAGAGGGCCTCGGATGAGGATCGTTTGTCGGATCATAGAGTGAGCCTTCCTCGAGTATCCTGAAGTAAGCGCCCTAGGAGGACTGAGGAGGAGAGCAGTAGAGCGCCCGAGATGCTCGGGCGACGTCCAGGGGAGTCTCTGATAGCTGGTTCGATCGCTTTGTTCATGCAGTTGCTGGAGTTGTAGAAGACCGCATGATGCATCGTGTGAGCCAGATGCTCGATGCAATTTCTACGCGGTAAAAGAACAACATTATAGCTCGGCTACGTAGATCGCCCACACCGTCACCCAAACAGGCCACGCCCCCTCCTCGATCACCCACACCACCTCCTAGAGGGCCCACACCGTCCCTCAGATGAGCTACTCTCCCCCAGAGGAGCCACGCCTCCCCCTAGATCGCCCACTCCGCCTCCTAGTGGGCCTGCAATGTCAAGATTGGTAAGCGGAACAACCCAATTGCTCAACGCTCTCTCAGAAACATCCTCAGCCCTAGTATTCGATGATGTTGCTCCTCCTATCATGCCCATCAATCGCCCTCTACCCCCTGTCGAACAAATCCAGCCATAAAACTCTGTGTACAATGATTCGAGCAATGTCGATATATCGTTCTCCTCTTCTTCTTCATCAGCAAAGGGCATCTCTTCTTCTTCTTCTTCTTCGTCTTCATGCGGGCCTGCATCGTCATCAACATTGTGCTCTGGAGCCTCATGGTAGTGCATATTGTCACGAAAATCATCTCTAACCAGATCTCTTCTTCTAGCACGACATGAGGGATGACCCTGGAACTGCTGATGGCATAATGATTAAGATAAAAATATAATCATTAATCGTGATGTTATTTTATAATGACAATCGTTATTTATTATCATTTTTGTTATGCATTATTAAATGCATAACGTTAGTTGTTTAAAAAAATTCATTTTGCATTATTCAAAATATATAACGTTAGTTTTTAGAAAAAATTCATTATGCATAATTAAATGCATAACGTTAGTTTTTAACAAATTTTCGTTATGACAATCGTTAATTTAATAAATTTTCGTTATGTCCAATTCGCTAATACATAATGTTACTTTTTAAAAAAATTTCGTTATGCTTATTTTCTATAATCGTTATACTCGTTATGTTTATTTTCTATAATCGCTATACAATCTTTAGGGTTTCGGCCCTTTCTAACCCTAAAATACATGAAATTTAGATTTTTATATGTTTGGTGTATGTGCATTTATTGGGTAGTTATTAAAAAATGTAAATAGTACATTTACATAATGATTGAGATGTTGGGACAAGTGTGTCATAAAGATATTTTAGATATTTACACTCTAAATTGTCCAAATAACTCCCTATCTTTATATCTGATTATTTTTCTCAATTATTATTTTATTTGATCTATATTTATACATTCACACATTAAGTAATATTGTGTGGCATAATGCGGAAAACGTGAAACTTAGAAAGTAAGTACATGTAATGAAAAGAATAAATTTGATAGGTAAGATAAAAACAACTTTTACATGATAACTTTTGGCGTGGGTCATTTATTACTTTTGGGGTGGGTCCTTGTAATAAATGATTATGCAAAAAGCCTTGCAAGTTGCCAGTGTGAAAATTGTAAAATTGCATTTAACCTATTGCTACACTAGCGTTAGGCAATGCATTGCATTAATTTTGGTAACTATATTTATGTTAGTTATTGATGTTGGGCCCTCTTTTTTTTAATAAAATTGAGTAACTTTAGGCAAAAAAATTTCAAAGGTCAAGTCTCATGTGCATCATTTAAGGCTCAATAAAGTTTATACATTTATTTGATGGGTAGAGGTCAATACGAATCAATTTATGTTGATTAACGTTGATCATCAACCAAAAAAAAAAAATTATCAAAAAATAATATCAATTCTAACACTAAAAAATATTACTCAAAATTAAAAAACTATCAATTGTATCATTAAAAATTAACCGATCAGCTACTTATCTTATATGAGTTTATGTAGTTCAAATTGTGATTTTGTCCATTCTAATTAATGTTTGGAGTCTGAGTTTAGGTTTTTTAGGGTTTATGATTTTTATAGGTTTTTTTTTTTTGTAATTTTAGATTTTTTAGAGATTTATGTTGTGTTTGTTAGGGTTCATGTTTTTTTTAGGTTTATTAATCTCAATTAGGGGTTATATTTATTTCAAAAAAAAAAAATATCCATTCACTTTTATTTTAGGGTTCACTAATTCCATTTAGGGTATATATTTATTTCAAAATTAGATTTTTTTTTAATTTTCAATTACCATTTATATTTATTTCGAAAAAATTAAATTAATTATTGAGTACAATGCACGAGTCCACACGTTAGCATCGGGCGAGTGCATTGCGCGAGTCTCCGAATTTTAAAAAAAAAAAAAAAAACCATTCACTTTAATTTTAGGGTATATATTTATATTTATTTCAAAAAATTAAATTAATTCATTTCAATTTTTCGGTCCACTAATTGTATTTTAGGGTATACATTTTAGGGGGAAAAAGAAAAAATAATAGAAAAAATCACAAAATCGCGCAAAAAAAAATATCGAAAAGAATAATAAAAAAAAATCAAAATAATAATAATAATTCTAGCGCATGTACCCCATTCCCCGCGCGTGGGGTCCACACGCCGGACATGTTGCTTTTTTTTACGTTATTTTTTATTTTTATAGAAGTGTATTACGTTATTAATATGTTGGGAAAGGTTCATTTTTTTTCCTAAAATGCATGAATTCTATACTTTTATATTTAACTAGTATTACATCCCGTGTGAAAGATATATAAATAATTTATAATGAATAATTTGTATAAATAAAACAATTAAATTACAATAAAATGTATAAATGATATAATGTTATATTTAAGTTTGTTCGCTATTTATATGTAGACAACTCATATTCATGAATAAAATTACATTTTTCATTCATTATGCCCATATAAAACAAATAACATAATTAGTTTGTCTGAGATCCATTACAAACATAATTGAAATCCCCTTATGATTTTAGGCACAATGACAAAAATTAAAAGAGAAAAAAGACACGACACCATAAAACACATTTTAGAAAGTTATGACATCATCGAGAGATAATTGTCAAAGTTTGAGCAACGCTTCCATAGTTTGATTAATCTTTCGCCATCATCACTTTTATTTATAGAGAATACCTCAAAATGCATCTTCAACATAACTTTACATCTTCTTACACAAGGGTATGAATGTATTAAATTATATTATTGTAAAATATTAGTCTATACTTAATGTAAAATTAAACATTGTTTATTTTTTATATTTGATACGGAAAGAAAAAAATTAATCAAAGAATTTGAAATGTGTTGTATAAATATTTGCTTATATCAAATAAGGTAGCATAAAAATATTTAAATATTTGCTTTCACATAATTGAAGCTCATTTTAATATAAATTTGCTAATTAAAAAATTTGTTCATTTTCAATATGATTTAGCATAATTTGACTGTCCAACCATTAAAATTCTAAAAATATGTGTGGAGTCTTGCATATAATTGAAACTCAATTAGGATTCGAGAGTCATAAACTACTTCAAAAAATAATATAAATAAGTGAAATTATTTATTTAAAATGAATAACTTTTATATGATGAAATAAAAGATAATAAAAAACACAAAATAATAATTATTTTATGCTAAATAAAATAATTAAGAATTTTTAAAATAAATATAAAATTAACTGTGGTTAAATTTAAAAATGAAATGCAAGAAAAGCTTTTACTTGTTAAATGAACCAAACATTTAAAAATAGAAAAATGCATGGAAAACATTAAAATAAATATGAATGTACCTATTTTTTAAAATATTAAAAAATTAATACAATAAGAAATTTTATCCAATTCAACAAAAAAATATATTCTATTTTTTAGGGTTCGTCAGTATTCTATTTTCCTCTCTCATTTTCGGTGCCTGTCGATTCATTATTCTTCAAGAATGTTTTTCATCTTAATTTTTTCCTGATCATATGCAGGTAACATTGCTATGTTCATTTCATTTTCACCTTCCAATCTATCTTGAATATTGTGAAGAACATAATTTAAGTATAAATTTTGTATTCTAATTTATGGACATATAACTTATTCAAAGTTAAAATATAGTTGGTTTACATATCCATATCTTAGAAATGAGAGTAAGTAGATTGATATATAACAATATATTTATAGATAATTGATTAAAACAATAAGAGAATGAAAAAGAATTTGCGAGGGGGGATAAAACTATTGATGGTAGACTATTTTAATTGATTCAAACAACTTTATATTTGAAAGGACAATAAAAATTATTTAAGGGTACAACTTGTACGACTTGAAATGTAAATACTAATATAGTGTGAAATGTAAAAAAAAAAAATGTTCTAGGGCACATTGTGTAAAAAAGGTGTAATTCAAAAGTATAAATTGTTAAGTGTCTAATTCAAAATATATATGAGTGTAATTAAATATATATGCCAAACACACAAATGTACATTTATATTTATTTTGTATACATATGTTGAGTGTAATCACACATAATATATCATTATGTGTATGTAATTTTTAAATAGACCCCAATTTCAATTTAATTTTGTAGGATTATAATAAATAACGAAAATCATTGTTTAAACTAAATGATAACTTGACAAAATGGTATCACTTGTTACAATTCATGTTGCATTTCATGTTCCAACTCTTTATTTTTTTAAATGAAATATATATTTTTAAATTTTTAATTCATTATGATTTATTTTAATTTAATTAATTTTCTATTTGGGGTTCATCCTTCCCCAATTAGGGTATATTAAAAAAATATAAAAAAATTAATTATGGAACACGAAATGTAATACGGATGGGAACAGAGGGAAATGATCGGTAACTTGACAGCACTAACTACCTAATAATTTTTGAAAGAAATCTAATTAAACTAATAAATTGAAATCACTATTCTATTAAGTAAAATATTCAAGAAATAAGAAGAAAAAGAAAAGCATAATGGCTATGATGAAAAATCATTAGTAATAATTAATTTATAGTACTGAGAGATAGGTAATATTTTAGATTGTCGAAAATTGAATTTTTTTTTTTAAATGTGCAATTGAATTGCTCTTTGTTGTATAAGGTGTACTTTAGCTAGGTTAATTTATATTGTCAAAATATAAGAAGATAAATAGAATAAATTTAATAAAAATCTCAAAATATAACATATATAGTGATAAATGGTTCAAAAATATATTTGCGTATGTCCAAATATTTTTTTTTTTTTACATAAACATATTATATATATTATTAAGCACTTTGGTAAATATTATATATTTTGCTTATAAATGTACCTGAATTAGATTTTATTTAACATCGTTTATATAACTGCATTTTTTCCTTCAATTTTATCGACACAGTAGATGGTAATTTAAATTTTATCTGTTTTTTAATCTAACCAGTGTATCCTACTAAAGCATACATCTATAAAAATGAAATATATTATCTAATAGGCATGGTATTGTGTTTAATAAAAACTTAAGTAGATTATGCAAATGTGAATTTTTGAACACACTAACATATATTTTATGATACAATATAACTAATTTAAACAAACAAAAATATATTTCAGTATTATATAAGTATTAAGAAGATAATAACTATACATGTATGCGCATATACATACATACATACATACATGTATATTTGAAAATTTACAGAGATTGTAAATCATAAAATAAAATATTTACATTGGATAAATAATTAATATACTAAAATGTAACTATCTAATCTTATGAAAGATGCATTAAAATTAAAAAATATTTAACATTAAATGTATTAAAATGAATTAATTCATTAAATTGACTTTAATATATTTAATTTAATATTTCGGATGTCAATATTGAGTTTTTTTTTTTAATATACAGGATTATTTATGATAATTAAATATATTTTAAAAATTCAACATTGACATCCCAAATTAACTATGTTTAAAGTTAAAATATTTAAAGAATAAAAAAATAGTTATGTTAATTATTATTTTTAATCATTATATAATGAATAGATATTGAACAATTTCCATGTTGAATTATTCAAATATTATATTTTTAATTTCTATAACATTAAATTGTCCAATGGGAGGAAAATTGATAGTTACTTTTACATTGCTTTGAATGTAAATATATTTAAAATTAAAAAAATCGTGTAAATTAAATAAAAAAATTAATAGAATACACACAATTTGAAAATATAGGTCCGTAAAAAAGCGAGAAAATTATTTATAATAAAGATACATCCACCTAAATGTCAAAAAACATTTATTTAAAGTATAAATAACAAATAAAAAATATGAAACATTACTAAAAATAGGTACAACGATGATTATGATACAATCATTCTAGTCACAATATATTTAGACGAATACAATACTATTTTATTTTTACAACAACTCAAGATAACATTGACCCTCTTTGTATCGTTGTGCGCATAGATGATAGATCTTGATGAAATGAACTTCAAAACTCTCAAGCAAGAATGAATAGTAGCATCTCCTCAAAAATTTGAAGGAATTGTGATATTCTATACAACATAGTATTAATTAAAAAAAAATGAAAAATCAAATTACAAAATAAGAATATTGGAACAAATAAATAAAGTAGATCATCAAAAACAAGAACATACAAATGGGAGTTAAACAAATTGTGATATAACAATCCGTATTTATAGACCTCAAAGATCCATCTTAATGATTACATTTTGAATTGGAAGTGCACAAAAATATGGCAATTAATTAAATGTGCTGAAATTTGTTAATAAAAATTTATTGTAATCAATAACAATAAAAGCAATTCGATTGTATTCAAAGAAAATGGATCTATTAAGACCTTCAATATAAATTGTGCTTATTTATAGTATTCATTTATATATATATATATATATATATATATATTTATTTCTAAATTAACGGATTCAAACATAAAATTCATAGTTCTTAATTCATTTTTGTATTTATATTTTTTTAGGCAAAACCTATTTGCATAAATAATAAATATTATTAATTTTTTCATTTTCGGAAAGGTGAAATGGGCGCTAAATTAGACTTCCTTTTTTAAAGACATACTTAATTACCTTTATATTAAGACTAGTATTTCTCATGTGCGATGCACAAATAATAATTATTTTTTTAGATCTATAATATTATAATTATTTTCTAATTTTATTTATATGTTTTGTTCAATTTTTAAAAATTAATAAAATGACATGCATATGCATTAATTAATTAGATAAAAAGATCAATTTTGTATTGTTACGACAAACATAAAGAAAATTAATTTTTATGAACTAAATGAAAATCCATGTTAGAAAGATCGAATTGGAATATTTCCAATGTCACGATTTTATAAATAATAATGTATAATTGATTAATTTTCCACGATTGTAGAGCATTTGATTTCTTTGAATATATAACATGTATAAAAAATATAATTATTTAATTATTTTAAATGATGAAATTGAAATAGGAAAAATAATAAATTATTGCAAATTATTATTATTATTATTTATTTTTTTATTTTTACTCACACACCCGACCTGATGGTATTGAGAAGATTCGAACCCGTGACTTTTGGTCTCCAAGCAACCTCACTCCACCATTAGACGATCCCCACCGGAACACAAATGAAAGTTTATTATTATTATTATTATTATTATTATTATTATTATTATTATTATTATTATTATTATTATTATTATTATTATTATTACAGTGCAACACAAACGAAAGCTATTTTTTTAGGCGACAAATGTAGAGTACTACAAATCATCCATCTATGCATAAAAAATAAAAATAAAAAATGTTACAAATCTCAAAATTTCAAGTAAAAAAATAATAAATGAGATTGCAAAAATTTCTTAAAATACAATGGTTGTAATCTAAACAGTCATGGAATATGCAAAAAAAAAAAAAAATTACAACAATAAATGCCACTACTGTTATCTATTAACTCAAAATTGTTGTCAATTATGCAAAAATTATTGTCTAAGGTAAATGTGAATAAACAACGATTTATGCCAGAACCGTTGTCTATTACACAATTTTGCCTTATTACATGTATAGATATTAAGATTAAGATATATTGTACTATATTATTTATGTATATAATTAAACTTTTACTTGATTATATGCATTTTATATTATATAAATATATATAAACTATTATATATTATATTGTATGATTAATCAATATGCATTTATTATGCATTACTCATTCAATTTATATATGGGAAATGCGCCTAAATTATCGTAACTCTTAAATTTCAGGAATGAAATCTAAACATTAATTAGTGATATATGGCTCACAAAATTAGTCTACAAAATAAAATAATTATATTCGTGAAATGAATATATATGTATGTATTGTTCTAAAAAAATTCTAAAAAAAGAATATGTATGTGTGTGTATATATTCATGTACTGATTATCCTATAGTCTACATTTGAGCATGAAATGTTGAAATATATTACTAATTAATGTATTATATACGAAACTAAACTATTGTATAAAACTAAACTATTATATATATATATTAATTATTATGTAAATATACAAATAAACTTATATTATAAAACATCACTTTATTATATTATTTTGTATTGTAGATATAATTATTATATTATATATCATATGTATATTGATGTATATTTGTATATATACATATATAAGCTATTAAATTATGTACTTAATATATTGTATTATATATATAATTAAACTGTTCTTTTATTATATGTATTTAATATAATGTGTGTATGTGTGTGTATAAACTATTATGTATTATATTATAATATTATATGATTAATATATAATTAAAAATTGATATATAAAAATCAACTTACTAAACGTATATAGTAAGAGTTTTTGGCGGGAAAACTGAGTTACTATAAAAGGTATAACTTCTTACTTTTATATATATTAACATTAAGATTAAGATTAAGATTTGTGCGTAAATTTATTGTGTAGTTAATAATAAATATAAAAAGTAGTCTTACATAATGATTGAATGTGAGAACCAATAGTGTCATATGAGTGTTTAAGTTATTTACGACTCAAATTGTTCAAAATACTCCCTATTGTTATATGTTGGCTTTATTTCAATCTTTATTTACTTTACCTAATATTCAGTGATGGATCCAGAAATTTTTATTTTTTTTTTTTTTTTTTTTTTTTTTGCGGGGCAAACTATTGAACTTTCTGGTTTCACAAACACTTCCATGCACTAGGTGTAAATAAGGTTTATTTCAGGGGGGTCAAAACTCGTCTCAGAAAATAAAATTCTGCAAAATCAGTATCAACTGTAACACTAAAAAATATCACTCAAAATTCAAAAAGTATTATATGTATCATTAAAAAGTAAGACGTCCGATAGTTATTTTATACTAGTTTATTTAGTTTAAATTGTGATTTTTTCCATTCTAATTAATGTTTAAAGTTTAGGAGTGTATGGTTTTTTTAAGTTTCATGGTTATTTAGGGGTTTATTTTGTGTTTTTTAGGATTTTTTTAAGGGTTTATTTTGTGTTTTTAGGGTTGTTTTATGGGTTTATTTTGTATTTTTTAGGAATTTATTTAGTATTTTTTAGGTTATTTTTAGGAGTTTATTTTGTGGTTTTTTAGGATTTATTAATTTCATTTTAGAGTATAAATTTATATTTATTTCAAATAAATTAAACTAATTTATTTTAATTTTAGGGTTCACTAATTTTATTTTAGGATATACAATTTTTGGGAAAAAATAAAAAGAAAAAACCAGAAAATAAAAAAAAAATCAAAAAAATGATAAAAGAATCATCTAGAAAAAAAAAGACGGACGCGTGGGACATGCGCGTGTTGTCTGAAATAAGGAGGGGGAGGGATTGGTGCACGGAAGAACTTCTCTTCGGGTTTACTTGCGCAGCATAGAGGAAAAAAAGAGGTATGAGAATGATTGTCAATATATTTGTATTTAGTTTTTTTATGTTTATATTATGAAAAATATTGTATTATTAATGCATTATTTTTTTTTCTTTTTCTTTTCTGAGTTAATGGCGTCATTTTTCTTCTCTTGCTTTTTTTCTCTCCTAAATTTTAATAATTTAAACATTCATAAACTGAAAAATTAATTTTAAAATATTTTAATAATGTTGTAACATTCATCAATCATAATTTAAAATTCAAAACTCAAAATTTTCCACTTTTAGTTATTATCCATAAAATCCATGATCTAATATTTAACAAAAAAAAATAATACTCTAAAAATATTAAGCAAATAACACATATATTGAACAAAAAATACAGATGGAGATTTAATTGTTTTATTTAAAAATATTGAAAATATGTATTATTAAAAGATATGACAAAATTAATTTTGACAAGTAAAACATTTTAAAATTGTGCTTCGAGCTTTTTCTTAAAATCACATTAATATTTTTAATCCTAAACATTTCAGGAAAATTGCATTTAAAGTAAAAGGTCAGATGAGAGAGAGCTGTTTTTTTACCGATAAGAAAGAATCAACTCATTTTGTAGTGGGGGTGATAAAAATTTATTGAAAAACGTGTGATGAGAGAGATTAAACAAGAGAAGAGAGAGAGAGAGTGTGTGTGTGTAATATTTCCTCCATTTTAAGTGTTATTTTGGATAAAAGCACATAAATTAATAAATTAATCAACTTACATTATACACTATTACACTGTGTGAATACATTAAATAGTTAAATATATATGTTTAAATGCATTCGCAAATACTCATGTATATGAGATGTACATCAGACGATCAACGCATTGATCAAGTCAACACCCGTTGGCCAAAACAATCGACAAAATGGATGATACTTTTTAGGGATACAATGATACTTTTTTTAAAAAAAAAAATTGAATGATACTTTTTAGTGTTTAAATTGATACTAATTTTAACATTTTTTTCTTTATTCTTTTTTCTAGCCGATACTTTTTAATGATACAAATGATACTTTTGGGTTTTGAATTGAAATTGATACTTTTCAGTGTTATGAATTATACTAATTTTGACGGATTTTTTGATCAACGCGTTGACCGTCTGATGTGCACCTAGTGCATACAAGACCTGCCCGATTGCATTAAATGGGAGCAAGTGTGAGAAAAATGTGAATTTTCTATCTCGAATTTGTAGAATAATATTTTTTGTAAATTAAAATGTTATAATAACACTTATTCAAAACGGAGGAAGTATTTAATTTTGGGTCAAGTGTCCAACAACTTTTATTTTATTATCACAAAGTCTATCAGACTTTGGAAATCAAAATCCATAAAATCAGACCATCAGATGGGCGGGTCACGCGGGTCAATCTTGACCCGACTCGGCCCTCCCCCAAAATAAATTGCCAGAAATAGTACCATTCTTAACACTAAAAAGTATCATTCCGAAGTACAAAAAGTATCACCCATAACCATAAAAAGTATTGGGTATGCAACTTATCATATACGAGTTTCTTTAATTCGAATTATGATTTATTTCATCTCAATTAATGTTTAGAGCTTAGGAGTTTGGGATTTAGGACTTAGTGTTTTTTTTAAGTTTTTTTTAGGGTTTTTTTTTTGGGGGGTGGTGGTTTAGGATTTAGTATTTTTTTTTTGTGTTTTAAGGGTTTATTTTGTGTTTTTTAGGGGGTTTTTTGTGTTTTTTAAGATTTTTGGGTGTTTTTAGGAGTTTATTTTGTGTTTTTAAAGGTTTATTTATTCCATTTTAGGATATAAATTCATATTAATTTCAAATAAATTAAATCAATTCATTTGAGTTTTAGGATTCACTAACTTTATTTTAGGATATAAATTTTTGGTAAGAAAATAAAAGGAAAAAATAGAAAATAAAAAAATTGAAAAAAAAGAAGAGAAAAATCAGGACAGAAAAAAAATAAAAAAATTTACGAGCGCGTGATGCACACGCACCGCGCGCGTGGGCGACACGCGGGCCTGACACTAAATTATGGTACACTTAAGTGTATAGGAGACTTTCCCTTTTATTATTATTTTCTTCAGTAAACCCAAACACCCTCTTCCCCTTCCTCTTCAGTCTTCACATTTTGGCCGGTGGAGCCTTGCGCGCGGCTGCCATTTTCTCATATAATCATATTATGCATTTACAATATCTTTAATAATACTTCCTCCAATTTAAAATGTACGTTGTTTTAGAATTTTTCATAAAATTAAGATATATTATATTTTTACAAATATGTCTCCCCCCATTTCCAAATAAATATGAGGTTAACATTTAGATAGAGTAAGAAAATCTGTTAAACTACACATATATTCACAAAACTAAAATTTTTAACATAATATAATATACATTTTGAAACGGAGAAAAAATAAAATATGAACATTTATTTGATCCACTCAGGTTAAATTTGGTACAGGTAAATTTCAGTATTCACTTAATTGCATCATTTTGGTACAATTATTGGTGTAGGTCTGGAGCAAAATATAATGATGCGTCAATCAACAGTAAATATCAGTATTTTAAATGAGTTGTGTTTTCAAGAGAGTACATTGTCCTGGTCGTTGTCTGATTCTCCACGTACTTTGGTGCATTATCACAACCTAGAGAGAGAGAGAGAGAGAGGCATGGCGAGTAGCAAAGAATTAAGTAGGAGAGGGGCAATTAGAGAAGAAGAGTACAAAGAAGCAAGTGAATTTATGGAGAGAGTGGGAGTTGGTCATGAGATGTTAGAAGCAGAATACAACGTTAAAGACTCCTTCTCCAAACATGTGGGAGGAGTTGTTAAAGTCATCTCTATGGAGAGAGGAAAAATCTCTTGCATTCTCACCGTCAAACCTTCCATTCTGGTAACTTTCTTTTTCTTAATTTATCTGTTGAATTGCAACTGGGATTCTCTTACGCCACCAAATATCAAGCCAAATCTATTTCAGACTGCCCATTATATTTCATAACGCACCACAAAAATTTTCATATATTTTTCAGTTGATATATGGCTATATATATATATATAATATGTGAAAAACTTAATATCTCGATCCATGCTTATTATATATGAAGAGGGCTTTAGATTAAGGATGAGAAATGGTGAATTTTGTATGTGCTCATAACACATGACAGCCCAAATGATTGTATATATGATTCTCTTTCCCTCTAATTTATGTACTTGTTTGATTTAAATTTGGAAGAAGGCGCATGCAGAAATGTCTTTGGGTAAAATAAACCAAAACTCTTTCGTGTTATCGAAATTTTACATCAAACCCTCTCCTAGTTTTAAAAATATATGGACAGTTTGGTTGCAACTTTCAATAACACGTACGAGGATATTTGAAGCATTTAATTAAGGCTTGGTAAAAGTATATGATGATATGTTGATTGAGAGATGTAGAATGGTCACGGCATTCTGTTTGGAGGTGTTGTAGCGGCCGTGGCTGAGAGGGTTGCTATAGGTTGTGGTAGAACCATTCATGGTGAAGATGGAGATCTCTGCCTCGGGGAAATTAGCATCTCTTACCTCTCATCTGCTCCGCCTAATGTCAGTCTTCCTTCATTTCTTAATTCCCCTCCCTCCCCTATTTTGATGAGATCATGAGAGAGAGAGAGAAAGGATATACATATACATATATATATAAGTAGTATTAATGTGTTTTGTTGACATTAATTAATTGAGAAATGTATGTATGACACAGGCTGAAGTAGTGGTTGATGCATCTGTGGTGAGGAGCGGGCAGATGCTAACAGTAGTTGCAGTCGATTTCCGACTCAAGGAATCGGGGCGACTAGCTTACGTTAGTCGCGCTACATTACACAGAATGCCCCTTTCTAATCTCTGAAATGCTACTAAATTGCAGAAGAAGAAGATGACCACGATGATGATTGGGCGCTTCTTCCATCTCACAGCGTAACGCTTGTGTTCATAATCCTAGAATATATTTCCTAATTTTCATACTTTCACAACTACCTCGGCTATTTCCTATTGTTTGCTGGGTAGTATAAATGTCTAATATATCATAATATAATATTTGTTAGTAATAATAAAATCCATGATTATGTAAGGATTTTATATGATATAAGTGTTTCTCATGTGCGATGCACAAATAATTATTATTTTTTTAGATCTATAATATTATGATTATTTTTTAATTTCATATATTGTGTTCAATTTTTAAAAATTAAAAAAAAAACGATATGCACGTGCTAATTAGACAAGAAGATCAATTTTGTATAGTTACGACAAACAAAAAGAAAATTAAATTTTATGAACTAAATGAAAATGCATGTTAGAAAGATCGAATTAATATATTTTCAATGTCACAATTTTATAAATAACAATGGTTTCTTCGAATATATGACATGCATAAAAAATATAATTATTTAATTATTTTAAATGATAAAATTGAAATATTAAAAATAACAAATTATTATTATTATTATTATTATTATTATTATTACTACAGTGCAATACAAATGTAAGCTATTTTTTAGGCCATAAATGTAAAGTACTACAAATCATTCATCTATGTATAAAAAAATAAAATTAAAAATCCTATAAATCTCAAATTTCCAAGTAAAAAAATAATAAATAAAATTGCAAAAATTTCTTAAAATATAACGGTTATGATCTAAACCATCATGGAAAGTGCAAAAAAATAAAATAAAAAAAATTACAACCATAAATGTCAATATTGTTGTCTATTAATTCAAAACTGTTGTCTATTATTCAAAAACTGTTATCTAAGGCAAAATGTGTAATAGATAACGATTTACACCATAACTGTTGTCTATCACACGATTTTACCTTAATATATGTATAGATAGATAGATAACATATTAACATATCAAACCCTGCAATTGCGATACATATTAAAATTTTATATAGAATATAATACATCTAAGCAAACTATATATTATTAATACATATATTTTAATAAATCAAAACAAACATGATATTGATATTTTATATGGTATAATACATCACATGTCAAAAATATTCAACCTTATACCATACTGTCTAGCAAACGAGTCATACATCAAAACAAACATGATATTGATATCTTATATGGTATAATACATCTCATGTCAAACATATTCAATCTTATACCATATTATCTAGCAAACGGGCCAATAATGTACAATGAAGCGAGGAAATAAATGATGTGCATTTCTAAGACTCCCATCATCATCATCATCATCATCATTCATAAATGATAAATGCAGTGGAACTACAACTCAATTCCTTTAAATAGAGTGCTACAAAAGAAACACTTGCTACAATTGATCAGGCTCTTGATATATTCTAACCATCATAAAATCATCTTCCTCGCCAAAACCCCGTTTGATCCGTTCAAAAGTTGATCCAATTACAGGATTCAAGTGTAAAATCTCAAAATCAGAAGATTGAACAAGTACCTTGTTTAAGGAGAGTGATGCCATCCATGGCAATCCTAAATTGAACACAAGAATCTGCATAGCTCGTGGAAAAAACCTCATGGAAATATTGCATCAACGAATGCCTCAGCATCAAACGGTTGGAGATCTTCTACTCCTTCTCCAACACCAACAAACTTCACAGGTATTCCAAGCTCATCAACTACACTCACCACACACCCGCCTCTGGCAGACCCATCGAGTTTCGTCAAAATCAAACCAGTAACTCCAACAACCTGGCATGTCCAAAATTCTTACTCTCAACATGGATAAACTACAATCAAGTTGAGCTATGAGCAAAACAGTTTATCAGAGATATATTACATCGTTGAATTCTCTTGCTTGTGGAAGCATGTTCAAACCAGTTGTTCCGTCCAGCACTTGCAGGATTTCCTACCAAGATCGATAAAATTAAACATATTTATTTTTCTGTCATATAAGTTCAAGGCCACAACATATGATGCAAATAAGCAGGGAGTGCTAACATTGGGTGCACCAGAAACTACTTTGCCAATAGCTTTCTTGCATGAAACCAATTCTTCCATAAGGCTGTAATTAGTGTGCAACCCTGTTGATTACAAATAGGTCATATCACTTCACAGATGGCCGTATCCAATCCTTGCAATAAGTGTAGAGCATCGAGATAAATGCATATGTGAAATTAAACTTACGTCCAGAAGTGTCACATAGAACAATATCAAAACCTTGTTCTTTGCCCCTCTTGACAGCCTGTGAAAGAACTACTCATGAAAAGCTTCAAGATCACGCGTTAGGATGATCTACTGCATTATTAAAATTTTCAAATTTGGAGAGTAAATCAATTACCTGATGCCGCCTTTGCTTTTTCCTTTTCAGCTACGACGATCTCACAACCCGTCCTTTCAGCCCATATCTCCAGTTGATCACTTGCAGCTGCTCTAAACGTGTCTCCTGCAGCCAGCAATACCTGAAGATTTTTTGGAAAGAAATGAGTAATGGTTTTATCTAAAGTTTGAAATGTGTCATAGGTAGCATGATGTGTATCTTCAAACAAGAATGAGAGATGGTGCATGAGTTTCTGAACGTGTTTTCTGGATATTTTTTACTAGAAAAAGAAAGAGCAATTAAGCCATCTTTCAAACATTTTCCATAACATTACTGACCAAAATACTTGATGTCATTGCAAGTTATTGATTCGATAACAAAAACCAAAGTATCAACTCACTTTGGTCCCTTCATTTTTCAATCTATTGGCCAGCTTTCCTGCATAAAAAAAAAAGGTTGGGGAGGAGGGTCTTAGTTATTATTAATATTGATTTTTCAAAATATATATTCAATAAAACAAAATATAAGTTTTATGATAGTCATTATGCAGTACTAATGAGAGAATAGCCTATGAGAATATACCAGTGATGAAGATAGCAAGCCATAGACACAAAGTGCCCCATTTTAATTTAACCATCCTCAATGAATAGTCATCAACATAGACCACTAGTAAGAAATTTTCTCCGACCACTAATCAACATAACATATTCAGTGACAACAAACAGTATTATCAACTGTGACTGTAAGGTGCAAGGTCACAAATATGTGCAGGTCTTTCGTTTGAGAGAAAGAAGCATAAATTGGAACTGGAAAAACATTTGAGGGACACCAACATGGCATAGATAAACTTACCAAGAGATGTAGTCTTACCACCTCCATTAACACCAACAATCATGATAACAGCTGGCTTCCTAGTTAAAACAGCATGTTAGCAACGTATGACAGAATTCAATATGAGCATTCACATCAAGGTCGTATGAACTAATTCTGACCTGAAGCCCAAATTCAATTCAGTTTTGAGTCCCTTTTGGGTCAACAAATTCAATACACTCTTCTTTAAAGCAGCCTACAAATCACCAAGGCAATTCAACTAATGTGAATGTAAAACCACTCGAATGCATTGAGATCAAAAGACTTCCACAACATAAAATCTCTGAAATTCTGAGAGATCAACGATACAGTATAAATGTCTAAAATGATTACTTTGATTTCTGCGCCTGATTTGAGCTTGCCGCTGTATATATCATCCCTTAAGCTCTCCACAATCTTTATAGTAATCCGAGGTCCAAAATCAGCTACTAATAAGGCCTAGCCGTAGAAAACAGGAAATGCGTCATTTTTCCAGATATGTACTACGTAAAACAGCATCAAACACCAATCGAAATCTAGCAATACACAGAAATCAACTTCTCAACATAACAACAAATGCTCATTTAGGTACAGAGACTCACGACAAAATGAATGTACGTAATAAGGGAATACATGATAAAACATATTGGTCATTCGGCAATCACATTATAAGGAATCTTCAAATATTTTTTGATATTACTAATCATGTCGTGTACTATGATACTCCCACAATTGAAATAAATAAACAGAAGCTTGTGCCATCCAACTCATGATTCGCCTAGTCACGTAGATAATTGGAATTGTATGTCTTGAGATAGTGAATAATATTCTTGAAAAATAAATAAAGAAAAGCTAAAATCTTGAACCTCTTCCAATTCATCCAAAACCCTGTCAGTGTCAGAGAGATTCCAATAAAGCAGAAGCTCATCAACAACAGCTAAATTCTCTCTTGTTTTAGAAAACCCAGAAAATACTTTCTCGACGTCGCTTTTGGCTTTCTCTTTGATCAACCGGCCGAGTTTGGTGAAGAATCCGGGCTCTCCGGCGGAGCACTTGAAACGGGAAGCTCTGGAAGCGGATGCATAGTGTTGGTCCGACGGAAAGTGGAGGAGGGTGGCGGCGGACGTCGGCCGCTGCGAGGGCGGCGGCAGCAGCGGTTTTGAGGGGAGAGATGAGAGGCGAGAAGGCAGAGAAGATGACATTCTCTTGCTTTTCTGGGTAGTTGATGAGAGCTGTCTCAACTGGATAAACTTACAACATTCAAGGCTCTATACGTCGTCGTATCAACATGTGCTCCTTCATAAAAGGCAAAATAGGCCAAGTATATATGCTTATCTGCTCAACTTTCAATCTTTCATCAGTTTTGTAAAAAAAAAAAAAAAAACCTCTCAACTTAAAAACAAATTCAATTTTCAACGTTGAATTGCTGACAAATCACGCATGACTCAGGTGTTTATAAAAACCGTAAAAAATTATATTCTATATTGAAATAAAATATGATTTTCGACATTAAATTCCAACGTATTTTATCAATAATCTAATTCAAAAAATCGGATCATATAATATTTTTAGAAAAATTGTAGGAAATATGGATATATATATATATATATATTATTTTTGCATCTTTTAAAGTTTGAGACATTTTTGCAAAATAGATAAAAGTTCAGAATATAAATATATATTTAACGTGCAAAATATTAAATAAATATTACTCCCATGATTAATTTTTTTACCAATTTCTTCATACTGAATTAATCATTAGTTCATTACTAGACTTCTCTTTAAGAATCTTTATGCTGTCCACTAAAACAAAAGATCATATAATTATAAATTAGTGTTTGGTTATATTTTCACTTTTGAGAAGATATTCCTTTTAGGGAGACGGTAGGATGTTTGTTTAGGCCTTTTCTTTTCAAAATAAATCATGTTCAAATAGTTCTCCATGTATTTAAATTTTCGAATCAGTATATAGAAATTGATATTTACGTATTAGTTTCTTGTTGATTTTTAATTTTTTGGGGGTATAGATTACTTAGTCAAATGTCATATACCATGTATTATTTATCTACGTACATAAATGAGCTAAATTTACATTAAGGGGCCGTTTGCTAGACAACATGGTACATATAAAGTTGAATATGTTTGACATGAGTTGTGTTATACCGTATAAGATATCAATATTATGTTTATTTTGATTTATTAAAATATATGTATTGATAATATATTGTTTGCTTAGATGTATTAGATTCTATATAAAAATTAAATTCCTAAAATATCATCTAATTAGTTACCATACATTGTGTAAATATTCTATTATAAAATTATTTTAGTTTGCAATTTTTAATAATTATGTATGGTATTATATATCTCACTTGCAAAGTGTAATATCATGAACTTTATTATTACTAGCAAACATAGTATTAGGTGTCAGAGATGTCTACCACACACTTATATTACCTAAGTATATTAAATATTAAACAGATTACCTTAAAATAAAATTAATGAATCCTATCGCATAAAATTGATGAATTATGTCACTTTTTAGATTCTTAATCTCTTAACTAAATCAATATTTTTTACATATTATATTGTTTTATGTGTGTTTCATGAATCTAAAGTATGATTTCACAAGTAAGCACGGATAGAACAAGTATGAGAGGAACTCTTAACTTTTCGAACTGGACTCGTCTTCTTGATCAATTCAATTAAATCTCATTCAAGTTCAACTTGATTGATAATCAAATAAACTTTAATAACATAATTATTAAGACTCAATACAATTTTAAAAAAGTCACGAGTTTAATCAATTATAGCACTCCCAAAATTCCGACCAATCAATTTAGTTCTCACTGCCTTAGTCCTAATGATAGTAATGTAGGCATTAACTCAATTTGTACAAATAAAAAATGTTTATTGACTTGTAATTAAACATTTTCCTCTTTAATAATAATAAAAAAGTGGTTTGATAATCTTTGAACTGTGAACATAATAGATTAAATTAGTTTATTACATACACATACAACAAGCACCAGTGGTCTAGTGGTAGAATAGTACCCTGCCACGGTACAGACCCGGGTTCGATTCCCGGCTGGTGCAAATTGGCTGTGACGATTTCTGCGCCCACTGCAGACGGTTGGGTCCGTCTCTACTCTGACATTATCAGATGAAATTCGGCGCTACTGAGCCTCATCTTTTTATTTTTTTTGTTGAATTTCTTGTGAAGCTACAATTCTACCTTATTACCGTCTTACGAATCACACACAAGTTTTGTTTTTCTCATGAATGCATACATAGTTATCATTGTTGTAGTTGGGATCTTTTTATTTCTCTCTCCTTAGCTTAATCGTTTTGAAAAAGCTGAGCTTCGTAAATCAACAGAAGTGGAAACATGAAGCAGTAGGCAGAAATGGCATAGACGAATTCACATAAATCGACGAATGACGTCGGCAAAAATACATAGTTGTTGTTCTATTACAAGACAGATTTCATTACAGACTGCAACACCCGTGAGAAATCAAGCATGGCTCTTCTAGTACCTTCAGCTTTCTCACCATTTCTAAGTTTGGCATAGAAACGAAAAGTTTCAACAAACTACTATTTGAACACCATATAAATTCAGTATATATCAAAACAACAGAGGGCTACTATAGTAGGTACATAAACGAGCAGCTGCCGCGTTGAAGCTCATAGCCAGGGTGTTTCGGGTCCAGCCAGCATCCGGAATGCGAGAGGGGATGCCTGGACTACTAGCACTCTTAATGATCATGCTTCTTCACTGCCACTTTGATTGCCATTTTTGAGTATGTTGAACTTGCACAGAGGGCAGGTCGCGTTCATGTATAGCCACTTGTCTATACAAGCCGAGTGAAAATGGTGACCGCAAGGGAGCTCGCGCAGTTCAGTTCCATCATCGTAAGCACAAAGGCAAACACAGCATTCCTGCAATCCAATGCAGGCTTATTGAGTTAAATCTCAAGAACAGGTAAGCACATGCATGCATTGTGAGTTAAATACTGTTGAGACACCTAACTTTATGGTAAATGATCAATCATCGCCACAAGATACACAGAATATAACTTATCAATTCATATTATAAAAACAATGGTATTGTATAAAGCTGCTTTCAGAGAGAGATTCATTTGCACCGAATGAAATCCACAAAATGTAAAATGGTACAAGTGGACATACAGCATCCTCAAGAGGAAGGACATGCTCTAGGGGCGAGTCAGTGTCGCATTCAGTCATTATTCCTCCAAATGATCCTTGAATTTCACCATTTTGCTTCTCAAAATCACCAATTTTCCGAAAATTGTATCTAGGTAGTCTCTCAATATCATCCTTGGTAGCTCCTTCCTGTAACATCAACAAGAAGAACCACACACTTAACCATCAGGACCGCATCACCAGAACATTTCACATTATATCAGAATTAGCAATGATATCAAAAGTAACAAAATAAGAAACATCAAAGATAGAAATTAGAAGCGCTGCTTAGCCAGCCAATGAAAAATAAGTCCTGGCCAAGTATAGCACTGCTGATTTTACCAAGGGGTTCTACAATTAGTATAGACCATATGAGTGGCACCTTCACTCAACTATGAAATGTTCATTCAAGGTCTAATACTATAGCAGAGCATAACATTCCCTTCAACGAGCACTAAAAGTTGTTCCATATCAAGATGTTAGTAGGTGGGACATAAGTCATAACAGTAGGTAAATTATTCTTCCCAGACTGACTAAGAAAATTGCCGTGTTAGTAACACCATAAAACATCATACAACATACGAACAGATCACTCAAGTCAATATGTGGAAAGTTTCCTCAGTTTGTTCAACAATTCAACCAAACCAACAAGACTAGTCTAACCCTTATCACAGGAAAGAGCAAAATCTGTTTCACATCAGCATGGCATGACTTTATTCATTGCAGCAACTAAAAGATACTACGATGCAACCTACCTGGTCGGCAACAGCATATAAGATTGCAATAATACATGGCAGACAGCAGCAAACAGCAAGTCCAATAACACAGGCTACAGCAACGCAAATGACAACAAAGAACACATCGAACGCCAAAAATGTAATGCAAAGCCTGCAAGGAAGAAATTGATGATACGCAAACACAAACCAGACATAAGCCAAAACTGAAATAGCTTCAGTGCATATAGTGGACAGACCAGTAAAGCTGGGGTGCCTCACTAGGTAAGCTTTGGCCACCAGCAGAGACCCAGTAAAACCCAATTATCCACCAAATGAATGAGAACATAGTATTTGCAGACTCCAGATGTTTAGCAATGCTGCCAAGAAAAAGACTAGCAAGTTAATGTTGTCATCATAAAAGTTATTTACTTCAGATAATTAGGAAAGGCATAAAAGGTGAATAAAAGCTCCTTGGATCATGCACCACGTCATACTTAAGAAAAATGCAGCGATCCGAGTGATATGTACAATCCGACAAAGGTAAAGGGTGCCATTCAAAAAGCACAGCAAGATAACAACCATTACAAGTAAAGTAACAAACTTCTTGTCTTCTTGATACACTATGGCCATCGACCCAAATAAATTCTCTAAATCTCTCCCACCACGCTAAATTACTTCTTCCAACTAATTTAAACAAAGGAAGGAATCGGAATTATTCAGCGCCTTGTTAAGTTCCAAACTTCTCGCAATTTAATCAAGAACCAACAGTTCCAAACTGCAATTTCTCATTCCACAAACTTGAAAACAAATCTACTAGATAAAATCTCAATAGTCAATTGTAACACCATATGTTTCAATTTTCAATTCCACAAGCTTAATTAGTTATCAATTTACAGTAACCTAACATCGCCAAATCACAAACTAAGCTCTTACTAATTTGTCTTGACCATTCTTTCAAACGGTCACTTGATTTTAACATGCTTAACGCAGATGAAAATAAGAACATTTCCCCCTTGAAGCAGTAAATTGCGAGAATTAATATTATTGCAACAATAATATAAACCCTAAATAAATCGATGGCACAAAAATTAAACTATACCTAGATTCATCATCACTTTGCCGATGATCGGAAAAATAACCGGCAGAATCCACGTCATCACTTCCGGAGCTCGAATTCGAGTAATTCCGACTGTGCCCTAACTGACCTATCTCGCTCTCTTCCGAATTCTGCTCCGAATATCTCTTTCTATACTCGGAGCAAACGCACACTGCATGAAGAACGCACTGCAGCGCGTAACCGACAGTCCATAGCCTCAACGGCATCGACGGAGTTTCATTCCGGCTCATGATCAGTACCGAGATCGAGACGACGATGAACGCGATGTTCCAAACCAGGTCTAAGATTACTATCGGCTTAGAGTAAGCCCAATCACTCTGCCGTTCCTCGATTTGCTCGGCGGCTGATTCTCGGACGCGGACGGAGGGCTCGCGCATGGCGCGGCTCCGGCTACTGGCGCGGCGGAAGAAGTTAGCTGCACCGCGGAGGCTAGGCGGTCGGCGGAGGAAGCGGGGGCGGCGGCGGGCGCGGAAGATCTGGTCTCCGAGTAACGGAGTTGTATCGACGGCGGCGGGGGACGGAGAGTCGGCGCTAGACGACATCGTTTTGCCGGAGAGGTGTGTGACGGTGTTGTGTTGTTTCTTTGATTGGAACTTTTGTTTGAACGTTGTATTAATTGTAGGTTGATCGGACGGTCAGAAATGAAGATGAGGTGCGTTTCTAGATTAGATGGAAAAAAAAGAGATAGATAATTAATAACAATTATTACGAAAATAACTTATGTTCGGATGAAGATTCGGATACAAACTCAAATTTTAATAGTATATTTATAATTTTATTATTTGATTCTATCTCTTAATTACTAAGGCATGATGATCGGAATAAAATTAATTATATACATAATTACTAATCAAGAAATAATTATTTATGTAGTCAATAATTCATTACCTAAATTATATGATATGATTCACTTCCTGACTTGGATAAAATAATGATCTGTTAGTGATGAAAGTCAATTTTTTACTTGATGTCCATATTGGTATGTGTAATTATATAGTTTGCTCCCAAAAAGAAAAAAAAAAGTGTAACTATGTAGAATTTAATTTGAATGCTTATATTATTTTATATTTTTATATATACTCCTATTGAATTTGAACGCTCAATCTTGTTAAAATTAAAAATAGATTTTTTTGGAGTTGCAGATTGACTTGATCGTCAATTTGAATAGATTATTGGTTGGTCAAATGTCATAGAATTGAGAAAGGATTATTTGAATTATCACAACCGTCCAAATGTACAAAATTGCGGGTTGAAATTCTCAGATCCTGCGATACATCGCCAACTCATCCCTTGATGCACCAATTTATTTATTCAAATAAATGCCACCTCATTCGAGTTCCATGTACAAATCTCTATCTTTATTTATTTAATAATAAAATCATTGCTAAAAATAATTTCCCGACATAAAAATCGTTGCTAATTTTAAAAATTATTCTTTTATTACTCGTGTCAATTCACTAAATAATATTGGGTTAATTGATTTAAATATTACGAAATATACATAATTTCTGATTTTTAACACGAATTTTAAAATATCGCATCTATAACACGAACTTACATCTTTTTGTAATTACAATATCAGTTCAAAATTGAGTGCAATTACAAGCACGTAAATTATGCAAAATGCTTAATCGATTGAACATTTTTAAGTAGAGATTGAAGATATGAATATGCTGGTGTGTGCATGCACATAATACTTGTAAAAATGGGTATTACGTCAATTTTTAATTGGTCGAAAAAATTCAAAGTGATGTTACAATTGTAAAAAAATATAAGTTTATGTAGTGGGTATAACATTTTAAAATTCGTGTTAAAAATCAAAATCGTGTATAGTTTGTGATATTTAAACCAATTAACCCAATAATATTTTATTATTAACTATGACACTTTAACAAGAACTTCGCGTGTATACTTTGGAAATAAAAAATAATGTTACATATTGTAACAATTCATATATTTTTTTTCGTAATTTGAGCCTAATTTAAATTTCAAAATTAGATTTAATAATCACTTTATATCTTATTCACACATTGCATGGGAGATACTCTAGTTCCTGTTTAAAACGAATATATTTTGGATTCAAGACTGACCCATTATTTCTCCAATTCAAAATAAATAAATAAATGTCACTCTCAAGAACTTGGGCTTTCTAAAGTTCTTTCAGCTTGGGTATTCATTGATCATATATATACTAATGGACGTAAGCTCATTTGTGAATAGAATAAAAAAAAATAGTGGTTAAAAAAATTACAAAAAGTGTGTTGTTATAATAATAGCTACCTTGGCTAGATGTCACATTTTTGTTGATATATTTCTTCATCGGAGTATATTATACTAACTACTTATTAATCGGATGGAATTATCTATAGTAGTTTCGTGTTGCGCGGCTTATTGCATAATTATCTTTTTAATTTTTTTTTTCAATTTCAATTTAAATTTCATGTGTTTTAGGAGAAATTATACCCTACTAGTTGGGGTACTACCCCAACCATTAATACACCATTTAAAAAATAATAAAATTATATTAGATAGATAATAAAAAAATATTAAAATGTATAGTGATTGGATAGTACTCCAACCACCAGGGTAGAATTTCCCATGTTTTAAGTTTAATTTACACTCCCGTTTTGTTAGCACAAAAACTGGACATGTTTAATTTGTCTCAATGTAAAAGATGGTCTTAAATTTGAAGAAGAAAGAAGTGTCGCATTTACAATTTTATATGTAAATTTTGTGAGTACTAATAGTGCAATTAACACTAATTTTAATGGTAAATTGATGTAGTAAATGACATCTTATCAAGTAATTCGTAAATCATTTTTAGCCAGGGTACAAATACACCCTAAATGATAACACCGCTAGTAAAAAATGGACATTTTTTGGAGTGTTTTTGCACTTTAACAACCCAATTAACAATTAAAAAAAAATGCAAAATGGAACCTCATTCTTTTATTAGTATAAAAAAGAAGTAAATACAAAAGAAATAAACTAATAATAATTGTCTCTCCAGTTTGCAAGCCTCCATCAACTACATGGACACCTGCAAACTGGAAATCTATATACCTAATTATCATATATGCATATAAACCATACACCAATTCTTCGTTAGCACCATTTCAGAATCACAACGAAACTGTCGTGGTCATCAACTTACTGAAGAAGAAACATGCTCGAATTTCTTCATCCATCTTATCGTGTCATTGCAAAGGAGTGGGGCCAAAGACTCGTATGCAAAAACTCGTTTCAGAAAGTTTGCTTCCTGGAATGTTCTGGAATGAGCCGTTGTAGCAGCTCGCGAGGTGCACCAGCCAGTTCTGTAGGAACCAACAGTTACAGTTGAGAGTCAGAAACAGCAGTGAAGATAAAAGGGTGTGTGTTACCGAACATACACACTCACCTTCAGGTGAAAAGTCGAATAGAGGAGGCAGTGGTCGCCCATTTGGTAAGTAAGCGTTTGGTGCTCTTAACTCGTCGAAGAAGGGGTGTGCACACGCCTCCAACTGATACAACGAAGAATGTATGAAGACTGACTTCGTAGAGAGAGAGATGAAATGACCGTTTTCAGAAAATCACTTACAGCTGTGAAACGTAAAGTCGGAGAATATTGAAGAAGCCTCGACACTAAATCCATGGCTTCAGCCGGCATTCTTCTATGAAATACCTAGAAAAGATAAAAACTTCAATCAGATTTATTTCTGATAACCCCCCCCCCCCCCTTTCTTTTTGTTGCTTGCTTTCTTACTTTTGTAATTTTCATTTACTAGGATTATTTGGGTGATAGTAAGAACAAGAAATTAACTTCATAGTCGAGCTCGACAAACCTTGTGCCATGGATGGGCTTTGATCTGAGGAAATTTGAATTCTGTGTAATTTGGATTCATGCACCTGATTTCCTCCCTCGTCGGAGTTCCCAAAACCTTATGTGCGAACAATGTAAATTAAATGAGGGTCGAGATGCAACAAGAAACGTAAATGCTAGATGTAATGAAAAAAGTAATCATAATGTACCTTAATTATTTCAACTAGCTGATCAACACTGCTCTCCCCGGGAAAGAGAGGCTGCACATGTTACAATAGTAACGTCATGACTCTATTTTGACATAACCAAAGAAGAAGATGCAATAATACAAAGATCTAATATCCAGGCATGCTTATTTCTCAGACAAAGAGAAGCAGCATAATATGGTTACCTGCCCCATGAGTAGCTCAGCCATAACGCAGCCAACCGACCACATATCAATTGCAGTCGTGTATTCTGTAGCTCCAAAGATGAGCTCAGGAGCCCTATAATACCGAGAGCAGATGTACGAGATATTTGGTTCTCCAGGTACCTGTAACCAAAAAAATAAATCTCAATGACAGCTTCATGGTAGGATTCCATTCTAACTCTGCAGATCTATTACATACCAACATCTTTGCGCTCCCAAAATCGCAGATCTTAAGCTGATGTGTCTGAGGATTAACCTGCAGCAAAAATTGGAAGAAAAAAATGAAGACTGTTTGGTTTGGGGTGTGTGAGAAAACGAGCAGCAAGTTATGTTACAACCAGAAGGATTTCATTCATTTATTTAGAAACAATGCTCGATAAGTCAGGAGAATTAAAGGTACCAGCTACAGAAGGTTCTAAAGTAAATAATCATATACATCCACCACTGAGACAAAAGTTTGCTATATTAAAGAGAGAAACAAATAATCCTACCAGTAGATTCTGTGGTTTAATGTCCCGGTGGCAGACTCCAATAACTCTATGAAGGTAGTTTAAGGCTCGGCATATCTGCATTTTTTGAAAGAAACAACAGAAACAATGATTTGAAGTTGCAGTATTAAACAAGGCAATGGAAGATATAAAAACATGAAATCACTCAGGCAACAAAACAAGAGGGAAAATATGACAAGAAATGGGCAAATACCTGATATACATACAACTGCATATAGAAAACAGGCATGTACTGGTTCACTCTGCTGTAGTGCCTGGAAGCCCGATACACAGTTTCTGATACATACTCCAGAACAAGATTAAGGTACACCTCATTCTTTTCGGTTGTAGAATAGAAGGAATGCTTCAGCTGAACAACATTAGGATGCCTAAGTAACTGCATAATCTGCAGTTCTCTATTCTTGTATCTCCTATCCTGAAGCACCTTCTTTATAGCGACGGATTCACCTGTTTCGAGGCATTTAGCCTACAGCACAAAAGAATTAGGAACAAAAAAATAAAGCTGTCAGTCTTGCTGCCTTACACCTACTTCACCCAGCCACCCCACCCCGAACTCCCTTAGCAGGAATAAGGCGTTCATTTCTTCAAAATTACCTGATATACAACTCCAAATGAACCAGTACCAACAACGCGTTCAGCCATGTACGACAATGACTGAGGAAAAGATAGAAGGAAAATTATTCAACAAATCATATACTGAATACATACTCCTCTGTATAAATGCTAAAATAATCAGCCACCAAAATGAATCACCTGTTTTGGTTGCCCATTTCGGCCACCAATTGAAGTCACAATAATCTGACCAGTTTCCGTCCCATTGCCACTGATGACTGTTGGTTCCACATCCTGGAACAGAAAATTCCTCGTCAACAAACTTATCCATCAGAAAACGAAGAATGTCACATAATAGTACTACTTCTCCTCTCAATGTTGTAAACATACACCACCATTCCACAGAGAAATAAATTGGAATGGAACCTTGACATTCTCCTCATGCTCAGCAGCTTTATCATCTCTAATTTTCATTTCATTCATTTCTTTGGGAAGCTCATCACAGCCAGACTTAGCATGACTATCAGATGTGCTTGCAACAACTTCCACGGCATCATTATCCTTATGCTGCTGCTCCGGAGCTCTCAAACTCTTTTCTCCCGCCTCGACTTCACACGGAAGTCTCTGATCAAATTCTTGCTCCACCTTCACCCTCTTAATAGTGCTAGAGTCCCCACCCTGAGCCAAACACAAAGAATATAGCTGCTATTCATATTTTCTTTCATTTCCATTCCAGTGATCATGCAAACTTACTCCTACCAAATGCCGTGGATACATTATTCAATAAAATGAAAGAGACAAAACTAATCGCAACTACAATTCACCGCTACTTATTACCAGACAACAACAAATTCCACCGGAAATCACAAGTTTTCGTGTCGTTATCAGCATTCTTAGCTTTAGAACAAGTCCACACGTCTCCACATATCAACAATATACGTATAACATAGTTTTAGACACACAAATATTTCTTCTCAAAGAAAGAAACGGAAAAATATTGAATATGAGGACAAACCTTCGAAAGCTCAAAAGGAAACAACCAAAAATTCAATCTTTCCGTTTTCTCTCAAAAAAATCTTCACAAAATTTCAAATAAGCTCAACATTTTCATTACAATTCAAAGAAATCTGCCTAATCACAATCAATAGCCGATCATTTTCTTTTTTCCTTCTGCTCATTCTGCTGGGCCACCCTAACTAATTTTTCATTAATAATGCCTCAATAGGAAAATAAAAAGGAAATATTAAATCGAAAATTCATGTTCATGTAAATACAGAGAGATACAGAATCAAACAAAAGTTAAAGCAAATTACAGGATCTGAAACGGAGGAGCGGCCGGAAGCAATGCTCTTCAGCCGCCGCATCATATTCATCTTGTCACCCTCTTCGCAAAAAAAAAAAAAGCAATATTTAACAATCCAAATCCCAGAAAAAGGAATTCAAGAAAAATCTTCTCTTTTTCACCCTTCAATCAAAATAACTGAAGAAAGAACACAATCCACAATAGGGAAATGGAAATCAATCACTCTTGTCCAACAATGGCATGAAATGGAAAAAAGGAAAATGTTTTCTCTGTTTTTTTTTCTCTCTCTCTTTCTTCCCTGCGTTCAAAACAGAAAAGAATAGAGAGAGAGAAATAGAGAGAGAAACCGAAACCAAAAAAGGGAAAAGCTAGAAAAGAAATTCCAAGAAAAAAAAGACAGAAAAACTCTCTCTCTCTCTCTCTCTCTCTCTCTCTCTCTCTCTCTCTCTCTCTCCTATTTTCAAACAACACTATTTTTTTTCCTCCAGTCAAACCTTCAAAGCTAATCATCATTCTTTCCGACCATATTTCTTTATCTTTGAAATGTGTACTTACGGTTAGACTTTGATTTTCAGCCCTTGATATCTTGTTCACAAGATCTGACGGCGCAGAGAGGTGGGGGAGTTTTCATGTTTAATTTATTTATTAATTATTAATAAGAGTGGTGTGGTTGAATTTGACTGGGGTTGTAAAAGCCTGAATTAAATTCGGGCTTTTTTGAAAATTTGAAATTTGAAATTTATTTTTTCAGAAAGGAATCTGAAATTATTTAACTAAATGGGTGTAGAGATTTTTTTTTTTATATTTGTATAACATTTATAAAAAAAATGATATATTTACGTAATGATGCGAGTAACGAGCAGTGAAATATAACCTATTATTTCACTAATACATTATGACATTTCTACTATTGGTGTTTCTATTTACACCACTTTTATTTCAATATACACCATATTTACTACATATACCACCACTTTAATTTTTTTTCATTATTTTTTTCTTTATACACTATTTTTTTTTTCATTTTTACCCTTTAGATTAATAATAATAAAAATTGAAGATAATGACAAAATCGAAAATCTTAAAATTAAAAAGCATGAAGTCATGAATAATGTTCATGGATTCCTATAGTTGCCACCACCCTCAAGAACACCTGCATCTTCAGATCCCACCGCTGCAGCTACTCCCCTACCTCTGCCACTGCCGACTACGCTCTCGCCACTCCACCGCCATCTGCAATCACACCAGCAACCAATCATATAAAAAGAAATATTTTCAAACCTTACGCAGAGACCAATCTTCAAAAAACAATCTAAAATTAAAGTCCCATTTTTTGAAAAATATTTTGCAATCCACTGATTTTCTCAAATTAAAATCAAAAGAGTCTAGCATAAATCAAGAGAAATCAGAAAAAGTGCAGCGAAGTTGATTTTCATTAGATCGCTGGGAAATCAAATGGATATTACAGCTGGATTGATTTTATGAATTAGATTATTGCAGCGGTAGAGATAAGATAGGAGGCAGTCGGGCACGGCGGGGCTGCGGCGATCCTGTGTTGTGAGAAGAAGACTGCTAATTGTTTTTTTTATTTGATAGGGCATTTAAGTAAATCATTAATTATTTATATTTGAATTAAATTTAATAGTGGTGTATATTGAAAAATTGGTGGTGTATTTAGAAACACCCTTCTACTATTTAATTCTCTTATATCCATCATATATTTTAAAATTTAGGAGCATATTTTTAATTAGTATATTGGATAGACCGATTTCGTTCTAGTCGTGGCATTAATGTTATATTTTTTGAATTCTTTTTATCAGTTGTAAGCTTATTAATGCTTGTGTCAGTTAATGAAAATAGCTTTAAATACAAATGAGAATTTTGAATTTTGAATTATATAATCAGTTTGGGTTCATCTTAATGAAAAACACCTACTGTTTTCTATCCTCTAGAAACACAAAAATTATTATTGTTTGATTTTTTTAATCAAGAAAAAAAATTCGCCTTCTTTTGTAAAGATTTATTCACAAATATTAACAGATAAAAAATCATTTTTTAATAGCGTTCAATTAATTAACAAATAACAACACTCTAGATTTAAAAATAACTGTCCCTCAAAAAGGAAAATATACATAAAATATGCATTTTTTTTCATCTAATTTTTCGGGGTAAAAATCCAATGACCTTAATGTTTCAATTTTGTGCGTTTGCATGAAATTCAATTCGTTGGTCCACACGAATAATCTTGACATGCAATTTTCCCAAAAAAATTGATGTACAAATTGTTATATTTGTTTTTTTAAGGAAGTATTTATATTTGTTGTAGCATGGGGTTTTTTATAAATCTATTTACAAGTGTATTTTTTTTATCTCGACTTGTGACATTGGCAAAGTTCAAATGCATAATTACACACAACTTATGTGATTACGTGATAATTCTTATTTCAAAATTAGACATTGTTACTCAAAACTTACAAAGTTGCAAGTTGTGTTTTTTGTATCTTGACCGGTAACATATTGGCAGAGTTCAAATATAATATATTACTAGACACAACTTAATATAATTATGTGATAATTCTTATTTCAAAATTAGACATTGTTACTTAAACTTAGATAGATTAGATAATACGACATGTGATTAATATTGATTATGATATTAGAATATGAGGTCAAAGTAAGTGGCCGTAGGAATTCAAGGCGCTGTTACAATAAGATACCTAAATTAATCAAGTTTTATCAAATTAAATAATCATTAAGTTTGATCAACCTCCAAAATGAATCGAAATGAAGCGTTTTGACTTCAATCAATGAAGATTAAAATTTGTAATCTGATAAAGGGGAGCAATGTCATTAAATTAAAATTCTATATCTGATTACAAAATATGAATCGTCAGTATTTACTCCAAAAAGATTTTTTTGAGACAAAAGTATCATTTGAAATGAATGACACGTAATAGTATGCAATTGTGCAAGTCTGTATTCGTTACATTGTTATACTAATACCACCTTGGGTCATTTTGATTTGTGTTGAATAGCTCGGATTCAAACTTTATTTTAAAAATTATATATGATTCCCATTAATTAATATTAAGTTAGTGGTATCGCACATGTCAATTCTATACGTTTCTTGGTCTTATTGACCAAAGAAGTGCATCATTTAATCACATATATATATATATATATATATTAATACGCAAATTAAATGGTGGTATTTGTCGCAATTAGTTAATTTGTTATGTCAATTTGTAACAATTGATAGGTAATTAAATAATTTGAACCCTATTAACAAATTTGGTATCTAGGTTCAAAAACCTTAAACGCACGAGTGATTGGTGAAAGTACAAGATAGTGACTTGAAGATTATATCTATGACAAAAGGTAAAAAATCACATGTAGTTGGAATCAACTATGGTTCTGTTTGAGGATTATATTTACAATTATCTTAGATTGTAGTTTACTTTGAAAATTTAATTAGAATATTATAGTATCAATTAGCTAGTGAAATAAAGTGTAGTTCACTTTGTAGCTATTTCAATATTAACTTATATAATTAATTAGCCTTTTTTTTTAGGAAAGGGAAATTTTATAAAAAGTTAAGAGTCTCGTTCAACACCCGAAATGATATCCCAAACTACATCCGGCAAAATACCGATATAATAACTGAAAGCAGAATTATTAGATGCTAGACTTGCCAGAGCATGGGCCATGTGGTTAGCAGTTCTCCTCGCCCAACTAAAGATCACATTCTCGAAATAGCAGACTTCCATTCGGATTGACTCACAGACCCCTCATATATATGTGAAATCTTGATTTTCAGCTTTCAAAAGCAAATGGATTAATTGACAGTCGGTTTCCAAGATGATTTTGAAGCAGCCATATGCCTTAGCTAACACAATCCCTTCTTGACAAGCTAAACCCTCAACAACCTCTGGAGTGAGCCGCAACTGTAGCTTATTGCATCGAGACATAAGAGGTTGCGCTGCCGATACCAATTCCATTTTGATCACTCCGATACCAATTCCATTTTGATCTTTACATGTAGCATCCACATTCACTTTCCAGACACCCGTCGGAGGCTTCTGCCATTGGACGATGTCCTTGTCTTTCGGCTGCAAAAGTGGTCTCTTTAAAGTCTCATGAATTTCTTGAAACGGGTTTAAGGCATTGTCCAAGCACATCTGATGAGTCGTGCTCTTCTTCTGATAGACAAAGAGGTTGCGCTGTTTCCATATTACCCACATGATCACAGCAAAAAGGGATTGGTATCGAGGATCTTCCACCTTAGCTATTTTCCCGAACCATTCTCGCAGAGGTCGTCCTTTCTCCGCCAATTCACCTCTAATGCGCAGAGGGCTAATCTGCCACAAGAAAGAAACCCAAGGACAATCTCTAAGACAGTGTTCCATGGATTCCACTTCATCTCCACATCTTCGACATTTTACATCACAATCAATGTGTCTTTTCTTCAACTCCACAACCACTGGTAGGATTCCTTTGATACACTTCCATAAAAAAATGGTGAATTTTTGGTAAAGTTCTCATGTCATAAATCCATTTCCACAAAGATAAAATCTTCTGCATATGATTCAGTTGTTGCACTTTGGAAAATGAAAAAATGAAAAAAAAATGGTATCTAACAAATTCGTAGTTTGTATTTTTAAATATAATTAAAATGAAAATTAAAAAATGGTATCCCTCGATGAGGAAATTGATACTCTTTTAGTAACCCTCATCAAGGGGTACCAATTTTTGTTTCTCTTTTTTTGTTCTAATTTTAATATAGTTAAAATTACAATGAAAAAAGAGATAAAAAAAAATTGGTACCATTAGGCAATCTTGAATGAAAATTAGGTACCCCAAGATGAGGGATACCAATTTGTAGAGGTGTCAAAATCGGTCCAGTTTAGCCCGATTTTAGGTAGGGCTAGGCCACGATTATAAAGGCTCGAAATATTTTCAGCCTGGCCTGAAAAATACATTGGCTTGAATGGGCCGCACTGCCCAATGAAAAATATGAAAAATAAAGTGTTAGTGCTAAAGTAGCACGTTGTGTGATTGTCATTATTTATGACAAATCATGTGTTTGGATACCTGTACAGACGAACATTCATAGTCTTGGATCCTAACTTAAGGTGGATTTTGTGATCATATAAGCGATGTGGAGGAAGGCTATATGAAAGTTGAAAAACTGTAGTATGATTTAGAATTGTCTCCCGATTTGCAGGGGCGAGATGCGGAGATAACTCGTTTGCCAGCTTGACTACGCAGTTTGTACCCCGGTCAGTAAGAGTCACGATCATCTCATACAAGGCGTATATCTCATTATCATCAAGAAGTCCATTTAGTTGTTGAAATGAGACACGATGAGGTCTGAGTGACTCAATTCCTTGCAACGTAAATCCTTTGATCATTTCAGTGAAAATCCATAGTCATCTAACGATAGTCGTAAGAGACCTTTCCTAGTGTTTGCAACCACAGGATTCCTAACACAGCCTCAGGCCCTTGTATTTGGAGCAGATAGAAATTAATCTCAAAAGTAGCCTCTTGCAATTCAATTGATGTGCATGGACAAACACAATTAAAAACCATTGAATCTCTATTCCCAATATATAACAGAAAATGAGGAATGGATTCAACCAAGAGTCTCAATTTTTCGGCGAAGCGTAGTTGCATAAAGTTATGTGTGGTCCCATTATTGATGAGAATCTGGAGGATGATTTCCCCCCACAATCACAAAGAACGGTGTTGGCCTGGTCTAAACATGGCATTGAGATCGAAATATCTCCCAAGATTGCAGTTTCATCAACCTCGTTGATGTTGGTGGAAAATTTCTATATCTCATTATCCTCTATTAGCAATAAAAATTGATTATTGCACTTATGGTTAACCATCCATCGTTGGTCACAATTATAGCATAACATTTTTGCTCATTTATCTTGTATCTCAGCATGTGTTAAACGTCGCATAGGCAAACTGGACCGGATCCCACCTTCTTTGAAAGGTTCAATCAACTGTTGTGGTCCTGATGAGATAGGGAATAGACCGCCTCACGAGGTGGGTGAAGGATTGGACTGTCGATTTAGCCATTGAGTCCTTTGCTGTAAGTCTGCGCGTTGCGCTTTATTGCGAGCCTCAAAAATTCGGGTTAGTGACAAAGCCTCTGCTAGGGTTATGGGTCGACCAATTAATAAATCTCATTGGATATCCTGACGTAGGACACCAATAAACATAGAGTGTAATAAATCATCAGATATATTGGTTACATTATTCATTAGGCCTTTGAATGTATCAAGATAATCGGAGACAGGACCCGTCTGCATAAGTTTGGCCAACTGACTGACATAATAGATAAACTGAGATTTTACACTGTTTTTGGAGCACATTCGTGTCATGTTTTGCATACTTTTAATGTGTTCTATCTCAGTTTATTCGGCTTTTACACACTTTTGGAGTTTGGTCTAGTTTGCCAAATTTTGCAGGTTTGTCCGTCAATTTTTTATGCTTTGAAGGTTTGAAGTGAAGATGGAGTCCCGGGAGATTATACGATAAAATTAGTTGAGGAAATGGGACGAAACAAACCAAGAAAAGACCTGCGACCAGCGTGTGCACTCGCGAGTGGGGTCGCGGATGAGAGCCATCTAGCCGACTGCGATGTCGCGACAGAGACATGATTGATTCCGGTTTGTCCTACGCAACTACTTCGATCTGGACCCGCAAGAAAACGGGGTCGATTATAGGGCGGAGAGCTAACTCGGGTCGTGTCTCTCGAGGAAAGATTAATATGGGCGTCTACCTTTCTACGCTATAATTGTTAACATGCTCATGAATTTAAATACGAACCTAGACATTCTAAACAATGGATTGAAGAGTTTTTAATAAATTACTAAATTAAAGCAAGTAAAATTATCTGAGCAATACCAACAATAACAAAGATAAGGGAAAAGATTATGAAAAGAGCATTATGGTGTAGATTCTCTCATTGGTTTCTCTCCTAGCTTGTTTCAAGTTGATTATGTTAATCCTACATGTACAATAGACCCCTTCAAGTGGCTTAACTTCATTTACTATCACCGTCAATCCATTAAACCCCCATCGATCGGCTATATTATACGAGCAAGATTAATAATTAGGCTTATGAAACCCGATTCACCTAACGTTGAAGGAACCTAAGTCGGGCTTTAGAATCTCCTTTCGATCTCATCTAGAGCCTAGCAATACTAAGTAGTGACAGAGTACTCAACATAAACAAGCACAATTTCAATAACAAGAAATCAACCATCACAAGCATGGATCGAAACCAACTCGATTATCTGCCCCCTAATGAATGGAATTAGCCCTTCATGCTCGAAACAACACAAAAATCATACAAGTTCTTCATTTTATAAATCAAAAGATAAATAAAATACAAACTCCTACAATATTGTTTGTCTCGTCAGTTTTGGGACAATCCCCACAAATAAGCTAAGATAGGAAAGAAATACCAAGAAATAGAAGTCCTTGAGCCAGCCTAGCTTCCGCGGACGACTTGGAGTTGGGCTCCTCTTCTCTTACCTTCTTCCTTAAGCTTAAGCTTCCTTGCCTCTTCTCCCCCTCCTTTCTCTTTCTCTGGAACTGTGGTGGTGATGAATGGTGAAGAATGGAGATGAAAGTTGTCAATTTCCTCCTTCAAAGTCTGGAGTGAATCTGGGAGGAGAATGTGTCCACAATCCCCCCAAAGG
This sequence comes from Perilla frutescens, assembly GCA_026008535.1. NCBI lineage: Eukaryota > Viridiplantae > Streptophyta > Magnoliopsida > Lamiales > Lamiaceae > Perilla > Perilla frutescens. The sequence goes on from BRKX01000012.1 coordinate 37,150,380, forward strand.
CATGTCTCCCTGAAAATGGATGTAGATGGTGGATAATTTATTGGTTGAAGAGAAAGAAAGCAAAAGATGGAGTTATTGATAGGTGGTTCCCCAAACTCCTCCTACTCCTAGCTAGAACCGCCTACATTTAATTCTCTAGCTGGCCAAGTGGTGGAGATCATTAAAGATCAAAACTGCCGAAGCCACAGCTGAAACTGATCGACTGGAGCTCAAACTAATCGCGGCTAAAACTGATCAAGGGGGCTCAAACTGACCGCCCCGCACCAGCGGTGTGCTTACGCTCACGAGACTAGAATGCCCCGCACTCACAGAGTACATCGGTCGTGAGCTCTGCCCCACGGTCGGGGGGGTCCCGCGCCGGCGGACTGCTTTAGCTCCGTTTTTGGCTTTTCTCTTCAGTTTTGTTCATCAGTTGGCTTCCAGTTCAATTTCAGTCGGCCTTCATCAGTTGGAGACTTCAACTGGTCCCATCAGTTGTGGGTTAAGTTTAGTTCTTGGTTCTTCAGCTGCAGCTCCAAGCTCTTGGCTCCATCAGTTCAGTTCATCAGTCGGGGGACTTCAACTGATCCCATCAGTTGTGGCTCCAGCTCAGCTCCAAGCGGGTGATTCAGGACCTAACAATGAGCTGGAGCTTCAGTTGGGAGCTTCGCCTCCTAGCCATTTTTATGCCATAAAATCCTGCTTTTGGACACAAAGGCTCAAGTTTTGCACAAACCTGGCATAACTCACCAAAAGAGCAAAAGTGAAGGAAATGACATAAAAATAACACGAAAATACTGAAAACACAATCCCAACATAGGCATGAATTTGGAATTAGTTAATTAGATGGATTGATTGATGATTGTTCAATCCTAGAATACACTTGTTCCATTTGATATTTTTCTCTGCAATTTTATTTTTTACTTGATCTTAGTATTTTAATTTCGTTAATTGATTTAGTTAATTAATATAATAATTCTGAATATTGAGTAGTCTAAATAACATAGTTAGGATAAACAGAATAACTAGTGGCTATGAATTAAGTCTCTGTGGATTCAACCTTGTTCGCCATTGTACTAGAAATCTCACTGTACACTTGCAGTTTAGGTGGAATAAAAACACCGAACAATAATCCTCAAATTTGGAAAGACCAAAATGTAGCTTAAATCTTAACAAAAAATCAGTCCAACATGTTAATTTACCGTTGCTCTTAATACATTAATACCATTCCAAGGCTTTGCCTTCTAAGTTGAAGATGATGATTCGCAAGAGTTTCTCATCTAGAGTTTCGTGAAAGTCAAAATACTTTTTAATCCGAAAAATCCAATTGGTTGGCTCGACACTATCAAATTTGGGCAATTCTAATTTCATCATAGGAAGTCGAGAAGACGGACCATGTGGGTCCAGCAGAGCATGGGGATACGAAGGATGTGGTGGTGGACGAAGTACACTAGAACGATCAGGCCCATTAGACGGCATGGTTAAACCTCGGATCATGCCCTAAATTTCTCCCATAAAGGCCTGATGTTTCTGGTTAGCCAATACAGTTTGGCGGTTGAATTGTTCTTGAAGTTGGGCTTTAGCAAGTTCCCAATCAAGCGCAAATGGTGAGTGGTCAGCGTCGTCTTCCATGGAAAGAAAGACTCAATGAAAACACCAATTAATACGTTCTTATATCTCAAACACAACTTGGAGTGTGTGTTTACTCTGATGAAAAATAGATTTAGAGCATAAAGAATAAGTTGGAAGACAAAACAGAAAGAAATCAGAGAAGAAGAAAGTTTTGCTTTATATTCATGATGATCAAAACAAACTAAACAATAATCTATTTATATAAGACAAAAAAACTACTCACGCTAGAAACAAAATACGAAAAGGAAACTAACAAATAATAATAAAAGTAATAATTAAAGAACTATCAATTAAGAATAAAAGATTTTCTTAACCACTACATTTATCATGCTTCACGTAATCTCTATGCTAACTTGGCACATGAGATGTTCTCCCGGAACGAAGAAACTCATGGACTTGAACTCAAGTTAGCTTGCACATTTTAAACCACTTCTATTGAGCTCATATCTATTGAAGTTTTAACAAAGAGCTGCAGATATTATTTATACGTCCACATGCATGAGTGCATGCATATATCTGTGATACAGCTACTAAAGCTTCCATTTCACCACATGCAGATATGAAGAATTCTAGCAGCTAATGTGTTCATAATACATGTGTCCACAGCTGGAAACATATGAGCTAGGACCACTCAACATTGAATAGCAACCATTAGATTCAATTTTGTGTTGTAACAGCCGTAGATTAGTAGCTTAGTTATCACGCTATTCCAACTGTATAAATAAGATCTTTGCTGTATTGTATGTGTGATTTTAGAGAGATTTTACAGAAATAAAAATATCTTTTCTCTAAGCTGAATAGCTTCAACTTATTTTATATGAAAATTTAGGCTTTCTACATGGTATGTAGAGTCGGTTATTGATCGGAGATCCATCCATACCGTTCAAATCACAGATTAATCGGTGAAAACTCCAGCAATGATGAAAAAGAACCAAACTTTTTTCTGGCGTAATGTAAGAGATGAGGAATTAGGGTTTTCTCATCATGAAAATCCTCCAGTTCAAGTTGGATCCAGTGGTACTAAAGATGCACACCATGAAGTTTCACAATCGGAAACAAATCCAACGCCGCAGTAAGAAAATAGGATAAATCATGGAAATCACGAGGTGATGCAACTCGGTTATCAACGCAATGAGGTCAGTACAGATCGCACACTTGCCAATGATGAACTATATATAAATCCTAGTGAACACCCTGGCATGACACTCACTGCGGACTTATTTGACGGTTTAAATTTTCATAATTGGATTTGATCTGTTAAGAGAGGCTTGATATCTCAAAATAAACTTAGCATAGTCAATGGAACATTGAGAAAACCTCATATTGGATCTGTAGACTATAAATAGTGGCTTCGTGTTGATTACCTCGTATACAATTGGATTAGTAACTCAATGTTGAAGGAAGTATCTAGAGGCTTTCAAAATATGGATACCTCAAGAGATCTTTGGGAAGAATTGCATAGGCGTTTTGGTAAGAAGAATGGGCCACGAATCTATAAACTAAGAAGAGAGATTGCAATCTATGCTCAAAGAAATCAAACTGTAATGATATATTTCAATAACTTGAGAATTCTGTGGGATGAACTCTCATTACTTAAAACATCTAGGCCTTGTGTTTATGAGGCATTGGAAGATAGTAGTAAAGATCTCGAAGATGAACATATGATGGGGTTTCTAATGGGGTTAAGTGACTGTTTTGTGTCCATTAGACAACAAATCTTAATCTTGAACCCCTTACCAACTGTAAGCCAGGCCTATGCCATGGTCTTACAAGTTGAGGAGCAAATGAGTGTATCAACTAATTTTGTAGAGACAGTAGATCATTCAACTTTGTACTCTAATAATAACAGAGTTTGATACAGGGGAGAGCCTTACAGAAAGAGATTGACAAGAGAAGAGAAGGCCATGATGAAATGTGAACATTGTGGTGGGATAAGGCACTTGAAACTAGACTGTTTTGAACTGATAGGTGTACCAGACTGGTACAAGCGTTTCAAGGCAGAGAAAGGGCTAGAAAGAGCTCACTGTGTCTTTGATCAAACTACAGAATCACAAGGAAGAATTGAAGAAGAACCACAAGGAAGAATGCAGAAGGCTGACATGGAAATAGACAGTATCACAAACATGAGTAAGTTTGTGCAGGCAAAGATTGCCAAGCATATGGAAACCTATTTTAAACAAGGAATTGCTACAGACAATAACAAGAATGTGGCTAACCTAGCAGAGATAGATTCTGGTGATGAATCTGCTACTTATACATGGCATTTTGCTTTTGGAGTCAACACATATATCAAAGGTGATGAGTGGATCATTGACTCAGGTGCAAGTAGTCATATGTGTTGCCAAATCACATTACTATCTGATTTAAGGAGGTTGACGACACCTGTTCAAATTTTCTGCCAGATGATAGTGTTGTATGGATATTCCTCACTAGAACTGCTAGACTTAATCAACATATTACACTGAAGGATGTGTTGTTTGCTCCAGCATTTACTCATAATTTGCTTTCAGTGGGCCAATTAACAAGGGACATGGATGACAAGGTTGAATTCTTGGCTTCATATTGTCTCATCCAACATAACCAATCTGATCAAATACTTGGGATCTATCGATTGAAAGGATCACTTTATGTGTTTCTTCCTGAGAAGCAGCAGACATTACAGATAGCTGCAACTATACAACAATGTTCCAACTTGAAAGATTTGCATTGCAGGCTTGGCCATCCATCTGTTAATGCCATGAAACATCTGCAAATGTCAAATAAAAGATTTAGAAGTGAGAAATTTGAGGAGTTGGCTAACTGCAAGATTTGTTTTGAAGCAAAACAACAGAGGGAACCGTTTCCAATTTTTAACAGGCGTAGCACTTGTCTGTTTCACTCATACACATGGATGTATGAGGTCCTTGTAAGGATGAGAATATTTCTGGAACATCATATTTTTTAACTATAGTTGAAGATCACTCTCGAGCTACATGGACTTACCTGTTCAAGACTAAGTCACAGGTCTGGTTCATTGTTAGAAGTTTTGTCATTATGGTAAAGACAAGATTTAAGTCAGACATCCAACATATTAGAACTGACAATGGTGGTGAATTTCTTAATTCACAGATGACTGAGTTACTTTCTTCTCATGGAATCCTACATCAGAGATCTTGTCCCTACACCCCTTAGCAGAATGGGGTAGTAGAGAGGAAGCATAAGCACTTATTACAGGTGGCTAGGGCTCTCATGTTTCAGAGTCAGCTCCCTTTCAAGTTTTGGAGTTATGCCATTCTGCACTCAACCTGGTTGATCAATAGGTTGTCCACTGCAGTTTTAAGTTGGAAATCCCCTTATCAGGTTCTCTTTGGTCATGTACCTGATCTGCAAAATTTATATCCATTTGGATGTCTAGTTTATAAAGCCAATTTCTTGCCTATGCAGTCTAAATTTGATAAGAGGAGCTCAGAATGTCTGTTTCTTGGTTACTGTTCTCAGCATAAAGGACTAGTTCTTTTTTATCTTCATACTCATAAGGTTACTATTGTAAGTGATGTTAAGGTGTTTCCTTCTCAATTTCCTTTACAGTAAGATGTTTTGCAGGACCTTCCTTTTGAAACTTTTCACCAAACCACAGTTTCTAAGGAGCTTATTTCTCCACATTCTATGTCACAGGAGGTCTCTCATTTTGATCCCAGATCTTCTCCAGTTGTTGAGGATAGTTCTGCAGCTGCTCCATCTTATGTTTCAGAGTAGCCTGAGCTGTCTGATTTTATTCCTTCTACTACTCAGCCTTCTATTCTCCAGACTAGGAAGAGTACCAGAATTTGTAAACCACCTTCTTACCTCAAGGATTATGTTTGTGCTATTACTTTCAAGTAGGACCTGGTTGCATTACCACCTGGAAAATATGCAATTGGCTGCAAATGGGTATATAAGGTGAAGCTTAAGTCTGATGGGCAAATTGAAAGGTTTAAAGCTAGATTAGTAGCTAAGGGCTATAATCAAGCTTTTAGGATTAACTATAATGAAGTTTTTTCTCCTGTTGCAAAGCTGGTTACAATCAGGCTCTTTTTTTGCTTTTGCTTCCCAATTTTCTTGGCATCTACATCAAGTGGATGTTAATAATGCCTTTCTACATGGCACCCTATCTGATGAGATCTATATGAAGATTCCTCTTGGACTAACTGGTGATCATGCTGGGAAAGTTTGTAAACTGAAGAAGAGTCTCTATGGTTTAAATCAAGCTTCTAGGGAATGGAATCAAGAGTTTTGCAAGTTGCTTCTCAATTCTGGCTTTCTTCAATCAGAAAATGATCACTGCATCTTTACCAAAGGTACTCAATCATTCTTCATTGCCTTATTGGTCTATGTAGATTATATTTTGCTGTTGAGTCCCTCTTTAGAAGCTATTAGCTCTCTTAAGTCTTCTCTTCATGATGCTTTCACCATTAAAGACTTAGGAGAGGCAAGGTTCTTTCTTAGTATGGAGGTAGCCAAATCTACTAATGGCTTTTATTTGTGTTAATAAAAGTATGTGCTAGACCTTCTATCATATACTGGGCTGCTTGGTTGTAAGCCAGCCTTTACTCCTATTCCCCCAGGCTTTTCTCTTTCCCAACACGGGGGGATCTTCTTCCATCTCTAGACTCTTACATAAAGCTTGTTGGGAAGTTATTGTACCTTAATCTAACAAGGCATGACTTGTCTTTTGCAATACAACAACTAAGTCAGTTTGTTAATGCTCCTCACAAGCATCATTGGGAGGCCGCAATTCATGTTCTTCGATATCTCAAAGACTGTCCATCTTTAGGTCTCCATTTCACTCCCTCTCCCAGCTTTGAGATCACTTCTTACAGTGATGCCGATTGGGGCACCTGCCTTGATGCCCGTAAATCATTGTCTAGATATTGCATATCACTAGGGAGTTGTCTTGTGGTTGGAAGTGTAAAAAGCAGTCAACAGTTTCATTGTTAACCGCAAAAGCCGAATATAGGAGTCTAAGCTACATTGTCAAGGAATTGCTTTGGCTCTCATATGTTCTGCATGACTTCCATATTCCTGTTGCATTGCCCATAAAGATTTCATGTAATAATAGCGCAGTTGATGTGACCCGGACAAATAATCCAAGACATGAGAAATACGCAAGCGGAAGACTTGTAGACCGAAACACGTCAGACGAATGAAAGATTCAATCCGACACTATGAATAAACTAAACTAATGACTAAACTCGATATTTAAGACTCGAATATGAAAGAAAAAGGGTATAGACGTATAGTATGATGATAGGGGGTAAAGAAAGGCTGGTGTAGATAGGTTATGATAAGAAATTAGGGAACTTACAATATAGGTGCTTAACTCGGCGCGAATAGCATGTATGCTTGAAATTGGCAGAATCAACTTGGATACTTGTAGAACTCGATCCAATCTTGATGTATTATAGTGTTATGGATATTGGTGGAAGGATGGTTGACGTCAAAAGTGGTGTAGTTGGCGGCGGTGATGTAGAGTAGAAGGATTGGCTAGGATCGGCGAACCCGTGTTGTAAACCCGAACGCGCACGTCTAACTTCTCCGGATAGTAATTCTCCCAAGTACTCGATGTACCCTGAAGAACTTAAATAGGACTTATGATTTGCTAGATCAAAAGAACTTGATAAATGGGTGATCAACCAAAGGATCGTGAGACAATTGAGAAATTAATCTTTTATTTCATGCAACGTCTGAAAAATAAAGTTCACAACTGATCCATTTATATAGATATAAGGGATGGAAGAAAATTAAAGATAAAATCCTAAGAGAAATAAAAAAAATAACGATATCTTAATCTAATTAAGATTCCTACCTTAATTAGAACTCTATTTAAGGTAAAAATAAAAAAGACCAAAAATAAAATAGTAAAAATCTAAACTAGATAAAGATAAATCCCAAATAGATTTGGGCCTTCAAATCTTGCCATAATGGACTCCAAATCACACAACATGGGCTGTTGGATTCGTTCATGTTGTGTTCGAACTCTTTACCACTTTTGCATGAAAAACAGCATCTCTCGGATTCCCATGCAAACGCGTAGAACTCTTCATGCATACGTCCAAATTGACTCGAACTTTTTCCTAAGCTCTTGAACAAGCTTCCTTATCATTAATGGACGTAAACTTGATCAATCTTTGATGCTTAGGCTGCTCATCGTTCACTGGAGTTTTCCAAACACTTGTGTTCTTCATGGCTTGATCTTCTTCAAATCTTGATATCCAATCTTTAATCTTGAACAACATGATTATCTTTGAAGCTCTCAATGGCTTTCTTGGATTTAATTCTTTTATGCTTTTCGAGTTCGTATCAGCAGCAATCCAGATCACAAAGAATCAAGTGTTTCACGAAAGGACAAAACATCTTGATCTCGATTGTCATTTTGCACGCATTCGATATAGGAAGGGCTTTATCCTACCAGAATTCATTCCTTCTAATCTGCAGCTGGCCGATCTCTTCACAAAATCGTTAGCTCGGCCTTAATTTCAATTCCTACTCTCCAAACTCTCCGTTGATGATATTCACAGGGTGTGAGTTTGCGGAGGGTGTTGAAGTTTTAACAAAGAGCTGCAGATATTATTTCTACGTCCACATGCATGAGTGCATGCATATATCTGTGATACAGGCAAGGATGAAAATATCGCTATCGCAACATATATCGCAACTTCAATTTTACGGATATATCGATATCGCATATCGATATCGCAGAAAATTGAAAAAAATGACGGAAATCATATTAAAATCTTGGAAATTTAGCATGAAATTTTAGGAACTATTATAACATATTATTATGCACATATTCCACTAATTTTTTTGATAGAATTGTATTTTGAAAGCAAATATATGAATAATACATTATATAAATACCGTATGAGACAATACATTTGACAAAATAATACATAATACAACATAAAATGACTAAATAAACATTATAAAGTACAATTAATACCAAAATGAGGATCTATGAGGTTCAAATATAGTAGATGGAATGCCATCTTGTTCTAAATAATATTGGTATCAACTTATCACGTTCGAGTAATTATGGATATAATTATGCACATGCGCTTGATATGTTTCTTGATTTCTTCCAACAGCTTCACCATGAATTGGATAATGTCCACTGACCCAATTATTTTGTTGATACACATTTTGAGTAGTCCAATCAATTTGTGAACTCCCATATGTGTAAGAAGCATATGAATCTTGGGACATATCACTATGAACAGTGCCACCCATATTCATAGAATCAAGATTGGCAGAAAGTTCTTCAATATCAGTCCTTGGACTTTCTTCTTGAGTCCATGCATGTCTTCTTATGTATTCTTTCCTATTGCACCTATTCCAGAACCTCCAGCTCTACTTCCGTGGTCCATATCTTGTGTTGCATGAGTGAAGTTGGTCTCACAACTGAATGGACTCAATAACGTGTGACTTGAACCATAATCGTCTTGATTGTTCCCACCATTTCCACCACCATCATCATTTCCACCACTTCCATCATTTCCTCCATCACTATTTCCCCCATCCTCTGTTGAGCTATCTGTTTTTGAATCACGAGAAGTATTACCCACTTCTTTTTGTAATACTTGATTCACATCAATGCCATAATCACGAGCCCCTTCTTTTTGTAATACTTGATTCACATCAATGTCATAATCACGAGCCATAGCAGCTATTTTTGGATCAGGATTTCCCTCATTATCATCTAAGTGTGCAGGGCGAACCCATTGAAAAAGTGGATTTCCTTCTTCATCATTTTCATTAGCTGTTATATCTACCAGATCTAAATATTCTTGCTCTGCAACCTTATCATTTTCAGCTTCCATATCTCGTATCCTTAACTTCATATTATAATAGCAAAAGACCAATTGTTGAAGTTTTGGATACGCAAGTCGATTCCTTTGCTTTGTGTGGATTAAGGCAAAAGTGCTCCAGTTCCTCTCACATGCAGAAGATGATGCCGTTTGTGATCTCTACATCTATATTTTATAAAAAGACAATGCATTATCACACATTTGGAAGCTTTATTAGATTTCAAACACACATATGATATATTGGTTGAAAGTTAAAAGATTTTAGGTTTATTTTATAGACAAAAAAATCATATAAAAAATTTATAAAAAAATTGAAATAATTGGTGGGCACATCCTACACTATGTGATCTCTACATCTATATTTTACAAAAAGACAATGCATTATCACACATTTGGAAGTTTTGTTAGATTTCAAACACAAATATGATATATTGGTTGAACGTTGAAAGACTTTAGTTGGCATTTGGCAAATAATTTATATTCAATCTTAGATTTCAATTTCGTGTGATATATGGGGAGAAAATTTTTAGTGATTTGTCCATCATGTCCTCTAACTGAAAAAATGAAAAAATAAAGTCGGTGCACGTGCATCTCACTTTTCTTTCTAAGACATCCGTTGATTTTCCGGTCTTCTTTCTCTTATATTTTTTTGCAAAGTGAATATCTTTATAAAGCAAAGAATATTGCAACTCAAATAATTACATTGAAGGCCTAAAAAAGATCACAAAAATATATAGTATATTAGTATTAAACTAAAAATCAAAATATATTATAGAAATATTAAAAAAATCACGATATATTGCGATATCTTGCGATATATTGCGATTTCTCGTTGATACTCAGGAAAAAGGATATTCTCCCAATATCCGTATCGCAATGTCAATATCTGCGATATATCCGCGATATTTTCATCCTTGGATACAGCTACTAAATCTTCCATTTCACCACATGCAGATATGAAGAATCCTAGCAGCTAATGTGTTCATAATACACGTGTCCACAACTGAAAGCATATGAGCTAGGACCACTCAACATTGAATAGCAGCCATTAGATTCAATTTTGTGTTGTAACAGCCGTAGATTAGTAGCTTAGTGATCACGTTATTCCAACTATATAAATAAGATCTTTGCTGTATTGTATGTGTGATTTTAGAGAGATTTTACAGAAATAAAAATATCTTTCCTCTAAGCTGAATAGCTTCAACTCATTTCATATGAAAATTTAGGCTTTCCACAATATCAAGTGACGAGGAAGAAAAATAAAATGTACACACATGTAAAGGATCTCAGATAAATGTGAATACTTCACGAATATATGAACCATATAATATATAAAATCGAAATACATGTTCATAGAAAGCTAATACAAATCGAAAAAAATAAAACGAGAGGGACCATGAATAGTCTCAATCGGGTATCTTTTTATATATATGTTTTTAAGAATAAATTATTGAAAGTCAAAATAATTATCAAATGATTCCCATAATTTGACCACATTTTTGTGGTGACGTTGTGATTTGAATTTTTTTTAATCAGCAGACATGAGTCACCAATCAACATATGTATGCCAATTTAGCCACTCGCTTCACAAATATTGATTGCTTATAATGTGAGGAAACTGGTTTCTTCCATTTTTCACAAATTAACGTATGTTTACGACAATGTTATTCGATTATACTACGTTATTATATGTTTAGAATTCATGAATTTAATATGAAGGACAATACGATGAGTAGATACCGGGTCAAATCAAACTCAATGCTCCACTTTGAATTTATATATTAATAGTAAGAGGAGTTTATACAATAATATATTTATAGTTACAGTAGTAGAAATTAAATTAATAATTAGTGATACGATCTATTAATATAGGAATAGTTAGTGGCTATAATTTATTAATATTAACTAGAGGATTATATAATACATATCTCTAAATAATATAAGTGCAGTTGAACTAAATAATATTTACTTACAATTTTTTTTTTTTTTTTTTGTAATATTTCGGCCTGGACAAATGCTACCCATGCCATTAGTTTGTACACTTTGTCGTTGGGCTTCAATTTATTAAAGATTCTTTCTGCCCACCATTTCATGCAATTGGGTTTAAATATCTATAGCCCAATGGATATAGAAAAACTAAATAGATTCCAAAATAAAAAATTGATATTGTTTTGCTTATATATGTGTTCATCTAGTTTTGTAATGAATTTATATATTATTTTAGTAACAACAATTCAAATGAAAATAAAATAATGGGATGAAATTCTGGATATATTATACATAAATGCTATTCGAATCATATATGAAAACCAATTCATTTCGATTTTAAAGGTCACCATTCTATTATAATCAATTGTATGTTGAATTATTACATTTACTTTTATAGTTTGTTTTCTTACTTATAAGTGTTTGCATATTTTTTATTCTGCATAAGTGCATCTTATCGTATTTTATTAGTTAAGAGAAAATAATATTAATATAGTATTTATTTATTAATGTTGATAGCAATAAGGTAATAATGTTGATAGCAATAAGGTAATATTATAAGTGTTTGCGTACTGTTATGTTATTGATATACATATAGAAATCAAGGTTGCAGAAGGCGCTAGGCGCTAGTCGGGCGGCCGATGGGGGCCTAGCGCCTGGAGCGCCTAGACGGGGCCTAGGCGGGACCTAGGCGGATTCTAGGCGTTTTTTTAATTTATTATTTTATATATTTCTTAATAAATATAAAAAAAAATCATATATAAATTCATAAATCTTAACATTTCAAATAATATAAATTAAAGTTTAAATCATCCAAAATTCAAAATAAAACAAACATATCAAAATTAAATTATTCAAAATTCATTAACATAATATCAAGAGCCAAAATAAAACAAACATAAATCATCCAAAATCTAAAATAAATAAGCATATCAAGAGCAAAAATAAGATTTAAATTTAATTATTAATTTATGTCTTCTAAATTCTAATTAAATTTAATTATTAATCCCTCCAGTTTTAAATTTTAATTTTAATTCTGAAAATAAGATTTTTTTTTTTAAATAGAATAGGCGGCCGCCTAGTCGGAAATCGGCCGCCTAGGCGCCGCACAAATCCGCCTAGGCGGGCCGCCCGCCTAACAGTGCCGACTAGCTCCTTTTCGCGGCGGATAGGTACCGACTAGCGCCTAGGCGGCCGCCTAGGCCGATTTTTACAACACTGATAGAAACACAAAATCTATATCTATATTATATCTAAAAGTAAGATAGTCTACGAAAATAGTAATAATAAGCTTTCCCGTCTAAATGCACTTTCTATAAATAAAAGTATAATATTTATTAATTATTTAATATTTATATTATATAGTCACTCAATACTAGAATTTCAACATTATAAATATTTTTTTTATTTTGCAAAAATACTATTTTTTATCGAAAATTATTTTGTTCATTCAAGGAAAAAAATTATGTGGCCTTTAAATTGTTGATTTATATGTGAATTTTCTAAACACCTATTTTTTTCTTTACGATGGATCATAAATTTTTATTAATTATCATTCTTTTAAGTGTTATGAGCGAATGTTCTAATATATTAATTTAAAATATTTTAAAATTTTAAGTTGATTAAATATATTAAAATAATTCTAGATCCACATCAAAATTTCAATTAAATATATTTAAATTTTTAAATTAAATGTATTAATCAAGATACACATCGAGAATTTTAAATTAATTCTACTTAAATTTTTGAATTAAATGTATTAATAGAACTTGACAATTAATTGTTAAATATATTTATGTCATGAATTATATATATATATATATATAAATTAAAAAAATCAAAAGAAATTTAAAAAAAAATTATTCTCCACCCTCACTCTCTCTCCCCTCCACATCAATACACACATTTGATTTCATAGGCAATTCTTACAAAGAAAATAAATGGAGGAAGATGAGAGAAATTAAGATTTGCATAAATGGAGGGAAATGAGAGAGCAATTGTGGGGGCAATGTGGCGGATGCGGTCAGTGGGTGGGAAGGAGGGGATTTTTTATTTTTATTTTATTTAATTTTTAAGTAATTTTTAAAATTTAAAATGATATTTATGTAAATTAATAATTATTTATTTTTGAATTAAATATAATAGTGGTGTAGAAAGAAAATTTAATGGCGTATTTAGAAATTCTCATTGATTAAATATATTTTAAAAAATCATGATCTGCATATAAGATTTTAAATTAAATATATTTAAATTTTGAATGGTCGAAACTTGAAATGTATTATTAATTGATCTTATCATTTTAATGTTAGATAATTTTAAGATTTTCAAGTTATCATATTTAAGTTTTCAACTTTAAAGATGTTTTAAATAGTTTAAACTTATATATTTTAATTTTAAACCAAAATTTATCTCACATTGAAGAACAAAGAAATAATATTGTATATGAACAAATTATGAATTATGAGGCCCAACAGTGATCTCTGCAAATTGAGATCAAATATAATATTTGATATTTGATTTTATCAATTTAATACGATACATTTTAAATTTTTAGAAATTAAATATTTTTGAACTAAAATTGAATTAAATATATTAAAAAAATATAATAAAATATTTTAACTATATTAATCTAAAATATTTTTAATTTTTTAAGTTAATTAAATATATTAAAAAAATTCAACATCCACATCCAGAATCTTTTAATGAGTTAAAATATTTAAAGATAATGTATTTGATTTTTTTCAATAAAAAATATATATTTTTCTATCATTCTTCATTCGTGTGTGTGCGCATGTGTAGATTTGTGAAGTTCTAAATCATCGGGACTATGATATTTTATTTCTCCACAAGTGGGTTCATAAAGTTACATATAATAACACATAAAATCATTTAGATTGTTTTCGCCTAAGCAATTTTTATTTATTTATAATATATTATTACATATTGCTATCTACACATTAAATTTCACTTACCCTACATCTCACATCGGTTGTAAATTGAAAATTGGGATTTAGATTCTATAAAAGAGTGGGCAATCTTAAATCGAAACCTCAAATTAGTTCCGCAATTTTTTTTAATTTTTCTACATCCCACATTGATTATAGATTGAAATATTGGGATATAGTTTGTTGTATAAAAGGGTCGAAAACCTCAAAACTTTTATTTAATTATATTTTGAACAAAAATATTTAAAAAAATTGAAAAAAATATGCGTACCTAATTGGTCGATTAATTATTGTCGAGACCAACTGTGTAGCCAACACTTTGCCTTCTCGATTTTATAATCAACTTGCCTTCTTGATTTTATAACCAACTTGGGTGTTTCTAGCATGGCTAGAGAGCCGTCAAGGCTGATTTCTCCAATGATGAAAAATACATAAGTAATTGATAATTCAAACCATATACTTCATATATTTATATGCAAAATTCATGATTGAATATAATTTTATTATTGTACATAAATATTTTTTTTAATAACATCATCTGTGCATTGCACAGGTGGTATACTAGTATTGTATTAAACCGTCCGACGGGTCAAAATAGGTCAAACCGAACAAACATAGTTCCCACACAAATCCTGCGGCCCACGACCGTGATCCAATTATCATTTAAATTGAGAGCCCACAATCGAACGACTGATATAAACCATGGGCTAATGCAATGTGGCCCATATTATGAACTAGTTATTTACAGGCTCAAACACAATTTGCTACTAGTAAGTTTTCATAGAAATAAGTATTTATCTCAACATATATATTCGTGTTCACGAAAACAAAGGCTATGTTTAGTTACATTTCCAAATATTTTTACTTAATTATGTTTCTTCCATCCTATTTGTACTTGTAGGGTATCAGTTCTTCCATCTTATTTGTACTTGTAGGGTATCAGTTCACAGTTCACCGATTAGTACGATATTGTCTGACTAGTTGGCCTCGAGTTCACCTTTCCCCCACATTAGTACGATATTGTCCGTTTTGGGCCAAGCCCACACGGTTTTCACTTTGGCCATCTCCCAAAAGGCCGGCTACTCTTAAATATATTTCCGATGTGGGACTTGGATTACCATCCCAACAGTACTCAAAATTTCATTTACAGTTATTGGGTCAATGAGTCATATTTGTATCGTGTTATCATATTGTCACAATAGTCGACAACTCCAGTGAACGGTAGTTACTCTATTTATATATATGTAATGTTGAAATTCATTCTTAGAGCCAACATAATTTTACTTTGTTTGGGCTTTCTTAAAATTAAGCTAACCTTAGGCGTATAATTCATAGGATCTTCCCAATATTTAACTAATGTGGGACTTTGATTTCATATCAACCAACAAGTCTTTCAAGACAAAGTTCCTACTTGTCTTGCTTGGAACTGTCCCATGATTCAATTTTTTTAGCCGTCCGAATCCGATTATATTTTTCGGGTATGACACTGATACTAATTATTGGGATATCTCTATTCCGATACAAAATTGTCTGCTATAAATTTAAGCCAACATGTTAACTTTCTCAAAAGATATTGTACTATTTAAATTGTGGCTCAAAGTA
Source organism: Perilla frutescens (assembly GCA_026008535.1). Classification (NCBI taxonomy): domain Eukaryota; kingdom Viridiplantae; phylum Streptophyta; class Magnoliopsida; order Lamiales; family Lamiaceae; genus Perilla; species Perilla frutescens. Next base: position 37,166,347 of record BRKX01000012.1, read on the forward strand.
CTTTTGATTGCTTATCAACCAACAAATTAATATGAAACACACAGCCATAAAAAAAAATATAACAAAAATTGAAATTAAGTATGGGATTTAGTTGTGGATCTTGCTGGCGATGACAAATGATGGACTGGCATTTAGGTTTGCTTGAACCTAATTAAGACAATAATTTCATGGGGTCATAAAAATGTCATTCCCTAGCTAGACTAGTAGTAGTAGTAGTAGTTACTATTTATGTATGCTTTACGATTAGTTGTGAGATAGGGATGCATGTTTCTTGCCATTATTTTAAGACAAATCATGCATGAGAGTCATGTGAATTAATTTAGGTGCATGAAGGAAGATATTGTAATTAGTAATGCACATGAATATGTTTGTATCTTTGCCGTTTCCCAACAAAAATATTATTTATCCAGACTCATTCATACAGACTGATTGAATTTTTCATTAAAATTTAAGAAAATTATCTAAAAAGACAATTATACAAATAAACTTTTTCTATTATGCATATATTTATTTTGTTTGATGATTAATTAATAATTAATGTAAATATATTGAATATGAGTATATTAATATAAAGGGTAAATTGGCTTAAAATACACGAACTTTAGGGTCATTTCGGTTTTTTACACGATTTTAAAAACATAGTTTCAATAACACGAACTTAACCTCTTTCGGTTTTTCACATGATTTTTAAATTCCGGCAAGTTGAATCTGACGTGGCAGCCGGAACTGTCACGTAGCAGTCGGAGATGCCACGTGTACATCTACGTGGATATCAAATTGCCTTAAAATACACAAACTTTCGACTGATTTTGGTTTTTCACACAAATTAAAAAATATCAATTTTAGTTTTTTTTTTGTGTAATACAGAAAATTCATCGATTATTACTATAGAGTTGTTGTAGTAGACATTGTGAAATATTTTGAATTTAATTTCTTAGTTGATGCAATATATAAAATTCAGGTTCGAAAAAATTAAATAAAATAACTATCGGGCCTTTTTAGTTCTCTATTTGAAGAAAAATTTAAAATATATGACTTAAACTACTGTAATGGTATACATAATTGAATTTTGAATACAACAACCATCAAATCATAAAAAGTGGTCAATGACATATCGTATATATTGATGAATAATATTACACAATTAATTAATTAAGTTTACAAATAAATTGATCACGCAGTAACTGCATATTAATTTTTCATATATGTTTAATAACATATTTTGATATAACTTTATATGTTAGATAATCTCAAATTATATCAAAAGATGCTATTATACATATATGCAAAATTAATATGTAGTTACTACGTGATCAATTTATTTGTAAACTCAATTAATTAATTGTGTAATATTATTCATCAACATATACGATACGTCATTGACCACTTTTTATGACTTGATGATTGTTGTATTCATAATTCAATTATGTATACCATTACACTAGCTTAAGTCATATTATTTAAATTTTTCTTCAAATTGAAAACTAAAAAGGTCCGATAGTTATTTTATTTATTTTTCGAACCTAAATTTTATATATTGCATCAACTAAGAAAATTCAAAATATTTCACAATGTCTACTACAACAACTCTATAGTAATAATCGATGAATTTTCTGTATTACACAAAAGAAGCAAAAAAAAAAAACTAAAATTGATATTTTTTAATTTGTGTGAAAAACCAAAATCAGTCGAAAGTTTATGTATTTTAAGGCAATTTGATATCCACGTAGATGTACGCGTATCATCTCTGATTGTCACGTGGCATCTCCGACTGCCACGTGGCAGTTACGGCTGCCACGTCAGATTCCACTTGCCGGAATTTGAAAATTATGTGAAAGACCAAACAGAGGTTAAGTTAGTGTTATTGAAACTACATTTTTAAAATCGTGTGAAAAACCAAAATGACCCCAAAGTTCGTGTATTTTAAGTCAATTTACCCTAATATAAATGAGTTAAATAAATATAGAAAACAGTCTATATATTGGGATATCTAAAAAGGTAAAAGACTTATATGAATGGGACGAATGGAGTATCGACTATTGTTTTGATTTTCCTATTTTCATTTTTTTATTCGAACTCATTATAAATATGAATTAATTGGCACTGTTATTTTGATATGCGTGCGGGATACATCATTTATCTCACATTACACGAAATTATTTAATTAAATTGTTTATATTTATTTAAAATAAAAATTTCAAACATAAAAATAAATAAATTAATTTATAATATAAAATATAAGATGCAACACCAAATAAAATGAACGAATCCGTACCATATCGAAAAGGGACCCTAAATTAAATGTTACTTTAATCTGTTTAATTTAATTAATTCGGAGTTGAATGACATTAATATAAAAGGCAATATTGCATTTTTATTTTTTAATGCATGAAAAGTGTTGAGAAAGATAGTCATGCGGAATAATAGTTGATGAGCAGTATAATAAACTTTCGACATAACATCTGCTAAGAAAAAAAAAAAAATCTTGTGACGAATAAAAACTTTTAGTGAGGGTATAGACTTAGATGGCATTACAATTTCCGAAAGTCGGTGAAATTGATACTATACTTTTTATTTGGACTTGAAATTAAAACTGATATTATATGTCGATACACTCAATATAATAATATACACATATATCAGATTTTAATAACATATATCAACATATATTATGAAAATAGTCTAACTACGTACTGGAATTAAAAAAAGTAATTTATGACTAATAGAAATAAAATCCTTGTCATTATATATTTGTGGGGTTGTGGAGCCCGAATAGTACTAGACACTCGACTACGAGAACGGTGATCTAATTTTAGGTAGTTCTGGCGTGATATATATTGTTGGGTATCGGCCTAGCCAGAGGTTCAACTCTTGGTTTCCGGCCTTTCGGTTCACCTCACGGTTGCTCAAGCAACCTGAGTCCAAATCTTGATGATACAGCCTTCCAAAGAGTCTCGGACTTTATTTTCTTCACAGACTTGGGGCTGATTTCATAAGAGTTTTAATCTGCAACAGATGTGATTAGAAGATTGTAGAACAACACAATAACTCACAGTAGAAGCAGATAAAGAGATAAACGGTAACATTAAAGAAAAGAATGGAAACAGAAAGTTGTAGAGTTGGGAAAGATGTGTCTTTGAGACATGTAGGCTCAGATCTTTCCCGTCAGGGGCACTGCAACTTCCGGCGACACAGACACAAGCCACAAAGGGATTGGACAGTGGGATTGGTGGCTTTGAAGCCCTCTAAATCAAGCTCAGCAGGCAAGGGCTCACACTCTCTCTCAACTCACAGCCTTTCAGGATACTGAGGGTCAGGGATCCGGCTAAAGAAAACAGAGAAGAAAGCTTTTCAGAGCTATGGAGATCAAAATATCAGAGATAGGGGTTGCAGGAGATGAAGAGGCGCGAGAGGTTAAGTAGAGAGAGGGAGGGATCAGAATAAGGTAAATTAGGTTTAGGGTAACAATATATAGTAATTTAGGTTAAAAGGTAAACGGGCCACCAACTGGGCCAAGGAAAAGAAAAGGCAATGGGCCGAGAGAGATAAAAGGGCAATGGACCAATCCCCACATATCCACCTTTGGCACATTGGTCTTTTGTGTCACCAAGGAAGTGTTTGCCATCTTTGGAGTTGATCATCACAACCTTTTTACTCATACTTATCACAAAGACACAGTATGAGAGGGAGAGATAAACACTATGCGAGTTTATCTCAGTCTCAACACTAGAGACCAACCTAATCAATCCATCTCCTGCCTTGTTATGAGTTTCCTTCATTGGATTGTACCTAGCTTAATACCAATAAAAGGGAAATCACCAAGTATCATACTGCCCTTAGAGGCAGGTTAGGTATCCAGGCACTAGGCCTGAGATACTTTATATCCTTCATAGTTCAACCTAGATCCATGTTTAAGGATCTCTTGCAGGCCTCCAGCTTTGCAACTAGAAGGCACTTAGTGCTCATGTCTGCAGGGTTGAACTCTGAAGGAATTTTATCCAGCAACACTTCTCCCTTTTCCACAATATCTCTGATGAAGTGGAATCTCACATCTATGTGTTTGGTCATGTCATGAAACACAGGGTTCTTGCACAATTGTATAGCAGATTGGCTGTCAGAATATAGCAATGGTTTATCATCAATGAATTTTATTTCAGTCAACACACCATTGAGCCAAATAACTTCTTTCACAGCCTCAGTTGCAGCAATATACTCAGACTCAGTAGAGGACAAGGCAACAATACTCTGTAATTGAGATTTCCAGCTTATGCAAGCACCACATAAAGTGAACACATAAAAAGTTGTTGACTTTCTATGATCCCTATCATTTGCATAGTTTGAGTGAACATACCCCACACATTTCACACCATCAGCAGATTTAGAAAAGATCAAACCATTAGTCATAGTGGATTTCAGATATCTCAGAAGTTATTTCAAGGCTTCCCAATGAGGCAGACCTGGATTAGCCATATATCTACTTAAACATGAAACAGCATAAGCAATATCAAGTCTTGTACTAATCATTAGATACATCACAGAGCCTATGTCATTTGCATAAGGGACACCTTGCATGTCATTTATCTCAAATTCACTTTTAGGGGATCGATCTTTACTCAGTATGAAATGAGATGCAAGAGGTACAGAAATAGGTTTACAACTTTCCATATTAAATTTCTTTAATACTTGGTCAATATATGAAGTTTGGTGCAAAACAAGTGTATGATTCTTCCTATTTCTGTCTATGTTCATTCCCAATATTTTTTCTAGCATCACCAAGGTCTTTCATGTCAAAATTAGCACATAAACATGTCTGAACATGCTCAACAGTTTTCAAGTAGGGGCTAATTAATAACATATCATCCACATAGAGAAGAAGAAACATAGGCACAATAGATCTCATGTAGTATAGACAATGATCAAATTTACTCCCGGTAAAATTCATACTTTGCATACATTTGTCAAATTTAATGTTTCATTGCCTTGGAGATTGTTTCGGACCATAGAGAGATTTTTTTAGCAGACACACATGATTAGGATGAGATTCATTTATAAAGCCCTCTGGCTGATGCATGTATATATTATTTTCAAGTTCACCATGTAGGAATGCAGTTGTAACATCCATCTGTTTGAGTTCCCAATCAAAGTGAGCAGTTAAGGCAAGCATTATTCTCACAGTTGTGTATTTTACCACATGAGCAAATATCTCATTGTAGTCTATACCCTCTTTCTGGGTGAAGCCCTTTGCAACAAGTCTAGCTTTATATCTGACATTATCAATTTCTTGCTTAATCTTATACAACCATTTGCATTCAACCACAGAATAACTTTCAGGTTTTTCAACAAGCACCCAAGTATTGTTATCATGCAATGATTTGATTTCACTTCTCATAGCAACAATCTATTTGTCAGATTCAGGAGAGCTCACAGCCTCTTTATATGTCTTGGGTTCAATCTTATCCACATTACTAAACACATTAAAAGCATATAAAGATAAGTTATAATCATCATATCTTGCAGGTACTCTCACATTTCTTCTGGGTCTGTCTTTAGCAAGCTGATAATTATCCAGATTTTCAGATTCAGGCACATATTCAGAAACATTTTCAGGCTCATTTTCAGAATTAGAACTTGTCTCATTATCAGATACAATCATATTATCTGAATTACCAAATCCATTATTAGAAGCAGAATCATTCACATCAATATCAACCACAGGTTCATGCAAGGTATCATTATTGTTCTGCATATGATCAATTTCAATTTCATTATTCAACACTTCAGGATGCATAGGAGTGGAAACATCCACCTTATTAGGAGTAGCATGAGAAAACATGAAGTTATGCATTTTCTCCACCTCACTTGGAGCATCAGAGTGTGAGGATTCAATCAAATAGGGGAGATCTTCTTCATTAAAGGTTACATCTCTACTTGTGCAAGTTTTAAAACCTGGTACCCCTTTATCCCAAAGTCTATAGCCTTTAACCCCTTCAGGATATCCAAGGAATATGCACTTTCTTGCCCTAGGTTCAATCTTACTCAATTTTTGATGCACATAAGCAGCACAGCCAAATATTCTCAAGTTGAGCAAGCAAACATGTTTGTTATAGAATACAGATTCAGACAGTTTACCACACAAGGGAACAGAGGGAGACCTATTGATTAAATAACATGCAGTCATTAAGGCTTCCCCCAAGAATTATTTATCAAGCCCAGAAGTAGATAACAGACTTCTAACTCTCTCAAGGAGATTTCTATTCATTCTCTCTACAACCTCATTATGTTGTGGATTATAGGGGACATATTTATGCCTCTTTATACCTCTATCTAAGCACCAAGTATCCATAGAAAAATTGCAGAATTCAAGGCCATTATCAGTTCTGAGACACTTTATTTTCTTCTTAGTTTGGTTTTGGATTTCAACAGCCCATTTAGAAAACTTTTGAAAAACTTCAGATTTATTTTTCATGAGAAAGACCCAAGTTTTTCTAGAGAAATCATCAATTATGGACAAGAAGTACACATTACCACCATGAGTGGGTTCTTTAGAAGGCCCCCATACATCAGCATGCAAGTATTCAGTATTTTAGAACTAACATGTTTTCTAGGGTAGGAAACAGGTACATGAAATGGCAATTTATGGTGTTTTCCCATCAGACAAGGTTCACAGAAAGGCATGCTTGTCACTTTGTCATTTCCAAAAGCACCAACTTTATTCAATATTTCAAGTCCTTTATTGCTCATATGCCCTAATCTAGCATGCCATAAAGCAGTCTTATCATCATGCACAGCAGCAGCAATAGGTAAAGGCACAGATTCAGCATGCACAACATATAAGTCCCATTCTCTGGGAGCATTGAAGTAAAGCATGGAGTTTTTTTTCAAATTTGAATCTCAAGTAATTTACTGAACCATCAAGCATCTTATCAGCCATTTTAGACATAAATAGTAGACTAAATTTCAACTTAGGGACATATATGACATCATTCAATGTGAACATGCTTCCATTCTCAAATTTTAGACATATATCTCCTCTACCAAGTATCTCACAATTTTGACCATCAGCTAAGGAAACATGCCCCGAGTTCATGAAATGCAGATTGTGAAACATATGTCTATGAGGAGTGACATGAAAGGTACAACCAGAATCAATGAGCCACTCATCATTGTGCACATTCTTAGAGACAACATTTGTGTAATTTATAAATTGGAAATCATGTGCATCATGGACCATGTAGATATCATCATCATCATCATACACATTATTAGTATGCTGTTTTGGCTTATAATTCACATAACCTTTGTTCTTTTTAGGCATTTTGAATCTATTAGAGAAATGTCCTGGTTTTCCACAATTCCAGCATGTTTTTCTTGATTTCTGATCAAAATTATGATTCTGAGCATGATTGGGAGAAAAATTTGATGCATGAGCATGATTATGAGCATAATTAGATGCATAAACATGATTAGGAACATAATTAGATGCATGAGCATGATTATGAGCATATTCCTGATTCAAATGTTGATTTTGCCCTAGTTGTATATCTCTTCTATGCCTTTCAGCAGCAAGCACACTAGGATTCTCAGGGTTTAAGGGTTTATTGAAGCCATGATGAGAATTTCTGTTGTTATTCCTATTCACATACATGATTTCATTGTGCAGGGGCTTGAATTTCAACATTTTAAGCTCATTTTCTTTTGTTTTTAACCCAGTCACAATCATGTCACAAGTAACCTTGGAACCACCATATTTTAAAGCAAATTTAACTTCAGAAAATGACTCAGGTATAGCACCAAGCAAGATTTGGGGAGCATATTTTTCAAGAGTATGGTCACCAGCAAGTTTCAATTTCTGAAGCAATTTATTGAATTCTTCCATATTAGTGTCAATATCTTTATAGGTATCCATCTGAGAAGTCATAAGTTGATTTTGCAAGGAATAAGCAGACTCTTCAGATGTGGCAGTATATAGAGAATTCAGATTATCCCACAAATCTTTTGCACACTTATGATGAGACACTTTTCTAACCACAGTACTGCTTAAATTTAACAAAATGGTGGCTCTAGCACTATCATTTAATTCATGCAGTTTCTCATCCTCCACAGATTCATTGATTTTAGTCAAAATAGCTTTATTAACCTTTTCTTTGACCAAAATGCACTCAATTTTTATTTTCCAATCCTGAAAATCATCTTTACCATTGAATGGAACCATATGAAGGTTATTCATGATGTAGAGCAGGTATAGAAACCAAATCACACCAGATAAGCAACAGAACACCAGAAACACAGCACGGAGAGCTCAGAGGTGCCCAAACACAATAAAACACTTGGAAAACCAGGAGATAACACTCCAAACCACTAAAATCAAGTTCTCCGGGGAATAAAGTACTGAGGCTAGCCCAGTTCTCAGCACAGATTTATCTGTGGAGCAAGGGGTCACTCAGGACAATCCCACACTTGAATCAGCTAAAAAGTAACTGACTCAATCACTAGAGTCAGTTCATAGGAACTCAAAAAATACAGAGTTCCACTCAGATCCCACCAAGATCATAGAGAGATCAAAAACAGGAATCACAAAGGCAAAAACCAACAAGCACAGACAGAGAAACGCCACAGGAACACAAACAACCACAGAGATTACAGCAGAATACAGATTGAACCCCAGAACTCACTCAAGAAAACCTTTCCTAACCCTGCTATCCGGGCAACTCGCACGAGAAGACCCAAAGGGAATTCAGATGATCCGGACCGTAAGCTAGGGTTAAAGATGGCCTTGAATGCCGATGTATTTCAAGAGATAGTAAAGCGGAAGCAAGATATAAGGCAGGATCACAAGATACCACACATAGGAGTTTTAGGGTTTAGGGATTATACCAGAGCCGGCTCTCCCAGGTAGGGGAGAGGCCGGACTTACCTTTTTGATCTGAGCCCGTCGGGGGCGAAGTAGCGCTGATTAGGTTGTTATTTCGTATATATTTTGGGTCTTTTTGGTATGTTTTTGCAGTGTTACTCACCCCATGGTCAAGTTTTGTGGAAGAATTTGTGTCTTGTAGTTTATTTCAGGTGGTTAACATAGAAGTGGAGATAATGACATTATTTTGAAGGGTTTGGACACAATTGGATTGAAGAAAGTTGAAGAGTCTGGAAAGCAGTCGGTATGGGCATACCAACTGGTGGACTGTGCGAGTATTTGGACTGGAGATAGTGGATATGCACCAGCTGTGGGCCATGGATGAAATTTGGGCTATTTTTATTACTGTTGGACTTTATTTTTATTATTTTCCTAGTTGGATTAGGATTAGATTTCTTTTATTAATTAATTAGTTAAGGATTGATATAAAAGACTTCTAGATAGAATAGGACTCTATTATTACAGTATCCATAGCAGTCCAATATTTTCTAACGTGAGATACAGAGTGAGAGACGCCAGAAACGCTATTTTTCTCTGCAGTACACGATCTTATTCAATTTTTCATTCTTCTTTTCATATTTCTTCTTTTCAATTAATTTCTGAATTGCAAATCCAAGTATGAATTCAAGCTAAACGCGTTCTATTCCGGTGAAGATTAACGAATCCCTGGTATAATTATTCTGTGAGATCTAAATGTTCATTTTGCTTTAATTAATGGCATGTATCTGTTATTCTCTGCATTTAAAGTTGCTAATTATTTCGACTCTGCTAGGTAGTTGCAAATATTTAGTAGATCGGAATTAATTAGTAGCCAATTAAATCGGTCATCCGTAATTGTGGTTTAGGTTTAATTAGTGGTACAACGATTCTTCAGAATCGAGGGAATAATAGTCTAAATTCGATAGTCTTGTGTCAGAGTCTATTGATTTTGAATCGGGTTTCTCTAGTGCATAAAACTGTCGGCTCATTAAATCTATAGAGTGTCTCTTACGGTTGTCAGTCGATTAGGGAAATAATTAGTGAAGTGTCTTCCTAATTATCGAGAAACTTTGGAGAAATTAGGCTGCGTCAGTAAGTGCCTTCGGTGGCTATAACTGGTTTGCATGCATTAATTGGAGATATCTTTGCATCGAGGATCGGAATAATTAAGCTAGGGTGGAGTTAATTGGAAGCCGGAATACCTTTTAAATTTGTTAAGGAAACTACATTTGTTTAATTGCATTTAAATTTGGTTTTTACATTATAATCAAGATATTCGTGTGGAAAGTTGGTTACTGCAAACTGAAGGTTCGAATATTTCTCACCGGTCTTTTGGAAGACGATCTTGCTTGCTACTATTCTGGGTAGTTTGGGCATACCGACTGCGTGTCAGATTATTTTTGGTGAAAAATGACACACCAAGCGCGGCCCTTACCGGCGACGGGGTGAGATGAATGGAGGCAGGAGGTTGCCCCCGGCTAGGGAACCAGACTCTGATACCACTGTTGGGTATCGGCCTAGCCAGGGGTTCAACTCTTGGTTTTCGGCCTTTCCGATTCACCTCACGGTTGCTCAAGCAACCTGAGTAAAATCTTGATGATACAACCTTCCAAAGAGTCTCGGACTTTATTTTCTTCACAGACTTGGGGCTGATTTCACAAGAGTTTTAATGTGCAACACAGATGTGATTAGAAGATTATAGAGCAACACAATAACTCACAGTAGAAGCAGATAAAGAGATAAACGGTAACAGTAAAGAAAAGAATGGAAACAGGAAGTTGTAGAGTTGGGAAAGATGTGTCTTTAAGACACGTAGGCTCAGATCTTTTTCGTCAGGGGCACTGCAACTTCCGACGACACAGACACAAGCCACAAAGGGGTTGGACAGTGGGATTGGTGGCTTTGAAGCCCTCTATATCAAGCTCAGCAGGCAAGGGCTCACACTCTCTCTCAACTCACAGCCTTTCAGGATACCGAGGGTCAGGGATCAGACTAAAAAAAACAGAGAAGAAAGCTTTTCAGAGCACCAAGCTATGGAGATCAAAATATCAGAGATAGGGCTTGCAGGAGATGAAGAGGTGCGAGAGGTTAAGTAGAGAGAGGGAGGGATCAGAATAAGGTAAATTAGGTTTAGGGTAATAATATATAGTAATTTAGGTTAAAAGGTAAACGGGCCACCAACTGGGCCAAGGAAAAGTAAAAGGCAATGGCCGAGAGAGATAAAAGGGCAATGGGCCAATCTCCACATATATTATATATATTAATGATTTTTTCTTTTACATAAATAGTTCATGCATCAATGTATAAACTTACATATCATAAAATCTCTTCTTAAATAATATGGATTGGCAGCGTCCCATCAGGATTGAAATAATCTCATATATCGTGACGAACACGTACGAATATTGGGTAAATAATTCTTAGTGTTTTTACATTATTTTTCTAACTTATTCGTAACAATATTATGTAGGAAAACGTATGGATATATATAGTTTAGAAAAAACACGTGAAATACCAATTCAAATCGATCATCTTAGCTAGCTAGCTGCATACACCGACACCGTCATTGAAAGAAGGCTATAATTTTCAACACGAATTCCAACCAAAGTGATCGATTGTTTGGCACTCAAGAATCTTCAACAACAATTAATATACAAATTTATATATATATTTGATCGGTATGTCTCAAATTCAATTTTCGTAAGCTTTTATGTTCGTGACTTTTCATCCATAATTTTCTTTTCTTTTGAGACTACATGACTTGGTCACGTAAATTTACTTTTTGCAATTTCATGTAAGTGTAACAGGTGGTTCAATATCAACTATATATATATATATATATATATATATATATGCTCCGTGGTAAATATTTTTAGATAATGAATGAATACCATTAAAGCTTCAAATATTAATATTATTACTACTGTATATATACGTTGACGTACAGTTTAATAATTGACTAGAGAACAACTTTTTCGTGAATGATTATCACACACATACACATACACATATATATAATTGTGATATCGACGTCGGATAAGCAAGTCAATATTAAATTATATTCAGATGTGACATTATGTAATTAGAATTGATAGATTTATATTACTACTGGACAGAGATAATTATATTTTAAATTATTATTTTTGATCGGTATGACATAAATATATAAAAGATTTACAAAATTATATTATTTCAGAAGGGGTATCATTTTATGCAATTCTATTAACATTTGTAGTGAAATTATGATTATAATAACTTAAAATGAATTAATTAGCTAAAATGAGTGAAAGCTAGAAAGTAAGAAATTTGAAAATTAATGCATAACATTACGATTCGATATATAGTAATATATAATTCAAATTACAATTGGAAAAATATAACTCATAACTTGATGACCTAGTGGTGGAGTGAGATTGCTTGGAGACCAAAGGTCACGGGTTCGAATCTCCTCAATACCACAGACCGGGTGTGTGAGTGTAAAAAAAAATACAAATTTACGATCTTAAAAAGATAGCTTTTTTTAAAAATAAATTATATATAAAAAATGACCTTAATAATTTCACAAAATTTATCTTCTCCCACTTAAATGTCACACAACCCATTACGCATGCATATAACACACACGTGATAAATGATAATACAGACACACACTGCCACCGCCACCGCCCTTCTGCTGTTATTGCTGTTGCTTGCACACACACACACACAAAAAGTTAATAATCTTAATAATTATGAATTTGGGTCCGTTATGAAATCTCAACCTTTTAAATTGTGGTAATTTTAATAAAACAGAGAGGAGTAGGTGTATACCTCGTGTGTAGAATGAATTGTATACGTACTAAATAGGGGTGCAGTAGTACATACACAAAAAATTTTATGTTGTTTCTAGACGAGAATATTTAAAAACATGTATTTGGACCAAACACTCAAATATTTTGAACCCTTGTAACTAGATTTGGGTTACCTACGCCCATTTTTAATGGTTTTGGAGTGTTACGAATTTGAAGATTGTGTTTAATTAATAATATGTATGTACTAAGTTGTATAATCAACGTCATCACACACAAATTAAGTATTTTGGAAGAAACCCACCTTCATTAATTTCCTCTAGGAGATCTGCTTCATTTAATGCAGTTTAATGGCATCTAGATTTGGACAAGGATGCTCTTTAATTGTCCCACAATTTTCTTGTCACGCAAAGCTCTAAAACATCACCATTTTCAAGAATGTGGACAAATTTTCACTTTGGACTTGAATTTTTTGCAGCCATAATCACAATTTTAGTCCCCGCACAAATAAGATGCTAATTATTATTATTGGACAATGCTAAATGGCACAATTTGTGCAGGCACAAATGTAAAATTTAATAAAATCTCAATGTAAAATGACACTATTAACCTTGATATAATTTTGATTAAAATTTATTCATCATTTTCTACACAATTTCCAACTATTTAATGTGAATGCATGAATGGTCAATATTGCATGAGATTCATCCCTCATTTTCTACACCTATTCCCAAATACAATGAATTTGTCTAAAAAAAAAAAAATTAAACCACTCAAATAAATATTTCTACTTGAACATGAATATGAAAATAATTTAGAAAACATATATACATAAAAACACATTAGAACACTAGTTATTTTAATGAACATGGATGATGCTGATATTATGGAGCAATTATTTGGTTTGAGTGAAAATGATAGCTTTATAAATGATGAAGAAGCAATCGATAATAATTTTCTCATAATGTACAATTGATAATTTTTTAAATTTTTTTTAATCAAGTAATCATAAATTGAATGAATATTTGATTAACTGAAGAATTGGAGTTCAAAGTATAATTATCTTTTAAGAAATATTTTTTGATATATGATAAAATTGAACTCATGATTGTCATACTATGAATTGAATAAAGCCATAAAGTTAATTATATTATAAGACATTTTTTTTATTAATCAAACAGTTACAATTAAATTGGACTAACTAGTGGAATTTTTTAGACTAAATGGAATGAGTTCGTATAAAAGCACAATCTGAAAAATAATCAGTGATTTTTGAAGCTTTATATAGTGAAACACATCCAGCGATCGATGCATACCCATTACGATTTCACCGGATTTGAAATCCTTCTTCCCAGCGCTCGCTGAAACACATCCAGCGATCGATGCATACCCAGAGACCGCTGGTGTCCAGCCGCCGCATTAACTAAAATCCAGCGACCGCTGGCTGCTACACTTAAAAATCTCGATCAGAGACCTCTTATTCAAAGACTGAACAAATTCACTATCTCCATCAACCGAAATCTGGACAGAATCACGTCCAGAATTAGCAGAACCCGACGCCAAACTCTTGTGCAAATTATCAGCTATACACGCACCAAAATCATTCAACGGTTGAACACCAGAATTAAATTCTTCATTGGGTAAATATTTCTGAAATTCCATTTATGAAATTCGACGATCATCCTCATATTCCTTTGAAAACGCTTCTTCATCAAAATCCGAATCTTCACAAAACTCCTCCTCTTCACAACAGTCATCGTCTTCCTCAAGAACAAAATCAGTCACACTTCTGGACTTGACAAAATGAACACCGTTCCCCTCAACCAAATAAAAAAACCCCTCTTCAACCACCCCTTCCGCATTCACAATCATTAAAGACTGTGACTGATCATTAGACGAAGTCAGAGATGACAAAATCAACTTATCAACATATCTAGCGGCCGCTGGACCTCAGCTGGGGCTGAGTCTCTGAAATCTTCATTCCCAGCACAGCTAGAGTACACCCAGCGATGGGGTATTCGATACTAAATGCCTCAGCGGCTGCTGGGTCACACCCGGCGCTGAGGTTTACGAATCCATTAAAATCTTATCGGCAAATGTCGGATTTGATCCTTTGTATTTTTTAGGTGATTTTGAGGTGAAATCCAATAGAATCACTAACATTTTTAAAATCCATGGAGTTTTGAATACATCTAGATTTTTTAAGATATTTTAAAATTTGTGTTGAATACCTCTGGATTTTTTAAGATTTTTAAAAGTTTAGATTGAATACACCCGAATTTTGAAAGTTCAAAAAATCCTACACACTCTCTATCCAATACACCCCTAATACATATGGCACGTGTTAAAGACACGTTCACTAGGCCGTATGAGTGTGAAATAAGACTTGATACATATTACTAAGATATCTTTTACTAGGTAAGGTATCACTGTTACATTCTCATTAATAAATTATACCTAAAATATTCAAAAAAATACTAGAATATGAGAATGAAGGATAAGCGTGGAGCCCATGGTTAGGCCCAGGAGAATGACCGGTTACTTGATAAGGGGGTGGATTTGGACTTGAAAGAATTTAAGTCAATCAAGTGGAGCCCATTGCATGTGATGGGTCGGATCCAGTTTTCACAAAGGCCCAAATTTAAACTTCCCCATCGCATGCCCCACACGAGAGAGACTAATAATTAATAAATGGTCAATTTAGGAGCATTAGATTTTCGGATACATTTCCATATTATGTTTTATGTGTCATTATCATTAACATATGTCATTTGTATTATTTTTTTTACTCATTTATGACATTATGAATGTACACATATATTGGACAATGAGATAGGGGATTAATCAGTGACGGAGGAGGTATATTTGAGTCACCTAACACATAAAATTTTATTTTGGATCCACCACTGTACAAATAACGTAATATTGATTAATTATATGAAAAATGAGACATCACATAAAAAGTTCAATATGGAATTCAATCGTAATTTAGGAGGTGTTAGGGGATAAATAAGCAGTACAATATAACTTAGTACTTAATCTGTAGGGGTTTTATTCCAAAAAAAAAATAAAATGGAGGGGCCGGGGTTAGATCTAGAAAAGCCAAGGTTAGCCCTTGAACAAGTTGGGTGAATATTTTAAAACCCTACATATAAATCACGTGTATATCATATTTGGTGAAATGTTGTTATTCACACATCATGTCAAAATATGAAAATAATGATGCAAGATAATTTTTCACAAAACAAGTACAATACAAGTTATATATCAAGTGAAATACCATGTAAAAATTGCAAAAACAAAGGATAAAGAGTTTAATAATTTCATTTCAAAAAATAATTTTAACACAACACTTCAAAAATTGCAAAACATAAGGGATAAAGAGTATTTTTTTACTATTCAAATCTCTAGAGTCAAGTTTTGGCAAAAACTCAATCAATATGTCAAGCACGTGCAACCCTTGAAGATGGCACCGTTTCATTTATATAGAGGAAATTCTAAAACACGTCAGCACGCATTACATATATCCCTTCATAATTTGAGATATGTCACATTGACCCTATCACTCAAACAAAAATAAAAAAAAGTTGTGGGATTCATGAGACACATGTCAGATTAAAAAGGAAATATGAGGTGTTTGCTCATACATTATAAAATTTTCCATTTATATAAATAACAAATCGTTCGAAAATTATTTCATTTGTCTAACGTGGAAAAAAAATGCCGTTTAACATTATATTTTCCTCGAAACTTAAATTGCAAGTGTCCAAATTTATGTGCCCTTTTCTAATTTCTATTAACATTATGGTCAATGTGTAATTTTGGATTAAAAGGTGATATTTACAATACAAATTAAGCTTTCAATATAGGGAGAAAGGCATACACAGTAAAAAAAAGTAAAATTTATCAGCAAGTATTGTGCACATGAGGGGTAAGTAAAAAAAGTCAAATTTAGAAACATTTAAATAATTCTAACAGTTTATTAAAAATAATTATTATATTTACTAATCACTATTGTTATTTTGGGAAATGAGGGGTAAGAGAGAGGGTACAGACTTCTTCATAACAAGTGATGTTTTAATCCATAGTATTTGTAACACAAGTTTTTATATTTAATTTGATAAAATATAAATTTATACAAATAAAATGATTTTTGGATCAAAATGTATTTTTTGGACCCAATATCTATTTTTCCTCTGGCTATTCTCTCCAAGAACGGTTTGCGAAGGTTTCAGGAAAGATTTATCTCATCAATCTTCTTTAACTTGATCTTTGAACCTTATTACACTAGTTCAGATTGCTATCGCCTTGTTTTCTGGATTAAATGTTGAATTTGAAAAAATCTTAATGAAAGACATGTATTAGATTCAACAAGTTCTTGGTGGAACTTGCTCCTTCAATCTCTTTCCTCCAGCTTTAGGGCCGGAAAACGTTAATTTAGCCACATTAATTCAGAGGGTTGTCGCTTTTTTTCTGAATCAAATACAATGAATTTGATGAAGAACACTTTTGAATGCCAGAAGAATACATTGGATATTTGAAAGAATTTTACTTATGAAATTTATTCTCAAATTCTTGAATCTTCAAATGATTTATGGTATGATTTTTCATCTTCCATACGTGTAGGGAGATTATGTAGCGCTGATGTGATACAATTTCATTAGCTCTTAAATATTTTTATATATCTCTTAAAATATTGTTTATTATTGATAAAAAAAATTTGACGTTTATAATATAATAATATATTTATTAATTAAATATTTTATCTAATTTTGAATTTCATAATATTCTAAAACTAAATAAATATATAAAAATCTATAAATAAAATAGACATGATCTGTTAAATTTTCGACCCCACAATATCAACAATTGATTCAACGGATGAAATATATTGCATTTTTTGAAAAAAAAAAGAATATATATATATTATCATTTAATTAATTTCTTTGTGATATGATATCTATCTACTATAGTCTATATGCAACCACCGACCGCCAATCCGGACGTTTTCTTAGCTTACTAGAAACTGCTGAAAAACACATATGATATCTAAAGTCCTAATTCCCTGCTTGATTGGACCGGATACTATTTTTCTATTTTTGAAGAACAATTAATATACTTCCCACACCATCCACATAGTGACACTCCTCCCTCCACATCTACAACATTAACTTTTTAAAATTTACATTCCATCAATGACACTTATCCAACTCGACCTTCAAATAAAATATTATTTTTTCTCTCTTTCAATCTACATAAAATATTGGGAAAACTATTTTTCCAGGCAAAATTATAGTGAAAGTTGTGGTAGATAGGTAAAATTTAAAACTAGGTAGTTTTCTAGACAATCTGTACCACTTTACACAATATCCTATTTGATGGGGCCCAAAATTATGTAAAAGCTTACACAATTTTGTACTTGACTGATTTTATTGCAGACAGATTACTTAATGTTATGATTAGACATTTAAAACCCACAACTACGTGGCCAACGAATTAATAAGAATAGCTACGATTAGATAAAATAAAAGCTACGATTAACGAGATATGCTACGATTAATTTAATAAAATGCTCCTATTATTTTTACCAAAAAGTGCCATTAATTGAAAATTGCTACGAATATCTTTATCTTTATATATATAAAAACAAAATGGTCCCATTAATAGTAATTTTCATATTTTCCCGCCGAAAATCTCTTTCCCTCTATAGTAAGTCTTATATATATAAAGATTATATGTAGATAAATTGTATTAATTGTGCAATAATTCTTTTTAATAATAAAATTTCTGTCATTTTTTATCATATATAATATTTTATATTCTATATAATAAGTGCATACATAATATATATATATATATATATATATATATATATCCGTGTACATCATAATACGTATAATATAATATAATAGTTACCATCTATATTAAATATAATATATGTATAATATACATATATAATAATAAAAATAATAATAACCTTATAATATAATATAGTAATCACTTATTTTTGTCCAATTTTAATTTATTGGAACCCATTTTGGTGGATCGACTTTAATTGATTAATTTTTGTCCATTAATTAATATTAAAATTTTCCATATCAAATATCTATATTTTCCGTTTACATCCGAAATAATTGCATGAAACTTAAATAATTGCAAAATACATGCAATTTTCGAACAATTACACGAAGCTGAAATAATTACTAGCACAAAACATGGCTAAATAATGAAACGATTAAGTAAGAGATATCTACGATTAATTTTAAAAGCGCAACGATTATTTAAAAAAAACATTGTAATTACTCTTAAACATTGTAATCGGCTACGATTTTAATATATATAATTAAAATATTAATTACATATATACATTGTAATATTACATGCATTCAAATAATTAATTTTAAATGGCTACGATTACGAATGGTTAAGAATGGCTACGAATAATAAAGAATGTTACGAATAATTTACTTAATGTGCTACGATTAATTTTTTAAACATGCTATGATTAATAAAAAATGGTACGACTATGTTAAAAAATTGTACGAACCATTTAAGAGGCTAAGAATAATACATACAATTGTTAAAAATGCTACGATTAATTCAAATAGTGGTACGAAAAATTATTAAATTTGCTACGATTAAGTACAAAAATGCTACGATTAATTTAAAATATAGTCCGAACAATTTAAAAAATGCTACGATTAATTCATTTTCTATACTACGATAAACACAAAATATGCTACGATTAATTTAAAAAAAATGTCCGACCAATTTAAAAAATGCTACGATTAATTCATAACTATGCTACGATTGTTTTTTTTAATACATGGAAATCATATGCTACCACTAACTAAAGGAAATTCGATGTTCAATTCAAAAAATGCCACAATCAAGTAAATCATGCATACGATTAATTGAAAGACGGCTACGATTAATTCAATTGAAATATACGCTTAATTAAATAAAAATGCACCTTTGGAAAATATGGAGAATGCTTTGCACGAAATTGTCTTGATGATTCCTCCCGCACACTTCTTGCACACGTCTTGCTCAACTTTTTGTTCTCGGCCTATTGCTCTTGCTTATTTGCTAAAATTTTGTGGTGTGTATCATGCAACCCTATCGGTCTCTATTTATTTACAAAAATTACCTACCGTTCTTACACAGCAATAAAAACCTGCAGTAAATTTGGTCAATTCATATCTACCCACTGATGCTTATTTAATGAAGCTAGTAGGGTTCAGGGGTTTCTGATTCTTACACAAGACTTCATTAAATTCAAACAATCGTAGCATTTTTATCCGTAGCATGTTTAATTTCTAATCGTAGCATGTTTAATTTCTAATTGTAGCATTATTTAATTAATCGTAGCATTTTTATAAGTTAATCTTAGCATGTTGAAGTAATCGTAGCATTTTTAGTTATAATCGTAGCATTTTTATAAGTTAATCGTAGCATGTTGAATTAATCGTAGCATTTTTTAATTAATCGTAGCATTTTTATAAGTTAATCAGAGCATGTTGGATTAATCGTAGCATTTTTAGTAATAATCGTAGCATTTGAGCGGTGGCATTTTTCAAGATAATAATCGTCGTATTTGATAGAAATAATCGTTGCATTTGATTGACCTGACTTCATAAAAATAATCGTATCACTTCTTTAACTTTACAAAAAACAATCATAGCACATTATTAACTGTATAAAATAATCGTAATAACAATTTCGTAGTCGTAGCATTATTATTAAACAATTGTATGCGATAAATAACAAATCCGATATACATACATATAGGGAAAGCTATAGAGTTGACGTTTACTTAATATAAAATTGCAAAAGGTACACTCTCCACCTGATTAAGGCTAGGGAGTAGCTGTGCACTAGTACAAATTGCCTAAAAAACTACCTACTTTTAAAATTTGCCGTTTTTTCCCATCTTCTATTTACTTTTGTCGAGTTTTATACATTTCCACTAAAATATTTATCATTTTATTTTTTTAATAGGATATTATTATTAATAATTTTTACTATATTTAAAAAATTCTAATTAATTTATCAGATATAATTTCAGGAGATGGAATTTGAGTGGGGGTTGACGAAAATTGAGAATTTTGATAATATTGAGAACTTTGTTGATCTTCTGAATTTGAAAATTTTTGTGGGTGAAGTGATGATAATAATTTGGGCAATTTGGATCCATAACATAGAATGAAGAAGAAATGTGAGGATGATAGTTTGGTGAAATAAGATATGTGAGAAAAATAGAGTTTAGACGTTTATAAAAATATACCAATATTTTAGGCTTTATTTTTAGAGAAAAAAATTATGAATTTTGATATATGTGTATATATATATATTTAATTTTTTTGATAATTATATTAAATATTTAAATTTTAAATTAATGTGTATAAAATTATGTGATACTCAATCAGAGAGTGTCGTATGTACACATCAGCTAGGGGTTGGGGTCACGCCTTTGAGGCGGCTACCCGACTCAAGTCACCATTTTTGATAAAAAAAAATTCCTAAATAGTTTGTCCTTTATGGTGACATCCGTGGATGTCACCGATGGCTATGGTCTAAATGGTCCGAATGTGGCCTTTTTTAAGGTCGGGAAGAAACTGGTGACATATATAATGTAAGAATATATATACTTATCTAAATAAATATTAATCAATTGTCATTGCCAATATTGTCACACTTCTTCAAGTTTTTATTGCGGAAATTTCGTAATACAAAATTGACTTTGCTAATTCGTTTCATACATGGGAAGTTAAATATTCTTGAGTTAGAACCGTGGACGTTGATGAATCAATTTTATTTTTTTACTATAATAAATATGTTGGCCTACCATGCTTCGCGGTTTCTTTTCTTGAAAGCCTAAGTTCGACCTATGTAAATGAATTTACTTTTATAACTAAGAATCAAAAGAATTAAGGATTGAACTCTGATCTCTTAACCGAATAAAAGAAGACTAATAACACTAAACTACAAATGCCTATGTGGCTATGTTTCTTAAAATCCCTCATTGTGACATCTTTAATAAATAGACCAATCCGTAGGCTTGTGTTGAACAACCTAACATATTTTCAAGTAGAGATCCTCTAATGTCCCCTTGGGGATGGCCTAGTGGTGGAGTGACGTTTCTTGAGGCCAAAGGTCTCAAGTTCCACCTACCACCAACACCACTAGGTGTGAGCCTGTCACACCTGGCTTGCCAAGTGTGGTTTACCTCCCCTGTGTAGGTTTACAGGCTATTACACAGGAGCGGGGTTTACCCAGTGCGCACCACGGTAGTGGCTGCGGGTTACCCTCGACACCAAAAAAAAAAGTAGAGATCCTCTAATTACATAGGGGCGGGGTTTAAAGTAGAGATCCTCTAATTACATAGGGGCAGGGTTTACCCATTTGCACATAATGGTAGAAGCTGCGGGTTACCCTCGATATCCAAAAAAAAAAGTAGTGATCCTCTAGTCTCAACTTCGTGTGCCAACCGTGTGTCAACATTAAAATTATATATTGGTAATCATTTTTTTTGTAAAAATAAAATTTATTATATTATAACTAATCATAATTAATATTTATTGCTAAAAATTGAAATTTTAAAAAATTATATACCTTAAGTTTGGAATAATCAATACAAAAAATCAATAATATTAACTAAAAACTGAAAATTAAATATTAAAAAATAATTATAAACCATAATTGAGTGAAATAAACCCTAAAAAAACTGTAAAATTATACTAAACCTAAAGAATTAAAATTGAAGAAAAAAAAATAATAATAATTTTGAAGATTGATATACAGTTGACATATAAAAATTGGGACTAGATGATCTCAAGTACCATTTCCATCCATATGTACTCTATTCATATTTAAAGGGTTAATTTAGGGTAAATAAAAATAAAAATAAACGTACCCCAATTACTCTTTTTTATTTTTTTATTTTGGAAAAAATAAAATGAAACCATGTTTTAAAATAATAGCCTAAAACCCTCCACGTGCTACGAAAAGCCTGCACACTCTCTCCCCTACGCTCTTTCTAATTAAATTAGTAATATTAACCATTTGATTGCATTGCCCATTATATCCGTTACATTTGAATATTTTTAACAAATAGTACAATTTTTTGAAATGTTTCAATTTTTTTGGTAAATTACGACAAATTTAGTAAATATAAGCACATTCATCAAAAATGTGTTTTACTAGTTCATAGATGTACTTTAATATTTAATGAATCTCATTCTACTTACACAATATTTGAGGGTATTTTGGATTATTAGATCAAATAAGTCAACAAAAATCAGGATAAAAAAATAGTTTTTTCACAATGCCATGCCCATGCGTCCACAATAGTTCCTAATTAATAATTTTGACGTTAATGATATTCATTTTGCAGAGATTTCTTTTAACCCAGGTTTTAGTCTATTTTTAATAGAGGGGATCTTTTTTTTTTCTTTTTTGTATGTTTAGGAAATTAAAACATAGGTGGTATATTTGTTTATCCCTTGTGTAATAGCCTGTGACAGACTGCAAACCTACACAGGGGAGGTAAACCACACTTGACAGGCTGCAAACCTACACAGGGGAGGTAAACCACACTTGATAGGCCAGGTGTGACAGACTCACACCTAGTGGTGTTGGTGGTGGGTCGAACTTGAAACCTTTAACCTTAAAAAACACCATTCTACCACTAAGTCATTCCCAATTTATACAAACTCTATGGATACATACCAATGTGTTTCTAGTCTTTGAAGGATATCACTTTCGTGATTTGTTCATATATCTTGCACTATATCTTGCTTACTAGCGAAGGCAAACAACGTTACACAAACATTTGCGAATAATATATATAGAGGATGGATCATTTGTGAATCATAACCTAGTATGTTAAAATGTGAATAATGCTATTTTTCTAATTCTAAATGCTTATATCGATACTTTGCAATGCTATTTTTTTTTGTGACCTATTGTATCTGCTCTTTTTGTAATGCTATTTTTATGTGACCTATTGAACAATGTTATTTTTCTATGACCTAGTGTGAATGCTATTATTTATATTCATAATGCTTAAATTCATTATTGTGATGCTATTTTTTGTATTCACATGTTAACACATCAGACTTCATTAGGGAGTGGATAAAAAATACATATTTTTTTGATGTAGGAACTAGGAACCCATCTTATACCATCCAACCAGATGATTTAATGACTGAGATTTAATGTCAAAGCCAAGACAAAAAAGGAGGCGGGATATAGTTGTTCAATCCTTATATAAAAAGCTAATGTCATCACCTTTTAAAAATAAAATAAAATTTTTAAACAATCATATTTCACTCGTTTCTAATCGAATCGATGCAAATAATATATCAAAGTAAAACTCTTTTCATGCACTTTAAGTCAAGATTAGTCATGGATATGTTTGTGCAAAAAAATATAGACGAAACATACAAAATATACATTTTTTACTCGTGTTTAGCGCGAAAATACTTTCGTTAGCTTTTAATAATGGTTCGTCGGCATTATATAACGTATGCTAACGAAACAATTGTTATATGCTAACATATTGTATTCATTGTGATAACGAGAGATTATCATAATGTTAATGTAGTACACATACTTATATTGTTATTATGATTTATTACATTTCAATTAGGGCTTATAATTATTTTTTATTTAATTTTTATGTTTTAGTTACTAATTGATTATTATATATTATTTATTTCATCAATTTAGAATATATTAATTAGGCTTTTCTTCATTCATTTATGATTTATACCTTATGCTAATGATGAATTGTTATATACTAACATAGTTTATCCGCAGTACTAATAAAACAATATAATAATGTTAACATTGTATATTTATATTGCTATTATGATTTATTAATCCTATTAGAGTTTACAATTCCTTTTTAGAATTTAATTTTATTTTTTTAGATCATTGGAGTTCAATTTATTACATCTGAATTATGGTTTATTCCATCTAATTATGATTTATAATTATTTTTTAAAATTTAATTTTTCATTAACAATATGAGAAAACTTTTATTAGCATTACGATAATGTTTCATTAGCATGATAGTAATGCTTCGTTAGCATGATGATAGTGTTATCAATTACCCAACACCATTTTATAAACATTACCGAATCGCGTTAATACCTCCGTCTAAATAACTTATCAAATATTACAGAATTTCCACCACTCCGTTTAAACAAATCTAGACCTTACTGATTATGTGGTGTAAGATGGGTTTCTAATTCTCACACTAAAATTAATTTTGCATTATAACCATCCCTATATATATATAATGTCTAGCTCCAAGATGAATGGACTACACCACACGCACCATGTTGTGCTCATTAATATTGATATGCTAAGCTAGAAGAATAAGCTCTAAAAATATCACATGTCATACTATCATTGCATTTAAGAATACGTACTTTTATTTCTAATTTATTTTAAATTACAATTTATCCCACACATATGATTAGAATTTGACGATGACCTCAACCAGAGGAAGGAAAAGGCAAAACTACGAAGCCACATCTCATAATTTACCAAACCAAATCAAGAAAATGTAATTAATCAAGGCATCACATCCTTAAATTTTACTTCTAATTATTTTGCATCCACAAAAAGAGCAAGAGATGGGGAAAAATTCCCTCTTTAACCTATGTTTGAGCCTTAAGTTTAGTTTTGTCATCCATATATATTCTCTCCCATTTAATTTCCTTTTCTTCACTAAAATTTATGATCGAAAAAACTTATCAATCGTTTTAGGTTTTCACAAAAATTGAGTTATCCATTTATCTTAAACGTGGAGATGTTAAATACCTCTCAAAACACACCAACAATTTTCTCAATCACAATAATAATAAAAAAGTGGTGTAGTTTTCACCCCAGACCCCACTTCCATTGATTACGACTCTCCAGGTGAGGATCTATTTGTTGTTACAATTTTTTTTAACTCAAATTAGCATATGCAATATTTAATTAAATTTATTTAGTAGGTTTTAAAAAATTAACTTTATTTAATAACATCAGAAGCATGATAAATAAGTGACGTGCGAGACTGCGAAGTGCATATTATATATTTGTAGGGGTTGCACGTGAACTGGGCTACACGGATCACTAAAGAAAAATATAATATAACGACTATATTCCGTTATTAAATTATCGATAAATTAACGACGGATTTTTCTGTCTCGTCTCTAAATTAAAAACTGAAAAAATTCATCTTTAAACATCGGATTTTAATTTTCAATTTTAATTTTTTTATATTAACAAATTAGAGATGGAAAAAATACATAGTTAAACATTTTTTTTAATTTTTTAAATATTTTTATTTTAGTGACAAATATATTCCGTCGCTAAATTTAGTTATGATTTTTTTTAATTTTTTACTTTTTTACAATTATTAATTAATGATGAATTTGAAATGATTTCTTTTTCATATTTTTAATTTTTTAATTTATTTTATCTTTTACGGTTTTTTTATTTTTAATTTTTTTATATTTTATAATATCGATATTTTTTATTTTTAAATGACTAATTAATGAATTTTATATAATTTTTATCACTTTAAT
The DNA here is from genome assembly GCA_026008535.1 of Perilla frutescens. Lineage (NCBI taxonomy): Eukaryota > Viridiplantae > Streptophyta > Magnoliopsida > Lamiales > Lamiaceae > Perilla > Perilla frutescens. The sequence continues at coordinate 37,192,611 of BRKX01000012.1, forward strand.
TTTATTTTTATAAATATTATTAATTATAAATATATAATATTTTAGAAAATTAATTAAAATAATGTAATATTAAATTAATGATGTAATGTAATTATATTTTAATTACAACATTAAATATTATAATGAATATTTAACTAAATGAAGCAAAATAGTTTTTTTTTGTGTGTGTGTGTGTGTGTGTATTCTATCTGAATATTGACATAAATATATATTAGCCCACTTTAGAGGTGGTGAGTTTGAATCTCACGAGCCACAAATGTTGGAATAATACGTGGCACATGGAGCTCACGCGCTTGGGAGGCAGTGGGTTTGAATCTTACGAGTAGCAAATGTTTGAATAATACGTGGAGCATGGAGTTCTCGCGCTGGGTCATCCAAACGTGCCCAAATTTTTTATGTTTAGCTACATAATTTTTCATCGTTAAAACGCGATTTTTTTGTAGTGGATACAATCTCGACTCGAGCTCATTTTGTGAATCTTGTTAACAAATTAAAATGAATGAAGCTTGAGCTTGACTATGTTAGACTTGTAATTAACTTGTGAACAAGCTCGTTAAACGAGTTAGCTTGAATGCACAGATTAATTATCAACCTAAAACTTAATTATCTTATACTTTAATTAGAAATGCGTATAATACTTAAATGATTTGTTATTGATTATAAGAAAATAATGAATTTTAATACATGTATTATATTTTTATGCACAAAATAATTTTATTATTTTGTTAAAATAATTAATTTAGAAAGCTTGTGTAAGTTCAGTTATGCTCGTGAGCCTCAAAGTATGCGTTTGGTAAATAAAGTTCGAGTTCGATTCAATAATTAATCATGAACTTACCAATATTTGGGTAAACTCGACTCATTTGCACCTCTATATATTGGATAATTGAACAACCAATTAATTAAATGCGGGTTGATTTAACAATTTCTTAAATTACCAATGGACATTAGCAGAAACATAATTTTTTAAGATGTTATGATCACCCAAATCCCGATTAACAATATTAAATGATAACATTTAATAGACATCCAATTTGATATTGATTTGATGCAATGAAAAATAAGTAATTAACTGAACAAGAACACACAACATAGATACAATTTTATGAACTCTCACGAAAAATAAAATTGCATTGAATAAAATGAGTAATTCTCCAAACCTTAATCAAAACTCTACCACCTTAAAGGAGTAAAAAACAAGCCTTATATAGGCCTTGAGAATAAAATAACTAACCAATAAACTAATTAATTAATAACCGAATAAATGTACCATAATTATAACTTGGAAATAAAACTAAACTATAACCTAATCTACTAATTGTAAGTAATAATCATAATATTTAAATACTAATTAAAATAAAAAAAAACAAATAAAATATCAATAAATATGTAAAATTTATCTCCATCACACGCTCACCCCGTTAATTCTCGTTAAATTAATTTTTCCCAATTAATTAATCTTGATTAACAAACAATTGACATGATAACGTGGACACAGTGAGAGTGCCAAAAATCAAATGATTCTATGGTCCTTGCAGTGATGAAAAGACTTAATTTGTACAAGAAGGGATGGGAATATATATATAGAATTGAAGCCATGGAAAGAGAAAGTTCACCATGTTCAGACAATTTTGAGGAATTTTCATTTTTACCAACATTGAAATGTGACAATTTTTCATTTTGTCTTCTTTCTTTTCACTTCTCTCTCTCTCTCTCTATATGTATTACCGTTCTCTCTCTAGCATATGTATTTTACAAGACATTGATAGAAGATAATAATTCCAGAATGATATCATTGCTTTCTTGGAACGTTCTGTATCTAACTTTGCCTTGAATGGAAAATCCAATCCTTTTTTTTTGCTCGCAAAATTTTCTTTTGGCTTACTCGATCTTGTAACCCTAATTTGTGAAAACGTGAGGAGGAGCTTGCCCCATTCACTATAATGAAAGGTCTACAAAATAAATGAAGATGACAAATTCATGCTAATCATTAATCAATTCGAATGTTGGATCCTTAATTATAAAATAATTAATGTATCATTTTATCTTTGCTTTGATTAATATAAGTTTTTAATTTATTCTATAACATCATTATATATCTAAGATCTGTAAAGATCTTAGTTTAATATTTTCAAACATGTCTTATATATGGATATTTAATTAATTTCTTTAATACTCCAACCAAAATTTACATATTTACCCTTTTTCCCCCTTATCTGTTGCATATTAATTTTATGGAATCAGAAATTTCCCCCTCTCTAAGTTCTATCAATTCTCCAAAGAATGATATATATGGATTTGTCCCATGTTAGACAGTCATACGAGTGGATTTGCCCCAATCAAGATCTTGATTTGGTCCATATTTAATTTATACATACAATTATTATATGAGAAATGCAAAGTGGATCAGTATTTAAAAGTAGTGTTAATGAATTTTAACTCAATACACAATCTAATATACAAATGAAAAAAAAAATACTAAAATGTATGGATTAGAATATGACATAGACACAAGTAGGCATAAAATGAAGCCAAAGGCTAAAGTGACTGCAGTGAATACCCTACACTTCCCTCCAATAAATTCTGAGCAACTCATTTAATGCATGTCAGCCCCGCCAGGGGCACTTGCCTTTGCTTTCAAAACCAATCAAATTTCATTCTAAAATAAAATTAAAAAATAGTAAAAAACAACCAATCAAATTTCTTCATATTGATATAAGCTTAACATCAATTAGATTGATACATATTAACAAAAATTATATAATTCACATTAAAAGTAAATTACATGATCTCAACTCTTATTGTATAGGTGAGTGATACTTAAGCAAATAATATGAAATTTAGAACATGACAGTTATTCAAATAAAATTGAAGAGTAATATACTACATCGTCTCGATCAATTTGATTTCTTGCTCCCGAGTTTTTCTTTGTTTTCATGAGGAAGAGAAATATGAAGTGGCTATTTTTAGTTCTGCTTTAGGTAAATTATCGCTCTAAGAGTATTAATAAACTATGCATGCATTATGAAACATACTCAACTTCAAATATATCAATGAAATTTGAATTCATGATTTTTTTTTTTTTTTGTGATTGTATCTCACTCACTTCAGTGACTATTTATTACATCAAGTAGTATATATTCCCACTCGTATAAGGCGAGAGAACGGAGTTGGTCCCCAACCAAAACAAAAGGAAAAGGTTTGTTACGTTGTTGTTTCTTTAAGGATATGGTTTAGTGATGGAGTATTGTAAATTTGAGGTAAAAGATTTCAACACGAATCCCACCAACATCGCTAAATGTTCTCCTGTCATACCTGATTTTTCAAGTGTAAGTTACATTCTTGTATGTGGTTAGCAGAGGCGGAGCTACTAAGGGGCCAAGGGGGCCATAGCCCCCCTCAATTTTTTAAAAAAAAAATTAAATTTAATATATTAGTTTAAATATTTAATTTAAAATTTTAAAAAGTTTAACAAATTTAAATTCCATGCACCACTTTTATGCTACTAAGTGTCCCTATATATTTATCATTCTTATTTTTTATTATTAACTCTATCATATAAATTTAAAAATTAATTAAGATTTATTTAAAATTTGCATATACTCACTTTATATTTTGTTTAGTTCTATGCTTGTGTGTTTTTTATTTATATTTTGTTTAGTCCTATGCTTTTGTGTGTGTGTGTGTGTGTGTTTATTCAAATTCTCAATTTGGGTCTTTTAAAGTTAATTTTTATTGCATTTATGATTCACAGTTTATTTTTTTGATTAAATATGTTGAGTTATATGCTCTAACTATGAGAGCATTATTATGACACAACCAATTTTAAATGAGAAAATTACGTAACCAATTGAAAGTTATTAAAAAATGATGTGCGATTTTATAATTTTGTTAACCAATTGATTTTTTAATGTTGAAACATAATTAAAAAATATATTAACTTTTATCAAAATTATTATACATTAACTTATTATTATTATTATTATTATTATTATTATTATTATTATTATTATTATTATTATTATTATTATTATTATTTAGGTGTATGTTGTTATAAGTTGGGCCCTCTGAATAAAATTCCTAGCTCCGTCGCTGGTGGTTAGTGTGAATTATCTTCTTCTGTGTAGTTTGCAGGCTACTACACAGGAGCAGGTTTTACCCAGTATTTTCAAGTATACGAGTTACTTTTTTCGGTGTTGTTAGTGCGAGTTACCTTCTTTTGTGTGGTTTGCAGGTTACCACAGAGGACCTGTGTTTACCCAATGCACACTTCAATAGTGGTTGCAGGTTACCCTAGTAGTGCAATTGGATATTTTTAGCTACTTGTATAAAATACTCCTCTGTCGTGCACCCTAGTCATGCAATAATGTAAAATTGTACTAATACGTGACTGTACTCAGTCTTGTAGTAGTTGAAATTTGTACTGTTATACAACTACGTTCAGTCGTGTACTCTCAATTTGCACAACAATGTAAATTTGTAATGTTGTACGAATGAATTAAGTCATTCACCCTCACTCGTGTATCAATGTCAATTTATATTGCTACCCGACTGGATCCCATTCGTGGACTATACAATTTTTTCTGTTTTATGAAGGTAATTAAGTAAATTCACCGAAAAAATGGTTAAAAACTATATTTTTTAAGTTAGTGATTAAAAATATAATTTACTAAAGCAAAATGAATTTTTTTTCCCTATATTTTAGTCAGTATAGTTTCCGTATATTATGCATGGAACATATACTTCGATCAGTCGATTCTTAATATATAGGTACATCAGCCAACATGCAATAAAAATAAAACTTGAGAGACTCGAAAATTTCCCAGATCAGAATTTTCGAAATCTTGGATCTTAACCACAGGAGTACTGTATGTTTTGACCTGTTTCAATAATTTACAGTGTATTTAATTTAAACATTTTTTTGAAAACAAAATTACCAATAAACTCTTCAAAAAGTAATTTTGCGCGCGCGCACACACACATATTCTAAATTATTTTAATGACAAAGCAATATACGTGTAAAATAAGTTATTGAAAACATAAATATTTTTTGTAAAATATTAGAATATCATACATATTATGATAATTAATATTAATTTACAGATAAATTTCTAAATTTACAAGATTTTTTTTTTTGTCGAAGGTAACCCGCAGCCGCTACCGAAGTGCGCACTGGGTAAACCCCGCCCACCACAGTGGGCAAGCCAGGTGTGACAGGCTCACACCTAGTGGTGTTAGTGGGATTCGAACTTGAGACCTTTGGCCTCAAGATATCACCACTCCACCACTAGGCCATCCCCAAGGAGACACTATTTTCTTTTTTTTTTGAGTTAGAGAAGGAGTGGTGTGTCTCGACCATAAAACGTTTCTCCAAAGCTTGGATGCTTACTACCATTAATTAAATTATAGTCAATCGGAAAAAAGAATTTAATTAGACACTGACTGTTGTGAAAATATTGTAATTAATTAATTAATAATGTATGGCACTTGTCTTGATGCCTCTTTTGGTATTAAAGAGTGTTTGCGAAGTCTAAAATATTATCATGTCTAGTTTGATTTAATAATATTCCTATTCTTAGTTGGCAATTTCAGAAATGAAACAATTCATCATAATGATTATTTCTAGAGCCAAATTCAAAAATAATTTGATGGTCTTTATATACTCCTATAAGATATTTACGTACGTATATGATATATCCAGTATTGATAGGTATTTGAGTTTGATTGGTGTAAGATATCCTGGAAATAACTTACTAAAATAGAAGAAATAAACTGGATATGCCTCCCATGTATTAATAATTCATATGATCACTAACACGTTACGATCAATTAATTAGGATTGTGATATATAAATTTTGATTATGAATGTTGTAACTTGTATGAACTTGGAGGTCTGTTTCCATAACTGATAATAATTTAGTTTGAGACTTTACAAAATGCACAATACAATTACATAGAAAGTATGCCTACCCATTAATTATTCATAGATATATTTTTATAATAATTATAGGTGTAAAATTATACTTAATACTCTAACCTTTACACTTTTCACAATAATTCCTCAACCTAGCTATACTTAATACTAACACACGACTCTCTACGTTTTATTTTTATCTCAATTTTATTATTCGACAAATTTTATAGTGACTGAAAATTGACTTAATTAACTTCGAGAATAAAAATAGAGAGAGTTGTGGTATCTTCTTCGGTGGGATTTGAAGTGGAAAACTTAGGGATTAATTCCGATGGTTGAGTTAACTTTCCGTCTCAACAAAATTTGAAGGATGGATCCTCTTAGGAATGACCTAGTGATGGAGTAGTGTAAGCTTAAGGTCAAAGTTCTCAAGTTTGAATCACACCGCAAATACCATTAGGTGTGAGCTTGTTACACTTAATTTTCCAAGTGTGGTTTGTAGGCTATTGCACAAGAGCGGATTTTACCCAGTACGTACCTCATTAGTGACTGAGGGTTACCTCAACATAAAAAATTAAAAATTGAAGGATGACATAATTGTGATAAAAAAAAATGTTGGGGGGGGGGGGAGTCGCAACATTGTTATTAAATATAGATAGTGGTATTATTATAAAAAAATTAGGAAGGTTGAAGTATTACGTATAACTTACCTTAATATATATAGTGTTTTATTCAAAATTGAGAGAGTTTGTTACTCAGCTCCAACTATTTCATTTACGTATAGTGCGGCTTAATTCAGGATTACAATTAGTTTTGTTTTGATATTTAAATCAATGCTTTCAAATAAGAGTAAATTAATCAATGTAAGAGCAAAATATAATAGTTCTACAAAACCCCGCAAAATATAATAAAGTAGAGAAATTCAAACCATAATAAACCTTTCAAACTAAATTGCCAACAAAAGTATTTCTTGTCATAATAAAAAAAAAATTACAAACTATTTGAAGATACAATAGTTAATTATCTCCACACCTACTTGAGCCAACTGAAGGGTACCCCTGAGTCAATACCCGAACCACCGCCGTTGCATCGTGCCAAGAACCACCAAAAAAAAACTAGAGCCACCACCCTTGGGCGGCGCCACCATGCAAGGGTTGTTTTGCCACGCGGTTCGTTCTTGACTCACCACCCCCTAGCTACATATGGCCACACATCGATCATAATACCTCAAGTAGATACACATTTGATTTCAAATAAACAAAACCAAACCCCAATCTCATGATTCAATTCCCAAATTGAATATAATTAATGTTGCAAATAATATTTTACCTTCTATTCCAACGTAAGCCATACATATCACCACGTATAGTAATATGTATAAATAATGTTCGAATAGAAAATAAAAAACACTATTTGCAACAGAAAAATGGCATCCGAATTATTCAAGCAACACACACCACACACAACAAACCAAAACCCCGTTGATTAAATTAAATGGCCCCCACCGTAATCATATCAATCAATCATCTTCAGCTCTCACATTGAAGAGCGGCCTTGATTTTCTGAACGGTGCACGATATAAGATTATTAACGGTCTCCACCGACTCTACCGTGAGCTTGGCCGTAGGCAAGCTATTCACCAAGATCTGAAACGCCACCGTCAGCAGCGAGCCGCCACTGCCGTCGGGGACGACCGCGAATCCCGACGGCAGCAGCGCCACGTAGGCGGAGTCTCCGCCGTTCATGACGACGTGCATCGCCGGAATGTCGACCGGCGCGTAGACCACAAGCGATCCCGACGCGTCTGTGCATGTCTCCTGCAGAATGAGCATGCTGCTCTGGTTGGAGTTCATGGCCTGTCGGGACATTTACAGAATTAGCCCTCGACTTTTTCTGAAATTCGGATCTCACTTCTGAGTCAACCCCTACTTTTCGTGAAAATTGCAATTAAGGGCCCCCCAAGGGGGCTGACACATTTCATGAAAACCTTTTCACACAAAAACCATGTATTTGACTTTTATACATGCCTACAAAAAACTACACACACCTTCGTCTTTATGGGTACTGCCAAATTACACATTTGTCCTATTTAATCATATTCTGAACCCCATAATTGCCCAGGGCACATGCGTCATTCCACCATTTTCCCCAATACTTTACCATTGTACGCATTACGTAATGTATTTATTTATCTAAATGTTGATACAATTTAATAAATTAATTAGAAAGACTTACACTGGCTCGTAGTAGTGAAACACAATTGCCATGATCCTGGCCTTTGGCGATGTGAGCCATTTCTTGCATGGGCCCACCATTGGAGAGTATGTCCCACTCGCTCCTCAAATGTTCGTTCCTTAGGAAGTCGAAGAGCCTCTGTGGCGACACCGGCAGCCAGACGGAGGTGGCCGCACTCAGGACCACTCCCGGCGGCTCGCCGGGGTCATCCACGCTCTTCCTCGTCATAACGCGGACATTCTCGTCCACGTTCTCTGCCCGGAGTTTGTTCCATTTGTGAACCGTGGAGGCGCACACCCCGGCGCAGAAGTTGTTGGTCATGCGCTGGGCTAGCTTCAGCATACTCCGCCTCCCGCCTGCTGTTATTGCTGCAAGGAAGAGGTCTCGAGTTCAATTCTCACTGTTTCAACCCTCCCGACTCAAATTAAAAAATTAAAATAAAATAGTGCTCACCGGTATGGTCTCGAGTGGGAAGGTTGGAGGACATGAGGATGGCGAGACACTCGCATTGTCGTTGGAGCGTGGCAACCCACCTCTGCGAGCCGAACCCCATACCCGAGCTGATCATGGCTCGATACAGCTCATGAACTGCACTCTCATCATACTCACTATGTTCCACCCATGTAACCTACACAATGTATATCTCCAATTTCAATTGCTATTAATTACTCACACCATGCAATTACAATTCAATTATTTAGTCTCACCATAGATAATCTCAATTTCATGTAAAATCCATTTTTTTTTTAATTTATTTCCGGAAATGTAGGTGCGAGGTTTGTTGGCAACAATGTTAGCTGAATTAAACATAGAGAAACGTACTAGGTGTAGTCAGATGAGATAGACTGTCACGTGACAAGACAAATGTAGCTAGTTTTTAGGGGTGTTGACTATAGTAGTGAAAGGGGGGAGCACATCTTGACAATTGACATTGGTAATTACAAAATAATGTGCCAAAAAATTACTAAATTGTATGAAATTAATATAAGTCTGCGACGTATTGATCGAGAGAGTATCAGTCAGAAAGATCGGAATAGAAACATCAAAGTATTAATTTAATTTAAGTTAATTCAATTCAATTCTACCGTACCCATTCTTTTGATGATTACAAGAATATAATCTTGCTTCCGATCATATATATATGATAATTAATGTGTCCCAAGGAGGAAAAACAGGAGTAGTAGAGCCTTCTATCCATTATATTAATCAACTTACTAATATATTAAGTCCAAAATCCAAGAGTTAATTAAGATATTATTTTCGTGGCACGAGAAGCATCTTGTCTACTAATTAAAGATTATGATATATATATATATATAGGTCAAATATGCCCTGCAGTCCTAGATTTTCTATAATGAAATAAAATACAAGATATATATATATAATTATATATGTAGATAGGAAGATACATATACATATACATATAGATGGTGTGATGAGTAGGAGGTGTGCATGAGTCAATTAAATGTGCTCAACTAAGACCGAAGAAATGCAGTTGCTTCAACGAACTTATTTAAAACAATAAGAGGTGAAGGATACCAACCCTTTGAGAGAGTCAATAAATGTGAAGAAAAGGAGTGTGGAGGTGGAGGTGGAGCTGTATGTATTAAGTAAGAAGCCAACAAAATAATGCATGAATTTGTTGGGAAGATGAAATTAATGTAATTACCTTGGAATAGCCATTAGGCATATCTTGCACTACACAGCCGGAAGGAAGCCTCCGGCAACTCGGATATGCCGGCGCACCACCGGAACTCTCTCGGATGGTGTCCACGGAGACGTCCACCACCGCCCAAACGCCCTCCGCGTGCTGCTTGCAGAACCGGAGGAAATGGACCTCTCGCACCGGAACCAATGGTGATAGAACTTGCAGCTCACCATGCATCTATTATATTAAATTAAATGTTATTTTAGCTAGTTAGTTGAGCAAAATTAAATAAAATACAATTAAAATGCTCTAAATTAATTTAATTAAGAAGATTATAGTATTAGTTACCAGCTGAAGTGCACCATTCCTTGTTCCTCCCATACCATTTGATATTACATCTGTAGTTGTGGTTCGTGCAATTATACAAGGAAACATCTCCGCCCATTTGTTCTATCGAAATTAAAGAATATATATATTAACGTCGTAATTAATCAAGAAAGAAAGATATACTGAATGAATTAATAAACTCACCGAGTCCATCAATGTCTCAACGAGAGCTAAGCTGTTGATAATGACCATACCAGTCTCTCGTGAAGCCTCTGCAACAAATCCATTAGGCTTCATTCCAATGCAAGGAGTGAAGCTTCTCGAATATTCTTCACGATTCAACACTTCCCTTCCACTTTCCAAGCTTCTAATCCAAAGCGGCTCGTTTGTCTGCGCGATTTTCACCAGTTCATCCATGGCCGCCAAGGCCAGCTCCAAATACATAGATCGCTCCAGCGATCTCTCAATCGGGGTGGCCGCATTCATCGTTGATTTCGCCGGAGAAATCACCGGAAGCGGGCTGCCGAAATCCAATGGAAGAGTCGTGGTGACGGTGTTTAAGCCTCCGAATCCATTGTTTCCGACTCCGAGTTCTAAGCTTGAATTAGGCATCGATGCAGCCAACGCCGGAATGGGGCGCCCCAAGAATTTTCCGGCGAGGGCGCAGACGCGATCCAATTCATCTTTTAGTCTGGCATTCTCAATTCTGAGGTGCTGCTCCTCTAGGGAAACGTCGCCGATCATGGCGGGGCCGCCGCAGTTCGTGCAGATGGGATTCCTCATTGCGTCTCTTATGGACATGTTCTCAGCTCGGAGCTTGTCGTTTTCTTGCCGGAGAATCGAATTCTCGTGCCGCTCCAGTTGTGTCTGTGAAGAGCAGCAATAAAAAACTTTCTAAGATAATCCAAAAAAAAATCAACAAGAGAAAAAGTAGAAGAAAAGAGAGCCCCCCCGCCCCTCCCCACCTCTCTCTCTCTCTCTCTCTCTCTCTATACCTACCTTCATCTGAGTTCTTCGATTCTGAAACCAAAATTTGACCTGCCTAGTCTCCAAACAAAGCCTTTTGCTGAGTTCCAACCTTTGCTTTTCGTCGGGGTGAGGGCACTCCTTGAACAAACTACAAAAATCAATCATGATGCAGAAATTAAAGCAACAGAAACCAAAATATTGAAACTGGAAATTAAAAAAGAAGAGAATTTTAATTTGTTGAAGACAAGAACCGACGATTCGAGTTCTTGGATTTGCTGAGGTGTGTGTCGGTGGTATCTCTTCTTCCTGGGCGGGCGGTCGGAACCCTCTTGATCGTCTCCGGAGGCGCCGTCCATGTTATCGCTCCCAGATCTGCTCTCGTGCTCTTCATCTCTGCTTCTTCTTCCTCCCACAACATTACTGGATTCGTAATTCTCCGTAATTATTCTTCCCATTTCTTGTCCCTCCATCCCCGTTTGCTGCACAAAAAGAAAGAGTCAGTTCGTCAGTCTTCCCATGTCTGTGAATAGAGAGAGGGAGAGAGAGAAATAGAGGAGAGTGAAAGGGGTGGTACGTACAAGAGCTAGAGAGAGGCCGGGGGAATTGAAGACGGGTTTGGAGGAGAGAGACTGAGAGACGAGGCGGGGAGGAGCAATCGCGGCGGCGGGCATGTTGCTGCTGATAATGGGGGTGTTGATATTGCTGCTGCTGTTGTTGTAAGCCAAATCTGCTGCAATTCTTGCACTCCCACCGCCACAAGAATTGTTGTCAAGAAAATCCCCAAAATTCATTAATTTTTTTCTTTCTTTCGCTTTTTCTGTTCCTTTCCCTCTCTAGAGTTATTATGAGAGCTTGCACTTTGTTCAATGATTAACACTTGTATTGACAGATACAAAATATATATGTATTGTTGTATATATACCAGAGAGCAGAATTTAACGTTGTGAATAGAATGTTAGCTAGGAAATGGAAAAAAGAAGAAGAAAAAGAAGAAAAATGGAGAGGTAGAGGAGACAGAAGGCCTATATCCAAATGTCTCCAAACTGCCTCTCAGAGAAGATGAAAGCTTTTGTGCTTTGATGATTTACTGTGAGAGAAAGAAAGAGAAAGAAGGCAAGCCCAGAACCCTTGCTCCTCCTTCTCTATCCCTCTCTCCTTTCTTTCTCCTCCTCTACAAAACAATCGGCTGTTTGTTTTCTCTCTCTAAAAATCCAATCTTTATTCGAATAGTATAGGAAAAGGAAAATAAAGATGGAAATGAAAAGAAGGGGGGTTTCAAGAAAACCCTAGCTGTGAGGGCTTTTCTGTTATCCCAATATCTGCATGCTTGACTTGGGAAAAGCTAGTTTTCATGCCTAGAAAAGCTGAAAAAGAAAAAGAAAGAAAGATAGAGAGAGAGAGGGGGGGATGAGAGAGAAAAACACATGACGAGACAGAAAAAAGAAGGAAAAAAGGAGCAAAGTGAAGATAATACCCGCAATACTATGTGGAGTCTTGGAAGCCCACATATACATACGACCAAATTAACACAGAACTAAAAACTAAAAAGGGTCGGTTGACTCTCTCAATACCCACTAATGTTAGCATACAAATTTATTTTTTTATTTTTTTATTTGTAACCCCCCCCCTCTCTCTCTCTCTCTCTCTCTCTCTCTCTCTCTCTCTCTAGATTTGATGTGCTGTGACGGCAGTGAAAAAGGTGAGTGCTTTTTAACTCCGTAAAATAAAAATAAAATAAAATAAAATAAAAGAAAATTGTAGTGTAATATGAAAGCTATGTTTTCTTTATCTTGTTTCCTTACAGAGTACAGACTGTCAACCCCCTGGAATTTTCTTCCATCACTGTCCAAATTCACACCCTCCCCCACCCCCCTCTTACTACTATTTATATTTCTCGTTGGTCCACTAGCATAAACTCTCACTAGTTTGAAATCGTCAATTACTATCACATAATAATGTTACTTTACATTTCATTTCATGCTATACTATTTAAATTATGAGTACGTGTTTATATATATATATATATACACACACATATATATCTTTTATTTGTGAACACATGGCTAGTGTGTAAATAGTAGTGTATGATTTTGAAATTAGGATAAGAAAGACAGTATGAAAATTGTGCAAACACCAGGAGTTCTTTACAGATGTTCAATTAAGTATACTTAACACATTATTAAGAATTGAACAAACAATAGAGCAAGTAAAAAACACACGATGTGATAACCCAGTTTGATGGACACCTACTCTGGGGGACCTAGTCCAGTGATCAGAAACAATTCACTAATCCAGTACAAATACGTACTTGAGTTTTACATGATTGAACACCCTACACTCAACATCCTTTCACTAATTTATACCATCTTTCGTGAATTAAAGTATAAGATTTCACACTCTAGACTCCATCTTGGTTCTCACAAGTAAACTCACCCGATCCTATTTCTATCCAAAAGAATGAAACCTAATTGTTAGATAAAAAAATCTAAACACTAGGACACTAAACTTCACGTTGAACACTTAGTGAACAACTCTAGCTACGACAAACCCTAAAACTCAAAACATGTAGAGCTCAAAAAGTAATTTAATCTCTACAAATTATGTACTTGTTTGTCGACTCTAAATCTGCTATTCTATTTTTACGTTTCATAATGCTTAATTTTTATGTCTTAATACTTTTTTTTTACACATTCAAATTGCTCTAAAAAATGAAAATGGAGATTTGATTTTCAAAATTAAATTAAATTTTTTATTTTCAAAACAGTCTTCTGCAAAATTAAGCGCGAGTAGTTGTGTATTAGAGCTTATTTAATTTTCATAATAAATAATCATGAATCACGAGATAATTGAACATATCTTAAATAGTGTTGTACTTTTTTACCCTTAATTTATTCTATTTACAATTGGAAAAATAGTATTACTACAGTAAAACCTCTATATAAGAATACTCTATATAAGAATAACCTCCTTATAGTAATAAAAAGTTGTGGTCCCAACTCGGGACCAGTTATAAATAAGAATAACCTCTACATTGTAATATTCCGATATTTTTTTAGGACCATCCTTAAGAAATTTACCTCTATATAGTAATAAAGTGACATTAAATTTCATATATATTTAAATATCTATATAAAATGTCTAGAACTATTTTAACTACATATATTATATCAAACTTAAGATCATATGAAATACTTATCTAAAGTTAGTTGTGGCAGTGATTTAATTTTTTGGGTTAATATCACATCATTTAACTTGCACGTTATAAGTAATTAGTTAACACGACCACTTTCTTGTTGAATCTAAAACATTTTCAGCTTGTCCAACATATTTGAAGCTTGTTGACACAATACTTTTTCTATTTCTACACTATCATTCTCTGAATTATCACCATGCGCATCTTGCGTGATTCATATATGATGTATTCTTCGGTTAGAGCACTTGAATGAATTTTACATACCTTTTAAATTCATGTTTTTAAATATGAAGGGACATTTCCAAGTGTTGTATAATATATATTATTTTTTTTAAAAAAATAATGATTTTTATATGTAAACTCTATATAAGAATAACCTCCCTATAGTAATATTTTTCTCTGGTCCCAACAATATTACTGTATAGAGGTTTTACTGTATTACATTCTCCCCCAATTAATAATACCCGTTGTTGATCTTCACAGATTAATGAATATGATGCATTCACTATTTACACACAAGATCTATATTGGCATGCTAAGGATCACACGCGCACAAATGGAGTATATAACATAGTTCATTTTTTCAGAAAAGATAATCATTTCCTTTCATTATAAATATTATATATGTACAAATTTGAAATTTTTTTCAAACATAAAAATAATTAAAAAAATTAACCTTAAAAATAAATATAAACCCTTAAAAGATTGAAAATAAATCCAATGAAATTAAAAAATAAATTCTAAAAAGATTGAAAAAACAATTATTATAAAATTTGAAAAAATAAATCCTAAGAATTAAATGTGAACTCTAAAAAATTGAAAAATAAACTCTAAAGTTAAAATATATAATCTTAAAGAATTAAATTAAAAAACACTAAATTTAATAAAATAAAACAAAAAATATAAAAATTACATGATGCGAGAATGAATAGAATTATCAAATTTAGGAACACAATTAATAATTGATTTTTTTTAATCCTGAGTTAGAATGAAGTTATAAATGAGATTGCAATATAGTGTTTGAACATATTTGATCAATTTTGTGAGATTTTGATGTAGAGTTAATCTATACAACACTAAATGTAACACATTGTTTAATATTCGATTTATTTGCATTAATTTTTTGCTTTCTATTAATCTAAAATGTAATAACAATTGCGATTATATATGATCATACAATAATAAAGAATATTATTATTAGTTTTACAAGATATTTGGTACAATATAAGTTTATTTAGTTCTTATAAATATATATTGAAATTAAAAATTTAAAAATATGTACTAAAGTATGTGATGGGACTTTTTCCAACTAGCACAATCAATCCTAAACAAATTTTAATTAACTAATCTCATATTTGCAAGTGTACAATCGTGTAATATGTGGAATTAGGACGAACAAGAGGAGTGAAGATAACTCAAGTTATCAAGTACCGATTTCATGCTATTCCGCAAGTTAAACGGAACGAATACATTTTTGTTGGGATTTTATACTCTAGGCATAAAAGTAAGCAAATTCAAGATAGTCCACTATAATATGAAAATTGCAACACAAACACAATCAAGAGGATTAACAAGTAAATAAAAAGGCTCTAGGGTAATGATCACTAACATAGGCATAGGAATAATTTGGATAAAAACCATGCTACATCATCTCATGTGATTAACACTTAGCTAATCCTAGAACTCTCACGAGCTTCTAGCATATAATTGGATAAACAAGAATTTTCCTATCTCTAGGACTAAATCCCAATTTTACCAAATTAATCACAATTAATCACCAAAACCAATGCAATATTCAACTCTCGTTTAAAGATCAAATTGAATTCATAAATCAATCACCCATATCAAATTTCTTTTCTCAAAGGCAATTCAACACAAAATCACACTTTAGATGGCCAACCCAAAGCAAGATGAGATCATAACCTTGATTTATGAATAATAGAGAGAGGATAGAAGCATAAATTTCACACCCAAAAATCCAACACCCAATGTCAATTCACATTACCCTAGAACTAAGGAAAATTAGCTACTCATGCTTGAAAATGGAAGAAAGCAAAAATCAACAAGAAAAATAAATAACATAGACAAAGATTAGAGTAAACCCAAATGATATTGAAAATCTTCAAAACTTGAAATTGTCTTCTACAAAATTCTCTTCCAAGCTCAAGAACTCTTATACAAAAATTCTCTACAAGCTAAGTCTACTTTGGGGGCTATGAGATGTGTTAACCTAGTTTTTCAAACCAAGATTCGTATATATACTACCCCAATTTCCGCATATTAAAAATAAAGCAAAAATGGGAAAAGGGGCTAAAATTAGGAACACGCCTGGGGGCACGACACGGGCTCAGTCGCGCCCCCTCTTGCTCGGTCAGGTCACGCCGGGTGGCGCGACCGAGCTGGTCGCGCCTAGGGTCTCTATGCTCGGGCCACGCCTCAACATAGCCTTTTGGTCCCTCTGAGTGAACGCGCACTCACGCCGTGTTTGTGCTCGCATCGGGCTCGGCTTGGGTCGCGCCCCCTGGCGCGACCGAGCTGGTCGCGCCTCCTGGCACTGTGCTCGGGTAGCGCCTCAACACGGTGTACTCGCGCCAACACTGTGCCCGAGTCGCGCCTTGTTCTGCTTCTTGGAGACTCGATCCGCTTGATTCACCTTGAAACACACATGGATGTGTTAAACACATTTATTATACGTACAACTTAACGGAAAAACAACATTTAAAGCGGAAAATAAAGAAAAATGACATACTATACAAACGAATTATGCTCGGGAAAAAGGGTGAAAATCCCGTTTGTCAGTATGATTTTGAATTTTTGAGAGTTAATTATTGGGCAATTTTAAACATAGTCATGTTTTTTCTCAATATAGCCCCATATTTTAAATAAAACAAATATATTATTTATAGTACTCCATCCCTCTCAATAGCAAGGTCCACATTGCCTTATTTGGCTGTCCCAATAGCAAGGTCCACTACCATATATGGAAATAATTAATGTCAATATCAAAGTGGACCCCACTTATTTTATATTACTTTTTATTATAATACTCCTTAAAGAAATGGACCCCACCTACTTTATCCACTACTTAACCAACTAATCCATTTTTTCTTAATCTCCGTGCCCAATAGCAAGTGGACCTTGCTATTGGGACGGATGTAGTACTATTTTACCCTCATAAGTTATAGCCCCTAAATTAAAACCATTACTAAAAAAAAACCCACCTTCCATAGCCCCCTAACTTACTCAACTAAGCTCTTATTAGAAAACGAAAATAAAACATAAAGCCCCCTTTTCCTATAGCCCCCTAATTTAATTAAACCCTTATTAGAAAAGAAAAATAGAAAACTGTAGCCCCCGATGCTGAAGTCACTCAAGAAATCATATATAAAGAAAATTAACAGCGTTTGTGTGGCTCTTCTTCAATCATCTTTCATCAGTGTGAAAATCATAAAAAAAAGAGAATACACTTTCTATATACCAACTTGTATATTGTAATCAGTTGCTTCCACTCGAATGGGAGCGACAGTAGAGGGCTCCTACTATTGGGAGATTTAGGCTCGACGTCGACTATGTTATCGATGTGTTCACTGGTAGAGGAGGTGTGGGGGCTATTATGCGTGATTTTCGGGGATCAATGGTGGTTGTTATGGCAAGGCCAATTGACAAGCTATACACAGTTCTAGCTGGAGAGTTGCGGGCTATTTTTCGAGACATCTAGCTGTTTGCTGAAAATGAATTAGCACCGGCTGAAGTTTTCTCTGATTCATTACTTGTTGTCCATGTTCTTATGGAAGAAAAAAATCCCAAAGCACTGTGAGGAGATTTTTGTGGTAATATCTTTAGCAAAAGAAGTCTGTGTGTTATCAATTAATCATGTTCAACAGAAAGCTAATGAAGCAGCACATGCATTGGCCAATTATGCAAAAACTGTAGATATTGTTGATATGTGGTCTAGCACTTGTCCAGAATGGTTGAAAAATATTGTAGCAAATTAAATAATGCAGAGCAGTTTTCTTTTTTAAAAAAAAGTACTAACAGAGAGAGTTGTGGTAGAGAGTAGAGAGATATATAGTTTTGCTCAGACTTAAGCTTCAATCATAGAACCATATATAAGACTTCGTCTCCAAAAATCCAATTGTTATTGCAGAGAAAGGGAATTGTTGTGTTAGATTGGATTTGCATCCAAATACACATAACAAGGCAAAAGGGAAAACCGAGAATTCAAGAAAATGAAACACGAATTTTGTCAAGATTATCAATCTTAATTCACTATTAAATAGAGCACTAAACATAAAAGATTTTGTATTGATAGGCATGGTGATTTGTATATAAGGTAGCTACGGAATATGGGGTTGTAACGATTTTTCTTTTTTAGTAATGGTTTTAATTTAGAGGGCTATGAGGGTAAAATAGTACATATAAATAATATATTTATTTTATTTAAAATATGGGGTTATGTTTAGAAAAAACATGGCTATGTTTAGAATTGCCCTTAATTATATGTGGGGACTGGGATGTTAATCCAGTCCAAAATATGTGGGCTGAACCAAAGTAACCCGATAAAAAAGGTTAGAATCGTAAAATTCTAATCCGAAAGAAATTTATCCTGGATCGGATCGATACGAAACAATATGGCAACTTGATAAGGCTGGTTGAATTGACTTCAATACAAACAATGATTTCTTAATTTGTATCCACAGTTTTCATAATAGTGGAAATATATAAAACTAGCCGGTCAAACTTTAAAAAAGCTTAATTTAGCCACTAACTTTAAAATATACTTTTTTTAGCCAGAATGACTATTTTGCCCCTGCTTGTTGCGCGCATTGTTCGTCCAAAGTGGCTAAAATAAGTATGTTTAAAACTTACTGGCTAAAATAATTTTTTTAAAAATTTAAGTGGCTAAAATAAATTTTGCCTCTTCATAATATTATTTATATATATGTTTTGGTTAAATGTTGAAAATTTTGTTTTTGATGTATTTAAATTTAAAGACATAAAATATAATCATTAAATTTATTTTTATTTTTAATTTATTTGTGGTAAGCTACGTTATATTTAGTGTTTATTAATTTTAGAAGCTTATCAGATTGTCACCAATAGACAAATTTATACATATTAAGATATTTTGTAATCTCGTTGGCATGTTGACCTAGCCCGAAAATCGAATATTTGGGGTTATGACAAAAAATATGTAGTCGTGGTAAAAGAGAAATTCTAAACTCAATCCATGAATTTCTCTTTATAGCCTTACTACATTATAATATATATATATATATATTAATATGATAATACTTTTTCACCCCTTAACTCTCAACACTTAAAAACCTAACATATCCCCCCACACACGTTTTTTAAATTAAAAAAAAAAGTGAGAACGATACAAAAACAAGATAATCATAGCTCATGTTTCAAATGTTAAATACCATTATATTATTATCAAAGACAAGAAGAAGAAAGGAACAAATGTATGCGCTTACCGCGTTACCCCCTTCAAATTGCAATATTGTTGTTTGTTTCGTTTTTCATTTTTTTTTTTGGCTTTCTCTTTAATTAAAATAGCCAAAATGACATATATATATATATATATATATATATATACCGAGGAAAAAAAGTAAAGGAGCAGTGGCCGATGATAGGGCAACGAGAGAATTATAAGAATAATCTTATAGTAGGGTTATGTCAATTTTCTTGCAAAGAAAATGGTTAATTTGGTTGTGGATGGGGAAGAGGGCAGATGCGAGGTTGGAGGGAGTGGGAATGGTGAAGCGAGAGAGACTGATGAGAAGTTTTGATTGCATTCCGCAATATTGAATAATATATATTTTGAAGTGTAAATCTATAAATATAAACAAAGAAAAAGTAAAAAAGGGAGAAAAAGGCAACATATAAGGACATAGTAGTTTCATGGACAATATGGAGTTATGACACACTTGTCCCCACACCCAATGATTGGGTAAGTGTACTTTTTACAATTTTTAAATAACTAAGCATGAAATGCACCTAACCTAACATTAAAAAATGTTCTGAAATTGTAGTAACGAAAATGTTTCGTAAACATTATAACGAAATTGTAATAACGAAAATTTTGGTTATATCAATATAATGAAAATTGTTCATTAATAACGAAAATTGTTCATTAATTATAACGAAAATATACAATTTTTGAACTATATCGTTATATTATTATTATAACGAAAATTTTATTAACGAAATTTTCGTTATCATCATAACAAAATTATAATGAAAATTTTCTATAATGAACTATAACGTTATATCGTTATAACGAAATACTTCATTATTAGAAATAAATATCGTTATTAAAAAATGAACAATATCGTTATAATGAACTATATCGTTACTAATAACGAAACTGTAATAATAACAATAACGAAATTACTATTATTATTAATAACGAAATTGTAATTGAATAACGATTTTTTTCGTTATCAATATAACGAAATTTTGATATTGAATAACGAAATTTTTCGTTGTGCATAACGAAAATGCATAATGAAATTTCGTTTTTGAATAACGAAATTGTAATCGTTATGGCCGATCAAGTTTTAACATAAATGCGTTATTGTTTCTTTATGTGTTGGTCAAAATTAGGTAGGTAAAATACATAAATTTGTATTTGTATAGGTAGGTATTAGTTGAGGCAAATTAAATTCAATTTAATGCATTTAATTTTGTGTAAGAGAGGTTAGCGGTATAATGTACTTATATTGAAGGTAGGGTTTGATCCCGAACATTCAACACCAAAACACAAAAAATATATTGAGAGCTTGATATAGAAGAATACTGAAGAGAGCAACGACGTCTTCATCAAGAAAATACTCTCCGGCCGCCCTCGAAAAGTTTTAAATTTTGAAAGGTATGTTTCGAGTTTATTTGTAAAAGAAACGTAGGATTTTTGTTTTAAAGGTACCTATTGTTACGTTTCTATGTTTCTAGTTCTAAAATAACATGTAAATTTATAAACTAGTGTTGTGGATGCTTGATTTAATTTTGTAACCTTAGGCTAAAAGCGTAAAGGTGGAATGAATTTTCGTTATGCATAAAATGAATTTTCGTTATGATTTCACTTTAGTTACGGCTAAATTTTCGTTATTCATAAAATTAATTTTCGTTATACATAATATGAAAATTATCGTTATGGCTTTACTTTAGTTATAATCAAATTTTCATTATTGCCTAAATGAGTTTTCGTTATGGCTAAATTAATTTTCGTTATGCATAAAATGAATTTTCGTTAATGTTAATTTTGTATTTTCGTTGTGTTGAAATTAGATTCTCGTTAATGTTAATTTTTATTTTCGTTATGTTGAAAATTTAGTTTTCGTTATGCATAAATTTAAATTGTCGTTATCTTTAAAATTAACTTTCGTTATGTTAAAATTAAATTTTCGTTATAGTTCAATTTAAATGATCGTTATGGTAAAACCAAAGTTTCGTTAGTGATAAATTAAATTTTCGTTATCTTTAAAATTATCCATCGTTATGCTTTAAATTGTCACTAAAGTTTCGTTATAAATAAAAAATATTATTCATTTCGTTATGCTTAAATTATGCTTTCATTACTGTCAAATTTTACTTAAAATTTAAAGTTTCGTTATGCTTAAAATTGAATTATCGTTATGCTTAGAATTGAATTATTTCGTTATGCTTGAAATTATCATTATGCTTACGTGAAAATAAATTTTCATTATCTTTAAATTGGAATTTTTTGTTATCACAGATGGTTAGACGTCGTATAATTGTACAACATAGTGGTCGTTAGAAGAGAGCTCAATATGTAGATGGTGTGGAGGAGCTGATCATCATGTCATCTGATGATATCTGTTTTAGGACACTGATGAGAGAGATACATGAGTTACTGGAGACCGATCCCATCTCTGTCGAGTACCAGTTATCATGGATGTCGAGCACCAATAGCGGGAGACAGATCAAGACAAGACTCAAAGATGATGCTGATTTGCTTGACTTGCTCCACGAGCAGAGTCAAGAGATGATTGTGTATGTTGTTCAGAGAGGACGCAGCAGCTTAAGGGTCATCCCTGACACCGTGTCCGAATATAGAGAACCGGTCAGAGAGGAGGTTCGTGATGATACGCAGCAGTATGAGGCTCCAGAGCACGATTTTGACGACAATGCATTCCCTCATGAAGGAGGAGAAGAAGAAGAAATTCCTACTACTGATGAAGAAGCGGAGGAGAATGTGAGAACGGACTTGCTCGAATCAGTGTTCACAGAGTTCACGGGATGAATTCGTTCTACAGGGGGTACAGAACGATTGATAGGCATGATCGGAGGAGCATCATCGTCGAACACTAGGGCTGAGGATGTATCTGAGAGGGGTGGGAGCAATTGGCTTGTTCCAATTGCGAATATTGACGTTGCAGGCCCACTGAGTTGGGACGAGCCTTCAGCAGCCAATACGGATGAACTTCATAAGGGTGCGATTTTCCACACCAAGGATGATTTGGCACTGGCCGTAGGTCTGTATCACATGCAGAATCGAGTGGAGTATGCTGTGTATCGATCGAACAAGACACGGCTGGTCTACATTGCAAGCATGGCAGGAAATGTCCGTTCAAGCTGTGTGCCGTTGTGGATGGAGTTGTTTGGAGAATCTACAAGTTTGACGGCACTCACACTTGCCACATGGATATAAGCCGAGTTGCCCCATGACAAGTGCCTGCACGGGTGATTGCAAAGTATTTTTCACGTAAACTGGTCGATGAGGGGGTTGTTCTGAAGCCCAAAGAGATGGTCTCCGAGCTTCTACGTGAGTACGGGATTCAGATTGATTACAGTTTCGCTCTGCGCTCGAGGAACATTGTAATTGAGATGATCTATGGGGACTTTGATAAGTCTTATGCGCAATTGCCCGCATTTCTACACACGTTGCAGATGCGCAATCCCGGGACATTGTACGAGTTTCAGACGAACACCGTACATGAGCTGAAGTATACATTTTTGGCACTCGGACCATGTATCAGTGCCTTTCATGCGGGTGCAAGACGAGTGGTCGTGATTGATGGGACACACTTGAAAGGGAAGAACAAGCGGATTTTATTTGTTGCTGTGACGAAGGACGCCAATGAACAGGTGTTACCTATTGCAGTTGGTATCGGTCTGATCGAGAATAATGACACTTGGATCTGATTCCTGAATCGATTGCATATCACTTTGGGCGAGATAGAAGACCTCCTGATCGTGTCCGATCAGCACAAGAGCATTAAGAATGCTGTCGCGGCTGTTTTTCCAAGAGCGACACACGGATTGTGCTATTATCATCTACAGACTAAGATGGCAAAGCGCGGGTCCAATGTCATTGGGTTGTTTAAGGAGGCTGCCTATGCATATCGGACAGATGTATTCCAGAAGCACTTGTCAGCATTGGAAATGCTGAGCAGACCAGCATACGAGAAGCTTTGTACTATTGGTCTGCAGCATTGGTCCCGATCGCAGTGTCCCATACGGCGTTTCGGATTCATGACATCTAATGCGGCTGAGTCACTTAATGCCCGTCTACTGTGGGCTAGGAGACTGCCTGTTTGCTCAATGCTTGAGTCGTTCAGGAAAATTGTGGAAGAGTGGTTTGTTGAGCGTCGGGCTGCAGCGCAGAAGTGGGATCACGTGTTGACACAACCCATTGTGGACAAGTTATCCAAGAATGTCGAGCAAGGACGATGTTTTTCCGTTTGATGCATAACGAAAATAACATAAACGCATAACGAAATTCAAAAATAAACGTAACGAAAATGAAAATTCAATGTAACGAAAATCTAATATAAAAGGCATAACGAAATTATTTAAAAGGCATAACGAAATTATTTAAAAGGCATAACGAAAATCTACTTTCACAAATAACGAAAGTTTTAACTTTAATATATCAAAATTTAAAACGCATAACAAATGTTTAACTTTTACCATAACGAAAATTAACTTCTAGCATAAAGAACGATTAACTTCTAGCATAACGAAAATTAAATTCTAGCATAACGATTTGAGTTACATATTGCCTAACGATTATTATAAATAAGAATAACAATTACTCAAACAATTAGCATAACGATATATTAAAAATAGAATAACGATTAATTAAAATAACCTTTCGTAATATACTTTCGTTACAGATTAAGGGCATAACGATATATTAAAAATGTAATAACGATTAATTAAATTAACCTTTCGTTATGCAATTTGAAGTATTTTTTAATTACAGATTTTAGCCATAACGATTATGCAATTAAACTATTTTCGTTATGCATTAAACTACTTCCATTATGCAATTTAAATACTTTCGTTATGCATTAAACAACTTTCGTTATGCAATTTCGCTATGCAATGAAACTACCATCGTTATGCAAATACACTTTCGTTATGCATCAAGACTATCGTTTTACATCTAAAAATCTCACGTTACTCCAGATCTAACAATTAAACATGGAAATTTCTTTCACCAAAACATGCTTTTATATTCTCGAAACAAGCTAACCTCTGCCGAAATTTCTCCTACCGAACCCGTCCGAAGATCTCTTGTATTCTCCATCTTCGATTAACAGTTCTATCAATTAAAAATAATGGGTGATTAGATTATGATGACGATACACGAGAGAGAGATGAGAGGAGAGACGAGAGATGGGAGAGGGAGAGATTTCAACCTTATCCCTTTCGTGGCGGAGTCAAGGGAGCAGATTTGAATTTATTTATTTTTTTGGTTTTTCGTTACTTCTTCTTATCGTTACAGATGGTGGAACGAAGAGAGGGAGAATGAAATAACACAGCTTGAGAGAGAGCAGATGAGAGAGAGAGTGTGTGAAGGGGGTGGTTACAAAATTTAATACCGAGATTTTGAAGAATTAATACCACAGCTTTTTTTTTTTTTCAAACTAACATTGAGTTTGGATAGACGAGAGAGGGAGAGATTTTATCCGATTTTATTCCATGCAAATCTTTTATTTTTTCTGCATGAAAAGTACAAATATGTAAGATGTTTTTTCAGAAAAGTAAGGGAATATTCAGTTTTTTTAGTCAAAGATTTTAAACATAGTACAAATTGCTCATATAACTCCTACCCCCTTGTTCGGTATTTATTTTCACCTAAACTGCAAGTGTACAGCGAGGCTTATAGGATAGCGGTGAACAAGGTCGTATCCACAGAGATTTAATATTTAACTAACTAAGTACTAGAACTTAACTCCTAAATGCTATCTAGACAACCGATTAAAGTGCTTGAACTAATTAAAGTACTTAAACATATAATATAAATGGAAACACAGAGAAGAAAGAGTAAAGAAGAAACAACGGAGAAAGACGAATTCTAGAGTTGGAGAATCCTTATCTAATCCATTTATTTTCTTGTTTCATTACACACCTATGTAGGGACTTAAATCTAGCTAGAACAACCACAATTATACCTTAAACCTTCTCTCGAAGTGCCTAAAGCGTGGATCACACAACTAGTATTAACGTCTCCGTTCAATGCCTAGCATGCAACTCCTAATGCCTCCCAGGGTCTATTGTTCTCTCAATTAACATCAACCCTTTCGAGTGTTATTGATTAATGAGTTAATTACTCCAGATCACGTGTTAAAACTCCTCTCTCGATTTATGAATTAACACATCAAATTGTATCATTTAGTGATCAGTTAAACAATACAGATAAAAACAAGAGTAATCAAAGATCAAGATAAAGTCATAGGAAATATGATAAAACCAATAAAATAAACTTCATAAACAATTCATCATCCAACCCTAGAAAACTAGGGTTTAGCTATCCATATAAATATAGAAAACTAAAATCCAACAAGAAATCATGTCTAACAGAAATAAAGATAAATAAAATCCGGAAGTAATTATTCTGTCTCTATTCTTGCTTGGCTTGAATCTCTTGGTCTTGCTCTCCGTGTTCTTCTCTGCAACTGTCTATCTCTGTGTTTAAGAGAGGAATATGGTGTGTCTTGTTGTGGTTTTTGGTGTTATGGTAGGGTTTTGATATCCCAATTTTCGTGTTTGAGGAGGTATATATAGTGTTGGAAGTATCCCAGTCGAAAAAGGAAAGAAAACGGGCCAAAATAGGCCAAAAATCGGACTCCCAGGGCTTCGTTCGCGACCTCGCTCAC
Source organism: Perilla frutescens (assembly GCA_026008535.1). Taxonomy (NCBI): domain Eukaryota; kingdom Viridiplantae; phylum Streptophyta; class Magnoliopsida; order Lamiales; family Lamiaceae; genus Perilla; species Perilla frutescens. The sequence continues at coordinate 37,219,031 of BRKX01000012.1, forward strand.
GACCCAGTCACCCGCGACTCGGGTCGCGAGTCCACGTGGCATGACGTGGCAGAAAATTCGCGACCAACCTTGAAATTCGCGACCGGGTCGCGAGTAAAACAAAGGAGAACCCTGCCTCTATCGCGAACGTACAATAAAATGGAGAAGAGGTGATTCGCGACCAGATTCGCGACCTCCCCGGTCGCGAGTAAATTTCAGCTCCGGCAGCCTCTCACTATTTTGCTTCGTTCTCACTCGTTTCTCGTCCGATTGACCCGATTCTTTTTGCAACGCGTTCCTAACTTGATTTCCCATCTTTTTAGGGTGTTCCCACACTCATTTGAGGTCCACACAAAAAATGGCATTAATTCCCTTCACAATGAACAAACACGTGACATTGCACAAAACATAGGAAACTATGCAAAACTCAACACTTCATGCATGCAATGCCCATTAAATACCACTCAAATGTACCTCAAAATACATGTAAAATATGATGTTATCACCCCTTAAAACTTGCCCAACTATACCAGTTTTAACATTTTTTTGTTTAGATAAAAATTTCTCCCTATTTTGAAAATGCTTTACATGCAATTTTGTTGTAAAATTATTGTTAAAAGAGATTATTTGATTTGAACTAAAGCCAAAATGTGAAAACTTTAATCTGTAAAAGTGCCAAAATAGAAATGAGCTGAGAGTGAGGGCTATAAATGGTGTAGGGGCTATGTTAGGTTATATGTGTTGCGGATTAAGGATAAAAAATATTGTCACATTAATATTTATATTTTATAATGCAATAAAAGCTATAAAGATAAATTCAGAGAGGTCATGTTTAAAATTTTCCCTGATAAAAATATGATCCAAATTAGACTGAATCGAATAGTTTGACAACCCGATCTCATTAACCCTAAATACACCCTTAATTATATGGGTTAAATTGTAAATGTCTTATTTGTTAGATAGTATAATGGGGTGGTATGTACTTATGCCACTCTAATATTATGTTTTGCTTGTAAAATTAAAGTCCATGATTATGTAAGAGTCCGACATATGTCAATCATTTATATTGAAGAAAATGATCATTTTGGTACATTATGTTTGATCTATTATCACTTTGATATATACCCTAATTATTGTTACAATCAAAATGAGACCTTAACAATACTTGTTTTAACCATTTTAGTCCTGATTATCTGGAATATCAGGTTTATGGGTTATTTGGGCCATTCTTATAATTTTTAAAGTTCAAGGACCAAAATTATTAAAAATATTATATAATTTTAATTTTTTTAAAAACAAGTAACTTAATTTATTTTAAAAATTATATAATTTATTTTTTAAAAAAAATAATTTTTTTTTAAATAATATAATTATAATTTAAAAAATTTAAAATTTTTATAATTTTAGTTTTTTAAAAATTATATAATTTTATTTTTTAAAAAATTTATAATTTTAACTTTTCTAAAAATAATATAATTTATTTTAAAATTTTAAAAAAATTATATGATTTAATTTTTTTTAAAATATTTAATTTAATTTTTAAAAAATATGTAATTTTAATTTTTTTAAAAATATAACTTTATTTTTTAAATATATTATTAATTTTTTATTCTAAAAATATATATATTTTTATTTTTAAACATAAAAATTAAATAATTTTTTTAAAATTTTCAATATTTGTCCCTCAACTTTAAAAAAATATACAAATAACCCAAATGACCTATAAACGTGCTATTCAATGTAGAAACCAAAATCGTTAAATTATGTAAGGGCAACCCCAACAACTCCTTTAAACTCTATTTTTAGAGCAATTTGAGCCAAATTTCCACTCCAACAACTGCTCTATCCGGTGCTTCAAAATAGAGAATTGGGGTCTGCTGTTGTAAATATACAACTGCACTGTAGCAGCTGTAAAAACACTGGCTCACGTTATTTTTTTTTTTTTGTAATTGATGAAGGATATCTGATGTTACTGTTACTGTTCACAAATTTATTTTTTAAATTTTTTTTAATTCACGACGGATTGTTGAATGCAAATCGAGATATTTTTTTTAATCTCATTTGGCGCTTCGAAATGCATTAATCGACCATTTATGGGAAAAATATTCTAATTCAAAGTTTTAGAAAAAAATAGTATGTAATTTGTGTTTTTTTTTTTGCTGCAATATTATTGTGTTTTTTTTTTCTATGTTGTAATATTATAGTCTGTAATTTTTATTTTCATTTGAAATATTAGTATGTAATTTTTGTTTCTTGCAATATTATTATGAAACGTTTCCATGTTTTATTATTATTCAGTTTCAAAAATTTTAATAGTTATTTTTGTTGGAAAAATCTTAATTAAAATAAATATATAAAAAGGAATATTATGGAATATTTCTTTTTAGAGTAGAATTTAGAGTAAACTGTTGGAGATGAAGTGAAGACTTTACTGTATAATAGAGATAGAGGTTCTGTAAAATAGAGTAAACTGTTAGAGATGGCCTTAGTGCTTGTTTGCTACGTAGTATAAGGGTGTGATAAATACCTATGACACCCTAATACTATGTTTGCTACAATAATAAATTCTATGATCATGCAAGGGTCCGGCATGTGTTAACCATTTATATGGTATAACATATCATACCTTTCAGTGTGATATATAATACTATACATAATTATTAAAACCTACATACTAAAATAACCTTATAGATATTAATTTAAAATCTTATTATAGAATATTCACACAATGTATGGTAATTAATTAAATGATGTTTTAGGAATTGAAATTTTATATAGAATCTAATACATATAAGCAAAATTATATATTAGTAATACACATATTTTAATATACCAAAATATACATGATATTGCTATCTTATAATACGGTGTAACACATCACATGTCAAACTTATTCAACCTTATAGCATACTGTCTAGCAAACGAACCCTTACGGTATTATTTGGGCCGAAACAATATATATGATATCAAAAGTAAAAATGAGTCAAAAAAATATAGTACCAAAATAGTCATTTTCCCATTTTCGATCATTTTTCCCAAAGTAATCAAACAATAAATATGCATGCAAACTTCACATATTTGCCCTGTCTCTTTTTTCTTTTCTTTTTTTCCCCCTTTTTCATTTTCAATCAAAACGGACAGCGAGGGGATTTTTTTTTTTCGAATGGACATTAATTAGTCGATAATTTATTATACAATACACATTATTAATTATGTTTCATCGATTGTGTATCTGCGTTAATTAGTAAAATAAAAAAAAATAATATAGTGTATGATCCAAACAAATACTTGTAAGTAATAAAATTTTGAATTTAAAATCAATTAGACGTACCAAAAAATTTTAATTCAATATTTTTGAATAATCAATTTACACTTATCTATTTTTTGAAAAAAAAAGGAATATTAATTCATAGCCACTTGTTAGGCTGTTGTAAATAGGTTGATTTGGACCACCTTCATGCACAATCTAGCTATGATGGGCTAAAACCTAAAAGTAGTTAGTTATAATAAATTTGGGGATATGTCCTACTACCTTTCAATTTCCCTATAATTAATGTAATTAATTATCTACATTGCGAGGCCAATACGTTCAAATGGTTCAATAACTGTTTGACTACACTTAATATATATCGCTTTTAATTTAAACTATATTATATTGTATATTTAGAATAACTAATGAATACAAAAATCTGTGTGAGTTACGGGTCAAGATCCGAATTCAAACTCATATTCAATCAAATTTTCAGTGACATACTTATAATTTCATTGACGTTTAATTTTGTTTGTATCCTAATTTCGAACCGTACGTCTTATGAATTTTAAACCATTAGATGAGCTCACACAAGATTCTTTATTAACGATATATATATGTATAATTTGTTTAATAAATACGTTATTTTTAGATAAAATAAATCGTGTAATTTTTAAGATATCTTAATAGTTCCTCCTAAAAAAAATGATCCTAGTCATTATTTCAAATGTCACAAGATTTTATAGGTTGAGTAGTTGTCGTACCAGTGGGTTTGCTAAAAAATAATCCTAGTAATTATTTCAAATATCACGAGTTTTACTTGGCATCCAAAAAGAGAGATTTAGTCATCATTTGGAATAAGTTATAGAAAACTCTTCAAAGCAGACTTTGCAAGATCCGACTTTTGTCTTTTTTAATTTGGTGAATGGTGATGATGAAAACCTTTTTCAAACCACCTAGTTTTACAATGTTTAAACAATTTTCTATTTTTGGCTGACAAGGAAATCCCACCTCCACTATTTAATCATAAGGATATGCCTTCTCTACTTTTGTAGAATAACAACTTGTGAACTACACACAAAAAATAAATTAAATGATATTAGATTAATTAGACTCAAGCTTAAAATGCTGATGATATTTGTATGGATTAATATTAGGTTTTATTGTTTTAACTTAAGTGATTTAAAAAAAAAAATGAGATGACATTTCATAAATAACAATTTAATATCTGACATTTTAAGTATACCACAAATCTAATCCCAAGTCAAATTTTGGGCATTAAATAGTTCACCTGTATTATTGGTCCAAATATTTAAAATAACATGGAAAATCACTCATGTCATGCCACATCATACCCGAACGATATCATTTTGAAGGGAAAAAAATCACTCTTCCAACGGGAAATAAAACAATGTCCGGATCTTAATTTTAATTCCAGTTGGCAGAGTGGAATTATTTTTAAATTTTAATTTTTTTAGTCAAAACAATGTCATCCGAATATGATGTGGCACAAGTGATTTTTCATGTCATTTAAATATTTGGGAAAAAAAAAACACTTTAGCTATTCAAAGCTCGAAAATTGATCACCTACTAGATTTGCGAAAGTTTAAGATATCAGATATTAAATTATTATTTATGAAATATCATGATATTTTTTCGAATCACTTGAAAAATCGGGCTAAAATATGATATTAAGCCTATTTGTATTCAATTTGTGAGTTTTTTTTTTTTTCACACACCCGACCTGTAGTCAGCTTATTCAATATGTTAAAACTTTAATGACTATATTATTAATTATAATTTTAAGGATATGCACGCTACATCTACAAGAAAAAAAGGCAATAGACAATACATGAAATAAAGCGTGCTTTGGTATCTGTATTATCTATTACGGAATAGATGACGCGCCTACCCTTACATGTTGTCTATAGCCATTTTTACTTGCTATTTAATTTTAAGTTTATTTACGATATGATGATTCCAATTTTTCCGCAGGCTAGCTAATTGAATATATATTTCCCCCAAGTTTTCGGTAGAAATGAACTCAGATATGTTGATATATGCTGATATAAAATTTATATTAAATAGTCCAAACTACTTAAAGTTGCATATTAGAAGAGATTAACAATAAACATTTCTTATTGTTCAACAAATATAATTAATCTGTTAAGTTTATGAAAATCTTTTACCTTTCCTAAAAAAACACGATATGTACTGGCACTATTATTGGGGAAATATAAATGTATCTCACAATTCGTTATTCAAGTAAAAAGTTACTTAATTTTTATCGTTATCTGTTGCTTTTTATTCTTTTTTTTAGAACTGTTACTTTTTATTCTTTTTTTTTAGAACATTACTTTTTATTCTTAATTACGTACGTACCTTTTATTCTGTTTCTATTTCTATTTCTCACTTTATTGCATCTCGATTTGAACTAATTTGTGTATCGTCCCAATTAGTAATTTTAACATGTTTTGGGCATTTCATTTCATCACAATTCTTTCCCAGAGTCAAGCTCTCTATCTTTAATCATAATGAAATTAATCTAATACTACTTAATATACTTCCCCATAAACACGTTTTTAATATTACAGCATTAACATTACTTGATTTTTTTTTTCAAAAATTAATAAGTCAATTTAAACTACAACGACAATAATTAGGTTATCACATGTTAAGTTGAACGGGCAAAATAAATCATACTAATGTAGGAAATATTAGGATAACTGTTCATGACACTGTGAAAACTACTGCAGTTTATTTAGATGCATTTTTTTTTACTTTTATTTAGTTGGGAAGGGGGAATGGTATAATCTCGAATCCAAGACATCTCCCGTTCACACTTTACACATATATTTTCATCACTTGCCTATTGATCTAAAGTTATAAATTTTCTTTTGTTACCATTTCTAGTATTGATTTCTTGCATTACATTTACGTATGCATATAACTGACTCAAATCACATAAATGAAAGATCCCATATTTAAGATCCTACACTACACTACAGAGCATATAAATATTAATAAATCTAATCTACTTATTGACCTATCTCTAAAGTCATAGAAAATTAATTTTGCAGAATATTTTCTAATTAATTGAATTTATATGTAATCAAGAAAGTTGGTAGTTTGATATATCAACACACATACATGTATACTTCATAAAATGCTATAGTAATTACTATCTAGGTTTTTTAAAAAAAAAGGACTATGATATGAAGACTTGTAATTTTTAATTCACATACTGATGTATAGAATAAATATTCCAATTAAATGTGAGAAACATAACTACATATACGAGCAAGCAAACACATCGATTTTAATAGCCAACCGTCAGAGTACTAATTGTTATTTGATTGAATAATGGTCTTATAATTGAACTTAAATTTTATTATTAGTTTATCACCTTTTAATTTAGTAAAAGGGTCTTAAAATAACCTGAAAACCATAATCATGAACCGTTTTGACAAGGCTTAGTTAGTCTTTGAAGAATTTAAATATATAGAAATTGTAAACCGTCAGTTTAATGCTAGCTAGTGTACGTATTTGTTTTATTTTCTTAAAACTTTGAATTTAGGGATCCTCTATTACATATCCGCAATTAAATTATGATTTTAATGATAGTTATATTGTAAAAATAAAAATTAGTTATAACATAATCAATCCTATTTATCATAAAAGAATGAATTAAATTAAAGTTTATAAATTGTAATTATGCAATGTAATAATCAATTTCTAATTAAAAGCTGAAAATGATTAAATACTAAAAAAAATAATCATATACCCCAATTTGATAGAGTAAAAATCTAATTAATAATTGTAAAATTAAAATAAAACACAATAAACGAAAAGTGAAGAAGAAAAGAAGGAATATAAACTGATAATTATCTAATTGAACATATTGTAAGTTGTAACGCATAATGAGCAACGTTAGATATCCCATGGACAATTGGGTGTCAATGAATGAACTGCTATTTTAAGAATTATTTAATGTAGTTTTCTACTTTTCTTCAATAACTAGCTTCGTGATTTATAAATAATTTTGGAGCTTATTAATTTTAAGGATAAAATAGTCTTTACAAGTGCAACTAAAGGATGTTCTGAATATTTTATTATGTAAGTAATCGATTTTTTTAAAGCTTAACTATAAGCTCATCCTCATAAATCTCTCTCTCTCTCTCTCTCTCTCTCTCTCTCTCTCTCTCTCTCTCTCTCTCTCTCTCTCTCTCTCTCTCTCTCTCTCTCTCTCTCTCTCTCTCTCTCTAAGTTTAAGAAGTTACGTTTTTGAATTTATTTTATTCTTAATTTTATTTGTGAAAATTATAATATAGCACTATTATTGACATAACATGATAACATATGTAAAACTAAATATGTACCAAAACTAATCTTTTGTTTTTTCTACCACGACTGATTGAGATTTTCACAAAGATTAAGAAAAAATTTGGAAAAGACAATTAATAAAAAAAAATCTAATATATCCCTATTTATTTCTTTGACAATAAATTAATGCTTAATCTAAACATATATTAATTAAATAGGAGTATATATTAGTAAATTAACTAAATATGTATAGAAATTCACCTATATATTGAGACATCCCGAAAAGGTAAATGTGTCTATCTTATTGGGACGAATGGAGTACCGAGTATGTTCTTTCTATGCATTTTAATTGGAATTATCAAGTAAATAAGCGATCTTCTATTTCTTTCACAGAGTACCATATGACTAATAGTTAGGCCATTGATGTTCCCTTGGGGATGGCCTGGTGATGGAGTGGTGTTATCTTGAGGTCAAATGTATTAAGTTCGAATCCCACTACCAATGTCATTAGGTGTGAGTCTGTCACGTACACTTGGCCTGCCAAATGTGGTTTACTTCTCTTATATGGTTTGTAATCTATTACACTGAGACTCGATAGCGGCTATAGATTATCCTCGGCATAAAAAAAAAATAATATATTTAGGTCATTGATGAGCACCATGAGAGTTTCCAACAATAATTTTTCAAAGATTTCTAAATTAATAACCCCAAAATAGTACCTACGTACATGAATTTAACTAAATTAAATAGCCTTTATTTTCCCATCTTTTAAAATGGAACTTCTTTTCAAGAGATTGAAAAAATCAGCAAATCGCATTAAAATTGTTTAATGAATGTACGTAGAGCTTATTATGGGTGCCTAGTAATGGGATCAGGTAAAGATATAATTATTATAGTTAAAATTTGAACCTTCACTTCTTAATTGCTTAATTAAGCACAAAACTGCAAAAAAAAATAAAAAATAAAAAAAAATCATGAAACATAATATTGAGGTCAATAAAGAGAGCGCGCGGGATAGATAATTGTATATGAGAGAGATCTAACCACTTCCTCCGTCACATACGAATTTACGATAGTCATCAATTCATTTTTTATCTACCCTAAAACATAAAAATTGTTTTTCCATTTACTTTTACAAGTAAACTCAGTACTCTTTTTTCCGTTTTCTTTTAGTTGGAAGAGGGGGAAGGGAAGATCGAAATTCAGTCTCTTACCCTTTAAAGAGTGAGAAATACTATTAAACCACAAACTTGTATCTTCAATATATACTCTTTCTTAGGTGTAAAAGAAAGCTCTCTCTCTCTCTCTGTTTATTTATTATTTTTTTTTATGGCATAGGTGAAATATAATATATGCCTAAATGCCCATAGAACAAATTGTATTTTAATTTTTTTTTGAATTTTAGCCAATTCTTAAATGGCCAATTAAGTCATCTTTTTGTCAATTGAGTAAACTTATGGCCAAATTACAATTATTATTTTGGTTAAAATTAGACTAATTTTGATAGTAAAAATAATTAGAAAAAATGAAAATATTGATAATAATAATAATAATAACAATAATAATAATAATAATAATAATAAGTAATTCTTGTTCCCTTGAGGATGACCTAGTGGTAGAGTGGGATTATCTTGAAACCAAATGTCTGAAGTTCGAAACCACTAGGTGTGAGTCCGTCACACTTGGCTTGCCAAGTGTGGTTAACCTCCCCTGTGTGGTCCTGACTTGCCAAGTGTGGTTAACATTCCCTGTGTGGTTTGCAGGTTATTACACAGGGGCGGGTTTACACAGTGCGCACCTCGGTAGCGGCTGCGGGTTACCCTCAATAATAATAATAATAATAATAATAATAATAATAATAATAATAATAATAATAATAATAATAAGGAATTCTTATTCTTATTCTAGTCTAATTAATAATAATAAATTATTTTCACCAAGGTTAATATTAGTTAATTATTATTAACGATTTATTATTAATAATAACCAATTATTATTTCTCCTCATAACTAATTATGCTTTTAAAAATGTCAAATCATAGTTATTTATCATTACTTTCATTTTTTCTAATTAATAATAATTAATTAATTATTTTGTCCAATTTTATTGGCTATCCAATTATTTTGTCATTTTTTCAACACTCGATGAAAATCCATTCATCAATTATCCGTTAATTTACTGAAAAGAGTTTATTAAAAAATCAATAATAAAAATGAATGAGAATTCATGATTTTTAGTCTTAAATTGATAGTTTCAATCATTCAAACACTATATTAATAATTTTCATCTTTCATCTTCTAATTTAATCGTTATATAGCTAACTTATTTATCGGTTGATCTATAAAACTCCAAATATTTTCATCTTTTGCGTTCTGAATTCACAATATATAGCTGACACATCTATCGAGCCTTATTGATCAAAACTTCAAATATCTTTCCGGTGGATACAAGAATTTGTAAAAAAATACATATAATGACTGGCCATAATTATTAACCTATCGATCATGGCAGGATTCGAACCCATTGGTCTACTCATAGTTTGAAAATTTGTAAAATTATTTATAACAAGTTAGTAATGGATGAAATCCCATGCAATAAGAGAGGTGTGATGGTTTACCATATTTAATTATTTACTGCCCTAGCTAAGTGTTCATATCCCAAGCCTACCCTATACGGCTATAGGTACCTATTTATAAACTCAATTAATTTATATTCAACTTCAATTACCATTAGCTTGTTTTATTTTCCCATTAAGGACCACCTATATATATAAAATCCTACGTCACAAATTTTCATTATTTCTAATTTTAATCTAGTCTTCTTCGAGATAACGCACACACCACACACAAGATTTATATCAATCACTTTGAGTCTTTGACATTAATTAATTTGTCCTTATTACAATATTTCAGTAACAAATGCATTGATCATAGCTAATTAAGATTCACTTTCATTTTTAATTAGGATTAATTATATTCCAGAAATTCTCCTGCGTACTGGGTGCACATTAGACTGTCAACGCGCCGGCCAACCCGTAAAAAAACACGTTAAAACAGGTGATACTTTTTAAATTTTGAGTAATACTTTTTAGTGTTACGGTTAATATTGATTTTGACGGTTTTTTTTCTTCTTCTGACCAATATAGGTTTTATGGATACATGTATACTTTTGGACATTTAAGTAATATTTTTTATTGTTGTGTTGATACTGATTTTGTCATTTTTTTTTTGTATTGATCGGGTCAACACGTTTTGATCATATTTAATTACATTAGTTAGATTATATTAAGGAATGCCTATGATACTGATTCTGAAACTCAGATGGAAGATGGATGAGAATTATTCATGCTGCAATTCTTGAGGGATAATATAAGTTACATTATATTGTTGAGTTGTTCCTAAAATAAAATAATATAAATTAGAGCAGGTATTCGATGCACAAATCCTTATTTCAGTCTGTCTTTTTTTTTCTTTTTTCCTTGGCCGTTTTTTTTTCTTTTTTTTTTTTCCAAAAAAATGTGTATCCCTTGAATGAAAATGGACTATCTTAATTTCTTTTATCCAACAACTCTCGCAGTGCACTTACTTGACGCTAACACGTGAATTCGTGCACTGTGCGTTTGCGCTTGATAATTTAATTTATTAAAATCAACATATACTTTAAAATGGAATTATTGAACCCTAAAATTATATTGAATTCATTTAAAATTATTGAGCCCACACTTTAAAATGGAATTATTTAAATGAAATTGGGCCGGCCCGACTTTAACGTGTGGGCTCATGTACTATGCTCAATAATTAAATTTATTCAAATAAATATATATACTCTAAAATGGAAATATTGAACCCTAAAATTAAATTGAATTAATTTATTCTTTTGATCTGGCAGCTCGCGCAGTGCACTCGCGCTCGACAACAAAATTTTTCAAATTAAACATAAAGCCATAATTTAGATTAATAAACCTTAAAAATTTTAACCTACTGTACATTTTGGTGCAAAATTACAATATGAAATTAAAATTGAGCGAAATTAAGTCCCACGTGACGTGATATCCAAATGGGTGTGCGTGTGTGCTAGAATTGTCAAATTTTGATTTTATGTTGTAAAATTGCGTAAGATGTCAAAAAAAGTCTGGCTGGGCCAATGGGTGGTGCTTAGCCATACATTCAGATGCCCGTATGAAATTGGGCCGGCCCAATTTTTGAAGAAGTCCACTTGACAAAAATATTTGACTATTTTTGGGAAAAAAGTGCAAAAATACCGCAACGCTTGACAAAAGATGTAAATAGGGCTGAGCAGAACTGAACCGCAGCTGAAAAATTGAACCGAATCGTCAAGTTCGGTTCAGTTCAATTTTATGATTAGTGAATTCAATTCGGCTTCGATTTGTATTTTTAGAACCGAATAAGGTTCAATTCGATTCCGGCTTGGGCTTTCAAAAATCGAAATTAACTGAACCGAACTGAATATACTATAATAATTAAAATCTAGCCCAATCTGTTATATAGTTCAATTAATTAACCCACTAACTGATTGAGCCCAGCCCATTTCACACATCACAACCTAAATCTAATGGATTAATTTTGATTTCTAAAAACCTAATTCTAAAAAATCCCAAATTTGTTCTCGTCGCTCGCGTCACTTTCTGACTCCCGTTGCATCTCGGCCCTCGTCTGAACAAGTTCTCACCGGCGCCGACCTCCAACAACTTACAAGAAAGAGCATCAACAAGTCGACAACTTCGTGCCTCTGCGTCTCGCTGCAGCAAAAACTTTCTCATCCTCGTCTCGTAGCAACAGCTAAGGCCTTGTTTGTTTTTATTTCTAAAATCAATTTTCGATTTTCAGCATTTTCAGTTCGATTTCGAGGTGTATTGATTTTTGAAAAAATGTAATGATTTTGTTATGATGAATGATTTAATATTTAGAGTTATAGGTTTAGAAAATGAAATATGTTTGTTTGATTATATTTTTGAATTTGAATTTGTGGTTGAGATGAAAAGATAAATATTTGTGTGATTATGATGAATTAATGAATATTTAAATAATGGGTCCCACTATAATGATATATATATATGATTGAATAGGTTATATAGGTTTGAAAAAAAGTGAAATTTGAAATTGAAAATGAATAAAACAAACGTGTTTTCGATATTTTGAATAGTAAAAGTCAGAAATTTTCATTTGGAAATGTAAACAACGGTCCCTAAAGCACTCCCTTCTACCTCCCCTTCTTGCGCAGCAGCAACAACAAATTAAAAGTATTCCTCCTCCTCCTTCCCATCTTGCACACCAGCAAAGGTAAGCCACTAAGTCTCTCTCTCTCTCTCTCTCTCTCACACACACACACACACACGAAAAAAGGCGTTACATTGTCCTAAATCTTAATTTTAATGGGATTGGAAATATGTAGGTGGAAGTGGTGTTGGATTAAGAGCAGCTGCGAAAAAGATCAATCTTCATCTTAGAATTGGAAGTTGTGCCCAGTGAAAGAGGGGTGCTAAGTAAAGGAGGGCTGTGAATTCGGTTTTGTGAAAACTGACCGAAACCGTACCGATATTTTCGATTTCGGTTTCGGTTCTGATAGTATACTTCTGTTTAGTGTCGATTCTTAAATTTTTAGGTTTAGTGCATTTCGATTTTGAAAGTTCGGTTCGAACGTCCAGCCCTTGGTGAAAATTCCCCTCCTCTCCCCCCCCCCCCCCAAAATAGTATTTTGTACAAATATATATATATATATATATTAATTTATTTTTACATTCATGCATGGAAATTTCCATTCAAAAGTAATGCTTATTAAAAATACTATTTTGGGGTATGGGAGGAGGAATTTGCATATTTGGGAATCGTTAGGATTGTTTTTGCACTTTTACCCACTATTTTTTAAGATGGAGAATTTTTCCAAAATGTCAAAATGAGATATTGAGGTAGCAAGACTTGTTTACTTTGAGAATTTATAACTAAATAGATAGATAATTTAGTAAATATATAGAAAAATAGATAAATTATATTCCACCTTTTTAGTGGGGTACATATCCTTCTTATAAACTACCAAAATCCGAATTTATCAGGGATATTGGTTTATTCATCATTTTGATATCATAAAAATTAAACATATATATGGTACAATTGACAATTGTATCAATCCATCATTATCCATCAAAGTAAATAAGATTTAAGTAAAAAATGTCGTGGATTTTTATCGATTTAAGTTATATATGAACATTTTTTTTTCAAAATTTTGTGTAAAATATGTGCATAATAATATGTTATAATAGTTCCTAAAATTTATTGCTAAATTTTCAAAATTTTAATATAATTTCCGTCATTTTTTTCAATTTTATACGATATCGATATGCGATATCAATATATACATAAAATTGAAGTTGCGATATATGGTGCGATAGCGATATTTTCATCCTTGCTCGTAACAACATTAGTTAAACAATGAATTTTAGAAATCAAATATGGAAAGCCAACTTTGAATTTCATGGTTGGGCCATTAGGCAGTTTATAATTTTCTATGGCTTAATTGTATTAAAAATCACGAACTTTAAGCATTGTTGCAAATTTAACATAAACTTTAAAAGTAAGCAATTATTATATCAATTTTGAACTTAGGTGTTCTTCAACATCCCTAATTTTTTGTAAAATAAATTGACATCCAAGTCAACTGACAACTTGCTCGTCTCATTAAGCCCGTTGTGATTCGATCATCAATTTTTAAAAATAACGTCAAAGTGATTGAATTTCACACTCACTTCAATGAGAAAAAAATTAGAGATTGTTAAATTCGGCCACATCGATATATTTTTTTTAAAAAAATTGATGATAGAATCATGATGGGGTTGAAGGGATGAGCAAGTTGGCGACAGAATTGGAAGTTAATTTGTTTCTAAAAAAAATTAGAGACGTCGAATAACACACAAGTTGAAAATTAATGTTTTAATTAATTATTTTTAAAGTTCATGTTAAATTTATAACTACATTCAAAATTCGTGATTTTTAAGATAATTAATCGTATTTGTATATATATGACGTGTGTGCATTCCTTTTACACGGTGAACTAGTCCAAGGCACTCCGAGTAAAATACTAAAATGAGGGATATCATTTTCCAAAAAAATTTAAAAAATCCTTAAGCAACAAGAAAAAGATTCCATTTTAATTAAGTTGAATTAAGTGAGGACGTCAACCTCAATTTCAGCTATTAATTATGTTTTTGGAATTTGTTTAGTTGTTGTTGTCAACACAATTTACTCTCAACTTTCCTTGGATATAGCAGACTCGTTCTAAGATGCAGACCACATGTTTGAATTTATTACTCACTGAAACGAAATTTTGGTCCATTCACAAAAAGACTGGATTTTTTTTTTTAAATCTGTTTCTTTCTTTGAATGACTGTAGATATATAAGATGGGAGACTATGACTGAATATGGCCGGCATCATGTATACGTGGCTTCTTGATATTTCGATCAAGCTCTCTCTTATCTGGTACGATGAAACTATTCAACTTTTTTTTTTATTTACAGTTTTCAGCTATACGAAACTTGCAGTTTTCAACTGAACTGGATATGACCGTCATGAGATTGGAATGACGTCGCTGTTGGCAAGTTTTAGGTTGTAAACTCCATCACTCTTCAGTTGGTAAATTTAACAGAACCAAAAAAAATGTATTAAGTTATAGTTCAGTTGTCAACGCTTGATTGTGTGCCTAAATACTTATATGACTTCAAGATTGGGTCGGATAAATTGAAAGCTTAGATTTTTGGCCAATCATGTAGTAAATTAATTGAATGACAATTTGACAATGTTGGATAAGGAGAAAGTTCTGGGAAATTTTCTCAAGATGTAGAAACTGACGAGTGACAGCTCGAACCTTTTATAATTTTTTCCTACATACATATATCATGAGATTTTTCTAACCTTGTATATGCTATATATATGTGTGTGTGTGTATTAGTATGTTTCAAGAATCAGTGCCAGGTATTCCAAATCAGGAAATGTGTTCCTTGTTTGTAGCACTGCTTTTGCTTCCTTTTTTCACTATGCAATGTTGTGTTGCGCATTCTATTGATTTTCATGTGGGTGTGGTTCTTGATTTGGATTCGATGGATTCACCTGTAGGGCGTATAGGAATGAGCTACTTATCAATGGCGCTTTCTGATTTTTATTCATTTCATGTAGACTATAAAACTAGACTGGTCCTCCATCCTGTAGATTCAAATGGAAGCGTTGTTGATGCTGCTGCTGCTGGTATGAGATAACTCTTCGCTTGCCATAATATTCATATTTTTCATCATATTCTGACATGTTCCTACTTGTGCATTGCAGCTCTTCATTTACTGCGAGATGTCAAAGTGGATGCCATCATCGGCCCTCAAAAATCTACACAGGTTAACTTCGTGATGGATTTGGGAGACAGGGCTCATGTACCGATTATATCTTTCTCTGCCACGAGTCCTTCCCTCATTCATCAAACTCCTTATTTTGTTCGGACAGCACAGAGTGATGCCAATCAAGTTCAGGCTATTGCTTCCATAATCAAAGTGTTTCAGTGGACACAGGTCGTGATCATCTATGAGGACACGGAATTTGGCAATGGCATTATCCCTTATCTGTCTAATGCACTCCAAGATGTCAATGCTCGTGTTCCATATAGAAGCGTGCTTCCTAGATCAACCAACGATGATTTTATAAGCAATGAACTGCACAAAATGATGGGCATGCAGACACGAGTGTTTGTAGTGCATATGTCTCAAGTTCTTGGGACCAGGTTCTTTCTAAAAGCAAGAGAATTAGGGATGATGGCTGAAGGATATGTCTGGATTGTTACCAGTGGGCTGACAGATCTATTCAGCTCAACCGGTTCTGATGTTGCTGAGGCCATGCAGGGGCTTCTAGGTGTAAGGCCTCTAATCCCCAAATCCGAAGAACTTCATTCGTTTGCTTCTAGATGGAGAATGTTTGTTCAAGATAATCATGATACAAAACTGGCTGAAACGAGTATATTTGGTCTTTGGGCATATGATACTCTGTGGGCTCTTGGTATGGCAGCTGAAAGAGTTGGGAGAAGTAGGTCAAGTGCAACTGAGAATGAGAACATTGTCAACTTGACTAATCCATTTACTTCATTAGTTTCAGAAACAGGTCCCGAGCTTCTCAAAGTATTGTTAGATACAAGGTTCAGAGGACTTGCCGGAGAATTTAGCCTACTTAAGGGACAGTTGGGGCAGACAACATACGAGATAGTTAATGTTGTCGAACGCATAGAGAGGCCTGTAGGAACCTGGAGATCATCTGGTGGGATTTCAGGAAAGCAAAATAGTCTGAATGGCACAATTTCGTCCTCTACTTCAAAGGAAAGTTTTAGGAGTATCATTTGGCCTGGAGACTCCACAAAACCACCAAGAGGTTGGGGAGTAGGTGAAAGGCTAAGAATCGCAATGCCATTGAAACCTGGTTTCAATGACTATCTGAAAGTCGAGAAACAGGTATTCGATGCTGTCATGAAGGCATTGCCCTATGCTCTGCCATATGAATTCGTGTCCTATAATTTTAACAATCCTGATGGTTCAAAAGGGAGCTACGATGAACTTGTTTATCAAGTTTCTTTGCAGGTAATGAATATGTGGCACTTTTTCTTGTAAAAGCAACTTATCTATGGACCTGTAAATTTGTTTATTTGTCATTCTTGATGATGACAGAAAGATTACGATGGTGCTCTTGGAGATATCACCATTACTGCTAACCGATCTAATCATGCCGATTTCACAATGCCATATGCAGAAGGAGGTGTTGCTTGTATAGTTCTCACCAAGTATGAGGATGTAAACGATGTATTCACATTCTTACAGCCCCTAACCATACAACTGTGGATAACCACTATTGTCCTCTACATCTCAACCGCTGTCGTAACTTGGATCCTTGCAAAGAGGCTTGTCCACAGCTCAAGGGATTCACTCGCTCAACATGCTGGCATGGCTTGCCTGTTTCCATTCTTTCCCGGTTATATATCTTCTTCCCTTGGCTAGCCGTACTCTTTTGCGCAACTACCGACCTTCATAGACAATTTTGCTTGCATGCAGGACTAGGGATTGAAATCAGCTTAATTTGTGTGATTCTGGTGACTTGGGCTTTTGTAGCAAATCTGCTTAACTCAACCTACACTGCCAGTTTATCTTCCAGACTCACAATCGCGAGGCTTCTACCAACGGTAACAAATGTGGAAGAACTTATGGCGAACAGAGATAATGTTGGGTTTCAAGATGGTTCATTTGTTGAGAGTTACTTGATGAATTTGGGATTTAATAAATCAAGAATCATCGGATATACGACTGAGCATGATTGTAAAACAGCTTTATCCAACAAAAGTATATCAGCGTATTGCGACGTCTTGCCTCACATCAAGGCCATACTATCAGAAGCGTGTGGCAAGTTCATGATGATTGAGCCTATCTATCGCACAGATGGATTTGGCTTTGTAAGCACAACATTTCCTTTCAACTCTTCTGTCTGTCTTCATTCTTGAACGTTAGAGATTATTTCGTGTTTCGTTTATTATCTGTTTATGATTGACAGGCTTTCCCTAAAGGTTTTCCAGCAGCAGCTGATATATCTAAAGCCATACTTGAATTGATAGAAAATGGTACCATTCTTGATATAGAGAAACGGCACCTCTCCATGTCCAAGTGTCTAGGTCCCGACACTAGTAGCTCCCCGACCAGAGTGTCACTGCGAAGCTTCTCTGTGCTCTTCGCCATAACAGGTTTCGTAACACTGGCTTGCCTTGTTGCTTCGTTGCTCATCCACCTGCATAACAGGAGATCTCTTCGTCAAAGGATAGCAGACTTTAATGCCAATTCCTGCTCAAGAATTCTGTCATTTCGCCACTATTTGAAACGAAACCAACTCTCATCTCTTTCGACGACTGCAGACACTAGAGAGAATACACCGCATGTTGAAGAAATTGGCTCTTCAAATGATCACATTATAGAGATAGGGGTTATTGCTCTTGACCACAACAGATAAAACTACAACTTTTTCATTCTTTCAGAGTGTGATCATCTGTTTAGGATTGCTGGTAAAGGCAATGTTCATATGTCGCTTGCTGTTTCATGTACACAGATTTAAGACCAAGATTAACAATATAGAATGACAAGAAGATTCTCGAAACTACCATTGATTTATGAAATTGTATACAGAGATGCATCTAGAGACAGCTATATTATTACAGGACTCCCAAGCAAACAAAATCTCCAGAAATCTCTGCTTCTTCCTTCATATTGTTGTAAATGCTAACTTAGATTTAACCTATATCATCTGCAACATACATATTTTCTTCTTCCTACATCATCTATACAAAACAACTCTTTTCCTACAGCACTTGGACAGATGAAAACAGAATCAACACACAGACCACCTTTGGTATGTGTACAATCAATCTGTCTCAAAGAAAACTTGATCCTTGTCATTGCATTTGGATCCTCAACAACAAAATCTCCGACGTGGTAGTGAACCCAGTTTCCTAAACTTCCCAACATGCAACGCGATGCTGCATGCTGACCATCTTGTGTCTTCAACTGAAACTGTGCAGGTTTTACATCCCATCCATGGACATTCTCAGAACCACATGCTTGACGGCCTACTCTCTTAGCAGCCCTTCCAAGCTTCAGTCTGAAGAACAGACTATAAGTTCCCAATGGATATTGGAAATCGAGTTCTCCAACCACCTCAAGCCACCATATTTGCTGAAGGTATGCTACTGTTTGAAATCTACATGATGAATCAACAAGAAACCTTCATTCAAGTCAGGTCTCTCACACCGAAAAACTAAAACTCGTGACCACAACGCAGAAACACTGAACAAATTAAGCTGAGATGAATCTTTCAGAGGTTAGTCTTGATATATAACTAAACTCATTTAAGTGATAAAACTTGGGATCCAAACTTGACAAAATTCAACAGGTAAATGTAATTCATACGTTTCATAGATTCTAACTGCATCAAAGGATTGGGCTAAGAATGCGAACATTTTATTTAAACTGGTTTAGAATCTGCTCAATTCTAGTTCTATCAGTTTCAATTTCACCTTAGAAAACAAGATCCAAAATTCAAGAATATTTTCTAAAACATAATTATGCATGACATGAATTATGAATATCCATCATCGCAATTCACACATATTAGCTCTGCAAAAACCTACCTAGATTCATCGGTTGGAATGTGATTCCAATACCTCCGATCATCGATTCCCGTTATCATCAGCGCCTTCGAAGAAATAGACAAGCAAACCCCTCCTGTTCTCTTATCAATCCAAACTTCCTATTCCATAAATGATAAAACAAACACTCAACTAATTTTTTCAAAAAGAAAAAACTAAACAAATAAAAATAGAATCTTGCACACACATACACAAACACAAACCTTAGTCCCACCATCGAACGAGCTGGGCCGGCAAAGCCCGGTGTAGATATCTTTCTTGCACTTGTCCCCAATGCCTTCTTGATCACACAATTTAGAGATCATAGAGGGATAATTGGAGGGCAATTTGGGAATCCAAATAAAGTCAGCCGACGACGCTGCATGGAAAGCCCGGTTGACTCCGGCGAACTTGGCGATCTCCGGCGGGTCCAAGTAGGAAAGAACCTGAGCTATGCAGGATTCCGGTATGTCATCGAGTTCGGCCCTGGATGAAGTGCCGGGCTCTACCGGAATAGAAGAGGCGTTGACGCCCATCTTCTGGTAGCCGGTGAATGAATTGTGAGTTAGGATTGGGTGAGAGAAAGTGGTTTTAGAAAAAGAAAGATGGAGATGGAGATGGAGATGGAGGGACTAGGGAGGGGTCAATTTTCTGATAGTGAGAATTTTACTAGTTTTATATATAGAGTTTTAGAGGGAAATCATAGTAGCTGGGTGCTGTGATCGTCTGTGCGCTGCCACTCCAATGGATTTCCGTGGACCTCATTTTGGATGTTGATTAGCGATTTTGTGTCGCCTCTAATTCTACCTTGTGCGGTTGTTTGCAGTAACAATGATAAATTACGCCACGTGTCAAAGAATTTTGAATTTTTCAAAAAAAAAAGGAAGCTCCATGAATTACACTTTATGTTTCGAATTATAAATAAAGTAACAAATTTATGACAGAGTATATATCATTAAATTTTCTACCTCTCAAACTTTCTAAAACTATATTTTTAATTTTTATATTTTGAACTCGATTCGATCTTCATTTTTTTTTAATTGAACTTCAAAACTAAGTTGTTAAAATTTTAAAAAATCAGACATTACATCATAAATAGTTGAATGTGGAAATATTTTTGTTAGAATTCCTAAAAGCCTAGCCATGTAGTGTAATTTAATCAATTTTTAAAAGTGAAATTGACCCTCCAAATGTATAGTATGTGATACTGGTTTGATTCCTATGTTAAATGTTATGTTATATCTAATTATTATATCACCAATACATATCATGTGCATATTAATGGGGTCATAAATACAAAAATGACCCTCTAACTAAAAAAATTATGTTATTTATGATAGGAGTAGTCGGATTTTTTTAACAAAGCCCCCAGTGGGAAGGAAGAAAGAAGGAAAAGGAAGAAGAAGATTGATGTCTTGAATCTAGTTATCCGCCCCTCTGCTTACGTCATGGATGAAGACTGGAATAAGAAGATATATATACCTACATATTGTATCTATTTATTAACTATTGCATAAGTATAATAATATTTAATGATACATGCAAGACTTTTAAACTTAAAACTTAAAAGTGAAAAGTGTTGTTTTGTACAAAACGTTTTTTTAAAGAAAAAGGCATCCTTTGACCTTTCCAACAAAGAAAAAACGTGAAAAAAAGAGAGAGTAAAAGTCCAATTTGAAATAAAAAGATTGAAAGTGTGGAACTCATTCTCTTTCTGTCACTTGGGTTTTTCAAGTTTTTTCCATCCCATTTTTTATATCTCCACTCTCACTCTATTTTTCTATATCTCCATTCTCACCCATTTTCTAAAATGATAATGGAATTCAAATTAAAATATTTCATAACCGATGTCATTTTCTCCCATAACATAATTTTTTAATAACAATAAAATATTTGCCGATACGGAATATTTCATAAAAATAACTAAAACATAATTGTCGATGTATGTGCCGATATGGAAAAATTATTTTTCAAACGTCGAAATTATTTTTCAAACGCCTTATTTTTGCACATTTTAACTAATTAATTTAAACATAATTAAATTTAACAAAATTACGTTTATTTTTTACATAACAAAATAAAACAGGAAATCCATTTAATTCATATTCTCGCAAAAAAAATGTTAAAAATATTTCAAATTAAAATATTTCATAATCGATGTCATTTTCTCCCATAAAATAATTTTTTAATAACAATAAAAAATTTGCCGATACGGAATATTTCATAAAAATAACTAAAACATAATTGTCGACGTATGTGCCGATATGGAAAAATTATTTTTCAAACGCCTTATTTTTGCACATTTCAACTAATTAATTTAAACATAATTAAATTTAATAAAATTACATTTATTTTTACGTAACAAAATAAAAATAGGAAATCCATTTAATTCATATTCTCACAAAAAAAAATGTTAAAAATATTTCAAATTAAAATATTTCATAATCGATGTCATTTTCTCCCATAACATAATTTTTTAATAATAATAAAAAATTTTCCGATACAGAATATTTCATAAAAATAACTAAAACATAATTGTCGACGTATGTGCCGATATGAAAAAATTAATTTTCAAACCAAAATATTTCATAATCTATGTCATTTTCTCCCATAACATAATTTTTTAATAACAATAAAAAATTTGCCGATACAGAATATTTCATAAAAATAACTGAAACATAGTTGTCGACGTATGTGCCGATATGGAAAAATTATTTTTCAAACGTCAACATTATTTTTCAAACGCCTTATTTTTGCACATTTCAGCTAATTAATTTAAACATAATTAAATTTAACAAAATTACGTTTATTTTTACGTAACAAAATAAAACAGAAAATCCATTTAATTCATATTCTCACAAAAAAAAGGTTAAAATAAAAGTATTAAGTTTAGTAAAGAAAAAGAATAAGAGATTTGGAGTGTCTAAGGAAAAATAAAAGTATGAATATCAACTTTATGGGACACTTGTCAAAATATTAGACCCTAAGGCACTACCCGAGAGGTAGCGTATAATTTTCCGTCTTCCCAGGGTGGGGTCTTCCAAGTTCCAAAATTGTGAATTATTTTTTATTTTCTTCAATAATATTACCTTCTTCTATATCTATAATATTAATATTTTTGTTACTTTTTGCAACTTTTTTCTGGATGTTAAAATTTAAAAGGGTTAAAATTTGGGATTGTTGGCACTCATTTCATTCAACTTATTTGAGGTTATTATTAGTTTACTATTTTATTATATAGAATTTGTTAGATGTGTCATATTATTAAATTTATTTTGATTTATAAGAGTTAATTTATATTCTTTAAATCGGAGCTTAAATTAGGGTTTTAATTTGTATTTTGAATTGTGAATTTTATAGAATATAATTATAATTGAAAAATTAAAAGTTTTGATATTACTACTATAATTTTGTATATTTAGCTATATTTAATTTCGTATTGTGTATATTATGAAACGATATTATAAAAAAACTTTGTAATGGTGTCTCTTCATCTTCTTCTTCAAATGAACCTAATATTGTTATTGAATCAATGGATAATCATCGGGTTCGGGTAGAGGTGGAATTAAACTTTGATGATGTTGTTAGTGATTCGGATTTGAAAAAATCAATAGAGGCATTTGGTGTTGCTATTCGAGATCAAGTATAGAAAGAGTATTTGACATGGGGGGCCTTGTCAATTAAATGATCATATTTATCCGAAAACATTTCAAGGTGATCAAGATAGAAATTTTAAATATTTTTGATATAAGCAGTCTGTATGGCAAGAGTATAGTATATCAAAAGATGCAGTCTTTTGTCTTTGGTGCAATCTTTCCAACCATCATATCAAAGAGGGCAATTTGGAGATGAAGTATTTACAAAAACGAGATTTGGAAATTGGAAAAAGGAAATAAAAATTCAATGCTCATACTGGTGCTGTGAATAGTTGTCACAACTATGCTAGAATACAATTGGAGGCATTTCAAGATCAAAGACATAGTGTGATAAATATATTTCGAACTAATAGTCGTGAGATGGATATTGCTTATCGAGCCCCGATTAATGGCGGTGTTGGATGTCACTCATTTTCTTTTGAAGCAAGGATTGCCTTTTTGTGGACATGATTAGTCAACTACTTCTATAAATAAAGGTAATTTTCTAGAACTGTTTGATTGTTACAATCGATGAAATAAAGACATTTCCAAAGTTTTGGGAAAAATGCTCCTGGAATAATCAAATGACTTCTCCAAAAATAAAAATAAAAGAATTAACACTTAGTTGAGCTTCAGAGATCACACTTGCCATTGTTAATGATATTGGAGATAGTGTTTTTACTATTTTGGTTGATGAGAGGCTGTAGAGATATTTCAATGAAAGAGCAAAGATATGTGAACAAAGAAGGTTGTGTAATTGAAAGATTTCTTGCAAATGTACATGTGGCTGAGACTAGTTATCAATCATTGAAAAATGTTATTGATGTTTTATTTGTACAACATGGTTTATTATTATCCAAAGTTAGAGGTCAAGGATATGACAGAGCATTAAACATGCGGGGTGAGTTCAATGGGTTGAAATCTTTAATATTACAAGAAAATCCATATGCCATGTACGTCATTGTTGCTAAGAGAAATACAGTATGGTAATAGATTTCTTTAACTATATCAGCATGATTGTGAACGTGATTGCAACATCTTGTAAAAGAAAAGATCGACTTAGATAGTTTGAGCATGAAAAGATAATTAATGAACTTAATGGTGGAGAAAAGGAGAGTGGAAAATGTTAAAATCAGGAAACTAATTTGGTAAGATCTGGGGATACTTGTTGGGATACACATTATAACTTTACTTCGTTTGAGCTTTATGTGGTCTTCAGTTGAGCTAGTGTCGCAAAATATGCGTGATAATGCTACTTCTTTTGAAAGTAGAAGTATTGTCGAATGTCTTATTCAAAAATTAGATAGTTATGAGTACTATTACAGTTAATGAAACATTTACTTTACAGCAAAATGACCAAAGTATTATTGAAGCTATGTCATTGATCATCAATGTGGAATACCAATTACAAAACTTGAGGGATAGTGGATGGGAAACAATCTATAGTCAAGTAAACAAGTTTTGTGAGTTTAATAATATCTCATAAATTGATATGGAAGACGGCATGATATGACGTGTTCATAAAAGACACATATCACAATTCATCACTAATTCTCATTATTATCGTGTGAAGATTTTTTATCAGGCATTATTTTTAAGTTTATAATATTTTATTTATTTTTATGTTTCATTCCTTATTAATTTTATAGTAGTTTAAATGTTAGGTTGTTGATTTGGCTATACAAGAGATGAATAACCGTTTTTTAGAAGTTAACACTGAATTGCTTAGTTGTATAATATGTCTTGATCCAAGAAATTATCTCTCAATTTAATGTGGATCAACTCATGCGTCTTCCCATTTTATAACATGAGAACTTCTCACCAAATTGTTGTTTATATCTTTCGCAATAGCTTAACTATTGCATTGTTAACGTGCTACGCAATCTTCGGTTGCAATTATCAATTTGGGGAATCTTGCTCAAGAAATGGTTAACACAGGTAAGTATTCCGTTTTTTCCATTGGTTTATTGTCCGATTGAGTTGTCATTGGTTTTACCAGTTGCCACTGTTTCCATTGAGAGATCTTTTCCTGAAATAAAGACTGTCAAGACTAATTTGCGCAACAAAATGAGAGATGAGTGGATGGATGACAACTTAGTTGTATACAATATTGAGGATATTTTTTTTAACAACCGATAATGAGCATATCTGCCGCGTTTTCAATCGATTGATACTTGCATATATCAGTTGCCACCACTTCTTCATTAGGCACAATTATGAGTCATCAAAGTTACAATTTTTAGAATTTTTCCATCAATTTCAATGTGTTAGACAAATTTAAATGTATAAATATTTTATATTTTTTTTATCCCTATTATGATTTTGATTTTTGATATCATTTTATGTTGTTATTACATATAAATGTATGACAGGGTGAAAAAAATTACACTGTAAAAATAATATGACCTCTCTAATTTTTTTTTCTTTTTTTTACGAATCGAATTGAAGACCTCTCTAATTTTTTATTTTCTAATTCCGTGACTGATCAAATATATTAATATAAAAATGATTAAAGATGACATTCATCAACTCGAGTGTTTGACACACCATTTTTTTTTTACCGGCACACCCAACTTGGTGGTACCCATGAAATTTGGAAAAAGAAAAAATAAAGTAATACGCAAACAGGAGATTCTTAACTGACATGCCAAGTTGTTTAAAAATTGACACTTGACATTAAAATATTATAAAGTTGCCCTCCACTTGGCATTAAAATATTATAAAGTTGCCATCCACTTAGCTGCCAATAGCATTAAAGCTTTGTGGATAATTGCAATATTTATTATTTAATTATTTATTCACCATCAAATTCCACCTCTTTCCGTTTTTATATTGCTGTTAATTATATATTGGGATAAAGTCCAATTTAGTCCTATAATTATATCCGAAATTTCAGTTTGATTTCGAAATAATTATATAAATCGATCCCTTAATTTTTTAAAAAGCATCACGTTAATCTCTCTGTTAGTCCCTAAACTAATTTCCGTTAACGTTTATCACCAACGACATTAATTTAAGGAAAAAGGTCCAAGTTGATCCTACAATTATATCCAAAATCTCAATTTAATCCCGAAATAAAATTTTAGCCTAAATTGAACCCAATTTTTTTTCTTAAACCATAATTAGATTAATTTGAGGCCAATATCAAACCACATGTACTATTTATGGATTCGAAAGTTTTGAGCGTCTTTTTCAATAGTTTCAGTCAAAATTTAATATTTTTAGAAACCAATAATAAGTTGTGGAACGATCTAATCTACATAATATAATTCTAATGATATGTAATTATGAGTCAAGGCAAAAAAATCTAATATTATTATTTCCTAATTATTACAAGAAGAAAATTAGTCAGTTTATATCATTTCGATCATATATCAATTCCAGATGAGTTTGTTGATAAATGATGCACTAATTTATTATGCACTATGCTGCAACTAACACAGGACACTGCAATATAACTGGTGAACCAAGTATCGTATCCACAGGGACTGAATGCTTGACCAAACTGAGTACTAAGCTAACAATTCGAATAATGCAAATAAAATAACTCAACAAATTCAATCAATTAACAAGGTATTAATCCTAGGGAATGCACATTAAATGTATCCGCTATACAATAATCCAATCCTAATAATTCTCAATTTAATTCGATTAAAGGTGGAGAAACATAAATGTAACTACCTATCTCCGCCAGGTCTCAAGGTAGTAGTAGATCACTAAAATGCCTATTACTTTCGTCTCTAGACAAATTATTAACTCCCTAAATCATCAGTTAAATCTCCTACAGATTCCTCAGAACATGCATCACAATATTCACTTAATCCACTAATTAATTTTCTCCGCCAGGTCTCAAATTAATCAGCTAGCATACATAAATTATGGCCACTAATCTATGCATGAGAGACAAGCACATGAACATTTGAACACAATAATCGAAAGGGAAAAAATTACAGAATCAAATTAATTGCATAGTTTCAACACCAATTGCAAACCCTAGAATTAATAAACGTTTAGCCGTTCATGGCGAAATAGAAATCTAGATAAAATGATGTAATGATCATACAACTCATCGTCTAAATTAAAATAAAAATAACATAAACAACTTATGCCGGGTGAATTGTCTTTGTTCTTCGCGTTCTTCCTCTTCTTCGTACTTTTCCGCTTCAATAATAGGGTAAAAGTCCTCCAAATTCGCCCAAAGAGAAGCCTTAAATAGTTTGGGAAAAACCGATCCACACAAGGAAAGCAACAAAATTTCGGAACAGTGCGGCACGGTCCGTGCCGCTGGACAAATTCTCGCGTCATGTTACGGTCCGTGCCGTGTGACGGCACGGTCCGTGCCATTGGTACCGAGAGTTCGGACTTTGTTGGCTTCGGAGCACGGGCCGTGCCGTCTTCCATTGTGCATTCTCCACCATCGTCATTTTTGGCTCATTTTCGCCTTCCCGGTCTCAACTCAAGCACTCCTTCCATCCGGTAACCATGTACACTTCAAAATCCATCCAAAATAGGCTATTTTCCTGTCAAAACTCGATAAACCCGTGATTGAACCAACGCAACATAAAACTATTCAAAACAATCACAAACACATGCATTCGACTCCAAAAATACGTACAAAGTACATTCGAAACGCATGCAAATTCCGAATTTATCAACTCCCCCAAACTTACTCGTTGGTCATCCTCGAACAAACAAAAGAAAGAACTAAACTCAAGCACAGAGAGGATGTTTGGCAATTTATTGCCTCAGACACCACAAACATTAATCATCCAACTCATGTATACAATGAGCAAAAATATTCTTGCACAACACGACTACTAACTTGTCTTTAGCCTTGAATCAACGACCTCACCGGATTCGTGTATCACTCACTCTCAAGTGTTTAGGATAGTAATTTTTAAGCACTCAAAACTAGATCAATTGAAGAATTAACCATAAGCTTGCCCCAATATCTTATCTCGCATTTACATGCAATGAAATGTGGAATTAAGATAAAAAAGGACTTCATAATCAGGTTATAATGTAGGCTTTTGGACAAGGTAGGGAAAATATAGGCCAAGTGACTAAATCGGACTTATTGAGTTAAATTACTCTCACTACTTCCTCACTTAACACTCAACCCTAATACCAACCGAGTAAAACTAGACTTTGTCTAGTTCTCTTCCTCCTTTTCCAACACCATGCAATCGAAAGCATCCCCAAATTATGAGTATGGCCACTTAGCTACATTTTCTTTTCTTTTCTTCTTTTTTTCATTTTTTTTTTCATCAACTTTTTCTTTTATTGAATCTTCTCTTCCTTTTTTTTTTCTAAGTGCCATATGAAAATTCCAACTCTTTAATCCTTTTCACAAACCACACTCCATCAAATTATTCTCCCCAAAATCTACCAAAATAATTCATCCCACCTATCATAGTTCTACCCACCCAATAAGTCCGAGTGAAAAGAAACATATTGACGACATGATTGAATTATATTGGCTAACAACGAAATGGCTCCAAAGTTCAACGGGCTTACAATGGTCATTTGAGAGTTTTGGTCAAGAATACACAGGATAAGAAGAGGGTAAACAACAATGGCCTTAAATCATCTCAAAATCCCACAACATTCTGTTAAACTTGAGCAGACAAGAGGCAAGTTCTAGACATTCAACAATAACCCAGTATTCACACACAAGAAAATGAAAATACGGCTCAAATTCTCACAGGACAGTCACAGGTCAAGATAACCAAGAAATTCGTCGCAATTGTACCTATCATGCTCATAGTAAACTCAATAAAGACAATCAATTTCAACAAACCCATCATTCATCATTGGCAATCATCATTCATCACAATACATAGCGTGAGAATAATCTAATCCAATCCAACACCCGGCATCACACTAGAAAGTAATAAACGTGCCTACAACCTAAACCCCTAAACTAATGCAAATGGGCTAACTAAATGCAAAAAGCGATTAAAAGAAAATCTTAGAACAGGGATTCAAGGCATGACGTCTATCCACCCCCCAAACTTATTCTCAAACGAGCATGAGTTTGAAGAAATGGTCGGGAAGACCTTGAATCGCTAACCTCAACAGAAATCACGGCGGAGGCGGGTTCGGGGGAAACTACAACCCCCACTGCTGCATCACTTGTAGCATTGTAGCTACATTCGAGTCGATGGCTCCTACACGATCGTTCATATGAGTGAACTCGCCCCGCAGTCCTTGCATCTCAGATTCGACCGACGAGAGACGGCCTTCCACATCCTCCAAGCGCTCCTCCTGAGAGCGGGGGCGGGATCGACGACGTCCCCCGACTCGTGAACTAGAAGGGGCCTCAGTATCCACCTAGGAGTCGGCACCCCCGGTGCTAGCTCCGCCATCACCCTTAGCGGACTGCTCGTCCTCCTCCTCTACGTCGGCCTCCTCATCCTCCGCTAACTCAGCTACCCGTGCTCGAAAGGGCAAAACCGGCTGAATGGCGGTTATGACGGCTTAATGGGCTGGTGAAAACATACTCCAATTTTCGGAGTGACACCAGTCGGACACTCTCGTCAGATGACGATGCGGCAAGGGAAAGTGGCATGCCGACTTCTGTGTGAAGAAACACCTTCCAGCCCGATCCACGCATATGACATTCATGTTAATCAAAGTCTCAACAGACATTACCATATTCCCAGACAGCACCTCCCAATCAGTAAAGTCAACACCGCAATACTCCGCAATAGGCGTGATGATGCCGCCACAAATGAGAACGTGTAACAGCCCGGTTCCGAGGATGGAGACGGGG
Organism: Perilla frutescens; assembly: GCA_026008535.1. Taxonomy (NCBI): domain Eukaryota; kingdom Viridiplantae; phylum Streptophyta; class Magnoliopsida; order Lamiales; family Lamiaceae; genus Perilla; species Perilla frutescens. The sequence goes on from BRKX01000012.1 coordinate 37,249,193, forward strand.
TTGTTGTGCGTAAAATAGCACGAAAAATAAGAAATCCAGGGGGGTGTTTTTAGAATTTAAACTAAGTTAGCGCCTCAAGAACTGAGGTAACTTAACTTTATGACTTGGAAGGACTATCATCTTTAACAAATCAAAGGGGTCAAAGGATTCAATCGAGTTAAAGAAATGCCAAATCATAAGCCAACCGAAATTTTAACAGAATCCAAAGACAAACATATAGGAATTCGACTTTATAACTAAACAAGACTTCCTCAAAACACACAATGGCTAAGACCCATAAAAAGATCGGAGTCAAATAAATCATACTGCCCCATTCATAGGACCAAATAAGAAACTAACTCAAAACTTAACTTGAACGAACAGAATCATGCTTGAAAGAAAAAGCCTCTTCGTAGGTGAACAACAACAACAAGCATGTAAGACTTATTCACAAGTCGACTAAAAATGAATAGATACCAGAATGCTCAACAAGTATGACTATTCAAAGAACTCGGAATCAATAAAGACATAAACGGGTATGTCAAAAGAACATGCTTCAAGGACTTTATTGATAACTAGAATTCATAGCATTTAAGACATGCTATTCTTAAGAATCAAGTTACATTAATCAAGACTAGATACTAATATCAGAGTACTTAGCAGAAACTTAGCGGAAGAAAAACATGTAACCATATAGAGCAACAAACTTGAAACCTCAAACAACTCAGACAACCCCACCAGCAGCACATCACCGGCCTCAGCATCTTAACCTGAAAACATTTGAAAAAGAGGGTGTGAGCACTAATGTACTCAGTGGGGTTTTACGAGAAAACTCTTTAATAAACTTTGGAATATCCAATTATAAACTAACGGCATATGGAGAGCAAATCGCAAAAGCCCTCTCCATAGCCGCAAAACCTTTTACTTCCTTTCTTGGCGCCTTTCCTGGCTCAAACCTGTTGTCTACTGCACCCTTATGCCTTAGGATGAGAGAGGGGTTACCTCAAGTATCCTCTGAGTATGCGAGGGGATTACCCAGCAGTGACTCCCTTTACTTTCAAATGTTCAACATTAGTGACACGAGGGTCACAACATGATAATGTAAATAAACTGTTCTTTGAGCTCGATAACCTGCTTACAACAAAAGCTATAACCTTCCTTAACCCCCTTCCTTACTTAACCTTAATTGAATCATAATATTCAACATCAAAACCTTAACCTTAAATCCTTAATGCTAAAATCAAACTAGCAATACCAAGCCTAGAGCAATCATCTACGCTAATTCTTTCATTGAGCATGAACTCGGCCTATAAGGGATTTATAACTTACCCTAAAAGGCAATCCTTAATCCTTAACTATACGAGCTTTTAACAAGCATAAACATTCAAATACGAGGAAATGAACGCGGATAATCATCGATTGCAATAAAGCAATTCTAAACACCTCATGCTAGCATAAATTATATAAAAATAATTCTAGCATATCTAAACATACTTGAGAGCTCACTTAGATTATAACATCTTCCTTAACTTTATCTAACTCAAATAGCAATTCAACAAAATCATGCATATAACTTTATTCCTTTCCTTTCCTTGTACAGAGACTAAACATGCAGAGCATAAAATATTTTAATTGGATATTTCCCTTACCTTAACATGCTTTTAGAGCTTAATAGCTTAAATCTTATACTTGGTTTAGAACCACCCACCTCGATGACGAGCATCTTAAGAACAAGTGCGCAGACGAAGCAACGAGCTGAAAATCCTTCCTCGTGCCTCCTCGGGGTTCACCTCATATTTACAAAAGTCGATCAACGACTTAGAACCTTATTCGAACTTCTAATAAGACATCGAAACGATATCTAAACCCTTGACCCTTAACTATAACTTAAAATGCGATAATTTAAAAGATTAAGGCATCCGAAATTACCATAAATGGGGATGGAAAATCCGATTCGAACGATCGAGGTTTCAGACAATCTGACATTTCTACCTCGTAGATCACCGAAAGAGCTTCGATTTGAGTACTCGCGGGCCCCATATTTCCAACCGAGACGAAAGTTATGGCCTCTGTACGAAAACGTGCCGGAGCTGCCGGACAGCACGAGCGCGCCCGCACGCCCAAGCGCCGCCGCGGCGCCCATTCCCCCGCGGGGCTACCTCGCCCCCGCGGGGCTCCTTGCCCCCTCGGCGCCCTTCAGCCCCCGCGGCGCTCCCCCCTAGCCCCGCGGCGCCCCCCCACCCCGCGGCGCTCCTCGCCCCCGCGGGGCTCCCTTTCCGCTCTCTCTCTCACTGGGGTGCCCTCACGAAGAGGACTCCCACTCTCTCTCTCTCAACTCTACAGAAATGGGGGTGAAGAAGGAATGAGCGAGGAAATCAAAGGGGAAGGGCTGCTATTTATAGCCAAAATTATGGCTTCCACGGGAAGCTTCCTCAGTGTAACAACACTGCTTTAAAATTATCGGGCTAGTTTAAAAGGCGCTTTATTCGATGTCGAGGTCCAAATGACCTCAGACACGAAATCTGAAAATACCGGGAGGTTCCTTGGCTCGAGTACTATTGAACCAACTTGACTCGGAATAAAGAATGAGTCGTTTTGAAAGAAAACGAGAAAATAATCTCTTTTCAAAAATAAAGTTACTATTCCACTCAAGGGACAAATAAAATTCCCAAGCGTTCAATTGACCTCAGAATAAAAATCCGAGAACGCCAACAGATTCCTTGAGAAATTTCCTATAGGATAAGCTTGAAAGAACAAGGCTCGAGTCAACACACGAGATTTCGCAAATTTCTAACGAACGCGCTTCTACGGAAAAACACTATTCATAACGCATTAAAAATCACTAGGAACTCAAACGACTTCAGATTCAAAATCCGAAAGCACCGACATGCTTCTTGGGTCAACGCCTTTCAAACATGATCAAAATCGGCTCCAACTAAGCTGGAATCAAAATTCTCAAAAAGACGATTTTACGAAAAATAAATCCTAAAATGCAATTTAGAACCGAAACATCCTTAATTATGCTTAAAATTCCTCTTAATAAATCTTAATTAAAATTAGGAATTAATTAATTATATTCTGAAAATCCGGGTTGTTACAGAACGCCGCTTTTCTTGGCGGCTGCGTGGCTCAAGTGTGAAGCTATGTGGGCCCCCAGATTAAAATTTTGACGCTTCAGAGCACACCACAAGTAGAAGATCTCCCGGCTTTGTACAGTGCCGCTATCATATCGAGCAAAAAGAGCATTTGCGCATGCTCTTTGTAGGAAGTGGAAAATGGGGTTGCGGATCATGGAGGCCTTGGCCGTGTGAGGCCGGAAGCTAGAGCCAGGGTCATCTTCATTCACCCTCGTGATAGCCTTCCAGAAGGCGTCATCTTCCCAAGCAAACTCGGTAGGATTCCCGCACTCATTGTGAAAAATTTCATTCAAATCTCCCAAGAAAATGGTGAAGGAACGATTGTCCAGCTGAAAGGAAATACTGGACAGGTATCGGGCGCCTCTCCGCTTGTAACACGAGATGGTACTCAAGAACTCCAACATCATTCTTCGATAGGAGGGCCATTGTCCTTCCAAAACATAACTAACCTCTCCCCACTGGCAAAGGTTCCAAAAATCATCATTCAACCCAAGAGCGCGAAGCACGGAAGTGTCTGAGTAGCGAGAGGGAAGACACTCCAATTGAACAAGTCGGTCCCAACGTTCACGATGTGCAAAGTCATTCAAAACGACTCCAAAGTGGAGTGGGTCATTGGGGTTCTCGGGGGCCGCTCCCCGTCCGCCACGTCGACCTCGAGCAATCCTTGGTGCCATGAGGAATAATGTGGTACCTAAAAATGATCACGAGTAAGCCCACAATAGACAAAACAATGCATGGTCCTAACCCATGGGTCTCAAAGATGCTCAACAAACACTACTCATGCAAAGAGGAAAGCGGCTAAGTCAATGCCAACAACATGAATCCAAGGTGCGAACTTAAATCAAAATTCACCCCCCAAACATTCCTCTATTAACCAAAATTACAAATTCCACCTCAAAATCAAGCATGGACCCCCCCACCATCGTCTCTCAACAACAGTACCAAGCCAAAGGAAGAGACATGAAAGCATGAAAATCATTGGGACAAGAGAAAACCTTAAATTTCAATCAAAACGTCACGTATGCCACATGTTTGATAAAATGCTCCAAAGAGAAAAGAGAATTAAATCACAAAAGTGAGCAACCCCAAGCTTACCCATCATCTCCAAACAACACCAAGCAACTTGAAAGAGAAAGAGGGTGAAAAATTTCGTACCTTTTGAGAGAAATTGACCAAAATTCAAGTTAGGGCACAATTTGGGGAAAAACTAACTTTCCCTTGAGATTTGCTCCAATGGAATGGTGGAAGAGGACCCAAGGCCAAGAGGAGAAGAATGAGAGGTGAGGAGGGGGAGAAATCGAGCCCTAGGGTGATTGGAGAGGGAGCGGTCGGATTTGTTCTTGATGCGATCCTCGCCGGCAAGACGACGACGATAGCGTTGTTTTCCCAGGAGTATCAGGTTACACGAACAATTGGGGATGAAAATCCAAACCCTAGCCTCACAATGAATTTGAACCACGAATTGATTGAATCCGCGACCCTCGATTAATTGGAAACACGAACTCGGATTGTATGGAAGACGCCACAAACGGGGATGTGAATCCGTTTGATAAGTCGTTTGAATCTCACGTTGTGTTGTGAAACTCGGATAATTCTCTCAGAGAGAAAAGTGAAAACTCACGTTTAAAATTTAATATCAAAGTTGTTAAAAGTTGTCTAATGAAATATAATGCAAGCCCTTATATAGGTGGGCAAAATAAAGAAAACCCTAATTAAGTTCTAAACTGAATGGGAAATAAAACAGAGTCCAAAAACAGATAAAATCCGAAATTGAACGGACATGGACGCGACACGGTCGCGCTGTAGACCCACTCGGGTCACGCCTCCCGGCGCGGACGAGTTGGTCGCGCCATTTTAGACCCACTCGGGTTGCGCCCCTGGCGCGGGCGAGCTGGTCGCGCCGCTTAGACCCACTCGGGTCGTGCCACCTGGACCCACTTGGGTCTAGCCGCCTGTGCGTTCGAGCTCCTCTGCGCGAACCTCTCGGACTTGTGAACTCGATCATCGGCACCCCCTTTGATATCGTATCATTCCCCTTCTCTTGAAAAGGATTTGTCCTCAAATCCGTACCTCCTCCTGGATAAAAAACGAACACGAACCAATCATCAAAATATTCCACCACAGGCTGCATAAGAGACATCTTCAAGAACATCCAGTCTGTGCCAAATGGACGCCACGTCAACACCATAGACTGCATGTTCATAGGATTCAACAATAAATCTGGTGACACTTCTATGCTTGGCGGTACGTCTACATCAACCTGTAAGACAAAAACATCATAAAAAACTCGTGGATGACAATTTTTAGAATTTATTTCTTCCACTGCTGGCTGCCCTCCATTAACTGGCTCTAGTTTTGGCTCGTCAACTTCAATCGAAATTAACTGTTCTGGAGTTGCTTCTTTAACCTCACAAACTTTAGAAACTGAATCATCTATGGTTGTCTCCCCCATATTTGAATCCTCCTCAACGAGCCCCTCCGGACCATCAACATCTTCAACAATCGCGTTTCCTCCATTGTAAATGTCTGAATTGTAGGAGGTCGCCATCTCTAAACCCGACTCCAGCACGCTTGTGATAGCACACCAATCAAAATTCCAAGTAGAGGATTTTGTAGGTGTAGTATTATCATCCCTCCGCCTAAGTCGTTTCTCCACTTTGATTACTCCTTGCACCATATCCTCCAGCTCCCGTTGAGAAGAGACATGTGATGCTTTCTCAGCACCCTCTTCATCACCTGCCACGTATCAATTGGCTCTCCAATATGTCGCCTCATGGAATAAAACTGATTCCACCAGGTAAGCACTTCATCACAGAATCCACTAGCAGCGATCTTAACCTTCCTCTGCTCAGGATAATCGTGACAGTCAAACAACAGTTCTATCTTCCTTTCTCACTCTAGGTACGACTCAGGATCTCTCGTACCTCGGAACAGTGGAACGCCTGTTTCCCAATACTCCTCACATTCATCTCCATGATATTTTCTACCACCATAACCAGCAGAACCAATCATCTCTTCTCTCTTTTTTTTATCTTTTTTTTTATTTTTTTTTTCAACACCAACAATAATCTTCCTCAATATACTCCAAACACCAAAAACAGCACTCCCCAGCAAGTTATATCAACACCACAAAACTCAACGAAATTTCCAGCGAAAAATTCAAAACAAAACTCAACGATTTTTTTTTTCAGATCAACTTCGGTTTTTTTTTCATTGATTTTTAATTTTGCTGTTTTTTTTTTTTATCAGCGTCTCCTTTCTCTTTTTTTTTTTTAAATCAAGAACAAAAAATTAAATACAGAAATTAAAGGATAAATGGAACCTGATACAAAGCCGAAGCTTTGATACCACTTGATGCAATCCTCACCGGCAAGACGACGACGATAGCATTATTTTTCCAGGAGTATCAGGTTACACGAACAATTGGGGATGAAAATCCAAACCCTAGCCTCACAATGAATTTGAACCACGAATTGATTGAATCCGCGACCCTCGATTAATTGGAAACACGAACTCGGATTGTATGGAAGACGCCACAAACGGGGATGTGAATCCGTTTGATAAGTCGTTTGAATCTCACGTTGTGTTGTGAAACTCAGATAATTCTCTCAGAGAGAAAAGTGAAAACTCACGTTTAAAATTTAATATCAAAGTTGTTAAAAGTTGTCTAATGAAATATAATGCAAGCCCTTATATAGGTGGGCAAAATAATGAAAACCCTAATTAAGTTCTAAACTGAATGAGAAATAAAACAGAGTCCAAAAACAGATAAAATCCGAAACTGTACGGACATGGACGCGACACGGTCGCACCTCCCGGCGCGGACGAGTTGGTCGCGCCATTTTAGACCCACTCGGGTCACGCCCCTAGCGCGGGCGAGCTGGTCACGCCGCTTAGACCCACTCGGGTCGCGCCACCTGGACCCACTTGGGTCTAGCCGCCTGTGCGTTCGAGCTCCTCTGCATGAACCTCTCGGACTTGTGAACTCGATCATCAGCACCCCCTTTGATATCGTATTAGTTCTTGCCAAATTGAAAGAGTGTTTGTGTGTGAATGTGAGAGGGACAAAAAAAACGTACATGTTTTAAAAAAGAGAGAGCTGGGCGCGTCGCACGGCACGGGCCGTGCTGTCGGACGGCACGGTCCGTGCCATCCATACCGAGACTTCCAGGCCGCGTGATGTTCAGCGGCACGGGCCGTGCTGTTGGACGGCATGGTCCGTGCCGAAATTCAATATTTTTTTTAAAACCGTAGCCGAAAAAAAAATGAAAAAAAATGAAAACAAAAGAAACAACAAAAAAAAACATATGAAAAAAAACAAAAATAAAACGCAAACAAAACAAAACAAAACTTAAAAGAAAACAAACAACGGTGGGTTACCTCCCACCAAGTGCTTCATTTAACGTCTTGAGCTAGACGATACCTCTTGTATGCTCATGGATCATTGAGAAGTGTGACCCGTAAATTCCGCTCATCAGCTGGGTACCGAAAATAGTGTTTGAGGCGGTGTCCATTGACTGCAATTGTGCTTCCATCGGCACGCAAAAGATCACAAGTGCCATTCTAACTTGTCTTGTACACCACAAATGGACCCGTCCACCTTGACTTGAGCTTGCCCGGAAATAATCTCAATCTCGAATCATAAACAAGAACTTCATCTTTAGGGGTGAACTTCTTTTGCTTGATGACACGATCGTGGAATTTGCTGGTCCTCTCCTTATAGATGCACAAACACTCAAAAGCTTCGTTTCTCCATTCCTCCAACTCCAACAATTGATGAGCTCTCTCAACTCCAGCTTCTTGGAACTCAAAATTTATCTTCCTCACAGCCTAATATGCCTTGTGCTCGATTTCCACGGGTAAATGATAGGATTTACCAAAAACAAGTTGGTAAGGAGACATACCAATTATAGCTTTATATGCAGTACGATAAGCCCACAAAGCATCATCAAGGTGATCCGCCCAATCCTTTCGATGCACCATAGTCTTCTCGAGAATTTGCTTGATTTCTCGATTGGCAAGCTCGACTTGTCCATTGGCTTGAGGATGATATGGAGACGTCACTTTGTGCTTCACACCATATTTGGCTAGCAAACTCCCAAGCCATTTATTGTTGAAGTGCGACCCCCATCACTAAGCAAAGCTCTCGGGGCTCCGAACCGAGTCAGAATGTTTTTGCGTAAAAATTTCAACACCACTTTGGAGTCATTGGTGGTAGTGGGAACCGCTTCCACTCAACGAGACACATACTCCAAGAAAAATGTAGAGGAATCCTCGAGATTTAAGGAATGGTCCCATAAAATCTATCCCCCATACGTCAAATAGCTCCACAACCATCATCGCCTTCTACGGAATTTCATCCCTCTTGGTAATATTGCCAACCCGTTGGCATCGATCACACTTGGAGATAAACGCATGGCAATCTCGGTAAATATTCGGCCAATAGAACCCGCTTAGTTGGATTTTCATGGCGGTTCTATTCGCTGCAAAATGGCCTCCACTAGACGAACTGTGGCACTGCTCTATGATAGCATGAATTTTGGCCTCTCGAACGCATCTCCGAATCACTATATCCGCGCATCGCTTGTACAGAATGGGCTCCTCCCAATAGTAGAATCGAACATCATGGAGGAATTTCTTGCGCTGGTAGGAGCTGAGATCCTTGGTTATGACACGAATTACTATGTAATTCACAATGTCTGCATACCACGGAGTTTTGTCAACGGCTTTCACTTCTAGCACTTGTTCATCCGGAAAACTCTCATTTATGAGCAACTTTGGATCCTCACCTTCCACTGGGTTCTCTAAACGGGACAGATGGTCGACTGTTTGGTGTTTATTTGTGGTGTTTTATTGCATAATTTTGCGTGTTTTATTCGTACTTTCTAGTGTTTTGTTCTAGTTTACCTTTAGGTTTTGTGTGATTTTATTCTCTGCTGCTCTTATGGTGGAATAAGCCAAGTTTTGGAAAACTTGAGCTTTTGTACGCAATATTTCAATTTTAGGTAATAAGGTGGCACGGCATGAAGATAGGCCGGAAGAGATGAGCCCGGACCGGAAGAGATGCACCCGTTAGGAGGAGCCAAAGGCCCCCGCGGCCGCCCAAGCCCCGCGGTCGCGCACCATGAAGGCTGAGGAATCCCCGCGGCCGAACGAGGCTCACGCCCGCACGAGGGTGCTCTCAATGGAGACACCCCGCGGGCGCGGAGCTCCCCGCGGACGCGCGGTGTCCCGTGAGCGTACGATCTGCTTTATTTGCCCGATCATCACCATTCTACACTCGTCTCTCGCCTTCTCTTCTTGAATGAACATATTCCTCTTCTTCCCTCCTCATTTAAGGAACAAGCAATCCTTGAGCCACCCTAATCTAACCATAGGGGGGTAGGGATTAATTCCCCTAAGCCCACTTTGTGGACTTTTTCTCCACAAAATCCTCCTCCCAAATCTCTCACAATTAATGCCTCTCCCATCACCTTTTCTCTCTCTTTGGTTTCTCTCTCTCTCTCTCTCTCTCTACGGATCTCTCTCTTCCTCTCATATCTAATATTAGATTTTGGGGATTCATGAACTAACATTCCATTCACTCTCATTCAACCTTACCACTCCACTCTCTCTCTCAACCATACCATTCTCTCCATTCCCTCTCTCTTTTCACACACACTACCCACACTAAATCTCTACACCACCATTCATCACCATTTTTACCATCAACACAACCATAAAAGAGAAGATGAGAAGAGGGAGAAGAAGGGAACCAAGCCAAGCTAGGAGAAGGGAAGACGAGAAAAGCCCGACGACGAGCCATCCGCGGAAGCTAAGCTCGAAGGAGGTTTCTCTTGTATTTTCTTTGTATTTCTTGGATGTTTGTGGGAATTGTCCCAAAACTCTTGAAAGATACTTAATATTGTAGAAATTTGAGTTATTTGCATTTGATTTATGAGATGACTTCCTTCTATGGTATTTGTGTTGTTTTGAGCATGTTTAGTGGCTAATTTCTCTATTAGGGGGTAGATGATCGATGTGGTTTTGATCTATGCTTGTTCTCATTGATTGTTGTTGTTGGAATCGTGCTTTTTCATGTTTAGGTAATTGATCACTACTTGAACATTAATAGGATTTAGAGGAGTCTTGATTGTGAATGTAAATCCAAAAATTGGTTCCTTCGACATTAGGTGCATGGGGTTCCTAAGCCTAATATGTTAATCTTGCATGTATGGTATAGCTAAGAGAGGTTTAACGGATAGACGGTGACAGGAATTGAAGTTAAACTAATTGGAAGGGTCTATCATATTTGTGAGAATAGCATTATCAACTTGACTTAAGCATAGTGATAAAACCATTGAGAGAATCTACACCCTAATACCTTAATCAAACTTGTTTCCGCTAATCTCGTTTTAATTCATGTTTTTGCATTTAATCACCTTGCCTTATTGTCTATTTCGAATTTGTAGCATAATCCTCATCAAACCCCTTGTTAGAATGTTTAGATTTTATTTTAGTTGTTTTGTCGAAAGCATGTGTAGCCTATAGATAGTTCTTTCACATAAAGTCTTCATTGAGAGATCGACTCGGGTTAAGCTCATCGCTTCTACAATTGACCCCGTCCAATTGCGGATGTGGTCCTAAGTAGTTTCTAGTGAGCATAAACCGAAAATTATAAGTGTAAATTTGGACCCCAATCAAATTTTGGCGCCGTTGCCGGGGAAGGCTTTTGAGAATTGTCTTTTTGGTGCTATATTTGCTTTTGTGTTGTTTTGAAATTGTGAACTTGTTATTGAAGTGTTTGTGTTGTTTGTGTAAATTTGTTTTTGTGTTTATGTCCTTTTGTTTGGCTTTGATATCTCTTTCCGCAAGGTACATTTGATCTCCGTTTCGTTTGTGTTTGTGTATGCTAGGGAGGTGAAGCCTCAATCGGAGACTAGCCCCCGTGTTTGATGACATCCATCGACCAAGGATATTTGACGTGTTCGAGTGGGAAAGAGAGATGAAAGCTAACCCTTTCAACAACCCCGATAATGCCAATGTCAATGCCAATGCGGCTAGAAACATGAAAGATTTTGCTCGTCCCGTGATTGGGGCGTCGACTTCTTGCATAGTTCTTGGTGAAGCCGCACGAAACTACGAATTGAAGAACATCCATTTTAGCCAATTTCCCTCATTCTACGGGATGCCGGCCGAAGATGCTTTGAACTTCATCCGGGAGTTCTATTCCGTTGTTCAAACCTTTCCTCTCCAAGGTTTGAATGAAGATCAATTGAAGATGAGGTGTTTTCCCTACACCTTAAAGGATCGAGCTAAGACGTGGTTCATGTCTCTTCCGGCTAATTCATTGGTCAATTGGAATGCCGTTTATGAGAAGTTCATGGCCAAATACTGCTCCAATCAAAAGACCCAAGACTTGAGAGCTCAAATTGTTACTTTCACCCAATCTCCGGGTGAATCATTTCATGAAGCTTGTGATCGATTTCGAGGTCTCCAACAACAATGCCCTCACCACCATCTCGCACCCGAGTTGCTCAACCAATTCTTCTACGACGGGCTTTCACAGAATTTCCAATATATGGTGGATAATGCATCGGGAGGGAACATTGGAGGATGCACCACTGAAGAGGTCTCAAACATCTATGAGACCATGGCCACAACTTCTCAACAAAAGAGTGCTAGGAGGAAGAGAGCTTCCGTCAATGAAGCTAACCCTAGTTATGACGTGACAAAGCAACTTACCGAGTTGACAAGGCAAGTAGAGATACTTAGAACTTCCGAGAGACCACCCCAACAAGTGATGACCGTTGAGACGTGTGGGATTTGTGGAGAGTATGGACATGGAGCCAATTTATGCCAAAGATCGATCGAGCCGGAGTCAAGTGAAGAGGCTCATTTCCATGCTCTTCAAGAGCAAGTGAATGCTCTCCAAGGCTTTCAACCGCGCCAACAATATAACCCCTACTCTCAAACATACAATCCGGGATGGAGAAATCATCCTAATTTCTCTTGGAAACAACCTCAACAACCTCCTCTACCATCACAACAACCGCCTCTACCTCAACAAGCCGGAGGTGGCCAAGCTTCACCTTATCCTAGGCCGCAACAATACCCGGCCCAACCGAACCAACCACCAAGGCCAACATTGCAAGACACATTGCAATCCTTCATCCAAGCCACTCAATAAAGATTTGAATCCGTTGAGGCTTCCGTGAAGAGAATTGAGACTCAAGTAGGCCAAATAGCCGGGACCGTTGGAGAGTTGGCAAAGCAAGCGAAGCCGGGCAAGTTGCCTAGCCAACCGGAGCAAGCTCAAGCCATTACCGTGCTTAGAGGAGGCAAGGTAATAGATAACAAGGTTGGCGAGTCAAGCCCAACCAAGGAGGTTAAAAAAGAAGATGAGACTCCTTCACAACAACAAAAGGAATCCGAGAAAGAAAATGGAGAAGCGAAGAAGCCCACACTCCACAAGGCTATCAATCCTTACAATCCTCCAATTCCATTTCCAAGCCGGTTAAGGAATGAGAAGCAAGACACCTAATTTCAAGAGTTCTACAAACTCCTATCCAAGGTGAATGTCAATCTTCCACTCTTTGATGTCATCCGAAACGTGCCGGCCTATGTCAAGTTCTTCAAGGAACTTGCTTCAAAGAAAAGGAAGTTTGGAGAGGATGAGAAGATAGAGGTATCCGAAGTGGCGAGTGCAATCCTACAACATCAACTACCACCAAAGCTCTGTGATCCAGGTAGTTTTACTCTTAAAATTGCTTTCGGAAATGGCAAAGAAGCATGTGGTATGCTAGACTTAGGGGCCGAAATTAATTTGATGCCTTACTCTATTTATAAACAATTAGAGTTAGGAGAATTGAAAACTACTAGAATGTGTTTTCAATTAGCAGATAGGTCCGTGAGATATCCTAGGGGAATAATAGAGGACATTCTAGTTAAGGTTGGTGGATTGATAATACCGGTTGATTTTGTTGTTTTGGATGTGGGTGATGTTAAAGAAACAGGTAAAAAACATACACTTCTCCTAGGTAGACCTTTTATGGCTACAACAAACACCTTGATTGATGTTAAAAATGGAACATTAAAAATGTCGGTGTTAGGAGAAACGTTGTCTTTTTCCGTTCATGAAAACAAGGCTATCCCCGTCTCCTCATTTGAGAAAAATTGTTCCTACATAGATGCTATTGATGTTTTGGCCGAGGAGGTTTTCTTGCAGGAAATAGGTGCTCCGTGGAGAAGTGAAACCTCGTCCGAGGAGCTTGCTATGGATGAAGCCTACCTCAAGTGTGGGAGAGACGAGTTGAATGCCGAAGAGATGGAGATCTTGCTAGGAGAAGGCATGAGTCTCATGGAAATCATGGCCTCAACCGAAGAGGAAGTGAAGCCTACTCTCAAGCTTGAGCTCAAGGAGCTCCCGTCTCATCTCAAATACGTGTATCTCGACGATGAAGAGAAGAAGCCCGTGATCATCTTTTCCGGGCTAGAAAAAGATGAAGAAGACCTCTTAGTAGTCGTACTAAAGAGGAACAAGCAAGCCATTAGATGGAGTCTTTTCGATATCAAAGGCATTAGCCCCTCTACGTGTATGCATCGCATCATTCTTGAGGAAGGGGCTAAGCCGGTTCGTGAAGGGCAAAGGAGGCTCAACCCCATGCTAATGGAAGTCGTTAAGAAGGATATTCTTAAGCTCCTAGCGGAAAGGATCATTTATCCCATAGCCAATAGCGAATGGGTGAGCCCGGTCCATGTGGTGCCGAAGAAAGGAGGGATAACGATCATTGAGAACGACAAGGGAGAACATGTGGCTACTCGAACTACCACTGGGTGGAGAATGTGCATTGACTACCGAAAGCTCAATGCCGCCACAAGAAAAGACCATTTTCTCCTTCCTTTCATTGATCAAATACTTGATAAACTAGCCGGTCATAGTTTTTATTGCTTTCTTGATGGTTTATCGGGTTATTTTCAGGTGGCCATAGCGCCAGAAGACCAAGTAAAGACCGCATTCATGTGCCCGTTTGGTACGTTTGCGTGTAGAAGGATGCCATTTGGACTATGCAATGCACCGGGTACTTTCCAAAGATGTATGTTCTCAATCTTCTCCGAGATGATTGGAGACTTCATTGAGGTATTCATGGATGATTTTTCGGTCTTTGGGTCTTCATTCTCCGATTGTTTAGAGAAGTTGGAACTTGTCCTTAAAAGATGCATAGAATGTAGCCTAACTCTTAGTTGGGAAAAGAGTTATTTCATGGTTACTAGTGGTATAGTGCTTGGTCATGTTGTGTCTAAAGAATGAATGAGTGTAGACAAGGCTAAGGTGGATGTGATTGAAAAATTGCCTCCACCCATTAATGTGAAAGGAATTAGGAGCTTTCTAGGCCATGCCGGTTTTTACCGTCGGTTTATTAAAGACTTCTCGAAAATTAGCCAACCTCTATGCCATTTACTTGCTCAAGATGTTCCTTTTGAGTTTGATGAAAAATGCTTGCATGCTTTTAATACTCTTAAGGAGAAATTGATCACCGCACCAATTGTTGTTCCCCCTAATTGGTCTTTACCATTTGAAATCATGTGTGATGCATCAAATTCCGCCGTTGGCGCCGTTTTGGGTCAACGTGTTGATAAAATTCTTCATGTAATTTACTATGCTAGCCTCACCTTGAATAGTGCTCAAGTAAATTACACCACCACCGAAAAAGAATTGCTTGCCGTTGTGTTTTCATTTGATAAATTTAGATCCTACATCTTAGGCTCTAAAGTAATTGTGCATAGTGATCATGCGGCTTTAAAGCATTTGTTGACCAAACCACAAGCTAAACCTAGACTCATTAGGTGGATCTTGCTTATGTAAGAATTTTATGTTGAGATTAAGGATAAGAAGGGGTGTGAAAACGTGGTAGCGGACCATTTATCCCACCTCTCCGTTGATGAAAATTTCAATTTGTTGCATGAAAAAGAAGTTGATTGTGATACATTTCCATATGAGCATGCTCTTGAGCTTAATTCCTCTCCTTGGTATGCCGATATTGTCAATTATCTTGCTTGTGGTAAAATGAGACCTAACCTTTCTTTTCAAGAAAAGAAAAGATTTTTGGCAATGTGTAGGTATTACTTCTGGGACGATCCATACCTTTTCCATTTGGAAAAAGACGAGATAATTCGAAGATGTGTCCCGGAAGAGGAGCAAACCGATGTTCTAGCCTTTTGCCACACATCTCATTGTGGTGGTCATTTTGGAGGGCAAAAGACAGCTAGAAAGATCCTACAATTCGGTTTGTATTGGCCTTCAATTTTTAAAGATGCTCATGCTTACTCCATTTCATGTGATAAATGCCAAAGACTTGGTAATATTGGGAGGAGAAATGAAATGCCTCTAAATGTTAATCTTGTTGTTGAAATTTTTGATGTTTGGGGTATTGATTTTATGGGACCATTCCCTAACTCATTTGGCTTCGAGTATATCCTCTTAGCGGTCGATTATGTGTCAAAGTGGGTTGAAGCAATCCCCACTAGGTCTTGTGACGCTAATGTGGTTATCAAGTTCGTGCAGGAACATATTTTGAGTAGGTTTGGATTCCCTAGGGCGATTATAAGTGACGGTGGAACTCATTTCACCAACAAGCTTTTTGCAAGATTGCTAAAGAAAAATGGAGCAACTCACAAGGTGGCGACTCCATATCATCCTCAAACTTCCGGTCAAGTTGAGACGAGCAACAAATAAATTCAAAACATCTTGAAGAAGACCGTGAATGTGACGAGGAAGGATTGGTCACAAAGGCTACCGGATGCTCTTTGGGCGTACCAGACGGCCTACAAAACCATTCTGGGAATGAGCCCATACCGCCTTATATATGGCAAAGCATGCCATCTCCCCGTTGAGATCGAGCACCGAGCCTATTGGGCTATAAAGGCGGTGAATTGTGATCTTGAAAGTGCGGGAAATGAGCGAGCCTTGCAATTGTCCGAGCTCGACGAATTGAGAAACGAAGCCTATGACAACGCCAAGATTTACAAAGATAAAGTGAAGAGGCTACATGATAGGCGAATTGTCAAGAAAGAGCTCACGCCGGGTATGAAGGTTCTCCTTTTCAACACTAGATTGCGGTTTTTCCCCGGGAAACTCAAATCACGTTGGAGCGGCCCATTTATCATTGAAAAAGTGTTCCCCTACGGAGTGGTCACATTGAATAATCCGACGACAAATGTTACGTTCCAAGTGAACGGCCATCGAGTTAAGCCATACTATGAAGGGTTTTCGCATGAAGCCGATGTTGAGGAATTGAAACTTGTCAATTCCGATTGAATGCTCCAAAAACTTCGTCTAGCTCGAGACATTAAAATGAGCGCTGCATGGGAGATAACCCATGATTTCCTTATTTTTAATTGTGTTAATTAATCTACTTTGTGTTTGTGTGTTTTTTTATTTTTGGTGTTTGTGTTGCAGATTGAGTAGAAGTGAAGCTCGGGAAGAAATTGCAGTAGAAAATGGCTAAGGAAGGTCCCGCGACCGTGCAAGCCCCGCGGCCGCACGACCCCCCTCTCGGCAGAAGGACTCCGCGAGCGCGCAGCCCCCGCGGGCGCGCGCCAATTGTTGGCAAAGAATGAAGTCCAGCGGGCGCGCGGTGTTCCGCGGGCGCGCACCCCTCGCGCCCCGCGGCCGCGCGCCCTACACCTTATATAAGGGGACCACTCGCTTTTGGAACCCTACCTTCTCACCGTTTGAGCCGCTTTTGCACTCCTCCACCCCTCCATCATTCCAAACAATTCACTTCTTCTCCAGCACTCAGATTTTGGCCAAATTTCAGTCCACGGAAGCTCCCTCACCACATCACGCCTCCACGTTACCCTCTTCGTCACCGCGACCGCGTCGAAGCTCCGCGACCGTGGACCATCTCATCCCAGCCACTCCGCCGCTCACCGCCGCCGCTTCTGCTCCGCCACCGCAGTCACTCCCAAGCTTCGCCAGCAGCCCCGCGACCGCGCAACGCTCCGCGCGCCCATTGCCCCTTAGCCCCGTGACCGCGCACTGCCCCGCGGCCGCGCGCCGGTTCCTAGCACCCTCTCCGCATGAATTGTTCGACTTCACCGCATCTCTTTGCTCTACCTTGCTCAGTCATGCCTCCCCGGACAAAGAATCCGTCTTCTTCCCACGACGATGGAGATGAGAACCTCTAAGAGCTCTATGGGTGCCCGTTTCCGATTCGTACCCATGCTGAAGGTAACCGATATCAAGCTTTCACGGACTATGAGATTACCTTCCCCCGTTATCTTGATTGGAATTTGTTGAAATCATTGAAAATTGATGGGAAAGTAGAAAGCTACTTGAAGGTTTTGACATTGGACAAATTTGCTAAGTTGAAGTTTGTTGGGTTGAACCTGTTGTGCCTTGAGTTTTTGGTTACATTACAGCTTGATTCTGCAAATTCAAAAATTATTTTTCATATGATGGGAGAAGAATTTGAGGTGACATTGGCTAGAATGAAGTCGTATTTTGGGTTTTCGATGACTGGGCCCAGAAAGAGGCCAACCGACTTCAACACGGCTGCCACCTGGCACGAGCTTACTGGTTTCAGTAATTGGGATCCTCAGGGGACACCCACTGGTTTCATTCGGGACCCTGCCTTAGCCATCATGCACAAGTTCCTTGCCTACTCAATCTCTGGGAAGGAACAAGCCAACAAGGTCAATGCCACTGAGGTGTATCTTCTTTGGTGCACTCTCCACAATACCAAAGTCTGTCCATCCTATTTCATCTGGACCGCTATCCAGCAGATGACTCGACGTACCAAGATGCACCGCTCCTTTTGTGCTTTCATCACCGCTCTTGCTGTCAAGCTTGGTTTGCTTCCAGCCACATGTGTCATCCCGGCCGGACAGAATAAGGTCAATGAGTATTTGATCACCGTGGATGAGCTCAAGCACGCCCAACTTATTCTTGACTCGAGGAGACTAGTTTCTCACACCGACCGCCCCTGCGTCTCCAAGCTTATGAATGCTCAGCGTGAAGCTCTCCGACGGTACAGGGAGGCTGGTTCCTCTTCAGTCCCACGTGATGATGATGATGATGATGCGGATGAGGAAGAGGACGACGAAGAAGAGAATGAGGAAGAGAATAAGGGAGGAGAAGAGGCAGAGGATCAAGGAGACGAAGACAATGATCAGGCAGAACAGGCTCACTTCCAGCCGCCGCCGTATCCCTCCACGATGCCCCAGCATGGGTATCAGATGCCACAGGCTGATTGGCGGTCCTTCCAGGACCACTTCGACACCACCATGGGGCAATTCCAGTAGAGCTTCCAGCAGAACTATACCGACTCCATGGGCCGCTTTCAGCAGCACTTCGATACCTCCATGGGCCAGTTTCAGCAGTCCTACAGTAACACCATGGGGCAATTCCAGGAGAGGTTTGATGCCTCAATGGGCGAGTTTCGCCAAGAGTTGGGATCCCTTCGCCAGGACGTTGGAGATTTGAGGCAGACTGTCTTTGGTCGCCTCGACAGGCATGACGAGAGGATGACGGCCCTCGAAGAAAGCTGGAACAATTGGACGCTCTCTTATCCATACCCGCATTCTCCACCACCACCTTATGATCCACCGCAACAGTGAAGTTCTTTTGTGCTTTTGTGTACTTTTTATTTTTGTGTTCGTGTGCGTATTGTTATTGTTTCAGTTCATCCCTTTCCGTTGTTCGTTGGTCGTATTGTCGTACATTTTGTAGGAACCAGCGCCTATTTCCGGTCATCTACGATTTGTAATGTGTTTTACTTCCCTATTCTCTTATTGCATCTTGTTTTCATACATTGAGGACAATGCATGTTCTAAGTGTGGGGGGGAGCTTGTTTAAGTTATGTTGTGGATTTAGTATTTTTGTTGTTCATGTTGTTTTGGTGTTTAAGTGAAACTTTTAATGTTAAGTATGTGGTTTTAGTTATCTAAGTATGTTGTGATTCTCCCACTTAGTATTGTGCCTTGCCCGATGGTTAAATTTTGAAAATTTTTGATATGAATCGTCAAGGAATTATTTTCAAATTGATCATGCATGAATGAATTGTCCCGTGGTTTCACTCTTTAACATGAATTATTTTTGAATGTAATCACAATTTGATGATTGACTTGAAGTGTCTTGCCTTGAAAGAATAGGAAGCATGCTTAGCCTTGTTCTTGAAAATTACTCCCCTTAATCATTTATCCTGGTATTTAAGATAAAAAAAACAAAAAAAGGGGGGGGGGATTAAGGATTTCTACTCCTCTAATTGATTTTTTCGACTAGGAGTATGGAAAACCACGCAAGGACACTAGGGATGTCCTCCCTATGGTTGAACCTTGTGATTTTTGATTCGTACCCCCATGAATTTGCTTAAATAAATGGGATTGCATTCCGGATTCTACTCCTCTCATGTGTGTGTCAAATCCTTTCACGTGTTGCATGATGAGTATGGGAAACCACATTAGGAAGCTCGGTTATGTTCGATGATTTGACCTAATGACTCTTGTCCTGTGTTTGCAATCCCCTTGTTGCTTCATGTAGTATATTAATAAGTTTGGACATGATTTGTGGGGATGTAATTTAATTGAATATGGGCTAATGTGTTCTTCCTAGACTTGAAGGGACAAGCAATTCACTTGAGCGGATATTGTGTTCACATTCTTGGATAATGAATGCTTTTGTGGGAACCATGCAAATTGTCAATTTCATGATCACCTTGTGAATATTTCCTTCTTGATTCATATTTTTAATTTCTTATTTGCTTGAGGACAAGCAAAGGACTAAGTGTGGGGGAGTTGTTTGATGTTTATTTGTGGTGTTTTGTTGCATAATTTTGCGTGTTTCATTCGTACTTTCTAGTGTTTTGTTCTAGTTTACCTTTAGGTTTTGTGTGATTTTATTCTCTGCTGCTCTTATGGTGGAATAAGCCAAGTTTTGGAAAACTTGAGCTTTTGTACGCAATATTTCAATTTTTAGGTAATAAGGTGGCACAACACGAAGATAGGCCGGAAGAGATGAGCCCGGACCGGAAGAGATGCACCCGGAAGGAGGAGCCAAAGCCCCCGCGGCCGCGCAAGCCCCGCGGCCGCGCACCATGAAGGCTGAGGAATCCCCGCGGCCGCGCGAGGCCCGCGCCCGTGCGAGGGTGCTCTCGGCGGAGACACCCCGCGGGCGCGCGGTGTCCCGCGAGCGCGCGATCTGCTTTGTTTGCCCGATCATCGCCATTCTACACTCGTCTCTCGCCTCCTCTTCTTGAATGAACATATTCCTCTTCTTCCCTCCTCATTTTAGGAACAAGCAATCCTTGAGCCACCCTAATCTAACCATAGGGGGGTAGGGATTAATTCCCCTAAGCCCACTTTGTGGACTTTTTCTCCACAAAATCCTCCTCCCAAATCTCTCACAATTAATGCCTCTCCCATCACCTTTTCTCTCTCTTTGGTTTCTCTCTATCTCTCTCTCTCTCTCTCTCTCTCTCTCTCTCTCTCTCTACGGATCTCTCTCTTCCTCTCATATCTAATATTAGATTTTGGGGATTCATGAACTAACATTCCATTCACTCTCATTCAACCTCACTACTCCACTCTCTCTCTCAACCATACCATTCTCTCTTTTCACACACACTACACACACTAAATCTATACACCACCATTCCTCACCATTTTCACCATCAACATCACCACAAAAGAGAAGAGGGAGAAGAAGGGAACCAAGCCAAGCTAGGAGAAGGGAAGACGAGAAAAGCCCGATGACGAGCCATCCGTGGAAGCTAAGCTCGAAGGAGGTTTCTCTTGTATTTTCTTTGTATTTCTTGGATGTTTGTGGGAATTGTCCCAAAACTCTTGAAAGATACTTAATATTGTAGAAGTTTGAGTTATTTGCATTTGATTTATGAGATGACTTCCTTCTATGGTATTTGTGTTGTTTTGAGCATGTTTAGTGGCTAATTTCTCTATTAGGGGGTAGATGATCGATGTGGTTTTGATCTATGCTTGTTCTCGTTGATTGTTGTTGTTGGAATCGTGCTTTTTCATGTTTAGTTAATTGATCACTACTTGAACATTGATAGGATTTAGAGAAGTCTTGATTGTGAATCTAAATCCGGAAATTGGTTCCTTCGACATTAGGTGCATGGGGTTCCTAAGCCTAATATGTTAATCTTGCATGTATGGTATAGCTAAGAGAGGTTTAACGGATAGACGGTGACAGGAATTAAAGTTAAACTAATTAGAAGGGTCTATCATATTTGTGAGAATAGCATTATCAACTTGACTTAAGCATAGTGATAAAACCATTGAGAGAATCTACACCCTAATACCTTAATCAAACTTGTTTCCGCTAATCTCATTTTAATTCGTGTTTTTGCATTTAATCACCTTGCCTTATTGTCTATTTCGAATTTGTAGCATAATCCTCATCAAACCCCTTGTTAGAATGTTTAGATTTTATTTTAGTTGTTTTGTCGAAAGCATTTGTAGCCTATATATAGTTCTTTCACATAAAGTCTTCCTTGAGAGATCGACTCGGGTTAAGCTCATCGCTTCTACAATTGACATCCGTCCAATTGCGGGTGTGGTCCTAAGTAGTGTCTAGTGAGCATAAACCGGAAATTATAAGTGTAAATTTGGACCCCAATCATCGGCCACGGCATTCTCACAACCCTTTCGATCCTTGATCTCCATTTCAAACTCTTGCAGCAACAGGATCCATCGAATCAATCTCGGCTTGGCATCTTTCTTGGCAAACAGATACCGGATGGCTGCATGGTCAGTGTAGACAATGGTTTGCACCCCAATCAATGGTGGTGGTGTAATTTTGTTGGGCGCAGTCGAGTGTCTTGCTGGCATAGTGAATGACTCGGAAGAATTTATCCCGTTTTTGTCCCAACACAGCTCCAACGGCAAGGTCACTGGCATCACACATCAAAACAAATGGTTCAGTCTAAATAGGTTGTATTAAAATTGGAGCACTTACCAGAGCCAACTTCAGTTTCTCGAATGCTCCCATGCACTCATCATCAAACTCAAACTTCACATCTTTCTCCAACAGAGAACACAAAGGCTTGGAGATTTTGGAAAAATCCTTGATGAATCTCCGGTAAAATCTAGCATGGCCAAGGAAGCTACGAACCGCCTTAACAGAGGTAGGAGGAGGTAGCTTCTCGATAGCTACAACTTTGGCTCGATCGACTTCCAGGCCGGCAGCAGAGACTTTGTGGCCAAGCACCACACCTTCACGTACCATAAAATGACACTTCTCCCAATTCAACACCAAATTTGTCTCCTCACACCGCTGTAAAACTTGAGACAGATTCTCCAAACAATTATCAAAAGAGGAACCAAAGACAGAGAAATCGTCCATAAATACCTCCATAATTTTTTCGATGAAACCATGAAAGATGGCCATCATGCACCTCTGAAATGTGGCTGGAGCATTGCATAGACCAAACGGCACACGTCGATATGCAAAAACATCATAGGGACAAGTAAACGCCGACTTGTGTTGGTCTTCCGGGGTAATCATAATTTGATTGTAACCCGAATAGCCATCCAAGAAGCAATAATACTCGTACCCTGCAAGTCTATCCAACATTTGGTCAATGAAAGGAAGGGGAAAGTGATCCTTATGTGTGGCCGCATTCAGAGCACGGTAGTCAATGCAGACACGTCATCCAGTCACTAGCCGCGTAGTAATCAACTCGTTCATCTCATCCTTCACAACTGTCATGCGTCCTTTCTTTGCAACACATTGAGTCGGGCTCACCCACTCACTGTCAGATATGGCATAGATCATCTCGGCATATAGAAGTTTCAAAACTTCTTTTCTCACCACCTCTTGCATCACCGGGTTCAATCTCTGTTGCGCTTGCACTTTCGGCTTGTAATCCTGCTCAAGCAAAATATGATGCATACAAATAGACGGGCTAATCCCCTTTATGTCAGAAATTTACCAACTTATCGCAGACTTATATTTTCTCAGCACTCTCAACAACTTATCCAACTCTGAATCAGAAAGAGAAGTAGATACAATCACAGGATAAGTATCATTTTCCCCAAGAAAAGCATACCTCAAATGATCCGGGAGTGGTTTCAGCTCCAAGACTGGAGGCGGAGGTGCCACTTTCGCTACAAAGGTCTCGAAAATTTCAATGCCTTCTAGCGGCGGATCCCGAATATCCAAGTATTGGACTGGTTCCAGCGGGAGTTCCTGCATAGAATCTAAAACAGCAAGATATTCCAAAATTTCATCACATGTAACATCAAGAGAGTCATATGGGTCAATAGAATAAATAGAGTGCTGGATACAGTGCTGCAGAGGGTCTTCCAACACAACTGGCGCATCAGTGCAAGCAAACGCATCTTCCACCAACTCTATCAATTTGCAGTCATCAAATTCACTCTCGTGTGGTCTCATCATTCATCCGGAATGTCAGTTGGCCGTCTTGCACATCAATCAACGCATGGTCTGTAGCTAGGAACGGTCTTCCAAGAATCAATGGAATATTCTTGTCTTCCGGCATGTCAAGAACCACAAAATCCGCAGGGAAAATAAACTCCTCTACCTTCACCAACACATCCTCAACAACTCCTCTCGGATAGGTGACCGATCTATCCGCCATTTGCAATGCAATAGAAGTCGGCTTGATGTCACCAATTTCCAACCTCTTGAAAATCGACAATGGCATCAGATTGATGCTAGCCCCCAAATCGCACAACACTTTACCAAAAGTGCGTCCACCAATTACACAGGCAATAGTAAAACTACCCGGGTCCTTCTACTTCAGAGGTAACTTCTGTTGCAAGACTGTACTACATTCTTCAGAGAGATTCACAGTCTCAAATTTGCCCAACTTTTTCTTCTTAGAAACAACATCTTTCAGAAATTTGGCATAACCTGGCATATCGCGTAAAGCATCTAACAGAGGAATGTTGATGTTTACCTTTTTAAAGATCTCCATAAATTTCTCCATCTTCTGCTCAGTCTTGGCCTTAGCTAGCCTAGTTGGAAATGGGGCGGTTGAACAAGTAGGCACCGTCTGGGCTGCAGTAGTGGTAGGCGCCACTTTTGGTGCAGGAGTAGGTGGAACCTCTGTAGCTGGAACGGCTTCCTCATCTACTATCTCGATCACATCATCGTCTACATCATCCTTTAGTAGATGTTTATGATTTGTGTACTCAGTTACACTCCTCAGCTGAATAGCATTGCATTGGTCTTTCGGGTTGATCACAGATTGACTTGGGAACTGACCAGGCTTGTGTTGAGTGGATGAATTATTCGCCATTTGGTCCACTTGAACCTCTAGCATATTCAACTGCTTGGATAGAGCACTCACAGTTCCCTCGATCTGTGTAATCTTCATTCCAGTAGCTCCGATGAAGCTATTTTGATTAGCGATTAACTGACCCATCATCTCTTTAAGTGAAGGCTTCTTTGGCTCAGAAGGACCTGCAGTGGTAGCAGCAAAACCCGGAGGATGCAGGGCGTTGTTGGGGTTAGCATAGGAAAAATTTGGGTGATTCCTATTGCTTGGATGATACGTCATGTTGTTACTCTGGAATCCTTGCTGGCCTCTGTTGTAATTTCCACTGTTGTAGTTTCTCTGATTGACAAAATTCACACCTTCTACTGCAAAGGATTCAGAGCCTTGTTGCTGTACTGCATTCACATCCATGTGTGCGCGCCGCTCCTCTAAAACTTGCTTCTTTAGTTCTTCAATCTCAGCTCTTAGTTCATCCATCCCCGAATCAGATACTGCAGCTGCAGGCCTTGTTTGTCGTCTCTCCATCGGCCACTGATAGCTAGTGGCTGCCATCTCTTCTATGATTCTTAGTGCTTCGGCTGCAGTTCTATTCACCAGACAACCTCCAGCTGAGGCGTCCACCAATCTTTTGGTGTTATTGGTCAATCCACTGTAGAAATGAGTGATTTGCTGATCGGCGCTAAATCCATGTTGTGGGCACGATCGTAGCAAATCTCTGTATCTCTCCCATGCTTCATAAATTGACTCATCTCCCATATGTGAAAAATGAGTAATCTCAGCAATTATTTTTTGAGCTTTTGATGGAGGAAAGTACTTAGCCAGAAAAGCCTGGCACATATGATCCCAGGTAGTGATAGACGCCTTGTCCAAACTTTTGAACCACTCCTTGGCTCGGTCCCTTAGAGAGAAGACGAACATCCTCATGCGAATGATGTCGTCACTAACACCATTCATCTTGATGGTGTCGCAGATATCCAAGAATGCATCCAGATGAGCATTCGAATTTTCTGTAGCTCGTCCACTGAATTGCTCTGCAGCCACCATGTTGATCAATGCTGGACGGAGCTCAAAGTTGTTTGCGGTGATGCTGCCACCCCATCCGGCTCCCAAGTATCGATCAGTTGATGCCCAATACAGCTGGTTTAGAGGTGCTGCTTCGTGTTCGGGCACAACTTGTCTAGCCAATCTCTGCTCCATCTCTCGAAGCCTCCTAGCCAATGCTTCCACATCATTATTCTCATTGTTGGTTGCCATTTCTGCTTCTTGTCGTATGTGTTCCTTATTCCTCTGTCTATGAGCTCGATCAGGGGAATTGGGAACAGGATCTACGTGTGGCTGTGTAGACCTTGTTTTCATAAACTATTTGAAGTAATAGATCCTTGTTAGTAATAATATCAGAATAAAAATCAAATTCAGTCCCCGGCAACGGCGCTAAAAAGTGGATGCACTAATTTATTATGCACTATACTGCAACTAATACAGGACACTGCAATATAACTGGTGAACCAAGTATCATATCCACAGGGACTGAATGCTTGACCAAACTGAGTACTAAGCTAACAATTGACTATTATTCAGGTGACTAAATTTCCGGGTTTCTAAAGCTAGGCACGAAATTTAACGACAACTAAATAGAATAATCGAAATCAAAACAACTCGAATAATGCAAACAAAATAACTCAACAAATTCAATCAATTAACAAGGTATTAATCCTAGGGAATGCACATTAAATGTATCCGCTATACAATAATACAATCCTAATAATTCCCAATTTAATTCGATTAAAGGTGGAGAAACATAAATGTAACTACCTATCTCCGCCAGGTCTCAAGGTAGTAGTAGATCAATAAAATGTCTATTACTTTCGTCTCTAGACAAATTATTAACTCCCTAAATCATTAGTTAAATCTCCTACAGATTCCTCAGAACATGCATCACAAAAAAATCTAATATTATTATTTCCTAATTATTACAAGAAGAAAATTAGTCAGTTTATATCATTTCGATCATATATCAATTCCAGATGAGTTTGTTGATAAATGATGCACTAATTTATTATGCACTATGCTGCAACTAACACAGGACACTGCAATATAACTGGTGAACCAAGTATCGTATCCACAGGGACTAAATGCTTGACCAAACTGAGTACTAAGCTAACAATTCGAATAATGCAAATAAAATAACTCAACAAATTCAATCAATTAACAAGGTATTAATCCTAGGGAATGCACATTAAATGTATCCGCTATACAATAATCCAATCCTAATAATTCTCAATTTAATTCGATTAAAGGTGGAGAAACATAAATGTAACTACCTATCTCCGCCAGGTCTCAAGGTAGTAGTAGATCACTAAAATGCCTATTACTTTCGTCTCTAGACAAATTATTAACTCCCTAAATCATCAGTTAAATCTCCTACAGATTCCTCAGAACATGCATCACAATATTCACTTAATCCACTAATTAATTTTCTCCGCCAGGTCTCAAATTAATCAGCTAGCATACATAAATTATGGTCACTAATCTATGCATGAGAGACAAGCACATGAACATTTGAACACAATAATCGAAAAGGAAAAAATTACAGAATCAAATTAATTGCATAGTTTCAACACCAATTGCAAACCCTAGAATTAATAAACGTTTAGCCGTTCATGGCGAAATAGAAATCTAGATAAAATGATGTAATGATCATACAACTCATCGTCTAAATTAAAATAAAAATAACATAAACAACTTATGCCGGGTGTATTGTCTTTGTTCTTCGCGTTCTTCCTCTTCTCCGCACTTTTCCACTTCAATAATAGGGTAAAAGTCCTCCAAATTCGCCCAAAGAGAAGCCTTAAATAGTTTGGGAAAAACCGATCCACACAAGGAAAACAACAAAATTTTGGAACAGTGCGGCACGATCCGTGCCGTGCGACGGCACGGTCCGTGCCGCTGGACAAATTCTCGCGTCATGTTAAATTATTAACTCCCTAAATCATCAGTTAAATCTCCTACAGATTCCTCAGAACATGCATCACAATATTCACTTAATCCACTAATTAATTTTCTCCGCCAGGTCTCAAATTAATCAGCTAGCATACATAAATTATGGCCACTAATCTATGCATGAGAGACAAGCACATGAACATTTGAACACAATAATCGAAAAGGAAAAAATTACAGAATCAAATTAATTGCATAGTTTCAACACCAATTGCAAACCCTAGAATTAATAAACGTTTAGCCGTTCATGGCGAAATAGAAATCTAGATAAAATGATGTAATGATCATACAACTCATCGTCTAAATTAAAATAAAAATAACATAAACAACTTATGCCGGGTGAATTGTCTTTGTTCTTCGCGTTCTTCCTCTTCTCCGCACTTTTCCGCTTCAATAATAGGGTAAAAGTCCTCCAAATTCGCGCAAAGAGAAGCCTTAAATAGATTGGGAAAAACCGACCCACACAAGGAAAACAACAAAATTTCGGAACAGTGCGCCACGATCCGTGCCGTGCGACGGCACGGTCCGTGCCGCTGGACAAATTCTCACGTCATGTTACGGTTCGGGGCACGATCCGTGCCGTTGGTACCGAGAGTTCAGACTTTGTTGGCTTCGGAGCACGGGCCGTGCCGTGCGACGGCATGGTCCGTGCCGTTGTGCATTCTCCACCATCGTCATTTTTCGGCTCGTTTTCACCTTCCTGGTCTCAACTCAAGCACTCCTTCCATCCGGTAACCATGTACACTTCAAAATCCGTCCAAAATAGGCTATTTTCCTGTCAAAACTCGATAAACCCGTGATTGAACCAACACAACATAAAACTATTAAAAACAATCACAAACACATGCATTCGACTCCAAAAATACGTACGAAGTACATCCGAAATGCATGCAAATTCCGAGTTTATCAATAAATATTATATTCATTATAATATCATTAATTATATTGACATTGAAGAGCACATACATTTACTAATTATATCATATACAATCATTTGAATATCATGAGACCTTCTTCAAATTAATCATAGACTTTATTAATTAATAAAAAAAAATGAAAAAGAATAGTAAGATAATAAAATTGTTAATAAAGTGAAAACGAGACTAAAATAGTTCACATTGAACAATTACAATTTGGGTCAAAATTTTATTTCGGGATCAAACTGAGATTTCGAGTATAGTTATGGGACCAACTTGGATATTTTTTCTTAGATTAACGCCGTTAGTGACGGACATTGACTAAAAAAATTAATAAAAAAAATGAAAAAGAATAGTCAGATAATAAAATTGTTAATAAAATGAAAACGAGACTAAAATAGTCCACATTGAACAATTACAATTTGGGTCAAAATTTTATTTCGGGATCAAACTGAGATTTCGAGTATAGTTATGGGACCAATTTGGATATTTTTTCTTAAATTAACGCCGTTAGTGACGGACATTGACTAAAATTAGTTTAGGGACCAAGGGAGGGATTAACATGATACCTTTTAAAAAATTGAGGGATCGATTTGAGTCAAAATTTTATTTCAGGACCAAACTGAAATTTCGGATATACTTGTAGGATCAAATTGGACTTTATCCTATTATATATTTATATGATATCCAGTTCAGTTGGATTTGCTATTTTTTTGCCAAGAAATGTGTGTAATAACATCACTATGGATATTTGGCTAAAAAAAAAACATCACTATGGATATGTATTATAAATTTAACAAATTAAGCTCGAAATCAATTAGGTTGCATTTACTAAAATCCTATTTTTTAGGGATTATCGTCAATATTATCGAGTTCGCCAAAAATATCTTATATATTATGGTAATGATCGCCTATTATTTGACAGCCACAACAAGTATCACGTAAACTTTGTCAAATAGTTTGAATTTATTTTATGTTCAATATATATTATTTACATATTTAAATAATCCACACGTTGCAGTCAAAATAATACACGTTGCAGTCAAAATAATCCTAGCTAGTAAGTTGATGATTATGTCTTAATTAAAGTTTACTGTAATAACTAAAAGACGGAAATTCAAAACAATATATATTAAAATTAAACATAAAAGTAATTACATAATTATGTTACAATTAGATACTGGTACGTGTTGATTTAAAAAAAACTAAAAAAAAAATCTTAAAAAAATAAAGATTAACCTTTTTATGCGAGAATTAAATATTTACCTGTTTGAATCTTGTTGAAGTAATGTTTATTCAATTTTGTTCCGGTGGGGATGACCTAGTGGTGGAGTGAGATTGCTTGGAGACCAAAGGTCACGAGTTCGAATTTCCTCAAAACCACAAGTCGGGTGTGTGACTAAAAAAAAAATAGCTGATATTGGTTTATAGATTGTGAATATTTTATTGAGATTCTAAAAATCAGGGTACTATTATTTCTATAATTTAGATTTAGATGCATGGATCCTTTTAATATGTATATATGCGGTATATATCCTAAGCTAGCTAGAGACAATTCATAATTCATAAGGGGAAGCTTTATAAATATGCAAAATTGTGATTTTTGTAATTAACCTAATTAAAGACATGAAATATATAGTATATGTGACTAATTTTAGCTCTAATTTAATTTTGACGCACGGTTTACTTCAATAATCATGACTTGTATAGCATGCCTTCTATTCATTTGTTTATTTATTTATTTTAATTTAGTCAATGTCCACATGATTTTCGTTGGTTTGGCTTTGGTCAAGCTCAAATTAAGTCTCAAATGCGAACACATTTCTATTATTCTCGTTATCCTACGTTTAAGCTTCATTCCTATTTTTGCCTATCCATAAAATCGCATATGTGTGTGTGTGTGGCTATATCTTCTGGTGTCTTCTAAAGGCCATTCTTCTTCCGGACAAATTCAACCCTATGCATCTGAAAAGACTGAATAAAAACTGGTCTACAAAGAACAAATATTTAAGTAAAAATTAATTGTTAGAATTCGTTGCTCAATTCACTGTAAATTTTGAATAAGTGCAAATGTTAAAGTCAATGCTGAAACTAGTGTTTCTATTATATCTTCAACATGCAGCGGAAGTAAATAACTTTAAATTT
Source organism: Perilla frutescens (assembly GCA_026008535.1). Lineage (NCBI taxonomy): Eukaryota > Viridiplantae > Streptophyta > Magnoliopsida > Lamiales > Lamiaceae > Perilla > Perilla frutescens. Next base: position 37,279,610 of record BRKX01000012.1, read on the forward strand.
CCACAAAATATAGTTTTAAATCACACACATTAGGTATGTGATTGCCACAGGGCCAAATTTCACCATCACAAGTGTTGAAATACAATGATAATGTTGTCTCAGGTTACTCCTTTGACAACGCTGCATGAAATACAAGAATCATATTCTAAGTACAAAACTTGAATGAATTCTAAATCTTCTATCTAACACTAGATAGTATTGCAACTTCGAATCCTAAACTCTTTAATCTACAAACACAACCAATTAACATCTATTGGTTGATCAAAACAATAGACTCGATGTTGAATGGGTTGTTGGGAATTTCAAAGTAAACTAAAGACAAGCTCTGGATTTTACCACTCGATATAGTGATATTTTCTCTGCTTGGGTGCCTTATTTAAGATATGAGATCTGATACTTATAAATATTTCTATTCTGCATCGATTATTCCCATGTTCTCCCCTAGATCATGAATTGATGTTAACTGCCATAGCTTGAACGTCCACATGGAAATAATTGTCCTTTAACACAATTGTAAAGTCCACCCACATTCTCCTTCTCTGCACTCGACTGCTCCGGCACTATGATGCACTATTTTTTATATGCAATTAATGCAACTATACAGGTCAATGCAATAAAGTAAGTGAATCGAGTATCGCATTCACAGGAACTGTAATGTCGATCACACTAAGTACTAAGCCACCAGTTTTCTATTTTTCAGGCTACTAGCTATTTCTTTGGGTTGAATAATCCTAGACACAATTCAAATTTAAACTAAACAATTAATTAATAAAGAGACAGAAACGAATTCAACAACTAAATTACTTAGAAGAATCAAACAATCAATTAAATGATTAATTCTAGGGAATGCATACATATGTATCCGTTATGTACTAATCCAATTTTAATCCGATTATTGGTGGAGGATCAGAAATGTTGCTACCTATCTCCGCCAGGTCGCAAGGTATTCGTGGATTAACAAATTAACTATCACTTTCGTCTCTAGATTAATTGATTAATTGTTAACTCTCAATAAATCAACAGATTTAAAACCTCCTACAGATCACAAGTACGTGTATCAAATCATTCAATTTAATCCCACTAATTAATTATCTCTACCAAGACTCAAATTAATTAGCTAGCATACAATGACTATGACCTTAATCATGCATGAGAAATATAAACTTGAATGTTTGAACACAATAATCAGAAGAGAAAAGTAACAGAATTAAAATCAATTCATAACTTCAACATGTTTGCAAACCCTAGAATTAATAAAGTTCTCAACTGAAAGGCTCAAATGTATTCTCAAAGATCTTAATAAAGTTGCTCATAGTAAAAGTACAATCTCAACTTTATCAACTGAAAGGCTCAAATGTATTCTCAAAGATCGATTTAAGATTTAGTTATTATCAATTAAAGGTTAAATAAGACGTACTAGATCGAAGACAACATTCAGAACTCGTTATGGACATTTTGAATTGATAGTGATGCCTCTTAGGTTATAGTTTATCGTTTGACGAATAGTGCTCATTTTATACATGTTAAGAGAACTATTTGGAGTTTGTTAAGCCAACAGTTGGAGACATAGTAAATATCAGAGAAAGAATGAAGATAGTAGAAGATCGTTAATAGTATGATGCTGGAAAAAAAAATCTACACTTTGAAATTAGTGATAAAGTTTTCTTTAAAATCTCACCAATGACTATGAGAGGTGTAATTAGATTTGGAAATAAAGTAAAAGTAAGGTCAAGATTCATTGGACCGTTTGAGATTCTTGAGAAGATTGGTACTGTAACCTACAGATTGCCCTTACCACTAGATGTACACAATGTATTCCATATTTCTATGACGAGAAAGTACATTTATGATATGAATTACAAAAGTCATATAAAAAATAAACTAAAATTATAAAAAAGTTGCTCATAGTAAAAGTTGCTCATAGTAAAATTTTTATGTAAAATTTGCTCATAGTAAAATTTTTATGTATTCCATCACTATCAATCTTAATAAAGTTGCTCATAGTAAAAGTACAATCTAATAAAATATGAATTACAAAAGTCATATAAAAAATAAACTAAAATTATAAAACGACTTATGCCGGATGTTTGAATCTTCAATCTCTGTCTTCCTCTACCGCTTGCTCTCTTCTCTGCTCTTTCTCTATGTAAAAGTGTGTGCTTTTCCGTCCAAAGAAGAGCTTTAAATAGTTGGGAAAAGTTTGGATGTGTTTTAGAGTCAAACAAGGAAAGAGGTAAAAAACCGTCAAAACACGATTTTCACGCACGGGTCGTGCGCTAAAGAGGTTCTAGCACACGGGCTGTGCGGCGATCTCTAGACTGATTTATTTTAATCGTGCACGGGTCATATGCTAAGGATGTCTTACTGCACGGGCCGTGCGCGAACTTCTGCCGCCTGACACTACTCACCGTTTTGCTTCGTTCTCGCTCGTTTCTCATCTGATTGACCTGATTCAAGTTGCAGAATGACCTCAACTCGATCCTCTATCTTTATAGCTTATCTCCCAACTAAATTGGATCCCAAAAATATTCCTTTTATAGCTCAAATTTCTACACAAAGAGCAAAAATATGAAATTGCACAAGAAAATGAGAAACTATGACTAAACACCAACCTTTGCATGCATTAACCATTAAATATCATCCAAATAAACACCAAAATGCATACAAAAGTCATGTTTATCACACTACACTACTGAAATGGGTTGGTTAGAAGAAGAAGAGAAGAAATAACATGATCTCTAAAATGTAGGAACGTTTTGACCATTTCAAAGTTAAGCTTAATCACTAACTTAACCGTCTATATCCACTTATTTTAAATTCAAATTTCGTGGATATAATTAATTAAGATAGATAAATAAATCAGATTAATTCAAAATGAATTAATTCTAAATTCTAGGAAAGTATAAGGTTACCGTAGTCAATGTTATGGTCAATGTTACGGGAATATTGTTATACATCAAGTATAATATTGAGTACATTGTTATCAACAATGTGGAACACAGTCGATGTAACATCATTCCTAACATTAATCTTATCCACACACACAAGATTTTGGGGCAAATGTAACTAATTATGTGACGTTCGGGACCGAAACATAGAATGATCGCCGGTGCAAGGCACGGATAAAGAACGGCTCCTATCACACTTCCAAGCGAATGGTCACACGAATGAACTGAATCCACCCGAAAGAGAGTGATATGATTCTAAAACTATACAGGAATGAGACTATATAGTCTAGGAGAACTTAAAATATTTAATTGGTGCTACTCATACCACAAGTGCATCTTCTTTTCTGGCCCTCGTTCCATCAGAACTCTAAAATTAAGCGTGCTTGATCTGGGGTAATGGTGGAATGGGTGACCTCTGAAAATTTTCTCAAGGAGCGTATGAATAAGGACAAAATATGTTGAAAAGACTGAAAAGATTCGTATTGATTTGTAGGGATAGTCGTTAGTTAGGTGGCTATTTTTTTTTTAATGTCGTCTATGTCTCGTTAGTCGTTATCCAAATATTCTATCATTTTTAAGAATTAACTTTTTTTCCTTTCTGTAGGACAAAAAGCTCATTGATTACTATTACTTCCTCCGTCCCATTTATATAGTCCACTTTATCCTTGCACGTAGATTAAAAAAATTTATGAAAATAAGATATTAAAGCTTAACTTCCATTATTACCCTTGCTTAAAATTAATGACTCTAAAAAATTTAAATGGTTGACTTTTTAATTTCCAATATATAGCAAGGGTATATTTATATATTACCATGATAATTAATACTATTTATAGTTATGAGACTATATAATTGGGACACCTCAAAATAGTAATAGGGACTATATAAATGGGACGGAGGGAGTATTTATTATCAACCACTAACAATTTTATTTTACTTTAATCATTGCCCCAAATCACTATAGACATATGCACCCAGCACCCGCACAAAATTAGGATATATTCAAATGAAATACAGATATTAGTTATTACACCCAATTAACTATATATGCCTAAACTTATCATTGACACATAATTGCATACGTTTATGAAGATTTGATTTTATTTTTTAGGGTAAACATGATCTTACACCAAGAAGCTTGCAAGAATTTAGTATTATATGTCATTAATTTTTCACCGTATGTGAGACATAATGGTAATTGTACCTAATATAATATTTCAATTTCAAAGTCTCTTTCTTTAAAATAAAGATTTCAAATAAGTTAAATTAAAACTATTCAAAAAGTGATAAAACTACCATTATCGCATATACCATGAACTATATATGTGAAAAGTCGATGATAGTTCTTAGACTTTTAATATTTGCAAAGTCTCGTGTGAAGATTGAAGAGGAAAAAAAAAGGTAAAGGAAGTGGATATTAAAGAATTAAATTTTTGGGGACATAATTAAAAAAAGGAGAGAATTTTTGGTTGAAAAAGAGAGAGAAAAAAGATATCTTAAAGTGAATAGCAATGAGCTTGCACGGGAGGGCTGAATTTGCTTTAGGGAAGAGAGAGATTAATTTTTTTTAAAGCAAATACGTTTTGACAAATAAAAATAAACGAATAACATGTTGAAGTAGAAAATTTTGGAAAGAAGATTAAAGAAGAAAACAATTAAACTTAAAAAAAAAAAAAAAGATTCGGAATTCAGTTTGAATTAATGAATATACATGTTCTAGATAAGATTTATTCATCTTTTTTGTTTTTTTTTAATTTTCAAATGCAAAATGAGATACGATCTACTTGACTCGCTCTTGGTTCAGATTAAAGTGTTTCTTTACTGCCTCAACTGAAAATACATTTTATTTAATTTATTCAAGTATTCGATCACTTAAAATTATGAGTTTTAAGTTTAATCCAAATGAGAGAGGGAGAGAGGTATTTTGTGGAGGCACCACCTTTACAATGAAGCAACCATTTAAATATTCAATATTTGTTTCTTTTTATATTTTTATCCAGAAATTTCAAAAGTTGCACATCAGTATTAAATGTTTGAATAATTAACATTTTTACAATTAATAATTTATTTTATAAAAAAACTATAGGGTAAAACAACGTCATTTTGTTTATGAATGATTAAATTTAATTTACACATCATTTTTAATAAATCATTCAAAAATTTATTTAAGTTTTCCAGTAGTCCACATCATTATTTCATCCTTTGGAAAATTTTGTTAAAGCTAAAAATATTAATTATATAAATATTGGATACTAATGTGTAATTTTTAAAATTTTGAGACAAAAATGCAAAAATTAAATAAGCAAAGGTTGGGTACACAATCATGTATAATTAGGCCTTTAAATATATATACAATATACAATATATAGTGAAATTAATCTAGTGCAAAGCATTCAACGCTCCATTAAAAAAAGGTAAAGCTACAAAAGAGCGAATCTAGCATATGGATGTTGGATATGTAGCTTTAGAATTTAAAAGTGCCTAAATGGTAAAAGCGCTTAATTAATAATTATGACTCTTGATATTTTTTGTGTGCATTAATTTAATCTAATACTATCTCCGTTTCAAAATGTTTGTTGTTTTGTTTTTTTTATCTGGAATTAAGAGTTAATTTTATGGACAAATATACCCATCCCTCATATATGCCATAAAATCTAATTCATCTATATTTTCCTAAAAAATAACAATATTTTCTCTCTATATATATTTTTCTCTCTTCATATATTATAGGTAAGTTAGAATCAAGAAATCTTGTAGGATTTGAGAGGGTTAAAATTGAAAGAGAGGATGCCAAATTATATAAAACAACAAACATTTTGAAACAGAAAAAAAAAACATAAAACAACAAACATTTTGAAACGGAGATAGTAATACATTCAATAATTGACAATTTGGCATTATCAACAAAGTTGTATGATATGTGGATCTGAGTCAGCAAAAATGTTTTTGGCCACAAATTTACTCAATTTTAATATGTTAGTGGGTTTTGAAGGAGGGTGCTTTGCATTGGAAGCCAAGATGAAGGACTAATTGTTGAGGAAAATTTAGGATAAATCAATTTGTTCTATTATATATAATGCCTTCTTAGAGCTTGACTATTGCCTTAGTTAATATAATATATATGTATAAAATTATTACTTTAAATTAGATTTGTGTTTTATCTTAACTTGGTACATATCAGAACTCATTCAAAGTTTATTAATTTAGCAATGAAATAACTTATTGATGAGATCTAGCAAGGTAAAGAAGAGGATGATTCGGAGCTGCAATTCAAAGGTCCTATGACGCGTTTACGAGCAAAGAAGTTGCAAGCTTATTTACAAGCTTCTATTCGTCGTAAATTCGAGTTGCATGAAGAAGAGATGAAGAGCAGCCCGAGATTGATCACCATGCTATCCATTGATGAAGAAGAAGGAAGCATGAAGACGTGAGAAGAAGAATGACGCCATTTGGACGTGTGCATGAAAAGTTATACACGTTTGCATGGGAAATCGGGAGATGCTGTTTTTCATGCAAAGGTGGCAAGAACATGGGTCACGAATTATCTACACGTATTTCAGCCCAAGTCGCGTGTTTTGAAGTCCAAAAAGGCGAGATTTGAAGGCCCAAATCACTTTGGGATTTATCCTTATCTAGATAGATTTTTCTTATCTTATTTTTGGTATCTTTTTTATTTTATCCTAGTTTGTTTAGGAATAGATATTTTCGGCCATATCTTGATTTTAGGCCTTAGTATTTTCGTCCCCTATGCTCTTATATATAGGAGTACCATGTGACACTTTAAAAGTTAGACAATTGCATGAGTTTTGAGATTTATTCCTCATTTTGTCTCCCGATCCTTTGGTTGATCATTTATATACAAACCATTCTATTGTTATAGCAAATCAATAGTCTTATTTAAGTTCTTCAGGGTATTCATCAAGTACTTAGGAGAATTTCTATCCGGAGAAGTTAGACGTGCGCGTTCGAGTTTCCAACACGGGTTCGCCGAATCTATCCAATCCACAACACAACTTTACCGCCGCCACTACTACCAAGTCCGACGACCACCGCCGCCATCTCACCCACCACCGTTGTGTTCCCAACCTCCACAAGTTGTCCTACGAGTCAACAATTGAGTCCTTGTCCGTGTTCACGTATTCTAGTAAGTTATCATTTAATTCGAGTCGGATTGTATCCATTTGTTCTAGCTGACGTAGTTCAATTCTTGAGTCTTCCGCGTGCATAAATCTCGTGTCTTGGATTCACTGTCCAGGTCACATCATAAATTTGGCATCAGAGCCACGTCAGCTCTGCTGGTCATGGTTCAATCCGACGTGTCATCTACGTGTCATTTATTTTCGTATCTTGTCTATCGAGTTGTAATCTGATTATTCATTGAAAAAAAAAAGAAAAGGAATCGACAATTAAAAAAAATAAAAATAAAAAGTCGCCGAAAAAAAAATCAGATTTATTTCTTGTTGATTTCGATTTTAATTCCTTGTTTTTAGATTTATTTCCATACTAGATAGATATTCAGGGATTCTTAGATTGTGTTCACATTGGTCAAACACATCCAAAAGTCTTCTACCTTATCTACTGGATTTCCTTCCTTGTTTAGATTTCTTCCATCCTAATCCATATCTAATCAAGATTTTTCCACCCTCATCCACCATAATTTCGATCCTTACACCTTGTAGGATTCGAAATTTTCATTCCACACACACCTACACCCGGTTCACATTCTACACCATATAGTCTATACATCCATAAACCCATACACCCGTACACTATACACTTGTGATCCACATACACCATCTAGCTGAATTACTCATTCCACACGCCTATTTCTACTCTTAGCAACCTTCCGACTTGATTCTATCCGTTGGAGCTTGAAGAAGACCCAGAGGAGCTAGTCAAGAGAAGCTGCAGAGTTCGATCAACCCACCCCCATATTCACTCCACACATGCACCACATCTTTGAGAGACAAACACGAGTGGAAAAATCAAGAGTGACATACACAAGCATTTGTGAGGAATTGTGAGGTCCTACTTTACTTTTTTCTTCACGTTTGTTCGTCTTGCAGGTACAATGAAGAGAGGTACCAACAATGAATCGTCCACTCCACCACCTAAGGAGCCCCGATCATCTAATACATCTGGCGATCAGTCCTACTCAACCGAACCACAGTGGGACGCCAAGTACCAATATGAAGCTCTAGTAAAACATTTTGAACGACAGAATCGTCTACTGAGAGACAAACTTGGCAACTAAGTAGTTGAATTGCAAGAGGAGCTTACAAGGCTTACAAGGTGAGGAGCGATCATCAGGGGTGGTGAGGGCTCAGCTGGCTCGCATCTTGGCACTACGCTTCCTGCCCATGGGTCCCGACGATGAGGATCAACGGTGGTCTGAGCTTTTACCGGAAGGGAGGTCGGTGAGAGCGCGGGAAGGCGAAGAGACGGTGAATATCTGAAAAAAAAACTAAAAGAGAGTAATTATGTGCGGTGAAAAAAAATGACGAAGTTAAGGAGGGGATTAAATTGGAGTGCAATTAGGGCAAAGGGGGAATCCCCAAATTGAAATACTCCTAATCGCAAGCTGGTCCTTGAATAAATCAAAAGATGCGAAAATCTCTCCCCATACTTAGAATAACACCCAGTCGGCCCCCAGCAGCCACACCATTACTTTTTTATATTATTTTTTTGTTTTTTTTTGTGTTTTTTTTTATATATAAAGAAAGACAGATATGGAAAAATAAAAATAAAAATAAAAACATGAAAGGAAAACTAAAAAAAACGGGGAAAAGAGATCGGGTTACCTCCCGAATAGCGCCCTTATTTAACGTCGGAGGCTCGACGAAGTGAGCAGGATCAATCGGTAGGTATCGGGGCTGCCAAATCGACCCCATCAAAGCTAGACCAGTCCAGTGTGGCACAATAAGGCTTGAGCAATTAGCCATTGACGTGCAACAGCTTCTGAGTGGCGAGACTGTGAATTTCCACGGCTCCGTGGGGGCTGACATGGACAACCTCAAATGGTCCGATCCAACGAGATTTCAATTTACCCGGCATGAGTCGGAGGCGGGCATTGAAAAGCAGTACCTTCTGACCAACTTCAAAAGTCTTGCGCCGGATATATTTGTCATGGAGAAACTTAGTTTTATCCTTGTACGCACTGGCGCTGTCATAGGCTTCCAACCGAATTTCCTCCAGCTCTTGTAACTAATAACGCCTCTCATTATCGGTGAGGTGAGGGTCAAAATTATATTGCTTGACGGCCCAAAAGGCTGGATGCTCTAACTCAACCGGTAAATGGCATTGTTTGCCAAAGATCAACCGATAAGGGGACATCCCGATAGGTGTTTTGAATGTCGTGCGGTATGCCCATACGGCGTCATCCAGGCGCAAACTCCAATCCTTGCGGTGTGGGCATACGGTCTTCTCCAGAATATTCTTGATCTCGCGATTTGAGACTTCGGCTTGCCCATTGGACTGGGGATGATAGGCAGTGGCGACGCGGTGGTGAACACCATATTTCTTGAACAAGGCTTCTAATGTGCGATTGCAAAAATGTGTGCCTTGGTCGCTAATGATAGCCCGAGGGATGCCAAAGCGCTGAAAAATTTGAGTTTGGAGAAACTTACTAACCACCTTGGAATCGTTCGTCGGTGTAGCCATAACCTCGACCCATTTGGAAACGTAGTCGACGGCTAGCAAGATGTAGGAATGACCAAACGAGCTCGGAAAGGGGCCCATGAAGTTCATGCCCCACACATCAAAGATCTCGCACACCAGAATATGCACTTGGAGCATCTCATTCTTGGAAGAAATGTTACCCAGGCGTTGGCATCGATCACAACCCTTGCAAAAGCGATAAGCATCCTGGAAAATCGTCTCCCAATAAAAACCACAATCGAGGACCTTCCGGGCTGTTCTCCTTGGCCCAAAATGTCCGCCGCAGGCATGGGCATGGCAAAAAGTAAGAATGGATAGGATTTCATCATCAGGAATACATCGACGAATCACTTGGTCGGCACATGTTTTCCACAAATATGGATCATCCCATATGAAGTATTTTGCCTAGCTTCGTAACTTGTTCTTCTTTGCAGATTCGGTACCCTTTGGGAAGAGTCCAGAGGTTAGAAAATTCACCAAATCCGCATACCAAGGGGTTGTACTCGCAGCTGCAAGTAAGAGTTCATCTAGAAAATCATCCGGTATGGGCATACCGTCGGGTTCTGTCAACAGTCTGCTCAAGTGATCAGCAACATTGTTTTCAGCTCCATTTTTGTCTTTAATCTCCAAATCGAACTCTTGCAGTAACAGCACCCAGCGAATGAGGCGTGGCTTGGATTCTTTCTTGGAGAGTAAGTATTTCAAAGCGGCATGGTCTGTGAACACCACCACTTTCGATCCAACAAGATAGGATCAAAACTTCTCACATGCGAAGACTACGGCCAAGAGCTCTTTCTCTGTTGTCGTGTAATTACATTGGGCTGGGTTAAGGGTCTTGGAAGCATAATAAATGACATGGCTCTGTTTCCCCCTCTTTTGTCCAAGTACTGCTCCAACCGCAAAATCACTGGCGTCGCACATGAGCTCAAAAGGGAGGCCCCATTGGGGTGGCTGAATGATGGGCGCAGAAGTGAGCTTTTCTTTCAAAATATCAAAGGCTTCCTTACACTTATCGTCAAAGTCGAAAGGAGCGTCTTTCTGTAGCAACTTGGTCATTGGTTGGGCGATCTTGGAGAAATCTTGAATAAAGCGCCGGTAAAAGCCTGCGTGACCTAAGAAGGCACGGATTTCCTTCTCATTAGAAGGGTAAGGCAGCTTCACAATCAAATCAACTTTCGTTCGATCAACTTCGATCCCTTTCGCTGATATGACATGGCCAAGCACGATACCTTGTTGCACCATAAAGTGACACTTCTCGAAATTCAACACCAAGTCAGTTTCAATACATCGAAGAAGAACCTTATCCAGGTGCTCTATGCATTGCTCAAACGAGTCCCCATGCACTATAAAGTCATCCATAAAAATCTCTATGCAACTCTCGATCAAATCAGAAAAAATACTCATCATGCACCGTTGAAAGGTGCCAGGAGTATTACACAACCCAAATGGCATTTTTCGGCAAGCAAATGTTCCAAATGGGCAGGTGAAAGTCGTCTTTTCCTGGTCCTCTTGGGCGACAAAAATCTGAAAGTAGCCCGAATATCCATCTAGGAAGCAGAAGAACGACTTTCTCGTCAAGCGCTCAAGCATCTCATCAATGAACGGTAAAGGAAAGTGGTCTTTACGTGTGGCATCATTTAGCTTCTGAAAATTGATGCACATGTGCCAACCTGTCTGCAGCCGCATTGGAATCAACTCGTTATTCTCATTCTTCACAAGCTAGAAACCGGATTTCTTAGGGACCACGTGCACTGGACTGACCCATTCACTGTCGGAGATTGGGTAGATAATCCCTAGCTGGAGTAGCTTGAGGATTTCTTTGAGAACCACCTCCTTCATCACCGGGTTCAATTTCCTCTGTGGATCTCTGGACGGTTTGCAATCTGGCTCCAGAAAAATGCGATGCATGCAGATATCGGGACTGATGCCTTTGATGTCTGCCAAGGTCCACCCTATAGCTCATTTGTGTCGCTTCAAAACCTTTAGTAGTCGGCTCTCTTGGTCTGGAGAGAGATCTTTGCTAATGATGATAGGCAGTGTGTCTTGCTCCCCTAGGTAGGCATATTTCAGATGTTCAGGGAGGACTTTCAGTTCCAGAACAGAAGCTCTCATATGAGACGGCAGAATCGGTTCAGTGTTCGTCTGTATGGGCATACGGCCTGCGAGATTCCAAGTCAGAAATTCACTGGTGGCATAGAGCTGCTGAATAATCTCTCTTATTGTGGCTTCTTCATCTGAGTTGGCGGCTGTTTCAGTCACTCCACCGAAAAGAACCTATTTTAAATGGTCATCCCTGAAATTATGCTCAACAAACTTGTCAACTAATGTATCAACAATATCAACCATATAAAGAGCCTCAGGATCCTCAACATGCTTCATAGCTTCAAATATATTAAATGTAACAATATCACTATCAAATTCAAAACTAAGCATGTCAGTATCGACATCAATCTTAGTTCTTGCAGTTTTTATGAAGGGACGTCCTAATAGAATGAGTGATCTATGGGCAGAGAAAGAATCATCCATATCAACAATGTAAAAATCCATAGGGAAAATTAATTCATTCACTTTGACCAAAACATCTTCGACTACACCCTGAGGATATGCATTAGACCGATCAGCTAACTGAATGATGACTCGAGTATCTTTCATAGGACCTAATTGTAAGTCTTTGTACATAGATAAAGGCATAACATTTATGGATGCGCCTAAATCTAGCATGACTTTCTCAACCTTTTTACTCCCAATGATGCAAGGGATAGTGAACATACCTGGATCTCTGCATTTCTGTGGCAATTTCCGTTGGATCACTACAGAGACATTTTTACCAACTTGAATTCGGGCATCCTTCCAGTATCGGATCTTCTTGGCACATAATTCCTTCAAGAATTTCGCATATCTGGGTACTTGCTTGATAGCATCAATTAGAGGTAGATTGATTTCTACCTTCTTGAAAAGCTCTAAGATCGCTTTCTCATCATTCTCTTTCTTGTTGTGAATTAACCTGGAAGGAAAGGGAGCTGCAACTACAGAGTTAGAATTTTTAGATTCAACTTGTACCTCAACAGGAATGGGCTCGGCCGCTGCAGAAGGCTGTTCTTCCTTAGGGTTGGATTCATCTTCAGTCTGTGCAGTATGCCCAAACGGCATGTTCTTCTCTGCCTTTTTCTCTACTTCAACCAATTCTTTCCCACTTCGGAGGGTCACGGCACTTACATTGCCCCTGGGGTTTTGTTCAGCTTGTGAGGGAAGTTTTCCTGTATGCCCTTGCATCTTATTCATCTGTGTGGCCAGCTGAGTGATCTGTATGCCCATACTGCCAAGGGCAGCTTGTGTTTCTTGCTGGAATGCCTTCTGATTTTGTGCCAAACTGTTTACCAGAGCATTACTTTGTTCTAGACACTTCATAATCTCACTCATACTTGGTACAGGTTTGTCCGTATGGGCATACTGCCCATCTTGTGGCGGTCTTGAAGGCAAATCTCCAGGTGGTCTTTGATCGCCCGGCTGTCTCCAACAGAAGTTCGGATGATTCCTCCAGCCTGGATTATAAGTGTTGGAATAAGGGTCATTATTCCTCTTCCTTCGGAAAGCATCTCCTTGTGTGGCATCGTAATGGATTCCTCTGAGGGCATCTTGTTGTGCGTCGCCCGAGCCATAACAAGCTTGCTCGGTGGAAGGGTCCTGCAATGTTGGGCACTCATCGGTAAAGTGTCCACTCTCTGTGCATACACCACATCGGGAATGCTTTGTCTGAGCCACCGCTAGGCCTCTAACTAAAGAAGTTAGTGCATCAATCTTTTCATTCACCCCACAGTTCTCAGCTCGATCAATCCATTTTATTGGCCTGTAGCGATCATCATCCTCGTCTTTATATTGTTGACCTCCAGATACCATATCAATTATGAGTTGTTTTGCCTCATCCAAAGTTTTGTTAATGAGAGATCCTCCACTGACCGTGTCCATAATTTTTCTGTCAAAAGAAGACATGCCCCGGTAAAAATAATTTTTGAACAACTGATAATCAGAGAATCTGTGATCCGGGCATTTACGGCACAGCTGCTGGAATCGTGCCCAGTACTCGGCCAAACTTTCATTTTGTTTCTGCTTGATACTGTTAATAGCCATCCTCAGATTTGCAGCTCTTGATTCTGGGAAGAATTTGCGCAAGAACTGCTCTTCCAACTCCTCCCACGAGGTGATCGAACCAGATGGTAAGTCAAAGAGCCACTCCCTGGCTCTTCCTTGCAAAGTATGCGAAAAGGTCAGTAGACGCAGATTGTTAGCAGAAAATCCTTGGGGACGCAACGTGGAGCAGACTAGATTGAACTCCGCCAGGTGTATGTGTGCACTCTCTCCAAGTAGATCACTGAACTTTGGCAGAACTTGTATGAACCCGGGCCGTATCTCTGCATTATTTAAAATGGTAGGTAGGACAATGCAGATAGGCCTGTTGTTATAGTGGCGCCCTAGCTCTCGAATCAGCGGAGCAGGTTCAGCGGGATTGACAAGGGCTTGATTCTCATTATTGTTGTTATTAGCCATACTCTCTTCGAACAATTGATGAAGATCAAAAGTCCCTAATTCCGGGGCGGAAATTTCCTTAGCTGCCTTAGCAGCTCTCCTCAGCTGATGTAGAGTTCTTTCTGGCTCTGGATCGAACAACAACTTCTCCTTTTGCGAGGAACGGGTCATGCACTGGAAACCAAGAAATTAAAGATAAGAAAAATAACAAACTGAAAATATGAGATTAATTTCTGCTTTAGAATCGATCCCCGGCAACGGCACCAAAATTTGGTGGTATCGTTTTACACCAAAAATAAATTTTCCGACAGCAGTCGGTATGCCCTTACTGCACGTGTACAGCAATGAGCGAGATCGTCTCCCAAAGGACCGGCGAGAATTACCCTATACTCTCAATCTGTATAACCAAACTTCAAAAGGGGTTTTTGTAATTTTAAGAAAACAAACGAAATTAATAATTAAATATAAAAGAAATGCACGAATAATTAAATCGAACAAACTTAAGTTATGAGAAGAAGTATTCCGGAATCCAATCAACTCCACCCTAGCTCACCTAAACCGATCCTCGATGCAGAGATAAATTCAATTAACACATACAAATCAGTTATAGCTACCGAAGACGCTTACTGACGCAGCCTAATTCCTCCGTAGTTTCTCGATAATCAGGAAGACGCTTCACCAATTATTTCCCTAATCGACTGACAACCGTAAGAGACGCTCTATAGGTTTAATGAGCCGACAGCCTTAAATTCTAGAGGAACCCGATTTATAATTAACAGACTCTGACGCAGGACTGTGAATTAAGATTGTTATTCTCCCTGGTTCTGAAGAACCGTTTCGTCACTAATTAAACTTAAACCACAATTACGGATGGCCAGTTTAATTGACTACTAATTAATTCCAACTCACTAGGTATTTGCAACTACCTAGCAATATCGAAACAATTAACGACTCGAAATACAAATAATAACAAATGCATGCACGTAATTGAACGATGAAAACGATTCGATCTCACAGCTTAGTTAGGCTAGGGATTCGTTAATTGTTCCCGGAATAAAAAGAAATTAGCTAGAACTCATATTAAGATTGAATTGCAAAATATTGAAAATAATAAATACCATGAAAATAATCGAAGAAGAAAAACAATTCTGCTCTAGAGAGAACGTCGTTCTTGTTCCTGTTCTTGCGTGAAAATTCAAGTCTGGATCTTCAAAATAAGATAAGTCCTAATCTATATATCAAATCCTTAATTAAGATAATATCAACAAGGAAATATCCATCCTAATCTATTCCAACAAGGAAGTTAACAAAAACGGGACTCTTGAAGGTGGTGGATTCTTCTCTCTCGCGTCCAGGTCTTGGGCTTAAGTAATTTCCGTGTTCCAGGCCAAATTTGCACGCTCAGCCCAGATATTTGAGTTATCCGTCCATATCGTCCTGCAGTATGCCCATATGGCATGGCTTTACTTCCTTCAATTTCAACTTCTTTTGCACAGCTCATTCCTTCACCAAAAGCACACCATTTTCTTCATCTTTGCATCAATGCCCTGTAAAAACCCTCAAGGTACAACTTCTTCCAAAATAGCATCATTATATAGCAATTAACACAAATAAACCACATCAAATCGCCCCAAAATATCAAGTAGAATTGGCCCGATCAGAGAGCTTGAGAAGAAGCTCAACCGGATCAAACAAAGCACTAGGTCGATTGAAGAGTACCACAAGGAGTTGAAGACTGTCTTGAACAGAGTCGGGAAGCAGGAGACCTTAAATGCTACCACATTCGGTATATTGAAGGTATGAATCCTGACATTGCTTGTGAAGTCGAACTCAGAGACTTCACCAGTGTAGAAAGAATGGTACAGTATGCATCATAGTTGAAAAGCAGCTGAGAGAAGGCCGACGTCGATCACACCACAGTGCAGCCCCTACACGACCATCTTGGAGTCGAGGAGCACCCAGTTCGACGTCAAATGAAGCCACACGACCGTGAGGTCCTCCAGAACAGCCCATTCGACGTTTTGATCGCACTACACCGCAGTCCAACCGTAGACCCGAGTCTACGCCATCCAATTAGCCTCGGTCGAACCCTACATGGCCAAACCAAGGTACTAAGCCCCCTAATGCAGCCCCTAATTGAGCTCGTGACATCCAGTGTCATAAGTGTCAAGGTTGGGGTCATTTCCAAGCTCAATGTCCGAACTGGCGAGTTCTATACTTAACGGAGTCAAACGAAGTCGAATTAGCTAGTGAGGATGAAAAGGAGCCCATGGGCAATGCCACACTCGAAGAGAAAATCGAGAATGATGCCACACATGAAGACGTCGATCCGGAAGTTCAGCAAGTCAGTTTGGTCACAATTCGGAGTTTAAGCATCATTCGAGAAGAGGAACAAGAACACCAACTGGAGAACATCTTCTACACCCGTGCAGTGATCAAGGGTCACACGTGTTCTATGATTATTGACAGTGGCAGTCTGATCAATGCTATCAGTCAATATGCAGTGGAAAAGCTTGGTCTACCCGTTCAACAACATGCAAAGCCTTACAGATTGCAGTGGCTTACAGATAGAGGCGAGATACGCGTGGTTCACTAGGTAAGTGTCTCATTCTCAATTAATAAGTTTTCTGACACTGTTCTGTGTGATGTTATCCCTATGGATGCGGCACACTTGTTGTTAGGCAGACCTTGGCAGTATGATCGACGTGTTCTCTACGACGGACGTTTGAACACCTACACAGTCGACATTGATGGATGAACCAGCACCCTAAGGCCATTATCACCTAAAGCCGTTGCTATGGATCAGCAACGCATGTAAGAGAGGTTCAAAGGGGAGAAGGCGAAGCAAGCAGCCGCAAAACGGGCCCCGAAGGCCGCAGCTGCGACCCCCATGCCTGGACAGCCCCTTGTCGTCGCCACTTCCCCTTCCAAACCACCTCATTCGGACTCCTTAACTGTGGAAAAGAAGGATAAATCGAGTACAAACAAGCCTCATGTGAAGAGCTTGTTTATTTCAGTGAAAGGAGTTCAGAAAGCCGTCAAAGCAGATATGCCTCTTGTCCTACTCACATTTAAGAGCAGTGCTACTAATGATTGTTTGCCTAGTAATGTGCGGCCCTTACTTGACGAGTTCAAGGATATTTTTCCTGAGAAGATACTCGGCGGACTTCCACCAGTGCGAGGAATCGAGCATTAGATCGATTTCATCCCCGGAGCAGTACCACCCAACCGACCAGCCTATAGGACGTCTCCCGACGAGACTAAGGAGATTGATAGGCAAGTCAAAGAGCTGTTGGAGAAGAAGCAAATCCGTGAAAGCCTCAGCCCGTGCGCCGTTCCAATGATCTTAATGCCAAAGAAGAACAATGAATGGCGTATGTGCATGGATTGTAGAGCAATCAACAAAATCACGGTAAAGTATCATTTTCCCATCCCTAGGTTAGATGATATGCTTGATGAGTTGTCTGGTTCGCGTGTCTTTTCTAAAATTAATTTGCGTTCCGGTTACTTTCAAGTACGTATGCAAGAAGGTGATGAATGGAAAACTGCATTTAAAACAAAGCATGATTTGTATGAATGGCTTGTTATGCCTTTTGGTCTCACAAATAAAAAAGAAAGAAAACCGCTTCCAGTATGAATGATCAGTACCGATGAATAGGATAGAATTGAAAATTTTTGATTGATCTATCATTATAGACGGCACGAACAAAGAGAAAGTGACAGGCATATAAAATGAAACCAACGCTAGTTTTTTTAAATAGATTTTGCATATAACCCAACTCCCAAATGTTTGGATTTCAAATATTGAAGCATACACACAGAAAAGTCCAATTTAAAAATAAATGAATAAATAAATAAATAAATAAAGGATTTGGTTGAATTTTTTAACATGCAATCTCACATGTTATATAATAGCATATCTTGCCATTTGTTTGCAAATGTGATATAGTTTTGAAATTTATCTCAAAATCTTTGTTGTTGGCGGTCCTCTTAATTAGTTGCAGCCACAGGTGTGAAATCAATTTGGTCACAATATTGTACGTAGTAAGACAACGACATGCTTCTCTAGATAGTTGATTAAAAAATTATATAGTTGACCAGCATAACTATCTCATAAAGGAGAAATTTTATGATGCGTGACGACGTAGTGTACCATGTGCCATGTGTCACAATAGACCTAATGTGACATTTTTATGTATCACAATAGATCTATTGTAACACATGCAAGTGTCATATTAGATCTATTGTGGCACATGACACATTACATGTGATGCGTCATAGAATTTTCCCTCATAAAGTGTGACTCCGTGTTTTGTTCATAGTATTGTCGAAAAGAAGAGAATCAATTGTTAAATGATATTTTAAAAAAATAAAGAATTTATGCTATGATATTAATTATATAAACTATTATGTTACTTACTTAAGATCCTCAACAATGAAATCCATCAGCTTAATACTTTTGTCATTAACTTCTTCTGCTTGTAGTATAATTTGTGGGTACTATCATTTCAATTACATAAGCAAAAAATTGCATGTATAAGCAATCAATCATTAAATAAATATGAAATTAATATTATGTGAGAATATAGTGAATAATTAACAAACAGTTCACCACTTTAAATGTTGTCAATTGAATGTATCTCCTCAAATGGTTTCATGTTACGTTGAACATCAATTTTGAAAAATTATCTACAAATATCTCAATCACAAAATCTTTAATGGCGAATAGCTTCCCTTCTTCCATATATATCTCGATGTTAAATATTAATTAAATCCTCATGGAAGTGAAATATGTACACGATTTTTGCTACAAATTTCTAATAATAAACATTAGAATGACAAAATAAACGTAATTAAAAGTGGAAGATTAGACATTAGCAATTTGCACATCGTGATATATGCATTCATTGCTGAAAACTTCATTGTTGTTTTTGAAATGATAGTAGAACATATAGACGAACCCAACGTAATTGATGTGCTATATATCCTACTTTTTCCAGGTTGCGGCTCATCAATGGTTTGAAAGAGTGGATGTATGATGAATGTAAAAATCGTTTGTTATTTTTTTTTTAATTTCTAATTTGTATACAAATGATCAGTTTCTCGACAAAATTTAATTGAGAACTGCTTAAAAATTTAATATGTAATCTATACATATGTATGATAATATTCTACACATCTAAATTATATAACATTATAATGGGTTTACTTTAAAATATACAAACTTTTAAGTGTTTTTGATTTTACACTCGTTTTAAAAAATGTGGTTTTAATAACATAAACTTAACTCTTGTTTGGTTTTTGATATGATTTTTAAATTCTGGCCAATTGAACTGATGTGCCTGCCGGAGATTGCCAAGTATACATCTGCATTGATATCAAATTGCATTAATATACATAAAATTTGGGCTGATTTTATTTTTTCACATGAATTAAAATAGACCAATTTTATTTTATTTATTTTTTTACTTTTTTGTGTAATGCGGCCATCAATTGTTACTATAGACTTGTAGTAGATACTGTGTTTTATCATTCAATGTGTAGCTTATAGGAATTATATTCATTTTGAGTGTGTGTACAATGAATTATTATTATTATAAATTTCATCTAAAATTAATAAATAACGATAAACTAATCAATAAATAAAGCAAAAAAATATAATAAAATTTGTTTGAATTTTATTAGTTCATGCAATATATAATTATGTTAACAAATTAAGTGATCACGTAGAAATTATATATTAATTTTTTTCATATAAATTTAATGGCATGTTTTATATAGCTTTATACGTTAGATAATCTCAGATAATTTTATAATTGAATATTTTCATTTATATTGTTGAATAAATTCTTAGTTTATCTATTTTATTATTCTTTGAACTTATTCATAATAATATAAGTAGATAACAACCCAAATTCTTCCAAGTGTCATAGTGATAAATTTACACATCACACGCACCCTAAAGTTGCAGTATGATTTTCGTGCATCTTAAATAAATTACATAAGATCAACATTACAACTATCAAATGATGCTGATTAAAATTTATATCTTGTTCTATAATTAATTTTGAAAAACATAAATTGAAATATTTATATCATGTTTGCCGCATTACACGAAAAAGTCCAAAAAAACTAAAATTTTTATTTTTTTAATTCACGTGAAAAAACAAAATCGGTCCAAAGTTCGTGAATTTTAAGACAATTTGGTGTCCACGTGGCAGTCTTCTGCTTGCCACGTCATATTCAATTGGCCGGAATTTGAAAATTATGTGAAAAAATTAACAAGAACTAAATTCATATTATTAAAATTATCTTTTTTAAAATAAGTGAAAAACAAAAAAAAACTTCAAAATTTGTGTATTTAAAGCTAATTAACCATATTATAATCTATAATCTATACATAATAAATAAGTGGCAACAATAGTTATATTATCCATGTTGATAATAGCAATATAATTTTGAATTGAATTACAAACATAGTTAATGTTTTGAAGAAGTGGCCGGCACCATTGGCGGATCTACACTACGGCACGCCGGGAGGGGGGGGGGGGGCATTTAAAACAAATAAAAATTATATAGGATTTATATATTTTTTTTATGAATGTTGCATATTAATTAAATTAATATCTTTACTAGTTAAAATTTTAATTTTTAATTCTAGGCTATTTGTTAATGTAGATCATATATTTATTAAATTGATGTCAAATTTCAATTAATTAATAGTGAATTGTGATTCAATTTCTTATTTGTTTGATTTTTTTTTTATTTGAAATTATTAATCTATATTATTCATGTAATTTATTTTATAAATTATTTATTGTGAATTTATCTTTTTTTATTATTTTGTCACTCTTAAAAACACCAAATTATACTTTGTACATCAAATAATTTGTACGAATTTATTCGTCCAAATTTTATTGCTGGCATAATCAATTTAATTTTGATAATGAATAAGTTTAAAAAACATCATTTGCAAATGACATTGTTTACTAAAAATTTAAGAAAAAAATGGAAATGTCGTCATTTCACTAACACAATTATAAAAAAAAAACACTAAGGGCTTGTTTGGTTGGCAGGAAAGTAAAGTTTTTTTGTGAATATGATTTCTCGGAATGTGATTCTGAGGAAAATGATTACTAACAGAATCTTTATTTTGTGTTTGGAACACAACAAAGAAATTGTAATGATTCTCTTTTTATTATTGGATTAAATTTAAACAAGAGTAGATAATTAAATATCTAAAATATATATTGTATCTTATTTCATACTATCAATATTTATAATTTTAAATTACGAACCATATAATGTGTAATTTTTCAATTTGCATTAGTACTATAGATATATAACGCAACATATTATTTAAATTTAAATAAAATGATATGACTAAAAAATAATCAATTAAAGTAAATATTGTATTGGTGATCCAAATATTCTTTATTGAATTGAAAATAAAAATTATCTATATAAATATTTTTTATTGAATTGGAAGTCAAAATTCTCGATATTGACAATGTTATGGCCATCATTTAGTCCGCAACATTGTCTCAAAAATGATACTATTGGAATTTTGATAGAAATGTCAAAAAAATGTTTGATAAAATAGTCAAATTTTGGTCGTAATTTCTTCACTAAAAAAAGTATCACATTTTTTTAATTTTTTTTTTCATTTATAAAATTTTCTATTTTTTCTATTTTATTTATTTTACTCATTTTTTATTGATTTTTTTAATCCAAACTTAGTATTAATAATAATAAAAAAAAGATAATAATAACTCATATTTTTTCAATTTAAAAAAATCCATTTTCTTATTTTTTAGTTAAAAAATATGAATCCAAACATAATAATAATTTATAAAAAAATAAACAATAATAAATAAAGAAATCAAACAACAACTCATTTAACACCAGATTCCAAAAATAAAGAAAAAGAATACCTACTTGGAGTAGGTATTCACAATTCAGGAAAGTTGCACAATTTTCCTTATTTTAAGGAATGTGATTGATTCCTTTCCATATTACATAAAAAATAAACCAAACACACTAATGTTAAAATAGGGAATCAGATTATTTTTCCAAGTCAGATTTCGTGTCAATCAAACGGGGCCTAAATGCATAAATATTAGCAGTCAACTCAGGATTCTTCACTAATTCTTCTTAACCAAATGAGCAAATGATAAGTCCATTTATTTCGTATTTTTATGGGCATTTTGTTTGTCATAAATGTCATTTTTAGTCTGTTTTGAGTCGAAAAGAACCGGGTTGAGGTCAAAGGGCATTTCGGAGGTCGAATCTGGCGAAAGGGGCATTTTATGCCCAATTATTCATGTTTATCTCGTCGCCATAAATCGTATTCAGAGGCACTGGGGACTTCTTCAGCATTCATCCTACATTCGGAAAGCAGAATGGGCATATCAGAAAGGGATGAAGCTGACCAGATGATGTCGTGCCCACATTGCTCGCGCAGACTCAACCATAGGCCAGAATGGGCACATGCGTGAATTTCGGGATTCAGTTGAAGGAAAGAGGCGTGAATAGTAGCTGCATATCTAAAGAAGAGTTGGTGATAAGCTGGACTCCTGAGAGGCGTTGCAACAAAGAGATAAGCTCAATCTCTAAAAAATAGGGATTTGATCAAGATGATGCTTATCCAGGCAGATTGAGATGGGCACGCCAGATCCGAAATCTAGTGAAGACCCCAGTTTGTTGGGGAAACTCAAACTCAGAAATGTATCTATTTAAATAGGTTTTATTTTCTGAAAATACAACTTTTAGAAGTCTGAAACACTGATACAATATTTATTTTCTGCACTTTAATTTCGTACGCTGCTAAGACAGCAAAACAATCCAATAGGCCTTAAGCCTTTGGAACTTAGAATATGTTTATGTTTCTCATCGTTGGAGTTGAGATTTTCAATTAATTAATTCAGTAAGTTTTCATTTATTTTATGTCTTTAATTTCTGCAATTTTAGTTATGTCTAGCCTGCTTGGCTAGATCTTTATTTCTAGTGTTTGAATAATGAAAATGGTTTAAGTACAAAACTGGACTCGTGAGGCCAAAATGGGCATAATAATGCATGATAGGTTTCTGTTGATTCTTGAGCCTGTTCCACGTAAGTGTTTGTCTGAAATGCCCAATGTGGCTGATCACTCGTTAGGCGTAGAGGGTACACTACTGTTAATTGAATTGGCGAATCGTGACTGTGTGTTGATTCATATAGTAATAAGGGAATTGATGGGTTGTTGTGGGCACATGAGGAATCAGTAAACACAATAGATCTGGGTTCGTCTAGAGACACAATGATTCCTATCATTTACATCTCTTAGGGGAACCGGGGGGTGGATGATAGGTTAGGGGTTTACTTGACGAGAAATCGCTTTTAAGCCTAAAATGAAAGGATGAATGAGGGGATACAGAGAGGAATCCGGTCTCCATAACTGGGTGACTTATTCATGTATGAAAATCGGTGTGCCCATGATCGAGCAGTTTTATACTTAAACCAAATTTTAGTTCAAATACCAGAACCTTTTGTTATTTGATATTGTCTTTAATCTCCTTTTGTAGATTTACTTTCAGTACAGTGACAACACAAAACCCCTTTTTTTTATTGGTGACTCGAAGGTAGAATCATATCAGCTCTATGTGGGATCGACCCGTACTCACAAGCTAGCTACGCTTGATGTGGGCACAGGAGCATTACAAATTTATTTTGAGCGCAAAACGACAGTGCGTCAGTAAACAAGAAGCTCAAAGAGTCTTTGTCCCCCCCTGTAACATAATTTTTTTGTATTTAATTTGGTAAAACACAAAACGTGTACAATTCAGATGATTTTCATATCAAAATGTAACTTCACGGATCTAATCTCTATTTTTCCTCTGATTTTTCTCTTTAAAACTTGATCTTCAAACGGTCTTCAAAGCTTTCGGGGAATATTTGTATCCTCGATCTTCTTTGACTTGATATTTGAATTTGGTCTTCGAATTTTTCCGGGAAGATTTGTATCCTCGATCTTCTTTGATTTGGTATTTGGACTTGATAACGTTAACTGGGGGCCGACGACCTTGATTCCGGATTGAACGTTGAATTTGAGGTGATTCTGACAACGAACAACTTGAATCTTGCTAGAACACCTTGGATATTGGGACTTTATAACGTCGTCTGGAGGATTTCGGGACCTTGATTCCGGATCGGACGTTGGATTTGAGATGACTCCGGTGAAGAACGGCTTGAATGTTGGAGAAAACTTCGTAGAGAATTTTTCTCCAACTTCTTGAGCTCTTCAATTGACTTCCGGAGTGTGATTTTCAACTGATATGGAGGCCTCTATTTATAGTTGTAGGGAGAGAGATCTAGGGCTGATGTGGCACTGTCTCATTGGCTGTTGGAAATTGATCTATATTTTTTGAAAGATATTTACTTGTTGCCAAAAAATCTTGATGTTTATCATATAATCATATCTTTATTATTTAAATATTTTATTTTATTTTGGATTTGATATGATTCTAAAACTAAATAAATATATAAAAATCAATAAAAATATTATATATAATATTAAATTTTCGTTAACTACAACCCCACCCCCAAAGAATAACTTATGGATCTGTCACTGGCCAACACCAAAATTTTGTTTCGGGGGAATATCATTAATTCTATTAATAGATAATTTAAATACAAAATATTTGTTGTTCAATTATTAATTTTGAATTTTGAAAATGTAAAATTGATTTTTGAGCGGAATTTTGTTAATGGACGACTCCATTATAATATATGTATAAATGTTTGAATATAATTCTTTTGCATCCATTTGAGTTGCTTACGACCCTATTCATAACTAGGATAGATGTATTTTATTTTAGAAATAGTATTGTGTGAGATCATCTTACACTTTAAAATTCGTAAAACAGATTAAAATATGATTCAAACACAAACAAAATTACAAATATGCCACTAAGCATTGGTCTAGATCTGAATTTCACCCGTCTTATGATTTTAACATGTAAGACGGTCTTATATAAGTTTTTGTCTTTACTTTAAATTAATTGACCAATACAATATCAAACATATATAATTAGAAAATTTGACTAACTATGTGACGTCCGGGGTTGAAGTATGAAGTGATCGTTGGTGCATTGACACATACAAATAGTGGCTTCTATAAGACTTCAAATTGGAGGGGTATATGAGTGAACTGAATTCACACCCGAAAGAAAAGGATTTCGAAGCTATAACGGTAATGAAATTGTATAGTTAAGAAGAACTTAAAGAATTTGATAGATACTACTCGATACTTGTACTACAAGGTGTTTGGCGTTTGAGCAATGGTGGGATATGTGCCCCTTGGGAAGTTTCCTCCGATGGTGGAATGAGTGATCCTTTGAAAATGTTATCTCTCATATTGAAAAACTTTTCAAGACTTGTGTTGATTCGTGAGAGAACCCCATCAGTTCTGGGTCTTCACAAATTCTCATATCTATTTTCAGTACCTAAAAATAATATCGGATATTAAATTTAACCCAAATAATTTTATGGAAAAGTGAATATTTTAGTCAAAGCTAGTACTAGATTTTGCCGCATAGTATGGGAAAAAAAAACACGTGCAATATATACAGGCACACACTACACGTGATTATAGTCACATAATATAAAGTATATTGTAGTTAATAATATACTAAATTTAAATAAAAAGTTGACTTATATAATCAGCATATGATTTTTTATTTTTTTAACTTTTTGATAAAATATGATTTTTCTTTCTTTGGAAAAGTGGTGTTTTAAATGGTAAAACAAATATATTTTCAGTGTTCTAAATAGTAAAAATTGAAAAAATTTCATTTAGAAATGAAAACAAATAATACCTAAGTGTTCCAGTAGATAGGACGGCTCTTGGATTAATTTTGACACAATTAGACGCAAAAGTGGTTATGTTTGAAGTAGGAATTAATGTATTAGATCTCTCAGCACCTCATCATTGTAGGACAGGAAATAGTACCATTGGGTGGAGCTAGGTTTGGTAAATAATGTAAAAATATATTATTATTGAGTAGAAATAAAATAATAAGTGGAAAGATATAATAATATCATTTCTAAAAATAATATATACATTTAAATTGGTAAAATATTTCTTCACACACACACATATATATACATATTGAGATTCAAATAGAAACACAAAAAATTATGACATGGCAAACCGGGGAATTTCTATGCCGCGACTGATCGTAGTGTGTCATGTGCTGCGATAGATCTATTGTGACACTTTCATGTGTAACAATAGATCTATTGTTACACATAAAAGTGTCACAATAGATCTATCGCAGCATATGTAGTGTGCCATGTGCTACGGCGTAGAATTTCCCGGCAAACCGTTTGACCGATCACAATCCTTTCGAACGGATCAAAACCCAAATCCAACGTCACTCAATGAGTCAATGGCATATTTGTAATATTTATTTTGTTGGTGTCATTGTTGAGATATTTCAAATTTCAATACAGTAGATAGCAAGAATTTGATTGGTCTAACCAAGGCCCCGCCAAATAGGGCAACGCATCAATTATTCATTCTTACGCAAGAAAGTGAACACTGGGAGCAGTGCTGATGATAAACATTGTGAAATTACAATGATACCCCGTGTAGACAAATTGCCCCAATTCTTACAGACAGACTATCAAGTTTGTAGAAAAGTTAAACTACGCCAGTCTTCATGTAGTCTTCGTCTTTGGTGGTGATGGAAGCAACTGTCCAAACAAAAATAGGCGCATTTCATTACCAAAACAGCCATTGTAACAGAGCACAAGATATAGCAAAATCAAACTTCACTTTCTTTTTTTTTTTTCCTATTTCTCAAAGTAGAGGAAATCTAGTTGAAAGAAAATGCTCAGAATGAAAAAACAAATATATTATTCATTATATCTTTATTGAAGTTTTCCATTTCACTTGATGCCTTTTTATGTGCGTTTTGCACCTTCGATTTTACAAGTGCAAAAAGGTTAAGAAATTGAAGTTGATGCAAGGGAGATATATACCTGGTAGCAGGAGATGAGAGAGCTCGCGAATCCAAAAGCACCAGTTACACGAGGAGTAATTTTCTTGGGCGACAGTTGAAGCAAACCAACAGCAACAACTAGGTCCATGCCGGCTTTGATAAGAGCCAGTGATCTCTCATTTGATTTTTTAAGCTTAGTTCGGTATTGTTCATTCTGCAATGGAAATGCAACCAAGAAAGACAAAGCACAAAAAGAATATCAACAACTACACTCCAAGCCTGAAACTACCAAAATTAATTTTACTTAGTGGTGTCTCAAAAGTATACCTTATACTTATTAGTATTCTTCAGCTCTTTCTCTAGGCTTTTCATTGATGCAGATAGCCTTCCAATTTCCCCAACCTGAAGAGAGAAACAAGCTCATCCGATATTGATAATCCTAAAAAACTTAATCGAAAGTAATGTCAAGTTGAAGCCAGAAAAGTGGATGAGGAGGTCAACAACATACCTCGACCAGGGAGGTGCAGACAGAAGCACCAAGCCAGCAGTAAAGAGATATCCTTCCAATCAATTCTGTGCGCTCTTTGTTCTGCACATTAATTTTTTCTACTTATATTTGATGAACATTTCACTAACTCTGTCAAATTAGGCAAAGTCTCGAGACATACCTTATATATGCCTGTCCTACCCAGCCACACAATTTGATCCAAAAATAAGAAAGTAGACAAGAGTGCATTTTTGGACTGAAAAAGGCACCATAAAGTAGATTAAGATATAAGAAGATAATTAGGTCAAGAATTCTATATTAGAGAAATCACTACCTTTCCCAATAAAATCAGAGGAAGTGGAGTTCCTGGAGCATTTGGACTAATAAGACCATGGAGATCATTGATGAACTGAAAAATGGAAAGACATGGGAAATTGGTGAAGGCCGTAGACATAATAAAAGGGACACAAACAGAAGATGTATCTCAAAGGTTACAATTGAATACAAAAATTTTAAAGATTGAATCCTCATATAATCACAAAACTTATAGGACAAACTGACCTTGAACAATCGAAAAACTTTTCGAGCAAGGCTGGTTGTTTTGTCAACATTTTGTGCCGTTCCAGGCTCTCCATTACTCAAGAATTTTGAGCCATATTGTATTGCCCTACATATCTTATCCCTTGCTTCAGCTTTGCCCAGATATAAAACAGCTAGAGCAAGCTCTGCTCTGGCAACATCCAGTGAACTCATTTTTTTATTTTGTTGAACCTAAATTTGGGCATACCGAATCAATCAACCAAAAGCTTGGGCATAATTGTAAGTTACAGCCCGTTTAGTGTTAAATTATACTCCAGAATATCAAAATAAATACCATATCAGAATGTAGAAGTTCATGCAACAGAAAAAAAAAACAAGATTTATGGAGTATGCAACACTTAGTAAACTGCTCAAACCCAAATTCATATTCACAAAATGGACAATGTACTAATAATAATACATAAGCAAGAACAAAGATAGAACCTGCAATCGAGTAATCAATAACTTAAAACATCAGATAGTCAGCGGAGTTCTTTCCAAGTAATTTTATCAGATGCATTACTTCTACAAAAGCTCAAGCTCGCGAGCAGCTCATGTTATTCAATCCAACCTCGAATAAAGTTTGTAGAGTTCCTCTTTTACATAGGACAAGTTATGCGTTTGATACGAATAGTCTTTTAGCCATAAGCTGTCGTTTAATGTATTCAGAAACTAGAAAACCTGCAAAAAATTTCTTCTACTTGCTGAAACTAAGCAAGGTATATATATGATTCAATTCCATAGCCAACACCTTCTAATTCAGAGTAACCTTAACCTTAAACATCAACACATGTTCGATGAGCTATTTAGCAATAAAATACTGTTCACATAAAGAACATATCACCATGAATATTCAGCAACCTCACATACAAGCTATTCTTCAACATTTTTTGCCCCCAATTTCGAAGGACAATTTAAAAGAACTGAGCTGAACACATCGCTAAACCAGCAATAATTCAAACACTAAACACTCTTAGGGAGAGGAAATCACATACACACTCGCAAACAAAACTTAGGTTCAAATAAGAGTAAAATCTCATATCCTCAAAAAAAAAAAAAAAGGGACCAACAAGAATCAACAGAAATACCTAGGGCAAATCCAATAGCAGCAAAAAGGGCCCTAAATTTTGAGCCCGAATCAGAAGATTAGCAATGATCTACAGGGAGTCACAATAACAGATCTTTACACACTTAAAAAAGATAATTGACCATTACCGGGAATTGTGCCCAAACCTATTCTCTTGAAATCCACAACAGAAATCTCTTAGTCTGTTCTCTCTCTCTCTCTCTCTCAAATGTCAATTCTTTCAGATAATAGGCCGGCGGCGGAGATAAAGGCGTGTTTGGTCCTCTCCTTTTTTCTTTTTTCCTTTTTGTTATTCATAAAATAATGGAAAACGTGGTTAATTACCTTTACAAATATTTTGGGCTTCGATAAATAGTATTTCGGGATAGACATCGGGCGTCAGCAGCAGATTCATCAATTGATCTGACGGTCCACATAGCTTCGAATTTACGTGTACTAGATGTATGTCTATTGTTTCCAAGTCTTATTTGCCTGCTCGCAATTTTATTTTATTTTTTTAATTTGGACTGTCGTGTATGGGTTTAAATTGTTTTCCAATTAGGAATATAAAAAAACAACAATATGCATTGATATTATCCA
Organism: Perilla frutescens; assembly: GCA_026008535.1. Classification (NCBI taxonomy): domain Eukaryota; kingdom Viridiplantae; phylum Streptophyta; class Magnoliopsida; order Lamiales; family Lamiaceae; genus Perilla; species Perilla frutescens. The sequence continues at coordinate 37,309,454 of BRKX01000012.1, forward strand.
TTATCATATCTCAAAATAGCAAAATGAATGTGGTAGTTGAAATAAAGGCGTTTTAAAATGTTTCCTCACAAGAGTGTTGTGGGGAAATAGACCATTTTATTATTTTAATAATTCAACCTTTTCTTTTGAAACAATTTTAATTAACTTTTTGAAATGGTAATTTTGGTTTTAAGGATATGATATTAGTTGAGAATTTTCAGAAGTTAAAAAAAATAACTGATGTGCTTAACATGCATCAGTTAATTTAAGCTGAGATCATTGTAATTTATAAAATTCCCATAAAGACAAATTTTACTTTAAAATTTTGCAAGTTCATATGAATCAGTTCAAGCTAATTCAAGCTATGATTAAGAAAACATAATTATTGTGCTTCTTAAAGAAAATTTAAGCAACGAAGTCCCTGTCACATTCTTGATAACTCACACATCACTTAAAAAATGTTCAAAATAGGGATGAACGAAGTTCCTTTTTTTTTTAATGCATCTCTAATATGGGAAGAACGTAGTTTCAAACAGAAATAAAATAAAATAAGAGATGATCAACTCAAATGAAAAAATAATTGCTAAATCACATTCAATACTTGGCTCATGTAAGATAGTTAAATAACATTCTAGCTTATTACATTAGAAAAGTGAATATCAGTATAGTTTGCAGACCACAGACAGACGAGCAGACGAGATACCCCGTAGAAAGGGTACGTAATTTTTTCAAAAAAAAAAAGTAATTAGATTTTATCTCCTATGAATAAAATGTCATTAATTATATAAATATTGAAATTAAAATCCTAACCGAAATTTCGATAAAATTAGACTAAAATTAAACCTCTATTTGAATCTGTTGCAATATGCTAACACGGTATCACAATTCACAACACAACTAGCACCGTACAGATTAATCTAAGCCCCGTTTACCGATTTTACCGGCGAGAAACCAGCCCCTTCCAGGGGGTCTAATGCCAGCATATCACGACATCAACTAATTACATATATAAATCGAAACATAGAAGAGTCTGACCTACTAATCATGATCGAGTTCGAAATGCATAGCCACAAAATCCGCAACAAACCACGTTCAACCTAGGTTTGCCAATAGCTAGTTCAATTAACACTCAGGAGAAATTTGTTGGGGAAAATGATGGCATTAGATGCTACCAACAGTGCTCTTTCTTCCTTCTCAAGATCGAGATCTATCACGTGGTGGAGGAGGTGAACGGCTGCATGAGAAAGTCAAGCAAAATTTCCATTAGTGTTTCTTTGCAGAAACTAGGCATACCTAGAATTGAACATTAATGACCTTTTGTATCTGTCATTCACAGGGCTTTCTGCTCTTCCATATTGGGGACTGCCCCTTCGCTCTGATCTAGAGTTTGGTACAGATCCATGTCCATAGTCAGGGCTACCCCTATCCCTTTGATATGGACTTGGGGAGCGTCTCCGATCATAGTTTCTTCTACCAGGGGACGTATCCCGACCTCTTCCATCAGGGCTGTACCCATTTCTCTTGTCATCATCATCCCGAATTGCATATTCCACTGATATTACTCGGTCCATGAACTTGCTGCATTAAATCAAGAAGAAGATTCTCAAGCAGGGCAGTTTTGGTGTAAGGCATAGTAGCCATTATTTAGTAATAACATTCTAACAATCACACCAAACTTGTGTTTTCCTATATCATTCTTTTTAGTGTATGGGTTGCAAATTACACTGTTTGGTTGGGATTAACCCCTTACACACCACCAACACCCAAAAAAGGAATGAAATGCCGAGGCAAGCAAAAATGACCATTTGTGTAAGAAACAAAGACTAGAACAGTGGATGAGTTCTTTACTGACCTTAAGTGAGTCTCCTCTAATGCTCGGGTTGCATCTTCCTGCAACTCAAACTGCACGAATGCAAAATTTCTCCTGATCCTGACATTGGATATTTTTCCATAATGCTCATAGTATCTTTCAATGTCCCTGGTCCTAGTATTGATAGGATCAAAGTTAATGACGAACAAAGTTTTTGAAGGGCGTGCATTGGTAGAAGATTTTCTGGAGGTATCAGGCACTCTGCCACCACGCTCTTGCTGCAGACAAAGTCAGTGAACTTAATTCTATAATGAAACAGGATTACCAACGCCCAATCAGCAAAGATAATCTGAAACTCCTGTCAATATACTACACACCATTTAGAATTAAATTAAATAACAACAGGCAACAGCATACAAACCTTAGTCCACTCAACACGAAGTCTGCGCCCTTTTCTGCCAAACTCCATCCTATCAATCTTCCGTATCGCATCCTCAGCATCCCGCTCCTCTTCCATGTAGACAAAACAGAAGCCTATAAATCCACAAAAAAAAATTAGTTACATGAAACTGTGCCAAGACTTTCAGCTGGAACAGAAATCATTAGGTTACAGCACCTTCTGTAACAAAACAAAATAACCAAACGATGCTAGGTAAACAATTACAACATCCAAAAATGCATGCAAATCAGATAAAGAGAAAAGAGAAATTCTGTATGAAGAAAATGCAACACCTGCCAATTGATCCGAAATGAACATGAACCTATGTCGAAACATGTTGGAAATCGATGACTGGGCAAAGTGATGAGGAATGCAAAAGTGAATGATCTACAGGAATTGTGGGATGGTAGGAGCATGGCAGATATATCGATTCGTTCGGACAAACAAACATGCATCTTGGGCACATGCCAGAAAATTAAAACAGAGAGAACCATCCATCCAGGAAGACCAAGGGATATCCAAGTAATCCTGCGCCAGAGGAGCTCGAGGCTTCACTACAGCAAAAACAAAAGCTCGAGGCTAAACTACAGCAAAACACGAGCTCAACATTATTATTTTTTTCTATTACAATTAGTCGAAATAACACATTTTTTACATAGCAATATCGATCAAGGGCTTCCTTTAGCAAGTTAAATCAGGCACATACTCATAATCACTCATTTCTTTCCATTCATCCATCAAAGAATGCAGTTTTTATGTTTTCATAGCCATTAGATAACACTTCAAAACCATATATCGAAACTAAAAACTAAAATTTTACCAGATTTCATATCTACCCGTTCAACCCTTCCATATCTTTTGAAGAGGCGTTCAACGTCGGATTGTCGAGCGTCAAAATCCAGATTCCCGCAAAATATAGGCTTCATGATACTGAAAATTACAAAATTCCTGAAAAATAGAACTTACATATCGTTTGCCTTTTATTTTTCACAAGAAGTAATTTTACTTCAATTAAGTCTTACTCACGAAAATAGAGAGAACAAAAGATTGTAGATGTGTTACCTCTTCTTCGCCTCTGCGTGCAGCGGGATTGCTTCTGAGAAACCCTAGAATTAAGAATTAGGGAAAAGTCAAAAATCTTCAATTGGAATGAAATCTTCGGGCCTTCAAAATTTGGGCCAGACCACGTGAATGCAATCTTTCGGGCCTTCACGACAAAATTAATATGCATGAATAAAATAATAACTCAATTAAAAAATTGAATTAATATGCATAAAATAATTTTAGGTTAGATATCATGAATGCAATGAAATAATAATAATTTTCAATGATGAATGCATGAATTTAAATGTGTGTGTGTGTACATTTAAACATATCCCAAATTTGTATATTTATATAAACATATACAAATACAACACTAGATACCATGTTATATCATAAAATGCACCATGTACATAGTTTTGCAATTTTGAAACATATATAATAATGCACGAAATCTAAATTTTGCGAAAGTATATATATGACGAGATTACTCACATCCGTTGCTCAAAAATGTACACTAGGTAAACATGGTTCATATGTTCCAACTTGTAATACATAAATCATATTTAAAAAATTAAATATCGCACACTGCATGTATTCGATAGTGTTAAAAGCTAAGTAATTCAGATAGAGCCAAAAATTGAACAAACGACATCAATATCGACAGATTTAAGGCGACTTTTTTAGTCTATTGTGCATTTAATATACCATAATTTACGTTGGTGTGAATGGAATTATATTTGTGAGTCCCCAAATGTATTGTCCTTTCTTTTGGTTGTTGCTCTTTTATTGAAACCCCTTTGATTTTTTATATATATATTTTCACATTCATGGGTACACTGTAAACATATCACAAAAACGGATAAAAAAACACAATCACAGCAATTAGATTTAACTTTAATTAAAACCTCAATTTGATTTGAATTTTAATTTTTGAAGCATAATAATTAAATCCTCTTATGTTTTAAATGGTGACGTGTGCAACAGCTAGACACCGCATAATATTTCTCCATGTCGAGGGTATATAAAATCTAACCACTATTTTATCAGTTATAATTTTTAAACTATGTATATAATCATTTCTTCTAATTAGCATTGTACTGATCTCTTTTTTTTTGAGCAAAAAATAACCGAAATTTTATTCCACCATCGCCCTCAACCAGTGAGGAAATTCTGAGTTCCAGATAATCATTCCATCACAACCTGCCCCATATCGAGCAAGTGTATGAGCTACCATATTTGCCTCTCTATACATATGGCAAAAATCTTTAATATAACCATTACTAATAACCTCTGCAAGAATCGGTAGTTCAATATTAATATATGAATCCTTACCCACCCTATCTGCTAACATCCGTATAGCAAGAAGCGAGTCTGAATAAATCACAAACGGAACCAGGGCTTCTTGCAAGCATAGCCCCACGCCATATAGCACCGCATTAATCTCGGCATCAAGCACCGAGTCCGGGCATATTATACTTTTTGCCAAAGCTGCACGAATTTTTCCTTTACTGTCACGTACAACCGCACCAACGCCATATGTGCGAGCTTGATCATTTACCGAAGCATCAACATCAAGGCGGAAGAACCCATGCATTGGCGGAAACCATTTCCTCTCTCCAACCTGCACACCCAGAGGATGAGCAGCTCTAAGAGCCAAACGAGCCTCCCTGTAAGATACCACAAACCCCTTTGACTCTTCAATACTAAACAAGCCTCTCGGCCCTTCCTGCCCGTGCTTAACCCAGCAAATATGCGACCAGATTGAGTACAAAGTGACTGCCCAGATCTCATATTCTTCTTTTGAGCATGTCTCTGCTACTGCCCTCCCAACCTCCTTCATATTGCCCCTCCTCCAACGCTTCACAATCATCCAGAACTTGCTCCCTTTTCATACTGCTCTAGACTCCCTTTAATTAATTTGTTATTTTTAATGTTTTTTTTCATATTCAATAAACTATTAAAAAATGAAACTGGTGATTTGATTTTCTAAAAATCCTTCTCCAAACTGAAGGATAAGTAGTTGTGTATTAGGGTGGATTTAATTTCTGTAATAAATAAGTACAAATCACAAGGTAATTGAACATCCAGATCATTGTTATACATCTTTACCCTTAAGTGCATCTACTGTATAATGAAAATAAATATCATTTTTTATTCACTCCTAATTAATAATGACCATTGACTATAGTTGGGGCAAACAGGAAAAAAGAAAAGAAAAGGAAGAATCTATTTTATGAAAGACAAAGTACATTATTTTAAATTTTAATTAGTTATCATTTCACGGGAAATAATTAGGTAGAATTAATAAACTTGCATGATTCCTTCCAAACAGCACGCAACAAAATTCAACTTTATGAGCCACCAACCAATTTTTGAAAAGCAATCCTTTTCTTATACAATATTTTTTGTACAATGCTATTGCCATCAACTATAAATTAAATAAATTATGTAGGATACTAAATCCCACCAAAGAAATCGCGACACATGAGTAGAGTATTTTCTTATTTTAAAAAAAAAAAAAAATTGATGATGTTTCATGATCACTGTAATTGTAGGTAGAGTCTCTACATGCGTTAGTACAAAATGTTTTATTAATTAAACTAAAAAAAAGGAAATAAAATATTAAGCAGTACTCATCGACTGATATATATTATTGGAGTGCTATTTTTGTTTAAGATAAAGTCTATGGAACATATACTAGTTTAACGTTGTTAGCCAGCTTTTTGGCTAAAAATATGTTATCGCATCTTCCACGGTGCTCATTATTTCAAATAGATTAAACTAGTAATGTTGTTAACGAGGCTTTTTTTTTTGGGGGGGATACTGAATTTCGAAACGTTTTTATTTTGTACATAGGTCTCAATAATGTTTAGGTGTTCCTGATAACGAGGCATTTCGTTGGGTTTAGAGGAAAGAGACAAATCATTTGACCGGTTAGGAATGAGTCCAGATGGATTTCAATTTTACATTCATGCACAGTGAAGGATTTAGATAAGATGATTTGTCATCAGGTTACAGGTTCGAATCTTCTCAATATCACAGGTTGGGTGTGTAAGTTAAAAAAAAAAAAAAAAAGATGATGATTTGTCATCAAATATTTCAAACTCAAACCTTACTAATACTTTATGATTAAGTTCGGTTTGTTGGATATAATTTTCTTAGTGTGGCTTGTCTCCTTTTCATGATTTGTAAACTATTACACAAATAAAGTTTCCCATAGCACCCTCGAGCAACGGTTGTGGTATAAATTAAAGTTGGGCAAAGACTTGTGTACAAATAATTTGTATATAAACCTTATATCAGACATATGCTTATTAATATTATAAGATATATTTTTAATATTATAAGTGATACATTTTTTCAATTCAAAAAATGTCGCAATAATTACAAAAATGCCATTGTCTTAAAAATAAAATTCCCAGTACTTTTCCATAAAATAAATGTGATATATATGTTTCAGTGTTAAAGTAATACTTTCAATATTAGAAATAATACTTTTTCTTGCTAATATAAAATTTATATACAATTGGTACATGCAAGAGTCGAGACTAGCCCATTGAGTTGTGGGTAAGAGCATAAATCATTTTTAAAATTATATTTATATTAGTGGAAATAGATAAAAGTAGACAAAAGTAAATAGTGATTGGGAAAAAAAAAGTTTTAATAATAGGGAGTTTTGTGGGCAATTTGTCATATGACACACTTGGTTCCCACACCCAATCATTGGGTAAATGTACTTTCACATTTAATACTAAGTACACAAAAATTTTATTAATCATGACATTTCAAAAAATTATTCATATCATTGTTTTAATTAATCGTGGCATTGTTTAATTAATCGTTGCATTTCTTTAGTCGTAGTTATTTTTAGAATTAATCATTGCATTTCTTTTAATTAATCGTATCATTGTTTTAATTAATCATGGCATTGTTTAATTAATCATAGCTTTTTTAAAATTAATCGTTGCATTTCTTTAATTAATAGTATCATTTTTTAATTAATCATAGATTTTTTTTAAAATGAATCGTGGCAATTTGTAAAATTAATCATAGCAAAAAATACAGATGGTTAGACGTCGCATTATTGTACGACATAGTGGCCGATGGGTGAGATTAGAATACATAGATGGTGACGAGCAACTAGTGGTGATGCTATTCAAAAATCTGTGTTTTAGCTCACTGGTGAGGAAGGTGCACAAATTGTTACAAACTGATCTGAGCACGGTAGAGTACCAGTTATTTTACCTGACGAGCACCAACACTGGCAGACTGATTAGGGCTTCTTTGCAAGATGATGCAAATTTGCTCAATTTGCTTCACGAACAAACCACCGAGATGGTCGTGTATGTGGTTGGGGACATTTGAGCAGTGCCGGAATCGGGCCATCTAACACAGAAGTCAGAAATCTGAGTAGAGATGATCATGTCCCCTACTTCCCACAATACTATCAGGTTGCATGTAACCCTCAATATGGCAATGACTTCCTACATGAAGAAGAAGAAGAAGAAGAAGAAGAAGAAGAAGAAGAAGAAGAAGAAGAAGAAGAAGAAGAAGAAGAAGAAGAAGAAGAAGTTGAAAATGAAGAAGAAGAAGAAGAAGAAGAAGAAGAAGAAGAAGAACAAGAGAATGACAGGCCTTGATTAAATCCTTGTTAATGGAGTTCTGTAGATGGATTCATTCTACTGGACGCATGGACAGATTGTTAGGCTTGACAGGAGCCGTATCATCATCTCCTACTGGCATTCGGGATATAATCGAGGGAGCTTCGAGTAATTGAGTGGTTCCACTTGCTGATTTAGATATTGCGGGCCCACTATCTTGGGATGAGGGACCAACAGCACAGACAGATGGACTGCATAAGAGAGCCATTTTTCGTACGAATGATGACCTGGCTCTGGCCGTGGGAATCTATCATATGCATAATCGAGTTGAGTATGTCGTATATGGATCAAATAAGACACGACTGGGCTATATCTGCAAGCATGGCGGTGATTTCCCGTTCAAGTGCTTTGTCGTTGTTGATGGACGTATGTGGAGAATCTACAAATTCAACGGCTCTCACTCATGTCATCTTGATATGAGTCGAATTGCTCCACGCCAGGTTTCTGCACGTGTACTTGCGAAATATTTTGCACATAAATTGGTGAGCGATCGGGTTGTCCTGAAGCCGAAAGAGATGATGGCGGAGCTTGTTTGTGAGTTCGGCATCCAGATCGATTATAGTTTTGCTCTACGCACGAGGAACATTACCATTGAGATGGTTTATGGAAATTGTGACAAGTCCTACGAGCAGTTGCCCACATTTCTGCACACTTTACATTCCAGAAGGTAGAAATTGGTTGACCAAATTTACTGCATTGCTCTTATGGTTGTATAAGAAGGGTAGATAAATTTTGTAAATAAATTAAATAGACATCAACACCCGACATAATACACACATAAAAAATATTCAATAAAAAACCAAGAGAGAAATTTGAGCAAGGCGTGTGCAAAGAGAAGAAAAATTTGAGGAAGGCGTGTGCAATCAAGAAGAAATTAGTGCAAAGAATTTTCCATTTTGAAAGGTACGTTTTGTAATGTCCTTTTTTATTTTATTTTCTATTTATCTATATGAACCTTAGTCGGATTTATAATAAATCGCAGCTTTGATTGAATTGAGATTAGGTTTAGAACTATGAAAAGGTTTAATCCTAGGCATAGCTAAGTAATCATAGCATTGGTTCATAATCGTAGCCTTTAATAAATTGATCGTAACGATATTTAGTTTATCGTAGCATTAATTAACCTTAATCATGACCTTTAAAATATAATCATAGAAATTTATTAATGTAATTATAGTTTTGAAATTTAAAATTAGCAAAGTCACGATTAATTTATAAATTTAATTGTGGCCTTTAAAATATAATCATAGAAATTTATTAATGTGATTGTAGCTTTGAAATTTAATATTAGCAAAGTCACGATTAATTTATAAATTTTATCATGACCTCTAACATTTAATCGTAGAAATTTAATAATGCAATCGTAGCTTTGAAATTCAATATTAGCAAAGTCACGATTAATTTATAAATTTAATCGTAGCTTTAAAATTATTCGTAGCATTTTTTTAATTAATCGCATAATTTTTTTTAAATTAATTATGGCCGTTGATTAATTAATCGTATCATTGTTATAATTAATCTTGGCAATTTTTTAATTAGTCGTATCTTTTTTTAAAAATTATCCTACCAATTATTTAATTAATCGTATAATTTTTTTAAATTAATCGTAGTCATTGATTAATTAATCGTATCATTGTTATAATTAATCTTGGCAATTGTTGGCATTGTTTAATTAATCGTAGATTTTTTTAAAATTAATTGTTGCATTTCTTTAAATAATCGTAGCATTTTTTAATTAGTCGTAGCTATTTTTAGAATTAATCATTGTATTTTTTTTAATTAATCATATCATAGTTTTAATTAATCGTGACATTGTTTAATTAATTGTATCCTTTTTTAAAATTAATTGTTGCATTTTTTTAATTAATCGTAGCTTTTTTTAAAATGAATCGTGGCAATTTTTAAAATTAATCGTAGCAAAAAAATGCAGATAGTTACACGTCGCATTATTGTACGATACAGTGGTCGATAGGTGAGATCAGAATACGTAGATGGTGAGGAGCAACTGGTGGTGATGTCATTCAAAATTTTATGTTTTAGCTCACTGGTGAGGGAGGTGCACAAATTGTTATAAACTGATTCGAGCACGGTGGAGTACCAGTTATTTTACCTGACGAGCATCAACACTGACAGACTGATTAGGACTTCGTTGCAAGATGATGCAGATTTGCTCGATCTGCTTCACGAACAGACCACCGAGATGGTTGTGTATGTGGTTGCGGGACATTTGAGCAGTGCCAGAGTCGGGCCATCAAACACAGAAATCAGAAATCCGAGTAGAAATGATCATGTCCCCTACTTCCCACAATACTATCAGGCTGCAAGTAACCCTGAATATGGTGATGACTTCTTATACGAATAATAATAATAATAATAATAATAATAATAATAATAATAATAATAATAATAATAATAATAATAATAATAATAATAATAATAATAATAATAATAATAATAATAATAATAAGAAGAAGAAGAAGAAGAAGAAGAAGAAAAAGAAGAAGAAGAAGAAGAAGAAGAAGAAAAAAAGAAGAAGAAGAATAAGAAGAAGAAAAACAAGAAGTTGAAGAAGAAGAAGAAGAACATAACGACCTTGATTGAATCATTGTTAATAGAGTTTTGTGGATGGATTCATTTTACTGGATGCACGGACAGATTGTTAGGCTTGACAGGAGCCATATCATCATCTACTACTAGCATTAGGGATATAACCGAGGGAGCTTCGAGAAATTGGGTGGTTCCACTTGCTGATTTAGACAATGCGGGCCCACTGTCCTGTAATTAGAGATGGAGAAACATACCGTGATACCGTCAGATCGTACTTACTGTACCAAAAAAATACCGGAATACCGAACTTTAAGGTATATCGGTATTTTCAGTAAGGTATGATACTGTACCGAAATTTTTCAGTAAGGTAACGATATAGAATTTTAAAAATTGAGGTATACCGGCGTATACCGATACCAACAGTATACTGAATTTTTTAGGTATATACCGTTAGTTTGGCATATACCGTTGTACCGGTATACATCGTTGGAACGGTATATACCGTTGGTGCGCTATATACCGGTATACCGTTGTACCGGTATATACCTTTGATGCGGTATATACTGGTATACCGTTATAACGGTATATACCGCACCAAAGGTATATACCGTACCAATGGTATATACCGCACCAAAGGTATATACCGGTATATTTGTGATATTATATAAATATATGTATGCGTGTGCATGAATTATAGATATTTGAACTTGATATATAATACTTAGTAAATATGATATACATATGTAAATATCTAATAAATTTACAATATATAACACTTATAATTAATCTTATGTTATAATTAATGCATAGTAATGATAATTAAATGTGATCTTAATTAATACTTAGTAAATAATTCTTACGATTTCTAAGTAAACGATTTCAAATTTGTAAAATTTAGTAAGTTTATAATATTTTATACAATTTTATATTAATTATAAAAACATTATTGATATATAATACTAATAAATATGTTATACATTTATAAATATCTAGTAAATTTACAATATCTAACACTTATAATTAATCTTATATTATACTTAATGTATAGTAATTCTAAATATGTTCTTAATTAATACTTAGTAAATAATTCTTATGATTTTTAAGTAAACGATTTAAAATTTATAATATATACTAAGTTTATAATATTTTATACAATTTATACTAATTATAAAAACATGATTGATATATAATACTTTGTAAATATGTTATACATTTATAAATATCTAGTAAATTTACAATATCAAACACTTATAATTAATCTTATGTTATACTTAATGTATAGTAATTCTAAATACTTTCTTAATTAATACTTAGTAAATAATTCTTACGATTTCTAAGTAAACGATTTAAAATTTGTAACATATAGTAAGTTTATAATATTTTATACAATTTATATTGATTATAAAAACATGATTGATATATAATACTTAGTAAATATATTATACATTTATAAATATCTTGTAAATTTACAATATTTAACATTTATAATTAATCTTATGTTATACTTAATGTATAGTAATTCTAAATATGTTCTTAATTAATACTTAGTAAATAATTATTACGATTTCTAAGTAAACGATTTAAAATTTGTAATATATAGTAAGTTTATAATATTTTATACAATTTATATTAATTATAAAAACATGATTGATATATAATACTTAGTAAATATGTTATACATTTATAAATATCTAGTAAATTTACAATATCTAACACTCATAATTAATCTTATGTTATACTTAATGTATAATAATTCTAAATATGTTCTTAATTAATACTTAGTAAATAATTGTTACGATTTCTAAGTAAACGATTTAAAATTTGTAATATATAGTAAGTTTATAATATTTTATACAATTTATATTAATTCTAAAAACATGATTTATATATAATACTTAGTAAATATGTTATACATTTATAAATATCTAGTAAATTTACAATATCTAACACTTATAGTAAATATATGAGATATATTGTAAGATAGTAGGATAAGGTATACCGATGTCGGTAAGGTATACCGACATATAAGCTATACCGATATTGGTAAGGTATATCGATGTCGGTAAGGTATACTGAAATAAAGGTACGGTAAAGGTATGCTATTTTTTCATACCAAACTTAAGGTATACCGAATGTTAAGATAAGGTAACGGTATGGATTTTCTCCATACCGTACAAGTAAGGTAAGGTAAATGTATGGTGAAAAAAGTAAGGTATACCGTCCCACCCCTACCTGGGATGAGGGACCAGCAGCACAGACAGATGCACTTAGGGCTGCAAATGAGCCAAGCTACTCGTGAGATACTCGGATATTGACTCGAAAACTGCTCGTTCGAAAATTAGTTCATTTTTTATCGAGCCGAGCTCAAACCTAAAATTGAACTTGATAATGTTATCGAGTCGAGCTCGAGCTTTGCAGTGTTCGAATTGTTAAGCTCGTGAACATGTTTGAGATCGATTCTTATCAAGCTTGCTCGCGAACATGTTCACGAGCCTCTCTTATTGAGCTACTCACGAACAGATTCACGAGCATGTTCACGAACCCCCTTATCGAGGTACTCACGAACAGATTCGCAAGCATGTTTGTGAATTATTTGAAAATATATGTGCTGATATTTAAGAATTTTTATGACCTATAAATTGTGTATTTAACATAAGAAATATTTAATAAAATGTAATGTATACAAAAAATGATTATATTGTAAAATTATCGATTACAAATAAGATTATTGCATTATACTATCATTGATTCATTAACATATGTATATTCAAAGTATTGTATCAATACAAGAATAAATAATGAAATATTTTTTTGAATGATTTCAATATTTTTTTAATATTTTATATTAGAAGTTCTATAAATAGATCAAATAAGAATTATGTAATCATCAATATTGTAAGAATAATGAAATCATCAATATTCAATAGACTATAGATGATAATTTAAACATCGAATTAAAGAAATAAAAGAAATAGACATACGTAGCAAAATATAATATAGTCTAATTTTAAAAATCAAACTTTGGTATATATGAGTATTGTTCTTGAATTATATCTTTGAGAAAGTAATGTATCAAAATAAGAATAATGAAATCTTCATCAATACATACAAGAATAATTAATGAATTTGTTTTAAATGACTTCAATATTTTTCAATATTTTACAATAGAACTTGTATACATATCACATAATAATAATGAAATCACCAATAGACAATAGATAATAATTTAAATATTGACATAAATAAAAGAAATAGATATACCGTATACGTAACAAATATAATATCATCTAACTTTAAAAATCAAACTTTGGGATATAAGAGTATTGTTCTTGAATTGTATTTTTGAGAAGATAATGTATTAAAATAAGAATAATGAAATCATCATGAATACAAAAATAATTCATGAATCTTTTTTAAATGATTAAAATATTTTACATTAGAACTTATATATATATATATCAATTAAGAATTGTGAAATCGTCAATGTAAGAATAATGAAATCATCAATAGACAATAGATGATAATATGGATATCGAATGAAAGAAATAAAAGTAATACATATACGTGCAAAATATAATATCGTCTAATTCTAAAAATCAAACTTTGAGATATAATCATATAAGAGTATTGTCTTAAAAATAAGAAATAAAAAATAACAAAAATAGAGTATTGTTCTTTTTATTTTTCATATAAAGCTAGGAAATAGAGTTTAATTTATTTTTATAATAGATGATAGAGTTTAACTTGTGTTTTTAAAATAAAAAAGAAAATAATAAAAAATATAAAAAATTGGACGTCATTCTTGCTCACAATTTGAATAACAAATACAACAAACTATGTGAATTGATTTAATCATTGGGTCTCTTTATAATTTAGATTTTGTTTGTTATTTGTAACTTGTAAGATAAATATTTAAACGAGCTTTATTCACGAGCTTGATCAATAAATCGAGCTTTTGACAGGTTTAAAATATTAAACGAGCTTTGCATCGAGTATTTGAGCTCGAGTTCGATGCTTGTGAATTTGAGCTTTTAACGAGTTGATCTCGATTTGAGCTCAAGTTAAACTCGATCTTTATATTTGCGTGCTGAGCTGAGCTTGAGCAAGAATGTGGAACTTGAATCGAGCACGAACACCTCAAATTCTTATCGAATCGAGCTCGAGCCTAACAGTGTTCCACTCGGCTCGATTCGTTTGTAGCCCTAGATGCACTACATAAGAGAGCCATTTTCCGTACTAATGATGATTTGGCTCTGTTCGTGAGAATCTATCATATGCAGAATCGAGTTGAGTATACTGTGTATCAATCAAACAAGACACAATTGGGCTATATCTGCAATCATGGCGGTGATTGCCCATTCAAGTGTTTTACCGTTGTTGATGGACGTATGTGGAGAATCTACAAGTTCAACAGCTCTCACACATGTCATCTTGAAATGAGTCGAATTGCTCCACGCCAGGTTCCTGGACGTGTACTTGCGAAATATTTTGCACATTTTGGTAAGCGATCGGGTTATCCTGAAGCCAAAAGAGATGATAGCAGAGTTTGTCCGTGAATTCGGCATCCAGATCGATTATAGTTTTGCTCTACGTGTGAGGAACATTGCCACTGAGATGGTTTATGGAAACTATGACAAGTCCTACAGATAGCTGTCCGCATTTCTGCACACTTTACAGTTGCTGATTCCAGGGACTGTGTGTGATATGTAGATCACAAAGAGAGAAAAACACATGACTGCACTATTTCAAGATGTTGATACAATTATTGGATAGACGCATATCGGGTGAGTATGTCAGCGTTGGAGTTAGTCTTTCCAAATGCATACCTGAAGCTGTGTAATATCGAACCAGAGCATTGGTTCCGTTCATAGTGTCCCGTATGGCGCTACAATTTCATGACGTCTAATGCAGTCGAGAGTCTCAATGCTCGTCTGTTGTGGGCTAGGAGATTGCCTATTTGCTCACTGCTTGAGATGTCCAGATCAGTTGTCGAGCAATGGTTTGTCGAGTGATGAGCGGCTGTACACGGTTTCAATAATGTGTTAACTGATGAAGCTGTGAGTAAACTGTCGAATAATGTCAAGGCAGGTCAATGTTTTGCCATCCGAGCCATGACACTAGCATATTTATGGAAGATCGAGGTTGATAGAGATAGTTATATGGTCAATCTTCTATATCAAACATGTGATTGTCTTGAGTTCGAGCTGGATTTGATGCATTGTTCTCATACTATAGCGGCAATTTGGTATTGTATTTTATGTTCTGATGTTATTATATATATCTATTTCATTTTTCTCATTTCATTTTCCTTTTACAGTTGCACTGATGGGCTCATCTATGATTATGTGGATAGATATTATAAGGTGGAGAGGTTAATCGACATGCATGACTCGGTCATCATGGGATTACCTCGTCCAAAAGATTAGATTTTGCCAAATTCGGAAAGACCACTAGTGGTGATAACGTCTAAGATAGGCCGTCGTGCTAGTCATCCACCTCTGTCAAGAGCTCGAGCACCATTTGAGGCATCATCTAGTGCATGCAGACAGTTCTGCACTAGATGTCAGGGACCGGGGCACAACAGACGTGCATGCACGTCTCATGTACCTATTGATGGTGTGGACCTAAATGCTTCAGTAGAGGATGTGTCTGTACGTAGGAGAGTGCGTAAGAAGTGCAACATCTGTTCTAGTACGGAGCATACTTGTCCGACATGTCCGGTTCGTTTAGCGGCGAATATCAACTAATTATTTAGGATTTATGTGAACTTTATTGAATTTTCGAATATTTGGGGTTTATATGAACTTTATTAAACTAATATTGATAAATATAATCATACCAGTTTCTTACTTAATCATAGCAAAACATAATATCATATCAAAAGTACATCCACACATACATCATGTCAATGCCATATATCAAGGGGTAGGCCTATCACTATAATTCAATGAGTATATCCTAGCCCCTATAACCCTCCGATACGTATGTACTTACTCCTCCGGTACACCAAATGGAGGGCCTCCACCCAGCAGATGATCAACGTACATACAGCCATATACTCCATAGTTGGTGCCATCTGTCTGCATATACTGATCTGGTATAGACCTGTCCAAGGTCATCACAAAAGCACGTCGGGGTGGCATTCTACGACCTTGCCAAAATCCGGCACATGTGAGTAGGTGTGGAAGTAGACGAAGTTAGGGCATCAACTCTCTATCTCGCCTTCTATATAGCACGAGATCATTTGGATCATCCATGTAAAATGAGAATGAGTCATCGGATACGGACCACTACCCAGTGTTACTTCAGAATGTTACATACCACGATCGCCTACAACATAGTATAGAGATCATATCAAGAACAATGTCAGCAAATAATATATGACTATGTTAATTTCTCGTGAAGTTAACTTACATAATCACACCCCAACCATGACATCTGATAGCGCCCATCACTGCTCAGGATCCGATGTACAAGTCCTACTAGAGGTATCCATTGTCGGTAGTCATCATCCTCATATGTCTTTAAGCAATCAGGGTTGAGAGAATGAAGTTTCTTCCATTCTTCGATGAGGGCCTCTTGCAAAAAATAATTATAATTAATCGAAGTGTAAAAAGACCAACTTACAAAATTTGTAAAAATAATTAAGTATTTGAACTTACATATAGACCAATAACAACCACCACTGTCCTAGACTTGGTATCTCTCCTGACTCGTCGACTGGTTGTGGTCAAGAAGTAGCTAACAACATGCTCGCGTATCTCTTTCGTCGGGTCTTCGAGCTCGTCAAACCACCCTTGCCATAAATGCATATCATTGACGAGAATCAAGATATTCACTTTGGATCCTAGGCTTCTATGTCGTCCGTAGGCCACAGTGAGGATCGCATCATCCTGAGCATTCATAAGATGCACGGTCGAGCTGTATCCAGCATCGCATCGAGTGGGGTGTGAAGCTGATATGCTGATACTCTCCTGCTGTAAAATGGGTTGTAGAGCACTCTAGGCAGATGGAGTGGGCACCCGAACGACACTATGATCTAGGCAGATGGAGTGGGCACCTGAACGGCACTATGTGCTCGAGAGGGCTCAATCTACGATCCAGATCTCCTCTGTGCTCTACTGTCTCATCAAGAGAGGGGGGCAGAGACCAGGTATCTCATCATCTGACTCGTCCCTCAATGTCCGGCTCGCCTGCGGACCCTTCTATGGTCTCCGAGCAGCTCTCGTGCCTCAGGCAAATGGCCCCACAATGTCCGCAGCTGAATTGGAACAGCAGGATGCTGCATTTGCAAGCATCTCCTTCTTGTTCCCTTTTCTAGGGGAAACAAACCTCACGCTTTGAGCACCGCCCTCCAGTTGCATGCTCTGGTAATACGGAGTCACCATTTCCTCTGGATATGGTACTAACGAAACCATCCGTAACTGCATGAAATTAGTAATATAATTAGGATTAATTAATAAATACAGATTTGGTATTCTAAATAGATAAAGAAACCTAAAAATGTACCGATAATTGTAATAAGGTGGATACGTCAGTGGTAGGGTGACTGAATGTCCACCTCAAACATCAAGACAAAGTAAGCTGTTCACTATACACACCAATCTCACGGGCCAACTTACATATATATGCCGGGTCGGATCTCAACCGGGTCGGGTCAGGGGAGATCCGTCTAACGTAAGAGACCCGATAGACGGTCTCATACAAGTTCTTGTCTAACATTTTCATTGGGAGGCCTAACTGTTTTTTCACTAATAAATCGACATACTATTTTTTTATTTTATTTTTAATCATGTAAAAACTACATATACAAAATAAATAAAATTGGTTTGGGGTCGGGCCCTCACCAGCCCCTAGTATCAACTGCATTTATAAATATATATCACGTATTACTAATACTTTGAGAATGATTTAACGGTAAAATAATGTAGATGTAACTGAATATTTTGAATTACATCTTTTTTTTAGTTTGAAATTAGAACATGGATGAAATTGGAAAGAGAAAAAACCTTGCTTCTACTTGGCACAAAAAATTAACCCTTTCTCTTTCATCATAATTAAAGAGAAAAAACTTTTACCTACCAAGAAATTATCATAAGAGAATTTTCCCACCTACTACTAAATTTTTATTTCAAGATTCTTAAATTAACCAAATCAAATGAAGGGACCCATTTTAGGCGCTATACAATTCTGAACCTAAGATAAAAAAAATAAAAAATAAAGAAAAAAGACAAAAATCCTTTGTCGCCTATTTTACTGAGGAAACCCACAAAAATCCGACCTTTTTCTCACAGTTGGAAGTTTTCTTTTAGCCCTTTAGCCGCCATTTTCCCAAGATGGATTTCTTGCCCTCCAACTGTTTGATGGAAAGACAGTGGGTCCCAGAAAGTGGACCCTAATGAAAAAAATGCAAGTGCACAAGCACAAGCGAAATATGGATGGAAGACTTCTTGCACCTCTTCATTCTCATCCTAAGGGATTAAGATCCCATTTTCTTATTCTTGATTTGTGTCATTTCTCGGTGAAGTTGTCTATATTTTATTGGACGTTTTTAATTAAAATACCTGTGTATCAGTATAATTATTGGTTTTTGTTGGTTTATTCACTCATTTGGCCTTTCTTGCTGTTTCTAGTTATGTGCATAGTCTCATCATTGGTTCCCCCACAAAATTACAATCTTTTTTCACCCATTTCTTGAAAATCCTTGATGTGGGCTTCAGTTGCCTATTTCACAGTTGATTTTCCTCTGTTTCTTGCTGAAGTGCTTGTTGGCTGATGTTTTATTGCACTGTATTTCTCACCTAATAGTTGACTTTCAGATGAACCACCTGAAAAAAGTAGCCATTTCCTCTTGAATCTTGATCTAGGATTCTTGTTATCTGTCTTATCTTTGTATAGTTATTTTTACTTATTTATAAAGTGAGAATTGAAGAAGTAGAAGCTGTTATGTTAGGCTCTGGGATGAATCTGATCACAACAATTATCGGGTTTGGAATGAGTGCAACTTTCATTGTTTTTGTTTGCACCAGATTGATTTGCGGGAGGCTCCGCCGCATGGAGGCGCAGCAAATGTTAGAGATTGATTCAAGGATTGATCTTGAGCTGGTATGTTCTGTGTAACTACATTCTGTTTCTTTTCCGGCAAGGGTGTTTCGATCCAATTTAGGTTTCTGTCATACGGTGATATGTGTCACTTTTGCTAATTACCTACGATCATCACAATCTTATTACTGCCTTCTGTTCTTGCACATGAGTTCGAGTAATTCGCGCTAGCATTAAGGACATCGGTATTCCTGTCACAGTTGTTTGCATAATACTCTGTGCTTTATGCTTTTTAAGGTAGTGTGAATGTGTGATTGCTTAATCAGGAGAGGGAACTAATGCCAAATCATGTGTATAGTCTATAAAATCTCTTGCTCTAAGTTACATTGTCATGTGTGTTGTTGAATTAGCTTTCCAAAGTTGGGATTTAAGACTGTGGCGTATATATAGTCTTCTTGCATTTTGGTTGATAAAACCATATCATTGTGTATGAACCGTTTGATTTGGTGGGGTGAAATTTTCCATTAATGAATAAGTAAGCAGACACGGTGTGCTGATGTAAACAAACTATAATAAGTAGACTGTGTTAGTTTTCCATGAGGTTCTATCTGCATCATTTTGTGGTCATTGTCTTCTTGAAGTTTCGACACAGAGATAAAAAACCGGGGTCTATAATAGCTATTCTGGATATCTCTCTGTGGCAGCCAGAACATCGGATTAATGGTCTTGAACCAGTAGTAGTTGCAGCAATCCCTACAATGAAGTTCAATCGTGAAGCATTCAGTTCAATGGAAAATACACAGTGAGTCTTTGTCATGTCTATTCTTTTGTGGCAATATGCTAGTTGTATCACAGAAGAGGGAAAACAATATCTTATGCAGCATGGTTTTGATTACACAAAAATGAAATCAAATCAGTAGTAATAAAGTTGGTGCATCTCTGTGATAATTATTTTCTTGGCCAATGTAGATTTTGATGCATATTCATTTGAAATTACAGGTGCACCATCTGTTTGTCAGAGTATCAAGAGAAAGAAGTGTTAAGAATCATGCCAAAATGTGGGCACAGTTTCCATCTGTCTTGCATTGATATATGGCTCAGGAAACAGTCTACCTGCCCAGTATGCCGTCTCTCATTACAGGGCTCTGATGAGGCAATGCATATCCGGACAGCTACCCCAACTACACCACAATCTTTCGATAGTTCTGAGATTACAGTTGAGCATTCTCAGCAATGGCTGCTACCGGCTGTTACACATGGGCGGGTTGATGGTGTCAACCATATGCATGCCGATTCCATTGCTACCGAGCTGGATTCTAGAGAAGCAACATCTAGATCAACGTAGAAAGCAGTTCTGCTTCAGTAGCTTCCTTTGTTCACCCTTTTTTCCCTTGTGCTTTCAATGCATTACAGTTGCAGGATCATGATTTAGGAAATTGAAATCACACAAAAGCAGAAGGGATTATAGGTGGTGTATTTGTTTAAGTTTCTCGCTGTACAATATCAGCAGATTTGTTTCATTTTGTTTGGGTTTTAAGGAAGAATTTTAGAGGGAGTTTGATATGTAAATGATGCTGAGATTCATTGATTCATGAAAAATGTGATTGCGTACGTCACTTAACTTTCTTCTGGATGGAATCAATAATTTACGGGATGAGATCTTCTATTTCAATCTTGTATTGCATCTCATCTGATAATTTATCCCGATTTAAATGGAGTAGCAAATTTGTATCCTCAGTGATAAATTTGTTATAGAAATTGGAGATATGAGAGAAATCTATCAAAATTAAGAGCTTACTTATAACTTTCACTAGAAAGACTAATTTTGGTCAAAAGGGTTCAATATATATATATATATATATATATATATATATTTGTTATTTAGAACAGTCCTTTCTTCTAAAAAATAAATAAATAGAATAGTAAGTAGTATTTAACAATTTTCACCAAATATATTTGTGACTCCTTAACTCTGTCAAGTTTATTGGGCACAATATTTTCTTTAACGTTTGGGCCAATCCAACCCAATTAACAATCAAACTCGTTGCGGAAAACATAATATTTTTTTTCCTCAAATACAACTATATAAACTTCAATTTCAGTTTGACTTCCAAAAGTTTGGAATAAATAATAGCTTAATAAAAAATTTAACGAACAGAATAATTAAAGTAATTCCAAAACCGAGGAAAAACAATTTTTGATGGTTTCCACTTTCCACCAAAAAGAAAAAAAGGGCTCAAGATCTCTCCCAGTTCCTCTGAAACATTCGACACAAAGCAGCACACACATCCAACTGTTTGTATAAATTCCCCAGAGAGAACACACCCAAGAGAGGAGACCCATTTGGGTATTGATCGAGGTATTTGGATCGCACAATCAATTTTGGATTGATTGATGGGTTCGAGCGAAGAATTGCCGGAAGGCACGGTGCAGAACATTATGGAGCAAGAGACGCTGAAGTGGGTGTTCGTCGGCGGGAAAGGCGGCGTGGGCAAGACTACGTGCAGCTCAATCATGTCGATTCTGCTGGCGAAGGTGAGACCATCTGTGCTCATCATCTCCACCGACCCCGCGCATAACCTCAGCGATGCGTTCCAGCAGAGGTTCACCAAGACCCCCACCCTCGTTACTGGCTTCACAAACTTGTATGCAATGGTCAGGAGATTCTATTGCTATTGTTTTCTCATAATTTTGTTTGTGATTGGTTGCCTGCACACCTGGTCATAATTTTCTAATGATGCAATGTTGATCCATTGAAATACTCCACCTGGGTTAATATTCTGTTGTGACATATTGATATGCTAATTAGAGCAAGTCTGTGGAGCCGATACAGATATCATTTTGAACTGAATCTGCTAGTGAGTATGGGTTCCTACAGAAGGCTGTGTGTAGCCAAATATATATGTTATTGTATTGTCTAGTGATATAGATTCTTTCTTCTAGGAAGTTGATCCTAATGTGGAAAATGAGGACAACCTTAGTTCAGATATGGCTGATGGGTTTATGTCAGACTTAACAAATTCAATCCCTGGAATTGATGAGGCTATGAGTTTTGCAGAAATGCTCAAGTAAGTCTGGTGCCATGCTTGTACTTCAAAATATTTGTCTTTTGAATATCTGGATATATCATCCTTAATTTTTTAGGTGAATCGGAAATATACAACTGCTTCTGGTGTAGATTATTCTATCTGTTGATCATCTGCATATTAATTTAATGGAAAACGTTTTATCCTTCTCTGAAGCAGTTCAGGTGAACCAATGAGTAATTTGTTTTATTGGAGAGAAATTTTGCCAACAATTTATTGACTTTTTGATAAACTTGAGACATGATGTTGATCTAAATTGAACTTTTGTTGATAACACAGCGACTTTAGATTTTACTTACTGATCAAGTTAGCTGTATGGAATCCACTAAACTAATTCTTTCTTTTCCTTATTAAATACCACAATAAAAGGCATTGCTCTCATATGGTCAGCATTCCTGGTTTGTTCCTTCTATCAATGCCTATATCATTCTTCTTCGGCATGGCAAAAGCAATAGCTTTGGAAGATAAACATTCATGACTTTTCTTCCAATGCTGTAGCATTTGGACTTGCATATCTTCCAGTACTAAACTGAAAAATTGATTTAAATTTCTTTAATTGAGCTCTTTACCCCTTCCTCTATTTCAATTTCATAAGAAGAAGTTTTTTGAGGAACTATGGTTCCTATGATATATAGAAAGATGCTTGTTATTATTGCTATGAGTTGTAGATCTTTACTTAAAAAATGTAAATTACTTGATTCTATCATTTCTGATTCATATACCTTCATTCTCAAATTCGAATTGTTGTTCTCTGAATTTGTATTTCAGGCTAGTGCAGACTATGGATTATTCTGTTATAGTGTTTGATACAGCTCCAACTGGTCATACTCTCCGTCTATTACAATTTCCTGCGACTTTAGAGAAAGGTCTTTCAAAGCTGATGAGTTTGAGGACTAAGTTTGGTGGATTGTTTAGCCAGGTACGAGGATGCTGAATTGTCAAGTAACTTTTTTAAAATATAATGATAATCCTGAATATATTTGTGAAGGTCCAAACATGAATTCTTGAATTTATAGCACTTTTCACGTAAATCAGGGATGTAAGGTTAACATTCAATGAATGGCTCTAAATCAAACCTTCTAGATACTACATAAATTCAATGGTTACTGGGGATAGATGTGTGCAATGGATTTTTTAGACTTGGATTTTCTATACAATGCAATCACAATAATCATCACATGAGACTTCTGCATGTACACTGTAAGATCTGAATTTCATATGGACTCTTTTCAAGCACTTAGGATTTATTATTACTGTATTATCGTTGCTGGTCTTGCTTGTTTATATGACAGTTTGATCATGTGCCAGGATGTCAATTCTCTATGGACATTCGTTTGGCTTTCAGCCTTCTTTGTTGAGGCTATTTTATATGACTTGTCTGACAGTCACTGATAGTGAAAATGTGATTTAACTACGGCAATTTATGCAGAAAAAAACAATATTTAGTTCTAACAATGCATTTTTCCTTTTCCCTAAACTGAATAGCTCCAATCTTTTTGCTTACAAAATCTTTCGTGTTAAATGCCCAATCTTTTATTTTTTCGATTTGACCATTTTGCTAATCATGTTTCAGAAAACCCTTGAGAGTTATTTTTTATTTCTCTTGCACCTCCAACCTGTTTCCTTGGTAGGAAAGTAAGTAGCTCTCAATCTTTTCATGCAGATGACTCGCATGTTTGGCGTTGGTGATGATTTTGGCGAAGATGATATCTTGGGGAAGCTTGAAGGCATGAAAGATGTGATTGAACAAGTAAACCGACAATTTAAGGATCCTGTAAGACATTAAATGCTTACTGGAAAATTATTTTTTTATGTCAATTAATATTGTTGGGAAAGATGACTTCTGCCATTCTAGTTTTTCACAATATAATTGTAATGCCCACAAGTAGTGCAAAGTGGAAAACAATTAGTTTCACCTTCACTTTTGATATATTCTAATATTTGAATAAAGAATAATGGTGCTCAGAAGCATTTAAGGGGGGGGGGGGGGAGAAAAAACTTAATTTACGTTTTCAGGCATGTAGGTTACAGGCTGCTCCATTGGCATTGAAATTTGGTGGAGACATATAAGTTAAGAGCAGCCTTTGACATGTGGTTTGAGTAAAATCGTCGTTCACTTGGGTGGAAGGAGTCTAAGGTTTGAATTTACTTCTCAAGACGTGGGATGTCATGTCTCTTTACTTTTATCTAGCTTCATCCTTTTGTGGGAGCTTGAGAGATAGTTGCTGAGAAACCTTTGGATTGATGACAAATGAGCTTTTCAAGTCTGATTATGCAGGACTGTCATTGACAAAAGGGTTACCATTGATATAGTAAAAAAATAATAATTATTATTTTCTGTTCTATTTATTTCCTGGGTATGGTATGAGGTTTTACTTAAGCACCTATATATGTGTGAAATTTAAAAATATATGGACAGCTAACTGTTTCTTTTCATGCACACTCTTCACCTGAGGTTTATTTCTTTGGTGTTGTTGCAAGGATATATGAATGAGAAATTCCCTTGATCAGTTTTAGTCTTATATTTCTTCTTACTGTATATTTGGTTAACATGATATCTGGTGATATTTGAAGAATGATTATGATTATTTACAAACTATTAGTATGTTTGTTTTGTTTCCTGATAACTGTCCGGTCATTGGACAAGGACATACATGGCCAATTCTCACTACGGTTGCTTGTAGTGAGCGGATTATGTTAGCCAAAAGAACTTAGTGAAAACATCATCTAACTGATTCCTGTGCATTAATTCTAAAAATATATATATATAAAAAAATTCATGTGCATTATTGTCTCCTGTCAGTGAAACTAACTTTTTTTTAATTATATAAACTTTATTCTTCTCATGCTTTATATTTATTGGGAAGATATCCTGATGCGTTGCTTCTCTTTCTGGCAGGATTTGACAACTTTCATCTGTGTTTGCATTCCAGAGTTCCTGTCTCTGTATGAAACAGAACGACTTGTTCAGGAGCTCACCAAATTTGAGATAGATACTCATAATATTATTATTAACCAAGTAATTTTTGATGATGAAGGTGACCATTTCTTTTTCCAATGCTGTGGTGCTTTTCTTATGTATCAAATTAATTTCTTTACCTAAGCAATTTACACGATCTTTGTTAAATGTTAACTTTTTAGCTGTTGAATCGAAATTGCTCAAATCTAGAATGCAAATGCAACGGAAGTATCTGGATCAGTTCTATGTGTTGTATGACGACTTCAACATAACTAAGTTGCCATTACTGCCCCAGGAGGTATATGTTAATTGTATTATTGCTTTTGTTGTGGTTGGTTTGTTAATATCGTACAGGTTATGTATTGATGCGTTAAAACTTAAAAGTAAGCACCTCACATATCATTGCTTTCTGTTGAGTAAGCATCTCACTTTTTTCTTGCTTGATTTCTGAGCTATATGATCTAGTCTTACCACTCTCTCTCTCTCTACACATACACATACACATACGTGCTCTCGCATGGTTGAAATATTTGCTGCTTCTGTATCTATTGTTGCTTGACTGCCTCATGATATCGAACAGGTTTGTGGCGTTGAAGCCTTGGAAGCATTTTCACAACATTTTTTATCACAATATCAACCAGCCATCGTTCGAGGGTCCTTAGATGAGGTGGAGCAGAGAGTATCGATCTTAAAAGAACAGCTCCATGTAGCTGAATCGGAACTTGAAAAAGTTAAGAAGGGGAAACAGAAGGCTTGATGCCGAAAGACTAGAATGCCGACGTAGATTGCAGGTGATACAGATCAAGTCAGATTGCCTCTGCCCAAGAAAACAGCCACAGCCGCAGAACTCTCTAAGGGTATAAGCATGTGTAGTTAATTTAATTTTTTCTAGTAAAGCATTATGGATTCTAGATTTTTTTAATTTTTTTTCCCCTAAAGGCCAATAAGTGATGAATTTTATCATTCATCGAAGAGGGCGTTTAGCATCTACATTTTGTAATACATACAATCTCAATCAAGGAAATTTTTGTTTGTACACACACAATCCCTTTTACTCAAATGTAAACAAGCATTTACAGGCTTCTGTACAGAATTTTGTTTGCAAATTTCAATGCCAACTAGCCCATGGATTATGAACAGCAATAGGGCTCCTCACTGTGTAATGAGAACTTCTCCACGTGAGCGAGCCTGATAGAACAACATCATCATCGGCCATAGGTTTCGCCTTCACCACAACCGTGAAGCTCCGTTTCTGCAATGCCCTAGAGAAGGTGAGGGTGGTCGGTTTCACCACGATCTCCACCCCTGCTGGAGCTCTGATGGTGGCGTTGTAAACTGATTGAGGCGCACCAACATTCGTGACCCTCCTCCTGAAGACTCCCACGGTAGGTTCTTGTTTATTCTTGAGGGTCAGTTGCATAGTGGGATAGTTGATTGCATCTTCACCATTTGCAGGAACCAGTTTCGAACAGTTTATCTTCCCGCCACCGACTAAACTCCCGATGGAAGCTCCATCGTAGTCTTCATGGCATAGAAACTGAATGTACGACATGTCATCCATGTCATAGACTAGTCCAGGGCTGATTGCTTTCGTTGGATTGACTTGGCCTACCCCGTATGCAAACTCAGCTCCCTTGTCAACTTTTGAGCTCATCACTGTTGCTGCAGGGTAACAGATTCAAGAATTCGGTTCAGTGATAGTGATCAACGGCGGTTTGCATATGAATGAGGTTGATTCAATTACCAGTAGTCATGATGGCAGATTTTATGGCTGCTGGAGACCAATGTGGGTGGAATGACTTCACGTAGGCTGCGACTCCTCCTATATGTGGGCATGCCATTGATGTACCTGACATGAAGGTGAACTTCGAATACTGCGTATCGCCTTTTAATCCAGTTAGTGATTTCAGAAGAGTGTATGATGCTAGGATGTCGATCCCAGGAGCTACAATATCAGGCTGTTTGGTGTTTTTTATTTTAATCAGAGATCAGATTGAGAAATATGAAATGATAAAACCAAATTTATCTTGTTTTATACCTTGAGAAGATGTTGTGTTCCTGGATTTGGACCTCTGGAAGAAAATGAGGCTATCAAAGGAGCTGGGATCTTGATTTCCTCTGATTTGTATATAACTGCAGATGGTGTTCTGCAAAGGTAACAGCATCAAACTTTTATCTAAAATTCTAGAATGTTATATCATAAACTATGAAGTTGAATGTGGAGATTTACGATGTTGAATGAATGTAGTCATTGATTCTCTTCCCTGCTGTAGAATTGAGCATTGTTGCTGGAGCCATGAAGATCTGCGCAGTATCAAGAAACGTGTCGCTCTCAATGACAGTGCCAACACCTCCAAGGCCTTTGATGACAGAGTCAGAGCCCCAAGAGCCTAGTTTGCAGTAAACAAGCTTCCCCTTCACCTTCCTAGGATCCATTGCGTTTTCAAGGCAGTATCTCGACTCATCCTTCGTGTCAGAGCTCTTGGCAGCATCGATCCCGCTTGCAAGAGGATACAACTTCTGCTCAGGCTCAAATGCGCTTATCCCAACTCCCTGAACAATATGTTGAAAAACTTAAAGGTAAAACATGCGTGTCTAATGAAACAGTGGAAGGTATAGACCTACATATACTGTCATTCCATTCCCCAACACGACTCTGCTTCTAAACTGTCGATCCATCCCACTGGCCCCGACAGTGAAAAGCCAAGGTGCATGGTTAGCAACAGTGCCATAGCCCGGCCCATCATTACCAGCTGAAGCTACTGTTAGGATCCCTTTCCTCATAGCATGGAACGAGCCTACTGCTATTGAGTCTGAGGTGTAGCTCCCCGTTATGCCACCTATCGAGATTGATATAATGTCCACACCATCAGTTATGGCAGATTCAAATGCTGCGAGGATGTCCATGTCAGCGCAGCCGGAGGAGGCCCAACACACTTTGTACATGGCAACACGAGCAGAAGGCACTGCACCGCGTGCAGTTCCCTTTGCAAGGCCTTTGAGGTTAGCATTCTGAACTTGTACCCCTGCTAGAGTAGATGACGTGTGAGTTCCATGGCCATCCACATCAATAGGTGATAAGATGTCATTGGGGTCTGGCTGTTTATCCGCCTTGAAGTACTTTGCTCCAATAAGCTTCCTTCATGCCACAAAAGATACACATTATCAGTAATGTGTATTGCTTAAACTATGCAGTTAGTTCCAAGTTTTAGATTGATATGAATTTACTTGTTGCATCCTGAAAAGTTGGCAAAGTGGCCACAACTTCCCCCTTTCCATTTAGCCGGTATAGGGCCAAAACCGTCATCCTTGAAGCTGTCGGAATCTGGAGTGATTCCTGTGTCGAGTAGGCCAACAGTTATGTTGCTCTCAACCTTCAAGTTCCTTCTTGAATTTGGAGTGAGCCCTATAAATTCCCATGATTTTGTTGTGTGTGGTTTGTGGTATCGATTTGGGAAAATCGAGACTACATCGTCCATATCTGAAAGCACCACTTTCATCGCATGAAAGATGAAACACCACAGAATACACACACACACACACAAAACATGAATATATGCATATGTTATATGTAGTGGTAATACATACTTGATAGCTCTCTGGCTTCATCTTCGGAGAGCTTTGCAGCAAATGCGTTGAACACTTTCGTGTAGCTATAGACAAGGGACTCTGAAGCTTCGTGTTCACTACAGAAAAAACCATGAGATGAACATTGAGCCGCGTCTAATTTGTCTGCATGTTTTTAGCAGAAAGAGATGCTAGAAGGGTGATTAACAAACCTTCCCTTCAAAGATGAGAGGAGATTCAGATGTAATGTCTCGAGCAATCGCTCACTCGACGCTTCTTCTCTCAAGAAAACAATGTAAAAGTCCTAAAAAAAAAATCAAATTAAAGCATCATACATAATCCACAAACAGACAGAATTAATGTAGTTTAAAGTAATGAGAGTTCCTCACATTCCCTTGTGAAGCTACAACATTTGCAAAGACAACGTAGAGTAAGAGAAAAGGCAAAAGATCACAAATCTTCTTCGACATTATAACAAAGATTGCAGAATATAGAAGCTTCTGTGTGCATGTATACTGACAAGAATTGTTGTTACATATAAATAGAATGTAGTTGAAAGCATTAAAGAAGAAGAAACAATGCTTTCCATGAATAGTAAGAATAGATTATCAAAGACTTTAGCTTAACTCCTTGGTCATATGTTGAAGATTATTGGATTGGGAAATCTTAGAAGAAATATGAGCAAAGATTGCTCATCATGGGAACTTCGATCATGTCTGAAAATGCCTATGGATAGTTTTTTGCTCAAGACTTAGAAGCTAATTCATGACAACCTTAACTTGCTTTTATGGTTACTATTTTCTTCATTGACTTAGGCTTACATTACGACTTTCATCAAAGTAATAGGGACTGGTTTTAATGAAAATTGGGCCTCGCATGTTGACTAGGATCGTATCTCAACCATTCAATATAATGATCTAATGATTGATAATTGATTAAAAAAACAGTGTCGATCTCATAAATATAGTTAGATCATTTTAAAAAATACAATGCATAGTAATAGAACACAACATTTATAATGCTCAAAATCATTTAAAAAAAACAGAAATACCGTGACATTATCGTATTATATTCCGATTATTTTAGAAAATACAACGTCTACGATTTCATTGAGAAAGATCTTATTCATCTATCTTTCTAATCAATTTAAGCGGTTCAGATGGATTCCTAGTTAACAGACCAGAACTTAGTTCAAAGTTGTTCAATTCCTATATATATATATATGTGTGTGTGTGTGTGTGTGTCTATATTGAGAAAGATAATGAAGATGGATGGTAAGTTAAGAGGCATTTTCATCCATATATGCCCAAAATTGCTTGGATTGAAATACAAGGGTAAGCTAAGGAAATGGCCCTTTGATTTCATAAGTAGCAAAGCTCAAATCTATGAAGCTACCTTTAAGCTTCTGAAAGTGCCTTCATTACATAATATATCCCTGTTTTACTTTGCCGGACGCAACCTTTTTTACCTCTATTTTTTTAGTCCTAATCCAAATCTGATTTCAAACTTCTTTCCTTCAAATTTTGCATTCCTTATAAACAATGCTAAATTACGTTTAGAAACCAACATTTTGGATTCTTTTTAAAAAAATTATTTTTTCAAAATTAACGAAACAGTACCAAATTTTTAAAAAAAATAAAATCGTAAATCTAATATTTGATCAATTTTACGGCCAAAATATCGTACGTAATTAATTGTATTTTAAGATTTTTGATTGGATAATTTTTTTTACGTGGTTGAGAAAATAGAAATGTTAAAATAATTAAAATCAATTAGATAGAATTTTTGAGCCGACAAATTGATGAAGATGAAATGTAAGATTTACAAAATTTAATTTGTTAATTTTGAAAAAGTTGACTATTTTTGAAACAGAATTCAAACCGTAGGTATCAAAGTGTAGTATACTGTATATCCATAAATAAGTAACACGAAAATAAAGATGAAATTGAAAACGTTGTCTACCGCTATCAATACGTATAATCACGTTGTGTTTCATGTGATAAGCTCACATAGGATACGAGTATATACTGACACACTAAAAATTGTCTAAATGGATAAAAGTAGACAAAAGTAAATAGTAATTGGGAAAAAACAACAATTTTTAAAAATAGGTAGTTTGTTAGGCAATTTGTACTATAATAGACTTGGTCCCCACACCCAATGATTGACACATTGTACTTTTGTCAGGCATTAAATGCACTCTAACAGCTCGAAACCCTAATTCTAAAAACGAAACCCTAACAATTCTAACTGCCTCGATTATTTATAGTAAGCCTCGATTATTTT
The DNA here is from genome assembly GCA_026008535.1 of Perilla frutescens. Classification (NCBI taxonomy): domain Eukaryota; kingdom Viridiplantae; phylum Streptophyta; class Magnoliopsida; order Lamiales; family Lamiaceae; genus Perilla; species Perilla frutescens. Next base: position 37,340,874 of record BRKX01000012.1, read on the forward strand.
GTAGCCGTGATTATTTATTGTAAATTGTCTCGATTAAAATTACAAGACTCGATTAATTTTTAGACTCGATTAATTTTATAAGTTGAGCCTCGATTATATATTAAAAAATAGTTTACAAAAGTGGTCTCGAATATTTCATAAGAAGCCTCAATTACTAGTTAAAAGTAATTGAGGCTCCTCGATTATGATGGTTTAAGAAGATTTGTTTTTTTTTTTTAGATTTAATCGATTATTTAACTTGACTCGATTATTTAACTTTAATCGATTATTTAACTTGACCCAATTAACTAGAAGCCTCGATTATTTTAGACTTCATCGATTATTAGTGCACAATCATCGATTACTTGAGATAAAACTAATCGAGGCTTATAACAAGCCTCGATTATTTAAGAAGATTCGAACCCTTAAAATGAAGTCTCGATTATTAATTTAAATTGTCTCGGTTATTTTTTTAAAAAGCATCGATTATTTTTTTTAAATTGACTCGATTATTTTTTAATGGGCCTCGATTATTTATTAAAAAATATATAGATTAATTTTAAGAGATTCTCGATTAATATCTTAACTAGCCACGAGTAATGAATGCATTTATTTCTTTTTTGTGTAACTAGTTTCAATAAATAAAAAGAAGGAAGGTAAATGGCTTCATTAAATGAAAAGAAAGAAAGGTAGGAGGACGAATTTAATACATGTACATGTTAGTAATGAAAAGAGGGGGAATGTTGGACCCAATTAATGAAAAGAAGGCAAGGTAGGACCGAATTTAATACAATTTAATGTGTTGTGACGAGGTAGGTTAAATTTTTGAATAAATAGATGAGCTCACTATTCACAATACAATACAAATCTCCACTACAGTACAAACTTTTATTCACACTACACAACAAAGCGACGAAGAAGAGCAAAAGTTGGAGAAATTTTTCAGAGCAAGGGGGCGAAAGACGAGATTTTTCTGAAGAAAAAAGTAGTGCACGGGCAACTTTCAAAGGTACGTTTTGTACTCTCTATTTTTTTCCACTTATTTTGCAAATATTTATTGTTTTGATTATATATTGCATGTGTTGTTAGATTTAATTTAAAAATAGGCGACGTAGAGATTTGCATGTCATACCCTTTAATCTTTTATATTTTGAAGAGTTGCATGTGGTAGACTATAAATCTTGGCTATTAGAATTATTCGAGGCTATTTTAGAATTCATGGAGGTTTTATTTAGAATTAATCGAGGCTATTTCAAATTTAATCGGGGCAATTTTTATAATTAATCGAGGCTAATTTTTAAATAATCGAGTAACACTTAAATATAATCGAGGGCTTTGTAAAAAACACTTAAATGGGATCGTGGGCTTAAATATAATCGAGGAACACTTCAATATTTTTTATAACTTAATCGAGGAATACATAAATATAATCGAGGAAGTGTAGCAATATAATCGAGGCCTTCCTCGATAATTATAATAATAATCGAGGCCTTCCTCGATTAAATTACAAAAACGAAAACTAATCGAGGCCTTCCTCGATTAATTTGAAAAATAAAAACTAATCGATTAGTTAAAAAAATTAATCAAGTTACTAATCGATTAATTTTAGAAACAAAAACTAAATCGAGTCACTAATCGATAAATTAAAAAAAATTAATCGAGGCACTAATTTATTAATTAAGAAAAATTAATAGTTTTAAAAAAACTAATCGATTAGTACTTTAATTAAAAACAAACTAATCAATTAATAATTTTAAAACAAACTAATCGATTAATAATTTTAAAAAAAACTAATCGATTAATAGTTTAATTAAAACTAATCGATTAATAATTAATCGATTAGTTTTTAGAATTAATCGAGGAGATTTTATTAATTGAAGTTAATTTAAAGTTAATAGAGGCTTGGGATTTATAGGGTTTTAGGGTTTACGGCTTTAGGGTTTAGTGTTTTATAGGGTTTAGGGTTTAATAGGGTTTAGGGTTAAATTGTGATCTCATGTAGCATTGTTTATAAATTGCAGATGGTTAGACGCCGCATTATTGTACGACACAGTGGACGATGAGAGAGATCAGAATATGTAGATGGGGACGAGCAACTCGTGACGATGTCATCCGATAAGCTGTGTTTTAGCTCACTGGTGAGGGAGGTTCACAAGTTGTTGCAGACTGACCCGAACAGGATCGAGTATGAATTATTTTACCTCACCAGCACTAATACTGGCAGACGGATCAGAGCATCTTTGCAAGATGATGGAGATTTGCTCGATTTGCTTCACGAGCAGACTACTGAGATGGTCATGTACGTGATTTTAAGATAGTTGGAAGGTTCTGGAGCCGGACCATCTATGAGGGACGACTATGTTCCCTACTTTTCACATGCAGAGACGCATGGTCCTACTGCAGAAGAAGAGGGAGAAGGAGAAGAAGAGGCCGAAGGAGAAAAAGAGGGAGAAGGAGAAGAAGAGGGAGAAGAACAAGAACAAGAATAAGAAGAGGTGAATGATAGAACGAGATTGGTGGAGTCACTGTTGACAGAATTCAGTGGCTGGCTTCGTTCTTCTGCTGATCGTACAAACAGATTGCTGTGCTTGACGGGAGTCGTCCCACCATCTACCACTGGTGTTCCGTTTAGATCTGACGGGCCTTCGAGCAATTGGGTGGTTCCCCTTGCTGACTGGGACATTGTGGGCCCACTATCTTGGGATGAGGGACCAGCACCAGATTCAGATACACTGCACCAGGGAGCTATTTTTCGGATGAAGGATGATCTCGCCCTGGCGGTCGGTATCTATCACATGCAGAATCGAGTGGAGTATGCCGTGTATCGCTCGAATAGGTCACGATTGGGCTATGTTTGCAAGCATGGCAGTGATTGCCCGTTCAAGTGCTTTGCGGTTGCTGATGGGCATATGTGGAGAATATACAAGTTCAACGGCACTCACACATGCCATCTTGATATGGGTCGAATTGCTCCGCGACAGGTACCTGCACGAGTGCTCGGAAAATACTTTGCTCGTAGATTGGTGGACGAGTGGGTTGTTCTGAAGCCGAAGGAGATGATGGCGGAGCTTGTGCGTGAGTTTGGCATCCATATTGACTACAGCTTCGCTCTGCACACGAGGAACATTGCCATTCAGATGGTATATAGAGACTTTGACAAGTCCTACGCACAGTTGCCCGCTTTCCTTCACACTCTGCAATTGATGAATCCGGGGACTGTAGTAGACATGGAGATCACGAGTGATGGTCGGTTCAAGCATTCATTCCTTGCTCTCGGTGCGTATGTCAATGCATTTATCCAGTATGCTCGTCCAGTGCTTGTGATCGATGGGACCCACCTGAAGGGAAAGAACAAGGGTGTTCTCTTTGTCGCTGTGACGAAGGACGGCAACGAACAGATCTTACCTGTTGCAGTTGGGCTCAGACCGATAGAGAACGACGAATCTTGGATATGGTTCCTGGCCCACTTGCACATGGCTCTAGGTGACATAGATGATCTTCTCATCGTTTCAGATCAGCATCAGAGCATTAAAAATGCTGTGGAGGCCGTTTTCCCGAGAGCGATGCACGGACTGTGCTACTACCATTTGAAGAATAAGATGACGAAGAGAGAGAAACACGTGAGGACGCTATTTCAGGAGGCTGCCTACGCATATCGGAGAGACACCTTCCAGGAGAGTATGTCGACGTTGGAGCAGGTCTGTCCAAATGCATATCAAAAGCTGTGTAATATTGGCCCAGTGCATTGGGCTCGTTCACACTGTCCCGTACGGTGCTACGGGTTCATGACATCTAATGCGGCGGAGAGTCTCAATGCTCGTCTGTTGTGGGCGAGGAGGTTACCTGTTTGCTCACTGCTGGAGATGTTTAGATCAATTGTTGAGCAGTGGTTCGTCGAGCGACGTGTGGCAGCACAAGGCTCAAATCATGTGTTGACTGATGGCATCGCGCTGAAGCTTTCGGGGAACGTCGATAAGGGATGCTGCTATGCCGTGCGGCCCACTACATTAGCAACTTTATGGAAAGTCGAGGTTGGGAGGGAGGTCTACATGGTCGATCTTCAGAACCGGACCTGTGACTGTCGTGAGTTCGAGCTGGACTTGATCCCCTATTCTCACGCGGCAACGGTCATCTGGTATGATATTTAAATGTCTATTTGTTCTTATTTTCTTACATGTAGCTAATCAAGTGTGTTGAACTTTATTTTCCCTTTCGCAGTTGTACTGGGGCGGCTATATATGATTATGTGGACAGGTGTTACAAGGCGGAGAGCTTGGTAGGCATGTATAATTCGGTCATCAGGGGTCTGCCTCATCCAGAACAATGCCTGGCTACTCGAGGGTCGACTGATCGCCTGACGGCCCGTCTGTGGTGTCCGAGCAGCTCTGGTGCCTTGGGTTGATGGGGGGACAACCTCCTCTGCCGATGTGGAACAACAAGATGCCACATTTACAAGCATCTTCTTCTTGTTCCCGGATCGAGCGGGAACAAATCTCACGCTCTGAGCTCCAGGCTCCAACCGCATGCTCATGTAATATGAAGTTGCCGTCTCCTCGGGAGATGGCTCCAACATAACCACACGTGACTGCATGGAATTAATAATAATATCATTAAGATGAATTAACAAATATAGATCGAAGATTCTAAATATATCAAGAAACATCAAAACGTACCGCTCACTGTAATAAGGTGGCTGGGTCGGTGGCAGGGAGACTGAATGTCCACCTTAAACATCGAGGCACAGTGAGCTGTCCACTATACACACCAGCCTCACTAGCCAACTCCGGTATCACCTCACAAGCCCATACCTATAAAGTGGATTAATGGATTAGTTATGTATTCACTTGATTTCAACTAATTTAGAACAATTAAATTTAAACTAATTACCTGGAGTGCCCAGATCGGCTCGTAAAAATGATACTGTCCCGATCCTTTCCCGCCCATAGCCTCTCGTGTCCTGGGGACGAGGCCAATGCAGTGCATCAACGACTGGTAAGAATATGCACCCCATGGAAACGAGTTCCATCACTCCACATCCTCCGCTAGCGCCCACACCCATGGATCCACGTACCGGTACTGATCTAGGCACAGAATCATCCGGTATACGAACAATATGTTCGCAACCTTCACATAATCTGCAGCGTCTCTGGCCATCCCCAACTCTTTGAACCTGTCCTCCATCTGTTTGATTGTCGTACGCTTCCCTTCGAATAAACGGTGGTACACAGATCTCGACGGAACAATATGATCGCCATGAGGATTGAATGTCGAGCTGCCGAATCGTAAACCTGACACCAAGGCGTACTCACTCGGACCGAACCGCAGCTGGGAGTGATGAATGTGAAACCATGCCTCCCGCCCCACACGTGCACAATCCGGCGCGTGCACCTCAAACGTCATCAGCGCGTGTATGACCATCTTCTGGACGTCACCACCTCTATAGTCCAGAAAATATCCGAAACAGCCCGGTCTGAATAGTCGGACGACGTCACCACCAATCACGAGCAGTGTGTCTCTAATCGTGTCAATAACACCTGGGATGGCGTACACGACGACCGAGGTCCTCAGGTTCCGTAACGGCAGTCTAACCCAATCAATCTAACGACATTTTCAAAATTAAAACTATTAAAGTAAATTCTTTTAATATTTCATATAAATTGGAATTTCTTAAAATTTAAATTTAACATTAATCGATCGAGGACAATTAATATTAATCGATTAGTTTTATTTAGGCTATTAGATTTTTTTAAACTAATCGATTAGTTGTTTTTAAATATTAATCGATTAGTTTTTTTTTTAAATTAATCTATTAATTTTTTTTAAATATTCATCTATTAGTTTTTTTTTTTACATTAAATATTAATGTAATAGATTTTTTTTAAACTAATCGATTAGTTTTCCTTTAAATAGGGCATCGATTAGTTCTTTTTTAAATATTAATCGATTAGTTCTTTTTTTAAATTAATCGATTAATTTATTTTTGAATTAATCGATCTACATTAAATATTAATGAGTAGTCTTAAATTAGTAGAGGCAAGCCGTCTATTAGTTTTATTTAGGCTATTAGGTTTTTATTTTTTAAAATAATCGATTAGATTTCTTTTTAAATTAGATATTCATCGATTACTTATATATTAATCGATTAGATCTGTTTAATTTAAGCTATTAGCTTTTTTTTAAAACTAATCGATTAGTTTTTTTAAAATATTAATCGATTAGTTTTTTTTAAATTAATCAATTAATTTTTTGTATTATATTAATCGATTTACATTAAATATTAATCGATTAGTCTTAAATTAATCGATTAATTTTTTTAAAATTAATCGAGTAATGCCTCGATTTATATTAAATCCCTCGTCGATTAGCTTGTGTTTTTTAAAATTAATCTAGGAAGGCCTCGATTAATTTTAAATGAAATTTTAAATCAATCGAGGATTGACTCGATTAGCTTGTGTTTTTTAAAATTAATCGAGGCCCTCCTCGATTAATTTTAAATTATTTTAAATTAATCGAGGAGGGCCTCGATTTTTTTTATTTGGGGTTCCTCGATTGAGTTTATTTTTTAGATTAAGCCTCAATTAGTTTTTTAAAATTGATGAAGCCTCGATTAGTATTAAATTATTAATTAGCCTCGATTAGTTCCTCGATTAATTCTAAACATGAATAATTATAAAATTATTAAGGTGCCTCGATTAATAGAGGCAAGCCTCGATTAGTTTTTTTTAGTGAAGCATCGATTAGTATTAAGTTAAATATTCATCAATTAATTAACCTGGACTAATTAAGATTCCTCAATTAGTCTAATATAGTTCCTCGATTGTTTTGAGATGTTCTTCGATTAAATTCAAACGCATCAATTAATATAATTCAGTCCTCGATTAGCATAATACTTCACAAATAACATACAAATAACATACAACTAATATATAAATCTACGATTAGCATAATACTTCACAAATAACATACAAATAACATACAACTAACACACACGCTTATAAAGCATAATCTGTGAAAATAAACATCACAAATTTGATCGAAAGGCCTACTTGAGAAGATGACGTCGCCTCCGGTGGTTCTCCGGGTCCTCGCTCCATCTCCGGTGCCGGCGTGAGTTTTCAACTGAGAGATGAATATCGTGAGTTGGAGAGAAAGCGATAGAGAGAGCGAGAGAGAGAGAGAGAGAGAGAGAGAGAGAGAGAGCAACCTTCAAAAGCGTGGAAGAGAAGCTGCTGGAGGAGTCGCTTTTTTTTTAAAAATTCAATCGCCGACCGTTGTTCAATCGAGGAAGAGAGGTTGCTGCGTTAATCGTGGAGATGTGGCCGTTTTTTTTAATGGAGTAAATTGTCGGCTATTTTTTTGCAAAATTAATCGAGGGGTTGTTTAAAAAAATCGAGGCTTGTAGTGTTGTGAAGAAGATACAATGAGGAGGAGAGAGAAGTGGGTAGTTGAATGTTTTTAATTTTCCAACCCTAAATCATAAATATTCTCGGTTCTCTTGCATGCTTTGAATTAAGTTGATTCTCCTTGCAGCTTTTCAGTTTCTTTTCAGATTGTGTGGGACCATATGAAGGGCATTGTGGGTAAAGAAAGTACACAGTGTCGAAGAAACTCCCACAATTTAAATCTTGCTTTATTTTCCCACTTTTTATATACTTTTGTCGAAAAAAACTTTCCACCCCTAAAAATTTATGATGAGACACAGATATGGGCACATATATTTTTGGTTAACACAATACTATATCATAACAACTAAAATAATATTAATATCTACAAACTATAAATTCATTTTAAACATTATAATAATATGAGTTAATGCACATGATATTTCATGTACAATAAGAGAATTATATAATCCTAATAAATTATAAAATCTATAAACATTTGATATATAATATATTTATCAAGTCCTTATCATGTCCATACGATAATAACATGACATGAGATTTTTATATTCTTGTCATGTTGACATGAGAATGAACGAAAATATTAACTCGCTGCTTTCATGAAATGCCAATAATTATCACCTCTAACTTAATTTGTATTAGGATTCAAAGCCAACATATATTAATGAAATTCAATTTTCTATTTAATTTTCGTATTGCATTTTAATAAGACCGTACAGTCCTCGGGAAGTCATAAATTTTTATTCATTTTGAGCCATGCATCAAGTTTCAAAATTTAAGATAGTCGCATGTGATATTAAAGAAAATGATTGCACAATAGGATTATTTATCTTTCATGTAAAGTTATGTGGCTTATTAAGGATTAATAAATAAATAATTATGGACTAAATTATATTTGGGTTAATATTGAACAATTTAATTATATTCGCTATTTGATGGGAATAATGAGCTTATGGGGAATAACAACCCATTAGCATACAATTGGATCCAATTCCTAATACATGTATTCTCTTAAAACCCTAATCATCATGAATGATAGAGAATAGAGAAAGAGAAATCAAGGAGGTGAAACAACAGTTTAATATTCTTCTCAAGAAATTCAATGGTGCAATCTCATATTTAATAATAGAGAAACGTACGCAATATTATTTCAATTATGTGATTGTGTGATTAATTTCAAGATTTTGAAGTTTTCTCATAAGTTACACGGTAGAAAACTAGAATGATTTTACATGTGATAATGTTAGGGCATGTGTTATGAAATTAAATGATTCTCCATGAATGAAGTTTTCCCAATTTGTGTGAACCCTAATTATAAAATTGAGAATTAATTGTTTTCTTCCCCTATAATTTTCGATATTTAGAATTGTCGAAATAATTTTATGTATTGAATCGAAAATTATAATTTCATTGGCAATCGAAGTATGTGGACGAAATTGGGCTAATTTTTTTTTTAGTCGTAGGGGTGTTTCGTAAATTTTCGAATGCTTTAATGATTAAAATTGTTTTGCATATATTACATTACATGTTATAATAATTATGTTTCCTCAAGTTTTGAAATTAATTGATAATGCCTTGAATGGTTTTCTGATTAGCATTAAAACCTTTGATATTGAGGTATAAAGTATTATAATGATTACTGAATTGTGTAATCATAATACTAAATCATGTTTGGTAATCTTTTCAAAGGTTCAATGATTGTCAGAATATGTTTCATACGTATAGTTAGGGACGGAACCAGAATTTTTTTATCAGGGAGCTGAATTGTTCTTCACTAATATTTTTAGATATAATTTTTTTTATAAAAAATTTACATGTATTCTTTTTATTTTTTTGGCTTCCCCCCCAATTCTGCCCCCGCGTATATTGTATGTAGTGATTAATTTTGTGTTCAGATTGTGAATTGAAGAATTATAATCATGAATGCATTATTTTATGCTCATATAATTCGATCACCTTATGTATGTATCTATTGAGAAGGTTTTAGTAGATATTTGAATGTTTTAATTATATTCATATAGGTGAAAATTTCTGGAATTAAATATAAAGAAAAGTTTGTTAATCACCAAAGTGCTCAAACTTATATATTTATTTGATTTCAAATTAATGATGATTTATTCAATTAATCATAAAATAATGGATGCTAAATATTATATTTATGATTTATAGGTAAATTGAAATTCATTATTATAAGACATTTATGGATCACCTAAATGTTGATTATTTATCTTTTAATTAATGAATATAATTGTGGGTAATAAAAGTACACTATTGGTTTATTTATATACCCAAAGGTAATAAAAGTACACTATTAGTTTATTTATATAAAAGTACACTATCGGTCGTGAATATCAGAAGAGCTCGCGAATAATCTGCCACGTCATGCCACCTGGACTCGCGACCCGAGTCGCGAGTGACTGGGTCACGAGCAAGGTCGTGAATATGTTGGGCCAGTCCGATTTCTTGTAGGTTTTGAGCTTGATTTCATTAGGTATTTAAGGGTTATTGTGAACGAAAATTGCACACTTTTTCAATATCCTAAATTTGCCAACTGAGAGAATTGACAGCTGTGTATTTTACAGAACTTTTGAATATGAATTGATGATGTTTATTACATGAAGTTGTGTATTTTATATAGATTTTGTGCTTATAATGTTATCATTTGGAGTTTTTGATGTGTTTGCTAGTTTTGCAGTAATAGTTGTGATTTCATTGCATATTTGAAGCAAAACGGTTAAATACGGACAAGAGGAGAAGATGGATTTAATTAGGCTCTTGAGCTTAATTAAATACTAAATTAAAGCCTAATGGACTGATTAAATGATCAAAACCCGAAGAAATCCGAAGCCCAGTGCGAAAGTGGCTTGGATCGACTCGACCCAGTACATTGTGTTAAGTCCTGGGTCGACCTGACCCAACTCACTTGGGTTGAACCTGTGCAAAAACAAGGCTCTGGGTCGATCCAGCGAGCTCGATCGACCTATGTGTGCGGATCCGCGGGAATGTGATTTTTATCTCCAATTCAGTATTTTAAACTTAATATAAAAGCTCCTACTTTGATACACGCCAGGGGGACACCTCATACCATCTCATACAATTAGAATACACCAAGAGAGAGGAGAAGAAGACAGAGGTTTGCCATCCACCCGAGAGGAGTTGACAAGGTTGCTAGAGATGGAGTGCTACTGCAGAAGAGACAAGACCACTAGATTTCTCCGTGTTATTTGGTTCTTTTATTAATTTTCTCATGAACACTTATATTCTAGTTTTTATTGTTTATTTAATTATGTCTAGCTAAATTCATAGCTAGGTTTTAGGGATTGGATGTTATGGATTTTATAATATGTTTTAATTACTTTCTTTCTGCTATCTCTCAGGGACTTGATTTCTATGAGCTTATTTTTATCTTGTATGGGTGCTTGATCACCATTTATACATGCTAGTCATTAATTTGAAGTACTGACCAGAGAAGAATTAGTAATAGAAAGGTATAAATCAGGTTATGGGTGCTTGGAAGGACCGACTAAGTGAACAAGTATCATATATGGTTGAATAAATCTTCATGTGTGACCACTATTTTATTAGCAGTAAAAACAACCGCAATTGTACGGTGTAATTGTAATACGTAGTGAGCAAGGGTATCGTATCCACATGGATTATACTGCAAATAACAATGTGAAACTAAAACATAGACACCTCATTAATATATAGACACTCAAATAATAGAAGAGAGAATATGTAAATAAATATTCAAGAACATAAACATAATTTACTTAAATAAAACAATTAATGAAAATAATGGATTCTAGAGAAGAGTTTATACAATGGCTTTTAGGACGGATTTATTGACTATTTAATCTTATTTAATTTATCAATGGTGGAAAATCACTTAACTGTTATCAGGCTGTTCTCATGAACATATATCACAACATAGAAATAATGAACATGCACTTCACCGCGGTCGGTTCTTCACACACGTCATTACTAACAATCAAGTACCTTAGACTTAAATTCCTATGCAACACTTGTTCACTTGGTCGGTCCTTCCAAGCATCACATAAAATGATTAACCTATTTTATCTCATTAATTAATCAGCCACAACTAGAATTTTCCAATTAATTAACTTGCACACATATACATTGCAGTCAACATACACATGAGAAATCCAAAAAAGGAAACCAAATACCCAATGATAACCGGAAAATATATATCAATAATTCAAACCATGAAATTCAATGTACTTACAAACCAAAGAACCTGAAGTCTTCAATCTAGACGTAGCCTCCAGAATCTCCGTTGTGCCTCCATAATTATGTTCACCTTGGTATGTCTCTTCTTCTATTGTATAATCTTTTGTACCATCTTTTCTAATGAGTAGAGAGGGTATTTATAGTGTTGGAGAGTCCCATATGATTAAAACAAGCCCAAAGGTGTGAAAAGCCTAAAAAATCTCATGTAGGATCCATTTAGGCCAACTGGGGACGAGTTGGGTCTACCCACCGGTCGACCCACAGGGCCTGTTTTACACAGGGTTGACCCAAGTGGTGGGTCGAGTGACTGGGTCGATCGGCGGGTTGACCCGGCGTGCGTAGCTTCACTAAAACAACTCGTTCTCATTCGTTTCTCGTCCGATTGAGCCGATTCACTTGCACAACGCTCTTAACTCGATTCTCCATATTTATAAGTTCTTCAATCACCCATTTGGATTATGTTGAATGATTTCCATCAATTCTAGTGGGCTTTGCTCTTTAAATGCGGTCCAAGAGCCCAATTGGTCCCTCCTTTAGCTCTCCAAGCACATACTTGATCATTTTGCACCAAATAATCATTAAATTCACCACTATTACTGCAAAACTCACAAATACATCAAAAATCCCAAATGATAACATAATGAACACAAAAATTATGAAAAACACACAACCTATCAGCTTAAACATCATCAATTTATATCCAAAAGTTGTTTAAAATATACAACTGTCAGTGTGCTAGATTTGAAGTAATGGCATGTGTGAAGAACCGACCACAATGAAGTGCATGCTCATTATATCTACCTTATGATTTATGCCTGTAAAAGCAGCATGATAACAAACTAATGATTTCCCACTATTCATAGATTAAAGGCAAGAGTCGGGTTGTAAGAGTTAATGAATATTAATAATTGATATAATAGTCCAGTTTCCTTAAAGCCTAAGTTTCATTTAATTAATTAGTCCAATTATTTTATTCTCTACTTTTATTTGTGTTGTTTTATTTATTTCCATTCTACCTGTTTATTCTGTGTCTAGATATTAATTAGGTACTTGTGTTTGAGAACGAGAAAGTAGCAGTCCTTGTGGGATACGATACCCTTACTCACTTAAGTATTATAATAACATCGTGCACTTGCGGTTCACTTATTTATTAATAAATAGCGTGTCAGGTTTTTGGCGTTGTTACCGGGGATTGTTTTATTTTTCTTTGTGTTCTTATTCTGGTACTGCACTAGTAGGCTAGATATTTTTTAATTTCTTTTATTTTAGTTTTTGATACTTTACTTTTTCTTTGGTTTTGTTAGGTAGTGCATGATCACAAGATCGAGAGGACCTCCTAAAGTTTCTTTCAATCTGAAAATTTAGACTACTTTGAGACTACTAAAGAAGGAGTTAGAAAGCAGGATGACTGAGAAACCATAAGATAATCAGCCATAGAATCAAGGAGTGATGCTGCAAGAACTCTAAAGACATTTGGAGAAGATGAGGAGAACGTTGCTCTAGCACGAGACACAGCTGACAGTCGACCCTGATGTCACTGCTAGAGATGAATTTTAGCAACCTGTCTTGTTCGAGTGGTCAGGGGACCTAGAATCAATGCCGTAAATTTTGAGCTGAAGACATGACTGATTCACATGGTGTAACAGAATCAGTTCGACAATAATCAAACTGAAGATCCCAATGCTCATTTGTTGCAACTTCTGGAGCTCTGTGGGACGATCAAGATCACTAAGGTGCCACATAATGCTATCAAGCTTCGCTTTTTTTCCTTTTCTCTAAAGAACAAGGCGAAGAGTTGGTACATGTCAATCAACCACAACACGATCATAAGTTGGGAGGATCTCAGACAAAAATTCCTCTACAAGTTCTTTCCACCGGGAAACACAATCAAGCTGCACGTTGAGATCACCCAATTTTCCCAGCTCCCAGATGAGTCGATTTATGAAGTATGAGAGAGATACAATGATATGCTGAGGAGATGTCCACAAAATGGTTTCATTGAGCTACAACAAGTGCCATATGTACAAAGGATTTACTACAACCACAAAAACTGTAGTGGATGCTTCTGCTGAAGGATCTCTACTCGCTAGAACTTCAAGAGATGCAATGAGAATATTGGAGGAAGTCATCTCCAATAATTACCAACCATTGTAGATACTTACACCTGAACGCATATACACAATAGTTTTGTCAAAAACCATTGTGTATAGATAATACACAATGATTTAAAATCAAAATCGTTATCTATGGACCGTTGTGTATATGCGAATTTCTTGTAGTGGTGACAACAACTTTTGGGTGAGAGAGAAATGTCGAGATTGAGAGAGGGAGAGATGAGAGAAATGGAGGGTGTGATTTTAGATTTTAGGGATTTGATTGTTCAGTTCCCCCAATATTTTTGAAAAAAGTTATATTTTTAAATTACCACAGTTTAATTAAATGAAACTGTAGTCGACAAAAATATGCACATACACCATAGTTAGAGAATATCATTCATGTATTCATGAATATACACCATAATTTTTAGAACAGTGGTATTTTTGGGGGAAAACGCGCTCATACACCACAATTGTAATGAAAATCGTGGTTGTTAGCAAATCACCATGATTTATTGCCAAAATCATGGTGAATCAAGTGTGGTGTATGGGCATTTTTCTAGTATTGCCTGCATGTTTGTGGTTGCCAGACAGAAATAAGGATTTATAATCCACAAGAAAATAAACTGGATGCAAGAACAATAAGTGAATATTTTATTAGTTATCAGAAAAATCAAAAGAGTATAAATTTTATTGTCCTAATCATAGTATGAGAATGGTTGAGACTGAAAATGTGAGGTTCACTGAAAGCAGTGAAATCAGTGGGAGTACAGTTCCATGACACATGGAAATTAAAGAAGTTAGAGTACACGTTCATTTAACTTGTGCCTCTAGTAGTAAAGTGAGTGTTCCTCAATTTGTTATTCCAAACAACAATGAAGACAAGCAATACAATAATGAACCTCTGCCCTGTTGTAGAAGAATCTCAAGAAATAACATTAAGAAGGTTTCAAAGAAAATGAAGACCAGCTATTTCGAATGACTACGGAAGATTATATTTTTAATCTTGTATATTGATGATATCTTGCTTGCAACTAATGATCTTGGTCTCCTTCATGAGACTAAGAGTTTTCTCTCTAACAACTTTGAAATGAAAAATATGGGTAAGGCAAGCTATGTGATCAGAATAAAAATATACCAAAATAGATCACAAAGATTGTTAGGTTTGTCTCAGAAAACATATATCAATAAAGTGCTAGAGAGATCCAAAATGGAAAAGTGCTCAACATCACCGGTTCCAATTCAGAAAGGAGACGAGTTTAGTCTCGCTCAATGTCCTAAAAATGAATTGGAACGAAAACATATGGAAGCAAAATTGTATGTATATGTTGTTCGGAGTATTATGTATGCTCAGACCTGTACTCGACCAGACATAAGCTTTGCGGCTCAAATGTTGGGAAGATATCAAAGTAACCTAGGAATGGAACATTGGAAAGTTGCAAAGAAGGTTCTGAGATACTTACAGGGAACGAAAGATCAGATGCTTACATATAGGAGGTCTGATCATCTTAAGGTAATTAGGTATGCTGATTCAGACTTTGTACGTTGGATGTTTGGATACTAGAAAGTCCACTTTTGGCTATGTATTTTTTTTAGCCGAATGAGCGGTATCGTGGTAGAGTGCAAAGCAATCTGTTGTTGCTGCCTCCACCATGAAAGTTGAATTTGTAGCATGTTTTGAGACTAAAATTCATGTTCATTGGTTGCAGAATTTTATTTCAGGGCTTGGAATTATTGACGATAGTATTGCCAGGCCACTGAAATTGTACTGTGATAACTCCACAGAAGTATTTTTCTCTAAAAATGACAAGTATTTTAAGGCTGCTAAGCATATGGAGTTAAAGTACTTTACCGTGAAGGAAGAAGTTCAGAAACAAAAAGTGTTAATAGAACATATTAGCACAAATCTTATGATAGCTAACCCTTTAACAAAGGGATTACTACCTAAGACATTTATTGATCATGTTGAAAGTATGGGCATTATTGTTAATAATCATTATTGAGTATGACGTTTATTTTGTAATTGACACTCTGAGCTCATTTATGAAATATTTTGATTACCTGTCTCTATTTTGCATGCATATTTTGAATTAGAGTAATGCAAATAGGTATATTCTTGTATAAAGACATTATGATGGACCAATTATGTGCTCATAATTAATGATCATATTAAGAAAAATATTAGTTCATAGTACATGGAAGAGACTATGTCAATTGTGTGATATACAACTGTCATGACTCGAATTAGTTCATATTCTTGATTATGAAATTATGATGAACCTAATGAAGTGTAATGTTTAGTCATTCAAATGCGCTTATATATGTTAGTTTGATTAATTTATTTATTTGTCCATGATGTTAAGTAATTTCACATGAGCCAAGTGGGAGAATGTAAGATTATTTATGTCTCATGTAAAATTATGTGGCTTAGTAAGGACTAATAAATAAATAATTATGGACTAAATTGTATTTGGATTAATATGGAGCGGTTTTATTATGTCCGTTATTTGATGGGAATAGTGGGCTTGTGGGGAATAACATCCCATTACAGTAAAACTGGGTCCAATAATTTCTAATATAAAAGGTATTTTCTTAAAACCCTAGCCATCACGAATGATAGAGAATAGAAAGAGAAATCAACGAGGTGAAACACCGGTTTAAATTCTTCTCAAGAAATTCAATGGTGCAATCTCATATTTAATCATGGAGAAATGTACGCAATATATTCTTTCAATTATGGAATTATGTGAGAATCATTAATTTTAAGATCCTGTAATTTTCTCATAAGGTATTGTAGAAAACTAGAATGATTTTACAGGTCGCATATGATATTAAAGAAAACTATTAAATTGTAAATTACGATCCATGCACGTGTGTGTCTTTACTGTAACATAAATTTCGTGTTCTTAAATATCTTCAAGGTGAATTTGCCTATTCGGTCTTCACGAATTTGATGTTTTGGAGTTTATAACGTTGATTCGGATGGTCGAAATCTTGATTCCGAATCAAATGATGGTTTTTGGACGATCTTGATGAAGAACACGTTACTCATATGAATAACGTCTTAATCTTCAAGAATAACTTGAAGATTTAATGCTTTGAAACATTGATCAGGGGGTGTAGCACCTTGATTTCGGATTAAACTTCGAACTTGGGATGATTTAGACGTAGAACGCTTTAAATCTTGCACGAACACTTTGAAGGTTGAGAGAGAATTTCTTCAAGCAAACTTTCTCTATGTCTTGAGCTCTTCAAATTGGGTGTGTTTTCTCTTTGGCCAAGCCTTCTATTTATAGGCAAATGCGGGTGCATTAGAGCTTACATGGCGCAATATCATTGGTACTTGTATAAGGGGGCTTAAATGACACAATTTCATTGGTGTCCTGTACTTTTGTGATCCTCTACAAAATTTTTTTTTGTGGACTCGCCATTTGTCGCTTTCTTATTGGCCGCAACTTTCCACATATTAAATATCAATTTATTTATTTAATTTAAGAATTAAAATTCCTAAAATATAAATAAATAATATAGATATAATTTAAATATTTTAATGATTTAATTTCACGTGGTACCATTTAATTGGTGATGAAAATTTAATTGCTTAAGTATGTATTTTCGTAACTCGACATTTGGTTGATAATTAATTATATATAACTTTTTTAGGAGAAAATATATAATTAGTACCATTAATTCATCGATAGGTCATAACTGACATAATCTAAGTATTATTAATTCATCGATAAGTCATAAATGACATAATCTTGGAGCCAATTTGGAAAAATAACTGTTAAATTTGCACTACAATACATATATGTGGTAGTATTCCTAACTGGGTGAACCCAGGAGCCCATGATAGCCGTCTTGAGATTGATCCAGCAAGATTAGGGCAACTTTCCATGTATGTTCTCGAATTTTTTTAGTGGGAAGAAAGAGAGTATCGGGCTTCAAATTCGGGATGTTTTCCTTTTTATGATGAGTTCTCTTGAATGTTGCCGTGAGGACGATGTTCTCGTTATTTTATAATACTATAAAACAAATGTATTTACGTAAGAATTTCCAATCAAATTACTAACACATAAATATCTGTTATATATATATACTAGTATATCACCTGTGCGATGCACAGGAAGTGAATGTTATTAAAAAAAATATTTATGAACAATAATAAAATTATATTTAATCTTAAATTTAGTATCTAAATATATGAATTAGATCGACTAAATTATAAATTACTTATGTATTTTTCAAGGTTGGAGAAATCGCTCTAGACAACCAATCAATTTTTTTCTTTTCTTTTTTGAATTGTTTTGTTCAAAATATGATTAAATAAAAAAAATTGAGATTTTTCACTCTTTTATACAGCAACCTATATCTCAATTCTTCAATTTACAATCAATGTGGGATGTATAGAAATTGGAAAAAAAATTGTAAAAATAATTTGAGATTTCAATTTAAAGTTATCCACTCTTTTATACAACAACTCACATTTAAATTTGTCACTCTACAAGCGATGTGGGATGTAGGAAATGTTGAAAAAATAATTGGTACTTTTATAAACATCCTACATCTCAATTTTTATTATACAACCGATATAGATATAGGGTAAATGAAAAATTAATAAGTAAATAGTAATACTCAATAATATATAATAAAAAAGTAAAAGTGACAAGCACCACTTGAATTCCGCTTAGGCAACCTAAATACAGATTGTTATATATTATTACATGTAACTTTACAAACTTACCTGTACAGAAACAAAATATCATGATCTCAATGATTTATATGCAACTTTAGAACTTCACAAATATACAAAAAAAAAAAAACTACAAATGAGAAGTGGTAATATATACATATTATATATGTATATATATATCAAGTACACTATCTTTAAAGGTTTGTACTCATTAAAAGATTTTGGATGTGGATCTTAATTTTTTTAATATATTTAATATAATTTAAAAATTAAAAATATTTTAAATTAAGGGTGTATTTACACATTTTTCCTAAAAACAAATATCAATCATTATTCATTACACGTGATCTCAACATAAATACCAAGAAAGGTTGAAAGATCAGTGATATTTAATATTAAATTGATAAGATCAACTAAAAGAGTTATCACATTAGATTTATTGTTTAAGGTTTAGGTTTCATATATTTAAACATTTTAAATTTCAAAATTAAATATGTTATTTGAATTTTATATCTATATATATTTATATTTTTGAATTTAAAATATAAAATTTGAATTTAAAGTTTAAATATATATTTAATAAGATCTAATAGATGTTTAAATGGAAAATTTTAAATATATATTTTAATATTAAACTTATAAGATCAAATATTATACTCGATCTCAACTTATACTTAGATGAAATATGAAGAAAGTAGTTTGAATACTATTGTTGGACCTCAATATTTATAGTTTGTTCATTTAAAATAATTTTTTTTAATTCTTCAATGTGAGATAATTTTAGTAAAAAAATTATATAAGATTTAACTGCTTAAGGCTTTTTTAAAAAATTTAAAGTGTAAACTGATAAAAAAATTAGAAATTAAAATTATTTATTTGAATTTTATAATTTAAAAAAAAATATTAAAAATCTAATTTTAGATATATATTTAATCAAAAAATGATATAGATATTTAAAATAAAAAATTTATATATGTATTTTAATATTAAACAAATAAGATAAATTAGAACCGTCTCTCAATTTAAAAACTCAAGAAAGGTGTGAAAATTTCTTTATTGACTATTATAATTTATATTATGTTCAAATAAAATAATACTCTTTATTTTTTAATGCGGGATCAAATACTACACTTGATCTTAGTTGAAATATAGAAAATTTTGTATGTATACTATTTTTGGGTCTCACGATTTTAATTTGTTCACTCAAAAAAATATTTATTAATTATTTGATGTGAGACAAATTTAGTAAAAAAATTAAAATAAAAAAAATTATTTTTTTGGATTTATTTTTAAATATTTTAAATTACAAACTTATATACATTAAATATTTCAAAATTAGATATTTTATTTGGATTTTTTTATATAACTATTTTTGAATTTACAACATAAAAGCTTAAAATTCATTTTAAATATATAATTAATAAGAAGTTGATAAATATTTAAACTAAAAAAATATATGTATTTTAATATTAAATTGATAAGAAAAAATAAACTTAAAGGATCAAGAAAGGTATCAAAATTTCATTATTGACTGTTAGAATTTATAGTGTGTTCAAGTAGAAGAACGTTCTTTATTTTTCAATGTGGGATAAAACACTACACTTGATCTTTGCTGAATTACAAAGAAAGTTGTAGGAATATTATTTTTCGGCTTAACAATTTATAGTTTGTTCATTCAAAATAATATTTGTTGATTATTCAATGTGAGACAAATTTAGTAAAATAATTAAAATATATAATATTTTATAGTTTGAGATTTAGTTTTCATACGTTTAAACTTACAAACTTAAATAAATTTAAAATTTAAAAATTAAATATATTTATTTTATATTTATATTTTTGAATTTAAAAACATAAAAATAAAAATTAAATTTTAAATCTATATTCAATAATTAAGAAATTGACAGATATTTAAACTAAATATTTTAATATTAAATTAAACTAACAATATCAAACACTATACTCGATCTCAACAAAAAAGACCAATAAATGTATAATATTTCATTATTCAATATAGGAATTTATAGTATGTTCAAACAGAACAATACTCATTATTTTTCGATATGGGATCAAACATTACACTTAAAAATCTATATATATTTTTAATAAAAAAAAATTCAAATACATAGTCTTTAAAGATTTGAACTCATTAAAAGATTTTGGAAGTGGATCTTGAATTTTTAATATATTTAATTAACTCAAGAAACAAAAAGTATTTTAAATTTATATATTTAAAATATTTTATTTGAACTTTTTAATATGATTAATTCAAGAAAAATTACACTTTGATATATATATTTTGTGCTCTTTTTAAAAAAAAATCAAATTTTATCAAAATTAACAAAATAATAACCGCTTCTTCAAATGTTTTGCAAATCTAACATTTGGTCAATTTTCTGTCCGAAAATCCTATGCAATTGATTTTATTTTAATATTTCTATTTTCTCAACCGTGTAAAAAATTATTAAATCAAGAAATCTTGAAATATAATCAATTATGTATGTCATTCGAGTCGTAAAATTGATCAAATATTATATTTTCAATTGTTTTGAAAAAGTAGTGGTGTTTCGTTGAGTTAGTTATTTTTGAAATTGATCCCAAAATGTAAGTATCAAACTTTAAATTCAAATTTATAATTTTTAATTATTTAAATTATATATGTTCAATATTAAATTGATAAAATAAAATATTAAATATTATACTTGATGTTAACTGAAAGACCAAAAGATGGAAAGATCGTAGTTGAGCCCTACAATTTATAGTTTGTCCATACACAACAATATTTTTACTTTTTAAATGTGAGATAAATTTTGTTTGAAAAACTAAATTATATAAAATTACAAATAAAATATATTTAAAGTTGATAACTTAAAGATGTCAACTTCAAATTTTAAATATATTTAACATTAAATTGATAAAAATCAATTGATACATTTAATTCGAACATTTAAATATATTTAATTTAAAACTTTTGAAGTGGGTCTTAATTTTTTTAATATTTAATTAACTTAAAAACCAAAAAATAAATAAATTAATATATATATATATATATAATATTTTAGTCCAATCTTTTAATAGATTTCATAAAAGAATAATTTTAAAATATTTAAATTCTATATATTTAAAAGATACTGAATATTTAATATTAAATGGATAAAATCAAGTATCAAAATATTACATTGAATCACAACAAAAAGATCAGGAAACATGGAAAAAACTGTTATTGTGTCTCAAAATTTATAGTGTTTTATATGTACAACAATATTTGTTAATTCTTGAATGTGAGATAAATTTTGTTTCAAAAATTAAAATAAATAAGTTTTAACTATTTAAAATATAATAAAAATGATAACGTAAATATTTTACCTTCAAAAAATTTAAAATATTTAACAATAAATAAAAACAATTAATACGTTTATTTCAAACGTATTTAATTATTATTGTTAATTCAAAATTTTAATTTCAAAATATTGAAATTATATAATAAAATATTACAATTGATCGCAACTGAAAGACTGAGAAATGTGGAATGAGCACTGTCGAGTCTTTGATGTGGGATGAATTTTGTATGAAAAAAATAAATATATTTAAGGGTTAATTGCTAAAAAGAATCACTACGTTTGAATGAATTAGTAATTTAGATACTAATTTTTTAAATATTGCAATAATAACCCTTTTTTTATTTGTAGTATAATCAATGCTCCTATTTTTTCGATGATCAGAATTATGATGTGTCAATATTTTTCCACGTGTAGTGATTAATTTGTTTTGGGTTGTCGAATATGGAGGATTTCTACTATGCAAAGTCAATTTTCTAATCTTTTAAATTTTTTGGGTGTCTATTTTGTTAGAAATTAAAAAAAAAAATAAAAATTGTGTGAGTTCTTTTATATGTGAGAGAATTGAGTATGTAAAATTAATATATGCAAGTTATAAGTATTTAAGATATATAGAAAGTTGAGCACATTGATAAGCTCATATATATATATATGTGTGTGTGTGTGTGTGTGTGTGTGTGTGTGTGTGTGTGTGTGTGTGTGTGTGTGTGTGTGTGTGTGTGTGTGTGTGTGTGTGTGTTCTAAAAATTTAAATGTATTTAATTTTAAAAAAATTATGTGGGTCTTGATTTTTAAAATTCTACACGTTATCAAGATCATTTTTAAAATTAATTTGCATATATATACTAAAGGAAGCTATATGTCTTGTTTAGAGTTGAAATACGTTCTTATGAGTGTCATCCATGATCCAAACATATCTAATATCAACTTTATTATTGTGGATGATTAAAAATATCTAAACTTAAATTGTGATTTGAAGTAATTCTTTAATTTAAGGTATTTATCAAGTTAATATTTGCACTTTGTTTCACAAAGTACAACTACTGCAAATCAAGGCTAGTATATGTAAATGTAAAAAAAAAAAGAGGTTATACTAAGAAATTAATTTTTAAAAAATTCATATTTTATTTGAAAATTTAATTTAAATATTTAAATACATATTTACATATTAAACTGATAGGTTTCTCAAGTCTCAATTGAAAGATCAAGAAACGTGTGAGATGTGAGAATTTCATTGTTGATTATTAAAATTTATAGTACATTCAAGTAGAATAATTATCTTCAAAGTTCGATGTGGGATAATTGTCATTTACAACAATTTGACTACTTGCTACTTTCTTTCGGTTTTTCCAAAATTCAAATTAAATAGCATATAAGTTTGCTAGAGTTCACAAAAGGTTTGTTATATATTTTCAATAGCGTTTCATTTATTTATTTTTAAAATATATATTATATGAATTTGAAGGTGCAAACTCCAAAATTGACTTGTTTGTTTATTAGTATAATTTATTGAGGCAAGAAAATTCAATATAAACAAAATAAGAGTTTTTGTCTCTTTTAGTAGAAATGAGGGTCAATCGGTTGAACATCTCGTAAATTATACTTCTCTTCTAAAATTATTATTATTATTATTATTATTATTATTATTATTATTATTATTATTATATGATGGTACATTTCATAATTATTATTAATTTAGAATATCACAAAATACATTGTCAATAAATATTAATTACTATTTGTTGTGTTCAATGTAGGATATATTTAATTTTAAAATTAAAATAAATATAATTTAATTGATTAAAATATATTTAAAATTTAAAATTTAAAACAAAAATAATTTTTAAAATTTATAATGATAAGATCAA
Source organism: Perilla frutescens (assembly GCA_026008535.1). NCBI lineage: Eukaryota > Viridiplantae > Streptophyta > Magnoliopsida > Lamiales > Lamiaceae > Perilla > Perilla frutescens. The sequence continues at coordinate 37,364,502 of BRKX01000012.1, forward strand.
TTACTGACCACTAAACTTGAATGCATTTTCAAAAATAAAAATTTAATTGCCAAAATTTAATTCAAATAATTTAATACATGTTTAAATATTAAACTAATAAAATCAAACACTGTACTCATTCTCAAATAAGAGACCAAGAAATGTGTGAGAAATTCATTGTTGGCCATTAAAATTTATAGTATGTGAAAACAAAACAACTCTCTTTAAGATTCGATGTGGGATAGTTATAATTTCCGTATGTGGCAAGTACAAATAGGCGGGAAAATGAGAGTTACTATTTTAAGTATACTTATTTGTCTTTATATATATTAAGATGTATGCTCAAAATAATAACACTAACAACAAATATCTTCAAGGTAATGCAATCAAAATTTATTTTGTGAGTAATGACCATGAGGTCCCCTGTTTATCTAAAAGTGAAGATCCTTTTTAAAAAATAAATAAATATATGAGTTGTCCCTTAAATTAAATATTCTCGAACCAAATAAGTATATTTCTAACATTCAAGCAAATGAGCAATCCACACACACACACATATATGGGTTGATTATAATAGGGATCGTGTTTCGCTTATAAACGTGAAAATCAATTTGGTTATAGTAATTTTAGTGCTTTTTATTGCATTTTAGTGTTAAAATAGTTAGCACTAAAATACAATAAAAAAAAAACTAATTAACAGGCCGATTTTCATGTTCACACACAAAGCGTTAATACTCATTTGTCCCAAATCATATATATATATAAATAAAAAAAATTAATATGTCAGATTGATCAGTACTTACAACTTTATATATATATATGCACTTATCAAGTTTGTTGGTCACTTAAATGAAAGTGCAAATTGTTCATAAGTTTTGATGAAATTGAGACATTAATGATGCATATTTATAAAGTAATGAAATGATGGATGAAAATATCAAAGTGTCCATCCTTGGATCATATTATTGTCAACAGCCATCCTTCTAGGAACATGAGATGGCCCTTCTCCAAGATTATAGTGATGATACCTGCAACAGTGAATTAATATTTAATTTTACCATTAATTATAACACTAACCCATCATATTTATATTTCGTTATTTATTTTATTTTTGAGAAAAAATCAAAATAATTAAGCTGTATAGTACCCTATTTGCAGAAAAGGCTCAGGCTCGATTTCCATGGGATTAGAATGTTGTATCTGCAGAGGAAAGTTGTTTGTTTCCGATGAACTCAGATTCCATGGACAGGGAGGAAGGCCTCTTAAGCTTTGTCCCTCCACCTCCAGCTTCAATTTCCCAAGGTTAATTAATTAATTTTATCTATTTATCAAATTAAATTAAAAGTTAATTATATGGTGAATTAATGATTATATATATAATTACCGATGACATTTCTTGGGAAATCTTGATCTTCAGCTGCTTGTTCATGTCTCCCAGTTCGCGTTCCTGCAAGAATTAATAATTTATTATATATATATATATATGTGTGTGTGTGTGTGTGTTTTTCATACACATAATTAACTATCTACAGTATATCACAAAATTAATTACTGCAAAGAAATTAAATTAAAGCGTACAACCTTCATTTTATAATTATTAATTAATTAAGAGTTAAAAATAGGTTGCTAGAAAGCTTAAAACAAATTTATACCTTTCTGCGAAGCTCCTCCATTTGTTCCATCAAAATCTGTGTCTGCACACAGTAATTTTCAAGTTATATATTTATGATCAGCCCATATTGAAAGCCTAAAATCTCATTCTAATTTCTGCATGGGAATAAATAGGTATTCATATGGCCCGTATGAGATTCTTTATTTCTAACATTATATTATATTTCATCTTTAAATTTAATTATTATTTTTTTGTTGGGTGGATTTAAAAAATTCAATAACTATTCACTAAAAATAATATTAAATGCACGTGACATAAATCTAATAATTGGAATAAGAAATCTCATGTAAGACTTATTTCTTCTTCTTCTTCTTCTTCTTCTTCTTCTTCTTCTTCTTCTTCTTCTTCTTCTTCTTCTTCTTCTTCTTCTTCTTCTTTGTATATATAAATAAAAGACGAGCTATACTTCCTTTTTTTAAAAGGGTTAATTTCACAAAGCATCACCACATTTATCCCAATTCGTAATTACTATATATACCACTTATAAAACATAATATAATAATTATAACACCACGTTTTAATTGCTATATATAAATTTAAAGTACATTTTTCACCCCATAAAACGACATTCTCATGTGGACACAAATGATTGAATTATTTTATTTAGATCATTTCATTGCTAGAAATTAAAAACTGGAGTATTATATTTTAAAAATGATGTGTAATTACAAACTATGATAAATATAGTGAGTTCTAGTGCAATTGTCCATTTTATAAATGTCAAATTATACAATGTATATACGGCAAGCAATGTCTCAATTAAGTTTTTTTTTTTTTTTTTTAAATTGAGTCCATCTAATTGGGTCATTAAAATTTTGTTTGTAAAACTAATTTTATGTACTTTCATTTATATTAAGATAATGTTAAGTCCTTAATTACTTTGTTATAGCTCAACTGCTCAAGCACCTAATCAACATAAATAACAAGTGTAGAGTCTCAAATTTTATACAATGACCTAATTTTAACATAAAGGAAACTAGGAAAGTACATGGTCTCAAATTTTCACAAATAAAAGTGCATAGACCTTTTTTTTTATTTTATTTTTTTGAAAAACTACACGGACCCAAATATGTATTTATCCAAAAGAGAATTACTTACCATAAATAAAATTAAAATTTAAAATGCAGATCTTTTAACCTATCTATCTATCTATCTATATAATACCTTTTCTCTCACCATAATGCCTATATATACACATGCACACACACACACAAACACACATATATATAGTACCTTCCTTTGCCTGGCCTGAGCAAGAGCCCCTTCAAGTTGTTTTTCAAGATTTTGTAACTCCTTAATACTCAGAGGCCCGAGATCTTCTCCCAGCAAATGTCTTTAACCATTCATAAAAATAAATAAAATAAATTAATGTAAACACACACACACACACAAGTAAAATAAAATCATATACTTATATGATTAGTGAAAGGCAAACTGTCTTAAATAGCAATTAGCCAATTACCAACAATGGACAGAAAATGGGAATGCAAGAGACACAAGCACAGTTGTGTGTGTTTGTGCAGAGCATTATATTAATTTTATTAATTATTATGTATATGAGTAGGAAATAATTTAAATAATTAACCTTTGTGTTCGTTGAAGGGATTCATACTTGGCCTTCAATTTTGAGACCTCATGGTACCAGCTCTGTTGGTGTAATCAACAAAAGAGAAACAATAGTTCAGCTTTACACAATTATCACTAAATTATTAAACATGTGAAAGATTCATGTAAGTTATACAAATTGATCATATGGAAATTAAAAAAAAATTAACCGATTAATTAAATTAAACCTGTGTTTCTGTTTCAGCAGGGTTGTCTTGAGGATTAAAGCAGCAACGGTGGTAACGCTCAAGTATCCTTGCCGTGCTGCAAAAATAAACCAATTCTCTCTCTAACTCAATAGATCAAATTTCTCCAAACATCCAACTTAATTAATTAGGGGATTTTCATCTCTCAAATAATGGAATAGATATATTATTTTATTTACTGTATTATTTTCAAACATAAGTCAATTAATGCTACTCTGAGGTTACTAAAAACTGTTGTCTTGGTTCTGATTCTGGGATAAATAGTGGTGCAATTTTTTCTACAGGACCCCCCAAAGTCAATGTTTTGTTGAATTATAGAAATAAAGGATATATACAATTATGTTTTTCTTTCATAGAAAATTTAAAGAAAATAGGGAAAAGGATGTATGAACTATATTGATTGTCTGCAAACATCTTAATAATTTATTCCTAAGTATTAACAAACCTATCTAGAAAAGTTTCATCAGTAAAGAACGACAGTTCTTGGAAGAAAAACAACATAAGATCCAAACCAAGAACAAAAAAAAAGACAAATTAATTAAGAAAAGGAAAAGATTAGGCAAGAGTTGAAGTGGAAATTGCAGCAAACACAAAGAAAGTACCACAGCTATATAAACTAATGATATAGAACAATTTGGGAGTAGAAGACATTTTTACCATAATTATTTTGTTCTAGGTAAGATTGAATCTGGGATTCAGAAAGGTGGAGAAAAACTTGCAAGGAAAAAAAAAATTTAAAAATTAAAAAATCATCACAACAACTGAAAAAACTACAAGAATCTCCTCCACACTCTCCAAAAAAATTAAAAGGTTTCACCAAATTGGTTACTAAAAAAAAATATCTTTTTTAAAGCCTGAAATTCAGATTACCCAAAACTCAGAAAACTTTCATCAAGCTTTGCTGGAATTGCACAAAAACATATATGCCTCAGACAGCCTAGTATAACCTCTCAAAATATGCAAGAATTCAAACCACAATGATAATTCACATGCACATTTCAAAGATTAAATTTTTATTTTCTTTCTATCAAGAATGTGTAGAAAGAAAAGCCAAGAAAGAGGCAGGAGTCAGAAAAAATTAAGTTGCATCACCGAAGAAACCGCAGGATCTAAGGATGAAAAGAAAAGAAGACAAAATCTGCAACTTTTTTCCGGTGCCCCACTTGAATAAATATCGGTGAAGCATTAAAGATAAGTGGGGAAAGAAGAGAGAGAAACAAGAAAACTGAGGAGAGAGAAACCCTAGATCTTGCTCAGAGGGTCTAAGAGGGGGTTGGAAAAGTTTCTGCTGCAAACACTAGAAAACCTCGTCAGTTTTTTCCTTTCTTTTTATGATCTTTATTCCATCGGACGACTCTCAGAACAGCATGAAACGTGTCGATTGCAAGAATTGCAGCCCATTTCAACAATTAAAAACAGAAATAATTTTATTTCATTTTATTTTTTTCAAGAAAAAGGTTGAATCTAGCTTGATGCCATCAAAAACAGTGAGATCGAAGTGATGGTGTAAAATTGCAGAAACCCAAATCCCAAAAAAAGAACCGGTGGATAATGACAACGTATGCACAAGTACAACTCAAAACCAATAGAAAATTGAAATCTCTGCAAAAGCTAACAGAAAAGTCCAGTTTTTTCCTTTCTTTTTTTTTTGATCGAAGATTCAAGAAAGCAAGAAGAAATCGGCATCTACATCATGCACATATATATGTGGTTTAATTTGTTTTATCAAAAAAGAAAAATCTTGCATGGTTATTTAGGTTGTCTGAAGAAAGCCCACAAGAAAACAAACCAGAAAAACACCAGAAAACCAAATTTAAACAACAATAACAGATTTGTGTAAACACATGGTTATGGTTATGCATATTTATCCACAAAACATGGCCCCATGTAAAAATGTGTGTGTGTATATATATAAAGATGTTAACAAGTTAATTACTGACCTAGTGCTACCAAACTCATAAAGCTTTCCTCTGCTAGAGAAGATGATCAGGGCGACCTCAGCGTCGCAAAGGACAGAGAGCTCATACGCTTTCTTGAGCAGTCCATTTCTCCTCTTAGAAAAAGTAACCTGTCTGTTGATCTTGTTCTCTATCCTCTTCAACTCCACTCTCCCTCTCCCCATTTTCTCTCTCTAAACTCGATCTAGTACTGCTAATGTAAGAAATAAGAATGTGTGTGAGTGATATGTTAAGAGAGAGAGCTAGGTGGTGGGTGAATGGTGAATGTTAATAAAGTGGGGGGGTGTCTGAAAATTCCTTGTCTTCATAAATACACATGAACATGTAGTTCTTGGATTTTCCTGTTGCGAAAATATGGTTATAACACAATTCCTTTATTTTTCCATCATTTTCTGGCTCCTTTTACGCAATAAAAATTTTACTGTTCCTTTTATTCCATTTCTACTGTACTATAAAACCTAACTGAAGACTCAATCTGTCTTGTGCGACAGTGGTTTTCTTGGGTAAACACTGCTGCCCACGCGCTTTCCTTACTTCTCTAAATACACTTATTAATCAACCCTTTTTTTTTTGGACGATCCTCGTCCATGTCTCATTCTTAGAGTCTAGTAAATGAGATAAATCGCGCGGTATGTAATTTAATGGGTGAGTGTCAAACTCGTGGAGGTTCGAGAGTGCAAAAATCTCTCATTTTTTCTTATTTTTTTTATAATGAGGGATCATTAAACTGTGATTCTAAAATTTCAAAATTAAAAAAGATAAAGAATAGGCGTTGTATCGGATGTGTCCAGCTCGGTCATGGACCACCTAACGCCTACGTGGCCGAGTTCTACAACAATGCATCTTTTCCCTTCTTCACACTAACCTTTTCTCATTGATCACTAGCTTGTATCAACACGGTACCATTCACCAGGTACGTTTTCTAAACCGAATTAAGTAATTAATTTTGATTTTAATAATTATTGATGATCGAGTTTTATTTAAATTAATGTTACAAACTGTGTTTTATAATTGTCGACTATATAGTTTATAATGTTATTTAATCCACGTGAAATGAGATATGATGTGTAGATTTTGCAGACATGAAGAACTACTTAGTGAAAGAGTTAAAAGAATGTAATTGTGACTGGATAGGATCCAATTTATCGCCCCTCTACATGCAATAATAATTAATAACATATTGTTAGATTAATTTGTTAGAAAAAAAGGATGAAGATTAGGTTTGCGTTTGAAAGGGAAAAGACAAAACGCATGCATTAAATGTTTATTTGATTTTAGACTTTAAAGCACTTTTTTCCTCAAGAATTTGAAGAGGGTTGGTTGGGCCATATATACGTGTGAAAATCGGCTTATGAATGCTTACATTGATTTGGACAATAAACTAGAATGTCTAATTCATCTTAAACTTGGAGAGAATTGACTCTTTAAGTAAGCTCATCTTTTTATTAATTAATTAATGTATTTTAATTGTATTTAATTAATTTGAGCTAAGATTAAATGACAGTTCAAGCTAGCCAGTCTAGTAAATAATAATAATAACAACAACAACAACAACAACTTTTGTGAGCACTGTGTATGTATTTTTTGAATTTCCTACTTCTTTTCCTTAATTGTATTCTTAATATTGACCCTTTATGCTCTTTTGATTATTTGAATTAACTTTATTTAAAAAAAAACAAGGAATAAGATCAACGGTCTAAAATTTCAAGTCAGTTAAAAAAAAAGTTTTGGAAGAAAATATATTCCCATGATTGCATCGTGATGTCATATTGTCATTTGTAGTCAGTGTTGGTCAATAAAAATGTTCAACCATTATAGAGATGAATATGCATAATCTATAATGCATGGATGGTTGTCATCATCATATATATTTTTTTAAAGGAAAAAAATATAATCACTTTTTTCTGAGTTAATCTTAAACTTTTATTTTGTTGCATCGGACTTTATAAATCTTCGAGCTAAGTTTAATTTTTTACTATATATAGTTTATTCAACATTTGTAATTTGCATATCATGCAGTACGTAGTTTTCATCTCTAATGAATTTTGTAATAAAGATTTTCTTTTAACGGCATTAATGAATTACATGCTAGAAATATTAAAAAGGTCATCAAGAAATGATAAAATAAAAATATGAAAGTTAAATATGAGAATCTACGTACGGACTCAATTTCAAATAAAATTTTTACAGTTCTATACAATATAATTATAAAAATTCAGGAAACTCGGAACAAATCTTTATAGTGCAAGGGCAAAAAGGTCCATACTCCATTTTCTTTTTAAATTTATCTGATTAGGTATTCGAATCATAACAGTACAATTCTCTGCCACATTATGATTATAAATTGCTTTGTTGATTCTATATTTCAAGAAATCAAATTAAGTTTCTCTTCTAAATATTAATGAATATTCTTGGAAAATGTAAGGTCAATAATGTGCACACCAAACCCACATGAATCGAACTATCATCTGTCATGTTCACTCTTCGTACAGATCACAGCCCCCATCTTTGTCAAGTATATATATATAAAAATTAATGTAAAGTAATTATTTTCTTGTCAACTATTACTATGATTTTTTTACCTTTCAATTCCCCTTCAGAATTTCAAACTCAAGTTCCCTTCACAATTTTTATTTAAAATTAAACCATACTTTTATTTGCATCAATGCACACGTACACGTGCACTATATGACCAAACACATTTTGTATAATGTACACTATAAGAAATTCGCTATTTAGCGATGAAAATTTACGACGGACAACCTATGACGGACTAGCGACGCTAGAGTTTCAATTGGCGGGAAAATTTTGCGTCTACGTTTAACGATGTACTAATGACGGACATACCGTCGTTACATGTTACTCTTTAAAATGAATTATTTTAATTATTTTATTTTGGAAAAAGTTAACGACGGACTTCGTCATTAGAGTTAATCCATTTTTAAATAATTTAAAAGATGAAACATTAATGACGGATTATTGCTGTCGTTAGATTTTCCGATTTTAAATAATTAAAATAATTAAACGTAACGACGGATTTTTCGGATTAAAGTTATTAAAATAATTATAGTTAACAACGGACTGTGTCCATCGTAAGATATTTTCAGATTTAATAATTGAATTAATAAATAGTAACGACGGATTAGAGACGTCGTTAGTCCGTCGTTAAATCACAATTATATAGACAGTTTCTTCTCCCCTTTCTCATTTCAGAGCAAGCCCAAATTTCAGAAAATCGCCTCCGCCGTCCCTCCCCTCACCGTGCCACCGCCTCCCGCCGCCCGTCCCTCTCTCTCTCTGCATGAAGCTCTAATCTACCCTCTCCCAAAATCGCCACCCTTGCTCCGCTGCTGCAACCCAACTCGACCGCGATGCCATCGCCGCAACAGACAGGCTCCGCCGCCGCCGGGACCACTCGGAAAAGGTAAGTTGATCTCTTTTCCTTAATCTCTCTCTGTCTACTCTCTCTCTCTCTCTCTCTCTCTCTCACTCTCTCTGCAAATTTTGATAATTTTGGCAAGTTTACTTTAGTTCAATTAAAAATGATTGTTGATTTCATAAAATTTTCATGAATTTTCAGGTGCTGAAATGAAATTCAGGAAAATAGAATTAGAAAGTAAGACTTTGAATAACAGCCACGTTATTCATGTATATTGACAAAAATTGAACACTATAGAAATTTGAAGGAACAATTAGCCAAAGCTTCAGGGGCTACTGATTTTTTTTTTTTTTTTTTTGTAGTAGTACCTACATATTGATATTTTAGAACAAATATAATTTTTATATTTTTCCTGAAAAAATAAAATAAAAAAATATGAGAGAATAGTCAAATGTGGAAAAATTAACCTGAAATGAAGCATAGAGTGTATCTTCTGTTGCTCCTCCACAACCATATATGTTGATACTGCCCGTCAGCACTTCAAAAAGAATCGGATTTTTGGGCTCGACAGTCGATCACGGAGCATTTCAGCTGTGAGTATATCTTCTGTAGCTCCTCCACAACCCGACACTCAGGTTGCCATTCGGGAGTTACAGGCGAAGATGAACGCACATACATCGCTTCTCCAGGCCCAGCAAGAACATATACGTCAATAGCAGAAGATGATACAACAGCAGGCTGCTATGGTCGAGCAGATGCAGGCGCAGATTAGGGGTCCTCCTCCATCTTCATCATGTCATTATTATTTTTATTTGATATAATTGTGTTATGAATACTGATATTTTATGACATTTTATGTGTTTTATCAGAGATTTATATATATATATATATATATATATATATATTATTTTACATGTCTATTTGTATTCTTCCGAAATTTACAAACAAAAATCGAAATTGAATACAATATTCAATAAAAATATTAAAAAATATTCAATAAAAATAAAAAAAAGAAAAATATATTTGTCCGTCGTTATCATACGATGGACACGGTCCTTCGTTAAGTCTGAAGACGACTAATGACGACAACCATGTTTACGACGTCCGTCGTTATATTTAACGACGGTCAAAATCCGTCGTTAGATTTACTTGCCGACGAAGCTTTTAGTGACGGACGCTATCCGTTGTTAATTCATCATTAGATAATCATAATGACGGAAAAATGAGATTTATCGACGGAACTGTCCATCGCTAAACATCGATTTTTTTGTAGTGGTAACAATAAAAATGCTAAATTAAAATTTTTCTGGTCAGATGTATCGATTCTCTATTTCAATATGGTGTTTCATTTTGTATTCCGATCATTGGATTTATGTCATGTGTATTTAAAAAATTAAATAATAATTATCCACTAAAAAAAATTAAATACACATACACAACGTAAATCAAATGGTTGAAATATAAGATCAAACGCTATATTGAAATAGAGGATCTTATTCGACCCTTGATCGGTGGCAATAGTACATCCTTGATATCCACCAAAACATTGGAAAGATTATTAGAAAAATAAACGGAAGGAAAAAAAAAACAAAGTAAATGCAAGTACAACACACGGTAATAATAATAAAAGTATAAGGAAAAAGGTGATGATCTACAATTAATATTGCTTCAAATAAACAAATGAAAAGGTCTCAAAATTAGTACAGTTTCACAAATATAATAGTTAACTTTAAATATTGATTTGGTAATCTTAAAAAATTTCCATTCTCTTATGTTTTATACATTTATACCTAGTAGGATTACTTGATGTGGGCATCAAACAAGAAATAAAAAAAAAATGGTGCACTTTCATCTCATCATCAAAATATGGTGCTCCACTTGGTCCTTATGCAAAGTTGATTAATTCCCCCTCTTGTGTCACTTCAATTAGGTCACGTCCTTGCATAATTTATGTCCCATGCCCTCCCTCCTTACATTACTAGCTATATCAATTCACATCATTGACATGACTATACCTTGGTGCATGTATATATATTCTGCCTATATTTAATTTTATCTATATCTATATAACTTTACATCCTTAAACTTTTAAGTTTGTAAAATTGAGTCCATCTACTTTCGTTCGAGACCTAGCCGTGCATGTTCCCGTACTTGAATTTTTTCTCTGAATTGGGTACCTAAACTTTTGGTTTTTAAAACTAAGTCCCTGTACCTTTATTTATGTTAGAATTAGGTCCTTACTTTTGCTATTGTACAAGACGTTGGATCCCATTCTAATAAATAACAAGTGTAAGACCCTCAATTTAATACAAAGGACTTAATTTTAAATTTTAATATAAATGAAAGTAAGAGAACTAGATTTTTACAAATAAAAGTACACGGGTCCAATTCAAAAAAACTTTTAGAAAAAAAAAGCATGTACCTAAATATATGTCTATCCTTTTCTCAAAAAAAAAAAAAAAAAAAAAAAAAATCAATGCATGTTTATCCTATAATTATTATGTACTCACTTGTCAATAGGGGTAGATTGGGGAATTCTTAAAGTCCAATATATATGTCATTTATGGGGTCTATGGACCATAAGTATTTTGCCCTTGCTCTTGGTAATTCTCTTACGTGGCCCTTCAAAATATAGGGCGAAGGGTCAAAAGGGTAAACATTTAACTATAAATATGAACTTTTAGGGAAAATTAAGAATTTTTAAAAAAGATTGTATCATCCAAACAAAAGAGGAAACATTTAACTATTTAAGTAAATAATAAAAACCATAATACTTAAATGAGTTCCCTCGTGAAATTAACAAATGTGGATTTATAATAATAATCCTCATCTCTATCGGTAGCTACATGGAGTCATTAATTGCCTTTTGAAAAGTGGTTATGCACGTACGTAATAAACCATTTCTGCAAATTATTGTTGTATGTTAATTAATTTACTTTGGATTTTGACACTAACTAATTAAAAATATGTACTTCAATTAAACTTTTCAAAGAATAAGTTAATTCGTTGTACTATTACAAATTCGAGCATGATTTACCATAGGGTACGTAGCAGCCACCCGTCTTGATCCGCCACCCAAAAGCAAGCAAAAAAAAAAACATAAAAAAAATTAAACACCCGTCTTGATCCGCCACCCAAAAGCCAAAAAAAAAACATAAAAAATTAAACAATATATATATGTTGTAACAAATAATTACAAGAAAAGGCTGAGACTAAAATATTCATTTAATGAAGTGATCAGTAATATTTTTAGGAAAATCCATGTAACTAGGTAATTGATAAAAAAAAAAGGAAAAGAATGATTTTATGGTAGAATTTAGTTTTACTCCTTCAAGTGAGGCAATATAGGAGTTTAATAGGTGGCCATTTTGAGCAAGAGATGAATATTATTGCAAAAGAATAATATTGAATTGGACCACAGAAACAAAAACTTGAAATAATGGACACATGCATAGGTTAGTACAATATTACATTGATGGTCTTTCGTTTTTGTCAATATTTGATAGGTGGTCCTCGCTTTTTGTCTCAGGTAGATGGTCCATAACCTACTAATTAATCACATTTTTATTATATAACTCTAATTAACAAACCTAATTTTCAAATCATATATATAGTGGTCAATATATGACTCAATATTGCAGGCTAGGGGTACGTATTCATTTGACCTCACATTATATATATAATATCCGATATTATTATTATTATCATTTGTTTTTTGAATGATTATATTTCTTTCATCCTGCATCCTCTATTTGAAATTAAGCTTTCTGGCCAAAGCATAATGTAACTAATATTCTATGGTAATGCAGTAGGGTCTAACACTGAATTCATTTTTTCTCGGCTTTATTAATATAAGTAGGTGCAATGAATATCAATTATTTACACTATATATTTTAAAACACACATAATTATATATGATATTATATGTGGAAGAATTGGTTTTTATAATTTTTAAATTAATTAAGTTAAGATGAAGTCTAGGGATTCAGCAAGTCGAATCATATTCTCCGAGTTCAATCGTGTTACATTTTGTGTGCCATAACTAGTTTTTATTTAATTTATTTTTTTAATATGTCCTAATTGGGAAATGATAAATCATAAATAAAAAAATTAATTAAATTAAATCATAATAACTTAAAATTATATTTTTTTAAAAAGTAAAGGTTAATTTAGCACAAGAGATGCCATAGGAAATGTCATACCTATGTGTGATCAAGTATTCTCTAACGGTACTAATACATGATATTTTTTGGAATTCTAGATTGATAGTTTTAATATTTGAGTTGTTGATTGATTGCTAGATAATTAATGGCCTAAATTTTATGCAAAACAAATTCTGGATTTTAATAAAGGCAACATATATATATTGGAAATGATAGTCTCGCACAATCCCTATAGCTACTATTGAGTACAATCACATGCTATCCTTTTTTCCATCTCATGGAACCTCCACAAATAAACCTCATTATACTAAGTTTTACTACAAAGAGGTGCAAATAGGTAAAAAGTTGGAATAGTAAACAGTCAACAAATAGAAATTCAAAAAGCTACACATTTTAAATATATATATATATATATATATATATATGTATAGAGAGAGAGAGAGGGAGAGAGAGAGTGTAAATAAATAATAGTGGGCTACTGGTGGGGGTGAGGTGGTAGTTAGGGCTTTCCATAAAAAGAAATTCTTTAATGGGGCCAAGTTGGAATTTTAATTACCCTTTTTTCCATTTTTAGGCAACCATTTCTTTTTTCTTTTTTTTTAGGTATCCCTTTTTTTTTGCCGTCTATTCGTACTCTACCAGTCTACCCTCACGAAATTATTACTGGGGAGTGGGGACCATTATGCTCTCTACTTTAACTTTAATTTAATTTAATATGCACTTATTACTGCGTCGTTAGCTTTAGGTAATAATATTCTAAATCTAAACCACATTGTTTGTTTTAGGGAAAAGGTCTATCACTTTCAACACGCTATAAATTGATATGGCGTTCGTTCTTTTTTATTTTTAGTTTCATCAAAGTGCATTGGATTTATTGAAATAAAATATAAGATATTATTTTGAATAGATAAAATAATCTAAAATCATGCTTTCACATTCAAAATTTGATGTCCCAAATCAATTGCCATTTTTTCATATATTAATTTTTTTTTTATATTTAATGTGGTTAGGATGATGAAAAGTTGGACCTCCAATTGCAACGCAAACATGTCATTAGGTAGTTGATGTAATGCTATTTATAAATTCTCCAACAATTAAATATATTAATCGACTAAAATGCCATGCCCAATTTTTTTTTTTCCTGATGCTCCTTCTATTATCATCATTACATGACGTCCAAGCCACTTAATATTATTAGTGAAAATGTATAAATCTAGACAAAAGTAAATAGAAAATGGGAAAAAACACCAACTTTTAAAAATAGGCAGATTTGTAGGTAATTTGTACTATTAAATAATAGGTCCCCACACACAATCATTGGGCGCAGTGTACTTGTGTCAGGACATTATCAATCAATGCAGAACCCTCGATTAAATGAAAGCCACGATTGAATCAAGCATCGATTAATGAAAATCACCCACCATGAAAGAGGCCCTCGATTAATTTTCAAAAAGGTATCGATTAAATAATACGAAGGCCACGATTAATATACTTATTATACATGGCCTCGATTAATTTTGAATAAATAAAAGCAGCCCACGATTAAAGTTAAGGGATCGATTAAATAATAGGCAGGCTCGATTAATTGAACTTTAAAAATCCTCGACTATTCAAAGTGAAGGGAGGCATCGATTAATTTTGAATAATCCCACGATTAAATCGTCGATTATTGAAAGTTAAAAATCCGCGATTATTCAAAGTTAAGGGAGGGCATCGATTAACTTTGAATAATCGACGATTTGAAAGGTACGTTTTGTACTGTCCATTTTCATGAAATTCTTTTGCAAATATTCATTGTTTTGATTATATTGCATGCGTTTTGCTTATTTGTTGTTAAGAAATGATTATATTGCATGTGTTTTGATTATTTGTTGTTTTCAATAATTTGCTAAATTAATCGAGGTTAATTTTAAAGTAATCGATGGTCCTTTGAAATTAATCGATGCCTGTTTTAGCAATAATCGTGGATATTTGAACTAGTAATCGTGACCCTTTTAACTTAATCGATGACCTTATTAAATTATAGAGGCATAATTGAAATTACTATTAATCGAGGCATAGATTAAAATTAATCGAGGTATAGGTTAAAACTAATTGATGGAGGCTCTTAGAAGTAATCGAGGATATTTGAAAATTAGTCGAGGACATTTTCTAGACTAATAGAGGCCATTAGAGTCAATCGAGGAATAATGTAAAGTAATCGAGGCATTTTTAGATTTAATGGAGGTCATTAGAGTTAATCGATGATAAGTTTAATTTAATCGAGGAAGATTGTAAAATAATCGAGGCTTAAATTAAATCGATGATAAGTTTAATTAAATTGATTCTCACATGTGAAATTCTAATACAACCTATACACTATATAGTATAATCAAATTGATTCTCACAAGTGAAATCTCGATAAAATCTACACACCATAGTGTAATCAATTTGATTTTAATATAGTGTATATGTTGTATCGGAATTTTACTTGTGATGATCAATTTGATTATCAATTATGAAATCTCAAAACAACCTATACAGTATAGTATAATTAAATTGATTCTCACATGTGAAATCTTAATACAACCTATACACTATATATATTAATCGAGGTTATGTGTATATTAATCGAGGCAATTGAAAGTTAATGGAGGCATAGTTAATCGAGGGCTATTTTTAATATTAATCGAGGCCTAGTTAGTTAATCAATAGCCATGACTTAAATTATTAGACATGGCTTAAATTATTAGGCATCGATTATTAGACATGGCTTAAATTATTAGGCATCGATTATTAGACATGGCTTAATTGATAGGCATGGCTTAAATTATTAGGCATCGATTATTAGACAGGGCTTAAATTATTTTTGACATAGCCTCGATTAATTTTAAAAATTATCTCGATTATATTTTACATAGCCTCGATTAATATACACAGCCTCGATTAATATATATAGTCTCGATTAGTTTAAAAAAGTTCCTCGATTAGTACTAAATTAATCGAGGCTTTCCTCGATTAGTTTTTTAAAATTAATTAGATAATCATCGATTAGTTTTTTTTAAATTAAATATTCATCGATTTTTTTTTTGGGTTCCTCGATTAATATTAACTTCCTCGATTAGTTTTTTATGTTCCTCGATTAATTAAATAATCATCGATTAGTTTTTTTTTAAAATAAAATATCCATCGATTATTTTTTAAACGTCATCGATTAGTATAGGATTAATCTAGGCTTTCCTCGATTAATATATAACTATTCATCGATTATTTTTTAAACTTCATCGATTATTTTTTAAAATATTCATCGATTATTTTTTTTTTAAAATAAAATATTCATCAATTATTTTTGTTGTGTTCTCGAGTGCCGCCCCTACTCTTTTTACCGCCGATCTACTATTTTTTAATGCCGGCCGACAACGGTTACTTCTTGCAAGTTTTGAGTTTTTTTTTACAGCTTTTGAATTTAGGGAGAGAGAATGGACGTATGTAGGGGGGGGGGGGTGTTGGGGTGGATTAATTCAAAAAGGAAGAATTTATTTCTTTTACTGCACCTTAACAATCTTATCTTGTAAGTTTTCAGTGTAAAAGCTGATTTGGTGGGACCTTTCTCATCAATTTTTTAAAAAATAAGTACAATGTGTCGACAAAACTCCTACTTTTTAAATCTTATTTTTTTTTCCCTTAATTTACTTGCTTTTGTCAAAAAATCCACAGCACCCATATTATTATTATTCTATACCACTGGCTTATTGTGATGTGGTATTGTTAATGCAGTTGGAAATAGGATATCAATTAACATAAAAATTAAAGGATATCAATTGTCTACACACAAAAAATTGATAAAAATGGCATTCAATAGAAAGTGTGTTACAAATTTACCCTCATGTGTATTCGTATTTTACTAGATTTTCTTTAACGGCCATGAAAGTACTAATTTGCCCCCACTTACCCTTGTGATATTTTGATTTTGTAAATTTTACCTATTGACACGCAAAGAATTGAACTGAACTTTGCTTTTTTCACGTTTGCCACTTGAACTTTTTCGTTGTTGGTAGTTAACCACTCAAACTATGCAATTTTTAATATAAAATTAAGTGTAAAAGGATTATTCACTTTTCAAAATCTGCATGTACATTGTCACTGTAAGTGATGTTCACTAATTTAATTGTTATTTATTTTGTCAAATCATGTGTGTTGTGCTATAATTGTCTTCTTTGTAGAGTGTTAAATCACGATTCTTAGCTTGTTCGCTATTCTGATCAATGAACATTCGAACTAAATGTTTCAACTTGGAGAGAATGTGTTCCTTTTGATGGTTTTGATGATGCCATTGATTGAGTATTTATGGCAATTTCTTTCTGGAAAAGAAGATATATTGTCTCCAATTTCCTGGAAATCAAGTTAGGATTTTGACCGCGGCCTTTGAAGAAAAAGACTTTGAAAATTCACCATAATCAACAAAGGAAGATTCTTATCCACAAAGGCAAACAAATCATATCAACATGTATATGCATGGATACAAGCTTCATGAAGGAAAACTCAAAGAAGGAAGGATTCTTGAGTGCCTATATGAAGACATTTCGTGTGTTATCGAAAGACAAAAAGTGTGCACACTGTATATTGTTCACGAGCTCTAAGTGTTTTGAATTGTGATTTTTTATAGGATTTTCTTTTTCCATTAGTATTTCTTTTTTCTCAAGTTCAACTTGAATTTTTAGTAGTTAGTTTATCTTGTACAAACATTTGGGGTACTGTTCTGATTGTGTTATTGATCTCACAGAGGTTGCAAGAGAGACCAAGTGGGGCACTTAGGATGTAAGTAGATTTACGTTATCAGTCCATTAAAGAAGGTGATATATCAAAGTGTTCGAGTAAGTGGTTCTATTGTGTAAGTCCTTTGTTGAAGCTTACTTCGAAGGAGTGGATTGATTGTCTTTTTGGGTGTGATCCCCCTGAATAGATCTGTTCACTGAACTGAGTTAATATACTGTGTCTATTATGCTTTTCTTTATTTATGTTCAAAAATATAACTAGATCATATTATTGAACATCATAAGGATCAACACAATATAAATTAATATATACTGTTTTTTTCATATATATATATATGTATATAATGATAATTGGTCACATTTTTTTTTTAAAAAAAACTTGAAATTGTGAAGATGGTGAAAGATAATTAGATAGCATTGTGGGCAGGTGCAATTACAATTTACAACTAAAGGCAAGAGCATAACCAAATCCAATGGCCTTTCGGCGTCGTCCGTACTAAAAGCCTGAGTCCTTTAATCTACCCCCATTAAATTTAATATATAAATAACTTGAGGGCCCCTTTGCAAATTATTTTGAGGGCGTCTCATTGGGAGTTGGATAACACGTTTTTTTTTTTTTTAAATTCTTTCAAAATTGTAATTTGGATATCTTCAAATATTATTTTTTCAATTTAGCATCTCACTTTACTTTACTACATGAATTAACAACAACATTACAAATTATCAACCATATTTTAAAAATAAATATTAGTTCCCACTCACACAAATATTTTTCCCTTCAACTTTTGCCAATATATTTAATTTGACTCAAAATTCTCTCCCACAATTTTACAAACAAGAAAACGATTTCGCTTCCAATACCGAGCTCGCAATTCTCCAATTTTCTGAAACTATTGCTACAATTTTGATAGGTGCACCTTCTTGAATAACGGATGTGGGTTATTCTAATCATAAAAAAATATAAAAAATCATGCACGTATGAGATTATTTTAAAGAAATGGTAAATTACACTTTGATACTTACATTTTGGACATTTTTTTAAAAAGATGATCAATTTTTTCAAAATTAATAAAGCAGTACCCACTTTTTCAATTTTTTTGCAAATCTAACATTTAATAAATTTCATGGCTAGAAAATCTTACGTGATTAATTGTCTTTTAATAATCATATTTCTCCAGCAATGTTGAAAATATTCATCCAATCAATAAATATTAAATTACAATCAATCAGTTATGTTTGATTTTTGAACCGTAAAATTGATTGAATGTTAGCTTTGCAACATTTTGAAAAAATGGGTACTATTTTACTAATTTTGAAAAAGTTAATTATTTTTAAAAAAGTATCCAAAATATAAATATCAAAGTGTAATTTAACGATAGAGAAATAAAGGAATGTGCGTAATCTCTTGGACAATAGATTTGTATTAATTTTGTAGGAGGGAATTTGGAGAGGGGGGTCTGTCAAAATTTAAGATGCGTGCAGCGAAGGATTATGATTGTCACTCCTTTTCACTCTACTTCCAGATTTTGACGTCTATCATTATTATGTCTATTTCTTTTGCAACCATTTTTACACCATTTATCAAAATATAATCAAAGCGAACAACTTTTTAAGTTTATTTATTTATATTTTTTTATAATTTTGAGCCTTGAACTTGGCTCCGATTGTTATAATTTTCTTTAAAGCTAGCATTGTAATCGAGACTCGTTAATAATTTAAATTTTCTTCCCCTTTTGTCCATACACTCCAATTAAACACATTTTATTATTTATCCATGCACACAGTATATAACCTTTAATGAAATTGATTTCCATCCAAGCGTGTCTTAATTATGTCATCCTACTTATGGTAATTATTATTATTATTATGGATCCAATCCTATAATCTAAAAGCATATTTGTAATTTTATTGGCATTTGGATCCATGTATAAGTAATTAAGCACAAATTTCATCCCCTGTTACATTACTTGTTCTACAATTATTTTTTTAGTTTTTTTTGTGTTTAGTTTAATTTTACATTTATTATTTTAGAATTTAATTTTTCAAATAATCAATTAATAACTAAAAATTAAATTAAATAATAAAAAAATAAAAAACCCTACTTGAGTAGAATGAATCCTAGTTAACAATTGTAAAATTAAACTTATACATAATAAATTGAAACCAAAGAAAAAAATAGAGAAAAAAAAAATTGTGGAACATGCAGTGGAACGGAAAATGTAAGAGGTGATCCCAAAGTTTATAGAAAAAGGATCTTAAGCCGTCAAAATAATTAATTAATGAGGATGAAATCCGCCAGAACAAATAATCTCGGTCCAATGGAGTTGGGCTGATTTACATAGACTAAGAACGGTGATGTCATCGCCGGCGAGGCTGCCGTCGACAAGCCGAGAAGCGAGCGAGGTAGATTGATTTTTACCTTTTTCAACAATGAAAAAAACGGGGGAAAAATATTTATTGCAGGTATAAAT
Organism: Perilla frutescens; assembly: GCA_026008535.1. Taxonomy (NCBI): domain Eukaryota; kingdom Viridiplantae; phylum Streptophyta; class Magnoliopsida; order Lamiales; family Lamiaceae; genus Perilla; species Perilla frutescens. The sequence goes on from BRKX01000012.1 coordinate 37,384,689, forward strand.
TGAAGTGACGCGGATTCAGATACTAGCATTGATTTAACGAACCTGCTAACAAAATTGATTTAACGGGTTTATCTGTTTTTACAGTATTTCCTAACTCTTCTTTCCATTTTTCATTAAAACTAATTATATTTTAACTCAAAATACTCCTAGTTATCGACACTTTTTGTTATCAACTTAAGGAACATTTGCCCTTGCAGTGGGCAGTGGGCGCCACTTAAATATTCCTATTCTTACAAATTTAAATTAAGTGGATTATATATATATATATATATATATATATGGATGGATCTGGTGAGAACCCTTCCCTGTGTGGGAACGATGAAATAAACCCTAAAAATTAATGTTATGTATTTTTCATCCATATTTCTTCGGATAAATAGATATATTCGAGATCTTAAAGGAAAGAACATGGAAAAAGTTTTAATTTGATATGCTATATTCATTTCATTAGAACATGGCAAAAATGTATGAGAATAACTTGTACATCTATTCATAATATTAATTATATACGTTGTTTGTTTATTTTAGCATTGTGATATGTTCATATTAACATTATATTGCTTTCATTTTAGCATGAAGAATAACATGTAGATATACTCGTAATAACATTTGTGTCGTTCGTTCATTTTATTGTGAAATCTATCCAACATGTAACTCATAACAGCACCGTTTATCAAATATATCAAAAATAAATTAAGAAACACTAAAAATTCAAAATGCGCATATGAAATGTCAAAGTTTATAAAAAAAATCATCAAGAATTGAAAGTCATATCTAAACCGGCAATATTGATTTCGATTTTGCGAATAAAAAATCTTCTTAATCTTATATATATATATAATTTATAGGTATAATATTTTATTATTTTAATAAATTATTAATAATTATCATGATTTTTTCAATTTGTGTTTACTGAATTATTTAAAAAAATAAGAGAGAGAGACAAGAAAGAAAATGAGGAGAGAGAGATGAGAGAGAGAGAGAGAGAGTGGGAAGGGGAAAAAAAAGGAAGTCTGTACCATACCAGAATAACAAAGGGAGAGAAGAGAGACATACTTCAAAACATAAAAATTATTAAATTACCATAATACTCTCTTTTACTTAAAGTTGTAAATAGTAACAAGTATCTAAGTCATAGAGAGGAATTAGACGAGTTCCTAATTTCCACAAAGGTGAAGGTTTCACATTTAAACCCTTCCCCTCTCTCTCTACACACACACACACACACACACACACATATATATATATATATATCAACAATTAAAGTTTTGATCCCAAGTAGAAGAAATTAAACAAAATTATTTTTTGTTCTTTCACAATTGAAACTATTCTTTGATCGCGAATAAGAGAAAGGGGAGAAAAAACCTAATTACTGGATGATCTGATTAATTTAAAAAAATATATCTGGGTATGATCTGATTAATTTTAAAGTGATTACTGGAAAACAAGATTCCACTTCTCAAGTTGGAGAAGTGAACGACTTATCGTGTTCTCTTTTATTCCTAGGAATGATTGTGAATTGATTTGGACTACATTAATTACTATACAATTCCTTAAATTATAAGGAAAATGTTTATAAAATTATAATAAATAAATTGGATTCATTTATTTAGTTATTTTCTATCTTCTAATGGGCCGATTAACCGATTTTATTGGTCCTTTTGATTTCGGCCTTGAAATAAATAATCATTAATGAATATGCTTTATGTTGTCCATTCCAAATTAATTTCAGCTTTCCTAATCTAATTAGTTTCTATTAAGAAAAAATTAACAATCAAATTAAATAAAATCTCAAAACCAATATCCCAATGACCCTCCAAAATAAGTGTAGCCCTATTAAGTTGAAAACTACTACTAATCCTAGTGATATAACATGATATGGTTAGAGATGTTAGCTTAGTCGAAAATTGATAGACTGACTCGAATAGTTTAAGAAAATAAAGGATTAGGGACTCAGGGTTATCAAATTCTAACCCAAAAGAAATCTAGTTTAAATTGGGCAGAACAAATCGCCCGACAACTCAATAAGGCTAGTCCGAAATTAAATAGGTTGGACCGAATAGCCAGAATTTCTATTGTATATCATTATATTTTTGTAAAATATTGAAAATTTCAATTGTAGTGTAGTTGTAGTTTAATTTAAGCACTAAACGTATAATTATTGAAATTTAAATAATTTATTTGATTAATTAATGGTAAGTTATGTCATATTTAAGGTCAATTTGTTCAAATTAGAAGTTTATATGACAAATTTATACATATTAAATGTTTTTTCTGTAAACTTGCTGGCTCGATTGCTAGCCCGAAAACCGAAACATTAGGGCTAAAAATTTACAATGCGATGAAAATGTAGTCCAAATTAGTTTTAATTGATTAGCCCGATAAGACTGAACTGAAACCAAACGGGCAGGCCCGTCGATTGATATCCCTAGATATTGTAACACTTTATCAAAAAAAAAAAAAACTAATTAATTTGATTACAATTAATTAGTTTATGATTGGAATCAATTCTTTATTCGAATTGATATGCATACATAAATAACAGACATTAGATAAAGAAATTTGTCTTATGTATTACGTACGTACTAATATATAATCCAATACACATGCAATAATGTTTTATGAGGTAAAATTACACGAGTAAAACGTCTCCAGTCTAATTCAATGAAGGTTTGTGTAAATAAGAGGCACAAGTGTTAGAATTAGGATTCAACATGATTAGTAAAAGATTGAATGAATATAGTGAAGTTTGGAGAGAATCGAGAGTTGTATTAAATCTGAATGTATTGCTTGTATTATCTTTGATACAAAGAGTAGTACATAAAGAAGTAATAAACTTGTAATTAAGGAAATAAATCTATACAAGGCACTAATCTTCTTTGATTGATTTTTGCATGATTCACGGAAGATTGTTGACACTCCCCCTCAAGTTGAGTAGTAGGGTCTCTAATACTCAACTTGTCGAGAACTCTTGTAAAACTTTTTGAATTTACAGCCTTGGTTAGGATATCAGCAAGTTGATCTTCAGATCTGATAAATGGAATATCAATGATTCCAGCCTCTAATTTTTCCTTGATGAAATGTCTGTCTATTGCTGCTTTGTTGTCACAATAGAGCTGACATCCTTGATTGGGACAAAAACCCATTTCTGTTAACAATTTTCGCAACCACAAGAGTTCAGTTATTCCACTCTTAATACCTCTAAACTCGGCTTCAGCACTAGATAAGGCAACCACCTTTTGCTTCTTACTTCGCCAAGTAACAAGGTTGCCCCCAACAAAGGTAAAATACCCAGCAGTAGATCTTCTGTCTATTGGATTTTCAGCCTAATCTGCATCTGTGTACCCATGAATTCTCGAGTGACCATGCTTTCCAAAGAATAATCCATATCCATACGTACCTTTAAGGTATCGTACTATTCTGAGGGCAGCTTCCATATGATTTGTCTGTCGTTTGTGCATGAACTGGCTAACCACTCCGACTGCATAGGCGATATCAAGTCTTGTGTGTGAGAGACAGATGAGCTTTCCTACTAACTGTTGATACTGTTCTTGATTAGCTCCTTCAGCTCCTTCAATGATCTGCAAACGATGGTTCACTACGATAGGAGTATCAATTGGTTTGCAGTCAAGCATTCCAGTTTCAGTAAGGAGGTCAAGAGTATACTTTTTCTGGCAAATGAAGATCCCTCTAGCTGATCGGAGGACTTCAATGCCGAGGAAATACTTAAGAACTCCTAGATCCTTCATCTCAAACTCCAGAAACATATTCTTCTTCAGATTATCGATCTCCTCTGAATCATTACCTGTGATGATCATATCATCTACATAAATGATCAGACAGGTGAGGAGATTTCCCCGTTTCTTCAAGAATAACGTATGGTCTGAGTTACTCTGTCGAAACCCATAGCTCTTCATAGCATTAGTAAACCTTCCAAACCAGGCTCTCGGAGATTATTTGAGTCCATAGAAAGTCTTTTTCAGCATACACACTTCTGGTTGCTCAAAATCAGATTCAAAACCAGGCGGAACTTCCATATATACTTCTTTGGTCAATTCTCCATGTAGAAAAGCGTTTGTAACATCGAACTGATGAAGTGCCCAATCATTGTTTGCCGCTATTGAGAATAACACCCTTACGGTGTTCATTTTGGCCACTGGAGAAAAAGTTTCCAAGTAATCCACTCCATAAGTCTGCGTGTATCCTTTTGCAACCAACTGCGCTTTGTATCTTTCAACTGATCCATCAGGCTTTCGCTTGATAGTGAAGACCCATCTGCACCCAACTGGTTTCTTCCCGTGTGGTAACTTGCACTTTTCCCATGTTTTATTGCGAGCAAGAGCATCCATCTCCTTCCTCATTGCATCTGTCCACTGTTTTGACTGGAAAGCTTCTTTGACTGTTCTTGGTAAACTCTCTTCTTTATACAGTCCGGTTTGAAATGCAGCTGCTAATCTCGTGAGATTTCCTTTTGCAACATTCTCAACAGGATATCGAGATTTTCTGGAAATTCTTTCAGGAGAATATCTCTTGGGAGGCACACCCCTATTACTCCGTGGAGGTAGAACATATCGTTTTGTATCCTGTCTCCTGATTTCTGTAGCTTCCTGATGAAGTAACTCTGGATTAACTGAAACAGACTGGTCAGGGCTTACCACACTACTCGGAACAATGTTAGTAGGGCTGGAACAATCAGATTTAATCATAGGATGAGCATCAGTATAAGAATCGTTTATCTCAGATATCAAATCCGGAGGGGAAGCACTGGCCGGTTCACCTTGCTCGGGGATCTGTACTGACGACATTTCAGTAATCATCTCAGCGGCACGGTTAACTGTCTCTGCTGGAACTATTTCCGGAGAGCTACTTGGGCTTAGCAACCAACTGAGTGAGTCAACTGTACGACTCTCCCCCTGACCACTAAGTGGGGTGTGATAAAACAACTCGGTTTCAAAGAAGTCGCAATTCATGGTAGTGAACATGCGACGGGTTTTTGGATCATAACATCGATAACCTTTCTGGTTGATACCGTATCCAACAAAGACACACTTAACTACACAGGGATTGAGTTTGGTACGTGTGGACTTGGGTAAGTGAACAAAAACAGAGCACCCAAAAATTCAAGGTTTGAGAGTGAGAGGAACAGGAACATGGGTGAGTGTGGAAAGATATTGTAATGGAGTCTGAAGATTAAGGCTTTTGGTAGGGAGCCGGTTCAGAAGATAAACAGCAGTAGCAACAGCTTCGGGCCGGAAATGAGAAGGGACCCAAGCCTCGATGAGTAAGGCCCGGGTAATCTCAAGAATGATCCGATTTTTCCGCTCAGCTACGCCATTTTGTTCAGGTGTATATGGACAAGTAGTCTGATGAATAAGTCCGTGATCGTGGCAGAATTTGGTCATTGAAGAATTCACAAATTCTCCCCCGTTATCGGACCTAAGGGCTTGGATTTTGGTGTTAAATTGAGTCTGAATCATAGTGTAGAACTGAGAAAATTTTGAAAAAACTTCTGATTTGTGACGTAAAAAATAGACCCACGTCATACGTGTGTGATCATCAATAAACAGTAAAAAATACGTAAACCCCTGATCACCCATCACAGGTGCAGGGCCCCAAACATCAGAATGCACAAGAGAAAACATAGAAGACACACGAGTATTACTGGGTTTAAAGGTCTGTCTGTGGCTCTTTGCCAAAACACATGTCTCACAATACAAGTTGGAATTAGAAACTAAGTTGGGAAATAAAAGTCGAAGATAACCCGCAGAAGGATGTCCAAGACGACGGTGCCAAAGCCAAGCAGTCTGGGAAACAGTTCCGGTAGCCAGCATCACCGTGCCTTGTTGAGTAATTTCATCAACGTAGTACAGACCACGTCGCTCAGTGCCACGTCCAATGATCGCCCCCGTCCTGATATCCTGTAATAAACAAAACGTAGGATGCATTAGGACATTACAATTTAGTTTCTTTGTAACATGACTGATGGATAACAGTTTGTGAGACAGAGCTAGGACATATAAACAATTGGAAATACGAAGAGTAGGTGAAATAGCCACAGTGCCGGCTCCAGTTACAAGTGTAACCTCGCCACTAGCGGTTTGAACATGGGTTTTATTTGGCTTAGATGGTGCACATATATCCGAAGCATCATATGTCATAGTGTCCGTGGCTCCACAGTCAAATATCCAGTCAGGGTTTTTATTTAACTCTGGAGATCTATTACTGTTTGTAACACAAGTATAGGCAACATTTGGTTTATATATATGCAAGGATTTAAGAAGAGCAGATGACGGGTCGGTCATTGTATGACCCGACCCGGTATCTTCAAAGTCAAAAGGGGCTCCTCCCATTCTCTCGTCAGTCGATCCGCCCCCTTCAGTAGAAACCCTAGCCGCCGCCATTGCCATTCCTTCATCTCTACCACCTCTGAGCTCCAAACCACCATTGTTACCCGTGGTGTTGGTGACCTCGTCGTTACCCACCGCGACGGAAGCTTTGCCACGGTTGTCCTTAGGCGGCTTGTGGTTGTCTTCCCACCACTCTGGATATCCAACCAACCGAAAACACGTTTCTTTGGTATGTTTGTTCATCCCGCAGTGGGTACACTTTAGTTTGGCTTTGTCAATTTTGTCCCGGGATGAAGATCCGTCGCCAATTTTAGGCTGGCCTGACCGGGGCGGTCGAAATCCCTTCGCCGCCATGCCACTGGCCTCACTGTCAGAGTGGACGACGAGTCCACTGCCGATTCCTTGCTCTGTCATACCATCCGACTCCGGTCCCCAAAGCCCTCGCCGCGCAGCTCTTCGCCGGAGCAGTGCATAGGCGGCCTCTGCAGTGGGTAAGGGGTCTGATTTGAGGATGTCCCTCCTTTTAGGTTCGTATTTTTCGTTAATTCCGGCCAAGAGTTGGAACAACCTCGTTTCTGATTGTAGCCGCCGGTAAGTGTCTATGTCTGTCTCGCATTTCATCGGATTGGGTTGATTGTCATCTATTTTTGCCCAAATTCATTGCAGAGTGCTGTAAAAGCTTTCGATTGTTCCTTGCCCTTGTTTGAGGCTATTTGCTTGAATTGTCAACTCAAAAATTTGGGCCGAGTCCCTCTTCACACTATATGTGATTGCTAATCCCTGCCATAAACTTGCTGCAGATTTATATTGAACATAATTGCTGGCCAAATTGGGCTCCATGTTCTGTATTATCCATGAAATCACAGTAAGATCATTCTGGTACCATTTTGGGTAGGCCTGATCTGTGGGCTCGGGGGGAGAGGGATGACCAGTGATGTGGTTGAGGCACGCTCTCCCTCCGATGGCGAGGTGCATCATCCTTGACCATAAGGAGTAGTTGAATTCATTGAGTTTGATACTACGTTGACGGCTTGGTTCTGATTGGATTCTGAAGTTCTTGTTTCTGTTGTTGATGGGTTGAATTGTCTGAGTAGGCTAGCTAACTGTTGTGCCAGCAACTCTGCCCCAGGCAGAGATGGCTGGGCTCTCGGGGGGCTATCGTCTTCTCCGGCCATTATCCGGTAAATGATGAAGCAGAACAATGTCGATCCAATAGGATCGTCACTGCTCTGATACCATGTTAGAATTAGGATTCAACATGATTAGTAAAAGATTGAATGAATATAGTGAAGTTTGGAGAGAACCGAGAATTGTATTAAATCTGAATGTATTGCTTGTATTATCTTTGATACAAAGAGTAGTACATAAAGGAGTAATAAACTTGTAATTAAGGAAATAAATCTATACAAGGCACTAATCTTCTTTGATTGATTTTTGCATGATTCACGGATCTATTTTGGGATCAAGATTGTTGACAACAAGAAATTAGGAGTGATAATATTAAAGTTAGTTAATGGTTGATGCAAGTGAGTACGTGTACGTACGTGTTAGTGTGTGCGTATATATTGCTTTACTTAAAAAGGAATAAAATCGTGATAAGCGTTGTGCGTAAACAAACCGCTGCATCAAATGAGTGTGACAATTTGGAGAGCACACAGACAGTGAAATTAGGCTTAGTTAGGATTCAAATATTTGGTGTAATAAATTAGGCTTCTTTGTCATGTGATGATGTGATGTGATTCTATATTTTAAATTTCACCAAATTATATTGCTTCTAATTTGCCTTTTGCATTCCACCACCATTTCTTTTCTACCTTTTTTCTTGGCACAATTCGCACCGTCGATCACTTCTGCTCCCCGGTTACAAAAAGTTCCAAATTCTCCACCATTATATTATATATATATATATATATATATTATCGTTTCTTTTCTTCAATATTTTTTACTACCTTCTTCATTGCTAGCTACTTATAACGTACGGTACCTCCCATCATCATCCCACGCTTGAATAGCTTTATATTTTTTATTTGAGTTAATTTCAAAAAATGTAAACGAATTTGAAATGTAATATAATTTTTAAAATAATGCAATAATAACTCATTTTTTTTATTTGACATTTTTTCTACACAAACAAATTAATTCAGTTTAGAGGTACTGAAAATGTTTTTTTTTTTCATCAATCGTACAATGTGAATTTTCTAGTAATTAAAAATCTTTTAATTTTATTTTATTTGGTACAAAAAGAAGAAGAGAATAACCCAAACAGTAGTAATTCTTTCAACTTCCAATCATTCGCGACTTGAATAGAAAAGATTCCGACATCAGTTAATTTATCGACTTCCCCAATGTACACCCTTGGATCTTTTCTCCCCACTTGTCATTAATTCTCAACCTATTATTCAACTCTTCTCGTGTCCTACTTCGTTTCCCCTACTTTCAACTCTCTCTCTCTCTCTCTCTCTCTCTCTCTCTCTCACACACACACACACGCGTACCTCACTACTAGTAGTTCACTATAAGTCTATAATTATAAACTTGTCTCTCTATTCCTTGCTAGTCATTCCTACCAAAAATTGAAATACATTAGGTAGCATTGGTGTATTATTATTAGAATGTCTGCATCTGCTACTACTGCTGCTGCTACTACTACGACTACACCCTTTTCCATCCTCGAAAAGCAAGTGGAAATCCCTCCTCAGTTCATATGGCCGGAGCACGAGAAGCCATGCAGCCTGGAGCAGCCTCCGCGGCTGGAGATCCCGCCCATAGACATGGGCGGGTTTCTGTCGGGGGAGGGGTCGGCGGTGGCCAATGCGGCACGGCTGATCGACGAGGCGTGCCGCAAGCACGGGTTCTTCGTGGTGGTGAACCACGGCATTGACGAGATGCTGATAGACGAAGTCCAGAGAGGGAGCAGGTCCTTCTTCGGCATGCCGCTGGCGGAGAAAGAGAAGGCCCTGCGCAAGCCCGGCGACCATTGCGGCTACGCCAGCAGCTTCACTAACAGATTCTCCTCAAAGCTGCCGTGGAAGGAAACGCTGTCGTTCCGTTACAGCGGCGAGCCCCATCTGTCGAACATTGTCCAGACCTACTTCTCCGGTGCAATGGGGGAAGAGTACGCCGCCTTCGGAGAAGCCTGCTCCAAGTATTGCTCTGCGATGAGCGATTTGTGTCTGAATGTGATGGAGCTGCTGGGAATAAGTCTGGGCGTGGGAGGGGATTATTTCAGAGAATTTTTCAGAGAAAATGATTCGATAATGAGATTAAACTACTACCCTCGATGTCAGAAACCTGAACTAGCGCTGGGGACAGGGCCTCACTGTGACCCCACTTCCTTAACCATACTTCATCAAGATCATGTCGGAGGCCTTCAAGTTTTTGTTGATGATAAATGGCATTCCATCACTCCAAATCCACGAGCTTTTGTGGTCAACATAGGCGACACCTTCATGGTATATACGTCACTGCAGTTTAATTAATTATCATATATATATGTTTGTAATAATTTTATTCATATTATATTATATTATACTGCGTGCAGGCACTTTCGAATGGGATTTACAGAGGGTGCCTGCATAGGGCAGTGGTGAACAGCTCGACGCCCCGGATTTCACTTGCATTCTTCCTGTGTCCGAGAATGGACAGGATCGTATCCCCGCCAAAACAACTGGTTTCACCGGGAAATCCGCGAATGTATCCAGATTTCACGTGGCCGGCGCTGCTCGAGTTCACGCAGAAACACTACCGCTCCGACATGAAAACCCTCGACGCTTTCGTTGCTTGGCTAGCTTCACCACCACCATACCCAAATGACCCAATGAGCTAGCTAGGCAGACGATATATATACATATAAGAACCTTGAGAGAAATTATGGGTATGTGTTTTCTGTAATAAATGAAGAAATTGATTTGATTGCAGCGGCTGAAAATTTTGTTTCTGGACAAAATTTTAGTCAACATAATTAATTGGGTTGCCCTTTTTCCACCCTCGTGCAATATTTTGGAATAGTTGATGAATGAGTGTATGGTCATATGCACGTACGGTGCATCATAGCAATGCCTAGCTAGCTTGCTTATAGTTATATTCATGATCAAGAGGAGATCGATGTATGGTGCATCTCCATCTCTCTCTATTTTGTACCTACATTTTCAAGATATATATGTTTTTCATTATCATATTCCAATATTTATCAAACTCTATTATTTTACATATAGTGTCATCAGTCCCACATATACCGTGAAAAAAAAAAAAAAAATCAATCATAATGGCGCGCGCACACATATATCCCTCTGTGTTATTTTGAGAGGATGCGATTCTCTAGTTCCATAGGTGTCCCAACATCAAAATGAGGCACAATCCTAACTACAAAAATTATGTCGTTTTAATAATGTTTTTCATAAAAAATAAAATGTATTATTTTAAAATCAATCCTAATTCATATTTATTGTTAAGAATTGAGATTTTAAAAAATTATATACCCTAACTTTGGAGTAATCAACCCTAATAATAGATTATATTAACTAAAAAGTGAAATTAAATACAAAAAAGACAGAAACTTATATGAGACCGTCTAACAGGTCTCTTGCGTTGGACGGGTCAAATAGGATCCAAACCCGCAAAAACAGTCAGACGAGTGGGCTCCATGCGCCTGCCCATGCGTGGTCACTCAGGTATTAATAGGTATAAAATAAAGTATCACTATGTGTGAAATATCACTAAATGTGAAGTGAAGTATCATTAACTATGAAGAGAAGTATCATTAGATATAAATTTGGAAAAATATCATTAGATATATATCTGGTAAAGTATCATTAACTCTGAAGTGAAGTATCATTAGATATAAATTTGGCGAAATATCATTCATTATTAAGTGAAGTATCATTAGATATATATCTGGTTAAGTACGTATCATTAACTATGATGTGAAGTATCATTAGCTATGAAATGAAGTATCATCAACTATGAAGTGAATTATCATTAGATATAAAATTGACAAAACATCATTAACTATTAAGTGAAGTATCATTATATATATATATATATATATCTGATGAAGTACCATTAACTATCATGTGAAGTATCATTAATTATGAGATGAAGTATCATTAACTCGGAAGTGGAGTATAATATGATACTTCACTTCCCAGTTACTGATACTTCATACATAGTGATACTTTACTTTATACCTAGTGATACCCGAGTCATTTTATTTTTAATTATATATTTTATTCAATTCGGATCCAGGTTGAAATCCGTCTAACGTAAGAGACCCGTTAGATGGTCTTACACAAGTGTGCCCCTACAAAAAATAATTAAAAATAATATTCATAATAGCATCACAACTTATAATAACATGAAAAAAAACTCATAAAACGTGTAAATTTACTCATAATAGCATGTGTTAATCGTTCATAGTATTTGTTCGGATAAAAATATGCAATATGGATTTAAATGATAGAGCATGGAAAGAACTTGATATGTGATTTGCGTAAATCAAATTAAAAACTAGCAAGTTATGGTTGTTTAATGTTTTTACAAATTTGTGTAAATATGCTCAATTACGTCATATTTTTAAGAAAATCTTGACAAAAAAACACATATTTTTAAGTTCATCATATTTATAAGAATGCCACCATTTTTTGTATTGAATCTGGACCATTAAGATCCAAACATTATATATGTTGCTGAGATGTGTTTCTAGTTCTCACATGGAAAATGATTCTTACCCTGATCCCATCATTATGTTTATATATTTTGAACGCATGCATATATATTAATCCTACATGCATTAATTCATATTTGACGAATTCTGATGAATATCTTCTCGAGAAAGTTCCTAATAAAAGTAGAATTGATTGACATATACAGATTGTTCTTGATTTTTGTCCGGCAAGATTGAGAAGACAAAATCCTCCCCTTTTACAAATTCTTGAGACATGATCATGTTTTTTGAGAATCAAATAAAGTAGTTTCTCTATCTCTACAAGTTGAATTAAAGCACTCCACCTCAATATGAAGAACAATTAGACATCATATAACTTGACTTAATGAGGCATCTAACCTATGAAAATCCAAGATTGATGCTACCAAGATATTCTGGGATTAGAAAGAAACTAGTAATAGAAGCTGCATGATTCAAAATTGACTGAAAAGAAGAACAAGGGGTATATATTTAGTTTTTATCTCGCGTCGAGAAATGATTGGAGATAACAAAATATATATATTCTCGATCAAAATAGCATCTATATAAAGGGCCAGTTAATTATGTGTTGTTAAATAGTATTCATCAATTAGTTAGAGAGAGAGAGAGAGAGAGAGAGAGAGAGGGAGGGAGAGAGAGTTGAATGACCTCAGCTATATATATGCATGGTGGAGTTTTTTTTGATTCGCATGCATTGGATTTGCTTTCATGTGCGTAGCTCGATGAATGTCATTAATCTTGCTTCGAGTGGAAAAGTTGAAGAAACAATACCATTTGGAATCTCAACGTTTGCAATTTTTTTTTTTTTTTTTTTGGTGACGAGGGACCAAAATATACATGCAATTTTCTATTTTGAAAAGATTTGTCGATCTATATAAGATTGGTAATAAATTTGATAATCGCTTCGACACTATTCACCTAATTTTTGACACTATTCACCAAATTGGGACGTATGAGGATTCTAGAAGTGGGTGAAGAATCAAGAATGTAGAAAGTTAGAGGGCAATTAATAAAATAATATATCTATAGATGGACATATACATACATGTTGAACTCGATATACATATATTGATTTAATTTTAGCGGAATAGGTTTTAGAGTACAAAGAGATCTAGAGGTTTCGTGTAAAAAAACATATCTATGTATTCTTTTTCTGGAATAAAAAGAAAAAAGAAAAATGAAAAAGTTAAAGAACTATTCTGGATCATGAGACACACTCGCAGTCTCAAGGATCCTTCCTTTTACACGAACTTAATTCAACATTTAGAAATAGTAATTCCAATATTATAAATACTGCTTTTTAGTATTAGATATTATATTTTTATCGATCTAATTAAATAATTCAAAAGTGTCATCGTCTTTTTATTGATTCAATAATTAAAAAAATATTACCGTAATTTTTTGTGTGTACGAAAATGAAAGGTCGAAAAAAGTAAACACTCGAGAATTATGTCTAGTCCCACTTAAACATCTGAAATATTTTTTTAGCACAAATACACATTTAAAGTATTTGGAAAGTAAAAACGGCTCCCTCAACTATCAAAATACATCAAATTAATTCACAATTGACATTAACACCGTTAGTTTAATGTTTTCGTTAATTAAAATGTGCATATGATCAATTCGTGCAATTATACAATGCGATATAAGTATGGATAGAAATCTCTCATCATAGATTCATCATAGATTTTCCGAGTGTACTAATTGTGTGTCGAATGAAGGAGTAGCTATATATTGAGAAATTTTGATAGCAAGGATTTGCAATAACATTAGATTTCAAATCTCAAAACTAATTCAATGTCAGATCTTAAATTGCAGAAGAGGTTTAATGGAAACTCTGAAGTGTGGGCTAATTGGCCGTCGTGGTTTCAATTCGTTCGATCAACATTTGAAGGCGATAAAATTGAGCTTGAAATTGAATCTTCAAATTTTTGATGTAAAACAAAACTTTAAACCAGCCACCTACAATTCCATATTCAATTCTAATGCCTATGGTGGTCGACTTGACAAATTGACACCAAGATTGGATAACTTACATTCTTATATTTCGAATGTTGAAATTGATCCCAAAATTTTCAATCTACTAACCACCATCATTGAAATTTCTTTGTTCAATTACTCCACTATACCACACCCAACCAAGGGCACCAACGGAAAGCCCACGACAAGGATTTTCCAACTATAGACACATAGCATGATATCATCATTTGAATCGATCATAATTATACTGAAGAACTTGTGCACATTTTAAAAAAAAAAGAAATAATGATATTCGTGTTAAGTGTCAATCCGATATTTTTTGAATAGTTGAGAGGGGGGGGGGGGGTGAGGGCGTTTACTTTTTAATAAGTTTAGGTATGTATTTGAGCAAAAAAAAAAGTTCAGGGGTTTAGGTATAAAAAATTGTATAGGTGTGTATTCGAGTGCTTATTTGGCCATTTACACAAAATGAAATAGTTATATTTTTTCAATCTTAGAAATAATATTACTTCTTTTATCCGGACATGGATCAATCGACATACCTTAATCTGTTAATGTCAACGGTCTCCAATAATTTTTTTTTTTTTTTATCTTGGATCAATATTGATTAATGATTTTTTCAAAAAATAATATATTGATTAATGATATATATATATATATATGAGAAATATTATTTTTTAAAAAGTGACTATTTGCATTATTTACTAACTAATAATGGCTATTTAAAAATTTTCCTCATATATATTGTGCACGTTAATCTAAAAATAGGAATGCTGCCACGTTATCGCAGTTTACACATTATAAGAAAAATCGGATATTCCAGAGGGTAAATTCTGCTGGAATTGGTGTGTTTTCCACTGGAATTGGACTATTCCAGCGTGCCCGGTCCGTTGGAAAATATGCTGATGGTTGACATATTCTAGCGAAAATTCCATCGGTTCCAGCGGTCACAAAATTCCAGCGGATCATTCCAACGGGGCCCGAACCGTTGGAATGTCCGTTTTATGGCCCGTTCGCAAATTCCAGCAGTACATATGCCGCTGGAATTGGCCACTGGAATTTGATTGTTAGGGTTAGGATTATAGATTCCAGCGGTACATTTTCTGCTAGAATTCGCCGCTGGAATTCAATATTTAGGGTTAGGGTTATACGATTCCAGCAGTAAATATTCCGCTGGAATGTTTTATTAGGGATTAGGGCTGAGGTGATTCCAGCAGAAAACTCCCACTAGAATTCTTTATTTTATATATTTTTTTAAATTGGTTTTTCACAAATAATATAAAAATGAAACCTGTTATAGAGCACTGAAATACTATCCATACAAATCCATCAAACAATCTAATAAAATCCATCAAACAATGCATTAAAATCCTTCAAAATACATCAAATAAATCCATCAGAATACCACCAACAAATTCATCAAACAACAATAAGTCAATTCATCAAGCTACTAGATATCAATCCATCAAACTACAAAATATGGCATCAAACCCAACCTAACTAAAAACCGATAATATCATGATCCTCAGCATTACAACCAATATCATCATTAGAGGGGGCAGATGAATGTGATTCATATGGGGTACCTGTGTTGTTCTTCTGGAGGATGAGGTTTCGAAGTTCTGCAACTTCAGCGACCAACCATGCATTCACGTCTAGTAGATATTTATTCACACCCTCCAAACGATTTAAACTGTCATTCATGAGGTGCTCATCTTGAGCTGTGCTGGATTGGCTACCTTTGCTCTTCTTTATTGATCCAGAACTAGTTGCAAAATTGGAGACTTCAGAACCAAATCCAGGGCATCTGTCATGTCTATTCACTCCCCCTGCTGCCTCGAAGAAAAGTGCATAATCATCAATATCTTTACCCTGTGATACAGAGTCTTCTTTCATCTCCTTAAACTTATGTTGTGATAAAAAGAAATATGAATCTTAATTATATTCAAAATTAAAATCTCAATGATAGAAATAAATATGGACAAGATCTTACATATAACATCTCAGAATGTAGAGTGAACTATTTATCAGCTTGCCTATCATAGTTCAAACTTTCATACACCTCAGGATTGCTAACTTTTCTTCCCAATTTGACCTCCTACAAAATTCACAAAGCATAATGAATCTGATTATTGGACAAACACTTTAATTAAGTATATACAAAATAAATTTAACATAAAAATAGACTCATGTATCGCTTCTTGCGCTCAATAATGGTAATAACTCCACCTCTATTCACTTTTCCATCTTTGTTCGCAGCTGAATTCTTCTTGTTTCGTTCAGAAACTTCATTGAATTTTGGATCATATTTCCATCTGTTGCAGAGGGTTACCAGTTTGTTGCTTGCTAGCCAGCGACCTTTACATTCCTCTCTACAGATGTCAGCAAAATTTTGTCTTATTACTGTTGCACCTTTAGACTCCCAGAATTGAAAGATCTCATCATCATCCTTCTCATCCCAACGATAAAATTTGTATAAAAAATCGAGTTAGCATTTAAATGTAACAAATAATTGCAAACATCATTGATTAAAAATTTCCTTAAACTCTCCAAACAACATCATCTTCACTTCTTCTGAAACCTCGACCACTCATTCCATGCTCTATCATATTTGGCCTTAATGATCTTCCTGACCCTTTTATTGGCCTCATCAGGGTAAAGCCTATTGTAATATAGCATGATTAGGTAATCAAACTAAATGATGGAGAAATATCTACAAATTAGATTTCATACATGTTTCTTTCCATACGTATAAGTAATCTGCTTGTAGACTCAACAATCGGAAGCTCATGTTCTTGAATTGTTGACAAACCTTGACCAGATGTCAACACTCTCTCTTCACCTCCAAGTGAAGAAATAGTACCTCTATCACCACCTCCAGATGTCAACACTCTCTCTTCACCTCCAGGTGAAGAACTGGCAGCTACGGGTGCAGAAGTAGTACCTCTATCACCAACACTATGGGCACTTGCACTTTGCCTCCCAATACTATCACCATTATTAATTTGAGCCCCAATACTATGGCCACCACGAAGTCCACCTCGCAGTCTATGAAGACCTGACATCTGTAAATATTTAACATAATAGAAATCAATATATATTGCATTAAATTTTAAAAAAAGATTAAATCAAGTATCATATTTAAAAAAAAAACCTAAAATTAATCACTACTGTTATCAGAATCAATATGAGTGTCTTCATCATTTTCTGAATCATCACTACTAAATATTTCATCTTCTTCAACAATATTAGTGTGATTAACCTCCCCGGCCAGGGTTATAGAATCCAATAATGTAACATCAAACTCTTCAAGACAAGATAATTTATTTATTGTGTTGTTTGCATCATCTTGGAATGGATCATCTGGTGATTGAATTGTGCATCTCGACTTTGTCTTAATCACCGAAAACCAAGCTCTTCTTTCATTATTCGGATTGGGCCATGGAGTAAAATAAACTTGTTCATCTTGTTGGGCTAATATAAATGTATCTTTACCGGCATATCTTCGAGTTGATTTAACCTCAACCAATCTATATTTAGAACATACTCTTGTTCCAGAAGGTGTAGGATCAAACCATTTACAATTGAAGACTATAACTCTTTTGGTTGGTACTCCAGGATATTCTACAACAAGAACTTCTTGAAGTACTCCATAATAATATGTATGTTATCCAATAAGCGCGACTCCAGAATTATTGGTTTTTCGTGTTTGTGCGAATTCAGATATATGGAAGCAATATCCATTCACAAAATACTTTGGATAAGTCTCTACTTGTTTAATCAGACCCCAAGATAAGCTCTTTAAAAATGGATCATCAATGTAATTGTCAGGATTTCCAACCTAGGAAGAAAGAAACTAGATCATTTAGACTTAGAACATTAGCTTAAAATTATTTATAGTACACTTACATAATCATGAAACCATTCTACAAAGTTTCGGTTTCCATCATTCATAGATGTAGTATAAGCACTGATCATAAACTTAAAACTATTAGGATTTTAAGAAGACAACTTAACCAAATGAGTGGACTTATATAGAAAATCTTACTTGTAAAAGGGATCAACTTCAGGGCAATTTAAGAGGACATATAGAGAAATCTGAATTTTTTCTTCATCGGTGAGAAATCGAGTTCTACACATGCCTGCAGGTCGACCAAGATAGTTAAATATTAAAAATGGTGGATTCTTAGATGTCTCTCCACCATCATCGTATCGAGGAACTTGTATATTTCTAGTTTGGACATACGACTCAAAATAGTGGGAGCAAAATATAGATGTCTCCTCGAGCAAATATGCCTCACAAATTGAACCCTCCACACAAGATTTATTCTTAACCTTTTTCTTAAGATTGCCCAAGAACCTGAACAATGATAAGTTGTTTATAAGTTTATATTTAAATTAAATATACAACATAAGTTTATTAGAATAATAATTACCTCTCAAACGGATACATCCAACGATATTGTACTAGACCACCTACTTTGGCTTTGTAGACTAAGTGTATAGGTAGATGTTCTATTACATCAAAAAAAGATGGCGGAAAAATCTTCTCTAACTTGCATAGAATGATAGGAATATTATTTCCATCACCTCTAGTCTATTTTCATCCAAAACAGGGCAACATAAGTCACGTAAAAAAAAATACTCAACTCACTTAAAGTTTCCCAAATAGGATTAGGCAAACAACTGAATGCAATAGGAAGCAATCTCTCTATAAAAATGTGGCAATCATGACTCTTCATATGTTGTAATGTACAAGTTCGCAAATCGACACACGATCCCAAGTTAGATACATATCCATCTGGTAGCTTCAGACTTTGAACCCACTCGCAAACTTTTCATTTTTGCTCCATATTCAAAGTGTACTGCACTTTTAGTTTCAATATTTTCCCATTACCCATGTCCTGCAATGCTAGAGTGGGACGATTACAATGCACAGTAATATCCTTTCGTGCATTTAGATTATCTTTGGTCTTACCTTTGATATCCATCACTGTGTTGAACACATTTTGAAATACATTGCTCTATGTATGCATGGCATCTAAGTTGTGAGGGTTCAACAAATCATTCCAATAAGGTAAATCCCAAAAGATACTGCGTTTCGTCCAATGATGACTTTCTTCATAGTCTGTTGCTTCATAAGCTATCACTGTATCAACTATTCGAGGAATGTGCATAGTCATCTCATTTATTTCATCTCCAGAACACTACCTAGGTGGAACATTCTTTTCCACTTTATCTTTCAAGAAATCTTTTCTATTTCTTTGAAATTGGTGATTCATGGGTAGAAACTGTCTGTGATAGTTAAAGTGACAAACTTTTCTGCCATTCTTCAAATAAAATGCTTTAGAATCATCCATGCAGTAAGGACATGCTAATTTACTAGCTGTTGACCAACCAGATAACATACCATAAGCGGGAAAATCATTAATAGTCCAACAAAGTGCAGCCCTCATGTAGAAGTTCTGTCTTTTGGAGACATCATATGTTTGAACTCCTTCATCCCATAATAATTTTAAATCATCGATTAATGGTTGCAAGCAGACATCAATTTTAGATTTTGGATTACTTGGCCCCGGGATGAGAATCGTTAAAAACATGTATTCTCTCTTCAAACACATGTTAGGAGGTAGATTATATGGAGTCATAATCATAGGCCAACAAGAATACACCTTACCATCATGGTTGAATGGGCTAAACCCATCCGAGCACAGTCCTAGTCTAACATTTCGTGGCTCTAATGCAAAGGAAGGATTTTTTCATCAAAATATTTCCATCCTTCCGCATCACTTGGATATGATAATATGCCTCGTTCACGTCTCTTATCATAATGCCACATCATGTGTTTAGCAGTTGCATTAGAATCATATAATCATTGTAATCGAGAAACTATGGGTAAATACCACATCTGTTTTTTTGCGATTCGGTTGCCTGTTCGAGCATTCTCCTTAAAACGAGTTTCTCCACAAAATTTACAATTAAGCTTGGCAGCATCATCCCCACGAAACAAAATACAACCTGATGGACATGTGTCAATTTTTATATGGCCACAACCAAGTTGAGACACTAGTTTCTTAGTCTAATAAAAGTCGGGAAGCATCCGAAGATGGTAAATCTCTTTTATCAACTAAATGATTTCATCAATGCATCTTGCAGATATGCTGTGGTCAGTCTTGATACTCATTATCCGAGTTGCGATCGACAAAGCTGAATGATCCTCACATCCATCCCACAAAGGAGATTGAGCCGCACATAACAAATCGTAAAATTTCTTATACTCATCATTCGGTTCTTCTGGTTCATGAACGAAATTAGGACCCCTTGCATTCATATTCATTTTCTCAAAATTATTTAAACCATCTGGGTCACTATCTATAGTTCTAGAGAAAATGCTTGATGTGGTTTCTCTATGATTATGCCAATAATAATACTCTCATTGAAAACTTTTTATGTATAAATAGTGCCTAACTGTATCAGAGATTTGAAATTTCACACATTGACATCGTAAGCATGGACAACGAAATTTTCCATTAACTTTGAAATCCTTCACCTCACACGTAAAATTAATAAAATTCTCTACTCCCCATATGAAATCCGAACGTAAATTCCTAATTTGAGGATGTAATCGAGTGTACATCCAACGACGATGTTCTGGTATTTCTATCTATATTGAAATAAATGAAAATAGTTAGCTTATTCATTATATATATATATATATTATAATATATATATATATATTAAAAATAGAGCCTACCTATTTTTCTCGTTTTCTAATTTAAAAAAAAAATAACCTACATACATTAAAAGTATCTACACACACACACACACACACACACACATATATATATATATATATGTTAACAGTAACTTATATATATTAAAAACAATATATATACATGTTAATGAGTCATATCACAAACCTATAACAGAAAATTATAAGTCATATCACAAACTTATAGCATAAAATTATAAGTCATCACCAACATATAACATAAAATTATAAGTCATATCACAAAAATTTAACTCTAGTAGTTTTGAGCAGTATATTCATAGGATACATATCTTTGAATTTCTTTTAAGAATTTGTGTTGTATGCTGGAAAGTGATGTCAACGACCTGTACCTACACAACCCAAGAAGCAAAAAACTTAAAATTTCAGACATAAACACAATTGGGTAAGAGAATATTAATACACAAAGAGCACTTAATCCACTATATATTATCACACCATGGTCACTCTGATCCCTTCAAAACAAAATCTGCATGAGTTTCTAATATTGTTATGCTTATAAGTTGCTGTAAAAGCCCTTGAGATTTCTAACTATTTGCAGCAATTTACACAGCCTCTAGAATACTTGAGGTGACTATCATGTATATTATGTGAAGCATTTCATGCTCTCCTTAGCATGTCCTATCTGCTGTTGCAAATCCTATGGTGCTAATCCTGCATATCCCACCTCTTTGCATATTAAATCTGCTGTGAAATATTGTTGGCTAAAAGCTGCAGATGGTCTGTTAATTAAAACTTCTTGTTCTTTGCCCTTAATTGAGTTTATTATGCAACTCTTACTTGATATGACAATAATGTAGAATCTGCTATATACACTACAAGAAAAACACTTTTTAGTAACCAAAATCTAATGAGGGTATAAAAAAGTGGTCACTAAATGTATGTTTTTCTTAGTTTTACTGAGGGTAATAAAATTTCCTAGTTGAAGATAAAATCTTTAATGACGAATTCTAATTTCCCTCATAATTAGATCCAAATCCTCTCATTATTCATATAATTAAAAAATCCGCTCACTATTTGCTAACTATTTACCGCCATGTAATCCCACCAAATTAATTGGTGAAATACTTTACATAAAAAAACATATAGTTTCAAAAAAAAAATATCAAGCCTTTTATTAAAAACTAAAAAAAACCCTAATACTCTTTACTTATAAAAAATAATAGAAAAACGCATTCTTCTCATCGGCGGTTATCGAATTAAAGAACAAATTAAAAGAGAAACCTTCGTTTGGAGAAGAATTCACTATCGTCTGATTAACCTCTCGGCCCCCTCCTCCATGAATAATTGATTTTTCTTACGTGCACCCTACCTAGCCAGGCAAGTAGGTTCTTTATGTATATTTTTTAATTTCATCAATAATTTTGTGTTGCAACCATTTTCCCATTGTCATCGCAAGATTGCCGATTGATTCTACTTGGCTCCGATGTCGACAAGTGCTTTCCTTGGGCTATATCTTGCTGGGTTTCAGGTAATTTGGTGTTAATTGTAATTAAATTTACATCAGTCAAGATTCTTGTGAATTTGAATTTCTTTCTTGTGAAAATATTTTGAGGGCTGATTTTCAATTTTCAGAACTCTTGCTGGCTTGATTTATTGAATTAGATAGTTTCACAATCATTTTAATTTGTAGTGGTGACTTGGAATTGCTGAAATGAACTGTGTGTGAATTTAGTATGTTAGAAAAGATTTGAAGAGGACATCTTTTTTTAGGGTACTTCCATTTTGATTAATTCATAGAACAAACTATTGATAAAGTTAAGGCTGCTAGTGATTTTTAAAGAAGTTCATGTGTACTTTATAAATTACAGAAAAAAAGATTATGTTAATGTACTTTAGTTCATTTTTTATTCCTATATAACATGTAGCATACTTTGGTTTCATTAATTTCTTATTGATTGTGATTATGGTTTTTTTTTTTTTTTTTTTTTTTTTTTTTTTTTTTTTTTTTTTGCAGAAAGAGTTGTGTGTTTAAAAAGGCTTGATGGAAAATTAAGATCAGGCATAACATTATGAAAATATTTGTTGGAGATAAGGTCAATGACAATCCCAAGATTGTAAGTATATACACAATCTCTTTTGACACTTCTCATTTTCTTTCAATATATTTGAATATATTTTGTGTTATATTGCAATAAATGTAAAGTTAGTATTTTTTTAGTGTTTTTCCATAGATTTGTACATGCATGAATCGAGAAGTTGACTATGGTGTTTCTGCCATAATAACTTATGTTCTCAAGAAATAATTTATAATTATTTCTTTCTAGCAATATAATTTCATATTCTTCTTATATTTAATATTTCGCAGAAAGCTAGTGGGGTTGGTCATGTTGTGAGAATTGGGTTGCTTTTCTTATGTTTGTACTTGTTCTTTTATACCACATATTAGTTATGTTTACATTGTTAAGAGATTGTCTTTTTGAAAAACTTCTATGCACTTTCGCGTATTGATGTTGCATTATAATTACATCTACTTAAATTTTTCTTGTAGCTTGATTATTTGCAACTCGTGCTCGAAAGATAGAGTCAAGAAATTTGGAGATGAAATAAGTAGATGGAGTGAATAGCATGCAAGTCAAGATATCTGGAGGTGGCTTATATGCTTGCGTTTATAATATTTTTACATGAATTAAGTGGCTTCTACTTGTATTGTCTTTTATTAATCTATTATTTTGTGTTAATAGTTTGAACATAAACATATTCATCCACTAATTTTTCTTACTGTCAATTGTTGGGATCAAATGAGTTTGATTATTAATTGACTATGTATATATTTCTTGTGTTCAAAAGTTATTGTTTGCTATTTAGATTAATTATTCTTCTTGAACTTTTTTTTTTTGTAGGTTGTCTCTTCAAGAAGAATTCAAGTACATGTATACTAAAAGAGTTTATTACAATTTATTTTTGAAGCAATCAAGGATCCTTATTATCCTACAGATAATTTTGCGCCCCTAGCCATAGTAGACATTAGGAATTGTTCACTAGAATTTGTATGGATCAAATACATTATATTTTTAATGTATGTATATTTAGTGGATATTGTATTGTGGTTGTTGTTATATAAAATATTGTTCATGAATCAGGTTATATATATTATATATTTGGCAATAATATATATGTATATATATATATATGTATGTATATATTAGTGAGGAACGTATCAATATATAATGAGAGGATTTATGTCATTAAAATATTAATTAATGAGGAGTATTTAATATAATAAAAAAACTCTCATCATTTTAATTAATTTTTAATGAGGGTATAATACTATCACTAAAAGTATTAACATATTAATGAGGAGAACTATTTACCCTCATTATTTACTTTTAACTAGAGATGCAATAATGAAGGGCCATGAGGGGATATTTTCCGTCACTAGAAGTCTTTAATGAGGGGTTTTGGACATTTAGTGACAAAATTTTCTCTCATTAAAACTCTATTTTCTTGTAGTGATAATATGCTCAAGCATGTAAGTGAGTTGTGTTTGTTCGAGCATGTGAAGTGAGTGTTTTAATGCTGCCTATGTTGTGAAATACTCCCAGATCCTGCCTGCATGCTCTATCTTCTTGGAATTGAAAGTTAGATGATTTTTGGATCTGGTTTTCGCTCTGCGGTTCTTAACTTGCTTCTCCTAAAGCAAGTTACTTTTTCTTAACTTTCAAGTTATGAGATCACTATCCTGAATTACTGAAAAAAAAATACATCTGCTACTGCAGTCTTTCTGCTTTACTAGTCCTGACATGGTGGAGCTTTCCTTCTGAGTTATAATCCTCTCGGGGTAATGACTGATATATTAAGTTGAAGTATGGAAGTTTACCGTCTTTATTCTGTCAATTTTGTGTAATACACCTCTTTCATCAATTGCCAAAAATAAAATAAAATTACTAATATCCTGACCTTTAAAGTTTGGTAACTAAAATGACAAAAAACGAAGGTGGGATACCAATATCTTTTAAAGCGTAAAGGTAATTAAGTGACTAGATGCATATATAGTTTACCAACCAAAGATCAAATTAATTAAGGTAATCACACCCGATCAGTTACCAAGTGAGATTATATATTGAATAAAGTTAAATAAAAATAAGTTGAAAAAATATTTTCTCATAGAATTAATAATACATGCCAAAAACAAGTGGAAACTCATTTCATAATAATAATAATAACAAGGAGTAATCACATGACACACCATGCAGTTGAGATAAATTGTTCAAAACTGCAAAATATTGCTCAAGAATTCAGATTTCCAAGAACTTAATTATGTCACTTAGCAGAAGGTGATAGGTATTTAAGCAATCTGTGTGTGCATGTGTGTGACAGCTTATTATTTGCTTGGGTATTATTGGACTCCTAGTGTTAGAACTCAGCACAGCTAGCTAGTCTAAATGTACAATTAAAGTATAATAAAATTGAAGATCTAGCTTCTAATGTGCACACCCAGACATAAACCGCAAATTAGATTATTAAACCAACCAACTTTTAAAGGTTTTTATTTGGTAAAGGCTAAATGGAAGAGTTTACATCATTATAAATTAGTATATAGAGAATAAAATTAACTGTGATTAACAGCATATAAATATTCCTCCTAGCTAGTTGACAGCAGCTTAATTTATCATTTAACACATACTTAAGCAGTAAAATGTCCAAGATAACATCAACTCGCTCAGTTTATAACTCGTTGAATTGAGATATGATACAAATAAATTCAAATATACATCAGTAACATTTAAATCATCCACCGCTAGCATATTGATAAGGAGCTGACTGCAGGCTTACTGCAACAACAAACGTTTTAGAATCCCATTCCTTTACTGGATTTCTAATACTAACAACACCACCCATATTCAATTACACATCTTCTGTAAAAGGAAGCCCTCTTTCCTCAAAATTATATAGGTCAAAGATTCCATTTTTAGCACTAAATTGAAGCTGCAGAGACTATTCTATTATATTCTATTCAACTCTGTTTATAGACCAGCAAAAGCAAAATCAAGAACATAATGTAATTTCAATTTCCTGTAAGACAACCATTAACATAAAATCAGAAATAAAATTATTTAATCTAACTAGATGGATTATTTCACACTAAAGAAAATCCCAACACAAATCATTGCTCGGAACAGAAATTCGACTCATACAAAACACAAGAAGCCAACTCCAGAGATAATTGGTATGAAACTCGGGAAATCAAGAAGAAATTACACCCAGATGAGAAAGAAAGATTTTTTTTTTTAAAAAAAGAAAGCTTTCTTGCAACACAACAGAAAAAAAAGGTGGAGAGAGAGAGAGATGACCTCTTTTACAGTCTTCTTCCCTCACCGAAACAAAATGCGATGTCTTCTTCGACGAGACGACGAGGCAAATGCATCGTGGATTCTTCTACGATGACGCTCAACAAAGAGGGCTTTGGAAGTGAATAAAGAGGTGGAACGACGCTGAACAAAGAGGGCTTTGGAAGTAAAAATAAAATTGGGAGAAAATTAAAGTGTAATTTAAAGCGGAACTTTGAAACACCCCAAAATTGGCCCCGAATTAAAGTATTCCAGTGGTGTGTTGAGCCTGCAGGAATTTACTGTTGGAATACGAGGGCTTTATATAGAATTTCCAGCGGTAATACGGGTTTGCTGGAATTTCATTTTAAATCCAGTGGTAAACGGGCCCGTTGGAATGTCTGCTAGAATTTTATTTAATTCCATCGGTGCACGGGTCTGCTGGAATATCAGTTAGAAAAAGCCAAATTTCTAGTAGTGTTAATACTTGTGCAAATGATGAGATAGAAAATGAGAGATGAATATCTTCATGAAATTACAAGTGTTAATATGGTTAAATAGCCATTATTACTTAGTAAATAATGTAAATAACCACTTTTTAAAAAAATACTAATGTTTTTAGCCTTTTAGGATGTGAATATACATCAATACCCTTAGTTCCATATAACTAATTTTTGAATATAATGTATTTTTAACATTAATTAATTCCTAAAATAAAAAGTGTTAATATGAGAAAATAGCCATTATTACTTAGTAAATAATGTAAATAGTCACTTTTTAAAAATATAATGTTTCTAGGCTTTTAGGATGAGAATATACATCAATACCTCTAGTAATAATAAATAATTTTTAACATTAATTATTTCCTAACATAAAAATACCTTAATATATTAACAAAAAAAAATTATGGACGATGATTTCAAAATCTATCTTTTGCAGCCTAAAAATATATATCTTTCACCACCATTCTACATCAAAGTCTCAGAAGTCATACTGTCGGATTTTTGTTGTCGTCTTTTGTTATTGTAGTTATCGTCTTGTTGGTGTTGCCATCTTCTATCACTGATGTTGCTGGAGATGAAAATCAGAAGATTCAACTGCCGTCTCTACCAAGGTTCAAAGACAGTCATCGCTGAATAATTATGGACGATGATTTTAAACAATCTCATCCTCATAATGAATACATGAGTACACGAGTGCAACAACACGAGTAGGCCAAGTTGTGTTCTCGTGCAATAGTTCAATAATGATTTAATACACGAGTACACAATTAGTTCAATATGGCAGTTCAAAATAACTTATACACGAAACATGATTAGGATCGTTCATGTACACATGCAGCAGTTGATCATTAAACTAATACACGACAACATGAGTATGCCTATTCGTGTACCCATGCAATAGTTAAAAAATGCATAGATATACGAGTGCATGAATTTGATAATTTGTGCCCTCGTGCAACAATTAAAAATGAGATATTGCACGAGTTCACAAATAAATTGTTGCACGAATAATCTCCAATATTCATGTACCGAAAGAAATTGATTCGTGCACCAAAGAACATTCAATTTTTTCCACTCATTCCAAAGAAAAATTCAAAAAACTTAAATATCTAGATCGATAAAGAGTGCAGATTTGTAAATATCATATACCTTATTGTCGCAAAAAAGAACATGCATGATGTCAATAAAATTTTTAAAAAAATCCCAAATTCGCAAAGAATCTCTAACTTTCGATATTGCAACATATAATATATTGTTGAAACGGGGATTAGAGAGAGGAAGAATTATGATAATCTTCAAAAATCATAGCTTGATGATCTTTACCAATGGTAGTTTTGTTTCAATTAATAAAATAAAGATTGAAAAATGAGAGAAACGAGAGAACGACGTTTGCAGAGGGAAGAGAGAGAAAATCAGATCTTTAAATATATAGATATACATAAATAATAAATCTTAATAATTAATATGGATTTAAGGGTATTATAGTACTTTTTTTATGGTGTTAATATGAGAAAATAGCCATTATTACTTAGTAAATAATGTAAATAGCCACTTTTTAAAAATATAATATTTCTAGTCTTTTAGGATGAGAATATACATCAATACCCTTGGTAATAATAAATAATTTTTAATATTAATTATTTTCTAACATAAAAATACCCTAATATATTAACAAAAAAAATTATGAACGATGATTTCAAAATCTATCTTTTGTACCCGTCTTGTTGTTGCCATCTTCTGTCACTGATGTTGCTAGAGACGAAAAATCATAAGATTCAACCGCCGTCTCTGTCAAGGTTCAAACGCCCTAATCGCTGAACAATTATGGACGATGATTTCAAACAATCTCATCCTCATAATGAATACACGAGTAGTCCAAGTCGTGTTCTCGTGCATTAGTTCAATAATGATTTAATACACGAGTACACGATTAGTTCAATATGGTAGTTCAAAAATAACTCATACACGAAAACACGATTAGGATCGTTCGTGTACACGTGCAACAGTTGATCATTAAATTGATACACGACTGCATGAGTATGCCTCTTTGTGTACTCATGCACTAGTTAAAAAATGCATAGATACACGAGTACATGAATTTGCTAATTTGTGCCATCGTGCAACAATTAAAAATGAGATATTGCACGAATTCATAAATAAATTATTACACAAATAAACTCTAATATTCGTATGCCGACAGAAATTGATTCGTGCACCAAAGAACATTCAATTTTTTTTCACTAATTCCAAAGAAATATTTAAAAACCTTAAATATCTAGATCGATAAAAAGAGTGCAAATATATAAATATCATATACCTTATTACCGCAAAAAACAACACGCACGATGTCAACAAAATTTTTAAAAAATTCCAAATTCACAAAGAATCTCTAACTTTCGATATTACAACAAATAATTTATTGTTGAAACGGGGATTAGAAAGATGATGAATCATGATAATCTTCAAAAATCATAGCTTGATGATCTTCACCAATAGTAGTTTTGTTTCAATTAATAAAATAGAGATTGAAAAATGAGAGAGACGAGAGAACGACGTTTGCAGAGGAAAGAGAGAGAAAATTAGATCTTTTTTTCTAATAGTATTGATATATGAATATATAGATATACATAAATAATAATTCTTAATATAAATATGAAATTAAGGGTATTATAGTACTTTTTTTATGATAATGGCTAGAAACATTACTTTTTTAAAAAATGGCTATTTAAATTATTTACTAAGTAAAAATGGCTATTTAAAAATTTCCCCTTTTTTCATGATAATGGCCAGAAATATTACTTTTTTAAAAAGTGACTATTTACATTATTTACTAAGTAATAATGTCTATTTAAAAATTTCCCTCAAATAAAAATACCCTAATATATTTAAAAATAAATCACGAACGTTGATTCATAGTAATCTTTTCTCACCCACAAACAAAAACAACGCTGATTCATAATAATATTTTTTCACCCTCAAACTAAAAACAATACATCTCGCCGCCATTGAAGTCGAGACTCATAACTCAAGACTGAAAAAAAAAGTAGATATCTTTCGCCGCTATTTAAGTCGAAGTCTCACACCTCAAAACTGACAAGTCTTTTGCATTCAAGTCAGAGTCTCACAAGTAACTATTATCATATATCTTATTGTCTTCTTCTGTCGGTGTTGTTGTCAAATACGAAAACTACAAGATTCAACTGTCGCTGAACAATCATGGACGATGATTTTGAACAACCTCATACTCATAACGAACAATTCCCTGAACAAGCAACAATTCAATATTTATCATAAACATGATGCATGAGTATAGAGTTTGTTTTTCTCTCTTTGGAGTTGCATGCGCTGCAGAATCAAACCCAATCAGTCCAAGTAGGGAAATCTAGTATATTGTAGTTTGTTTTTAGTGATGGGATTGATTTTGCGTTGCAGCTGATTATAACTTTAGTCTGTAAAAATTATGAGAGTAAGAAATTAATTTGTTTCTTTTGTTGGATTGTATAGTAGAATATGTAGAATAATTTGCACTATTCTTGTTAGATTCGTCTCAACTGGCGACCAACCGAATTAAACGAAATTAATGAAAAGACTATAAATATGACTATCGTCCTAATTTTCTCATTATATTTTGTCTTAATTTACTCATTATATTTAATAGTGCATAAGTACGCATAATCGTGTGTCTTTATAGTTTTAAACCTGATGCACGAGTACACGAATCAACATAACGTGTATCTGTGCATTTTAAAATTACTGCACGAGTACATACGGATTAACTCGTGCATTCATGCACCCTTGAATTTGTGTAGCAATCTGATTATGCTTTAATAATAATTCGATGCTACTTTTATTTATAATATTGATGGTTATGTATGCAGGATGGTTGGAGATGGAAGAGGAGTCCAACTATTAATGTCTATCACACGATTAATCTTTATTGTTAAGAGAGCATTATTCCAGAGATTAAGAAAACTTTGAAAATATTTGGATATAATAAGTGGAATGAGTTTATGAGTTCATGTTTTAGTCATTTGACGAGGTTTCCAGAGAATACAGTAAGATGTAATAAATCAATCCACCATGTGGTATCTCGTCAGATAGTATTTGATGATGGTGACATGACTAAGTTGTGGTTTAGAGTAAATAATAAGAATTTGCGATTCAGTAGAGAAGAACATGCATTGGTGACAGGTTTGAGATTCGGAGGCTCAAATTTCAATCTAAATGAAAATCATTCGATTCTAGATAACTATTTTTATAGTAGATTTCTAGAAAAAAAAGAAGATAACCTTATCCAATTTATTGAGTCAGTTTATACAGAGAACATTAGGTTGTAATGCCTCTAATTATGTCAAAGTGGCGAAGATTTTATTTATTATATTTTATTTGGATTTGACATAAGTAAGACAAATGTTGCGGATTGGATTTGGGCATTGGTTGACGATGAAGAAGAATGGGAATTATTTTCTTGGGGCAACTATTCGTACCAAATTTTAGTGCATTACGTAAATCATATTTTCACTGATATTACGTTAAGTGAAAGAAAAACGTATCACTTGTATGGATTTATCACTGCATTTTAGGTATGTTTAGTTAATATAATTTAAACACATGTTTGATATATGTGAGTATTTAATAACTTGATTAGTTTTTTTTTTTAAAGGCATGGATATATTGTGTTATACCAAAGTTAGGAATTGCAAGTGGGGGCATTATTTCTACGACTAGCATACCTCAAATACTACGATATGTTTTCAATATGATTGAACCCGAATGATATGTCTCAAGAGGTAGAAAATAACAATTAAATTATACATTTAATATTTAATTATGTTTAATTTGTTTAACGTGTTGATTTTTGCAGCTATACACCACATTAGATGCTACTGGTCGAGAAAAGGCAAAGATGTATTAGATTAGTATAGAGCTTAGGGGCACCCCATTTCTTGTGCTTTATAACCAGTATGAGGCAAACTTTAGAAAAAGATGACAACCGCCGAATGAGATTTCTAGACAACATTGAGAGGTGTGTGCTACTCCAACACAACTGACACAACTCCCTCAACCTACCCAATTTTTGAAGGAGGCGCGTAATGTAAGAGTATGTCATCTTGCTCAAGGCTTATTGAATGGAGACCACGTATCTACACATCTCCCACATTTGTTGGACGAGGATGAAAATGAATATGTTGTTAATATTGTTGAGTATCATATTGATCATGGTCCATCTAGTTTAGGTGGCCCTAATAACAGACAAGGTGATGGCATGCCTAAAGGGCTATCCTTTGGCCCAGATGACTCGATATATGGCTTCACATCATCACAGAGGCAAGCATTAGTACATGAAATAGGTGAATATACATTTGGTCGAGTGATGGGCTAGATGGATATTGTCATCCGGTAACATATAGAGAATGTACTACGTCGCGTCCTTTCTAAATTCATGACACAGAATACAAAGTTGTATGAAAAGGAGAATGGTCATGAGACGACGAATGAGAATAGTCATGAGACGACCATGAAACCTTCAACCCCCATTGTATTACATAATGATTGCAATGATGATCGATAGAAGATGTCCGTGGTTGAGATAGAAGTCTGTGAGACATATGAGCCATTAAGTGGTATTAGGCCTGATTTTCGAGAAGTTAGAAAAAGGGTACCATCTATTGTGCTGCAAAGTCCATTTCTCCCTGATGATATAAGAGGAAAAGATTATAAAAAGTTTTTGAAGTCGAAAGCCAAGTAAGTTAACATTCTTATGTTATTAAATTGTTTCTATTTACTAAACTAATTTATATATATACTGTTTTGATAACTTTTATGATTACAGGAGGAATGTTGGTGTAGAATTTGACGTTGGTGCATCGCTTTTTCGTCAAATTGAGAACTCAAACACTCAGATTGAAAACTCATATCTTGATGCATATCTAGCCATAATCCATACAGATCCTTCATTTGCAAAATTGTATAATGTTCGTATCGATATTGTGGTTACAAGTTCTTCATTCTTGGTATGTATTATTTTTGCTTGTATGGTCTTAATTTATTTATTTTAAAAAAATTCGTGCATTTAGCAGCACTACAATTCATTTAACATTAAAATTAATTTATGCATGAAGAAAAGAGTTGGACAACACTTGTGTACTATTAGGAAATACAAATGATGTAGTAATACACGAAAGTAATCAATCGTGTATCTGTACAAATGTTAATATTTGTGTAAGGTTAATAATTTTCTAATGCTACATGAGTACATGAGTTATAAATCAAATTTTCATGAAATCCAGTAATACACAACATTAATCACTCGTGTATATGTACAAATTTTAATTTCGAATAATGTTAATAATTTTCTAATGTTATACGAGTACACGAGTTTTAAATAGAATTTTTGTGTAATTGTGTAGCCTTTAAAATTATATTGCTACACGAACAAATGCCTAATTGTAATTGTGTTTCCCTTAAAATCGTTTAATATTGTAGCCCTAAAAAAATTTATTTCGTGCATGAATACATACATTAAAGTATTTTGTACAAGTGTCAGAGCATGAAATTGTACCAATACACGAACACACGAGTGCATAGATTCATTTAAATATCATTTACTCTGTGTAGACTGTTAGTGTCATATGTGACACCAATCATAGAAGCTTGGATTGGATTGATTCAAAGTGTCACTGCACTATGGGCTATGGCTATTTATCAAGAGCTCTATATTGCTCTTATTTTAAGTGATTGATTGCCATTTATCTTTATGAAAATTGATAAATCACTTCAATATTTTGTTTTTCCAAGTTCATCACCACTGTTCTGGACAACACTCATAACAATGCACATGAATGTGATTTGAACTTCCTGAAGACAGCTCAATAGCAAGGAGTTTGAATTGAGCTGAGAAGAAGACTGTTGTGCATCGTGCCACAATAGAAATTGTTCAACATGCTAAGTACTTCCAGCTAGCTTGAGTGATCGCCTGAAGTCAGCCTGTGAACATACAAAAGATTCTGCTGTGCTACTTGATGAAGCCATGCACGACATTGAAGGCTTTGAACCCGAGCTATAATTCAAAGGTCCAATGACGCGACTTCGAGCGAAGAAATTACAAGGATATCTACAAGTGTTAATTCACAAGAAGTTCGAAGAATTGGAAGATGCGAAGGGCAGCCATGTGTTAGTTAATTTATTAACTAATGAAGAACAAGATCACACCATGGAGTATCACACTTGAGGAGTGAAGATAAAGTGCACATGTGCATGAAGAACAAGCTTGAGGAGTCGACGTGCATGCATGAAGAAATTCGGCCCTTATTCAATTTAATTAGGGGTTAAATTTTATCTAGACTATAGTATTTATTTTATTTTATTTAAGACTATAGTAGATAAGATTTTATTTAATATTTTGTCACAATTTTCGTCCATGGTTGAATAGGTTTGACTAGAATTGTATTTAAGGCAATTTCTTACCTTGAATAGAATTCTAGTTTAGGTATTTTTCTAGCATAGTTAGAGATCCTTTTTGGATCAGTTTTTAGGTCTTTTTTAGCTTAAATTTCCGTCCCCCTTAAGGCTTATAAATAGGGGAACCATGTTACATTGATATTTTAGACATTGTTGATTAAATTTGCCTTTGCATTCAATTTGTGTCTCAACCGTTTAAAGTTTTTGATTATTTTCTCGAAAATACTCATTCTTGAAGCCTAGCAAACTTTGAGTCTTATATCAAGGGAATGTTCTAACTCACATAAGGAATTAAAAGGAACTCGCTATCCGAAGAACAACTTGAAGATTCGTTTTCATCGTACAAGATACGCCGGGAATTAATCGGGTTGCAATTCAACAATACTATCATCATCAACACCATCTTCGACATCCTTCACCATCATCAAGTCGCCCATAACACTCTCAACCCACCAGATTTGTTCGAGGCCAAGTTCGAGCTCAAATCAAGATCCACTCATCGTGTTCCACATCCAATACCGTAAGTCCTTCGCAGCCTTAACATATCCTATCTTCCCTAGCCATTCTTAACCCATAATTCTTGTCCCAAAAACCCCTCTTTTTCCTAGCCATATTAACTGTCCCAAATCAGCCCCTTTTCATTAGATTTTGTGTATTATTTTTGTGTCGTAGTCTAGGTATCATAGTTAGGTCTAGTTCGTCTTCTATTTTGTTTTTGAGTTGTTTATCATTTAATTCAAATTATTCTCATTATTAAAGTCTTTAGAGTAGGATTGAGTCCTTCCAAGTTGACGTGTTCTTTCCTAGAAGTCTTCCGCGCGTTCTCGTATCTTGTACAAATCATCCGGGTTACATCACTACATGATACAGACTCAATTTCGTATATGTTTACCTTATCTTTTTACTCGTTTTTAGTACTTTTAGTCATGTCTAGAGTCTGTTAGGAAGTAAAGTGTGATAGAGGGAGAAGAAGCACGTTTGGATCCATTATGGGCGTAAAAGTGGTGCCTACTACATTAAGGGCATAAAGAGGATGGTGAAGCTTTGAAAGTCTGTTGCGAATTAAGCACAAAAATTCAGCAACTACATCTACTCAACAACCTGAATCCATATCAGCAGTAGTTCAGCAATAGGTGGGGATTAACGGTTCTGAAAATAGAGAGAAGAAAAAGAAAGAAGAAATGAAAAGAAAAGAGAAGATAATGAGAGACAGAGATGAAGCACTTCCCTGAATTTCCACAGCACGACCATGGTGGCGAGGTGAAAGGATCCAACTAATTTCATGCCCCTGTGTGGGCTGGGTTGGGCCGAGTGTGGCCATTTGAACAACTATAAATACTAAGCTTTCACTTTCATTTCGGGGACACACTTGAATTCATTTACAATTTCACACTTTAGATTTCTACAATTTAGTTTGTGAATACTCTACACAGCAGTCGGCAGTTTGCCCTCGGCTGATGCGCGTACCTATTTTTGCCCAAATCTGGAGTTGGGTCTAGAAGTTAATCTAGTTTGTTTTCTTTTACATCATGTGTTATTTATCTATTTTCACTTTATTATTTAATATGTTTTCTGGCTAAGTAATTAGTGTTCAAGTCAAATGTGAAAAGTATATAGGCGGAACGTATGCATGAGGCTAATCGATCTGAATTTATCTTGATTTGATTCCCAACTTCATTCTGGGCAGAACGATGACAGGGAAATGGTAAGGTTAGGAATTGACCATTCTTAACTAAGTTATTGTTTATGTAAGTCAGGGTGGAAGTAATGGCGATCGTACCCTGATGAGCTACTAAGTGATAAAGCAGGTGCTGATGCTTGGAGATTGAGATATATGTGGATATGGGCACACCGAGAAATGGGTACCATGTTCATCATCATTATGTCATCATCATCCTCATAATCACCTTCTTCTGTTTCATCATCACAATTTCAGTTACAATCTTAATCGATATCATTTTCATCTCTCTCAACATTAACATTCACATCACCACTATCTTTCTCGACATCCTCTCCATGTCTTCTTGGGTTAACAACTTCTATATGAAATGTAGCTACAATCGACTTGGGC
Organism: Perilla frutescens; assembly: GCA_026008535.1. Classification (NCBI taxonomy): domain Eukaryota; kingdom Viridiplantae; phylum Streptophyta; class Magnoliopsida; order Lamiales; family Lamiaceae; genus Perilla; species Perilla frutescens. The sequence goes on from BRKX01000012.1 coordinate 37,420,812, forward strand.
TGCTCAATCAAAGGAGAAATGGGAGGTCTAACATTTGACAAGTATCCCACTAGAGGTGTATATGAATATGGTAGAGAAAATGAATTTTGAGCATTACGTAAGCTAACAAAGCTGCTAGGCATTATCAAAGGTGGGCAATGTGATAAATGATTCATTGAATCTAAAGAATGAGTGACATAAAATTTCAGTATATCATTAGCTTCCATAACATGTCTCAAATCATCATCATCAGTTATTTTCATCCTCAAATTACTACCATTTGTTGCTTCCATAATATTGTATACGTCACTTGAATTATTCCCCGCTTCAATAAGCTTGCCAATCAAACCTAAAAGTGTATTATATGTCAATCCATCTCGTGGAATATGAATATATTTTTGCCTCTTATTCTCATATTTGTCCCCAAGTCTATTCCAAACATCTACATGAACAACAATAATATGTGTTCAGCTCATCTACAATCACTAAATTAAGAATAATTAATTGCATGTTATAGTAAAGTCTACAAATAAGGTTCTTACACGAGTAGGATAATTATATACTAGTTTACTAATCAAAATTATAATGGAACACGAGTACACGAGTGCAACAACACGAGTAATTTAATTCGTGTTCTCGTGCATTGGTTCATACATAACACATACATGAGAGCACGATTATGTTCGTTCGTGTACTCGTGCAGCAGTTGAACATTAAGCTGAACACGATTGCATTAGTATATTTATTCGTGTATACGTGCACAACTTCAAAAATGCACAGATACACGAGTACACGAGCAGTTCAATATAATAGTTCAAACATAACACATACACAAGAACACGATTATGCTCATCTGTGTACTCGTGCAGCAGTTGAACATTAAGCTGAAACACAACTACATTAGTATATTTATTCGTGTAGTCGTGCACTATTTCAAAAATGCATAAATATACGAGTTCATTATTCTGCTAATTCGTATCATTGTGCAAAAGTAAAAGATGTGTTTTCCACACGTCACAAATAAATTATTGCACGATTCAACTCCAATACTCGTGTACTGAAAGAAATCGATTCGTGCACCAACGAACATTCAATTTTTCCACCAATTCAAAAAAAAGAATAGAAAAGAACTTAATATCTAGATCAATAAAAAGAGTACAGATACATGAACATCATACCTTATTCACGCAAAAAACAACACGCGCGATGTCAACAAAACTTCATCAAATCGTCAAACTCGCATTGAATCCCTAATTTTTGAGTTTGCAACAAATAATTTATCACTGAAACGGTGATTAAATAAATGAAGAATCATGATAATCTCCCAAAATCATAGCTTTTGATCTTCACTAATGATAATTTTGTTCCAAATGATAAAACAACGATTGAAAATGAGAGAAGCGAGTCAAGAGAGAACGACAGTTCTAGATGGAAGAGAAAGTCGAGTTGTGTTTTTGCATTAGAGAGAAAGAAAACTATTTGCAAGTTGCAACCAACTCAAGGACAAGGCCAACATAAATTGGTGATGGAATCACTTTGTGTGTGTTTTTTTTGTAGCCGTATCATCAGCATTAAAAAATTAAATTGAGTGTTTGGGGACATGAAATTCAGCCATATTTTTAGCCCTTCAATTTGCATGCATGCCACAAGTCCTCTCATTGCAAAATTTGCATTTGATGAAGTTCAATTGTCACTTTTTCTTACGAATGCTAATTTCCTAGCTAGCTAGAGTCAAGATCTTGATATTTTATGATAGCTCTCACATGGTTGCATATATATGTTTGAGCTATTTAATTTATAGCTAAATTTCTTCCTACTTCGTTGTAGAAAGTAAAACCCCACACATGCATACATAGACAAATGTGAATGTATAATTTTATTAAATTTCAATTTAGCCAAAAGATATGAGATGGTGTACATACATGATGGTATACATGTCATGGCACATTTGTAATATATTATACACAAACACAATAATATATATGTATGTATGTATGTATATATGTATGTATGCATGATTCATGCATCAAAATAAGAAATATAATTATTTTTTTTTCTGTAACCTAACTTTTGTAATTACAATTTTTATAATCAAACGATTAATATGCACTTGAGATTTCTTATTACAATTCTTGTGTTACACTTTCAAATTATGAGTTTTTTATTTATATTTTTTTTCAATTTAGTTTTTTGTGATTTAGTTTAATTTTAAGATTTTTTTAGGGTTCACCCCACCCAATTAGGATTTATAATTATTTTGTAGTATTTAATTTTCAATTTAAAATTCTTTATTATGGTTGATTTATTCAAAAATTAAATTTTATAACTTTTTTAATTCATTTTTTGTTGATAAATATTGACTTTGATTATTTATGTTAGAATTAATTTTTATTTTGTAATTAATAAATATTATTACATTCATACTTTTGATAGTGAAACATATAGAAGCGTAATAAGAAATTCGAACCCATTAATACGTGCCTTTATCTGATGATTTCTAATCGTAACTATTAAGAGTGGTTTAGAATCAATTTCAAATTTATTCGTAACAATTATAATTAAAGTCATGTTGCATTTGTAAAATTACTTAAATATTAAAAATTTTAATTGAATTAATTAACCTATAATATCGATCAATATAGACATGCATTACAAAAAAAAATGGTTTTTAGAGACGACAAATGTCGTCACTAATACTAAACTTTTAGTAATGACATGTCGTTTCTAATTATCACATGTCATCTCTAATAAAAATTTTGTGATGACATTGTTGTCACTTAAAAATATTTTTTGCTAGAGCGTCTCTAAAAGTTTGTCCCAAATAAATTAAAAATTATTTTAAGTGACAACATTGTCGTCACAAAAAATATTATTAAAAATGACATGTAATTATTAGAAGATGACATGTTATTAGTTAAGTCTATTATTAGTTAAATGACATTTAATTTGTACATTCATTTGTTGGATGCATACCAACTCCAAAAACACTAAGATGAAGAAGTATCAAATTTATATCCATGTTCTTCAACTAAAAAATAAACTAGGTCAAGGGTCATTGTGAGAAGAAATGATGCATATGGTTCATGCATTTTAGGATTTAGATTTCATGACGAAAACATGTGGATACTACATACAAACCCTACAATCACAATGAATTTTTTTTAATATGATGAGGGGATCGATGTCACAGCTTACAAATTGTTTTATCACACTCAATCCTCCTTAATCTCGGTTTGGCCAGGTATCACGGGATGGGAGTTTCTCATTCTCCGACGCATGCCCACTTTTCCCCCTCTTGGGGCTTTCCGGACAACTACTGGTTTTGCCCTGCCATCGGGCTCATCAGGGGAGCGGCATCAGCACCCAACCAGTGTGTTCCCACCTTGTGCTCAATGCCCTCCTTGAATCTCATGTAGGCGCCTAGTATATTGTCCGTCAATATCATATCAAAGTACGCTCGCATGCGCTCCCGTGCGCCACAGTCGCACATCCTCGGCAATCCCCGCCAATCTCGGCTGAGGACGGATTGTGCGTGATAATGCAAGGTGCGACCTGTGACATCCTCCCCCACTAGATTTGTGGCCGTCCTCGGACACAGCGTGCACTCGCCTAAGGACTTACACTCATTACCTTACGCATCGAGGCACCTGTTTACTTGTCCATCCTCCGCAAGGATACACGAGTCCACCTTCTGTGTGCTCGGATCTCCCACTTGAGGAGCACCCGCAGTGGTTACGCAAGTCCTCCTCCTGAGTGCTTGGATCACCAACCACGGGGGGACATTAGGAGGATCACCACCCAAAAACCGATCGGCAAGTAGCACCCGCAATGCCCATACAAGACGGGCCTACGAGCCGGCCCGCTCTGATACCAAATGTCACGGGATGGGAGTTTCTCATTCTCCGACGCATGTCCATTTTTCTCCCTCTTGGGGCTTTCCGGACAACTACTGGTTTCGCCTTGCCATCGGGCTCATCAGGGGAGCGGCATCAACACCTAACCAGTGTGTTCCCACCTTGTGCTCAATGCCCTCCTTGAATCTCATGTAGATTCCCAGTATATTGTCCGTCAATATCATATCAGAGTACGCTCACATGCGCTCCCGTGCGCCACAGTCGCACATCCTCGGCAATCCCCGCCAATCTCGGCTGAGGACGGATTGTGCGTGATAATGTAAGGTGCGACCTGTGACACCAGGAGCGTTGAGGATTATCAAGGATTGCGACTATGAAGCACGTGAGCATATACAATTGAAAAGATGAATAAGAAATTGGATGTCTGATTGAGTTGCATCGGAAGGCATGGAGAACAATGCGGAATTGGAACGTTGGTTGGGTACTGATGTCATTCCCTTGATGAGTCCGATGGCGGGCGAAATTAGTTGTTGTCCCGAAAGCCTCATTGAGGGCAAATGTTGGCATGTGTTAGAGAAAGTCAGTCTCTCATCTCGTGACATTTGGTATGAAACTAACTCACAAGTCATAGTTGCTATCTCAGGATACATGCATGTTAGGTAATCCTGCTCGTGTGCACAACAATACATTAATGTTGATTATTACCATAAGGGCCACTCTCCTGTGTAGGGGTCTGATGGGCCGGCCCATAAACCCGGATCAGCCCAGAACAACTCTCCATTTTCAGCCGCGTGTACCTCACGCGCGCAGGCCACGCGCGGCGCGTGATGTACACGTGCCTGAATTATTTTTTTTATTTTTTCAATTTTTTTAATTTTTTTGATCTTTTAATTTATTTTTTTCAATGTTTCTATTTTTTCCCCCAAATTGTATACCCTAAAATATTTTTTTCTGTTGTCCCAAAAGCCTCATTGAGGGCAAATGTTGGCATGTGTTAGAGAAAGTCGGTCTCTCATCTCGTGACATTTGGTATCAAACTAACTCACAAGTCATAGTTGCTATCTTAGGATGCATGCATGTTAGGTAATCCTACTCGTGTGCACAACAATACATTAATGTTGATTATTACCATAAGGGCCACTCTCCTGTGTAAGGGTCTGATGGGCCGGCCAATAAACCCGGATCGGCCCAGAACAACTCTCCATTTTCAGCCGCGTGTACCTCACGCGGCGCGTGATGTATACGTGCCTGAATTATTTTTTTTATTTTTTCGATTTTTTTATTATTTTTTCAATTTTTTTTATTTTTTTCGATCTTTAAATTTATTTTTTTTTCTATTTTTCTGTTTTTCCCCCCAAATTGTATACCCTAAAATATAATTAGTGAACCCTAAAAATTGAAATGAATTAATTTAAATTTTTAAAATAAATATAAATATATATCCTAATTTTTTTTAATGGACCCTAAAATTAAAGTGGATGATTTTTTTTAATTCAGCGACTTGCGCAATGCACTCGCTCGACTTGCTCGACAATGAATTTAATTTTTCAAAATAAATATAAATGGTAATTAAAAAAACATAAACCCTAAAAAAAGACAATATAAATCCCTAAAAAATACTAAAAAAACCTACCCCTAAACTCTAAACATTAATTGGAATGAAAAAAATCACAATTTGAAATACATAAACTCATAAGAGATAAGTAGCAGACCAGTTACTTTTTAATGATACAATTAATACTTTTTAAATTTTAAATAATATTTTTAGTGTAAAAATTGATACTGCATTTTACCATTTTTTTTTTTGGCGGAACAGGTCGGGTTGTCTGATGGGCTGACTCATGCATAAGATGTATAGGAATTATGGCGTTACCATAATGAACTAAGCAAACAACCTATACATAACGAAAATTTTACCCATACTGTTTGGTGAAAATTTATGCAGATATACAATGAATATTAACCGGACTTAAAATCTTATGGTTTATTAATTTTTATTTTCATGGCCTATGATCGATCTTTTTTTTTTAAAACCGCAAATAAACCCAACAAATTATAAAAATGTTAGTGCCTTTGGCCCGCTCGTAAAAACATGCTAATTATTTTTTGAATTTTTCTATTTAATTAATCATGAATTTTCAGTAAATTTGCAATTTTGAAAAAAAAAACAAACTTTTGAAAAGTTTCAATATATTAATCTTTCACGCTCAAAGTTCTTCTGGCGCCCGAATCCGACACAAAATAACTCATATTTTTAGATTATATTGAATGGTTGATATCGTTGCATCAATATAATGTTGTATTTAAACGGAGTGATTTTGCGTTGATTCCGATGTCAGAAAATTTTAAGCGTGTTTATAATTTTGATGCCAATTAAGACTTTAAATTATTATTGAAATATTTTAAAATTTGTTTCGTACTGAAAAAAGTCATTTAAATAGCAATTAACCAACTGTTTCTGTATATAATATAACAGCCAGCTGAGCTGCTATCGCTGTCCCAAAAGACCGATTAATCATATTTTTTCCAAAATCTAATTATTAATATTAATGACCACCGTACCAAAGTCAATTCAAATATTTGATAACAATACACTGCGTTTTATTTATTTTTATCTGAAAATACGATTTCACACAATAAAGAAATCAAATAGTTAAATTGAAGTAATCAGATATTGCGTGGAGATTCTGGCAATCTGCTCCTGCCCTAAGAAGCTGACAATAAAAACTAGCTGTTTTGTCACGTTTCTTTCTTTTTCCCTTTTCTTGATTAATTTATACAATTTAATTATACATTAAAAGTCTTGGATTTTATTTGGCTGATTAAAAAGATTAATTAATTATCCACGAATAAATGAAGGGTCATGTGATCAAGTTGCCAGAAAATGATCGATATTTGAAAAAACATAAAACATTTGGATTTTGATTCTTTAAAAAGTAAGCTAAGGGCAATGTGATGCGGCTTACTGTTTCTTGTCTGCATACAATGAAGCATTGATCGTTAAACTTGGACAGCCAATAAATAGTTCTAAATTGAGTAGATAAACCTTGGACTCAGGTATCTTATGCTGGCTTCAAATATGGGTTTCTATCTTTATTTTATGGCCACATGTGGCCGGCGATAATATTTAATTAAAGTAAGATTTCAATATTTGGTAAGTAATTAATTAAGATTTTAATCATTGACTAATGTTTGTTCACTCTTATAACCTTGACTTATTTTAGAAAGAAGTTGACTTATTATTTTAAAATTGGAAGTTTTCTTATATTTTTATTTTCTATTTTTAAATTTTATTTTAAAATATTGAATCATATAATAATCAAGTTTATAAAAATAAAATATATTGTTGAATTTATTTTTTATTATTATTTTAAAATTTTAAATCACATAATAATCAACTTTATTAATAACATAACAATCAAATTTGAATTTGAATTAGATAATAATCAAATGTATTAATTAAATATATCTTTGATTTTTTTTTCATTTTGTTATATTTTTTATTTTAAAAAATTGAATCACATAATAATCAAATTTATTAATACAATATATTAACTAATTTATTATATAAAATAATTTTGAATTTGGTAAGATGAGTGTAAAATATATTATTGAAATAAAAAAAATAATTTATTTTTTTTTGAATTTGTTAAACGGAATATAAAATTTTGAATTTAGTAAGAGCAGTATAAAAATTTTAATCATTTTAAGGAGAAGAGCCGATTAGTTTTTTATATTCATAACTATATGTATTTTTTTCTCTCCCTTTTCATATTTAATTTAATATTTTAAATTTTTCTCATAATTAAATTAAGTTTAACTAATTGAGAATCAATGCAGCCAATTTAAAGCAATTGTATAAATGATACATTATATTTGTAATTATTGACAATTAACAAAATATTTTTTGTTGATTATCACATACTACCTCCGTTTCATAATGTTTGTTGTTTTGTTTTTTTATCTGGAATTAAGAATTAATTTTGTGGACAAATATACTCATCCCTTATATATGCCATAAAATCTAATTCATCTATATTTTCCTAAAAAATAACAATATTTTCTCTCTCCATATATTTTTCTCTCTTCATATATTATAGGTAAGTTAGAATCAAAAAATCTTGTAGGATTTGAAAGGGTTAAAATTGGGAGAGAGGATGTCAAATTATATAAAACAACAAACATTTTGAAACTAAAAAAAAAAACCTTAAACAACAAACATTATGAAACGGAGGTAGTAATTTTCAAACGAAATTCTTGTTTATTTTGGTACAGATTAGTTTAATTTTTATTTTTATTTTTTATTTGAGTTTTTTATTTTGTTTGAAGTTATTTTCCATTAACATATTTGTAGAGATTTTTATGTATATTTCAAAATTTTCAAACACAACAAGGCAATCTCTTTCTAGAATTGACTACAAGGGTGCAAGTGTAAATATACATCAATCAATAATTATAATCTTAATTAAGAACTTACCAAAAATTAAAATCTTACCTTAATTAAATATTATGGCCGAGCACACTATGGCCAAATATCATTACTCTTATTTTAATGTACACTGGAATTATTTGGTAAATCATCAATCCTTAAATTAATAGTTTAAGGCCTGAAAGATAGATTATTTAACAATTTAGGACCTCAAATATGAAAACTATCAATTTAAAACCTCACATTTTATGTATTTTGATTTTTTTTTATTTTTTAAAACTATTTTCAATAAACTAATTATTAAATTTAATAGATGATTTTTGTTGAAAATTAATATAAAAATAATTAAAAAAATAAAAAGAATCAAAATACATGATCTTTGAGTCCTATATTAATAGTTTTCATTTATAAGGTCATGTTTTTATATTTTTCGTATTTAGGGTCGTTAATGGATAAAACTCGTAAAATAAATCTTTTATGTGAATCTTCTAGCTGAGATATGTGATTATTTCTTATAATACAAAGTCAAAAACCAATTGTAATAAAAGATTCAAATAGATTTATTGATGATGTTGAAACGTGGAATGAAAAGGTGAAATGACATTATATCTCAGTTCGTTTAAAAAATAAATAAAAGGAGAGACTGTAACTGTATAGATCTTAGATTTTCTAACAAAATAGAAATTGGGCATTAATATGTCGTATGGGTTGGGCCAGTCCGAATCATCAATTTTTATTATCACTGTAGTTTTCCAATCTACTGGTACATGAGTTCTGAACTTTTTAAGCATTTAATTCAGTGATAGTGGTGAGGTCAAGGCCGCAATTTTATTTTTTCATGCATTAATATACATGACTATTTTTTATTTTATTTTTTTTAGAATAAACATAGGGCATGTTTGGTTTGGTTGATTAGGGTAGTTTAGGGGGGATTGATAAAATTATCCCCCCTTATCTTTTGTTTGGTTTGAAGGATTGGAGCCCGGGATTGATGACGGGCCCGGGCTCCAATCACTCAATTGGGTGATTGTTCATCACCCCATTTTTGGGGTGATTAAAATTATCACTTCTCACTCATTTGTAAAATTACTAATATAACCTTATTAAAAATAATTTTTATTTTGTTGTAATATTTTTTAATCTTTTTTTATAATTATAATTTCTTACAAATAAAATTATACATATCATATTTGTACATCGCACGGGAGATATTCTAGTTTAATTTATGTCGCATCAAATTAATAGTGAACACAAAGATATGTTATAAGTAAAAAAAATGAATAATTCAAAAATTTCTATAATTCAGAAAGTTATAAATTAATTTTATTTTGTTGAAATATTTTTATTAAATTTTTGTCCAATAATATATTTTTGTTAAATTTTTGTCATTATTTCCCAATATTTATTAAATTATTTTTGTGCATCAATTATTTTCAATTTCATGATTTCAAGCATTTTTAATACAAAAACACAACTTTAATAATTATAAATGAATATATTATATGAAGGGCAATTCAGGTATTTCCTAACATTTTAATCCTAATAATTCAATCCAAACAAAATATTGATAATCTATCCTAAATCATTAAAATTGTAATCAAGCAATCCAAACAAAAGATTATTTTTATCCAAACAGTGCAATCCTACCTTATCCTATCAATCTTATCTATCCCATCATCCGAACCAAACGGGGCCATATGTGACTACTGACTACTAGTTGCGAGTATTTCACAAAATTTTGGGTCTTGTTTTGTACCATATTCCAAGTATAATGTGAAGTGTAGATTTCCGTCATTACACGTGTGCATGTCTGTGTTTTGACAAAATTTTGTTGGGGGGAAATGGTTAGTTATCGGAATTTTAGAATTAGATCTATTATACTCCATCTTTTTCAGAATAAATGTAGTTTTATTCATAAAGACTGATTATTTTATTGATACGTGCGCATTTCTCCAAAACCACAAACCTATTCTGAAAGTGAGGGAGTAAGGGATTGGATTTGAAACCGAGAAAATCCAGAGTTTTAGGTGGGAAAAGCTCTACCACTCTATTTAAATCTAATACACAAACACCTTCTAGTTCTAGCCAAAACGACGTTACGTAGCTTGTACAAAATGAAGAGGGGCGACTAATTATAGAGGTGCATTTACAATTAGCAAAAATGAAATGCAGGAAAATAACAAAGTAAATGAAAACAGAAGAAGTTGAGTTTGATCAATCTCTGTTCAAAACAAGATATAATAATATTGCATTATCTCTCCATCCCTTTCCAACAGCTGAAGCAATCCAGACAACTGGGAAAAATCATGAATCAAGAAGAACACGAAGATACCATACGACAGGACGGGCTACTCGTCTGGAATAGGGGAAAGCAAAGGCCTGTTTGAGAAGAAAGCTTCCAAGTTCCCAGCCATGAGCTGGTAGAGTTCTGTGAAGGATTCCTCGGTGAAGACAGCAGCGTGTGGCGACAACACCACACTATCGAGCTCATAAAGCTCGTTTGGAACACGAGGTTCATTCTCAAAGACGTCCAAACCAGCAGCAGCAATCTCTCCCTGCTGCAAACAACACACCAACTCCTTTTCATCAATGACAGCACCACGCGCAATATTCACAATAACTCCATCCTTTCCCAGTGCCACCATAACCTCCCGATTGATCATGTGATGTGTTTGCTCAGTTAACGCGCAACAGAGCACGAGCACATCAGAATTCAACGCTAGTGCATAGATGTCGGGATAAAACGCATATGAAACCAACGGCTTCTTCTTCCTCCAGTAATAGGATATAGCACACCCGAATGCTTCAAGCCTCTTCGCTACCTCAACACCAATGCTTCCTAAACCAACGATCCCAACTCGTTTGCCTCCCACCTACAATCAACCATATATCAATCACACCGCCTTTACTAAGGTCTAACACTAACACCTCCTTTGATTTAGATACACATTTTTGTATGCAAAATATTCAGTGGAAATTTCACACTAGTCCATCATTTCTGATACACTGTAGAAAACTCTAGCCAAAGTCAATGCAATTTGGTTGACAAATCTCTCATCAGTCATCACTATAACCCCACATACTCATTTATTACCTAAAAGCTAAAAACACATTATTCATTTACAGTAGAACATTTTCTTGAATTAGCATTTTGCAATTATAAAACTAAAGAAAAAGAAAAGGGAAATCGCAGTGACTGAATCACACCTTGACGCCAAGGGGGTATTCTGCTTGGCGAGGCCACAGCTCATCTCTGACGAAGCGATTTCCGGTGCTAATTTTCCGAAGGAGATCGAGGAGCAGCCCCACCGCAAGATCAGCCACGTCAGCGGAGAAGATGTTACCGGCGTTGGCAACGGCAATGCCGCGGCGGCGGCACTCAGTAAGATCAATGTGGTCGAGGCCGGCGCTGGTAGTGACGATCAGGCCCAGGGAGGGCAAATTACAGAGAATGGCGGCGGAAAGCGAGAAAGCACCGCTACAGAGGGCGGCCCGGGTGCTCTGGGCCCGGTCTGCTAGGAATTGGGGTAGGGGTGACTGAGATTCCCATGGCCTTAAGACTCGGAATCTCGAACTAAATTCTCCGTCGTATGCTCTGAAAACGGACGGCGGACCGAGGACTATGATTTCCGGCAACTGCTGAGCGGCGTCGGGCGGCTGATTTGAAGCCATCGAATTTACTTGCATTACGAAGAACAAACATATTTTAAAAATTAATTTGAGCTACTAAGCTATAAATCTGAATTAAGATATGGTGTTTATTAATGCACCACTAAATTTTCTTTAAACACTATTATTAAATTTAATTTAAAAATAAATAATTATTAATTTATTTAAATATTCTTTTAATAAAAAATATTTATTTTAAAATTAATTTAAAAATATCAAAAGAAATGACAGAAAAAGGAAAAAAAAATCTCTTCTTCTCCACCCAACCCATCTTCCTAGTAAATCATGAATCCAACATAAAATTCAAAGTCATGAGACACTGAAGCCGACGACCACCAAGATTCTCTCGGCTTCCCTCCCCTAAAAGAATCTCAGACCTCCGACCCTTGTTCGGATTCAAAAAACATTTTTTTGCTGAAACTCCATACTTGTTCGATTTTGTTACGTTTCTAAACCCTTCAATTGACTTATATTTGAATTCCATGTATAGGATTTAAACTTTATTTTTGGATTATGCATTACATCTAAGATGTTTTGAGTTCAAGTATTGGATTTATACTTAATTTTTGGATTATGCATTGCATCTAAGATGTGTGATCCATAATCAGTATTTCTAGAAAGTACATGTTAGACATGTACATTTTCATCAATGAACCAACAGATTACATTATCACTCTCCTCTCTCCCTAATCAAAAGTAACAAACAAGCTCTTAAAACAATAAATTCCTTAATTAATGTATACTAGTGTAAGTGATCCGAGTAAAGCAGAAATGAAGAATCTGTATTAGCACAGCTGATCAGGAAATTCTTGCATCTGAATTAAGAGCTAAACAAAACTGAACCTTCCTCTTACCCGCATATGTTAACTTGTTAAGTCAACTTTACATATAAAAAAATAAAAAATAAGCAGCGAATTAAAGGCAAAGTGATGGTGTTTAACAAGCCTTCCTGAAGCCAGAGAAGGTTAGATTAAGTGGGGCGTGGCTTAGCACCCCCATTTTCTTGTATGGAGTTGACGGGCGTGGTAGCTCCACTCTTCTTGTTGTGGCCAGTGATGCCTATGAATTTCCCAGCTTTACTCAGACTGCTACCAACAGCTCCGAAGCCACTCCCGACGAAACCAGCTCCGGTACCAGCTGCAGCAACAGCTGATGATACAGTCTCATCAACTGCATCCACAGTGCTATCAATCACCCCTTCTTCTTTCAGTTTATGCCTTTCTTCTAGCATTCTCTTCTCTTCCTCAAGGGCAGCCATCTGCTCTTTCTTGCTAAATTCGTGATAAATCACCTAGTAAAGGGACATGACATCGTGGCATCATCAAAATTTGGATGAATTTGCATGTTTGCATGCTAACTGTGATACAAAGTAACAGACCTTAACAGTGAGAGTTCCCCTATCTTTTTTATCTTTGATTTTAAGCATATCAAGTGAGGGGAGAAGCTTTAGCTCAAATTCCTTACACGCTTCAGCTTCCAGGTCTATCAGAGGCAGCTTTGCTACCCCTAGACGCTTGTCATTCCCAATATCTTCATCAAATACCTGCTTGTTTTAACATCGCAAACTGGAGTTACACGCTCCTAAATCTGGAGACGACGGCCACAAAGTGAAGAGAGAGGATTCATTATACCTCAAAGATGAGAGATTGTGTCTCCTTGCATTCTGCAATTAATTCGAATGTTTCATTCCAAACAGGATTCAAGTTATTGTCTTTAACTTTTGTTTTGACTTTAAACAGAGGGCGTACGTGCCCAACCACATAGGGGTCTGATTTTCCAACAAACTCCATGTTTTTCAGCTCATTTGCCTTAACCACTGTCACTGTAAGCTTCCCCACAGGCTTAAGTTCCAACTCACTGCAAAGGTTCAAATAAACAGTTCAGAGACAAACTCAGAAAAACTCCATATAAGTTGAGATTCTTGCAAAACTAAAAGTGAAAAGTTACATAAACCATCAAACAGTGAATTACATGTGGTAAAAAAGAACTGATACCTTGTGTCAACAGATGCCCCACCAATAGGAACAACAATTCTGTGTGGCCATTGCAAAGTGTCTGTTACAATTGAATTAACAGTATCCTTACATCCATAAAATTACAGTTAGTCTAACTAACAGAGAAAAACATTTCACTAAGAAAAAAAAAATTATAAAAACTTACATCAATCATATCTGAAATCCCCGGAAGAGCTGTTAAACTTCCACCAACCGCTTTCAGAGTATAATCGATTCGTGGCTTTGGCTGAGGTATATGAACAATTAGAAAAGGACGTTTGCTCTGAAGTATTTTCTTACTTAAATTTGATACTTTCTTCTCTGTTACTCCAAAAAACAAAAAGGCAAAAACAAAATCCCTTGAATCTAGCTATACAAGAAAAGTTGGATGCTCATAATATACCTCAGCCAGTAGAGCAACAACAGCAGCAGAAATGCAAGGAATTTCATCGGAAAGTTGGAAAATGGCGCGTACTACAGTAAAAACCTGAAGATCCTTCAACTGAAACAAGGAATAGTAAACACCACAGGTTGGTCCATAATGCTAGACTATAAACAAAACATAAAAGGGATGCAACTTACGGCATCACAAACTACAACAAAATCACTTAGCAGGTGGCACTGATGTTTGCTAGTAGCATGAATTTGTTATACACCAACCTGAATGGGTATAGAAGCAACACGTGCTGCCTCAACAGCTATAATAATGTCAGGATCACCACCCCAACGGAGGTCGATATCCATTGTAATCTGACCTTCTTTAAAACTCTGAACTCGAATTCCTGCATGGATTTTAGTAATTACACATGCCAAGAGTTATTAGAAAATAAGAAAACAAAGATAACTCCGACATAATAAAATATATATCAGCAAAATCAGTCTCAGCAACATTATTTTATGCCACAAATTTTATCTTGTCAGAGGATGAAAGAAACCATTCATGCCATAGTTGATTGAATATCTGTAACTCCATTTATGAATTCTCTACTTGGGTACATTTCTGTATTCACATAATAAAGTGTGCGTGTAGTTAGTTTCTCTTTTGAAAACCTCGATAATGAGACAGCAAATCACACTGTATTAGAAGGCAGAGGAATGAATTGAAGGTTCTTCTTCAGAAGAAAAGTGGATCATTAAATTTATCAGAACTATAATGATGCTGAATCACAAACACAAACATAGTACCTTCACGTCATAACTCTATAAAGCAATCTTGAAAACAATTTACATTAGCTTCTGTATCTCAGTAGAAGTAATAAGTAGTCTTCACAAACTGCAGTTGTGAGACTGTATGGAAAGAGGTTCACCTCTTTGTTTTTAGCACAAGCAATACCGTAACCATCAATAAGAACCTCAACACATTCCTCACAAAATGAAGAAAGAATATGAATGGGCTAAATTAAGCCATTTTCTTCATGGAATTTAAGCCAAGTTAAAAAAACTCATAGAAACAAGAAATTGACTTCCGCTCAATTTAATTGTGCCATGATATGAAGAATGCACAAGAATGGCATGACAGACAATGCACATAGAAGATTAAGTGAGTACATTAACAACTTGTCAACAAAGCTGTAACCTTCAATTTTAGGAGCCACAGTTCCTAAGGACAATTTGCTGAACTTCAATGAAGAAATCCCTGGAGGTCGATATTCTTCCAATGTTGGTTCAACAGAATCTCTTATGACAGCCTCTGCTGCCTGAAAAGAGGAAATTCATAAAACTCAGCCATGTGAAGTCAACTTATTGAGAATCTGTGAATCAGAAATATGAAATGCATAACTAGGATTTCAACCAGTAAAGATATTCCACATGTTACAGGGGTTATATGAGAAACGAATCAATCCCATAGTACGGAGTAATCATTATTAACTTACGTCTGCAACAAATGGCCAGAGTTTGCTGAGGTGCTTGTTCAGCCATTTCACCTGGAATAGAGTAGCATAAGTTAACATGAGCAACAGATGACCATCTCCATTTGTGCAGTTTTATCCATGTAGTTTCCACAATCAAGATATTAATAGTTTTCAAACTATTATTAACAAAAAAGGAAAAACAAATCCAACAGTTACAACTCCAGATTGCAAAGAGAAATTAAAACATAATATAAACATACAGTCAATATTCAAACCTGCTCAAAAACAGGAAATGATATCCATTCCGGGAAGTTGTCACCGCAGATTTTCTTCAGATCATCCCTATTCAGTGAGCTTACTTGTTTGACATCAACTGCCTGCCAATAGAAGCATGATGATACTTAGATTTCTACACAGAAACACTGCAATCCAACAAAATTTTCAAACAGAAAAAAGAAAATCACAGACGCAATCCAAAATATAAAACTAAGAATCGAGCAGAGTGGCCTAAAAGTTATTAAAATAAACAGTAATCACAACAATTCTGCATGCGAACACACTTCATTGGAAAAATAAAATAAAATTGATGAAGAGAAAAGGAACAATTTTTCACGAAGAATATATATGAAGAAATTAAAAATTAAAAACAACCTTTGAGATTCGCTTATTGCCCCGGTAGTTCATCATGCGCTTCCAACCAGCCATCAACGCAATTCCGACCAGCATCCCCATCACCATTCCCGATATCAACCCCATTGTTCTGCGCTTCTTTCAAATCTGAAACCCTGATTTGGTGGTTTCAATCGCAAAATTCACGCTACAAAACCCGGTCTCGGCTTCCACTGAAGAAATTACTGTTACATAATATTTGTATGGAGGTGTATGTATATATTTGTACGTACAATCGTTTGATCAATGTTCAATGCATGGTTTTACTTGTCAAAGTCTCTCTCTCTCTCTCTCTCTCTCTCTCTCTCTCTCTCTCTCTCTCTCTCTGTTGTTCAAAGTGTGGCTTTGATTTTTCAGAAATTGGAGATCAAAATCGTATACTAGTAAGTTTCCGTTTCGTTGGATTATTGATTCATAATTTCAAAGTTATTAATTAGTATTAGCTGCCTGCCGTAAGGAATTATTAAATTATTAACTTATAATGTTTCTTAACTCTCCATAGACATTGGACTTTTGAGCAATATATATATAGTATTATATATAATTGCTTCATCAACCTAATAATTAATTTCGCAAAAACTTGTACGGACACGTTCCATGCATGATGCACCTTAGCTTATGAAACTAAACAGAACTGTTATTTTTAGTTAAATAAATACTAATAAATACGTATAATGGTAAGGTTCATATATTCATACATAAGAATAAGATAAAATATTAAATTCAAATGTAATCGAAAAGTGTCTCAAGCATTTGTTACTATAATTAGTGTTCATCTCATCTTATTGATATTAGTTTTTTTTTTAATTAGGGAAATCCATAACCACTATGATGATTGTGAAGATTCATAAATAAGATAAAAATAATAAATTCGTACGTAATAAAAAGAAAATTGTCTAGAGCGCTTGTTACCTACAATTATAATGATATTAGTTTTTTTTAATTAGAGAAATCCATATCGGATGTACTCCCTCAGTTCCAAAAAAATTGGTGTTTTACGTTTTACAACGAAAATTAATAATTAAAACATGTTATAAATATATCATCCATCTCTCTCTCTATTAATTAAGTTATATTTTTCTAATATATTTTAATTCATCTCTCATTATAATATATATATGGATAAATTTAGGAGGAAGAGTGTTAAAAAATGTAAAATATTAAATAATTTATGACAAAATTGAGAGACTAAAATATCAATATTTTTGAATGTGCTGAGAAAATTTGAGATTGTGCTTCGGGTAAACCCACCACAAACTACACATGAAGTTAATTATATTTTTGTTGGGGATAGAGGTTCGAATTTTGCGAGAGTTGCAAATTACGTAATTAAATTTCATACAGCAAGTAACGAAAAATTTGAATTTACTCATTCAAGTATATGGTGAAGTTTATTTACATCTTATTGCAATATTATAGAAGTAATATTTATTTTTTTCAATTACACCCACTTTATTGATTTGCTTTTAAACTTTTACAAGTTTCTATGTTTATTTTAATAGATTCAAATTATATTGAATTGTAATTGGCGAGTCAAATTATTATTTTGAATTCACTACGTCCTATATCAAGACTTAATATTAATAGATAATTCTCGAATTTTGAGTAGTCGTCTGCACTAACTAGTAACTACTACTTGCTACAGCATTTGGAATTTGTCAAGCTTATATTTTCGGGTAGATACTTTTTTTTTTTTTTGAGGGAATTTTCGGGTAGATACTTTTTTTTTTGAGGGAATTTTCGGGTAGATACATTATACATATAAATAATTCATTGTTTTTTAACATTTTAATAAAAATAACTCAATATATTCATATTACCCAAAAAATCATATAGTACCCATTTAATTCAATCATAGTTCTTACGGATATCGATAAGCCCTATTTTCTTTATGTTATCTACGGGTAAAATGTGTTAAATTTGGTACCCCCTTGTATTTTTAAAAATATTGCATGAATCATACTTGTGTGCTTTTAAATTGCACAAAATTCCTTTGTGTTCTAAAAAATTAAGCACAACTTCATTTTTTCCAAGTTTTGGTCCAAAACGTCATTATTTACTTGGTCTTGAGCACTTCAATTTTGTTTGAAAATAAAGGTATTTTGAAAAAAAAAAATTGAAAGTCGTGCATAATTTTTAAAAGAGACAATTTATTTTAGCCACTTGAACTTTTAAAAAACTTATTTTAGCCAGTAAGTTTTAAACATGCTTATTTTAGCCACTTTGGACGAAAATACCCCTATGCGCGCAACACGCAGGGGCAAAATAGTCATTCTGGCTAAAAAAATATATTTAAAAGTTAGCGGCTAAATTAAGTTTTTTTAAAGTTTGACCGGCTAGTTTTATATATTTCCACTTTTTAAACCCACAAAGAAGTTTGGTGCACTTACAAAACAAATAAGGAAATTTTGTTCAAAATTTCTATAACACAAGGGGTTTGACGCATTCTACCATGTTCTCTGCAAACCATAACCCTCCAAGAACATCATTACAAGATCAATTTCTTACAGCTGCCACACGATCTCTCTTCTGTTTTTTTTTTAATGACAAGGAAACCCGTAACCGCTACGCGAGGTGCGAGACAATATCTCTCAATCCATAGTTCCATACACATGCAACATTAACAATAACAGTGCTGAATAGTATATTACATATATATACATCGTGCATTGGTGAAATAACTTATGACATTAACTTTAAGCCACAGATTATGCAAGATGCCTCAATGGGGGCACCAAATACAAATAATAGAATCAATTTCCAAATAATTATCAATCTAAAGTTCTACGAGTACATGGTTTCTCCAGTTTCAGCAAAATGAAATTAAAATAAAGATTCATGAAAAAATAATAATCAGGGTAGATCAGTTCAACACAAAGTTCATCATCTTCCCTTCTGATGTGTGTATTCAAACAACAAAACAAAATTATTATTGAGAGGCCTAAAATCTAAAAATCTTGAATCTCTAGAACGGGGAATTCGTATACCCTCCAATCCAATCATGCCAAGAATGAGATCAAAAGAAGAAGCATGAAAACAAAGAAGTTAGCAGTGGTCATGATGCCATCATTGGAAGAAGGGGTCCCCACCACCGGAATAGGTGGTGACTCCCCCTGGTCTGCTGGGCCTGGAGGTGGAACATAGGCTGGAGGAGGAGGTTGGTTGAGGCTCGGTGGGAGTCCCAGCCCGTGGCTCACCTTGATATCGAAGGCCATCCCATGTTGGCATTGTTCCCCATCGTCTGCATCTGAGAAGTAGTATTGAGTCCCCTCAATGGTCAATGGCACGGCTATCATCATCGCACTTCCAAAGTCATTGTTGCCACCATCATACTGAAATGTATCGGTATCTAAAGCATCATCTGTAATGCAGCTACCATAAGTCGTCTTATTGTAGGTTTGGATCACCGTTTGATTTGTGTTTGTGTTAAAAACTGCATAAAACAGAATGAAATCAACGGAGAATCAGCCAATATTCACCGGTCCAAGTAAATAATCACATATCTTGAATCATTCAGCAAGAAAAGCTATGGAACATACAAATTTCTCGACTTTCAATCTCATCAGACTCAAAGCCTAAAACCACTGCAAAGCAAAAGCTTATTGCTCAACTCTCTTCAAAAACTTTCCGAGGGAAAAAACCCCACTGCGCCAAGTGAGAAATCTTCCCATAATCCCATTGAAAGCATAATAAATGCAAAAGTCCTCTGCTCCAAAGGGTCTAATTAAAGCCACTTTAAATAGAAGATTTTCACTTTTCCCAGGTTAAATAGATCTCACCTTTATTCATTTTCCCAAACTCTAATTAAGCAACTTCATTAAAGAACCCGTGAAACTGCAAGTCAGCTAGCCACACACACCCATAAGGCTAAGCATTAAGAAATCAAATCCGACATTGCATAATAAATAAATAAAGAGGAAATAAAACCCATAAAATTATTGACTACAAACTCAGCTTAACTAGTTAATCCTACTTACTCAGATAGTCTCCAAGATTGAACGTCTGATTACCCGCCCAAGAACGGTAGTCAGCAGAAGTTTTATTGGTGGTGGAGTTGAAGAACCAGCCGGCGTCGCCGCCCACTGTATGGTTGGTGTAAGTATCCGCCGCCGCAGCAGCAGTGACGAGCAAAGCCACCGCAATCAGCCGGAGCGGCGTGGCCTTGGTCGCTGCCATGGATATGGGGAATGTCGATCGATTTCAAATCTTGAAGTGAGGGATTTGTGAGTAGTGTGAGAGAGAAAGTCAAGAGGTGTGTGTGACAGGTAATATGGTTTTATATATCAGACTCCAGAGAATAGAGATGAATTGTTAGTGGAATTAAGGCATAGGAAGGGAAACTGTCTCCATTAGTTTGTCAAAACTTGACTTTGGTTTAAATAAATTTCAATTCTCTATGTAAACTAAATTTGGAAGAAATTGGATACAAGGGTGTGGATTTATGAAATGAGCAGTGATTTTCAGCCACGTTCTGGTTAGCCAGAATCTTTTATTATTTTTAATAATTAATTAATTTAATTAATAAAACACTAATTATTCAATAAATTTACATTGATGCCCTCCATAATAATTAGGGCAACTCTATATGCGCTTCAATTCAGAAGAAATCAAAGATGAAAAAAAAATAAAGAAGTGAAGAAAAGAAAGAAGGTGAAGTTGCGCCCCTTTCTTCCGATCCGCTTCTGGGGTGATTTTAATTATTAATTACAAATCACTAATTTATGACAAAAGGATAATAGAATAAAAACATAACATTTAATAATTAACATAATTAATTTATTAATAATACAGTTTTATTAATCATCAAAAAATTAGATTCTGGCTGGCTAGCATTATTCTTTATGAAATAGATTGTTAAACTATTTACTACCCTAAAATTTGTATACGATCGTCTTAGTTCTTAAAGTTCGTAAATTCGAATTCAAACTCATATCCAATAGCGTATTTTTATATTTTACCAATCTTCTTATCAAGACTTTTCATTTTTATGACATTTTATACGTAGATGTATCATAATGGTTTATACATAAGTTTTGTAAATTAATGTTATATTATGTTAAGTAAAATTACTAATGATAGGTTTATTATCTATGTGAGTAAACATATAAATGCTTGTGATTATGTGTGTGCCATTGGTGGATATTTTATTGTACCACATGTAAGTATGAACAAATAATTTTAAAGCCAATTTCTACAGGTAAGTAAGAACGCACCATTCAATGAAAAAGAATTTTTCTATATTCATTTTGTTTTCGTGTATAAGAGCATCTCCAATGGAGGTTTTTTGCTGGATAGAAGGTGAGGTGGAAGTGGGTAGAATGAGTGTGGGGTTTAGGTAGACGAAAGAGAGAGAAATTGGAGGCAGAAAGTGATCTGGCTGGACAGATAGAGAGAAAGGCAGGCCCCACCTGCAGAAAAAGCCGTAGCCTTCATTTTTCAATTTTTAACTCCAAAGTGCACACCCACACACACACACACACAGATATATCCAAAATCCTTCTACTGTTCATTTTACTTAATATTTTGGAGAAAAATAATTTATATGCATATATATATATATATATATATTTAAATTGCATAAATGAAGGGTTAGTACCCTCTAGGTATTTTGCAAAAACTACAGAAATCCTTAATGCTGCAGATGGAAGGAGATTACTAGTTAAATATAAACTTCAAAATACTTTTGTTTGTAATAAAGGAATTTGTCTAGAAATGCCATTTCTAATGGTTAAAAATTTATCTCATGATGCAATTCTTGGGAATCCTTTCCTACATATGCTTTATCCTATTAAAAGCATTACAAAAAATGGAATTATTAGCGACATAAAGGGACAAGAATTAGAATTTAATTTTGTGTCTCAACCTCGTTCGCACGAGATAGATACTATTCAAAAAACTATAAAAAGAAAAGAAAATTTTTTAAATTCCTTATCTCAGGAAATTTGTTATAAAAAAATTGAAGAAAAACTCTCTTCCCCTATTTTACAAAAAAGAATTGAAGATTTACAAATTATAATCGAAAAAGAAATATATTCGGATATTCTGAATGCATTTTGGGAAAGAAAGAAACATGTAGTTTCTTTACCTTATGAACCAGACTTTAAAGAAAGTCAAATCCCTACAAAAGCTAGGCCTATAGCTATGGGTCCTAGACATTTAGAATTATGTAAAAAAGAAATTGAAGAGTTATTACTTAAAAAACTTATTAGACCTTCCAAGAGCCCTTGGAGTTGTCTTGCATTTTATGTTGAAAATGCTGCAGAATTAGAAAGATGTGTTCCTAGGTTAGTTATTAACTATAAACCTTTAAATAAAGCTTTAAGATGGATTAGATACACAATCCCTAATAAAAAGGATCTATTAAATAGGCTTTACTCAGCAAAGATAATATTGAAATTTGACATGAAATCTGGATTTTGGCAGATTCAAATCCTTGAAAAGGATAGATATAAGACAACATTTACAGTCCCAGTAGGACATTATGAATGGAACTGCATCCTTGCAATTTGATAAAACACAAGAGCAACTTATGAGTCTAAGATGTCCAACTTTATCTAAGTTCAAATGGTATAAAGATGTTTTCTTTTCAAAAATTTATATGAGGGAAGATAGTAAACATGATTTTTGGAAAGAAAAATTTCTTGCTGGATTACCCCACATGTGTTGCAGAACGAGTTAAAACTCGGATAAAACAAAAACATCAAGGAATAATTCCTTATTCTATTTATACATATGGGAACCT
Source organism: Perilla frutescens (assembly GCA_026008535.1). Classification (NCBI taxonomy): domain Eukaryota; kingdom Viridiplantae; phylum Streptophyta; class Magnoliopsida; order Lamiales; family Lamiaceae; genus Perilla; species Perilla frutescens. The sequence continues at coordinate 37,444,001 of BRKX01000012.1, forward strand.
TGTTGCCGAAATTGTGGCTAAAGGAATATGTCTTTGTAATGAAATAAAATTACATAGAAAAATAAAGAAAGAGAAAATTCTAGGAAAACAAATCCTAGGAGACTTTTGTGAACAAATTGGGTTATCACCTGAAGATAAAAAAATTGAATAAAAAAATTAATCATAAATTTTCTAAAAGGAAAAAATTTAGAAAAAAGAAATATATTTCAAATGAGAAAAAAGAAAAAGATTATAATCATAAAAGAACTAAAAAATATCGGCGGAATAAAGATAACAAGAGAAATGAAAAATTTATTCCAGTATGTTATAAATGCCATAAAACTGGTCATTGCGCTAATAAGTGTAAATTAAAAAAGAAGATTGAAAGTCTTCAAATAGATGAAGAGATAAAAAGATCACTTCTAAATATCTTTTTAGATAATACTGATTCTGAAAATGAAAATTTAAAAATCTCTGTTATAACAGAAGAAAAAACTGATGTTTCTGATGATTCAGAAACGGAAGAAGAAGATAGTAATAGTGATTGTGATGGAGATTGTAATTACTATAAAGCCTTATGTAAAGTTAATGGTTTATTTGTTCTTACAAAAGAAGAAATTTTTTTCCTTGATCTTATTGATAAGATTAATGATCCTGTATTTGTGGTCTCAGAGCCACTGTAGAGATGGTTTGGAGTTGTGAGAAAGATATCCGTGCTTGTATCGAGATTTATGCAATCTCAGGTAATGTAATTTTCATATGTAATTTTAATAATATTTGGTGTTCTCTTTTGCATTAATTAAATGCCTTTAACTTCTCGTTATCATAAACCTGAAGATTTTATCCCACGTCGTGATTATATCATTACAGACAAAGTAAATTACTTAAAAATATTAAGATATAAAATTAGTCAAACAAAAAAGGGTATAGAGTATTGTGAAAATCAACTTAAAATCTATACTAAGGAAAATAGTCCTTATTGGTTTAATTATTATCAAAGAGCAATTAAAAATTCTAAGCATTCACTTAAAACTTTTGAAATTCAAGTTAATATTTTTATAGCCTAAAAATCTTCATCTTTACTTAGCTTAATTGATTAAGTCTGTGTGAATTTTATTTATTATCATTCCCTTGAAACCTTAAGTCGCGTAGCATTGATATCCCGTTGTTACCAGTGATTGGTGTTTGGGATTTTGCGTAAAACGTTGACAGTGATAGGGATTTAGATAATGAATAGATTAACTAAGGCTTTATCTTTTAAAGCTAGTTCCTCTAATAATATTGGGGATGAAGAAGATAAAGTTAATAAGAAAAATAAGGAGATTATGATTCTTGAGAATAATGTTGAGAAAAATCTTAATGAGTGGAAAATGTCACTATATTCTCCATCTAATATATATAGATCCACATGAAGTTTTATTAGAAAAACTGATTATATTGTAAAAACTGTTGAAGAATCAGTTGGTCTTATAGATAGTTATCAGTCATTTCATTTATTTTCTCAAACCCTCTTAAATGAGCATAAAAAGAAATTCAAGTTTCTCCATATAGAAATGGTTCAAATTGCTCTTAAACCAGCCACTAGGCTAGGATTAAATAATTCTGCTATAGTTGCCGTTAGAGATAAAAGGCATAATAGATTTCATGATTCCTTATTAGGAATAGTTGAATCAAGTTTATGTGATGGACCGATATATTTTTCGTGTTTCCCAAATTTTGTAGTATCATTATCTGATCCTATTATTTATCATTCTTTGTGTTTAGACATTAAGACTGAGGGTTATGATTTAAAATCAAATGCCCAGAATGTTATTCTTATTTACAGAATATATTATAAAGTTATGAATACAACCTTTTCGGACATTAGAAAAATTTCTTCAAACAATAAAAATGCTACCACTTTATTTATTACAGATGTTGCTAAAAGTAATATTGTAATCCCAAAAATAATATCTTGGGATGTGGTTAAATTACCTGAAAAATGGACTCTAGAAGAAACAAATGAACCTATTAAACAGGATAATTCAAAATTAGAACAAATTATTGAATATCCTGATGATGAAGTTGAAATTAGATTCTCTAGAGAAAGAATTACTCGCCTTAATTTAGGTAGAAATACTCCCGGTAGAAATTCTACTTTTTCCGTTCCTTTATCTCAATTTGAAAATGAAAATGTAAAAATTAATACAACAATGGACGATGTTAGTCAACCTGAATATAAGGTTGAAATTCCTTCTTCTTCAAAGGCTAGATCTCCTACACCCTCCGATATGGGGTATGATGATAGAAGTGCCTTTGGTATTTATACCATTACCACTAAGAAAAATGACATAAAAATGACATAAAGAAAATGGTTCTATTCCATAAAGAAAGTAAAAATCCAAAAGAAATGGTTTAAAATTTATAAAGAATTTATTAAAGGAAGTGTTGAAATTGACGATTTCTTTGATGTAATGAAATTATTCTATAAAATAGAGAATAGAAAATTCCCAGATTTTGAAACAGAAAAGACTATCAATAATATTGAATCTGTTTACAAAAATTTTATCCTTAAAAATGGAGAAGTAATTAGGAGCGTACATCCTCCTGAGTTTAACTTATCTGTTAAAGTTAGAGAAGATGAAGTTATTGCGACTCCTTATAGGAAAACTTGAACATTAGAAGCAGTTGTTGAACAAAATAATTTTACTAACTTGTCTCTACAGACAATTGGAAAACAATTAATTAGAATTGAAAATAATGTTAATAATAATATTGCTAAAACTATTTTGATTCATCAAACAGAAAATCCTGTAATTAGTACAGAAAAGGTTTTATTTAAACCCCTTCCTTCTGAAAAATTAGATATCAAGATTAATAAAAATCTTGAGAATTCTGAAATGTTAGAAGAAATTATAAAAAGGTTTAATAATGTTAGCATTAGTAAAGAAAAACATATTGCCCCTTTAACTGAAGGGAATAATGATGAATCAGATAATGTATCTGAATCAGAAACTAATGAAAATGAGATTTCTGAAATAGAAGAAATGTTCTTAAAAGAACAAAAGGAACCTTATGAAATAAATAAGGTAGGATATCAAAATAAAAATTATAATTTTCCTGGAAAACCTTATTATCACAGGCCTACTCCAGTTGATCTTCTCTTTGAAGAACAAGATAATTATATGGCCGCTTCTTTTGATGGATCTTCCATCACAGAATGGAATATTGATGGCCATTCAGAATATCAAATTCAGACAAAATTACAATATATGACTATGTTCACCACTGCTTGTAGATTAAAAAATACTAATGATATCAATATTGCTAAAGCAATAATTCAAGGTTTTATAGGCCAACTAAAAGGTTGGTGGGATTTTCATCTAAATGATGAAGCAAAACAACATATACTTAATGCTGTAAAATATGAAGGAGAAAATTGTGTTACAGATAGTGTTAATACACTAATTTATACAATTGCAAAGTATTTTATTGAAACTATTGAACAACATTTTAAACATTTAAATATTTTTATAAATACTGTAAAGAAAGCAGGTCTTGTTGATAAGTGGTGTTTTTGCACAACATTTTGAGGTTGAAATGAAGTGAATTGAAGAGTTTTGCATGTGCTTTAACCCAAATTGCACTTTTAACCTCCCGATTTGGAAGTTTTGTTTGTTGTTTGACTTTCACAGGAAATGGAGAATTAATTAATGCATTTTTGAGTGATCCAATGCCATGATAAGATAGAGAATCGAATGAGGAACGCGTTGTAAGTTGAATCACCTCAATCGGACAAGAAATGAGGGAGAACGGAACAAAACCGTGAAAGGTGTCAGTGCAGAAATTCTGGCGCGAGTGGCAGCGCGACCGGAGGCGCGACCGACCTGCACTCGCGCCAGAGACATTATTTTCTCCAATCTAGACGCGACCGAAGGCGCGACTAGGGGCGCGACTGAGCCCGTGTCGCGCCCCCAGCCCAAATGTTTGGATCTGGGCTCTTTCTTCTTCTTATTTGGCGATTTCTCTACAGAAAAACAGAATTTACACAGCACTCAATACACGTTTTTTCTCTCCCAAAAATCCCCAAATTTTCACCAACACAAAACCCTTATCTCATCTTCCATCTTCAACCCTCACCCATCAAACCCACACCCTAGCTGGCTAGCTAGGGTGAATAAAGAGTTATGGCTTGAAGACGGAGCAAAGAGGAGACGAGTGGAGGCAAGCGATGGATTCGATGTCCAACTTTCGGGTTGTACCTAGTTTCATTTTCTTGTTTTTGTCTTTGATTTTCTTTAAGATAAATTAATCCTTGCATTTGTATTGATGTTAGGTTAGATTATCTTGTATTTTGGGATTGAACATATTTTGGTATTTATGCATTTCTATTTCTATTGATTGTTTATGACTCGATTTTATTTATTGTGCTTATGATATGTATGAGTGTTGATTAATTGATCACTAATTTGCACGATTTTATCTATTGATTCATGAATCGAGAGATGAGTCTCAATAGACGAACCCTAGGCACGAGACACCTATGTCGATAAATTCGAGAGAATTGAGGCTTAGTGTGAGGGCTAGAAATCTTAGGAGTTTTGGTAAGTATATGTGTAAGATTCGTTCAGAGACGGTGAACCTAGCATGTACCCTCCAAACTTAAGTATCTCGAGAGAGAGCTTAGACGAGATTTCCCTAGTGAAATTTAGCACCACAAATAGACATTCAATAGGATCATTAGTGCCAAGTACCGAAGAAATCAATCCTAAAAGTACCTCTACCTTCTTGTCCCAATCTCCATTTAATTGTCCTTTTATTTATGCTTTCTTTAGTTTTAGATTAGTTAATTATCTTTTCGTTTTCTTATCGTCTAGATAACGATTGAGGTCCGATATTATAGTACACACAATTAGGTCTAATTAGTCTCTGTGGATACGATACTTTTGCTCGCTATATATACTATAATTGCACCGTACACTTGCGGTTAAATTTTAGTCGAATAAAAAGTCGATCAAGTACTTTCAGCAAGAAAGATTAAACTCTTTCAAAATGAAATAAGATTTTTAGGACATATTATTAAAAACGGAACCATTTTTCCCATTGATAGAGCAATAATATTTGCTGAAAAATTTCCTGATGAAATTAAAGATAAAAATCAATTACAAAGATTTCTTGGAAGCCTTAATTATGTTTCTGAATTTTATAAAGAATTAGCTCAAGATGCTAAACCTTTATTCGAAAGGTTAAAGAAAAATCCTCCTTCATGGACAGATATTAACACCAAAGCTGTTCAAAAAAATAAAAGCCAAAATTAAGGAAATTCCTTATTTAGCTATTTCCCAACCAGATGCTTATAAAATAGTTGAAACAGATGCCTCAGATATAGGCTATGGTGGAATCCTTAAACAAAGGATTAATGATAAAGAATCTCTTGTGAGATTTACCTCAGGGGTCTGGAGAGGACCAAGAGTTAATTACTCAACTGTTAAAAAAGAAATTTTATCTATTGTTTTGTGCATCCAGAAATTTGAAAGTGATCTTCTTAATAAGAAATTTCTTATTCGTGTAGACTGTAAATCCACAAAAGGATGTTAAAAATTTAGCATCAAAACAAATATTTGTAAGATGGCAAGGAATTTTATCTGTTTTTTATTTTGATATTGAGTTTATTAAAGGATCAAATAATTCTTTACCTGATTTTTTAACTCGTGAATTTTTGCAGGGAAATAATAAGCAAAAATAAAGGAAAAGAAGTTATTAAGGGGTTAAGCCCTTATGTTAAAAAGAATTAGACTTATAAGTCTGCAATATCTAAGGATGAAAAGACACTCAAAGAGGAGGCTTTAAGTCAAATCTCAGAAGAAATGAAATTGAGAGATGATGCTTATAGCATCGCTGCTAAATCAACCTCTGCCAAGGAATACATTTATCCTTATATTCCTATTACTACTTTATGGATATCTCCTATTGAGCATAAATATGCAAATTTAATAGCTGAAGAAGTTATGAGTTTTTATTTAAAAAATTATATAGATCCATTTCTCTTTCCAAAGAATTTCATGTTCTATCAAGAAATTCTTTCAGCAACTTGTTCAGTTCTTTTTTATTCAACATCTAGAGGAGGTGGTGAGTTAGCTTATTCTAAAGCTACAATTAATCAAGTGTTAACTCCAGAAGCATGGGGTGGAGATCTTTTTAGATATAAAGAGATCCCTTCTAATTCTAGATATTCTAGAACGAATAAAGTTCATTTTAATTACTTTGATTATATCAAAGCTTGGGATATTGCTTTTTGCTGTAATAACAGTCAAAGAAAACATAGCTAGTTTGTTAAATTTGGAGAACAAAAGACGTTGAAATTCCCTCAATGGTTTATTATTTGGTTTTCTAATTAGGGATTATATCCTTTAATTTTACCAAAGAGGGTGAGAGACATTTTTGATGATCTTATTAAAACTAACCCTTCTATGGAAAATCATGGACTAATGTTTACAGTCCTTTACCAAGTACCTTGGATTGTTAAGTGGGATGTTATTATAACCCCAAGATCTCTTTCAAAGCATGGTATAAATTTCAGAAATATTCCTTATTTAGGAAGACAAGTTTTTATTAAATGGTGGGATAAATTTAATTTCTTTGAAGACTCTATCTTTTCAAGAAAGGGTTTGATAAATTTAGAGCCTCCCCCAATAGCTGAACCTAAAAAGGACATTTCAGAAATTGTTAAAGAACTCCTCTCTAAAAATTCTTCTAAAAAGGAGTTAAAAGAACATCTTAAAGCTCTATTTGATTCAGATGATGATGCTACCACAGTTGATGATGAATCTACAGCTGGTGGTGACTCAGATGTCATGATGCAAGATGCTCAAAATCCCCAGGAGCATTAAAGCACGAAGAATCCACAATAAAATTGCCAACAATTGTCCTTAAAGGAATATGAAATGATGGAGTTTTGGAGTTTTGTCCGAAATAATATGCTTAAAATAATATGTTTTGCTTGTATGGAATCTTTATGACAAGAATAAGCAAAGTTGGACTTATTTTTGGGGGTTGTTCTATACTTCATTTGTGTCTTTGAATCAATCATGAGTGTGCTTTGCTTTCATGCCCCATTTGCAAATAGTTTGTCAACTTGCTTCACCATATTGTTTCAATGGATGATTGGATGAGGTAGTGTATGAGGACATTTTGTATGAATGGCTCTTTGGGAGGGTGTGTTTGCATGAGGTTTGAGGTTCAAATGTTAAGTCCTTAGTTTTGATACGCCCTTGCAACCACCCCGTGTGTCCCATATCTTTGTTAAAACCATTTAACATCACGTTTCATTTTGTTTTGGAAGGTACTTAAGCCCGACGCTCCCCCTGCAAGAATGGTGCAAACTCGTAGAGGACGACAAACGGAGGGAGCCCGAAGACGGCTCATGGATGAAGACGAGTTCCAAGATGAGGAGGTGCTTGACATATCCGAAGATGAGGAACAAGAGGACGATGAAGAACTTGAGAATGAGGAAGAAGATGAACAAGAGGATGCCGAGCCTAACAACAATCGTGCCCTCGTGCCCCCTCTTAATATGGGGGACAACGACCCCGCTATGGTGAATGTCCACTTGGAGGAGTATGAACATAGGAAGAGGTGGTTAAAGTTGGCTAGGGGTTTTCAAGTTGCTGCTACTCGATTTCTGGATGCCAACACAATAAGGAAATTGGGGATTCATGAGAGTGTGGTCGGGCTCTTATGACGAATTGGTTGGATGCATGTCTTGGGGGAGAATGATTAGAAAACGTACCCCGTGCTTGTCCGTGAGTTTCTCTCCACCCTAAAGGTGAAACAAACTCCATCCCAAGGGCTTATTTCTTGCACATTCCGACTTGCGAATCAAGACTGGAGGTTCACTGTGGAGCGCCTGAACACGATGTTTCAAACTCCAACTAATGGGACCTTCCACCCTCACCCGTCCTTCCGATTTGATGATTTCTATGACAGTGTGGTGGAGGCAAACCCAAATAGTCTACATTATGATTCTAGCAAGACCAAGGCCTCCCATTTGCCCAATCCTGTCTTCCGGTATATGCAGAAGCTTCTATCTTCTACTGTGCTTGCCCGCCAAGAGAATAGTGGACTTCGGACACAAGAGCTCTATATTTTATGGTGTATGCTCAATGCTATCCCGGTGAACTTTGCCGCATATTTCCTCATGCAATGTCAGAGATAAACAAACTCCAGGACGGGTACTATTTGTGTGGGGGGCTTGATCACCCCAATTGCAGCCATGTTGGACATCGACTTGTCCAACTATCAATCTTGCCCCGGATCTCGAGCCCTCAACATGGAGCATTTCCGAAATGCTAAGTTTGTCAACTCCGCATCCGCCCCATTTGATTTCCTCCTAACTAACAAGCGCCAGTTCCCGCTTCCGAATCCAGCCCTGACAAATGTCTCCACTTTTGATGAAAAGGAGAATTGGATGATGGATACACCAGCCCATCTTGCATTGATTACCACATCTGGAGGCACACCACGGAGGACACCGCGGACGGATGACGCTGGCGGGTCCACGTCACATGCTCAGCCGAGAGGAAGCCGCAGAACTAGGGAAGATGTTCAGGATGACCGCTTTGACACTCTGGAGAATCTAATGCATGACATGACGGCTAACATGGGCACTATGCGGGTGGACATGAATTCCCGATTTGGAGAATGGCGGTCCGAGATTGATACTCGTTTGACAGGGATGCAGGAGAGTTTTGATGCTCGCTTCACAGGTTTGGAGGAGGAGATCGGGACTCGTTTTACTGGTATTAGTGCTGAGATTCAGGGCCTGCAGGGAAGCTTCACTACTTTTCAGTCAAGCATGGAGAGCATGATGGGCCAGTGGGTTGGACAGGGAGCATCGCATCAGCGACCACCACAGATGCCACCATATCAGCACTACCCTCCATACCCCTACCCTCCGTACCCGTATCCACCATATCAGCCGCCATCGGACTCCACTCCACGCCGCCCTCCTGCTGATGAGTGACAGAGTCTGCCCCTCGATTTCGGTCTCACTATCTTTCCACTCAAACTTGTCCTTCCTTTGGAATGGAACAAGTTTGGGGGAGGGGGTATGAAGTGGTGATCGGTAATCGCCCTCTATCTATCTTTATTTTAATTTATCTGGATATTTGGGATGACTGTTATTAGGGTTTGACATTTGGATTTAGTATGTTATGTTGGTTTGTATGGATTTATTTGATTTCTAGGATCATTTCTATTCTATATATTTGGGTCTGTAATAGTAAATGCTTAGATTAGGCTTTAATCGTGTGTGGTAATTTTGTTTCCCTGCTTGAGCTTAAGTTGTTTTGAATGATTTGGTAAAAGAAACAGGGAATGATAGACATAGGAAATCATGCCAAGCCTATGATGATTTATTTTGTGTCTATGTGAAAATTTTTAGAAATTTTATGCATGAAAAGAGTGATAAGCCGAAGTATCATTCGAGTTAAAAATCATGGAAATTTGGCTTAATTTCTAGCCACTTTTGAGATTTGGGCCTATTTGGTTCTTTCATGTGTGATTCATTAATAATATTTGCATCTCTAGAACTTGCTTCATAACTTTCATGTATTCTGTATGTGCTTAGAACTTGAAGATGACCTAAGGCGGTTTTTGTCAAAAATTTTGAGCCTTATTTATTCATTCCTTTGAAATTTATCCTTGTTAGCCCCGTTGAGCCTTTGGTGATTGATTTTTGTTGAATAGCCCGGGATATAGGGAATTTAAGGAATGAAGGAATTGTTATTTCAAAAATCGTGGGTAGCAAAAATTTGGATTAAAAAAAAAATTGTGAAACATGTTTTAAGGCCTAGAAATGTGAAGTTCAAAGCATTTCCCTTGAAATGAAAAAAAATGGGAATCATTAGAGTCGTGATGTTGAATTAAATTGAAAAAATGAATTTAATGCCGACTTTAGTTCCTTGTGAAAGAATGTGTGAACCAATGTCTTAGGGGGAATGAATTAGAAGAAAAAGAAGAGGCTAAGGATCATTCGTCTTTTGCTTAAGCTTGCTCATTTTGTGTGACATGGGTAGAAGAAAACTTTTAGTTTTACTAGGTTTGGAATGCTAGTAGGATGTGGGAAAGGACTTGGAGTCACTCCTACCTAAAAATTTCCCTACCCGTCCAAAGAGCCGAACGCTACAACCCTAAAGACCTATGTGATTCTTGTTTAGAGCACATTGGTGAATCATGATGAGTTATGTTGCAAGCTTATGGTAGTATGCTTTTATTACTTGATATTGAGTGAAAAATTTGTCCCTTATCTCCATGTGTGAGGATCGTTGTGATAAGAATTGCCTTTCAAAGAGAGTAGTCATTTTTCTCATGATTGTTACTCTTATGATATGAAGCTTTGAGCTTGTTCTTTGCATGAGGATTGTTAATTAAAAAGGTGAGGCATTAGCGGTTATGTGTTTCCTTCTTGTCTTGATCTTTCCTTGTTCTTTCCAAATGCTTGTTTGAGGACAAACAAGAATTCAAGTTTGGGGGAGTTGACATGCTCGTATTTTAGTCCTAATCCGAGCATTATTTTGTATGTTTTTATCTTGTTTTAGTATGTTTAGTAATCAATTAGGGTAATATTAGTCGTTATTTAGAATAAGTGTTGCTAACACCGTTAATTTAGAAAACAGGTTTAAAATGAGCAACCCGGGACTCGAGGATCGAAGTGCGCATCGGAAGGGACCCGAAAGCTGGATCGAACGGGCGAGAGAGCACGAAGACCGAGTCAAATCCGGGAGGCCGGGCACGACCTGCAACGCGGCGTGACCCGGGGCCTGGGGCGCGACCCGCGGCTCGACATCCGCAGCATGTTTTCAACGGCCTGCAACACAGCGCGACCCAGACCCGGGCCAGCTCGGGTCGCGCCTCACTCCACGCGGCGCGATCCATGGGGCGCGACCGGCCCCGTGTCGCGCCCCTGTGTCTTGTTTTCGGGAATATCTGGATTTTTGCCCCATTTTCGTCATCATAGTATAAAAGCCATCCTTAGTTCGAAAAATTAGGTTAGACTTTGATATTTTGCCAATTTTAGAGTGAGAAAGAGTTGTGAGAGCTTGGAGCTTGGTGTATGGAAGATTCAAGAAGTTTTTGAAGAACTATAATCAAGTTTTTGGGTTTTTTCTCCTCCTCTCTCATGTTTTTCTTTTTTGTGATGTTTTTCTTTATTGTGACTATAGATAGCTAAATTTCTAGGCATCTAGAGTGTTGTGATTTGGTGACAAGTTTGTGAATTAAACATGGGTTATTGCTTAATCTTTCCCTTCTTTATCATAAATCATGGTTTAAATGCTTTTATTCTTGATTGGCCATCTTAGGATAGAATTTGGTGTATAATCGAGTTCGAGAGAATCGATTGTGTATGGGTAAATGATTTATGGTTTCAATTTTGCATTAGATCGAGAGATTAATGTTTAATTGATGTTTGTGGATTGATTGTGCTTGATTAGATTAAATTACAATTTAGCCCTAGAGATAGGGGAATTGAGTTTAATTGAAAGGTCTTAGTTGCTCGAGAGAGGGCTTTGACTACATTTGGTATCAATTGTTGTTTGAGAAGATTATGCATAAATCCATTGTTTAATGAACAAGATTTCACTAATGAACAATGCCCTAGAGCCATTTTTCATTATTGTGATTTTTATTAGGTTTTTATTCTCTTTTATTCCTCTTGTGTTGCTATCTTTATTTATTATTGCGAATCTTGTTTTTCTAGTTAATTCCCCAACCAAATTCCAAATGGTTTGACTAGTGAAAATGTTCGATGTGATGGTACTTGTAGACTCGTTTATGCAATTAATTCCCCGTGTTTGACCCGGTCTTCTATGCTCCGTATGTTCACTTGCATAATTGAGATTTGGTTAATTAAAACTTATGTTGATTAAATCATTGTGAAAGAAAAATCTCATCACAACAACAAGTCCTCTATCGTCAGCGACTCTATTGCTGAGCAGCAGCAGCCGCCTCACAACCCGCCAAGTTGCCGTTGCCGATATAGATTCTTCAAGCTGCAATGTAAGTTCAACGCTTCAAGCTGCATATTCTGAAATTGTTGAAAGTTATTAAGCGAGTCCGGTCGGATTTTTTCATAGCTTGCTTAAATTTAGATTTGTTTATGGTTTCTAAAAGTTCTTAATCACATTGGCAGACAAAAGCTCCTCCATCTTGAGATTTGTCCAGATGCCCAGAAAGGCGGCGAAAACTGAAGTTTATTGCGTTTCATTTGGCTAATTTATGAGCAAACATAAAAAGGAAGTGTATAATGCTGACATTGAATACTTTTTACAGACTTAAATTGGGAACTGATCAGATATTCTTGCTTTGAGTGTGTAAAAGTGTAAATTGGGAACTGATTCTGTTTTGGTCTTTTGGAGAGAGAAAAAGGGAACCGAACCCAAACCGAAACGAAATTTCCGTTCTGATTTGGTTCCCCTACAATTCGTCCGGTTCGGTTCACACTTAAAAAGAAAAATATTGTCAGGTTAAAACTTAAAAGTAAAATACTTCACATGAGATGGTCTGGGTCGGGTTCCGGGCTTGATCGAGTTCAACCCGGCACAGTATTCCGGGTAGGGTTTTTCAAGGTTAACATAATAATTAATTTTGTTTTCTCTCTCCCTCCCTCCCCAGCTCCCTTTCGAAGAGAGAAACACACGCAACAGCAGGGTGCATAAAAATGGGAGGAAAGGGGATAAGAAGAAGAGAGAAGAACTACCGAGCGGCCCATGGCGGCAGCAACAGCAGCCGCCTTCCTCCTCCACCCGATCCCTCCTCCCTTGATGCTCTCCCCTCTAAACTTCGCAAAATCATGTCTTTAGCAGGTGTGTTTATTTACACTTGGTTCTGAAATTGCAGGTCTGTGTAACTAATTGCGTCCGTTTTTCTTTGGATTGCTTGTTCAACTATGCATTATTTATTCATTGCAATTGAGTTTTTAAATGTTGTTTTCAGGAGCTGCGAAGCAATCTTTTAATTTAGGGAAGAAAAATGCTGGAGATGGAGCTGATAAGGTAGTGCGTCTGTCTTTTTAAATGAATCTCACTGAAGTTCCAATATTCAATTTGTTAGTTCTATAGCTTGTGTAAATGCAGACAATTATATTGTGTGACTGTGATCATGTTAGCCAAATTAAGATTGTTGTGGCAGTCTTGCTTTTCTTAAGTTTGACTGAAGGATCTTTCAGAGGGTTCTGATTACTTGACTACTTATGTAGTGGGGTATCCCTGTTCTGATTGTATCTATAGGTATTTTCATGCTTTTGGTAAGGATGCTTTGGTGCAGATCACATTTTAAGTGTATGTGATGATGAATCAAAATATTGAATTTTGTTGGATATTGTTTCTTTTTGGTGGAAATTTCTACCAGAAAAATGCGTTTTTTTATGTAATCTACGTAATAATCAGACATTGTCTACCAATATTCTTCACGTCTTATGATTCGCATAAAGTCTTTGCTGAGGATTAAGGCTGGCAAGTCATCCTTTTGTGCTGATTAAATGACACAGATTATTGTAGCAACAGGATACTCGTCTGTTCGTTTTCTTACCCCTTCATTGCAGGTGTGTTGTTATGTACCTTTGTCAAAAGATAACTTGCCATAAAACGCCTGTCATCATTCAATAGATCATCTGTGTTAATACAGGAGCTGCACATAGTTTATAGGCTATACCAATATGGATCTATGTACCTTTGTCCGCTCCCTGTTTGTTTCAGCAAAAATGAACTGTAGTTGGAACCTACTTTACCTTTCCTTGCTGCTATATTAGTGGGTCAATTATGGGGAAATGCTATTATAAACTGTGATTGTTGACTGCCTAGATGTTATTTATGGTTTTTGCTGAAAAATTTAGTATCATTTCTTCCTAGATAGCTCGATTTGGGGAAGGAACGGAATCTATCACAACAGGGACAAAAAGAAAAAGAGAAGGTCAGAATTTGATGGCACAAAATAAGCAGCAAGGAGATGATGCCCCTGAGAAGAAGAAGAAAAAGAAGAGGAATAGTAAAAAAGCTGATGACCTCCGGTTTGAGGCATTGGATAAGGCAACTGCTGGTGGTTCCCGAAGAAAGGATCGCAAAAAGAAGTAAGATTTCCAATTTCTGTCTTTAAATCTTACCTTACCTTCTTGAAGGGTTTCTAAGATATGCAAGTTTCATGTGATTCTCTGCCCACACACCCCACCCACGCACACACACTGAAAATAGCAACTTCTTTAATTATGATGAGGCTTGTCTATTGAGTAAGAAATGATCACACTAATATGCCTCCACATAGTAAAATGAATTTTAGACCAGAGACGTGGGTTGATTTTGGTTAACGTTTGAAGGCAGTTGGAAGCAAGAAAGGAGAAACACAAAAATGCCCAGATAGAGGAGGATATGGACTTTCCCGGACGCGAACATATTCAATTTGGCGATATTGTTGAGGCACCTCCTAAGTTAACTGTTCCAAAGGTTTACAACTTTAATATTTATCATTAGAGATTGTCGCCCGGCTAGTATATTGTCGATTAACCAATTACTCTGTTTGTAATGAAGGCGTTCAAGGCCGTACAGGACGCTTCACAGGAAAGGCTTCGTTTACAGGCAGTTGAAGCCTACAGGAAACGTAAAGCATGGGATTCAAGGCCAGGGGTTAAGCTTCCTCCACCAGTCACTACAGCACCATTGTAATTGCTCAGATGCATGCATGAGATTATGAGATTACTTCATCTTCCTTTTGAGCATATTAGCATCTATGTCCACACAAATACTACACAGGAAAATGGAAATGGTTGATGTCTTGTGCCTGTAATGAGAGCTAGTCAAGAGCTGATCGCCTCCTTTGTAAGGGCAATTCTATATCTTGGCTATGGATACACTTTTGTGAGATTTTTTTCCATTTGGCATAGATCGTTAAATCAAATGGTCTAGATGAATGTAGAAAAACAGATATTACATAATGGATATTGTTTGCAACCTTTGTTCATATTGATTGATTGGTAGGTGTTCTGTGGAAGGCACGAACGCTGAGACCCCCGTCGATATGAAGATTGATCATCGTTCTGTACTTGACCGTCTGTCTCTCGTCGCCTAATTTGAAGGTGAAGAATCTCAGCAGAACAGCTGCGAATATTTTCATCTGCCTATAAGCAAATTCCTTTCCCAAACAGATTCGCGGACCGGCCTGGAAAGCTGTAAATTTGAAGGGGCTCTCCTGCCGGAAGCAAGCGTTCTCGTCGAGCCATCTTTCTGGCCTATAGTCGTGTGCATCGTCGCCCCATATGAATTCCATCCTTCCCATTGCATATGCTTGATACGCCACCATGTCGCCTTTCTTCACAGCGAAGCCATCCGGCATTGTGTCATTGGACATGCATACTTTTGCATCCTGTACAACACAGTACAACCAACATTCATAATCAATCATAGTTGGATTGATTCTTCTCTAGTTTTAATTTTTAAATAGAAAAAAAAAAGAGTAATTATTTCTTACCACTGGGACTGCAGGATAGAGCCTGAGAGTCTCAGTCAGTGCTGCATGAAGGTAATGCATCTTCTCCAAAGCGTCTTCGCTTAGCATAGAAGCAAATTCTGTAATATCTCGGGCATCATTTGAGTTTGTCGCGCTCTCTATCTCATTCGCCACTTTCTCCTGCACGCAAGGATGTTTGCAGATCATGTAAATAAACCACGCCATAGTTGTTGCCGTTGTGTCCTTCCCAGCGATGATGAAGTTCAATATTATGTCCCGCAAGTACTTGGGATTCGTCTCTGTAACTTCCAAGAACCTCGACAAGATATCATCTTTCTTCAGCTGAATCTGGAAAGCAAAATCAAACACAGAGATAGCTAAGTAGTACTAGTAGTAGTTTTCTGAAAATATAGAAATTGGTGGTTGCCAGCGCGTACAGATGGATCATCATCATCTGAGGTCATGTTCATCTTCTCGATCTTGCTAGAGATCAACTTGTACACGAATTCATCGACCACTCTCACATTCCTCCTCAACTCCGCCTCTGATCCGAGGTTGAGAGCTCTCTTTATCTTCCACGCCATATCCACATATCTCCAGAGAGTCAATGCACTCGCATCATCAAAAGCATGGCTGAACTTGGCACCCTCTTCATTGGAGCCACACATGGTGTCTAAATCCACTCCAAATGCAACTCTGAATATGGAGTCCAAAGTTGCTTTCATGAAAAGATCCTGAACACTCATTATCAAACCAACTACTTACTATTAGTTTGTTAGTGCTATCATCAATCAACTTAACAAATCTGCTTGAGGAAGTTGGAGAAACTGACTTGGATATCCATGGTCTTGTTGCGAACTGCAGCTTCAGAGACTATGTTGGCAAGCTTTATGACGTTTTTCTTGAAGGCGACACTGCTGAAATCCCTTAGGACCCTCGTAGAGAACTCGTAGCTCGACACTTTTCTTTGCTCCCTCCATTTTTCACCATCAACTGTGAAGATCCCCTCACCTAATAGATCCTTCAGAATGCTGTAATTGTGCCATCCCTACCAACAACAATGACTGGGATGAGTTTGCAATTACTCTCCAGTCTCCAACCACAACTGTGCCCAGAAAATTACTACAAATTACTCTTTTCTTTTTACAGCACCATCACTAATGTGATTGAGCAATGCCACCAATTTTTTTGAGGGGAATCAAAGTCAGTTCACTCTACTGTCACAAAATCTTTCCCATTCCCAATATTCCTTCAATTAAGGTTTAAGTTGGTATTATTAGAGTACAAACTACTACATTTTAGAGTTTTTGGGTTGGAGATGGTCTAGGCCATCTAAGCGAAAATAAAAATTAATAAGAATTTTGAAGATTTAAGTAATCCCTTTTTGCTTCATCAAATATGCTCTGCTACAGATCTGGCTCAACTGCCCACACATCATTCCAAACAAGTTAATTAATTACTAACAGTAACAAGAGCTAATACTTTTTATACCTTGGATTAAGGAACTCGTAAATGAATTGTTACTAGCCATCAAAACACTCTTTATTTAAAAAAAAAAAAAAAAAAAAATCACAATCGTAAACAGCCAACTAGTTTTAGAATAATAAATAATAAATATGCAAATTTAAAAATAGTGAAATAAAAAGAAGTTAGGTAGGTACCTTGGCATAATTTAGGAAGTTAGTTTTGAGCATGTACTCAACATTAGCAGGATCTGAGGTATAAACCTCGCTGCGAAAAGGGCCGGCGATCAATCTGTAAGTCTTGTATTTTCCGGCGAGATCAGTCATGTAATCGTGCAGCCGCCTAAAGTTGATGAGCTGGTGAATCACGGTGCCGGCGATTGGATGGTACTGTTTCTTTCCATGTAGTAGTTTTCGATAAATTAATTGGATGCAAAATATTATGCAGAGAAAAATGATGATGATGAAGATGATAGCCATTGAAGAAGAAGCTGCTAGCTGCTCAAAAGTTACATATTTAATAACAGTAATAAAGAAAATAAGAAACAGACGCAATGAATTTGACAGAATGATAGACCCCCACCTCTCACCTTAACAATTAAGTTGTTTGAGTTTTGAACTCAACATCCTAGATATTTCGAATTTATTACGAGAATGAAGTATCTGGTTGGTTTGTATCAACTATCAACGTCTTTCGACTTTCGACCTATAATATTTTACTTGTTGCGTATATGATGTGATTTGTCCATATTTGGAGTCGGAGAATGGGGGATTGGGGTTTGTGCCCAAATCTCCTATCTTTATGAAAAAAGAAAATACCAATTGAGATATTCTTGTGGTATAATTATTATTTTTAAACATGCACCGTTTTAATGTGATTCAAATTTCATTTTACACTTTTTGTGTTACTAGCGGAGATCACGTGCATTGCACATAAATTGTATAAATTTTTACTAAAATGTGTAAAATTAAATGTTTTTTTTGACAGTGTAAAATTTAAAGTTATAAACTTTATTATAATTAGAAAATATTAATAAATATCTAATATTTTTTTTATTTAAACGGTAGTTGATGAACAATACCTGCACAAGTCGACAGATTGCATATCATTTTCTTATAATTTGTGCAATGTCACGTTTATGCTCATTTTTAAGGGATTTAATGTCAATTATTTTTTGAGACTCAATTAAGCCTTGAAAGTGCCTAAGAAGACATAGAATAGGGTTAGGAGCGTGTTGCAAAAAGTATCAGGTCAATTGGACAAAAAATGAGCGAGAATGGAGCAAAACGGTGAAGTGTGTCGGCAGAAGAAAAATAGCACGGTCCATGCTCTTCTTGCTGTCCGAGACAGTGAGTTTTTGCATCAAACTTGTATGTTCATGATCTAAATTAAATTGATATCAATAAATATACTAATACTTAGATATATTGATGTTCTCATTATTAATTAATTAATTAATTAGTATACAGTAAAACCTTTAAACAGTAATATCGTTGGGACCAGAGTAAAATATTACTATAAAGAGGTTATTCTTATATAGAGTTTACATATAAAAGTTATTATTTTTTAAAAAAATTAATATATATTATAAAACACTTGAAAATGTCTTTTCATATTTTAAAAACATGAATTTAATTAAAAGGTATATAAGATTTCATTATAGGAATCAGGCAAGAGGCTCAAGGTGATAATCCAGAGGATATTAGTGTAGAAATATAAAAAGTATCGTGTCAAAAACTTCAAGCATGTTGGACAAACTGGAAATATTTTGTATTCAACAAGAAAGTGATTGTGTTGACGAGTTACTTCGAACGCGCAAGTTAAAAGGTGTGGTATTAACCCAAAAATTAAAGCATTGTCACATGCAACTTTAGATAAGTATTTCATACAATCTTAAGTTTAATGTAACATATTTGGTTAAATAGTTCTAGATATTTTATATGGATATTAAATTATTTTAAATTTAATGTCATTTTATTACTATATGGAGGTAAAATTCTTAAGAATGGTCCTAAAAAAACACCAAAATATTAAAATGTAGAGGTTATTCTTATTTATAACTAGTCCCGAATTGGGACCATAACTTTTAATTTATTAATATAAGGAGGTTATTCTTATATAGAGGGTATTCTTATGTAGAAGTTTTACTATATATTGATTGTCATGTCATTATAGTGTAAAAGATATTAAATTAATATATATTCTTAATTTACATACTATGTATATATCACATACTATCTTAAAGTAAATTGTAAGCATAAATTTTTATTATTTCATGTAGTTGAAATATTAACCTCTATATGTTTACAGTTATATAAAATAATATATACATATATATCTTTAATTTTGTAAACACTTTATTTGTTCTTTCTAATATTAATTATTGAAAATAATAAATCTTAAAAATATATATTTTTTAATATTTAAGACTCATATTCACGTTATAAAATATATTATATTTATTGTTATCTTTTTCTCTTTTAACTAATCTGGTGACTGCCCTAATAAAATTAAATCATGAATAAATTATTTAATTGAATTGAAATTGTTTGGATGAATCTATGAAATTGATGATTTAGATTATTTCTTTCTCTATTATATCAGTTCCTAATTTTCTCTATTTATCTTTATTTGCCTTAGAAGATTGACGTTGCAGTACTCACATTATGATTATGTTTTTAGTCTTTGTAGAATACGATCTTGCTCAAAATTGTAATACAGTTACTTCATATACTTGTGGATAGCTAATGAGAAGTCGAATAATTATAATGTAATAAAATAAAAATTTGGTCGAAAAGTACAAGAAATGATATTTAAAAAATAAATTGTTATATTTGCCCTAATTTGACAACTAAAGTCTACATTTTTAATTATAACATTTATACGTGGTATTATAAAAGTAGTATTATACTTTAATATAATAGTGTAATTAAGCTAAATTTTTCCCTAATTAAAATAGTATTAGAAAAATTAGTAGTGTTCTAAAATGAATTGTTGTATATATGGTAACTTGTTAGAGCCGCTTTGAGACAATATGGAGCCCGAGGCGAAATAATGAATATGTTTAGAAGTAAAATATTTTTAAAAATATAATACACTAATATGTTTTAAAGAAATTCATTTATTATTTCGTTTTATCAACAATAAGCCACATTTAAATGTTTTAAATTCCAAACTGCGACATATTACTCAACTTAAAAATTTACTTCGATAAAAAAAAATTGTTATAAGTAGCATATCCAATAATATCCGATAAGTAATATATGCATTAGGAAATGTTTATTTATATAATATAATATCTCAACATATAATTTTATATTTAATTTTATGTCCTGGGTTCTATTAATGTATACTTTAATTATGAAAATAAATCAAATCTATTAATATCTTAAATGTTTTTCAAATGTTAGATAAGTTAGGGTTAAAAAATAATTTGTTAGAGAATAAGACATGATAAACTTTATTTAGAAGCCATAGATTTGATCATTTATATATTTAAAATACTTGACTTCAAAAAAATTGTTAATGAAATGTGGATAATGCATATATTTTGTTGAAACCGTTGGTTTGTTTTTGTTAGTTTGGATATGTTTTTGTTTTATCTTTCTTTGTTTGCTTGTGCAGGAAGATAGTTGGTTGAGATATTCTAGGAAATCTGTTGTGGTTGACTAGTTCAAAGAGTTGATCAAGATAAGGTTGTTGCAAGATTAGGTTGTTATTGAAGTTGCGGACGTGCGGCGCATATTTAGGAATAAAGATTATGGAGAGATCAAGTTGTTGTTTTGCGTAGAGACCAAGTAATCTGTGTAGTATAAATAGGAATCAATTTGTATAGAGCTATACACGAATTCTTAGAGATATTATCAGATCTGTATTGAGAGATATTAGTTTTCTACAAGTGTTAGTTAAGACAACTTTAGTCACGACCTTCTGCGAAGGAAGAGATAAAGTGTCTTAAGTTTAGTAAGAGTTTGCTTGTAGTGTTTTTGTAATTCACAAATTCATATAGTCAAAATTTTGCCCTGATACACTTTGCGAGATTATAGAAATATAATCTCGTGAAATTTTCCAATCCATTGTGTGTTTCTAAATTCCGCTGCATATACAAAGTTGTCTCAACTTTAGATACAACTTTGATCACAACTCTGTCAGAACCGAGAGTTCGGTTTATTTAATTGGCATCAAGAGCGAACACTTGACACACTAAGTGGTGATCCCGTTCTCGTGAGTACAATGGATTGCTCAAACTCGTTGTTTAACAAACCTCCTGTTCTCGATGGCATGAACTATTCCTTTTGGAAAGTTCGAATGAGAGCGTGCATCAAATCCATTGATGAAAGAGCTTGGAATGCTGTTCAAAAGGCATGGACGCATCCCAAGACCATTGATGCTGAAGGAGATACAATTCGTACCCCTCCAGAAGAATGGACCAGGTCACAAAACGAAGATGCTACCTTCAATGACAAGGCACTCAATGCAATTCAGTCATCCTTGGACATTCAGATGTTCAAACTCATAAGAAATTGTGAGTCGGCTAAAGAAGCATGGGATATCCTTCAACAACATTGCGAAGGTGATGTTGGAATTAAAGAATCACGTCATCGTATTCTCACCACAAAATTTGAGAACATGAAGATGGTGGAAGATGAAACAGTTGGAGAATATTGCAACAAATTGCTTGAGATTGCAAATGAGTGTACTGATCTTGGTGATCCAATCACCAACAAAAGGTTAGTTTCTAAAGCTTTGCGAACTCTAACACCTCGTTTTGATATGAAGGTTGTTGCTATTGACACGACAACAACCACTGGATGTTTGGACTTCACAAAACTGATGAATGACCTGAAGACCTACGAAATGGAAATGAATGAGAAGGGTGGGTCAAAGAAAAAGGGAATTGCCCTGACAGCTGGATCAACTTCAAAGTCAACTTCACCCTATGACGAAGATGATGATGAAAATCTTGAAGAAATCAGTGAAATGAATCCAGACTATGCTCTTCTCACCAAAAGACTCAACACTCTCATCCGAGCAAATAAAGGAAAACAACAGAAGGGAAGTTATGAACAACGTAAGCCTCGTCATAACTCGTCCGGACCTTTGGTGATTTATGAAAAGATGAACTCACCTGGAACAGAACCTAAGATTATAAAGCGTGCTGCATCAGATCACTTTAGACCAAAGGAAGTGAAAGATTTCTCCAAAGTCCAATGCTATGAGTGCAAAGGCTATGGGCACTTTGCTAACGAATGTGCCAACACTTTTAGGAAACTTGGAAAGCCTGTCACATTCCTATCTCTTAGCGACAGTGAGCTGGACACCTCAGGAATATTTGTGGAAGAAATCTCAGATGAAGCAACCAACGAGCACGCAGCCTTAACTGCAGTATGTTCTGAAATGGATAACTCAAAGCTCACAGAAGTTGAGATAACTTCATACATGTATGATGAGTCCTATTATGAAACTCTTTTTTGTTTCAATACCATAATAACCACTGCAGATGAGGAAGAAGGAGTTACTGAGGAAGAAACTCTGGAGTTGCTAATAAAGTAGTAGGAACTCTACAAGGAGCTGTATGCTAAGTGGATCAAACAGTGCAAGGAAATTGAGTCACTCAATGATGAATCCACTAATCAGAAGGCATCACTTGCAAAGTTGGAAGTAATGTTGACAAAGAAAGATGCAGAGATTGATGATATGAGGATTCAACTCAATCTTGCAAAGGAAACATTCAAAAAGTTCAACGCAGGAACTTCTAAACTTGATGAAGTTCTTGCACACACTCAGGTAACTTCTAATGGCACAGGTTATGATAAAACTGTAAAAACTGCATTTACTCAAATTCTGTCCACAAATGGAAAACCCTTTGTAAAAGCTCAAGAAGGTCACTCCACTTCATCAGTGAGTAAGAAGCGTAGGAGATTTGTTTGTCACTATTGTTTTCTCCCTGGACACATAAAACCTTTCTGCCATAGGTTTTTGCAAGAACATAAAAAGGAGATTCATTTGAGAACACAAACCTCAAAATCAGGTCTTTCAGTCAAAAGTGACAAAACAAAGAACTTGGTCTGGAAGCCCAAAGCTGCCTTCAAAGACACCTGTAAAGTTGTCTTCACTGCATCAATATCTGATGATTCGACAACTTGGTACTTTGACAGTGGGTGTTCTCGCCACATGACTAGATCTCAACGTTATCTGACCAACTACCAAAAGATCAATGGTAGTGAAGTCACATTTGGGGGAGGAACGGACGGCAAAATTTTAGGACATGGTATCTTGAACAGTCCTGGTCTTCCAAAGCTAGCCAATGTATCACACGTCCAAGGTCTTACAGCAAACCTCATCAGTATCAGCCAGCTCTGTGATGACAACTTCACTGTCGCCTTTGATAAGCAAAGTTGTACTGTGGTTGACACCGATGGTAAACATGTAATCTCTGGGGTAAGATCTTCTAATAACATTTATGAAACTAAAAGAAAAAGTTGTTTGAGTGCGCAGGTAAATGACGTACAACTTTGGCATAAAAAATTGGGGCATACCAATTTTCGCAACATGGAGAATCTTCAGAGACTCAATGCTGTTCTTGGAGTGCCAAAGCTAAACGTCTCAAATCCAAGTTTGTGTGGAGATTGTCAAAAAGGAAAACAAGTGAAAGCCTCACATCCAGTTGTGAAAACTTCAGAGAGACCTTTTGCTACTCAAAGCTACTTTGAATTGCTTCACATGGATCTTATGGGGCCAGCTGAAGTAGAAAGCCTTGGAGGTAAACGATATTCCTTTGTGATTGTCGATGACCTCTCCAGGTATACTTGGGTAAAATTTCTAAGTGACAAAGGTGAAACCTATGATGCTTTCTTAGAATTATATGCTAAGGTTAGAAACTTCTACCACTCTTGCGTTAAAAGAATTAGATCTGACCATGGTAGGGAGTTCGAAAACTTTCAACTCCTAAACTTTTGCATAAAAGAAGGCATTCATCATGAATATTCTGCTCCTAAGACACCCCAGCAAAATGGTGTAGCTGAAAGAAAGAATAGGACCTTGCAAGAGATGGCCACTGTCATGTTACACTCTAAGAAGTTGTCCAAACGGTTTTGGGCTGAAGCTTTAAACACTGCATGCTATGTAAGTAATCATGTAAACTTAAGAACCGGAACCACCATGACGTCATATGAAATTCTAAATAGTAAAAAAAACCCAACCTTAAATACCTACATGTTTTCAGTTGTGTTTGTTACATTTTGAATGATAGGGATTATTTGTTCAAATTTGATCCCAAAAGTGATAAAGGTGTGTTCATTAGTTATTCTCTTAATAGTCATGCTTACCGTGTCTATAATCTCAGAACAAAAACTGTTATGGAGAGTGTTAATGTAAGATTTGATGATTTTGCCAGCCTATACACTCCTGAAGAAGATATTAACGATCTGATTGAGATACAGGGAAGGACAGAAATGATCACTGAGATAGAAGGAAGAGTTAACACTGAAGTTGAGCCCACTTCAGAGACAGATGAGGATATAACTACAGAAGGATCTGGATCAAATTCCCACTTAAACGAGTCAGAATTTCCAGAAGTAGTTCAGGGAAACACTAGAAGAGACCCACCAAGGAAGATTCGCAAAGATCATCTAATTGATCAAATCATTGGAGATGTACACGAAAGGGTCAGAACTAGAGGTAAAACTCCTGCTAACTACAAGGAAATGGTAAGGATGGTATGCATGTCTTGTGTATTCAATAAAGTTGGTGCAGTTGTCTTCTTATCTTTGGTTGAACCCAAAAATGTAAATGAAGCTTTAAAAGATGAGTTCTGGATTAGTGTCATGCAAGCCGAGCTACTTGAGTTTATTAGAAACAAAGTCTGGACACTTGTGCCTAGACCTTCAGGGATAAATGTGATAGGAACTAAGTGGATATTTAAAAATAAAACTAATGAATTTGAAAATGTCATTAGAAATAAAGCCCGCTTAGTTGCCCAAGGTTACACTCAAGTAGAGGGCATTGACTATGATGAGACTTTTGCTCCAGTTGCACGAATTGAGTCCATCAGGTTATTGTTTGCCATTGTATGTTATCTAAACATTACTCTTCATCAAATGGATGTTAAGACAACGTTTCTTAATGGTGTACTAGAAGAGGAAGCATACGTAGAGCAACCCAAAGGCTTTGAAGACCCAACCAATCCAAATCATGTGTATAAATTACATAAAGCGTTGTACAGACTAAAACAAGCTCCAAGAGCTTGGTATAGTCGGTTAACCGATTTTTTACTTGAGTTTGGATTTTTCAGGAGTCATGCTGATAGAACTTTATTCCTCAAGAAAGAAAAATATTTACTCACGATCGCTCAAATCTATGTTGACGATATAGTGTTTGGATCGACAAGTCAGAAAGCTTTGAAGGAATTTGTTGAAGCAATGTCCATATCTTTTGAAATGAGTATGGTCGGTGAACTTAGCAACTTCCTTGGACTTCAAGTCAAACAAAAGGAAAATGGTATTTTCGTCTCACAGACAAAGTATGCCAAAAATCTTGTAAAGAAGTTCGGTTTGGAGAATGTAAAACACATGAGGACTCCCATGAGTACGACTGAAAAGCTGTCAAAGGACGCAGTTGGACCGTTGATACAACTTTATACAGATCAATGATCGGAAGTCTCCTTTATCTGACCGCTAGTCGACCAGATATCATGTACAGTGTGTGTGCATGTGCTCGATTTCAGTCTTGTCCCAAGGAGGAACACCTTAAAGCTGTAAAGAGGATCATTCGATATGTTGCTGACACATGTGAATTGGGACTATGGTTCACAAAGGACACAACTACAGATCTTGTTGGGTACAGTGATGCTGACTGGGCTGGAGAGATTGATGATAGGCGAAGTACAAGTGGAGGATGTTGTTACTTAGGAAACAACCTCATCTCTTGGCACAGCAAAAAGTAAAATTGTATCTCATTGTCCACAGCCGAGTCTGAATACGTGGCTGCCGGGAGCTGTTCAACTCAATTGATATGGCTGAAGTCGATGCTGGATGATTATGTCCTGGAAAGCAATTCCTTGATGATGCTCTGTGATAATACAAGTGCCATCAATCTTGTAAAGAACCCCGTTCATCACTCCAAATCCAAGCACATTCATTTAAGGTATCATTTTATTAGGGATTTAGTTGAAAAGAAGTTATTAAAGTTAGAGTATATTAGTACAGATAATCAACTGGCTGATTTATTTACAAAAGCTTTAAGCTATGAGAGATTCTCAATTTTGAGGAAATCTCTTGGCTTGTGTTCTATATGAAAAGTACAGTTTGACCCAACTGTTGTCACACTTTTGGCATATCATAGTTAACTGTGAAGTTGAACAGATTCGAGGATGGAAAAGCCCGTAGTAAGGTGAAACCATGATCGTTCTTATAAAATCATATAACTAGATCAAAGATCCTAGATAAATGGTTTTGATAAGATTCTTTTGGTTATTCATCTATTCATCATCTGTTTCTCTTCTTTAAAAAGTTTTCTATGATGTAACAAAAGTATTCTGATAATAAATTTTTCTTGACATTAGTTGGTTTATAAAATAAAAACCCGGGAAAATTTTGAAAGTCAGTTGAATGTATCTGGAAGTGTATCTTACTCTATCTTTAATATCTGGTTTGACTATATCTTTAATATATTGATTCCTATTTATTTGGAAGCGGGTATCTATCAGATATAGTTATATTCTTCCATATTAACTTTAGAAGGTCGCTCTCACTTAGATTCTCTCATTTCACTTCTCGCTTCAAACCCTTCGTCTTCTTTCATCTTCGTTTCAAACCGTTTCGTCTTCATCCTTTCCCCCATGGATTCTGAGAAAATGAAGAAGATTCAAGAGTTGCTCAGCGATCCTGAAGCCTCAGCCTACATTTGTCATCTCTCTACCTTTCCCCCTCAGCCGCCACAAATCTTCTCTCCGCCACAATTATCAAATCCATTTCGGTTCTTGTCACCAGATTCCACTCCAATCCTCCGACCTAAAGTTCTTTTGTCTCCTTCGAGAGGAAACGCACCAATGGAAATTTCTCCAGAAATAGCCAGTTGCTCAGAAGTCCAATCGCAACCTCTCATTCTACCGGCTTCATCTCCGACGATTTCTTCATCTTAAGCTATAATTATAGCCCCTGATGGCGTAATTATGCCACCCCTTGACACTCCCATCTTTTCTGAAGGGCCTCTCGACACTCCGGTGCTTGCCGAGGAACCCCTTGACCCTCTTTTCCCTTCCGATGAAGGAAACCCTCATATCGGAGGACCCATTGAAGTGCCTTTCTCGGAAGTGGAACAAGAACAGCAAGAAGAAGAATCAGAAAAAACAAAGTCCCCTCCGAAGAAAAAGTCTGTTAAAGCCAAACAGATTCCTCCACCCCGCCGGTCTCGACGATTACATTTTACCAGCAGCTCCTCTCGGACCCAGGAAGGCCCTATTGAAATCATCTCCGAACCAGATGAAGAAGATAGTGAAGGGTCTTCAGAGAAAAGACAGACAGAGACTCGTGTTGATGGGTCTGAAGACAAAGGGGAGGAAACGGAGTCTGAAGCTGAGCTTGAAATTGCCTCTGCTGTGTCAAAAAAGGGAAAGAGGAAGGTGTTGACCTCTCCATCTTCAAGAGGAAAAGGAAGCAAGATTCGTTCCTCAAAACGAGCAAAGATGGGTTTTGATCCTGATGAAGAAGCTGCTCTTTCAGAATCTGATTTAGAGGTATCGAAATCTGAATCTCAATTATTCTATTCTGATGCTGCTAAGAAGAATTGGGAATTTTTTAAAAATTGAGAAATTTTAAATGATAGGGCAGTTGATGTTAAGGATTTTGATAAACATAATTTGGTTGTTTTTCTGAAGAAGATGAGGGTTTGGGGTAGTGTTTCATATGCCAAACCTTATGTGGCTGAAATTGTGCGTTTGTTCTATGCAAATTTGTCTTCTGAGTTTGGGAACCCCTCATCCAAACGATTCGGGAAGGTATTTGTTAGGGGGAGTGTTTACAGTTTCACCCCAGCAAAGATTAACAAATTTTTAAGCCTTCCAAATGTTTCTATAACTGATGATGAGGTAGATGAAGATCTTGAAGTCAAGATGGCAAATGTGCTAACTGGGGGAAGAGCTGATGTGTGGCATGGTAAGAGGGTAAATAGAATTGCCTCTGCCCTCACATCCCTCTTTTCTACTTTGCACAAAATTTCAGTTAGTAACTGGATTTCTACTTCGAATTCCACCGTTGTTCCTCTGGAGCATGTTTCTTTTCTGTACAAGTTGTACATGAATGAAAAAATCAATTTAGACAGGCTTATGTTCTCTGCTATTGCTGAAGTTGCCATGACTAAGAGCAACAAGAAACTTATGTTGCCATCTCTTATCTTTAGCATGCTGGTTGAACAAGGTTTCAAGCCCAAGAAGAGAGATGTGTTCACTCCTCGTCTCACTTTTCAGACTGTGCAGAAACTTTTTCTCACAGATTCAAGAGTTGTGGATCTGCCTTGGGTGAATGAGGAAGAAGTTGCTCCACAATCTCCTGGACTTCGCTGCTCTATCCCTGTATTTGTTTTGCAGGAATAGATTGAGCTCTATACTGCCCAGATAGAGATCTTTGTCAAGCAAAGAAAAGTATTCCAGCACCTTCTTTCTTCCCAAAAAGGGGGAGAAACTGGAGAAGGCAGTAGCAGAGGCAAAGGAAGGGCAAGGGCAGCAGCAAGTGAAGAGGAGGAAACTGATGAGCAAGAGGAGGAGGAGGAGGAGTAGAGAAAGAAGAAGGAAGAATGAAGAAGAGCTGCAGTCTATTGCAGTTTTTGGGTTGGGTTGATGAGTTTTTCAAACAATTTCTCTAAACAATTTCGATTATGTTTGTTTTAAAACATCTATCTGTTTGCTGAAGATCTGCTAAGATCTTTTGTTGATATTTTTGTTGCTAACATTCAGTTGTTTTTTATGGTATCATATGATTATCTAAGTATGTTTTTCGTCTATGATATCTTTTGGAAGTTTGCTTGACAGGGGGAGTGAAGTGTGCATGACAGGGGGAGCAATTGAGTAGTTGTGCTTGTTCTTTTATATGCTTTGGGGGAGATCAATTATGTTTGACTATTTTGCATGTATGAAGTTGTTTTGGGAAGAAAGACAAAAAGGGGGAGATTGTTGAAACCGTTGGTTTGTTTTTGTTAGTTTGGATATGTTTTTGTTTTGTCTTTCTTTGTTTGCTTGTGCAGGAAGATAGTTGGTTGAGATATTCTAGGAAATCTGTTGTGGTTGACTAGTTCAAAGAGTTGATCAAGATAAGGTTGTTGCAAGATTAGGTTGTTACTGAAGTTGCGGACGTGCGGCGCATATTTAGGAATAAAGATTATGGAGAGATCAAGTTGTTGTTTTGCGTAGAGACCAAGTAATCTGTGTAGTATAAATAGGAATCCATTTGTATAGAGCTATACACGAATTCTTAGAGATATTATCAGATCTGTATTGAGAGATATTAGTTTTCTACAAGTGTTAGTTAAGACAACTTTAGTCACGACCTTCTGCGAAGGAAGAGATAAAGTGTCTTAAGTTTAGTAAGAGTTTGCTTGTAGTGTTTTTGTAATTCACAAATTCATATAGTGAAAATTTTGTCCTAAGGCACTTTGCGAGATTATAGAAATATAATCTCGTGAAATTTTCCAATCCATTGTGTGTTTCTAAATTTCGCTGCATATACAAAGTTGTCTCAACTTTAGATACAACTTTGATCACAACTCTGTCAGAACCGAGAGTTTGGTTTATTCATATTTATTTAGCTAACTATTTTAATGAAAAATAATGAGACCTGAGGCGATCGATTCGTTTGCCTCGTGATAGAAACGAAATAATGTTATTTCACTAATTTACACACACACACGTTCTTGATTTTATATATCTTAATTAAATTACTTGTAATAAAATTCAAATTAATATATTCACTTATAAATAATATTTTTTCTCCAATCTATATATTTGAAATTATCCTCTATGATTTACATTAATATTAAAAAAATGAGTAATTGTGAAGTTTATTTTGATAAATATGTAATTGTTTTAGAAATAACATTTTTATGATTTAGAGGGCATGTCATATTTTTTACAATTTAATTACTATGATAATATTAATTAACTTATCTTTAATAAAAATAGATAAGTGGCGAAAATAATAATTCATTAATTATATATACTATCTTTAATAGAAATATGTAGGCGGTGATAATTTTTTTAGTGCTCGTATAAGTCTACATCACTCTTTTCCAATGAAATTGTTTCAATTTATGTATATTATGTAATATTTTTGCTATTTTTTTTATCTTTTTCAATTCACTAATGTTTGAATTACTGATATCATATGGATGTGAATCAGTAATTTATAAGTAAATTTTTTTAATTTTAAATATATTGATATAAATTATAATTATAATTCCCAGATAATTAAATTATTATACTCGACTAATTTTGAAATTTAATATGATTTTTAAAATATTTTAATAATTACACCTTTTGAATTGTGAAAAATTCGACATCCCTAAATTATTGCTAAAAAATAAATTAGAAAAGGCATTCATCATATAAAAAAATAATAATAAAAATAATTGACATGAATGCATGAGATATGGATTGTATATATATTAATTCATAATTCATATCTTATTGGTTTATAAATATATTAATGAATTACTCAGCATGTTAATTAAAAAATAATATATTAGTTGAAATTAGAAACTTATACATACACGCACATATCAAATTGATACACCAATATAAATTATATATGTATTTTAAATATAATATTATGGAAATCAATAATAATATTTATTAATTGTTACCATATATATGCATATCAAATGAATAATCATTTGTATAAAAATCACGCTAGAAATTTTATATCTACTACTATATAATAATAAAAAGTTCACGCTATAAATTTTATTTGAGAAAAGGTTCAATTTGGTCCTACTACTATATCCAAAATCTCAATTTAGTCCCGAAATAAAATTTCGCCCCAAATCAATCCCTAAATTTTTTAAAAGGTATCAAGTTCATCCTTCCGTTAGTCCCTGAACTATTTCCCATTATCAGACGTTAATAATGATGTGAAATGTGCTATTTTAGGTTAAGAAACCCCAACTTCGATTTCTCAGGGAAATTAGGTTCAGGGGAAAAAAAACATCTACTTCGATTTCTCAATTAGATTTCTGAATTCCAGTCCAACCCACCCGAAATTCACAAGGATTCCATAGGAAAATTCACCCCTCTACACATTTTGGAGAGTTTCCCTCCTCTCGAAAGTGGACAACAACAGTGGTCCTCGAGTTGTAATTGTATTCCCTACTTTTGTGAAGGCTGGCGAGTGATCCGAGCACCCGTGAGTATCTCAAGCAACCCGATTTTGTGAAGATGATGCAGGATATGCAGAAGTACTCCAACAATTTGAACTTGAATTTGAAGGATCTGAGGGTTAGGAAGGCATTGGGGGTTTTGTTGAACTTGAAGTTCCAGTTGAAGGGGTCGGAGGAGGACGCGAAGATGTCGTCTGCTTCGAGTGGTGGATCTCCGAAAAGGAAGAGGCCTGCAAAATCTGAATGGTTATATCTGTTTATTATTGCACATTTTGTTTAGCTTTTTCGATGTTGTTTTGGCAATGTGAATAAATTGACACTCTAAAGTTGGAAAATATACATATTTTTCTGTTTTAAGGCTTTAATGGTTCCCAATATACATATATGACTCTTTCTTATTTGAATTAATTGAATTCGCGAAATGAAATGAAATCCCCAAATTTGCTCTTCAATTTGGGGATTTTTGACCTAAAATAACGCATTCCATGTCGTTATTAACGTCCGTTAACGGGAAATAGTTCAGGGACTAACAGAAAGGATGGACTTGATACCTTTTAAAAACTTTAGTGATCGATTTGAGCCGAAAGTTTATTTCGGGACTAAACTGAGATTTTGGATATAGTAGTAGGACTAAATTGGACCTTATCCCAATTTTATATCTACTACTATATGATAGTAAAAAGTTCATGTTGTAGATTTATTATATTACCCTATTGTGCTTAATTTTTAAATATATTATAGGGATATATTAATAAAATTTAATTTTGTAAAATAAGGATCTTTTTATATATAGTAGTAGATTCATATGAAAACTAATATATTATATTAGATTTTACATTATAAATACATATTATATATTATATTACACAATTATTTTTAAATTAAAATTATAGTAAGAATATAACAGGTAAATCAAAATTTGTAAAACATCACACTTTTATAATAGTGGTAGACTAGATATATACTAATATATAGAAGACCGATCAAATGAGTATGATCATATCACATATGAGAAATAGAAACTCATCTAATTCAATAATTCAACTGAATTGGATGACTACAATGAAGAGGACTTTGGCATACCCATCTAGCCAAGGTCTTTGGTCAGATGGGTCGAGTTGGCACAAAACACGGCCCACACCCTGTCCAAAGCTTTGGTTTATTAGATGTCCATATTAATTAGGTAAAGTGACATATAGGTGAGGGTAACCTGTCCTTTACAAGTTAATTTTGAAAGGATAAATTAGATCAATATCCATTTTTAAAACTATAAATGTGAGTCTTGAATCACAATTCAGTAAAATATTTTCTTACTGAGCTTGAATGACTCATCCAAGTATTTAAATTATATAGCTTCACAAAAAATCAGATTAGATGATGAAAACGAAAAGACGAAATTGAAGCCATCTGGACGAGGATTCCAGTCGACAAGGCAAATCTAAAGATTATTATTATTATTATTATTATTATTATTATTATTATTATTATTATTTTGTTTTCCAATCTATTTATTCATACTCCCTCCGTCCCATAATTATAGTTCACTTCCCATTTTCACACAGATTAAGAAATCACATTTAATATGTATTGGAAATATACAATTTACAATAATTATCCTATATTGCCCTTATTTTTTACTATATTAATTGCATTCATACTATATCAAATAGGGTTATATTTGTAAAAGAATATTTAAATACAATCCCAATTTAGAATAGGACTATAATTTTGGGACATCCCAAAAAGGAATAATGAACTATAATTATGGGACAGAGGGAGTATATATTAAGGCAAAATCGTGAGATACACAACAGTTCTTTTATAAACTGTTGTCTATCACACGATTTAACAATTATATTTTAGACAACAGTTTTTGTATAATAGACAACAATTTTAGATAATAGACAACAGTTGTGACATTTATTGTTGTAAAATTTCTTTTTCTTCTTTTACATTTTCCATGACGGTTTAGATTACAACCGTTGCATTTTAATAAATTTTTGCAATCGTATTTATTATTCTTCTCTAGATAATTCAAATCAAAATCATGGATTAATATGATGATGTCATGTTAGACATAGTGAGGAAAGATGAGAAATCAAGAAAAATGTAAGAAATGTAAAAATCTTATATTTTATTGAAATTAAGGGGCTATAAAGAGAAAATGTTGAGTTGTGCAGTGTCGAATATGAACTTTTCTTGAAGGGAGGCAAAACGACAACTCTTCATACTTTTGTTTGCTCATACAGAGATGAATGATTGTTAATATTTATGTATTTAATTTCCAAAAGAGTGGTTCTATATACATTACAAAATTTTCATTATACATCACAATTAAATTTAATTTAAAAATAATTAATTAACAAATTACTTAAATATCCTTCTAAATAAAAAAATTAAAATATGTTTAACTCAAAAAAAAAAATTCGAGAATCCTGATATGAAACCTTCTTCCCAGGTGGCTCTATTTCGATTGCCGCCAACTCTTTCGACTTCAATAAGAACAAAACCAAAAATTGAAAATCCTCATTTCCTCCCTCATTTTATCTTCTATGTAACTGTATCACGTCATTTCTGCCACCGCCACCACCACTCCACCTTCAAAATTGCAGTAAAGAAGCCGTGGAATGGTGATATTTTTTACAGTTTCGCTGTGAAGCCATCAAAAGGGTGATGTTTTTAAAGGTGGAGTGGCGGTGACGGAGATGGCGGCCGCGGTGTGGATCTGAAGAAGCCATGAGTGTTGTGAATAATTGTCAATTTTAACGATTTTGTTGTGAAGAAGCTGTGGAATTGAATACAAGTCCTCAAATCTCATAACCATCTAACAATTCGGCGGTCTTCTTATCAAAAAGGGCTCTGTGAACTTCTTCAGTTCTTCACTTCCTCTACTTTGGGGATAAGATCCTCTATTCTAAATTCTAAATTTGGTGTTACCATCCGTATTCCACGATTAAATTTATAAGTTTAATAATAGATATTATAAAAATAAAAATTAACTATAACATAATCAATCTAGGCACATTTATCAACAAAAAATTGAAATTTTAAAAATTATAAATCTTATTTTTAAAATAATCAACTATACTATAATAATCATTTTTTTGAAAATTAAATATTAAAAAATAGTTATAAACTCTAATTGAGTGGGGTAAACACTAAAAATAATCATAAAATTAAACTAAAATATAATAAATTAAAATTGACGAAAAAAATGGAAGAAAAATTTATAAATTTAATCGTGAAATACGGGTTGAAACACCAAAATTGAAATTGAGGATCCTATCCGTCTACTTTGAGGGGGAAGGCTCATTCTCATCAATTCACCTTTTTCTTTTTGTTGTTTTAATTGATTTAAATTGATTATTAAATTAAAAGGCAAATGGAAAATCAATTGGTGTATAAAGAAAAATATTTTAAAAAAATACAATGGTGGTGTGTGTAGCAAATGTAGTGTATATTGAAAAAATAATGATACAAACAGCAACACTCTTTCCAAAATAAGTGAATATTTCATTATCCGGGCAATGGTCGATGGCCACCGAAAAGTGTCTAAAAGTCTTATATTTTTTTGTTAACGCATTCCTCGCGACCGGAGTTGTCAATCAAACCCGAAGGTGATGGATTGTCACCACTAGACTGGTGAACAATTGAACAAAACATGGTACGGTAAGAAAAGTTGTAACCCGATTTGTACACACATTATTATTTATTACAATGACAAAATTAAAACACAGTTGATTTAAGTAAAGCAGATGATAGTTGAGTCCGTCAAATTTAAGTGCATAAACAAATATAAGCTAAAGATCCGATCTGGCAATGGCGCGAAGAATGAGGCCTCCATCGACATGAAGATTGATCATTGTCCTGTAATTTACCGTTTTACCCTCATCACTCAATCTGAAGGCAAACAATCCCAGCAGCACAGCTGAGAGTATCTTCATCTGCCTGTAACCAAATTCCTTCCCCAAACAGATTCGCGGCCCGCCCTTTAATTTAATTTCCAAAATATAATCCACATACATTAATTATTTTTACAAATTAAGACTAATTGATGATCACTACATATATATATATAGTTAGTTAGTCGTAATTACCTGAAAAGCTGTGAACTTGAAAGGGCTCTCTTGTCTGAAGCAGCCCTTGTGATCTAGCCATCTCTCTGGTCTGAAGTGTTGCGCATCATCACCCCATATGAATCTCATCCTTCCCATTGCATACGGCTGGTAAGCCACCACGTCCCCTCTTCTCACATCGAAACCATCAGGCAATGTGTCGTCCGACAAGCACATCTTCGGGTTCTGCACACACACACACACACATATATACAGGAATTGTACTAGCTAGTGCTCGGTTCTTAATTAATTAAATTACCACAGGAACAGGAGGATAGAGCCTGAGTGTCTCAGACAGAGCAGCATGTAGATAATGCATCTTGTCCAGTGCTTCCTCACTCAATTCTTGAATATTATTGGAAGACATGATCATGACTTGTTTAATCTCCTTGGCAGCCTTCTCCTGTGAGAGAGGGTGCTTGCACATCATGTAAAAGAACCAGGAGAGAGTTGTTGCTGTTGTGTCTTTCCCTGCCATCACGAAGTTGAGCACCACATCCCTCAAGTACTTGGGATCTCCCTCCGACACCTTCACAAATCGCCACAAAATGCCCTCCTCACAATCATTCATCTTCTTCGTATGGATGAGCACCAGCTTATACACAAACTCATCAATTACTCTCACATTCTCCTTCAATTTAGCCTCCAAACCAACATTCAGAGCCTTCTTCATCCTCCACAGCACGTCCACGTATCTCCGAGCAGTAATCTCGCTCGCATCATCGAAAGCACGGCTGAATCTCGCACCTTCCTCCTTCCAACTGTCCAGCTCCGATCCGAATGCTACTCTGAATATAGAATCAAGAGTCGATCGCATGAAAAGCTCCTGCACATGTACATGAATCATCCATCACATCCACTACTTAAATTGTAATCAATTATTTAATTAGATTTAGTTTGTTTTAATTGGCTCACTTGCATATCCATTGGTTGATCGGAAACAACAGCTTCAGAGACGACGTTGGCAAGCTTCGCCGCGTTCTCCCTGAAAACTCTGCTGCTAACATCTCTCAGAGCCCTCGCGGAAAATTCATGGCTTGAAACTTTTCTCTGCTCCCTCCATTTTTCACCATCAACCGTGAAAATCCCATCACCTAATAAATCTTGTAGAATGCTGTTATTCAGCCATCCCTGCATTTATACATAATTCTAGATTAATCGACCGAAATTAATTATATTCTTCTCCAAGAACGTAAATTTAGTAATTTCTTACAAAATAGACACATAACTTTATAATAAAATGAAAATCAAACACATTATTTAATTAATTTCCTACTAATCTTTATTGATATTAACAAAAATCAAATAATTTATTATGTAAGATTATATGTATACAATTTTGCTATATTTCATGTTATATATCATTTTGGGATGTCTATTTTACAATAAATTGCGAAATTATGTTGTAATTACAAACTTTCAAAGATTGTATCTAAATTCTAAATTATGTCAAAGTTCATACATTTATTCGTAATTAGTCCTTAATAAAATAAGTTGCAAAAGGTCAAATAACCCCATTGCCGCCTCCTTGACTATTCCTCGTGGCTTGCATTGCCGCCTCCTTCACTATTTGTCTCAATTAGTTCCTCGACTTTCTAAAATGGTTTGCATCGTGTGGACGTAAAATTTAAACAAATGCAGTTACCAAACACACATTGTACATATTTTTATCATATACTTGGATCTTTTTACATACTTTTGCACAAACCCATACAATCAACTAAAATTACAACAAACTAATTAATAAAGACAAAAAATTGTGTGAGACGGTCTTACGGGTTACATTTCGTAAGGCATGTCAAGATCCGGGGAAGATTACGTGGCATATTTATAATTTTTTTGGTATTTGATTATGTTTGAATTCAAATTTAAATCAGTACATAAGGCGGCCTCGCATAATACATTATTATTAATAATTAATAAATATACAAAAATATTGGATTTCCTTGAGCTTCTAAACCATGAATAAATTGTGGAAATCAATGTACAACTAACTAGGCAGTTACTCTAAGAGCATCTACTATAGCTTACTTTTGGAGGTACAAATGGATTTACATGTACCATGAATTGGTGCATATTATAGTGAGAGTAAAAAAAATTGGTACAAAGTTAAATACCATTTTTACCGCATGTACCACTATTTGACATTCTTTTTCTGAAATGTGGGGCTCGCCTGTGACCCTACTATCCCATTTTATTTTATTTTTGTTTTCTTTAATTATTTAATTTATTTTATCGATTATTTTCTACATTTTAAATTATATAGTTGATTGAAATAATGCATATATATATATATATATATATATTGTTCTCTAAAATATATGGCTCAAATTTGATATTTTGGGATATTCTTGATTTCAATGTGCTTAATTAATTTTTTTATGTTTCGAATTAGATTATATTTTATTTATTTATTTCAATGTTTTGATATTTTAGGATACTTCTCGATTTATTTTATTTTTTTTATAAAATAGATCAAAGGAAAATAAATCAAAAAATTTCATGACATATATAAATATATAAAAATAATGTAAGTTTTAAGATTTTAATTTTTATTCTTTTGATTAGATTAAGAAAATCAAAATTGTTAAAAAACGGTAGAATTAATGGTGAGACTTTAAAAAGGTATATATGTATTATATGTTACAGTGGGTGATTTGAAGGGAATATATATTTAAAAAATTAAATACATAACTTTTGATGTCTTTTGACGTGGATATGACGTGATGGAGTTATTACCAAAATTATAGTACACTAGTGGGTGCCTTAAAAATTGAGCCCAACAACTAAGTTGTAGCTATCTGACACCTATTGTCCCTAAAATAAAATACGAGATAGGAGCACAGTATAGATGTATGTACATACATACCTTGCCATAGTTGTCGAAGTTGGTCTTGAGTATGTACTCGACGTTGGCCGGGTCGGACGTGTAAACCTCACTTCGGAAAGGGGTGACCAATCTGTAAGTCTTGTACCGGGACGCAAGTTCAGTCATGTAATCGTGCAATCTGCTGAAGTTGAGGAGCTGGTTGAATATGGTGCCGGCGATCGGGTGATACCTCCTCTTTCCATATTTTCTAGCCAGTGATCCAACGGTCACGATTGAAAACGCAATGATGAAGAAGAATGTAAGGAAATTCATGAGCACCATGGCTATGGCTAGCTACCTCAGCTCAGGGAGAGGTGGAGTACTATTAGTACTATACTAACATTAAGTTCTATATATTCTTGATTGAGGCAGTGAGCTAGAGACATGCAACAACCTTTTTTTTTTTAAAAAAAAAAAAAGAGGGGAATATTTTGAGATCAGTGGTGGATATAGATGCTATAAAAAGTGAAAGGACTACACATATCACTTCTCTGTATATGTTTCCTGCTTCTTCTCACGTTTTACACTTGTCCCACATTGGAGGTACACCGATAATTTGAACTGCATCGAGACTTGCGCCGTGCTATACCAAAATCACTTTCAAGACAGTGGTTTTGCATGAGTGTAGTATATTAAAAAAATGTTGTAATAAGTGACAAATCGGTGTTGTCTCTGCAAATATGAGTATCGTTGGATTGATTGAGTATTTGAGTCTAAACATCCAATATCCAGCAAAATATTATTTATAACTTTAATCGATCGACATAAATAAAGTTAGAACGAATATTGGCTGGTCGCTTAGCTTGGGATCTTACAGCTAGTTGTTTGGAAGCTACGACGTTCCTTACTTTTTTTGCCATACCTTATATCTTACCTTAGCTTACGGTATGACAAAAATCATACCGTTGCCGTACTTTTACCTCCGGTATACCTTAAGTTCGGTATGACACATAATGCATACTTTTACCATACATTTATTTCGGTATACCTTACCGTACCTTATTTCGGTATACCTTTTATATCAATATTTTAGATCTGTATCATACCGACATTTCACGGTATATCGAAATTATCATTATATTAAAAAATATTTATTAAGAAAATACATACATAAAGAAACATTAATCAATAATACACTTCATTTATAAAAACATAAATAGATTGAATAATACACTTCAATATTACACTTAATTTTAATTTTCTCAATAATTCATCATAATTTTTAGTCTAAAAATTAAAGAAGAATATAAGAATATATTTATTACATCAGATTTCATATTGTTCAATTTTTAGTTAGGAGTTTTGTATTAATTATATGAAATATAATATTTTCCTAAATGTTTATGATGGAATTATAGCATTCTATATCATATATCATTTTATTTCAATTTTTTTGATAATTCATCATAACTTTTAGTCTAAAGAATAAAGAAAAATATAACATTATTATTTATTACATCTGATTTCACATTGTTCAATTTTTTAGTTAGGAGTTTTGTATTAAATTATAAGAAATACAATATTTTTCTAAACTTTTATTATGAACATACTAAGTATTATAATATTGTGTAAAATATTTCATTTTAGTATATTTTTCTTTACTGTTCATCATAACTTTTAGTCTAAAGTTTAAAAAAAATATAAAAGATTATCAGTAACATTTGTTTTCAAATTGATGAATCTGTAGTGTAGTTCTAATTTAAGTATTAAATTATTTGAAATTTAATAATTTTTAAAACTTTTATAATAAACATAGTAAGGCCTAAATATTATATTATTGAATAATATAACTCATTTTCTTTAAAATGTTTAGATCATTCATCATAACTTATACTTTAAAATTTGAAAAATAATATAATTATTATTTATTATGTTTGATTTCACATTATTTGATTTTCAGTTATAATTTAATTATTAAATTATATTAAATATTATATGTTTATGAACTTTTATAATGAACAAACTACATATTATATTTTTATATAATATATCTCATTTTCTTTTAATCATTTCAATCATTCTTGTTAACTTTTATTTTTAAAAATTTAAGAAGAATAAAAGATTATTATGCATTATATAATTTAATTTATCTTTTATTCTATTGAAATAATTTTATATTTTATAATTTACGTATACATCATTATATTTTAATTTTATTGATAATTCATTTTAACTTTTAATTTTATTGATCGAAAAAATAGAAGATCATTATTTATTACATTTAATTTTAAATAGTTCAATTTTAGTTATAATTTAGGTATTAAATTAAATATCAAAACATAATTTTTATGATAAATTTATTAAATATTGTATTATATATATTAAATTCGAAGCTAGTTGTTTGGATGCCGATGTGCTTTTATATCAAATCTATAGGTAACATTCATATAAATCCCTCAGCAATTTTTTGAAAAATATATCAAAAAAATCATTGTGTTCAATAAATAGTCTAAAGACATTCACTGTTATAGTAAAAGAGTTTATTTGTTTTTTTTTTTTTACCATTTTTGCTATAACACATTGGGTTTTTAATTGGATTAATGTTTAAAGAGAGTAGAGTTTGTTAGTTTTTTTCTTTTTCGTTTTTACCATTTTTGCTATAACACATTTTGTTTTTAATTAGAATATTTATTAAACAGTGAGTTTTTTTTTTTTTTCGCAAAAACACAATGGAGCAGTAATAGGAAGTTTATGTGATGGAGATGAGGCTGACTGAATGAATGGCCGTACAATAATCTTCATAAAATTAGTCGATTTTTGTTGGTTGGGATTTGCTGTTGGCTCACCAATCTTGCATATTTTTGGGACGTTTTCTAATGGGACCTCATGGCTTGGTTTCTATATTTTAATTACATTTCAATTTCATTTACTGAACGTCTTATAACTTATAACGTGATATAAAACATGGTTGAAATTTCCTGTTACATTATTTCGCGTTTCACTCCGTGTTTCATCATTAAATTTATGATTTTAATAATATTTATTATAAAATAAAAATTAATTATAATATAAATAACCATAATCAAAATATCAACAAAAAAAATGAATTAAAAAAATTATAAAACATAATTTTGAAAAAATCAACCATAATAATGAATTATTAATTGAAAATAAAAAATTAAATATTAAAAAATCATTATAAACTCCTAATTGGGTGGGATGAACCCAAAAAATAATCACAAAATTAACCTAAATCACATAAAAATAAAATTGAAGAAAAAAAAATACAAGAAAAACTCGTAATTTGAAAATGTAGCACAAAGTGTAACACAAAGAGTGTAACAGAAAATTTCATGTGTATAAAACACAATAATCAGAAATAGACGGCCTTTTTTTAAATAAAAGAAAAGGGAACCAGAAATAGACATTCTAGTCGAGCAGGAAATATTTGATTGTTTATTTATATTTATACACGGTGATTTTTTTTTGTTTTTTTTTTTAATGAATTATCAAGTGATTCAAGTTATTGGACTTCCGTCATATGTAAAGGCCTCTCGCCCGAAAATGGTATGAAATTTTTCGTTGCACTCTGAGTTTTACTCTGTGTTACACTTTTTTTAAATTACGAGTTTTTATTATATTTTTCACAAAAATATAGTAATAATTACAAAAATATCATCGTCTTTTTTTCATAAAAAAATTATACTTACCACTTACCAGTAAATAAATGTGATACTTTTCAATATAAGAAGTAATATTTTTCAATATTAGAAGCAATACGCTTTTCGTATAATATAAAAAAGGTTTACGTACATCCGATGTATATGAGACCGCCTCATTTTGATTATTAAAGTTGATCGATTACTTTCATATTAATTTGTCCACTATATATAAGTTCAGCTCGAATCCATATATGTCACAATTTTTGTGTCTTCGTTTCACTGTCAATTTATTATTTATATAATTATTATTAAAGAAATAAAAATTAATCATAATATAATCAATCTTACTCAATATCAACAAAAAAATGAATTAAAAAATTTATTATTCTAATTTTGAAAATAATCAGCTCTAATTATCAATTTATTAATTAAACTGTTAAATACTAAAAATCCTAATTAATGATAATAATTAACCCCCAATTAATAATTATAACATTAAAAAATGCTGTAACTATATATATGTATCAAAATCAATTCTATTTTTCAATTAATATAATAGAGATAAATGCTTTAAACTAACTTGGACGGTGGCCCGCTGGCTTGCTTTTTTGTGATGGTGAACTGTATTTTCTAAATGAAATGCAGCACAGATGAATCTAGATTTTAGAGCACTCAAATGGGTCGACCCGATCCAAATTACTTCGGGCCTAAAAAAATCATGGGCCAACTCAGTCTGAAGTTCACACTGGAGCGGCCTGACCCGAAAACATTCCGAGTTTATAAAATTGTGGTCTAGTCCAGCCTAAAATCAAGCTAGGTCGGACCAATTTTGTCATCTCTAATTGTATCTGATATTGAATTAATTAATGATTTAATACGAACGGTTAAAATATCGGTTGAACCATCAATCTCAATTAATTAAATTTTAATTTTGACAATATTTACTTTCGAATTTTTAATTTCGATAATTGGTAGAATTGCACAGATTTTGGTATTGAGGGAAATTCAAGAACTTGGCCATGGATCTATAATGCGGTAGAGGCGCACCTGCCGCTAAAGTGCCTAAAACCTTCCATTTATGCATCAAATAATTTCTAAATGGCTCCCCTTTCGGATGGTCCAACGGTGTAGTGATCTTATTTTAAGGTCAAAAGTTTCAAGTTCGAATCACACCACAAACACCATTAGATATGAGTCTTTTATACCTGACCTGCTAAATGTAGTTTACTTTTCCTGTGTAGTGTGGTTTACCTCTCCTGTATGGCTTGCAGACTATTATACAGGGGCGAGAATTTCCAAATGGGGGACTCTCCTGTGAGACCATCTAACGTATTTTTTATGTTAGACGGATCTTATTTGATCGAGAAAGGTAGCCTCTCCCTTTTCCTTTCTTCTTTATTTTTTTTCACAGTGGTCTCCGTCCCCATTTTCTTTTCTCTTTTACTCCCTCTGTCCCATAATTATAGTCCATTATTCCTTTTTGGGATGTCCCAAAATTATAATTCTATTCTAAATTGGGATTGTATTTAAATATTATTTTACAAATATAACCCTATTTAATATAGTATGAATGCAATTAATATAGTAAAAAATAAGGGTAATATAGGATAATTATTGTAAATTGTATATTTTCAATACATATTAAATGTGATTTCTTAATCTGTGTGAAAATGGGAAGTGGACTATAATTATGGGACGG
This sequence comes from Perilla frutescens, assembly GCA_026008535.1. Classification (NCBI taxonomy): domain Eukaryota; kingdom Viridiplantae; phylum Streptophyta; class Magnoliopsida; order Lamiales; family Lamiaceae; genus Perilla; species Perilla frutescens. Next base: position 37,487,567 of record BRKX01000012.1, read on the forward strand.
AGGGAGTAGCTTTTATTCCAATTTTTAATTTCATTTTTTTATTCTTTTTACGAATATATATTTAATTTTTTGCGTAATCTACTCTCCTGACGCGAATAACTGGGCTCATGCTTTGAGCTCAATAATTAATTTTTTTTAAAATAAATATATATACCATAAAATGAAATTAGTGAACCCTAAAATTAAAGAGATTTAGTTTAATTTTTTTATTTAAATTAATTTTTTTTATCCAGCGTTTCGCGCAGTGCACTCGTCTGACGCTAACGCATGGGCTCATTCACTTCGCTTGATAATTAATTTTTTTGAAATAAATATATACTCGAAAATGGATTAGTAAATTCTAAAATTAAATTGAAATAATTAACATTTTTGAATTAATTTAATATTTATTCGGCGTCTAACGTATGGACTCGTGCACTGTACTTGATAATTAATTATTATTAAATAAATATATACTTTAAAATGGAATTAGTGAACCTTAAAAGTTAAATTGAATTAATTTAATTTATTTTTATCTGGCATCTCACGAATTGCAATCATCCGACGTTAACAAGTGGACTCATACACTATGCTTGATAATTAATTGAGGTGAAATAGATTAATTTTAAAAAAATTAAAAAAAAAAGATTAAAAAGAAAAAAAAAAGCAAAATAATCTAAAAAAAAAAAAGAGGCGAGAAGGGTTGGCGTAGGGTAGTGCTAGGCCTGGGCCTAACTGGGGAGCGGGCCTGGACAATTTTTTGGATTATTTTGGATCGATTTTTTATCCAGTTTGATCGGGAAATACTATGCTATCCCAAGGATATTACCTCAAATGGTATAATAGATTTATTGTGATACTTTTTTGGATTATTTTGGGTCGATTTTTTATCCAATTTGATCGGAAAATACTATGCTATCTCAAGTGGCACGATAGACCTATTGTGACACTTCTAAGTGTCACGATAGATCTATTGTGACACTTAGAAGTGTCATGATAGGTCTATCGTGCCACTTAAGGCATTACCCCCTAGGGTAGCATAGTATTTCACAGTTTGATCCGTTTAAAGAATTGTGACCCATTAGAGGGTCTCATAAAACACATCATATTTGATCCGTTTAAAGAATTATGACCCGTTAGACGGTCTCATATAAGTTTTTACCTTTCAAATATGATGTGTTGCCATTTTATTTTATTTAGTAACATCTAATTAACAATTATTAATTATGAAACCTAATATGGAATAATAAACTCTTATTATTAACACGTTATTTATTAATAAATAAATGACCTTAAGTGCACGGTGTTATTGCAATACATAGTGAGAAAGAATATCGTATCTCACAGAGACTATAACTTTCATGTTCTCAAACACAAGTACTTAATTAAATATCTAAACACTATAATTAAAGGTAGAGATGCCCATGGTTCCGATTTATGCCAGTTCCGATTACAAATCGGCGATTAGCCGGTTCTGGATGACATAAATCAGAACTGCAACGTCCGTCGGAGAGCCACGGTTACGGTTTGCCAACTGTAACCGCCGATTTGTGCCGGTTAACCGCCAGTTCTGGCTTTTTTTTATTTATTTTTGAAATTATGAACTATGAAATATTATCACATTATAATTTGCATAATTTTACTAAATTATAAATTTTTTTTACAATTTAAAAACTAAAAAAGATGAAATGACAAGTTTAGTTGATAACTTTATATTATTATATGATGACATTATAAAATTATAAATTATAAGAATAAAAGTTTATTTGATAAATAATGTGACAATATAAAATTACAAATCAAACCTATGAAATTATAAACTTACAAGTTACAATTTAACATTAAATTACAATTTGACTAATTGAGAGGAGAAAAAGAGAATTACACACACACACAGAGAGAGAGAGAGAGAGAGAGAGAGAGAGAGAGAGAGAGAGAGAGAGAGAGAGAGAGAGAGAGAGAGAGAGAGAGAGAGAGAGAGAGAGAGAGAGAGAGAGAGATTTTGGTGTGAGTGAAAATAGTGAAGAAGATGAGGTATTTATAGATGAAAATTCTATTAATTAATTTTCTCAACTATTATATATTTATAATTAATAGTACTTATAAAAATATAATTAAAGGGATGTAAAAAATATTTTCTCTAATTTAGAGATGAAATAATTCATCTCATATTTGTAATTAAGTAGTAATTTAAAATTAAAAAATATAAATTAAATTAAAATAAAATTGGAGTTTAGCTACGGAAAATCGATAATACTAATCAACTTAAAAAATTAAATTAAATATTTAATGATGGGTTGTTCTGGCTCTAACTTAGCAACAGAAATATCAGTCGTTAGTCCGTCGTTAATATAAAAAAAGTGACATTTAACGATGAATTTTTTTGTCGCTAATTTAGAGAAAGAAATATTTATCGTTAAACAATTGTTAGTTTGTTGGTAATATAATTAAAACGTGATTTTCTTGTAGTGAATTACTTTTTATAATTCCTCTCTCTCTCTCTCTCTCTCTCTCTCTATATATATATATATATATATATATATATATATAGGGATGGGATCTGGTGAGAACCGGTCGCTAGGTGAGAACCGGGAACCGATCTCATCCGTCCATCCTGCAAAATCGACGCCCCAGATCCATCCAGATTTTCGGTGGCATTTTTGTAATTATCGCGAAAATCTTCAATTCGAACGTCTCATTAAGGGTAAAATCGGAACTGAACTCAGAAATTGCCCAGATTCAATTTTAGCATCCAACTTCGCACATTTTAGCCTCATGAATTTCTCATTTTAGCATGTGTTGATAAACAAAAATGGAACGATGATTTCATTGGAATGAAATGCAATACACTCTATTTGGGGACAGTGAACCCTAATGGAAATCTCATAATTACTAGTTGGGATCAGGAACTTAATAAACCCTAATTGGGAACGGTGAACCCTAGTGGAAAATGTCACATCAATTTTAGCCTCCTACTATAATAACTTTAGCATTATGCGATTCTCATTTTAGCCTCATGCGATTCTCATTTTAGCTTCAGAACAAAATGGAAGAATTATTAAATTACTATATTACCCCTCCGTCCAGATAGTTGCCGAAAATTACAGGAATGCCACCGCCCATCCACTTAAATCTGATTTAATCTGGACTGTCCAGATTGAGTCAAACAAGGGCTAGGATTGGTTCCTAGTTCTCACCTGGGGAAAGGTTCTCATTTGATCCTTTCCCTACACACACACACACACACACACACACACACACACACACACACACACACTACCTCCGTTTCGAAATGTTTGTTGTTTTAGGTTTTTTTATTTGTTTCAAAATGTTTGTTGTTTTATATAATTTGACATTATCTCTCCCAATTTTAACCCTCTCAAATCCTACAAGATTTCTTGATTCTAACTTACCTATAATATATGGAGAGAGAAAAATATATGGAGAGAGAAAATATTGTTATTTTTTAGGAAAATATAGATGAATTAGATTTTATGGCATATATGAGGGATGGGTATATTTGTCCACAAAATTAATTCTTAATTCCAGATAAAAAAATAAAATAAAACAACAAATATTTTGAAACGGAGGGAGTATATATGAAGTACAATAAAATATCTAATTTTCTAAAAATATAAAATCAGAAAAAGTCTAAGAGACACATCTATATATATTCTGTATAATATATAATAACAACATTGTGGCCACAATTAGAAAATATTTATTTTCCCGCCCATTTGCACCTTCTAAAAATGGAAATGTAATCTTATGTATATTATATTTAATTAATTATTTTTCTCCATGTAAAATCCTAAATATTAATATATCACAAATCAATTGCTATATTTTTCCATCAATTATCTTTGCCTAATTAATAAAATAATGTGGCAAATTATATATTAGTTTATTGATTTGTGGATCAATACATATTATTACACGATGAATATTTTTTTTTAAGATTTTTTTCTATAATTATATAGATTTTCTTATATAGCCAAAATTCATCATTTTGTATCAATATATATCCTAATGAAAAATATATTCATTTATATTTTACATATGTCTTTATATTTATATCAATTTCAACAGTTTATTGTATATATTTATAAAAAATTTATAATACGTTTACACAGACACACAATTGTTAATTATATATATATACTTATATACTAATTATAGTATATAATGTAATTATATAATTACATCCGCATTCGTTTCAAAAATTTAATTATAAGTATCCGGATTCTAGGGATTCTAGGTTGATTATATGCATAATTATAGATAAATATGCTTTAATTTGAAAAGCCAATAAAGTCCAATTAATATAACATTCCATTCTTAATAGCAATTGAATTCAAATAAGACTATAAGAGAAGCCTAAAATTGTCTCGAATTTGCCTATATTAATTTATTGGTAATCTCATCAAAAATGGTCTCCTTTCTAATTACCAAGATTTGAAAGTAATTTTCTCATAACTATTTTTAAGCATTTTACTCATTTTTTTTTTCTTTTGAATTTGTGGTCTAATTGTTGGGTTGTTGTTTGTTTTGTTATTATTTTTTGTAGGGTAAATTTTTTGTTAATATTGTAATAAAATAGAATCTATGTAAAGAAGAATACAATGACACTAATTAATTTACTTTTGATGGCGGCATACAGATCAAAGAAAAGTCGCAATTAGTTTGCCTTGCCTCATCAAGGAAATGCATCACACAAAGAAATCGTTGGCTTCATTTTCGCAATTCATTATTTGAAGGTCGATATATATTTAAAATCATAAAAGAAGAACATTATCTCAATTATTTAAAAATACACATGTATATATTTGCTTTTTTTTTTTTTGAAAAATTGAAAATAAGATCATTCATCCTTTATGCTTTCTTCCACCATATTTGATGGGGAAAAAAATCATATATACACAATCAATATAAAGAAGTTAATATTTGAAGGGTACATTTTGTTCTTTAGTTTGTATTTTTAAGATTTTTTTATCCCCGGTTGCCATCCATATCGTTTTTTTTAAGTTTGAGTGGATTTTCTCACGGGATTTAAGATAAGCTCGATGATAAAGATTCAAAGTACGATGTGATGCATGTATAATCACGTGTTAAAGTAAAATTGAAGATGAACATGACGATTGAGAGATTCATAGAGACAAAAGGAGTTAGAAATAATGATAAATTGTAAATTTAGACTGACATTAATTTGTAATTGAATTTGTGCACAACTTTATTCTGTAATGTTAGCTCGACACAAATTTGAGAATGTTATTAATTCATTGTTTATATTGTTATACTTTGAGATATTTTTTTTCTATTGATGTACAAGTTGCTGATTTCATTCTGTTATTTTTGGCTATGCTTAATTATTGTAATAACTTGAGAATGTTGGTATTATGATTAGGTAATTTTAGAATAGTTGATAAATTGATAATTTTATTTACTTTTAATGTATTTGATCCGTTTCATATTTTTCATCTTTCTATTTTCATATTGTAATTTGATGATATGCTCAAATATTAATTTTGGACTTGTTATATAAGATTACACTTTGACTGGAATCGTTTAACTGAAGTACAAGCAAAGAAAGAGTAGAAGATAACAATTACAATAAATTCGAAATGAACAAAGTAAATATAGAATGGAACCGATGTGCAGATTCCGGCAAGCCGAGCCGAGGAGTCCTCTCTCCGCAAGACAAATACGCCCCGGCTAGTGCTCACGGTTTGGCGATTATCTTTCAAAGATGAAATGGCTTCGTCCTTCCGGCAGTAGCACCACAAGTCCGGCAAGGCTCCGGCGAACTAGGTAATGTCGAGAACTGAAAGCTATGACTCGAAGGAACTCGTATGAAACAATATGAAGATGTGTTCGTTTATGCAGAATGTAGCATGTTGAACCACTGCAGGTGTCCTATGTCGGCTCGGATCCCAACACGTGTCCAAGGCAGCTGCAGACTTTGACTCCCGACAGGAGTTACTTTCGGCTAAGCCCCGGAAGCCCACGTACGCCAAAAGTCCACCCAAAGTCCAATTGCCAAGATCCAAGTCCGAGGACGAGGACGACTCGAGACGAGACGAGCCGAGCACGGGCACCGGGCACAGGCACGGGTGTGTGCGCGTGTGGGCTCATGGCCCACATCCTTTGTGCACTTAATTACTTCACTTAAGTGTTAATACACTTAAATACACTTCTTAACTTGATTAAGAAATCAATGTGGGATTATTTAATGTGTCTTAAACACAATATCCCACACACCATAAATGCCCAATCGTGTGACCAACTTTAACCATTTATTTCCCACTCATCGAAAATTGGATTTGAGCAAATAAAAATACTTCAATTATCTACTCACAACATAGAACAATTGTACGGTATTTAATTCCTCCAAAATTAAATATCCCGGTCACTAAAAAATCGGATAAAATGAGTCAAAACTCAATTTATTAAATCCTATTTTCCAACAATCCCCCACATGAGTGGAAATAGTGCATGCATGTATGCAGACAAGCAGCCCAGTTCTCTAGAAACACAACTGCAACAGGATAGGTAGCTTGTGACTTTGAACCTTCCATATTCCAACACTATCGAGTATACCGGCTGTTTAGTGGACATGATGCCTTGAACTATACATCCTTAGTGTATACCGAGATAATAGTATTTAAAACAGCTATGTCTCAAACATTATTTGTTCTCACGTTTGTGCCCTTTTCAGGCCATGGACAACCTCTTTGAATTCATAAGTATCTCTTAGAAGCGGCCCCCACTTCTCACTTATATAGGTGATCTCCTCTTCCGAGTATCCTGTCATACTCAACCTCATTAGGTTTAGGAATCATTAAAAGTCATAGGACTTCTCCTCACCACATTGACAGGTGTGCACTTGGTTTGCTTACAGGGAAAGGTTCACTTATAAGTTTCCAAGTACTACCAACCTGAACATTTGTAGCTTAGTTTTCTCATTGAACCAAGTTCTTGGGATCTCCAGTCATCATGGTTGGGTTACCACTACAAGCATTCTTAAAGTGTGGATTTTAAACCCATTCCCTCTAGCAACTTAGCCATTTGATCTCGGTTTAACCCTTTAGTTAGCGGATCCGCTAGATTATCTATTGACTTCACATAGTCAACTGAGACAATCCCACTTGAGATCATATGCCTCATAGTATTATGTCTCCGACGTATGTGTTGAGACTTACCATTGTACATAACATTGTGTGCCCTCCCGATAGCCGCTTGACTATCACAGTGAATCATCACTGACGACACTGGTTTTTTCAACATGGAATGTCTTCTAGAAAGTTGTGAAGCCATTCTGCTTCTTCACACGCTTTATCCAAAGCGATAAACTTAGATTCCATGGTAGAGCGGGCTATACAAGTCTGTTTCGTGGATTTCCACGACACTGCTCCACCACCGATAGTGAAAACAAATCCACTAGTCGAGAATGAATCCTTTGTGTCTGATATCCAATTCGCATCACTGTACCCTTCAAGTACAGGAGGAAACCTCGTATAATGCAGCCCGAAGTTCAAAGTATACTTCAAGTATCTTAGAACTCGTACTAGAGCTTTCCAATGCTCGTTGCTTGGATTGCTCGTGTACCGACTCAACTTATTCACAGAACATGCAAGATCAGGTCTAGTGCAGTTAGTGATGTACATCAAACTCCCAATGACCCTTGCATACTTTTCTTGAGCTACCAGTTCTCCCCGGTTTTTGCTCAAGTGTACATTGAGTTCCAACGGGGTCTTAGCCGGCGGACTTTCAAAAGCGTTGAATTTCTTAAGCACTTTCAAAAGCGTTGAATTTCTTAAGCACTATCTTGATTCCTAGAATCACGTCGGCTAAGCCCATATCTTTCATGTCGAAATTTCGTTTCAACATTTGTTTCGTTTCAACAATCACTTGGTGGCTACTGCCCATGATTAACATGTCATCTACATAAAGACAGACTATGACATAGCCATTAGAACTGCTCTTTATATACACACATTTATCACACTCATTGATTTTGAAACCATTTGATAACATCACGTTATCAAACTTCAGGTGCCACTGAATAGGTGCTTGTTTCAGACCATACAACGATCTAACAAGTTTACACACCTTTCGTTCTTGCCCTGGTGCAACAAACCCTTTAGGTTGTTCCATGTATATTTCATCCTCCAGCTCACCATTCAGAAACGCGGTCTTTACATCCATCTGATGAATTTCAAGATTGTGCAAAGCAGCAATCGCTAAAAGCACCCGAATAAATGTAATCCTTGTTACTGGTGAGTAGGTATCGAAGAAATCATACTTCTCCTTTTGTCTAAAGCCTTTGGCAACCAAACGAGCTTTATACTTGTCAACAGAACCATCTGCCTTATATTTTCATTTTAGGATCCATTTGCATCCTAACGGCTTACACCCACTTGGGACATCTGTCAATTCCCAAATGTGATTTTGCATGATGGAATCGATTTCACTGTTGATAGCTTCTTTCCAGAACGCAGCATCTGGACTAGATAGAGCTTCTTTTAAAGATTTTGGCTCATCATATAGCATATAGGTAATGAAATTCGGACCAAAAGTCTTAGCCATCCTAGCTCGCTTGCTACGTCTCGGTTCTTCATCCACAGGATCAGAACTAGTAGCAGCTTCAGAAGTTCGTTTCTCAGAACTACCTTCTGCCCTATCCTTATCTTTACAAGGATAGACATTCTCGAAGAATATATATCATTCCTCGACTCCATCATCGTTCCTTCAGTCAACTCAGGAATCTCCGATTTATGAATAAGAAAACGATATACACTACTGTTAAGTGCATACCCAACAAAGATACAGTCAACCGTTTTAGGGCCGATTCTAACTTGTTTAGGAAGTGGCACTTCATCCTTAGCCAAACACCCCCACACTTTGAGGTATTTATAAGACGGTGTGCGTCCTTTCCATAACTCGTAAGGTGTCACATCCTTACCCTTAAGTGGAATTTTGTTCAGGATATAGTTGGCTGTCAACACAGCTTTCCCCCACAAGTTCTGTGGTAATCCTGAACTAATCAACAAAGCATTAATCATCTCCTTAAGAGTTCGATTCTTGCGTTCAGCAACACCATTAGACTGTGGTGAATATGGAGCCGTAGTTTGATGAATTATACCCGCCTTTGCGCATAACTCCTCAAACGGGGCAACATATTCTCCACCTATCACTTCGAATTGCTTTAATTCGACAGCTTAGTTAATTTTTGGCTTCATTTTTTAAGTTCTTAAAAGCTTCAATCGCCTCATCTTTACTTCTTAAAAGATAAAGATAACAGTACTTTGTGCAATCGTCAATAAAAGTAATAAAATACTTTTTACCACCTCTAGTTTGCACAAACTTTAAGTCACACACGTCTGTGTGAATTGGCTCTAGAGGTTTAGTGCTCCGTTCAACCGATTGAAATGGTAACTTAGCCAATTTAGCTTCGACACAAACTTCACATTTATTTTGTGTATTAAATTGGTTCACTTTTAGCAAATCTAAATTTACTAAACGTTTTATAGCATTTAGATTAACATGTCCTAATCTACAATGCCATAAATCCGAGCACTCAACAAGCAAGTAAACAGAAGAATCAAGTTTATTAGCATTTTCTTTTGCAACACGGCACATAGCCATTACATTCATTTTAAAAAGCCCATTGGCGAGATAGCCCCGACCAAGGAACCTTCCGTACTTGCTCAAAATAAACTTTTCAGAGTCAAACACTAGTCTAAAACCATGATTGACTAACAGTGACCTCGAAACCAGATTCTTGCGGATGTCCGGAACATGCAGCACATCCTTCAACGTCAGCTCTTGGCCTGAAGTCAGCTTCAAAACCACGTTGCCCACACCAAACACTTCAGACGAGGCTTGGTTCTCCATGTGCAACTTTCTACCTTCAACAACTTTGTAGGTAGCAAACGAGCTCTTGTCCGAGCAAACGTGACAAGTAGCCCCGGTGTCGATGAACCATTCTCTCGGGTTGTCCACGTGATTGGCTTCAAACACAACGGCAGCCAAATCATCGTCATCCCAATCATCTTGACGGGCCTTGCCTTTACCTTTGTTGTTATGTTCCGCCAAATGCGCACCATAGTTAGTACGCTTCTTCTTTAGAGTCGTGCAATGTTTGGACATGTGCCACGGCTTATCACAATTGAAGCAATTGCCGTTGAACTTCGTCATTGGCTTCTTCCCTTTGTCAACTTGACTCGGGCGCTTCCTCTTGTTGCTATTTGATGGTTCACCACGTTCCATCAAATTAGCATTGGCCTCGATCGGGACTCGTGGTCTCGGATCCGCCTTTCGGTTATCGGCTTCAATTCAAAGCTTAACCACAAGGTCTTCAAGAGTCATCTCCTTTCGTTTGTGTTTGAGATAACTCTTGAAGTCCTTCCAACACGGTGGCAACTTCTCAATCACCGCAGCAACGGTGAAAGAGTCGGGAAGGACCATCCCTTCAGCATGAACGTCGTGCACAATGAGCTGAAGCTCTTGCACTTGATCCATCACTGACCGGGTGTCCACCATTTTGAAATCGAGGAACTTTACCACGACAAACTTCTTAGTTCCGGCATTCTCCATTTTATACTTCTTTTCTAGTGCATCCCATAATTCCCTAGCACTAGTTACATTTCCGTATACAGAATAAAGACTATCTACTAAGTCATTTAAAATGTAATTTTTACATAAAAAATCTCCATTTATCCACTGGTCATAAGCAATCTGCTTGTTGACGTCTGGCTCGTTCTCTTCGATCATTGGAGCGTCTTCTTTGATGTATCCAGCAACGCCCAATGTAGTAAGGTAGAAGAGCATCTTCTGCTGCCACCTCTTGAAATCCAATCCGGAGAACTTCTCCGGCTTCTCAGCTTGGCCATGGGGAATGGTCCTTGGAGCAACGGTGTTGGAGGATGACGCCATTCCAGCAAAGGTAGTTGATTGATTGTTTTCTTAGTTAATTATTTGTCTTGCAATTGTTATATAAGATTACACTTTGACTGGAATCGTTTAACTGAAGTACAAGTAAAGAAGGAGTAGAAGATAACAATTACAATAAATTGGAAATGAACAAAGTAAATATAGACTGAAACCGATGTGCAGATTCCGGCAAGCCGAGTCGAGGAGTCCTCTCTCTGCAAAACAAATACGCCCCGGCTAGTGATCACGGTTTGGCGGTTATCTCTAAAAGATTAAACGACTTCGTCCTTCCGGAAGTAGCACCACAAGACCGGCAAGGCTCCGGCGAACTAGGTAATGTCGAGAAATGGAAGCTATGACTCGAAGGAACTCGTATGCAACAATATGAAGATGTGTTCGTTTATGCTGAATGTAGCATGTTGAACCATGCAGGATGTCCTATTTATAGGCACATCTCCACTGCGGGGGACAACTAGGGTTTGAGGGCATTCAAACCAGGTGTTGTAACCCCCTGGAGTTACAGCTCTGCCATTAAGCCCTTCAGGAGTTACCTTCTGCAGATCCCGACAGGTGTCCTATGTCGGCTCGGATCCCAACACGTGTCCAAGGCAGCTGCAGACTTTGACTCCCGACAGGAGTTACTTTCGGTTACTGTCCAGCCCACTAACTCCAGATGGCAGTTACCTGAAGGCTCCACCAGCTCCAGGTGGTAGTTACTTCAAGTGGCAGTTACCTGAAGGCTCCACCAGCTCCAGGTGGTAGTTACTCACTTGAAGGCTCTTAACTCATAGGAGTTACACCTTTCAAGCTGGACAGACACCATGTGCACCCACGACCCAGTCCACAGCCGTTATAGACCCGGATAGTCGATCCGCCGACCCGCTCCACGGGCTCTAGCACGGGCGGGCGCGCGCGTGTGGGCTCATGGCCCACATCCTTTGTGCACTTAATTACTTCACTTAAGTGTTAATACACTTAAATACACTTCTTAACTTGATTAAGAAATCAATGTGAGATTATTTAATGTGTCTTAAACACAATATCCCACACACCATAAATGGTCAATCTTGTGACCAACTTTAACCATTTATTTCTCACTCACCGAAAATTGGATTTGAGCAAATAAAAATACTACAATTATCTACTCACATTCAACATAGAACAATTGTACGGTATTTAATTCTTTCAAAATTAAATATCCCGGTCACTAAAGAATCAGATAAAATGAGTCAAAACTCAATTTATTAAATCCTATTTTCCAATAGGACTTTCGGTAAAAGGAGGATATAATAAATTGAATGTAATAATTAATTGACAACAATCTTATAATAATGTCCAACCGATCTTCAAAAAAATTTAAACGGAAATTATTATTCATATATGTAATACACTATCTTAAATCATCAATATAAATAAATTATTTATATTAATGAAAGCATGTATTAAAATTTATGACTGTTTATTTACCTTATGAATGTAATCTATATATATATATATATCATATAATATTTATATCTATACAAGTAAAATGATTTGATATACTATAACAAATTCAATAGATAGAAGACATAAAATATACATCTTATTCAATTCATGTGTTTAAATATTGAAGAAACATTAGAAGTGTCAAAAATATTGTAAGTTAGTTTGGGTTGAGCTTAAACACATCAACAAATGTTATAAATTAAATATTCCAATGAACATACTTTAATAATAAAATAGGTCGGTCGATTAATTGATGCAGTATAAACAATAAATTTAGAAATAAATAAATTCATATCTGAAATTTCATGGGTTGATATTGTGTGTTCTTTGAGAGTGGGATTTTTTTGCATTGAATTTAAATTTATTATTTTCCTTTGAGAAAATAGAGAATTATATTAACTCACCAAATTCATAACTCTAGGAGTGCATTAATTATCACGAAAACGATGAAATTCATTGACTCTCACTACTAAAAAAAAGTAGAAAATTGAGCTGAACCATGAACAAACACAATTAAAATATCTAAATGTGATTGAAGTTTATAACTAAATAAATCTCATTCCACAAGTCCGAGAATATCTTCAAATTTGCCATCATTCAAACAGTAGACATTGTCTCATTAATCCCGTTAAGGCTTTCACCACAAAATTGGAGTCTGTAAGATATATTTTATTTTAGCATAGATTAATTAAAATAATTTGAAACTTATTAGATAAATAATAAGGGCTAATTACAATTTAATGTTGGGATTGTATACTAAAAGCATGTCTTTTATATATGTATATAATTATTTCTCTTGAATTATGAATGAGAATAATGTTCACATATTTTGCATTTATTTTATATAATAAATAATGCAAATCGTCCTATACTTAATATTGTAGATAATATGGTGTGTGGAATGCACACAGAAGATCATATTATCGGTTCCTTATAAAGTATGAGAAGTATTCACAACCTAGATGGAGTTAGACGAACCATTGGTATAGTTGTAGTATGATTTGAGATGAGTCTATCTTGGCTATGTAATCATACTAGTGCACTTTTGCAGTGTATTGAACTGGATCGCAGCGAGATAATTTTTATCGACTGACAGCACGGAAGAATATAAATCTCAGATACTCATAATTCTTAATTCTTATATAATAGTAGACATGTATATTTTAATATACATTACTTTGACCTATCAATGGTTGATATTATAATTAAAGAATCAATAAGCCCGATAAATTGGGTAGTGACATTTCTATATATGCTGGGTTACTAATTATAAAAGAAAATCGCGTCTCCGTACGCCGAGTTGATGACGTCCCCTGAGGAGCTCAGAAATGATTATCATATTAAATCTTGTAGGTGGATTATTTTTAATCCAACATGATAATAAAGGTTGAGTGGTACTATTCAAGGATAAGCAATTAATTAAATTGAGTTGTCAATATACTCGATTTAATTAATGGACATTCAATATCTTAAATATGGAGAATTAATTGAGTTGAAGAAGCCATATCCATAAATATGGAATTAGGGTGGTAGTGCAATATTAATTCTTTAGTGGATTGAATTAATATTAATAGACTTAAGTTATGTCTGGGCTAGACATGAAAACTTAAGGCCCGTTGGAGGCCAACCCTAATTTTCTTCTATATCCCTATATATACCTTATGAAGGGAGAAGAAAAACCCTAACCACCATAGATGTAAATTTTGAAATTTCTCTCTCCCAGAAGAAAGAAATTGTCGAAAATTCTATTGTGAGGATTCTTCGTCTCCAAACTTCTACAAGGTCTAGAGGATCGTCGTCTACACGATGTCCGGATCGAAATTGGGTCATACAACAGAAGATCAAGGAATGGATAACATGAAGAATGGAGGAGTTGTAGATTTTATATCTATATCTTCTCAACGGTGTCTTTCCGATTGCAAGGTAATCGATAATCTCTTTTTTCCGCTACGAATGAGATTTAGATTTGGTTTTAGCATGCAATGAGATGTTGGATCATTTTGATCAAAATATTATATTCAATTAACACACATCCAAATGATCCTCAATTCCATCATTTAATTCTCAGCGTTTGAAGGTTTTAATAAAAATAACCTAACATTTTAATAATTACAATTTAATTCAGTGTTTGAATATTTTATAACTGAAATGACCCAACATTTTCGATGGAAATATTATTTCGGTCTATTTTGATCACATTTACTTTCAAATGAGCTAGAAAACTCATATAACGTACGGAAAATTATATGTTACCCCCAGGGTATTACCCAAAGTGTCACAATAGGTGTTTTGTAGTGTCACAATAGACCTATTGTGACACTTAAGGTAATACCCTGGGGGTAGCATATAATTTTCCTATAACGTACTGACAATATTGCCGAAAAATGACCAAAATGATTTTTTTAACCTAAAAATATTGAGTCATTTCTGTTAAAATATTCAAACATTGGGAATTAAATTGTTAATATTAAACGTTGGATTATTTATGTTAAAATATCCAAACATTGGTAATTGAATTGTAATTATTAAAATATTGAGTTATCTTTGTTCAAACATTCAAACGTTGGAAATTGGATTGTAATTAATCATGAAAGTGGCCGAGTTGCTTTCAATCTCAAAGGCTACCAATTAGTTGTTAAAAACGAAACGACATCACTAATAAATTTAATTCACAATACAAGTCCTGCACATAGTTCAAAATATATATATGTCTACATGGAACTTGACAAATATTACCACAATTGACCATTTTGTTCATTTAACTTGGAACCATGCATTGATATAAATTATTTCAAATGTTTGTATAATTTTCGAAATTGGATAATAATTCTTTAATTGCAAACTAACGAAGAATATCATATACAAATTAAACAAGTATTCGAAATTTTATTCCTTTTAAATCTTTATATTTATTTATCATGATGTTTTACCCAAACATATTATTTCAGTAATTTTATATTATCTCATTATACATATATACAATCACTGTCATATTTAATTACTCATCAATATTATAAAATTTAAAATATGATATCCCATGTATCGCGCGGGCGAAATTCTAGTTACAATAAAAATGATGTTTAGAGATAATATTATTATAGACAATAAATATCGTCACTTATAATAGACTTAAGGACCGGCATGTCTTTAATTGCCACATTATCAAAATAACCAAAACCCTAGAGGACTAATTACACACACATATGTGTGAGTGAGTGTGTGTGTATATATATATATATATATATAGTTTTTAAAATTCAAATGCTTAATAAATAAACAAATAACAATTCAGATAATAGAATTTATTAAAATCATCAGCCCAATCAAACAATTAATAATTAAGAAAAAAAAATGGATATGCATGCACATGAACAAGAAACATATATAATCCCGTCTTTATAAAAGATTAAGAAGAAACCCTAAGAAATCTATAAGTTAGTGAAACATAATATTGTTTGTGGAAGAGATAATATATCTAGCTCCTACCTTATTCCAAAGAAGAAATTAAATAGTACTACTGTTTGTGGAGTAACATGTCAGTAGTCTTAGTGCAGTGAACCTTAATTTACTGAATCAAGACTGGAGACAGATTACTCACCTCGAGCAAGTAAGTACTTTCGAGAGAGAGAGAGAGAGAGAGAGAGAGAGAGAGAGAGAGAGAGAGAGCTTTAAAGGTGGTGGAAACTTTATCTGCATCTGCATTAATCCCTGCTGTTTGTTGCTGGCTGCAGCAAGAGTTAGTTGTGCCTTGGAAATGAGCTGAGTTCGGAGCAGTGCACGTGTAACCCAGAACCCAATATTCATGTCTCTCACCCACAAAATAATACTACTAATAATACTACAGTCAAACAAGAAATCAAGGCTAAATGTTAAGCCCATACCTCTCTGTTCATCATCAACTATATATATGATATTTGTACAATTATATATATATATATACATGTCGAAATTCAATATTTTATGTTAGTTCATGAGGCGTATATAACATCAATCACATTAACCCCGTTTTCATGCACTGAGATCCTTACACATCGGATTTTGACCTTTTAATAAGTTGAAGATTTGAAAAAAATTGGGTTTTATTTTGTGTCATAATTAATACTACAAATATATATACTCACAAAGCACAAAGAAGAAGAAGAAGAAGAAGAAGAAGAAGAGGAAGAAAGAATATTTTAATGTAACAAGATTTGATCTGATATTAAAATGTACCACAAAGAATTCATGAATTTATACATCGATCCCCTCTTCGATTTAAAGCTGCATGCTTTGTCACTAACCAGATGAAACCATGAATTCAAGAAAAAAGAAACAAGACACTACTCAATTAGCAGATCGAAAATCAAGAAAGAAGGATTAATGCAAAATGATTTGCAAGAACTAGTGAGAAGATGATGATAATGATGATGATGATGATGATGATGATGACGATGATGAAGCGTTTCATCTTCAACAAAATTTCTTGTTAAATTAAAATTGAGGTCGACCTGTACCCCAGTAGGCCTCAGCTGGTAATTGCACTGAATTTAGCAGATTTTGAGGATTTCCTTGGAACAGATTCGCCCCGTTCGGATCATTCATCAGTTGCTGCCCCGAGAGCCCCGGCGACCCCAGCTGCCCTCCGCCGCTCCCCACCGGCGCTACCGCCGCCTCTTCATCCTCCAACGGCAGCCGCTCGTACGCCGCGTTACCGAACGACGCGGCCATGATCACCACTGGCCCCGACGCCAACAGTGGGCCCACCACCGTGCCCCCCACAACCTGCCCTTGCGATCCGGCCAGGTATATGGCCAGCCCCGACGCCGCCGGGGGAGCCGGCGGAGGAAGGAAAGATCCGGAGAGCGAGAGGATCTCGAATCTTCCATGTAGCGTGAGGACTGAGGTGGGGGCGGCTGGCTGACGGAGAGTGACGTTGGTGACGGTGCCGCTGCCGCTCAAGATGCAGACGCCCCTCTGCCGCCGCGTGGCGAAAGTGGAGATGCTTTCCTGAATGTCGCAGCCGTTGGCGATTTCCATGACGTGGGATCTGAGGGCGTTTGCGCTGTCGCGGGTGATTATGATGGGGGGTTTCGGCTTGTTCTTGGAGCCGGCGGGGCGGCCTCGGGGGCGGCGCGTGACCTCGCCTTGATCGCTCCCGGACGCGGCGATGTCTTTGCCGTCGGAGGTGGTGGGATTAATGCCGCCGTAGCTCTCGTCGCGGTCGCGCTTTAGGCTGAGGGAGTGATTGTTGGTGTTCCCGCTTTGCTCGTCTTCGTGCTGCTGCTGCTGCTGCTGGAACTGGTGGTGGTGGAGCTGAAGATCTCTGGCATGGAACGGCGGCGGCAGAGGGCGGCCGTGAGCTAGTTGATCCATCAGTTTTCTTTACTTCAAAATCTTGCTAGCTAGACTTTTGTTGGAAATTTGAGTAAAGAATCGAATGAAACTTAACTAATTATATCCAATCTTCACCAGCAAGGAGAAATTGTGGAGTCGCCACCATTGACCAAGATTTCAGCTGATCATTCAACCATATATTCCTTAATTTCACTAGCTTGAAAATAAATATACCCTCGTGCTATATATGGCTGGATCTCTTTCTTAATTCTTCTTCTTGAGCTGCTAATTGATATCGATCATCAGTAGCTTTCGGAGCGAGCGAGCTAGCTATGGAAGAAAGGGAGAGAGGGAGAGAGAGAGAGAGAGAGTTTGGTCGAAAGTTATTCTGTTTGGAGAGGGGGTCAATTAAGTTGAGGAAGTAGCTAAGTATTGTTTTTTGGGGGATGGGGAGGGGGAGGGGTGGTTAGGTCAAAAAATGGAGAGAGAGAGAGAGAGAGAGAGAGAGAGAGGGAGAGGGAGAGGGAGAGGGGGATTGGAATTGGATGAATGATGGGGTTGGAGTTTGGGGGGGTTTGAGGGGTTCCATTGACAGCGTGCGCATGGGCGGTGGTGATGGGCCCCCCCCTCTCTCTCCTTTGTCGTTCCTCACAACTTTCACACACAAATGCGGGATCAACTTACCATTTAACTCAATTCAATTTTCATCACTTTCAACCACCACAGCGCTCTCTCTCTCTCTCCCCATTTTAGATCATCTTTTACTTCCATAATATATATATATATATATATGTAGAAGTTGAAATTTTCTGTTATATTTTTTCGTATTTAATTCCATATTTTATTATTAAATTTATTATTATTATAATATTTATTATAAAATAAAAAATAATTATAACATAAAATATCATAATGAGCATTTATTAGTAAAAAAATGAATTAAAAAATTATAAAATATAATTAAAAAAATAATCATAATAATGAATTATTAATTAAAAATAAAAAATTAAATATTAAAAAATAATTATAAACCCTAATTGGATGGGGTGAACCCTAACAACAATCATAAAATTAAATTAAATCACAATAAAATAAAATTGATGAAAAAAATATAAGAAAAACTCGTAATTTAAAAAATGTAATATAGAGTGTACCACGGAGAGTGTCACAGGAAAATCCGTGTGATATATAGCTATCTCTTATTTATATGTATCAACCCGAAAATAAAGATTCAAATTTCTTGTTACACTTCTATGTATTTCACTCCATGTTTCACCATAAAATTTATGATTTTAATAATAGTACTTATAAAATAAAAAATTATTCCTAACATAAATAATCATAGTCAATATTTATCACTAAAAAAATGAATTAAAAAAGCTATAAAATTTAATTTTTAATTAATCAACCAGAATAATGAAAATTAAAGAAATTGGTGTTAATTAGCACAATGGATACTAAATGAATTTTTAAAATTAAATTAAATCACAAAAAAATATTAATTGAAAATTGAAAATTAAATACTACAAAATAATTATAAACTCTAATTTGATGGGGTGAACCCTAAAAAATAATCTTAAAATTAAATTAAATTATAAAAAAATATAATTGAAAAAAATATAAAATAACACAATTTTAAAATATAACACGAAATGTAACATAGAGTGTAATTATAGGAAATCTCAAGTGCGAAAATAAAGTGTTGCCGTGGTGGTCGAACGTGGAATATATATGTACACTCAGTCTCATATGACGGCAACTTCTATTTTTCTATATATACTTATTGAATCTAAATTAATCAAATTTTCAATTAACGGATTCATTAAATTAAATCATTACAATTTAACTAAATAAGAATTAATTTTAAATTCATTTAGTATCCCCTAGTACTAATTAACACCAATAATATATTTAATTAAATTAGTCCATCTTAATTAAATAATAATTAATTCTTAGGAACTAATATTAATTTTAGGGCAATTATATATGAATCAAATTTAATTTTGAAATGTAGTCACAAATATGTAATTCATGTTTATTTCGAAAGTTAAAATAATTTCTTACACAAAGATTTGTACAATAAAAATTAGTTTCACAACCACAATACCACATATCATATTTATCATAATAAAAATGAGCTAGCCAATAAATTTTATACACATGACCATAATTCGTTGATGGAGGACAGTTTGATAGGAGAGAATTCGGACCCAATTGAAATATATTTGTAGGGTAAAAGTAAAACTGGGAAAGATATTCACCATAGTCAATCAGATAAATTAAGATTTCCTTCTTAATTAATTTCATTTCTACACGTGTTTTTATGCTATAGTGAGATCATATTATATACCACGTGAGATCCTCTAGTCTCAATTTATGTGTTTTAATTTTGTGCCAAACCTCAAAATTGTTACCTTTTTTTTCATTTTTTCTTCAATTTTAATTTATTTTGCTTTAGTATATTATTATTTAGGGTTTATTCCACCCAATTAGGATTTATAATTATTTTTTAATATTTAATTTTTATTTTTTAGCTAATATAATTGATTTGGGGGGTTTACTTTATTATACCAAACTTAGGGTATAAATTTTTTTAAAAATTCAATTTCTAGCAATAAATGTTAATTATGATTAATTATAATATAATTATAAATTTTTTTTTATAAAAAACATTATTAACAATATATAATTTTAGTGTTGGCACACGGTTGACGCGCACAAGTTGGGACTAGATGATCTCTACTCATTATATACTCCCTCGGTTTCGTTTTGATTGTTATTTTAATTTATTTTATCTAGAATTAATAATTAATTTTATAAACTAATATACGCATCTCTCACATAAAATCTTATTCATTTATATTTTTTTGAAACGAAGATAATATTTTTTTTCTTTATATATTTTTAGGATTTGGGATAGTGTTAAAATTGAGAAAGAGATTGTGAAAATATATAAAATAATAAATATTTTGATAAAAAAAAAATAGAATAATAACCATCATCAAATGGAGGGAGGTGTGTGTGTGTAGTGAGATACATATTATATATAACAAAACCTCTTTTTTTTTTCATTTATTGAGAAGATTATATAGATAACACGACTGATCGATTTTTTCGTTTTCCTCAATTTTGTCTCTTTATGAATTTCGACTGCAGTATCATTAATGATATATACAAAGTCCTCTCTGATCAACAACTCCCTCTAATTATTGGTGGTTTTTGCATATAAAATATACATATATATGTGATGTGTCAATCCATCAAATCAAGAAAATCGACTGAGTTGTAAATTAATTAATCATTGATTTGAATTAATTAATTAATAGTGCATCTTACATGCAACATTAAACTATGCAAGCCAAAATTCAGGGTGTCACTGATGATGATGTTGAAAGTAATATGTACATTAATGAAACCACGATTATTAATGGATGTTGGGTTAGCATAGAATTTACTTTGTAACTATTCCTCATTTTGACTCTGCCATCCTCCTCAATTTTAATCAACTACTAACTAAGTGATTGCTACAAAAGAATGAAATTAAGTATGAATGGAATGAATTTAAGAATGAAATGAAGGTCTGAATGCAATCACAATTCTTATGTTTGGTATATCTACGGAATGAAATGAATTTAAGAATGAAATGAATGTAATGGAATGACAATTCTTATACTTTGTATGTCTACGGAATCAAATATTATTTAATTGTATCAAATACATATTTAGTTTTTTTTATTAGAATATATTTATATGTTATATTTATTTTGGTACCACTTTCACTTTTCTTCAATAAAATTTTAAGAAACATCAAAATTTTATTTTAATATATATATATATATATATATTTAAAAATAAATAATATAAAAAAAATTATGAAATAATAATAATAATAATAATAAATTATTTAAGCCGATTTTCAAATTAATTTTTTAAATATGATAAAATAATATTATAAGACATGATTATATGTAAATATACATCGTATGATAGCTAAACCTATTAGGCTTGGGTGGAATGGCTATTTCCTAATTTTTGGGAATAGTGATTCCTTAGGGAACTGTGATTCATGATTCAAAATTATGAATGAAAATTGACATAAGAATGATTATTTCATCCCACCATACCAATCAGTTCTTTATATAAATATACTTTACTTTGTAATCCCGTCATCTATATAACATAATCCAATAGGTGTAATTTTAAAAAAAAAATGTGATTTTCAATTCGAACCTAACTAAATACAAAAGCATTTCAATTTGAATTAATTATCTTAAATGTCACAACGTACGTTTTATTTTATATTATAATTAATTACAGCACGATTTTTAAAAATAACAATTACGCAACTAATCTTAATTTGTTTCAATATTCCCAAACCTTCACTAAACAAAACACCGTTCTACCGGTATACGTTTGGACAAGCTTGCTAAAAGTTGTAGCAAACTTGTAACAAATTAATAAAGTAGTGTGTAACTGCGTTTTTAAACAATTTATAATACTTTACAGTTCATGGTACATCTAGCAAGCTTACTTATATTTATATATTAACATATAAACATTTTTGAAGCTTTAATTTTCATACAAAAGAACAACACAAAGCCAATATATTTCATTTTCAAACAAATTATAGCCTATGCATGCATGTAGTGATGTGCATATATTTAATAAGAAGCTAGATATATATATATATATATATATATATATATATATATATATGAAATGAAAATAAAAACCGAATAGGCCAAAAATTAAAAGTGACATCCCCGAATTAAGCCTCCAGCGAAAATTCTATTACATGATTGAGCTCTCTACAATAAATAATAATTAATTTCGTTTTCAATAATATAAATTCATATTAAGTGTATAAAAAATGAATTAATAAATATATAAGAGGGGGGAGTTACAAGATGCACCTTATGGTCACCTGATTTTAGGTGAAATTGGTATGTTAAGGACTCGAAACGGTGGCGTTTTATAGTTAAATGCAGGCAACAAGAAGAAACACGACAAGTTAAGGTGACGAGAGAGAGAGAGAGAGAGAGCACATGTTATGGGGAATTGGAACAAAACAATTGGTTCTGTTTATTGCAGACCGTGTCTAAAGGGCGACCTCTCCAATCTGGATCTATATTTTGTATATTCTCTTTTGTTTTATTTGACTAAATTTCGAGTTTTCACGCTTCATACACTTCCACTTACTGTCAAAACACTCCCAATCTCTGCTTCATATTATAATTAATGTTTCTTATTTATAATTTATTCTAAATAGTTTAATTAATGTCTAATTAGCTATATATAGGGTTTTAATTTCAAGCCCACGTTCAATTCATTATAAATATCACGCTTGTTTATGAACTACAATTCATCACATTGTGGATTTGAATATATTAATATATTACAATCAATTGATTTGGTGATGATAATAGATTAACAAAGCTATCATTTGAATCCTTACGTTTAACTAAGAAATATGTCGTTTAAAATAATTCTTGTATATGTGTTAATTAAACTAAAGAAGGAAATAGACATACACCATATACTAATATATATAGTAGGAAATGAAAATAAATAACCCATATTCAATCAGAATGTATTTAACTTGTGCGGTAATTGCTTGCATAGACTCGAATTGAATTCACATTAAAAGAATTACCCAATATTATATCTAAAAAATTACTTTATAAAGTATCAACACTTGCACACAATGAATGATTTAATAATCAAGCCATTTTTGAATAAACGTAAAAAATGTTGTACATTTGTCAACAATATTTTCAACACCAGCCTTTTAATGATTACACACTTTATTGACCTAAAATATGATTTCACCAAAATTCTTAAATTAGTAAATTATGTGTCACACTAACTACAAACGTACTTTTAAGAGTTTTGATAAATTTTACTAGACAAATCGCATCGATCGGCCGACTAATTTAGTTTGAGAACGGCCACTGCTTCCAAAAGTCTCCTTTTTAATTTAAAATTCCTAATGCCTTTTGCATTGGTGATTGATAATTTAATAATGTGTTTTGCTTAGTATAGACAAATAGTTTTTATAGACAGTGTTATTAGAGACGATAAATGTTGTCACTTATAATATATTTAAGTAACGACATGTCATTTTTAATTATAATATATCTTCTCTAATGATATTTTTATGACGATATTGTAGTCACTTGAAAAATGCCATTAAAGCCGATATGTCTTTACTTGAGTATATTATAATTGGTAATATTTGTCATCATATCTCTAATAATATTAATGTCTTTAAAGATCATTTTTTTTATAGCGTCTAAATAATATTGTGTGCAACTGTCTTACGAGTCAAAATTTAAAAGCCTAGTCAATATTCAAATTCAAACTCATATTTAATGGTATATTTTAAATTTTATTATCTGTATTGATTGTATTTGGATATGAATCTTGACTCATCTAATAAATATATTTACACAAAACTCCCTTGGAAAAAATCTCAAATGTTGAATGTAAGGTATATTGTCTAATTATGTTAATTAGTTGTAATTTGTATAGTCTGTTTTTTCTTTTTTCTTTTTTCATTTTTTTTTGGTTTAATGTAATTTGGTGAAATGAGTGACATTGGAATGAGA
Organism: Perilla frutescens; assembly: GCA_026008535.1. Classification (NCBI taxonomy): domain Eukaryota; kingdom Viridiplantae; phylum Streptophyta; class Magnoliopsida; order Lamiales; family Lamiaceae; genus Perilla; species Perilla frutescens. Next base: position 37,511,884 of record BRKX01000012.1, read on the forward strand.
GCACGCGTGACTTGAGTGGTCTCAGACATGTTAGAATTATACTCGCTCCTCCTCTGTCAAATATATTAAAAAAATATATTTAACGCACTTGAAATATCTTTCATAATTTTATTTATCTATCCAAAAAAATAATGTTATATATAAAAAATATTTAAATAGAGGTATATTAAGCAAAAATAAATTTAATATAACGGAATAAAAGGCTAGTTTTATGAGAAATAATATAATACTCCGGTCAGCCATACTGTAAAACTAATCTTCATCCTCTTTCACAATGATTAAAACAAATGTAGTTATAATAAGTCTAGAAAAATATGAAGGACATGCAATTTCAAACTATATCCTTAATTACTCATCTAAAATTGAAGATTTATGATTTTTAAGGTCATTATATGTAGAGTATATATTAAGAAAAAAATACTTAATTACACACAGACAAAAAGAAATAAAATACTATTTTTTGATAATAAAAGAAATATAATACTGAAACTTGTAAAATTTGAAATTCAGATGGAGAAATATTAAAAAGAAAAAATAACTAATGTGGTTGCATAGTTCTAGAAAATGTATTAATAATACTTCTTCGGTTTCTATTTAATTATTGTTGTTTTAGTTTACATTGTTTCAAAATATTTATCCTTTACCATATTTTCACACCTTCTCTCAATTTGAACTTTGTATATATTAGGAAGATAGATAAATATACATTTTTAAGATAAATGTATCTTAACAAGATTTGATATGTGTGGAGTGAGAGAGTATAATTGTCACAATAATTATTTCTTAATTCCTTGGAAATATTTTAAGATGATAATTAAATTGAAATGAAGGTAGTAGTTGATAATTAAAATTAAAGAATACGATATGTTTTTATTAGAATTGCTTTAACCAAAAGCTCTTTAACGCATTTATAAAAGCGTTCGTCTCCGACGACGGCGGCTTAATGATGCTATGTTGTTTTATTCACAGCTCGAAATTAAAGTAGAAACTCATAAACTGCTGCGGCTTTTTTCAGATTATATATTCAAATTAATTACTTTTGAGCTCACATGTCATGTTTAATTCCTTTTTCAACCTTTTGCAGTTCTATTATATTTCTATAAGAAACCCGCAGCTATCTTTCGAAATTAAGTATTCATTAAGTAATTTTTTTTTTCATTTTAAAGTAAGCAAATATATAAAGTATTATTGTATAGTTGTGGACCAATATAGTAGGCGTCTTGGTGGCATTAAGTTTCCTCTTCAAATTCTATATATTTGTAGTGTAGTCTGATCTTATAAATTAGCATTTCCATGAACACCGATTATTGTAGGATAAAATATTGCTCGTTATTTCAAAATTAATTTAATTTATAATACTAGTAGGTGTATGCGAAAATGTTCATGCTATATGTGCGTATGATAGTCTCACTATACATAACACATGTAATAATATGTAGGGTTAATTACGATATGAAATATTGCAAAATAATATAGACATATATTATATTCATAATTTGAATTTCATTAATCCAATAAAGATCAATATCATGAAACATGGTGTTTGATTTTCATATTATTACAAATTGTGTCTATTTTGTAAAAAATTGCAAGATTGTGTTTTAATTACAGCCTTTCAAAGTTCGTGTCTAAATTGCAAATGTGTAAGTAAAATTTAATTGTAATTAAGCATAATATGTATATGTATAATTGTGTTATAATTTTTTGTATACTTAGTTCTGTAGTCGTTAATTAAGTTGGTAATTGTGTTATTTGTAACGTGTATGACTGGTTTTGTGATACACCCTCAAATGACAATCCTATATATTCTAGTAGTTTTGAACAAGAAATTTGTCAGCGTGGATAAATTTGGACTGGGTCTAGAGATTTATTAGTTGAATGCATCGATCTTTTATTCATATTTATTTAGTGCCTCAATTAAAAAGTTATACTCCATATAGTAGATCGTTGCCTAGTTGGATTATGATTTAATTTCCCAAATATATATATATATATATATATATAGTTGTCTAATGCTAGATAATTTGAAGTGTAAATGGCTGGATTTAATAATTAATATTCCATTATATTGATGAAATTGTAATTTATTATATTTCGTACTATTTGAAATGACATTTTAATGTTAGAACTATTGAAAAACTACCACCAAAACTAGTTTTTTTGCACCTAATAAAAAATGACATGCATGACGAGTTCCTATGTAACGTGGTTTTTTAACGGAATAGACTCATATATTTTCCTCACCAATTAAGCAAACGACGTCGTCATTAAATTGTACGTTTTTCAGGAAATGAAAAGGAAAATTCAGTGCATTTTTTAAAAGAGACTATAATTTTATACGACTATCTTTGCAAGACAAAAGGAGTAGAACAAAAGTTTATGCGAGACCGTTTTACGGATCAAAATCAGTAAAATGGGCCAAGATCCAGATTGAAATCTATATTCAATGACACATTTATAATTTGTTAGTATTTGATCATTTTATTTTAAATATGAATCTAGATCTTGATCCACTTTACAGACTTAGACCCATGAGCCAATTTCATACCAAACTTCCTTAAAGAGCGGTATATATTTATTTTAATAATATATTTCTACAAACATTTGTGATGGAAATATATTTCAAATGAGAATAACGATACTAAGAATCAAAGTCAAATCAAGATATACAATATATAAATAGTAAATACTATATGAATGTCGTAGTGAAACCAAATTTAGCAAGGTTGTATTCTGGAAAATTCTATGCTACTTCCGGACATTACCCGAAGTGTCATAATAGATCTATTATTACATTTTTAAATGTCACAATAGATATATTGTGACACTTAATTCTATGCTCGACTGTGGGTAGCCTTAAAATTATTTATTTTAACCTTTGAGCAAAGGTCACCACCGTGGGTAGCCTTAAAATTATTTATTTTGACCCCTACGATGTGACATCAGGCTCGTTATACGGTATGGGCTAATGAGATTTTATGCCCGCTTCCTGAAAAGTATGTGTCCATCATTATGTGCAAACTGCAATAAGTCATAAATGAAAAAATAATTTTTTTATGGTACTGTACTAGACAAACCATGAACGATACAATCAACTAAATAATAGTGTATAAATATAATGAATTCAAATAAAAATATACCACTTAACCAAACCAAAACATACAAGACCGTACAATACTATAAATTACCTAATAGCCTTCCTGTCCCGCCGTACGACGTGCTATTCCTTCCTCTTAAATATTAATTATAATGGTCGAATTCCAAAAATGTATATAGAATAATAAAATGTGTATTTAATATATAAAGAGTAACTTGTATGAACAACACTATATATATAAAATGGATCAAATGAGAACCCGAGCCCCATATGAGAATTAAGAATCAATTAGAGTCGTAGATCTTCAATTTTTGAGAGGTGAAGATCTGTATCCGAGTTTGAGTTATACGTTGGTATTTTTGTAATATTAAGGTTATTTTAATGAACCGGAGGTATTTTTGTAATTTAGAAATTTAATTCTATTTTGGCTAAATCCTTTTAGCATTGCTATAATTAGTTTTAGCACTATCGAAGAAGAATATAAATTGTAGCATTAATGTGATTAGTTGTGTCTTATTTAATCCACAAATTGTGTTTTCACCACTTTGGAGATTTGTCCTGGGTTGTCTGAATTTTATATACCCAATTGATGGGCATGTGGTTATTTACAATGATGAATATTTGTAAAATATCTCATTGCTTCTATCATCTTGATATGTGTGAGAAGTTTTATCTTTTGTTCTCCTTGTAATTTCATCTGTTGTAACTCTTTTAACACCTATAATTTTTTATAAAATACTGTTAAGTAAACAAAATAACAAGGTCAAAAACATTATTGATAGATAAAGACAAAAATAGTGAACAATAGTGTCAATGATAATGCTAAAATAATATATGATAATGTCAATCCAGTGAACAATAATGCTAGTACCACAAAATGTGTCATGCCTTAGGTTTATAATGTTCATGTTAACTTTGGCCAGACATATATGTTTTCTGATCCTAAGAATGACAATGATAATGCTAACAATTGACATGTTAATGTTAATTCAACAAACTATAACAATATTTGTTCATAATGTCCCTAGCAAGTTTTTTATGCTAATACTAACAAAGGGTTATGTTAATGTTAAAACGAGAAATGACAATGTTAAAACTGTAAACGATAATGCTAAATACAACAAATGTATAAATAAATCATATATTGCCAATAGTGATAGGTTTTATATATATTCCTACAAGTTTTTTTATGTTTACAAAAATAAAATAAAACTGCTAAATCATCATGAAACAATGATAATACAGGGGATGCACGATATTGATAATTCAACAAATGTAACAACGTTTATTCATGGTTAGTTTACGATGTCCATAATAATTTTTTATGCTAATGCTAACAGAGGGTTATGATAATGCCAAAATGAGAAATAACAATATAATGCTAAAACTACAAATGATAATGCTAAACACAATAAATTGTACAGATAAATCATATGTTACCACAAGTGGTAGGTTTTATAACATTGAACCCCATCAATTTAAAATAATTTTGCCACATGTCACTTTAATATTTTCATGCCCATTCTTGTAAGATTGACTACTATTTCTCCCTCTGAATATGATCGTCGGTAGTATAGGTTCGTTGCTTTAACATGTTCATCTTTGATGATGTTACTTTCTGCATTTATGATTGCATACAACACATTACTTCGCTCTTAAGAATTTCATGTGCCTTTCATTGCCTTTCTTCAGACCACTATTCTATTTTTCGAACCATCGCCTATGTATGTCTTCTTGTGTCTCATAACGTACATACCACAATTAACCTTGTTTTTTTTTTTGTGTCTCTATGCGTTTCATGACATGTACACCACAGTAAAAAAAAATACTAAATGGGTGAAGAATGATGACAATTCAACAAAATTTTGATAACGTTGTTCATTATTAATTTATAAAGTTCCTGGCAAGTTTTCCATGCTAATACTAACAAGAGTTATGATAATGTTAAAATGATCTATGACAATGTTAAAACTTGTGAACGATAATGCTAATACACTAACATGTACAACTAAATCATATAGTGCCAACAATGTTAAGTTTTACATGTTCCTACAAATTTTCCGATGCTAACAAAATAAAATTAAACTGCTAAATCATCATAAAATAATACAAACATGAGTGAACGAAGATGTCAATTCAACAAAATTCCGACAACATTGTTCATGGTTGGTTTATAATATTTCTGGCAAGTTTTCATGCTAATGTTAACAAGAGTTAAGATAATGCTAAAATAACCTATGATAATGCTAAAGCTTGTGAAAGATGATGCTAATACTACAAATTATACAACTAAATCATATAGTGCCAATAGTGTTAGGTTTTACAAGTTCCTATAAGTTTCCCGATGCTAATTAACAAAACAAAATCAAACTACTAAATCATCATGAAACAATGTTAATATAATTCGTTCAAGATTAGATTTTATATGTTTCGACAAGTATTGTGATGCTAAGAAAATAAAAAGAAACTTCTAAATCATCATGAAAGAATGTTAAATAATTTTTTTGAATGAAGACGAAAAAATTGCAGTAAAATATGAAAAAAACTAAACGAAATATCAACTTGATTTTTCATCTTTTCTGGTTTCAAGATTCAATCTTCCACTGTTGTTTATCTTCGTTGAAAAGATTTGAAAACTCTTTGGAACTGTTGTTCCTGTTGCTTTTAGTCTTTCTCGTTGATTTTTCGCGTAGGTTTGTGTGAGTTCTGTGCGTAGTAATGGTGATTGAAATCTCTGCAAAATCTAATTCTTCGAATCTGTTTTAAATTTTTATGATTTTGCCCTTACTAATCTTTGCGGGCTATTGGAATGCTTCTTATTACATAAATGCCACCGCACCGTGATTTAAATCTAGGCCGTAGATTTTGATTGGATTAAATGATAGAGATTGGTTCTTAGTTTTCATATGAGGCCTAACTCTCACTAGAACCACTCCCATATATGGAAAATTCTATCATGCGTGCTCATATAGTGTGTCACGTGTCTCAATAGATCTAATGTGACACTTTGATATGTCACAATAGATCTATTATAACACATCGAAGTGCCACATTAGGTCTATCGTGACAGAGAACACACTACGTCCTCCCGTGTCATAGAACCCCCTCCCCCACACATAGCTGTTTTTGGAGCTGAAATTCTTGCAAATTTGAAAACATTCGTGTTAATCAAGAGTTTGTTATTGGATTCATCCTTACGTATATATAGAAATTAAATTTGAATTCCGATGCACACATTTTACTCGTCATGCTTTGAGTATTTCAAGTCAAGTAATGGTTCGATATTTTTCCACGATGGCTTTAATTTGTGACATTATTTATTGGTTTCGAAAAATTAATATAGATGTATACATATATATACTCTAAAACCCATATTTTGACTAATCTGGAAATTTTTAATGTTTTTCTATTAAAAATCAATCTATGTACTTTTGTTCAATGATAATAGAATAAACGTGAATGAGAACAATCTCGAGCTTGGTACAATAACGATATAGAAATTTCAATCCTTATAAGGATTAAAATACTGCTAATTGTTTAAGATATATATATATATATATCAATATAATATAAACCTGAACACAATGTGTGTGTGTGTATATATATATATTCACACAATCACGTATGTACGTATATTCCTCTCTCCAACACAAAACCTTGAAGGAACCCTAGAAAATAATGCACAATAATGCATATGTGTGGTAATAAAAACAAAACATCATTTTCTAGGGTAGTCAACCAACCCTCAATCTGAAGTTCATTTATTTTTTTTTGCATTTAAAAAAGTCTTTTTTTTTTCTTTGTGATACGCAATTCATGGTTGTAATTGTTTTACAAATGATTGGTTTCTCATGTCTACATCAGTTTGCCTTTACCCCAAACTCACCCCCACAAAAACAAATAATAACAATGATAATAAAGAAATTCAATCTTGAACAAATTAATATAATTCAATTGCCCAATAAATATTATCCATTATCCGTAACTTTTTTATTTGTTCTAGATTCTTATTCACAAATTTAATGTCAAAGATCCTGCTACTATTATTAACAAGGAAAAAAAATACATTAGATTTTCAGCCAGATTCTGGCTAGTCAGAATCTTTTATTATTTTTAATAATTAATTAATTTAATTAATAAAACACTAATTATTCAATAAATTTACATTGATGCCCTCCATAATAATTAGGGAAACTCTATATGCGCTTCAATTCAGAAGAAATCGAAGATGGAAAAAAAATAAAGAAGTGAAGAAAAGAAAGAAGATGAAGCTGCGCCCCTTTCTTCCGATTCGCTTCTGGAGTGATTTTAATAATTAATAACAAATCACTAATTTCATGACAGAAGGATAATATAGGAAAAACATAACATTTAATAATTAACATAATTAATTTATTAATAATACAGTTTTATTAATCATCAAAAAATTAGATTCTGGCTGGCTAGCATTATTCTTTTTAAAAAACATTAATTGTGTAAGTGTCCTAGATTCACATTTTCACAAAAAATTATGGCTTAAACTTATCATATTATTTCTTAAAATTGCTACATTCCCAATTAAGATTTAAGACTGATCGAGTTCGAAGATTTTCTCATATCGAGAAATTTAATTTGTACAGGTAACAATTAATATGATCAAATTCAATATGAATCAAACTTTTGGACGTGGGGCCTTCAAATAAGACATACATATAGCACCCTTCCTTTTTCGATGGAAATATATACTAATAGCTACTTGATTAAAGCAACTTTGGAGTTTGTGCAACTATCTTAATTAATTAATTAATTGTAATCCTTATCTTAATCTACTCTTTAATCTAATGGATTCCATTACCTTCCCCACATTAAACAATTGGCATAAGCTAGCTAATCCTCGGTGTAATATATGGACCACTTGAAACCAACAGTATCACTTTCATGTGATGTGCACTTACCATTTGGAATCTACCACACTGTTATTTTATGTTCTCGATAAATTTTACTTTTATTTAGAAAATACGGAATCAAATAGACGATCAAGAATTCAAATTGACTGAATCAACAAGTCAATTTAAAAAAAATCAAATGACCAGCAATTCGAAACAGAAAGAAACAACAACAAATTTTACTTATAGTTGAGCTAGCCATATATCCACAAACATAAACATAAATGAAGTGAATCAAAGTATGAAACGAAACTCGGTCTTTAACTAATTAGTCATCGATCTAAATCAAGTGATATGAATTTCTAGCTTATAAATACTTTTATTTTAATTTACTTATCGAGCTCGAGCTTGAACTAGAATGGAAATGAAACCCTAAAATTTGTCACTTAATGACTTATTCTGACGATTAAAATATTAGTTTAGGCCGCTAAACGACAAGCACAGGAAAAATTTGTATGGTTGTGCGATGGGTATAACATGTTATAGACAATTAGGCGTAGCCGATGGATTTACTAATACATCCAAAGGAGTCGCATCCGATCTCCTTATTCCGCATGTGAAATGACGAAGAGACCCCTAGGGTTTTGAAACAAGTTGGGAATAATTAATGTTAATTATATCTGTAATGGGAAATATTAATAGGATTAAAATAATTAAGAGCCGACCAAAGTTGAGGTCAGCACGTGATAAGATAGTGATCTGTTTGGAATCTGTTTTAATTACTCATCTTTCCACCTGCTAACTTCATCAACCACTACTTGGAGGGAGGGTGGCTGCATAAATGTCAACGCCTTCTTTTGTTTTAAAATAAATACATATTTACAAAGGGAGGGCTTTTTTGGTCACTCTACCCCTTTAATTATTAATCTCACCAAATTAAACTACTGGGGTTTTTAATCGTAGATGGGAATAATTTGGGAGAATTGGCCTAACAAAATACCTTTTGCTACTAATTTATGTATTTGGGGGCAAAATGCGCCTGTATTATCGAAATTTTCTTTTATTTTCAAATTTATGGTAAACACATTTTGTGTTTTTCAAAATATATGTAAAACCTTCTTTTTTTCCAAAATTTTACCCAAAGCACGATCACTTACGTTAAGGTAGGAAAAATTGCAAGACAATCTCAAACTCGAACAATTTATAGCAGAGATATACTATATATATATATATATGTGTGTGTGTGTGTGTGTGTGTGTGTGTATTTGCTTCTGCTTACACTATAGGGATACCATCGCATGGTACAAATACACTAAGGAAAATAAATAAAATATAAAAATAAGGAACTAGATAGTATAAAAGATATATGTAACTCGCGGAAAGAAAAATATACAAATAACAAGAGAGAGCGAGCCTATACTCAAGGATTTGATTCATGCTTATCTAAATCAAGTGGCTTTGCAGTATATATATATATATATATATATATATATATATATATATATATATATATATATATATATATATATATATTGGACAAAATTTTGGGAAAATGGAAGTTGTGCAGATTTCTTAAATACATAAGAGAGTTTGACATAATTTCAGAAATATAATAGAAGGGGATTTCGCATAAGAATATTTCAATAATTAAAGGAGTTTGGTGCATTTTACTCTTCCTTTTTTTTATTAGACCTTTATGTTGCATCTTTTATTATATTATCCAATTATTCGAACATGTTTGTATATTGCTATTTAGAAATGAATCATAAATGCTATGCATGCTAAGTTGTTGTCTTTTTTTTTTTTTTTTGAGGGAAGCTAAGTTGTTATTGTTAATCTGTATTGAGTCAGTACTATCATATTTTTTTTTTGAGGAAAAATGATAAAAAAAAAACTTGCATAATTAAATAAATAATGATCATTTCTTTCCTTTAATAACATGGGATCAGCGTTTTATATATAGTAAGTCACAACTTAAAATAATTTCACAATGCATATAACCTCCCTTTTTTTTTTGAGAAAAACACACGATGCGTATTAATTACCTTAGATTGTGATTAAATCGTATAATTTAAATTACTTAAGTATATATGTTGCTTCCCTTAAAATTAACGTGTATTAAGCAGATTATTATCACTAATTTGACGACCACAGCAGGAATATTTTTATTTCATGGCAATATATACTGCAGAGAGTTAAATCTCGAAATTTGTTAAACTTTTCCAACATAGTGGCGATGGTTTATCTGTCCTAATAATAATATAATCCTAAAAAGATGTTTTCTGAACATCTAAAAGTTGTGCATTTGACAGTTCGAAGAATATGCCAAATCATAAAGCAAACCAAACTCAATAGTTTGAATAATATTTAATTACATGTCCAACAAAAGCAAAATGATTCTTGTGGACATAATTATTATTCTACTTAACAAGTGAATGATTTCATCAATATATATATATATATATATATATAGGCGACTTCTTTAATTAGGTAAATCTAGAGCAATTAAATTAAATACACACGCTTCAGAATTTACATGAAGATTTGTTTAAAAAAAAAAAGAAGAATTTACATGAAGATTAAATTTCGTATACATCTTAATATATATAACTCAACTAATCTTAAGAAACCTGATTCTCATACTGAAATTGTACTTTCGTCTTATATATATATATATATTATCGATCTACTATGTACAATCTTTGTTTTATCCCGTAATTTCAATAATATCTTACATAATGATATATATAATATGAATATATGCATGATATGTTGTAGCATGATGAAACATTTGAAAAAAAATTTATCAATTTGAAATAGCATAATCAATTTGAGAGACACACACACATATATAAGCTTTTCTTTTTGTAAATTATTATTAATAGAGAATTATTATGGACAAAAGCCTGCGGCAGATGTAGGTGAAAACCCAATTAAGTAACTAGATATCCATTGTCTGTTAGTTACGAATATCGCTAATAAAAGGGAAGGATTCCACCACTATAGTTCTAGTATTTTTTTCCCCCATCTTTAATCAAGTAATCAATTTTTTTTTTAACTTTTTTTTAGACATTTTTTTTTAACAATTGAAATCATACTTTCATCCTGAAATTAGAAAAATAAAAACCATATCTCCATTTATTTATTTATAAAAACGTGTTAGCACATAATCTAAATGAGTAAACGAATCAATTTTATTCTATTAGAAATAAAATAAATGTAAGATTTGATCAGGGCTGAGGACATCCTATCCCAAGTGAGTAACCTCCTGAAATTATTACTTTTCGTGCTCCAAAATTGAAACTAGGCCCAAATCCATCTCGCCCACGTGAAGCCCAAAGTTCAATTGCCAAGAACCAAGGTACGATCACTGGCACTAGAGGTGTAAATAAGTCGAGCCGGGCTCGAAAATATACTTGTTCAATCTTATTTGAAATGATATTGAGCTTTAAAATTTATGTTTGAGTTTGTTTGATATTCTATTGAGTCAAACTCAAATGAGCTTTAATCAAGCCAAACACGAGTTGAACTCGAATAGATTGATATTTTTATACATATTTGCTCTATTGTTACTTATCGAACTCAAGTTCTAGTCAAACTTTAAATTCTATCAAATAAAATATTATGCTCGAGCTTGTTTGATATCGAATCGAGCTCAAATGAGATTTCAACGAATGAATACGAGTTGAGTATCGAGCTATTTGATTTGATTTTTAGCCTCGACTCTAACCCTGGCCAGGCACAAGTGGGCATGTGTAAGCTTAGAGCCCACACAATAAATATTTCACTTAAGCGATTAAACTCTTAAATAAAAGTATTAATTAAGACTTCATTGTGGGATGTCATTAGAGTTGTCAAAACGGGCCGGCGGGCCGGGCGGCAGGCTCAGAAAGCCCGCCTTTTGGCGGGGCGGGGCGGGGAAGCCCGTCTGAGGGGCGGGCCCGAAAAAATAAGGTCCTACCCGCCCCCACCTAAGCCCGCGAGTTGGCGGGCCGGCCCGTGGGCTTTCCAATTTTTATTTTTATTTAATGAAATTCCAATTTTAAATTTCAATGTAAGTTGTGTTACTTTATAAAAAAAATACATTATTAATTAAATTATCATATGTAACTTCAAAGCAAGTAAAAAAAAAGAATTAGCCCAAAACAGAGCAGCCAAGATATATATATATATATATAATTGTGTTGTTTTGAAAAAATATTACAATAAAATATCGTATTCCAAATCATGCAATTAAAAAAATTAATAATCATGTCATAAATGTGACTTCACATATCCCCACATTTCATAAATGCCTATTCTAGTACCAATTTTAATAATTAATTTCTCATTCACCAAAAATTGATTTTGAGAAAATAAAAATGCAACTAGGATTTTTTATTACAAACATAGATCAACCGCACACTATTTAATTCCTCCAAAATTAAATATCTAGCCACTAAAAATCGGATAAAATGATACACAAATCACTTTATTAAATCCGATTTTCCAACAATAAATCGAGAGTTGGTTTGACTTCCTTAATCCGTGGGTATGCAACAAAGTTACAATACAAGTATACAACAACAAAGTGTCTCCTTGGGGATGGACTAGTGGTGGAGTGGTGATATCTTGAGGCCAAAGGTTTTGGCCTCAAGTTCGAATTCCACCAACACCACTAGGTGTGAGCCTGTCACACCTGGCTTGCCAAGTGTGGTTTATTTCTCCTGTGGCTTGCCAAGTGTGGTTTACCTCTCCTGTGTGGTTTGCAGGCTATTACACAGGGGCGGGGTTTACCCAGTGCGCACCTTGGTAGCGGCTGCGGGTTACCTTCGACGACAAAAAAAAAGTATACAACAACAAAGTGTATTTACTAAATTTTAGTTAAAAACTATACCTCCATAGTTTTTTTTTTAATCATGTAATTGAAAAACAAATTGCAATACGTTGAGTAGTATTAATTAGAACAAGCATTTAAAACGCCTTCCGAAAACAAGATGCACGAAGCCTTTTATATATATATACATACATATAATATATTCACACAAACTTAATTATCTTTTTGGATCTTAAAAGACTTGTTCAATTCTGATTGTTTATATTGTAACTGATAATATTTCCAACATCTCGAATCTTATTTTTATGCAAACACTTATTTCTGTTTGAAAAAAGAAAATATGGCATTTAGCGTGCCAGTTGAATAAATTTAGTCAATCTTAATAAATACTACGCTCACAGATTGTAGTCAGATAATGAAAATTGAGCTCACGGAGACTCTTTTCTTAATGTCTTTTTTTTTTTTTCAGTTGGAAGAAGAGGGAACAATAGGTTTTGAACCCGAGATGTCTCCTTTTTATTTCATCATGCAACAATGCGCACGGAACTTTACCGTCTACCTCTGAGACCTGGACTCGTTTCACTACAAACACAAGCTCCAGCACAGTATCATGCAAAAACTGTTGCAGTATTGCTATGCAATAAATAAAACCATCAATTTTGAGAAATAAGGTAATGTATTTTATGAATTATAAACATACATGATAACTGGACATTCTAAATTAAAATCCCAGGGTTGTCCAAAGCACTTGTTGATAAAATTCCATAGTAACTCTAAATACATTGTAGTCCTATATTTCCTAAACTACTGCTGTAAAAGACATGGAAAATTTTAGATAAAGTAAATCATACACCTCTCAGAACATGCATGGCAGATCAACAGGAAAACGTGCAAGTCGGATCAACATGATCGGAGCAAAACTGGACCCACTGTAGAGCTAAGCATATCACTAAGTGCTAGTTGAACCTCATTGGAACCATGCTCACAACTTATCAAACTTGCAAGCAGGGGAAAGAAGGAGGCCAAGTTCTTCTCAAATGAAGAACCCCCTATGCAACTGATAGCCTGCAGAGTCGCAACAATGAGAGGTGCTCGTGCAGCCAATTCTTTACGTCTTCCAGAACTTAAGGGTATCATCCACGAGGGCCTCCTATCAGGCATGTGTGTCGTGCTGCTCGTGCACGCAACTTCAATATAGAATTGCAGGACCTCCTTACAGAGGTTCACGAGGTAAGACTCCACTTCTGATTCTTCATAACTTGGGGGCCTATCAAGTACAAGATTCTGTAGAAATGTGAGGCAAATTTGATAAGATTCGTTCTCAAGGCGAAGTAGAGGAGGGTCCTGCATTTGCGTCACGGACCCAAGTTCTTGCAGCTTTGGACGTAGTGAAACATCACTGTTTATCTTGTGAGCACGAAAAGCAACAGAATGAACAGCGTCAAAGAGGATGACGGTGTTTTTAACTGATAGTTGAGCTCTATACATATTATAGATCTCCGAGACAGCCTGCAACAATCCACAGAAACTTAACTGTCAACAATTTTATGCTATAACACTTCTTTTACATAAATTAAATTTTTTTGTACTACACCTATATTGGTAACGATTCATTACAAAAGCAGTAGTTTAGCATGTTAAACTTCCTTCTATGAGCAAAAAGAAAGCAATTAACATTTGCCAATTCCAGGCTATTTTGTTCTTCAGCTTCTGACATTGTGGTGGTCCTCCAACTAAAGCATGCAGTACTTACTACTTTCTGGACTAAGGTAATCCCAGTCCCCATTACTTTGGGGAAAGAATTAGGCCAGCCAGTTCAGAAAATATATTATTACGAGCCAGAAAAGCTAAAACTGAAGCAAAGATACACAAAAGGGTTTTTTAAGTAAAGTTATGCACCTGTACTAACAATAACTGAATGGCAGCTCGGCACTTAACATCAGATATAGCTGCATGTAAGCGATGTCTGCTCAAGTTACCCATATCATCAGACGATGTAATTGTCCCAGTAGATTTGTCATGGCTGATATCTTCATCCATATCCTCTTCATGCTCCCTGATTTGATCATCTTGATTAAACACAAAAGAAAAGTCAGGGAATGTTTCCACGGCAACTTCTTTGAGAGACAAGACCACCTCAAACCACTTCTCTTCAGAAAACAGTTCCCCAGCATTACTCATTAAACGAACAAAAGCAGCAATACCAATTCCAGCAAGGCTTTGATGAGGACGTTTGATGAAACTAACCAATAATGACAAGACTTTCTTCAAAAGAGGATTGACAGTATCGTAAAAATTAACAAAAAGATCTACAACCAGTTGAAGAGCCAATGTACATGTCTCATACAGCCATGCATCTTGATCACGTTCCTCCACATTATCATCAGCCATGTGACCTGAAGAATTAGCTAGGTATGGATCAATAGCACGCTGAGCATCGTCAAAGATTCTAAATAAGACAGATTCAAACACCCTTTCCCATAATGCCAACGAAAAATGTTGGCCGTAGTTGCGTAGTGTATCAAAGAGTATTTGTACGGCACTCTTCCTGATTTCAGGCCTTGGGTCAAAGCTCAGCTCAGATAAGCCTGGTTTGGAGTTAGGGGGTGGGGGGAGGAATTAAAATTTTGAACAAAGGAGAAAATATCAGGACAAAGCAAGCTTGAAATCTTGATCAGTTCATTAATAAACCAGCATCAATACAATAAAATTTTCCATTTACCTGCCAGCAAAGGAAACCATAAATAGAGATGATCCACCTTAATGGCAGCCTCCCCATTGTCAATTTTCGTATCTTTTCCTTTATTTGGTGAAGATGGAGAAACATTTCCAGAATTTCCCTTGCCTAGGTCTCCTTCAGCAAGTTTTGCAGCGCAGAAACGGAGGAAGCCAATGGCATTAAGACTAATATCTTTGTTGAATCTACTATTGGTAAATGCAATAAGACAATTTACACAATCTGTGAAAGTGGTGGTCTCAGTTTCAGTGATATAAGAAAAATAGTCACGCAAAATCTTCTCAGTTATTTCGAAGGCAAGGAGTACAATGTTCTTATGTTCATCATAAGCTGCTGTCGTGAAGACCTGAAAGTTTGCAAACGTGAGAAGTAACAGTTAATGCTTAATGCATCGACTTGAAGTTCACAAATAAATGAAGTTCACATGAAAAAAAAAAACCAACTAATCATCAAGCAGAATACTTGCAGCAGAGTCCTACCATGAACATGCTCTTCCATCCTGACTTGACATTATTTACACGGGACAACACCATCTGTGAAACACATCTGATAATCAATTCCCTGATTTCAACAGCGGTACTCTTGCGCATCATAATTACAAAAGGCTTCATAAACTCATTCTGAAAATTATAGTTAGCCAACTCCTCCCTCTCCAAGAATTTCATTGATAACTGCCGTAAAGAGTCCATTGCAAATATTGCAATTGAAAGGTTTTCCAAACAGCCAATAGTTACAAAAAAACCAGAGAGCTCTTGCCAAATCTTTGACCAGACAAGCCTGATACGGTTCATGTTATAGTGCCTGTTAAGGAGAACAACATATTTAAATAACTTACCCAGCCACAGAAGAAAGAAAAAACCGTGGTGATGACAAACTTTTTGCCAGGAAATAAAAAATTATAGAACAGAAAGGACCAAAAATTGAGTAACATACGCAATCTCAACTATCTTTGTGATGCTGAAAACCCGTGGATCAGATGTGGACCGCAGTTCATACATAGATACCTTGCAAAGGGCCTTGACAAAATCAATTATAGCCTCACTGTTTAGCTTTTGGCTCCGAATGAATATGCGGTTCATATCTTCAACTTGTTCCAAAATGTTTAAGTTAGAGACCAAGTTGTTCATCTGTTCAGATGTAATTCCAGCAGTCGCATTACCACCAATACCAGCACTATCATATGAGCCCCTCCTCATAGCCAAGGCTGCATTCTGAATCCTCCCAGCTCCTTTCTTTCGTAGAACAGGAAGAACATTTGATTTGGCTTGTTTAGATTTTTCGAGTTCAATTTCAGGAATTGCAAAAAAAGTAGCATCAGGTGGAGCACCTTCACCCAACAGATGCAAGTGTTCAAACCTTGAAACACATGTTAAGATATGCTCCCAGGCCTCCTGCAAGTAGTTCCCATCCTCATCTGCTATTGTTACTATAGCCTATGTTGATGGAAGTAAGATATAGATCAGATTCGCTTTAAAGATCGAACAAAGTAATAACTAATTTTTCTTACACCACAGTCACTCCCTTAAATTCAAGCAATTAAGATGATCACGATTTCATAACACACTTTTTAATATGCAGATAATCAGATACCAATGTATTTCAGGCATGTCTTTGTTGAACTCAAGTAATAGCTGACTCTATTTACCAACTTCTTGCCTGCATCAAGTTAGAGGAATAGCTGACTTTATCTACCAACTTCTTGTTATGCGTCTTGGTTCTTTGCAGTAATCAAATAAAAACTCCCTTTAGTAAAGCAGAGACATGCTAAATGCAGATCCTGCTTCCTTTAACCCAACTGAGATAGGAGATCAAAATCCACTAGAATTGAGATAGGAGATCAAAACCCACTAGCTAAAGAGCTAAGTTTCACAAGGATCAGAGATCCATAATGAACATGGAAAACTGCATCCTTCTCAATGGTAGAGAAAATGATTTGGACTCTATCCTCATTGGTGGTGCAAGGTTTAGTTTCCACAGCTCTGGAGGGCAGGGGTATTGGATACTAATTTTAAGACACTGGAGGAGTTACTCATTATCTCCAAGTATGCAACATGATCTAATTATAGAAGCTGTAGAAATTGGAAAAAGAAACTGCAAATTGTACTTGTACCACTAGATTCATTTAGACTATAATTGGCTTATTGATAGAAATCGTGATAAGGAAATAAGGACTACCTACCTTGATTGCATCAATGTTTTTTTGTCTAATATCTCCAGGTGAATGGAGGGAGGTAAATTTGGCTAGCGATGTCACAAAAGCATCTCTATGGGTTTTCATAGACATTGCTGCAGTAACATGGACTGCACTGCGAAAGCCTTCCAAGCATAGAGCTATTATAACTTCATCATCACTTTGGTCAAGAGGAACACTGAAGGCAGCCAGCATGGGAGCCCAACATGCCTCTATCATGAATCTGAGAATCACAAGATCTGTTGCAGGATAATAAACTGACCTACATTTAACAGAATGCAAGTAGAACGTCAAAACGGTTCCAGTTTATGTCTCCTAGAAAGATAGCAGTAGTCATTTATTATAATTTACCACAAGGAAAAAAAAATGTCTGAAATCCTGTTGTTCTGGCATTAGTCAATTCATCAAATCCAAACTATCATTTCCTACACTTTTCAGGAGTGAGTTCTGTGTTACAGAGCACAAAATGAGGGGAGATTTGAATAGGCTACATCACAAGTACAGATGAATCGATGAAAAGGAAAAGAAGCATGTAGGGATTAAAGGCATCCACTATTACCAGCAGCACATCAAGTCCCTAGCCTATGATGCAGAAAATTATACATTAGATCTTACTCGGATTTGCTAGCCTTTTCTTTGAATTGCTGTTGCATGTGTTTCATAAGGTCATCACCAGTCCCCATGCTGTCACCACCTCGCTTGCGGATTGCAATATTCAGTATAGAATCCAACCCTAAAAGTCTGTTTGAGTTTACAGACTGTGGCTGTTGGATGGACAAATTATCTTCTTTCATTTTGATCTCATTCCTCGATATTCGTTCAAACAACGATCTCAAATACTCCTCAGGTAAATCTTTCCCATCATCTATTCCACGATTGTTCCTTATAAAATCCTCAGCTGACATCTTTGAAAACAGAATAAAACTGTAAGAAGCTACTAAAACAGATGAAATCACACTCCAAAAATCCCATCATCTGAAGAGTTTGCAGTACCTTGTTCTTCACCATAGGGTTATGTGCGTCAGTGTTCAGCATTATAACAGAGTAGGCAAGCACATAAGCTGTGTCAGCACTTATAAAGGCCTTTGGATTACATTTGCAATACCGTTCAGCAAACTTTTCCATAATACGATCGATCTTCTGTGCTTCACCTGGAAGTCTAAAGCCTTGTAGGAAGAGTCTTATTGCCTCATCAAACTCCACATCTTGAAAATCAAAGGAATCAACATATGCATGCATCACTTTGAGCGACAAATCTTCCCTTTCACCCAAATAGTCACCAATCAGACTTTTATTTAAGCCGGATGCACTCCTAAGGAAAGCTGCTATCTCTTCCGGAGAGTCCCCCACCTTATTAGCATTTATCAGGAATCGAATACCTTTCTTGGGACTACGATTAAAAAGAGAGATGCCCTCCTGCAATATATGTAATTTAGAGAGACCACTGTTATACTTGGAAGTCACAACTATTGACCACACTAATAGAACATATTTTACAGAATTGGACCTGAAGTTCAAGTTTATAGGCACGACGCTGCTCAATTGTTGAGATATCGGAAAATTCACTTGTTTCAGAGTGACTATCTGATGCTTCAGGGGATTCATCTGCATTGCCGTTCACCAGAGGAGCACATCCAGGATCAGAACTGTGATCCGCAGCTTCAAGTTTATTTGGAGAGTGAGTGTCAGGAATTCGCAATTGTTTATTCATCCAGTCACCCATGCACTTCAAAATATCAACCAAGCATTTCATAGCTTCTAGCTTCATGGCAGCATCTTGTGGAGGCTGAAGTGTAGTTGCAACACCAGGTGGAACACCTTGAGCAGTTTTAAGTAGTCCATTGACCATCCTGGAATACCGGGACAAAATGAAGAGAGAAAAACACAAACTTCACATTATGTTCTGTTGTTTCCACCAAAATATGTATCTTCTCCAGGAAAGAAAATGCATTAGGTAACTGTAATTTCAAGGGAATGTGATTATATCTCCAAAACAACTATCAATCATTAACCTAATCAAATAGCCCCAACCCTACTATACCATTTCCAACAACAAAAAGCAACAGTAAAATTTGATAACAAATCTGAAGTCGGAAATATCTTCCAAAAGTAGAAGAATATGTTCTGAACAACTATCAGACACTGTAAATACACAAAGCCCTTCCTGTGAATAAGGTAAAAACTGAGAGCATATGTGCAAATAACATTAATATAGTTTAAACAATGTCAAATAAAGAAAACCATTAGAAAATTATACCTCTCAAAAATATTTGAAGCATTAACATCACAGTCATAGTTAAGGAATATGTCTATCATGATCTGTGAATCACCACACAGCTTCTCGAGACATCGAAGCACCGTTATCTTTTGCTGAAAATTAGGTTGTGCAACATTTTCTAGTACTCTCAGGATAATCATAGGGAAAAATACTCCAATTTCTGCCTTCAGTCCAGCTCGAAATCGTGAGACCAAACTTACAAATATCGAGCAAGAAAGCTGAAAAATGATCATAAGGGTCGAGGCTGTGTTCTTCAGAAGCGACAAGCATAAGTACTGCTTAATAGCATCTAAAAATCTGTTGAAAAGAAAGAATGTAGTACATAGATTAATATCGAAGGAAAACAGAGTATCAAATTAAAAGGAAAAGAAAGATAAGGAGAGGTGGCCAAATATCAATATATCAGTCAAATATCAGGGACTCTAAAGTCTAAACATTAAAGGCAAAACAATTCATTAGAATTAGAGAAGGAAACAAACTTAAGTAAGGGAAACTTAAATTTAAAGAGCGCTTGTGATAAGTACATTACAGCTGCAGTATTCCTGGCAAACTTATCACCTCAAACCATTGACAAATCCACAAAATTTTGGACAATATTTTTATGTGTATATATGTGTGTGTATGTGTGTGTGCATAAATATATACCATAATTACCATTAAATATCATAGACAATAAATATGTATATGTGTGTGCACTGTGTGTTGATGTAAAAAGAAGTTAGCAACTTAGCATATTATCTTAGATGGTATGTTAAAGTCTAAAAGTACCATAGTAGTGAACATGTGATTGTGTGCATATATATTAACCACGTAAACCTAATCTACTCATATGAGGATCAATAGGGCAATTAATTGCAATCTAGCCATCCTAGCAAAGTGACTTCATATTTCTAAACAGATAATATGAGAAACCCCACTAGCAAAGTACCATAAGTTATATGATTGCAGCTTAACAATTATATCATAAAAAGTTCATACAATCCGAGTTGATTCAAATAGAACAATAATTATAAAAACCACTGCATCCAATTTTGGTAAAAAAAATCTATAAACTACTTCAGTATTCTTAATAATCTCTATTTTATATATTTCATAATATTCATCTCAGTTGTATCACAGGTGGTGATTAGCCCTATTCAGAGCATCAAAAACGACATCACTATGAAATTTCACCACACAGCTCTTGTGCCCCCAAATAGTTGTGCAGGAAGTAAATTCATTCTAACAAGCATGTTTAGGTTTCATAGACAGCACAGAAAACCTGAAGAAGCACATATGTACACAATAGAAACAAAGTTGAGCATCCAATACCTTTCACTTGTCCTAAATATTGCCCCGGCATTCTCTAACAATATCTTGAGCAACTCCAAAGCCAGAATCTTTCCCTTCATTGCCTTAGGATCCACCAGTGCATCTTTGGGTGGAGTCTTCATCGAGAGCTTACACAAAGCTCGGAATACCAGAAAAGCATCCCGCCTCAACTTATTCCCAATCTGAACGTCCAAATTATCATCCACTTCGCCATCTGCCAATTCTCCTTTCCTTCCCTCCAATGCCGTCTTATACATACTGATCTCCCAGTACTTTGCATCTAACATATCCTTATCCGTCGAATCCAACAAATCTGCCGGATTAGTGCCTTCCACCGTGGAGGTCTTTGTCTCAAATGCCCCATCATGCACCCCAACCCCTGATCCCATAATGCTCCTCGGCGTACTAGGGCCAAAAACGCCATCAATATCCTGCATTATCTTAGTAATAAAGCCCTGCACGAACACAGTCATCGAGCCATCAGCATCAGATTTCTCCATTGGTTCCGTCAGCTCCGCCACGACAATCGGATTCACTGGCACAGTTGATGAATCGGCCTCCATTCTCCTAAACACAATAACCAGCATCTGAACCAATGAGGCCTTCGCAGTCGTCTGATTCACCACATTCTTACTGCTTAAATAAATGTCGTAACAAGTCCTCACCGCCTGCAACAAACAGTCGCCGTGAAGTCGCAGAGCGACCGACGTAACAGCCGACAGAAGCGCCTTGATCACCAGCAACTCCACACTCTCATCCCCTGAATCGTGACATTTGCACGCACAATCAATCAATTTCGACAGCAATTTCGCATCGTCGCCGCCGGTCGTGTCTGCCTCGCCGTGTAGGTACCCGTGAGCAATCAATTTCTGCACCGCATTCAGCGCAGGTTCCGCAATTTTGAGGTGATCGGACGAGAGCGCGTTGATTAGGGGGCTGAGAATGAGCTCGGAATCAGATAGTGAGAGGTCGACGAGAACGCCGGGGTCCGGCGACGTGTCCGATTCGGATCGAGGGGAGGCGGAGGGGGTTTGATTGGGTGAGGTGAGGCGTTCGATTACGGATTTGCACTCGGCCGCGAGTTTGGAGTGCTTCCGCCATGAGGCGTTTTTGATGATTTTGTCGAGCGCCGGGAGTAGGACTTGCGATAGGCGGGAATCGGCTTCCGGAGAAGCCATTCCCGGATATTCAAGGTGACTAGTGGGGGAATCGGGAGTGGTGGTGGATAAGGCGGAATTATGGCTTTTTCAGTGGCGCGGTGGAGGTGGTGGCGGCGGCGGTGGTGGTGTCATGTTGATCGGCGGTGATTTGATGCGGAACGGAAGTCTAAAATATACAATAGTTGAAATGACGGAAAAGCCCTCGAGGTTGACTAGCGAGATGAATTGCAATTCAAGAATCAATTATTTTTATATTTGAATGTATTGTTTTAGCCAAGAAAACTACGGTTCCCAACCATTTTTCTACTTGAAAGAAAAAATAGTTTTTATGAATAATAATAATAATTACTGATCTAATACTAATAAGTTAGCATATTTCGTGTAATAATTCAGCATCGTTATCATTTTAGTTAACTAAAATAAAATGGTAAGTTGGTAACTATATCAATATACATTAAATTAGATACCGTGTTAAAAATTATTTCAAGATATGACTTAGTTTAATTTATAGGGAGGTTGCCACGATCCAAAGTCCGACACCTTAGAGCATCTCCAATGTTGTGCCTAAAATACCAATTTAGCGCAGAAATTCACTTCAATGTTGTCTCAAATACTGCCCAAATTAGTGAAACACTAAATAATGTTTTAAATTTGGGGTAGAATTTGGTGCTGCACCAAATTGGTGCTGATGGATCCCACAATATTTAATGAATTGTTTTATTATTTAAAATTATTATTAAATAGATTATCTAATAAATCTAATTTAATTTATAAATTATATATTCACTTAATTTAAATTATAAATCATCTAAATAAATAAATAAATAATTTTAATAAAAACACCATTAATTAAACATAATAGATAGAATGAAGTCACACATGTTACAAATTACTACGAATTAACTTAAAAACATACTACAAATAACTAAAACTACTTGAAAAAAACACATTGATTACAAATTATTTCTGGATCCTTTAAGATAATTATAATATTGAACGAAATCGTTTGAAAATAATTATGTCATTTACCTCCGGATTGATTGAATTTTGAAAATTCTTCTTGATGAGGAGACGATTGAGATTCACGTATAACGCCCCGAAATCAAATTCGGGCCCAATCTTATTGTTTAAGGCCCAAATTTTTATAGCCAGTCATTTCATATTAAAAATAGGTAAACATGAGACTTCTGGGCCTATTTATTGCTAAACGAGAATGAATGAATATTAGACAATAATTCTTGTCGAAACCTGATTAAGGCCCAATTACTCAGCCATTTCAAAATTTATGTCGAGTTCATTTTATTCTAATTAAAGTACTTTTATTTTGAACCCAAATTACATTATATTGAGGCCCAAAAATAAAAATAAAAATTAAGCCCATCACATTTTCTTTTTCCAAAGCCCAATAAGATGTAATTTATATGTATGTGTATGTATATATATATATATCCATATATATCATTTCCCCAACTTAGGATATGGTCAAAAAAATAAAAAGAGAGAGTCAAAAAGAAAAGAAAGAGAAAGAGGAAAGAAGAGTGAAGCAGACGAAAGGAGAGAAGAGAGTGAGAGCAGAAATTGAGAAAAAGAGAAGAGAAGGAAGAAAGGGGGAAAGAAGAGAAGAGAGATCGAGAGAAATTAAGGGTGAGAGAGAGAGATCGCCAAGAGAGGGAAGGAGAGAGGGAACAGGAGGCAGCTGCCTCTTCCGTCCGCCACCACCGGCGCTGCCCTGCCTGAGCCGTCCAGCTGCCGGCGCCACCGCCGGCGCCGGAGAAAGAGGCTGCAGCTGCTGCCTATCATCACCTCCGTTCAGCTGCCAACTTTGTCGTCATCGTACGGGATGCATTGATCTCGAAGAATCAGAGGAACGAACCCTAAGTCGCGGCTCTACGCCAGAATTTGTAAATAATGTGGGTAATTCTATACTCTTCTATGTGCAAATAGAATGTTAATCTATGAAATCATCTACGGAATGACTTTTGGATATGAATTGATATTATGATATGAGATCATTATCTCGATATATGATATCATACGAGATAGATATAATAACCCTTATAAGCAATGATGCTATGCTATTAATTAATGAATGAATGATATCTAGACGATTCATTCTAGGTTGTAACCTATGCTAGTGGACCATAAGTTAAGATTATTGTTCGATTGTCTAGCATTTTCATCTATGTTATTAATTTAAGAAATCGGGCGCTTGACCCTTATGCTATGACCTATGATCAATACTCAAGCGTGTTATTACGATATGATCTTACAATAAAATCTTATTCAAGGCGATAGACTTAGAACGAACATAGTACGATCAAAGTTTTAGCTGCTTTGGTTATAAGGTGGGTGATATCTATCCAATACGCGACTTATGTTCCAAAATTATGTTATGTTTATGATAAAATATGTTTATGATAAGACATGCCTCAAAATACTTTTATGCTCAATGATATTTATTCAACACATGACTTGTTTTTCAAAAACGTATTCTACTTGTGATAATATATATATTTATGATAAAGTACGCTTTCAAGTACTTTTATGGCTCTAGGATTTATAGTCGACAGTGACTTATGTTCAAAAGCGTGATCTATTTATGATTACATAAGTTTAAGTTTAAGCATGCTTCAGATTACTCTTATGGCTCAATAATTTCAAATTAACACGTGGTTTTATGTTTCAAAATCGCGTTATGTTTACGAGGAAAATATGTTTGTATAAAAGCATGCTTCAAAGTTCAAAATATTCTTTTTATGACTTATCGGAAGTTGCTAAACTCTATGGTTCCTGGTATGAGCACTTGGTGCAGTATGTAGCACTTCGGTGCGGTATGAGCACTTCGGTGTGGTATGAGCACTCCGATGCGGTATGATATAGCACTTCGGTGTGGTATGAGCACTTCGGTGCGGTACGAGCACTCTGGTGCGGTATGATATAGCACTTCGGTGCGGTATGAGCACTCTGATGCGGTAAGATATAGCACTTCGGTGCGGTATGGCACAATTGTGCAATTATGGTACTACGGTACAAATATGTCACTTCGGTGAAATTTATATGATAGGGAACCATATTGAGTTAATCTTCCGTATGTTAATGATCAGATATACTTTTTATGGGCATAACAGTAAATACGTTAATATGCAAACTATTTATTGAATTATCAAGCATATTTCAGAAATTAAAAATCCCACTGAGTGTTTTCTGGCACTCAGCCCATCTATTTTTCATAATATTTTCAGGTATTGGATGACGGCTGGCGGCTGACGTGGACCAATGTGGATTTCTTACTTTGTTGACCCTTTTATTATTTTTAATTATCGATTATGTATATTTGTGGTCAATAAGTATAAATTTTTATGCTTCCGCTTCATGATTTGAAAATAATTAACTATTTTATGGACATTTGTGAATGTTGTGGTTTTTGGGCGCATTTTAAATGTCGAATGTTGAATTTTGATTGGTTGTTGAATGGTAAACGTCTGAGAGCGTGGATTATGGAATATTTTAAACGAAATGCTGCCCAAATTTTTAGAATTCAAAGAAAATATATATTTGGGGATTGCGAAAAATTTTAAGGTCTATTGCTTTGGTGTGTGTTTTGTTAGCACCTGGGCCCTCGGGTTCGGGTCGCTACATCACGAGTTTGGTTTCTGTTTTGTGTAATTCTAATTTGTTCATTGTGAATGTATTTTCATAAGTGTTGTAGTCTTGTAATATTTTCACTATAACTGTAAGCATTTGATGATCATTTAAAGTATTTTTATTATTCCAAGCATATTATATATTATATTTTTTAATAGTAATTTTTTTAATAAGTATATATAATTAAAAGCTATTAGTTTTGGAAAATTATCATTTTTAGAAAAATAATAAATCATTAAGCATATTCGTATTTCAATTATAAAACGAAATGAAATTTTTAAGAGAATATTCTTATTTAGTGTAAAATTTGGAAAACATTAGAGCTGCAAAAAATAATTGATACTAAAATTGTACCTATATTGTGCACCAAATAAGTGCTTAGCATTGGAGACGCTCTAAGTTGTTTGCACCAATTTTGTTAAATAGTTACTACTCCATTTCTCAGATGATTATGATCTGAAGAATTCAAATTTTTAATTTTTAATTTAATGTATTGTTTTATAGTCTAATTAAGATATATATATATATATATATATATATATATATATATATGAGAGAGAGAGAGAGAGAGAGAGAGAGAGAGAGATTTAAGAATGAGCGGCTGTTGTGAGGCCTCTCTCCATGTCATCCAAAAATTTGGTTGTTTAATTGCTCCGGTGTGTGTAGCACAGCAGAGGAAGAAAAAACAACAAACGAAGCAATTCATTTTGAAGTTAAATACTTTACAAAAGAAAAGAAAAAATCATATTACAACATGCTTTAAATCATATTTATAAGTACATTCGTGATACTTTGACGATTATTTCTACATTTAATTTGATTTTACTTATATAATATTATATACTCGATTATTAAATACGATCTTGATAAAATTAATTAAGTTATACTGTAATATACATGTGTATTAGTAAATAGTAGTATAAAATAATGATAAATTTAAATAGAAGTTAGAAAAGACCCATTGTAAAATAAGTAATATTATTTAAACAAATTTCACAATATAATTCTAGAGCAGGTCTTGTGTTTGCACATCAAACGGTCAACGCGTTGACCCGGTCAATACGTTGATCAAAAAATCCTTGAAAATTAGTATCAATCGTAACACTAAAAAGTATCACTCAAAAGTGAAAAGCCCAAAAATATCACTTGTATCAATAAAAAGTATCGGCCAGAAAAAAAGCTGCAAAATCAGTATTAATCGTAACACTAAAAAGTATTACTCAAAATACATAAACTTTGACATAATTTGCAATTTAGACACGAACTTTAAACCGTTGCAATTAAAACACAAACTTGCAAGTTTTTTTTTTTTACAAAATAGACACAATTTAATTGCAATGATATGAAATCAAATACTATATTTCGTACCGATCTTTATTGTATTAATAAAATTCAAATTATGATTATGTTATATATCTATACAATTTTACAATATTTCATGTTATATATCTGATTTTTGTTCATTTGAAAATTTGGAGATGTCTATTTTGTACAAAAATGTGTAATTGTGTTTTAATTATAATGTTTCAAAGTTCGTATCTAAATGGTAAATTGTACTAAAGTTTATGTATTTATATCGTAATTAGCAGTTTAATATATCAGTATTACTTATAATTTTAGTATTAAAATCTTATAGTAATATTTTTTATTAAATAGTTTTATGATTTAGTTTTAAAACATTATTAATTAGACTTATGATTTTGTTGTTTTGTATCATATCGTCAGTGGCGGATCTAGAAACTTTTATTAGAGGGGGCAGATTGGTAACACTTTGAGCTTCCAGTTTGCTCGTGCAGCTAAGAAAGAACGGTGAAAATTAATCCAAAAATAATTACTAATATTTACACATTTAATTTAATTTTATATAATCGTGTTAATGAATATGACATTTCTAGTTTTGTTTATTTTCTTTAGTGAAATAATGTCATTTTGATTCGACTTTCCTCCTGTTTCCTAATATTAAATCAAAAAGATTGTTATTGTTTATTAAAATAAACAATTCAAAATAATTACTAAAGTAAAATAGATTTGAAATGATATTTTAATTATGAACTAATTGTTTATTAATCTCAATTAAATTCGTTATGCCTAACAATAATAATTCAAAAGAATAAATTTGTAAAAATCATTTAATATAGTTCTACTTGTATCCGATGTCATTTTTCGCAACCGATTCATCAGCTATAGATACAGAAGATGAGGAAGAGACGCTCTACTAATTTTCAAAAAAAACCTCCCCATATTCAATATATATATGTGTGTGTATGTGTAATATCAAATTAACTCAACATAATTTCAAAATTTAAAAAATATATATACATACCATATGGGAAAAAAAAGTTGCCCCCCCACCCTCCATACCGTCTAATGGGTTAAAATTCGTTAGGTGGGTTGGGACTTAATATCCAAATCCATATATATCCAATTATATATTTGAAATTTCGTTGATTTTGATCTATTGTATATATCTTTATTTCATTATTATATTCATATATATTATGGCATTACAATTGTAATTATAATATTATTTATTTATTTATTTTGTAAAATGAAACATAAATTGGAGCTAGTTACATTAATTTCAAGAGGTCGAGGAAAAAATCGAAACCGGTACATCTCTGAAATGAACTCAATTAGATACTCAAAACAGAATTCACCAAGAAATAAAAAAAAAAATTCAAAATCAAATTATGAACAATCAAGATAACTCCCAAAAAAGCAAAATAAAAAATGACGCAACCTCTCAAATAGTGGCCGCGAGTTATCTTTGTCATTAAAAAAAAAAAAGTTAATTCACCTTGATATATATTATGGGAGCTATATATAATTATATATACTAGTTAGTTACTCATGCAAATTTCTTCAAACTTTTTTTAGCTAGAGTGGGGTGGCAAAGGTGAAGCTTGATTTCTGCATGGCTCTGTTGTTGGGGCTGCGGCGCGTCTAGTCAGAAGCTCACGAGCCAGTTCTTGAAGATCGCCGCCGCCAGCTAATTCCGTCGGAGCTGTAACGGCGGCGGTTGTCGAATAATGAGACGTTGCGTTGATTTCGTGGCGGTGAGGGGTCCATGAAGGTTGAACCATTGGATCAAATAGGGATGACAGGTCATATGTTGCTGGAATTGTTGAAGATGTTGGCAGGTCTGCTATGGATAAGGGCGGTGGTGTGAGTAGCGACGGCGGCTGTGGTGGCGCCGGCGGCGGAGTTGGAAGCTCAAGAGTGGCGAGATGGGCTTGTAAGTAGGAGAGTTCTGCTTGGAGATTCACGACCTGCTCACCATTAATGTATTAAACTATTAATCTCTCTCTCTATATATATGTATAATAATGAATAATAAAATTGTTCTTTGTTTTTTTTGGATGTCGAGGGTAACCCGCAGATGCTACCGTGGTGCGCACTGGATAAACCCTGTCCCTGTGTAATAGCCTGCAAACCTACACAGGGGAGGTAAACCACACTTGGCAAGCCAGGTGTGACAGGCTCACACCTAGTGGTGTTGGTGGTGGGTCGAACTTGAGACCTTTGGCCTCAAGAAACACCACTCCACCACTAGGCCATCCCAAGAGGACTAAAATTGTTCTTTGTTATTCTAAGAAAATAAGGACCATGTTATAAAAAGTAAAAATAATAAATATTGAAGTTCTATTAAACTACATTTATACAAATTCTCACTATAGTTCTTTGGACCAATTTTCCTGTTGCACTTCTTCATGTTTTATTTCATGTTTAACTATTAAATTTATGATTTTAATAATATTTATTATAAAATAAAATTAATTATAATCAAAATAATCATAGTCAATATTTATGAACCAAAAAATTATTAAGTTATAAATTTTAATTATGAAATAATCAACCATAATAATGAATTATTAATTGAAAATAGAAAATTAAATATTAAAAAAAATACTTATATATATATATAACCTTAATATATTGAGTAGGTGTGTCTCTAATAAATAATTGTAAAATTAAACTAAATCACAAGAAAATAAAATTAATGAAAAATTACAAGATAAACTCATAATTTTGAAGTGCAACATGGAATGTAAGTGTAACACATACATGCAACATGAAATTTCATGTGGTGTTAGCTAGCTTGATTTGGTTATTTTACGTAAACATGAAATTAATTACAGACTATAAATTATTCCATCGTTCATATTTACTGTTCTTTTTTTTTCTTATATATATAAAATAATTCAAAATAAGATGTTTCATTTCTTAAATAATTAATTAGTTGTTTTTTTCTCATTTTGTAATGTAATGAAGTCTCTCAGATATTACTTTTTAGGATATTGATATATATATATATATATATATATATATATATATATATATATATAGATCAAGAAATAAACAAAAAATTGCAATTCTATACTTTAGATATTTTTAGAGTTCTGATTAAGATGCTTAAAGATTTCAGTCATGTGAAAGTATTACTATTATGTATTAAAGTCTGTTCTGTGATTTTTTTTCTTTGAATTTGAACTGTTAGTTAACTTTTATATCGTATAGGTAACACCAAAATGCATGACTAATCTGTAATCAATATATTATCATACATATATACCATACACGTTGTATGCATTAATATCAACACAACATTACAGCATCAAAATGTATAGAGTAGAGAATTGAACAGCAGATGTTGATGAGGTCAAAATGACAATAAATTGACATAAAAATGAGCTAAAGAATAGTGTAAAAAAAAACAATATACCCAAAAACCTGCAATTCGGATTCATGGCCCATGTTTTTCCCCTCAAACGTTGTACATAAATGACAGACAAATTCCTAAATACCAGCAAAGTCGTAGAATTTTTGCAAGAAAAAGTGGAGGCACAGAAAGCTAGCTACAGTCTCTCTCTCTCTCTCTCTCTCTCTCTCTCTCTCTCTCTCTCTCTCTCTCTCTCTCTCTCTCTCTCTCTCTCTCTCTCTCTCAATCAGAATAAGCAGTTTTCTTGATTTCAGCGAAGCATAGAAGTGTTCCCCCAAGGCACCACATTGAGGTCCACACTTGTTATACTTCTCTAACATGTTGTATAAAATAAGGAGACTTTACAAGAATAAATCTATGATGTTCCACCATATGCCAACTCAAATCTTAGTACATACTCAATGTATTAATTAATTAAGCTAATTAATACGATTTCTATTCTTTACAACATATCAAAACCGTGTAACTGTACGAGTGAGTATATAATTATACGATTGAAATACAATACGGGGATAATTAAGAAACCTCAATATACCAGCTTAACCTTGACTTCTGAAAAAGATTGATTAATCCATTTGCGAAATTTAAGGTACATATAATCTAATTAAAGGGGCAGTCTTTCCATTGTACCACACTTCGAGCCCATCGATCTTTTTTATCTCATATTGTTAACTCGTTCATACATATATGAGCTTTGATGAAGTGTAATTAATTAATAGCTATCATGAAATTAAAAGCAATATATATCTATATACACATACTAAATTAAATATATAATTAGAAGCTAGGGTGGATTGATTCATTGTTTTGGGGTTCCAAGCCTAAAAGAAATTGTGAATCAAGAGTTCCATTTGATTTGAATGATCTTGATTCATGTCGAATTATTAATTAATTTAATTTATTTGATCGAATCAAAGTTCAATCATATACATGTCAAAAATCGAACTGAGGTCCATACTGCTGGATTTGGGTGTAAAGTTTTTTTTTTTTTTTTTTGTAGTAATTAAATAATTTATAAGTAAGTTTAATTACGAAATTAATGATCGGCTCCTGCGTCTGTAAACAAGATGTACTACACATTAAGCAACACAAATATAATTCGTAATCCAAGAATAGAACAAGGCTGTCTTTATAGCTTTACCAACTCCGACATGACAGATTTTAAGGATGAACCAAGATTAAGCAATCCATTCATATATAGTTGGCACAAAAGCTAATTAACCAATTCAATCTTAATAGATAGTGCTAGCTAACACTGCACATACATCCAACTTAATGCCTTTCTCTTAATTGTATTCATTAAACCTATAATATCACACGATGAAACATCACTTTGTAACAGAAGATCAACTAATTAATTAACCCTCACAAACCAAAAAAAAATAGCTAGCTAGGTAATTGAAGAAAAGAAGTGTTAATTTCGAATTGAAGTGAGTTAATTACCTGTTGTTGAAGAGCAAAGATATGGGCAACACAGCCGTAGACCGGGTCTCTGAGCCGGGCCTGAGCCTCATAACAAATCGTGACGACGGCGTCGGGCCGCTTGTGAACCGGGATATGTAGGAGAAGCTTCGACACATTACTAGCTCCAAACACCTTGTGCACCGCCGCGAAATGAGCGGCGCCTTGCTCCGAGTCGAAATACGGCGCAAATATGCACCCAGCCACGCACTTTCTTCTCAAGAACTTGCATGCCCCACATGGCCCTCCACCACCGCCGCCGGCCGACATGCTACTGCTCGCGAAATTTGAAGAAGTACTCATCGATCTCCGATAAGAAATTTAAAATGCTATATATTAATCGATCGACATAATTTTTTTTTTTTTTTTCCTTTTGTTATGTTCTTGATGATAAGGGACTGTTTGTATTGAACAATGAAGTGATCGAGAGAGAGAGAGAGAGAGAGAGAGAGAGAGAGAGAGTAGAAGAGAAAGCGAAGAATTGAATTTTATTTTTTGTTAGTTTTTTGTTTCCTAATTAATGTTTTGGCTTTAGGGTTTGGTGGAATTTGGGAGAAGCGAGAGAGAGTTTTTAAACACTAAAAAAAGACTTTGAAGCCACGCGATGGAGCAAACTTGCGTGAAGCAAACATGCCATAAGCGACCTTCTTTTATTTATCTCGTGAATTTAATTTGCTTTTAAATTAAATACTATAACTTTATTATTATTATTATTATTTCAGCGTTATCTATGAGTAGATATATGTAGATTTATTTACTTATGTATCTAATATTTTTGTGTAATTAAAGAAGTATTAGATGCGTGTATATATACTACTATAATCTAGTGATATATATCTATACTACAGTTAGTTAAACGTAACATATAAATTACTTGTTTTGTATGAATTTATATTTATGGAAAGTGAATATTGTCTTTTTTTTTTTTAATTTGTATGATGTATTAATCCACAGGATAATAAAAAGTGAAATTTGAAGAGCTGAAGTGAAACGTGTCGATGAGAGTGCAGGATTAATTACTGCGTGTTTGAAGGGGCGTAGAGGGCAAAAAACGCCATCTCTTTTAATTGCCAATTCCTTATTATTAATTTAATTTTCTTTTTTGTATGATAGTATATGAACTTCATCCAAGAATATTCATCTCATTAAATTATTTAATAGAGGAAGTAAATCGTGTGACATGTATTTCTTATTAATTTCTTCCTCGCGCCCCTTTTGGTCGTTAAATGAGACTCGTCATTCCCTTTTTATTGAAAAGACATAATTGCCCCAACCAAACAAGTGAAACCCTCGAGCTTTTTTTAACGCTGTGATGAATTCCTCTAAATTTATTTTTCATGTTATTTTGTATTTTATTAATATAGAAATGTCAACATCACCCCGAGATCCTCTATTTTTTTTTTTGGATTAATTGTATTGCATCTTCTATTCATGTATTAAATATTTGCGTATTGAATGATATCAAAATTTACAGATATTATTTATCGGTAACACAGTGATAAAATAGAAGATACAACATATATACTATATATATATATTTAATTTGGTAATAGAAAAAAATAATCAGAAATTCATGGCCAACACAATTATGTAGGCACAAGATATATATGCTTGCCAACCAGCAAGTTACCTTGGCTCCTTTCTTAGTGACTAATAAGTTAGTTTCTTACCCATAATCGGTACAATTATAGATGTATTAATTTATTAATTATCGATAGCTCGACTAAAGACGTTGGCAAGATTAGAATACACATTTTCTAACATCTTAGAAAGTCACCGTATGCCATACTTAGGGGTGTGCAAAATCGAACCAAAACTAAAAAATCGAACCAAATTGAGTTATTTGGTTTAGTTGGTTTGGTCATTTTTTTCTTTAACTTTGGTTTGATTTTCAAAATTAAAACCAAAATATAATTTGATTCAGTTTCGGTTTAAGTAAAAAATATTTTGGTTAAAACCGAACCAACCAAAATATATATACACTATATTTATAATTTATAATTAATTCTAATATTAATTATACATAAATTAATAAATTTAATTTAGAAGGTATTATATACCTAAATAATATTAGTAATTCTAATGTTTAGTTTCAATTTTCTAGTTTTAGAATTTTTAAACATTTACTTATTTAATATATTGTTTGTTATCTATTGAGTGCGTGCTATTTTCTTTAGATATAATTGTTTCGAAAAAATAAAAATAATCATTAAAAATTCGGTTAAACCGAAAACCAAACCAAACTAAACTAACCAAATAATTATTGTTTGGTTTGGTTCGGTTATATATATTATTTTGGTTGGTTCGACTTGAAGTTTTTTAAGAAATTTTTTATTTGGTTTTGTTAGTTTCGCTCGATTTTGTACCGAACTAACCATTTGGACACATCTAGGCATACTTCAAACCATGCATGTAAGCTCATTAATTTTCCCTTTAAACAAAAACCAAAAATTAGAAGAAAATTATAACAATCTCCCATTTTTCGTAATCAATAATTGATAAAAACCAAAATCACAATAGAAGAAGATATTTATATAATTTCATCTCCTAATTTAAATACACCACATCATGTCATATAGTTCCATCCTGCTCACGTTTTCTCAGAACAACCTCATAAAAATGACAGGAAATTAATAAAACCAAAACTAGCTTAAACCATACAAAAAGTAATTAAAAGCATAAGTAATTAATACACAAGACAAAAATGATTGATTTTAATCTAGAATATTGTTAGATTTCATTCATACCGTAATATTTAATATAATAATCCGTATGACTGTCAAATTCATCTGATCTCCCTTTGAAGCTTAGATACATAATAATATGCATTGTGTAGGGTTTTCGATAGGATAGAGTATGTATTATTTTAAGCACAAATATGCAATTGATGTGAGATAATATTTATATGTGGTTGTCATAATCCTAACTACTTTTATCCAAATGCGAAGGGCAACTTGAGAGTGCTGTTTTACCAACTTAGTAAATCAGGAAATTAAATTGAAGATTTAGAAAATGATAGTGATCATTTCAAACATTAATTCACTTTCATGTACTAGATTAAGTATGTTTCGGAATTAAATATTGATTATTCGATGCTCAAGGCTCAAATAGCTACAAACTAATCCATAGTTTATTTAAAAATCATCTGAGCTTATTTTGATATACATAACAAACAATCTAGCTAGCTAGCTAGCTTATAGACCTAGATCAAGTAATATATTTATAAATTAAAGTGATTAATAAACTCTGAAATTAGCTATTAGCAATTAACCACTTTTTTTTCTTTTTTACCGGTGATGTCTCGGGTTTGATTTTGCCCGACATTCAGTCTGCTAAACGGCTTTTCAATTAATTCAATAGTTGGTTTTCTAAAAAAGAGGTACTTAATTAACAAGATAATAATAATATTCAACTTTTTTTATAATTAATAATTAATTAAGCTCGAATCAAAACTTGGAGCTTGATCGATCGATAAAAACAAACTTGAACATTAGCCTTTGAAGATCAAGGTGATTAATTTGTTTGTACACCCATAATTTCAGCTGTCTAGTAATTGGAAAAGAGTTTTACTTTATTAAATATTTGTCTAGCTATCGAAATAACTCACTTTAATGTGTGTTTCTTGAACTTGGCGGCAATGTCATTGTTTTGTTGTGAAAATTTTAGGACAAAATCATTTACTACACTTTGTGCAACATTTAGTGCTACACAATTAAATTTATTAATTTTTCTTAGATTTTCCATTCAATTTCAATTTATTGGGCTTTAGTTTAAATTTACACTTATCAATTAGGGTTCACCCTACCCAATTATGGTATGTAATTATTTTTTTTATGAAATTATCAATTATTAATTAGAAAATGAAATTTAATATTGAAAAAATAATTATATACCCTAATTGGGTATGATGAACCCTAAATAATAATTATAAAATTAATATAAAGAACAATAAATTTAAAATTTAATAAAAAAATCAAAGAAAAATTAAAAAAATTAATTGTGTATCACCAAGTGATGTTTCATCTGGAAAAATTTAACCAAAATCGTTTTGTCAGATGAGTTGGATCAATTTTACTGGAGATCCGATTAATGTTCTACTTGCAAAGATTAAAAATTAGCTGTGATTATAAAACTTGCCAAATGTCCATTCATAATTGTTGAAGAAATTGATCCTTTCTTAAAACAATTAAAGAAATCTATTTTACATTTAATTTTTCGAACAACAAGGGCAAGATCATATATAAAACATAGTATAAAATAATTTTTTTACTATATATATTTTATAAGATAATATATATTTTATTTTTAGAGGAAAAAGATAATATATAATTGGATTTTGCTACTTTAATGGAAATCGACGATATTAATTAAATATTTGTATTGCATGGAAATTTATCGAGATCAGTAAAATATATATGATTCAGATAAATGATTTCATCTGGGGGAATTGGTTGAAGTTATTTATCTAATAGCAAATATTCGCGATGTATGAAACGGGAAAGGTTTCGAGAAATTTTATAACACATGTTGAGAGTAGAGTTTAAATAATTGTGGATTCAAAAAAATTTATGGGGGACAAAGTTATTATATGACGGAGTCAGATTTTTTTTAGGATGGACACTAATATATGAATCAGTGATCGATTTTTGGGTTTATTTACACGATTGAAATATAATATTGTTTCGCTAATACATTATATATTTTTCTTATTCCAAGAGTTAACAACCGTCCATATTTTTTACTTTTTTTTCTAATTTTAATAATGTAAAGCAATATGTAACATTCAAGAATTAGAAATTAAATTCGAAATTCGATCCTATTTTTTCGATTATATTATAATTCTTAAAATTCATAATCAACCCCTAATTTAATATTTAATAAATATTAACTTCATTGAAAGTAAATGAAAATGATACGGGTACGATTTTATTTTAAAACATCTCTATATTCTACATAAAAATAGAAAAAAGTTTAATTAATCACAATTAATACGGAGTATAAATTAAAAATAAATTAGAATAAATAAACAATATGTATTCCATATAAAAAATTAATTGAGAAAGACAAAATATGAACTTCTCTCAATCTTACTTATTAACCATGCTGCTCCTAGTGAGTTCAAGACTCCTTCCTCTATTTTTGTTTCCATTTGTTTTGAACTTTTGTCAGGGGCGGTTTTGAGGGTGTGCGAGGTAGGCGACCGCACAGGGCCCCGAAAAATTGAGGGTCCCCGAATATATATAGGTCCATATATGTATATATAAATAAATAGTTGAAAATATTATCAATTACTCACTTAGCTCAGTGGAAAATCGCTTTCTTCAAATTTCTTGGTGTTGCATTGATGCGGG
Organism: Perilla frutescens; assembly: GCA_026008535.1. Classification (NCBI taxonomy): domain Eukaryota; kingdom Viridiplantae; phylum Streptophyta; class Magnoliopsida; order Lamiales; family Lamiaceae; genus Perilla; species Perilla frutescens. The sequence goes on from BRKX01000012.1 coordinate 37,549,516, forward strand.
TTTGATTCTTGAGTGTAACATTTTTTTTTACTGCTTGCGCTTGGGGCCCTTTGACATAATTCCCTTTTTAACAAAGGGCCCAATTTTAAATTTCGCACATGGCCTCCGATAGGCTAGCCCCGCCCCTGACTTTTGTACATATGTGTACACATGTATGAGTTAGAGTACTGTTCAAACATGTCTTATAGAATTTCCGCGTATTAAACGATTTCTGAATCAAATTTGCTCGGAGGGTGAAATTGTTAATCAAGAACATTTATTGTCGGATGCAGGAATTTTGATTTGAGGGGACGAAAAATAGTTATAAGTTATAACGCATACGCGCGACACACACACACACACACATATATATATATCTACACGTAACTACTTATCTCAATTAAAATAAAATTATATTTATTTAAAATTTTGGCATCATAAGTCATGCTTGACGTTTTTCCATAATTTTAAATTCATCTATGATTGACTCGGCATTAAAAGTCTCGATAATTTCTTTCTCAATATACATTGGGGAATGTAAAACAGTAACTTAAACTTATTGCAAAACTCCAACAAAATTAATAAAAAAATAACTTAAATGCACAATTTGAGCATAATGACACACTATTATATTATAGGTAAATTAAAAAATCATAAAACATAAATAAAATCATAACTTTAAAGTCTTGAAGCATTCAATCTCAAATTCATAAATATAAAAAATACCTAAAATATAATGAAATAAACTTAAAATATTAATAAGAATAAATAAGGGGAAATATAACAATAAAATGAACTTACGCAAGTAGTAAAGTAGCAATATAAACAAAATGAAAATACTTTTGAATTTTTAAATAAAATTATTTATTTAGTATTATACTATTTTGGGCCTCTCACTACATCAATTTAAAATCTATATGGATCATACTTAGGTATTAATAAATCAAATGTCCAAAAATATTAATACTTGGGGGGCAAAAATATTATATTTATATAATAATTATATAACATATATATACTAATTTTTTTTTATAAAATTTGAGGGGGGGGACCAGCCCCCCCTTAGGTCCGTCGTCAGTTAGAACAATATTATTTAGGGTAAATTGGCTTAAAATACACGAACTTTGGGGTCATTTTGGTTTTTCACACGATTTTAAAAACATAGTTTCAATAACACGAACTTAACCTCTTTTTGGTTTTACACATAATTTTTAAATTCCGGCAAGTTGAACTGACGTGGCAGCCAGAACTGCCACGTGGCAGTCGGAGATGCCACGTATACATCTACATGGATATCAAATTGCCTTAAAATACACAAACTTTCGACTGATTTTGGTTTTTCACACAAATTAAAAAATATCAATTTTAGTTTTTTTTTTGTGTAATACAGAAAATTCATCGATTATTACTATAGAGTTATTGTAGTAGACATTGTGAAATATTTTGAATTTTCTTAGTTGATGCAATATATAAAATTTAGGTTCGAAAAAATTAAATAAAATAACTATCGGACCTTTTTAGTTCTCTATTTGAAGAAAAATTTAAAAAATATGACTTAAGCTAGTGTAATGGTATACATAATTGAATTCTGAATACAACAACCATCAAATCATAAAAAGTGGTCAATGACATATCGTATATATTGATGAATAATATTACACAATTAATTAATTAAGTTTACAAATAAATTGATCACGTAGTAACTACATATTAATTTTTCATATATGTTTAATAGCATATTTTGATATAACTTTATATGTTAGATAATCTCAAATTATATCAGAAGATGCTATTATACATATATGAAAAATTAATATGTAGTTACTACGTGTTCAATTTATTTGTAAACTCAATTAATTAATTGTGTAATATTATTCATCAACATATACAATACGTCATTGACCACTTTTTATGACTTGATGATTGTTGTATTCAGAATTCAATTATGTATACCATTACACTAGCTTAAGTCATATTATTTAAATTTTTCTTCAAATTGAAAACTAAAAAGGTCCGATAGTTATTTTATTTATTTTTTCGAACCTAAATTTTATATATTGCATCAACTAAGAAAATTCAAAATATTTCACAATATCTACTACAACAACTCTATAGTAATAATCGATGAATTTTCTGTATTACACAAAAAAAACAAAAAAAAAAAAATAAAAATTGATATTTTTTAATTTGTGTGAAAAACCAAAATCAGTCGAAAGTTTGTGTATTTTAAGGCAATTTGATATCCACGTAGATGTACGCGTGGCATCTCTGACTGCCACGTGGCATCTCCGATTGCCACGTGGTAGTTCCGGCTGCCACATCAGATTTCACTTGCCGGAATTTGAAAATCATGTGAAAAACCAAACAGAGGTTAAGATCGTGTTATTGAAACTACATTTTTAAAATCGTGTGAAAAACCAAAATGACTCCAAAGTTGATGTATTTTAAGCCAATTTACCCTATTATTTATATTATTCCATTAACCAGGGCCGACCCTGGGGATAGGCCAGGTGGGCCACCGCCCAGGGCCCCCAAATTTTTAGGGCCCATATTTTTTTAAAAAAATTAGCTATACCCCCTTAAAAAAAAATTATACTAAGGAAAGGGATGAACGTCAAACTGAGAAGGTGAACGGCTAAACGCGGTGCCCTTATCCCTCAATTCTGATTTCTCTCTCTCAAATTCGTGAGCCGTTGGCAACGGCTCTAAAATTATCTATTTATTTGCTCTTCACTTCTTCAGTCTGCTACAGTGCTACTCTACTCTTCTCTATTCTCTCTTGTCTCTCCGCTCTAGTTCTCTCTGGCTGTTGCCCGCTCACACTGCTATCTGCCTATCTCTCCCTCAGTCTCTCTCTGCCTATCTCGCTCTCTCTGTGACTCTGTCTCTCTCAGTCTGACAGTCTCTCTCTGGCCGCTCTCTCTGTCTCGTTATTTGGGCATCTTAATTTCAATGTAAGTTCTTGATTTTTTTTTTATTTTGGTGTTGATTTCTTGATTTCAATTGTTAAGTCTCCTAAAATTGTTATTTGAATGTGCTTAATTTCAATAAAATTAGTTGACATTTTCTGATTTTCAATAGGAATCAATAATTTATTTTTTGTGATTAAGTCTCAGACGAGTAAAAATTGAAAAATGAAAGGGATTTTAAGTGATTTAATATATAATGGATTGGGACTTAGGACAGTCTCAGTCTCAGGCGCGTAAAATTGAAGCTGGATTGATATTCATTATGTTTGGATTTTTAAGGAATTAACTGTAGAGTACATTAATGTGGTATTGCAGTGTAGTGCTGCTGTATTGAAGCAAAATAAACGGTAGAGTAGAATTTTTTGAAATATATCAGATTTACATATTTGATTTTTTTTTTTCAGATTTATAACTTGGTGTTTTCCAACGGGCCTTCGTTTGGAGTGTTCCTGTTACATAGGCCCTTTACGTAACAGCGCTTGTGTCCCTTGTGGACCTAAGGTATTTTTTTCTACCCTTACAACTTTGGTGAGTGCTGGAGTAGACAGGTTAGTTCTCGATTTCACCGAGTTGTGCTAATTTTTGTTAAGTATTTGATTGTGATTGTGCATTGTTGCTAAGTAATTTGTAGTGTAAAATGACATATAAAAAATATCAATCTAGAAGTCAGAAAAGAAATAAGAGAAAAAGAATTGATGAGCTGATTAAAACTCAAACTGGAGCTCTTGATAAGTTTTTTAAAACTGGCTCTTCGGTCGAACAAGATGATGCAATTGAGAGTGAAGAAGTTGATGTAAATGAGCCTGAAGAAGTTAATGTAATTGAGAGTGAAGAAATTGATGTAAATGAGCTTGAAGAAGTTAATGTGATTGAGAGTGAAAAAGTTGATTTAAATGAAGAAGTTAATATAATTGAGGATGAACATGAATTTGAAAAAAAGAGGCATACTTTGAATATATTTGATCCAAGAACTTGGGATAATCTTGATAATAAAACTAGAGATATCTTGGTAGAGAAAGGTCCTTTGAGAGAGAATAATCTGATGTTTGCTGTAGATGAACTTTCTAGACATTTTTCATATTCTCATTACACAAGAAAATTACAAAATGGAGAAAATCAAGATAGAAAATGGTTAGTGTACTCAAAAGATGCGAACAAAGTATATTGCTTTTGTTGTAAATTGTTTAAATCGGTACAAAATCATAGTCTCTTAGCAAATGAAGGATTGGATGATTGGAAACATTTAAGTGGCAGGCTAAAGAAACATGAGAATAGTATTGAGCATATTAACAATATGAGAACTTGGATTGAATTGCAAATTAGATTGAAAAGAAATGAAACAATTGATAAAGAATTACAAATGCAAATTAGAAAAGAGAAAGAACACTGGACACTAGTTTTAGTGAGGATTATTTCTGTTATAAAATGTCTTGCATCACGTAATTTGGCTTTTCGGGGAGAGAATGAAAAGATTTACCAAAACAATAATGGTAACTTTTTGGGTTTAATTGAATTAATTGCAGAATTTGATTTGGTAATGCAAGAGCATCTTAGACGTGTCCAGAACAAAGAAATCCATTATCATTACCTTAGTCACAAGATTCAAAATGAGTTGATTTCAACACTAGCCTCTAAAGTTAGAAGTTCTATAATTGAAAAAATAAAAGAGGCAAAATATTATTCAGTGATACTTGATTGTACTTCAGATGCAAGTCATAATGAACAAATGACTTTAATAATTCGATGTATTGATATGTCTGGTTGTCGAATAAAGGTAGATGAATATTTCGTTGAGTTTTTAGAAGTGGGTGATACATCTGGATTAGCTCTTTTTAATGAAATGCATTCTGCTTTACAATTACTTGAGCTTGATATTGATAATGTGAGGGGTCAAGGTTATGATATTGGTTCCAATATGAAAGGAAAACATCAAGGTGTACAAAAGAGATTGCTTGAAATTAATCCAAGAGCATTTTATATGCCATGTGCTTGTCACTCTCTTAATCTAACAATATGTGATATGGCAAATTCTTGTGTTAAAGCTGTCTCATTTTTTGGAGTTGTGCAACGTTTGTATACTTTATTTGTTAGTTCTACAAAAAGGTGGAAAATTTTGCAAGATCATGTTCACCAATTAACTTTAAAATCATTATCAACAACAAGATGGGAAAGTCATGTTAATAGCATTGAGGCTATAATAACTTAACCTAATGAGATAAGAGAAGCTCTATTTGAATTATCGAGAGTTAGTGAAGATGCCAAAACTAGGAGCGAGGTAGAATCTTTAGCAATTCATGAACTTGAGAATTTTGAATTTTTGTTGGGCATGACTATATGGCATAATATTTTAAATAAAATAAATTTGATTAGTAAAAAATTACAATCAGAAGACATGCAAATTGATTCTGCAATAATTATTTTGAAAGGTTTAATTTCTTATTTTGAAAAATATAGAGAAGACGGTTTTCAATCGGCTATGATATCTGCTAAAGAACTTGCTTCTAAAATGGAAATTGATCCAGTTTTTCCTAAAAAACGCATAATCCATAGGAAGAAACAATTTGATGAAAATAGTTGTGATGAGAATTCATTATCTGCTGAGGAGTCTTTTAGGATCAATTATTTTATTGTTGTGGTGGATATTGCTATTTTATCTTCAAAAAGTAGATTTGAACAATTAGAAGTTTTTCAAGATATTTTTGGCTTTTTATTTAATCATAAGAAATTGTCTTCATTGGATGAGAATACATTGCATGAATGTTGTGTTAAGCTTCAAGATGCCCTGAAACATAATGATAAATTTGATTTAGATGCTAATAATTTATTTTCTGAATTGTAAGTGCTACAAATGTGTCTACCAAAAGAAATAAAGTCAATTATTGAACTTCTTGAGTTTGCTAAAATTTCAGAGTGCTTTCCTAATGTTTGTATTGCATATAGAATATTGTTGACCATACCGGTTACTGTAGCATCCGCAGAAAGAAGTTTTTCAAAATTGAAATTGATAAAATCATATTTGCGATCAACAATGTCTCAAGATAGGTTAAATGATCTAGCAATTTTAAGCATTGAAAATGAGATACTAGAAAAACTTGATTTTGATGACCTTATTGATGATTTTGCCTCTCAAAATGCTAGAAGATCTAAATTATTTCAATAGTTATTCAATACTTGTATTTTTCTTGAATGTTTACAAGTGTTGATTACATTTTTATAAAGTTTATCATGATTATGACATTAGTTGAAGTACTCATAAAAAAATATATTAGGGCCCATTTTTTGTATTTTGCCATGGGCTCCGAAAATCTCAGGGTCGGCCCCGCCATTAACATGAGTATTTTCGCAATAAAAAACTGTTGTTTCAGGTTCAGGAAATTTGTACCTTTTGGAAAAAGGTGAGAATGATAATTGCTCCAAAAAAATGTTAAAAAAATTATCCGTGACGCAGGATAAATAAGGATATTATATTATATATTGTGTATAAAATAAAAATAATAAAGGCAGTCAAAAGTGGCAGTCAAAGCGCACGACGCCAGCTATTATTTTCTTTCGCAAGTTTAGCTGCCACGTTGGATTTGCTGATGTCCACGTAACTGAATAAGTGAACGGATTAAATTCGTTGAGAGCGTAAAATTGCGTTTGTGTGAGGGAATATACGACACAACGCGTATGTATTCGTGTGTGTGTCTACACATGTACACGCGTATAGATTACACTTTTCCAAATTCAAAATATTAATCAAATTAGAATGACCCCCCACCATGCATGAATAATATATTTACAGTTATTGTTATTTTATTAGAAATTATAAATATGAAATTAATATTATACAAAATATTTAAACTAAAATCTATATAATACTCCTTTCGTTCCAATAGCAAGGCGTCCTTACTATTAGGCACATAGATTAAGGAGGAATAGATTAGTGGGTAAAATTAGTGAGCAAAGTAAGTGAGATCCACTTCATTAAGGAGTGTGTAGAGTAAGTGGGTATTGAGAATGGGTAAAGTAAGCGGAGTCCACTTCTTAATTTTTTCCATTTTGGGTATGAGACTTTGGTATTGGGACGTCCCAAAAAGGCAAGAGGGACCTTGCTATTGGGACGGAGGGAGTAACTTTCAAAGAACTGCGAATCTTAAATATATGCGAGCTTTGGTCGTCCCGACTCTTTGCGAAGACCAAAATAGTAGAAATCATATGTAAAAGTGAGATATCTTGAATCAAAATCTACCTATTCCCCGTTACCCCAATTTGAGAACAAAAATGAAATGATTGGTTTTATTATATGTTTAGTTTTTCATTTTAATTTTATAAAAAAATATAAGATATTCTATCATGTTGATTTTAAATTTTTTGTTTTTTAATTTTATGTAAATTTAAATATCTTAAATTTATATTTTTTTTTCAGCATAATGATTGGGTTCACTGTTGTAATTATTTTTAGATTAATAAGAAAATATTTTCAATTCATCAATTTCAAGGTTCATTTTATTGTATATGGAATTTGTTATTTTCGCATTGATACATAGTTTAATTTGAAATTTGTGACATTATTATTTATTAAAAGAAAAAATGATTCGTGTTTGATTAAATAAAAGCACATATATACACATCAAAATTATATAGAAAGATGACCAAAAAATATAAATTTAAACTTTTTGAAGAAATCTAAACTAACTAATAATGTGAGGAGAGTAAATAAATATTCAAGAAATAATATGAAAAAGAAAAAAGGAAAGCGTAATTAGACCAAATAAAAATAATTTAAGAGATGAGACGTTGCTTCAAAAAAATATGTTTGCTCCGACAAAAATTGGGATAATAAGTAGATTAGTACAATCATTTATTTATGTACATACATTATGTGTGTACATGGAAAGTATCAAAAGTAAATAAAATTAAATGTGATGATATATAATTTTATATAATACTATAATGCCCATATAATGTTAAATAAAATATCTACAGTGCCCTTTTATAAATGGGCGGGAAAACAAAAGTGTGTTATAATATATATATATATATATATATATATATATATATATATATATAGATGGGGCTCACGTGTGTACGAGAGTTGCTATTTGTCCTACTATTTTTACATTTTATACCACAAATAAAAAAATATACTTCCTCCGAGGGGCGGATTCGGGGGTGCTGGAGGAGGCCTTGGCCTCCCAACCCCTACCCCATTTTTTCTCTGTCTTTTTTTACTGTCGGTAGGTTCCAACTTCCTTATTGATGACGGCGATTTATATATATATATATATATACATACAATGTAATGAGGCTCCCCAAATATTTCCGTCTGAATCCGTCACTACTCTCTCTATCCCATTTTGATAAGCTTGTTTGCATTTTTGGGATGTGCCGATATATAGGCATGTTTCTATATATATTTAGCTAATTTACTAATGTATATCCCTATTTAATATGTTTATATTAAGCATTAATTCACCGTCAAAGAAAAATAAATAGGAAAATATTTGGAAGTTTCTTGATTAATTATTTTTCCCAATTATTCTCTTAATTCTCGTGAAAAATCTCAATCAACCTATCAAAATAGGACAAATGGAGTATATATTTTTGAACTTACTTAAATATAATGTTATTTAAATTGCTTTCCTGCACCACAAAAATTTCTAAATGTACCACAAATTAATTTACTTTTACCTATGAGTGGTGACCCATTAAATTTTTAAAAATAAAAATAAATTCAAGGAAGAGGAAGAAATATTACAAGAAAAATAGAATAATGATTGATCGAGAGAGATAAATGAGTGAGGAACAAACATTTAGATTTAGATTTGAAACTCAGATGCCGCAGCAGAATTAACGAACTATTTAGTTTGTATCGAATAATTTTTAAAATTTCACATATTTGACTAAGTTTGAATCACATTTTGTTTGAAAAACACGTTTTGAACACATCGAAATGTGTTCGAACAATCGAATTCCAAACAAAAAGTAGGTTCGAACTCTTTGAACAAAGTTAGAGTGGTTCAAAAATGAAATTTCAAACACGTCAAATTTGTTCAAATCTGATTTTCTAAAAAGCGGGATTTTTAAAATAGACAGTGTCGTTCGAAAATGAATTTTCGAACAAATATGGTGTATTTGAAAATCCATCTTTAAACGGACTCAACATGAATTTTGTAAAGTTAAATTTGTAACATCCTAGAATTTCAGAGAGTTCTCTAAATTTATTTAGAAGACTGAAGAAAATAATTGAAGTTAAAATAAAGTAAAACAGATGTAAGTCGCGACCTTTTCGTGTATTTTATGTGAAAATCGATTATGAGATTTTGTGTTTGTCTCCGAAAGATAGTCAATATTGGTCTTTTCTAGAATGTAACAACCTAAAGGAAGCTGCTGATGCTTTCAGAATTTTATTCTGACCTCTACAGGAGTCCCGTAATTGAAAATCGTAAAGGGAAAACATGTGAATAGTAATTTTTGCGTGCGTTCGTGATTCGAAAAATTTACGAAATCCTCCTTATTGATCTGAGACTTGTTCTATCAAGCCTATCTTATAGGAAATGACCCAAGGAATTCGTTCGCGTTCACGGATTGCCAATCTGAGGTCAATCGAGCGCTCGGGAGCAAAATCTGTCAGTCGAAATGAATAGTAAAAGTACTTTTTAAAAGAGAATCTTTCTTCGTTTCTCTTCAGACGACCTCCTCGTTTTTCAAAGGTGGGTTGGTCTAATAGTACTCGAGCCAACGAGTCTCCCGGTATTTTCGGATTTTGTGTCGGAGGTCATTTGAACCTCGCCATTGAATAAAGCAACTTTAATGGAATCCGGAAATCACTTTATCAGTATTTTATACCCGGAGTGGCTTACCCGGGAAGCCAAGCCTTTTCCCATAAATAGGGGTCTTGGGTTTCATTTGAAACTTGCTCATTTCTCTCCTCTTTCTCTTTCTCTCTCACGAACGAGAGAAACCCGGGCCTGCACCGAGTAAATCGCGCATGCGGGCCCAGGTTAAGTTTTATTTGGGGAGAAGGGTGCTCCTGCGGGAGCAGCTGTCGAGCGCCGAAAGGCTGCCAGAGGGCCGCCGCCGCCGCTGCCGTGGATGGCCGAAAACGCCGTCATCGTGCCGCCGTCGCGCTGCCGCTTCGGATGTCTCGTTTCGGTCCATTTCTTATCCTTTATAGTTAAATTTTTAATATGTTGTGTGTTTTAAATAGTGCTTCATTTTGTATGTTGAGTGCGTCATCGTCCGGTGGCCGGAAACCGGCGAAAACGCCGGAAAACATAAAAAATAAAGGGGCGCCGATCAGTTTCGGTTTTTGCCCGTTTTTGCCCATTTCGGGTCTTCAAATCGAAAAAGTTTGAACTAGAAAGTTGCTCGAACTATTATTTCCTATAGGACTGCCAAGTTTCATAATTTTTCGATAAGTTTTGATTAAAGTCGATTATTTTAATCATACGGTTATTTTTATAACTAGAGCATGTGATTTCAGAAAATTTTGAAAATTGTATAGTTTAATAAAGATATATATGGGGTCATGTCTGATTATTTTCATAATTTTTGGACAAGTAAAAAGTGCAATCGAGATTTGCTGTGTAAAATTTAATTAAAATGACAAGTAACGGAAAGTGACCTCTGTCAAATCTTTTGATCCCATTAAATCGAAAATTATATTTTGAAATTTATTTCCTTCTGTGTTGAAGTTGTACGAGGTCTCTAGAGTCGCGCATTCTTAATAGAAATATAATTAAATTAAATAAAAGCTCCAATTAAATTAAAGTCGAGTTCTAAAAATTAGAGTAGTAGTCCTAAAATAAGGTTTGACCTTGTAGGACTTGTTGAGCCGGTCAGAGAAGCTGGCGGATGAATATCGAGAAGTTTGATCACCTGAGTTGATCTAATCGAGGTGGGTTTATTTGCAAAACCTATCTATATTTGAGTTATTAACTCATAAATGTGATAGTCATAGTTAGAATATCCAAATTAAATATTTGAGAAATTATCTGCTCAAGTCTCTGCTAGAGTAATAATATTATACTGTTGTATAATTAATGAGAACATAGTATTATACTGATGTATAATTATTGAGAACATAGATTATGCTGTGCCATAATTATTGAGAACATAAATTATGCTTTGCCATAATTACTGAGAACATAGATTATGCTTCATCATAATTATTGTGAATATAGATTATGATTTATCACAATAAGCGAATATAGATTATGCTTCGACATAATTAAATAGAATAGATTATGCCTTGTCATAACTAAAGTCTATGAGTTAAAAGTTAAGGTTATAGTTTAAAGTTCATACTTTATAGATTAAGGTTAGAGTTTATGTTTAAAGTCTAAAAGTCATAGTTTAAAGTTACAGTATATTAAATGTTTATTGTGTATTGATTATACTTGTGTATAATAAGTTGTACTTTTTAGATTGTGCTTTTAGTATTAAACTCAAGTTAAAGAATGATTTTCGTTTAAGGAATATGAAGCATAATTGAACTAAGTTTGCTAGAGGAATTAAAGTTTAGCATAGTTGCTATATTAAGAGGATGACATACTTTTGTGCTTATGTCATATTATGCGCTTTATAGAGAACATAGAACAAAGGATAGGCAGGAACTGTGATTCTTCCAGTTGTGATGTTAATCACTAAAGGTGTCACTGTGAGGTAACCCCTGTACATACACGTGATCTGGGTATCACTATATGAGTCAATGCTAGGTAACCCCTGGTATACTCAGGGTCAATGCTAGGTGATCCTTGGTACACTCTCTTCGGATTAGCGAGGTAACTCCTCCATTTTCCTATCAGCGACATGTCATAGAGTGCAGTAGACGACAGAAGGAGCTACAGGGTACCAAAGAGAAGTAAAGGTTTGCAGAAATGGGAAGGGCTCGCGTTTTGCTTTTCATTATCTGTATTTGTATTTTGGATATTCTGTTACAGTTTTTATTAAAGATTGAGTTAAAAGTTTAACCCACTGAGTGCTTTAGTACTCACGCCCAAAATATTTTCAAAATGTTTTTCACAAGTTGAGATGCTGGAGGTGATGGCTCGATGTACTGTTATGGGTTGATCATGCCTTGCTATCTCGTTCAGACTAATGTATTGCTCATGAGTATGTTGTTATGTGATACAATATTACTCCATTGTTTTCCGCTTAAACTCTGATACAGTTACCCCATAGTATGATTGCATGCTATGTTTTATTTTTAGGCTGATCTGAATTATTTACCTTAATTGAATCATGTTAAATAAAGCCCCATTTCTATTCATAAATCCAAGCATATTTCATTACAGTTTTCGACCTATGAGTTGGTCATATTTGGTTGAGTCTTGGATCCTGTTTACTTTTTGGTTGACCTATGAATGAGTCTTATCTTGATTAATTGCTTCTGTCCTATGAATGAGACATAAAATAGTTTATTTGCCTCTGGCCTATTGATGGGTCTTAGTTGTTGTGACCTATGGAGAGGTCTTGCTTATTTGAAGAGTCAGAATCCTATCTATTAATTGTTGGATTCTGTTTGAATTTGATCAGCCTGTGAATAGACATTCTTTTGACTTGATTGAATCATTTGACTTCGTTGATACGTTGAAAGACGTGGATTTTTTTCAGTTACAAAGGTTATGCTGCCCAAATTTCTGCGGCATATAACCTATTCTTGTTCTAAAGCCATTTCATTTGATTATTATAAATAGTACTTCCTTTTTGAGTAACACCCCGACCCTCATTTATTATTCCTTTTGAGACTGGGACATTACAGAGGACCCTCTGGATTTTTGATTATACTACATTCTTCCTTCTATTTTTCCCATAGTGTCCCCGTCCTAATCCTCGGGATCGGGGCGTTACAAAATTAGGTTTATTTGAATGAGAGGTAAATAAGTAATAATGGGTGATGCAAAGAATATAATACCCCCTATTTCCATTTAAATGTCATTTTAGATGAATGCACACATATTAATTAATTACTTAAATTACCTAATATATCATTTTGTGAATACATTTAAATGAGTTAAATATAGATATTTGAATATATTAAATGAAGACAAATGTGAGAAAAATGTGACTTTTTGTCTTGAATTTGTAGAATGATATTTTTTTGAAACAAAATTAAAATGTTTGAATGACACTTATTCAAAAACCGAAGGAGTATATAAAGTACATGAAGCAAGTAAAGTGTAAAGAGTAAAAATCGTACTGTAAATGAGAAAATTTCATTTTTGGTCTCATAAGACACGCCACTCTTTGGTTTTGGTCCCATCGCTGTCTATTTTGGTCCAAAAACTTTTGAACTATCATTTTTAGTAACGCCGTGGCATTTTCCGTTAAAAATGCTATCAATTTTGGTTCCAAAAGAATTTTTGACAGAATTTTTCCAGATTTTTCCTAAAGAATTTTGAGCAATTTTACCATTGTCCTAATTCTGCCACAGAGTTTTCAGACTTCCCAATTCCTTTCAGCCTTTATTCTGTATCTTTGGAGTCTTGACATCATGTACTCTCTTATCCACTCAAGCATTATTAGTATAGGATTTTCCCTAGCATCCAACAAATAATTATTGAACTGTTCACACATATTGTTGACCAGAGTATCTGACACGCTATTTATTAACAAATAACACGTACTGCAAGTACACGGTGCTATTGTAATACATAGGTGAGCAAGAGTATCGTATCCCATAGAGACTGTATTTACTCGTTCTTATTCACAGGCACCTAATTAATATCTAGACACGATAGACTCGAATAAAGAGGAATAAAATAAAACAAGCATAAAACAAAAGACATAAACCAAATAAATATTGAAATAAAAAAATATGCGAAAATACTAGATTTTAGGGAACATGGATTTACTACATCATTTTACTATATTCATCGATTCTCTCAACATGACTAATTATTCCTGTCTTTAATCTATCAATAGTGGAGGATCACTGGACTGTTATCAGACTGCTGTTTTAAGGCATATACTATAACATAGATATAATGAGCACGCACTCCACTGAGGTCGGTTCTTCACACATGTCATTACTCCTAATCAAGTTCTCAAAGATCTATTCAACTCTATGTGATACCTGTTCATTTGGTCGATCCTTCCAAGCACACATAATCTGATTCTATCTTTTTATCATTAATCCTTCTCTGATCAGTGCTTTAGATTAATTACTAGCATGCATAAATGGTGACCAGACATCCATACAAGATATAAAATAAATCAAAGAAATCAAACCCCGAGAGATACCAGGAAGAAAAAGTAATCAAATCATATATAAAAATTCATAGGTTCCAATCCCTAAAACCTAGCTACAAATCTAGCTAGACATAATAAAGTAAATAAAAAATACTAGAGTTTCAGTATTCATGATAAAAAAATATAAAGAAAACCGAATTACAAGATGAAATCCGGCAACTCCGTCTTCTCTATAATGGTACTTCGTCTCTAACAACCCTTGACGTCTCCTCTTGAGTAGATGGCAATTTTTCCTTCTTTCTCTTCTCTTCTAACGTGTGTGTGTCTGTCTTGGGCGTGTATTAAAATGGAGGCTTTTATATGTAGATTGGAAACCTTGAATTGGAGTGAGAAAAGCAAGTTCCCGCAGATTCGTCACACCCGGGTCGACCAAGCCATCAAGGTCGACCTAAAACCCTATTTTTACACAGGGTCGAACCAGGCCAGATGAGCCAGCTCAACCCACTCCTTCAGAAATTACACTGGGTCAGGTCGACCGAGCTCTCCCAGGTCAACCCACCCCTGCTTCGAGTTGGGCTTCAGAATTCTTTGAGTTTTGATAACTTAATCAAGTCCGTTAGGCTTCCATCAAGTATTTAATTAAGTCCAAAAGCTTAATTAAACACACCTTAAAATCCTCTTGTCCATATTCACTAATTTTGCTCCATATATACAATGAAATCACAACAATTACTGCAAAACTAGCAAACACATCAAAAAATCCAAATGATAATAAAATGAGCACACAAGTTATATAGAATACACAACTTCACATAATACAACATATCAATTCATATCCAAAAGTTGTGTAAAATACACAGCTGTCAAACCCCCAAACTTAAACTGTTGCTAGTCCCGAGCAACGAAAAAGAAAAGAAATGATATGAAGTGATGATCAACATACTTGCCTCGAATTCACCACAGATGCACTAAATTGAACATGGAATAATCAGACAGCTAAAATTAATAGCACATCAATCAAAACTTATTGGAATTACCAACCTCTCGAAAGGTAGATGGAAAAAACTATCTCCACACTCGAGTGTATAAAGGAACTCTTAAACATCAGAAAAATACAGTAATCCACCATAAGCTTACATATTGTATATCTCTCCACTACTAAGAATCGTAAACTTGAATTAAAAATTAACTAGGACTTTTGTTGGTTGTAACCTCGGCTCTTTGGACAGGAAGTCATAATATGGTCAAGTGACTTATCCCAAAAAATTCTCGAGTTAGCTACTCTCAATCATTCTCCCAGAAATCACCAACTAATGACAAATCTTAGCAGAACTAATTTTAATAGTTCTCTTCTCCCTTCCCAACATCAAAGGAAATAAAACCAATAGTGCATACTAATAATTCAAAGATAAATGGAATAAGTGCTGGGTAGGTCTTTCACGCTCTTCTTTTTTTTCAAAAATATGCATCTATACATACTTTAATATATATATATATATATATATATTAACATAGCTTATAAGACTCATTCACAAATTTCCACAGCACATCATATATCTATAGCATGATAAACACGATTATACCATTAATTCCACCAAAAATATCCCATCTTTAGAACATGAAATCCCTTAGCATCCCGACTATCAAAGAATAGGCTAAAAAGCTCAAACGGGCTAACTATGGAATCTTTTAGAGATAGGCAAAAATGTAGGAAAAATCATGGGTAACAAAGATGGCCTAGAATCATTCCTTTTCAACTCAAGTAACTATGGAATCTCAAGATAGAAACCAACACAAGTTCTAGGGATTAACTGCATTAACTGATACATTCAAAACAATAAACCATGCTAAAATATAAAATAACAATCAAGGCTTAAAAATATCACAGACTCATTTTGCATAATTCCAACAATTATCAATTCATGCTATTAATTCCCACCATTAACAATATACCATGCTCAAATAACACATCAAAAATTGAAAATTTTGGAAAGAAATTTCGATACATTGAATCCTCATCGACAAATCCGATCTCACCAAATCATAACCTTACCAATTCATCTCCTTACCAATTCCATCTCCTTATCGATCAAGACATATCAACAGTGAAAGAATCGAAGATGAAAAAACTACTCTCGAACGACAAATCAACAAAAAAGTTGCTCTAAAAAACACACTAAAATGAAAAGCAAACACGAGTAAAGGAACAAAAGAAAATAAATAGTACACAGGCCAGAGAAAATGTAAAAATATGCTTACAACCATATCGAATGGTGAGTAGGGAGTAAAATAAAATAGGAGTACAGTAGAATCATCATAAGATACAGGCCTCAAATAAAGAAAATAAAAATACTTATCTTAACCTCCTCACATCCCCCAAATTTATTCAAAACTGCAGTAAGAATAAGTTTGCAAAGAGGAAAGGTTAAGATAGGATACCTCACTCGATCACTGAGGCCCTGGAGGCGGATATTGGGTGTTCCATCCTTACATCATGTCCAACAACTCCGCCATGCTAGCATTGTGGGCTGTCATCTGTCTGGACATACTATCTACTTGTCCTACCATCCTGGAGAGCACCTGGTCTTGGCGAGAGACATCTCATCGCAGCAACTGCATGTCTCCTCATAAACTCCATATGTCCTGCTGCAGCTCACCATAATGCATCTCCCATGGCGCCACATAGGTGCTCGCTCTCCTGTGGGAGGACTCAGATCAGTCCTCCTCCTCACGGCCCTATCTCAGATAGGGTCTCACATTCCGTGAAAGCTGCGGTATCTCTCAAACTGGTGGTGGTCTCTCTTCCTCTTCTTCTTCTTCATCGGCATCTTCCTCCTTGTCTTCCTCGACCACTCTTGCTGCTCTATGCTCAGGCGTATCCATCAGCCAATTGGCTTGTTCATAAGCCATGGACACAATAGTCAGTGTGGCTTTGGGCAATGGAAAGAAGGCTCTCACCTTTTACAGTATCAGGTATGGGGGATGTGACAACTGAAGGAACCTCGAGCGCATCAATGCATGAGCATCTATGTCTATCGACCCCTCTGCGACCGTTATCCCCTTGAGTGATATGCTAAAGTAAAGAACTATAGGCATGATGAGGTCCCCAGATAAATCTCGTCAATACTCAAAATACTGGACTAACTCAACCAGTAGTCGATGAACATCTGTCTCAAATCTAAGTTCATGCCTGACATCATGCACTAGAGAGCAAAGATCTCAAAGGTGCGGACCACACTACTGTCCTATCATCAAAAGACTGAATATGCCATCACCCTGTGAATGTAGCAGAGCACAACATTGTAAATACTCTATGCTCGTGCCTTGTGAATGGCAAACCCACGAGGCATATCTTCTGCCCAAGCAATCTGTCTCCAGAATCGTTCATGTCTAAAAACTGGAGGTGGTTCTTAGAATCCTTGAACTGTGGTATGATAGATTCCATTGAGCTCTTCAAAGCTCAATGAATGCCTAACATTCCCTAGTTGAAAGTTTATGCCTCCATCAAATCTCGAGACTGAGCTCAAAAACTCCCATACTAACCTTGGATAAGTTAGCCATCTCTCTCTCATTATATATGTCCACTGTATCTTGTCCATCAAATCCCACATAGGATTGACAATACCTAGCTCTTGACATAGTCCATCACAGATATACTGGCTTGGTTTCACTCTATACTGGTGTATGTGCCCCCAACGCTTAGGATAAGCCTGAGAGCGAAAGGAAACTCCCATTTGGTGTGCATCATGACTATTTACATCCATGACTCTGCACACAACAAAACACCATAAATCCACACCAAGTCAATGACCACCACAACTCTAGAACCTCAAAATCTCATCCCCCATTATCAACCAACAATCAACAAAATAAGCAAATAAATTCCACTTAATTCCATGCATGCTTGACACAATACAAACCACATGCATTCAATTTCCAACAATCAAACCAATGCGAATAATTAAGGATAACTTCATAGTAGGTATAAAACATGCAAAACCCATTTTAGCTAAATCTCTACAATAATAATTCCTCAATTGCTTAACATGCTTGCATAATTAGACAAACTCCCCTTAAACTAAGCATGCCCAACATCATAAGAACATAATTGCATCATCAATTTAAACATAAACATTTCCTACAAGAAATCCCCAAATTGAAGCCCTAATTACAATATAAGCTTAAATGACAATTTACACCGATTAAACTACTTAAAACATGAAGCATAATCATAAACTTGCATAATCATGGAAATTAAATGGAAGGAATTGAACATACTCTGAAGTTGTGGGATGAAGGTAGAGAGGATATGAGAGTGAAGAGTGTAATGTGTATGAAAGAAGTGAAGAAAATTGATGTGAGTGTGTATATAAGCTCACGGCTCCGGGGCGATCCATGGGTCGACATGCCTATTTTCATAGTCTCTGGGTTGCCCCACGGAATTCCACAATGCCTTGTTCGAACCTTACCTCTTTCTCCGAACTCTTGACTTCTCAAATCATTTCTCAACTCAAAACTAGCAAACACATCAAAAACTCCAAATGATAATAAAATGAGTACAAAAGCTATATAGAATACACAATTTCTATAGTGAACGCTACAATTCTTGTGTAATTATATTTCTGGATATTGTATTAATATGGGTTGATTGTATATATATAAATCTGCAAGGGAATTGCTAGAAGAAATGTGAGAAGAAACAGAGAAAGTGAGGGAGAGATGAGATAATACTTTCTTCTTACTTTTCTAAAATGCAACAGTGAATACAAATACTAGGTTGTTAATACATGGTCCCACTAACAGAAACCCTAATGGAACAATAAGGTTTACTAATAAAAATAATATAAAAATATAACATAAGATACTAATTAGACCCGGTTGCAATTTTCTTTTTCTTTCACCCAACTGTGCTCGGCCCAACTGTCTCACGGCCCATATGCTCCAAGCGCACTTTCAATTCTGACCCGGAGCCCTTGATTTGAGTAATGGGATCGATTACAAACCCTAATTCACCCAAGATCGCATTTTTATCACCCAATTCACCTTCTTCAGCTTCTGATACTTTATCCTTACCTTCAATCCCTTTACTACCTTGCAATCCCATGACAATACCCCCCGGTGAAGGAATTCTCGACCTAGAGAATAGAAGGTCTGAAATTTTCGGCGAAGGAAAGAGTCATCTTCCCAAGTAGAGTGAGAAATGTTAGAGTGATTCCACAGAACCCGTGTTTATGGAGTGGGCTGGTTGCGATGGAGGAGAACTCGGTGCTCTATAGCATGGAGGGGGCAATGAAGAAGCTGTCATCTGCTGCCGCTACAGGGAAATCCTGAGAAGGTACACTCTTGCTTTCTACACATTTTTATAAGAGGGAGACGTGGAAAATAGGGTGGATCTTTGATGTGTGGGAAAGATCCAGCTTGTATGCCACTGTCCCTATTTTCTCCAGAATGGTATAGGGACCATAATACTTAGATGATAATTTAAGATTCCTTCCAAGGGAGACAGAGTTTTGTCAAAAAGGTTGCAGTTTAAGATAAACTTGCTCCCCGACCTCAAAGGTTCGATCTTTACATCCGTGGTTAGTGTACCATTTCATTAGGCTCTGAACCTAAATTAGGTTGTCTCTTAGTGTCTGCACCATGTTTTGCCTATGTAGTAAGAAATCTGCCATTTCTGTGTTTGGTTAGTCCATATAGGAAGATATCTTGAATGAAGGGGGTGGGATACCATAGAGTGCCTGATAGGGAGTGTACTTGAGGCTGGTATGAAAATTAGTGTTGTACCAATATTCTGCCAATGAGAGCCACTGTGACCATTATCTAGGATTTGAGCTTGTCATGCACCTTAAGTAGTTTTCAAGACATTGGTTAAGTCTTTCAGTCTGACCATCTGTTTGAGGATGGTAGGCAGAAGACATATCCAATTTTACCCCAATTAGTCTGAAAAGCTCCTTCCAAAAAGAGCTAGAAAACACAGAGTCCCTGTCTGTAACAATACTAGTGGGGGGCATGCAGTTTATAAATATTGTCCAAGAATAGCCTTGCTACTGACTCTGCAGAATAAGGATGAGATATAGGAAAGAAATGACCAAACTTAGTAAACCTGTCCACCACCACAGGTATAACACTTTTGCCACCAGATTTTGGAAGCCCTTCTATGAAATCCATAGAGATATGTGTCCAGGACTGTTGGGGAATAGGTAGAGGTTGTAGGAGTCCAGGATACATCCCTTGATCTGGCTTGTTTCTCTGACAAGTATCACATTCTTGCACCCATTTAGCCACATCTGTTTTCATACCAGGCCAGTAGAAAACATCCTTTAGCCTCATATAGGTACCATCAGTACCTGAGTGTCCATCATAAGAGGAATTGTGCATAGCTGAGAGAATGTGCGATTTGCAATCCCCTGTGCTGCCAATAACCAACCTTCCCTTGTGCCTGATCAGGCCATCAGTAACCTGATACTCTGGGTAGGAATTTCCATCAATGACCTTGGCACTAAGAACTTTTGAGAAATAGGGGTCACTCTTGTAGCTAGCTAACACCTTCTGTACCCAAGTAGGAGTAGGGGTAGTGATAGCTAGACATTCAATGTTAAGGATCTCCCTCCTTGAAAGGGCATCAGCCACTTTGTTTTCACAACCCTTGTTGTAGTGAATTTCATAGTTGAATCCCAACAGTTAGGTAAGCCATTTCTGTTGCAGAGGGTTGATGACCTTTTGATCTAGCAAGTGCTTCAGTGCTTGCTGATCTATTTTAATTATAAGTTTGTGACCCTATAGATATATTCTCCACTTCTGCACAGCCATAAGAATAGCAAGGAATTCTCTCTCATATATGGAAAGAGCTTAATTCCTTAGACACAAGGTTTTGCTGAGGTAGGCTAGAGGTCTACCATCTTGCATTAATACAGCCCCCACCCCAACACCACTGGCATCTGTTTCAATTATGAATGGTTTGGTGAAATCAGACAGGGCTAGTACAAGTCCAGTAGACATGGCCACCTTGAGTTTCTGAAAAGATTTCTTAGTCTCAGAATTCCAATGGAAATTATCTTTTCTTAGCAAGTCAGTAAATGGCTTGCTAATGAGTCCATAACCCCTAACAAACTTTCTGTAGTAGCCTGTAAGGCCCAAAAATCCCCTGAGTTGCTTAAAGTTCTGTGGTAGGTGTTGTCTCTTAGTAGTTGGAGAACTACCCTTAGGTGTTGTAGGTGTTCTTCCCAGCTGGTACTGTAGACCAAGATGTCATCAAAAAACACTAAGACAAACTTCCTCAGTTGTTCCCCGAAGGTCTGGTTCATTAGTGCCTGGAAGGTGGCTGGGGCATTACACAGCCCAAAAGGCATCACTACAAACTCAAAATACCCATGATGAGTACTAAAGACAGTCATGTATCTATCTTTGGGTCTCATGAGTATTTGGAAATAGCCTGACTAAGATCAATCATAGAAAAGTACTTAGCTCCATATAGTTCCATCTAACAGCTCATCTATCACAGATATAGGGAATTCATGCTTGATAGTGAGGGAGTTTAGGTACTTGTAATCAACATACATTCCCTATGTTTGATCCTTCTTCTTCACCAAGATGATAGGAGTAGCAAAAGGGCTCTTGTTGTGTTGTATTTGCCCATTGTCAAGTAGTCCATTAATAATTCTTTCAATCTCTCCCTTGTGGCTGTGAGATGTTCTGTAGGGGTGTTGGTGCCTTGGAAGATTGTCAGGCTTTAGGGTAATGTGGTCTTCCACTCTCCTAGTAGGTGTTAGCTGCTTGGGCTCAACAAAGACAACTACATACCCCTCTAGCAGAGCCTGGACTCCAGGGCCTTCCCCTTGACCCTGGGTATGTACCTTGACCATAAAGACCTCTTCCACTTCATTTTTGGCAAGAGAGTTAATCATTTTGTATAGAGAAGGTCCAGAAATTTCATGGCAGTCCACTTGAGATTTTGAAGCATGTAACTTAATCCTGTCCTTGCCCTGGGTGACTGTAAAGGTCATATGCTTATAATTCAACTCTATGGGGGTGCATGTCTTTAACCAATCCCCTCCAAGAATTAGATCATAGCCTTCAGCCTTTAACAACCTAGGTGAGTATGTGAAATTGTTTCCCTGCACATTCCACTTAAACCCAGTAGCTTGTGAGTCACTATCCAATTTTTGTCCAATGGCCACCTTGACCAATATGGGACTGGTCTGCTCCACTAGACAACCAAGCCTCTTAGCTGTGTCCTCCTAGATAAAACTAAGTGCGCTTTCTGTATCAATTAGGATGAGTAGCTCATGATCATCTTGTTTACCAACTACCTTTAATATAGTAATGCCTTCTGACCCAGCTGCTGAGTTTAATGACATATGCACTTCTTCCATTTGAGTCTCCTCTGTCACAAGTGACAGGTAATCATCTGGTTCTTCTTGAGTGTGCATATAAGCCAACTCTTCTTGCTCATTCATAATCATATAGTTGATCTTGTTCTTGCACATGTGCCCATAGACATAGGGTTCATCACAATTATAACATAATCCTTTTTCCCTCATGGCTACCATTTCAGCTGTTGAGAGCAGATTGGTGGGTGGTTTGAGAGAGCTAGTAGGTTGCTTAGTCGGATAACTAGGTGTTGAGTCAGAACCTCCTGTAAGTAGTTGCTTGATTTGGAGTAGGTCTGCTAGCTCCTTTCAGTTTCTTGGCAATAGCTTCTATATTGTGGATTTGGCTCCTCTCTAGCTCAACAGCCTGATGTAGGGTCCTGGGACCAAACATAGTAACAGCAGTTTGCAGTTCCTCACCCAACCCACTTATGAAGCTAGCAATGAAGTAATTTTCAAAGTATACACTAGGGTTGAAAAACATCATACAAGCTTTCAACTCTTCAAAATTCTCCACATAATCATCATAGGAGCCTTGATGTTTTAGCTTGTTAAACTCTATGATAACTTTAGTTTCCCTTAATTCCTCAAACCTTACAGCAACAACATCCAAAAACTGATTCCAGGGTAGTTCCTTGCACCTGGTACTATAGTTCTGAAACCACTGAGCTGCCTTCCCATCAAAGTGTAAGGAAGCTAACACCATTTTCTGTGAATCAGGCATATTTGGGACCAACTGAAAGTATTGGTTACACTTTAAAATCCATGCCATGCATTGTGATCCATCAAATCTGAGGAAATCGACCTTGGAAGGGGGTTGTATACATGTGAGTGTGTGTTATGAGGGTGATGGTTAACCTGTTCCAGTGGAAGCTTAGTCCCAACTAGGGCTGGCAAATCAGGCCGTCTGGCCCAACCCGGCCTAAAAATTCGGGCCGGGTCGGGCCAGGCCCGAAAAATTTCAGGCCATTTTTTTTGAGGCCCGGCCCGGCCCGTAATCAATTCGGGCTAATATTTTTGAGGCCTGGCCCGACCCGAAAAGTCGGGCCGCCCGCGGACCTAGTGTATTTTTTGGCATTTTGGGCCAAAAAGCCTAGCCCGTTCGGGCCTTTCTCATTTTAGAGCCGGGCCTGCCTGAAATGATTTCGGGCCTAAATTTTTGAAACCCGGCCTGGCCCGAAATTCTTCCGGGCCTAATTTTTTCAGCCTTACCTGGCCTGAAAAGCGGGCCGGGCTGGCCCGTCAGGCCGGGTCAAAATTGCCGACTCTAGTCCCAACTGAAGATTGGGTCTGTGTAGCAGATCCACTATCAGAGATTTGTGGACTAGGGGGTGCATCCAAAATAGATTGGTCTTTCTGCGCTCCCTTTCCCTTTCCCAAATTAGATACATGTAATTGTATTGATGTGAGGGTGTGGGTAAGGTGTTCATATTTGGAATTTACCCCTTTTAACTGATCTTGCATTTCAATAGTGATCTCACCTAATTTTTCTTTCATTTTTAACTTTACGACATCTCTCTTCAAGGACCCAGCTGCCAATAACTGATTAGTTTTCTTTTGTGCTTCTTGTAGATCCTTTAGACACGTGCCATCAGCCATGGAAGCATATCTGGCTCGGGAGTCGGGATACCAGTTGTAGTAAACGCAACAATTCTTGTGTAATTATATTTCTAGATATTGTATTAATATGGGTTGATTGTATATATATAAATCTGCAAGGGAATTGCTAGAAGAAATGGGGAAAGAAACAGAGAAAATGAGGGAGAGATGAGATAATAATTTCTTCTTACTTTTCCAAAATACAACAACGAATACAAATACTAGGTTGCTAACACATGGTCCTACTAACAGAAACCCTAATGGAACCATAGGTTTTACTAATAAAAATAACATAAAAACATAACATAAGATACTAATTAGACTTGGTTGTAATTTCCTTTTTCTTTCACCTCACTGTGCTCAGCCCAACTGCCTCAACGCCCATATGCTCCAAGCCTACTTTCAATTCTGACCCGGAGCCCTTGATTTGAGTAATAGGATCGATTGCAAACCCTAATTCACCTAAGATCGCATTTTTATCACCCAATTCACCTTCTTCAGCCTCTGATACTTCATCCTTACTTTCAATCCCTTTACTACCTTGCAACCCCATGACAATTTCACATAATAAAACACATTAATTCATATCCAAAAATTGTGTAAAATACATAGCTGTTAGTATCACACTTCCCAAAGATGGAGAATTGTGATTTTGACCACTCAGATGGGGATTTGGATTGTAACCACTCTAAACACTTCCTATGTACATGCTCTATCTCTTACATAGTCTTGTCAAAAACATGAATAGTAGTTGCATTGCTGCGTTCCACAACATCTTATTGGATTGTTGACCTCTAAACCCAACTCTCTTTATATTATCTTGCAAATGTCTCACACAAAATATATTTTCCACCCCTGGTGAAACCTTCTCAAATGCTCCAATTCGCTCTTTTTATCTATCTGATATGAAGGTGTACACATTCTCTCTCTCTCTGTCAATAAATATTCTTTCAACAATTGCAAAAACCACTCTCACTCTTCTTTGTTTTCAGCTGACACTACTGCATATGACAATGGATATGAATCATTATTAGGATCCATTCCTACTGTAGTCAACAACACTCCTGAGTTCAATTCAGTTAGATGGCAGTCATCCACTCCTATCCATGGTCTAAATCCTGACTTGAAGCCATTTTTGACAGCACCTAGACAAACATAAAATCTCTTAAACTTGTTTCTAGCATCTATATTATCACATTGTAAAATGACAATAGAGCCTAGATTCTTCATGAGTAAAGCATCTGCATAATCCCACAATTTAGAGTATTGGTTACTGGTGGAGCTTTGTATGTTTTTTAGACTCTTTTACCTTGCTCTGATAGCCTGCTTAGGTGATACATAAACTCACAACTCAGCAATTGCAGCCTTCCTAAAAACTCTTCACACTTAGTTTGGGATCACATATGAAGTTTCTTTTAATTTTTTTTGCCAACCAACCTGACTTTGCATTAATCCCATAGAACTGTCTTGCACATGTGTATGCCAAATTCATCTCTCTGATTTGAAATGATGCTTCATCTTTCACCTTTAATGCATTGATATGCCAGAAACACCCATCATCTGCCATATTACACCTTACATCCACTCTCCTGGTATCATTTTTGATAAATTTTGTAGCTCTTCCTATATTAACTGAGTGGCCGGTAATAACATCTTTAAATTATGTCTTAGTGCTGAAAACTTGACCCAACTGAAATGCAACAACTTGTGAACGTGATCCTCTATCAGCCCTCACATTGACACTAGCTTCTATCTCTTCCTCATCAGATTCGGCATTATTAAAATCACTTATATCTACTGCAAACCCTTTACCTTCAGATTGTGAACTATCACCATCATCAATACCTTCAAATGCACATACCCACTCAAGATCTCTATTTATATTCTCATGGTAGATAATATCATCTAAGATTTCATCACAATTGTCATCATCAGTAGTGAAGTCACCATCTTCACTGTCAGAAACATAATCATCTTCTAATATGGTCTTCCCCTTCTCCTTATCCACAACCAAGCTCTCATGTTCTTGTTCTGCCTCAGTTGCATCATTAATTTTTACCTCAATTATCTTTCCCTTCTCACCATCATCATTCTACTTCTCAATAACTTCAACCTCTTGTTCTCCCTCAATTGTATGCTCCTTCTCAATAGCGAGGTGTTCTTGTTCTGCCTCAGTTGCATCCTTAATCTCTGCCTCAATTCCATTCCCTTTCTCACCATCATTGGGCACTAAATGATCAATCCCTTTCTTTGCCTCAATTACCTTTGCCTTCTTACCATCATCATGCACTAAACTCTCAATTCTCTTCTCTACCTCAATCCCATTCTCACCATCATCAGACACTAAATGATCAATCCCCTAATCTGCCTCAATCCCCTTCTTATTGTCTCCATCATCAGGCACTAAATGATCATTCTCCTTCTCTGTCTCAATCCCCTTCTCTGCATCAACAACATCTAATTCATATGTTGTTAAATATCTCTTCTTCAACCTCTTTGCAGTTTCACCATTTTAATTCTCAACATTATCTCATTTATCATCCAAATACTTAATTTCTCTTTCAATTGTTTCTCTAATTATATCCACATTACATTTCCCTCTAAATATATCATGAACTCCCTACTTTTCTCAACCCTCTTTATCAGTGATCAAGTATCAACCTCATACACGATAGGCTTCAAATTCTCCCTTTTAACATACCCGTAAAATTTCATAACACCTGTGTAACCCAACTATTCACAAAACTCTTCTAAATACTTCATGCACATTTACGTGTATCAACAAAATAAAAAACACTAAATGTGCTCTCTAAATAGCTGTACTCACCCGAATCATTAATTGGCATCTTTCCATGCTTGAGCTTCAACATATACCAAAAATGACACCTACTTACCAAAAATGAGAAAAGAAATGGCGACATGAGAAATGAACCCTAAATGAGAAAAGCATTGTAAAATTCAAAATGACACTAGCTTATGCGAAAATAAATAAGAGAAAATGAAGTTTACTGTAATTTGGGTGCAGTAATGGCATGAAATACTTCATTTGTATCATAATGTGGTTTGATTTAGGTGCGATTTCAAAGGGATAATCGAATTGGGTGGGAATTTAGGGCGAAATGAGGGATTTGAAATAGTAGAATTTTGGATTTTCTTCAATATTTAGGTTTGAATTGTGAAATTAGAGTTTTGGCTGAATTATATTAGGTCGGAATCCCGACTCAAAAAGAGCACGCATGAGTCATGTGTGAAGCTCTCCGTTTCTTTGCTTAACATTTGTTAAATATCAAGGGACCAAAATTGATATTGTCAAACATATGAGACTAAAAGTGAGCGCTTTTATTTTGAAAAATGACCAAAATAGACAGCGATGGGACCAAACTGAAGAGTACCGTGTCCTATAAGACCAAAAGTAAAATTTTCTCTACTGTAAATAGCAACTACCCTTGTATATAGCTTATAAATATATATTAGTATAATAACTGGATTAAATTGATATGAGGAAAATATCCATCCAAGTCCCCCAACTATTTGTTAGAAAATTGGGTTTAATAAAGTGAGTGTGTGATCTCATTTAATCCGATTTTCAGTGACCGAAATATTTAACTTTGGAGGAGTTAAATAGTGTATGATTGATCTATGTTAAAATAGATATTCATAATGTTTTATTTTCTCAAACCCGATTTTCAGTGAGTGAGAAATTAATCAATAAGTTGGTCATGTAAAATGGAGTATATGCAATCAAAGTCGAACCTGATTAAGCTTGTACGTAAGTGTGTAGTCACTTGAGTGTGTAACGACCCATTTTTCAAAAAAATTATTTTTAAATATAATCTTGTGACCTTGTCGTTACCACTGATTTAATATTTGATATATTATATTTATTTTAGTCGTCCGGCCTGCAGAGAAAAATTAAAAAATAATAACAAGAGTTCATAATTAATATGAATAAAAGTATTAAAAATATACCATAATTTATAATTCCAAATTCTATAATTAATAATAATAATTATAATAATAATCATAATAATAATTATAATATTTATCCAAAGCACAATTAGTTTCGCATGTCTAATTAAACTGCAAAGAGCAGTTCCATTTCTTCTTGTCAAACCTCATCAAATTGAATTCATTCTCACCATTTTTCCTATTCTAAATTACTTTTCATTCACTTTTAAGGATAGAAGAAAACCTCTACCAATTTTTATAAGAAATAGGATGGACGGAAATCAGGATTTTCAAACTTTGTTTCGAAGCCAACAATCTTGAATCAAGGTATATCTTCAACTAAATTTCTTGTTAAATTCTTAGAGAATTATACTTGTTTAAACATTTTTCTCTCTTTTCTTTCCGACGCAGAGAATTTATAGTTGAAAGAGGCAATTCAAAAAATAAACTTTCTTTTATTTTATTTTTCGATAATATTTCATTTCTGTATCCTATATCCAAATATTGAATTGATCTTAGAATTTAGTTTTTGTTTGTGAAATATGTAGTTTTAAGTATGGATATGTGTTTTAGTTTATATAAAAATGAAGAATTTACAATATATCAAATTCCTTTTGTTTTGATTATTTTAGTGATTTTTCGTCTAGCCATCTAATTATTCTCAGTATATATGAATCTCCCTTTCCGTGAATTTAACAAAACCGAGACTCATGAATTAATCAAACCTTTATTTTGTTGTTAATTTATCATCATTGCTTTTGATAATTTATTGCTATTATAATTAGTTTGTGTATTCTCCGAGCTATCTCAAAAATCTATCTTAATTGTTTAAAGAAATTGCCTAATACTTATTAATAACTTTCGCTTAATCACACTTACTAAATATAGAGATTCACTAACAATATAATCCATACTCCAAATACGTAAACTATATAATTTAGCCCTTTAAACTTTATAAATTCTTATAAATGTATAAATTGTTAAAATAATTAATTATATTCTCTGCTAGGTGAAGACGAGTTAATTTCTTCAAGTCTTTATCAGTTTGCATTGAAAAGTCGAGAAAAAGTCTTCAAAGTAAAGGTGGGAAATTTTATACGCACGTGGTTATTTATTATCCATTATATATTGATCTTGTGATTTATTGTTCGACTGAGTGTTTATGTGAAAGTTAAAGTTAAAGTATGCCAGGGACCGTTCATAGGTCCGGGACCGTAAAAGTTGTCCTTGGGTCGCCCACCGTGCATGTGTATATGCATATACTTGTTCAGAGACCGTTAATAGGTCTGAGGCCGTGATAAGTTGCCTTTGGGCTGACTCCCCACTGTTCAAACAATTGTTATTATGTGACATGGCATGAATGTCTGAATATGAGTTACTGGTTTAATATGTTTTGGATAATGCGTATTCTCCACTGAGTGTATTCGTTATACTCATTCCCTTATTACAATATTTCAAGTTGAGGAGCTCGGTGATGGTGATGTGGAGATGGATGTAGTTTAAGTTTTATTAAAATATAAGTTATTAAACTTATTTCTCTACTAAACTTTTAGTTGGCATTTATGTTAAACTGGCTGTTTCTAACTTTAAAAATACTTAGGAGTTTAAATTATTTAAAATTGCTTCCGCTCTATTTTATTTGAATTATTATTGTATTATGGTATTTTCTTAAATAGAAGTTTATTTATGCATTTTTATGTTTTTCTAGTATTAATTTTATTACATATTTGAGAAAATATTTTAAATTCTCTTTCATGCGATATTTTACATGTTAGTTTTTATAAAATAAATAGCATTCTAGGTTTATAAAATTAGGGTGTTACAGAGTGTAACATCTAATGTACACAATTATGTGAGCACGCCCGTGCCAGTGTTCGTTCCCGCTCTTGGGTCTAGAACAGTTAGAGTGATAATAATGTTGTCTCATGTCTTGGCTATGCGGTGAACTGTGATTTGAACTTGATTAGGTTTGGGCCTCATCTAAAGTCCATTCTAGATGATTCAGATCAAGTGTTGGGTCATCTGTCAGGAACACATTCGGGAACACTTCAGTGTCCGATCCATTGGTGTACACATGATGTAACTCATGATCTTCAGGAGTGTAACCGACTCCCACTCATGGTGGAGACTTAATACTGGAACAGTAGTAACCCATGGGAGGTTTCAAATGTGGATTTGAATGGATCTTAAATGGGAGGTTACAAATGTGGGCTTGAATGCACCTAGTAACTCATGGGAGTTACATCTTGGTTTGAATGTCCAAACCCTAATCCCTAAGGAGGTGGAATGTGTGTCTACAAATAGGCATCCTTGCATGATAGGAATAAAGGAAGACATATGAAGTTTTCCATATACTTTGCATAAGATTTCTACACCAAAAATCTTTTACAAAGTGCATCATACATATTGCATCATCTTTCCAAGTGAAGCTTCCTAGTCTTCACATTTATCTAGTTTGTTGGAGCTTTCTGGACTTGTGGTGCTACATCCGGAAAGGACGGAGCCATTTTATCTTTGAGAGATAAACGCCAATACTGTGAGCACTAGCCGAGGTATAATTGTCTTGCGGAAAGAGGTCTCCTCGACTCGACTGATTTCCACATCAAACTCTATTTACTATTTGTTACAGATCCTGTCCGAGGCATTTTCAAGTTTGTTCCAGAATCTGTCCCAGACATTTCCTATCAATCCAGAATCTTTCCTAGACATTTTCTGTCAGTCCAGAATATGTCTGAGACTTGTCCAGTGGGTTCCGTGATTGATTTAAAGATCTTTATCGCTTTCTTGAATCTGTTCAAACACTATTCTAACGTGCTCCCGAAGCTATTCAAGACAAATCCAAGAACAAATTATTCAATTCAGTTATCTCTTTCTGTATTTCAATTCAGTTTGTTTCGTTTATTTTCTGTTATCTTTTTTTTCTCTTGTGTAAGGTTCTATTCCAAAGTTGTCAAGAACGCTTCAAAGGCAATTGTTCCTAACAATCGCAAGACAATTATCTACTTCAACAATTCCTTTAAATTGGAATGGCGAGTTCATCCAGATATGTTCCTTACGCTCAAGCTGAGAAGCCGGAGAAGTTTTCTGGAGTTGATTTCAAGAGATGGCAACAGAAGATGCTCTTCTATCTCACAACCTTGAGAGTTGCTGATCATGTCAAAGAATCTGTTCTTGTCATTGCTGAGACAGAACAAGATGTTAATAAGAGAACAACTTATGATCAATGGATCAACGACGATTTCCTTTGTAAAAATTACATATTAAATGGCTTAGTTGATAGCTTGTATTCCGTGTATGCAAATGGTGTAACCGCAAAAGAACTATGGGATGCACTTAAGAAAAAGTATAAATCGGAAGATGCCGAAACTAAAAAGTTTGTACTGGCAAAATTCCTCGATTTTAAGATGGTTGATACCCGATCAGTCATGGAACAAGTGCAAGAGTTTCAACTCATTGTGCACGATATTTCATGCTGAAGGGATGGATCTTCCGGATTCATTCACTGTTGCTGCAGTGATTGAAAAGTTACCACCTTGTTGGAAGGACTTCGAGAGCTATCTTAATCATAAGCGAAAGAAGATGACTCTTGAAGAACTTGTGGTTAAGCTTCGAATCGAGGCGGATAATCGAAAGGCCGATCTAAGACCGAGGGTCCCGATCGAGGCCAAGGCTAATTTGATGGAACGTGGTGGACCGTCAAATAGCAACAAGCGAAAGCACCTGAGTCAAGTTGACAAATTAAAGAAACATATGACTAAGTTCAATGGTGTTTGTTTCAACTGTGACAAACCGGGGCTCATGCCGAAGCACTGTACGTTGTCAAAGAAGAAAGGTAAGAAAAGTGCACATATGGTGGAATAGAAAAAAGAACATCAAGATTGGGATGTTGATGACTTGGCCGCTGTTGTGACGGAAGTCAACTTTGTTGGAAATCTGAAGGAGTGGTTCATGGACACGGGTGCTACCTGTCATGTTTTCTCTGACAAGGGTTCTTTCTCAACTTATAATGTTGCTGAAGGAAGAAAGCTCCTTATGGGAAACCAAGCCTCGTCTGAAGTGGCTGATGTTGGAACTGTTGTTCTAAAACTAACATCAGAAAATGAGTTAAGATTGAAGAATGTACTGCACGTTCCTGACATACGTAAGAACTTGGTCTCGAGAACACTTTTGGTGAACCATGGTTTTAAACTTATGTTCGAGTCTGAGAAGTTTATTTTAAGCAAGTATGAAAAGTTCCTTGGTAGAGGGTATCTCTACAATGGACTTTTCAAAATGAATGTAATGGTCGTGCGCCGTGTTGTAAAAGAAAGTGATAATGAAATTACTTCTTCGTCCTACTTACTTGTTGAGTGCTCTAGTTTATGGCCTAATAGATTGAGACATGTTAATCTAAATGCTATAAAACATTTAGTAAATATGGATTTACTAAAAGTGAAGAAGTTTGTTACACAAAAGAAATGTGAAATTTGTGTTGAAGCCAAATTGGCCAAACTACCATTTGAATCGGTTGAAAGGAGCACTAAACCTCTAGATTTAATTCACACCGATGTGTGTGATTTAAAGTTTGTGCAAACTAGAGGTGGTAAAAAGTATTTCATTACTTTTATTGATGATTGCACAAAATATTATTATCTTTATCTTTTAAGAAGTAAAGATGAGGCAATTGAAGCTTTTAAGAACTTCAAGAATGAAGCCAAAAATCAACTAAGTGGTCGAATTAAAGCAATTCGAAATGATAGAGGTGGAGAGTATGCAGCACCGTTTGAAGAGTTATGCTCGGAGGAGGACATAATTAATCAAACAATGGCTCATATTCACCACAATCTAATGATATTACTGAACACAAAAATGAACTCTTAAAGAGATGATAAATGCTTTGTTGATTAGTTCGGGATTACCCCAAAACTTGTGGGGGGAAGCTGTTTTAACGGCAAACTATATTCTAAACAAGATTCCACTTAAAGGTAAGGATGTAACACCTTATGAGTTATGGAAAGGACGTAAGCCGTCCTATAAATATCTCAAAGTGTGGGGGTGTTTGGCTAAATTTGAAGTGCCGCTTCCTAAACAAGTTAAAATTGGTTCTAAAATGATCGATTGTATATTTGTGGAGTATGCACTTAATAGTAGCGCTTATTGGTTTCTAATTCATCGATAAGAGATACTCAAGATGATGGTAGGGATGATAATAGAGTCAAAGAATGCTATATTCTTTGAGAATATTTATCCTTGTAAAGATAAGGATACGATAGAAGACTATTCTAAGAACAGAACCTCTGACACTGTCGGAGACCGTTCTAGGAACAGTATTGGTGACGTTGCTAGAGACAGTTCTGGGAACAAAATTAGTGACATTGCGAGTAGTTCTAATCCCATGGATAAAGAACTGAGACGTAGAAAGAGAGCAAGAACGATTAATACGTTTGGTCCTGATTTCATTATATACATGTTGGATAATGAACCAAAGTCTTTAAAAGAAGCTCTGTCTAGTCCAGATGCGTCGTTCTGGAAAGAGGCTATCAATAGTGAGATTGATTCGATCTTGCAAAACCATAGTTGGGAGTTAACTGATCTTCCTGAAGGTTGCAAGCCCTTAGGATGCAAGTGGATCCTAAAAAGAAAGTATAAAGCGGATGGAAATATTGATAAGTTTAAAACTCATCTGGTTACCAAAGGTTTTAAACAAAAAGAGAGGTATGATTTTTTCGATACCTACTTACTTGTAATGAGGATTACATCCATTCGGGTGCTTCTGTCGATTGTTGCTTTGCACAATCTTGAGATTCACCAAATGGATGCTAAAACTGCATTTTTGAATGGTGAGTTGGAAGATGAAATATACATGGAGGAACCTAAAGGGTTTGTCACTCTAGGTCAAGAGCATAAGGTGTGTAAACTTGTTCGATCATTATATGGTCTTAAACAAGTACCGAAAGAATGGCACTTGAAGTTTGATGACCCGATGTTATCAAATGGTTTCAAAATCAACGAAGTTGATAAATTTGTCTATGTTAAAGGAGATTCTAATGCGTATGCTATAGTTTTCCTTTATGTAGATGACATGTTGATCATGGGTAATAGCCATCAGATCATCATTGATACGAAATGCATGTTAAAAAAGTATTTTGACATGAAAGATATGGGTTTAGCTGATGTGATTCTTGGAATCAAAATCGTGAGGACATCTGAAGGAATTGTCTTATCACAATCTCATTATGTTGAGAAAGTACTTAAGAAATTCAATGCTTTCGATGGTCCGCTGACTAAGACACCTTTGGAACTCAACGTGCATTTGAACAAAAATAGTGAAGAGTCTATAGCTCAAGATGAATATGCAAGGATCATTGGAAGCTTGATGTACATCACAAACTGTACGCATCCTGATCTTACATGTGCTGTGAATAAGTTGAGTAGGTTCACGAGCAATCCAAGCAAGGAACATTGGAAAGCTCTAGAACGAGTTTTGAGATACTTAAGGTATACTCTTAACTACGGGTTGTATTACACAAGATTTCCTTCTGTACTTGAAGGGTACTGTGATATGAATTGGATATCGTACACAAAAGACTCATTCTCAATGAGTGGATATGTATTCACTATCGGGGGTGGAGCAGTGTCATGGAAATCCATGAAACAAACGTGTATAGCCCGATCCACCATGGAATTCGAGTTTATTGCTCTAGATAAAGCTAGTGAAAAAGTGGAGTGGCTTCATAACTTTCTTGAAGATATTCCATGTTGGAGTAAGCCAGTGTCTGCAATGATGATTCACTGTGATAGCCAAGCTGCTATTGGAAGGGCACTGAACGTGATGTATAATAGTAAGTCTCGACATATCCGTCGGAGACATAATACCATGAGGCATATGATCTCAAGTGGGGTTATCTCAGTTGACTATGTGAAGTCATTAGATAATCTAGCAGATCCGCTAACCAAATGGTTAAACCAAGATCAAATAACCAAATTGCTAGATGGAATGGGATTAAAATCTACAAAGAAGAACGATTATAGTGGTAACCCAACCAATGATGATTGGAGATCCTAAGAACTTGGTTCAAAGGGACAACTAAGCTATAATAGTTCAAGTCGTTACACTTGAAACTGTTCCCTGGAAAGCACGTCAAGTGTATTGACTTGCATGTGATGAGGATAAGTCCTGTGACTTTTAATGATTCCTAGACCTCTATGAGGTCGAGTATTGCATGATACTTAGAGAGGAGATCACCTATATAAGTGAGAAGTGGGGCTGCTTCAATGTGATACTTATGAATTAAAGAGGTTGCCCAGGGCCAGAAACGGGACCAAACGTGAGAACATATAGTGTTTGAGACATTATTTTATCAATGCTATTGTCTAGGTATACACCAAGGAGGGATGGTTCAAGGCATCACGTCCACCAAACCACCGGTATATCCGATAGTATTGATAATTGAGGGTTCAAAGCCAAAAACTATCTTACCCTATGCAATTGTGTCTCTTGAGGACTGGGTGGTGTGTCTGCATTCATGCATGCATGAATTTCCACTCATGTGGGGGATTGTTGGAAAATTGAGTTTAATAAAGTGAGTGTGTGATCTCATTTTATCCAATTTTCAGTGACCGAAATATTTAACTTTGGAGAAGTTAAATAGTGTATGATTGATTTATGTTAAAATAGATATTCATAGTGTTTTATTTTCTCAAACCTGATTTTCGGTGAGTGAGAAATTAATCAATAAGTTGGTCACGTAAAATGGAGTATATGCAATCGAAACCGAAGCTGATTAAGCTTGTACTTAAGTGTGTAGTCACTTGAGTGTAACATCTAATGTACACAATTATGTGAGCACGCCCGTGCCAGTGTTCGTTCCCGCTCTTGGGTCCGGAACAGTTAGAGTGACAGTGATGTTGTCTCATGTCTTGGCTATGGGGTGAACTGTGATTTGAACTTGATTGGATTTGGGCCTCGTCCAAAGTCCATTCTAGTTGATTCAGATCAAGTGTTGGGTCATCTGTCAGGAACAGATTCCGAAACACTTCGGTGTTCGATCCATTGGTGTACACATGATGTAACTCCTTATCTTCAAGAGTGTAACCAACTCTCACTCATGGTAGAGAGTTAATACTGCAACGGTAGTAACCCATGGGAGGTTTCAAATGTGGATTTGAATGGATCTTAAATGGGAGATTAGAAATATGGGCTTGAATGCACCTGGTAACTCATAGGAGTTACATCTTGGTTTGAATGTCCAAACCCTAATCCCTAAGGAGGTGGAATGTGTGCCTATAAATAGGCATCCTTGAATGATAAGAATAAAGGAAGACATATGAAGTTTTCAATGTACTTTGCATAAGTTTTCTATACCAAAAATCTTTTACAAAGTGCATCATACATCTTGCATCATCTTTTCAAGTGAAGCTTCCCAGTCTTCGCATTTATCTAGTTTGTTGGAGCCTTCCGGACTTGTGGTGCTACATTCGGGAAGGACGAATCCGTTTTATCTTTGAGAGATAAACACCAATACCGTGAGCACTAGTCGGGGCGTAATTGTCTTGCGGAAAGAGGTCTCCTCGACTCGGCTGATTTCCACATCAAACCCTGTTTGCTGTTTGTTGCAGATCATGTCCGAGACGTTCTAAAGTCTGTTCCGGAATCTGTCCCAGACATTTCCTATCAATCCAGAATCTGTCCTAGACGTTTCCTGTCAGTCCAGAATCTGTCCGAGACTTGTCCAGTGGGTTCCGTGATTGATCTGAAGATCTTCATCGCTTTCTTGAATCTGTTCAAAGACTATTCTAACGTGTTCTAGAAGTTGTTCAAGACAGATCCAAGAACAGATTGTTCAATTCAGTTATCTCTTTCTGTATTTCAATTCAGTTTGTTTCGTTTGTTTTCTGTCGTCTTTCTTTTCTTTTGGGTAAGGTTCTATTCCAAAATTGTCAAGAACGTTTCAAAGGCACACTATTCTGCGAAGTCAATGTAAACTCCTTTCGGTCTAATCCATCTAATAAATTAACTTTTGAAAAATATTCATAAACATTTTTGTCCGGTGTAAAATTAATAGCGTTAGAGTTGTTAGTTTGTGTCGAGTTAATGAAATGAATAAATTTCTTTATCTACAGAAGAGGTCACGAAAATAGTGAAGAATTTTAGTGTCTACTTAATTCGGTCCCGCGAAACAGTTCATAGATCTGATAAACATTTTCCCTTAAGTTATACTCATCAATTGGCTTTTTGCGAGTGAGTATGAGATTAATGCACAGTTTATAGTTACTATATTCTAATTGGTGACACATTTTCTTTTTATCTTAAGTGAGATGTACAAAAAGATTACTGAGTTTTACCTCTAATTTGGTTTAAATATTGCAAAAATCTCCTTCTCCTGTTTTTAATTACAATTATGCTCATATTCGTGACAAAACAAAAATACATGCGCTTAAAAATGGGTAATATTTCGATGCTACCATTGCAAATAATGTTTTCAAATATACATACTCCAATATTTTCAGGTGATGTTTCATACATAATTGATGTGGGCAACTAAAAATTGCGTTCTAATATTATTTTTTTTGTCTAGTAATATACTGACAATATTATTATTATTATTATTATTATTATTCGGGCGATTCAAAAGATTTTGTAAAAGTAATAGTGTAATAATAATACCGGGTTATATGAAATATATATATATATATATATATAAAATATTATTTAAAAATATTTCATTATAAGTTTCATAATTGTAGTCCATTATCTTTTTTTTATATATCATAAAATTATAATCATATTTTTTAATTGAGATTGTATTAAAACATGTTTTAAAAATATATATAACATTATTTAACATTCTTTGAAATCTAGTATGAAGAGAAAATAAAGACAATATATGACGGTTATATATAAGTTGTGTCCTCCGATACATATTAAATACATTTTTAATTTTTTAAGAAAAAGAAAAAGTAACTATTCCTTCCGTTTCTGAATAAGTGTCATTCTTTCATTTTAATTTTGTTTCAAAAAAAGTGTCATTTTACAAATTCGAGACAAAAAATTCACATTTTTCACACATTTGCTCTCATTAATACATTCAAACATCTATATTTAACTCATTTAATGTATTCGCCTAAGAGTGGATTAGGTAATTTGATTAATTTATTAATTTATATGTATTCATCTAAAATGACATTTATATAGAAACAGAAGGAGTATTAATTATAGAACGTGAGAATGTTAAATAGTGTATATTTTGAAAAATTAAGACGCTACCTATGGGGTGGCATCCAATCTTATCTACCCATAGAAATGAACTCCCCCCATACCAACATAAAAAAAAAATAAAAAAAAAATAAAAATAAAAAAGTAACACCGGCTCACACGTATTAATTTGAATAAATAATTGATATGGGCAAAAGCCTCATCGCCGCAAAACCATGTGTTTTTTCAACTAAATTCAAGGTCAAGAAGCAATTAATTGCAACTTCGTCCAATATCTTTGACCGTTAATTTGGCCATTGGTACGTGATACCATGATGAGTCAATTTATGTCTATTTTAAAATAAATTAAATTATTCTATAATAATAATAATAATAATAATAATAATAATAATAATAATAATAATAATAATAATAATAATAATAATAAATTATTGATAATAATATCTAAATAGTGCAACGTCCCCCAAAAAACGTGAGGTATGTATAATATATGTATGGTTTTAATGTCATACACTCCACTTCTCAAATCAGGAAAAAAAAAATTAACAGTAGTGTAGAATTTGTTGTGAACAATCCATATTTATATATCCCATTTGTCTCATTTATATAAGTTGTTTGGATTTTCCAAGATGATTATGAAAATAATTGAAAAAATAATTAAATATGTAAATTTTATAATATATTTATATTTACTTTATTTGATAATGAATTAATGTGTAATGCAAACAAATAAATAAGAATTATGTCGTAGATATTCATGATTAAAAAAATATTATTATAAATACATATTGAATAAGCGTATATTTGTTATATAGATAAGACATAAAAATATACTCACTCCGTTTCGTTTTGTTTGTTATTTTAGGTTTTTTCTTTTGTGTCAAAATGTTTGTTGTTTTATATATTTTGACACACTCTCTCACAAATTTAACCTTATAAATATATGGAGAGAGAAATTTTTTCAACTTTTTAGGAAAATATAAATGAATAGGATTTTATGTAATATAAAATGGAGGGATATATTAGTTCAAAAAATTAATTGTTAATTCTAGATTAAAATTCTAAAATAATAAATAAAACGAAATGGAGGGAGTATATATATAAGGGGCGGATGGATAAATGATATACTCCCTCAGTTTCATTATAATTGTTGTTTTAATTTTATTATTTTGTGTCAAAATATTTGTTGTTTATATATTTTCACTATCTCTTTCTCAATTTTTAACTATATCCCAAACCCTATTTTAGGAAAATATAACTAAATATTCCCTCCGTCCAAATAGCAATGTCCACTTTTTTATTATTTACTCTCTCTATTTTAATAGAAAGTGGACCTTGCAAACGGGACGGAGGGAGTAAGATTTAGTGTCATATATAAAGAATGAGTATATTAGTCTATAAAATTAATTATTAATTCTAAATAAAAAAAATAAAAACAACAATCAAAATGAAACGGGGAATACTTGAATTACCAAATAAAAAATCATAATTAAAATAACTACTACTGTATATCCTTGAAAAGGAAAATGTAATATTACTGTGAGAAGTGAATTAAGGAAATTAGTTAAAATTGGTCGAAATTTAGAAAAGTTAGAGAATACCGAAAGAAAGAGGTAAAAATGTTCTCATTTATCACTGATTACATCATATGCATTAAATTATTAATAAAATAATAAATTTGTTCTAAGATCCCTTAAAACTGACGCGGCTCACCAAATCCTGAACTAGATCAAAACGATCTCGTTTTGGTAGTGTGTGTGCCTATATGTACTAGTAATTCCTCATGCGATGTATGTGTATTAAATACTTAGTTTATTCAATACGCATTCTCAAGTAGTAATTACGGATACCTTCATCAACAACAATAAAAAATAATATAATCGATCTATTTAAAAATACTCAAACAGACAAACAGTGGATATATCCGTACATGGTTCGGATTCCACTTCTTAACAAAAAAAAAAAAAAAAACATAATCCATTCAAAATTAAAAAAAAATACTCAACATCTCTGTATAGGTTCAAGCTTCACTTCACTCATTCCCCTACATACTCAGTACTATCTTTCTCTTTCTTGATCGTAAATAAATTGGGATTGCTACTTGGACACATGTACTTAAATAAAATATTTGACAACTCAGTTGAGCCAAGTTTGGTCTATTGGGCTATTAAATATTTAGTTATTAATTTCTTGAACTTGGCCCAATACTTCTAGGCTCAATTATCTTTTTATTATTGTTTAGTATATTAGTTTTACTACCCGGCTGTTATGTATTTTGTGGTCCCAACCTTGTTTAGATTATAGAGAATTCTAAATATAACCATGTTTTTTTTTTTCAACATAGCCTCATATTTAAAATAAAATAAATATATTATTTATATGTACTATTTTACCCCCATAGTCCCGTTCGGTATTTTTATTCCACCTAAACTGCAAGTGTACGGCGAGGATTCTAGTATAATGGCGAACAACGTCGAATCCATAAAGACTTAAATTCCAACTACTAGTTATTCTATTTATCCTAACTCTGCTATCTAGACTACCCAAACTTCAGAGATCTCAAACAAATAAAATAAAACAACTAAATAAATCAAAATGCTAAAATTCAACAGCAGATAAAGTTGCAGAGATAATTATCAGGAAGAAAGGCGCATTCTAGGATTGAACAATCATCATTTAATCCATCTTATCAACTAATCCAATATCCATGCCTATGCTGAGATTTTAATCACACTAAAGCAACCACTTTGATATTCAGAACCTCTTCTCAGAGAATTAAGAACGTAGATCACACAATAAGTAACAATGTCTCAATTTATTATCTAGCATGCGACTTCTAAATGATCCATGGGTTAACGCTCTCTCCAGTAATTTCAACTCTCTTGAGTGTTGTTAATTACTAAGTTAATTATTCCGATCTAGTGTTGAAACTCCTCTCTCGATTTATGAATCAACACAATAAATTACATCAATTAATGGCCAGTCAATTGACATAAATAAATGCAACCCAAGAATAATTAAAATGCAATAAAAATCATAGACATAAAAATTAGAATTAATTAAAAGACTTCATAAATAAATCATGCGTCAACCCTAGAATACTAGGGTTTTAATTGTTCATAATAAAATAAACAAAAGAAATAAAGTTCTGGATGTTCATGGCTAGACAAGAATTGAAATAAATAAAACCCGGAAGATTAAATCTGTCTCGAATCTTGACTTGCTTGAAATCCTCGGTCTTGTTCTTCGTGATGCTCTTTCTCCACAGCAAACCTCAATTTTAATTTTAGGGTATGGTAATTGGTATCTGATTTTCACCCAAAAAGAATCCTTATATATCAAGTTTAAGAAAAAGTCCAAAAATACAATTGAAAATCGGAAAAAGCCTGCTTCGTTCGCGACCAGAGTCGCGACCGGCTCGCCCGCGAATCCACATGGTATGACGTGGCGCCACGTGGCATGAAATTCGCGACCTTCATAATATTCGCGACCCTGGTCGCGAATTTTCTTTTTCTGCACCCCTCCCCTGTTGCAACATCGCAGTCTTTTCCCTTTGATAACTCGTGACCCTGCAGTCGCGACTGGGTCGCGAGTGCGCGCTCACAATTTTCTCTTCGGCTTGCTTCGTTCCGTTTTCTCGACCAATTTCTTCGTGTACTCTCTTGAGACTCCACATTCACTTTAAACCTTGAAAGCATCCACAATTGATGAACAAACCTGCAAAATACGTCAAGCACGACCTACTCCCAAAAACTCGGAAAACTCAAATAAACTGAGATAAAACACAATTAAGACATACAGAATACGACACAAAAGTGTAACAAAAACAGTGTAAAATCTCAGTTTATCAAGCCCCGAAATTAAAACCCTTACTAAAAAAAATAAAAACCGTACATCCACCTTTTCATATAGCCCCATAACTTTAATTAAATCCTTATTAGAAAAATAAAAACAAAAAAACTGTATAGCCCTCATTCAAACCTTTCTTAGACCCACCACCACATTCCGAAGCCGAAGAACGTCAGAAATCTCTCTCTAGTGATTTGAGAGAAATCGTTGAGTGATGGGGAAAGTTCACGGCTCGTTGGCTCGCGCTGGAAAGGTAAGAGGGCAGATGCCCAAGGTGGCGAAGTAGGATAAGAAGAAGAAGCTTCGCGGCCGTGCCCACAAGCGGATGCAGCACAACTGCCATTTCATCACCGTCGTTGTTGGATTTGGAAAGAAGAGGGGCCCAAATTCATCCGAGAAGTAAAGAGAAGCAATCAATAGTCATAGGTGAAGCTGGTTTATTTGGTTTGATCATGTTGTAGTTTTGACATTTACTGGATTTCAAGTCCCTGAACTTAGTGGGTTTATTTACTTTTGTTTGAAATTTTGAATTGCTTATATGTGTTTCTCTTGAAAAAAAAACTTTTCCTAGAAAATTAGAAGAAATTGTATAGCGACTGTTCATGTAGCCCACACCTCTTAAGAAATCAGAGAAAAAAAGAACCAATGTTGGCGTTTCTTCGATTGTCTATGAATCAGGTCGAGAAGAGTATCAGATATGATTTGTTCTCTGTCTGTGTAAAAGACAAGCATGTTAGATTTTCACTAGAAACTGCTAGAATTTTTTTTTTTGGCCTCTGTAGGATTTTTATTATCGAGGGAATAAAATTGAATATTAGGGTTGTTCTTGGAAATGGATTATCGGTGAGAAAATGGATTTTCTAATAGGAATGTGGTGCAAATTCTTGCTGGGAATGGTGGTGGTAGTGATAATTAGGGTTTAGCGTTGAGTGATCAGGCGGTTTGGGCGACTGGTGTATATTCTCTTTATCATGATTTTCACCCTGATGAAAGATAAACGAAAAAGAGATGATTGAAAAAGAGCGATGACGCTTTATTTTCTTGAGTGTGGGGGCTATACAGTTTTTATGAGGTGGGGGCTATACAGCTTTTCTGTTTTTCTAATAAGGGTTTATTTAAGTTAGGGGCTGCACGTTTTGTTTTTCTTTTCTACTAAGGATTTGATTAAGTTAGGGGGCTATAATTAAGTTGGGGGATATATGAAAAGGGGTTTGTACGGTATTTTTTTTATTTAGTAAGGGTTTTAATTTATGGGGCTATGAGGGTAAAATAGTACATTTAAATTATATATTTATTTTATTTAAAATAAGGGGCTATGTTGAGAAAAAAAATGGCTATGTTTAGAATTTCCCTTAGATTAAAAGGGATACACCAACCTACTTAAAGGATATTAGAAAAATTGCTCAAGTTTTTCCTGCCTTTTTCTCTCCTCCCTCAAAATTATTCTCAAATTTCCTCCATTTCAATTCCTTAAATATCATCAAGACACAACATATTATTATCATCATTATCACATATTAAAACTTTAAATCATTACAATTGGAAATAACAAATATTAACCATGTCTGTAAATAAATTTCTTCATAAAAAGACCCACATGAGATAATTGTCGATATCCCAATAATCTAGAAAAAAAGTACAATCTAGACCCTCATAGCAACGTATTTTAGTTGCAATACTTAAATTATCTAAAATAACTATACTAAAGGCCCACATATTTAATTGCATTGAGTGTCCAAAATAACTATACAATTCTTTTTTTTTTGTATTTCAAATACTTTCATGTTTCTCCATTTTAGAAGCCACTTCAGAACCTCTTTTTTCAAGATTACTTTGAACCCACACTGAAAATCAAATGTCCTCCAGAATGCTTCACACGGCGAAATGTATCTACAATCATAATATATTTTGATCTCATCCACTTGTTACCTTGTCTTTCATCCTCAGTGCTTTGGTAGAAAGATGTTGTTACTCGATCATTTCCCTTACTCACATACTTAAGTATTTGATGGATCTTGATTGATTACACCACTCTACATTATATGGCATCCATACTCTATCAACAGAAATTTGTTGTGAGGAATGACATATCTATGATCGAGCTCAATACCATTTTTAATAAATGTACATCCATTGTCTCCACATCTGTAGACCGGGTAGCCATCTTCATCAGTACAAGCGAGTTGAACGAATTTCTTTGGAAAATATTTCTTGCATCTACATTCTGACATGCAGAGAGAATTTCTCATTGCAGTACCACACGACCCATGAATCATGAATTCACGCACATTGTTGTAATACGACTCATCAATTGACTATATGGGATCTTAGCTAATATTATGTGATCAATATGCAGCCCAGATGGGTATCTATCTTCACTTGATAGAAAAAGTAAAATATGTGCGTGTGAGAGGCCTCTTTCTTGAAACTTTATGGTGTAAATAGCTGTATAACACAAAATAAATAATTTTTTTATAAAAACATAAATTTATTATTTTGTAAACAATATAAAAACAATATATGTAATACAACTAATGTAGCTGCATGAAAGGTTCCAAATATTTTATTGCAACGAAGATCTTACATTAATTCATCCAACTTCATTTTAAAAAATCGGCAAACTATGTCGGGTCTATCCTCC
Organism: Perilla frutescens; assembly: GCA_026008535.1. Lineage (NCBI taxonomy): Eukaryota > Viridiplantae > Streptophyta > Magnoliopsida > Lamiales > Lamiaceae > Perilla > Perilla frutescens. The sequence continues at coordinate 37,594,243 of BRKX01000012.1, forward strand.
GCCTTCAATACACGACTTTGCAAATATCTTGCTATCTCGGGCTACTTGAGATTACATGTAAATGTTATAAACAAATCTGGATAACCAGTCTATTTGCATATTGTCATGACATCTTGGTAATTTTGTATCATATATCGAGCACCTCTAGTGAAGCTAGATGACAATACAATCTTTTTTTATTGTGTGGTCGAGTTATTCTCTCCCCTAAAATATGCATCGCACAATCCCTTGTAACTATCACTAGACAATGGATTCTGGTTGAATCAGATAAAATTTAATCTTGAAGATTCGATCATTGTGTAAGCATCAACAATAAATTGTTGAAATAATCTTCTAGCCGATAGAACATGATTAGTTTCACAATTTTGTTTGTGCAGACGATACGTAAAGAACTTTCTGATGCTGACCTTCTTTCTTCTGCCCGAATCATTTTTCTTTAAATTAGAAAATGATATATCTTCTCTGAATCCATCTTCACCATATGAAAAAAGTAAAATATTGAAGTCCCCAATATGAAGGATAAAGTTCATTAATGCATTGAAAATTGTCATTATTACACTCAACCAATATATCTCTGTGACCTAATGATGCATCGAAGTCTTCAACTATCAATGCAACAATTTTTGATACAGACGGCAAATTATATGTCCTGTCATCTGCAACTCTCCTGCATATGAGCTTTAACTTGATATCTGTGGATCCGGAGGTGCTGAGCATATCATGTGTCATTCTAAAAGACTTTACTAATATATTTTTATCATCAAGCATCATCTTTAATCCTTCTACAATATCAATTTCAATATTATTGGCACCAGTTGATTATCTGCATACAAAAATATTAACAATTTCAATTAGTTGTTTAAAAACAAATAATTATTTATATTGTTATTGAATGATACATATATAGTAGAGATAGTATTGAAGTAGGTGTACATACCTAACAAATGAGATCCTATTTGATACTTCAGTATCGGTGTCATATATGTATATTTGTGCAAATTTTGGAGATCCGCCCTCAATATGTATTGAACTACCTTTACGATGATAAGTTTAACCAAATAGTTTAAACACATATGGAGATCTACCCGTGTTCAAACTTGAGTCCAACTTGCCACCCATAGATGTGAAATTGAACATGTTATTAAACAATCACATGTTATTTAATATTTTCCAGTAAGTCTTACACTAAGATTATGAATTCCAGCATTGCTTTTCTCAAAGGGGATTCATTAATTACAATTTTTATTAATTAATTTACCGGAGTTGTCTTTTCCATTGCTCATATTTATATATGAAATTACTAGATGTGTTATAAATCAATGAATCATGTTGATGCAATAGATTCAAGCCATTTTCATGTTGCTCGAGCAGAAGCAGGGTTTCTTCATCAAGCAAATCATGACAGCTGAAAGGATTAGGGATAAATTTTGGGGATTCATATATGATCATGATTTTAGACGTAATTGTTGTTGTCGACTCGTCGGTGATGAGGATTTTTGTAGAAAGGTGGAGAGATAGAGTTCTTAGTAGAAATAGAATTCATGAGAGTGGCCGCATAAGGTTGCAGAACTCGCTAAGCGCTAGTGGGACGGTCGATACAAGCATAACGCCTATCCGCCTAGGTGTTTTAATTTTTTGTAATATATTATTTTTTATAGATATTTATATTATAAAAATCATATCATCATACAAGTTGAATTCTAGTTTAGTGATTAAATGCTATCCCTAGCACTTTTTAAGACAGGGATCGGTACCTTCAATTTAATTCTTGAAACTTTTTTTTACATGGTAAAACTTGACCTAAAAAAATTAGAATTAAAAAAAATTATGCAACTGGGTTCGAACTATTGACCTCCAGAAATAAATACAGAATAATGCTAGGCACTACCAACTGCACTATGGTAGATTATTGTTAATAAGTGCAAAACTAATTATACTTAACCGTATAATATTTCCGTTTGGCCCTTTTCACCATGACTACAAGTCATCAAGTGCCTAAGCGGGTGTCTAGGGTGAATCTTACAACCATTCCATAGAGGGTAGTGGAGATGATGATAGAGAGGAGGCTGAGGCAACGGTGGAGGAGGAGGTGGAGCTTTGAGAGCAGGATCAGAGATCTGTGATCATTTTCACAGCTAATGCTTCCATCACGATTTGGGTTACAATGGTGCCATGTTAATTCAGTGTGTGTGTGTGTGTGTGTGAGAGAGAGAGAGAGAGAGAGAGAGAGAGAGAGAGAGAGAATTTAGAGAATTTTGTAATGGGTAATTCATTTTTTTCAAAACGGCGCCACCTCATTATCCGACAAACCATGTCAGTTTTTAGTCAACATGTCAATAGTTAAGAACATAAAGTGTAATTAATTGTAATTCATCATATTTTTATTATAACCATAATAGTTTTGGACATGAGGTGTAATTTACTCAAAATTAAAAGATTGAATGTTATATAACATTCCAATATTTAAGCAAATTTTGAAAAATATCCCAACATTTTAATAATGTAATTTGATATCTAATATTTTAACATTTTTTCAAAAATATTTTGAGGTGATATTTCTACTCACAAAAATCTCACGCTTCTTGAGTAAGACATGAAATATTTCACTTGTCATGTCATACTAAATGATGTCATTTGTGTTGCAAATATTCAAGCTAAGTTTGGTGCAAATTTTCAACTTAAGTTTGGGTGGAATTATTTCTCCCAGTCCGCGGGCTTTCACTGTTTAAAAAAAAACTTCAAAATAAATATAATTTCAATAAATTAATTACTCAAGTTAAAGTTAAATTGATATTTATATATAAGGCTGGTCTCGTTTACATAAGACTGATGGGCTTGGCCCATTAGATGAGCCAGCCCATTAGGCCATTCACGAGCCAGCCAAACTAGTAGCCATCCCCAATCCAAAATAAAAAATTGGAAAAAAGGGGAAAAAGGGAAAGAAAGAAACCAAACCATGCAGCTCACGAATCACCGTAGATCTTCACTGTCCAATGTGAAGCTGCCGCCACCGGCATCGAGCAAACACAATCAAGACACCACCACCACCACCACTGTCGACTTTGGAACTTCACGATGATGATGTACACGAGTTCAATATCAACAATTCTACCCATTTTGCTATAGCTCTTGAATTTTTGAAGATAGGTTTCAAAAATTCAAGCTAAGCTTTTTAGTTATGTAGATTTAAGTTAAAAAATTAATTTTGTGTATTCCAATATTTTCACGTTAAAATTTTGGAGAACTTTTGTGTGAAATTTTAACAATTTCAATTAGTCAAACACATTACTTATCATGGTTAAAATTGAGGAGAATTTGAAAGATAATACATGTACGAGTACAGTACGGAGGTAAAATTTTCAAATACAATCTTACAAGTTAATCGGTGGTTGATAATTTCTAATATTTTCATTGATACTTTAATGTACCTTAGATTATACTTTAAGTTTGGCTGCATCTTTGATTGGTGTTCAAAGATCAATTTTTAATGATTTTAAGGATGAGTTTTTGAATTCTATATTATCAATCGCCAACATAGTGAGTGAAAAACTAAAAGTAAAGGTATATGATGTCCAAAACCATGATGCTCGGATTGCTCATAGAGTGAATTTCTATTCTAGACAAAACTACATAACTTGCACGTGCATGAGATTTGAGGAATGTGGATTATTGTGTTCCCATTGCTTAAAGATACTGGATAGAAATTCAGTCAAAGAAATACTGAGTCGTTACATTCTTAAAAGATGGATAAAAATTTGAAAAAAAAATATTTGCGGGACAAAGTTGAAAATGCATGTTAGTGCTACATTTTGCACTGATGAGTTTATCAAGTATTCTACTTTGCACTTATAGTAGTGTTTGATTATCATGATCTTTATGGCATAAATCAACACTAAGTATTTGATTTTTTCAAGTACTAAACATGCCATACTGAACAACGTTCGCAAGAATGTACAGAACGTGATCAGAACTTCAACGAAGATAACTCAAACATGAAGACAGGATTAAGTTGAAAATGAAGACAATTGTGCAACAAGACACAACTGAAATTGTTCAACGCACTGAGTATTGTTAGCTAGCTTGAGTGATAGCCAAAGGTCAGTTTGTGAACATATAATGTCATTCCACTGTGTTACCTGAAGTGAATGTTCAAGATCAACAATGTTCGTGGCAAAGTTTAAGGAACGTTTGTATGACTATCTTTTGTTCAGTTTGTTCTTCCAAGATCATTGAAGTTGTTCGAAGTTTGTCAACCAAGAAGAGATTCAAGATCATTCTAGAAGATGACTTAAATAGCTTGAAGAGCGCGTGATTGAAGATAAGGTAGAAGTTTAAAGATAGAAGAATTCTAACAAGACAAGTCTGCGGATTTAGATCTATATAAGAAAATTTTCTTATATAATGTCTAGTAGGATTAGGACTCTCTAATTACCATGTTAAGGCTATGTCTTGATCTATAAAGAACCTGGAATTAGACTTTTTAGAGACACCGAAAAAGAGAGAGTTTGCACTCATTATTTCAAGAGCTCTCATTATTTTGAGCCATATATAGTTTCGATCATGCTTAAGATAGATTATAGTGTTCTAGCTGTCGTGTATTGAAATACTTTTCATACACTTTCAAAGGTTTCTCAAGAGAGAACACATATGGGAACTAAATAGAGAGAGCCTAGGTTGTGAGAGGATCTCACAATTCAATTTTGTAAAAGAGGGTGTAAGAGTAGAAAGGGTATCAAGTGACGAGAGGTCAGTTGCGTATAATATCCTGAGTAACATTGAATCAGAATAGTGAATCATTTCCCACGAACTCGACAAATCCCAATGACATAGATCTGTTGATCGAATAGGGTTACCAATTCCTTGTGTTTTTTACATTCTGCATTTATTTTATGTTCTCTACAAACGTTAAGTACTTTATTGTAAACTTTGTCTACAAACATTCATGTACTTTATTGTGAACATTCACATAAGAGTATCTCTAATGGGGTGGAATATGTTGAGGTGGCACCCAACATATTCCACCCCTCAAGAAATTATGCATAGTAAAATGAGGGAGGAAGCTTCCTCAAATAAGATGGGAAAGCTGCAATAATATCTAGGAATTTAAGTGAAGGTAGACCCCATTTTGTTGTTTCTTTACACAATCTCTTTTTAATTTCTTTTTCAATTTCTTTTAGGTGTATGTGGGCCCTAAGTTTGAGAAAGTATTATTGTTGAGGAATATGTTTAGAGAAAGTATTTCTTTACCTTTTGAGGTGGCACATATGTGACAATAAAATACCTCAAAGTGAGAAAGTATCACTGGAGATGCTCTAATTAATGCTTCACAAACGAGCATGTAATTTCAGTGCACTTGATCAGAATATAGAGACAATACATTTCAAGGCTTGGAGGCATAAGATGGCTAGGAATTACTGCACTATACTTCTTAAAGCCTAAGCTAATGAAGAAGCAAAAAGAATTGTAGAAGATGAATCTAAGTGCATATCTGAGGATGTTGAGTCAGTAACAACTACGCTGAATTTAATCGAGGTCACAGATGTCTCCACATCATTAGTAAGTACAGTACTCAATCCATCAAAAGCAACAACCAAGGGAAGGAAAAAAATAAGAATTAAGGGACAACTTGAGAAAGACGGAAAGAAGAAGGGCAATAATGCAACAAACTTTAACTCAATTGAATGAGTTTGGCTCTAAAACTCCCAAACCTCGTTTATTTTGGATGAATATCAGATTGATACTTGTCTTCACTATCATATTATATTGTTATGCTTAATATATGATGTATTTTCTATTTATCTAACTCACATCTTTAATTCCCTTTGCAAATTCTTGAATTGAAGATTCTTCATTTTTTAATATATTTTGGAATTTTTAAGAGTTGTATTGGAACAAAATATTGATGGGAATTTATTATGTTGGTATTTTATAATTTTAAAATATTATTATGATGTAATTTCATTTCTTAGAAATTCATTTATGAAATTTATTTATTTATTTATTTATTTCAATATGAAAATAAACATTTATTCATTGGAGAGAATATGACACTTCAATGATATTAAAGTAACAGAATGTGTTAGGAAAAACTATCAAGAAAACCTTAATGATGGTTTTGATGAAATGTCAAAATATGTAGAAATTATTTCTGAAAAACTACAAGAGTTCTAAGCTAGAAAAAATAAACTGACAAAATAGAGACTCCAAAAAAATAACAACTCAGCTGAAGTTAGAAGTCAACTGCTTTGGAGCATGGTCAACCCAGCTAAAGAGATGCATCAACCAGTCAGGAAATAATCCAACTGAGAGTTAAAGCTCAAAAGTCAATTCAACTTAAATCAAACTGACGGCCAAGTCAGTCGAGCTAAAAGACGAATCAAGCTAATTGAAGAAACCGACATCAAGATGGTTTAACTGAAGACTGGAAGCATCCAAATAATGGCCAAAAAATCAAATATCAGCTGAACTGAAACCAAGAGACAAGTCAACTGATAATGGCCAGATTTAGAGTCAGCCAGCTCAGAACTTGAACTTGATACAAACTGTTGGCCAGGTTCAAAGTAAGACCAGTCAAGCTAACAAACTATTCATTAGTTTGTGAATAGTTGAACTGGCAAATAAGCTCAAAATAAGACCAGCTGAATTGACTAACTAGTCAAACAGTTGTGATCAGTTGAACTGGCAAAAGAGCTCAGAAGTTCAGCCAACTGAAGCCATAGCCGAACCAAGCTGTCTAGCCCAGAACTGAAAGATAAGCAGCTGGAGAACTGCCAACTAGACCAATCCAGAACTGAAAGATAAGCAACTAGAGAACTGCCAACTGGAGTCCTGAACTTGAAGCTGAGAAACTGATGAGTCTACCAAACTGAAGCTTCCCTCAGTTAATGCTCAACCAAAGATCTTGATATTAATGAAGAAGATCTTCGAGTAAATACTCTACAAAGATCAATTGGCTGAGCAACGGCTAAATTCAAAAAGGCTTCAACAGCTATAAGAATCAACTACCATTGGTAGTTCAGTAGAATCAATAATCGGTGGATCCCAACGATCACGTAGATCACTCATCTATATAAGAAGAGTAAATCTCATTTAATTCAAGACTTTTCGCCTCTAAGACTTTGGCAAGACTTTCGATTCCAAGAATTTTGCTATACTAATTCTTGCTATACTGAGCTTTCTTTCTCCCCCCACAGCTCAAGGATCAATCATTGTCAAGTTGCGAAAGTCACAACTGAGAAGAACATCCTAAAGAGCCAACCAGCTAGTTGTTGAAGAATTCCAGCAATAGCAAGCTTCTCAGTTCACGAAAGTCAACGATCAACTACTCAGCTCAATACAAGGAGCACTACAGTTGATACCAGTTTCAAGACTGTATTCTTGAAGATCAAAAGAGATCTAAAACCTTGAAAAGACAAGCAATAGCACCTTATTTCTCCAACGAGCAGTTAGGGATCGCAAGTGTGAGTTTGTCGACACTGGCTGAGGAGACCGCAGATCGACAGAACTGCATTTTTTGGGACAACACCAGTTGAAAATGAGACCGTAACTGCGTGAAAGTTTCCATCCACCAGGTTCAACAATTGTCTTAATTGTGTAATTGTAATAAAGGAACTTTACCATTACATAGTGAATTGCCCTTTTTAGTAAGGAAGAGAGGACGTAGAAGTTTAAGCTTTGAACCTCTATAAACTGCTTGTGTGATGAATTTATCACTTTATATGCATATCTTGAACTGCACACTCTACTCACACAAGCTGCACTTTTGAGTCAACTGATCATCTCAACTGACTATGTGCATTGATAAGTTATATGCAAGTCAAGGGCCCTATCTATTCCGCATTTGTTTTAAAGAATTTGAGTTAGTTTATTCACCTTCCCCTTCTAAACTAACTTCGACTCGCCCGGGACTAATAGAATGTATATTTGTTTCTTATATGATACATTTTTGCATGTCATTTGACACTTTTAGGCTGAATAAATGATAATTTCCAGACACAAGTGTTACTTTTTTGTTTAACATGTGATACTTTATAGCTAAACACGTGATACTAACATTATATCCAAACAAAATCTGTTTTATTAAATACATGTTATGGATGTTGTTGAATGAACATAATTGTAGCTAATCTAAAGCAATAACTGTTGTTTAGTAATAAACACAAATATTATTTTATAAGAAATTGATTATACCAAAATCACATGTGAAATGATACAAAATTTAACATTCAATAATATAAACCATCATTTCGTAATACATTCATTTTGCATCAATAATTCAAATCAATACATCATTATAAAAACTACATAAAAGCTATAGAGTATTAGGCCCGTACAATCATTTCCATGACAAAAACGTACATGTTTAAGCTAAATACTAACATACCCGAAAACCAATACAATTCCTCTTACAACAAAATAAAAACACATCAAGAGTTCTTTCACTCTAACAATCATCCAACAATATTCCAAAACTCCAAATATAAATTCAGAATCTAAATCATTTCTTCCTTAATTCATGAATGCAAGAACACACTTATACACCTCAAATCTCAAATCATTTGTGGCTGCAAGAGCAATACGAACACAATATAGTACTCGTGGCTTCTTTTGACCATAAGATTGCGAAATGGAAAAAAAATTATTACAAATCAGTTAAAAAAGAAAAAAAAAACTAAAGGGAATATATATATGTATGTATATACATATATATAATGAAATATAACATTAAAAATCATGAACTAAGAAAATATATATAATACATGTCTACTGCAAATTAAATAATTCAAACATAACACTATACTCTAATCTTTTCTCCATAAACAACCAATAATATAAAGTCTCATGCACTCATGATTTTACTAACGTAATATATGGACATAAATGTTAATCTAAACACAAAGATATCCAAAAGAAAAAACTACAAAAACCAAACACAAACAACTAAAATATACACAAACATTATTCAGGAACAAAAATAAATAAATTACGACACTATTATGTATAACAATTACTATTAATCATCATACAAAGTGACACTCACCACACACAGAAATAAAAATAGACAGATAAAGCATTATCAGTAACTAAACAACTAGATTTTGATACTTACAAGCATATCAACTGGTACCAATAATCATGTCAAATGATAATACACACATGCACGCATAAAATATAGTATGAAGCAAAATACCTAAAATCTGATACCTGCAACCATATCACCTGGTACCAGTGAGTATCCAATCTGATACTCAATACACATAAGTCAAAATACACAAATGCACACATAAAATATAGTTTGAATCAAATGACCTACAATCTTATACTTATAAGCATATCAATCGGTACCAATCAGCTTGCTAAGTGATACTCAATACAAACATGCACACATAATGATATTAAAGAAAACACTCAAACGAAAATCTCTGAACAACTAATGAAAATAGAAAACACAAAAAAGCACATAAAACCGCATCAGATGCAAAAACAATTACAATTTGATACTTATTTTCAATTTAAGTGGCACGCACAAAGAGATATTAATATTCAATATATTTGATAACATACATCTGACTAAAACAACGATAGAAACATCATTTATAATTTCTGACACAATTACAGGAAAAAAAATTAAAAAAAACATCTACGAACAATTACAAAAAACACAAAGAGATATACATAAAATAAAAAACTAAAAAAAACCCTAACAACTGATTTATGGCATACACCAAACACGATTTCAACAAAAAACATAAAAAATAAGAAGAGCGAGGATTACCTAACTAAATCAACTGAAGCGCGATAGATCGAGAGACAGAGAAAGACGCGATGGAGAAAATTAAAATAAATGGATTGAGAAACAGAGAGAGAGAGAGAGAGAGAGAGAGAGAGAGAGATAGATGGGTATAAAGAGGCTATGGTTTACCAAAATCGTAGACAACTAGGCTTTCACTTAATGGAGCTCAAAGAAAATGATGAATTTCCGGCGGTGAAGCGATAAATCAGGGACGTGGGGCAGATGAAATCGAAATAATGAAGAGAGAGAGAGAGAGAGAGAGAGAGAGAGAGAGAGAGAGAGAGAGACGACTAGGGTTTGGAATGGGGATTGAAATTAGAAAAAATAAATGAGATTGTTCAAGGTAATTAGTGCCGGGGTGCGGGTGTGGGTTAGGCCAGGAGGGGGGGTCAGGCATCTAATGGATTAGATCTCTATGCACCCGGTGTACATGAGAATTTACCTTACATATATTATACGACAAAAGTACAAGAGCATCAAAATTCTTATGAAAAAAATCGTAATTAAAATATTTTATTTGATATGTCGATATCTTGCTCCTGTATATTTACAACTTGTCGTTAAATTATGCCACTGTTTTTATAAGATTTGTTAAATCTACAGTGATCCATGTGGCTTGAAAAAAAAATTGTCTAATACTTAGTGAAAATATTTGTATAAACAATAATAACTTATAAAATTGTTAATAATTATTTTATGATGATTTAAAAATAATTAATAGTAAAAATGTTATTATTTTAATTTATGATTAAAAAATTGCATTCAATATGTTGTCGGTGTATATTTACACCCTAACCATAAATTATGCAAGTATTCTAATAAGATTTGGTAAATCTACATTGATCCATCAGCCTTGGAATATTTTCACTATACTTATAATAGTGAAAATATTTATAAAAACAACAATAAATTATAAAATTATAAATAAATATTTTATGATGATTTAGAAATAACTAATAGCACAAATATTATTATTTTATTTTATTGTAATTAAAATATTTTATTCAATATGTTGTCAGTGTATACTTATACATTACTAATAAATTATATTAGTGTTCTAACAAGATTTGGTAAAACTACATGCAAATTAGGGTTTGAGAGGATTCAAACCGGCTGAGTAACCTCCATGAGTTACCAAGCACCATTACTCCTCAGATATGTAACATTGACTCCCCTAGGAGTACTCCTCATGTGTGTTACAGATTTGAATTTCAATGTGAGCTATCAAGTGCACCTGCGGATCGGATGACTGACCCGTTCTATGACCCGTCCATTTCTGAGCCCTAAAACTGTAACGGTTAGGCCCCAGAAGCCCACGTATGCCCAAAGTCCAATTGCCAAATATCTAAGTCCGAGGACGAAACTGGACACGAGCGGACGCACATGTGTGCGCGCTTGTGGGCTCATGGTCCACATCCTTGTGCACTTTAGATATTACACTTAGGTGTTAAAACACTTAAATACAATTCTTAAATAGATTAAAAAATCAATATGAGATCATTAAATGTGCCTTAAACACATTTTCCCACACACCATAAATGTCCAATCATGTGACCGATTTCAACAATTAATTTCTCACTCATCGAAAATCGAATTTGAGAAAATAAAAATACTATGATTATCTACTACAAATATAGAACAAGTGTACGCTATTTAATTCCTCAAAAATTAAATAAATTAGTCACCAAAAATCGAATAAAATGAGTCACGGCTCAATTTATTACATTCAATTTTCCAACACACATTTCCAGGAAAACAAAGATGACGAGGAATATTGTGAATCACAGCAATCTGGAGTTAAGGAAAGATTTATCTTATGAGGAATATCCGGTGGCAATGTTGGATTGAAAGGTTCATGGATTATGGAATAAAGAGATCTCGTTGATCGAAATATAGTGGAGTCGGTGTGACAAAGAAGAGGCCACATGGGAAAAAGAGAATGACGTGATAGCTAAGTATCCATAGTTTATGGGACAAGGTAAGTAAATTTTGGAGATGAAAATTTTTTTAAGAGGAGGAGAATGTAGCGACCCGAAACTTTTTAATTAAAAAATGTTATTTCCTAACCTATGCATGATATATTATTTTTGGTTATGTTCCTATAAGTCGCGTCTATATCATTTTAACTATATTATTATAATCAGCAATGTTATTATATAATCTTCTTCTTCTTCTTCTTCTTCTTCTTCTTCTTCTTCTTCTTCTTCTTCTTCTTCTTCTTCTTCTTGTAATTGGTAATTGGTAAATATTATTTTTATTCATTTCAAAATTGTAAGCTATATGTTTTGATTTTGTAACCAATATTTATTTTTAACGTAGGCCCAAATGATTATTTATTTGCCAAGATAAATATATGTTTAAATTGAGCCCAGTTAACATTTAACCTAAGTTTTGGAAAAAAAAAATAGTTGTCTTCTTCTTCTTCTTCACGTGAGGAAAAATGAACATGCGCAGGACATTAGCTCCACGATCGATCTCAACTCCATGATTTGTCTTTTCACTCAGAAATTTAATTAGAAATCCTTTCAGAATTTTCCCCAATTAAATTATGTCTTTTAAAATCAAACTTTTCAACTCCAAATATTTCGCTTTAAAAAAAGACCCGATTGCTCAACTCAATCACCAATCTCAATTCAAACACCTCATTATAAATCATTTCTTTCCTAATAGCAATAGAGTTTCCTCTGAGGTATGTATATATATATATATATATATATATATATATATATATCTTACTTTTGCATTCCATTGAGGGAGTTGAGGTGGTAGATTTCCGTCGTTATTGTCGGTGGTGCGAGAATAGAAGGTGAGAGAGAGAAAATAATTGATGTAATGGGGGTTGGGATATCTGCCAAGAAAAGGTTAGAGGGGGAGAGAGAAAGTTCTTTGTGCTTTTACTGATGGTGGCCGAGAGGGTGGAGACAAAGAAATAGATGTTCTGTTTTTCTTAGTTCTTATTTTTTTTAATTGGGAGTTCTGCGAAAGTGATTGAGAGAGAGAGTGTGTGTAACACCCTGTATATTTGGATTATAGCTAAAAAATTTCTAAATTTATTTAGAACACTATAGAAATTTATTGGAGCTAAGATAAAGTAAAATGGATAAAAGACGCGATTTTAAGTATTATTTAAGATTGAAAAAAAAATTATAGTTGAAATATTTTTGACACGTGGTCAATAATGATTTTCGTGGAAATAGAACGACCTGAGAATTTCAATGATACTTTTAAAATTTTAATTAGAGGTCAAACAAACTCCTGACAATATTTTTGGTAAAATAAATAGTAATTTTTTATTCAATTTAAAAAGGAATCTTTTCTCGTTTTATTATCAAATGATATTTTCGGCATACCATTTTGAATTAATTTAATAGAAAATAACCCAATGAACCTCCCGGTATTTTTAGATTTATAATGCGAGATCAATTGAACTCCCAGTAAAATAAAGCAACTTTTAGTTGAGTCCAAAAAAAATATATTTCTTCAATATCATATTAAATATCCTAATAAAATATCTATAATTTTCTCCCCCCATTGATCCTTATCACCATCCCCATTCATATTATATTAGAGAAAGAGAGATAAAGAGGAGGGAGTGAACGTAGAGGAGGGAGTGAACGTGCTGAAAGAAAGAAGGAAAAGAAAGAAGAAAAAACAAAAGAAGGAAAGAAGATGGAGGGGAGAGAGAGAGTTGAGATTGAGAGAGAGAGATCCGAAAGAGAGAGAAGGGTGGAGCTGCCACCACCACCTCCGACCTGCCGCCGCCGGAGCACCGGTGAGCAGCCATAGCCGCTGCCATCACCGAGATACCAATTCCACAGCCACCCGTTTTCGTCGTCATCGTATCGGTCCATTTCTCATTCTTTTTAGCCCAAAATTTTAATATGTCGTGTATTTAAATGTGTACTATGTTTCGTATGTTGAACTCGTTTCCATCCGACGGCCGGAAACCGGCGAAATCACCGGAAAACAGAAAATACAAACTTTGCCGAACTGCTGCTGTAATTCTTGAATTTCGGCCTTTTCGGTCCCTCAAATCGAAAAATTTTATTCACGAAAGTTGCTCGAAATAATATTTCCTATATGCCCGTTGAATTTCGTAATTTTTGGACGAGTTTTGAAAAATCTCGATTATTTAATTTAATCAGTTATTTTTATACCGGGAGCATGTGTTATCGAAAAATTCTAAAATTCTCATTCTTTAGTCTTGGCATGAATAGTATCATCCCTGAATATTTTCGTAATTTTCGAGCGGTTAAAAAGTGTCGTGGCGTAGATCTGGTAGAATTTGGATAAATTGCAAATTTTGGAAAGAGACCTCTGTCAAATCGGTTGGTCCCAATAAATTAAGAATAATATTTTGGAATTTATTTCCTTCTTTGTCGGAATTATTCGAGATCTCTAGAGTCGCGTAATCCATTTCTGAAGAGAATAGAATTAAATAATAGCTTGGATTTCAATAGATTAATTCCCGAAAATATAGCGATTTTTTCTGAGTCGAAGATCAACCCTTGTAGGACCTGCAGAGCCTGCTAGGATTAATGAAACCATTTTCGAAGTTATTATGCCGCCATGTGCTCGTCATCCAGGTAGGTTATATATCTTTCTCAAATTATGTTCAGCTAATAAGCTCAACTGTTTATCAATTGTGAAGCATGAATATCTGTATCAAAATGATTTAGCTCACTGTTCGCGTTCGCCAGTATCCTACGAAAATATTGAGTGCTTAACTAGACTCAAGTTCGGATCGTTAAAGCTTTGGGACCGTATACACTATCATTTATTAGACAGCTAAGCTGGATGACGTGTATATAAGTTAAGACACTGTAGGAAGGGACAGTTGAGATAGAGCGTGAAAATAAGGTTAAAAGAAGCTTTGTATACATAGAATTCTTTTGAGATTTGAAATATTTCCATTGTTATACTTGTGTGGATACAATATTCATATTTATAAAATGTTTGTGAACTGTTTATCAAAATCTGCCCACTGGGTACGCTAGTACTCAGCCCAAATCTTTTCTAAAACATTTTCAAGTTGAGAGGCAGGCTGGAAGATGATGGAGTTGAGGCAAGGGCTGACTTTTTGTTATATACTTGCTCTTTTTGTGTTGTTCAGAAATCTTTGATACTCTAAATCAATTAAGTACTTGAAACAATTTACTTGAGTTGAATAAAGATGCTCCGCGCTTGTTCCGTTTACTCTGATATTGTTGGGGGGTTTTCGAATTAAACCACCGCAGGATCATTTGGTTGTTCATTAATCCATGTTCATGCAAATCATAATTTTATGTAACATGCATGTTTATCACAGTCTAATCAAAAAGCATGCAAAGCAGATTCGAATCTAATAAAGCGGAAGACATAGAAATGAATCTACTTAAAAATCGATAGACGGTCTGTGGACAAGATTAAAGATCTAATCTTGCTGTTGAATGAGCACAGTAATTGGCGCCACCTAGCACTCAAAAATTCGACCACCACTGTATTCCACTCCAAGATCTTCTGTTGTATTCCCGGACTGTATTTAGGTTCAGAGTGGGCTGAAATCTACTAGATAGAATTGTGAAATCTGTGGATAACTTTGAGAGACTAAGAGGGGCTGATTTCCTATGAATAATAATCATTAAATTTCGTGCCCCCCCTCCCCTTATATATAGGGAGGGGCGAAATTTCATGTTCCAGCCCTAATGGGCTTGGGCCTCTATCTCAAGTTCAATATCCAGTCCACTATCAGTCAATTGGGCTACAACAGGGATCTAGAAGAATATTAAATTGGCCCACTAATTTATTTAATATCTAATATCCAATAAACCTAGGATATAATTAAATAAATTAAGTTTTACTTTTATTCCACTAAAGAAGTAAAACTGACCTACCAATTTAATACATATTTACGAATATGCTTTCTCCTTTAGTCCAGCCATTCCCCGTGTTTAAGATATAATGTTCATTAATTAATTATGTAAGCCTCTGACAGCTATAAATAATTAACATCTAAAACCTTGAGTAGTACCACACAAGCTTTATTCATGTACGAAATAAATTCCACCTGCAGGGTTTCAACATGAACTTGTGCTTCCTCAAGAGAACATCATCAACCTGGCGTACCAGGACACAGTGCTCATGCATACTGCTCGAGACATCATGTATACATTGTTATTACCCAAGATATCGAATTCGATCTACGAAAAGATCTCACCCATTGATAAATCAAAGTAATAAACAACGCACACATATGCTCGCCAATATCACATGAGTTCAGAACCCGAACTCTGTGGATCTTTATTCTCTCAGTAACTGGGTCAGAGACAGAGAATAGTATCCTATCGTGATCTTCCTCAATACACTAACTAGTGTACTAGAATAATCAGTTAGTCAAGATAAACTAACTTATCAGATTATTCTACGGTGTACCGATGGTGTGTTCAGGACCATCTAAGCCGTGAGCTCTTTAATACATTACAAGGTTCTAATGATATGATCTTACCGTGTGACTCCCCACACCATATCATCTACAATGTAAGTATATGGAACATTGCATAAAATAATTTTAGAACATAATCTAAATGCAAACAGTGACTGCAATAACTTTCATTTCATATCATCATATCATCAGAAAAGTATACAAAGACAAGTCTTCCAGTATACAAAACTAACAGATATAGCTTGTCTTCAATTGTTTGAAGCATGTTATGATTTCAGCATTTTGCTATAATGTTCATTTATAATTGTTTGACGGGATAAGTTCCCTTTGATGATTGGTCATGTAACGACCCGCTTTTACGTAATTTGAATTATTTTAATTGCTTAATTGCTTGGAATTGAATTTTAATTTATTTCGTGATGCTCGATAAAATTAGACGGACTTAAGGGAGTCCAATATTGCGCCCCTAGTATATAGAAAAGAAAAATTTTAGAACTTAAACTTGGGCCTTAGAATTATTACATGAGCTTGTTAAAATATTTTCAAACTTATTTCTTTTATGCTTTAGAATTTAAAAAAAAAAACATAATATATTATTTTATTTTATTTTATTTTCAAGAATAAATATAAGATTACATAAAAATACTATTTTTATTTTTAGGATTAAGCATTGAATTGAAAATATATATATATATATATATATATATATATATATATATATATAATAGTAATAATTAAATATCATTTGTATCTTATCATCACCTAGAAGCTTCCAATCTCTCTCTAACTTCTTGAAGAAGAAGAAAAAAAGAAGATTTGGAATGATTGTCAACTCATTCCATACGTGTCATTTGTTGGAATGAGCAAAGAGGTGTCAATATATGGTTTAAGAGGTGATGATGAGTCATGTTTCAAATTAATCATTAAATATATACAAATATATATATGTAATGAATGGAATTGAAAAGTTTAGTTCTCCACGCCATCCCTCTCCCACTCTTCGTCTCTCTCTCCCCAATTCATTTCTCTCTCCCCTCTCAAATTCTTGAAAGGTTGTAGCCACACAAACATAGATACACTTGTTAATTTCCCTTCCTCGCATCGATCTCTACTCCAAGTAAGGTAATCCTCTTTATATATTTTCCTTCTTGTTTAATAATGTTGAATGGTGTGGCTAGATGATCGATTGTGCTCAAAATTATGTCTTTTCTTATGGGAAATCTGAAGACTTCTTCTTCTATCATCTCTGAATTTTGGGACAGCCTACACAACATCCCTTTAAATCAAATATCTTAATTTGTTGAGCCATTTCTGG
Source organism: Perilla frutescens (assembly GCA_026008535.1). Classification (NCBI taxonomy): domain Eukaryota; kingdom Viridiplantae; phylum Streptophyta; class Magnoliopsida; order Lamiales; family Lamiaceae; genus Perilla; species Perilla frutescens. The sequence continues at coordinate 37,611,772 of BRKX01000012.1, forward strand.
ACATCCAAACCTTTCTATACTTGTAGGTGCTTGTCTTAGCTTTCATATGGAACTTGAATCAGGTCATTTAAAGCTTTGTAGACGAAGTTATGTCCATTCTATCGAAGCTCGTCGTTTTTCCGAACAGATTTTCTGTACCCAAGTAACTCGACATTTTCAACCCTTTATCGATGAAATCTGGAAATGCTTATTTCACGAACAGTTTTAGATATATGCCTTGGGGTTTTGTTGAACTTGAAATTTCTTAATTTGGAGTTTTCGTTTGGGAGATATGATTTATTTGCTAGAACTGCTACACAAGGGAGTATGGCTGGAAGAAGAAGATGTTATTGATTTATGTTTTGGTGTTTGGGAAATTTCAGTTTTAATTTGTTTCAGATGTGTTTTTCTTTTAAGATGAAGAAGGAGAATGTCTACTTGCAAAATAAATTATTTAACTAGGCCATAACTTATTTCAACCTCAAAATATGTCTAGAAACTTTTCAAAATTTAGAATTTTTGGCTCAAGATTCTAATTTTTCAGATTTGATTAAATTGGAATTTGCCATTTTATTTAATTAATATTATTAATTTTAATACTAGATGCGACGCAATTATGATCATCGTCCACTGTGTGATTCCCTACTCAATTTTACCTGCTCTCTATTATCAGGTGGGTAAAGTTATTATCTGCAAAATAAAAGTATATGATATATGATTTTTGAGTCAGAAATGTTTTTAATCCAACTTGAATTATCGTTGATGGAATTTGGATAAGAATTGCGTTTCGTACGCACCAGAATAGTGTAACGCACGTACCGAGAGCGTGGCTTACACAACAGAGAGAATATGTCCTATGCATAGTTCAAGATGTATTCTAGATCAGAAGAAGAGTACTCACCCCCATGCCTTTAATATTTTCAGGTCAGTGAGCTTGGAGCAGTGTGAAGGAAATGGGATGTACATGGTTTTGATGTATGAGTTAATTATTTCAGTCTTTTGACCTTATTGCCTTAAGATAATTATTTTGAACTTGATGTTCTATGACGATTGCCTTTTGAATTAACTGAATCTAGTAATCAATTATTATGATTTTATCTATGTCTCGAATATAAATTTTATATTATAAATTATAAGTTTTCTCTTTGAAATGAATTTGGTGTTTATGAAATGCAGGTATTTTGATTTAAGAATTTATATTTCTGAAAAAAAATATAAATATTGTCATCTACTTTCCTACTTGGGGATTTCTAGTGTAATTATTATTTGAAAAAAAATACTAAAATTATTATTATTATTATTATTATTATTAATCGTTTTCCACTTTAAAGAATAGAAAGATTAACATTTTAAATTATAGAATTTAGGGTGTTACATTTAGTGGTATCAGAGCGGGTCTACCTTCCTGTAGATTTGAAGTGTTTTGAAAAGATATATTAGTTGACTTTATGGCACGCCACCCATTTCTGCCACGTGCTCCTGCTCCAAGGTACGTTTGTTTGATTAATTTATTTTGTAAAATTATTTAAGTGGTGGGCATGGAGAAAGAATGAGCAATGCTGAGAAAAGATTTATGCAAAGAAAGAATGTGAAACGATTTATGCAAAGAAAGAATGAGATGTTGAGAAATGATTTATGCAAATCAATTCTATAATTTTGAAATGCATGATGAATGACAAAGAAGTTACTTAGTCCTCAAAATTTAGAAGAATATAGAAGCTTCCTCCATAGATGTTTCCTTATTTAGATTCAAGGTATTTAGAGATTTATTAGTTAACTTGAACCTAGTAGTATACACTTCTTCAATTACCCGCACGCATCATGTGAAATATGAGATGAGGCCGATCAAGCGTCGAATGTGAAAAGAAATAACTTCATGCCAGATCTAATTAGAGCACTTTAGGGATTCGTCCAACATCCAAATGCAGAGCATAATGAATCAACAAAATGCAGCGCCCAATGCACCTACTCTGCCAACTATTAGTCAGGAGATCGATCAATTTCGTCGATATACTCCACCTACATTCCATGGTAGTATTGAACCTCTCATTTCCGAAGAATGGCATGATCGGAGAAGAGCATCAAGGCTTAACTTGGGACAAGTTTAAAGAGATCGTTATGTATAAGTACTTCTCTCGCGCTTTTCGCATGCAAAAACAAACCGAATTCGTGGAGCTGAGATAAGGGAATTTGTCCGTGAGAGAGTATGAGCAAAAGTTTAATCAACTCTCACAATATGCAGCACGTGTAATCAACACTGAAGACCATGAGACCGACTGGTTCATGAGAGGATTTTAACCAAAGATGTTTGGAATTCTCGAAGCTCAACGGATCACTGATTATGGTCAAGAAATTAGGAAATCTCATGAAGACGTTGTTAGATTAGACTTTGAACGGAAGGAACTTATGGCTGACTTGTATGCTCTCGAAATACGAGAATTCAATTTCATCTTGGGAATGGACTGGTTAAGTAAAATTTTTACGACAATATGTTGTCATGATCGAGAAGTAGCATTTCAGAAACCGAACAAGGAAGAGTTTATATTCCATGGAGCTAAGTTAGGTAGATGACCCAGAATAATATCAGCAATTAAAGCTTTAAAGATGTTGAGGAATGGTAAATGTCAAGGATTCTTGGCAAATGTGATCGAAACAACATCAACAGAACTAACATTGGATAGCATGCTAATAGTTAGAGATTTCACGGATGTGTTCCCTAAGGAGATACCTAGATTATCGCCAAATAGATAAATCAAGTTTACGATCGACATGGTCCCAGAAGCAGCACCCGTGTCCAAAGCACCGTACCGAATGACACCATCGGAATTACAAGATTTGAAGATCCAGCTTCAAGAACTTCTAGACAATGGATATATTCGACTGAACATTTAATCATCGAGCACCGATCTTGTTTGTGAAGACAAAAGATAGAAGTATGAGAATGTGTATAGATTATCGAGATTTAAATCGCCTCACTGTGAAGAATAAATATCCCTCACTGAGAATTGAAGATTTATTCGATCAACTTAGAGGAACAAGCGTGTTCTAAAAAAATAGACCTAAAGTCAAGGTATCATCAATTGGAGATAATCCCACTCGCAATTTGGAGTTGGCTGCTGTTGTGCCTGTATTGAATATATGGAGACATTATCTCTACAAAGATAAATGTGAGATTTATACAGACTGTAAGAGTTTAAAATATTTCTTCACTCGGAAGGAGTTGAACATGACGCAAAGAAGGCGGTTAGAATTAGTCAAATATTATGATTGCATGACCATGTATCATCTTAGAAAAACCAACGTTGTCCCTGACGCACTCAGCAGAAAGAAAGTGAATCCCACAAACGAAATCACGCAACAAGAGGAGTTAATTAAGGATTTTAAGAAGTTGAGTATAAAGATTATAGCCACACCAGAAGAAGCTAATGCTATAATTGCAACATTAGTTGTTCAACCGACGCATCGAGATTGAATTAGAATCGTACAAAGGGAAGATGGTTTTCTACAAAAGATATAAGCAAGAGAAGTGTCAGACGATTCTAAGGGATTCACAATATCATCATATGGGACTCTACTTTTTAAAGGAAGAATTTGCGTGCCAAACAACGACATAATGAGAGAAATCCTGGACGAGGCACATCGAACGCCTTACATGGCACATCCTGGATGTAATAAGATGTATCAAGACTTAAAAAGAAGTTTCTGGTGGTATGGCATGAAGAGATCGTTTGTGGATTACGTTGCACGATGATTAGCCTGTCAGCAAGTAAAGATAGAGCACCAGAGACCGTCAGGATTGTTGAATCTTTTGGAAATATCGGAATGAAAATGGAAGCATATTACAATGGACTTTGTAGTTAGACTTCCCAAGACCGTTAAGAATAATGATACGATTCGGGTTATAGTGGATCAATTGGTGAAATCAACTCATTTTTTACCCATACGAATGACGTTCACCATGGGTCAACTCGCTCAACTATACATTCGAGAAGTAGTCCGACTACACGGAGTCCCAATGTCCATAATATCAGATCGAGATCCCCATTTCACATCAAGATTCTGGAAGAGTTTACATGCAGCTTTGGGCACGAAGTTAAAGTTTTCAATATTGTATCATCCTCGGACAGATGGCTAATCGGAAAGAACTATACAGACGTTAAAAAATATGTTATGGACTTGTGTCATGGATTTAGGAGGCAACTGGGATGCGCATTTACCAATAGTAGAATTTGTTTATAACACCAATTACCACTCTAACATATAAAGTGTTATACGGATGAACGTGTAAATCGCCAGCATATTGGGATGAAGTTAGAGAAAGAAGGATTTAAGGCCTGTAATTATCAAAAGAACAGTGGAAGTAGTAAAGAAGATTCGAGACAATGTTAAAGTTGCTCAAGATTGACAAAAAAAATCGTACGCCAACAAAAGAAGAAAAGATTTGCATTTAGAGGTAGGTGATTAAATGTTTTTAAAAGTCGCTCCTATGAAGGGGGGTGCTATGATTTGGGAAGAAAGAAAAGTTGAGACCTCATTTTATCGCACCTTTCGAAATTTTAGAACGAATTGACGATGTAGATTATCGTCTAGCTTTACCACCTGAATTGTCGCCAATACACGATGTCTTTCATGTTTCTATGCTAAGAAAGTATTTGCATGAGCCAAGTCACACCATCAACTATGAGGAGATACAACTCAATAAAGATTTGACCTATGAAGATGAGTTTGTCGCTATTTTTCAATAGGAAGACCCATGAGCTGAGAAATAGACAAGTTTCGTAGAGTAGACATGGGAAAGAAGAAGCAACTTAAGAGTCTAAAGAAGAAATCCTAACTAAGTACCCATCCTTAGGACACCCAATAAGATAAATTTCGAGGACGAAATTTTCTTTAAGTGGGTAGGGTTGTAACGATCCGCTTTTACGTAATTTGAATTATTTTAATTGCTTAATTGCTTGGAATTGAATTTTAATTTATTTGGTGATGCTCGATAAAATTAGACGGACTTAAGGGAGTCCAATATTGCGCCCCTAGTATATAGAAAAGAAAAATTTTAGAACTTAAACTTGGGCCTTAGAATTATTACATGAGCTTGTTAAAATATTTTCAAATTTATTTCTTTTATGCTTTAGAATTTAAAAAAAAAACATAATATATTATTTTATTTTATTTTATTTTCAAGAATAAATATAAGATTACATAAAAATACTATTTTTATTTTTAGGATTAAGCATTGAATTGAAAATATATATATATAATAGTAATAATTAAATATCATTTGTATCTTATCATCACCTAGAAGCTTCCAATCTCTCTCTAACTTCTTGAAGAAGAAGAAAAAAAGAAGATTTGGAATGATTGTCAACTCATTCCATACGTGACATTTGTTGGAATGAGCAAAGAGGTGTCAATATATGGTTTAAGAGGTGATGATGAGTCATGTTTCAAATTAATCATTAAATATATACAAATATATATATATGTAATGAATGGAATTGAAAAGTTTAGTTCTCTACGTCATCCCTCTCCCACTCTTCGTCTCTCTCTCTCTCCAATTCATTTCTCTCTCCCCTCTCAAATTCTTGAAAGGTTGTAGCCACACAAACATAGATACACTTGTTAATTTCCCTTCCTCGCATCGATCTCTACTCCAAGTAAGGTAATCCTCTTTATATATTTTCCTTCTTGTTTAATGATGTTGAATGGTGTGGCTAGATGAACGATTGTGTTCAAAATTATGACTTTTCTTTTGGGAAATCTAAAGACTTCTTCTTCTATCATCTCTGAATTTTGGGACAGCCTACACACCATCACTTTAAATCAAATATCTTAATTTGTTGTGCCATTTCGGGACATCCAAACCTTTCTATACTTGTAGGTGCTTGTCTTAGCTTTCATATGGAACTTGAATCAGGTCATTTAAAGCTTTGTAGACGAAGTTATGTCCATTCTACCGAAGCTCGTCGTTTTTCCGAACAGATTTTCTGTACCCAAGTAACTCGACGTTTTCAACCCTTTATCGATGAAATCTAGAAATGCTTATTTCACGAACAGTTTTAGATATATGCCTTGGGGTTTTGTTGAACTTGGAATTTCTTAATTTGGAGTTTTCGTTTGGGAGATATGATTTATTTGCTAGAACTGCTACACAAGGGAGTATGGCTGGAAGAAGAAGATGTTATTGATTTATGTTTTGGTGTTTGGGAAATTTCAGTTTTAATTTGTTTCAGATGTGTTTTTCTTTTAATATGAAGAAGGAGAATGTCTACTTGCAAAATAAATTATTTTCAACAAAGACCTTAAACTTTCATAAATTATTTAATTAGGCCATAACTTATTTCAACCTCAAAATATTTCTAGAAACTTTTCAAAAGTTAGAATTTTTGGCTCAAGATTCTAATTTTTCAGATTTCATTAAATTGGAATTTGCCATTTTATTTAATTAATATTATTAATTTTAATACTAGGTGCGGCGCAATTAGGATCCTCGTCCACTGTGTGATTCCCTACTCAATTTTACCTGCTCTCTATTATCAGGTGGGTAAAGTTATTATCTGCAAAATAAAAGTATATGATATATGATTTTTGAGTCAGAAATATTTTTAATCCAACTTGAATTATCGTGGATGGAATTTGGATAAGAATTGCGTTTCGTACACACCAGAATAGTGTAACGCACGTACCGAGAGCGTGGCTTACACAACAGAGAGAATATGTCCTATGCATAGTTCAAGATGTATTCTAGATCAGAAGAAGAGTACCCTAAATACATTATTCCTGCGATTTAAATTCAGTTGGATAAATAGAAAGAAATGTGCATGATCCCCCACCACTGATACATTTTAAGAGTACTCACCCCCATGCCTTTAATATTTTCAGGTCAGTGAGCTTGGAGCAGTGTGAAGAAAATGGGGTGTACATGGTTTTGATGTCTGAGTTAATTATTTCAGTCTTTTGACCTTGTGGCCTTAAGATAGTTATTCTGAACTTGATGTTCTATGACGATTGCCTTTTGAATTAACTGAATCTAGTAATCGATTATTATGATTTTATCTATGTCTCGAATATAAATTTTATATTATAAATTATAAGTTTTCTCTTTGAAATGAATTTGGTGTTTATGAAATGTAGGTATTTTGATTTAAGAATTTATATTTCTGAAAAAAATATAAATATTGTCATTTGCTTTCCTACTTGGGGATTTCTAGTGTAATTATTATTTGAAAAAAAATACTAAAATTATTATTATTATTATTATTATTATTATTATTATTAATCGTTTTCCACTTTAAAGAATAGAAAGAGTAACATTTTAAATTATAGAATTTAGGGTGTTACAGGTCATTGATTCAAATTCTTTCTGAACGCCTTAGTGCGTGGTTCTATTACAGTTACAGAGGTTATGCTGCCCAATTTCTGAGAAATATAACTTATTCTTGTCTCAAAGCTATTTAATTTAATTATCTTTATGCAACAACTCCTTCCCCCTTTCCCCTATTAACACTCCGGTCCTTTGTCACTATTCTTTCGGGATTGGGGCGTTAGTGTGTGTGTGTGTGTGTGTGTGTGTGTGTGTAATTTAGTTTTCTTGAATGGGTGTTGGCCGAAGGTGTTGGGTGGTGAATTTATTGGCGTTAAATGGGCAGGTAGAATTTAGGGATTCGGGCTATGCTATTTGTTTAAATTGGGCAACAATCATGCATTATTTATTATTATAGTTATTCATAAATTTATTATTATATTTTATGTTAATAATTATATTTAATTTAATTTATTAATAGGTGGCGCGTTGAGTTAACTAACACCCTATTTTTTCAACGTCAAGTTTCAAGTCAAGGTGGTGAATCTGATGTGACACATATTATTTATCCTTATTATGCTTTTATGCAGGTTTACAATTATTAACCTACGGGTTTCAACAATTATTGGCCGACGGGCTACATATGTCCCTAATTTAGCCATGGACTATCTATAGTTTAATTTGTTATAATTGTATAATTTGGATAAATGTGGTCACCACTGAGTCAATAGTACTCACCCTAAATTATTATTTATTTCAGCTTGATGTCGGGCGATGTGAGTACATGGCAAGATGATGGTCGTTGAGAAAAAATAAATTAATTTATATTTTTACTATTCCGCTAAAAACTCTGAATAAATACTTTTCTATTATTAAATAAAGTGAAATTCTTTTTATTATTGTTATTATTTATTTTTATAAAATTGGGGTGTGACAGTCATCGCCTTTTTATTTTTAACAGCAATTTTTAGTAAAAAACGTGATACTAAAATAAACATGATACTTTTTAGTATTAGAAGTGATATTTTTCAGTATTATAAGTAATATTTTTTTATTTGATATAATACCTTATGTATGCCTGATGTACGAGTGACCACTGATAATTGGTATTTTTGCACCAATTCTATAGGTTTGAATGATCTTAAATGCATAAATTGTGTGTGTACTTTGATTCTATTATGCCAATTGACCCTTGTTTTGTAGATTTGTTTTCTTTTTCTATGTTGTAGGTAATTGGAGCTTAAATGAGTCATTTTTTAGTGTTGGACAAAGTGGGATAAAAAAGACAAGAAAAAGACCAAAGAATCAAGCTTCAGACGGACGAGAAACACGACCTCAAAACGCGAGTTCCAAGTGGCCGTATAAGTCATAAAGCCACAACCTGACCTCAAAGCATGACTGAAATCCCGTGATGTAGTGCTTCAGAACCGTGAAATCATGTTTCAGAAACGCGACCCACAAGTGCGACTTCCTAGAGTTGCGTCATTTCTCATTTAACAGCGCAGGTAGAGAACACGAGCCAAATCACACGCCGCAGAGCTTCAGAGCATTGGATTTCTTCTTTGGAAACACAACCAGGAAACTCGACCTTCTCAAGTCGCGTGATTCACTTGTGCAAAGCACGAACTCAAAACACAAGGGCCCTGCGAACGCATTTTCTCTTAAAAACCATATTTTCTGTGGATTTTGTTTCATTTTTTATTTATTTTTAATTCCCAGATATTTTCTAGTATATATACCTATCTCTATTCAAATTCTAAGGCAAGCCTCTCTTTCCATATCCTCATTTTAGAAAGTAGAGAGTGAAAAGAGAAGAAATATAGCAAGAAGAAGAAGAGTTGAAGCAAGATTGAAGACCAAATTCTCCTCTTGGGTCATTTGTTCTTTACTTTTGTTAAAACCATGAATATCATTGGGATGATTTTGTTAACTATCTTAGCATGAGTAATGATAAGTCCATTTATTTCATGTTTTTATGGGCATTTTATCCTCTATAAATGTCCTTTTTAGTGTGTTTTGAGTTGAAAAGAACCAGGTTGCCGTCAAAGGGCATTCCAAGAGTCGAGTCTGGCGGAAGGGGCATTTTATGCCCAGTTATTCATGGTTATCTCACACATATGTTCATCAGAGGCATAGGGGACTTCTTCAGTATCCATCCCACATTCGGTCGGTGAAGTGGACATATCAGATACGGATGGAGCTGACAGATGATGCCATGCCCACAGTACTCGCACAGACTCGACCACAGGACAGAATGGGCATTCCAGTGAAACTCGGGATTCAGTTGAACAGAGAGCTGGTGGAAGATAGCTACATATCCGATGGAGAGTTGGAACTAAGCTGGACTCCTGGAAGGTGCTGCAACAAAGAGATAAGCTCAGACGAAGGGAGAAAGCACAATCAAAAGAGATAAGAGCAATCCCTAAAAAATAGGGATTTGATAAAACTGAAGCTTATCCAGTCAAAGTCAGAGAGGGCACGCCGTTCCGGAATTTCAGCAAAAGACCCCCGCTTGTGGGGGAAACCCCACTTGGAAATGTAGTTATTTAAACAAGTTTAGTCTCTGGGAAAATCATCTTTAGACAGTCTGAAATATTTTACATTTACATTTCTGCATTTTTTTACTTTCAGTACGCTGCTTAGGTAGCCAAACAATCCGAAAGGTCTTAAACCTTCGAGACTTAGGTTATAATCATGTTTTCCGACGTTGGAGTCGAGTTTTTGCTAAATTAATTCAGTAAGTTCTTGTTTATGTTGATGTCTTTAAATTCTGCAGTTTTAATTATGTCTAGCCTTCTCGGCCAGATCTTTAATTCTGGCATTTGAACAATGAAATTGGTTTGAGCATAAATCTGGACTCGTGAGGCCAAAATGGACATAGTATTGCATGATTAGTTTCTGTTAATTCTTGAGCCTTGTTCCATGTGAGTGTGTGTCTGAAGTGCCCAATGTGGCTGATCACTCGTTAGGTAAAGAGGGCACACCACTATTAATTGAATTGGCGAATCGTGACTGTGTGTCGGTTCATATAGTAATAAGGGAATTAATGGGGTGTTGTGGGCACAAGAGGAATCAGTTGAATACAACAGATCTAGGTCCGTCTAGGGCACACTACTGCTTGTTTGCTTACATCTCTTAGAGGAATCGGGAGGTGGGTAACTGGTTAGGGGTTTAATCGAAGAGGAATCACTTTTAAACCTAAAATGAAAGAATGGATGAGGAGACGCAGAGACGAATCCGGTCACCATAACTAGATGACCTATCATGTATGAAAATCGGTGTGCCCATGATCGAGTTGTTTTATGTTTAAATCAAATTCTAATTCAAATGTCAAAACCTTTTGTTATTTGATATTTTCTTTAGTTTCTTTTGCAGATTTACATTCAGTATAGTGACAACACCAAAACCCCCTTTGTGATTGGTTACTTGAGGATAGAATCGCGACAACTCTCTGTGGGATCGACCCGTACTCATTGGCTAGCTATGCTAGTTGTGGGCACAGGAGTTTACAAATATATTTTTGAGTGCGAAACGACCGCGCGTCAGTAACTAATCTATTTTGCACATGAGGATTTAAAAGTACTTGGGTTAATGCATGTTTACTATTTTTAATTGTGTGTTTTGGTTTTAATTCTCTCTTCATATTCTTGTTCTGTATGGGTGTTGATTGTTTGGCAACCAATTAGCATGATTAAGTCTATTGATCCATAATTCGAGAGATGAGTTTCAATAGAGGCATTTAAGAATTTAAAGCATGATAACCAAGAATTTTTTAGAGAATTGAGGTTATTATGAGAGTTTGGAATCTTGAGAGCTCTTGGTAACTACATCCTAAGAATCTATCGGAGACGGTGATCTTAGGGGATAGCTCACGGCTTAATACCTTGAGAGACAATTTAGGCTAGTTAAGTGAATTCTCTAGAGAATTACCAACCTCAACGGAGCATTCAAATAAGATAGAGAACATGTCATTAACCTAAGAAAATTAAAGACCTCGTGTACTTCTTTCTCAATCAATCAAATCTTGAAATAGTAGTTGTGGTTTATTTTGATAGTGTTTTCTTATTTACTTTTGTTGATTGTTAATGAACTCAATTGCAAATTCATTATTTAGATAACAAATATGAATCAATGTCATGGTACGTGCGTGTTTAATTTTTTTTTATTTAAACTCGACCCGGTTCATCGCCTTTTTATTTTTAATACAATAGTTAATGTAATAAATAATAAAATAATTATCATCGATTACAACCACAATAATCTTTAAGACAAAAATAAGAAAAAAATGGTCTTTTTCTTTAACACAATGAATATAAAATAATTATTGCTCAATGCAAATATTTAAAAGTAAAATAAAGGAAAAATTGAAAAAGAAATTCGTGGTTAGCAAGATTCGAGCAAAGACAAGCCAAACAACCATCATACTACTCACCCTCACAAAATCGGCTTGTAAGGGGAGGGTTGTTCTCACCTTAATAAGTGGCAACATGAACAGGACTTTAAGGCAGTTGGTCTTCCCGACCAACATGAACTTGCGCCCAATGGGCATTACACTCCCAGCTGTGACTCAGAACTGGGATATTCACGCAAACTTTATTCAGATCTTGCCGAAGTTCTACGGAATGCCTGGAGAGGATCCACAGAGGCACTTGCAAGATTTTGAGATGGTTTGCCAGACTCAACCATCCGACCATGGATGAGAAGAGTATGTGCGGTTGGTCTCGTTCCCTTTCACTCTTCAAGATGGGGCACGGGTCTGGCTGTACACACTACCCACTGGCGCTGTGACCACATGGAGACAACTTCAACAGAAGTTTTTGGAGAAATATTTTCCAGCATCCAGAGTGCAAGAAATGAGAAGAAGAATAGGGAGCCTGAAGATGGGAACTAACGAAAGTTTCTATGACTATTAGGGAAGATTCCAGGCGATGCTGGCAAAATGCCCACAGCACCAGATTACTGAACACGATTTGATTTAGTATTTCGTCGGAGGATTGAGACCACATGAGAGGACGATCGTGAATGCCTCATGTGGAGGATCCATTTTGAACAAACAGCCTGTTGAAGCATTCAGAATTCTCACAGAAATGGCTGAAGACAACCGAGATTTCGGTGGAGAGGGCATTCGGGTTGTAAGTGAAACAGAAAGGACACCGGACCAGGACAGTAGGATTGATAGATTGTGTGACAAGATCGAAAAAATCTTATCCGGTGCAAGCATGGTGAGGAAGCCCAGACCTTGTGGGGTATGCAAAAGCATATCTCATTTCACGGATGAATGCCCTACTCTACAAGACGAAATGGAAAAAGTGAATGTTGTAGGTGGTCAGAATGGGCATTCCAGAAGATATGATCCCCATTCCCAGACTTATAATCCTGGCTGGAGAGACCATGAAAATTTTAGATGGAGAAGGCCAGAGGATGGGCATCCTGCACGCCCATTGCCACCACCAGAGGAGAAAATGAAGTAAAGGCTAGAAGATCTTGTGTTTGCTATGGCTGAGGAGAATGAGAAGTTTAAGCAAGAGACCCGAGCTGGTCTCTCGCACATGAGCAAGCAAATCAATCAATTGACTCAAGCCATGCACAAGATGGAGGAGAAAAATGGGAAGCTGTCATCCCAAGTTGAGAATCCGAGAGAACAAGTGAATGTAGTAGCATTGAGGAGTGGAAAAGAGCTTCCGGAGATGGTCAGGCCGAGAGAAGAGAAGAATGATGTGCCCTTGGAGGAAGAAGTAGAAGAAATTCCCATAGAAGACAAGGCACAAGAAGCTGAGCAGACTGATGCTGTGCCCATTCCGGAAGTAAAGCAGCCTGCCAAAGTGCCCATTCCAGAGAGACGGAAACCTCCCTTTCCAGGGAGATTGGCACAAAATAGAAAAGAAGAGAAAACCAGGGAGATGCTAAAGGTGTTCAGTAAAGTGGAGATCAACATTCCACTGATCGAAGCAATCAAGCAAGTACCGCAGTATGCCCGGTTTCATAAAGAACTCTGCACCAGAAAGGTGCGCTTTAATGATGATGCGAGGTTCCTAGTTGGGGAGAATGTATCGGATGTAATACAGAGGAAGCTACCTAAGAAGTGTGATGATCCAGGGATGTTCATGATTCCTTGCATCATAGAGAACAAGAAAGTTGAAAAGGCCATGCTGGATTTGGGGGCATCAATCAATGTAATGCCCCTGTCGGTGTTCAAAGAATTGAGGATTGGACCTCTAAAGGAGACCCGTGTGGTCATTCAGTTAGCTGGCCGGTCCAATGTTTATCCAGAAGGCCTCATTGAAGATGTATTGGTCAAGGTGGACGAGCTTATTTTCCCAGCAAATTTTTATGTGCTTGACATGGGCACAGCGACTTCAAAATCTTCAGTTTTGTTACTGGGAAGGCCTTTCATGAAGACAGCTTGAACCAAGATTGATGTTGACAAGGGCACACTGACGTGTGAGTTTGATGGGGAGAAGGTGATGTTCAACATTTTTGAAGCCATGAAGCACCCCCCGGATACAGAAAATTGTAATTTTGTGAACACATTTCATTTCCCGAGCCATTCTACTTTATCAATGGTAAGCAACAGAGAACCACTAGAGTGGGCATTGTGGGATGGACTGAATGACCAGGATGCCCTGGACGAGAATGATGACATAAGAGATGGAATTATGATGCTGTATTCATTAGAAGAAATGCCACACGGATGTGTGGACTATGGTGTGCCCATTCGGAGAAATGATGACAAGCTGATGCCTTCTATCATCAAAGCTCCCACGCTGGAGTTGAAGGCATTGCCAAGGCATTTGAAGTATGCCTACTTGGGAAATAATGAGACTCTCCCTGTAATCATAAGTCTGGGGTTGAATCAAGCTGATGAGGATCACTTTTTGAGATTGTTGAGGTTGTACAAAGAGGCACTCGGATGGACTTTGGTAGATATAAAGGGCATTAGCCCAGCGGTTTGCATGCACAAAATATTGTTGGAAGATGATGCAAAACCCGTTCGTGATCCACAAAGAAAGCTCAATCCAGTGATGAAGGATGTGATGCTAAAAGAGATAATTAAGCTTCTGGACCAGGGCATTATATACCCAATTTCAGACAGCAAGTGGGTCAGTCCAATCCATGTTGTGCCCAAGAAGTCGGGTATTCAAGTTGTAAAAAATGAGAAAGGAGAGCTTGTGCCCACACGATTGCAAACTGGCTGGAGAGTTTGCATCGACTACAGGAAGTTGAACACGGTCACGCGGAAGGATCATTTCCCACTTCCATTCATTGACCAAATGTTGGAAAGACTTGCAGGAAACAAGTTCTTTTGTTTCTTGGACGGATATTCTGGATACATGCAAATTGCAGTAAGTCAAGAGGACCAGGAGAAAACAACATTCACGTGCCCATTTGGCACGTTTGCCTATCGCAGAATGCCCTTTGGCCTCTACAATGCTCCTGGCACATTTCAGCGTTGTATGATGAGCATATTCTCTGATTTGTTCGAGAACTGCATTGAAGTATTCATGGATGACTTCACAGTGTACGGGAGCTGCTTTGATCGATGTTTAGATAATCTGGAAAAGGTGTTGCAGCGTTGTGTGGACAAATGCCTGGTGCTGAACTATGAAAAATGTCATTTCATGGTCAGAGAGGGCATTGTACTAGGACATGTGATTTCTGAAAAGGACATTGAAGTCGATAAAGCTAAAGTGGATATAATAGAAAAATTGCCATATCCCACTTCGGTGAAGCAAGTGAGAGGATTCTTGGGGCACGCTGGATTCTACAGGAGATTCATCAAGGATTTTGCAAAAATTGCCCAGCCTATTACTCACTTATTACAGCAAGATGTTCCATTTGAATTCGATGAAGAGTGTAAGAAGGCATTCAATTTTCTGAAGAAGTAACTGGTCACGGCACCAGTCATTCAACCACCAAATTGGGGAATGCCCTTTGAGATTATGTGTGACGCTAGTGGCTGCGCTGTGGGCGCTGTACTGGGTCAGAAGAGAGGAAAAGAAAGTCATGTAATTTACTATGCCTCCAAGACTCTGAATGGGGCACAGTGTAATTACACCACTACTGAAAAGGAGCTATTGGCCGTAGTGTTTGCATTTGAGAAGTTTCGATCTTATTTCTTGGGAGCAAAGAGCATTGTCTATACAGATCATGGTGCACTAAGGTACTTGATGGCCAAGAAGGAGATGAAACCAAGACTAATTAGGTGGATCCTGCTTTTACAAGAGTTCGATGTCGAGATAAAAGATAAGAGTGGGGCACAGAACTTGGTGGCTGACCATCTGAGCCGGGTGCTGAATGAGAAAGGCGACGAAATGCCCATTGTCGATCATTTTCTTGATGAGCATTTATATTCAGCAAGGGGCACACTAGCACCCTGGTATGCGGATATAGTGAACTACCTCGAGTCTGGAGAAATGCCTATTGGGTACTCAAGGTACCAGAAAAATAAACTAATGTATGAGAACAGGTTCTATGCATTGGATTGCCCTGTTCTATGGAGAAGATGCGCTGATCAAATCATCAGAAGATGTGTCTCTGATGAAGAGATAGATGAAATTCTAAAGCATTGTCACAGTTATGCTTGCGGAGGGCATTTCGGACCAAACCGAACAACAAGGAGAATTTTGGATTGTGGGTTCTTTTGGCCCACAATATTCAAGGATGCCCACAATGTCTGTAGAAGGTGTGACCAATGCCAGAGGGTAGGGAACATCACAAGAAGGAATGAAATGCCCATGACACCAATCATGCCCGTGGAGATTTTCGATATTTGGGGGATGGATTTTATGGGACCCTTTCCAAATTCGAGAGGGAACCAATACATTATCCTGGCAGTTGATTACGTGTCCAAATGGGTAGAAGCAAAGGCTACCCCTACCAATGATGCAAGGGTGGTAGCCGCATTTCTGAAATCCCACATTTTCAGTCGGTTTGGTGTGCCCAGGTCCATCATCAGTGATGAAGGGACCCATTTTTGCAACCAAATGCTGGAAAGATTGTTGAAGAAATATGGGGTTCACCATAGAGTCACTACACCTTATCACCTCCAGGGAAATGGCCAAGCTGAAGTCTCAAATCGAGAAATTAAAGCCATTCTTGGGAAGGTTGTAGCTCCAAACCGAAAAGATTGGAGTGTTCATCTGGAAGATGCCCTGTGGGCATACCGAACTGCATTCAAGACTCAAATTGGGATGTCCCCATACAGGATGTTATTTGGAAAGTGTTGACATCTGCCAGTCGAGTTAGAACATAAAGCACGATGGGCACTTTAGAAGCTAAATATGGATCATGACGCCACTGGGCATTTCAGGAAATTTTAAATTCAAGAGCTAGAAGAAATGAGAATGGAGGCCTATGATAATTCGGTTCTGTACAAGGAAAAGATGAAAAGGCTCCATGATCAAGTAATTCGGAGGAAGAGATTCATCCCGGGGCAGAAGGTACTATTGTACCACTCAAGGTTCAAGCTTATAGGAGGAGGACTGAGGACCAAGTGGGTTGGTCCATTTGAAGTATATGCAAAATGCCCAAATGGGGCAATTAAGCTGATAAATCCCGATACTGGAGGGCACTTCAAAGTGAATGGTCACCGTGTGAAAGCTTATCTGGGGCACTCCGATGAAGATGCCACAGTGATTTGGCTCGCGGAGCCCACTTACGCTTGATCTGGGGTGATTTCGTGCCCACGACAATAACTGGGGCGCTACTGGGAGGCAACCCAGGTTTTTTCTTGTCTTAATCCATTTTTATTTATTTTTAATAAGTTTTCCAGTTGATTAAACTAGTTTAGGGAGCAATTTTACGCTTGTTTTGGATAAGAATGATGTTTGCAGGTTTAGATAAGGAGAGAGAAAGATGAAGATAAAATAAATCCCTTGGAAATAGGGATTCTGAAGTGAGGCACTCTGGAGAGATAAAATCTGTTCCGATTTTTCAGGGATAAGGCTTATCCATTAACATAGGGCATACTGATCCGGGAGACTCCTAAGGAATTTGGAGAGTCACAAGTCAAATCATGAATAGTGATCCCTTTAATATAAAAGCCTTACCCCACAAAATCTCCACTATCACTTTCACTCGCCTTTTACAAAAATCAGAAACTTCTCTCTCTCGATTTTTCGGAAACCCTAATTTCTGAAAACCTTCAAAAATCCAACAATGGCGAAGACAAGAGGCAAGAAGGTTGCACCAAAAGCTGGACCTAAGGCACGCCTGGATTTTGAGACCCCCACTATCTCTAAAGAGCCCTCTCTGACCAAGATCGTGAAGAAACCCTCTGTCAAACCCAAAGGGAAAGCTGCGTCTGAGGCAGCCATGTCGAGCAAACATGCCAAGGAAAATCCGCTGGAAAAGGAAGCTGCGCCTGAGGTTGAGGTGATAGAAGAAAGCTCCGCAACCCCGACTCAAACGGAGCAGCAAGATGATGAGGCGACTGCAGAGGGCATGCAGGAGGAAGAGTCTACTGAAGAGCTTGCGCCAAAGTCTAAAAAAGTGGCTGAAAAGAAGAAAGCTAAACAGCCAGTTAAAGCTCTGACCCCTGTGCCATCGGTGGAGATCGAAGACGAGGAAGATGACGAGGAAGGAGAGGAAGTCGAAGGACAAGAAGGAGTTGAAGAGGAAGGAGACAGAGACATTGAGCTGGACAAATACTTGACTGAAATAGAAGAAATTGAAGTTGAAGCCCCACCAAAGAAGGTACCACCGTTTGAGGAGGAGAACGAGGCACCCGCTGACATCAAGAAGCGGGCACTGGAGAAAGCAAAAGGAAAAAGGAAGGTTGGAGAGCGCATTCCAGAGCCAACCGAGCCAGAGGTGTCCCAGCAAAGGGATACCAAAGAAGAAAAAGAGCAGCAGGAGCCCAGTGCGCCCTTCCAAACACAAGCAGGCTCTGAAGAGCCCTCGGAGGACTCCTCACCCAGGCAAAGGGTGGGGAAATCTGTTAGTGTGAAAGCCAGAGCCAAACTGGCTGGAGAGGCCTCTTCACGGAAGAGGAAAGCTGAAGAGGGCACTTCAGTCCCTGTGCCTAAAAGAGACAGAGGGGTGGGGAGCCCCACACCAAGTAAGCCCAGCAGTGGCCCGCCACCAGTCAGGGGCATCATCAACTCAAAAGGAGTCCACCGTGAGACGCTTGCAGCTCTTGGTATAGAGCAGGAGGTAAGGGATTTGTTTTCTGCAATTGGTTGGGAATGAATTTTTAGATATGGAATGTGTTATTTTTCCGTCGTTGTCTCGTGATTTTGTCCAAAATTTGAAAATTAAAGCTGTGAACAAGCCTGCTACATCCACTAGGGTTTTATCTTTTAAACTGATGGGTAGGAGTTACTCTGTGTCTGCTGATGATTTAAACATGTTACTGGGCATCGTGACATACTTGGACCTCCAGGAGGAGGAGTATGTCGATGTTGTGACTGTAGTGCCCGACTCTGCAGAAGGAGTCGACGCAAAATGGGTAGATATTGGGGACGGATCTGTTTTTCAAAGCGGATCCACAAAGGGATATTTCTTAAATAATGATGCTTTGAGATTCTGCCATAGGGTGTTAGCCTATAATTTTTTCGGCCATAAGGACAGCTCTAATTCAATCACCAATCAGGAGCTATTTATTTTGTGGTGCATGGTTCATAAGATCAAAATTAATTTTGGTTCTGTGGTCATTGCACACTTTCGGGAAATTAAAACACACCCTAGGTATCGTATCTCTTGTGCCCAATTGATCACCCAGATTGCGGTTAGATATAGGCTCTTTGACTTGCATGATACTGATTTAACCCCCCCTTCCCCGTGAGTATTTTGATCTTAACTGCTTGAGAAGAATGCAAGATGTGGTTGACGATGAGGATGAAAAGCCTGTTTTCTTTGTGCTGGGGGCAGACCCCTCGGGCATGCTTTTAGCTATGACAGGTACATCGAAGAAACCACCAGCAGGGAAGGCACCGCAGAGGGAGTACCCAGTCGCAGTGATCATGAGGAGACTTGAGTTGATCGAGAATGCCCAGTTTCAAACCAATGAAAAGCTGACCCGAATTGAAGTAGCCTTGAAGGCCTATTTCAAACATGTTGGGTTCTCTTACCCAACGCCTGCAACCGACTAGCCTGGTTCTTTCTGTCCTTTAGATTAGGTTTTGTTTTGTTTTTGTTTTTTTTATTTGTTCTGTTTTCTTTATTATCTTGTTGTTTGAGTCTGTGTCCATACTTTGCAAGTTGCAAAGTGTGTGGGTGGTAGTTGAGTCAAGGCATGCTATCCTGTGAGTCTGTGTGGGCATTTCACGCGATGATCCAACTTTAATTGCTTTACAGAAAAATCAGCATGCCCATTTAAGATAGGGATGACGAACGAGTTTTAGCATGCCCTGTGAGACTTGAGCCTATATGCTGTATGCTTCAATTTTACAGTTTTCTTTCATTCATGAGTGTGAATAATTCTGTGCTTATGATGTTCTAGAATTTGCCTTTGTTCTGTGTTTAACTCTTGGAATTATTGATGCACATATAGATGAGATAGGCCATGTTTTTGCTGAACCACTGAAATAAATTAACTCCCACCAATGACACAGCCCTTGCAGCCTCTTTGAGCCTATAAAATGCCCTGGTCGATTTTGTTTCGGGATGGTTTATACTTAGCCAGGGCATTATAAAACCTGTAAAGAAAAAATGGGGAAGGTAGAGTTGTTGGGAAGACATATGTATGAAGGGCCAGGGGGAAAATAAAACATAAAAAAAAGAAAAAAATATATAAAAAAAAGTTATTAGAAAAAGAAAGAAAAAAAGAGTCTAAATAAAACCCCCCGAGTTCTAAGTGTTTAGAATGCCCAGAATAAGAAAAATTCAGTGCCTGAACAGGGCACAGGAGGGTAGTGAATAGAAAGGAGCTGGGGAGGGGTCTGTAAAATCAATTAAAACCCCTCCCACTTAAAATGCCCAACTGTAGCCTAAAAAGCCCTATTGATACTGATGCATCATGGTTTCTGGAGAATGAACAGCAGAACTTTGGCAAACTTATGGGACGAATTTGCATAGAATTACAGCCGAATTGAGAGTATACACTGAGTGAAGAGAGTCTGTGAGGAACACCAAGCTAAAACTTATTTTTGACCTATTTTAGGTATGCTGAAACTTTGCATTTTTGTTGGATTATTTCTGATGTGCCCACACTGAGTAACAGTTTGCATGCTTGTGTCTTGAGTCTGTTTCTTTTCTCTTTTCTTTTCTTTTGTTTTTTCTGGATGAGTTGCACCCCATGCTTTAGGACAATCATGCTTAAAGTGTGTGGGTGTGATAAGTCCATTTATTTCGTGTTTTTATGGGCATTTTATCCTCTATAAATGTCCTTTTTAGTGTGTTTTGAGTCGAAAAGAACCAGGTTGCCGTCAAAGGGCATTCCAAGAGTCGAGTCTGGTGGAAGGGGCATTTTATGCCCAGTTATTCACGTTTATCTCACACATATGTTCATCAGAGGCACAGGGGACTTTTTCAGTATCCATCCCACATTCGGTCGGTGAAGTGGACATATCAGATACGGATGGAGCTGACAGATGATGCCATACCCACAGTACTCGCACAGACTCGACCACAGGACAGAATGGGCATTCCAGTGAAACTCGGGATTCAGTTGAACAGAGAGCTGGTGGAAGATAGCTACATATCTGATGGAGAGTTGGAACTAAGCTGGACTCCTGGAAGGTACTGCAACAAAGAGATAAGCTCAGACGAAGGGATAAAGCACAATCAAAAGAGATAAGAGCAATCCCTAAAAAATAGGGATTTGATAAAACTGAAGCTTATCCAGTCAAAGTCAGAGAGGGCACGCCGTTCCGGAATTTCAGCAAAAGACCCCCGCTTGTGGGGGAAACCCCACTTGGAAAAGTAGTTATTTAAACAAGTTTAGTCTCTGGGAAAATCATCTTTAGACAGTCTGAAACATTTTACATTTACATTTCTGTATTTTTTTACTTTCAGTACGCTGCTTAGGCAGCCAAACAATCCGAAAGGTCTTAAACCTTTGGGACTTAGGTTATGTTCATGTTTTTCGACGTTGGAGTCGAGTTTTTGCTAAATTAATTCAGTAAGTTCTTGTTTATATTGATGTCTTTAAATTCTGCAGTTTTAATTATGTCTAGCCTTCTCGGCTAGATCTTTAATTCTGGCATTTGAACGATGAAATTGGTTTGAGCATAAATCTGGACTCGTGAGGCCAAAATGGGCATAGTATTGCATGATTAGTTTCTGTTAATTCTTGAGCCTTGTTCTACGTGAGTGTGTGTTTGAAGTGCCCAATGTGGCTGATCACTCGTTAGGTAAAGAGGGCACACCACTATTAATTGAATTGGCGAATCGTGACTGTGTGTCGGTTCGTATAGTAATAAGGGAATTAATGGGGTGTTGTGAGCACAAGAGAAATCAGTTGAACACAACAGATCTAGGTCCGTCTAGGGCACACTACTGCTTGTTTGCTTACATCTCTTAGAGGAATCGGGAGGTGGGTAACTGGTTAGGGGTTTAATCGAAGAGGAATCACTTTTAAACCTAAAATGAAAGGATGGATGAGGAGACACGGAGAGGAATCCGGTCACCAAAACTAGATGACCTATCATGTATGAAAATCGGGGTGCCCATGATCGAGTTGTTTTATGTTTAAATCAAATTCTAATTCAAATGCCAGAACCTTTTGTTATTTGATATTTTCCTTAGTTTCTTTTGCAAATTTACATTCAGTTTAGTGACAACACCAAAACCCCCTTTGTGATTGGTTACTTGAAGATAGAATCGCGACAGCTCTCTGTGGGATCGACATGTACTCATTGGCTAGCTACGCTCGCTGTGGGCACAAGAGTTTACAAATATATTTTTGAGTGCGAAACGACCGCGCGTCAGTAACTAATCTATTTTGCACATGAGGATTTAAAAGTACTTGGGTTAATGCATGTTTACTATTTTTAATTGTGTGTTTTGGTTTTAATTCTCTCTTCATATTCTTATTTTGTATGGGTGTTGATTGTTTGGTAACCAATTAGCATGATTAAGTCTATTGATCCATAATTCGAGAGATGAGTTTCAATAGAGGCATTTAAGAATTTAAAGCATGATAACCAAGAATTTTTTAGAGAATTGAGGTTATTATGAGAGTTTGGAATCTTGAGAGCTCTTGGTAACTACATCCTAAGAATCTATCGGAGACGGTGATCTTAGGGGATAGCTCACGGCTTTATACCTCGAGAGACAATTTAGGCTAGTTAAGTGAATTCTCTAGAGAATTACAAACCTCAACGGAGCATTCAAATAAGATAGAGAACATGTCATTAACCTAAGAAAATTAAAGACCTCGTGTACTTCTTTCTCAATCAATCAAATCTTGAAATAGTAGTTGTGGTTTATTTTGATAGTGTTTTCTTATTTACTTTTGTTGATTGTTAATGAACTCAGTTGCAAATTCATTATTTAGATAACAAATATGAATCAATGTCATGGTACGTGTGTGTTTAATTTTTTTTATTTAAACTCGACCCGGTTCATCGCCTTTTTATTTTTAATACAATAGTTAATGCAATAAATAATAAAATAATTATCATCGATTACAACCACAAGAATCTTTAAGACAAAAATAAGAAAAAAAAATGGTATTTTTCTTTAACACAATGAATATAAAATAATTATTGCTCAATGTAAATCTTTAAAAGTAAAATAATGGAAAAATTGAAAAAGAAATTCGTGGTTAGCAAGATTCGAGCAAAGGCAAGCCAAACAACCATCATGCTACTCACCCTCACAAAATTGGCTTGTAAGGGGAGGGTTGCTCTCACCTTAATAAGTGGCACATGCCACTTTTCCAAATCAATGTGGGATATTTAACACGCCCCTCACGCACAGCGTGGAACTAAGCCACAAATTGCTGAAAACTTGATATTGAGGGCCCCAACATTGAAACTGGGATTGACACCGACATTCGCTTCGCCAGATCCAGAACCTAAAGTTCAAGAATCTGAGCAGGTTCTTTTTTTCTCTTCACCCTCTGATTTAGATGCGACTATTGCTCTTCATAAAGGTGTAAGAACCTGCGCGATTCATTATCCTTTATCAAATCATGTCTCATACAGCAAGTTTTCTTCATCTTTCTCCTATTTCCGAACTCATATTACTCAAGTGGAGATTCCAAAAGATATACAAGTTGCCTTGCAGGTTTCTGAATGGAAAAACATTGTGCTTGAAGAGCTGAGGGCTTTGAAAAAGAACAACACTTGAGATTTTGTTCTTCTACCAAAGAGAATTAAACATGTTGGTTGTCAACGGGCATTTGCTATTAAATATAAGTCTGATGGGAGTTTGGAACGCTATAAAGCAAGGTTAGTTGCCAAAGGTTATACTCAAACCTATGGTATTGATTATTCCGAAACTTTTGCCCCAGTTGCCAAACTTAATATTATTTGTGTGCTTCTCTCTAGGATCACACCTTATAGTTGTGCTAAACAAATCTAAAAGTAACTATAAATTACATTAACGTAAATAAATGAAGTTACCCTTTAGATTGCAAGATATTTTCTTAACTTGATATTTATTTATATTTTTTATTTCATTATCTCAATGATAACATAGATTCTAGGCAACTATTATAAAAAAATTTAGTGTTTCTTGATCTATCATTTCTCACGATGATATATTTTCGAGACACGTGCATTTTTCAATAAAATTATATTTCATTTCCTTTTTTTTAAATGATTTAAATTCAAATGATATATGCTAACATTTTAATTGTCGGAATATATAGGCACATTTTTAAATCATCTTACAATTTCATGTTTAATTTATTATTATAATCCTTAAAACAATAATATATACTAATCAACGATCATTATTTATATGTTTTTATATTTTATTTATCATTATCTTAATGATCCCGGCCCATTTCATCTTGTTTCATGTTTTGCACAATGATTTCAAAACGATGCATTTTCAATCATGAAAAGGGTGCATTTTGAAATAGTTTTCTAAAAATGCATAGTATATATTTTATTATTTTTTGAAAATTTTTTAGAAGTCAAGTTATTTTTTGCTTAATTTAATTTGTCGAAGTGTTAATTGTGCGGCACATAGAATAGTTAGGAATGATCGTGATTTTCCATGCTTTTATTATTGGATTGAACATTATTGACAGCAGAGATCATTGTGCATATATGGGCATACATGTGAAGGCATGCACACTATCTTCCTCACTTATGTATATCTTAATGCTTGCAGGACCACAATGAGCAGCGGGAATAAACATAATGCCTCCATGTCAGCAATCTGTGCTAAGGCATCTGCAGTCGTTGATGAATAAGCTCTCACGGATTGTGCATCTCAACCATGGATTTAGATAGATATTTTAGCTTGTAATCTCCGTCAATTTTAGTTTGTATTTATGCCGACTTACTCTGTTGTATAAATAGCAGGAATAACATCTTTGTACATTGATTTTTGACAATTGAATAATACAATTGAAGAGCGGATTTCCTTCGATATTTCTGATACATTTTATATTCATATACATGAATTTGTGATTCTAACATGGTATCTAGAGCCATGGATTTTCAGATTTGGTAACTCAATTGTTGTAGAATAGAAGTTTGCAGATTTTAACCGACTAGATGATTGATTTGAATCTTCGGTCGACATCATGCCAAAACAAAATCGAAGAGTGCCATAGAGTCAAATAGTGAATGATGAGGAAGGATTTCACATTGCTGCAACTGGAGCATGAATAGCTGAGCAAGGAGAAAATAGCAACCAATCTATAAACACTCAGATGGAATCAATAGTTGAGAGAAACTTTCAAGGCGATGATCACAAATCTATAGTAACATACCGTGATCAGATGAATGATGTGATGTATGTTCATCCAACAAATCATCCTGGTATGAGTTTCACTACTAATTTACTTAATGGTAGGAATTTTCATAGCTGGTGTAGGTCTATAAGAAAATGTTTGGCGGCGAAAAATAAGCTTGATTTCATTGATGGATCTCTACCCGAACCAACTACAAATTCTATTGATTACAAACAATGGTTAAGGGTCGATTATCTTGTGTTCTCGTGGGTTGTTAATTCAATCACTAAGGAATTAGGTAGAGGTTTTCAACACATTGAGAACTCTAGAGATCTACGGACAGAGCTGAATAGGCGATTTGGAAGGACAAATGGTCCAAAGATCTATAAGTTGAGATGAGAATTAGCTACTTATTCTCAGGGTAGTCAATCTGTATTACTATATTATAATAATATTTAGGCTCTATGGGATGAGATCCATTTTCTTGTTCCATGTCATATGTGTACGTGCGGTGCTGGAGAGTTGAACAAAACTAATGAAGAGAATGAGAGGCTCATGCAGTTTCTTATGGGATTAAATAACAGCTATGGAGCTGTGAGAAATCATATTCTAATTTTAGATCCGTTGCCATCTATTAGCAATGCATATGCTATGGTACTTCAGGTGAAAGATCAAAGGAAGGTAGCATCTCACTTTCCTGATGAAAGTGAGCAAAATGCTCTATATACAAACCAAAGAAATTTTGGAAACAAGTTTGATGGATATAGAAGAAAACTTAGTAAAGATGAAACTTAAATACAGTCATTATGGTGTGAATGGACATGAGAAAGCTGAATGTTTTGAGTTAATTGGCATCCCAAATTGGTATAAAATGTTCAAGGCAGATAAAGGGAAAAATAGAGCCAACTGCATGGAGGACGATGAACACTTAAGTGTTAAAGATGAACCATGTCCACAGCAGATAGATTCTATGGTGGATATGAACAAGATCATCCAAGCTGAGGTGGCTCGGCATATGGGAAACTACTTGCAGAAGTTTGGGAATCCAAATAATTCATCTAATGTAGCAAACTTAGTTGATATTGATGATACATGAGCTGATAATAATGAATATATGGGACACTATGCCTTCGGTTTCATGGAAAATATTCAAAGAGGTGAAAAGATTTTGGATTCCGGCGCAAGCATTCATATGTGATGTGATTAGAAGCTTATGCATAGTCTAAGGAAGCTATCTGAACCACAAATGATATATATGTCTGATAGTTCAAACGTATTTGCATATTAGACAGGAAAAGTGCAGCTGACTGATTTTATTGTGCTCCAGAGAATACTATTTGCACCGTCATTCACACACAATTTAATTTCAATAGGTGAATTGACAAAGGAGATTCAAGGAAAGGTTACATTTCTCCCTACACATAGTTTGATTCAAGGACACACACAAGAACAGTATCTTAGAATTGGAAATCTAAAAGGCAGGTTGTATGTGATATAACATACCACTGCACAAATGGCTTGTTCAAGCCAAACCTCATCTTCTCACAACATCAAATACTAGCATGAGGTCTTAGAGCATCCTTCCATTGGAGCTATGAAGCATTTACCACATTTAAAGAGAAGTTGCCCAAAAGATGGATTTAATGATTTGAGGAACTGTGAGATTTGCTACAGGGCTAAACAGCAACGGCTCCATTTTCCTGTCCTGCACCAAAGAAGTAAGGTTTCTTTTGAATTAATTCATGTTGATTTCTGGGGACCATATCGAGAAGATAATATTGCTAACACTACCTACATCATTACTATAGTGGATGATCATAGCCGAACTACTTGGACATATATGTTACACTCCAAGGGACATGTACATAGAATTTTAAGGAGTTACTTCATCATGGTTCATACTCAGTTCAGTACTAAGGTTCATATCGTGAGGATGGATAATGGCTCAGAATTTACTAGTGCTCTTACTCAATCTTTATTTCAGAAGCATGGTATTAAACACCAGTGAAGCTGTATCTACTCACCACAACAGAATGAAGTAGTTGAACGTAAGTATAAACACTTACTGCAGGTTGCTCTAGCCTTGATGTTTCAAGGTAATATTCCCCGTAAATTTTGGCCATATTCTATACTACATGCCACCTGGTTGATAAATCGTACGCCTACTGTAGTGCTAGAATGGTTAACACCCTATGAAACATTGCTACACAAACCACCTTCTTATGATACTTTATATCAGTTTGCATGTCTGGGTTATGCTACCAATAATGAACCTCATTTAACCAAGTTTGAGACTCGCAGTCATCAATGCATTTTTCTTGGCTATACTACCAATCATAAAGGATATATCTTATATAACTTGGATGCTTCAAAAATTGTCATTTCGAGATATGTTAATTTTGTTGGAAACTAATTTCCTGTGCAGACTGAAAATTCATCTCCTATCTTACCCTTTCCTTCATTTACAGATTTTGATCTTTCTTCTTCTATTCCTTCACATACCACTGATACCTCTCATCTTTCATCTCTTCATTCTCCTCAAATTTCTACATCATCCCTCCACCCTTCTATAGAATCTTCTTATTCACCTTCTATTCCATACTTTCCTACTCCATTACTTCGTAGGAGTCAGTGGCATCATCATGCTCCTACTTACCTTCAAGATTATATATATTCCAATATTCACCATACTTTCTCTCCTCCTTACTCATCCTCTATTGTCACACCTCCTACGTTCCCTTATGTTGTGTCTCCTTTCTTCTCTCCATATTTTACTACCTTCCTCACAAATGTCCAAAGCCTACAAGAGCCATCATCTTATGCTGAAGCCAGTAGGTTTGTTCAGTGGACTGATGCTATGCAAAATGAATTAGCTGATTTAGACAATAATCAGACATGGGAACTCACTACTCTCCCACCTGGGAAGTATACCATTGGTTCAAAATAGGTTTACAAGGTTAAGTTAAAAGCGGATGGGACTGTTGAGCGTTTCAAAGCTTGGCTTGTTGCTAAGGGGTATAAACAAGAGTATAGGGTAGATTATCATGAGGTATTCTCTCTTGTAGCCAAGTTAGTCACTGTATGTCTCTTCATCACTCTTGCCACTCTTCATTCTTAGGCCCTCGAGCAAATCAATATTAACAACGCTTTCCTTCATGTGTTTCTTACAGATGAAATATATATGTTGCCCCTTCAAGGCTATACCAAAGCACTACCTAATCAGGTC
This sequence comes from Perilla frutescens, assembly GCA_026008535.1. Lineage (NCBI taxonomy): Eukaryota > Viridiplantae > Streptophyta > Magnoliopsida > Lamiales > Lamiaceae > Perilla > Perilla frutescens. Next base: position 37,640,074 of record BRKX01000012.1, read on the forward strand.
TGTAAGCTTGTCAAAAGTATTTATGGCTTAAAACAAGCCTCTCATGAGTGGAATCATGAACTCAATCATCATCTCCTTAGGTTAGGTTTTACTCAGTCTGTGCATGACCATTGCTTATTCCTTAAGGGATCCGTTTTTCTTTCACAGCTTTTCTCATCTACGTTGATGATATTCTTATCACCGGGTCTGACCTTCAAGCTATCTCTGCTTTTAAATGTTCCTTACATGAAGCTTTCACTATCAAAGATCTAGGTCCTGATAGGTACTTCATTGGCGTGGAAGTTGCTCGTGGTGCTACCGGTACTTATCTGAACCAATGAAAATATATTCTTGATCTTGTTAAATCTACTGGGCTCATTGGATGCAAATCTACTGCTATTTATCTGTCTGCTGGGATATACCTTTCTACAGATTCCTCTTCTTTGCTTGGTTCACCCGATCAATATAGACGTGTTGTCGATAAGCTACTCTATCTCAATCTCACCTGGCCCGACATTTCATTTATTGTGCAGCAGCTTAGTCTATATGTCTCAGCCCCTCACCAATCCCAATCTCACCCGGCCCGACATTTCATTTGTTGTGCAGCAGCTTAGTCAATATGTCTCAGCCCCTCGCCAATCCCATTGGGATGCTGCCCTTCACGTTCTCCGCTATCTTAAAGGATGCATCTCTTACAGCTTGTTCTTTTCTTCTTCTTCTCAGCTTAATGTTGAGGGTTATTGTGATGCCAATTGGGGTTCCTGCCTTGATACTCTATCTCAATCTCACTCGACCCCATTTCATTTGTTGTGCAACAGCTTAGTCAATATGTCTCAGTCCCTTGCCAATCCTATTGGGATGCTGCCCTTCGCGTTCTCTGCTATCTTAAAGGATCCCCCTCTTACGGCTTGTTCTTTTCTTCTTCTTCTCAGCTTAATGTTGAGGGTTATTGTGATGCCGATTAGGGTTTTTACCTCAATACTCGTCATTCTTTAACTAGATACTGCATATTTGTTGGGTCTTCTCTCATCTCTTGGCACTGCAAGAAATAACAGACCGTCTCTATGTCCACCGCCAAAGCTGAGTATCGGAGTATCAGCTCTACTATTCGTGAACTTCTCTGGGTTACTTATCTTCTTGCTGGTTTTCATATTCTCTCTTCTTTGCCTCTTTCTTTGTTGTGTGACAACCAAACTGCTATCCATATTACCAAAAATCAGGTCTTTCATGAGCGGACCGAACATCTCGATTTAGATTGTCACTTCGCTTGTGAACACTTCCGCAAAGGCTTTTTCACTCCTCATTCGTCTCTTCTCAACTTCAACTTGCTGATTTGTTCACCAAATCTTTACCGGCTCCTCATTTTCATTTCCTTTTATCCAAGATGAACCTCGGTCATCTGCACGCAGTCCATCTTGCAGGGGTTGTTGATAGCAGAGATCATTATGCATATATGGGCATGCATGTGAGGACATGTACGCTATCTTCCTCATTTATGCGTATCTTGATGCTTGCAGGACCACAATGAGCAGTGGAAATAAACATAATGCCTCCACGTCAGCAATCTGTGCTAAGGCATCTGCAGCCATTGATGAATAAGCTCTCACGGATTGTGTATCTCAACCATGGATTTAGATAGATATTTTAGCTTGTAATCTCTGTCAATTTTAGTTTGTATTTCTGCCGACTTACTCTTTTGTATAAATATTAGGAATAACATGTTTGTACATTGATTTTTGACAATTGAATAATATAATTGAATAGCGGATTTCCTTCGATATTTCCGATACATTTTATATTCATATACATGAATTTGTGATTCTAACAAACATCCGCCTTTTGTAAAAGACCTTCTCGATAGTTCATATTCTTGTGTTATTTAATAAAGTATCACGATGAAGTTGTAAAAAAATGCACAATATATTTTATTATCAAATTTAAAATTGATAATGTGTACTAGTAATATTAGTTATGACAAAAAATGATCAGCCCATTTGGTATCGATCGAACCATGCATCTCATCAAGAAGGTACAATCGATCTTAGTTTTTGATTCTGATATCTGACATAAGCATCAAAGTCCAATCGATCGTCGACCTCTCGACAATTTTTGACTTCACGATCTTTGTGTTTTCTTGTGCAGATTTTTGATGCCTGAACTCCAATTGAATTAATTGTAGATTTTTGCATCTACATTTCATATATATATATATATATATATATAAGATTCTAGTGATTTATCTTAATTTTTAAATTGTGCTAAAATAATGATTCATTTTACTTTCTTTCTTTTTTTCTTTTATACTTGATCCTCGTGCTATATATATTTTTACAGCGAGGATTATTTGTTGTTTGGTGTTTAGAGTGAGAAAAATACTCGTGATTCATTTATATATACACTCGGATTTAGTTGATACTTACACAAATTGTTATGTATAATTGGAAATTCTCAAACTAGTTTGTTAAGTTACTTTGCAATAATAGATCGATAAGTTATTATAATCTTTGCACCCTATAAACGTATTTTTTGTTTGGTATTTAGAGGGACAAAACTAACACAAAAATTGAAATCGACTCTGTTGATTTGACGATTCTAACATACAGAAGTGGGGGGGGACAAAAGTGACGTAAGTGGAGTCAACTTGATTGATAAAAATTTACACAAACTCGCATGGGAAAATTCTATCATCTCATTCGGTAGTACCGTACCCCAATCACTAATATATTTTAATATTTTTTTATCATTTATTAAATATAATTTTATTAATTTTTAAATAGTGTGTTAGTGGTTGGGGTATTATGTAGAGTAGATATATCATGTATTATTTTTTAGGATGTATTGTTGCAAAATGAGTCTAATTAAGAGGTGCAACATGTCAATTACCCTACTTTTTATTATTTTTTTTAAATGACTACTTTGTTATAAATATATTATATATGGATATTATTTGGTCCTTACTCTAAGGCATTGTTTGATTGACAAGAATTCTTGCATTGGGAAGTAATATGATTTGTTATTTTAAAACTTATATGTTTGATTCAATTTTTAAAGATTTTAGAAAGTAATCATTTTCCTCGAAATAAGAAATTAATATAACTTTTCCGAATTCAAAAGTAGATGTTTTGATCACTTGCCTCTAAGAATGTTGTGCTAGACAATTTTATTATTCAATTTCTCATCTATTATTTTTATTATTTTTATAAACTATTAGTAAAATTAGTTATAATTTTTTTCAAAAAATGGAAACTTTTAGTTTTGGATCAGAAAGTTTCAACTTTAAAAAATAATGAAAATTTGAAAGAAAAAAAAGAGACTAAAATCTTGTTATTATAGTATTTTTTTTTTACAATTGGTGGTAGATGAATGATAAACTCAAAATAATGAACAACCCGACTTTAGAATCAATAAAATTTGACAAAAGTAACACGTTGCCATCGAATGATATCTATGTGTGTGTGTGTGTGTGTTATATGCAAACTTTCCTTTGGTAATAAATGGTTTGCATTATATATTTTCTTAATCATTATTTCATCTTTTTTTACATATTTTCTTAATTATTATTTTATTTTATTTTAAAATTAGGGGAGAAGAATGATGATCGAACTCCGATCTCTCATCATTAAATGGGTAAAGAATACCACTAGACTATAAATCTATAATTTTATTAATTTATCTTAATAAATATACATTTGATATTTTATCTTCTGCTTGATTAATTTGAATCAAAATACTAACCTGATAATTTATTTGCTATGTTTCAAACACATGATAAATAATATATGTGCTAGTATTCATTTTTTCTCAGAATCCTATTTCTAGAAATCATATTCCGAGTGTAACAATCCGGAATTTCCTACCGGGTGTTCCCAGTTTTTCCCTATAAATAGGGAGCCTCCCTCATTCATCTCTTCATCTCACTCCTCATTCTAGAGAGATAATGGGGAGAGAAGAGAGATTAGGCAAGAGAGAGGGGGAGCAACCACCACCCCCACCACCTTCCTGCTGCCGCCACAGTCGTCGGAGATCCACTGTCGTCGTCATCAGAGTAGCCGTCAAGTCGTCAGAAAATGGCGCCGATGCAGCCACCTTGCGCAGCCCTCGTCTCGGTCCATTTCTCGTCCTTTTTAGCTCAAATTTTAATATATCATGTATTTAAATGTGTTATACATTTTGTATGTTGAACAATTTTCCACCCATATGCCGGAAACCGGTGAAATTGCCAAAAACGTGAATAAATAATGGCGCCAATCAATTTTAGTAATTTCCCATTTTTGCCTATTTCAGCTCATCAAATCAAAAAATTTTGAACTGGAAAGTTGCTCCAAATATTATTTCTTATAGGACTGCTAAGTTTCATAATTTCCGGATGAATTTTGAATAATCTCGATTATTTAATTTAAATAGTTATTTTTATGTTGAAAACATGTGTTGTTGAAAATTTCCCAAAGTCTTATTCTTTACTCTCCGTATGTATAGGAGTGTCCCCGAATATTTTCATAATTTTTGAGCAGTTAAAAAGTGCTATCAGAGTCAGTTAAAAAAAATTGAGTAAAATGATAAGTTATGGAAAGAGACCTCTATCAAATCAGTTGGCCCCATTGGATCAAGAATAATATTTTGGAATATATTTCCTGCTGCGTCGAAATTATACGAGGCCCCTAGAGTAGCGTAATCTACTTCTGAAAAGAATAAAATTAAATAATAGCTCCAATTATAGTCGATTAAATCTCGAAAATATAGTTATTTTTCTGAGTCGAAGATCGACCCCTGTAGGACCGCAGAGCCTGCTAGGATAAAAGATATTGTTTCCGAAGTTATTGTGCCGCCACCTATTCGTCATCGAGGTGGGTGATACTATATCTATCTATGGTTTGAGCTATTGAACTCTAAAAGCATGTTAGAGCAAAATGAAATATTTAATTAACTATTTTTATGCTCTGTCTGATTAATCTCTGTTCAAGAAAATTGTTATGCTATGGGAATTGATAATGTGAATTGTTGTTTGAGCTCTTGAGCATGTTATATAATGAATGCAAGCATGATGTGATATCATATGGCGTGGTTGATATGAGACATAGATGATCATGATCATAAGTTAATTTTGGTATTGTTATTGTTAATGAGAAAATGTTATTTGGATGAATAATGCCTTGTAGGTTGATTATAGTATCCCTTATAGACATTGAGTCTAAGATTGAGGAATTAGACCCAGATAATTCATTCTAGACTATAATCCATGCTAGGAGGATTGAATGCTGAGCTCAAGAAACAGTGATATTACATTATTATGTTGTGGCCTTCAAGTCACTAAAGATGTATCATATCTATGGGTTGTGACATTTGGGTTACCAGGTTGTGGTCTTTTGATCACTGGGGAATCACTGATGGGTAATCTCCTTTCATACTCAGCGGGATAACTGAGGTAACCCCTCTCTTATCCTAAGGCATGCCTCTATGGGGTACAGTAGACATCAGGCTTGAGCTAGGATGGGCCCACAAGAAGTAAAATATTTTATAGATATGAGAGGGGCTTTTGCGTTTTGCTTCTCATATGTTGTCAGTTGTTGTTGGATATTTCTAAAGTTTTTTAGAGCTTTCTTATAAAATCCCACTAAGTGTAATTGTTCTCACGCCCTCTTTTCAAATGTTTTTCAGGTTGAGATGGAGAGGTCGATGGTGGCTGTGAAAGTGGGTTGGCTGCTGAGATCGTGTTTTACTACTATACCATTATTCTCACTATGCTTCTTGCTACTCTAATGACTTATGGTATTTTTGTTGCTATGATTATACCTATGATTCCGCTACTTTGATCATGAACATTTGTTGAGTTTCTAGTTAGCATGTGATGTGTTGGATTACTCCTGCTTGATTTATAGTTTTACATTTATGCTCGAGTCATGCCTACAAGTTTCTAAGCATATTGCAGATAGGATGAAACGAGGTCGATTCACAGGGAATGAGAAATGTAAACGGATGACAACAAGTACCACGACTATAGATGAATAGATTATCTAGACTTCAATTAAGTGAGAGTTTGATTTGAATCCAAGTATTCCAAGACATAGAACAAAACGATCAAACATAAAACAGAAATTAACTTAAACAAGGAATCTCAATTCTACATCGGTGCAATAAATCAAAGACCTAGAGAAAATGGTTCAAATAACAAGTTAAAAGAAACAAGACTCTAGGACATGGATGCACAATGCTCATCTTGATCACAACTAGGGTTATCTCTTCAATTATGCTTCGTTCAACAATAGGAAGACCACGAAGATCATAAGAGCATCTCTCGAATATCTCTTAAATTCGTATGTGATAAGGATGATTGTCCCTAATACATTCCAAGATCACACCTACCAAAAGCACAAAGGTGTCTAGTTTCCTTCCACGTATTCGACATTCGATCAAGAAGACAAATATATAGACTCAATCCATACATGCTTTTTGATCACAAAATCTACCAAATTCAGGTGATTCAAACATTTGATGTTAAATGAAGGTCACTCAAACAACATCATGTACGAACGAGTAGGAATTGAAATTTGGACAAAACACAATCATAGATTAAACCCTAGTTAAGAACAAGATTCACATTATTTTTCCACTTCTTAGAGACCTAAGGCTCTAGCCAACCATATTTACATCCAAAGCAAGAACAAAGAAGAAAGTCACAAAACCCATCCTAAAATACAAGTGTAAGAGAGTGAAAGAGAAGATAAAATCCAATGTAGATCACTCATCTTCAATCCTTTGGCTTGAATCTTCAAGATGGATGGATGCTCATTCTTCTTCTTCTTCTTCCTTTTTCTATTTAGTGATCTTGTGGTGTGTTGTGTGTTCTTGTGAACTGAGAGGTAAAGTGTTGGGTGAGAAAATTGTGAAGTAGTCGTGTAGGAAGTTATCTCAAAAAGCCCTCCAAATTAGGTATATAAAGGGACCAATAATGGGATGCCAAAAGTTAAAAAGTGAGATCCGTTCGCCAGCATGTGACCACAGAGGGGGCACGTTTGATGCTTGAATCTCACAATAGTACGGGGCGCGACCCTAGTAGGTCGCGTTTAGGGGCCGAGTTTGAAACACAGAAAAACAGCTCTCTGAAGGGGTCAAAACGCAACATTTCACTCGCTCTTGGAGCTCGCATCTGCATAATGAAGCGAGGTGTGACCCATGGGGGTCACGTTTCATGGTTGCTTTTAGCCTTGGACTGGGGCGCGACCCAGAGATACTCGCGTTCCATGCTCGCGTTCCAAATGAAGGAGTTCACCTCTTTGAAAGCTCTGCAGCGTGGGTTTTTGGTCGAGTTTGGAGGCCAAGTTTGGTTGTGCTTTGGGGTGCAACCCAAGGAACTCGCGTTCCGGGGTCGCGCTCGAGCTCAACACTTGGTTTTCTTCGTCTTTTCTCATCCCGTGTGGCCTTTGTCGATCAAATCTCCAAATTGACTTAAATTGCAATGCTAAACCTATAATTTTCTGAATTAGCCACTTTTATTAGAAACAAGGAATTAAACAATAATTACAATATTTACATCAATATTTACATAAAAACCTATTGTATTTATAAATAAATGTAATAAAAAAGAGTGTAAAATAGACACTCATCATCATGTCTCATATATACTTAATTATATAATTAATCTAAAGGAAAGTGCCACATTTTGGTATATATGCATATTTGTTTATTCATCTTTCACCTATGAAAAAGCTCTACTTGTTAAGCATGTCGATTTTGCTTACTTTCAGTTGACTTATAGCGATTCTTAAGTTATGTTTCTTGCTTCTATCCTATGAATGTGACACAATATAATTTATTTGCCTCTAACCTATTAATGAGTCTTAGTTGTTGTGACCTGTGAAGAGGTCTTCTTTATTTGAGGAGTCAAAATCCTATTTATTAATTGTTGGATTTTGTTTAAGTTTTGAATGGCCTATGAATAGGCATTCTTTTGACTTGATTGAATCATTTAACTCCTTTGATACGTTGAAAAATGTGGATTTCTTCTAGTCATAAAGGTTATGCTACCTAAATTTTTGAGGCGCTAACTTAATTCAATTCTCGAAACACCCTCTAAATTTCCAATTAAATTACCTTTTTCCTTTCATTTTTTCACGTAATGTCCCCGTCCTAATTCTCAGGACCGGAATGTTACACCTAGATAACTTTACTTTTCTGCCAACTCGACGAGCCCTAAAATTATAGGGTTGGGTTCCAGAAGGAACCACACCCTGGGTGAGAACCGAGAACTAATCTAAGCCATAGATCCGCTATATTTGGATGATCAAGATATGCTTCAGATTTTAAAAAACGCAGTGGCAATTTTGTAATAACGTCCAACTTCGCTGCCCCTGAATCTTAGTAAGGGTAAAATCGAAAATTTTGAAAATATATGAATACTCAGAATTTACGTGTATATTTTTCAATTTAGGATTTTAGCACTGTTATTCCCTATTTTAGCACTGCCATGGCCTTTTTTTAGCATTGTCATGACTTATTTTAGCATGACTCTTTTTTAGCATTAGCATAAAAAAATGTCGACATTGTAAAAAACCATAAACAAACACTGTTACATGTTGAATTATCAATATATGAATACTCAGAATTTATGTGTATATATATTTTTGAATTTAGGGTTTTAGCATTGTCATTCCCTATTTTAGCACTGTCATGACTTATTTTAGCACTAACGTGACCCTTGTTTAGCATTACAATAAAAAAATATCATCGGCATTGTAAAAAATAATGAACAAACACTATTTCATGCTGTTAAATTATGAATATAGTGCAAACACTATTACAATTGCAAACTCTCATTTTTAGCATTAACATAACTCTATATTAGCATTGTGATTAAAAACTTGTTATGATCATTACAAACCCAACAAATGTGATTTGTAGTGCTAGCATCATTGTTAACTGTATTTGTATCATCATATCTCATTTTAGCATTATCATTAAATTATAAAACATAATCATGAACATAAATGTGAATATAGTTTTTACAATGTCATAAATCGAACCTTACCATTATTTCGTAATGATTTAGTAGTTTCATTTTTTATTTTTTTTATAAACCTAACATTTTTGTTCATCTGTATGTAATTTATCTGTGCATTTTCTTAGTTTTAGCACTATAGTTTAGAGTTTTAGCATTGTCATATCATATTTTAGCATTCCGATTACGTTTTTTAGCATTGCTATTTTCGTTTACTTAACAGTATTATATAAAAAATTATAGGTGCTAAAAGGACTGCAGAAGATGAAAGTAGCAGAAACAAAAGAGCTAAAACTACCCCAAATAATGAAGATAATAGAAACAGTGATGTATATTACAAATATTCATTCTTAGAAGCAACAACATGCCTATCAACTCTCTTAGAAGATGTAAGGGAAATGAATAACGCACAATGGGAAGCAGTCACAAAGGTCACAAGCTTCTCATGATTGTCCTTTCAAATGAAGGGTGCAAAAATCATTGAATACCTGCAACCATGTAAAAATTCACAAATCTCTGTTATTATTATGTCTTTCTCATTGTAAATAAAAGACTACAAATGCTAACACTATCACCTACCAAAAGATTCAAACATTAACTAACAGTGCTAAAAAAAGGAAATGAAAATGCTAAAATATAAACTACCAGTGCTAAAATATTCAAATGGAGGAGTTCGGCAACGAAACTCGGGGTTAGCTCAACTCTAACTTCATCAAATCACTACATAATTAGTGAAAAAGTAGATTATAATCAACAATTTCCCGTTCATATTAGTATTTTGACGACGGTTTGCTTCGCCTGTAGAGGCGGAACCCAGTGAGGCATAAGGAGAAGGTAGTGATAGGTTGCAGAGCTGGTTTCACCGGCGATCGGCCGGCTGCAGCACTGAAATTGCTTCAGAGAGTGAAAGAATTGGACTATTTGGTACTCGAATGCTTAGCGGAACGCACGCTGGTGGAGCGATACAGAGATGCAAAGTCCGGCGACAAAGGTTACAATCCTCGCAGTATGTCTGGTTTGCAACTGAATGCAGCTAATTACAGAAATAACCCCAGTTCATTAAAAAGTTGATAATATTACAAGATTGCCACTGCGTTTTTTCAATCTGGGAACAGATCTTAGCCGTCAAAATAAGCGATATATGTGGTTGAAATTGGTTCTCAGTTCTCACATGGGTACGGTTCTCACATGATCCCATCTCTCTCTCTCTCTCTCTCTCTCTCTCTCTCTCTCTCTCTCTCTCTCTCTCTCTCTCTCTCTCTCTCTATATATATATATATATATATATATATATATATAGAGAGAGAGAGAGGAGAGATCAAATGTAAACATTGTCCTTATGTGTAATTTAGGGATTGATCGTGTCCACTAGATCTTGTTAGATGTGCGATTAAAATTAGTTCTATTTTAATTATTATGTTATTTATTTTATTCAAGGTCGTATTTGTCATTGTAATTTTATTGATATCTTATTAAATCCATACTTTCCATTTAATGATTTCTACTCTCTCAAATTTTTATCTAATTTCAGGTCACAATTTCATGAGTAAAGAACAATATCAATAAATATCGATTGGAAGCAAGGTACCGATTTATATTTTCTTTGGATTATTCGTTAAATTAAATTTTAATTTGGCCCATTGAATCTTACGTAAATATGAGACAATTCTATTTGATATTACTTTAATTAATTTCAATTCTATTTGATATTATTTCATAATTCAATTGAGATTATATATTTGATATTACTTTAATTGAAATTTTATAATGCTAATTTTATTTTGTTTGAATTAATTTTATTTTCTTCATAATAATACTAAGATAGCATTAGGAACTATCTATTAAAGTATCATGACAACACTAAAATAATATTATCAACTATCAATTAACACTAACCTAATACAGGAAATAAAAAAAGAATTACAAACTCCCAAACTAAGCATTGTGAGTATGAAAAACAACATATAAAGCAAATAAAACATTATGGTATCAACTTTGTAATATTTGGCACAATTTCAAAATATATCAAACACGAATATCCAAGCCTAAAAAAGAAATAAAAGCATTACAATGCCTTAATTTAAGCATTATGAATATGAAAATAAATATGTGACGATTAAAACATCTAGGATGTAAACTTTGTGGTCTTTGACACAATTTTGAACCAAAAAAATATAGATAAAATTACGTCATCGTAGAAGAAAAAAAATAGCATACAAAGTTTCAATATAAGCCTTTAGAATTAGAAAAATAAATAAAAGCATTACAATGCCTCAATTTAAACATTATGAATATGAAAAAAAAATGTGACAATTAAAACATCAAGTATGTAAACTTTGTGGTTTTTGGCACAATTTTGAACAAAAAAACATAGATAAAATTATGTTATCGCAGGAAAAAAAACAGCGTACAAAGTTTCAACATAAGCATTTAGAATTAGAAAAGAAACAAAAGTATTACAATGCCTCAATTTAAGCATTATTGGCACAATTTTGAACAAAAAAACATAGATAAAATTACGTCATCGCAAAAAAAAATAAAGAAAAAGAATACAAAGTTTCAATATAAACATTTAGAATTAGAGAATCAACAAATTGTAACAATTAAAATATTATTATTATCTTAATACTTTTACACATTTTCGAAATATAAAAAACACGAACACTCATAACCTATATATGAAAATAGCACGATAAAGAGCATTACCAAAAAAAAAAAAAAGAAGAAGAATTGAATGGATGTGCAAAATGAAGTCGTAGATTTTTTTTTCCCCTAACTTGTACGGATACTTGCCTTCCGAATTGCCACGATAATTAATTTATGGCTATTCAAATTTATATAAAAAATTTGTTATTTGAGAAGATTTAATATATGTAGTTTATATTGAAAAAAAAATCATATCAATTGGGGTTGGAGAAAATTTAGGGCTTGTTTGTTTACATTTCCAAATAGAAATTTCCCACTTTTACTATTCAAAACATCGACGTTTGTTTTACTCATTTTCAATTCCAGTTTTCACTTTTTTCAATCCTATATAACCTATTCAATCATATATATATCATTATAATGGGACCCATTATTTAAATATTCATAAATTCATCGTAACCACATAAATATTTATCTTTTCATCTCAACCACAAATTCAAAAATATAATCAAACAAACATATTTTCATTTTCTAAACCTATAACTCTAAACATTAAGTCATTCATCATAACAAAATCATTACATTTTTTCAAAAACCAATACACCATGTAAATCGAACTGAAAATGTTGAAAATAAAAAATTGATGTTGGAAATAAAAACAAACAAGACCTTAATGTTCCAGATTTTCGGGTTGACCGAATTACGTTTAAGGAAACACAAAATATGTACATATTTTTCCTTTAGTGCGAATACACAATTAAAAAAAATCATTATTCTTAATTTCTTCATATCTAATAATGACCATTAATTTTAATAAATAGATGGATATGATTGATCCCTAATGCAATGTTTGGTAGCCTGGATAAAGGCATATTAGTAAAGGTATCCAGCAAGAACCGTGTGTTTGGTAGCCATTGCTTGTTCACGCGAGGCCCGGGGTGTAATTTACTGATTCGGCTGGACAATGTATCCGACGCCCCCCGGTTACAGTTTCTAGACAAGGTATCTGACGCCCCCTCAATCTACCAAATAAAACAATGTACCAAACAGATGTGTGAAGCAATCTAGTATATTTATCTTAATAACCAAACACACAATTAAAATAGCTAATACGCAATTATCTTTCAAAGCAATCCAGATTTTATTAATATAGGTATATCCGTACCAGTATACCAAACATTGCCTAAATTATATATATATATATATATATATAGCGATGAATAATTTATTGATTCAATACCTGAAAAAGATGAAAATTATCAATATAGGACCTCAAAATCATGTATTTCGATTTCTTTTAAAATTTTAATTATTTTTAATAATTTATTTATTAAATTTAATAAATAATTAGTAAATACTTTTTTATTGAAAATTAATATAAAAATAATAAAAAAAACTCAAAATACATTATTTTTAAGGTCCTATATTGACAATTTTCATTTCTCAAGTCCTGGATTGATAAATATTCATCTTTCGGATCATGAATTGACAATTCTTCATCATTAAATAAAGTGTAAATATTACTTTGATCCCTACATTTTGCTCCTTTTTAAAAATAAAATCCAAATTAAAAATCTTAACAAAACAATTAATAATTAAATTTTAACTCCTTTTGCAAACATATACGGCTCTTTTCCCAGTTTTGGAAATCTAACGCTCGGTGTGCACGATATGAGTAGACATAATTAATCACGTGTTGAATCAAAATGACCTCGCTATGTTTCAAAAGTTTTAAAAATTAAAAATAAAAGAATATGTCATCATTTTTGGATCATCGACATCATTTTAGTCCGACATTTGATTATTTATTTCCATATTATATTACATATGCATTCGACATGCAACGTCAGAATTTCGAAGTCGAAAAAAGAATCGGAAAATATATTTGTCAAAATTTAACAAATTGAATATTGTTTTATTAATAGTTTAATTTGAATAATTTTTTAAAAAAATCAAAATATAGGGATCAAAGTGATATTAACATTAAATAAGTATAAAATGCAATCTAAATTTCTGCGTTATTAATTTGTATTTATACAATAATATAGACATTAAAACGCATAAGATTATCTAAAATTGCCAAATTTGTGCTTGTTAGACATGAGTCAAAAAGATCCAAATCTTGCACTTTCAGTTGCTCCCTTTGACCCTAGTACTGTAAATAAAATAATCAATTCATACCTGTGTGCTTATATATAGAGAGAGAGAGATACACGCATATATACATATAGAGAGAGAAAGGGGGGGAGAGAGAGAGAGGAAAAACACTCAAACACCTCTCTCTATGTCAGAATCACACTGACTACATAGCTTCCATTGACAAAACTCTACTACTGTAAAGTACATCTTCTGCTCGCTGAATTCGTTGCCGCAAATGAATCCAAGCAAAATTGAGGAAGATCTGTTCCACCACCTGGGCCCATCGCCGCACCACCACGAGCAGTTCATGGACCCTCACCACACTCAATCGCAGCCCTCCATCGACGACGATGCCTTCTCCCTCGCCGAAATCGACCTCTTCCGCGACGACGAAGACGACGACGGAGGCAGCCACTCATCGTCCGACGCTGAAATACCTCTCCCGCAACCCAACGGTACCGTTCAGTTTCATAACCCTAATTTGCCCAATCTCCCCTCAATTGGTCACAACAAGCGACCAATTAACCAGACTCCGTTGTGCATTAGCCCCGAGCCGCACATCTCCTCCCAATTCTACACCTTCAATAAGGAATCACATGCTCTTATGATTCAATGCTTAATTGAGGGTCGATTGGCGACGCCGGAGGAGATCCGAGCCGCGACTCCGCCTCCAGTGCTTTCCAGCTGGCGCTCGGTGTGGAAGGATCGCAACGAGGACACGGCCTATCTGACGGCGTGGAAGCGCATTCAGGACAAGCTCAATGTCCATGTGTCGGAACCCTCTGCCAGCATCACCGGTAATAGTAGCCATTTTCTTTGTTTCAAGAACAATACAAATCAATTTGTTTCGCACGTTGATCAGTGGCAGGACATAGTCATGTCATTCCATGGTGATGCGGACTTTAAACACTTAGGGTTGAAAGAAACTATAGAAAGAATTAAGCAGGTGTGGACTGTAGGGGCAAAATTTTATGGCATTCCTGAGAGTTACATTAGGACATGCGTGGCTGCTTGCCCTGTTTGCTCAGATGAGTCTTCTGGGTGTGCTCCGAGGTCTAAGAGGCGTAGGTTTGAATATACGGAATCTTTTGATGTGCCCGCCAAAGAAGTCCCATCACAATTGCAACAATTGGCAGCGAAGCATAAGGTCGTATTGTGCATACGGCAGAAATATATTAGGTATAAGCCATTTATGGCTGAGGTCAAGGACTATGCGTGTCATAGGGCAGGGGAGCCAGCTTCCTCGAAAAAATCGCGTATTCTGAAGAGGGAGCCGTATACGTCAAAGCGGTGTGGGTGTGGCTTTCGTATTAGGGCAATAGTTCCAATATCAAATTATAATGAGAAGGATAAGACGTTTGTCTATGAGGAGGAGGGAACAGCTGTCTTTAAGCTTTATGCAGTGCATTCAGGACATGAGCCAGGGCCCTTGGATGGAAATGCTAGGATTATGCATAGAATGGTTGGACATAAAGGGGGACTGTTGATGGATCAAGAGACTGTATATGGGATGGCTGAGGATGGGGAAAATGATGGTTTTGGGTTCTTGGGGAAAGATTCTGGAGACTTACAGCATTCAGTTTTGCAGCAGGTGCAGGAATTGAGGAATGAATTGGGATCGCTCGAGGGTAGGCTTGGGAAATACCCACCCTCACTGTTGGGTTCCGTGTCTCGTGAACTCTTTGACATTGTGAATAAGCTTAGAAATGTTGCAGATGATGGATCCAAATCTGTCGGGTTGTTGTCAGAGAAGCAGCATCTGGATGATGTGCTGGTGGTGGAGCATGATTTGCCAGATTGGGTTGATGACCATCACACTAGGATATATGGTGATGGTAAGGATGCAGATGTTATAGAAGATGATGAGGACAGCTTTGGGAGAACTCTTGGTGAGGTTGCTTCTTGGGATCGGATGAGGACGGAATGCAGGAATGAGAAGGATCTGCTTGGTGAGACTTGTAAAGAGGAGAAGTGGTTGAAATGTGGAGAGTTTGATCAGAAGGGAATTCTTGGCTGCAGTAACCCTAAGCTGACCAAGCCTTTAAGACATGATGAGGCAATAGATCCAGATGTGGGTCTTGCTGGTATACAGGTAGACGGATTCTACCCTGAAAATCCTAAATGGTTTGACTCTCCTTGTGGACTGGACCCAGGTGCTGATTGTGAAGATGGTGGATTCAGACATGGGGAGATTGTGTAGAGACTATTCATCTTGGTGAACCCACTCTAACTTAATTCTGAGTTTTTTTTGGTACCGTTCATCTTAATTCACTGTTGGAAGTGGGTTGTACATTTATGTACACAGCTTGAAGGCTCTCAGCCTCTCACAGTCACAGTAACAGCCTTTTAGGTGTCTGTATTGCATGTAATTTGTAAAGTATAGCCTTTTTGGCATCTCTGCATATACTTTAATATGCTCTATGCTGACCTTTTTCTAATTTTAATTTAAACTTGGATTTGATAATATTTCGTCCCATTCAGCTTGATTTGGTTTTTGCTGTTTCAGTAGAGGTACTTATATTGTTGAAATGCATGTGATTTGTATTGGTTATAGCCTTTTATTTTTGTTTTTACTAGAAAGTTTGACATGATTGTTAAGTATTTAGAGTTAGCCATTTAATGTCATTCATGATCACCCATCTTTTTATTTCCGCAGTAGATACTTATAATCTAGAGCGTGAATCCCTACTGCAACACTTCTGGTGGTTTGGTAGGAGCCTTAATAGTTAATTAATTATATATGCACCAACACTCTTTGGCAGCAGATTGCAATGCTTATACGTAGATTGATAGTTTTTTCAATTTTTTACTCCCTGAATTATTTCATTTTTTTATATTTGTTGTTGTTGTTTACGATGCGTCTTAGATTCTGGGTGTAGAATTTGTGCATCATGGCCTTTTTGTTATACATTGATGACATAACTTTAGAGAAGATGATTGTGTATTATGTTCTGCATCTGACTACTTTTGTTATTATGAAACTGTGTTGCCAGTTTTTGTGATATGCTTACACTCCCTGTATACTTATTATTACTTGATAAATAAACTCTAATATTTTGTACTCGTAAGTATAATGGGATGATTTTCTGCTTTCTGGTCCACTAATATGTTTCAAATTTTTTCTCTTGGTAGAGACGCTGCAAGCTAGATATGAGATACAAAGATTTTGGTGATGCTGTTTCTGATTTTTAAAACACATTCTGAATTCTGATGCTGATTGCTTATAACTGTTGATTTGGTATAATATGTTAAATTAATTATGAGTATGAGAGCTGTATACTGCCTTGTTTGTCATAATTTGGACTACTGAAATCACAATTATTAATTATGAACTCATGAACTTTTCATTAGGGACTGATGAATAATCCCTCAATGGGATTCTGATATTGACCCCTTTGTTTTAGTACCTCCATGCTACTAATACAAGCATTAAACACGATTTTGTAAAGATTGTAAGATTAGAATCTATACTGTAGTATTTGGTTTGAGGCTTATCTTTTTAATAAATAGTTTATCTTTAAGCAACTTTTACTACATTAAGTTTTGCTCTATCTCAATCTTTATGATCTTGAATCTTGTGAAGGGAGAAGAAATTGCATAAGACTGGCTTGTTAAAACTTTAAACTGTCATAGATGAGAGAGACTTAAAGCCTTATGATTAATATCCATGAATAAGTTATTATAGATCTAGGAATGTAATAGGGTTATATTGCGATTGATGAATTTAGCAAGATTTGATTTATGAAGATTTTAACGTTAATCAAGTTGGGTAGGGATAAAGTTTTTTTTTTATTTACTTTACAATTAAGAATTACCTATCAAAATAAAGAAAATGTACATTGCTCGTAAAGTGAATTTCTCTTTTTTTTTATGTACTAAATTTCCTAAAAACTATGGAGTATGTCTACAGTCTACATTTGGCATGGTAGCTTTTGGTCTCTTACAATGGAGATTTCACCTTTTTTAGAAAAAATAGCCACTTGTGATTGGTGGTTGGTTGTTGAATTAAAAATATTAATTTTCTTTCATATTTTAATTGATGATTTTTATTGTTTTGAGGAAATACTTTAATTGATGATTATGTTTACTGGATATGTTATTTTTTACTTCAAAAACTATTGATCTTGAAATGTATTATTTTGGGAAGATTGAAATTTATTTATATAGGGGGAGGAGAAATACCAAAAACAATGAAGAAATGTTCGGGTCAGTAATTGGATTTTAATTATAAACCTTGTCACAATGTAACATATTTGAGACTTTGTTTGATGAGTTGGCTTTTGGCAATTTGCTTTGGTTTCTCTTTAATTAAAATATTAACCCTTTTAGTTCACATTGTCATCGAATCAGTTTATATTAATTTTAGTTTCTTTTGTGGAGGCATTTCAACTGGTGGAGGTATAAAAAAGGTGATTAAATACATACATAACATGTTAAGTGTTAGACTCTATAGGTAAAAATCGACTGCTTTACATTTTTGTTCGAAGGTATAATATCAAATTTAAAATCAAGTCTATAGAAGGGTTATAGTATGAGGACTGAAGGAGGCATACACATCTATTTGTGTGTGCATACTTAATTTTCTTATGATATCAATCTAGTGACGGGTAAGAGTGATGGCTGCACATCAAATAAAGTTGCTACTCACTTGAACCGGACTGTGTATATTGGGAAATAATTTAGATTCTATGCCAACTAATCAGCCTCTGTTGATGTTGTGAAAATCTTGTTTTACAGCTCCTAACATTTTTAGTGACAGCGTATATATAACCTTGGGCTGTTGGGCATGCATATCTTCATGATTTGT
Organism: Perilla frutescens; assembly: GCA_026008535.1. NCBI lineage: Eukaryota > Viridiplantae > Streptophyta > Magnoliopsida > Lamiales > Lamiaceae > Perilla > Perilla frutescens. The sequence continues at coordinate 37,658,637 of BRKX01000012.1, forward strand.
TATTCGTCTGTTAGTGTTTGTATATAGCTCTCATGTCTTGGCATTTGAATGTTTATTGGATATATGACATATCATTCACTGTATGAGAATCATGAAATACATGTCATATATATATTATGCATGTGTAAATGCTAATGGCATTAATGCAGTAATTCTGGTAATTATGTTTGTCTATTATTCAATATAAATTGAATCAATTAATTACAAGTGTCCTTACAGGCAAAGCTGACTATGTGTCCAATATAGTAAGTAAATATGTTTAATCATATCTTGGTCTTACATGCAAGTGGATTTTACAGTCTCTGCGATATGGATGTCACCTCTCCATGATTGTCATCATCTGTAGGATGCTTAAGTGCCTCATATTCAAACTAGTTTGAATTTCCAGATATACTCTGCTTTTTGGTGCATGATTAAGACTGAATTGGAAGATGGTACTTAGTTGATGTTCTTGCTCTTTAGTGCTTGTTTATTAATTTATTTTATTTATTATGCTTACTTGTGCGTTCTACCACATGACTGATTCCCAAAGAAGCAGTTGGTGCAGCTATTTTAGGATCTCTCTCTCTCTCTCTCTCTCTCTCTCTCTCTCTCTCTCTCTCTCTCTCTCTCTTATCTTTTTTTCCCTTTTGATCTCTATGGATCTGAATTCTTGAAATGACTAATGTATACCATATTGGAATCTCTCTTTGCATTTGGTTATTTGCTAATAGTACTTTGATAATTTTCAACAAAGTTCCAGTGTAATCATTATATTTGAGAGCAGTTTCCACCTGGGCCTGCAAGTGGCGAACAGGCTGCTTGATGTAATTTGAGAAGTTTTGAGAATTTAAAGGCTCCCAGGCAAAATCAACTTGACAGAAGGCTGCTGCTAACTTTGTTTGTAAATATAAAAAGTACTCCTGACAGAGTTGCCTGTGGAACTTGTGAGATTACAACATTGTGGCCTTTGCTGTGGCTAGTCTCTCCCAGGCTGGAACAAGAGAGTCTTAAGTTTTTTGCAGGTAAGAAAGCTCAGTGGGCTTATTTATGGTGGCTGTTTCATGTTTTTTTTTATTGGTTATCCTCACTACCAAAAGAAATTTGTCTGTGCAGTTGTCGGTAAACCTCTGGAGCTCCTTCATATTGGAAAGACGACAAGAATTGGCCTTTGATCAGGAGTGGCATCTTAGAGTAATGCAAAAAAAAAAAAAAAAAAAGCACGCGTAAGGACAGAAAGACAGCCAATGGAGGAAGCTACGGGAGAGCATTAGGTTATGAACCAAGAAGTCTTTGTTATGTGAGAATCCGAGACATGGAGCACTGTTTTCCTTTTGAACAAGGACACACCTTTGAAAGGAATTAATCAGCTGGTTGGATGATGACCCGTAATCACTTGCATTGATATGATTTTTGAACGGGCCACTAATATTCTAAACACTGCATATCCTTGTTTCAATCTCTCAGCCCTGTTACCATTCTGAGAAAGATTAGCTTTAGTTTACATTGAGAAGCAGGAATCACAAATTCCCCTTGCCTCGTGGATCCACAGGGGCAAGCGGACGACCTTAAAAGAGGCGGTACATACCTTGCTGTGCTTGTTGCTTCTGAAGGCTTGGACCACTGCTGATGTTGCAAATACTTTCTGATGGGTAAATGCATTCACAAAGTAAATCTCTGCTGAGTGCCTTGATTTTGTTTCAGTGAATATATTTTCTTGTTGTAGTCCACTCCTTCATGACTCTAGTACTAGATAAAGAGATACCAGCTCGGTCGTTTTGTGCCCAAAAACATATATTTGCTTCTTTTTTCCCCGTGTTTTGTTCGTCATTTTATCTTTTATCCAAGAAAAAAGATGCATTTGGGGGGATTTATCTTTGAGTGATGGTCTATGCTAGATATTTATTTGCAGCATTTGGGGTTTTGTCTACTTGTAACGAGATGATGACAGAATCGATCTTTGCAGTAAGTGGAAGCTATTTCCTTGAATGTTTTATGGTGGCATCATTCAGTAACATTGCATATTGCTTCAAGTTGACGGATTGTCTGAATAATCCAGACTCGTTTATATGCCGTTTAATATCAATTTATTTTCAAATTAGTTGGTGGTTACGGTCTTCTCTCTCTCTCTCTCTCTCTCTCTCTCTCTCTCTCTCTCTCACACACACACACACACACACACACACACACACACAAAGTGGGAGCCTCAAAGAGACCCTGGAAATTAATATTTGTGGGTCTCTGCCACTATTAATGCCGCTGCTATTATATAGCTCGTACGACTTTACAAGAAGGCTCCTTGAGTTTACTCAAGAAAGTAGAAATGAAATAAAACCCAGAAGGCTCCTCAAGTAGTTTATTCTCAATTGAAAAGTGGCTGTTGTTTCAGATATGTCAATTAATTATCAGTGCAAGGTTATATTAATCTTTCCCATTAGCGTATCCTTTTTACTTGTCAAATCCTTTTTTCCATTCGTATATATACAAATTAGGCACAATTTGTAAGCATGATACGTGTTTAGATATACCAAATAGAGTACTGTATTTATAATTCATAAGATAATTGACACAATATGTGTGTGAAAGGATTTTAGATGTTATAGATGTTTCATTTGCAAGACAAGGACTTGTCCATTCTGCATTGAGGGAGGTGGTGTTGCTTTATCTTCATTAAATTTGGTTGTCTGCATATATTGGGTAAACTTTCACCAATTGTTACCAATACTTTATGCTTTATCCACTTTGGGAATTGATCCATATGCAATTAAGTAAATCTACGAAACTACAACTATCCCTAACTTTATTGTATATATAGATCCGTAGTTGATTACCCTTTTGCACTCCAATATAATGATTTTGGAAGCGATTTCTTTTTATATTATTCCTTTTCAACATTTATTTTTTACAACAAAATTCATTGACGTGTGTTTTGAATTTATAATTTGTAATGAATCATATCGTAGATTGCATAATCTTAATATCATTAATATTATATTTGTGATCCTTCGGATTTCAGAATATATTCAATTTTTTTATTTTTTACGTTGAAAGATACTGGCTAGTATATTAGCTTCAAGAAGTAGAACAAGAAAATCCATGAAATTATTATTTATTCAGAGGAACAATCCATGAAATTATTAATAATGAAAACATCAACATAACTTATATTATGTTTATTTAAACAAAGCAGAAAAACTTTACGTTCCTACTAAGCAAGCCCAAATTTTTTATTTGATATTTCTGAAACACCACCAATTTTTCAATATATATCACTATTAAATTTAATTCAGAAATAAATAAATAAATAATAATTTACTTAAATGCCTATCAAATAAAATAAAAAATCATTGTCTTCTTCCCACAACACAACCGCAACCGCTGCAGCCCCGCCTCCCCACCACGTCTTTCCCGCTGCAACAATCCTTCCCTCTGATTCATAAAATCAATCGAGGTGCACTTTAATTTCTGCCAGACTCTTTTGATTTTAATTTGAGAAAATCACTTCTTGCATGTGCAGCTGATTCAAAAAATTACTTCCAATATGACTTATGAGATTGAGGCTCGAAAAATAATTTTAGAAAATGGGAATGAGGATCGAAAAATATTTTTCGAACAACAAACTCTTATTCGAACATCGTTTTTCAAAGGCTGGCATATGCATAAGGTTCGAAAGTATTTTCTTTTTATTTGGCTGATGGCGGGAACAAAGATGGCGGTGGAGTGATGGGGGCGGACCGGAGATGGTGGTGGCAAAGGTGGAGATGAGTGGCGGTGAGAACTTCTAAAAATGAAGATGTTCTTCGAGTTCCTTGTGTTTTTTCATTTTAATTAGAATAGAGTCAAAACACTTTTAGTCTCGTATCTGACTTTTTTGGTCACAAAGTTTATTACTCAACATTTTTAGTCTCATATTTTATTTTTTTGACTTTTTTGTCCCAAAACTAACAACTTCACAAATGTTTGGGGATGTTAATTTTAGAGCCAAAAAATTCAAAAAATATAATCTGGAGCCACAAAAATCGAGAACATTATATTATATGTGTTATAATAGTTTGATATAGTATATTTATTAAATGTTGATTTTATTTTTTCAACATAACGTCTAATCATATATTTATTCTCTACACGTTTTTTCGATCCCAATCATTACATTTTTTGTCTTAAATTTTATTTTCTCGACCACATGGAGCCAACAAAGTCAAAAAATTAAAATTCGGGGTCACAAAAATCAAGAATGTTATATTATGTGTATTATAATCATTTGATATATATAATATATTTATTACATGTTGATTTTATTTTTTCAACATAACATCTAATCATATATTCATTCTCTACTTGTTTTTTCAATCTCAATCTTTACATTTTGTCTTAAATTTTATTTTCTCGACTTTTGTGGTCTCAAATTTTATTTTTTGACATTTTTTATTCCAAAATTAACATTTCCGAACATTGTAAGGTAAATTGTTAAATTTGGGACCAAAAAAATTGAAAAAATAAAATATAGGACCAAAAATGTCGAGTAAATAAACATTGGAACCAAAAAAAGTCAGATGCGGAACTAAAAGTGTTTTGACTATATTCTAATAAGACCAAGAGTGAAATTATCTCTTTTTTTTCACCTTCATATTTTTTTAATTGATTATTAAACTAAAGTGTATAAATGAAAAAAATTGTGGTGTATAAAGAAAAAATACTGAAAAAAATTATAATAGCGGTGTTGTTGTAAATGTAGTGTGTATTGAAAAAAGAATGGTGCAAATAGCAATACTATTTTTTAATTTTTTTATTGTGATGGAGGTAAGTATTTATTAGTGAACGCTTTGTTTTTTAGAGTGTATATTAGTAAACTTTATTGATATGCAATATATACTGCAAACTGCATGAACCTCAATTCTAATTTTCATTTTTACCCAACGGAAACCTACAAGCTAAAGGAAATAAATAAAAGCAAGGGTAATTCAAAACTTCAAAAATTTACTCAAAATTAACAGCAAGTAGTATAATTACCGTAAAAATCTTCTTTGAAATTCAAAATACAATTGCGGACCCCACAAAAGACGAAACTTAACGACCAAAACGCTCTTTTGGACGTTTCCTTTTCCCGTTTAAAAAGGAAAAAAAAAAAAAGAAAAAATAAATAATCGATTTCAATTTCGTAATCATTTCCCTCTCAATATATTTGATTCAAAAACTAGCGTTACGTATTTGATGTTTCCCTACATTTCTATTTTCTAACGTTCCATTTTTCGCAATATATATACGAAAAATACGCTCAATAGAAAATCTCTGCTGAATCTGCCACAACTTCGGAAGTTAGCCTCGAATCGCAACCGCGATCAGTCGGTTTGGAGTGTTCTGATTTGGTATGCTGTCGTTTTTTTTTCCTTTCTTTTTTCTTTTTAGATGAGAAGAATCACTGGAACGAACGAGTTAGATGCCTAACTTTCTGAATGTGGAGGCGCAAACACTAGCTTGATTGCTATTGGTAATGGCGATTGTGTAAATTGCATGTTTTTGGAACTGTCGGTTGATTCAATGGAGGTTTTCCTCCTTTTTTGTTTTCGGATTATTGGTTAGAAATGCGCCTCTTGAATTACTTTTTGTGATTTTGTTATGGTTTGTGGAGAAAGGATTTCTTATACGAGTTATGATGACATTTTCTCTGTGGATGTTGCTTATTCCCCTGTTTCAATGTTTTATTTGTTAATTTCAAAGGATTGATGCCTATTTTATCTATTCCCCTGTTTCAATGTTTTATTTGTTAATTTCAAAGGATTGATACCTATTTTATCTTATAGTATACTGTTCATCTAAATAAAAACTAAAAAAAAAAATTATATGGAAAGGAAATTGCATGTTTTGAAGCAATTTATTTCTGCTGTTATATTCTTTTTTTTTTCATTTTCAGTCTCCTTGACTAAATTTCTAGACCTGTTTCTGGTTGTAGCAGTTATTTGGGGCTGTATTATGTAATCAAAGCTTTATAATCATCAAAACTTACTTATTTCAGTCAAGGAACTTATTATTTGTGTTATTTTACCTATTGTTGTTTTGTGTTTTGACTCTTGGCACAACAGGCTTGTCACATACACAACCAGCATATTTATCCCCCTTTGCAAATGGAAACAACTTGTGGTTCTTTTTTGCTGGAGCTACAGGTGATTTGAGTTAATATTTTCTTGTATATCTTTGTTACCTCGCACACACAAATTTTCATTTTTGAAATGGTTACTGCAATCAGAAAATATGGGATGAAGTTGGTGAGGCTGATAATGAGAGGGATAAAATGCTTTTTGAACTTGAACAAGAGTGTCTGGATGCATATAGAAGGAAAGTGGATCAGGCAAACCGTACAAGAGCTCAGCTGAGGCAGGCAGTTGCTGATGCTGAAGCACAGCTTGCAGACATTTGCGCTGCATTGGGAGACCGACCGGCTCATATAAAGAAGGTCAATCTGCATGGAAAAGGAAAAGGAAAATAATAAAAATAAAAAAAAGAAGTCGAATTTAAAGCCTTCAGTATTTACGATTGATAGTTTCTAGATCCTTTATATGATTTGTGAAAATTGAGTTTGCTGTTTGAAACAGAGTTCTGGATGCCTGAAGCAAGAGCTTGAGGCAATTATGCCTCAACTAGATGATATGAGAAAGAAAAGAAATGAGAGGAAGAGCCAATTTTCAGACGTTCTGAAACAAATTAATAGCATCTCTATGGAGCTTACTGGTTCCACTGAAAAGAACCTGGACGAAATGTTCATCGATGAGAGTGATTTGTCAATGAAAAAATTAGATGATTTACGTTGTCAATTGCTTTTGCTGCAAAAAGAAAAGGTGCCTTTTCTCCTTCTCCACTTTTTCTTGTTGTTGTTCTCACTTAGATCGACATTGAAGCTAATCAAAACTTAATAGAATTGTTTAAGAGAGATGGAAATAAAAAAATGATGCAAACTATACAAGCAACATGGTAAAACATGGCTTAAAATAAACCATTTTGCTTCTTTATCTTGTTTGGAAGCTACATTGTGTCTGGGAGCCTTCTGCTGCAATTGAGAGTTGATACCGTCATACCGACTTCTTTTTCATATTAAAGTCACTGAATTTATGTGCAGGATGAACGCCTGAAGCAGCTGGTTGACCTATTGAATATTGTGAATGCTCTGTGCTTGGTGCTTGAGATGGACTTCAAATCAACAATTTGCAGTGTTCATCCATCTTTGGATAATGCGTGTGACAGAAAAAGTATAAGTGCAAATACAATACAGGGTCTATCTTCTGTGATATCTAGGCTTAAGAATGTTAAGTTGCAGCGCATGCAAAGGGTACACTTATTTTCAAGTCGACTTCCTCAATAGCAATTTATCGTCTCTCTTATTGGTTGCCTTTTCAGCTTCAAGATCTTGCAATGACCTTGGTGGAACTCTGGACTCTGATGGATACGCCAGTTGAGGAACAACAAATGTTCCAGAATGTCACACGTACTATTGCTGCTACAGAAAATGAAATAATAGAGCCCAACAGTCTGTCTTTGAAGATAATCAATGATGTACTTTCACTCCCTTCCATATTGTTAAGTAGAATTTATAAGGCGCTATGCATGGATTTTATCCCTATTTCCTCGTCCTCTATCCAATGTTGGTGGGACATTTTTATAACTGGCAGTGATGTACATAATTTCTTCTGCTTAGGCTGAGGCAGAAGTTTTGAGGCTGCAAGAAATGAAAACGAGTAAAATCAAAGAAGTCCTTTTGAAAAAGAGAGTGATTTTAGAGGAAATATGCCATGGAGCACACATGGTTGTTGAAGGACAATTTGGAAAAGAACTGTCTATGGAATATATTGAGTCAGGTATGTCTCCTCTATACTCATCTCACTGCTAAAAGGCAGAAAAACTGTAATTAGGGTGGCATTTCCTATGAGCTTATCCATTAAAAAGAATAGTAGGTGACTAATGGCCATTTCCATCTCCCCTTAACCTCTCAATCTTGCAGGGGAAATCAGTCCATCCTATCTACTTGAAGAATTAGAGGCATCGATTTCCAAGGTTAAAGAGGAAGCTTTTAGTAGAAAAGAGATTCTTGAAAAGGTCCAGAAATGGTTGGCTGCATGTGAAGAGGAATGCTGGCTGGAAGAGTACAGTAGGGTTGGTCATAATGTTGCTTATTATGTCACTGAATTTTACTTTCATTTAATACTCTAGCCCCGCCTCTCTCTCTTTCTAAGGGTATTTCTATATAGGATGATAATCGTTACAATGCTGGACGAGGAGCACATCTTATGCTAAAGCGTGCTGAGAAAGCTCGAGTGCTTGTCAATAAAATTCCAGGTACATGCTTGTTCTTCATCATAAATATTGTAGTTGAAATAAGTACATTTTTATTCATTACTTGTATTTATTGATGTCATAGGAATGGTAGACGCTCTGAAATTAAAAGTAAAAGCTTGGGAGAAAGAAAGAAACACAGAGTTCCTATATGATGGTGTAAGCAATCCTCTTCAATTATGATATTCCTTTTGTTGTACCTGTCTAATAAAATATATAGTCATATTTTGATCAATTCAGAAACTTGGTTCGTTAATTGTTGTAATGCTCTAAATTGTATCTTTATTCTTGTGTCTAGGTTGGTCTTATTTTCATGCTTGATCAGTACAGCGAGTTGAAGCGCTTAAAAGAACAAGAGCGTCAAATTCAGAGGGTACGGCTACTATATCTATTGTGGAACTCGAACATCAATGTAGGATTCACTGAAATCTATATACATATTAATGCAGTTGATGCTACTAATGTATAGGATCAGAAGAAGCTGCAGGGACAGTTAATGGCAGAGCAAGAAGCAATTTACGGGTCAAAACCGAGTCCATCAAAGAGCGGTGCCAAGAATTTAAGACCTTCAACCGGAGGCGTAGCGAGTAAGAGGTTTTCATTAGGAGGAGCTGCGCTTCAAAGCACACTCGACAAAGCAGCAACTCTCTCTTCTCGTACCCTTCAGAAGAATAACTCTGTAAAGAGGCAGACTTTGAACAACCATCATCACAACAGTGGTCTCACAGTTCATTCCTCTGGTAAAAAATGTTCATTCTTCTTTGTTAATCGATTGTGCAGTGAGTTTTGCTTTAATATGCTGATATTAGTCTCTACTACATACGTAACACAGGCAAGAAAAACATGGCTAGTGGTCCAATGAAACAGCATTCTAGCAATGCATCAATCTCACATCACAATGGATCATCAACATTGAGGAAGGCCCTCTCCCCCTTATCTTCATTATGTTCCAACGTGATTTCCTGCAATCATCTGGAGCAGAACACGAAAAACGCAGAGCTGCAGGATACTCAGGCGGGCTATAAAACGCCGGCAGCAACGCCGACGAAAATGTATGGTGGAAATGATGAGAATAGGACACCACAGACAATGCCAATTCCAGTGCCAGCCACTCCGACGACGGTGTCTAGTCCTATGCTAGCAGCTAAAACCCCTTTCACGCCTGGCGTTCGTGCTACTGTAGAAGTTGAGTATTCCTATGAGGAGAGAAGAGCTGGTTTTGTGCTTCCTAAGACACTGTCTCTAGTTTGATGCATGTGTTTGAAAACCCTTGGCAATTGGCATTGAGGTTTGGTTTAGTTCCATATAGTTTGTGCAGTCCACTCAGGCCATTCATCTATGGCTTCTACTACTGTTCATGCAGCATATTGATCGACTTTCTTCATATCTTTTGATGTTTGAATTGATACTCATTTAGTTCAATATTATGTACCTCATGATTTCAACCAAAAAGTCGGTACAAAAGTTATATCACATCACTACTCACCTATCTATACACACAATTTTATTGTCCCACCTTTTGAAGTTAGAATTCATCCAAAGATCATTTTACAATATCATGTTTTGGTCATTTTATCTGTGGGAGAAAAATTAAAATACCCACTTTTGTTAATTAAAAATTTATATTATTCATATTTTTACTTACATTCAAGAAATACCTACTTTATCTTAAATATTTTTACTTTTGCAAGTAAATTCTATGCTACCCAAGGGATAATACCCAATGTGGCACAATAGATCTATTGTGCCACATTGGATATTATGATAGCATATAATTTTCCACTTTTGCATATTTCAATGCAACCATATGTGGGCCCTTATATTGTAAGGCTTTTATAAGACTAGTAAGTCTTTTCTAACCAATAATAAATGTGAAAAGTAACTAATCATTTGAAGATGGATACCCAAATACTTTTCATCAAATTATTTTATTCATGCCAAAATCTTTTTTGGCAATGTGGATCAAGCTCTAATACTGCCTGTAGTAAAAATTCGAGCAATATCTGAATGTGATTTTATTAAACACACCTTTCGAATTATCAATACATTCTTGACGGTATAAGAGCGTAAACATAGTCCGAATTAAAAAAATAAAATTAATTTGATTGTGAAATAACTCGGTGATATGTAATTAAGTCTAAGGTTTCAACAACAAAAAGAATTTCAAGTAAATATTATCCGTGAATAAAATTATTGCAATTTAACGGACGATTGCCCGAAAAAGAATAGCGAATGTGGTCACAATTTTAAAAATTCAATGTATTTGATTGGGAAGGAATTATATGATGATCCATATATGGTTTGAAAGATATTAGATTATATGATTCAACTAAAAAAGAATTTCAACAAAATTATATTAATGGAAAAGATTATGGCCGTTTTACAAACGAGTGCCCGAAAAATGGGTCACGAACATTGTACCAAATTAAAAATATTACTGACTTTGATTGGGATGGAATTAGATTATAAGTAATACCTTGTTAGAAATATATTCGAGTCTCGTTTTCAACAAAAAAAAAAAGAATTTCCAAAAAATATTAACTGTGGAGAAAGTTATGTGGCCTTTTTAGAGACGAATACCAAAAAAAATTTCAAATCACACTCAGCTACCGTCCACGAGCGGTATACGGACGGTATTGTCAATTTTCTCTCGATTTTTTACCCAAAATTATTGAATTTAACTATAGTATATCATTGTAGACTCGTATGAGTCAAAATGTCTTATTTTATTGCAATTCCTCATTAACGAGAATGAAAGTAATACCCCAGTGTAAATAATGAGAACATTGTGAAATTTTCAATACGAAAAAAATATACAAAGTGACAAAAGTATATGTTATGCCCTGAAAAACCTATAATATTCGAACAATAACATATTTTGATGGCAAAGAATAGGAGAGTGAAGAAAATGCAAGCGAGAATTGGGAACGAGAGTGAAAAGGCATTTCTATCTCAAACAATAGGTAATGAATTTTGTCCGAATGGGAAAAATAAAATCAATTTGATTGTCAAACAACTAACTCATGATCCATACATGTTTGGAAATATATTAAAGTCTATATTTCAACTAAAAAAGAATTTTGAGTAAATATTATCCGTGTGGAAAGTTATCGTCGTTTTACGGACAATTGTCTGAAAAATGAGTAGCAAATGTGATCCGAAATTGAAAAAATCAATGAATTTGATTGAGAATAAATTAGATAATGATCCATATATGGTTTTAAAGGTATTTGAGTATATGATTCATTACAAAAATAATTTCAACAAAATTATATTCATGGAAAAGGTTATGCAAATTATAAATTTGCACCAATTGAACTTCCACCATTTGAGAGGATGCCAAAAAGGCGTATGAAGAAAAGAATTAGAGCCTTCAATGAACCGGCTTCATCAGGATTAAAACTCCCAAGGAAAGGTCAGTTACAAGAATGTAGTTGTTGCAAACCTTCGGGTTATAACAAAGTCAGGTGTCCGAACAAGGGTAACTTACAAGTGATTGTCTAATATCAAATTTCATTTGTTCTCTTATAAACTCCTTTTATTGTCTAATATCTAATTTATTCTATGTTGTACCATTTCTATTAGACCCCAACAAGTTCCAAAACTACCACCACAACAATCAGGCCTAAAAAAATTCAATGTCGAAGACAATGGAAGGCATCAAAGCAAACTACGTTGTTTGGAGTTGGATGCCATGTTGATTTAAATAATGGCAGAACTACTATCAATGTGAGTATGACTTTTACAATATTAGTGTTTTACTTAATATTTGTGGTTTTACAATATTGTAAATGGTCTCATTATAGCCAGGATTATCATCTGAAAAGGTCATGACGATGGGTGATCAACTAATTCCATAGTCTAGTGATCTTGTTGTCATATTTCCTATCCCAAATGCCAAATCAATTATCTTTCAAACCCCCAGGTTTACAATGAAAAGGAGGATCGGCTGTGGCTACAAGACAGCAATTGGAACAGAGAGAAATTAGAAAAATGAAAAGTGGCACTAGAGATAAGTCATGAGCACCTTCCAATTAGTTAACTACCTTTGCTGATGCACTACATTCTGGCTTGCTTTTGTTTATGAAAAAACTAATTAGGAAGAATGATCATTCATTGTTGTCATATATATTTACATTCTGGCTTACTTTTGTTTTTTTACTCTTTATTTGTGGGACCAAATTTTCACAACCTAATTAGAAAGACTGATCGTCCATTATTTTTTGTTTTTGACTCTTGATTTATATCAAGATTGATGAATATTTGTGCATTCTTTTTGGTTACTTAGGAGCTATTATTAGTGTGTTGTGCGTGTGAGTATGTTTTAAGAGTGGTAGATGTGGTTTATATTTTTATTAAAATCATATTGCATCTAAATAGTTAGTCCTTAACATTTATGTTTTCTCTCATGATTAGCTTGTTTTATTAACTTTAAATTTTGATTCAGATGTTTGTTTCTTGTCATCGTAAAATACAGTTGCGTGTTTTTTCAAGTATGATGGTTTTATGTGTTGGCAACATAAATCTTATTCAAAATGAACCAGAAAATTAAAAAAAAAAGTGTGAAGTAGATCTATGTTTGCTCACACTGTGAATGAAGAGTTGATTTGCCCCATAAAAATATTTTTTTGTACTTATTTGGTCCAAAAAATGTTAGGAGGTAATCTGCTCTTTGAGAAAAACGGTGAGGGGGTATCATTTTTCCTTAATATAAAAGATTTTTTTTGAAGATGATTAATATAATAGAATTATATATTGTGAAAATTATTGGCTAACTTGTTCAACAGAGAATCGTTAATATAAAATCTTAAATGTGTATTATTTATTGATTAGATTTCCGCCTGTGATGTACGTAATTATTCATTGTCACAAATTCAATTATTACATATTTAATATAATTGTTACATCTTCACATTTTATAGATAATATTTTAGTTAATAAGCCAACGCCATTTTTTATTTATTCGATTATCCTTTTTTATGTCAGACAATTATTATAATGAAATAGAAATAAGTTAAGTTGACAATATAATCAATAAAAAATAATTACTTGGATAAATACACACATACATATGTATATAATATATACTTACATGTTATAATATAATATATTTCAAATTACAAAAAATATTTATATATGTATATATAATATATTTCAAAAAATTTCTTAAATAATTATTAACTATTACAATCAAAATATTATATTATAAATTATACAGCACTTGTTTGTATACAACGTTTTACAACATTTGTAGTAGCATTTGTAAAATTTATAAATATCCATCTCTGTTTGATTTAGTTATACAGTAAAACCTCTATACATTAATATTGTTGAGATCAGAGAAAAATATTAGCATAGAGAGGTTATTGTTATATAGAATTTACATACAAAAATTATTTTTAAAAAAAATAATATATATTATACAACACTTGAAAATGTTCCTTCATATTTTAACAACATGAATTTAAAAGGTATATAAGATTTATTTGTGTGCTAATGCACGTACGTATCTAGGAAATGAAAAAAAAATGTATGAACTGATGGTGCCGATGACTTAGAAGTTACAAAAAAATCAGATAAGGAGGATCAAAACATAGTTGCATATTTGAGAAATTAGATAACATAACTTCATAATGATAACCAAATGGATGTGGATGTTTTCCTCGATCATCCAAATGAGCAGCAAGTAGTGTATGTTTTAATCGAAGAAGACATCATTTTAGGAATCAAACAACAAGTGCAAGGTGATAATCCGAAGAATGATAATGTAGAAATATTAAAAAATCTCTCGTCAAGAGGCTTCAAGTATGTTAGACAAATTGTAAATATTTTGGATTCAATAAGAAGGTGGTTATGTTGATTAATTACTCCGAACGCGCAAGTTAAAGGATTTGGTATCAACCCAAAAAATTAAAACATTGTCACAGACAATTTTAGATAAATATTTCATATAATCTTAACTTTACTGTAACATATGTAGTTAAATAGTTCTAGATAGATATTTAGATATATTTAAAATTTAATGTCATTTTTATGACTATATGGAGGTAAATTTCTTAAGAATATTCCTAAAAAAACATTATAATATTATAATGTAGAGGTTATTCTTATTTATAACTGGTCTCGAGTTGGGACTATAACTTTTTATTACTATAAGGAAGTTATTCTTATATATAGAGTATTTTTATATAGAGATTTTACTGTACATTTAATTAGAATGTTAAATTATTAACTATTTTCTTTTTATTATAATAAATATTATTATAAATATTATATCTACGTATAAAATATACAGAGTATGTTATAGATTACAATGTACCGATTGTGGGCAACTTAATTTTTTTAACCAAAACTGCTCGAAGACCACCCTATCCCGCACCACCACTCCAACACCAAATTTCTGTAAGTGATCATCCAGAGCAGCATCAACATCAAGTATTCAGGTCTATATACCATTTCTCCTAGCAGAAATCATCTTCTCTTCCCAATCTGAACACTAAGTGATTGTGTAGCATGACGAGCGGCCTGGAAAGCTGCTAAAAAAATCTTATCCCCCTCAATGCTCACATTCAATCGTGGTGGCCTCTTATTACTTTTTTGGATGAACTCAATTCAATAATATCGTTAACGATTTTTTGGTTCCTGGAATGAGATAAATAAGATTGATTGGATATAGTAGGATTGCACTATTTAGATAAAAATAATTATGTGTTTGGTTGTTTGATTGCAATTTTAATATTGTAGGATAGATTGTCAATATTCTGTTTGGATTTAAGATTATAAATAAAATGTAGGAGAATGGCTAAATTATCCTCCATATAAGATTTATATTAATTAGTCAAAAATAAGATCTATATTTGACTAATTTTAAATTTAAACACTACAAGAAAATGTTAAACTAGCGACGGAAAATTCAGTCGCCCGAGACCTAATTTCCATCGCCAACTTAACGGGCGACGGAAAATATCCGTCTCCCAATTCTAGTCGCTTAAAAGAAGGCGATGGAAAATTCCGTCGCGAAAAATAGTGACGGAAATGACGACGGAAAATTCCATCGCCATATTCTGTCATGTGAGAAAATAAAAAATAAAAAAAAATAAAAAATTAGGGCTCGTACGCGTGTGGACCGCTAATTTCGTCATTAAAAAAAGAAAAATAAAAGAGGGCTCGTACGGGTTTGGACCGCCGTGCCAAGCATGGGTTGGCCTAGGGTGCGGCCAGACTTAATCCGCATAGAGCCTGGACGGTGCTAAATCAATTCAGCAAAATCTCGCGTAGGCCGGATTCGAACCCAGGCCCTCTGGGGTGGCAATATGCCTTGCCCTTAAAACCATGTGGACTAGTGAGTGTTTGTGTTATAATTTAGAAGTAATATATAAGTATGTATATGTATATGTATATATATATAGGGATGGGATCTGGTGAGAACCAGTCACCAGGTGGGAACTAGGAACCAATTCTATCCCTCCATTGCACAATCTGGACGGTCCAGATCAATCCAGATTTTTCGGTGGCAATTGTGTAATTAAAACGAAAGTTTTCAATTCACGCATCTCATTAAGGGTAAAATCGGAACTGAACTCCGAAATTACCCAGATTCAATTTTAGCCTCCGACTTCACTCATTTTAGCCTCATGCATTTCTCATTTTAGCATATGTTGATAAACAAAAATGGAACGATGATTTCATTGGAATGAAATGCAATACACCATATTTGACCCTAATGGGAATCTCATAATTACTAGTTGGGATCAGAGCCCTAATCGGAACGTAATAAACCCTATTTGGGAACGGTAAACCCTAGTGGAAAATGTCACATCAATTTTAGCCTCCTACTTCAATCATTTTAGCATCATGTGATTCTCATTTTAGCCTCATGCGATTCTCATTTTAGCCTCAGAACAAAAGAGAAGAATTATTAAATTACTATATTACCCCTTCGTCCACAAAGTTGCCGAAAATTACAGGAATGCCACCGCCCATCCACTTAAATCTGATTTAATCTGGACCGTCCAGATTGAGTCAAACAAGGGCTAGGATTGGTTCCTAGTTCCCACCTGGGGGAAGGGTTCTCATTTGATCCTTTCCCTACACACACACACACACACATGAAATCAATTTTGATTGAATTTTAATTTCTAAATTAAATAATTATAATATTCTTTATTTATTTAAATATCTATTATAATTTTTAATATTATATGTTTATTATAAAATATAATTATATTACATCATTTATTTAATACTAGATTGTTTTAATTAATATTCTCAAATATTATATATTTATGATTAATATTATTTATAAAAATAAAAATAAAGTGACAAAAATCATTAAAACAAAAAATTATTTAATTAGTAATTTAAAAATAATAAAAACTTAAACATATTAAAAATAATATGAAATATTATAAAAAATAAAAAAATATAAAATAAAATAAATCAAAAAAAGTAAAATAAATAAAATATTAAAAAAATAATTTTAAATTCGTAATTAATTAGTAATTGAAAATTAAAAAAATATTAAAAATAATAGAAAATATTAAAAAATTAAAGAAAATAAAAAATTCGAAAATGTAAAATAAATAAAAAAGTAATATATTAAAAAGATTAATTTCAAATTCATAATTAATTATTAATTGAAAAATAAAAATATAAATTACTAGTAATTGAAAAATAAAAAAATAAAAGTTCAAAAATTAAAAATAATTTAAAAATAATATAAAATATTAATAAAATAAAAAATAAAAAGAATAAAATAAATTAAAATA
Organism: Perilla frutescens; assembly: GCA_026008535.1. NCBI lineage: Eukaryota > Viridiplantae > Streptophyta > Magnoliopsida > Lamiales > Lamiaceae > Perilla > Perilla frutescens. The sequence continues at coordinate 37,675,706 of BRKX01000012.1, forward strand.
TTAAACAAATTCATAATTAGTGGTAATTGAATAATAAAAAATAAAAAAATTAAAAAAAATTGAATTTAATTTTAGCTACGGAAATATTTTGTAGCTAATCCCATCGCTAAAATAAAAAAAATTAAAAAAATTAAAAAATTATAAAAAAATTAACGATTTAGCGACGGAAAAATTCGTCGCTATTTTCGTCGCTAAATTTAAAAAAATTATAAAATTAAATTATAACGTGTAACGACGGATTATTCCGTCTTTAAGTTAGTGACAGATGTTCCGTCGCTAATTTAATCCGTCGTCATTCTGTCGTCCGTGTTGACCAAATACATTATGTCGTTATATTGTTGTTTTCTTATAGTGAAATAAGATGAGTGAAAATAATCACCCCAATATTATGGTGATAACTTATCTAAATGAATGATATGAGCACGGGCCCATCATAAATACCGGACTTTATACAATCGAATCAAACAATTATTTAGGTCAAACAAGATAATGAATCAAGCCTAATCATGCTCAATCGAGCGAACCAAACACGCCTTATCATTCTATCCCTATAACCTAATTTAATAGAAAGATAAATTATGGAATGTGCGTCAAAAATTAAATACTTGGAACCTAATTTAATAGAAAAGATAACTTACAAAATATACATCAAGAATTAAATATTTTATAGGGTTAACTGTCAAATAAATTATTGCGTTTTCACCTTTTTGTAAACTAGACACCACATTTAAACCTAGTTAATTACAACATTAAATTTTAATTTAAATGAGATTTAACATTCCAAATTTTTCCAGTCAGTTAAATATGATGTGTTCGTTCTATTAATCACGTTGGCAGCCACATCAACATACATGTGTAATAAAAAGTGTCCTTTTTGTTATTTTCTCCTATTTTTTGTTGAGAAAATTATTTTTTACATATTTTTTGTTTCTAAAAGAGAGAAGATATTGAAAAAATAACAAAATCGACATCGCTTGTTACACATGTGTGCTGAAGTGCTTGTCAATGTAGCTTATCTATAGAGTAGACACGTCATACTTAATTGGCCGAAAAAATTAGGGATGCTAAATCTCATTTAAATTAAAATATAATGTTGTAATTGATTAAGTTTAAATATGTTGTCTAATTTATAAAATGGTGGAAAAGTATTAATTTATTTGATAATTAACTTTATTTTAGTATTTTATATGATAAGATGGTAGTGGTGAAGCATCCATCGATTGGGCTGTCGGGCTTGTTCTGGGTGTGAGCGGGCCAACTCAACGCAATCATTATGAATCGGTTTGAAATATCTTTTTAACACATGGGCCCGCCATATATTCGGCATGCACGTTCCAAGCCCGTGAAATAGTACTAACTTATTAAACAAATATGCCATACAAAATGGTCTCAATATTCCTCGTACACTGAGTGTGTGTGAACTCACTGGACTGTAAGGCAATTTTTGGTATATTGGTACGGATATACTCACATTAATAAAATCTGGATTGCTTTGAAAGATAATTGCGTATTAACTATTTTAATTGTGTGTTTGTTTATTAAGATAAATATACTAGATTGCTTTACACATTTATTTGGTACATTGTTTTATTTGGTAGACTGAGGGTGAGTCGGATACCTTGTCTAGAAACTGTAACCGAGGGGGGCGTCGGATACATTGTCCAGTCGAATCAGTAAATTACACCCCGGGCCTCGCGTGAACAAGCAATGACTACCAAACACACAATTCTTGCTGGATACCTTTACTAATATGCTTTTATCCATGCTACCAAACATTACCTAATTATATAATATATGTTTATGTTTATTACCGTATATAATTAGGGACTTGTTTACTTGAGTATATACAATTTGGTGGATCTATAATTTAATATTTTCTCTGTTTTATTATGATTGTTGTTTTAACTTTTTTTTTTGTTAAAATATTTGTTGTTTTATATATTTTCACACACTCTCTCTTAATTTTAACCATATCCCAAACCTTATTTTAAGAAAATATAAGTGAATAAGATTTTATGTCATATATAAGGGATTGGTATATTTGTCCATAAAATTAATTATTAATTCTAGATTAAAAAAAAACAACAATCAAAACGAAATAGGGGAGTAGATACAAGGATGAACAACGGATCATATCTCATATTTTTTAGGTAAAATATACATTCTCCATATAAGTACTAAAAGTTCATTTATCAAAGACTTTAATTTATTCATCATTTTAAGATCAAACGAAGTAAACATATATATGATATTGTCAAGTAAATTATCAATTCATCATTATCCATCAAAGTAAACAAAGTTATTATGTAGGATGCGGTAAAATTTGCAGTAACAACTTGAGCAGATATATATATATATATATATATATATATATACCATATTATCTATTAAAATGAACCAAAACACGTCCGTGCTATCAAAATCTCCTTTAGTTTTTTAAATTGCACTCAACCTCCCTATGTTTTTTAAAAAAATACGCACCAGCGTCTCTTTTTTCAAACATTTAGAGAAGTGATAAGGGATTTTATTACAATTCAAAAATATATAAAAAAATTATTAATTAGTGCAAAATTTCGACCACATATAAAGATTGACTCTTATTATCAAGTATCAACTAAAGTGATAAAATTTCCTAGAGATAATTCATGTAGTGAGAGTGAATGACAAAATATAGAGGAGCTATCTAATTTTTGAAAAACTCAAGACAATGTTTCTGGTCCAGGTCACGACTCCAGAAGGTCTTATAATACTCGGCGTAAGTGAACTCTCTATAAACGTTTCGCTCGCCTCCACTTGCGAGGGCCTCCGGCGCTCGAATTGGGGCCGTGTCAGAGGGTACGAGGAACGTAGCTACCGATAATCTTGGTGCACGAGCATTCACAACGGCGCGGTGCCACACGCTCTTATACTTCCCGTTGCTCACCGCCTGCACAAAACCATCAATCATTTAATTATACTCCCTCCGTTCCATAATTATAGTCCATTATTTCTTTTTGGGATGTCCCAAAATTATAGCCGTATTCTAAATTGGGATTGTATTTAAATATTCTTTTACAAATATAACCCTATTTAATATAGTATGAATGCAATTAATATAGTAAAAAATAAGGACAATATAGGATAATTATTGTAAATTGTATATTTCCAATACATATTAAATATGATTTCTTAATCTGTGTGAAAATGGGAAGTGGACTATAATTATGGGACGGAGGGAGTATATACATACTCCATCTGTCTCAAATATTTCATTTTAATATTTTATTTCGAGAGGTCGCAAACTCCCAATTATATATAGTCACATGTTACTACTATATTCAATGATCAATGCTACTTTTGACTCTCATCCACAAATAAGTCCTTTAAAAATTTGTTTGTCTTAAAATTAAGTTGACATAGTGAATTAATAATTCCCAAATATATATATAGATGACCTGAATCTGATCGCCGATGTTGATGACGAGCGCATCGGCGCGAGGCTTTACGGCCAACCAGTTGCCGTCCTTGAGAATTTGAAGGCCGGCGACTTGCAAATCTTGAAGAAGAATGGTGAGGGCGTTGGGATCCGTGTGCGCCGGCAATCCGTACGTGAGCTCCGGCTCCGGACAAGCCGGATAGTAATTCAATGCCATATGCTGCCCTTGCTCTCTCTCTCCTAATATCTTCTTCACGCATTCTCTCTCTAAACCTAAGCTCTCCGATATGGCTTCCTCCAATCTCAACCCCAGTTCTCGGACTTGGCTGCAGTAACTGCTCACAATCTCCCTACAAATATATATATACACTAACCATAATTAACATTATTTAACTAATTAAAAAATAAGTGCTGCTGAACTCGTTAGCTCGTGAGCAAGCTCGTATCTTATGATATATAATTACTTGAAAGACGAGGGAACAGTGGGCCACTCGGGCATATATTTGTCCAAAGGGTAGCAGTGGAGCCTGAGATAATCGCGCCAGTTATGAACAGTCTCTTTCTTCACATTGAAACTCGAAGAGAGTCGCATGGTTTTTGAAGGATCATCGGAATACAGCTTCATTTTCTCTTCCACCGGCAGATTGAAGAATTCGTGAGCCATTTCTATAATTTTATCAACCGATTCCTTTGAGACTCCGTGATTGATCACCTAATTAATTATTCAAATCCAACATTTTAATTTCAAATATTTAATTAAGGCGGCCCAAAACAAGAAACTAATTAATTAAAGGAAATAAATTGAGATTTGTAACCAATAATTACAATTAATATTAATGAATTGATATATACCTGGAAGAAGCCGTATTCGCGACAGGCTTGGCCAATTTGCTGAATGACTAGGGTTCGATCTGGACAACTCAAGTCGATGACGGGAATGTTATCCAATACATCTACTCCACACAGTCTCGGCCTCTCCGATTCGTCGCGGATATAACTACTTGGGAGTCTTGAGAACTCGATTCCACTAATGATCTTCGCAGTCATGTTCTATCGCTCTGCAACTATTATAATTCGAATTAATAATGTCCGTGCTATATATAAATATATATATACATGAATAATTAACGAGCTAAGACTAGTGTGCATACTGAGTAAACATTCATTTCATTCTAGATTTTACCTATGTGTAAATAAAAGAGGGGTGTTTCGTGTTTAAAGCATATTGTAATAAACATAACGAGAGAGAGATTAATTAACCCACTCAAAAAGAAAAGATTATTAAAGAAAGAGAGACTAAGAAAGAAAAATGAACCTGATATATATAAAGTCAGTGAAAGATCTTTAAATTTGCATTGAAAACTCACTTGCGCATGAAAGAATTAACACGCTCTAACTGCTTAAATAAACAAGTTTGAGTAGTAGGACATATATATACATATATAATTTTAAGATATAAAATACACAAATATATCTTTTTATAAAAAAAAAATTACCTCATCAAGACGTCGACCGGTGACAATAACAAATTTGAGTGGGAGTGACATCATTGATGGCAACAAAAATGACGTCATCATCTCTAAAAATAGTCATTAGGTAGAGGTAGATGCATACCACAAATTCAACGGACGTGACTGTTTATCAACCTCAATTTTCATTTTAGTTAGGTTTCTTATTTCAATAAATTTGGTATTCATATAGATGGACACATGTACAGATGTACTTATAAATTTTAATTTAAACTGTATGCGTCACTTTTTAGTTTAGTTAGATTAAGAAAATGTGAGAAATTATATATAAAATTAAAAAAAATGTAATCAATAATGAAGAATATTATAACGTGAAGTAGCATGGATTACGCATCTAATAATTCAAATAATGTAACATTTAAAATAAAAGCAACCACGTGATATCCCAACAAATACTAGAAATAAAATATATTTATAAATTGTATAAAATATTATAAACTTACTAAAATGTTATAAATTGTAAATCGTTAACTTAGAAATCATAAAAATAGTTTACTATGCATTAAATAAAAATATATTTATTATTACTTTGTATTAAATATGACATATGATTATATGTATTAGATATCGTAAATTTAATAAATAATGTAATAAATAATAAATTAGATAAGATATCATAAAGTTACACACATAATTATCGTCCACAATGTGTCCAGGAATAACTGCTGCATATTTAATTTATCATATACGTGTAGATAAAAAATAATAAAAATCCAAAATACATAGCAGTTTGTATGTATAAAAAAGAAAAAGAAAAAGTAATATATATTACGCAACCCATGACAGTATGACACCATATATACCATTGCAATAGGTGTCGTTCTTATCTCTACCTTTCATACATCGAGATTTCCAGCTCCAATACGTAAACTTTTTTCTTGCAAGTGTTGAATTTTTTCAGTTCCGAATAACATATGCACTTAGAAAATTTTAGAGGACTAATAAAACAATTCAAATAAAATATGACATTTTCAATATTTTTCATTGTATAACACAATACCATATATATATGGCAAAACACATTCTTAGGTCCCTGTACTTTTATATTTTGTTTTGATAGGTCCCTATACAATTTTTTTAATTTTGTTGGTCCTTCTACTTCCCTAATACATTTTCTCAAATCCCTGTACATTTTTGTTTTGTTTTGAGAGATCCTTCTACAAATTTTTTATTTTAATAGGTCCTTCTACTTCTACATTTGATATTATTAAGTCCTTATTTAATTGAACTAACAAAGTAATTAACTTTTTTGTTATTTAACCTAACCAATTTATTAAAAAAATACTAATGAAGCTTTGATGAAATAATTAAAAAATATATCAAAATCTAAATTGAACACATGATCATCTAAAAAACGCATGTAAAATATATTATGACGGTGAATAAATAGAGAGACGAAAAATAGTAAAACTATTATAATTTATTTACAGTTGCTTTGTATTTTTTTAATGCATGTTTAAATTCAAGAAAATATTAAATATTCTTGAATTCATTGAATACAAATCATTCTATTGGTACGTAATATATATTTACATTCATTGAAAGTTTCTGTTTTTTATTTAACAATAAATTAGCTCCAAAATTTCAAAAATTAAGATATTTGAATTCTCGAATGCAATAAATATTTCATTTGTGTAAACTTTGATTATATGCACGTCTTGATCATAATAACTTTATTTAAATATATTACTACATCAACTCACATTTATAAATTATATATATATATATGCATAAATAAATAATATAAACAAATATATAAATAACTAAAATATTATTTAAAATAATGAAAAAGTTAACCACTTTGTTAGTTCCATTGAATAAGGACTTGGTGATATCGAACATAAAAGTAGAAGGACTTATTGAAATAAAAAAATTGTATAAGGACCTATGAAAATTAAATATAAAAGTATGGGGACTTGAGAAAATGAATTATCAAAGTAGAAGGACCCAGTAAAATAAAAAAATAGTACAAGGACCTAACAAAATAAAACATGAAAGTACAGGGACCTTAGAATGTGTTTCGCCTATATATATATATATATATATATATATATATATATATATATATAATTAACAACTTCAAGAACTGTCCGATGACAATGAGATTCTCTAATCCGAAATTCGAATTCTGTGTCTCAATCATACCGTCCCAACATTAAAAAATACGCAGTTTTAATAATATTTGTATTAAAAATAAAATTTATTGTATTATAATTAATCTTAATTAATATTTATTACTAAGAATTAAAATTTTAAAAAATATATACCCTAAATTTCAAATAATCAACCCTAATAATCAATTATATTAAGTAAAACATAAAAATGAAAAACTAAAAAATAATTATAAACCATAATCGGGTGGAATAAACCCTAAATAATAATGTAAGATTATACTAAATCAAAAGAAATTAAAATTAAAGAAAAACTAATAATTTTAGTATTGGCACATTATTGGGACATAGACTTTAGACTAGAGAATTTCATGTGGTCCCAAATTGAAGAGGTGGTTATTTTAAAAGTTCATTTCTGGAGAAAAGTTAAAATTTAAAATGTCTTTATCTCTACATCTCTTTATCTTCATCTCTTTATCTCTTCATCTCTTTATTTATCTCTATCTCTATCGACTTAAATCCTTTTCAATTTTGTAGTTTGTATAATTTATGTAATAACAAACACTCCTGTCAGGCGATCTGACGCAGTGCTTGCGTCAAACGAGTCAAGTTGAAACTCAACCCAAACCAGCAAGATAAATAAATAAGTATTTGCATAAGTAAACACTCCTGTCAGGTGGTTTGACACAGTGCTTGCATCAGATGGGTCAAGTCGTCCCGAAACTCGGCTCAAACCTGCAAAATAAATAAATAAATATCCTCATTAGTATCATTTTTAAGACTGAAAGTATAACTCATAACACGGAAAAATATACATCTCATACATGGCTTTATATAATTTATTACATCTCAATTAAGATTTATTCATCTCAATTAGAATTTATTATATCCTAATTCGAATTTATTACATCATAAACATTTTCTATTTCCTGAAATCTATCACAAAATAACATTTTTATCAATTAAATACCTAAATTATTAAAAAAAATCGAATCTAACTTCAAATGATTTTTGCGGCCAAAATAGGGTCTAAAAGGGTGTTAAAAAAATAGAATAAAAATATTTTGTCATAGATATTATCTATTTGGCTACAATGCAAGAAGAAGACATAAGTAGTTAGCCGAAACATAATGTTATTTTTGCCAAAAAATATATTTGGGGAAAAAATGATTAATTTTTCAATAGTTTAAGTATTTAATTGATAAAAAAATATTAGTTTGTGATAAATTTGAAAAATAAAATAATTTATGATGTAAATGATGTTTTATCCAAAAAAAAAAATACATTATGTTTTGAAATTTTATTTTTACTCACACACCCGACTTGTGATATTGTACATTATATTTTAGAACTTTTTTTTTTACTCACACACCCAATCTGTAGTATTGAGGAGGTTAGAACTTATTTTTACGTATGTTAGTAAAGTTAGTCGACAAGTCGACATTACTAATTAGCACATGCAACAATTTCAATATTGGAGGAGCCACACTCGGAAAGAAAGGACATGATGTCACGTGCGCATTTATTAATATAAATATATGAGACATTAAATTAACAGGACCACGTTAAAAATATTGGATTTCCAAATATAAAATAACGTTCTGGAACATAAATTATAGAAACTTTTTGAACATAAATTATAGAAACTTTATTTTATAACCCAGAGAAAGGCCAAATTTTAAAATTCCTCATTCTGTAGTAAATTTTTTTTCTAAATCTCACATATTTATAAGTAAAGTATTATTATTATTGTTATTGTTGTTGTTGTTATATCTCACACACCCGATCTGTGGTATCGGGGAGCTTCGAACTTGTGACCTTTGCTATTATTATTATTATTATTATTATTTCTCTCACAAAAAAAAATATATCATTTTTCGAAATAATTATTGATACAAACTGTATCATTTAGTAAATATATCAAAATATTGTGTATATGTTTGCTCAACAACTATTTTGTTTATTAGAGATTAACATGTACTTAAAAATCTCATGACAATAACAGTGTGAATGTATAAAGAGTTAGATTTTCTAAGAGATTGAATTTGATAGCAACATTTATAAAAAAGTGATTTTGTTAGCTACTATTATTGAATATATTTTGAAAAAGGCAGCCTCTTGTGGGACGGTAGTCCCTTTTTTCTTTTTTGATTATTTTTCATTGTTTGATAGCGGCTCATTTAATGTGTTCGATAATTATTTTTTAAATCAATTCTTAATTTTAATTGGGATTAATAAATTATAATCGAGATTAAATAAATGGTATTTGATATAATAATAATAATAATAATAATAATAATAATAATAATAATAATAATAATAATAATAATAATAATAATAATAATATCCCCTGTTACACATTTTGTAAACTTGATGAGATTTCTCTCTACAATGCATAGGTTGACACACAAGTTTTAAAAGTAACTAATCTCACGGTGCAAGTGTACAGTATTATAGCATGTGAAATCGGGTCGAACATAGGGAATTATGGAAAATTCAAATAAACAAGCATCATACGCACATTGTTTCACAAGTTAAACTGAACGAATATTTTTGGGATTTTCTAAATTAAGCATAAAAGAAAATAATTCACGAAATCAATTAAAACGGAAAAATAGCAAAATTGAATAACTTAGAAATTTAATTAACAAAGAAAACGGGGTTCTAGGGCGATGCTCATTAACATAGGTACAATCGTTTTGAAACAAAATTAATTCTAGAACTCTCTCGAGCCTCTAAGACATTTTTGGCCAAATAAGATTCACCCATCTCTAGGGTTGAATTCATACTTCACCAATTTGAGCCCAAACAATCACCAAACGTCAATTAGATATTAAACTCTCGTTATAACATCAAATTGGGATCATAAACTAAATACTCATTGTAGTAAGCGAAAATTTAAAATATTATATATAATATATTTATTATTTTTTATATATTTATTTAGTTTTGGAATCTTATGAAATCCAAAATTAGATAAAGTATTTAAATAATAAAGATATTATTATATGATAAACATCAAAAGTCTTTAGTAACAAATAAATATCTTTCAAAAGATATATATCAATTTACAACAGCCAATGAGATAGTGTCACATCAGCTCCAGATATCTTTCCCTACAACTATAAATAGGGGCCTCTATATCAGTTGAAAATCACACCAGAAGTCATTTGAAGAGTTCAAGAATTTGAGAAGAAATTCCATAAGTGAAATTCTCTCAAATATTCAAGACATTCTTCACCAAATTCATTCCGAAGACGGCGTTTGATCCACAAGCAAGGCAGTCAAAAGCGCTCTTCATCAAATTCAACCCAAAATTAGCGTTCAATCCGGAAACAAGGCGTCGGCCCTCTGAATTAACGTTGTCAAGTCCAAATAACAAGTCAAAGAAGATCGAGGACACAAATCGTCCCCGAAAACTTCGAAGACCAAGTTCAAACACCAAGTCCCAGAAGATCAAAGAGATAAATTTACTCTGAAGATTTCAAAGACTGTTTGAAGATCAAGTTCAAAGATCATTTGAAGATCAAGTTTTAAAGAGAAGAATCAGAGGAAAAATAGAGATTGGATCCGTGAAATTACATTTTGATCTGAAAATTATCTGAATTGTACATGTTTTGTGTTTTACCAAATTAAATACAAATTTTGTGTTACAAATTTTGGCACGCTCGGTGGGACCATCTCTACCTCTCATCTTTTCTCTTCACCAATTCCTCAAGCATCAAAATGTCTACAATTCTGGAAGAACAAATTGCAAACTTAACGAAGCTTGCCGAAGGACTTGCCCTACGGATACAAGAATGAGATGCTCAAATCTTGAAGCTAAAAAAAGAAATGATTGTTGATACTTGTGGCGAGCAAGTGGATGAAGATACTGAAGCTAAGATGTGTACAAAGCTACATGCCAACAACAATGAAAAATCTACAGCCAAAGAAATTGAAATCTCATCCGATGGCTCAATACAAGTTGATCAACTCAAAGATTTCATACTGGAGACAATCAAAGACAAGTCTGGAGAGAGTCATAAATCACTCTGGACTTACAACAAGCCATATACTCTAAGAATTGACAACTTAAAGATGTCAGATGGCTACCAGCCGCCAAAGTTTCAACAATTTGATGGCAAAGGAAATCCAAGACAACATGTGACTCACTTTGTAGAGACCTGTAATGATGCTGGGACATACGAAGATCACTCGGTGAAGCAATTCGTTCATTCTTTAAAAGACAACGCATTTGATTGGTATATTGATTTGGAGCCAAATTCAATTGATAATTGGGGGCAACTGGAGAAAGACTTCCTCAACCGCTTTTACAGCACTCGAAGGACAGTTAGCATGATGGAACTCACAAATACAAATCAACAAAAAGAAGAGTTTGTCATCGACTACATCAACCGTTGGAGGAACTTGAGCTTAAATTGTAAAGATCGGTTATGAGAAACTTCAGCAATTGAAATGTGCATCCAAGGCATGTGTTGGGGTCTTCGATATATCTTGAAAGGTATTCAACCAAAGACCTTTGAGGAATTGACCACTAGAGCTCATGATATGGAGTTAAACATGGCCGCAAATGAAGTTCAAGAACTGTCAATGCAAAAACATCATAACTTTGAAGAAGAGCCAGAAATAAACGATGGGGGCAAACATTTCGAGGAATCTCTAAGTGAAGAAGAAGAAGATGATGATGATGATGATGATGATGATGATTATGATAATGATGATGATGAAGAAGAAGAAACGGCTACAAATCTCATTATATGCCCATTCAAGTCCTCTAATAAATATTTCAATCCATGAAAATAAAGTACAAACGCTCCTCGATAAGAGCCTAAACTATCTTCCAAAGCTCCTTGATAAGAGCCAAAACTATTTAAAGTCTTCAAAATGGCAATGCTCCCTGATAAGAGCTTAAACTATCTTCTAACGCTCCTCGATAAGAGCCTAAACTATCTTCCAAAACTCTTTGATAAGAGCCAAAACTATCTAAAGTCTTCAAAATGGCAATACTCCTTGATAAGAGCTTAAACTATCTTCCAATGCTCCTTGATAAGAGCTTAAACTATCTTCCAATGCTCCTTGATAAGAGCCAAAATTATCTTCCAAAGCTCCTTGATAAGAGCCAAAACTATCTAAACTATTCAAGAAATACCAAGACTCCTTGACACGAGTATAAAATATCTAAAAAGTCAAATTCAAATCTAAGACTCCTTGACACGAGCATAAAATGTCTACAAAGTCAAATTCAAATCCAAGACTCATTGACACGAGTATAAAAGGTCTACAAATTCAAATTCAAGACTCCTTGACATGAGCATAAAAAGTCTACAAATTCAAATCTAAGACTCCTTGACACGAGTATAAAATGTCTACAAATCCAAATTCAAATCCAAGTATTCACGAACACGAGTATAAAAGGTCTATAAAGTCCAAATTCAAGTTGAAGGCTCCTTGATATGAGCATAAACTATCCAAATTCAAGAAAGCTCCCTGATACGAGTATAAACTATCTAAATTCAAATCCAAATTGAAAGCTCCTTGATATGAGTTTAAACTATCTAATCAATTTTCAAGACTTATTCATTTCAAACGACAAGCATCCATGAACAAGTCTCGAGGGGGCATTTGTAGTAAGCGAAAATTTAAAATATTATATACAATATATTTATTATTTTTTATATATTTATTTAGTTTTGGAATCTTATGAAATCCAAAATTAGATAAAGTATTTAAATAATAAAGATATTATTATATGATAAACATCAAGAGTCTTTGGTAACAAATAAATATCTTTCAAAAGATATATATATCAATTTCCAACAGCCAATGAGATAGTGTCACATCAGCTCTAGATATCTTTCCCTACAACTATAAATAGGGGCCTCTATATCAGTTGAAAATCACACCAGAAGTCATTTGAAGAGTTCAAGAATTTGAGAAGAAATTCTATAAGTGAAATTCTCTCAAATATTCAAGACATTCTTCACCAAATTCATTCCGAAGACGGCGTTTGATCCACAAGCAAGGCAGTCAAAAGCGCTCTTCATCAAATTCAACCCAAAATTAGTGTTCGATCCGGAAACAAGGCATCGGCCCTCTGAATTAACGTTGTCAAGTCCAAATAACAAGTCAAAGAAGATCGAGGACACAAATCGTCCCCGAAAACTTCGAAGACCAAGTTCAAACAAAAAGTCCCAGAAGATCAAAGAGGTAAATTTACTCTGAAGATTTCAAAGACCGTTTGAAGATCAAGTTCAAAGATCATTTGAAGATCAAGTTTTAAAGAGAAGAATCGGAGGAAAAATAGAGATTGGATCCGTGAAATTACATTTTGATCTGAAAATTATCTGAATTGTACACGTTTTGTGTTTTACCAAATTAAATATAAATTTTGTGTTACACTCATGCTAAATTACTTTTCTCAAAGACAATTTAACACCAAATCTTGCCCTTAGGTGGCCAACCCAAAGAAAGATGCAATCAAAACATTGATTTATGAAGAGAGAGAGAGAGATGGGAGAGAAACATCAATTCATATCAAAATTCAAGTACCCAATATCAACTTACATCACCCTATAACAAGACATTTAGCTACTCATACTTAAAAATAAAAAGTAACAAAAATCAACAATAAAAACAAAATCCATAAGCAAAGTATAGAGTAAACCCGAATTGTATAGACAAAACTTCTCAATTTCAATTCTTCCTGTATATGAACTCCTCCTAAACAAAAAGTCTCCAAAATTCTCCGAAATTCTATAAGTGTGCTAATTGAGGTAAGATAAAATGGACTTGCCCTAGTTTTTGAACATGAGTCACTATTTATACCCCATAATTTCCGGATACTAAAATTAATAAGAAAATGGAAAGAAAATGCAAAAAGTTCAGAACAGGGCCAGGAGACGCGAGAAGGGGTCGATCGCACCTCCACTTAAATGCGCGGGTCACGCCTCCTGGCGCGACTGAGTTGGTCGCGCCGCCTTTCCTTCACTCGGGTCGCGCCTCGTAACATGGTTTCCAGGCCTCTGAATGAACGCTCACTCGTGCCTGTCCTATGCGCGAGTCACGCCTCCTCTTCCTGTTGATCGGGCCGTGCCTCTAGGCGCGACTGTGTTGGTTGCGCCTCGTCCTTTGGCGCGGGCCGTGCCTCTCTACATACTTTTCGGGCCTCTGAATGAATGAACGCTCACTCACGTCTGTCTTGTGCGCGAGTCACGCCCCTCCTTAGTGTTGCCTGGGTCGGGCGACTTTGTGCTCCGTGGAGGCTCGATCCGCTCGATTTGTCCCTGAAGCACGAACAAACGTGTCAAAAGCACTTATTTAAAAGATAAAGCTAATTTGATATTGAAAGCAATAAAACAAAGGTAAAAATGCACCCGAAAAGACAAAACGACGCTCGGAATTAGGGTGAAAATCCCGTTTGTCGGCACTCCATGTTGCAATATTAAATTATGAGTTTTTCTCATATTTTTGTCTTCAATTTTGATTTTTATACTTTAGTTTAGTTTTACAATAATTATTTAGGGTTCATTCTATCAAATTATGATATACAATTATTTTCCAGTTTAATTTTTAATTAATAATTTGTTATTATATTGAATAATTAGAATTTATATTTTTTTAATTAATTTATTTTTTTTGTGATAAATATTGAGTAGGGTTGATTATATAATAACTATTATTAAATTCATAATTTGATAGTGTAATACAAATGTATAACAGGATCTGGACCTCCATATAACACAAGTGTTTGCCTATATACTGATTTTGCACGCCTACTTTTCTAGTCTCCCCGGCCGTCCCAATAAGATATGCTTGTTTTTCTTTTTTGGATGTCCCAATATATAGGTTGGTTTCTATATACACTAGCATTTCTCACGTGTGGTGCACGGAACAAAATATTTACTTTAATTTAAAATATTGATAAATATATTAATTATTAATGAAAATATTAAATAATTTAAAGATTGATTACCTAAAAGTTTAAAATAATTACAAATACATTAATCTCAACCGTAAAAATTGTAGAATATATATATATATATATAAATTATCACTTACGAATCAAAATTATAAAATACACAAACAATAAAATCAAAGTAGAATAAGATGACCCATTAGAGACGGCCTTAGCAAAAATAAAACCCACTCAATTATTATTATATAATTACACAAACTAAAGTAAAACATAATTGATAGACATAAAGATATTGAACATTTATGCATACCTGACATTTTTGTCGTCACAATATATAGTAGATCTAGTGCCAAAACATGAATTTCATAAATTATGTGAGCATACAAGATTTAGGTGGTGGGGGTAATACAACAATTATCACAGATGAAATTATCTATTTTTGCTTGGTATTTCATCTTATATTCTAATTATTTGATTTATGACATATGCGTTTAATTTTTTTTTAGTGGAAAATTGTTTAAGTTTTTAAATAAACATGTCATAAATTCAATTATTAGAATACAAGACAAAACTGGAATAGAGATCCCGTCCACGATTATCAATTCATCGTTCACAAATTTCAAATAATTACTAAGCACACTCCCAAATTTAGCCATAATTACAATAACATTTTTTTCTATAAATTATCTTCCTTTTATTTAACATAGAAATCTATCACCCATAATTTTATAAATGATCAATTTCATAATTTCATATTACCATTCTTGCACTCATTTAGTCCTGGTTCTGTGTTGTTCTTGTTTGTTGCTTGGATCAGAAAGGTATGTTTCAGATGATTCTCTATAGGAATCAATATCTCTGCATAACAATTTATGCATAAATTTATTTTTCATAAAAGCTAAAATGCTAATCCAACTTATGAGAGAATGCTAATTTATAGAGTATAATGAGGAAGTGAAAAGAAGCTTGCAGATAAGTGCAATTTATAGAATTTAACAAATACTCCATTAAATTATGACAATATTTAGTGTAATTAATTATTGAAACGTAAATTGAAGGGTAAATAATTAAAATATTGATAGGATACAAGTATGTTAATTTATATTTCATTTTCTTAATTTCGAATTCCTGAAATTATGTCCAATATCTTTGTTGCTCATTTATAGGAATATGAATAGATTGAGCGAGTAAAATTGTATGGATAAATTAGGCGTGTTTAATTGGTAGTTTAATTTCAATGCGGTCATTAAAAAAATAATTTGATGACAATTGCAGGCTTTACTGTATTCAACTGATGAATTAATTTGATGATTAAATGGACGCCTAAATTAGCTTAATTTGATATGATAGTTGGTTACAATAATCTGCATTCACTTTTTTATATTAACCAATTAATTAATATAATAATTAAAATAATTATCGAATAAAAAGAGTATTACAATGGTTAGTTATATGTTTTTTCTATGAAGTGACATATTTTTATTGAGCATAATTATTGGAATCAACGATAAATATTAAATAATATAGCTACTTGTGATTTTACAATTATGATAAAATATTAAATAATATAACAATTTTAAAATCATCAAAATAATTATTAATTAGTAAAATGATTTAAGCAGAATTTTTTTATTATGTGTATATATATAATAAATTGATAAATTGAATTGATATATATATATATATATTAATATATAGATATAGACGCATACAATTGATCAGTTAATGTATATATATTACTAAATTAACTTACTAATATATTATATTAATATATAGACATTTAAGCACATAATTAATTAAATAATTAAATATATTACAAAGTTAACTTACTATTTTTTGAAAGAAATTTTTGGCGGGAACATAGATGAGTTACTATGTTGAGCACCATTGTGTTATTATATATATAAACATAAAGATTTAGCTAATTACTAATATATACCCTTATTTAATATGTTTACATTAAACATTAATTCATTGTCAAAGAAATAAATAGTGGCATATTAGAATTTTTTTTATTAATTATCATTTCTAGTCTTAATCCTTATAAAAATCTCAATCAATCTATCTTATTGGGACTGAGAGAGTAATATGTTAACAAAATTATCTCAACATACACTGCTTTCAATAAATTTACATTTTTTAAAAAAAAATTAATTGTGTCCCATAAAACTGCTATCATTAATACAAGCTATAATAGTTACCATGGAACAAAATAAATTTAATGCAAAGAATAAACTATGAGTTGTAAATGTAATGAATATTACTTTAAAAGGTTGAAATTGAGAATTTAAATACAATATAAGTAAAAAACACACCGAATAGAACGAAAGAAAAAACTATATATGCAAGAAGTAGTTAATTACACTCATGTTTGAATTAAAGTGAGTTTATTAAATTTTTTAGTGAATAATGATAAATATTCAAGTAGATCCGAGAAAGATGAAAATAAATTATGATGTTTACATGAAAGATATTAATACTTATACTAATAAATAATACATTAGAATATAAACTTGTGTATTTTTTATATTTTAATAATAAATATCACTAAAATACTAATATATTTTTTTAAAATTGAGAAGGGTCCATGACCACCCTTGGATCCTACATTGGTCCGTCTCTCTGACTCACCATACAAATTGTGCCATATCTTAATAACATATCAGTAATTTTTTTCTCTATATTTTTCCAACTCATAAATCAAGTCAAGTACAATCGAGCTTATGATAATATCTTCATTTATCGCAAAAGAAAATAAAAATAAAAATTGACAGTTGACATATATTATTTAATTATTATACCATGCATTTACAGTAAATATTAATTAAGATAAAAATTTGTATGAGACTGTCTAACAGGTCTCTTGCATTAGACGGGTCAAATAGGATCCAACTCCGCCAAAAAAAATCCTTCCAAATCCGTCCAAACCCGCAAAAATAGTCAGATGCGTGGGCTTCACGCGCCCGCCCACACTTGGCCGCTCGGGCATCACTAAGTATAAAGTAAAGTATCATTATGTATGAAATATCATTAACTATGAAGTGAAGTATTATTAGATATAAATTTAGCGAAATATCATTAACGATTAAGTGAAATATCATTAGATATATATCTGGTAAAGTATCATTAACTCTAAAGTGAAGTATCATTAGATATAAATTTGGTGAAATATCATTCATTATTAAGTGAAGTATTATTAGATATATATCTGGTAAGTATCATTAATTATGAAGTGAATTATCATTAGCTATAAATTTGACAAAATATCATTAACTATTAAGTGAAGTATCATTGGATATATATCGGGTGAAGTATCAGTAACTCTGAAGTGAAGTATCATTAGATATAAATTTGGCGATAGTTAATGATACTTCACTTCGCAGTTAGTGATACTTCATACATAGTGATACTTTACTTTATACCTAGTGATACTCGAATCATTTTATTTTTTAATTATATATTTTATTTAACTCGAATCCGGGTTGAGATCCGTCTAACGTAAGAGATCCGTTAGACGGTCTCACACAAGTGTGCCCCATTAATTAATCTAGTCCCTGCCGACATATCTTGCCTTTCTTTTCTTTCCTTTTTTTTTTAGGAAAATTTTGCCTTTCTCTTAATTGTCCTTAATTTCACATGGTCGATTGCGTATGTAAAATAGAAAAAAGATACTCTATTGGGCGACCAACTGATGTGGTGATTTTAAACTAAACTAGCACGACTCACCGTGCATTGCACGGATAAGATATGCAATCTTTAAGATGAATTTTTATTAGTTCTCTGGACACATAAGAAATGAAGATCGTGTGTAAAAGGAAGAGGTCTTGTTTGGAGACCACAGTGACACCCAAATGATGGAGACCCATGTGCAAAAAGGAGACGTCTCACATGGGGATCCATGTGTAAAAAGTGGGCGCCTTGTGTTCAAAACCTACCACTACTCTTTTCTCCTACCTATTATCTATTTATATTATAAATTTAATAAAAAAAAATTAGATATGTTTTTTTTAAAAAAATAGATATTGAACCATCAAGTTCTTTAAGATAAAGAAACATAATATTTTCATTGCGTAAGCCACCCAACTAAATTTACATTAATTAATCATTATTTTAACATGTAATTTAATAATTAAGAACTTATTTTAATATAACATATAGAATAATTAAAATATTATGGCATATTGCAAATATACATTAGTTAGATGGAGAATTTTAAATAAAAAATAAACAACATTTTAAAAAGCAAGTTAATAAACGACAATTTGATCAAATATCATAAATTCTCATAAATTATACATTTGGATACCCATGATTCAATTAAGAAATACAAATTTTACTATACATGAAATAAAAAAATCCAATTCTTTTCACAATTTTTCATAAATCAACTATAATAAACTCCATTAAAAAATTATTTACTCAATCAAATCAAATATATTTATATAATCCAATATATATATATACTTAATGATGTGATGTCCAATAAAATAAATATATAAATTGTGGTGGAATATTGTGCAAAAATACATTTTCTAAATCATTGGAACATGAAAGCTTAATAAAAATAATATTAGTTAATAAAACAAATACATAATGCTCAAACATCAGATTTTTAGATAATTGATACCGTTAATCCTAATGCACAACCAATTTTTAAAAAACAAAAAATAAGAACTATCACCATTTCTACAAACCCTGATTTAATAAAATTGTACAATAATATAGCAAATACTACCAATTTTGTACAATAATTTTTAACATTAGATCAAAAGGACAAATTATAATTAAAATTATCAAAATAATTAAAACTACAATCAATTTTATATTTACAGTCGAAGTAAATATGAACTAACTAAATAAAATATAGGAGCTGAATACAAAATAATTATTTTGGACCAAATTTAAGAATCGTGGATAGCAAATTACAAAAACCAATTCTAACAATATTATAGTTTAAAATAATAAAATATTGGTCATCTTATATATGTAAGATCACATTAGCATTTCTTTCTCTCCTAATCTCGAATGTGTTTTCCGGTGTCTGTTGCCAAAAGAGAAAAAAATATATGCTTTTTTCGTTCAAAGGTATCCACATATTTGATCTTCATACATGAATTAATCCTCTTCATTTTATTCTTATTCACTCAGTCTAATTCTCACTCCAAGATACTCGTTTTCAAGACAATATTCAAATAATATACAACATTATATTTTATAAATGAATGTTTTGATGTTATTAAGACAATTTAATTACATGTAGCTCACTATTTTCTTTGGGTTTTGCAATTTGATTAAACACAATATTCTCAACAATTGTATTAGACCCCCCCCCCCCCCCCCCAATATGTTTCTACTATGGCTCCCAAAGTGATATGCCACTAAGATGTAAATAATTCAATTAAAATACAAAAATCATGTAATAATGTACATAATTGACACAAAAATAAAATAAAATAATAAATAGATACTTCATTATGAAGAAGGAATTACCAGTTGTTAAGTTATTATATATCAATATACTCATCATAGTTTAATATTGCACTGCTACAATTAACAAACAAAGAACAATACAAAACAAATAAATTGACTACAATAAACATAAAAATATCCAAAATCAATAAACATAGAAACAAAAAATATAAACAAACACCAAACCAATAAACAACCAAACATCTAAAGAAAAAAACCAAATATAATAAACATCCAAACATAAAAAAATATAAAATGAAAAAAATTAGACATAATTATCTCAAATTGAATTGATTGAATTGTCATCCATTGGTTTTTTGTTCCAACTCCTATGCAATAAACAAATTTTGAATTAAAAGCATACTCAATTTTATGATGATAGAATGTGTGTGTGTGTGTAATTGAAAGTGAGAGAAAGTAGATGTATTTATAGCATTTTTTTGCGATGATATTACAATGTATATTAATTAATTAATTAATTTACCATACATATGTAGTATTTTATTTTTTGAAATGTAAATATCACATGATTTACGGATACTAATTAGGCTTCACAATCAATATATTAATTAAGATAATTATCAATGATCCAATAAGTATCTTTAATACATTAAATCCTTAATAAATAAAATTATTTCCAAAGATAATAATAAACTAAATTTCGTCCAAACTCAAGAATTTTTTCGGTGCAACATAAAATAATTGAGGTCGCATGTTTTCCGGGTTCTAATTACAATCTATCAATCAACCTATTAATTAAGATATATTTGATCAAAATGAAATTAGAAATAAAAGTAAAGTGGTCTTATATACACTATATGTGGTGACCATACTCAGTTACATTTGAGTATGAAATTAAATAATCATTATATATATATATATAGAGATGTTATGCTGGGCGTTCTCGGTAGGCGCCTCCTGTGGGCGATTTGCACGTGGCATCCACATCAGCATTTCTTTTTTCTTTTTTCCCTGCTTTTTCTCTCCATCATCGTTGCACCACCTCCTCTCTCTCTCTCTCTCTCTCTCTCTCTCTCAAAGGCACACACAGACACACCACACCATGAAACAAAAAATATTGATCTTGCATACACGTATCTCACACTTACACCATAAAACAAAAATTCCAATTCAATTTCCTCGAAAAAAAAAGTGTATCCACCCACCGTCAGTGACTGGGTCCAATCTAAGTGAAAATAATGTAGTTTCAAAATCACAATTTGTTGCTTGAATTCTGATTTTTTTTTTTTAGTTTCAAATTACCTAAAAAATATGATATCAAAGAATTTTCCAAATTATCACCCCACAATTGAAATCAAGCGAAAAAGCTAGAGCCTACTTGTGTTGGTCGCCACTCACCACCGTTTGGGGTTTTCTACAATTTTTCAATTCTATTGCAGTTTGGATTTAACCCAATTACACCATTATTGAAGGGTGGAAAAAGCTTGCTTACACTAATTAATGATGGAAGAAAACCCATATGCAAGATGGTGATTCTGTTCATGAACAGACGCACAGATCTGTGATTTTCGCTACCCTATAAATATTGATTGCAGGGAGAAATGACATTAGATTCTTTGGTGTTCTGATATAAAGATAGGGAGAGAGAGAGAGAGGTGGTGACTGTGCGGCGTCTGTAACATGGAGAGGAAAAGCAAGGAAAAAAAAATAAAAAATAAAAGGCAAAACCTGCTGACGCGGCGTGTCGCCCACGGGAAGTGCCTACCGTGAACGCCCAGCATAACATCTCTCTCTATATATATATTAGTCTACAATTGGTGCAATCATATATTCATAAACTATATTCATGGAAAATATACTCATGGTAGAATAATTTATGTAGCACCGATACTTGTTATGGATACTATATATTTATATAAATAAGAAACATTGGCATCATATATGCCTAATTACTTTTAATTCTTTTAAATATATACGTATGGTGTTCCCATTTCCACATTTATCATTTTACTATATATTGATTACTATACATTTATAGCTTATTTAAAAGATAGATTTTTGGGAGGAATAAATATAGTTAATTACTTACATAATTAACTAAATATCTAATATAAATATTGATTATTTAATAAATATTTTATTTCTAGTTATGGAAATATCATTTGGGAGGGAATATCAATATTTTCTATATGTGGATACAGAATCGTTATTTTATATTATATATATATATATATATATATATATCTCAACTTCGAATTTCATTAATATTTTATAGTCATTGATCACGAATGCAGGTTCTCTTATCATATAAAATAAAAGGCAAAAAAGAATACCCCATTGGAGTGTGGCGGAATGAGCGAGTTTAGACCAAATCTTTAAAATTCGAATTTCATTAACACCTTATAAGTCTTGCAAATAAAAAAATTTAAAAAATATAATATGTGTGTGTGTGTGTGTATTTATATGTTTGAATATGTCATTTTACTCCATTAATCTAGAAAATTTTCATTGCACTATCTTAGGGTTTGAAATTACCAAATCACTAATAAATTGCAAGCAGTTCGTAAGGCAAGTCTTATGATCATTCATATTGTCTGTGGTAATCCTTGGGCTGGTTACATTGTGTATTATGTTTGGTGTGGAAACTGTGTACATTTCATTGTATTTTACAGTTAATTATTGATGCCATGACAAACATCAAATCGGCTCATCCAAAGTTGCCAATAAAGTATCCCAAGATTGTTACTCTGTTAACAATTAAAGATTGGAGATCAAGATTTGAAGAATAACACATGATGATCAAGAGAGTTGAAGTCACAAGCATGCACGTTGGAGGCGTTTTGGACGTGCATGGCTTACATGAGAATTTTCGTCCCCCTTAGTTATTTAATTAAGGGATTGAATTATTTTAGACTATAATATTATTTAGACTATAGTATTTATTTAATTAGGAACATATTTTTATTTAATTTTGTTGTATTTTTCGTTCATAGCATAGTCATAGTTGACTAGAATTTTAATTAAGGTAATTTCCTACCTTGAATAGAATTCTAGTTTAGGTAGTTTCCTAGTAGTTTTTTAGATCAGATTTTATTCTTTTTATCTCTTTATTTTCATTCTCTCTTATGTATAAATAAGGGATCCATGTATTTTATTTTCTTTAGACATTATTGAATATTTTTGCCTTTGCATACAATTGTGTCTCAACCATTGAAATCTTTTGATGGTTTTCATTTGAAAATTATCATTCTTAGAGGTAGCATCTTTAAGTCTTAATTCAAGGGAACGTTCTAATTCACACGAGGGATTAGGGTGAACTCGCTAATCGAAGAGTAGCTTTAAGATACGTTTTCGGAGTACGTTCGAGACTTCCTGGAATTTATCGGATTGCAATTCATTCTACTTCAACATCTACATCAAGACGCCATCACCAACATCCATTACAGACCGTCGTTCACCTCATATCAATTCCTCAAGTTCAGTTCATGATTCCACAAGTGATCGAGTTCAAATCAATCGACTTCAATCATACAAGCTAGTCGCGTCGTGAACTACACCTATACCGTAAGTACATCGAAACTCTTTCATACCCTATCTACTCCAAGACATTCTTCACCATAATTCACGTCCTTAACAACCTATACACTTCACCTAAGCCATCGCCCTATCACAACCCTAAATTGGTTTGGATTTGTGTCCTATTTTGTGTGTTTCAGTCTAAGTGTCTTATTTAGGTCTAGATTAGTTGTGCAATTGTTTTTGAGTCATAATTTGTCTATTTTAGTTTATTTGTCTTATTTGAGTCATTATAATAGGATTGAATCCTTCTGAAGCTGACATGTTTGATCTTAAAGTCTTTCGCGCATTTGTACCCTGTACCGTTAATCAGTCCAGGTTACATCAATTATTGTAGATATTAAATCAGCAATAAATATCATATTGTGATTCAAGTAGAAAAGATCTATCAAAATAAACACGAGGCAAACATGAAATCCAACCATAGGATTGTTAAGGAGTTGATGATCGAGCTGATGTCGAAGCTCAAGTTAATATAAGATCAATGATTGATAAATGAAAAAACATGACAAAATAATAAATAAATAAATATAAAGAACAATCAATTGAGTAACGAGGGGGGTTTAGAGTTGATGAACACTAATCTGAGCTAGATCAACAAACAGTTTGGAGCGGTTTTGCGTTTCAATGGAATTGCAGGGGAAGATGTGGTAGCAGTTTGAAGATAGTGTTTTGGGTTGCCTTAGGCCATCTCCAACAGTCTGCACTATAATGCAGCATCACTATTACTAAAATGCAGCAGATTCTCAGTTTCATCTCCAACAATTTGCACTATAATTCTACACCAAAAGAGAATATTTCAGAATATTCATTTTATTTCATTTACAACTATTATTTTATAATTGATAACATATAATGATTTATAAGATTTCATTTAATGAATATCTATATTTAAATTCAAATTTTCATAATAATTATGAAAATATTTTTTTAAAAAATATATTTGAATTAATATAAAATTAAAATACGATTCATTAAAATATACAAAAATAAACATAAAGTTACATGATAATATATTCTAATTCTCCGAATTAGAATATTTTTCCGATCTTGGAGGGAGCGGAAGTGGCCTTTCAGATTATTAAAAAAATATTTGTATCTTTGTATTTTATTTTATGCGTATTTTTATGTTTTTATTTTAATGTACTTTTATCTATTTTAGTATTTTTATGTATTATTAGGAAAATATTTGTATCTTTTTATTTTATTTTATACGTATTTTAATATTTTTATTTTATGTACTTTTTATCTATTTTCCGTATTTTTATGTAGTTTTATTGTTGGTATAATTTTATTTATTTTAGTATTTTTTATTATTGGCCTAATTTTTATTTAATTTAATTTTATGTATCAATATTTATATTTAATTAAATATATCATATATAACAAATTTTAATATTAATTATAACACATTATTTAAAATACAATACAAATAACATACACAAAATACAAAATAAAACAATAAAAAACATATAAAAAAAAAGAAAAGAAATAAATGCCGTCCAACATTGCTGCAAAATGGAGTATGTGATAGCGCCGCCCTTGGAGATTAATTCAACTGCAAGGAGCTGCTCTTAGTAGCCAATCCCCCCACCATGCCTAGATCTGTCGAGTTAAAGCCTATCTCCTCATGCAACTCGGCTCTTCTGTTACTCTCTACTTCCAGCATCTGCCCTAGAATGTCAAAGGTGGGCCTGAGGTTATGTGCTCTTACAATTCTGGGATTTGGTTGGACCCTCATTTCTAAGGTGCCAACTGCTTTAGGTTGAGAGAGTCACTCTGGATTGTCACCCTACCTTAGTGGGTCATATTGATTTCGACTCTCACAGCCTATATCCATTAGTTGACAGCGTAACCACCTTCTAATTTTATTGGATCTCATTCACCCCATATGCAATATCTTTGACCTCTTTAAGGCGTACCTCGGCGTCTAACCTTCGTCCCTCATGGGCCTCGTTGAAGGGGTCTAGGATCAAGCTGGGTTACGACGATTTAATCTAAAATGAATTGTTCGTTTTTAGGCCCGGCCTTACAATTAGCACTAAAACACAACAAGATAAAAACAATAAATAATTAGCACTAAAATAAAATAAGATAAATAACAAATTTATAGTAAATAAGTATAAAGTACACACGTTCTCACACAACACCAAGCACGGTGCACATTTAATACAAATCCAATATATATTTATTAAATATAGTATTTGACATAGCATGAACAACTCATAGTCAGACATACTGGCAGCCCGAGCAACAATAATTCAATAAGCATCTAGATTTTTTGACATTTTAATATTCGTGCTTTGATGAAATATTAATATGAAACCTTTCAAAATTAAGCATCTAGATTTTTTGACATTTTAATATTCGTGCTTTGATGAAATATTAATAGCAAACCTTTCAAAATTCAAAAATGCCGACTCCTCACCATTCTACTTGATAAAGTCTTTAATTATCACTTCCGGTCACATTCTACCGCTGAATTATGATATGATATGAATAAAATCATCAAACTGTAATTCGAAAAGTCAACTTCAGAAATAAATAATAATTCAACTATTTAATAATAAAAATTGAAGTCGGTAAGAGAGAGAGAGAGAGAGGAGAGAACTGGGTCGGTCCAGTTTGGTGTGGAATAGGCCCATATAATCATTTACTAAATGACCCAAACTAGAACTAGACGTGCTATAATAGTCCACTTGGTTAGGCCCATCGGGCTTAATTTTTTGCACCCAAATAATAAAAATTAATTACGTGGGCTGAGTGATTTTTATTATTTATTTTTATTTTCATTAAATTTCTTTCTTGACAGGAAAGACAGCCAAATAAAAGTGAAGTGGGATTCATCGTTTTGAACCCTCAGCAAGATTTCCTCTCTCTCTCTCTCTCTCTCTCTCTCTCTCTCTCTCTCTCTCTCTCTCTCTCTCTCTCTCTCTCCCTCTCCCTCCGCGCGATTGATTGTTTGTTTAGGTGATTCGGGATCAGGATGAAACAGCAAGCAAATTGGTCTCCTTACGACAACAATGGAGGGTATGTGTAAACCCTAATTGATTTTTATTTTTTTTCGATTTCGAATTTTAATCTCCTAATACGCCTGGATGTGTGTGTTTGTTATGCAGGACCTGCGTTGCGATTGCCGGAGCTGATTACTGTGTGATTGCGGCCGATACTCGAATGTCCACCGGCTACAGTATTCTTACTCGCGATTATTCCAAAATTATCCAGCTGTAAATCCTTTTGCTTTTTACTGTTTCTTTTCCGTTGCGTTGCTATTTTGTGGTTGGAAATTTGAAGGAGGAAATGCCCTTGTTGGGTTGTCTTGACTAGGTATAATGTGCATTTGTAATCCGTTTAATGAACAAGCAACATATAACTATAAACTGATTTTGGAACCATCTTGTCTTAAATCGACGAGTTAAGCTATGTATGTTTAGTTGAGAGAATCGAGATAGTGAAAAAAGAAAAGAAAAACTAGTTCTTTTACCCATTTGAGTAAAGGCGTTCTTTTGTTTGATTGTTTTTCCTGCTAAGTTGAAGTACCAAAGGAAGATAGGTTCCACAATTGCTTTATTTTAAATGGCTAAATTGAACTGGAGGTTTGTAGAGTGATACCTAGAGTAGGAAGGTGTTGATTTTTTTTTTTTTGCGAGTACACCATGTCGAGGGAGCCTAAAACACTTTGCATTATTTAAATTTGCCATTTTCCATTTTATGACCAAAGAAAATTTGATGAAATCTTTTATTGAATCACATTTGAACCTTATGGCACTCCACTCTTTCTAAGTCCTCTATCTAATGTGTGCTCAGGCTAAGTAGAAGGCTGAACTCAGAAATGGTAAATTGGGAAGTTGGACTTGTGGATTCTTTAGAAACTAGAAAGAGTTCTTGAGATTAGATTTTAGTATCTACTATGTCACTGCAAGATTACATACATGATACACGGTTCAATTTGGACTTCCATATACTGGCTTAATTTAATTTGTTGAAGTATTTGCATCTTGGAGTGTGCTCGATATAAAACATGTGGCTCTTTAGCTGTTAACAGTTATACTTTCATTTTTTGAGGTAGATATGTGACATCTTCTGCCGAACTTGCAAGATTCATGAGAATTGACACATTTGATGTACATCGAGATACCTCACTATTGAACCCTATACAATCTATCAAAATATTTTGCATGTTAATTGTTATATTCCTCTTCTTATTAAATCCACCTCTACCCCATCTCCATGCTTAGAGCCTTCGCAGGGGAGAAGTCGTTATAATGCTATCTGTCCACTAGTGTGAATTTTGTCGGGAACTTTATGGATTTTTCTTATCCTTTGTCTTGTCACTTAATAATGACTATGACGTATGCTGATTCTGATTTCCTGACAAATTTACTGTTTTATCTGCCGAAGTTGTTTCTTGTGATATATATTATGTGTAATGGATTCTTTTGTTCATTTGATCATGTAGCGCGGACAAATCTGTGATGGCCTCCTCTGGTTTTCAGGCAGATGTAAGAGCTCTGCAAAAGGTGTTGGGAGCTAGACACTTGGTGAGTTGTTGAAACATGTAATATAGTGGCCATTACCGTTTTTCTGAATATTGATATCATCATCATCTTCTCTCACTAAATATGTTTGTGTATGAGCTGCGGGGGGTTGGTATGTGCCTGTACATATTTGACTATGATCAGCCATTATTCTGTGTCAATAGCTTTTTTTTATGTTATGGCTGACACAGTAATAATGTTTAACACCCACCGATAACAAATGAGGCTAAGATTAGGTTAAGATTCCAAAATTAACCTGGTAAGGATTGCTAATGAAATCTTTTGCACAATCAACTTTAAAGCTTGCTGTTTCATCCAATTCACTCATCTTCTGAAAAATGAATATATTCACTTAAGGTATTGACTCTGTTTGAAGTGTGTCTTGTTTTTGAAACTAATGAATGTTTATTCTGTCATTGGTTGATTTTATTCCATCTGACAGTTGATCATTGTAAACCACTTTGATTTATTTTCTTATCAGTTGAGGGTAATGCAAGCACTTATTGAACTGTTTTTATGTCGTGGCATTACATAACCTTTGGGTCATTTAGGAATTTTTATTATCTGTTTGTTATTCCTCACTGATTTTTATTTTTTGAGGGAATCCTCCCGGATTTATGAATGGAAGTTCATGAAGAGCAGTTTGCTCAGAATGAACTATATCATATCAACTTTTCGTACAAGCTCCCTCGTACGTGTTCACTTGAATATGAAGCATAAAATAAATGGAAAAACACCTTGCCACCCTCAAGAGAAGTACACTGTCTGTAAATTTCACTGTTCAGAGAACTGCACAACCTTTTTATGCCTCCTAGTTTTTGGATTCTATTTGGTTGCACAGTTGGTTTTCCCACTTATTACCCTTTAACTTTAGGAAACTCCTGATAGCAGATGGCTGGCTATTTTATTTTAAGTGATTAATAGAAAAGGTAATAATTTTAGAAGATCATGTGTACATCATTCTTATATATTGTCCTTCTAAACATGTTGAATTTGGCTACAGCTGATGAAAAAAATATTGTTTCTTTTTTCTCTGGTCGTAGATTTATCAACACCAGCATAACAAGCAAATGAGCTGCCCTGCGATGGCTCAGTTGCTTTCTAATACCCTGTACTTCAAACGTTTCTTCCCATACTATTCTTTCAATGTCTTGGGGGGGCTTGACAGTGAGGGTAAGACTAAAGGTTATTTCAGTTGGATATTACCCCAAAACTTTTCTACTAGGTTGTTGATCCTTCTCTGCTTTCTGAAAACTATTGAAGGGAAGGGTTGTGTCTTCACATATGATGCTGTTGGGTCTTATGAACGGGTAGGATACAGCGCCCAAGGTTCTGGAGCAACTCTTATCACACCCTTCCTGGACAACCAACTGAAATCTCCAAGTCCTCTTCTGTTGCCTGCAGTGGTTTGTCTTCAAAACTACTTGTTTTTGGATAACTCATTTGTGTCTCCACCATTGCATATCTGAATGAACAATGATTACTGCAGGATGCAGTTACTCCTCTTTCAGAGCTAGAAGCCATTGACTTGGTCAAAACTTGTTTTGCATCAGCAACTGAAAGAGATATATACACGGTAAGTTTGTGTTCTCTCAAGCATTCCACTTAGTCAGACCAAGCCTAATCTTTTGAGATATAAGATGGCAACTATTATAGGGTCTTTGCTGTCTCATCGTGTCACATCAAGTATTTTTGGAGATTTTCCTAAGACATTTGAGTTAGCTACTTAATAGTGTTGTTCCTATCTATGTTGTTATGTGACCTGTAGTGGGCCTAGTTACAAAATTCTGAATTTGTAAAATGTTGATTGTGCCTTTTGACACTCAAAACATGTTCGGTTGCTGATTCTACATGCATTTGCAAATTAGAAATTGAACTTATTAGCAATAAACTTTCGTGAGCAAGTAGGGCTCTGATCATTTTTCTCTAAGTTTCAGGGGTGATCAGTTTTAGATATTTAATTACCCAGCAAGTACCATTCTAATGTCCTCGATCTTTTGGGCATTGCAGGGAGACAAGGTGGAGATCCAAGTATTGAACGCTGGTGGAATACGTCGTGAGTTCATGGATCTCAGGAAAGATTAAATCCAATTCCCCCATCTCTTGTGCTCCAGCTTTTTCCAGAAATTAGAGATAGAATGTGTTGAGATTGCTCATTTGGGTTTTTTCAACGCATAATTTTCTTGGGGCACAAATCAGCTTCCTCATTTCATCTTCATTAACATATTCAAGTCCCTGCTTGTGTTTGGATCTTAATATGTAGCAAGTGTATGGATTGCGGGTTGGTAATCGTATTTCTAGACGAATTTTAATCATATGAAGAAACCTGTTTTATGATATTTCATGATCTGCTATTTTTCATTTATTTAGCAATTATCATATTCGAAAACCGTGAATGAAGCATGCTTGTATGTTTTAGAGCCCATTTTTCATCTTCATCTTAAGAAAAAAGGATGTAAAGAAATCTTGAAATTGATGCATTCCTTATTCGTATAGTTAGAAGTATACAATGAAAATGTAGAGAGTAATGTGGAGATTTTCCATAAAATAAATCGAAGCATCTTCTGTATTGCTGCTGATATTTTGAGGTTATGAATCAAAAACTGTTTTCTGATGCCCATCCTTTCTTCTCCAGTGCTACCCTTAGTGCCTGAGCATATTCATCAACATTTCTTTGTTAACTCATTTTACATAGAAACGAATCATGCTGAAAGAATTTTCACCTTGATCCTCTTTCTGTTGATGTCGAAGTCGAAACTCCCTAACCGTGATGCTGATCGATACTGCACCACGGTTTTCTTTCCCGGTGGGAACCAAAACTCGACATCGTCAACGAACTGAAAATGTAGGAATTGAGGTCTAAAATGAGATTTTATGTTTTGCCAAAATGAAAAAAATAAACAAAAAATTATTAAGACTTACACCCAAGATTGGGCTTTCATATTCCACGCGCACGTAGTCATCCTTTTTCTCTGTTATCTTCGGTGTGAAATTGTCTGGTTTTGTTGATTGTATCTGTGAACCATGAGTGAAAATCAGCTTCGACTTTTATCTATAATAGTTTATTTGTTTTGTTTTCGATAACGAAAACATGTTGGCCACACCAGTAGCCCAAATCCACAATAGCTTGTGTTGGAGAGAGAGAGAGAGAGAGAGAGAGAAGATTTTTACCACTTGAAGTAGCTCTTCCATAGCTTGATGTCTGCTCACAGGTTTTTGACTCCCACGTCCCTCCTTAGGATTATAATTCCTGAAAATTATTAAAAACATTCACCTTTTTAGTAGTGGGACAAAATTCAAAGGGCATTTCAACAACTGATTGGATTCTTCTGCTGCAGAGGATACATCTTTTCACATTTCAAACATGTAGTATATTTAATGTCACATCACATCTCATATAAAGTGGACTAATTAGATTGAAATAGCGTATAATTACTTAATTTCTCCTACTCGTTCGCTTAAAAAAGGAATAAAAACCACATGGGAAATTGGTAGCTAAATTGAGTGGCAAACATATGCAAGCTAAAAGATTAGAGAGTCCCACCAATCCATCCACCCCACTCCCCCTTTTTTTGGAATTAATCAAAAAAGAAAAAAAAGAGTGAAGAAAAGGTAAAGCATTTTTGTATTTCTGTTTTTGGGTGTAGTGGGAGTCTAACCAAGGAGGGGCATAGTGTGCTAGATCACTTGTATTCTCAGAAGTTGAGACGCAGTTTTTGGTAGCTGGGCATAATGCTAATCCTGCCGGATTTTTCTGCACTCCCAAATAATTTGGTGTTGCTCCACTGCATCATCATTCATATTTTATTAACAACCAAAATATGGATAAGGCAGATGAGGTGCCCAAATATTCTTCAATAATTAAAATATATTAACTACCTGAAGTGGAAGATGGCTCCAAGAACAGCAACTTCACTGCTCCTCAAGATTATTTCCCTACGCTTACCAAAATAGATTCAAGAATCAAACTAACTTGCTGGAGAGAGAGAGAGAGAGAGAGAGAGAGAGAGAGAGAGAGAGAGAGAGAGTACCTTCGACCCTTTTGGGCAGAGATTTCATTGGACGGCTCCTCTTGCTGTTTGTGGTGAGAAACAAACGAAATATTGATGCGGGGAGTTGAATTTGAATGTATATTGTTTATCATGTACCTCTTGTGGCTGCACAGCTCAGTTTTGGGGATTGTCATCATATAACTATAAGCCATCTCTCTCTCTCTCTCTCTATGTTGGGGGTGGGGGGTTAAGTGTGTTTTGTTGGATTGGACTTGGAGGAATTAAATAGAGTTTTCAAACAGTATTATAATGGCCGGTGGCCGGTGGTGTGCTCTTGTTGAGCTGAGTGCCTACTCTTATAGACCGCCTATATTTCTCCCTAGTCGCTGTAAACAGAAAATAAAACAAAATAAATAATTACTGCGCTCCTCTAGATTTCATTTTCGGACCTGTCACTACAATTCCAGAATTCAAATCATATGTAGTTTAAATCATTACAATAAAGAAAACCAACGCTGCATGTGTTAAACCGACAAACTTTAAACATATTTTATTGCATAGCTACGAAGTCTACCATCATCCATTTATTCTCATAAGTTTCAAATATGTAGTGTGTCAATTAATGAAACACACTCACTCAGCAATGTAAAATAAATGATGTAAATATGTGATAACCGATATATTTCACCCAATGTAAATGTCTACAAAGCAATCTTGATGATCGGGGAGTTTTAGTATTGTAGTAAAGAAAATCATCAAAACTGGAGATTTAAGACTATAAGGTACATTCAATATACTCATTGATTTACTATGTATATTCTCTCCCCAGCTGGAGATTTAGCTATAGACCACCATTCACGAGTGTCTCCTGCTTTAAACCTCGTTTCTTCCAAGTTCCAATCAAATTTGTTGAGAATGGGATTAAAGAGTAGGATCATCTGTAGACACCAGCCAATTCGACATCATACACAAGCCATGAGTTTGGTGGTACATTTTCGCCTGTTCCATTCTTTCCATAACTGCACAACAAATATAAAAATTAGGATACGAGATAAATAGAACACTGACTTGGTAAAAATTCAGTGTCATACCCCATTGATGGTGGGACGGTGAGCCTCCTTTTGCCACCGACATGCATACCTGATGAGCATATCCCATCCCATGCCAAGAATGAGAAGAAAATAAGATATGGAGATAGAAAGGTGGGGAAGATTATATTTCAATTTCAAGAATACATACCTTCAATGCCAAGATTCCATCCATCAATAACTTCTTTATTGCCTGAGTAAAGATGGACAGATAATGATAAGTAAAAACACATAATGACACAGTTTCCTATGGTCAGTCGCATAAGGGATATTGTACAAAGAAAATAGAGTTTATACCTAAGTGAAACTTGTAGGGTCTTTTGCCCACATTTGAGTCAAATATATGACCATTCTCCTTCAACATGGCAGTGTAAAATATCTTGACCTGATACAAGTTCATTTACGTGGCAGTAAGTGGCAAAATCATAAATATAACCAACTGATTGAAAAATGGAGTATCTCCAACTGGTCATCTGATCTGACTTATGTCTACCTTTTTCCCACGAGAAGCTACTTTTCCATCAGGCGGTCCATTTGCCACCTCTTCAATAATCAGTCCATTTGATAGGGTTCTGTTTTGCATTGTCTCTTCAATTTTAGTCTGATTCTCAAAGTTCATGGGTGTCATCTCTTGATTGTATGGCTTATCGGGCAAGCCCATTTCAGGCTCCTCAACTTGATTTTTCTTCTTCTTCTTTGTCTTCTTAATTTTCTTCGCTGGTTCACTAGCATCATCAAGTAACTCAGATTTTATGCTGTAGTCACTGCAAGTAGAAACTTATTTTTATAAAATTACATGATTGGGATTCTAAAGCCAAACAATACAAGTAATTAGTACTGATGCGCAACTTCATCAATGGTCATTGGTCAGCAGGGAGACGAGGCCTCAGTGACATTATAATCGAATGTGTGGTCTTGAATAAAACATAATGTACTCATTCACGAGTTGTATTATAGATAATTTTCATTTTCTTTCTAACAATTAGGACACCATTTTGGTATCAACTTTACAAATTCTCAAATGTTCAGGGAAAGTAATAGATCTTGGTATATTGGTAGGTCTGAATTTCCCTGATAGCAAAAACACAAGAGTTGTAACCTGCGAGGCTTAGGACCATCTAAGTGTCTTTAACCACAAATCTGCAGTTTATATATGAAAGGACAATTTAGTTCAGAAAAAGAAGTAAAGGAGATATAGAGTCTAGACTTGTATAACTCTTTCTTAATATATATCTATCGTGTCTTAATCTCTTATCTTTTCATTTCAATCAGCCAGAGTATTAATTCATTCTTCAATTTTGCTACTTCTATACACTTCACTCATTTTGTGACCATTTTAGGTTTGTGGTAAAATACCTTCAGATCAATTTTAAACTTCAATGTGAAACAGAAAGACTCACTATCATACCTAAACTTTGTGTCGTTTCTCATAGAATTTCAGAGGGAAGCAAAGATAATGGGTAAACAAAATAACATATATAGAAAAGCAAACAAGATCTGATACTAACTTATGAATCTCTTTCTCTCGATCTCCATTTGCGGATGGCACATCCTTCTTTCTGTCAGGATGTAATAAACCCTGCTGGAAATTATCATCTTTAGCAACATTTTCTAATTTCACACCAATCTCTTCTTTAGAGGTCCTTTCCAACTGAAGCTGTTTTCTTTTTTTCTTTGATTTTCTACAATTTGCAGAGTCCAATTCTGGAGGAGGCACCAATTGATGATCTTCAATATTCCTGCTTTGAGTGTATATTATAGGATGAAGTATACCGATAGGTAGGTTTTACCACTACGCAAAATGTTACATCATCCAACTGTTAATTATTAACAGGCCAAATAAATATTAAATAAAAAGCTTACAGATTTTTGGAGGCTTCAACTTCATTCCTTTTATCTTCCCTGTGAACACTACAACCCTCGTTGATTTCAACTTCACTGGTCTTCTCCTGTTCAGAACGTTCTTTTCTTTTCTTTTTTGGTTTTGCACTGATTCACAACCAAAAAGGCAGAAATATTGGGTGTCAACTAAGAGGCAGGTAAGAGTGGTTTACAATAATGGATGGAGTATAAATATATGCATAGCCTCTTGATAGATGGCACTCACTTATCA
The DNA here is from genome assembly GCA_026008535.1 of Perilla frutescens. NCBI lineage: Eukaryota > Viridiplantae > Streptophyta > Magnoliopsida > Lamiales > Lamiaceae > Perilla > Perilla frutescens. The sequence goes on from BRKX01000012.1 coordinate 37,711,416, forward strand.
AGGGAATCCCTCTGGTCCTTCACATTGTTTGTAGGCACGTTCTGGCTGACAGTATTGGCTTCTATACCAGTCGAAGTTGTCTTCTCAGCTTTTTTACTCTTAAATACAGATAAAAGGTAGCCATCTCCATCTTCGCTTTCATGTGAACTAGCATCATCTGACTCCACTACTTGGCATTTCTTCTTAAGTCGTCTACGTTGACCTTTTCCATTGTTTGGCTTATCATTTTCTGAGGCAGTCTCATCCACCACTTAAATAAACATAAACAATTCATAAGGTAACGTGGACTGTCAGGATAAGTGCTGGCAAACTTAATAGATGTAACAATAAAAAGAAAATACATGGCTAAAAAGGGGGCAAATATTTCACCAAGAATGAAGACAACAATATTAGATAGAACAAACTAAATATCTTTTAATTCAGTTCAAATAGCACTTCAATGCGAAAGGTTCTCAGCCATGAAATCATATGGATCATTCTTAAAATAATTGAACCCATATAATCAAAATTTACAAATCGCATTAACAAAATCCATCATGAGCATCCAGTTGTAAAAAATAAAAATAAAAATTAGCCTTGGGTGTCTGTAGATTATACCTTTGCTGCTCAAAACAGGGGATGGTGAAAAACCTTGCTGTTCGTCATCATCAATGAAACTGTCCTCATAATTGTCATCATCACTATGGTAACTAGATTCCTCTGTCTGGCTATCTTGAATATCCACCCCATATGATTCTCTATTGAGCCTAAGTTAAGGAAGCTACAATTCCCAACATGTACACCAAATATTTACTTAAGAATGCAAAGCAGTTTCCGACCATGAGAATCAGCATAGCTGTTGAATTAGACAGTTGACATAACTTATCATTGCATTTCTAGACAAAAACGATGATAAGAGGACATCGTCATCACAAAAGGTATGTATAACATTTGAAGTGAATCAACAAATTAAAAGGATACGAATCACTGTGGGGACTGGATTGCTGACTTTGATGAACATAATAACCAGTTAGGTAGACACTTCGAGGTCCAATAACAGAAAACACCACATCATCTGCCTCTGCAAACTCCAAATCTAAATGGCATGACTCTGTCTGATTCGGCAGCAAAGCACAGAGCAAAACTGGACTTCTCTTACCCACATTACACTGTACTACACTCTTCTTTGTAGCATCACTAATCCCCAGAGTTGCCTAGACAATCAATCACAGCATACACCACAATGATGAAATCCCATAAACTCCAATAACAAATTACACATGAGATATATGTGTGTGTGTGTGTGTACGTATATCAAGGCCAGACAAGAAGCAAAGTATCTTTCTAGGATCATTATCCATGTTTTGATCTCAAATGCGTCTTTTCTTAACAGATAACAAGAGCATAACCAAGACTCTTTCTTCTTCATGTTTGGAATTCCAGCACGTATTATATCCATAACTTACTAGCAGTAGAATATAGAGAATATAAATTAAACTGATGTGTTATTTTTGTTACTTAAAATTAATACCTGGGAGATTCGGAGCCTTCCTCTAGCCTGCTCACAAGAATGAATGACAGGCTTTCCAGGCTTCACCTCAACACCTAAAATTCAGCAGCAAGTTGAGATTTCATTTATTTATAAATAGTTTCAACCATAAACCTCTGGAAATTCGTTTAGATCAAACACAAAAGAATTAAAAAGAAGGGAGCACTGATAGAAGGAGGGCTCACCCCAGAAAGCCATTCGTCTACGTATATTTGGGATATCGGATTAGCAATCTCCTTTTCCTTTGTTTTTCAAACCCTAGTGAGAGAGAGGGAGAAGGAGAGGGAGAGGGAGGGGTTTAGGTTTTATGTTGTTGATCTTTAAACATTTAGATTTATATATGTCCCATACCGCGGGATTTAGAGTCAGATTTTCACAACGCTTGCTTTTGCTTCTACAAAAGCATAAAACGTTATTAACACCTTCACCAAAAATGTTATGCCCATTTTTGCTCTCTAATCCTTTTATTTAGAATTTATATAATATTGCAAGTTTTTATTAATTAATTACTTACATTCAAAGATCTACTGAATATAAATAGTAATCTTATTGTATCATTTTAAATATAAAATATTTTTATGACATCTGTTTAAATGTTAGAAGCCTGCCTTAATTTTTTATATTTTGATCCAATGTCAATGTAATTCAGACCGGTTCAAGACCCTTTTTGACTTGCTAATTTTTTTAGGAGAGAATAAAGAAACCCCCCCTAATTACGAAGTTGTAAAAATAAGATTTGTTTAAATTTTGACTTGCTAAATTTTTTAGGAGAGAATAAAGAAACCCCCTGATTAGGAAGTTGTAAAAATAAGATTTGTTTAAATTTTGACTTGCTAATTTTTTTAGGAGAGAATGAAATCTCCATCCATCTTGCAAATATACTTATTGTGCTTTTTTTTTTTTGAGGGAATACTTATTGTGCTTTTAAAAGTAAAATGAGACACAATTTTCCTACTATACTATATTCACTACTTTAAAATAAAGTATTGTTGACCTTCAAATAATATAAGTAAGCTTTCTCAAAATAATAATAATGATAATAATAATAATAATAATAATAATAATAATATAAGTAGGTGTGTAATAAGGAAAAATAAAACTAATTGCACTTTTAACAAGAAAAGTGGACTATAGTTTTTGTTGAAATATGTGGCCTATATGTTTAGGCCTTTTGGAGTTTGGATAAAGCCCATAAACTCTTTACCCAAACCCACTCTCAACCCTAATGGTAGCTTATTTATCATGTTACTGTTCACCCATCTTCAATATAAAAAAACATCCGTTCAATACACTCTCTGTAATTGATCTCTTATTCCTTGCTCTTCGTGGGTTGTTCCTCTGCTCTTCGTGGGCAATCGTTGATTGAGCTTCGTGCTCTTGTGGTCTCTACGTGAGACAAACTCCGTGGTTAGTGTGTTGCCGAATTGTTCATCGGGAAAGTCAAGAAGGTAGTGTTGCCTAGGGTTAAGGCGTGGGCTTGTTGGCTTAGAGTTGAGGCTTGCTGTGTTGTGCTGTTTATTTATCTTTAATCCGGAGTGTCTAACGACGAAGACCGCGCCGGTGATGGAGGAAGATGAACCACTGGCGAGGCCGGTACCCAACCGTTTTAGAACAGACAAAAGAGAACTAAATAAGTAATCTATCAATTCAGAACTCGAAAAATGAGTAATCTATCAATTCAGAACTCGAAAAATGAGTAATCTATCAATTTAGAATCCGAAAATGAAAATGATCAATCCACGACCTCAAAATCACGAATTTTGATTTCTTTTTATTTTTTAATTAATTTTATCAATTTCTTTATTAGACTTAATAGATAATTAATAAAGGAATTTTCATTGAAAATTAACTCATTTCTTTATTAGACTTAATAGATACTTAATAAAGGAATTTTCATTGAAAATTAATATAAAATTAATTAAAAAATAAAAAGAAATCAAAATTCGTGATTTTTGAGGTCCTTGATTGATAATTTTCATCTTTCGAATCCTGAATTGAGAGTTTTCATCTTTTAGATTTTGAATTAATAGAGTACTCATCTTTTAAGTCCTTAATCGAAAATTCTCCAATTAATTTACAAAACAAAGCAAGTATTGTTCATTAAAGTAGCATCTATATAATTTGCTACTAAAGTGTGATAATAAAACTCAAAGGGGAAATTAAGAGTAATCGAGTATAATGATAGACAACATAACGACCAATCGGTGACACTCAAACAGTAGAGATTCATTTGTAAAAGGAAGACATTTCGGTTCGAGACCCATCAAAACCCTTTGCCCAAAGAAAAAGATAAACAACGTAACATTAGAAAGTTGTATTTTATTGAAAAAATAATAATTGTAAGGCTTTGGTTATTCGAAAAAAATAATCTTTTTACATATTAATTAAAAAATACAAACTGTTTTACATTAAGGGTTTTACATTTTAAATAACCAGTATAATGTAATTTTATTTTCAATGACTTAAATATTAGTAAAAAATACAAAATTAGAAAAATGAAAAATGATAACTTTGTGAGCTGGACCTCATTAAGACCTATTGAAGTAAAGCCACAGGAAGGAAAAAAAAGTAACATCGAACGGGATACATCACTAAATTTTCTTTATACACCACAATTATTTTATGCATTACATGTTTTTTTTTTTTACTTTTTCTTTATACACCACAGTAAAAATTTGATTTACCCTTTCACATTGATGTGTAGAATTTTATTTTAAACTCGCATCATATTCACAAGTGTATAAGCAAATTGTAGAATATGATGAAACGAGGTCAAACCTCAGGAAAATTGATTTTTAAACTAATAGATTCAACTACCACAACACCAACTCTTAGATTATCTAGACTCTCGAAACAAAATTTGATTTCATTCAACAAACTAAACAAATAAGAAGCTCAAATAAATAAACACAATAAAAAGTTGACACTTTAGGAAACTTATACAAAAACAAGTGAAAAGGGATAGACTCTAGGACATGGTCACCTTGCTTCAATTGCTCAAATCATCGGGTTAACACTAATCAATTAATTACTCAAGCTATAATGATCACAAGTATGATTAGGATCATCTCTCGATTTCATCTAAATTGGGATGCAATTAAGGATGATTATTCTAACACATTTCTAGATTGCATTTTTCAAAAACACAAAAGGTCATCATATCTCTAAATGTTCATAATTGGGATGCAATTAAGGATAATTATCTCTAACATATTTCTAGATTGCATTTTCCAAAAACACAAAAGGTCATCATATCTCTAAATGTTCATAACAATCATAACAATAGACATTAATTGAAGGCCACTCAATTAACATCATAATCAAATAAATTATGAGACAAAAGCTTAAATAAACCACAAATTTGCATAATCCAAGGATAAAAAGCTAAAAACATCCGTCTCAAACTAAACAAAATAATAATGAGAGGATTAAACCCAAATCAAGCCAAACTCCTCATCAAAGACTTAAATTCTTCAAGATGGATTCTCTTTCCTTTGCTCCTCTCTATGTTCTCCAAAGTGAGTGAAAAATTATATGAAGTGTAGATAATCCGAATTTTCAAAGTGCCATTTTATACTAGGGTTTTTTTCAACAAATAGGAAATAAACCTAAATAGAACAAAATTTGGATTCTTTTTTTGGCACACGACAGTAGGGGGTGCGCTTCGTGGTCATATTCGGCAATAGACTGGGGCGCGACCGCAAATAGTCGCGTATTGAGGTCGTGCTTCATTCAAAGAAAATCACATTTCTAAAGCTCGGAAGCACGGCATTTCGGTCGTGCTCGGGGGTCGCACTGTTGTGTTGTGTTGTGTGGGACGCAACCCCTGAAGCTTGTGTTAGGAGATCGCGTTTCAGACAAATACTTTTTTGCGATATTTCGGTCACATTTGGTGGTTGAGTTCGGCTTCTTTGCGAGGCGCGACCTGAGGAACTCGTGTTCTTGGGTCGCGTTTGAGCTCGTTCTTCATTTCTTTTTTTCTTCTTCATCTTTTCTCAACTCCTATGGTCCACTTCGATCAACTCTACATATTTAGTTTTAATTTCATCCCTTTAAGATCATTTTTCTGTATTAAGGCACTTAATAAAAAATTTGTACTTAAACAACGAATTAAACTTTATTTAAGATATATTTACAACTAAATTAAAGACTTTTAATACTAATAAAGCAGAAAATGAGTGCAATAAATGCACTCATCACACATAAAAAAATAAAATTTTAATCTTTTAATTATTAATTAAAAAAAGGAGAGAGAGAAAAGATAATAATAAAAAATAATAAAATTAAAAAATGAGCATCACTTCTTCTCCGAACATCGAAAGGACAACTAAGTGTGTCAATTGTTTAGTGTCTAAATGTGCTGTTTATTCTATTAATTTTGTTATGTCTAGTAAATTAATTTCTTTTATTTTGTGTTGTTAGATGTTGATTTTACGCGTTTATTTTCAATTATTGCTCTAATGGTGGATTATGCCAAGTTGTGCAAGATTTTGAGCTTTTATTTGCAAAAGCAGGATATTTAATGGCATATTCGTGGTAAATGGAAAAAGAGGAAATTGAGCTCAAGTAGTCAAAAGGAAGGATACAAAGGACGGGGAGAAGGAAGACTTGGAATTGCACTCGATTGCAATCGAAGACGGAACACAGAAGGAAAGACCGAGGCCCACCACCCTGCCGGCGCGTGCCATGCCGCCGCGGCGCATGGAGGCTCTCGGCGGAGAGCCCCCGCGCCCGCGTGGCGCCCCGCATCCGCGGCACATGCCGCCGCGACGGCCTCTCCCTAGGCGCGCCCGCGTGGCGCCCCGCCTTGGCGCATGTGCCGCTTTTCCTCTCCGGAACCCTTCTTCCTCCCAATTTCAGTGTAATTTCATACCACTCCACTTCACTCTCTTTCCACAGCTAGAATTAATTTAATTTTTGATGAAGACTTTTTGAGCCATCTAATTAGTAGGGATTATAGGATATCATTTCCCCTAAGAATTCTTTTGTGATTTTGGCTCCATTTTTCCACAACAAATCTCCCACATATCTCACACATTTAATGCTCCCTTACAATCACCATACCATCACCTTTTCTCTCTCCTTCTCCTTCTCTTTCTCTCTCTTCTCTCTCTCTTTCTCACTCTCGATTCTCTCTCTCTCTCCCATATCTCCAATAGATTTTTGGGATATCTCCCTCATTCCATCAACCATTCCTTCATTTACCCACTCACCATACTTCATCTTCTCCATTCTCCATTTTTTTTTCTCTACACACACACACATACCACCATCCTCACCATTCTCCACACCATTCTCTACCATCATCATCATCATTCAAGAGGAAAGGAGAAGAGAAAGACAAGAGGGAAGCAAGCTAAGGAAGAAGAAGAAGAGGTGAGAAGAAATCGACTTCGAGCTATCCACGGAAGCTAGGCTCGTTCGGAGGTTTTCTTTTGGTATTTTCTTTCTAGTTCTTGGATGATTTGTGGGGGTTTGTCCCAAACTTGTGAAGGATAACAAACATTGTAGGAGTTTATGCTATTTTTATTTGATTATGAGATGACGTACTTTTACGATATTTGTGTTGTTTTGAGCATGGTTATGGGCTAATCTCTCCATTAGAGGGTGGATGATCGATTTGGTTTTGAATTATGCTTGTGATGGTTGGTTGTTGTTGTTGGAATTGTGCTTGTTTATGTTGAGTGCTTGATCACCACTTAGCATTACTAGGCTTTAGATGAGATCGAGAGGAGATTCTAAATCCTGACCTAGGTTCCTTCAATGTTAGGTGAATTGGGTTCATAAGCCTAATATATTGATCTTTCTCACACGATATAGCGGATAGAGGTTTAACGGATAGATGATGACAGTAATTGACGTTAAACTAATTGATGGGTCTATCGTGTGTTTGAGATTAATATAATCAACTTGAAGCAAGCTTAATGAAAAACCAATGAGAGAATCCACACCCTAATGCTCATATCATAATCTTTTCCTCAATCTTATTCATCGTTGTTATTTGCATTTTCTTACGTTAAAATTGCATGTTTTAAATTCTTTAGTTTAAATCACCATCAAATCCATGTTTAGAGTGTTTATGTTTAGTTTCATTGTCTAGCACGTTGCATGCATAGTCTTAAGATAATTGCCCACAAGAAGTCTTCCTTGAGAGTTCGACTCGGGTTAGCTCATCGCGTCTACAATTGACCCCATCCAATTGTGGGTTCAGTTCGAATTAGTTACCGTGTTGAGCCTAAACCGGATAAATACAAATTTGAGTGAAATAAATTTTGGCACCGTTGTCGGGGAAGGCTTTTGGCATATTGTCCTTTTGTGCTATAATTTCTTTTGTGCTTTTTTTTGTATTCGTGATTTTATATTTGTCTAGTGTTTGTGCTTTTTGTGTTGATTTGTGTAGTGGTATTTGTGTTTATTTTCTTGTGTTTGTACGCTTTCACCTTTCGTTCCACAGGTGCTGTGATCTCTTTTGTGTTTTTGGTTGTGTATGTTAGGGAGATGAAGTCTCAATCGGAGATTAGCCCCCATGTTTGACAATATCCATAGACCAAGGAGATTCGATGTATTTTCTTGGGAAGAGGAGATGGAAGCTCACCAACTCAACCCCGACAACGCCAATGTTAATGCGGCTAAGAATATGAGGGATTTCGCTCATTCCATGATAGGGGCATCGACATCTTGCATAGTTCTTGGAGAGGCCACAAGGAATTACGAGTTGAAGAACATCTACTTTAGCCAACTTCCATCCTTCTATGGGATGCCGGCCGAAGATGCGTTGAACTTCATTCGAGAGTTCTATGCCGTTGTTCAAACCTTCCCTTTACAAGGTTTGAATAAAGATCAATTGAAGATGAGGTGTTTCCCTTACACCTTGAAGGATCGAGCCAAGACGTGGTTCATGTCACTCCCGGCCAATTCCTTGGCCAATTGGAATGCCGTTTACGAGAAGTTCATGGCCAAGTACTACTCCAATCAAAAGACCCAAGACTTGAGAGCTCAAATTGTCACCTTTATCCAATCTCCGGGTGAAGCATTTCATGAAGCTTGGGATCGATTTAGAGGTCTCCAACAACAATGCTCGCACCACCACCTCGCACCCGAGTTGCTCAACCAATTTTTCTATGACGGGTTTTCTCAAAATTTTCAATACATAGTGGATAATGCTTCGGGAGGAGACATTGGAGGACAGACCGCCGAAGAGGTCTCAAACATCTATGAGACCATGGCCACGACTTCTCAACAAAAGAGTGCTAGGGGGAAGAGAGCTTCAGTGAATGAAGCCAACCCTAGTTATGATGTGACGAGACAACTAGCGAAATTGACAAGGCAAGTAGAGATGCTTCGGACTTCCGAGAGACCACCTCAACAAGCCATGACCATTGAGATATGTGGTATATGTGGAGAGTATGGCCATGGGGCCAATGTGTGTCAAAATTCGATCGAGCCGGAATTAAGTGAAGAGGCTCACTTCCATGCTCTTCAAGAGCAAGTTCATGCTCTTCAAGGATTCCAACCTCGCCAACCTTACAACCCGTACTCTCAATCATACAATCCGGGATGGAGAAACCATCCAAACTTTTCTTGGAGGCAACCTCAATAACCTCCTCAACAACCACAACAACCGCCTCCACCTCAACAAGCCAGAGGTGTCCAAGCTCCACCTTATCCAAGGCCGCAACAATATCCGGCCCAACCAATCCAACCGCCTAGGCCTACATTTCAAGACACCTTGCAATCTTTCATTCAAGCCACCCAACAAAGGTTTGAATCCATGAAAGCTTCTGTGAAGAGGATCGAAATCTAAGTGGGCCAAATAGCCGGGACTGTTGGAGAGTTGGCCAAGTAAGCCAAGCCGGAAAAGTTGCCAAGCCAACCGGAGTAAGCTCAAGCCATCACCGTCCTTAGAGGAGGCAAGGTGATTGATAACAAGGTTGGAAAACCGAGCCCAACCGAAGAGATTGAGAAAGAAGAGGAGGCTCCTCAACAACAACAAAAGGAGCCCGAATCAAAAGATAAAGAAGTGAAGAAACCCACACTCCACAACGCCACCAACCCCTACACTCCTCCAATTCCATTTCCAAGCCGATTGAGGAATGAGAAGCAAGACACCTAATTCCAAGAGTTCTACAAGCTCCTATCAAAGGTGAATGTCAACCTTTTACTCCTTGATGTCATTCACAATGTGTCGGCTTATGTCAAGTTCTTCAAGGAACTAGCTTCCAAAAAGAGAAAGTTTGCGGAGGATGAGAAGATTGTGGTGTCCGAAGTGGCGAGTGCAATCCTACAACAAAAACTACCACCAAAGCTCCGTGATCCAGGTAGTTTTACTCTTAAAATTACCTTGGGAAATGGTAAAGAAGCATGTGGCATGCTAGACTTGGGAGCCGGAATTAATTTGATGCCCTACTCTATTTTTAAACAACTAGAGTTAGGAGAATTGAAACCAACTAGAATGTGTCTACAATTAGCGGATAGGTCCGTGAGATATCCTAGAGGAATAATAGAAGACATTCTAGTGAAGGTGGGTGGGTTGATAATCCCAATTGATTTTGTTGTTTTGGATGTGGGTGATGTACAAGAAACGGGTAAAGAACACACACTTCTCCTAGATAGACCTTTCATGGTTACGACTAACACCTTGATTGATGTTAAAAATAGAACTTTAAAAATGTCGGTGTTAGGAGAAACCGTATCTTTTTTCGTACATGAAAACAAAGCTATTCCCGTCTCCTCATTTGAGGAAAATTGCTCTTTTATATATGCTATTGATCTCTTGGCCGAGGAAGTTCATTTGCAGAAAATCGGCTTCACTCTCCACATGGAGGAGTGAAGCCTTGTCTGAGGAGATAGCAATGGAAGAAGCTTACCTCAAGTGTGGGCGAGATGAGCTGGATGCCGAGGAGATGGAAATTTTGCTAGGAGAAGAAGTAAGCTTGATAGAAGTTCTTGCCTCGACCGAAGAGGAAGTGAAACCCTCTCCCGAACTTGAGCTCAAGGAGCTCCCATCTCATCTCAAATATGTTTATCTTGATGAAGAAGGAAAGAAGCCCGTGATCATCTTTTCCGGGCTTGAGAAAGAAGAAGAAGATCTCTTGGTAGCCATACTCAAGAGAAACAAGCAAGCTATTGGATGGAACCTTTCCGACATCAAAGGCATTAGCCCCTCGACATGCATACATCGAATTGTACTTGAGGAAGGGGCCAAGCCGATTAGAGAAGAACAAAGGTGGCTCAATCCCGTGTTGATGGAGGTCGTCAAGAAGGAGATTCTCAAGCTCCCAGCGGAGGAAATCATCTATCCTATAGCCGATAGTGAATGGGTGAGCTCGGTCCACGTGGTGCCCAAGAAAGGAGGAATCACAGTGGTGGAGAATGATAGAGGAGAACATGTGGCTACTCGAACCACCACCGGATGGAGAATGTGCATTGACTATCGAAAGCTCAATGCCGCCACTCGAAAAGACCATTTTCCCCTTCCTTTCATTGATCAAATTCTTGATAAATTGGCCGGGCATAGTTTTTATTGTTTCCTTGACGGTTTATCGGGTTATTTTCAGGTGGCTATAGCGTCGGAGGACCAAGCTAAGACTGCATTTACGTGCCCGTTTGGTACTTTTACGTGTCGGAGAATGCCGTTTGGACTATGTAATGCACCGGGCACATTTTAAAGGTGCATGTTTTCTATCTTCTCTGAGATGATTGGAGATTTTATTGAGATATTCATGGATGACTTTTCGGTCTTTGGGTCCTCATTTTCTGATTGCTTGGAGAAGTTAGAACTTGTTTTGAAGAGATGCATTGAAAGTAGCCTTACTCTTAGTTGGGAAAAGAGTCATTTTATGGTTACTAGTGGCATAGTCCTTGGTCATGTTGTTTCTAAAGAAGGAATGAGTGTAGACAAGGCTAAGATTGATGTAATTGAAAAATTACCTCCACCCGTCAATGTTAAAGGTGTTAGAAGCTTTTTAGGCCATGCCGGTTTCTACCGTCGGTTTATTAAAGACTTCTCCAAGATTAGCCAACCTCTATGCCATTTACTTGCTCAAGATATTCCTTTTGAGTTTGATGAAAAGTGTTTGCATGCCTTTAACACTCTTAAGGAGAAATTGATCACCGCACCCATTGTCGTTCCCCCTGATTGGTCTTTACCTTTTGAAATCATGTGTGATGCATCAAATTCCACCGTGGGTGCTGTTTTGGGTCAACGTATTGATAAAATTCTTCATGTAATTTACTATGCTAGCCTCACCTTGAATAGTGCTCAAGTAAATTACACCACAACCGAAAAAAAATTGTTTGCTGTTGTGTTTTCATTAGATAAATTTAGATCCTACATCTTAGGTTCTAAAGTGATTGTGCATAGTGATCATGCGGCTCTTAGGCATTTGTTGACCAAGCCCTAAGCCAAACCTAGACTCATTAGGTGGATTTTGCTTGTGCAAGAATTTGATGTTGAAATCAAAGATAGAAAGGGGTGTGAAAATGTGGTAGCGGACCACTTATCTCGCCTCCATGTGGATGAAAATTTTGATTTATTGCATGAGAAAGGCGTTGATTGCGATTCATTTCCATATGAGCATGCTCTTGAACTTAATTCCTCACCTTGGTATGCCGACATTGTTAATTATCTTGCTTGTGATAAAATGAGGCCTAACCTTACCTTTCAAGAAAAGAAAAGATTTTTGGCAATGTGTAGGTACTACTTTTGGGACGATCCATACCTTTTCCACTTGGGAAAGGACGAAGTGATCCGAAGATGTGTCCCGGAGAAGGAACAAACCGATGTCTTGGCCTTTTGCCACGCTTCTCATTGTGGTGGCCACTTTGGAGGGCAAAAGACGGCCTGGAAAATCTTGTAATCCGATTTGTATTGGTCTTCCATTTTCAAAGATGCTCATGTTTATTACCTTTCATGTGATAAGTGCCAAAGATTTGGCAATATTGGGAGAAGAAATGAAATGCCTTTAAATGTCAATCTTGTTGTTGAAATTTTTGACGTTTGGGGTATTGATTTTATGGGGCCATTTCCTAACTCATTTGGCTTCGAATATATCCTATTAGCGGTCGATTCTGTATCAAAGTGGGTTGAAGCAATCCCCACTAGGTCTTGTGACGCTAATGTGGTTATCAAGTTTGTGCAGGAGCACATTTTGAGTAGGTTTGGATTCCCTCGTGCAATCATAAGTGATGGTGGAACGCACTTCACCAATAAGCTTTTCGAGAAGTTGATGAAAAAGAACGGTGTGACTCACAAAGTGGCTACTCCATACCACCCTCAAACTTCCGGTCAAGTCGAGACGAGCAACAAGCAAATCCAAAACATTTTGAAGAAGACCGTGAATGTGACGAGGAATGATTGGTCTACAAAGCTAACCGATGCTCTTTGGGCATACCGGACGGCTCACAAGACTATCTTGGGAATGAGCCCTTACCGCCTCGTGTATGGAAAATCATGCCATCTCCCAGTTGAGATTGAGCACAAGGCTTATTGGGTCCTTAAAGCGGTAAATTTTGATATAACTTGTGCAGGAAAGGAGCGAGCCTTGCAATTAACCGAGCTCGATGAATTGCGGAATGAAGCCTATGATAATGCAAAAATCTACAAAGACAAGGTGAAAAGGCTTCACGATAGGCGCATTGCCAAAAAGGAACTCACTCCGGGCATGAAGGTTCTCCTTTTCAACACTCGTTTGCGGCTCTTTTCCGAAAAACTCAAGTCAAGATGGAGTGGCCCATTTGTCATTGAGGAAGTATTTTCATATGGTGTGGTGACCTTGAAAAATCCGACGAGAAACACCACGTTCCAAGTAAATGGTCACCGAGTCAAGCCATATTTTAAAGGACAACCCTAAGAAGCCGACGTCGAGGCTCTCAAGCTCGATAATTTCACCTAGTTACCCCGGGGACCATGTCTAGCTCGAGACGTTAAAATGAAGGATGCATGCGAGGTAACCCATGATTTTCTTATTTTTATATGTGTCATTTAATTTTTGCATATTTTGTGTTACGTTTCTCGTTGTATTTTTGGTGTTGTTTCACAGGGGCAGAGCAAAATAGGGGAAACACATTGTGATATTGGGGAGAAATAGGAAGAAAATTGGCTAAGTATGGAAATGGGCCGCTGCCGCGCATGGACACGCCGCGGCGGGAAGGAGGTCTCGGCCAAATCATCCCCCGCCCGTGCACACCCCCGCCACAGTAGGGTCCCTTATCCGCAACACCCATGCGCGCCCACGGCACACCCCGCCGCGGTGTACGCCCTCTCACCTCACCAGCCCCCCTCCCGTGCCCGCGCATTCATGCGCCGCGGTGCACGCCCCCTTTCGCCAAACAACACCCCGCCGCCGCTTACCTATGCACAGCGGCGCACAACCCTTTTTCTCTCTCTCTCTCTCTCTCTCTCTCTCTCTCTCACTATATAAGGGCCCCTCATTCGGGTGCCCTAAATTCCTCACCAAATAGCGCCGCTCCTCTCTCACTTTTCCCAAATTTTATCACTCTACTTCCAGCTCAAATTACCAGCAAAATTCAGAAAATTTCGCTAAATATCACCCTCTCCTCACAAGCACTGTCGACGCGCACCCTCTACCGCCGCCGCGCACAAGTGCCGAGCTTTCCAATTTTTTTTGCTGTAATTCTTGGTCTTGTTCAAGGCTTCTACATCCATGGCTCCCAAAATGAAGCTTCCAAATCTTCTCAAAGGCAAAGGCAAGGGTAAGGCTAGCTCTAGCTCCTCAAGGGAAGTGACGAACCTTGCCGAACAATTTAGAGCTTCCTTCCTCATCACCTCACCTGAAGAAGGTAAGCGCTACATGAACCTCCAAAAGCATGAAATTTCTTGTCCACGATATTTTGATTGGCGGTTAATGCGCTCTTTGGGAATTGACGAAGCACTCACCAAATACCTTAAGAACTTGGGTTTGGAAACATTTGCTAAAATGAAATTTAACGCATATGATAAATTGGTTCTTGAGTTTTTGGTGTCATTTGTGCATGATGAGACGGAGGGAAAAATGATTCACTTTTGGATGTTTGAGCAACAATATGAAGTCAAGTTGGCCACAATGAATGACTATTTTGATTTCCCAACCTCTGGGATCAAAGAAAAGCCATCGGATTTTAATGTTGGGAATGCATGGTTTGAAATTTCGGGTTTTCGGAATTGGGATCCAAAAGGGCCGTCAAGCAAGTACATCGAAGACCTGACATTGTCCATTCTACATAAATTTTTGGCTTACAATATCTGTGGGAAGGAGCAGTCCAACAAGGTTAATTCGACAGAGGTCTTTCTACTTTGGTGTGCTAAGAAGAAAGGGAAAATTTGCCCATCAACTTTCATTTGGTCGGCTATCAACGACTCGCTCAACCGCGAACTCCAGCACCCCTCCTTTTGTGCCTTCATTGCAGCCTTGTCTGTGAAGCTAGGGACGCTTGAAGAAAATGCCCCGATACCCAATGGCTACACCGAGATCGCCCAATACGGCATTGATAAGGATGAGCTCAAACGAGCTGAAATTATTTACAATGATCGAGAATTGAGGCCTCATGCCAAAAGGACCTGCGTACGGAATTTGAGGGACATCCAACAAGGCACCATGCAGCTCACTGGAGGAGCCGGCTCATCGTCTGCACCACATCATGATCCATCCAATGAGCTCGATGAAGCGGTCAATGAGGAAGCCGACAAAGAGGGAGAACAGGAGGGTGACGACCACCATGAGCAGCCAGAGGTGGATCAATTCCAGCAACCCCACAATTTTGGGCACCAAATGCCGAACATTGACTGGAGTGCCTTCCAAAGCTCCTTTGACAATACCATGGGCCATTTTCATCAGTCTCTGTGCGACACAATGAACTGTTTCGGCAATCAGTTCATGGATTCCATGAACACCAACATGCAAGACCACATCACCCACACTTTACAGCAACAAGCGCGTATAGATGCCTCCTTTCAATCAATTCATGAGGAGATAGGTGCCATGCACCAAGATGTTCGGGGCCTCTACTCTCACGTCGATAGGCATGACGAGCAGATTCGGGCCCTGCAGGCGAGCTGGGATGCATGGACTCTTGCCTTCACGCCACAGAATCAACCACCTTATCCACCACCGGAGCAGTGAAGTCTTTTATATTTTGTGTTCTTATTTTATGTATTTTTGTGTTCGTGTGCGTGATTTATTATTTTAGCCTGTTTGTATTTCGTTTGTGTATTTGTAGTGTTGTTTTGTAGGACCCGACATCCGTTGCCGGTCTTCTACAATCTTGTGATGTATTCTCGTCCCTTTACTTTTATCGAGCATTATTTTTCATACATTGAGGACAATGCATGGTTTAAGTGTGGGGGAGTCATGAGCTTGTTATTGTTATGTTTAGTTTGTTCTTATGTTAGTTAGTAGTTTGTTGGAGTTTGTGTTGATTGGATTGTTAGAGTTTATTTTATTTTATTGGCTTTTGTTTTGATATATTATAAGGCATGTGTTTTTTATTCTATCGTCTTTTTCATGTTTTGTATGTTGTGAACCTCCCTCTTAGCATGATGTCTTTGTCCAAATTGTCAAAATTAAAAAATTTGGATATGAATCTTCAAGGAATTATTTTCAAGTCGATCATGATGAATGATTTGGTCTCGTGGTTTCACTCTTGAGCATGAATTGCGATGTTGAACATATTTTGATAATTGGTGTTGTGGAGTCTTGCCCTTTAAAGATTAAGAAGCATGTTGGGCCTCTTTTCATGAAGAATTATCCCCTTAATCATTTTTCCCTAATTTTGTTATAAAAAAAAGAGAAAAATAAAAGAGAAAGAGGCAATAAGGATCTCTACTCCTCTAGTTGATTTATTCAACTATGAGTATGGGAAGCCACACAAGGACACTAGGGATTTCCTCCCTATGGTTTTAGCTTGTGAATTTTGATCCATACCCCCAAAAATTTGTTTAAATAAATGGGAGTGCATCCCGGATTCTACTCCTCTCATGTGTGTGTCAATCCATTCACGTGTTGCATGATGAGTATGGAAAATCACATTAGGAAGCTCGACTAAGCTCGATAATTTTTACCTAGGAATGTCAATCGGGCCAACCCGTTCGGTTTCGGGCTAACCCTATTCGGTTTCGGGCCTATTCGGTTCGGGCCTAATCGGTTAAAAAAAATTTCGAGCTAGAAATTCTTGGCCCTGACCCTAACCCGTCGGTTTTCGAGCTAACCCGTCGGGCCAACATATTTACGAGTGACAAAATGTCCAAAATTAATTTAAATTAAAATAAAGCAAAATTTTCCAACAAAAGAATTTCAAAATAGAAGATTTAATCTTCATTAAAGAAATAAATTCATCTCTTTGAAAAGCAGACCAACATATTTCCATAGATGCATATGGCATACCTATATTTCCTTGATAAATGATATATCCCAAAGTGAACCTAATCAAGTTATTTAAAACTATATAAACATAACAAGTAACAAGCTTATTCATTCACTGCAAGCATAAAAAAATAGGAAAAAAAAGATCTAATTAATGTGATGATATCAAAAAGTGTTTAAGTAAGAAAAAGAAATCAATTGTTGGATTGAGTATGAGATAATGAGAATCATCAAAATCAAAGTAGAGTTGCAGCCAACAAACTTCACAATCTACACCAGTCTAAGATTCTAACAAATTCAAAATACATGAGTTTAAATAGTTGAAGTGCACTCTTCCTCTACATCAACATTTGAACCTTCTTCAAGATCTTTCTCATCTTCATAATCTCCATCATCTATTAAAACAAGAGATAACATTAGAAAGACAAAATGAAATGATTTAAAAATTAATAGTAATATAATATTACCTTCTGAAGGAAATCCATGCAACCAATTACGTGTGCAAATTAGAGCCTGCACTTTTGTAGGAATAAGTCTATTTCTGTATTTGTTCAAAACATGAGCTCCAATGCTAAAGCTAGATTCTGACGCTACTGTTGTAATAGGAATGCTAAGCACATCACAAGCTAATCTAGCAAGGTCCCCAAAGCGAGATTCTTGAACTTTCTAGTATTCAAGCACATCTATAGCTGCTGATTCATCTACCTGATCTTCTTCCAAATATTTGTCCAAAAAAGACTTTGTATCACCAGTAGAACATTTTCGATAATTCTTGTAATCCTGCACCATATATTAACAAAAAAGAAATACAACTAAAAATATAAATACATGCATAAAATCTGAAATTAAAAACATAACTTACATCAATCACCAGTGGATCCAAATTCAATGCTCTTCCTCTTGCTCCTTTCTTTACTCCAACCGAAATCTCAACTCTTACTTGAGAACCAGAAGTGGGAGCTCTAGAAGATGAACCAACACCCCCTCCTTTTGTACTCATCATACAACAAATACAACTTGTTCTTCAAATTAGCAATTTTATCTTGGCTAGAAGCAGGATCAATTTTTGAATAGCAATACTCCAAAAGTTTCAGTTTTACCCTTGGATCAAAGATGGCTCCCATTGCAAGAATTTCACTATACTCCTCCCAATATTTCTCAAACTTTTGTTTCATGTTCACAGTCATATCTCTCACAACATCATCTACACTATTTGAATGTTTTTCCAACAAATATGCAATCTTCCAAACTTCCATAAAATACAAATTGGAAGTCGGATACGATGAACCTGAGATCAAGGTAGTAATAGTATAAAATGGACGCAAGAATTCACACATCTTTTCCCCTCTTGCCCACTCTTCAGGTGACGGGCATTGCTTATAACCCAAATCATCAAATTCAAGTAAGCTGAAAGCATTGCGATATTTAATTGCACTAGCAAGCATTAAGTATGTAGAATTCCAACGAGTAGCCACATCCAAGGAAACTGAAGATGTCATTTCAATCTCAGCTTTTTTAGCACATTCCCGAAACTTAATCATCCTTGCTTCTGATCCTTTTACATATTTAATACTTCCTCTAATTTTATCCAAAGCAACACTAGCAACTTTCAAGCCTTCTTGAACTATAAGATTCAGGATATGTGCACAACATCTCACATGAAAATAATCACCATTGCACAATACAGAGTTTTGCAATAAAAGTCGTGACTTTAACATTCTCGCCATGCTATTATTGGCTGCAACATTATCCAAAGTTAAAGAAAAGACTTTTCTATCTATTTCCCAATCTACCAAAGAATCATAAATTTTTTGAGCTAATTCGGGACCAGAATGTGGGGGTGGCATAGCACAAAATGCAAGTATCTTGCTATTCAACCTCCATTTTTCATCCACATAATGCACAGTCACACAAATATAACCCATATTAGTACAAGCTGTCCAAATATCAGAAGTTAAGCACACCATACCAGGAAGATTTTTCAATGTATTCCTTAATTTCTCCTTTTCAGATTCATACATTTTCAAAACATCAGAAGCCACTGTGATTCTAGTTACAAACTTTATATCCTCGTTCAAATACATCAAAAAGTTCCTCATGGTTTTATATTCAATCCACTTAAATGGAAGATCATGTGCAATTGCAACCTTGGCTATCCATTCACGACATGTTTTTTTATCAATATTTTTACCCCTAGCCTTTAATTTTCCTTCATGATCAACAAACATATGACTCACATCTCCAAATTTTGGTTACTTCTTACACTTCCTTAGATGACGACTTAAAGTTGAAGTTCCATACTTAGTACCCTCATATGCATATGTTTTTCCACAATGATTGCACTTGGCCCCCCCTTTACCATTTTTGTCACTATCAATTGAAAAATGATCCCAAACCTCCGATGTTTTTCTCTTCTTTGAATTAGATTGAGAATCTCCTAAAATCTCCAGTCATCACCTTCGACATTTTCATCGATAACATTTTGAGATGCACCGTCCATTTAGAACTAGAATAAAAAATAGTACAATAAAGATAAGATATAATATCATCCAAAATCAGTCAAAATAAATGCAAGGTAACAAGATTACAAGATACGACAAAGTAAATTCAAGCAATAGGAATTGCAAAAATAATTAAATGCCATATATTACTATTATTAACATCACTAGAGAGATTAACAGATTAATTAATTAAAGACAACTTAGTTATGGTTAGCAAGATTAAGAATATTAGCAAATTAATTAATTAAAGGCAGCCTAGTTATTATTTATTAACACCATCATGTATTACTCTATCAATTAATTCATGCTTAGCAGATTAGGGAACTTAAATGTGAACAGAGTCAAAGTCTCAAAGAACAATAAACTCACACACTGACATACATATATATTCTATATATATAATATTGCTTTTGGCCACTCTACTTTTCGACATCATTATATTCACATATTGATGATGAAACTAAGCTATAAAAATAAGGAAATTGATTAATTAACCTAGCGGTCCTAGCTACAGAGAATGGAGGTGGGTTCGACTTCGACATCATCATATATTCATATTGATATTAACTCTCTGTTAGTTTTTTTTTCCACATAGCAAGAAGTCAAGAGCAAATCGAATTAGAGTTCGCATATTTTTTTGTTCATTTACATCCTATCTAGCTTCCATGAATCCTCGATTTTCATCGACCATTAGACCAACGAAAAGAAACAAATCTAGTGCAAGTGTGCAACTTATAGTTACAGGCTTACATCGTAGGGGAGTTTAGGAATTGCAGGCTGCAGTGGCTGTTTCGGACCTTTCGTGGACGACGTGGTGACGTCGATGGGCGGTGGTTGTGGAGATCTTGAACCAGGATGTGAGGTGGGCGGACGGCTTTGCTAGGGCTTCATTTTAATTTTTGGGGATGGATTGATTATTTAGTATTTACAGTACAGATGAGAGAGAGAGACGTGGATTGCTTTGTTCAATTGTTCGCTTAGTTAAAATCAGCTTTCTCCAGCCAAAACGACGACGTTTTATTTTTTTTATTTTTTTATTTAAAATACTCCAGCCCGACGGGCCGACCCGAGGACCGATCGGGCCAGCCCGATCGGTTAAAAATTAATTCGGGCAAAAAAAAAATCGGCTCTAACCCACCTTTTTTTCGGTTTTTTCGGGCCCGTTTGACATCCCTAATTTTACCTAATGACATTTGTCCTATGTATGCATTCCCTATTGTTGTTGATATTTTGTTGTTCTAATAAATGTGGTAGTGATTTGTGGGGAATTGATCTCAATTGAATTGAGTCTTTTGTGTCTTCTTAATCTAGAAAGGGCAAGCAACTCACCTAATTTGATAATTATGTTCATTTTCTTGTTGATAAAGGTTTTAGTGGGAACCATGAAACAATTTCCAATTGCATGATCGCCTTGCGAATATTTCCTTCTTGCTTTATGTTTTAAATTTCTTGTTTGCTTGACGACAAGCAAAAGGCTAAGTGTGGGGGAGTTGTTTAGTGTCTAAATGTGTTGTTTATTCTATTAATTTCGTTATCTCTAGTAAATTAATTTCTTTTATTTTGTGTTGTTAGGTGTTGATTTTACGTGTTTATTTTCAATTATTGCTCTAATGGTGGATTATGCCAAGTTGTGCAAGAACTTGAGCTTTTGTTTGTAAAAGCAGGATATTTAATGGCATATTGGTGGTAAATGGAAAAATAGAAAATTGAGCTCGAGTAGTCGAAAGGAAGGATACAAAGGATGGGAAGAAGGAAGACTTGGAATTGCACTCGATTACAATCGAAGACGGAACACAGAAGGAAAGACCGAGGCCCACCACCCCACCGCCGCATGACATGCCGCCGCGGCGCATGGAGGCTCTCGGCGGAGAGCCCCCGCGCTCGCGGCACATGCCGCCGCCGCGGCCTTTCTCTAGGCGCGCCCGCATGGCGCCCCGCCGTGGCGCATGTGCCCCTTTTCCTCTCCGGAACCCTTCTTCCTCCCAATTTCAGTGTAATTTCATCCCACTCCACTTCACTCTCTTTCCACAGCTGGAATTAATTTAATCTTTGATGAAGACTTTTTGAGCCATCTAATTAGTAGGGATTATAGGATATCATTTCCCCTAAGAATTCTTTTGTGATTTTGGCTCCTTTTTTCCACAACAAATCTCCCACATATCTCACACATTTAATGCTCCCTTACAATCACCATACCATCACCTTTTCTCTCTTCTTCTCCTTCTCTTTCTCTCTCTTCTCTCTCTCTTTCCCATATCTCCAATAGATTTTTGGGATATCTCCCTCATTCCATCAACCATTCCTTCATTCACCCACTCACCATACTTCATCTTCTCCATTCTCCATTTTTCTTTTTTCTATACACACACACATACCACCATCCTTACCATTCTCCACACCATTCTCTACCATCATCATCACCATTCAAGAGGAAAAGAGAAGAGAAAGACAAGAGGGAAGCAAGCTAAGGAAGAGGAAGAAGAGGCGAGAAGAAATCGACTTCGAGCTATCCACAGAAGCTAGGCTCGTTCGGAGGTTTTCTTTTGGTATTTTCTTTCTAGTTCTTGGATGATTTGTGGGGGTTTGTCCCAAACTTGTGAAGGATAACAAACATTGTAGGAGTTTATGCTATTTTTATTTGATTATGAGATGACGTACTTTTACGATATTTGTGTTGTTTTGAGCATGGTTATGGGCTAATCTCTCCATTAGGGGGTGGGGGATCGATTTGGTTTTGAATTATGCTTGTGATGGTTGGTTGTTGTTGTTGGAATTGTGCTTGTTTATGTTGAGTGCTTGATCACCACTTAGCATTACTAGGCTTTAGATGAGATCGAGAGGAGATTCTAAATCCTGACCTAGGTTCCTTCAATGTTAGGTGAATTGGGTTCGTAAGCCTAATATATTGATCTTTCTCACACGATATATCGGATAGAGGTTTAATGGATAGACGGTGACAATAATTGACGTTAAATTAATTGACGGGTCTATCGTGTGTTTGAGATTAATATAATCAACTTGAAGCAAGCTTAATGAAAAACCAATGAGAGAATCCACACGCTATTGCTCATATCATAATCTTTTCCTCAATCTTGATCATCGTTGTTATTTGCATTTTCTTACATTAAAATTGCATGTTTTAAATTCTTTAGTTTAAATCACCATCAAATCCATGTTTAGAGTGTTTAGGTTTAGTTTCATTGTCTAGCATGTTGCATGCATAGTCTTAAGATAATTGCCCACAAGAAGTCTTCCTTGAGAGTTCGACTCGGGTTAGCTCATCGCGTCTACAATTGACCCCGTCCAATTGCGGGTTCGGTTCGAATTAGTTACCGTGTTGAGTCTAAACCTGATAAGTACAAATTTGAGCGAAACATCAATGTTGTTTTCAGGTAATGGTCTGTCAAGCACAAAACAATAAAAGCTTCGATCAAAGAGAAGAGCAGATAAGTCGAAGTCGAAGAAAGGAGTGATAGCAATAATGAAGCTTTGGCTGCAAGTGTTCAAGACCTCAAGAAAACAACCAATCTACTTTCCCATTTACAAAGGCAAAAATCTAGAACTTTCGTCAATCAAAGACACAAACACAAACAAACAAGAAACATCGACTTCATAAATTTCCGAACATGATCTCGATGAAATGCGAAGCACTAGCCGCTCAGGTGCAAATTGATAATTTTCAGGCTTCTTCCAATTGTAAAATATGAATCCTCTTTTTACCTTCAAAAAATGATTTTTGAATCCCTTCTTTGTGTTAGAAATGGATATAAATGGATATCGGTCTAACTCACCCTCACAAAACCGGCTTGTAAGGGGAGGGTTGCCCTCACCAATAAGTGACACATGCCCTTTTTCCCAACCAATGTGTGATATTTAACACACCCCCTTTTCCCAATCAATATGAGATATTTAACACGCCTCCACCAATGTGGGGCCCCCTTTTCCTAATCAATGTGGGATATTTAACACGCCACGCCTCATTTTCCCAACTAATGTGGGATATTTAACACGCCCCCACCAATGTGGGATATTTAACACGCCATGCCCTATTTTCCCAACCAATGTGGATATTTAACAAGCCCCCACCAATGTGGAATATTTAATACGTCACGCCGCTTTTCCCAATCAATGTGGGATATTTAACACGCCCCCTCACGCGCAACGTGGAACTAAGCCACAAATTACTGTGGGATATTTAACACGCCGCACCCTCTTTCCCCAACCAATGTGGGATATTTAACACGCCCCCTCATGCGCAGTGTGGAACTAAGCCACAAATTGCTGAGAACTCGATATTGGGGCCCCAACATTGAAATTAGAGTTGGCTTTGATACCATATTAGAAATGGATATCAGACCTAACTCACCCTCACAAAACCGGTTTGTAAAGGGAGAGTTGCCCTCATCTTAATAAGTGGCACATGCCACTTTCCCCAATCAATGTGGGATATTTAACAATTTGGTTTCGGAAAATGTTTTCTGAATCCAAAAAAAGAAGTTTGAACTGTAAACTTCGAACATGGGTCGGAGGTCTGCTCCATGTATCGTATGTGTGTGTGTGTGGAAGTCATCTGCATTAGTGAGGGGGAAAAGATGGCTGGCGGAAAATCTCCGACGGATTGCTGGAGATGAAAATGATTGATTACGTGCCAATTACCGGGGAAGAAAAAGAGCTGTCGGAGAAGGGCTGGGGAACAAGATGACTGCCAAGAAATGCAGGGCAAGAATGATTTTTTTTTTAATTCCCATTCTTTTGGCATTATTTTATTTTATTTTTTAATTATTTTTGTTTTTGATTTAGTAATGATATTTTAGTAGTTTTATAAATAATTAATTTTGTTTTTTTTTATTTAGTGGTGTATAATGAAAATTTAGTGGTGTAAATAGAAACGGCCAACGGAAAATTCTTAAACACACTAACATGCACCCGTTGCACTAAGGCCAACTCCAATAGTTCGACAATTGAATGAAAAATAACAAATTTTCTTGAAATCGCCCCTCCAACAATTGTCAAATTGCTTCGATAAATTAGTGTTGATGAATAGCCGATGCACTATTCATCCATCGGCAACCTATTTTTTTGTTTTTTTTTCTTTTATATATTTTATATTGATTTCTTTATAATATTTCATCTATCTTCTTTATTTTTTCTCCTTTTTGTATTTATATTTTATAAAACATATTTTCATTACTAAAATTATTTTATATATTAATTAAATAAATAGTATTGTATTAATTTAAACACAAAATACATAATTAATAAAAATACAAATATATAAACATTACAATAATAATACAATGCCACAAACACATTATAATAAACAATACAAATACATAATTAATAATGATAGGAACATACATTACGATAACAATAAAATATTGAAAATGCAACACACTTATTTTAGCTAATAATCTCCAAGACCATTTCCAGATCCAAATCCTTCCATATCTGGATAATAACTCCCAAAATTGAAAGTATTATTAGTTGGCAGAGTTGATTGATTGAGTTGTTCCTGCCTTTTCGACAAGATTCTCGCTTGATTTTTGCAGGATTAGAGATCAAGTTCGTATCCATCATTAAGATTTTGTTATTGGTTTTCCAGTGGATCGTTTCAATGTACTTTCTATACTCTTCAGCCATTATGTTTCTGGTTTCAGCAACTTTGTTTTGAGCTTCAATCTTTCTCATTTGTACTTCAATATCGTCCTGCACATTATGTTATACAAGGAAAAGAGTATAATATGAGATATTATTTTATCTGATGGAATATATCCAAAATGGTCCACTTTTATGCAAATAATTCATGATCCTCGTACTCCAAAAAAATATTTTGTAATGAAAAAAGAATCATGTAGGAAAGATGTGGAGTGCGCATCCGTAGTTCTTCAAAGTCGATCAATTCGCAATTCTGGCAAATCCAGCAAACTATTGGAAAAAAGAAGATTTGCAAGCTGCGTGCATTACCATGCACAATATGATAGTTGAGAATGAACGGGATCTTGATGCACCAACTGATGGTACAAGAGAAGTGTCAATTTCAGATGTTGAGATGACGAATGAATGAATAGATTAATTTTAACCATTTTTTGCCCGATTTAAAAATATCAAAGACAAAGATGCTCACTTGGAACTTCATAATATTTTGGTTGATCATTTGTGGGAAGAATTTTCAAATTTTAAAAAGCAATTTTTATTTCATGTAATTTATACTTTTGTTAAATTATCTATTGTGAAATGTTGATTTTATTTTGTTAAATTATCTATTATAAAATGTTGGTTTTATTTTAAATGAATCCAGCAGGTTGTTGGAAGAAAGAAGATTTTCAAGATATAATGGGTGTGTGCATTGTCATACACAATATGATAGTTGAGGATGAACATGACCTTGATGCACCAATTGATGATGCAAAATAAGTGTCAATTCCAAATGTTGAAATGACGAACGAAGTAATAGATTAATTCCAACCATTTTTGGCCTTATTTAAAAAAAAAATCAAAGACAAAAATGCTCACTTGGAATTTCCTAATGCTTTGATTGATCATTTATGGGAAGAATTTTTAAATTTTAAAAAGTAATTTTTATTTCATGTAATTTATGCTTTTGTTAAATTATTTATTATGAAATGTTGGTTTTATTTTGTTAAATTACATATTATGAAATGTTGGTTTTATTTTAAATAAATCCAGCACGATGTTGGAAGAAATAAGATTTGTAAGATATAATGGTTGCGTGCACTATCATGCACAATATGATAGTTGAGGACGAATGGACCTTGATGCACCAATTGATGATGCAAAAGAAATGCCAATTTCAGATGTTGAAATGACGAACGAAGGAATAGATTAATTTTAACCATTTTTGGCCCGATTTTAAAAAATCAAAGACAAAGATGCTCATTTGGAACTTCGTAATGCTTTGGTTTATCATTTGTGGGAAGAATTTTCAAATTTTAAAAAGCAATTTTTATTTCATGTAATTTATGCTTTTGTTAAATTATCTATTATGAAATGTTTGTTTTATTTTAAATAAATTGATTGTGTTTGTCCAAATTTTTTTAGTTTTATAAAAAATGTGCTTATTTATTTATTAAATAAAAAAATATTACAATATATATGTAACCATATATTCAATTTAACAATTCGGTAACAAAAATTAAATAAATAATAATAAGTATTAAAAAGGAATACTCTATTATAGAGTGAAATGGAAATGTAGGGAGCTGATGTTGGAGATTAATATTGAAAATCTATAACTTTATTTCTACGCTAGTGTAGAATTAACTCTATTATAGTGTTTGTTATTGGAGATGGGCTAACACACCAAAACCAAACACCGGCAAAAATAAGAGCAACAACCAGAAACAAAAAACAAAAAACAAGTACAAACATCGAATGAAACCCAAAACATTAATTAAGGTCCTAATTGACCAAATTCTAAATCCATGACTCCATTTGGAATCGAAGACCACCAACCCTCTTCCATTCTTCAATATACCATTATATCCTCCGCCACCTGATTGCCTTCACGGCTCAAAAAATATCATTTCACACAACAGAAATATCATGCAAGCGATAAAAATATGCCACCTATCTAATCTATATACAATTTTTTAAAAGAAGAAGAAGAAGAAGAAGACGACTCGTAGACTAGTAGTACTCAACCAAGAAGAAGAAGAAGAAAAAGAAGAAGAAATTCAAATTCCCGTTCATTTACACTGCAAAAAAGAATTCCAACTACATGTTGAGGACATTACACTTTTATCTCAGAATAAAACAGACAAATAAGCACATATAGACATCAATTTTATTTAAAATGATAATCGATATTTAAATTAAAAGAATAGTCACCCTAGAACAACTATGGCAGGGCATCTGCATCAGGTTGTCTATCCGGCAAAGAAGCCTGGAACTCCGGCAATGCATTGCACGACTCAAATATTGCATCCAAAGTTGGAAACTTGGACTGCAAAACACAAAATTACACCAACCAATTTCATCTTCCACTTGAATTGTCCACATGAAACAAACAATACGATAAAACACAAGACATATAGTAGAAATATGGAGCAAGTCAAGAGGAGGATTTACCATATCCACATTGAACCTCTTTGCAGTTATTGCAATTTGAGGAGCCAAGAATACATCAGCCTGCAGATAGGTAATTAATTATGATCATCATTCATCAATCTACTTTCACCATAAAAAGAAATGGGTAAATATTATAACTTTATGTACTTAATACTATTATTATATTCATCAAATATATTGATAATTCACTTTTTGTAAATTCTATACATCATTAGCAACAAGAGATGGTGTAACTTTTTTTCGCAGAATTTAGCTTAAAAGTTGTAACAAAAAAAGTGGCATTTTTAAAAAACCCCTCCATAATTTGTGGCAAAGCGCTTTAGGTACATAAACTAGAAATTGACCGTAAGTTCTTATTGCAGCTGTGAACTAACAGGTTAAAATTAAGAGCAAGAAAGTCACCATATAAACTGTGTCTCCTGTAGAATACATGCCAGCACGATCTTCCAGCAGCTTCTCGAGAGCTGGATAAAAAATCAAGCAAGTCTCAGCTGCGATTTTAAGGTTATAATGGAAAGAAATGCTTCATAAGATTAGCAATACATTTATCTAGAGAGAACTAGCTAGGGATAAGCACACGGGAGGACAGGTGGTGTAACCAAGATATAAATCACGAAATTACAGAAACTTGACTGATAATCGTAAAATGGGCGTAGTTTAAGTAGTATACAGATAAAAAAGCCTCACCCTCGAAGCCTTTCTCTATATGGATCTGCACCCAAGCTACTCGCTCTTCAGGACCAAACTTTTCCTCGACATATTTCTGCCACGTTCGTGAATAACATCAGACCATTTATAATGTTTTGACTGGTTGCAGACAATGTATCATTGAAAACTGACCAGGAGCGTCACCATGTGGAGAGGCTGTATACTGGACGACACAATGCTTGCGGCCTGAAACAACTTTACTTTAAGAAAAACAGGCATGATATTGATAGATTGCACACATACAAAGATGCAGCTTGATCTCTCGTATCAATTTTATAATAAAGCTTAAGCTACGCCTAAACAGCTAAGGCACGATATCTAAAACGAGAGATATTTGATGCATGTCAAACCAGATGTTTATGATGAATTGTCAGACTTCCAAATACAGCACAACTATTACTATATATGAGCTTCTCCAAAAAGAGTAACTACTAGGACTGACCTGGAGATTGATTGCTCGAAGTTGAGGATTAGATGGTAAAAGTGGATTTTGAGGATATTTTTCTTCTAAATACTGGTAGGAAAAAAGATATAGCATTTTTACCATTTTACTGCTTTCAGTAACAAACAAAGAATAAACATTAACTAACATAAAGTCGAACAGAGTTACGAACCAGTATAATTGCATACGAATCTGAAACAACTACGTCTCCATCAACCAAGACTGGGACATAGTGAAGGGGATTTAATTTCTCAAACTCTGCAGGCCGAATGCAAATTTTGTTACACCTCGATATCACAAAAACGAGAAGACCATAGGACTATAAAAGAACAGTTTCACATATTATAGGTTCTTAAGGTGAACGGGGGTATGATCCTTTTAAACAAGGGCATTGACCCTATTGACACTTTCCACTTTCATCGGGTTTCCCAGTTCTGTATGCATTGATTCCACCAAACTACTGCATTGCACCAAAAATTAGTCATCTCAAACCTGAGTTTGTCACAACTAATAAATGGAAACTAAGAGATAGACAGCCATAGCTGCAATTCGCCTGCGAACATCAAGCATAAGTTCCTTTTTTACCAACGTCCAAGATGTAAAAATTTTCACATTGTAATTCTCAGCACACTATTTAATATCAATTGATCCAGAAACTTAATTAGTCTGTTGAATATTTGAATTTGAATCTGCAAATTAATTAGTTATTTACTATTTAGATAAGATTTATTAGGAGTTTGTTATTTCCCTTATATTAGGAATGTTCTGGATATTATTTTAGGAGATTATATGGCATTCAATTATGTTTTTTTCCTATATAATAAACATCAATAAAGAATATATTTGGCCCCGTGCAATATTTCACAATGATATATTTTTCCTTATATCGCTTCTATAAACCAACAGTCCCTAGCTAGGTCTTCTTATAACAAAAAAGTGCCAAATATTCCACATTTTCAAGAATTGCACAAGAGACAAGTTATGAAGTTAGTTCATTTTAATCTGCATTTTCCACTTTAGGCAAATATATTTTCAATCTACAATATCAGATCCAAATTCAATGCCTGCTCTTATACAGATGACTACTTCTTATGAAAATCAATATTACCCAAATAGAATAAAATAAAAATAAAAATAAAAGGGAGGGTCTAAATGGGCTGAAAGGCATTATTTAGGATTGAAATTAAACACACAAAAGAAAGACAGAAACCTGGAGTGAACTGCTCTCCTTTGAGAAGATTGACAGCCCTGTACTCGTAAGAAAGTCCTACGCACCAAAATTAGCAATTATACGTGTGTGAGAATTTGAGGGTAGAGCAACATGATGAAATAATTTGGGGGAAAAGCAAACCTTTGAGATTCAAAGCAAACCGAACGCGCCAGGAACAAGAACTCTGCCAGTAAGAGTAGAGTACTAGCTTGGAAGCTGATGATGGATCAACTTTGTGATGCATCTGCAGCTGTAAATTGACCAACCAACTTCTTACATACAAGAATATCTTTCATACTAGAGAGAGAGAGAGAGAGAGAGAGAGAGAGAGAGAGAGAGAGAAAGGGAGAGAGAGAGACCTGGTCCTTGGTTTCCATAGAGCTGAAGCTCTCCAACTCAAATAGGTAATTTGAAACAGCAGTGGTCGAGACTTCAGAGATGGATTTCCGACAATAATCTCAAGTAAAGGTCGAAGTTAAATTGATCAAGTTTTTTTATTTTTTTATTTTCTGAGGGGTCAAATTGATCAAGTGAGAGGTATATGAAATCTATACTAATATGAAAAATGACTTATTTTATGATTTTGGTTTTACTAAATATAATTCTATTTTCTATTTTATTTAAGGGTAATAATATAATTATCTAATATATATTATTAGAATATTATATTATTATAAATCTAATTAATTTACATAATCTAATATATTATTATATTATTAGTATATTTTTAACTAATCTATGAAAATAATATATTATTATAATATCATTATGATTCTAATTAATTTATATCTAATTTTTAGGTTATTTGGCAAAAATATCGACATACATAAAAAATGCTATACATTACTGCTTACATCAGTTACATGTTTAAAGTTGTAATAAACTCTTTACATAGTATTTCAGTCCAGATTCAAAGATGACTAACTATGGGCAAATTACAATGAACATAAATGGAAGACCAATTTTTCTACAATTTATTCAAATAAAACAACCACAATTATAATCTAATACTGAATTCAGAATTTATGATTTAAATAAAAAAAATCTTTTATAATTTAATAGTATATCTCTAGGATGAAACAAATTTCCACGTGCCTATGTCATGAGTCAAAATGTCTAATCATAATTAGTAGCAGTTATAACTCATGAATATTAGTCACTTGATTAAATAAAAAAAAAACTTGATGAATATTGTATAAAATAATATGCTTTTTTTGTTTTGTTTTTGTTTTTGTTTTTGATAGCTTAGGAAAATGATTGTAGACTTATAGTACATCGAACTATATGATACATAATGGAATAGTTAATTAATTTACTATACCTAACCGATTAGGTTTATAAATATTTATTCGAGTCCATAATTGTTAAACCAAATTACTTATTAGAGTACAATTTGAATTAATTTAATTTTGTGTTTTGATTAATTACTATATATCATTTATGTAATTAATGACCTATTTACACGTGTGAAAGTAAAATTTGTTAAATAGTTATTTAGCCTTATAATTATTTTATCTGGTTAAACAAATTTTACAATAACCTTCAAACATCAAACATTGAATTCATTATAAAAAAATGTCTAACTTGGTCCTACAACTATACCCGAAATTTCAGTTTGGTCCTGAAATAAAATTTTAGCCCAAATCGATCCCTTGGTTTTTTATAACTTATCACGTTAATCTCTCCGTTAGTCCATAAATTAATTTCCGTTAACGTCTATCACTAACAACGTTAATTAAAATTCTAAACATTTATTGTACTTTTTGGAAGATAAATACAAGACAAACCAAGAGTGTCATTTACTGTTAAATACTTTAGTTATTCTTTATGTTCTACACTTATAATTAATCAAATATAAACCGGTTCATAAATTGTTCATTATTTAATTTAAGAAATTTATTAAAAATAATAAACATTATGATAAAAATAAAATAAAATGTATACACTTATATTATGGTTTATTTGTTAAAAGCTCGACATTTTTAATATTTTAAAAATAAAATACACTATTTGAAATCATTAAATCAAGATCATTGCCTAATCAATTTTCTTTTTAAATGTATACCAATTTAAATGTTTTCCTTTTATTATGAAAATTTATATTCTAATTCAAATATGATGAATTTAATTTATTTAGGAAGAAATATTTACAAAATTCAACATGAAATTTAACATAATAATTGCAATATACACTATAAATGTTAATTACACGTGTTATATCATTATTAAGTAAAATCATACGAATTACGTGCAATGCACGAGATCTCTACTAGTTTTATAAAAAATGTATAAATTTTTTATTTTGTAATTTCAAGTTGTTCGAAGTTCTTGTTTTATGTCGCATGCGCATGCAATATGTAATGTGTCCAATCCAAATAAAATAATAATTTTTAAATGATGAGCTCATTTTTTTTATTATGTGTAATAGGAACACACTACACACGCACACATATAGAATTTCCTTAAGTTAGGGTCAAGAAACCTCACTTACACACACAATTTTAAACATATTTATTTTATCCTCAATTACTAAGATACCCTTATATTTATATTTTTTAAATTAAAAAAACATCATACTTTTTCTCTCCACCCAGCCGCCTACATCACATTTCCAAAATTTTGAAGATTTTGAAGACTTTGATCTCTCCTCCACAAGCTATCACCAACTACACCTCTCTAAAATCTAAAGATTTTGAAAATTTACCAAGAGTTCTTTCCCATGCCATCGATCTACACAAATTGAAGAGAAGGAATCTAAATTTCTCCACCTACCCAGCCATCGTCAACCTCCACAAATTCAAGAAAAAAAAAATAAAAATTTATGTGCTAACCCTTCAACCCCTCTCTGTAAGATTTTTGAAAATTTTGGCAAAAGTTATCACTCTAAGTTGTTGTCTCTTCCAATTGAATAGAATAAATATATGATTATTAACATGGTTAGATTGTTGGGTGTTATTTGGATTTGAAGTTTGATTTGGGAGAAAAACGGAGGCAAGTTTGGAAAAAGTTTATGAGCATAACCGACATGTTTTGATATTAAAGGTATTTAAAAACCATCCCTAATTTAATTTATTTATGAAAATTTGGAAAAAAAAAATGTATTTCTCCAACCTTCAAAAAATCTGAAAAATTGAAATTCTTAATTTCGCGCACTGGAACTTATGCGCCGAGCCTAGCGTGCAGTTACCATTGCGAGCAGTATTGTGTAGTCGGGGTGTGTGTGCTGATATATGCCAATGTGTTTGTCGATTTTTATCGATATTTATGCCGATGTGTCATCTAATGTTCGTGTTGATGTCTTCTGCGGATGTTTTTTGTTGCGCGTGAAGTCATCTATACGCGCACATCCGATGATAAATTGTTAGCCGGTGTTCGTGTTGATGTTTTGACGATGTTTGTTGGTGCGTGCAGAATCATCTGCGCGCGCACCCGATACCAAATTGTCACCCGATTTTCATGCTGATGTATTTTGCCAATGTCCATTGTTGCACGCGGAGCTAGAGATGGACCCATGTAGGAACAAGAGGGGTCATTGGCCCCCCTGAAATTTTGAATTTTTTTAGGTTTAATATAGTAACAATATATGATTTTATTAAAAATATACATTAAAATAATTGATAAAAATTACATGTTGCAAGTTTGGCAAAAGTGGAAAAGATATTGGGATGTTTTTGAACAATCATGTGTATAGCATTGTTATTTTTTTGCCTAGTTATTATGATAATTTTAGCTTTATCTGTTTTCTTTTTTCCCCTAATTGTTTTTTTTATTGAGAATTATTTTCTTGATAAGGGCATTGCTATTTTTTCTGTTTTAAATTTTTCTTTTTTAAAGTTTAGAATTATTTTAATTTATTTATTTTATTTTCATTATTAGCAATAGTCGTATTTTTATTTATATATTTTTATCCAAAAGTTTCAAATTTTCTCATCAAAGTAACAACTTAATCATTCACCTTTAATTTTTGCTCTAATATTTTTTATAGATCTTTAATCCTCTATTTTTATATATTTATGTTGTGTGGTCTTGATAATTTATGTATTTAATTTATGTACACATAATTTTTATGATATTGTCCATTGGACTTCCTAACTATAATACTTTTATGTATATATTTATATAGATTTAAATTTATTTTATTTTTATAATTTATAATTATACATATATAATATTTTAATTTATTAGTACTGTTAAATGGGCCCCTTGAGCAAATTTCTGCATCCATCACTGAAAAGAGCCATCTGCGCGCGCATGTCTTGTGCGCGCATCCAATGTCAAATTGTCCGTCGATGTTCGTGTTGATGTTATGTTGATATCTTCTGCCGATGTACTTATGCTCACCTTCTGCTGCATGCCGAGTCTTGAGCACAGTTAAGAATGAACCGACACGCAGTGAAGAACAGAGTGACTTTTTTTTTTTTTTTGTTTATAAAGTCTAATATGCAAATGTGAATGAGCTAAAAACATTAGCTTTACAAATTAAAGTTCTAAATTTTGAAGTAACATTTAACAATCTTTCAAAGTAGAGTTCATTTTCATATTCTCTCCTCTTTGAATGTGACTGGAATTTTTGAGTGAGAGATGAATGGATTGATTGATGTTTTTTAATCTAAAGTGGAGATGTGAGAGATATTTTGTATAATAGATCTTTTTTTTTATTGTTTTAAAAATAGAATGAAAGGACATTTTGGTCCAAAATAAGTAAAAAATTATGTTTAAAAGTAAATCGGTAGAATAAGTTTTTGAAAACTTTAAGCGGGTAAAAAAAAATTGCATATATATACCCATTGTGTTCGTTTAATGAAGAATCATCTAAATACATCTTCTTTGATTGTGCCTATATAAAGTAGGATTAAAGAATGGATCAATATTGGGCGATGCAATTGACTATACTAGTACGATAAAATGATGCAAAAGGGAAAATAGCGGATCAATCATAAAAAACAAAAGCAAAGATCGTAGCTCTTGTTGAATCAGTCTATTTCATTTGGCTTGCTAGAAATACGGTGGTATTTTATTTGAACTCAAAAGCTTTAATTTAGGAAAAGTAGTGGGGAAGATCAAAGTACACACCTACGAGATGCTACTCGCCTTCTTTCCTTATGAAAAGGTAATTGAGCATATTGGCCCGTATTTTGTAGAGTTCCCCTACCCCCATGGGGCTCCCTTTGAGCTATATGGTAAGAATGTTCCCTCCCTGTGTTGCCAACGGCATTAGAACAAAGTTGGGCATTTTTCTTTGTGTTAGATAGATAAGTACGATAGGCAGTTATATATGGAGTTACAAGATAAGAATGATTAGCAGTTAGGGAGTTACTAGTTAGTTATTTAATGTTGTCTAATTTATTGACACGTAGTAAGATCATCAATGGTGGTAAATGAGTCCTCTGCACTATTTAACATTGGTATGAGATGGATTCAAATATAATATGTTAAACTCATTCAATTTTTATCTTCTTCTCCTATTATAATTAACAATGTGTGCGTTAGGGTACTCTTTCCTTGTCTTGGAGTTTTTCCCATGCTACTTTTATCCAAGACATTTTTAATGAGATCTACCCCACGACCCGATGTGGGGTGCGAAGGGGGATGAGGCATATATCATTTCCTCGTTTCGTACCACGAGGTTGTTGGTATGGCTTCCCTTTTTCACCACATAAATTGGGCCAGATCTATCGATAGATCAACTACCTAGGGGGTCTATCCCGACTGGACCATAAGATGAACAAGACGGTCGCCTCAACCCTCGATAGAATTAAGGTGCCGGATATATCTATCTTATATATATGTGTATGTGTGTGTTATGTAAAATTGATAAATTATCATGTTACGTGCAACGGATATGCATATGTTTTGTTACAACAAAAGACATAGGTTCAAATGAGATTTCTTATTAGTTTTTTTTTAGTCTAGAGTTCTTATTAGAATTAGGCATAATTACAATTAATATCATAACTTCATTTACCCTTCTAAATCATATGCCTACTTTATTTTATTTTTTCCCCATCTTTTTCATAAATATATATTCTTCCATTTTATAGGCCTTCTAATTAATGGAGTCTACTTTGTTTAGTCTAAATTTCATATTATGATTGAGCCTAATCACAACTAACATCATAACTATATTAAAATTTCTAAATGATGGGGATACTTTTTTTCTTCATCTTTTTCATAAATAATGTGGCCTATTTTATTTTTAAACTTTACCTTTTAACTTAATTTATTTTTATTTTATTTTATTGTGAACCTTCATATTTCTATATTTTCAATCTTAATTGTATTATAAGTTAGGTTGATTATTGTAATTTATTATATTTATTTTAATTGGAGTAGAACCAACACTCAAATTAAAACACAAAATTATACTTCCTCCATTTTGTTTTGATTGTTGTTTTAGTTTTTTTATCTATAATTAACAATTAATTTTATAGACTAATATATTCATCCCTTATATATAACATAAAATCTTATTCACTTATATTTTCCTAAAAATAAGACAATATTTTCTCTCTACGTATATTTTTAGGATTTGAGATAAGGTTAAAAATGAAGAAGAGAGTGTGAAAATATATAAAAAAAATAAACATTTTTTCACAAAAAAAAAAAACTAAAACAACAATCAAAACGAAACGGAGGGAGTATATAGAAAAATAGTTTTTTTCCGTAATATATACATCGACTATATATACTCCCTCTGTTTCATAATGTTTGTTGTTTTATGATTTTAATCTATAATTAACAATTAATTTTTTAGATTAAAATATCTCTTCAATTCCTTCTATATCAAATGAAATCTTATTCCCTTATATTTTCCTAAAAAGTTGGCAAAATTTTATCTATTTTTTTTTTGTAGGGTTAAACTTGGGAGAAAGAGTGTGAAAATATCTAAAACAACAAACATTTTGACACAAAAAAAAACTCCTAAAACAACAATCAAAACGAAACGGAGAAAGTAATATTTTAAATATTTCTACAATAATTGTTTATGTTGAAATAAGTATTTCAAAGTTAAATATATAAAATCTTAATTAAGTACGACTACGACTATATAAAATATATATATATATATATAGAGAGAGAGAGATTGGATCATGTGAGAACCACACCCCTAAGTGAGAACTGAGAACCAATTTCAGCCATCGATCTCGCCTTTTTGGATGGCCAATATACGTTCTAAAATTGAAAAACCGCGGTGGCATTCTTGTAAAATAATCAACTTTTTAATGAACTGGGGGTATTTTTGTAATTTTGAAATTCTATTATTTTTGAAATGAAATCTCTCTTTCCTTCGTTGTTTTCCTTTCTGAATCTGTTTTCTTTTTTCATATCGATTTTGTTGTGTTTATGTATCCAGATTTCAGTCGATTCCTTTCGTAATCTATTCTTCTTAATCGTTGTTCACATGATTTTTCCTGGAGTTTTTGTTGTTCGATTCTCTTGGATGGATTCCTGCAATTTTTTTATCCGTTTTTGTTTTAGATTTGTTCGATAAGATTAATGAAGCTGATAAGATTGATGAAGCTAAGATTTTTTCACGCGATTCTCTTCGATTTTGTTGTGTTTATGTAATCCAGATTCCAGTCGATTCATCTTAATAGTCGTTCACGTGAGTTCCCCTAGAGTTTTGGTTGTTCATTGTTCTTGGATGATGATGCCGGGTAAAAATATTTTTGTTGTACTTTTCCTGCGATTTTTTCACACGATTTTCTTCGATTTTCTTATGTTTTATGTTGATTAAGCTGATTAAGTTGAATTTTTTTATTTTTGAGGGTAAGCATGTATTTTTAGCACTGGTGTAATTAGTTTTAGCACTGCCTGTAACCTATTTTAGCACCACTGTGAACAATTTTAGCATTATTAAGCATTAACGTGATTAATTGTGTATTGATTAAGGTGCAGATTGTGTTTCTACCACTTTGAAGATTCCATCTTTGTTTTCTGAATTTTATACACCTGAATGTGAACCATCTAAAAATTTTGTTGCACTTTTTCTGTGATTTTTCACGCGATTCTCTTCGATTTTGTTGTGTTTTAGATTTGTTCGATAATGTTGATTAAGCTGATTAAATTGAACTTTTAATTTTTGGCTCCATAGATTATGATTTCATATTTCTATGTACTTGTATCTCTGCAGATTTGTTAGCATCACAACATGAATTATTAGCATTATGCAACTAGTTATTAGCATTGTAAAATCGAATAAATGTCATAAAAATA
The DNA here is from genome assembly GCA_026008535.1 of Perilla frutescens. Taxonomy (NCBI): domain Eukaryota; kingdom Viridiplantae; phylum Streptophyta; class Magnoliopsida; order Lamiales; family Lamiaceae; genus Perilla; species Perilla frutescens. The sequence goes on from BRKX01000012.1 coordinate 37,749,469, forward strand.
TCTTGTTAATAAAGTTTTAGCACTGATATAATTAGTTTTAGCACTGTTTGTAATTACTATGTTCATGTATCTCTGCATATTTGATAGAATTACAAATTGTAAAAACAATTAAATATTAGAAAAACATGTTGCCAACAAATAGTTTAGCACTCGTATTAAAATGTTTAGCACTTATATAACCTATTTTAGCACCACTGTGAATAATTTTAGCATTATTAAGCATTAATATGATTAGTTGTGTATTGATTAATGTGCAGATTGTGTTTCTACCACTTTTGAGATTTCACCTGTGTTTTTTGAATTTTACACACCTGAATGTGAACCGTCTTTGAAGCCTGCATTGGGAAAAAATTTTGTTGTACTTTTCCTGCGATTTTTTCACGCGATTCTCTTCAATTTTGTTGGATAAAATGGGCAAAAGGCATGAACTCTGCTCTGCTTTTACATTTGATTATGAAATTAACAAGAATGATCAGTTGAGATGTCTGTTTTGGACTGATCCAATATCAAGAAGGAACTTTTTGCTATTCGGGGATGTTGTGTCGTTTGATGCAACATATAGGACTAATAGGTTAGTCTGCTTATTATTTACACTTGCCGTTCTATTATTTTAGCATTTGTATTCTGCTGTTTTAGCACTGGTAGTTGTAATTTTAGCACTTTCATTGTCTTTTTTAACATTGTTAGTTAATGTTTGAATATTTTGGTAGGTGATAAAATTAGCATTTGTAGTCTTTTATTTATGATGAGAAAGATATTATAATAACAGAGATTTGTGAATTTTTACATGGTTGCAGGTATTTAATGATTTTTGCACCATTCACTGGAAAGGACAGTCATGGGAAGCTTGTGACCTTTGGGGCTGCTTTAATGTCGGGTGAGAATGCTGAATGTTATTTCTGGGTTCTTCACAAGGACGGTGATGCTAACATGCATAACTGATATTTCTTTAAGGACCCACAAGAAACCTTTAAGGACCTGCAAGAAGTGTGGGAAGAAATGCAATCATGATTCTAGGAACTATGGGAAGAAATAGATACATTTTTTTTGTACTTTTTCATACTGATTTTTTATTAATGATAGTAATATTCTTTTCTGCAATGCTAATAGGCATAACTATTATTTTTTTCTTGCATTGCTAATAAAGATTTTGATAAGGCTAATTTTACCGTCTGTAGTGCTAATATAGTTCGTTATACTGCTAATAAGACGTTTACTTTTAATGAGAATGCATTACATTTAGTTATTAATAATATTATGAGGTTATATGTTTACTTTAATGATAATATGTTTCAATTACTACAAAATATTAATTTTTGTATAATGCTAATATACATACTGTTTATATTCCCTTTTCTGTGTGAAAGATAAGTCTAAAATGAGAGATAACTGTGCTAAAATTATAAAATAATAGTGCTTAAAAATAAGTGGAAGTAGGGTTAGGGAGAAAATGACATTTTTTATGCTAATGCTAAAACAGTAGTCATCCTAAAGAAGATCCGTGTTAGTGTTAAAATAAGTCATGACAATGCTAAAATAAATCATGAAAATGCTAAAATAAAAAATCACAAATTCAACAACATGTAACAGTGTTTGTTCATGGGTTTTTTGAAATGCGAATGACATTTTTCATGTTAATGCTAAAACAAGTGTCACGCTAAACAGCGGTCGTGTTAGTTCTAAAATAAGTTATGACAAAATTAAAACAAGTCATTACAATGCTAAAATAGGAAATGATAATTGAACAATGTGTAATAGTGTTTGTTTATAGATTTTTTACAATGCCGATGATATTTTTTTATGGTAATGATGAGACAAGAATCATGCTAAAATATGTCATGACAATATTAAAATAAAAAATCACAATTTTTCAACTTGTAACAGTGTTTGTTCATGGATTTTTTGAAATGCCAACGACATTTTTCATGCTAATGCTAACACAAATGTCATGTTAAAATAAGTCATGAGAGTGCTAAAATAAGTCATGACAATGTTAAAATAGGAAATGATAATGCTAACACTACTAGAAAATTGGCCTATTACTACACTAATTTTATGACACTTCTAAGTAAATGTCATGAGAAATATTCTGCCACTACATCAAGGTGTGGAATGCATATTACTACACTTTTCTTCAACACTAACATTACACATGAAATAAATGTCACAATAAATTTCATTTAATGACAAGTCCACAATGCCATAATAATAATTATATATTATAATGAACCAACCGAAATTAAGAAAGAAAAAAAAAAGAAAAAATTAGAAAAATGGGCTGGGAAAGGAAAGTTTGTTTTCCAATAACTAGAATAATCAATAATCAATAATCAATTAATTTCTTTATCTATATTTTATAAATCCTAAACAATCCTGACTATTAATTTAGAAATTAAGCGCCAATATTTCCCTCCAAAATTTGGGGGTTTTGCAATTAAATTAAAAAGGAAAAAAATTTATTACGACATATTTGGAGAAACTGTCGTGCCCACTCCTCCCACCTATCGAATAAACAAACGCGGATGTCTATCTCCATTCTCCAACCTTTTCACTTCTCAAATCAAGAATGATGAAAATTATCAATTGGTTGATTATTTTCTTCCCTACTTGACGAAGAGACAAGAAAAGAGAGCAATTTATTATCTAATCTTTGTCATCTCACACGAACGGCGACCCAGGAGAGAATTCGTTCTTCAAAATTGAGAATCCCCAAATTTTCTTCCAAGGTTAGTATTTCTAATTGTGAGGAATGGAGATATTAGTTTGAGTTCGGTTCTTAATTTTTAATTGAATAAAAGTTTACAATGTTTTGGTTGGTTAATTGAGCTTACACATACATTTAAATATGTATAATATGATGCTTATTGGTATGGAAAAAATATATTCATGATGATAATTGGAGATTTTGTTATATTTGGAGGTGTTACCCTTTTCTTTTCATTTAATACTTATGATTTGTGTCAATAAAGTAGTTCTTATTTATTTTGCTGAAAACACACAAATTCGCTGAATTTTGAAGGGATATACAGTCCCTCTAATGTAGTGAAGATTTCTTTATTTTCCAGTCGAAGAACTTGGTTGGATTGTTAGACCAAAACTCTATTATGTTGTAGGAGCTGTTTTTAATTCTTTTAATGACTATTGGGAGTTTAAAAGGAGCAGAGGTTTGTTATCTCCAAGTATATATGTGTGTTTTCAATGCAAAATTGATCTTTTCTTATGTTATGGCACTGAAATTCTATTTCGTTTCCATGATATTATGCAGGAGTTAGAGAAATTTCTACATTGATCAATTCCTAGACTACATATATACAAGATGAACAAGTAGGTTTTATTTTCTTGATCTTTATATCTAGTTTGTCTTCGGTGGGAATTAGACATTTTTCATTTTTATTTAGCATTAACACTGGTTAATGCTCAATTTGCATCGCAACTTAATGCTTGCAGGTCATAATAGGTTCATAAGTGGACTTTCAGATACTTAGGTGTAAAGGGATTCTGGTAACAAGTGAGGATCCTAAAGGTTTTTTTACTTGCTCGTTTTCATGGGCGGCTACATTGCGAAGCGTCGAACCTTCTGCATTTAATTAAGAGAACTTGTAGTAGTTGAGGTTTTATAGTGTTAATTTGCAGGGCTTGAGATGATGTACTACATTTAGGTGTCTGCTGGAGTAGGCCCTTTATGAAATATCTAAAATTTTATGTTTTAAGTTGTTTTTCTTTTTCTTTGAATTGATATTAAACCACTGTTCCGGTTTAGGAATAGCCTTGTTTGTTGGAACTCAAACAAGGGTGCTGACACGAGTTTGTGGGGTGAAAGTACATGAACTTCGGGGGAGAGTGAGCATGAGTTTCAGATCATATCTTATATAAAACCTCTAAGAAACTAAGAAGGCTGCATTTATTGGAATGCTGACCTTTTCCTATCATTAGATATGTTCTCATTTACTTAAAGAGTCATTTGTGCAGGAGATTCAAGGACAAAAAAGAAGCTGTGGAGCCTGAAGTTGATCCAGAAAGGGATCAAAGAACTGTTTTTGCATATCAGGTGAAATCTTTTCATATCCTGCATTTTTTTAAATCCCATCATCAATAATAAATTTTTGCTATCTTCCCTAATTGCAGATGCCACTGAAGGTGACTGAGAGGGATGTGTTCGTGTAACGCCCCAATCCCGGGAGAATTAATGACAAGGGACCGGTGCGTTACTGGGGGAAGGGGGAAGGGGTTGTTGCATAAAGATAATTATAAAAATAGGGTTAGTGCCCCAAACATTTGGGCAACATAACCTTTGTAACTGAAATAGAACCGCCCACGAGAGTGTTCAGAAGGAATAAGGTTAGTGCCCCAAACATTTGGGCAGCATAACCTCTGTAACTGGAATTAAACCACGCCCTAAGGCGTTTAGAAAGAACCTGAATAAATTACCAATCATCAAAGGGAAATTATCCCACCAAATAACTGTAAAGGAACATCATAGCATGATGCTGAAATCATAACATGCTTCAAACAATTGAAGACAAGTTGTATCAGAGTGAACGGAACAAGCGTAGAGCATCTTTATTAAACTTAGACAAAATATTTACTACTACTTTCTTATTTTAGAGTATCTAGGATCTCTTAAACAACACAAAATGAGCAAGTAAATATCAACAAAAAGACAGTCATTGTCTCAGCTCCGTCATCTTTCAGCCTGCCTCTCAACCTGAAAATATTTTAGAAAAGATTTGGGCTGAGTACTAGTGTACCCAGTGGCAAATTTGATAAACCGTTCATAATCATTTAATAAATATGAATATTGTATCCACACAAGTATAACAATGGAAAGGTTTGAAAATTTAAAAAGCATTCCATGTATACAAAGCTACTTTTAACCTTACACGCTCTGTCTCAACTGTCCCTTCCTACAGTGTCTTAACTTATATACACGTCCTCCAGCCCAGCTGTCTAATAAAGGATAGTGTATACGGTCCCAAAGCTTAAAGGATCCGAACTCGAGTCTAGTTAAGCACTCAATGTTTTCGTAGGATACTGGCGAACGCGAACAGTGAGATAAAACATTTTGATACAAATATTCATACTTCACAGTTGATAAACAGTTGAGCTTATTAGCTAAACATAATTTGAGAAAAATATAACCCACCTGGATGAAGAGAATCTGTAACACATATAAGCTTTCAAATTCTGGGTAGATCCTGCTCAGGTTCTGTTATCTCTTATAAGCCTACAACAACCAGTCTTGACTTAGTTTAGCTGAAATGACTGCTATTAAAACTCAACCTTAAGCTTACCTTTAATTTAATAATTTTAGAAATCATATAGCGACACTTAATATCATACATTTTTTTTTAAATATCTTAATATTTTCAACAATAATTAATTCAACGTTAATACAAATTGATTATAAGATTTCGTCCAAGTAAATACACTCATAATTAACCGTAAATGTTAAATACTAAATTATAAATCTATAATTTTACAACTTTTTAGATTAAATTAAATACTCACACTTAAATAAATAACCTTCCTTTATATCATTATAATTCATAGGACCAAAATTTTAATCTGTTAATATTCTTTTTAATGATATTTAATGCAATCTAATTATAATTATTAAATACCAATAATTTCGACATCTGAGAACAACTCTCCATGCTTGAAATAACTTAAAAACACTATTTACAAAGTGAATAATTCATGCTAAGAAATTTGATCCCATAACTAACCATCGAAACTTGAATAATATTATTTATTTAACTAATTAAGAGAAATTAAGGTAGAGTTGCACACCTGGCCTTCATCAATTAATTTCAAATACATCATTAGGCCAATTATAATCTTAATATAACTAAAAATAAAAGATTTATGTTCCTAAATAATTAATTTATGAACTATGGGTTAAATAGAAAATTCAGATAAAATTTTATGGCTAAATTGATTTTTAAATAATTTGGGCCAATTTTAATTTTAATAAATCTGAAAATTAGGAAATTTATGGGCTAATTTAATCAATTTATGAAGTTTTGGGATAAATATTAATTTCTGAAAAATATATATAATCCAATGTATTTTTAAACAGTTATGGGTGATTATGAAATTTATATACCTTCTGGGGGTTTTTTTTTTTAATTTCCACAAATTAATGAGGTTGGGCCATTTTGCAATTTACTTTATTGCAATTAAATTCTTCTTTTTCTTCCTTCTAAAGTGGCGTCATTCAGCTATTGAGTAAAACTAATTCCTAAGTCAACCTCATTCCTTCTCTCTTCATCACTCTCTCTCTCTCTATTTTGCTCGACTGAAAAATGAAGAACAACTATAGAATCACCAAGTGCTTGCCTAAATCCCTAAATCCCACTTCCTTTTCATCCTCCTTACAAAATCATAATAAAAAGATTAGAACATAAATCGAAAATCCCTAAATTTCACTCCTAAAATCCCTAATTTTTCTTCCCCTTTTTTTTTTCTTTTCTTTTCCCGATGCCGGCGAACTCACCGCCGTCCACCGATGACGCGAAGACCCGACTCTGAACCTGCAGCCGCACCTGCTGCAACCTGGTCCGACAACTTCAGCCATGAGGCAGCCACAGCGACAACACGATATAAATTCTCCGGCGACTCGATTTCATCTGGAGCTCGGTACGACGCCCGCGACTGACCGGCGAAACGCAGATCTCCGACACGACTTAGAGTAGCGTCGCCGAGACCCGAGCCCAGCCGACGAGCCCTCCCCTGCTTAGACTCAACCCAATAGCTTCTCCTTTTTCTAATTCTATTTATTTATTTTTATTCTGGAATTCTACAATATATATAGCTCTAAACTCTGAAACAATTTTAGTATGAAATTCACATATTTGAGCATGAGGATTTTGATTGGAATCTGTTGTATTGAAAATGGTCTCGGAAAATCCAATTGAGGGTGGTTCTATTTTGGTGTTGAATTGATGCTTTATGAAGAATGAGTTTATGAATTACAGTGGTATAGATTCATGGTTTTGTTTTGGTTAAAATTGGGGAAATTTTGCTGAAGTTATTTGGGCGTATAATTTATAAAGCAAATACAGAAAATTAAATTCAAACTAAGCTTACCAAGATGAGTGAGATGCTGTGAAACCTGGTGTTGGATGAAGAGTTTGGGGTTCTAGTTTTTTTTTTAAACGAAAGAAAAGCTTTGTGATATTTGATTAACTAACCAAAACATTTAGAATTGGACAAGTGTCTTCCAAAATTGCTGAGTTGGTGTGAAGAAATTTAATAAATATTTTTTAATCATTTAATAATCCTAGAAATAAAAATATATATATAATAATTATCAAAATAAATCTTGCAAATAAATAATACTCGAGAGGTATTTTAAGATTTGAAAGTAAAATTCTAGATTCAACTACTAACTTTAATTTTTCTATTACTAAAGGTGAAAATTTTGGACAAGTTTTATAATTAATTTTTTTTCCTAGATAGAGTTCAAAAATAATAAAATATATATATAATAGGATTATCATTAGGTCCTAATACAACTATTTTCGAGCAGGTATTTCAGATTTCTAAATAACAATTATGATAAAGTCCCGGGTTATTACAGTTCGAGTTCTTTTCACAAGCTGGAAAGGTTTGTGAGGATTATAATTGGAACACTTTTCATATTGATGATGTAAAACTGCTTCCTGTTTTCCACCTTGTAATGTCATCGTTTGGTGATTTGTAACATTTCTCTTCTGTGATATGTTTTTCCTCAAAAGTAAGATCTGTTTAAACTTTAGAGGCAATTAGCTCGTATCCTCAGTTTCTATCTCTCTTTTTGAACCAAGTGTTCTAAATCTTTATGTGGACTTTTGAGTTTAATAACAAGTGTTAGTTCTTCTTCTCATTTTGATGAGATGCTGACATGGCACACAGTTGTATTTTTTCACATCTTGTTGCTTGATTTACATCAGGTTAAATCCATGCTTGCTTCATTTTTTTTCAGGTTAAGGATGTATAATTGATTATGGATCGGAACTCGAGGAGATCAAACCCGAAAAGTCCTTTATTTTCAGAAGGAAGAATAGATTCTGAAAAAGAAACTAAATATTTAAAATATTATTGGATAATTTTTGGTTGGGTGGATTTAAAGAAAAAGAAGGATTTTTCAGTGTTGCACTCATTGATTTCAGTAGTAGTTTTGCAGTAAAAAAAAAATGGACAAATTGTTATCAGACTTGTTGCGCCTTAATTGTAACTATCTTTGAATGTTAGACTTTGAGAATATACAAGTATATATTTTGTTCTATAATATTTGTGCTGTAATTTATATATTTTTAATTGTCGTGGTATTCTTGAAATTATAGGAAATTGCAAATAAAAGCATTATTGTGAAAAATAATATAATAATATTATAATTAATTAAATATGAAAAATAATTTTCATAATATTATAATTAGCTAATATGGAGAGAGACATTACATGACAAATTGAAGTGTAATATAATTTCCTTACCAGCAGATTAATTGATGTCATAATAAATGCTTTTGATGACATTTTTTGTTGTCATTATACACAATCTAATCAAACACTCAATATGTAATTATAGATTATCTTTCTTTACACAATATCTATTGTTACATTAAAATAGACTACACTTCTACAAAATGTCATCACATCTCAAATGTAACTATAGCTAGTTTATATTACAATTCTGAGTGTCATCAAATCCTAATTTTCTAGTAGTGTAAAATACGAAATTGAAAAATATACACATAAATCACAAGTACTTTGCCAACACTGGTAGGGTTAACATTTTCATACAAATTTTTCGTCATGAGCATAATGAAAATGAAACATGATAAATTATCATGCAATAAAATAAACATAGTTTGTTAAAGATTAGATTTTTATATGTGCTATGCTTATAAAAATATGAAAGAAATTGCTAAATCATCATAATATAATATTAAATGAATGTTTATAGCAAACGGAAACTGCTAAATCAACATAATATAATTGCTAGAAAATCAAACGAAATTTCTAAAAAATAAAAATGAACAACATATTATCTTGAGTTTTCATGCTTTCATCAGATTTTAATGATGTTTTCGGGAGAGTTTGACGGTTGAATTCGAGTTTTTTTCAGTTTCTCTTCAAATTTTTTGGCTCCTGGGTTTGCGTAAGTTCGTGGTTGCACTATATTGATAATTCAATATCAATGTCGATGATATTTTTTTATGTTAATGCTAAAAAAGAGTCATGCTAAAATAAGTTATGACAATGCTAAAATAGGAAATGACAGTGCTAAAACCCTGAATTGAAAAATATACACGTAAATTCTGAATATTCATATATTTTCAAAATTTTCGATTTTACCCTTACTATGATTCAGGGGCAGCGAAGTTGGACGTTATTACGAGATTGCCACCGCGTTTTTTTGAATTTTGGAATATATATCTTGGCTGTCCAAATAGGCGAGATCTATGGCTCAGATTGGTTCTCAGTTCTCACCTAGAGTGTGGTTCCTTCTGGAACCCAACCCTATATATATATATATATATATATATATAGGGGTGGGGTTATATAAAAATAACCCCTTGTGTGAGAAATGAGAACACATCTCACACCACATATCCATCAAAAATCAAAGGTCCAGATTTGATGAAAAAGGCGGTGGCAATTTTGTAATATCTGAAAAGTTTTTCGCGCGTGGTTATTACTGTAATTTGGTAATTCTTATAAAAATCGCGGAGGATTTGATAACAGATCGTTATGCTAACGAAGTATTATCATAATGCTAACGAAGCATTATAGTTATGCTAATTAAAGTTTTCAAATATTGTTGGCGAAAAAAATATTCTAAAAATTAATTATAAACCTAATTCGATTTAATAAACCCTAATTAAATGGAAAAAATCATAATTGGATGAAATAAACCTAATTAGATGAAATAAACATTGATTGGATGTGGTAAACCCTAAATGAGTTGAAAGAAATCATAATAATAATATATTTGTACTACATTAGCATTATAGTTTTGGTTCGTCAGCATTGCGAATACACTATGTTAGCATATGTCAATACTCTATCAACATACGTTATAAATTATAATTGGATAGGATAAACCATAATAATCAATTAAGAACTATAAACAAAAAATTAAATTTCAAAAGAATAATGATAATTAGATGGAATAAACCATAATCGAGATTAAATAAACCATAATTGAGATTTAATAAACCCTAATAAATTTATACTATGTTAGCATTATGATAATCCTTTGTTAGCACATCGAATATATTATGTTAGCATATGACAAATGTTTCATTAGCATACGTTCATATGTTATCATAATGCTGACGAAGAATTATTATATGCTAACGAAAGCATTTACAACCTAGGCACGCGTAAAAAAATTTATTTTTTATTTTTCATTCGTATTTTTTCATCCAAACATAGCATTTCGACATCTTAATCTAAAACAATCATCATTCCAAGAATTTGCAAATGAAAGCAAAACACGAGTTCGGTAAAATAAAAAGTTCCATGTGGTAAACAGAAAAGTATCAAATACAATAAAGAAAGGTATCAACCTGAGATTAATACTATCATCATTCCAACTACAATAAAAAGTACCATGTGCCACGTGGCCGCCTGAAATAGGCGAAAATAACTGCTGTTGCACGCAAGTCCACCTCATATATATATATATATATATATATATATATATATATATATATATATATTTTGGCCTCAGACCCACTGCGTATGTACGTAGTCAGGTGATACCCCTGTTTCCCGTGTATTATGTTTATATTTTCTATCTAGAGAGGGGAAGCCTAGCATGAACGACTTGAATGAACTCTTCCATTTTTTAATGACCATACTTCACCTACCCTACAGAGTAGGAGCTTAGCATAAATGACTTAAATGAGGGAATGCCCAAGGGTAAATTGTTACATAGTCTAGATTGTCACATATTTATTGTTTTATATACACATTTTACCCACAAAAAAAAATAAAAAGAAATATGACCTATTAATTATTGTGTCAATAAAAAAAAATAAAAAATTGGATAGTCAGTTTTGTTTATCCACACACTTAAAAACATGATCTTTTAATCACTTTTAGAGGGAACAAAAAAGTCCTCAATAAAAATAAAAATAAAAAACAATAAAAAGTTTGAGTCAATAATAATATATATACTGTATATTGATGAAAGCGATCAGAAGATCATGCGCTGAACCTCTCCTTTCCTCTCACTTGTCATCTCTTCTTCATTCCTTCTGCAGCTCACTAACAACATTTTCTTCCTAGAGAGAGAGAGAGAGAGAGAGAGAGAGAGAGAGAGAGGATGTTGCCATATCAAACACTTGAAGAAGCAGAGGTTTCTGTAGGGAGACAGCTCACATTTGCAGAGGAGTTATGGTTCAAATACTCCGCCAGCAAATCCGATGACATTCTGTATTGCCACAACATTCTTTTCTTGTTCATTTTCTACACGCTGATGCCCTTGCCCTACGTCATCATGGAGCTCATGCATTCCAACAAGTTTGATAAATTCAAGATTCAGCCAAAAAAGCAGAATTCTTTCTCAGATTTCTTGGATTGCTATAAAAAGGTTTTCTTCACGTTTGTTCTCGCTGTTGGGCCTCTTCAAATCTTTTCTTACCCTATCATTCAGGTACATGTAGATGTATTTGTCTGTTCATGCCAATTTCTTTGCTTGAGTGATTGAAATTTGGAGAAGTTGTTATTGAGGGAAAAAAATTGGATTTGATCAGTTAGATAACATTTTTTCCATGCATGAGTTTGGCACATCTTAATCTGAAAATTTATAGAGTTACGTTGATCATATATTAATTTGGCCTTCCTCTATTACTACTACTAACAAAATGTAAAATTGTTAGTTTGTATCAAAATTTATATGTTGAGTGAGAATGTGAAATGTGTGCATTTTGTGAGAACAATTTAGGATGGTAAAAATTGTGCTTTTTCGAATGCTTAGTTATATGAAATGGAATGCAGATAAAAGCCTATTAAATTAATTAGTACCAACTACTAACTACGAAATTGAATTCTGCAACACATTACACTATTAAGTTTGTTCTGTTCCTCATAGTTGCTTTGTTTTCCTTGCCTACTTTGGATTCTTGAGCTAAGTAGGGAGTTTAATATGTGTGTATGTTTCTGCAGATGATAGGAATCCGAACTAGCTTGCCACTACCATCGGGCACAGAGATTTTCTTGCAGTTGTTGGTATATTTCCTTGTTGAGGACTACTCTAACTACTGGCTACACAGATTACTCCACCAGAAATGGGGATACGAGAACATCCATCGTGTCCACCACGAATACACTGCCCCGATTGGATTTGCAGCCCCTTATGCTCACTGGGCGGAGATCATAATCCTTGGCTTCGCCTCCTTTCTCGGACCCTTGATTGTTCCCGGGCACATGGTCACCTTCTGGTTGTGGATGATTGTGAGGCAAATGGAAGCAGTAGAGACTCACAGTGGGTAGGCATTATAAGCATCATATATATCATCATATCTCAATTTTCTAAGTTAGAAAATGTGACCTTTATTCAATTTAATAAGATATCTCCTCTTCTTGGGAAGAATTGGGCTTGAAATGTTGCGTTGGTTTTTTTTGAAGGTATGACTTCCCATGGAGCCCTTTGAAGCTCATTCCTTTCTATGGAGGCGCCGAGTTCCATGATTACCACCACTTTGTTGGAGGAAAAAGCCAGAGCAACTTTGCATCAGTATTCACATACTGTGATTACATCTATGGAACTAACAAGGTTTGATTTGTGTAGTTGAATTCTACCATTCTATATATATATATATATATATATATATATATATCAACTTGTTTATTGTGATCTCGTATTCTATTTTATCGATTACTTACTACTTATTGTTGTGCAGGGATACCGGTACAAGAAAGAAACCCGAAAGGTACGTGCAGAACAATGAACATCATCTAAATCAAACTTTCTCTAGCTATGAATATGATCGTAGACTGCATTCAATCCCACATGTATAATGTGATTGCTTGCATTCTTACTTCATGACAGACTAATGCCTTAATCATGATTTCTCAAAAATAAATAAATAAATTATTTGTTGTTGAAATTCAGAGTTATATGTAATTCTGCATGTCGAGTAAATTGAAGAATGTTGTATCTTCTCTTAGATGGTTAAATGCTGCAAACAAACAAATCCATCTGTTGACATCATTTTCATTTATATCGTAATCTCATTCACTCATTACAGTAATTATATTACAATAATTATATTTGAGTTGAATAGTAGTATAACAAGAAGCCCGTCTAGCTCAGTTGGTAGAGCGCAAGGCTCTTAACCTTGTGGTCGTGGGTTCGAGCCCCACGGTGGGCGTTTCTCACCGTTTCTTAAATAGGTTTTTTTTTTCTTTTGTAGAAAAGAAAAAAAACTTTAATAAACATTTTAAATGAACTTATATTCTATTATATTTTACATGATACTACTGTTGCTGTTATATTTATATCATGGCATAACTTATTTAGTCGAATAAGTATCATAACAACATTAAATGACATTCCATATGTCCAATAAGGCAATAACAAAACATAGATGAAAAATAAATTTATAATTTCTTTTGCAGTTAAAAAAAAAAGGTTTCATCTAGTAATTTTATTATACACGTTATATGTATAACTACAGTTGAATTATGCTGCAGTCCCGCAAAAATAATTAGTATGTATAACTGAAAATTGATTAGCCCGAAACTAATAAATAAAAAATCTCGGTTACATGCAAAATTAAGTTCCACTATTCATTATTTTCTGGAAAACGTAAGTTCCATTTCCTGCATCAGATCATTTTCTCTCTCCAGCTTCGAAAATTTGGATGAATCTTGCATGAAATATGACTAATCTGCGAGGCGTTGGGTAAAAATATATTGTACAAGCATGAAGCAGCCCAATTAAGAAACCTTCATATCTTAAGCTCATCAATTGAAAGCTCCTCCTCTGATAAGAGCTTAAGTTTCTGTGGAACATGAGACAAGCAAGCAGAGAAATGGAGACTTAAATATACGTGTGTGTGTATATATATATATATGTGTGTCGTTGTTTCTAGTATCGGTGAAGTAAACATAAGATGGGAGTTCAACTTCAGGTGAAAGCTTCATGCTAGATGGAAAAGATATGATAAACAAGATATGGAGGATGGGTTGAAAGAGCTTTACATTTGTTGACATGATGTATCCAACGAGATTTTTATAAGTATTTGTGTGAAGATATATGCTGAAAAAACATATATATGTAACATCCATAAATGGAAAATATTTTGTTTTACCTCAATATACTGAGCTGGATCATCTATACTAGTTGCACCAAGGATTACTTCCCTCCTTAGTTTTGCTGTGAGCTTATGGCAAACCCGAAGCTAAAGATAACACCAAAAATTAAATTTTAATTGCTGAAAAAAAAAAAGAAAAAAAAAGTGCACCAGTTGTTACCTCAGATCTAGTTGCACCACCAATTATGAACACAAAAAGGCGTTGTCCCGTCTTCTTTAAATCACCAGCTGCAGTTGTTAAGACTGAATCACTGGACAAAAAATGGCACCATAATTTGAAGGATTAGTGATGCATTTCAATCCTAGTATGATGAGTCACCGCGTGACAGAATAATATGAAAGACTGATTGAAAGGAAGAGTGGTTACTGCTTTGAACTTGCATCATCAGAGAAGCGTGATTTGGCCCATGTTGCAGTTCGTCTTGATCTCATAGAATGTGGAACAGTTGATGCAACCTGTGAGGCTCCATTACTTAAAGGTGTGGTAGGATTGTTCATGCAATGGTATTCATCTTTTGGCAGTTCTCCTCTACTCAACTTTTCGATTAACTCCTGAGAAAGAAACGAAGTTTAAATAAGAGAACCTCATTGGTTGTGAAAGGATAGTCATGATTAGTTTTATGAGGCTTCAGAAAAGTCCACAGCATTTGTTTCTTTCTTCCAGAAAAAGGATGAATTCTTACAGTCTAATTTTATAAGTCAAGCTTTGCAGTTTTAACTTAAGAGATGTAGTAATGTGAGCATATGATCTTAAACCAAACCTCTATCATGGGATAAAACCGAGATAGTGCCCATGTCTCTTCCTTTCCTGTTCGATCCTTTCTTGCTGCGGGCTTCCTCTGCTATGCGAAAAACATTAGAGACTATTACTTACGTAGCCAATACCTCTTCCATCATAATATGCGCATTTAGTCTAGTAAACAAATTTACCTTTTCTGTATCAAACATCAGTGAAAAAGTCCCTTTTGAAGCACTTCTTGAATCACATTCCTCAATCAGCTTCATATTTTTCACAGCTTTCATGTCTGATTCTGATAATCTTGCCAACTAAAGAAGCATGAATTACTGTAAATTTAGCTCGGACCAGTGTATAGGTTGTATCACTTTGAAGCGTATGTTTATAAGATCAAGCTACGAGTCACTAAATGAGACCGCTTAGCAAATATTAAAGCATGCCAAACATCAAAGTGAGCAAATCTGTAGTCTAGTTAATTATATTTCCCTAAACATGATGAGCTTAACGACGCTGGAAACATGTTGATATTAAATCAAGGTGCATAAGCATCAATTATTAATATATATTCCATTGAAAAGAAAAAGAAACCCATTAATTTTATTTTTTTTTATTTTTTTATCAAACTATAGAAAAGCAATATCAAACTTCATTACAGCCCACACTTCCTGCTCTATTTCGAGTTGCCAAGTTCCGAAGTGCATATTTAAAGAACAAATCTCTATATGCTTTCATGCTCACATTGAATCTATGCAAGAAATAAACATAAACAACCATATGTACAACGGGGGTGGAGAGACTTGGAAACCTGCATGAGTTTTAATGCTTTGTCCCCCTCAAATTTTTCAGGAAAGACAGCTGCATAAATCATCATAAGCCGCAATCTGTTCACTTTTCTTTGTTCCTGGAGGGTTACAAAAAATTAATCTCATAGAAGAACCAAGGATATAAGTGCCAGTAAAGTATCTGAATGTAGTAATTTAGGTAGAACCTGATTCTTTCTCAGAAAATTTATAACTTCCTTTGTTCCTGCATCACCAAATACAATATCTTGCTCAAGTTGTCCAAGTTCTCGTAGACCCATATCTTTGATAATTTTATTAAGTTTTCCAGCAATCTGCATTTCGAAGAGAGAGAGAGAGAGAGAGAGAGAGAGAGAGAGAGAGAGAGAGAATCAGCATTTGTGTGTTTCTGCAAGGCATGTACCTATCTGTAATCATATTTAATTGATCGGTTTCTTAATCTCATTAGTAAGTTTGAGGAATGAACTCTATCTGACTTTTTAAAGTAACATGATGGAAATCTATAGTGGCCGGCTGCTTCGTACTTTCATGATTCGGTACCTCTCAGCTGATGTGGTAAATTGGTAGTAGTATGTTAAGTGCTTAAGACTGCACAGGATTAATGATCATTAGATATTTTAGAGGAATAAACAACCTCAACATGGATAGAGAGTTTCTCCATCTGTTCACTATATTGCGGCAAAGCTTGAACCATTTTCTGAAGGTCTCTTGTGGAAAGCTCGATACCATCTCTACATAGAAGTAGATGTGAATATAAGAGATTGATGAAGTCAGAATCAATTTGTATAAAAAATTTGTTCTGTTCACTTTTATATAGTGAACCCTTGACCAAGACATAATTTCTTGTACTTTTTAAGCTAAATGACATGCAAGCTGAAACTTGCCCTCTAAAAGAATGAAAATATGTTTAGTAAGAATTCGAATCTGGATTAGGAAGGAAAAGCATTAACCCTGAATTCAATAATCAGAATAACTATAGGGTCTACACATAATCACAGTAGGACACATACACATGCGTCTATAATCACAAACCTCTGTTGCAATTGTGCTGCTTTATTCTTGGAAACAAAACTTGTCATCTTTTCATGCAAACGTACGCCAGCCTGAAAATCTTAAGGTGAGAAATGTAAGAATCTCACAAATGAATTCATATAACCCTTTCAGCAGCTGCATGGGGAAAAAAAGCCCGTGCATAAAGTAAACACCTCTGCTATGTGAGTGTGTCGGAGCTCTAGCCAGACTGGATCATGATCTTCCAGAAGGACTTCCTTCTTTTCAGGCGTACCACCTGATTTTCTAGGAACCTGACATCCATTTAATATTACGAAAAGAGTTTGCAGATCTTAACATAGAGTATATGGATAGAAACATGTTACCTCATGCACATATCTGTTTCCATCCAGATTTAGTAGATCATGACACATAGCATCATATGTCCATTCATGAATGATTGGAGCAATCTAAATGAATAATATTGAACATAAGCTTAGAAGCAATAAAAATGAAAAGAATAAACTGATGAATTAGGTTGCAACTATTATCAGAAAGTTCTCAACACCTGATCAACTGATCTGTCTACTATTAGTAATTCACATGTTTCTTTTTGCGGGAAGTCAGGAATCGAGGTTTTATAAGTTGTAATGATGTTCCAAACTGCTGCAGCAAGCTTCGTTGGAACTAGGTCACGGAATGTAGTCATCGTAGTGCCATCAATTCCCTTGGCTGCTCTATAGTGCACAGAAGGAAATTCCTGTTGTAGAAGATTGTGTGAAATATTAGACTAATCGAAGGTACTTTAGTTAATTTTGACACTAGATAAAATGGAGAAAATTAATATTTTTCTACCAACCAAATCTTACACTCTGCATCTTATAAAAAATATAATGATCGAGGACAACAAGAAAAGACAATTCATCAAAATGAATTCTGGCAATAGAAACAATCTTTTAAAACAAGGCCATAACATCCTCGTGCTCATTGGTAATCAAAACAGCAGCACTTACCTCCAAAATGAGACAGGAAAGAAAAGGCAAAGGAAAATAGTCTATTTGGACTAATAGTTCTTTCATTTTTTCGAGATGAATGAATAGGTTGGAGCATCAGGTAAACCAAAATATATGAACTTTTGATACCTTTAATGAAGCAAAAACGGTAGCAATTCTTGTGGCCATTTCATTCAAGCATGCATCAAATCTGCGAGAATGTTCAGCTTCATCACTAAAGAGTTCTTCAAGTGCTCTTTCATGATCGGTGATGAATCCCTGGCAATAGAATTTTATGCCGGTACAGTATCTGGTAAAGTAAGAACAGAACTATACTACTGATGCTAAGAGACTAAATTCCCCACGGACATGTCTTTGGATATAAACTCAGTGTCTCAGTCGAATAAGCATACCTGGTTCTTTATATATATGAAAAAAAATAAAGAACCAAAATAAATAATGGATTACCTGATTGTCTATACTGAAGTACTCCAAATTCATCTGCTTGAAGGTTTCAGGAAAAAAGTAAGGAAATAAATATCAGAAAATATATAAGGTAGTCACAGTTAATACTGAGCGCTTGCTAACCTCTCTTAATGCAGCAATACGCGGTACTACACTATAATCGTTCTTTATGTGAGTCAGAAGGTGTTTTGGTACTGGTGAACTGAAGTATACATAGGCTCTGCAGCCACAAGAAAACAAAGAGAAGATACAATCCAATCAGACTCCATGAAGTAATAGGCAGAGGATTGGTTATTGGGATAAATAAATATATACATATATATATATATATATATTTGTGACATACTTCCGGTATAAAGGTTCTCTTCCCGACATGTCAGACAATAACATAACGATGCTGAAAAGGAATACAAAGCTAAGTCAGACACGATAACATATTAAGTCATCCAGAATAAAACTCATAGGTTCCTGCCAACAGACAATATAAGTCAAGGACATAAGTGGGCATCGGGTGGTAGAACAAAAATGATCTAATTACCCTCTCTCTCTCTCTCTCTCTCTCTCTCTCTCTCTCTCTCTCTCTCTCTCTCTCTCTCTCTCTCTCTCGCAGTCAGATACAGAGTATGTAATGAGGAAAACAAGTAAAGCTATAGAAAAGCATCCTAATTCAAACAATATTATTTGAGGCTGGAAAAATGTACTCATTATAAGTGAAACACATATTAACTGCCTTTTCTTCTAAAGATGTTAATGCCTATAAATCAAGAAAAAGATCAAAGGATAACATACTTTTCCTTGGAAGGTTGAATGAAATATATGGCATCCTTTGAAGGAAAAGGCTGTCTTCTTCTATAAAGGTCTTCCACCACTGATAAAATGAATAAATAGATAATTATTAAGATTAAGCTATAAATCAAACAAATGCCCTCTAAACAAAATAGTGCAAATGACTTCACTACTCACTCAATAAAACCATATTTACATCAGGACTGTATACATTAGAATTTCTTACTATAGGAAAGGAAATGCTTTGGTGATCACATAAAATTTTATAAATGCTTACATGGAAATCCTTGCTCTGTGATCTCTGACATTTTGCATGAGTGTGACATCACTTTTAATGTAACTTTATCCATGATGAGAACCTATAGGAAACCAGGTAGCTAAGACAAGAATATTGCAAAAACATAATAAAGGGCAAGACAGAAAACAAAGCAGACTAAAATACATAATCGTGTTACTGCATATATATGTGACTAACTTTAGTTTCCCAGTTACATATTATTGCGTAGCAGAGTTTTAACATACAATTATCTAAGCAGCAAGTTGAAGGCTGTAAATATGTGTAATCAGACCGATAAAAGATAAAATTTCCTTACATACACGAGAGAGAGAGAGAGAGAGAGAGAGAGAGAGAAGAGAGAGAGAGAGAGAGAGAGAGAGGGATCAAGCACAAGAAATCCTCAAAAACCTTACTTCATGAGAGTAGTATAGTGATTCGCAATGAGAGAGAAAATACCTTCTTCCATGATGATCTTGAATCTTCAGATTTGGATGTTTGAAGCAGTTCATGTAACAATCCTAGAAGGTTTTTAGCAAATCGATCAATCTTAATACTACTACAACAGGTTACCGATATTCCCAACCACAACTTCATTATCAAGTCAAAGCAGAAAAAATAAAATAAAAAAATTAACAAAGCATTTCTTTGAATCATTTATATATTTGGCGGGACAAACGAAGATACATATATAATCAACAGTCAGTAAGAAATAGGAGCTCGCGAGACTTACGATTACGGCTGATTTGGCCGAAGGTCTTGCTCTTCCCGCCGTGGGAGGAGTCGGAATCGGATAGCAGCATTCTTTGTAGCTATTTTGCGGCGGAAATCAACGGTGAGAGAGAGAGAGAGAGAGAGAGAGAGCCGTTTGTGAAGAAGAAATGTCGTTATGTTTGTAAGGGGCGCATGCCAGCATTGACATTTCATTTTGCTCCCACAGTATATCTTCCCTTCCATTAACTCAAATTTCCAATTGCTGAAATATATTTCTTTAATTTTTAAATAAGATAGTATAAAACAGAATATAATGCTCCCTCCATCTCATAATTTTAGACTGGTAGTTCCTTTCTATTTTCACATAAATTACAAAACTCATTTAATATGTATTGAAAGACATAATTTATATATAATTGTTCTATATTACCCTCATTTACTATTCTATTATTTTTCTTCGTACTTAATCAGTCAAACTTCTTTCAATATTAAATAAGATTATAATTATAAAAGAAAGTTTTAATACAATTTCAATTGAGAAATAAGACTATAATTTTAATACATCCCGAAATGGAACAGATGGAGTAATATTTTTATTCTCTCCTTCCTTTAAGAGTTGAAGAAAGAGGTGCTAATAATGATAGACTAATTAACTAAAGCGAGTATGGTATTTATTTCGTATTATCTATCGGCATTAACTAATGAACATTATGCAGAAGGTGGTTATTAATAGTTGGTTAATGAACGTGCATTAAAATTGTAGAAATTTATAGAAATTGTCAATCTTGTAGGAGTTAGGTCGGAATTTGCAAGGCAAAGTCATTGAATTTGCACCCATTTTGTCCTCGCATGATTCCTCCACCTACTAGTAGTGGGAACAGGCTTACCACTTATCTTTCATTTGTTCTAACTAATTTCATAAATTTTAAAAAAAAAATCAATTGAAAAATGGGTAGAAATTAAGTTGAATAGTCATGCTTCCCACTTATCTGTCATTTGTTCTGAGTTTGAATTTATGACTTGGTATTTTGCGACAATTCAATCCTTATCAAAGTTCAAACAGCCTTTTTGCTTCTTTTTTTTTTCTATAAAAAAAAAAACCAAAATTCAGTCGTATCCAATTGTAATGCAGATTTCACATATAATAAACACCGAAAAAACGTATGATAAATATTTGTTTGTATTGAAATGACAACCGTGGTACAATCTCTAATTTGACCTCCTGATTTTTCTCTTCAAAATAAAATATTGGACAGTCTTGGCCAATTTTTGGCACAACCCACGACGGGACAGTGTAGAGAGTGGTGAGCAAGTGTCGTATCCAAAGAAATTAACTAGAATTAATTGTGTGTGCTATGACATCGAATCTCGATTCTTATCTAGACGACGAATAAAAAGAGAAACTAACTTATTAAATTAATGAAAACAATGAATAAACAAAAAAAAATGAAGAAGAAAACATGAAGGCAGATGTACTCTCAGATTTGATTTCTTCGGGTACTTAGCACTAGTAATCCAATTGAATGTCTATTTACGGTGTCAAATTTCTTTAGGGCAATCTCTAATGCATCCTAAGCTCTCTCTCGAGACACTCAAGTTTGTAGGGTACATGCTACGTTCACCATCTCCGATCGAATCCTATACATATACTTACTAAAAGCTCCTAAGATTTCCAACCCTCATACTAAGTCTCAATTCTCTCGAATTTATTGACAAATATATCTTGTGTCTAGGGTTCGTCTATTGAAACTCATCTCTCGATTTATGAATCAATAAATAAAACTGTGTCAATTAGTGATCAATTAACTAACACCCATACAAAGCATGAGCATAAGAAATAAAATAGGGCCATAAATAATCGGTAGAAAAAGAAATGAATAAATATCTAAATAATCTTAATCCAACAATACAAAATAATTTAGCCTAACATCATACAAATGCAAGGACTAAATCATCTCAAAGAAAATCAAAATAAAAATAA
Source organism: Perilla frutescens (assembly GCA_026008535.1). Taxonomy (NCBI): domain Eukaryota; kingdom Viridiplantae; phylum Streptophyta; class Magnoliopsida; order Lamiales; family Lamiaceae; genus Perilla; species Perilla frutescens. Next base: position 37,771,519 of record BRKX01000012.1, read on the forward strand.
GAATAGAAACTAGGTACAACCCGAAAGTTGGGCTTCGACTCTACCCTTGCTTCCACTCATCTTTGCTTCATCTTCAATCAATTGCTCCTTATTTACCCTAACTAGATGGAAATCCTAACTAGGGTGTGGGTTTTATGGGTGACTAAGGTTTTGAGGTGTAGGAGAAGGGAGATTTGTGCTGTGAGCAGTTTTGGGGTGTGTGGAGTAGTGGAATGGATGTGTGTATGTGAATTATCGAGAGAAATCCTCCAAAGAAGAAGAAGAAAAATGCAAATCTGAAAATTTGGGCTAGGGGAGTGATACGGGCTCGGTCACGCCCTCATTCGCACTTTAGATCGTGTCTGGAACAAAGAAAAACATGCCCTAGTGTCAGAACGGGCACTCGCACTGCAAGTCGCGCCTGGTGGCGTGAGTGTGGCGGCCGCGCCTCCATTTCTGCACCGACATCTTTCACGTTTTTACTTCGGTCTCCTTCGTTTCTTATACGATTGAGGTGATTCAACTTGCAGCGCATTCCCAATTCGATTATATATCTTCTTATGGCATTGGATCACTCAAAAATGCATTAATTCATCCTCCATTTCATGTGAACTTCAAATAACAAGCAAAACTTTCAAATCGAGAGGTTAAAAGTTCAAATTAGGTTAAAGCACATATTTAACTTATCAAAACTCATCATTTCAACCTCAATAAATGATGCAAAAACCCCACTCATCAGTCTTGAAGATCGATTTGCTTCTTTGATTTCCACTCACTTGATGTTTTGAGCTTTATAATGTTGATTCAGAGTGTTTTCACTTGATTTTCAAATTAAAGGCTAGATTTGTGATGATCTTAGCGAATAACATGTTACTTCTACGAATAATGACCTGAATCTCGCGAGAAAATTTTGAATGTTGAAAGTTGATAATGTTGATTCAGAAGGTCAAGATTACATATTTGATGATGAATTTGAGATGATTATGGCAAAAATGTGTTGCTTCCATGATTAACGACTTAAATCTTGCAATAACATATTGAATATTGGAGAGAGTTCATCTAAGAAAGCTTTCTCTGGGCCTTGAGCTTTTGAAATCGTGCGTGTCTAGGGATGGGGTGATGCAATTGTCATTAGTTCCTTGTACTTTGTAATCATGTACACAAATGCTTTGATGATTTTGTGAGCAACCAACTTGTTATTGGATGAGAATCCTCACATATTAAATACTAGACAAAAACTTGTATGAAATCGTCTAACGGGTCTCTTACGTTAGACGGATCTCCCCCAACCCGACCCGGTCATATATATATATATATATATATATATATATATATATATATATATATATATATTAAAAAAAATCAAATCATCATCGCTCCCTCTCTCCCGTGATTCTCTTGCCCATCTCTTCCTCCACAACCGCCAGCGATTCTCTCCCCACAATAGCCACTTCTCCCCACAACCACATCCTCATCTATCTTCCTCACTCCTTACATATACGTTTTGTCTACCCCAGCGCAGCAATTATCGACAATTATCGCTACCACCATCGCAGAAAGTTGTGCGAGCACCACCACCACCACCATCACCAACTCTCCCGACCACCGGCATCGTAGTCTTATCCGAAACTGGCGTTGTGACGTCAACATCTCCGGCGTAGAGTTCAAGTTATTATTGCAAGTTTATCTAGGGCTTTTAATTTAGGGCATTTAATTTTAGGGCATTTAATTTAGAATAACACAGAATCCTACCTTGAGTTGAGACAGATATTGTGCGGCTATGGTTGATTGTTTTTATTGATAGCGAACTGCAATATTATGAAGGAGAATTGATGTTTCTAGTGTGCATGACTTTGTGAAACTGAGGGGGGTGTATTCAATTAGGATTTCGTTGGATTTCGTTGGACTTTAAAATGTCCATGGATTTCTATGGATTTTTAAATCCATAGATTCCACATGGAGTCTCCCAAAACTCCACATGGAGTCTCCCAACTCCACGCAGAGTCTGGCGGATTTCGTGTATGGATTTCGGACGATTTTGAACGATTTCAATGGATTTCAAATCCATCTCGCCAGCGCTCGTTGGAACACAACGATCGGTGGACCCGGAAAAAAATTGAACCCAGCGACCGCTTGAATTGAGCGGCCGCTGGGAAGTCGAGTCGAGAGAACCCAGCGACCGCTGGAAGCCATGCATTTGGCACCCAGCGGCCGCTGGGGAGTCATCCTCAGCGAAGCCAGCGGCCGCTGACTTCGGGTGACCGCTGGGGGGTCCCAATTTCGTGTACCCACCGGCCGCTGGGTCACAACGCTCCCCGGGTTTTCCAAATCCATCGAAATCTCGTGTCTGGAGGTCGGATTTCATCCTTCATAATTTTCACGTGAAATCCATCCGAAATCCAACGAAATCAATGACTTTTTAAAGTCCGTGGATTGTTGAATACCTCAAAATTTTGATGGACTTTTAAAAGTCGTGATTGAATACACCAGGATTTCATTGGACTTTTAAAAGTCTGGATTGAATACACCAAGATTTCGTTGGATTTTTAAAAGTCTGGATTGAATACACCAGAATTTCGTTGGACTTTTAAAAGTCTGGATTGAATACACCCGGATTTTAAAAGTCCAACGAAATCCAACGAAATCTCAATCCAATACACCCCACTGAATTAATGTTGTTGTTTTTGTGTTGGCTGATAGAGTGAATTTGCTCTGCTCTGCACATTGTCATTTTGTTTGTCTATATTATTTTTTAATTTAGTTATGAGAATTTAGGAACTTTATTGTCTGTTTTCACTTCTGCAATCTGCATCTTAGTCACATTGAGAAAAAAGAAGTAATTTGAGCAATTTTGGATAGATAGCTGCAATATTGTGAATGCGAATTAATGTTTATGGTAGTTGATCAAAAATTAAAAATACTACTGCTGCAAACCAGTTGGGTGATTAAGTCTTTTGTTCTGATGCCCTTCTCCTCTATCTTGTACAATTGACTTGAATTTGTATGAGTTAATCGTGTCTTCCATGCTATTCTTGAGAGGTGTTTGCTGTGTTGCATTAAAATCTGCATGAGTTTATGTAAAACTTTAATTTGTTTAATCTGTTGTATCTATGCTCTGTTTTCTGTTTATTGTATTTGGGTTAGCAAATCTACTGCGTGCTATGCTTATTGTTGCGCTTTGTTCTTAAAATTCAAATATGCTCTTGCAAGTTTTGTTCATTATTAGTGATACTTCATTGTATTGATAATGATGCTTAAATGAATTATTGTTGATACTCTATTGCATTGTTAAGGAAATTGATAAGAAACTGACATGCAAGTATCAGTATTACTAATACTTTATTGTGTTGATAGTGATGCTTAACTGAATTATCAGTGATATTTTATTTCATTGTAATTGATGTTAAGTGAGTTATCATTATGAATTAACTGATAATATTCAATTAAGTGAATATATTTCATTAAATACAGTTAACTGCATTCTTAATTATTGTTTTAATTTAATTTATATTTGTAGTGAACATGATGCTAAGAAAGGTGATGAATGTGATGATAAGGAGGATGAAGATGCTTTCTCTTCACCTGAAACCAAACACGAAGTTAAGGAAGCCGATGAGTGTGATGAAAAGGATGATGAAGATGATTGCTCTCCACCTGAAGCCAAACACAAAATTAAGAAAGTGAAGAGAAAAGATACTAAGAAGAAGAGGAAATCATGCGATGATAAGAATAAGAAGAGTAAGAAAATTAAAACTGGAAGGAATCGTGATGAAAATGAAGAATGGATTTTTTGTAGATATGATGAGAAGTTTTAATGGTTTGAAAATATTGGGTTTTGTAATGTTTCCAGAAGGTATTTGTTGGAATTATAAATTTTAGGATATGCAAGCCATAAAATTTTTTTTTGTAATGAATTACATTTTTGTTGTAGTTATGAACATGTTTAGAAATCTTTGAATATATATTTTGTTGATACTGCAAATAATATGTATCACTATTTATGAAGAAAGTATCATTATGTGTGCAGTGAAGTAACACTATTTATTTTGTGTATTAGCGGTGATAAAAAATAGAGAGAGACACACACACAAATCATAAAAAAACATTAGTAACAATAATAATGTTCTCAATACATCAAATAATTTTATCACTAATGTAACAAAGTATCACTATATGTATCGTGAAGTAACACTATTTATTTCGTGAATAATTTAATAGCATAGCAGATAATATGTATCACTATTAATGCATAAAAGTATCACTGTGTGTGTTGTGAAGTAACACTATTTACTTTGTGTATTATCAGTAATAAAAAATCATTAGATATATATCTTATGAAGTATCATTAACTCTGAAGTAAAGTATCATTAGATATAAATTTAGCAAAATATCATTAGCTATTAAGTGGAGTATCATTAGATATATATCTGGTGAAGTATCATTAACTGTGTTTGAAGTATTATTAATTATGAGATGAAGTATCATTAACTCGGAAGTGGAGTATAATTTGATATTATTGATAATTAAACATTCATTATCGAATCAAGAATAGATAAATGTCATTAACTATGAGTGAAGTATCATTAACTCAAGTATCATTATTTATGAGGTGAAGTATCATTAACTGAAATACGAGTATCACTAATTGTAGAAGAAAATATCACTAATTAAAAAGAAAAGTATCAGTTTAAACATAATCTCAAATTAAGAATCGGGTCTATGAATACAATAAAAATTCATTCTTGAGTAAAAATATTTATTTCATTATCATAGAGAAAAATATCATTGATTACAAATAAAGTATCACTAATTACAAAAGAAAGTAACACTAATTATAAATACAAGTATCATTAAAAGTCTTCAACAAGATCTCGATCTTTCATCTTACAAGATCAACAGTAACATCCTCCAATGCACCAGTGACAACAGATCGGAAGGGGATTCGAAAACTAAAAAAATTATAACACAACAATCACCCAAAACCTGGTAGTAGTGGTGGTGGTAGTAGTAGAGCAGGAATTTTATCCTTTTTATGAACATATTATCGAACAATTGGAATGCATAATTTGATATACCTAATTATTGAGGTAGAAACAGGAAAGAGTCAATAAATGTATGAAACGTATCACTAAATACCATAGAAGTATCACTACTGTATAAAATACATTTCCCAGTTGATGGGTTACAACAAACAAAAAATAGAAGTAAAGTAGCACCCACTCCCAATTTCCAACATAGCAGATTCATCATTGTCGATAAATGTTGTTTCTACATCTTCACCATTGTATTCATGATCAAGTATAACAATATCTGAAAAATTACGAAATTTAAATCAGTTCTGGAATTATTATAATAATGACAAATTACTAAATCAAAATTTCAATGAATTAGTTTTAGGAACATATTGTCGAACAATTGGAATGCATAATTTCATATACATAATTATTGTCACACAATTGCAACAAAATTACAATCTCCTAAATTAAGAACACATACCTGTTGTTGCTAATGTTACGTTGCCGGAATTTATTGAAATTCCACCAGAGGTAACATTGCTTGCTTTTCCCAAATTATCTATTAAATCGTGCACAAAATCGCGAGTTTGAATCACCGGTGGTTGAATCGCGAGTAGTTAGGGTTCAGAAGTGGATTGCGAGGTTGAATGGTCGTGTGTGGTTAGGAAATAACGATGTTGAATCGCGAGTTAGAAGAAAACCTACACCACTTGCTAGAAGAAAGAAAGTGTTTTTTTTAATATATATATATATATATATATATATATATATATATATATATATATATATTACTGGGTCGGGTCGGATCGGGTCGAGATATATCTAACGTAAAATACCCGTTAGACAGTCTCACACAAGTGTACCCCTAAATACTAATATTATATTTATTTAATTTAAGAATTAAATCTCTAAAAAATAAATAAATAATATAGTTTGATATTTAATTATTTAATTTTACACATGGCATCATCTACTCATTAATTTTTGGTCACTTATAAATTCCCCAGAAGACTTTTTCATGCACAGCTCGTCTTGGAAATAAACGAGCCGGGTCTCAAATTTTAGGTAATTTAGGAGCTTCCAACTTCCATTGCAAGAACACGAAATCAGCTACTGCACCTTCTAAGTTACATTCTCTATTTCACACTTAATTTTTTTATTTTATTTTTTATTTTAATTTCTTGTATTTTAGCTTAATTTAACACTTATTATTTAGGTTCACTCTATCCAATTAAGATTTATTATAATTTTTTAGTATTTAATTTTTCAAATAATTAATTAATAACTAAAAACTATAAATTAAATACTTAAAAAATATAATACATCCTAATTGGGTGGGATGAACCTTAAATAACAGGTGTAAAATTAAATTAAAGTATAAGAAATTGAAATAAAAAAATATATAAAAAAAATTAAATGTGCAATAGAAAATTTCAACTGCATTGTAGGCACGTGTGGCTCTCTAATGACATCCGTCAAAATATATATATTAGAATTACTTTTGCTTTAATGCCAACTTCTTTTTTGTAATTAATGATTTGTGTTTGCATTTATATAATTTTAAAAATTATTAATATATCTTTTTATTTATTTCATATTTTTTCTTAATTTTTAATTTATCCTTTTCTTTTAATTGGATGAGGATATTGATGATCGAACCCTTTCTCTCATCATAATGAAACTTTTTTTGTAATCAACGATGAATTCTGCTCCTAGGGGTTTCGAACCTGCACCCTCTTGCTCGCGTAGGGAGCACCTTTATCACTATAGCAAACATGATTTATGTTCATATCTCCATATATTTTATTTATATTATATATTTGTTATGTTTTGCATTATGTGATACACACATATACACAATATAATATAAAATAGAGTTTAATGTAAAATTTTGTAAAATGAAACATAAATTTTAAATGATATTTTTTTAATATTGTTTATGTTGAATATGATATAAAGGCATATAATACATTATAAACATAATTAAATTGTTGTGATATATATATATATATATATATATTGGTTCAAATGAGAACAGTGCTTCGCGTGAGACCGTGAGAACAGTGTTTATTTACTATGGATTTATAGCTTACTTTATTTTATTTTAGTGCTAATTTTTTTAAAAAATATTTATAGCTTATCTTGTTATATTTTAGTGCTAGTGTTAATAGCACTAAAATACAAAAATGTAAACTATAAAATCATAATAAATAAGCAATATTCTCACGGTCTCACGCGAAGCACAGTCCTCATTATAACCCACCCCTATATATATGTAACACCCCGAAAAAATACAATATTTTAATTTATTATATAGTAAGAAATTTCATGAAATTAGAACCCAAATTATTTTGGGCTAGTTTAATTATGGGCTTAGATATGGTTTAAGGCCAGTTGAAATCTTCTATTGCACATTTGGTGTTGCATTCCCGATTGCACACTCGATTTTTTTAGTTTTTTTTTTCAATTTTTTTCCTTGATTTCAATTTCTTATGATTTAGTTTAATTTTACACTTATTATTTAGAATTCATCAAACCTAATTAGAATGAATTGCAATTTTTTATTATTTTTTTAAAATTTTAGTTATTAATTGATTATGTGAAAAATTAAATAATAAAAAAATATATAAAACATTAATTGGGTAGGATTAATCCTAAATAATAAGTGTAAAATTAAACTAAAGCATAAGAAATTGAAATAAAAGAAAAAAAATTGACAAAAAAATCAAAAAAAAATCGAGTGTGCTATATGAAATGCAACACAAAATGTGTAATAGACGATTTCAAATAGTGTAAGGTCAAGTAATGTCTCGACCTTAGTTGAGCATCTAAGTTAAAATTAGAATTCATATTATAAAAGTAGATATTTATGGGATTGTTTTAATAACAAGATCATCCAAATCGGATTTCATTTGACCTTCCAACGAATTTATTTCATTTGATAATTTGAACTTAAAAATATTCCGATTCAAGTTCAAGTAATCCATTTATTTCTGACTCAATTATTTAAGTCCATTCCCAGTCATTCTATTATTAATATATACGTATATATTTGTGGGTCAAATTATTTGGAGAATCCATGTAAAGGGAAATTTGTATCTATATAGCAAATTGTTTATTTGGATAATTATATAGGTGCACTAATCAAATTAGGCCATTTAGGAGGTTTTTTGATTGGGCAAGTATACAAATGTGTACATGTGTAGGAACATGTTTATATGTGTGCATATAGTTGAGGGGGTTGCTGGGAGTAGACAAAATCAACGTAAATGAAATAAATTAAAACTAAAACGGGAAAGAAAAGAAGGGTTAGGTTACAGAGGTAAGCTTTCACCATTGGGTTCTTTATTCTAGCGACTGAAGCCTTCTTTCCTAGTTGATTTATGTTCAATTCAACGGTTCAAATTCTACAATCTTTATGTCCTAGTAAATCACTTGTTTCAAGTCATCTATTTGTTATTCCAGATTTTTAATCCATCAAGGTTTAGCTTATTGATTCTACACCTAAGACGTTCTCCAGAAATTATATTGTGTTATTATTGTCTATCATCTCTCGACGTCATTTTTACGCATCAAATGATGTCTTAAATTCCTGAAATTTTAACCAAATGTTAACCATGAGGTTTGGAAAACAGCCATGCAGATATTTCCTCAAATTACAGTCCTGAAAGTCGGGAATAAAGCCATGAAAGGCTGCTGCCGATGTGCGACACAACAACTTGTCCGACCTTTTCCCGATGATTCGACCATTTGATTTTGATGTATTTTATACTATTTCGAACCTTTCTTATCAGAATTTCATTATCTGGTCTTAGATCTTCGATCAGACATCATTTGAATCCTCATTTTTATGTTGAAAGTTCAGCGTAAAATTCTATCGAAAATGTCAAAAACTGGTTTTTTCCTTCATCTGTTGCCATCTATTTACTCTTGGGTGGCTGCTTTGCATTCATAGAGCTGTTGAAAGTAGCATGATTGTTGTGTCTATGAGAGTGGCTGCCGGTGATTATAAGTAGTCGGTAAAGTAGTAGAAGGCCACGTGAAGGTTGTTGTGATAAATAGAATTTAATTTGAGAGTGAAAATAAAATTCAAATTTTGTTGGGCTTATTTGTATTATCGTTGAATTTCATAGATTGGGCCATAAGTTTTTAAAAGAGCCCAATTTCCAAACTCACTTTGTCCTAATTTCAATTTAGTCCCTAAGAAGAAATTGAGATTTATTTTTATAAAATGTAATTAAGTTCTACTAATTTCAATAAATTGTGTTTTGCCCCAAAGAAATTCTAAAGTTTATAATTCACTCTTAAATGTTAAACCAAGCTTCTTAGTCATTAAATTCAGTTCAATTCATTTTTATCCATTCAATTTTATCCGTGAAGTCCTCTAAATTCTCAAATAGGATCATTAACTTGATTCAGTCCGTCAAATGTGCATTATTCGTCTATTTGACTCTATTTGAATTCTACACGATCCCAAGTCATATAACTTTCTTATTTAAGTTATTTATGATCTAAGTTATTACCTTATAGACCTAATTGACGATTCTAAGTTAGAATCTCGATTTTGTAGGTCAAGAAGAATAGGAGGTATAGTAGCATTTCATGCATAATTGCACTATACATTGAGATCATCAAGGTAGGTTTTTCTATAATTCATAACTATGTTTTAAATTTATCCATGAAAAACATGTTAAATGTTTTAATAGCATTGTTTACGCAATGATTGGATGTTTGAGACTTCATGTATACAGAAATTCCGACTTACAAGCATAGACGCTTTATTTCGTGACTAAATGTCTAGATGTGTAATCGTAAAGTATTCATGTGATCACATTGAGTCTCTCATCCAATGAAGAAGAGTAAACTTTGTTATAAAGTACGTTCATAGTTGATTCCATGATTTATGTAACATGACAGTTTTAAAGCATGAAAGTATGACTTGGACAAATGTTAATGCCCACTGAGTATTTTTTGGCACTTAACCCAAATATTTTCAAATGTTTTCAAGTCCCAGAGATCGAGCTGGTTGATGACGAGTTGTTGGAGTGGGTTAGATTGTTGGCCCTTATGTGGTTTTTGCTTAAAACCTTCTTTAAACTTATGCTCGAATGTTAAATATTAAATGTTTCTGCTAAAACTCTACAAAACTTTTAAGTTTGAAAGTTATTGACCCCCAGTATTCAATTTTTGATTGCATATACAAATATTTTGATTGTATAGAAGGGTTGGCCTTTGAATTTTTGAATGTGTGCCCTGATTGGCTATATAACTTAGATGTTGATAGGTTATAATATGTTTGCGTGTGAGTCAATAATTTTGAAAAATCTTGTTGGAAGTTGACTTTGAGAACGTCCGAGTGCGTGGTTTGAACATATTTAAGTTGGGGTGCTGCCCGTTTACATATTATTTATAAATTTGCTTTAAATTCTTAAAAATTATTTATCACGTAAGCATGTACGTATGTCTTTTGGTGACGTTTTGATCCTATTGAGACTGGGGTGTTACAATATGTGTGTGTGTATATATGTGTGTGTGTGTATATATATTATGTAATATAAAAAATAATTTGTGATATACGTCAATTTCTTTAAATTTTTAGTCATATAATTTCTTATTTTGATTTTATTTTATTCTTTCTAGTTGCAAGATTTTAATAGAATCATACAAAGTTAAAGATATAATTTTAAGAACTATAGTTGTGACATTTCCCTCTTATATAATTAATTATTTAAAATGTAACAAATAATTAAAAAAAAGATTGAGATTATGTCAAATCCATGTTGAAATTTATAAAAAAAAAGAATAAAAAAATTATATATAGTTTTTTTATTAATTTTTTATCAATAATTAAAAATTAAAAAAAATGTACACATATATGCATTACATTTTTTGTTTTTCCTAAATTTCTATTAAATTATTTTTTCTCCATTTGTAGAATAACATTATCTTTAGAGATTAAGGTTTTGTGTAATTTATATCTACACAGGTCTTTTTTTAATTATATTATGTTTGAATAGGATTGGGGGAAAATCTTCAATTAATTGAATATGAATTATCTTGTAAAAAATAATAAATATAATTGTGTCACATTTATGCACTATTTTAAAAAAATAAAAATAAATAAAAATATTTTTTTGAATTATATTATGTTTGAATAGGATTGGGGGAAAATCTTCAATTAATTGAATATGAATTATCTTGTAAAAAATAATAAATATAATTGTGTCACATGTATGCACTATTTTAAAAAAATAAAAATAAATAAAAATATTTCAATGGAATTTTGGTGATAAAATAATCAAAATAATGGTAGAATTACAATTTAGAGAAATAAAAAATAATTAAAAAAATTAAAAAAAAATTCTAACGGGTGTTTCCCGGCAGAATTTTTAAGAAATATTAAAAATTAAATAATTCCCACCGGAAATGAACCCGCTAGAATATCCGTTAGAATTTTAAAAAATTCATGTGGAAAACGGGCTCTCTGGAATTTTTTCGCTGGAATATGAGATTTTTCTTGTAGTGTTTTTTAAACGCATAAGAAAATTCATTATCGAGCAAAAATTTGCTTAAATAATTATTATATATTTATATATATAGTATAATTATTTAAAACACGTGCAAAATGTGTGCATCTTTCTAGTGTAGTAAAAAAGTACTAATAATATATGACCTCATCATAAGATAAATTTCAACAAGTATATTTTACATTTCAATTCATTTTCATATTAATATTTTATATTTTAACACACAATATATTTGAAATGCATACCAATAACGATACTAGCATAATTGTTTTTGATAAAATGTGAAATAAGTGCAAAACATGTGCATCTTTCTAGTCTGATAAAAAAAATATTTATATACTCTACAATCTAATAAAATTTTATATTTTATTTCATGTTTAAATTAACATTCACAAACAATACATTCTTTGTTGATCTCGATGTCTGTCAAGTCAATATATATTTCTAGTATTGTATAACTATTTAAATAGGTGCAAAACACGTGCATCTTTCTAATATAATAATAAAAAATCATATACTTTACACTCTAATAAATTATTTTTTCTTTAATTTATTTTTATATTAACATTCACAAATAATATATTCTTTGTTGATCTCAATGTCCGTCAAGTGAACGAGTTCTCTATGAGTCATCACACTCTAATTAGAATTTGTAATTATTTTTTAAAAATTTAATTTTATTTAAAACTTGTTTATGCATGGAAAATGAATGTTATTATTTTTATTTTTTGTCCATATTTATTCATTCACAAATATCCATGCGATATTTTAAAAAAATCATTAAAAGATATTTAATTTGATATATTATTTTTGTCGTAATTCGATTAAAAACAAGATACTTATGAACATTTAAAGTTTTTTTATAATTTTGATTGCTTCATGTTGATACCATTCTTTTGTCATTTTGTGTATATGAGGAATGTCACCTAATACATCAGGTGCACGTAAGTATTTCTCTTATTTATATTCGGCATGATTGTGTTGACAACGCCGGATGGCTCCCACAAGAGATTGAGGTTAAGCCCGAAGAAACACTCCGTGGAGGCATACATTATATTATGCACGCTTGGGGCAGGACGTCGTTATAGTAGTCAAGCATCGGAATGTATCGGGCGACCATGGCACCTGTGATGATCACGTCCATATATCTAGTGTTGGGCCATATCCGAGTGATTATGCCCTCCCCAGAGTCCGTGTTGAATTTTCAACTGATGAGATCTGTCAGCATGATTTGGGCCATGCAATCAGATAGATATAAATGTGGGTGATTTTCAAGTTGAGCGACCCACCCGATGCTAATATCTTGTGTGAGAAGCTTCCAATTTGATTTTAGGTGATCTTGGAGGTGAACACAGTCCCCAGTCCCCAACCGAAGAACTTGTTGGTGGTCGTAAAGCCCCTGCATAACAGTTGGGTATACATGCTTTGGTAAGAATCATCGCAGAAGATGACATAAGCCTTACGTCACAGATATTCAATCATTTTTTGCTAAGTAAAGAGTGATATTCTCTAACTCCCGTTTTCGTTTGCAGGAGCCATCAGGGCCGTACTAAGAAGTTGGGGGGGCCTGAGGCGAAGTCTTCAAAAAACTTAAAAGTACAAAAGCGTATATATGCACATGATGTACAGGCACAAAATTTATTTAATCTTTCTTGCTTTTTGAGCCGCAAAATTATTTATTAAAGTTTTTATAATCAAGATGTTTTAATAAATTACTCTCAATAGATAATATACTTAACTCATTCAATCTATCTTGTAACATAGTCAATCTTAAATAAGATTTTATTAATTTTAACTTTGAAAAACTTTTTTCTGTAGAAGCAACTGTTATAGGTATAGTTAATAACTAGCATATCACATGTGCGATGCACAGAAGATATTATTAAAAAAAATTGTGTATAATAATAAACTTATATCCTATTATGAATTTAGTAAATAAATATAACGACTCAGTTTTCCGATTGACGCATGTCCCCACAAACCAAAGCAAGTGTTTTCAGTGCATTTTGCCCTTAAGCGAACAAAAGTCTTTTTAGTACACTCGCATGCTCCCTGAACAACTTCAAAAACTAACACAAGGATTTCTAGTGTGTTTTGTAGCCTTAGATCAAACATGCTTAACTTTGGAGTTCTAATGGAATGATCAACAGAAAACAAAACACGTCTCTTGGTATGAGTATCACATATCAAATCCTTTAGGTTCTTATGGATTATACAGTCCATCCATGTATAGTCCCGAAATATCTCTCTTTCTAGTAGATTCGGTTCATTCACGTACATCCATTTAGAAGTCTTACAGAAGTCGTTCTTTGTTCGTGCCTATATACCGACGATCATTCCATATTTTTGGCATCAAGCATCATAATAAATATATGAATTATATTGATCTAATTTTGTGATATAATGTATCAGTCACATCTTTTGACTTTATAAAAGAAAAGACCATCGATTGAAATACGAAGAATTTTATGATGTTTTTATCATTTATGAATGAATAGTTATGTTGTTTGGTCATAGTAATTTATTTCATCAAATGTAACTTCATAAAGCCAACAATAGATAGGGGTGGAAAAAATATTGAAAAAATTCAATATACCGCACTTACCATACTGAAAAAATACTGAAATTTTCAGTTAAGTATGATAACTTACAAAAAAAATTCAGTATGGTAACAATATGTATTTCAAAAAATTTAGTATATCTGCATTTATTGAGAGTTCGGTATATCATCATATACTGGCACATTCTATGCAAATGCAATAATATAATATTTAGTAAGTTTATCATAAAAGTTTTGCAAAAAAATGATATTTAATCTAATTAAATACCTAAATTATAATTAAAAATGAACAATTTGACGTTATATGGAATAAATAATAATATTATATTATTCTTCCATCTTCAAGATTAAATTGAATGATTATCCTCTTCAACTACTTGACATTAAAAGTGAACGACGATGATGTGTTGTTTGATAGTTGTGGAGGCCAACATGATTATATTTTAATCCAAATTTATAAATTATAATGTGTTTTGGCTTTGAATAGAATACTCTAATTCCTTTATATAGTATATACTTAATGGAACATATTAACATAATAGTAAAAAATTGTGTTTCCATTATACTTTAGTGCGCGATTTTATTCACCAATACTTATTTTTTATGTTGGTCTCTTAGTATTACTTCCGTGCATTGTCCATGAATCATTTTATACACAAATTATTGCAAATTCATTAGGAGTAATTCATTAATGCGTGTATTCAAAAAGAGATTGAGAGATAGGTAATGTTTTAGACTAAAGAAAAATGATTGTTTAAAAATGTGTAATTAAATGGCTCGCAGAATTTATATAAGTTGTAATATGAATTAATTTATTTTGTCAAATTATAAGCAGATAAATAAAATATATTAAAAAAAGCTAAAATATAACATATATAATGATAAATGGTCCAAAAATATGTGTATATCCCCTATTTTTTACATAAATATAATATACTGTAGTGACTACTACACGTATTTTTCTATAATAGAATTGGGTGTTGATATCTAATAGGAAATTGTATGATTTAAGCTAAAGAAATGGGAGAAATAATTGAAGAAAAGGGGGTTTAGGAGAGAAGAAATAAGAGGAAGGATTGAGATAATATCTTTCTTGCCATTCCAAACGCAACCTGGGAGTATAAATACTCTCATAATTGGTCCCCACATTACAAAAACCCTAACAAAATCTTTAATTTAAACAAAAACATAATATAAAACATAATATAACCAAAGTTGGACTACATAAAGTATTTCTTCAAATCAGCCACTATTCCCAGCCCAAACCTTTCCTTGGCCCATATCGCCTGCCTCCAGTCCATTAATATCGACCCGACCATTAATCTCGACCCGATCCATTTTCTCTGAAATTGGGTATTTGCAACGAGCGAGCCCTAATTCCACCAAGACTTCATTTTTCCCCTCCAAGACTTCATTTTTCTTCTTACCCAACAGATCTCCGATCGATTCACCAATCTCCTCGCCTCCGCTCACCAAATCCGGCGACGGTTCCTCAATTTCCGGTATCAGATCCCTAACATATACATACATTATCAAGCACTTTTAGGTACATATTATAATATTTTTGAAAAATAATATTAAACCTTTGAATTGAACACTAATTACACGATTATGGGTTTGCGTTTTAGAATAAGATATATATCAAACATATAATGGTATATCTCTTCTATCTGTTGGATTTTTAATGATATATCAAATCCTTTCACATATAATATAGTATTCAATATTTTTTATTCTATTTTCTTGAGGTAAAGAAACATATAATAATTTAATTCTTAGGGACAAATTAATTGGAAAGGTTTACTGGAACTAAATAATTTCAACACACGTTATTTCAATATAAATAATTTAGTTCCCCTAAAAAATAAAAATAAAATTAAATTAAACTATTTAATATTTAACCATTCAATTAATATTGATTTTCATTTACACAACTAAAATTTACCACAAACCTAATCCCAATACCAATCATTCATCTCAAGCCATGTAACAATTAAAAAAAATAGAACTAATCACAGAAAAATAACAAAAGAAATATTGTTCACCAATAGAAAAAATATTTCAAAAAATAACAATATAAATAATTAATTAATAACATTCTCGTATTAGTCGAGCTAAATTAAAATTACACGATAAAACTGTGAATCATTTAATAACAAAGTATAAATACATCCAATTATAATCACATTACATCTGTTCCTAATTTTTGAAGAAAAAAATGACATAAAACAGTCTCCACCGTTTGGTTTCAAACTTCAAACATGTTGAATTTGATGTACGAAATAATTATATTTCTCCATTTTTAGAGCCACATCTTAGCCCATTTTTCGAGATTACCTCCGACCTAAACTGAAATTTTGAATCTATGATTTATCTTGTTTCTCCACTTGGATGTTCATCATATGAATATTCTTCACCTTGGACGATCTCTTGTATCATAAGAAATTGGGGAAAAAGTAAAGAATGATATGAGCAACATTGCGTATTGCGAAAACAAAGACAAACTCTTATCACAAAAGTTGGATGTAAAAGAAGAATGCATTGTCAAAATGACAACCATATTCCTATTTATAGTCTATAGAGGAAATTAAATGGCTCACATATGCATTATTTTACCAATCTATACTCTATATTTACGTTATAAGTTAATATGGTAGATTTGACTAAATTAAGAACTCCATCCCTAATTTCGTGAAAGAGTATTTAATTTAAATGAAATAAATTAATGATTCCTAATTCTTTTAATATTTCGTGAAAGGGATAGCATGGGTGATTTTTTTATTTTTTTTTTGTATCTAATATACATCTATGCAGGTTTACATTTTCTTTTAATAAGGTATATTTGACTAATTATATATACCTTAATTATTGATGTTTAATAAGGGCATCTTATATCTTTATATATATCTATCCACATATATATCTTAATATCTTAATGCATATATTACATATCTTTATATTTTTATATCCATATGTATATATATCATAATATATATTTTATTATACATCTTATAATTTATCTTATCAATTATGAAAAAGTATTTTGGTTGATTTAAAACATTAAAATCAATTGTTATTATATATATGTTAACATAACTAAATCAATTGCTATAATCTATTGGCTTGCAATAATTAGCCTGAACATCATACTTGCCATAAATAATGTCCACGGGTTTACATGCATGGAAACATTATATAATTTATATTATATAAGTATAGAATATAATTATAGTCCAAGAATTTCATCATGAATTTAATTTGATGCATTTGTATATGTACTGGATTTAATGCTATATAATAGATACATACGGTATTACATATGAATAACCAATCAATTAATCGATTGAATGAAGATTTTATAGTATATATTGTGGTCGTCTATATTTAATCAATTAAAAGTTGAATGAAATAATTTATTCAAATATTATATAATAGACTTCTATATTCGGAAATGGCATTTGAGCGGGAAAAAATAATTTTTCTATTTGCGGTCACGGTCTTATTATTATATATTATATAGATATTCTATAAGCAATATATGCATTAGGGAAATAATCTAATTTTTTTATATAATTTAATATTTCAATTGGTTTATTTATTTTTATGTCCATAGTTTCTCTTAAAACTTTTAGCTCAGAAAATAAATCAAGTTCGTCAATATCTAAATGTTCTTCAAATGTTAGATAATTCTCAAGTTTAATACATAAAGTTTTTAGTTCATCGTCTTCTAAAGTTCTTAACATGCTTAGATAAAAAAAAATCAAAAATAATTTCGTATTCCTTAAATTGTAAATATATAGCGGGAAGGTTTCAGTAAAAAAAAAAAGAAGCACTAAAAAATGTTGGAAAAAGAGTAAGAGGAATCGAACTCGGGCTAAATAGGAAACTCCTCAGAAACTCTACAACTATGCTAAACACTAATTTTGTTTATAATTTGCGTACAACACACACACACACACACACACACACACATACATATATAAGAAGTTTTAGGGGCCTTCATTTTTTCGAGGGCTTGAGGCGGCCGCCTCGTTCATGATACATTCCAGCCGGCCCTGAGAGCCATAAAAGCCGAAATTCACATGAGATCCCCTATGTCATTTTCTATAACATTTTATGTGCTAAACTTATCCTTTTTTATTTATTTTTATTTTTAATTTATTATGATTTAGATTAAATTAAAATATTTATTTAAGGTCTATCATTCCCCAATTAAGGTATATTAAAAAAAAATACTACCTTTGACATAGAAGATATCACATTATTGGTAGTAGGGAATTCAATCCGGCCAAACTTAGAGAGAGAGAGAGAGAGAGAGTGTGTGTGTTAATACAATATCATATTAATTAAGGTGGTGGGGCCTCGTCATCAGTGGGACCACGATATATAGTTATACCTTCTAATAGTATTACTCAATAGGGTAAATTTTACTTATTTGGTCTCAAATGATACTAGTTAACTTTCTGTTTTAGTTTGAGATTAAAATTGTTTGAAAAATATTTTATGGGATTAAAATTATCAGAAAAATATCTCATAGGACTAAAATTGTCGAAAAAATATTATTTGAGACCAAAAAAATAACTTTTAAAACTAAAAGTGTTTTGACCAAATTCTAATGGGACCAAAAGTTAAATTTACTCAATAATTATATATAAATAAATGTGTTTCTAAATACATCACTTAATTTCTTTACACACCACCATTAAATTTAATTAATAAAAATAATTAATTTTGAATTAAAAACTTTCTTAATTAAAAAATTTTATTTAAAAAAATTCAAAAGAAATGAACAAAAAGAAGAAAAAATTATCATCTTCTCTTTAAGAGATGCCCGCTGCCCTTCTCCAGACTCCAGTTGCCGCCCCTGCCCTTCTCCTTCCCATAACCACTCTCTCTTCTCCTTCTATTTCCGCAAATCCAACATAAAATCACAGAAAAGCCACCCCCTCCCCCCCAAAAAAAAATAGTAGATGTGAGTTGACGTAAAATTCCGACGACCATGGCAACCTTCACGCCTCCCCTCAACTCTCGTTCGAACCCCTTTCTTTATGTTCAAAAAATATTTTCTGAGTTTGGAGTCGGAAAATATTTTTCGAACCATCTTATACATGTTCGATTTCATTACGATTTCAAACCTCTTTCCTCAAGTTCTAAAAATGGTGGTTCGAACTGTAAATTTTGAACAACAACTTGCAAGTTTTTATAATTAAATTGATTTCGTTGTCGGAGAAGACTGGTGGAAGAAATGAGAAAGGGTGGCGAAGAAGAAAGGAAGAAAGAGGAATAAGAACCAATATGGAGGAAGAAGGAAGAAGTAAGAAGGAGGTGGTGGTGGAGGAGGGTGTCGCAAGTGGCGTTGGAGGAGGGAGGAAGAAGTTGGCCGGTGGTGGTGGAGGAAAGGCGATATGTTCTAGTTTTCTTCCGTTCTCTTTTTCCCTTTTCAATTTTTTTTTATTATTATTTTTATTAATAATAACTAAAATTTTTATTTTAAAGTTTTTTAAGTAGAAGAATAAAATAAACTTTTATTGTGGTGTATAAAAAAGAACTGAGAAAAAATAAATTAACGAAGTATGTGGTGTGCAATTAAATTTTTATGGTATATTTAAAAACACCCCGTAAATAATCTATGTACAACATCATTTATGCTATGCTATGGCATGAAACGAATTAAATGTGGAGAATTGGAGTTCGTTCCGTCGCCAACTACACCTCCCAATTTTTTTTATTTTTTTTTAAAGTATTCATACAATTTAAATTTATTATTTTTTCAATTATGAAAATATCACTTTATGAATAAGACTACTCACATCAGTGATACTAATTGAACCCAACCTCCAAATAAAATATTAATTTCTCTTTCTTCTACTACCAATATGATAATGATCACTACATCGAAGCAATGTAAATTATTTTTGCAATTATAAAATTATCACATTATCAATTAGACCACTTCATCAAACCACCATAAATTAAAAGGTGATTAATCTTTTTACAAATCTTTTTACAATAGATATTATCGTATTAATTGAGTATAGGTGGAAGATTCTCAAGGGTAGTAAATAGGTGTGGTGGCATGTATCCCAATTAATATGCATTTCAAAAGTTTTTCATGAACTCGCTATAAAACTACTCACTTCTACAAGAAAAATATTACCTTTAAGGGCTTCCGAGTCCCGACCCTTCGTCAAATTAAAACCTCTCTCTTCCGACGCCCAAACTCAGGTATTTATTTTTTAGTTTTTTTTAGCATATATTTTTTCAATTTTAGATGAGATAATAATTGACTATAAGAATAATCACATCTGATATAAGAATGATTGTAGCGGATAAAATCATTTTAAAATGAAGTTGTTAATTATTTTTCTATTACTACCTTCACCCGAAAAACTAAAATGGGATATGGTTGGTTTAATTTATATATCCCTCGTCAAAATACGGAAATGTGTGTGGAAGGTTTCGATCGGCTATGCCTTTGCCTTTGGATTTAAGCAAAACATTAAGCATTTATGAATTTGATTTCAAATGACATTTTAATCAATATTCTGAAAATCAAGAAAACACATATATGATATATCACATTCAAAAATAAATATAATTATAAACCGAACAATTAAAATTTGAGTTGATCCAAATTAAACGAGATTCTCTATGTTAAAACTATATATATAGCACATCATATTCCAATCGTGCTGGCAACCAAATGAAATTTTCTAATTCACTGTCTCTATCCGACTGTGTCTCATTAATCATTATGATATGATTTATATACCAAAAAATGATGATATAGAATCGAATTAAAATAAAAAAATCGAACCAAATCGAGCTATTTGGTTTGGGTAATTTGATCATTTTTTCTTTAATTTTGGTTTGATTTTGAATATCAAATTAAAATATAGTTTGGTTCGATTTCGATTTAAGTAAAAAAATATTTTGGTTGAAGCGAACCAACCAAAATATATATATACTATATTTATAATTTATGATTTATAATTCTAATATTAATTATACCTAAATTAATAAATTTAAAAGGTATTATATACTTAAATAATATTCGTAATTCTAACATATAGTTTCAATTTTCAAGTTTTGGAATTTTTAAAATATTTACTTATTTAATATATCATTTGTTATCTATTGAATGCATGTTGTTATATAATTATTTCGAAAAAATAAAAATAATCATTGAAAATTTGGTTAAACAAAAAATCAAACTAAAGTAACCAGATCATTTGCACGCCTATAATTATTTTGGTTTGATTTGGTTCGGTAATATATATTATTTTGGTTGGTTCAATTTGAATTTTTTTAAGAAATTTTTTATTTAATTTTGTTAGTTTAGCTCGATTTTGCACTGAACCAATCATTTGCACGCCTCTAGTTGAAATCCACCTCAGATCCATGTATGTTATTCTTTATGACATTCCCTCTGTCAACTAAAGCCAATATTTATATTTTATAATTTTAATTTATTATGATTTAGTTTAATTTAAAATATTTGTAAAAATAATTCGGTTGAAATCCCATATATATTTTAATTTTTAATGAGTGTTGCCTCTTAATGAGGTTTCTTCTTTTTCTTGTTGAATCCTAGCTAGGCAGGCAGAATGTGCACGTTAGAGAAGCGCGACAAGGTGTTTTTCCTTACGCTAAAAGGCGACACCAAGAGAGATGAGGAGCACCGCCTTAACCCGCCGCTCATCGCCTCCATCCGCGCGGCTCTAGCACAAGCCAGAGCCGAAGCCGCCGTCGGATCGGTGCTCATCACGCAAGCCGAGGGCAGGTTCTTCTCCAACGGCCTTGATCTGCGCGTCGGCGCAGAGGCGGATCTCTTCCGGATGGTAGATCTGTTCAGAGGAGTCGTCGCCGACCTCCTTTCGCTCCCCATGCCGACCATCGCCGCCGTTACCGGGCACGCAGCGGCAGCGGGGCTGATCCTGGCGATGAGCCACGACTACGTCGTGATGACGTCGTCCAGGGGGGTGATGTACTTGAGCGAGCTGGATATGGCAATGAGCCTGCCGGACTACTTCACCGCTCTGATCAAGGGGAAAGTCGGCTCCAGCGCGGCGCGGCGGGAGCTGGCGCTGCGAGCGTCGAAGGTCGGGGCGGAGGCGGCGGTGCGGATGGGGATTGTTGATGCAGCGTATTACAGCGTGGAGGAGGTGGCAGCGGCGGCGGTGCGAATGGCGGAGGACCTGGGGAAGAGGCGGTGGAGCGGGGAGGCCTACGCCGAGATAAGGAAGGGCTTATATCCGGAAGTTTGTGGATTGTTGGGGTTGGAAGTTGAGACCGTCGTGCCATCTAAACTCTGATAATTCACAAATAATAAGAACTTCGTAAATTAAATTCAGTTGTTGTTGTTGCTGTTGTTTTTCCAATAATTAAACAAACATTGTGGATTAGTAAATTCTAAAATCATTCTGAAATCTTGTTTATATATGTTGCTTTTTTTTATGCAAAATTTATATATGTGTTGGTACATGCGCGCCAATGGCTATTTTTAATATTACACTTGCTTTTGTTATATTATGCATATATACAGTGCCTTTTTCGGTTGGGCTGGATTTATTAGACTCATTTAAGTTCATAATTAGTGTTGAAAATGTCGCCCATCAACTTTTATATATATGTATATATGGGACAATTATAATGCAAACTAATCTTAATGTGAGAACTAGGAACTCATCTTACACCACACAATTAATAAAAATCAAAGGCCTAGATTTGCTTAAAATTAAAGGGGTGGTGGCAATTCTGTAATATTTAATTAGTTTTCTAAGCAATAGTATTAATGTAATTCGTTAATGTTTATAAAAAGGCGCTGGGTAGTTGATAACAGTATCGTCATGCTAACAAAGTATTACTATCATGCTAAGGAAACATTATCGTAATGTTAATGAAAGTTTTCTCATATTGTTAATGAAAATTTAAATTCCAAAAAGTAATTATAAATCCTAATTGGATGGAACAAACCATAATTCAGATGTAATAAATTCCAATATCTAAAAAATAGAATTACATTCTAAAAAATAATTATAAACCCTAATTGGATGAACAAATCATAATAGCAATATAAATATACAACATTAGCATTATGATATTGTTTTATCAGCATTGCGGATAAACTATGTTATCATATGACAATTCATTGTTAGCATAAGGTATAAACCATAAATGAATTAAGAAAACCGTAATCAATATATTCTAATTTGATGAAATAAATAATATATAATAATCAATTAGTAACTAAAATATAAAAATTAAATAAAAAATAATAATTACATGTCCTAATTGAAATGTAATAAATCATAGTAATAATATAAGTACACAGGGGCGGACTGTAGGGGGGGCGGGGGAGGCAACTGACCCCCCAACATTTAAAAAAAAATTATATGTCTTATAATTTATTTATTTTCGATCCATTTCATTGTTATATATATGTATGTGCCATGTGTGTGTGTGTTTGTTGAGCTCAATATGTAGATATATTATATTAGATTGGGTTGTTGGGCAAGTGGGCTGGACTATCAATAATAACTTAGGATTTAGAATAAAAATAAAATAAAACTTATACAACCCAAATACTCAATTCGAAAATCAACGCCTCCAGACTCCAACTGTTGTAGTGCTGCTCGCGCTTGGCTGATCTGTCCCAACTCTGAGACTCCCGACCGTCCGTCCAGCCAGGCCCAGCTGCGTCCACGGCTAAAATGTAACACCGTAACACATTGTATAATCATTCTCTAATCTCTAGTATGATTGTATATTTGTATTGTTTATTTAGTATTCATTTAGGTTCTGGAATTAGGGATTTAGCCATTTAGGGACTATTTTTTTCTTGGATATATTGTATGTCATTAATCCCTCATTCCCTCTGCTTTGTAACTCTGTTTTGGGATATAAATTGTTGACTTGTTGTGTATTGTGTTTCTACTTTCTTGTTATAAGTGGAACTAGGAAGATAATTGATTAGGGATTTAAATATGACATTTGTTATAGTATGATCAATTAAATTCATTTTGAATTTATATTTTTTGTGTATTGTGAATTGTGATTCAATATTATTATTTGTATCAATTTATTTTGATTTTTTAAATGTAGAATATGAAGAGGTTTTTTTTCAAAAAAATTAGTAAGGGTGCATCTTCCTCCGCCTCTCATGATGTACATAGTGCTAATGAATCATTGGAAAAATGACCTCAGGTACAAGTAGAATTAAACCCAATTGATATTGTTAGTGACCTTGTTAGTGATCCGGGGTTGCGAAAACCCATTGAAGAATTTGATATTTCTATTCGGGATCAAGTACGGAGAGAGTACATGACTAGGGGTCCTTGTCGACCAACTGGTACTGTGTATCCGAAAAGACTATTTGGAAAAGGAAAATATGAAAGAGGTTTTCGAGAGGATTGGTTTTCCCATTATTTTATCGTATGATTGAGTTGGCTTTGGTGTTATCTATTGACACAACTTCTGTTGAGAGAGTGTTTTCTACTATAAAAATTATCAAGATGATTTGCGTAACCGAATGGCAGATGAGTGGATGAATGACAGTTTAGTTGTGTATATTGAGAGGGATATGTTTTTAACAAGTGAAAACGAACCGATTTTACAGCGTTTTTAATCGATGGATACACGCAGATTTCAGTTGTCGCCACTTCCTCAAATAAGCACAACTACAACCTCACCGAGTGTCAATTTTTAGCACATTTTTAATGTACTAAATATTTATACAGTTACATCTTATTTAAATTTGTGATTTTTATTAGATTATATATGTGTTAATATAAATTTACTTTGATTGTGTGGGTTTTTTTTTACAATACAATTTCGCCCTCCCAAAGATTTATTTTTGGATCCACCACTGCAAATACATGTATTACGTTAACATTATGATAATTCTTCGTTAACACAATGAATACAGTTTGTTAATATATAACAAATGCTTCGTTAGCATACATTACATAATGCTGACGAACCATTATTAAAAGCTAACGAAAGCATTTTCGCGTTGAACACGAGTAAAAAATATATATTTTGTATTTTTCATCTATATTATTTGCACAAATATATCCATGACTGATTTTGAATTAAAGGGATGAAAAGAGCTTTAATTAGATATATTATTTGCGTTGATCCGATTAGAAACGAGTGAGATATAATCATTTATAAAATTTAAGATTTTTTTAAAAAAAGTGATGATATCATCTTTTTTATAAAAATTGGACAACTATAGCCCACCTCATTTTTTGCCTTGAATTTGATATTAAATCTCAGCCATTAGATCCAATTAGGTATAAGATGGGTTCTTAATTCCTACACCAAGAAAAAGTGTATTTTTGATCCACTCCATATATATATATATATATATATATATATATATAGGGAATGGATCAAATGTAAACCATTGCCTAGTGTATAAACTGTAAACCAATCTCCTACCATCAATTTATAAAAATACACGACTGGGATCAAATCCCAAATTAGTAGCTTTTATGCAATTTTCGCTACTTTTTTATGGTTGGGGGTTATTTCCGTCTTTTTTTAATAAAAAGATGATGTCATGCTGACTCAGCATTTTTAAAACTTTCTAAGAAACTTTAAACGATCATAATTTATTCATTTTTTGTCTGATTAACACATATAATATATCAAATTAAAAATCTTTTAGTCCTCTTTCATTCAAGATCAGTGAAGTATATGTTCATTTGAAAAAATATGGATGAAAAATATAAAATAGTCATTTTTCATATATATTCAAGTTCAAAATACTTCCTCAGCATATAACAATTGTTTCGTTATCATATGACAAATATTTCATTAGTATCAGTTATATTGTTGTAAACATTTATCTAATCAAAATTAGGTATGTTTCGTTAGTATATAACAAGTATTTCGTTAGCAACAATTATATTGCTATGAGGGTTTATTGCATTCCAATTAGAATATGTTTCATTAGTATAAATTATATTGCTATAATGGTTTATTTCATCCTAATTATGATTTACTTTATTAATATATGATAAATGATTCGTTAGTTTCAATTATATGGACAATGAACATTACATTAATGCATTAAGGCATTTTTTAGATCATCTCACACAATTACAATTGATTCGATTATTTTTTCTAATTCATCTTTGCATATATCATCATTTTTTATTGTTTTGTCTTTGGTAGATTTGATGGATTCAACATGTATTTTTTATTCAATTTGGAAGTTCTTTGAAATTTTTTAGCTGTATATTTTTGTCACATCTATTAGTCAATATATTCTTTTTTTGGAGACGGTGTTTTTGTTAATGGTTTATGTTTTCAAATTTGACGTTGATTTGTTGTTGGTTGAAGAATATATATTTTTTATATTTTTGTTCGCTTAGTATGATGTTAGCAAGATACGATTTATCTGTTAGCATCATTATATATTTTGCTAGCATCATGTTTTTGTTATGTATATGAATATTTCGGCTAACGAATATTTGATGGATTCACAAATGATTTTGTAACTTCTGTAAAAATAAAATTTAGACATTTGTCGCCATGTTTGTTTGGATTTTTGCTTTTATTGAATATATTTTCTTTTCAGAGATGATATTTGTTTATGGTTTATATTTTTAGACTTGACGTTGATTAATTATTGATTAAATAATCAATATATATGTTTTTGATATTTTTATTCACGTAGTATGATGTTAACATGATATGGTTTATTTGTTAATATCATTACGATTTGTCGTTAACATTATGCTTTTGTTGCGTATGTTAAGAATTTATTCAAGGAAATATTTGTGCTGACGAACATTTCTATGTATGTTAAATAAGATATTTTTAAATGCTGGCCTTATAATATTATGATATGGGTTCCAATTCAATTTTATGAGGCATATATACCTTTTTTTTTAGATGAAGAAATCTGAATTTGAAATAAGCTGAATTGGCTTATATTGTTATTTGTTGTTGTAATATTTTTTCTAAGAAGTTTGTACCTTTAATGTAGAATGAACCAATATTATTTTTCGTTAACATATGTTCGAGTTACGTTAAAAATATATTTTGTGTTGTATTTGTTTGACACAGTTATTCAATGCTAATATTGATTTATTATAATGCTAATGAAGTAATAACATATTACGCTAACGAAGAACAATATATTGATAGAAAACAATATACATTAATGTATTAAAATGTCTTAACATTGGATATCCAATATTAATATCTTATTAATATAATGCTAACGAAATAATAATATATTGCTAATGAAAAATAATATATTGACGACAATCAATACATTAATATATTAAGATATTTTTTATATGTAAATGAAAATGCATTGCTAAGGTTAGCATTGTCATATGCTAATGAAAACATTATAATAATGCTAACAGAATCATGTGTTTTTCATACTATGTGTGATGAAAATATAAACAAATATTAATAATAGCGAATACTAAAATATTTGCTTTCATATACTAATGTTTTATTGATATAATGCTAACGAAATAATAACATGTTGCTTATAAAGAAAAATAATATATTGACAATGATCAATACATTAATACATTAAGATATTTTTTGTATGAGAGTGAAAATGCATTTCTAATGTTAACATTGTCATCTGCTAATGAAAATATTATAATAATGCTAACAGAAATATGTATTTGTCATACTATATATGATGGTAATATAAACGAATATTAATAATAGTGAATTCTAAAATATTTGCTTTCATAAATAAATGTTAATGTTATTGTTAGCATTGTCATATGTCACTGTTAGCATATGATAATACTAGCAGTAGAATTATGTAAAACATATGATAGCAACATAATAATGTTAGCTAGGCCTGAGCAAACGGTCCGGACCGAACAGGACCGAATCAAAATACCAAAACCGATAAAAACCGAAGTCATTTTTTTTGGATCGAGACTGAACCAATTAACTATCTGGACCGAACCGAGACCGAAATCGATCAGATTGGTTCAGTCGGTTCCAGCCTAAACTGATAAAATGTACATTTTTCCATAAATCATAATTCTACTCAACAAGCATCAAACCAAGTCTTAAAATTAAATTACATGGTAAACAAACAAAAACAATATCATCAAATGATAAAATAAACAAAGTTCAAACTCCAAATATTCAAAAAATGTCATCAAATGATAAAATAAACAAAGTCCAAACTCCAAATGTCAAATGTTCAAACACAAAGTCACTCCAAAGTCCAAAATCCAAAATCCAAATCCTCTTAAGCTTCACTTGTACCACCAAACTTTCTCATGCCTGCGAAAAAAATAATAATAAAACAAACAATTAAAACAAAGAGAATAATAAACAACTGTTAGATTACCTTCTTCATATTTTTGAATATTTTTCAAGTTTTCTTCAATTGTCATGTATTTTTTTGACCTCCTCAACCAATCTTGGGCGCACACAAGACACTCAACCATTTTAGGAGTTAAATAACTCCTATATAGATCAAGAACTCTTTTGCTTATGCTAAAGGCTGATTTTGATGCAACAGTAGAAACCGGCACCAACAAAACATCCCGAGCAAGGTGAGAAAGAATGGGCAACCGAGGTTGGTTAACCTTCCACCACAACAAGACATTGAAATTTGTCTTTTCCTTAATAACATCATTATTATCAAGGTAGATCTCCAATTCACTTCGATTCAAAACTCCACTTTCCTTCTTGCGCTTGTAGAACCTTTCACTTATGCTTTCAGTCGTTATCCCAGAAGCAACACTAGAAGTACAAGATTCAACTTGCCCTTGATTTGCTCCACTTTAGCTTTAAGGTTGAGATGCATTTTCTTACTCCTCAAACAACTCACTTATGGCATCTCTAACACTCTTAGCAAGTTCTAACCCAAGACTTTCTTCATGCTCTTCGATAAGTGCATACTCAACAAACTCAAACTTATATTGTGGATCCAAGACCACACCCACATATAAAAGTTTCTTCATCTTCTTTGCATCTCCCCAATATTTGTCAAATTTTATTTTCATGCTCGTGCCCATTCATCTAACATCTAAAGAAGCACTTTTCATCCACACATTCAACAAACAACTCAAAGTGCTTATTTCTTGATAATAATCATTAGATGTAACATACAATGAGCCTAAAATCTTAAGAGTGATAGTGTAGAAAGTCTTTAAAAGATCAATCATCCTCTTAGCATTCTCCCAATCTAAAACTGTAGGAGGGCCATCTTCAAGATCAAGCTTGAAATACGGATCTTCAAGTTCAAATCGTTCAAATGCCTTCTCATATTGATGAGCAACACTCAACATCAAATAAGTGGAATTTCCTCTAGTAACAACATCAAGACACAACATCTTTTTGCACTCAATAGATTCAGTCACATAACAATCTCTAAACCTTTTCAATCTAGCAAGGGATTGTCTAATATACTTGACCGCTTCTCTAATCCTATCAACTGAGACATTTATATCTTTCAATCCATCCTTAACAACTAAAGCAAGAATATGAGCAATGCACCTCATATGTAGATATTTTTCCTTATAAAAAGAAGAACCCCGAGAAGTAAGTTTTCCTTTTAAGTAGGAAAGACATGTGTCATTTGATCCAGCATTGTCTATGATGATAGTAAAAACCTTTGCAATACCCCACTCACGGATACAACAATCTAGTTGTTTACCAAAATCCTCACCCCGATGACTTTCAATTGTACAAAAATTGATAATCTTTTTATGAAGATTCCAATCATTGTCAATGAAGTGGGTAATGACACACATATAATTTAATTGTTGTATAGAAGTCTAAGTATATGTAGTAATACAAATTGTTTGATCTGATGTTTTGAAATATTCAACCAATTTCTTCTTTTCATCAAAAAACAAAGCAACACAATCCTTAGAAATTGTCTAACGTGGTGGAATTTTAAATTTGGGCTGCAAGATAGTCACAAAGTCCCTAAACCCTTCCCCCTCTACAATAGAAAATGGTTGTTCATCTATAATGATCATTTGAGCTAGTTTCTTCCTACATAACTCTTGATCAAACTTCCAAGTAGTTAGACTACCAACACCTATAGACTCATTCCCATCACTTTGAGATTGTTTCAAATGGGAATGAGTTGGATTTTGAAGACATGACTCCATGTGACTATTAATTGAGCTAATTCCATTTTTCCTTGAATCACAACAGCAAATCTTACCACAATAATTGCATTTTCCCTTCCTTGCCCCTTCTTCATCGAAAAATGTAGTGAAGTGGTCCCACACTCTCGCCCTTGGAGTTATAATTTTTTTTCTCTTAGCCTTATCACTTGTAGTTGTTGTAGAATCTTGTTGGCTCGATGCTAGTGGTGCCATTTCCAAATCATTTTCGGAAGAGTTTTCCATCTTGTCTCTTCAAAACTGAAAATAAAATAGATATAAAAAAACTCATCCATAATCTGAAAATGTCATCTATAATCAGATAATCTGAAGAAATTGTATTAATTAACAAACACAAATATGAACTAAATTCAAATCTGAACTAAAAACTAAAATAAAAACTAAATTTCCCCTTCCTATTTCATAAGTCTGACTAAAAATAAACACAAATATGAACTAAACTAAAAACAAAACTAAATTTCCTTTTTCTTTAATTTACAGACCGTAACAGTCTAACAGATATAAGAATCAAGTTTAAAATACTAGAGTAGTAAAGTTATAGAAATTCTACTGAAATTGAAGATTGAATGCTGATGTTGTTATTGAGAGTCGAGATAACTTGTTGTTGCTGTTGCATGTTCCAGGAGCGCGCCAATAGGATGTGAAACACGCGGTGTTGATGACGGTGAACACTTGTTTAGGCAACTAGGCGAGAATGGTTGTTGTTTTTCAGAGCGGAAGAGTGAAGACTGAAGAGACAAGAGAGTGACGGGATTTTCATTTTTAATTTAGGGTTCTTAGAATTAGGATTTTTTTAGCATTACAGAATACGAATTGTGGTTGATGTGTTTGAATTGATGTAATCTCATTAATTAAACACGTGAGAGTGAATAAGTTATTGGGTTGGGCTTAGCTAATGGGTTGCTCTCATTTATTATTTAATGAATTGTGTAGTTCACCCTCTCTACTCCAATTTTCTTCTTCTTAGCCAAGATTGATTTTATGAACTTAGCATATTTTGGCATCTTCTCAAGCACCTCAACAAAAGGGATATTGATAGACAGTTTCTTGAAAACTTCAAGAAACTTGGAAAACTGGTTCTCATTTTCTAGCTTATTCTATCTTTGAGGGAACAGTAATGGAGGAACATATACAGAGGGAGGCACATATTTAGGCCTATGAACCTCTTCAACATCAGCTGCAGCCTCCGCTTTCTTAGAAATCTTGGCCTCAGTTATCACCTTTTCACTCTCTTCATTTATTTCATTGCACACATGGATAACATTACATTACTCATTTGTGTTCACCTCTGTATTGCTCGGGTATTGGCCATTCAGCTGACTAATCTAAAACTTCATGGATTTTAGTTGAGCCCCTGTGTTAACAGTGAACTTGTTGAAAGCAATTGTCAAGTTATCCACTTTTGCAGCTTCAACATCTATCTGATGTTTGGTGGAAGTCATGAAAGAACCCATAATATTCTCCAAATCTAGGTTTGAAGTTTCATTTATGACTCCATTTGTAGTGGAGAAGCCGAGAGGTGGCTGCTGAAAATTATTAGGATTCCCATAACTATGCTTACCATTATTTCGCTGCTCAAATTGATTATATGGGTTTCCTCCTTGATTTGGCTGGAAATTGTTATTGTAGCCACGTCCTTGCATATAATTCACATCTTCCACTTAATCTAGGACTATATCTACTTTCTCCGGCACATTCTCCACTGGGGCCAAGTTATTCTTTGTAAGCAAAGTAATCGCCTTAGCCATAGTTGACATCTGAGCTGTCAACTCCTTCAGATCATCAGAAGAAGATGAGATCTCGGCCACTCTCCTAACTAAGTTCCTCTAAGATGGCCACTGAGCACTGTTTACAGCCATTCTCTCCAACAACTCCATGGCCTCGTCTGCAGACAACTCCAACAGAGCTCCTCCAGCAGCTGCGTTTATCCGGTTTCTAGTGTGCTCCATCAAATTATTATAAAAATAGCAGACATGTTGATCTGCTCCAAATCCATGTTGTGGGCACTTTCTGATAAGGTCTCTAAACCTTTCCCACACTTCATACAGAGCTTCTTGGTCAGACTGTCGGAACTGAGTGATCTCGTTCTTCATCTTTAAGGTCTTGCTTGGTGGACAGTATTTGGATAAGAATTTCTTGCACAACTTTTCCCAAGTTCTAGTTGTGTCAGCCTCCAGTGATTGATACCACAACTTCACTTTATCTCGCAATGAGAATGAGAATAAGCAAAGTCGGATAACATCGGGGAACTGCGCCAGATGCGCATGTGGGTCTTCCAGTGATCCACCAAATTAGTTCTACTGAACCATAGAGATCAAAGATGGCTTGAGCTCAAAATTATTTGCATCTATAGCTGGCATTCCCAATCCTCCATAATGTCCAGTGACTTCCGGCTCCAAAGACTGTCGAATTGGTGGTGGGACAGCAGGTGGTTCTTGCTGTTGTTGTTGCTGCAACAATGTCTTTAGTACATCTATCTCTCGGCGTATAGCAGCCATCTCTTCTTCCCTGGTGACTGTCATTTTCTCAGCTCTGATTCTCTCTACATTTCTATGTCTTGCAAAAGCCTCAATCTCAGGATCTATTGGTACTAAATTTGATGTACCTCCAGATCTCAAATTCATACACTACCTGCTAAACACCA
Organism: Perilla frutescens; assembly: GCA_026008535.1. Taxonomy (NCBI): domain Eukaryota; kingdom Viridiplantae; phylum Streptophyta; class Magnoliopsida; order Lamiales; family Lamiaceae; genus Perilla; species Perilla frutescens. The sequence continues at coordinate 37,804,389 of BRKX01000012.1, forward strand.
AATAAATATCAGAATGTAGTAGAGAGAATAAAAATAAAATAAATAAAAATAAAATTAATACTGAATAAAATATACACTCTAAATTAAAGCTTAACAAATAAATCAAATATTAACCGTAAATTATGCCAGTCCCAGAAAACGGCGCCAAAAATTTGATCGGTATTTTATTTCACTAAATATACTACTCACAAGTTTACGATGCAAATGTAGCAAAAACTATGGTGAGCAAGGTCGTATCCACATAGACTGGCTAAGTAACTCGACTAACTACCTAATTCTATTATTTCACTTTATCTAGAGAACTGAATTAAAGAGTTGTTTTAATTAACTAAATGCTATAAATTAAATAAATAGATCAAGCAAAGAAAATGAGATAAACAGATAAAAGATGGATCCTAGGGTGTTGCTGTTAAATGAATTTCCCAATTTTCAGATAATTTACTCAACCAATTTAATTCTAAATCTTGTAGGAGAATCACCCAATTAATTACAGTCTCTCTCTCGAGTAAGTTATGAAAGTAGATTAGATTCTATTTCTTATCTCTCGATCTCGAATTATTATCTAACTCCAATTAGAACCTCAGATTTATTCTCCTCACGATACATACCAATCTCTCAATCTAACAAAGTCATGTTATCCAATCCTAATTCGTTAATCTACTAATCTCTCTCGAGTGAATAATAAATTAACTATACAAGTGTGAAAGCTAATCAATTCAATCACATAAGACAACAAAAATCAATGATGCATAAACAAGAAATAAAATGAAATAATAAATTACATCAAATCATAAATCCATTAACATTCAACAAACCCTAGAATCTTTAGAAGTTTAGCTACTCATACTGTATTCAAAATTCAAAGACAATAAACACAAATAAATAGTCAACATGATAGTTTCAATCAAATAAAGCATAAATAGAACTTAGTCTAGATGGTGCTTCTCGATCTCTGTGGTCTCTTCTATGTCCTCTCCATGATGTTCTCTGCTCTCTCTATAGTGTAAAAGTTCTTCAATTTTTTCATGCATAATGAACCTTAATATAGTGGAGGAAGTTCAAGAATGAAAGAAAATTCGGTCCAAGAAGAAAACTCACCAAAAATCGCCGAAAGGAGCACAGACCGTGCTCCCATGAGGACGGTCCATGCTCTTAATTGCGAAAACTCATGGCGTCGGGGAAAAACAGGAGCATGGGCAGTGCTCCCTTCTTCGTCACCTGACACACTTCACCGTTTTGGTCCGTTCTCACTTGTTTCTCATCCGATTGACTTGATTCTTTTTGAAACGCGCTTCTAACTTGCTTATCTATCTTCTTAGGCACTTTTCAAGCTCAATTTCATCTCACAAAATATTTGGCAATAAATCCCTTCAAAATGAGCAAAACGTGACACTACACAAAAAATGGAAAACTATGCGCAACTTGTCAATATATGCATGCAATGCACATTAACTCTCATCCAAATAGATCTCAAAAATGCATGAAAGCTATGAAAATGAAGAGTTTATCAATGGACCTAACAATGAACGTGTTCGTCATTAAAAAGTGCTCACGACTGAAATGAGCGACTTTTTTAACGATGGAAAGGTCTGTCATTAAAGCTTAGCGACTGAATTATTCTGCCATGAAATCTATGGTCGACCAACCTTTTAATGACGGAAACAATCCGTCATTAGCCCTTTTTAATGACGTAAAATCAAGATCTAATGATGGACGAATCTGTCACGATACCGCGACTTTTTGTAGTGAAGAACATCCCCCTAGTCCTGAAGTAGCAATCTCAACTGAATACTAGGAATTTTGAAAATTTGTTTGGAGTTTGGGCACCGATAATATGCATAGACAAATAAAAAGGCCGTTAAAGTGAAGAACGCCGGAGGGATGGCGTTCGTTCGCTCTCCAACACCCAAGTTAGCTAATGAAATTTCAGATTCAGATCAAGAAATATAAATTAAATGTAAGAATAAGAGTGATAGATATGCTGATGATATCTTCTATTTTCATGAAGTATCCCCGATGTCCTTCTTGTATGCTCATTTTTATAGGTTTCTCCTTTTAGAGTCGGTCATTCTATATAACGTGGTCCAATTTTGATTTTTTACCTTGATTTACTATGAGTTCTTTTGGGTCACAAATCTAGTAGTGTTTGGGACTTTGTTGGTAGCACAAAGATAAATAATTTCATTGGGCCAACATAAACTACCATTAATGGCTCCAACCATTTTTTATCATAACCAATATAATAAAATTTTATGTAAAATATAGCAAATGAAGACAATTTTTTTCTTTAATTTATGAATTGAATTTGTAGCTAGGGCTGAGAGGCGGTGGGTGGAAATAATAAAATTAAATAGAGAGATTAAAAAAATTGAAAATCTTATGTAGGGGAGTATTGTTGGAGAATGTAAAGCTTGATGATGGAAATTGTCAATGTGAATCCTAGATATTAAAGGTTTGTACCAATGGCAACTTTTTGGCTTTGATTGTTAAACTCTGTAGAATTGATGACGAGCAATTGGAGAGCCTCGGTTGATGCTATAATACGAATAGGTTTGTAGAAATTTCAAAAATAAAAGAGAAATTTGTATGAGATTTTTTATAATATAATAGAAGGGAGTTTGGGCATTTTACCCGTTAATATATACTCCATCCGTTTCGTTTTGTCTGCTGTTTTATAATTTTAATCTAGAATTAACAATTAATTTTTTGGACTAATATATCCCTCCCTTTTATATTACAAAAAATCCTATTCACTTATATTTTCCTAAAAAGTTGAAAAAAATTTCTCCCTCCATACATTTGTAAGGTTAAATTTTAGAGGCCTGTTAGATAATTAAACCACATAGGGCATGCAACAATCCAAATTCATACCCTAAATCAATTAACTCTATGATGATTAACCGAGATAAAATTATTAGCGGAAGCGTACCTGAATCCATAGTTCTTGAATCTCGAATTCTTGATGTGGTATGGATCTTCCAAACGATCGGCACCTTAGGTTTTCTGTAGAGAATTCTGTAGAAGGAATACAGATTCTATTTTTCTGTCTGCCGTCGTTTGGGGACCATAACCCTAACTTATAATAATAAGTTATCTAGAATTTGCAATTCGGTCCCTCAACAAATTGCAAATCTATTTATGGTATCTACACAATTAAATTCCATGACAATATTAATACCCTTTAATCCATAATTATAATCTTATTAGATCACTTTAATTGGATCACTTTAAGACAACCATACACATTTAATTAACATATATTAGTCCACATAAAAATTATTCCAACAATCTCCCACATGGACTATATATGTTACCGAAAAATGTGTAATACCTTATGAGCTCAAACTGTGCTGTCACAATAAGGGTGTCCCAAATAATCTCGTCCATTGATTATACAAGCATAGGACTAAAGAGGCCGTCATCACTATAAGCGTGAATAGACCCATCAATAATCACATATACCGATACAACCAAATGACATAGATCAATCATTGATGTGTAGCATGGAAATTACATGTTATGTGATCTATCATGCCTATTTCCAACTGGTCCACTTTATTCCATAGTGAGATCAAACATAATTAAAATAACAGAGTGTAATAAACCAAATAATTGAATACTTTATATCTGTACAGATTTATCCATAAAACACAAAATGTGTCCAAACCATATTATAGAGTTATAAAACAGTACAGACTCCCACATAACCAATGCATACTAAAATAAAATCACACCCATATGAGCAGTATGCTCATGAAAGACCTTGGGTGTTAATCCCTTAGTAAGCGGATCCGCAACCATTGAGTCTGTCCCTATATGCTCTATAATAATCTGTCCACTCTGTATTCTCTCCTTCACAACAAGGAACTTAATGTCAATATGCTTTGACTTACTAGAGCTCCTGTTGTTATTGGAATACATCACTGCTGAGTTATTGTCACAATACAACTTTAGTGGTCTTTCTACATTTTCAAAAATGCGCAGCCTAGTGATAAAATTTCGCAGCCATATTCCGTGATTGGATGCCTCAAAACATGCTACAAATTCAGCTGCCATGGTAGAAGATGCTATAAGTGTCTGCTTAGCACTTCTCCAAGAAATGGCCCCTCCCAGCCAATAAGAAAATGTAGCCCGAAGTGGATCTCCTACTATCTTGGCATCCAGCAAAATCAGAATCAGAATACCCGATGATCTCCAAATGATCTGATTTTCTGTATGTGAGCATGTAATCCTTTGTTCTCTGTAAGTACCTCATAACCCGTTTGGCTGCTTTCCAATGATCCATACCGGGATTACTTAAATATCTACCCAACATTCCAACAACAAAAGCTATGTCAGGTCTTGTGCATACTTGAGCATACATTAGACTCCCAACAGCCGAGGCATAAGGAATCTTCTGCATTTCCTTAATTTCCAGATCACCTTTTGGGCACTGATCAAGACTGAACTTGTCTCCTTTAGCTATAGGGGTATCACATGGTTTGCAGTTCTGCATGCCAAATCTTTGCAACACTTTCTCAATATACGTCTTTTATGATAATCCAAGAATACCCCGAGAACGATCTCGATGTATCTGGATTCCTAATACAAAAGAAGCTTCCCCAAGATCTTTCATCTCAAAATTCTTTGATAGAAATTTCTTAGTATCGTGCAGCATGACAGAGTCATTGGCGGCAATCAGAATGTCATCCACATACAAAACCAGAAAAATACACTTACTCCTACTAAACTTGTGATACACACAATCATCAGCAGCATTAGTCTCAAAACCAAACGAGACTACTACTTGATGAAACTTGTGGTTCCACTGACGAGAAGCCTTCTTGAGTCCGTAGATGGATTTCTTTAATTTGCAAACCATAGATTTTGGATCTCCAGACACAAAGTTTTCTGGCTGCACCATATAAATCGTCTCATCAATGTCACCATTGAGAAACGCTGTTTTTACATCCATCTGATGCAACTCAAGATCAAAATGTGCAACTAACGCCATAATAATTCTAAAAGAGTCTTTCAAAGAAACCGGAGAGAAAGTCTCTTTAAAATCAATGTCTTCTCTTTGAGTAAAGCCTTTAGCCACAAGACGAGCCTTATATCTTTCCACATTACCTTTCGAATCCCTTTTGGTTTTAAAAATCCATTTACAACCAATAGGCTTCGCACCTGCAGGTAATGGGACAAGATCCCAAACTTTATTGTCTTGCATTGACTTGTACTCCTCATTCATGGCATCTATCCACTTTTGAGAGTTTGGATCATTCATGGCTTGATGGAAATTGATAGGATCATTTTCCATCATTCCACTATTTTCCTCACTTTCTAGGAGATATACTTCATAATCATCCGGAATAGCATTTCTCCTATCTCTCGTGGACCTTCTTAATGGCATTAGTTCTTGAGGTTGTTGAGGTTGTTCTTCTTGAATTACTGTATTATCCTGAGTGGGAAGATTTTCAATATTATCTTGTTGAGGTTTCAAATCTACTTCTCGACTAATCACAGGAATCGAAGCCTGAAAATCATCAGAAGTAGTAGTAGGAGTCGAGACTGACACCTCCTCAAAAGTAATATCTCTAACCTTATTTCTCCCCCCAAACTCAACATCATCAAAGAATACTGCATTTCCCATTTCAAAAATTATTTTTCTAGTGGGATCATAAAACTTGAAACCCCTTGATTTTTCTGAATAACCAATAAAGTAGATGTTTACTGTTTTGGGGTTCAGTTTCTTTTCATTTGGCCTATAAGGCCTAGCCTCAGCTGGACATCCCCAAATATGAAAGTGCTTCAGACTAGGCTTTCGCCCGTTCCAAAGCTCAAAAGGTGTTTTTGCAGCTGCTTTAGTTGGTACTCTATTGAGAACATAAGCTGCGGTTTTCAATGCTTCTCCCCAGAGTGATATTGGTAAGGATGAATGACTAATCATACTCCTAACCATATCCTTTAGAGTTCGATTTTGTCTTTCAGAAACACCATTCATGCTAGGCGTTCCCGGCATAGTGTACTGTGGGACGATTCCACATTCCTCTAGGAAGATAGCAAAAGGACCTGGACGTTGTTCGCCTGAGCCATCAGATCTACCATAGTACTCACCACCACGGTCAGATCGTACAACTTTAATTCTTTTGTTGAGTTGATTCTCAACTTCAGCCTTAAAAATTTTGAACTTGTCCAGGGCCTCAGATTTCTCATAAATTAGATATAGGTACCCAAATCGTGAGTAATCGTCTATAAATGATACAAAATAAAGTTGACCATTCCAAGAAGCCGTAGGGAATGGCCCACAAATATATGTATGTATCAATTGTAAGACGTCTGTAGTTCTGTTGGCACCTAATCTCTTTATTTTGGTCTGTTTTCCTTTAATACACTCAATACAAACATTCAGATCCGAAAAATCAAGTGTATCTAAAATACCATCTGACACAAGCCTCTCAATTCTAGTTTTTGAGATATGACCCAAACGCTTATGCCATAAATTTGCTGAATTTTCATTATTTAATTTTCTCTTAGTACCTCTAGATTCAACATGCAAGGATTCATTATAGGAAGTAATAATATCGAGCACATAGAGATTGTCATAAGCACTTAATGAACCAGTACCAACCACATTGGAATTTAAAGAAAGACTGAACTGATAATTCCCAAATGAACAAGAAAAACCATATTTGTCCAATAAGAAAATAGAAACCAAATTCCGTCTAAAAGACAGTACAATAAAAGTGTCTTTCAAATCCAAAAAGAAACCAGTTCTTAATAACAATCTAAAGTGCCCTATTGCCTCCACTTCCACCGACTTGCCATCTCCCACATAGATGTATCTTTCACCATCAATTGGCTTTCGGCAGCTCAGGCAACCCTGCATTGAAACACTTATATGAATGGTAGCACCAGAATCTAACCACCAAGTGTTACCAGGTACTGAAGCTAAATTAACTTCAGAACAGACCAAAGTAAGAAATGTACCTTTCTTTATGCGCCAAGCGCGATATTTGGGACATTCCTTCTTTTGGTGTCCAGGTTTGTGACAAAAGAAACAGTCATCCGAATTCTCTGTTTTCTGTTTCTTTTGTACTGGACCCTTATCTTTAGCAGCTTTCTCAACCTCCTTAGTTCTTTTGCCCTTATCTTTGGAAGTACTAGCCAACTGAGCAATCTCAGTTCTTTCTTGCTTCAACCTTTCTTCCTCTTGTACACAGTATGAAATGAGTTCATTAAGAGTCCATTTCTCCTTTTGACAGTTATAGTTGACCTTAAACTGTATGAAATGAGCTCATTAAGAGTCCATTTCTCCTTTTGACAGTTATAGTTGACCTTAAACTGACTGAACTGTGGAGGAAGCAATATCAGCACTAAATGCACGAGTAAGTCCTCAGACACCTCGAGCTTTAGTGCACTTAATTTTGAAGCAATATGAGACATCTGCATGATGTACTCCCTTATGTTTCCCTTGCCCTTATACTTTAGTGAGATCAAGTTAGCTAAAAGCGTACTTGTCTCGGCCTTATCGTTTTTCACAAAACGTTTTTCAATTCCTGCAAGGTACTCTTTGGCAGTACTAATTTTCTCAGATGCAGTGCCTCGAAAGGCTTCTGGAATGTCGCGCTTAATGATCATGAGACTAATGCGATTCGAGCGATCCCACTTCTCAAAGTTCCACTTTTCATCCGCAGAACTTGCATCCGTCAGAGAAGCGGGTTTGTCAACTCTTAGCGAATAGTCCAGATCCATACAGCCCAAAATGATCAGAATGTTTTCTTTCCAATCCTTAAAGTTTGACCCGTTAAGCATATGAGTGTTGTTGGTGTTAGCAGAAATAGAAGTAGCAGACATCATAGCTGAACAGAGAACAAAAACCAAAATTAACTTTCATGCTCACATAAAACTGTATAATCAATATCAAATTCAAATAAATTGATAACATCTCGAGGCACCGGACACAACATTAATATCAAGTCTGTGGACAGTAATATTAATTTGCAAGTGGATACCTCTGTGTGGTGATCAAATACTGACAATAAATCCTGTCAAACAACAGTCTTCCTGTGGGCCGACATATTGTTTACATGGACAACCTCATAATTGTCACGCATTTATCACTACAGGTGTTTGTGTATTTCGGCCAAATATTAACCTTCATGTGGGCCGGCTAATATCCGCATGAAGATACACTCACACAAAACATCTAATATTTTCCATGAATAAATCTACACAGAGAGGTCACTGTGGCGACTTCATGTTTCAATAAATTCACTTTAAATATAAGACAAATTAATAAGGAACATGAGATGCACCAAAATAATTTAAAATTTGATTGACTATTAACTTTAATTCGGGGAAAAATTAGCCGAATAGTCGAAATTAATTTCGACAGCCATAGGTGCCGAAAGTTTAGCGCATAATCATGTAAAATTAATTCCAGAATCATGTTAATCTTGACATGCTGAATCCAGTAGTACAAATAAATACAGAATGATAGCACAACACCACTGTATAAATTGAATCCATAATGAAGATGCAAAAGTGGACTAAATCCAAGAATCCAAAAACAATACCCATAACTGACGTAAGCAATGAATTGTAATCAAGCGAAACATAAATAGTATTACAAAAATTGCTATTGATTTCCGTGAATCTGTGTAGTAAAAAAAAAAAAAAAGACTTTTCTGTATGACCAAATCAATTGGAATTCAAGAGTTCCAATCACATGAATTGTAATTAAAAAATACCATCTGACATAACCAATGTCATGATTGTTCTCGGTCTGCGTGAAATCACTATATGAAACTCTTAAGCTAGATAAACAATTCACGCAATCACATAACCAAACCATCTGAATTTCTGGATTTCGCAATTTAATAAATATCGCATCGTTATTCCATAGCCAAATAAATTACGAAAACGTATAATTCACGTTATTCCAATTGAATCGAAAATACAGAAGCCAAAATCCGAATTCACCAAAAAATCAAAATTCAAGATTTATCAATCTTTATTCACAGATCTCAGAGAATCATACATAGAGTGCTCTGATACCATCTGTTAGATAATTAAACCACATAGGGCATGCAACAATCCAGATTCATACCCTAAATCAATTAACTTTATGATGATTAATCGAGATATAATTATTAGCGGAAGCGTACCTGAATCCATAGTTCTTGAATCTCGAATTCTTGATGTGGTATGGATCTTCCAAACGATCGGCACCTTAGGTTTTCTGTAGAGAATTCTGTAGAAGGAATACAGATTCTATTTTTCCGTCTGCCGTCGTTTGGGGACCATAACCCTAACTTATAATAATAAGTTATCTGGGATTTGCAATTCGGTCCCTCAACAAATTGCAAATCTATTTATGGTATCTACACAATTAAATTCCATGACAATATTAATACCCTTTAATCCATAATTATAATCTTATTAGATCACTTTAAGACAACCATACACATTTAATTAACATATATTAGCCCACATAAAAATTATTCCAACAAGAGTGTCAAAATATATAAAACAACAAACAAAACTCCCTAACTTATAATAATAAGTTATCTGGGATTTGCAATTCGGTCCCTCAACAAATTACAAATCTATTTATGGTATCTACACAATTAAATTCCATGACAATATTAATACCCTTTAATCCATAATTATAATCTTATTAGATCACTTTAAGACATCCATACACATTTAATTAACATATATTAGTCCACATAAAAATTATTCCAACAAAAGTGTCAAAATATATAAAACAACAAACATTTTAACACAAGAAAAAACCTAAAACAACAAACAAAACTAAACGGAAACAGAGTGAGTATAACATTAGCGTATTAAATATGACGTACGATCGGGGACATAGGCGGCCAAACTGATCAAACATCTCCCACAATATTATATACATTTCTTGAATATCTATACTTCATGAATTTAAATCTTGAATTAAAGATAACCAGATCATAATTGTGATATTTTAAAATAGATCTATTTTCGTACAAAATTATTAAAAGTTTGTAGCAGGTGAGGGGCATCATTAAATATATCAACTTAAAATATTTCTTAGTTAATGATTTAATTCCCGAATAAATTAACATCAAATATGCATGTTAATAATTGGTGTGTGGCTACCTAATTACCTAATCGATCACGGAGTATAATTAATTGATTAATTAATTATTTCCCTCGAGTCTCAATGTAGATGTAGACCCCTCATATCTCAATTTTTGATACGATATGATTAATTAATCGTTTAATTTTCGTTATTTAAACCTAGATAACTTTCTTTTCAAACTTTGAATAGTCAAAAAGTCTTCATGCTATTAAGAATATATATAGTCCTCTTGACTTACCATTTGAAAGTTGGTAGGGAAAATAAATAATAATGTTGAGGTTTCGTTAATTTCAATTAATAAATCCGGAAAAAGGATGGGAATGAGCTGAGTTGCAGGGATATATCTATATATATACATTGTTGTTGATCTAGCTTGGCAATTCAAGCACACACACACAGACAAGAGAGAGAGAGAGAGAGAGAGAGAGAGAGAGAGAGAGAGAGATGGAAAACAAAACGAAGGGTAGAGTGTGTGTAACTGGTGGAACTGGTTTTCTTGGATCATGGATGGTGAAAAGGCTTCTTCAACATGGTTATTCTGTTAATACAACTACAAGGTTTCACCCAGGTATATCCCACTTAATTATATCACCCTATTGTAAATTGCCAGTTATTATTTTTGTTCTTAAAAAAGGGTAAAGGTGTAAATACCCCAATTTTTATTACATTTACTTTGAGGGCAGATTTGCCTCTAACTTTTGTTTTTGGACCACCCCACCTTTATCTCGATAGTTAAATATCCCCAAACTTTTTGTGGACCATATTAACTCTACAAAAACGCTATACTATACCACTCATTGATGGACATTATAAAATGAATAAATTACGTATATAGGTAATAAAAAAAAAAAAAAAAAACCGAATAGTCCCAACTTTAATTTATCATAAAAAAATGAGTCAATAGCCCAAAAAATGATTGTGATCTCTTTAATTTAAGATATATATTTGCGTATTGATATTTTTCACATTTTTCAACGTATCAAATTATTGAGAAGATATGATAACAATTTGGATATATATATACACACACGAAAGATTAGAATGTTATATATATTTTATTTTACTCCAACTTATTTTGACTGAATAGATATTATCATACTTTTATGTGTGAATATCCCATCTATATTAGAATATAGTAAGTACACCTTATGCATGATACATGTTTAATAATTAAATAAATTATTTTGGGGAGATAATAGTAATTGCAAAATGATTAATACTTTGATTTTATTTAACTATCATATTTTTTTAATTAATTATATATTCACAAAAATAATGGATATATTTGTCCCATAAAAATGGTTGTTTCGACATATATAATTGATCCAAAAAACATGTTAGGGGTGGGAAATATCCCCCTCGAGCTACATGTTGGGAGGTATTTGCCCCATAAATTTTTTTCATGGACTTAAGTATTCCAAAAAAAAAAAACGTTTGGGAGGAATTTGATTCTCCAAATAAACGTTGTGTGTATTTGCACTTTTACCCAAAAAAATTGTGCATTATTTTCAATCTTAACACATATACATGTCATGCATATACCTATAATAAACTATAATGATATCAATTTATACACACGTAATTAATATTATTCACATTAGAGTTTACAATAGAAGATATGTTTATCCATCCACGAAATATACATGAGATAGAACAAGCAACAATCTCCATCTATCCATGTGTAAGTTTGAAGATTAATTTATTCTGCATTTAAAAAAAAATGGAATTTGGCAATCGGCATGCAGAGAAGAAAAGGGACACGAGCTACCTCACAAACCTCCCCGGCGCATCAGAGAGGCTAAAGATCTTCGAAGCAGACCTCGACAGCCCCGGCAGCTTCGCGGCGGCGATCGAGGGCTGCGTGGGAGTCTTCCACGTGGCTCACCCTCTCGATTTCGAGGAGAGAGAATCAGAGCAAGTGAAGATCAAAAGAGTCGTCAACGGCTCCATTGGCATTTTGCAGGCCTGCGTCGACTCCAACACTGTAAAACGCGTCGTTTATTGCTCGAGCGTGGCGACGGCGACCTTCACCGGCGAGGCTGGTGGCTCGGAGATGATCGACGAGAGGTCGTGGAGTGATGTGGAATTTCTCCGAAGTTTGGGGGTGTTTGGAGGGCCGTATATGGTGACGAAGACGTTGGCAGAGAAAGCAGTGGTGGATTTTGCAGAGAAAAATGGATTGGATGTTGTCACCATTCTTCCTTCATGGATTCATGGCCCTTTCATTTGCCCTTACTGTCCTGATTCTGTCTGCATATGCATGGCCCTCATTCTAGGTACATATCTTCTCTTAATTAATCATGTCTCGTGTTTCAATCTCGTATTTCATTTCATAATTAAACCGTGTAGGTGACAAGAAACATTACGTGAGACTTGTGAGGACTAGTTTGGTCCACGTGGACGATGTCGTGAGAGCCCATATTCATCTTTTCGAGCATCCCCAAGCGAAAGGGAGATATATTTGTTCTAATGTAGACATTACAATTCATAAACTACATGAATTTCTCTCTGCTAAGTACCCTGAATATGAGCTACCAACCAAGGAGTAAGTTTTAATTTCTTTTCTTTAAAAATAAAAATAAAAATAAATTAGTCATCACCGTAAAATGTAAGTCGTCTAATATAATTACATTAAATTCTTCAATTGATTTATGCAGTTTGTTTAATGATCTCCCACCTGTTGCATTCCCCGGGCTATCAACTCAAAAACTACTGGAAACTGGATTCAAGTATGAAAATGGGCTCCAAGAAATGTTCAACGGGGCCATAAAATCATGCAAAGAAATTGGTCTTATTTAGTTGTATTATTCCATGTGAGTCTACACTCGATCGATGTAACATCTATATATGGTACATTTTAATTTTAAATATAAATCGACGCATTATCCTATGTAATTGTAATGTAATAAATTCATACATAATTAAATAGAAATCATACAAATATATGTTCCACAGCAATATTAATCACAATCACCGAACTATAAAAGTCCAAGCCTTTTGCAACTCTCCACAGCTCCATCATACATTGCTTCCAACCCATAATTATACTCGAACCCCATCTCCAAAAGTTTCTTGGATGAAATCCTCCTACTCACTTTCCCGCCCCTGTTCTCTCCCAAAGAACTGCACAAAAAACATTAGTGTCAGACCGTCTCACAAGTCAAGATCCGTCACATAATAGTACTGATCACAAAAACAACAAAAAAACGGAACAAGAAAAAATAAACTTACTTAGGAGCTGCAATCTGGTAGTGAGGATATCTGGTACAAAGAAGTTTGTACAATTCATGAAGTGAAGTTTGAACGGCAGAACAAATGTATCTCCCTTTTGCATCAGGACACTCCAGGAGGAAAATGTGCGCGCTCGCCACATCATCAACATGGACTAGATCAGTTACCCCCTCTACGAACTGGTCTGCATTGCCTGCAAATGAATTAATTTGAGGGCGTGATCAAGAAGGCAGATCGAGCAAATCCCTTCCACAAATCTATCAGCGTGATCATAGGAACGAACCCAAGAACATAGCCATCAACACGAACACAGAGGCGGGACAACGGGGGCAGATGAAGGGGCCATGGATGTGAGAAGGAAGCAGAGTGACTAGTTCAAGTCCATTTTTCTCTGCAAACTCTAAGGCAGCTTTTTCTGTGAGAGTCTTGGCCACAGCATAAGAAGCCACCAATGGTGCTGCTGATTTGTGGATGTGGTCGGGATCGGACCAAGATTCCTCGTTGATGATGGTAGAACTCATGTTGTCGGAGAAGATGGCGGTGGTTGCGGAGGAAGTGTAGACGGCGCGTTTCACTGTCTTGGCGTCGAGGCAGGCCTGCAGAATGGATAGTGTGCAAGTGGTGGTGATTTTGGTGGTTGCGGCTTCGTCGGAGTTCATTGGATGGGCGACGAGGAAGACTCCGACACAGCCTTCGATTGCTGGTCGGAAACTGTGGGGGTGATTCAGATCAGCCTCGAAAATCCTAAGCCTTTCTGATGCACCTGGGAGATCTGTAAGAAACCCAACTTCTGGTGTGTGTGTGGGGTGGATTAGTATTGAAATTTATGGTAATTGATTAACAAGATTTTGAAAATTTGTGAAATTGAAGGAAAACAAACCGGTATTAGATGATCTAACAGTGGTGTTGACAGAGTAACCATGTTGAAGAAGTCTCATGACCAGCCAAGATCCAACATATCCAGTTCCACCAGTTACACACACTCTCCCTTTCCCTATATTATTTTTGTCTGTGTTTTCCATCCCAACACATGCATGCATTGTATGGATTTGTTACATTGAATTAAATCTTGATCAATTTATAATTGATGATATATTTATATATATATATATATATATATATATATAGAGAGAGAGAGAGAGAGAGAGAGATGATAGTGTTTGGTGGTTATATTTCTTCGGAAATTAAGTAGGCATTAGATACAATCGAACTCATGCGTAAGAGATGTGATCAGTAGTCATGTTACTAGCGTGGACCTGAAAATTCGATCCTTCAACAAAAACATTTTCTTGAGTCTACGACTCTAAATCTTCTTCTCTGTTAGAGCGTCAGTCTTCAAAAAAGGCATAACATAAATGTTAACACCGTTAGTTTTTTCATTAATTAAAATGGGTTAAACTCAATTCTATCACCTATGAATGTTAATCGGTCAATTTGAAACCATGACAAAATAGCTCGAAATTAAGTGGGTTGGCCCAAATATATAGCCCAATTTTTTTATTGTTTATCTTTATATTTTGATTAATATTGAAAATTTCATGTTTGATGTAATTTAATTTAAGCACTAATAAAAATATAATTGTTTAAACTTAGATGATGTCATTAATTAATTAATTAGAGGCAAATTGTGTTATATTTAGTGTTTATTTATTAAAATTAAAAGTTAGACGAAATGAATGGATAAATTTATACATATTAAATGCTTTTTGTAAACTTTTTGGCCCAATAAGATAACCCGAAAATCGAAGCGTTAGAATTAGGGTAAAAATTTTCCAGCTCGAAGAAAATCTAGCCCCTACCTCGATAGGCCTACCTGAAACCGAGCGGATTGGCCCGTTTGACATCCCTATTTACATCTACTGATTAGAACAATTTGAAAAGCGACTATTTAATAATGAATTCATGATACAGCCTAAGAATTTTGGAATTTATATAGAATTAAGATAATATCTATGTATTATTGATCTTCACAAATAATGTCTATAATGAATTATTCCAAAAGTTATGATGGAGTTTACATTTTTTTCTTGTGACCTTTCTAAATAATTTAATGTAAACATAATTTTTTTTATTATTATTTAATTAAGCTCTTAAATTATACTCCATCCGTCTCAATCATATAGACTTGCTTTTCTTTTTGGATGTCCCAATATATAAATAGATTTGTTTCTAAATATATTTAGCTCATTTACTAATATATATATATATATATAATACACTTCTATTTAATATATTTACATTAAACATTAATTCATTATCAAAGAAATAAATATGAGCATATTAGAAAGTAAAGTTTAATTATGTTTTCCAATAAAATTTTTAATCATTGTAAAAAATTCAATTAGCCTATATGAATGAGATGGAGGGAGTAAATTTTATTATATTTATACAACACCATAAAACATAAAATAATCGCACGAATCGCACGGGTACAAACTAGTTAGAGCTTGTTTGCTAGATAGTATAAGGGTGTGATAAATACCTATGACATCCTAATACTTTGTTTGCTAGCAATATTGAAGCCCATGATTATGCAAGGGTCCGGTATGTGTTAACCACTTATATGGTATAACATATCACACCCTGTTGGTGGGATATTTAATGCCATACAGAATTATTAAAAATTATAGACTAAAATAACTTTGCAGATATTAATTAAAAATGTTATTATAGAATATTTATGCAATATATGGTAACTAATTAAAAGATATTTTAGGAATTGAAATTTTATAGAGAATCTAATACATCTAAGCAAACAATATATTATTAATACATATATTTTAATACACCAAAATAAACATGATATTGATATCTTATATGGTGAAACACATCATATGTCAAACACATCCAACCTTATACCATACAGCCTAGCAAACGAGCCCTTAATTGAGACTACATCATTTCAGAAACACTATAAGAGTAGAATAGGAATTTTAAATGATATTTATATTTTTGTTTTAATTTGATATAGCTAGAAAAATGTTGGCTATATAGAACCTTCATTATTCTTGATGAGAAAAGCACAGATATAGTAACCAACATATGTAAGACTCGATGGTGCCTCCGATTTTTATTTTTAATTAAAAAATATTTGTAAAATATTTTTTAAATTATTTTTTAGCGATATTAACGGCGATATTAGTATATATTAATTATGTTGGTTCTGTTTTTTCACCTCCTACTTTGTGAACGGCATTGGTGTGTTTTTTTAGTGATATCATGTAAAAAAACACAACATTATCGTTAACATAGCAGGATGTGGAAAGGAAAAAGAGAGAGAGAGAGAGAGAGAGAGACCAACATAATTAACATATTGTTAAGGAGTAAAATATGTCCTCAAAAAATTATTTACAAAAATATTTTAAAAATATTTTTTAATTAAAATTTGAAAATTGGGTTATGATGCACGGTCGAATTTCCAACAAGGCAACAATGTATATGAGTTTTGGGTTGGGTTATGGTTTTATTTATAATAGGCTTACTCTTTTTGGGCTGGTAATAGAATTCCCAAAATGAGGGCAAAAGTGAGATATTTAAAAAATGTATATATTTAAATTAATATTGAGCATTGTAAAAAAAAAAAAATGGGGCTTTTATTTAGAATTACCCATCCCAAAAATGATATTATAATTCTTAAAATAGAAGGAACAAGTAATAGTTAGCGCACACTAGAGAAATATATTTGTGTTTTAATATTTTATATTTTATCTATTAAAATTATAGCTTAATTTGATAATAAATATACAAATATAAAAAAATGTAAAATTAAAATGGAAATTGTTATGCACAACACGTGTGTAAATACATGTATGACATATAATATAGGTCAAATATATACTTGTGTTATGATCTTAAGTATGTTTTGCAATGACCCGATCTTTAAAATATGCTATAAAAATACATATTAACTTTCCACATTATTATAAAAATGTCGTATGATCTAATTTCTAGTGCCAGATTACCGACAAGTCAGATCGAGATCTAAATTGTAAAATGATATGCAAAATGATTATTAATCACAACGTTAAATATAATTTTTCACATAATTTTAAATACAAATCTCAGATATTTACAAGCCAACATCGAAAATTGAATTTAATAATATTTTTACAAAAATATTAAAAGTTTAGGTCTGTTTTGACTTTTGTTAAAGTTCCTAACACTTCTACTACGTATACTAAAATTCATAATATAAATATATATTTGACCTATAACTTATATGGAATAAAAACAAATATTTAATAAAAGACTAGTTTTGGAATAAATTAATATTTTATAGGTGCACATTTCTTTTATCGCAAATACTCATGTACATAAAATGTATATCAGACGGTCAACGCATTGACCGGGTCAACGCACATTGACTCAGTCAAAACATTGATCAAAAAAATCATGAAAAACGGGTGATACTTTTTAGAGATACAACTGATACTTTTTTTAATTTTGAATGATACTTTTTAGTGTTTCAATTGATATTGATCTTAATAGTTTTTTTCTCTTTTTTTTTTTTCTGGTCAATACTTTTTATCGGATTTTTTGATCAAAGCATTGACCAGATCAACACGCGTTGACCGGGTCAACGCGTTCACCGTCTCATGTACATCTTATGTACAGGAGACTTGCCCTTCTTTTATATATATATATATATATATATATATATAGAGAGAGAGAGAGAGAAGTCTATAGTGTGTTAGGGCTTGTTTGTTTATATTTCTAAATGAAATTTTCCCACTTTTATTACTTAAAACACCGAAAACACGTTTGTTTTACTTATTTTCAATTCTAGTTTTCACTTTTTTCAATCATATATATATATATATCATTATAATGGGATCCATTATTTAAATATTCACCGATCCATCATAACCATACAAATATTTATTTTTTCATCTCAACTACAAATTCAAATTCAAAAATATAATCAAATAAACATATTTCCATTTTCTAAACCTATAACTCTAAACAATAAATCATTAATCATAAAAAAATTATTACATTTTTTCAAAAATCAATATACCTCGTAAATCGAACTGAAAATGTTGAAAATTGAAAATTGATGTTGAAAATAAAAACAAAGAAGGGCTTAGTGTTCCCCAATCTTAATAATAATAATAAAAAAAAACATGATTTTATTATTTTTGTTCAATTGTCCAGAAGTTTCTACAATTTTCTTTTTAGCTACACCGGCCACAGCCACAGTGTGCCATTCTCCTTACCAGTCACCACTCTACTACTACTACTCTCTCTCTCTACTCGCTCTCTAGTTCAAGGTAATTTATGACTCTGTTGTGTTCAAATTTTTATATGAATTTGATGATAGATCATTAGATTCTTCCAAGTCTTTAAAAAATTATTTCTTGCCTGATTTCACATTTTGTCCAAAATATAGAGTGGGATTATACTGGAAAAATTATGGGTTTTGATCGTGTTTTGCTGGTAATTCGTAACAGGCACACACACATACGCAGAGAAAGACGTCATTTTAGCTAAATCCCACACGATTCTCCTCTTGAAATAAAATTACTACATTATTTGTATGGTTGTTGAATTCAATATTATGGTCTAATAAATTTAATCACAGGTCGTTTTGATAATTGGATAAAATGGCTTTTTTTGGAGGGAAAGATCCGTTTGATCACCCGTTCTTCACTCAGCCTTTTGGTGGATTGTTTGGTGGGAAGAACCCGTTTGATGATCCCTTTTTTACAAGCAATTTTGGTAGTGATTCGGGTTCCCGTAAGCAAATTTCCATTGAAGAGCTGAACCCTGATTATGATGGTGCCGATGATGCTAAAACTATGCCTAAAAAAGAACTCATTCCATTTAAGGATTCAAATGAATATTCATCAGGTTCAGGTATATGTTCTTCTTACCTCTATTTGTCATGCATTTTCCTTTGCAATCGAATTTAATGAATGACTATTTGGTTGTGGAATACCAGATGTTTGCTGAACAGTAGGGTTCTATCGATGTTAATTGTTTTGTTTATGTTGCCCTTGAAATTAGAGTGGGAAATGGTGTGTATATGGGAAATGATAGTCATATATAATCAGCATGTGACAAGTTGTAATCATCACCCAGTTGAAAATGTATCTTGTTGCTTATGTATCTGGTACTTGGTGAATGGTGGAGTCTAGATCCAGGTTATCAGAGTTTTAGCTTCCAGAGAGTGGCGTATGGGGGTGCTGATGGGATGTACTACACCTCCTCTGTTGGGAAAAGAACTGGGGGAGATGGGGTGAGTCATTTTTCAACCTGAGGAATACGGATTTTGATATTAAGCATCCGTGGTACTTATTTTGATTGTTGCTTCAAAAGGTGTTTTTGATGGAGATGAAAGAAGAGGATCGGATGGTTGGTGAATCGCTGCATACCATTTCAAAAGGGATACATGATAAGGTAATAATTAATTTAATTGCCATCCCTACTAAAACGTATGTAATTTGCATAATACGAAATGTGGTAAGATGGAAGTTTCATGGTTAATCGTTGTCTTTCCCATAATCAGAAATTTTTGAGAGGGCGGTATTGTCTGTGTAAATTTGATGAATTACTTTATCATTGTCTTTGGTTTACTAATTTATCTCTCCAACGAAGCTGATAGGCCATTGATAGATGTTAGTCTCATGATTCGTGTTTTCTAATTTGAAGGGGCATTCTGTTACAACCAAACAATCTAAGGATGGCAGAATGGACTCCTTGCAGACGTTACACAATTTAGAAGAAGGTTTGGTTCCTTCCCACTATGTCAGAGGCAAGTTTATGTGAAATGTGGCTGAGCCTTAACATTCGTTCCATACCATTGTTAGATGAGCTTGCTGGCTTTGAAGAAAATTGGAAAACTACTGCTGAGAACGTTTTGCCTGGATGGAGCAATGGCTTCAATTTACTCGAGAATGCAGGTACACAGTACACTGCCTGAATTGTATAATTTTTTTACTGTTGGTAAGAATTTGTTTCTCTCTTCTTCATGAGAGAAGCGAATAAGCTCAATATATGAACTGTTAATGGCGGATGTATTATGTGCAATACCATAGTTAGAGAGAGGTCAGGTTGCTAAATTTTTTTCATGTACTCTTTTTGCATGTGATTATTTGTTCTTTTATTATTTTTCTGATACTTGATCAATTAACTATATATTTAACTTAATTTGACCAAAGTGTGAGACTTGAGAATGGGGAGTGATAATATATTGCACTATCCATTTTATAGCAAAAGATACAAAGGAAATTAAAGAAACTCCATATATAAAGAGTGTAAAGAGGGAAAAAAAAAGCCTGGTTATCCATTTATTTTGAGCTGCCAGATCCTTCTCCGCCATGAATTGCATGTTTGACCAAGAACGGATTGGGTCCATTTGTATGAAGCTCATGTGTTTTTCTATTCTGCAAGCATATGGGAGCTTTTCAAGTGTGAGTTGTCTTAACATACATTGTGATTTTGCAGGTTCTAACAGTAGTGCATGGGACGATTTTGCTGGTTCGATTGGTTGGGGTGGCTGGCCTTTCCAACCTCTGGAGTATTATGGAAATGGTGGAGCACAAGCAGATGGGGAATCCACAGAGCCATCTTCTCGTGGTACCTCCCGAAGAATTGTTCCTGTAGAGTAATGTCTCCTTTCTTATAGTCTGTGGTAAATAAACTTATGTTAATGCTGCACATCACTACTTAACTGGTGTTTGTATTTATAGTATCAGCTTATTAACTGTATGTTTGCTACTTTTGAAGTTGTTGAATCACCAACTTCCACTTTGTTTTTATATATTTATATATGTGCATACATCTTGTTAAAAGTAAAGGCTAGGTGCACAGTTTATTGACATATTAGTTTGTTGTTACATGATTGTCTTCCAAGGTAAAATTCCAAAAACATCAAAAAAAAAAAATCTATTTAATATTGGAGAAAGACGAATTGAGCTTGTAAAAGTGCTCTTCCCCTGTTGATTCATCAACTTCAAAAACCCACCCTCTTTTCTCCTTGACATGGCCAGCACCCGGTATTCTGTTGCTAGACATGGGCAGAAATTGAGCTCCCAAACCACCACTTCTCCACCACCGCCACCCTCCGCCGCGGAGGGCATTGTATCCCACGCACACAAAACCACCACTTCCACCACCCCGCGCCACCCTCTCTTGTTCACCGCCAAATATTTTGCAGTCCATAAGGACGAAATCTGCACTTGTATATTCGCTAGACAGCAAGTTCCATGCATCCCCTACAGCAAACTCCACTGTGTTCGCATATTGGCCCAGAGCTTTTCTTGATGCAGCCAGCTCCTCCACGCTGCAGAGGATGCAGACCACGTGGCCTCCCGTCTGCCTCGACGCGCATACAAGGGCCAGGGCGGCCACCCCACAGCTCCCGGCAGAAGCCATGACCATAAGCTTGGAGCTATGGCCGGCTGCGAGGGCAGCCAGGAACGCCATTGTAGTAGGCTCATTCCCTTTCTTGCCCTGCTAACATAATGCACATTGAGAATTCAATGATATCAGTGTTTGCAATGTGGTAATTCAGTGCAAGAAAGCATGAAAAAGTACAGCATTTATCACCATTGTTAGCGCTTGGAGATAGGCTTTTGTGGCGTTTTCAGCAGACCAGGAGGCCATTATTTGTTCTTAATTGATGTAGAGAGAGAAGGGGTTGAGGCTTATAAATGAACCTTAGTTTTCGTGCAGCCAACTGAGGGAGGTTTTTTTGGAAAAGAAAAATTAGATTCTGAGATGAGCCAACTGTCAATCTGTCATGCATCATGCATGAGATTTAACATTGTAAAAAACTAAGATTAGTTTGGAGTCAACACTTACACAAAGCTCACTTTGTTAATGTTATCTTTTTTTGAACAACAATTTGTCTATGGTTTTTGGTTCATGCATCTCTATCTAAAAATAGAACCTTAATTTGGTGAACAAGCAGCGAGGTCTTTCTTTTTAATTCATGCTGTTTTCAAGTCTTATATTTTTGTTTCGTATGTATGAATATATAAATATAAAAGTTTATATCTATCACATTCATGTATTCTACTATGAAAGTTAATATTTAATAATGTTTATTATAAAAATAAAATTTATTATAGTGTTATAAATCTTAATTAATAATTATTGTTAAGAATATAAATTTTAAAAAATTATATTAATATACTCTAGTTATGGAATAATCAATTATACTAGTAATTAAAAATAAAATTTGAACATTAAAAATAATTATAAATTCTGATTTAGTGGAAGAAATTCTAAATAATAATTGTAAAATTACACTGAACTAAAAGAAATTGAAATTGAAAAAAATAGAAAAAAAAAATCTAATAAAATTTATAACGGAATATTAAAGTGGGATAGAGAAATTGGAAGGGGGGGGATGAGGGGATCTCATTTGCAAACCTACCGGTCAGTAGCAAGTTCGATTGACCTTTGAGGTTTATGATTTTTTTATTATTAGTTTTTTGAGTTGGGGTGTAGTTATATTTTTTTATTGACATAATCTGTAAATTCTTGAAAAAGTCAACGCAAAACCACAAACTTAGAACACTCTTTTAACTACTTTGGCTTAGAAATTACAATATTATGCGGTGAAACTTAGTTTTTTTTAACTCACACCCCCGATACAGTACAGAATATATAAGTCAAATTTAGATTTTTTTTTTAACTCACACACCCGACATGTGATATTGAGGAGATTCGAATCAGTAACATTTGGTCTCCAAACAACTTCACTTCACCATTAGATCATCCCCACCGGGACGTGTAAGTTGATTGACATGATGGAGGTTCAAGCTTTGCTCTTCCTTTATTCTACTTGAAAGTGATAATTTATCCATTTTTTTCTTATCTAAAGAATCGTGAGTGGTTTTGTGCCTAAAAATTATTTCATATTAGAATATAGAAAATTGGAAAGATCGAATACAGTAACATCAATTGTGATACAATTTCAAATGGTAGAGTTCAACATATTACAATCGGCAGCATAAATTCTTCCTACTCAAGGAATGGACTATGTAAACAATTATACATATATCCTTAATGCTATAAACAATTCACTTAATGATTTGTACTATTTCAATTGAGGTGGTGTACAACCTTATATCACAAGTAAAAAAGTAGTACTTCTAATATTAAAAAGTATCATTCTAATACTAAAAAATATCACATTTATTTTATTGGAAAGTATTGCGAGAAAAAATAAATAAAAAATAGTGACAATTTTGTAATTATTACTATATTTTTCTGATTGAAAAAAGTATCACTTATAATAATGAAAAATATCGTAAGTTTTCATCTGATATAAAGCTTACAAACAGTTGATGTACACCGTAGAAGTTATCATTTCAATTTTGATCTCTTTTTATATATATTATGAAGATTTTTTTAGGGACTATATTCTCAAGAACTTATTTGTGTTTTTATTTTAATTATATGTTTCAATTTTGTGTAAGTGCAACTAAATTGTTTTATCGTTATTGTGTAATAAAATGGTTCAAATGAATGATTTATTTTATACATAATAGGTCTCCTATCCATCATAAGCATAAACTAACGTGTTCATTATTGACGTGGTAATGTCATGGAGGGGGAGATGAGTGAATTTGTTTAGTCACTATATTAAAGTGAACTTTTTTTTTTTTTTTTTAAAACACCCCTAAAGGTGGGGCAAGTGAACTTTTATAAAGGCAATGAAGATTTTACATTCATACAAACTAGAATTACCCGCCGTGAGATGCACGGACGATAAAATTTATAAATATAGAGATACTATGCTATAGTGATAGTTTGTTAACAATTCATAAAACTCTCGATTGCCCGACACAATGTTGTCATTTAAGGGTTTGTTTGGTTTGAGAGATTAGTCTAGTTTAGGTGGTATCGATAAAATTATATAGCCTTATGATTTGTTTGGTTTGAAGAATTGGAGCCCGAGATTGATAATGGGTCTGGGTCCTAATCACTCATTTGTGTGATTACTCATCACCCCACTTTTGGAGTGATTAAATTCATCACTCCAATATATATTTGTAAAATTACTCATATAACCTCATCTCAAATAATTATTATGAGATTATTGATACGTAAATATAATATTAATATGAATACCAATATGCAATTAAAAGAAGACTTCTGAAGAGTAAAAATATTTTGATTAATTATTTTTATATTATTATTTTCCGATGTTTGGTAAATTATTTTTGTGCATCAATTGTTTCCAATTTCATGATTTCAAGCATTTTTAAATATAAAAATACAACTAAAATAATAATTATAAATGAATATCTTATATGAAGGGTGATTTCGGTATTTTATAATATTTTAATTGTCATTCAATCCAAACAAAATATTGACAATATATCTTAAATCATTAAAATTACAATCAAGGAATCTAATTACAAAATTATTTTTATCCAAACAGTGCAATCATATCTTATCCTATCAATCTTATATATCCATCAATCGAACCAAACGTGGCCAAGTGATCACGTACCATTGATATAAGATATTCTATCATTTAAAAATAGTATATTTGTGTTTTATTGTATAGTTTTATATCTTTCCATTTTATTAAATATATTATATTAGCAATATAATACGGTTATTTATTATTTTCTTCAGAATAATGAATAGAAATATATATACTAACCTAATTATTTTTTAGATTGATAAAAATATAATTTTAATGCATAATTTCAAGGTTCTTTTTACTATGTAAGGAATTTGTTATTTTTGTACTGATACTATAAATTTAAATATAGTATTGTTATTTATTGATATTATTATTTATTAAAAGATAAAAGGATTAAACGTTTGATTAAATAAAAAAATTAATTATTATAATCAAGTTATGTAAAAATACTGGAAAAAAATGAAAACTTAAAAGTCAAGTTAATTAAGCAGAATAGTATATGATATATATATATATATAATTTTTCAATTAAGAACATGTCTTTATATTTGTTGTGATTTACATCTTCAAAAAATCAACCACTGCTCCACGTATCTATCTGTATGTTTGTGTGTGTGAAACGATGAAAAGTACTCATGCAGAATTTTGGTTAGTTTTTGAGGAATTGTATATGTTATGTGTGAATTAAAGTGATTGGTTGTGAATTTGTTAATTAAGCAATTAATGAACACATTAAATTATCCATCACCCATCATTTACAAAAAATGAAAAATAAATAAAATTAACCTAATTAAATTTAAGGTATAATAGATGTCATATTATATATATATATATACACACACACACCGAGAGAGGCTATCGATAAATGCATATAATTATATACTACCTCCGTTTTATAATGTTTGTTGTTTTGTTTTTTTTATCTGGAATTAAGAATTAATTTTGTAGACAAATATACACATCCCTTATATATGCCATAAAATCTAATTCATCTATATTTTCCTAAAAAATAACAATATTTTCTCTCTCCATATATTTTTCTCTCTTCATATATTATAGGTAAGTTAGACTCAAAAAATCTTGTAGGATTTGAGAGGGTTAAAATTGGGATAGAGGATGTCAAATTATATAAAACAACAAATATTTTGAAACTAAAAAAAAAACCTTAAACAACAAACATTATGAAACGGAGGTAGTACTTGAATAGATTGGCAAATGCTTATTTACGTATCTTATAGCCTTTTATATTAATATAATCTACCGAAATTATATAATCAATTCTGACAATAAATTTAACTAATTGATTGTGATGGCCACCAGATTGATTCGTAATTATTAATATATTATGGTATTGATTTTGTACATTGTATTATAGTATAATATTATTTTATTGTTTGTATATGAAATTGGATATATACTGATATATAGATATAAATTATTAAACTATAATATATATATATATATTATATGAAATTAGATACATTTTATCTTTTATGATTTCATAGGGTTTAGTTAATTAATATAACAAAATAAATATTAATCTGCTATTTAAGGTAAATAACATATATACATGATTTGTATAAGATTTTAATTTTATTTCTTGATTTCCAATATCTTAATTAATTAATGTAAACAAATTTTTAATTAATCAAAAAATATATATTTATATTTCTAGAAATGTAATTTAGGCGGGAAATTCGATAGTTTCTATTATTATAGACTATCTTACTTTTAGATATAATATAGATTTGATGTCATAAGAAGCCCATATAAGGGTTAGTGTGTTTGTATCAAGTTTGTTTGGAAATTATAGAAAACCAATTAGAATTCGACATCAAACCTAAAACAATTTAGGGGTGTATTGGATTGAGATTTTATTAGATTTTAAAGGACTTTAAAATGTCCACGGATTTATAAAATTCATTGACTCCACATGGAGTCTTCCTTGATTTGGGTATGGATTTGTGACGATTTTGATGGATTTGAAATCCTTCTTCCCAGCGCTTGCTGGAACTTAAACCCAGCGACCGCTGGGAATTAGACATTTGAACGGCTCAGCGGCCGCTGGGATACACCGCGCGCTGGGGTGTCTGAATTCAACTCCTCAGCAGCCACTGGAGTACACCGCGCGCTGAGTTTTACGAATCCATGAAAATCTCGTGTGCAAAGGTCGGATTTCATCATTTGTATTTTTTACGTGATTTTGAGGTGAAATCCAATAGAATCACTGACTTTTTAAAGTCCATGGAGTTTTGAATACAGTTGAATTTTTATAGACATTTTAAAATCTGTATTGAATACCTCTGAATTTTTAAAGACTTTTAAAAGTCTGGATTGAATACACCCGGATTTTAAAAGTCCAATAAAATTCTACAAAATCTCAATCCAATACACCCCCTTAGTTGCACAAATGATTTGATATTTATAATTATTTTTTTTAAAAAAAAAACTTATGTTTTTTAGGAGAAAATAAAATCTGATTGCTTAATCAAAAACTTCCCTGATATGTGACATCTAGAATCAATATTTCTCTCAGTTTTAAAATAAATATTAATTTTAAACATTAAATTATTCTTAATGATAAAAACTTGTATAAAACCGTCTAACGGGTCGCTTACGTTAAACGGGTCAAATAAAATCCAAACTCACCCGAAACCCGTCCCAAAACCCATTTTCGCACGCAGGCGCGTGAGATACACGCGCGGTCACTCGGGTATCACTAGGTATAATGTAAAGTACCACTATATGTGAATAGAGTGGTTCATTTTACCCGCGGGTAATTTTACCTGCAGGGTAAACGGGTAAAAGGGTAGGGTAGTACCCGAATTTTTGAGTAAAGGGTAGGGTACTACCCGTATCCGCTAAAATTTGTAAGGGTAGGGGTAGGGTATGGGATTAGCATATTACCCTAATACCCTACCCTATTACCCTATATATTTAAATATATATTAATAGTATATATTATATATTAAATATATTAAAAAATATAAATCCATCAATAATTAAACTAATATTAATTTTTTAAAATAAAAATATATACTAACAGTCTAAATCCTAATGACCTAATTCCAAAAATTAGGGCACGCTAGAATCCAAATAGGACTAAACTTATTCAACAATATGTATTGTTTTATGTTTTAATTTAATCTTTATGTTGTGAAGTTATATTAAGATACTTTATATTAGTTTTCTAATTTTTATGAAATTATATTTTATAGGGTAGGGTAAAAAAAAGATAAATTTAACCTTATTAAAGGGTAACCCGTTTACCCGTAGGGTAATACCCTTACCCTACCCGTTTTGAAAAATAGGGTAATAGGGTAGGGTATGGGTGGGATAAAATTTCATAGGGTAGGGTATGGAAAAGGCATATCCGTACCCTACTCTACCCATGAACAACCCTATATGTGAAGTAACACTAACTGTGAAGTGAAGTATTATTAACTATGAAGTGAAGTATCATTAGATATAAATTTGTCGAAATTTCATTAACTATTAAGTGAAGTATTATTAGATATATATCTGGTAAAGTATCATTAACTCTTAAGTGAAGTATTATTAGATATATATCTGGTAAAGTATCATTAACTCTTAAGTGAAGTATCATTAGATATAAATTTGGCGAAATATCATTAACTATTAAGTGAAGTATATATATCTGGTGAAGCATCATTGATTATGATTATGAGATGAAGTATCATTAACTCTGAAGTGAAGTATCATTAGATATAAATTTGCAAAATATCATTAACTATTAAGTGGAGTATCATTACATACATATGTGGTGAAGTATCATTAACTGTGATGTGAAATATCACTAATTAGAAAAAAAAAATCAGTTTAAACATGATCTCAAATTGAGAATCAAGTCTATGAATACAATAAAAACTTATTCTTGAGTAAAAATATTTATTTCATCATTATAGAGAAAAATATCACTGATTACAAAATTAAGTATCACTAATTACAAAAGAAAGTAACACTAATTACAAATAAAAGTATCATTAAAAATCTTCAATAAGATCTCGATCTTCCACCTTGCAAAACCAACAATGACATCCTCGCATCAGTGACAACAGATCAGCTACATACTCAAAACCCAAAAATAGATCTAAGAATTTCTCAAAACAGCACAAATCAAGCACACGACATGGCTTCTTCTGAAATCTAAAAACAAGATCAAGCACAATTCGGAGTTAGCAAAATTTAATATAGATCTATTATCATCTAATCTAACACTAAAAAAAAAGCAAATAAAACAAAATTCAACAACACTCTGCTACTCATTCACAACAACAAAAATCATTGTTTCTGCAGTCAAGTCTGGCAAAGCAAAGATTGCTGCAGGTGCATTGATTCCTCATCAGATGATCGCGGCTTTGGATGACGTAGACGGCGGCCAAGCGGCAGAGCTTCAGTGGAAGAGAATGGTGGACGACATGGCCAAGATTGGGAAGTTGAAGAATTGCAACAACTATTATAGTACAAAATTAAAGAAGAACTGAACGATTTCGGATTGAGATATGAATTCGAAACAAAAATTAAGAGAAGGGAACGAAGAGCGAAAGAAATCGCCTAAAAGCTAGGGTTCAGAATTGCGACTGGATGAGAGAATAATGGAAGAATGGCAGATTTTTTTCCTTTTATATGGCGGGTCTGGACTCTGAGTCAGATTGGGTATAAGATCCGTCTAATATAAGTGATCCGTTAGACGGTGCCACAGGGGTGTGCCTCATTCTTAAAAGATGAGTTCTTCCAAATTTCTCAAATCAAGAAAAAATTTGGACTTTTACCCCTTAGCGGGCCAAACCGGAGCCCAATAAAATTTCAGCCCGATTGATTTGCAACAAAATCTCAAGAATTCAATCTGTCAAAAAATATCTCAAGAAATCAAGAAACACACGAACTTCCAACAAATGCTGCTCTCTGCAACTGCAGTTCAGCCATGGAATTCTCCACTTCCCGCATTGGAATTTGCTTCCAAATGCAAAACCCAGATGGAAATTAATCAAATTCGTGCAAATTTGATCACTACAGGCCATATCCACAACCCTTCATTCACCTCTAAAATCATTCTCAATCTCGCCTTTTCTCGACACAAACCGAACGTCGATTTTGCAAGAAATCTTTTCTTTGATTATAATTACAAAGACCCATTTCTGTGGAACGCAATTATGAAGTCGTTCTCCCATGGAAACGAGCCGGAGAATGCATTCCAGCTGTTTGTGTTAATGCTCGTGAGAGAGGTCTTGCTGGATGAGTATTCGTTCTCGTTGGTGTTGAAATCATGTTCGAGGTTGAGTCTGTTGAGCAGAGGAATGCAGATTCACGGGTTGATGTTGAAACTTGGGTTTGGATCCGATTTGTTTTTGCAGAATTGTTTGATTTGCATGTATGTAAAGTGCGGGATTGTTCAATCTGGGAGGCTGGTTTTTGATAGGATGCCTAGAAAGGATTCTTTTTCGTATAATTTGATGATTGATGGATATGTGAAGTGTGGGATGGTGAGTTTAGCGCGGGAACTGTTTGATATAATGCCGTCGGAGATGAAGAATTTAGTATCATGGAACACCATGATTAGTGGCTACTTGAAATTGGAGAATGGATTTGAGTGTGCGAAGGACTTGTTTGATAAAATGCCGGAGAGGGACTTGGTTTCTTGGAATCTTTTGATTGATTGCTGTGCAAAGAATGGAAAGATGGAGATTGCTCGGGACCTGTTTGATCGAATGTCGAAAAGGGATGTAGTGAGTTGGGCTAGTATGGTTGATGGGTATGCTAAACTGGGTGATGTGGGTGCTGCAAGAATCTATTTTGATGCTATGCCTCGACGGGATGTGGTTTCCTGCAATGCGATGATGGCTGGTTATGTTAGTAATGGATGTTATCAGGAGGCGCTAAAAGTGTTTCATTATATGTTAAGAAACTCTTTTGATTTGGCTCCTGATAGTGTTACTTTGTTGACAGCTCTTTCAGCAACTACACAACTAGGCTGCATTGAGGAAGGGATAGCAATTCGTAGATATATGGAGGAAAACGGGTTCATCGCGAGTGGAAAATTAGGCGTTGCTTTAGTTGACATGTATGCTAAGTGTGGCAGCATAGAGCAAGCTATTGATGTGTTTGAGGGTATCAAAGAGAAAACTATTGATCATTGGAATGCTATGATTGGTGGCTTGGCCATTCATGGACTAGGTGATTTAGCTTTTGATTTGTTCATGGAGATTGAAAAACTCTCTCTAGAACCAGATGCTATTACATTTGTTGCAGTTTTGCATGCATGTGGGCATTCTGGGATGATGAAGGAAGGTATAATTTGCTTCGAGATCATGAGACGAGTTCACAAAATTGCGCCAAAGCTACAGCATTATGGATGCATGGTTGACATACTTAGCAGAGCCGGGCAGATTGAAGTAGCCGCGGAGTTTGTTAAAGAAATGCCCGTTCAGCCAAATGATGTGGTTTTGCGGACTTTGCTAAGTGCTTGTTCGACATATGAAAACCTAGATATCGGAGAGCCAGTTGCCAAGCATCTGATTGGACTAGACTCAGATGATTCAAGCTCATACGTACTTCTATCGAATATGTATGCTCAATTTGGCCTTTGGGACTATGTTAGAAAGGTTAGAACATTGATGAAACAAAGGGAGCTGAACAAAGTTCCCGGTTGCAGCTGGATTGAACTTGAGGGAACGATACACGAGTTCTTCGTTGGTAGTACATTGGATCATGAAGCAGGGGACACATATTCTGCTTTTAGTGCTGATCTGAACTTAGATGGAAGCTCCTCTGCAATAAGCATGGATGGAGTTGGATTGAGATGAGATATGGGAGGTATTTTATGTACATTGATGTATATTCCCTGTAAAATTCACCAACAATTTGTATATTTGGCATGTTAATATTTGAAAAACAGCAATTCAATAAAAATCTATTTCTTATTGGATGATGCTTGGCAGACAGGCCTTACCAATTCTGCAGTTTTCCTCTCTATTTTATTCTTTCCTTGTGCAGGAAGCACATGAAATTGAAAAGAAATAAGAAAGATAACAGCAATGAAAAATGTGCCTAGAAAAATAAAAAATTGGGAAGGACAAATAAGATTCACTAGAAACAAATACAAAACTGCAGAGGCTATGATATAGATCACCTTGGATTCCCTATAAGCCTCATTGTTTTCAAAATGGCCCCTACTTGTTTAAATTAACAACCTATGCCAGTACCTAAATTATGTTAATGTAAGAGGCTCACGCCCTGCACTATCAGAAAATGTCTTATTCTCTTCAACGACTCAATTTCTGTGTTTTTCAAATAATTCAATTGTTGCAACTAGCAATCGAAATCGAACTTGTAAATTATAATCTTGGGTCTACTTACTTTGACAAATCTGAGGAAATGGTGGACTTATGGAGTTCTGGTGGGCTTGTCCTGATAACAGCTGAGAAAATATTCTGATACCAATGACTGCATAATGATCTTCCATTAGCTAATCTTACAAGAGAAGATGAGTACAGAGTAGGGTTACACTGAGATCAGTCATGCAAAAGTTAATCGTTAACTTAAATACATCATGTGAAACTCGAGATCTTGCAGCATTTTCCATCGCATGGTGTCCTTGATAGGCCAAAGCACGCAACAAAAATGGTTGCAAACTCGGCCAATTGGTAGAAATTAGTAGAGCATGCCTATCTTTCCTAGCGTGGTCAGGGGAAATTCGATCAGGTGCTGGAATTGATGTCATCAAGTTCTTGCATCACAGTTCCAATGTCTGGCCTGTGGTTGGGAGATTCGTGAGTGCAAAGAAGAGCAACTTCCCCTAGTCGGGCTGCCTCGGATTCTTTAAACTTCCCAGCAAGGTTTGCATCTATAAAGTCTTCAAATCTGGAAATTTCTGCCCCGTGACAGTTTAACTGTGTGATTCTACTTTTACCAGACATGATTTGGAATATGATCATTCCAAAGGCATAGACGTCGCTCTTTTCAGTGAACCTCCCGGTGGTCGTGTACTCAGGAGCAAGATATCCCATTGCAGCGCTACCCTTGAGTGTCGAGAAGACTATGTCATCTGCCAACAATTTGTGAATGCCGGAGTCTGAGAGCAGAGGATTGTAGTGTTGGTCGATGAGCACCTTTTCGGCTGATATGTTTCTGTGCACTAATGTAGGCTTGCTACTCTGGCTTCTGTGCAAGTACTCAATGCCTGGAGACATCAACAACATCATCTTTAACAATACGATACTTGATTAATCGAAAGCATAGCTAAGAGAATATGTTGCTGTATGTAAATAGCACGAAAGGAGTAAAGGTAAACTGACCTTTGGCAATTCCTCTGATTATATATTTCCTGGTTGGCCAATCAAGAACTTTCCTAGCTCCTTCATTCACATCAAGGTATTGCAATAAGCTCCCATTTGAAACGAAGTCGTACACAAGAAAGCACTCTCCCCTGCCCTTGGAACAACAAAAGCCTCTCAACCTCAAAAGATTTTCATGTTTCAATGAGGTTAACAGTTTCAGTCCCTTGAGAAACTCAGCCTCATCAGACTTGCAGCTAATCTTCGAAATGCACTTGATTGCAACTGTCGATCCATCCCTCAACATCCCCTTGTAGACGGCTGAGAAGCTGCTCTTACCCAATAAGTTGGCCTCCGAGAAGTATTGTGTTGCAGACTCCACTTCATCCAAATTGAATGTATAGCTCTCAAGCACCTCCTGGGAGAAACTGCTTACATCTTGACGCTTTGCCAAAGGATCCCAGCCATTTGAATACTCCAGGCTAATAAGAGGCGACGCACTTCTCCTGCAAACCTCCTTGGCCTGATCAGTACTTAATCTACTATCACCAGAATCAAATGCACTCCCGATTTTCTGCTTCCTCCTACGGTACCATGAAAATGAGAAAAGCCCTGCTACAGCCAAGGCAAGAAAAAGTCCAACCACTCCAACCACTGCAGCAGATTGAGATTTCTTCGACTGATTCGCTCTGTTGTGTTGGACATCTGCTGATTCTGGAATGTCTTTAGAAGGTAGATGACTGGTGCCAGGTCCAAAAGGTTCCGGTTTATTGGAATCTTGACCGGAAGCAATGCAGACCTCCAGAGAAGGAAAACTGAGACCACATAAGCCTTTGTTATTTGCATACTGGAAACCTTCATCCAGTCTCTTCAAGGCTGATACATTATAGTAAGTTAGTCAGCAACCAAGAAAACAGATGCGATATTGTCAATTCAAATCAAGACGACAACAGCAGATACAAAACAAAGGAATGATCGACTACCTAGAGGGACATTGCCAGAAAGAGTATTGTTTCGGATGTCAAGAACTTTTAGCAGTGGTAGATCAGCTATTTTAACTGGAATTGAACCAAAAAGACGATTGAAACTCAAGTCCAGCCTAGTTAACATCATCAAATTCCCCAAACTGGCAGGAATTGCACCAGTCAACTGGTTGGACTGTAGAGCAAGAACACTGAGTTTCTTCAGAGAGCCAAGCCGTGCCGGAATACTTCCAGTTAATTTGTTGTAACAGAGCTGCAACACTGCAAAAGAATAGAGAACAACAGTCAGGAATAAGTGCATAAACCTTCATCCTAGTACCAAATCACACTATGTGAAGTGGTACTTTGCCTCCTCAGTTGAATCCTTCCCCACCCCTACTTCATGTTTTGCAAGAGAATGGCATAAATCTAATCCTAGTGTGTGCAACAAAATTATATCATTGATTACAAACCTAAAAAGTTTTTTCAACTTTCAGCTTTCTTGTACATTTGAAATCCTAAACAAATTTTGATCAAGTTCTGTTTTTTATTTGTTGTTCAAAATCAAATCTTGTTTTTACCATTACAGACTATTTACTGAGACATCCTATTTACTAGTAACATAGTTCAGTACAACCAAAAAAAAATATATATATATATATATTTATGCAGGAAAATTGACATCAACAGGTCTAATTACCAAAATTCCATTTTTCTTCCTAGCTCAATCCCCCATCTAAGCACACAGAAAGGTGACAAAGTGCTACAAAAATGGATGCTTTTTTATTTTGATTGTTTTTTTTTTCATAAAAAGGGACGACAAAAAACTGACCTTGAAGATTAGACATGCCAATAATCTGAGGAGGAATATCACCGGAGAGATTATTAACATTGAGGTACAGATCTGAGAGGTCAGTCAAGTTGGCAAGCTCACTAGGTACAACCCCATGAAGCTTGTTGAAGTGCAAGTACAAGCCAGTCAAGCTCTTGAGCTGAGCAATCTCAGGTGGTACTTGTCCAGAAAGCCCTCTTCCTTGCAAGGAAATGTTGACCACTTGGCCAAGCTCATTGCAAGCAATCCCTTCAAATGAGGCCTTGCATGGGTCTGTAGCATTGGGTGACCATGATGAGAGGATGAGGTCTTCAGGGTCTAGTGAGGATTTGATGGTCATGAGGAGAGAGAGAGTGGTGGTTCTTGAAGAGGGTTGAGAGAGAGAGTGGAATGGGAAGAGCAGTGTGAGCAAGACTGTGAAAAAGGGGAAGAAAGCCATTTTTGGGTTTGTGAGGAAAATGAGTTGAGGGAAAGTTGTTTTGGAAGAAAGCTCTATCTTCTTTGCTATAAAACCAAAGCTTGCTATGCTAGGCCAACTAGAGTAAAAAGTTTGGTCCTTTTTGGTTCAAAAAAAATAGTCATTGCTCTTTCTCTGGGGTTTCAGAACTCAGAATAGTCTCACTGAGTGCGTATGTGTATGTGAGAGAGAGAGATTGTGTCATGGTGTGCGTGAGTGTGTGAGAGAGAACAGTATATCCTTGTCGGTGTTACTGTTGAGACAAATTTGAATTTGCGACCGGGAAGAGCGGTAGCCGGTAGCATTCACATGGCTTTCTGCAGCCTTTTATGCATTTGACATTTCTCTGTGAGCTAAAATTGTTATTGTACACTCATGTTTCAATCAAAAGAATATGACGCCCCACTTTCCTAATTTTTTTTTGTTTGAATAAATTTTATTCTTACTTCAATTTTTTAAATTTTAAGTACCAACTACCAAGTCCAGAAATTATTGATAGCAAAATTCTTTTCTGGCAAAGTGAAATACACACGAGAATTTTCACTTTGCTACAAAATAATTTTAAATTTTTTTATCACTTTTATTTTTATGTAATGAGCTATAAATGGCCTGTAAATAATATAAAACGAATACACTATAGGAAAAATCTACTTTATAATGTGTTGAGCTATAATTTATTTGAACGACTGTAAATTCAGTCACTCCATTATTAAGTCCCATACAGGAGGTATTTTTTATAGTGTGTTACTTTGAAAATAAATCTTTGTTTATTAAATGCGGAGTATATTTTTATAAATAATCATTAAATTATATTTGAGTTTAATCTGTTACATGCAAGAAACTTAAATTTGATAACAATAACTGAATTTGTGGACTTATTTGTGTACGCGTATGAATTTGTTTCATATAAATCCCCACGTCAATGAATATTGAATTATGGGTTATATATATATATATATATTAATTATTAATAATTGATGTGAAGGATAACATAGCATAGAATAAATGTTTATTCGAATTTCAAACTGTTTTCCTTAGAATTGACCAACGTTTATAGATATTTTAAATGATGTCCAAAATTGGGGATAAACTTGTAGCCGAAACCCCCAACAAGATTACGTTCATTTATTTCAGATACATTTGTTTCCTATTTTTTGAATCTTGTAGTTGTTCAAGAAGTGCACTAAATGTCCATTTCAAAATTCAATTCCTCTTTGATCAATCAACTAACCTCATACGCTGTGACATTAATTCAACTAAGTCTCCTTTTTTATAGACATCTTAGGCAAGGCCATATATATATATATATATGTACATTTCATTATTTTTTATATTGCGTCTCATTTCATCCCTTGTATTTAAATATTTCATATACTCTTAATAAAACATAGTAAGTTAAATTTTATTTGAGACATCACATATTCTTTAGTAAACCATGATAGTACTATTTATAAGTCTAACCTATTCCTTTCATTTCTATTTGATGCCATTAATTAGTAATAGTGTGGTACATGTAAAACAAACATATAAAGTAGGTGAATTAGAAAGTTGGGGCCTATCAATAAGTTAGATGATAGTCCTTTTCATGTTCAACTTTGTGTGAAAAGATTTTGGCACCCATATTGTTAAATATTAAAAGGAATGGGACATTTATAGTAATTTTGAATAGCCAAAAAAATGACTGTTGGATTCACGAGTGTCCCTCTATATCACCATCATTGTAGTAAAGAAAAGTCCAAAGCATTTGCTCAAGCAATTTCAAGAACCTCACCAATTATTTGCATCTCAACATCATATGAATTACACTTTTACTCCTCGAAATATGAACTGATATTCAATATCCGAAGTATTTTGTTTATGTTAGTGCAATCGAGGTGCAATAGGTTAATTGTCATTTATTTTGGTAAATCACGGGTTATGTTAATTGTGGTCTTTGAAGAATATCAAGCCATGATTTTTAGCGTTGTATTGTTCAAGGAACATTTGAACCAAGAGTTTTACATTTGGAGAGAATGTTGTTTCTGATGATGATCTTGAAGATGTCCCTGACCGATATTTGTGACAATTTCTTTTGAGGAAAGAGACATTTTGCTTCCGATTCCTTAGGGATCCAACTAGGTTTTTGACCGCTGCTTTTAAAGAGATTTACTTTGAAGCTTCATCTTAATTCAAAGGAAAACTCTCGTTCAAAAAGGCAACAAATCCTATTAACTTGAATCAAGCTTCATAAGGAAAGGCTCGAAGATGGAAGGCGGTTCGAGCTCCTATATGAAGACCATTCGATTGTTATTGAATAGTGTGCATGTTGAATATTATTTTATCAACTCTATGTATTTTGAGTTATGATTTTTGATAGGATTTATTTTTCTGCTAGTGTTGTTCTTTCTTCAAAGATCAACGTGAAATTCTAGTGGGTAGTTTAATTTGTCTAGAACAAACACTTTGGGCATATAGTTGATTTGCAGAAGATTGTGACCTTGCGGAGGTTGCAAGAGAGACCAATTATGACACTTGGTACATAGGCGGCTCTTACGTTTTCAATCCATTATGAAAAAAGGATGGTGTTCGAAAAGGTGTTGACATATCGTGTGATATTTATACTTTCTTTAATTATATTTTTATTCCTTGCAAAGATCATATAATTGAACATCATAAAAAACAACACAATATAAACAATGCACAGGTTCCGTTTTCTCAGTTTCGATGTGCAATCATCTATATTATTGTAGAAAAGTTTAAGGGTTTAAATGCTTTTAAAATCATAAACTTTACATTTTTTTATTTTTAACACGAACTTTAAATTGTTACATTAAAAATACAAACTTAACAAGTTTTGCAAATTTGACATCAATTTTAATTTCGGCGAAATCGAAAATAATGTTTGTTTATTGTAAACGGTGTCACTTGATCTTTATAAAAGTCTCTTAAAATGACATCATTTTTAGTACCCAGACGACCACTCTAAGTGTATTTTCCGACATCCACATTAATTTTAATTTTCGCCGAAATTGGAATCTCTGTTAAATTTATAAAATATGTTTAAGTTTGTGTATTTTTGTGTACATGCTAACAACTAAAAATCATGTAAAATTCATAATTTTAAAAACATTCAACCCAAAAGTTAATTAAGGGACCATTTGAATTGTGTTTTCTTCCAAAGGTCATGATGATAATAGTAGCTTCTTATCTTCAAATGCATCATATTTTTCGACCCATTTATTTTATTTTGAATTATTACTCGAGTAACGCTCTTGGAAGTGACTCAAAAGCATTCAAACATTGCTACTACACTACTTTATCTAAATCATCTTCAATATGATTTTTCTCTTCTAGTAAAGCATGCATTCTAATTTTTTCCAACAAATGTAAGACAAATATCAACTTACAATCACACCTTATTTAATATCTATACATAAAAATACGTGCACTCATAAGAATATTTGTTAATTAAAAATATATATTTTTTACATCTAAAAAAAACGGGTGCAAAATATTACTCCTTATCTAAATTACTCTTTTCGTAACATTGAATTCCACACCATTTAACCAATTTGTGTTAACATGACTTGCCCAACTAATCTTTGTCCATTTCTAATAGTTGGGTTTGCCCTTGAAGTAAAGTTTCACATGAACTATAGAGTAAAATAGCGTTACCTACCACATAATTTATTTTTACTCTCCAATAGCAACAATGATTCAAGATTTGAACTTGTGTGCTGCATGGACAACAAACAATAAATTATGATCCCTTCCTTCAAATTATGTCCTCTTCCCATCATTAAAGAATCACAGGACTCACATTCCTTTGTCGATAATTATTTGTTCAATTTTTGTACTGGACTTAATCTTGTTAACTCCATCACCCACTATCAAGTCCGTAAATTAAATATGAGTGATTTGATGTCTAATTCAATTTTATTCATTTAAGCTCAATTTGATAAATATATTAAATAAGTTTGAACAAGTTTGTACTTCCAGTGAAATTTTATAGCACGGTCCAAACTCAAACTCGATAAATAAAAATAGTGTTAGGTCGGGTGAAGTTGGTTATGTTGGGAGACAGTGGTCACAGTGCTGGGCTACTACAGCTGTTTAGGAAACAGAGCATGGCTGTAACTGTAAGTGAATGATTGACTACTTCTAACTTGGCCATTTTCACCTTGAGCCGTAAATTGGGTTAGCTCAACTTGGTAAAGAGTAACAAGGCTTGCACATGGTGCAACAATGTGTATTTTGAAAATTAATTAAAAAAAAATGTCTTATTCATTCTCAAAATAAGATATTAAGATCTTATAAGTTAGGGATTAACCTTTTTCGGAAAACAAAAAACTCTTTATATTTAATAGTTGTAATTGAAATTTTACCACTCCCAGGTTCATTCTCCTATAACTTATAGTCTTGTTTACTTTAGGTATAAACTATTGAGTGAATAAATAAAATTAAAGATAATTTGTGTGATATTGGTATTCTTGAAATTTAGTCTAATGTTCACTTAGTGTAATAGAAATATAGGCGAACAGATATATTGATCAAAATACTTCTGTTTATGAAAACTAATTACTCCCTCCGTCCCATAATTATAGTCCATTATTCCTTTTTGGGATGTCCCATAATTATAGTCCTATTCTAAATTGGGATTGTATTTAAATATTATTTTACAAATATAACCCTATTTAATATAGTATGAATGCAATTAATATAGTAATAAATAAGGGCAATATAGGATAATTATTGTAAATTGTATATTTCCAATATATATTAAATGTGATTTCTTAATCTGTGTGAAAAGAGGAAGTAGACTATAATTATGAGACGGAGGGAGTATATAAGATGTTTAAAATTAGTATTTTATATAATTTTTAAAATAAGTCAAACTAAAATAATTTAACTAATAGAAATTTAGATGAGGCTCGTTCCATATCAAAATACGTATTACAGATTGAAGCCTTAGATATTTATGCCTCTCCTCACTCTTTCTCTAGACGGGCTCAAAATTGAAACTCGTAGGGCTTGCTGTTTTTTATTTCCAACATCAATTTTCTGTTTTCAGTATTTCCAATTTAATTTACGAAATGTATTGATTTTTAAAAAAAATGTAATAATTTTATTATGATGAATGATTTAATATTTAGAGTTATAGGTATGGAAAATGGAAATATGTTTGTTTAATTATATTTTCAATTTGAAATGTGTGGTTGATATAAAAAGATAAGTATTTATT
The DNA here is from genome assembly GCA_026008535.1 of Perilla frutescens. Taxonomy (NCBI): domain Eukaryota; kingdom Viridiplantae; phylum Streptophyta; class Magnoliopsida; order Lamiales; family Lamiaceae; genus Perilla; species Perilla frutescens. Next base: position 37,844,883 of record BRKX01000012.1, read on the forward strand.
TAGTTACGATGAATTGATGAATATTTAATTAATGGGTCCCACTTTAATTATATATATATATATGATTAAATAGGCTATATATGATTGGAAAAAGTGAAAATTAAAATTGAAAATAATTAAAACAAATTTATTTTCAATGTATTGAATAGTAAAAAGTAAGAAATTTTCATTTAGAAACGTAGATAAACAAGACCTGTATTTCTCTCTTTATCCTCTCTCTTGGCGGCTGCTCACCCATTTCGGCATTTTAATAAATAAAAAGAAATGGGCTGAACATAAATGTGGAGGGCATGTTGGAAACCTGTAGGCAATCCTTTGTGACAAGAATTATCATTGGTGAGGAGTTTCATATCCTTTAATTTATCAACTAATTTATAGTCAATCACTGGTTGGGGATATCTAAAATTTTGTATCAAATTAAGTAAATTCCAGACAGGATTGCATAACATGGTTACATGGGTGTATCCACCTTAATCATTCAAACTAAACAAACTTAAAAGAAATATATAAAAAAGAAAGTAAAAACATCATATAAGCTCTAAAAATTATTAATCAGTCGGACTACTCGCGAGATATTCGGCTATCAATTCGAAAAAAAACTAACTTGAGATGAGCTCGTTTATTAAACGAGTCGAGCTCGAACCAACTAAACAAGCACGAACTTGGCTCATCGAGCTCACGAGCTAACTCAGCCCATGAGATTCTCAAGCTGTCTCGCGAGTCGGCTCGCTAGTAGTTAAATGAGTCGACCTCGAGTCAGGCTCGCGAGCTGTCTCACGAGCCTGACTAAAAAAGTACTTAATCGAGCCAAACTCGAGTCGGGCCCGCGAGCTATTTGATTTAGAACTTAACACATACTATTTTTTTATTTTTTAAAATATTATTTATTTATATTGTAACTTTTGTCAAATTAATAATTCTCATTAAAAAATAAAATGAAATTAATGGTATTAACTATTAAAATAATATTCATTAAAGTTAATAAATCAATGATCAAGATTCAAGAGTTATATGTACAAATAGACAAACTAATGAACTATATGTATATTTGTATATACATATTATATATAATATAATTATCGTATTTATAATTTTACATAGTATATTAGTATAATAAATAATAATATGAAATATGAAATGATATTAAATTAATATTATTGAAATTAATAAATAGAATGTTCAATAATAAATACTCCCCCCGTCCCATAATTATAGTCCATTATTCCTTTTTGGGATGTCCCAAAATTATAGTTCTATTCTAAATTGGGATTGTATTTAAATATTCTTTTACAAATATAACCCTATTTAATATAGTATGAATGCAATTAATATAGTAAAAAATAAGGGCAATATAGGATAATTATTGTAAATTGTATATTTTCAATACATATTAAATGTGATTTCTTAATCTATGTGAAAAGGGGAAGTGAACTATAATTATAGGACGGAGGGAGTACTAAGTAATAAAAGAAATTTAGATTAATAATACTTTTCAATTCATTAAATAATAAATATGGAATGAAATTAATAATTATAATCTAATATTATAGAAATTAAGAAATCATATATTTTAAACAAGAGTAGATGAGTAATAAAAGAAATTAAATAAAAAAGAAAATTAACTATATACAGTACATAATATAATATATAAATTATAGTCCATCTTAGATTATTAGTTATAATTTATAAATTATAAATTTATAATACGTGTAAAATAATAGAGGAATTTTTTTTTAAAAAAAAATTAAGATTGATATTAACAATCAATAATATTAAACTAATATTATCAAAAGTAACAAAATAATACATAAAAAAATTAACCAAAATTAAAACTAATCAAATGTTCAAGATTAACAACATTCTTAGCACTGACGTTATATATAGTTAATCTTAAACCCTTAGTTTTATATATTATCGTCTATTTATTAGTATTCTACTATATAGCTAATATTAGTTAAAAAGCTACATCATCAATTATATGATGAACTATTTCCATTTTCTCAAATATATCTCAAACTAGCACTTTTATCAATTAAATAACTAAACTATTAAAAAAACTAATCGAATCTATCACCACATGCGTTTTCGGTCAAAAATCACTTAATGTTTCATCAAATACTTCGGTTTTTTCTTGTGTCGTGGTCAAATTGATCATATCTATGACACAATATCTTTATTCTATTTTTTTCAACTTCTTTTTAGAATCGACTTTGGCCAAAAAATGTATCCAAGATAGATCTGATTAGTTTTTTAATAGTTGTAGAGGTCTAATTTATCGAAGCCCAGTGTATAAAGCCCATATCCATTCAAAGGTCTTGGGGCTTAATAACTGCACATCGAAGCCTAGCGGCCAGAGGTCGAGAGATTGATGACAGCCAAGGGATAAAGGTCGTACCGTTATAGAGCTCGTAGATAGGAGACCAAGTAAAAAAGGAAACGTTTAGAGATAAACGAGACTCGGTCAAAACCCTGTTGGAGATAAGTAACTGATCCCGGAAATAAGGGAGAATCCCTTATTTTTAGGGAAAGAGGTTAACAATTCGACCTATATAGGTAAAGCAAGGGAGTGAAGCAGGGAAATGATGGGAGATCAATCAAGCTAACACTACACTCGATTTTTTTTACACACGTTAAATCTCATTATTTTCTACTTTGTTCTTCGGCCTCGAGAAATCAATTAGGTTGCCAGAGCCCAAACATTACATCGAAATTAATTGTAGAAATCGATCGACTACAATTTGGCGCCCACCGTGGGGCTCTGATCAACCATAACTAGGATGACAGTCGACGACCGAAGCAATACGACCCCGAATCCTCAAGACAATCGAAGGGATTCACCATCAATAACCCCCCCCCCCGCAGGAGGAAACGGAGATGTTACCCAGGTGCTGCGAGCGATCCAACAACGACTTGACTCCACCGTTGTGGAACTCGCAGCAATTCGAACAAAAAACTCAGTTCTCAAAGCTCGGATGGAAACATTCAGTTCATCAAATCGATCCCCTAACGGATTTCATCGACAACCCCCTCGAACTCGAAAAACCAGTCAACTACGCGAACAGGTACTTTTAAATTCAGCTAATGAAACTGCTAACCAAAATATTGCAGGAACCAGCGAAGGACAACAAAACAAGGAGGAGGCCAGTGATCCGTATCTGAGACCTCCCCCAGGGTTTGAATACATCGAAATTCAACCTGAAATCGAGGTCGAAAACAAACTGAAATGGTTGGAGGAAATGCTCACACGAATTCCCGGAGTCTCCACCCCCATTCATAAAGCGGCCCCGACAAGCTTTGCAGATTCACCCTTTACAGAGGAAATCAGCCTTGTGGAGATGCCTCTGAAGTTTACCTTCCCATCTATGAAACTGTTCGATAGCACTGCCGATCCTGACGACCACATAGCACAATATAAACAAAGGATGTTCACCACTTCAATCCCACGACAAAGCAGGGAAGCTGGGATGTGTAAGGGATTTGGAAGCAGTTTATCCGGACCAACACTCCAGTGGTTTACAAGTCTACCAAACTCTTCGATATCCACCTTCGCTCAACTCAACGACCTGTTCGTTGAACAATTCGCTAGTAGCCGGAAGATCGAGAAGCACGCCGACGATCTCTACACAGTAATCCAGAAACCAGAGGAAACCTTATGAAGCTTTATAGGTCGATTCAACAGAAAAAAAGTATCGATCCCGGGATGCAACATCGACACCGCCGTGTCGGCCTTTAAAAAAGGCTTGAAAAGAAATTCAGATCTTTACAAAGAATTAACAAAATATCCGTGCAAGACAATGGAAGACGTCCTCGCCAAAGCATGGGCACAGATTAAATGGGAAGAAGACGAAGCAAACTCATCCAAATTCAAACCCCGGAATGATCAACCTCGCAAGGAACACAGACCTCACATCAGAAATGAAAGATATCGAGCAGACCCATATCCTCATAACTCCAGATTCGACCCCAGAAACAGAAGATTACCCGAACGCCCGGACATGAGACTACCCGAATACAATCTCTGCATAACACCTTCGGAAGCTGTAAATGCATTGAAGGGACTCGGCCAAAACGTCAAATGGCCTCCAAAGATGAGAACACCCGACAATGAGCGGGACAGGAATAAATTTTGCGACTTCCACAACGACCATGGGCATAGAACAGACGACTGCATCGCTCTTAGACTTGAGGTGATCGAGCTCCTCAAAAGAGGTCACTTAGCTGACCTCCTGACCCCTAAAGGAAGAGAAAATTGGAATAGAAGAGACAATACTACAGGAACTCAGCCTGCCGAACCCTCGAGAATCGATCGGACGCTAAATTACATAACCGGCGGTTCGGAGATCAATGGCATCTCCCAATCATCAGCGAAGAGGCATTGCCGATCCCTCAAATATACAACGAACATACCTAAAGAAGCAAAACCTGATGATCAGACAACCCTCAGCTTCTCTAGTAGTGAAGTATCTGAACTCTCACTCCCACACCACGATGCACTAGTTATTTCACTTTTAATATCGAACTGTCTAATCAAACGAACTCTCATCGATAACGGGAGTTCCTCTAACGTGATCTTCCTTAGTACTTTAAAAGAAATGCAGGTGAAAGAAACAAATATCGTGAAGAAATCCACAACGTTGATCGGCTTCAGCGGAGAACATAAAACAACATTAGGAGAAATCACGCTTCCCACTTACATCGAAGGGCTCAACCTCTTCACAAAATTTCAAGTAATAGACGCGTCGTCAGCATACAACGTGATTATGGGACGACCCTGGATCCATGAACTTCGAGCAGTACCCTCAACATATCACCAAATCATGAAGTTCCCTACTCCATGGGGAGTCCGATCGGTACGAGGAGAACAGATCTCGTCAAGAGAATGCTATGTCGCTACATTCAAATAGAAAGTAATCATCGAAGTTAACCAAATAGAGGCCGGCTCAACCTCATCAAACCCTAAAGATCAAAGTTACGAAGAACCAAAAATTGAAGACCTCGACGAAATACAAATCCATCCCGAACACCCAGATCATAAAGTATCCATCGGGTCCAGATTAACCTCAAACATCAGGGAGCTATTGATCGAATTCCTCAAAGAACATCACGACTGCTTCGCATGGTCGTTTGAGGATATGACAGGTATCGACCCCTCCATTATAACTCACAAATTGCAGGTAGACCCGGAAAAAACTCCAGTCAAGCAAAAAAGACGCAAATTCGCCCCGGAAAGAAACAAAATCATGGATGAAGAAGTCACAAACTATTAGAGAACGGACATATCCGCGAAGTTCATTACCCTGAATGGTTAGCCAACATCGTAGTGGTAAAAAAGAAGAACGGAAAGAACCGCTTATGCATAGACTTCACCGACCTCAATCAGGCGTGCCCCAAATATTCTTTTTCCCTACCACACATAGACGCACTAGTCGATGCAACGGCAGGCCACGAGCTCATGAGCTTTATGGACGCATTCTCAGGATACAATCAAATACTAATGCACCACGAAGACCAAGAAAAAACAGCATTCATTACACATCGAGGTATGTTCTGTTATAAAGTTATGCCTTTCGGACTAAAAAATGCAGGTGCAACATATCAAAGGCTGGTAAATCGAATGTTCGAAGAGCTCATCGGGATAACAATGGAAGTATATATCGATGATATGTTAGTCAAATCAGTACGGGCTCAAGACCATGTCATGCATCTACGACGAACCTTCGAAGTCCTACGACGATATAACATGAAGTTGAACCCCACCAAATGCACCTTTGGAGTAACTTCTGGGAAATTCCTAGGATACCTAGTAACAAAAAGAGGAATCGAAGCCGACCCCAGCCAAATCAGAGCAGTCCGAAATATCCAACATCCCAAAAACACTAAAGACGTCCAAAAACTGACCGGTCGGTTAGCAGCTCTCAGTCGCTTCATATCCAAATATTCAGAAAAAAGCCGAACGTTTTTTCAGACTCTACGAAAAAACAAAGACTTCGAATGGACTCCGGAATGCGCCAAAGCCCTCGAAGACCTTAAAGAATATCTCGCGAATCTACCTCTTCTATCCAAACCAATCGACGGAGAGGTACTCCTTGTTTATTTATCTGTTTCTACTAACTCGATCAGTGCAGTGCTTGTTAGAGAAAATGAGGGGAGACAACATCCCGTATACTACGTCAGCTGATCACTACTAGATGCAGAAACCAGATACCCACAGCTCGAAAAATTGGCCTTAGCACTTGTAATGACTTCCAGGAAAATGAAACCCTACTTTCAAAGTCATTCAATAAAAGTAGTCACAGAGTTTCCCTTAAGAGCAGTATTGAGAAAACCAGACCTCGCAAGGAGATTATCAAAATGGGCCATCGAACTCGGAGAGTACGATATCGACTTCGTTTCACGAACATCAATCAAACCACAAGTCCTATCAGATTTCATTGCAGACTTCTCCTATGACCTAGAAGGAAGAATATTAACGAGCCTCGAAGATAATGATTCTAAGTACTGGACCCTCCAGGTCGATGGATCCAACACTTCGAATGGGAGTGGAATGGGTTTAGTACTAACTGATCCAGAAGGAATAATCACAGAAAGATCTATTCGATGCGGATTCAAAACCACAAATAACGAGGCTGAATATGAGGCCCTCATAGCAGGATTAAATTTAGCAGCCGATATTGGGGTTAAAAAACTACGAGTCATGAGCGATTCGCAATTGATAATAAATCAGTTTGAAGGAGAATTCCAGGCAAAAGATTCAAGAATGGTATCGTACCTCACGGTCGCAAAACAAGCAGCAACCAAGTTCGAAAAAATCAAAGCCCGACACATCACCAGGGAGGAAAACCGCCATGCCGACGCATTAGCTAATCTGGGATCAACCATACAAACGAACCAGGACAAAAACATCCAAATCCTATACGCCAAATGGCCCACCGTATGGAAAGGTGACAACCCCGAAGTCCTCCCAATAGACATCGAGATAAATTGGATGACCCCTTTATGCAGATTCCTAACAGAAAATGAACTACCCGAAGAGCCTATCGAAGCAAGAGGAATACAAGCAAAAGCTCCAAAATTTGCCATGATTTCCGGATCCTTATACAGAAGGTCATTTTCAGGACCATATTTGAAATGTCTAAGTCCGATCCAAGCAAAGTATATTCTAGCCGAGCTCCACGATGGCGAATGCGGAAACCATTCAGACCATAGAAGCCTGGCTAACTGAGCATTGACAGCCGGATTTTACTGGCCAACTATGAGGGAAGACGTCAAAAACTATACCAAAAAATGTGACGGATGTCAAAGGTTCGCCCAAACGAATCATATGCCGCCAGAACCCCTACATACCGCATCCATACCTTGGCCGTTCATAAAATGGGGAATGGATATCATAGGACCATTACCGAAGGGATCAAATTAGAAATGTTTCATTTTGGTCGTAACTGATTACTTCACCAAATGGGCCGAGGCAGAAGCCTTCGCACGAATAAGGGATACCGAGGTATGTAATTTTTTATGGAAGTATGTTATTTGCAGGTTCGAAGTCCCTAAAGAAATAGTCACAGACAACGGCTCTCAATTTATTAGTTTGAAATTCCAAGACTTCTATCACCATTGGAACATCAAACTCTCGTTCTCTACACCAAGACATCCGGCCTCGAACGGTCAAGCCGAAGCTACCAACAAAATAATATTGAATACCTTGAAAAAGAAACTCCCCGAACACAAAGGATAATGGGTCGAACAGCTCCCAAGAGTCCTTTGGTCTTACCGAACTACCGCACGAACCGCTACGGGGAAAACTCCTTATGCTCTCACCTACGGTTCGGAAGCGGTCCTCCCAGCAGAAGCAGAAATAGAGTCGGCAAGAACTCAGTGGTCGGGCAGAAGCAACGACTCCGACCTCGAGGTCAACCTCGACACCATAGACGAACTCAGAGATAAGGCTGCAATAAAAATATCCGCCTACCAACAGAAAATAAAGAGATATTTCGATAAAAACACAAGATTAAGAACGTTCAAGGCAGGAGATTGGGTGCTAAGGAAGGTATTCCAAAACACAAAAGAAGTCGGAGCCGGAAAACTAGCCCCAAATTGGGAAGGCCCCTATGAGATCGAGAAGGTCATAGGAAATGGAGCCTACAAACTGCGATCTAAAGAAGGACGTTCGATAGCCAACAACTGGAATGCCATCCATTTAAAACAGTATCATTTCTAAACTCTTCGACCCCTCATCTTGCCTTTCAAAATTCTTAATGTTTTGTTTACTGACTTGAGCGTTGGAGTAACTAACAGAACACGAAGCACAGAGTTCCTAACACGTAAAAGTCAAGAAGGTATCGACCTCGAAGCCAATCTCACGAACGAAGAGTAATGTATCCGATCCTCATTTTTTTTTGTCAAAATTCTTAATGTTTTGTTTACTGACTTGAGCGTCGGAGTAACTAATAGAACCCGAAGCACATAGTTCCCAACACGCAAAAGTCAAGAAGGTATCGACCTCGAAGCCAATCTCACGAACGAAGAAACCTGAAGCACAGGGTCCCCCCAATTTACGAAAATCATCGACCTCGAAATCAACTTGTGATCAAAGAAACCCGAAAATTCAAGGATCCTCCCCATTGCTATTTTTAAACGAAGTCGAGAGGACAAAGCATAAGACAAGACTTACACCCCACACTTAACCTTTTCTTTTTGGTTTAATTTCAGGACGAGTCCTTAGAAGAAAACCAAGGATATTCGTAATCTCGTCTCAACGTCGCAAAAACAGTCAGATATAAACATCGCACGAAGTTCCCATCCCAGAAAAAAAAATATACAAAAAACGTCAATCAATATTTGAAACTAATTCGTTAAACTTTTACGAAAAAGATATAGTAAGGGATCTATAGAGGATCCTCTACTCCCTTCTCGGCGGCCGCAGCATCCTCCCCGGCCTCAACCCTCTTCTCTCCGACAGCCCCATCTGTAGAGTCCTTGGCCGCCTCAGTCTCCGCCTCGTCATCGGCCTCAAGGAAGGAAAGATCAAGATTGGGCATCTTTTCCTTGATAGCCTCGACCACAGCAGAACCCCCCTCTTGGTAAAAGAGTTCCTTATAAGGCTCGAACTCAGCAGAATCTACCAACGAGGAGAAGTCCAGGGTCGTGTGATGGGCCTCGAGCTCCCCTATTCGTGCCTCTGCAGCAGCTAGTTTCGACTCAAGCGAAGCCTTCGAGATCTCAAGCCGGGCTTGGTGGTCCAAAGCCCGGTCAAGCTACGTCTGAGCCCCGGCCGCCAACGCGCGAGCCGAGTCCCGCTCCACGAGTAGGGCTGACTTCTCGGCAGCAAAGTCTCGCCTTTCCTCAGCGATTTTCTCTTGCTCATCAGAAAGCTCCATCAGCCTCTTCTCGAGGCCCTCGGCATGCCCCGAGACCCGGCTCCAGAGCTGGTATTGGCAGAAGAGGGCCTATAACATGGTAGATCACTCTAAGTCAAATACCCTTTTGAGCACAGAGTATATGTATAGAAATATAAATATATATATGTATATATTAAAAACAGATAAAAATAAACCTTCGACAGCATCTGGAAGTCAAGTCGAGTTTGTTCCTCCAAGCCTTCCCTTTCGAACTCTAGAGGAGAACAGTCATCTGCGATCGCGGACTGCACGTCCAGAAGGAAAGGCCTCAAAGGCACCTTCAGACTGCTCGATCCCTTCGAAGCCTTCTTCGGAGCCAAGGCTTCAACGTCAATAACGGAGGGGGCATTGTCGAAGGATTGGAAAACTCAAAGCCGGACTCTTTCTTATGCTTCTTCGAAGGCGGTGAGGTCGAGGGAGTGGCCCCGGTAATCCTTTTTACGCCAGAAGATGAGGGGCTTAACACCTTAGAAGCAGCTAAGGCTTTGACTTTGTCATCAGAAGGGCGAATCTTCAGTTTTCCCATGTCGAAAAGAGTACGACCGTGGCGAACAACTTCGAACTGACGGTCTTCTTCGGATAGGGAAAATGTTGCTTCAATTCTTTCCGCCTTAGTACCTGATACCTCTTTTCATTTGTGAAAGCCTACAAAGAAACACGAAGCATAAAAACCAAATGAACTGATTCATGTAAAGAAGAAGAAATAAAGGGAGACAGGCTTTGAGGACCCACGGGCTTCAGCGAACGACGGTGGCAAGATCCTATAGCTCGAAGTCTCCGCAGGAACAAAAACAAATTTTGGCTTCCAGTCCCCCGACGAAGATGAAAGAGTGTTTATTAAGGGGGCTCTTTCCCCGACCCACTTGGTGAAATAATAAAAACCTTTCTGATTTGGGGTAGCCACAATTCGGTATGAGGAGTGCCACTCCCCGACACTGGGTTCGGGAAATCCTAAGTTCTCCCAAAGGTAAAACATACCTAACATATGATACCATCCTATTGGTGATATTTGGGCAGGGGCTACTCCGTAAAAATGAGAAATCTTGGTAAAGAAAGGATGAAGAGGAAGCCCTATACCCTTATCAATGATTATGGTGTAGAAGACGGTGAAACCAGGATGGGGTCTGCTGGCTCTATCCGAAGGCCTGGGCACATGGACTTCTACCCCCGATCCTGAATATTCCGGAGAAGTAATTTTCCTAACTAGGTCATCCCCGACGTGAGGGGCGACCTCGGCAGCTTTAAAGTCTGCGTTCAAAGAAGGAGAACCCTTGGCTTCGTCTTTTCGCTTCTTCGATTTACCCTTATGTTTCTTGGTGGCCACCTTCGAAGCTTTGAGGCAGTTCACCACACTCCCTCCCCTGACACGAGGAATAACAGTGGGCTGGGACGAAGGGATAACAAACCCAGTAGACTCAGAAACCGAGCCAGAGGATTGCTCCGACTCGGCTGACCTAACTCCACCGCCCCAACTTTGGGTCCTTTCATCAGAATCATCACTATCCGACATACTCATGATCCTAACGAGAATATAAACCTATAAGAATGTGCTAAGAGTACCCAGAAACGCCAAAAAAATTTTCCCCTGTTTCCAACCCAACTTCGTCAGAAAACAAAAATTATCGGCAATTCTACAACTATCCCAAAGATCGCCACCCAGTCTATTCACGCAAAATCCACGTAAATCCAAGCCTAAAATCTTCTATTTCTTCAAGCTACTAACAACAAAACCTTAGTTTGGAAAATTCCTCAAGAAAATGAAGAGGGGATTGAGGAGTAACCTGGAGATTTGGAATCCGGTATTAGAACGAGAAATCTTGAACGGCAGAAAGATGGAAACGCACAACAATCAGAGAGGATTTGGGCAAAATCTTCAGGGAGAATTATAATTTCCGCGTGTTTGAATGAGAGAGAGGAGGGAATAATTTGGGCGAATTTCTATTTTATACCCGTAAAGTATTTTGAGCCGTATATCCCGTATATGGACGGTTGAGATTGAAAGGGAGTTGGAAAGTCGGCAAAGGTAGTTTTAAAAGACTATTTTGCCCTCAGTCTAACGAGGTCTGCTCTCACGACCTTTTTTCTAACTCCCCAGGACCTGTATTCAGGTCTGGAGTCTAAACGAGGTCTGCTCTCACGACCCTTTTTCTAACTCCCCAGGACCTGTATTCAGGTCTGGAGTCTAAACGAGGTCTGCTCTCACGACCCCTTTTTTCTAACTCCCCAGGACCTGTATTCAGGTCTAACTCCCCAGGATCTTTATACAAGTCTGGAGTCTTGAGTAATCTTTCTTCGATATTGAGGTCGTTTATTAATAAAAGACTAGCTTAAGGCTTTAGTACTTCTCAGGAGTACGTTACGATTTTTTCCTTGGTATTACGAGGATATTCATTGCATGATCCTCGGTCTTCGAGCATCAAGTAATGAGGGGCTAATTGTAGAGGTCTAATTTATCGAAGCCCAATGTATAAAGCCCATATCCATTCAAAGGTCTTGGGGCTTAATAATTGCACATCGAAGCCTAGCGGCCAGAGGTCAAGAGATTGATGACAGCCAAGGGATAAAGGTCGTACAATTATAGAGCTCGTAGATAGAAGACCAAGTCAAAAAGGAAACGTTTAGAGATAAACGAGACTCGGTCAAAGCCCTGTTGGAGATAAGTAACTGATCACGGAAATAAGGGAGAATCCCTTATTTTTAGGGAAAGAGGTTAACAATTCGACCTATATAGGTGAAGCAAGAGAGTGAAGCAGGGAAAGGACGGGAGATCAATCAAGCTAGCACCACACTCGATTTTTTTACACACGTTAAATCTCATTATTTTCTACTTTGTTCTTCGGCCTCGAGAAATCAATTAGGTTGCCAAAGACATTACATCGAAATTAATTGTAGAAATCGATCGACTACAATTAGTTTATGTATTTAATTGAGAAAATTATTAATTTGGAATTGATTTGAGAATATGAAAATAGTTTGGGATATAAATGACTGTTTAGCCTAGTTAAATATTTATAGCAATAAAAGGAAAAAAATATCAGAAATTAAGATTAATATTGACAAAATAATAATTCTCAATTCATTAAATAAGAAATATGAAACGAAATAAATGATATTGAAAACATAATAATTTCACATAATCGAATCGAGCTCGGCCTCAGAATTTAAATAATCAAGTCAAGTCCGAGTCGAACTTGAGTTCGGACTTGAATTTTAAATAATGGAGTTGAGCCCGAGCCAAGCTCAAGCTCGATTTTCCTGTCAAGCCAAGCTTGAGCTCGATGTTACTCAGTTCGGCTCGTTTATAAACTTGTGGAGCACATGGCATTACAATTCCCTTACTTTTGAAAATAGTGATTACTCGTGGAATTGTGATTTTGAATATTAAATCATATAAATCGTATGAATGGATAATAAAAATTGAGAATAGAACCATGATTGAATAATCATTTTATTTCCTTTCATTCCACTGTATCAATCGCTCAAAAGCTTATAAATTAGGACTTAGTCTTGTTTGAAAAAACCACATAATAGAAATAGAAAACTTCATATATTAATTTAATGGTTGTAACTGAAATTTTAAAAAGTGATAAGCTCTATAGTAAAATCTATGTATAAGAATATCCTTATTGTAATATTTTTCTCCGGTACCGATCGATAAAATTACTGTAAAAAGTTTTACATTACTTGAAAGGGGTAAAAAAAGAAAAAGAAAAAAAAAAGGATTAGAAATGCGATAAAACGTAGAGAATTTTAATTTGAGAAATGGGCCTAAAACCCTTACGTACCTGTATTGGAATTCTTGAAGGGCCCAAATTTGTAATTTCAATGCTTTGCTCATCTAATGGACTTCTGAAAGCCTCACTACTCAGCTCCATCACGACGACGGCGAAGACGACGGTGACGGCATAGATTCACTCTGTGAGTTATTATTTCCGACAATAATGTTCGATACTTGAAATCGTAAATTTTCTGTTTATTACATGAATGAAGACTGTTGAATTCACGTCAATCGTAATTTTAATCACTTCAAATGATTGATTTGTCTTAACAATGTGTTCGTTTTTCCGCCATTAATTTTTCAATTTTGTGTTTGTCCAGTGAATTCTTGCTGCCATCGATCTTCTTGGTGTTGCGGCGTCGCTTGAATTATTGAGTTTTGTGTTTATTTGTTTAGTAGCTGGAATTTTTTTTCTGCATCATTTCTTTTTCTTCCAAATGGGATCGCTTCATGGTTTTTAATTTTTATCTGATTTGTGGTTGGTGATATAGGCAATTGTCTGACTTATATTTTGTTAAATTGAGTAGATATGGGATGGATATATAATTAATATTATTTTGATATCTTTTGAAATTCAGTATATTTTAGAAAAAAAAAAATCAAAGTTTGGGACATAAATATATATTTAGCCTAATTATAATAAAACCAGAAATTGCGTAGTTTTAATTAAAGAAAGAATTGAAGAATCCCCAAAATTAAATTGAGAATTGGCAGCGGTGTCCACCTCTCTCTCCCAGCCGTCTCCGCCTCTCCGGTCTGACGACCACCTTCACCGCTGTCCAAGCCGCAAATTGTAATAATTTCTCACTCCAATTTATTCCCTCATTTTGTAACATGTGATTAGCAACCAAACGGTAAATTCAGGGATTTCTATAGATTTTTCAATATTCTCAACTTGTTATCGTAGGTATACAACTGTTGGATGGGGATTAATTTAACATCACCCATCCTTAGGTTTCTTTGGATGATTCTAAGTTGGTTAAGATACAGTTAATTGCAATAAACCTTAGCTACACTAACCAGTTAACCCATGTCGTACATAGATGCGGGCTATAGTCACCGGCGTAGCTTTCCGAGTTCTAGACTACCGCCTTCTTTCGTTGCCACCTGTCATACTTGATGCTCGTTCTTTGTTGCAACATTCCAGATTCCATCACTCAAGATTCATGGAGAGTCATCGCCATCCAGATAGAAACCCATCTTTTGCTACCTCGGCTCACTCTAACAGAAGGTCAGTATCGTGTTTCTTTGTTCTTTTTTTATAACCAAGTTTTCTGGTTAAAGATGGAAATAATACACGAATGGTTTTTGGTCCTTTTTAATGTCTTTCTGTTACTGACGTTTGGTGTAATTTTTGTGGTAGTAGTGGTGGCAGAGGTAGAAGAATCGAGCCAAAAGATAACAGCCAAAGATCGAGAGGGAACGTTGGCAGCTCTTCTGGAAATGATAAAATTGATGCACTTGGCAGACTACTGTATGTGGTTTTGTAAATTTTGTCTTTTCATTGGAATTTTAATTCTTGGATTGGTTTTTTTGTTGGTAAATGATTTGCTTAGGTTTGTTAAGGACTAAGATCCAATATTTTTTCTATAGAAAAAAAATGTAAATAAGTGCTAGAGAAGAGTAGCTAATTTAACCATGTAAAAGAAAGAATTTAATTAAGAAACTCTTTCACTGTGAATGTATCTTTATGGATGATTGGGTACTGTATTCAAACCAGCTCATTGAAAACTTTGAATAGAATTTGGAAGTGGCTTGATGTCACTTTTATAGTAGAACTTTTCCTAGAAAAGAAAGTTTTGTGGGGAAGTAAATAAACTTGAAAGGGATGGATTTGCGTGTTATAATTTTCAATGTGGGAATAGTTTGATTGCTTTTTTATTTTTTAATTTGATTAACTCCCATCCATCACTAGTTTAGCAGGTTGAATTGATTTCTTGGAAATATTTATCCTATTCTTATTCGTCACATTAGCTCCTTTGTTGTTAAAACATCAGAACGCGAATATTGAGACACAAGGCTTCTGAGTATAAACTGGATATGAGGAATGATGGCTATGTCAAGGTCCAAGATCTGCTCAAGTTAAATCTGAAAACTTTTGCTAATTATCCACTGCTATCACACACCATTGAAGATGTTAGAGAGGTCTGGCTCTTAATTTCCATTGCATTACGTGGAGTGTTATGTTATTGCCGTGAGTATTGGATGTGGTTTTGTTTTCGTTTGATGCATGCTTATCTTTAACCATGTCTTTTGTGTTCCTTATTAATTTAGTTTGTGTGTAAAATCCTTATTAATAATTATAATATGCTCCCAGGCTGTCAGACAAGATAACAAGCAGCGGTTTAGCCTGTTGGAGGAAAATGGAGAGCTTATGATACGTGCAAACCAAGGTCACTCTTTAGCGGTAATATGCCTTATGAAAGCTTGCAAAAGAAATAGTAACTGAAAGTTCTCATCATTTGATCCAAAATGTTCTATGCATTTCATGATTTCCTGTTTATTTGTTTGTTTACGCAGCAGGAGTGAACTGTCTGTTGATTTTGTGTGTTATTTGGCTAGAATGGTCCATAAAGAAATTTAGAAAATCTTAATCATTAAAATGATGTAA
Source organism: Perilla frutescens (assembly GCA_026008535.1). Classification (NCBI taxonomy): domain Eukaryota; kingdom Viridiplantae; phylum Streptophyta; class Magnoliopsida; order Lamiales; family Lamiaceae; genus Perilla; species Perilla frutescens. The sequence continues at coordinate 37,860,667 of BRKX01000012.1, forward strand.
AGTTTAAACAGCAACATGAGGATGTCAAGTTACAGTCTTACAGAAACTTTGAAAGGGATTAGTATAATTCATTAGAATTTTTTCAAAATGGAATTTCCTTGATGACTCATAATCTAGAGAGGAGCTCAAGTACCTCATTAGTTATAACAAACTGAAATCAGCGAGACCTAGGACGCGTCACACATGCATTGCCAGTAGGTGATCTGGGGTATAATCACTTATGCATGGTACTGAAATTCAATTTATCAATATACCTAAAATCATAGTGTTCCAGGTTTTGGATTGGTCTTTGTAACCTTTTCTGTGCTCTTTTTACTGTTTTGGAATGTTCACTTTTGGTGTTTACTTGGTATCTAATTTCGTGGAATATTTTTACTCAGTTTGGGCATGTATGTTATGCAGACCCAATCTTTGGCTCTTCTCGTATACATCTTTTTAAAAGTTGTTTTTTGAGACGCTAATTCTTTGATGTCTTACTGGCTGTCGTATTTTATGTTTTTATTATTCTCATATTTTCTCCTTCATTGTCATGCTATGACAGACGGTGGAAACAGAGAGCTTGCTGAAACCTATACTTTCACCTGAAGAAATTCCAGGTTAGATTCTACAACGATTGGTCTGTTTTTCATTCTTGAATACAGTGAGCTGCTTTACATCTTTTGTTCATCTTTTTCCATGCTTGGTTTTCTAAGTTTGCGTGCATGGGACCTACAATAAAAACTTGGAATCAATTCTACGGGAGGGTCTTAAACGCATGCAGAGATTACACGTGCATTTCTCTAGTGGCTTGCCGAGGGATTTTGAAGTTATTAGTGGTAAGAAATTTCACAGTGGATTCATGCATATGATATTTCCTTTTTTTTGCTGCGTATTGAGTTTATTGACGTTCCTTTCTCCTAGAATAACAATTAGCTGAGTGAGTAGTGAGTATAAGGTACATGTGGAGATAAAACTAATTGAATTAGTATAACTAGTTTAGAATGTCACTTTTTAATTTCTCCAATTAACAAATATTTCAACCTTGTTCTGGGTGTTTAGCTTCGTACTTGATTTATCCAATCCCCATTGTGATCTCCTAGCCCCTTGTCTCATGAGTCTAGAAAAGAAAAAAACCAATGAAGTAGGCTTTACTGGAGAAATACTTTCAGGCCCCTAGTGGAGGAAACAGGACTGATGATATTCAACACATGCATCAGATATCATCGTATTTGTGAATTATGTGTTCATATTGTACGATATGATTTCTCAGGTATGAGGCGAAATGTTGACTTGTTAATCTATCTTGATGTGAGAAAGGCCCTGGAAGGTACGACTAAGTATGAATTTAATAGTTGACAAAAGACATGATATGCTTTTATATTGCATTTCTCACATTCTTCCCTGTACTCAGAGGGAATGAAACTCTATGTATCAGACAACAAGGTGATTTTAACGGAGGGTTTCGATGGAGTGGTGCCCGTGAAGTACTTCCAGAAGATAGAAACATGGCCACAGAGAGATCTCATACCTTTTCAGATTGCGACCAAGGAAAAGAAACAGTATCCCCAAGGAGGGCCTTGAAAAATTATCTTTCAAGGTACATGGAGATGTTTATACACTTGGATGATCTCTGTTTTCTTTTACAAACATTACAGATTAAACAAAGTATATTTTGCAAATAGCTCCTAGGAGATTTTTGCCCGTGAAACTGATACGTTCGTAAATTATATTTGAGAACTATGTTTTGCTGGACACTTTACTTCTATTTCTTTACACTCAAAAGTAGTGTAGCCATTTATATTATTGTTTTTCTTTATCTCACTTTAACGGAGCCATTCTTCCTTACTTATCTGTTGTGCACTTGTGCGAGAGAGAGAGAGAGAAAGAGATTAGTAACGGAGGCTATATCTGTGAGGGTTTGAGTTTAATTTCATGGAGTGTAAGTATATTGACTGTGTAGAAAAAGCTGTACAAACTTATCAAAACGCATGTTATACTTTTGTGTACATGTAATGCTTGCAACGAAAACATTAATAAAATTGGTTTGTTATTCCAAGAGACTCATCAATATATTCATCAAACCAACATAACATTCGTTGGATTCGAATCTTGTTGCTAGGAGAATTGTGCGATTAAATAGAAATCCACGTGTCACGTTTATTACTTATAATGATAAACCCATATGAATTCAAGACTTGGCCACTGGATTCTCCAAAATGCAAAGCAACAAAATAACACTACACTAATAAGAGAGAGAGAGAGAGAGAGAGAGAGAGAGAAAGAGAGAGAGAGCCAATAATAACTACGCAGGTGATGAATTCAATGATGCAGGTGATGAATTCAATGATTTTATGAGGAATTAATGTGGAAGGTTTATTTGAATAGGAGGATTCAAATGAAATGAAATGATACATGTCCATCAGTTGAGTGAGTAAATTGCTCATTCTACAATCAATGGTAAGATTACAACAATCATAATCCCTTTCGAGACCAGACCAGATCCATTTTCACCAGGAGAACCAGAAGATCTTCATCGTCGTCGGATCACACATATTATCATTATCAAGATATATATGTGATAACAAGATAATCGGAGGGATGAACAAAATAGTTGAGAAAACAATCATTTGAATCAAAACGAACAAGAATAGAAAGATCCAAAACCAAAAAAATTGTGTATCACTGTGCGCTCTTCTTCTTCTTCTTCCCATCAACATAGTAACTGAGATACCATTGAACAAATTTCTTCAACCCTGATTGCAGATCTGTTGTGGGCTTATACCCAAGCTCCCTCTCAGCCAAACTTATGTTAGCATGCGTAAACGGCACATCCCCATTCCTCGGCAACTTCATCACCAACCTCTTCGCCTTCACCTTAAGCAACTTCTCCAAAATACTCACAAGATCCCCCACGGGCACAGGAGACGTGTTTCCCAAATTAAAGACGCGCAGTTGAGCTGGCCCCTTCTTCTTGCCCCCGCTGCCAGTACTCTTCTCTGCAGTATCCAGTGCACCTAAACAACCCTTCACTATATCCTCAATGAAGGTGAAATCCCTAGCCACTGTGCCGTGGTTGGGCGCCTCAAAGATGGGAATCGACTTCCCTTTCAAGATATCCCTCGTGAAAAAGAAGTATGCCATGTCCGGCCTGCCCCAAGGTCCATAAACCGTGAAAAACCTTAACCCCGTCAGTGAAAGTCCATATATGTGGTTATAGGTATGAGCAATCTCCTCACCGGCCTTCTTAGTAGCTGCATACAAACTAGCAGGTTGATCGGTCCTATCCCTCTCGGAGAAGGGCACCTTCGTGTTCAATCCATATACTGAGCTACTAGACGCCCACACTATAGCAGGCTGAGGGTTGGCGTTCTTGCAAAACTCAAGCACACTAACGAGGCCAGCAATGTTGCTGTGCACGTACGAGCTAGGATTTTCCATGGCATAACGCACACCAGCCTGCGCTGCTAGATGCATAACATGAGTGAAAGGCACAATATCAAACAGCTTAGCCAACAATGCACCATTGTTGATATCACCCTCCACAATGTACACCCCACTACGCTCTAACAGAGCCTGCCTCGCCCTCTTAAGCGAGGGATCATAGTAACTATTGAAATTATCGAGCCCCAAAACTCCGTCGCCACGCCTCTTGAGGGCGGCGGAGACGTGGGTGCCTACGAAACCAGCAGCCCCTGTTACCAAAACAGACATCCCATGTCTTGACCTAGGTTTAGCAGATTGTCTAACCCTTTTTTCGAAATTAGGGCCACCGTATGAGCTAGTTCTAAGGGACCTTCTAGAAAGATCTGAGGGGGCAGGGTTTGATGAAGATGGTGATCTATAAAAGAATACAAAAATCAATCCAAGAAATACAAAAGACCAAAAAGTGAGCTTAGCTATTGAAGATTGCAGCCGCAGCCTATTGTACGGAGATTTCTCCATCTTGAATTTCCCAGGGGTTGATGGGCTGTCAATGTGCTTCATCTGCAACACAATCCACTCTAAATCTTCAAGATTTCAGAAATCCCCCACCCCCTTCTGCCCCGCTCCAATCTGCAGGTTTTTTCTTGGATTCCCTCAAACCGGGAATCGGGTGCAATCAAGATTTGATCTTTTCTTCTGTTTCTCTCTCTCTCTCTCTCCGTTTCTTGTTTCCGACGAATGCGGGATTAAAAGATTGGGGGAAAAGAATCAAATAAAGGGTTTCTTAAAAATACAGTTTTAATGATGTGGAATCGGGTTTCTTGAAGAGAGAGAGATTGGGTCTCTTCTGAAGATCTCTTTCTGGCTTTGTTGTTTGATGGAGAAAAGAAAAAAGATTAGGATTTCTGGAGAGAGAGAGAGAGAATAAGAATGAGTGAGTGGAAAGAGAAGAATGAAGGGATTTGGAGGAGGGAGAAGAATGGGGTTTGAACAATTTTAAAATAAAATGGATTAAAATTGAAGAGTAAAGAGTGGACTAATGATTTAATTAATTAAGAGAGTCCAAATAGAGTTATAATTAATGCATTTTCTTACTCTTAATTAACATAATTATTAATTAAGTTAATGCATTTTGGACTTTGTTTTCTCCTTCAATGACTTCTTCCTAGATCATTGATTTTCCTTCAAATGCGCAAACAATTTCAAGGGATGAATAGCAAAGATAAGCGTGTTTGTTCCAACTTCTAAGAGAGGGTTTTGCTGTTATACATCTAACGAGTTTGATAATTACATTTTCTTCAAAAAAAAAAAAAAAAAAAGAAGTGTGATAATTACATTTTGTTAGTTTTTTTTTTTGAGGAAAATATATTTTTTTCTTGATTTGATTAGATTTTACTTTAGTTTTTTTTTTAGATTTTATTTTAGTTATTGTATATACACTTATCGTTTATCTAATTATTTGATATCTGATATATGATACACTTATCTTTTATCGATTTTATTAGATTACTTACCATATTTAATATTGGGCTAATGGGATAACAATTACTACTATATCACATTAGGTTTGTTGAATTTAAGTTTTGTTTGTTGGAAACGTGTGAATAGGAGATTTTTGAGGTAAATAAATATTTAAAAGTTCCTAGTTGTCAAGTCAAATGATGGTGAGAAATTTGTGGAGATTATATATGAATTTTGATAGCCTCTAAATATCATTAAAATTTCCTTATTAGTCAAAAAATTTCATACGCTTGTCACTCGTTTATTCCTGATAATACTAAATAAATTAAAGAATAAGATTTTGAATTTTTTGTTAAAGTTGGATTCTTTACCATTCTCTCTCTTTCTCTCTCTCTTTTAAGAACTTTTTACTCATGTAAATTCGTCTAAACGATTTGGACACTCCTTAATAACAAATTATTTTCTCTCTCTTTTAAAAAAAATTGGAAATGTAAAAGCGAAAAACTAAAATATTTCTAATTTAAAAGTGATTCAATTTATTTATTGCATAATACATATGATTTCAACTAACCAATCAAGATGAATATATTGCTATCTAAGGTTTTTTCGGATTTTTTATTGAACTAAATGACGTTTGAGTTTGAACAAATTCTAACAAAATAGAACTCAAATATTTTTACTTTTATTTCTGAAAGAGAATTTGATAATATAGTCAGATTTCATGAGAAACAAGATTCCTCGACCACTAGAAACTGTAACATCTTCAACAGTCTGTACAAATAATACAGAGAATATTCTGTATTATTCTTAATTTTTTTAATATAATCTAAATTTTTTTATAATTGCTAAATGTATTATATGTGTAATTTCATTTAAAGTGGTATTTAGCAATGAAATTTTGAATTAGTATTTCATAATTTGTCATTGTATATTTTTTATTAATGAAAAATGATTATATCTGTTTTATTGTATTTTAAATATTTTTATGTCGTTGACATAGAAACGAATACAGGGAACAAGGTTTCCTATTCTTAACAGATTATTTTATGTAATTTTTTATTTTTTTTTATAATTTTAAGTAATATTTATTGTTGGTGTAATTTTGAATTTATCATGTACAATTGAATCAACTTTAATACCTTACTAAAAAAAACCATATTAACACATGCAATGTATATCAATCACGAGGTCATCCCTAACAAACTCCAAAGACCTCAAATCTATTTGGTATTTTTCTCAAAAAACAAAAAATAAAAAAATAAAAAAATTATTTTTTACTTATCATATTTGAGTTGAAACCGAACTTCACATACAAATAGAAATTAATTAAATCCAAAAAAAAAATTTGTATCTTTCTCAAAGAAGTGCCCGGTAACATGATTTAAATTTTAACCAACTCTAACACAAAATGTCCAGATAATTAATAAAAGTTATTTGACTAACTGCTTTGCAAAGGAACTGATAATATTATAAAAAAGATGTTGTTGCTTTGTATTAGTTTGTGTTAGCATCACCATTACTGTAAAACAACATAAGAAAGGTGACCAATTCCTTTCTTTACCAATAAATTTATGCGTAAATTCAAAGTGATAAACTCAAATTAACTAAACCACATGTCATTAATTTATATGCCGATTTTCCTAATTCCAAGCCTGACAGCAATTTGGATTAAATTTATTATAAGAGTTTAATGTACAAACAATCTCTTAACATGTACCTACTAAGCAACATGTGGCGATTTACCTCCTTTACTAGACTTTAGGGATGGGAATAAGGACTTTCCGCTTTGCAAGGAAATAAATAATTAAATAAATTGATATGATAAATTGCTCAATTTTGTCGGCGAATGTAATCTCTACATGAGAATATTTATTGTTATTGAAACTACAACTACTAAATGATAAGGAGATATATCAAAATAACTAATTAACTGGGGTTGGATATATCCGTCATAATTTTAAACTTAATTTTCAAGGTTTTGGAAGCATCTTCATGATGTATCCTTTGATATATAAGACGGAAATAATCTCCAACCATAAAAAGGTGGCGAAAATTGCATAAAAGCCACCGAATTTGGGATTTGATCTCAGTCGTGTATTTTTATTAATTGATGATAGAAGATTAATTTACAATTTACACACTAGAGAATGATTTACGTTTGATCCATTCTCTCTCTCTATATATATATATGTATATATTGAATGTACTTTTATATGCAAATGCAACCCCCAATAGACTGTGAAGTATTTAAAAAATTTGGACTCGTCTAAAACTACCCTTAACAATCACGAGATTGTAACAAAATATAAGTTCATTTTTTATATTGTTAAAATTGAAAATTATAAATAACTAAATTACTAGAATGACTAAATAATAATATGGTAACTAATTATGAGCCCACAAATAATATGGGTTTCGCATTCCGTGAGGCTATTATGAGTTTGGACCTCATGATTTAATTGGGTTAGTTCAAAGCCTGGCATGGTGTTGGGCCCACTCCGAACCATAATCATATGTTTTTGTCTTTAATTTTTATTGAGACATAAAATAAGACAAAATTATTAACTATGGCCAGCATAAAAACAAAAGTGTTTGTTGTTGTGAATACAAAGTATAAATCATTAAATATCTGCTGCTAATTCCAAATCTTGGTACGGATTTGAAAGTGATGTTTCCATTTAAACGTTGAGGTTCTTTCACGGATTATGGATAAATCAGAAAAATAACAAAATCTTAACTTGAAATTAGGTAATAAATAAATAAACAGGGCACACCCAAATCACGGAGACTCTTGTGTAAAACAAAGATGTTTCGAGTTTCAGTGGCGAATTGAAGGGTCCCCCCCAACCCACCTCATCCATTTTTTTGTATTTTTTTGTTGTTGGTTGGTTTCGGCTCCTTATTCACAGCTACGATTTTATATATATTAGTATTTTTCCTGTGCGATGCACAAATAATTACTCTCCCGTTTTATTTTATTTGTTGTTTTAGATTTTTTTTTTATCTAGAATTAACAATGAATATTGTGGATAAATACACCCGTCCCTCATATAAGCCATAAAATCTTATTCAATTATATTTTCATAAAATAGGGTTTGTGATATGGTTAAATGAGAGAGAGAGAGCGTGTATGAAAATATATAAAACAACAAATATTTTGACACAAAATAAAAAAAATTAAAACAACAAATAAAAGGAAACGGAGGGAGTATTATTTTTTAGATATGTAATATTATGATTATTTTTTAATTCTATATGTTGTATACGATTATTTTTAATCATATATGGTGTGTCCAATATTTAAAAATTAATAAAATGATATACATTATACACTAATTACTTAGATAAGAAAATCAATTTTGCGTAGATATTCACAGCCAAAACTATAAGACCGTGACCCCCCCCCCCCTTCATCCCAGCCACTAGAGTCTAGGGAGAGATGAATAATGTAGACATTTTACTCAGTTAAAAAATAAAATGTAGGTTTTAGTGTTTCAGTTAAAATAAATAAATAAAAAAATCAGCCTACCAAAATGATGACTTGGTTTTTGACTGATCATATAGAATGTATATATCCACCATGAAAAGATATATATATATATATATATATTAAATAAAGTCTCCCATCAGTAAAGTATTAAAAAGAAAACTAAACGAAAATAAATATAAATGATATATATGATTAGCAGCGCTCAATGTTGCATTAAATCAAGGTTAATTTCAGTAAACTTTCACACCATCACGTATGGGGCGCACAAGGCGACAACGAATACCAGTATTTGCATAAAAGGGGCTGATTACAACAGTGGTGAGAGTGATTACTATGGGATATTACTAGAAGTGGTGGAAGTTAATTATCCCGGTTTGCCCGTAAAAAAAACCATACTCTTCAAATGTGAATGGTTTGATACTTCACCAGCTGGAACACAAGTTCATCCTCTATACAAGATGGTGTCTATCAACCACAAATGAAAATACTCGGGGGATGATGCATTTGTGCTAGCAAGTCAAGCTATTCAAGTCTTTTATTGTTCATATCCAAGTTTAAATAGGTCAAAGATTGATTGGTTGGCAGTTTATAAGATACAAGCTCGTGCTAAAATTCACGTCCCATCACAAGAGTCTACTCCTATTATCTCTCCACCTTTCCAAGAAGATGATTTGCTCACAGTGGCTGAGCTTGTCATAGACGAAAATGACGATCATGCTTTGGTAGATGTAGATAGAGATATTGACATAGAAGATGACGATGAAGAAGATGTGGATGAGGATATTGACTTCTCTGATGATTGTACTAATATCGATGATGATGATGATGACAACTAATTATAGGTTAAATATTTATTTACTTAATCTACATTTTTTATAGATATTGATATACTTATGATATTTGTGTTTAAATATGTTAGATGTTGAGTAGCCGAGATGGTAGAAGTAGATATGTCCCTCGTCGGCTGGCGCATTTATTTCCAGGGCAAGATTCCTCTGCACCTGGCAATTCCTCCACACCTTCAGATTTCTCGGAGCCACGACCTTCCCCAGAGGGCGCATCAGCTAGTTGAAGAAGAGCTTCCAACAAAACTTAGTAAAAACAACATTGGTTTATTGGGTGATCTTAGTCAAAACGACGTATTTTACACATGATCTATTTTACCAATAATTTAATTGATGATTTGAATGAAGAAAAATACAACTTTATATCAAATGTGGGATCATGTGTGTGAATATATTTTTCTATCTACCCTCGTCAACCTAACCAACCTGACCAAACGAGGCCAAAGAAAAAAAGAAGTGATAAAAATATATAAGAACAATCATTTTGAAGTTTTGACAACGTGTTCATCATGAAAAATTCAAATTCCCCCAATTCAAATATACAAATAAAATAAGTGGCACCTAACTCGTTCTAAGAAGTTTTGTATTATTATTATTATTATTATTATTATTATTATTATCATCATCATCATCGTCATCGTCATCATCATCATCATCATTATTATTATGATTATTATTATCATTCTTATTATCATTCTTATTATTATTCTTATTCATTCTTATTATTATTCTTATTCTTATTGTTATTCTTCTTTGTTATTGTTATTGTTATTGTTATTATTATTATTATTATTATTATTATTATTATTATTATTATTATTATTATTATTATTATTAACGTGACCAAGATCTTAATTCAGTCTCCAATCTCCATCAATACGATTGATGGAGAAGTGTGTGATTTGTTTTTTATTTCAAACTAGTCTTTTAGCCATTTTTATAATTTATTTTTTCTAAAGAGAAGGTGTTGTTTTCTTTAAACAATATTTTTCAAAACTTTTGAAAAGGTAACTACATTAAAATATTGATAAATTATATTAGTATACATTTATTTTCTTTCATCTTCAACCTCCCGCCGTCATCTGTGGCGCTGGTTGAATTTTTTCATTTTCTTCTCTTTTTCAACCTACTACTCTCTTGATAAGCATGACTTTTGTATACATTTATGTGTTTATTTGGATGATATTTAATAGTTAATGCATGCATAAATTAGTGTTTGATCATAATTTCGCCTTTTCTTGTGCAAACTTATGTTTTGCTTGTTTTGTTGAAGTTTGAGCTAAAAAATGGGATATGTTTGAGATTCAATTAAGTTGGGAGATAAGCTAAAAAGATAGATGATCGAGTTAGGGTCAGTCTCCAACTTGAATCGGGTCAATCGGATGAAAACCAGCGAGAACGGAGCAAAACAGTGGAGTGTGCCAGAAACCAGCGACCAACTCGTCGATCTCCGGATTTACCCACCGATCAGCGGATTCTTCATAGTAACTCGGTGAGTGTGAAATAGTTAAGAGAAATCCGTCGACCAATTCATTGATCTCCAGATTTTATCCGCTGATCGCCGAGTTCTTCAGCGTCGGTCGCTGAGTTTTTCGAAAATTGGTGTTTTGCATATTTTTTACCCGTGAATTTACCTTTTGGACTGGATTTTTATTACTTATTATAAATAGGTTTGTTTAGGGCGAAAATTAGGAGATGTTTTTCATTACATTTTCAGTTTTATTTTAGATTTCAAAACGGCGTGACGGATGTTTCCTTAACAACTTTGAAGATTGAAATTTTATTTTACATAAGTAAACTACGGTTCCTTTAATATTTCACAATTTCAATTATGTCTTTTAATATCTTTATTTCTTTCTTTATCTTCATTCCACTATGTGTCAATAGTTTTTATAATTAATTCTAGGATTTGTAGCATGTATGAAATTATGTAGTGATTTAATTCTTCATCAATTTTCCTCTTGATTATCGTGTTCAAATGTTCAAGTTTAGATTTCTCATACATGATTAAGGTCATAGTCATCGTATGCTGGCTAATTAATTTGAATCCTGAGGAGATAATTAATTGGTGGGATTAAATTGAATGATTTGATACACGTACTTGTGATCTGTAGGAGGTTTTAAATATGTTGATCTTGATACGACCCGAGCTGAGGAGATGACTGATCCAATCAAAGTACCGGAAGGACCATTAACACGAGCAAGAGCTAAGAGGTTCAAGGAGAGCCTCAATGGATTCATGCAAGAGGTTTGGAACCAAGAGTCATCCAAGCGACCCGTGGAGGGAGAAGAACCTGAGCTCAAGTGGAAACACCTCTATCATCGTCGTCGTGCCGGCGAAAATTGCATCAAGTGGTATTAAAGCTTCGGCTTTGTATCAGGTTCCAATTTATCCCTTTAATTTCTGTATTTTAAATTTTTCTCGCCTAGCATAAAAAAAAGAATCGAAATTCAACAAAAAAAAAGAAGACGCTGAATAGTTAAAAATAAATAATAAGTAAAAAGGCGGAAATTTTTTTGGTGTTTTCGTTACATTTGATATTGATATTTAGGTTGTTGGAGACGCGTATATTGCCTGGGGAGAAGTCAAAAATTTTTTTCGGAGATTTTCAAATTTTTGAAATTGTTCTGGAACATTTTTAGTGAATTTGTGATTGGTCTTTTGGGATTTCATTGTTGTGATTGTGTTTCTAGCTTAATTTTTTTTGGAGAGAAAATGAGTGGTAAAAGGCAAGAGTGTGTGAGATTATTAGAGTGAAAATAGCCGAATTATGTGATAGACGAGAGTAAACACGTGAGGTTGAGAGCTAGAATTTTGTTGGAATTATTTGTTTGCTTTTCATTTCATCATTCACTTCATTTTATTATTTTGTTTTGTTAATTGAGTAAAAAAAAGAACGAACAAAAAAAATTGTTAAAAAAAATAAGAACAGTTGATCCAAAAAAAAATCGACATGGCTAACAAAAGTGCAGGTATTAAAGACAAAGCTGTAGGATCGAGTGATGAGATGATCAGTACATTTGATCCGAAGAATACAGTGGAAGCCATTCAACAACATCTCACGAAGCTGTTCAAAACTGAGATGGCGTCGTTGAATGAGAGACTCAAACAAGTGGAAAATTCAATACATGAGCAATCTCAACAAGCTCTTCAAGAGAACTGTGGTGGTAGAGACGGAAGAGGCGGACGAGGAGTTCAGATGGAGGCTCGACACTACCCACATATAAGAGACAAAGGGCCGACTACTACGACACTGAGGTGGGAGATTCAGAAGAAGAAGACATATACTCAACTGCCGTAGATAGGAGACACGGGAGAGTAAGGAATCGAGAAGATGACGACCTCGGCAACATCAAAATGAATGTGCCTTCGTTCCAAGATAAAAATGATCCAACTTTGTACCTTGAATGGGAGCTCAAGATTGAGATGATGTCCGACTTTAACAACTATTCCGAGTTAAAGAAGGTGAAGTTGGCAGCGGTGGAGTTTTCAGATTATGCCATAGTGTGGTGGGATCAGTTGACATCCAACAGACGGCGTAATCAGGAACAACCGATAGAGACATGGGGAGAGATGAAGGCGGTGATGAGGAAGAGATTCGTGCCAAGTTACTACTACCGGGAGCTATACAACAAGTTTCAAAACTTGAGGCAAGGTACGAATAGTGTCGATGAATACTTCAAGGAGATAGAGGTTTCAATGATCTGAGCAAATGTGGAGGAAGATAGAGAGGCCACAATGGCTCAATTTCTAGCCGGTTTACATAGAGAAATCTGGAGTTGCAGCACTATGTGGAGATGGAGGGCATGGTGTAAATGGCCATCAAGGTAGAGAACCAACTCAAGAGGAGGGGTAACAACAATCGAGCGAGTTCTTCTACATGGAAGTCGAACTCAAATTCCAATGCAACCCCTGGAAAGCTTCAAATCAAGGGAAAAAAGATGAGAAGCAACCATTCACTAAGTCGAAGACCGAGGCACCTACAGTGACGAGATCGAGCAACCAAGACTCATTGAGTAACCAAAACCGAGACATTAAGTGATTTAAATGTCAAGGTAGAGGTCACATAGCTAACCAATGCCTAAACCGGCGTGTGATGATTTTGAAGGACAATGGTGAGATTGTGACAAAAGAAGAAGAAGTTGATCTGGAGATGCCGGGACTATCCAAGTCGAGTGGAGATGAGGAATACGCAGCGCCCAATGCTCTTATTTTGGTTGCACGCAAATCTCTTAGCTTGTATATCAAGAGCGTCGACGAGGAGCAAAGGGAGAACATATTCCATACCTGATGCCACATCAAGGATAATGTATGTAGTATGATTATTGATGGAGATAGTTGCACTAATGTTGCAAGTGTTGTGATGGTGATAAAATTAGGATTGCCGGTTCTCAAGCATCCTAAACCATACAAGCTACAGTGGTTGAACGACAGTGGAGAAACTAAGGTGAACAAGCAAGTTCGAGTGCCATTTCAGATTGACAAGTATAAAGATGAAGTGTTGTGCGACGTTGTGCCTATGCAAACGGGGCACATTTTGCTAGGACGTCCATGGCAATTCGATAGAAGGGTGAAGCATGATGACTTCAAAAATAAGTACTCTTATGTACTTAATAAGAAGACGGTGACACTAGCTCCTCTAACACCATCTCAAGTGTATGAGGACCAAGTGAAGTTGCAAGAGGGGGCCGATACCATGAGGAAGAAAGGGAAGGAGGTCAATGTTGGAAAGGAGGTGATCCAACACGCTTGTTTTGCCACAACTAGTTACGTCAAATGGGCTGTGCAAAATGAGAAACCTATGTACTTGATGATCCGCAGAGATGTATTAATGAGTGTTAACCAATTTGATCATATAAGCCTCCAGGATATCTGGATGACTATGTCTGCAATTTGGTAGACTATGGAATTTGCAAGGACACAGTAACTAGTCTCACTCCTCCTACATTTCCTGATCACATTTCACCTATCTTGTCTGCTAAGTATACTGCATTCTTGATGAATATCCAGGGTGTTAAGGAACCAAATAGCTACTCTGAAGCTTGTCAGAATCCTGAGTGGGTGAATGCTATGAGTCAGGAGCTCTTGGCACTTGAATAGAATAACACTTGGAAGATAGTTCATCTACCAGAAAGTAAGCATGCTATAAGATGTAAGTGGGTGTATAAGCTTAAGTTACATTCTGATGGTACTATAGACATATATAAAGCCAGGCTAGTTGCCAAAGGCTATAACCAGGAGTTTGGTGTGGATTATAGAGAGGTATTCTCTCCAGTAGCCAAGATGGCTATTGTGAGGTTGTTATTTACTTCTTCAACACAATTCCAATGGCATCTGCATCAGATTGATATAAATAACGCTTTCTTGCATGGTTATTTATCAAATGATATTTACATGCAGGGCTATACAAGGGGATCACCTGGACAGGTCTACAAACTGATAAAGAGCCTTTATGGCCTCAAGCAGGCTTCCAAAGAATGGAACCTGGAGCTGAGTAAGCATCTTCTTACTATAGGTTTTGATCAGACAGCTAGTGATAATTGCTTATTCATAAGAGGAACTGGTCTTAAGCTCACTACCTTATTAGTTTATGTTGATGATATTCTCATGTTGAGTCCTTCAGTGGGTGAGATTTCTAGTGTTAAGGAATCTTTATATTCTGCCTTTACCATTAAGGACCTCGGAGAAGCAAAATACTTCATAGACATGGAAGTTACTAGGTCTTCTACTGGATTTTTCCTTTGTCAGAGGAAATATATACTTGACTTAATTGATACAGCTGGTTTTACTGGGTGTAAGCCAGCTGCCACACCCTTCCTAGCAAGTCTTACCCTCCAGGCTAAGGGTACCAAGCTTACACACATTGAGTCCTATAGAAGGGTAGTAGGAAAGTTGTTATACCTTCATCTTACCAGACCTGATATATCTCACTCAGTTCAGCAACTGAGCCAATTTGTTCACTCTCCTACTTACCTCACATTGGGAAGCTGCTTTACATGTATTAAGATATCTTAAGGGTACTCCTTCATTGGGCTTACATTACTCATATTCACCAAGATTTGAATTCACAGTTCACTGTGATGCTGACTGGGCTTCTTGCCATGATACTAGGAAATCACTTACTGGGTATTGTATTTCTTTAGGATCTTATCTGATATCCTGGAAATGCAAAAAGTAGGACACTGTCTCCTTTTCCACAGCTGAGGCAGAGTATAGGAGTCTAAGTGTTACCACTAGAGAATTTTTATGGCTTTCTTATGTCCTTAAGGATTTTGGTATTCCAGTCAAGACACCTATTTCAATCCTTTGTGATAATAAGACGACCATCCAAATTACTCAAAACCAAGTGTTTCATGAACGAATGAAACACTTAGATATTGACTACCACTTTGCACGTTATTAGTTTCAGACAGGATTTATACTTCCTATATATGTGCCTTCAGCTCTATAGCTAGCTGATGTGTTTACAAAATCTTTGTCTGCTGCTCATTTCAGGACTCTCATTTCCAGCCTTCACCTTGGTGACATACATCATGCTCAGGCTGAGGGGGGCTGTTGAGAGCTGCAGAGTACATCACAGCTAGCTTTATTTCCACATGTCAGTTGGTGCATGCATGGACCACATTAGGATCAAAGATATCCGTAGATATTCGTGTATGAATGATCATCTATTGTAGCCGTAGGATTAGATTGTTGCTTACATTTCAAGCAACGCGGTTACTTAGATTGTTTTGTATATAAATAACAGATTCTGTACTTAATGAACTGATTTTTGTGGATTCAATAATAGATCTGATATTTTTCATTCTCTCGATCAAATATTCCTCATAATGTTACATTGATTAGATTCAATAGATATGGATCACGTTCCAATAATTCTCTAACTAGATCTGCACAATAAGAAAACTATATATATATATATATTGAAGTTGATTAAAAAATATAAAACATGTGGAGCGATGAGAGGGAATAAACATTATATCGTACCAAACATTTTACTGTGTACAGAGAGTAAGAAAAGACCAAACAATTCTTCTCTTAAAAAAAGGCGAGTGAGTGACAGTGACAGTAACAACTTAGCCATTCCTATGATTCCATAAGAAACTGCAAGTTCATGTGGCGTAGTGCCATAAAGTTTCATATATGTAGCAAAGATGGGTTTCGATAAAACATCAATTGTAACATCTTCCATCCCCATCATTGCTGCATAGCAATATGCAGTGTACCCCTGCCTATCTAGCAGCTCTAATTGGTATGGTTCCAACAGTTCAATAAGATATTTTGTGAATTCAGTATGTTTCATGGAAATAGCTACATGAAGATCTCGATCACCCGTGTTTGTTATCTCTTCATAGGCTAAACTCCGATCTCACTCCAAAAGCACCTGAGCAGCTTCCCTATTGTTATGAATTACAGCTTCATACATTTTTTTGACAGGAAGCACGCCAAAGTTCATTTCTTCTGCTCCCTGTTCAACCATTCGTCCATGTCATTGGAAACCCTTATTAACTACACTACATTTATAAAAAGAAAAAAACAACTATTAAGATCTACCCTAGCAAAAGAAACGAAAGATTATTTAAGATTTATTACTTTTTAACGGTCCCCAACCCAACCCTACATCATTGTAGTAGAAGTGGTAAATCATTGCATGTGCCTTAGAAGCGGACGAGATCCTCTATTCTAATTTTATATTTCATCTTGTATTCCAATCATTAGATTCGTGCCATATGTATTTCCCGTCTGCCTCAAAGGCGGGTGTTAAGAGCGAGTTTGCATGTACACAATGTGAACTACAAGGAATTTAATTAATTTAAGATATTTTTAGTTGGCCTTGAACAAACACATCGTGGTACCATGACAAGCATGCATAATCGTCTGTAACAGCCTGGTCCTGTGATAGGGATTAACGAATGAGGACGTGGTGTTATTAAGGGATTAACGAATAAAGATAGAAGATTAACAAAGAAAGTTTACGAATAAAGATATAATTTCGAAAGATAGATGATGATACTCGGGTTTACTTGACTAAGAAGGAAACATGCTTTAGCGGAATAAAATGGCTAACTAATCAGATACCAACAAATATAGACTCATTCATATGTCAAAGTGAATAAACAGGTATCAACGTGAACATGCCTCTTCGTGGGTGAAAGGGAAACATACTCAAAAAGCAGGAATAAAACTGAATATGCATCACTTATATATATAGATAATCATGTCTGGGGAATATTTTTAGAATCTCGATAAATATAATAGAACTAGGGAATTATAAAGAGTGCATAAAGTAGCAGAAACATCATGGGATTTCAAAAGAAACTTATAATATAGCAAAACAATCTTGGCAGCCAACCCACATCCACAACCACCAACATCCTCAGCATCTCAACATGAAAACATTTGAAAAAAAGGGGGGCATGAGCACTAATGTACTCAGTGGGTTTTAACAAAATACTTTAATAATTTCAAGATATCCAATAATTAACTGACGGTATATGGAGAGCAAAATGCAAAAGCCCTCTCCATATCCGTAAAATCTTTTCTTTTCTTTTGGGCCCATCCTGGCTCAAACCTGATGCCAACTGCACCCTTAGGCATGCCTTAGGACACAAGAGGGGTTACCTCGAATATCCTTACGAGTTTGCGAGGGATAAACCCAGCAGTGACTCACTTAATGATCAAAGATCATGAGTTCTCTAAGCTCAATTCCTGCTTAAGCAAAATGCTAAGTTCCTTCCTTAACCTTATTAGCAAAACCAAACCTAGAGAAAAGTCTAGAAGCTAATCCTTTAATGATAGCATGATCTTGGTCTATAAGGGATTTATCACTACCCTATAAGGAAATCCTCAATCTTTAACTATACGAGCTTTTAACAAAGCATCAACATTCAAATACAGGGAATTGAACGTACATAAATGTGAATTGTAACTAAAGACAATTCTTAAATATCTCATGCTAAGCATAATCAACACTTTAACATTTCTAGCATTTCTAAACATGCTTGAGAGCTCAATTAAAACATAATATCTTTCTTTCCTTCCTTCCTTGTACAGAGATCAATCAGGCAGAGCAAAATATTTTATTGGATATCTCATTTGCCCTATATGCTTCTAGAGCTTATTAGCTCAAACTTTAGATGAGTATAGATTTACCCACCTTAACTACTAGACAGAAGATGAAGCAACGAGTTGATGATCTTTCTCCGAGTTCCCACGAGGCTCACTTCCTCCTACAAAAGTCGAATCATCGACTTAGCGACCTTCTTTGAAGATTTCTAACTACTAACATGAATTTAAATAATATCTAACTCATCTACCCTTAACTAGGACTTAAACATAGATAGCATGACTTTAGAACCTTTAGAAAATACGAGGGTTTGAAAGACTCAAGTTTAGAACATGATTGAAGTCAAAACAGGGTGGCAGAAGCATTGCACGGGCCGTGCTAATTAATGGGTGAGAAATAAAATGCCCAGACTTTCCGACACGGGCCGTGCAAGCCTTGCACGGTCTGTGCAGACCCTTGCACAGGCCGTGCAAGCCTTGCACGGTCCGTGCAGTCCCTTCAGAATTTGGGACAGAGAGTTTTGTATGCGCTGTGCAGAAGGAATCCCTTCCTGCACGGTCCGTGCACTCCCACGAACCTTGAAATTCTTCGATCGATGTTTTGGTCAAGGCGTTACTCGGTCACCTCTCCCTTTCCTTGATGTTTTAAACTTAAAAACAAGGCTTAGGACTTTGAATAAAACATAAAATGAACATGCTTTGAACTTGAAAAGAAATCGGCATTATAACGGCATAAACACGATAATCCTCTTTGAATACTTAAAATAATGACGAAATCTTAAACATAACTTGAACGGAACTTCAACGAAATAAATGAGACTAATTACGAGAAATAATGACGAGAATCATAACGACGAAAATAAAAATGAGCGGTATAACGGAAATGCTATTAACTTAGAACTTCAACAAGAATTGAAATATAACTTCAGACGAAAGGTAAACGAGTAATAATGAAGAACATGAAGAACACGAAGAACGGAAAGTAAATGCAGAATTTAAAAGACGGAAAAGAAATGGAAATCGAGACCGATGAACAGTAATGGACGGGGTTAGGTACGTCGAAGGAAGGTGGCTATCTCGGCGCCTCATCGAGTTGCAACGGCGGCAGAGCCGCCCGCTACAACCCAACAGCACCCCTAGCACCTTCTCTCACCGTATCCCTTCCACACCACTCCGCTCGTCATGTTGCTGAACACTCACGAAGAACGCTTTTTTACTTCGACAGAACCTCGACTACTCTCTCAAGCTCTCAAGCTCTCATTCTCCAAAAGTTTGGAAATGAATGGATGGTGCAAAATGAATGGAAGGAGGGGGGGGCCTTGTATTTATAGAGGGGAGCTTGGCTTCGTTGAGAAGCCATTCCAGTGCGGAAACACTGCAAAAGTTACCCCGGGTTCGGTTAAAAGCTGCTTTATTCAATATCGAGGTCCAAATGACCTCAGACATGAAATCTAAAAATACCGGGAGACTTGTTGGCTCGAATACTAGTGAACCAACTTGACTCGTGATAAAGATGAGGTCGTCAGAAGAAAGACGAGCAAAGATTCTTTTTTTGGAATTACTTTTTACTATTCACTCAGACTGACAGATTTTGCTCCCGAGCGTTCGATTGACCTTAGAATGGAAATCCGTGAACGCTAACGGAATCCTTGAGTCATTTTCCATAAGAGGGGTCTAATAGAACTAGACTCGGATCAATGAGGAGGATTTCATAAATTTCTCAAAACACGAACGCACGCAAAAGTTACTATTTATTCATCTTTTAAATACGTTTTTCATCACCGGTATCTCAAATGACTTCAGAATAAAATTCTAAGAGCACTGACACACTCCTTGAGCTAAAATCTTTTTAACAAGACCAAAATCGGCCATAAAGAGTTTAGATCAAAATTTCCGAAAAGATGATTTTACGAAAATTGACCCCTAAAGTCGTGACAGACATCTGACTTCACTTAAACCTTATTTAAACTTCTTCCTTAACTTAATTAATTACTCTTAATAATTCTCTAAACATTATCCGAAAATATGGGGTGTTACATCGTCTATTACATATTTGGTGTTACATTCCTTATTGCATACTTGAGTTTTTTTTTTTTTTCAATTTATTCTTCGATTCTAATTTCATTTTACACTTGTTATTTTGGGTCCATCCTACTAAATTAGGGTTTAATATAATTTTTTAGTATTTAATTTTTCATAATAAAAAAGTAAAAATTAAATACTAAAAAATTATATTACAACATAATTGGGTAGGATGAACCATAATTAATAAGTATAAAATTAAAATAAAACACAAAAATTGAAATAGAAAAAAAAATTAAAATTAGTGAATCCTAAAATAAAAGTGAATTAATTTTATTTTTTTTAAATCCAACAACTCGAATGCATTCGCCCGACGATAACGCATGAGTTCGTGCATTGCACTCGATAATTATTTTTTTCAACTAAGTATAACCCCTAATTGAGATTAATAAACCTTAACAGATACACAAATCTTAAAAAATACAAAATAAACCTCTAAAAAATCTAAAAAATTCTAAAAATATTAAAAAAAAACCTAAAAAATCATGAGCCCAAAAAAACCTTAAACTCCTTAACTCTAAATATTAAATGGAATGGAAAAAAATCACGATTTGAACTAAATAAACTCGTATAAGATAACTAGCACACCAATTACTTTTTAAGCAACATGTGACATTTTTGGAATTTTGAATGATAATTTTCAGTGTTACGGTTGATAATGATTTTGACATTTTTATTTTTGTTTCTTTTCAGGTTGACCGCGAATTTGACTTACTCGTCTAAAATAAGTCTTACTTACACCTAGTGCATGTAAGTTTTTGCCATAATATATGAGTTTAATATTATTTTCTTATAATTGAAATACGAATTCATGAATATATATATTATAACTAGTGCCATCACATTAATTCATTAGATTTATTTAGTTGGATCCAAATTGAACAGCACTTCACCAAACATGCTCGAAGAATTCTTAATTAGTCCACTCAAACAAATTTGAAAGTAGTTAAATTGATCGACCAATTCATGCGCCGCCCATAACATATCAAATTAATCTTCAAGAAATTAATTAAAAGTTTTCTGATGTTTCTCTACAAGAAAACACTAGAAGCTTTTCAACGGCTAACCGATCGCCTTCTGATCCGACTTTATAGATTGATTGACGGTATATCTTTGCATGACGAAGCTCTTCCTTTTAATTTAAGCATATATTAATGGTCTAAGAGAATATATATGGATCAAGAGAAAAATAAAATAAAAAAACAAGTAGAAAAACAAAAATGAAACATATGACCTTCTGAAGTCGGATTTGATGGTTGTAGTGCTGCAACTCCTGGTGAATTAACTAAACCAAAGACGATTTGAAATAATTTAAAAATTGACCGCAAATGAAGAAAGTTTTTTGGTATTGATCGAGTCAACGACACTCACCTTTCATCAATTCACTTTTTTTTTTAACATGAGTTTGCAATCACGCTGAGCTTTTAGAAGCATAAAATTTCACATGAGATTATATATGTATCCCAATCTTTAGCGTTCCACTTGAATTTCATTATTAAAATATTAAACTTTTCATTGATTTTTTCAAAGATGATCAAATCCTCATCTAGTTCGAAAATAGTTTGAGAGGGAAAGTTTTATTTTTATTTCGGCAAAAATCAGTTCTGAGAAAGAAAACACAAAGTATTTATACAATAGTAACTACACATATTCGAAATCTACGGCTACAATTAATAGTTCTAATCTACTATCAACGGCAACCGTGGTTGATCCGAGTAGTAGGACTCCATGCATGCAGACGGTGACACGTCAGCTGGTCCTAAGCACGAGTGAGGATCCGTTCATGATCAGGTGTGCTGCATTCCACTGTAGTTTGCATGGGAAGGAAGGAAAATTATGTAGGAAACCTTCATATTTCATCACCCCCCGCAAGCTGCACTTGGTGAAGGACTCCAAGATGTAGCTTGGGAGATGCTCACGAAAGCGAGGACCAGGAAGGGCCTTTGTGAATAAGTCCGCAAGCTGAGTCACAGTAGGAACAACACGTGGGACAATGAACCCTCGATGATAATGAAGACGAGATAAATGACAATCGAGGTATAAGTGTTTAGTCCTCTCATGATAAACATGGTGTTTAGTGATCTGGATTGCGGCTTGATTGTCGCAATAAACAGGAATAGGAGAAGGATAGAGAACAGAGAAGACATCAAGCATGTATGAAATCCATAAGAGTTCCCTAACAACATAGCTCAGGCTACGGTTCTTCCACCGTGGAAAATGAGACTGTAGTTTACTATTTGCACTTCCATGAGATCAAACAAGAACCTAGAAAGACACAATAACCAGACAAGGATCGTTGAGTATCTAAACACGCCCCCCAGTCAGCATCACAATATGCCTGGAGATGAAAAGTAGGGGATGCAAAATAGAATAAGCCAAGCGAGGGGCAACCTTTAAGGTATCGAACCACATGAAGAGCAGCATGCCAATGAACCTGAGAATTGATGAATTGACTTAGTTGTTGGATAGCATAAGAAAGATCGGGTCGTGTTAAATTGAGGTAAAGTAGTTTTCCAATCAACCGTCTATAAGAAGCTGCTTGAGGGAAGGAATTAGAGCTTTGAGTGAGAGAAAGCCCAGATGGAAGAGGTGTGGTAGCTGGCTTACATCCAAGCAAACCAACAGAATCAATGAGTTCTAAAATATACTTGCGCTGACACAAGAAAGTACCAAACTCTGATCTGGCAATCTCCATGCCAAGAAAAAACTTGGTTTAACCAAGGTCTTTGATGGTGAATGCCTCATGTAGGGCATTCTTAACAAGCTTGATTTGATCAGATGATGGACTAAGGAGTAAGATGTCATCAACATACACCAAAAGAGCAATGAAGGTATCCCCACTAACCTTAGTAAACAAGCATGTATCAGACTCACTTTGTATGAAATGTAGCCTGAACAAACACTTACAAAATTTAGCATTTCAGTCCCTGGAAGCTTGTTTGAGACCATACAGACTCTTGGTGAGCTTGCAAACATCCTCTAGCTGTCCGTTTGTATACCCCTCAGGAAGTTACATATAAGTTTCATCCGTGAGAAAACCATGCAAGAAAACATTATTAATATCAATTTGATGTAAGAACAAAGAAAACTGTATAGCCAAGGATATGAATAATATGATAGAAACAAGTTTTGCTATAGGAGGAAACACTTCATTATAATTGATCCCAAATTCTTGGTTGTATCCTTTAGCAACCAGACGTGCCTTATAACGCTCAATACTCCCATCAGAATTGAGCTTAACCTTATATACCCACTTACAACCTATCACTTACTTTCCAACAGGAAGAGGCATCACCTCCCAAGTATTGCTATCCTTCAGGGCCTGTAATTCCTTTTTCATGGCCTCAAGCCACTCTTTTTGTTGACAAGCAATCTTGTAAGAGGTAGGCTCTGTCACATATTGTATGTTGAACAGATAGGTAGTGTAGGAAGAAGTATAACACTTGGAAATCATAAATGGAAAAGTAGGAGGATTTTGTGAGGTAACAGATGAACTGATCACTGAAGGAAGAACAAAATTACAGACATAATCCTTTAGATAGGCAGGAGGTTTAGAAACTCTCTGACTAAAATGTTTGGGAACAAAAGGTTCAGTAGGAGACTTTAAACTAGAAGAAGAAGGAAAAGAAGAACTCTCTGGAGAAGGAACAATAGACTGAGAAGGCAAGCTGGAAGAAAAATCTGTAGAAGAAAAAGAACAAGATTGTGACTGATCTTGGTGAGGATAAGTGGCATCAAAAGGTAGAGAAAAATCATCTGAAAAGAAAATGACAGGAAGAGGTGGAATAGGTGTACAGGTTTGAAGGGGAAATTTAGAAGGACAGAAGTCCACATCTCTGGCTATACTCACTTTTTGAGAATCCAAATCATAGAGAATAACTCCTTTGTTGTGAGCTGCAGGACCAAGATAGACACATTTAATGCTTTTTGTGCAAAATTTTATTTTAGAAGGTAAAAAGTTTACCTTGTAAACCAAGCACCCAAAGGGCTTGACTTCTGAGAGGTCAACTGGCTTGTTGAACATGACAGCAAATGGAGTTTCCCACTTCAAGACAACTGAAGGTAATCTGTTAATAATGTAAGTGGCAAAGAGTATAGAATAGGGCCAGAAACTTGTAGGCAACTTACTCTGGAACATCAAGGATCTTGCAACTTGGAGAAGATGTCTGTGCTTCCTCTCAACAATACCATTTTGTTGAGGGGAATATATACAAGATTTCTTGTGAATAATGCCATGATTTCCAAGCAAATCTTGCATTCTCTGATTTATAAACTCAGAGCCATTGTCTGATCTCAGAATAAAAATGTTGTGCTGGAACTGAGTCTGTACCATCTTAATAAATCTATGGATAATAGTCCAGACCTGCCCCTTCTGTCCAAACAAAAAAGTCCAGGTCATTCTGGAAAAATCATCAACTATAGTCAGGAAATAAGAGGTGTTGGTGACACTCTGTCTTGCATAGGGGCCCCAAACATCAACATGTACAAGTTGAAAGGCTCTCTCACTTCTCCTACCAAGAGTAGGAAAAGGTGTTCTTTGATGCTTAGCCTTGTGACAAATTTCACAGCTTTCCAACACATCAAACTCTGCTGCACTGTATATTTTCTTAAACATGTCCATGTATTGCATAGTTGTAATAGAAGGGTGACCAATTAAAGAATGTAGTTCCTCCAAAGATGGTGATGCTATTGCAGCATTGATGCTAATTTTCTGAGTATCTTGAGTAAACACATAGAGTGTTCCCTTTATAGTGCCAATACCAAGAAAGGCATCAGTATTTCTTAGCTGAACCAGACAATGAGTAGCAAGAAACACAACTCTTCCATCCACACTTCTTGTGAGTTGACCTACTGACAAAAGATTGTGAGTGAACTCTGGAGCGTACAACACAATTGTGAGTGTGATTTTATAAGTAATCTGTGCATCCCCTGCCAGAAATGCCAATAGACTTGTCCCATCTGGTAGAAATATCTTAAGATGAGTCTTTAATTTTCTTAGATTGGTTAACAAACTTTCTTGGAAACACATATGGTTGCTGGCACCCAAGTCTACAATGTATTCATGTTTATTGATCAGACTTGAGACACCAAAAGCATAATGCCCTGTGTAATCAAAAGCATCAGTTCCAATTTCAACCTCTACAACATTTGTACTCTCTGTATTAGCACCTGATTTGTACTCATCAGACCTTTGTGTCTGTTGCATATAGGAGGCAAAATGTTTGGCAAACTCTTCCTTTATAAACTTTCCAAGATCAGCATATATAGGCTGTTGAGAGAAATCTACTCCAGATTGATTCCCTTTCTCAAAATGATCAACATGATTAGCTCTAGACTTCCCTTTTTCTTCCTTAAATTTCTTGTACCAGTCTGGTACACCATTCAAATCAAAACAATCAATCTACATATGACCTATTCTTCCACATTGATCACATCTGAGTTTGGACTTTTCTTCTTTAGACAATTTGATTCTGAAACCATCTTTTTTAGGAAGAGGTTTTTATCGAGAGAATAATGCACTTTGTTCTACACCTTCAGAAAATTGAGAAGAGACTTGCATCTGCTCCTCTACCTGCAACACCATAGAATAGGCTTGGCTAGTTGTAGGTAGAGGATTTAATATCAATATCTGCTGCCTAATCTGCTCATAAACATTATTCAAACCCATTAAAAATTACATCATTTGTTTTTCTTCAAGATCTGCTTTAGCCTTTTCAGTTGCGGCACAGATGCAATTCCTAGAGGTTTTGAGGAGTGCAAGTTCATCCCATAAAGAACTCAGACTATTAAAATAGACTACCACAGGTTGTGTACCCTGAGTATAAGTAGCTATCTCTCTACGCAGTTTATAGAGTTGCTGACCATTTCTTTATCCATATCTTTTCTACAATTCCTCCCACAGCTCTCTAGAAGTTTCAAAATGTTGTAAAGCCCTAGATATCTCTTTTATTATTGAATTGCATAACCAATTAAAAATGAGATAGTCTGCCTTAACCCAAGACATGTGATCAATAGAGTCTGCAGCAGGTTCTAACATGCTTCCATTAACAAATCCTAACTTGTTCCTAGCAAATAATGTTCTTTTAACTGATCTACTCCAAGTATGATAATTCTTACCATCAAATAGATCAGTAGTTAGGATCATCCCAGGGTGTTCATGCAGCGTAAGGTATAGTTCATCATTGGTGATCATACGCGTATGTGTCAATTCATTTTTAGGTTGATTATGAATTGTCGTACCTCGCATTCTAAGTGAAACCACAGCAGGAGATTGCTCAATCGGTGAATTAGTAGCAGCTGGTTGTGCGCTGCTACTTGCTTCATGATCAAATTGAAGTCCAATTTCATCATCGTGTGCTGTCCTCCATGAAAACTTGCGATTAGCCTTCGTCATTATCGATAAGCAATCGGTCATCAATGATAAAATAAAAAAAAATCGGTTATCAATGATGATCTAGCTCTTGATACCATGAAAGATGATCAAATCCTCATCTAGTTTGAAGATAGTTTGAGAGGGAAAGTTTTATTTTAATTTCGGCAAAAATCAGTTCCGAGAAAGAAAACACAAAGTATTTATACAATAGTAACTACACATATTCGAAATCTACGGCTACAATTAATAGTTCTAATCCACTATCAACGGCAGCCGTGGTTGATCCGAGTAGTAGGACTCCATGCATGCAGGCGGTGACACGTCAGCTGGTCCCAAGCATGAGTGAGGATCCGTTCATGATCACGTGTGCTGCATTCCACTGTAGTGATAACGTGGGAAGGAAGGAAAATTATGTAGGAGACCTTCATATTTTATCACCTCCCGCAAGCTGCACTTGATGAAGGTCTCCAAGATGCAGCTTGGAGAGAAGCTCATGAAATCGAGGACTAGGAAGGGCCTTTGTTAATAAGTCCGCAAGATGAGTCACAGTAGGAACAAAACGTGGGACAATAAACCCTCGATGATAATGAAGATGAGAGAAATGGCAATTGAGGTCTAAGTGTTTAGTCCTCTCGTGATAAACCTGGTGTTTAGTGATCTGGATTGCGGCTTGATTGTCGCAATAAACATGAATAGAAGTAGGATAGAGAACAGAGAAGACATCAAGCATGTATGAAATCCATAAGAGTTCCCTAACAACATAGCTCAGGCTACGGTATTTAGCTTCTACCGTGGAAAGTGAGACCGTAGTTTTCTATTTGCACTTCCATGAGATCAAACAAGAACCTAGGATGACACAATAACCAGACAAGGATCGTCGAGTATCCAAACACGCCCCAAGTCAGCATCACAATATGCCTAGAGATGAATAGTAGGGGATGCAAAATAGAATAAGCCAAGCGAGGGGCAATCTTTGAGGTATTGAACCACATGAAGAGTAGCATGCCAGTGAACCTGAAAAGGGCTATTGATGAATTGACTTAGTTGTTGGATAGCATAAGAAAGATCAGGTCATGTTAAATTGAGGTAAAGTAGTTTTCCAATCAACCGTCTATCAAAAGTTGCTTGAGGGAAGAGATCAGAGCTTTGAGTGAGAGAAAGCCCAGATAGAAGAGGTGTGGTAGCTGGCTTACATCCAAGCAAACCAGCAGAATCAATGAGTTCTAAAATATACTTGTGCTGACACAAGAAAGTACCAGACTCTGATCTGGCAATCTCCATGCCAAGAAAAAAAACTTAGCTTCACCAAGGTCTTTGATGGTGAATGTCTTATGTAGGGCATTCTTAATAAGCTTGATTTGATCAGATGATGGACTAAGGAGTAAGATGTCATCAACATACACCAAAAGAGCAATGAAGGTATCCTCACTACCCTTAGTAAACAAGCATGTTTCATACTCACTTTGTATGAAATGTAGCCTGAACAAACACTTACAAAATTCAGCATTTCAGTCCCTGGAAGCCTGTTTGAGACCATACAGACTCTTGGTGAGCTTGCAAACATCCCCTGGTTGTCCGTTTGTATACCTCTGAGGAAGTTGCATATAAATTTCATCCGTGAGAAAACCATGAAAGAAAGTATTATTAATATCAATTTGATGTAAGAACCAAAAAAACTGTGTAGCCAAGGCTTTGAATAATATGATAGAAACAAGTTTTGCTATAGAAGCAAACACTTCATTATAATTGATCCCAAATTCTTGGTTGTATCCTTTGGCAACCAAACGTGCCTTATAACGCTCAATACTCCCATCAGAATTGAGCTTGACCTTATATACCCACTTACAACCTATCACTTGCTTTCCAGCAGGAAGGGGCATCACCTCCCAAGTATTGTTATCCTCCAGGACCTGTGATTCTTTTTTCATGGCCTCAAGCCACTTCTTTTGTTGACAAGCAACCTTGTAAGAGGTAGGCTCTGTCACAGATTGTATTTTGAACAGATAGGTAGTGTAGGAAGAAGTAAGATAATTGGAAATGATAAATGGAAAAGTAGGAGGATTTTGTGAGGTAACAGATGAACTGATCACAGGAGGAAGAACAAAATTACAGACATAATCCTTTAGATAGTCAGGAGGTTTAGAAACTCTCTGACTAAAATATTTGGGAACAAGAGGTTAAGTAGGAGACTTTAAACTAGAAGAAGAACTCTCTGGAGAAGGAACAATAGATTGAGAAGACAAGTTGGAAGAAAAATCTGTAGAATGAAAAGAACAAGATTGTGACTGATCTTGGTGAGGATAAGTGGCATCAAAATATAGAGAAAAATCATCTTAAAAGGAAATGAAAGGAAGAGGTGGAATAGGTGTACAGTTTTGAAGGAGAAATTCAGAAGGACAGAAGTCCACATCTCTGGCTATACTCACTTTGTGAGAATCCAAATCATAGAGAATAACTCCTTTGTTGTGAGCTGCAGGACCTTGATAGACGCATTTGATGCTTCTTGTGCAAAATTTTATTTTAGAAGGTAACAAATTTACCCTGTAAACCAAGAACCCAAAGGGCTTGACTTCTGAGAGGTCAACTGGCTTGTTGAACATGACAGCAAATGGAGTTTCCCACTTCAAGACAACTGAAGGTAATCTGTTAATAATGTAAGTGGCAAAGAGTATAGAATAGGGCCAGAAACTTGTAGGCAACTTACTCTGGAACATCAAGGATCTTGCAACTTGGAGAAGATGTCTGTGCTTCCTCTCAACAATACCATTTTATTGAGGAGAATATACACAAGATTTCTGGTGAATAATGCCATGATTTCCAAGCAAATCTTGCATTCTCTGATTTATAAACTCAGAGCCATTGTCTGATCTCAGCATAAAAATGTTGTGCTGGAATTGAGTCTGTACCATCTTAATAAATCTATGGATAATAGTCTAGACCTGCCCCTTCTGTCCAAACAAAAAAGTCCAAGTCATTCTGGAAAAATCATCAACTATAGTCAGGAAATAAGAGGTGTTGGTGACACTCTCTCCTGCATAGGGGCCCCAAACATCAACATGTACAAGTTGAAAGGCTCTCTCTGTAATGCCCCGGTCCCGAGGATTAGGACGGGGACACTACGGGAATAATAGAAGGAAAAATGTAACATAATCCAAAATTCAGGGGGTCCTCTGTAATGTCCCGGTCCCAAAAGGAATAATAAATGAGGGTCGGAGTGTTACTCAAAAAGGAAGTACTATTTAGGATAATCAAATGAAATGGCTTTAGAACAAGAATAGGTTATATTTCCCAGAAATTTGGGCAGCATAACCTCTGTAACTGGAAGAAATCCACGTCTTTCAACGTATCAACGAAGTCAAATGATTCAATCAAGTCAAAAGAATGCCTATTCATAGGCTAGTCAAATTCAAACAGAATCCAACAATTAATAGATTGGATTCTAACTCTTCAAATAAACAAGACCTCTCTATAGGCCACAACAACTAAGACCCATCAATAGGTCAGAGGCAAATAAACAATTTTATGTCCCATTCATAGGACAGAAACAATTAATCAAGTTGAGAACCATTCATAGGTCAACTGGAAAATAAACAGAATCCAAGACTCAACCAAATATGACCTATCCATAGGTCGAAAATTGTAAAGAGACATGTCTGGATCTAAGGAAAAGAAATTGGACTTTATTTATCATGATTCAATAAAGAATACAATTCAGATAAGCCCAAAAATAAAACATAGCATGCAATCATACTATGGGGCAACTGTATCAGAGTTTAAGCGGAAAACAATAGAGTAATATTGTATCACATAACAACATACTCATGAGCAATAATTTAGTCTGAACGAGACAGCAAGGCATGATCAACCCACAACAGTACATCGAGCCATCACCTCCAGCATCTCAACCTGTGAAAAATATTTTGAAAATATTTTGGGCGTGAGTACTAAAGCACTCAGTGGGTTAAACTTTTAACTCAATCTTTAATAAAAACTGTAACAAAATATCCAAAATATAAATACAAATAATAGAAAGCAAAACGTGAAAGCCCTTCCCATTTCTGCAAACCTTTTACTTCTCTTTGGTACCCTGTAGCTCCTTCTGTCGTCTACTGCACTCTATGACATGTCGCTGATAATAAAAGGGAGGGGTTACCTCGCTAATCCGAGGAGAGTGTACCAGGGATCACCTAGCATTGATCCTGAGTATACCAGGGGTTACCTAGCATTGACTCCTATAGTGATGCCCAGATCACGTGTATGTGCAGGGGTTACCTCACAGTGACACCTTTAGTGAATAACATCACAACTACAAGAATCACAGTTCATGTCTATCCTTTGATCTATGTTCTCTAATAAGCGCGTAATATGATATAAGTACAAAAGTATGTCATCCTCTTAATATAGCAACTATGCTAACCTTTAATTCCTCTAGCAAACTTAGTTCAATTATGCTTCATATTCCTTAAACGAAAATCATTCTTTAACTTGAGTTTAATACTAAAAGCACAAGCTAAAAAGTATAATCAATACACAATGTATAAGACAACTCATTATACACACGTATAATCAATACACAATAAACATTTAATATACTGTAACTTTAAATTATGACTTTTAGTCTTTAAGTAATAACTCTAACCTTAATCTATATACTATGAATCTTTAAACTCTACACCTTAACTTTTAACCCATATACTTTAGTTATGACAAGACATAATCTATTCTATTTAATTATGTTGAAGCATAATCTATATTTGTTTATTGTGATAAATCATAATCTATATTCTCAATAATAATGATGAAGCATAATCTATGTTCTCAGTAATTATGACAAAGCATAATTTATGTTCTCAATAATTATGGCACAACATAATCTATGTTCTCAATAATTATACATCAGTATCATACTATGTTCTCATTAATTATACAACAGTATAATACTATTACTCTAGCAGAGACTTGAACAAATAATTTCTCAAATATTTAATTTGGATATTCTAACTATGACTATCACATTTATGAGTTAATAACTCAAATATAGATAGATTTTGCAAATAAATCTACCTCGATTAGATCAACTCAGGTGATCAAACTTCTCGATACTCATCCGTCAACTTCTCTGACCGGCTCAACAAGTCCTACAAGGTCAAACCTTATTTTAGGACTGCTACTCTAATTTTCAGAACTCGACTTTAATTTAATTGGAACTTTTATTTACTTTAATTATATTTCTATCAAGAATGCGCGACTCTAGGGACCTCGTACAACTTCAACACAGAAGGAAATAAATTCCAAAATATAATTTTCGATTTAATGGGATCAAAAGATTTGACAGAGGTCACTTTCCGTAACTTGCCATTTTAATTAAATTTTACACAGCAAACCTCGATTGCACTTTTTACTTGTCCAAAAATTATGAAAATAATCCGGCATGACCCCACATATATCTTTATTAAACTATACAATTTTCAGAATTTTCTGAAATCACATGCTCTAGTTATAAAAATAACCGTATGATTAAAATAATCGACTTTAATCAAAACTTATTGAAAAATTATGAAACTTGGCAGTCCTATAAGAAATAATATTTCGAGCCACTTTCTAGTTCAAACTTTTTCGATTTGAAGACCCGAAATGGGTGAAAACGGGCAAAAACCAAAACTGATCGGCTCCCCTTTATTTTTGACGTTTTCCAGCGTTTTCGCCGGTTTCCGGCCACCGGACGATGACGCACTCAACATACGAAATAAAGTACTATTTAAAACACACAACATATTAAAAATTCAATTATAAAGGATAAGAAATGGACCGAAACGAGACGTCCGAAGCGGCGGCGCGACGGCGGCACGACGACGGCGTTTCCGGCCATCCATGGCAGCGGCGGCGGCGGCCCTCCGGCAGCCTTCCGGCGCTCGACAGCTACTCCCGTAGCAGCACCCTTCCCCCCAAATAAAACTTAACCTGGGCCCGCATACGCGATTTACTCGGCGCAGGCCCGGGTTTCTCTCGTTCGTCAACACGAACGAGAGAGAAAGAGAATAGGAAAAGGCTTAGCTTCCCGGGTAAGCCGCTCCGGGTATAAAATACTGATAAAGTGATTTCTGAATTCAATTAAAGTTGCTTTATTCAATGGCGAGGTCCAAATGACCTTCGACACAAAATTTGAAAATACCGGGAGACTCGTTGGCTCGAGTACTATTGAACCAACCCATCTTTGAAAAATGAGGAGGTCGTCTGAAGATAAACGAAGAAAGATTCCCTTTCAAAAAGTACTTTTACTATTCATTTCGACTGACAGATTTTGGTCCCGAGCACTCGATTAACCTCAGATTAGCAATCCGTGAACGGGAACGGATTCCTTGGGTCATTTCCTATAAGATAGGCTTGATAGAACAAGTCTCATATCAATAAGGAGGATTTCATAAATTTTTCGAATCACGGACGCACGCAAAAATTACTATTCACATGTTTTTCCTTTATAATTTTCAATTACGGGACTCCTGTAGAGGTCAGAATAAAATTCTGAAAGCATCAACAACTTTCTTTAGGTTGTTACATTCCAGAAAAGACCAATATTGACTATCTTTCGGAGACAAACGCAAAATCTCATAATCGATTTTCACATAAAATACACGAAAAGGTCGCAACTTACATCTGTTTTACTTTATTTTAACTCCAATTATTTTTTTTAGTCTTCTAAATAAATTTAGAGAACTCTCTTAAATTCTGGGATATTACACTCTCATTTCTCCTGCCAAGAGTAGGAAAAGGTGTTCTTTGATGCTTAGCCTTGTGACAAATATCACAGTTTTCCAACACATCAAACTCTGCTGCACTGTATCTTTTTTTAAACATGTCCATGTGCTGCATAGTTGTAATAGAAGGGTGACCAATTAAAGAATGTAGTTCCTCCAAAGATGGTGATGCTGTTGCAGTATTGATGCTGATTTTCTTGAGTAAACACATATAGTGTTCCCTTCATAGTGCCAATACCAAGAATGGCATCAGTATTTCTCAGTTGAACCAGACAATGAGTAGCAAGAAACACAACTCTCCCATCCACACTTCTTGTGCGTTGACCTACTGACAAGAGATTGTGAGTGAACTCTGGAGCGTACAACACATTTGTGAGTGTGATTTTAGAAGTAATCTGTGCATCCCCTGCTAGAAATGCGCATAGACTTGTCCCATCAGGTAGAAATATCTTAAGAGGAGTCTTTAATTTTCTTAGATTGGTTAACAAACTTGCTTGGCAACACATATGGTTGCTGGCACCCAAGTCTACAATCTATTCATGTTTATTGATCACACTTGAGACACCAAAAACATAATGCCCTGTGTAATCAAAAGCATCAGTTCCAATTTCAACCTCTGCAACATTTGTACTCTCTGTATTAGCAACTGACTTGTACTGATCAGACCTCTGTGTTTGTTACATATGGGAGGTAAAATGTTTGGCAAACTCTGCCTTTATAAACTTTCCAAGATCAGCAAATACATGTTGTTGAGAGAAATCTACTCCAGATTAATTCCCTTTCTCAAAATGATCAACATGATTAGCTCTAAACTTCCCTTTTTCTTCCTTAAATTTCTTGTACCAGTCTGGTACACCATTCAACTCAAAACAATCAATCTTCATATGACCTGTTCTTCCACATAGATCACATCTCAGTTTGGACTTTTCTTTTTTAGACAATTTCTTTCTGAAACCATTTTTTTTAGGAAGAGGTTTTTGTGCAGAGAATAATGTACTTTGTTCTACACCTTTAGAGAATTGAGAAGAGACTTGCATCTACTCCTCTACTAGCAACACCATAGAATAGGCTTGGCTAGTGGTAGGTAGAGGATCTAATATCAATATCTGCTGCCTAATCTGCTCATAAACATCATTCAAACCTATTAAAAATTACATCATTTGTTTTTCATCAAGATCTGCTTTATCTTCTTCAGCTAAGGCACGGATGCAATTCCTAGAGGTTTTGAGGAGTGCAAGTTCATCCCATAAAACACTCAGACTATTAAAATTGACTACCACAGATTGTGTACCTTGAGTATAAGTAGCTATCTCTCTACGCTGTTTATAGAGTAGCGGACCATTTCTTCTTCCATATCTTTTCTGCAATTCCTCCCACAGCCCTCTAGAAGTTTCAAAATATTGTAAACCCCTAAATAGCTCTTTCATTATTGAATTGCATAACCAACTAAAAATTAGCTAGTCTGCCTTAACCCAAGACATGTGATCAATAGAGTCTGCAGCAGGTTCTAACATGCTTCCATCAACAAATCCTAACTTGTTCCTAGAAAATAATGCTCTTTTAACTGATCTACTCCAAGTATGATAATTCTTACCATCAAATAGATCAGTAGTTAGGATCATCCCAGGGTGTTCATACGGTGTGAGGTATAGTTCATCATTGACGATCATACGCGTATGTGTCAATTCATTTTTATGTTGATTATGAATTGTCATACATCGCATTCCAGGTGAAACCACGGCAGAAGATTGCTCAATCGGTGAATTAATAGCAGCTGGTTGTGCGCTGCTACTTGCTTCATGATCAAATTAAAATCTAATTTCATCATCACGTGTTGTCCTCCACGTAAACTTGCGATTAGCCTTCGTCATTATCGATATGCAATCGGTCTAATCAATGACATAATAAAAAATAATCGGTTATCAATGAAGATCTGGCTCTTGATACCATGAAAAATGATCAAATCCTCATCTAGTTCGAAGATAGTTTGAGAGGGAAAGTTTTTTTTAATTTCGGCAAAAATCAGTTCTGGAAAAGAAAACACAAAGTATTTATACAATAGTAACTATACATATTCGAAATCTACGGCTACAATTAATAGTTCTAATCCACTATCAACGACAGCCGTGGTTGATCCGAGTAGTAGAACTCCATGCATGCAGGCGGTGACACGTCAGCTAGTCCCAAGCATGAGTGAGGATCCGTTCATGATCACGTGTGCTGCATTCCACTGTAGTCTGTATGGGAAGGAAGGAAAATTATGTAGAAAACCTTCATATTTCATCACCCCCCACAAGCTGCACTTTATGAAGGTCTCCAAGATGCAGCTTGAAGAGAAGCTCACGAAATCGAGGACCAGGAAGGGCCTTTGTGAATAAGTCCGCAAGCTGAGTCACAGTATGAACAAAACGTGGGATAATAAACCCTCGACGATAATGAAGATGAGAGAAATGGCAATCAAGGTCTAAGTGTTTAGTCCTCTCGTGATAAACCTGGTGTTTAGTGATCTGGATTGTGGCTTGATTGTCACAATAAACAG
Source organism: Perilla frutescens (assembly GCA_026008535.1). Lineage (NCBI taxonomy): Eukaryota > Viridiplantae > Streptophyta > Magnoliopsida > Lamiales > Lamiaceae > Perilla > Perilla frutescens. The sequence continues at coordinate 37,896,681 of BRKX01000012.1, forward strand.
GAATAAGAGTAGAACAGAGAACAGAGAAGACATCAAGCATGTATTAAATCCATAAGAGTTCCCTAACAACATAGCTCAGGCTACGGTATTCAACTTCCACCGTGGAAAGTGAGACCATAGTTTTCTATTTGCACTTCCATGAGATCAAACAAGAATATAGGAAGACACAATAACTAGACAAGGATCATCGAGTATCCAAACACGCCCCCAGTCAGCATCACAATATGCCTGGAGATGAAGAGTAGGGGATGAAAAATGGAATAAGCCAAGCAAGGGGCAACCTTTGAGGTATCGAACCACATGAAGAACATCATGCCAATGAACCTGAGAAGGGCTATTGATGAATTGACTTAGTTGTTGGATAGCATAAGAAAGATCGGTTCGTGTTAAATTGAGGTAAAGTAGTTTTCCAATCAACTGTCTATAAGAAGCTGCTTGAGGAAAGAGATCAGAGCTTTGAGTGAGAGAATGCCCAGATGGAAGAGGTGTGGTAGCTGGCTTACATCCCAACAAACCAACATAATCAATGAGTTCTAAAATATACTTGCGTTGACACAAGAAAGTACCAGACTCTGATCTGGCAATCTCCATGCCAAGAAAAAACTTGGCTTCACCAACGTCTTTGATGGTGAATGCCTCATGCAGGGCATTCTTAACAAGCTTGATTTGATCAGATGATGGACTAAGGGGTAAGATGTCATCAACATACACCAAAAGTGCAATGAAGGTATCCTCACTACCCTTAGTAAACAAGCATATATCAGACTCACTTTGTATGAAATGTAGCCTGAACAAACACTTGCAAAATTTAGCATTCCACTCCCTGGAAGCCTGTTTGAGACCATACAGACTCTTGGTGAGCTTGCAAACATCCCCTGGCTGTCCGTTTGTATACCCATGAGGAAGTTGCATATAAATTTCATCTGTGAGAAAACCATGCAAGAAAGCATTATTAATATCAATTTGATGTAAGAACCAAGAAAACTGTGTAGCCAAGGCTATGAATAGTCTGACAGAAACAAGTTTTGCTATAGGAGCAAACACTTCATTATAATTGATCCCAAATTCTTGGTTGTATCCTTTGGCAACTAAACGTGCCTTATAACGCTCAATAATCCCATCAGAATTGAGCTTGACCTTATATACCCACTTACAACCTATCACTTGTTTTCCAGCAGGAAGGGGTATCACCTCCCTAGTATTGTTATCGTCCAGGGCCTGTAATTCCTTTTTCATGGCCTCAAGCCACTCCTTTTGTTGACAAGCAACCTTGTAAGAGGTAGACTCTGTCACAGGCTCAGTATCTTCGGTATTTTTCTGGTAAGATATGGACGGTATTCCGGTATGACGGTATTTTTTACCAGCCCTAGTTGTGAAGAAGATGTATGCGCCTACTATGAATTCCCAATGAATTTTTTTCCTTCTATTTTATTATGTGAAAATCGAGGATATTGCATTAGGATATAATTATGTTTTTTTTCAGATTTAGGTGGTGAATTACCACAGACAAAAGAAAATTTGAATCCAAAATTCAAAAAATAAATTAAGAAGAATTAAAGAAAGATAAGAGACCACCACGAAATCTCTTGCTGGATATATGGATAGGTACGTAAAATCTACTACAGTTAATACCTTTAATTTGAAATGCCTAGCTATTACAATCCCGTAGTTGAAATGCATATTAAACTAGTAGATGACGTTGAATTAGATGGTTTAAGAGATTTATTTCATGTAAATGATAATCACAAAGAAAATGAAATTGAAGAAGGTAATGCTAATGAAGTTGAGAGTTTGAATGATACTGAACATATCAGATAAGTGAAAATTTAAAAGAGAATGATAATGAAGTTATGATTTGATTATATTTTATTATTATTTAATTATTTATTTACAATTCATATTTTTATTTAATAAAAAAATTGAGTATATAGCAAGGTTGCAGAATGCACTAGGCGCTAGTCGGGCGGCCGAAGGGGGCCTAGCACCTGGAGCACCTAGGCTTTTTTATTTTATTATTTTATATATTTCTTAACAAATATAAAAAAATTTCATATATAAATTCATAAATCTTAACATTCCAAATAATATCAATTAAAGTTTAAATCATCCAAAATTCAAAATAAAACAAACATATCAAGATCAAATTATTCAAAGTTCACGACAAAATGACATTCAAAGTTCAAATTGAAACCAAATTCGAAAGAAATCAACATTCAAAGTTCAAACATGCAAAAATATTCCATAACATAATATGATGATAACCATCTTATTCATCTCCAACTTCATTAACCAAATCAATTTCTTTTTATGTTTCAAAAGTTCAATTTTATTTTTATGTTTTAAGTTTTAGCCTTTAGCCCTTGAGGAATAATTTAAAAAAAAAACTAGGAAAATCGGCCGCCTAGGCGCCGAACAATTCCACCTAGGCAGCCCGCCCGCACAAGTGCCCCGAAACAATGGTTTTTACCCCGGAAAGGTGCCGACTAGCGCCTAGGCTGCATTCTGCAACAGTGGTATATAGTAAGACCTCCTTTGAATGACTTACCTAGGAAAATTTCTAGATTCTCCAATTATATATGAACACACACACACATATATTAATGCAAACATAATTAAAAAACTAAAAGAAAACAAATGAACTTAATGTGAACAAGTAGGTGCAGTAGGCATAGTGTCTACACACATCCACTCATATGATAAACAATTGAGATAAAAAACTTATATGAGATGATTTAACGGATCAAAATCTGTTAGACGAATCAAACTGACCCAAAATCTACCCAGATTAGCCCAAACCCGCTCATCATACCTAGGAAACTTAAAACAAAATTTATTAAAAGAGACCCATTTGAGCCCATTAGATATGGCTTCATGTTCAAAAAAAATTGATTACCCGCAAGTGCACGGTATAGTTGTGTACTGATGCAAAGATTTACTCTCCTTGTTTTACATTTATGCTCGAGTCATGCTTACAAGTGTAAAAGCATATCTGTAATAATGATGAAACGAGATCGATCCACAAGGAATAAGATAAGTAAACAAATGACAACAAGTACCATGACTATAGATGATCGGATTATTTAGACTTCAAATAAGTAGGAGTTTGATTTCATTCCAAGAATCCAAATGACATATACGAAAAGACCAAAAAACACAATAACAAAAACTATTTTGAACAAGGAAACCAAATTCTACACCAGTGTAAAGTTTCAAGAACTTAAAGAAAATGATTTAAATGACAAGTAAAAGACAAGACTCTAGGACACGGATACATAATGCTTCACTTGATCACAATCTAGGGTTACCTCAACAAATACATTTCGTTCATAGATAGGAAGACCACGTGGTTCATAAGAGCATCTCTCGAATATCTCTTATGTTCGGATGTGATAAGGATAGTTATCTCTAACACATTCCAAGATCACACATACCAAAAACACAAATGGTCTATTTTTCCTTTCACATAATCAACATTCGATCAAGAACACAATTTCATAGATTCAATCCCTACATGCTTTATGATCACAAAATCTATCAAATCGTGTGAATCATACATTTAATGCTAAATGAAGGTCACTCAAACAACATCATATACGAATGAGTAGGAATCGAAAACTTGACAAAACATAATCATAGATTAAACCCTAGATGAGAACAAGATTCACAATATTTTCTACATCCTAGAGCCCTAGGGCTCTAGCCAACCATATTTACATCCAAGAGAAGAACAAAGAGGAAAATGACATAAACCATCCTAAATACACAAGTGTAAAAAAATGAAAGAGAAGATAAAACCCAATGGAATTAACTCCTCTTCAATCCCTTGGCTTGATTCTTCAAGATGGATGGATGTTCTTCCTCCTTCTTCTTCCTCTTGTTCTCCTTCTTAATGTGTGTATTTCTTATATTGGGAAGTGTTGGAAATAATGAAGAGTAGTTGAGAAGTCTCTCAAAAATGGATATATGAAGGGGCCAATAATTAATTGCCAAAAGTCAACTTGGAGCAAAAAGTGGGATCCGTTCACCCGGAATGCGACCACAGGGGGTCGTGTTCGAGGCTTTAGCCCCACCATGTTTTGGGGTGCGACTCTAATAATTCACCCTTGAGGGTCGAGTTTCGACCAAAGAAAATGATGTCTGTGAAGGGAGTAGAATGCGACCTTTTGCTCGCGTTTCAGGACTGCGCTGTACTATGTTGTGAGACGCGACCCGTGAGGGGTCGCGTTTGTATGTCACGCTCGGAAAAGGCTTACGGCGCAACCCCTTGTAGGTCACGTCTTGAGGTCATATTCCAACCAAAGGAAATCGCCTCTCTGAAAGCTCTGCAACGTGACCATTTGCTCACGTGTATGGGTCAAGTTTGATATTTTTTTGGGCGCAACCCAAGGAACTCGCGTTCCCGAGTCGCGCCCGAGCTCAATACTTATTTTTCTTCTATTTTCTTCATCTTTTCTCATCTCATGCAGTCTTAGTTGGTCTAATCTCCAAATTGGCTTTAATTTGCAATATTCAACCCAGAATTCCTGTATTGACCACTTTTATTAAAAACAAGGATTTAAACCATATTTACAACATTTACAATAATATTTACAATAAAACCTATTGCATTTATAACTAAAAATATTTAAGCTAAGTGACCTACAATGATAAGGCCTAGGCATAGGCAGACGTTGTAGACTGAGGGTTTCAGTTAGCATTAAATTCGATTGACACATTGAGTCATATCTACTGAAACCCTTTTGCCACCCAACAACTACCATTGAAGGAGTGGATCCGGATGATCTTCCACATTTATAAAAAGTAAGACGTTAGTTGTTTTTGATCATCACAACAGCAAAGATGCATCACTTCTCTCATCGATGGAATGAAGCACAACGAGAGGCTCTCTTGGAAAGCATGTGGACTGGTTACACTAGGATCGACGTCTCCAATGTCCACATATTAGGGTACTTTGTCGTGGCTCTTTCCGCCGATCTGTCACAGAAATATGCACGGCGGATCGACCGGAACTAGGTCTCTAGCGAGATCATCCACCTGAAAGCAAGACACTATAAATTCTCCTGGTCCATCAGGCAACCCGGGGTTTTCTACGATGAGAGTACGAACCAGGTGTCCGTGGATAAAGAATACTATCAGGCGTGCGGGAAGGTACATAAGCGGGGGGGGTGGGAGGGGGGGCGTAGTGGATCTGGGTGTTCGTTTCATGTGTTATCGACTTACCCTTAACTCTAGATTCAATTCATTCGATTAATATGTAGGAGCCGAAGCACATAGCGAAGCTTCACTGTCGCGGTGAACCTTTGTTCACCGCGTTGCGTGAAATCTTTGAACTTCCGGATGCTGAGTTTGCGGATTGGTGGGCAGTTGAGAGGGCCTTCAAGGCGGGGCAAGAGAACTGGATATTGGCCCTCGAATGATGCACATAACTGTTTATTTTCCGATTTAGGGTAATAGGTAATATGTGTTTTGACCCACACCGTGGGAGCATCGTTGTAAATTGTATTAAGGTTGTGTGAATTACTGTACTAAATGGATGAATGAGAATGTCAACACTGGTTGTTTTTACGTTAAGGTCTCGCTTATTTTAAAATGTCATTCCTACCTGAACCACTAAACTCAACAGTGAAAATTGTAAACTATATATATAAAAACTATCACTTACCAATCAAAATTATAAAGTACACAAACAATACAACCAAAGTAGAATAAGATGACCCATTAGAGACGGCTATAGCAAAAATAAAACACTCAATTATTATATAATTGCACAAACTAAAGTAAAACCTAATTGATAAACATAAAGATATTGAACATTTATGAATACATGACATTTTTGTCATCGCTATATATATTATATCGAGTACCAAAATATGAATTTTATAAATTATGCGAGCATATACGTAGCTGGTAGAGGTAGTACAATAATTATCACAGATGAAATAATCTATTGACGCGTCCTATTTCATATTATATTCCAATCATTTGATTTATGACATATATATGTATTTAATCTTTTTAATGGATAATTATTTAACTTTTTAAATATAATCCTCATAAATCCAATTATTAGGATACACGATAAAACACGAAAATGGAGTAGAGATCCCGTCCGCAATTATCAATTCACCTTTCACAGATTTCAAATAATTACTATCCACACTCCCAAATTTAGTCATAATTACAACAACATTTTCCATATAAATTAACTTCGGTTTATTTAACATAGAAATCTATCTACCATAATTTCATAGATGATCAATTCAACTAATGGATAAAAAAACAAATCCCAAAACCAGGAAATTGAATCCTACAGTGATAATTTTATTGGCATCAGAAGCAATGTCACTGACACTGATGCAAAAGCATTGGTGATTGTTCCAGCAGATAAATAAAAGCAGATTCGGGTTAGAGGCACAATCTAATTAACCTTAATTGGTAACATTATTCTGCTTCCATTTGTTTCCATGATAATCAAATTGAATTCCATAAATATATAATGTAAATATGCAATGAACGTAGTCTTGAATGAAGAAAAATCATAAATAATGTAATCTAAATACTACCTTTATTCTTTATTCGAGAGTTTAGACAAACCATCATCATTATATACATATCCACACAGTTCTAGGATATATTTGGCTGAATGTAATATATATATACAAGAAGAAAAATGGGAAATGAATCGGTGATTATCGATTTTAGCTAATCAAGGAGGTGTGAATTGAGCGTTATTAATGGGACAATTTCAATGCAATTATGAAAAGGCTAAAGTTTAGCAATATTATAACTCCTTTCTAATAAAATTTCAATAGAATAATGAACTTATGAAATTGTATTAAAATTAGCATTATTATATTGTTTGCATCGAATGGGTAGAGAAAAATGATTTCATAACTCTATTATTATATAGTTATATAAATATAGATATTATATCATATGAAACTATAGGAAAAATTATTTTATGACTCTAATATGTGTAGAGAAAAATTGTTTTATAACTCTATTATGTGCATAATAACATATTAATATATATTCTAAACAAACCAATATAAGCTATATACAATACATAATCATCAGGTTTAACTTTGGGAGTAAAATAAAATTACAAATTTGCCCCAAACTCTCCAAGATTTTTTGATAATAGCCTCCAATAACAAAATATATGTATATGTATGTAAGTATATATATATATATATATATATATGTATATTTTCGACCATCTCCATGTAGCCGACTTTATAATCTATCAAATGAAGAAATTTTCCGCAATTTTTTTAGGGCAAACGACTTCTGCCGGGCCCAAGGTCCGTTACCTTTTTTAAAGGACATGTACACTTTGGTTTCATTAAAATATTACCGCCATCAAAGTGGGGACCACCACATATCTCTTTCACAAAAGAACAATTATATCTTACTTAACCCTAGCAGCGGCGGAGCCAAAACATTCGCACGCGAGAGTTTCGGAGAAATGGCGGTGACATTCGTCAAATGGGGTCTACCAATTTGATTCCAGGTAAGCTCGCTTAAACCTAGATGTATATTATGTATTTGTATTGTGCGCCGTTTGTGACTAGCCTATTTATACATTGCGATTTTCAAAATGGAAACGACAGGTAGAATTTAGAAAACTATTACTTATCGCGAAGATTTAGGGTAAAGAGTGGGATAGGAGAGAGCGTAATTGGAAATTTACAATTATATTTACATTCATTCTAGTCTCGTTTGACAGTGGGGGGAGATGCAAGTTAAAACCCTACTTGACCATTACTGTGGGGAGAGTTGTGGGGGTTAGAAATTAAATGGAGGATATGCATACCAATTCAACTAGGGACAACATCCGAGTGATTCCATGGCATCTGAAACTGTACTTGGGTACATTTTGCGTTAAATGATACAATTTTCAAAACAAATTATAGGGTAAAATGTCTCTCACCTACACTGATTTTTCTATCAATATTTGAAACTGTGTGTAGTTGACCATGGCAACCAATCTGTTTAAGGAGGAGGCATTCACCAAGTATATTTTTGATCCAGTTCCGACGGATTTCATGGTTAGTCATATTCTTTTCCCTAAATCTGCACAACTGGATTAATGTATGATGTGTGGGGTTTTCCCCTCCTATAAACTCCATTACAAATGCGTGACATAATGTTTGTTTCACGACGGGGTGGGAGAAATTCACAGGAAAAGTGAAGCTGAATAAAGGAAAAATGCTTCTCTTCGAACATGTAGGGACTTACACCTTTGAAGTGACACTGTACGATGATGAGGGCCGTGAAAGGTGATTAGTGGCCGGCTCAGAAGATGATCTGAACTCGACTGAAGGTATTGAGTCATTCGCGGGCATGGTGGTTGGATCCTACTCCGAAGGATATGTGAGTAACTTTATCCTATGTTCCATCTAAAATATAGGTTGGCGTTAATTTGTAATTTGACTGTGTGAAACTATGTAAATGTAGATGGAGTTATAGGCAAGGGTAGATGGCAACTCCCTTTTAGAAGGGAAACAGACTACACTTGACGACACACAATTCTCTGCCAATGTGGACAGTGAGTGTCATGCACAAGGATGGAGAGATGAAGATGGATGATGTTGGGAGGAATTTGCAAGGGACAATGTGATTGAAAGCTACGATATCCTCGTTTTTAAGCCCCAGGATGCGGAGAGGACTTTTAGAGTCACCATCTTCAATGCGCAGGGTTTGTTGTGTCAACCAGTTACACCAAATGACAGTAAGGAGTATAGTTGCAAAGACGTCACGCGTGTAAATTGCTCGTGCATCAGTCTTACTAATCGTGATACATGGTCTATTGCAGATAATGTCGAAAGCAGCTCAAGCAGATTGTCGTTTGAGAAGCTTATAAAGAAGCACTCGGAGTATTTAATGGTAAGTAAACAACTCCGAATGCCCTTTTGAATTGGAATTATCCCTTATACAGGGGTGCATACTGATGTGGGCTCAATTAATAACGCAGGACATACCACTCCACTAGGCCACAAGTACTGGATTGTGTCCACCTGTTATAATCAAACTTGAGAATATTCGGGGGGATTGCTGTAACGTGATGATGGAATGCAGACGGAATAATTATAGCATTCGATACTGTTTTGATTTGAGAGGTTGGGCTAGGTTCTACAAGGAAAATGGTATAAAAACATGTGACTTTTTTCACTTTGAATTCATACCTAATGCAAAGAATCTGGTAAGGGTCACTGTGCGGAGGGGATCATAACCATAATCACCATCCGTTTGTGCAACTGTTGTGTACATAGGTAGTAGGTTTTTAAGTAAGTGGGTTTCAGAACTTGAACTTAAGGTTATGTTAAGCATATTGTCGTACTAAATTGTCGTCTGTCGTTATGTTTTATTTTGGGCCGTTGTCTGATATGGGCGATTGTAAATTATGTAGGTCTCTACTTGAACTTTTATTGGCTAACATATGTAATCGAACCTATATATGATGCATAATATATGAGAAGGCGTTGGCTGCTTCGTGTATATATGAATTGTTAGAGGAATTTGGACATAGGTAGTAGCGATTATATACGAAACTAAATTCGGGGGCTCATGATTAATTTAATGTTGAAACACTGGAGTGATGGAATAATTGGGTATCTTTCATTCCGGGCGAATGACATAAACTAACCTATCCACACTATTCATTCTATAAAAGGTTCACGACCGGGGGTATCGTTATGCGACGATTCCGTCTACATTTTTTGGACGTGGACTATTGTGTTTATGTGGTAAATGGTGAAAGTAGTACTGCATTCTTCTTATCAAGAAGAAGATCTGTTTATTTTGAAAAACTTCATTCAGTAATTGTTTAAATTTTATTTGAAAAACTTTATTCAGTAATTGTTTAAATTTTATTTACTTTCATCGTTTCTCTGCATGCCCTAGACTTGGAGTGTAGTTTCATGTTTGGAAAAACAATCGCTGAGCCGCCAGACAACCTCAATACTAGTCATTCAATTTACCGAAACTATTATGTTATAAGATAATAAATGATTTGGGAAGGTGCATTATTAAACAATTAGCCAATTTATATAATTATGGGATAATCTGTGAGATGATCAACTAATTTTGAAGTCCTTATTAGTTCATGTTTGGAATCCAATTTTTGGTTGCCTTTTCGAGTTGAGAAAAAAGTACTACAGAATATTCCAAAGGTGTAACATAATAATAACATGTTACACAAACACAATTAAACCTTCACTACACATATGTATGTATCATTGATACAATTACGCTAAAATAATGGGAGAGAGCTTAGATCCTTGATTTTTCAGTCATCCCCCCAAATGGATGGATTTACAGTAACAAATTATTATCTTAGCCCGTTAATGATTTAATTATCATATAAATAGATATGGATGTTAGGCCTAAAGTGAGTATCTGGCCCGGTAAGAAAAGAAATTTAGCTCGCTCCATATGCAACGATGACGTTTTATATTTGGACCCGTTTTCTTACACATTCTCATACAGTGGGTTATAGTGGACCTATTCTGGGTAACATTATCTTGAAACGGGTTAATTTCGACGCGTATTAACGAGTTAATTTCAACCCATTTTGCGAAACATTCTCATACACCGGGTACATTGGGATTCATTAAAAACGGGTTCGTTTGAACATGTTTTCTTACACGTTCGCATATAATAGGTTAATTTCAACCCGTTTTGTGAAAGCAGTGGGATGCATTAAAAACAGGTTCGTTTGAACCTGTTTCTTACACTTTTGTATATAACGAGTTAATTTCAACCTGTTTTGTGAAAAATTGACATGCACCAGGTACAGTGGGATGCGTTGCAAATGGATACTGAGGGTTTGTATGTTGTGCCGGATATTGATGAGGTTCGGGCTGTAATTTTTGGTATCAGTGGTGACAGTACTCCGGGGCCGGATGGATTCAGCTCTTTGTTCTTTCAGCATTGTTGGGATCTTGTGGCTAGTGATGTTGTGGGGGCGGTAGCAGATTTCATTTCGGGTTCCCACATGCCGCGCAGCTTCACTACCACGACCATTGTTCTCCTGCCTAAGAAGGAGAGGCCAGTTGCTTGGATAGATTTTCGCCATATATCTCTGTGCAACGTGACCAATAAAATCATCACGAAGATTCTGACTACCCGATTAGCTCCGTTTTTACCTGCAGTGTTAGCTCCGAATCGGAGTGGCTTTGTCAAGGGTCGGTTGCTCAGTGATAATGTCTTGCTTGCACAGGAGATGATTTGGGACCTTCACGCCAGCCGTGAGATCCCAAATATTGCTGTGAAGCTTGACATGGTCAAGGCTTATGACCGAGTGCAGTGGCCTTTTCTTCTAGGTGTTCTTCAGCACATGGGTTTTCCTTCGACGTGGATTGATATGGTTAGCAGATGCATCAGAGATTATTGGTTCTCGGTTCTTGTGAACGGGGCACCGGCTGGTTTCTTCCCTTCTTCTTAGGGTTTGCAGCAGGGAGATCCTCTATCTCCTTCTCTGTTTGTGTTGGCTACTGATTATTTGTCGAGGACTCTGGACCATTTGATTTGTAGGGATACTGATATAGTTTTCAAGACGATTAAGTGGGGTTTTCCGGTATCTCATCTTTCATATGCTATGACATTATTATCTTTACAAGATCTTCGTCGGCCTGCTTAGCGAGGTTGATGGAGTGTCTGGATCACTATGTGGAGGTTTCGGGTCAGCTTGTGAACCGAAAGAAGAGTAGCTTCTATATTACTGAGAAGTTTGCTCTGACCTGGCAGCAGCAGATCCAGTCTGTTTGTGGGTATCAGCGTGGAGCTCTACCTTTCACTTATCTGGGTATCCCGATTTACAGAGGTGCTCTGAAGGCTTCCATTTTCTTACCCCTTCGACAGCGGTTGAGTGTCAGGATCCATGGTTGGTCTCATAGGCATCTTTCCTTTGGCGGCATATTGTCTCTCATTAAGAGCACTCTTGCCACTCTCCCTCTCCACATCTTCCAAGTGATGGACCCCCCTCAAGGGGTGCTCCATCAGCTTGAGCAGATGATCGTCCGGTTCTTCTGGGGGTCGGTAGGAGAACAGAGGAAGATGCACTGGATCAGCTGGGAGACTATTTGCTTGCCGGTGTCTAAGGGTGGCTTGGGCATTCGGAGATTTGAGGATCTGGTCACGGCTTTCAGTTGGAAGCTCTGGTGGAGGTTCAGAGCTCGGGATTCTCTGTGGGCGCGATATATGAGGCAAAAGTACTGTGGTCCGTCTCATCCGGAGAGGGTGCCTTTGAGGAAGTCCGATACCAGGGTGTGGAGGAGGCTTGTCAGAGTTGGCATGCAGGCTCAGGAGCACATCAGGTGGACCTTGGGGATCAGTGAGGTAAGCTTCTGGGATGATGTTTGGTATGATGATTTTCCTTTATCTGTTTTTTGCCCTGCTACTGTGTTTGATCATATGTCTGTTGATTGGTATTTTGATGGTGAGTCATGGTCTATGCCTCGTCTGTATGCTTTATGTGCTCACTTTGCTTTGCCTAATTGGTTGATTGATTCATTGAGCTGGACTCCTGTGCTGTGGGGGGAGATGGATAGCATGCGGTGGAATTTGACTTCTACTAGTGAGTTCTCTTTGACCTCTGTATGGGATCAGATCAGGTACCGGCGGCCCGAGCGGCCTCTTTTCGGGTCCATTTGGCATGATTGCATTACTCCCACCATTTCTATTTTTCTCTTGTGTTTGTTGCATGGTAGAGTCCCTATTGATGTGTGTCTTCAGTCTCGTCGTACTCATCTTACCTCCCATTGTCATTGTTGTGATGATCCACATGTCGAGTCCTTAGAGCATGTTTTTCTTTGGTCTGAGTTTGCGAAATCGGTTTGGGCATATGTTGCATCTTGGTTTCACACTTCTGCACCTTATGTACAGACAGTCATACAGGCACTTGGGTTTTGGAGGGGGTTGTATCCACGATCCTCTCCGAAGCACATCCATTTTTTGCTTCATTGCCTTGCTTTCTGGTTTATTTGGACGGAGAGAAACTGCCGCAAGCATCGCGGGGATCCTTTCCTTGTTTCTCACATTGTTTGGTAAGTTCAGCGCCATCTCCGCCTATTGGTTTCGGCCGGAAAGCTCATTCATCAGCATTGGTTGGGTTGCTACCCACAGGTGCCTTTCATGCCGGTCTCTGACCCTGTTCCGAGGTCTCTCCAATCTCGGATGGTGTCATGGCGGCCTCCTGAGGCACCGTGGGTGAAGTTCAACACGGATGGTTCTTATTCAACCGATCTTCAGATGGCGGCAGGTGGTAGAGGTGTGGTTAGAGATTACACGGGTTCACTTTTGGCAGGTTTCTGCGTACCTCTTTGGGCCGCATCGAGTTTTGACACGGAGTTCCAGGCACTGCTTCATGGGCTGAGACTCGCTATGCAGTATTCAGATCACATCTGGATTGAGATGGAGGCTGCCTCATTGGTGTCTGTGTTGCAGTCAGGCCGGTCCAGTTCGGCTGTGACTCGGCATACGTTAACGTCCATTCGTATGTTGTGCCGCAGACGACATGTTTGGTTCTCTCACATCCATCGTGAGGGGAACCGGGCTGCGGACTTTCTTACAGGTAGGGGGGCTCAGACCCCTACGCTCACCTTCTATGATATAGTTTTTGCTCCTCGATATTTGCTCTCCTTGGTTCGGATGGATCAGTTGGGTTATCCCAACTTTCGATTTAGATATAGTTAGATGATGATGTTTTTCATTTGTGTTTTGTATTCATTTCCTATTTGTTCTTGTTTGGAGTTACAGTCTATCTCGAGTTGTGCTTCAGGTTATGTATTTTATTCGGGTTTTGGGGTTAGCATCAGGTCTGTGGATGCATCCCCTTTTATCTGTTGTTTGGTTCTAGTTCGAGTACTTGGTTAGGGGTGTGTTCACTTTTGGGACACATTCCACCTATGACTTTGTACGAGACAATTTGTGATTTATATACTGAATGGGCATGGTGCCGAATGCCCCACCCCTTCTGGGGTGTTTTTCTAAAAAAAAGGGGATTCGTTTGAACCTTTTTTTCCTTACACGTTCAAATATAACGGGTTAAACAAAATATGAAACTGCATTTGAACTGATAATCCACTAATGTTGGAGAGCATACAAAAGACCGCACCAAATTTGTTAGTAGAAATCGACATAAGTAGGGGAAACAGAAATATAACTACATACGGGATACAAAAGGTACGATACTAGTTACGGCCCTAAACAAAAGCAGGTATGCCGACCATACATGGATCCAGTAGTCACAATGTACATAACTAGTTAAGGCCTTAATCAAAAACAACTGCGCCTACACTACATTCGTAGTGTCATGTGCAGATGGATTCTAATCATTTGGAATTAAGTAGGTCTCGCTCTCTAACGACTTGCAAACTAAACTCGAACAGCTGCGCACAATAGATCTTTCTGTAGTCAAAGGTTCGATCCGGCTATATACCACCAAGGGAGGTCCCAGTTATCAAACATTCCATATACTTCAAAACCATGATACCACAGTCAGAGGAATTCGTTTGCTGGGGGATATGTCTTCGCTAGACGAGGGGCCACTTTGTCAGCTCAGGAATTGGGATTCCGGAGCTGGTGACACTTATGTTCATGCGCCGCAGTAGAGCCAGAATGTTAAAACTGATATGGGTGAGCTCCTCTTCAATAACTGCCCAGTCCGTCCTTTCCAAAAGGGAATCGTAGATTGTGGTTGTTTACTCCTCCATGGATACTTCGAAACACACCCAATGCATATCACACACATTGCCAATGCCATACCCTTTAGGCACATCTGTCAAAGGCTTACAGCAATTCTGTGGAGCTTCACCACGCACATATGGCAATACTCGATCGTACAAAATGTTGGTCTCACCCTGATTCATTGCGCTCTATAGACCATTGTTCGATGTGTTAATTGCCAACATCGTCTAAACTACAATAGGACGGAGGGAAACAGATAGTAGAGAGTAATGCATACTGTTGTACAATAACTTACCCAATAGGTGGTGTCAACAATGCTCCAGGACGGAGGCCGCATATCGAGGTTTTCTCTACATGCATCCACTGTTTGGAGCGCGGCTAATGCCATTAGAGCATCGATGTGTTGCACCAATGATGCACAACGTTAGGATAAAAGTTCTCACCGCAATCTTAAATACATTACACCAATACGATATTGCATACATATATGCACCTCATCCAAAAGCCACTCGTGCGGGTTGCAGATTGTATCAAACCATGAACGGTGGACTCCAACACTCATCAGTGTCGGGATTAGGATTTTGAGCAGCCTATGAGATGATCAGAACGTAAACATTTTAATAGAGTAAGAAGTTTCTATGCCCAAACTATGAATGACTAGCGCATAGAGGGCACCACTTACAGTTGTTGCGGACCTGCGTAACTGTACCAATTGAAGAAGGCTTCAGTACAAGGATGCCTATCAAAAGGAATCTGTGGCATGGGTGCCGTAGTCTTCACTGTCTTTCATCTTTTAGGTGTAGGCATCATGAGCTACCAGCAACCGGGTTATCCTGCTTCCTTGTTTGGAGGCAGAAGCGGGATTCTGAAAAAGATGACAAGTTCGAATCAATTTCGTACACCGGATGCCTAAATTGCTGGGGCATACACGGGGATGTGCAATTACCTCCGCTAGCGTGGTTGGATATGAGGTCTTTGAGACAGCTGATTCTCCTTTTCAGCATGCTAACCCGCGTAAGAAATTGATGTGCAACCGAAATTCGAGGCTAAATCATCCAGTCAACCATAAATTAGTCGTCTTATTAGGTCTTAATTACAAATGCGTTAAATGACAGTATGCTTACTTTATCTAGTGAATCATTACGACTGTGGTCATCCATTCAGGGTGGCATGTCATTCCTGAGACTTAAGTTCAGCTCATCCTCAGTGACAACGGGCTCGGATGGTGTGGGGGATTTCATGATCACTCTTGCAGGTTGCGTGGCTGACTGACGAACGTCTGCACAGGAAAGTGACAATATCTGAGCCATGTCGAACCGGGGGAGTTGCTTATACTATGACTTCGGAGTGCTGCCAGAGGCGTCATATGAAAGCTTCCTTTTGGTAAGGTTAAGGTTGGTGGGGAATTGGCTACAAAGGGATTCGTAGAATGATGGATCCGACATGTCCGCCGTCGGACTGCGCGGGAAATCCAGCATGCATCTAACCCGCTCTTCCACAGAAATGGGTTCAATTAGAGCCTGCACGTTAGATGATTTCAAATGAGATTCAAAACATAATCATGTTTTGTGTAATGATAGTTGACATACCAAAACGACCAAATCAAGTGATGTAAACAACTCTTTTAACCGCACCCTCAAAACACCTATTCTAGCCTCCCAACGTACTGTTCGTGGTATTATCGACTTCTAGTCTTGAACCCTTGTTGCACATAGTCGACCCACACTAGGAATTATCTCATATGCCCAAACTTGTAGCACATAGGTGTAGCCATGACAATCGGCATTCGGCCTGCTTATGCAAGTGGGGGGAAGTAGTCCAGGCTATCACGCTCGGCATGGGTCGACTCCACTAGCTGCTCGTACACTTTACGGCCCCAAGGATAAAGGTCGAACTCCTCAAGATTATCAATGAGGTGAATATATATTATATCGATGAGAGGATTCACGAGATTGGGACACAAGATAGCTCCATAAATGATGTAAAGCAGCGCTAGTTTGTAACATATTTCACTGCCACCACCGTGATTTTTGCATTCCTTCATGAATGCACTCTGAATCTCCTCAAAACGGATCTCGTGTCTCCCATAAAATATTAGATTGTGGAAGACAGACCGTTTTGCTACAGGGGGTACAGGTTTCAACCTCAAACCTGTGACGAACGCGAAGTCGGGAGGACCGAATTCCAACAGACGGTCTCTTAATTTAAAAACCAAGCACCCCCTCTGGCGCGAAGATTTTTGAAGGATCAATAGGAGTTCGAAATATAGGTCGTCTTGTAGATGCCAACGTGGAATATCTACAAACGCACCAAAGCATGATGATTGCAACCGTTCAAAATTCACGAGCGGCAATGATTTCTGAATCAATGACCACGGACCTGGAAGAGTAACACATATATAAGAATGATAGCCTCATCTCACAAAAAAACAAAGAGCGCTGGGGGCAAAAGTGATCTCAGAACATAAAAAAACCCTGGGTCTCTATGTTTCGGACAATCTCAACACTCCGTGGCTGACAATATCATGGGCCCAGTTTCTTTGCGAACAAAAGGTGCTGAAAATTCGATGCTTTACCTCCATGTAAAGAGTTTATTCTATCCGATTGGCCCACCTCACAAACTTAATATTAATCAACGTGCCCAACACCATTACAGATATAAAAGACACACACGCACACACACACACACACACACACTTCTACACCATTCAGTTGGACACTGCACCAAATATAAAGACCAGAACGAACATATAAATTGGTTTTTACAATACATTATATTGTTGGGGATCAGGGAATGGTAGTACGATGTTGGTCACAATAATACATGTGTCAAGCAGGGGGCGGTTTGGGAGGGGGGCATACTTTCCAAATTAGGAAAAACAATGAACTCAAATACTCAATGGCTTTCTGTGAGAAAACCGCCTAGTACTTACAACGCTTCACCTTCATTTCGGAGAGAGAGGATGAATCAAGTGTGGTGGCACCCTGAAGGGAATAGGGGAACGCTATGAATATACCAGGATGCGAAAATGGAGTAACAAAATAACTAGAGCATAAAAAAACCACAACAACAACAAATCACCAACCTCTCCAAAATGCGGTGCGTCACTAACGTCTAACGCAGAAGAAGTGGAAACCGCCCCTCTCTGCAGGAAGAACTCCACATGTGATGTGGAAGATGGGGAACTATCACTTTATAGAGCAACGAAAACATCGGGTGGTTGGAACCATTAATGCATCTGCCTTTTCCTCCTCTTTTAAGGTTGCAGTGGCGGGAAATGTACAGTGCTTGGGGGCTACAACATTTGGATAGTACGTTATTAACATGCTAGGGAATGAATTTTGGGCGGATTAGGGATCTAAAATTGTATAAACAGGGTTACATTTATCATGATTACCACCCGCAAATTACCTATATATACAAGGATAGCGCTTGCAAATATATATTAATCATCTCCCCATGGATTAATTAGACGAATTTCATAACATTAACATGTAATTACAGATTCGTCACCGCTCCTGAGTATAAACTGTAATAATTATAGTAAAACAATTATAATTTTCGGTTAATCTAATCTTCGGATATTTTATGTCAATGAACTTTGATCAATATAAATATGGTAAATCATGATGATGATGGAGGAGGAGGAGTACTTTAAATTTCTCTCCAAAAAGTGGCACATCGGTCGATTGGATTAAAAAATGCATTCAATGCTCGATGGACGCCCGATGCGACGGCGACCTGCAGGAGGAATGGCTCCCTGATCAAAAGTTGACTAGGGGTTGGGCGAATTCAATGCAAGGCGACGTCAGCAACTAACGGCAGTCGCCTAATGCCGTCCAAGGGTCAGTGGTTCAGCGGTTCTCAACGCCAACTCGAACCAAGCCGGATATTGTAGGCTTTTGCAGGAACCTTTTCCACATGGCGCAATCCTATGGATTTGAATCAATGGTTTGGGTATTAGCATCGAATTGGGTGGGTCGATGCTACACTACCACCTAATGAATTGTGCATTCCAGATGCAGCCACCTGTAAAAATTAATTAAGAAAGATTCCAGATTTTAGTGTGGGCCGGTCAAGATTTGTGAACCGGAGTCATTTATCGCTTGTGGATGGAGTAGGGACGCTGTTAAAAAGTGTTAACACTGTTCCAAACATGGCAGAACAGATTTAGCTATCAACCATTCATCTACAATATCCAAAATAATTCAACATCTTCCTCCCGCTCCCAAACATCCCACCACCAGCAATTTTGTTGGCATGGCCTCAAACACCGATCAAATTACCACCGCTTCATCCGTCGTTCTATTCCTATTCACTTCCGGCTTTGTCGATTTTTAGTGTATTCAAATTTTTTATCCTCCAATCACAACAATATTCATATAAAAAAGAGAGAAAAATTAGAGAAAGAATAGTATTGAAACCTGAAGTTGATGGCGGCGTAGTCAGCGATCTGCTAGCGCCTAGCGGTGCAATGTTATAGAGTTTTGGATATTTTGAGTTCAGGAGAGAGAGAGAGAGAGAGAGAGTCTCCAGACCTTTTTTGAGTAATATTCTAATGTATAAATTTTAAGAATTGATGAGAAGATGAACAGTGATCCACCGATTACCTTCTCGGAATTCGAATTTGTGCAGTCAGCTATATTATTTAATTTAATGTGTAAATCTATAAATCTAGACAAAAGAAAATTAAAAAAGGGGAAAAAAAAGGCAACATATAAGGGTACAATAGTTGTATGGGCAATTTGGATTTAAAATGTCTTGAATACCCTTATGACACACTTGTCCCCACATGCCAATCATTGGGTAAGTGTACATTTTGTATTTTTTTATTAAGTACACAATAAATGCACCCACACCTAACATATGAAATTAACAAAACGATCGATTCTTAATAAGATAGCCGTAACGAAATTTTTTTTAGCCGTAATGAAAAATTGGTTATTGTATAACGAAAATTTTATAACGAAAATTGGTTTATACATAATGATTCATTATAACGAAAATTTTATGCATAACGAAATGAAATTTTATGCATAACGATTATTTTTTTCCCTTTTCGTTGGCCAACATTAAATGAACATCAATGTATTATCATGTCTTTGTGTGTAGGTCAAAATGAGATAGGTAAAATGCATAAATATTTATATTTGTATAGGTAGGTATTAGTTGTCCCAAATTAAATGAAATTGAATGCATTTAATTTTGTGTAAGAGTGGTTGGTATAATGTATGTATATTTACCCTATACCGATACACTAATTCAAACCATACCACAAAGAAAAATAGATTGAGAGTTTGTTGAAGAAGGAAAAGCGGTGAATTCCCCTAAAAAAAGAGAAATATATTAAGAGTTTGATACTGGAGCCGGAAGATTCATAAAGAAAGCAGCATCTTCTTCATCAACAAAACAACATCGTGAAATTGCGCAGAAAAATTTTCTAAATTCGAAAAGTACGTTTCAAGTTTTGTTATTTTGTTACGTAGCTAACTTAGAAAATTGTTCTAGGTTTTAATTTAAACATTGTTATGGTTAGTTCCAATTATGGTTAAAATATAATGATAGTTATAATTTAATCATCATTATGGTACGTTGTAGTTTTAAATTAATTTTCGTTATGTTTAAATAGAGTTATCGTTATGCAAAAATTATCAATTAAATTTCAATTTCGTTATGGTTAAACTGAATTTCGTTTTGTAGGAATTTAATTTTCGTTATGGTTGTATTTAAATTTCATTATGTTCAGAGTTAAATTTTCATTACTGCTGAAATTAAACTTTCGTTATGTATAAATTAAATTTTCGTTATTGTTGAAATTAAACTTTTGTTATGTATAAATTAAATATTTGTTATTGTTAAAATTAAATATTTGTTATTGTTGAAATTAAGCTTTCGTTATTTATAAATTAAATATTCATTATTGTTAAAATTAAACTTTCGTTATGGTTGTATTTAAATTTCGTTATGCTCAAAGTTAAATTTTCATTACTGCTGAAATTAAACTTTCGTTATGTATAAATTAAATTTTTGTTATTGTTGAAATTAAAGTTTCGTTATGTATAAATTAAATATTTGTTATTGTTAAAATTAAATTTTCGTTATTGTTGAAATTAAGCTTTCGTTATGTATAAATTAAATATTTGTTATTGTTAAAATTAAACTTTCATTATGTATAAATTAAATAATCGTTATTGTTTAAATTAAATTTTCGTTATGTATAAATTAAATAATCGTTATTTTGTTAAAAAGTATTATTATTTATATTAGATGTTTTTGTTATTTTTATTTTTTACTAATAGTATTAATTAGACGAATATCATTATTATTATTATTATTATTATTATTATTATTATTATTATTATTATTATTGTTATTATTTCTATTATTATTGTTTATTATTATTATTATTATTATTATTAAAAAAGTATTATTATTATTAAAATTATATTAATTGTTTTTCTTAAATCTATTTTTTACTAATAGTATTATTTAGACTAATATTATTTCGTGTCCCTATTATTTTTACATTTTTATACAATTAAACTAAGGTTATCGTTGTGCTTTGGTTGGCCGTTTAATTATGATTAACTTAAACTTATGTAATTATTTTTTAGAATTAATGTTAATCACCTTGTGATAGCGATATCTATTGATTAAGGTATAACGATTAAGGTTATCGTTAATGATTACTTTTAATTAAATTAAATGAATTTATAATTAAGGCATACCGATAATGCTTTATTAAATTAAATCATAACGATTAAGGTTATCGTTCATGATTTAATGTAATTACATTAAATTAGAGTGCATAACGATAATGTTATCGTTAAATTAAATTATACTTACATCGTAACGATAATGCTATATACTTAAATTAAATTAGGGCATAACAATAATGAATAGGCATAACGACATTAATAAGACCATAACGACATTACGTTTAAGGTTTCATAGGGCCTAACTAAACGACATTAAAGTTTAATAGGGCCTAACGATTATGTTAAATATGCCATAACGATTGTAAAATATTACCATAACGATTATTAATAACTTGGCAAAACCATACCATTAATTAATAAATTGGAATAAGCATAACGATTATTAAAAAAAGCATAACGATTATTAAAAAAGCATAACGATTAATAAAAACAGCATAACAATTCATAAAAAGAGGCATAACGATTGTAAAATATTACCATAACGATTATTAATAACTTGGCAAAATCATACCATTAATTAATAAATTGAAATAACCATAACGATTAATAAAAAAAGCATAACGATTCATCAAAACAACATAACGATTCATAAAAAAAGGCATAATGATTGTAAAATATTACCATAACGATTATTAATAACTTGACAAAACCATACCATTAATTAATAAATTGAAATAACCATAACAATTAATAAAAAAAGCACATCGATTCATCAAAAAAGGCATAACGATTTTAATTTATTAATTAATTGTGATCAAATACGAATAATAACGATTCATAAAAAAAGAAGCATAACGATTCATCAGAAAAGAGGCATAATGATTCATTTAAATTCACTATCGTTATGGCATGAACTAACCTATCGTTATAAATAATCTGGGATCTATGGTTCAACTCTTATCACCATCGTTATAGCTCTTGAACTAAGATATCGTTATGGAAAATCTCGAGCTATCGTTCAAGTATTGTTTTATAGTTATGTCAATCGTTATGCATTTATTTAAAAAATTCGAACATTAAACCGTCTAACCTCTGCCGATCCAGACGTGGGGCGTAAATCTGGACGTGCTTCCTCCATCGTCTTCAAGTCGAGTCGAGTCCGACGATCTTTTATTTTTTTTAACACAGAACTTGTGAGAGAGAGAGAAATAGAGACGGGAAGAGATGAGATGTTTGATAGAGAGAGTAGAGAGGGTAGTTACAAGCAATGAATACAGATATTAAAGGTGAGATTTTGTTCGGATAGACGAGATATTTTGTTCAAAATAGCATTGACAGACAATGAATACAGATACAGATTGTTGTTATTCTTTGTGAAGTCGTTTTTTCAAAGTCAAATTGATTTCGGATAGACGTGAGAGATTTTGTTCAAAAAAAATCTTTTTTGCATGGAAAGTACAAATGTGTAAGATACTTTTCAGAAAAGTGGGGAATATTCTGATTTTATCGGTCAAAGCATTAAAATCTATTACAAATTGCCCATATAACTCCTATACCCTTATATCTTGTCTAACTAAATAAATTTTAAATATAATTTGTCTATAAAAACTTTTCTCCCTAATTTAATTATCAATTTTCTTTAATATAAAAGGAATTAAATTTCAATAAGGAGTTCATTTAATTTATGGGGTTTTGAATTTTTGGATTGAATTGTTTAATTAATTAGCTTAATTTTAATTAATTAATAAGTTTCATCCTTACTTTAATTATGTTAGAAAAATGAACTACACCTTCTGGAATTCGTTACACTCTGAATTACAAAGAACACGAAAGGAGTAGAAGAGTAGAAACAAGTACAATAAACTGAATTAAATAATTTAGAACAAATTGGAACTTGAAGCAGGTTCCGGCAAGCCGAGTCGAGGGGACCTCTCTCCGTAAGATAAATATGCCCCGGCTAGTGCTCATGGTTAGGCAGATAGTCTCTCAACGATGAAACGGCTTCGTCTTTCCGGCAGTAGCACCACAAATCCAGCAAGGTTCCGGCGAACTAGACAATGTCGAGAATTGGGAGCTTTAGACTTGAAGAGAATTCTATGCAGACAATATGTTACTAAGTTTGTGCAGAATGTAGCATTGGAAGTAGGCACATATTGAGGGCATTCAAACCAGGTGGTGTAACCTCCAGGAGTTACAGCTCTATAATTAAGCCCCTCCAGGAGTTACCTTCTGCAGATCCCGAAAGGTGTCCCATATCGTCACGGATCCTGACACATGTCCAAGATAGCTGCAGACTTTGACTCTTGACAGGAGTTACTTGCGGTTGCACTCTAGCCCCATTAACTCCACCAGCTCCAAGTGGTAGTTATACACATCAAGTCTCTTAACTCCACCAGCTCCAGGTGGGAGTTACAGAGTTACACATTCAAGGCTGAACGTGCACCCGCGGATCATGCAACCGAATAACGAAATAAATATGTCAGAAAAGATTTTTTATACTATCGGACAGCATTATTATACTATCGGACCCGCTCCACAAACTGATGGTTTCTGAATCGTAAAACTGGAACGGTTAAGCCCGGAAGCCCACGTACGCTCAAAGTCTAATAGCCAAGATCCACTGCCAGAAAAGATTTTTTATACTATTGGGGTCAGATTTTTTATACTATCGGACTCGCTCCACAAACCGATCATTTCTGAACCGTAAAACTGGAACGACTAAGCCCCGGAAGCCCACATACGCCCAAAGTCCAATTGTCAAGATCCAAGCCCGAGGACGAGACGAGACGAGCCGAGCGGGCACGGGCGGGCGGACGCGTGTGTGCGCATGTGGGCTCATGGCCCATATCCTTGTGCACTTAGTTATTACACTTAAGTATTAATACACTTAAATACACCTCTTAACTAAGTTAAGAAATCAATGTGGGATCATTAAATGTGCTTTAAACACATTATCCCATACATCATAAATGCACAATCGTGTGACCGACTTCAACCACTTATTTCTCACTCATTGAAAATCGGATTTGAGAAAATACTACGATTATCTACTACAAACATAGATCAATCGTAAACTATTTAATTTTTTCAAAATTAAAAAACACGGTCATCCGAAAATCGGATTTGAGAAAATACTACGATTATATGACATGTGAATTTATATTTTTTATTATTCGATCGTAGTGAAATCAAATATTGATTTGTCACTATACACACAATTGTCGCAGAATGCTAACTACAATAAAATTATTTATGATAGATTGCTAAATATTATTAATAGTAAACAAAATTACATATGCATAATAGATTTCAAAAATATTTTTAATATTATCGAAACTACAATCCATTGTCATTTGATGAATACCACGTGAAAAACTTTTTGAATTTTACATATATGTTTCGACTTATAGAACAAAAAATGGAAACAAACATGAAATACATGAGTTAATTAGTGAAATCAAACATCGGTAATTTCTTAATTTATAGGGATTGATTTTCCAAACGCTAATTGATTAATTAGAAAATATTGTACATAAGTATGAATCGAGATATAAGAACCGTATTTTATATTTTTTTGCATGAGTTTTATTTGCCTTTGATTACTATAGCTAGATTGTCCCAATATTTAGATATACATTAATACTTAACAATTTATACATTAAATAAATATTTTTTTAATGTAAAATAAGATATTTCATTTTTAGGAAGGTGCAAAAGGGTGAGAAAATATAAAATTTCTATTTTCGACCATGGTGTTGTTATTATATATTATATAGATTAGTATTGATACTAGAGCCGAGAGTACATCATCATAACTTAATATTATAAAATATTATTACTTAATATTAAGTTAGAGTTTTTCGGTGGTAGCTCATTTCGTTATATTTTATAAATTTATTTCATTTCAAATTATAATAAATTATATTACTATAAATTATTTTAATTTGAAATTATAAAAAAATACATTATATTAGTCCATTTTATTTCAATTACAAGAAATTACATTATATAAGTTCAATTGATCGAAATTATAAGAATATTAGTTCATTTGAAATTAGATTATGTAAGTTCGTTTCATTTGAAACTATAAGAAATTATAATATATTAGTTCATTATTTCAAATAACAAGAATTTTCATGATATAACTTTATTTAATCATAAACTATAAGAAATAACATTATATTTGTTCATTTCATTTCAAATTACATGAAATTACATTATATAAGTTCATTTCATTTGTAATTATAAAACATTACATCACATACGTTTACTTTATTTAAAATTATATGAAATTATAAGTTTCGCACTAGGTAAACTCCACTCATGCATTATAAATATGCAAACCACAAATTAAATGAGATGTAAATCATATGTGGAAAACCACAATGTGACAAACTCACAAACTCACACCTAGCGGTGTTGGTGAGATCCGAAAATTTCAAAATTACACTCCTCCACCCATGGATCATCTCCAATGAACATATTGTAAATTATTAATTGATATTCAAATTAAATAAAATTATATAATGAAAATTAATTTTATTTGAAATAAAATGAACTAACATATTGTAATTTCTTATAGTTTTAACCGAAATTAACTTATATAATCTAATTTAAAATGAACTTATATAATAAAATTTATTATATTTTGAAATGAAATGAACAATATAATGAAATTTCTCAGTTCACAATGAGAAATTAGAACATACCGTTTCATTTCATTACAAATTAGAAGAAATTACTTTATATAACTTCATTTCATTTCAAATGTTATAATAATATGATTTCTTACAATTTCAAATATAATGAACTAGCTAGTATAATATAATTTGTTATAATTTAAAATAAAGTGAACTTATATAATGTAATTTCTTATAATTTCAAAAGAAAATGGCTTATATATAATATAATTTCTTATAATTTGAAATGAAATGAACAAATATAATGTAATTTCTTCTAGTTTCAGATGAAATAAAGTCACATAAGGTAATTTCTTATTATTTGAAATAAATGAACTAATATATTGTAATTTCATATTTTCAACTGAAATGAACTTATATAATTAATCAATTTCAAATGAACTAATATTCTTATAATTTCAAATCAAATGAATTTATATAATATAATTTATAATATAACTTATATAATGTAATTTTTAGTTCATTAAAAGAAATTAGAATATATTATTTCATTTTATGCCAAATCACAAAAAAATACTTTATATAGGTTCATTTCGATCGTTTCAAATGTTATAATATGATATATTAGAATTTTAAATGAAATTAATTTATATAATGTAATATATTATAATTGCAAATGAAATGAATGTATATAATCTAATTTCAAATCAAATGAAGATGTATAATCTAATTTCTTTATAAAATTAAATTATGATCAATATAATTTCCCCTTTAATAGTTAATTCAAAAAATGAGACAAATTACTCCAACACACAACTCTTTAATAACGCAATTAGCATTACTATTTAAATATATTTGAACCACTGAAATCATTTTATATCTAGCCAAAGACCAAGCTGTCAATATAAATAAATGTTATAAAATGGGATCCACAAATTGATATACTTTTGTATAAATTTTATATATGCACCGCATCTCTGCAACGCGCTGTTGTAAGAGTTGACTAAAGAACACCGCAAACTTAACGTCCGTTTTGGATTCGAAAATATTGACCCGAAATTCAACTGAATCGGAATGCTTTTCTTCGCCCGATTTCTGTATGAATCGATGATTTTTGCAGCTGTACCTTTACACATGGCAGCATCTGACGATGGGAGTGCAATAGGTGGTGGTGTAGTATCGAATTTTTCGAAAACGTAACAAAACAAAGGTTCACTCGATGCTAGAACCATGTGCACTGCATACCATCATTGGATGCGTGACACGTGGTAAGATTTTTTAAAAAAACAAAAATTAAAATAGGTACCATTGTTATTGTTGTTGGGTTTGGTTAAAATGTCCCCACTTGGTTAAAATAGTACAGCATGGTGGTGAAGATAAATTAAATTGTTCATCTGCAAATCTGCTTCATGTTCTTCAATCTGCTTCTTCTTCTTCATCTGCTTCATCTGCAAATCTGCTTCTTCTTCTTCATCTGCAAATCTATTCCGCTGCAACCACCGTCACTTCCAACTCCACCTCCGCCGCCATCTCCGTTTTGGCCGAGTCAAGGCTGAACCCCTTTCTCGATCTCCGACCTGCCTCCACCGCCGCACTTCGCCTACTTGATGTTCAGATCCGCCAGAGATGGGCCGGGGCTCCGCCGCATGCTGGAGGCGCTGTACCACCTGAATAATCAGTATGTTGTACACCTCGACGCGAAGGCTCCGCCGATGAGAGACTTGATCTTTATAATTGCGCCTAATCCTTTGTTTAAAAAAATTGAAATTTTGTTTGGAAGTTGAAGATGATGGGGGAGTATCGCGAAAATTTCCAGAAGATAAGCAGATGATCGGTGGTTTCGTCGTTGAATTTGCTTGAGGGGATAAAGGAGCGGTGGCTGATTCTTTTTTTTTTTTTGGAATTGTGACCAACAATAATGGAGGAGAGAGAGAGAGAGTGTTTGAACGTGTAAATAGGATCAAACTGAACGTGTACTACACGTTGGTTCAGCCAACGTGTAGTACACGTTCCAAATCTTTTTTATTTATTTATTTTTTTAATTTTTTTTGTATTATATCATGTCTAGTTAAAATATCGAATTTATTTTGTATCGTTTATGTATTTGGATTTATTTGGTATCTCGTTTATTTATTTTTTGATTTGTATCGTAATTGAGATGATTTTATCTCAACATTTCACACGCTAACTCTAAATTGAAAATCGCACAAATATGAAAGAAATCCTAATTCAAAATTTGTTGAAAATTTAAATATGAAAGTTAATTAAAAAATAGTATTAAATCACAATTCAAAAATGAATAAAATCCTAACACCTTGAAATTCTAATTCTAAATTTAAAAACTAATTAAATCATATTGAAAACCATATTAAATTCAAAAAGTTACCAAATCCATAATGAAAAAAAAAATAGTAACTTTCAAGAATTCATTTTTTCATTTTTAAAATAAGATCATAAATAATTTATTACAAATATCATAATATGAATTATTACGTTAGAAATTTAAAAACAGTTAAACGGATTTTATATAGCCATTAATATAAATTTATTAAATTTGTTATGTTTACTTATTAATTATTAAATTTTTATTTGAAATTATTAGCGCCATTGGACGTGGATGAGAGAGGCTCTGCAGAACGTATCACGTTTGATTAATTTATACTGGAAGAATTATGCCTCTAGTATTATATATATACTCCAGACTGTAGCAGATGTTGATGTTGATCTAGTTCAAGAGTTTAGGAATGCACCTTTTGGATTAATAATGAACTTTTCTGGAGGAATTATATTGTTGATTCTTGTTGGTCTCGGATGAGTCGATATCAGTTTAGAGTAGGTATTGTGATTACTTGTTTCTAGGAATCTTGTGTTAGACCATTTCATTATTTATTTTTCATCAATTATTTTAATTATTATAAAACTGTATTTATAAAATTTTCAATAAAAATTTGAAAATTTTGAAAATATTTTTTTATCTTAATTTTTTTTATTAGTGTTATTTTTTTACACACACAAACACAACATGTCACCTGCACCCATATAGTACAGGAGTTACACGCACACTACACATTGAACATTTTTTTTATTTTTTAAAATAATAAATGATAAGAAAATTTTAAAAAAAAATTGGAAAAATTTCATACAACATGTGACACGCTTAGCTTTCAATTTTTCACTCTTTTTTTTTATTTTTTAAATACTAAATAATAAAATAAAATAAAATTGAAAAAAAAAACTAAAACATGTGACACGTTCTTTGGGAATGAGAAGCTTCTTTTATTTTTATTTTTATTTTTTTTTTCACGAACACACAATTTACAACTACACGCACACAATTACATGTACACGTACATGTTTAATTTATTATTTATTTATTTAATAATTAATTTTTAACTATTTAATAATTAATTTATTTTTATTATTAAAAATTAGAATAGCTTGAATGTTATTTGAATTTATTCAGGTTTCCTAAAAATATGCAAATTAATTAATTTTAAATAATTGAAGACCTAAATAAATAATATTATTTAAATTGTTTTATTTTTAATAATAAAAGACCTAAATAAATTCAAATTGTTCAACTTTTGAATAATATGAAACATAAATCCAAATAATATTCAAATTATTTTATTTTGAATTATAGGATGCCAACCTAACTCTAAATAACATTCAAATCGTTTAAATTCTCAAAATAAGAAACCTAAATCCAAATAATATTCAAATTATTTCATTTTTTTATAATAGAATTTCTTTCATATTTGTGCGGTTTTCAATTTAGAATTAGTGTGTAAGATGTTGAGATAGAATAATCTCAATTACGGTACAAATTCAAAAATAAATAAACGAGATACCAAATAAATCCAAATACATAAAAGATACAAAATAAATTCAATATTTTAACTAATAATTGTGATATACTACAAAAAAAATTCGAAAAAAATAAAATAAAAAAGATTGGAAATGTGTACTACACTTTGACCTCAGACTTGTAGTACACGTTGGCCAAACGTGTTACACGTTAGACACCAATGTGTAGTACACGTTCGGTTTGATGAAAAATGTGTAGATGTGCGACACATGAACTGGTTTGCTTTTTGGCTGTTTGCTTTTTCATGATTACACCTTCTGATTTTATAATATTAAATACTGTTAAACAGTGCCATTAACCATGGTAAACATTTTGTAAAAAATAAAATAAAAAATAAATTACACGTGGCATGCAATTTGGAAAAAAATTAAAAAATGGTTTTATAACTGTTTGTAGGTTCGGTTGGGTATGTTTACCATGGTTAAGAGGACTGTTTCACATATTTAATATTATAAGGTCCAAAAGTGTATTGATGAAAAAAGCAAACCGACAAAATGAAAACTCGAGAAAGACGACTTCTGTGATTCTTCTCCGGCGAATTCTCTGACTGCCGTGGACGGAAATTGCACCCAAACCCGGCAAAGACGATTCCCGATTTGAGCTTGTTGGCGATTTTGGTCCAACCTCTTAAGCCTTTGAACAATCTGTGGCCGGCGGTCGTTGTCGGCGGAAATAGAGTCGGAAAAATGAGAAGAAGATGGATAAGTGGTGGTTGTGGCAGAAATATATTTGTAGAAGAAGAAGAAGTTGAAGTCGAAGATTTGCAGAACCCGTCACATTGCATATCATGGTTTGATTCCCATCACGTTCTTCTCCAGCGACTCCGACGAATTCCCACACCGCCGTCGACAACAAGTACGCCCAAGCCCAACAAAGACGACTCCCGATTCAACGATGTTCCCGATTTAGGTCCAAATTCTTAAACCCTATGGGTAGTCTGTGGCGGGTGGTGGTTGTCGGTGGAAATAGAGTCGTAAGAAATGAGGAGAAGATGGAGAAGCGGTGGTTGTCGGCCGAAAGAGAGTTGGAGAAGATGAAGAAGCGGTGGATCGTGGATTGGAGGAGACGACCGAGCTGTGGTTGAGTATTTTTTTTAATTGTGACTTAGCCTAATTGAAGAGAGAGAGGGGAAAAGTTTAATTATGTTTAATTCTATTATATTGCAAATGAATCCCTTAGAAAGAAATTTATTTAATTAATTTGTTTAATTCTAGTTTTTGTTTTCTTATTTGTTAGAATGAAATTCTAGATTGACATTGATATTTCATAAGTATATGTATGTATTTATGAGTAGTTTGAATGTTGTAATTTATGAACTTATAAATTATGTCATGAAAATTTATTGGCTAAAAATAAATAAAAATATATATATAAAATGTTTCGAGTTTTGTTAGCGTAAAAAAGATTTTTTTTTTTTTGACAAAGTAATCACCCAATGTATAAAAATGACAAAATAATTATTTTATTACCTACTCAAGTATGAAATTATAATTTAATTTAATACATAGTATTATTGTGTTACAATTTAATATTATAAATTAGTATTGATATTATAGTGTATAGACATAAAATAATATTATAAAATATTATTAGTTAATATTAAATTATTATGGACTTTTATTTGGTTGTCTCAATTTATTAATTGAGTGTTGGACAATGGAGTAAATTAAAAGCGAAATTATATTATATATGTTCATTTAATTTGAAATTATATTATATACGTTCATTTCATTTGAAACTGTAATATATTACATTATATAAATAAATTTTATTGGAAATTATAAGATATTATATTGTAATATTTGAAAAGAAATAAACTTATATAAAGTAATTTTTTGTGATTTGGAATAAAATGAATTAATATATTCTAATTTCTTTTAATGAACTAAAAATTACATTCTATTGTTCATTTCATTTCAAAATATAATAAATTATATTACATAAGTTCATTTGATTTGAAGTTATATAATGTAATTTCTTGATATTTGAAATAAAATGAACAAGTATATTGTGATTTCTTATAGTTTCATATGAAATGAACTTATATAATCTAATTTATAATGAACTGATATTCTTATGATTTCAAATAAAATGAACTTAAAATAATATAATTATTATAATTTAAAATGAAATGAACTAATATAATGTAATTTCTTATAATTTCAAATCAAATGACCTTATATAATGTAATTTACTATAATATGAAATAAAATGAACTAATATAATGCAATTTCCTAATTTATTACAAGAAATTACAGTATATTAATTCAGTTCATTCCAAACTCCAAGAAATTACACTATGGCCTCGTTTGGTTGGCAAGGAATGTAGGGGAATGTGGGCTCAGAAAGTAATCTTATTCCTTATTTTTAAATTTCTGTATTTGGTTCACTTTTTGGGAATTTTGGAAACTAATAAGAATCTTCAAAGCAAGAAAACTAATACACTTTTCTGGATTATGAATACTTACTTGGAATATATATTCAATTTTTCATTCATTATTATTATAAATTATTACTAAAATATTTTTTTTTATATTTTAAAAAATTGAAAATTTTGAAAAAAAATCTAATTTTTTTTTTGTGGATTATAGTTATTTTTTCATTATAGAGTTTTATTTCAATTAAAAAATGAACAAACTGCAAAAAAAAAAAAAAAAAAAAAAAAAAAAAAAAAAATCTAGTAAAATTCAATTATCATGTTTTTTTTTTACTTGCCTCTTCCCCTCTCTCTCCCAACCCGCCTTCTCTCTCTTCCCCTCTCTCTCCATCCACCCACCTCTCTCCACCTTTTTATGCACGGTGGACCCCTTCTCTCTCTTTCTCCACCCAATCGTGTAGTTCACGGTGGATCACCGTGTACTACACGGTCAACTGTGTAGTACACGGTGCTCAACCGTGTAGTACACTGTGTACTACACAGTCTATTTTTTTTTTTTTTTAATATACACGGCCAAAGTTTAACATTAAATTAAAACAAAGTTATATACCTACTTTTTTAATTTAAAACAGTATAATGTAATTTATTAGTTCATTATAAGAGCATCTCCAATATTGTACCCAAATTTTTGTACATAACTCTACTACCTCACCGACACATAAAAGTTATATACCTACTTTTCTAAATATCAATTCCCTTCAAATCACCCACTATACATATGGTACATACATAACCTTTTAGGGTCCCATCATATTTATCACTCATTTAATAAAACACACACACACACACGTATATATATATATAATTTTTATGTATAATTTAATTAATTTTTATTTAAATGTTATTTTTTGATATAAAAATATCAAAGCAATAGTTTTTTTAATTATAGTTTATTTTGCTCTACAATACATGTACATTTTCAATTTTTTTTTATTTTTTTTATCTACACGGTTGGTGATCAACTGTGTTCTACACGGTTTTAATTACACTTTTGATTTTTTTTTGCTCCAACCGTGTATTACACTTTGAAGGCATTAACTTTGAATTTTTTTTTTGATTGGTAACACCGTGCTCTACACGGTGGAATACCGTGTCTACACGGTGAAACACCGTGTTCTACACGGTGCTCCAATTTCAATTTTTTTTATTTTTTATTTTTTAGTTTCAACATGGTGGAGTACCGTGTCTATACGATGGAGCACTGTATATAAATATTTTTTGGTTTCTACACGGTGGAGCACTGTGTATAAAAATATCAAAGCTATCATTTAAAAAAATATAATATATATATGTATATTATTTTTATGTATTAATTTAACTAATTTTTATTTAAATGTTATTTTCTTATATAAAAATATCAAAACTATCATTAAAAAAATAAAAAATTTTAAAATTATAAATGAATCCTTTGGTTTGAATTTAATTTGTTAAACTTTGTTTTAATTTAATGTTAAACTTTGGCCGTGTACATAAAAAAAAAAAAAAAAAAATTGGTACGTGTAGTTCACGGTCGAGCACCGTGTAGTACACGGTGCTCCACTGTGAACTACACCGTGAACTACACGGTGGAGAGAGAGCATATGTATAAGCCCAAGAGTTGCTCGTGTAGTTCTATTTTTGCTGGAGAGAGAGAGAAGGGTCCACCGTGCATAAAAAGGTGGAGAGAGAGGAGGAAGAGAGAGAAGGTGGGTGGGTGGAGAGAGGGGGGAAGAGAGAGAAGGAGAGAAAAAAATAAAAAAAGAGAGTGGGCCCCACATCATAATTTAATAATGAGGGTTAACTATAGTCAAGACTAAGAAAAAAAACCACAAAAAGACTTTGCCACGTGGCAGAAATCTAACGGTGGTATGCAGAATGGTTGGTTCTAGCCTCAAAAAAACCTAAATTTATCAAATGACGAAAAAGCAATGAATTAATGAGGTATGAAAAGCTGCAAAAGATATTTTCAGGGAAATTTCCTAATTCAAGCAAATTTAAAGATAATCTTAAAGTCAAGTCAACGCAAATGAATTATCATGGATTTGAAAAATATGCTATTAAACTCCGAACTCGTTTATGATACTGATCAAACACATTTTTCAAGAATACCCTCAAAAAAACAAACAAACAAACATATTTTTCAAGAAGTATCAGCATCCAAACATTAATTAATAATATAACTAAAATCAGTTCTTACGTGCACATCTTATTAATTAATCTTTCTCGACTTTGACATTGACTTTGTTGTTTAAACATATACTTTCATATGCATTTTTTACAGAAATTATATAAAATAACTAATAAGTATATTAATATTAAGTGTAAATGGCTCTTTTCTAGCATAAATATATCTTCATATATGGCGGCTTAAAGTATGAATGATTCTTTCTCATGATTTGTCTTAGTTTACTAGAAAAATAATTTCCTAATAAAATTTCAGCATAAAAAACCGGGACGACAATTCCTCAAAAAAGTTATCAAACTAGAGTTTTTTGCATTAAAAAAAGGATACTAATCAACTTGTACAATCTGTTGCGAAATGAGCTCTACATATAATCTTTAATTTTCTTTCATATAGGACACTATCTCTTTTTTATCCTTGGAAATTGTCTCCTAAATAATAACAAGTAATAGGATTTGATTTTTTTTTTTTGTTGAAAAATATTTGAATTATATATTTAACGCAAGATCAATTTTTAGTATTTAATTTATATATCCTAAGTTATATTTTCTTTAAATATAGTTAAGAAAAAATTAGTTCTTTTGAGATAAATTAGAAAGGTGATAACAAAAATTAAGGCAAAAACTTGCATGCACTAGATGTATATAAGCTTATATAAGACGGTCAACACTTTTGACCGAGTCAAACGCGGGTCAACACACGTTGACCCGATCAACCCGTAAAAAAGAAAAATGGTAAAATAGGTGATACTTTTTAATGATACTATTGATACTTTTTGAATTTTGAGTGATACCTTTTAGTGTTACGGTTTATACTGATTTTGACGGTTTTTTTTTAAAATTTATTTTGGCCGATACTTTTTAAGGATACAAGTGATACTTTTGGGTTTTTGAGTCATACTTTTTAGTGTTACGATTGATACTGATTTTGAATAAAAATTTTTTTGGAGTTGACCGGGTCAACGAGCGTTTTCCGCGCTGACTTGGTCAATGCGTCTGATGCTGCACCCAGTGCACACAAGTGCTTCTCAAAAATGAAACATTATATTTTATACAAATATTATATCTATTCATTATACTCAAAATATTAACATATTTTCAGAATATTTTAGGATCAATTCTTTCAAATTTATCTCCCGATAATTAAAATGATATATTTTTTATTCACTATACTCAAGAAAGTATGATTTAGGACATTTAAAATAAGCAATATATATACATATATGTATATATATAATATTTAGGAGCATTTGTAAGAGAAAATTAGAAATAAGTTACCCATTTGAAAGAAAATCAGTAGTACTCATTTTGCAACAAAGTGTAGTTATTTATTTATTTTTAATACAAAGGCTATAAATTTACGGATGAAACTTATAACCTTTTAAGAAATTGCCCCTTAAAATCCAGTTATGCCTAATAATTCTCTCATCCTAAAATAAAACTATATATTTCGAAGTATTTTTTTCCCAACAATTAGGGAGTAGGTACGAAATAATCACAATGCTCCATCTCCAACTAAAAAAAAAAGGTTATATATATTTCTCTTCGGAATTTGAATTCAAAATGATTGAAACATACTATGCCTATACTATATACTAATATACCATCTAAAATAAGTAGCATCTTATAAGAATGATACGGAAAATAGGAAATGAAACAAAATGAACAAAAGCTCTCTTATCTTGTCCCTTTATTTCTCTCTTATGAATACAATACATATATAAAAAATCCTTTGCATCTTCGACCAGTACTGTATGCCGTCTACCCGCCACCGCCACCACCGCCACCGCCACCACACCCCCCGCCACCGCCACACCCCCCGCCTCCGCCGTCGCCACCATGTCCATCATGAGCGCCGCCATGATCTGCACCAAAGCAGTCACAGTCACCACAATCGACATCCGCTCCTCCTGCGTCGTTACGTCGTCGTTTCTTCTTGCGATTGCGATGATGATCAGCGCAAGCAAATATGAAGAGAGACATGACTGAAATGGACATAGCAATTAAACCGAGCGTCATCACCAACCCCGACCCCTCAAAGAGAGACCCACCTTCATTCGCCGCATTAATAACTCTTCCCATTTTATGATCACTAATTCACTATTACCATACACAAACTCAACTAATATATTTTCAGATATATGTATGTATGTGTATATAAATGCCGTACGGAGAACAAATCAAATAAATAATATATATAGATAGCAGCCGATGAATTTTCTCATAATTCATTGACACCCGCCATCTGGAATTTCAAAGAAAATTCCGTGCGCAGCTGTGTATTAGTTTCCTTAGTATCTTTCATCAATTTTTTTTTATTGATAAAAAATAAATAGGTAAGATCAGTCTTATCTCTGTCGCTCTCTTTGCGTAGTCAAAAATGCAATTATCGTCTATTATATGAAAACGGAAAAGTCGTCGTCGTCAAGATAGCACGAAATTTGTTGATGAGGTCGCAACATGAATAGATATTGGTTGAGTAGTTGATTCCCATTTTAGTATATATTTGGTGGTCTTCTCCCAACTCAACAACTGATTGAAAAAATAAATTATAATTTTATATATAATTAACACACAATATGCATATGCTTGTGGAGAAATGAAGTATGAAGTTATTTGAGGATGATGTAGTGGTGGAGACATGGAGCGGTGTAACTTGGAATTAAAGGTTTTGAGTTCACATCCCATCAACACTGCTAGACGAATGAGCATGTCACACACTCTTACACTTGATTTTTTATATGTGATTTATCTTTTCCATCTGTATGGTTTGTAAGCTATCGCATGGAAAATATAATTCATTCAATGTGCACTTCCGGATAGCGACTGCAGATTAGTTTATCTTCGTTATAAAAATAAAATAAAATTGAATTATGAGTTCTATTCATAACACTATAACTATTGACCAAATTCCTTCAATTCTAAGGTTAGATCCCACATAAGACGCGTGAATTATTAAAGGTCAGAAATTGATTATCGATGCTTTAGCGTGACAGCGTCAATCTTCCAATTAAACTGTGAATTTTGTGCAAGAATTATTTGTCCTTTTGTTTTAGGGAACAAGAATTATGTTTATAAATATATATATATATATATATATATATAGTAAAACCTCTATATAAGAATACTCTATATAAGAATAACCTCCTTATAGTAATAAAAAGTTGTGGTCCCAACTCGGGACCAGTTATAAATAAGAATAACCTCTACATTGTAATATTCCGTTATTTTTTTAGGACCATCCTTAAGAAATTTACCTCCATATAGTAATAAAGTGATATTAAATTTCATATATATATTTAAATATCTATATAAAATCTCTAGAATTATTTTAACTACATATGTTATATTAAACGTAAGATTGTATAAAATACTTATCTAAAATTATTTGGAGCAGTACTTTAATTTTTTGGGGTTAATTTCATACCATTTAACTTGCACGTTCGAAGTAATTAGTCAACACGGTCACTTTCTTGTTGAATCTAAAACATTTCCACCTTGTCCAACATGTTTAAAGCTTGTTGACACAATACTTTTTCTATTTCTACACTATCTTGCATATCTTGCGTGATTCCTATATGATGTATTCTTCGGTTAGAGCATATGAATGAATCTTATATACCTTTTAAGTTCGCGTTTTTAAACATGAAGGGATATTTCCAAGTGTCGTATAATATATATTAATTTTTTAAAAAAAATAATAACTTTTATATGTAAACTCTATATAAGAATAACCTCCCTATAGTAATATTTTTATCTGGTCCCAACGATATTACTGTATAGAGGTTTTACTGTATATATATATATATATATAGGGGTTGGATCAAAAATACACGTCTTTTTGTGGTGTAGGAACTAGGAACCCATCTTATACCGTCCACCTAGATGATCTAATGGCTGAGATTAAATGTCCAAGTCAAGGCAAAAAAGAAGGAGGCAAGGGTATAGTTGTCAAATCTCAATAAAAAAGCTGATGTCATCACTTTTTTAAAAAAATCCTAAAAACTTTGAACAACCATAACTCACTCGTTTCAAATCGGATCAACAGAAATAATATACCAAATTAAAGATCTTTTCATGCTCTTTAATTCAAGATCAGTCATAGATATGTTTGTTCAAATAAATATACACGAAAAATACAAAATATAAATTTTTACTCGTGTCCAATGCGAAAATGCTTTCATTAGCTTTTAAATAATGGTTCGTCAGCATTATGATAAGTTGATTACGTATGCTGACGAAGCATTTGTTATATGCTAACATATTGCATTTATTGTGCTAATGAATGATCATCATAATGTTAACGTACTACGCATACTTATATTATTATTATGATTTATTACATTTCAATTATGACTTATAATTATTTTTTATGATTTAATTTTTATGTTTTACTTACTAATTGAATATTATATATTATTTATTTCATCAAATTAGAATATATTAGTTAGAGTTTTCTTCATCCATTTATGGTTTATAACTTATGCTAATGATGATTTGTCATATACTAACATAGTTTATTCGCAATGCTGATAAAATAATACTATTATGCTAATGTTTTATATTTATATTGTAATTATAATTTATTCCATCCAATTGGGGTTTATAATTAATTTTTAGAATTTAATTCTATTTTTAGATCATTGAAGTTTATTATATCTGAATTATAGTTTATTTCATCCTATCAGAATTTATAATTACACTTTAGAATTTAATTTTTCGTTAACAATATGAGAACATTTTTATTAGCATAAATATAACGCTTCGTTAGCATGATGATAATACTTCGTTAGCATGACGATATGTTATCAAATATCCTCCGCGATTTTTATAAGAATTACCAAATTACGTTAATACCCCCGTGCGAATTTTTTTTCAAATATTACAGGATTGCCACCACTTCTTTTAATCAAATCTGGACCATAGATCTTTATTGATTGTATAGTGTGAGATGGGTTCCTAGTTCCTACACTAGGTAGGGTTTGCATTGTAACCCTCCCCTATATATATGTCAAAATATATGAATTTGCAGACATTTGCAGAGAAAAACTTTCTTTCACCATAACTGCTATTCGCTCAAGCTTACTCACGCAAACTCAGGCGGAAGAAATCTAAAAGAAAAGCAAAAAAATCGAATTCAACTGTTGAAATCTTCCGAAAACCACCAAAAAGATTAAATTTTCAAAGCAGAAAACATGAAAACTCAAGGTAATATATCGTTCAGTTTTATTTTTTCAAATTCTGTTGATTTTTTTTTGCAGAAAAATTCATTTAGAATTATATTATGATAATTTAGCAGTTTCTTTCATATTTTGTTAGCATAACAGTACTTCCCCAAAGACATACAAATCATAATCTTGAACAAACTCTGTTTGTTTTATTGAATGATAATTTATCCGTTTCATTTTGTTCTGTTAATGACGGAAAACTTGTATGTGGTGGGTTGGCCCAATGCTCTTTATTTATTATTTATGGCCCATCCTGAGCCCAGTACCCTAATCTAAGCCTAACAGCCCTCTAATCTCACTCTTAACCCTAACCCTGATCTGCTCTTTACTTAATAGACGCGCCTCTTCATTTCTGCATTAAGCTTCATACTATCTCTGTTCAGTGAAAGGCTATGTTATTCCTTTCTTATCTCGTCAGAATCATGTTCATCGGATTCCTGTGTGGCGACTGAGAGTGTGAGCTTCGAAGTGTAGATCCATCTCTCCCCTTTGTGGTCTAGGTCGTATTATTGCCGGAAGTGCTACACGCCGCCGTGGGAAAATCTGAGCCACCGTGTCCTAGAGACACGATTTTTCCACTTCTCAATCTCTGATTTCACTTTCTCTTTACTTTTACTCTTTCATTTGCTTCATTGGTCTCTGATTCCAATTTTTCTTCTTCAGTCTACTTTGTTTTTCTTAGTTATTAACTGTTTTCTGTGTGTTTGATTTGCAGGCAGAGAAGCTTAATTAAGAAGATGGTGAAATAGTGAAAAGAAAAGAAGTGGTTGAATCTGAAATTGTCCCAGGTTGCTTGAGCAATCGTGAAGGGGACCGAACGAGTCGGGAAACAAGCGGTGAATCCCTAGCTAGGATAGATACCCAACAGTGGTATCAGAGCCATGGGGACCTATCCGGGGCACCCTCCGACCCGCATCTCCTTCACTCCACCGCCACTTGGCCACGCCGAATCACTCCCGAAAAGTAAGGATCTAGGTAGGTTCGGTTTCTCCCCTACTTGGGAGAATCAGCTCTGGTAAAGTGGCTAGAACCCTAGCTCCCTAGTTCTTAGGGTTGTATTATTTGCTATTTGCACTGAATATTTGTGATTTGCGCTGTTTTGAGATTTGTGGTGTATTTGGGATAATCTACGCTGGAAATATTGTTTCTGTACTCCTGCTCTCTGTTCGGTATCTTCCGATCCTCTTACTTGCTTCCGCATTCCTATTTTCTGTGATTTCTCTTAGTGTTTTTCGCTCACTTTCTTGCGAACCCTAGCATTCCACGCTTGAGAGCTCTGTGCTCTAACTACCTTGCTTATGGTCCAGTTCATCTGGATTCCCCTGTGGGTCTCCTCGTGCGAGTAGCCTGGATAGCAAGTGTAGTAGAGGGTTCACCGGAAGTCTCGAGCTGTTGGTTGGATCAGCCTTTATCCCCTTTGATTTCTTGTTTCTCTGCCCAGAAGAGCTTTTCTCCTACTCTGTGAGTATTTTGCTGTGGTTTTGTTGAAACCTATTGAAACTCAGTGCTTATTGAGTTTATGGGAACTGATTCCTGTTTAGTTCCTATTGGAAAACAAAGTTGGGGTTGTCCTGAGTAACTCCTTGCTCCACAGATAAATTTGTGCTGAGAACTGGGCTAGCCTCAGCACTTTATCCCCCGTGGTTCTTTGTTTCTCTACCCTGAAGGGCATATCTCTGGCTCTTTGAGTGATTTGCTGTGTTGCTGGCTGCTGTTTAGTGTTTTTTACTTTCTTGCTGGTTTTGTGATTGCATATAATCATGAATAATATGCATATGGTGCCATTTAATGGCAGAGATGATTTTTAAGATTGGAAAACCAAAATTGAGTGCATTTTGGTTAAAGAAAAGGTCAAATAAAGCCATTTTAACAAAAATAAATGAATCCGTGGATGATAAGAAATTACATGATATGAATGACAGTGCTAGGGCTACTATTTTGTTAAATTTAAGTAGTACGGTTGTTAAAAAAATCTCTCATCATAAATGTGCAAAAGATCTGTGGGATAATTTGATTTCTCTGTACACTGCTACTTCTGAAGAGTCTGCATGGTCTTTACAAACTCAATTTATGTCTTTTCAAATGGATGTTTCAAAAGATGTTGATGCCAATATGGATGACTTCAATAAATTACTTCAAGACTTGAAACTTGCTGGTGATGATTATATTGAGAAATATGCCCTTCAAATTCTGTTAGGGTCTATTCCTGAGTCTTTTGCTGAGGTTAAATCTGCTTTAAAATATGGTGGGTCAAAAATCACCTGTGACATGATTGTAACTGGCCTAAAAGCAAAAGAAAGTGAGCTGAAATTGAAATCTAAGCCTTTGCATGGTGAAATTATGTATGTTAACAAGAATAATAATAGAAACCCTCACTTCGAAGGGGGGAGATGGATCTACACTTCGAAGCTCACACTCTTAGTCACCACATAAGAATCCGATGAACAGGATTCCGGTGAGATAAGAAAGGAATAGCATAGCCTTTCACTGAACAGAGAAATTATGTATGTTAACAAGAATAATAATAGAAACCCTCACCACAGTTCTAATAAACCCTTGAATGGTGAAAATCTCAGTGTTTTGGCTGGTGAAAGATATAGGAGAGAAAAGCAGTTTGATCAAACTCAAAACCAAAGTCAAAATCAGAATTTTCATCAAAAACCTAGAAAAACTTGTCGGAATTGTGGAAAACCTGGCCATTTTTCAAATAGATGCAAACAACCTAAAAGAAACAAAGGTTATGTGAATTATGAGCCTAAGCAGCATGCCAATAATGTGTATGAAGATGATGGCATTTATATGGTGCATGAAGTCTATGATTTTCAGTTCATAAATTACACTAATGCTGTGTCCAAAACTATGCAAAATGATGAATGACTCATTGACTCTGGCTGCACTTTTCATGTCACTCCCTTTAAGCATATGTTTCACAATTTGCAATACATGAATTCTGGGCATGTTGCTCTTGCTGATGGTCAAAACTGTGAAATACAAGGAAAAGGTGATATTTGTTTAAAATTTGAAAATGGGAGCCTGCTCACCTTAAGTGATGTCAGATATGTGCCTAAATTGAAATTCAGCTTGTTATCTGTGTCAAAGATTGCTGACAAAATGCTTGATGGCTCTGTGAACTATTTGAGATTCAAATTTGAAAAGGATTCTATGTTTTATTTTACTGCACCCAGAAAGGGTGACCTCTATGCACTCCAAGCTCAATATGTGCCCTTACGTGTTGTCAATATGGTATAAGAGGATAAAACAACATTGTGGCATGCTAGACTAGGGCATATGAGCAACAAATGTCTAGATATTTTGCATAAATCAGGTGCCTTTGGTAAAGATAAAGTGTCTAGCCTATCTTTTTGTGAACCATGTGTTATGGAAAAACATCATAGAACTTCTTTTCATGCTTCTGTGCCTTATCCTAGGAAGCATGTTAGTACTGAAATACTTGAATATTTGCATGCTGATGTCTGGGGCCCAGCTAAAGAGCCCACCCATGGTGGAAACTTAATTTTCTTATCTATCATTGATGATTTCTCTAGAAAAACTTGGGTGTTTTTTATGAAGAATAAATCTGATGTGTTTATGAAATTTTTTAAATGGGCTGTTGAAATTCAAAATTAAACTAAAAAGAAAATTAAATGCATCAGAACTGATAATGGGCTTGAATTTTGCAACCATGTTATGGATAAGTGTTTTGATCATGGAATCATTAGACATAAAACTTTGCCCTACACTTCATAACAAAATGGAGTGACAGAAAGAATGAATAGGACTCTCCTTGAGAGAGTTAGAAGTCTTCTTGTTGCATCTGGGTTGTCTAAATATTTTTGGGGTGAAGCTCTTATGACTGTAACATATCTGATTAACAGATCTCCCTCTGTTCCCTTGCATGGCAAATTACCTGAGTCTATCTACTTGAATAAACCCATTTGTTTGTCTAACTTGAGAATTTTTGGGTGTGCTGCTTATGTGCATCAAAAACTGAGCAAGCTTGATCCTAGAGCTAAGAAATATGTGTTCCTAGGATACCCTAAACATGTGAAGGGTTATAGGCTGTGGGATAGAAGTGTACCTAGTTTTAAAACATATATTAGCCGTGATGTCATATTTAATGAGCATGATTTCCCTTGTTTGCTTGAATCCTCACCTTATGCAGCTCCAAGTGGGGTGGAGAAACTGAATAATCTGAATCAGAACATATTTGATTTTATGTTTACTCCTCATGTTGTTCTAAGTGAGGTGGATGATATGACTCCTATGCAGCCTGAAATTGAAGCTGAAACTGTGAATCATGATTTACCTGTCATTGTTAATGAGCATGAACATGTGTCTGAAAATC
The DNA here is from genome assembly GCA_026008535.1 of Perilla frutescens. Lineage (NCBI taxonomy): Eukaryota > Viridiplantae > Streptophyta > Magnoliopsida > Lamiales > Lamiaceae > Perilla > Perilla frutescens. Next base: position 37,940,709 of record BRKX01000012.1, read on the forward strand.
ATAATGTTGATGATCTTGTGTATGATAATAAGGCTTGTGATGAGCCAACTAACAACATGACAGTGTCTGAATCTGAAACAAGTTCTAGTACTGATAATGAACCAGAAACCATTCATGAACCTGAGAATCTGAATAATTATCAACTTGTCAAAGATAGGGTAAGAAGGAATGTGAGATTGCCTACCAGATATGATGACTATAACCTGTCTCTATATGCTTTCAATGTGTTTAGCAATGTTGATCAATTTGAGCCTAGTACTTATACTGAAGCTGTGAATTCTTCTGAGTCCGATAAATGGCTTGCTGCAATGAACTGTGAAATCAAATCCTTGCATAACAATAATACTTGGGCACTTGTTGAAAAACCTGATGATTGCTCTATTGTTGAATGCAAGTGGTTATTTCAAATTAAACATGAAATTGATAATGTAAGGTACAAAGCCAGATTGGTTGCAAAAGGTTTCACACAAAAATAAGACATTAATTATAATGAGATCTTTGCTCCAGTTGTAAAATTTACTACAGTGCGTATTATGCTTGCTCTTGTTGCTCATTTTAACTAGGAACTTAAGCAAATGGATGTCACAACTGCCTTTTTGCATGGTGAACTTGAGAACAATATTTATATGCATCAGCCTGAGGGGTTTGTTGATAAAAACTTTCCTAAACATGTGTGCTTGCTAAAGAAATCTCTTTATGGTCTCAAGTAATCTCCTAGGTAGTGGAACATAAAGTTTGATAAATGCATGCAAAGTATGAACTTTACAAGAAGCAAATTTGATCACTACCTGTATTATATGCAATCTGACACTCCCATGTTCTTATTACTCTATGTTGATGATATGCTTTTGATTAGCCCGTGCCTGAAAACTGTGAAACATGTGCAACAATCTCTATGTGCCAACTTTGATATGAAAGATCTTGGTGATGCTAGGAAGATCCTTGGTATGAATATTGAAAGAAATAGAGAAAAATCTACTCTTTTGCTACATCAAACTGCCTATGTTGATCAAGTTCTGAAAAAGTTTAATATGGAAAATTGCAAACCAGTCAATGTGCCTCTTGCTTCTCACTTTGTGTTGAGTAAAGACCAATCTCCTAAAATTGAATCAGAGATAACTAAAATGTAATATGTTCATTATGCTAATGCTATAGGCTTTGTAATGTATTTAATGATTAGCACAAGGCCTGACATTGCTTATGTTGTTTCATGTTTGAGTAGATATATGGCTAATCCTGGCATACCTCACTGGGAAGCACTTAAGTGGCTTCTCAGGTACTTGAAATCCACTATGAATAGTGGTCTGACCTTCTCAAAGGCAGATGATGGAATCAAATGTGTTGGTTATGTTGACTCAAACTACTTCATATGTGTTTACAATGTGTGGTGCATGTATTAGCTGGAAATCTCAATTGCAGAGCATTCTTGCCTTATCAACTACTGAATCTGAATATATTGTTGCTACTGAGGCTGTAAAGGAGGCCATTTAGCTTAATGGTGTGCTATCTAAAATTAAATTCATTGATGATAAGCCTCTTATCTATTCGTCAATCTGCAATTCAATTGTGCAAGAACCCTGTATTTCATGATAGAACTAAGCACATTGATGTGAGATTTCATTTCATCCGTGATATTGTGGAAAGAGATGATGTTTTACTTGATAAAATTCCATCTAAATTCAACCCTGCAGACATGGGCACTAAGTGTCTCCCAGTTGCAAAGCTGATGGCTTGCAAAAGATCATTGAACATTGATCTTGGTTGAATTTTGTTATGTGTATTTTCTTGGATGGTATTCCAGTCTGAGTGACTGGATACCCTATCTGCCTCTGTGGATTTCTTGTTGGTTGGTTATATTACCATATTGGTTCTGTGCTAGGTTGTAATTTTATCAAGGATAGTCACTAAGTGGCTTGAGATAAATTGCTGATAATTGGGTTGGTCTCTAGTGTTGAGACTGAGTTTAATACGCATAGTATTTCTCTATCTCTCTCTTGTCTTGTCTGTGTGATAGATAAGAGTAAAAATAGGCTATGATGATAATCCAGTTGTTGGTGAGCACTTCCTGGGTGACATAAAGACCAGTGGGCCAAAGGTGGATATGTGGTGGGTTGGCCCAATGCTCTTTATTTATTATTTATGGCCCATCCTAAGCCCAGTCCCCTAATCTAAGCCCAACAGCCCTCTAATCCCACTCTTAACCCTAACCCTGATCTGATCTCTACTTAATAGCCGCGTCTCTTCATTTCTGCCTTAAGCTTCATAATGTGATCCTCCCAGGAGTATCAGGTTATAATGGCGGATTTGGAGGAAAACTCGAACCCTAGCCTCACAACGATATTGAACCATGAACCAATTAGATCCGCGACCCGTGATCAATTGAAAGCACAAACTTGAAGACGGTGGTGATGCCACAAACAGTTATGGATTGACTGTTTGATAAGTCAACGAAGTCCCACGGTGTGTACGTGAGAAATGAGAGAATTCTCCAGAGAGAAATAACTCGCAAAGTAAAATTAATATTATGAATGAACTGTCTTGAATTACAATAGAAGCAACCCTTATATAGTTGGGCCCAAAATAAATAATCCATAAATAAAATCCTAAGAGAAATAGGGAATAAAACATAAAAACTCATCAATCTGGAACACGCTCCGATTGGGCGCGACACGGGCTCAGTCGCGCCCCGGGTCGCGCTCAGTCCAAAGGCAAACATGCCGCAGGTGCGATCGGGTCACTCGCGCCTTGAGTCGCGCTGTGACTCGTGCCAATTCTGAAGCTCAAAGCATTACGGGCGCGACCGAGTCCACTCGCGCTGCAGCTCGTGCCAACTGGTGCGACTGGCTGCTCACGTCCTGACTCGTACTGTCGTTCATGCCAGGCCGTTCCGCAACTCGAGATCACTGTCTTCCACTTGAGCTCGGATTCCTCTCCCTCCACGGGTCGCTTGGACAACTCTTGATTCCAGACCTCTTGAATGAATCCATTGAGGCTCTCCTTGAACCTCTTAGATCGGGATCTTGTCATCGGTCCCTCACGCACCCTAATTGGGTCAAGTCCTTTCTCGACTCGGGTCGTATCACTTCATACTATCTCTATTCAGTGAAAGGCTCTGCTATTCCTTTCTTATCTCACCGGAATTGATACGAACCCGAAAAGCATAAAAGAATCAAATTCAAGAAAGCCATTGAGAGCTTCAAATATAATCATGTTGTTCAAGATTAAAGATTGAAGATCAAGATTTGAAGAAGATCAAGGCATGAAGAACACAAGTGTTTGGAAGACTCCAGTGAACGATGAGCAGCCTAGACATCAAAGATGGATCAATTTTACGTCCATTAATGATAAGGAAGCTTGTTCAAGAGCTTAGGAAGAAGTTCGAGTCAATTTGGACGTGTGCATGAAGAGTTCTACGCGTTTGCATGGGAATCCGAGAGATGTTGTTTTTCATGCAAAGGTGGTAAAGAGTTCGAACACAACATGGACGAATCCAATAGCCCATGTCATGTGATTTAGAGTCCATTATGATGAGATTTGAAGGCCCAAATCTATTTGGGATTTATCTTTATCTAGTTTAGATTTTATTATTTTATTTTTGGTCTTTTTGGATTTACCTTAAATAGAGTTCTAATTAAAGTAGGAATCCTAATTAGATTAGGATATCTTTATTTTTTTATTTCTCTTAGGATTTTACTTAGAATTTTCGTTCATAATCCCTACACTATATAAAGGGATCAGTTGTGAACTTTATTTTTCAGACGTTGCATGAAATAAAAGATTAATTTCTCAATTGTCTCACGATCCTTTGGTTCATCACCTATTTATCAAGTTCTTTAGACCTAGCAAATCTAAAGTCCTATTTCAAGCTCTTTTTTATTCCATTGAGTGTAGGGGGAGTGCTATCCAATCGAAGAGTACGAGAAATCGCGTTTCGTCTTCACCGCAAGACGGGGTTCGAGTAAGTATTCTTCTTCTACCTTTTCAATTCATCTCCATCGATCACCATCCATCATCTACCACCTACGTATGTATCACCATCATCCATCAATCAAAATTCATCCATAATCATCACCATAATTCGTTCATCACCTATACGTGCTCAATTCACCCTAATTAACACGTATAACACATTTGCCCTATATCGCCTATCTATCTATTTATTTTTGTGTGTTTTATCTTAGTTGAGTCATATTTCTAAGTATCTTAGGTGTCTAGCATATAATCGAGTCTTATTATCATTGTTTAGTCATTTATTTTGTGTCTTGTTATCTGTCGGATTGAATCCTTCATTCATCTGACGTGTTTCGATCTAAAAGTCTTCCGCTTGCATATATCTCGTGTCTTGGTTTCATTGTCCGGGTCACATCATAAATTTGGCATCAGAGCCACGTCAGCTCTGCTGGTCGTGGTTCAATCCGACGTGTCATCTACGTGTCAGTTATCTATCGTACGTGTCATTTAATTTTTGTATCGAGTCTATTGTAATCTGATTGTTATTCATTGAAAAAAAAAGAGAAAAGACATCGGCTAAGTCAAAAAAAATTCAAAAACAAAGTTGCCGATAAAAAAAATCAAATTTGATTTCGATTTTGTTACTTCTTGTTTTAGATTTGTTTCCATACTAGATAGATATAGATATTTAGGGATTCTTAGATTGTGTTCACACTTGGTCAAACACATCCAAAAGTCTTCTACCTTATCTACTAGATTTCCTTCCTTGTTTAGATTTCTTCCATCCTCATCCATATCTAACCAAGATCTTCTACACTTATGCACCTAAATTTTTGATTCCTTCACCATAAAGGGTTCGAAATTTTCATCCCATACACACCCACACCCGGTGCACCTTATACACCACATAATCCATACACCCATACACCTGTGGTCCACATACACCAAAATCAGCAGGTTTACATACACCATCTATACAACATCCCCACATCATCAAGTTAGATGGATCCGGTTCGAGCCCGCCCGAATCGATTCAGAGATGCCGATGGTCTATACCGCAACAAGATAACCATCCCAGAGTTTGAGGGTCTATACGATCCAGAAGCGGTACCTAGATTGGGAACGCAGAGTTGATAAGATTTTTAAGTATTACTACTTCTCCGAGTCAAAGAAGGTGCAATTAGCCACATTGGAGTTTAAAGACTACGCAACAACATGGTGGGAATTCCAACAAAATCGATGCCACCGAGATCAACTTTCATCTATCGACACATGGCATGAGTTGAAAGATTTGATGCGGAAACGCTTCATTCCAGACCACTACCAATGGGAGTTGGAGGAAAAGTTATACAAGCTTAGGTAAAGAGATCGAAGTGTAGATGCCTACTATAACAAAATGATTGAAGCCATGAGACGAGCTGATGTAGAAGAATATCTAGAAGATACCATGGATAGATTTCTAGCTGGTCTACGAAGGGAAATTCATGAAAGAGTAGCATTGTACCGCTTCTACAAGTTGAAAGATTTGGTGCAATATGCCATTGAGATAGAGAAGTGGTTGGAGAGTCTAGAGATGAGGAAAAATGAAGTGGTTCAAGTAGAGTCGAATGTTGTATTACCATCTGAGTTCATTACTACCAATGACGATTCTACTTCCAAGGTACCAATTCTAGACTTCGTTGAAGTACCTATTATCTCATTGCCATCTGTTCTCATGTGCTTAGATGTTGGAAAAGTCGAGGAAGAAGAAATAGAGATTGTTATCACCGTTGAGGAATCCAATGATACAGTTGAGGAAGTTGAAGTAGTTGAGAAATTGATGGAGATGCAGCTTTATTTTGAAGAGGAAACCGACATCCATGAGGAAATGATCGTAGATCATATGGAGCTCGATCAAGCTAGCATGGAGACGCAGTCAAATTCTAACATCATTTGTCAACCATTTTCTTGTGATATCTTTATTTTACAGGTTGCTAAAGATGTGCCCCATGTTATTGATCTTGTGCAAAAAGAGATTGATGTTCATTTTGTGTTCATCTTTGATCCTGGAGATTTGAATTCGAGGACGAATTCTTTTCAAGATGAGGGGAATGATACGAACCCGAAAAGCATAAAATAATCAAATCCAAGAAAGCCATTGAGAGCTTCAAAGATAATCATGTTGTTCAAGATTAAAGATTGGAGATCAAGATTTGAAGAACATCAAGGCATGAAGAACACAAGTGTTTGGAAGACTCCAGTGAACGACGAGCAGCCTAGACATCAAAGATGGATCAAGTTTACGTCCATTAATGATAAGGAAGCTTGTTCCAGAGCTTAGGAAGAAGTTCGAGTCAATTTGGACGTGTGCATGAAGAGTTCTACGTGTTTGCATGGGAATCCGAGAGATGTTTTTCATGCAAAGGTGGTAATGAGTTCAAACACAACATGGATGAATCCAATAGCCCATGTCATGTTATTTGGAGTCCATTATGATGAGATTTGAAGGCCCAATTCTATTTGGGATTTATCTTTATCTAGTTTAGATTTTATTATTTTATTTTTGGTCTTTTTGGATTTACCTTAAATAGAGTTCTAATTAAAGTAGGAATCCTAATTAGATTAGGATATCTTTATTTTTTTTATTTCTCTTAGGATTTTACTTAGAATTTTCGTTCATAATCCCTACACTATATAAAGGGATCAGTTGTGAACTTTATTTTTCAGACGTTGCATGAAATAAAAGATTAATTTCTCAATTGTCTCACGTTCCTTTGGTTGATCACCCATTTATCAAGTTCTTTAGACCTAGCAAATCTAAAGTCCTATTTCAAGCTATTTTCTATTCCATCGAGTCTAGGGTGGAGTGCTATCCAATCGAAGAGTACGAGAAATCGCGTTTCGTCTTCACCGCAAGACAGGGTTCGAGTAAGTATTCTTCTTCTACCTTTTCAATTCATCTTCATCGATCACCATCCTTCATCTACCACCTACGTACGTATCACCATCATCCATCAATCAAAATTCGTCCATAATCATCACCATAATTCGTTCATCACCTATACGTGCTCAATTCACCCTAATTAACACGTATAACACATCTGCCCTATATCGCATATCTATCTATTTATTTTTGTGTGTTTTATCTTAGTTGAGTCATATTTCTAAGTATCTTAGGTGTCTAGCGTATAATTGTGTCTTATTATCGTTGTTTAGTCGTTTATTTTGTGTCTTGTTATCTGACGGATTGAATCATTCATTCGCCTGACGTGTTTCGATCTAAAAGTCTTCCACTTACGTATATCTCGTGTCTTGGATTCATTGTCCGGGTCACATCAGGAATCCTGTTCATCGAATTCATGTGTGGCGACTGAGAGTGTGAGCTTCGAAGTGTAGATCCATCTCCTCCTCCCTTTGTGGTCTGGGTCTTATTATTGCTGGAAGTGCTACACACCGCCGTGGGGAAATTTGAGCCACCGTGTCCTAGAGACACGATTTTCCCACTTCTCAATCTCTGATTTCACTTTCTCTTTACTTTTACTCTTTCATTTGCTTCATTGCTCTCTGATTCCTGTTTTTCTTCTTCAGTCTACTTTATTTTTCTTAGTTATTAACTGCTTTCTATGTGTTTAATTTGTAGGCAGAGAAGCCTAATTAAGAAGACAGTGAAATAGTGGAAAGAAAAGAAGAACTTGAATCTGAAATTGTCCCCAGGTTGCTTGAGCAACTGTGAAAGGGACCGAACGAGTCAGGAAACAAGCGGTGAATCCCTGGCTAGTCTAGATACCCAACATTGTATGAACATGTTAACCTTAACAATGGTAATGCATATGTGAATTACGTGTATATTTTTCAATTTAAAGTTTTAGCATTGTCATTTTCTATTTTAGCATTTTTATGGTTTTTTAGCATTGTCATGGCTTATCTTAGCACTAACACGACTCCTATTTAGCACGACTCTTTTTTAGCATTAGCATAAAAAAATATCATCGACATTTTAAAAAAATAATGAACAAACACCGTTACATGTTGTTGAATTATCAATATGGTGCAACCACTATTAGCATTGCAATCTCTCATTTTTAGTATTAATATAACCTTTATTAGCATTATGATAAAAAACTTGTCATGGTCATTACAAACCGACAAATGTGATTTGTGGTATTAGCATTATTGTTAACTGTATTTGCATCATCATATCTCATTTTAGCATTATGATTAAAAAAACCAACTTTTACTCTTGGTTGGTTTGTAATGGTCATGACAAGTTTTTTATGATAATGCTAATAAAGGGTTATGCTAATGCTAAAATGAGAGATGACAATGCTAATAGTGGGTGCACTATATTGATAATTCAACAACATGTAACAGTGTTTGTTCATGGATTTTTTACAATGCAGATAGCATTTTTTTATGCTAATGCTAGACAAGAGTCATGCTAATGCTAAAATAAGTCATGACAATGCTAAAATAAGAAATGGCAATGCTAAAACTCTAAATTGAAAAATATACACATAAATCATATATACATTCCCAATATTGTTAGGGTTAACATGTTCTTACAAGTTTTCCGTCATCAATAGAACAAAATAAAACTAATAAATTATCATGAAATAAAACGAACAGAGTTTGTTCAAGATTAGGTTTGTATGTTTCGGAAAGTACTGTTCAAGATTAAGTTTGTGTGATAGCAATTATGGTGAATGAGCTCTCTGCAAATTCTGAGTATTCATATATTTTCAAAATTTCTGATTTTGCCCTAACTAAGATTCATGGGCAGTAGAGTGTCACCTTATTACGATAATGCCACCATGGGAAGATTTCAATCTAGACTGTTGATCTGGTGTAGATTAGATAGTGAGTATTGGTTCTTAGTTCTCACATGGGGACTAGTTCTCACTAGATCCACTCCCTATATGTGTGTGTGTGTGTGTGTGTGTAGGGGATGGATCAAATGAGACCATTTTCCTAGTGTGAGAAATGAGTCCTTATCTTACACCATCTAATTTAATGATCTAATGGTTGAGATTTAAGGTGGCAATTTCCTAAATAATAGGGTAAAAAATAAAGAAAAGCGGGTTATTTTCGTCCAAACCCATTCAAAATGATAATGTCAGCAATTAAAAAAAAATCTTAAAAACTTTAGAGACCATAACTTGCTCATTTTTAATCTAATGTACACAAAAAATATACCAAATTAAAGCTCTCTTCGTGCTCTTTCATTTAAGATGTCAAAAGGCTATGTTTAGATGGAAAAAATATAAATGAAAAATAAAAAAGATAACTTTTTACGCGTGCTTAGGTTGTAAATGCTTTCGTTAGCATATAATAATTCTTCGTCAACATTATGATAACATATGACAACGTATGCTAACGATGTATTCGTTGTGCTAACAAAGAATTATCATAATGCTAGCATAGTACAAATTTATTAGGGTTTATTCAATCTCAATTATGGTTTATTTCATCTCAATTATGGTTTATTCCATCCAATTATGATTATTTTTAAATTTTTATTTTTCATTTATAGTTCCTAATTGATTATTATGGTTTATCCCATCCAATTATGATTTATAACGTATTCACAATACTGACGAAGCAAAACTATAATGCTAACGTAGTACAAATATATTATTATTATGATTTGTTCCAACTCATTTAGGGTTTACCACATCCAGTCAATGCTTATTCATTTAATTAGGTTTATTTCATCCAATTATGATTTTTTCCATTTAATTAGGGTTTAGTAAGTCAAATTAGATTTATAATTAATTTTTAGAATATATTTTTCGCTAACAATATTTGAAAACTTTAATTAGCATAACTATAATGCTTCGTTAGCATGATGATAATACTTCGTTAGTATGAAGATCTGTTATCAAATCCTCCGCGATTTTTATAAGAATTACCAAATTATGTTAATACCCCCGTGCAAAAAACTTTTCAAAGATTACAGAATTGCCACCGTCTTTTTCATCAAATCTGGGCCTTTGATTTTTTAGGATTGTGTGGTGTTAGATGTAGTCTCATTTCTCACACTAGAGAGTGTTTTTATATAACCCATCTTCTATATATATATATATATATATATATATATATTGTTTTTCCTAATAAAAAAAGAGTACTTTTACTTATATTACCCCCATTAACAATCTACCACAATCCAATCTATGAATAAAATAATCATTTCTCTCTCTTTCATCTACAAAATCAACTCAACAATCCAAGTCTACAATCTTTCAACTTTATCAACAATCATTTCTAATCCAAAATAATTTGTTTTATTTGATTCTTTATTAATATATATTATCTATAATTATTTTTTATTATATTTTTCAAAGTTAATAAATTATTTTATATTTTAAATAATTAATCTATACTATATATAAAAGTAAAGTAGTAATAGTAAAAAAAAAAGTTTTCCCTCAAAAAACCAAAAAAAGAGTCAAATCAGTAATAGTAGTATTAGTAAAAAAAGCCCAAAAATATGAATGATTGTGGTTTATGCCTTAAAATTCCTAAATCTATACTTTTATACTATCTATACTATATATAAAAGCAAAGTAGTAGTAGTAAAAAAAAAGTTTTCCCTCCAAAAATTGAAAAATGAGTCAAATCAGTAATAGTAGTATTACATAAAAAAGCCCAAAAATATGAATTATTGTAGTTTATGCCTTACAATTCCTAAATAATAAATATAATCATGTATTCTATTTCAATATAATCAATTCACAACTAAATTCACTTATGCATTCTTTAACTCCTAAACAAAAAAATTATTATATAACATATGATTTTCTTAAATAAATTTAGAAATGAATGTGTGAAATATATTTGCATGCAATTACTATACCCTATAAAATAAATATTAACAAAACATAGACGTATAACATAAATTCAAATAATATGCTACTTTTTGAATTTAATCAAAGCAGAATATTGTATTATTAATTCCCAATTTTATTATGAAATATTTTATAAGTTCTTACAATAATTGACTAAAATTCTTAAATTCATTAATTAATTATTCTATAATTAATTATTTTATAATAAATGATTTAAAATCTTGAATAATTAATTTTTGAAATCATGTATTGTTGACATTTTAATGTAAAAATAATAAATTTATGTATTGGATTTACATCACATAAATGATAATTCTTTTTTAAATATTGAGTATGATATGTTAGTATCAACACTTAACGTGTGCGCAAAGTTACTTATTGAAGCAACCCTAAGGAGACAAAAGAGCTAGAACGTCAAATATATGAGCTATTAGAGAAGGGACAAGTGAGGAAGAGTTTGAGTCCATGCGCGAGTCCAGTCTTGCTCGTGCCGAAGAAGGATTCATCCCTACGGATGTGTGTCGACTGCCAAGCCATCAACAACATTACAGTAAAGTATCGACATCCCATTCCCCGTTTAGATGATATGTTAGATGAATTACATGGTGCATGTATATTTTCTAAGATAGACTTAAGAAGTGAGTACTATCAACTTCGCATTAAAGAAGAGGATGAGTAGAAAACGGCATTCATTACAAAACTAGGATTGTATGAATGGTTAGTTATGCCGTTTGGTTTGACAAATGCTCCTAGTACATTTATGCGTCTTATGAACCATGTTTTGCGTGCCTTTATTGGTAGATTTGTTGTAGTTTATTTTGACGACATTCTGATTTATAGTAAGAATGAAGAGGACCATGTTGAGTATTTGAAATTTACTTTACAAGCTTTGAGAAAGGAACAATTATATGCTAACCTAAAGAAATGCACATTTTACACAGATAAAGTTGTGTTTCTTGGTTTTGTTGTTAGTGCAGATGGAAAGGTGGATGAAGAGAAGGTACTTAGTGTCATCCAAGAGTGACTGACGCCAACAAATGCGGGTAAGGTTCAAAGTTTCCATGGACTTGCGAGCTTCTATCGGCGTTTCATCCCACACTTCAGTAGTATTACAGCACCAATGACGGAAGTGATAAAAAAGAATGTGGAATTCCATTGGGGAGAGGCGCAAGAAAAGGTATTTTAAACACTTAAGGAAACATTGACACATCTACCGGTACTATCTCTTCCAAAATTTTCTAAAACTTTTGAGATAGAATGTGATGCTTCTGGTGTTGGAATTGGTGCAGTGTTGATGCAATTCGGCCCATTGCCTACTTCAGTGAGAAACTTAGTGGCGCCACCGCAAACTACCCGACTTATGACAAGGAGTTGTATGCACTAGTGCGGGCATTGCAAACATGGCAGCACTATTTGTGGCCGAAGGAGTTCGTAATCCATACCGACCATGAGTCGTTGAAGCATTTGAAGGGGCAACACAAGTTGAACAAAAGATATGTCCGTTGGATGGAGTTTTTAGAGACGTTTCCATACGTCATCAAGTATAAGCAAGGGAAAGAGAATGTAGTAGCTGACGCACTATCGAGGAGGCACACTTTACTATCCACTTTAGATGCTAAGTTTCTTGGCTTTGAGTACATTAAGAGTATGTACATTAATGATGATGATTTTAAGGATATATATGTCGCATGTGAGAAAGTTGGAGATGGTAGATTCTATAGGCATGATGGTTTTTTATTTAGAAAAAATAAATTGTGTGTGCCTAATTGTTCCATGCGAGAGTTTTTGTTGTTGGAGTCACACAGTGGTGGTTTAATGGGGTATTTTGGGGTAGCTAAGACTTTAGCTGCATTGAGTGAGCATTTTTTTTACCTCATATGAAACGTGATATGGAACGTGTGTGTGCTAAGTGTGTTACATGTAGACAAGCCAAGTCTAGAGTCCAGCCACATAGTTTATACATGCCTTTGCCTATTCCTACATCGCCTTGGATAGATATATCTATGGATTTTGTGTTAGGATTGCCTAGGAGTAAACGTAGTCATGATTCTATATTTGTGGTCGTTGATAGATTTTCTAAAATGGCACATTTTATACCATGTTCTAAATCAAATAATGCATCCTATATAGCTGAATTATTCTTTAGGGAGGTTGTGCGTTTGCATAGTATACCTAAGACTATTGTTTTTGATAGAGATGCTAGGTTCTTGAGTTATTTCTGGAAGACTTTGTGGTGTAGGTTGGGTACGAAACTCTTGTTTTCTACTACTTGTCACCCACAGACTGATGGTCAAATAGAAGTAGTAAATAGGACTTTATCTACACTGTTGAGGGCAATAATTAAAAAGAATATCAAAACTTGAGAGAAATGTTTGCCACATGTTGAATTTGTTTATAATAGATCTATGCATTCTGCATCTCAGTTTTCTTCATTTGAAGTTGCATATGGATTTAATCATTTGACTCCGTTGGATTTAATTCCTTTTCCTGTTCATGAACATACTAACCTTGATGGGAAAAGGAGAGCTGATTTTGTTAAACAGATACATGAGAAGGCTAGAGCAAACATAGAGAGGCGAACCAAGCAGAACGCCGAGAAAGCCAACAAGGGGCGACGAAAGGTTGTGTTTGAACCCAGTGAATGGGTTTGGCTACACATGAGGAAGGAACGATTTCCAGTTCAAAGGCGTTCCAAGTTGCTTCCTAGAGGGGATGGACCATTCCAAGTTGTGGAGCGCATCAGTGACAATGTATACAAGTTGGACTTGTCAGGTGAGTATAAAGTGAGTTCTTCATTTAATGTTGCTGATTTAAGTCCTTTTGATGTAGGTGATGAGCTGGATTTTAGGACAAATCCTTTTCAAGAGCAGGGACATGATATGGCCCGAGCTGAGGAGATGTCCGATCCAATCAAAGTATCGGAGGGACCATTAACACGAGCAAGAGCTAAAAGATTCAAGGAGAGCCTCAATGGATTCATGCAAGAGGTTTGGAGCCAAGAGTCATCCAAACGACCCGTGGAGGGAGAAGAACCCGAGCTCAAGTGGAAGACAGTGATCTCAAGTTGCGGAATAGGCTGGCGTGAGCCACAGCGCGAGCTAGGACGGGAGCAGCTGGTCGCGCCATTGGACGCATGCTACATCATGAGTGGATACGCGAGTGGATCCATTCGTGCCCGCGACCCGTCTGGCTTTGGCCCGAGCGTGAGTTACAGCGCGACCCGAGGCGCAAGTAAACCGGTCATGTCCGTGACCTGTTTGGCTTTGGATTGAGCGCGAGCTACAGCGCGACCTGGGGTGCGACTGACCCCGTGTCGTGCCCAACTGGAGTGTGTCCGGAATTGCATTTTCTTTATGTTTTATTTCCCAGTTTATGTGGGATATTAAATTAGGGCTTAGTTTATTTTGGACCAACTATATAAGGCTTTGTACTCTCATTATTTGGGAACAATTTTGATATTATTAATTTTAAACGTAAGTTTTCACATTTTCTCTCTGAGAGATTTATCCGAGTTTCACAACACAACATGAGATTCAATTCGACTTATCAAACGGATTCACATCCCCATTTGTGGGGTCATCACAACAATCCGAGTTCGTGTTTCCAATTGATCGAGGTTGTGGATTCAATCAAATTCGTGGTTCAAACTTCATTGTGAGGCTAGGGTTTGGATCTTTCATCCCTAATTATTCATGTAACCTAATACTCCTAGAAAACATCGCTATCATCGTCGTCGTGCCGGCGAGGATCATATCAGATCTATTGAGACTTAACAATTAATCTAGAGATGAAAGTAATAGATAATTGTTAATCTACTTTTACCTTGAGACCTAGCGGAGATAGGTAATTAGAATTCTGATCCTCCACCGTAATTGGATTGACCTGACAGTCTTTGTAGATATGATACTCGATTCGCTTACTTTATTGCATTGACTCGAGTAGTTGCAGTTAATTTCATAAAAAAATAGTGCATCAACTTTTTGGCGCCATTGCCGGAGAACTTACCTTTTGGGTCGTGAACTTACCTTGGATTCTTTGTTGAGTGTTGCACATGCCTACTTTGCATCAGTTATATTCTTTGTTAAGTGTTACACATGCTTATTTTGCATCACTAGGACTTGTCTTGGATTCTGTTTTGAGATTGCAAATGTGCGAGAGTTTAGATATGATTTTAGGCCATTTGTTGATAGCCACGTTATATCTATACACTAGCCTTGATCGTGAATCCCTTGTTAGTCATTTTGAGCCATAATAGCCTTTATTTCTTTGTTGGATGATAGGAGGTGATGAATGGAAACTATAGGTATCTGTTTGGGTTGTTTAGTTGAAAAATAAGTGAAAATAAATGAGACTCATGTGTTTATTTGATAGTTGTTCTCATAAGCTCTAAGAAAAAAAAGAAAAAAAATTAAAATAGTCAATGAGAAGAGAAAAAGATGTAATTAAGAATGTTTGCTTCTATTTGACTAGTTTGTTGATGTGAAAAAAAAGCATAAGAGAATGACTGGTTTGCACTGAAAAATTGAGTGCAACATTGAGTTTTTTATCGTTGGTATTGTTTTGGTGGCACTTTGGTGTAGGAGGAAGATGGAATTTTAATAATTCATACTCGGTTTGAAGTAAATATAAGGTGTAGTGATGTGAATTTATTTGAGTCACTTAGCCATATTTTCCTACCTTAACTAATGTCCCTACATTACAACCTAAGAAAAAAACATATTTGATCTTTACTTTAGCACATAAAAAGTGGTGGAGGAATTAGATGATTGGCAAACCTATTTGTATGGTATTGTTTCGATGTGTGAACCTTCTTTATACACTTGAGAGCTGAGTGATACACTTATTTATGAGATTCAAGTGTTACATTGCCGAGATTAATTTTTGCAGTTGAGTGGTATAGATTACTGAGATTATGTTTGTTCTTTATTTTTATTTTTATTTTGAGGCATCGATGATCATTGTTTTGTGCCCTTCATGTTTATTTTTCTTAGTGTTCTCCTAATTGTTCGAGGACGAACAATGATTTAAGTTTGAGGGGGTTGATAAGCATGGCTTTTGTATGCATTTATGTGCTTATTTGGATGGTATTTAATGGTTAATGCATGCATAAGTTAGTGTTTGATCATATTTTCATCTTTTCTTGTGTAATCGTATGTTTTGTTCTTTTTATTGAAGTTTGAGCTAAAAATGCGATATGTTTGAGATCCAATTCAATTGGAAGATAAGCTAGAAAGATAGATGATCGAGTTAGGGTCAGTTTCCAACTTGAATCGGGTCAATTGGACGAGAAACGAACAAGAACAGAGCAAAAATAGTGGAGTGTGCCAGAAACCAGCGACCAACTCGCCAATCTCCGGATTTTACCCGCCGATAGTTGAGTTCTTCAGCGCTGGTCGCCGAGTTTTTCAGAAATTGGTGTTTTGCATATTTTTGGCCCGTGAACTTACCTGGGATTAATTTAACTAAAAAAATAAGTAGCCTGGATAATTAAATTTAGGAGTTTAGTTTTAATTATTTTCCTAGGATTAATTCAACTAAACAATAGGTAGTCTGGATAATAAAAACCTGTTAGCTTAGTACTTAGTGTTAATCGCAATTGCAGTCCCTGTGGATACGATACTCGATTCGCTTGCTTTATTGCATTGGCCTGTGTAGTTGCAGTTAATTGCATAAAAATAGTACATCAACTTTTTGGCACCATTGTCGGGGATTGTATTAGATTATACACTGATATTATTACTAATAGCAATTTATTACTTCAGGTAGTTTATAAGAACAAGGTCTAAACAACCACACGTAGACCCTGTTCCTACTTCTCCTGATCGAGCTCATCGACAGCGGAACAAAGAGTGAAGAAGACAAGAGAAAGAAATGGCAGTAAATAATGAGAATAATGATGTTAGGCATTGACTAGGAGACTTCGAGAGATAGATCAAAGACTTGCTCAGCAGGTTGAGCAAGAATAAGACACATTATCTCTAAATCAGCTTTATCGGGCACCTACTGATAGGTACCTAGGCATCGGATGGGGTGGTGGCATCACCGCAAATAAATTTGAGCTCTATCTTGCACTAATTAGCATGGTGCAGTTAGAGCAATTTAGTGGGATGGCTATAGAGAATCCAAATGCTCATCTGGATGCATCTGTGGATATTTGTGATACAATCAAGATCAATGGTGTTCCTGATAACATCATTCGGATACGGATGTTTAGCTTCTGCTTGAGGGATCGAGCAAAGAACTGGTTTAAGAGTCTTGATCGGGCTTCCATCACCACTTGGGATGGGATGTGCCAGGCATTCCTCGCCAAGTATTTCCCTCATTCGAAGGCGCAGAAGATCATTGCTGAAATCATCCATTTTTCACAGATGGGTGATGAATCCATTTATGAGGCTTGGGAGAGGTACAAGGATTTTCTCCGGACATGTCCACAGTACAGGTTTAGTGCCGACAAACACATCACGCACTTCTACAGTGATCTGACCAATAACACCAAGCGATTAGTGAATGCCTTAGCTGGAGAATGTCTTGTGAATAGAACCGCTGCTGAAGCATTGTGGATTATCAAGGAGATGGCGGCTACTAGTTATCAATGGCCAATGGAGAGGAAGACAACAAGGCCGGTAGTTGCAGTGTCTGATTCCAGAGTGAATGATTTGGTGGCTGAGGTTGAGCTTTTGAGGAAACAAGTTCTTGAGGAGCGGCACTCACAGATGGATGTTAATGTCGTGCAGCAACAAGGTTCAGATTCTACCGCAGTTGAAGGTGTCAATTTTATCAACCAGAGGAACTACAATGGTGGGAATTACAACATAGGTCAGCAGGGGTTCCAGAACAACAATATGACGTACCACCCAAATAATATGAATCATCCAAATTTTTCCTATGCTAATCCTTACAATGCCTTGCAGCCTCCTGGCTTTGTTGCTCCAGCTGCAGGTCCTTCTGAGCCAAAAAAAGTTATCTGTTGAAAAGATGTTCAATCAGTTGATGATAAATTAAAATAATTTCATGGGTTCTATGGGCACGAATATCACTCAGATAGAAGGGAATGCGAGTGCACTATCAAAGAAAGTAAATATGTTGAAGGTCCAACTGAGCCAATTAGCCAACTAAATATCAACTCAGCACAAGTCTAGACAGTTCCCAAGACACACTGAAGTTAGCCCAATTGCGCATTGCAATGCCATTTAAGTGGTACATGGCGAGATCAATAGCAATCCTGCAGTAGAACCAGCTATAGAGTCTTATTTCTCTACTAAAAAATTGGTGCCACCTGCTACTCCTGTTTCTACATATTTTGTTGTTTCTACTGCTTTTTCAGTCAAAGTACAAGAGGATGAGAAAACTGATCATATCTTAGATATCTTCAAGAAGGTACACATAAATATCCCTCTTTTAGATACTTTGAGAAATTTATCGGGTTATGCTAGAAGTTTGAAGGAAGCTGTTTCAAGAAAGAAGAAGTTGAAGAATATGGAGATGGTACACTTAGTGAAAGAATGTAGTGATTGGCTACAAAAGAAATCATCATTGAAGATGAAGGATCCGGACAGCTTCACCATTCCTGTGAAGATTGGGAGATCATATTTTGAGAGAGTGTTATGCGATTCTGGAGCTAGCATAAATTTGATGTCTTTCAATGTCTACAAGAAGCTGAAGTTGGGGGATTTGAAAGAGGTAGAGATGAAAATCCAGCTTGCCGATAGATCTTGTACCAAGCCACGAGGAATCATTGAAGATGTGCTTGTCAAGGTGGATAATTCCCCCTTTCTCTTTCTTATTTTCAACAACACTCGTCGTCCATTTCGTCGTTCGTCATCAAACGGGAGAGGGACGGCTATGAAAAAAAATACAGCATACCTATGAAAAATGAGGTAATTTCTCAGTTAAGGAGGCTGGAGCCCCCTCAGCCCTCTCTAGATCCGCCACTGGAGATGTGGGGTAGCTAGGGTAAGCTAGCTAACACGGTAGTGAGAGGACCTCACAATTTCGTTCATCAAAGAGTTCGTGTTGTAAGAAAGAGCGACATAATTAAGGAGGGATTCATATATATATAAGTATTTTGAATAGTCTTCACGAATGAGTAGTGGACGATTCTTCAAGTTTGAGCGAAATTCCCGTAGAATAGGTTGATTAACCGAACCGGGTTATCAATTTCGTGCATTTTTAGCACTTTCTTTTATTCTATTCTTGTTTCTGTTCCTGTTCCTGTAATTGTCTATGCAGTAAACTAAAACACATAACTACACGGTTTATATAATTTCAGTTTTACATAATCAACATGAAGTGATCGCTAAGTTTACGAAAGAAAATTAAAAATTTATTGTTATATGCATAAATTAAGTCTTATAAAGCACATACAGTTCGTCTTGTTTAAACTCATTTTTTATTTTTCAAATATATTAAAGGATATAAATATCAATACATACCCGTTTTTGAATGTTTAAATTTTAATACGAATTAGATACAATTACTAAATTATATTATATCAAATACTATTCAGAAATCAAACGTGGGATTAATAATTTTACAAAGAAAAATAGTACAACTTGTTGTTTAATTAAACATATATTTATAATAAAATAACCCAAATTATTGATAAAAAAATAATACTATTATAAGAACATTTGCTACTACTTGTTAGGGGTTTCAATTTAATTTGAATTGTCTAATATGATATGATGTTAATTATATATAATTAATGTTAATAATATATATATATGACATTCATAAAATTAGAATTAGTATTATATTGGAATATAATATATAGTATCTACTAGAACATAAATCTACATGTGTGTAATATATTAAATATTTTGAATATAAAATGTAATGTTATATTATTAGCTAGTGGACCGGATATAATGTAATAAGAATATAAGATAAATAGATAACAGATAACATTATGATATTATAATTGGTCAATAATTATTAATATATTACTAGTGGAATAACAATATATTTATAGTCAGTAAAGTAAACAATACTATTATTTTCCATTTTTAATGTGAATTTTTTTGAGCGGGAAAATATATATTTACATTTTGTTACTAGCTACTTTAATAACGTTGTCATAGCTGCACATATTCAAATTTAGACGGATCTCAAGTGGCATAAGAGGGAATAAATATGGTCATAAAAAAGACTACTTCAAGTATTTATTATATTTTCTTCCATATTCGACTATGACTGTCAGATTTATTTGTAATAAACATCAACTTTACTAAAGAATTTAATGGGTTTGATGTCATATTATTTTAAGAAGAAATTCAAGGGCTGCTTTGGTGTTAGGTGGGATTCTGTAGTTAGGTGACAGAAAATTCTAACACTTCAAACACATAACTGAAAAATATAATGTATGCTTTTTGCAGTTATATAAATACATATGATTAAGATACCGCACATGAATTGTAATGACATCAAAACAATTGGCACTCATACGTAGAAGTGAGACGTCTCTGATTCGAGACTCATCGTTCTTCTCTTTACCCAACTAAAAAAAGAGAAATCACATGAGAGTGGCTAAACTTTTTTTTTTAAGAAGTTACCACATTTTATATGATGTTTTAGTGCTTATAAATTGGTTGTATTAATTGCAATTACTAAAAATATAGTATTTTCTCCCTCAAAAGAAAAATATACCCCCTCCGTTTCTATATAAATGTCATTTTGGATGAATGCACACAAATTAATCAATTAATTAAATTACCTAATGCACCCATGCATGAATACATTAAATGAGTTAAATATAGATGTTTGGATGCATTAAATCAGGGTAAATATGTGAAAAATGTGAATTTTCTATCTTAAATTTATAGAATGACACTTTTTTTGAAATAAAATTAAAATGTTAGAATAACATTTATTTAGAAACGGAGGGATTAGTATTTTTCTAACTTTCTTTTCGAAAGAGGTTGTGTTAATGGGTTTGCCTAGTGAATCTAGTGTCAAATGCTTGATATTGAAGGTACAAATTAAATCGGATCTCCACATCTATGTTATTTAATTTGAATACGTCGCACGTAAATTATTTAGTGTGTTTATCCACCCAAAGCATGTCATCGAATAATAATATTTGAACTCTTTTATCAACAAAAACATATGTAGTACAACTTTGTGCAAAACCTTCCTGAATGTCGGTATACATACATGTCTATGCTATGGACAGCATCATTACATCGGATATAACGAGAGAGAGAGAGAGAGAGAGAGAGAGAGAGAGAGAGAGAGAGAGAGAGAGAGAGAGAGGTTTCATTCAAGAAAAAAGGTCCAAAAAGTTGCGATATAGTATGTATATATTCAACTAAACCTGATAGTAATCGAAATAAAAAAGGTCTCAACAACCACATACAACAAACCATTTTCAACCACCTCAAAAGGAGTTGGTTGATAGATCCCTCTTTAGAATGTGACGATGCATTTTGCTTCAAAGGGCCTCAATTTCTTTTTTTCTTCTTTTTTTTTTTTTGTTAATTCATCGATCAACAGTTTACAGATCTGGAATCTGGGTCCACTTTTTCAAGAATTTGATGCCCTTAGTAATAATTTCTTCACTTGCTCAGATAATCACAATTTAAATACAGAAGAAAATCTAAACATAGATTAACAGAGAGAGATGATACAATAGTCAATAGACAGACTTGGCATGAAAACACCAACTTTCAAGTGTTATTATTGTAGGTTTTCATGTTTACGACAAAATAAAATGAATCACAAAACACAAACTACCTCCAAACTCATGTTGTGAAGAAGCAACTGCATACTCATTACTAACACAAATCTGGTAATCAATCTCTCTCTCTCTCTCTCTCTCTCTCTCTCTCTCTCTCTCTCTCTCAAGTCTGCTGCTTAATTTCAAAAACATAAAAGGAAACCAAGAAACAAAAATCTAAATCTTTTTTATTAGGAATTCTCAAGCGCTCATCCTGCTTGATGCGCGCCGCATGCTTCATCACCATAATCGTACAGTCTGTTTAGTCGAACTCGAATAACTCCAGAAAGCTACAAGAAACCAAGAAGCCAAGCCATCAGCTTAAGAGACTTCTTTAGCTGCAGCTACAACAGCTTCTACTGTGAGGCCAAATTCCTTGTATATTTTCCCTGCAGGTGCACTAGCCCCAAACCGATCAATTCCAATTGCCTTTCCTGTACTTCCAATAATCTTGCCCCACCCAAATGTTGATCCAGCCTCAATGCTAACCCTGGCTGTTACAGCACCTGGTAGCACACTTTCCTTGTACTCCTCAGATTGATCGTCAAAGAGCTCCCAAGAAACGAACGAGACAACTCTCACGGCCTTCCCTTCCTTCCTTAGCTCATCACCAGCCTTCGCCACAATTTCCAACTCAGAACCAGTTCCAATCAAAATGACATCAGGCTTGTTACCAGTCGAATTGTCTGAAATGGTATAGCCTCCCTTCTCCACACCTTCAATGGAGGTTCCCGGAAGGTTGGGCAGTTTTTGCCGAGAAAGGGCAAGGATCGACGGTCTCTTTCTGTTAAGAACAGCAACCTTGTATGCACCAGCTGTCTCGTTGCCATCAGCTGGACGGAGCATCAATATGTTGGGCATCGCTCTGAAACTAGCCAGATGCTCGATAGGTTGATGAGTTGGTCCATCCTCTCCAAGACCAATAGAATCGTGGGTCATCACATAGATAACTCCAGCTTCAGACAAGGCAGAGATCCTCATGGCTGCTCTCATGTAGTCAGTGAACACAAAGAAGGTTGCACAGTAAGGAATGAGGCCAGGGCTGTGAAGGGCAATTCCATTACATATGGCTCCCATACTATGCTCGCGGACACCAAATCTTACATTCCGCTCTTCTGGTATATTCTTTTGGAAGTCACCAAATGTTTTGAGAAGGGTCATGTTGGATGAGGCAAGGTCAGCACTGCCACCAAGCAGACCCGGGAGAACTTTTGCTAAAGCGTTGAGGTTTTGCTGAGAGAGATTTCTGGTGGCATCAGCTGGGCTCTCAGGGGTGTATGTCTGAAGACAGAAATTATGGACGTCACAAGCATATTCGAGGAGAGGCAGCAATAAACATTTAATCAATGAATAAAATTCCATGCACTATTTGATAAATTAAAGGAAACAAAGTTTTGTTTGTACTTCAATTCACATCCACTGTTCATTTTATCGTCAAAGAATGGCATGTTCTTGCAAGAATTTTTCTCATATTATATTCATAGCTCATGATTCATATCCTCTAACATATCCCAACTTTGAGATTGCTCCCCAATCATGTAATCATACATTAATGAGTAAGAATAACAAAACATGAACCACTCACAGGAAGAGCCTTCTCCCAACCAGCTGGGAATTGACCAGTGATGATGGAATTCAGTTCAACCGCTTCCTCTGGATACTTCTTCTTATATTCAGTAAATTTAGCATTCCATTCAGCTTCAAGAGCAGCACCCTCAGGAGCATGTCTGCTCCAATGCCTGCCAAAAAGAATTTAAAAAATGACTAAGCACTCAACAAGAAGTTCAAAAGAAATAAATACTAATATTAAACCGGGTAAGGTAGCCCAGATATCCATACTTCTTCACATCCTCAGGAACATGGAAAGGTTCATGAGGCCATCCAAGGTTTTTTCTGGTGGCTTCAACTTCCTTGGCACCCAATGCACTTCCATGGACGCTGTATGAGTTGGCCTTGTTGGGGGACCCGAAACCAATGGTAGTTGTAACCTGCTCGCATTATATTTTTATTGATGAATCAGTAAAACTGTCTGCAATTATGATATTAAAAATTTCGGAGATTTTTTTTACTTGATAATCTTAATTGTTGTAAATTCTCATTATGCTACCCTATGAAAGGAAATTTGACCTTGATCAAAGTGGGCTTGTCTTTTACAGCCTTTGCTTCCTCGATAGCAGCACGGATTTCATCATAGCCATTGTTACCATTCTTCACCCAGATAACATGCCAACCAAGAGCCTCGAAACGGGTGTCTACAGACTCAGTAAATGCAATTTCCGTATTACCATCTATAGAGATGTGATTATCATCATAAAACGCGATCAACTTCCCAAGCCCCCAGTGTCCAGCAAGAGAACAGGCTTCATTTGAAATACCCTCCATTTGACACCCATCACCAAGGATAACATACCTGTGTCATGGCAATTGCCATTGGTCAAACGAGTCAGATAACATTCAATCGTTCACCGAAGACCAAAAACAAAGGAGAGATTAAAGTCATTCTCTTACGTGTAGTGATCTATAAGCTTGTTATCTGGCTTGTTGTAACGAGCAGCCAAGTGCTTCTCTGCAAATGCCAAGCCAACAGCATTGGCAACACCTTGACCTAAAGGACCTACACAAGAAAAGGTAAAAGAGAAATTCACAATCAGTTTAGAAAATAAAAAAAAAGGCAACACATTTCTTAGAATCAAATGACTAGATATTTTGGGACAAAAAAATTCACCAGTAGTGACTTCAACACCAGGTGTCTCGAAGTTCTCAGGATGACCAGGTGTCTTGCTTCCCCATTGACGGAAATTTCTCAAATCCTCTTCCTGTAAGGTACATAAAGTTCGATTAAGATATATGGAATGCTCACCACGCTACAGCAATACAACATACAAGAAAGCACCATACCTCCACAAGATTTGCTAGATACACCAATAGGAAAGAAAAAAAAATACATAAAGCTTCCAATGAACTATCAACGATCGAACAAAAAAAAAATCCCCCCAAATCAACAACCTAAGTTCCTCAATCCAGAAAACTATATCAAGAATCAAAATCCCGTAATTAAGCTAAAAAAAATTACCCCCATAATAACAAAAACGTATTGCAAATGCTACAAGCCTATAACCGGTGGGTTAGGATTCAGTATCATGCCTCATTAGCACATATACAGATTACTACCGTGTGTGATCCACCGGGTCATAACGATCACCCAATAACAAGACACCACTCTTTAGAACAAAAATCAGATCCAACACACAAGAAATTCATCACCAAACATAAGAAAACAGATTGCATGCCAAACATCTGCTGATAAAAGAAGCAAGAAAATGAGGTGACAAGAACTTCAAATCAACAACGCCTAAAAATCGGACCTTGACGGCGTCGTATCCAGCGAGGTGAAGAAGCGCGTACTGCAGCATGCACCCATGTCCGGCGGAGAGCACAAATCGATCGCGATTGAACCAGTAGGGATTCTTAGGGTTGTACTTCATCACCTCATCGTACAAAACGTGGCCCATCGGAGCGCAGCCCATGGGCAGCCCAGGGTGGCCGGAATTCGCCTTCTCGACGGCATCGATTGACAGAAAACGGATCGTATTGACAGATTTCTCCACCAGTTCGGTGTCGGTCGTATTGCCTAGGGTTTCCACAGCTGCCGAGGCGAGGATTGGGATTGGCCCTCGGCGGCGGGCGGCGGAGTTTATGGTGAACGAAGAGGCGGACTTGAGGCCCGAGGAGGGGACAGAGAGGGAGGATGGTGTCGGGATGGAGCCATGGCTGGGGAAGGAGGAGCGGGAGAGGACGGCTTGAGAGGTAGTGAGAGAGGAAGAAGCAGCCATAGCTCTCTCTCTCTCTCTCTGTATCTGCTTGTTTACTACTGTGTGTGTGTGTTGAAAATGTGAGGAAGGAGAACAATATTTATTATGTATAGGTGTGACAATTATTTTATTTTGCTACTTCTAATTTACTGCGGTTAGACTCATAGTTTAAAAATAAATTGAGATGCATTGTTTTTCAAACAAATTATCTTTTGAAACCGAGTTCAAAATTTTAATTCTGATATTAGTGATGGTATTAGAATAATTAATTTTAGATTGGAGCTGTCACCTTGGTAAAACATACTAATATTTTTAAGTAAAATTTATTCTTGACTTTGTTGGTGATGATTTCAATGTGTGAATATTTAATATTATATGTACAACTACTACAATGCGGCATGGGAAGGCAAGGTTAGGTGAAGTTTTGTAAGGAAAATTAGGTCTATATATTTGCCACCGTGTTTCTTACATGATATATGAAATCATCTAGTCTAAAATCATGTGTATTAATCTGTCAATCGTGTCAATTAAATACTAAAATTATTACTTTTTATTTTATTTTTTTAATTTTAATTTCTTTTGATTTAATATAATTTTTCATTATTATTTAGAATTTATTTCAGTCTATTAAGATTTATAATTATTTTTTATTATTTAATTCTTTTTAGTTAATATAATTAATTTTTAGGATTGATTATTCCTAGGGAATATGATTTTTAAAAATTTCAATTATTAATAATAAATATTAATTATGATAATTAAAAAAATATTAATTATTAGTTATTAAAAAATATTATTAAATTATTACCGGCACACGGATAACGTGTAATTTGAACTTGATGATGCCACATGTTGCTAAAATCCATGGGAATCGAGTTGCGAAATATAGGCTCATGCGCAGTTATTCCAGCTCTTCAAAATTTTAATGGAAATAATTGGTTTTAAAGAAGGAAATGCTAAATTGCTCAAATGGATCGAGCTCAGTAATGATAAAATTGTGATGTAAACAAAAAAAATTATGTTAAATGACTGACTTAACTTCATTAAACTTTAGATCAAGCTCCACATTAATGTAACTACTATTGTCTATTAACTTAAAATTATTGTCTATTATACAAAAAATTATTAAACATAATTGTTAAATCGTACGATAAACAGCAATTTGTACCAGAATCGTTGTCTATCACACTTGTCTTTCACACGATTTTACCATAATATGTGTATAGATTTTATAAATTAATATTGTATTTGATTTGCCCGATTTTTTTAATGTCAAACAATTATTATTTTGAATCTAATTGAAAAGAATTAAGTTGGCGATTGATAAAATAAATAATTGCTCGAATACGCACGCGTACATATGCATCTACATACATATTATATTATAATTATAGTATAGTATATACTTCAAATAATTCTGTAAATAACTAATAAACTACTACAATCACGTATAATATTATAAAGGGTAATGGTCTTTTTTTATGTCGAGGGTAACTCGCAGCCGCTACCGTGGTGCGCACTGGGTAAATCAAGCATCTGTGTAATAATCTGCAAACCTACACAGGGGACGTAAACTACACTTGGCAGGTCAGGTGTGACAGGCTCACACATAGTGGTGTTGGTGGTGGATCGAACTTGAGACCTTTGGCCTCAAGATAATACCACTCCACCACTGGGCCATCCCCAAGGGGACAGTAATGGTCCATTTTGATCTTATAAATATTTGTCTAGGACCACTTTGGTCCTTATTCACTTTTTTGGTCCAAATTGATCGCACAACTATTTTAAAAGGCTCGGTGTGATCCATTTTTTGCTCTTCTAAGTTCTAAGAAAGGAAGCGGGAGTTTTAAAACCCGACCCCCGAATCACCTACGAAGACTCTGACTACCAGACCTAATTGAAAAGAGAGAGAGAGAGAGAGAGAGAGAGAGAGAGAGAGAGAGAGAGAGAGAGAGAGAGGTAAAAAGAAAAAAGAAAAAGAAAAAAAATGATGTGTTAACATTTTTTATCACTGAAAAGAAAGAGCAAGAAAGGTGAGTACTTTTGTTTATCATGATAAATTTCTAGACTTTGAGATTTTGTGAAGCTTGGAAGGTGGAAGAGTGCTCGTATAGTTCTACTTGGTTAGTATAGAAATTTGGTTTATTGAGGATTAACTCTTAATTGAGTCATTTAGCCAAACAATCCCCACCTTACCAAAGAGCCTTCATTACAACCTTGAAAAAGCTCTTAATAATTCTTGTTTGAAAGCACACATAGGTGGCGGAGAGAATTGACACATTATAAACCTATGATAGACTTCTCGTATGACTTTAGCCTAAACACTTGAATGATGAGTGATCTTATATCATAGAGAGGTTACAAGTTCTTTTGGCCTTGCATTGTATAATTTGTCAAGGCTTGTTGATCTTTGAATATCATGCTTGAATGTACAAAATGTGTTTTGAATCTCTGAAGCAATTTTCATTCTTTTATCCGCATTTCATCATTTAAACATTATTCTCTTTTCTTCATTGTTTGGGGACAAATAATCTTTTAAGTTTGGGGGAGTTGATGAGTGGTGTTCTTATAAAATATTTTAAGGTTTAAATGAAGTGAATTGAAGAGTTTTGCGTGTGTTTTAACCCAAATCGCACTCTTAACCTCCCGGCTTGGAAGTTTTATTTCTTATTTGAGTTTTATAAGAAATGGTAGATGAATAAATAAATTTTTGAGTGATTCAATGTCATGAAAAGATATTGGATCGAATTGGGAGCACACTGCAAGTTGAATCATCTCAATCGGATAAGAAACGAGAGAGAACGAAACAAAATCGTTAAAGGTGTCGGAGTAGGGGCAGAGGCGCGAACTGCTCACTCGCGCCCAACCCCTGCGGTGTGAGTGACCTGCTCACGCTGATGGGCACGACCCGATGAGCACAGACGAGGCGCGATGCGTACCCAGGCCAGGCGCGAGTGGACGTTTACACAGCAGTCCTAAAAGTCGATCTCGAGCGCGACCCACGCCAGAAGAAGTGGTCGCGCCTCGTGCACTGATTTCCCGATTTTTCATCTTTTTTCCCCATTTTTGATTTTTTTTAATTCTTTTATTCCTCCACTATATAAACTCACCCTAATTCAAAATTAAGTAATTCATTTCCACCTTTAGCCACTTTTAGAAAGAGAAATACTTGGAGAAGAAGAGAGGAGAAAGGGAATTGAAGATTGGGCAAGAAGAACAAAGTTGAAGTAAGATTTGAAGGCCAAAACATCCATCCAGATTCTTTTGTTCTTTAATTTTGTTAAAATCGTGTTCCTACTTGTAGAGATTTTGGTTACCCATGTAATTATGAGGAGCTAAATCTTTGATACTCTTATGTGTTGGTTTTATTTGAATTATGAGACATAAATAATGTTTATTTTGGATGTTTAATGGTTCTTGATTATGATTTGGATTCTTGTTATGTATGGGTGTTATGTATTGTTGATTGATGAGAACTAATCGATAATTAAATAGCATGATTATGTATGTTGATTCAAAATTCGAGAGATGAGCTTCAACATAAGAACCTAGAATTCAAAGAGCAATTGTTAACAGAATTGAGAGGTTTGAGATAGTTGTTAGGGCATAGATTCTTGGTGTTCTTGGTAAGTACACTTAGTTATTGATTGGAGACAATATTCATATGCATGTGCCCCATATTTTAAACGCTTCGAGAGGAGATTTAGAATAAGTTAGTGATCGCCTTGGTAATCTTGAATTGGAAATTAAACATCCATTATAATTAGATTTTGTGTTAAGTAATCCAATAAAACCAACCCCTAGAGTGTTCATTTCCTTAATTGCCTAACTTGTTTGTTAATTGTAATTATTTTACTTTACTTTATTATTTAGTTAGTTTTAAATCAAACAATCATCATTTCCATCATCTAGATAACAAATAGGAGCCAATGTCATAGTACATACTTATTTAATTTTCTTTTTTCCTATGGATTCGACTTCATTTCACCCTGTGCTACATTTGCTTGTTCACTTAAGTTGATTCGAGTTTTAAAATTAAAATTTACACATTACAAGTCTACCATTTATTTTATTGATTAACATTATTTATACATATTTAATATTGTAATTGTTGGTTATTTAATATTGTAATTAATTGGTTGCATCCTTATGTATTTATTTTTTGTACTTATATGCATGCTTTGGTAATCTATCAATTCTATATGTAAAATATTAAAAAAATTATTTACTCCAAGTGATTATATTTTTTTGTGAAAATTATCACCATTCGAATCATAATTGTTGTACATCTATAAATAAAGTTTTCCTAAAATTTTATCAAATTATTTATAATATTCTTCAAATTAGTCATTTTCATGGTTCGCAGTGCTCTTCAGTGCTTTAAAGCTCTAAATTAAAACATTAAAAAAATCATTCACTCCAAGTGATTATATTTCTTGTGAAAATCATAACTATTAGAATCATAATTGTTTTGCATCTATAAATAAAGTTTTCATAAAAATTTATCAAATTGCTTCTTATAATATTCTTCAAATTAGTCATTTTCATGTTCGCGGTACTTTTTAGTGCTTTAAAACTTGATTATGATTGGGATATCTAAATGTCTCTAACTAATCATATAATATTTGTGTAAACATATAAATATTTTAAATACATTTGAGATCCATATTTTATGATTAAATTATAGTGTGATCGCATCAAAATTTAAAATATTAATTTATAAATATTTAAAACAAAATCGTAGGGGCAAAATTGGTATAAAAAATCAACCAAAACTTGATTTGAAATAAATTTTCTCCCAAAAACGTGCAAATGCATGCTGGTGGTGTAGTTGGTTGGTTGTGTGCGCTCACAAAATTCACATCCACGAGTATGTTATGTGAGTTCGATTCTTTATTGGCTCATTTTTGCATCCGTATCTTTTTATATATTTTTTCATTCATATTATATTTTTCATTTTTTGGATTTTCTTTCATTCAAATTAGATTTTTCCTTTTCTTTTTGTTGGTTTAAATGGTTAGGTAGTTCAACTTATCCACATCAAACGATTTAACTCCAACTTTTTATAACTCCTACAATTAAATCTTACTTTTCATTATTTATGGAATTCAATCTATTAAGCTTTCGACTTTTCAACTCCTTCAGTTAAATCAATGTAACTCCAATTTTTTCCAACTCCTACAATTAAATCCATTTACTTCGAGCTCTTTTTCAACTTCTGCAATTAAAATGATTCAACTCTTGCTCTTGATTTCTACTTCGTATAAAATGGAGTGCATGCTCTAATTTTCAATCATAACAACCCTTATTGTATTCAGGGAAAAAGTGCAAAAAATAAAAATGCAAAAAGCTACCCTTCGCCCCCATTTCATCGATAAAACACCAATGTACCTTCCGAAAATGACATTGTTTTAGTTCGAAGGTGATGCAGCACCAACGGAAGAGAAGGCTAAAGCCGTGTGGTATATTGTTGTCTGCCTCTTGTGGAGAGAGAGAGAGAGAGAGAGAGAGAGAGAGAGAGAGAGAGAGAGAGAGAGAGATTATGGGGGTTAAGGGGAGAGCAATTTTTTTCCTTTTTAGTAGGATTTGGGTTTGACCCTCCTTTCAGCATTATTCATAATTTTGAGTCTATGTAGTTTTTATCCAAACATTATGTATTGAAATATTTTGCTACGCTTTTTATTTTTGTGATAGTATTAGTATTTTACAATAAAAATATTGTAATTGATAGAGATAAATTGAACGAGAGAGAGAGAGAGAGAGAGAGAGAGAGAGAGAGAGAGAGAGAGAGAGAGAGAGTGTCAGAGATTATGGGGGGCTGAGAGGAGACCAACTATTTTCTTTTTTAGTGAGGTTTGGGTTGGGCCCTCCTTTCAGCATTATTCATAATTTTGAGTCTCATGTAGTTTTTATCCAAACATTATGTATTGAAATATTTTACTTCTCTTTTTGTTTTTGTGACAATATTAGTATTTTACAATAAAAATATTGTAATAGAGATAAATTGAACGAGAGAGAGAGAGAGAGAGAGAGAGAGAGAGAGAGAGAGAGAGAGAGAGAGAGAGATTATGGGGCTGAGGGGAGAGCAACTTTTTTCCTTTTTAGTAGGGTTTGGGTTGGGCCCTCCTTTCAGCATTATTCACAATTTTGAGTCTACGTAGTTTTTATTCAAACATTATTTATTGAAATATTTTACTACACTTTTATTTTTGTGGCAGTATTAGTATTTTATAGTAAAAAATATTGTAATTGATGTCTTAAATTATTAGGAATAATTAAGAAATACTATAAGATTGGGTCGGGTGAATATATATATATATATATATATGTATGTTGATTGGGCAATTTTAATTAGATAGTGTTATAATTGATGCATTATAATATTTATATTAAAGTTGTCAATTACTTTCCACGTGTTTTTTAACATTTTATTTAATTATTTTTAAATTTTTAATTTTTTTATTGTTTATAGTTTTTATTGTATTAAATTAATTTTATTAATCATGGATAAAACATTTGATTTATGAAATTTAACATGATAATAACTTATTAAAGTTTTATATCCATATATACTAAGATCTATAACAAAATTTAATTATAAATGATTTGAATATATATATATATATATATTCATATAGAAATCATTAAAAAATGATTGAGTTTTTTTCTTTTAGCATTTCAATTATCATAAAATAAAATAGCACCGAGCATCGCGCGGGAGACATACTAGTTTATATTTAACTCATTTAATGTATTCACATAAGGGTGTATTAGGTAATTCAATTAATTTATTAATCTTTGTGCATTCATCCAAAATGACACTTAATTAGAAACAGAAGGACTATGAAGTTAGCAGATTATACAATATATAGTAAAACCTCTATATAATAATACTCTATATAAGAATAACCTCCTTATAGTAATAAAAAGTTATGGTCCCAACTCGGGACCAGTTATAAATAAGAATAACCTCTACATTGTAATATTCTGATGTTTTTTTAAGACCATCCTTAAGAAATTTGCGTCCATGTAGTAATAAAATGACATTAAATTTCAAATATATTTAAATATCTATATAAAATATCTAGAACTATTTAACTACATATGTTACATTAAACTTAAAGATTGTATGAAATACTTATCTAAAATTGCTTGTGGTAATACTTTAATTTTTCGGGTTAATACCACATCATTTAACTTGTGCGTTCGAAGTAACTTATCAACTCAACACCTTCTTATTGAATCCAAAATATTTCCGGCTTGTCCAACATATATGCTTGAAGCTTCATGACATGAGACTTTTTCTATTTCTACACTATCATCATCTGGATTATCACCTTGTGTTTCTTGCTTTATTCATGTAATGATATCTTCTTCGGTCAAAGCATACACTACTTGTTGCTCATTTGAATGATCGAGGAAAACATCCATATCCATTATTGTAATGAAGTTCTTTTATCCGATTTCTCAAATCTGCAACTATTCTTTAATCATCTTCATCTAATTTTTTTGTAACTTCTAAGTCATTGACACCATTAATTTTTTTTTTCATTTCCTAGATACGTATATGCATTAGCACATGAATGAATCTTATATACCTTTTAAATTCATGTTTTTAAAATATGAAGGGATATTTTCAAGTGTTGTATAATCTATATTAATTTTTTTCAAAAAAATATTTTTTTATATGTAAACTCTATATAAGAATAACCTCCCTATAATAATATTTTTCTCTAGTCCCAACAATATTACTGTATAGAGGTTTTACTGTATCTATATTTCTTGATGTATTAATTTCTTACTTCATCAAACATCTGTTAAAATTATTTTAATATTATTTGACATCAAATCAGCCCTTTTTAAAACATTTATTAAAAAAATGGTGAATATTGTCAAATTAATTATATCTTATTAACAAGAGTACCAAAACATGCTAAAAATTGTTGGTTAATAATGTCGAAGAATATCATTTTATTATTTTTGATCCTGAAAGATATATAGATTACTATTGTTATGAAACTTGAATGATAAAAAAATATCAATTTAATTAGAATTGAAGTTGAATTCATTGAAATCATCAATTTTCAATTTTGATAGTTTAAATATTACTATCGGTCCAATTTCAATTCTTTTTATTATATTTAGGGTCAAGTCAAATATTACTATCGGTCCAATTTCAATTCTTTTTATTTTTTTAGTTATTTTTAAAATTTTAATTAAATTTTATAGATAATTTGTGAATAAATTTTCATTGAAAAAAAATAATTTATTTTTTTTAACCTCATCCATGTTCACTCAAATGACTCAAACATGTTCACTCAAATCACTATTGTTCTGAGTTTTTGAGGTATTTTCTTGAGTTGATTTCTTATGTTCAATCCTAAACAAGTAAACATAAGCAAATTTGTTGGAAATTGATTATTATAATTAATTTAATTGATTATTTTAATTAATTTATAAATTATGTTTTCATTTGTAAAAATGGAAAATTAGCTGTCAATTCACAATCTATGTTTCGTGTAGATGAATTTTGTATATTTATAATCTCAAATCCAATTTCGGGAGAAAGAGATATTAATTATTAAAATTGACAACATAAAATATGGAAGAGTGACGTGTATGATTGAAGTGGGGCGTTGGTTCGGGTTTATTCTTGAAAATCATTGGCTTGGAACATTGCACCGCTTCGAGTGCATAGGAGTTTTATTATATTTAGTGTCAAGTCAAATATTACTATAGGTCCAATTTCAATTCTTTTTATTTTTTTAGGTATTTTTAAAAATTTAATCAAATTTTATAGATAATTTTGTAGTATCGTTTTAACCTCACTGGAATTACAAAGGAAGTACAGAAAGGTAGAAGTATAGAGGAACAAACAATTACAATATTTAACTGAATTGAAATAAAGCAAAGAACCGATGTGTAGATTCCGGTTCCGGTAAGTCGAGTCGAGGGGACCTCTCTCCGCAAGACAAATACGCCCCGGCTAGTGCTCACGGTTTGGCCGTCCTTCCGGCAGTAGCACCACAAATCCGGCAAGGTTCCGGCGAACTAGACAACATCGAGAACTGGGAGCTTTGACTCGAAAGGATTCGTATGCAACAATATGAAGTGTGATCGATTATGCAGAATGTGGCCTTTGGATCCATGCAGGATGTCCTATTTATAGGCACATCTCCACTGCAGGGGACAGCTAGGGTTTGAGGGCATTCAAACCTAGTATTGTAACCCCAACAGGTGTCCCTTATCGGCTCGGATCCCAACACGTGTCCAGGGCAGCTGCAGACTTTGACTCCCGACAGAAGTTACTTTCGGTTATTGTCCAGCCCACTAACTCCACCAGCTCCAGATGACAGTTACCTGAAGGCTCCACCAGCTCCAGTGGCAGTTACTCACTTGAAGGCTCTTAACTCATGGGAGTTACACCCTTCAAGCTGGACATGCACCATGTGCACCCACGACCCGGTCCACAGCCGTTATAGACCCGGATAGTCGATCCGCCGACCCGCTCCACAACCCGACTATTTCTGTACCGTAAAACTGATACGGCTAAGCTCCGGAAGCCCACGTACGTCCAAAGTCCACCCAAAGTCCAATTGCCAAGATCCAAGTCCGAGGACGAGAACGAGACGAGACGAGACGAGACGAGCCGGGCAAGGGCAAGGGCACGGGCACGGGCTCGGGCACGGGCACGGGCACGGGCTCGGGCACGGGCACGGGCACGGGCTCGGGCACGGGCACGGGTGGGCGCGTGTGGGCTCATGACCCACATCCTTGTGCACTTGATTACTCCACTTAAGTGTTAATACACTTAAATACACTTCTTAATTTGATTAAGAAATCAATGTGGGATTATTTAATGTGTCTTAAACACATTGTCCCACACACCATAAATGCCCAATCGTGTGACCAACTTTAACCATTAATTTCTCACTCACCGAAAATCAGATTTGAGCAAATAAAAATACTACGATTATCTACTCACGACATAGAGTAATCGTACGGTATTTAATTTCTCCAAAATTAAATATCCCGGTCACGAAAAATCGGATAAAATGAGTCACACTCACTTTATTAAATCCTATTTTCCAACAATCCCCCACATGAGTGGAAATAGCGCATGCATGTATGCAGACAAGCAGCCCAGTTCTCTTAGAAACACAACTGCACCAGGATAGGTAGCTTGTGACTTTGAACCTTCCATATTCCAACACTATCGAGTATACCGGTTGTTTAGTGGACATGATGCCTTGAACTATACATCCTTAGTGTATACCGAGACAATAGTATTGAAAACAGCTGTATATCAAACATTATCTGTTCTCACGTTTGTGTCCTTTTCAGGCCATGGACAACCTCTTTGAGTTCATAAGTATCTCTTTAGAAGCGCCCCCACTTCTCACTTATATAGGTAATCTCCTCTTCCGAGTATCCTGCCATACTCAACCTCATTAGGTTTAGGAATCATTAAAAGTCATATGACTTATCCTCACCACATTGACAGGTGTGCACTTGGTTTGCCCACAGGGAAATGTACACTTATAATTTTCCAAGTGCTACCAAACCGAATGTTTGTAGCTTAGTTTTCCCATTGAACCAAGTTCTTGGGATCTCCAGTCATCATGGTTGGGTTACCACTACAAGCACTCTTAGAGTGTGGATTTCAAACCCATTCCCTCTAGCAACTTAGCCATTTGATCTCGGTTTAACCCTTTGGTTAGCGGATCCGCTAGATTATCTATTGACTTCACATAGTCAATTGAGATAATCCCACTTGAGATCATATGCCTCACAGTATTATGCCTCCGACGTATGTGTCGAGACTTACCATTGTACATAGCATTGTGTGCCCTTCCGATAGCCGCTTGACTATCACAGAGAATCATCACTGACGACACTGGTTTTTTCCGGCATGGAATGTCTTCTAGAAAGTTGCGAAGCCATTCTTCTTCTTCACACGCTTTATCCAAAGCGATAAACTCAGATTTCATGGTAGAACGGGCTATACAAGTCTGTTTCGTGGATTTCCACGACACTGCTCCACCTCCGATAGTGAAAACAAATCCACTAGTCGAAAATGAGTCTTTTGTGTCTGATATCCAATTCGCATCACTGTACCCTTCAAGTACAGGAGGAAACCTTGTATACTGCAGCCCGAAGTTCAAAGTATACTTCAAGTATCTTAGAACTCGTACTAGAGCTTTCCAATGTTCTTTGCTTGGATTGCTCGTGTACCGACTCAACTTGTTCACAGAACATGCAAGATCAGGTCTAGTGCAGTTAGTGATGTACATCAAACTCCCAATGACCCTTGCATATTCTTTTTGAGCTACCGGTTCTCCTCGGTTTTTGCTCAAATGTACATTGAGTTCCAACGGGGTCTTAGCCAGCGGACTATCAAAAGCGTTGAATTTCTTAAGCACTTTCTCTATGTAATGAGATTGTGTTAAGACAATTTCACCACTTGTCCGTACTATCTTGATCCCTAAAATCACATCGGCTAAGCCCATATCTTTCATGTCGAAATTTCATTTCAACATTTGTTTCGTTTCAACAATCACTTAGTGTCCACTGCCAATGATTAACATGTCGTCTACATAAAGACAGACTATGACATAGCCATTAGAACTGCTCTTTATATACACACATTTATCACACTCATTGATTTTGAAACCATTTGAGAACATCACGTTATCAAACTTCAGGTGCACTGAATAGGTGCTTGTTTCAGACCGTACAACGATCTAACAAGCTTACACACCTTTCGTTATTGCCCTGGTGCAACAAACCCTTCAGGTTGTTCCATGTATATTTCATCCTCCAACTCACCATTCAGAAACGCAGTTTTTACATCCATCTGATGAATTTCAAGATTGTGCAAAGCAGCAATCGCTAAAAGCACCCGAATAGATGTAATCCTTGTTACTGGTGAGTAGGTATCGAAGAAATCATACCCCTCTTTTTGTTTAAAGCCTTTGGCAACCAAACGAGCTTTATACTTGTCAACAGAACCATCTGCCTTATATTTTCATTTTAGGATCCATTTATATCCTAACGGCTTACACCCACTTGGGAGATCTGTCAACTCCCAAGTGTGATTTTGCATGATGGAATCAATTTCACTGTTGATAGCTTCTTTCCAGAACGCAGCATCTGGACTAGATAGAGCTTCTTTCAAAGACTTTGGCTCATCATCTAGCATATAGGTGATGAAATCCGGACCAAAGGTCTTAGCCGTCTTAGCTCGCTTACTACGTCTCGGTTCTTCATCCACAGGATCAGAACTAGTAGTAGCTTCAGAGGTTCGTTTCTCAGAACTACCTTCTGTCCTATCCTTATTCTTACAAGGATAGACATTCTCGAAGAATATAGCATTCCTCGACTCCATCATCGTTCCTTCAGTCAACTCGGGAATCTCCGATTTATGAATAAGAAAACGATATGCACTACTGTTAAGTGTATACCCAACAAAGATACAATCAACCGTTTTAGGGCCGATTCTAACTTGTTTAGGAAGTGGCACTTCAACCTTAGCCAAACACCCCCACACTTTGAGGTATTTATAAGACGGCGTGCGTCCTTTCCATAACTCATAAGGCGTCACATCCTTACCCTTAAGTGGAATTTTGTTCAGGATATAGTTGGCTATCAACACAGCTTCCCCCCACAAGTTCTGTGGTAATCCCGAACTTATCAACAAAGCATTCATCATCTTCTTAAGAGTTCGGTTTTTGCGTTCAGCAACACCATTAGACTGTGGTGAATACGGTGCCGTAGTTTGATGAATTATACCCGTCTCTGCGCATAACTCTTCAAACGGGGCAACATACTCTCCACCTCTATCACTTCGAATTGCTTTAATTCGACTGCTTAGTTGATTTTCGGCTTCATTTTTGAAGTTCTTAAAAGCTTCAATCGCCTCATCTTTACTTCTTAAAAGATAAAGATAACAATATTTTGTGCAATCGTCAATAAAAGTAATAAAGTACTTTTTACCGCCTCTAGTTTGCACAAACTTTAAATCACACACATCTGTGTGAATTAACTCTAGAGGTTTAGTGCTCCGTTCAACCGATTGAAATGGTAACTTAGTCAATTTAGCTTCAACACAAACTTCACATTTGTTTTGTGTATTAAATTGGTTCACTTTTAGGAAATCTAAATTTACTAAGCGTTTTATAGCATTTAGATTAACGTGTCCTAATCTACAATGCCATAAATCCGAGCACTCAACAAGGAAGTAAACAGAAGAAGCAATTTTATTAGCATTTTCTTTTGCCACACGGCGCATCGCCATTACATTCATTTTGAAAAGTCCATTGGCGAGATAGCCCCGACCAAGGAACCTTACGTACTTGCTCAAAATAAACTTTTCAGACTCAAACACTAGTCTAAAACCATGATTGACTAACAGCGAGCCTGAAACTAGATTCTTGCGGATGTCCGGAACATGCAGCACATTCTTCAAAGTCAGCTCTTTGCCTGAAGTCAGCTTCAAAACCACGTTGCCCACACCAACCACTTCAGACGAGGCTTGGTTCCCCATGTGCAACTTTCTACCTTCAACAGCTTTGTAGGTAGCAAACGAGCTCTTGTCCGAGCAAACGTGACAAGTAGCCCCAGTGTCGACAAACCACTCTCTCGGGTTGTCCACGTGATTGGCCTCGAACACAACGGCAGCCAAATCATCGTCATCCCAATCATCTTGTCGGGCCTTGCCTTTGCCTTTGTTGTTATGTTCCGCCAAATGCGCACCATAGTTAGTACGTTTCTTCTTTGGAGCCGTGCAATGTTTGGACATGTGCCCCGGCTTGTCACAATTGAAGCAATTGCCGTTGAACTTTGTCATAGGCTTCTTCCCTTTGTCAACTTGACCCGGGCGCTTCCTTTTATTGCTATTTGATGGTCCACCACGTTCCATCAAATTAGCCTTGGCCTCGATCGGGACTCGTGGTCTCGGATCCGCCTTTCGGTTATCGGCTTCAATTCGAAGCTTAACCACAAGATCTTCAAGAGTCATCTCCTTTCGTTTGTGTTTGAGATAGCTCTTGAAATCCTTCCAACACGGTGGTAACTTTTCAATCACCGCAGCAACGGTGAAAGAGTCGGGAAGGACCATCCCTTCAGCATGAACGTCGTGCACAATGAGCTGAAGCTCTTGCACTTGGTCCATTACTGACCGGGTGTCCACCATTTTATAGTCGAGGAACTTTGCCACCACGAACTTCTTAGTTCCGGCATCCTCAGTTTTGTACTTCTTTTCTAGAGCTTCCCACAGTTCCTTAGCACTAGTTACATTTCCGTATATAGAATATAAACTATCTACTAAGCCATTAAGAACATAATTTTTACAAAGAAAATCGCCATTGATCCATTGATCGTACGTCGTTCGTTTGTTGACGTCCGGCTCATTTTCTTCGACCACAGGAGCCTCCTCCTTGAGGTATCCAGCAACTCCGAGCGTGGTTAGGTAGAAGAGCATCTTCTGCTGCCACCTCTTGAAGTCCAACCCGGAGAACTTTTCCGGCTTCTCGGCTTGGCCATGGGGAATGGTCCTTGGAGCAACGGTGTTGGATGAAGACGCCATTCCAGCAAAGGTAGTTGATTAATTTTAGTCTTATTATTTGTCTTGCGATTGTAGTATCGTTTTAACCTCACTGGAATTACAAAGGAAGTACAGAAAGGTAGAAGTATAGAGGAACAAACAATTACAATATTTAACTGAATTGAAATAAAGCAAAGAACCGATGTGTAGATTCTGGTTCCGGCAAGCCGAGTCGAGGGGACCTCTCTCCGCAAGACAAATACGCCCCGGCTAGTGCTCACAGTTTGGCCGTCCTTCCGGCAGTAGCACCACAAATCCGGCAAGGTTCCGGCGAACTAGACAACGTCAAGAACTGGGAGCTTTCACTCGAAAGGATTCGTATGCAACAATATGAAGTGTGATCCATGGGAGTTACACCCTTCAAGCTGGACATGCACCATGTGCACCCACGACCCGGTCCACAGCCGTTATAGACCCGGATAGTCGATCTGCCGACCCGCTCCACGACCCGACTGTTTCTGTACCGTAAAACTGATACGGCTAAGTCCCGGAAGCCCACGTACGCCCAAAGTCAACCCAAAGTCCAAGATCCAAGTCCGAGGACGAGACGGGCAAGGGCAAGGGCAAGGGCAAGGGCACGGGCACGGGCGCGCGCGCGCGTGTGTGCGCGTGTGGGCTCATGGCCCACATCCTTGTGCACTTGATTACTCCACTTAAGTGTTAATACACTTAAATACACTTCTTAATTTGATTAAGAAATCAATGTGGGATTATTTAATGTGTCTTAAACACATTATCCCACACACCATAAATGCCCAATCGTGTGACCAACTTTAACCATTTATTTCTCACTCACCGAAAATCGGATTTGAGCAAATAAAAATACTACGATTATCTACTCATGACATAGAGTAATCGTACGGTATTTAATTTCTCCAAAATTAAATATCCCGGTCACGAAAAATCGGATAAAATGAGTCACACTCACTTTATTAAATCTTATTTTCCAACAAATTTGTGGATAAATTTTCATTGAAAAAAAATACAAAAATGACATAAAAATTAATCTTTTTTTTAACCTCATCCATGTTCACTCAAATGCTCAAACATGTTCACTCAAATGACTATTGTTCTGATTTTTTGAGGTATTTTCTTGAGTTGGTTTCTTATGTTCAATCCTAAACAAGTAAACATAAGCAAATTTGTTGGAAATTGATTATTATAATTAATTTATAAATTATATTTTCATTTGTAAATATGGAAAACTAGCTATCAATCCACAATCTACGTTTCGTGTCGACGAATTTTGTATATTTATAATCTCAAATCCAATTTCGGGAGAAAGAGATATTAATTATTAAAATTGACAACATGAAATATGAAAGAGTGACATGCATGATTGAAGTGGTGCGCCGGTTTGAGTTTATTCTTGAATCATTGGCTTGGAACATTGCACTGCTTCGATCTAAGGCTTGGAGGTGGTTCAAATGCGAACCAATGGCTCCAATCAAGACATTCATTCAGCTTAGGTGGTTAAACCATTAACCATTGCCTCCAATGGTTGCGTCCGTTCAACGAAAATGGTTCAAATGTGGAACAATGGCCTTATCCATTGCTTCCATTCACCTTAGGAACTTCAACCACTGATTGGTGGTTCGAACCATTGCATCCATTTGATCTAGAATCATTGGATCATGTGGATTGATCAACCAATATGATCCAATGGCCTACATTGATCCGAATCGAAACAATACTACCATTTCGTAAAGAGACACCATGACTCTTCGAATATTATAAATGTAACCCTCTGGATTTCATTTCCTCCACTCGAAAATGCAAAGCTTTCTAGACTTCTCTTCTTACCTAATGATCGATTGAAAGTCTCGATTATTGTTTTGGTCGTCGTAACGTCGTTTTTGTAAGTGCAACAAAATACCGTTGAAAAGTCATTGTATCTTGGTGGCAATTGTCAAAGTCCGTTTTGCATTGATATTGCGGGGCAATTTCGCCTTGCGGAAAGAGAGTCTAACTCTCGTCTCGACTTATAACCTACCCGTTATTCTATCCAATTATTTTCAAAGAAAAATTCATAATTTACCCAACAAAATTTACGTTAGTCTTGTATACGCTAGTTTCTGAAGAAAAGCAGTCTGTATACGTTAATTTTGATTAAGATTGGTTAGTTTTAGTAAAGAAACTCAATTAATTTCAGTAACTTAATTTTAAATTTGCTTTTTCAGAAAATTCATTTTTCGAATTTATGTACAGCGCCATTCAAGTCAATTTCTTTGCATTATTTGCATTATGAAAGACCATAATGCATTGAAAGTTAAACATTGAGAATTAATGTAGAAAATGGGAGGGATGAATTTCATTCATGTTTGTTCAATTTGGAGTCAAAATTATATGAGGAATAATATTAATATTAATGTCCTTTTAAATTAAATTATATGTAATATTGCTATTGAGTAGGATCAATTTGTGCCATTTAGCTATTAAAAAAAATGTGTCATAATATCTGATATTTTGAAATAGTTAAAGAGCAATGAAATCCGGTTATTTTTTTCATCGAATATGTCAGGATTCCACGGGTGATCTTAGTTAATCTTTCTTTTAATACACATAACTTATATCACGTGGTGTAGATAATATATTACGATCTATAAAATATTTGTGAATTTCAAATTCATGAGCTTTAATATTGTCATTTCATTATAATAACATAATTTTCTTATTTTTAAAATGTTGTTTACTAAGTATTTATTTTATTAGATAGAAATGCTAAAATTTCGTGCATTTTCCACGTTGAATGTTTGTAATGTATACATTTGTACAGCTTAGTTAATGTCGCAGTTAAGGATCATCCACAATTATGTACATAAATTAATATGTGGAGTCATTCCAAATTTTTCAATTTTTAGTGTTTATTGTTCTTTATTAATAGAGATTTTGAAGGTAGTGACGGCGAGTGTTCGTTTAATTAGACGGCGGGGGAGCAAATTGGATAGGATTTGGGAATTGGGTCCACACTCCACACGTGTGAAGCACAGGAGATCGGAAATCCTAAAAAATTTAAGGATTAATTGTCAAATAAATTACTATGTTTACACACTTTTACAAATTAGATACCATATTTAAATTTAGTGAATTATAATACTGTTAGTTTTGTATACTGGAAGACTTATCTTTGTATACTCTTCTGATGATATGATGATATGAAATGAAAGCTATTGCAGTTACTATTTGCATTTAGATTATGTTCTATAATTGTTTTATGCAATGTTCCATACACTTACATTGTAGATGATATGGTGTGGGGAGTCACACGGTAAGATCATATCATTAGAACCTTGTAATGTATTAAAGAGCTCACGGCTTAGATGGTTCTGAACACACCATTGGTACACCGTAGAATAATCTGATAAGTTAGTTTATCTTGACTAACTGATTATTCTAGTACACTCATTAGTGTATTGAGGAGGATCACGATAGGATACTGTTCTCTGTCTCTGACCCAGTTACTGAGAGAATAAAGATCCACAGAGTTCGGGTTCTGAACTCATGTGATATTGGCGAACATATGTGTGCGTTGTTTGTTACATTGATTTATCAATGAATGAGATCTTTTCGTAGATCAAATTCGATATATTGGGTAATAACAATGTATACATGATGTCTCGAGCAGTATGCATGAGCTCAGTGTCCTGGTGCGCCAGGTTGATGATGTTATCTTGAGGAAACACAAGTTCATGTTGAAACCCTGCAGGTGGAATTTATTCCGTACATGAGTAAAACTTGTGTGGTACTACTCAAGGTTTTATATGTTAATTAATTATAGCTGTCAGAGGCTGACATAAT
This sequence comes from Perilla frutescens, assembly GCA_026008535.1. NCBI lineage: Eukaryota > Viridiplantae > Streptophyta > Magnoliopsida > Lamiales > Lamiaceae > Perilla > Perilla frutescens. Next base: position 37,984,413 of record BRKX01000012.1, read on the forward strand.
TAATTAATGAACATTATATCTTAAACACAGGGAATGGCTGGACTAAAGGAGAAAGCATATTCGTAAATATGTATTAAATTGGTAGGTCAGTTTTACTTCTTTAGTGGAATAAAAGTAAAACTTAATTTATTTCATTATATCCTAAGTTTATTGGATATTGGATATTAAATAAATTAGTGGGCCAATTTAATATTCTTCTAGATCCCTGTTGTAGCCCAATTGACTGATAGTGGACTGGATATTGAACTTGAGATAGAGGCCCAAACCCAGTAGGGTTGGGAGTCCAATTTTCGGCCACCTCCCCTAAATATAGAGGAGGCGGGTTCGAAAATTTGGAGCATAATAATTCAGCCCCTCTTTGTCTGTCAAAGTTATCCACAGATTTCACAACCCTATCTAGTAGATTTCAGCCCACTTTGAATCTAGATACAGTCCGGGAATACAACAGAAGATCTTGGAGTAGAATTGTGAAGTGGCCGATTTTTCTATAGAAAAAGGCCGCCTACTGTGTTCATTCAACAGCAAGATTAGATCTTTAATCTTGTCCTCAGACCGTCTGACAATTGTAAGTAATTCGGATCTATGTCTTCCGCTTTATTAGATTCGTTTTACATGGTTTTGTGCGTGACGTGATAAACATGCATATGACATAAAAATATGATTTGCATGAACATGGATTAATGAACAACCAAATGATCATGCGGTGGTTTAATTCAAAAAAACCCCAACAACTGGTATCAGAGCGGGTTTTGGCACTATTCTAGGATTAATCCTAGCATAATTTCGATATACATAATTAAATTTGATGGTAAATTTATGGTGTTTAAATTTTCAGATTTAATTGGCCATGTATTTCGATTTTATGGTATTCAAAACTTAGAAGAATTTTTGATGTAAAATTCAAAAATTATAGTTTTGAGTAAGCTTGAATTTTCGGCCACTATGAAATAGGATTTGGAATGATATTTGATGATCTTCAAATTTTCAGATTTTATTTCATAAGTGTTCGAAAATTTGGAGATCAAATTTTCAAATTTGATGTGTTATAATTCCCTAATTTTATGTTCTATATTTTCGATACCTAGAATTAAATTTGGATGGATATTTGATCAAGATCAAAATTTCCAGATTTATTTTGGTAGTGGTTCGAAAATTTTGTTGATTAGAATTAGGATAGGTAATTTTTGGTGTATATCAAAAGTTATCTAATTCTCATCTAGATAGGTTTGAAATTAGAATCTTAAATTTGGTAATTTTTGAAGTTGATCAAAATTTTCAGATTTATTTTTCTAGAAAATTTCGAAACCTATGTTATTTAATTTTCGATTTTAATAAATTAATTTGGAGAAGATTTTGATAAAAATTAAATTTCCAGATTTGTTTATTGGTAAGGATCGAAAATTATGGTATTGGATTAAGATTTGATATTATTTGGTGTATATCTTAATTTACCTAATTTTAATCTAAATAGATTTGAAAATAAAATTTTAAATTTGAAAGAATTTGAAGTGGATCAAATTTCCAGATTTATTATTTGGTTATTTTTGAAATGAGTAGTGATTTTCAGCCAGATTCTGGCTAATAATTAATTAATTTAATTTATAAAACAATAATTATTCAATAAATTTACATTGATGCCCTCCATAATAATTAGGGCAACTCTATATGTGTTGGGGTTTTTTCGAATTGAACCACCGCGGGATCTAATTGGATGTTCATTAATCCTAATGTCATGTAGATCATAAATTCATGCATCTCATATGTTTTAATTAACCGAGTTTAATTAACATGCAAATCCGGTTTAAACGATTCTACTAAAGCGGAAACATAGAATCGAAAAACGACTTACAAATTAAACGACGGGCGAAGGACAAGATTAAAGGTCTAATCTTGTTGTTGTGTATGATGATGATTGGCGCCCCACAGTGATATTCCACTCCTTGATCTTCTGTTGTATTCCCGGACTGAATCTAGTTTCAGGGTGGGCTGAAATCTACTAGATCGGTATGGAATCTGTGGAGATAAAGAGAACACAAGAGGAGCTGATTATTAACATGAAAATTTCATCCCCCACCTCCCTATTTATAGGGGAGGTGGTCGAAATTTCAGTGTCCCAACCCTACTGGGTTTGGGCCTCTATCCCTTTTTCTATCTCCAGTCCATTAAACTCATATTGGGCTACAACAGGGATCTAGAAGAATATTAAATTGGCCTGCTAATTTATTTAATTTCTAATTTCCAATAAACTTAGGATATTATTAAATAAATTAAGTATTATTTTTATTCCACTAAAGAAATAATACTGACCTATCAATTTAATACATATTTCTGAATATGCTTTCTCCTTTAGTCCAGCCATTCCCCGCGTTTAAGATATAATGCCCATTAATTAATTATGTAAGCTTCTGACAGCTATAATTAATTAATATCTTATCCTTGAGTAGTACCACACAAGCTTTACTCATGCACGGAATAAATTCCACCTGCAGGGTTTCAGCATGAACTTGCATTTCCTCAAGGGGACACCATCAAACTGGCGCACCAGGACACGGTGCCCCTACATATTGCACGACCCATCATAAGTGTAAATGTCACAACCCAAGATATCGAGATTATTGATCCTATGAAAGAATCTCACCCTTTGATAAATCAAAGCTGCAAACACTACACGTATATGTCCGCCAATATATAGGGGTTAAGAACCCGAACTCTGTGGATTCTTATTCTCTCATTTAAGGTCAGAATAGAGAATAGAATCCTAAGTAGATCCTCCTCAATACACTTGACCATGTATTAGAATAATCAGTTAGTCAAGACAAACTAACTATCAGATTATTCTACGGCGTACCGATAGCAGGTTCAGTGCCATCTAAACCGTGAGCCTTTTAATACATTACAAGGAACCGATGATATGATCTAACCATGTGTTTACCCACACCATATCATCTACAATGTAAGTATAGAGAACATGCATATAAATATAACAATTTAAATGCAAACAGTGACTGCAATCGTATTCATTCTATGTCATCATAAAACCATTATTAATAATGTATACAAAAGACAGGTCTTCTAGTATACAAAACCAACAATATGCGCTTCAATTCAGAAGAAATCGAAAATGGAAAAAAAATAAAGAAGTCAAGAAAAGAAAGAAGATGAAGCTGCGCCCCTTTCTTCAGATCCGCTTCTGAAGTGATTTTAATAATTAATTACAAATCACTAATTTCATAAGAGAAGGATAATATAGTAAAAACATAACATTTAATAATTAACATAATTAATTTATTAATAATACAGCTTTATTAATCATCAAAAAATTAGATTTTGGCTAGCCAGAATCTGGCTGGCTAGCATTATTCTTTTGAAATTTATGATTAAAATTGGATAAGGTGTTTTTTGGATATATACAAATAATTATCAAAATCCAATTGTGATAAAAATTTAATTTTGGATAGGTTTTGGAAGATTTTGAAGGGGATCAAATCTTCAAACCTTATCCTTAAAGATTTAGATTCTTATGGATAATATTTGGATTAGATTTTTAATTTATATCAATATATCCAAGTATTATTTAATTAGGGTGGTTTGAAAATATTAAATAAATTTGGTGGATAATTTTAAATAATTTTCAGATTTATTTTAGTTATATTTTCGAAAACTACAAGTTTAAAATTGGTGGATAATTATTTTAATTTTCAACTTTTATCTTGTGGATAATATCGGATTAATTAATTTAATTAATTGTAAAAATTCAATTTTAATATTCATGCATAGATATCATATGTTATTTTATGTGGATCATATAATATATGATTGTTGGATTTGTAGACTGTGTTTGTTTGCAGGTTTACCAACTATCATGGCTCCTTTATTTTATGTGATGTATGTTTATGTTGAATGAATGTTGGTCGTATGCCGGTTTGGCTACGTGATTTTAATCCATGAGAAAATCCATGGATTAGGTCTAGGTTTTATTTTACGTTGTTTTAATGTAATAGATATAAAGCTGTTAGACCGAGTTTTTGAGTTGTAATTTTTATTCTAGCAATATTAGATTTTTTCTTTTGGAATAGATAGTCTGTATTGAATAAAGATCGGAGATCAACTCAAAGAACGAAAGTGGTTCATCACCAGAAAAGGAAGGTTCAACGGTTCACGTCCCGAAACCCTAAATGGAGCTAGGATTTTCGGCGAGGCGCGGTGAAGGGGGCGGTGATCCAGCCCTGTTTCCGGAGTTGACTTTCTAGTTTTATCTCATCAATCAACATGAGATATAAGCCATGATAATTGGAATATTACTGTTGCTTATTATGTTGAAGCATGCAATGGATGTTTATCATTTTATGTGATGTTTGCATGTTCGATAATGGGATAAAATGAAACCTCAAACATAAATAACTAAGTGGGAGAGATTCATACCAAAGTATATAGAAATCTCATACGGTCTCCATCAAATCTGGTTTAATTGAGAAGTGATGGGCATGCGCGTTGACATCGGTCTTCCTCCATATCGGATGTGTCATATCACATATTTCTCTAGAAATTAAATCTCCTAAGTGGATAGCTGTAGAACACTATTAGAACTAACTGACTCCCCCATCTAGAGAGGTTAAATTCGAATAGTGCTCTTGGTGCGAAGATAATGGTGTGCACACTTAGATGTAATTTATTGATAAATGTCCACACGATCGTGGCTTATCAGTTAGACGATTACATGACCGTGTTAGTTATCTAGCTATTAATTTGCTTGTTGTAAGGGAACTCAATTGGAGGCAAATTAAAGGTTTAACCTATTTAAAAATGAATTTTATAAACGTCCACACTATCGTGGCTTATAAAAGACGTTTTTAAAGTGTCGGTGGAAAAGTATATAATTTTTATGAGGATTTCAATTATATACTGTTTATCCTAAACGTGTTTGTGACTGTACTGCATGTTTTAATTTCAGTTATTTCATATCATCAATGGCACTCTCCAATCTATCCTCAATCCTCAAAGAAAACAAACTTGTCGGTGAAAACTATAATGACTGGCTTCATAACCTTAACTTAGTTCTTGTTGTTGAGGGACACAAGTTTGTGCTTGATGAGGTTTGTCCTCCACAGCCAGATGAGGGTTCTGACGAAGCCCAAAAGGTTGCATATGATAAGTGGGTTAGGTCTAATGAGATAGCGCGCTGTTACATCTTGGCATCTATGTCAAGTGTGTTGCAACATCAGCATGAACCTATGAAAACCGCTTATGATATCATGTACAACCTTAGGTAGCTATTCGGTCATCAGAACCGCTCGGCACGCTATTTGGCAATGAAGAAGCTAATGGATGGAGAATGTCTGATTCCACACCTGTTAGGGATCACGTTCTCATGATGATGGGGTATTTATCTGAGATCGAGACCTTGGGTGGAGAGCTAGATGGCGATTCTCAAATCAACATTGTTCTTCATAGCTTGTCCTCGAAGTTTGAGCAGTTCAGGCTAAATTTTAACATGATTAAAAGGGATGTCAGCCTGACTGAACTGCTCATAGATCTTCAGGCGGCTGAATTGCTCCAAAATAGTGATCCTCAGGCCCACATAGCTGAAAAAGGGGCGTCTTCTTCTGGTGGAAAAAGGAAGAAGAGAAACGCACCTAAAAAGGCTGCTGATGAGGCGCCTAAGGCAAAGAAGCCAAAGGCAAAGATTCCTTCTGAGGAATTCAAGTCTAAGACTAAATGTTTCAAGTGCGGCCAACCAGGTCACTGGAAGGCGGCGTGTCCTAATAAGAAAAAGAAGAGAGATACATCTCACACTCTGGTTGTAGAAACATGTTTAGCAACTTGTTCTATCCAGTCATGGGTAGTAGATACTGGAGCTACTGATCATGTTTGCATGTCTTTACAGGGGTTCATGGTAAAAAGACAGCTGAGTGAGGATGAGATCACCGTCTACATGGGCAATGCTACGAGAGTGACGGTTGTTATAGTGGGAGACATTGTTTTACCTTTCAGTAGTGATAGAACTTTGGTTTTGAAAAATTGTCTTTATGTGCCTGGTTTTAGGCGAAACTTGATTTCAGTTTCTAAATTGATTATGGATGGATATTCTGTTTCTTTTGATAACAAAGTAGTTATCTTTAGTGGTAAATATTTTATCTGTTCTGGTACATTGGATGAACACTTATACTTTCTTAAACCAATTGAAAACACTACACATAGACAACTATTGAATACATCGATCATAAACCCTAACAAGAGAAAAGAACCTTCGAAATTGAATCAAACCTATCTTTGGCATCTAAGGCTAGGTCATATTAACCTTAAGAGTATACAAAGGCTTGTAAACGATGGACCATTGTCTTCTTTGGTACTGAAATTGTTTCCTTTATGTGAATCCTGTTTGGAAGGTAAAATGACCAAGCGTCCTTTCCAGTCAAAAGGAAATAGATCCGAAGGGCTATTAGATTTGATTCACTCTGACTTGTGCGGCCCTATGTCAGTTCAAGCTCGAGGGGGGTTCGAGTATTTCATCACTCTCATTGATGATTACTCTAGATACGGTTATATCTACCTATTGCGTCGCAAGTCTGAATACTTTGAGAAATTCAAAGAGTTTAAGGCGGAAGCGGAGAAACGAACATGCAGAAGTATCAAGTCACTACGTTCTGATCGTGGTGGCAAGTACCTCTCAAGTGAATTTAGGGATTACATGGCAGAGAATGGGATTACATCCCAGTTGACTACGCCTGGAACGTCACAGCAGAATGGCGTGGCGGAAAGAATGAATTGTACACTATTAAAGATAGTTAGATCGATGATGAGTTATTCTGAGTTGCCCATTTCGTTCTGGGGATATGCTCTGGAAACGGTAGCCTATATTCTCAACTTGGTTCCATCGAAATCAGTTCCTGCCCACAGAAATATGGACTGGACGAAAGCCCAGTTTAAACCATATTCGGATTTGGGGTAGCCCAGCACATGTGTTGGACAAGGAAGCTGATAAGCTAGCTCCTCGTACTGAAGTAAGGCTGTTTGTTGGATATCCTAGAGGAACGAAAGGTGGTTTGTTTTATAGTCCTAAGGATCAGAAGATCATTGTTAGCACCAATGCTCGATTCTTAGAGGAAGACTATGTCATAAACCACAAACCAATGAGTCAAATCATCCTTGAGGAGTTAAGGGGTGGATCGAATCCTACACCGGTTGTACAAGAAGAGGAACCACCAAACACTGCACAATGTGTCACAGAAGTACAGGAACTGCCTCGTCGCAGTGAGAGGATTGTACGCCAACCTGATAGATTCATTGGTCTGGGAGAGGCCTCAGATTCCCTAGAGGGTCTCAATGAATTAGATCCCATGACCTATGACAAGACAATCCGAGATAAAGATACGGATTCTTGGAAAACTGCAATGGAGTCTGAGATTGGATCTATGGATCGTAATCAAGTCTGGAACTTGTAGAACCACAAGATGGGGTAAAACCCATTGGTTGTAAGTGGGTCTACAACCGCAAGAGGGGATCTGATGGGAAGGTTGAAACCTTCAAGGCAAGATTGGTGGCAAAATGGTATACTCAGAAAGAAGGGATCGATTATGAGGAAACCTTTTCACCGGTAGCCATGCTTAAGTCAATCCTGATTCTCTTGTCTATTACCGCTCATTTAGATTATGAGATTTGACAGATGGATGTCAAGATAGCTTTCCTAAATGGAAGTCTTGAAGAAAACATCCACATGAAGCAACCAGAGGGATTCATTGCTAAGGGCCAAGAGCACTTGGTGTGTAAGCTTAAGAGATCCATTTATGGACTTAAGCAGGCATCGAGATCTTGAAACATCCGATTTGACAAGGTTATCCAGTTATATGGATTCGTGTAAAGCCGGATGAGAGCTGTGTGTACAAGAAATGTGACGGAAACATTGTGGCATTCCTCGTACTTTATGTTGATGACATCTTGCTTATTAGAAACAGTAAGAAGGCGTTATCGAACATTAGGGTGTGGTTGTCCGAGCAGTTCGATATGAAGGATCTGGGTGAAGTCGGACATGTCTTTAGCATCAAGATCATTCGAGATCGCCAGAAAAGGATGTTATGTCTGTTCCAGGCAACTGATATCGATACAGTGCTAGCTAGATTTGGCATGCAAGATTCCAAGAAAGGTTTTATACCTTACAGGTATGGAATTCATCTATCCAAGGAAATGTGTCCCCAAACACAGTCTGAGATAATTAATTAATGAACATTATATCTTAAACACGGAGAATGGTTGGACTAAAGGAGAAAGCATATTCGTAAATATGTATTAAATTGGTAGGTTAGTTTTACTTCTTTAGTGGAATAAAAGTAAAACTTAATTTATTTAATTATACCCTAAGTTTATTGGATATTGGATATTAAATAAATTAGTGGGCCAATTTAATATTCTTCTAGATCCCTGTTGTAGCCCAATTGACTGATAGTGGACTGGATATTAAACTTGAGATAGAGGCCCAAACCCAGTAGGGTTGGGAGACCAATTTTCAGCCACCTCCCCTATATATAGAGGAGGTGGGTTTGAAAATTCGGAGCATAATAATTCAGCCCCTCTTTGTCTCTCAAAGTTATCCACAGATTTCACAACCCTATGTAGTAGATTTCAGCCCACTTTGAATCTAGATACAGTCCGGGAATACAACAGAAGATCTTGGAGTAGAATTGTGAAGTGGCCGATTTTTCTGTAGAAAAAGGGCGCCTACTGTGTTCATTCAACAGCAAGATTAGATCTTTAATCTTGTCCTCAGACCGTCTGACAATTGTAAGTAATTCGAATCTATGTCTTCCACTTTATTAGATTCGTTTTACATGGTTTTGTGCGTGACGTGATAAACATGCATATGACATAAAAATATGATTTGCATGAACATGGATTAATGAACAACCAAATGATCCTGCGGTGGTTTAATTCGAAAAAACCCCAACAAATACAGCATTTGAATTTATATGAGATTAAACATTCCCAATTTTTTCGATAAGCTAAGTATGACGTGTTTGGTCTATAAATCACGTTGACAATCACGTCAGCTCACATGTGTAACAAACGAGGTCGATTTTATTAGTTTTCTCGATATATTTTCTATTTTAGAAATAAATAATTATATAAAAAATAATTTTTCCAACAAAAAAAGAAGAGAAAGTAACAAAAATGACGCCGTTTGTTACACGTGTGTGCTGAAGTGGCTGCCAACATAGTTTTTAGAACAAACAAGGCATACTTAACTCGTCAGAATAATTGGGGATGTTTAATCTCATACAAATTAAAACGTGATGTTGTAATTTGCTAGGTTTAAATGTGGTGTTTAATTTGTAAAAAGGTGGAAACGTGATGATTTATTTGGCTTAATCCAAAATTTAATTACCTATACTTACCACTTATATATTATTATTAGCACAAATCTCACTTAACAGCGTGCTGATAGCTAAGTGTCCTAATAGGTCTGGATATATATATATATATATATTATTTTAAAAATTATATATTTCATTTCAATTATAATTTATTTCATTCCAAGTAAGGTTTATATTTAATTTAAAAATTTTGAAGTATCTAGTGCAGTGCACGAACTCACGCGTTGGTATGGAGCGCGTGCATTGTGCGAGCCGTCAGATAAAAAAAATAATTCTCTATAATTTTAGGGTTCACTAATTCCATTTTAAGGTTTATATTTATTTTAAAAAAATTAACGAGCACACACGCATTAGCACCGGATGAGTGCATCGCACAAACCGCCGATGATTCAAATTTAGGATTCACTAATTCCATTTATGGTATATATTTTTGGAAAAAAATAAAAAAAATCAAAAAATAATAAATAAATAAATAATCTCACCACACAGTGCGACGATCTCACAAGAGGTCGTCTTGTATTTATTTTTACGTAGATTTCATGCAGAGTAATGTTTGACACCAGTGGCGGATCTAGGGGGCTTGGGGGGGCAAGCCGAAAAATAATCAGAAATAGACAAGTAGGTTGTGGTTTCCGACGGCAACAACCCCCCTAGCAGCGACGGTGGGAAAAAAGAAAGAAGGAGATGTATCCAGATCCAAAGCGTCGTCGTGTACTGAGAATAAGCGTGTTGTGATTAGGGCGGCGAGGTTAGAGGAAGAAACAAGAAAAAAAAAAAAGATCATGGTTCTATTTTAATTCTTGAGTGAATCTGGTTTTCTTTATTGACTGTAATGGAAAAGAAAGTGAGAAAGAGATGGATTTTTCTAATTTTTTAATAGTAAAGTACCATTTCAAAATAGTTCCCCAAGTTCTCATTTTAGCTTGTATATCCCCTTAGTTAGGGGTGTAAATGAGTCGAGCCTACTAATGAGCTATTTGGGATCGACTCGGTGAAAGCTCGAAATCGACTTGAGGGTTGTCGAGTCGAGCTCGAGTTCGAGCTACTTGAGTAGTTACAGAGCTCGAGCTCGAGCTCCATAATAGTGAGCTCGACAGGCTCACGAGCCTTATCGAGCTTAATCGAGCTCTAGTGCAATTACAAATTTACCCTTAATCATTTAATTATTTACATATATATCATTAATAATTAAAATATATTTATTTAAAATTAAATAAATATAATTTTTTATTTAATATTTATACATAATCGAGTTGAGTCGAGCTCGAGTTTGTCAAGTTTGCTATCGAGTCGAGCTCGAGCTCAAAAATTTAAAGCTCGACCGAGCTCGAGTCGAGTCGAGCTTTGAGTTTTTCTTATCGAGTTTGAGCTCGATAAGGCTATTACTCGACTCGACTCGGCTCGATTGCACCCCTACCCTTAATTTTATTGTAAGGCTTTGTAATAATTTTGATTAAGACTATTTCATCCCTTAGAATTCATAAATCAGTTTTGAAGGTCATAAACTTTTAAATTCATATATTTTTAAGATAAATATTAGATTATATGATATATTTTGTTTATTTATTGACTATGCAACACACTGCACATTAATCCTAAGCTCCTAGTTATTTCAAGCAATTAAGGATAATATATAGATTATTTTTACGTGCCGTGTATGATTTTTTTTTTCATTTTAAGGTTATTTTCATAATGAAAATTATACGTGATATTAAAAAATGGTAAAATTCATTTGACATTTGTACGCCATCCAACTTTTAGCCGCACGACTCCCATGCAACAGTGCACCAACTACCCATCTGACTCAGCCACGTTACAGTGCATTAACCAACCCCCTTGAAAAAAAATTCTGAGTCTGTCACTACTTGACATAAATCGCCTCTGAATTTTGCAAAAGCTAATATGGATGTGGCTTTTTCCAAAAGGAACATGAGACGGGTGTCTGTGTAGTTCTATAGGATGGTGGAGTTTTCATTTATGAGAGAACCTACCACTTCCTTTGTCAGATTCGGGACGATGAAGGTGAGACTATGAGATTGCATGAGGATTAAGAATATATATAAATATGCATCATGTTATTTTTAAACTCGACTCCAAGGTAGTTTATGATGTTATCTGATCACCTTGTGTGGTTCTTTTTTAGTTTGAGTCTTTGGTTTTATATCATTGAGTTCTCGTTGATGAAATGGGTTCTTTTTTCTTCGAATTTAGTTTTTCATGCTGCCAACGTTGTGGCACATTAATTCACTAGGGGCTTCTCGTAATTTTGTGGGTGAGCTTCTCAAAACTTCATTTTAATCTAAAGCTTAGTTCTTGTTTTTTTTTTTAAATGACCTCTACAATATTTAATTTGAATGTAGGAATCATTAACCCTTTGTAGTAATTACGTACGGTAGTAAATATCATGTTCTATAATGAAATTTTAGTTGAAATCACCAAAGTGTCTATATTGAAGGTGGAGATGGGGATATCTTTCCACGTTTGAGAAAATATATTATTTTTATCTAGAGTATAAAAATCACATCCTTCATAATTGTGGGATATGAGTTGGGATGGAAAATATATGTTTGTTAATTTCTATAGTTCGTGCTATAAATGTGACAATAAAAAAAATATTATTGGTAAGAGTAAATGTGTATAGTTTAGATAATACATATTGATGTGAGCAATACAAGCAACCTAAAGTTTAATGGTATGAATTGATAATACAGATGGTACAAGTACGTATAAGAGATCAAATATATTAAAAAAGGAAAAGATATAAAAATGAATTTTCTTTGGAGTTCATATTTACGGGAGAGTTTGTTTTTATAGTTAAAATAAATAAAGTTCATAATCAATAAATGGGCCGTTTGTGATACGAATAATCAATGTTAATTGCGATGCGTATGAGTATCAGTTGATGGACTTGGGCCCGGTCCAATTTATTTTCGTATTTGCAGTTCGCAGTCATCAAAAAATAAGTTTATCATTCCCTTAGATTGATTAACTACCCCACCCCCTTTAATCATTCTCCTCAATTATTACCACACTCCTCAATCATCACCATCATTATTGTTGTAGTAGTTGTTGTTGTTGTTATTATTATTATTATTATTATTATTATTATTATTATTATTATTATTATTATTATTATCGATGTTATTTATTATAATAATAATATTATTAATATTTAATATTATTATTTATTTATTGTAAATATTAATATTAATAATTAGTTTATTTATTTATTATTATCATTGTTAATAATAATAATAATATATTTATTTTTATTAATTAATTTTGATATTTATTTATTAATGTTATTAATATTATTTATACTATTTTTTATTTATTGTTGTTGTTGTTGTTGTTATTTATTTATTATTATTAATTAATTTTGTTATTTATTATTATTATTATTATTATTAATTTTGATATTTATTTAGTAATGTTATTATTATTATTTGTATTTTTTTATTTATTGTTGTTGTTGTTATTTATTTATTTATTATTATTATTATTAATATTATTGTTAATAATTTATTTATTTATTTATTAATGTTATTATTATTATTATTAAAATTATTTATTTATTAATTATTATTTATTATTGTTGTTAATATTTATAATAATAATAATAATATTTATTATTATTATCTATATTATTTATTAGTACTATATTTATTATTATTATTATATTTATTATATATTGTTACAATTATTATTATTATTATTATTATTATTATTATTATTATTTACAATAGCAACAACAACAACAACAACAACAACAACAACAACAACAACAACCATTAATGAATTTGAAATGAACCAATCATTATCTATCACAATAACAATCATTCCATAATTGAACCAAACTACAACAATGCAATCACCATTCCGTGATTGACCCTTCAATGATATCCATTGTGATTGTCATTACTTAATTTGAACCAATGGGCCCCTAAATTGTTCTATACTTTCACAAATTAAATAAAAAAAATGTCAGCACAAGTTCTATAACAAGTAAAATTTTATAATATACTCTCTTTCAATTTAATTATCACTTTATAAAATCTCACATAATTAAGGTGTAAATTATTGTGATAAATATAATGTACCCTTCTCTCCACCCCAAATCAAATCATATTAATTATATTTTTCAATATATATTTTAATTAAAAATGTTATATAAGGTTTTGAAGGGGTAAAATTGAGAAAGAAAGCGTAAAAATATGATAAACGAAAAATATTTTGAACCTAACAAAAAACTATGAAATGATAATATATTAAATTGAAATGAATCTGTAATTAATAACTACTAAATCATCATGCACACAAGTATAAGATCAATCAATCAACCAAGTTAATTAGTACTTGCCAAAAAGACTATATTTTATGAGATTGTAAATATATTTAATAAGATATCACACCCAGTTTCCAAGTGTATTTATTTTTTTGTGTGGTTTGCAGATTATACGCGAATAAGATTTAAGTACGGAGCACGAGGATCATGGAGCATCAATGGTTTCGAGATTGCTCCAAAATCAAATCGTGACTAAATTATAGTTTTAGGTTAAACCAAAATGAATGTCTCCTTGATACGTGCATAACTACCATAAAAATCGTCAATGGAACGATTTAACAAATTAATACACTACCAAGGTTATTTCAAAATTCATTCACAAACTTAAAATACAATTAATATTATACTTAAAAATTATTCATAATATATTGTTTCTAGAGTTGTCAAAACGGGCCGGGCCCCCGGGCCGGTCCGTCCCCGCTAATTTTTTAGGCGGGTAGGACTTTTGTTTTGAGGCCCGTTTTTCTAGCGGGCCTGGACGGGTAAGCTCGCGGCGGGGCGGGCTTTGGCGGGTAAAGCCCGCCAGCCCACAATTATTTTTTTTTATTTGTATTATATAATGGATAAAAAATAAGTTAATAATAGTTTTGAAGTTGATAAAAGTAGGTAGAGATATGCTTGCACAGTTGCACTATAGGCGTGAGTACCAATATTGAGATGCTTATATCTCACTTCAATTGTTCCCAACTCTACAAATTAATTGAAAAAGGAAAGATAATTAGTTAACAAACATTGTTAATCAGCTATAGCCTATAGGCCAACTGATGAGGCAGAGGCACTGGCCAGTGGCCACTGAGGCATTTGAAAAAAAATAAATAATCAAATACATATATTATATATACCTATCAATTTTGTTCCTATGCTTCAAGCTTTCAACAAGAACTTTAAATTATCATCTTCGACAGTATTAACCAATCTCTCGACCAATTTCCTCTTATCTTCATAGCCAAGATTTTCGACATAAGTTAAATGCTTAATTATAAATAAAAAGATATTTTCTGAATGTTTACATGAATAAATAAATAAAATGAGAGAATTTAAAAAAAAAAAATCAAAAAGCCCGCGGGCCAGCCCGCCAACCCACGGGCTTAGGCGGGGGCGAGTAGGACCCTGTTTTTTCGGGCCCGCCCCTCTGACGGGCTTCCCCGCCCCGCCAAAAGGCGGGCTATCCGAGCTCGCCACCCGCCCCGCCCTGCCGGTCTGTTTTGACAACTCTAATTATTTCTCAAACCACCCTTTATAAAATTTTCGATAGTACCTGTTATTTCTTTTTTTGAAAGATAGTACACACACATATATTTGAAACCTTGGCTATTGAGATTTGGTTGTGGTTGTGTAGTTGGGATAATTCTAAACATATACCCCAAATTTCTTTTTTTTTTAGCACTCATTTATAATTAAAATATAAATATTATTTGAATATATTTTTTTAGCCTTATAACCTCACTAATTAAAACTAACAAAATAAAATCCATACTTTCTACCTTATAGCCATGTTGTCTTGCAAATTTTTATTGCTTGTGATCTCAAATCTAAACTTCCAAATTAGAGTATTAAATCTAAAACCAACGAACTCGAATGAAGTGAATTAATATGCTTTTAAATTCACAATTCCTTCTTCATTTCATATATCTCTTTTAGTTTGTTTCCCCTCATCATCTCTAGACTAGGCATCTAATTTCTTCTAAGAAGATTAAATTTTGGTTTCTTTTTTGGATGATTTCAAATCCATTATCCTTTAATTACCCCTTTTGCACCCTCAAATCCTCAACTTGTTAATCATGTTCTTCATTACTGCAAGTACCTCGTTATACCCATTGATACCATCAATCTCATGTAGTATAAATGAAATTTTAAGCTTCATTTGACATGCTTCTCGATATAAACATTAATAAGTTTCCTTTCTGGTTGATTTTGTCATAACAATTTTTTAAAAGTAAAAAATCAAAATGAGTTTACAATTAAAGAAACGTAATAATTTTTTGGTGTTTTTTTTTCTTGTTAAGAAATTTTCAATCATAAAGAAGATTATGTTTGATGAGATCTACCAATACAAAATAAAAGCAAAAGAAAAAGGAAATTCCCCAAAAAAAAAAAATCATTGCAAGTCGTTGGCAAAAAGATAAATAAATTGTGCAGTGGGGGATAAGTGGAGAACCAGAGGGTTGGGACTGTGAAAAAAAATCTCCATCACTAATTAAAATATAAGGGGCTATAAGGACAAAATAATAAATTTAATTAATATTTGTATTTTAATTATTTATGGGGGCTGCAAAGATAAAATTAAGGGTTATGAATAGAATTTTCCGTACAGTTGCCTAAACACCTTATCGATGAGAATTTTGTTGAATAATTGTGCTAATTTTATTGCACACGCTTTAACTACTTTTCAGTTTTGGTTAGTAGTCGAGTTTAATGGACGTTGTTTTTTTCTACATGATTTTATAATCGTTCAGCTATGAGTTTAAAGTATTGATTTAATTGTATTGAAAAAAAACCGTCGTAACTTTTAAATGAAGTTTTATATAATCTATTTAAAACAAAACTCCAATGATTTAAGTAAAATACACTAGACAAGTAAACCTATAAGTTAATTGCCATAATTAAACTTAGCCCAAAAGGATACATACACTCTATTTTATTTGGCTTATAGTCCAAGTATACTTATTATGTTCAATTTTTATGTATCCATTTATATGACAGAACAATTCATATGTGAAAAATAAATGTGGGATATTAATTATATATACCATCAAAAAACTCCTTTATTTCAATAAAAAATGGTTTAGTAACACAGCATATCTACATTTTGTATCAAAGATGCAGCTCTTTGATTAAATTTACAGAGTTTTACCGATTCAGATTCCAAAATATGAATTATCTTATCTATCAACTTAGGAAATTTGCAAGATAAAAATTATGATCTTAGTATCCGAATGATTGAAGCTATTTAATAAAGGTTGAAAAAGTCATATGTTTTGGGCTTTAATTATTTAAAAAAAAAAAATCCATGAATCATTAGTATAGTAATTTTGACTGAAAATTAAACAATATGTCACGAACTATTAGGTTATAACAAAAATGTTATAAACTATGACAAATTACACGTTATATTTCAAATTATTGATAAATTAATAATTTTATACAGAAAGTCAAATGTTGGCGATAGAAATGCGAATCAAAACACTGTATTCTTTCATTCCCAACTTTAAACTCACACTTTTCACTTAGTTAGGTTTTTGAGTTTTTCATACTTGTGCAAAGAATTATTGACAGCAACGTCGTTTTTTGGTCCCCAAAATATGATTCTTGGGATAAATTTATTAACTTGTCAATAATTTCTAATATATAACATAATAATTAATAATTCATGATATTTTTTGTGAAAACTTTCATGCAACAAGAAAGTGATTTGCCCCAAATAAATTAGAACTGAACACATATTTGACCACTTCCATGTTCCATCCCAAAAAATTGTACATTTCATCGGTGTGTAAATAACTAAATATATATATATATGTGTGTGTGTGTATATATTAAAAAAAAAAGACGATAAATGGAGTCCTAATCATGAACAAAACATACTTGAGTTTTTACAGTGAGAGAAATAAATAAAAAGCATAAGTTTGTTTGTTTTTTTTTAATAAATAAATAGCAAAAGTTGTGTCCCCTCTTCTTACTTTTCATATTGCCGCAGTAATGGGTTGTTTTTTGTCGGAATTCATTTTCTCGCCTGCACCATAACTCTCTTTCTATCTCTACTTCCAACTTCACGGCTCTTCTCCGGCGAGATCTCCGTTCCGGTAATTTCTTCCACATATCTATTCCGTGTGGATTTATGCCTTTTGATTTAGCGATCTGTGAACTTCTTTCTGTTGATGGTTTGACATTTTTATGTTTTTTTTTTTGTCATCTCTAGGGTTTCGTTTATTATATCAATTGACTGTTATTTCCGAGCGTTGATTGTTGTTTGTATGAAATTTTGTGGAATTTGAGTGTTATTGAAGCGAATTAGAAGTTTTAGTAAGGATGTGAGATGATATGGTGGAGACGTGGAGTAGAGATTAGGATCGTTCAACTTTTCTCTTACTGGAACTGTTGATATTTTAAAGAAAATGTGTTTGATTTCCAGTGCAGTTGTTGTTTTGATGTCACCACTATGTGGAAGTCGGGAAATAGTGTTTTTGCAAGGTGTTGGATTCTTTATGTGTAACATGCTGCTGTTTGTGTTTATCTTGTCATCTCTTTAGGGTTTATGCTTTGTGGATGCACATGACTGCTGGTTTGTGATTTTTGTAGGTGATCTGTGTGTGTGTGTGTGTGTGTGTGTGACAATGTATATGTACACTATACTTGGAACTCTTGAAATGTTTTGATCTTTTTCATATTGGTGACTGCCTTGAATTGTAAGTAATAAAATGTCTACATCATTTGTACGTATACAATTGCAAATGGTCGAGCTTTCGTTCAATGTTATCTTTTTTCTTCATGCTATTTTATCTGTTTTCCGGTTGTGCTTCTCCGCCGAGTTTTGTTTCATGGGGCATGGAATCTGGATTCTTATCAATATTTCTGTCTCCAATAGGAACGTGTCCAAAAACCTTGCCAATATATAAAAATAGGAGCGAAGAGCTATACAAATACCCATACACGAGCCTAGGTCAGACCATCCAAAAGTATATTTTTCCTTTTTTTCTGGGAATGGAATGCAGTCCTTTGTCCTCTAACTGAAGTGGCAGATAACTCTGGTTGTCGATTTTTTTTAAATAATTAATTTTGGTGTTATAAGAAGTGGTGCTTGGCTGCCTGCATTTTTAGGGTGTTCTTTCGTCTCTCGTTTCTTGCAAATCTTATGAGTGGCATCTTGGTTTCTTTGTTTGAAATATTTATAATGCGAGTATCTAATCTTGAATGTTTGGTTTCAGAGTATCTTATTCTCTATTAGATAGCTGTTAATACTAAGTATAAGATTTGGAGCAGGGCATGCTATCAAGATTGAGAAGAACTTCGCTTTCGTTTCTTGTAAAATGTGTTTCAGCATTGAAGTTTCTCTATCCTGTCAATGCATTTCCAGGAAATCATATGATTTTATAATCTTCATAGTCATAGACAACCTTCTTTTGTTTGCAGTTGTCGCTGCAATATTTCCCTGTGGTCCAAAAGTAACTTGGCGAGTTTTCTTTTCAGAAAAAAGTAGATATGCAACACACTGGTGCAAAAGATACCCAACTTCGTGAAAGCAGCAACCAAAAAGTTCACCCCCAACCAATGGAAGAGGCAACAAATCAGAACCCTGAAGCTATGGAAGCATTAGTGTCTAGGATATTCACAAACATCTCCTCCCTGAAGTCAGCTTACATTCAACTTCAAGCTGCTCATACTCCTTATGACCCTGACAAAATTCAAGCTGCTGACAAGCTTGTAATATCAGAGCTAAAGAATCTTTCTGAACTCAAGCATTTCTATAGAGAGAATAACCCTAAACCTGTCTGTGCCTCTCCACAAGACTCTCGATTAGCCGCTGAGATTCAAGAACAGCAGAGCCTGTTGAAGACATATGAGGTCATGGTTAAAAAATTTCAGTCTGAAATTCAGAATAAAGATTCTGAGGTGCTTCAATTAGAGCAGCAGATCCAGGAAGCCACTCAGAAACGAGTAAAACTTGAGAAGAACCTGAAGCTTAGGGGCTTGTCAACGAAAGAATCAGAAGGGAGTGGTAGTGAAATGGGACATTTCTCGACGGATCTATCCCCTGATCTTTTCAGGTCAGCTGTAGAAGCTGCTTCCAGGGCCATTCATGACTTCTCCAAGCCATTAATCAACATGATGAAAGCAGCTGGGTGGGATCTTGATGCTGCGGCGAACTCCATTGAACCAAATGTTGTTTATGCAAAAAGGGCTCACAAGAAGTATGCCTTTGAATCTCACATTTGCCAGAGAATGTTTATTGGGTTTCAGGACGAGAGCTTTGGCGTGCAACCAGAAAATCAGCCTGCGACGAAAGAAAGTTTATATCAACAGTATCTTGCTTTGAGGGAAATGGATCCACTTGATGCTGTGGGCCAGAGTCCAGATTCAATATTTGGAAAGTTTTGCCAGAGGAAATACCTCGATGTTGTTCATCAAAAGATGGAAGCGTCATTTTTCGGAAACTCAGATCAACGTAATTATATAATGGGTGGAGGGCATCCAAGGACAGCTTTTTATCAGGCTTTTCTGAAATTGGCGAAGGCGATCTGGCTTTTGCACCGGTTGGTGCATTCTTTTGATCCTTCGGTTAAGATTTTTCAGGTGAAGAGGGATAGTGAGTATTCAGAAGTTTATATGGAAAGTGTTGTGAAAGATTTTGTTGTAGAAGATGGCGATGAGAAACCTAAAGTCGGTGTGATGGTCATGCCGGGTTTTTGGATAGGTGGTAGCATCATCCAATCCCAAGTCTACCTAACCGGTGTTAAGGTCACAGAATAAACAAAACTCGTTTAGTTTCCTGCTCAAAAATCCTTGATTTGTATGTAACTCGATGTGTGTCCCAGATATGTAGAACTTGCACTTCTCTTCTGTTTCAGCGTCGAAAAGCTGAGTTGGACGAACCAGTATAGAAATGCATGTCCTCAGGAGAAAACTGTTGTCGTATAGAATGTAATGTGCCCATGACAATGGAACTGGGAGAAATTCTCCACCGCGTTTCAAGACTTTGTTTCATGTTAATGATGTATTTGGCCATAATCCAGATTGAATGGCTTGTTTCTCACAATGAAAATGTAGGATGTAAATAGTTTCATTTTTTAGTCATTTCAATTTTCAATGCATGTGGATTTGTTAATTGATGACATAATATATTAGGAGTCTATTCAAAATTGCAACGTTTATTCTCTGTTGCACGCTCGATCAACACATTTGATTTGATAATGTTATGGCAAATTTAAATACATCCTCAATTTCTAACAAACCAACCAAATCTTCATTTTTGGTATATGACTAAAAAAAGTAAATAACTAATGAGTAGCACTTACGTGCACAACCCGTTAGGTGTGACTATTTTCGGCAAGCGCGTGACACCCACATGAGTCCTCGCGCGCCCCATTCATATTTTTTTCTGGGCAATTTTCAGATTTTTTTTCGATTTTTTTAATTTTTTATTTTATTTTCTGTATGAGAAGTCATGATAGAAACATCAAATAAGAAATAATATCATTTTTTCTTAATTATGAGCGAAAATTAATTTTTATCATAGATGTTAAATCATATTTGAAGATTGTAGTTTTGTTTTGGAAGGAGAATTATCAAGTCAAGCAACGTCTTGAAATTGAGAATTCTAGTACCATAATTCAATTGTAGTACTAATGTAGATGAGTCGAATAAAGGAATGTCCTTGTTCAAATTTATTTGAACTTGTATATGAATTTAATTTAGAGCATGGTTTCTGTGCCCCCTTCCTTCCGAAAAAACCCCCTAAAAAACACAAAATAAACGCCTAACCCCCCCCCCCCCAAAAAAAAATACAAAATAAATCCCTAAAAAATAAAAAATAAACCCCTAAAAAATCTTGAACCTAAAAAAGTCAGGAATTCCTAAACTCTAAACATTAATTGGAATGGAAAAAATCACAATTTGAACTAAATAACTAGTATAAAATAACTACCGGACGCCTTACTTTTTAATGACGCTGATGATACTTTTCAAATTTTGAGTGATACGTTTTAGTGTTGCAGTTGATACTGATTTTACTGGATTTTTTTATTTTTTTTTGCAGGTTAACCCGCGTTTTGACCCTATCCGTCTCAAATAAATCTTATTTGCACCTGGTGCATGGAAGTTATTGCCTTTAATTTATAAATTAATAAATACTTTTATATCCTAGTTTGATTTTCATCCTACCTTAAATAGAGGCTGTCGAATAATCTGCAAATTTGAATGTCCAAGCAAAGTTGGTCTGCAATATTTTTATGGTTGTAATTTATAAGTGAAGAAAATCTTAGAATAATCTAGTATCACTGGATTTCCCTTTTGAGAGATCATATTCAATACAAAAGCAAGTCGTTTTTGACTTAGCGGGATGCATGGACCATGAAATCAGCTTTTAATTTGGATTTCTAATTATTGACCGGTTTAAGAAAATCTTGTCACTATTTTTTTAATGGTACGTGATCGACGAAGTGGATGAACTCGTGACTAAATATTACGAGTTTAATTTTCCATTTTCTATTAATACTTTTTAGATTGAGCTCGTCTTACATGAGTACTCATGACAATTTGCATCTTATGCATTGTATGTGAATGCTGACCCAAAATGCATGGGTTGTAAAAATGAGTTTCCTTAATTTTCGTCACCAATTTTTATTTTATTTTTAGGTATATATTTGTATCATGTGAGATAAAAAAACATTATTATTTACTCATTTACATCGGAATAAAAACACTTTTAATTAAGATGAATCATCAAAGATTGACAATATGTTGCCCTCAACAGGATTATATTTAAAGGAAAAAAAAAGAAGAAAAAAAGAAAAGAAAACCTTACCTAGATTAATATTACTATTATTTATTATTATCATCATTATTAGGCCTTGTAAATTGACCAGGAGCAGCTAGCTAGCTGTACGTGTAAAATTAACTTGTTAGTTAATCAAAGTTACATGATTATTTTCATATATTTATTTCAAATTTTTAGTCATTTGTCGAGACAAGTCGCCGAACATTAATCCGACAAGCCTGCTACCTAGCTGCCATAATCTGTTATTTTAATTTTATTTATTGCTTAATTAATGTTTGCCAATTTTTTTCATTGATGTTTATCTAGAAAACTATATTAATAGCCATGCACCATACACCGGCCAACATATGATTTCAATCGTATGTGTACATTTTGTTTAGATATATAATTCTTAAAATATCGAAATCGGTCCACATCTAATTTTTTGTTTCACCACTATGCATGTATATTTTTTAGATCGCCCTATATATGCATGTATTGCATATTTGCATAAACATATATAAATGTAAAATTCAAAACAGAAACCATTTTATACACCGCTCAAAATTAGGACATGATGTAAATAGTACTTCTTCCGTTTCTAAATAAATATTATTTGAAAATTCTCATATTTATCCTCATTTAATGTATTTAAACATTCCTATTTAACTTATTTAATGTACTCATATAATTACATGTATATAAAATAATTTAATTACTTCATTAATATATATGTGTATTTATTTAGGACAACATTTATTCATTAAGCAGAAGAGTATTATATTGTATAATTTTGAATTTGAATCTCATAGTCTATATAATTAATTAAAAAGGTAACTTCCCTAGCCAAGTTGCTCCAACAAGAATTAAGCATTTTGTTACTCCCAATACTAACCACCTGGCTCCTAGAAACCCTACACGTGCAGAATAGTAGTAAAATAGATTAAATTAAAAAAAAAAATTGATATTAGAAAACCCATGAAATAAGTTAGTTTTGACTTTCGAGTGGAGAAAATAATTAAGACATGCTTAAATATGTGACAATTGACTTTCCTCTCTCTATATAAGCCACGAAACCCTGTAATTTGATTTTCAACTAATTAATCACAAAAACTTGCAAGAACGATGAGGCTCTCTCTCTTCCTTCTCTCTCTTCTCATCTCCAGCTCAGTCGAAGCCGACCATAATCCGACGGTCCGAAGACACTCCCGAGCTAGGGCGTTCATCGAGTTACAGTGTCACAAAACGCTCTATCCCGACTTATGCATCCGCTATCTCTCATACTACGTTACCAATTTCACCAACACCTTGAGTCATCAGAAACTGGCTCAGATCGCACTGAAAGTGAGCCTGGACAGGGCCGAGTCAACGCGGGCCTACGTGACCGACGTGGCCAAGGAGTTGAAGCTGAACAAGGCCAACTATTACTATTACCAAGCCATTAGGGAGTGTTTGGATCAAATAAATGATGGGGTTGCACAATTGTCGAATTGCATGAGAGAGACGCAAATGATCAAGGAAAATGGGGGGAGTGATGGTCATGATTTCCCTTGGCATGCTAGCAATGTCCAAACATGGATGAGCGCGGCCCTAACCGATGCGAGCATGTGTATTATCGACGGCTTTTCGGGCCGGGCCATTGGCGGGAAGACTAAGGCCTTGCTTAAAGCTAAGGTTTTGAATCTTGAACAAACAACTAGCATTTCATTGGCATTGTTCAATAGGTTTGCTGCCAGATATAAGTCCTCTCATCATAATAAACCCTAATTCTAGGCCCTTTTGAGCAGTTTAAATTGGATGGATTTTCCTTAACTTTTCGTTGATGTTTGTTTAATTAATTTGTTGTAATTGTAATTAAGGGAAAAGAATGTGTGTGAGTACTGTGTTGTGTCCGTATATGTATATATAGAGTCAACTTTTTTTTAGCCACTTAAAACTTTAAAAAACTTATTTTAGCCACTTATTTTTAAACATATTTATTTTAGCCACTTTAGACTAAATTACCCCGGATTAAAAAAAATATAAAAAAACAAAAAAATAGAAAAACAAAAATTAAAAATACCAACTATGTCTTCCTCCAAGTTTTTGCTAGAACAAGTCGTTAATCTCTTTCCCACCCCACCCACGCCACTCCATGTCCGACCAACACCCCCCCGCCTCTTTCCCTTCTTTCCTCAATCATCTATTGCGCGTCAAGAAGTCGTCTCCAACATTATTTTCTCGAGAATGACGGAGTTCTCATCGAACAACGGTGAGCCGACAACTATTTACGGCGACCGCATAGGGCTAGCCGGAGGGGAGAGAGAAGGCAAGAGATGGAGCTGTGGACGACGGGATGGGTTGGCACAGGCGACTGCGCGTCGGGGCTGCACGCAGACAACTGCGCATCCGAGCTGCGTGCAGGCAGCAGCGCGTCGGGCAGCGTGAAGGCAGCTGGGCATCGGGAGCATGCGCGTAGGGCTTCGTGTCGGGCTGCGCGCGAACTGCTCGTCAGGCTGTGTGTCGAGAGCAAGCACGTCAGGGTTGCGCGCAAGAGCTGCACGTGGGGACTTGCGCGCAAAAGCTTCTGTGCAGGGGTTTGCGCGTCACCATTTTTTCCGGCGACTTAAGGTTCGCCGTCTAAATAATAGACATAGACGAGATGTGGAGGGAATGCAACACGTAGAGAAAGAGTAGAGCAAGATGAAAATGAGGACGACGACTGCTACCTACTGTGCTGGACCTTCGACCCGGCATTCTACCTTTGTCGAATCGAAACCGTGCTCGAACAGTTGAGCGGCAGGAAAGAAAGATGACCTTACCTTCAATTGTTGTAAATGGTTTCAGTGAGAACGATTTGAGTATCCCCTAACTTAGGATTGTGAGTGTTGTTGAAATTGTGGAGTGGGCTTCTTATTAAAGCAAATATTGCAGTGGTTGCTGAAATTGTGCAGCTGTTCTTCTATCTTCATCGGAAAGGGGAGGTCTTCTATTTTCACCGGAAAAGAGAAAAAGGAAGAGAGTAGAGAGAAGAAAAAGGGGAGGAGAGAGAGGAGTGATGTTTTATTTCAAATTAAAAAAATTGAAAATGATAAAAAGATACTACCTCCGTTTCATAATGTTTGTTGTTTTGTTTTTTTTATCTGGAATTAAGAATTAATTTTGTGGACAAATATACTCATCCCTTATATATGCCATAAAATCTAATTCATCTATATTTTTCTAAAAAATAACAATATTTTCTCTCTCCATATATTTTTCTCTCTTCATATATTATAGGTAAGTTAGAATCAAAAAATCTTGTAGGATTTGACAGGGTTAAAATTGGGAGAGAGGATGTCAAATTATATAAAACAACAAACATTTTGAAACTAAAAAAAAAAACCTTAAACAACAAACATTATGAAACGGAGGTAGTATATTAATTGAAGGGTATTTTAGTAAAGATGGATAAAATAAATAATTTTAAAAATTTGTGGCTAAAAAATGTTTTTTAAATTTTGAAGTGGCTAGATTCCCACATTGACTATATATATATATATATATATATAGAGACACACACACACACATAAAAAGTTTTGAGATTGAAATTTCTTGGAGTGCATGCAATCATGAGCTTTCTTTTTTATTTCCCTTAATTAATTAGGTTCTCTCTATCACACACACACATATTTATCCATGAAGAAATGCTCGTGATTTTTCAAACACTTATTGTTGGGTTGAACTTCCGTCTTTTGTGGTAGGCCTTCTCGATAGTTCATGTTCTTCTGCTTCTTAATAAAATATGAGTATTTGGTTGTAAAAAAAAAAGAATTGACGACGACGAAGATCTTCGTTTTAAATTAATTAATTTGATAGTATTACCATTATGCACTCGATGAATTTAAATATGGGAGTTTCTAAATGCACCACTTAATTAACTCTTTGAACCACTAAAAAATTAAATGAAAAATAAAATAAATACGAAATGACATACTTAACCTTTTATTACTTGTATGCACTACAATAATTACTCAATGCACCACAAAATAAAATTAAAAATAAAATAAAAAATAAAACAATAGAAAATATATTATTAAACATATTAAAATCTAAAATAACAAGATCCAAACAAAAAATCACTCTTCAATCCCTTCACCGACGCTGATAATCCCACCTCACCCGAACCTTCCTCACCCACAAGAAGCCCTTCTTCCGGCGCCAAAGATGATCTCTCTGCCGTATTCCGCGGCGTCGCAGCCTTTCTTGCGCTGCCACCAACGGCTTCTTCGTCCGGGCCCTCTTCATCGTCGGGGACAATTGAGGGTATAAAAAGTGATTTGGCTGAAATTCAGGGCACCTTCAGAACAGGATTGTCGTTGATTTTGTTGAAGATTACTTCAAATCTACTGCAGCTCCAGAATCAACTCAATGATGGAGATGAGAATGATAACGTGGAAGATGATGAGGAGGAGGAGAAGGACGACGACAATGAAGAGTGATTGGGAATCAGTGAAGAAGTTTTGGGTTTTGTGTTGAAAATTTCGAGGCGGCAGAGAGAACTCTTGAGTTCGAACTATGTGGAAGGTAATTCTCCAAGTTCCGTTCGAAGTTTGGAGTTCGAATTTCTTAAACTTGTTCGGCTTCTAAACGCCGAACACAAAAAAATCTGAAATTTTGTCCAAGGCTGGATCGACTTCTTCAGTTCGAACACATACACAAAATTCGGCATATCCAGTCCGAACAGAAACGCGCAGCACAACAAAAACAAGTCACCAACACCCACATAAACCTCGATTTTTTTACCACAATCAACTCATATTAGCATGTAATCATTCTAATAACATATCCTAGCATTTAAAACTATTGGAAAACTCAATTTAAATAATGACCCAATAATTTTTAATGTTATGAAATAAAATGTATAAAATAACAAAAATGGAACATGGAAAATGGTTGCACGATTACTTCAACAATTTTTACGGTTTTCCCTTTTTTTTTATCTCTTTTTACGTTTTTTTTAAATGATTTTAGGTTTGTATTTTCTTATTTTAAGTTTTTTTTTAAGTAAAAAATATATTTTATATGGAAGGGTATTATAGTCAATATTAGTGGTGCAAAGAATAAAAAAAGTGGTACATGAAGAAGCTGTGGTGCAAATAGAAACTCCTTTTAAATATATCAATTTACAGTTGTGATAAAGTGCTTTCTATCTAGCTCATTTTTTGTAGAGTGTGATTAACTCCGGATCCCCGTTGCAAATGATGTATATGTTGCATTGTTTAGATTGTCGTCAAATACGTGTTCATGTACAAAATATTTGGTGTTTATACTTTTTGGGATTTTTTGTTTATTTATTATTTTGTATTATTTTTTAATTCCTATGCTTATTTAATGCCTCGTGTTAATTTTTAAACTATTGGTTTATTTCTAATTTATGGGGTTTATTTGTCAATGTTTTAGAATTTATATTTTTTTTAATATTTAGAGTGTGTTTGTTTTTTCTAAATGTTTGCAGGAAAAATTATAAATTTGTATAAAACTTTTACATAAAAGAAAATTAATATCTCCTTCACAATTGAATTTGAATTAATTGTGCTCCAATTCTCTAAATGAAATGTCGCCACAATATAGAACATGAGATCTAGCATCACTATATAACAAATATTCAAGAATGAGTTTGATCTATCACTTGAAATTCGGGATTTTGATAATTACAAAAAAAATAAATTAAAATTGAATAAAACACAATCATAAATTTAAAATTAAATATTATTGCAATAATGGATAGAATTATCAAATACCGGATGAAACCCTCCGCTACACTTTGTGCAACACAATTCAATTTATTAATTTTTCTCCGATTTTTTAATTCAATTTCAATTTATTATGCTTTAGTTTAATTTTGTACTTATTATTTATGGTTCATCCTACCCAATTAGGGTATATAATTAATAAGTGTAAAATTAAATTAAAGCATAATAAGTGTAAAATTAAATTAAAGCACAATAAATTGAAATTGAATTAAAAAATCAAAGAAAAATTAATAAATTGAATTGTGTAGCACAAAGTGTAGCAGAGGATTTCATCCGATCAAATACGGAAGACATTTCATAATTATTATTTTTATTTAGAATAAAGTTATAAATGAAATTCCAATTTAGTATTTTGAAAATATTAATCAATTAACTTATGAGTTTATGATGTGTGAATAATCAGGTAGTATAAGGCAATGTTTGGTATACTGGTACGGATATACCCACATTAATAAAATCTGGATTGCTTTGAAAGATAATTGCATATTAGCTATTTTAATTGTGTGTTTGGTTATTAAGATAAATATACTAAGATTGTTTCACACATCTGTTTGGTACATTGTTTTATTTGGTAGATTAAGTTCTGGAATGAGTAAATTAGTTTAGGTAATATTCTGGAATGAGTAAATTAGTTTAGGTAATATTTGGTAGCCTAGATAAAGGCATATATACTAAGATTGCTACGCCATAAACTGTATCTGAGGGGGGCGTCAGATACATTATCCAGCCGAATCAGTAAATTACACCCCGGGCCTCGCGTTAAGACCGGGCCTCACGTGAACGAATAATGGCTACCAAACACACGGTTCTTACTGGATACCTATACTAATATGCCTTTATTTAGGCTACCAAACATTGGCTAAATGTATAATACTAGATGTAACACATAATATTTAATAGACGATTTTATTTCGTCAACGCCTAACAAGTAACAAGTATATATAAATATAGTTTACACATAATTTCATTTAAAAATATGGTTCCGCAGCATGAGAAGCGGCTTCTAAATAATTATTGGATCTCTGCCGTTCTTTTCTAAAAATAGTTTATTTTTTCAAAATAGTAACCATTTTCTCAAAAGAAAATGCAATTCTAACATAAATTAATTAGATTGTACGTCCCAAAAATCATACTTAATTGATTGTATTTTAAATTTTTTGATTTGATGATTTTTTACGCTATTGGCAAAATAAAAATATTAAAATATAATTAATTACATAGGATTTTCGGACAGAAAAATTAATCAAATATTAGATTAGTAAAATTTATGAAAAAATTGGTACTATTTTGTTAA
Source organism: Perilla frutescens (assembly GCA_026008535.1). Lineage (NCBI taxonomy): Eukaryota > Viridiplantae > Streptophyta > Magnoliopsida > Lamiales > Lamiaceae > Perilla > Perilla frutescens. The sequence continues at coordinate 38,013,664 of BRKX01000012.1, forward strand.
TTTTGAAAAAGTGAGCTATTTTCGAAAAATAACCCAAAATATAGGTATCAAAGTGGGCTATTTTAACTTTTTAAGAAATTAACTAGTGTTTATTGTTTTGTAAAGGTACACCATACTACCATAGCAATAAAGACATCTCACTGTCCCCTTGGGGATGGCCTAGTGGTGGAGTGGTGTTTCTTGAGGCCAAATGTCTCAAGTTCGACCCACCACCAGCACCACTAGGTGTGAGCCTGTCACACCTGGCTTGCCAAGTGTGGTTTACCTCCCCTGTGTAGGTTTGCAAGCTATTACACAGGGGCGGGGTTTACCCAGTGCGTACCACGGTAGCGGCTGCGGGTTACCCTCGACATCCAAAAAAAAAAAAAGACATCTCACTCTAATGTTTGGTGAGACATCAGTTAGACGACAATCATTGAAGGCCGACCACTTCGTTGACATCGGACTTAGGATTTCTAGTAGCGTCAAACCTAGTAATAATAAACATTTACAACAAAAAAAAAAAAAACGGACCGTCAAACCTAATAATAATAAACATTTACAACAACAACAACAAAAAAACGGACGTGAATGTGTAATTTTCGGATTTTTACCTTTTGTTCATAAGTGAACGTTGTAGTTTCGGAACGAATTGAAACTCGTATTGTTATTGCGAATAAAATGATAAATGTTATAAAGAAGTGTCCATATATTCGGCTCCTTATTGAAAACTGAAAATGCGCTCAAAATTTCAAATTTGAAATTGATTTGGGTTCCAAATTTAAATATATTCGGTAGATGTTCAATGTTTTATTTCACTAAAAATTAACGTCATCGCGCAAGTGTACGGAGTAATTTATAGCAAATGATGGTGAGTAAGGATTAAGGTCGTATCCACAAAGATTGAATAATAATCACAACTAAGTACCTAATTATCCTATTTCACTTTATCTAGAAACTCGTAAATTAATTTGAGAGTTTAAAATAAATAATTAAAAGAGATAATTTAAAAATAAATTAAACAAACTAAAATAACTAGGAAATTCAAATGAGGGAAGTGGATTCTAGAGAAGCTTTTGTTCAAAGGAATTCATGCAAATAATTAATTATTAAATCGATTTTAATTCCAGAATTTATAAGAGTAATCACAAAAATAATTATAAGTTGTAACATCTCTCTCGAGTAAATTATAAGAGGAAATTAGATTGTAATCATCACCTCTCGGTCTCAAATTAGCAATTAAATTTTCTAAATAGCACAAAAAAAATAATTTCTCTTCACAATTCCTACCAATCTTTTGATCTAGCAAAAATCATGTCATGCAATCTTGTATTCCATTAAATTACTATCTTCTTTAGAACTCAAGTAAATTAACTAGCATGCAATAATTATTGGCCAAATAATTATATATGAACCATCCAAAGCAAGATGCGTAAACAAATAAAGGAACAAAAAATCAATTAATCATTAAAGCATGAAATCCAAAGTAATTAGCTACACATATCTTGTTCAATCTTGAAAGAAATCAAAATAAATATAGCATCTAATGTCCTCAGACAAAAACAAAGATAAAACTTATGCCCAATCTTTGATCTTGAATATTCCTATGGTTCTTCAAACCTTATGGTGTGTAGATGAGTGTTATGGAATGATTTTGGATAGTGGTAGATGGTGGTAGATGATTATTTTCGTGCACTATGACCTCTTTATATAGTTGGAAGAATCCGAGCCCAAGTTGAGAAGAAAATCCGGTCCAAAAAGAAAAAATCGCGAAAAAATGGAACAACACGGTCCATGCATCCCTAAGCTCGGACCATGCTTGAAATGCAAAAACTCACAGCCTTGAACAACAAGAAGAGCACGGACCATGCTATTTTTCTTCCATCGACACACTTTACCGTTTTGCTCCGTTCTAACTTGTTTCTTGTCCTATTGACCTGATTCTTTTTACAACACATTCCTAACTCGATTATCTATCTTCTTAGGCACTTTTCAAGCTCAATTGTATCTCATGAAATAATTGGCATTAATTCCTTTCAAAATAAAAAAAATGTGGCATTACACAAAATATATGAAGTTATGTGCAATTTATCAACTTATGCACTCATCAATTATCATCAAAATGAACCTAAAAATTCATGAAAACCGTGAATTTATCGGTAGATGAAAAGGCTCCAAAAGTGGAATTTTTTTATTATAAAATTACATGATCAATTATTTGCAAAATAAGATAATATTCGTATGCCGTAATTATGGAAGACAAGTAGAGAACTATGTTTTATAGTAATAAATAGATTTTTTTTTATAATAAAATTACACGATCAATTACTTGCAAAGGAAGATATTCTTAAGCGAGAACTTTCTGTGTACTCTGTTTTTATAGTAATAAATAGATATGAGTAATTTGTTTTATATGCACGTACACACTCTCTATTAATAGAGTCAAACATATATAATATTTTTGTTGTGACGGGCGCCATGAGTGTAAATAACGAGCTCAAACGAATTACAATATAATACACTTTTGTTGCACACATGAGTGACATAAACTCATAATATTACAAGATAGTGTATTTTATAGATAAAAATGGTTTATCGTCAGAATATTTATGAATTTTGATAATTTAGGCACAAATTTGGAACCTTCAAGTTATAATAATCACATAATATATTCATTTCGCCCTAATTATATAATTCTCATTACTATTTTGGAGCGTCCCAATTACACCCTTATTATATTTTTGAAATTAAAAATTAACCATTTATTTTCATGAAAGTTATAAATCTTAAGACTATCATTATCAGCAACCGGACAACCACCTTTAATATTTAATTAATTTCTCTCTCTTCCACATCACCATTATTTTATCCAACCCAACCACATACAATTTGATAGTTTATCAGCAACCACCCCCAACACCTAACTACAACATTATATATTATTTTTTCTTTTCTTTTATTAATAAATATAATATAATTAATACTAATTAAAATAAATAATTATTATTATTGAAAATTGTAATAACATAAAATAACAAACTTTTATAAAATAAACAATATGATAAAATACAAAATAAACAAAATAAGAACATGAATAACAATAAACCGAACATGGATTGAAATAAACAAACGACGATTAAAATAGATGAAAAAACTGGGAGTTCATATTACCGAACTGTGAGAATTCTTCAGAGTTTGGAAGATTTTCGAGGTTGGGAAAATAATCTTGGGAGTGATTTTGATACTGAGGATCGTAATAAAAATTATTTTCTCGATCCATTTGGAGATACAAAGAAAAATACTAAACGTTATAGAGTGAGATATTGAGAAATTTATGAGGTGTGAAAATTTAGTAAAAATGGTCTCTATTTATAGAGAATGAAAAATACAAATTTTGATTTTTTTTTAAAACTTATTAAAAAAATATATGCATTATATCTAGATATCCGAATAAAATTTACATATCCAATAAAATAGAGACAAGTGGCCAAATAAAATTTAGATATAATGGATATATTTATTATTAATAATCATTATATCTACATATCCAAATAAAATCTACATATTCAATAAAATAGAGACAAGTGTCCAAATAAAATTTACACATCCAATAAAATTTAAATATAATGAATATATTTATTTTAATAAAACATAAAAAAATACAAAATATAAGAAAAATATTAAAATAATGGGAGAGGAGAGAGGGAGACCAGCGTTCGGCTGGCCTCCCTCGGTCGAACGAATGCAAGCAAACAGCCATATTTTTTTTTTAATTTTCCACGTGTCGTTCGAACGGTTGCTTTTTAAGCAACCGATAATGCTGGTCTAAGGGCAATCTTGGAAGATTAACTTTTGTGTAGTAGATGTTTACACTTTGACTGGAATCGTTTAACTGAAGTACAAGCAAAGAAGGAGTAGAAGATAACAATTACAATAAACTGGAAATGAACAAAGTAAATATAGACTGGAACCGATGTGCGGATTCCGGCAAGCCGAGTCGAGGAGTCCTCTCTCCGCAAGACAAATACGTCCCAACTAGTGCTCACGGTTTGGCGGTTGTCTCTCAAAGATGAAACGACTTCGTCCTTCCGGCAGTAGCACCACAAGTCCGGTAAGGCTCCGGCGAATTAGACAACATCGAGAACTGGAAACTGTGACTCGAAGGAACTCGTATGCAACAATATGAGGATGTGTTCGTTTATGCAGAATGTAGCATGTTGAACCATGCAGGATGTCCTGTTTATAGGCACATCTCCACTGCAGGGGACAGCTAGGGTTTGAGGGCATTCAAATCAGGTGTTGTAACCCCCTGGAGTTACAGCTCTGCCATTAAGCCCTCCAGGAGTTTCCTTCTGCAGATCCCGACAGGTGTCCCATATCAGCTCGGATCCCAACACGTGTCCAAGGCAGCTGCAAACTTTGACTCCCGACAGGAGTTACTTTTGGTTACTGTCCAGCCCACTAACTCCACCAGCTCCAGATGGCAGTTACTTGAAGGCTCCACCAGCTCCAGGTGGCAGTTACTCACTTGAAGACTCTTAGCTCATGGGAGTTACAGGGAAAGTCTACGCTACCCCCCAGGTTTTACCCGGAGGTGGTACATTGTCGACACGTGTCCCCTTTTTTTAAAAGCAATTTCGCTTTATTTTTATTGCCCCGAATTTCCAATATACGCTGTATTTTGGGGGAAATACGGAAAACAACTATTGAGGCAGTTTTCAGAAAAATGCCTCGACACGTCACTGGGGCCCCATTGCTATAGTTGTCTGTCGTCGGTGTGTGTCGGTGCATTTTATGCTTTCCGATTCCGGTGACGTTGCCGGAGCTTACTCACATCGGCAAGTTGTCGATGTTGTTAAGCGGAGGGTGCTCTTCCAGATCCGCTAAGTTTAAGAATTTTTACAGATCGATTGTGCTAAATAAAGAGTGAATTTCTCAAGATCTTCCAAAACTTAATTTTTTCCAGCCCTTCAATGATTGGCCCTCGTGCAGATCTCCCGCGTCGTTACCGAGATAAAAAAGCATTAATCTATGTTTATTAGGCTATAACTGTGTGATGAGTCTTTTTTCAAAATATTATTTAACCCTAAGTTAATGTTTTAAGATATGCTCTTAAGATGATATATTATTAATAATTAAGGATTATGAAGTCGCGGGTACCGCTAATCTTGAATTCAAAAAAACACAAAACTGAAAGCGACCTTTCATTTCTTCTCATCTCTTCTCTCTCTCCTCATTCTCAATTCTGATAGCGCTCGTTTCATTCTCACCGGCGAGAACGGTTTCCATCTTGTAGAGTGGCTATCGCTGAGGACGGCGAACGTTCAAAAAACTGTAAACAGAAAGTGACCCTTTATCTCCACCCATTTCTTTCTCTCTGTCAGTTTGTGTCGAAGCTCTATCATTCTTTAACAGAAAGTGGCTTCTGCATTTTAGGGTTGCGTTTTGCAGAGACTGTTAGGTTGCCCTCTTCCTCACAAATCCATGGACACATTTTCGGAGGTAAACAAAATTTGAAATGTTCAGACATTGACGAAGCATTTAAGAATTATACCAAGTCACATAAGGGTAGTGGAAGTCTTGTGTTGAAATTAGCTCTGCTGTATGTTCTATATGGGCTGTTTATCAATAGGGACCAGTTGTGGAAGAAAATTGAGGTCGAGTATATGCATCTTGTCGATGATCTATCTGCTTTTAACAAATATCCCTGGGGTAGGGTTGCATACGACCACTTGGTGCATTGGACACATCGGGCCCGAAGTACAATAGTTCGGCATACTGTTGACTCTGATAGGCCTTCAACAGATGTGTGTGGATTCTACCTGACGCTGCAGATATTTGCATTCGAGATAATGCCGATGCTTGCAAAGCATTGCGCTAAAAGGATTGATTCAATGGCATTTCCACGGATGTGTAGGTGGACCACTGATGCATACTTCAAATATACAATTCTGCTGAGGTATTTCCAGAGTTATGATGTCGGTGGCATGGTAATTGACTTACTTTGAATCATTTGTAACTTTCAATTATTGTGATGCTCTGTTTAAGGGTCATTTGTTTCTGACGTATGAGCCCCTTGAATTCTCATGATTATATTACTACCCTTCTAATTGTCTGTTCATGTCTCAATTTATTGAGACAGATGCATTTTGAATTCTCCCATGATGAAAGAGGTAGACTGCGAGCAGCTGGTCTGTCGGATGAAGATGCTTTGCAGAGGGGCTCGGAGGGTGATGCAAGGCAACCCCGGAGTTATAACAATCTAAAGCTAGTCGATGAAGATGATGATAACCAGGAGGATGTTATCAAGCCAAACTTTGATGATGGTATGGAGGATGTATCAAAAGCAAATGCTGATGATGAGTTGGAGGAAGTCAGATTGAGAAAGGCTTCTCACAGTTCTGCATCAAGAAGGATGCGTAGAGAAAATGCTTCCAAGATTGGGAACTTGCTGAGAGCTGCCACAGTGTCTTCATCATCTTGTCGTGGACCAGAAGAAACAAAGTCTGAGCAGTCACTTGCCCAGCTTGTGAAGACTATATTGGTAAGTGACATAGTTTTATGCAACTGTAGTAGGTGTGTGCATTGTGAATTAACATAAGTATATTCTCTGTCATGTTCAACGGCAGGAAATGAATGTGAGGATGCAGAATGACTCCTCCTGCATGCAGAAGATGGAGCAGATGATAATGGTAAATGCTACTTAGTGCATAATACGCTTTTAATTGTTTTGCTAAGCAAGCTAAATCCTTCCCCCTTATTCTTTTCTGGCAGGGTATGAATGTCATGTTGAAGAGTGTGGTTGACAGAATTTCTGGTATAGAGGAGTTAGTTCATGGTCTGAAAAGAAGGCTTGACGACTTTCATTCTGTAGATGATGAAGCTACAGACAGTGTGGATAAGGAAGACCCCTCTGAAGTGGCCATAAAATCTGGCCAGCCTAGTGAGGACTTCGTAGAGGGCAGGTCTGGTGAGAAGCACGTTGGGGATGCTGGAGGTGTCGATTCTGTGGACAAAGGCTTCACGAACCAAAGCTTTAATGCTGTTTCATACCCTGAGAGGCAAGGTGGGGAGGCTGGAGTTATGGATTGTGTTGATATACCACTCAATAATGAGAGTATTGTGAAAGTTGAGTCTGGTGTTGAGAGGCAAGATAGGGATGTTGGGAACACTGAGATCATTGATGGAGTTGGGAATGCTGAGAGCTTTGAGGGAGTTGGTCATGCTGAGAGGCAGGGTGCAGACTGTCTACCGAGTCAGAAGGTGTTGGATCTGCTTGAATAGGTGTTTGCGGATGAGGTGATATACTCACATACTCAGGTGGCATGAAGCTGGAGCTGCAGAAAATGCTGAGATGGAGATGACTAAGGCGCAGTCACCAGAGTATGAGATCTCTGACCTAGAAGCGTATGAGCCTAATTGCTCCCCACAAAAGATGGACCAAGAAAATCCCTCTGCAAAGAAGAGGTTGTTTGAGGAGGTGAGTGGAAGTTTTGAACCATGCTATGGAACTATATGCGGAGAGCCACTCCCGAAGAAGAGGAAGACTAGAGGGAAGAATGTTGCTGAAAAGAAACCCGTGAAGTTGTCCTCATTGCAATGGGAGACCTTTGATCCACACAGGGAGTACGACTGGCCAACGGAGAGAGATTTTCATCATTGGTATAGCCATGCCAAGGGGGAGAATTCGTGAGTTAATTTGTTATCCTCCTTTTAATGATATGAGTGTAATTGCTAACTGAATGCCGCTTCTCATCGATCGTAAGTTATTTTATTGTAATTGCCGCTTCTCAAATGTGACTTTTCTTCTGTCCCAGGGATTTGGCAATCAAATTACCAACTGAATGCAAGAGTGAGGCCCCTTTTTCTTGGTTTGTGCATCTCTATACAGCTAAAGGTTGGCTAACTGATGAGGTACGTGTCACTCGCACCTGCCATACCAGTTTGTAGTTCATTTATTTGTCAAAAAATGACTCACTATATCTAATATTTTGCCTTGAGTTCAGCATTGCGATGTGTTGATGAATCTGCTCATCATATATTCCCAGAAATTCCCTGCCCAGTTTCTGCATAATTGGACGGTTATTGAGTCCATCAGATCAGTAAGCTTATTAATAGCTCACGGTCATGTTGTCTTTACAATACAAATTCATGTGTTGAGTACATTAATTATTATTTTATATTGCAGCAAACCTTGACGCTTGATAGCGTGGCGGATGTGCCGGAGAGGATCATGCCGTATGTTGAGGGCGAGTTCCCGCAGCAAGGCGCCAGCCCTGGCATAAGGTGGACGTGGTGTATGGGGTTGGACACGTTGGGAAGGATCACTGGGTGCTCTATAGGCTAGATTTGGCTGAGCAGAGGGTCGTTGTATTTGATTCAATGTCTGTGACGAAGGCCCTGTGGGATGACATCAAAGCAGCATTTGCAAATGTTTGCAAAAATGTGCCTTTGATGATAGAATTGCTTGATGTGTACAGGGAGAAGAGGCCAAAGCCGGCAATTAAGAAGGTGTGGGACTTGGTGAGATACGAGCATCCTCCACAATAATGTAACCTGTCTGATTGCGGAGTGCTTTGTATGAAGTCCTTGGAGTGCCTGGTGACAGGTAAACCCCTCTCTGCTATAGACCCTATGAGATGTTCTGCATACAAGAGAGCATATTGTGTTGAGCTATTTGTGAAGAGCCAGACTGTTGCTAGGGCTGGGGTTTAGATGTTAGATATGAAGTTGTTGAACCTGGTGTAAGTAATTATGTTTTATATATGTAATTTGTGCAGACAGAAACATGCTATATATTCGGCCTTTTTGTAAATTTTTTTGTTAGATTAGCCGATGGATTCGGCCTGCTGATAGCTGGTAGGGTATTTGTGTGGAATTGAATATGTAAGTATGTATATTGTAAGGATTATGACTATTTTGTTGATGACTAACAGAGATGGCATGTGTTGCACGTAATTTGTATGATTTCACTTAAAAAATATTCCATTTTGTTAAATTAAAAAAAGGGTAAAATTAAAAGTTATAAGGTTTGTTATAATTAGAAAATACTTATTGAATACATAATAAGTTAGAATAATAAAATATTAAGAATAATAAATATGTTCTTTGATATAAAAACGAATAGTATGTAATCCATCATTGTGCTAAATATCATGTTGAATATTTTACATATCTTTTAAAGTTCAAATTCATCATATGTGAAATAGAATTCAAATTTGCATAAAAGGAGAGAAAAAATACTTCAGAATTATCTAAATTAAAAAATATATATTGATTGAGTGATGATCATAATTTAATAATTTTAAATAGTATAATTTTTTTTATAACAATTGAGATAAGATTATCATTTTCATAAATAAATGTTAGGTTTTTACGAAATAAATCTTAATAAGTGCATTTTACATGTTATTATATTTTTTTCATAATGTTTATTATTTTCAATAATTCTTAGTCAAATGTTGAAAAGTTTCTTTTAAATTTAATTAATTTATATATGTATAAAATAAGAATAATTAAAGTATTTAACTTTAACGGACACTTTTGGTTTGATAATTGAGGAAAAAAAATCTACTTTTTAATTGTATAAAAATGTATATGTCGTTATAAAATTATTATTAAACTCTTCTAAATAAATAAATTCTATATAATTTTCTAATGATTATTTTCACCATACTTATGTAATTATTTAATGAAAGACTATACCATAAATGCAATATACCTGATACGTACTAAAGGAGAATGAGACAAAGCTACTATAGAAAGAAAATTAAAGATATGTCTTCTTTCAACTATTAATTTATTTTAAACATTCATCTTCTAATAATTTGCCCGAACCATGGATATATAGCTATAATGTCCTAGAAGAAATTTTAAAATGTAGAAGCTTCCATTATATGTCATTGACTCATTATTAACTTTACATTTTGAAGTAGATTAAAAATAATATATATAGTTAAAATTTGAATAATATTCTATATATAAAATAAGGTTCCTACTAAAGTACCTAAAAGTGGTATATTATATATGGGGATAATTACACTTTTAGTCCCACTAGAATAGGGTCAAAACACTTTTGGTCCCATATCTTTCGTTTTTAGTCCCATAGTTTATTAGCTCGACATTTTTGGTCTCAAGTGTTTTTTTTTCGACACTTTTGATCCCAAGTGTTTTTTTTTCTACATTTTTAGTCTCAAGTATAGTATGTGTGTGTGTGTATTTATTCAAAGGACCTTTTGTCTTCATTTTTTCAGCAAATTATTAAGAAAAAAAGAGGAAAATATCTAGCAAAAAATCTAACATAATATTTCAAAAAATTTTAGCAAAATAATCAACAAAATATCAAGTAAAATGCCCAATAAATATCCAGCAAAATGCGAATTAATTTCATTTGTGGTCCCACCGAACACACCCGAATTTTTTGACATCAAATGTAGTCCTGTTCGATTAAAATTCTCAAATTTAGTCCCATTTTTTTAACGGAGCAGTCAAATATAGATGGGGCCTCCACGTGAGTTGCACGGAAGAGTAAATTTAACTTTTGGTCCCACTGGACACACCCGAATCCGCAAATGATTCCAAAATCGATGAAATAATTAATTAATAAGAAAAATATTAATGATTAATGGCATAATTAATGTTTTGTTGATCTTGCCTAAAAATGTCACAAAAATTTAATTACTTAATTTTGATCAAAATAATAATTTATCCTTAATTTTACTCAATTGACTAATACATGGTTAAATTGACAATATTAAAAGAAATAGGTAAAATTCAAAAAATAAAATAAAAATACAAAGCTTTGTTTTGTTTTGTTTTGTTTTGTACTATTAGGCCTATTATTTATTTTCATGTATAGGTAATTATAAAACTAAAAGGACAATTTTTACTAGATATTTTTTCTTGATTTCATTTTGTTAATAAATAGATAAAATAAATAATAATTAATAAATATTAATTATTAATTACAAACAATAACTATTTGTGTTGTTAGTCAAAATACTTTATAATTATTATTAATTAGATTACAATAAAAATAAAAAAAGTTAATTGTTAATGGCAAAATGCCTAACAAAATCATTTCAACTTCTTGCCAATATACGGTTTTTGTTCATCAAAATTCCTGCGTCCGTCCCTGTTGGTTGTTATTCAATATACCCAATTTTTTTTAATACAAAATATTTTCCGATTTAGCCACTACCTTGCTTGTCACGTCAATTCAAATATGTTGTGGCTTGAAAATCAATTTTCAAAAAAGATGTTGGTGTAGTGAAATTTAACAATCATATTTTTTTTTCTTGATGTGAGTGTGAAACCATTAAAAAAATACAATAAATGTAATGTCCTAAAAATATCATATCATATGTCCAAATTGATAACTGAGGCTACCTTTCACGTGTATCCCTTTTATACATGCATGATGCATGGTTTAATAAATTATTAATAGAATCTACCACAATATTCAATAATTTAAATTCCTTGATATTTAGTTAAAATATTCATAAAAAGTGGTTACTAAAAACTTTAAATTTAAAACTTAATGTGTACAAACATTTTATATGTTCTTTCTAAAGATATGTCTTCTTTTACACATTGGTCTTCAAAGCTTGGGTGTTTTTTCCCGAGGACATGATATTATTATATTTAAAAATATTACAATTATTAATTTTTTAAGCAGTCATCTATGAATAATTCGTCTAAATGAAGGACATTTGTAATGTCTCTAAATAAATCAGAGTTTTTTTTTCTTATATAATTCTCATGCATCTTAATAAAAGTCTATTTTTGTTTTTTCACGTAACCAATCTTCTCATTTACGATCAACATCTTTTGGAGTTATTTTTGAACAAATTAATTTCAATATAAAAATGGTTGATAGAGTAACCCCGATTTTCTCTAATATTAAGTATTAGAGAAAATTCAATCTGATTTCAAAAGGTACATTTCTTCTCATAAATAAATGAAAATTTTCCGATATCAGTTTTTGGCAATAAAAATTTTGGGTGTGATTTTATTCAAGAACAATTTGGATAAATCAATTTTTCAGCTATATATCTACTTCATTTTTGTATAATTCTGTATATAGTGATATTATTTACTTTAATTATTAACGTCAAAAATTAAAATCAAAGAAAATAGAGGAAAAATATAATATTTACAGTATGTACAATATATTACGTACGGATCTCACAAAATTACTCGAAGTTTTTTATATTATATACACACACACAAATAGTCTAAACATAAAGTTCATCTTTTTTTTTATTTTATTTTAGAGATTATTTAACATTAGCTTTATCAAATGTTAAGTTAATATATTATATTTAAAGTATTATTTTAAAAATAAGTTTCCCATCAATCTATAACAGATAAATAAAAAAGATGACTATAGTAAATAATTTTTAAGTAGGTTAGTAAGTTCTTTAATTTTTATATGTACATACTTGTGATACATATGTTGAAAAACTTAAAGGAAACAATAATTCATACACACTTTATGTGTTCTCTCTAATATTAATTATTGCAAATAATAAAATTTAAAGTGATAGATTCATTTTATTATACTTCGTTATAATTAATTACTCCCATTGTATACATATATTGCTATATTTTCTTTTGAATTATAATGATAGAAAATATATTCTCTTATAAGTAATAGCCAAATAATTTGAAAAATTCAAACTGAATGCATGGTTAAATTCGATTCATAATATATGTTCTTGTTTTTCATGAATTCAAGATAAATATTCATATGTTAAATATATCGTTAAGGCATACAACACATTATGATTAATGACCTTCCTTACAAGTTTATCATAATAAGACCTTCATTATGTAGAGCAGATGGTTCAATACAAGTATGAACATGGAACATCACCAACCGATTATTTAGGCACCTTAGCAAAATGAGATCACAACAAAAACACGTAGATACAATCACATGAACTAGATGAAGGACATCGACCATCTGCAGCCTCATTTCCAGTACCGTACAACTTCACCATGAATTCTCATCTGAGGAGGTACAATAGTTACACTTACAAATGAGTTCAGGCTCCTCATAGTCAGGCGCCGAGTCATAGAAGAACAAGTCGTGAAGCTCCTGCCAATGTGGGTCGTCTTCTGTCTGATAAGCAAGGGCAAGATGGCACATCTGAAATGACAAAGGTGTCAGTTACATCTAATGGGAAAACCTGTCTAGTGAACGCATGAATCTAACACACCTAATGTAGTTCCTTACCATAGCCAAGTTCTCCCATGCAGATGGATACACAGGAGAGAACTTATTGTTGATTTGGTCATACCTCACATCATAAGGTTGTACCATAAGCATGCGTGAGTCTCGTAACGATCTCTTAGTGCATAGACATGTGAATGGTAGAACTCAATCGCGTAGCTCAGGGTGAACATTTCATTTACGACATTTGCGGCAGCTAGCACTGCGTCATCATTTGAAGACCGTTCTGGAATCCACTTGTCGGCAGCCTTTTGCTTCAACAGCTCTCCGATAAAACTCTCTTCAAGAGAAGGTGTCCAGCTGGCGTCGTAAAAGTAATCTTCTTGGGACATTGGAGACATACTGTTTGTTATTTGTTATTCAATGGTGACTCAGATAAGAATACGAGAGCACACATGTGTGGGTATATATATTATCTCAGAATATCTCACACATATAATGTATTCCATAAATATATAATTATACATTGGATATATTTGCGAAATAGTTCCGCATGATGATAATTATTGATTATTGTAGCATGCAGATTTATGACGAATCTTTCATGCTTTATATAAAGCTGAGAACATGCAGCGAATATATTCCCTCATCTGGAATAGACAAACGCTTCAAACAAAACATAAGCAAAGTAAAATTCAACAGTTCATTGATTGGATGCAGCCTTCACGGATGTTACATTGATTCACGCAAGCCACAACAACTTTTACATTGACGAAAACATTTAATAAAAAAAACATGAATTAATACGAATTTATATCTAGGTTACATTCGCCCCTCATCATCGGAAACATCTAGTGGAGGGCCATCGAGGTCTGGAAAGTCGTCGGGCTCGTCATTACCGGGCGGTGCCTCAAACATGGCTTTGAGCATATGCCAACCTTCCTCGCCTTCTTCTTTATATACAAGTACATCAGGACGTAACTGTGAGTGGAGAAAAAAGGGGAATTAGCCATCGAATATCATCATCTATAATATAACGCACGACCAAATAAGAATTGTATTTATAACTCAGACCTGCGCAATGCGTGCCCATGCTTCTTCAGTGATATCAACTGTTTTTTTGTGCATGTAAAAGCTCTCAAACCCAGCAAAATGGACAAGCCAAGACATCATTTCATATCTCATACGCCAAGTGGCAACCCTTGCTTCAAACAGCTATAGTGAAATTTCGATTTGCTTCTTACTTGCTAGTTCTCGTTGAAAAATTGGTAAACATCGGAGGTTGTGTTCATCATGACCAGGCTTCCATTGTTTAATGAATGCTAAAAAATGGATGTGCGCCAAACAAAACATGTCAACCTCTCGTGACCATGGAGGTTCATAGAATTGCATATCTTGATGGTAAGTATTGTTTGCATTTGGGAATGTGTTTTGTAACAATTGAGAGGCATCCGTTATTTATATATGAGATAGATGACTTCATAATGGACCCCCATGTGTAGGTCTTTAGATTCAGTGCATGATCCCATCAGCCGATTTGTAGTGAATAAATTGAAATGTGGTATATAGAATCCACGTGTAGAGTTAATTTGGAATGGTTAAAGTTGGTAATAGCTTATAAGTGTAAATGAGTTATGTTGTAGTTGTAATATTATATAAGGATGAAGCAAATTGATTCAAATGCAGTGAATAAACATTCAAAGTAGGTGCGACAATTACACTAGCATATAGAAAGCCTCACGGCAAACCACATACATATTACAAATGACTAAGATCTTACAGTCAAACCGTACCACAGATAAACATAACTAACAATCACACTACAAATACCACAAACCCACTTATTTAACCCTCTATAGGTCATGTGGGACATGAGGGTTGTTCGATGGGGTGAATACACACAAACTACTCATCCACTGCATTCTATGCATCATCTCCATCTTCACTGTCAGGAGCCACGTCATCAAATTCCGCATCATCAGCATGACTATTCGTCTCTACCTCGTCGGAGGAGGGAGGGGGCGTTGTGTCGGTGATTTCCTTTGCGTCGTCAATGTCTTCATTCACCTCGAACAACAATTTGAGAATCCACCAATTTTCCTCTCCTTCATCCTTGTAAACTAGAACCTCGGGCCGTATCTACGATTGCCAATATATTTACTAATCCATTAAAAACCAATTACAAATGCTGAGTTCTAAGTTAGAGATGTGTGAAACGTACTTACCTGCTCAATGCGTGCCCATTCACTGTCATCCACGTTAAGAGCGTTAAGGCTAGAATGATAGCGCATGGGATTAATTCGATCAAGCAACCATGCAAACATTTCAAACCTCTACCGCCACTCCGCCAACTTCAGCTCGAACTCAGCGTTGGTAAAGGGCTTCCCCAGTCTGTTTTGAACACGTTCACGAACACGATGAAGAACTCGCAGATTCTCTTCATCTTGTCCAGCTACCCAGGTACCGAACCAATGCTTGTCTTGAAGCTCGTGCAACACAACATATTCAAGGTGACGGGTCCACAGCTCCACGTAGAAGACATCATCCTGTTTCCTTACAAGTGGAGCCATTTTTTCACACAAATAACGCACGACAAATTTTGGGAGATTGCAGATTATATCTACTATATATAGGGTGAATAAAGAACACATATAGTGAAAAGGGTAACAATTGATAGTTTAAATATAAATAGTTCAAATATGAAATGTCACAATCAAGTACATCTGGTCTAAAAAAACCAAGGCTGCCCCTAGGGTAAAACAACAAGACTGTCCTAGGGTAAAACAACAAGCTGGCTGCCCTAGGGGTTCAGGGGAACTATAATCAGCATCCAATGTCTTGCTACACCCAAACGGATGGGCCCGCATTCTCCCCACCTGTGACTATAGAAACAGATAAAATATTAGCGCCTTCGACTCATACGAGTCTCATAAGAATTACTCATTACAGTGCGGAAGCATACCTGGAATATAGATGTTACATCAATAGGCTTATCCAAATTTTGATTTTGGGAAAACTGACTGTTTGTTGCAAAATTTTCCTAGCAATAAAGATGAGTTAGGTAGCGAACCAGTAAAGAAGCACAGTTTCTACCGAAAATGAAATTATAGAGAAACGTTTTATAAATTTCCCAAATACATTTTCCTTCTCATGGGTGTTAATCACAGAGATTGAAGAACTTCTCAATCTAGAGTCGGTTGATTGGTTTCTAGTTGATTCGGTCTGCTGAGAACACTCTACATATGTTCACCAAAAGTGTCTTTGTTACCAAGCTATATTAATTTCATAGTATATATAAGGGCACAAAGCATCAATGTTGAGGATCAGACCTGACCACTTTGGCCGCTGGGCACTTCTTCTCTGCGCTTTACCTTTCTTCTTACTCCAGTGCGACTGTAAGGTTGGAGAGGGACTCCGACATCGTTTGCGTGCGCGTGGCGGACGAATATCATTCCATGCTTGACCTGTTGAACCTTTGTCAACACTCTTATGTGGTGATGTTAGTTCATTCTTTAATGCAGCAATACGATTGTAGATAAGTTTTCTAGCAGCAGGTTGTGCTTTCACATCAGTAGCTAACTCCAGCATCATCCGCATGATGTAGCTTACAAAACTCATCTCACCAACAACATCACCAACCTTCGAATTACAGAACTGACCCCCATCATTCAAATGCCGCTCCTTTGCCTTTCTTGTCTACCTGGGTAGAATATAGCACTCGGGAAACTTCATCACATTCATAGCCAAATACACACGAAAAATATGTCGGCATAATATTCCTTCTGTCTCCCACATACGACAAGAACACGTGGCTTCATGAGAAACCCTATTAAAGTGCACACATCGAATCCTTATCATGAGGGGCTGAGAAGCAACCCTAAATTGCATTTCATTGTCATCGAGATAGACCGGATTGCCAATAACAGCCACAGTTACGGCAAGAGCCAGCTGAGCCTCAAATATTTTAAATACATTCCGTGTATAAAGCTATGAGGCTTGGGATGATAAAAGACTGTTGCTTACAAATGGCCCGGGGGTTCCAACATTTCAAGCATCATCTGCACGCTCTCTTGTTCGCCAATCAAGTTGTATTTGCTCAAATTTCTGCACGATTTCAATGAGTGAACATCTTGCATTGCATAAATCTTTCAAGACCCTATTTGTGGCCTCACTCCGAGATGTGGTGAGGAGCCCAACACTGAAAGTGTCATTTGTGAAAACAGATGCCCATCTTCTCCTCAACTTGTACATACCAGCAAACCACCTATTTTCCACGAGCTGAAACTTTCGAATCATGGATTGCCAACATTGTTCAAACTCAACTTCAGACTCCACACCATTCATGCAATAATACCAATTCTTCCTAAACTCACTGTTCGAATTCAAAGCACCAAAATGAGATGGGGTATTCCGGGCAATATGCCACTAACACAATCTATGCGAGACAGTTCGAAATGTTAAATCAATTCCATTCATGAGAGGCTGACTTTGATCGGTAAATATCACTCGGGGTTCCCTCCCATGCATTGATTCCAGAAAGGTTGACAACATCCACTCAAACGAAGTGGTAGTCTCATTCGATAGGAAGGCCAACTCAAACATAACATTTCTCATATGATGGTTTACCCCTACAAATGGTGCACATACCAAATTATATATATTTGTTTTGTATGTTGTATCGACCGATAAAACATCACCAAAATACTCATAGTCAACCAGTGCACGCGAATCTCGGAAGAAAAAATTCATCAATCTACCTTCATCGTCAACCTGTACATTCCAATAAAAGAAAGGCTCCTCATTCGATTTCTTCACAAAGAATTGCACAAGGGCATTTGCATCGACACTGTCAACACTAGTCGAAAGCTTCAAACGGTTCAAATGGTTATAAGCATCCTTCTTCGTGAACCCAATATTTTGTGGCCCACCAGCTTCCTTCTGTAGAAACCTACATGCCCGGCTAACTCCTATTTCGGCTGAGTTAAGAGCCTCAATAAGTGATTGTTGTGCATCAGTTAAATGACGTGCACTTCGCAACAAATAACGTTGATCTGCTGCAAGCATTTCATGGTTGTGATCCTGAATAAATTTTTGTATTTTCCAAGGCCCATCCCTCTCCCTAACAATACGTATACCAGCTTTACAACCAGTGCGAGTTACTGCTTCTTATAAGCAGCTAATCTCACCCTTGATCGTTTATCATCATGCCGACCTTCGCAAGAACAATCAAACTCCTTCATACGCAGCATATTACTTCCGGAGAAATAAGTTTGATCTCCCTTCCTAACACTAAACCCACGACGCCTACCATACTCACAGTAAAGTAAGTAAACTTGCTCTGGACTGTCAACATTATTCCCGACTTCAAACATTTTCTCTAATTCACAAGCTATAGACTCATCATCACAACTGAATTCATCATCAGATTCACGGAACTCGTATGAATCATCTTTCTAATTATGATTATCCTCATCGGATACATCATTCTCAAGTGAAACATTCAAATCAATATTCATTTCAAAATCTATAAACCTACAACAATAATATCATCACTAAAAGTATGACACAAACTGCAAGTAAATCCATTGCTATAAAAAAATTATTATCAAATCTTCAAAGACAGTCATACAATCAAAAAATTAAGAGAATCAGACACCAATTTCTCTCATCCAGTAGTTGACGCAACAAAAGCTAATGGCATAAACTACAAATTCGCATGACTCAAGCATTCAATTGTACAGCCTAATTGACTACAACCTAAAGAATACAACATTTATCGTGGATTTCATTAGGGTTAAACAGCCTAATTGGGTAAATACCAAACTAATACTTACTGAAATTTGAGAAATCAATAAATAAGGAACGTACCTCTTTCACGTTAACGGATTAATTATCACAATTCCAGGGTAGTGAATGTGCCTCGCCACTCCCACCTTCAGAAAAAAAAAGATCTTAAGTAACAGTAGAATACAGTTCGAAGATTAAATAAATAGAGAGTTCAAATCCGCTTGCCAAAGTGGTCTCAGAAAATCTGATTCTTAGGAAAAAAAATTGATTCACCCGAAGCGGAAAGCCCTTGCGAGCATCATCAAGTTTTTGTAAAATTTCTTCTTAAAAATACAATATACTTTATTTTTAACCAAAATCCTAACTGGCGCCAGTTTTCAAAATAAAATACTCACTTACCAAACATCTTGAGAAATTCACTCTTTATTTAGCACAATCGATCTGTAAAAATTCTTAAACTTAGCGGATCTGGAAGAGGACCCTCCGTTTAACAACATCGACAACTTGCCGACATGAGTAAGCTCCGGCAACGTCACCGGAATCGGAAAGCATAAAATGCACCGACACACACCGACGACAGACAACTGTAGCAGTAGGGCCCCAGTGACGTGTCGAGGCATTTCTCTGAAAACTGCCTCAATAGTTGTTTTTCGTATTTCCCCCAAAATATAGCGTATATTGGAAATTCGGGGCAATAAAAATAAAGTGAAATTGCTTTTAAAAAAAGGGACACGTGTCGACGAGGTACCACCTCCGGGTAAAACCTGGGGGGTAGCGTAGACTTTCTCGAGTTACACCCTTCAAGCTGGACAAGCACCATATGCACCCACGACCCGGTCCACAGCCGTTATAGACCCGGATAGTCGATCCGCTGACCCGCTCCACGACCCAACCGTTTCTGTACCGTAAAACTAATACGGCTAAGCCGCGGAAGCCCACGTACGCCCAAAGTCCAATTGCCAAGATCCGAGGACGAGATGAGCACGGGCACGGGCACCGGGCACCGGCATGGGCACGGGCTCGGGTACAGGCACGAGCACGGGCGGGCGCGCGCGTGTGTGCGTGTGTGGGCTCATGGCCCACATCCTTGTGCACTTAATTACTTCACTTAAGTGTTAATACACTTAAATACACTCCTTAACTTGATTAAGAAATCAATGTGGGATTATTTAATGTGTCTTAAACACATTATCCCACACACCATAAATGCCCAATCGTGTGACCAACTTCAACCATTTATTTCTCACTCACCGAAAATCAGATTTGAGCAAATAAAAATACTACAATTATCTACTCACAACATAGAACAATTGTACGGTATTTAATTTCTCCAAAATTAAATATCCCGGTCACGAAAAATCGGATAAAATGAGTCAAACTCAATTTATTAAATCCTATTTTCCAACAATCCCCCACATGAGTGAAAATACTGCATGCATGTATGCAGACAAGCAGCCCAGTTCTCTAGAAACACAACTGCAACTGGATAGGTAGCTTGTGACTTTGAACCTTCCATATTCCAACACTATCGAGTATACCGACTGTTTAGTGGACATGATGCCTTGAACTATACATCCTTAGTGTATACCGAGACAATAGTATTGAAAATAGCTATTTCTCAAACATTATCTGTTCTCACGTTTGTGTCCTTTTCAGGCCATGGACAACCTCTTTGAATTCATAAGTATCTATTAGAAGCAGCCCCCACTTCTCACTTATATAGGTGATCTCCTCTTCCGGGTATCCTGCCATACTCAACCTCATTAGGTTTAGGAATCATTAAAAGTTATAGGACTTATCCTCACCACATTGACAGGCGTACACTTGATTTGCTCACAAGGAAATGTTCACTTATAAGTTTCCAAGTGCTACCAAACCGAACGTTTGTAGCTTAGTTTTCCCATTGAACCAAGTTCTTGGGATCTCCAGTCATCATGGTTGGGTTACCACTACAAGCATTCTTAGAGTGTGGATTTTAAACTCATTCCCTCTAGCAACTTAGCCATTTGATCTCGGTTTAACCCTTTGGTTAGCGGATCCGCTAGATTATCTATTGACTTCACATAGTCAACTGAGACAATCCCACTTGAGATCATATGCCTCACAGTATTATGTCTCCGACGTATGTGTCGAGACTTACCATTGTACATAACATTGTGTGCCCTCCCAATAGCCGCTTGACTATCACAGTGAATCATCACTGACGACACTGGTTTTTTTTCCAACATGGAATGTCTTCTAGAAAGTTGCGAAGCCATTCTACTTCTTCACACGCTTTATCCAAAGCGATAAACTCAGATTCCATGGTAGAGCGGGCTATACAAGTCTATTTCGTGGATTTCCACGACACTGCTCTACTACCGATAGTGAAAACAAATCCACTAGTCAAGAATGAATCCTTTGTGTCTGATATCCAATTCGCATCACTGTACCCTTCAAGTACAGGAGGAAACCTTGTATAATGCAACCCGAATTTCAAAGTATACTTCAAGTATCTTAGAACTCGTACTAGAGCTTTCCAATGCTCTTTGCTTGGATTACTCGTGTACCGACTCAACTTATTCACAGAACATGCAAGATCAGGTCTAGTACAGTTAGTGATGTACATCAAACTCCCAATGACCCTTGCATACTCTTCTTGAGCTACCGGTTCTCCCTGATTTTTGCTCAAGTGTACATTGAGTTCCAACGGAGTCTTAGCCGGTGGACTATCATAAGCGTTAAATTTCTTAAGAAATTTCTCTACATAATGAGATTATATTAAGATAATTCCACCACTTGTCCGTACTATCTTGATTCCTAGAATCACATCGGCTAAGCCCATATCTTTCATGTCGAAATTACATTTCAACATTTGTTTCGTTTCAACAATCACTTGGTGGCTACTGCCCATGATTAACATGTCATCTACATAAAGACAGACTATGACATAGCCATTAGAACTGTTCTTTATATACACACATTTATCACACTCATTGATTTTGAAACCATTTGATAACATCACGTTATCAAACTTCAGGTGCCACTGAATAGGTACTTGTTTCATACCGTACAACGATCTAACAAGTTTACACACCTTTTGTTCTTGCCCTGGTGCAACAACTCCTTCAGGTTGTTCCATGTATATTTCATCCTCCAGCTCACCATTCAGAAACGCGGTCTTTACATCCATCTGATGAATTTCAAGATTGTGCAAAGCAGCAATCGCTAAAAGCACCCGAATAGATGTAATCATTGTTACTGGTGAGTAGGTATCGAAGAAATCATACCCCTCCTTTTGTCTAAAGCCTTTGGCAACCAAACGAGCTTTATACTTATCAACAGAACCATCTGCCTTATATTTTCATTTTAGGATCCATTTGCATCCTAACGGCTTATACCCACTTGGGAGATCTGTCAACTCCCAAGTGTGATTTTGCATGATGGAATCAATTTCACTGTTGGTAGCTTCTTTCCAGAACGTAGCATCTGGACTAGATAGAGCTTCTTTCAAAGACTTTGGCTCATCATCTAGCATATAAGTGATGAAATCTGGACCAAAAGTCTTAGCCATCCTAGCTCGCTTGCTACGTCTCAGTTCTTCATCCACATGATCAGAACTAGTAGCAGCTTCAGAAGTTCATTTCTCATAACTACCTTCTGCCCTATCCTTATCTTTACAAGGATAGACATTCTCGAAGAATATAGATTTCCTCGACTCCATCATCGTTCCTTCAGTCAACTCGGGAATCTCCGATTTATGAATAAGAAAATGACATACGCTACTGTTAAGTGCATACCCAACAAAGATACAATCAACCGTTTTAGGGCCGATTCTAACTTGTTTAGGAAGTGGCACTTCAACCTTAGCCAAACACCCCCACACTTTGAGGTATTTATAAGACGGCGTGCGTCCTTTCCACAATTCGTAAGTTTGGATAGCATTGAACAACTCAACACATGAAACTCTTATTTAATAAATAATTCAAGAGAATTAGAGGGTTCACAAACAGGTCCCACTTAAAACCCAACTTTCCTTAGACAGAATTTCAAGGACATTCCCAGGAAAACTGGAGGGGTCACAGTTGCTTCCACTTCAAACCTAACACCATGAATTAATTATTATAAGACTTGTTCAATCCAAACAACATATGTCTCCCTTCACCAAGGACATAATTTCTTATATTTCTGATATTTCTCATATTCAATATGAGTTTTTCTAAATCCAATTATCATCGGATTATAACATTGAAATTCTATTGGACCTGATGACATTACCATTCCAAAGATATTTCAAAGTTAATCAACCAAGTCTCAAACTTGATACAAGCTTAAAATTACAACTTTAATTTGTAAGCTTACGATTTAGGATTGATACTATTTCAACCTCCACAATTTCTTTTGTATCACTTTTAGTAAGTCCACGCTTACTAAATGTTTTATGGCATTTAGACTAACATATCACAATCTACTATGCCATAAATTAAAGCACTCAACAAGAAAGTAAGCAGAAGAATTCACTTTATTAGCACTTTCTTTTGCAACACGGCGCATAGCCATTACATTCATTTTGAAAAGTCCATTGGCGAGATAGCCCCGACCAATGAACCTTCCGTATTTGCTCAAAATAAACTTTTCATACTCAAACACTAGTCTAAAACCATGATTGACTAACAGTGAGCCTGGAACTAGATTCTTACGGATGTCCGGAACATGCAGCACATCCTTCAAAGTCAGCTCTTTGCCTGAAGTCAGCTTCAAAACCACATTGCCCACACCAATCACTTCAGACGAGGCTTGATTCCTCATGTGCAACTTTCTACCTTCAACAACTTTGTAGGTAGCAAACGAGCTCTTGTCCGAGCAAACGTGGCAAGTAGCCCCGGTGTCGATGAACCATTCTCTCGGGTTGTCCACGTGATTGGCTTCAAACACAACGACAGCCAAATCATCATCATCCCAATCATCTTGACGGGCCTTGCCCTTGCCTTTGTTGTTATGTTCCGCCAAATGTGCACCATAGTTAGTACGCTTCTTCTTTGGAGCCGTGCAATGTTTGGACATGTGCCCCGGCTTATCACAATTGAAGCAATTGCCGTTGAACTTCGTCATTGGCTTCTTCCCTTTGTCAACTTGACCCGGGCGCTTCCTTTTGTTGCTATTTGATGGTCCACCACGTTCCATCAAATTAGCCTTAGCCTCGATCGGGACTCGTGGTCTCGGATCCGTCTTTCGGTTATCGGCTTCAATTCGAAGCTTAACCATAAGGTCTTCAAGAGTCATCTCCTTTCGTTTGTGTTTAAGATAGCTCTTGAAGTCCTTCCAACATGGTGGTAACTTCTCAATCACCGCAACAACGGTGAAAGAGTCGAGAAGGACTATCCCTTCAGCATGAACGTCGTGCACAATGAGCTGAAGCTCTTGCACTTGATCCATCACTGACCGGGAGTCCACCATTTTGAAATCGAGGAACTTTGCCACGACGAACTTCTTAGTTCCGGTATCCTCCGTTTTGTACTTTTTTTCTAGTGCATCCCATAATTCCCTAGCACTAGTTACATTT
The DNA here is from genome assembly GCA_026008535.1 of Perilla frutescens. Lineage (NCBI taxonomy): Eukaryota > Viridiplantae > Streptophyta > Magnoliopsida > Lamiales > Lamiaceae > Perilla > Perilla frutescens. Next base: position 38,038,149 of record BRKX01000012.1, read on the forward strand.
CCGTATACATAATAAAGACTATCTACTAAGCCATTTAAAATGTAATTTTTACATAAAAAATCTCCATTTATCCACTGGTCATAAGCAGTCCGCTTGTTGACGTCCGACTCGTTCTCTTCGACCACTGGAGCGTCTTCTTTGATGTATCCAGCAACGCTTAATGTAGTAAGGTAGAAGAGCATCTTCTGCTGCCACCTCTTGAAGTCCAATCCGGAGAACTTCTCCGGCTTCTCAGCTTGGCCATGGGGAATGGTCCTTGGAGCAACGGTGTTGGAGGATGACGCCATTCCAGCAAAGGTAGTTGATTGTTTTTAGTCTAATATTTGTCTTGCGATTATAGTAGGTGGTTACACTTTGACTGGAATCGTTTAACTGAAGTACAAGCAAAGAAGGAGTAGAAGATAACAATTACAATAAACTGGAAATGAACAAAGTAAATATAGACTGGAACCGATGTGCGGATTCCGGCAAGCCGAGTCGAGGAGTCCTCTCTCCGCAAGACAAATACGCCCCGGCTAGTGCTCACGGTTTGGTGGTTGTCTCTCAAAGATGAAACGGCTTCATCCTTCCAGCAGTAGCACCACAAGTCCGGTAAGGCTCCGGCGAACTAGACAACATCGAGAACTGGAAGCTGTGACTCGAAGGAACTCGTATGCAACAATATGAAGATGTGTTCGTTTATGCAGAATGTAGCATGTTGAACCATGCATGATGTCCTATTTATAGGCACATCTCCAAGGCAGCTGCAGACTTTGACTCCCGACAAGAGTTACTTTCGGTTACTGTCCAGCCCACTAACTCCACCAGCTCCATATGGCAGTTACTTGAAGGCTCCACCAGTTCTAGGTGACAGTTACTCACTTGAAGACTCTTAACTCATGGGAGTTACACCCTTCAAGCTAGACAAGCACCATGTGCACCCACGACCCGGTCCACAGCCGTTATAGACCCGGATAGTCGATCCGCCGACCCGCTCCACGACCCGACCGTTTCTGTACCGTAAAACTGATACGGCTAAGCCTCGGAAGCCCACGTACGCCCAAAGTCCACCCAAAGTCCAAGATCCAAGTCCGAGGATGAGACGAGCACGGGCACAGGCGGGCGCGCGCGTGTGTGCGCGTGTGGTCTCAATGCACTTAATTACTTCACTTAAGTGTTAATACACTTAAATACACTTCTTAACTTGATTAAGAAATCAATGTGGGATTATTTAATGTGTCTTAAACACATTATCCCACACACCATAAATGCCCAATCGTGTGACCAACTTCAACCATTTATTTTTCACTCACCGAAAATCGGATTTGAGCAAATAAAAATACTACAATTATCTACTCACAACATAGAACAATTGTACGGTATTTAATTCCTCCAAAATTAAATATCCCGGTCACAAAAAATCGGATAAAATGAGTCAAACTCAATTTATTAAATCCTATTTTCCAACATTTTGTTTCTTATTTTTATAAATATTTTTAACCTACATGCGAATGAAAAATTGATTATTTAGGACAGAGTGAGTAATAAAATAGACAACTCCAATATTATATGTGACCGAAAACGGACGTGATACTCCTAAAATATGAGTTGAAAAAGCCCTATTCACGTGCAAATCAGTCATAATATGTAAATTTTTCAGTCATGGGAAAATATTCAACATGTCCATTTTGCTACAAATTAAAATTTGCAGACTACTAGTGTGCATGATAATAATTTATACCGAGTATACTCGTGGATGGTAGTTGACGGTTATCATCATCATAAAAATAAAAAGAAGTTAAGTTAATATTACAATATTTAAAAGTTCATGTTTGGATTGTAAATTTTGTCAAAACTTGTGATTTTTTTTACAATTAACCTTAAATACCAGGTTACATTTATTTTTTTTGAATTGTAAGACATTGATCTTAATATTTTTTTTGAAGAAAAACATAATAACGTTTTTATAAAAAAATGTATAGTGCGTTAGATATCAACACGCACTATTGATGTGACATCTTCGTGTTGCACTACTAAAATTATAATTTTATAATAGTTTTTGTGAATATATATATTTTAAAATTTGACAATTTTAATTAAGGTTCATTATTTTTAATTAGAGTATATAATTATGTATTAATATTTAATAGTCATTTTTGAATTAATAATTAATTATCATGGTTGGTTTTTTCATAATCAGAATTATAAATTTTTAATTTAATTTTTTGTCAATAAATGTTAATTATGGTTCATTATATTATAATTAATTTTTATTTTTACAAAAATTATTATAAAATTTCAATTTAATAGTATAACATGAAAATGTGGTACCATATTTAATTAGTGCAACAGACGATTTCATCATAATCTATATAATATATAATAACGACTCCAAATCTGAAAATGAAAAAATGCGGGGTTTCTCACCCTTTTGCACCTTCCAAAAAAGAAAAAAATAATATTTTATATTAAAAAGTCATTTTTCTTCTTTTAAATGAATAAATATTAATATGTTTCCACAGATATAAAAATCTTATATGAATACACAAATCTATATTATATATTGTGTTGCACTATTAATTATGGTGTGTGTGTGTGTATAGATATCTACAAAAAATATTAATTATATATAGTGTATATATATTATAATTAAATTACTTTATAATTTACCTTAATTAGGTACACTTACAAATACTATAATATAATATATTGTATCTCAATCCAATATAACATACAAAATATAATTATTTAGTATGTTTATTTGCATATTAATTCATACCCGAAAAATGAGATATATACCAAATCAAATAATATAATAAAATATGTTTGACTATTTTAAATTAAATTTACACTAGGTGAAATTTTCAGTTCAACGAATCTTAAGCTAAAAATTGGATTAATTATTATTATATGTAGTGCTAATTACTAATTACAATTGGCTGTTTCTGTTGCATGTTAATTTAATAAAATTTTATTATTGATCATCACCCAAAAAGTTAGTTGATATTTACGATAATTGAAAATATGGTCATTTTCAATTAAAAATAATATCTAAGTTTTCATAATTATATAATATACGTTTATATATGTATAGATATGTGGCTAAATAGTTGATTTATTCTATTGATTGAAATTGTATATATTATACCTTAATTAAAGATTAAGTTTTATTAAAATTTGTATTCTTTTATTAGATTGATTGATGACTGCATATAAAAGATTGTATATAATACAATCAAACTATAATTTTGTGACCCTTTGATTGACATTTTATAGCTCTAGTTCAACGTACCATTTGCGATAAAAAAATGACATTTATATGGAGGTTGTTTTTCTTCCTCTATACATAATTGTTTTTATAAATAATTTATTTATTTATCCGTCACTAATTATAGTTTTTTTTTCCTCTTTGTCAGTTGCTAACAACATTTTTTTTTGTTATGATCAATAACACGAAACCCTCTCAACATAATATGGCTTTGAAGCTTTATCTTTTTATGAGCATTTTTTTCATGATCGAGAGGTTAACTAATTTATTTAGACTATGATATACATGCAATTTTTTATATCAAAGACTTAAAATATACATTTTACATGTGTTTTTTCTATATATATTATTTGTTATTATATTCATTTTGTAAATTTTTTGTACTATTTCATTCTTTAGTGGTGATTCTGTAATTTGTAGAGGTTGCAGCGAGGTCGCAACGTCTACATTATGTAAATACATGTTAAGCCTTTTTTCCGTTCAATTAATTGATTTTTTATTGTTAATATAATTTATTATAAATATATATATATATATATATATATATATATATATATATATATATATATATATATATTAGTAATCAGAAATTAAAAATTGGGATTACAGTTTTAGTTTATCAACGGAAGAGGATCACATGTTGTGTCCCAGATACTCCAGGTTGTGTGGTGTAGTTTTTAACCTTTTTTGTCTGAGGTGTTTTAATTTTAATTTTTTGTTTTGTAGATTTTGAATTAATTATATTAAGGTTTTAGAATCATTTATTCGCTATTAATTTTGCTCATAATTAGGACTCATTATTTCATAACTAGGATTATACATATTTTTTAATTATTAATCAGTGTTGATTGTTCAAAATAGGCCATATAATTTTATTTTTATATTTTAGTTTATAATTAAAAATTAAGTTTAATTTCCAAAATTAGTTGATTTTGTTAAGTTATTAGTTTTTAGTTTATATTTATTAATTTGGGTTGATTATCTCTTAATTAGAATTTTTAAATTTTTTATTTTTAGTTTTGACCTACGATTTATTTTTTCATGATTTGGGTTTAATATTTTAAAGACTTTTTAGTTAATATATTTTTATTTACGGTTGATTATTTTTTACATGATTATGATACATATTTACTTTCATTATTTAGTTAATTATTTCAATTAGGATCATTTATAATTGAATTTGATATTTTTTAGATTTAATGTTTCAATTAATAAAGAAAAAAAATGAAAAAACAAAGACATCAAAACAAGACAATTTTATTTTAAAAAATTGTAAACACATCAAGAAGTGCCCTAAAATTTCTATAGGTATACTTTAAAAATAAAATAGTTTGACCAAATATTTCAAATGTAATATTAAACCTATCGGTTATAACCAATAAATTAGAAAAATTAATTAAATTCATAAATAAACAAAATAATATTACTTTCTCTTAGCTGTGGGCTCTTTTTTTAAATGAATTCATAATCCTAAAAAGAAAAAAAAATCCAAGAAAAAATATAAATCGTAAACCTAAAAAGTATCACCCATAATCTCAAAGTATCATTAGTCAGAGATACTTACATCTCAATTAATTATCGAGCGCAGTGCACGAGCCGACACGTTATTCACTTTATTAATTTTAAGATTCATTAATTTCATTTTAGGATTTATATTTATTTCGGAAAAAAATAATATGGGCTTTAGTAAGGGTAATAAGCGCGGTGACAAGGTCACGCATCAAGGCTGATAAGTGCACCACGCTAGCCGACTGGGTATACATTTTTGGGGGAAAAAAATCAAAGCCCATCTGATAGGCCACCCAAGTCCATCTCAAATTTATTTGATTAATATTAATTAATCATTGTATAAAATCATGGAATGAAATCGTGAACATAAGACATTTTAAATGTTATTTGGATCATTTATGAAAAACGAGTTAATTTCAACCTCAAAACCTACCATATTTAGCGTTCAAACACATGTATGTGCAATATTCATCTTCTTTATTTTAACATATTTTAATTTTACAAAAAAATATGTATTTGTCGTAATGTTGTATACAAACATGTTTATTGAATTATTTATTATTAAAATGTTAAATTATTAATTAGATAATATGACAGCACCAACTTATTTGTTTTTTAAAATGTTAAATTATTAATTAGAAAAAAATACAGTATGAGATTTTTTTAGCTCTCAGTACTACACACCCAGAAAAACCTAAACACACAAAAATAGCAATTTAACCCTTTTTGCAGGCGGGAAATATATGTAACTGTAAAATCAGTAGAGACGAAGTAGCAGTAAACGAAGATCTGCAATGGAGGAAGAAGCTTCAGCATCACCATCCTTGCGAGGAGAAGTAGAAGACGAGTACGATTCGAAGGAGAGTGTGTTGCAGCGATACTTTCTTCAAGAATGGAAGCTTGTCAAATCCCTACTCGACGACATTGTTTCCGCTCGTCGCGTCTCCGATCTCTCCGCTGTACACAAAATTCGATCCATTGTACGTCTCCCTAACTTCAGAATAGAGTTGATGTTGTACATTAGTGGAATTCGGGAGTTTTTTGTTATTTCATTATTTTTGTGAATAGTATGTTTGTTTGGATTGTTAGATTTGGAGGGTCTACTTATGCTGAAGAAGTGGTGCTGGATTACGTTACGTGCTTGTTTATATTTAGAATTGGAAATTGTGGAATCAGCTGAAAGTTTGCGTGATTGCTTTATCGGGTCGTTATGCTTTAAAGCTTGCGTCTTTGTTGCTGATTGGAAGCTTTTAGTGTTGGATTTTTGAAGCATGGAAGAAAATTTTGTGGGATTATGTCCGTGTATCACAAAGTTGGGATTATGTCTTTTGCTGAATCTTGTTTCGTTTGAAGATTGCTGTAATGGTGGCTCATCGTTAATTCATTGTTAATTTATGTTGATGAATGATGATTTCTGTTTTCATTATTTTTCTTTTAATGTTTTGCACAGTTGTGCTGTTTCTTGAAAACATGGTTCTAGTAGAAATAATGGTCTCCTGAGTCCTGATCAGTGGTGTATTTGGAGACTGATTTTAAAGCCACAGATGCTACTGGCTGGGTTGTCTATTAGTCTGCTAATGTTTGTTTTCCCAGAATAGTTTTATTTATATATTTATCTATATAATAAAACTCAACATCTTTGTGGAACTGTGCATTGACATTTATAATCCTTTTCTGCAGATGGACAAATATCAGGAGCAAGGCCAGCTTTTAGAGCCATATCTTGAGAGTATAGTTTCACCTCTGATGGCTATTGTCCGTTCACAAACTGCAGAATTAGGAACTGCCTCCAATGAGATTCTGGATTTGATCCAGCCTATATGCATTGTAATTTATTCGTTGGTTACAGTTTGTGGGTTCAAGTCTGTTATCAGGTTCTTTCCTCATCAGGTCTCTGATCTAGAACTTGCAGTATCTCTTTTGGAGAAATGCCATGCCACAACTTCTGTGACCTCATCATTAAGGCATGAAAGTACTGGAGAGATGGAAACAAAATGCGTTGTACTTCTATGGCTTTCTATTCTAGTGTTGATTCCTTTTGACCTATCCTCTGTGGATACTAGTATTGCCAATAGCAGCTATGCTGGGAGAGATGAGCCTCCTCCATTGGTAATTCGGATTTTAGAGATCTGCAAGGATTATTTATCAAATGCAGGTCCTATGCGCACCATGGCTGGCTTATTACTGTCAAGGCTCTTAACACGCCCAGATATGTCAAAGGCATTCACCAGGTGAGTTTTTCATTCTCATATTCAGAAGGAAAAAAGATGTCTATGGTAAGTGATAATCACATTATCTATATCACTCAAATATATATCTGCCAATGCCATAAAAGAACTAAATGATGTGCCTGCTATATTTTGAAATCAACAACATTATTAGGAAAACCCTATCGATAGTTCTTGTCCCCCTCACCTGTGTCCTTTTACTGGTAACAATACTAGTTTCCGCTTGTACTTTCAACCTGCTTTTGTTGTTTGTTATCCTTCAGCTTTATTGATTGGGCGCATAAAACTCTATTATTTGTGGAGGACAATGTTCTGGACCACTTTCGATTGTTAGGTGCAGTTGAAGCTTTGGCTGCTATTTTTAAGGTTTGCTTTCATTTAAAATAGTCTTGCTAAGGCATGTTTGCTAAAATAATGGACATGACTGTCTCCACCATTTTTACTTTCCAAATGTTAATATCCTTTCCAGTCTCTGATGCTGTGAATCTTGTTCCACGTCCTATCAATTGACTGATCATTAGATGCAAAAAAATCATTAAGTTTTTCATTAAATGCAGATTGGTAGCACATCAGTATTGTTGACCGTGGTCCCACTATTATGGAGTGACACATCCGTTTTGATCAAGTCTCGTTCTGCTGCTCGGAGTTCTTTACTCCGTAAGCATCTTGTAAAGCTAACCCAGCGGATTGGGCTAACTAGCCTGCCTCCTCGCACAACAACATGGCATTATGTGGTTAGTTATGCTGATTTTCTTTTCCCATTGTAAGTCATATGTATTTATTTGAAAAGATAAATCTATTTGCTTCATAGATGATTGACAAGCAGTTCTGTAAGTTATCCCTTCAGAAGTCAACTGGAAATACATTATTGAAGCAAAAAGAACTATTTGCTGAGAATAAGTTTCGGATATTCCCCTTGAGCAAATTTATTTCCCCTCTGCAAACTTCTTAGAAGAGAAACATTCGAGTTCCTTTTAGGTTCTAGTTGACACTCCATATTGTATGGCAATTCAGGGATCCAATATAGTCAGTGCAGATTTTTAGGATGAATATACATACTCTGATGTACTTTTGTGGGTTTCCCTTTATAAAGAAAACGAATGAGAGAATGCATGCAGAAATGTCTAACTAGTAAGCGGAAAATCTACATTTTTCTTTATCTTTGGTAAGAAAAAGGGAGTTAAAATTTTCCCTGCTAGCCTCTATGCATTTAATGCAAAAAACTAAAATTCATAGATAGAGATAAAGGAACAGTTCTTTGATATAAATAGATTATTTGAAGGATCATGGATGATTTAGAAGTGGTGTAAAAATATCTAAGTTTTTGCTTTATGGTTCCATGTGAAGTAGCTTTTGCTTCAAAACTTGTACTCTGATATAAATAGATTATTTGAAGGATCATGGATGATTTGGAAATGGTGTAAAAATATCTAAGTTTTTGCTTTATGGTTTGATGTGAAGTAGCTTTTGGTTCAAAACTTGTATTGTAGTTATAATTGTTAATATTTCTGTACTGTTTTGATATACTGTAGGGTAGAACCAAGACTCTCGGTGAAGATATATCTTTACACGGGACAAGAGATTCTGAACAATTAAATCTTCCAATGGATATGAACTACAATAATACAACACAAGAAACAAACTGCCTCGAAGAAGAAGATATGGATGTTCCAGATATCTTAGAAGATATTATTGAACTTTTGCTGTCAGGATTGAGAGATACGGTATTGCAGAGGCTTGCTTTTCACTGATATGGATGCTTCAATTACATTCTAAGTAGTTTGCCTACTGATAGATACAACATCATTTCTAGTAGTCTTGCCTTTTTATATGATTTGAATGCATGGAGGCAATAATATTTTCTATACAACTAAGTTTCCCGGGACCAGTAAATTTTTTTGAGCTGCATTTAATTTATAATTCATTTTACTCATACAGGACACTGTTGTGCGATGGTCGGCTGCAAAAGGTATTGGTCGTGTTGCTTCACGTTTAACTTATTCTCTTGTGGATGAAGTCCTCTCATCTGTATTGGAGCTCTTTTCTCCTAGTGAGGTATGATGGCGAAATAATCTTGTGCTTCTTGTTCCTCATGATTGAACATTTCTTCTTTGTTTCTACTTCTACTGAATTTCATTTTGGGTGTCCAACAATTCTTATCTTTGACAGCATTAAGTTTCTGGAATAATATCTAAAACACTAAGCTCTAAACTGAGTGTTTGCATGGTTTGTGTGTTTAATAACAAGCAATGGAAATTGAATGATATATGAATGCTTGGAAAAGTGATTCCATCAATTCTAGGTCTAAATTGTAACATTTTTATTTGTTTAAAAATAACTAATAACGATTATCATTATACTATGTTTGAACAAAATCATAATTTGATACGTTAGAAATTGCTACATGCAAAACAATAATGCAAAAGCAATTTCCATTCCTATAGATTCTTACAGTAAATCAACCACCATCAATGATAAGGATAATCATTCCCCCTTACCGACCAAGCAGCACAATTGTGAGGAGCATATTCATTCCCATTCCGCACTAGTATCATTCCCATTTTCATTCTCATTCATTTTTACAAACCAAGCACCCCCTAAGTTGGAGAGCATCTAAATATTCAATTATATGCTCATGTGTATTCTTAACTGCACAACTGATTTGTTTTTTGGATGACATTTACTGTAATTATCCTTCTAAACTAGTGCCATTTTGGTTAGTTGTTTACAGTCATCCACAGAGGTACAGTTTCACTGGGGATTAAAAGATATTGATTCTTCTATTATTGTAGTTAATCTCTCAACATAAGTCATGGTATATTGATTAAGACTGTTCTCCCATGGGAAGAACTCACAAGATATTACTATCATGGTCTCTGAATGGAAAGATTTGAAAACCCTAACTTTTCTGGATAGCTTTTAAAATAATTCACAAAGTCATAGCACCTATACAAATGAAATAGAACAAGGTAGCACCAGGATGATTGCTGCATCTAGCTAGAAAGAGCTCCTAGTGTTGTAGCTTAGTGATCTGTGATGGCAATATTGTGGTATACCTCTTATTCTGAATTTGAAGCATATAATTTATCACAGGGAGATGGTTCATGGCATGGTGGATGCTTGGCACTTGGAGAACTGGCACGCAGAGGGTTACTCTTGCCAATCAACTTTCCTAAAGTTGTTCCAGTGATCATAAAGGTGCGCTTTTTTTTTTTTTTCTCTCTTTTCTCTGTGGTACGGGACAAAAAACTACTTGATTTTTTTCGGAAATCTTTTTATATATTACTGAGTTCTCATTTAACTATTCAGTTGGTATGCTTGCTGTTTTATCTATGTTTTTGGAGAATGACATGCACCCTTTTATTCGCCATAAGTTTATTTTTTATGAGTATCATTAGACTCTCTGGTTTATTGATCCCCTTCCCAATCTGCTTTATGCATTTAAGTTCAACTCTTATTGTTCTGGAGTTCAGAATGCCAACTCTTCTATTCTTTTATAGCTTCTCTTGGAAATAATTGACCAGATCTTCAATAGCCTGTTTCATATCTCTACTCAAAAGCAATATTCTGTTAATTCTTTTCCTTTTGATGAGACTAGGTTGAAATGAATCTCTTCTTCTGAATGCTGGCTGATACTTTTAGCTTTTTTCTTTTGGGATGAAATTTTCTGCCAAATCTTACTGGCTTGGGTATTGAATAGTGAATTTCACATAACTATTTTCTTAACTATCAACACTTATTTTTCCCTGATGATACCCAGAATTTTATTCTTTCACTTTGTATGTTGCTCTTGACTTTGACAATGAGCTCCTCTGAGGCGAAAGTATTATATCTATTATTTTACTGCTGAGCAGATTTGCTATATCATGTTTCCTTGACAGGCTTTACACTATGATATTCGAAGAGGACCTCATAGTGTTGGATCTCATGTACGTGATGCTGCAGCTTATGTTTGCTGGGCTTTCGGACGTGCATATTACAACAGAGACATGAAGAATGTATTGGAACATGTTGCTCCACATCTTTTAACAGTTGCGTGCTATGACCGCGAGGTGTGTAACCTTTCTCAACAATGAGTATTCTGCTGGTTTCTTTTACTGGTGTGATGATGAATCTATGAGCTTAATATATAGGTCAATTGCAGAAGAGCTGCAGCAGCTGCTTTCCAGGAAAATGTAGGGAGGCAAGGGAATTTCCCGCATGGCATTGATATAGTAAATACTGCTGATTATTTTGCGCTGTCATCTCGAGCAAACTCGTATCTTAATGTTGCTGTTTGCATTGCTCAATATGATGGCTACCTTCATCAGTTTGTAGATGAATTGTTGCATAACAAGATCTGTCATTGGGTATGTGCAATCTGGTTTCCATATTATCTTCTCTTTTTTGCATTTGTTATGTCTTTTCATAGACTTTCTTACCCAAATGTACCTTATTATTTCCTAAGTTTTTTGTTACCCCTTAACCACCTCTAGAGTTGGGAAGTAGAGATAGTCAGGTAGGCAAATAATTTTTTTTTCCAGTTCAAGGTAGGCAAATAACTTTGACATAATTGTCTCTGTATAGGAACTTCCTTAATTGGCATATAAGAAAAATGATATCATTGATTTACTGTTGTAATAACAAGTTTCCTATAGATTTTGCTAGCAACTGCTGTTACAATGATATACCTTTTTTCGAAAGATAATGTAGGCATGTGATTCTCTTCTCATTGGCTCATTGCTGCTTTTGCCACCTATTCATCTATCTAATGCTCTTGCAAATTATGTTGGATATGCAGGACAAGGGTTTGAGAGAACTTGCTGCCACTGCCCTTTCATCTCTTGTAAAATTTGAGCCTGAATATTTTGCCAATGTAATATTGGAGAAATTGGTTCCTTGTACTTTATCATCTGACTTGTGCATGCGGCACGGTGCAACCTTGGCCACTGGGGAGGTAGTTTGGGCTCTACATAAGCACAATTATGCTCTTTCCACAGGTTAGTGTTAGTGCCCTGCCTGCTTGCCTTACAATCTGTTGTGAAAACTTTTTCCCCTGGTTCAGCCTTTTGTACCCACATGCATTTTATTCTGTATATTTGTTTCCTTATTTTGGCTTTTGCAGATTCTCTTTTCTTTAATATAATCTGATAAATATACATTTCCAAAGCAAAATATCATGTGCTAGCATTATATAAAAGTAATTGCTGTGAAGTGAATTAGTTTGCTTTTTATTCATGATAATCAAATGATGCATGATAAAATTGACTCCGGTTTTACAGTAATATATTTGTATAATTATTCAAGGCCAATTTTATAACTGCAGTTGTGGTTTAAAATCTATGAGTCATGTTCTTCACTTATATAAGAAAATAAGTCTTTTGTTGCATCTTCTTTGACTGTTATATGCTTGAGCCTCAAGTGCTTGCTTAGGAATACAAAACCCTCTTCGGATGGTTTCTTTACCTTTCAGATCTAATTTTCAGTTCTCAGTGTTTCCAGTGCAGCTTATTAAGTTGTGTTGGTTTCTGTAAAAATGTGTACGTTTTGTGGAAATTTGAAATATGTCTGGATGAATGATTTGACCTTTAGAGTTATAGGTTTGTAAAAAGAAAACATGTTAGGTTGATTGTATCTTTCTATATTTTATGGTGGTACCCACTGAATTTTGTGGTTAGTATGAAAGTGAAACTATTTAAGTAGTGGGTCCAATTAAATGATGATATAGTATTTGAAACATGCTAGTAGAAATTGAAAATGAGTATTTTTAGTGAAAATAAAATAAAACAAACATGTTTTGAGCGTTTAGCTTAGTAGAAAATTGAAAAGAGGGGTTTGGAAATAAAAAAAAACAAACAAGCTCTATGCTTTTCTTTGAACTTTTGTTGTCTAGATCTACGTTAATGTGAAACTTGGAGAATGCAAAACTGCACATATTAGTGTGCCACTATCAACATGACTGGAGATAACAGCGGTGGATGCTGCTGCGCTGGTAATTTTGGTTCTAGTTCAGATTGGTCTGGGCCCTTATTTTGCTGCAATGTTAAATTTGGACCCTTGAGTTCTATGCAAGGGAGGTGCTAGTAGTTTTAAAGAGGGAGGTCTTCACAATTTGTTTAGACTAACCTCAGCGGAGATCTTTTCAGACCACCCAAGTGTTGCTAATTTTGGGGGGTATATAACTGCACTATGAGTAATGTACTCTTTGGTTTTGTTCTTGCAGATAAGCAGAGAGTTGTTGCCGGTATTGTTCCTGCCATTGAGAAAGCACGACTTTATCGTGGTAAAGGAGGAGAAATCATGCGTTCAGCTGTTTCTCGTTTCATTGAGTGTATCTCCATAGCTCAAATATCTCTGACTGAAAAGATCAAACGAAGTTTGCTTGATACTCTAAATGAGAATTTGAAGCATCCTAATTCTCTCATACAGGTGTTTTTTTTCACTAAGTTATACTTCCAGCCAAATTTTCATATGCCTGCCTTTTGAATAATTTTTTATGTATGCTTTTAGAGTGCTGCTGTTGAAGCCCTCAAATACTACATTTGTACTTACCTTGTATCGGTGGAGAATGAGGGAGTCAATGATATCATGTCAAGATATCTCAAACAGTTGACTGACCCCAATGTGGCTGCAAGACGAGGGTCAGCTCTGGCACTAGGTGTTCTGCCTCTTGAGTTTCTGGCTAAAGGGTGGAAATCTGTAATAACAAAGCTTTGTGGTGCATGTGAAATTGAGGTATATATGGTTTCCTTTGTTAATGGAGGGAAAAGATCTGAATCATTTGGAACCACATCCTCAGCTCTCCTCGAGTCATAGAAAAATATAGGCACAGCATTGCTGTCTGACTGAAATTTCTGGTATATGCAGGATAATCCTGAAGATCGGGATGCTGAAGCACGAGTCAATGCTGTCAAAGGACTTGTGTCTGTTTGTGAAACTTTATCTAAGGCGGGAGGATCATCTAATTTCTTATCTGGAGAAGATGGAATTGCCTTGTTTCCTGTTATCAAGAATGAAGTGATGGACAGTCTTTTTAAAGCTCTTGACGATTATTCCACTGACAACAGGGGTGATGTAGGTTCATGGATTCGTGAGGCAGCAATGGATGGCCTTGAGAGATGTACATATATTCTGTGCAAGCGAGATTCTTTAAATCAAGAGAAAGTGTCTTCTTTACGACTTGAAAAAAGTGACAGCTTGAATGATGACCAGTTAAGCTCATATTTTGATGCCACTTTGGCCATTAATTTAGTTGGAGGCATTGTCAAGCAAGCTGTAGAGAAGATGGATAAACTAAGGGAGTCAGCAGCAAGGATTCTCCAAAGACTCCTCTATAATAAAACCACTTCTGTACCACATATACCACACAGGGAGATTCTTGAACATATAGTTCCTGCTGAGGCTGAACTCAAGTGGGGGGTAAGTTAACTAGCAAATTCTTCTGTTAACGTTGACAATTTAGCTTATTTGAGAATATTATTCTGATTTCAATGCAGGTGCCAACATTCTCATATCCTCGTTTTGTTCCACTTCTTAAAGTTAGTTGTTATAGCAAATATGTCGCGTCTGGGTTGGTTATCTCTATTGGTGGCCTCCAAGATTCTCTGCGAAAGGCATCACTTAGTGCTTTGTTAGATTATCTTCAGAGTACAATAACCGAAGCCTGTGATTATTCCAGAGAACTCAGTCTGTCAATGGACATTCTATGGATTCTTCAGAAATATAGAAGATGTGATAGAGTTATTATACCCACTTTGAAGGTAATTTTACCATGGCATTATTCTCAGCGACAATGGTATATGTCTAACTTGTGTGTGTGTGTGTGCGCACTAAATTTGGCGAATTATTCTATTTTGACTTTTAAAGCAAGCCTCTGAAAGTTTCTGTGGGACATGAAGATTCAAAAGCTTATCTATGGACAGTATATAAATAAAATTTAGCTGATTGTCGTTTCTCGACATTTGGCCCATTGGCCCATTGTGGTTGATAAAACAGTTCTATCTTGCATTTTCTTATATCCATTAGAGACATGAATCATAATCAGTATTTTGTGAATTATGATCTATAACATTGCACTGGGTACTTTGTAAAGACAAATCTTGTGACAAGTTATAACATATTTATCCCCTTTCTTTCAAGATATTTGAGCTCTCATTCAAACATAAAGATGGTTAAATCATTAGATAATTAACCTTAATTATATCTTTGGAGTTTAGCCTGACAATTGTTAATGTTGCTCTTGTCAGCTTTGGTGTACCACTGGTTAGCAAAAAATTGAACATAAAATTACACTGTCACTGGATGATCCCGAGGAATAAAATTTAGTCCATATGCTTTCCGCATTCAACTGAAAGTAGCAATGAGGATGAAAAACTGAAACGAAATGAAAACATGCAATGCATGCGCAGAGTGCTAGGAAGGCAGTGAAGGAAGCCAAAGAGAGTGAGAGAGACAAATAAAAGCAATACAAACAAAGCCCAACTAACTATCTTGTTAATGCCATGCAGGCTGAAAACCTAATACTGATTTTCTTCACTATTTAGATTTTGAATCCATTATTGATCACCTTTTACCTGTTTTTCTTATGAGCATGGTCGCCTTGTGTTTTTCATTTATATTTTTGATCTTCTGAAATTTTTTACTTCATGGCATTACACACGTGCATGTTTACAAATGTGGTTGTTTTCCCTGCAAGCCTTACCATTTCATGTATTTTTATTTCAGACTATTGAAATTCTTTTCAGCCGGAAGTTATTGTTGAACATTGAGGTCAGTATGTTGGGCTCTCAATTATATTGTTGATAAGTTGGTTGCTGTTTATGATTGCAATGTGAAGAATATTATTAAATGTTCTGCATGAAGCTTGTAATGCAGGATCCCTCAATGATGAATGCATGAAAGCTGTGTTATTTGTCCTCTGTTAAACGTATAGGAGAGTGCAATCTTACATTTCTGCTACTTGTTTCTTACATTTGCTGTACTTCATTAGCATGCCTGTATAATGTTGTATGGTCTATTTTATCTTCTCGTGCATAATAAGGCTCGTTTTTCTTCCTCACTATTTAAGATTCAACATTAAATTTATGCTTGTTAGTGCAAGTATTTCTTGAACTATCAATTCTTTTTTACATCTTATGATATTTGCGAAAGATGATAGCCATCCAGCACCTTGTCATTACTCCTTTTTATGTATTTTTGCATTAAAATTTAAAACAAGCTGATATTCCACATTTCTATGCTGTCACCGAGTTAATCTGTTGTGCTCGATCTCTTATTTTTCCATGAGTTTCGTATCACATGGATGGATGAATGGTAATCTTTCTTTCTTAATGATGCTGCTTATTATTGCTCAGGATCAGACTACTGTATTTTGTGCGGGCGTTCTAGATTCTCTCGCTGTGGAGTTGAGAGGAACAAAGGACTTCTCTAAATTAAATGCAGGAATTGCAATACTAGGATATATTGCTTCAATTTCAGATTCTATCAACACTAGGGCATTCTCTCATCTACTGACATTCCTGGGCCACCGATATCCCAAGGTCGGTGGGGCTAAAATGTCGTATCTAATTATACGCCATCACACGATACATATATCTTATGTTGTTTTTCTTCTTCCAGATCCGGAAGTCCGCTGCTGAACAAGCATACCTTGTACTTCTGGAAAATGGAACTCTAATTTCAGAAGACAAACTAAACGAAGCTACTGAAATCATTACCGAGACTTGCTGGGAAGGTGATGCGGAAGAAGCAAAGAAGAGAAGGCTACTGCTCTATGAAATAGCCAATGTTGAAACTGCAGCAACAGGAAATGCTACTCAGAGAGAATCTAAAAAGGGTATGGATCAGAGTAAGGCATCAGCTGATGAAAACGCTTTGTACTCTTCATTAGTGGGATCAGCTGGGTTTTAGAGCTTGCTCTTCATGTCAAGTAAATTTCTACCCAATGGAGCACCATAAATAGGTACGTCTGCGCTCTCCGCACCCTCTCGTATGGTTTTTTCGTCAAAGTGTAATGCAATTGTGGTTAGAAGAGTGTTACAGAGAGATTGTTTCAGCTATTCGGCCTCTGTTTCTTGAATATCAAGTGGTAGTCTGAAGCAGCAACTGCAAAAAATGCAACTTCATTCAATTGAAGGGCAATGCAGGTAACCCCCTTATTGTATTTTGCTGTATAATGGATCCTTGCGAAGTATATGAGCAAAAGTTGTTGTTCTTCTTCAAAAATAATTGTTACAAATTTCGTTTGCTTTTTGTACTGTCTTTTAACGATATACAAGAATTTTAGGGGGTGTATGTGTATTAACATCTATTTTATTTGCATTCTTGATCATTTTATAAGTGAGTTCATTCATAGAACTAGAACATATTAGTAATATTGATAATAGACCGCATTTAAAAAAAAATGATTAGAAATGTTCATCAAAAAGTTAACCTACCACGAGCAAATATCTAGAGGTTCCATACTACTTAAATGAAAAATTTACAACATGCAATTCAATATGAGTGAGCGTTTGTAATAACACAGATTTACTTGTTTTTGAAAAATCGATGACAATGATTATCTACAATGATTTGAGATAATCACTTCTAGGCTTGGAAATTATTTTTATATAATAATTAGTAGTATTTTGTTTTAATTTTTTTTTTTTTGAGTTAGGCTGAGGGAAGAAGAGTGAGGGTAGGAAGGATTCCAGATCTCTCCTTTTTATACAGGAGAGCTTCATTGCTTATAATAGGCTTATATGCATTGTGGAGGTGTTAGATTAAATTGTCTGATACTTGATTATTATCAATTGTTAATTTTTTTAAGATCCTAATATTTCAAAAAAAAAAAAAACATTACAATCTCTACACGAGTTTGTCATTTTAGTCCTGATTTTAGCAAGTGACCGCAATTTTGCATATTTTACTAACCCGCTTAAAATTAGGTCATCTTACATGAATATGTTTAGACTAAATTGAGTTAAAGAAAGAAAGATAGATAGAAGATAAGTAGCTTAATTTAGACTTTTTTCAGAAGAATTTAGACTAAATTTATAAGTTAATTAAAATTACAATCAATTGTTACAATTATAATTGAGTAAGTGTTAAAAAATTGACTAAAATTCTAAAATCACCACCTACTTGGATTGGTTGAATAAAAACTTCACACAAATCCCGCCCCACAAGAAGCGCACTTTTTTCGTCCTCATTCATCTCTACAGCATCAGTTTTTGGAGAATAATATACTTCTAGTGTCCATGAGTTAGCTACCAACGTACCTATCAATGATGGAAATTATTAATTTAGAACTCAAAAATTATATAAATTAATTATTCAAAATTCATCTATTTATATTTTTTATCTTTCAAATTTCAAACCCCGAATTAATTAATAAGCAACATATCTTTCAAATCTAGAGCGACAAAACTCCCAACTTTTATTACACATTAGACATGGGTGTAATACATAAACAACACATGAAGTATAATTTGAAACGTCGAAATTCATGTTGTGAAAAATGAAGTGCACATGATCCCATTAACACAAGGTGATAATATCATACATCGCTACCTCCTCATCTAACTATCATGAAAAAGACAAGAAAAAAAAAGTTGGATTCGAGAACCACGATTTTCTCCTTCTTCACCATTTAAAAAAAGAAAAAAAAAAGAAAAAAGCTAATTATCTATCGTCATCATCATTGATCAACCCGTCCCGTCAAACTCCTATTCGAGCCGTTCCACTTGAGCAGCTTCCGGGTAGACCCGCCCGTTTTGATCCGGGTCTGGACACGCTCAAACTCCGAGATCCGACAGGGTATGGTAAACCCGCCCGGTTGATTGAACCCGAACTCATTTTCGGACTCTTTCAACAAATCCCCAAACAAGGGGTGGTTCAAATAAACCACGGGCACCAAAATCCTCTCGAAATCCCCATCTTTTTGACCCACGTACACCGCAATCTGCCCTTTCGGAACGGGTTCGGGCTTCTCCAGAATCGGATCCTGCCCGATCCGATCATAATCTCTGCCCGCCTTCATACTCTTCGTTACTGCTGACCTCAGCTTGTGGGCCCACCCGATCAACCCGCACAAGGGATTCAGTTTTCCAATCCGGGGGCTGCGGCGGCGAGAGAAACTCCGCCGGAAAAGGGCGGCGACGCGGTGTTTAAGCGAGAAACCTCGTGTTCTAGTTCTAGGCATGCCGCTTGGTTCGTACCTACGTAATTATGTGCTTTCTTACTGTTTAGGAAGATAAAAAAAACGATGAATTAAAGGTGGATTTGAGAAATAATCTGAAGAAAAAGTGTTAGTGGTTTGGACATGACATGATGATGGTTTATGAGAGAGAGTAGTGATGAGAGACAGAGAGAGAGAGAGAGTGATTGCTAATTTGCAATTGCATGCGTTGCGTTGTTGGTAAATGGAAGAGAAGTCCGTACATGGTTGGTGGTTTTATATAGAGGCGTGTGAAAATGGAATGGAATTTATTAATGACACAATTACAAACGGAAGTTTCCCACTCCCACAATAATTGCAACCACGCATGTTGTGGTTAAATTTTTTAGGTAGGGTGGGTGTAATGCATCATCGTATTGTTGAGCTGACAAGTGTTCTCCCATTCACTAATTTTGATTATTTATATTTTATTTTTATTTTGTCTAATGATAAAAGTTTTGGTCGACACATAAATTATCATATTGTGACACTTCAACTATCTATTGACGTGTGCTTTCAACTATTTTTTTTCTTCTTTTTAATGAAGATAAGAAAATAAGATAACTCAATTTTATGGAGAAATGAAATTGCAAAATTGTATGTTTGAAGATAGAGTGACCTATACATGTTCCAAAAGACAATTAAATAACAAGAAAATGAGGAAATTAGAATAGTTCAAAACATGTGTTTTCTTTGAAATTTTGCCGATTATATTATGTGTGTCATTTCGTATTACATTCCCTATATATATGCCACAATAATTTTTTTCCATTTTTTAATATACACTAATTGAGAAATGATGAATATTAAATGAAAATCTAGAATTAAACTAAATCATATGATACATAATAAAAAAAAGATTTGACACAAAAGATACGACAGAGAATGTCAAAGATGCTCTGAAATCGATGGAAATTTGGCAATATTTTATGATTTGTATATGAATGTGAATTTTGACTATATGGAGAATTTTTTTATCTAAAACACGAGATATTTTTAAATAGAGTGAGAAAATAATGATTTATTTTTTAGATATTCTTGGAGATTATATGTTATTAGGTTGAAGTTACATCCATGTATTATGTTATACATTCGTCCAATGAAGATTGAATATATTGACTGGAGACAGTAGTCGGCAAATTAAAAAATATAAAATAAAATAAAATGAAATGAAAAGCCCTTGGAGGATTTCAAAGTACAGGTTGCTTAAATAATCCGTACACGACATGTACCTTAAAAGTTTTTAATTCTAAATTTTTCCGAAGAGTGGTGGGCCCCAACAGCAACTGGATAATGCTTCCACACAAGAAATCCACTTAATTCAATTCATAAAATAAATTTATTCAATAAAAATTCAAAGCTTATGAGCCGACGGTTTGCTGAATCTGGGCCCCATTGCCCTAAATTTCCCAATTAGTCACTCTCAAATGTCCAAACAAAAGGAAAAAATCATTAATTTTTTCAATGAAAAGTGGGGGAAAGTAATGCTTTACTAGTAATACTTTGGTACCTGAAAATTATTTTGAAATTTCGGACTAATTACTAGTCAATTTTGGGGGTTGGACATTATTTAAGAGAATTCTACGATTGGTTGAGATATAACCATCGTACATGTATCTATATACATTTATTCTTTATTTTATTTTCGATCGCTAAATATTTATCATTGTTATTTTATTGTGATGTATATTTCACTTTAAAAAGTCTATATATATAAATCTCAGAAGAGAGAAATGATCTAGAGGAGTCGACAGCCGTATTCCATAATTTAATTTTGATTTTCAATTGATACCAGCCGTTAGTCACGGGGGTTCACTTATTTTATATATATATCCTGAATTTGTCTGGTTTTATTTGGGGTTTCTAGATCACAGTGTAAAAAATTGACTTCTGCTATGGTTTTTAATGGAACAGAAGAAATGTTAATTTCCTGTAACATTTTATGTACTTGAACACTATTTTTTTAGGGGTACATTAAATTAAATTGATTGCATATGACTCACTTTGTAAGCTATATATATATATATATATATATATATATATATATATATATATATATATATATATATATATATATATATATATATATATATATCGGGAGGAGTTAGGTGAAAATCAATTAATCACAATGTAAGAATTAAGATCACATCTTATACTATATAATTTTTAAAAATCAAAGGCCCATATTTGATTGACAAGTCGCTGACGATTCTATAATATTTGAAAAGCCTTTTGGGTGGTGGCATTAACGTAATTCGGCAATTATTATAAACAGTGCGGAGTGTTTGATAACAAGATCGCGCGTTATGCTAATGAAGCATTATCATTATGCTATCAAAGCATTATCGTTATTCTAATTAAAGTTTTCTAATATTTTTAAGATGTCCGTTAATTAATTTCAGTATACTGGCAGCTTAATTAATTGATTTCTTATACATGAGCAGTACTACTCGATCAACTTTTATTATTATGTTGGATATAGATCCATATATATGCAAGGTTTAACATAATATTTCTTTTTTAGCTCCTCGGGAGACATCATCAACCTGATACACCGGTACACATATCCATATTATAATTAGTAACTCATCGAATATTGTAATAAAACTACCCAATCTATTAGATTTATTTATTCTTTAATTATAATCTCATCAATTGATAAATGAATCGAAGTAATAAGCATTAAAATAAACACATCTACTATTATATAGCGATTAAGAATCATGAGTATCCGAGATCTAAATTACAATGTATTATTAATCCATTAGAATTATCTCATTGCGATCTACTTCAATGCATCACAAAAATGCACTATTACGATTCCATAGCCAAGATGGACTAATTCTAAATCATACTGTAGGAAACCGATAATATGATTTTCTGTGTGCATCCATACACCATATTATCTTCAATATTAAGTATGTGACGATATTGTATGAATAAAACACAAAATAAATGCCATATAAGTGACTATTTGTTCTTATTCAAAATTATAAGGAAATAAGATATATACAAAAAATAATTATTTTAGTATAAACCCCAACAAGAACAACATTCTACTATGTATGAGAGACTTTGATAAGTGATTAACCTTGTTATAAGATAGTTTATATTAGTATACTTTTGTCTTTAGTTGAATATTTGTGAGCAAAATTTTAGTCTATTGTGTGACAAAATATTATTGATGCATTGATATCATATATGTGAGTTGCACTTGTGTGCGGCAACACATATATCTTGCTAAATCTGATGGGCACGTGGCCCACACACGTGGCGCGTGTAAGCCTCACGCCCACGATATTTTTTTTGGGTGAATTTTTATTTTAATTTTTAATTTTTTTTCGATTTTCTATTTTTTCTTTTATTTTTTTCCCAAAAAATTTATATCCTAAAATAAAATTAGTGAACTCTAAAATTACGTTGAATTTATTTAATTTGTTTGAAATAATATAAATTTAAAACCTAAAATCGAATAACTAAATCCTAAAATAAAAGTGAATTAATTTGATTTTTTTTAAAAAATTGGCGGCTCACGCAATGTACTCGCCTGACGCTAACGTATGAACTCGTTCATTGCGCTCGATAATTAATTTAATTTTTTGAAACAAATATAAATGGTGATTGAAAAATAAAAATCTAATTTCAAAATAAATATATACCCTAAAATAGAATTAGTGAACCTTAAATTAAAAGTGAAATAATTTGATGCCTCATGCAATGCACTCGCTTGACGCTAGTGCGTGAGCTTGTGTATTGACAAGTCACACATATTGCATATTTATTCTTTAAATATTTTTATATATCTGAGACTTAAATTATTATTTTTGTGATTATTGCAGAAAAATATGAGAAAGGGAGGTGACATTCAGATTTGGTGGAAGAATCATAAAAATAAGAAACTAATATGGCGTGTTTGCAATTTTTATTTTTATTATTTTTAAAAGAAAACAACTTAATTTAACGAGAGCAAGTAGGAGCAAGAAGGTGATCCACGAAGAATGAAGGATCACCTCATATATGAGGACTAGGAGAATTCTTAGTCACTCTAGTAAAATTATTTTGTTGATATATATTGGGAGTTGTATTTTATTTTGCAATAGTTCTAAGTGAGGTTATAATGGTAAAATGGTCTAAAAAAAAATTGTTGTTTATTTATTATTTTTTGAAAGGGAAAATTTGTATTTTATTAATTTGGATATTGTAGAGAGGAGAATGGATATTTTACAAATAGAATTGCCCTTCGTTTTTTCACAACTTATCGTCGCACTGTATTAAGGCAGATGATGGCCCAAGGCCTACAACGCTAATAGACGAGAGCCCAATTAAAATAAAATAAAATCAAAAGTTGATGAAACTTATTAATTTCTACTACTTCAACTAATTAATTATTTATCTAGCGTATAATTTCTATCATTTTGCCAATTTCCACTTAGCTAGTCTTGTCAAATAGTTACCCACCATGTATTTATATATAAAAGAAAAGCTAATTGTTCATAAGATATTGGTGGTATTCGAATTTGAGATATTCAGTCTCAAACTTACACTATTTCATCACTAGATAATTTATGAGGAACGGTTGTATATTTTATTGATTTGGAGCGTGTTGTATTTCTATTTGAGATTTCACAAACGTGATTCTAGTGTTCAATTTTGTGGACAATTTACAATTATTTATATTTTGATCATGCAAATATATTTGAAATCATTACTTATATGGAATATGTTCTGGTTTCAAGTTTATTTATTGAAAGTATATAATGATGATGATGATGATGACCATACATGCTAGTGAACATATAAACACATATATGAAGAAGATGATTTGACAAATACAGTGAGAAAATGGCATAAGTACCATACGAAGTGAAATATTGTCACTTTCGAGAAAGAATCGACACTACAATTTACGCATGTAATAAAAGAAAATACGCCATAATACTCCACAACAAGTGTCTACAAATGTTATTATATATTGCCCATTTTTTCCGAAGAAAATATACTAGACGAGGATGTTATTTTGAAGTTGAAAACAATATATGATTGTTGAGTTATCAAATCATATCTTTTAAACTTGGCAAATAGTTCGGACATCTTGATATATAGTTTTACCTCCTAACAATTGCTGATAACCCGTTCCTTCAAAAACTCATGCATTGCATGCGGGTTAAGTTTAGATTCAAATGAAATTCTCAAGTCCACTATACTCTCTCTATTCTATCTGTGCTTTATTTTTATTTTTATTAGATTTTCATTCATCCCCTCAATTTCAATTTCTTTTGGTTTAAGTTTAAGTTTTTAATTATAATTTAGGGTCTATTCTACTCAATTAGAGCTCAAATTTAGTTTCATTTTTAAATTAATACAATTGATTATTTCATAATTAGGGTATATAATTTTTTAAAAATAATGTTAATTATAATTGATTATGTTATAATAAATTTAATTTTTATAATAAATATTTTAAAAATACCTGAAAATTATTTTGAAATTTCAGACTAATTACTAGTCAATTTTGGGGGTTGGACATTATTTAAGAGAATTCTACGATTGGTTGAGATATAACCATCGTACATGTATCTATATACATTTTTTCTTTATTTTATTTTCGATCGCTAAATATTTATCATTGTTATTTTGTTGTGATGTATATTTCACTTTAAAAAGTCTATATATATAAATATCAGAAGAGAGAAATGATCTAGAGGAGTCGACAGCCGTATTCCATAATTTAATTTTGATTTTCAATTGATACCAGCCGTTAGTCACGGGGTATGTATATATATATATATATATATATATATATATAAGGGGTGGGTTAAAATGAGAACCACCCCCTAGTGTAAGAAATAGGAACAAATAATAACCACTGATCCAGCAATTTTAATGGTCAAGATTAGATGGATATCTAGGGACCTAAAATGCAATATTTTTTGTATATTATTTTTAATTTAGATTTGATAGAGTTAAAACAGTAAAAAATATATCCCTATAATTATACGTGCCTAATATCTAGGAGTAGCAGTTTATCAAACGAAACTAGGGTTCCATGTGTTTTGGGAATTGAGTTTTTGGGGAAAAAATTGAACTGTATGAATGCGGCTAGATCTATGTTTGAAATTTGCCGCCTATGAATTTAGATTTGTGATTGTTGAAAAAATCGCTCAATTTAGTAATAATTTGTGTGTATTTTGCAAATTTCTATATGAATATTAGCAAATTTTTCAGCAACATATTAATGTGATATGCGAAGCAAATATGTATGTAATTTTTTGCAAATTTATTATTAGTAATTAGAAAATACTATGGGTATTGAATTTTCTTGTTGATTAATGAACCTAGGGTTCCATGGATTTTGGGAATTATGTTTTTTTTGCAACCAATAAATTAAACTGTAATAAAGCGAATTTGTGTGTATTCAGTAAATTTCTGTATGAGTATTAGCAAATTTTCCAGCAACATATTAATGTGATATGCGAAGCAAATATGTATGTAATTTTTAGCAAATATATGTTAATTAATTAGCAAATATTGTGGGTATTGAGTTTTCTTGTTGATTAATGAATCTAGGGTTCCATGGATTTAGGAAATTATGTTTTTTTTTTGCAACCAATAAATTAAACTGTAATAAAGCGAATTTATGTGTATTCAGCAAATTTCTGTATGAGTATTAGCAAATTTTCTAGCAACATATTAATGCGATATGCGAAGCAAATATGTATGTAATTTTTTGCAAATATATGTTAATAAATTAGCAAATATTGTGGGTATTGAGTTTTCTTGTTGATTAATGAACCTAGGGTTCCATGGATTTTGGAAATTATGTTTTTTTTTTTTCAACCAATAAATTAAACTGTGATAAAAGCGAATTTGTGTGTATTCGGCAAATTTCTGTATGAGTATTAGCAAATTTTCCAGCAACATATTAATGTGATATGCGAAGCAAATATGTATATAATTTTTTGCAAATATATGTTATAAAATTAGCAAATATTGTGGGTATTGAGTTTTCTTGTTGATTAATGAACCTAGGGTTCCATGGATTTTGGAAATTATGTTTTTTTTTTTGCAACCAATAAATTAAAACTATAATAAAGTGAATTTGTGTGTATTCGGCAAATTTCTGTATGAGTATTAGCAAATTTTCCAGCAACATTAATGTGATATGCGAAGCAAATATGTATGTAGATTTTTTGCAAATATATGTTTAATGATTAGCAAATATTATGGGTATTGAGTTTTATTGTTGAGTAACGAACCTAGGGTTCCATGAATTTGGGGAATTGTGTTTTTTTTTTTGCAACCAACACATTAAACTGTAATAATGCGAATTTATGTGTATTTAACAAATTTCTGTATGAATGTTAGCAAATTATCCAGTAACGTTCTAATGTGATATGCGAAGTAAATTTGTATGAAATTGTTTGCGAATATATGTTTAGTAGTTAGCAAATATTGTGGGTATTTAGTTTGTGAAAGAATTAATATGTTAGAAGCCATCTAATATTGTATGCGGGTTGACAATTTTTCCAGCAACATATGTGTGTGATTTTTTAGCAAATATGTATGTAATTGTTAGGGAAAAATGGTTGTATAATTTACAAATATTTTGGGTATTGATGTGTGGAAAAATTTAAATCTTGAGAACGCATATAATTTTATTCATAAAATTTGGCCCCTATGAATTTAGCTTTGTAATCTTTATATGAATATCCAAATTAGCAAATATTTGTGTGAATTTAGCAAATTATTGTATGCGTGTTGGCAAATTTTTACATCAACAAATATATATGTGATTGTGTAGCAAATCTTCATGTAATATTTAGCAAATATATAATTAATAATTAGTAGATATTGAATGAATAACTAATATATTAGCTAATATTTATTTATGTATATTATCAAATTTTTGAGTTTTTTTAGCAAAATGTTTGATGCGTGTTAGCTAGTATTAATGCAAAATGAATATGTAAGTATTTTGCAACTATGTATGTGATTATTAGCAAATATATGTTTGAAAAGTAGCTATTATTTACACATCAATAAATATATGTGATTGTTTAGGAAATATCTATATAAATTTTAGGAAATGTATGTTTAATAATTACAATATATTGAATGTTTGAGTGTTTTTTGCAAATATTTGAGTGTTTTTTGCAAACAATGTTTGATGCGTGTGAATCTTTATGTATTTAGCAAATATGTATGTGATTGGTAGCAAGTATATGTTTGAAGAGTAGCTACTTTTTAAACTGTAATCAAGCATATGTAGTAGTGTTAGAGCATGTTTCTGTGATATTTTAATGCTTCCTATCATGGTGAATCTGACTGATGTTACCCGGTCGAATGCCTAGTAGTTCTCACTTGTTTTAACATTATTTTCAGATTTAGGGGGCACGAGGTTCGAGCAAAGCCAAGACATGATGTGAATGATGCTGATGATCATATAATTGCGCAATCAAGCTTTCATTACAGAATGTTGTGTGGAGACGGACCACTAAATATTGACGCAATTATTATGAAAAGCTCCAACACTAAATGATTCATAATTTTTTTTTATTTTTTTTCATCCAACAATTTTGTGATTATTTAACATTTAAATTGATTCTTGAACAATTTTCACATTTAACAAATTTACTTTCATTCATATAGTTTAATATGATAAATAAGACTTTTTTGCTATGTTTACAATATAATATTGCTGATTTGTGTAATATTATTTGCTAACTCGTAAATAAATATTTTGTTAACAAGTTGTACAACTATTTGCTAACACGTTTATAACAATCTCATGATACACATACCTAATAGCTAAAATCTATATAATATTTTGCTATTAAGTATGCAAAAATATGCTACATTTGATACAGGAACTATAAAAAAATCATACACAAATTATCTGCTAATACTAAAACATATGTTTGCTAACCGTTAGACAAATATATGCTAATATACCTACTTGTGAAAATATTTGCTGACCTCTCACATATATGTATATATATATATATATTTCGCACATGAATATTATGTAATCATATATAATACATTCACTAATATTGAAAAGTCACTGAAATTTTTATTAATTAACAATTGTAAATGATCAGTATAATTAAATGAGTTAATTGTTATCAAATATATGTTTAGTAATTATTAGTAAATTTTTAGCAAATATATGGTTAATTAAATAGCTACGTCGTTTCTGCTTTTTACCATCATCGTTGACGTTATCTGGAAGTAAATTTTTATGTCCCTCACAACTACATACCAGATACTTCCAAATGATAACATCATCGTCATGCTTTCTTTCCGACCCAA
This sequence comes from Perilla frutescens, assembly GCA_026008535.1. Lineage (NCBI taxonomy): Eukaryota > Viridiplantae > Streptophyta > Magnoliopsida > Lamiales > Lamiaceae > Perilla > Perilla frutescens. The sequence goes on from BRKX01000012.1 coordinate 38,066,623, forward strand.
GACGAACATCAAAACCAGCTGCTTCCCCATACACTCTGTAAAAAATAATTGCTTCGTCTATAGATTTAAACTTCTGGCCAACAAATGGTTTTAAAGTGGAATTACATTCTGGAATATGAGAACCAACAGCTCCGGTTACTGTATCACCGTTAATTACTGCGATCAACAAAAAAAAACCTTACAGACTACCATAATCATATAAACATCGCTAACATGTTTATATATATTTGCTATCATACTGTAAAATATATGCTAACTCAAATTTGTGTAAAATGAGGCAATCAACTACACCAAACATTTATTTTACGTATAATAAGAAATAAGAATCATTCAAAAGTAATGATAAAGTGAGATGAGGTCTGTGATAGCAATAAATATTTAGTTATTAATATTAACAAATATTTGCATGTAGTTAGCAAAATATTGTATGCATCTTAGCTAATATTCCAACAAATATAGAACTAGTATATATAAACCATCAAATCAATTCATATATGTTGTCAAATTTTATATTGCACGTTAGAGTAATGTATAATAGTTAGCAGCAAAACGAACATGTTTCCTGCAAACAAACTGACAATTATGAACTATTTATACAATCTGATGCACACAACAGCATAAATTATTACTTGTGCATGATAGTTAGCAAAATATTGTATGCGTCTTAGTTAATTTTTCAGCAAATATAGAACTGGTATATATAATCCATCATATCAAGTCATGTATGTTGTCAAATTTTATATTGCACATTAGCATAATGTATAATAGTTAACAGCAAATCGAACATGTTTCCTATAAGCAAACTGATCATTCATAATTATCAATTATTTATACACTCTGATGCACACAACAATATAAATAATTACTTGTGCATACCATTCACTTTATAAAAAAAAAATTATTTCAAAACCGGTTACAAATAACACTAATTTATCTTCTATAATAATCAACCAACTTATCACTTGTGCATAACATCTGATTTATAAAATAATTATTTAAAAGTGTTATAATAATAAACCAGCAAGGTTATATATACATGCTAGCAAATAACATATGACATACTAGCAAATAATATAGTATAACATAGCCATCCGAATATCCTTTTCTGAACGAAAAATTAACATTCATAATTAAAAATACTTAATACCATATGAACTGTAAAATCAAAACAACTATAACAAATATATACGAAATATTTTCGAAATAAAAACCTGTATTCTCCATATGCGGTGGCAGAAACTGATTGAATGATTTTGTGCAGATATCTTGTTGATTCGAAATTATACCGATGCTCCGATTATTAAACAACCAACTTAAAAGACTAACTGAATGATTAAACTTGATTAAGCGAACAACTTGAAGAAACGCCGAACACTGGTATGGAATAATATCATTCCAAATTATATGGAACGCCGAACACAGTGAAGAAACAATTGAAAAAAAACGGAATAAATAATATGAAAATAACTGTCCAAATATAACTGCATAAGTTAACATATATCTAATCCCACGATTTATGGTAACTGCTATGGAATATAGATCAAATTACATCTATAACCTTACTTAAAAATAATTGTTTAAAAATTGCATTTTTGACCCCATTTTTCCAAATCAATCTCGGCCTTCCAAAATAATTGAATCAACGATCCAGATCCGTTCCTATTTCCTACATATGAATCTTCTTCTCATTTGATCTCTATACTATATATATATATATATATGTACTGAATTTGTCTGCTTTTATTTGGAGTTTCTAGATCACAATGTAAAAAATTGACTTCTGCTATGGTTTTTAATGGAACAGAAGAAATGTTAATTTCCTGTAACATTTTATTTACTTGAACACTATTTTTTAGGGGTACATTAAATTAAATTGATTGCATATGACTCACTTTGTAAGCTCTACATATATACATGGAGGAGTTAGGTGAAAATTAATTAATCACAATGTAAGAATAAAAATCATATCTTATACTATATAATTTTTAAAAATTAAAGGTCCATATTTGATTGACAAGTCGTTGACAATTCTATAATATTTGAAAAGTCTTTTAGGTGGTGGCATTTGTGAAACTAACACAAAATTTACACGGCTATCCATCACAGATAAGAGAAGGAGGAAGATTGAATTAAGAGAGAAACAAAAATATTCAAGAAGCTTAAAGAGTGAATGGCGAAAAAGCAAGCCTCAAACAAATTACAATCCAAACTAAAAAGGGGAAGGGGAAAATAGGGTTCAAGTAAAAGACATAATTGTCCTTAGTCAAAATGCTAAATTAAATAAATACTTCAAACCCCCTCTCTCAAACTTGAGGTGTCGCAGCAACAAGCATCGAAAGTTTGCCAACCAATAAGCGGAAACGCGGAAGCGGGAGAGACTTAGTAAACAAGCCAGTGATTTGCGATGACGAGGCAATGAATGGGAGTGTCAGGGTGCCAATCTGGAGATGATGTCGAGTAAAGAAGCAATCAATTTTGATATGCTTGGTCCGTTCGTGAAAAACGGAGTTGTGGGCAATCTGGATTGCACGGAGCGAGAAACAACCTGTTGTTTCTTGCTTTTCCATGATATGAGAGAATCTCCAAGAAACACACAAATACCAATGGTAGACTTGCGATCAATAGGGTTACTGGCCCAATCAACATCAGAGAAAGCTCGCAGTACGAGAGAAGAAGTAGAAGGAAATAATAAACTTTGAAACATAGTACCTCGGAGATACCGCAGAATGCGAAGAACAACAGCCCAATGGATGGTGGTGGGAGATAAGACAAAATGACTAACAATATGAACAACATAGACAATATCCGGACGAGAGATAGTAAGATAAACTAAACTACCAACAACAATGCGATATAATGTGGGATCTTCTAAGGGAACGCCATTAGATGGTGAAAAGTGGACATTGGCTTCCATAGGAGTGTCAATGATCCGACTATCAGTGAGGCGAGCACGATCAATGATGTCACTGACATATTTAGATTGGGAAAGAAGGTATCCTTTAGGAGACCAACAAACCTCAATACCTAGAAAGTAGTGGAGAGGACCCAACACTACTAAAAAAACGCACATAGATAACAGTATATAGATAACGGTTTTTACTAAAAACCGTTAAGAAGATGGTATACATAACAGTTTTTTCAAAAACCGTTACGTATGTGCGTGTACTCACATATATAAATAACGGTTTGAACTAAACCGTTATGTATTTATATATTATATATAACGGTTCTACAACAACTGTTATGTATGTGCGTCTTTTCAACACACTATATATAACGGTTTGATAGAAACCGTTACGTATGTGCGTGTTTTTTTATTATAACGGTTTTTTAACAACCATTATGAATGTATGTATGTTTGTTGCTTGCAATATGTAACGATTTTTGATAAACCGTTACATATAATATTTTTTTCTTTAATTAAATTATATTTTTTAATTATTTGCAATAATTTAATCTAAGTTTATTTTTAAGTTATATAAAAATATTCATAAAATCAAACATTTTATTATAAATTCCCTATATTTTTTTTTTATTATTGCAATTTGTAAATTATAAATATACATTAATTAATTAATTTTATTTATAAATAGTATAAAAAGAAAAACAAAAAGAAAAAAAAGAATGAAATTATATATATAATGGGGGAAAAAAGAATGCAATTTAGAAAAAAAAATTTAAAATAGTGATTATGGTTTATATAGGTGTAGCGAGCTCTAGATCCCCAATTCAATTCAAAATTCGCCATTCTTCGAAAATTCAATTTTGATCAGTATTCATCGTCTTCTACAGCCACCAATGTGAAGAACTACGCACTTTCGCAGCTTCATTGTCTTCCCGTCTTTCTAGGGTTTTGGTGCAAAAGAGGTGGAAACTCGACAATCCGACAGTCCTCTTCTGGAACTTCAGGGGCCCTCGATGTCGTCTTTTAACAACTTCAGGTAACTCTAAGAATTGACGCATTTTAAACCCACTCCAGCCATTTTCATATCTCTGGAGTTAGATTTCATGGAAATGAACTTCAATGGGGAAGAAATAAGATGTAATTTAAGTCGAGATTTCGTATCTCAACTTGTTTCTATATACGCTGAATTTCATCCAGATTTTGACTCTCAAACCTCACGCGGTTATCTGAGATGTTTTGGTAATCTTTGTCTTCAATTTTTTTTTTGTTTAGAGTAGGAAATTTTATTGCAATTGGAAATTGCTTCAACTTATAATCCCTCTCCTCATTTTGGTTGAAATAGGTTAGGAGAAATAATTTTTTAGTGCAATTCTAGAGTTCTTGAACTAAAACATGGAAAAAGTCAGTCCGGAACGTGCATCAGGGCGACGTGACACGGGGTCACTCGCGCTCCAAGTCGCGCTGTAGACCACGCTCGACTTAAAGGAAAATAGGTTGCGGACGCGACCGGGTGACTCACGCCGGTAGTCGGGTTGTAACTCGCGCCAAAGCCAGATGGGTCGCAGGCGCGAACGGTCCAGTCACTCCTCACCTCGCGCTATAGCCCGCGCCTGGAGGCGCGACCAATAGCTCGCGTCCTGGCTCGTGCTGTGGCTCGCGTCCGCAGCTCTCCGAGTCTTCAATCCTTATCACGTTCACCAGCTTGTGCTTCCCGGACTCGGCCCTTTCATCCTCTAACATCTTTTGTACGTAGCACTGAAAGTATCCCTGCAGTTTCTTGGCTCTAAGTCTCATCACTGGACCTCGTAACTGCAACTCCGGATTTAAATTAGTTGTGCTACTACCGGACTTTAGATTATTCCTAACCAACGCACGACTCTATTATATGCAAACTCAGCAAAAGGAAAGCACTCTTCCCATGACTTTAGATTATTCCTAACCAACGCATGAAGCAAGGTACCGAGTGTCCTATTGACTACCTCAGTCTGACCATCCGTCTGAGGATGACATGCAGTCGAAAATAGAAGCTTAGTACCTAACTTTCCCCACAACACTCTCCAAAAATGTCCCAAAAATTTGGAGTCCCTATCAGGCACAATGGTTCTAGGGAGGCCATACAATATGACTACTTCACGAAAGAAAACATTAGCAATATTAACAGCATCATCAGTTTTTTTGCATGCAATAAAATGAGACATTTTTGAGAAATGGTCAACAACCACAAACACGGAGTCTTTACCAGATTTTGACCTAGGCAAACCCAAGATAAAGTCCATGGAAATATCTATCCAAGGAGCAGATGGTGCCGGCAAAGGCATGTACAAGCCAAACGGACTAGGCGTGGATTTGGCCTTCCTACATATGATGTATCTAGCACAGACTCCTTCTACATCTCTTTTCATGAGGCCAATAAAAGTGTTCATGCAGAAGAGTCAAAGTTTTGTTGACTCCAAAATGACCCATGAGGCCCCCTGCATGCGACTCTAATATGAACGACTCACGCATAGAACAATCAGGCACAGACAACTTAGCATCTTTAAACAGAAATCCATCAACAACATAAAAAGAATCAATGGCCCTAGACTTTCCAACACAAGATGCAAAAATAGGACCAAAGAATTGATCAGATGCATAAAAACTCTTAATGTGCTCAAAACCTAAACACTTTGTATGTAAAATAGAAACCAATGCGTACCTTCAAGAGAGGGCATCGGCACCACATTCTCCTCTCCCTTCTTGCGCGTGATCACATAGGGAAACGACTCTATAAACTCCACCCATCGAGCATGTTATGAGTTCAAGCTTTGATGTCCCTTCAAGTGTTTCAGTGACTCGTGATCAGTATGAATCACGAACTCCTTCAGTCGTAGGTAGTGCTGTCAAGTCTCCAAAGATCTCTTTAATGCATATAGCTCCTTGTCGCATGTGGAATACCTCAGAGCTGCACCATTTAGCTTCTCGCTAAAATAGGCGACCGACTTCCTATCCTGCATCAACACATCACCAATGCCTATACCAGAGGCATCGCACTCAATCTCGAACATTTTGTTAAAATCAGGTAAAACCAACACAGGAGTATTACACAATTTAGACTTCAACAAATTAAAAGCATGCTCTTGGGCCTTGCCCCACTCAAAGTTCCTATCTTTCTTACTCAACTCAGTCAACGGAGCGGCTATAGTGGAAAAATCCTATACAAAACAGCGATAGAATCTAGCCAGACCATGAAAAGACCAAACGTCAGCACATGACTTAGGTGTTGGCCACTCCTCTATGGCCTTCACCTCCATCCTATCAACCTCAATACCACGACTATTAACCACAAAACCAAGAAAGACAACCTCATTCATGCAAAAGGTATATTCAGACAAATTGGCATATAACTCAGCATCACGCAACAACTCAAAAACTCGCCTAAGATGTCTAACATGCTCAGAAATGCAAGTACTGTAAATAAGGATGTCATCGAAATAAACCACGACATACTTCCCAATCACATCCTTCAAGACATGGTTCATGAGACGCATGAAAGTACTAGGGACATTGGTAAGCCCAAATGGCATGAAAAGCCATTCGAACAATCCATGCTTTGTCTTGAACGCAGTCTTCCATTCATCCCCCTCACTCATTCTCACTTGAAAATACCCAGAACGCAAGTCAATTTTAGAGAACAAAGACGCTCCAGATAACTCATCTAACATATCATCCAAATGGGGAATGGGGAAGTGATACTTTACCGTAATTTTATTAATGGCTCGACAATCCATGCACATGCGCCACTCGTTGTTCTTCTTGGGAACGAGTATCACAGGCACTGCACACGGTGACAGGCTCTCTCTGACCTGCTTCTTCTCTAACAACTCCTTGACCTGGCGGTCAATCTCTTTAGTCTCCTCGGGACTAGTGCGGTAAGCTGGTCGGTTTGGAAGGACTGCTCCCAGCTGGAAGTCGATCCGGTGCTCAATTCCTCGAATTGGCGGCAGACCACTCGAGATCTCCTCAGGAAACACATCCTTGAACTCCTCCATTAAAGGCTGCAAAACAGAAGGAACAACAACTTCAGGAGTATTATTAGCCTTCAAATTTAAAAAAACGATAGACATACCAGCTTTAACGGCTTTTTGAACTCCCTTTGCATTGATGAATAAATTCTGGTGAACAGGATTGGAATTGGCTGCACTGAAGGGCGACGAGGTGGCCAAATGAGCAGCCTTGGTAGCTCTCTTTGCAGAAGGTGTCGACCCCTTGGAGTTTTTGGGGTCGGTCACTGGTTGGCTAGATGGAGTCGGGAACTTGCTCTCGACCTGTTTCTCCTTCTCCTTCTCCTCCTTGAACTTCTCCTGCATCCTTCTTTGATCTTCATTGACGTCCTTCGGCGTCAATGGACATAAACGGGTGGTCCGTCCATCTCAGGTTACCATATAGGTGTTAGCAAACCCGTCATGGATAGCTTTTCTGTCAAATTGCCACGGGCGACCAAGCAGTATATGCGACGCCTCCATAGGGATGACATCACAAAGGACAGTATCAACAAAATGACCAATGGAGAAAGTAACACTTACCTGAAATCCCACACGAATTTCTCCTCGGTCGGTCAGCCATTGCAAATTGTACGGCTTTGGGTGCTTCTGTGGGACCAAATTCAATTTTCCCACTGCGTACTAGCTCATTGCATTTACAACACTTCTACTATCAATGGTACTATGTATTTTTTCATTTAAATAACGCTTTTATATCAAACCGTTATGTATTCCCTAATTTAGATAACACTTTTCGCATAAACTGGTACATATAATACCGTTGTGCATAATTTTTTATAAAAATAAAATTAGATTTTTAAATTAAAAATAATCTAAAAAATTCAAATTAAGCACCAAAGCGTAAAATAATTATAATAACAAGACATTATTCTAGTGTCAATATTGAAATACAAAAGAAAATTCAATATTAATTCAATAAAATCCTAAAATAAATACATAATAAGAAGAATTATCAAAGAACCATTATTTAAATAAAAAAATAGTAACCATCATATTCTTCTTTGGTTCGGCATGTAATGAGAAGAATTGATCAGACTTTGCTCCAAATCTCTCCACAAATGCAATATTTTAAAATTCTTCCTGCAATGTTACAACATATATAAGAAATGACAGTGTCAGCTAAGATAAGTTTAAAGACAACTAGGCATAAAAAAATGAAGAAAAAAAATACATGATTGGTGAGAAGCTGCAAAAGGAATAATGATAATATAAGATAGAAATTGAGTCATTATAAACTCAATATCTAACTCCCCTCACTCAGAATATGCATAAGAGAATAGTGAAGCTTTTAGTTATGGTTAAAACACAGTAAAAAACTTAAAAACTTAGAAAAAGCAAAAATACCCTCACCATAAGCTACTCTTGCGACCAAGATACTTGCACCACTTCCTGTAGTTTTTGAAAAGTTTTCTTATGACTTCTATAAGTGCCCTATCATCCAACTAAAGGAAAACAACACAGAAAGATCTCCAGACGAGTCTGAACCACTACCACATAAAAAGTGAGTCAAATGGATAGAAAACCAAATACCTTGGGCTGGTGATCAGGTTTGGGTTGCCTGATATGTACATTGGCTAACAATAAAATCAAGTGCTCCTTTTGGTTTGCCACATTATCCTTCTGCACTCAAACAAGTACAGAAACCTCATAAGAAAAGAATGAAGTGTTTGCATGTGACCTAGAAATAAGATGTCAGTCCTTCCGGTGCAGGTTTATATATTAAGTTACTATTTACTTCTATTTGCTGACTTATATATATTTTCTGATGTCAGATCTTCTGGTGCATTTGTAACTTGCTCGGTATCTCTTCATATCGCATTTGACAAAGTAATACTATCTATACATCTATATCAGCATTAGAGCATATTAGCACCTGGAAACCAAACATGGCCTATAGCCAATCTAAAATGTCTTCGTTAACTTTCTCGTTGGGTCCTTTTGGCCATGGAAGACCTCTTGTATTACGAAGTGCAACAACATAAGCTTTTATCTGCCAACAAGAAAGTGTCATGAAAAGTTGATAAATATGAATGTTCTGAATGATTAAATACATTACTAGAAGGGAATATAATTGACCTCCAGGTATATCATGATTGCTTGATGTGAACTTTCCAGATCAAGAGGAAGAATATTGTAAGACACATATATTTGGGTCTTTTCCAAGATCTGTATAAATATAAAGAGATAATCAGATGACAACTATAACTACTTAAATGTTCCTGATCCAAAAAGAAAAAGTAACTACTATAAATATCAGAATGATGCATCTCTAACATTAAACCAGCAAAATGAAACCAGGAACTAACCAGTAACTTACTTTCATACTGCTAGAGGGCTAAAGAAAATAATAAAAAAATTGGAATCATTACCTCATCATCCACCTCTACAGCTTCTGTCAGATTAACTGCCTTCAAGACTGTAAACAACACTGCAGCATTTCTTTATCAGCAGCATTTCACAAAGCCTCCATATACTTCATGTAGTAAAGCTGATAAAAATTCTTCATCTCACGTGCATCACTTCCTTTTCTCACTACAAGTGTCGTCTCATTTTCCTTCCATGAAATGTTTAATATCAGAAGTTTGTTTGATAAAATACTCTGTATTGAAAGAATTTCTTTCAGACAGAGTGAGTAATCCATGGTAGTTTCAAGGTCTAAAGAAAGATGCATATAGAGTTGATCATCACAACCAACTACACCATGGAGCACCAATATATTAAATTAGAAAACACACAAATAAATGGATGATGGAATAAGATAATGAAAAAGAATCATAAGTCACAATTTTAACCACATTACCCAAACTTTTAGATGAGTAATTGTAGTTTCAGTTACGATTGTGAACTAAAACATAAAGCAAACTCATGAAATTTATGTTGGTCTTATTTGCATAATTTAGAAAGGAGTTGGTTAGTTTGTATTGGATTCTAAGTTTGGACTTGTTATTTTCTCCCTATGTATAAATAGGGATCAACACTTTATTATTAGGGAGACTTGATTGAATGAAAATAGCGATACGCTTTTCTCTTGTCTCACACAAACAAAAGCAGTTCTTCGGTAGAGTTTGTAGATTGGCAACTGCGAGCTTGAAATCAAACGATTCATTCGTGCATCCAGTAGTGTACGGGTTAATTGAGCCATGAGGATTTGCTCCATATTCGCGTTCCGGGTTCAAGTAGATTCGGGGTTCGTCTCGGGTAATTTTTCTATATCTTTTCCAATTCGTTCTTCGATTCTACCATCACCTTCCACCCATTCGATTTTCATATCATCATCACCATCAATTTCATCTTCCATCCTCACCCGCCTTTAATTTCATATATTTAGAATTCTAGGGTTCCATTGATAATTTGGGGATTTTGGCGAGTTAATTTATTTCTTGTTATCGTTGATCAATTTATTGAGGGATTTCATTTATTATTACTATACCTATTGATAAACTCAGATTTTACACTTATTTTCTTACACTTTTGTGTTGAGTTTGGGTTGATTTGGATGTGTTTTATCTCAGTTTATTTGTGTTTCCGTGTATTTGGAAGTTTGGTATTACTCGTTGGTATTTTGCAGAAATTGTCCTTAAAAGGTGGTATTTGGAAACAAAGCTCGAAGTCCCAGAATTACATGGAGAATAGACGAGAAAACGGGACGAAATAAAGCTAGAGAAAATGAGCCAAACTCGCGAGCTGATGTGGCAGTCGCGAGTCAGCCTAGTGAGCAACAAACTGTCGAATCGCGACAGAGGCTGGAGTGTTCAGAGTAAGAATCGCGAGTCGCGAATGAGATCGCGAATCAGCAAAGGCCATTCATTGTTTGATCACGACAGAGACAGGGGTCATTTTTGGAAAATTCGCGACCCGGTCGCGAATATCAGTAGCGGTTGCGAATATTAGGACAGCTGGATGCCATGTGGAGTTGCGACCCGAGTCGCGACCGACATGCTCGGGAGCTCGCTCGCGAATCACTCAGTCGGTGGCAGATTTGGTTTCCTACTTTGTGTCAAATTCTCACTAAGTATTTAAGGGGTTGTGCACACGATTTTTGCATGGACTTAGCCCTACCACAAGTTTTTGAGCATGGAAAAGAGACGAACGAAGACCATCGTGAAGAACGAGCTCTGAGGATTCGAGTTTTATGAGATTAGAGGCAGAATTGACTTTCGGGTTTTATTAGATTTTTATTCTCGTTTTACTATGGATTTTTGGATTAGTTTTTGTGTTGTTTATTTGACTATGAACAACTAAACCCTAGTATTCTAGGGTTGATTATGATTCAGTTATGAACCCTTTTATTTAATTCAATCCTCGTGTTTATGGTTTTTATCATGCTTTAAGTATTCTTGATTTTATTATGTGTTGATTAACTGGCCATTAATTGATGCAACTTGATGTGTTAATTCGTAATTCGAGAGATGAGTTTTAACACAAGATCCGGAATAGTTGACTCAGTAATTAATAACACTCGAGAGAGTTGAGATTATTTGAGAGAGCTTTTAACCTTGTGATCATTTAGGAGTCGCATGTTAGGGAATGAATGGGGACGTTATTAGTTAATGCGTGATCAACGTTTGCATTGCTCTGAGAAGAGATTGTGGATATATTTGTGGTTGCTCTAGCATGATTTGAATCGGAATTTTGGCATGAGATTGAGTTAGATAACTGGTGGATTAACTGTTGATTAATCAATCCTAGGATACGTTTGTTATTCTGATTTATTCGTTTGTTAATTTACTTGTTTCATTTCTTGTGGTGGTTTATTTGATTCTATTGTTTAATTTAGTTAATTTCACACTCGTTAAGTTATTTAGTCTAGATAACAGCCATAGGATATGAATAGAATAACTAGTGGTTGATATTGAGTCTCTGTGGATCGACCTTGTTCACTGCTATATTATTAGCTTTCCTATTCACTTGCAGTTAGGTTAAGAATTTAACGAACACCTATTGTTGGATTGAATCTTTCATATAAGTTGACGTAGTTCGGTTCTTTATTTATTTAGCTTCTGCATATCGCCTGGTTATATCACAAAGGGAGACATACCCGAAGTAATCATAGAAGGAATTCTGTTTATCAAGTAAACAACAGTGAGAGCAACTTCACCCCAAAACTCACTAGGAACAGAAGCAGATAAACAAAGGGAACGAGCAGTCTCCATAATGTGTCAATGTTTTCTTTCGGCAACACCATTCTGTTCAGGAGTGTCAGTATAAGATGTTTGATAAATGGTACCATCAGTAGTAAGAATCTCATGAAACCTATTGGAACTGTATTCCCCACCCAAATCACATCTAAAACATTTGATAACTTGTGAAAATTGAGTTTTCACAAGAGCACGGAAGACAACATAAATATTCAAGAAATCAGAATGGTGCTTGATTACATATAGCCAACAATAACGAGTATGATCATCAATAAAAGAGACATAATATCTTGACCCTCCCTTAGTAGCAACAGGGAAAGGGCCCCAAACATCAGAGTGAATTAAATTAAAAGGAGATTTAGTGACAGTGGTACTTTTAGAGAAAGGTAAGGCAGAAAATTTTGCCAACTTGCAACCATTACAACCATAAATGTCATGACCCTTAACCTTTCCTAAATAACTAGTAGAAACAAGATAATTCAAACGAGAAGATGGTACATGGCCAAGGCGAGAATGCCACAAATAAAAGTCAGATGAAGAGGGACTCAAATGAAAACTAGACAAATCCATACTAGAAGCAACAACATCAGGAACCTGAAGATCATCCATGATGTACAATCCTCTCTACCTATGGCTTGTCCCAATCCGCCTCTTGGAATGAAGATCATGCACAGAATTGGAAGGAATGAGAGAAACAAAAGAGTCAGTAGTGGGAGACATATGATGGGATGCCTCTGAGTCCAAGATCCATTCTGAAGGGGATATACCTGTGGAGCTCGGTGTGGGAAAACCTGCAGCAGCGGACATAGCATGAGGCTGTTGGTTGAGGAGTTTCTGAAGATGTTCAAGAAGTGCCTCGGCAAAAGTGGCACTGGAAGAAGAAGCCACAACAGCTGTGTTAGGAGGCCTAGATGTCGTGGCTGGAAACCTGAAGGAGAAGGTTGAGAACTTGAAGAAGTGCCTTTGTTGGCCAGTAAGGGACATTGAGCTTTCCAATGCCCTGGTTGGTGATAAAAGTTACATTCGTTGGGCTTCGAATATGGCCGATTCTGATTCCTATTCTGATGTGGATTCTGAAAATGCTGATTCTGATTCTGTGTGGGACGAGAATGGGCAGCCAAAATAGATTAGTTTGGTGATGGAAGGATCCCTTTCATTGTTCCAGACTTGAGCCTAAGCTCTTCAGCAATGAGTTCACTAACGACAGCGTCAACAGTAGGCTTGGGACTACAATGTAGGATATTGCCACGTAATGCTTCAAAGTCATCACGCAGGGCCATAAAAAATTGAACGAGACATTGCTCTTCACATCTAGCAATGTAAGGAGGAAAGGCTCTAAGCTCTGCCGATTCTGTCATGGCTAACTGATCCCAAAAATTTGTCATAGCGGAATAAAAATCCTAGATGCTCATATCCTTCTGTTGAAAAGTGCGAATATCCATTTCCAGTTGATACTGCTTGGCAAAGTTAGACTGTGTGTACAACCTTTCCAGATGATCCCAAACTTGTTTGGCAGTATCATACTTAGCCAATTGCATACCTATGGAGTTATCAACTGAGTTATTAATCCAAGTAATAATCTTGGAATTATTAACTTGCCAAACCTCCATTTGTTCTTCATATTTTTCATTATCAGCCTCAATAGGCTTCGATTTCATTCCACACACATATCCCCACATCTTCTTTCCCATCAAAAAATTCCTCATAACATAACTCCTGTTGGTTTAGAAACAAGATGTAACATCGCATCAATAATCAAGAACATAAAGATGAGCTAGGAACACCAGATTTAGAGTGGTTTGATTAATCGATCTACGTCCACTATGAGAGAGATTCTTTTATTGAGATGTAATTCAAGATTACAATATTTGAAATGTAACTCACTCAAGAACTGTAATGAGATTACAAGCTGTAAACTGCAACTAAGAATTAACACATGAATATTCTTCTCAGTTACATTCTATCTTTCTTCTCTCTCAACTTTCTTTTCTATCATGTACTCTCTTCTCTCTCTTTATCTCAGCTGCAGATCAAGGCTTATGTACTTCATATCTAAACCGTCTATAACCACCAAACTTTAAGAGGCTATTCAGATATAACCGCTGCTTACAACCCTAGCTGCAATCCTTCTTGAGCAAGACATTTAACACAACTGATTTTGGGAAGTAATCCACTGCATAGCAGCTGCATGGAACTTACATGCAACCCTTAATGCATGCACACGATTAACAGCTTCAAATCTTTTAGGCAAAGATATTGAATTATGAACTATACTTTGCTAACAATGAACAATTCTCCACCTTAGCTCTTGATTCACTTTATCAAGAACTAAAACTGCTTCATTGCCTTCAGTTTTCTTCTGAAAATACAGCTCCACCTTCAGCTGCATTCTTCTTCTTCTTCTTCTTCTTCTTCTTCTTCTTCTTCTTCTTCTTCTTCTTCTTCTTCTTTCTTCTTCTTCTTCTGTTCTTCAGTTCATGCCTATAATACCAAGACTCAGCTCATGTTTTGCTGTTGGCAAAGCCTTAGTAAGACAATCAGCAGGATTAACGAAAGTATCAATCTTGCTGACAGTGATGCTTCTCTTTTCAACCAAATCCCTTACAAAATGCAATTTGACATCAATATGCTTTGTTTTTTCATGATAACCTTGATGCTTTGCTAAGTGTAAAATAGTGACCTTCTCTTGAACAAAACCAAACTCTGATAGGATTCCTTGCAACCACATGCTCTCCTTAATAGCTTCAGTCAAGGCAACATATTCAGCCTCCGTAGTTGAAAGGGCAACTACTGACTGATGTGAAGCCTTCCAGCTAACTGCTGATCCAAATAATGTGAACACATAGCCTGTTAAGGACTTTCTTGTATCAACATTTGCAGCAAAATCTGCATCTGCATATCCAATCAGAGCATCTTTAGTTTTGTTGCTTCTCTGAAACACCAAGCCTTTCTTGCAGGACCCTTTAACATATCTCAAGACCCATTTGACTGCCTCCCAGTGAGCCTTGCCAGGATTGCTCATAAACCTGCTGATTATACTCATAACAAAAGTTAGATCAAGTCTGCAACAGACCATGGAATACATGAGACTCCCAACAGCACTAGCATAAGGAGTGTATATCATCCTTTGCTTTTCATCTTCAGTCTCAGGACCTTGAGAAATGCTGAGTTTTAGCCCTTGCTTTATTGGTCTTGTTACTTGCTTGCTTAGATTCATATTGTATCTGCATAAAACTTTATTCAGATATGATTCTTGAGTAAAAGTAATCATACCTTCATGTCTTATCCTCTTTATCTGCATTCCAAGGATAACCTTGGCTTCTCCAAGATCCTTCATTTCAAATTCATCATTTAAAATCTTCTTGGTGTTTCTGATCCCTTCAACTGAGTTGCTAGCTATTAACATATCATCTACATATAGCAGTAGATAGATATAGATGCTGCCCTCAGTTTTGAAATAGACACAACTGTCAAATAGACTCCTCTCAAAGTTATTTGACACAACATATTCATCAAACCTCAAATGCCATTGCCTTGGACTCTGCTTGAGGCCATAAAGAGATCTTTCCAACTTGCATGCTTTCTGCTCTGACCTTTCTACATAAACACCTTCTGGGATCTACATGTAGATGTCTTCAGAGAGCCTTCCATGAAGGAAGGCTGTGGTTACATCCATTTGATGTAATTCCAGATCATGCTGAGCCACAAGAGCAAGTAGTATTCTGATTGAACAGTGCTTGACTACAGGTGAGAAAATTTCATTGTAGTAAACTCCTTCCTTCTGTGAAAATCCTTTTGCAACAAGTCTTGCTTTATTCCTGATTCCAGCTTCCTCAATGGCACCAGGCTTTTTCTTGAATATCCATTTACATCTTACCAGCTTCTGATCTGAAGGTTTCTCAACAATTCTCCAAGTATAGTTTTTGTTGAGTGACTGCAGCTCCTCTTCCACTGCAATGAGCCATTTCTCTTTTTCTGAGCTTGAAACTGCTTCTGAGTAGTTCCTAGGTTCATAGGACTCCACCTCAAGGGCAGTGTATAAGGCAAATGACACAAGGTCGGTCTTCCTGTATCTGGTAGGAGGTTTAATGGTCCTTTTAGCTCTATCCCTTGTTAGCTGATATGAGCTCAGATCATGCTCCTTCTTAGCTTGTTCTTCATCTGTATCTTCTGAATTTTCTCCTCTCATATTCTGAAGTTGATCATTGCTTACTTCAACTGATGTGGTGGCACTTTCTTCTTTTATCTTCATAGGAAATTGAGATTCATCAAAAGTGACATCTCTGCACACAATAAACTTCTGTGCCTTAATAGCCCACAACTTATAGCCTTTAACTCCAGGTGGATATCCAATGAATACACATTTGACTGCTCTAGGCTCCAACTTATCTTGTTTTATGTGAGCATAGGCTAAACATCCAACTGTTCTTAAGGAGCCATAAGCTGAGGGAGTGCCATACCACATTTCTTGAGGTGTCTTAAACTGAATAGCAGAGCTTGGACTTCTGTTAATTAGGTAGGCAGCAGTACAGACCAATTCTCCCCAGAAAGCTTTTGAGAGACCAGAGCTGCTGAGCATACACCTTACCCTCTCCAGGAGAGTTTGATTCAACCTCTCTACAACTCCATTTTGTTGTGGGGTTCCAGGGACTGTTCTATGCCTAGTTATTCATCTTTCTTTGCAGAATGTCATAAATTCCTCAGATAGGAATTCAAGCCCATTGTCTGTCCTGAAATTCTTGAGTTTCTTTCCTGTTTTATTTTCAACTACAGCAATCCACTCAGCAAACTTACGAAAAGCTTCATCCTTGGTTTTCAAAATGTAGATCCACACTTTTCTGGAGTAGTCATCTATTATAGACATAAAGTATCTTCCTCCTCCTTTTGTGGGAACCTTAGCTGGCCCCCAAAGGTCTGCATGAGCATAGTCAAGAATACTCTTGGGCCCCGTTTGGTTGACACGGAATTTGACTTGGGAAAGTAATCTGATTCTCTATTTTAACATTACTGTGTTTGGTTCATTTTTTATGTAATATGGAAAGTAATCACATTCCTCAAAACAAGGAAAATTATGCAACTTTCCTGGATTCTGAATACCTACTCCAAGTAGGTATTCTTTTTCCTTGTTTTGGAGAATCTGGTGTTAAATGATTTCATTGTTCGATTTCTTCATTTATTATTATTTATTTTTTTTATAAATTATTATTATGTTTTAAAATTGAAAAAATAAGATTTATTATTATCTTTTTTTTATTATTAATACTAAGTTTGGATTAAAAAATTTCAATAAAAAATGTGTAAAATAAAAAAAATAAAAAAAATAGAAAATTTTATAAATGAAAAAAAGAAATTAAAAAATGTGATACTTTTTTATTGAAGAAATTACGACCAAAATTCGACCATTTTATCAATTATTTTTTTGGCATTTCTATCAAAATTACAATAATATCATTTTTGAGACAACATTGCGGACTAAACGATGACCATACCATTGTCAATATAGATAATTTTGATTTCCAATTCAATAAAAAAAATATTTATATAGATAATTTTGATTTTCAATTCAATAAATAATATTTGGATCACCAATACAATATTTACCTTAATTGATTATTTTTTAGTGATATCATTTTATTTAAATTGAAATAATATGTTGCATTCAATATCTATAGTACTAATGCAAATTGAAGAATTATACATTATATGGTTCGTAATTTAAAATTATAAATATTGGTAGTATGAAATAAGATATAGTATATATTTTAAATATTTAATTATCTATTCTTGTTTAAATCTAATTCAATAATAAACAGAGAATCATTGCAATTTTCTTGTTGTGTTCCAAACACAGAATAAAGAATCTGTTAGTAATCATTTTTCTTAGAATCACATTCCCAGAAATCATATTCCCAAAAAACTTTACTTTCCTGCCAACCAAACGAGCCCTTGGTGTTGTGAGTTGCTGTAGTAAACTTTTGTCTTTTAGCTTTTCCATAAATGCAATGTTCACACATCTGGAGTTTATTGATCTTATCACCCAGGAGCATGCCTTGTTTCTCCAGTTCCTGCAGCCCCTTTTCACCTACATGAGCAAGTCTGCTATGCCACAGATAGGTAGTATCATTTCCAGATGTGTTGTGAGCTTGTCCAGAGATGGTTTTACCCACCAGGAAGTATAACTCATTCCTATTTTCCCCTTTTATAACCACTCTTCCTTCCTTTAATACTGACAACTTTTCTTGATGGGAGGTGAATGTATACCCCATGGAGTCAAACAGACCAAGAGAAATAAGATTTCTTCTCAGGTCTGGAACATATCTAACATTATTCAAGATTCTAACCATGCCATCATGCATCCTGATCTTCACAGCCCCAATTCCCATGATCTTACACACTTGATCATTACCAAGCAAGACTGATCCATTAGCTGTAAGAGTTAAACTAGAAAACCATTCTTTTAATGGGTTCATATGAAAACTACACCCAGAGTCTAGGACCCATTCTGAGTTTATATCTTCAGTAGTTACACACAATGCTTCACATGAGTCATAGCTAGTATCTCGACATACCTAATTTGTTTGGTTTCTTTGAGTTTTCTTTGCATCTTTAGCAGCATACTTTGCCTTTAACTCTTGCCACTTTGTGCACTGCTTCTTGAAGTGCCCAGGTTGTTGGCAGTGAAAGCACTTCAAGTCTGCATTTCTTGGAGCTTCAGGAGTCTTCTTGTTAGTCTTCTATCTTCCATTTGAGGAAGCTTTCTTGTTTTGATTCTTTGAGGAACTACCCTTTCTTGATGTGCAGACCTTCTCCATTGGTTTGAAGAGAGTCATTGCCATTGGACTTTTGCAAATCTTTGCACTTCAAAGCAATTTGAACTTCTTCAAGAGTAATGGTTTCCCTGCTACCAAAAAGGAGGGTGTCTTTGAAATTCTCAAAAGACTTTAGTAGAGCAAAGAGAAGTAGAAGCGCCTTGTCTTTTTCTTCAAGCTTTGCATCGATGTTTTCCAGATCATCAATCAATTTGTTGAAGTCGTCCACCTACTTCAAGATTGGTTTCTCATCTAACATTTTAAATGAGAACATGCTCTGCTTCATAAACAATATGTTTGCTAGAGTTTTCAGATTGTATAAACTTTCTAGCTTCTCTCATACTCCAACGGATGTGGTTTCTTTAGAGACTTCTCTTAAGGCTTTATCTCCCAGATAAAGAATTATTAGGTTCTGTGCCTTTTCCTTGATCTGAGCTAGATCTTCTGCCTTCTCCTTTCCCTTATCACTTGGTGATTCTTTCTTCAATGCAGCTCCTAGCCCTTGTTGGATTAATAGGGCTTTCACCTTCATTTTCCAAAGCCCAAAATCTATCTTGTCAGTGAGCTTTTCAACATCAAACCGAGTTGATCCCATCTTGATTGGCTGCCTTTGAATCCCCACAGACGGCGCCAATTGTTGGTTTAGAAACAAGATGTAACACCGCAACAATAATCAAGAACAGAAAGATGAGCTAGGAACACCAGATTTAGAGTGGTTCGATCAATCGATCTACGTCCACTATGAGAGAGATTCTTTTATTGAGATGTAATTCAAGATTACAATATTTGAAATATAACTCACTCAAGAATTGTAATGAGATTACAAGCTGTAAACTGCAACTAAGAATTAACACATGAATATTCTTCTCAGTTGTCTTCTATCTTTCTTCTCTCTCGGCTTTCTTTTCTATCGTGTACTCTCTTCTCTCTCTTTATCTCAGCTGCAGATCAAGGCTTATATACTTCATATCTAAACCGCCCATAACCACCAAACTTTAAGAGGCTATTCAGATATAACCGCTGCTAACAACCCTAGCTGCAATCCTTCTTGAGCAAGACAGTTAACACAACTGATTTTGGGAAGTAATCCACTGCATAGCAGCTGCATGGAACTTACATGCAACCCTTAATGCATGCACACGATTAACAGCTTCAAATCTTTTAGGCAAAGATATTGAATCATGAGCTATACTTTGCTAACAATCAATAACTCCAATAAGCATAATTCTTCCCACCTAAACGAGCACTGATGGATTGTAAAGAATCATCTCTTTCGGTCGCCATAGCTCAAACAAATTTAATAACAATAAATACCCAAATATCCAAAATTAAAGACAACCAAATGCAAGCCAGACTTGGAATCAAACTGATGCTAGCGTAAAAACATAAACACTGAAACTTACACAGCAACCAACAAAAAATATTCTTTTAATTCCAACAAATCATTACAGCAACCCGCTTCTATTCCCAATCTCTTTCACGCAGTAGTCTGCTTGTATTCCCAATCCAAGTTGCGCACAATCATCAAACATATGGTTGATTCTTTAATCTCCATTATCACCCTTCTCTCAATTTGATTTGAACTTCAATTTCTCCGTAACACCTTTTAACTAAACCTTCAATGGTCCACATCAAATCCTCTCTTTACAGCCGCATTACCATGGTGGATTTCAAAAGAGACGTGTAGAAGATCTAACCAGCTCTGATATCATGTGAAACTAACATAAAATTTACACGGCTATCCATCACATATAAGAGAAGGAAGAAGATTCAATTAAGAGAGAAACAAAAATATTCAAGAAGCTTAAAAAGTGAATGGAAAAAAAGCAAGCCTCAAACAAATTACAATCCAAACTAAAAAGGGGAAGGGGAAAATAGGGTTCAAGGAAAAGACATAATTGTCCTTAGTCAAAATGCTAAATTCCATAAATACATCTAACATCATTAACGTAATTCGACAATTATTATAAAAAGCGCGGAGTATTTGATAACATGATCGTTATGCTAATGAAGTATTATCATCATGCTATCAAAGCATTATCGTTATTCTAATTGAAGTTTTCTAATATTTTTAAGATGTCCGTTAATTAATTTCAATATACTGACAACTTAATTAATTGATTTCTTATACATGAGCAGTACTACTTGATCAACTTTTATTATTATGTTGGATATAGATCCATATATATGCAAGGTTTAACATAATATTTCTTTTTTAGCTCCTTAGGAGACATCATCAACCCGATACACCGGTACACATATTCATATTATAATTAGTAACTCATCGAATATTGTAATAAAACTACCCAATCTATCAGATTTATTTATTCTTTAATTATAATCTCATCAATTGATAAATGAATCGAAGTAATAAGCATTAAAATAAACACATCTAATATTATATAGCGATTAAGAATCATGAGTATCCAAGATCTAAATTACAATTTATTGTTAATCCATTAGAATTATCTCATTGCGATCTACTTCAATGCATCAAAAAAATGCACTATTATGATTTCATAGCCAAGATGGACTAATTCTAAATCATACTGCAGGAAACTGATAATATGATTTTCTGTGTGCATCTATATACCATATTATCTTTAATATTAAGTATAGGACGATATTGTATAAATAAAACACAAAATAAATGCCATATAAGTGACTGTTTGTTCTTATTCAAAATTATAAGGAAATAAGATATATACAAAAAATAATTGTTTTAGTATAAACCCTAACAAGAACAACATTCTACTATGTATGAGAGACTTTGATAAGTGATTAACCTTGTTATAAGATAGTTTATATTAGTATACTTTTGTCTTTTGTTGAATATTTGTAAGCAAAATATTAGTCTATTGTGAGACAAAATATTATTGATGCATTGATATCATATATATGAGCTGCACTTATGTGCGGCAACACATATATTTGGCTAAATCTGACGGGCACGTGACCCACACACGTGGCGCGTGTAAGCCTCATGCCCGCGATATTTTTTTTTGGGAAAATTTTTATTTTAAATATTTTTCAATTTTCTATTTTTTCTTTTATTTTTTTCCCAAAAATTTTATATCCTAAAATAAAATTAGTGAACTCTAAAATTACAGTGAATTTGTTTAATTTGTTTGAAATAATATAAATGTATACCCTAAAATCGAATAACTAAATCCTAAAATAAAAGTGAATTAATTTGATTTTTTTAAAAAATTTGGCGACTCACGCAATGTACTCGCCCGACGCTAATGTATGAACTCGTTCATTGCGCTCGATAATTAATATAATTTTTTTGAAACAAATATAAATGGTGATTGAAAAATAAAAATCTAATTTTAAAATAAATATATACCCTAAAATAGAATTAGTGAACCTTAAAATAAATGTGAATTAATTTAATTTTTTGAAATTTGATGCCTCATGCAATGCACTCGCTTGACGCTAGCGTGTGGGCATGTGTATTGACAAGTCACAAATATTGCATATTTATTATCTAAATATTTTTATATATCTGAGACTTAAATTATTATTTTTGTGATTATTGCAGAAAAATATGAGAAAGGGAGGTGACATTCAGATTTGGTGGAAGAATCATAAAAATAAGAAACTAATATGGCGTGTTTGCAATTTTTATTTTTATTATTTTTAAAAGAAAACAACTTAATTTAACGAGAGCAAGTAGGAGCAAGAAGGTGATCCACGAAGAATGAAGGATGACCTCATATATGAGGACTAGGAGAATTCTTAGTCACTCTAGTAAAATTATTTTGTTGATATATATTGGAAGTTGTATTTTATTTTGCAATAGTTCTAAGTGAGGTTATAATGGTAAAATGGTCTAAAAAAATAAAAAAAAAATTGTTGTTTATTTATTATTTTTTGAAAGGGAAAATTTGTATTTTATTATTTGGATATTGTAGAGAGGAGAATGGATATTTTACAAATAGAATTGCCCTTCGTTTTTTCACAACTTATCGTCGCACTGTATTAAGGCAGATGATGGCCCAAGGCCTACAACGCTAATAGACGAGAACCCAATTAAAATAAAATAAAATCAGAAGTTGATGAAACTTATTAATTTCTACTACTTCAACTAATTAATTATTTATCTAGCGTATAATTTCTATCATTTTGCCAATTTCCACTTAGCTAGTCTTGTCAAATAGTTACCCACCATGTATTTATATATAAAAGAAAAGCTAATTGTTCATAAGATATTGGTGGTATTCGAATTTGAGATATTCAATCTCAAACTTACACCATTCCACCACTAGATAATTTATGAGGAACGGTTGTATATTTTATTGATTTGGAGCGTGTTGTATTTCTATTTGAGATTTCACAAACGTGATTCTAGTGTTCAATTTTGTGGACAATTTACAATTATTTATATTTTGATCATGCAAATATATTTGAAATCATTACTTATATGGAATATGTTCTGGTTTCAAGTTTATTTATTGAAAGTATATAATGATGATGATGATGATGACCATACATGCTAGTGAACATATAAACACATATATGAAGAAGATGATTTGACAAATACAGTGAGAAAATGGCATAAGTACCATACGAAGTGAAATATTGTCACTTTCGAGAAAGAATCGACACTACAATTTACGCATGTAATAAAAGAAAATACGCCATAATACTCCACAACAAGTGTCTACAAATGTTATTATATATTGCCCATTTTTTCCGAAGAAAATATACTAGACGAGGATGTTATTTTGAAGTTGAAAACAATATATGATTGTTGAGTTATCAAATCATATCTTTTAAACTTGGCAAATAGTTCGGACATCTTGATATATAGTTTTACCTCCTAACAATTGCTGATAACCCGTTCCTTCAAAAACTCATGCATTGCATGCGGGTTAAGTTTAGATTCAAATGAAATTCTCAAGTCCACTATACTCTCTCTATTCTATCTGTGCTTTATTTTTATTTTTATTAGATTTTCATTCATCCCCTCAATTTCAATTTCTTTTGGTTTAAGTTTAAGTTTTTAATTATAATTTAGGGTCTATTCTACTCAATTAGAGCTCAAATTTAGTTTCATTTTTAAATTAATATACTTGATTATTTCATAATTAGGGTATATAATTTTTTAAAAATAATATTAATTATAATTGATTATGTTATAATAAATTTAATTTTTACAATAAATATTTTAAAAATATTGAATTTGATAATATGATAGAGTGAGATAAGGAACGTGGACTAGACGATAACATATCGTTTAGATTATTTATTTTCCATACTTGCCGCTTGCCACTGAGTTATACGCCGTGGATCGCCGAAAGATGACACGTTCTCATAAATGTAGTTTTTTATAGATTTTCCAGAAGTAGAAAAAATACCATTTCTTCTATATGTGGCTAAAATATATTTTACTATTTAAAATTAATTATTATTAATTTATTATTTTAGTAATACCACAGCAGACGATATTTATTGGACCAAACTTTTAAGATATTTCGACACAAAAGGGCATTCCAAAAGAAAAAAAATGTATTAGTAAGGTAATTTGGTAAAAAAAAAAAAGAAAAAAAGAGGAGGAGAAAATAAACGCCTAAAACCCAACGCCCTCTCCCATTTTCTGAATCAACTGCTGCTGCAGTCGTATACACTGAACTGTCGCACAGTCGGATCCGGTAACCCGTTTTTCGAACCGTTAAATACCCGATTCGGATAACTGACTGAGCGACCGCTCTCTGCAAACTGGTCGGATCCATTTAGATCCGAATATGGACGCGTTGCAGGAATCGGGTTGGGAGGAGCTCCGCAAAGAAGCTCGGAAGATCGAAGGCGATATCGATGTCAAGCTCTCCTCTTATGCCAAGCTCGGCGCTCGCTTCACCCAAGGAGGTACAGCTCTCTCTTAATATGCTGCGATTTTCATATATGTATATATTATTTATTTTTTAAGATGTGGTTTTCGCGATTGCTGATGGTAATGAGAGGATATGGTTGTATTTTTCTAATTGCATTTGGGAAATTGTGTCCATTATTGGATGAATTTTGAGTTCTACAACATTTTCTTAAGTTTTGGCGGAAGAAATTGGAAAAAGGAAAAAATAATCTGTGATCTGTTGTCTAGATCGTCGCAGTTTTGAATTCTTCGCAGTAATCTTAGTTTGTTTCCGCAGCCACTGCATGTAACAATTGGTGGACTTTTGGCTGCTCTTTGATAATGGATCTGTTCATTCTTTATTCGTTGTTTGTTGGTGTGATTTGGGATTTTGAATGCTTATGGAGTTTGTTTTGGAGTTGCTTGAAACTTTAGATAAACGACTTAGCTTTAACTAATTTATTGGTAGGTTTGAGTTAGGGGCTAGAAGCTGTGAATTAAGTAAAGTGATAATGTGCGATGGAAGAATATAATGACCTTATTCTCTTCTGCTAGACAAGAGGTATTTAGAAGTTCCAGTTAATGAAAGCGATTCTGTTGTGAGAAGCACCTCCCGTGCAATGTATATGGTCGTACAATAGATTATGGTTGCCGATGCATATTGGTACCCGGTGTGTGACTTCATGCTTGCTAGGTGGGCTGTTTCTCTTCCCTTCCATAGTGACTAGAGCTTAGGAAAATCTTCGGCTTGTGAAATCTGTTCTCTTAAGTTATCAGCCTTTAATATATATTGTGAAACCATTGTTAACCCCTCTCAATTTCCTTATCTTGTGCCTTAATGAAGATGAAATGCAGTGAACTATCATAATATTCATAGGCAGCATCTGAGCCTGCAATGCAATTAGCAGGCCCCAGCCCGAATTACTGCACTGTGTATTTATAGCTGCATTTGGCAGCTCCTTCAGATAGAAAACTGCAGTTTGCTTGAGCCTGCTCAAACAGAGTTATGTTCAATAGAACCTAAATTCTGAAAGAACAACATGATATTAATAGTTCTTGCTTATGGAAAGTATGCTGTATCTGGCCACTGGGCTTGTGCCTTGTCTCAACTATCAAAAAGTTATGAATGTTGCAACTTGCATGCATATATAAATTGTTGCATTCATCAATTATTATATTGGACAGTCAACAGTGTTAGGCATATAAGCTAGGGAGCCCTACCTTAACCCAAAACCATGGTCAAAGGTAAAGGGTTGACCCCCACTTATATCCCCTTTCACAGTTTCATGTGGAACCAATGTGGGATCGTAACAATCCATCCCCCTTCCCAAACCTGACGTCCATGGACGACACAAGCAGGGTGGCAACCCACACCAAGGTCCACTTCTGAGTGGCAACCCCTGGGCCCACCATCAGGTAGCTCCTTTCTATATCCCGCGTGAATCCGGCAGGTTGGACCAAATTGTTAGGTATATAAGCTAAGGAGCTCTAACTTAACCCAAAACCATGGTCAAAGGCAAAGGGTTGACTCCCACTTATATGCCCTTCTATAGTTTGTAGGATTGTAGCAGACAGATCCATGGATTTGTATGTAGTTTTTTTTTTTTTTTCAGCACACTTCTGTTTTTCAAGGAAAGTGGTGGATCAATGTTTGCTTTTGAAGAACTTTTCCCTCTGAATATACTCAAAACAATTGGTACCATAGTCTTTTTTCTTATTGGGAGTACAAGTTGGCTGAAAGCTTGTGGTTCTTATGGTTTTATGGGTTTCCAGGTAATGTGGAGGCTGGGTCACCAACTCTTGGAGCCAGCAGGTCATGGAAGTCTATGGAAATGGAGATTCAGTCATTGCTAGAGAAGCTACTTGATATAAATGATTCAATGAGTCGATGTGCTGCATCTGCTGCACCTACTACTTCAGTTACTCAAAAGCTTGCTAGACACAGAGACATACTGCACGAATATACACAGGTATTTTACTATGTATGATCTTTCTACTTTTCATTACTCTTTAACATATTTATCCAGAAACTAGAAAAATAGAAATCATACGGGTTTTCATCATTCTGAATACTTTGTTGACACATCTCATTCTCCTGAGCTTTATCTCTTGTGAACTTGGTGATTCAGTCATTCTCTGCAACGCTGAAATCCAGAATTCTTAAGTAATAGTTTCCTTCATGATGCTTTATTTCGTACAACTAATATAGGCTACACATGTAACTTTTTATCTTCTTCATATATACTTGGATGATTTTTAATGTAAAGAGTCTAAAATATCAGCTAGCTGCTAGTTTCTTTGCTCCATTTCTTCCTTTTAAAAAGAAATATATTTTCCCACTTTGATTTGTTCGTCGTGCAATTTCATCCAAATTAACCATAAACTTCTTGGTTTCTAGTTATTTTTCTGCACTTCCATTCTTTAATAATTTGGGATGTGATAGGTAAGAATATTTCACCTGATGGCTACAAAATTTTATGGCCAAAGCTTTCTAAGAATTTTGCAAGTGACTTTGGATATTTACAAGTAACTTCAGATATTTGCAATTGATGGGTAATTTCAAGTGACTTTGGATACATCTGTAGGAGTATAGGCGAACAAAGGGAAATATTAACTCAATGAGGGAACACGCCGAACTTCTTACTTCTGTGCGGGATGATATCAGTGAATATAAGGTGAGAGCATCTACTGCAGCTGTGTATATTGACAAATTTTGTTGATCCATCTTTGAGTTAAAACTGAATTTATGCAGGCCTCTGGGAGCGTGTCTCCAAGAATGCAATTACTAAGGGAGAGAGCTGCTATACATGGAAGCATATCTCATGTAAGGCTTATTAGCTGCTGACTATATTTTGCTTGGTAAATATTGCAGCGAAATGTTTCTTTGTGATACAGTGAGCTGGTGGCATCATTTGATTAGGTTGAAAATGCTTTTGGTTATAAATTTTCTGTATGGAAACTACTAGAAGCACTTTAGAAGTGTCTCTGCTATATAAAGAAAATTTCCACAAAGCTCCAGATGCAGGTATTCTTTGGCCGGGCAATAATATAAACTAGCCATATCTTTCATTTGCCCTGAGAAATGATATTGAAATAGAACGCTTTAGACACCAAGCAATTAGAATTTTTAGGAGAACAGGATATCCTTGATTCAGATTTTCTTTATTGCAAGGAAGTTTTGATCACTTCGGCCAAGAGATGTTCATCTAAATAGTAAATACATGATTGCTTGAAGATCAAAGGGTGGAGTATTTGTGTAGTTAACTGTTGATGTCTGTCTTGGTTTGCTTGGTCAGTGTTATGACCATATCATTGACCATATTTGTAATTTCTTCTTGATTTTGCCAATGTTTTTCTTGTTGTGGTTCAGCCAATGATTTACTTAAATTCTATACAGTCTGTATAAGGTATTGCATCTATAATTGTTATAATTTTATATGAACCTCCTCCAGATTGATGATGTTATTAGTCAAGCTCAATCGACTAGGGCTGCCTTGGGCTCGCAAAGGTCCCTGTTTGGAGATGTTCAAGGAAAGGTGAAGCAACTAGGTGACAAATTTCCAGTAATTCGGGGTCTAATAGGTAATTTTCTTGATAGGTATTTGTTTGTGTATCTTTTATCATGAAAACCCGATCTTGATTGTATTGTTCCTTGATCCTCACAGGTTCCATCAGAAAAAAACGATCAAGAGACACTCTCATCCTATCTGCTGTCATTGCTGCTTGTACGCTTTTTCTTATCATCTATTGGCTTTCAAAGTGAACAGATTTTTAATGTCAAAATCAAGTGAGAGGAAAAAGGATTTTTTCACATGAATTTTCCTTGCATGTACATTCAGTATAAAATTCTTGGTTTCTTATCTACGGTTCACATTCTTACATTTATGGTGGAATTGCATTTCAATTACTTTCTCTTTAGGCATCACTCAAAGCCAGGGCACCAGCTTCCTCTGGCTTAACCTAACACTGAATTCTGATGAAAAGTTTTCTTCTTCGGGTTATTACCATAAGTCGATTCATTAGCTTTCTTTGAGCTTTTTGCCTTTGCAGAGGTTGTGTTTGGATGAAAGGATTTGGATTTAAGGATAGAATTTGCAGTTTATAGGTTTCAGTGATTTGAGTGTAGTGAGGATCTGAAGCTCCACATCTTGAATAACTCCAAGATTATGTACAGTAAAACCTCTATATAAGAATATTCTATATAAGAATAACCTCCTTATAGTAATAAAAAGTTGCGGTCCCAATTCGGGACCAATTATAAATAAGAATAACCTCTACATTGTAATATTCCGGTATTTTCTTAGGACCATCCTTAAGAAATTTACCTCCATATAGTAATAAAGTGACATTAAATTTCATATATATTTAAATATCTATATAAAATGTCTAGATCTATTTTAACTACATATGTTACATTAAACTTAAGATTGTATGAAATACTTATCTAAAGTTATTTGTGGCAGTGTTTTAATTTTTTTGAATTAATATCACACTCTTTAACTTGCACGTTCGAAGTAATTAGTCAACACAATCACTTTCTTATTGAATATAAAATATTTCCAACTTGTCCAACATGTTTGAAGCTTGTTGACACAATACTTTTTCTATTTCTACACTATCATTCTCTAGATTATCATCATTTCCATCTTGCGTGATTCCTATATGATGTATTCTTCTGTTAGAGCACATGAATGAATCTTATATACCTTTTTAAATTCATGTTTTTAAATATGAAGGGACATGTCCGAGTGTTGTATAATATATATTAATTTTTTTTTTAAAAATAAGGATTTTTATATGTAAACTCTATATAAGAATAACCTCCCTATAGTAATATTTTTCTCCGGTCCCAACGATATTACTGTATAGAGGTTTTACTGTATAATTAAACACTAAAGGATTCAAAATCATTAGTAACTCAAAAATTATCCAGAAAACAATATATGGGAGTTGAAATTCTCAAGTCTTCTCCCAAACCTCATTCCAGAAACAACTGAAATTGCTGTTTAACTCTCTCTCTCTCTCTCTCTCTCTCTCAAACCAAGTAGTGAGGAACATGAATCCTTGATATAACTCGGATCCTCTGTTACAAAATGATATTGGATATTGAAAACCAAGTCATGTTTGTACATGTGGGCGAGGTAGTATGTGTCGATGGAACGAAACACCATTTTGCGATAGAGGATCCTCAATAGTGTTTTGGTATGTGCTGGGCACTGGAGAAGTTGGGGGAGCCCTTTAGATGACAAGGACTAGTAATTGATGGTTACTGTTTGAAAGGAAACACGGACAAATTCCTGCTAGCTAGGATTTTAAATGCATGTGGTGGGCTGGTGAGATTAATCAATTTTAAATTGAACACTCTTTACCCAATTTTCTACAATATATATATATATATATATATATATATATAAATTATAACTAGGATGCATATTCCCATTCTAGGATGAACATTAGTCTTGAGTTTCTTTTATTTCGATTAGTATATATGAAAATTGTATGTACGATCTGCATCTACTTTTCATGAACACATTTAATTAACACACACATCCCACGATTGTATATGCAAATGGACGGTAGATATTACATCTTGGCATGTATAACAACTGTTGTCAAAACGAATTTCATCTAGGAAACAGTTTTTAAACATAATGAAATCGTTTTAAAAAGCTTATTTGAATATGATCAAATTATGAATCTAGGATATAATGCTAGAAAGTGATGATAGTTAGGTAAATGCAATTCATGTCTGACTCGATTTACTTGATAACAAGTTGAAAAGTAACTTGTAAAGGATTGATAAATTGAGGAAAAGAATTGAAGAAAAGTGTATTAATTACTTTATGCCCATAACTCTCACGTGCCTAATGCATATATCACTGAAACCTTGTTTCTTGGCATTTGAGATTAGGGGATGGGAGTTGAAAAGGTGCATGGAGGTTTGAATGAATGAAGGCTCTTCAAGCTGACACTTCATTCAATTGGTAGCATGTCCTTCTTCAATTCCTTGGGCCCAAACTTTTAAGAACTCTTGACTCTCTCTCTCCTCTCTCTAGATCTCTTACAAGCTAGCGTCAAAGTGTGGGATGGGATTGCATGCATACATAGTACCTTGGTTTAGTGTCATTGCTCTACACAGGAGTCCGCTGTTGCGGTGGATTACTCGAATTATATCTTTTAAATGTCATTTCATGTGATGTGAATACCATCATTTATGCACTTCATATGTGCATGACATGAGATAGATTGAAAACATGTGCGATCAACTGCTTTGCGGATCCCCATAATAGAGGTTCCTCATCCCAAAGAGATGCCTTCTCTCTCTCTCTCTCTCTCTCTCTCTCTCTCTCTCTCTCATATAGACATACACGCGTAACACGCGCATAGATATATAGATATGGATTCTGTATGTATAGATTTTAAAGTGAAAGGTACTTGTCGAACTAAAGTAGGAACTAGCGCTCTCTCTCTCTCTCTCTCTCTCTTCTGCGTGTGTGTGTGTGTGTGTATGTGGCTGTGGCGGTATGTGTAGTACTTGCTGCGGCTACATGGATGATGTGAGATGCTAAAAACATGCTTCACTGCCCGTCTTTCATTAACTGATGCTTCCATCTTTATCGATGTTTGCAGGAAAAATAAAATAAAATAATTCACACTCTACTATGTGTGAACAAGCAACTAATTATATGACTGGTTTTCCTGGTTAATATTGTGTTTGTTTGCAAGTAATATGATATACTTTCAAGGCTGTATTTGTATAGAAGATTTTAAGATGGAATTAAATTATTTATCCCAAATTTGGTGAATGTACGTTTGGGTAATTCGACAGTAGATTCGGAATCATCGCTCAAATTTTCTCCAGTGAACCACTTGAATTTTGATGTTCTCCTTACTTTTTGGGTGAATTCGAAGTTTGCTAATGTCAACTTCTTAGATTTAAAAAATACTCGTACACATAAGCGTATCTATATCACGGAAAATTCTATCCTACGTCGATAATTTTTTTCAAAAAATATTAACATGACATATTTCTATGATTACCACCCGCGGTGGGTATAGTAGAATTTCACCTATTTCAAAAATACTGATATCGAATTCTAGAGGATATTTGATCTATAAATGAACTATGATGAAGTGTCAAATCCATGCAGACAAATTGGTCATGTTGATGACTTCTTTAATTGAGTTTCCAACCATTCACTGCTCGAGAAAAGTTCTCCAACTATTCGACATTTATTGTAGAAATTATGAGTTTGATTTATCAAATTAATTCCTTGAGAAAACATATTCTTACATCATGTGGGACTCTTGTGGCGAGCATCTATTTTTCTTTGGATTTCAAAAATCCATGTTATGAGATGCTAACAATCATAATTGGTCGTTTGATTGTACATGTATGTGATTGGAGATACCTGAAACATAAGACTGTTATTACTAGCTAGGCATACTCATATACATACGTACCTTATATGCACATAGTTAGCGGTCTACATAAAATAATACATTTACTAGAAACGACAAATTGTGTTGAGAGTCCCCTTGGGATGGTCTAGTGGTGGAGTGATCTTTTCTTGAGGCTAAAGATATCAAGTTCGAATTTCATTACCAACATCACTAGTATGGTTTACCTCTGTTGTGTGGTTTGCAGGTGCACATCTCGGTAGCGGAGAAGTTGACCTGTTTGATTGAGTAAAACTCAACACATCCTAGTTTACTAAAAACCTTGCCATATACAATATACGTTCATAACAAAATGTTACTAACGAACCTTTTTCTTCTTAGATTTGAGACCTTAGATCCAAAAATCATTTAAATTTAGAATTCACATTTAAGGACAAACAAATATTAACCTGGTTGTGCGGTAAGTTATTTTGATTTGTCATGTATTGAGATATAATAGAATAATTTTTTTTAGATGATGCGGGTAACCCGCAACCGTTACCGATGTGCGCACTTGGTAAACTCCGTTCTTGTGTAATAATCTGCAAACAACACAGAATTAGGTAAATTACATTTGGAAAATCAGGTAGGACAGGTGAACACTTAACTGTGTTGGTGGAATTCGAATTCGAATTCGGATTTAAGACCTTTGATCTCAAGCATACATCACTCCATTACTAGACCATCCTTGGGGGATATAGAATAGTAATTTTTTGGGTAACATTAGGGTGGGGTGAGTTTGTGACGAAATGTGTAAGTTAATAAGCTCGATGCTCAACACCTTTTAGAATCTATTCCACACGATTTGTCTAATGCAACTAGTCTTTCTAATTATTTAGAGACTATATAGCAAAAGAACGAACTTCACTTACAGCTCAATCACATACAACAGCTGCAAATAAAATTATTGTTAACTTATAAGGAATTCTAATATGAGACTATTTACGTAGTAATTTCTAATATTGTAAATATTTGGTTGTATAACAATTAACAAAAGCTCGTTTGAGCTAATCTAATGAGACGTGTTAACATAAATGAGCCAAAACTGAGTTTGAAGTATATATATTACTCGACTCATTAATTAGCACGTGAGTAATTAAGTTTTAGGGTGTTTCTAAATACACTACCAAATTTTCTTTATACACCATCTTTACTTTACACACCACACATTTCTCTTATTTTTTTTCTCAATTTCTTTATACACCACAATAAAAGTCTATTTTATCCTTTCACTTAAAAAATCAGATTTCAAAATAAATTAAAAAAAAAGGACACATTCTTCCCCAGCGGCACGTCTTCTCCATTGCAGACATGGAAACTAAGCAATTTTTTTTCCAGGTTACCCATCATTGCACTTATCTGTGCTTTCATTAGATATCCCATAATTCTAATTTTTCCCCATCATTCAAATTAAACAAACAAAGCAAACGCTCAAATCTCTTGATTGCACTTGTTCTTTACTTCTTCGTAAAGGAAAAAGCTCATTCGCCGGAAATTGAGTTCGAAAATAACAGTTTGAATAGCTTCATATAAGTTCAGATTGTTTTTCGAATTGGTAATATATCATCCAAAAACATATTTTTTAAACACTTTGATTAGAGCAAAGAAGAAGAATCGCAGAGGAAGGCTGACAGGTTGTTGTTGTTTGCAGATTTGATGAGGATGGTCGGCGACGACGGGTTTGCTAGGAGGAAGAAACCATAAATATATTTTTTTAAAAAAAATTATTTTTTTATTTTATTATATTTAATTATTTTCATTTATTATTTAGTAAGGGTGTATATGTAATTTTATAAATAATTATTTTTGAATTATTTTATTTTGTGATGTGTAAAGAAGATTTGGTGGTGTATTTAGAAACACCCTGAGTTTTATAAACTTTGTGAGCTATATATATTTCAAAAATAAAAAAATATTAATTAGTGATAAATATAATATTAGTTATCTAATTAAATTATATTTCTCTTAAAAAAAGAGTTTAAGTAAACTTAATATTTGAATATTTTAATTTTCATATTTATTTAATTAGAAAATTCATTGATATTCGATTAGGCTTAAGTAAATTTGTGAGTATTGAGTGCATTTAATAAATTAAATTCGAGCTCAACCCAATAATAAATGAATCAAACTTGATTTGGTGATTTTGAGTTTAGTTACACCCTTACATATATGTAGGTGAGTTGCTTCTCGTTGAGCCACGTATGCATTGAACGCGAATGATATATTAGAGATATAAATTAGATTAATCTAATAAGTATGATATTTCCGCATCCAGTTGGAGTTCGAGTTTGTAGGATTGATGACAAAATGAGAATTCCAGACTTTTCCAAGCACAAACTACAATTAATTATTTTCAAAATTACATATATAGGATTAATTATTCTAAAAAATATATGGGATCAATTTGTTTTTTTTTAAGAATTCAAAGAATTTTTATTTATTTATAATTGGAAGAGGAAACAATGAATTTTGAACTCGAAATCTCACCCGTTTACACAAGGCTCTTCACCATTTGAATATTCATGAATGAATTTTTATTTTAAATTCAAAGAATTAGGCACTAATATGTCATGTAAAAAAAGGGACATATTAGTAAATTAAAATTATTTATCTCACGTGAAAATTTATGCCAAAAGTTCATGATTTATGACAATTAATCCTAATAATTAATCAAAATTAACGTATCTTCATTTTTATTTTAAAACACAAATACATGATATATATAAATTACTTTCAATAATAAGAATATACAGAGAAATACGGAAGAATTCAAATATTATATGTGGTAGTAGGATTTGGCATTGAAACAAGAAGAAGAATATTTGCAGAGAATTTTTCATCTATTCCATTCAATTCATGAAAGTATATATTTACACAATATATGTATCTACAAACAAAGACATCTTATTCGATTACAATCCAAATCATAGATCTGGATCAATGACACGTAAAAGTGGTCCATGCATAGGCATGCATGGCTTGCCACGTAAGCGAAGATCTTTATTTTGACAGCACCAATGCCTTCACGAACAAACTCAACTTCATGCATTTGTATACTTCATCAGCCCCCGCAAGTGTGACCTGGTGTAGATCACCAAGGTGAAGCTTGGAAAGAAGATCCTTGAACCGAGTACCAAACAAGGATTTGGTGAAGACATCCACAAGCTGACAAAGAGAGAGAGAACAAAAAGAGGAATGATAAGGCTTATAGTGGAAACGAGAGAAATGACAATCCAGATCAATGTGCTCGGTACGTTCATGGAAAACTTGATGTTTTGTGATCTGAATAGCTGCTTTATTGTCACAATACACAACAATAGGCTTCGTATAAGAAATAGAAAAAGTATCAAAGACGTAGGAAATCCATAAAAGCTCTCGAATGGTATAGTTGAGGCTCCTATACTCAGACTCAACAATAGACAAAGAAATAGTGGGCTGTTTCTTACACTTCCAATAAATGAGATTAGGACCCAAAACAACATAATACCCCGTCAAAGACTAGCGAATGTCACAGCAAGACCTCCAGTCTGCATCACAAAATGCTTGAAGATTGAATGAATCACTAACACTGTAATGTAAACTAAGAGAAGGACAACCCTTCAAATACCTCAAGACGTGCAAGACAATATTCCAATGTACAAGGGATGGAGAATTAATGAACTGACTAAGCTGCTGCACAACATAGGAGATATAATATCTGGTGGGATTCTAGAGTAGTTTACCAACAATTTGCCTATAAGAGTCACGATGGGACAATAAATCACCCTCCTGAATCAAGGAAAGTCCAGTTGGGAGAGGAGTAGAAGCAGGCTGACTCAAGCAAATCCAAAATGTATTTCCTTTGTAAAGAAAAGTATATGTAGTAGATCGAGCTATCTCCATGCCTAGGAAATATCTGGCCTCCACTAAATCTTTGATAGTAAAAGCTTGGTGTAGAGCAGTTTTGACAGCACCAATAGCATCCAAGGATGGTTCAAGCAGAAGGATATCATCAACATAGACTAGGAGCGTAACAAAATAAATCCAACCTCTTTAATAAAGAGACAATGGTCTGATTTAGATGGGAGAAAACCAAGTGAGTAGAGAAACTTATGAAACTCCAAGTTCCATGGAAGCTTGCTTCAAGCTATAAAGACTCTTGAGAAGTCTGCGAGCATTGCCAGATTGGCCCTTGGAATAACCTTATGGGAGAGACATATATATATCTCATCAGATAAATGTTCATGCACGAAGGCATTGTTGATATCCACCTAATATAACAACTAGTTAAATTGAGTGGCAATAGCTAAGAATAAATGAACAGTAACAAGTTTTGCAACTAGAGCAAAAACTTCATGATAATCCATCCCAAATTCTTGATTATAACCTTTTGCTATATTTGAGTTTCACCTTATAAACCCATTTGCAACCAATGACTTGATTTCTATGAGGCAACTTAACAAACTCCTAAGTATGATTGTCTTTCGAAGCCTGGATTTCTTTGCTCATAGCTTCAAGCTATTCCGGATGCTGACAAACATCTTTATAAGATATAGGCTCTCGAGTAGACTGAACATTCAACAAAAAAATAGTGTAAGAAGGACTGATATAAGCAAACATAAGATAGGGAAAATGGGGGGTAGTGGTGAACTTCTAGAGATAGAAGAAGTGCCAAAGAAAGAATTAATATGACACACATAATCATTGAGGTAGGCAGGAGATTTAGTATACCTAGTATTCCTCCTTTACAACACCTAAGCATGGGATAGAACTAGGGTAGTAGAATGTCTGTCTGTTTGTGGAACTGTAGGACACTGAAGTTTAATATCTGAACTGAGATATGGTGGAATGTTTAGAGGAGAAGAGGATGTAGAAAGTTTTAAAGGAGCACAAGAACTATCAGAAGACAGATCTATATCACTCAAGGAAGGGAAAGAAGAATCCTTGATTGCTGATATATCTTGTGACTCTGGAAAGGTCTTTGGCTTATCAACAAAAATATGTAAATGTAATTGAAGAGAATCAGTATCTGACTGCAAAAGAAACAACTTTGGATGAAATTCCACATCTCTGGCAATACAAATTTTGTGTGATAGAAGATTATACAATATATGACCTTTGTTGTGAGGAGCGGGTCCTAAGAATATAAACTGTGAACTTCTAGATATGAACTTTGTCTTAGATAGCAGAGTATTTACTTTATAGACAAGGCATCCAAAAGACTGAAGTCCTTCAAGAGAAACATGTTGTCCATACATCAATTCAAATTGTGTTTTCTATTGCAGAACTGCAAAATGCAATCTGTTGATTAGATATGTAGCAAATAAAATAGAGTAAGACCAGAAGATAAGAGACAAATTACTCTGAAACATGAGAGATCTAATTACTTATAGTAGGTGTCTATGTTTTCTTTCCATTACCCTATTCTGCTGGGTGAATAGGCATACATCCTCTCATGTAAAATCCTAAAGTCTGACAACAAAGTTTGTGTTTGGGTGCTTACAAACTTAATACCATTATCAAATCTCAGGACTTGAATGATAACATTAAATTAGTTTTGAATCATAAGAATGAAGATGCGCATAATACTCCACACCTGAGTTTTGCTATTGAATAGAAAAGTCCAAGTAGCTCTGGAGAAATCATCAACAATGGTTAAAAAATATGGTGTCTGTGTGATACAATCACCAAAATAGGACCCCCATACATCCACATGAATGAGATGAAACATCACCTCACTTTTGTTTGAAAATATAGGAAAATGATTCATTTGTTGTTTAGCATGATGACAAACATCACAACTCTCTAGAGCAGTATATTCTTCTTCTCTAAAACATTTCTGAAAGCCATCCACATGTTTCATGGTAGTAATAGAAGGATTTCCCATTAAATAGTGTAAATCTTCCAATGTAGGAGTCACATCTGTATTAAGAGTGACTGTGAACTGAAAGTCATGCTTGAAAACATAGAGAGTTCTTTTCATTTTCCCTATCCTTAGGATGGCACCATTGTTCCTTTTTTGTACCAAACAATGTGTCTCTAGGAAGACAACCCTGCTGCTCAAACTCTTGGTCATCTGGCCAACTGAAATGAGGTTATGTGTGAATTCTGGAGCATACAATACATTCAACAACCTGATTAGATGTCAGAATGCTTGTACCATATGACATGAAGATTCTGAGAGGATTTCTCAGCTTCCTGACATTAGTAAGTAAATTTATTTGACATCACATGTGATTACTGGCTCCTGAATCTATGATCCATTTATTTTTCTTAATGTCAGTAGATATCCCAAATGCACAATGTCCATTTAACTATAAGGAATCATCATGCACATCAATCTCTGCTAGATTAGTAATCTACAAGCTACTACTGCCTCCATTACTATCTGCCTTACTAGTGCAGTTCATGTAAGTAGCAAAATGCTTTGCTATTTTTGATTGAATAACTCTTCCAATATCTGGCATTGATACTCCACTATTAAACAGAGACCGTGAACTATGATTAGATTGTTCCTTATCATCCACATAATTCACTCTTCCATTTCCTTTGTCTTCTTTGAATCTTTTGTACTAGTCAGGTATCCATATGACCTCAAAATAATCATTCTTAATGTGTTAGTTCTGCCACAATGATCACATTTAAGTTTCAGTTTTTCTTTCTTGGTAAGTTGTTATATGCATGGTAGGCTGCAAGAAAAAGACAAGATCGTTGGTCGGGGTATCATTGGTGAAGGGTGGAGAAAAGGATAATGATGAGGGAGAAGGAAATAAAGATATCATTTTTATTGATTTGCCCTAAATTGATCGAATTGCTATTGAAAAGGGAAAAGACAGTCAATGGTCAATTAACAGTACCAAGTTGGTTAGAGATATGGCTATTTGGGCATTCCTTTCTTATTTTATGTTAATTTCCAGAAGCGTCCCTGATAAGTCCATTTTTTTCGTGTTTTTATGGGCATTTTGTTCGTTATAAATGTCCTTTTTCATTTGTTTTGAGTAAAAAAGAACCAGGATGAGGTCATAGGGCATTGCGGAGGTCGATTCTGGTGAAAGGGGCATTTTATGCCCAGTTATACAAGCAAAATCCAAGCTAAATATTCAGTCAGAGGCACATGGGACTTCTTTCAGCACTCATCCTATATTCGGATAGCGGAATGGGCATATCAGAGATGGATGAGGCTGAATGTATGATGCCGTGCCCACTTTGCTCGTGCAGACTCGACAACAGGCTGGGCTAGGGTAATTGTAGAAAACTTGAAATTTAGTTGGAGGAGAGAGACGAGAAAGATAGCTGCATTATCCGAAGAAGAGTTGGTGATGACCTGGACTCCTAGAGGCGCTGCAACGAAGAGATAAGCCCATTCCCTAAAAAATAGGGATTTGGTCAAACTTATGCTTATCCAGTCATATAAGAGAGGGCACGCTAGTTTCGGAAATCCAGTGAAGACCCTAGCTTGTTGGGGGATCTCTAATTCGGAAATGTAACTATTTAAGCTATTTAAATTTCTGGAAACAGAAGTTCGGAGAGTTAGAAATATTGCTACAATTTTACTTTCCTGCATTTTCATTTTCGTATGCTGCTTTGCAGCAAGAAACAATTCCAATAGGCCTTAAGCCTTTGGACCTAGGAGTATGTTTATAAACTCAACGTTTATGTTGAGTATTTTTGCTTATTAAAATCAGTAAGTTCTCTTTTCAAATATGTCTTCTATTTCTGCTATTTTAATTATGTCTAGCATGTTTGGCTAGACTCTTAATTCTGGTGTTTGAACAATAAATAAGGTTTGAATATAAATTCGGACTCGTGAGGACAAAATGGGCATAGTAATGCATGATAGATTTCTGTTGATTATTGTGCCTTATTCCACGTGAGTGTGTGTCTGAAATGCCCAATGTGGCTGATCACTCATTAGGTAAAGAGGGCACACCACTATTATTTGAACTGGCAAATCGTGACTGTGTGTTGGTTCATTTAGTAATAAGGGAATCAATGGGTTGTTGTGGGCACATGAGGAATCGGTAAACATAACAGATCTGGGTTCGTCTAGGGCACACTGCTGTTTGTTTACTTAGATCTCTTTGGGGAACCAGAGGGTGGGTGACTGATTAGGGATTTAATCGACAAGGAATCATTTTTAAGTCTATAATGAAAGGATGAATGAGGAGACGCAGAGAGGAATCCGGTCTCCATAACTAGGTGATTTATCATGTATGAAAATCGTTGTGCCCATGAGCGAGTTGATATATATTTAAATCGCAAATTCAAGTTCAAATGCCAGAACCTTTGTTAGTTGATATCTTCTTTACTTTCTTTTGTAGATTTAATTTACAGTTGTGACAACAAAACCAAACCCCCCTTTTTATGATTGGTTACCTGAAGGTGGAATCACAACAGCTCTTTATGGGATCGACCCGTACTCATTAGCTGGCTACGCTCGCTGTAGGCACATGAGTTATAAATTATTTTTGAGCGCGAAACGACCGCGTGTCAAAATTGGCACCGTTGCCGGGGAGCTGGTTTCTAGTGATTTTACCTTCCACGCTGGTGAGCCTGGAAGTTGATGCCCAGGGCTCTTCAGAGGAGACTCTATTGTACGATCTGGAGATAAAGAAGACTTCGAGGAAAAACAGGGCAGCAGCGAAGAGGGCACGCCAAGCCGCAAACAGACCTCGTGAGCCCACACCACCACCTGAAGATCAAGGAGATGAAGGGCACGAGGAGGAATGACAGTTTGAGAACGGCCACAAAATCAACATGGCCGCAGCAAATGGAAATGCCGCAAACGTATGTGGTCTTAATCCTCTTAAAAAATACTGAATCAAGCCATGTTTAGTAATCTGGTGCTGTGGGCATTTCACTAGCATTGCCTGGAATCTTCCCCAGTAGTCATAGAAACTTTCGTTAGTTCCCATCTTCAGGCTCCCTATCCTTCTTCTCATTTCTTGCACTCTGGATGCTGGGAAATATTTCTCCAAAAACTTCTGTTGAAGTTGTCTCTATGTGGTCACAGCGCCAGTCGGTAGTGTGTACAGCCAGTCCCGTGCCCTATCCTGAAGGGTAAAAGGGAACGAAACCAACCGCACATACTCCTCTCGTCCATGGTCGGATGGTTGAGTTTGGCAAACCATCTCAAAGTCTTGCAAGTGTCTTTGTGGATCCTTTTCGGGCATTCCGTGGAACTTCGGCAAGATTTGGATGAAGTTTGCATGAATATCCCAGTTCTGAGTCACAGCTGGAAGTGTAATGCCCATCGGACACAGATTCATGTTGGTTAGGAAGACCAACTGCCTTAGGGTCCCGTTATCATCAAAGTGAGTTGGTCTTCCTAACCAACATGAATCTGTGTCCGATGGGCATTACACTTCCAGCTGTGACTCAGAACTGGGATATTCATGCAAACTTCATCCAAATCTTGCCGAAGTTCCACGGGATGCCCGAAGAGGATCCACAAAGACACTTGCAAGACTTTGAGATGGTTTGCCAAACTCAACCATCCGACCATGGACGAGAGGAGTATGTGCGGTTGGTTTCGTTCCCTTTTACCCTTCAGGATAGGGCACGGGACTGGCTGTACACACTACCGACTGGCACTGTGACCACATAGAGACAACTTCAACAGAAGTTTTTGGAGAAATATTTCCCAGCATCCAGAGTGCAAGAAATGAGAAGAAGGATAGGGAGCCTGAAGATGGGAACTAACGAAAGTTTCTATGACTACTGGGGAAGATTCCAGGCAATGCTAGTGAAATGCCCACAGCACCAGATTACTAAACATGGCTTGATTCAGTATTTTTTAAGAGGATTAAGACCACATGAGAGGACGATCGTGAATGCCTCATGTGGAGGATCTATTTTGAACAAACAGCCTGTTGAAGCATTCAGAATTCTCACTGAAATGGCTAAGGACAACCGAGACTTCAGTGGAAAGGGCATTCAAGTTATAAGTGAATCAGAGAGGGCACCAGACCAGGATAACAAGATTGATAGATTGTGCGACAAAATCAAAAAGATCTTGTCCGGGGTAAGCAGTACAAGGAAGCCCAGACCTTGTGGAGTATGCAAAAGCATATCTCATTTCACTGATGAGTGCCCTATTCTACAAGAAGAGATGGAAGAAGTAAACGCTGTAGGTGGGCAGAATGAGCATTCCAGAAGATATGATCCCCATTCTCAGACTTATAATCCTGGCTGGAGAGACCATGCAAATTTCAGGTGGAAAAAGCCAGAGGATGGGCATCCTGCACGCCCATTACCACCACCAGATGAGAAAAGAAAGCAAAGGCTGAAGGATCTTGTGTTTGCTATGGCTGAGGAAAATGAAAAATTCAAGCAAGAGACTCGGGCTGGTCTCTCATACATGAGCAAGCAAATCAATCAGTTGGCTCAAGCTATGCACAAGATGGAAGAGAAGAATGGGAAGCTGCCTTCTCAAGTTGAGAATCCAAGAGAGCAGGTGAATGCAGTGGCTCTAAGGAGTGGAAAAGAACTTCCGAAAATGGTCAGACCAGTAGAAGAGAATGATGATGTGCCCTTGGAAGAAGAAGTAGAAAAAATTCCTACAAAGAAAGAGGCACACGAAGCTGAACATGAAGATACTGTGCCCATTTCAGAAGTAAAATAGTCTGTTAAAGTGCCCATTCTAGTAAAATGGCAACCTCATTTTCCAGAGAGATTGGCACAAAATAGAATAGAAGAGGAAACTAGGAAGATGCTTAAGGTATTCAGCAAAGTGGAGATCAACATTCCATTAATCGATGCAATCAAACAAGTGTCGTGTTATGCCCGATTTCTAAAGGAGCTTTGCACCAGAAAAGTGCAATTCAATGACGATGCAAGGTTTTTAGTTGGGGAGAATATATCAGTTGTGATACAGAAGAAGTTACCCAAGAAGTGTGATGATCCAAGGATGTTCATGATTCCTTATATCATCGGAAACAAGAAAATGGAGAAGGCCATGCTGGATTTGGGGGCATCGATCAACGTAATGCCCCTGTCGGTGTTTAAAGAATTAAAGATTGGACCTCTGAAGGGGACCTGTGTGGTCATTCAGCTTGCTGACCGATTAAATGTATATCTAGAAGGCCTTATTAAAGATGTATTGGTCAAAATGGATGAGCTTATTTTTCTAGCAGATTTTTATGTGCTTGATATGGGCACATCGACTTCAAAATCTTCAGTATTGTTGCTAGGAAGGCTTTTCATGAAGATAACTCGGACCAAGATTGATGTGGACAAGGGCACACTAACGTGTGAGTTTGATGGGGAGACTGTGACATTCAACATTTTTGAAGCATTAAAGCACCCCCCAGATACAGAAAATTACAGTTTTGTGAATACATTCTATCAACCGAGTGGATCTACATTATCCATGATGAGCAATAGAGAGTTATTAGAATGGGCATTATGGGATGGGTTGACTGACCAGGATGCCCTAAATGAAGATGATGACATTGAGGAAGGAATTATGATGCTGTACTCATTAGAAGAAATGCCATACGGTTGGGTGGATTATGGTGTGCCCATTCGGAGAAATGATGATAAGCTGATGTCTTCTATTGTCAAAGCGCCCACACTGGAATTGAAGGCATTAGTGAGGCATTTGAAGTGTGCCTATTTGGGAAATAATCAGACTCTTCCTGTAATCATAAGTGCAGGATTTAATCAAGTGAATGAGGACTGCCTTTTGAGATTGTTGAGACTGTACAATGAGGCATTCAGATGGACTTTGGCAGATATAAAAGGCATTAGCCCAGCGGTTTGTATGCACAAGATTTTGCTAGAGGATGATGCAAAGCCTGTTTGTGATCCACAAAGAAAGCTCAATCCGGTGATGAAGGATGTGGTGCTAAAGGAGATTATTAAGCTACTGGACCAGGGCATTATATACCCTATTTTAGATAGCAAGTGGGTCAGTCCAATTCATGTTATGCCCAAAAAGTCGGGCATTCAAGTAGTGAAAAATGAGAAGGGAGAGCTTGTGCCCACACGACTACAAACTGGCTGGAGAGTTTACATCGATTACCGGAAGCTGAACACGGTCACACATAAGGATAATTTTCCACTTCCGTTCATTGACTAAATGCTGGAAAGACTTGCAGGAAATAAGTTCTTTTGTTTTTTGGATGGATACTCAGGATACATGTAGATTGCAGTGAGTCAAGAAGACCAGGAGAAAACAACATTCACGTGCCCATTCGGCACATTTGCTTATCGCAGAATGCCCTTTGGCCTCTGCAATGCTCCTGGAACGTTTCAGCGATGTATGATGAGTATATTCTTTGATTTGCTCAAGAACTGCATTGAAATATTCATAAACGAATTCACAGTGTATGGAAGCTACTTTGATCGATGTTTAGACAATCTAGAGAAGGTGTTGCAGCATTGTGTGGACAAATGCCTAGTACTGAACTATGAAAAATGTCATTTTATGGTCAGAGAGGGCATTGTACTGGGGCATGTGATTTCCAAGAGGGGCATTGAGGTCGATAAAGCCAAAGTGGACATAATTGAAAAGTTGCCATATCCCACTTCAGTAAAGCAAGTGAAAGGTTTCCTGGGGCACACTGGATTTTATAGGAGGTTTATAAAAGATTTTACGAAAATTGCCCAGCATATTACTCACTTATTGCAGCAAGATGTCCCCTTTGAATTCGATGAAGAATGTAAGAAGGCATTCAATTTTCTGAAAAAGCAACTGGTTACAACACCGGTTATTCAACCACCAGACTGG
This sequence comes from Perilla frutescens, assembly GCA_026008535.1. Lineage (NCBI taxonomy): Eukaryota > Viridiplantae > Streptophyta > Magnoliopsida > Lamiales > Lamiaceae > Perilla > Perilla frutescens. Next base: position 38,111,521 of record BRKX01000012.1, read on the forward strand.
AGAATGCCCTTTGAAATTATGTGTGACGCCAGTGGCTACGCTGTGGGCATTGTACTGGGTCAGACAAGAGGAAAAGAAAGCCATGTAATTTACTATGCCTCTAAAACTCTGAACGGGGCATAATGCAATTACACCACTACTGAAAGGGATCTGTTGGCAGTAGTGTTTGCATTCGAGAAGTTTCGGTCTTATCTCTTGGGAGCAAAAAGTATCGTTTACACAGATCACGGTGTCCTAAGGCATTTGATGGCCAAGAAGGAGATGAAGCCGAGAATAATTAGATGGATCCTGCTCTTGCAGGAGTTTGATGTCGAAATAAAGGATAAAAGTGGGGCACAGAACTTGGTAGCTGATCATCTGAGCCGAGTGCTGAATGAAAAATGTGATAAGATGCCCATTACGGATCATTTTTTTGATGAGCATCTGTACTCAGCACGGGGCACACTGGAGCCCTGGTATGCAGATATAGTGAACATTTTGGAGTCAGAAGAGCTGTCAATTGGGTACTCAAGGTACCAAAAGAATAAACTGAGGCATGAGAGCAAATTCTATGCCTAGGATAACCCTATTCTATGGAGGAGATGTGCTGATCAAATCATAAGAAGATGTGTCCCAGACTATGAAATTGATGAGATTTTGAAGCATTGTCACAATTATGCTTGCGGAGGGCACTTCGGACCAAACCGAACAGCGAGAAGAGTTCTGGACTGTGGGTTCTTTTGGCCCACAATTTTCAAGGATGCCCTCGACGTTTGCAAAAGGTGTGATCAATGCCAGATGGTCGAGAACATCACAAGAAGGAATGAAATGCCCATGACGCTCATCATGCCAGTGGAAATTTTCGATGTTTGGGGAATGAATTTCATGGGACCCCTTGCAAATTCCAAGGAAAACCATTACATTATCTTGGCAGTTTATTATGTGTCCAAATGTGTGGAGGCAAATGCTACTCCTACTAATGATGCAAGGGTAGTAGCCACATTTCTGAAATCTTACATTTTTAGCTGGTTTGGTGTGCCTAGGTCCATAATCAGTGATCAAGAGACCCATTTTTGCAACCAAACAATGAAGAGGTTGTTGAAGAAGTACGGGGTAAACCATAGAGTCACAACAGCCTATCATCCACAAGGAAATGGCCAAGCTGAAGTCTCAAATCGAGAAATTAAAGCCATCTTTGGGAAGGTAGTGAATCCAAGTCGGTAGGACTGGAGTGCCCATTTGGATGATGCCCTGTGGGCATACCAGACTGCATTCAAGACTCTAATTGGGATGTCCCCTTACCGGATGTTATTTGGAAAGTGTTGTAATCTGCCAGTTGAACTGGAACACAAGGCACGATGGGCACTTCAGAAGCTGAATATGGATAAGGATGCAGCTGGGCATTTCAGAAAATTCTAGATTCAAGAGCTGGAAGAAATGAGAATGGAAGCCTATGATAATGCTGTGCTTTACAAGGAAAAGATGAAGAGGCTTCATGATCAGGTGATTAGAAGAAAGAGATTCTTCCTGGGACAGCAAGTGCTTTTGTACCATTCAAGGTTCAAACTGCTGGGAGGAAGTTTGAGGACCAAGTGGGTTGGTCCATTTGAAGTCTATGTGGAATGCCTCAATGCAGCATTTGAGCTTAAAAATCTCAAAACCGGAGGACAATTCAAAGTAAATGGCCATCGTCTCAAACCATACCTAGGGCATTCTGATTAGGATGCTAGAGTGGTCTGGCTCGAGGAGCCCATTTACACATGAGCAGGGATTTTGTCATGCCCACGACAGTAAATGAGGCGCTATTGGGAGGCAACCCAGGTTTTTTTTAATTGCTTTATTTTGTTTTTTTATTAAATAAATTTTTCAGTTAATTACATTAGATTAGGGGCTATTTTACGCTTGTTTTTGGATAAGTATGTGATCTGCAGGTGAGGATAAGGAGAGAGAAGCAAGAGATAGAGTTAAATCCCGAAAAATTAGGGACTCTGAAGCAAGGCACTCTGAAGAGATAAAGATGGAGTCTGATTTTTTAGGGATAATGCTTATCCATTACTGTGGGCATACCGATCGCATAAAAACCCTAAGAATCTGAAAGATCGCGGTCACATCAAGCTATAGTAGCACTATGTTTAAAACAAACCCCACAAGATCAAAACAATCACTTTCACTCTCTTCAAATTTTTCTGGAACATCCAAGCCTTCTTCAAAAAACCCTTCAAGCAAAAACCCTTCCACCACCTCTCAAGCTTCAACAATGGTGAACACCAGAGATAAGAAAGCTGCTCCCAAGGCTAAGGGCAAGCTGGAGTTCTAAGCTTCCGCTGTGGTCGAGAAGCCCGCGTAACCAAAAGCTGCAAAGAAGAAGGCTGTGAAGCCTAAGGTTGGAGTCACCACCGAAGCTGTCACCGAAGCAACCAGCAAGGTTGCTGAAGAGATTATACCTGAGAAGGAGCTCGCGGTGGTGACGAAAGAGATGAGCTCTTCAACGCCATTACAAGAAGAACAACCAGAAAAGAATGCCATGACTGTGGCTATGTAGGAGGAGAAACCAGCTGCGGAGCCCATAACAGAGCAAGTTCAAAGAGTAGCAAAAGTGACCGCGAAGAAAGGGAAGAAACCGGCTAGGGTCCATACACCCGAGCCATCTGAAGAAGCTATCGAGGAAGATGAGAATGTGGAAGAGGAAGGAGATGAAGAGTTAGATGATTTTGTGGATGAACTGGATGAGATGGATTCTCAGAGAGAGGAGGAACCGCTTGTGGAGATAAAGAAAAGAGCTCTGGAGAAAGCCAAGGGGACGAAAAAAGTTAGGGAGCCCATTCCAGAGCAGACAGAGCAGCCAGAAGATTCTCAGTGTGAGGAGACTGATGTTGAGGTCTCTAAGCAAGATGAGGAGGAGCAAGAGCAAAGTGAGCGATCTCAAGCTCACACGCTCGTTGATGAGCCCTCGAAGGACTCACGCCCAAGCAAAGGGTCGGCAAGGCGGTGACTGTGAAGGCAGGAGATAAGCTTGCTGGAGAGCTCTCTTCACGGAAGAGGAAGGCTGGGGAGGGCACACCAAAGCCCGAACCTAAGAAGAGCAGAGGAGTGGGGAGCCCCACTCCAGAAAGGTTTGGAAACGGTCCACCACCGGTCCGGGGCATCATAAACTCAAAAGGAGTCCACCGTGAGTCTCTCATCTCTCTGGGTATAGAGCAGGAGGTAAGGGATCTTTTCGCTGCTATTGGGTGTAAATTTTTCCTTGATATGGAGTCTGTCAGTTTCTCTACTCTCTCGCGAGAGTTTATTCAAAATCTGAAAATCAAACCTGTGAATAAGCCTGCTATGTTTACTAGGATTATAAATTTTAAAATTTTAGAAAAAAGTTTTTCTATGTCTGCCAATAAATTGAACATGTTGCTGGGCATTGTGTCTTATATGGATCTCCAAGATGATTGGTATGTGAATGCATTAACTGTTGTGCCCGACTCTGCTGAAGGAGTTGAGGCAAAATGGGCTGAGGTTGGGGATGGCTCCACTTATCAAAGTGGAGCCACAAAAGGCTATTGTTTGAATAACGAAGCCTTGAGATTTTGCCATAGAGTGTTGGCCTACAGTTTCTTTGGTAGGAAGGATAGCTCTAATTCTATAACTAATTAGGAGCTTTTCATTCTCTGGTGCATGGTTAAAAAAATTAAAATCATTTTTGGCTCTGTGGTCATCGCGCACTTCAGGGAGATAAAAACACACCCTAAGCATAGAATCTCTTGTGCCCAATTGATCACCCAAATTGCTGTTAGATCTAGGTTGCTGGATTTGAGCACCACTGACTTGACCCCTTTGCCCCTTGAATTCTTTGATATTGCTTGTCTAAAGAGAATGCAGGATATGATGGATGATGAAGAAAGAAAGCCTGTTTTCTTTGTGCCGAGGGCAGACCCTTCGAGCCTTTTGATGATTGCAGGTATATCTAGGAAGCCACCAGCAGGGAGGGCACAGCAAGGGGAACATCCAGTTATTGTGATTCTGAAAAAGTTGGAAGTATTAGAGAATGCCCAGTCCCAGACAGATGAGAAACTAGACCGCATTGAGACAACTCTGAAGGCCTACTTCAGACATGTTGGGTTCTCTTACCCAACGGCCTCATCCGATTGAATCCTGGTTCTTTTCTTAGTTTAGTTTTTTTTTTTCTGTTTTTTTTGTTGTTTGTGTGTCGCCCCTGTTCACCCACTTTGCATAGTGCAAAGTGTGTGGGTATGGGGCATTTCAGTTATGTTTGTGTTTGTGTCTTTTGAGTCTGTTTTAAAACTTTGCAAAATGCAAAGTGTGTAGGTGGTTAGTTGAGTCAAGCATGCCTTCTGTGAAGTCTATGTGGCCATTGCATTTGATATTTTCAACATTAAACTGCTTTATATCAAAAATCAGCATGTCCGTATGAGATAGGGATGACGAACGAGTTTAGCATGCCCTGTGAGACTTAAGCCTAAATGTTGTATGCCCATTTCACAGCTTTCTTACCTCATGTGTGAACAATTGTGTGCTTAGAAATTCTAGAACTTGCTACTGTTCTATTTGAAGCCTGGAAATTGTTGATTCATAAGTAGATGATATAGGCCATCTTTTGCTGAGCCACTGAGATAAAATTTTACCCACCAATGACACAGCCTTTGCAGCCCCTTGAGCCTATGAAATGCCCTGGCAGATTTCTTGTTTGGGATGGTAAATATATAGCCAAGACATTACAAGAGCCTAAAAGAAAAAAATGGGGAAGGCAGAATTGTTGGGGGACATTTGTAAAAAGGCCAGAAGAGATAGAGGGATTATATATATATATATATATAAGAGAAAAATGATAAAAAAAGAGAACAAAATTTCCCCTAGTCTTAAGTGTTCAAAATGCCCGAATAAAGAAAAAATTATTGCATGAATGGGGCACAACATGGTAGTTGACTTAGAAAAAGATGGGGGGCCTGTACAGAAATAAAGCCCCACCTACATAAAATGCCCACTGTAGCCAAAAAGCCATATTGATACTTATGCATCTATAATTTCTGGAGATTGATAGTAGAATTTTGGCAAGTTTATGGGACGACTAAGTACAGAATTGCATTGATTTGAGTGTATATACTGAGCCTAAACACTGAGTGAAGAGAGTTTGTAAGGATTACCAAGCTGAACTCATTTTTGACCTATTTTTGGTATGCTGATACTCTGCAGTTTTGTTGGAATATTGATTGTGATGTGCCCACACTGATTAACAGTTTGTATGCTTTGTTTCGAGTCTGTTTCTTTTTACCTTTCTTTTCTTTTGTTTTTCTGGATGCATTATATCCCATGCTTGAGGACAATCATGTATAAAGTGTGTGGGTGTGATACGTCCATTTTTTTCGTATTTTTAGGGGCATTTTGTTCGTTATAAATGTCATTTTTCATGTGTTTTGAGTAAAAAAGAACCAGGATGAGGTCATAGGGCATTGCGGAGGTCGAGTCTGGCGAAAGGGGCATTTTATGCCCAGTTATTCAAGCAAAATCCAAGCTAAATATTCAGTTAGAGGCACATAGGACTTCTTTTAGCACTCATCCTATATTCGGATAGCGAAATAGGCATATCAGAGATGGATGAGGCTGAATGTATGATGTCGTGCCCACTTTGCTTGTACAGACTCGACAACAGGCTGGGCTAGGCAATCGTGGAAAACTTGAAATTTAGTTAGAGAAGAGAGACGAGAAAGATAGCTGCATCATCCGAAGAAGAGTTGGTGATGAACTGGACTCCTAGAGGCGCTGCAACGAAGAGATAAGCCCAATCCCTAAAAAAAAGGGATTTGGTCAAACTTATGCTTATCCAGTCATATCAGAGAGGGCACGCCAGTTCTGAAAATCCAGTGAAGACCCCAGCTTATTGGGGGATCTCTAATTCAGAAATGTAACTATTTAAGCTCTTTAAATTTCTGGAAACAGAAGTTCGGAGAGTCAGAAACATTGCTACAATTTTACTTTCCTGCATTTTCATTTTCGTACGCTACTTTGCAGCAAGAAACAATTCCAATAGGCCTTAAGCCTTTGGACCTAGGAGTATGTTTATAAACTCAACGTTTATGTTGAGTATTTTTGCTTATTAAAATCAGTAAGTTCTCTTTTCAAATATGCCTTTTATTTCTGCTATATTAATTATGTCTAGCATGCTTGGCTAGACTCTTAATTCTGATGTTTAAATAATGAATAAGGTTTGAATTTAAATCCGGACTCGTGAGACCAAAATGGGCATAGTAATGCATGATAGATTTCTGTTGATTCTTGTGCCTTGTTCCACGTGAGTGTGTGTCTGAAATGCCCAATGTGACTGATCACTCATTAGGTAAAGAGGGCACACCATTATTATTTGAATTGACGAATCATGACTGTGTGTTGGTTCATTTAGTAATAAGGGAATCAATGGGTTGTTGTGGGCACACGAGGAATTGGTAAACACAATAGATCTGGGTTCGTCTAGGGCACACTGCTATTTGTTCACTTACATCTCTTTAAAAAACCGGGGGATGCATGGGTGACTGATTAGGGATTTAATCGACGAGGAATCGCTTTTAAGTCTATAATGAATGGATGAATGAGGAGACACAGAGAGGAATCCGGTCTCCATAACTAGGTGATTTATCATGTATGAAAATCGTTGTGCCCATGAACGAGTTGATATATATTTAAACCAAATTCAAGTTCAAATGCCAGAACCTTTGTTAGTTGATATCTTCTTTACTTTCTTTTGCAGATTTAATTTACAGTAGTGACAACAAAATCAAACCCCCCTTTTTATGATTGGTTACCTGAAGGTGGAATCACAACAGCTCTCTATGGGATCGACCCGTACTCATTAGCTGGCTACGCTCGCTGTGGGCACAGGAGTTATAAATTATTTTTAAGCGCGAAACGACCACGCGTCAGTCCCACTATTGTAATTACTAGGCCAACACTTTAAGGTTATTTGCCACTTTTGTGCATCGTATAAATAGCTAATGTGTAAACCATGCAAGTAAGAAATGAAATATCAACTTTTTTCCCCTTCTCCTTCTTTTTGATTCTCCCTTATTCTCTCGACATTAACTCCCCTATTTTATACCAAGATTGAACCTTTATCTCATATTTGTATTACAAATATTCACCCACAAACAGATTCAAACAAATATTTTACACAATAGAGAAAAAGAGCAAAAATCGGCTGGACATATCCGAGGCCATTATAGTTGGTATTCAAAGCACTCGATCCTTAGAGATGGCTGAAAACACTAGGCTTAAGGAGCTGTAAGAAGGACATAGGAGGTTAGAAGCTGATAATCTCAAACATGATGAAGCTGAATTAAAACTAAGGAAATAAATCACATCTATGGCCAATATGCAAGAAGGAATGATGCGTAAGTTAGAGCACCTCTCTAAGCTCTTAGCTTCCATGCACATACAATCATCTAAAGAAGATAAAGGTAAAGAGAAGACTGAGAGTGCCTCAATTCTGGGCAGTGTACCTTAAAATTTTATAGAAGAAGGTTCTCAATCTAGAACTCCCTCATATGTTAGGGATAGACAGGTAGAGGATCATCATGGATCAAATGTTTTTTGCCCCAATACCTAAGCTCTAGATACCATGAAGAATTCAGAGATTATACGTGGAAGTAGGGTTTGACATTTGAAACAACAAGCAAAATATTTGTAGAGAATTTTTTATCTATTCCATTCAATTCTCAGAAGTATATGACATTTACACAATATATGTATCTACAAACAAAGGCATCTTATTCGGTTACAATCCAACTATTGCATATTGTGGATTAAACTAATATAAATCAATGACACGCAGAAGTGGCCACGCATAGGCATGCATGACTTGCCACGTAAACGAAGATCTTTATTTTGACAGCACCAATACCTTTACGATCAAACTTAGTTGCATGCATTTGTATACTCCATCAAAGACAATGAAATAAACTCAAATTAATTACTACAAAGCATATTGAAGCAATTTTATATATCTCATGTCTCATCGTCCTAATTTATTAATGTGTGATCGAGTTTGAGTTCTGCTAAAATTATCCGCATTAAATTAGTTTAATATTTTATTTTAGGATGATCACTTCAAATAGAATAATAGTATATGTCCCTAAAATTAGGAAACGAGATTAATATATATATATATATATATATATATATATATATATATATATATATAGATTAAAGTAACTAGATATTATTAAGTGCGATAAGTCTGAGAAGTGGCAGCCCTCTTTTTCAGCAAAGTCTAGGTCTTTTTATCTCTGACTTTTAATTGCGCATACTTACTCTATTATTCAGGCATATATTTATATTTTAACTTAATTTCTACCAAAATAAAATATGAGGAAAAATAATTTAAGCGAGAAATGAATAAATTAAGAGCCAAGGCAGTTGCAGAAAATAATGTAAGGACAAAAGGCTGTACATAAATGTAAAGATATCTCTGTCTGTCTTAAGCTTTCACTGACAATTACATATCTGTGTGTCTGACCGATCTGTCAAATCACAAGAAAAATTCAATTAACAAAATATATATGTACTCAACAATATATATATGTGTGACTCCCTTTTATTTTATTTTATTTTATTTAGTGTTATTACTGCTTCTTTCCAGTAAATTTTTCTTTTCTTTTTTATTAATTTTTAATTATAAATATATATAGAATCTTTAATATACTCTTTCCATTTTTAATCAAGTGTCATTTTGGATAAATATATATAGATTAATAAATTAATTGAATTGCATAATACATTCTTTTGTTAATACATTAGATAAGTTAAATATGAATGTATAAATGCATTAAATGAGAATAAATGCGTGAAAAATATGAATTTTTTGTCTCGAATTTATAGAATAACACTTTTCTGAAACAAAATTAAATTAATAGAATGACACTTATTCAAAAATGAAGGGAGTATAAGATGTACATGTTACTATTTAGAGTGGAAAGTTGATAATTAATTAGTAATTATATATTATAGAACTATTTAGAGAGAGAAAGGTGAAGGGTTCTTTGTTCTTTTTAATGTTTATCAATCTCTTGTTTGATAAAAAAAAGAACTTTTGTAGATGCTAATTAATTATAAAATTATATAATAACAATGCGGGAATTACTAATTAACAACCATCTATCCCTTGTAAGCAAGATATGATAATTAAGAAAAATAATTGAGATAGATAATTAATCATGAAACTTTCTAATTTATCCATATTTATTTCTTTAACAATTAGTTAATGCTTAATGTAAACATACTAAATATGAGTATATATTAGTAAATTAGCTAAATATATATAGAAACACACTTATATATCGGGACATTCCAAAAAGATAAATAATCCTGTCAAAATGAGACGGAGAGAGTAATTTATTGACCATATCAAGCGTTTCATATATATAGAAACGTATATCGTGCTATCGTTTTTATTTTATTTCTCGAACTATAGCCTATTGTCTCGGATATCATTAAACAGATTCTAGCTTATACTACCTCCGTTTCATAATGTTTGTTGTTTTGTTTTTTTATCTGGAATTAAGAATTAATTTCGTGGACAAATATACCCATCCCTTATATATGCCATAAAATCTAATTCATCTATATTTTCCTAAAAAAATAACAATATTTTCTCTCTCCATATATTTTTCTCTCTTCATATATTATAGGTAAGTTAGAATAAAAAAGTCTTGTAGGTTTGAGAGGGTTAAAATTGGGAGAGAGGATGCCAAATTATATAAAACAACAAACATTTTGAAACTAAAAAAAAAACCTTAAACAACAAACATTATGAAACGGAGGTAGTACAATAATAGACGTGCCTTTAATTAATCAAATACTTTTCTGGCCAAACGTATACTTATGTCCCGAACTTTGATTTTTTTTTTCCTAAAAGTGTCTTGAACTTTAAATAATACCAAAATATATTCTGAACTTTGATATTTTTTTTTTCTAAAAATGATCCGAACTTAAAAAACTCCAAAAAAAAAAGAGTCCCGAACTTTCCATTTTTTTTGCAAAAATGTCATGAGATTCAATTTTTGGCAGCAGATTAATGACAAGGCATACCGAAGTCTAGCATGTCAAAGTGGCGTGGAATTCGTATTTTTTTAAAAAATAAATAAATAATAATAACATTGCTTTCCGCTTTCATCTCCGAAACTGTAACTTGCATTCCAACAAATCTCTCATTATCAATCCAATTTGAAGAGAAAAATGATTTCTTTACATTCATTTCGAAATTCTCAATCCCAAGGGAAAAATAAAATTAAATAATTTCTTTTCATTCCTCCCAAAATCTCAATCTGAACAAAACCACCCAAAATTGTATGCCCTTCAAATTGAGATTTTTAAAAAATAATCTATTTCATTTTGACACGCTGACTCTAGTATGCCTCGTCATTAATCCGACGTTTGAAATTAAATCCTATGACATTTTTACAAAAAAAGTGGAAAGTTCAGGACATTTTTTATTATTATTTGAAGTACAAGATATTTTTAGAAGAAATGTCAAAATGCAAAACAAATTTTGATATTATTTGAAGTTCAGGACATTTTTTTAAAAAAAATTAAAATTCGAGACATAAGTATATACTTGGCCTACTTTTCCACTAGCAACTACACAAATGATGATATCAAGACCCTTAACCAAAAATTGAATTAAAATGATGCATGCATGATTGATAATTCTATTTGAAAAACTAGCCATATAAGTTAAATTTTCCAATTTCTTCTGTACAAAATTATCTAGTTATCTACACTTGGATAATGACGAGCGTTTTGGTTTTGCGTAAAATAAAAGGAATTAAATTTCATCGTGAAAAACATTTTAAAAGGAGATCGAGGGAAAATGAAGAAACTAAAGAGTACTTCAAATTTTGTGGTCGACCATGCCTGCATCATATAGAGTAATTAGTGATTACCCAACATATTTTTCTATATATGTACACATACGAAATGAATCAAATATGAACCATGCCATGCATGATATTTAATTAGGAATTCATCCATGTGGTCCATTAAAATTTTTTAGATGGTCGACAAATAAAATTTTCATTTCTTTAAGGATAATCTAACTATATATTATCAACGGGCAGACCAGTGAAATTGATTCTAGTTAACACACAAACACAAAGGCCAAATTTCTATTGGAGCCTGACGCTTGAAACATACATGTAAATCTATTTTTTTTCAAATATAACAGTACAAATTATACATGTGGCTTTAATATTATTTTCAAATATATATATATATATATATATATATATATATGTATGTATATAATTAAGAATAAAAAATTGGGAAGCGGGATAAAAGGGTTGCATGTACAAGGCCATGCTCTTAACTGCGAAAACAACAGGTGAATGAGAGAAAGCTAATGAGCCCATGCACACGTCCTTTTCTCCCTTTCCTCTCCCCCACCTCTGCCGCATCTGCATCTGCATCCACTCTATCTCTCTCTCTCTCTCTCACACACACACACACACATTGGGAATACCGACTATACATTAACATACATACATACATACATACATACATACATGTAAGGGTGTAATCGAATCTGAGCGGAGCCGAATATAACCATGCTGCAAGCTTGATTCATTCATTATGAAGCGAACTTCTTTGAACTTTATTTATCAAATACTTCGAGGTTCCCGAGTTTTTTTGAGCTTAATCAAACCTAAACACGCTTTCTAAATTTAGATTTTAATTTAAATATTCATTATTTTCTCTTAAAAATATATTGGTTGCTCTAGATTCACTAAAATTGATACAATAAATAAAATATATTAGAGAATTAATATACTTATTACTAATTAAAGAATAAAATATAAGTTTTATCAAGTTAATAATTCCAATTTTTAAGTTGTTTCAATTATCGACCTTGTTCATGAGCTAATGAGTCGAGTAGTATCAAGCTCAAACATGAGGTACTCATTTAGTTAACAAGCTTTACTAAACGAACTCGAACGAGCTTTTATCGAATCGAGATCCGAATAGCTCACACACTAATTTACAACCCTATATGTAGGGATACAATCATATAATAAATCGACAATTTGTGCGTAAAAATTGGAAATGTATTTTTTTTACTCCTAAATTATTAAATTTTCCTTAATTTGTCACGTACTCAACCTTTCATTTGTTATGTCGAGCCTTAATACGAATGGATTTAACAATGTCGTCTTAGTGTGTTGCATTAATAGTTTCGTCACCTCAAATTAATAAATTCTACTTTCCATCACTTTAAATTATACAAATTTAAAAGTTATTCAAGAGATATATATACTCTCAAGAAGTTGCAATACGCAAGTTCAGAAGCTCAAAGGAGCAAAAGTAGAAGTTTAAAGACTCAATATGCAACACAAAATATACAAATTTCGAGAATTATTGCTGCACAATAAAAGTTCCTCCAAAGTTTAATAAATAATAGCTCCATACATACATACATACATACATACATACATACATATGGGGTCTTTAATACTAGATCGCATATTCTTTTTGAATGAGGTACAAGCTCGATTCCAACGCAAAATTAAGAACAACAAATCTAGTAGTAGAAGTGCAAGGACATAATTTTATTTTATGTGACAATAGGGCAAAGTAGCCACTTAGAAAAATAAAAAACTTTTTTTAGCCACTTATTTTAAAATATTATTATTTTGTCCAACTTTACCATAATACCCTTGGGCGCGCCCGTCCCCCGCGCGCGGGTGCGCGCGTGCAGGTGCTGGGCTGCCACACGTCCCCCGCGCGGCCCCTGCGCGCGCCCCCCCCGTCCCCTGCCCGCGCGCGCCCCCGTTCCCCGTCGCGCGCGCGCGCCCGTCCCCAGGTGCTGGGCTACCACCCGTCCCCCGCGCGTCCCCTGAGCGCACGTCCCCCCGCGCGCGCCCGTCCCCGTCCCAGGTGCCCGTCCCCCACGCGCGCGCCCGTCCCCACCCCAGGTGCCCGTCCCCTGTGCGCGCCCCCGTCCCCTGCGCGCAAGTCTGAGCTAGTGGTAATGTGTGAGTCGCGCTCCCGTCCTCTGCGCGCGCGCCCGTCCCCCGCCCCAGGTGCCCGTCCCCCGTGTGCGCCCCCCGTCCCCTGGGCGCGTCCCCCGCGCGCGCGCAGCCCCTGTGCGCCCGTCCCCCCGCGCGCGCGCCCGTCCCCACCCTAGGTGCCCGTCCCCTGTGCGCGCCCCCATCCCCTGCGCGCGCGCCCATCCCCTGGGCGCACGTCCCCCCGCGCGCGCTCCCGTCCCCTGCGCGCGCGCCCGTCCCCCGCCCCAGGTGCCCGTCCCCCGTGTGCGCCCCCGTCCCCTGGGCGCGTCCCTCGCGCGCGCAGCCCCTGTGCGCCCGTTCCCGCGCGCGCGCGCCCGTCCCCGCCCCAGGTGCCCGTCCCCCGTGCGCGCCCCTGCGCGCTGAGCCCAGCGCTCACGTGTATGTCCGGGGGTATTTTTGTCCAAAGTGGCTAAAATAATAATGTTTAAACTTTAGTGGCTAAAAAAAGTTTTTTTTTTTCTAAGTGGCTAAAAAAAAAGTTGACCCTAATTTTATTGTAAAAATAGTAGTCTTTATTAATCCTTGTTTGTTTATACTTCCAAGTTCCAAAAGCAACTTTCGAGTTTTTATTTCGTGAAATATTGAAATCACATAGATTTGTTTTATTTTCTTGGTAAATTATACTCAATATCCCAACATTCGGGACTAATAACAATACTTAATGTCCCAAACTATATATATTTAATAATAATTTTACCTCTAATGTTTCATTTTTGTCACAATTCTACCATCCATAAGTTTTTTCAAGCAATTATAGTGCCAATTTCTATAGCAACAACCAATAAAATTGTTACTAGCTAGGTAGTTTTAGTGACAATTTTTGTATATATAGTGACAAAAGATATGATTTTCTCTCTCTCCCATTTCCAAACGTCATTCTCTCCTCTTTCTCATTTTTCAATCTCTGTTTTATCAATTGAAATAAAACTAATATTGACGAAGATCATCAAGCTATGATTTTTGAAGATTATCACGCTTATTCCTCTCTCCAATCCCTGTTTCAATAATAAATTATCAGATGCAATATCAGGGATTCATTGCGAATTTGAGATGTTTTTGAAATTTTGTTGACATCGATCGTGTTGTATTTTGCAACAACAAGGTTTGATATTTACATATTTGTACTCTTTTCATCGATCTAGATATATAAATTTTTTGAATCTTTTTTTGTAATGAATGGAAAATTTTAAATATTCATTGCTGCATGAATAGATTTCCTTCGGTACACGAGTATCAGAGTTTATTCGTGCAGTAATTAATTTATGGGGCACACTTCTGTGAGACGGTCTAACGGATCTCCTTACATTAGACGGATATTATTTGACCCATCAAAGTGGTCCCCTCCTCATTTTTTCTTTTCTTTTTGATTTTTTTTAATAGCCTCCCCCATTCTCCTCTTTTCTTTAATATTCAACTTTTAATTTTTTTTTTACATTTAACTCTTTTCTCTCTCTTTTTTTTTCTGCCCCACCCCACCCCCACCCCCTCTCTCTAACAGCACGCATAGCTTATCTCTCTCTTTTTCTTCTTTTTTTTTCCTGCTTCGGCACGTCTTGCTGCCCCCACCCTACCCTACCCCCACCCCCTCTCTCTCTCTCTCTCACACACGCACAACTAGTCTCTCTCTCTTCTTTTTTTATGACTCCAAGTCACGCTTCATTACGAAGAGTTAGAACTTGTGTTTTTTTTAATGATTTTGTTAATGACACTGTTGTGGCCCTAGACTTAGAGGGAGTGGCCGGAGAACAGACCGGGATCGGCATCGACGAGGTCGGCGAGGCGGAGCTATTCAAGACTCGATTTTTAGGATTTGCGGGTGATTTGGGAAAAATCGACCTTATTTCACCTATTATTGTTAAAGAGGGCACGGGTCGGGTCGGAGCTGCTAAAGAGGTGGCAATGGGTTAAGTTGTTAGTGGGCCACTTTCCAGGGATTGGGCTTCGTTGTTTTTCTTTTTATTTCAAAGAAGGACTGGGTCCATTAATACTACTTAGGGTTTGTGAATTTTCAATTAAAGTGGTCCCAATTTGTAATGCTTAAATATGGCAATTTCAGTCGTATTATGATATGAAAAAGTTTGATCTATTTTCCTCCGTTCTCTCTCGTTCTTCTCTAATCCTTTCTAATCCTTCCCTCCTTTCTCTTTCTTTCTACAATTTCTCAGCACTTACAAGAATTATACAATATTTTCTCATTCGATCCTAATCTACTAAGAAAATAGATAGAGAAAAGAGCAAAAAACAATAGAAGTACAGCTGAATCCATAACATTTGGTATTCAGAGCCTTCCTTTCTTGGCCATGGCGGATGGGACTTGATTGAAGGATCTCCAAGAGGGACAGACCAAGCTTCACCAGATCTGGCAAACTGAGACAATGAAACGCGATGCTTCAGAATAAAAAATACAAGAAAATATGGAATGTATGCAAGAGAATATGGAGAACATGCAGGGGAAGATGGAAGACATACAACAGGATGTGACTAGTAAGCTGGATCAGTTGGCTAAATCAATTGCTACCCTTCAGGTGCAACTATCAAGCAGTTCCCCTAAAAAGGGAATTGGTGATGCTCAATCTATATTAGGGTCTCCTCCATTACAACAATATGCAGGAGAGGCTTCACAAACTAGAGCTCCCTACACTCAGTATACCCACAGAAGCAAGACTCTCACAGATCCACACGCAAATCAGATTTACACACCTCTACCCCGGGTTGATTTTCCAAAGTTTGATGGTTCCAATCCTAGGGGTTGGGTTCTGCGATGCATGGGTTATTTCAAAATGGTCCCAAACTTGCCAGATGACCAAAAAGTAACCCTAGCTGCTATGAACTTGGAAGGAAGGACAGATCTCTGGTTTCATAATTTCAGCTCAAAGTATGGAGAGGTCTCTTGGGATCAGTTTGTGGAGGTAGTAGCAGCCAGATTTGGGGATATTAAGGAGTCCCAAATTGTGGTAGAATTTAACAAACTCAAACACAATGGTGACTACTTGGATTATGTTGATAAGTTTGAAGAGCTAAAGGAGTGTATGCTTATGTGCACCAAGGGCACCTACACTGAAGCCTATTTTGTTGCTAGTTTCTTGAGTGGGCTAAGTGAGGAGTTGAGGGCAGCAATCTCTATGTTCAGTCCCACTACCCTTCAACAAGCCATAGACCTAGGCAAGAATCAATTAATTACCCTGGAGTCACTCACAAAGAGGCTGAAGGGTACAACTAGACCCACCAGTGGCTGGATTAGTCCAGGTCCCAAATCACAACCCCCCTTGAACCCCCTCCAACCAAACAAGGACTCTCATATAGCCAAGAAGCCTGCTCAAAGCTGCACAAATGGCTGACAGGAGGGCATTGGGCCTATGTTATAACTGTGATGAGAAATATACTCAAGGCCACAGGTGCTCCCACAGGATTCATTATATGATCATGTCTGAGGAAGAAGAGATAGCTTATATCTTCAGCCCCTCATCAGTTTAGAAGAGGAGCCAACTCATGAAGCACCTTTAGAGGAGACCCAAATGTCTCTACACACCCTTAAGGGGGAAGACACTATTACTACCCTGAAGTTTACTGGGGTCTGTAATGGGCAAAAGTTGCAGATATTGGTTGACACTGGGAGTACCTTGAGTTTTATCAAGGAATCCACTGCTCAGATGTTGGGGTGCCAAGTGGAGGCAGCTGCACCTCTGCTTATCAAAGTAGCAAATGGCCAGAGGCTAGTTAGTTCTTCTAAGGCTGTGAGTTTTGGTTGGCAAATGCAAGGAGTCAAGTTACAACATTCTCTCAGACTGCTGCAACATGAAGGGTGTGATGTGATTCTGGGGGGAGACTGGCTCAAGGCATGTTCCCCTATTGAGTTAGACTATGAACTCATGGTTGTGACCATTAGGTGGATGGGAAAGAAACTGAAATTGTTTGCTAACAAGACACACCATAAATGCCAATTCATATCCCACCACTCCCTTTTCAAACTCATACACACCAAGCTAAAGAAAGAAGTAGATGAGGTCTTTGTGGTGACTGTCAATGCTGACAACCCCACCAAGAATCAGCAGCTAGAGGGATTTCTTAATGAATTTGAAGACATCTTTAGGGAACCTGAAGGACTACCCCCTGCTTGGGGAGTAGAGCATCAGATCTTGTTAAAACCAGGAACTGTCCCTAAGCATCAATTTTCCTACAAGTCATCTCATCAACACAAAGATGAGATTGAACGGATTGTGAAGGAACTACTGGAGGCTGGGGTCATTTTATACCCCTCTCCCACCCTTTCTCAGCCTAGGGTGTAGCTAAACTATTTCTGGATCACATATACAAGCTACATGGGATGCTTGTCAGTATTGTGACTGACAGGGATAAAGTTTTCACCAAGAACTTCTGAAAGGAACTCTTCAAGGTTTTGGGTGTCACACTCAATTTTTCTTCAGCCTATCACCCTCAAACCGATGGCCAGACCGAAAGGTTAAATCAGTGCCTAGAAAACTACTTGAGGTGCATGACCTCTGCGAACCCAAAACAGTGGCTAAAATGGGTGTCACTTGTGGAGCATTGGTATAATACCAATCACCACACATCCTTGAAACTTACATTGTTTCAAGCACTGTATGGCTATGCCCCTCCTTATTTATCTACAGGCCCCTACTTGGATACCCCTAACCAAGAGATGAAGGAGACAATCCAAGAAAGAAATATTATGTTGCAACAACTAAAAGAAAATCTCTGCGTAGCTCAAGAAAGGATGCGTACCTATGCTAACAAATCCAGGGAGGAAAAACAATATCAAGTTGGAGACCAAGTCTATCTTAAACTACAACCCTACAGGCAGAACTCAGTACAACTCAGGAAGAATCTCAAACTCTCATCCAAGTTCTTTGGCCCCTACACCGTCCTTGAACGGATCGGTCCGGTAGCCTACAAACTGGAGTTGCCGGAGGGCGGCTCACGCGTGCACTCCGTGTTCCACGTGTCCCTCCTCAAGAAAAAACTAGGAGAGGGTACTGTTCCCTTACCTATCTTACCAGAAACAACGGTGGATGGGCTCTTTCGCCTGTATCCAGGAAGAGTGCTAGGCTCCTGGGTTATGCAGAGGAAAGGCGAGGCAATTGAGCAAATCTTGGTAACTTGGGGTGATGAAAAGCTCGATCTTGTTTCCTGGGAAGACGCTAAATTTATACGGAAGAGGTTCCCCGACTTCGATCCTTGCGGACAAGGATCTCAATTAGGGGGAGTAGTGTTGTGGCCCTAGACTTAGAGGGAGTGGCCGGAGAACAGGTCGGGATCGACATCGACGAGGTCGGCGAGGCGGAGCTATTCAAGACTCGATTTTTAGGGTTTGCGGGTGATTTGGGGAAAATCGACCTAATTTCACCTATTATTGTTAAAGAGGGCACGGGCCGGGTCGGAGCTGCTAAAGAGGTGGCAATGGGTTAAGTTGTTAGTGGGCCGCTTTCCAAGGATTGGGCTTCGTTGTTTTTCTTTTTATTTCAAAGAAGGACTGGGTCCATTAATACTACTTAGGGTTTGTGAATTTTTAATTAAAGTGGTCCCAATTTGTAATGTTTAAATATGGCAATTTCAGCCTTATTATGATATGAAAAAGTTTGATCTATTTTCCCCCCTTCTCTTTTGTTCTTCTCTAATCCTTTCTAATCCTTCCCTCCTTTCTCATTCTTTCTACAATTTCTCAGCACTTACAAGAATTATACAATATTTTCTCATTTGATCCTAATCTACTAAGAAAATAGGTAGAGGAAAGAGCAAAAACAATAGAAGTATGGCTGAATCCATAACAGATACTCCATCCATAATTAATGATACTTCACATCACAGTTAATGATACTTCACCAGATAAAAATTATATTTTCAATAAAATAAAAATTACCGATGATTAAGCATTAATTATTAAATTAACAATAAAGAAGTATCATTAATTATGAAGTAAGTATCACTATTAATAAAAAATGAAGCAACACTAATATAATGAGTAGTTACTACTCACTATCATGTTCAATTTTTGAATTGCAACATTTTCTTTTATGTAGCTAATGATTCAATTTTTGAATTGCAATATGTTTGAACTTAAATTTTTCTTTATAATTAGTGACACTTTCTTCGGCAATTAGTGACACTTTTCTTAGTGATACTTTCTTCTGCAATTAGTGATACTTTCTTCTACAATTAGTGATATTTTTTTTTCTAATTAGTGATACTTTCTTCTACAATTAGTGATACTTTTCTTTCTAATTAGTGATACTTGCTTCTGCCATTAGTGATACTTTTCTACAATTAGTGATACTTTTTTTGCAATTAGTGATACTTTTCTTCTAATTAATAATTTTTTTTTTTTGCAATTAGTGATACTTTCTTCTGCAATTAGTGATACTTTTCTTCTAATTAGTGATACTTTCTTCTGCAATTAGTGATACCTTTCTTTCTAATTAGTGATATTTTCTTCTGCAATTAGTGATACTTTTTTCCATAGTAATGAGACTCCACTTCACCCCATAAATAATGATACTCATATGTGAGTTAATAATACTTCATCTCATAAATAATGATAATTTGATTAGTGATATACTCCACTCATAGTTAATGATATTTTACCTTATAATTAATGATACTTCTTTTTTTGGCTCAATAATTAGTCAACCACAAGAAAAAAAAAATATTTTTTAAACAATAAATGTATACTTTGAGAAGACTATATTATAATTATTAAAAAAAAAAGAAACGAAAAAAAAATGAGAAGAAAGAAAAAAAAGAAGAAGAAAGAAGAAAAAGAAGGAAACGACTAAAAAAAGGAAGAAGAAAGAAGAAAAACAAAAAAAAAAACGAAAGAAGAAGAAAGAAAAACAAAGAAAAAAAGAAAAGAAAAAAAAGAAAAAAAAAAGAAACGAAAGAAGAAGAAAGAAAAGAAAAAAAAGAAACAAAAAGAAACGAAAGAAGAAGAAAAACAAAAAGAAATGCAAGAAGAAAAAAAAAAGAGAATAGGCCCAGCAGCCCAAGCTCAAAGTACATTTTTTTATTTTTTTTAAATTTGCTAGGCCCAGCGGGTTAGTTGGTTTTGGGTGGATTTTTAGATGGGTTTGGGCGGGTTTGATCCGTCTAACGCAAGGGGATCTGTTAGACCGTCTCATACAAGTTTTTGTCTTAATTTATTTTCTGAACCTGTGCAATATCTCATTTTTAACTATTGCATGGGGGAACGAATTAGCAGACTCATGCACTCGTGTATCCATGCATTTTTTAACTAGTGCACGAATACAAGAATATGCATATTCATGCAGTCGTATTTCAGTTTAATGATTCACTATTGCACGTGTACAAGAACGACCCTAATCTTGTTTTCATGTATGAGTAGTTATTTTTGAACAACCACATTGAAATAATCGTGTACTCGTGTATTAAATTATTATTTAACTAATGCACGAGGACACAATTTGGACTACTTGTATCGTTGCACTCGTGTTATATTGCAATATGTTCTTACTTTAAAATAAATTTATACGAAAAATCAAAGTTTACTCCCATATACAATATAAATAAATAATTAAACGATCAAATAGGTTTTTCTTTTAAATTTAAACCATTCAAACTTTAAAACATTAATCTAAACATACTTTAATTACTCACAAAATCCCAATACAATCCCAGAAGTTTAGCTATAATTTATTTTTTTTTTGAAATAAATATAACCGGTAGTTAAAAATAAAAAATCTAATTTTGAAATAAATATATACCCTAAAATAATAGTTAATTAATTATTTTTTTTTTGAAATCCGACGACTTGCGCAATGCCTCGCCCAATACAAATGTGTGGGTTCGTACATTATGTCCGATAATTAATTTTTTTCAATTAAATATAACCTTTAATTAAAATTAATAAACCTTAAAAAAAAACCCTAAAAAACACAAAATAATCCCCTAAATAATCTAAAAAAATTCTAAAAATACTAAAAAACCGTAAAATAAATTATTGAAAAATCATGAACCCTAAAAAAACCATAAACTCCTAAATTCTAAACATTAATTGGAATGGAAAAATCACAATATGAACTAAATGAACTCTTATAAGATAGCTAGCAGACCCGATACTTTTGAAGGATACATGTGATATTTTGGAATTTTGAGTGATACTTTTTACTGTTAGGGTTAATACCGGTTTTAACATTTTTTTTACGGGTGAACACCGATCAATGCATTGACTTGATCAACACGGGTTAACGCGTTAACTGTATGATGTGCATCTTATGCATAGGAAAATTATTGTGTATAATATTTAATATATATACATATACATACATACAAATATATATATATATATTAATAAGACCATATTACAATAATGTCACTGTTATTTTTCAATTTTAAATTATTAGCGTCGTATATTTTATTTTAGCATTATAAATGTTAAATTTTAAATTCTCCTAAATTATCAAATCTAATTAAATTATATTTAAATCAAAATAACACATACGCACATGCATATACATATGCATATGCATATACATATATAACCATATGTTATATAGATAGCCCTTTGACACTTGTATCATTAGTCACAGTTTCATACATACAATTTTGTTGTACCTTTTTTCTTGCTTGATTGTAATCATTCAATGTAATTTAGTAATTCTATAATATTAATTCTACACATTATAAACTCTGGACAAGTTTTCATAATGTTAAATAAATTAAAAAAATTCAGATTCAAGAATTTATAATAATTCAAAACACACACACATCACATACGAGTAAATTTTGATTTTGGTCTCATAGAGCATGCATTAGTCAATTTTTAGTCTCTATACTATCATTTTTTGTTCTTTCTCAAAAAAGTTGTCCAATTTTAGTACGACAGGTTAAGGCCAAAAGTGGGATCAAAATCAAAATTTACTCAATTTAAAACCAAAAATGATATATAGTATTGGGACCAAAAATGAACTAACGTATGTCCTGTGAATCAAAATCGAAATTTACTCCATCACATACATACTAGATCCCCCGTGTCATTCTCTATGACATGTCTTGTGCCAAACATTTCCTTTTTTAATTTCTTTTATTTTAAAGTTATTATGATTTCGTTTAATTTAAATTTTTTTTTATTTAGGGTTCATCATTTCCTTAATTAAGATAATTAAAAATATATAAAAAAATTAGTTATGGCACACGGAATGTAATACAGGAGAACACGTGGGCTTTTATCCGCATCTCATATTGTTATGGAATGTTTGAAAACATCTTGAAACCCTGATCATTATGCATCTTTTCTAACGACACTAATTAAGGGAACTATTATTTGCACTATATATTTTACTCTTTACACTTAAGTTGCTTAATGCACTACATATTTTACTCTTTGTACCATACACATTTACATTAATACCTTCCACTTCAAAAACATTTATTTCACTTTAAAAAAATGAATAAAATCTATTTGGAAATACAGTTTCGAACACGTTTAACTTGTTTGAGAATATTAATTTGAACGGCTACAATACTTAGAAAAATATAGTTGATTCGAAAACTAAACTTTGAACAATCCCTGTTTGTTCAAAAACTGTTTTACGAATATTTGACATTTAGAAAAATTTCAGAATACAAGGGTGTTCAAAGTTGATTTTTTGAACCACCATCATTTGTTGAAAAAATATTTTCCGAATGAACTATGTTTGAAAATTGGAGTTCGAACCACTACAATATGTTCGAGAACTTAAATTCGAACGTCCTGAATTTCGTTTTTCCCCAAGTGTTTTGTTTGAAAAATGAAGTTTGAACTACTCCAAAATATTCAAAATTTTCAATTCGAACGAATCGCGATCTGGACTAAAAAAAATCTACTACACATTCTAAACTCAATTATTTTCGATCAATACACTTATACTAGCATCTAACACTTCTAATAAACTATTAGAAGTTGATGAATAATGATTTTAATATGTTTAATAAATGATTTTTAATTTATTTTATTTTTTATTTTTATTTTAGTTTTGAATTTGTGGTGCATTTAGTAATTTTAGTGGTATAAATAAGTAATAAAAGGGTATTGAAGTAACTTCATAATTTTTTTTTATTTCTTTTATGGTGCTAATAATAAAATTAGTAGTGCAAATAGTCGGTCCCCTAATTAATTAACTAGATTAATAAAGGCGTTGGGGAATAATGATTTGTTTTTTTTTTTTCTTGTTTATGACAAAAAATTGAAACCGCATGTATGATGTGTATATATTTCCTTTGTCATTCCCTTTTTTTCACCTTTCCAAAGGAAAAAAAAAACAGGACGTACACTTCTAGAAATAGATTTTTTTTTTTCAAACTCTTGTTATATGGAATTAAATAGGAATTTTGTTGGTTTAGGATTTGATAAAATAGGCTAATTATTTACGTGAAGATTTAGATGAGCAATGTATAAATTTGAAGACCGAATCACAAAAACTATACAAGAAAGCCTAATTGCCTAAAAATGGGGACGATACGATCTATTTCACTTTTTGTGTTACAATTTTTATTGCATTCTAAATATCTTTTTCTTTTTTTTCCAATTTTTTTTTAAAATTCAATTTATTTTGTTTTAGTTTAATTTTACACCTATTATTTTGTGTTCATCCCACCTAATTATTTTGTTTTAGTATTCAATTTTCAGTTATTATTAATTGATTATTTAAAAAACTAAATACTAAAAAAATATAATAAATCCTAATTGGGTAGGTGATGAATCCTAAATAATAAGTGTAAAATTAAACTAGAGTACAAAATATTGACATTGAAGAAAAAATGAAAAAAAATAAAAATTCAAGTGTGCAATAGAGAATGCAACACAAAAGTGCAATAAATTAATTTTGGACCTCAAACTCGAGATCTCTCATTTTATAATGGGAACTTCAGTATTTGAAAGTCCCTGAAAGGACAAACAATAAAATAAAAGTATAATTAAATAATATATATATATATATATATATATATCTTAAGAAATTAGGTAAAGGAATATTCCAATTAACCTTCATGACCACTAACCTGGAGACGGACATGCCCACACTCTCTCTTTTCTATCACACACAATAGACATATAATGATATATACGTACACGAGATATAACTCAATTGGTTCGAAAATGAAATTGAACACTAATCTCAACCTTTCTAGGAGGAATATAGGATATATGGATGTTTGATTCCTGAATTTGTAATGTGTTTACTTAGATGATTTGTAATTTGATGCATCAAGGCGAGATAGGTGATAAATAAATCATATCCTTCGTTCAATCACTTGGGTGGTATAGATATTATGGGAATTTTTTTGTTAATCCACCCATATCCCATAAAAAAGAAAATAAAAAACAATTTTTTGTTAATCCACCCATATCCCATAAAAAAGAAAATAAAAAACAACAAATCCGCGCTCGCGCGCGCCCACACACACATATATATATAATCGTTAATTTTCATGTGTACATCAGACGGTCAACGTGTTGACAAAAAACTCGTCAAAATAGGTGATATTTTTTAAAATACACGTGATACTTTTTGAATTTTGAGTGATACATTTTAGTATTATGATTGATACTTATTTTGACCTTTTTTTCTGACCAATATTTTTTAAGGATACAGATAATACTTTTAGATTTTTGAGTGATACTTTTTAGTGTTAGAATTGATACTAATTTTAATGATGACATGATTAATGCATTAACTGTCTGATATGTATCAAATGAAGACAAGACTTGTCCATATATAATATATATAAATATACTTTTGAGAGAGAGAGAGAGAGTTGTTGTCTGTCTTATTGAGAAGTGGTTTTAGGGCGAAAAAAAGAAATGATTTGAGAAAGAAGGGATGTAAGGTGGATAATTATCTGTGAAAAAGGGTCTATAGATACCTCGACAAGTCAATCTATCAATCAATCAAATCAGATAAAATATCAAATCAAGAAAGAGAAAAGAAGAAAAGAAAAGAAATAAAAGTAGTAAAAATGTCATCTTCATCTGCTTTTGCTCCGGACCACCACCATCACCACCACCTCCTCTCTCCTCCTAATTCCGAGCAGCTCTGTTACGTCCATTGCAAATTTTGTGACACTGTCCTCGCGGTACCTTATACCTATTCTTCTTCTTCTTCTTCCATTATATATTATATTATATTATTCCAATTTATTTATTTGTATGTATTTAGGTGAGTGTTCCTTGTACAAGCTTGTTCAAGACTGTGA
Source organism: Perilla frutescens (assembly GCA_026008535.1). Lineage (NCBI taxonomy): Eukaryota > Viridiplantae > Streptophyta > Magnoliopsida > Lamiales > Lamiaceae > Perilla > Perilla frutescens. The sequence goes on from BRKX01000012.1 coordinate 38,136,762, forward strand.
CTGTTCGATGCGGCCATTGCACCAACCTTCTCTCTGTCAACATGCGTGGATCTCTCCTCCCTTCCCCTAATCATCAGCTTCATCTTGCCCACTCCCTTTTCTCTCCTCATAATCTTCTCGTATCTCTCTCTCTCTCTCTCTCTCTCTCTCTCTCTCTCTCTCTCTCTCCCTCCAGTTTATAGTATATATATATTAATTAATGCTTAAGCAAGCAGGTTTCATCTCTAGCTAGCTAGCTAGCTAGCTCATGGTGTTGTACGTATGTGATACACAATTAGGGTTTTCTTAAAACACTTTATACATACATTAGCTTGGCATTATTTAATTATCTTCGTCTTTTTAATGTTTTCGTTGACAAAATAAAAATATAGGCATCATATATATTGTATTTTAATGCTTGTGGTTAATAATATTATGAATTCCACCATGTACATACAGGAGGAGATTCGCAACTCGCCATCGAATATGCTGACGAATCCACAGAATCCAAACGATTCTTCTCTCGATGAGCTTCCTAAGCCTCCAGTAGCTAAAAGACGTCAGATAATTATCCTCATTCCTTAATTCTCTCTCTACATCTCTCTCTAGATCTCTCTCTCTCTCTCTCTCTCTATATATATATATATATATATATATATAATAATAATATGATCTTATGTGTGAATTGGAAATGGTGGATTGTTTTCAGTGACCTTCACACCAACACCTTTTCCTCTAAAGAACTAATTAAGCTATTTAACTAAACAAGAACTTAAATGAAACTGCTCCTTTCTTTATTGGGGTTTTCTTTTCAACAATATTATTCTTGATTTTTCTTTTTCTTTTTTTCCTTCGATCTATGCAGACATTTTCTACCTTATTTTGGCTTCTTTTTTCAAGATTTCCAAATTTATAGCACATTTTCATAACCAGTTCTTCCTGAAAGATCTACATCCATTCTCTAGTTCCTTCATTACAGGATCTTGAAAACCCTAAATTTTCTTCCACTGTGTTCTTAATTAGGTTTAATTTGATTAAAACGCTACATATAAAAAGTTGGTTTAATTTATTTTATTTAGATTTTTTGCACCTTGAAAAATTAATAATTTAAAAAGAATAAAGTTTGAACCTCGGGATTCATGATGGGTTGGAAACCGTGAAACATTAGAGATGAAAATCATTAGATAATGATGAAGCAGTGATGAGAGAAAAAGAGAGTCGTAGTGTGACAGAGATTTATTGAATTGAATGCGGAAATTTAAAGTAAAGTGTGCAGTGATTTTAATGTCTGCTGTCTTGTTTTATTGTTTGTTTTTATTTCTCGCAGCTCCGGAGAAAAGACAGAGAGTGCCCTCTGCTTACAATCGCTTCATCAAGTAAGTAAAAGAAAAAAAAAAACCGCAATTTATTTTATTTTTATATGATAAATAAATATGAAGTGAATTAAGCAATTATACACAACATTTTTTTCTATTTGCAGTAACATGAAGTATGAGATAAGAAAATAAAAAGTCTTTGAATTACCTATTAATTCCCTCCATCCCCTACTCAAGCTAGCTAGCTATGTCATGTGTTGATAGTTTGTGATGCAGCTTTTTGGGGCTCATTTAATGAGGAATCTGGACCTTGAGATTATTCTATATAATCTATATATCATAAAATGAAATTAAATTAAATTTTTATGAGAAATGGAATTGAATTAATTTCTAGTCATTATTATTTGCAGGGATGAGATCCAACGTATCAAAGCTGGAAACCCTGATATAAGTCACAGGGAGGCTTTCAGCGCAGCTGCAAAAAATGTAAGATGATAAATTCATCTATTTTGTTTCAATTTTCATAGCTAGGGTTCTTTTTCTTTACCAAAATAAAAATAAAAATAACATTATATTGATGTGTGTATATAGATGTATATATTGATATTAATTATTTTTGATGTGGGGTTTAATTTTGTTGCGTAAACTATTTTGTTTTGTGGCAAGCAGTGGGCCCACTTTCCACACATCCACTTTGGTCTGATGTCTGATCAACCCGTGAAGAAACCAAATGTGTGCCAACAGGTAACCCTAGCTAGATTTCAATTTCACACATATTTCCACACACTAGGACGTGAAAACTCGTTACTTTAATAATTCTAATTTTGGATTGATTTTTAGGAAGATGATGATGTTATGATGAAAGATGGGTTTCTTGGTTCGGCCAACATCGGCGTTTCTCCCTACTAATAAAATGCGGTGCGGTTCTGTTGTCTCGACCGTTGTACGTTCGTTAATCCGCAATGTGTTATCTTTGTTGCTGATTAGGGTTTTTAATATCTTAATGTTATGAAAGACTGTTGGGCATTTTCGGATTGGTTTATGATGAGCTTCGAATTTATGGTTATGGTGGGAGAGGATTTTGCTTTCCTAGCTTGTAGTTAGTTGTAACTACTACTAGTCTCTTAAACCCATCTGAAAATGAAGCTTATTTTGCTTTAGTTATATATTTCTAGTGTATCTATATATGTGTTGTTGTCTATGTATTATATATGTTATTCAATCCCTTTTCTTTCTGCATATCATCACATTCTCTCTGTCATGCCTTCTTATACAATGAAATGAAATTATTGAACTGCATAAAACAAAATACGCAGACTTAACGAAGGAGATCATCTAACTATATCTCATCATATTTTTTTTCTTAAACAAAATTTTGATTTAATTTGCTCCTACAACTTTTTTAAACGTATCCCTTTGCTCTCTTTAATTTTACGGCTTCTTCCATTAACACCATTAATAATTTTCGTTAAAAATACACACTGATGCACATTTTCTCAAACATTCGGATCTTTTTACACACTCCGCACACTTTTTAGGCACATGCAATTTTTTTATTAAAAAAAAAAAAAACTCAAATATCCAGGTCATTCAATTCAATGAGAATCGTTGAATCCCGGCCAGAATTAAAAAAAAAAAAAATCCTAAAATCCATAGTTTCTTCCCCTTCCTCCCTCATCTGCAAACAATAATGTTGGAGAATTTTTTAAACGATTTTCTGTGAAGAACTGTAGAGAATTATTAAACTAAATTTTATGAAGATAAATGTAAGACACACCGGACGTATGACTCGACATTGGTGGATAAACTAAATTTTACGAGATAATTTCATGATTTTTACGTGGTTATGCAGTTGAATTCAGAAAAATAAATAAATTCCATGACGTACTGTGTTCTGTGTTTAGGGGATGTTCCATTTTATTTTATTTTTTGCAAATTTTCAAAAATATGTGTGTTATTAGTGTGTGTTTTTAACTGACGTTACTAATGATATTGTTACTAATGACATTAATAAAAGAATCAACATAGGGAGCAAAGTGCTTCTAGTAAAATATTTAGAGGATTAATTTTGACCTAATCCATTTTAACTATACTTCACAATTATATTTTCTATAAAGATGACAAAAAAAATAAAAAATAAAAAGAACTGTTGGTGAACACTCTCATCTGACCGCCTGATGAGCCCCTTACTATCAAACGGTCAAGCTGCGGGTCGGGTTGACCCACCCTATCCCATCCTGCTGTGGAAAAAAAATCAACTGAAAAAATATCATTCATAATACAAAAATGTACGTATCACTCGTAGCATGAAAAATATTATTCATGCTACTTTATTTATGTTAGTCTTTTACATCTTAATTATTAAGGTTTAACGCATCTAAAATAGGATTTATATTTAATTTAAAATAAATCAATTATCGAGTGCAGTGCATGAACAAACACATTAACGCCGAGCGAGTGTGAGTCCGCCGGATAAAAAAAATAATTAATTTATTTTAATTTTAAGATACAATAATTCAATTTTAATTAGGGTATACATGTATTTTGAAAAAATTAATGTTTGTGTACATGGATTTGAAAATAAAATATTTTTAAAAACTATCATGTTTGTTTGTATGTGTTCGTGTACATGGATTTGAAGCAGACAGTAGGTTTGATTATATTGTTTACGTTAATATATTTTTAACTTAGACAGTAAAATATTTTTAAATCCCCCAATTAAAAAAAAATACCAAAAAAGTTAAATTTCTATGGTTCAAATTTCCTGTTGCACTCCCTGTTTCACTTTCACTATCAAATTTATGATTTTAATAATATTTATTATAAAATAAAAATTAATTATAACATAAATATATAATCATAGTAAATATTTATCAATAAAAAATAAATTAACAAAATTATAAAATTTAATTTTGAAATAATCAATCATAATAATAAATTATGAATTGAAAATTAAAAATTAAATATTAAACAATAATTATAAACCCTTGGGTAATTAACAAACAATCATAAAATTAAACTAAATCACAAAAAATAAAATCGAAGAAAAAAATACAAAATAAACTCATAATATATAAGTGCAATAGAAAATCTCATATGAAATTTCTATGTAGGTTTAAAAACTGGAGGTGATGAATGATATGATCGAAAAATCCCCCAAAAGATGAACATAATTACCCAAGGTTGAAATTTCCACCGGAGAAAAATCCGCCGCCACTCTGCCACCGCATCCAAAGCCTAATGTTCCTTCACCTCCGCCACCCCACTGCCGCATCGTCGTTATTTAATTGTAATTATTTTTCAAACAACCACGAGCTCAACTTTCACATATTTGTTCACAAAACAATATTTAATTTATTCTCCCGCTACCACTTTAACTTTTTCATTCCTTTCGTCCCTGTTGGGCGTTGCCATTGTTCTCTCGCTTCACACAAGTTTCAAATCTACCAAAATAAATTAAATTATGTTCAATTAATTGAATCAAAGCAGTAGCAATAAGACTATTTTGTTTATGCACTTATATCTTCATAGATTGATTTTCTCCTCGAGAAAAAAAAAAGGATTCATCGGTTCCAAAGATATGATTGTTGTGGTATCGCCTAGCCAGGGATTGCACTACTTTGTTTTCCTCACTCTTGCAGCCTCACACACTTGCTACTCAAGTAGCAAAGGCCCAAAAATTACAGAAGGAAGACGTTGCTAGCTATTACAGAAATTTTACAGTAGGAACAGCAGCAATGAAGCTTCACAGCTGGGGCTTTAACTTGTTCTTTGCTTTGGACAGTGCCTCAGAGGTGTAGATCAGGAGGATCTACAGATCTTCTTCACCGGCAAGGGACGATGGGACTTCAACTGCAAATACGTAGAAATAGAACGAGTTAGACCTAGTGATATTGCAAATAATCAGAGCAGAGCAAAGAACAACCAGAGATAGAGTGAATCAGAGTATCAATTAGTGGGAAAAGTGCCCTAGGCACGATTGGCTCAGATTTCCCACAAGCGGCGGTGCTAGCAACTCCGGCGACAGGAGATGCCCAGACCAAGGGGGAAGGGGAAGAGGAAGCGGCGGCTAGGGTTTGAAGGGAACGGGGAACACTCAAACTTTCTCTCTCAAACACAGCTTCACCCAACACTCATATGCCACTCAGGAATCACAACTCAAGATTCCGGCAAGAGAAACCGTGGGTGCAAGCTGAGAAAATCCAGAAAGAGAGAGAGAGAGAGAGAGAGAGAGAGAGAGAGAGAGAGAGAGAGAATAGGCTAGATAGATCTGTGTTGTGAGTGTTGATCGGGGAGGGGAGTCGAACTCCAGTTAAAGAGGCTTCTAGAGCATCGAGAAGCAACGACTTCAATTATTAGAATTGAAGGGGGAGTTGGACCGTCGGGTAGGGTTAGGGGTTTAAGGTCTTGGGCCGGGTAGTAATTTAATTAGGAACTGGGCCGAAATAGCAATTGGGCCAATACCAACATTTCCACTTTTGGCCCTATTGGTATTTCCTGTCACCAAGGAGTTACCTGCCAAAAACAAAACAAAGGAAATTCATCATTGCCTTATGATTTTTACTCTTAAGTTTATCACAAAGACAGACTAAGAGAGGGTGGAAGGAACACTATGCATATTCAATCCAGTCTCAACACAAGAGACCAACCCAAATCATAGATTCAAGTGTCAGGTCTCACAAGGTCATTGACCATCATTTAACTTGAATCAACCTAGCTTTTGCACCAAAGGAAATAACCATGTATGTACACTGCCCAAGGGGCTCAGTTGTTACCCTGACTTCAGGTCAGGATAACTCAAAGCATCACCGACTTTGGTTCAACCTAAGTCCATATTCAAGGACTTTTTGCAGGCTTCCAGCTTTGCAACTGGTAGGCACTTAGTGCCCATATCTGCAGGGTTGAATTCAGATGGGATCTTATCCAACAACACTTCTCCTTTCTCTATTATGTCTCTTATGAAATGATATCTTACATCAATATGCTTTGTTCTATCATGAAAGACTGGGTTCTTACAAAGTTGAATAGCAGATTGGCTGTCAGAATAAAGTAATGGTTTATCATCAATGAACTTAATTTCAGTTAACACACCATTCAACCATATTGCTTCTTTTACAGCTTCTGTAGCTGCAATGTACTCAGATTCTGTGGAGGACAAGGCAACTATACTTTGTAACTGTGATTTCCAACTTATAGAGGAACCACATAAAGTGAACACATATGATGTTGTAGACTTTCTTTGATCCCTATCATTGGCATAGTTAGAATCTACATAGCCAATGCATTTGACCCCTTCAGAATATTTTGAGAAAATTAGTCCTTGAGAAGCTGTGGACTTAAGATATCTAAGCAACCACTTAAGAGCTTTCCAATGGGGTAGCCCAGGATTTGCCATATACCTACTTAGATAAGATACAACATAGGCTATATCAGGCCTAGTGCTGATCATGAGGTACATTACAGAACCCAGAGCATTAGCATAGGGAACTCCAGACATATCACTTAAGTCAGTGTCACTTCTGAGACACTGATCTTTACTCAATTGAAAATGGGATGCAAGTGGGACATTCACAGGTTTACAGAAATCCATATCAAATCTTTTAAGCACTTGTTCAACATAAGAAGATTGATGAAGTAATAGTGTGTGTGTGTGTGTGTGTGTGTGTTTCTGTCTCTGTCAATATTCATACCTAGGATTTTCCTTGCATTCCCCAAATCTTTCATGTTGAAGTTTTCACTCAGGCAGGTTTGAACATGCTTCAAGGTTTTCAGGCAGGGGCTTATTAGAAGCATATCATCAACATAAAGCAGTAAAAACATAAGCACAGAAGATTTCATGTAATACAGACAGTGATCAAATTGACTTCTAGTGAAATTCAAGCTTTTCATACATGTGTCAAACTTAATGTTCCATTGCCTGGGAGATTGTTTTAATCCATACAGAGACTTTTTAAGTAAACAAACATGATCAGGATATGTTTTATCTTCAAAGCCTTCAGGTTGCTTCATATAGATATTATTTTCCAATTCACCATGCAAGAAGGCAGTTGTTACATCCATTTGTTTCAATTCCCAGTCAAAATGAGCAGTCAAGGCAAGCATAATCCTAACAGTAGTAAATTTAATCACAGGAGCAAAGATTTTTGTATAGTTTATGCCTTCTTTTTGGGTAAAACCCTTAGCAACAAGCTTAGTCTTGTATCTAACATGATCAACCTCCTGTTTTATTTTAAATAGCCATTTACATTCAACAAGGGAGAATGTATCAGGTTTTTTCACAAGAACCCAAGTTTTGTTATCAAGCAGAGAGTTCATTTCACTTTTCATAGCTTCTTTCCATTTATCTGATTCAGCACATATTATAGCTTCCTTATATGTTTTAGGCTCAGAAGAATCAACATTATTAAACATATTGAAGGCATACATTGACAAATTACATCCATCATATCTAGTGGGAGCCTTAATTGTTCTCCTAGGCCTATCTCTTAACAGTTTATAATTTTCAAGGTTCACTTGCTCAGGTTCATGCTTAATAGTTTGTTCATGCTCAGATTCAGATCCAGATTCAGAAACATTCACATGCTCATGCTTGTCAGATTCAGAGTCATGATTAGATGCAGAATCAGAAGGGCTAATGTTATCATGCACATGAGTATGATCATTTGGAGCATTCAACTCAAGGAACTCTGGTGGATGAGGGTCCACCTTAGACAAGACAGGGAAAAACACAGGGGTTTCAAGTTTCTCCACCTCACAAGGAGCAGCAGAATGTGAGGATTCAATTAAGAAGGGAAAGTCAGATTCATTAAATGAAACATCTCTACTGATACATGTTTTAAATCCAGGCAGGGTTTTATCCCATAATCTATACCCTTTAACACCATCAGGGTATCCCAGAAATATACATTTCCTAGCCCTAGGTTCAATTTTACTGAGTTTTTGATGAACATAAGCACTGCAACCAAACACTCTTAAATTTGACAGGTGTATAGGTTTGTTATAGAATACAGACTTAGGGAGCTTCCCATTTAAAGGGACGGAAGGAAATCTGTTAACCAGATAACAAGAAGTCATAAAGGCTTCTCCCCAAAATTTCTCTCCAAGGCCTGAACCAGCCAAGAGGCTTCTAACTCTCTCCAGGAGAGTTCTGTTCATCCTTTCAACAACCCCATTTTGCTGGGGTTGTAAGGCACAGACTTATGCCTTTTGATCCCAAGATCAGAGCACCAATTATCTATAAGTTGATTACAGAACTCTAGACCATTATCTGTTCTTAGACACTTGATGCTTTTGTTAGTTTGGTTTTGAATTGCAATAGACCACTTAGAAAATTTTTCAAAGACTTCAGATTTATTTTTCATTAAGAACACCCAAGTCTTCCTTGAAAAATCATCAATTATGGACAAGAAAAACACATTGCCACCATGGGTAGGGACCTTTGAAGGTCCCCACACATCTGCATGAATGTACTCAAGAATATCAGAACTTAGTTGAGCTTTAGGATAAGGACCAGACACAGGGAATGGCAACTTGTGTTGCTTTTCCATCAAACATGGTTCACAAAATGACATGCTGGTTACTTTATCATGCTTAAATGCACCAGTTTTTCTTAGGATTTCTAAGCCCTTATTACTCATATGCCCTAATCTAGCATGCCACAAAGCTGTTTTATCATTTTGCACCACATTAGCAGTTTGAACAGACACAGAGTAAGCATGAACAACATACAAGTCTCCTTTTCTGGGAGCATCAAAGCATACCATAGATTTCATTCTGAATTGGAAGCACTTATGATTCACAGAGCCAAAGAGTTGTTGATCAGCAAGTTTGGAAACAGATAACAGATTAAATTTCAACTTTGGAACATATCTGACATCATGAAGGGTAATCATGCTTTCATTTTCAAATTTAAGACACACATCACCCCTTCCAATTATTTCACATTGCTGACCATCAGCCAAAGCAACTGCACCAGAATGTATAAGTTGCAAGTTTTGAAAAATGTGCTTGTGTGGAGTGACATGAAAGGTACAACCTGAATCTATAAGCCACTCAAATTCATATACATTATCAGACACAACATTTGTAAAGTTTATGAATTGAAAATCAGAATGCACCATGTATAGTTCACCATTTTCATGATTGTCATTATGCTCAGGGTGATCAAAATACATGACATTATTGGCTTGATTGTTCCCAAACCCCCTGCCCATTTTTTGTTGTTTACATCTGTTTGAGTAATGCCCAGGCTTCCCACAGTTCCAACAATTCTTCTTAGTTTTGAAGTCTGAGTTTTGAGGGAAGTTTTGGTTTCTGGGAGGATTGAACTCAGAGGAGATAGGGAAAGAGCCAGAACTTTGAGCTTGGCTATGATTTCTGGGGTGTTGGGAGTATATCTCACAAAGGTTGTGGGTTCTGGTGTTGCTGGGAAGGTTATGAGCTCGGTTGTATTCCCTCATGTGCCTCTCAGCAGCAATGTCACTTGGATTTTCTGGGTTAGGTCTAAAGGGCTTGTGATTATTTCTGTTGACATATAGGATATCATTTTGCAAGGGTTTGGACTGAAGCTTTTTTAACTCATTCTCTTTTGCCTTAAGCCCAGAAACAATCATGTCACATGTAACTTTAGACCCCCCATATTTTAAGGCTGATTTAACTTCTGAAAAAATATCAGGAATAGCACCAAGAAGGATCTGAGGAGCATATTTTTCAAGTGTATCATCCCCAACAAGTTTTAGATCTTTCAGAAGTTTATTGAAATCATGCATGTTTGAATCAATATCTTTTGAGGGATCCATTTGAAAAGTCATTATTTGGTTTTGCAAAGAATATGCAGACTCCTCAGACTGCTTAAGTTTAATAAAATTGTAGCTCTTGCACCAGCATTTAATTTAACAAGGGTTTTATCTGCTTCATTTTCATCAATTCTTTCAAATATAGCATCTTGCAGATTTTCTTTTGTTAAAATACACTCAACCCTAGTTTGCCAATCACCAAAATCATCATTTCCATTGAAAGGAACAACACTCAGATTGTTCATTTTTCACAGAATTTCACAGAGAACTCAGAAATTCACCAAAGAACCAAATTTCAACACAGGAATAACAGGATAAACACCAAAACTATTCAAAACAGGAGAAAAAACACTGCACAGGCCCAAAGAAGGGTGCACAAGGGGAATCTAGAGCTGAGGCTATCCCAGTTCTCAGCACAGATTGATCTGTGGAGCAGGGGTTCACTCAGGTCAATCCCAAAACCCTACTAGGCCACCAACCAGACTTAGAAACACTAAGTCTAATCACAGCAACTCTGCAAGCAGAGTTTTCAGACCAGATTCCTTCCAGGAATCACAACAATAGCAATAAGACACTACCAAAAAATGCAGAGATCTTAGAGCAACAAAAGACAGAATATTGACACCAAAACAACCCAGAAAACCCCCCTTTTCAACTGGGAATCCCTTACCAAAATTAGCTATCGGGGCAACCCGCTTTGAGGAGACCCGCAGGGGAATCCAGACGGTCCTGACCATAAGCTAGATTTTGGGAAAGGCTTGGAATGCCAAGGGATAGCCAGAGATTAGAGCGGAAGCCAGAAATCACATGATCAACACATACCACACAGAGGAGATTAGGGTTTAGGGTTAATACCAGAGCCGACCCTCCCAGGCAGGGGAGGGGTCAGACTTACTGTTTTTAGGAGCCCGACAGGGGCGAGAGAGGCGCGGCCCTTACCGGCGGCGGGGTGTGTGAGATGGAGATAAGGAGAGTGCCCCCGACTAGACAAACCAGGCTCTGATACCACTGTTATGGTATCGCCTAGCCAGGGATTGCACTACTTTGTTTTCCTCACTCTTGCGGCCTCACACACTTGCTACTCAAGTAGCAAAGGCCCAAAAATTACAGAAGGAAGACGTTGCTAGCTATTACAGAAATTTTACAGTAGGAACAGCAGTAATGAAGCTTCACAGCTGGGGCTTTAACTTGTTCTTTGCCTTGGAGAGTGCCTCAGAGGTGTAGATCAGGAGGATCTACAGATCTTCTTCACCGACAAGGGACGATGGGACTTCAACTGCAAATACGTAGAAATAGAACGAGTTAGACCCAGTGATATTGCAAATAATCAGAGCAGAGCAAAGAACAACCAGAGTTAAAGTGAATCAGAGTATCAATTAGTGGAAAAAGTGCCCTAGGCACGATTGGCTCAGATTTCCCACAAGCGGCGGCGCTAGCAACTCCGACGACAAGAGATACCCAGACCAAGGGGGAAGGGGAAGGGGAAGAGGAAGCGGCGGCTAGGGTTTGAAGGGAACGGGGAACACTCAAACTTTCTCTCTCAAACACAGCTTCACCCAACACTCATATGCCACTCAGGAATCACAACTCAGGATTCCGGCAAGAGAAACCGTGGGTGCAAGCTGAGAAAATCCAGAAAGAGAGAGAGAGAGAATAGGCTAGATAGATCTGTGTTGTGAGTGTTGATCGGGGAGGGGAGTCGAACTCCAGTTAAAGAGGCTTCTAGAGCATCGACAAGCAGCGGCTTCAATTATTAGAATTGAAGGGGGAGTTGGACCGTCGGGTAGGGTTAGGGGTTTAGGGTCTTGGGTCGTGTAGTAATTTAATTAGGGACTGTGCCGAAATAGCAATTGGGCCAATACCAACAATGATGATGAATTATATTTCTTTTGATAATTAATACACGATAAGAAGAAATGGCAGAGTATTTTTCTATAGAACTTGAAACGTTTGTTGATGGATGTTTGACGGGCCTAACGCACAAAATATACATTAGAAAATGAGGCAAAAACTATTTTAGCCACTTGAACTTTTAAAAGATTTATTTTAACCACTAACTTTAAAACACTACGCGTTGGCATTGCGCGCAAAACACTGCGCGCTGGTTGCGCGCTGACAATAGGTGCAACACACGGGGTAAAATTGTCATTCTGACTAAAATAAATATGTTTAAAAGTTAGTGACTAAAATAAATTTTTTTAAAGTTTAATTGGCTAGTTTTATATATTACCAGTCAGAAAATTGTATTTTAAATTCAACATTTCGAACGGTGAACAAAATTGAGTTCACAATTAATAAAGTGAAATCATTGCAATATTTAGTATGGTGAGTTAAGTAATCAACTTATTATATTTGGGTTGTAAATTTATGCGGTCGCGCAATCTGACCTGCCAAAAAAAAAATTATGGAAAAAAATATCATGTACTCTTTCAATAAGAAAAGTATCATTTGCTAACATTCGAAAATATACGTTGGTCAGCTGAAACTTGGATCATATTAGTTTATTCCAATTTAATGAGGATGTATTAGACTATTACATCTCAATTAGAATTTATTATTCCTATTTAAGATTTATTACATCTTAATTAGTGTTTTTTAATCTTTTAGGGTTATAATTAATCATTAACCTGGGACAAACCCACGTTGTACACAAATGGGGCACTAGTCCCCTAGAATTATTTTGAATTTTTTAATGTTAATATAGTAATAATACATGATTAATTTATCCAAAATTTATACAAAATCAAGATAACATCATTGTAATATGCAAGTTCAGCGAAGTGAAAGACATTTGAAATCGTCTATTGCACATTTCGTGTTGCATTCCGTATTGCACACTCGATTTTCTTAATTTTTTTTCAATTTTTTTCTCAAATTTCAATTTCTTATACTTTAGTTTAATTTTACACTTATTATTTAGGGTTCATCCTACCTAATTAGGGATATATATATATATATATATATATATATTTAGTCTTTAATTTTTCAAATAATCAATTAATAATTCAAAATTTTAAATTGAATAATAAAAAATTACAATGCATCCTAATTGGGTTTGATGAATTCTAAATAATAAGTGTAAAATTAAACTAAAGCATAAGAAATTGAAATCAAAGAAAAAAATTGAAAAAAAACTAAGAAAATCGAGTGTACAATACGGAATGCAACACGAAATGTGCACTAGACGATTTCAACTGAGTGAAAGAGGTGTTGGGTCCTTTTAACAAGGCCACGAGTTCAAGCCCTGACCAGTGCATATTTTTACTTTTTTTTTTTTGTATTTTTATTTATAAATCTGTACCCAAAAGTTTAAGATTTTCTCATCAAAGTAACATTTTTATCATTTTGTTTTAAACATAAAGTAATAATTTTATCATTCAGTTTTAATCATTGTCCGAAATGTTTTCCATAGATCTTCAATTCACCAATTTTATATTAATATTGTAAGATCTTGATAGTTCATATATTCAATTTATGTGTATATTTATTTAGTTATCAATTTATTTTATTGTTTTAATTTATAATTATATATATAATATTTTATTTTTATAGCATTAATAAATGGCCCCCTCAGCAAAATTTCTGCATCCGTCACTGGTTATAATATTTTTTTAGAAATTAATTTCATTTAAAGTTTGTATGTGCATGGAAAATGAATTTTTTGTATTTTTTTTATCCATAATTTTGCGTCCAAACATGCACATGTGATATTTTAAATAAAAGATCATGAAAATACTTTTAATTGCGTGTGTGTGTGTGTCTTGATTAAATCTAATTAAAAATAAAAAAAACACCATAATCATTTGGAGTTTTGGAAAACATTGATAACGTCGGTGATGCTTTTTTTTAGTTTTTTCTTTTTCGCGGGTGTGGGGTCAGACTTCGGGGTGACCTGACCGTTGCACCACTTGTGCGACCGCTGCACGCAGGTCTAGCCCTTATAGGAATTGATTGTTTCAAATCTAAAAATACAAGAATAAATAGATGATGTAAGAAATTAGAATTCGAACTATATTCCTCAAAAAAGAAGAAGAAAAAAGAATTCGAACTGTTTCCCTCAAAGAAGAAAGAAATTAATTAAACCAACAACAAACTTGTTGATACATGCTTCGAGAAAGAAAAAGAATAACGAAAATAGAAGGAAAAAATACATTAGCAACAGTATTAAATTGATTTAGCCAAATTGTCAATACAACAATTTTCTCAAAAATTAAAAATAAAAATTGGGCTCTAGCCCTACATAAATACTACATCCGTTTCAAAATGTTTGTTGTTTTGTTTTTTTTATCTGAAATTAAGAATTAATTTTGTGGACAAATATACCCATCCCTCATATATGCCATAAAATCTAATCCATCTATATTTTCCTAAAAACTAACAATATTTTCTCTCTCCATATATTTTTCTCTCTTCATATATTATAGGTAAGTTAGAATCAAGAAATCTTGTAAGATTTAAGAGGGTTAAAATTGGGAGAGAGGATGTCAAATTATATAAAACAACAAACATTTTGAAAAAAAAAAAATAATAACCTAAAACAACAAACATTTTGAAACGGAGGTAGTATAAAATAGCATTATAGTCTGGGCAGAAACCTACATAAATATAACCAAGCTTCCTCCTAAGAAAAAATTAAAATAAATTAATAAAAAATGACATCTTGAAGGATTTTTTTTTTTCCACGAGGATATAATAAAACCACTATTTTTCTTAAGATGTGTTTTGAAAGTTGTGTTGTTATCGTTGAGTAGGGTTGAAAGCAAATTGAATCTGCCATGATGATGAAGAGCTCGGCAATGAAGAAATTGAATAATGATATGTATTGTATTCTTTTTTTTTTTTTTAATTACATACAAAAGAGTAAAGAGAATACATATATACATGGCCAGTCCTAATATTTCGGGGACCCATAGTAAAATAAAAAAAGAGGAGCCTTTATATATATATATATATATATATATATATATATATATATATATATATATTACAATTATTTTGAAAAAAATCGATGTTGTTTTCATCTTAAATTTTGAAAAAGTGTAACAATTTAGTGTTTTTTTATCCCAAATTTTGAGATAAAAAGACAACATGTAAATAGACTTTATTATTTTAAATATGATACAAAATATTTTGTTGTTATTGGTCTATAATTTACTGATAATATTAAAAGAATAAAAATTGTTAGACTCGGATAGTAATTGTCTCAAAATAAATAGATTGATAATACATGTATTTTTTATTAAGCCTTGTATTAAATATTTTAAAAACTATTTTTTTTTAAATATAGTATTAAAAAAATGGGGGCCCATGAGTGGTGGTCCACCTGGCCACCTCAAAGGACTGACACACACACACACACACACACACACACATAAGATAAAAGTCTAGAATATAGCATACTTGGCTAAATATAATCCAAGCATACAAATGCATGGTACTATTCTAATCTTGTATTTTCTACTGTATGGCTTACCTCCCTCCCCGGTAATCCAAGCGAAGGGAAGGACCCCCACAATCTAAGCGAAGGGAAGGAACCAAGTTGGAGCATATTGCCACATGAAGGATTGTCTAGTGATAGGTTTAGTGAATGTATCTGCAACTTGTGCATGAGTTGGGAGATGTTGAATTTGAATTGACTTGTTCAAGACATGCTTGTGAACAAAATGAAAATCAACCTCATCATGTTTGATTCGCAAGTGAAAAACTGGGTTGGAGAAGAGTGCAATAGCACTGAGGTTGTCAAGCCAAATCACGGAGGGCTTAGTATATGAAACCCCAAGTTCATTTAAGAGGGATTGCAACCAAAGTACCTCACAAGTGACGTGAGTGAGACTTCGAAACTCTGCTTCTGTACTTGATATAGACATAGTCAACTGTTTGTAAGCACTCCATGCCACAAGATTCTTTTCTAGAAAAACACAATATCCTGAAGTAGAACGACGATTATCAATATCAGATGCCCAATCTGCATCGGCATAGGCCATGATATTGAGATGAGATGATGTAACATCCCGAAAAAAAATATATATTTAGAATTCATTTATGTATTTTATTTAAGTAATAAATTAAATGTTGAAATATAATATAGACCAATGATATGAACGAAGACCTTAGGAGGATCATTTCGACACCAAAATTACTCAAATCAAAATTAGATTGACCTTCCGATCAAAAATTAATTTATTTAAGATTATGAACCCAATATTATGTTTTAATTCCAACCATTCTAATTTATTTTGACCCATTAAATTGCTCCACCTAGCCATTTGAGAGATGCTTACAGGTAAATATGTACTCATATTTAATTGTACACAACTTTCCAAAAAGAGAAAAAAAAAATCACTAAATGAAAACGGCATTGAGATGAGATCTAACACTGATTCGGTTTTTTGGATGCTACATCCAGTATGTAGTGCATACAGCCGATGGATGCGCGCCATTTGTCCCTCACGTAGGAAAAAATTGGCAGATCCGCGCCGACGATACCTGTGTAACCTTACCATAGTTCGCCCATGCATGTGGAGTTAGTTTAAATCATCATGAATGGTCCCAGAAGCAGTCCTTTTAGTCAATGTTTTATCTTTGAACATTTACTAAGGAATTGTAAATAATAATAAATTGTCATCTACTGTAATTGAATGTTTAAAAAAATTACAATAAAACTCAATTTTCGAAAAATCCGCTTCATGATTTTTTTACCATTTTTTATATTGAAGATTTCAGTTATAGTTGAATTAGTAATTAAAGAAAATTATTACAAATTATTATTAATTTAAAATTAGTATATAAGAAATAACTTTCCATCAAATAAAAGTATAATTAATTACATTGTATAAATTCATTTCACTTGAAAGCAAATGAAAGTAAAATATCTTTGTTCCATTAATTTCACTTACACTAAATTACTTTCAATAATTATTGCATGAAAACAATCATAAATTACATTATAAAACTTAATTTTTTCTTCAAAGTACATGAATTAACATTATACTAGATAGTTTTATTTGAAAAAATGTCTTGATGATCAGTGTTACGGATTATAAATACCTCGGCCGATGAGGGGATCTGAAAATATGAATGTGGAAAACATATATGGGTTATTGCCGATGTCACTAAATTCACCGATTCTGCAATATATGTAAAGAAGTGTAAGTAGCCGATGGGACTCACCGACACAGGTGTATTAGTATGTTTAATTTAAAATATCAAGGATTGGCATTATATGAATTTATTTTCATCTTGAAGACAAAGAAATTACACCATCCAACTGACTTTCATTTGAAGTTACAAAGAATTAAATTACGCAATCATTTTAAACCATTAGAAATGACATTAGAGAAATTAATTTAATTTGAAATCACAATAAGTTATAATATAAGTTCCTTTCATGTGATGTTATAAGAATTTACATTATACCGAATCAGTATATTTAATTTCAAATTATACGAAATACGATTATATGAAATAAGAAGAAGAAATGAATGTACATAAGGTTTTTTTTTTTTTTACATTAGAAAGTTTTATACTATATAACTTTATTTATTTTTAAACTCTGAGGAATTACATTCATCTAATTTTGAATTAAAAGAAATCACATTATATATTTTATTGTAGGTGAAATTACAAAAAGTTACCTTATACAAGTTTGTCCCATTTGAAATTCCATGATTTGACATTATATGGAAAAAAATAATGAGATATTAGAGTATCTACATTACTTTAGTTTGTGTTAAACTATAAGAAACTACATTACATTAGTTTTTTTCATTTGAACTTAGGAAAATAATACAATGTATAAGTTTATTTTCAGCAAAATTAAAAGGATTTACATTATTCTAGTCCAATACTTCTTTATCAAATTGCATTGAAGATATATTATGTGAAATCTAATAAAGATATTAGAATGTATAAGTTAATTTCATTTCAATTTACAAATTTTAAACTATATAACTTTATCTTGTGTGGAAATATAAGAAATTACATTACATGAGTTAATTTCATTTGTAGTTGGAGAAAATCAGAAGATCTAAGTTTATTTGAACTCAAATTATAAGAGTTTCCATTATACTATTGCATTACTTTTTAATTTGCATTGATTTACATTATATGAATTAATTGTAAGATATTAGAGTATATAAGTTAATTTCCTTTTTAATGAACTGGGAATTACAATATATTAAAATTTTATCCTACTTAAAATGATTCAATACATAAATTCATGCAATTCAAAATAATAAGAATGAACATTATACTAAAACATAGCAATTAAAATATTAATGGAATGACATCATTTGTTATTGCTTTCTAACAATTAAGATTCTAAAAATATTAACATTTCACAACAACGTCGTTCACAACAAGTTGTGGTCGATTATCATTCGTCTGATTTTAATACCAAGCACATATTCCATTACAGAAGTGAAAACTTTGTTGAAATTGGGCTGATGCAGGATGCTCTACAATACATCAAGAAACTAGCAAATAAATAGAGGTAGACGATCATGTGAACAAAATGATAAATTCCTAATATAAATATTACAATTCCTAAGCTTTCTATCAAAGTCTAACCATTCGTGAAATGCACTTTTTGTTTGTTGTATTTGACTGTCCCAAGCAGAATGAAAGAAACATCCTCAGAGGAGGAACCACACATGCTTTTGCTATGGCCGAGGAGGAGAAACAGAATAAGCCCGAAATCATGCCAGGTATATATACTACCAGTTCTTGAAGTACCTACTTTAGCACTTTTTGATTCAGGCACTTCGCATTCATTTATATCTAAAATATTTTATGAGAAGACTAGTGTGAAATGTAATGAAAGAACTGACCCTTTAAGGATAAGCATTCCGTCGAGTGAGAAGATGGAGACTAGTTATGTAGCTATGAGAGTCAAAATGGAAATAAAAGAAAGAATTTTGGAGGCAGATATGCTCGTGTTGGAAATGCAGGATTTTGATGTGATCCTCGGCATGAATTGGTTGAGCCATAACCATGAAGTCATTAAATGCTGTGATCGTAATGAGGTGTTCTAAGGAAAAAGAGGAGATAAATTCTCTTTTCGAGCAAGTAAAGTGAAGTCAGAAACACCTATCCTGTCAACAATGAAAGCAGTCAAATTGTTGAAAAAGAGAGACTGTCAGGCATTCCTAGTGAATGTGGTAAGCATGACATCGACGGAACCAAAAATGGAAGATATACCAATAGTTGGGGAATATCCAGATGTATTTCCGGAGGACATAACCGGCATTCCGCCAAATAGACAAGTTAGTTCACCATTAATTTGGTACCCGGAGCAACACCATTGTCTAAAGTCCCCTACAGAATGGCACCAATCGAGCTGCAGGAGCTAAAAGTTCAAATACAGGAAGTGCTAGACAAGGGCTATATCCGGCCAAGTATCTCACCTTGGGGTGCATCAGTGTTGTTTGTTAAGAAGAAGGATGGTACCATGAGGATGTGTATTGATTATCGTGAGCTCAACAAACTCACTATAAAAAAAGTATCCGTTAACGAGACTTGATGATTTGTTCGATAAGTTAAAAGGAGCTGGTGTATTCTCAAAGATTGATTTGAGATCGAGATATCATCAGTTGAGAGTCAAAGAAGGTGATATTTTAAAGATAGCTTTTTCGGACGAGATATGGTCATTATGAGTTCACAATAATGTCTTTTGGGTTGTCCAACACACCAGCAGTGTTTATGGATTTAATGCACTGAGTTTTCCACCAGTACCTAGATCAATTTATCATTGTATTCATAGATGATATTCTAATTTACTCAAAGGATCGGAGTCAGGATGAAGAACATCTTCGAATCCTGTTGGAAACATTGCGAAAGGAGAAATTATATGCGAATTTTAAGAAATGCAAATTTTGGATACACCAAGTTGAATTTCTCGATCATGTGGTGACATCAAAAGGGATTGAAGTGGATCCGACAAAAGTGGAGATGGTAAAAATTTGGAGCACGCTGAAGAATGCAGAAGAGGTTCACAGCTTTCTAGGTTTGACGGGCTATTACCGATGCTTTATTGAAGGATTTTTGAAGATAGCGGGCCCTTTGACCCAGTTGACTAGAAAATGGGCAAAATTTGAATGGAATGAGAAATGCAAGGAAAGCTTCCAGAGCTGAAGCTACGATTTACAACTGCACCCATGTTAACTATTCCAGATGGCATAAAGGGCTTTGTGATATACATTGATGCATCCAAGAAAGGATTGGGATGCGTGTTAATGCAGCATGAGAAAGTTATCACTTATGCCTCAAGGTAATTGAAAGTGCATGAACGGAATTACCCGACACATGACTTAGAACTTGCAGCTGTGGTGCATGATTTGAAGATATGGCGTCACTACTTGTATGGCGCAAAGTGTGAGATTTACTCCGATCACAAGAGTTTCAAGTATCTGTTTACTCAGAGTGAACTGAACATGAGGCAGAGAAAGTGGTTAGAACTTGTTAAAGATTATGACTGCACTATCCATTACCATCCTGGTAAAGCCAATGTAGTAGCAGATGCTCTAAGAAAAAAGAAAACATGGCGGCATTCCATATGAAGCGGTTAACTCAAGAGTTTTCAAAGATGGGAATTGAGGTGGTCCCAACAGCGGGTGACACCACATCAATTTTTGCGACACTAACAGTACAACCTCCGCCGAAAGATAAAATAAAGGATGCACAAAAGAGTGATCAATTCTTGTCTAAGATCAAGGAAAGAGTTCTGAAAGGCGAGATTAAGGGTTTCATTATAGCTGCGGATGGAGCGCTCACTTATAAAGGACGGTTGTGTGTGCTAAAGAATGATGAGTTAAGAAAAGAGATTTTGGAAGAAGCTCATAGTACTCGTTATTCTATCCATCTAGGAGGTACACAGATGTTCCAAGATTTGAAGAGATATTTTTGGTGGAGGAATATGAAGAGGTTAATTGGAGATTATGTCAGGAGATGTATGACGTGTTGATACAGACTCAAAATGGAACTTTTTACTTATGTCTTTTTCATTATTTTTGAGTCTTTTATATCGAGTCTTGAGTCAGTTAGGGAGCTTAAGTGAAGCAGGGGGAAGTGAAGAGAAAAGGTCCAATGTGGGCGTAAAATGAAGACAAATTCGTTGAAGGCATAATAGAGGGAGCTGGGCTTGGAGAGTCTGTTGCAAACCTAGCGCGGAAATTCAACTCCAAACACTCCAACAAACTGAGACCGCGTCCACAACCATTCCGAAATTCATAGGAGTCGACCTTTGGAGCAGAAGAGATGGAGAAAGAGGGGAGATAAGAGAAGATAGGGAGAGAAAGGGTCCGGGCCGAGAAAACCGCGCATAAGCTGTTGAGGAAGAGTGGAAGGAGTCAACATGAAGTGCACTCAAGCGTGGGCTGTAGTGGGCCGTTTTCTGGCAGTTTAGAACTCTCTATAAATATTATGTTTTATTTCATTTCAGTAAGGACAGGAGGAGGAGATTTTAGCTTAAGTTATTCCGCATTTCATAATTTATTTCTCTTTCACTCGGATAATTACAGTCGTTATAATCAGGGGCGATTTGCCTTTAGCTTCCACAATTAGTTTAAATGATTTTACTATGATTTTAAGTAGAATAGTACCACTATAGAAGATGGAAAAATTAGGGTGTTACAGACTCCCTTCTCGCAAGATAGAGACACCAGATGAACGTGTTTCTTCCATGGTTACAATAAATTGCAAGTATGAAAGCAAAGACAAATGGATCAAAAGCAGGATCTAACCCGCTCTGATACCATGAAAATAAATTGAATCTGCCATGATGATGAAGAGTTCAGCAATGAAGAAATTGAATAATGATATATATTGTATTCCTTTTAGATTACATACAAAAGAGTAGAGAGAAGACATTTATATATACCTACAAGAGAAAAGTCTAGAATATGATATACGTGGCTAAATATAAACCATACAAATACATGGTACTATTCTAATCTTGTATTTTTTTATTGTATGGCTAACAAAAGTGAAATGAGAAATGGTGTATTATTTGTGGCAATTTACCCAAATTAATATTTACAAAATCTTATTTTATATTTTCTCAAGAGTATACACGTCCAAAATAAATAGGCCAAAATATCATATTATACCCCAATATTTTTTACTTTAAACAAAATATATATCCCAACCTATAGTCAATTACTACGCACGTTCAATTTAACTTCTGTCAAAATTTTCGACATCTAAAAATTGATCCGAAAGTTATCAGGTAGAAATGGACCATATTATAGGAATTTCAATTTTGTTTTTCACAAGGATTCTAATTCGGCGTTATGAGTCAATTTTGAGATGCCATAAACTTTGACGAAGGAAAAAAATTATAAAATAATCAAAAGTTGGAAGTCACACTGTAATTAAATATAAGTTAAGATATTCTTATAAATAGTTGCAAAAATTGAGATATAAATGGTAAGTGACAAAAATGAATGCACCAAAAGATGTGATAGTAAAACCAAATCGGTATTGTGCCAAAATATCATTAATTGGATTTCAAGATTTTTTTTTTACTCATACACCCGATCTAATGGTATTGAGGAAATTCAAACTAATAACCTTTGGTCTCCAAGCAACTTCACTCCACCATTAGATCATCCCCACGGGGATAAAACCTTTTCCAGTTTTTCAATTCATTAATTTTCAAATACAAATAATACACACATATATTATTGGAATCATGCTCTTATTTAGGGAAAATTCTAAACATAGCCCCCGGTTTACTCTTTACAATCCCCACTATTTTAAAAATTATAATATAAATGCGATAGGCCTTTTTTACCCCTTAGCTCCCAAAACCCCAAACTCTATCATAGCCTCTACACTATAGCCCCATCATTTTACAGTATTAAATGTTGCTCATCGACATCATCTAAAAGTTAGCTTATGGAATTTGAATTACTAAATTAAATAAAACTCAACTTTGGATGGAAGCAAGGAAATATAAAATGAATATGAGCAGGGAAAAACTAGAGTTCTGTGATAAGAGTAGTACTCTTCTTGAAGGAATTGCTCTAAAATTTGCACTACATAATCTTCAGTGGAATTCTTGGCCTCCAATCTTTGTTGGATGCGATAGCAAGAGATTAATTGATGGCATTAATGGCAAGGCCGATGTTGTACTTTATGGCGAAATAGTCATTGATGACATCAAAAATATAGCTTGTTTGATGGAGGTGGTGGATTTCAAGCATATCTCAAGATCATGCAATACAACCGCGCATAATATTGCTCACGTACATATAATCAATGTTTTAGTTTACTTCCAAATCATGCTTTGAAGGCAATTAGCTTTGATGTAATTGACTAATTTTCAGTTGATTTATATATTCAATTTTTGCGCTAAAAAATAAAGATGGATATATTATTGAATTAACTCTCTCGCTGAGTTCATCAATGGAATCAACTAATCTCCTAAAAATTTATTGAAAATCTAACGATTCACATTAGTAGGTTTGAGATTTTCCCACTGCCGACGAGATAACAATCGCAATTGTAATAAGATTTAGGATCTCCGATTGTGGGGATGAAGAGTTTTCAATTTCAATGAGATGTGGATCTGGATCATTTTCTCATCTTGGGTGACCACATCAATATCGGGAGCCACTTTCAATTTTTAAAAAAAAAATGCAAATCGAATAGGATATGATTTTATGATTTTTTGTATGTTCCTTTTTCTTTATAGTTATATAAAAATGAATGGAGGCTATATTATAGGAGGCTTTGATATAGTTTTAGGTTTTGGGGACTAAAGGGTAAAAAGGACTTATCATATTTGTTTTTATATTTTTTTAAATAGTAGGGGTTATAAAAAGTAAAACGGAGACTGTATTTAGAATTTTCCCTTGTTTAGAAAGACTAGAGCTGTCGGGCTAGGTCAGGCCCATCAACCAAAAAAAGCCCAGCCTAGCCCGAAACTTAACGTACTGCATTTTTCCAAGCCCAGCCAAGTCCATGAGCAAGCTATTGGATCTAATAGAGGCTCCTTTTTTATTTATAGAAGAAACAAACCTTTTTTTAAATCTAATTAACCAATTAAATAAAAATTTAAAATCATAACTGGATACTTACAAATTAAAACGTATTAATGAATAATACGACTTGAATCTATCAATGAGATCCACTCGTCCAAATTGCATGTGCCAACTGAATGCCAACATCAAATTTGTGTAATTTTAATTATATTTTTCATAAAAATAAAATTTATTAGATTATAATTAATTTTAATTAATATTTATTGTTAAAATTGAAATTTTAAAAAATTATATACCCAAAATTTGGAATAATCAACCCCAAAAATCAATTATACTAACTAAAAAATGAAAGTTAAATACTAAAAAATAATTATAAATCATAATTGAGTGTCATAAATAATAATATAAAATTATTTTAAAGCAAAAGAAATTAAAATTGCAGAAAAAATGAAAGAAAAATTAATAATTTTAATGTTCGGTATATTGTTAGCACAAATAATATTGGGCTAGACGATCTCATCTGTGAATTGTGATTAATTATTTCCTATTTTCACGTAGATACGTCGAATTCTATCACAAGAATATCATGAATTCATGATCAAGATCATTAAACTAACCTGTCCCTAGATTACACCTTTTCCAATATTTTAATACTGAGAATCATTCTAAAAATAAAAATAAAAAAAATATATAAAAACAAAATGAGAAAAAATAAATTCAGTTACATCAACATGATTTCATTTTGCATCACTAACAGAGCACAAAATGTTTAAGCTTGTAATGTCCACATGGAAACACAAGCAACAAACAACATGACAAAGCCACACTAAAACAAGAAACTAAATTTGATAGCCCATTTTATTTATGAAACCAAAATAAGAACTTGAACTAAGTTTAGGAAAATTCTATTAATCGTCCACTTCGAAAAGATACAGAGGGCAGACAGTAGAAAGCAGGAAAAAAAGATCGGGCTTGTGCTCTAGGCTGAAAATTTCGGCCTTCAGGCCCGATGGCCTATCGGGCCATTCCGGCATCTGATGGTGTAATTCTATTCCCAGCCCCTATTTTATTCTTTATAGGACCCGTGAATTTTTAAAATATAAATATTAATAGGATAGACTTTTTTGTCCTTATAGCCATATCACTTAAAACCTGCAAAGAATTATCAAAGTCTCCAACTTAAATCTTCGAAGACTTTTTTTCTGGTTTCCAACTACAAAAAAATCAATACAATACATAATAACTTCCATTGAATGCAACTTCTTGTTGTTCTTGTCTTATCCTTCAATTTAGAAAATGCTTTTTTCAATCTTAGCCGAGAACAATAAACTTTTATTAATTATTATTATATATATATAGATACATAATATATCAAAAATAGATAAAAACTACATCACAACAATGAATTCTTCTTTGGAAAATCGTTTAATAACACTATAACATTTTTTCGGAGTTTCGAGTAAGCGTGGCTGCTAGCAAATTCACTCATGCATTCCTTCCAAATTCCTGGAAAAAATAAAAGTTCGAAATTAAATGAAATTGAAATAAAAAATCTAATTTGAACAATAGCTAAAGAAGAGCAAAGAAGGTAAGATTTGCGAATGTAGTGGAATCTGTGAACCCAGAAGAAGTCGGTGGGAGAATGATAGCATTTGGAAAATCTAATAATACAAAAAAAAATTGCTAACCACTTTTTTATTTTAAATTTATGAAGAAATGGGGATTGTAGGGGGCTATGGGTTTCAAGCGATGGGCTAGAAAGGTAAAATAGTCTATTGTATTAATATTTATATTTTATAAAAAAAAATGGGAAAAATCTAAACATAGACACCATTTTATTCTTTATATCTCCCTTATTTTTTTAAACATAAATATTAATATGGTAAGACTTTTTTACCCTTTAATCCCAACACCTAAAACTCTTATCATAATTTGCTACACATACTATAGCCCCTACCTTTTAATTTTAATTAGATTTATTCTTCTTCGAAGAGCTTTGGGATTATAGTTAAATTCATCAAGAAGTTATCAAAATCCTTATGGCATCTTAAAATTTCTCAAATTCAAGGCATTGATGGTACACATCAAATCCGCCTGAATATACGTATCTAAAATCGTCTTCCATGTTCATGATTTCATGGTTTCGAAGAAGAAAAATTTATAAAAAATATTTATTTCATTTTTTATGAAGACCAATATCCAAATTTCAACTATTGAGTGCAACCAAGCAATTGGTTGAGAGGAGGAGGAATGCGGTGGAGACTGAAGAGGAAAAAGGCAAAACAGGATCTGCACTTCGAAACTACACACCTCAAGAATGGGGGTGAAGTCGTGATCTCAATGCTTATAATACATTTTTTATGATTCAATCACAGTTAATTTGTGTATAGGAATATTATGTTAATTATGCTCTTTTGATCTTTTCCAATCATGGCTGATAATTCTGGGACATCCGTTGGATTTTATGATTCTTGATCGAAGAAAGTAACGTGTTATGAGCAACACAGATTGATTTTGTCGAATGTTTAATTTTATACCAAACAAAAAATAAACTAAATGGAATCATGGTTGTGGAAGATTATATAATCCTGGTTAGAATATAATTTTTTACAGATTTTCCATCAGATTGTGAATAAGGTGAGGGCTACGAAAGCTTATCTAATTAAAATTTGAAGGGTGGGGTTATAGTTTGTGGGGGCTATGATATAATTTAGGTGTTAGGGCTAAGGGATAAGATAGTCTTATCATATTAATATTTATATTTAAAAAATAATCGGGGCTATAAAGAGTAAAACGGGGACTGTGTTTAGAATTTTCTAAAAAAATGAGGGTTGTGTCTAGAATTTCTCCATCTAATGTAACACCTAGCCCAAACAAAAAAAGATCTAGCCTAATCTTAAGGGATAATTTCACTTTTAGACCCACTATGATAGAGTCAAAATATTTTTGATCTCATATCTTTCATTTTTGGTCTCATAATTTATTAGCTCGACACTTTTAACTACTTGCCAATATACGATTTTTGTTCAGCAAAATTCTCGACAAAATATATGGAAAAAAACTATCGAAAAAAATAAGAAAAAATATACTGTTAGTTTTAGGACTAAAAATGTTGAAAAAAAAACACTTGGGACCAAAAGTGTCGAGCTAATAAATTATGGGACACAAAAAACGTAAGATATGAGACCAAAAGTGTCGAGTTAATAAACTATGAGACAAAAAACAAAAGATATGGGACCAAAAATGTTTTGACCCTATTCTAATGGGACTAAAAGTGAAATTATCCCCCAATCTTAAAGTCGGGTAGATTGGGCCAATTTTTATAGCTCTACTGGCAAGTATAAAATATAACTTTGCAATTCAATAATTTCAATTAAGCAAATGGGAGGAAGTTAGAGGACACGCTCTTAGTTAAAAAATGACCCAATACTTTCACTTTTGATCCAAAAAAAAAAGTGCAAAATGACCCTAAGATGTAATACCATTTAAAATGCTTAACTAATCAAAAGAACCATTATTTCTAAAATCCCCAAATCGTTTCCTCTCACTCACCTACAAGTGTCCCAACTTCACCAAAATTGATTGAGCTTTCGGAATCAAGAATTTAGGTGGGGGCTCATGGTTTCTGCATCAAAAATGTTTTTGGAGTGAAGCCCATGTAGTCTCGTTTTAACCTCACTGGAATTACAATGGAAGTACAGAAAGGTAGAAGTATAGAGGAATAACAATTACAATATTTAACTGAATTTAAACAAAGCAAGAATATTAAGAACCGATGTGTAGATTCCGGTTCCGGCAAGCCGAGTCGAGGGGACCTCTTTCCGCAAGACAAATACGCACCGGCTAGTGCTCACGGTTTGGCGGTTGTCTTTCAAAGATGAAATGGCTTCGTCCTTCCGGCAGTAGCACCACAAATCCGGCAAGGTTCCGGCGAACTAGACAACGTCGAGAACTGGGAGCTTTGACTCGAAAGGATTCGTATGCAACAATATGAAGTGTGATCGATTATGCAGAATGTCCTATTTATAGGCACATCTCCACTGCAGGGGACAGCTAGGGTTTGAGGGCATTCAAACCTGGTGTTGTAACCCCCCTGGAGTTATAGCTCTGCCATTAAGCCCTTCAGGAGTTACCTTCTGCAGATCCCGACAGGTGTCCCTTGTCGGCTCGGATCCCAACACGTGTCCAGGGCAGCTGCAGACTTTAACTCCCGACATGAGTTACTTTCGGTTATTATCCAGCCCACTAACTCCACCAGCTCCAGATGATGGCAGTTACCTGAAGGCTCCACCAGCTCCAGTGGCAGTTACTCACTTGAAGGCTCTTAACTCATGGGAGTTACACCCTTCAAGCTGGACATGCACCATGTGCACCCACGACCCGGTCCACAGCCGTTATAGACCCGAATAGTCGATCTGCTGACCCGCTCCACGACCCGACTGTTTCTGTACCGTAAAACTGATACGGCTAAGCCCCGGAAGCCCACTTACGCCCAAAGTCCACCCAAAGTCCAATTGCCAAGATCCAAGTCCGAGGACAAGGACGAGACGAGACGAGCTGAGCAAGGGCACGGGCACGGGCAGGCGCGTGCGTGTGGGCTCATGGCCCACATCCTTGTGCACTTGATTACTCCACTTAAGTGTTAATACACTTAAATACACTTCTTAATTTGATTAAGAAATCAATGTGGGATTATTTAATGTGTCTTAAACACATTATCCCACACACCATAAATGCCCAATCGTGTGACCAACTTTAACCATTTATTTCTCACTCACCGAAAATCGGATTTGAGCAAATAAAAATACTACGATTATCTACTCACGACATAGAGTAATCGTACGGTATTTAATTTCTCCAAAATTAAATATTCCGGTCATGAAAAATCAGATAAAATGAGTCACACTCACTTTATTAAATCCTATTTTCCAACAATCCCCCACATGAGTGGAAATAGTGCATGCATGTATGCAGACAAGCAGCCCAGTTCTCTTAGAAACACAACTGCACCAGGATAGGTAGCTTGTGACTTTGAACCTTCCATATTCCAACACTATGGAGTATACCGGTTGTTTAGTGGACATGATGCCTTGAACTATACATCCTTAGTGTATACCGAGACAATAGTATTGAAAACAGCTGTATATCAAACATTATCTGTTCTCACGTTTGTGTCCTTTTCAGGCCATGGACAACCTCTTTGAGTTCATAAGTATCTCTTTAGAAGCGGCCCCACTTCTCACTTATATAGGTGATCTCCTCTTCCGAGTATCCTGCCATACTCCACCTCATTAGGTTTAGGAATCATTAAAAGTCATATGACTTATCCTCACCACATTGACAGGTGTGCACTTGGTTTATCCACAGGGAAATGTACACTTATAATTTTCCAAGTGCTACCAAACCGAATGTTTGTAGCTTAGTTTTCCCATTGAACCAAGTTCTTGGGATCTCCAATCATCATGGTTGGGTTACCACTACAAGCACTCTTAGAGTGTGGATTTCAAACACATTCCCTCTAGCAACTTAGCCATTTGATCTCGGTTTAACCCTTTGGTTAGCGGATCCGCTAGATTATCTATTGACTTCACATAGTCAACTGAGATAATCCCACTTGAGATCATATGCCTCACGTATTATGCCTCCGACGTATGTGTCGAGACTTACCATTGTACATAGCATTGTGTGCCCTTCCGATAGCCGCTTGACTATCACAATGAATCATCACTGACGACACTGGTTTTTTCCAGCATGGAATGTCTTCTAGAAAGTTGCGAAGCCATTCTACTTCTTCACACGCTTTATCCAAAGTGATAAACTTAGATTCCATGGTAGAACGGGCTATACAAGTCTGTTTCGTGGATTTCTATGACACTGCTCCACCTCCGATAGTGAAAACAAATCCACTAGTCGAAAATGAGTCTTTTGTGTCTGATATCCAATTCGCATCACTGTACCCTTCAAGTACAGGAGGAAACCTTGTATACTGCAGCCCGAAGTTCAAAGTATACTTCAAGTATCTTAGAACTCATACTAGAGCTTTCCAATGTTCTTTGCTTGGATTGCTCGTGTACCGACTCAACTTGTTCACAGAACATGCAAGATCAGATCTAGTGCAGTTAGTGATATACATCAAACTCCCAATGACCCTTGCATATTCTTCTTGAGCTACCGGTTCTCCTCGGTTTTTGCTCAAGTGTACATTGAGTTCCAACGGGGTCTTAGCCGGCGGACTATCAAAAGCGTTGAATTTCTTAAGCACTTTCTCTATGTAATGAGATTGTGTTAAGACAATTCCACCACTTGTCCGTACTATCTTGATCCCTAAAATCACATAGGCTAAGCCCATATCTTTCATGTCGAAATTTCGTTTCAACATTTGTTTCGTTTCAACAATCACTTGGTGTCCACTGCCTATGATTAACATGTCGTCTACATAAAGACAGACTATGACATAGCCATTAGAACTGCTCTTTATATACACACATTTATCACACTCATTGATTTTGAAACCATTTGATAACATCATGTTATCAAACTTCAGGTGCCACTGAATAGGTGTTTGTTTCAAACCGTATAACGATCTAACAAGCTTACACACCTTTCGTTCTTGCCCTGGTGCAACAAACCCTTCAGGTTGTTCCATGTATATTTCATCCTCCAACTCACCATTCAGAAACGCAGTTTTTACATCCATCTGATGAATTTCAAGATTGTGCAAAGCAGCAATCGCTAAAAGCACCCGAATAGATGTAATCCTTGTTACTGGTGAGTAGGTATCGAAGAAATCATACCCCTCTTTTTGTTTAAAGCCTTTGGCAACCAAACGAGCTTTATACTTGTCAACAGAACCATCTGTCTTATATTTTCATTTTAGGATCCATTTGTATCCTAACGGCTTACACCCACTTGGGAGATCTGTCAACTCCCAAGTGTGATTTTGCATGATGAAATCAATTTCACTGTTGATAGCTTCTTTCCAGAACGCAGCATCTGGACTAGATAGAGCTTCTTTCAAAGACTTTGGCTCATCATCTAGCATATAGGTGATGAAATCCGGACCAAAGGTCTTAGCCGTCCTAGCTCGCTTACTACGTCTCGGTTCTTCATCCACAGGATCAGAACTAGTAGTAGCTTCAGAGGTTCGTTTCTCAGAACTACCTTCTGTCCTATCCTTATTCTTACAAGGATAGACATTCTCGAAGAATATAGCATTCCTCGACTCCATCATCGTTCCTTCAGTCAACTCGGGAATCTCTGATTTATGAATAAGAAAACGATATGCACTACTGTTAAGTGCATACCCAATAAAGATACAATCAACCGTTTTAGGGCCGATTCTAACTTGTTTAGGAAGTGGCACTTCAACCTTAGCCAAACACCCCCACACTTTGAGGTATTTATAAGACAGCGTGCGTCCTTTCCACAACTCGTAAGGCGTCACATCCTTACCCTTAAGTGGAATTTTGTTCAGGATATAGTTGGCTGTCAACACAGCTTCCTCCCACAAGTTCTGTGGTAATCCCGAACTTATCAACAAAGCATTCATCATCTCCTTAAGAGTTTGGTTTTTGCGTTCAGCAACACCATTAGACTGTGGTGAATACGGTGCCGTAGTTTGATGAATTATACCCGCCTCTGCGCATAACTCTTCAAACGGGGCAACATACTCTCCATCTCTATCACTTCGAATTGCTTTAATTCGACTGCTTAGTTGATTTTCGGCTTCATTTTTGAAGTTCTTAAAAGCTTCAATCGCCTCATCTTTACTTCTTAAAAGATAAAGATAACAATATTTTGTGCAATCGTCAATAAAAGTAATAAAGTACTTTTTACCGCCTCTAGTTTGCACAAACTTTAAATCACACACGTCTGTGTGAATTAACTCTAGAGGTTTAGTGCTCCGTTCAATTGATTGAAATGGTAACTTAGCCAATTTAGCTTCAACACAAACTTCACATTTGTTTTGTGTATTAAATTGGTTCACTTTTAGCAAATCTAAATTTACTAAGCGTTTTATAGCATTTAGATTAACGTGTCCTAATCTACAATGCCATAAATCCGAGCACTCAACAAGCAGGTAAACAGAAGAAGCAATTTTATTAGCATTTTCTTTTGCCACACGACGCATCGCCATTACATTCATTTTGAAAAGTCCATTGGCGAGATAGCCCCGACCAAGGAACCTTCCGTACTTGCTCAAAATAAACTTTTCAAACTCAAACACTAGTCTAAAATCATGATTGACTAATAGCGAGCCTGAAACCAGATTCTTGCGGATGTCCGGAACATGCAGCACATCCTTCAAAGTCAGCTCTTGGCCTGAAGTCAGCTTCAAAACCACGTTGCCCACACCAACCACTTCAGACGAGGCTTGGTTCCCCATGTGCAACTTTCTACCTTCTACAACTTTGTAGGTAGCAAACGAGCTCTTGTCCGAGGAAACGTGACAAGTAGCCCCGGTGTCGACGAACCACTCTCTCGGGTTGTCCACGTGATTGGCCTCGAACACAACGACAGCCAAATCATTGTCATCCCAATAATCTTGTCGGGCCTTGCCTTTGCCTTTGTTGTTATGTTCCACCAAATGCGCACCATAGTTAGTACGTTTCTTCTTTGGAGCCGTGTAATGTTTGGACATGTGCCCCGGCTTGTCACAATTGAAGCAATTGCCGTTGAACTTTGTCATTGGCTTCTTCCCTTTGTCAACTTGACCCGGGCGCTTCCTTTTGTTGCTATTTGATGGTCCACGACGTTCCATCAAATTAGCCTTGGCCTCGATCGGGACTCATGGTCTCGGATCCTCCTTTCGGTTATCGGCTTCAATTCGAAGCTTAACCACAAGATCTTCAAGAGTCATCTCCTTTCGTTTGTGTTTGAGATAGCTCTTGAAATCCTTCCAACACGGTGGCAACTTCTCAATCACCGCAGCAACGGTGAAAGAGTCGGGAATGACCATCCCTTTAGCATGAACGTCGTGCACAATGAGCTGAAGCTCTTGCACTTGGTCCATTACTGACCGGGTGTCCACCATTTTATAGTCGAGGAACTTTGCCACCACGAACTTCTTAGTTCCGGCATCCTCAGTTTTGTACTTCTTTTCTAGAGCTTCCCACAGTTCCTTAGCACTAGTTACATTTCCGTATACAGAGTATAAACTATCTACTAAGCCATTAAGAACATAATTTTTACAAAGAAAATCGCCATTGATCCATTGATCGTACGCCGTTCGTTTGTTGACGTCCGGCTCATTTTCTTCGACCATAGGAGCCTCCTCCTTGAGGTATCCAGCAACTCCGAGCGTGGTTAGGTAGAAGAACATCTTCTGCTGCCACCTCTTGAAGTCCAACCCGGAGAACTTTTCTGGCTTCTCGGCTTGGCCATGGGGAATGGTCCTTGGAGCAACGGTGTTGGATGAAGACGATATTCCATCAAAGGTAGTTGATTAATTTTAGTCTTAGGTATTTGTCTTGCGATTGTAGTCTCGTTTTAACCTCACTGGAATTACAATGGAAGTACAAAAAGGTAGAAGTATAGAGGAATAACAATTACAATATTTAACTGAATTTAAACAAAGCAAGAATATTAAGAACTGATGTGCAGATTCCGGTTCCGACAAGCCGAGTCGAGGGAACCTCTTTCCGCAAGACAAATACGTCCCGGCTAGTGCTCACGGTTTGGCGGTTGTCTTTCAAAGATGAAACGGCTTCGTCCTTCAGGCAGTAGCACCACAAATCTGGCAAGGTTCCGGCAAACTAGACAACGTCGAGAACTGGGAGCTTTGACTCGAAAGGATTCGTATGCAACAATATGAAGTGTGATCGATTATGCAGAATGTGGCCTTTGGATCCATGCAGGATGTCCTATTTATAGGCACATCTCCACTGCAGGGGACAACTAGGGTTTGAGGGCATTCAAACCCGGTGTTGTAACCCCCCTGGAGTTATAGCTCTGCCATTAAGCCCTTCAGGAGTTACCTTCTGCAAATCCCGACAGGTGTCCCTTGTCGGCTCGGATCCCAACACGTGTCCAGGGCAGCTGTAGACTTTGACTCCCGAAAGGAGTTACTTTCGGTTATTGTCCAGCCCACTAACTCCACCAGCTCCAGATGGCAGTTACCTGAAGGCTCCACCAGCTCCAGTGGCAGTTACTCACTTGAAGGCTCTTAACTCATGGGAGTTACACCCTTCAAGCTGGACATGCACCATGTGCACCCACGACCCGGTCCACAGCCGTTATAGACCCGGATAGTCGATCCGCCGACCCGCTCCATGACCCGACTGTTTCTGTACCGTAAAACTGATACGGCTAAGCTCCGGAAGCCCATGTATGCCCAAAGTCCAATTGCCAAGATCCAAGTCCGAGGACAAGGACGAGACGAGACGAGCCGGGCAAGGGCAAGGGCACGGGCTCGGGCTCGGGCTCGGGCTCGGGCACGGGCGGGCGCGCGCGTGTGTGCGCGTGTGGGCTCATGGCCCACATCCTTGTGCACTTGATTACTCCACTTAAGTGTTAATACACTTAAATACACTTCTTAATTTGATTAAGAAATCAATGTGGGATTATTTAATGTGTCTTAAACACATTATCCCACACACCATAAATGCCCAATCGTGTGACCAACTTTAACCATTTATTTCTCACTCACCGAAAATCGGATTTGAGCAAATAAAAATACTACGATTATCTACTCACGACATAGAGTAATCGTACGGTATTTAATTTCTCCAAAATTAAATATCCCGATCACGAAAAATCGGATAAAATGAGTCACACTCACTTTATTAAATCCTATTTTCCAACAGCCCATTGAAAAATCTTGGAGAATTTAGAAAAGATGAAATGGACGGGCATGAATTGTTGGTGGGAAAGAGAAATCAAGTTTGATCTGACATTATAGCTTGTTTGTTGGTTACTACTCTAAATATATTCCTTAGGATTTCTTGAGAGAATTTTTGTAATAGGTTAAGCTGCAATTATTACAAAAAAATGAAGATTTGTCTAGGTCAAAAGTACAATGTTTTATACGACTGAAAGTG
The DNA here is from genome assembly GCA_026008535.1 of Perilla frutescens. NCBI lineage: Eukaryota > Viridiplantae > Streptophyta > Magnoliopsida > Lamiales > Lamiaceae > Perilla > Perilla frutescens. The sequence goes on from BRKX01000012.1 coordinate 38,171,873, forward strand.
TAACTCAATATATCATGATGATGAGACCATTTTTAAGAACCCGAATTTTTGTTTGGGATGAGAAAATGAGAGTATTGGGACTATTTTCAAGTGAGGGTATGTCCCCTGACATCTAGAATGCAATTTTCTCACCAAATGGCAGTTCAATCCTGCAATTTGATTTTCTGTCTACATAATTCAAAAGAAGAAACCACTCGTTTGGAAATTTCATATCTAGGACTAGGAGGATATAGCAATGAATTCAGTATGGATTTAAAAATGGTTTTTTTCGCCTAAATTATCGGGTCATTTATGTTAAAATATTCAAACGTTTGGAATTAAATTGTTAATATTAAACGTTAGGTTATTTCTGTTAGAATATTCAAATGTTGGAAATTAAATTGTAATTATTAAAATGTTGGGTTATTTTTATTAAATCTTCAAACGTTGGGAATTAAATTGTAATTTGCCCTTAATTTATATATACTTTGTGTAAATTGGATTAAAAATGAGAAATGTAGAATTATTTAAAGTTTGGGTAATTTGATGATATCAGCGGACATTAGAGCATCCACTATGGTGCTACCCCATAGTGATGCCACATGTGTGCCACATCATCAATCACTTCTTTTTTTAATTACTCAATATTTTCTCCACTATGGTGCTACCTCACTTTTAACTATTTATGGACCCCACTCTTTAATTCAAGAACCAAAAATACAAAAAGGGAGGAGAGAGAAAGCACCAAAAATGCAAAAAGGGAGGAGAGAGAAAATTTTTGGGCCCACTATTTAATTGAAGAACCAGGTGCTTGCACAAGGGACTCATTCCTTATTTTGCTACCTTGATTTGTGTTCCACTATGGTGGAACCTGGTGCTTATTTTGCCACATAGATATAAGCACCTCCCCACAGTGAATGCTCTTAATGGAAGATTATTGTTGTTGATAGAATTTATTGTCAATATTTGATCATTAAAGATTAGAATTGTCCGTCGGGCCAGAACATGAGGCGGCCCGGCCCTTCGAATACGTACGCTTCCACGTTACTATTAATTTATTTCATCTTCTCCGATAATCATGTGATTGAAACTGGTGGGGAATTTAGTTTGAGATGGAGCTAGCAGTTGGGGTTGCAATTTTAGAGCCATATCTATATTCTGAAACTGCTGATTGTCTGGATTTTAGACCTCCCAAAAACATGCTATCTCGAAAGCATTCCACAATTAATTAATTAATTAATTAATTCTACACAAATGAATCGAATATACACACTTTCCCTTTTTGAGATATATCATTTTCTCCATTCATTTGGTTTTCTTGCATTCTCGTGAAACACCTCAAATTTCATTTATTCTATTACCTGTCAAAACGTACAGACAAAAAATTTAAATTACTACAAAAATAAAATTATATTATATCATTCATAACATTTTGGTGTTCTAAATTTAATCAGTTATAACGTTATGTTATAACGGAACACGCTTAACTATAGCTAAATAGATTCTATTGTTTGGTGTTCTAGATTCACTCAGTTATGGAGTATTATCATCCCTTCACCTAAAAACATATGAAAAAAAATATATACATTTTTTAATGCCCACATATTGGGCTTTTTTGAATTTTTTTTAAATAATAAAAAATTTCAAAATTAACGAAACAGTATCAATTTTTTCAAAATTTTTGTAAATATAATATTTGATCAATTTTACGGTCCGAAAATCTTACGTAATTGATCGTATTTTAAGATTTATTGACTGGATGATTTTTTTCACATGTTGGGGAAATAAAACTATAAAATACAATCTATTACATATGGTTTTCGGACCGGAAAATTGAATAAATATTAAATTTGTAAAAATTTTGAAAATTTTGGTACTGTTTTATTAATTTTAAAAAAATGGGATAATTTTTAAGATAGCTCAAAATGTATATATCAAAGTGTAATTTTTTCAAAAAATTTTATTTATTAATGAAACATACATAAAATGACAGAAAGAGGCAATATAGTAGTGTAGTTGAACTTCAAAGTTTATAGGCGTTGATGAATTATAGAATGCTGGAAAAAAAATTCAAACGAAACAACATTTGGATCCTTTGCGAGATAATTTCGATTTTGGTCCCATAGGACATGGAGTTTTCCGCTTTTGGTCTCAATACTATCAGTTTTGGTCATTTTTCAAAAATATTACCCAAAACTAGTCTCATAGGTTTATTGTTGTCGATTTTGATCCCATGAATTTAACGTCAGTTTTAAGAATTGACGGAAATATCACAATTCACACACGACTCACGTGCGTGTCTTGTGGAGGAAAAATTAGACCTAAATCCCCAATTTTGCACAAATAGAACACATATGCGGTTCCGGTTATAAAACCGTAACCGGCAACCGCCTTAGCACGGTGCGGTTACGGTTCCGGCCTTCCGAAACCGCCTAATCGGCGGTTTCTAACCGGAACCAACCGAAACCGTGGGCACCACTATCGTGCACAATCTGTGACATTCGCTACTTTCAGTTATTGAATCGTCGCTCTTCCAATTGAAACATCATAAGTTCGAATTGCACGGTTTTCACATTAACGCGTTTTATATGCGCATGCGTACTATAAGTGAGTTTGAATTCTACTAGTTTTTTCTAGACCGCTACTTTATGCACATCTATAAGTACTGGGTATTAAAACTATATAAAAAAACTATGGTTAATTATTGAAAAATTCATGAATTTTGACGAAATTACAATTAGTTAGATATGAACTTGGAAACACTACAATAATAACTCAACTTTTTTACTGTAACAAAATAGACATGTCATCACATGATCGATATTTTCCGCATGGTAAGCTTTATGCTTAATTAAGGTAATTAAATGAATAAAAAAATAAACACATAAAGTTAACAAGTCAATGATAAATCAGTCAACAAGTTAACCATAATCTTGTTATCAAAAGTTAAGGACATTTTCAATGTTAAATATCTATTTGGTATAAATTCTGTACTAAATAGGTGCAATTTCAACACTAAATTTTTTGACAACTTCAATCATCTACACCAAATATTACATTAAATAAGAATATTCTTAAAAAGATTTTATTTTGTTTTATAATTGAAATATGAATATGCTTAATGATTAAGTATTCTTTTAAAAATGATAATTATTCAAAATTAACAAGTATTATATACTTTCAAAAAATTATATTTAATATTAAAAAATTGAATACTATTAAAAAATAGTAAAATATAATGTGCTTAAAATAATAAAAATACTTTAAGTGATCATCAAACTCTTATAATTAGTGAAAAATATTACGAGACTACAACACTTATGAAAATACATATATTTTGGCCTCAATGCTCAAAATTAGTATATTTTTGCCACATGTGTTCCACTAATGCATTTCGAAGTGCAATGTGAACATCTTTGTTCTTAATTTCTCTATATCAAGTAAGAAATTTGTTGAACCGAATACTATTATTTGTAGTGTGTTGTTAAGTTAATTTGTAATAAATTGGGATGTTTGAGATTTTATTCTATCTATTATGTTTAATTAATTGTATTTTTATTGAAATTATTTATTTATTTATTTAGATATTTTATAATTTAAATTAAGTAAATAAATAAACCATTTAACAATGATTTTAAATAATAAAATACTTCATCAAATGTCGTCGGACCACTACAAGAATAGAGCATTATAGCGAAGGAAATGACAACAGAATCAATTTCGTCAACACGAACGACGAAAAGGTGACGGATGTAGCGGGCGCCACGTGGGGCGACAGAATTAGCGACGAACTTACCGTCGCCACATAAGGTGACGAACTTATTCCATCATCTTATGTTATTTTTTTTTTTAATTTTTTTAATAACGGGAAAATAGTCCATCGCCTTATTTTTTTTTTAATTTTTTTAATTCTAAAAAATAAGGCGACGGAATAGTTTCGTCACCTTATTTATTTTTAATTTAATAAGAACGGGCGACGGAATGATCCATCACTTTATTTGTTTTTAATTTTAATTTTAATTTAATAAGAACGGGCGACGGACCATTCCGTCGCCAATTTCGTCGCCCCGTTTCATAATTATCGACTGCGGAACCCTTCTTCCCCATCCCCTCCCCCCAATTCACCCTAACCCTAATCGAATCTCCCCCACCGGCGACGCGAACGGCGATCCCCCCAGCCGCCGACTCCCTCTCTCTCCCTCTCCTCCTCTCTCTCTCGATGTGTCTCTACCTGACAAGAGCCGCCTGAAGCTGCCGACGTGGATCTCCCAGCCGCCGACCAATCGCCAACGAGCCCGCCTCCCGTCACCGTCGCCGACAGTAAGTTGCTGATTTCCCTTCTTTTTTTTTTAAATTTCATTTTGTGGTATTGTTTAATTGCTGTTTGATTTTTGTTTTTAATTTTATATGCTGTTTAATAATGTTTTGATGTTGTTGTTTTATGTTTTTTTTCTTAATTTTAATTTATATGCTGTTTGTTTTTTTACAAATTATGCTAACAGATTAAAGCTGATTTCGATGTAAGAGTAATAATCCATATTTAAGATATCTGAAAATGGTAGGAACTGGCTATATTTATTTAAATAGTCAATGATGTTTAGTAAATAATGAAAAAGATAGCAGTTTTAGTTTTATTTTTTAATTTGATTAATTTTATTCTTTCATTATTAATTTATTATGTATTTATGTGTATCCACTATATAAATGTGCTTGAAGGAAATACTATTCTGTTGCTGATCAATTATACCCCAAAAACTTCATTCTCAAAAAAATTAAAATAAAAGAAGAAAAGAGATAACAGAATAGAAAATTGAAATAAATATATGCAATCTTTATACATCTTGTTGGCTGGAAGTGTACTGGCCCAATATATATTAATTTATTTATAGCCCAAGCTCATGTGAATTTAATCAAACTACTATATCCCGTGCGATGAAAGTGAATTAATTTTGTAATTTGTAATGTTAACGTTAGAAGAAATTACGTTGTTATATGTCAAAGGAAACAAAATAGTTATATAAAAAAGGAATTATAACTTACAGTAAATCATTTAAGTAGATAATAAAAGAATGAGTAGGGTTAATTGCTAAAATAATCATCAAATTTCCACAAAATTGTAAAATTAACAGGATATTTAAATGTATGTAATTAAGAAATTAATTTTTAAAACGGATATCATTCAACATCCTTCAAAATTTTTAGTGCGAGTTTGTAATTTGATTGTTCTAACTGAAAAAATTGAGGGATGTTCAATAACATTTTTAACCAAGAGTTGATGTTTTAATTATTTACATTTAAAAGTTGTGTTATGTAGAGAATTGTGTATTGTGTATTTTATTAATAACCCTAAATATTAATTAAAAGAAATAAATGTGTTTAAATAGAGTGCAAATTTTTGAAAGCATGTTTGTTGAATTTATTTAAGCATGTTAATTTATTGAATTTATTTAAGCATGTTAGTTAAATGGGACGAGGGCCCCTGGATCCCGCTATTTTAATTGTACGTATTTATATTGGGACGAGGGCCCCTGGATCCCTCTGGTGTTTGGTTTTTGCTAGTTAATCCCAGAACCTAGTTAAGTTACGTCGATAACTTGGTCAAAATATAGGTTTCACGTCGTTATGCTGCCAAATTTTTTTCCTAATTAATTTTATAATTAATTTTTTTCACATGGTTATGCTAGTTCTTCATGACTTTGTCTTTATGAGTTATTTTTATCAGATGACTAGAGGTGGTGGATCTCACAGAGCTAGGTCTCGAGCGCTGTCATCTATGGAATCCGCTGGCGGTACCATTGATGACAGGGTCGGTCAGGTTGGGACCGATGCTACGTGTTAGGAAAAACTATTAAGGGTTTTTCTGACTGGGATTTTGATTAGATATCGAAATATATCAAAATATGCAAAGAGCCCTGAAAAATTGAACAGGAATCAAGCAGAAAACTAAGGATGATCATATAAAAAAATCGAGCTATCAAAGTCTGAAAATGATCAATCCATGAGAGGAAAAGAAAAGAAAAGAGAGAAAAGAAAAGAAATAAAAAAAGGGAGAGAAATCAGCCAAGATCTGAGAAAAGAAAAGAGAGAGAAAAGAAAAGAAAAAAAAAATCCAGCCACAAGAGCTGTTGAAAAGAGAGAGATTGTAGCTTGCTAGATCAATTAACAAGATAAACTGAAAGTTGCAGGTACTATCAAGTCTGGAGTACCAAATGCCATCAGTCTACAGTCATGAACTGAAGGAGGCACAAGCCAAGAAGTGCTCATTTCCAGCTGAAGCTACCAGTTCAAGGCACCAGCCCAAAAGTGCCCAAGTTCCAGTTGAAGAGAAGTTCCAGCTGAAGACAGTCCCAGCTAAAGAAGATTACCAGCTGCAGAGAAGACCAAGTCAGAGCTGAAGAAAATGCCAGCTTAAGAAGAATACCAACTGAAGAAAAATACCAACTGAAGAGGAGATCAAATCAGAACTGAAGGACATACCAGTTTAAGACAAATTCCAGCTGAAAGAAATACCAGCTAAAGAATGGACCAGTTCGAGTTGAAGAATATGCCAACTCAAGGGAATTCCAGCTGAAGAAGAAATGCCAGCTGAAGGGTGTATCAATCCAAGGTCCGAGCTGAAGGAGATACCAGCTCAAGAAGTCCCAGCTGAAGAATGAAGTTCCAGCTGAAGAAGTACCAGTTCGAAGGATACCAGCTGAAGACGCATCAGTTCTGAAGTCCAACTGAAGAAGCGCCAGCCCCCAAACTGAAGACCAGTCCAAAGAAGTTCTAGCTGAAGAGACACCAGTCCAGAATACCAGCCGAAGAACACTGGTTCAAACTGCCACCTGAAGCAAACCAAACTGGAGCTCAAAAAGCATCAAGCCAGAGTCCAGAACTGCCAGCTGAAGATGATCTAAACTGGAGATTTCCAAACTGCCAAGGATGCGCAGAACTGACAGACAAGAAACTGAAGATTCTGACTGACAGACAAAGCCCAGAACTGAAGATCAAGACAGAAGCTGTAACTGAAATTCAAATTTTAGAAAATCCAACAAGAAGATCTTGAAGTTACTGCAACCAAGATCTTTGATCAAAAGCTTGTCAGAAGCACAAAGGCTACTCAACGGCTCTCTTTAAATGAAAGACCCTCAACGGCTTTATCATTTATGATCACACAGTGATCATCAACGGTCACCAGCCACTCATCTATAAAAGATGAGCAACCCAGAAGATGACCGTGACTTTTGACTTCAAGAGAAATAGTGCTCAGACTTTTAGCGAAGACGTTCGCCAAAGTTCTAAAGCCTCATGCTCAAAACTCTGCAAAAGCAAAAGTCCAACTGACGAGAAGGAGCCAGATCGCTCATCAAGCTAGCTGTTGAAGAAATCCAGCCAGAGCAATTCTCTCAATTCAAGTTCTGCAACGATCAACTACCCAGCTCAAGCAGCAGACGCGCAAAGGAGCACATCAGTTGATACCAGATTCAAGACTGTCTTCTTGAAGATCGAAAGAGATCTAAAACCTTGTAAAGACGGGCAATAGCACCTAAAGTCTCAGCGAGCAGTTGAGATCGATAAGTGTGAGCTGTCGACCTAAAAACCGGCTGAGGAGGTAACTTGCGTTGGTTCGTTACTTCCAGGACATCAACAGTTAGAAAGGAATCCGTGACTCGTAAAGTCACCGACAGCCAGTTCCAACACCTGTCTTCACTGGATAACTGTAATAAAGGAACTTTACACTTGCATAGTTAATTGCCCTTCTGCGGAAGAAAGAGAGGATGTAGAAGTTGAGCTTCGAACCTCTATAAAATTGCTTGTGTGCGCTGCTTTACTTCTCAGTTTCAGCTGCATGTTTTAAACTGCACACCTCTAGCACACATAGCACTCCGAGCTAGCTGATCATCTCAACTAATCTCCCAACAGCACGGATAACTTAGCGAGTCAATCGGGCCCTGAATATTCTGCAATTATTGTTAAGTTTTTGGATCAGTTTATTCACCTCCCCACTCTAAACTGATTCTGACTCACCCCGGGACCAACACTATGGGAGAGGAGTCCCGTACTGTTGACTCGAGATAGGAGCTTGGGCTCGAGACTGTGGGAAAGGATAGGTATGTTGAGATATATATCAATATATCTAATTAATTTATTTTATGTATATTATAATTAAATCTAATTTGCATTTTCAAAGTCATGAGGCCTTCAAATGCCTGTTTGAGGGCAATTACAACTATCTTCAAGAGGTATATGCATCCTACGGGCTTCGCTTGGAAGAGGGTGCCCATGGATATGAGGATGTTGTATTGGGCTGAGTTCAAGGTAAAAAATTGATTTATATGTATTTGTTCTATCTAATATCGTTATTAACATCGTTGTTTATTGATGTGTTAATACAGAAGGAGTTTAGGTGGTCAGTCCCTAATGAAGAGGTGCTTCCGCTCTTCTGGAAGAAGTGCCAGGACCAGTACATGGACATGGTGTACCACATGAAGAAGGATGACTACCATGCGGGTAAAAAGCCCGATTTTGTGCGCCATGAGGACTGGCTTGCCTGGATAGCTTACTGGCAGGCGGAGGAGACTCAGGATAAGGCTTGCCTGGCCAAGAGAAACCGCAACACCGAGCCCGATGGACCATGATCATCTAGCCAGACTCACCACGAAGGCGCCAGATCTTACGTGGATCATATGTGTGATCTGGTACGAGTTATAATAATTATTCAAGTTTATAGTATAATAAATTAACACTTTCTAATGGATTTCATTTTATTTTGTTGAATCAGGCTACAGAGCAACATTTGTCCGAGTGGGAGACGCGCTACCAAACCTATCTCAAGCTTCACTGCCCAGACGACCTTTGAACCACAGCCAAGACGAGGGAGAAAAGGGTAAGTTTTTACTAATATTTTAATATATATATATATATATATAAATACGTATATACAAATAAATTATATTAAAAAATGAATTACATTTATCCTGATAAATACAGGATAAATGTGACGCCTTGGCTGCTGAGTGGATAGCGGATGGCAAAGAGCCGGATATGGGGCGAGATTTTCCGCCAGGTGGTGGTGCCTGACAGGAAGGGGCGCGCTATTGGGCTGGGGAACATGGCCCCTGCCATTCGTCGCCCTTCTACTATAGCTGGAGGATCCTCCTCGTTATCGAGCCTGGGCTCCGGATCGTTGTACACCCAAGCAGAGCTCGATGCTCATCTGCCTGAGATGTAGGCTCAGATAGACGAGAAGCTGAGTGCCCTACACGCGTCTATGGAGCAGGTGTTGGAGAAGCAGGCCAGGATGGAGTCCCTACTTGAGCGCCTTCTCAGACAGCAAGCGAGTGGTGCTGGTGACGGATCCGGAGAGTCTGGTAGCGGATCCGGAAGGCAGAATAATGGGTCGAGCACATAGTTGTATTGCTACTGTTATACATTTATACATGTATTATACATTTATATTAAATTATGTATAATTATATATATATATATATTAGTTTTATGATCTTTTATTATGTTTGGGTACAAATAAATATTTAAAAAGAAAAAGGAATTAAAAAATCCGAATAAAAAAAACCGAATTAATAAAAAAAAATAGCGACGGAATGTTCTGTTGCCTGATTTTTTATTTTATAAATTAAATTATTTTTTTTAATTTGGCGAAGGAAAATGGCCGTCGCCAATAAAGGCGACGAAACACGTCCGTCGCCTTATTGGTCATCCCAAATTTGCGATGATTTACGACGACACTTTAAGGCAACGGAATATTCCGTCGCTAAGTTCGTCGCTATATTTGGCGATGGAATATTCCATCGCCTTCTTTTTTTAGTGACTGAATTTACGTGACGTACATATTCTGCCGCCATTCCGTTGCCCGTTAAATTAGCGACGAAAATTTGGTATGAATTTCTTGTAATGGACCCGTCAGCACCAATTTGATACAACACCAAAATCTGCCCCAAATTTAGGGTAGGATTTAATACTGCACCAATTTAGAATAAAATTTGGGATGTCATTGGAGTGTTTGAGTGAATTTCTGTCCCAAATTGATATTTTGTTCCAACAATGGAGATACAATAACGGTTCAATATGAACTATTTAACCAATTTTCACACAATATAATGATGAACCCATTAATTCATTAACAATGAATGCCCTAACTTCAGACCGGGCAATGCTAATATACTAATTTCATATACTAATATGAGATTATATATATGTATGAAAATGAATTATTTTCAACACCAAAACATATAAATCAATAAATTATTTTTAAAAATGACAAGTTGGGGGTTGGGTTGAAATATACACTTTTGGTCCCATCGATTTTGTTTGACTGATCTATAGAGGGGTATTTTTGAGAAATATCCAAATATTGCTTAAAAAACATAATATTATGAATCTTGCTAGAATAATATTTTACTATTCGAATTTGACTTCAATTATATAATACCACATACAACAATATCATTAAAAGTTGACAATGAACATGGAAAGACTGGAAGATTCAAAGTAACATAGTGGTGAAATAGATGAAGTTAATTGTAAACTTGTAATCGAGTTTTGAATTCAATTAATAAATTTTAGGCAGAAGCGGTGACATGAGGGAATTTGAATTCACCTAGAATACAAGAAGCTGGTGTGATCAGGTAGCTCAGTGGTTGTTGATATCTTTAAAATTTTGATTTTTATGAAATTCCATATTTCCCAATGATTATGGTGGAATTAATTTATCTAGATACAAACAAATAACAACGTTGGACGGAAGCAAAAATATTTGCAGGTTATGTCGAGTAGTAGTACCACACGATAACAATTACAATAAAAAAGCAGCCTTTAAAGCTTTAAATGATCAGTGCTAACACCTCCAATCCTGCTGGCTGCTGCTGCATCATTGGTGCAGTAACGCCAGTATCAGATTTGCAGGCCCTTCTCTTTTCTTGCTACTTGCTACCCCCACCCCCACCCCCTCTCTATCTATATATAATATATTGTATGTAAAATGTAAAATCTCATCTCTGTGTGTCATAAGTGATAAAACAGAGAATATATATATATATATATATACAGACTCTACTATACACAACAATTTCAAGCCAGCACGAGGTACAAGACATGGTGGTCTCTCTCTCTCTCTCTCTCTCTCTCTCTCTCTCTCTCTCTCTCTCTCTCGCAGTTGCAGTTGCAGTAGTAGTGTTTTGTTGGCTTGAATTATTAATTTTGTGTATGTATGCAGTCGGATAATTCAGAGGTTCCAGAGTGGCTGTATGCACTTCTAAGCGAGAAATTCTTCAACACCTGCATAATTCACGAGGATGAGAAGAGAAATGAAAAGAATATTTTTTGCTTTGATTGTTGTGAGGGAATTTGCCCCAACTGCTTCGTTCATCACCGCTCTCACCGCCTCTTACAGGTCTCTCTCTCTCTCTCTCTCTCTCTCTCTCTCTCATATTTTCTACAGTTTCATTGTTGAAGATGGTTAATAATATTATAATTGATTTTTTGTTTATTATTTCTCAGATACGAAGATATATGTATAATGATGTTATAAGGATTAGAGAAGCACAGAAATTAATGGACTGTGCTCAAGTTCAAGTAAGTAACTAAAAATATAGCATAATTTGTAGTTTGAAATGCAATATTAATTCTTGATTCTTTGCAATTTAATTGCTGTATCGATTCATGCAATTATGAAGAGGTACGTATAGTATATATTTAATTTGGTCTGTAATGAAACCATATATTTGTTTTTGCATTGCAGTTTTATAAAACCAACAGTGCAAAAGTAGTATTCTTGAATCAGAGGCCGCCAACAAGGCCATGTAAAAATTGCAGCAGCTTTTGCGTCAACTGCGACAAAAATTTGCAAGAATCGTATATCTTCTGTTGTCTCTCTTGCAAGGTACATACATTAATTTGAGAGAGAGAGAGAGAGAGAGAGAGAGAGAGAGAGAGAGAGAGAGATTTTCTTTGAGTATTTATAGTTTCGAAGTGAAGTGTTTGAGAGTTTTATAATCAAGATTTGAAGTTCTTGAAGATTTTAACTTAGCTTCGACCTTTTTCATAAGTTTGATTTTTCTCCATGAAATTTTTTGTGAATGTACACCACCCATTTCATTCTTCTTCTTTTTCTCTCTAATGAGTTTTGTTAATGTTATTATTATTATTATTGTCTCCATTTTCTTGAATAGTTTTAGTAAATGATGATTTTTTTGAAGATTTTAATACCGACACCCTTTTCTTCATAGATGTTTGGTTTTTCAATGGGTTTCGGCATTTCTCTTCCTTTTTCTTGAGTAATTACTTTAGAAAATAATGATTTTATTTTGTGAAGTTTTTAACGTCGACACCTTTTCATGTTCTCGATCTTTCTCAAACGGGAGAGATTTCTCTCAAAAATGAAACATCTCGGGTTTGAAAGTTGAAACCCACCCTTCCTCCCTTCTCAACTTAAAAAAAAATATTTTAAAATTTTAACGATATTTATTTATTATCTTTCCACAGCTTCAACATTTACTTAGAACCGGAAGCAAGCTTTCCAACTATCTTCGCAATTGCGATTTTCCTGAACCGGGTTTGGATGATGGTCAATTGACACCGGACTCGGTGTTAGAACTTCCCGGTTTAGTGATGTCAGAGTCTGGCTCGAGCAGCGGCGCAGCCGGTTTGGGTGACTGCCGGGGGCTTCTCATCAGTGCCACAAATGAAATCATGAGGAAGAAAAGGAGCAATCATCTGGCTGGGATCCGGTCCGCGTTCCGACCGGCTTGCACACCAGTTTCAGAGGCTGTCATGAACCGGAGGAAGGGTACCCCTCACCGGTCCCCATTTTATTGACTCTCGGTAGTAAATGGGTTTTTTTTCTCTTTCTGCTGTGGGTAGAATTGGTATTTAACATTTGTTTTACCCCAATTTTAGGGTGAAAACCTGACCTCCGAATTTTTGTAGAGTGTAATTTCCTTTGCAGAGGAGGCCTTTTAAATACGAATTGTCCCTTGTAGGTTTGCAGTAGTTAATTTTGAATGTGCTGGATTATCATCTGTTGCAGTGGAGGGTCATCTTTATTTTCCCCCTTTTTTTTGACTATTAAATTAAACATGTTTGTGGAATATTATTGATATAATTGTTGTTGCAAAATCTTAGTGTCAACACCGAAATTAATTTTTTTTAAAAATATTTTTTTAAAAAATAACTCACTTTTTGCAATTTAATCCAAAAAAATTAATTTTAACGATTCCATTTCATAAACTTTAAAATTTTAGAAATCGACACATTTTTATTATGATTGCACAAATAGATTCATATTCAAGGAAAGAAAAACTTTGTTTTAGATCTCAGATCATTTGGTTTTACAGAAGTAAGCAATCTAAAGAAACACAATAAACAAATATCAGATCATTTGGTTTTACAGAAGTAAGCAATCTAAAGAAACACAACTAAGCTAATATAGTATTTATATGTGGGATCGAGCACATGTTACAAATCAATGGCTAGGATGCTCGATCCATTTCACTTTCTAATCTACGGTGGTGAGCAGATGAGAGAGTGGTCCATGCACGTTGATCATGCTCGCAGTGACACGTGGAAAAGAGAGCAATATTCCCATGCATGGTGCTGCATGATAAGAATCCCATGCACGAGCTAATTGCTATGCTGCTGCTGTATAACCAACCTGCTTCTGCTGCTTTAACAGCCCCCCTCAGTCCCAGCTCAGTGAATATCACCAAGGTGGAGACTGCCAAGAAGAGTGCGAAAGCGAGGGCCTGGAAGTGATTTAGTAAAAAGGTCAGCGAGCTGCAGACGAGTAGAAACATAGGTAGGAGCAATGAAACCCTGTTGATAATACATGCGAGCAAAATGACAATCAATGTCAAGATGCTTAGTACGCTCATGGTAGACCTGATTTTGAGAAATTTGAATAGCCGCTTGGTTGTCACAATAAACTGTAATTGGCAAGTTGAAACTGATGGCAAAATCTCGCAGCATATAGGTGTAATACCCCGAAATATTTTAGAGGGTTTTACTCAACTTATGTTACCTGAGGGTAATTTAGGTAAGAAGTTGGGTCCTTAAAGGACTCAAATAAAGGAAAATCGCAGCCAGGGAAATCTATTAAAATTTATTTTGGTCAAAAATTGCTTTAAAAATATGTTCTGATATTTTTCTTGGGTTGATAGAAAAATTTTCAAGCATCGTGCCAAACTTTGAATTTTCCAATTTCGAGTTCAAATGAACACTTGGCACAATTTTAAGGTGAAAGGTAATAGATTTGGATAACTAAGGCACATCCGTCATTATCCAATTTCTTTTTTAAAATATTATCCTATTTATTTTTCTTCTATAAATAGGAGGTTAAGGTTTCATTTTTCATTCATTTTCAAAATCGAAACGCCGAGCAGCTTCTAGAGAAGGTACGTCTCTAGTTTCCTATTTCATTTCCGAAATAGTCGTTTTGAAGGTGTCAACGCATAGATCACGAATATGTGATTGAAATGATGACACGACGGACGATCACGATGGAAAATCATCGTGACCGCCGCCAAAAGTCGCCACCACCTTTCAAATCGGTGACTCTTTCGGGTCATCGAATCAAAAAGTGTCTTTAGGGTTTTATGTTCTATGTATATTTATATACATTTTCCATGTTGTCACTTTTTAATTTCGGGTATATTTTGGGTATCCGATTATTAAATTGTAGTCTTTTTCAGATCTATCCTTCGTGGATAGCCCTATCGTATTTTTAAACTCAAAAGTTGTTCCGTGTCAAAATATAGTATTTTTATTTAAAGTTTCATATTTTTCCAATGGGCAGATCTTGCGGTATGAATTTATTTGTACCGAATTAATTTTAGGATACGGGTTTGACCACCCCGTATGCCAAAACTTCCTAAACGGTTTTTCTTTATAAAAATGCCCTGAGTAAAGTTCCCTTAAGAGTCAAAATATTTTGATGATCCGGGTGCTGCGTATTAAGATAGTAGATATTATAATATTTACTTCATAGCTAAGAAAGGTTAGATTTTGACCTAATGGTAGTCATTCATCGAAACTAAGTTGCCGGATAATCTTGTAGGCACAGAAGAAGGAGACTTCTAGTTGAGATCAGAATCAGAATCTAGATCTAGCTCAGATTACCAGGTGGGTTTTTATTATATAAAAATATGTTTCGGGTTATTAAGCCCTGATATTTATAAAATGAATATGATTGAATATCCAACTCATGACTGTATTTGATGTGCTCTCATGACTCATGTAAGTCTTACTACTGTTTTTGGTGACGAAACTACAATGGTTCACGATATCGAGCCCCAAGCAAACAGGGCAGTGTCCAACCTTAAGCAGCCGGGTTGTGTACACGAACCGACTCACCGTAAGCGTTCTAGGGGAGAGTTGCGCGCAATGATGGAACGAAAATGATTTTGTATACATGGAATTCACAAATTTTCTGTTTTGAAAGCTTTCCATGATATGCTCTCAATATGATTGGATATTCTGTTTTATAAAATGATTCTGAAGGTTTTTCTCAAAAGTACCCACTGAGTGCATTAGTACTCACGCCCAAATCTTTTCAAATATTTTCAGGATGAGCTGCGGGATGGTGGACGGCTGTGCTAAGGCTGAAGGGCTATCTTTTGATGTATATGTTTCTTTTATGTGTGGAGTCCAACTGAGAACATGGTTACCTTTTGTGTCTGAATAAATGCACTGCGTTTTTGTCCGCTTACTCTGATTATTGTTATGGAGTGTTCGGTTCTCCGAATCCCATTTTATTTACTGTTATGGAGTGTTCGGTTCTCCGAATCCCATTTTCTTTACTGTTATGGAGTGTTCGGTTCTCCGAATCCCATTTTATTTACTGTTATGGAGTGTTCGGTTTTCCGAATCCCATTTTCTTTATTGTTACGGAGTGTTCGGTTCTCCGAATCCCGTTTACTTTCTGTTCCTGACAGGCGAAAGCCTGGCATTTATTTACTTTCCTTACTCAGACAGGCGCAAGCCTGGCTTTACATTGTTTTTCATGTCAAGGCAAAAGCCTGGCTTTATATTGCTTTCACGACAGGCGGGAGCCTGGCATCTCTTTACTTTAAGTATTTGGACAGACATCAGTCTGGCCTTTTTTATGCCTAACCTATTAACAGTTAACCTTTGAACTGTTATTATTTACATTGAAGTTTGCCTTTGTTATTCTTTCTTGGGTTCATCCTAAGAGTCATGGTATCTGGTTTGAGTCATTTCATACGCTTTAAAAGCGTGGATTGATCCATTTATAGAGGTTATGCTGCCCATATTTTTAGGGCACTAACCCTATTTCTTTGATTGCTTCTGTTCAACAACCCCTTTCCCCCTTTCCCCAAGTAGCGCACCGGTCCCCTGCCCTTCTCCCGGGACCGGGGCGTTACAGAGTGGTATCAGAGCAGGCTGCAACTCTGCAGGCCTGTCATATTATTGATTGAGTCTAAGTTCTCAGTGTATTCTCTTAATTAATTGTCTGATAGCCCTAGCACGTCGCCTACACCGCTCTCATCTTGCTTAAAAAAAAAAGGTACGTGAGTTAAAATGTTTTTTAGATTCAATTATATTTACTGATTTTTAAAAAAAGAAATGTGGATAAGGACCATTCTCCACATTGATGATATTTATGAAAAGTCGCGCCAATGATGGTTTCGAAAGGATAATGGTATCATTTTGGACTATGTGTCCATATGATGATGGTTATGAATAAAAGGGACTTATTGTCCATGATGGTAAAAAAATTGTGGGACATTGTGCCCAGATGGTATTGAATTATTATTTTTTTTAATGGGACTATATGTCCATGATATGATTTGAAGGAATGTGTGGCGATAGTAATTAATGCCCTATGATTAGAAATGTGATAATGTGTAAGTGATTGGAAATGTGAGAATTTTAAAGTAATTGGAAATGTGATGATGTTAAATTGATGGGAAATCGAGAATGCTTATGAAGATGAAATGTGAACATAGAATGATTTGATTGAGAATGTAGATGAACATAGCCAATTGTGACTTATACACATAAATTGGATTTTAAGTGCCTCTCTTAAGATTCATGTGGAACGTAGACTGACTAAGTGCTTTCCTTTAAAAATAAGTAGACTGATTAGAATTGCATGAGAAATGTTGTTGAGCATTTAGTTTAGGAGATATCTAACAATCGTATTAATTCAGCACGAAGTGGATTTTGTGATAGTTATTTCTGAAGCCTAAAATTTTTCAGAATGCCGCCTAAGAAAAGAACACAGAACCAAGAAAACCATGGACAACCTGCCCCAATTCCAATTCCCATACCGACATCAAGAGCAGAAGAAGCTTTTCGTAAACATCACCCACCTACTTTCAACGGGCTAGGTGACCCAATAGATGCAGAAAAATGGATTCGATGTCTGGACCGAATATTTGATTACATGTCTTGCATGAATGAGGAAAAGCTTACATGTGCTCAGTTTCAATTGATTGACGATGCAGACTATTGGTGGGAGTCTGTAAAAAGAACTATGACTTATGAGCAATGGCAGGAATTTACTTGGGAAGACTTCAAGGAAGAAGTTTATCAGAAATACATTCCTGATTGCTATCGAGAAAAGAAAGAGTCGGAATTCTGGAACCTCCGACAGGGAAGCTCTACTGTTACTGAGTATGACCGTGCCTTTAATCAACTCTCTCGTTATGCTCCACATCTCGTGGACTCGGACTGCAAGAAGGCTAAGAAGTTTAGGAAGGGCCTTAAACCAGAAATCAGCATGACTCTTATGGGGCATGATGAGATGTCGTATGCGCAAACACTGCGTCGGGCTTTGAACATAGAATCTGTTATGCCAGCTGAGAAAATCCAGCCACAACAATCTTCCCAAGATCTGAAGGGAAAGCGGAAATGGGAAGATAGAAATGCAGTGGGAAATAAGCAACAGTGGGCTAAGGGAAATACCAATTATGGGCAACAGAATCAACAAGGAAATAGGACTCCCTGCCCTATCTGCTGGAAGTTTCATTCAGGAAAGTGTATGAGGAATACAGATGGATGTTTCTTCTGTCATCAACCGGGACATTTTGCTCGAGATTGTCCTAGGAGTAAAGGAAATACAGCTTTTCCTCCTAGACCAGCACAAGGTGGGAATATAATTCAGAGGCCTAATCAAGGGAACAATTCTAGGCCTAATCAGGGTGGAAACTTAAGGCAGAATCAGAGAGGAAATTTTAAGCCAGACCAAGGACAACGTGCCCCACAGCCAGCCAGGACTTATGCACTTCAGCAACAGCAGACAGAGCAAGCTCCAAAAAATTTGGCAGGTATGATTAACATGGTTAATATACCTGTGCTTGCTTTATTTGATACTGGAGCTACACACTCTTTTATTTCAGAAAAGGCTAGTCAAGGATTAAAACTTAGACAAGTAGATGCTACTAATGCCTTAGAAGTTAGCATCCCTTCTGGAAAAACTGTGATAGCCAATAGAATATGCCTAGATTTGGAACTCGAGATTAACAAAAAGATTTTCATAACGGATTTATATGTAATCGACATGAAGGATTTTGATATAATCTTGGGAATGAATTGGCTAACTACAACGTATGCAACTATACGTTGTCATGAGAGAGAAGTTATATTCCAGAAACCAGGAGAACCAAAGGTAATTTTCTTTGGAGCAAGAATGGGTTTGAAGATACCAGTTGTTTCAGCCCTGAAAGCTATAAAGCTAATGAGAAAAGAAGGTTGCCATGCTTTTCTGGTTAACCTAGTAGGAAAAGAGAAAGAGGGAGTAACGATAGATCAAGTCCCTATCGTTCGGGAATACAAGGATGTTTTTCCACAGGACCTACCAGGGCTACCGCCCGATAGGCAAACTGAATTTACCATTGACTTGGAACCAGGAGCAGCTCCAATATCTAAGGCACCATATAGAATGGCCCCTAATGAGTTGCAAGAACTGAAGGTACAACTACAAGAGCTATTGGACTTAGGTTTCATACAACCCAGTGTCTCACCTTGGGGAGCGCCTATTCTCTTTGTTAAAAAAAAGGATGGTACATTGCGAATGTGCATAGACTATAGGGAGTTGAATAAGGTGACAGTTAAGAATAAGTATCCCTTGCCAAGGATAGATGACTTGTTTGACCAACTAAGAGGAGCTAACGTATTTTCAAAGATTGATTTACGTTCAGGTTATCACCAATTGAAGATAAGAAAAGAAGATGTGCCTAAGACAGCATTTCGAACACGTTACGGCCACTATGAATTCTTAGTGATGCCATTTGGGTTGACTAATGCACCTGCTGTGTTCATGGATATGATGAACAGAGTCTTTCATCAATATCTGGATAACTTTGTTCTTGTGTTTATAGATGATATTCTTATCTATTCCAAAAGTGAGGAACAACACCAAGAACATCTACATATAATTTTGGAAACATTGAGGAGGGAGAAATTATATGCCAAATTTAGCAAGTGTGAATTTTGGCTCAGTGAGGTAATGTTCCTTGGCCATATTGTGTCATCAGAAGGAATCAAAGTAGATCCTGCTAAGGTTGAAGCAGTAAGTAACTGGAAATCACCTTCCAGTGCACATGAGATAAGAAGTTTCCTAGGGTTGGCAGGCTACTATAGAAGATTTATTGAAGGATTTTCTAAATTGGCAAGACCAATGACACAATTGTTGAAAAAGAAGACTAAGTTTATTTGGACTGAGGAATGTGAGAAGAATTTCCAAGAACTTAAGAAAAGACTGACCACAGCTCCAGTATTGGTTATACCAGAAGGAAATGAAGGATTTGTTATCTTTACAGATGCGTCTAAGCTAGGGCTAGGGTGTGTGCTAATGCAAGACAAGAGAGTCGTTGCTTATGCATCTCGCCAGCTCAGGCCACATGAGTTGAATTATCCCACCCATGACCTAGAGCTTGCAGCTGTGGTACATGCCTTGAAAATTTGGAGGCATTATTTATACGGTGTCAGATGTGAAATCTATACTGATCATAAGAGTCTTAAGTACTTCTTTGAACAGAAGGATTTAAACATGAGGCAGAGAAGGTGGCTAGAATTAGTTAAGGATTATGATTGTACCATTCTCTACCACCCCGGTAAAGCAAATGTTGTAGCAGACGCCCTTAGCCGAAAAACCAAAGCAGAGTTAGGTTGTTTCCTAACACAAGAAGAAAGGTTAATTGAAGAATTTCAAAGACTAGAGTTACAGTTGGTTCAACCACCAGACTCTACTAAAGGACTTATAGCTACTTTAATAGCTAAACCCGATTTAAGGAAACGAATTGTGGAGGCACAAAGAGGGGATCAATTTTTGGAGAAGATGCGATTGAAAGTAAGATCTGAGGATTCAAAAGGATTTGCTGAAGCAAATGACAATGCTCTCATGTACGAAAGAAGAATATATGTGCCCCACAATGAAGAGTTAAAGAATGAAATCATGATGGAAGCTCATGATACTCCATATACCGCTCACCCTGGAAGTACAAAAATGTATAGAGATTTGAAGAGAAACTTCTGGTGGCGAAATATGAAGAGAGAAGTGGCCTCATTTGTTGAACGATGCTTAACTTGTCAGCAAGTAAAGGCGGTACATCAACGACCATCAGGATTATTACAACCACTTGAAATCCCAGAATGGAAATGGGAACATGTCAACATGGATTTTATAGTAGGATTACCAAAATCAGTGCGAGAAAACACTGCGATATGGGTCGTTGTTGATCGATTGACCAAATCCGCGCACTTTTTGCCAATCAAGATGACACTTGGACTAGATAAGTTGGCTCAACTCTATGTGAAGGAGATTGTGCGATTACACGGAGTACCTGTCTCGATCACCTCTGACCGAGATACCAGATTTACTTCTAGATTCTGGATAAGTCTCCAAGATGCCATGGGAACACAACTAAATTTCAGTACAGCTTTCCATCCTCAAACTGATGGACAATCAGAAAGGACAATACAAATACTAGAGGATATGCTCAGAGGAGTTTTAACTGATAGAGGTGGAAGCTGGGAAAATGTTTTACCCTTAGTAGAGTTCGCCTATAACAACAGTTATCAGGCAACTATTGGAATGACACCATATGAAGCATTGTATGGCCGAAGATGTAGATCACCACTTTATTGGGATGAAGTGGGTGAAAGAAAGATATTAGGCCCTGAGATTGTTCAGATAACAATCGAAATAATTGATAAGATAAGAATGAGAATGAAGGAGGCCCAAGATAGACAAAAAGCCTATGCAGATAAACGTCGAAAGGATCTGTATTTTAATGTTGGAGATAAGGTCTTTCTCAAAATATCTCCTACTAAAGGAATTATACGTTTTGGCAAAAGAGGAAAATTGAAACCACGGTATATTGGACCATTTGAAATTCTTGAACGAGTTGGAGAGGTAGCTTATAGACTAGCCTTACCGCCAAGTCTAGCTGAGGTTCATAATGTTTTTCATGTCTCAATGTTGAGAAAGTACGTGTTTGATACTACACACGTTATAAAGAATGAAGAGATAGTCCTGAATCAGGATTTATCATATGAAGAAAAACCAGAGGCTATTCTTGACCAAAAGGTCCAAAAATTACGGAACAAACAGATATCACTGGTGAAAGTCCTATGGAATAACCATGGAAGAGAGGAAGCTACCTGGGAGCTTGAAAAGCAGAATCAAGGAGTTGTACCCTGATTTACCCTATAGAGGTACGCAAATTTCGGGACGAAATTTTTATTAAGGAGGGTAGAATGTAATACCCCGAAATATTTTAGAGGGTTTTACTCAACTTATGTTACCTGAGGGTAATTTAGGTAAGAAGTTGGGTCCTTAAAGGACTCAAATAAAGGAAAATCGCAGCCAGGGAAATCTATTAAAATTTATT
This sequence comes from Perilla frutescens, assembly GCA_026008535.1. NCBI lineage: Eukaryota > Viridiplantae > Streptophyta > Magnoliopsida > Lamiales > Lamiaceae > Perilla > Perilla frutescens. The sequence continues at coordinate 38,193,706 of BRKX01000012.1, forward strand.
TTGGTCAAAAATTGCTTTAAAAATATGTTCTGATATTTTTCTTGGGTTGATAGAAAAATTTTCAAGCATCGTGCCAAACTTTGAATTTTCCAATTTCGAGTTCAAATGAACACTTGGCACAATTTTAAGGTGAAAGGTAATAGATTTGGATAACTAAGGCACATCCGTCATTATCCAATTTCTTTTTTAAAATATTATCCTATTTATTTTTCTTCTATAAATAGGAGGTTAAGGTTTCATTTTTCATTCATTTTCAAAATCGAAACGCCGAGCAGCTTCTAGAGAAGGTACGTCTCTAGTTTCCTATTTCATTTCCGAAATAGTCGTTTTGAAGGTGTCAACGCATAGATCACGAATATGTGATTGAAATGATGACACGACGGACGATCACGATGGAAAATCATCGTGACCGCCGCCAAAAGTCGCCACCACCTTTCAAATCGGTGACTCTTTCGGGTCATCGAATCAAAAAGTGTCTTTAGGGTTTTATGTTCTATGTATATTTATATACATTTTCCATGTTGTCACTTTTTAATTTCGGGTATATTTTGGGTATCCGATTATTAAATTGTAGTCTTTTTCAGATCTATCCTTCGTGGATAGCCCTATCGTATTTTTAAACTCAAAAGTTGTTCCGTGTCAAAATATAGTATTTTTATTTAAAGTTTCATATTTTTCCAATGGGCAGATCTTGCGGTATGAATTTATTTGTACCGAATTAATTTTAGGATACGGGTTTGACCACCCCGTATGCCAAAACTTCCTAAACGGTTTTTCTTTATAAAAATGCCCTGAGTAAAGTTCCCTTAAGAGTCAAAATATTTTGATGATCCGGGTGCTGCGTATTAAGATAGTAGATATTATAATATTTACTTCATAGCTAAGAAAGGTTAGATTTTGACCTAATGGTAGTCATTCATCGAAACTAAGTTGCCGGATAATCTTGTAGGCACAGAAGAAGGAGACTTCTAGTTGAGATCAGAATCAGAATCTAGATCTAGCTCAGATTACCAGGTGGGTTTTTATTATATAAAAATATGTTTCGGGTTATTAAGCCCTGATATTTATAAAATGAATATGATTGAATATCCAACTCATGACTGTATTTGATGTGCTCTCATGACTCATGTAAGTCTTACTACTGTTTTTGGTGACGAAACTACAATGGTTCACGATATCGAGCCCCAAGCAAACAGGGCAGTGTCCAACCTTAAGCAGCCGGGTTGTGTACACGAACCGACTCACCGTAAGCGTTCTAGGGGAGAGTTGCGCGCAATGATGGAACGAAAATGATTTTGTATACATGGAATTCACAAATTTTCTGTTTTGAAAGCTTTCCATGATATGCTCTCAATATGATTGGATATTCTGTTTTATAAAATGATTCTGAAGGTTTTTCTCAAAAGTACCCACTGAGTGCATTAGTACTCACGCCCAAATCTTTTCAAATATTTTCAGGATGAGCTGCGGGATGGTGGACGGCTGTGCTAAGGCTGAAGGGCTATCTTTTGATGTATATGTTTCTTTTATGTGTGGAGTCCAACTGAGAACATGGTTACCTTTTGTGTCTGAATAAATGCACTGCGTTTTTGTCCGCTTACTCTGATTATTGTTATGGAGTGTTCGGTTCTCCGAATCCCATTTTATTTACTGTTATGGAGTGTTCGGTTCTCCGAATCCCATTTTCTTTACTGTTATGGAGTGTTCGGTTCTCCGAATCCCATTTTATTTACTGTTATGGAGTGTTCGGTTTTCCGAATCCCATTTTCTTTATTGTTACGGAGTGTTCGGTTCTCCGAATCCCGTTTACTTTCTGTTCCTGACAGGCGAAAGCCTGGCATTTATTTACTTTCCTTACTCAGACAGGCGCAAGCCTGGCTTTACATTGTTTTTCATGTCAAGGCAAAAGCCTGGCTTTATATTGCTTTCACGACAGGCGGGAGCCTGGCATCTCTTTACTTTAAGTATTTGGACAGACATCAGTCTGGCCTTTTTTATGCCTAACCTATTAACAGTTAACCTTTGAACTGTTATTATTTACATTGAAGTTTGCCTTTGTTATTCTTTCTTGGGTTCATCCTAAGAGTCATGGTATCTGGTTTGAGTCATTTCATACGCTTTAAAAGCGTGGATTGATCCATTTATAGAGGTTATGCTGCCCATATTTTTAGGGCACTAACCCTATTTCTTTGATTGCTTCTGTTCAACAACCCCTTTCCCCCTTTCCCCAAGTAGCGCACCGGTCCCCTGCCCTTCTCCCGGGACCGGGGCGTTACAATAGGTCAACCAAAGGAGCTCACGGGTAGTGTAACTAAGACTACGATATTCCGCCTCGGCTGTGGATAAAGATACGGTATCTTGCTTCTTACAACGCCAAGACACCAAACAATTACCAAGAGAAATACAATATCCGGTTAAAGAGCGGCGGGCATCAGAGCAAGACCCCCAGTCTGCGTCGCAATGTGCAGTAAAATCAAACTGAGAGGAGGGGGTATAATGAAGACCAATAGAGGGTGTGCCCTTTAAGTACCTCAAGACATGAAGGGCAGCGTCCCAATGATTTGTGGTGGGAGAATTAACAAATTGACTTAGTTGTTGCACGGCATAGGACAAATCTGGTCGTGTGAGATTCAAATACAACAATTTCCCAACCAGGCGTCTATATGGTTCAGCATTTTGTAGTGAAAAACCATCATGTTTCTGGAGTGTAACTCCAGAAGGAAGAGGTGTACTGGCAGGTCTGCTACCAATGAGACCTGCTGAATCTAAAAGATCAAGCACATATTTCCGTTGGCATATATATGTTCCTGAAGATGAACGAGCTATTTCCATCCCTAGGAAGTACTTAGCTTTACCTAGATCTTTGATTGTAAAAGCATGGTAAAGAGAGTCCTTGACTGAAGCTATAACATCTAAAGAAGAACTGAGTAGAAGTATGTCATCTACATATACTAGTAAAGCGATGAATTGAGTGACAGTTCCTTTAAGAAACAAGAAATGATCACTGCTAGACTGCACAAAACCAAGGGAATAGAGATGCTTACCAAGCTCCTGGTTCCATTCCCTCGAGGCTTGTTTTAAGCCATACAAGCTTTTAACCAACTTGCAAACTTCTCCAGGCTTTCCATGTGCATAACCCTGTGGTAATTCCATGTAAATTTCATCAGTCAAATGGCCATGAAGGAAAGTGTTATTTACATCAATTTGATGAATATGCCATGAGAACTGAGTAGCAATGGCAAAGAATAATCTTACCGATACCATCTTGGCCACAGGTGAGAACACCTCATGGTAGTCAATTCCAAAAGATTGGTTATTACCCTTTGCAACCAATCGAGCCTTGAACCGTTCAACACTACCATCTGAGTGCAACTTGATTTTATACACCCATTTGGATCCTATGGCCTGCTTGCCAGCTGGAAGAGGCACCACCTCCCAAGTGTGATTTGCTTCCAAGGCTGCAAGCTCCTTTTGCATGGCTTCAACCCATTCAGGGGATTGACTAGCTTCTTTGTAGCTAATAGGTTCCTTTACAGCATGAACATTCAGTAAAAAAACAGTGTAATGAGGAGCTAAAATGGGAGATAAATGATAGGAAAAAGTCTGTGGAGTAAGGCTAGTAGAGGACTCCACAGTAGTGGAGAATGAAGTATGATTACAGACATAATCTTGAAAATGAACTGGGGGATGGAAAATCCTAGTACTCCTTCTGAGAATAGGTGGTATGTCAGGAGTGCTGTGATCATTAGTGGTATGAGGCAACAATTGTGAGTCTTTCATAGAAGTTGTAGGATTATCTGAAGAAGAATGTATCTCTGGTGTGATATAGTGTGGATCAGTTAGTATATTAGAGGTTCCAGAAGAGGCATGTCTTGGATAGTCAATAACAGAAGATTTAGCAAGTGATTTTTGTGGAATAACATCAGTTTGCAGGTTATTTTGTGACTTGAAACTGGTGAAAGGTAGGGATATAGGCTGATCACTAGCAAGAGGAAATTGATTCTCAACAAACTGAACATCTCTGCTAACAAAAACTTTCTTACTTACCAATTCAAAAAGGATATATCCTTTATTGACTGGGGAAAATCCCAGAAAAATACACCTGCTGCTCCTAGCATCAAACTTGGTTCTGGAAGGGAGAACATTTCCCATGAACACAAGACAACCAAAAGGCTGTATCTTATCCAACACAGGTGTTGTGCCAAATAGAACTTCATAAGGAGATATCCAACTCAGAATGGCAGAGGGGAGTCTATTTATCACCCAAGTAGCATGTAGGATAGAATATGGCCAAAAAAATAATGGTAGGTTACTCTGAAACATAAAAGCCCTTGCAACTTGTAGCAGATGTCTATGCTTCCTTTCCACCATACCATTTTGCTGTGGTGTGTAAGGGCATGACTTCTGATGCAAAATACCATGCTCCTGAAACAGTAATTGCATAGTTGAGTTAATGAATTCCCCACCATTGTCTGTTCTAATTCTTTTAATTGTCCTCTGAAATTGAGTTCTCACCATCTTGATAAAGGCTTTGATGATATGACATACCTGTGTTTTTGTTTTGAACAAATAAGTCCAGGTGGTCCTTGAGTGGTCTTCTATAACTGTTAAAAAATATGGAGTATTTGTAACATTCTCTTGATTACATGGTCCCCATACGTCCATGTGTACAAGATCAAAAAGACTGTCACTTCTTCTATTCAATGTGGGAAAAGGACTTCTTTGTTGTCTGGCGTGATGACAGACTTGGCATGAACTGAGAACATCAATATCTTCATCTCTAAATCTTTTCTTGTAACCAGGCATATGTTGCATAGTTGTGATAGAGGGGTGACCCATGAGTTCATGAAACTTTAAAATATCAGTATCTCTGCATACAGAATTCACCATGACAGGAACATCAGTGGCTTGTGGAAACACATACAAGGCCCCTTTCAGTTTACAGATCCCTAACACATTGTCATCATTTCTTCTCTGTACCAAGCAATGGGAAGTTAAGAACTGAATTCTCCCATCCAGATCTTTAGTGAGTTGTCCTACTGAGAGTAGGTTATGTGTGAACTGTGGAGCAAACAACACATTTTGCAGTTCCAAATTTCTGTTAATCCTTGCTCTCCCAGCAAGGTAGACCCAAATACTACTCCCATCAGGTATGTATATCTGTATGGGATGTTTCCACCTTTTAATATCATTTAATAACTCAATGTTTTGGCACATATGATTGCTGGCCCCCGAATCAACTATCCAATCTTGCTTGTCAATACCATGGAAAGCCCCAAAAGCATAATGTCCTTTAAACTCAATAATAGAATCCCCTAGATCAAGTTCTACTAAATTAGCCATACTCTTCTGTCCTTCTAACTGAGAATTTCCTTTTCCTCCTTTCCCAAAATAATGAGTCAAATGTTTGGCCAACTCAGTCTGGATAAATTTGCCCAACTCCACTAAGAGTCTGTGTAGAGGATTCCCCTTGCTTAGTAATCTCCATTTATGTCCTGTCTTCAGATGGTTGTTGCATAGCACAGTGGGCTTTTCCCAACCCCTTTTCTGTTTTGAATTTTTTATACCAATCAGGGACTCCAATAAGATCAAAACAATCAGTTTTAAGGTGGCCTTTACCACCACAATGTTCACATTTCAGCATAGTCTTCTCCTCCTTACTTAGTCTTTTCTTGAAAGAGTCATGTCTTTCCCTTTTAAAATGTCCTTTGTGAGTGCTATACATTGCATTATGCTCCATTCCCTCTGCAAGTTGATTTGTCACAATTATCTGTTCTTCAACTTGAAGAACCATAGAGTAAGCTTGGCTTAATGTTGGTAAGGGATCCAGGATCAACACTTGTTGTCTTATAGCCTCATAGCAGTCGTCTAGGCCCATTAGAAACTGCATGAGATGTTCTTCCTCAAGGTCAGCCTTCAAGTCCTCGGCTGCTTCACAATGACATGCCCTAGAATTCTTAAGCAATGCCAAATCATTCCACAAAGATGTCAAATTATTAAAATACAGCATCACATTCTGACCATGCTGACTGTAAGTGGCAATCTCACGTCTTAATTTGTAAATTCGTGGCCCGTTCTTCTTACCGAATCTTTTATTGAGCTCTTCCCAAAGTTGTTGTGATGTATCTAAGTTTTGAAACCCTCTAGCTACCTCTCTTTCCATTGAGTTACTAATCCATCCAAAAACAAGGTAATCAACATGAAGCCATTGCATATAATCCATGGATTCTCTACCCAGTGCTGTCAAACTTCCATCTATAATGCCTAATTTATTTCGAGACATTAATCCACATTTGATAGCCCTAGACCAGTTGTGAAAATTACGACCATCAAATATATCAGAGGTGAGCGACATACCGAGATGCTCACCTGGAGCAATATAGAGTTCATCGTTGGCGAGTGATCGATGATTCGCACTGTCTCCTCGTGTATATCCAAGGTGTAATCCAACACCTCGCTCATGATTCTGTCCTGCATTCATCTGCGGAGTAGAATCAACTTCAGAATTCGTCGGATGCCTTCGTGCATTTCCAACGCCACTAGCTTCTCCTCGATCATTGTTATCATGTGTCTGATAACCGAGCTCTTCATCGTGAGCTTGGTGCCAGGAAAATTGATTGTTTTTCTTCGTCATTTGTAGATGAAAAAAAAATGATTAAATCGATAGAATCACAAGAATCAATGATCAAAAAAAAAATTTGAAATCAAGTAGAGATGGCTCTGGATACCATATTATGATTGCACAAATAGATTCATATTCAAGGAAAGAAAAACTTTGTTTTAGATCTCAGATCATTTGGTTTTACAGAAGTAAGCAATCTAAAGAAACACAACTAAGCTAAGATAGTATTTATATGTGGATCGAGCACATGTTACAAATCAATGGCTAGGATGCTTGATCCATTTCACTTTCTAATCTACGGTGGTGAGCAGATGAGAGAATGGTCCATGCACGTTGATCATGCTCGCAGTAACACGTGGAAAAGAGAGCAATATTCCCATGCATGGTGCTGCATGATAAGAATCCCATGCACGAGCTAATTGCTATGCTGCTGCTGTATCACCAACCTGCTTCTGCTGCTGCTTTAACAATTTTGATATTCGAAAAATCAATTTAATCCACCATACGGCCTAAAATGAATTTGTGCATGCTTGCGGCTAGGTACCCTTCGGAAGTTTTCTATTTCATTCCATAAGCATTTGGATTGACTTATTGATCCAAGTATCCAACTAATGAATTAAGTTGGAATTTTGACCAGTTTGTATCTATTAAATTAAATTTAACAGTTTTCTTTTTAACATTTTTTTTACTAGATCAATTTTTATAATTTAATTTACAAAGAGACTTATATTTTCATTTCCATGTCATTTTTTTTCCTTCAAAAGTCACATTAGAAGTTATGGCGTAAATCCCAAATTATCGACAGCACATGCCAAGTCGTGTTCGAATTCCGGCCAAATTTTAGTGATGTGATGCGAATTATCCTTAAATCGTGCAAATCCTTCACTTATGACTTATGAGTGGGTGAGTCGATGCTACACTCTCATGCAATGGTCTCCCAGGTCCAGATTACGCCACGTGTCAAGTGTTTACTTCAAGTGTTAGATTGTCAATGTCTGGCCGGTCTATGAATGTGAACCGAGTTGAAGAGAGCTGCAACTGGACGAAGTCCCCTCTGTTAAGTTTTCCATCCATCATTTAACCCATCCTCATGTCAGCTTTTCTGGTAGGGTTTTTTTTTTCTCCAAGCAGGTGAGCAAATGACTGAATCAGAGTCATTAAATGCCAAAAATAAAATCTAATTTATCAACTATAAAATTTATGTCCTTTCTTGGAGGTTACGTAGTTGCTTATAATCTATTTTTTCAATTATAAATTTTGTATATTTGTTTTCAGAGCATACATAAATGTAAAGCTAAGTGGGGGGTATTAATTAGTAAATTTTATTTTGTACTTTGAATATTATAAACCTGTATATTAAGACATATATAGATAAATCATGCGCGATGGGCTTTTCCTATTCATGAAGTAGGCGCCAAGTTTCAGCGTTTCCCGCTTCGTGAAACCTAGTTTCCATTCTTCAACGTCTGCGCCTATAAAATAGCTCAGAACTCTTCATCGGTTTTCATATATTTTGATAACTTTCTAGCCTTTCTAGCGTGTTCATCTTCCCAGTTCGATCACAGCCGAGAAGATATTAATACAGGTTTAACTTCCGGTAACCACATCATCGATGATATACCTCTTATTGTGGTCCCTTTTTTAAATCCTTTCTCTTTAAACATTTCAGGGAGGGAGTGTATTATTATATTGCATCCCAAATTTCATGGATTCGTCTGAAGGAATGGTGATGGGTGGTTCTTATTCCCATGGTATTGGTAGCACCAGCCTCTCTTTCTTTCATCCGAAATTGATATATGTATATGAAGTGTGAAATATTTTCGTTTGGCGTTGTCGTGTGTAAATTGTTGTTGTTTTTGTTAATTGTGTGTCACTGCATGTGTTGGTGTGCTTTCGTTGTTATTGTCTTGGTTCCATCATCTTGTTCTTGCATATGGGGTTTGGATTTTGATAAAATATGTGTGTGTTATTTGTTGCAGCTCCGAGTCATGTACGTGGAAACTCTACGTTGGATGTCGTGAAACAGAATTTGTGCGATGAAAATTTATTAAGATTGTGTCGAACTTGCTTAGGCCACATTGTGAACACTCCATCATTCGAGCTGCAAGATGATCTTTATTTCCAGATGGTTTTGATGTTAGACAGATCCTCACGTGATAGGAAACATCTACGTTCCAATATTAGAGATCGTTCAATTGAATTCTCTCGTCAAGATTTTGCGCTGGTGACGGGGCTTCGTTTCCGAACTTTGCTCGCCACTCCTGGCTGTTCTGCATTCCATACGTTGCTATTTGATGGGAGACCGGACATTAGGTTCGATGAGATCGAAGATCTATTCATTGGAGAATGCAATCGTCGCGGAGGAGCCGGTGAAATTTGCTTGAAACTTGCGCTCCTTTACATCGTGTATGGAGTTATTCTTTACGATCGTCGATTGAGTAGGGTCGTCAATACTCGCTATATCTATCTCGTCGATGATATCCAACTCTTCGATAGCTTTCCTTGGGGGCTTGTAGCCTATGATCACCTTTTGGAATGCACCCATGCAACACGCGATAGTCTGGATTGCTTACTTCCATTATGTGGCAGTCAACCAATCCTTGATGCACACGGCTATTGCTATGCACTTCAAGTTTGGGTCTACGAGATGATTCCCGCCATCGGCCAAGTCTGTGCAAGTAGGGTTTTTGATTGGCCCTTAAAAATACCACGAGTATTGCGGTGGGTTCCTCTTCCCTCTGTGTCGAGACTCGAATCAATGAGTTATTCGCATCACCCGAGCTGCAAGTTTCTGTACGTTAAAACCCTTTCTCGCTATAATATTGAGTGTTGCTTTGCAGCATGGCTAGTCCCCTGTTACTTTCTTGGATGATTCGTTTCTTTGTTGTACGTTTTCTATTAAATATTGAGTCATGATTTTATTAATTTGAGTGAATAATTTAGTAGAAAAAAGTAATCTAGGATAACAGTAAAAGTAGATGACTTTAGAAAAAGTTTGAGTCACGTTTTTATTAGTGGAGTAATTAATTTTGAAGAAAAAATTAAGCAAGGGTTAGAATAATAGCCGATGACTTAAGAAAAAGCAATGTAATGGGCCTTAGAAATAAATACAAGGAGATGAGTTCAGAAAAAACAATGTAACGGGCCTTAGAATCTACTACTATATAAAAAGAGCTTTGTTTTATAAAATTTGATCTACCTATTATATCCAAATTATAACTTTAATTTAAGGGTATTAATGTAATATAATATGATATAATATAATATATTTATTTTAGTATGATATTATACCATATTAATTTCTACATATATATAATACTATTTAAATATAATAATATGCACTAACCCTACAATAGAACAAACGATAGAAAAAATTATTCAACAGTCATAGAAAAAATTTATTAAACAAACTCCCGCAAAATAAAGAATTATATTCTATTATATAATAATTTAAAAAAATAATTAAATATGGCTACATATTCCCCAATTCTTATAAAAAGAATAACCTAGAATATTGAAAAAAAAACAAATTAAACCAATGATTATTTTATTTCTTTTTTGGCTTCCCTTACTTTGAAGATACGTGTATCCGTGCACGGTGTATCCATGTATATTAAATTTATCAAGTAGGAAAACCAATGATTTTTTTTTTTCATACTTAGAAGAGATGTACGTGTGTATTCATGTATATGAATTTTACAAGGTAGGAAATTCTAATTTGTCTTAAAAAAAAGTTTCAATTCTTCAACTAAATTATTTGAAATATTATATTATATTAATTTTACAAAAATAATTTAATTATTCAAAGTCTTGCATGGTAACACTATAATTACGTCTTCAATAATTTGCATTGATGTCACATAATTATTATATGTGGAAAATTTCCTTATTACACTTTTTCCCTAATATAACTATATCATTAATTCTATAAATTACTAATTTCATGCACCAATTTCCAGCTGAAATCCTCTATTGCACCATTAGTTTTGCATTACATATTGCACACTTGATTTTTTTAACATTTTTTCAATTTTTTTCTTTGATTTTAATTTCTTATGCTTTAGTTTAATTTTATGCTTATTATTTAGGATTCATCCTACCCAATTAAAATGCATTATAATTTTTTAATATTTAATTTTTAACTTTTAGTTATTACTTTATTATTTGAAAAATTAAATACTAAAAAATTATATTAAAACCTAATTGGGTAAGATGAACCCTAATTAATAATTGTAAAATTAAACTAAAACATAATAAATTGACATCGAAGAAATAAAATTGAAAAAAAAAATAGAGTGTGCAATAGGAATTGCAACACCAAATGGCCAATAGACGTTTTCATATGGTAAATTTTGATCTCAGCTTAATTAAAGCCTCCTTGTCGAACAGAAGCCTTTCAAAACTGATCTTTAATTTCTTCATGGACGATGTACAAATTTCTACGAAAGTGCCTCGAAATCGTGATCGTTGATGGAATACGTGATTGCAATTGTTTTATTACTAATATGTGAGCATTGAATCAATCCAGCTATTCATTGATTACAAATGTTCACAAAAATATTTTGCAAATTTCTACCAGGTTAGCAAAATATGTCTTATTATTTAAATTTTACTTTGCATTTTGTACTCAGTTATGATTTTCCTTTAAAATTAATATTGCATTGATATTTTTCCTTATTGTGTTATAGCATGGATGTTGTTTATTCATTATATATTGTATATTTTTCTTTTTAAAAATTGTTTTTTCTTGTAGAATAATTTTGTATAATGTCAAGTGATGCAAAACAAACAATAAATATTTTAAAAATAGGTGACAAACCACGTTAGTTTTAGTTGACTGGAATTTGAAAATATGTGAAAAATCAAACAAGTGCTAAATTTATGTTATTAAAACTACATTTTTTTAAAACATGTGAAATACCGAAAACACCTCAAAATTTATGTATTTTAAGACAATTAACCCAAAAAAATTATGTATCTATAATAATATTTATTAATAATCTGAACCAAATTCGGCCAACCATCAATCTCTAAATTAATAATTTGATTTCAATTAATTCTTAATTAATCTAGATTGATTTTAGTTCATTCTTTTTTAATTGTAATAAACAAGTAAAAATAAGAAACCAATGACAGTATGCACACTACCACAAAAACGCTCATACTCTACGGCTAAAACCCGTAGTCTTAAAGGATTTGCGACCGTAGAGAAAGGTGGTGCAGAGATAGAGTACCCACCTACTCTACGGTTTTTAACCGTAGTCTTAAGAGCAAATCAACTACGGTTGTGATACCGTAGTCATAAGACAAAAAATATCGTAGAGATAAAGCCATTAAGACTACAGATTACACTTCAACCGTAGATATTTTACCCCATTTGGATCTAAAAACCGTAGTAAAAGATACCTTAAGACGACGGTTGTATTTTATACCGTACTAATTTCAATTTCTTAATACTACAGTTTACTAAACTGAATGTTTTTTAAAATCTACGGTTTATTTTGTAATGTCTACGGGTTATTTTATAATGTCTACGATTTTATTTTGTTATCTCTATGGTTAATTTATCCGTAGTTCATATATTTGCAAAAAAATAAAATAAAATTACAATAAATTAAATTTATGAAAATTCAAAATAAATCCCAATACAGAACCAATATCCAATACACCATCCAATATCAAATACAACATCCATAATATCTAATAAAACATCATCAATATCCACTACTACCATCCATCATCAATATAAAAAATGCAATCTAAACTCCAAAATATCTAATATTCAAAATACAAAAGATGAGTGCAATCTGCTCACTTTGATTCCAAATGCCAACACCCTATACTTGTTCCAACACAAAATCTTCCCACTCAAAACGAACTTCATCGATCCCCATTTGAGAATAGGTCCAATTGTGAAACTATACAATACCAATAATAATCACAAATACTTCTTTATACTTTTGTGTAGAAAATAATAATGATAAATACTTATAGATGACAAACTTACATGAGATTTCAGAGATATCGTACCCTATTTGCAATCTCATCAATGATTTCTTTTATGCAACGCATCACAAAAAACCCGCAGTGCTTGGCATCGGATTTAATTGGACCCTGTTCACAACAAATCCATACCCTAGTTAGGTAGTATAGATAATTAACTCCGGCCAGTTGATTTACAACAACTCTTTCTAGCATTACAACAACTCTATACCTTATCACCATTAATGTAGCAGCAATATGGTAGACTAGAGGAGAGCATAGATAATAAAGCAGCAAATAGACATCACATTTACATGCTTGACACATTATCTTTAACGAATTTTAGGATGACCCTATTCTTGTACGAAAATTTAAATGCAATGACTTTTTGCAGTATATAATAGGAAAAATTCCATTTTGATGCTTTGGGAATGTTTGGAATATTTTCGAAAAATATTAGAAATTTGATCACTGGAATGTTGCAGAAAAATGTGTTTTATTTTCTTTGTGAAAATAGTGGAAATTTTGTGTTTAATCCATATGTGTGAAAAGTGTATTAATGTGTGAAATAATCTAAGTATGTGAGAAAAGTGTGTCTTAGTGTGTATTCTAACGAGTATTATTAACATTTGTTAGTGAAATTTGTTAACGTTCATTCGTAAAGGAGCAACGGAGGAATCAAATTGAGCTTTTTGAAATAGTTGTAGCATCAATTTGGATTGAAAAGATAAACACCGATCAAATTCCTAGATAAATAGTTATAGGATTAAAATGAACTTTTTCCCGTATATAATATTGTGTGTTTTACTTTATCTTTAGTTTTTAAAGTAATATAAGTATATAACTATAAATAAAAGGCAACTTTCAAACTTTAATTTATCTTATTTTTTAAATTAATAAAATTATAAATAAAATACAACTTTCGATGTGTGTGTCCAAATAGTTAGTATATTTAAAAAAAACCACATTACTGTACATGTATACCAGAGCCGGCCCTGAGGGGTGGCTAGGTGGGCCACCCCTGGGCCCCCATTTTGTTGGGGCCCCCAATTTTTATTTTTGTTATAATACTATATTTTTTTAAAAAATAGTTTTTTAAATATTTAATACAACCTAATAAAAAATATATGTATCATCACTCTATCTATTTTTGGAGTCATTATTATCCAAGTCTAACAATTTTCATGCTTCGAATATCATCAACAAAATATAGGCCAATAATAACAAAATATTTTGTATCGTATTTAAAATTATAAAGTCTATTATATGTTGTCCTTTTATCTCATATTTTATCAGATAAGTCAAAATTTAATTAAATCAACAAAGAACTAAATCAGAGTATTTTGATTTTATTTAATAAAAAAAAACTAATCAACATATCAATTTTTTTATTATTCTTATTCTTATTAATTTTTATTCAAAAATTATATATTAGGAAACAAATGATTATGATGAACTTATGGATAATTTTGCTTCTCAAAAGCTCGAGGATCTAAATGATTTTGATAAGTATTCGATACTTGTATACTTTCTTGAATTTTTATAGTATTCATTACATTTTTAAAAAATTTAGGATGAAAACAATATTGAAAAAATTTCAAAATGCTTTATATATATGTGTGTGTGTGTGTGTGTGTGTGTGCGCCTGAAATGTTAGGACCAGCCCTAATGCATACTTACAAATATTTTTTAAAAGATAAATGAAATCTAGCATGTAGCTTATTACATCATCATTAAAAAATCTTCTCTTTTTGATCTTTTCTTACACCATTTACTTGCTTTCATTGATTATTTTATAATTATAATATGTTTGGATTACATATTCAATAAAAATAATTTTTTTATAGATTTTATAGTACTAAATAATAGACAACATGTGCAAGGCACATAATCTTCACTAGTTTAATAAAAGGAGTTGACTTTAGAAAAAGCAATCTAATGGGCCTAAGAAATTAATAAAATGAGATGAGTTCAGAAAAGGCAATTTAATGGGCCTTAGAAATTAATAAGTGGAAATGAGTTTAGAATAAGCAATGTAATGGGCCTTAGAACTAAATAAAAGGAGTTGAGTCTAGAAAAAACAATGTAATGGGCCTTAGATTTTAATAAAAGGAGCTGAGTTTAGAAAAACTAAGCTAGTGGGCCTGAGAAAATAATTAAGTGCCCCCCCAAACCGAGGAATGCAAGGCCAGATAACTTCCCTCCCCCCCCCCATATTAAAAAACCCGTTTTGTTTTTAGTTTTACTCTGGTTCGTCGTTTTTTACTTTTTTTGTATGTGTCTGTTTATTTATTTGTGTTGGTTTACTTTATCTATTGGTTTATATGCACCAAGTTATTAGTTGTCATAATAATGAATTTGAGGTTTCAAATTGTAATTCTATTTTTTAAATTAAGGTGTAAGTGAGTAATTACCGTGCTTATAATTAATTAGTCAGGGTCGATAAGCTGGTGAAGCTTCAATTTTTAAATTTTAATAGGATTATAGTAGCGATATTTTATCATATTTGTGTATTGTATTTTTCAATGATTATATTCATTAGTAAACGGCAATTTATATATATTGCTCCTCCCTTTGTGTTTATGATATGCACTGCAGGGTCCACTTGAGACTGATTCTTTTGACGAGGAGTTGAAAATGCAAATGCTCTTCCGCTACAGGCATGTTGCCTTATCCGGTTCCCCTTCGTTTGCTTCACCTACCCGTAAATTTTCGACGGGGCTCAGTACAAGTAAGAGAAAATTGACATACAACTCGCCGTCTGTTGTAAGTTTGAAGAAAAACTCCGAATTGCCACGTTTTGACATCGATGGCCTGATCTCAATGTGCCGCCGTGAAATAGGTGATCCTGCCACCTTGAAGCACACTGTTATTGTAAAATCCGGCACGCCCCACCACAAAGCATCAATTGACAAGGTGCATGCCGACGACGAAGAATTTGTAGCCACTGCGTCGAAGACGGCTGAGACTGACGTTAGTAAAAAGGTTTTGACTGCCAAATGACACCTATGTTCCTCAACAACTCCTCTAAGACCATGTTTTCATTTAACTCAACATCTTATGTACTTTTGCAGGTTAAGTTGCGTAGTACTGATGATTTGGTGATGGATCTAAGCACGCTTCACTTGACATTGGGTGACCTGCGTCGACTCCTCTCATACCCCCAATTAGAAACTCCAAGATCTCGTCAGGTCGTTATCTCTCCAGAGTCTGTTTGAGTGGATACGCAGAATTTGTCATCGTCCTCGGAATCATCCTTCGACCTTGGTCCACCGAAGAAGAAAATATTTGGCTCACGACGTTTGCTTTTGGATGAGGACAGCGATGATGCAGCTACTCCCGTTCCGCATGAAGTTGAGATCCACCCTTTGTTTGAAGCATTCTTAGAATGGCATGTCCACAGGGGTCCACATGGAGGGTAATTTTATCACACTCTTTACATACTTTACTTATGGTGTCTGTTGTAAATATTCATGTGGAACTTAATGATTCAGTGTTTTGAACTTCCCAATACCAACAATGATGTGCGATGGAGTTACCGGCCTATGGTTTGATCCAATTTCAAATCCGGATGAATGGCTAGCGGACGAGGCAAGGAAATGTATTTTTGTTAACGTTACTTCGTTTTGTTGAGCAAATTTGTGATCATGAAATTTGAGTTATATTTTTCATTGCACAACACATAGATGCAATTATGTCAATGGTGGTAATAAATTGTAATGTGGCCAATATTGGCGCTACCCATACAGATCGTCGGTGGACCATCGTAGACACCACTTGTTGGGTAAAGATAATAGTAAATATATATCTTTGTAGTTTTGAATTAATGGCTAAGTGATGTTGTCCATTTAGCCGTGGTTTTTTCACAACATTCTGTCTAACGAAGCCCTTGTCCAGGGTGCCCTGAAGCAAAGTGATCGCACCGTTCTATTTGATCAAGCACTCTCATATGTGAGTGACAACTCTCCTCAGATCGGTGCAATGCCATGGAACGTCATGGATAAGATATATGGTGTTGGGCACGTGCACGAGAATCACTGGTTTTTGTATGAGGTATCCATTGATGATCAGATGATCACAATATATGATTCTCTGTCTGAAACCCTTGAGACGTAATGGTGGCTGAGCTCAAATATTTTTCGTGGAACATTCCGTCATTGATCCGGAAATCAAAGATCAAGAGATTGAAAAATGGTGTTCCATCACCGTTGAAGAGCAGTTGGGAGCTTGTCCGGTACAAGCATCCACCCCAGCAAAAAAACCATTCTGATTGTGGGGTGTTGGTTTTGAAATATATGGAATGTCTATTGAATGGGTGGATCATTTCTTCCATCCGGCCAGACCGCACCCATGAGTATCGAAAGAATTATTGTGCCCAACTGTTTGAGTATGGCGTTAAGATCATTGAAGAAGGATGGCACAAGTAGATGTCTAAATAAGGCTCCTGAAGAAGTTACAATCCCATATCATGTACTGGTAAAATGTGATGTATTTGCGTACTTGTTTTTATCTAGAATATGTACTCTATGTATGTACCCAAGTTTGTTGTAAAATTTATAAAATAATATTTAAAATTTCTGAATGAGACCATTTTGTGGGTTTTAAATGCACTCGACATATTTATATGTGACTACACAATGATATCATATGGTTTGTTCTAGACCATTTTTTAACATTTGAAGATATTTAAAATAAAAGAAACATTTGAAAACATCTAATTTTTTTTATAATACTTACTTGTTTGATGCATGAAGTTTGCAATATTGGATTACATAACAAAAATTATAATAAAAAATTTGTATTAAAAATCATCAAATTTTATCGGTGATCATGAGATTTTTTATTAACCATTCAAATTAATAATATAAAATTACAATTACGTCACTAAAATTTAATAAATACAAACTATTTATAGCGAAGAATTCCAAAAGCAACTATATTGTACAACAATAGCAAAAGAATGCCTTATTATTAGTGTATAATTAAATAAAAATATATAAAATTCATTTTATGGTCAACTATATATATGCAATAAAAATATATAATCAATTAAATATAATATACATTGTTTTAACTTTAATTTTAAAATTAATTTCTTTTATGTATAGTATAATATTTTATATGTAGACAGACTCCAAAACCACTATTTTATTATGTCAAACATATCAAATGCATTAAATATTTAAATAGTGCCAAAAATCTATATTTATTTTGAAAATATAAACAATAATAATCATGCATACCAATATAATTAATTTTGCAATATTTGTACATATGTTGCAGGTGTGTAGTTTGTTAATAGGGCTTAAATTTAATATAACTTCTCATAACATTGAGCAAATAATTATTAAACAAACAATATGAAAGAACATTAAAAAAATGAAAGTAGACATATTATAGATAGGGGTAGAAATAGAAAAATACCTTATAAATAGGCCAAAAAAAAAACCAAAGCATAAACCAAAAACTCTAGTTGTGTTGCCGTAGATTTTCCATATCTCGTCACATTGTTATTCTCAGCAAATAATCCAATCTATTGAAATTTTTCATAGATTTGCATTTCATTTACAAATATCATAAAAAAAAATGTACTAATATTTGATCAGTTTGGTCATGTGTTTAGTGGGATGGAGAGGTTATAACTTTTTATACCTATAACCTATGCATGGAGAACCACCCGTCTCCATTAATGACAACAATTAAGCAAAATAAAACTTTCTGATTGAAAGGGCTATTGAAATTGAATGGGGCAAATGAAACGAACACATGTTGCATGTATTTAATTCCCATCAATCAGGAAATTCAAAATGCAATAGAACCTTTCCTGTATATTATCCATAATTGTTTATAAGGAAAACATTCAATAGTTAAGAAGGAAAAAGATTGGAGAAAATGAAAAATATATATTTATTTTTTATTATATAGTTATTAGTGATCGGAAAACATAAATGTCAAAAAAAAAATTAAAAATTACCAAGAATAATTTAGATTAAATAATATAAACAAACTCTGATGAGGGATCTTTGACCAAGCAATTTTAAAAAAGAAAATGTTTCCCCAAAGAAAAAAATATTGCGCTGCTGCATTTACTATGATTCGAACACAGGATGCCTAGAAAGAAACGGTGCTTGGCAAGAGCCTCATGCCAACCGGACCATCCACATTACTTATAATAATTTCGACAATTATTTTGTTTTGTTCGTTTTTTATCTGGTATTTTTTAATTACAATTTTACCCCTACGATTTTGGCTTAATATATGTATAGATAACAAAAGAATGGAGAATAAAATTTACCTTTCGCAAAAAAAAAGAATCAAAATAACCTTTAATAACACACGTATTTGATCTGAATGAATTAGTAGTTGTCTGTTTGTGTTTTTTTTTTTTTTTATTTGAATACGTTTAGAGAGATCTAATATGCCCAATTAATTTGTTTTGGCCGATGTCCACTTTTTTTAACTTTGTTGAGAATTATTTTGTTTCAAAATTTGATTCAGTAATTAGTTGGATTAAATAATTATGCTTATTAATTTTTTTTTTATATTGAGTAAAACCAGCCGATCAAAACTATCTCATTCATACAAACTTACTGTATTCAATTCATTATAGCAATCTAACTGTACTTTACGTAATATGATAAATATATTCTTATGAATCAAAATATAATTAAGAGTCAAGTGATAGCATGTGTATTTATGGTACATGGGTCATAATCAATGTATGTGTTAATTTATACCGTACTTTTTTTTTACTCACACACCCGACCTGTGATATTGGGGAGATTCCAATCCGTGACTCCAAACAGTCTCACTCCACCACTAGGCCATCCTCATTGGGACAATTTATACCATACTTAACCCATGAATTTATTACATATGTATAGTACTCACAAATTACATCCATGAATTAAATTCACCTAATCAGACGGTGTATGCTTAAAAAAAATGAAAGATTGACCTTGAAACATGTGTATGCGCTTATAAATTCAATTGTGTAATTTTGAATTCGTATGGACAATAACTTAGTGTAGAAGACGTTTGACATAGCAGTTATTTCAAGTTTTGGAATGACAAATGTATCTATAGTAATCATTATGATTTTATTATCAAATGTTTGAATTTATTAATTTGTCTGTAGTAGTGATTATTAATTAATTTTCAGTAACAGTTCTCGTGAATGCTCGATTTTCGTATAATGAATATTGTGAAAATCACTCAAATAACACTTAATTTACTAAAAAAACATTAACTGTTCTAAAAAGAGTATTTGTAAAAAAAAAAAACAAAAGGACTAAAAAAACACAAAGAAAAAAGTTATGTCATCACTAAAAATGGCACAAAGAATAAAAAACAACACAACTAATAAAAAAAAGACCAGGTGTAAGTAAATAAAAAAACTATCAAAACTCATAAAGTTATGTCATCACTAAAAATGGCATTATTACAAAGTATTAATGTTAGCATTTAAAATTAGAAATATAGCAGATGAGGTAGTTAAAATATTAAGGTACCAACTATATAGTATTTTGACACTCTTTCGGACCCTATAAATCACGAACACTTTAAATTTGTACAGGAAAGATAGCATAATAAATAATAAATACTAATAATAATAATAATACGAAACAATAAGAAGAAGAAGAAGAAGAAGAAGAAGAAGATGATGACGATGTTGATTCATCTGTAATATCATATATTAATGGTTGGAATAAGTCCACGACTATAGTACACTCACAAAATTCTTAGTGTTACAAGTACTTTGTCATAATAGGTTTTTCTACTTAACCTGTAAAGAAGAGGATTATCTATCCAAACACTTTTAGTGGGATGAAACTATCTATTGCATTTACATGTTGCAATTAATATTGTACAATTATTTTTTGACACTTTTTGCTCCATTTCTATTTATCATATTTTAGTTAAATTTTACATTTACTATTCAGAGTTCATCCCATACAGTTATATTTTTTAATAATGTTGTCATATGTAAGTTTTCTAATAATCAATTAATTGTTATTGTTGACGTAATTTTTTTTTAAAATATAACAGAATTTTATTAGAAATATACCAAGTTTATTAATTAATATAAACTCTACATTATGGTATGAAAATTGTTAATTGTTTTATGAGTGTGTATACAATTGGATTTTTAAATTTTGTATTATAAAGTCAGCCCTTGTGTATTTTCGAATGGATTATGTTGTAATTCTTTTATTTTTTTTACAAGGTAACTCGCGGTCACTACTTGTGCGACTATGAATGAATTGACGTTGTTGTCAAGGTGGTTTGAAGATTTAAGTTTATAGTAGCGATAATAACAACATTATATATACCACAGATGTGGTGTATAATATAGGGTTGCATTATTTATAATGTTTTTAATTTTTAGGGCATATATAATTTTATTAATATTATATATTATGAAACGCACTATAACTGTATCTTATTTAGTTAATCATTACATATAATAAATTATTCTACCATATACACTATAACATTAATTTAAGTATTTTAATTATACCCATGCATCGCATGGGAGAATTACTAGTATATTGTGACAAAAAATAAGTGGATTTTTATATAACCTTTCAATAAATGCATATTTATATAATTCCTAATTCGGTGTAGTTTGGAAACATTACTTGATTAATTACTTTCACATTTTACTGAATCCTAAGCGGATTGCTGAACTGTTGAGACCATGTGGATGAGAAGGACTCTGCATCTCTATTTTACATTCAACTTGAGTAATTCCTGCACCCCTAGACCCGTCAAGGCAGTTCTCTCCATTTAATTTTTTAAAATACGCTACTGAAATTTATGATTTTACACCAAACTTGGCGTGCTTATTGCCCCTTCCTTCATTACTTGAATCAAATAGCCCCCTCCATTAAAAGTTGGACTATGTAGACCCTTTCTTGGATGAAAACTTAATGGTGTTAGAGTTTATTAGACTAACACACATTTATTTGACAAACTTAGATACTTTTACATAGTGATACTTTTTTTACGCATTACATATTTATATTTGAAACAAAAAAAAATTACATTCATAACTTCACTATCTATTAAAATAATTTTAAAGCTTAAGCACAGGTTAGTGTGAATTCACCTAAAAAAATTAATAGAGATAATAGGAGAATGTCCCCTTTCGAAAATGTTATTTGATTATATTATTTACTATAACAATTTAATTGATAGATTTTAACGGGTTTGGCACATTTGTAACGCATCTGTAAATTGTAATTAGTGAATATATACTGTACAGGTTTACATACTCATTTGCTATTTTTAGACTTTTGTTAATGAATAAAGGGAAATTCTTGTACGCATGTTGGGGTAGTGGCATATCTGTCACAATAGATGTAATGGGACACTTTAATGTGTCCTGATAGATCTATTAGGACACATGAAAGTGTCCCAATACATCTATTGTGACAGATGTGGTAGTGTGTGTTAGTGCGTACACGAATTTCCCATGAAAAAAGACTCTACAGGCTTTTCACACTTCCTGACACCAAATTATCTTCTCAATTTAATACAAGATTTTAGCTTTCCAAGTAAAATCTGCTGCAGGGGCCAGGGTTGATGTGATGAAGACCGTGGAACTATAATTATGGTGCAATATAAAATTACGAAAACCCTAGAGACTTGGACATAATAGGCTTTATGAACCCTTGCGACTCAAACTTCAAATGCTTTAATTTTCGTATTACTCTCCTATGTTTTCATGATAAATTAATAATCCTCCGTATTTTTGGAAGTTTTTTAAAAATACCAAATAATCCTCGTTTTTATATTTTTATAGGACAAAATGTCCTAAGCTTGCTCTTTCCGCGACGTATAATCAAGAGGCATACCGAAATATACCATGCCAACGTGACTTGTAATTCATTTTTACCTAAATAGAGAAATCATGACAGCATTAATTTTCCCAGTGCATTCGACAACTAAGACTTTTAATTCCAACATATTGAGAAACCGAATCAAATTTGAAGAGAATATATTCTCTTTTATTTTCATTGGGATCTATATCCTCAATCCTAATGGGAACAAAAAGTGTAGCTAATTAAATTCTTCTTATTCTTCCCAAAATCTCAATCTGCACAACATTAATGGTTTTTTAAAAATTATTTCCTACAACTTCAGATATTTTAAACAAAACGACTTTCAATTTGAAACGCTATGCTATGCTATGCCTCGTCTTTAATAAGACGCTGAAAAGTGAAGCCTATAACCTTTTGCTCCAAAAAGTGGATAGTTTATGAATCGTTTTGGGTTTTTATGGGTGTCGCAATTTATTTAAAAAAAATGTTAAACTTCGGGACAGATTTAAGTATTATTTAAAATTCGGGATAATTTTGTAAAAAGCGTCAAATGTCGGAAAATAAATATGTTTTTGGTCTTCAAATTATTATGTGTTTTGTATTTTTCTATCTCCTTTTTAAATTGTAATTAATTTTCTTATTTCGTAGTTATGTATTTTTTGTTTATGCATAACCCACCCAATTAGGGTTTTATGTAGACTTCAACATTAGGTCAGATGCACGAAGTAATATTTATAACAAAATATTGATTTTTGTGAACATGGATTATGGTGAATAAAATATTTAATGGACCAGTTGCACGACCCTGGACTATCACCTAGCAGCCTCGAACGACGCAAACTTGATGTGGGGTTATTATTAAATGATCCAAGGAATGCTTCAACACTCAACCTATCTCTCTCTCTCTCTTTCAAGGCTGTTCCAAGCACAGTAGAAAAGATTCAAAATCCTCTCTCTCTCTGCTCCTCTGAAAATGCAGGTAATCCGCCGGTGGGATGAGCTCCAGCGAACAAGGCTATTGGATTATCTATCTGATGGTGCACGTAACCATGATATGGCCAACATGCGGCATTTGGGCTACTTCGTGAGGGCTCTGCTCGTTTGACCCTAGAATTTAGCGAGCCCGTTTCTCAGGAGGATGTGGTTTTGGAGGTGATAAACCTGAATGATTGCTACGCCAAATTTCTGGAATTCAGTCGCAGCGAGGGGGTAAGATTTGATAAGGACATGAACAAGGTGCGAGCCTCTCGAAGCTACATGGCACGGTTCCACGGACTGAGGGTATTATAGCTTGAATATTCTTGTGTTTGACCTAACCAATTTAGGGCTTTTCATTATTTGTGATTCACAGAAAGCAAATACATTAATGAAGAAGATAGTCACTATATCAGCACAAATAGAACATTAAGAAATAAACTCGATTTCCCTTTTTTATACTTTATTTTATTTTTCGATATTTTCTTTTATATCAACTAATTTTTATTTTATTTTTCCTTTTATTACTCGATTACTTCATATTTTTAGGCACATGTGATAGTCCACAAATTATTTTGATTCTTAACATTATTCTTTTGCTTTTCAATATTTCTTTTGACTTTTTTCCCTTTCCTTTTCGATCTTATTTTTTTTATTTCTACCCGTTTCAGGCTTTTTTTCTATTATTTCTTAATATTTATTAGGTACACATTATAAGTCCATCATTTCTTATGATAATTAACAATATATTTATTTAATATTATAACTATTTTATTACTTTTGTTATTTTTTTTTATATTTAGATGTAGTCAAGTCCGCATTTTTTTATTAATTAACATTAATTATACCTATTTAGTATTGCCATTGTTGGTTATTTAATATTGTAATTGATCACATCATCAATACGTGAGTCGTAGTGTAATTTTCAGATTTTTGGGCCAAGTAGTTTCGGGACTAAAAAATATTGGGTCAGCGCAGCGCCAAAAGTGAATAAGTATCATTTTAGCAATTTAGTAGTACTTCACAAAAGTATCATTCTACCCATTGAATGTGAAAATTTCACATTTTTCTTATATTTGTCATCACTTTAGACATTAAAATAATTTATATTTGACTCATTAAATGTATTCACATAATGTTGTATAAGGTGATTTGATTACTTCATTAATATGTGTGCATTTATCCAGAATGACAACTATTTAGAGACGGATAGATTATTTTTAGTTTAATTGATAATGTGATATTTGGTAAAGCTACAAATATACCCTCTCTGTTTCATTTTGATTATTGTTTTAGTTTTCTTTTATCTAGAACTAACAATTAATTTTATGGACTAATATACTTATCCATCATATATGACATAAAATCTTATTCGCCTATATTTTCCTATAATATGGTTTTGGATAGGGTTAAAATTAAGAGGGGATGTGTGAAAATATATAAAACAACAAATATTTTGACACAAAATAAAAAAGTTAAAACAACAATCATAATGAAACGCAGGGAGTATACTCTGTGTGTGTGTGTGTAATTATATGCTTTCAAATGTTAAATGTAATTATTTTTTCAAAGATTAAATGTAATTATATTAGGATATGTGAAGAAGATATCTTTAACCAACCATATAATATTTGTGTAATTACATACAAATATTTTGAGTACATTTAAGATCCACAATATTTTCTCATTCATTTATAATATGACCACATTCAAAATATTAATTAATAAATATTTAAATCCGTACAACGTGCGGGAGAAATACTAGTTACTATGTTATTTCATTACAGTATTATCTATTAGGCGACAAACATTATCATTTTTAGGTAATGATAATGATGATGATGGTATTCAAAAGAAAAATGCTTTATTATTATTTTGACAAAATAATAATTTATTTATTACAAAATATAACAAAAACTTCATTAAAGCTTACGATTATCTAAGGGTCCGAAATGTATTAACCATTTATATGGTATAACATATCACACCCTGCAAGTGGGGTATGTAATATCAGACATAATTTTTAAAACTTGGAGACTAAAATACTCCCTCCGTTTCGTTTTATTTGTTGCGTTAGGTTATTTGTTTATGTAGAATTAACAATTAATTTTGCGGACAAATATACGATTGGTGTATTGAACTTAAATATATATGCTATAGTATTTAATTAGTTAATATATACTACGTTGTTGCATTAACTAGTGAGACCATACTATAGTATGCTCTGTAGTATATATAAGAGCCAACATTAATGATTCATATTGAGTCGCAGTGAGCATTTTCAATATTATTTAATTGTTTAATAAACCAGATTCTAAAAATAACAACATACTACAAACCAGAAATACTTTATAATATTGAATTTAGCTCCGTGTTTATGGTGAAAACAAGAACCGTGTGACTTTTGAGTGGTATAAGACCTGGACTATAAATCACTTTCGAATAAATTTAGCTAAATTAAAAGGTTTAAATGAGAAATTCAATTAACTGAAATTAAACTAAAAGGTTTAAAAATCCGTTACACTAACATATATTTCATAATCACGACACACTTGGAGATAAAATAATAACTTTCTGCCTTAAAGATAGTAATTATTATTTCAGTGTTTTTAGCTTTGTGTTTTTGTTTGATCTTAATTTGTTAGAGTTTATTAATAATGGGGGTTTATTTTAGTTTGCAAGGGTTCAAAAAAAACGGCGGTTGTGACGGCAAAATAACCTTCGAAATCAATATTTGAATTGAAATAAAAGTATGGGTAGTATGTTAGATTAGGAAGCTTGGTATTTACGCCTCAACACATTAATGCCGGTCCACCAAACCTACTAATTTTCCCAAATTCATACTACAGTGTATCCCTAATTGGCAGATTCGACGAAGCATTGAAAATCTCGATTGTGAAGCTGAGCGTTTCAAAGGGGAGTTGAAGTGCATTCCCGTTAGTGTTGGTCGCCGAGGAATTCAGTGTTTGTGGAAATTGCAGAATCGAAGGTATTTTCCCGGCATCTTTGATTTCCTCCCCCTTACATATTTCATTGACAGTTGTGTTGCTTAATATTTACGTTGTAAGAACCCTCTCATCGACCTAAGATAGGATAATGGATATCGATTTGAATGTGCCATTGGATTCAGAAGCAGAGTATGAACAAGAAGCGGATGACGACTCAGATCATACGGTGTCTTTAAATTCTATGATTGTGGATTTGGAAAGTAAGCTAGCACCTGGTTCTGTTGTTGAAAGTCTCGATTCAGCGTATCTCCTGTATAGTGAATATGGTCGCTTAGTGGGGTTCAGTGTACGGAGGGGGGGACAGCATTATTTTAGGAAAACATCGGATATACGAATGAAATTATTTGTGTGTCATTGCGAAGGGAAGCCGGACTGCAAGGCATCCATTAATCGGATTGCAAAATATAAAAAGCAACAACGACGAACGGGTTGTGAAGCCCGCTTGCGTCTCAGTCGAACTAGGGAAGGACCGTGGACAGTGAGCATTTTCCACAAACACCATAACCATGAACTTGTAGACCCAGATCAAAGTTATTTGTTAAGATCAGCGCGTAGTCTCTCACACGCTAAGGCATCAGTCATAGAAACAATTCAAGCTGCTGGGTATATGGCACGAGACACAGGGGGTGTGCAAAATGTAGGTTTCACAATAAAGGATGCATATGACCACATTCGTCGCACAAAATTGCGTACAAGAGTGCCGAATGAGGACGCCAAAGCACTCCTACAGTATTTTAAGGAAAAGACAAATGCAGAGCCCTACTTCTATTGGAATGTTATGTTCGACGATGAAGGGAGATTGATGAATTTTTTCATTCGAGATAGTCGGTCAGCAGCAGATTATGATTGTTTCGGTGATGTGATATCACTGGACACGACGTTTAGAACAAATAGATACAATTTAATATGTGCACCCTTTGTGGGAATCAACCACCATCGAAGTAACGTTATGTTTGCGATTGCGTTCATGTCTGATGAGACAACAACATCGTTTGAATGGTTATTGTCTACATTCCTTGAGTCTATGCAGGGGAAAGAGCCAGGCATAATTTTCTCTGACCAATGTCAAGCTCTGATGAATGCTATCGACAGCAGCTTTCATACTGCGAAGCATAGGCTCTGTCAGTGGCATGTAAACCAGAATGCTCCTTCGCATTTTGGACACTTAAACGGCAACAGAGAGTTCAAACAGATATGGTATCGTTGCATGAATGGGTGTGAGGACGAACAAGAGTTCAATGAAGTGTGGCAATATATGATGGAGACTTATGCTTTGCAAGAAAAATCGTGGTTCAAGACGATGTATAACCTGCGCAGAAGGTGGGCCTCAGTCTTCACAAATGACAAATTCAGCGCAGGGTTGCATGCGACGTCCAGAAGTGAATCTGCAAACAAGGTACTAAAGGATCTTTGTAAGGGGACTTCGTCCTTGCATGAGGCGGTCTGCCATTTTGAGACACTTATGAGGGAATGGAGATTGCGAGAACGTGCAGAGGATGCCTACTGCCTGGGCACACTAGGCCAATTTGTGAATGATAATTCAATCTTAATACAGGCGGCATCTGTGTACACTCGCAGTGTGTACAAATTGTTTGAAAACGAGGCTGTACAGACGATGAATGTGAAGGTGATAGATCACCCCAATGACTATTCCTCCCAGGAATTGGAGTTCAGGGTCAGCAGTAGTGGACATGTTTCTAATATGAGGACGGTTCGATACAATAAGTTACATAGATCGGTATCATGCACATGCCACATGTTTGAGACAGATGGCATCTTATGCCGTCATGTGTTGAAGGTATTCTTCACTTTGGACTTGCCCAGAATACCAGAACAGTACATACTTCAGCGATGGTCGAAGACTGCTAGGAGTAAGAGCAATAATCATTTACTTAATCCAACTGATGGGGTCACTGATCCGAGCACGGAGTTATTGTTTGTTAATAACATAATGAGACTAACATACAATATGGCACAGGACTGTAAAGGCGACGTAGCTTTGCGAGGTATTTTGAACGAAACAATACGTGGGTTATATACCCGATTGTGTGCTAATCATCAGAATGATGAAACACCGGCAAGTAGAACAGCATGATGTTGAAATTTGTAGGGGTATAACTACTTTGTCGATTATAATGTGGATTGATGTAGTCAAGTTTTTACAATGTTATGTCACTACCGGCGGTTGCACGACCCACCCTTAATTACTGAATATCATGAAGTAATTTTGTTTTTCTTTTCTTTTCTTATATTTTCCATGCTATACATTTTATTTGGTCATGGGCTCTTAGATCGTTTGCTTTGTTTATTTTCCATTTCCCAAATCTCTATTTTCGGTCTCACTGAAGGATGAGAAATAATATATTTTCCATTCAAAATTAGTCGTCAACACGCTTGGTATATGAAAGAGACTTTCCTTAAGGTTGTTGGGGACCATGAGGTTGTTATATACTTTGGGACCACAATTTGAGAAACCATTTTTAAAAAGTGATGCTTCAAAGACTAAGTCCTGTTGACAGAAGCAGCATACTATCCTTGAAGAACACTAACTCATTCCCTCATCACAATCCCTAAGGTTCCTTTTCTCTCAGTTTAAAATGATCTAATTTCTAAAGTTATGACTAAAAGGATAAAAAGCAATTTAGAGTCAGTAATCAACCGATAGGAATCTAATAACATACGACCATTTGAACGTTGATTTTTCAATAAATGCAAATTCTTTGAAACTCAATTTCCTATCAGCCGGGATTCTCCCTAAAAATTAACGAGACACCTCATTATATTCAGAGGCATTCTAGACTAAAACCGATTCTATTTAAAGCAGCAAAAGGTAACACTTATCATAATAATGCAGCAATTGATAGAACATTAGCAAATAATGCTTCAAACTCACCAACAACAAAATAAATGGCCCACCCATGACTGGTAACGAAAATAATTAAACCAAAAATACTGTTGCAGCTTCCAATAGATTCAATTTGATTGATTGTTATGGTAAGAATACTATTTCTGAGTAAACTATGAAACCATGCTTAAAAATATGAAATAAACATGTGCATCCCTGCCACAAATCGCAATTATAATGAATCTCACCCAACTTATATAGGCGACAGCTTTGCGGCGGATTCCAGTTTTGCTCATCAGAATTTCCTACTTCTTCTACCCGCCGACAGCCAGCACCGTCTCCGGTGACTTGATTCAACGACGGTCAGTGTAAGTAGGTGAGGATGGAGGAGTAGGCGGCGAGTAGAGATTCATAGAGGTAGGGTCGATCGGTCATAGCAGCGACCTGACAGTGAAGGTGCGTGGTGACAGCGAAGGCGGAGTTGAAGGGATTAGGGATTGAGAGATTTTTAATCTAGACATTAGGTTAAATTAAGTACAACTTCATTGGTGGTTAATCAATAAATATATAAATGAATGTTGTGCAATAATTTTCAAAATAATAATCAATTTGGACCGTTGTGGTCCCTAGAATAATATTAATCAAATCATAAAGAATAATCTACTTCATAATTATATTTGTTATTATTTATTTTATTTTTCTCAGGTAATAGAAGATTTTAATTCAACATATTATCAATTACATACGTCAATCAATGTGTAATCAAACACACCAACTAATTCAATAAGCATAACTGTGTATATTATATAAGATATATGTATATCTATGAAAATTCATGATTGATATATAGTAGTAGTAAATATGTTAGATATTTAGGACTATCCAGTACGTTTACAATATTAACACTTATAATTAATCTTATGTCATACTCAATGCATAGTAATGCTAGGTGTGTTCTTACTTGATACTTAGTAAATAGTACCTCTTATGATTTCTAAGTAAAAGAATTTAAATTTGTATTATTTACTAAGTTTACAATATTTAACACTTACAATTTATCTTATGTTATACCTAATGCATAGTAATGCTAAGAGTGTTGCTAGTTAATACTTAGTAAATAATTCATACAATTTGTAATTTGTAATATTTACTAATTTAAAACATTTTACACAACTTATAACAATTACAAATAAATGATTGATATATAAAACTAGTCAATATGTTAGAGGTTTCCAAGTATCTAGTAGGTTTATAATATTAACACTTATAATTAATATGGAGAAGATTCATCCCTATATAAAGATGCAAAATAGGCACGAATATATTATTAACACTTATAATTAATATGGAGAAGACTCAATAAATTTTTTCGCAGCTCAATATATTATTAATATCATTAATATTTTTTTGTTGATTTACTATACTATTAATTTATAGTGATTTCGTGACTCAATATATTATTAATATTTTATAATATTTTTTCATACCTCAATATATTTTTGTACGTTAATATATTATTAATATTATTTTTCATCATTAATTTCCGTAGGGGTGTAAACGAGCCGAGTACTGAGCTCGGCTCATTTCAGTATCCGTGAGCTCGAGCTCGACAGGAAAAACTCGAGCTCGAGCTCGACTCGGGTTCGGCTCGTTTATTTAAAATTCGAGCCCGAGCCCGAAATCGAGCTCGAGCTCGAGCTCGAGCTCGAGCTCGGCTCCTTTATTTATTTAATAATATTGATATTTTTTGTTTTCTCTAATTTTTTATATATTTTTAAATTTATACAATATGTTTATTACTTATAATATATATATATATATATATATATATATATATTATGTGTATGTATTAGTTATCGAGTGTGTGTCGTAAGAGTCACAAATCATGAATCACAACTCATAAGTTATTCCTATTACAATATATTAAGATAATTTCTAAATTAATAATTCTATATTATTTAAGAGACTATTAAGTCTTAACTTTTTTAATTATTATTCTTTGTTTAGCTTATTTAATGTTAGTCTTAATTTTTGTTAATTTTTTTATTATTATTATGTGCATATTAACTAATATAAGCTATAGTTATATAAACTATGTACTATAATGTAAATAGTATATATAACTAAGAATTTAAGATTAAATATACAATGGTGCTAATTAACTGATAAGAAATAAGAATATTGTTACTCTTGAACTTCATTTCTTAATTTTGATAAGAATTTTTTGAGATATTATTATGTTTCCAATATCATTTATTTTATTTCAGTCTTATTTAATGAATCAAGATTGATTATTTTGTCAATATTAGTATAAATTTTTTGTGAATTTTCTTTTTTCCTTTTATTGCTATGTACAACTTAACTAATATTTATTATATACTAGAATACTAATTTATGGACGGTAGTATATATGATTCATAGTTTAATATTAACTATATAACATTGGTGCTAAGAATACTGTTTTTATTTGAACATTTAATTAAATTAAATTTTTGTTAGTTTTCCTTTTCCGTTATTATTTTGTTACTTTTTCAATAATATTAGTTTAATATCATTGATTACATTACATATTTTAATATTTAATGATGAGTATTATTTTGTTAAATTGTTAATATTAATCATAATTTTTAATTTTTTTTTCCTTTATTACTTTACCTGCATTATAAATTTATAATTTATAACCTATATTCTTGTAAGTTATAACTAATAATCTAAGATGGACTAATAGCTCGCGAGCCCGACTCGTTTAAGTACTCGTGAGACAGCTCACGAGCCCGGCTCGAGTTCGGCTCGTTTAACTAATCGTTAGCCGGCTTGCGAGACAGTTCGTGAGACAGCTCGTTAAAAAGCTCGAGAACCTCACGAGCCGAGTTAGCTCACGAGCTCAACAAGCCAAGCTCGAGCTCGCGACGAGAAAATGGTGAGCTCGTTTAGTAGGCTCGAGCTCGGCTCGTTTAGAAACGAGCCAGTCTTGAACGAGCTTTTTTCGAGTCGATACCCAAGTATCTCGCGAGTAGTTTGGCTCATTTACAGCCCTAGGTGGAAGGGAGAATTGTTTTGGAGGCAAAAGGTATATTAAGAAATCTGAAATTTTATTTTTTAAAAAATTTATTTAAACTGAAATCGATTTAATAAGACCTGGTTTACTTAATTGTGGTTTGACAACACTGTGGACTCATAGCACTCCTCTTATCTATATTTTTCTAATTTTGCAATGAATAAATATGAAGAGTGGACCTTTTCTTGGAGCATACGTCTTGGTTAACCGAAGCTAAGTGAGGTGGGTTATTAATTATTGTTTGGTAATTTGAAATTAACTCATATATTAATAATTTGTTATATTCGGAAATTAAGTGAACATATAATGTATTTGAGTAAGTTCGCTATAAGAAATTAGAATATATTAACAAAATCACACGATACTACATCGTATATTCTCATTTCCTTTCAATATGTTATACTAATATCATTTATTAAAGTTTCAATTTTAATCAATTGGCTACTGTAATGTCATTTCTTATGATTTAAAAAAACGTCATGTACATAATTTCTTAGAATTTCAAACAAATTTGGACAATATGATCGAATTCGTTACTTACAAACCATATGACTTAGACAATTTTTTTTTTTTTTTAATCTGATGCAGATCTAATTTTATATAATTTCTAATATTATATTAGGAAGTGAACAATATAATGTAATTGTAAAAAATCATAGTAGTATTATATTAGGTCTTAAAATTTTAACATCATCAAAAAATATACTGCATACTTTGGATCATTTCAGATTAAATAAATTGAAGTAATGTATTTCTTCTTATTTCATTTAAAACAAAGCAGAATATATTGTCATTTCTTACTTCCAACTAAAATGAAGTTATAAAACAAATGTCAGTTAATAGGATCTAATTTATTCAAATATATAATTTAATATTATGAAATGACCCGGATATACAAAAAATTATCATTTAAAAAATTTTACATATATTACAAATTTATGCCAATATCACAAAAAATTATTTTATAGAAGTTAGTACAAATGTTTTAATGCAAGAGATCATAATTTAATATGAAATTAATTTATATATTCTAGTGCATTGATAATTTCTCATTAAATAAATGGATTTAATGTAATTTATAATGAATTCAATATGTCTATTATTAATTTTTCCTTACTTCATTTCATACCGTAATACTTTAGCAATCCACAAATATTCTCTTCGGAATAATGTGAACTTGAAACAGAATATCTTTACAAAATTAAATTATTAGCAAACTAATTACTTGGTCACCCCCGTACATTCACATTTTTAGGCAGCCACAAACAACAATCAATGAATTGGGGACCACATACCTTTCCAAATTAAATTCATGCACAGCAGCTCTGAAATATTGAAATGACATCTCTTACTTTACACAGCAGCAACAATTGACCAAAGTGGACGGAAACTTAACGTCCGCTGCCAATTAAAAAAATCAGTCCGAAAATTAAGTGAACCGGAACGAAAATGTTCGCCCTAGTAACTACCGACTCAAAGACTTTTGCGGCGCCCCTTATACACGTGGCGTGCTTTCAGTAGGGGATACCAATGGGTAGTCGCCTAGCATCGAATTTGCCCTTATGAGTTATGTTAATATATATAACTACTGGGGGGGGGGGGGGGGGTTTAAAAAGTAGGACTAGTTTTGCTGGTGTAACACAAATTCCGGGTATTTAAATTAATAAACACCGGAAAATCGTACAAAGAAAAGATTTTCGATTGAAATTACAATTTGTGGTTCGATTCTCTATTTGGATCTTCTGATTCTTCTCTTCAAGATTTGTTCATCGTCGTTCTTCAAGATCTTCGAGTTGTTCTTGCTCTTCGATCTTCAGGAATCCGATGCTGGGAGGTTTATAACGTCGATTCGAAGGATTTTCATCTTGATTCCGAATCGAACGTACTTTTTGAGACGATTTGTTGAAGAACGCTTTGAATCTTCAAGTTGTTCTTGGGGATTTGAGGTTGATAACGCCGATTGGAGGGCCGAGCACCTTGGATCCGGATCGAACGTCGAGGTTGGGATGATTTCTGGGGAAGAACGTGAAGAACGCCTTGAATCTCCAACTTGAATGCCTTGAAGATTGAAGAGAGCTTTCTCCGATGAATTCTTCTCCAAACTTGAGCTCTTGAACTTGTTCTCATTTCTCTTAGCCAAGCCCTCTATTTATAGGCAAATGATGGTGCATTTAGGGCTTAGGTGGCGACGTCTCATTGGTCCATTTGTTAGGGCTTATGTGACATAATTTTATTGGTTCCTTGTCATTTGTGATCACATACATCAATATGTTGATTCCATGCGTGAGCTCGACACTTGTCAATCGTTTATTGGTTCAGAATTTCCACATATTAAATATCAAATTATTATTTATTTTATTTAGGAATTTGATCAAATAAAATTCCTAAAATATAAATAAATAATTTAATTTGGTATTTAATTATTTTAGTTTCCACACGGCACCATTTGATTGGTGATGACAATTTAATTGATTACAGCTGCATCTAAAAGTAGGAGGATCATTAAACTCACGATCAGTAGAAAGATACAAAAAAGTAGGAGTATCATTTTTCATGATCATCACGATAAGACATAATTCAACACAGTAAGTCTAGACGCCCACATTGTGGCCTGACCACATGAGGGTGTATTAGTAATTACCGCATATATTACTTTATTAAATAATATTAGTCATTAGTGTTGTATTGTATTTTACTCTATTACCCTTTCCCTCTTAATCTAGTGAGAGAAGGAAAATAAGAGATTCAAAATTCAAAATTCGAATCTCTCTATCTCTAAACATTAAAAATTATTTTGTTATTTCCAATAAAATTAGGGTTAAGTATTCATTATTCTCTTTCATCTTCATTCTTCATCAAAATATCTCTCCATTTTCGATCTTCAAATAGGGTTAGTATTCTATATTATCATTCATCTTCAATCTTAATTATTTCCATTTTGTTAACATATACCGATCCTCAATGGAAATCAAACATAGCAATAGGCAGAAATTTTATGTTGTCTTCGAAGGCATCCGAACGGGAGTATATTCAAACTGGGTAGATTGTGCTCCATGTGTACTCGGTATTAGGGGAAGCTTGTACAAGTTGTTTCCAACTGAAGAGCAAGCGGTTGAGGCCTTTAAAAAATATATGATTAGCAAAGGCCAAGAATATGATAGTGGATGGAGCGGTGATGTTGATTCATATTCCAAGTCGAGCAATGGTGAAATTAGTTCAAGATACCCAAAAATGAAAAAGTGCAGAAACGTTGAAGAGAAGAAGATAACATCGAGATTGAATTTCTTTATTTTGGGATTCGTAGTTGGAATTTGTTGTTCATTTTGTATTGCTAATTTAACTTGAATTAGTTCGGATTTCTTTGTAAAATCATTTATATTTCAAGTTTTATTTTATTTTATCTGTATGAATGAAGTTTTGTATTAATGCTCAATTATTCCTCGATTTCAATATGTTCATACATAATATAATCTATCTCTACATTAATAATAGTGGCTATTCGAATATATCTTAATTTGAAATTATAACACACACACACACACACATGTATATATATATATATATATTAATCCTCTATCACTTACTTTAGGATGAAATATGATAAGCATAAATATTCTTATTATTCATAATCACCTACTGTTGTAATTTCCTTAGTTAAATTATCTTATTATATCTAGGTTTTATTTAATATGTGTTATTTAATATATGATATATACTTTCAAATATCATATTATATCTAGGGTTTACCTTATAATATATGTTATATTTTCAAATTAAAATATATTCGAGTATATTCGACCAAATTAAAGTATATGTTACACATCTCATCCTAAAATAAGTGATAAATATATAGATTAATTCGTGGCTACTCGAATATATTTTTTCAAAAAAAATATAACATATATATATATATATATATATATATATATTAATCCTCTATCACTCTTACTTTAGGATGAGATATGTGATAAGCACAAATATTCTTATGATTCATATTTACCTACTGTTTTAGTCTCCTTAGTTAAATTATCCTATCATATCTAGGTTTTACCAATTATTTGATTTTATCTATTTTATATATGTGATTATGACTTATAAAATATCTACACGTCTGTGTTGTTACTCAAATTTAATAAAGATTAAAAGAAGCTTTCTTCTCTATAATATATGAAATTATAAAGCATATATTAAAACACGGACCATAAAAAATATGAACTTATTAGATTATACTTCATGATGTATCAATATTTAAGTTATTTTAGGATGAGATATGGAATTATGAACTATTAAATTAAAAAAAATACATCACTTTATAACATAGTATTATATTCAAATACTCAAATTCATGATATATTATTACTCGAAATTTTTGAAGCATTTAGGGTTTAAGGTGTAGTTCAAAATGTGCTCGATCATTTCAGTTTATTTTAACAATAAATTTAGCCGCCTCATTGCTTGGAAAGTATATATAACATCATATCTGCGTAAAGAAAAATATAAGAGACCAACATAATAGAAAACCAAATGCATAGATAGATTCATAGATAGTTCTACGAAAAAAGAAAATACATCAAAAGAAAATTAAAACGATAGTTCAATGATGGTTGGGTCATAGATGTTTAGTGTATGTTTGTCCGATTTTATCATAGGCATTTTGTATCTTTTGTAGGTGTTTCTCCATTCTTTTTGTGTGATTTTTATGTTATTTCCTTCACTTTTGCTCTTTTGGTGAGTCGTGTAGATTTGCACAATGTCTTGAGAAAATGGAGGATAAATGACTGCAAAATTTGAGGGATTCAAGACAATGAAAAGATAGAGGATCGAATAAGGAGCGCGTAGCAAGTTGAATCGGGTCAATCGGCCAAAAAAGAGGGAGAACGAAGCAAAACAGTGGAAGCTGCCGAAAACGGGGATGAGCACTGCGCGGCTGCGCCCTCACCCGCAACCGCGCGGCCATGCTCTCGGCGGAAGGCCCCCGCGAGTGCGCAAGGCGCCCCGGCGCGCAAGGGAGTGCGACCCGCGGGGTGCCTAGTTTCACCTCCCGAATCAGTTTTTGGCGCAAATCAACTTTCTCTCTCTCTCCAACTTCGATCAAAACTTCAATTCCCTCCACATGGGCAGCTGGATCAATCATGAAAGTGGACTTTTGTGGCTCTATTTTGTGGTAGGATTTTAGGGATTAATTTCCCCTAAGTTCACTTTTTGGATTTTTGGTCTCATTTTCTTCCTCCAAATCTCCCTCAAATCTCTCACAATTACTCCTCCCTTTCCATCACCCATCTCATCACCATACCTCTCACCACCTCCCATCTCACCCACTCTCGATTCTCTCTCTCTCTCTCTCTCTCTCTCTCTCTCTCTCTCTCTCTCTCTTCAACAAATAAAGGGTACTTCTCCCCATTTCAAATCATCTCTCATCACCTATCTCTCACTTCATTTTTTTCTCCATTCACCACTACTTCCACCAGTCCTCTTCACCTTCACCACCACCACTACCGATCCAAAGGAAGAGAAAGGAGGAGGAGAAGAGACAAGAGGGCTAGAGCTCAAGGAGGAAGGCCCGAGAAGAGGAGCCCGACATCAAGCCATCCGCGGAAGCTAAGCTTGATGGAGGGACTCCACTCTGATGACGGCCCGAGAAGAGGGATCCGACTTCAAGCCATCTGCAGAAGCTAAGCTTGGACGATGAGGCTCCGATTTGGTATTTCCTTTCCTTTTAGATTTAGCCCATTTGTGGGGATTTGTCCCAAGACTCTCGAGACAACAAACAATATTGTATAAGTTTTATGGATTTTATCTTTTGGTTGTTGAATAAATGACTTCTATGATGTTTATGTTGTTTTGAGCATGGTGTTGGGCGAATTTCTACATTAGGGGATAGATAATCAATTTGGTTTTGATCTATGCTTGTTCTTGTTGATTGTTGTTGTTGGAATCGTTCTTATCATGTTAGGGTGCTTGATCACCACTTTAACATTGCTAGGATTTAGAGGAAACTTGAATGTGATTCTAAATCCCGAAATTGGTTCTTTCAACGTCTTGCTTGTATGATATAGCTAAAAGAGGTTTAATGGGTAGACGGTGACAGTAATTGAAGTTGAGCCTTTTGAGAGGGTCTATTGTACATGTGAGATAATACGTTAATCTTGCTCATTTGATATAGCTAAAAGAGGCTTAATTGATAGACAGTGACAATAATTTACATTAAGCCTTTTGAGAGGGTCTATTGAATGTGTAATTTTAGCATTACCAACTTGAACTAAGCATAGAAATAAGCCATTGAGAGAATCACACCCTAATGCTCTTCTCATAATCCTATCCTCTATCTTTGTGTTTGGTGGTGTAATTAGTTAATGTTACTTGTTTTAATTAGGTAGATTAGTTTAACCTTCATTTCCCTTGTTTAGAATGTTTAGAATGTATTTCATTTTATTGTGCTTGTTAACAATTATGGTATAGAAAGATAATCTCCCACATGAAGCTTTCCTCGAGAGATACGACCCGAGTTAGCTCACCACCCTACAATCGACCCCGTCCTATTGCGGGAGTCCGGATCAAAGTAGTCTCGTATGTCTTGATTTTGTTTTGTGTTTTATTTGTTTAACCCCCTCTTAGCATGATTTTTCTTGTCTAATTGTCAAGCTTGGTGATTTGGGATATGAATCTTCAAGGGATTGTTGTTAAGTCGATCGTAGCAAATAAATTGTTCTCGTGGAGTCACTCTAGAGCATGAATTATCTTTCGAATGTTGATCATAATTTGATAATTTGTGTTGTGGGGTCTTGTCCTTCAAGGATTAGGAAGCATGATTAGCTCTTTTCATGAAGAATTATTCTCTATAATCATTTATCCACATAAATAAATGAATGTATAAAATAAATAAATAAAAAGGGGGAAATAAGGATCTCTACTCCTCTAGTTGATAAAATTGACTATGAGTATGGGAAACCACACAAGAACACTAGGGATCTCCTCCCTAAGGATTTAACCTTGTGAATTTTGATCCACACCCTTTAATTGTGTTTAAATAAATGGGGTTGCATTCTGGATTCTACTCCTCTTATGTGTGTCAATTCTGTGGAAATTTTGCATGATGAGTATGGAAAACCACATTAGAAAGCTCGGCTAAGCCCGATGATTCTACCTAATGACTTATGTTCTATGTTTGCATCCCCTAAGGTTTTTGAGGTGTTTGTCTTCCAAATAAATGTGGATATGATTCATGGAAATTTTGCTCTAAATGGATCGAGTCGAATGTGTTTTTCTTATTCTTGAAAGGGCAAGAAACTCGCCTTATTTGATAATTGTGTTCACTTTCTTTGATGATAAGTGCTTTAGTGGGAAACCATGTAACAAGATCCAATAAGCATGATCTCCTTGCAAGTAATTCCTTCGTGCTTCATATCTTGAATGATTTTGTTTGCTTGAGGACAAGCAAAGAGTTAAGTGTGGGGGAGTTGTTTAGTGTATGTTTGTCCTATTTTATCTTAGGATTTTAACATCTCTAGTAGGTGTTTCTCCCTTGTTTTTGTGTGATTTTTATGTTATTTCCTTCACTTTTGCTCTTTTGGTGAGTTCTATAGATTTGCACAAGATCTTGAGAAAATGGAGGATTAATGACTGAAAAATTTGAGGGATTCAAGATAATGGAAAGATAGAGAATCAAATAAGGAGCGCATGGCAAGTTGAATCGGGTCAATCGGCCAAGAAACGAGGGAGAACGAGTCAAAATCGTGGAAGCTGCCGAAGATTGATTTGTCAGGGTGCGCGACCGCACGACTCCCCTCTCGGCCAAGAAACCCCACGAGCGCACGGACTCCCGCGGGTGCGCGGCCTTCGAGCCCCGCGGGCGCGGGGGATGCGTTCCAGTCCAGTTTTTCATGCAGATTTTGTCCGATCTTTCCCTAACCACTACACCTTTTTGACTACCATCTCCCATCTCACCCACTCTCGATTCTCTCTCTCTCTCTTCAAATAAGGGGACTTCTCCCCAATTATAAAAGGGGGGAAGCTTCTCCAACACACGACTTTTCAACATTCACCCATCTCTCTCTCACTTCATTTTCCTTCTCTCCATCTTCACCACTTCCTCCATCACTTTTCTTCACCACCACCACCGATCCAAAGAGGGAGAAAAGAGGAGGAGAAGAGGTAAGAGGGCTAGAGCTCAAGGAGGAAGGCCCGGGAAGAGGGATCCGACTTCGAGCCATCCGCGGAAGCTAAGCTCGGACAAGGAGCTCCGATTTGGTATTTCTTTTCCTTTTAGCTTTAGCCCATTTGTGGGGATTTGTCCCAAGACTCTCGAGACAACAAACAATATTATATAAGTTGTATGGATTTTATCTTTTGGTTGTTGAATAAATGACTTTTATGATGTTTATGTTGTTTTGAGCATGGTGTTGGGAGAATTTCTACATTAGGGGATGGATAATCGATGTGGTTTTAATCTATGCTATTCTTGTTGGTTGTTGTTGTTGGAATCGTGCCTTTTCATGTGAGAGTACTTGATCACTACTTGAGCATTGTTAGGATTTAGAGGAGTCTTGATTGTGATTCTAAATCCCAAAATTGGTCCCTTCGACGTTAGGTGGATGGGGTTCCTAGGCCTAATATGTTAATCTCACTTGTATGATATAGCTAAAAGAGGTTTAATAGATAGATGGTGACAGTAATTGAAGTTAAACCGATTGAGAGGGTCTATTGTATGTGTGAGATTAGCATTACCAACTTGAACTAAGCATAGAGATAAGCCATTGAGAGAATCACACCCAATGCTCTTCTCATAATTCTATCCTCTATCTTTGTGTTTGGTAGTGCAATTAGTTAATTTTGCTTGCTTTAATTAGGTAAATTAGTATAACTTTCCTTCCACGTGTTTATAATGTTTAGGATGTATTTCATTTTATTGTGTTTGACAACAATTATGGCATAGAAAGATAATCGCCCACATGAAGCTTTCCTCGAGAGACACGACTCGAGTTAGCTTACCGCCCTACAATTGACCCCTTCCTATTGCGGGAGTCCGAATCAAAGTAGTCTCGCGTGTGGAGTCAAATTCGGACACAACAAAAAAGTAGGAAAACGTTGCTTGTGCTGGAATCGGGAATGACAATGACGGGAACTTGGCTTGAAGTGCCATCTTCTTCTCCAGGCTTCTCCATTGTCAGAAAGCTATCGTATAGCTTGGTGAGATGGTAGTTCTCAAGAAGCAACTCCCTTATAATGTCATCATCGGCAAATGATGCCATACGATCAAAGAGCTCCTTAATCTCTACCTTCAGGTTATTGTGATACTCTCTTAGAGTTTTATAGAGAAATTCCAGGCTCCGTGGGGAGGGAGGCATAATCCATTCGGACACGCTCTTGGTAGGGGTTGCCTTCTTGCGTTCTTGGTAGGGGTGACCGTGACCATGACCTTCTTGGTAGGGGTTGCCTTCTTGGTAGGGTTAGTAGCCTTCTTTGTTGGGCTATCACTCTCGGTTGGGGCGGGAGGGGAAAATTTTTTGTAGGGAGTATTTTTTTTTTCATTTTTTGTTTCCTGATCTTTTGAAGAGTGCTATTCTACTAGATTCCATAGTTGAGCTAGTGCTGTATAAGATATGAAGAGATGATGTGTTTAGATGATGGGTTGGGGATAATAAGAACTCTCATATATATAAAGAGAACCCCTCCTCCCACATCCCACAACCTTTAATTAATGCATATAATGAACCATCAACATTTAAGATTTAATTTAGTATATTGTTCTACAATGCAATTAGCAAGCATGCATGCATTACACTTCTTAGTAGCAATATATTTATTTTGAATTTCAGTATGAGAGGGATTAATTCAATTCAAATATTTTCGTTCAAATTTTTATTTTGAATTTCAGATAAGCGCATGCACAACTTAATTACAATTACAATTAAAGTGAAAAAAAAAGAACCAATAGGGTCACACTGGGAATTGTGATTCAGTGTGAAAAAAGAAAGTGTAAGAAACTTAATGAGTGTTTAGCATTGAATGTGAAAGGTTTATTTCAAATTTATTATTATTTTATTAATATTTAAAACATATAAAGTAAAGTTGCAAATAAAATATGAGTGTGGTTTTTCGAAATTTATTTGAAATTACTAATTATTACGATTTAGAGAATTTTGACGAAATCTAAATTAGTGTTATGAAATACAATTTTTTTCAATTAGTATGATATTAAAATCGTAATGGAATCTAACATTTTTATGAAACATAAGTACATAACACACTATTCACTAATAAATATTATTAAATAATATTTATTACATTATTCAAATTTGTTATAATTTTTTAAAATTCTTATTCTTTTTTTGGATGGAGGGATTAGTTCAAATTATTTGTTCAAATATTCGAGGGATATATCACCAAATTTGTCAATCGTTGTTTTGTAAAAAAAATTCAAATTTTTTGTTCAAATCTTCGAGGGAATAGTTCAAATTTTTTGTTCAAAATTTCGAGGGATATATTTCAAATTTTTTGTTCAAAATTTTCGAGGGATATGATTAGTTGAAATTTTTTGTTCTAAAATATTTCTTAGATATTTTGTCTAGTGAAAAAAACTGACCAATTAAGTTGCGTTGAGAATTGCAATGGACACCTTAAGAAATATAATGATTACACTTGAGTTGTTTCTTGTAAGAAATTTAAGCCAACTTAAAGGTTTTCTCGTAAAACGAAAACAAAAAAATGTTTATTAAATTTTAACAGAAATTATATATAACTAGGATAATTAATAGAGTAAGGTTTAGATTTCTTATATCATGAGATTCGAACGACAGTGAAAATCTTAATGAAATTATAGATTTACGTAAACATGGATGTTACTAATAAAAAAATTAATCAATTACATTACTAAAGTTTTAGTTAAATTAAGGCTGTATGTGAAAATATAAGAGATTACTATATTAAATCTAGTAAAATCATCGACTATAGGCTAATATATGAGAATTTTGAATTAAATCTTAGTACTAAGAAATTAATTAAGGTGCAATTACACAATGATCTAAGACACAATTGTCACACATAAATGAAATCATACAATATGAGATAAAATTATGACATTAGTGAAATCACATCTATATAGGCTAAAATATGGAAAATTCGAATTCAATCTTACTCGAGTGATGATTAGTGAATTCACACATAAACTATAGAGTAAGGATTCTTTTCAATTGTAATTGAATGAGTGGTGGGTTATTAATTTTTAGTGAAATCATAGACTATAGGCTAAAATATGAGAAATTCGAATTCAATCATAGTGTTGATGAATTAAGGTTCAATTACATGTTGATCTAAGAAAAAATTGGTCACACTTATAATGAAATCATACACTATGGTTTGTGCTCCAATTTCGAATGATAAGATAAACTTACTAGAGTGATGATTAGTGAATTCACACATACACTATAGGCTAATATATGAGAATTTTGAATTCAATCTTAGTGTTAAGAAATTAATTAAGGTGCAATCTTACTAGAGTGATGATTAGTGAATTCACACATACACTATAGAGTAAGTCTTCTTTTCAATTGTAATTGAATGAGTGGTGAGTTATTTTACTTTTTAGTGAAATCATAGACTATAGGCTAAAATATGGGAACATCGAATTCAATCTTAGTGTTGATGAATTAAGGTTCAATTACACGTTGATCTAAGAAAAAATTGATCACACTTATAATGAAATCATACACTACGGTTTGTGCTCCAATTTCGAATGATGAGATAAACTTACTAGAGTGATGATTAGTGAATTCACACATACACTATAGGCTAATATATGAGAATTTTGAATTCAATCTTAGTGTTAAGAAATTAATTAAGGTGCAATCTTACTAGAGTGATGATTAGTGAATTCACACATACACTATAGAGTAAGTCTTCTTTTCAATTATAATTGAATGAGTGGTGAGTTATTTTACTTTTTATTGAAATCATAGACTATAGGCTATAATATGGGAAATTCAAATTCAATCTTACTAGAGTGATGGTTAGTGAATTCACACATACACTATAGAATAAGTCTTCTTTTCAATTGTAATTGAATGAGTGGTGATTTATTTTACTTTTTAGTGAAATCATAGACTATAGGCTAAAATATGGGAAATTCAAATTCAATCTTATTTGAGTGATGATTAGTGAATTCACACATACACTATAGAGTAAGTCTTCTTTTCAATTGTAATTGAATGAGTGGTGAGTTATTTTAATTTTTAGTGAAATCATAGACTATAGGCTAAAAGATGGAAAATTCATCAAATTCAATCTTACTAGAGTGATGATTAGTGAATTCACACATACACTATAGAGTAAGTCTTCTTTTCAATTATAATTGAATGCGTGATGAGTTATTTTACTTTTT
The DNA here is from genome assembly GCA_026008535.1 of Perilla frutescens. Taxonomy (NCBI): domain Eukaryota; kingdom Viridiplantae; phylum Streptophyta; class Magnoliopsida; order Lamiales; family Lamiaceae; genus Perilla; species Perilla frutescens. The sequence continues at coordinate 38,238,399 of BRKX01000012.1, forward strand.
AGTGAAATCATAGACTATAGGCTAAAATATGAGAAATTAATCAAATTCAATCTTACTAGAGTGATGATTAGTGAATTCACACATACACTATAGAGTAACTCTTCTTTTCAATTGTAATTGAATGAGTGGTGAGTTATTTTAATTTTTAGTGAAATCATAGACTATAGGCTAAAATATGGGAAATTCAAATGCAATCTTACTAGAGTGATGATTAGTGTAAAATAATAATAATAATAATAATAATAATAATAATAATAATAATAATAATAATAATAATAATAATAATAATAATAATAATAATAATAAATTTAGTAATATCATGGTTATGCGAATTTCCACAAATAATATATAGTTTGTCATAATATTAAACTTGCAAATTTTCTCAAAGACCGAGAGACCGATCGATTAGTGTTTACACTACAAGAGGTTGCAATAAGTGATGCATAAATTGGTAACAACTTAATTTGATTCCATAATTTACAAATATAATTTTGTTTAATTTTGGAAATTTTCGAATTGTAGAGATTTTACTGAATTTATATAATTTTCTTATAAGTCATCTCCGTAATTAATGAGTAATGGCCTAATGAGTTTAAAAAAAAGTGAATTTATTTTTTTTCAATTTATTTAATTCGTTTCAGACTATAAACTTACCTTCCTCATTTTTCACTTTCTAAGTTTCATATTTTCCATTCTCTCTCCAAATGGCCAAACAAAATCGATCTGAAAATAGAAAAACTCGATCTGAGACTAGGAAGGCTCTGTTCTCGCGAGGCAATCTTACGCCGGACGAACGTCGGTATGTTGCCAGGACCTTACAAAGAGTCCAGTTCAACGCACTGTGCAAGACGTGGGAATATAAGTATCGAATGGTTAGGTATTTATGGTTACCGATTTTTTTTAATTTTTTATGGGTTTGGAAAAATGGTTTGCTAATTTTTTTAATTTTTTGTGGGTTTGGAAAAATGGTCTGCTAATTTTTTTTTAATTTTTCTCAAGAATCTGCCAAAGGAGGTGATCAAAATCTGCGGCACAGAGACATGTTGGGTGGAGATTGAGCTTGGCTACACCGGTTGGCGGACGGAGGTGGTGTATCAGTACCATGAAATCAAGCCCAACAAGCCTAACTGTCGTCTGATCTCCGATTGGAAGCACGTGGTGGATTTCTTGGAGATCCATCAGGGTGACCGTGTCTATTTTGAGGGAGGCCCGACATGCCGTGGTTGCTTCGAGTTTCAAGGGATAAGCATCCTGATGCTGTGAATGTGGGGGATGAATACTGGGCTTAAGTTATATTTTCTTCCGTTTTTTTTTAAGACTCCTAAATATCTATTATATTTTTGTTAAACAATATGAAAAAAAAAATGCACTATATTGCATTTTTTTATATGTAAATTAAAAATAAAATGCACTTGTTGCATTTTTTTAATGGTGATCAATTAATGGCATGCTTATTTAATCGTTAAATATGTTCTTAATTATTTTCTTAATGTTTTATTTTGGTGGTCGTTAAATATGTTCTTAATGTTTTTGTAATTGTTAGTGGTTACTAGATTGTAACCCAGTTCGTCGAACAATAAATTTAGGAAAAAATTATTATGATTTTAAATTTTAAAGATTCTGCATAGATAAAATTAAAAGATTTGGATGAATATTTAGTTAAATTAAATTAAGAGATAATATTTGGTCAAATTATTATTATCATTTGAAAGATTACGAAAGATTTTGTTACAATTTATTTGTTTCAAATACTTCAACTACTCCCTGACATTGCAGTAATTTAGGAAAAAAAATACATATTAAAAAAAGTAAAATGTTTAAAAAATTGATATTCTCCTAATAATGGTGGTTGTAAGTTATTTTAGTAAATGAATATTATATAGTGGAAGATAAATGATTACTATTGAGTAGGGTTTATTGAGAAGTGTGAGATGACTAATCTTTGTTCCATTTTATACACAACCATCATTCCTTCTCATTAATGCTGTGAAACCCTAAATCAACTAATTCCATTTTTTTTTAACTATTGTTTGATTTATTTTTAAATTATTGTTTTTTAATTCCTTCTTTCATTGACCTTTTAACTTCTAAAAAATAACTATAGTGTATCTATGTATATTTGATCATGATAATAATATAACAAAGCCTATAAATGGTGCCATCGTCCAGTAAAAAATTATTCAACTTATCTCGTCTTTCCTTTTTCTTCCAAACGAAAAAATTAGATCTCTTTGAAAATAATAACTTGAGATTTATTAAATGATTTTATGAGACTTATTATTAAATAATAAAATTTGGATGTCTTCTTCTCAAGCAAATCCTAGAAGCATTTATGGTTAAAGAGGCCTTCTTTCATTGACCTTTTAACTTCCAAAAAATAACTATAGTGTGTCTATGTATATTTGATCATGACAATAATATAACAAAGACTAAACAATTATTAATTAAATTAAACATGAGTACGTATATATGTTTGATTTGACGAACTTACAATAATAAATAAAGTTAAATAATTATATAAAGTTTACAATTACATAAATAAAGACTTATTAGATTTATTAAATGCTTTTATGGGACCAAAGATCACAACCGTTCATAGATGGCTTGTAATTCACAACTCTAAATGGTGCCATCATCCAGTCAAAAATTGTTCAACTTCTCTCATCTCTCCTCTCTCTTCCAAACGAAAAATTAAATCTCTGAAAAAAAAAATGAATTGGTCACGAACCAACGAGGAATTTTTCCTTGATCTCTTGCACTCTCGAATTGGGGTTGTGGATACATCTGACAACTACGAGGTTGCAGATGCTCTAGAAGAGGTTTCATGGACAATGTCGAGAGTTCTTAATCAGAACGTTCGATTGATCCAACCGGTGCTAAAATTGCACGAGTTTCAGGAGAAGATGTGGAGTTTTTGAGTCTTTCTTAATGCAGCCGGGAATCCATTATGATGAAAATACCAACCGAGTCCGTGCGATGTATGCGTATTTCGATCGAGTCAGAGAGAATGTAAGTAAACTCTTTGATATTACACACTTTTACCTTAACAAAATATTTAATTTATCATATTTTATGATGCTAGGAGAGTCCGCGGTGGAGCGAGTTCAGAGTGAAAGGAATGCCCCATCTTACAGTACTTCATGAGATCATGGGCGAGGGTGGTTTCAGTAGTGGGGATTCGGAGTGGCTGTCTAACTATGCGGCTTGAGTATTGCTAGGGATGGAATTTAGTGTTTCTGTTTTATCGTTTTTATCTTTTTTTTTTTTGTTAAACTTTTGATAGTTCATCTTTTTTTTGTTAAACTTTTGATGGTGAACTATGATCGGGTAAAATGGTATTTGTAATTAAAATTGCACTTGGTGCATAATTATCGATTGTATATCTAATTATCTAATTAACGACTAATTATTGTAATCGTTATCAATACATTAAGCACCCTACTTACATTCATGTAATCTTTATCTAGTTAAGATGCACTTGTTTGAAATAGATTGATCCTGAAATAAAATTTGGTCAGATTTGGATGAATCAAAATTCATTAGTGAAATAAAAGCTTTTCAACCACCACATATTATACAGAAAATTGAGTTTTTTACATTATATAATTTTAATTTATATAGATAATTTAAAAAAAGTAAATACTAATTAATACTAATAAACAACGTTAAAGTAAAACATTTAAGCAAACTTATTGAATAAACTCTCAAAATCTAGCTTCATAACGCCTCCAGGCTCAACGATGTCACGAATTCTACGGTACTCCGACATTCCATTAAGTCGAAACTCTCTGTGCATCTCACACTCCTACAGTGAAAATAGATCAAATTAATGTCATTCTAAGAATAAATATAATGAAAAGGTACTGTTTACTTATGTAGCTAATATCTCCGTAACTTGAGAAATAGACATCAGTGGTTGTGACACAGTTGCTCTCTTCATCGTAGTTGATTCCCGGAGGCGTTTTGAATTTTTCGAAGCGACGAAAGAGATCCTTCAATTCATTCAATTTAAGGACCAGTTCGATGGGCCGAAAATGACGATATCGAGCCTCAGACAAGAACCTCGCGAGTAACTTCAGTGTCTCTGCAGTGTACTGTGTATGAGAAAGATCGACAAACCCGATCCTTAGACGTAAGAAACTAACAAACACTGCCTCATCGGATTTGGACCAAGACATAATTTATTTATGGTTCAATGTAAAACTTTTACCAAAAAAGTGTTGTTTTGGATGATGAAGTTACAATTTCAGATAGCTACAATATATAAAAGAAAGTCATACATTAATAGCATGAAAAGACTAGTAACCAAACTGCCTCACATTATTGTTGCAGCATGTTAAATTTTTAGATTTGAAAAAAGGTTAAATAATTTATTATATTAAACATAGTTTATATTTTAATGAAAATAAATCTACTGGTTATATCTATATATATATATATACATATATATTTGTATTAAAAAAACATATAGTTTGGTTTATGTAGCATTAGAGTACATAGTGGTCCGTTATTAAATGATATTTCAAATTTCCCAAACTATATATCTTCGAAATATAGTCTATAGTATAATGAAATTCAAAATTAATGATAATTTTCAAATTGTTCAATTTTTTAATGAACTTTAGTGAATGTAGGGTGAAGGATGCATGATTACTAGTGTGTAGGGTTTATTGAGAAGTGTGAGGATTCATAACTTTTGTTCCATTTTAGACACAACTATCATTCCTTCTTATTAATGCTATGAAATCCTAAATCAACTATATCCAATTGTTTTATTTAAAAAATCGTATAATATTCAATTTTTCTTAAATAAAATTGAGATAATTTTTGTATAATAATATTGAGATAAAATTAATGTCATCAATGCAAGAAAGCCCTAGAAGCATTCATCAATGCTATGAAACCCTAAATCAACTAATTTCAATTTTTTTATTTAAAAAATCATACAATATTTATTTTTTCTCAAATAAGATTGAGATAAATTTTGTATAATAAAATTGAGATAAATTCATATCATCAATGCAACCAAACCCTAGAAGCATTTATTATGGAAAAGAAAATCAATTGGATTTGTTTGTATAGAAAAAGATTTGCATTCGATTTCTTCCTTCTTCTTTGTCTCATCTGGCATCAATGCAAGTATGCAACCATACCATAAAAGCATCTTTTTCATTGAATGTTTAATTTCCTAAAATTAACCATGCATGGTGTATATATGTATAATTGGAAGTTGAAACTTTGTCGCCAAAATCAAATATATGTGGACGTAATTATAAAGATTATTTTCGTGTGTATATAGTTAGTAATTTGAATGCAAATGGTCATAAAAATCTAAAATCTATAAATCTTTATTGACCTTTTATTTTCCAAAAATTATTAATGGTCTATGATGTTGATTTTCTAATATATTGTTCTATAATTTTTTTACTTGTAAATTTGAATATACAAGTAAGGAATTTAATATGATGTGACTTTAAAACCCTTGAGCAGCATTGTATAATTAATTAGTTTGAATTTATTCAAAATTTTCATCATTGCCTTATCTTTTAATTTATTTCTAAAGAGTTTAGTGGGATTAGGTCATGAGCCTTCAATTAATACAACACGTCTTTCCAATAGTCACATTTGAATATCTATATATATAAAACATTCACATATATATCATTATATTTCAAACAAACTCTATCTTTATCCATTTTCAGCAAAAGATTACAATGAATTGGGCAAAAGAGGACGAGTGTTTCTTCATTGCTCTTATAGTCGCAAACCTTGGGTATGTGAATATGGCTGGCAGCTTCACCATGTCTGTTTTCTTGTTCAAGTTGGCTGAATGTATGTCTGTAACTCGCGGCAAAAGGTTTCGTGCAATTTAGTTGGTTCTGAAGTTGATTGAAGCCCGAGAGCGCCTGGCGAGCTTCGAACTCTTCATTTAGCACCCTGACATCAATTATGATGAAAAAGCAAATGTTGTGAAGGTGAGTTCCGAGTATTTCGAACGTGTGCATAGCCAGAATGTAAGTTTAGTTTGAGGTTCCATTTGTTTTTTCATTTAACCCCAGTTCATTAATGACTATTTTTTTATGGTAGGAGTCTCTGTTGTGGAAGGAATTCTGGAGCGTCGGATTCCTGAATGTCATTGCACCGCATCATATACTTCGCTTTGGTGGTGTGGGTGCACTTGATTTTGACTCATTGGTTAATTTCTGTGCGGATTGAACAAACTTTTTTTAGTATTTTGGCATGTAATTATATAAACCTAATTCTGATCTGCGCCGAGTTTGTGTAACCCTTTTTTGGTTTGTAATTAAGTAAACAACATTTCCTGAATTTATGTTCATGCTCAATATGTCCTGTAATTTGAATATTTTATGGGTTTTATGCAACCCTTTTTGGTATGGGTATTAATTTCTAAATGGTGCGATTATTGTATTTTTTTTTTTTTGCATTGTATTTGTGTATAAGCAGGTTTAGAGTCAATTCAAGCGGAATTGAAGATCTGAAGTTGGATGTTTCTGCAAGAACCTTTCAATTTCTCTGTATTAATGTTTTTTTTTGTATTTTATTATTGGTCGTTTGATGTTTACACTTTGATGCAGGAATGGAGGAATATTGATGGTTCAAGGAGAGGAGTAGGCGGTTTTAAAACATGAAGAGTCTGTTTGTGTACTTTTTAATTTTATTTGATTTTTTTTTTGTTATTGTAATTTGTAATGACAATTGCTCTCGGTGCATATATATATTTTTATATTTTCACTTTAATGTAATCGTTATCCAATTATCAATTAATAATATTATGCACTCTATTATTAATTTGAATATTGTTAGTCATTTGAAATAAACTTTAATTTAAATAATTTGAAATAATTGTTCGAAATAGATTCTGAAAACATTATGTATAGTTCTTTGTTATTTACTATAAACATAGTATAGAATACTAAATAAAGATTCTTAAAATACAGATCATAAAAAAAATGAATAGATATGCCTTTTCATAAAGAAGAAGATGAAATTAAATACACATGCATTGAATAGGCGGTTATTAAAGTGATATTTCAATTGTGTTTTTTTTTATGATTGTAATTTGTAAATAAATTGTACTCGGATAATATTTTTTTTTTATTGTATTCAACCTTAACCAAATATATACCTATTTAATATGTTTTAAATAAAAAAATATCGAATTAGATTCTGAAAACAAATATCCCTAGATTTGGATGAATACAGATTCATTAATTTTTATATGAAGGAAAATATAAAAAAAAATCGAATAGATATGCCTTTTCATAAACAATCGAATAGATATGCATTTTCATAAAAAATTAAATAGATATGCCCGGAATATAATTAATTCTATAAATCAAAATTTTATATATCAAAGGGATGAAAAAAAACTTATTAGTTAAGATAGAGATAGTTCACGGAGAAATACTTAATTAAAAAAAAATTAACAGAAATACGTAATTAAATATAAGGCACAACAATGTTATTATCGATTTTAATTTTCGACGTATTTTTGACTCGTATTTTTGGTAGATTAATTATTATCGATCTTATAAAATGGGTACGAGTCCATGATTATTTTAACAAAGATATTTTAAAGTAATAATAAGTCATGTAAAAATATTGAACAAATATGAAATTTAATTAAAATAAAATTAAGATTACCAATTTAATAAATAAAACTCAGATTACATAAAGTACTAAACAATAAGAAATTAAACACTACAAAATGAAGAATTAATAATCAACAAAATATACTACAAGTTTTGTGTCCCGTGACCCGAACCACTAGCGGTATTTTTTGTCCGCTTGCGTCGTGTACCACCTGCTGCCTTCTTCTTGGTGTTTCTATTTGACACTTGTTCCGCACCCAATTTGTATCTATTTTGTCTTGGTCTCCCCTTGCGAGTGATATTAAGTGGATCTAATACAGGAGTCGAACTATCTTCTTCGATAGTGCGCGAAGAAGTACCGCGATTCGCGATTACTGGATTCCAGTTATATAGTTCATCCTTCAAAGATTCTAACCTAAGTTTGATGAATTTCATTTTCTCGCCGTCCTCATATGCAACATCTGTGCATTCTTGAAAGTCTCGTTCAACATTTTGAAACATTAAATATTCCTTCGTCATGTGCGGATATCCCCCTGCAAAAAAAAATGCTTGCATGTCGTCTATACACATCCTTCCTCCATCTTCTTAGTATGTATCTCTCATTCACGGAGCGGGTATCCTTTGAACCTAGAACCTTCAAGATATGACTGCAAAGAATTCCCTTAGATTCAAACTTCCGGCAATTGCAAGCTAAATATTATCCAACAGGCCTATACTCCACCGTGAATGAAAATTCTTTATGATACCAATTGTTCAACATGGTACTTTCAAATACTTCATAGCTCTCCACTCCTCCAAATATGATTGGATCATTCTTGATGTTGCAATTCCACATTAGCCTGATTTCACGATGAAATTGCTCGAAAATGCTATTCGTGTATACCTTTCCTAATTGCTCCTCCCATTTAAAATTTGATATACACTTTCTCGGCCTACACTTGGAATCAAAGTCAGCCCGCATCTCCTTCTGAATCTTGTGGCAAACGGCAATCTTGTATTGTTCCACGAACTGCTTCAATGTGCTCTTTGAGTTGATATAACCATCGAAGAAAGAATGCATTGACTCACTTCTTTGTGTAGAGACCATACCAGCCCAAAAAATTTGATTCAAGTACACGGGTATCCAACTTTGTCTTTCATTGTAGAGGTCTCTCAGCCATCTATTATTTTCGAGCCCGTGTGTCATTGTGAATTCAGCCCACCTTGTTTCAAATTCAGTGATTGTAAGGCTGTCGTAGATCAACGCATTGAATTCAGACACCACCCTATCAAACTCGGCAACCCCTTTGAACTTTTGTGCCGTATTAGATAAAATGTGCCATAGGAACAACCGATGGACGGTGTCGGGCATCACTTTCCTCACGGCAATTCGAATACTATCGCACTGATCCGTCAACATTGCCACGGGTTGAACACCTCCCATTGCTTCCAACCAATTAGAGAAAAATCATTTGAACGATGAAGCATCTTCGTTTGACAACAAAGCACACCCTAGTAGGATGGACTGATGATGGTGATTAACACCAACCACGGTGGCAAAAGGCATATTGTATTGGTTGACGAGATAGGTCGTGTCGAAGCTGATCACGTCGTGAAACTCTTCGTACGCTGATATGCTCTGAGGATGAATCCACAACACATTTCGAAGTCTACCTTCATCATCAATATCTATCAAATGAAAAAAGCTCCTATCTTTCTGTTGTAACTTCATGAAAAGCTTACGAATGGCTTCGGCATCTCCTTCACCGAGTCTCAACTTTCTTCTATGCTCAATGTAATTCCTACAATCTTTCCCCAAGCATCTTAAATTTTGTGGACCCTTATGCACTTCAAATATCCTCACATTTTTACAAGTTCTTAAGTCGGCAATGTCATTAGCTTCTAACTGTCTCTTCATATTAATTGATAAACTCCTATGAGCAGGCATGAAAATTGACATGTGAGGTTCTAAGTCATGATTATGGTTTGCAGAAACAATCGATACTCTCTATGTGTCGTTAAGATTTTGTATAGCATTGATGCGATCAGAGCAGTTAATCCTTTTGGTAAATTTCTTCACTCTTGAATTTCTATCCCTATCGCACGCAATCATAACATACTTACCTCGACAATTTCTAATCGCAACACTGAAACCCTTATGCTTTGCATAAGCTTGATAGGCGGCTAATAGAGCTTCTCTACTCTCGAATTCCATATTAGGTTGAGGTCCTTCATCTAGAAATTCCTTATTCCGATCTCCTTCATCTAGAATTTCCTCATTCCGAGCTCCTTCATCTTCTTCGTATTGCAAGTTCACTTCTTCTTGAACCACTTCTTTCTCTTTGGTTTCTGCATATTCGCCGGAATCCCTACTACAGCAATCGAGGTCGGAATCCTCTCCAAATAAATCTACAATTACAGCCCGTGGATCGATAGCCATGGAAGCTCTTTATTTTCTTCTCTTTAGAATTAGAGTTACAACAATGGAAGAATTGCAGATTTCAAACGTGATAGGTGTTGCATATGATCATTAGTTTTATTGGGAACTTCAAGAGTTTCTTACCTTTTTGCTTTTGTAGTATTACCGTTGGCTAGTAAAAAAAAATTAAATCACATAAAATTACTCAAAAGAGGATTATTTATATAGAACATATCCATTATGACTATATAAACTGGTAATTATATATTATAAATTATTATCCAAGTAAATAATATGTTCTAATGTTATATTTTTTAATTGAATCAAAACGTGTATTTATAAAATTTGATACTATATCATCTATATATAGTATGAGAAAAAATCGATTGATAATATATTATGACTTATATTAAAAATTTAGATGAAAATTGTAATGATGAATTTATTTGTTATTTTATATGTATACTTTAAAGATGAAAATTTTGGACTAACATATTATGAATTAAAATGAATTTGAAGTTTAATATTATTTTAATTTTAAAAAAATCAAAGATGATTATTTATGTATAACGTCTTAATGATGAATATATGCTTGATAATCGAATTTGAAAATATTTTGTAAAAAAAAATCATCTTTATTAAATTATTTTATATGATTTAAAGACGAGAGTTTCGTCCTAATAATTTATGAAATAAAATGGATTTGAAATATAATTTAATTTAATTTAATTTTATATTATGCTTGATAATCGAATTGACTAATATTTTTATTTCAGAATAATTTAATCTATAAAAATTTGTAGGTCGAAAAATGATTAAAAAAATCGAAGCAAGAATTGTGTTTATGTTATATATATAACCGGACCTATATATTAGTTTATAACTAAAAAAAATATGAATACTGTGTTTATATTAGTTCAAACCCCAAAAAAATTAATAATACTGTGTTTATGTTAAAAGCCTTAATCGAACTATATATATTAGTTCAAACCCTTAAAAAAATAAAAAATACTAAAATTGATAATCGAACTCAAAATAATAAAACAATTATACACAATTATTTATGTTCAAAATATATAATATGTATCGGATATCTATCGATGGTTTAATATGTATCGGATATCTAAATAAGATTAATCGTTGGTTTAATATTTTCGAAAGAATATTAATATTGGTAAAAAAATCTAATTGTTAATGGGAGGGAATAATTATAGATTTGGGAGGGAAGAGTGCATTTATTAAAAAAATGGCGGTAGTTGTGTTGTTTTTGGAGGCAAAGGATATTTTTGGTATGGTAATATTTTGGCCCCACATAAATCAGTTTTTACTTAACCGGTCTTAAGAAAGCCGATTTTTTTTGTGTGGCCGCGGCCACAGTGTGGCCATTTAGCACTGCTCAATTCAATAAACCATAGCAAGAGAAGCATCTATTTATTATTACACAAGTAACACCATACGAAATTATTAAAATAGTAACTAATATTCTATTTTTATATATGAATAGGTCATGAGTGCATCTAGGGCTGTAAATGAGTCAAACTACTCACGAGATATTCGAGTATCGGTCTGAAAAAACTCTATCGAGATTGACTAGTTTGTTAAATGAGCCGAGCTCAAGCCTGTTAAACGAGTTCGCAATTCTCTCGAGCTGAGCTCGAGCTTGGCTCGTGCGAGCTAACTCGCCTCGTGAGATTCTCGAGCTTTTTAATGAGCTATCTCACGAGACGGCTCGCGAGTACTTAAACGAGCCAAGCTCGTACCAGACTCATGAATTGTCTCACAAGCCTGGCTCGTGAGCACTTAAACGAGTTGAACTCAAGTCGGGCTCGCTAACTATTCGATTTGAAACTCGGAATACATACTATCTTTGTAATTTTTAAAATATTATTTCTCTATATTTTAACTTTTTGTCAAATTAATATTTTCATTAAAAATAAAATGAAATTAGTGGTATTAACTATTAAACTAATATTATTAATTAATTAATTAAGAAATCAATTATATACACAAACAGAGAAACTAATGAACTATATATATGTATTATATATAATATAGTTATCTTATTTACAATTTTATATAGTATGTTAGTATGATAAATAATAATATAAAATATGAAATGATATCAAATTAATATTATAGAAATTAAGAAATATGGTTAATAATGAATAATAAGTAATAAAGAAAATTAAGACTAATATTTACAAAATAATACTTCTCAATTCATTAAATAATAAATATGAAATGTAATTAATAATATTGATCTAATATTATTGAAATTTGAAAATCGAATACTTAATATAAGGGTAGATGAGTAATAAAAAAATTAAGAGAAAAGGAAATTGACAATATATAGTATAATATATATATATATATATATATATATATTAGAGTCGACCATCTTAGATTATTAGTTATAGCTTATAAGAATATAAGTTATAACTTATAAATTATAAATATATGATATATTTAAAGTAATAGAAGAAATAAAGAAATTAAAAAATTAAGATTAATATTCTCAATTTGACAAAACAATACTCATCATTAAATAAATTAATGATATTAAGTTAATATTATCGAAAGTAACAAAGTAATAAAGGAAAAAAGAAAATTAATAAAAATTAAAACTAATCACATGTTCAAGATTACCAATATTCTTAGCATCAATATTATATAGTCAATCTTAAATACTTAGTTATATATACTATTGTCTATCTATCTGTATTCTAGTATATAGTCGATATTAGTTAAAATGTAAAAATGAAAATTAACAAGAATGAAGACTAATATTGACAAAATAATCATCTCAGTTCATTAAATAAGAAATATGAAATGAAATAAATGATATTGAAAACAAAATACTTTCTCAAAAATATCAAAATTAAGAAATCAAATGTTCAAGAGTAACAATATATTCTTATCTCTTAGCAGTTAGCACTAATGTTATATAGTTAATATTAAACTCTTAGTTATACATACTATTTGTATCATAGTATATAGTTTATATAACTATAGTTTATATTAGTTGATATGTACATGGCGATAAAAAAACAAAAATTAAGACTAACATTAATAAGCTAAACTAAGAATAATAATTTAAAAAATAAGAATTAATAGTCTCTTAATGAATAATATAGAATCATTAATTTATAAATAATCTTATATCTTAGAATATGATATGACTTATGAGTTATGTATGATTTATCTTACGACACAGACTCAATAACTGATACACAAATATATTATATGTGTGTATGTAATAGTAACTAAAAGACATATAGTATAAATTTATAAATATATATATATAAAACTTCAAGTTCGGGCTTGAGTTTTAAATAATCGAGTCGAGCCCGAGTCAATCTCGAGTTAGAACTCGAATTTTAAATAATTAAGTCAAGTTCGAGCTCAAATTTTAAATAAATGAGCCGAACCTGAATCGAGCTCGAGCAGAGCCTGAGCTCATTTTTTTCCTATCGAGTCGAGCTTGAGCCCAAGTTCGAAGTTCAAGTCGAGTTCAAGTTCACGAATACCTAAATAAGTTGAGCCGAGCTCGTGCTCGGTGGTACTCGGCTCCTTACACCCATAAATGCATCTATCTGATGGGTCTGGCCCATCAAATTGGACCCAAACCCAACAAATAAATAAATAATTGGACAGGTAGGCACGTGCACGACATGCGCCGCGTGGCACGCGTGCGAATGTCGTGCACATGCCTGATTTTTTTTTTCAAAAAATATATATCTTAAAATGGAATTTGTAAATTTTAAAATTAAAATAAATTAATTTAATTTTTTTGAAAGAAATATAAACCCTAATTTAGATGTATTAAACCATAATTTAGATGTAAAATAAAGTCATATAACTAAAGTAGCAAGATGATATTTTTAAGGCTACGATTGATATTTTTTAGTGGAATGAGTTATATACTTTTAGGAGCTTTTTTTTTTACCTTTGACAGGGCAAAGCAGGTTGACCCGACCGGACCCACACGCTACCCACCCATCTGATGGTCTATCCGACATGACTGATTTTGAGCTTTGAATGATGTATGGGAGAATTTGACTTTACTATATTATTATGCCATTAATCAAATTCTCTATACCTCTCATCTCTTCTATTCATCAAATTCTTCGTACATTAAAAATGTCTTCGATTTTGAAAGAGCAAATCACAAATTTGATGAAACTTGTCAAAAGACTTGTCAAATGGGTGCAATAACAAGATGCTGAAATCTTGAAGCTGGAGAAAGAAAATATTGTTAATACTAAAAGAGAGCAAGCAGATAAAGATATTAAAGCTGAGATATCTACAAAGAAACAAGTCAACCAAAGTGGAAAATCTCCTGCCAAAGAATTTGAATTATCATCTAACGGCTCAATACAAGTTGATCAACTCAGAGAATTTATTTTTTAGGAAAAAACAAAGACAAGTCAAGAGAGAATCGAAAATCACCCTAGACATACAACAAGCTGGACATGTACCTCAAGAATTGATGGCTGGAAGATGTCAGAGGGCTACCAACTGCTAAAGTTTTAACAATTTGATGGAAAAGAAAACCTAAGATAACATGCGTCTCACTTTGTAGAGACGTGCAATGATATTTGATTGGTATATCGATTTGGAGCCAAATTCAATTGATAATCGGGAGTAGCTGGAGAAAAAATTCATCAACCTAGCCACTTCTACTGCACTCAAAAGACAGTCAGCTTGGTCATGTTGGAAATGGCAACAACTTTTGGGCCGATTCTTTTTTGACCCGATATTCTATTGGGCCTTGTTTCTTTTCTCTTGGTTATGTTGCAATTGGGCCGTCTCTATTTGACCCGATTTTATCCTATTTTATCTATTGAAAAGCCGCATAACCGTTAAGAGAGGATGACACGACTAGGTTGTGAGATTGTGGATAAAATGGTGGATCGATCTTTTTTCTTTCCTCCACAGATGAACTAGGAGATTGAAAACCCTTCTTCTTTGTCCTCTTAGTCTGAGCAATTGATCGAGTTCTCCAACTCGATTTCTCGTGAGTGTGCATGAAAGATTGAGTGTTGTGTGAACCTTGGAAACGACCGGCAATAAGGCTTTACACCTCGGGCTAGCCGCAATCATTTTTAAGACAGTGAAATCTACTCCACGTCGCAGCAATATGTTCTTGTTGTGATCTCTCAAATCTGTTCTGGTTTCCAGATTAACAATTTAAAAATGATTACGTGCAAGATGGAAAATGACCGAGGTGATGGAAGAGGCTTTTCATTTGGAGTCCATCTCCGATGATCAACAACGTAATTCTAATTATCTCAAAAGAGAATTTGAGAAACGGGTGAGAATTGTTGATACAATGACCTTGAGGTATTTTTCTTTTAATCAACTTTTGTTTAATTTGCTCTCGTGATTTGAAGCATGCTGCTAATTGGCCTATATGAGATAATTGTCCCTTTGAGAGGAAGATATATCGTGCTTATCGATATTATGCATGAAATTAATAATGATGGAAAAGGTGTGTTGGATTTATATACTCAGCCCCTGATAGCATGTATAATTCAGAAAATTGAGAAAGTTAAATCTTATTTTGGAGAAATCCGCAGAGACATTTAATGGTTGATTGGTTGGTTAATTGTATCATTTTCTCTATTTTATTATGCTTGGTGTCTGCAATCAATCTAAGCCAATTGCATAATTAAATTGCTAACTAATTAGTTCATATGATTGATTAATAATTAAATCCACTTATTTCGTATTTTGTTATAGAGAAACATCGTTTGATGAGATGTATATGATGTTTTGATTTTTTAATAAAAGAATTATGAAGATAGCCTCGGGAGTAGAATTTTGATGAACAGTGAAACTACTATGTGAGGTTAGGTAAATAAAGCTTATCTTTGATAAACTTGTGCACAGTGAGGCTAGATGCACACTACTTGTTGAGTTATTTTGAAAACTTTAATGTATCTCTCTTGGTTGTGGTTTGTGATATAGAGATTAGTACTATTTATGGATAGAAATGATACTGTTATGTGGTATTGAATTGCAGTTGTGATTGCAATTTCAAGGAATTTTCCATCGTTTATATGTTTTGCTAGTGGTATGGGGAAATTTGGTTTTGAGAGAAGAGATATATATAGATGACTTTCTCATAGAATTCTTGATGCTTTTTTTTCACATTTAATCAATTTCTTTGATTGTTGCTCATATGTAGCGAAGTGTGGGGGGAGGGTTGGTTGGGTTCTTCCAACATCACTTACCTATGGCAGATTGGAGTTTACTTGACATATAATTTAATATTTGTGTCACTAATATTTTGTTGTGTTTGAGGTGGCATTTCACTAGTGGAAATTGGTCTCAAGAATTTAGATGAACTAATGGTTGTCATGAAAAGATAATCATCTATCATATTGTAAAGTTTGTCAATGTTATGTGTTTGAGGATAAATGGATGTAAAGTCTTGATTCATGAGAATACATATGGTGGAAACCTACTGTAGGTCAAACGCAACTGTATAATTTCTCATGTTAACGAGTTGATGTTCTATATGTGATAATTAATTCATGTGTCAATGGAGTAACCATAGCCCTAATTATGGGTGGTCCTTGTGAGACGAACTTGATGGTATACTTTGTCATTGTTATTTTCCATAACCCTTAACTTGGGTGGTCCTATTGAGATGGACTTGATGGATTGATGATTTTTTGAATTTCCATAGCCCTTGATTTGGGTGGTCTTATATCAAGACAGACTTGATGGATTTATTGCTCTTTGAATTAAGCCATAGCCCTTCTTTGGGTGGTCTTAAGTGGTGGACTTGATGATTATGTAATGTACGTGATGATTGATTGTTTGAGGGTGAGCTATTAGCTCTTAATGATTCGATACATTTGTGCTTTTGAGACGCACTGATGTTGTTTGTTTGTGCTATTGAGAGACATAATTTGGAATCACCTAAGTGAGTGTGGAGAACTGGCCATCTCCTATGAGAGACACTATCTTTCTAGAACACTCATGAGAATCCAAGGTTATGGTGGCTAATGTTTTTATCGCGGAGTTTACTCGATTTAAAGGGTTGATGCATGTTGTGGGGGTTTCACTGAATCTTTTAAGCTCAAGTGTCCGACACACTTTCTGGATTCATGTGTTATCTCTCATGTCAATGGGTGTCAATTCAAAATCAAAAGATTATTGATATTTTTGCATTTATCCTTCTTTTGCTCAGACTTTCTTATTCTATCTCGTTGTATGCCATTTGTGGGGGATTGTTGGAAATGGCAACTTTTGGGCCGATTCTTTTTTTACCCGATATTCTATTGGGCCTTGGTTATGTTGCAATTGGGTCGTCTCTATTTGACCCGATTTTACCCTATTTTATCTATTGAAAAGCCGCATAACCGTTAAGAGAGGATGACACAACTAGGTTGTGAGATTGTGGATGAAACGATGGATCGATCTTTTTTCTTTCCTCCGCAGATGAACTGGGAGATTGAAAAACCTTCTTCTTTGTCTTCTTAGTCTGAGCAATTGATCGAGTTCTCTAACTCGATTTCTCGTGAGTGTGCATGAAAGATTGAGTGCTGTGTGAACCTTGAAAATGACCGGTAATAAAGCTTTACACCTCGGACTAGCCGCAATCATTTTTAAGGCAGTGGAATCTACTCCACGTCGCAGCAATATGTTCTTGTTGTGATCTCTCAAATCTATTCTGGTTCCGGATTAATAGGTCAAACTTATAAGCTCATGCCAACAAAAAGAAGAGTTAACATTGACCATATAAACCATTGGAGAAACTTGAGCCTAAATTATAAAGATTGATTGTCAGAAACTTCAGTGATTGAGAAGTGTATCCAAGTCTTCGATATATTTTAAAAGGGATCAATCAAAGACCTATGATAAATTGGCTACTAAAGCTCACGGCGTGGAGTTAAAAACGGTTGTAATTAGATTTGAAGAACTATCAATGCAAAAGCCTCACAACTTTGAAAAAAAAACAAGAAACAAATGATGTGGGCAAAAACATTTTGATGAATTTCCATGTGAAGAACAGGATAAAGAAGCGGCTACAAATCTCTCTATAGGTCTATTCAAGTCCTCAATACATATTGTGATCCACAAAAATAAAAGGGGCAACGCTCGTTGGTATGAGCCTAAACTATCTTTAAAAGCTCCTTGATAAGAGCCAACAACTATCTAAACTCTATAATATTTCAAGTACTCCTTGATAAAAGTTTAAATTATCCGTAATGTTTCTAGACATGAGTAATAACTATCTAACATCTTTAAAGAAATGTCAATGAAGACTCCTTAACAAAAGTATAAAATGTCTACAAATCCTAATTCATATCAAACACTCCTAACACAAGTATAAGAGGTCTACAAATCCAAATTCAAGTTGAATGATCTTCGATATGTGCATAAACTATCCGAGTTTAAGAAAGTTCCTAAATATGAGCATAAATTATCTAAGTTCAAGAAATTAAGCTCCTTGATATGAGCGTAAACTATAAAAATCCAAATTTAATACCCATTAATATAAGTATAATCTATCTAATAAATTCAAATTTGAAGAACTCCTAAGAATGAGTATAAGATGCTCACAAGTTGAATCTCAAGAACTCATTGATACAAGTTTAAACTATATAAAATTTCGAGACTCATTCATTTCAAACGATAAGTCATCCATGAACAGGTCTTGAAGGGAAATTTTGTTAATTTATATATCATTTTGTTTTGGAATCTTATGCGATCCAAAATTAAATCAGATATATTATTAATAAAGATATTACCATATATGAAATATATATTTTTTCTTCAGCAACAAATAAATATCTTTCAAAAGATATATATCAACATTGAAGAGCAAATGAAATCACGCCACATCAGCCCTAAATCCCCTACAATTATGCCACCGCCTCAATTTATAAATATGAGTCATTGATGTAGAGATTATTAGATGATAGGGATCTACACAGGGTATGGTTCCTTCTGGAACCACTCCCTATATATATATATATATATATATATATATATATAACAAATTCTAAAAGTTATGGGAAAAAGGCCAAAAATTTTGAAAATATTTTGGCATTATTATAAAAATTAAAATGTTGTGTGAAAAACTAAAAGCTTTGAAAACATTGTGATAATAGAGGCAATTAACCCTTATATTGTTCTCCCTCCATTTCATTTTATTTGTTGTTTTAGGTTTTTTATTTTGTTTCAAAATATTTATTGTTTTATATATTTTCACACATTGTCTCTCTAATTTAACCCTATCACAAATCATATTTTAGGAAAATATAATTGAATAAGATTTTGTGGCATATATGAGAGATGTGTATATTTATCCACAAAATTAATTGTTAATTCTAGATAAAAAAAATCTAAAACAATAAATAAAATGAAATGGATGGTGTATCAAACAGTGAAGACTGTAAAGAGAGAAAAAAAAATCAAGAGTAATTGTTTAGAATGAGTTTGCAAATCACAAACAACTGAAACCCTCTCAGTCGCGACTGCAGGGTCTCAAATGCTCTGGCAAATGGAAGCAATCTTTCACTATTTTATTTTATTCTCACTCATTCCTCATTTGATTGATCCAATTCTTTTTGCAACACATTCCTAACTCGATTTTCTACTATAATAGGTTCTTCCCAAGCTCATTTGCAACTCAAAAAAATTGGCATTAAAACTCTTTATAACTAACAAACCCGTGACATTGCATAAAATATAAAAAATAATGTAAATCTTATCACTTAATACATGCATTACTCAACATATACCATTCAAATGAACTTCAAAAAACATAGAAAAACACGAGGTTATCAACCTCCAACCTATTTTATAATTAAAAGGGTGATTCTATTCACAAACCACTACATTAAATTAAATATGATCATTATAATTTTAGACATTTTGCCTTGACATCTTCCACTATTTAAGATATTAAACTAAATAAAAAAAATTAAAACCCCTAATGCATAACCCCACTCTCTCTTTTTTAAAATCATAAACTCGGAAAGAGAAAGAGGAGGACAGAGGACTTCGGGCAATTATAACAATACAAGAAAAACCAAAGGGAATTTCCTAATTCACATAAAAACCATTTATCATCCTCAAGCACAATCTCTCTTGACAAAATCAAGAAACACAAGCAAACTCTTAACACTAAAATCCTTGTGTTGAATTATCTAATAAATAAAGGAAAATATTAAATAGCATAAATTGTTCCAGCACAATGGTGGTAAAATTGTAATAAAATAAAAAAATAATATGATTAATGACTAACTTGTCCTTATTAAACTTTTATTTATAAAAGAATTCAAAAGTCAATAAATTCTATCTCCATTAATTCATGTTGATAGATCTCTCTCTTCATTAATGGAATTAATTTATTAAAAATCTATGAATCATTCCATTAATTATCTCCAAAATTGAGTAAATGTGACTCAAATCTTGAAGTTGGCCTCTATCGAGCCAGATCATATCAATCTTTGTCTGGTGCCAGAAAAGTTTAGACATGTTCAGATTTTGGCAAAGTAAATAATCAGTACTTCAAGTCCATGATCTATATGATAGTCAGATAAGTGGAATTTTTTAGACCAAATAGAATGAGTTTGTGCAAAAGCAATGATCGATGATGGTTGAAAATTATACTCAAAATTGATCAGTCTCAAAATGCATTATTTGATGATATATTATAGATATTATTTAATTAGTATTATTATACATATATTTATCTTTGTTTAGTGTAATTATATATATGAATGCTCTTTTTAAGCCATCAATCTAGTTTTAATTAAAGACATTATTTAATTTGATAACAAATTGGCACTTCATCAAACATCTATTAAAAAATTTAGGCAAATATTGTCAAATTATAGAGAGGTGGATAATATCTAAGTATGAAGTATATCGGAGTTATATTAATTTAGAGCTTGAATTCCACTACCAACGTCGGTGTGAGTCTGTCACATCTGATTTGCCAAGTGTGGTTAACCTCTCATGTATGGTTTGCATGCTGTTACACAGGAGTGGGGTTTACCCAGTGTATACCTCGGTAGCGGCTGCAGGTTACCCTTGACAAAAAAAAATACTTAATTACCTCAATTTTTCACATACTTTATGCATTATTGATAATTCTTAAGCATTCAAAGTTAAATATTGGGAATTGATATAGAAATTAAGGAGATGGATTTCATTTATTCGAAGTCAAAATTATATAAGGGGCAATAATGTCTTTTTATATTTAAATTCTATAAAATATTACTTTTGTGTCGAATTTGTGCCATTTAGCATCACTCATTATAAATATAAGCACTGTATGATATGGATAATTCTGTTTAGCACAAATTGTTCTAGCATAATAGTAAAATAATTATGTTAAATGACTAAATTATCCTATTAGACTATTTATTTTAAAAGAATTCAAAATTTAAGAGTTCTCCCTCACCATTAATTTATGTCGTTGTCTCTCTCTCTCTCTCTCTTTGTGCCTCCCCCATTTAATAATTAAACTCCAATTCTTCAATTAATAACTTCAGCCTAATTTATGATATATTTGATTAATCAAAAACGTTTGTTAGATAATTAATTTTATGGCTTTATTCAATTCATAGTCTGATCAATGAGTTGAATTCATTATTATAGATCAAAAAAAGTTTCTGAGAAGACTATATATTCGAAGTAGAATCATCGATGGTGACGATAATATCAATCATCGGAATATTTTTAGCTTATTCGTCCTTTAACAATGAAATCACTATATTATTGTTAGCTTCTTTATCATTCGTAAGACTATCATTTTCACTTAAGCCAAATAATTGCTCCACAATATTATCATCATCATTCATGTTCACTAAAATAATTAACTAGTGTTCTAATGTGTTTTTGAGGTATATATAAATATTTTAAATTATTTTCCTATTGATGTTCAAGTACGATATTAATTTGAGTAGTTTAATTCTACTTTTATTTTTATTTTAAATAAATTCATTGTACTTGGGAATTGATGTAGAAAATGAGGGATGAATTTTATGCATTATTGATCATTCATGCATTCAAATTAAATATTGGGAAGTTGTGTAGAAAATGAAGAA
Organism: Perilla frutescens; assembly: GCA_026008535.1. Lineage (NCBI taxonomy): Eukaryota > Viridiplantae > Streptophyta > Magnoliopsida > Lamiales > Lamiaceae > Perilla > Perilla frutescens. The sequence goes on from BRKX01000012.1 coordinate 38,260,487, forward strand.
CAACTTTTAATCAAAATTGTATGAAAGGTGATAGTGTCATTTTACATTAAAATCCTATTAAATTTTACATTTGTGCTGGAATAATTTGTGTCATTTAGTTTTGTTGATAAATAAATTACATCCAAATCTAAATATCAGATAACCAAGGACAATAAATTTAGTATCTTTGACAATCGATTTCATTTTTCGTGGGATGGACCATTAATTAACAAAGTCGTCTTAAATTTATGCTATCAACAATTGATATCACTTCTCGACTTGCATGCAGTGAAACAACAAATTAAAGCTAAATAACAAACTTATTTTTATAAATCTAAACTTGAACAAATTAAAGAAACATAATTGGCCTCCACATAAGCCATAAGCGGCTATGTATATATATTGAAGAAGCTGACAATCCCTTAATCACATTATATTTGCTTGCTCAATCATCCAAATAAGGGTACCTCCAATGCTGGTTTATCACCAAGTTTCAAGGATTCGTAATCCCACTTCCATGCAATGTAGTTGCCAGGCAGGAGAAGTTTCAAGGAATGGGGTTCCATATAAGGAACCCAAGTGCATATAGTAAAAAGTAATTTGATTGAGGCCCAATGCCCATTTTTTGTCTCCCTCATTGAGTTTTTTTTTATTTGGAGTGTGTGTGTGTATGTGTAGTATATTAATTCCTACACACACACACATATATATATGACCGTTGCTAAATTAAATTTTTCAAAAAATTATACAATATATGGATATATAAAAATGTAACCGTTGCAACAACGGTTATTTCTAATTTTTCTCTATAAATAGAAGTTCAATTACCCCTTTTTTCACAATTTTCAGATTATTTATCTCCTTGTTACCATTATCATATTTTTCCATTTCTTAAAAAAAAAATAGATATAAAGATGACTGACAAATACGGTGGTACATTTTCAAATTATTTTGGAAGGTCAAATACGCAACGGAATTCAAGCTCTCAAAATTCTGAAAATCATCTCAATTCTCAATCTTCTCAATTCCCTTTCAATATGCTGCATTTTCCCCAAAAAATTTCCACTGCTGCTCCATATTTCATCCTCGCTTCACAAAATAATGCAACTATGTATTTCATGTCTCAACGTGATTATTATGCAGCAATGGGTGGCCATTTTATGTCACAACCTTCTCAAGTATATTCTCCTCCATGATCAAATAAATCCAAACAATCGAGTCACGGAGGGTCTGCATCCGATAATGAGATAACGCCAATATTTGGCTCTCAATTTCCACTACACTCTACACAAACTAGGTTAGAGCATATCAACCTTGAAGATAAAGATAAAGTTGTTGATGACAACAACGAATGCGTTGGTGGATTTCATGGCCAAGTGAGGATAATGTGGACAAAAGAGGAGGAGGTTCGTCTTGTAAATTCTTGGAGCACTGTAAGCACTTGCTCAAAACTTGGCAATGCACAAAAGGATAAATAATTCTGGGAAAATACTGTTGCTTACTTCAACAAGCATCGGCTTGTGGGTGCTCCTACTCGAGAATGGAAACAGTTGAAAGGACATTACTATAAGGTAATCTGTGAAGTTACCTTATTTTCTCAATGGTACAATAATTTTTATAACAATCACGCTAGTGGTCAGAGTGACGATGATGTGTTAAAAGCTACAATTGCACAATGGCGCAACACGCACCCCAAAAAAGACTTTAGGGATATGCACGTATGGAAGCTAATGAAAGAATTAGAAAAATGGGCTCCCCAACAAATGTCCTCTAACAAGAAGTCCAGAACATTTGAAACTAGAGAGAATAGTTTAACAAATCTGGATACAGATAGTGAAGCACAACGATCTCATCCAATAGGAACACAGAGGGTAAAAAATTTAGCAAAGCTAAAGCGAAAGCAAAAGTTAATGTAGATGGTGAAACCGATAAAATCTGGGAAAGATTGCAACAGCTTCTCGAGCAAAAAAATAAGCAAAAGGATGAAGAGATAAAGCAGAGAAAACTCGAGGCAGAGCTATCCATCAATTAGCCTAAGGTTCTCCGGCTGACTATCTCGATGAGTATATATAGATGGGTGAGAGAACTGTCTTGGATTGTCTATCCAACTTTTGTCAATTTGTTGTTGAAATTTTTGGAGCTCAATAATTGAGAAGCCTAAATTTTGCAGACACACAACGTTTACTTCAAATGCACGAGCAAAGACATGGATTTCCTGGTATGTTGAGGAGCCTTGACTGCATGCATTGGGAATAGAAGAATTGCCCAGTTGCTTGGAAAAGCCAATATACTCGAGGTGATCATGGAGTCCCAACAACAGTTCTAGAAGTGGTTGCATATGCAGACTTGTGGATATAACATGTTTTTTTTTTGTGTAGCTGGATCCTACAATGATATAAATGTTCTTCATGGATCACCATTATTCAATGTTGTCCTACAAGGAAATGCTCCGGAAGTTCATTTCACGGTAAACGGCACATCATATAATCAAGGCTACTATTTGACAGATGAAATCTAGCCGGAATGGTCTTCATTTGTCAAGAGTTTTTTGTGCCATATAGATGCAAAGCGGAAATTATTCAAGGAGAGACAAGAAGCTGCAAGAAATGATGTCGAACGGGTATTTGGAGTGCTCCAAGCTCGTTGGGCGATAATTAGAGGTCCTGCACGACCTTACTACATCGATATCTTGTAGAATATCATATATGCGTGCATTATTCTGCACAATATGATTATTGAAAATGAAGGGGATGGAGCAATCATTTGGTCTGATGAAGGCTCTCATCCTTCGACAACAATTAACGTAGGTTCTACCCAAGCATTTCAAGCCTACCTTCAGAATTTCACAAGGCTATGTAGCAATGAAACGCATCACCAACTCCGAACCGATTTAGTCCAGCATATTTGGACACGAGAAAAACGCGATTAGTGATAAAATATTGTAGTATGTGTTGTATTGTCTCAATTTTCTAGTATTGTTATATTATTGTTGTTGTTGTTGTTGTTGTTGTTGTTGTTGTAACACATTTTGAATAATATTTTTCATTTATTATTTAATGTTATAATTTTTAACTTTTTAATGAAATTTTTAATTATCGAAAAATTAAATTAAATAAAATATATATATATATATATGATGTGTATAAGTGGGATCCTCTTAGAAGTTATTTTTTGACTTTTGAATTGTGGAAAAATTGTATTAGAAGTTGGCCGGGGTTAACTTTTTGATGTGGCGCTGATGTGGCAATAAAGAAATTGAGATTTCTGGATTCTAGACTATAACCACCCGAAGGGCTCTACCGCAGGCTTCAAAATCAAAATCGAACTAGAAATCCAACAACACTCTAACTTGATCATTATATATATATATATATATATCACAGAGCTCCAAGATCCAAAATCATCGAATCGGTCTAGTGAGGGCTTGTGCATTGCACATCGAATTGTTTGTCACGCTCTTCGTATTATACTCTGTGTTACACTTTCAAATTATGAATTTTTCTTGTAATTTTTTTTTAATTTTATGTTTTGTGATTTAATTTAATTTTATTATTGTTTTAGGGTTCACCCCACCCAAGTACGGTTTATAATTATTTTTTAATATTTAATTTTTAATTTTCAATTAATAATTCATTATTATGGTTGATTTTTTCAGAATTATATTTTATAATTTTTTAATTCATTTTTTTGTTGATAAATATTGACTACGATTATTTATGTTATAATTAATTTACTAAAATCATAAATTTGATAATGAAACACGAAGTAAAACAAGAAAAAATGTAACATTAAATTCCAACCCATATTGGAGATTTTTATCATAAATTCATCGAATTGGTTTACCATTTCCATAAAGGATATAATTGACAACTCGAAGTTTCACATTATCACTTTCCTGCAACAGACCCAGGGTGAAAAGTGTTCCTAAAGTTATACCGTCCATTATTTCATGTGTGACGACGGGGCGAACCAAAACATTTTTTTTTCTAGATTTGCAGATTGTGGGGTTAAAAAAATAATATTAGTATTTTAATTAATTTAGGAATGATAAAAGAAAGAAAGAAAGAAAAAAGAGGATTGTGAATAGAATTGAATCACCGTTCCCCCTTAAAGTTCCGCATTTAAAAGTTCTTAAGCCATAAACAAAATTGAAAGCCCATGAGTTTTTTTTTAGTGAGAAATTTCGAATTCCCTCAAATTTATTAAATTCTTAATTTAGAAATAACGAAATGAAATTGTAATTGATTAACACAAATTTGCTTATTATATTGTACTGTTGGGGTATCCGTGCCCTGCCAGGGTTCACCGACTTGGTTCCCGACTCGTCGGGGTCAGCCGCACAAACGCCTAACTTTGGTAAATTTGGTAGCAGCAACCTTTATTGTCCTTTTCTCCTTCAAATTTCAGCCTTAGATACTTAAACAACAACTCTGCTAGTTGTTGTTCACGACAGCAGCAACAAATGAGATCAACTGCAGCAACGAACTCGAATGTTCAATGTTCACGGAATTGTAGCAGCAACATTAATTGATCTGCAGCGACAATGTGTGTCTTCTCCAGCGATCTTCACAATCACAGCTTCTATACTACGTCTTCTTCGATGTTAGGCGATGCAGCAACGATGGAGGGCTCTGGTGTCTCAGTGACTCTCTGCAGTTCTTCAGAGTTCCAGGCAGCAGCAATGTCGAGAGATTTTGACAGAGCAGCGGGTCTGTGAAGACACAAATATGATAGTGATTTGTCTATGAGGAAAAACCAACAGAAGCAATCTCAAAATATGTATATATATGTAACTCTCCAATCAATATGTATCTATACTGATATATATATATATATATATATATATATATATCTCTGCAATATAGAAATAATAAGAAAAAAAAGAGAGAATGATAGAATAGAAATCGGTGGATTGAAGAAGAGATGGGTTGGCTCAGGATCCAATAGGCGGCGGCGGCGTTCTCTTTTGGCAACAACAACGACCAGATGGGAGGTATCAAATGGACAACGGACAGGCTATCAACGAGCAAGGGAAAGGCAGATATAGGCCAAGGCTATTCAACTCTCTTCCTCACGAAGCTCACACACACTCAACGCCAACAGGACACCGATGGACAGGGAATCCGGCGAGGAGATTGATCGGGAATAGCAGAGCCCGATTACTATGTGTTTTCTCAAGCTTTAATTTCAATTTGAGCAGCGCGAAGGTGATTTAAACGAAGAGAAGAAAGGTTTTAGGGCTAATTAGGGATTTGGGCTGATTAGGAAGATAGGGCCAATAAATAAATCACAAAGCCCACTAGGAATCATTGGGCCAACATCTACAATTCCACCTTTGGCCCATTGATCATTAAGTTGCCAAGGATGAAAACACCGCACACCTTAACATGGATAACATCATCGCCTATTTTTACTCACGTCTATCACGAAGACAAGACAAGAGCGGGAGAGAACAATACTATGCGTATTGAACTCAATCTCAACACTAGAGACCAACTCTTTTGCAAATCATCTCAAGTCACTTAAAGACTATCCTCGACTGAGATGCAACCTAGCACAGTACCACCGGGAAAGGCTAACCAACACACAAAAAACAACAAGTAAAGAAAAAACACATAAAACAAATAAGGTATCTAGCCTCAAAACTAGAATACCATCACATCAAGCTCACATAAAAGAATTTAACCAAGATCAAAGTTCAGTGATCTCTTGCAGGACATTAGCTTTGCAACTGGAAGGCACTTAGTGCCCATATCCGCAGGGTTAAATTCAGAGGGGATCTTATCAAGCAAAGCTTCCCATTTTTTAACAAGTATCTGAGTATTGTTGTCATGCAAAGATTTCATCTCACAATTCATAGCAGCAATCCATTTATCAGATTCATCAGATTTCACATCTTCATTATAAGTTCTAGGCTCATCATTAGCCTCATGCTCAGACACAGACTCATCCACATTATGATTATCAGACTCATGCTCAGTGATAGATAAATCATTAGACACATTTTCAGATTCAGACGGCATAGGAGTCACATTCTCCACCTTATCCTCCACCTCACTTGGAGCAACAGGTGGAGCAGGCATAAAATCAAACAAATTATTATCCAAATTTTCCACCTCACTTGGAGCAGCATAAGGTGAGGATTCAGATAAACAGGGAAAACCATGCTTTCTAGGATAAGGCACAGTGACAGGTAAAGGAATTTTATGATGCTTGCCCATAACACACGGTTCACAGAAAGGAATAGCAGGCACTTTATCTTTGCCAAATGCACCATTTTTATGCAAAATTGAAAGACATTTATTGCTCATATGTCCTAGTCTAGCATGCCATAATGCAATCTTATCTTCTTGGATCACATTAACAACAGGCAGAGGCACAAACTCAGCATGGACAGCATACAAATCACCCTTTCGATGAGCAATAAAATAAAGCTCTGAATCTTTCTCAAATTTGAATCTCAAAGAATTCACAGAACCTTCAAGCATCTTATCAGCAATTTTGGACACAGATAACAAATTGAATTTCAATTGAGGCACATATCTGACATCACTTAATGTAAGCAGGCTCCCATTTTCAAATCTCAAGCAGATATCACATTTTCCTTGAATGTCACAATTTTGACCATCCGCAAGAGCTACATGTCCAGAATTCATATATTGCAGGTTATGAAATAGATGCTTAAATGGAGTGAAATTAAACGTGCAACCAGAATCAATGAGCCATTCATTATTAGAAACAGATTTTGACACAGCATTCGTGTAATTGATGAACTGAAAGTCATATGCATCATGAACCATATAAATACCATCATCCTCATACACATTATTAGCATGCTGTTTAGGCTCATAATTTTCATAACCTTTATTTCTTTTCGGTTGCTTACATCTATTAGAAAAATGACCAGGTTTACCACAATTCCAGCATGTTTTCCTAGGCTTCTGGTCAAACGTATGATTCTGAGCATAATTAGGAGCATGATTATGATGTTGGTTTTGCCCTAATTGCATATCCCTCCTATGTCTTTCAGCTGCAAGCACACTAGGATTCTCAGGATTTGGAGGTCTATTAAAGCCATGTGGGGGATTTCTATTATTACTCCTATTCACATACATGATCTCATTATGCAAAGGTTTGGATTTTAACTTTTTAAGCTCATTTTCTTTAGCTTTCAAGCCTGTTACAATCATATTGCAAGTAACTTTTGACCCACCATATTTCAAAGCAGATTTGACCTCAGAAAATGACTCAGGAATGACACCCAATAAAATTTGTGCAGCATATTTCTCATGCGTATCATCACCCGCAAGTTTCAAGTCTTGAAGCAGTTTATTGAATTCATCCATATTAGCATCAACATCTTTTGAAGCATCCATTTGATAATTCATAAATTGATCTTGTAAAGCATATACAGACTCTTCAGAAGTAGCAGTATATAGAGAATTCAAATCATCCCATAAATCCTTAGCACATCGATGATGAGACACTTTCCTAAGAACAGTACTACTCAAATTCAATAAAATGGTAGCCCTAGCACTATCATTCATATCATGCAACTTCTCATCATCCACAGATTTATCAATTTTAGTAAAAATTGCTTTGTGAATCTTTTCTTTTGTCAAATTGCACTCAATTCTAGTTTTCCAATCCTGAAAATAATTTCTACCATCAAAGGGCGCCATATGAAGGTTATTCATGATTATATGCAGACACAGAAGTCACAAAAGCAACAGGAAGGCAAATAATCACCCGAAAAACAGAGAACACAACAGAACGATCACAAATCAGGGAGGAAACTCCTCCAACACACAGAAACAAGTACACACGGGGGATAAAGTGCTGAGGCTAGCCCAGTTCTCAGCACAGATTTATCTATGGAGCAAAGATTCACTCAGGACAACCCCAAAACTTATTTCACCAGCAACTGACTCAAATACCGGAGTCAGTTTTTCAGAAACTCACAAAACTTGGAGTTTCACCAGGTTTTCACCACCAAAACACAACCAGAAAACTCACAGAGATAACACAGCAAAAACAAGAATGCGGAAGCAATTAATAGGATCGCTAGATACCGAACAAATAGAAGAGATATAGCAACGAAAAATTTTCCACCAAAAAAAAAATATCTCAAAATTTTCCAACAAATTCAACCAAAATAACAGATTCTTCCAAAATTAACACAAATCTCAAATATTCTCCCAAAAAACACCACAATACTCCAAAATTCACCAATATTTAGCGCAAATAGCAAATAACCCAAGCCTAAGATCTAGGAGCTTAGAGTTTCGCCACTTTACCAGAGCAGATCCTCCCAAGAAGGAGAGAAATCTGACCTACCGTGTTCCTTGCTCGTCGGGAGTGAAACGGCGCAGCCAATGGCGGCGGGGTGCGCTGGTACGAGTCGGAGGGTGCCCCGACAAGGGTCCCCGTGGCTCTGATACCACTGTTGGGGTATCCGTGCCCTGCCGGGGTTCACCGACTTGGTTCCCGACTCGTCGCGGTCAGCCGCACAAATGCCTAACTTTGGTAAATTTGGTAGCAGCAACCTTTATTGTCCTTTTCTCCTTCAAATTTCAGCCTCAGATACTTAAATAGCAACTCTGCTAGTTGTTGTTCACGACAGCAGCAACAAATGAGATCAACTGCAGCAACGAACTCGAATGTTCAATGTTCACGGAACTGTAGCAGCAACATTAATTGATCTGCAGCGACAATGTGTGTCTTCTCCAGCGATCTTCACAATCACAGCTTCTATACTACGTCTTCTTCGATGTTAGGCGATGCAGCAATGATGGAGGGCTCTGGTGTCTCAGTGACTCTCTGCAGTTCTTCAGAGTTCCAGGCAGCAGCAATGTCGAGAGATTTTGACAGAGCAGCGGGTCTGTGAACACACAAATATGATAGTGATTTGTCTATGAGGAAAAACCAACAGAAGCAATCTCAAAATATGTATATATATGTAACTCTCCAATCAATATGTATCTATACTGATATATATATATATATATATATATATCTCTCTCTGCAATATAGAAATAATAAGAAAAAAAAGAGAGAATGATAGAATAGAAATCGGTGGATTGAAGAAGAGATGGGTTGGCTCAGGATACAATAGGTGGCGGCGGCGTTCTCTTCCGGCAACAACAACGACCAGATGGGAGGTATCAAACGGGCAACGGATAGGCCATCAACGAGCAAGGGAAAGGCAGATATAGGCCAAGGCTATTCAACTCTCTTCCTCACGAAGCTCACACACACTCAACACCAACAGGACACCGATGGACAGGGAATCCGACGAGGAGATTGATCGGGAATAGCAGAGCCCGATTACTATGTGTTTTCTCAAGCTTTAATTTCAATTTGAGCGGCGCGAAGGTGATTTAAACGAAGAGAAGAAAGGTTTTAGGGCTAATTAGGGATTTGGGCTGATTAGGAAGATAGGGCCAATAAATAAATCACAAAGCCCACTAGGAATCATTGGGCCAACATCCACATGTACTATCTCTGTCTATCCCATACAATTGTAGTTTTTTATTCCTTTTTTTTTGTCCAACCCAAAATTATAGTCCAGTTTTTGTGTGTATTAAAATTTTATTTTTCTTAATATATTCCTCTTTAAAGTTATTTGAAATTAACAATTTTTCTTTTTGAATCAATAAATAAGAGTATAGTAGGAAAAATTTATATAATTTTAATTTTTCAAGTACATTGAGGGCTTGTTTGCTAGATAGTATATAAGGGTAATAAATAGATATGACACTCTAATATTATGTTTGTTTGTAAAATCAAAAACAATGATTATACAAGGATCCACCATGTATTAACCATTTATATGATGTTTCATATCACACCGAGTTGGAGGTGTGATATGTAAATGTAATACCATATATAATTATTAAAAATTTCAAACTAAAATAACCTTACATGTAATAATTAAAAAAATTTACTATAGAATATTCACATAATATTTGGCAATTAATTAAAGAATATTTTAGAAATTGAAATTTTTATAGAGAATTTTAATACATCTATCCAAACAATATATTATTAATACATATATTTTAATAATCCAAAACAAATATAATATTGATATCTTATACATTAAAAGATATTCCTATCAAACTTATCGATCCAATCTTATACCGTACTGTCCAACAAACGAGCTCAAAATGCATTTTCTTAACATGTGTAATAAGGGAATGGGTGTGCATTAGAAATCGAATTGTTAGGCTTTGCAAGTGTTTAGGCTCTATTTGGCGCTTCTCCATTGAGGAATTCAAATACCACTCTCTTGAATAATGATCGTGACGCTTCATCGACTCCTTCTAGTCCAACTAGATTGGCAATCTGGTCCAGGTAGTCCAACTGTTGAGAGATAAGCAAAAAACATGATAGTACTAGCTAGGATGATAAGATCTTAATTAATATTATGGAAAAGTATAAACTAGATTTAATTTGAGATAGCAAAATGAACCTGTAAGTGGAGACAATGAGTGTGGTGTTTTGGTATCCCTTTCTCCTCCATCTCCCGGTAGTGTCGTTGAACCTCGGCTTCCATCTCCTCCGCGGATGGAAGCGTGACCTTACCGGATAAGACGTGAGCCAACCACTTCGCTTGAAAGTCAATCATATGCATTCCAATACCCTATGTGTTTTGTTAGTTAGATCGGTCTGAGAACTATAACAAATTGATACTTTTTAATTTTAAGATTAGATAGCCTAAATTTAATCTAAAAAGATGGTGGCATTATTGTAAATAAAAAGAAATTCAAAAAATGTGGCAGCATTTTGCTATTTATGCAAATGTGAAGGTAAAAAAAAAGGACAAAAACTTTGAGTGAAATGCTAATGGAGACATAATTTTAAGCTAACGAAGAAATCAAATGCTAACTGAGCAATAAGGAATATATTCATTTAAATTTACGTAATATCTTCATTACTCTATGCAGAAAATATGTAATTGTCATTATAATGAATGTTGTACTATCAATATATAAACATTAATTGGATTATATAAACTGGGATGAACTAAATCATATTTATCAAGTATAAACTAAAAAACTTGAAAATTAAAAAAGTATTTATAAATTATAGTTGGATATGGAATAAATTCTAATTGAGATGGAATAAACTCTACTAAATAATTATTAAATAAAAAATAAAAATTAAATTCTAACAATTAATTATAAACCGTAATTGGATGGAATAAATTCTAATTGAAATTAAATAAACCTAATAAACAATTATTAACTAATAAAACAAGGCAAACACTTGCATGCATCATAATGCAAATAACACTATATGAGACGGGTCAGTCAAACCCGCTTTTGACCCAGTCAACGCGGGTCAACCCGCCCTTTGACCCGGTCAACGCGGGTCAACCCGCTTTGACTGGGTCAACCCATAAAAAAAACCTGTCCAAAGTGAGTACCAACCTTCCTATTAAAAAGTATCACAAAACATTTGAAAAGTACCATCTGTATCATTAAAAAGTAAGGGGTCTGCTAGTTATTTTATATAAGTTTATTTAGTTCAAATTCTGATTTTTTTTTCAATTTTTATATTATATGTGTTGAGATTAATCTAAAACAATCATCATTCCAAGAATTTGCAAAGGAAAGCAAAACACGAGTTCGGTAAAATAAAAAGTACCATGTGGTAAGCAGAAAAGTATCAAGTACGATAAAGAAAGGTATCAACATGAGACTAATACTATCATCATTCCAACTACAATAAAAAGTACAATGTGCCATGTGGCACGCCCGCGTAGGGCCACGTGACCGCCTGAAATAGGCGGAAATAACTGTTGTTGCACGCAAGTCCACCTCATAAAACAAAAAATTAAATTCTAGAGAATAATTATAATCCCTAATTGAATGGAATAAACTCTAATATGACGTGCAATAAAACCTAATAACCAATTATTGACTAAAAAAATGAAAATTAAATTTTAAAATATAATTATACCCTAATTGTGATTAAAAATACCCAAATAATCAATTAATATAACTAAAAAAACTAAAAATTATCTATTAAACCCTAATTTGATGAATTAACTTTAATAGTAATGAAATTATACTACGTTAACATTACATAATGCTATTGTTAGCATATATAACAAAGCTTTGATAGTGTGCATTATAATCATAAAATGCTAATGCAGCATAATCATATATGCTAATAATATCATTATCTTAATGCTAATAAAGTATTTTCATATTATCAATAAAAATTAAATTTTCAAAAATAATTATAAATCATAATTTGATGAAATAAAGTCTAATAATCAAAATTTCACTAAAAATTTCATTTTTTTATAAATAATTATCAACTCTAATTGGATGCAATAAATCTTAATTAGGATGAATAAACCATAATAAATAATTATAAACAAAAATTTAATTTTAAGAAATAATTATGAACCATAATTGGTTGAAATAAATCCTAACAAACAATTATTAACTAAAAATTGAAAATTAAATTTTTTTAAAAAAATAATTCATAAACTCTAATTCAATTTTAATAAAACTTAATAGCAATAAAACTGTGCTACATTATCATTATATAATGCTTCTACTCGCAATTATGATAATGTTTCGTTAACATATGTTAATTATAAAATGCTAACACAACATCAAAAAAAAATGTAATGAAATTATTATCAGAATGCTCATGAATTATTCTCATATCATTAAAAAAATTAAAAAATAATTATAAACCTAATCGGATGGAATAAATTCCAATAATCAATTATTAACAACAAAAACAAAAAATTAAATTCTAAATAATATATATATATAAATCAAATTTAGATGAAATAAATTCTAATTGATATTAAATAAACAATAATATCAAATATTTGATCCTAACGAGCCATTTTTCATATGTTAATGAAACATTTTGAGCTTGTATATACATGAAAATGAATCTTTTATATCTTTTGTTCATATTTCTTCAAATGAATGTATGCTTGATTGATCTTAAATAAAAGAGCATGAAAAAACTAATAATGCCATATATTATTTGCATTAATAGGATAAAAAAGCAAGTATTGGTCATTTTGAGTTTTTAAGTAATTTTTGTAATACACTAAGTCAGCATTACATCAGTTTTTTTTTTTTCAAAAATCAAACAATAATACCACTGCATCCTCTAAAAATTGGTCGTATATTACAAAATGCCACCGAAATTTGAAGCAATACAAGTCACCTGATCAACTAAATGTATAATTGTGATTGATTCATTGTTCTCACACCAAGACATGGTTCTTATTTGAATCTTTCCCTGTGTGTATGTGTGTGTTTTAACCATCCAAATGATTCAATTCGTGAATGGCTTCCCACTTATAAACTTGGTAGATTTTTTAGAGCATCTCTGATATTGTTACTCTATTTTACTATTTGAAATTCCTAAAATTATCGATACAATTAAATCAATAATATAATTACAAGAATTCAATTAATTGATGATATAATTATTATATGTTGCATAGTTATAGTTTATTATTTATGATGTATTTTTTATTTGGTCTCTTTATTTAATTTAGTTATATTACATAATTTTCTTATTAAATTTCAAATAGCTAGGATTACATACGTTATATGATCATACATGATTACATTTTTTCTTAGACGAATAAACACATGCATTTGATAGATTGAAACATAGACAAATGCTTTCTTTCGAATATTAGGTATCAATGTTTCAATCATCTACGGGGGATACTCCAATTTCAAATATTATCAATGTTTTTTTATTGTTTATATTTGTGTTGATTTCATCCGTACATCTTCTTAAAATAATTATATAATTTGATCTTTAAATAAATATACTATTTTATTTAAAAATAATTAGATCCGAATATTGCATTAATTAATTAACCAATTTGACATCTAATTAAAAAATTCATCCTTTCATTTAACCACTTAATATCTGTGGCATGGTAATCATTGAAAATGAACACAAATTACAAAACAGAGAATGTGATTAGAAAAGATTTTGAAATAGAGTATGAAACACTCTATTTTAGAGTTTGATCGAGTTTAAGTCGCAAGGGGGCTTTAGTGTTAGTCTTCATGTTTAAACAATATACATGAGATAGAAAGAGAAAAAAATTAAAATACAGTAGTAATGTATGTGTGAGAGAGACTGACCGTATATGGGAGTCCAATAAACGAAAGATTGGGGCCCACCTTTGGAGGAAATACATGCCTATAAAGGGGTCCCACACGCCCGTCTTCCACTGTTACGATGCCCTCGCTCTTCAAGAATGGGAAACCATATTTAAACCTATCAATATTTTCCCCACATTAATGTAATGTTTGCAATTGTTAAATCCCAAATTATTAGACAAAAACTTGTGTAGACATCTAAGACTCAAAATCCGTTAGACAGATCAAATATACTTAAACCCGCTCATAACTCACCCCACCGTACTAGGCATGAAGCCCACACGCCGGGATGCACCTTTTTTTATTTTATTTTTTGTAAAATTTTTTATTTTGTACCGAGTGCAGTGCACAAACTCGCACGTTAGCATCGGGTGAGTGTACAATGCGACAATCTAAATTAAAAAAATTAAAGTAATTTAATTTAATTTTAGGATTCACTAATTCCATTTTAAAGTATATATTTAGTTCAAAAAACTTAATTATCAAGCTCAATACATGAGCTCACACGTTAGCATCAGATGAGTAAATTGCATGAGGGTGCGGATAAAAATTAAATTAATTCAAAAGGACTAAATATATATTTCTAAAATAACAAAAAGAAGAAATTTAAAATTGAAAAAAATAACTGGAAACAAAAGGAAAGACCACTAATAAAGAAAAATAAAAAGGAAAGAGAACCATCTTCCTAGATTAAATAAGATTTGTCTAACAAATTGAGATCAGTTATATGGTTTTACAAGAGACCTCTTCTTATTAATTATTATTATCCTTACTGAGTGTAAATCAATTTAATTTGTCTATCTATATGGGCATTTTGTGTTGGTATATATTATGAGAAAGAAGATACTCAACTTCAAATATAACATAAAAAATTGTGTCATAATGTCAGACTGGTCAAAATTTGGACTAAAACTTATAATCAATAACATATTTAAAATTTGATGCAGCCGGTGTAAAAATGTCTTACGGATCGAAGTCAAAATCTCAATCAAACACCAACAAAAATATAAATATATCACTAAATATCTGTGTATGGATCCAAATTTTGATCCATCTTACAAATTTTGAACCATAAGACAATTTTGAACGAGTTTTTGTGTTGTAATTTTATTAGGGTTTTGAATCCAAAAATTGACATGTCTTGCAATCTAACACAAGAGCTAGAGTACTTCCCCATATAATATATATATATATATATATATATATGTAAATAATATATATTGAGACAAAATTTGGAAGCATATATACCCTGTACAATGAAGGATAATATCTGGATGAACAACGACGCCATCTTGGAAAACAACTTCTCCATTTTCATTTGCATAATCAATCTGCATTAATCAATGGACTTAATTAAGTGCATTAATCTATATTTTCATAATGAAATCGAAGGTCATGTTTTGTCATCATGAGCATGCAAATCCTACATATATATAAATCTAATCATCAATTGAATTATGAAATTAAATAGTAAGTGAGAGTGAGAGTAGATGTTTAAATGTATTATTACCTTAGAGTGTTGCGACATATTATCCCGATATTCAAAGTTTGAGATATCAAAGTTGGGTGATCTTGATGAGAGATGAACTTGTTTGGCTACGTTGCTGATTTCAACTGAAATGTCTCTTGCGCTCGCTCCATGCCCAATTACCACCACAATCTACGCTAAATTATACCCAACGTTTGCTATTAATTATCATAATAATAACAACTTATATTTAATAGTAACATTCTATTTTAGTCAAACTTCTAATCTCAGTACCTAAAATTTTCAGACAAGTGTCTCCATCACATGGATAAAGAAAAAAAATCTACATAAACTAAAATCACGTTAAATAAATTAAACTTAAATAAAGTCTTAATTTAAGAAGGGTGGTGGTGGATCGTATATTCGTATGTTGTTTAACAAGAAGAGTAGTGGTACCGTACGTGGTGGTGGTACTAGTTACGGTTAAATAAACAAGATCCCATTTGGTAATAATTACTGAAACAAACAACAAGGTCTCACACGATTGTTGAAGAAGAACGAAGAACACAATGAACCACGATTTGAGAAATCATTCCACATAAGTCAAGATTATGTCATTTTGATGTCTTATTTCCGATGTGATGACTTGATTTTCAATTCTTGGAAAAATTTATGGATGGTATAATTATGATAAAAATAAAGCATTGACATTAAAATTAGTATTAACCAAAATGCAATTTTTAGCTACTTCTCAATTCAGTTCAAACAAAATTCCAAAATAATTTATTTACCTGATCTTTATATGGGTCGGGTACCCTATAATTATGACTGTGGATCTGCTTGCCAGGCCACTTTTCTCTGCCTAGAAGATTTTAAAACAAATTAGTTATTGATTTGATTTCTTTAATTATATGCTAATTTATATATAACATGAAAACTGTTGGGAATAAACATACATAACATGATATCAACTTATTGGAATATCTAAAATAGAATTATGAAAGCGTATAATTGAGAAATATAATAATCAAGTACATTTATTTTACCTGGGAAATCTGCGACGTTCGGTATAGTATGATGTCCATTGCAAACCACCACAGCATCAAAAAGCTCGTTCGAACTCGACTCGTTATTCCTGGACTCCACAACCCATCGATCATTCCTCAGATCAACACGCTCCACTCGGATGACTTCGGTTTTGAACCGTATCGACTCAACCAGTCCAAAGTTGGTAGCGAACTCATTCAAGAACTGGAGCACCTCTTCATGACCCGGAAATGTTCTCGGATCTCGGTTTTTCTCGGTGGAAAACGGATAGTCCGGAAATCCCATGAGTTCCCTTGGGAGATTAGTGCGCAGTGAACGGTATAAGCTGCTGTGCACAATTTCTCTATTCGGGTCGAGGCTTAGCGGGTCGGACTCGACTCGAGGATCGTACAACCAGGTGCCACCGAGTTTCTCCGATTTCTCATAAATCACAACCTCATGGCCTTCTGTTTTAAGAGCGCGCCCCACTGCCAGCCCCGCCACGCCGGCGCCGATCACTGCCACCGTGAGTGATGGCGCCGTCAGGTTGTTAACGGCGGTGGGGTTGGTGGTGAGATTGGTATGGACCATTATATTGAAGAATTAATGAGACTTAAATATACCAACCGTGTCAAAATTGTGCTATTTGTAAAATTCGGCTGCCCAAGTGGTCGGCGGCCCCTAGGAAATGGGGTTTTCTATTTTAAATGTGGTGCACGATCTAATTTACAGGTTTCATAATATGTATTATGAAAATAGAAATTAATTATAATATAATTAATTTAGTCACATTTATCAACAAAAGATGATTGAAATTTAAAAAATTATAAATCATATTCTTTAAATAATCAACTATAATAATCATTTTGAAAATTAAATATTAAAAAATAATTATAGACCCTAATTGATTGGGGTCAATCCTAAAAAAATCGTAAAATTAAACTAAAATATAATAAATTAAAATTGACGAAAAAATGAAAGAAAAATTTATAAATTTGATCGTGGAACACGGACTGGAACACTAAATTTGGAAGAGAGGATCCCATCCGGCCCCTAGTCGTGCACTTGAGATCCTCTAATCCCAACTTGTATGTGTCAACCGTGTACTGACCCTCAAAATTATTACTTTTTCTTTCATTTTTTTCTTCAATTTTAATTCTTTAGGTTTAGTATATTTTACAACTTTATTTAGGCCGTTTATTCCACCGAATTAGGATTTATAATTATTTTTAATATTTAAATTTTATTTTTTAGTTAATATTATTGATTTTTAGGGTTGATTATTCCAAATTTAAGATATATAATTTTTTAAAATTTCAATTTTTAGCAATAAATATTAACTATGAATAGTTATAATATAATAAATTTTATTTTACAAAAAAAAATATTAATAATATATAATTTTAATGTTGACATACGGTTGACACACAAAGTTGGGACTAGAGGATTTCTACTAGCTTGCCGTGTTGGAAAAGATATAATCAGCTAATTTTTGGGTCTAAATTTTAAAGTTTAGCTAATATAACAAAATAAGGCCTCTCGGCTTAATTGGTAGAGAAGAACTGCATATTTGTGATAAGTTTCTCCTAGGTTGCTGCTTAATTATTAAGTTTTTTTTTTCTTTTACAGGTAATTGATTTCTTCTTTCTTTTCTTTTTTCTGAATTTTTGGGGTTAATGCTCTATGACTAGTATCTACAATTAATAAGATAGAAATGAATTTATTTTATAGTCACAGTTTATAATTAGTAATAAAATACTTAAATATAATTTATTTTTAAGGAACATCATTACCCTTCAAGAGATACATACTATTATATTTTAAAAACATATTATTTTAATATTATGTAATTTTAATCTTAACATTTGTGAAGAAATGAGTATCCTTCTATATATAAAGTATTTCTTTAATTAACGATTAGTGAGTTTTATATATTATGTTCAGTTTTTTTCCTACAACACTAGCTAGTAGTAGGTTTTCTTACAAATTTTATATATTATGTACAGTTTTTTTCCTACAACACTAGTAGTAGGTTTTCTTACAAATTTTATATATTATGTACAGTTTTTTTCCTACAACACTAGTAGTAGGTTTTCTTACAAATTTTATATATTATGTATAGTTTTTTTCCTACAACACTAGTAGTAGGTTTTCTTACAAATTTTATATATTATGTACAGTTTTTTTCCTACAACACTAGTAGTAGGTTTTCTTACAAATTTTATGTATTATGTACAGTTTTTTTCCTACAACACTAGTAGAAGGTTTTCTTACACATGATAGATGACTTTTGAGTTTTCATATATTTCTATACAAATTTTTAATGATTTATTTTGTTATATATTTTCTAGAAAAAATAAATTTATTATAATTTTATATGTTATATATTATTTTATAAGGATATCAGATTTCATTTGTTAAAATAAAAAAATAAACAAACGTAATTTTATAAAATAATAAAGAAAATTTATTACTTGACGATTGAGTTTGAGAATGTATAATATCAGGAATGACTAATATATCTCATATTTATGGGAATGGTGATTTAGGATCCCTAAAACATTTCTTACACCTGATTTCAATTACCTGTATTTCAATGTAGTATTTTTAATATAAATATCAATATGTGACAATATATAATAAAAAAATACGGATAAGCCCCGCTAGGCATCCTAGTGACTGCATGACTAGCATTCAGTGAATTCTGTAACTTTGATAATTATAAGGCATTGATATTGGTAAGCGGAATTTTGGAGTGTTTAAACTGAACCCAACTCATCTAATAGTAACTATAATGCCCGTCCTTAATTAGAGTAGTGGACGAGGTAAAGCACAAATTTTTTTACTCTTTATATTATGTATGCAAATGTTCTATAAATCTCGTAAAAATACTTTAGACTAAATTTATAATGGTATTTATTCTCGTACAATATTATTGTACATTTCATAATATCTAGTCTAGACTTAATAATCAAGTCAACGAATATGATACTCAAATTTGTAAATCATTAATTCAATATTAATAATGTAAATTTAAATTTGTATTTTTTTTATAAAAAAAAACTCGACTGGAGTTTAGGCTGGAAAATAGAAATGGAATAAATTAGTCTACCGGACCATAATTTTTCATGTGTTTTATTCAGTTTTTGGGGAAAGACATTTGTATGTTCTTGTATTCTGATTTTTTTATTGTGATAGGTTTCTATACAATTATTTCATTTTAATAAATCATTCTATTTATATATTTAATATTATCAAGTCCTTATTTAACGGAGCGAATGACTTTATTAACGTTTCCGTTATCTTAATGATATGTCACCCAATTTTTATTTAATTAAATTTCATTTATTATTCAAGTTGGAAACTTAATACAAAATTCATAGATTTTTATGCTGGGACAAATCTATTTTTCTCCCCTCACTTTTTTTTTTGGCACAAACTTTTCCACGTTTCCTCCGCTCACGTTTTTGTAGCTATGCACACAATTTTCATGTGTTTTGTGCTCTATAGCAAGGAGTTTGGTCAATGGAGGCCATAAAATTTATTCCAAAATGTAAAATGAATAAGTACAAAGCACAACCATGGAAACACGGAAGCAATAATTACTTTCGCTAATAACAAAAAAAAAAAAAAAATCCACTGGATTTTCTATAGACTTTATAAAAATCAAGATTTTCTCGTCAATTAAAGAAATTGAGTGAAGTGGAACTCAGATTTGACAAACTCATTAATTTTCTCATGACAAGCTAGAAAGCAAAAATTCAAGAAAATTGTATGCAGAATAAAAGCACACAATGTGAGTGGAGGAAACAAACAAACAAAAACTTAGAGATGTGTGATAGAAGAAAGAAGAGAACCATTGCCGTAGTTAATTATTGATTAGGGTTTAAATTTTGTGGTTTTTATATTAAGTTTCCAACTAAATATTACATGAGACTTAATTTAGTTGAATGAAAAAAATTCGATGATATATCATTTAAATAACAAAAAAATTAATAAATTCATTAGTTCCTGGAAATAAGGACTTTATGATATTAAATTTAAAAGTAAAATAACCTATTAAAATGAAAAAAAATGTATAAGAACCTATCAAAACAAAACAAAAAAAGTACAGAACTTAAAAATGTGTTTTACCTTCTTTTTTTTCAATTTTATATTTTTTCTTTGAGATGGGCTTATGTCAAATGGTAAAAAAATTTAACTGTGATATAATAAATCATAATTGGAATGGGAGTTTCTGTTTGTACCCCCATATTTACTCTTTGCACCCCAAAAGAAAAAAAAAGAAAAAATAAAATAGTTTTGAAGTTACTTAAATGTCCTTTGTTCAAAAAGAAAAAATTAAGTGTAGTTCGAAAATAAAATTTCGAACTCATTGTGTTTGTTCGAAATTTTATTTTCG
Organism: Perilla frutescens; assembly: GCA_026008535.1. NCBI lineage: Eukaryota > Viridiplantae > Streptophyta > Magnoliopsida > Lamiales > Lamiaceae > Perilla > Perilla frutescens. The sequence continues at coordinate 38,281,533 of BRKX01000012.1, forward strand.
AACATACATAATTTTTAAAATAAGTCACGTTCGTAAATTAATTTTCGAACACATTATGTTTGTTCGAAAATTGATTTTCGAACAAACATGGCATGTTCGAAAATTAATTTCCGAACAGACTCCATGAATTTTTTTAAGTACTGTTCGAACACAAGACTTCAAACATATTCAGAATGTTCGAATACACAACTTCGAACGGAACGCGATTTTTTTTATGCTTTTAATTTTCAGATTTTATGCTTTTTTAAGTAAGGGCATTATAGTCAATTTTAGGGGTGCAAAGAGTAAAAAAAAGGGTGCATGAAGAAGCTACGGTGCAAAGAGTAAATATGGGGGTGCAAACAGAAACTCCCAATTGGAATATGTTGTGTTATCTTACAGCACTAAGTGTTTTTAGATTATCATGATCTTTATGGCAATTCAAAGAACACAAAGGTTTTGATTTTTCAAGTTTTGTAGACCATAATCTGGACATTATGATATGAACATTCTGCTGTCAATTTGATTGAAGATCGAAGAATGTACTTGAGCAAGTTCGTGAACATGATCATATACATGGTTGTCCAGAGAGTTTCCAAGAGACGTGCCAAGCTGATTTCAAAGACTTGAAGTTATATTTTCAAGATGGACGTTTCAGAATAGAAGATGTCTTGTTCAAGATGAAGATCAAGATGGAAGAAGGCAAGTTCTATTCAAGAAAGGCTTCTAACTAGTTGGAGTTCGAATTAAACTACGAAAGTTTCCTTATTGAGTTTGATTCAAAATAGGACAATCTAATTACCATGTTTAGGCTATATCTTGTGTTAATAAATAGCCTGGGAATCAGACTAGTTAATAAGCAAGAGGTTTATGAATACACAAGAGCTAGAGAGTCTAAGAGACTTCAAGTTTGAAGCATACGGTATTCGAGTAAACTAGGTTTGATCCTTGTGATCATTATGTGTCTAGTCTGTATTTGAAATTCTTTCATACACACTTAGAGGAGTCTTGGAAGATATTTCATGTAGGAACTAGAGAGAGTTTAGGTTGTAAGGGGATCTCACAATTCAGTCCATCGAAAGAGATTGTAGAGTGTAGAAAATAGGTCGAGTGAGGGGAGGTCATTGTGTAATAGCCTTTGTAACCTTGTAACAGAGTAGTGGATTATTTCTCACGGACTTGTGAAGTCCCCCTGATGTAGATCAGTTGATCGAACAGGGTTACCAACCTCGTATCTTTTACTTGCTTTCAATTTAGCATTCTGACCTTACATATTCTTCATAATGTACATGTACATGATTAAGAACATGTTCATATCTGCACGGTTTATGTAACTTTAACTGGTACCAGAGCAGGTCACCTTTGGTTAAAATAGAAAAGAGTTCTAAAAAATACATAAATGTGTGAAGATTTTGGTTGAGTTCAAGTTATAAGTTCAATCAAAGAAAGATGATCTATGGTCAGACCACCATTACTTGAAGGCAACAACTATCCTTACTGGAAAGTAAGGATGGGGGCGTTTCTAATATCAATAGATGAGCTTGCATGGAAGAGCGTCACTGAAGGTTGGGAAAAGCCAACTGTTGCCAGAGAAGAAAAGCAGGTGGAGATTGAAGAAGGAAAATGGACTGTGCCGCAAAAGAACTGGTACAATGTCAACTCTAAAACTCTCAATGCTATATTCTCTACAGTTGATCTTGAAACATTCAGTGTAATCTCAACTTGTGAGACTGCTAAAGCTGCATGGGATATTCTGGAAACCACCTTTGAAGGGACCAGTTCAGTAAGATTATACAGGCTTCAAAATCTTACTTCCAAATTTGAAACCCTCAGAATGGAAGAAACTGAGTCTATAGGTGAGTTCAATGCCAGACTAAGAAGCATATCTATTGAGAGTTTTGCTCTTGATGGGCCTCTCAACAATGAGAAACTTGTAATAAAAGTTCTCAGATCTCTTCCGAAGAAGTTTGCATACAAAGTTGCTGCAATAGAAAAAGCCAATGATATCAAGAGTGTGAGGCTTGATGAGATGATGGGGTCTTTAAGAACGTTCGAGATGAATCTGGAAGATGAAGACAGCAGCTCAAGGAAAGAAGAGAGGTATTACTCTTAAACTTAAGTTTCAGAAGATGTACCTGAACATGTACAAAAAAAAAATGTACTTGAGTCAGTTACCTTCAATACCAAGAGCTAGTTGTTCTATCGTTTCCAATCTGCTTTCATAAATTAGTAACAGAGACTTCATTTCTCTGAGACTACATGGCTCAACTTGTGATGTTAAAGACACCATAATAGAATTATACTCAAAACCCAAACCAGTGAGGATGTGTAAAATTTGATTATCATCTGAATGCGTTCACTAGCAGAAGCAAGTTTATCGCAACAAGATGTTACCTTGTTCAAGTAGTCTTTCATGGTGAGACTTCCCTTCTTCAAGGTCTGTAGTTGGAATTTGAGTTGCATCAGTTTAGCTTGCGACTGAGATGCGTAGTTGGCTGCCAAAATGTCCCAGATTTCTCGAGAAGAATCAAGGTCCATGATTCCGAGTAGAACGCCTTCAGTTATTGAAGACATTAGCCATGAAGTAATCAACTGATCTTGCCGTCTCCAGGTGAGATATTCTAAGTTTCAGACTTCATCAGCAAGGAAGGAGGAGCTTTGAACAGATTTATCAAGAGGTGAAGAACCTCCGATCAGAAATTTTGTAAGACCAAATCCTTCAATGGTGGTCATAACTTGTTGCTTCCAAACCAAATAGTTACCATCATCTAGCCTTGTAGTGATGGAGTGGTTGTTCAAAAAAATGTACGGGAAACCAGATCCAGATCCAAATTATGGAGAATATGAGATCCCAGAAGATGGAGTGTTTTCCATAGCAAAAGAAAAGAAATATATGTATATATATATATGTGTGTGTGTGTGTGTGTGTGTGTGTGAGCGGAAGACGATGGCTTAGAGACAAGAGTTAACCCGCTCTAATACCATGATAGAAAAAAGGAAAGAACATAATATATAAATAAGCCATATCAAAAGAGAGAATGGCAACCAAAGCTTTTTACTATTATATTATTGAACTGTAACTACAAAGATGTATATAACCTACATAATAGTTTAGAATATGCACAGATGTATACAAATGAGTAGAACTAGCTATAAGCCAATCATGAGATGATTCTTGAATAATGATTGTTGCAAAGTGTAATCAGGTGCAACAACACCCTAGCTACTCATCTACGTGACCACATTCGAATAATTTATCCTAATTGATTTTGAGTACTGATGTGGATCAGAGGTAATATTCCTAACACCGCCGCATTGTGATCGTATTTCAAACATCCACGAGTCCAACTAACTCACCATTGATATTTGATATATATATATATATATATATGGGCAAAGGGCCAAAAAAACACCCGAACTATATACCCAATCCCACATAGATGTACAAACTATTTTTTTGCCAAATACACACCGAAACTATTTAAAAAGTATAATCGGCCTCCCCAACTATTCAAAATATATCAAATTCACATTTTTCATTTAACACCGTTAATTTTTTTTTTGTTAAATAAAATGCCCATAAATCTTTTGACCTAATTATGATTTATTCGGAGGATGATACCATATATTGTGATATGGTTAGAAAGTACTCGTCATGAGCTTTCTAATTATACTCTCAATTTATTAATTGGGTATTAAACGATAGAATAATTACATAAAGAAATATCAATGACGAGGATTTGTATTAAAAATTAAATTTTAAATCTCGATACCAATTCGATGTTGGATTTTAAAATTAAAAGAGGGGTTTGAAACTCCATAGCGTAGACTATTGGTTGTGGTTTCAATTTGTCCGATCGGAATTCATAGGTGATAGAATTGAGCTTGACACATTTTAAATAACTGAAAAAACTAACGGTGTTAACTTCAAGCATCTCAGTTTGTTCTTTTTTTGAATAGTTTAGGGGGCGATTATTATTTTTAAATAGTTTAGGTGTGTATTTAGGTCAAAAAATAGTTCGTACGTTTAGTTAAGATTGGACATATAGTTTGGGTGTTTTTTTTTGCCCTTTGCCTATATATATATATATATATATATATATATATATATATATATATATATATATATATTTTTATACATATGTATGTATATATACACCCAGCTGAATGTTTTCCATAACTTTTGTCTCCTATGTCATCATTTGTGGGTTTAGAAGAGCTTTCAAGTAGGAAAAAAAAAAAAGAAGTAAAAAAACTACTTGTTCAATTGAGTCAATAGCCTTCACGTTCAAAAAAAAATTACATAATTTTTTTAATGTTAATTATTTTAAAACTCTCTCGTTGATAATCAATCTTCAGAAAATATATTTCTTCAACAAAAAAAAAATAAACTTATGAAAAAGATAATGGAACCGTTCCAAAATTGTGATTTTTTTTTATTTGTTATGCTTTTCCAAAGAAGTTAGGGCAGATGAGATCCTCTAGGCCAAAATCCGTATTCCATGTCTGTCCCAAATTTTGAATTACTAGTTTTTCTTCAATTTTAATTTTTTTTAGATTGATTTAATTTTACGTTATTATTTATGATTTATTCCACTTAATTAGGGCTTATAAATATTTCTTAGTATTTAATTTTAATTTTTTTAGTTAATATAATTGATTGTTAGAGTTGATTCTTCCAAAATTAGGGTATAGTATGTATTATTTTAAAATTTAATTCTTAGAAATATTAATTATAATTTATTTAATATAATAAGTTTTATTTTTATCATAAACATTATTAAAACTACATATTTTTTCAATGTTCCTAACTCACATTAGAGGATCTCATGATGTTGGGGGTTAGAATTAAGTTGGAGTTTTATGAAAAGTATACATTTAAAAAAAAAAAAAAAGAAGCTACAAGGGCAAAATAGAGTATTTAAAAAGTATTTTATATTTTTAAATTTAGGGGCTATAATGAGAAAAATCATGGTTATGAACTTATGTATAGAATTACCCATATCTAAAGCTATAATGAGAAAAATTGTGCCTATTTCTAAAGCTATATATACTAAATCAGCCCATAAGCACTTTATAAAGCCTAGATATTAAAAATTGTGATCAAAGACACTCCAAAGTCCATAGACTTGTTTCACACGATTTTATTGTTACGGCTCAATTTCAGACCCCCCTCAAATTTATTAAATTCTTAATTGAGAAATAATGAAATCATATGTTAATCGATTAACACAAACCTATTATCATAATTTGCAACTAAAGCACGTAAAAGTGGAAGCGTTGCACATCTAATATCTAGGTTGCCAGTGTTTAGGCCTTTATTTTTCAGACATTCTCAAATACATTAAATCCGTTATTGAAAAATAACAAAATTAAACTTTAATTGTTGAACATAAATTCATTTATTATCATTAAAGCACGTGAAAGTGGGGCGCTACAAATCCAATTGATAGGTTCCCAATGTTTAATTAGGTTACTATTTGGCCTCTCCATTGAGGATTTTTTAGTATCACCCAATTGACTATTGATCGTGATGTTTCATCAACTCCTTCTAGACCAACTTCATTGGCCAGCCAGTCCAAATAGTCCAACTGTTGAGAGGGAAAAAAAAAAGATGAGCTTAATATTTATGGAAATACAAACAGGAACTGTTGCGAGGTTAGCAAAATGAACCTGGAAGTGGAGACAGTGAGTGTGGTGTTTTGGTATCCCTTTCTCCTCCATCTCCCGGTAGTGTCGTTGAACCTCGGCTTCCATCTCCTCTGTGGATGGAAGCCGAGCCCTACCGGATAAAACGCGAGCCACCCACTTTGCTTCAAAATCAATCATTTGCATTATAATAGTCTGTGTTTTTTACGACAAGAGTCATACGTTAGACATTTAAATGATTCAGTTCATGAAGGGCTTCAAATCTATGAACTATTGTACCGAGAATTGCAGATGTGTATAATTGGGTCCAAGGGCAGTTTAGTCTTTTCATGTTTAAACAATAACGTTTCCAACACTCTTATATTGTCACAACCATTAGAGAGCCAGTAAAATGGGCAACCTGGGCTAAATAAAATAATGACTCGAGGAAAATCGACAAGACTCGACCCAAAAATATAAATAGCCCGATGGGATCAAACCAGCCTGACCCGACAATTTAATGTATGGTTCGTGGGCCAAACTAAAAAAAAGTACATCCATAGATAGGTTTAGGATCCCTATATGCCGACCTGACAAGTTATCGAGCTGAGCCGGATCATATCGATTATCCCCATTGGCCTGACAAGATCAAGTTGCCCTCACAATTTTGACTACCCTATATATGTCCCATACAAAACCTACTCATCTGGAAATAAAATTAAAGTGATAAGATGATATTTATTGTGAAACGGAAGAAGTAATACGAGATAGAAAGAGAAAGACTAACCCTGTATGGGAGTCCAACAAATGAAAGATTGGGACCCAGCGTTGGAGGAAATACGTGCTTGTAAAGGGGTCCCACACGTCCATCTTCCACCGTTACGATGCCCTCACTTTTCAAGAACGGGAAATCATACTTAAACCTATCAATTTTTTGTTTAAGGAAAATCCACACATTAATTCATATCTCCAATTATTAAAGGATTAGTCCTGATTGGTTCAATATATATTTTATTTGATTAAAATCAAGTTCATGCATTATCTATGGTTAGAAATGAACTTAATTAATATTAACATGAATGATAGTATGTAGAACTAATTTTAACCAAATAAAATATATGGGCCAATTCGAGAAAATATGCAAGTACACAAAGCAAAATTACATTAATTATTATTAAATCCCAAAGACCTATTATATTGTCATGGGAATGGGATCACCCGATTGATTTTTTTTTTCTTTCAATATCATCAATAGACTTGTAAATCAAGCATGCATTTATGATTTATATATTCATTGTGTGAGAAGATACATAACAATATTATATAGGATATCTCAATTCTTATGCAAATATATTGAGATGAAATTTTGGAAGCATACCCAGTACAGTGGAGGATGATATCTGGTTTAACAACGACACCATCTTCGAAAACAACCTCTCCATTTTCATTTGCCTCATCAATCTGTATTAATGGACTTAATTAACAATATTAATCTATATTTTCATAATCAAATCCAATGCCATGTTTTCTCATCATGATCATACAAATCGTATATAGGGCTTTTTAAGGGTAAAATGTAATAAAATTACACCAAATCCCCTAATGTATAATTTTCTTTTTTTTAACTAAAAAACACCCTCATTCCCAAGTAACATTGAAGTAATTTTGGACCAAAAATTGAATAAGTGAAGCTCTGCGTACTTTTTAAAATGGATTTTATCCTGAAATATAAGTTATCTATCAATTCATACTTGAAAGATGAAAACTATAAAACATGGACATCAAAACTCATCTATTTTGATTGTTTTTATTTAATTTTATATTTATTCTCAATGAAAATTTATTTATTTGTTGTTAACTATCGTTTATATCTTTTTTTTTTTTTGAAAAAAAATATCCCATATTAACACTTACCAATAAAATTAAGACCTAAACCATTTGAAAACTAATTAAATTTACCTCGGGCATATTCTTCGGCTAAACAGTATCATATCTCCAACTACATACTTAGCCCTTCTTGAGATATAGCCAAATCAACCGTATTTATGACCGAACATCCTTATTTAATTTTTTACCTTCTTTTTAGACTTGATTTTGGCCGTAGATTCATTTGGTTTAATATTTGATTAGCTTTTCAATAAGTAAAAAATAGAAATAGTTTGAAATATATATGATAGTTTACCATTTATTAATTATTTATTAAAGTTAGTAAAAAAATATTAAAAAATAAAATATAATATTTTTTAAGTCCTGCATATAATTGTTAATTTTTGTCTTTCAGATTTTGAATTAATAAATAATCTATCTTCCAAGTTCTAAACTAATATTTCTCTTTTAAGAAAACATAAGGAATTTTGCGCAATTTAAAAATACAAAGAGATTTCATTAATATTTCGATAACAAAAGTAGTGAGTTTGATGCATTTTACACCTATTATTAGTTGGGTTCTATGAAAAGTCAAACATTTGTAAATACTAATTAATAATTAACAAGCAATGAATAAATCGATAAATTTAATCATGAATTGAATAATGAAAATACTGAATGAGCGTAAAAAATTAAATGAATTACCTTAGAGTGTTGCCACATGTTATCCCGATATTCAAAATTAGAGACATCAAAGTTGGGTGATCTTGATGAGAGATGAACTTGTTTGGCTACGTCGCTTATCTCAATTGATATGTCTCTTGCACTGGGTCCATCTCCAATTACCACCACTATCTAATAATTAATTAATCAATTAATTTCACGTACGGATTAACCAAAATGCAATTCTTACCTGCTTAATCCTCCGTTTCATAATGTTTGTTATTTTAGAATTTTATTTTTGTGTTAAAATATTTATTGTTTTAGATATTTTCACATCTTTTCTCCCAAATTTAACCCTACAAATCTATGAAGAGAGAAAATTTTGCTAACTTTTTAGAAAAATATAAGAGAATAAGATTTTATTTGATATAGAAGGAGTGTGTATATTAGTCTAAAAAATTAATTGTTAATTCTAGATTAAAATTCTAAAACAACAAACATTATGAAATGGAAGGAGTATAATTTACCTCATCTTTATATGGATCGGGTACCCTATAATTATGACTGTGGATCTGCTTTCCTGGCCATTTCTCTCTTCCTGAAAGGTTTTAAAACAAATGAATTATTGTATCGATTTAAATTTATTTGCTAATTTATAAATGAAAAAATTAACAAAGAAGATAAGATAGGATGTGTATTCAAATTATAAGGGTATTTCTAAATACACAGCTAATATTATTTATGCACAACTTTTACTTTACACACCACACACTATATTAATTTATAGGGGCGAATTTTTTTAGTCACTTAGAAAAAAAAAATTAACTACTAAAATTTAAACATTATTATTTTAGCCACTTTGGACAAAAATACTCTCGCACATACACGCGCACGTTGGATTCAGCGTGTAGGTGCACGCACACCCGTACGCTGGCATTGCTCGCTGGTGCATGCACACGTCCAGCGTGCACCTGCGTACGCGCGTCGACAGCCCACACCCATGGCGATGCAAGCGACCGCTGAGTTGAGGGATCAATGCCCGCCCGATGGCCAGCGCGCGCTGTAGAGGGGCCAGCGACCCCCTAATGCCCAGCGCCCCACTAATGCCAATCCCAGCGCCCCTAGTAACAATCATGGCTTGCAGTACTATATAGAAAGGTAAAAAATTTATTTAGTAACAATTATGTTTCGCGGGCGCCGGTCACGTGTTCTCCTACAAATTCTCTTAAGTGTTGCTCCTGCGCGAGAGACGTATTTGTGCTGGACACAATGCACAAGTGCGCCAATAAGGGTATTATGATAAAATTCAGCACAATAATAATATTTTAAAAAAATGGCTAATTTTTTTTTAAGTGGCTACTTTGTCATGTTGTCACTGATTTCTTTTTCATTTTTTTTTCCACACCAGAGTAAAAATCTTTTTTACCCTTTCACTAAAATAATAAAAAAAATGAAAGAAAACTTCTCCCAGAAACCCGTCGCCGCCCCCTTCTTTTTTTCCCAACACCATCTTCTTCCTCTTCCACCTAGACCTCCGTCGCCCGACCTTTCTTCTCCGGCGGGTCACTGTCGACGACCACGCACCTTCGCCCAAACTTTTGGAGTCAATACGTTCGAAAATTATTGTTTGAACCACATGTTGTAGCTTCGAAAACAATTCTTCGAACCTAAAGAAAGTTGTTCGGAAAACGTGTTTCGAATCAAAAGAAGTGTTCGTTTTTTACAGTTCGAACGAGATCGACGGAAAAAGAAAATGGCCGGCGAAAGAGAAAACTTGGATTCGGTTTTTGGTGCTAAAGGAGAGAGGAGAAGGTAGGAGGAAGGGGTGTGGATTGCTGAATAACTGAAATTTTGCAAGGAATTGCAATTGCAGGTGAGAGAGGTGGGTTGAGGAAGCGGAAGAGAGAAGGTGGATTAATTGGGAAAGATGAAGGTACGTTTCCAGTTTCCGGCCAAGAAACGCGGAGGGAGAGAAGAATTTATTTCCTTTATTTATTATTTTGTTCCATTTCTTTATTGATTATTTTTATTTTGTATTTAGTCAGGATATTTTAAGTAATTTTATAATTGATTAATATTGAATTAATTTGTGGTTAAAAAATTTTTTGGTGTATTTAGCACACACACGTTATAACTTATAAGTACATATTAGAATACCAAAAATAGAATTGCAAAAAGCATACAATTGAAATTGACACAAAATAATCCAGTAAATAACTAAATATATTTATTTTACCTGAGAAATCTGCGACGTTCGGTATAGTATAATGTCCATTGCAAACCACCACAGCGTCAAAAAACTCATTCCAACTCGACTCGATATTTCTGGACTCCACAACCCATCGATCATTCCTCAGATCGACACGCTCCACTCGGATGACTTCGGTTTTGAACCGTATCGACTCAACGAGTCCGAATTTGGTAGCGAACTCATTCAAGAACTGGAGCACCTCTTCATGACCCGGAAATGTTCTCGGATCTCGGTTTTTCTCGGTGGAAAACGGATAGTCCGGAAATCCCATGAGTTCCCTTGGGAGATTAGTGCGCAGTGAATGGTATAAGCTGCTGTGCACAATTTCTCTATTCGGGTCGAGGCTTAGCGGGTCGGACTCAACTCGAGGATCGTACAACCAGGTGCCTCCGAGTTTCTCCGATTTCTCATAAATCACAAACTCGTGGCCTTCTGTTTTGAGGGCGCGCCCCACAGCCAACCCCGCCGCGCCGGCGCCGATTACTGCCACCGTGAGTGGTGGCGCCATCAGGTGGTCAACGGCGGTGGTGAGATTGGTATGGACCATTGAAGAAAATATAATTTTATCTTTGATAGATTAATGGGACTCGAAATGAATAAATTAATTCTTTCACGTACGGCCAGAATTTATCTTTATTTAGTTCAAAAGCAACGATTGAAAAAAGAAGGTTAAACAAAATTCAATTAGATTTCTGGTTGAGTTTTTTGAAAACAAAATTCAAATTCAACTTAATTATCTTGTTCAAAAGCAGAGATTAAAAAAATGGAGGCCGACGACTGAGGAAGGTTAGACAAAATTCAATTTCATTTGTGGTTGAGCTTTTTGAAATTTTTTGCAATTATTTTGATAGGTTAGGTATGAACTGGCAATTCCATGGATAAGGGATAAGACAATAAATATATTTTTGTGGTAAATCGAACTCGGAATAATACTCAACAAATAAATATATGAAGAAGAACACATAGTATTAGATAAATATAATTTTATTCATTGTTGTAGATTCGGTATATTGATCGACAGAATGCTACAAGATATATAGGGCTAGAAATCAAGATCCTAGGGTAGGGATAAAAAACGACATGATATTCATGCTTCGTTAGACATTACGACTAGGGGTGGGGAAAAATACCGAAATATCGAAATACCGCACTTATCGTACTGAAAAAATATCGAAAATGTCGAATTTTCGGTATACCGCAATTTTCGGTACGGTATCGATATGAAATTTGAAAATTTTCGGTATACCGCGGTATTCGGTATATACCGATATTTTCGATATATACCGGTATTCGGTATACTGAATTTTTTGGTATATACCGATAGTTCGGTATATACAGGTATGTCGGTACATCGGTATATATCAATATTTTGGTATATATCGGTATTTCGGTGTATCGATACGGTATATGAAATCCGATAATTTCGTTATACCTTAAAATTTCAGTATTTTCGATATATCGTGAAAGTTCGGTATACCTTGAAAGTTCGGTATGTTCGATATACCGTGTAATATCGGTACAGTACGGTATACCGAAAATATCGATACGATATCAATATCTATTACGGCGTATACTGAAACTTCGGTATACTGAAGTTCGGTATACCAAAAGTTTCGGTACGAGAACGGTATGAAATTTTTCGATATCGAAATTTCGGTACGGTATACGGTACAGCGTGAAATTTTCGGTATGTCATACCGACTCACCCCTAATTACGACATGATATTCATGCCTCATTAAAAACCCCACTGAAAAATCATGTAGGAAAAAATCAGTCGATAAAAAAAGTACATGACATACTTTTTTATGTGTTGTATTAGTTGTCTTATTAAAAACTTTCACAAAAAACCCTATGGGAAAAAAACTTACTAAGAGAAAATTAGTACAATCATTTAGCCTTCATAGCCTAATGTAGATCTATAATGTCCGGCTTCCGAGCCTAATCTTTTAGATTATTTTGAAATTATCTCTCCCTCAAAATTACAATCATTGGAGCGAATTTTAAATTTCACAACTCTTCTGAAGTTTATGTGGATTAAAGAATAATGTGTGTTACGTCAAGTAACTTTTAACCCATTCATTATTCATCTATGCAACACAAATACATTGTCTTAAAAATAGATAATAGGAGATAATATCACTTGTCGCAATACCATACAGATCATAAATATAAAGTATGTAGTATCTTTAATAGTAAACATTCTTTTGAGGTGTTTATATAATGCGAAAATCTTTCAATTGTCTAAAATGGATAATTAAAAATAAAATCAGCCTCAAATATAACAATATGGGGATTGAACATATAACCAGCAGTTGAAATAGTTCACTTATGTCATTCATATGTTTATTGTGACGATAATTTTAATAATTTCAACATAACGGATGATATATTACGCTTCATGATAATTTCTCATTATAGAAAAATAATAAATCTTACTAGCAAGTTATTTATGAAAGCAGTACATGACCAGATAATCTTACAAGATAAAATATTGTATGGAACTTCTGGTCCTAAAATATCATCATTATCATCTTTGAGTTTAAAGCCATACTTATTCACTTCAATGATCTAGCAAACATTGGTGTGTTAAATGGATGAAACTATTTATATATGGAATCTCCATGAAGTTGAAAATAGATTGACTGGTGTATATATAAAATCACATCAGGTGATTCTCAATCAGCAAGTCGAGACAATACTTAGGGGGCGTTTGGTATCCATATACCAATATATCAGATATCAAATATGGGTATGTGTATCAGATATCAAGTATAGGTATCAGATTGATATCTGATATCTATGTTTGGAATGAACTTTTCTGATATGAGATATCAAATCCTGATTTTTAAAAAATAAAGTTAACTTTTAACTCAAACGTAATAATAATAATAATAATAATAATAATAATAATAATAATAATTTTCTAGCATACCAAATTATACATCAGTAATAGGTGCAATAACATCGAATTTTCAAGCAGATTGATGACATTTTATTTAATTAAAAAAGATACTAGCTTTTGCCTTTTGGAGATTATATCAAACCAGCACAACTGTTTTTTCCTCTACAAAGCCAATTGCAAGCATCATTAATACGTGCAGTAGCATGACAATTTCAAGCAGATTGACAACATTTAACTAAAAAAGGTATTAGCTTTTGGAGATTACATCAAATGGCCAATAACACAACTTTGGAGAAAACACAATAACACAGTTTTTCAAGAACAAATACAGACACCGAGAGCAAAATATCCTTAACTAATACATCAGAAAGCAAATTAAATTAACTCCGAGAAAGGCATAACAACAGATTGATTAAAATTCCGAGCAAAGCTGCGACAACCAGTATTTATGGGTCTCACGCGAAAACATGATGGAGTAAAAGTGTTTGGCGTTGAACTAAAAATATGACTATGACTCTCCTGAAATCGAACACCCATACCGTTGTATATGTGTGAACAAGCGAGTGCCATCGTTTTTTCCTTCTATCTATCACTTCCAAGATTAAATCAATCTCCAATAATTTTTGTCGGTGAAGTGGAGAGAGATGAACGCCCGCCATCGGAAACTGGGCAAGCTAAATGAGGAAAGTCGGCGGAGGGAAGAGGAGAGGGTGGGCGCTGCTAATTTTTGAAGATGCGAACAATTTTCCCAGAACAAGCATGAAGAATTTGGGCTATGGAATTTGCAGAGTAGGAAAAAAAGAGAAACTAGGATTTTTCCGGATGAGATATGAGTTATACCGGTGTATATAAAATATGTTAAAAGTGGGGATATGAGTATATCAAATATATCAATTTGATATCCATATACTAATATACCAAACACATGGTATGGATATGGGTCATTTTCATATCCATACCTGATATACGTATATGGATACCAAACGCTCCCTTAGTATTATCCAATTCTTTTATTTTAAATGCTCCGTCTTTAGGTATGGCTTAACCTTTTTTCACAATAGATATTGCAATGTTATATGAGAAATATTAAATCCATCAGGGATTTTTCATATAAATATTATCTTATGTCTCATTACCTTATTGATTATGGCATTTCTCTTTCGTAGACTGGGACAACAATTGTGTAGTTGGTTGAGCTTTGCCTTAATTGCTACTTTTCATTTTACATAATCAGAGTGCTTCTGGCAATTTGCTTTCATTTTAAGTTTCGGATCCAAATTGTCATTATAAAAGCAACCGTGGAGGCAAATATGTTGTCGACAACTACGATATTCATGCTATAAATTTCTCCCATATTAATAAAATATATAATACCTTGAATTTTAATATTAACCAGATCATTGCCATTTCACATAATATTTTTTGTATAAATAAATATTATATGTTGTTGGAATTTGTTGCCACAAACACTGAAATTAGACACAGATTCGTAATGTCAAACTCAATGTTAAAGACAATTAACACAACTTATCTTAACACAAATATGCTGGAAATAAAATGCACAAGAATACACAATATAATTTTTAAATCATACACAACATGTGTATGATTGCCACAGGATGAAATTATACTATTAAGAGTACAAAATTATCAAGCTGTTAATGTTAGACGCGAAGGCTCTTAACACTACAGCAACATTACAAGTTCTAATCTAGACTATCACTAAAAAGAACTACAACATATAAATTGACATCCCGTCAATTCATATACAAACAACAACATACAAATTGACATCCCGTCAGTTCATATGCAAACTACAACATACAGATTGACATCCCGTCAATTCATATGCAAACTAGATCATACAAGTTGACATCCCGTCGACTTGTATACAAACTAAAACATACAAATTGACATCCCGTCAACTTGTATACAAACTAGTAAAGGTTTCACAACCTTGTTATCTATCCTAACTTGTACAATCTATTCCGTGAAAGGATTGAACAACAATAAATATTAAGATAGAAGAAGGAACGAAGAACGAAACCTAAACTAAGTTTGTGACTCAAGCTTTCTTCAATCTTCACACAGCGGAAAATAGATTGGGCTTGAATAAGTCTTCAAGTGTTGAACACATCCCTTATATGCTTCTTCACTTGAATCCAACACGGTCCACGATTTCTCTTTCTTGAACATGGGTTGACGATAACCGCTTCACTCCATGACTTCACCGTAGATGGGAGAAACCGCCTCCAAGGCGTGGTTGATAGCTTCCCCACGTTCATGCTCTTTTTCTAAATATCCAGCAAATATAATTTTCTGAAAAAGAAAAAGAATTAAATAGAAAAACCGCTAGACCTAAAAAATGGGAGATAGAGTTTTGACTTTGTCAAACTCTATTTTAAATAATATATCTAATATGTATATTCGTGGATATACACATATATTTTAAGATATATAAAGTTATTTTATTTATTAAAATAATAAATAAAACTAGGAAATAATAAGATTAGTTACGACTATGTCACAGACAATGTCGCAGGAAGTCTGTCTGACATCAAGTGCAACATTAAACATCAATGTCATACAACACTCAACATATGTAATAATAATATATTGTTTGATTAAAAATTTCAAACTAAGATAACATTATAGGTATTATTTAAAATCTTATCATAAAATATTCATATAGTATATGATAACTAATTAAATAATATTTTAGAAATTAAAATTTTATTGATAATTTTAATACATCTAACCATGCAATATATTATTAATAATTAAAAATTAAAAAATTAATTTGATAATTTTTTATTTATTTAACTAAATATATTCATATTTAGGAGCCCGTAAGTAAGAGTAAATAGGCCTCAATTGAAACCCGGCCTATTTCCATCTCCCTATTGTCCCTCAATTTTTTCATAGACTCATTTAATTAAAATTTAGATATTATTCATATATATAAATTTTGCCGCATCTCCAATCTTAAGCACCTATTTAGTGTAGATGACACTAAATTTTTTTGCAGCTTCAATGATCTGTCCCAAATTTTACACCAAATAAGAATATTCTCTTAAAGATTATATTTTGTTTTATAATTGAAATATGAATATGTTTAATGATTTAGTATTTTTCTAAAAATGATAATTATTCAAAACAAATAACTTTTAATTATGTACTTTCAAAAAAAATAAACTATTAAAAAATTATGTATTATTAAAAAATTATAACATATAATGTGCTTGGAATAATAAAAGTACTTTAAATGATCATCAAACGCTTACAATTAATGAAAATATAACAAGACTACAACACTTATGAAAATACATTTGTTGTGAACAAATTAGAATTATACAAAAAAGAAATCAAGCTCGTGAACTCAATCGTCTCCTCATCAAGGAGAATTTTCACAATTCGATAAATCCGGAGGTAAAGGACACGGCTTTGAGAATTCTTCAAACGATCGCTCAATATTATAGTTTCTTAAAGAATCTAGAAATGATTCGTAATCAATGTGTTTTTTCAAGTAGTTTTAGTTATTTTTAGTGTATTTTTAAGTCAATTTATAGTAATTTGTAATATGTGCGATCGACTTCATTCTATCCATTATGTTTAATTAATTGTGATTTTATTAAAATTATTTATTTATTTAGATGATTTATAATTTAAATTAAGTGAATATATAATTTATAAATTAAATTAAATTTATTGGATAATCTATTTAATAATGATTTTAAATAATAAAATAGTTCATTAAATGTTGTAGGATCCATCAACACCACCGTCCCAAATTTAGGGCATAATTTAATGATGCACTAATTTGAGACAACATTGAAGTGAATTTCTGCACGAAATTAATATTTTAGTCCATAATTCGAGATGCTCTTATAGCTCTTCCACTACTTTAAAATCTGAAAAAAATAAAAATCAATTCCCCTACACACACAACTCCCACTCTTCCTTTATCAAAATTCAAAACAAATAAATTAATATGCTTTACGATAATTAAAAACATATATACATATATAGACATGGAACAAATTGAAGTTTTGAATTATTTACGATTTTTTTTAATTCTTTTTTTAAGGAAATTAATATATATTTTAATTTATTACTAAAGAAAAATTATATCCGAATAATATTTTAATTTTAATTAAATGTGAGATTATGGAGAGAAAGAATGGGCTATGAATATAATTGTCCATTGACTACTTATACTTTGATGGATTGCAATGATGTAATTCTATATTCTAAAATATCTCTAATTGGTTTACAATATACATTATGGTCATAGACCTAACTATGTTTAGCCAATCCATTATAGTTAAGTAAATTGATGACACGGATACTTTTTCTCCGGTTGAAATCCTCTGCTACACAATTCAATTTACTAATTTTTTCTTTGATTTTTAAATTCAATATTAATTTATCGTACTTTAATTTAATTTTACACTTATTATTTAGAGTTCATTCTACCCAATTAGGGTATAGAATTTTTTTTTACGAAATAATCAATTATTAATTAGAAAATGAAATATAATATTGAAAAATTAATTATATACCCTAATTGGATAGGATGAACCCTACATAATAAGTGGAAAATTAAACTAAAGTATAATAAATTGAAATTGAATTAAAAAAATAAAGAAAAATTAATAGATTAAATTGTGTAGCATAAAGTGTAGAAATTATGTAGCACCAAGTGTAGCATAAACTGGCCGCCTAAAAATTAATATATCGTTCCAAAAGTGCAACCCACAATATAATTAACCTAAAAATTGTGAAGGAATTAATTAAATGTAAAATTTCAACAAATGAATTGGACCTCTTAAAATGTATAGCAAGCTAAGGCTCATTATATCCTCTGTTGTAAATCAATATATGAAAAGAAAAAAATTATTAATTAGCAGCAGCACATGGCCATTACAACTCTTGGATCGCACCCCTGCACATGGCTTAATATATATGACATTCATTTTTAATTAATTAATTAATCCCCTATACAATTGGGATCTGAAAATTAGGTTCTTCATTTGATGTACATTAAAAGGGTTGCTTTATTCAATTTTTATATTATTAATTAAACAGAAGTGGGATCAGTAGCTTTGAACTGCTGCATCATGCACCTTGGGTCTCGTTTTAGTTTGACCAAAGTTGACCAACAACCTCCTAGAATCCATTTTTATGTTATTATTATATATAAAATCTAACCATATATATATATATATATATATTCAATAATACACACACACGGATTACAATGAAATATTGAAATGATAGGAAATTCCGCATTTCCGGCCGCAACATATTAATTATGCAATTAGGTTAATTATTTAATTATTTATGATCTGATTTGGATTATCTTTTCATCGAATTGTGATTTTATTTTTAATAAATACTTTTTAATTTATAAATTTTCCATTGTTGGATACGTGTTTTTTTTAATACAAGAGTATGAAAATGCAGAAACCCCACCTATGTTGTCATTAATCGTAATCAAACTTGTATAAACAATTCTGACATATAATTAAACACAACTTAATTAGCCGGTAATTTCCGTATTGTATCTATGAATCCAATTTAACATTAATATTATAGTTATATTAATTTTATAGTTATATACCCAATTTACACCGATTACTTTTAACCTTTAGGTACCTAATTTAATTTGATAATCTCCAATTAAATAAGTGCCATATATATTTTCTCGACATTTAATTATCTTTGATGTTATCCTCATCCACAGCTAGAGTCGCGCGATCGATCTGTTGATTTATTTTCTTGTGTAACTTCTTCTTCATAAGCATCTAGTAGCTAGTATTAAAGTGAAATAAGTTTTATGTTGTTTTCTTCTTAATTCAGTTAATTGTTTCATATATATTTGTTGATAGAAATAAGTAACGTATTTCAAAACTCAAAATTAAGTAAGTATCTATATTTGATGCTTAAACAAACAAATAAATATATCTACTCTTCTCGACGTCAATGAAAGTTTTCTAGCAAGATATCATAGGGCCGGGTTTTAATTTCGTAATTTGTCGTCCACAAATTGCATGCATGCATTGGTTGAAACAAGCTCAATTTATGACGATTCAAATTTCATGTTATATTTTTCGTGTTTCTCTGTCAAACTAAACACAAATTTCAAAATGTGTGTGTGTGTGTATGAACAAAAAATGCTCAGCAGATCACTAATATATTTCATCAAAAAAATGCTAAAAATATATATTAGCATTGGATCTCCAATATACAAAAAGGTAGGAAAAGAAATGAATGAATATTAATATTGATTAATTATGGACAGGTGGGTGAGTTTTTGGTGGCAAATAATCAAGATTAAAACCTGGCTCTTCATCTCCTCTTTTCCTACGAGGAACCCTCCACATCTTTTTCGTTGAATCTATTGCACGAACCTCGTCGTCTTCGTCGTCGTCATGTTCATTATTCTTCGCACTCTTCGAATTTTTGCCGTCAAGTTGAGTGGAAACATCAAGGCCTCGATTCAGTTTCTGCAGCTCGTTTTCCTGCACAGAATTAATTAAACTCTCATTAGATATCAGCTGGATCACTAGCTTCTAGTCATGAGAGAGAGAGAGAGAGATAGAGAGAGAGAGAGAGAGAGAGAGAGAGAGAGAGAGAGAGAGAGAGAGACCTTGTTGATGGAGTGATGATGAAACTCCTTAGGTGGATCATTGAGAATTCTAGCATTGCATGATGAATGTAGAGAAAGAAATAGGAGAAGAAGTAGTAGAACAGCATTAATGATCGACATTTTTCAAGAAAACAAATCTACTATGATCGATCTCCACAAATTAATGAGACAGACGATTAATGCAGATCTCCTCTCCCTCAGACAAATCGATCGCTATATATAAAAACAGAATTATTCCGTTAACATTAATAGTGCCAAGAAATATGGGAGGGGGGAAATATATATATGATTTGGTCTAATCTGTTAGACACATGAAATTTGGAAAGAAAATAAATAATAAACAACAGATCAGCAAAAAAACACAACCCTTTTGCTTATATATATATACTAAATATCATCAAACTGAAAGAGTCCAAATTTGATATATATTTTCCCATTTTTATTTTCTCGAAAAGGAGAAAAAAATTAATAAGTATTATAGAAAAAACTAAAAAGTGTAATTAGAGAACACGAGAAACAAGAAAATAAGAGCCTGTCGAATGAGTTTGAAGGCATCGAGGAATTTTGGTTGTCTTTGTGTGAGAAGAAGTTTTGTGGCAAAACAAAACTGGCTTCTGCTTCCTGATTTCTAGTTCTTGCTTTTCCCCCCCACCATGTTGCATGTAAAATCTACCTTATTTTTATATTATTTTATTTTATTCTTCTTAAAAACGAAGTGAGAAACTTCTTTGGGATTGTCAAACTCTAATTAAGCTCATTGACTCCTCTATATATATACACACATATATGCTGTCTAATTTTTCGATTCATATATACAATACTCCCTCTTCATCAGATCGATATAGCTAGCTTAGCTTCTATAAAATTTCTAATTTTTTATATGTTTCCACATGACATATTGGCATATAAAATGAAATACGAAATTAAATTGATATACGTATATATGTGTATATGATTATATATAAATAAGCGAGACGAGTTAATTAAAGGAATGTATGATGTATTATATTTAATAAGTCAAATGTATGTTTATGCTTTTGATGTATATATATCCTTTCAAGTGCTGGAAGGGTATGCTGATTTCAATGTAATTGAGTACAGCAATTAATTAAGTCTACAAATTCTTAAAATCTCAGCTAATATATATATATATATATATAGCGACCCATATTTTGATTATATATATATGAGTGTGTTGTGTGTATATTTAATCTTTAATTTCTATGCAATTAGTTGTTTAAAGTTTAATAGTTAGAATATGAATATGTCCCTTTCTTCCCTACAAACTCTCCTAAATGCAAATTAAAAGCACAAAATGTTTTCTTGTAACTTTACGAAATTATAATTGGATCTTTCGCCTTGCAATTTGGTATTGTGTTTGTAATATATATAGATAGATATGGCCATTAAGCATCATGTCGACTAAGCTAGTAACAAAGTGCATTAACAATTTAATAATTATATATTGGAGCATTGGACTAGGACATGATTTCTTTAATATGCCATGCATATAATTAAACTATATATGTTGATTGAATGAATTGATCTTCGAGAGTATTAAATAAGCTTGGCCGTGTGCAAATTAATAATTGTGGTTATCGTAAAAATTTAATCATTATTTCATAGAAGTTTGTTTTTACTATATTACCTCTTTAATTTATTATGTTTGTCCAAACATTATTTTCACATTAATTAACACAAATATCTTATAAAAGTTTGTAAAATACAATCAAATTATGTTAGTAAACTAGGTACAATTTAAGTTGTAAATTAAAATAAAATAATATTCAATACGTATATCATGTAATTAGCTAGAGCTTCTCCAACAACAGCGGGAAATGCTATATCTGACGCAAATTTTGAAGAAATATTGCTCCAACAGCAGCGCCATAATGAGCTGAGAAATGAGGATGACTACGGTGTTGCTCCATTTCTCGAACAGCACTGTAGCACTTGTTGTATCACTGTTCATTTTGATTTTTTTTTTCTTTCATTTATCTTATCCTTTTATTTACTTTTTTTTTTTTCATTTGAAATATTGAAATACAAAATCGTACATCAAATTAAAATGACTTTTTTTTATGTTGAAATTAAAATGACATTTAATAAAACTATATAATAAAACTACTAGAAAATACAAATAAAGCAATAGAATTAGAAAAAAAAAAGTATTATGCTATTTGTGTTTTTTCTTTGCAATATTATTGTGTTTTTTTTCCATGTTGCAATATTATTAAGTTTTATAAATTTTAATTACTTTTTTTGTAAAATTAAGATTAAATAAATTTAGAATAAATTATTGAAGATTAAATACAGATTCAAATGTATATTAGAGTTGAAAGTGTTATAAAATAAAGCAAATTATTGATGATGATCTTAGTAAAAGTATAAGATATAACACGAAATCACGTTGGGCAATCCATACCCAACAAAATAGTGGTTTAGTTATTGCCAAACACAAAGTTTGGAGTTGGGAGTGGGAAAAGCAAAAGAAAAATTAAAGAGAGAGAAAGTCTAATTAAACCTTTGTTAGTTGTTTCTTTCTAATTAAGATCTTGAAAATTGATCTAACGACCATTAATAACGGTCTAGCATGACACGTGGCTTTGAGTTATGTAAATGATGTGGACACGTGGACGTTGCCCCAGTTAGGCTGCCCAAAAACATGGCCTCTTCTTTGTGGTGGTCCATCAACATTTACCTGGTCCTCCACAATTGTTTGTTTGCTTCTTTTTACTTTTTTTATATATAATTGATAGATTTTATTAAGTTTTAGATTTTGAATTTAGTCAATCTTGTATAGATTCTGGTAAACTATATCATACATTTGCACTATTTTATAATAATATCACAATCTATACTTAACAATTTGATCTCTAATATTTTATTTTTATCACAATTCTATCAATCCGTTAAATTTTTCAACGGCTAACAAGCTGACTTAAATTTAAAAAATGAAACTAGAAAGAGTTATGTTAACATTGTTGGTGGAAACTGCAGCGGAAGAAGTAAAGATTCTTGCGGATGAGTCAACTTCTATCTCTGAAAAATTGAGGGAGTAAAATTAGATGAAAAAATGAAACATCGGGATCGTATTGCTATTAAGTATCGATTGAGATATTGTTATGAAAATGTACAAATGTTGGGGTATAAGTACAATTTATCATAGATTATATTAGTAGAAATTGAGCATATAATGTCGAACTAGTGTTAAACATGAGTTTTTCATGAGTTTTGGGGTTCCTTTAGATGTTGGTTGATGATCAATTCATGAATTAATTGACATATGAGCGTAGCTTTCCATAATCTTGTGCAATGTCATGTGTTCATTTTGTGAATGAGCTTTTATTGCTAAATGAGAATATTTGAGATGCAGTTTTCAAGAGGAAATGTCACAACTATTTTTTTATGATGGTGAAGGTAATCTGGAACTGTTATTTAAGGGTGCACATTTTGTTAATACAGTTCTTGTACAGACATTACAGTAATTTACAAACCATATAAAAAAAGTAAATCGCACTTGAAAAATCAAATATGATATGCTGACATCAAGATACATTGATAAAATTTGAACTCGAAATCTACAATCCCAATCTATACCACTCCATCCGTAGACCGGCACAGCTCTCCTTAAGCCGTTAGGTGATAACGATAAAAATCAATTAATCAAGTAATTTGCAAATAATAGGATATGATATATATGTATATATATATATAGGCGACGGCGAGACAAGAATGGGTACCGAGGTTGGGCGTGGGATTTGTGACAATCTTAGCTTCTTGTTGGAAACTTGGCTGTCGACGTGTCTTCTTAAAGTCGAGCATTCTTGATACTTGCATTCAACGTTGTCCCAACGCCACTCGGGCTCTTTCCCAAAATTCTTTTCTTTTTTAAATTAATTCAAATAAATATGTAATTGAATTTATACACTTTAATTGAAGGTATTCCTCAAAATTAAATTTGGGTATTTATTCAAATTAACAGTAAATGGTGGGAAAAAGTAGAATTTGGAGTATTAATTTGTTGAAAATGTAATTTTAAATGAACTTTTCAATTAAGATGGCAAATATATCCTGGACGTAATTGACGTTGTTATATAATAATCTGCGCCATATTTGTTAAAATTAGAAATGTGAAAGAAAGTGAATATTATTTATTAAAAAAAAATAGTTTGAAGCATTCTTCTTCCTATTTTCATCTTTTGTACCTTTTTTTTCCAAGCACAATCAAGTGTTGTGAACTCTCCCATTACTTCATCAAAAAAAAAAAACATTTTACTTTTTTTTTAAAACCAAAATCATTTATTTTATTTTTTCTATGTGCAAAGCCCTCACTACACACACAAACATCCATCTAATATACGCCTCCAAAAAAACTTCACTCTGAAAAACATCAAATTATCAACCGTGATTATAAATAAAAAGTTTATTTGTATTATATTCAATAACATATTTCATTATATATATGTAGGGCTGCAAATCAAACCAAATCGATAGATACTCGACTCATGTGGAATATGAAATAGTTAACAATGTAACATTCTAATTAAATGTATAACTAAATCAAACATATATAAATTGATATTTGTAAATTCAACAAATGCTACTACAAACATTATATACAAACAAGTGTTGCATAATTTATAATATAATATTTTGATTGTGGTATTTTATTAATTATTTATGCAACTATTTAAAATGTATTATATTATAATATAATATGTATGTGTATGCATTAAAGTAATTTTTTTATCGTCAATTTAACTCTTTTTAGATTAAAAAAAAAGATAATTGAACAAATAAAAAATCGTATTAACTTAATATTATCTATGAAACGTGAAGATATTACACTTACGTACATTAAAAATATCCCGTGTATTATAAAGACGGAAATCTTGTGTGTGTGTGTGTGTGTGTGTGTGTGTAGTAATGTTCAATGTTTGGTTTCCACAATGTTTGTAGTTACTTACCAAAGTCATGTTGGTAGGAGTCCCAACTTACATTTCTTCTCTCTCTCTCAAAGATCAGACTATTAGATGCAATTCTGATTTATGGAAAATAAATTATATAATCACTGTAAATCATTTTTTTTTCCTTGGTTGGGAAATGGAATAGTGGAATTGAACATCAATTACAACGATTCGACAAACTGCTTATTGAGATATACATATATGAAGAATACCACCTGAAAGTCTGAAACCGTATAGGAAGTCTTCTCCTCATACGGTTCCCGAAAAAATGATTTAATTAGAAATTTCGTGTATGTATATATATATATATATATATATATATATATATATATATATTTTTTTTTTTTTTTTTTTTTTGAGGAAAACGATTGTTATTGCCTTTCGAAATTACATGTACATAACAAAAATTGAGAGCAACCTTGTATATCATGGTTGGCACATCAGGGAACCAAAACCTGCAAGAATGGCATTGGGATTTTAACATTTAATTTCACTTTTTTACATTTTTGCTCCTTTTCTGTTTGAATTGATTAAAAACTGTCTCAAATTGACTAAATTTTCATTTTCAAAGTTAAAAGAATTGGACAACATAACAATGCACAAAAAAATTGAATTTGAATATGAAACTTATTAATTCCACCTTAATCTAAAACTTGGTTTAGCAAATAAAATTGAAATATTGGTGCGAAATTATGCGAACAGCTAGCTTCTGCCTTTTAGTGATATGAGACCTTATCTAATGCAGCATTTCAACCAACAAATCATAGGAATGCAGCTTTGCATCAATGGAAGTAGTAAATAAGAAATAATGCAATCATTTAAAACAGATGACCACCCAGGAACAATAAAAAGTTAACTGGTGCATAAATATTGAAGTTGTCTGAACCCAGAGGCATGCAACTAATATTCTAGCACTAAGAGAACCTACAGATCAATTCACTACTCGAGTCGAGATATAGGAAAAGATTGATAAATAAAGCGAATGCACCCCACAATGTGTGAGATCACTCCTTAAACAATGGACTGACCTAGTAAGGGAAGTCAGGAACTATCTTCGCCAAGGGAAATCACCAGATCTGATAGCTGATTAACAAGTGTATCTCTTCAAGAGACTTAGGAAAAAATTGAACCTGTACAAAGAACCAAGTGTTATGGTCAGCAATAATATATATATATTTCAATGCGATAATTCCACCTAGTAGGAGTTTTCTCTTCCCAGATGCCCCGAGACAATTAATGCCAGAGCTCGTTACAGAAACCATTTTGTGGCCTCTTGCTGGATATGATATCTGAAAATGAGTCAATCAACTGTCCGGCCAAACTACTAGGATCATCAATTAGCGTTTGTATAAATGTGTTGACCACTCTGCGCTCCTGCTCCGTGGATCTAAGACAGAACCATGTCAGCAACTTCAATCTAAAGTCCTTCTTAATATAACCCTCGCATTCCATCCAACGGATAATCTTTACACAGTATTCAAAGTTCTCATAACCCGACTCGGTGTTGACTTGGGAGGGGGATCCATTACTCAAAGTGCTATCTGAGTCCTGCATTTCCCCGTTCATGCTATGTTTCCTCTTCTTGCAATTAGCCACCTTGGAGTCAACAGCTGGTGCATAACCAGGTTTTCTCTGAACTTCATGAGAAAAAGCATCATCATCAGCCTCAACGGCTTGACCAAAAGTGCATCCATTCCCTTCATTTATAGGCGAGTCATTAGGAAGGGTAAACTCTTCATTTAGATCTGGTACAGATGCAACATTTAAGTCAAGCTGACGTGAAACAGAAGGCAACTTTTGTTCCTGAGTTTCTAGCATGATTGCATCAGGAATGCCAAAACATTTCTCCATCACTGCACCAGAGAATGACTCGAAACCACACTGTTCTTGAGCTAAAGCTAGCCTTAAGATCTTTCCAAGGTCTCGAACCTTGAAACCTGAGTCGGACTCTATGTTCAATGGGGTCCTGTGGTGTTGTTTGGCACTAGAGCTCTCTCCATTAAGTGAATTCTCCTTCACAAGACCTCCTGTCACAGAATTGTAGTTCTTGTCAATTAGCTCTACACTTTCAGTGTGGCACTTGACTTCAGAGTGTCCAACGTCACCTGTGTCGGTATAAGAGATTATCCGGATAGAGTACTCAGTGCAAGGCTGCAAATTGGAAATCCAAATTCTCCTCTGATCTCTTGGATACACACAGGCAGGTTCTTTAGAGTAAATCTCTTCCTTTGACTTACGGTACCAGAGTTTGTATCCCTTAATTTCATTATTTGATGAAGATAATAATTCAATCAAGAGAACAACAATTGAAGAAGATGTCACTTCCTCAAACAGGAATTTGCAAGCTGCAGGAAGTGAACCTTCTGCAAAATGGAACATAAGTAAGCATCTAACAAATTTTCATAAAGAAAATCCCAACACGGAATGCATGATTACCAATTGAACTCATTGCAGCATTAGACTTTGAGGACATCAATTCATCAGCTTTTTCAACTGCAAGAGAGCAGAGTTTCTCTACGTCAACTGCAACAGAGAGCCTACTGACAATACCACGAGCCATTTTGGCTGAAACTCCATCAATTGGGCCCAACTCTGTTTCTAACTTGGCTTTGGCATCTCTAACAAATTCATGAAGTTCATCAAACCTGGATGTCCCATCCAGGAGCCTGTAACTCAAGAATATCCTCTGACATAGAACATCTACACGTCTAGCGTTTTTAGCTATGATTAGCTGTTTCTTCCAGAATCTGTTCCAAGAAATAATGGAAGAAAGCTTCACAATGGCATTCAAATATTTTAATATAGCAATGAACCTTAGATCTTTGTTCAGAAATCAAGTCAAAAGCAACTAATTTTAGCACCAATCACATGGAAACAAAAGCAGTATCTATCATCAACTAAATCAAATATCATCCAATTACTGAATCGGCAGGGAATACGAGTCAAGGGCACGGGACAATTTGGGTGGTATATTGCATACATTTTGTGTAGACTTCTTAATTTAAACTATTTGTACATATTAAAGGTCACTTTCAATAATTAATGTTCGAAACAAAAGGAATGTTGAGGGAGGCAGTCAAAATAAAACCATGGTAAAGGTAGACTTACCCGAGTATTCCTGAAACTTTACCACAAGAAGCACAACAGTAGCTACCATCTAACTGCATCAATGGCCCTAGATCAACAACCCCCACCTTTCCGCGTTCGTAAGCACATTCAATGTGGCAAGTTGAGCCACAATCATCTCCCAAATCATGTTCAGATTTACATTCCAGCCAAAGACTCGGGTCCTTGTTCTCATCAAACAAATGACAAATGCAGCAAGAGCACCTCTTGCAAAATATATCATCTGCTGAAAGAGTGGCACGACATGCAGAATTTTTACAGATCCATGAATTAGAACAATTTAAATCATCACATGTCTCGAGACTTGGAGGAATCCGGACAGGGTTTTCTCCCTTCCTTTGTTGTTTCCTAGACTGAGAATGCTGGTCCTTAGGACATGTAGATGCTTTCTTGAGTTCATGAATCTTTGAGGTTCTCTTGATAGCCTTTGGAAGTTGTTCGGCCATTTTAAATTTATAAATTTGATTGGCTCTTTACCTAATAAGATGATTTGGAACTTGTAAATATTGATTGTCAAATCAGGAATCCTTCAAGTAGTTCTCCACATCGCCCTGCATCATCAGGGTGCCCCCATTTTCTGCCTTGCTTCGCAAACAGAACAAAGCTACTGAGCACCAACAATCATACAAAAATATTGTCAGAAAGAAAAGAATTGGAATAGGAGTCCAAACACAAGCTTAAGGAAAACTATGTAAATTGTAGGAGATCAATTAAGCTATTCGAGTATTAGTTCACAAGGAAAAATGTACTAGATCAAGGTTCTGTGCCCAAGATGCCCCTAGGGGTTTGAGTTTTTATATAAATAGTTCAAGAAAAGTTTCACTCCAAACGGTGTATGCAAAGAATGAATTTTTGGAGGAAAACATGCATTATGGAATGGCTCAGCCGCTCAGGTGTTTAATAGGGATACAAGAAGAAATATAGCATATTTACTGAACAAATCATTTTCCTCACAACATGGTAAATTTGATATTTGAGGTGCAAAATCACATTAGATTCCTAACTCTGACACTGATAATTTTAACAGACACTTCTTACAGTTTGATTTGGCTTTTACATCCCTAGAAGGTTGTTCCTAGAAAACTTTAAGAGCACTTTTTCAGTTTTTTTATAACTTACTAAAGTGCTTTCTCATCATCAAATCTCAATTGATGTCAATAAATTTTAGTACAAACACAAATCAATTATATAATCCCTGTGCACTTACGTAATAATATGAACTTGAAAGAAATAACAACTAATATGAGCAATGATACAAGTTGTTGATCGCTGAATCCATGATCATTTGTTGTTCTTGGCAAATAATCAAATAGAAGTTCAGCTAGTTCTTCCTCCTCCTACACCCCCCAAGCCCAAAATTTCATGAACTGAAAGACTAATGGAGCTTATGTAAACGAACGGACAATTGAAAAACAAGAAAGCAACATCCATGGATTTACCCTGGAGACCGTTCTTTCTCTCAGAGACCAAAATCCATCCAGCACTATTTCAGTTTGGCATGTTTGCCAATATTCTCAATAAACCACAAATCGGTTCATGAATGGGACTCCCTGGCATCACCAAGGAAGAATTATTCCGGTTTGTCATATACATACATACAAATATATATAACAATCAATGAAGCTTAAATTCTGCGGAGATAGATTTTATTGCACAAATCAACTTCAATATTGTGCTGTAACATTTTGAATTGGCAGGAAAGGAAATAACTTTAAGAGACAATGCCTTGTGCACATTCTTCACATAATCTGGTTTAATTACATGTGGACTCAAAATCTAAATTATAATACAAAAATCAGAAACAGATTCATCAATCCTCATAATTTCTCAAGCTGCACAAAAAAATTCACAGCCAACGCCTCCTAGTTCAATGAGCAAGTTAACACAAATTACGAATAATGAAAGAGATAGACTAATATCAAAAGGAATAACCAAATGCAGCTGGAAATTCTACCATTTAACACAGCAAAAGGGGCAGGAAATCACAAAATAAAAACTGAGCAATCCGTAAAACCCCAAATCAGAAACCCTTTGAGATTTACCTTAATTAGAGATCAAGTATTTCAGCTTCAGCAGAATTCCACAGCGGTTTACGGCCGGGATAGCTCACCGGCGTAGAATCTCAGCCAGAATTTCATCCGAATTGATCGTCAATTCCGATGGCTGTAGTGTTGGTGGGAATTCGCCGAAGTCAGAAGCAACGCTTTTGCCTATCTGCGCGTTTGTGCCAAATTTTGGGCGATTTTTCAACGGACCGGGTTGAGACCCGAATTTGGCCCGGGTTTATGGGCTTGGCCCAAATTCTTGAATTAGGAACTCAAGCCCACTATGTAATGGATTTGGTTGGATTCGAGCCCAGCCACACGATTGGAAATGTTTTTTTTCTTTTTTTTTTATGGATTATTAAATGTGAAAAAAATCACTGCATTTTTTCACAAAGTTATGAATTCGACACGATCTGTAAACGTAAGTAGGACACTAATTTTTAATTTGATGACATTCAATATTCTTTAATTTTTTAGTATTATGTGTCTAACTAATGAAATTCTAGCTGCCACCTTAGTTGTTTTTTCGAGTCCGTTGTGACTTAATTATTAATTTTCAGAAAAATGACCGCGCAATGGGAAAAATTATTGTCCATTTAAAGTTTGTGTCGAATTTGTAACTTCGTGAGAATGCAGCGGGCTAAACTCTTTTTTTAAAATGTGTGCTTACATGTTTATATTAGAAAACTTAATGTCTTGCTACTTTTATTTTTATTTTTGAGTGATTGATGTTTTGCTAATTTAAAATTACATGAAATTGTCTGCGACTTTCTAGAAGTTCTGTCCAAAGTCAAAATTAAATAAGAGGTTTTTTTAGAAGGCAAATTAATAAAGAATTGACACTTGTACGATCTTGTAATTATTTTAAGTTGTAAATTGTGGCATTCATAATTTCTCTTAATAATGAGATTGTTAATTATCAAAACAAACTATAATTATTGAGCATATTAACTAGCAATTACATTTTACAGCTAAGGAGATCGAATATAAATAGATTTATTAAAATGATAACAAAATAATTTGTTGAGTTTTCTGAAGGATTTTATTATATGCTAAACTAAACAGCTTAATTTAAAAGTGTGCCATCAATCTCTCAGAAACTTTGCTAAATCTCAAACAATTTTATAATACTTTTATATACTAAATTTATAATATTTGTAATGCATAATTTTATACTTTGATTGTGTCAATTAACTAACATGTGATTGACTTAATTACATGTGTATTGTATTAGTGACATAAATACATTGCATTGAAAAAGTCAAATGCTGGCACTTTTATTTTTTTTATTGAAAGTCTTTAAGTATTTTTAGATGGATTATATGGATACATGTATTTTCCTAACTTTGCATCTTAATTTATTCTGTAGCAGTTATGATCAATCGATCCCATGATCTTCGTGGTAGGGACACAATTTAGCAAAAAAATATTAGGTTTTGTCCCTTTACCCCCTTTTATTCTATTCACCCCCCCCCCCCCCAAAAAAAAAAGTTTGTGATTATATATTTTTGTTATCCTTAGTTTAATAAGTTTGGACCATCATGTCTTTCTAAAAAAAATAAAAATAAAATAAACTAATTGGACCATTATGTCTTATATGAATGGCTAACCCTCTCTTGCAGTTGGGATCGTTTTATTATACAATAATGATAATTCATACTATGGGTGAAACTAGTGCCTACAAATCATCATTATATATGCTTGTTGTATATGCCAATATATATGTTGAAATACAAGACAACTATTATTTTGTAATAAAAAAAGTCTAATTGCAATTATTGAGCTTAGGCATGTAATTAGGCTAGAATATTGGGAGATTCTAGGAAGATTACATATTTTAGGTGCATATTTTTAGGGAGGTGGATTATTTTTTTAGGAAAGGAAAGGTCACCCTAGCTAATCATATAGAGGAATCTAAGAAAGCAAAAACCGACCAAGTTCAAATTATTGTGCAATTAATAAAGTGATTTCCAATTTGACCATAATGGTTTTATGTTTCCTTTCTTATTGACAAACATGGTTTCATTTCATCTTCGAAAAAGAAATTGGCCCCAAAAAAAGAAGAAGGAGAAGTTGATTATAAATCAAAAACGTGGTTTTTTTAAGTGTGTTCCACTATATTCTACATATACATGCTATACATGCATGTGTGTGTTGAAAATGAATTGAAATGCATGCTTTATTGCTTTATCATCAACGATGCACATTCAATCAACACATATATCCCTCATAAAAAACACAAATTAACACATATCTCTAACAACGAGCTAGGAGCAATATTATACTTCGTTAGACTCGTTCTAATATGGTGTATTCTATTTTTGTTCTCTTATTTATACGAATAATGAAGAAGATATTGCTATTCCAGACATGCATCGCATAATGGATTACAATATAATAAATTGGAGAAGTTCTGTATTAGATCATCTGACGGGTCACTATCCGAATCCAAACAACGTCATACACAAGCAAAATTACACGTATGACAACATTGGATATAAATTTGAATTTTCACCAGTCTAATAAATTTTGAATTTTGAATTTTGATCCATCGAACAGTATTATACGACTTTTTGTATGATGAATTTTGTACATGTATGTTGGATGTTGGGAAAGAAGGCCGGGAGATTGTGAATAGAGGAGACAAGAAAAGAGCATATGAGTTGGATAAATTTTCCACGTTCATTCACAAGTAAGAAGGTTGTAGCACTTCACATGGAGAAACCAAATTAATTAAGACATTTGATTTCTTCCACCAAATTAAAATCCCAAAACAAACACTCTTCACACACACAACCGCCCGCCTTTTTTTTAAAATCATTTCTTCCAGCCCCCCCTTTTTGTCTCGTAGTTCTTTTTTTAGAAAAAAAACGTTATTGACCGAATAGTTCTATAATTTTTATTCTTTTTGTTGACTTTTTATTTTTAATATTTCGTTTGATTTTTGGTATTTTTTTGAAAGATAATAAATTAAATTCGTTGAAAAATTTGAGGGTGATTTATGATTAAATTATTTAATAACTATAAAGATTACAAAATAAATCTTCAAGATATTATAAAAATAAAATATTACAAATTGCAAAGTATAAACTAATAGTGATATTTTTCTCTTTTTTTTTGTTTTTCTTTTCTCGAAGTACAATATTTCCACCCGAATCATTTATTGTAGTGCAATATTTCTTTTATTGTTTTATATGTCTAGTTTTTTGATCAATAATGTAGTATACTAACTTTTAGCTTTTCTCTAAAAAAAAAAAAAAAAACTTTTAGCTAGGAAGAAACATTTATTTGCATCGCCACGAGTCGTGTAACTATGCATTATGTTGTTACTCACTTAGGATGTGTGGTGAATATTTATATTTTTTTACAAATTACTTCATCCGTTTCGTTTTCATTATTGTTTTAATTTTTTTTTATCTAGAATTAACAATTAATTTTATAAACCAATATAATCATCCCTCATATATAATATAAAATCTTATTCAATTATATTTTCTTAAAAAATAATATTTTCTCTCTCCATATATTTTTAGGGGTTTGGGATATGGTTAAAACTTAGAGAGAGATTGTGAAAAATATATAAAACAACAATTATTTTGACACAAAATAAAAAAATTTAAAATAACAATCAAAACGAAACAGAGGGAGTATCTATTAAAAAAAGGGTAATATTATTCGGTCATAGTGTGGCCGGCCATAATATTTAATTAAGGTAAGATTTCAATTTTTAGTAAGTTGTTAATTAATTAAGATTCTAATTATTGATTAATGTATATTTACACTTGCATCTTTGTAGGCAATTCTATAAAGAGTTTGCCTTATTGTGTTTGAAAATTTTGAAATGTCCATAAAAATCTCTACAAATATGTTAATGGAAAAATGACTTAAAAAAAATATAATAAAAATAAAAAATAAACTAATCTATACCAAAATAAACAAGAATTTCATTTGAAAATTATGTGATAATCAACAAAAATTATTTTGTTAATTATCGATAATTCCTTAAATTGATTGCATTGATTCTCAATTAGTTAAACTTAATTTAATTATAAAAAAATTAAAATATTAAATGAAATATGAAAGAGGCAGAGAGAAAAAATATACATGGTTAAGAATATAAAAAAACTAATCGGTGCTTCTCCTTAAAAAATGATTAAGATTTTTATACTCATCATACTAAATTCAAAAAATTTATACTCATTTTAACAAATTAAAAAAATATATTTTTATTTTTTTCATTTTAACAATATATTTTACATCCATCTTACTAAATTAAAAATTATTTTATATAATAAATTAGTTAATATATTGTATTAATAAATTTGATTCTTATGTGATTCGATTTGTTTAAAAAAATATAACAAAATGAAAATAAATTCAACAATATATTTAATTAATATGAATTTGATTATTATCTAATTCAAAATATTAAAATAAAATAAAAGTATTAGTAAAGAAAAATATATTAAATAATATATTGCATCAATAAATTTGATTGTTATGTGGTTCAAAATATCAAAATAAATAAGGATATTAGATAAAAAAAATAATTTCAATAATATGTTGTGTTAATAAAGTTAATTATTATGTGATTTAAAATTTTAAAATAAAATAAAATGTAATAAATAAAAATAAATTCAACAACATATTTTATTTTCATAAACTTATTTATTATATGATTCATCATTTTAAAATATAATTTAAAAATATAAAAATAAAAATATAAGTAAACTTCCAATTTTAAAATTATAAGTCAACTTCTTTCTAAAATGAGTCAATGTTATAAGAGTAAATAAACATTAATCAATGATTAAAATCTTAATTAGTTATTTACTAAATATCGAAATCTTACTTTAATTAAGTATTATTACGGGCCAAATGTATGACCAAATAACATTAGCCTAGAAAAAAAATAAGAATGCTAAAAAAGGTATGTTGTTACTCACCTAGGATGTGTGATTTTTTTATTTTTTACATATTCTCTCTCTCTCTATACGTATAAAAAGAAGTAAAAAATGTTAAAAAAGATAGTTGAAAGATTACTTTATTAAAGCTTCGAATTTATTTTACATGGCAAGAATATCAGAAGTGATAACCAAAAATCTTTCGAAGAAAGCCATTGTCCAGATGGTGAAGATTACCAAATCAAAGAAGCAGCTTTTGGTGAGGATCCAAACAACCAAAAAATTTGAATAAAAAAAAAGAAGGATTTTTCTTCTCTAAATTCCAATACCTTTTTTTTTAATTGGGTGTTGTATATGATCGTTTTATAGGTTAAAATTTATAAGACGGATCAAAATCCGAATCCAAACATAAGCAAACACTAACAATTTATAGGTCAAATTTGTAAGATGGTCAAGATTCGAATCCAGAATCAATCAAACACCAACAAAATTAAAAACCTTGTCATTAAATATGAACGTGAATCCAGATATTGACCCATCTTACTAATTTTGACCCGTGGGACAATCTCACACAAGTCTTGGCCCCTTACTTTATCATTCGCCCCGTAGATAATTTTTGTAATTTAGACAAAAAAAATGTGTAAAATTGTCTTACGAGTCAAAATTAATAAGACGGAGCAAAATCTAAAATCTAACTCATATACAATGGCACGTTTGTAATTATATTGATATTTGAATTCAGATTTTAAGTGGTAAAACAGTCTCATGCAATACTCTTTTTCAATTATCTTATATACAATTCAATCTCTTACTTTAAAGTTTAAATTAACAATACTCTTTCTTTAAGTTTGATTAGACGTAATATACACAACATTAATGTTCCTCAATAATAAAATATAAAACAATTCCTCAAAGTGGTATAGTGGTAAAGAAAAATAGCTTATAGTTAAAAATTTTGAGTTTGAATCCCAAATATTATTTTTACCTTTACGTGTAATTCTATACACAATCGTTATTTTATTTTTTCTAATAAGTTATAACCTTCAATATCAATTTACATAAAAAAATATAAAAATCATATTTTACCCTTATATATTATAGCACCCACTGATTTTGAATTCATGATCTCATGTTTTCTTCAGCGCCCCCCCCCCCCCCCCCCCACTAAAAAAAACATTATTGTAAGACAAAAAAAAAAGACAAGTTTTGAAAAAAAAAAAAGAGAGAAAAAAAATCAAATATCTAGACGGTTGGAGAAGAATGTTTTAAAGATGAGAATGATTCTTTGTTTTCGATGTTGGGGAGTTATTTGGTGTGCTGTTGATTTTTAAGATTTTTAAGAATGAAAAAAGTTGGGGGATTTGCGAAGAAGAAATCCAAAATTGAAAAAGCAAAGATTAGTGAGGACAAATAAAACTTTTGCTTTTTATTTGTATTTTATTTAATTTTAGGAATTTTGATAAGAAAATCGGAGGTTATATTTAGAATAATCATTTATTTATGACTTGTTAATGTCTTCTAGGTTGAGTTAGAAAGATAATCAAGCATTCATAATGCTCGCTAAAAAATCCCAAAATGCGCGAATTTCTGCAAATAAATAAATAAATAAATACTTGTATAATTTATTGTAGTGTAAAAAATAGATGCTTTTTTTTAAGTGAAAATACAACCAAACTTGTTAATTGTCATATATTTAAATCAAATCTAGCTCAACCGGATAGTTAGAATAATCTCAAATCAAATATCAAACAATTTCACTTCAAATGATGAGGATGAGAAGATTGGTTATAACTTGTTAACTTCTTATTTTTTGGGAAAAAAGTATGGGAAAATGCAAACATGGTTGAAACAAACTCATAAATACATTAACGGGGCACTCTCTTGTGCACAGAGTGTATGAGCTTGAGTCCATCAAATTGGTCCAGGTCCAATGGCCCAAAAAAACTATCCCATTTCAGGCGCGTGGGGTACACGCGTTAGAATTAGTGTTTTTTTTTTGTTTTTTTTTTTTTATTTTTTTTTTATTTTTTTCCAAAATTGTGTACCCTAAAATATAATTAGTGAACCTTAAAAATTGAAATGAATTAATTTAAGTTTTTAAAAATAAATATAAATATATATATATATATATATATCCTGAAATTGATTTAACCCTAAAACTAAAGTGAATGGTTTTTTTTTAATTCGGCGACTCGCGCAGTGCACTCGCCCGACGCTAACGCGTGGGCTCGTGCATTGCGCTCGACAATTAATTTAATTTTTCAAAACAAATATAAATGGTAATTGAAAAAAAACATAATTTTGAAATAAATATATACCCTAAATGGAATTAGTGAACCCTAAAATAAAAGTGAATAAATTTAATATTTTTTGAAATAAATATAACCCCTAATTGAGATTAATAAACCTAAAAAAACATGAACCTTAAAAAAACACAACAAAAACCCTTAAAAAATACTAAAAAAACCCTAAAAAACTATTGTAGTTGTCATTTTTCGTCAACCCGATATGTTGGCTCAAAAGGGTTGAACAACAGCATACAATCGGTATTCCAATAGATAACCGTTCAATTTTAAATTTGAAGTAACGATCAGTTCCGCCTTATCCGGAAAGGTTGACGGGTTCAGAGGAGTCGACACGGCCTTCAACCGCCTTCGCGATCCACGCGAACCCTAGCTGCTACCTCCACCTTTAAAAGGAGCCCCCTTCCTCATTTGATGACTATGCGGAAATACCCATAAGCTTCACATCATACCTTAAGAGCACTGAGTTCATGATTTTCTGAATTGATTCCACTCAGGCGATTCAACATCCGGGCTTCTTCCCTACATTTTTCCAGGATTGAACGATGTTCTCTCGATTTCTAGTCACATTCTGGCTAGAGATTACATTATTCGCCTTTTAATTATTCAATTATTTCATATCTTATCGCTTTTTACTCTTCTTTTTTTCCTGACTCGAGCGTCGGATGTCCAACGATCGTCACCTCCCGACAGTCTTTGGCTCTTACGTTTATTATGGTTTTATTTCACAGGTTGACCGCTGCTCCGGACTGATATGATTAATTGCAGATTTTCGGATCTACAACTATAAACCCAAAAACCATGAATCCTAAAAAAAACCTAACCCCCCCCCCCCCCCACTTAAATATTAATTGGAATGGAATAAATCACAATTTGAACTACATAAACTCGTATAAGATAAGTAGCATACCAATTACTATTTAATGATACAAGTGATACCTTTTGAACTTTAAATGATACTTTTTAGTGTAAAGATTGATACTGATTTTTACAATTTTTTTAGCGGATCAACACAGATTGACTCTGACCCGTCTGATTGATGTATGTGTCTTATTGGACATGGGATGATGTATATGAATTCTGGTGTTAATAGATATATGGTCCAAACAATACAGGCGTGTTTAGAACACTTGTTGTCCAAAAAACACTCATTTCATATTTCATATTATTATTTATTATACTAATATACTATGCAAAATTACAAATGGGATAACTACATTATATATATATATATATAGTTCATTAGTTTGTCTGTTTGTGTATTTAATTATTAGTCTTGAATCTTAATAATTGATGTATTAACTTTAATAACAGTAGTTTAATAGTTAATACCATTAATTTTATTTTATTTTTAACGAGAGTATCAATTTGACAAAAGTAACAATATAAATAAATAATATTTTAAAAATTATACAAATAGCATGTGTTTCGAGTTGTAAACCGAATAGCTCGTGAGCCCGACTCGTGCTCGGCTTGTTTCAGTACTCGCGAAACAATTCGTGAGACAACTCGTTAAAAAACTCGAGAACCTCCTGAACTGAATTAGAACACAAGCTCGACGAGTCAAGCTCGAGCTCGGTTCGAGAAAAAGGCTAGCTTGTTTAGCAGGTTCAAGCTCAACTCATTTAACAAACGAGTCAATCTCGATCAAGTCTATACCCAAATATTTCACGAGTAGTTAGACTCATTTACAGTCCTACAAGTAAGTAAGCAAGCATTCCTTAAATAAATGGGCAAATTATAGTTTTAATTTACAACATTTGTCTGTTTTGATAAAAATAACCAAACATCCCCATTAAATATTTACAAAATAATTTCCAATGTTTCTCTATCTTTTCAGCAATTGACATGTCGATAGTTTGCATTGGTTTTGAATTCAATTTGAACTACGTGTCCTTTTTTTTATTTTAATTAATATCATATGCTTATAAGAGGAGCAAAGCAAATTATGAGCATATCAATTACCCAAAAAAATCTATCTGGAATATTTTTGTTAAAACGAATAAAGATTACGAATTATTTTATAATCATATAAATATTGAATTCTTTGAATTTAAAGAAGCTAATATTAAAAATTAAATTTGTAACTTGGCTTGCAGATTGACACTAGTCCTCAAAGTTGTACCTTTTGAATACACTTTCTCCACTTTTCACTTTTTATCTCTCTGCCAAATGACAGGTACCCGTACCACTAGGCATTGGTGCAAAAACTCCCTAAACTCAACTCCTACGAAATGACTGTTTCAGCCCTAAATAAAAAATCAACAATAAAAACAACGCAAATCAATCTCCACCGCTCCTTGTCCTTCCCTGCAAAAGCATCCTGTCCATTGAACCGGTCTCGATATTTTCAAAGCTCAGACCCTTTTCCATTATATCGTGTCGTCAGACTCAGAGTTGAGTTACGGAATTACCCCTACATCGATGTAGGGGACGCCGAGAGAGGGAGGGGTAATATTGGGAGTGCGATGTGCGCCATTTCTGCCAGTTCATCCCTCCACTGAAGAAAACCACAGAAGAAAGGCACTTCATTATGCCCTTTTCCACGCGCCACAGAAGCGAGTGTGTATTATTTGTTTTAATTTTGATATAAAACTTGTGTAGTTGGTGTGTCAATTATAAGATGAAATGAACTGCTTTAAGTAATTCCATACCCGTTCAAATTTTATATTATGTTCTAAAATATAGTATATCTATATATTTGTTTTTGCCTTTTTTATTAGGTTAATGATAGGTTAATTACGATTAAATATATGAACTGTGACATAATTTGCAATTTAGACACAAATTTTTAAACTTTGCAGTTAAAACACAATTTCACTTCTTTTTTTTTTTTACAAAATAGACACAATTTGCCGTAGTATAAAAACAAAACACATTATTTTATACATATTTTTATTGTACAAATGCGATTCAAACTATAATCATGCTACATATCGATATAATTTTACAATATTTCACTGTGTATATTAGTTTTTGATTTGTTGAAAAATTTAGAGGTGTCTATTTTACAAAATAAAAATAAAAATGATACAAGATTGTGTTTTAATTGCAATGTCTCAAAATTTACATCAAAACGGCCCAAATCCATGCATTTAATCACAATTAGCTCTTAATAATAGTAGTATTTTAGAGTGATTATGTTATAATTTAATGTTTATGTAAATCAAAGCAATAGAGCATAATATGAAATAATTTTTTGAAGATTATATATTTAATATTTGGTTACTTCATAGTTAATTTTATTTGTTAGTTATTGGATTTGTTCTTTTTTATTACTCAGTCCCTCCATGCTATTTTGATAAGATGATTAGAGTTTTCCACGAGGATTAAGAAAAGTATTGAAAAATACAATTAATTAAGAAACTTTCTAATATGCCCCTATTTATTCCTTCGATATTGAATTAATGTCTAATGTGAAAATATTAAATATGAGTATATAGTAGTAAATTAGCTAAATATATATAGAAACATGCTTATATATCGAGACATACCAAAAAAGAAAACAAGCCTATTAAAATGGGACGGACGGAGTAGTTATTTGGTTTGTTGAAATCAGGAAATTTAAGTTTATTGTGATTGTATAATTATCAAGATATTCCCTTTAAAAATAATTTAATTAATATTATTTTTTTATAATATTTTAGTTCGTTTAAATGTTTTCATATTCTACTTATAAATTTTTTTTAAATGTTTTTAGTTTCTATTTCATACTTTCCAAATTAGTAAATAAAATATCAAGTCCACATTTGCAGAAAATCTTCATGTCAACATCAAAATTTAAATAGAAGTTCCAAACAGTGAAACAGTTTCCACCAAAATTCTCCATCCTACAAATTCCAATGATATTTTTTTTTAAAAAATTACGATGTAATTTCTCCCGAAATTGTACAAAATTATTATATACAAGACTAAAATTAAATTTGTCACTCCCTTATCGCTATATGATTTTTTTTTTCTTATTTCCCATATATCAATTACAATTTTCATTAGAATGTAAAAACGCACATACTTCATAGATTAGTCTTAATCGTGAATTTAGTATTACTTGAGCATTGTTTTAATCATTACTCATTCTTTTGTTGGAAAAAAAAAGATTAGTTGTGAATATATTTGCAGTAAATTTTTGATTACAAGCAAGGTTACATAAGGTACTAGGCACTAATCGGGTGGCTGAGAGGCACTAGGCACTAGTCGGGTGGCTGAGAGGACCTAGTGCCTGGAGCGCCCAGACGGGACCTAGACGGATTCTAGGCGTTTTTTTATTTTATTAATTTATATATATATCTTAATAATATAAAAAAATTCATATATAAATTCATAAATCTTAACATTCCAAATAATATCTATTAAAATTTAAATAATTCAAAATCCAAATAAAACAAACATTGTAAGTTCAATATTATTCAAAGTTCATGACAAAATGACATTTAAAGTTCAAAAATAATTAAGAAATATAAAAAATTATAAAATAATATTAATATATTAAAAAATAATTAGAAATTAGGAGCCCATTTAATAATTAATATATTAAAAAATAATAATATTTTTATTAAACAAAATTCGGCCGACTAAATAGAATTCGACCGCATAATCGTCGAACAATTCCGCCTAGGCAACCTTCCGCATAAGAGGATCGAATTACGTGTTTTCACCTCGGGTGGATATCATGGAGTGCTTAGGCAGAGCCGCCAAACCCAAATTCTGCAATACTGGTTACAAGTCGGACCAGAAACGCTCAAACCATGAAAATCTAAGTGAAAGGGAAGCGAAACTGCTCACCCATTTTTCCCAACAAAATAAAATAAAATTGGTTACAAACATTTTTGCACCTAAATACAAACACATAAGAATTCTATTAACTCAAAAATAAAAATAAAAACTCCAAAATACATGTTTTCGTGTAGATTGAATTGCACGCGCGATTGGTGCGGGTGGTTCATTCAAGAACCAGAGAAACCCTAGGAAGAAAGAAAACTACGTGACAAGCCCCACAAATTAACTAAAAAGATAAAAAAAAACTCAAAAATAAAACCAAAATTTAAACGAAACATTTGTAAGAATAGGCTCTACAGAGAGGGAGAGAGAGAGAGAGAGAGAGAGAGAGAAATGAATTCACTTTGCTACTTTTTTATGTTGCACGCATCCATGGCGGACTACTGTTTGCTCCTCCATGGATTTCACCAAGAATACGATTAATTCTTCAAACCCTCCGCCATTTTCACCACCTCAAAAACAATCACATTTCTTATCAGATATTATTTTTTAACTTGGAAATAAAAAAATACGCGCTGTTGTAAGTATGTGCATACATATATGCATGTATTATATACTTATGTAATTTCTTGAAATTTCTGTCGTTTTTAGGTTCTTGTTTCTTCTGTGGACTCGTTTGTCGTCGTGCGTGTTGAAGCTGGAGGAGTTAGAGAGAGAAAGCTGTCGATTTCGAGGATTAGATGAAGGGGATGTTCTCGCCCTTCGATTTTGAGCTGGTGGTGAAGAATAATTCTTCCTCTTTTACGGATTATCTCTCCGGCAAGAATTGTTTTTTCAGTGATAACAGTTTCTGCGAGCCGATTTCTGTGCTGGATTCAAGAATTCCGTGCGGGCCCACGTCTTCCTCAACGCTGTCTTCATCTCTCGGCGGCGGCGGCGGCGGTGCAGCCTCTACTGACACGGCCGGGGTGGCGGCGGTGTCGGACAGAAACCCATCTCCGAAATGGCAGCAAGACTCGACCACTGCCACCAGCTCCAGCGCTGGAGGAGTTGATTCGGAGCTCATTCCGGTTCCACCGTCTCTCGAGGTCGCCGCCTCCGGCGGTGGAGGGTCCGCGGAGAAATGTGCTATGGAGGACTGGGAGAGCGTGTTGTCGGAGTCCGCCGCGGCGTCTCCCGGTCAAGAACAGTCCATTTTCCGGTGGATCATGGGGGATGTCGAAGACCCCGCAGTAGGAACTCTCAACAAGTTTCTTCAGTTCGGCGGCGGCGCCGCCCCAACTGCGGCGGAGTTTGATTTTAGCGGTGGAGTCGGGGTAATGGATCAAGAGTTTGCCGGAGAAAATCTCGGTGCGAATTTCGTTTCCAACTTGTCGAACAGATCCAGCTCTGAAAAGATAGATTCAGCAGCGAATCACGCGTCTTCTAATCCGATTAAATTCCATCACAATTCGCAGAATCTAATGTTCCCTTCACCAGTTGCTAACAATTTCGGAGCAATTTCATTCCATAATCAATCTGCATTCGATTCTTCGGCAGAAACGAAGCCTCCCATATTCAATCCGCAGCTTCTCATGAATCAGCACCAAGCTCAGAACCTCTCTTTTTTCTTGCCATTTCCATATGCACAAGAGCAAGAACAGTCTCCGGCGAAAAGGCTCAACTCCGGCGGTCAAATCCCAAAAGGGCCTTTTGCAGATGCGATGTTTATTGGTAGACAACAATTGAATCACCATCAACAGCAGCAGCAGCAGCTTCCTCCCTATCTCCACCACCGTCCCAAAATGAGCGGCGGAGATGAACTACAGCAGCAGCAGCAGGCGATAATCGATCAGCTATACAAGGCTGCAGAGTTGCTGCAGGCGGGGAATACGGCTCTCGCGCAAGGGATATTGGCGCGGCTCAATCACCATCTCTCTCCCATTGGCAACCCTTTCCATAGGGCTGCTTTCTACTGCAAGGAGGCATTGCAACTGCTCCTCCACTCCACCTCCACCAACTCCTCCTCCGCGGCTGACTCTTCACCGTTGAGCCTTGTGTTCAAGATTGGCGCCTACAAGGCATTCTCCGAGGTCTCACCCCTCATAGAGTTCGCCAATTTCACCTGCAATCAAGCCCTCCTCGAAGCCTTGGAAGGGTTTGATCGTATCCACATTGTGGATTTCGATATTGGATATGGCGGCCAATGGGCCTCTCTTATGCAGGAACTTGCATTGAGGGGCGGCGGCGCCCCGTTGCTCAAAATCACTGCACTTGTGTCTCACACCACGCACGATCAGTTGGAGCTCACTCTAACTCGAGAGAATCTAATTCAGTTTGCTAATGAGATCAATGTTGGATTTGAGTTTGACATTATGAGCATTGATTCATTGAGTTCAGGTTCA
Organism: Perilla frutescens; assembly: GCA_026008535.1. NCBI lineage: Eukaryota > Viridiplantae > Streptophyta > Magnoliopsida > Lamiales > Lamiaceae > Perilla > Perilla frutescens. Next base: position 38,325,923 of record BRKX01000012.1, read on the forward strand.
TGGTCTCTCCCCTTCCATTCAAATGAGAATGAGGCAGTTGCAGTGAACATCCCAGTTGGTTGCCTTACCAACTATCAACTGTCAGCTCCTTTGGCTCTTCGATTCGTGAAGCAACTGTCTCCGAGAATTGTTGTTTCCATTGACAGAGGATGTGATAGGACGGACCTCCCGTTCCCCAACCACATCATCCACGCCCTCCAATCGTATTCGGGCCTGCTTGAGTCACTCGATGCTGTGAATGTGAACGTGGATGCGCTGCAGAAGATTGAGAGGTTCCTGCTCCAGCCAGGAATGGAGAAGCTCGTGATGAGCCGTTTTCGTGCTCCTGAGAAATCGCAGCATTGGAGGAATATGTTTTTGTCGTGCGGGTTCTCCCCCGTGCCCTTCAGTAACTTCACAGAATCACAAGCTGAGTGTGTAGTGAAACGGACTCCTGTTCGAGGGTTTCAGGTGGAGAAGAGGCAGTCATCTCTCGTTCTTTGCTGGCAACGGAAGGAGCTCGTTTCTGCCTCCGTTTGGAGATGCTCGAGTCTATAATGGAGTTCTCAAGAAGGTGCCATGGAAAAAAAAAACAATCTCAATTACTTGCTTTAATCCAGAATTATATATCTGCTTTGCTGATCTTTACATGTGGCTCAGGCAGATTGTTTCCAACATTTTAGCTCTGTATGCATGTTTTTTTTAAGTATTATTAAGCTTATTTGAACACACTTTTGTTGCTCATGATTGGGTTCTAATTGTGTTTGTAGCCATAGACTATATATTGCTTGGCCAAAATCAAATGAATCTAACCGCTTTAACTGTTGTGATCTTGCATTTTATTTGCTAAGTAATGCTTAATGTTTTTTGTAAGTCTGTTCAGCAATCTCCTATGTCATGCAATATTTCTTATAAAATCTTCAATTTGATGACATTGGTAGTGATACCAAGATTACACTTGATTGAATTTTCTAGATTGATTCACATTTTGTTTTCCCTACATTCATAGATCATTGATGGTGATTGTGATCAAAACTCTGCTTCTCACTCATCTGCATGCATTATTCCACACAACAAATTTAAGAACAATGGCATAAGTAATCGGAAGATATAGACACAGTTCGTAGTTGAGCACTCTCGTTAACCCTAGCACGATGTTGGTTTGTCAGTCTCACACAAGATTCTCTCTCTTGCTCGCTCAATAACAAATTCTAGTTTCTAAAAAGATTTGATTGATATATGCACAGAGGAATTGAATTGCACAGGATTGGGGATTTTTAATTAGGTCTGAAATAGGAATTTTGACAAAATATGCATTACCTAATACATGGATAAGTATGGCTGTTCTGTTCTGTCCCTTTCCATGGTTGTTGCTGATGAATGCATTGTACTAATAGTTTTTGTTTCTTGTTAATGAATGATTATTGCAACTAAAAAAAATAAATAATGATTATTGATGTGTATTTTCTTTGTCCTGATCATGTTACTTTGCATTCCAAAACTTGTATTGTAATGCATTGAACCACATTTATGGGACTATGTACTAACTGGACCATCGCTCTCACTAGTTTAGGACTTTGTCTTAATCTACTTGCAATTTTTTTTAAAAAGTTTTGATTTCTTTGAGTTTTATAAATTTAATTCAAAATAAAATAAAATGAGTTTAATAAATTTATCCTTCCCGACGTAAAATAGTTTTCAATTCCGTGTGCACACAAGTGTTGGGGTTTTTTCGAATTAAACCACCGCAGGATCATTTGGTTGTTCATTAATCCATGTTCATGCAAATCATAATTTTATGTAACATGCATGTTTATCACAGTCTAACCAAAAAGCATGCAAAGCAGATTCGAATCTAATAAAGCGGAAGACATAGAATCGAATCTACTTACAAATCGATAGACGGTCTGTGGACAAGATTAAAGATCTAATCTTGCTGTTGAATGAACTGTAGTTGGCGCCACCTAGCACTCAAAAATTCGACCACCACTGTATTCCACTCCAAGATCTTCTGTTGTATTTCCGGACTGTATCTAGATTCAGAGTGGGCTGAAATCTACTAGATAGAGTTGTGAAATCTATGAATAACTTTGAGAGACTAAGAGGGGCTGATTTCCAATGAATAAATTCATCATAATTTCGTGCCCCCCTTATATATAGGGAGGGGCGAAATTTCATGTTCCAGCCCTATTGGGCTGGGCCTCTATCTCAAGTTCAATATCCAGTCCACTTTCAGTCAATTGGGCTACAACAGGGATCTAGAAGAATATTAAATTGGCCCACTAATTTATTTAATATCCAATATCCAATAAACCTAGGATATAATTAAATAAATTAAGTTTTACTTTTATTCCACTAAAGAAGCAAAACTGACCTACCAATTTAATACATATTTACGAATATGCTTTCTCCTTTAGTCCAGCCATTCCCCGTGTTTAAGATATAATGTTCATTAATTAATTATGTAAGCCTCTGACAGCTATAATTAATTAACATCTAAAACCTTGAGTAGTACCACACAAGCTTTATTCATGTACGGAATAAATTCCACATGCAGGGTTTCAACATGAACTTGTGCTTCCTCAAGAGAACATCATCAACCTGGCGCACCAGGACACAGTGCTCATGCATACTGCTCGAGACATTATGTATACATTGTTATTACCCAAGATATCGAATTCGATCTACGAAAAGATCTCACCCATTGATAAATCAAAGTAATAAACAACGCACACATATGCTCACCAATATCACATGAGTTCAGAACCCGAACTCTGTGGATCTTTATTCTCTCAGTAACTGGGTCAGAGACAGAGAATAGTATCCTATCGTGATCCTCCTCAATACACTAACGAGTGTACTAGAATAATCAGTTAGTCAAGATAAACTAACTTATCAGATTATTCTACGGTGTACCGATGGTGTGTTCAGGACCATCTAAGCCGTGAGCTCTTTAATACATTACAAGGTTCTAATGATATGATCTTACCGTGTAACTCCCCACACCATATCATCTACAATGTAAGTATATGGAACATTGCATAAAATAATTATAGAACATAATCTAAATGCAAACAGTGACTGCAAGAACTTTCATTTCATATCATCATATCATCAGAAAAGTATACAAAGACAAGTCTTCCAGTATACAAAACTAACAACAAGAACTTGCAGCTTGACGGGTCAAGATTCTGATTTAAACTTATATTTAACTATAGGGAAAGGATCAAATAGGAACCAATTCCCCCTGAAGGAACCTAGGAACCAATCCTAGCCTTAGATTTGATTAGATCTAATGACCATAATTTAGTCAAAGTTTTAGTCAAAGTAAGGTGGCAAACTTGTAATATTTGAGAACTTAATGAAAGCGGGGTTATTTTCGTAATTTAGAAATTCTGTTATGTTTTTTCGGATTTTGGGCCTAATTCCCGGAATTAAATAGACAACACTTTAAAATCGTTGTCTTTTCTGGCGTTGTATTAACATGCTAACATGAAAGATGTATATTGCTAACATCAACAGATTTTGTTGCTATCATGAGATAGACTCATATTGTTAACTTGACGAGATCATAATATTAAATTGACACGTATTAAACACCACACATATAACATTGGACCACATTTAAAATAATATTGTGTAACATGTGTAGCATCATTCATACATACAACATATTGCTAATATGTTAGAGAATATACACACTGCTAATATGTGACTATTAATTTGTTAATATGTTAGTAACACATTGCTAATATGTGAATAATGATATGCTAGCATGACTTAAATTCTCAAATATTACAAGTTTTCAAAATAATATTAAGCATTGATAAAGTTATAATTGTTTATGAACTTAACTATATATAACTCATACTTTAACTATTTTCTCATGAAAGCAACTTAAAATTCAAAGTCGTGCATAAAAAATGTCATGTTAGCAACATAAACACAAGATATGAGCAATATTGTGATATCATATTAGCAAATATCTGACAGTTACGAGTTGAATATACGTGAAAAATAGTTTTTTGTATTTTTCATCAATTTTTGCTCAAATAAACATATGCATTATGGATCTTAAATGAAAGAGCATGAAAAAAATCTTTAATTTGATATATTTTTTGCGTAAATTTGATAAAAAATGAATAAGTTATGATTATTTAAAGTTTTTAGGATTTTTTTTAAAAGATGATGTCATCACTTTATTAAAAAAATCTGAAATTACCCCTTATAATTCGAATTTTACATATTTACAACTATGCCACCGCTTTCTTATCCGCCACGTCATCAAAATCCTTGAATTTGATTGGTTCCTAGGTTCCTTCAGGGGGGTTGGTTCCTATTTGAACCCACCCCTTTAACTATATATTTATATTTATAATTTTATGCACAGAGATGCAAAATCTATCCTAATGTTTTTCTTGAAGAGCAAATACAACGCTGAAGTTTATTTTGGTGCAAATACATTCAAAAATTCAAATAAATGGGGAAATCATCAACGGAAAAAGATGACAGCTTGCTTATTTTGATTTTGATTTTTTTTATTTTCAAAATTAATTAGCAAAGATAAACGAATTTATGAAGAAAATAAAATTAAAATACATTCTTCTTAGTTTCTAAATTAATTTTGAAAAGAGAAAAATCGAAAAAGAAATATATTTAAACTGCCGGTTTTCACCTTTTTTCTAATTTTATTGATGTTTAATTATATTTGAATTAGATTTTAATCTATATCTTGATTCTTTTCGCAAAGACCTCCCCCATCTCGCACAACGTGTATGCATTGTTTAAAGAAAAATATGTATGTGCAAGAAAGAATTACCACCATATATAATTTGTATAAATTATGCTATGAAATATTGTTTTAATTGGTTCTTTTAGTTAAATAGTGATTTTAAATTTCTATATATTGTTTAACAACTTGTCATCTATTTTTTTTTAAAGCAGCCTGATAATATTACGAATTGGACTCAACTCTAGTTCATTTAAAAAAAAAATAATCAAGCAATATACATTTATAATATGCGCATCACAATAATCTACCGATAAAAATTAACTGTAGTTAACTGAATTGAAATTTTGTGTGTATATATATATATATATATATTTGTAAATGTAGATATAGTATATATAAGTGGGCAGATCTTATGTGCACCTAGTGCACATCAGACAATCAACGCGTTTGACCCGATCAATGCTTTGACTAAAAAATTCATTAAAATCAGTATAATTCATAACACCAAAAAATATCATTTAAAAGCCCGAAATTATTACTTGTATCACTAAAAAGTATCGGTTAGAAAAAAAATAAAGAAAAAAATAAAGAAATATCTGTCAAAATCAGTATCAATAGTAACACTAAAAAATATCACCCAAAATTTTTAAAAAATATCATTTATATCCCTAAAAAGTATCACCTATTTTAATAATTTTTTTGGTCAACACGTTGACCTGATCAATGCGTTCACCGTCTGATGTTCAGAAGAATTTGCGTATATAAGTTGTTTTATTTTATTTCACCTAAGCAAATAAAAGTAAAAATGTATGGTTGCATTTATTTTTAACCGGTTCTTAGTTTTCACACTGGATCTGCTAGTTCATTTTGGAGGTAGTATTTAATCAGATTATTTGACGTATCAATATATGTTATTCCTTATATTCATATTTTGATTCAATCAATACATTCATACAATTATGTGTGAAATGTAAAATAAATTTGAATGTAAATTGTGATTGATAACTTTTAACTCATTAACCCATCTGACACAAATATTTATACTTTATACCCGGGATAAAATTCTCTAATCCACTTTTCATGTCCCACTATAAAATTTGGTATTTTAAAAATGTTTATTACAAAAATAAATTTTATTATAGTATTACAAATCATAATCAACATTTATTGCTAAAAAATAATTTTTTTAAAAATTATATACCCTACTTTTGGAATAATCAACCATATTGATAAATTATATTAACTAAAAATAAGAAATAAATATTAAAAAATAAATATAACCCCTAATTGGGTGGAATAAATCTTAAATAATAATTATAAAATTAAACTAAGTCATAACAAATTAAAATTAAAGAAAAAAATTGATGAAAATAGAATAAAAATCAAAATAGAACATCAAATGAGATAGAGAAAAGTGGGATAAAGAATTTCATTTGCTATATACCGGTTAAATATAGAGTTTGATCCCAACTCATGAAAGGAAAATAGGAAATTAGCAGAGGCGATCTCGGTATTTCCAATTAAATAAATTACGTTTCACGAGGGCCCTGATTGTAAAATAAGAGAACGCAAGGGACTATTATTTCAATTCAAAAATTTCCTTTTATTTATTTTTCTTTTTTGTGAATTATTTTAATTCAAAATTTTAGCTTTTATTATAAAGCAGTAGTATGGAAGTCAAGTGGGATCCACATGATGACATCAATATCTTTGCACCACATCATCAATTGATTTTTGTTTCTTGCACTTTATCATATGTGACATAATACATTATTTCGGGGGGGTAATATTAGTTTTTGAAGTTAATAATCATTAAATATTTTTATTTCATTTTGTGAGCTTGTGATTTTGCAGTTCTAGATGCGGAGACTAATATATTCCGTTTCTTTTCTTTTTTTATTAAAGCAAGCCTTATCCGTGTTGGATTGGACGAGATTCTCTATTTCAATCTTACAATTCATTGCATATTTCAATCATTGAACTTGTATTATGTGTATTTAAAAATTCAATAGCTAGCAATTTTTTTTAAAAGAAATTATACGCACATGGCGTAAATTCAATAGTAGAACATGACACATAATACTATCTTTTAATATATAATTTCATTCGTGGCTACACCGACCCCGCTTATGCACTATTAGGTGTGTGTGTGTAAGAGCAATTATCATATTCGATCGCCTTATGGGCCGTGACATGTCATATGGACGTGACCCGCTCTATTTTTTTTTTTAAAAAATCCACCACCTATTATGACATTTAGCAACGTCCTAATATTGCTAATTATGACAATTTTATGGTATATATTTTGAAAAAATTAATTATGAGCGTGATGCACAATTTTCTGTGGAACGTCAGCAATTCAATTTTAAAGTTGAATAATTTTTTTTATGATAAATTTATAAAAAAAAAACTAAAAATGAAAAAGAAAAAAAGAGGGGCGGTGCGACGTCTCACAGGCGACCTCTTTGTATATAATAATAACACTAAAAAAATAAATCCACATAGGCACATAGCACATATATCGCAACACTAAAAAGAAACACACACTTTTCTGCTGCGTAATTTCTTTAATCAAAAGCATGATGATGCCCAATCTTTTCATTTAGAATTCTGAGTGGGTGACTTAATTTTGTCAAGCACAAGCCTCCTCACCCCTCAAAGTGGCCTGCCTCTTACTATTATATTTATATTTATGGCTGCTTCTCTTAAAATCACTAATTTATTATGAAATTTACTATTACATAATTAAATTACCAATTTTTTATTTTAGTGTGGTTCAACATCCTTATTTTTTTTGAAAAATAAAAATCACCACCAGTTCAACCGTACAATTTGCTCGTCTTTTCAAACCTATCATAATTCAATCATCAATTTTGAAAATGTGATGTCGGTATGGCTGAATTTCAACATCCCTATTTTTTCCATGAGTGTAAGTATGAAATTTGGTCACTTGGATATTTTGTCCTAGGATTGATTGGTTGAGTCATGGCATCCCCAATTCTTTTCTCCGGTGAGGAGTGTGAAAATTTGGCCACTTGGACATTTTTTTTTCCTAGATTGATGGTTGAGTCATGACGGGTTTTAAGAAACAGGCAAGTTGTTGGATGAATCGGATATGGATTTGTTTACAAAAAAGGAAATGGAGATGTTGAATAATACCGAGTTATAAAAATTAATATTTTTATTGTCTATTTTTAAAATTCATGTTAAATCTGCAAGTCCGCTTAAACTTAATGGTTTTTAAGATAATCAACTGATCTTATATTTAAATATTACAATTTATATATTGGTGAAACAAAAAAATCTACTCCATTCGTCCCAATAGCAAAGTTACCTACCCAATATGGAAATAATTAACGTCAACATCAAAGTGGACTCCACTTACTTTATATTACTTTTTATTATAATACTTCTTAAAGAAATGAACTCCGTCTACTTTACCCTGTGCCCAATAGTAAGCGACCTTGTTATTGGGACAGAGTGAGTATTATATTTAAATATTCAGACCTTTTTGGCTTTTGTTGAAAGATATAATTTATTGATTTATTCAGAAAAGTTAAGAGGGGTCAGTACACGATGAAAAGCCGCAAAATCTTGTTGGCAAAAGAATCAAGTCCAAAAAGATATTTAAAAGAGAGTTGAAGATATTGCACAAATAGAGTTTAAGTTTTCAACTTGCAGAACAAGCCTTATAAGTTAGCAAAAAAACGTTAAGGCTATGTTTTAGTTATATTTTCATGTTTTTTTTATACTATTTTCATACCAACCTAATGCAAGATGGTTCTTACTCACTTAATGTTCAGTCCTTATTTTAGAGCCAGTGATGGATTTTTTTATTTGTACATTACGTCTTTGTCGGCGGACAGTGCTGTGATAGGTCCAAGTGCAAGGGTGGAGGCACTGCCGAATCGGTGATCCCTTAAATATTTTGTTCTGAATTCATCACTATCTAGAGCAATAAGAGCATAGTAAATGAGATAAATCACAATATGTGTTTTTTATACTTAATTATATGTTTGGGAGTTTATACTTAATTTTATCTCTTATATTTAGATATTATACTAAGATAATTATGACTTTTTATAACAAGATAAGTAGGGTGAAAAAAAAATCAATTCTTAATCCAATAAAATACCTAATTTTCTCGAATGCTAAGCAAATCAACATATAGGGTTGTAACGAGCTGAGTCGAGTCGAATACCTTCAAATTCGAGTTCGGCTCGTTTAAGATATACTCGGCTCGAGTTCGAGCTCGAGCTCGAGTTCGACTCGAGCTTCAAGTTTGAGTTTGAGTTCAGCTTGAATTAGAAAATTTATGATCAAGATCGACTCGATAAGGATATATGTTCAAGTTCGATTAAAAAAATTCAATAAAAAGCTCGATTAAAGCTCGATAATAATAAAATTCGTGATCGAATTCTTTTCTTTTCTTTTCCAGATTTTCTATTTTATTTTATTTTTTAAATTAATTACTTAATTATGTAATTTTAGTCATGCTTATTACTTATTTTATTATTAATATAGGATATTCAAATTTTAATATATATTTACCTTAATTTGAATTAAAATTTCAAAAAAAAAATTCTAATATAATTTATAAATCATAATTTACTCATATCTCATTTTATTTTTATTTCATCGATCATTCATTTTCACTTTTTATTTCATTAGTTAATTAGTAATTTATCTCACTATCCATGATAGCTTATTATGTTTCTTTCAAACTTCAACATATAAATATTTTGCAACCATCTTAATTCAAATTCAAATTTTAAAGTGTTTTTTATCATGCAATTTATAAATCATAATTCAAATATATCTCATTTTCTTACTATTTTATAGATTATTCATTTTCATTTTCATATTAATTGTAATTATATTAGTTGATTGATGATATAGTTCATTATTCTTGTTAGTTTATTATTTTTTACTACACATTCACACATGTTCCAATTAATTAGTAAATAGTTATAATAATCTTAATTCAAATACAGATTTCAAAGTTTTTTATAATATGATTTATAAATCATAATTTATTTTTATTTCTATATCTCAATTTTCTTTTATTTTATTGGTATATAAATTAAATATTTCAATGAAGCACGCTAAAGTATACATAATATTTGTATATTATATAATAATTGAGTAAATTGATAATATATATATATATATATATATTGTCAAATCAAATGAACTAAGTAATTATCAGACACTATTAATTGTTTGATATTGATTTTGATGAATAATTGTGATTTAATTCAATGTAATGATGTTTGTTTGATATCACAGGTTTAATCAAATTCATTTGTGTTTATTTCACTATCAAATCTCAATTCTTAATTATAACTATAAACTATAATTTTATTTACCTCATAATTAGATAGTGTTTTGTTAGACTACTTCAAAATTCATATATATTATTTTATATTAATATTATAACTAAATAAATTCTAAATGTATATCTTAAAGTTGGATAATCAACTTTTTATTACATTGTTTTTTATCATATAAATCTATTTTCATATTCCTATTTTTTGTTTGATAAAATAAGCTTAACTTAATGTTTGTAAATATCATTAATTGATTCCCTTTTTTATGATAATATTAATTCTTAATTTTGGTAGAGTTCATATAGTCTAATATTATATAAATATTTGCATATATTTAAGTTTTGGAGAATTATTATAAAAACATTATTTGATTCAATTAACATAATTGTTAATAAGTTTGTCGAGTGACCATAATAACAAATTGAAATACATTTGACTAATGTTTAAATCTTATTGGGGTGAAATTTTAATTTTTTTAGCTTATTTGTCAAAGCTCGATTAAAAACTCGTGAACTATTTGATAAAAGCTCGTTTATAGTCGAACTCGAGCTACACGTGAGAAGCTCGCGAGTAACTCGAGTTCGGCTCGAGAAAATTGTCAAGCTAAAAAAAAAATTTGAATTCGACTCGTTTAATAAATGATCGAATTTTGATCGAGCCAATATCCGAATAGCTCACAAACAATTCGGTTCATTTACAGGCACAACCCTAAATGAACATGGTCTACGTACTGGTGGGGGGGTGGGGACCTAATCAAGGAAAGATGGGGCTAAGAGAAAAAAGTAAGAAAAAGTTGAAAGTGAAAAGATGTAATGTTTTATTTGCATTTGCATGGTTGTGCGGAAAAACATAAAAGATATTGGAAAAAGAAGATAAAAGAAAAGAAAAAGTTAGGATTGTAATTGAGATGAACTTTTCCTTCACCTTTTTCGCCCATTTCCCAATTTAACATTATTCACTCTATATAATATTTAATAAATTAATTTTATGGAATCCTGAAAAATGAAAAAACTATTAATTTAAGATTCCAAAAGTCATATATTTTGACTTAATGTTGTGATACATAACATTGCTCGAATGGTGACAGTTTCTTAGCCCTTATGTTTAGGTTGAACATCTGGCTATTGTGGATGTTATTAACGACCCTATTTGTTTATACTGTTAAATCTTAAAAAAAAATAGAAATTTCAAACAAATAAACAAATTTAATATTTGGGACAATTTTTGAAAAAATTACAACTTTTACCATGTATTATAAATTCAACACGATTTTTTAAATATCATAATTATTATACCACACTTTAATTTGTAGCCATCGGAACATTCTTTATTTTTAAGTAGCAAGACAATGTTGTTTCGACTTCGCACATCAGTCAAGTTTCACCACAAATATTAAAAATATTTTAGTTACTATAAATTAAAACATGATAGTATTACTATTACAACATATTAATAAATCATGTCAGATTCTTCTTTTTTTTTTTTTTAAACCCCAAAACCAAATTTATAGATTAAAATGATGAGGGTGATGGATGCACTTTCTGCAAGAACTTGTCATTTTCCTAATCAGATTCGGGTTGAGGAAGGTAAGACTATATGGTTTGCTTAAGACTCTTTCTTGGATAAGAGAATTTGGATTTGTAACATGTTATTTTTGAAATCGATTCTAAAGTGGTTTATGCTATCTGGTCACCTTCTGTGGATTTCTCTGAGTTTGGGTCCTCGATTTCTTATTGTCGAGCTCTCAATGGAATGCTTTCTTTTCTTTTGCTTTGAATTTAGTTCGGCGTTCTGCCAATATTTTGACACACGATTTTACTAGGACTTCTCGTGATTTTTCGAACCCTCATTATTGGATCGAGCCTTCTCTGTGTGTGAATGAGTTTCTCGATAGTGCATTTTAATCCGCCAAATTCTTCTAAAAAAATAATATCGAATCTTGCAAAATATAATAAAATTTGGGGTAATTGACATATAATACCCCAAATTATATAGGATTTGCACTTTGCATCATTTACATGTTTGGAGTTAAATATAAAATTCTGTTATTTGTCTCTACATCATCTTCTTCTTTTTCTACTGTAGTTCTATCTTTCTTTCATTTTTTGTCATAAATTTTATATACTGTAATCGGAGGGTGCTATAGTATACCAATTATTTAAAGAAAAATGTGATTTTTAAGCAATTATCCGTCATTCACTCATTGATTAATCCCGCAACTTGCAGAAAACTCCCGCCTTCATATTTCTTCAGCGAATTAAACAAAACCCTAGATCACCAACGACCCTTGCAAATTTCAGTTTAATCAAGACAAGAAATTCCAAAACCCAATTCAGGAAAAATGCCAGAGTCCAAATTATCAGAGTCCGAATCCGAAGATAAAGCTTCGTCGGAGGAGGAAACCGATAATGAAACGGCAGAGGAAAAGGGCGTACCAAGAAATCAGGAAAAAATATCAGACTATGAAAAGCAGAGGTTGCAGAGAATTGAAGATAATAAAAGAAGAATGGACGCTCTGGGGCTGCGTAAAGCGGCAAGTAATTTCATGGGATCTGTTCTAAAAGCCCAGAAAAAAAGTAACGATAAAAAGGGCAAGAGAAAAATTGTTGATGCAGATGAGGAGTATAAACCAACTCAAGAAGAGGAGGAAATGAGCTGTTCGGAAGACGAGGATGAAAATGATGAGGAGTTTTCGCCGTCGAAGAAGACGAAGGTATTTACAATTTTAGTAGACTCAATGATTTCATGTTCAAGAATACTTCAGTTATATCCTATGCTTGGTGTTGTATTTTGTTCCTTACTAAAAAAAATTAATCTTCGTGGCCTTTTCTGTTCCTGCATTATGTTGATTAATTTGTATGATAAGGGAATGCATCATGCTTCATTTAGAGGGATAATGTACTGTGTAGGGCTAGAATGCAGTTGTATAACCGAATTTTTGCTTCTCTACAAGGATGAAAGTGAGACCTTTTGGCCCAAAATTTGGGTAGCATGCGGAGGTTGGAACTTAAAAGTAGGGTATGAATAAGGCAAAATAAACTTAAAAAATCGTCCCAATGTCCTCTCGTTCATAACCAGCTTAACATGAGGAAACCTTTGTTCATTTTATTGTGGCTGTGTGATTCTTCTCGTGCTTTAGACTCTTTGTTTTACATGCCTGGGTTTGACATTGGTCTGGGTGGATTGACTCGGTTGGGTGCTATTGTAGAGTGTAGAGCAGGGCTGGTTGGGACTAGGCTATGGAACAGTTTGCACTAGTTTATCGTTCGATTACTCGTGGTTGGAGGCTTAGGCAGATCCAGGAGGGCTAGTGGGGGCTGCTGCTATTATTTCTATAAATATACATGTATTTGTACATTTGTGGGTGCTGATATAAAACATAGTTAGTACATCAAAGATGATTAGATGAGATGTTTTATTAAACTTTGAATGTTCAATAATTGTGAACGTGTGGTTGTATATGTATGTTCTCCCACCCTAAAACCAAAATCCTGGATCGGCCACTGGTTAGGTTGAATATCTTTGGTAAGCGGTGAGATTAGACTGGTTGTATTTGGGTGGAAAAAAGTTTATAGTGTTTCTGCTACGTGGCTGGACAAGAATTTAAAGCAAAATGGCTCCTTTCTCTGACATTGTTTGCCCAGATCTATGGTGATTAGAAAACCGTGAATTAAGGCTCATTTTAATCACTTATGTGAATGCCAAAGATTAATGATGATGTACTTAATATCTGATGCATTATGGATTTTATTTTGTGATGGGACATCTAATTGATAATATGTCGGATTGAATAGCTATTAAGTTATGTATACCATTGCAATATGCAGTCATCCTACTGTTTGAAGTATCATATGATTCCTCTTATATAGATGTGGCACTTACCCTTATTAGCCTGGTTGTACTGCTAGGTTTATGATTGATGATAAACTGCATGCTAAGTGTGAATTAGACATTGTATTTATTGCTTATCTTGATTCAGATGAAGAAAAATAGTTCTACTCCTAAGAAGCAAGGTTCTGTCCAAAAGCCTACTTTTGACTCAGATTTTGTGGATGATGATGATGCCTTGATGCAGGTAAGATCTTCTTTCTCATTTATAGCCTACGTTTCTTCAATTTGTGTTGGTTTAAAGGTGCCAAGCTTACAAGCGGTTGAAGGTTTCTTATTTTCAGCTATAGTGAGCTTTCTCAACATGTATGTTGTGTTGCAGGCAATCGCTCTATCTCTACAAGATACTGAAACTTCCCGTGCTCATCTTATGAACCCTGCACCTTCAGCTGATGACAAAAGAAAAGAAAATCCAGCCGTTGAGGATGGCTCAGGAAAGAAGAAGAGAAGAAAACCGGTTCGTATTCTTGGCTGTTGGTGATTTAAATAAGATAAGAACAGTACCAGTTCTTGTTTTATTTTATCTAATCTCGTATTCTTATACCCGCCATCTTTGGTCAGCAGGTAACCAGCCGAGTCCATATGAATGAAGATGAAATGCTTATACACTTCTTTCAGTTTGATGGTAATGGAAACTTTATTATTTGATTGTTCAGTTAATGTGTATAAAGCATTTATCAGATCATTCTAATGATGGTGTGGAGGGTCCTGTTTTCCCTGACCTGATGCTTGCATACCTCAATAGGATATGATAAAACGTGTAATGTTTTTACTATCTTCTCTGTTCTTTTGTAATTGCTCATGATTGATTACTTGAAATGTCAACAGAATCTGGGAGAGGGAGCATCACCCCCAGAGACGTAGAGAGACTAGCTGCCGCCCATGATTTTACATGGTCTGAAAAGGAGATGGCTGATATGATATATTGCTTTGATAATGATGGGGATGGAAAGGTCAGTACATATTTCTACTTTCTTAAGGAATGATAGTGCAATGTTAACATGTGTGGGTTATAGAATTCAAGTTCTCTTATATTTCCTGAACATATGTTATTCTATTACTATGTTTAGACGCAATGGTCTTTTCTGGGATAAAATTGAGTAACAGAACATTAATCAAGAATGTGCAAACTAAAGATTGTAAGATTGGCTTATGTCATAAGTAGATCATGAGGGAAGAGCCATAATGAGTTGATAAACCGTTTGATAGTGTTTCCGATAGTTTTACAAACTAAAGTTTTACCCAGATCTGTAGAAAGAATCAACATTTTTTTGAGTTGTCGTAAGAACTCAGGATGATCCAAACTGGTCGTGGTAGTAGCCACTGTAAAGCTACGGATTAGAGTTTTTCGAACATTACCATCACTCTCGTCATTCACTCTTTACATGCCATTTCAGATCAGTCTTGACGACTTCCGTAAGATTGTTGTTAGATGCAACATGCTAAAAGAGTCTGAAAATGATGCAACTGGTAAGTTGGGAAATGAGGGCTGCTCTGGCTCTCTCCCATCATCTTTGCATTGTATTTTTGGAAATTACTGTTTTAATCACTTGTTGAAACACATATCATCTTCATTCCACTCCTTTTGTATAGGTTGATGAATCTCAAATCGAGTTCGGAATCATGAAGACTTCTGATTATCAGAAATTCCATGAAAATTCATGTTTAATCAAGAAATTTTTAGTCGGATTTGTGTTGCTGCAAGCTAATGTTATATATGTTTATAAAAGTGTAAATTTATCCTATATTTATATCGAGTGGTTCCTATATTATATTTTATATTTCTACAATTTCACTCGCACATAATTTCCAATTGACAAGTTTATTCTTAAAATTCATCTACTTGCTTCATCAACGAGGATCGTATACAACATAAGCAGCTGTAAATTAACATTACAAATAAGACTGGCGAAAGTGAATACCCCTGTTTGATCAGAGATAAGATAATAACTTGTAACAAAGTTGTGATTATGTAAAAAAAAATATTTATATCCTTATAACAAAGAACTAGAAAAAGAAAAAGTCTAAATGCTAGTCACACAACAAATGCACTTTGTGAGCAATTACAATAACCACCAAACCATTTTAGGCATGCATGCTTCTAAAGTCAAACAAACAACTAACCAAAAATATAAAGCTCTTATCAGTGACATATCTTCAATGTCCTAAAATTTGAACATGCAGGCAACTGAAGTTTCGATAACTGAATGTAGATAACACGCCCCAGGTGATTATGTTCTCTTCAAAAGATAACCCAGTAGGATCCCAATCAACCCAACAATGATGACATACATGAAGGGAACACCAACATTGCTTCTGTGACCTTGACGTCTCAGCAGCTCCTGCATTGCCATAAAGCAAATGAATAACTAAAATTAATGAAGGTAGAATTTCAGTCCCATCAGGATGAAATTCAGATGATGGTAGGAACTTCTCAATGAGATTGGTGGTTAAATAGTGGTTAGCATACAACATTGGTACATAGCTGCTTCTAACATTCCGGTTGGCCAAATCCTACTCATGGATCACAAAGTGGACTCATATCAAAACCATTCAATTAAGAGCAGAAAACCATTTGGAGGCTAATGGCTTTATAATATATAAGTGAATGTTGCCAATAGTTTAGGAATATAAATATGTTTTTTTTTTAATCTTAATTTCTCATGGTGTCTCTCTCCCCAATTGTCCAAAGAAGATGTCCACATTTGGAAATTGAAAGTAAATCCTATTATATTCTTTACGATTCATGGTTACCTTGTCTTAAATCGAAAGATCCAACACCCTTGGATTGCATGAACTACAAAAAAGGCTCAGAAAGTAGACAACAGATGATTACCAGTTCTTGCTGAAGCCTGTTATTTTGTTGAATAGCAGATTGTTTCTCTTCAGTCAGCTTTGAAATGAGGGCCTTAGCCTACAAACAAGCCAAAGATCAGTGATCAGAAGTAGAAAATTCCTGTTGACTTCTCTAGTATCAGGACAAAGATAACATCTAAATAAAATTAAGAAAACTCCTAAAAACATAAAAATGACAGTCAACTTCTATGCAATTGCAAAAGAGTTTATAGGCACAAAAATTGGGAACAATTCCATATAACATATCCAGTGACAAGAAATTTAGAGATATAGAATATGCAGGATATAACCTCTGATGTGGTTTCCTGTGTTTCAGGGAATGCTTTTGACATCTGCAAAGTCATAACGAGAATGAAATATTATGGGTGCCTTAATCTTACAATATCTTCTTGGTTAGAAAACACACACTACAGCGTCCAACACTTACCATATTGAAATCAGGAGCCTGATTTACAGTCCCATTCTCCGACACTGATGCCCTAGGTGAGGAACCTTCCTCCGACCCTTCTCGCACTGGTGATGGTGGTTGAGGGGGCGGAACATAGGAAACTCTTAACTTGCATTCATCCACTTGGTTCCCCGACTCTTTGTTGAACTAATACACAGATCAGGTAAATAAATTTACCATCTTTGATGAATCATTCACAGCCCTGACAATCTTGTTTAACAGCAAATACTGCATGCCACAGTGAGAATCATAAAATTACCATTTCGGGAGTAATATCCTTTGAGGCGGTTCCGGGGTTCACCACTACACTCTGGAGGAGAAATTTATCCCTGCATTGCATATCTGGGGGAGCCTCTTTTTGGGCTTGCATGGTAACTGAATGAATGAGCAAAGAATTCCAAAGGCACTATTGTGTAAGGCCGCAATAACAAAATATCATCTTTTAACATTTGGCTCTAAAATAATCCAAATTTTCATAAACCTTAATTGAAATGTAAATCTAATTGTGGGCACACACACACACACATTACAAATCCACACATATACCAACTCACACGCACACACAAACATTTAGAGAGAGGGGGAGACCTATAACATCACAAGTAGAGTGTGGCATCACGACTCCAGTGTTTGGCCTCACACAGTACTTCTTCGGATTTGTCGTCTTCACCTGAACATAGAAGCAGAAACCCCAAAAAGAAGGTGATTCAGATACTAACACTCCACAACATCAAGGTGATTCAGAACGAATAAATCAAGGATGAAAACATAACCTAATCCGACTTAAAGGCTACTAAGGAAACAAAACATCTACCTTGAATGCAACATGATTCTCAGACTTGTTCGCCAATTGCATCGAACATGAGATCTGCTTCTTCAATTCGACTATCACACATCACAAATGCAAGACATATTAACGAAAGAACATCAAAACTATGAAAAATCTAAAGCGCGGATCTAAGATAAGAAAAAACAAATTAAAAGCGTCCCCGTTTCCCCTAAATCGCGGAATCTTCCAGAAACATCCACTGAACAAAAAAAAAAGAAGCTTCCAGCAGATCAAAATTCTGAATAGAAACACAACAGACAACTCACTTACATGGGAATTGAAGTTCAAGAGGTTCAATTTGAAGGAGCTCGCAGTTACTCATCTCTAAGCGGATCGCTGCTATCCGCCGGATAATTGATCGTGTTAAAGTTTCCGGCGACGGATATTTATTGGGATCACCGTTTCACGGCGGAAGGCGAGATTACTTAAGTGAGGAAAAGGAAAAGAGATCTGGGGTTTTCGAATTTTAGGCAAATTTGTCCTGCCTTTCTTCTGCAGCTGGTTAGAGAGAGAGAGAGAGAGAGAGAGAGAGAGAGAGAGAGAGATAAATAACGCAAACGTGGAAAGTGCAGAGTGTCTCTGGTAAAATAGGAATCATTTTTGGTTTTATTTCACTTTGCTCCTTGAATTATATGAGTATATGTTTATTGCCTCTAAACTACTATAATAAATCTATAATCCATAAAATATAAATTAATGTGATAAATATAAGATTTATCACCCTACGCCCATGTCAAATTATATTAAGATATATTTTCCAAAAAACTGCAGATTTCACATTTAGATAAAGATAAAATTGAGAGATAGTGTGTGAAAATATGGTAAACATTAAATATTTTGAAACAAGTCAAAAATTCAAAAAGTCAATTAAAATGAAAACTTAGGGAGAGTGCATATTTACGATTTATAATGTACTTATGTAAATGAAGGGTTTCATTTTCCTTATTTAAATACAATCAACAATTAGCATCAAGCGATTCTAAATTTTAGGTAGACACCAACACTTGTACAGCTCTATAAATAAAGGGGGGCAAGAGAGACATGCATATAGTTAAAGGGGCAAGATGATATTTATCAAATTCCCTCCTAACAAACACGCTTTCTTCTATTGCTAAAAAAAAAAACACGCTTTCTTCTATTGTAATTTGCGGCATACTACGTCGTATGATTGTGGTAGGTAGTACTATAGCAACAAATGAGTAGATAAAGTAGGCATTCATTAGCCTTTATAATCAAACTAGTATTCCCCACGTGCGATGCACATATTTTCATTTTTATAAATTATAATGTTAATTAAATTCACTTTATAATTCAAGAGAAGGAAAAGTATATTTGGTTTTTAAATAGAGAACATATAATTTTTTTTATTAGGACAATATTGAGATCTTTCGGAATATGGTGAATAATTAATTATTTGTCAAATATCTTTTTCGTATAAAATAATTAGTCAGTTGTTTTCTTTTACAAAATAAATATCACACGCACACACACACATATATATTATTGATACAAACACTTGTGTTTTTAATATCTAAAAAATTAAAAGTCAATAAATTAGACAACAATAGAATGATATGGATCAATGATTCAGACCATAAACATTTTGTTATGCTTACATGAGTAGAAAATGAAGAAAAATTCAAGTACTAAATTTTAACCATTAGTACATGAGTAGAAAATGAAGAAAAATTGAAAAACTAATGATACAATAAATCTTAAAATCAAACGTGAAAATATATACAATTAATGTCTATCTTCATCTACATATCTGTAGAATTATGTGTCGAATGTGAAAAGATGGAGAAATGGTGGTGGTCGATGTGAATTTGGAACGTCGAGTTTCAGACTTGAATTTCAGGCCATGAGACATAATTTAACTAAGTTAAAATAATTTCATACCATGGTAATATATATCATATTTTTACCTTTTTAAAAATAGAGTTTCAGACTTGAATTTCAGGCCATGAGACATAATTTAACTAAGTTAAAATAATTTCATACCATGGTAATATATATCATATTTTTACCTTTTTAAAAATAGAGCACATGCATAATTTGAAATAACAAATAACATGTTTGATAGATATAAAAGTCAAATATCAAAATGTATTAGATTGTGATTTTTAACTAATTTAAATAAAGTTTTGTTGAGAATGGTGATTTTTCGAGTATGATTGCCATTCCAATTTTATAAGCTAGAAGAATTGTGCCAAAAAAAACATGGAAAAAGATAAAAGTGTCAAGATGAAAACAACCATTACCTTGGAATAATTATTTATTGAGATAAGTGAAAAAAAATTATGGGTAAGTGGACATGATTGTATATAGTAAAAGGACAAAACATAATAAATTTCAAAACAATAAAATTTGAAATAAAAGTAACTATAAAAGAATATAAGAAAGTCCATGATATATAAATGTTCTAAAGATGTAGAAACAATAAAATTACCGAAATGATATACAATCCAATTTAGGTGGATTCTTATTTGTTGCCATATGCAAATTCACCATAAGCTTGTTCGTGGAGATTCGATAAGCAACTTCCTCATCTATTCATAATTTCAAACTCCGGAAGAAGATAAAAATTGAAACCACTATTAAGTTATACTTCTAAAATCTACATTCAAAAGCAAAAAGAATAAAGAAAAATATTCATAAATAATAAATAACGAACAAAAAAATATAAAGAAACATTACAAAGCACACAAATAACGAAGAAAACACCTCAATTAATAGTTAATAGAATAATTAAAAAACAAAACTAAGAAAACAAACATTTTGAAATGGTCGTTGTCATCATCAACATTAACATACACATATTTATCAATTGGGCGTCACTAAAGATTTGTCCAATCATATAATCTACATTTATTTAGATTACTTGATTTTGGGAATTAAAATAAAAGGGATGCTTAATAGGCGGTTAATTGTATTCCATTAATGGGCAATTTTCAGCACAATTCTTAAATTATTTGTTTTTATAATAACTAAAAAAATAGAAGAAAGTAAATATACATGTATATCTAATTAAAATTTGAAAACGATTTGTAAGATTTTAAAAGTAATATATATATATATATATAATATAGATAGATAAATAAATCCACATAGTTAACGTAATTATAACATAATTATTTAGCCATGTTTTGTGCTAGTAATTATTTAGCTCCATGCAATTAATTGTTTGAAAATTGCATGTATTTTTCAATTATTTAAGCTTCATGCAATTATTTCGGATGTAAACGAAAAATATAGACAATTGATATGGAGAATTCTAATATTAATTAATGGACAAAAATTAATCAATTAAAGATCCATCAAAATGGGTTCCAATAAATTAAAATTGGATGAAAATAAGTGCTTACTATATTATATTATATGGCTATTATTATTATATATGTATATAATATATTATACATACATTATATTAAATATAGATGGTAATTATTATATTATATAATATTATATAATATATATGTGTATTTTGATGTACACGAATATATATATATATATATATATATATATATATATATATATATATATATGCACGTATTCTATAGTATATAAAATATAAAATATTATATATGATAGAATATGAGCTAAATTGTATTACAAAACATGAATTTTTGTATAATCAATACAATTTAACTACATATAATATATATTTATATAAAACTTACTATAGAGGGAAAGGAATTTTTGGCGGGAAAATATAAGGGTTACTATTAATGGGACCATTCTACTTTTATATATATAAAGATTTGCGTAAATTAAATGTGCATCTCTCACCTTTATTTTGCATCTATTTATTACACGTTAAAATCCTTTTACTATAACAATCAAAACCACCACCAATATTGTAGTTTAATGGTACCCGTCACCTTGTACAAATTGAGATCGGGATTCAATCTCCAAAAATCCCACTCCCCCAATCAAAAATCCATAAAAAAAAATAAATCAAAACTAGAGTTAGGAGCAAGTTGAAGCTCTAGCATTTAAAATTCAGATTTCGATATTCATTTTATAATAATTGAATTTGATATTAATAACTATGTCAGAATTAAATATCCTGTTCATGCTACCTGGTGTCTTTATCTTTCGTGCATTTTGTTTACATTGATTAAATTAGTGAAAAAAAAGGAACAGAACAATAGTGGGCTAGTAGCATGAAAAAAAATTAATATATAAATTATTCGATTTAATGTTAGTAGTAATAAAAAAAAACGAAACATATAATGCCTAGAAAAGTTATTTTAGTGGATATTCTTACCCTTTTATGCTTTTCTTTGTTCGGTACTTTTTTGGTATTTTTATTTTTATCGGTCGTATAGAATCACAAGAAAATTGTTTAGTATTTTGTCTTATATTCCAACACTACAAACACATATTTTGCATATAATTTTATTTGTTAAGGTACAAATGATGTGTGTATTTAATAATATTAATTAGAATGAAAAACAACACTAATTTGACGATACGTCACATCTAATAAACTATATCAATATAAATATTAATACTGTTTGCTTACAAAGACATAAAAATATGTGCATTTTCATAATTAAGTAGAGATAGATAGATAGTTACTACAATTATATATTTTAATTATAACAATTAAATTGCAAATTTCATGAACCGTGAAATGTCCTTTCTGCACGAGTGGTTGATTCCTTTCACGTAAAAGTGAAAATAAAGGCAGACGAATAATGCCACCATTATTATTATTATTCAAGAATTCCCTTTCCCTATCCAAGATATAATTCCTACCCATATTATATATTTATATATACCTAATTGTGACAATTATTCAAATAAAGATGATGAAGTTACTGTATTTCAGTTTAGTTTTCTATTCTCTTATATTATACATGCGATCGAAGTAGTGTAATTATGACGAAATCTCCACGTATATGATTGTTTTGAAATATTGAAAAATAGTTGAATAGTTTGTCATTTTAATTCTAAAAAAATTAGGAATGTTGAATTTTATATAAATAATAAAGGAGGTGATATTAATAAAATGTTTTTATAACTGTAGCGAGTTTGTAAATTCCGTCAAAGTTGGTGATTTTATTTGGCAACTAACACTTTAAAAAGAATTGCAATCATGGATACCTTATGTTGATTCATTTTTCTTAAAAAATGGGCCAATAAAGAATAAAGCTAGCCGGCGAGGCATCTTTTTCATGAAATATTTTGGAGAAATTTTTTCTCTTAATTAATGTTGTGGTAAAAGTTGTACCAATTGACTTCACCTTTCAACTTTGATATTATAATTTCAAACTTAAAAATTATATTTGTTCTAGGGTACTGAGAAGTGAGAACTAACCCGCTATTTTTTTTTTTCATGAATTTTGGGTTCAAATCTTGAAGGATAATAAAAGTATTTCGTAGCTGACGCCACAAGTCACAGTAACATATACTTTAATATTTTTCTTCTGCCTTCGGAAATATTTAGCGGTGAAAATTACATTGTAAAAAGGGAGTCGTCGCTCGGGTAATGTCTACGGTGCACCAAATGTAATACACTTTCTGTCACAATAGGTAATTGAAGTGTCACAATAGGCCCAAAGTGTATTACACTTGGGGCACCATCCGTTTGATCCGTCCCCAAACTTGAAAAAAAAAATTCTTAATTTTGACCAAATATATCTAATTAAACTTCTATATCAAAATAAAGTAGTAGATTTCAATAAATACATTATACTTTTTGATAATATATAACTTGTTTATTTAATGAATAGCTAATAGTTTATTTATAATATATATTATTTTAAGTCAAATATATTAATGAGTCTTGAATTTATATTAGTAAATTTAGCTGAAGCTTTATTTTGATGATCAATGAACCAGACTCTCAAATATCCAATTTGACTTGATTTTATTGCATCTATGTTACCGAGAGAGATGACAATGAGTGGGTGCGATCATTGTAAATGTTGAAAAGTAGGAAAGAAAAAAAAATGTTTGAATTTAATATATAGACTATTGGTGGATGTGCATTTCTAATATTGTCACTATACATATTTTGTAAAATAAAAATATTATGTATTAGTAAAGTAAAAAAATTACAACACACGATGCTGACTGCAAATTTAGGTGGACTTCTCCTTGCGAAAAAAATGGGCACTCATTATAAAATAAAATTATAGCTACTTATTTGGACTAATGTGACATATATTTGTGTGCTGTCATTATATACTTTTTCTATTTATTTTTGGTATGTGACAATGATAAGACTCGAAAGTCTAGCCAAAAGATTTATGGGCCACTTTGACCTGGCTTTAGAGGTGGCAATTAGTGCCTACTATTATTAACATACTAAATTATTAATACTTATAAAATGCAACAAGTTTTATTTGTTTTATCTAATAATTATGAACAATATAAAAGTGAATTCACTCAAAACAACTTCCTAACTCTACCTAAAGTTATTCAGTTGGTCACATCGAAACGAAACTTCCATTTACCAAAAATTGAAATCGAAAGAATCGAACCAAATTGGACAATTGCTAAATGAAATTACCTGTAGAAAAGTAATAGCAAAGCAGATAAAATTCTGGTAAATCTGCTCCATTTTTTTAACATTATTTTTTCTAACTTTTAATATGCAATTGTATTTATAGAGCTGAAACTGAAAGCCTAAAAATTTCAAACCGTATCGATGTATCATATTAAGTTTTATCCAACGTTGGTGCAAACAAATGTCCACAATTTACACAACTACACTTAACAGAGATTAGGACAAGGTATAAACATCATTATCTACTCGACTCAATTCGATTCAGTTTACAGTATCGTTTATGAAACCGAAACATTGGAAGGGACATCAGACGACTGCTGATATGCACGAGCGGTAAAACCAGCATACCAAGCAACTCTCATTAGCTGCACCCCAAGAACCAGCACCCAACAGCACACTAGTCCCCTAACTGTATGCACCATCCACGACGGGGACCCGAGCTCGGCTCCGAGCTTTAGCCCTCTCATGAGCTGCAACAATCGATACGACTCGTAAACAACTGGAGTCACCAACCACACCGGTGACTGCCAGTGCCACGTGAGCATCTCCGTCAGCAATTGCACCAACAAAAGCAGAAAGTAAGGACCTAAGAGGACTGCAAATGAAATGAAAGGCAGCTGAGGCTGAAGAAATCCTTTTTGAGAGCCAATGAGCATTGCCAAGGGAATGATGAATCCAGTTACATTTGCAATGATGTTCCAAAACTGATAACTTGAAGGAGGCTTGCTGCTGCAACCTTCACCAGTGTTGCTCGGACGAGCAGTAGAGTCCGCCATGAGGAGAAACAGGGTCGCGCCAAGATTGAAAATGCAGTCCAGTCCAGTAAGAGAGAGAAGGCTGGCTATGTTGGGACCGAGGAAAATAGACGAAATTGGTAGCCACAAGGTGGGCACAACTCCCGTCACCAAGAGCAGCGCTGGGCCGACAAGCCATAGAGGCTGTCTAAGGTACTGTAGCTGCACAGTAGGCTCTTTACTTGCATCCACATGATGTTCAGTCTTAGTTATTGATGCTTCAGCTGGCTCGCTTGAAGAAGTGATGGTTTCAAAGATATTGGTAGCCTCTTTGAGCAACGAACCTTCTTTCTCGGGAGCATATGCTACTACTGGAGCTGGTTCCCATCGAGATGTGTTAGCACAACAAATAATCCGAATGCCACTGCTAAAACTTGGCGAGCTGCATCTGCCAAACATATTCTGAGATTGAAATAACTTGAGACGTCTATGATGCAATCGGGAAATAGTAAGTACTGGAGTATTGGATGGAGACTGAGTAAACAATGACATGATGTGGTTCACAAAATGAAGCCTCAGGAGCTAAAGGTTGGAATTTAGCTCAAAATTACCTGATAAAAAAAAAAGCACAAGAAGCGTTTTAGAAAATAAATGAAGTCTTCAAAACAAACACACAAACATGGACAACATGGTGCAAGAATCATTGATGTGGGCTATCAAAAGCTGTAACCGTAGCTACTTCTATAACACAATCGATAGCTATAAAACTCTTCAAGTTCACACACTCATACAAGAACTAAGACCAATACATTCGAAATGAGAAGAAGTTTCATAAACAAACATTTAATCATCCGAAGGTACGATGTATAAGCTAAACTATATAATACTCATACTTACACACAACCGTAACCATTATGCCAAAATTTAGTGATAGCTCATCTGATCTACAACCAAAAAGGAAAATAATTCGTCACACCCTTGTCATCATTTTGATCCTGAGTAACGATTTCCAATGAATAACAATGATCATACATCATGCTAATAAAGCCTTACCAATACAGGACTATAAACATTTCGTATCTTTGAACTTTTCTCTAATCACGTTCAACTTCTCACTAATCACTTTGATCAGCTCCTATAGCACACCACAATGAACACAAACAAACACATAAATATATATCAAGCAACAAAGGGCCGATACCTTTCTCTTCTGAACCCCACCAGAAATCCAAAAGTCAGCACAAAACTCGATATGGATGATGCGATAACAAGAAATATAACAATTGGGAATATCCAAACCCTAATTTTAGGATTAAAACATAAAAATTAATGTTATCAAGCAGAACATCATTGAATTCAGGGAGTGATGACAAGAGTATTACCTCGACAAGATACTGTAGAACAGCATCGTGCAATCAAAATCAAAATTTGATACAAAATGTGAAGAATCATCTATTAATCGAGCGGCCAATATCAGTCGGCTGTCGCGATTTTTGGGCAGTTCCAGAATTGTTTTTTATTTTTTTTTTCTGGACAAGATGTTAAAATGGATTAACTCCGATTTAATTCTGAATTTATCTTTTAATTTTAGTGGATATTATTTAATTTTGACTCTGTGCGATTATTGCAAATTTGCAATTGCTCAATAAAAATGAGCAGTTTGCATGTAAATTTGTCTTTCGAGGAAATACACACATCAACCAAATTTAAATTACTCGGGTGTCCCATTTATACATGTTTCTTGTAATTTTACACTATGATTAAAAAAATTATTAAAAAACACAATTGAACAGGTGAACTTTATAATATGTCCATATTTATTCTTTGATAATAAATTAATACTTAATGTAAACATATTAAATAAGAGTAGCTGAGCCAAATAAACATAAGGGTTGTATTTGAATTCTTGCGATTTTGATTCTAGGGCTGTTAATAATTTGATGAAATTCATGTTTTAAATTAATATAATTTTTCTTTCCCTTGCTTGTTTGTGCATCCTTAATTTGAGTTTTCTTGTGGTCAATAATTATGCATGATATTTAATTTACTTGAGATCAAATACAACTCCAGAACAAGATCAATAGACACGGCACAGATGCAGATGAAAGAATTATCGTCACCAACATTTTGTAAATTTGATGATAACTATCGACAACTTTGGAGCTAATGTTGACATTCACTGTCGATTGAAATGATCGCTATATAAAATCAAACTTTTGCTTTTTCTTCAAAGTATATAGCCACGATTGTCCAGGCAGGCCAGCCTCCCTGTGATTTGGTCAAAACATGAGATTTGATGATCTTCGTCGTCGTCGTTTTGGTAGGAGGTGATAAGCTTCATAACATCCAGGCGTATTGCATCAAGTTATCAACCTCAATCTCCATGTGATTTATAGTCACTCAAATTCAACAGTCACCAATCCATCCATGCTCTTCTTCTTCTTCTTCTTCGAAACACAACACCGAAGTACGCAAGTACGGTCTTAGGTCGGCAAATGTATGGAACGAGCAACACTAAAATTAGCCGATTGTTTCCGCCACCATACGTTGCCAAGTCATTTCCGATATCTTCAGGAAGGCGACGCCAACAGTATGGAGCCAGCAAAAGTTGTTCACTCTGTCAATCTGGTTATGCTGCAAATTGCATAATGTGGCTTAAGGCAAATAATTGATTGTGAATACTCTCAACAACAAGGTATAGGAGACATACTGCATGTGTCACAGACCATTTGCACCCTTGACCAGCAAGTTCCTCAAACACGAGGAGATTCTCAAGCCTCAGATGGATCTTCTGATGGATGGATCTTCGAATTTCTTGCACAAAGGATCAATAGATAAACATGGAGTCCAACATACAGACCATTCCTGAAAACATAGAAACGAGCTGGTGATGGATATATGACATTTTCAGTCTTCCAATCATCTCAAATACACATCCAATTGTTTCATTATTATCAACTTCAGTTCTCAGCTTTTCTTGTCAAGTTTCTGGTGATTCTGTAAGCATTATTACTGTAAATGGGGTGGTATTCCGCTGGTTGTACAGAAAATGTGAAGGCATCTAAGCATACCTTGTAATGATATAATCCCTCCTGCAAATATTAGGACCCTAACAAATGACTGATGCTGGGAATCAACTTTGGAAGCAATTTACCCGAAGGCTTGGCATCAATACCATCATTGTCATGGCATGTGAGTTCATTTTCGAGCATTGCATATGCATCGGCAAATGCCTGTATCAAATGATAACATCAAGATTTCTGTAGTATTTAACAGTTAACACTAAAACAACCGAGAGTAAAAGAAAAAAGAAGGGATGAGAATATAGATTCTTCCCCTATCAGAAAAAAGTAACCATAGTTATAAAACATAGACCAAAATAAAGATTAAAGCACAAGCAATGGGCTATTCACATCTGGTCAATGAGCCACAACTAAAACAGAGAGAAATTCTTAGTTACCAAAAGAAATAGGGAAAATACGGTGTCAGAGTCTCCATGTCATCATTAAGGGGAAGGTAATGGATGCAGTTGCTTGTCATCCAGACAAAATTATCATAATGGTAAAGCATTCTCAGAATCTCAGTTTAGTCCGAACATTTTAGAAATGATTGAGCTTATAAGACGTTAGTGATATTAGAGTTGTAGGTTTTATAAAATTAGATCTTTTTAATTAAAAAAAAAAAACACAATCAATTGTCAAACACTTTGAATACACTTATAAGCACTAAAACATCTTCTAAGTTAATTTAAGGAGATTATAAGCTCACCCAAACACCCTCTAGTTCACAGTCATCTCCCGCTACAAGTTCAAAGCTTGTAGAAATTGACATACAAGATTAACTTCATATTCAAATATATTGTGGCAAAATGTTCAGACAAAAAAGATATCCATGGTCAAGAAGCTTCATCATTGTCACTTCTCAATAATTGTAGATGAGAACGAATGCTCAAATTAAGAATGCCACCAGACCTTGATACACTGATGTATACGAAAACAATTTCTGCCAACATTATTTGTCAAAAACAGAGGATCATCGATGCAAAGTGGGTCAATACTGCAAGAAATGAGGTTGTCAGTCAATAAAAAAGAAAAGAAGCAGTAAACAGCAGGAAACACTGAGAGAGACTCCTACTTGCATCCACGTTCCCTGTTCAAATATATTCCACTTCCTCGTACTGAGATACGCATTTGTCGAGGCTCAAAGACATTCCTAAAGCAAAGATGGTACACACCAAATGAAGGTTAGACATTTCAAAATCATACATATGCAGATATTAAGAGAAGAAATAGACCAAAATGCAAGACCTCCTAACTAGGGCTCTCAATTTGGGTTAGGCCCACACAGCCAACACAACCAACATATAAGGGTGGGTTGGATTAGGAAATTGTAGCCCGTTTAGGAGTGGGACTACAAGGGAAACCCGTTTGTGCTAAGTGGGTACGGGGTGGGTTGGGCCATCAAGAATTTTATTTTTTTAATAATTTTCAATTTTTATTATAATTTAAAAGAATAAAAATCAAAGCCTTAAAGTCTAAAACTTTCTGCCTTCTCTCTCTCAACCTCTCCCCTTGGACACTGCCCACATCATTTAGACTCTCTCCTCTCTCATTAGTTTCGACGCCCGCCATCTGCCATCTCAACCTCTCTCCTCTCTTTTCAATTCCACCACCCACCGTGCACCACACCCTTGTAGGTCCATCAACCACTACACACCACATCTCTTCTTTTTCTCTCTTTTTTATTTTTTTAGTGGCTCCTCCACCAGCACATCTCATCCTTTTCTCTTTTTTCCTTTTTTTTTGAGTTAGTTTTTCCACCAATAGCCACCTCCACATCTCTGATCTCTTTTCTTTTGTTTTAAAGTGTTAGATAATTCTGGAGTTAATACACAAAAAACTCACAAATTTGTGTATTTAGCAAAGTTATAATAAGTCTGATTGTAGGTTATTTCATGTTATGAGATGAAGAGAAGTCTTGGAAATATAGCTAACATGTCCAGTTGTTCTGCAGAGGTTTTCCAACCTATGGCACAAGGCGGGTTGGGTTGAGGTTTTAGCAGCCTGTCCAGCTCGCCAAAACTTTTAATAGCGGACTGTGGTCCAACCCACCCCACTAGCCCAAATGGACAATTCTATTCTTAAAACATATTTGTCTAGAAATGAAATCTTCCTCCAAATTACACTAAAAGCTTATAAAAAATTTCTCTAGAAAATTATACTTACCCAAAGAAATAGAGGAAATCCATCAAGAGGCTTCCAAAATTCTACAAAAATAATGTAAACATTATTCAAATTCATGACATGTATTTTCAGAAAAATACACTCCAAATTAAAATAATAGTTCCTGGTAAAATTCAAACAGTGGAGAAGCAATTATATGCAATGGAGAAATACATTTGTTACATGAAATAATTATGTCCAATGGGGAAATTTAGGTGCAATTTTGCAAAACCAGCTCTAAAGGTTTGTAAAGAAAAAATGATATTAATATAGACAAATAGACTTACTTGCTCTGTTGCAAGTCCAGAAGGTAAAGTTGTAGTCAATTTTTTATTTAGAAAAAAGGCTTTACCTAGATAGAAAATCAAATATTGACAAAGTCGCAGCAGCATATGGAACACTGATGGAGAAAGAAGAAAACAAAGTAAACAGACTTATCTAATCAACTATCTTGTATTTCAGCAACTACGAAGTGCAGGAGTCTTTTGTGGCCGAGGAATCGACTCTTACAGAAGATGAGTTTAAGCTCAAAGCTAAAAAAATAATTAATAGTAGGAATATCTATAATGTCATAATCATATCATTCAGTTGTTAAATGATTCATAATGGAGATATGATCTCTATCCTTTCCTCGATGAGCAATGCCAGATTTTGGGATGTCATAATACCAATCCACAGTCCCTAAAATACAACCACATGCAGATATGCATTCATTGTTGTAGTTTAAGAAATCAAACTATATGCCCTTTCAAAAAAAAAAAAAAATCTATATGCTCTCATTGTTGTAATTTACGAATTTAAACTATCTGCATGAAGAACAACTAGTCATACTTGATTAATAGGTCGGCCATGATGATGCTCATGCTGCAGAAAACGTGTGATCAGTAATATCTGTCAAATGCAGAGTACAAGAAAAGATCAGCAAATCCAAAAATGATGAAAAATATAAGTACCATGAAAAGTGATTTTGGTAAAGCAAAGAATAAAGGGTAGACACCACATTCATAATCATAAGGGTATATGCAAGTCATATTCAAATTGAAGCTAAGATACATGAAAGAAAATAGATAACAAAATCTGGACACCCGCACACATGATAAAATTCAAAAGATCAAGTTCCATACTTCCATATTTATCATCATAGTAATTGTCTCAGAAACAGAAGTGTAGGTCTATCCAAAAAGACAAAAGCTAATGCATGGTAGGCATTACGGGTGGCCAAGAACAAGATGCACAAAGTTGCATATGGTCTTATGCTCCACACAACAGGAACTTACCAGGCAATATGAGCTTAAACCACCTGAATAAGACTGATCCAGGCTACGATCAGCCAAGAACTGTTTTAGGACCAAAGCAAGAGGTGTTACAGCTGGAAACCGCTCCGTAAGATCTTTAACCTGTATAAACGAGACAATATCAAAATTATAGAGTATCTAAACACATACATTTGAAGCTAGTGCAAAACAAATAGGACGAATTCAAACATGCTAGTAGCAGAATAGCAGTGAATTTCTTGCTGATGCATCAAATATGCCTGTACAGAAAATTACCAGTCCAGTTGTCTGAAGTCCAGTGTGCGTAGAAGACTTGAAACTAATGTCAAGGCGAACTGATTTGAATCCATCATTACTATTACTCCACTTTGGCGAAGCAGTACACTCTGTACTTGCTGCATCACTCTGAAAAGGCTTGCCTTTGTCAGAACCTACCTGATCTGCTTCTTCCTTTGGGGTTTGGACATTTGATGGAGTAGAGAAAAGATCACAAGGAACTTCCACCACAAGCATGATGATAGGTATCTAAAAGTCATGAAAATGAGGGGTGACATAGGAGACATGTATAGAATTAAATAGAATTAAATAAAAATTTGTTAGTGACATTACTGCAGTATTTTCCACTATCTTGAGAGAATCACTTTTGACCCACTCCTGGTTTGCAAGATACCTAGCAGCATGCTGAAACCAGAAAAGCCACAAAAATATGCTGATTATATTATTACACAAACTACCAAGAAAGTTTCTATATGTGGAAAAATTAAAAGCATATTAGGAAGGAAACAGTGCTGATTCCTGGGCCATACATAAGCGAGATGATTAGACAGCTGAAGATAGGAAATGCTAGAAATTTAATTACAACAAACAACAATCTGGTAGCCACCCACACCCCAACAACACCCACACCACACTCATTAACTTATCTGGCGCTCTCACATATGGTAATCAAACATAAGTAAGACAAACATAACAAGTTACATAAAATGTATCAACAACGGTAAGGTGCGTCAGGATATTCCTCAAAAAAAGGGTAAAAGAAAGGTATTTAGAATTTTGTTCAACATGCACCGCTCATTGACCATTGTCAGTCATTGACCGTTGTCGTTGATAGTTAAAAAGATCTAACTCATTGACCACTGTCAATCATCTCAAAGTTCACCAGGAGTTGCACATTATTTGCATAAAGAATCGAAACAGACCAGAGTCATGAGTCATCACTCTTGAACTACTCGACTGAATTATTGAACAGTTAAGTACTGCAAAAAGAAACATAAACCACAGGAGTTCCCTTTTGTGTAGTCCTGCCTACCTGAAGGCATGTTTCTTTGATGCCATTGCGTCCCTCTAAAATACCAGCTTCTTTAATAGGTTCCTGAAAATTTCCAGAAAATGAGTCTGTTTGCAAAAAACAAAAGGAAAAGTCTCAACAACACTGGGGATATTCTCACCAAATTCCTCACAGGAGGGAGAGAAACCACGAGGTCCACATCGCTAGATGGCAGAGACAAACCAGTTGCATTTGAACCATAAATATTTGTTCTGGAGCGAGGCCATAAGACTTGGAGGGATCGTGCAACACGCTTAACAGCCCAGTTAATATAAGGCTTCCGGATGAAGTTCTCAGCAGCAACCTTAAGTAATGCAAATGTTAGCATTGGTTACTATTGAGAAAAATAACTATATAATACTAATCTCAGCCAGCAAAAATTCTAATGCAATACATGCTATATTGCTATTAATCCAGCACTATATACCTGCTTGCAGAAATAGTTGATTTCATCATGCAGAATATCATGGATCAGAGAAGCCTTGTATGTGAAATTGTTCCGTGATTCAGGAGGTTGCAGAGGAAATGTAACATCTGGCTGAGGAAACAAGGCAAGTTAGAGTGGAACATTTTATGAGCCCGCAATGCCATCAGAAATAAGTATGTTGCATAACATACAAACTTACGTGTTCTTGATCACGAGCTAACTGGGAAATAAGCCGATCTTGAAGCAATGTTCCTGCTAAAGGCTGCGTCATCTGACAGGCCGAAAGGCCTTTGTTCCTCCAAGAAGGCCAAAGTACTTCACTCCCTTCCAATGGCATGCAAGTTTCCTCAAAGTTGACTCCATCATGGAACCAACCTTTGACACCCCAATGCCTTGGGCTTGAGCTACCAGATCTAACAGTAGGAAAACCCCTATGTTTTCTGGAGTCGCCAACAGGAGAGGGTGGAGGTGGATGAGGAGCACGTGGTACACAGAGGACTACTGGAGAAGGTGGCCTTTTAATTCGAGGTTGATCTCGTCTGTTTGGAGGAACACAAGGACTTTTATGATCATAACCACGCTTAAACTCTGATCTTGATCTTTCTCTCGACATATTTGGGATGATTATTGGCCTCAAAATGGGGTATGGAAGGGAATCCACAGTCGTTACATCTACATCACCTGAAATATTGGAGATAGATCCAGAGACACTCTCTTCTGCACCAATATCAGTCATAGTTGAGGAAGAATGCAGAACCTTGCTGCTAATTTCACTTCCAGGCATAACATAATTAAGAGGACCCGGTCCCAAAGGATCAAATGGAGAGCAAAAGGAACCAGCAGATGGAGAGGTCAAACCATTTGTACTGTAAGAGGAGGAGAAAGCAACCATATCATCAACATCCCTGCTCATGTCTGCTTCTCTCCAAGCCCAGGAGCTATCATCTGAACAGAGAGAAGGAGGGCGAGAGAGACTGGTCCCTGGGTGATCAGATGGATTCCAATACATCACACCACCACCAAAGTACTGATTGTAATCCATGCCACCAACTGCATGAGTCTCTAACTCTTCCTCAGACATCCAGTTCTTGTCATGCTCATCTGTTAGTTCCAGTGGATTTGGGACATCAGGCAATTCCATCAGTTCACTAGAAATGGTCTTTTCATCCTCAGAAGTAGCTGCACCAGACTGTACACTATGAGCTGCAAGGCCTTGCCGAAACGAAGACTTTCGTCTTGAAATGAATTCAGAATCATAACTGCAAGTACTTGATGGGACTAGCAGCCTATTAACACCGCGGACTGTGGGGGGCCAATCTAAACTCATTGGCAAAGGCCTAGACATAATTCCAGTATACGCATTGTCAACAGAAGAATTTCTTACTTGTAAAGTTTGTACATACGAACGGTGGAAATGATTTTGTAAATTGCGACCAACATCAAGATGCAATCTATCAGTAGCAGCAGGGTGATATGCGTTCGTCGAAGGATGAATGGGAGATGTAGTTGGCCACTCATAAGAAGTGTAGGCTAGCGAATTTATGGCCCCAACTCTAAGGACACCCTGACCTCCTTGCTCCTGAACCTGACAAGATTTTGCCTCTTGTTCACTACCTTTCATTTGTTTCCCTAAATAACCATCCACACAATTTCCAAACCCCTTCGCTTTTGAGGACACATTGTCATTACACTCAACCACAGTCT
This sequence comes from Perilla frutescens, assembly GCA_026008535.1. Taxonomy (NCBI): domain Eukaryota; kingdom Viridiplantae; phylum Streptophyta; class Magnoliopsida; order Lamiales; family Lamiaceae; genus Perilla; species Perilla frutescens. The sequence continues at coordinate 38,361,193 of BRKX01000012.1, forward strand.
CAACGGCACCAGAATCCAGATTACTATTCATGGAATCATTCCCATTGGTTATGGGCATTAAGGCACCACTTTTGACTGCAGTCATGCTTAGATTGTTCCTTGAGCAGAGATGAGCATCAGTTTTAGTAGAATAACTGTCCACATGTTGTCCACCGTTTTCTGTACCTAAACTACTAGGAAGACTTGAATTTTCATCAGGCCTGTCAATCTGAATCACAATATTATTAGACGCATCATCAAAAGTTGAACTTCCAGAATTCCAATCAGACATGAAGGTTTCATCTTGAGAACTAACCCGGGCAGAGGAAACTCTAATGCATCTTGATTGACAACTACCAACCTCTGAACCATTGGAGCCAGAGCTTTTAAGTTTTTTTCTCTCTTTCCTACTCTTTCTCGGAGCACTTCGAACTTTTCCGTTATTTACTCCTTTAACAGGTTCCTGGTGATGATCAACCAGTTAAAAACTATCCATCATCTATTAACTTTACATTGAAGGAAAAACAAGCACAACCATTGTATGTACTGATGAGAGATTCCCTCTTGCTAGATCCTTTTGTGGAACTTTACAATCAAACTTGTTGGATTGTCTAACATCTTCATTGCTGATACATAACATCCCAGCTCCTTTACCCTGAAATATCAATGGCATGGATTAAGACTGCGCATAGCAAAGATCTCCAAGCTTTAAATGGAATATTTCAATTGATTGTCTGTGAATAAAAAACAATAAAAAATCATACCTTAACAGGCATAATAGGTTGTGAATTATCTTGACAAGGTTTTGGAACTGGATTCAACTTTTTATTGTGGTTCTTGCCTTTCTTCTTACGATTAATGACAGCATGTTTTTCGTTGACAGCATGTTTCCCGTTGAGTTTCTTTGTACGAGAGTCTGTGTTTTCATCTCCCAGTAACTCAAATTTTGTGCAATCAAGTGAAATAACCATGAGTATCTCCCGCATTTTCCTAATTATGATGTCAGAAATACTATTTACACAGTCCAATGAGCTGAAAAAAAGTTTCTCTTTCTGGTAACCACCAAACTGAGCTGCAGATAACAAAGTAGAAATAACCTGAAGAATGTACAAACTATTGAAAATCTGATACAGTGGAGAGAGATCCCCAGAATCTTCTGCAGGCTTGGCTTTCGATCTAATTTTTGAATATTTTCTTCTGCTTGTTGCAATATCTCGTCTACTGAATGAGTCAGAATCACATCTCAATAATTGCTTATCTTGATCATCACAGAACCACATTTTATCATCCAAGAAGCTAACTTTGTCCTTCACTATATCAGCTGCTGTCTGAGATTCACAACAATGAGATATCAGACCATAAATAATAATAATGTGAAGAAAGAGATCATCATAAAGAGGAAACTAGCAGAACCTATCCATCAATTTACACAGAAATGCATATAACGACCATTGTTAATTTCCTAAAGAATAGTAGCATACTTCCCATTTCAATTTTCAACACACGAATCACAGCAAATTGCGCAGAAATATGCATAAACCCACACACATAACAAAGTACCAGCGTGCGTGCAGCTTTCCCCAAGTACGTACGATACACCTTCTTCTTGACAGAATCATCCAACTTCTCCCACCAATCAACACAGCCTTTCTTCCTCCAAAACACATTCGCCGCGACACCAGCAGCACTCAACCTCTCCTTCAACTTCGCTCCTCTTTTCTTCCCACTATTACTATTCAACCACGCCAACCTCAACGCCACTTCCATTCTATTCACCACAAACTCCTCCAAACTATAATAACCCTTTGCCTTGAGCCATCCGAGCTCCACCCATTCTGTCGCCATCTCCGCCTCCTCTCCCCCCCTTAGAAACTCCCCGTTCGTAATCTCATCCACAACATCCAAAAATCTACTCACATCCTCCACAAAACCCTCACCCAAACACGCCGCATCGAGACGGGCAAATCCACCCCCCTCCCCACCCTTCTCGCCCTCCGCCGAGCTGAACAGCTCGAGCGAGTCACGAATCGCGCGATCCACGCCGTTTGACTGGGAGAATCGCGACAGCAAACCCTCGGATTTCCGGTAACACAGCGTGGGGAGGGCAGAACCGTCGTCCTGCGGGAGGTCGGGGAGGATGATGAATCGGCCGCAGCCGTTGGAGTGGAGCTTCTCCTCCATCTGGATGAGAATCGCGACGAAGTTCGCGTCGAGAATCGTTAGGTGCGCGCGGCGTTGGTGCACCGACAGCGACGAGAACCATCGGAGTAGGGCTGGGCGGGTGCTCGGATTCGGATTGGGGCTGCTGCCGGAGGTTTTGGAGTGGTAGAGAGAGATGTGCGCGGTGAGAGAGTCGAGGAGTTGCTCTCGCGTACTCATCGGAATATTCGGCGGCGGTGATTTTCCCGGTGCGGCGGGTGTTGGTGGCAGAGTGAAGCGGCGATCATCAATTATTATTATTACGAAGAAAATGGCAAAAGCCGACAAGTTTGGGACTTTGTATTTATGAAAATATGTATATACTATAATATTTTTTGTAAATTTTCCGAATTGGTAAATTTTTTGAAAATATGCCAAATTTGTCAAAGTTGAGTAATAATTATAAAGTTATAAACTATTGTAGCATGAGCTCATATATACGGATTACGACCGTATTCGACTTTGACTATTATTTTAGATTACAAGAGGTATATTTCATGAATATATTGCGATTAACTTGTTTACCAATATATAAATAATATTATTGAGAAGATCATCCACAAACCCAACAATGCATGTTTAAACACTTATGGAGAGTAATAGCTAAACAATGTGCCATAATATTAGCATTATGACGAATCACTTAAAAGAAAAAAAATATGATTTTCCTCGTATAGATAAACACACACACCAATTATACTATCAAGTTTTGAATGATCAATTGATGATAAGCAGATAGCATAGTAAAGCAACAAATATAATTAAGATTTAAATGTAAAAACAGCAACAAAATTTAAGTTTTTTTTTTTAAATGAATAGATTAATTACTCATAATCCAGGGAAATAATGTTATAAAGTCATTATGGATTTCATGGATCAAAATTTGGTGCTGAAAATATTAATGTGCAATTGTCCAATCAGATTACCAAAATATTATCTTCATTTCAATATTTAAACCATAATGGATAGTAGCTGCTTAATTCAAATGCTTCAATTAATGAAATAGTTGGGAAACTTCACATTAACACTGCTTAGTCATTTTTGTATTAAACTTGCCTAATGTCAATAGAGTTTATCTCAAATTATATACTTTCAGATTATTTTAAATTCACTCTTTCATAAATTGATTGATCGCATTCTCCTTATAAAAATAGTATGATAAATTGATAATCCAAAGTTTATAGGCAGGATACAATTGTATACTTTTTGTGGGTTGGCCATGGAAATCTTTGCCCACTCTAACCTAGAACATATCCATATAAGTAGTATTTACGAGTAGAAGTTACAAGCAATTATACAAAAGAAAAGAATGCTTTCAGAAACAAACGACTACATAGTGTATCTATGAGTAGCGTTTAACAATATTTCTAAGAAAATGTCTTAAAAGAACAAACAACTACGGAGATTGTTCTTCCCTTATTCAAGACATCAATTATACAATATATATATATATTTAATCAAATTATATAACAGTGTGAAGAAAGTGTTGGGGATTGTGCCCTTAAAGCAATTGTGAATTATTTTTATCTTATTTATAAAAACGATATTTATTTTCGAACTAATATGCTTCTTGTATACATTTATTTTACATCACAGAAAATCCATAGTTTATTTAATGTTACCATAATCTTAGTATATAAGTGTTATATACAAGAGGATTAAGATTATGGAAAATAAACTAAACATGAAGTCCGTGGCAAATTTAATTAAAGTATGAGATCTTTAATTAAAATGTCACTAATGCAGTCCGATGACATTATGGATGTGACCGTTTTATCCAAACCGTTGATGTGGAGACTTCCAGTTAGGTGCATTTACATATGATATGATCATATAGGACTTGCACCGATTTAATTTAATTATTCCTTAAAATTCCGTTAAAGAAAAGGAATATTAAATTAAATCAGAAGATGATCATATATGAATAATCTTAATCCTGAGTGATTATAGACTCTTGTTTATTTCAATGTGATTCTTAATTTGCTCGTTAAAGTTTGTTTGTCAACATTCTTTAAACTTGCATTTTAGATTCACGTTTGAATTAAATAGCTGAGAATGTAATTTATAGATATGGAATCCATTACTTCTTTTGAGAAGTAGAAAGATAATTCTCTCATTTGTTAATTCTGGAACTGAGTGATTTGAGATCTCTAATTTATAAATCATTTATAAATTAATCGCTCACTAGTGAATTAATGGTAAATGAGGAAAAGAAATAATTGAAGAGGTTAACGAATATTACCTGTCTTCAATTATGAATTATCTATGGAGGATTAATTCATATGAAATGATTAAATCAATGGACTGCTCAAATTCGTAGAGTAAATATGTTATATAATTAAAGAGAGTGCAATTCCGAATTTTTAGTGGAATAATATCGGAATTAATAAGTTGAATAAATTAATTAAAGAGTTTAATTATTTATTCGATTTATTGGAGCTCTTGATTATAGATCAATGGTCTCCGATTCGCCTTCCTATATTATTGACGGGTTAATAATAATATTTAAGTTTCTAAAGTGTTATGAAAAATAAGTTTTCATAAAATTTGGGCTTATGTGTAAATATTAGTTAATTCCGGGAATATATGATATTCCACAGTTTGACTGTAATAGGAACTAAATAAATATAAGATATTTATATTATTTACATATTAGTAATAATTAATAATTATTTGAGATAATTATTAATTTATTTCCTTATCTTTTATGATTCTGATATGTATTGAGATTTGACCTAAATCTGATTATATATATCACATAAGAGAGAAGAGTTAAAAAGAGAGAATATATGATTCACGTTTGACGTGAATTTGAGATAGAGGAAAATCAATTCATGACGATTTGATATGTATTAGGATTTAACCTAAATCTAATTATATATATCACATTAGAGAGAAAAGTTAAAAAGAGAGAATATATGATTCACGTTTGACGTGAATTTGAGAGAGAGGAAAATCAATTCATGACGATTCCATAATCAACATGAGACGTGAATTGTTGAAATCACAAATCAAATAATTGCATTATTAATTCTATATGCTTAGAGAATTAATTCAAGTAAGACGTGAATTTGATTTGATGATAAATCAAAAGTGATTTGATTTCAATTTCTCTTCTTCTTTTGTTTATATTTAATTCAGATTAAATCCTTCCAATACTACAACTCAATTCTACGATTTCATGTATTGGAATAATTGTAGAAAAATCAAGTTAGGAACTTAATATATTTATTCCGGTGTCCATTCGCTGCCGTTCAAAGAGAGGATCGGATCGGAAGATCGTGGTGTTTATGAGATTCAAGATTCAAGATTCAAAGGTTGAACAAAGAAGACGAAGGAGATTTAAGAAAAAAATGTATTTTCTTTATCTCTTCTTTAGTATTAAATAAATTTAATTTGCATGGATATTATATTCTTATATCACGATCTATTTTATGATTTATATTGCTTCCGCTCCCGTTCGATTTGATCGAAAAGACGGATTTTATTCGACCCGAAATTATTTCGCATCGGTTTAATTTCCAACAGAAAGGACAAGCCAAATGAACTTATTTACTAAACAAAAGAAATTTAACGGGTCAAGACATGTTCCCAAGTTCACATCAATGAAAAGTATTAATACTTAAATTGAACAATATCATTAGTTACTGTGGAAATTTGGCCCAATGATCCTTAATGGGCTATTTAATTATTTGATGGCCCAATTTCCCTAATCAGCCCATCAACCCCTAAATTAGCCATAATCATCTTCTCCTTCATGATAAAACTCTTGGAGCCGCTACTGTTTCATTAAGCTTGAGATAATCACACTAGAGAGGGCTCTGCTATTCCCAATCGAGACTCATCACCGGATTCCATTCTTTGGTCTCCTGTTAGGCATTAAGAGTGTGTGCAAGCTTCGTGAGAGAGAGTATCGTGTTGACTTGATCGATTTCTTCTATTCTTCTGTTCGTTCTTGGACTGCTGTAGCCTGTTCGTGGTTGGGCTCGTTTGATCATTTCTGTTGCCGGAAGGAACACCGCCGCTCTTGGATCCTGAGCCATTATCTACTTCAAATTCTCCGATTTCCTTTTCTTCTATCGATATTTTTTGTTCTCTTCATTATTTCTATTATTTATACATATATCAATATATATATACTACTCTAAATTGCTACATATATATATATTTTTCATATATCGCTATTCTTCTTTCAAGGATATGCTTTCATCTTGTATCTCCTCTTTTAATCTCTTGGTGTTTTGTTGATTGTTTGCAGGCTCGCTCATCACCGAAGAATATTGCCGGTGTTGTTGCCTCATCTGCTGGAGCCGTCAACGCCTGCTATGATCGGTCATTGCCAGAGAAGACGTCCCTGCAACGCAGTTGCTGTAGTGAGGACAGAGAAGTCGATCAACATAGCTGCTGTTGTGTACATCGACGGCTGAAGTTGCAGTCGTTGAAGCGGACGATCTGATTTGTTGCTGTCAAGATAAAAACGTTGAGCCGTGAACATTGAAGAATCGCAGCGAGTCTTTGGAGCCCTTCAACGTCGCTGTTGATGTCCTGTGATTGAAGGAGAGAGCTGCACACCGCATAAGTACAAGGCCGAATCTGCTGTTGTGCTGTTGCTGCAATCTGTGAATAGCTACGACCATTGCAGCTAATTTTTTGAGAAATCACAGTGAAAATCCTTCGAGAAGAATCTGCCACAGAACCCGTCGAAGCCCAAGTGACTGTGCGGCTGACCCGTTGAGTCAGGAACCAAGTTGGTGAACCCTGGCAAGGCTAGGATACCCCACAGTGGTATCAGAGCCACGGAGACCTTACCGGGACACCCTCCGACTCGCACCAGCCCACCCCGCTGCCATTGGCTGCGCCGTTTCGCTCCCGACGAGCTAGGAATACGGTAGGTCAGATTTCTCCCCTTCCTGGGAGGATCTGCTCTGGTAAAGTGGCGAAACTCTAAGCTCCCTAGATCTTAGGCTTGGGTTATTTTTTATTTGCGTTAAATATTGGAGGTTTCGTGGTGATTTTGGAGAATATTGGAGATTTGTGGTGATTTGTGATAATATTGTTAATTTGTGTTGATTTGGGATAATCTGTGAATTTTTTGTTGAATTTTTTTGGTGAAGTTTGAGATATTCTGCTTTGAAAATATATATTTGTTGTATCTCTACTATTTGTTTGGTATCTTGCTATCATATACCTTGCTTTCGCATTCTTTTATTTTTTTGTGATATCTGTTGAGTGTCTCACCTTCTTGCGAACCCTAGCATTCCACGCTTGAGAGCTCTGTGCTCTAACTGCCTTGCTTACGGTCCATTTCATCTGGATTCCCTTATGGGTCTCCTCGTGCGAGTAGCCTGGATAGCAAGTGCAGTGAAGGGTTCACCGGAAGTTTTGAGTTGTTGGTTGGACCTGCCTTTATTCTCTTGTGATTTTTTCATGCTTTGTGAGGTTTTTTGACTGTGTTTGGTGGTGAAAATCTGTTGAAACTCCAAGTTTTGTGAGTTTCTGAGAAACTGAGTCTGGTAATTGAGTCAGTTGCTGTTGAAACAAGTTTTGGGATTGTCCTGAGTGAATCCTTGCTCCACAGATAAATCTGTGCTGAGAACTGGGCTAGCCTCAACACTTTATCCCCCGGGTGTACTTGTTTATGTGCTTTGGAGGTGTTCACTCCCTGTTCTGTGAGCTTTCTGCTGTGTTCTCTATTTTTTGGGTGATTATTTGCCTTCCTGTTGCTTCTGTGACTACATATAATCATGAACAATCTTCATATGGCACCCTTTAATGGTAGAGATTATTTTCAAGATTGGAAAACTAAAATTGAATGCATTTTGGTTAAAGAAAAGATTAATAAAGCCATTTCTACTAAAATTGATGATTCTGTGGAAGATGAGAAACTGCATGAAATTAATGATAGTGCTAGGGCCACTATTTTGTTGAATCTTTGCAGTACTGTGGTTACTGGTTAGAAAAGTGTCTCATCATAAATGTGCCAAAGATCTGTGGGATAATCTGATATCTTTATATACTGCTACTTCTGAAGAATCTATGTGGTCTTTGCAAAATCAATTTATGTCTTTTCAAATGGATGCTTCTAAGGATATTGATGCCAATATGGATGAGTTTTATAAATTGTTGCATGATTTGAAACTTGCTGGTGATGATTCCCTTGAAAAGTATGCTCCTCAAGTGTTGCTTGGATCTATTCCTGAATCTTTTGCTGAAGTTAAATCTGCTCTTAAATATGGTGGTTCTAAGGTGAATTGTGATATGATTGTCACTGATTTAAAAGCAAAAGAAAGTGAAATGAGGAAAATAAAATCTCAGCCTTTGCATAATGAAATCATGTATGTGAACAGAAACAATAATAGAAATCCTCCTCATGGCTTTAATAAACCCCTGAGTCCTGAGAATCCTAGTGTGCTTGCTGCAAAAAGACATAGGAGGGATATGCAATTAGGGCAAAACCAACATCATAATCAGAATTATGCTCAAAATCATAATCATGCTCAGAATCATACTTTTAACGAGAAGCCTAGGAAAACATGTTGGAATTGTGGTAAACCTGACCACTTCTCTAATATATGTAAACAACCTAAAATAAATAAGGGTTATGGGAATTATGAGCCTAAACAACATGCTAATAATGTGTATGAGGATGATGGTATTTATATGGTACATGATGCATATGATTTTCAGTTTATCAATTACACTAATGCTGTGTCAAAATCTGTTTCAAATAATGAATGGCTTATTGATTCTAGTTGCACTTTTCACATCACTCCATTTAAGCATCTATTTCATAACCTGCATTACATGAATTTTGGACATGTAGCTCTTGCTGATGGTCAAAATTGTGATATTCAAGGAAAAGGTGATATTTGCTTGAAATTTGAAAATGGGAGCATGCTTACCTTAAGTGATGTCATATATGTGCCTCAATTAAAATTCAATTTGTTATCTATGTCCAAAATTACTGATAAGATGCTTGATGGTTCTGTGAATTCTTTGAGATTCAAATTTGAGAAAGATTCAGTGCTTTATTTTATTGCTCCCCGAAAGGGTAATTTGTATGTTGTCCAAGCTGAATCTGTGCCTCTACCTGTTGTTAATGTGATTCAAGAAGATAAGACTACATTATGGCATGCTAGACTAGGACATATGAGCAATAAGGGTCTTGCAATTTTGCATAAAAATGGTGTATTTGGCAAAGATAAAGTGTCTGCTATACCTTTCTGTGAACCGTGTCTTATGGGCAAGCATCATAAAGTTCCTTTACCTGTCACTATGCCTTATCCTAGGAAGCATGTTAGTTCTGAAATTCTTGAATATTTGCATGCAGATGTCTGGGGCCCAGCCAAAGAGCCCACCCATGGTGGAAATAGTTTTTTCCTGTCTATTATTGATGATTTCTCGAGGAAAACTTAGGTGTTTTTAATGAAGAACAAATCTGATGTGTTTATGAATTTTTCTAAATGGACTGCTGAAATTCAAAATCAAACAAAAAGGAAAATTAAATGCATCAGAACTGATAATGGGCTTGAATTCTGTAATAATGCTATGGATAATTGATGTTTTGATCAAGGTATTAAAAGGCATAAAATTGTGCCCTACACTCCACAGCAAAATGAAGTGGCAGAGAGAATGAACAGAACTCTCCTTGAGAGAGTTAGGAGCTTACTTGTTGCCTCTGGTCTGTCAAAACATTTTTGGGGTGAAGCTCTCATGACTGTAACTTATTTGATTAATAGATCTCCATCTGTGCCCCTGTTTGGTAGAATGCCTGAATCTGTCTTCTTAAATAAGCCTATTTGTTTGTCTAATTTGAGAGTCTTTGGATGTGCTGCATATGTTCATCAAAAAGTGAGCAAACTTGATCCTAGAGCTAGGAAGTGTGTGTTTCTAGGATATCCTGAAGGTGTGAAAGGGTATAGATTATGGGATAGAAGTGTGCCTGGATTTAAAACATGTGTTAGCCGTGATGTAATATTCAATGAGCATGATTTTCCTTGTCTGCCTGAATCCTCACCTTATGTTGCTCCAAGTGAGGTGGAGAACTTGAAACACTTGGATAAGAACTTGTTTGATTTTATGCCTACTCCACATGTTGCTCTAAGTGAGGTGAATGATAATGTGGAGAATATGACTCCTATGCTATCTGAATCTGAAAATGTGCATCCTGAATTACCTGTCATTGAGCACGGGTCTGATAATCATAATGTGGATGATTCTGTGTCTGAACATGAGGCTAATGATGAGCCAATCAATAATATGCATGTGTCTGATTCTGAATCTAGTTCTAGCTCTGAGAATGAACCTGAGACTATTCCTGAACCTGAGAATTTGAACAATTATCAACTTGCTAGAGATAGGGTAAGAAGGAATGTGAGATTACCTGCTAAATACGATGATTATAATCTGTCTTTATATGCATTTAATGTATTTAGCAATGTTTACCAATTTGAGCCTAGAACTTATAATGAAGCTGTGAAATCTGATAAATGGCTTGCTGCAATGAATTGTGAGATGAAATCTTTGCATGACAACAATACTTGGATACTTGTTGAAAAGCCTGATGATTGTTCTATTGTTGAATGCAAATGGTTATTTAAAATCAAGCATGAAATTGATAATGTGAGATATAAAGCGAGATTGGTAGCAAAAGGTTTTACACAAAATGAAGGAATTGATTATAATGAGATATTTGCTCCTGTTGTTAAGTTTACTATTGTGCGAATAATGCTTTCTCTTGTTGCTCACTTTAACTGGGAACTTAAGCAAATGGATATTACTACTGCTTTCTTGCATGGTGAACTTAAAAACAACATTTACATGAAACAACCCGAGGGCTTTGTTGATAAAAACAACCCTGAGCATGTGTGTCTGCTAAAGAAGTCCCTACATGGTTTAAAACAATCCCCTAAGCAGTGGAATATTAAGTTTGATCAATGTATGAAAAGCATGAACTTCACTCGTAGCAAATTTGATCATTGCTTATATTTTATGAAAACTGAAACTCCCATGTTTTTGCTCTTATATGTGGATGATATATTGCTCATTAATCCTTGCATTAAAACTGTGAAATATGTGCAAAAATGCCTTTGTGATAATTTTGATATGAAAGGCCTAGGTGATGCTAGGAAAATTCTTGGCATGAACATTGATAGAAATAGAGAGAAATCCACTCTTGTGTTGCATCAATCTGTTTATGTAGAACAAGTTCTCAAGAAATTTAATATGGAAGATTATAAGCCTGTTAACGTGCCTCTCGCTTCTCATTTTGTGTTAAGTAAGGATCAGTCCCCAAAGACTGACTCTGAAATGTTTGAAATGCAAAATGTGCCTTATGCCAATGCTATTTGGCTCTGTGATGTACTTGATGATTAGCACGTGGCCTGATATTGCATATGCCGTGTCTTGTTTGAGTAGATACATGGCTAATCCTGGATTACCTTACTGGGAAGCACTTAAGTGGCTTCTCCGGTATTTAAAATCCACTATGAATAGTGGTCTGACTTTTGGCAAGTCAGCAAATTGTGTGAAATGTGTGAGTTACGTGGATTCAAACTATGCGAATGATAGAGATAATAGGAAATCCACAACATCTTATGTGTTTACTTTATGTGATTCATGCATTAGTTGGAAATCTCAGCTTCAATCCATTGTTGCTTTATCTACAACTGAATCTGAATATATTACTGCAACTGAAGCTATGAAAGAGGCTATATAGTTAAATGGTGTGTTGTTTGAGATTAAATTTATTGATGATAAGCCTATGGTCTATTTTGATAGTCAATCTGCTATTCAACTGTGTAAAAATCCTATGTTTCATGATCGAACTAAGCATATTGACGTAAGATTCCATTTTATTCGGGATGTTGTTGAAAAATGAGAAGTTTTGCTTGATAAGATCCCCTCTGAATTTAACCCTGCAGATATGGGCACTAAGTGCCTTCCAGTTGCAAAGCTGATGTCCTGCAAAAGATCACTGAACTTTGATCTTGGTTGAATTCTTTTGTGTGAGCTTTATATGATGGTATTCTAGTCTTGGGACTGGATACTTTATTTGTTTTCTGTGAATTCTTACTTGTTTTTTATGTGTTGGTTAGCCTTTTCCATTGGTACTGTGCTAGATTGCATCTCAGTCAAGGATAGTCATCAAGTGACTTGAGATGATTTGCAAAAGGGTTGGTCTCTAGTGTTGAGACTGAGTTCAATACGCATAGTATTGTTCTCTCCCTCTCTTGTCTTGTCTTCATGATAGACGGGAGTAAAAATAGACGATGATGATATTCATGTTAAGGTGTGCGGTGTTTTCTTCCTTGGCGACTTAATGATCAGTGGGCCAAAGGTGGAAATGTGGAAATTTGGCCCAATGATCTTTAATGGGCTATTTAATTATTTGATGGCCAATTTCCCTAATCAGCCCATTAACCCCTAAATTAGCCCTAATTATCTTCTCCTTCACGATAAAACTCTTGGAGCCGCTACTGTTTCATTAAGCTTGAGATAATCACACTAGAGAGGGCTCTGCTATTCCCAATCGAGACTCATCGCCGGATTCCATTCTTTGGTCTCCTGTTAGGCATTGAGAGTGTGTTCAAGCTTCGTGAGAGAGAGTATCGTGTTGACTTGATCGATTTCTTCTCTTCTTCTGTTCGTTCTTGGACTGTTGTAGCCTGTTCATGGTTGGGCTTGTTTGATCGTTTCTGTTGCCGGAAGGAACACTGCCCCTCTTGGATCCTGAGCCATTATCTACTTCAAATTCTCCGATTTCTTTTTCTTCTATCGATATTTTTTGTTCTCTTCATTATTTCTATTATTCATACACATATCAATATATATATATATATATATACTACTCTAAATTGCTATATATATATATATTTTTCATATATCGCTATTCTTCTTTCAAGGATCTGTTTTCATCTTGAATCTCCTCTAATCTCTTGGTGTTTTGTTTACTGTTTGCAGGCTCGTTCATCACCGAAGAAGACTGCCGGTGTTGCTGTCTCGTTTGCCGGAGCCGTCAATGCCTGCTGTGATCGGTCATTACCGGAGAAGATGTCCCTGCAACGCAGCTGCTGTAGTGGGGGCAGAGAAGTCGATCAACATAGCTGCTGTTGTGTACATCGACGGCTGAAGTTATAGTCGTCGAAGCGGGCGATCTGATTTGTTGCTGTCAAGGCAGAAACATTGAGCCGTGAACATTGAAGAATCGCAGCAAGTCTTTGGAGCCCTTCAACGTCGCTGTTGTTGTCCTGTGATTGAAAGAGAGAGCTGCACACCGCCTAAGTACAAGGCCGAATCTGCTGCTTTGCTGTTGCTGCAATCTGTGAATAGCTGCGACCATTGCAGCTAATTTTCTGAGAAATCACAGTGAAAATCCTTCGAGAAGAATCTGCCACAGAACCTGTCGATGCCCAGGTGAACGTGCGGCTGACCCGTTGAGTCGGGAACCAAGTTGATGAACCCTGGCAAGGCTAGGATACCCTACAGTAACAGTAAAAAACAATACTAGTTTTTATATATCTAAAAAAATAAAATTAGTTCATATATTTGATGTCGGTTGATGTGAGCGTTCGCACGGCTATACGCATGTATTAGAATTTCGCCCAATTTTAATTTTGTGTTGTAATTATACCAGAATATAAAATTGTGTTATGGGTGTTAAATTGTAATATGTAAGGTTAATGTTTAATGAAAAAAATCATATTATTTACAGTAGTTATCCCATTTTTATCCAAAACAAATTCATAAATATTCATAACTTGTGCGGGTGCGAATCTCCAGACCCACATACAAAAAGATTCCTAATGATAAATATATCGTCTCCTCCGTGATACCTCTTTTATATATATTAGTTTTGCACCCGTATGATGCACTACAACTCAATCGAAATAATTAAAAACAATTCATATCATATGTTTCTGTGATAGATAAATAAATAAGCGAGGTAAAAAATTATAGAATATTATGGGAGTAATTTTCAATATATTAATTTAAAATTTTCATTTATTATTAAAGAAGTCGTAATAGTTATACTATATAGATCTTCCAAAGACAATTATACACTACAACTCTTCCGAAGACAACCAATACGAATTAAATTTTGAAGATTCATGCAGGAATTTATCTCTTTCAAAGACAACCAATTAGGCAACAATACAAAAGAAACAGGTTTTCATCTAGGAAGTTGCCCCCCAAAAAAAATCCATAAAAAAGAATAGTGAAAGAGCTAAAATTAATATTTCAATTGGCATAAGCAAAATAGATTATAGAAAAAATTGGTGGAGCCTCATTTCTTGATTGCACAACCACAGAAGTAGCTTGGGATTAATATTATTAGTTGGATGAAGAAAGCTACAATAAAAGGAAAATTCGCAATAGCCAAGCTAACACTCAATATAGAACACATCATGTGCCATTATGTTAAAATGATAAAGAGAAACTAATATAAAATGTTTGTACCCTTAAACAACCTGAGATTTAAATTCCTCAACTGTCATACAGATCATCTCAACACTCTAATTATTCAAAAACAAAGTATATACATTTCAAATAAGGGTGAGTATTGAAGGCCGATCATCTCATATCATGAACTTAAGAAAAGTACAGTAGGAACATTGGATATAAATTATGCACTAACCATTTAATAGACAATCGTTAATGTATTTTGAAGAATTCAAACACCACAAAGCATACACTTATATTAGGAAAAAGAGGGTACCTGTTTTATTGAACTGACCAACACAAAGATGAGATAACTCATATATTAGTAACCACGTTCTATCCAAACATGATTGAAATTTTTGAAACTATATGATTCGTCTAGCATAAACCTCATACCTAGAACAAAAAACTGCATCAAGAAAAACTCCTAATATATATTGAAGAAACCAAACTCTCGGTTCTGACAGAGTTGTGATCAAAGTTGTATCTAAAGTTGGGATAACTTTGTATATGCAGCGGAATTTAGAAACACACAATGGATTGGAAAATTTCACGAGATTATATTTCTATAATCTCGCGAAGTGCCTCAGGGTAAAAGATTCACTATATGAATTTGTGAATTACAAAAACACTTCGAGTAAACTCTCACTAAACTTAAGACACTTTATCTCTTTCTTCGCAAAGGTCGTGACTAAAGTTGTCTTAACTAACACTCGAAGAAAACTAATATCTCTATAAATAGATCTGATTTATATATCTGGATTCGTATCTAACACTATACAACTGATCCCTATTTATACAAAGCAATATACTTGGCCTCTACTCATATGTCTTGCACGAACCGCACTCTTATCATCATCCTTGACTTTAGCCGCAAGCAACAACCTTTCCATAGATATAGGAACAACCATATCTTGGACTTTATCTTCAAGACTTGGTCAAATCACATGTCCATCCATATATTAAATTTCCTGCAAAATAAAAGAAAGACAAAAACAAAAACTATATCTAAAATAATAACAACCCACACGGTTTCAACAATCTCCCCCTTTTTGTCTTTCTTCCCAAAACAACTTCAAACATGCAACATCATCAAATCATAACAGAACTCCCCCTAAACAGAACTCCCCCTAAATATGTACTTAAAACATAAGAACAAGTCACAACTAAAACAAATACAGTTACTTCCCCTGTCATGCACACTTCACTCCCCCTTTCATGCATACTTCCAAAAGATATCATACACATATTCAAAACATACTTAGATAACCATATGATATGATAAAAACAACTAAATGTCAGCAACAAAAACATCAACAAAAGAAAGATCTTATCAGATCTTTAGCAAACATATAGTTGTTTAAAACAAACATAAAATAAACATAGTGTTAAAACACAAAAAAACACAATAAATTGTTTTGAGAAATTGTTTTGATAAAACATCAGCACAACAAAACTGCAACAGTCTGCAGTCTTCCTCCTTCTTCTTTTCTTCGACTACTCCTCCTCTTGCGTATCAGTTTCCTCCTCTTCACTTGCTGCTGCCCTTTCCCTTCCTTTGCCTCTGCTACTCCCTTCTCCACCACCAGTTTCTCCCCATTTTTGGGAAGAAAGAAGACGCTGGAATACTTTTCTTTGCTTGGCAAAGATCTCAATCTGGGCAGTGTAGAGATCAATTTGTTCCTGCAAAACAAATATAGAGATAGAACAAAGATGATCTGAAGATGGAGGAGCAGTCTCAGCAGCATCACTCCATGGAAGATCACGAGTTCTGGATTCAGCAAGAAAAGCCTTTTGAATAGTCTGGAGAGGAAGTCTGGCCGTGAGAATATCCTTCTTTGTGGGCTTAAACCCTTGGTCCAGAAGCATGTTGTAAATGAGAGAGGGGACAACCAACTTTTTGTTGGACTTTGTCATGGTAATTTCGGCAATTGAATTGAAAATATGTTGCCCTAAATTCACTTTTTCTCCCATATACACCTTATACAATAGGCAAACATACTCGAATGGCACCATCGTTGTGTTAGAAGTAGGAATCCAGTTTGACACAGAGATTTTGTGAAGTGTTGAGAACAATGATGTGAGAACCGAAGCAAGTCTATTCGGCTTCTTGTTAGCCACCCACATCTCAGTTTGGCCACTAGTTAACATATCAGCCATCTTAGCCTCCAACTCCTCATCAACCCCCTCATCAGCTTCAATAACATTAGGTATTCCCAAAAATTTGTTAATCCTAGCAGGAGTAACGATGAATACCTTTCCGCGCACAAAGACTTTACCATATTGTTTAGAAGCTGGATTCCCAAAATCATGTGTCAAATTTGCATAGAAATACCTAACTACTTCAGCAACATACGACCTAGCATAAGTTACATTCCCCAACACTTTTCTTTTCTTCAAAAATTCAACCAAATTATATCCAGAAAAATCTTTTAAATCTACTGCTCGATCATTCAAGATTTCCCTATTCTTAAAGAATTCCCAATTACGCTTAGCAAGATCTGAATAAAATAAAATTGAGTTAGCCTTTGATACCTCTAAATCCGAATCAGAATCAGCATCTTCCTCAGTTTGAGCAACAACCCGCTTAGCTTTCTTCACAGCTTTTCCACGACCTTTCGAGGGAGAAGAGAAAGAGATCTTTCTTTTGCCCTTCTTCGAAGCAACAGTCTCTTCAACTTCATCATCAGCTTCAGAATCTGAAAGAGTCTGTTCACCCGCATCATCATCTGACATCTCTTCTTCACCCTCCTCCTCCTCTTCAGCTTCACTGATGATCTCAATTGGCTCCACTGGAGTTCTCGAGGAACTACCAGTCACATGAAGACGCTTGGACCGTCTAGTCGGAGGAACCTTCTTCGACTTGGTCGATTTCTTCTTAGGCGGCGTATGTGTTGGAGTAGATTTCTCAGGTACCTCCTCCTTAGCATCTTCGTTAATTTCAGAAAATGAAACCTCAATTGGACCTTCATTGTATGTATTCCCTTCGTTAGAAGGAAAAAGAGGGTCTAGGGTTTCCTCGGCGAGCACCGGAGTGTCAAGGGCCTCTCCGGCGGTGAGAATCGGAGTATCAAGAGGTTGCATAATGACACCATCAGGGGCGAGTATTATTGCTTGCGATGAGTCGACCGTCGGAGAGGAGGCTGGTAGCGCAAGCGGGTGCGATTGAATCTCAGAGCAACTGGCAATCTCTGGAGAAATCTCCATCGGTGTATTTCCTCTAGACGGAGAGAGAAGCACTTTAGGTCGAAGAATTGGGGTGGAATCAGGCGACAGAAACCGAAAAGGGTTAGATATGATAGGTTGCGGTGGAGAGAACAAAGGCTGGGGGGAAAGGTAGATAAGTGCGCTTCGGGGTCGTTGAAGAGTTCCTGAATCTGTCTTAGCTTATCGGGATTCATGACGAAAGAAGACGGAAAGATTTGGGAGATGAAAAGGTTTGGAAAGGTTCTTGGAATAGTGAATCGAGAACAACAAAATAGAAAGAATCTGGGAGAAAGTGACTGGAGAGAGAGAGAGAGAGACTCTTTTATATTAAAAGATGTATGATTTGCCAAAAATAAGAGTGAATATATAGGATAGATAGATACCCGCCCCCTTCAAAATAGAAATCAAATACATTAAAGATATAGTCAAACCAGATATTAAAGATATAGTCAAACCAGATATTAAAGATAGAGTAAGATATACTTCCAGATACATTCAACTGACTTTCAAAATTTTTCCGATTTTTTTTATTTTTATTTTTTTTTAATAAACCAACTATTGTCAAGAAAATTTTATTATCAGAATGCTTTTGATGCATCATAGAAAACTTTTCAAGAAGAGAAACATATGATAAATAGATGAATAAACAAAAGAATCTTATCAAAACCATTTATCTAAGATCTTTGATCTAGTTATATGATTTTATAAGAACGATCATGGTTTCACCTTGATACAGGCTTTTTCATCCTCGAATCTATTCAACTTCACAGTTAACTATGATATACCAAAAGTGTGACAACAGTTGGGTCAACTGTACTTTTCATATAGAACACAAGCCAAGAGATTTCCTCAAAATTGAGAATCTCTCATAGCTTAAAGCTTTTGTAAATAAATCAGCCAGTTGATTATCTGTACTAATATACTCTAACTTTAATAACTTCTTTTAAACTAAATCCCTAATAAAATGATACCTTAAATGAATGTGCTTGGATTTGGAGTGATGAACGGGGTTCTTTGCAAGGTTGATGGCACTTGTATTATCACAGAGCATCACCAAGGAATTGCTTTCCAGGCCATAATCATCCAGCATCGACTTCAGCCATATCAATTGAGTTGAACAGCTCCCAGCAGCCACATATTCGGACTCGGTTGTGGACAATAAGATACAATTTTGCTTTTTGTTGTGCCAAGAGATGAGGTTGTTTCCTAAGTAACAACATCCTCCACTTGTACTCCATCTATCATCAATTTCTCCAGCCCAATCAGCATCACTGTATCCAACAAGATCCGTTGTTGTGTCCTTTGTGAACCATAGGCCCAATTCACAAGTTCCGGCCATATACCGAATGATCCTCTTGACCGCCTTAAGATGTTCCTCCTTGGGACAAGACTGAAAATGAGCACATGCACACATACTGTACATGATATCAGGTTGACTTGCAATTAGATAGAGAAGACTCCCGATCATTGATCTATACAAAGTTGGATCAACTTCAGGTCCAACTGCATCCTTTGACAACTTTTCAGTTGTGCTCATTGGAGTCCTCATGTGTTTTGCATTCTCCAAACCAAACTTCTTTACAAGGTTTTTGGCATATTTTGTCTGTGAGACGAAAACACCATTTTCCTTTTGTTTGACTTGAAGTCCAAGGAAATTACTAAGCTCACCGACCATACTCATTTCAAAAGTTGTGGACATTGCTTCAACAAATTCCTTTAAAGCTTTCTCACTTGTCGACCCAAACATTATGCTGTCGACATAGATTTGAGCTATTGTAAGCATGTCTTTATCTTTCTTGGGGAATAAAGTTCTATCAGCATGACCCCTGGAAAAACCAAACTCAAGCAAGAATTCAGTTAGCCGACTATACCAAGCTCTTGGAGCTTATTTTAGTCCGTATAAAGCCTTATGTAATTTATATACATAGCTTGGGTTTGTTGGATCTTCAAAGCCTTTGGGTTGTTCCACGTAAGCTTCTTTTTCCAAAATTCCATTGAGAAAAGCCGCCTTAACGTCCATCTGGTGAAGAGTGATATTAAGGTAACAAGCAATGGCAAATAAAAGCCTAATTGACTCTATTCGTGCAACCGGAGCAAAAGTTTCATCATAGTCTATACCTTCTACCTGAGTATAACCTTGGGCAACTAAGCGAGCCTTATTTCTGATGATATTCTCAAATTCATCAGTTTTATTTTTGAATATCCACTTAGTCCCAATAACATTTACTCCAGAGGGTCTGGGCACATGTGTCCAGACTTTGTTTCTCACAAACTCGAGTAATTCGACCTGCATTGCACTAATCCAAAACTCATCTTTTAAGGCTTCGGTTGCATTCCTAGGTTCAATCATGGACAGAAACACGACACTACCAACTTCATTTATGACACACGACAAACACACCATCCTTACCATTTTCCTTGTGGCTGGTAATGACTTTACCTCTTGTTCGGACCCCTTCGTGAACATCTCCAATGACTTGGTCAATTGGATGATCTTTGCGAATTCTCTTCAGAGGGTCTCTTCGAACACTACCTTGAAATACTTCTGGGATTTCTGAATCGTCAAGATCAGGATCTGATTCAGGTTCATCGGAAGATGTATCCTTGTTTGTCGCTGAAGTGGACTCAATTTCAGAATCCACTTGTTCCGCATCGGTATTTCCTGTATTTTCCTGAATCTCAATTACACCATCAGTATCATCAGTAGAAGTATACAAACTAGCCATATCATCAAATCTTATATTTACACTCTCCATTACAATTTTGGTCCTGAGGTTATAGACATGATAGGCATGACTGTTAAGTGAGTAACCAATGAACACACCTTTGTCACTTTTAGGGTCAAACTTGTAAAGATAGTCCCTATCATTCAAAATATAACAAACACAACCAAATACATGTAAATATTTCAGGTTGGGTTTTTTACCATTCAGAATCTCGTATGACGTCATGGTGGTTCCAGTTCTTAGGTTTACTCGATTACTTACATGACATGCAGTATTTAAAGCCTTAGCCCAAAACTGTTTAGCCAACTTCCTTGAGTGCAGCATTACAGTGGCCATCTCTTGTAAAGTTCTATTTTTTCGCTCGGCCACACCATTTTGCTGAGGTGTCTTTGAGGATGAGTATTCATGATGAATACCTTCTTTTGTACAGAAGTTGAGGAGTTGAATATTCTCAAACTCCCTCCCATGATCGGATCTCAACCTCTTAACACAAGCGAGATAAAAGTTTTAGATCGTAGCATACAATTCTAAGAAGGTATCATACGTTTCACCTTTATTTCTTAAAAATTTCACCCAAGTATACCTTGAAAGATCATCTACAATGACAAAAGAATACCTCTTACCTCCAAGGCTTTCAACTTCAGACGGTCTCATAAGGTCCATATGAAGTAGTTCGAAGCAGCTTTGAGTTGTGAAAGGTCTCTCAGAAGTTGTCACAACAGGGTGCGATGCTTTGACTTGTTTTCCCTTTTGACAATCTCCACAGAGACTAGGACTTGCAACTTTCAACTTGGGAACTCCTAGAACAACATTTAGTCTTTGGAGATTCTTTATGTTACGAAAGTTGGTGTGTTCTAATTTTTGGTGCCAAAGTTGCACCTCATTCACCTGCGCACTTAGACAACTGTTTTTGTTAGTCTCATAGATATTATTGGAAGACCTTACCCCTGAGATCACATGGTTCCCGTTGTTGTCCATCATAGTACAACTTTCTTTATCAAAGATGATGCTGAAGTTGTCATCACACAGTTGACTGATGCTAATGAGATTTGCTGTCAGCCCTTAAACATGTGACACATTACCCAACTTTGGGAGTCCAGGACTGTCCAAGGTTCCGCATCCTACAATTTTGCCATTTGATCCTCCTCCAAAGGTTACTTCGCTACCATTTACTCTTTGATAGTTTGATAGGTAACATCTAGAACCAGTCATGTGACGTGAGCATCCGCTATCAAAGTACCAAGTAGTTGAGTTATTATCTGTTGATGCAGTAAAGACCACTTGGCAGATAACTGTGGCAGTAACTTTGGGTCTCCATACCAATTTCTTGGACTTGTTATCCTTGCTTGTAAGGATAGGATTTGACGCTTGTTTCCTCATATGCATCTCCTTTTGGTGTTCCTGCAAGAACCTATGACAGAAGGGTTTAATGTGTCCAGGGATGAAACAATAGTGACAAATGTATCTTCTACCTTTCCTTTTTACTGACGCAGTGGAGGGAACTTCCTTTGCTTTTACAAATGATTTTCCATAGGTAGACATGATTTGTGTAAAGGCGGGCTTCACACTTTTATCATAGCCTATCCTATGTGAAGTTACCTGAGTTTGAGCAAGAACCTCATCTAGCTTGAAAGTACTGGTGTTGAGTCTTTTGAAAGTCTCATTTGCATGGTTGAGCGGGATCCTCATATTGTCAATCTCAGCGTCTTTCTTTGTCAGCATTACTTCCAGCTTTGCCAGTGATGCCTTCTGGATAGTGCTTTCCTCATTACGTGATTCCACCACTTTGCACTGTTTGCTCCACTTTAAGTATAACTCTTTGTAGAGTCCCTGCATCTTTACCAGTAACTCCAATGTTTCTTCTTCAGAGACTTCTTCCTCCTCATCTGCAGTAGTTATAACAATGTTGAAACAAAAAAGAGTTTTGTAATAGGACTCATCATACCTTTCAGAAGTTATCTCAACTTCAGTGTGACTTGACTTATTCTCTTTAACACATCCTGCAGTTAAGGCTGCGTGCTCTTTTGGTGCATCATCTGGTATCTCCTCTACATAAATTCCTGAAGTGTCTAGCTCACTGTCACTAAGAGATAGAAAATTAACTTGTTTCCCAAGTTTTCTAAAAGTGTTTGGACACTCATTTACAAAGTGCCCATATCCTTTGCACTCATAACATTGAACAGTAGAGAAGTCTTTCACTTCCTTTGGTCTGAAATGGTCTGATACAGCACGCTTTATGATCTTTGGTTCCTTTTCAGGTGTGTTCAATCTTTCGTAGAGAACCAAGGATCCGGAAGAATCATTTCAAAGCTTGCGTTATTCACCACCTCCCTTTTGTTGTTTCCCTCTGCTAGCTCGAATGAGAGTGTTAAGTCTTCTGGTAAGAAGAGCATAATCAGGATTCTTTTCATTGATTTCTTCAAGATCTTCATCCTCTTCTTCGTCATAAGCTGAGGTTGACTTTGAAGTTGTCCCGACAGTTAAGGCAATTCCCTTCTTCTTATGTCCACCTTTTTCATTCAATTCCATCTCGAAGGTCTTCAAGTCATTCATCAGTTTAGTAAAGTCCAGGCATCCAGTATTCGAAGCCGTATCAATTGCAACTACCTTCATGTCAAAACGAGGTGTTAGCGTCCTCAAGACTTTTGAGACTAACCTTTTGTTTGTGATTGGATCACCAAGATCAGTGCATTCATTTGCTATCTCAAGCAGCTTGTTGCAGTAGTCTCCAACGGTTTCATCATTCTCCATTTTCATGTTTTCAAATTTCATGGTAAGAATCCGATGCCTCGATTCTTTAATTCCGACATCACCTTCACAATGTTGCTGAAGTATATCCCACGCTTCATTGGCCGACTCACAATTTCTTATGAGTTTGAACATTTGAACATCTAAGGAGGATTGAATTGCGTTGAGTGCCTTATCATTGAAGGTAGCTTCTTTATTTTGTTCCCTGGTTCATTTTGACGGAGGGGTGCGGTACGAGTCTCCATCAGCATCCACGATTTTAGGATGCGTCCATGTTTTTTGTACGGCATTCTATGCTCTTGCATCAATCGATTTGATGCATGATCTCATTCGAACTTTCCAGAAAGAATAGTTCATGCCATCCAAAACAGGAGGTTTGTTGAACAACGGGTTCGTGTAATCCATTGTGCCTTGCGAAAACAAGATCACCACTTAGTGTGTCAAGTGTCTGCTCTCGATGCCAATTGAAGAAATCAAACTCTCGGTTCTGACAGAGTTGTGATCAAAGTTGTATCTAAAGTTGGGACAACTTTGTATATGCAGCGGAATTTAGAAACACACAATGGATTGGAAAATTTCACGAAATTATATTTCTATAATCTCGCGAAGTGCCTCAGGGCAAAAGATTCACTATATAAATTTGTGAATTACAAAAACACTTCGAGTAAACTCTCACTAAACTTAAGACACTTTATCTCTTCCTTCGCAGAAGGTCGTGACTAAAGTTGTCTTAACTAACACTCGAAGAAAACTAATATCTCTATAAACAGATATGATTTATATATCTGGATTCGTATCTAACACTATACAACTGATCCCTATTTATACAAAGTAATATACTTGGCCTCTACTCATATGTCTTGCACGAACCGCACTCCTATCATCATCCTTGACTTTAGCCACAAGCAACAACCTTTCCATAGATATAGGAACAACCATATCTTGGACTTTATCTTCAAGACTTGGTCAAATCACATGTCCATCCATATATTAAATTTCCTGCAAAATAAAAGAAAGACAAAAATAAAAACTATATCTAAAATAATAACAACCCACACGGTTTCAACATATATGATTTTTTCAATATATCTCTTCATATGATGAGAAAAAGGACCTATGTATTCCATAAACTTAGGAGTTGAGGGGCAATTTATTTGCACAATTCACTTCCAATTTTTTTTAATTTCCTCCTAATTCTTTGTCCTTGTATCCTCCAATCCTTCTTTCTTTGACTAACTTTTTCTTGTAATTCTTCTCCTCTACCAATTTCTATCCAATCTTTACTCATACTCTCATGATTCTGACTTCTCGTAATTCTTCTCATCTACCAATTTCTATCCAATCTTTATTCATATTCTCAAGAAGAAGCAAGTTCAACACAACAACGACTACACCACAGATCTTAAAAAGCTGATTTGATTGTCAAAACATACTATACAACATGTGATAGAACAACACCAAATGAGATCAAGATTTATTCTCGGCGCAAGAAGAAGACGTCATTAGTGTGTTAGAGGATCAGTTATTATTTAATTTTCATTATTCAGCAAGTTATTTTATTACGGGCTTTATGTCTTACGCATGGGCCTTAGTAGCAGTTTCAGTATTTATTTCCTTTATATGGCAAGAGTTAGGGTTATCGAGAAGAATATTGTTTTGAGCGGGTGCAGCTGCGGCAGAACGTTGTGCGTTTCTGTGAATTTGGATTCATTATTGCAAATTGAAATACTAGTTCTTTTTCTATATATCTTCACTCCATCAATTTGGTGTGTTGAACATGGAAGTTCATGACCAAGACCCGAAGCGGCTCGAAGATAGAGAAGATAGCGGAGGAATTGCAACAGAGGGTGATTATCGTGGAGAGTGCGTTAGTTTCAATTGAGTAAGCCTTGGGAAAGCATGGCCACCAATTCACGGCGATCCTTGCTAAACTGAAGTCAATGGGGCCACACTCGGGAGTGTCAAATATATCTCAGTAAGGTTCGGGTTCAAGGTCGACGACACAGGGGGAAAACGACTCGAGCGCCAATATAACAATGCCAACCCCACGAATTGAGTTTCCGTCATTTGACGGTACAGACCCGATCGTTTGGCTCGCTTAGTTCGAGCAATATTTTTTGGTTCATCACACACTCATCTGTGTGCAACTGGCTCTTATTGCCATGACCGGACGATCGATGTTTTGGGCCCAATAGGTGTTACGCAGGTCAACTGCCATCATGTGAGCGCAGTTTACACGAGAGTTAGTGGAACACTTTAGAAACCTCTCTGTGGTAAATGCTTACGAAACTATGCATTTAACTCGCTAAACGAGTTCTCTGGAAGACTATCTGACGTTAATTGAAGAGCGAGTTTCCCAACTACCTTTTCTTTCTCCGGAGCACTATTTAGGATGGTTTTTTGGGGTCTTCAGACGGAGCTTCAAGATAGAATTCCAGATTCCAAAATGACTGATGTTTACGCAGCGATTCAGGCAGTGCGGCGACTTGCTCGTTTGCACAAGCAGGTTGGGGTGCCACCGCCGAAATCCAATTTTTCTTCAGGGCCTTTCTCGCGCCTTACTACGACCTTTCGGAGTCCCTCAATGCTGGTGAGTGGGCCGGCTCAAACGGGGGCCCCAACACATTCCCACTACTCATCATCAGCATCTGCACCACGAGAGAATCGTAATACCCATCATCTCACACCGGCAGAAGTGCAAGAACATAGGGTGAATGGAAAATGTTATCGATGTGGAGAATGTTACAGTCTGTTACATATATGTACCACTAAATACCTCACAGTGATCCTGGATGTAGAGGAGGAGATCTCAACAGAGGAGGAGGAGAGATGGGAGCAGGACATCAACCCCGAGGTTGACCAACCTGATCCTACAGTCGAGTGTAGAACTTCAACTATCTCGATTGTCCTCCCATGGGTTTGATGGGGCACAAACCCTGAAACTATTTAGTACGGTGCAGGGACAATGCATGCTAACGATGATTAATAGTGGAGCCAGCCACTGTTTCATCTCTGACCACGTGGCTCGTTCCATGAATCTGCCAGTTGATTCTTTAACAGTTGTTGACGTTGTGCTTGGTGATGGAACAAGAATCTGGACTCGGGGTATCTGTACAGCGGTGCCCTTCATTATCTCTGAACACACGTTCTACATTACTTGCTATGTTTTTCCTCTTCACAGTGTTGATGTGATCCTATGAGTTTCGTGGTTAGCCTAACTAGGTGATGTGATAGCAAATTGGGTCAAATTGACAATGAATTTTTAGATAGATGGACAAACTATGAGTTTACGAGGCGATCCAGCATTTACTCGGTGCGAGTGCATGTCGGCCGATATCAGTCAGTTTGCAAAAGGTAACGAGGCATGGTTTCTTTGGGCCATAGATAGCACCGACAGCTCATCGGTAGAGGCCTGCATGGTGTAGACAGAGCTAAGAAAGCGGAGCTCAAGATTTCATTCACATATTTTTTAGCTGTCATATAATTGCTGACTGGTCTTCCTCCTTCCCGTCCTTATGACCATCGCATTATGTTGCAGGAAGGAGTTCCACTGGTTTCTGTTTGACCATACCGCTACAACCACTTACAAAAAGACGAGATGGAGAAATTAATGGCTGAAATGCTAATAGCTGGAATCATTCAGATGAGCACCAACCCATATTCCAGCCATGTCCTATTGGTGCGCAAAAAAGATGGTTCGTGGCAGTTCTGCGTCGACTATCGGGCCCTGAATAAAGTGACAGTGGCAGACAAGTATCCCATTCCAGTGATTCAGAAGCTGCTTGATGAATTACATGGGGCTCGGTGGTTTAGTAAGCTTGATCTGTGGGCTGGGTATCATCAGATTAGGATTGCTCCCGAAGATGTGCCGAAAACTGCTTTTCAGACACAGTCCGGCCACTACGAGTTCTTGGTCATGCCGTTTGGGTTGACCAACTCTCCAGCCACCTTCCAATGTGCCATGTACAAAAATTTTGGGCTATCTCTGTGGAAATTTGTCCTTGTTTTCTTTGATGACATACTCATCTACAACACCTCCTGAGAGGAGCACTTACGCCATCTATATCAGGTACTCACTATTTTGCAAGATCAATCTTTCATTATTAACCCGAAGAAGTGTGGGTGGGGCACATCATAGGTGGAGTACCTCAGTCACATCATGTCGAGCGACGGTGTCCAGATAGACCCTGTAAAGATTAGTGCTATCTTGAAATGGCCCAACCTTGCTTCCTTACAGAGTCTGCACGGCTTTCTGGGCCTCACCGGGTATTATCGTCGCTTTATTCGTGACTATGGTAAGGTAGCCGCACCTTTAACAGCCTTGCTCAAGAAAGATAACCTAAAGATGTGGAGCTGGCCGGTGGCAGCGGAGGAAGCATTTCTGGCCCTAAAAACAGCCCTCACTACTGATCCAGTTTTGAGGATGCCCGATTTTTCTCAACCCTTTGTGATCAAGTGCGATGGGTCGGGAGGGGGCCTTAGCGCAGTTCTTATGCAAGAAAATCACCCAGTCTTCTATTTTAGTAGAGGGTTGTCAGAGCGTTTGTTAGCTAAATCAGCTTACGAGAAAGAATTAATGGCGCTCGTCCTAGCTGTCCTACATTGGCGACCCTATCTCTTGGGTAGGCGTTTCCTTGTCCGGACCGATCAGTGGAGTTTGAAACATTTGTTAGCTCAGGCGTTGACTGTAGCGACCCGAAACTTTTTATAAAATTTGCTACATTTTTCCAAAAAATAAAAATAAATTTTATAATGCATGTTATGTTATGATTATTTTGGTTACGTCCTATAAGTCACGCCTATATCATTTTGAATTATATTATTATTAAGATTATAATTGTCATCATTAAAGTTATTGTTTTGTCATTATTAATATTATTTTATAAATATTATTATATATCTATTTTATTTTATTTTATTTTATTTTTAATTGTTCGATTCATTTTCATAAATAGCTTAAATTCTATATTTCCATTTGTGTAACCCAATAATCATTTATGATCTCAGCCCAATTATCTATTTT
Source organism: Perilla frutescens (assembly GCA_026008535.1). Classification (NCBI taxonomy): domain Eukaryota; kingdom Viridiplantae; phylum Streptophyta; class Magnoliopsida; order Lamiales; family Lamiaceae; genus Perilla; species Perilla frutescens. Next base: position 38,389,516 of record BRKX01000012.1, read on the forward strand.
AACTTGAGTCCATTTCAATTATTTCTCTAGCCCAATTTCCTTAAGCCCAAAATGGGTCTTCTTCTTCGCTGAGACAGGGAACTCAAAAGTTCCGTTTTCCTCTTCAATGAATCGAATATGGAGCGTCGCCCCTCATTGCCGCACTTATTTTATCTAACCGTTTCTGGCGTTTTTCATCAGCCAAGGCTTGCAGATCCTTCAAAAATGAATGCAAGATATTAATAATGAGACTTATCAATTCCATATCCGACACTATAAAAGGATACTCAATTGTTCCATTTCAATCATTAATCTCAAAATCACTCTCTCTTCTAAGCATCTATAGAGCAGTTGAGATTTTCTTCCCTTTTGAGGTATTTTTCGCATTCTCAATTTTTTTTTCATTTCATTTGGGGAGTTGAGGGCGGCGACTGTCGAAGGTGTGGTAGGATTGCTGCTGCGGCGAATCAGACTGAAGTTGATAGAGTAGTAATGGGAGGTGAGAAAGTTTGAATATGTTCCAAACATGTGATGGGTGGCAATCGGAATTGAGGAAGAACAGTGTTGCAAATAGATCTGGGGAAAAAGTAGTTCTGGGCATGGATGGAGAATCAAGAGAGAGAGAGAGAGAAAATAAAATTTTGTTCATTTTCTTTGTGTTGTCCGAGAGTTGCAATATGGAGAGAGAGATTTTGTTTAGTTATTTGAATGGGCTAAAGGTTGTAGTGGGCCGAGAGAGTGGTGGCTGACTTTGGGCCATATCATATTTATTTTATTTATTTACTATTTATTTATTGATACTTATTTATTATTATTAATTATCAAATTATTTATATTATTAGGCGGCGCGTTGATTAACTAACCGTACTATTTTCCAAGTCAAGTTCAAGTCAAGGTGGGGGATCCGATGTAACGCACATTTTGTATTTATCCTTATTATACTTTTATGCAGGTTCATATTTATTAACCTACAGATTAAAATAATTATTATTGGCTGACGAGCTGCATATGTCCCGAATTTAGCCTGGGGCCACTTACAATTTAAATTGTTATAATTATATAATTTAGATAAATGCGGTCACCACTGAGTCAATAATGCTCACCCCAAAACTATTATTCATTTCAGGATGATGCCGGGCGATGGATGCGCGTGACGAGATGATGGTCGTCAAGAAAATAAATATTTATCTTTTAATATTTCCACTAAAAAACTCTGAATAAATATTTTAATGTTATTTAATAAAGTGATGTTTTATTATCTTTTATTATTTATTGTTATTATTTATTTTATGAAAAATTGAGGCGTGACATTGACTACCCCGACGCAACAAAATTGGGCGGCCAAGTTCTTGGGGTTCGATTTCGAGATTATGTATAAGGAGGGGCATGTGAATGCGGCGACCGACGCTCTATCATGTTGGGAGGATGAATGGGAATACGTCGCGTTGTCCGTACTTTGGTGGCTGGACTAGCAAGCGTTGCAGGCCACTGTAAGGGCTGATCCCGGACTATACCGCATTCTGAACCACCATCAAAAAAAGGAGAGCTGGGGCCCAAGCATTTTAGCTGCTCCTATGGGACGCTTTTCTATAAGGGTCGCATTGTGCTTCCCCTAGATTCTTCGTGGACGAATCAGTTGTTGGTAGAGTTTCATACCACCCCGCTGGTGGTCATTTGGGGGCATTCCGCACATATCACCGACTTGCAAGCAATTTCTATTGGCCGGGGATGATGAAATCAGTGGTGGCATTTGAGGCGGCATGTAACATCTACCAACGAAGAAAATACAAAGCGAAGAGTACGACATGCTTACTTTACTTAGCCCATTGTCAATCCCTGATCGCGTTTGGGAAGATATTAGCATGAATTTTATTACGAGTTTGCCTCGGTCGGGTGGGCTGGACTATGTCTTGGTGGTTGTAGATCGATTTTCTAAGTACTGCCACTTTATGGGGTTGAAACACCCCTTCACAGCGCAGTCAGTGGTGGATGTGTTTGCAAAAGAGGTGGTGCGCCTCCACGGGATCCCTAGTTCGATTGTATCTGATCGTGATCCTATCTTTTTGAGCTCGTTCTGGACAGAATTATTTAAGACAGCAGACACTACCCTTCACATGAGCTCAGCGTACCACCCAAAAATGGATGGCCAGTCGGAGGTAACGAATCGGTGCTTAGAAACTTACCTTCGATGTTTTGCGTCTGAACGCCTAAAGAGCTGGGGAAAATGGTTGTCTTGGGCAGAATTCAGTTTGAACACGGGATTTAATTCCAGCGCTGGTGTGACACCGTTTGAGGCTGTGTATGGTCGGCCTCCACCACCCTTGGACCCTTTTCTTCCCGGTGAGATTCGAGTTCAAGCTTTGGCTGATTCTCTTCGGGATCGTGATGAGGTCCTGACACACTTATGAGAACATCTCGCACGCGCACAGCAGCGAATGGTTCGTTAGGCAAATAAACATCGACAACCTTTGGAGTTTGCAGTGGGTGACATGGTGTACTTGAAGTTCCGGCCGTATCGTCAGAAATCTCTTTTTTCAGCGGCCAATGCTAAGTTGGCACCGCGATTTTTTTGCCCTTTTGAGGTGCAGCGCGTGTGGGCTCAGTGGCGTATCGGTTGAAATTGCCGGACACCTCTAAGGTGCACCCAGTATTCCATGTCTCGCTATTAAAAAGGGCAGTGGGTACAGCAGTAGCGTCCACTGAGTTGCCTGAGGAGTTACTGGCAGTCGATCCTCCTTTCACACCGTCGGACATTGCCTTAAGATGGTGAGCAAGTGGATCAGGTGTTGGTGCAGTGGCAGGGGCAAGGCATTGAGGAGAGTTCGTGGGTTGACGTGGCAGATATGCGAGGACAGTTTCCCGATTTCAGCTTTGTGGCTGTTCCGACCCCAATGGCAATTGATAGAACAACGCCAAATGAGATCAAGGTTTATTCTCGGCGCAAGAAGAAGACAACAGTAGCATGTTAGAGGATTAGTTATTATTTAATTTTCATTATTCAACTAGTTATTTTACTACGGGCTCTATGCCTTACGCATGGGCCTTAGTAGGAGTTTTAATATTTATTTCTTTTCTGTGGCAAGAGTTGGGGTTATCAAGAAGAATATTCTTTTGAGCGGCTGCGGCTGTGGCAGAACGCTGTACGTTTCTGTGAATTTGGTTTCATTATTGCTAATTAAAATACTAGTTCCTTTTCTATATATCTTCACTCCATCTAGGGGTGAGCAAAAAGTACCGAAAATCGAGAACCGAACCAAATTAATTCGATTTTTTTGGTTCGGTTCTTTTCAAAATTCGGTTCGGTTCGGTTCTTTTTCTAGCAAAAATTCAATTTTCGATTTCGGTTCCGTCCAGAGGAAAAGTACCCGAACCGAACCGAAAAACCAAATTTATATATATTAATAATAAAAATACTCAACTTTGTTATACTTTATAGTTTATTCGGCTTTGCTTTGTTGGAATTTACACATTTTTGGACTTTATTCAATTGTTTATTGATATTTTTTGAACTTGAATCTTGATAATTAGTTAATTCATACTTGTATATATTTAATTATATCGAATGAAGAGAATTTAAAGCAAAAAAACTAAATCAGAAAATTAAGAAAAATTTCGGTTCAAAACCGAACTGAACCGAAATATTTCGATCTGGTTCGGTTTGGTTTGGTTTCGATCAGAAATTCGGTTCGGTTCGATTATATTTTTAAAAAATTCGATTTTTTTCGGTTTTAACATTTTTGGGACCGAACCGAACCGAAAAACCGAATGCTCACCCCTAACTCTATCAACATGCACCATTCCAACACACACATTACTACATCTTAAGATAGAATTATTGAACTCTAAAGTTAAATTAACGGCAGCTCGTACAGTGTGTTCATAATTAATTTTTTTGAAATAAATATATACCCTAAAATAGAATCATTATGTGCAACACACTCGCCCGACACTAGCGAAACTAGCGCACCCCGTTCGTAATTAAATTTTTCAAAATAAATATATACCATAAAATGAAATTAGTGAACAATAAAATTAAAATGATTTTTTTAACCTGACGTCTCGCGCATGCTCAACAATCAAATATATATCGTAATTGAAATTATTAAACCGTAATTGAAACGAAATAAAAGTTTTAAGAAATAAAAATAAAAAATATGCCAAGGCACGTACCCTGGGCAAATAGGTGATTTTTTTGGCGGGTTTGGGTGAATTTCACCGGTTCAATGAACTGTGATCGTTAGACCTTCTAGCATACAAGTCTTTGTCTATATAAAAAAAACATGGGTTGAAACTTCAAAAATTTGGAATCAACCATTTTCTCAAAATACCAGTGTCCCGTTTTTGGACAATTAGAATCCAAAGATATGCGACAAGATCCATATCGGATGAACAATTGTAGCAGCAATTTTCAATAGAGAAGCTCAAAACCTGCTCTGAAAATGCTCAAAATGAGAGCTCAGTTGCGAGGCTGCCTTATACTTGCTACATTCAAGGTTGATCTACATCGATCTGCATGCTCAGAAGCAGCAGCCAACCCCACCATTATCGGGCAATTGCTGCGTGTCATTCACCAGAATTGAACATTCAAAGCTTGTTACAAGTGATTATGGTTGGCTTATGCTTCCACCTCACCAGCCGTAGTCATATTATCTGCGAAAGTTGAACCCTGGCCACCGGTTATCATTATGTTCTGAGCAGAAGCAACCCCGTAGGCACCAAATCCAATAGAAGTTGAAGCATCAGCACTATTCTGGTTGACTGCCTGCATTTCTGGTCTTTGCACAACTTGTCCAAATGTATCTTGCCCCAGGAAGCGCTTAGCTTTTGATTTGTGCTTCTTCCCCACCAAATGACTTTGGAAAACAACGAGAGATTCACACTTCACGTTACATAATTCACAAACCAATGGCGCAACTTGTTTTGGTTCAGGCGGCTGAACCAGACGTTTTGCTCGATCAGAAGTCCTCTTCTTTCTGTTGCTCTTACCGCCCCTCAGTTTACGCTTCAACACATGTCCCGTGTGTTCAGCATGATCCACCCTCATCTTTTTGGCTGATTCTTCCTGAGGTTCTACCTCTTCAACCTTGCGTTTTTCTCCTGCAACTTTACTTTCTTCATTAATTTCTTGAGAAGGTAAAACCTCTGGTTGCAGTTGTTGGGTTCCAGACCCCTCGACTCGATCAGGCTGGGGAAGGACTTCTGACTTCAATTCAATGGTAGATGTTTGTTCAGTTCGCCTGCAAATCACCCTTTCGTTGATATTTTGTAACTCTTCGAAAACTTTCAATTTCTTCTTATGTTTCTTCCCATTCATGTGTTGTTGAAGAATCTCAAGGGTATTGCATTCAACTTTGCAGAGTTCGCACGACACAACTTTTGGAGGTGGCAAAACAGATGCCAACTCGGCTGATTTGCCTTGAGTGAATAATTTTCGGTCCACATCAGGTGCCGTTGCACGCTTGCTCTGTGCACAGCCTTTGCCACGTCCACGGGCACGATTTTTGCGGCCTGACACCTTCGGTCTGGGAATATGATGGGTTTCGCCATATGACTGTGACAGGAGTTGAGAAGGGCCTCCTTGGATGTGTAATCCGCTGTGAGCAATTATTGTTTGGTCCTGAAAAGGTGTTGCTGCATTCATAGGCTGAGCATGACCTCCACCACCATGTCCATCAACACGAAACGGATAGCTCGAGACATTTAGTTTTGGACCAAGATGGATATGAGCATCTCCTCCAGGGACTGTTCCATTCATAATGCCAACACCTCCATACAAGGGTTGCACAATCTGCAGAATCATGACTTTAGATTTTCAAAAGTGCAGCTTATTATCAGTTATTTTCCTTTATGCAGCACAACAAATAGAAATTATATAAATGACAACATTCTGAAAGGCTAACTGCTAGTAGAAAAATGCGAAAACACTATTTCCTTTAGTTAATGACTTTTTTCTTTTTTGTCAAAATGAGATATAAAATTATAAAAACAGAAAAGAGTATAAATATGACAAAAAAAACCCCTAATTACCAGAGTGAACTACAAAAAGCTCTTTGCTTTAGCTATTCAATTAAGTCGATGAACATTTAACTCTGTTCGAAGTTACAAACTAGAACAATAACATAGTATATGATACTCTGGATTTTATATTGAAATGGAGCTTCATATTCATGAAGCTGCAATAAGGAAAATGCAAATGATGGGGAGGATTTAAGTTGGAAGGCAGTATCACATATTGAAAAACATTTGGAGTTTAGCATCTTGACTCATTGTTAAAGCACATACACTGCATCTCAATGAGTAACAGGTACACTGATGTTTATTCAAATATTTCAAATTATCAAAACTAATTATTTAACAAAATCAGCACGTAAAGCTATCAAGATCATATATAGATTAAGTTAAAAAAAAGTGCCAAACATATTAATTTAATTGTCATTGTCATAGAAGCCTCATCAGATACCTAAAAAGCTGTAGAAGTAGGGCGTATGTATAGAAACTAAGACTTCTCGAAAGCACAGCACTATAATGAAAAGTGGCGGTGAATACCCTGAACCACAAGAAATCTTAGATTCTTGTTGAACATTTCAATAAGATCGTAAATAAGAGTTTAGTTTTACAGACTCTTCTGGCATACACGAGAATAATGTCAACTAAGAAGTGACACAACCACTCTGGTAACTGACAGGAAAAGTATAAGTTAGAAAGGAAGTGGGTCAGTAACTTCCTTATGGGTGCAAAATATGAAAATAAGAGGGGTTGCAGCCACATTGTCCATTATATGTCTTCAGCAAGAGACAGAACCAAACATTTTGTGGAAATGTAGTAAAACAATTGAGGAAACCGGTTGCTTTAAAGTTCCTAAAAGAAGTTGAAGCCTCCAATTTTTCATGAATAAGAACAGAATCATGTGATGATGATGCTCACATCAGGATATCATCCACGGATCCACCAACCCAACCATTACTCCATTAGAGGAACAGGAGCTACCTAAAAGGACGACAGATACACATTTACTAAATGGCAAAATCTTCCCAGCTCTTGTGACTAGTACTTCTGCAAATGACAAAAACAATTTCAGGAAAATGATCCAAGGTAATAAATATTAAGCTTTACAATGGGCTGTCCAAGCTTGGTTTCATGTTGGCAATAGGACAATGTGACAGCTGGTTAGCCTCGAGCTTAAGCAGCTAATATTTTAAGGCAGTACTTTGGGCTCAGGCTCAACTATCAATTCGTCCAGTTCAACGAAGGCTAATCCACTCAGCTAATTATAACTATCATGAACCAACAGTTTCTTGCATAATGCACCAACTTCCATGATCCCAATTAAAGTTAATGTTATGAAGAAAAGACGGTAATGAAGCATAATCAGCTGAGCAGAACACTGTAAACTTGGAGGTACACAGCCTCACTTGATTAGCCAGAAGACAAGCTCGTCAAATTCATATAACAAGCTCAAAGACGGGCACACAGTTAGACATCAATCGAGAATGAAATCCAACACACAAGATGAACCAATCAACCTCCTTCCCCATTTCCAAAGTAGGACATCATAATCCTATCGTTTCTATAGTTCTATTACTTGTCCAACTGTGAGGGAAACTTAAAAAATTTAAATACACATCCAAAATTCCTGAAAGACCACAGCAGACGGCATCCTGCAAAACCTAATAAACAGATATCCATGATGCATCGTACACAGCTTCTCAATTATTATCATCATGCTATGCCCAGCGTGCTCTACTGAAGCAGAGACTTTCAATAATAGAGAAATATAGTTCTTTAAAGATTGGCATTCCCTGTTGCCGACCATACATCCAAACAATTCGTGCGTAGAACATCAATAAAACAAAGTTTTTAACCATATTACAATTTCAGCAGACTTTTCATATAAAAAAAATCATATAAAAATCACATATCCCGATTTACACTTAAATCTCTCAAGTCTCAACGAACAACAGCATACAAAAGGTTAGTCATACTCCCACCTCACAGAACACCAGATAATAAGCTAGAACAATTTGATCAACTACCTCATACTGAGAAGCTCCACAATTTTTTTTATTTTTTTTTTTGAAATACCAGATGCTTAATCCAATAAAGAAAACACAAATAAAAAAAGAATCCATACCGGCTGATGAACCACAGCCGGAACGCAGGTGTCCACTGCTCCCGGTTGTGGACCGAGAGTCGGAACACCAGCAGCGCCGCCCTGAGCGTGGTGCAGATAATACGGATTCTGACTGAGTTCTGGCGGCGGTGGCGGCGGCGGCGTGACCCCTGGTGGGTTAGGCTCTTGTTCTTCGTGGTGTGATGGTTGTACAACGGGATTCTGGTAAGAATATGGATGAATACTAGTGGTGAATTGAGGGTTTGAATAGGAAAATGAATAAGAATAATAATAATTATTGGTGGATTGATCGTAAGATTCTTGGTTTTGGAGCGACGGATCGTATTCCCGATGCTGCTGATGCACGAAGTAATTCATGATTTTCTTGTGATCGTGCGAGAAGATGAAGATTATTTGCTCAGTTCATGGCGACGAAAACAATGAATAATTTTTTTTTTTTATTATTGAACAACTTTATTTCATCATTTTCATGTAAGAGGAAGAAGTGATGGAATTGACAATTGAGAAAAAAGAAAAAGGAATAAAAGCCAAAAAGGGGGATTCCATCGGATCCTCTATTCCAGATTTGATGTTTCAATCTGTATTCCACGATCACATCTATGACTTATGAGATTTTCTTTCATTTATTTCATCAATTTTAATTTATTATGTTTTAGTTTAATTTTATAATTATTTTTAGGTTCACTCCACCCAATTAGAGTTTATAACCATTTTTTAGTATTTAATTGTCAAAAAAATGATTATTATGGTTGATTATTTTAAAAATATGATTTATAATTTTTAAAAATTCAATCTTTTGTTGATAGATGTGACTAGGTTGATTATGTAATAATTAGTTTTTATTTTTATAATATCAATTATTAAACTTGTTAAATCGATCGTGGAATACGGGTTGGAGCACCAAATCTGAAATAGATGATCTCATCCCGGGATTCCATCCTGATCTACTGTTATTGGATCTTACTATAATTATTTTTTTTAAATAGCGTCGATACATAAATTATATTAAAAAAGTTGTATAACTATAGTTACTATAAAAATAAAAATATTATATTAATTGTTTTGTTAGTATCATTTTCAATCACAGATATGTTGATCTATATATATTTACGATAATACATTTGTTTGTGGAATTATTTGAAGAAATGAGAATTGATAAGCACATAGTTAATTGCTGAAAGAAATTGACGAAGCATTTCCCCGCAATATTCCCTCAAATTTTAGGTAATTTTACCGATTTATTTGAATACGAGATTTAGAACGAGAGAGAAAGTCTAGTTGCCTATTTTTTAAGAGATTGTGCTGATTATTCACATTTAAATCAATATGGAAAATTTATATTTTTTTTTTGACAAAAGAGAAAAATATATTAATTAATCAAATTCCTCATCCATAGAGAAAAAATCAGTATTCCAAGTACACATATCATCACAATTTGCTCCAAACTGGGCTATAGTATGAGCTACTTTATTTGCCTCTCTATACATATGACAAAATTCTTTAATGAGGCCATTTCGTATAAGATCAACCAGAATTGGCAGCTCGGTCGCAATATATGAATCCTCCCCAATTCCTTTGGCAAGAAGCCTAATTGCCAACAACGAGTCAGAATAAACAACAAAAAGGACCAGCCCTTCCTGTAGGCATAGACGGACACCATATAATACATCATTCACTTCTAGCATAGCCACCTTTCGCCTACTCTTCAAAATAGGCCAATACATGCTAGCTTTCCAAAAGGAAGTTCTATACCGAATATAATTTGAAGATCTACAAAGAAAGCTTCTCTACAATTTGCCTTTTGGATTCAAGGCGTATAAGAAACCTTTATGCTCATTGCGAAGATGTGTGACTCAATATATAGTTCATAGGTTTTTCTGATAAAGTTTTCGTAAATTATTTTATGGATATGAATATTAGTTAAAGTTGTTCTACATTTTACTCAACGTGATAATCTAACATAATTTAGTATTTTGTCATCAATCACTTATAAATGGTATACGTGGTTTCGTGAGATATCATGAGTGAAAAGAGGGGATGGGGGATCTCACAATTCTAATACACACACACAAGTCAATTTTGTGGCTCAAGTTAAAATTATACTTATGGATTAGTAAATCCGGTGAAATCCAATAAATAATTATAAAATCAAACTAAATTACAAAAAAAATAAAATTGATAAAAAATAATAACAAAAACTAATAAAATCCATAATGAAACACCGATTATATATATAAAGTGAACTAGAAGATCTTATTATATATAAAGTAATCTGATTTCTTTTTTTAAATTTTTGTGTTTGGTTCAATTTTGGGGAATTTTGAAAAGTTATCAGACTATTCTAAACAAGGAAACAATAGAACTTTTCTGGATTCAGAATGCCTACTTAAAGTAGGAATTCTGATCACTTGTATGTATGCGTGTTAGACAATTTTTATTTTTCGATTTTTTGATCCATTATTTTTAGTATTTTTATAAATTATTATTAAAATTGTATTTATACTTTTTCAATAAAATATTTGAAAATTTTTGAAATTATATTGTAATCTTATTTTTTTGGGGATTATTGATAATTTTTTTATTAATAAGTTTAGGCTTTCAACAAAAAAAAAATTTAAAAATTGAAAAAATAAAAAAATCCTACTAAAATTCAATCACACACGTGTGTGTGTGTGTGTGTGAGAGAGAGAGAGAGAGAGAGAGAGAGAGAGAGAGAGATAAATGACTAATTAATCAAGTATATTACATACTTGATTAATTTGAATAAAAAATACTAAAATGATTAAATGAGAACTCTGCCAATTTCCTTGTTATGTTTCAAACACAGGATAATATAATATGTAACATTCATTTTTCTCATAATAACATTCTTATAGATCATATTCCGAGACAACTTTACTTTCCTGACGACCAAACGAGGCTTAATGTTCATGTCAATCGCAACTCGATTAAGTGAAGCTTATTATTTTGAAGACGATTAGGGGACAATTTTCTCTACATAAAGTGATTGAATAACACCATCACAAACACTTGCATGCACAAGGTTTATATAAGTCTTATTTTAGACGAGTGGAGTCAAATTCGCAGGTCAACTCGCAAAAAAAAATGTCAAAATTAGTATTAACTGTAACACTAAAAATTATCACTCAAAATTTGAAAAATATCACATATATCCTTAAAAAATAATAGGTCTACAAGTTATCCTATATTAGTTTATTTAGTTCAATTTCTGATTTGTTCATTTCAATTAATGTTTAGAGTTTATGAGTTTATAGTTTTTTGGGGGGTTCATATTTTTTTGGACTTATTTCAGTATTTTAGATTTTTAGGTGTTTATTTTATGTTTTTAAGGTTTATTAATCTTAATTAGGAGTTATATTTAAGTTGAAAAATTAATTATCGAGCGTAATGCACAAATCCACACGTTTTTAACATCGGGCGAGTGCATTGTGCGAGTCGCCGAATTTCAAAAAATACAAACTAATTCACCTTTATTTTATGGTTTACTAATTCCATTTTAGGTTATATATTTATTTCAAAATTAGTTTTTTTTTAATTTTCAATTACCCTTTATATATATTTATTTCAAAAAAATTAAATTAATTGTCGAGCGCAATACATCATGAGCCCACGTGTTAGCTCGAGTACTATTGAACCAACCTGACTTGGGATGAAGAAGAGGTTGTCTGAAGATAAACGAGAAAAGATTCTCCTTTCAAAAATTACTTTTACTATTCATTCAGACTGATAAATTTTGCTCCTGAGCGTTCGATTGATCTTGGATTGACAATCTATGAACGCGAATGGATTCATTGGATCATTTTCCATAAGATAGACTTGACAGAACAAGTCTCGGATCGACGAGAAGGATTTCATAAATTTCTCAAAACACGAACGCACACGGAAATTACTATTCATTTGCTTTCTTAATACCATTTTCAACACCGGGACCTTAAATGATCTCGGATTAAAATTCTGAAAGTACCGACACACTCCTTAGGTCGATACCTTTCCAACAAGACCAAAATCGGTCATAACAAAGTTAGGATCAAAATTTTCGAAAAGACAATTTCACGAAAAATGACCCCTAAAGTCATGACTTACATCTGACTTCCTTTAAACCTTATTAAAATCTCTTTCTTAATTCCTTGATTATGTTTAAGAATTCTCTAATCCTGATTCAAAAATCTAGGGCGTTACATCTTGGCTCCACAAATTGACGAGTTTTCACCTATAATTAGGGTTCAAACCTAATTTGAAGACACACTCCAACCACTCTTGAACCCCACTCGACCACAACTAAAGAGAGACGCCACATACACTCAAGAACACATCTAAGAAAACCATCGATATACCCCGAGAAGATGGAAGAGGCTACCAACACCATCTACACTCGGAGAAAATCATCAACCCATTGAAGGAGAGAGTTCGACAAAGCTGGAGAAGGATAACATCTTAGAAGACGTTTGAATGCTACAAAGAATTTCCGGTATCATTTATATTTATTTTAAGATGATTCAAATCCTGTTTTATTTCATTTTATTTATGTCTAGCTAAATTGTTCTAGGGATTCTAGGGTTTGCAACTACTATGGATTGAATGATTTGATTTATTGAATTATATTTTCCATTCATTATTGGGCATTTGATTGCCTAGTTCGAATTTCTCATATGTGTGTTGATGGCCACAACATGTGTATGTAAGCTAATTAATTGGAAAATTCTAGTCGTGACTGGTTAATTAGTGGGATAAATAGGTGAATCATTTTATTTGATGCTAGGAAAGACCGACCAAGTGAAGTAGTGTTGCATAGGGATTTAAGTCCAAGGAACGATGTTGTGAGTAATAATGTGTGCGAAGAACCGACCACAGTGAAGTACATGTTTATTATTTCTATGTTATGACATGTGTTCTATGAACAGTCTGTATTGCATTTTGCTATTCTCTCTCCTTGAAATTAGAGCATAGATATTGATTGTATACCTATGTTTTAGTCTAGTAGTTTATTAGAGTCTCAGTCCTTGTGTGACACGACACTCTTGCTCACTTAAGTATTACAAACACACTGTGCACTTGCGGTACGAATATTTGTTAATAAATAGCGTGTCAATGTTTGTCCAAAATCTCTTTTTTTACACAAGACTTCAAGTTTTTTAGCAAAATTTGGATGTTGCAACCACATGTGCACTAGACTAAATTATCATCTTTTCTACCCTTAAGAGATTCTCCCTTGTCTCTTTCTTTGCAATCCACCAAGATAGGATTGTGATCTGATCTGTACCTAGGCAAGCGCTTTATTCTATAATGTGGATATATCAGCTGCTAGACTCCATTAACAAGAGCTCTATCTAATCTCTCTAATACATTGTCATCCATATCCCTTTCATTAGACCAAGTAAACTGATTTCTTGGGTATCGATCCCAGATCAACAAGGTGGCATTGAGTCAACGTTTTCCGAAATTGATTCATTTCAATCCAGGGTTTCAATTTCCCCCCGCGCTTCTCAGTAGACCATTTGATTGCATTAAAATCGCCCAAACATAACCAAGATTCCCCTTGAGTTGGTTTGATTTCCTTCAAAAGTTTCTATGTCTTCTCTCTACAATGTTGTTCAAAACATAATACTTTAAAGTACTCATATAATGTTCAATCTGTTAGTGTCTTCGTGACACCAATCACTGAAGTTGGTTCAGATTGACTCAATGGTGTCACTGCACTATGTTTGTTTATCAAGAGCTTTACATTGCTCTTGTTATAAGTGGTTGATTGTTATTCATTTTTATGACAATTCATAAATCACTTTAGTATTTAGTTTTCCAAGTACATTATCACTGTTCTGGACAACGTTCATAACAATGTACATGAACGTGATTTGAACTTCCTGAAGACAACTCAAAGTAAGGAGTTTGGATTGAGTTGAGAAGAAGACTGTTGTGAATCATACCACAACAGAGATTGTTCAACATGTTGAGTACTGCCAGCTAGCTTGAGTGATAGCCTGAATTCAGCCGGTGAACATACAAAAAGATTCCTCTGTGCTACCTGATGTGAAGATTCAAGATCAACAATGTACATTGCAAAGTACATGGACACCTGTATTGAGGAGAAGACTCAAAGATCAACGATGTTCATTATAACATTCTTGAACGTTTACATGAACATCCTTTGTTCAGATTATTCTTCCAAAGATCGATGGATTTGTTCAAAGTTTACAACCAAGAGAAGATTCAGAGATCTATCCGGAAGTTGCCATATTCAATAGAAGAGTTCAAGACTGAAGTCAAAGGCAGGTTCTATTCTTGGAAGAATTCCTAACATGGTTCGAGTTTGATCTCGGTTCTAAACAAGGAAAATTTCCTTATTTATTTCTGAATCAAATTAGGACATCTGTCCCATGTTTAGGCTATCTCTCTTTATCTATAAATAGCCTGGGATACAAACATGTTTAAGTATAGAGAACACACTGAACAGAAGCACTGTATTCTAGTCATCGTGTATTGAAACACACTTGTTCATACACTGTCAAAAGGAGTCTCGGGAGAGATTTCCTGTGGGAACTAGATAGGTTAGACATCTAGGTTGTGAGGGGATCTCACAATTCAATTCAACGAAAGAGAGTGTACAGTTAGAAAGGGTAGCGAGTGACGGGAGGTCAACTGCGTGTAAAATCCTCAATAAATGTAACACCGGAGTAATGAATTGTTTTGCACGGACTTGACAAGTCCTTCTGCGAATGGAGTTACCAAACCTTTGCATGCTTTACTTTCTGCAATCATATTGGCGTTCACAATAACATTCTTGAACTTTATTGTGAACATCTTCCAAACATTCAGCAACTTTATAGTGAACGTTGTGCAGACAGATACTTTTCACACGGGTGTGCAATTTCACAATCAAACACTTAAATAAAGATATCTGGATAATTAATGAAAACAAAAATTACAAAAAAAAACCCAAACAAAATACAAAAAATGACTGAATCTTAAAGACATAAACATACCACGTAAAAAATATATAAGAGGCAAAAACTATGAACAATGTGATATATATTTCTACTTCAATTGGTACTTGTAAGCATGCTAACTGATACTTAACATAATAATTCATATTGCTTGTATAAACTTTTAAATCAAGCACTCAAATGAACATATCTGAACAGTTATTGAAAACAGAAAACACAAAAAACTACACAAAAAATAAATTAGATGCAAAATGAACTACAATTTGATACTTATTTTCAATTCCACTTGTACACATAAAGAGATATTCTTATTCAATATATTTCCTAGCATGTATCTGACTAAAACATAGATAGAAACATCATTTATGATTACAAAAATCAAAATAAAAAATCATTCTGAACAAAATACTTAACATTACTCATATAATATTCAATCAAACACTTAAATGAACATACCTTGACATTCAATGAATAAATAAAAAAGAACCCAAACAAAATATGGAAAATAACTAAATCCTAAAGACATAAACATACCACTTAAAAATGTAATACTTGTTTACACTTCAAGTGGTACTCATAAGCATGTTAACTAATACTTAACATAATAATATATATTACTCATATAAACTGAAATCATAACAAAAAATAATTCATATTACTCATATTTAACATATATTTAACACCTCTGAACAGTGAATGAAAACAGAAAACACAAAAAACCACATAAAAACCATATCAGATACAAAATCAACTGCAATTTGATACTTATTTTCAATCTCAGTGGCACACATAAAAAGATATTCATATTCAATAAATTTACTAGCTATCTGACTATAACAGTGCTACAAACATCATTTATGATTTAAAAACATATAAATAAGAAATGATACTCAACAAAATACGAAATAATAATCATATAATTTTACATCAAAGCACTTAAATGAACACATATGAATAGATACAGAAAAACACCAAAAAACATAAATAAAATGAAACAAAAACCACAAAATCCTAGCAACTAATTTCGTACAGAAACCGGACATAATTTCAACAAAAGAAATAAGAAAATCACTTATTACCTGACTGAATCGAGAGATGAAGAGAGAAAATATTGGAGCTCCGATGGCGAAGCGATGAATCAGTGACGTTGGGACTGTTGAAATCGGAAAAACTGATGAGGGAGAGAGAGAGAGAACAAGAGACGGCTAGAGGCTAGGGTTTACAAAAATCGTGGATGGCTAGGCTCTCATGTAATGGAGCTGACACGCCGTCGTTTAGCGTGCAAAATTACACCTATGGGCGTAACCCGGTAGATGCTTGATTGTGCCTCCAGCGACCAGTATAGTGCCAGTAGACAGATGTCGATCCCACAAGGAGTGTTAACTAGGGGTGCACACGGGCTGGGTTGAAGAAATTATAACCCGTTAATCTTTTTTTTTTCTCACAACCCAACCCTACTTCTCACAAGGATATAAGGGTTGGGTTGGGTTGGGTTCATCAGATTATGACAAAAAAAAAACTTTGAAATGAATTTTACCAAAACTTAGTTAATTTTTTTATATTTTAAATCATTAATCATATATTATAAACAATATTAACTAAAAAACCTATCAAATAAAATAAATATGCATGTCATAAAATTGGAGTTGGAACGGTACAAAGAAAATTAAACTCCTGCTTAGGAAAGAGCAAATATTAGATGCAAATACAAGAAATTATTTGGAAATATCAGAAGCAAATATAAAAAATTATTTTAATTAGCACAATAGCATGTAAGTAAATAGTTAGAGAAAAGTGTTAAATTTATAAGTAAACTTGCATTCTTCCAACAATACTGTAAGTCGGCGAACCAATTGATGACAAGTTCTACAACGAAGAATATATACAATAAAGATTTTACACATACAAAAATATATATAAAAAATTAAATAAAGAATAACGGGTTGGATTGGGTTGGTTTGGATCGAGACCCTTAAACCTGTGAGCCAACCCAATAAGACCGGTCTACAATATTTATGAACCACAATAAATTCGGCATGTCATCATAAGGTGTCAAACGGCCTAAATCCGGTTTGGATTGGCCGGTTTAGTCCGTTCGTGCAAGTTTTTGTGCACCCCTAGTGTTAACCTTCCTATCCTATTTGAGCTTTTTCTGGAACTTGAGAGAATTACTGTCACTAATTCGTTCCTACAACCTTAATGTAAAATGATTCTAAAAGAGTAAACTAAATCAAGTAATAAACAAACATGTTTAAGTTAAGTGTGGAATCGGACTGGTGAATGCATGCAATCTCGGGCACAGTCACATGGATACCTCGATCTGACCGTTTGGTTATAAGAAGCAGGTATAGTCGCTTTACACCTCCCAATTCCTTCTTACGGTGTACGCTAAGAGCGATACGGTCAGCGACTCTTAGTCTCTTACCATCCAGGACCCAACGAAGAGAGTCATGCAGAGGGTTTGCAAGGATGGCAGCCTTCAAACGGAGGAACCCAACGCTGGCATATGGGACCCCTTTGGCGTTGTGCCCATATCCACCTATACTTCAATCTCTGGGCTTAGTCGTCTCTAGGCTTCTTCACCTGGTTTATCACTTAGTGGCTTATCAGGGAATCGGTCACCCTTACTTCCACCCTGACTTACATCAATAATGATTTGACTAAGAGTGATCAGCCAGATAGCCATCCTCATTGTCGTGTCATCATTCTTCCCAAGTTGAAGTTGGGAATCTTTACGAGGTGTATTAAGCCCGATTAACCTCATGCATATTCATTCACCATAGCCCTCATCACACTCAACCCGAACACTAAATACTTAGCCACTAAACATATTAAAAAGTAAAACTAAAATAAGTGAATAACTCATGATAAACGGAAATGAACTTAAATTACTTCTGAAACTAACTCCAGATAATAGCCAAAAAAAGTCGTGCATATGCTGAAGGCAAATCGCCCATGACTATACCGACTATCTCAATCCAACTGTACGCGAAAATAAACTAGAAAGTACTTAAAAGCAAAACTAAAAGCTGCGGTAATTGTGTGTGTCAAATAAACATAAGAAACTAGTATTTATAGTGAGAGATCCAACTGCCACAAACGGCCTATCTCCAGGCTGACTCTTTCAACCCCTCATAACAGCTCGTGCGCGGATTTCTCGCCCATGTTCTCTCTCTCTCTCTCTCTCTTATCCTTCTCTTCTCTCCCTTCTTCTCTACCTCTTCAACAACAACGGTCATCTCCCCCATATTTAGGAACGGTTATGGACGTGGACTCAGGTTGTTGGAGTGATTGGAGCTGAATTTCCGCGCTAGATTTGCAACAGACTCGCCAAACTCAGCTCCCTCCTTTATGCCTTCATCGCGAATGGCTTCAGTTTACGCCCATATTGGATCTTTTCGCTTCACTTCCCCCGACTCCACTTTAGCTCCCTACTGGACTCAAAACTCTATACAAAAGACTTAAAAACAACTTAAAAAGACATAAGTAAAATACCCCACTTTAAGTCTGCATCAGAAGCAAAGAGGGAAGGTTGAATCACCGATAACGAAGTGGACAATCGGCGAGGTCGAGGTGGATAAAATCAGAAAAAAGAGAGATCGAGAGAGAGAGGGGTGACTAGGGTTGGATTGGAGATCGAAGGGGAAAATGGGATGAGATGGGTCAAGAAATGTATTTAAACGTCGGGTTGCGGATGCTGGGTTGGGTCGGGCGTCTGATGGGTCAGGCCCATGCACCAAGTGGATATGAGAATTTACAGTTTAAATAAACTTGAAATTATAGACGATGCGCAGTGAGGTGTTCTTTACTGGTGTGCACAAAAGTGTACTTAGCAGAATGATAAATAAAGCAAGAAAGAATGCACGGTGTGATGACCCAATTCAGTTACCACCTACTCTGGGCTTTACATGTTTGAAATCCCTTCATACGCTACCATTTTCCTAATTTTTATCCTCTTTCGTGAATTGAAGTATGAGATCCCTTCACACTCTAGAATCACTTTAGTTCTCACAAGTAAACTCTCGCAAGCCTACTTCTATCCAAAAGAACAAAACCTAAGTGTTAGATAAATAATCTAAATACTAGGACACTAAACATCATGTTGAACACCTGAGTGAACAACTCTAGCTAGGACAAACCCTAAAGTTCAAAACACGTAGAGCTCTAAAAGTATTTTACTCTCTTGTAAATTTTGTATTTGCTTGTCAACAATTATTCTAATTCACTTCTTCTTCTTCTTCTTCTTCTTCTATAGACGAGATAAACCAACTTCTCTTCAAGAAAGTTAGTTAGTTTTCTTGTTGATTGCGGATCAAGAAAATAAGACTTTTCTTGTTGAGCTCCATCTTCTAGAATCATTCATTGTTGATCTACGATTATCTTCTTTCCATGCAAGGGCTCGGAATCTTCTAAACTGTAGCATATGGCCAGTTTTGTCAGCAACCAGCAACCTGCATTCTGGTTGTTGAAGCTCATAGATGTACACCTAGTTGTACACCATTCTGAACACCATCCAAAATCTCTCGTCTTTGTCTGATGAATTGATACTGGTGTAAACAACAAGCCTTAAAGACTCCCGTCTTCAATCTTGTTGATTACATCATGTCAAACACATAGCCAAAAACATAAAGATATGTCATCTTCATAATGACAATCTTTAAGACATAAACATCTGCACTAACAAAACTAAAAATCTAAACTATATTTTCACACACACACACACACACACACATATAATTATGATTTATTTAAATAAATGAATAACTTCATATCATCTTGCAATAAATAATAATTCAAACATACTATAAAAAATATAACAAAAGAAATTAGTTTGTTTAAGTTATGTATGTTGTGATCATTTTTTTAATTATGAAAAATATAGACATTTAATTAGACAATAAGAAGATAAACTTTTCGTAGATAAGAATTTAAAAAATATATATGAAAAAAAACACACTAATATATACAATATAAAGACTTGGATTATTTCAATCTTGATCAACATGCATAACATAAGACACAAGTTAACTCCAATTAATATACTCCCCTCGATCTAATCTTTTTTTTTTTGTCGAAAGTAACCCGCAGCCGCTACCGAGGTGCGCACTGGGTAAACCCCGCTCCTGTGTAATAGCCTGCAAACCACACAGGGGAGGTAAACCACACTTAGCTTGTTCTTCTTATGTTTCATCAGAAAACTTCATCATATGAATTATGATACATTCTAATAGGTGAAATTAACAATACAGTAAAAAAAATTCAACTAAAAATGAGTTAATGTTCAATTTTTTTTAGGTACTTAATTAAGCATATGAAAAGTTCTTTGGGTCGATCTCTCTCTCTCTCTCTCTATATATATATATATATGTGTGTGTGTGTGCGCGCGCGCGCGCGCGCGCTTGAATTTAGATTTTGAATGGTTTCATAACAAAACTACATGGGTGAATTATTTGCATCTCATTCTTTTCAAAAAAATCTAAAAAATGAGAAAATTTAATTTAGATGAGAGATTGAAGAGTTTTTATTTTTTTAAGAGGCAAAACTTATTTTAATCACTTAAACTTTTAAAAAACTTATTTTAGCTAGTAAGTTTTAAACATACTTATTTTAGCCACTTTGGACGAAAATACCCTTGTGCGTGCTGGCATTGCACACTGGACACTGCGCGCAACACGCAGGGGCAAAATAGTCATTTTGGCTAAAAAATATATTTAAAAGTTAATGGCTAAATTAAATTTTTTTAAAATTTAACGGGCTAATTTTATATATTTCCACTTTTTTTAATATCATCAATTATCAATAGTCCAATTACCCATGTCATAATATTAAATACATTATGGAATGAAGAAGTGCTTATAACTAATTTGCACAGTGCAACAAAATGATGAAAATATGAAATTAATGATGTGAATTAGGATTTAGGAACTACAATTTATCTATACTTATAATTTAGGTAGTAGTTTATTTTTATTAAGTCAGGTAACAAATAAGAACATATGAAATTAATTATGTGAATTAGGAAATTTACTATTCTTGGAATCTACAAAATTTTCTTGCTGGGAAAAGGTGAAAAAGACATTATGTGCAAAAAAGTACATGCGGGCAGAGGGTTTAGAACATGAAACCTTAAAAAAGTGAGGGAGAGAGATAGTGCCAATTGAGCTATTTGAGGTTATTGTAAAAAAAAATTATAAATAATTTATTTATACTATTGTATTCAAATATTTTTTAATTACAATTTCTCTCTTCACAATTTTACCTTAATAGATTAGAAATAATTTAAAAAGGTCCCTGATGAAACCAGTAAGAACTAACTTTCCCTGAAAAAATATTCTAAACTTTAATTTTATTTTTAAGAAAAAGCCTTTAAAGTCTAATTATATGCTTTGATTCCCGCAAAATAAATAGGGAAAAAAACGAGGGGATGAAAAGTTGAAGAAGATGCTATTGAAAATCACCTCATCCTAGAAAGGACCAATGGTTAGGGACTCCATTTACCATTGACAATTTATTACGTAATTTTATATATAAGTTATATATATATTAAATGGATATTTTATTAGCGTTATGACTTATGAGTGAAAAATATTTTTTTAATATTATAAGTGATATTTTTTTCAATTGAAAAATAAGAACCCTTAATTAGACCAACCCCAAATCCATTTATGATCGATAAACAATCTCTTGAGATTATGTTGCTACTACATCTGTGGATCGAGTTCTATAATCTTTATCTTGAATATTCTTGTACAGTTGTATTGGGAATCTAACAAAATCATGATAAATTTTGTTAGATAAAATATGATGTATGTATATATATGTCGTGTGAGATATAATTTCATTATTTAAAAATGGGAAACCCAATTTCGTGGAACGAGGATTCCCCATCTCCATCCCAAATTCACCAAATGGGAAATTGGAGGAGTTCGAATGAACAATATTCAAGGTCGAGACAGAAGTGGTATATCTACTACCAACTCTATTCTTACGTAATGAGATTCTCTATTCTAAATTGCATACCATGTTAATTAATCACAATTTTTGTAAAAATAAAAATGAGTTATAACATAATAGACCGTACTTCACATTTATCAATAAAATAAATAAATAAAATATATTTTTATGAAATAAATCAACTATAGTAATCGATTATCAAATTAAAATTGAAAAGTAAATACTAAAAAATAAATATAAACTCTAATTGCGAAGAATAAACTTCAATAATGAACAATTATAAAATTAAACTAAACCATAAGAAATTGAAATAGACACTAATAAACTTGATGGTGGAAGAAGATTTCATCCCATATTCAGAAGCCCCCCTTTTCCTAGTAACTTGGCCATGAGATTAAATGCAAAATAAAATCAATTGTACTTTGGTGGAATGTTTTGTCAATAAATAACTAACTAGCAACCAATATTCATAACTGCAACTAATTAAGTTGAATTGGAAAAAGAGCAGTTTTCAGTAAGAAAAACATTATTTCATACAGTGAATTTTCTTCATAGCTATTAACTTGTACATTGACATCAATGACAAAGTGGAAACTTTAGCTTTTCTATGCCGTTGAATATTCTGATCTTGATCAACTTCCTTTAATTAAGATGCAGTTTTTCTTTATTCAAGAAAAGTGACTCCAAAAAAATAGCATATCATTCAAAACTTGACTGACATAAAATTAATTCAAATTAAGTCATGGGCTGCTACCTCCATCAATCAAAAAACTAACTCTAATTGTTACATCAACATAGAAGTACAGTCAAATTCAACTAGTGAAATTAATATCGAAACACGGTTGACTTTAATTGAGAAACAAAATTCCATTCTTGATATGATGATCCAAACTTAAAAAAAAAAAAAAACTTCATACCTCATTGATCATCATCATCATCATCAATTGGGGCAGGGAGATTTAGATCAATGTCCAAATTTTCAACAATTTTCGAAACTGTTTTAAAAGTACTAGTAATATTTGATGCTGCACCCATAAAATGTGACCTCTTGTGGCCTCCAAGTGCTTGACCTGATGCAAAAACCCTATGACAAAAAGGGCACTCATGCAGTTTCTCCTCCGCCGCCACCGGACCGCCACCGTCATTGGGCACCGCCACGACGTCGGATTTGATCTTCTTGTAGCTAGCCCTATGACCACCAAGAGCCTGGTAAGACTTAAACAACTTGTTACATGTCTCACATCTATATTTTCCTCTAACTAATTTAGCATTACTTTTTATCATCACTTTCACTTTCACTTCCACATGCTCAGAATCTTCATCATCATCTTCTTCTTCATTCTCTCTCTCCCATTTGTCTCTAGACAGCATCATCAAGCAGTGAGCAACATCTTCTTCAGTAGTAGTAGTGTCGGAAACCGAACTCGACGGCGACTGCTGATCATTAGTTTCTCCGAACCTTCTCATCACCATTTTGGAAGGAATTAAATTTGAAATGACTCGAGTTTTTTTTCTAGACCTTTTGGATCTTCTCCCAGTTGCAAAAGGGTTGTTTCTTGACGACTCTGATCCACTCTCCCCATCTTGCAAGACGACGGAGAATTCTGGATCGTCCGATGAAGAACATGAATGATTAATTTCGTCCATTTCTTCAATCAACTTTGATGCATTAATATTTTTGTGGGATCTCATGTGGCCACCTAGAGCTCTTCCATTTGCAAAATTTCTGAAGCAAACTTTGCATCTGCGAATCTCCATACTGATTGGATGACTCACCAAAATAAAGAAGGAACAAATAAAGGTTTAATTCTCCCTTTTTTTTTCACACAGTAAGTGTGTTTGCAGAGAGAGAGAGAGAGAGAGTCAGGAAGCTAGCGATACTATATGACTATATCATATGAGTA
This sequence comes from Perilla frutescens, assembly GCA_026008535.1. Lineage (NCBI taxonomy): Eukaryota > Viridiplantae > Streptophyta > Magnoliopsida > Lamiales > Lamiaceae > Perilla > Perilla frutescens. The sequence continues at coordinate 38,413,446 of BRKX01000012.1, forward strand.
GGTGACAAGCATTCCTCCACCCACTGCGTATATATTTATACATATATACGTATATTTGATTGAAACGCGGTGTGGTGTGTGTATTTTTCTAAAGAATTATATATACACAAGAGATTCTGAATTATATTTGAGGTTATATTTTTCTCTAAAACGGCAAGCAGCAGTTATTAGGGAAAATTTAATTACCCCGTGCTTGTAACATGCAAGATTTGCATTTAATTCCATTTTATTTTACCAAATTACCCCTGGATGATCTGCAGATTGATCAATTTTATAATTCAAGTTCTAAATTGATACTCCCTCCGTCCCATAATTATAGTCCACTTCCCATTTTCACACAGATTAAGAAATCACATTTAATATGTATTGGAAATATACAATTTACCATAATTATCCTATATTACCCTTATTTTTTATTATATTAATTTCATTCATACTATATTAAATAAGGTTATATTTGTAAAAGAATATTTAAATACAATCCCAATTTAGAATAGGACTATAATTTTGGGACATCCCAAAAAGGAATAATGGACTATAATTATGGGATGGAGGGAGTATTACATATATCATATATGTAACCTATCTATCGATCAATCTGCACAATTCCTAATAAATTATCTTTTAGGTCCGGACTCGATCGATCTACACCACTCATAATATGTTATTATGATATGTAAATATTTTATCGATGCATCATGCTGTTGGGTAAATGGAAGGGTAGTTTCGGTATATTGCTTTTACGATGGCGAAGAAAACTTCTGGATTTGCTGTAACGCCAATGGAGCTGCAGAGAAGTACCGCATGATCGACCAGACACTAATAATATATATATAATCCACTCCATTTAATTAGTTATGATATTAATTAATATCCTTGACTATCAACATTCATGTGAAAGTATTTTTATGATTTTATATCACAAAGTACCGAAAAAATAAACTAAAAAATAAACACACACATACAAAGAAAATTCATGATCATAATCGAATGGGTGCCAAACAGATCGTGGTAGACAGACTACTAATAGCAACTTGTTAATTAGTATGATAGATTTAATAGGTCAAATGGAAAATTAATAAGATTTCTTAATTTTTGAATAATGGAATATATAGCTTAATTAATGCTTTTGAAATTTTTAGATATAGGTAAAAGATACATTTAGGAATACATGTAGCAAAGGCAGAAAAATGAACGACCCGACAGGCGACATGGCCGGTTTGTGCCGTACGTGCGATTCCGATCGATCCTGTGTTACATCGAATGAGAACCGCTCCTATTTTCCGTGTTACATTTTATGTGCTACCATCTGTTGCAAAATCACTCCATTCAAGCTTCAATCATTACATCAAGTAAATCTATAATGATACAAACAAGATATAGAAATAGAAAGATACAATAAGATATGGGAATATAGCTCTTCTTTTTATTCCTCCAAGATGAAATCAAACTGTAGAACGCGAAAGTTCACAATATTATATATTTATTTACTTTTGGAATAATATGAAATTCAAGATTAAATTAAATATTTAAATAATAAAGATATTATTATATGATAAATTCTTTGGCAACAAGTAAATATATTTCAAAAGATATATATCAATTTTCAATAGCTAATGAAATCGTGCTACGTCAATCCTAAATCCCCCACATTCTCTCTCTCTACAGCTATAAATAAGGTCTCCGTATAAATTGGAAATCACACCTGAAATCATTTGAAGAGTTCAAGCATTTTTGGAGAATTTTCATAAGTGAAATTCTCTCAAATAGTCAAAGGCATTCTTGTGGTATTTAAAGGCGTTCTTCACCAAATTCATCTCGAAGTCGGTGTTTGATCCATAAGCAAGATATTCTAAGGCGTTCTTAAGTAAATTCATCCCAAAATTAGCGTTTGATTCATAAACAAGGCGACAACCCTCTGAATTAATGTTATCAAGGTCAAAGACCAAGTCAAAGAAAATCGAGGATACAAATCTTTTCTGAAAACTTCGAAGGTTGTTTGAAGATCGTTCTTGGAGCAATTAATCAGAGGAAAAAATAGAGATTGAATCCATGTAGTTATATTTTGATCTGAACATCATTTTATTTATACACCATTTTGTGTTTTACTAAATTTAATACAATATTTGTGTCACACAAATCATACAATATGTAATATTGGAGTGGAATACTAAAGGTCAAGAATGTCCACAATTATTTATTTATAACACCATTAATATTTTTTTCGATTCCAGTTTATTATTTACGCTTCAATTTAATTGTATACTTGTTAGTTGTGGTTCATTCTATCCAATTACGATACATATAAAAATATTTTTTAATATTTAATTTTTAAATTTTTGTTATTAATTGATTATTGAAAAAATTAAATACAAAAAATGAGGGATTTCATATCATGTTATATACTCCATGTTTCACTATTAAACATGAGTTTTGTATATATATATAATAATTATAGTAAAAATAAAAATTAATTACAACATAATCAACCACAATCAACATTTACCACAATCAAAATTTATCACAAAAAAATTGAATTAAAAAATTATAAACTAAAATAATGCAATAAAATGATCAATTATTAATTAAAAATGAAAATTACATAAATACAAAAAAAAAATTAAACCATAGTAGAACAATCAACCATAATAATGATAATTGTAAATTAAAAAGTATAAGAAATTAAAATTTAAGAATTATTTTAGGAAACTCATAATTCGATGTGAAACATGGGGTGTAACACAAAAAATGTAACTGGTGATCTAAATCGTGGTTCGTGCAAATATAAAGCTAAATTATTAGATAATATTATTTTTAGAACTGGACTTGTGTGCACTAAGTGCACCATCAGACACGTTGACCGTGTAAAAGCATTTGTCAGTCAATGTCGGAATATGCGCGTTGACCCGGACTCCGGAAAAAAAAATATGTGAAAATCAATATCAACTGTAATATTAAAAAGTATCATTCAAAATCTCAAAAGTATCACCCATATCCTTAAAAAGTATCGAAAAAAAATCCGTTAAAATCAGTGCAACCGTAACACCAAAAAATAACACTCACTTCAAAAAGTATCACATGTAACCCTAATAAATATCACTTGTGTCATTAATTTTGTTTACAGGTTGATCAGATTAATGCGTTGACCATCTAATATAGCACTATATATATACAACTAAGGTATGGAAGTTTTTGCTTTTTTTAATTCAAACTTCCATTCAATCGTGATTTCAAATTTTATAATCACGGCAATAAAACCATCAACTGTGAATTTCCATTTGACTTGTTTTATTAGATTGTGAAAATATTCATTATAGTTTTTGTATATATATGTATATTTGCATATATGACGAGGAGACGAGGGGATGAAGGTAAACAAATGAACATGACATAATTATAAAGTGTTATTGAGATTTGAATTTGAGATATTTTAATTATGAACACTCCGATTCCACCAGTTAACGCCCAAGGGTAGTTAATTCAATGGATTTTAAATTTCATCAGAGGAAGGGTATAAAAAAAACTAAAACTACTAATCTTGAATGCCCCCCTTTAGATATAATAAATACTTATTGTTATTGAGTAATCTTCATCACATTAAGAAAAATATTGGTATAAATAGAGGGAAATTCCCATTATCATGAAGTCATCAATGAGGAATATATAAGAAGGGGGAAATATTTATTTAGACAAAAGTAAATTAGATTTGGGAAAAAATAATAAGATTTAAAATTAAGGTGTTATATGGGTAAAGTGTATTTTATCTTACACAAAACTTTTTGTCTTGGTCCCATAACATAAAATTATGAAAAATTGTACTTCATCTACAAAAACATCTACAAGAAGAATAATATCTCGAAAAGGTAATAAATTCAAATCACGTGCAATATTTATGATTAGGGTTTGGAAAAATCAACCACCCACCACCCACAATTCTCTCTTCTCTCTTTGTGTTTTAAAAAAAAATTCAAACGCATTAAATTCCATTCATTTTATCCAACCACCACTTCTTCTCCCTCACCCTTTCACTCTTGCCGATTTCTGGAAAAAAAAAAGTTCAAAATCTGCCGAACTGAAATCGACGTCTCTCTCTCTCTCTTGGAACTCGGTCGGTGGAACTAGAACGAGCAGACGCCGGAGATGGAAGGAGAACAAGGACAAGAGCCGGCAACGTCTTCTTCACAAATAGGTTTCAAATTTTCACAGTTCATGAAACTATTAATCGTGATTTGATGTTACATTTGTTCATTGTTAGTTAATTATTTGATTAATTTTGGCATCGATTAGTTTTTGGAAATAATCGTGATCCTAATTTAATCGAAGCATGTTTACACTTAATCGAGGCATGTTTACACTTAATCGAAGCATGTTTACACTTAATCGAGGCACGTTTATAATCAATCGAGGCTTGTTCATAATTAATCGACACTAGTTCTTACTTAATCGAGGCACGTTTATAATTAATCGAGGCTAGTTCTTAACTAATCGGGGCTTTAATTAAAAAAACAATCGAGGACTAATTAAAAAAAAAGTCAAGGCATAATGTAATTATAGTAATAGAAGAAGTTTAAATAACCTAATTTAATACTAATCGAGGCCTAATTAAAAAAATAATCGAGGCTTAATTTAATTATACTAATCAAAGAAGTTTAAATAACCTAATTTAATACCAATCGAGGCCTAATTAAAAAAAAACAATCGATGCTTAATTTAATACTTATCGAGGAAGCCTCGATTAATTGTAAAAAAAAACTAATCGCTCGATTAATTTAATTAAGGATAATTTAGCAGTAATTAGATGCTAATCGAGGCTCGTAATCGTGGCTTTATAAATTAATCTTGGCTCTAGAAATTAATCCTGGCTCTATTTAAAGTTAATCGAGTCACATAAAACTAATCGAGGCCATTTTAAAAATAATCGGGGATTAACAAAACCTAATTGAGGCCTTCCTCAATTAATGCCTCGATTAATTTTTAAAAAAAAACACTAATAGAGGCCTTCCTCGATTAACTTAAAAAAATCAAAACTAATCGAGGTCTTCCTCGATTAATTAAATACTAATCGAGGCATCGATTAATTTTAATAAACAATCGAGACCTTCCTCGATTAATTTAAAAATTAATCGAGGCAATAATCGATTAATTAAAAAAATTAATCAAGGCACTAATCGATTAATTAAAAAAAAGTAATCGAGGCACTAAATCGATTAATTCTAAAAAAAAGCTATTACATTAATATTTAATGTAAAAAAAACTAATTGATGAATATTTAAATAATCGGGGAATATTTAATCTAAAAAAAGTAATCGATTAATTTAAACAAATCACATTTATTTAATTTAAGATTAATCGATTAATATTTAATGTAAATCGATTAATTCTAAAAAAAAATTAATCGATTAATTTAAAAAAAAACTAATCGATTAATATTTAAAAAAAACCTATTACATTAATATTTAATGTAAAACAAACTAATAGATGAATATTTAAATAAGCGATGAATATTTAATCTATAAAAAGTAATCGATTAATTTAAACAAATCTAATCTATTAATTTAATACTAATCGATTAATATGTAATGTAAATCGATTAATTTTTTAAAAAATTAATCGATTAATTTAAAAAAAAATTAATCGATTAATATTTAAAAACAACTAATTGATTAGTTTAAAAAAAACCTAATAGCCTAAATCAAACTAATCGATTAATATTAATTGTCCTCGATTAATATTAAATTTAAATTTTAAGAAATTCCAATTTATATGAAATCTTAAAAGAATTTACTTTAATAGTTGTAATTTTAAAAATGTTGTTAGATTGATTGGCTTAGACTGCCGTTACGGAGCCTGAGGCCCTCGGTCGTCGTGTATGCCATACCAGATGTTATTGATATGATCAGAGCCACACTACTCAAGATTGGTGGTGACGATGTTGTCCGACTATTCAGATCCGGCTGTTTCGGACATTTTCTGGACTACAGGGGTGGTGACGTCCAGAAGAGGGTCATTCACACGTTGATGACGTACGAGGTGCACGCGCCGGATCGTGCACGTGTGGGCGGGAGGCATAGTTTCATATTCATCACTCCCAGCTGCGGTTCGGTCCGAGTGAGTACGCCCTGGTGTCAGGTTTACGATTCGGCGGCTCGACATTCGATCCGAATGGCGATTATATTGTTCCGTCGAGATTTGTGTACCACCGTTTATTCGAAGGGAAACGTACGACCGTCAAACAGATGGAGGACATGTTCAAAAAGGAGAGGATGACCAGAGACGCTTTGGATTATGTGAAGGTTGCGAACATATTGTTCGTATACCGGATGATTATGTGCCTAGATCAGAACCGGGTCGTGGATCCATGGGTGTGGGCGCTAGCGGAGGATGTGGAGCGATGGAACCCATTTTGATGGGGTGCATATTCTTACCAGACGTTGATGCACTACATCGGCCTCGTCCCCAGGACTCGACAGGCTATGGGCGGGAAAGGATCCGGACAGTATCATTTTTACGGGCTGATCTGGGCACTCTAGGTAATTATTTTAAATTTAATTGTTCTAAATTAGTTGAAATCAAGTGAATACGTAACTAATCCATTAATCCACTTTACATGTATGGGCTTGTAAGATGATACCGGAGTTGGCTAGTGAGGCTGGTGTGCATAGTGGACAGCTCACTGTGCCTCGATGTTTGAGGTGGACATTCAGACTCCCTGCCACCGACCCAGCCACCTTATTATAGCGAGCGGTACGTTTTGAGGTTTCTTTATCTATTTAGAATATTCAATCTATATTTGTTAATTCATCTTAATGATATTATTATTAATTCCATGCAGTCACGTGTCGTTATGTTGGTGCCATCTCCCGAGGAGACGGGGACTTCATATTACCTGAGCCTGCAGTTGGAGCCTGGAGCTCAGAGCGTGAGATTTGTTCCCACTCGATCCGAAAACAAGAAGAAGATGCTTGCAAATGTAGCATCTTGTTGTTCCACATCAGCAGAGGAGGTTGTCCCCCCATCAGCCCGAGGCACCAGAGCTACTCGGACACCACAGAAGGGTCGTCAGGCGACCAGTCGACCCTCGAGCAGCCGGGCATTGAGGGACGAGCCAGATTATACTGAGCCTGGTCTTCGGCCCCCCACTGAGGATGCACCAGAGCACACAGCAGATCAGATTGATCCAGAGAGCCCTCCTCGAGCTTGGGGAAGGAAGCGTTCGAGGAGTGATCGATCTCAGAGCAGTGGGGAGCCCTCAGAGAGTTTTCTGCAGAGGGTTGTGGATGCTGTGATGCCCCGTGTGAGGGAGCTTATTGACACGACTATTGTGCCCCGTGTCCAGGAGTATGTGGACCGGGCTATTGATCGGGCATTAGCTGGTCTGAGTAGCCGTGCTCGGAGGTCACCCACGTCTGATGTTAGAGCCCACCACAGCCCGGAGCCGAGCGACCGTAGTGCAGCTCATCGGGCGCCCACCCCACCTCTCGAGAGGGCTCCACAACGCACTGTAGTCCAGGAGGGTACTAGCACTTCGGCTCCACGCCATGGTGGTTTTAGTACGACCTATCAGCTCATGAATGACATTGATGATAGCAGCCTCCAGATTGCCTACTCATGATTTAGACTTCAGGGTCCAGGTGTAGTTGTTCAGCTCTACTTCAACGGCGATCGCCTGCGGCATCCTGGTTTGATAGGCTTGAGGATCTGAGCAATGAGTTGAAGGATGTTTACATGAGCTACTTTCTGAGCGCGATTGCTCGACGAGTAAAGAGGGACACTAGTTGTCCGACAGCGGTGGCTTATACCGGTCTATATGTGAGTTCAAGTACTTATTTGAATGTTTTTTTCAAAACATTGTTAGTTAGTCTTTTTTTACCCCACGCTTAATCGTAATTCATTTTTTATAGGAGGCCCTCGTCGGAGCATGGAAGATCCTCCATCCTATTGACCCCCAGTGCAGAGGGGCATACGGGGACGATGACTACCGGCGGTGGAGACCTGCAGAGGGACTGGTACATCGGATCCAGGGTAGTGATGGGCGGTATTAGGTGGCATGGAAGGGGCGTGATTATGTAAGTGAGCTTCACAAGAAAATAATATATTGTCATATATTATTTGCTGACATTAATCTTGATATGATCCTGATTTTATGTTGTAGGTGATCGTGGTATGTGACGTCGCAGGTGAGCACTGGGTAGTGGTTTGTATCTGCTTTTCTGATTGGGTAGTAGAGTTGTGTAACGACCCATTTTTCAAAATTATCATTTATAAATATATTATTTTTAGTCTCGTCGTTACGATGAACTCAAATTAAATCATTTATATTTTAGCCGTCCCGCCTGCAGAGAAAATCAAAGATTTATATCAAGAATTTATAATAGGGATAAATATATGAAAATCTCATAATTTATATAATAATAATAATAATAATAATAATAATATTTATCGAAAAAAAACAGTTAGATTCATTGTGAGTTCTCCACAATCTCACGTCTAATATAACTGCAAAACTACTTAGCAATTCCTTTCTTCATGTCAAAATTAACTCAATCAATCAAATTCATTCGAACAGATTTTTTTTCAAGGAATTGCTTTGAACCAAACAATGATGCAGTTCTATTCATTCTTACCAATTTCCTATTCAAACCTATTTTTCCTACACTTTCGAAAATAGAAGAAGACGCCTACCAATTTGTATAAGAAATCGGACAAGTCGAAACAAAATTCCAATTCAAATTTCGAACAAAATCTAGAATCAAGGTATTTACTAAACAAAATCTCTGCACAATTTCTTAATTATTTCTTACATTCATAAACTTTGATTTCTTATTATTTATGTTTGACAGAATAGTTTCAATAGTCGAAAGTATCAATCAGATCAAACAAATTTTAGCCACTCTTGTGATTGGTAATTCTTCAATTCCACATCCTATATTAAATATTAAATATAAGTATCCAGATTTTCATATATTTTAGTGTTATTGACTCAATCTCTGAAAATCTTTGAACCGTTGGCTTAATCATAAATTGAAACCAAACACTTCATTCTACACTTACTTCTGAAATTGAATCATGTTGTTTTACTAGCCTTCAACCACAAACCAACGTAGATGAATCCATAATACTTGTAATTAAAATTTTAGTTCTTATGGTTCTTCTGATTTTACAGTTTTACTTATTCTTCTCTAATTAATATATATATCTCTCTCATAGTCTTTGTCTACAAAGTTGTAATAAAATCGAGGCGTCAGATCTTAACTTTGGAGCTGTATATTCCATTTGATTAGTTAAACTTATTATTATAATAGAAAAATATTAATAATACTTATAGTATAATAAAAGCATTCTCGAAATCAGCCCAAATGTCCATAAATTAATTAAAAGTTACTAAAACTATTAACTTTTGTTTTTATTAATTATAATAAAAAATAGAAGTCATCTACAGTTTGGGATATTATCATAAAATGATTAATAATTTAAACTAACTTATAAATCTTATAAAGATTTAAATTATTAAAATACTTTAATGTTATCTCTGCTAGGTGAAGGCGCATTAGTTCCTGCAAGTCTTTAACTTTTTGCACTGAAAAGTCGAGTCAAAGGTCTTCAAAGTAAAGGTGGGGAATTTTATACGCACGTGGTTATTTATTATCCATTATATATTGATTTTGTGATTTATTGTTCGACTGAGTGTTTATGTGAAAGTTAAAGTTAAAGTATGCCAGGGACCGTTCATAGGTCCGGGACCGTAAAAGTTGTCCTTAGGTCGCCCACCGTGCATGTGTGTATGCATATACTTGTTCAGAGACCGTTAATAGGTCTGAGGCCGTGATGAGTTGCCTTTGGGCTGACTCCCCACTGTTCAAACAATTATTATTATGTGACATGGCATGAATGTCTGAATATGAGTTACTCGTTTAATATATTTTGGATAATGCGTATTCTCCACTGAGTGTATTCGTTATACTCATCCCATTATTATAACATTTCAGGTTGATGAGTTCAGTGATGGTGATGTGGAGATGGATGTGAACTAAGTTTTTATTTAAATATTTAAGTTATTAGAACCATTTAATTTCTAAACTTTTAGTTGATGTTATGCTTTGTTGGATTGTGGATTTCTAACTTTAAAATATTTAGGAGTTTGAATTATTTAAAATTGCTTCCGCTCTATATTATTTGAATTATTATGATATTTTCTTAAATAGAAGTTTATTTATGCATTTTTATGATTTTCTAGTATTAGTTTTATTATATATTTGAGAAAATGTTTAAAATTCTCTTTCAGTCATTATTTTACATGTTAGATTTTATAAAATAAATAATATTCTAGGTTTATAAAATTAGGGTGTTACAAGTTGTACGACTCATTACTGTTTCAGATGGACGATCCGAGAGCAAGGAATGAATGCTTGAACCAACCATCACTCGTGATCTCCATGTCTACTATAGTCCCCGGATTCATCAATTGCAGAGTGTGAAGAAAAGCGGGCAACTGTGCGTAGGACTTGTCAAAGTCTCCATATACCATCTGAATGGCAATGTTCCTCGTGCGCAGAGCAAAGTTGTAATCGATATGGATGCCAAACTCACGCACAAGCTCCGCCATCATCTCCTTCGGCTTCAGAACAACCCGCTCGTCCACCAATCTACGCGCGAAGTATTTTCCGAGCACTAGTGCAGAAACCTGTTGCAGAGCAATTCGACCCATATCAAGATGGCATGTGTGAGTGCCGTTGAACTTGTATATTCTCCACCTATGCCCATCAGTAACTGTAAAGCACTTGAACGGGCAATCACCGTCATGCTTGCAAACATAGCCCAATCGTGACCTATTCAAGCGATTTACGGCATACTTCACTCGATTCTGCATATGATAGATACCGACCGCCAGAGCCAGATCATCCTTCGTTCGAAAAATAGCTCTCTGGTGCAGTGTATCTGATTATGGGGCTGGTTCCTCATCCCAAGACAGTGGGCCCACAATGTCCCAATCAGCAAGAGGATCCACCTAATTACTCGAAGGCCCGTCAGATCTAAACTGAACACCAGTGGTAGATGGTGGGACGACTCCCGTCAAGCACAACAATCTTTATGTACGATCAGCAGAAGAACGAAGCCATCCACTGAATTCTGTCAATAATGACTACACCAACCTCGTTCTATCATTCACCTCTTCTTGTTCTTGTTCTTGTTCTTCTTCTTCTCCTTCTGCCTCTTCTTCTCCTTCTCCCTCTTCTTCTGCAGTAGGACCATGTGTCTCTGCATGGTGAAAGGAGAGAACATAGTCGTCCCTCATAGATGGTCCGGCTCCAGAACTTTCCAACTGTCTTGAAATCACGTACACGACCATCTCAGTAGTCTGCTCGTGAAGCAAATCGAGCAAATCTCCATCATCTTGCAAAGATGCTCTGATCCGTATGCCAGTATTGGTGCTGGTGAGGTAAAATAATTCATACTCGATCCTGTTCGGGTCAGTCCGCAACAACTTGTAAACCTCCCTCGCCAGTGAGCTAAAACACAGCTTATCGGATGACATCGTCAGAAGTTGCTCGTCCCCATCTACATATTCTGATCTCTCCCATCGTCCATTGTGTCGTACAATAATTCGACGTCTAACCATCTGCAATTTATAACCAATGCTACATGAGATCACAATTTAACCCTAAACCCTTTTAATCCCTAAACCCTATAAAACCCTAGTTCCTAAAATCCCAAACCCTAAAACCCTAGTCCCTAAAACCCTAAAACCTATTAAGTCAAATAGCATGAACTAAAAACTTGAATAAAATAATCGAGGCTTAATTTAATACTAATCGAGATCGATTAATTTTTTTTAAAAAAACTCATCAAGGTAAGCCTCGATTAATTTAATCGATGCAAAACTAATCAATTAATTTTTTTTAAAAACAAATCTAGTCGATTAATTTTTTTAAAATAAAACTAATCGATTAATTGCATCGATTATTTTTTTAAGTATTAAACTAATTGATGCAAGCCTCGATTAATTTAATACTAATCGAGGCTTGCCTCAATTAATTTTAATGAGATAAATAATTATCCTCGATTAATTATATTAATTCTAACTATCCTCGATTAATTAGTTAAATAATTAGCCTTGATTAATAGTGCCTCGATTAATTATATTAATTCTAACTATCCTCGATTAATTAGTTAAATAATTATCCTCAATTAATAGTGTCTCGATTACTTTTACAATGCAAATAGTAACGATTAATTAGTTAAATAATTATCCTCGATTAGTAGTTCCTCGATTACTTTTACAATGCCTCGATTAATTTAATCTAAGCCTCGATTACTTTTACAATGGCTCTATTACTTTTACATGCCTCGATTAATTCAAAAAAAAATTAATCGATTAATTTTAAAAAAATTAATATTTAAAACTATTAATCGAGGACAATTCATAATTAATCGAGGCCAATTCATAATTAGCCTCGATTAACTTTAAATTCACCTCTAATTATTTATAATAGCCTCGATTATATTTAAGTGTTCCACGATTAAGTTATAAAAAATATTTAAGTGTTCCTCGATTACATTTAAGCCCACGATTATATTTAAGTATTTTTTACAAAGCCCTCGATTATATTTAAGTGTTCCTCGATTATTTAAAAATTAACCTCGATTAATTATAAAAATTGCCCCGATTAAATTTGAAATAACCTCGATTAATTCTACAAGCCTCAATTAATTCTAAATAAAACCTCCATGAATTCTAAAATAGCTTCGAATAATTCTAATAGCCACGATTATAGTCTACCACATGCAACTCATCAATATATTAAAGATTAAAGGGTATAACATGCAAATCTCTATCCGTAGCCTATTTTCAAATTAAATCTAACAACACATGAAATATATAATCAAAAACAATAAATGTTTGCAAAATAAGTTCAAAAAAATGGAGAGCGCAAAACGTACCTTTGAAAATTGCTCGTGTACTACTTTTTTCTTCGATTTTTCTTTCGCCCCTTGCTCCAAAAAATTTCTCCAACTTTTGCTCTTCTTCGTCGATTTGTATTGTAGTGTGAATAAAAACTTTGTATTGTAGTGGAGATTTGTATTGTAGTGTGAATAAGCGAGCTCGAATGTTAGTCTATTTATTCAAAAATTTCACCTACCTCGTTACAAAATATTAAATGTATTAAATTCGGTCCTACCTTCCCTTCTTTTCATTAATTCGGTCCTACATTCCCCTTCTTTTCATTTAATGAAGCCAGTAACATTTCCTTCTTTTTATTTATTGAAACTCAGTACCTACCTTACACAAGAAATAAATACATTCATTAAAAAAAAATCTTGATTAAATATAGGAAACATTGCCTCGATTCATTTAACTGAAGGGCTCGATTAAATGATATTAATCGAGGATAGTTAGATATTAAACGTGGCTAGTAATCGAGGCTTTTAAAAAAGATACGAGGCTTTTTAAAAAATAATCGAGGAAATTTAAAAAAAATAATCGAGGCTATTAAAAAGTAATTGAGGCTATTAGAAAAATAATCAAAACTTGTTACAAATAATTGAGGCCTCTTAAAAAATAATCGAGGCTTCTAAAATAATAATCGACGCAATTTTTAAAAAGGAGACAATCGAGGCTATTTAATTTAATAATCGAGACTTTTACAAATAATCGAGGCCTCTTAAAAAATAATCGAGGCTTCTAAATTAATAATCGAGGCAATTTTTAAAAAAGAGACAATTTTAAGAAATAATCGAGGCATTTCAAAAGAAAAAATCGAGATAATTTTAAAAATAATCAAGGCTATCATAAAAAATAATCGAGGCTATTTAAAACATAATTGAGGCTTTTTAAAAATTATCGAGGCCTCTCAAAAATAATCGAGGCTTCTTCAATTAGGGTTTCGGTTGTTAATCGATTAGGGTTTCGGTTGTTAGGGATGTGCATTAATAATGTCTGACAAAAATACAATGTGTCAATCATTGGGTATGGAGATCTAGACCAAGTTTAATATAGTACAAATTGCCTAACAAACTACTTGTTTTTAAAAGTTATTTTTTCCCAAAAACTATTTACTTTTGTCTACTTTTATCTATTTAGACTATATAAGAACTTGTAGTTTATGTGAACTTTGAGAAATAATATTACTACATAATAAGTAAATCCTTGAGGACAGTTTTGAGTTTTGACTTGCATTATAATTCTTCATCACTCTAAAAAGGTAAGATAATAAAGGGATGCTCTTTAATTCCAAAGCAATAAATTAACTTCAGTTGACTCAGTGTACATCATTAATATATATACCAAAAAAAAAAGATTATAAATCTTTAAATGAGAGTTCAATTTGTTGCAATCTATTGACGTATTTCAAGGTATCAATTAATTCAGTCAGAACAATGAACGTGAGCTTCCCAAATTGATCAAAGTGACATTTTATTCAACCAAATTAAATTAATTGTTAATTACAAATAGACGATAATTGTGAAACTAACTGTAGATGGTTTTATTGCTAAAAAACTGTTGATGATTTTAAGTAACTTTCTTGATCTTTGCTTAAAATTGTGATTGGAGCTGCCAAATGAACTGTAGGTGAACGTTTATTTATTTACAATTAAATTAAATTATACCTAAATAAAGTGGGAAAGATGTGATCTTGGTGGTAATTGACAAAATTTTAAAATATAGGCATTTATATTTTAATAATTATTATGGATTTTATAATGAGAAATTTGGAGGCTATGTATCGAATTTCCCTTCTCTCTCACTTTATTTTCGCACTGGAAAGCCTGAAACAGAAGAAAGATCAATAGCACGAATAACTTATATCTTTGGGCCTGTTGTTCTTGGACAAAACATTACTGAATATTGGGCTTCGTCAACAAACGTAGCATCTCTCTCTCTCTCTCTCTCTCTCTCTCTCTCTCTCAAATTTCATTGGTAAAATTCAGCCTGTTCTAAATTAGTGTGTCACAATAATTTTCGAACTACTTTCTGCAACGGCATAATCAAATCATTTTATATAGCAATCAACATATCTTTTTTGCATTCCAATTAATGAAGGGTAGGTATCAATCAATTGAACTTTTTATCCAACAAGCACCCACGTGATATATACACTTACGTTACTATGTTAATATTAATGGAATTTAATATTATCATCTTGTGAGTGTACCATACATGCGAGTTGAACTGTCCAGTGTTCCATCTTGATCAGTTATATAACTCGGAACTAATTTAAGATCTTAGTATAAAAAAACACATACTCCATAATTACCATCATATACATGACCATCATGTTTTGTGACTTATTAAACTTTATCCACATGCATATATAATTAACAAGTAATAATCATGTAAGATAAATGAGATGCCTAAATGTAATGTAATTCATTAAGAATTTATTTACAATAAATAATAAAAGAGTATAAATATTGATCAGTCTAATTGGTGCAATAGGTGTTATACTCTTTCAAATTCAACCTATTCTAAATTAGTATTTCACAATAATTCTCTAACAATTAACTTTCACGGTTTTAAATTTCATCAACATTTTACAGTAACATAATCACATTCCAGTACATGTATTGAAGCTGCCAAATTTGCAACTATTGTAGAACTTTTTCCCCACGCGCACGCGCACACATATATATATATGTACTAGGGCTATCTGCATTAAAAATCATAATCTTTGAATTATTTTGTAAGTATAATGTGACCTTTGAATTGTTATAATTACGTCCAAAAAAAATTCGACCAATATCGCCCGACCTATCCTACCAAATTAATAAACATGTGTACACTCCTTACTCCTAGTCTCCTCGATCGTGTGCAATCATATTAATAAAAAACATCACATACCCCATATAAATTTAGTTTAGAATATTGAATTGACTAGAAAAAAATGAGGGTGTTGTAATTGCAAAAGTCATTAAAGGTTGTGTTTTATTTGCAAAGCCATCAAACTTGTTTAAATGTTATAATTTTTAAAGCAAATTAACATGTATATTATTGCATTTAATCTCTTTTTTCTTTAAAAAAGGGCAAAAAACAACAACAATAAACTACTTAAAGAAGAAAATGACTTGATGGGGTAGTATAGAAGATTTTTACAAAAAAAGTGTGGTTTTTGAAGTGAACAAGCGTTCCCTTCATTTTCCAATAATTTGAAATCCTATCCTTTTGACTTTTGCTGTATTCAATTAAATGTGAAGTGAGCTAGCTGCAACATCACGTGGACGGATCGGATAAAGGAATTTTTGCCGCACTGCTCCAAAATGTTTCAAATTATGCTACATAATTACATATTATAAGCTAAAAAAAATAAAATTCAAATATATATATACACGCGCGCGTGTGTATATAGTAATGTAACTAGCCGAAAATTAATAATCTATATAGAATGGATGTCGACCAAGCTCGACCTTGCACTCGCTTTCACTGTTGTAGAATTCGGCCACCTAAGCGCTAGGCACTAGACGACTCCTAATCGTGTTGAAAATGATATAATCAGTCTAAGTAAAAAAAAAAATGTATAAAGTGGTTAAAGCTCAGTTGGTAAAGCAGTTATATATGCTCAACCATTGGTTTGAATCCTGAAGATGATAACTTAAAAAAAAATTCGGTCCAAACATTTCCATATGTCTAAACAAATACTACAGTTGATCTCAACTTATAATTTAATGTGGTCTTTTAATATAAATAACAATAGATAATATATTATAAAAATTTAAAATGTCTAGGCCTACCGCTCTATTAGATAATTAGAACCTAGCTAATTGTACAACTTTGGCGCTTTTGATCACATCTCAGTCCTCAATGGAGAAGAAGATATATATATAGTGAATGGTTCAAATGCTAACCCCCCTCCCCTGTAGAAATTAGGATCTAATCTATACCACTCATATCTTTGATTTGGATGGCCAAGATTAGATTACATAATTAGGGATATATGAGCAAAAAATCGTTGCTTCTTAATTAATTGTTAGTCAATATGGGTATAATAGTCCAATCAAAACTCTATATTCACGTCCATATTTATATGTTGATATACATGGAGGAATCCTCAAAATTATGGAAACTTATGAGGATATATTCATACGCAATATTAGATGCTTGTCGTCAACCACTGCTCTAATATTAGCATCTGATATTGCACACGAAAAAAAATACAAACATTGCTTGAGATTGTTCTGCGACGAGAAAATTAAGAGATGGTATCAGCAAAGAAAACTTCCGCCCGACTCAATGGTACTGTATTGAAGTATATTATGAAGTTTATATTCTTGTTCGTTGCATATTCTAATAAGAACTAAAGATTTTTTTTTTTAGTGAAATATAGATCTCTGTATACACACTCTTAATTGTATATATTCAAACGCAATATTAGATGCTAAAATTAATGTTAAAATCTAGCATATTAGATACTACGAGGACGATTACACCAGGGTTAATTGTTATTTTTTTCTGATAATGTTAATTGCTATAATTGAAGTGGTTAATTGCTATTATTTATAGGGTTAATTGATATTATGGATTACACCAGGGTTAATTGTTAATTTTTTTGTATTTCTGATAGTGTTAATTGCTATTTTTGACGTTGTTAATTGCTATTATTATTCGGGTTAGTTGCTATTATGGATTACACCAGGGTTAATTGCTATTTTTCTTTGTTTTCTTGATAGTGTTAATTGCTATTATTAACGTGGTTAATTACTATTATTGATAGGGTTAATTGCTATTATGGATAGAGTAACTTATTTTTACCAACGTGCATCGTCCCATGGGATAATTAGTAGTTTGTTATGATGATGGGAACTAATATTTTGGAGTAAAAATTAGAGTACAGGTGTTCGTCAAGAACATTAATCATTAAGATTTGAAATTAGCATATGGTATATTACAAACTGGCAGATGCAGTAAATGCTATCATACAAATGTTTGAAGTCTAGTATTCTTTTAATTACTGAATCCATTTGGGCAATTCGGCAAACATGTGATGGGTTTATGACTTTTTTTTTGTGAATAAATGACGTTTTATGTTGTTTTATACTTGGCAGCTGGTCATGTTAAAATTTATTGAGGGGAAAAATTGAGCATGGTTAATATCATCCAAAATGAAAGGTGATAGTCTCATACCAGCTGATTTGCACATAGGCGAAAATGTTGTGAATTAATTAGCGATTAACCATGTCAACAAAACCAAAAAAAATTAGCAATAAACCCTATCTATAATAGCAATTAACTCTGTCAGTAATAGCAATTAATCCTATTCATAAAACCAAAAAAAAATAGAAATTAACCATATCAAAAAAAAAAAAAAAATTAGCAATTAACTCTGACAATAATATCAATTAACCCTGTAAAAAAACAAATAAAATTATCAATTAACCCTATCATTAATAGCAATTGACCCTATAAAAAAACAAAAAAAAAAGCATTATTTTCAATTACTTAGTTCATCTCTCAATAATTAAAATCGAATTGAATATGTGTTGATTTTTGGATGATTTATTTTTAGATCCTTATGTTTGTCCAAATGAGTGGTATATTTTTGCAGTCTAATAATGTAATAATAGTAAAGGGAATAGTACGAGGTGTTGGACAAGAATCGTAATCCTTAAAACGATATTAGCATATTATATATTATACATTAGCATATGCAGTAAATGATATAAGCAAAAAAAAAATCGTTCAATCAGCTAAGAATTGTATGATAGTAATTGGTTCTTGTATCCTTGACTGCATATTTATATGTATATGTTAGCAGAACACAATAATTTTAGAACGCCGTTTATGATATCATATTACACTGTACATGTTAGCGAATAATATAATGGATTTGAGCAATTATTTCATTTCATGTTGGCAGGCGGGAAACAAAAGCATAAGGATAACAAGAGGAGGCCAAAAAGAGACCACATAAGTGACTCGGACAGTGATTTTGTCAGACGTGAAATTAGACGTAAGAGGCTAAACGATGGGATTGCATCTGGAGCTCTTTTAAGTCTGGAAGAAGCTACATATGAGCTTGTGTTGCAACATTCACCAAAACCGTTATCTGTGAAAAATGGGGAAAATCGTTCAAGGGATGAGTATAATAATCTAAAAAATCGTACAAGCCCGCTGACGTTGTCGAATACTATTAAAGGTCTAACTGATGTACAGAAGCAAGAGGTGAGGGATATGGGATTTGGAGCCATATTACACTTGGACATTAATGATGTTCCACCAAAGTTAGCATACTGGGTATTGGATAACTTTGACACTAATCGATGTGAAATTGTGCTCGAAGATGGAAGGAGAGTCCATGTCAGAGAAGAAGATGTTAGGCTAATGTTTGGCTTCCCTCGTGGCCAAATACCAATTGAAAGACGTATTAAAAATACAGAACATGTGCTTGTAGCTGATTGGAGGTTGAGATTTCATGAGAGAGCATCTGATAGAATACGTCCAATAGACATTAGTGATGACATAAAAAAAGAAGGTAATGGAGGATTGTGGTTCAAGAGGCAATTTTTGGTACTTATAACTTGCTGCTTAATTGAGAGCCTTGGGAATAGTTATGTCTCCCCGCAAATTCTGGACTTCTTTCAGGATATTAACAATGTGGTAAATTTAAATTGGTGTGGATATGTTATCAAATGCTTGATCGACCACACCATGGCGTGGAAGAGTAATAAACACAAACACTACACCGGACCGACATTATTCATCACAGTAAGTATAAAGTATTTTTGGATATTACATTTATTTGTGTATCTGTATGCAATAGTATTATGAGAAAAATATATTAGTGTGTAATTGCTGATTTTTTTAAGATTTAAGCAAATTAGTTGTTCTACTTTAGCATTTTACGTATAAGACTTGAGCAAATGTTATAATATGTGGTACTTAGCATATGTGTTATTACAAATTAGCATGTGCGGTAAATAGTATTAGCAAATAAATAAATAAAAAGTAACATGCTATTGGTGATTTTTTTGCTAATCAGTTGTTGTAGTTTAGCATTTCAAATATGAAATTTGTGTAGGTGAACATTTGAAACGATATTATTCCATTTAATTAGGACGAAAACTATCAAATATTAATTATTAAATATTTCTGTTGAGCAATTAAACTATAGTACAACTAGAGATGTTGACATCGGAAGCCTACACATTCCTCATAAGCTGCTAGATTGGGATTTTTTTAAATTTTGGAATTGTCCATTCAAATAATGTCATATCCGATTTGGGTTGTATATGAATTCATTATCACACATTTAATTATATGATATGCAAGTAGTATTATCAAACAGTGATGAAAATCTATATTTTGTATAAACCTGCAGCTTCTGTACGTCGATCGGGTTGTGTTAGGATACAGGACAGTGCAAAGGAGTAGCCCAGCTATAATTGAGTGGAAAAAAAAGATGTTGGTGGGAAGACAGAATATGGAGATTAAACGAGGTGATTTTGGAAAGGGATATCCCGATGGCCCATTCGTATTGATAAATGAAGCATCCGAACACAACCATGAAGCTGAGCAAAACAATGAAGAATCGATGCATAACCTTCAAGAAGCTAGGAACATGAACGAAGGATTTAATGCTCATGGAGGAGGGGTTGAAATCGACAAAGATGTTGAAGTAGTTGAAGAAGCAAACGGGGAAGGTGATGATCTGCATGCGATTGCTAACATACTTGCCCAAAAAGGAAAATTGATCCATGACACCTTGACCGAGGTGATGACGATCGTGAAAGGTTTATCACATAGCATGTTGGACAATGTTGTGTTAAGAAAAATGGTGGAAGCCACACTTTTGGTAAATGAAGCACCGTGCTCAGTTTTGGTAGAACCATCAGTTGCATCGCAAATCAAACTATCACAAAATGATATTGATTTTTGGGATTGTCCGGAGCACATAGCCATGATTGCAGAAATGGAGGAAGCAGCTCTAAAGAGATATGAATTAAAAAAGGTTATCGATAGCAGACCCATTGTCGATAGTATGCCCAGCTTCAGTTTAGGTTTTACGCAAGATTGGAATAATGTAGTGGACATTGCTCGTGATATAGAGATGGCTGAAAATATTGCACCAGATGAACAACGAGATATTGCAGAGGTATTAATTGGTAAAATATGAATCAAATTTTTTTCTTCTATTTGTGGATTGTTTTAATTGTGTAAAATTTGCAGGATAATGCAAAACTAACTGAATCACCTCATGAAGGACAAATTAAGGTTAGATTTGTTCAATTTAGTGCTGATATTTTATTTACCCGTACATTATTTTATGTTTTAGTTTTATTGTGGCATCCAAATCGGCATATAATTCATATGTTGTTAGCAAATAACAAACAATAATTATGTTAATTATTTATAGCACACAAATAAGCTAAAATATGCAGAAATAAAAAAGAAAGCATTTTTCATTTTTAACTATCATTAATGTTTGAAAATTTGGAGGCTAGTGGTGAAAATATGAAAGATGATATGAGGGGACATAACCCTATAATATAACGTGCATTTTATTTACTGTTCACTTTATAGCAAATACCTAGAACCATTTTAGCAAAAATAAATATCAAAGCTAGAATTTATAAACAACATATTTAAACATTTGTATTGTAATAGTATAACAATATGGTGGGTGTTTAACAGAACACCGGCGCAGCTTTCTTCAGTGAGAAAGGGAAAGAAAAAATTGTCGAAGATAATGGTGATCTTGGTCGGAAAAATGAAAAGGTCTTTGCAATTTGCGTTTTAGCGAAATACATTATTTACTTTGTAAAATATGAATATTATTATCTTTCATTCGTACGTAATTCTGCAGGAAATTGCTAAAAGGGTTACAAGGGGGAAGAATTTATTAAGGAAAACGTCAAACTTGGTCTCCCCATATTTTGTGAGACCCGTGAAGCCCACTATGAAGCTAAACAGTGGAGAGAGAGACTTATATTTTTGGATTATGCATAACGAGAAAGCAGAATCGTAAGTTAATTTTATTAAATTTAAGAATATTACATGCAAAAAATGCAGTGTGTAATAAATTGGTCTGTTGGTTCAATTATTTTTTTTCAGAGAAGAAATTGTCTATTCTGATGGGCGTGTCAATTTTAGACGTAAAGAAATGGAGACCTTGGCTGCTAATACGTATATAAATGCCGCAGTTATAGATGTGTGGTGCACGATATTAAATCACAATGAAAAATACAGAGCAAATGCCTCCCCACAAAGGTTTTTTGCAACCACGTTCCCATGTGTAAGTTTCATTGTAACGATCTGAGCTATTAATTTGATAACTGTATTATAATTTGGTAATATGGTGATTAAGTTCTTCCCCCTCCCCCACAGAAGTATACTGTTTATGATGCACCAATTTCGTGGGATAAAGCCAAGCGAATGTCATATTTTTCGAGAAGACTACTCGATGAGATTGGAAATTTTGAAGGATTGAAGTTAGATGAAATTGATCTGGTAAAGTGGCATTATAAATTGTTGTGTATTTACACTACAAAATTAATATTGTGCTAAAATTATATTTATTTAAATGTGCAGTTCTTCTTCCCAATTTGTCATGCATCACACTTCTACTTAGTGTGGTTTGATTCAATTAAATGTAGAAGTCATATCATCGACAACTCGTCTGCATTGGAGGAACCCAACATGGATCCGAAAATTAAGTACTGCGATATCCCAGATTTAATGGTAAGTAAGAATAAAAACATATTAAATTACAATATGGCATTATTTGTGATTTTTTTTTAAAAAAAGTAATTGATATAGTTATTGACATTTTATTTTGTTATAAATACTTTGAGTTAATAATCGTTTTCAATAATCATAGCAAATATTAGCATTAATTAGGGCTAAAAGAAAATTAAACTTGATTATAATTTAATATATATTGTCAAACATATTTTAGCAAATAATGAATTTTCCGTTATCATTACAATCATATAACTATACTATAAAATATTAACCTTATAGGTGGAGTTTTTTACTGGATTCATGAAGACCAACGGCCATTCTAAAAGGTCAGTCGACATGGCTACAAAAATGAGGCCAATAGAAAGGATGAAAATGCCATGGAGAAATGAGACAAATAAATTTGATTGTGGAATATATGTCATGAGGCACATGGAGACATACATGGGTGGTGGATTGAAGAGTTGGGACCCCGAACTTCACCCAAATAATGCAAGGCAGATGAAGATTTTGAGAGCTCAATATTGTGTTGCAATTCTCAGTGCAGAAACAAACATCCACAAAGGGCGCATAGTTCAAGATGTAAATATTCATTACAGAATGTCTTGTGAAGACGGATTGAGAAAAATAGAACCGATCATCATGAACAAATGCAATGCAAAATTGCATGACAATGAATAGATTATTTTATGGGTGACATTATTTTTTTGGTACTGAATTCATATTTTTATGAACATCCGTGTTGCGTTGGTCATTCTTTTAAAATGATTAATCTATATTTTTTTTTTTTGGTTTCTTTTCCTATATTATTGATAGGATTAATAGCTTTGTTTCTTGTTTTTTTTTACAGGATTAATTGCTATTATTGATAAGGTTAATAAATTTTTTTATAGGGTTAGTTGCTATTATTGTTAGGTTAATTGCTAATTTTGATTGTTATTTTGACAGGGTTAATTGCTTTTTTTTACAGGGTTAATCGCTATTATTGACAGGGTTAATTGCTATTTTTTTGGGTTTTTTGAATAGGATTAATTGCTATTATTGACAGAGTTAATTGCTAATATTGATATGTTTAATTACTAATTTTTATATTTTTTTGTATTGTTGATACGGTTAATCGCTAGTTAATTCACCACCTTTTTCACCTAATTGCAAATTAGATGCTACGAGATCAAATACACCAGCACTTTTCATTTTGGATGCTGTTAACCATGCTCAATTTTTACCCTCAATCAAATCTAACATGACCAGCTGCCAAGTATAAAACAACAGAAATCGTCATTGAGATCATTGAGATCATCAACTGGCTAGGCATAGCAAAGCTAACAATTTATAGACATTTCAATTTATCATATAGAGAAACATTAAAGTCATTGGATTGACCTGTACAAACCTTCCAACATTAGGGAACATGATAAACTGACTAAAAAATTTAGATGTCGGCGTACGTTCTTTTTTCTACTATCATTATTGTTATTATTATTACCATAACTACTAGCAGTAGGAAAATAATGCTACTTAGTCCAACTGCAAATTAAGATACTTCAACCCATAGCATACTTCTGAGTCCAAGCTTAAGCAGTGTTCACGTACTTGCCCCGATCATTCTTGTACAATTGAGCAATCTCAGGCACAAGAGGATCATCCGGGTTTGGATCAGTCAACAAGGAGCAGATAGACAGCAGCACCTGCGCCATCGAACACAACACACGTAAGAGTTACAACACTACAAAGCCAGAGGGAGGCAGGGATAGCACCTGTCTATTTTTTTCATTTGACCCACAGCAATTTGGATGAAGTAAAATTCTGTATGATCTTGCAGAAAAAAAAATCCATTCAATCCAAACTCGTAATACCGCCACCTTCACAAAATTATATAAGCATATAAAAAAAATAATTCTTGCTACAAGATCAAATACACCAACACTTTTCATTTTGGATGCTGTTAATCATGCTCAATTTTTCCCTTCAATAAAATCTAACATGACCAGCTGCCAAGTATAAAACAACGTCATTTATTCACAAAAAAAAATGTCTTAAACCCATCACATGTTCGACGAATTGCCAAAATGGATTCAGTAATTAAAAGAATCTTTTCTAATTTCCATTCCCATTTCTATTGCTCATATTGGACAAGAATGACTACAAACCAAACAAGTTTTAGAAATCTGATATGCAATGATTAGGCCACATCCACTTAAACACTCATCTCGAACTAGTCACAACACCATCCAACATAAACTTGGAAATATAGATATGTTCTATGCATATAAATATATTCTGAGATTAATCACCGTATGTGGGGAAAAAAATAATGAATAAAAATATAATTCTATGAGCAGATGTCTGATATTATTGAACCAAAATATATGCTAATAATCAGTTTGATTATATAGTACCATTTAATACCATTCAAGTAATATAAATCAAAGTTCCCTATGTAGTCTTCTTTTTAGGACATGTCCTAGCATCGTGATGGCACATTTCGTTGCAATTGTGGCACCTCCGTTTCGGTTTCTTTGCCCGTTCAGCTTGTTTCTCCATTCTTGGTTTAAGCCGACTACCACTACCTTTAGTTTTTACTAGAAGTGGTGGATTAACAGATACTTCAACAGACTTGGAAGCACCATAAAATAACTCAAAAAGTTTACTCTTTCCCACAGAATTAGATGAACCTTGAGTATCATCACCAGAAATCAACACAGTTTTCAAATCATTAATACCACCCAATAATATATTGGTCTTCTCCTCGTCACCCTCAACTGCTCCCACACATGCATAAAAATCTGAAACAAGCTGATTAATTTTATTTTTCTTATCTTCCACAACAACACACCGATGTACATCATCGCTTACATCATTCAAGGGCTTCAGATATGCCTTCCTGGTCCACCTAGGTACTATATATTTATTAGGGATGGTCTCCCACTTGAAAACTTTGAATAAATGGAATATATGGCAACACAAAATACCATCCATCCCAAATTTCTTACAGCTACAAACAACACTATCTTCATTCTTTTTATATGAAACTGTTGAAGAAACCTCATTACCATCATAAACCTCATAATGCATTGCAACTTCATCACCGTGAATACGCACAACATTGCAATTGTAACATGAAGCCTTAATCTCTTCTTGAACCTTCAGAAATTGTTTTGATGTGTAAATTGTAGAAGCATGCTTCTCAAATAACATCGGTGTCTCCAACTGTGGAATATATGAATAATCTAAACTATTCTGAAGGTCATATGCGTTCCTCTGTCCGTCCATTGCAGTTTCAAAATGCATCATAAATTCAACAAGATTGGAACCAAAGTTCAAATAATTGTTGAAGAAGCTATTGACACTCTCAGAAATTGAAGTAGTCCTGCAAAGTCGACTCATCGGATGATCTCTAAAATATGCAGGAATCCAATACTGTCTGATCTCATATAATGCTTTAAACCAACTTGTCTCTGTGAGCTCGAAATCCACCATAAGAGCATTCCATTTTTCTTCGAAGACTGCCGGTTCAATCATATCAGACCAAACAACTTCGTTCAATCTCTTCATGAAAGAATAATCCTTCTTCAAATGTGAAAGGACCTTTTCTGGCACCTTTGTCATAATGTGCCACATGCAAAGACGATGTCTCGTATTTGGGAAGCTTTGTTTTATGGCAATCCTCATTGCAGGGTCCTGATCCGTGATAATCATTCCAGGATGGCGTCCCATACACTCTGCAAATTTCTCAAATGCCCAAATATAGCAAGATTGAGTTTCACCCGACAATAATGCAGCGCCAAATGTCACACATTTTTCATGGTTGTCTTTACCGATGAATGGAGCAAAAATCATCTCATACCTAATTAAATCATAAATGGGAAAAAAAATGAGAACAAGCTATATGTAGAGACATGTAAATTATTTGCTAATTAATTTAAATAATATTACATATAATATCAGTACTTAACATTGCTAACAATAACACATTTTGTATACAGTGTAGTTCAAAATTGGAAAAAATGAGAACAAGCTATAAATAGAGACAAATAAATTATTTGCTAATATGTATATGATTATATACTAATATTAGTGTTTAACATTGCTAATACTAACACATTGTGTATATGGTGTGCATTAATTGTACGTATATCAAAGATGCATAATTATTTGATAAAAAATATTGCTAATATTAAATGCTTATATTTATAATCTAATGACATTAAGACATAAATAACATAAATCCTTAAGGCAAACACATAATTATGAAAGAAAATTCGTATAAATTAAACACAAATATACTTGTTAGTTCTGTATGTGCAATCGAAGGAAACCACATCACCAAACACAGCATAATTTCGTCTTGCAATAGGATCAACCCAAAAAAACACATGTCAAATTATCATTCTTATCAACGCAGAAGTCGTAAAAAAAGGCTGAACATGTCTCTTTCTGTAAACGCATCTTATTCAACATTATCTGCGCGTCACGCCCAACAATATAAGCCCTCAAATCACGAGAGAAATTCTTAGATTCACCTCTCATGCTTCCAACATTTGAGTAGCCCCCATAAAGGATTTTAAAAGCTTATGAGAACTTGAAGCGCCTATGGTTGCCCTTGCACAACTCATAAGAAAATTTTGGTGCACATATCCCAATTTTCTATTGACCTTCAAGTATTTCTTGAATTCATCTGCAACTAATGGGTGAGAATGACCCTCCAAAAAAAGATCAACAACATATCCACTAGCACCACAAAATTTGAACACAACACGAGCCATGCAATTTACCCTCATTGAAACCCTGCGCCTTTTCTGTTTATCTGAAATGGTCAAATCATCGGCTACAGAATTTTTGTTCTCCTCTCTATGGCAGAATATGTACCTCCGAGTAATAACACCATCATTCTTCTTAGTTGGCCCCTTTCGAATATCAAAACCGCTTACTTTACCATAAATTCTATAAAAATTAATGCCATCCTCAAGAGTTTTGAATTTTTGTCCCAAAAATGGCTTTAAAGATGACTCACAATTTGGTATGTAATGTTCAAGAGGTGTATCCATTTGCATGGCAACCTCATCATTCATCACATTTGTACCTGCCAATTAAATGCAAAGGAGTTAACATAAAATAAAATTGATGCAAAAAAAAAGTGACTGCTAATATTAACAACGTATAATGCTATTGCTAGCAAATATATAAGCTAATAATTACCAATTTCTATCAAGCAATGAACCATACAAATGTAAATGACACAACAACCAAGAAGAGAAATAGGACAGTACATTGGCTATCCAAAACAAATATGGTGTCTTCGCCAAAACTTTAGGCCCAATTCTTTTCTACACTATTCTTAAACAAAAGTACTATCTATCTATCTCTCTCTCTCTCAAATTAATTAATTAGTAGTGATTAATTATATTGTGCATATGGAATGACCGAATGTCTACTGTTGTAACAGAAGAAGAGGACATTTTCTACAACCTGGGTTGCTGGATTCAACGAAGCGCAGTGAATCTCATGATTTTGATGATCTGAACAATATAGGTACAAAGGCTTTAAGAGATGCAATTGACATAGCTGTGTTATATCAAATGTATAATCTCCATAGGCAAACTTTGTGATTGCACATATTAACAATGACACAAAATCTATCAAACAACAACATACCAACCCACAAATATATATTGCGAACTTTAACAAGCGAAATCGTGATTATAAAAATCTCATAAATCCCTAAAAAATATTATTTGCACAGGAAAACAGATGTCCCCCCCCCCCCCCCAAAAAAAGTTACCAGAATCTTCCATAGCATAAACAAGGAAAAAACTTGATTGTAGTTGTAAAAACTGAAGACTAGTGTATCTTCTTTCAACAGATATTATTACTTCAATGGAGAAGTCAGCGTCTTTTTTCCTTCAAGGAAGAACTCGGCGGTTTTTTTATTTTTCTGATATATGTTTAGATAGATTTTAAATTACTTAAAATGTGGGATTTGATATCCCTGTATAAATTAAATGACTTTTAAACCCATCACTTATAGAACTCTTAATTAATTGCATATTAAACCCCATCAAATTATGATTAATCTTGGCCATCCAAATCAATGAGATGAATGGTATAGGTTAGATCCTAGTTTCTACAGGGGATGGGGGTTAACATTTGAACCAAAACCTATATATATATATATATATGATGAAATGATCGCATTTTCACATGAAAAGTGTGTCCTCCAAATGATGTGGTATAGTACCACATATATTATCACACTATTAGGAGTGTGTTTCCTATTTATGATATATATATATATATATATATATCTAATAATTTAACCAGACAATAACTAAGGAGGTGGACTTCAACCACATCAGTAGGTACTGATTTACACACAGTAAATTACAAACCTCTTGTTGTGGTTGAGGTTCACCACCTTATTCCCTAACATGGAAGATGGAACTTCAATAATAACATCAATCAAAATGGCTAATCACACAGTTTGCCAAGTACTTAGATTATTATTGAAGACCACCTGCTATATCAAAGAAGAAGTACATGCAAAAGCAATTAACCAGTGGCAAGATTGAGTATTTTCAAACTGGAAACATGTTTTTCCAAAGGTAAACACTTAGTTCCCATATCAACAGGATTTAAATCAGTGTGGATTTTCTCAAGGCAAAACAATATGTTTATCTACCACATCTCTTATAAAATGAATCTGACATGAATATGTTTTGTCCTATCATGGAAGACAGGGTCTTTACACAACTGTATAGCAAATTGACTATCAGAAAATATAGTAACCTTATCTTTTAGAAAGCTAATTTCAGATAAGACCTCTTTCAACCATATAGCTTTTTTTATGGACTCAGCGATTGCAACGGATTCAGTAGCAGATAATGCTACAATAAGGTGCAATTGAGATTTCCAACTAATACAGGAACCACATAAAGTAAATACATAGGAAGTAGTAGATTTTCTATTGTCCTCGTCATTAGCATAATTTGAGTCAACATAGTCAGATAATACAGCCTAAGGGCATGCTTAGAAAAAGATAAACCCACATGCATAAAACCTTTCAAGTATCCTCACAACCACTTCAAAGCCTCTCAATGAGGCATACCAGGGTTAGGCAGTATAACTGCTTAGACAACTGACATCATAGGGAATGTCTGGCCTAGTACTTATCATTAGATACATGACAGATCCTATAGCATTTGAGTAGGGCACATTTTTCATAGCATCAATTTTAGAGTCAGTCTTTAGGGACTGGTCCTTACTTAATAAAAAATGAGAGGCAAATGACACATTAGCAGGCTTTGCATTAGACAAAGCAAACTTAGACATAATATTTTCCACAAAGTTAGACTGACTTAAAATAGTAATGTACCTAGCTGAAAATTAATTATCTATATTGATTGAATGTCGACCAAGCCCGACCTTGCACCCACCTTTATTGTTGTAGAATTCGGTCGCCTAACCGCTAGGTGCTAGATGGCTCTTAGTCGTGCTGAAAATGATATAGTCAGTCTAAGTAGAATAAGTATATATAAAATGGTTGAAGTTTAGTTGGTAAAGCAGCTATATATGCTCAATCATTGATTTGAATCCTGAAGAGGACAACTTAAAAAAAAAAAAAAAAAAAAAGATCGGTCCAAACATTTCCATATGTCTAAACAAATGTACTACAGTTGATCTCAATTTGTAATTTAATGTGGTCATTTTAATATAAATAAAAATATATGATAATATATTATAAAAATTTAAAACGTCTAAGCCTACCGCTCGATTAGAACCTAGCTAGTTGTACAACCTTGGCGCATTTGACCACATGTATCACAATCCTCAATGGAGAAAAAGTAGATAGTTTTCATTAAATTATTATTAGAAAATTTGGTGTTTATACTGTATGTGTGTGTGTATCAATAAATATGTATTTATATGATGAAATGATCGTATTTTCACATGAAAGGTGTGTCCTCCAAATGATGTGGTATAGTACCACATATATTCTCACATTATTAGGAGTGTGTTTCCTATTTATGATATATATATATATATATATTATGACTTGTGCACTGCACTCATTCATCGATAACGTGTAGGCTCATGCACTATACTTGATAATTAATACTTTCGAAATAAATATAGATCCTAAAATGAAATTAGTGAACCCTAAAATTAAAGTGAATTAATTAATTTATTTTTCTATCTAGTAACTCGTGCAGTGAAGTCGTACAACGCTAATGTGTGGGCTCATGTGTGAAGCTCGATAATTTTTTTTAATGAATATATACCCTAAAAAAAATTATTGAATCCTAAAATTATATAAAGTGAATTTCTTTAGTTTTTTTTATCCGGCGACTCGCGTAGTACATTCGTCCGAGGTTAACA
Source organism: Perilla frutescens (assembly GCA_026008535.1). Classification (NCBI taxonomy): domain Eukaryota; kingdom Viridiplantae; phylum Streptophyta; class Magnoliopsida; order Lamiales; family Lamiaceae; genus Perilla; species Perilla frutescens. Next base: position 38,444,491 of record BRKX01000012.1, read on the forward strand.
TAGTGACTCATGTATTGCGCTCACAATTAATTTTTTGAATTAAATATAAATCTCAATTGAAATGTATAAACATTAATTGAGATGTAATAAATTCATATAAACGAAATAGTAGGGATGATACTTTTTAGGATACGGGTGATATTTTTTTGTATTACAAGTAATATTTTTTCTGTGATTTTTTTTATTATTATTTTTGAATGGAATGGGTTAACCCGTGACTTTCACATGCCTGATTGAGTAATTCAGTACATCGGTACCACATGTACTGAAAACTTTGCCATATATATACAATTGAGCATGATTAGATATGTGACATTGATGTGTATACTGATATGGTATGTGACCATCAAAAGATCTAAAGTTTGTCTAAAATATTAAATGGGTGAAATAATTAGTTTTTAGAATAATTGGATACAAAACATATCTATTATGTCAAATGGATTAACAATTTGTTGTCCATATATGTGTGTTCGAGTCCAACATATGTTACACGGAATTCATTAATTCAATAATTATATTGGTAGCAAAAATATTTATAAGTTTAATTTACTAATTAAAGAAATTATTTACTCTTTAATAAAGGTTATGGAGTTCTTAAAATAGAAGTTTCGAAACATAAATGAATCTCGGTTATCAGCGTGTAACATTTTCTCAACAACAAAAACAACGTGAGCATTATTTTTTCAATTTATATGACCCTCGCTCTATAATATAACAAAAATTAAAAAGATTATTACTTTTAGAGCTCCATATATATATATATATATATATATATATATATATATATATATATAACATCTAGAACTAGAAAAATAGCATTGTTCACAAATTAACACTTTAGGACATATTTCAAAATTGATCTGTCCCTTATATAAATAATAAGATTTTCCGTGAATCTTTTATCTAAATAATTTGAAATGACAATGAAATGACTGATAAGTTTATATTTGTTTGCCTTTAAGTAAACAATCCATGTTCCTCTTGTGTTTTAGATATTGAGTTGACACAATAGACTTGTGCAATAATTGTTTATATTATTGTAACTTGTTTGCTTTATTTGATAAGAGAGTGATGATATGAATGCTAACGGAATCACTTGTTTTAATTTCCTAAAAAAAAAATGAATCAAAATTTGTCTACAAAATTAATTTTCACAAATTTAAAAAAAGAAAAAAAAAGCTGACAAATATTTTCCAAACATGTGTGATACATAAATTCAAAATTAACTATTGCTGGACGAATTTACCCTTTAAATTCCACTTCATTTACGCAAACCATGAAATTTATGCAGGTTATATTCATACTCGTCATTTTAACAATAACAATACGATGTATTATTATTTCAAGGCCTGAAAGATAGAAATTATTTATCAATTCACAACTTAAAAATTGAAATTATTAATTTATGACTTGAATAATAGAAAATATCAATCTAAAACTTCAAAATACATGTATTTTTTATTATTCTTTTATATTAAATTTTCAACAAAAAATCATTCATTGCTCATCTAGTAGATTTAATAAATAATTAATTAAAAAATAAAGAACAAAATACATAATTTTTTGGAGTCTCGGATGATTCAATCATTTAGATCTTAAATCAATAGTTTTCATCTTTTAGGACCTGAATTGATAGATAAGCTATATATATTTTGAAAATAAATATGTTTAAAATTATTTTCAGACAACAAATTCATTTATTTTCATCTTTTGGAAATTGATTTCAAAATAATGTTTAGTCCCCTTTCAAATAAAAAACTTTCAATAATTTATGAAATTTGAAACCACGGAAGAAGTCATTTTCTAATATTTACGAGATATATTTCAAGAAATAAATCGATTGAATACTGAGTTGACAATGGGTCCCACTTGCGAACAATTGAGCTCAATATTGTAATTTTGCTTAAATCAATTTTTTATACTAATAATATAAAGATTAAATTCAATCTAAATAACCATAAAAGGGGGGAATAAATATAATAATAAATAGCCCGGGCTTCATTTCAAAAATCCCAATACGACCACGCAAAATTGATGGACTACCTACTAAAGTAAAATTTCCAAAAGAAATTGTAAAAAGAAAATTGGAACAAGTTGTTTTACAAGAAAAAAAGGAATTAAATATTGTAGCACACTTAATTAAAAAGAACAAAAGTTCACACTTATATGTACTTCAACAAGCAATCTCTTAAAATTCTAAAAAAAAAAAAAGAAGAGCAATCTCTTAATTAATCTTTCTTCTCCAATTACTTTAACTAGACGAAACAAAACTGATGGAAATAAAACCTAATTAAGAAAAAAAATAAAAGAGTTTCACCCATTTATTAAATATTAATTTCCATATTTAAGCTATCTAATTTAATTTAATTCTTTGAGGCAGACGATTGTTGGAATTGTTGATACATAGCTGCCAATCTGCTATACGCATCCATCGTCGTTGGCTGCATTTATCACAATTCATTTTTCAGATTAATATAATATCCCAAATGAAACAAAATAATAATTAAATACTTCATTTTTGTCCCAAATATTTCATCAAGTGTTTCATTTAGAATTTCCAAATTATAATATACTCATGTTAATTTCCACATTTAATATACTACTTCTCATAGTTAATTTACAGAATAGTATTTACAATATTAAATTATTGTGAGTCTCAAACTTCATTAAACAAAGGTAATGAATTTTGGAAGTTTAATTAGTTGGATAACCCATTAACCAAAATAATTTTTAATTTATGTAAGAGTCCAAAATTGACCAAATATTTGGGACATTTTTTTCATTATTAATGAAATTTATGGTTAATTTCACTTTTAGTTCCGTTGTAAGAATATAGTCTAAATATATGTAGTTTCAAATTTTATAATTTTGGTCCCGAGTGTTAATTTATTTATTTATTTTACTTTTTTTGTTTCAAATGCTAACACTTTTTGGATTAAAAGTGTCGTTGTTTCTGAAAGTTGAGCAGAAAAAATTATAAAAGAAAAGGACAAAAAGTAAAAGAATTGAAACTATATATATGTTTGGACGCTATTTTTTACGGAACCAAAAGTGAAATTAACTCTTATATTTAATATTTTATCTTATATTTTTCTTAATATATATTATGTGAAATCAATACTCACTTGCGATTGACAAGCAAAGAAGGTGGACAAAAAGTCCGGTGAGAGGGTCGGAAAATGCAAGCGATCGCCTCCGGCCTGGATGTCCCATGGCGGCATCATGGGCGGCATTCCACCGGCACGACCAATGGCGTTGATGTCCATGACTCCCATTCCCATGCCCATGCCCATGCCCATCCCCATTCCCATGCCCATGCCCATGCCCATGGGTGGAGCCATCATAGACATATGAAGCTGCTGCATGGGCATGGACATCATCATGGATGGCATGTTCATCCTACTCATCATGTGAATTTGTGCTTGCAATTGTTTCAGATATTCTATCACTTCGTCCAACATTGACGCTTTGTCCGTCTTCAACAATTCATAAATTCAACAATTTAGTCATAATAATAAATAAATAAATAAAAATCTTACACTCCATTAATTAATTAAATCTTGAGCAATATTTGCTCATTAAGTAAGAGTGAAACTAAAAATTTACAATAAAGGTGCAAAGATATTAAACATTCATAAATATTGAAAAAGAATAAAAACTCAATTAATAGTGTAAATAATAAACGTGGAAGGAATTGGACATAAATACATATTTGGAAAAGTATGTATGTGAATGATACATAAGTACGTGTAGAAAGAAGCAATGAACATAGGTTGGACTAAATTGATGTGGTACAAGAATTATTGTGTTGCCAACTAAGAATTGTCTGCGATGCAGTTGGCCAGTTTCCACATTTTCTTGTGGACTAGGTTCATCTATATCTATATCTTCCAAAAATCATTTACTTATTATGTCAATTTCATGTGAAATTCTACCCTTTCCGGTGGGGTACTACCCCTATCCCATGGGGATCATGACATGTGAAATTTATTTTTTAAATAATCAAGTGTGAAATTATAATTGTATTTATTTATTTCATATGTCAAGATCCCTATGGGGGCGAGAGTAGAATTTCCCGCCCCGACCCATCACAATTTATTGGTCTGGTTTCACAATAAATCGTGAAAAATGTTAAAGTGGTAAAAAGAGAATAATAAAAAAAAATAGTAATTTTTATATTATATCTTTTTGGTATTGTTAACACTTTTAATAAGTGAATCATTTGCACAAAAATCACAAAAAAATGAAATTAAAGAAAAAATATAAGAAAAAATAGTAATTTGAGAGTGCCACAAGCAGTGAAACACGTAGTATAACATGAAATCTCAAGTGCATGTATGATAGGAAACTCAATTCCTAATTTGGCGAGTGATGTTTTTTTAGGATAAATTACATTTTGACGCCTATATTTTGGACATTTTTTCAAAAATGACCCACTTTTTCTAAATTAACAAAATAGTACCCACATTTTCAACTTTTTTGCAAATTTAACATTTAACAATTTTTATGGCCACAAAATCACACGTAATTGATTGTATTTTAATATTCTTATTTCTTCTCAGTCACATGGAAAAAACTCATTCATTCAAGAAATATTAAATTAGAATCAATTAAATACGAGTTTCGGGCCGTAACTGATTAAATGTTAGATTTGTAAATTTTTTGAAAATGTAGGTACTATTTTGTTAATTTTGAAAGAGTGGGTCATTTTTTAAAAAGTGTCCAAAATATATAGGTATCAAAGTGTAATTTACCCTTTATTTTATTTGTCCTGATTTGATGTTCAATGAATATATAAATTCAGCGTTCCTCATAAGTCATAAGTAACTGAGTCTAAGCTTTCATACCTTGCTGGAATTGGGGACCAATTTCTGCAATGTCTTCATCCTTTGATTAATTTTGTCCCTTCTTCTCTGGAAATAATTAATCAACATCATAAATAATTTCAAAATAAATAAATTGCAATTATACATTTGCTCTACAAAAGTTATAAAATGAAGGGAAAAGACTAAAATAGAGATCTCAAAATAAAATAAGACATACTCTCTCAGACTGGTTATGAACGGCTGCCCTACTTTTAGCTGAAATTGAGGTTTTTCCAATTCCTTTTCTGTTGCCTTTGTCTCCTGCCTGCCTCTGCAATAACAAAAAAATAATTCAATCAAGACCAAATTCATTTGGAATATTTATTAGTCGGCAAGTATTTAAATTTTATCTTGTGCTTATTTTTAACATACAGCAAATGCACGGAGACATAAAAACTAATTCCATGGTATTCACGATCCACATGAAATGTAATTACATTAAGTATCCTCTAAAACAAAAGTAATTACCTTAATAAGTCTAATAGATTCCGACATTAATGAATTTACAATGTGTAATAGTTACTATTTAAAGTAAATTTAGATTTTGGTCCTACAGGACATGTATTAGTCCGTTTTTGGTCCTGATATTATTATTTTTGATTATTTTTTCAAAAATTTGTTCAATTTTAGTTTCATATGTTTATGGTTTTCGAATTTGATCCCACAATTTTAAGGCCAAAAAACAGGACTAAAATTGAAATTTAGTCAATTTGGAACCAAAAATGATAGTATCGACACCAAAAAGGGATTAATACATGTCTTGTGAGACCAAAATCAAAATTTACTCTTACTATATATATACATGTATACCAATCGCCAACACACATCTTCTTTTAATGTTTCTTTTCCTTTGAGTTGAGACGAGAATTGGGATATAGAACCACGGTTACTCACCCTTATATTGGTAAAGAATACCATTAAACTGTTTTCTTGGGGATGACCTAGTGGTGCAGTGGTGTTATCTTGAGGTCAAATGTTTCAAGTTCGAATCCCACCACCAACACCACTAAATCTAGGTGTGAGCCTATCACACCTGGCTTGTCAAGTGTGGTTAACCTCCCCTGTATGATTTGCATGAGTTACCCTTTACAAAAAGAAAAAAAAATAGAAAAAAAAAAGAATATCACTGAACTACAAGACATGTGGTACTAATTAGCACATAATTTTATAATACTGTATACAGTACCCGATTTAATTTATCTGTTACATCCTATATTACACTGCTAATATACGTCACATACGTTTATTATATGATATGATGATGTTTAATACAAAGTCCAATTCCAAATAAAGTAGCTCGTATTTTTCACATGCATATATATATACATGTATGTATGTATATATTAGAGATATGTAATATTACATAAGAATTGAAAACTAATATTAAGCAAATGCATGCAAGAAAAAGATGGTCTAGGGGTAGAGACGTGTAACATGCCTGTGATCTGCCGTGACAGACGGAATCCTCGGCGGAGGTCTTGGTATAATCTTTGCCGGAGCTGGTGTTTTCCGGCGACCAGAGGGAGGTGGACGTGAGCCCGCCGCCACCAAACTCTCTCTCGGAAGAATCGAGAGTCACCTGCCGGCTCTCTCCCCCACCGCACGTCGCACTCTCGCTCACGCTCGCATAACTTCTGCAACAACCACGCCCCACGCAGCCGCCGCCGCCGACGGAGGTTGCGGCGCCGCTGCACGAGCCCGCCATGCACGTGCCGGTTCCCAGCACGTGAGCGGAGTTCTCTTGGGTGTCGTCATTCCGGCACGGCACGAGGCCGTCCATGGCGGCGCTGGCGGCCGGCTTGACCAAGGCGTGGCCGTGGTCGAGCCAAGGCACCAGCTTGTTGCCATTGTTCGCGGCGGCCTTCGAGTGGGGGTGGGCGGTGGCTTGGTTGACTATGCACTCGAGAGTGTCGGCGGCGCGTGGCTTGTCCCACGTGGGGGCGGCAGCGGCTGCTGGCTTGGTGACGACGCGCGGCGTGCCTAGGCCATACATCGCTAGCTGCCCGTTCTCCCATGTTAGCTCCGCCACTTCATAGTCCGATCTGCCCAAGCGTGACAAAAAATATTTAAATAATTTCTATTGTATCATCACAAACTTATATATACAAAAGAAACATAGAGATTAATTAATTACGAGGGAACATCTGGAGGGAAGGAATTGGATGAATTAGAAGGGGGGCAGAAACTAAGCTTAAGGGGGGTGGGATTGTCGTCGAGATCCCAACTCGGAACGCATTGATTCATCTCTTTCTCTCTCTAGCAAAATTAATTTGGAAACGAATGTCGTTTAAAAAGGAAGTATTTATTTATTTCTTTTTTTGGGATGAATATATATAGTATAGTAAAATATAATATAATATATGTGGGTGTGGGGTTTTGAAAAGGATTGAAGTGCACATTTATGAATGATGAGATAAGAAGCAGCATATAATTCGAAAGAGAGAGCAAAGCGTGTATGGTCCAATGAGCTATGATGCTCACTTTTCTCATTGAAATTTTGCCACGAAAACACTCGAATAATTTCAATTTCCCCTTCGGTGGCTTCGAATCCTCTATTGTAAAGGATGTTTTATTTTTTTTATATGATGTTACTACAAAATGGTGTAGTACATGTGGTGCATGTAATACGAGAATATTATATAGCATGCAGTAACGAATTTTGTGTGGGATTTTATTACGGCAAGATATGGTTTACCTTTTTTATACTCTTATTTTCAATATGTACTTTTGTCCATATATATTCGTAGTCACTCCAGATCCTCTAATCATAATTTGTGTGTGTCAATCGTGTATCAAACTTTAAAATTATTATTTTTTCTTTCATATTAATTTCTTTTGGTCCAGTATAATTTTACATTATTATTTAGGATTTATTCCACCCAATTAGAATTTATAATTATTTTTAATATTTAATTTTCATTGTTTAGTTAACATAATTGATTTTTGTGGTTGATTATTCCAAACTTATGATATATAATTTTTTTAAAATTTTATTTTTTAGCAATAAATATTAATTATGATTAGTTATAATATAATAAATTTTATTTTTATAAAAAAATTATTAACAATATACAATTTTAATGTTAGCACGCGGTTGACACACACTAATTGGGACTTGAGGATCTCTACTCATTTGTAGTACCACGCATAAACGTGTTGATTTGATTATGATAGGGAAGCTAGTAACATGAATATATACTAAATATATATTTCGCTAGTAGAAGGGAGTTTGTCGTGCTTTAGTAGCCCGCGAATCTATTTTGTTATGTTACTAGCTATCAGTGATGGAGCTAGACATAGACTGAAAATCAAATCAAATAGGTTGATACTGAATTCGCGTTCGCTCGTTAAACGCTTATTTGAATTTGATTTGATAAACATCTATATCAAACAAGCTTGAACATAATTTCGTGTTTGATAAAATTTAAAACTAACTGCTCAATCTCGACTTGAGTTTGGCTATATAAAGCTCGTTAGGACTTGACTCGATAAATAATCAAATAAGTTCAAATATAAATGTTGTGGTACCATTTTAGTAACATTAATACGAGATATTAACAATATTGTGGTATTACATTAGCAATATCTGACACTTACAACTTGTATATGTATGAAAAATATTTTTTATTGTATATTTAATTAATTTTTGGTGAATAAGCATATGCCATGTAAATCTTAAATGAAATAGTATGAAAATAGTTTTAATTCAGTATATTATTTCTGTAAATATATATATGTGTGTGTGTATATATATCAAAACATTAAAACATAGCAATATATTCATATCATTGAATCAACATCAAGGGAAAATCTGATGTCCAAGGCCACATGACTAGCTAGCAAAAACATGAGCGATTTTAAGTTCGAATCCCACCACCAATATCATTAGGTGTGAGCTTGTCACACATGGTCTGTCAAGTGTGTGGTTTACCTCCCCTGTATGATTTGCAGGCTATTACACAAGGACGGAATTTACTCAATACGCACCTCAGTAGCGACTGCGGATTTTACCTCCACATCAAAAAAAAAAATAACAAAAAATGAGCGGTTTGATTAATGTGGCTCGAGCCCTAATTTATCAAAAATGGATCGCTAACATTATCAATGTGACAAATGGACGATAAAAATAACTACGTGAATAGAAATATCATCAAATTGGCTTTTTATTAAAATAAGAAGAAGAGAAATATCAAAATAAATATAGTGATTATCTTGTTATATGGCTATTTGAAATTGGGTAGATACAATGTGATGATTGATGAAGTCTTAGTCTAAGTGGTTGTGTGAATTGACAAACTCGGATGCATGTAATAAATATTAGGAGATAAGAATCATGTGGCCAAACCCCAAATTATTTGACTCCATCCATCACTATAAATCGGTGGCTTTAACCGGTTGGTTTATTTATTAATCATAGAATTCAATTTATCAATTTATGGGACCAACCATTCAAAATATATACATTAACACGTCAACCCATAAATTAGTATGTATAATTATAGTCGAATTTTTTAATTTTAGTTCATTTTGATGTGTATATATATGTGCACATATAATGGATAGTTGATTTGGATTAATTAGATAAACGCTCTATATTGTAGGAGGAGGAGATTGAGGCAAATTGGTAGTACGCATTAACGTGTGTGTGTGTATATTTGTGTATATTTTTCTACACTACATTAACATGCCCATTAATTGTTTTAGATTCTATTAAATCTTTGGTCTATTTTGTTAATAAAATTATTATATGATACATTTGGACACAATGTAATTAATTTACTTGGTTTAAATTTAAAGGTGTGATATCCTAGCAGAATAAACAAAACGACATTGTAATTATGTCAGCTGGCTTAATTTAACCATATCTTTATACATTTCACACTAAAACCCTATGCATCATGCTTCATGTTTGACAATTCTAGTTCTAGTATAAATATTGAAATTGATTTATTTGATTTTAATAATTTTGCATCTAGCAAGACTATAAATAATTGTTTATATATTGACCAAACTTCTTAAGACAAAATGTTTAAATCATACTTTTGGATTCTGAATATAAAATAAAAAATATATTTGTTTTTGTGTGAAATATTTTACTAGTTATACTCAATAGTATTATGAACATTTTAATTATATCTGACATAATTTAGTCAATGAGAAAATCTCATAAAATAAAAACCAACTCATAGCATAGCATACCTTCAGTAGATTTAATTTCTTCATTGTGTTAATTATTAGATAATGAATTATTAACCAATGCTGAATGATTGGCTCAAAAAGCATAAATAAATGATTGCCCTTCAATTTTCATAAAAATAGAATTATGTTTATGTTTTATATTAGGTGTGTCAATGGCCCAGGTCCATTATGCTTCGTTGCTTGTTAGTATAAGTCTATAAATGGAGGCCAAGCCACATATAAAACCCCAATTTTTTTCTATGTATATAACAACAAACAAATTGTAGTGGCCAACAAAATTAATTCCCACCAACATTCATTCTTATAAATCAAATTCTCACCCAAATTTGTACGCCCAAAAATTTTCAATCGCCAATAATTATGTAAATCATTTTTTTTTTCTACTGAAAAAAATGACGTCTTCAATTTGAATTTGGAGGCTAAAAGAGAGTCATTTTACATTGGTATCTGTGTTACTTTGTAACGCACATTTGGAGTCATTTTTTACTTCTAAGTACATACATATAAGTTGAGACTTTTTTTTTATTAAAGGGTAAAAATATTTTCATGCACTTAAATAGAATGAGACAAAACAATGTTTATCAATCAATCTGGAAAGTTAGTTTTATTTCCATATGAAGTAATTAGGCAAAAAGTAGCGTGTTGCGCTAAAATATGAGTCGCTCTAGCAGCGGTCGTGTAAGCATAAAAAATACTACTTTTATACATTATGCATTATGTGTTTGGTGATATCCAAATTGTAACCGTACACTTCCTTTATTCAATTATTGATGATCTTCATATTTATAAGGATGTTTCTAAATACACCACCATCTTTTCTTTCTACACCACTAAATAAAATAATTCAAAAGTAATTACTTACAAAGTTACTTTAATATCCTTAATAAATAAAAAATAAAAAAATAGATATCATCAATTATAAAATAAAAAATCTGCAGTCATCTTCTTCCGCCTCCCCTCTCCCCCCGGCATCTCACAACTGGAAGCCATATTCAACATTCCTCTCTGGCCTCCCCTCGATCACCTACCCCTCCGGCAGCCACAGTAGCACCATCGCTAATGGAGACGGAAGACAACGAGTTTTGGAGAAGAATTTGAATAAAAAATCATCAAGAAAATAAAAAAAATATCTACAAAGAAAACTAATTAGAATCAAGATTCAGAGATCATTTCTCAACAATCTCGCGCACGTACACTATTTGTCAATAGGTTTTTTCAACAATATTTCTGTGTGATTCTGAAACACAATGGTTTGGATTGATAGCTAGAAAGATCTTGAAGGAGAGAGTAACAGGGAATCAATATTGTTGAGATTGATGTTTTAAAATTTTTCGAATGTTTTGCACGTTGTCGAAAAGGCAGCCATCCTTGCCGGAAGAGTTCCCATCATGGTGGTGGCAGAGGTGGACTGGCGGAGGTGATGGCCTCGAAATGGAGGTGTTCTTAAGGATAGTGGCAGCTTTGGGATGCATGTCTTCAAATTTCTCTGTTTTTTTTTATCTTGCGATTTTTTTGAAACATTGATTATTAAAGGGTAAAAATGAAAAAAAGTGTGGTGTATAAAGAAAAAATAATGAAAATAAAAATATAGTGATAGTGTATGTAGTAATATGATGTATTTTGAAAAAATAGTGGTGCAAATAGCAACACCCTATTTATAATGCATTAATGCAACATCAACTTTGAAGAACCACTTAGTGCGAGTTAACATTATTTAGAAACAAAAATAATGTTTACAATTATGGGTATAAAATATTGGGCTGAATCAATTTTTAAGTGGTGGCCCAATAGCTTCTATTTCATTTTTGTACATATATAAATGGGAAATTCTAAACACAGCCACCATTTTACTCTTTACGGTCTCCTTCATTTTATAAAATATAAATAAAAATATAATAAGACTTTTTCACCCCTTAGCCTCCAACATCTAAAATATTACCATAGTCTCATTACCATCATCATGAAATATATATCTTATATCATCCCACGCCTCCATACTTCAATAATCATCTATATATTGCAATGAGATACCTCCTACTTTGAAGTTTTTGAACACTTTCCCCCCACTAGTTCACTGCTATGCTCACATCTTTCTTTTTATATTCTTCGATGGAAGTTAGGAGGCAAGAAATTATAATTACATCCGCATCATAATTTTGTGATATTCATAAATATATATAACAATATTTATGAATTACATCGTCTATCAATCCTACTTCCAAATGGATTTTCAAAATTCTTGAAGAAACTCTTCCGATCCAAAGAGAATATATACACGGTTCATAGATTGATCTAATTTATCATTTTTTTATTATGAGAAACATATAGGATAAAAAAAAAAAAGATTTCTGTAGTGGTTTGGGCATGGGAAAGAAGAGAAAAACATAAGCTATCTTTGGAATCACATTCAATTCAGAATTTTTTCTTAAAAGGATTTTACATGCCATTGATTGATACAAGCTAAGGTGGAGAAATGAGTGACTACTTATTCATCTTACATAAGATATCATGATCTATGTGATTATATGATTTATGTTGTTCTCTCATTTTTCTTAGTTATAAAAATGGTGAAAATGGAAGTGGCTATGATTTTATTGCTTTTTTTTTTTTTTTTTTGGTTATACAACAGGGTTGGGGGCTATAGTGAAAGGGTTATGGTAGGATTTTTGGTGTTGGGGGCTAAGGGAAAAAAAAGTCGTATTATATTTATATTTATATTTTATAAAATTGTAAGCAATTAAATTTTTATCACTAATCAAATGGTGATACGTGGAAATTAAACAATTGAAATATCCAAATTATATTATTTATTTATATTTTAGGAATTTTAATTCCTAAATTAAATAAATAAATTGGTATTCAATATGTGGAAAAATCTCGATCAATAGAAATGCGACACATGACAAGCTCACACAAGAAATGGCCACAATGTTGTAGAGAATCACAAAGGGCACAAGGCACCAATAAAACGATGCCACGTGAGCCCTAATGAACACACCATTGGGACAATGCCACGTAAGCCCTAATACACTCTCATTTGCCTATAAATAGAAGACTTGGCCTAAGGAAACCACAACAACTTCAAGAGCTCAAGTTTGGAGAAGGATTCATGAGATAAAGCTCTTTTTAATCTTCAAGGCGTTCAAGTTGGAGATTCAAGACGTTCTTCGCGTTCCTCATCAAAATCACCCTAAATTCGATATTCGATCCGGATCCAAGGTGTTTGGCCCTCCGATCGGCGTTATTGACTTCAAATCCTCAAGAACAACTTGAAGATTTAAAGCGTTCTTCAACAAATCATCCTAAAAACTACGTTTGATTCGAAATCAAGATGAAAATCCTTCGAATCAACGTTATAAACCTCAAACCATCGGGTTCCTGAAGATCAAAGAGTAAGAACAACTTGAAGATCTTGAAGAACACGAAGAACAAATCTTGAAGAGAAGAATCAAAAGATTTAGATAGAGAATCGAACCACAAACTGTAATTTCAATCCAAAATCTTTTCTTTGTACAATTTTCCGGTGTTTATTAATTTAAATACTCGGAATTTATGTTACAAAAATGATGGGGGCTATAAAGAGTAAAACGGGAGCTGTGTTTAAAATTTTCCTATATGAATATGGATGGATACTAACTAGTATATCCCCAAACCCAAATAAATTCTAAAATTCTTAGATATAGTATTATTAACCCAACACTTGTGAATTTGTCATTCTGAGGGAGGGAGGGAGAGAAAGACAGAGGGTACCACTATAATTTAATTTTGGAGAATTGTCTATTTAGAACTCGGAATATATACTATTAATTAATTTGGGATATGAAAGATGAAAACTATCAATTCTAGCACTAAAAAAATGGAAAGCATCAATTTATGACCTATAAAATAATGTATTTGGATTGCTTTTTAATTTTTAATTATTTTAAATAAATTCTTTATCAAATGTAATAACCAATTAACAATAAATTCTCATAGAAATTTAATAAAAAAAATAATGTTTTTAAAAAAAGAATCAAAATATATGATGTTTTGAAGTCCTAAATTCATAGTTTATCATCTTTCAGATCATGGATCAATAGCTTTTTATATTTCAAATCCTAAATTAATAGATAACATATTTTTCCAATTTTTGAATCAATAAAACTCCTTTAATGTTTTAAATTTCTAACAAAATACATAACATCTTACAATTTAGTTGAAACATATTTTATTATCCTAAAATAATATATATGTAGATAAAAACCAAATAGTAAAAAATAAAAATTTGAAAAATAAAAGGCTTTCATGTTTATAAAGAAAAAAAAGTAAGGACTCGATCATTTAATATTTTTGTTAAAAAAAAAAAAAAAAAACTCGTCAAGTGCTTCCGGAAAACATACAAAAAAAACTAACTTCATTTTTTGTACATTCTTATGCTATTTACCATGATACAAAATTACATCAATAATTTTATAATATTTTTTTCATTTAACTAATTTCCGGTGTCACGCTGAACGCTGTGGTTCATTAATTTCTGTTAGATATGACATTTATTTAGTTACTTAGGAGAATTTAATATAACTCGAGCTACTGCTTGATGAATTTAAAAAGGTGTAAAGTGTGTAGGTGGATTTAAATCGATGATGTTCAAATTATATAAGTGGACCTATATATTAATTAAATGGTAGGACTAGTATAATTATGAATTATGTGGAGGTAACAAGAGACATAGAGAAAGTAGCAAAATTTGAGTACCTTCTTTTCCGCCGAGTTATATGCTTTGTCCAATTCCAATCACATGATAATAAATTATAAATTAACTTCAACAAATCCAAAACCTCTTTTTGTATTTTATTAACTTGTGTTGCCCACGTTCATTGGATTTTGTCCTTCACGTTCTATTCTAAATTCATTTTTCATTTTCTCCCTCGCCAAGAAAGACCCTTATATAAAAGATATATATCGGAAAATACAACTATTATATTTTGTTTTGTTGAGTCTTTGAAAATTTATTTTGCATTACATGAAGTCCTAACAAAACTCCTAGAGATGCACTTGTGTGTACTAGGTGCACCATCAGACGCTTTGACCGGATCAACGCGTTGACCGGTCAACGCCGGAAAACACGCGTTTTTCTTTTTTGCGGGTTGACCGGGTCAATGGGCGTTGACCAACGTTTGACCCGGTCAAATGCGTTGACCGTCTGATATAAGCTTATATACACCTAGTGCATGGAAGTTTTTGCCAAACTCCTAATATATAGATATGACTAAAATTTATTAATTTAGGACTACAAACATCATATATTTTGATTCTTTTTATTTTTTTTAATTATTTTTATATTAATTTTTAACGAAAATGTCTTTATTAAATATCTACTAAATTTATTACAGAAATTATTAAAATAAATATAAAATAAAAAGGGATTTAAATTGACAACTAATCATATGTCAAAATAAATAAAAAACAAAAAGGGATTGATAATTTTCATCTCTTAGGTTAGTTTTCATCTTTCATGTCTTGAATTAATAAAGAGCTAATTTTTCAGGTCTTGAATTAACAAAATTCTCGGAAAAAAATTATCCAAACACACTAAATCGATTTATAGTAAAACTTCTATAAATTAATAACCTTGGAAACATGAAATTTTATCAATTTAGAAAAATATTAATATATCGATAAATTAATATTTTATTAATTAAAATAGAGAATTTTTAAATTCAGCAAATTTATTACATATGTATTGAAAATAAATGAATTCATATATGTTTCATTGATTATATTCATGCATCAACCAATTTTTTGTAACTAATTGAATATATTCATGTATAATATCAATTCATTGTTATACAATTAACTATTATATTCATGGACGCATGTATCAATTCATTGGAATTACTTAAATATACATATTTACATTAATTCGTTGCACTTAAATAACTATTATAGCCAATTAAATATATTCATGCATGGTGAATGAAACATATACTATATAAATCTCAATATGGAAATAAAGTAATTCATAACACCCAACCATGTATTCTCATCTAAAAGGCATCGCAAAATCATCCATGAATGATGAAATGCGTAAAGCATTATGTGAGTATAAGAGAAATCATCCCGCATGCACTCAAAAAGATTTATAAGAGTGGGTTGATGAAAAATATCATTTGAAAGTTAGTCAAGGTACAATATAAAACACTCTCAAGAGATCATCGGAGTACCTTTTAGCCAACTTTGAGAAGGATGAAGATATTAAATGACACAAATCGGCGAAATATCCAGATGTAGAGAAGGTTCTTTATGAATGGTTTCTTCAGTACCAAGATCGAGTCAACATGACTGAAGAGCTTATTTTGGAGAAATGAAAGGATATAATGAAGCTTTTGTATCCTCAACACCCTCCTGAACATGAATTTTCTCAAGGTTGGCTTGAAAAATTCAAGGTAAGACATGGTATTAAATCATTCTGTTGTTTTGGAGAAAGTGGTTCGGTTGACATGCAGGACATGGAAATGAAACTGGAGGCTATAAGGGAGAAAATAAACCAATTTCCCATGGGAACAGGTCTGTTTTACAGGTTACAAACTGATCACTCTTTTGCAACCAAGCAACTTGAGGGAAGAAAGCAAGACAAAGAGAGGCGTACAATTGTGATTTGTTGCAGCGAGGATGGTCCGGAAAAAATTCCTTTATGGATTATTGAAAAATATGCAAAGCCACATTGCTTCAAAAATATTAACATGAGCTGCATCAATTATCATTATCGTGCCAACAAAAGGGCATGGATGACTAGTGTGCTTTTTGATGAATATGTTCGCTGGTTTGATCACAAAATGAATGGTAGAAGAATCTTGTTGATGGTTGATAATTGTCCAGCCCATCCAAAAAATATTAAAGGGTTACGGAATGTTGAGTTTTTTTTTTTTTTTTTGCCACTTAACATAACATCAAAGATTTAACCATGTGATGCATGAATAATTAGAACTTTCAAGATGCACTATCATAGGAGATTATACAAAAATCTACTGGAAGGTCATGAGTTGGGGCTACCTAATCCTGAAAAGATTAATGTTTTAGATGCCATCAATTTCGCAGTCTCCGCTTGGACAACCAATGTTTCTCAAGTGTCAATAGCAAATTGCTTTCGGCACTACAAAATCCGTTCAAATGAAGAAATCTCAAGCGACTCAAGTGAGACAAACTTTGAAGAAAGCCTACATGAGCTTGAGAATATGATAAAGGATGTTGGCTATCGCAATGAAATGGACGTCAACAAATTGGTGAACTATCCGAGTGAAAATGGTGAATGTTCAATGGTTCAAAGTTTAGAGGAAATTGTTGCTGATATTATTGAAGATCCTACTAATGATGAAGCTGAAGATGATTCAATACCGTTGGAACCAGTCACGAGAAAGGAGGCTTTGAGAGCGACAACAACTCTTCACAATTTTTTATTGCAGCTAGAGAACTCGACACCGGAACTCTTGGCTGCAATTAAAAAAGTTAGGGATGAAATCCAATTAGATTTAAATTTTAAGAAAAAACAAGTGACAATAGATTCATATTTTAGCAAATTACCACAATATTTATAATTGTAATATTTATAAATTATTAATTTAGAGTTTTAATGGGACCTAATATTTATAAAAAGATTTTTCCAAAAATTATTATTTTATTATATTATCGAATTTGATGATTTTTTACAAAGGTCCGCGTCAGGACCTGAAGATTTTATTATTTTAGAAATTTTATTAATTTATAGAGTATTAATTTATAGAGATTTTACTGTATTATAATGAATAAACCTAAATGAAACATGATATTAGTGAATGAGTTCATTGACTTTTGAGAGTCCATTACTCCCGTTTTGAACAATTTATTTCGACAATTTTGGATTTCAAATCCAGATTTCTCCCAAAATATATATTTCATTTTTTCATTTATCTTACTTTAGTCTAGTCATTATTTGTTATTACTAATCCCATATGACTGATATGAGGATGTTTATATATATATATATATATATATATATATATATATATATATAGGGTAGAGTTCACATGAGAACCAATTCGCATGTGGGAACTAGGAATTAATCTCAACCACACAATGCTTTGATCTCAATGGTCCAGATTTAAATAAAAAAACGGTGGCATAATGGTAAATATGAGGAAGTCAAACTTACCTCTGGTCAAAGCTGACATCAACATCCTTACACAAAATTTATTTAAACTTTAAACATCCATAACTTGCTCATTTTTCATTAGATTAACACAAATTATATATCAAATTAAAGCTATTTTCGTGCTCTTTCATTTAAGATCCATTGTTCATATGTTTATTCGAAAATATATTTTTTCATCCATAATAGCGTGATGTTAAACTCAGAATAGCATCACAAAATATTCACGATAACATGGAAGTGTATACATTATAGCATGAAAAAATATTCATAACAACATGAAAAAATATTCATAAAACACATAAATTTTAGTGTTAATGGATACAACTATTCAAAATCCAAATAAGAAATGCTTTTTTAGCCAACCTTTTTAACTCATGCTTTTTTATTCAAATTTTTTTACAATGTCTAAAATATCCTTACTAAATGTGGGTCCAATCAAAATATTCCTTTGACTAGTTTGTGACTTGAGATTTGAAACCAAAAAAAAGTCACGAGAAAGCCACAAAGATGCACATGAATTGAAAGTAAATATTCCCTTTTGACTCCTTTATTTCTAATGCATTATTTGACATAAAACATTAAAAAACAAAATAGCAGATCTACAGCCCTTTTCTCACGAAACTAGCAACCAAAACCTGCTCCACCGTGTTCATTTTATTCACGACAGCAACCAAATTTTGCTCTCCAAATTCTCACGAAAAAAATCTCAAAAAAACCGACCAAAATACTCACGAATTCTGCCCAACATACACACGAATTCAAGGGTGAAAAACTCACGAAAAGAGATCGAATTATTGTCGCGAAAGGCAGGCAAACACTCACGCGAATCCCGTCGACGGTATGGATAATTTGGAGCCTTGGGCTGTCGAATTTCAACAGCTTAGAAATTAAATTCCAACGATTTAATGATTTATGAGGAGCAATTTAGAGTTTTGACATTTGTGTTGTGCATTTTCGTCAGATTTAAATTTGCTAATATGTTCGTATTTTAGGTCATTAGTTTTGTGTTGTGGATTACTGTGAAATCGGTTGAATTTTGATGATTTGGATTCATGAAATTATGCTGTTTGAATTCTGGAATTTTAGATGATCTCGTGAGAAAAATTCTCACGAAAATGATTTCGTGAGTATATATGCACACAAAATCACCTTTCGGGACTATATATACTCACGAGATAGTTTTCGTGAGGATTTTTTTCACGAAATATGTTTGTTCAGAGTTCAAAAATTTCGTGTTAATATATTGTCACGAATAAGATATCGTGTTGAAATATTTACACGAGAACCAATCTCGTGACAATATATTGTCACGAAAACAAATCTCGTGTCAATATATTGTCACGAAATATAAATTTATTTTTTTATAATCGGTTGTGCTTGGGTTTTTTATGTCATAATGAATTCTTCTTCAACATGTAGATATCTATATCATGTCCAATTAGTTTTAATTTAATTATATTTGTTTTATTTTTGCATTATTTATTGCTAATTTTTTGTATATTATTTAAAAAATAACGTGATTGGGTATGGAGAAGAGAGGCTTTACAGAACATCACATGCAGGATCAATTTATACTGGAAGGAAAATATGAGTGTAATTAGGAAAGTATTACACGTGATCAGTGGTGGGCCCGAACTATTCGAACAATTTAGGAGAGAGTCGTGTTTTGGGCATCTGATAGATTTCGTGGGTGGAAACAATTGTAACAATGCTTTACACGCATTGTTGAGTAGGGAGGTGATTATTGACGGTGCAGAGGAGCACGATATTTGGTTTCGGGTTGGAGAAACCAATATTAGATTTTCTCCGAGTGAGTTTGCAGTTCGGAGGATCCGATTTTAATCCGTCTGCATCACATAAGATTTCTAGGAGATCTTTTTATTCTCGTGAGTTGCACAAGACACCTCTAAGGGTGAAGGACCTACTTGAGAGGTTTAGGACCTATTCACTAGGAGATGACCTCATGGAATACGTCATGGTCGCCAATGTCCTATACCTGCACACCATGATCTTTGGATATGATCAGACACACATGATAGATGACTGGGTATGGGTCTTAGCCGAGGATCAGGATCGATGGAACTCATTTCCATGGGGAGCTTATGCATTCAGTCTCTTGACGCATTATATGAGTTTGGTACCGTCTACTGAGGTGGAACTGAGGAGAAAATTCAAGAAGACGGGGGAAAAAGCCAGATTGTCTTATCATTTCTATGGACCGGTGTGGGCTCTACTGGTATGAATCTCAATTTTGTCACGATTATGACTGTAATCAGATCTTCACCATCCACATACTCAGATCTCTCCCATCTACCGCTATGTCGGACAACAATACGTTGCCAAGCCATCTGCAAATCAACAATAAACAGTAATTAAGGTAATTTTAAAAAAAAAATCTCGTGACAATATTGTCACGGAAGCATAGAATTCGTGATAATATTGTCACGGTTCAGGTGATCTCGTGACAATATTGTCACGAATTCTATGATCTCGTGACAATATTGTCACGAAATGAATACTCTTGAAAATCTTCAAAAAAAAATTATCACAAAATGTATTATTTTCGTGACAATAATTTTTTAGGCACGAGATGTGTTCTTCTCGTGACAATATTGTCACAGTTCATAAATTTCGTGACTATATTGTCACGAAATCTATGAACTTTGACAATATTATCACGAGAACACTGTATAACCGAAAAAAAATTCGATGCTACTAATCTTTACAAAACATCAAAATCTTTAACATCACGTTAATCTACAACAAAATATCCTAATCTAAAATAATTTATGCATATAGGATCATTAAAAATTATAAAAACAAACATCTTATAACTTTAATAACTATTAAACATATTTATTATGAAATTAACATAAGTTACGGATAAATTGCTTAAAATTTTAAAAGGACTTTAAACCCAACTAATTCCAACAACTTGACGGTTATAAAAATTAAAAAACTCACCTCAAATTTCTTGGATGTGTGTTGTTGTTTCTGCAACAAAATTTTGAATGAATGGCGTGAGTTTTTTCAAAATGGTCGTGAATTGTTGTTGAACATGTTTTCTTGTTTATTGGATTAAATGCATGCAACTACATCCACCTACCTTTATTTAATTTGTCACCAGATTTTCATTTTTTTAAAAAAAATGCCACACATGCTTCATTAAATAAATGAGAAAAGAAATAGGAATTGATCAAATGAGACAAAAAGAGCATATAAGACTTTTACACCACCTTTTGAATAGAAAAGCATGACTTTTCAAACTTGGCTAGAAAAGCATTTGTTATTCTAATTTTGACTACTTTAATTTTTAGCCTTAAATTTTACTCATAATAGCAGTAGTAGTGTTCGTTAATAATAGAACATTAACTGTTCATACTAGCATGCATATATATTTTCATATTAGCATGTATATATGTTCATAATAGCATGATAGTGCTCTCATTTTAGCATAGCGAAATTTATAAGAATAGACAACAGTTTTAAAGTGTAGTCTATATGATTTCTGAAAATTATGCTCAAATATTACAAGTTTGCCACCCCATCTTTGACCAAAAATTGACCAAATCTTATCCATCTAAATCAAGGCAATGGATGGATGAGATGAGTTCCTAGTTCTCACATGGAGGATGAGTTCTCATTTGATCTGTTCCCTATATATATATGTATGTATGTATGTATGTATATATGTATATAGAAAATCAGGTCCTGTGTGAGAACTAATAACCAATTCCTACCATCTAATCTGTGAAAACCTACGCCCAGATTAAAAGAATTAAGCGGTGACATTTTTGTAATAACAAGCAAATGAAACAGCTTGCAAAGATTAGTAAGGGCAAAATCGAAAAATTGTAGAAACCTGTAAAATCTAACACTGTTGGCACTGTATGATTTAACATTACAATTTGTAGTATTAGCATTATTGTTCACAAGTTTTAACCTTGCCATAGTTTATTTTAGCGTTATCATAATTCTTGTTAGCATTAGCATTAAAAACTTGTGAGGAACATTATAAACCAACTATGAACAACGCGGTCAGAATTTTGTTAAATTAGCATCATCGTTTATTTCTGTTAGCATTGTTTCATGATGATTTAGCAGTTTGATTTTATTTTGTTAGCATCGAAAAACTTGTAGGAACATGCAAAACCTAACATAATTGGGGCACTATATGATTTAGTTGTACAATTTGTAGAAGTAGCATTATCGTTCGCAAGTTTTAGCAATGTCATAACTTATTTTAACATTGGCATAACTCTTGTTAACATTAACATGAAAAACTTGTCAGAAACATTATAAACCAACCATGAACAACGATATTACAGTTTTGTTGAATTAACATTATCTTCTATCCATGTTAGCATTATCATTCTTGTTAGCATTAGAATAATACATGTATGAAAAAAATTAAAGGAACATTATAAAACAAGCCATGAAACATTTTGACGTATTAGTATTATTGTTCATGACTGGTGTTAACATCATTTAGGCGTCAACGCCAACAACATACGCCTCAAGACCCCGATTGAAGTTTTTGAAATCAACTACTATACATCCTATATTGGTCTATCCACCAACAACTTCTTTAAATAACCTAAAGGTTTTCATAGGTCCAATGTTTGCCATTGCACAGTTCAAAATATAACTTTGGCACAAAGGATGTATATTCTTGTTCAGATTCATAATCTCTCTGTGTATATACAAAATAAAAGAATGTGAATGTCTTTTTTCAACTAATCTAATGTTGAAGCCATCAGAACCAACATACTTCAACGCCACCCATACATGAAGTCCTCTTAGACACTCAATGTCTTTTTTCTTCGAAGTTTCACTAAAATCCACCGATGTGTTGTAGTAGATAAATGAATATCAAATTCACATGATGAAGCACACACTTTATAAAATATTATACCATCGTCTAAAGTAGGAAAAAGTATGTCCAATGCAGTCTTCAAGGATGTTTCGCCATGGTATATATAAAATTCAGACAACTCATAAGAAATCTCTACAGTGGTGCCAACACAATCTGCAGATTAAATAAGACAAAAAAATTGAAATATAAAAATAGCGATGCTAATATCATTTTTGATAATGCTAAAACTAATCATAGTAATGCTAATATATCGTTCATTACGCCAATGCTCTGATAATAAATTATTTTTATAGTTTTGACAGACTGATTTTATGATGCTAATAATTCATTTTGTAATGCTAAAAAGAACTTTTATAATGCTAATAAACCGTATTGTAATGCTAACAAATTCTGAAAAATAACACGTGTATAGTAATGCAAAAACACAATCTTCATAAATCAATAGACAAAAACACAAATTATGAACCTCTAATAACATGTGTAAGACACCCAAATAGGCCATCAACAATACAAATAACTGAAAATATCTGTTAATCATGAAAGTTGAACATATCAACTTAATCAACTTCAAAAAAATGACGTTGCATGAAAGACATTGATTTTAAGTTTGAGTCTACATATCTCCAATCAAAATATATATTTAATAGCGAAAAAATTATATCAAATCATCAACATTATTGATCTCAGCTAAAATTCAGCCAACGCAAGAGAAATCTCTATAGTGGTACCAACAGATTAAATAAGACAAAAAATTAAAATATAAAAACAATGATGCTAATATCTTCTTTGTTAATGCTAAAACTAATCATAGTATTGTTAAAACTAAACATAGTAATGCTAATATATCGTTCATCACGCCAATACTCTGATAATAAATTATTTTGATAATGCTGACATGCTGTTTTTATAATGTTAATAATTCATTTTGTAATATTAATAAGAACTTTTATAATGCTAATAAAGCGTATTGTAATGCTAACAAATTTTGAAAAATAACACATGTGTAGAGTAATGTAAAAACACAATCTGTAGAATCAATAGATAAAGCACACAACTTCTGAACCTCTAATAATATGTGTTAGACACCTAAATACTCCAGCAACAATACAAAGAACTGAAAACACCTGTTAATCATGAAAGTTGAAAACATCAACTTAATCAACTTCAAAAACATTGATTTTAAGTTTGAATCTACATGTCTCCCATCGAAAATATATTTAATCGCGAAAAATTATATCAAATCATCAACATTATCGATCTCATCTAAAACACAAATTGAAAAAAAATGAAACATTCAGATTTTACATGGCATCTTCATCGAAAACAACGAACAATATATCTCTAGAAAAAATCTATAACTCACACGAACAACGATTGCGAAGAAATTGAAATCCGACTACAAGCGATGCATAGATATTAAGAAGGAAAGAAATGAAATAAAGAAATTAGATTGCAAAGGAAAGAAAGATCGGGTGAAGAAATTGAACGTAAATAGAATAAAATTCATAAATTACAAAAATAACCCCAGTTCACTAACTATTACAATAATGCCACCAAAAATTTGAATATTGGATACATATCCTGGTAGTCCAAAAAATAAAAATTAACGGATCTGATTGGTTCTCTGTTCTCACATGCACGTGACTTTGGTTCTCATTTGATCCATTATATATATATATATATAATAAAACTCCAATCATCCACAATTCCATGTCATGTTACACTATACACCTATTACATAAAGTCATTATATTTTTTTAACTCACACACCTAATTTGTGGTATTGAGGAGATTCGAACCCATGACCTTTGATCTCCAAACAATCTCACTTCACCACTAGACCATCCCCACTGAGACATAAAACCACTATATTGGAGTATATAATTTAGAAAATAATATGAAAACCAAAATGTTTTTGACTATTTTAAATAGTTGAAAGTTGAAACCACGTCTTAGATTATATAATTCAAGTCAAACAAATATTCAAAAAATAATAATAAATATTCATATTTTATATATGTACTTTAAAAGAGTTAATTACACGTTAGTACTTAACAAATCGCTAGCATTTTCATATATAATAGCTTGTTGTAATCGAATTTGACAAGCCATGTTAGATGTAGCATGTAGAAATTTACTTTCATACTAAATTTATTCATTTATGCAAATATTAAATATTAATATGTAATTTATGAAATATTGAGATGAAAATTTTAACCATTCCAAAGGTTGGGTTGGGTGTTGAAGTATAATAATTAATCGATGAGAAAATAAATTTAAAATATAAACTGAAAAAATCGAAATAATAATAATAATAATAATAATAATAATAATAATAATGAGAGAGGGCCCTCCAACTGAAAGCGGCGAAAACAATTTGCGTCCCACAAATCTAATCTGCTGAAAATTTAATAAACTGTTCAATTTCCGCAGAGCAACCAAGTCAAGAGACAAGAGCTGAGCTCCCTTCACGCACTAACACACACTTCCCTATACATACACAGATATGTATGTTTCTATGTATACACAAATCCATTAGCACAGGCTGCATAGCAACGACGTTGTCGGAGTAACCGCTTCATTTCAGCTGATTACAGCGCTACCAAGATAGGCGTTTCAATTTGGCGGCGCCGAAACCCTAACTCCTGAAAATGTCTTCCTCGCCTGAGAAAGTCCCAATCTTTAACCCTAATTCCGGCGCTGCCGCCCACACCAAGAAGATTCCCGACCCGTTCCGCAGCATGCGGGTTGACCCGGATGAGGCATTGAAGCATGCACTCCTCAAATTGCGCCCGCGCCCCGTTTCGCTGTCCGGCTCGACATCTCCTTACTCCGAGTCCGAACCCGACTCCGACTCGTCAAACCCTAACCCGCTTACCGCCGCAACCGACTACGCCGCTTTGCTGTCGGATGAACTGTTGCTCAAAGTGCTTGATAAAATTCCTGACTGGAAGCAGCATGTTTCAAATTCGTTGGTTTGCAGGAGGTGGTGCGTGCTGTGCGGGAAGCTGGTTAAATCCATTAAGTTAATTGATTGGGAGTTCTTGGAATCTGGCAGGTTGAGTTTTCGGTTTCCTAATTTGGAAGATGTTAATTTAGTTCCTGCTTGCATTAAATCTGCAAGAAATTCTGGGATTTTGTTGAGTAATAAGTTAATTGAGGTTCGTTTGAGTTCGGGGGTGTTGGAAAGTGATGAAGGGTTGTTCGTTAGGAAAGAGGATGTTCTGGATGCGAAGGAAGTTGATAGAGGGGTGACGATATTAGCTGAAGGGTGCAAGAATTTGAGGAGAGTAGTGTTGATGAATGTTAGTGAGGAAGGGCTAAATTGTTTTGCGAAGGAATGTGAGTTGTTGCAGGAGATGGAATTGCATTACTGTGGTGATTTTGCGTTGAGGGGGATCTATACTTGCAAGAATTTGCAGATATTGAAATTGAATGGGAATATAAATGGGGTTTATGATTCCGTGGTTTCTGATATTGGATTGACTATACTGGCACAGGGTTGCAGACGATTAGTGAAGCTCGAATTGGTGGGATGTGAGGGGAGTTACGATGGTATTAAGGCAATCGGGCAATGCTGCCAGATGTTGGAGGAGTTAACAATATGTAATCATAGGATGGAAGGGGGGTGGTTGTCTGCTTTGTCATACTGCGGGAACTTAAAAAGTTTGAGTTTCCAGTCATGTAAGAGTATTGATGAAAATCCTGGACTAGATGAGCATTTAGGATCATGTATGATGCTCGAGGAGTTGCATTTGAGGAAGTGCCAAATGCGAAACAAGCAGGGTGTGAAGGCATTGTTTTTAGTGTGTCAGAGTATTAGAGGGCTAGTTCTTGAGGACTGTTGGGGATTGGATGACAGTATCTTTGCTGCTGCCACTATTTTTCGGTATAAACCTAACTCTTGCTTTTGTTTCGTAAAACTGAATTGGAGTTAATCATCCTAAGGTTTAATATGCTTGTTCTTGCTACAGAAATATTGAGAATCGCTGTACTTTCTCCAGTGAAGTTTTTGGTTTTGCACTTCAATAATTACTGTTGTCATAACATGACGATCTTGAAAGACTGCATACTAACTAGAATTCAATATCTGCCAATGCACCGAAGAAATAGAAATTTGATGCAATTTTACATTGCTGCTCATCCTTTTTTGAATGTCCAATCAGGCAATTATGGAAGATGTTTTTAAGTGATATACATACATACCTTTGTTGACAAAATTTTGTGACATGCAGGTTGAACTGAATTTTGTCAGTTAATATTATACTGAGTATTTAGCTTCAGTATTCAGAATATCACTATCCTTGACTGGATATCATAACTGATAAGTAACTTATCAGCTAGTTAAAACTGCCTAAAACCTTTACCTTCCTTCTCTTGAGCCTCATTGCGAGGCTTGCTTCTGTTTTAAAAATGAGAGATACAGATAAGCAATCAATGAAAGCTTTTACAAAATTGTACTCATCTTTTTCCATATTCCTATAGATTAATCATGCATATATAATTATTTAGGTTTCTCTTGGTCATCTAATGAAAAACACTTGCAGTGACTGCATAATTGATTTCACAATTATGAAGTTAGGAGTTGAACATTGCATTTCGTCAAGCCAAAAAAGAGGCAAGGTGAAACTTATGCTTTAGCCCAAATTTTGTTGGTGATAAGAGCTACTTTCAAGAAGATAGTTTGTGAGAAAATACTCTTTTACTTAAACAGTTATGAATTGACTGAAATGCGAATGGTTAATGAAATTCTCATTCCAACAGCAGGAACATAAGATCTCTCTCACTGGAAGGATGCTCGTTACTGACAACACAGGGACTAGAATCAGTAGTTCTTTCTTGGAAGGAGGTTGACAGGCTTAGAGTAGTTTCATGTAACAATGTTAAAGACAGTGAAATAACTGCAGAACTAGCGACCTTATTTTCTGTTCTCAAAGAGTTGAAGTGGCAGCCAGATTCCCGATCAATGCTATCTGCTGGCCTTGCTGGTACAGGTATTGGGCAAAAAGGCAGTCGATCTTTGAGATGGAAGTGACAATATGCAATACTGATTTAAAGTAGGAAGCATCTGCTCATCCCATGATTCCACACATTATGTGCTTGTATCCATTTTGTTTGAGAGTATGGGATACAGCTTTTCCAGGTGGAGATCCCTTGGGGAGTCGATGATTTTGGGTTGTCGAACTTTCTCTCTGTAAACTTGTTTAGCCTCTTCATTCTTGATTCTTGTTTAGTCTAGAACAGTTAGGTGTTGAGAAGTCGAGTTTTAGTGATGATTTTAGATGCAGACAGAAACTTTAGAAGCTTAGTCCATGAAAATTGACTGTATTTGTAACACTGTGATTGCCACAGTTGAAGCTGTACGAATCTTAGAAATGAATAGTAGTTCCTTTTTTGGCTGCCAAAATGTGAGTATTGATTTCATTCTGTTTTATTAGATCTTTAAATGATTACCTAAACACATCTTCAAGAGTTTGATTTCTATGGTGTCTCAGTTTTCAATTATATGCTGGAATCCTCTGTTATATAAGTTACAACTCTACAACCTGTAATGGAAGATAAACTTCGGTGATTTTCATATGCAGTATTTATAATTATTGAAAAATATTTTTTGGAGTATAAGTCGACTAAATTAAGAGTTTAATTATTTATTTAATTGATTGGAGTTTATGATTATAGGTCGATAGTCCCGAATTCGGCCTTTTGAATTATAAACGAGTTTATTATAATATTTAGGTTCTTATGGATTTATGGAAAATAATATTTTATAAAGATATATTTTTTTTTTATAAAAATATTAGTAAATACTGGAAAATTTTATATTTTATAGTTTTGATTGTGTTAAGAATTAATTTAAATATTAAATATTTTATCATATTTACATATTCATAATAGTTAATAATTATAAGGGCTGATTATACTTCAATACTCAAACGTCTGCACTTTTTTCAATTTTTGTCCCAAATTTTTAAAAATTACACTTCAATAAATTAACACTTATAGTACTCGTGCAATTTTGAAATGCTGGAGATCTTATGTTGATTTTCGGCTCATTGAATAAAATGACGTGCAATCGTTAATAAAATAATCGTCACCATAAAAATATTTATTTCTTTTCTTCTTTTATTTAGATTTAACCAATGTAGTTAGGAATTTTATTTAATTCAAAATACAAGTATTTATTGGAAAGTAAAACATTATTTCCTAAAAAAGGACGTGCGTGATTTTCCCCCCTGATTTTATATCGATATAATATGATGGTGGTATATTAATTGTTCTAAATGGTAATTAAAATTAATCTCTCTAAAAAAAGTTAAAAAAAAAAAAAAAACACAAAATAATGGTCAAAGGGTAAAGAGAAACACTATATACGACATATATATACGGCAGTTGAATACATTTCCAACACTTGTACATTTTCCGATCGGAAATTCGAAAACCCTAGAGAGAAACCCCCAATTTCACTAATTCTACGTCTTCAACTCGAAAAGAGGTCAGTTGTTAAGAATTGGATAAAATTCATCTTTGTTATTTCAGATCTTGATTTATCTCACAACTTATTCGCTCAGATCTTTGTCTCTGCAATAAGTTCTAATTTATTGATTGGGTGCAATTCAGCAATTCGTCGATCTGGTTTTTCTGATTATGTAATTTTGTTGTATCTTTTCATTTTTTCATCTAAAAATTATTGTACTCCATCGATCTGTTTATTTTGGTTCCTATCTCGATTATGAAATCTGGGATTTTTCTGGAAGTTAATGGAGTTCGATACGTATAAATTCGTGTTGTAATTGTTCGTTTTCATTTTCTCCTTTATTTTGATGTCGTGATTGATCATATGTACTGCAGCTGTATTGATTTCGTGTTTTGTACTTGTAATAGGATCGCTTAAATTGAATTATGAATTTCTGTGAAATTAATTAGTAATGGTAGTGTCGAAGCATGTTAATATCATTTTGTTTGTATTGTGTATGTAATCCTTTGAGTGCCTTGTAAAAACAAATGAAGCTATCAGCTTGATCTGGGAAATTTCAAACACAGGTGTTTTTTAATTTAGGTTCTTTGATCCATCATGGTCGATCCTTCACTTTAGGAGATAATTAATAAGCAGTTACAAAAGCCCACCTCTGGATACACCTTTCAATCGACCTAATTTTCATGATGCATTCATGTCTTGCTTTGTTGAGTTTTTGGGGGTTTGCCAAATGTCTCCAATATCAGTTGTTGAAGATATGTGATTGCTTCTGTTGATAATGATGTAATTTTTATGATGCTGTTCATGCATCGCTTTATTTAGCAAATGCTGTACAATTACCAAAGAATCCTATGCAGTGCATCTGCCTGAAGTCTCTGTCTATGGTCCAATCTATATATGTTAGATACTTCAAATGTGCTTTGTGCACACCCTTGTTTTTCATTAAAGAATCTGTGTTCTTTTCATTTATCTCGTTAGCTTTACCACACATTTTCAGCTTTTCCTCTTTATGCTGTTCATCCGTGCATTTTCTTATTGTTCTCATTTCTTGGGTACATAGAACATTGCCCGTGTTTGGTTCTGAAGCTTGAGATTTTGGGTGCAGAAATGGCAACAGGTGGAGCTCCCCAGCGAGGAACTGCTGCAGCTGCTGCTGCTAATCTTCGCAGGAGAAGAACAGCTGGTGCTGGAGGTGCAGCTAGTGGAGGAGCTGCTGGTGGAGCTGGTGGAACCATGCTCCAATTTTATACAGATGATGCCCCGGGACTCAAAATTTCTCCTAATGTCGTTCTTGTGATGAGCATCGGTTTCATAGCTTTTGTTGCTATACTTCATGTCGTAGGCAAGCTGTACTTTGTGCGCAAAGAGTAGACTATACTGTTGGTCTACATATATGGAGAGAGAGACTTTGAAAACCAATGAAACAGAAAGTCAGGTGCTTTGAGCTGTAGCTTTTTTTGTGATGAAAAACATGTTTGATGAACAACTGCGAACTTGTTTTCTTTAGTGTAATGTGAAAGCCCTCGGTTGATTTTGTGATATTAATGTAGTAGATGAGATTGAATCTTCTTTTCTTATATCCTTTTTGTATTTTCATGATCTGCCATTCCATCTGCCTCCCAACTGTTATTTGCCTAAAAACAGGTTTTTGGGAGATTGAATCTTGGCTGCTTATTCCTTCAAAGATGAACAATAATTCTCATAAATTGAGAAATTGGCTTGTATCGCTCGTGTGCGTTGTTCGAATTCAGCAGACCGAAACAGAAGCAGATCACCAATTGCAAGAACAGTTTTGCAATGATGTTGATATTGTTAGCTATTCGGAAAGGATGTTAGATTTGGTATAATCCCTTCTCATGGTTACGGAGTTAACGTTTATCTTACCTTCTGTCCATCCTACTGTACTGTTCTTGTTCATCATAATTTGCCACGTAACTTAATTTTCATTAAGATAATAATTCCTACACAATTTTAACTCGATTGATAAAAATATGTCTTAATTAACAAAGATCCAAGAACATGTAAATGGTTGGTTTTTTTTTTTTTTTTTTAAAGCTATTAGGCCGAATAGATATAACACCAGTTGTACTGTACATACTCTTGTGCAATGTGACTAGAAAACTATCTTAGTTATTTTAGTCTTTTTTAAAATATGACCCAAATCAAATCTACTAACAAATATATGCATTTTTTTTTAAAACAATTTTGTAAATCTGTCAACTCCTTTTTTGGTTCCGAAAATCTGAGACGTGGCATGTGAAGTGCGTGCTTGACTGCTTGTGTGCGAAATAAAAATAATTAATCACACATTGGACCAAAACAACATTATTTCGATCAGAAATGAAAAAATAAAAATTTAAAAAAAAAGTCATCATTTGTGGACCCAACACCTTCATTTTGGTTTAACATGCGATTAGTTCTTTTTCTATTTACCTACGCATCCGGTGTATCACGTCATGATAGATTTTCAAAAGCTTCAAAAAATTACATATTATTTTATTAATAATTTAAATTTTAATTATCTATAGAAAAAGACCCAAATTAGGAATCCAAATGATATTTACTCAAAATTTAAAAGTAAAAACCAGCTCGTGAGCATAATCTATACTATATATAAAAGCAAAGTTTCCAATTGAAATTGATTTCAAATTGATTTGAAATTGATTGATGGCAATTTTATAAAAAGATTTTAATTCTAAGGTCATTAGACTTGGCTATATTATTCAGTTAAAATATTAATTAAATATTTGTAAATATTCAACTACTTTGAAACTGATCGTGTGTAGTGCATGTGTAGTAGTAAAAATATGAGATCATTAAATTTCGCTTTATTATTCAATTAAAATATTAAATATTTTTAATAATCAACCACTATGAAACAGGGCAACGCGTGTAGTACATGTTTTCTTTCAAAATTTAAAACATTTATTTTTGTATAATTAAAAAAAAAAATTGACATTCAGAATAGTTATATATTATACAAATATTTATAATGCAGATTTATTATAGTGAGTAATTATAGGGAGCAAATTAGGTTAATTATTAGACCCACGAAAAAAAAAATTACATTTCAGAAATTAAAATAAAACTGAAATAAGCCACTACATGGAAGTTATACACCACTTCCTACCACCCACCACTTTTAATATTGCAAAGTGATAGATAAATAATAAAATTTACTATTACAAATCCACATAATTGATTCTCCCACGAAACAAAACTGCATTTCCTCTCAAACATAAAAAACACTGCATTATTTTTCCTGCGTATTTTTCAAATTGAACTCCAGATATGGCTCCAGTATTTGGAATTGCGCAGATGTTGAAACCCGAAAAGAGCACGTTTGGTCTAGAATTACGACTTATACGATGTTACGAAAACACAAATTCATACAGTATGGAATGCGTATTCCATGATCGAGAGGTAAGATCAGTTGCTTAAAGACTCGATTTTTTTTACTTTTATCAATCTTAATTTGCAAGTTTTTTTTTTTACAGGGCACACGTATTCATGTAACTATTCCTAAAGCAAATGTTGAAAAGTTCAAACATCGCCTAATTGAAGGCAATGTTTATGCTCTTATCGATTTTGTAATCGGAATAAATGTCATGAAATACAAAACAACTGTGTCGCTGTACAAGATAATCATCTTTAACTAGAGTAGGTTATTTGAGGTTTTCCACGATGACTTTCCGCACCTTTTATATGAGATGAAGTCGTTTGTTGATGTTGCAAACATGAAACAGTTAGGAAATGCACCTATGTTTGGTAAGATTTTTATCAAACATACAAAAAGGTTTCTGTAGCGCAAAGTTCATAAACAGATAATTGATTTTTTTAATTATTTATGCCAGATGTAATAGGAACTATAGTTTCTCACTATAGACCACTTACAAGAGAAATTAATGGGAAGCTTACAAAGTTGATGGACTTGGTTCTGGATGATTTGGATTAAGCTATTACTTTTCATTACTATATTTGCGAATTTATAAATATATATTTGTTTTTATTCTGAGAAATTTTAAGTTATTTATTATTTCTGTAATTGTGTATCAATTGAAATTTAGAATAACATAAATAGTAATTTTTTTTCAATGTTTACAGTGGAAATACGATAACAGCTACACTGTGGGAGAAGCATGCAGAAGACATGATGGATTTTTTAAATTCGGCACCTGAAGCTCCAGTGGTTATTATTCTGCAGTTTTGCAGACCTAACATTTACAGGGGTAAGAATATTATTGTTATGTAAATTTCAATTATGTTAATGATTCTGATTATTTTAATATTCCAACAGGTGAGGTCAAAATTTCATCTTTATTTAATATTACAAAGATTGTCACAGAGTAGAATATTTCAGAGATTTCTGAATTCTATAGCAGGTAATTTATATTAATTTATATTAATTTACTATATTACAATATTACATACTGTACATGTTAATTAAACTGTATATTAAAATATGTTAATATTTATTAAAATATGTTAATATTTATTAATTATTAAATATTTCAAGTTATCTGAGTAGTGAAAAAGTGAGATCGACAACTATCTCTACATTGACATCATCATCAACAAGGTCATTGAATGATGAAATTAGAGATGGGGATTTTGTGCTAAAAACAATATATGAAATCATGACAGATGGAGAGGTATTATAAATAAATGGAATAACAATGATTTATTTTTATTTTGAAAAAGTATTTCACTAATTTTTTTACTGTACTTAGGTTGGCTATTTCTGGGTATTTACAACCATCTTATGCGTAGAGACCATTGGATATTTGATCCTACTTAGCTTGCAAAAGATGTCAGAAAAAGATGAGAGCAAGTGGAAGTCAATTTTTCTGTGAGAAATGTCAGTCCTTTGACATTACAGGAAAACTGAGGTACATAATGTTTAATTAATTATTGTACAGTTTTAGAAAAATTATAATACTTATTGTTTTAAATTACAGGTACAAGTTAATTGTTAGGGTTGTGGATGACACTGGAACTACTACTTTCCTACTGTGGGATAAGGGAAGTGTAGCACTAATTGGAAAAACAACCTTAGAACTGAGTGTGGTAAATAATAATTTTTAAAATGTGTAATATTAAACAAGACAAGATAAATGATAATTGATTTTTTTTTTAGGGTCCAAGTGTTGAGGGAATTCCAGCAGACATTGAACAATTAGCTAACAAAAAGGCTTTGTTCAATGTCTCAGTTGAGCCAGGGAAGACAAGAAATTACACAGGCTCTTTTAGTGTAGTGAGGATTTCAACTGACAGACAAATTATCCAGAAAGTTTGTGGAGAAAATGTGATTGAGGTAAAAAAATAATGAAACACATAGTATATTAATTATTACATCAATATCTTTATATATTTTATCACAAATCGTTTTTTTTATAGGATGAGGCTTCAGCTTCAATAAATGGAGCTGAAATGATAGAAGAGATGATATCTTCATTTTAATTTTTTAAAATTTATTATTAATTCGAAAATCATACTTATGGATAAGAAATCTTTTATTTCAGATTGGTTCATCATCTTCAAAATCTGTTGTTGAATCAAGAAGTACTGAAGTTATCAGCAAAACAATTCACCAGATACTAGAAGATGGGCAGGTTAAAAAAAAAATTACACTATTTTTTACATTGAAAATAATTTTTTTATATTGCATCAACATAAAAAACTGTTATTAAATTCAGAGTGGAGAGTTTACAGTGTTTGCCACTATCAACTCCATTGAAGACATTACCTGCATGACATACCTTGTATGCAAAGTATGTCGACAAGAATTGAAGCCACACAATGAACTCAAATTCTTTTGCGAACAATGTGAATCTCTTGTTATATGTGGAAAAAGAAGGTTATTGATTAATTTATATTTAGTATTTCAATTATTTTCTATCTTACAAAATTAAATCATTTATTTTTTTTAAAACGACATAGATACAAATTGACTATTGAAGTGAGCGACGACACTGCAAGTACAATATTTCTGATGTGGAAAAATCAATGCATTGAATTACTTGGACAAAAATCAGAAAATTCATCAGAGGTAATTATTTAGATTATCATGGATATTAATTTTTTAAAAATATAAACTAATTTACTTTTTTTTTTATAGGATGAAGTACTGGATTTACTTCCAACTAAAGTTGAAGGCATAACAACTAAGAAAGCGCTGTTTAATATAATTGTCCTGCCGGAGCAGGTCAAGAATTTTAACGGACCTTTTGATGTTGTTAAAGTTGCACATGAGGATAGTATAGTGGGAAAAACTTCACTAAATCAGGTGCAAATTTTAATTAAAAAATATTACAGACGAAATATCAAATCTTTAGCTAAAACTATATTAATCTTGTAGGAATCACCATCGAAATCAAAAAAAAGAGAAGGAGGTGATTGATGACATTGCATATGAGGTATATTACTATAGAAAAATTATTTTTGTTTTATTTTTAATAGATTTATGCATATCAGATTATAAATTATTAACCATCATATAATATAGTTTGTAATTCATTTAATTTTTTTTACTATTTCAGGATATTTTGCTAAGAGACTCATTACTCACACCAAAGAAGATGACCTCCAACACGAGTAATGCAGTCAATATTATGGATGATGAACATGTGAAGAGAAAGCTGAATGATGAGTTTTCAGCCGCTACCCAGAAGCGAAACAAAAGATTGTTGAAGAGGGATAAAATGTGAGCTAAAGAGAACGAATGCAGAATGTCAATGAAATTGATGAATTGGAGGAGATCAGATTTAAATTTTTAATGCTTTCAGTATATGAATAATTTAAATTTTTTATGCTTTCAGTACATGAACAATTTAATTTTTCACGTTTTTGCAGATGTTTTGAAGTATTTGACATTATTTTTTGATGTTCACTTTTATATTCAGTTTATTGACATTTTTCAGTGGTTGAACTTTGACTTTTTGATTTTGCATGTATTGGTTTTGGTTTACATGATATTGCTCGGTTTTAAGTTATTTAAAATTTATGTTACATTATGTTTTCAATTTTCTATTAAGCTTTATTATTATGCTATACAATCAAACATTCATACTTATGTTGTGATATTGAGTTTATATTTGTATTTTAATGTGATGTATTTATATAAGATACGTTTAATTAACAAACATTGTAAAATCTATATTTTTACATCACAAATATTTTTTCTGCAAACATTGAATCATACATATAACACGAAGCTCATCCATACAACATAATTAACAGAGTAGTGTAATTAAATTTAAACGTAAAATGCAATTTAAATATGTCATAGTTCAATAAAACACAACGACAATAAATACATATAAGACGATATTCCAAAAATGATGTAATAGCATATTAAGGACCAATTACATATCAAGTCAGTGAGTGCGAAAGATTTGGATCAAAGATTATTAACCTTTCAAGAACCATTTAGGAGTAAGTGGATTTCCCAGTTCACAATCACCCGTTTGAACGGGGGCGCAGGGGGTCACACAAAGTCCATGGCCCTATCGGGTTAAACACTATAATCCAAACCAAAACCTCTCATCGAGAGATTTCGCAAACTGTTCTAAAAAAGAACAGTTAAAGATCACACAGATTTGAGACTCAAAAGCACAGAGCAAAGCATACAACCATGCAAGGATGCATATATAAATATTAAATCATATATATTCTCTGATGCTAACCTAAAATATTCACCCATAAAAATTAATTCTGAAACAAGCAAGCAAAACATAAATAACTGTAACAGTAAATTAAACAAAATAACATTAACATATTTTTAATAACAGGAACAAATATAAAATAAATTAAATAACATGTGTTATTTTAATAACAGGAACATGTGTTAATAACATTAATATGTTAAATAACATTAACTCCATGAAACAGGAACGGTAACATTGAACCATATATAAATTAAATAACAGATTTTATCATTTAACATTAAAGCATATATTCAACTATACATATATACATTTTAAAATACAGGAATGGTTAAACGAAATAATTTAAGGAATATAACTTTATTTAAAAAAATATGTACACATTATACATATATATTATGATATCATAAATATTAAATAATACATTTACCTTAAGCATAGAAAATTACTAGAAATAAGAAATAGGTGAAGATATAAAAAATTACATGATATCGGACAGTTTAAAATGAAATTGGAATAAAATTATAAAAAACATGTTAAAATATACAGAAAATCCATGTTACTGGACAATTTATAAATATGTAAAAAAAAAGTTAATAAAATTAAACGCGAATAAACTTTTTTAAAAATAAAATTGTTAGTGGGTAGTGTTTGAAAATGTAAAACTGCCATCAAAATTCAAAAATTCAAAATGTGAGATTACTACATTTGAAAGAAAAACGAAAATGGCAAACAGAGACAAGCATCAACCATTCTCAGATGAAACACATGAACAAAAAAGAAGAAGAATCATGTCACAATCATGTCCAGGTATGATTATGGCCTATATATGGTTTAACTCTAACAAAAACTTTGATGAATTTTTCAAAATTTTTAATATCAGGAAACAAAAATTTCTCAGTTGGTTCATAGTTTTGTGAAACACAGATTTAAGAATCTGCACCTTAAATGTTGCATATATTTGTTAAAAGCTGGGCATTTGTATCTGAAATTTAGCTGGGCTAGAAATTTGTTAAAAGCTGGGCATGTCCTAATTTTAGTTTAAAAGCTGGGCATTTGTATCTGAAATGTAAGTAACTCACATTTGTTTTATGGATTTGGAAGTTTCTGTGAGTTTGTATCTGACATACTGACTAATTGAGACAGATTCAACACAGAGGCTGCAAAAAAAAAATGAAAAATTAGAAAAACAAAATAGAATGCTTATATAATACACAAATCCACAAAGACTAGATCTGCATATATTTTAATCGGTAAATTTGAGATTTGTGTGTGTTACTCATCTTTTTTCGGGTGCATTGCTCAGTTTTGGGCGCTGGATAGTCAGGATATTTCCTGCAAATTATGAAACGAAAAATTAGATATAAAATCGAACATAGATGCAGTGAGTGTAGTTCATAAATAAGGTTTAAAATAATTTAACAGAATGACGTAAACTCTTCAGATCTGTGAATATATGAAGGCATAGTTTGACGATGTGTTTGTGTGTGTTGTACTCAGTGGTATACATATACATATAATGAGTAAAACTCATCTTTTTTAGCTGAAACCCTTGCATAAAACTCCACTATTAGTGTTTACATAGTAGATCTAATTAGATCCACAACAGATCTACATAGATACACAGTCGATCTACATAGATCGAACAAAAGAGTATATCATACATGTAGTAGTACTACTACAGATGGATATGTGTTTAGATCTGCAATTCTTCAGAGGATCTGCGATTTAAGATGAAAAAAAAATGTTAGCAAATTGATTTCAGTGAGTGATGGAGAGAAAGATAGACATCGCTATACAACGTCAACCAGACAGAGAGATAGAGAGACAGGGGGAGAGAGAGACGTATCTTACTAAGAAGCTGGCCGAGATGAAACATGCAGAGGATTATTCGCAGATAACAAATCTTTACAACAACATATCTGTGTATTTAAAAAGTAATCAGAAATCATATCAGAAAAACAGAACAGATGCATAAAATTTAAAAAAAAATTAAAAAAAAGGTTAAAATGTCTACCTTTTTTGGCGCATCGTTGAGGCAGAACCTGGTGAAGGCATATATATACAGTCAGACAGAGATGAAGACTTAAAAGGAAAATTTTCACTGCCGGCAAGGAAGACATATAATGAGGACTGTAGCGGCGGCTGCTCAAGTGTCAAGCACTGACACTTGCCAGAAAAAAAAAATCAGAACTGATAAAGAGTGAAGTAGAAAGGCTGTTGAAGATAGAGTGTGGATCGAAAAATTTTCAGACAAGAGCGAGAAGATCGGAGGAGAGGGTTTGGAATGAAGAGGCGGTGGAATACTCTAGAAGAAGGGGAGACGGAAATAGGGTTTGAGCTCAAATGAGTTGATCCCTAATCCGATCACATAATATATATATGTAATAAATTGGATTTGATGGGCCGGGCTAAATAAAATAGATCTAAGGAAATATTATGTGGGCCGAAAAATCTATTTTTTTTAAATTAATACCAGCCCAACTTTTAATTATATGTACTTATATATTCCATAGTTTAATTGTTTGTTTTGTTATTTTTGGTTACATTTTCGGTTAAATTAGTTATATAATTATATATTAGTTAGATAAATTAGGGTTTAATACTTGCAGATAATTTAATAATTCATAATCTTTATATTTGAGTTCATATTTAAATATTATGGTAATGATTAAATAATTAATAACTAATTATTAAAAAAATATTAGGGTAAAAGAAATTATTTAATCTCTCTTATTCTAAATATAATTCCCTTTGAGTTGTTTCACATATTTTAATAAATATTTTTAAAATTAAATTTAAATTTCATTAATTATAATTTTAATAAATATTTTTTTACCCAATTTTTTTACCTAATTTAAAATATTAAAATAAATTTGCAAAAATTATTACATTAAATTAAATATTTAAATTATGTATATATATGTAGGGTTTTGGCTAAATAAAAGCATTAAGAAGCAAGTTTTAGCTGTACAAATTTGTAAAACATCCGGCTCAATCATAATTTTAAAGCATGCAGATCTATGGCCCAAATAATGTTATTGATCCATTATAAATATTAATTTAGGCCCAAATAAGGAGTTAGATAATTAAATATTATTAATTTAGATAATGTAGATAATTAATTATTTAATATAATTAATTACGTAAAAAATTTAGAACATTAATTCATTTATACTAAATGTACAGAATGAAAGATTTAATTAATGATGAATAATAATGTATTACATAATTTGGTGACTAATTTACTAAATTTTTTAATATTTAGTTAAATATTAGATGATTATTCAATATTTATATAAATAGATTTTTAATTTAGATAATTTTTTAATATTTAATATTAATTATTCAAATCTTAGATAATTTAGGTAATAAGTAAAAATTTTATAATTAATTTAGATAATAAAATATTTGATATTTGACCGTGTCATTAAATATTACTTAATTAATATAAATAAGATAATATTTATATATTTAGTCAATGATTATGTGTATAATCTATACTATATATAAAATAAAATTCTTCAGTACTTAATAGAATTTAAGAAACTATTTCTCATTTGTAATAAATATTTTTAAACAAATATATTAAACATTTAATGTATATTGTTTTCTATTTTTTTAAATTATATTATATTTTTTCACTACAAGTTATTCAATAATGGATGAACTACTGCAGAATACAAGATTAATTGACATACATGTTGAAGAGATTTCTAATATAGGTATTCTTTTTTTTTTTTGTATTGGATTTTGAAATAATATATTATGATATTATAAAACAGATTTATATTTTTAATAGTTTTTAAATCATTCATATTGATCCAAAACAAAATTTTTTATTTCATCAATCTTCAAAGAAATTGATGTTAGTGATTCTCTAAATTTTAATGGTAAGTTTGCAATTCGATAATGTATATTTTATATGTATATAAATATTATTATTATTATTTTCATAATATTTTAGATATCTAAACTCATTCTTAAATTACTCAATTATAGGTGAAGGAACAAGTACATCTGAACAGATTGTTGATTTAACAATTAATGAATCAGTGGATGTTGACAAATTAATTGATATACATGTTACACAAATCTCTGATATAGGTACTAATTGCATTATATGTTATTTTAAAATTTAATATTAAATTATAATAATGATTATATCAATCTGATATTAATAATTTTTTTATATGTAAGGTGAACAATATGATCGTAATTTGCAGCAACATTGTACTGGTAAGTTATTAATTATATCCAATCTTAATTAGTTTTTTTTATTTAATAATTTATTTATATGTAATTTGTAATTTTTTTTATTATTTATAGTAAATTAAAAAAAATTGGGAATCACACTTCTATTGGTAAATTTAGAATATATCGGATTGGTAAGTTTGCAATACTATATAATTTTTTTGAAGAAATATTATTATTATTATTTTTATATTACTTTACATACCAAAAATTATTATTAAATTAATCAAATACAGGTGAAGAAACGGTTGAACAGATGGTTCATTTAACAGCTAATGAATCACTGGAGGATGACCAATTAATTAATATACATGTTACACAAATGTCTGATATAGGTAATAAATGCATTATATTTAAATTAAAAATTAAATATCAAATTATAATATTAATTATATGAATCTGATGTGAATAATTTTTTTTGCTTATTAGGTGAACAGTATGATCGTAATTGGACTCAATATTGTACAGGTAAGTTACTGATTTTGTAAAATTTTAATTTGATTTTTTTTATTTGATAACTTATTTGTATTAAATTTGTTATTTTGTCAATATTTATAGCAACGCAAAATAATAAAAATGGGAATCATACTTTTATTTGTAAATTTAGCATATATTTTTTAAAAATTGAGTTATCTAAATTTTTTTTCTTAATATATGAATTTACAACAATTATCAATATAATTATGAATAATATTAAATATTTATTTAACATTTAACATTTAACATTCATAACAATTTCAGACTACTCCGATCTTGGTGATCCGATTTTTATTTGTGCATTTTGTGGAGCACATTTTTGGTATAATGAGAGGTTGGGAAAAAATTCAAATTCACGCATTCCGAAATACTCATCATGTTGTGTCGGAGGAAAAATTAAATTGCCACCTGTTCAAAGGCCTCCTAAAGTTTTGGAAAGTTTGCTCTATGAAAATTTCATAGATCATAAGAGTAAACATTTTCTTGATAATATTCGTTCCTACAATAGTATGTTTTCTTTCACATCAATGGGAGACAAGATAGATTTGAGTTTAAATACTGGTAATTCTCCACCGACATTTCGATTGCACGGTCAGAATTATCATATGATTGGAAGTCTACTGCCAACACAAGGGTCTACACCAAAGTTTGCTCAGTTATATATTTATGATACTGAAAACGAGGTTGCAAATAGAATGCTTTATGTGAGGTAATTTATATTTATTATTATAATTTTTTAAATATATCTCTTAATATTAAGTACGTTCCTTCTAATTCAATTTTATATTTTATGTTTATGTAGGAATAAAAAAAAGCCTAAACACACTTCATGCAGAGATTGTTTCTGAACTTAAAAGCATGTTGGATAAATATAATATTTTTGTGAAGTCATTTAGGATGGCAAAACACAATATTGTAGATCTTGGTCAATCAGATGTTAAGTTGAAACTTATTGGTAGACGTGGAAGTGATGCTAGAATGCATAATCTTCCAACTGTGTCTGAAGTGGTTGCGTGTGTCTGAAGTGGTTGCGTTAGTTGTTGGAGATTTTGATCAGTCTTTTGGAGATAGAGACATAATTTTGGAAACTCAAACTGGAGAATTGAAACGCATTAATGAGTTAAATACAGCCTATTTGGGTTTACAATATCCTCTTCTGTTTCCATATGGTGAAGACGGTTATAGAGAAGATATACCATTTTCATATTTGCATTCTTCAACAAGTTATGGCAGAAAGATGGTCAGCATCAGAGAATATTTTGCATATCGATTGCATGAAAGAGATTGTGATGCAAAAACCATTCTAAGCTCAAGGAGATTATTTCAACAATTTATTGTTGATGCCTACACAATGGTTGAATCTGCTAGACTTTTATACATATGAACACATCAACAATCATTGAGATGTCATGTGTACAAAGGTTTAGAAGAGGCTCTAACAAGAGGTGAAAGAAATCCCGCAAGTCAAGGAAAACGAGTTATCCTGCCTTCCATATTCACTGGAGGAGCTTGATACATGATTCAAAATTACCAAGATACTATGGCTATTTGTCAGTGGGCTGGATATCCAAATCTATTAATCACATTCACATGTAATCCAAGGTGGCCAGAAATTGTAAGATATGTGCAGGAAAAAGGATTGAAACCTGAAGATCGTCCCGATATTGTTTGTCGAGTATTCAAAATGAAGTTGGACAATTTGATTTACGATCTACGTCAAAATAATGTCTTTGGAAATGTTAAAGCAGGTATGTGTTAATTTTATTCAAATTATTCTATCAAAGTTTTATTTTAATATAATCTACAATTTCTTTTACTTTCAATTATAGTGGTGTACACTGTTGAATTTCAAAAAATGGGTCTTCCACATACGCATATCTTGCTTTTCATATCGAAAGATGATCAAAATCGATGATCAGAAGTGATTGACCAAATTATATCTGCTGAAATACCTGATAAAGACTTGGATCCACAATATTACACAACTGTACATGAATTCATGATTCATGGTCCATGCGGTGTTGCGAAAAAAAATTCACCTTGCATGAGAAATGGTCGTTGCAATAAATATTTTCCAAAAAAATTTACTGAGACAACAACCACAGATGAAGATGGATATCCAATATATAGACGCAGAGACAATAGAAGAACAATTTTGAAGAATGGAATGCTGATGGATAATAGATATGTGGTTCCTCACAATCGATTCCTTCTGATGAAGTATGCTGCCCATATAAATGTGGAATGGTGCAACCAATCAAGATCAATAAAATATTTGTTCAAATATGTGAACAAAGGTCACGATCGTGTCACCGTAGCATTTTATCAGAGCACTCAAGATGATGAAATGGGGGAAAATATTGATGAAATAAGCATGTATTATGGTTGCAGATATATTTCCCCCTGCGAGGCTGCATGGAGAATATTTGGATTTCAAATTCAATACAAATACCCCCCGTTGAGAGATTA
Organism: Perilla frutescens; assembly: GCA_026008535.1. Lineage (NCBI taxonomy): Eukaryota > Viridiplantae > Streptophyta > Magnoliopsida > Lamiales > Lamiaceae > Perilla > Perilla frutescens. Next base: position 38,488,937 of record BRKX01000012.1, read on the forward strand.
AGTTTTCATCTTGAAAACGAACAGACAGTTTTCTTTCAAGATTCTGATTCAATGGACGATGTCCTCAACAGACCAATTGTTCATGAAAGTATGTTTTTAGCTTGGTTTGAAGCAAATAAGAAGTATCCGGAAGCGCGAAAACTTACTTATGTTCAATTTCCAACAAAGTTTGTTTGGAAAAAGCTAAAAAAGAATGGGTGCCGAGGAAACAAAATTTGTCAATTGGAAGAATTTTTTTATTCCTCCGGGGAGTGGGGAGATGTATTATTTGAGATGTTTGCTTAATGTTGTGCGGGGACCTACGTGTTATGAAGACATCAGAAAAATTGATGATGTGCAGTATGCTTCATTCAGATATGCATGTCATGCTTTGGGATTGTTAGACGATGATAAAGAATTTATTGATGGGATCGTCGAAGCAAGCTATTGGTCATCTGCTGAATATCTGAGAAAGTTATTTGTTACATTATTAGCCTCCGATTCAATGGGACGTCCAGAAGTTGTGTGGAATAATTGTTGGATATATTTAGCAGATGATATATTATATAAGCAACGATCAATACTGCAACACCCTGGTACTTCAAATTATAATTGTTTAATCTTTGTTTAATTTTTGCATAATATATTAACTTCCATTATTAACTATTCTGATAAATTTACATAATTGCACTTGATTGATGAACATATTCAAAGTTATTGTCTGGTGGAAATTGAAAAGTTGATGAAGAGTTTTGGAAGGACTTTACGAGAATTTGAAGGTATGCCATTTCCAAGTTCTAACTTCTTTCAATCTCAGGAAAATAGATTGATAAATGATGAAATGAGATATGATAGGACGGAATTGGAAAATGATCATAAAGTGTTTGTTAGCAAACTTACAGATGAACAACACAATGTGTATCGAATTGTATTGGATGCTATATCATCAGAATCAAGGGGCATGTTTTTTCTGTACGGATACGGAGGTACTGGAAAGACATTCATATGGAAGACATTATCAGCAGCATTGAGATCAAAGGGAGAAATAGTGTTGAATGTTGCATCAAGTGGTATTGCTTCTATATTATTACCAGGTGGACGAACAGTGCATTCAAGATTTAAGATACCGTTAAATCCAAATGAGGATTCCACCTGTAACATTATCCAAGGAAGTTCGCTAGCAGAATTGATTGTTAGATGTAAGCTCATAATTTGGGATGAGGCACCTATGATGCACAAATACTGATTTGAAGCTTTGGATCGAACACTCCGAGATATAATGCGTGTTTCTGATTCATCAAATGCACGTAGAATTTTTGGAGGAAAAACAATCATTTTTGGAGGTGATTTTCGATAGATCTTACCAGTTATCCCAAAAGGAAGCAGACATGATATTGTTAATGCCACAATAAATTCTTCTTATCTGTGGAAAGACTGCCGTGTCTTGAGATTAACAAAAAATTTAAGGCTGTCGAATTTGGGTCCTAATGATGTAGCTGATGAAGTTGAACAATTTGCAAATTGGATTGCTGGTATTGGAGACGGTACAATCGGTGGCCCAAATGATGGACATGTGAATATTGACATCCTTGATGATATTTTATTGAAATGGTCAGGAGATCCAATTTCAATAATTGTTCATAGTACTTTTCCATCATATGGTACTGATATTGCAAATACAACTTATCTACAAGAACGAACAATTCTTGCTCCAACTTTAAATGCGGTTGAATCTGTAAATCAATACATGCTTTCTATGAACAAATGTGAGGGCATATTGTATTTGAGTTCTGACTCGACATGCAACTCAGATAACAATACGGGTTTGCTGCAAGAAGTTCATACTCCGGAATTCTTAAACAGTATCAGATGCTCAGGGGTTCCGAATCATGAATTATTTTTGAAAGTAGGTACTCCTATTATGTTGTTGAGAAACATAGATCATGCAAATGGTTTATGTAATGGGACTCGGTTGATGATCACAAGGCTTGGCAAACATGTTGTCGAAGCAAGATTTCTCAGTGGCCAAAATGCACAGCAAATGGTACTAATTCCAAGAATGTCTCTTACGCCTGCTGATCCAAGATTGCCATTTAAGTTTCAGAGAAGACAATTTCCTCTCATGCCCTCATATGCAATGACGATAAACAAGAGCCAAGGACAATCACTATCTCACGTTGGTTTATTGTTGCAGAAGCCAGTTTTCACTCATGGACAATTGTATGTTGCTGTTTCAAGGGTTACAAGTCGTGGTGGATTGAAGATCTTACTTGATGATAACGATACGAATACCACTACAAATGTTATGTATAGAGAAGTTTTTCGGAATCTGTAAACTTCCTGCTTTGATTGTTTTTTTTTTTTGTAATCACTTTGATTTTTCATAACATGTATTTTTTAATGTGTATATGATTTAAATTTGAATTATCATTAGTTTAAAATGTTAAGAAGTATACAAGTACTTATTATATATATATATGTCATATAAAATTTGTGTTAATAATTTTTTTAATAAAATTAATAATTATGATATTATTTTATAATTTTTTTAAAAATTTAAATAGTAATCTATGTAAAATTACATAAAAATATAACATATTTTAAATTTTAAATAAATTTAAAATTCGTGCAATGTAACAGTGAAATAACAGTTCACTTCCACCGTGCAACGCACGGCTCAGACACCGGTTTACTTCCACCGTGCAACGCACGGGCCGTGTACTAGTCATACAATAATAACCGAGATCAAATCCTTTGTATCCTCACATATTACATCTCGTATGTCATAATTAAAATTTTAATACATTTTAATTGAGAAAAAATGAACCTAAATATAGTTTTTAAATCAAATTAAATCATAGAATGTTAAAAAAAAAAAAGGTTGAGCCAAGCAAAGGGGATGAAGTGACGATAGCCAAACAAGAAATATTTTGGCGGCAACCTACGGCGGTCCGCCCAATTTCAATAGTTTTCACTGTTAAGCAACGTCATTCAATTGATTGATATTTCATTATTTCTACCCATAGTCAGGTAAAAGGGCAAAAATTGGATGCCTTTTCTCTGTGATCCGCCCCCGCCCAATTTATACTAATTTCAAAATTTCTGGGAGCAATTTACGGACGCGCGAAATTAGGGTTTTTTGATTCACTCCCGTTCTGCAAAATGGCTTCCACTCAAGAAATCTGCTCTCAGTTCGATATATCGGAGCATGTAAGTTCCCTTTTATTTCCGCCATTGTTGTGTGATGTTGGTGAAAGTGTAAAAATTCGAACTTCCTTGTGCATAATTATGTGTGTGGCGCAGGAAAAGGACAAATTGGTGGGGGAAGTAATCCGCTACGTCCTGTTCAAAACTGAGCAAAATTCCGGCTGTCCAATTAGAAGGGAGGACTTGACTCAGTTGATTACGGGTAAAGGGTATAGGCAGAGAAATTTGCATGCTGTGATAATCAATGATGCAATATCGAAACTCTCTTCAATCTTTGGGTATGAAATGAGAGAACTTCAGCGTTCTCGGTCTTCGGCGACGGCCAATCCAGGCCGGGCTTCGCAATCACAGCATTGTGAGTTTTGTTATTTTATTTGAGTTTATTTGGTTAAGAATGCTAATGAGCTAGATTATTAGTTGGCTTATTTGCTTGGTTATTTAGTTATCCAAATGTGTTTTGGAGGTCTTAAATTTGGGAGGTCATAAAAAGATATCATATTTTTTCTTTCTTTTTTATTGACTAAATAAATAAGTGATTTTCTATCTGGCATGATGCTAATGAGGCTAATATCTTTGGCTTCAGCATCTTTTGGGGTGAAGAGAGGGTTAATGACTCTTGACTACTGAATCTCTGAATGGAAAGAAACACGAGAAAAGTTGAGTGGCCACATATGAATTTCAAGCATGTATATACTAATGCCTAAATTTAAACCATTTTCCTTTTTTGAGCATTTGTTTGCAAGAATTAGCTATTCACTACTGATGTTAATGATCCTAATTAAGAGCTCCATAATTAACCTGTATAGTTGGTAGAACTTTCTAATCTAACAGTTTTTGTTAATTTCGTTGTTGCAGCTGTTGGTGATGCAAAATCATATATACTCATAAGTGAGCTGCCTTCTGATGTCTATGGAAAATTTGTAGAGGATAAGAGCACAGTACACATTTCGGGTTTAACTTTCGTTGTAATTGGGATTATTCATCTAGGTGGAGGCAGAATTACTGAAGGTGTGATTGCTCCCTAGATCAATTTTGTTTGACAGTTACACTTAATTCCAGTTCATTTATTGATTATAATTTTTCCATTAACATATGAAAGTATTGTTTTCTCTGCAAATCTTGAAGAAAATCTTTGGCATCATTTGAGGCGCTTGGGATTGCATGAAAATGAGGAAAACCATCCTAAATTTTCAAATACCAAACTGGCATTAGAAGCACTTGTCCAACAAAGGTGATTGTTAGTACACTATTACAGACTTTGGCTGGCTTAGTATTTAATCTTGGTCTTGTGTTGCAGATATCTGCAGAAAGAAAAGGTTAATGGTCCCGAAGGCAACACTGTATTTTATGAGCTTGCTGAAAGAGCTCTAGATGCTCCAATTTATGACAAAATCAAAGAATATGTCGCTCAGGTGCAGTACATAATTTTTTCCCTTAATCTGTTGTGTGTCACTGACTCACTGTGTCTGTTTCATGCTTTTTCATTGTTTGTTTGGTTATGATGCAAAAAATTTCAAGCAGCCTGCATGTGACAAGCAGTTATGAGTGTGAATGCAATTTCTTTATTTGTAATGGTCTCTATACTTATCGGCGTTTCTGGAAATGTTAATTTTCAATGTTCTCTGGTGCTGGTCCATGCGATGTTGCTCTTCTAACCCTCTGCACTGCAAGAAGATTTATAAGAAATGAATTTCCTTTGTTTACGACTGCTGTCCAGTTGATGTTCTTGAATATTGCCAAAAATGCCTGTCCACATTAACAATCTAATCTTGCTGCATCACTGACAAGACACTGGCATTTTTCTTGGCAGATAGTGCAAAAAGATGTAACCTCGTTGGAAACAGATTAGATTTCCCCTTTTGCTCGAGGTGCATTTTGGACAAGTAAGATGCTCAAAGAAATGTATTTTGCCTATAATGTTGAACTGTTCGTGAAATTTTCTAGTGACGACTGATGATTTGATGGTGATAGAATGTGTTTTGGCAGTGATTAGATGAACAATGTCGTCAGTTGGATAGATATAGCTACTATTACTGAAAAAAATTGATCTTGTCTATAGCATCTATTTTTTGCAGTCCAATTTCACCGCATTCATCAATGTATTTGAGGCTGAGGCATGAGGAACATTGTGATAATCTTGTTTAACGTAATGGTAATGGCAGCCACTTATGCAAAATTTTACATAGACAGCACATGTAATCGTATTCTGAGATACATAGGATCTTACTCACATAATAGTGTCATCTGAGATCCTACACTCATTCTAATGTATAATTACACTATTCTTTTTAGGGCATGGTCCCTCTATTACATATCGTGTTTAGGTAGCTCGAGTTGGGGCTCGATAGAGGCGAAAAGTAGTGATCAACCATGTCTTGAGAAACCTGCTCCAAGGTTGGAGGATCCCACTGCATAGAGAGAGAGAGAGAGAGAGAGAGAGAGAGAGAGAGAGAGAGAGAGAGAGAGAGAGAGAGAGAGAGGCTTGTAATATTGCAGTGAGAAATAACTATCCTTTGAAGAGTTGATTATTTTACCTTGGGAGAAAAATCTTTATCCACTAGTTTTGCTCGAATGCCCTAAGAAGTGAGGACATGATAGTAACATAAGTGGATTGATGGAGAAGAGAGTAGAGCAAACTCCATTTTTTCAGAAACACTATCCATACATACCTCTTGGAAGTCACCTGATATCTGCTTAGAAAGTGCTTGCAGAGACATTCTGTATTCTCGAACTAGGCATTGCTCAAGCGTCTGTGACCTTCCTTCTCGTATCTGCTCCATTTGATCAATGTAAGAAACCAACATCTGCAGATGATAGATCACAAGTTGAGGTGACTTATAGATCTTAAGGCGACTTTCAAGCTCAACGGAGCAATTTGTTTGAGTTTGTTGACGGTGGATGCACACCACATGTCGTTCTCTCTGGAAGCCTCGGTTTCCTGCAGGAAGATCGAGTTAGTTTGTGGCGATGATGAAATTAAAGAGTTGGCCAAAGCTCTGTGTATGTTGTTATCAAAGATTGAATAATTTCTTCAACCGTGTTGTGGCTGAAACATTCGTCAACTGTCTGAAGCCTAACCAAACCAGATCACAAACGAATGATCGAACAACTCAGATGATATATAAGATTAAAGATCATCTTCACCTAATTATATTTAGTAGTATATTTATATTGTATGTACCTGTGAAGAACACTAGTTTGATGATGATGATGATGATGATGATGATGATCTAGATGAAGTGAATCTTGAAAACTTTGTAAACAAGTTGCAAACACAGAGGGATCAGCGCTTACTAATTTTCCCAGTGCTTTCTCAAGCAACGGAAGCTTCTGTAAGAACAAATATATATATATATATATATATATTCAAGAAAACTGCAATAATGTATATATAAATTAAAGAATGGGCAGAAGAAGCAGTAGAGACGACTAACTGTGGTGTGTGTGTAGTGTGTAGCAAGTCCACACGATGCCATTTCTACCCCGTCGAGTCTGTGACCTAACAGGGCCAAGTATTCACCTGGAAACGAAGGATACCTGAGATTAAATTAAGAAAATCTCGATCAATTCTTGGCTGCTAAGGTACATCTTTTTCTTTTTCAAGTTCAAACATATCATCATATATATACTATTTGAAAAAAAAGAAAAGAAAATAATATGTATATTATATTTACCCAAATGAGCAGGCAGATGGGAGAGGTAGTAAGATGCACCACCATCTGGGTGAAAACCAACTAATGTTTCAGGAGTAGCAAATATCTGCAGTTATTCAATTTTTAACTTCAAATTAATTGAACTAAATTAATTGGGTAGATTGAAATATTAATATAAATTGAAGCTTGATAGAGAAGAAAGGTAGGTACCGTACAGTTAGATTAGTGGCAATGCGAAATGTTCCAAGGGCTGAAATTATATTCTAGCTCCACCACCCATTGTGATCCCATTTAAGATGCTAATCTGCATCCAATTTAATTGTATTTTCATTTAATTATGTAAGATTAATGGAGATCTCATAACTATGTAAACAAATCATTATTTATTTATACGCTTTGGTAATTTATATATGTAGACCGCAATATATACGAAATGTGGTTTCGAATATGTAGAGCCATATAGTATATTAAACCATATCCATTCCAGAATAACTGTTTGCACTCTTCGAGCTTGCCTGCACTCAGTGTCAATACATAAATACATACACATATATATAAATACATACACACACACATATATATATAAATACATATATATATATATAAATATTGGACCATGAGAGAGAGAGAGAACTAAAATACCTTGTTTCATCATATTATATAGAGAACGGAGATCTCCACCAGCAGAAAATGCAGTGCCTCTCCCCTTAATTCATCATTCAATAATTCTCTATATATTAATTAATTTTGGACACACACACACACATATATATATACAAAACAACAAATTAATTAAAGAGAGAGTGATGTTAATTTTACAAATTTTGATTTAACTATTATATATCCCTGCTATAACTTTAATTTAATGGTAATTGTGTAATATAATAAATACATGTAAAATCTAATCTAATATATTAGTTTCCATATCAATCTACTACTATATATAAAAAGATCATTATTTTACAAAATTGAATTTAACTAATATATTCCTATAATATATTTAAATTATGCACAATAGGGTAATATAATAAATCTACAACGAGAAAATTTCACTTTTGGTCTCATAGGACACGCCCCTCTCCCCTTTTGGTCCCAGAGCTGTCTGTTTTGGTCCCAATTTTTTTTTACTATCAATTTTAGTCCTTCCGTGACAGAAAACGTTAAAATTACTGTCAATTTTGGTCCCATAGGATTCAAACTATCAATTTTGGTCCCATAGGAATATAAATCCTAAAATGTAATCAGCTATGAACGATTTTTGAGCCGAAAAATTGATCAAATGTTAGATTTGTAAATAGGGGGTACTTTTTATTATTATTTTTTAATTGGGTTATTTAAAAAAATACTACAATAAAAACACGATTTAACAACGGATTATAAACTACAATAAAAACGCGATTTAACAACGGATTATAATTCGTTTTAAAATACAGACACATTAACAACGGATTAAGATCAAGATATTTAATGACATATTTTTTTATCTCTAACTTAACAAAGAACACACGTCGTATTTTAATTGTAATTTTTTATTTTTTTATGTTAACGACACAATAACGACATATTTTTTATAATATTATATATATATATATATTATTTTGCAATTACTAATTAATTACAAATATAAATTTTTTATTTATTTTACATGATAATTTTTAATTTTTTTTTAATGTTATTAATTTTGTAATTACTATATAATTACGAATTTGAAATCAATCTTTTTAATATTATTGATTTTTTTTATTTATTTTACATTTTACAATTTATTTTATTTTTAATTTTTTAATAATATATATTATTTTTTAATATTATATATTTTTCAATTACTAATTAATTACGAATATAAATTTTTTAATATTTTTATTTATTTTACTTTATGATTGTTAAAGTTTTTTTAATATTATTAATTTTTTAATTACTAATTAATTATGAATTTGAAATTAACTTGTTTAATATTATTAATGTTTTATTTATTTTACATTTTTGATATTATATATATTTTTTATTTTTCAATTACTAATTAATTATGAGTATAAATTTTTATTATATTTTTATTAGTTTTACTTTACGATTTTTAAAATTTTATATTACTTTATATATATTTTTATTATTTTATATTATTTTTAATATTTTGGGCTTGACTTATCTCACTTCCATCGCTAAAATGTGAATTTTTTGTAGTGAAAGTTCAAAATGTAGGTATGAAAGTATAATTTTTTCCTAGATTTTTTACTTTACATTTTACAAGAATTTAATTATGAAATAATCAACCATAATAATGAATTATTAATTGAAAATTAAAATTAAATATTAAAAATAATTATAAACGCTAATTAGATGTGGTGAACGCTAATAAAATATTGTAAAATTAAACTAAATAAACAAATTACGTGTATTTAGGGGTGTAAACGAGCCGAGTATCTTCTTGATCGAACTCGAGCTCGACAGAAAATTAAACTAAATAAAAAAAATGGTTTTCTTTTGATTTAGTAGTTGTAATTTGATGATTTGGTGACAATACACAGGATAATTACTAAAAAAATAAGATGATGATAGTTTGACTCCTATGGGACTAAAAGTGATAGTTTGAATCCTATGGGACTAAAAGTGAGCGAATTTTTAACAGCTTTAACGGCCGCTTAAAACTCTGGGACTAAAAGTGATAGTTTGAATCCTATGAGACTAAAAGTGAGCGAATTTTTAAAAAAATGACCAAAACAGACAGCTTTGGGACCAAAAGGGGAGAGAGGCGTGTCATATGGGACCAAAAGTGAAATTTTCTCAATCTACAACATTATCATATACTAGTATATATATATATATATGTATTAATGTATATACACTCCACTCTACAGAAAACTAAACGGCACAATATATATTTCATGAGGAAATTAATTAATAATTAAGCCAAACCTTAAAAAAGTCGATTGAAAAGAAGATGTAATAACATAGAATTACTAACGATTGGGATGTTAATTGCATTGAGAGAAGAGGGTCTGTTGATAACTGCAGTTCTTGAACCAGCGTTGCCTCCACAACCTGAATCTTTAACAAAACATATATCCTACGTTTAATTTATATATGCAGCAGTCATGTACATTAATTAAATATGTGATTTAATTTGTACTAACTGAATGATGAAGAAATGCATGCATGCAACCCCATGCACGCAATTGTGAGGATGTCTGCATCGGATAATTCACACCAGTTCCACGTGGCAATACTCAATGCTGGACCACTACATGTAGGCCGTCGATCATCAGAGGAACTGGATCATGAATAGTAACCGTAGGATCATATGTATTAGCAGTTAGTGTTGAATCTCCAATGTATAAAAGAAGAAAACACAATTCTGTTGTATCAGAACTTGATAACTCATTCATATTTTCTCTGCAAGATAAGAAAATTGCTTTCTATCGTAAAATGCTTGATTTCATATGATTTTCAACATGGTATCAAGAGCAAGGTCATCGATTTGATCTCAACTACGTACGATTGAATCGCTGAATCAAGATGACAAAGAAGAATCAAACCTTTTCGTAGAGGCGAGCTCAAGATGAAGAGCTAGGGTTCATGGTGAACTCTTCTCCGCTTGAAAAGGGCGAAACTAGTGAAATTGGGGAAGCCAGACGCCATTGAATGCGATTGGACTCAGATTCGAGTCACCGATTGAATGAGGAAACCAGCAATACATGATCAAATGGACTTCAGCTTGGACATGCTCGGAGTGAAGTGACAACCAACTGTATGCTCGCGAATGACGAGCTCTATGTTGCACCTACTGATCATCCCGGTATGAATATTACCACAGACTTATTTGATGGCAAAAACTATCATAATTGGTGTAGAGCGATTCGCAGAGGTTTATTATCACGAAAAGCTTGCATTAATAGATAGTAGTATGCCTGCTCCTATACGAGACTCTCTAGACTACATGCAATGGGTTAAAATTGACTATATTGTCTTTAGTTGGATAAGTAATTCGATGGAGAAAGAAATTGCTAGAGGATTCCAAAACTTGGACACTGCTAGGCAACTGAGAGGATTGCAGTGGCGTTTTAGAAAGAAAAATGGCCTTAGGTTGTACAAATTACGGAGAGAAATTGCTACCTATACGCAGCACACTCAGACTGTAATGGTCTACTTTAACAACCTTAATGCACTGTGGAATGATCTAGCACTTTTGAAAACATCTAGGCCTTGTGTGTGTGAGGCTGTGGTAGATGCTAAGATTGATCTTGAAGAAGAGCATTTAATGCAATTTTTAATAGGTTTGAATGATTGTTATGATGCAATCAGACAGCAGATTCTCTTCCAAGACCCTTTGCCCATGATTAGCCAGACATATGGGATGATTCTCTAGGTAGAGGATCAAATCAATGTTTCTAATCAATTTTCAGATAATGTTGAATATACTGCTCTGCTCGGTAATCAGAGAAATACTTACAAATGGGATACCTTTAAGAAGAGATTGAGTAAGGAGGAGAAAGCCAAGCTAAAGTGTGAACACTGTGGGGGCAAAGGACACTTGAAGACAGACTGTTTTGAACTTGTTGGAGTACCAGACTGGTACAAAAAATTCAAAACAGACAAGACTAAAGGCAAATCCCATGCTATTATGAATTCAATGGAGGAGAGTAAGGGAAGCTTTGTTGTCACTCAGAAAGGTATGATGCCAGACAATGAAGACACACAGAATGATGTTGGCAAGATAATACAGAGTGAGCTGGCTAAACATTTGTCTCTTTACTTTGGTAAAGGACACAAATGAGAAGAAGGCACAGTGAATGTTGCAAATCTGGCTGAACTTGATCTTGGATCCTCATCTGTAGACTTTAAAGGACATTATGCCTTTGGGACAGGGATGTGCATTACAAAAGAAGAGTGGATTGTAGATTCTGGAGCCAGCAACCACATGTGTTGCCATGTGGGCTTGCTGATAGAACTCAAGAAGCTAAAGCACCCTCTACAGATATTTTTGCCAGATGGTACAAGTGTCTGGGTGTTCCTAGCAGGCAATGCTCATCTAAACAAGGACATTGAGCTCAAAAATGTGCTTTTTGCACCACATTTTACACATAACCTACTCTCTGTTGGACAGATAACTAAAGATTTGAATGGCAGGGTTCAATTTCTAACCTCTCACTGCATAATACAGAAAAGAAACAATGACAGGGTGTTGGGAATATGTAAAATAAAAGGTTCATTGTATGTATTCCCTCAAGAGGTTTCATTCGGTGCTTTCTTACATGCTGCAACACTATCTCATACTGATTGGCTTGAGGATCATCAACTGCTAGGACATTCTTCCATCACAACAATGCAGCATCTGCCTAAATACAAGAAAAGGCTCAGAGATACAGATACATGATCCATTACTTCCTGTGATATCTGTCATAGAGGAAAACAACAGCGTACTCCCTTCCCATCTCTTCACAGAAGACATATGGTGCTATTTGGCTTAGTTCACATGGATGTTTGGGGTCACTGCAAGGAAGATAACATCACTGATACACCATACTTTCTGACAATTGTTGAAGACCATACCAGGGTGTGACGTCCCAAAATTTCATAAATAATAAATATCTCATTTATACAATAAATATAAGATTTTAATACAGCGGAAACAATATTTAAAATAAAATCATATTTATTTAATCTTGACCATCACCCCGTCTCCACGTCATCGCCCAAGCATCCTTAGCCTGAAAAATAAATAGCCTTGGGGTGCATGCTATTTACTCAGTGGGGTCCACATTTATCCAAATTATACAAATACATAGCATAACAAATCATCATAGTATAGTGCCCATAGGCCGTAACATCATAATAACCTGGAGGGTGTCATCAATAAACTTAAAGCCCGTAGGTCATCATAAATACTCAGAGGGGGTCATCATAAATATAAAGCCCGTAGGCCATCATAAATACCCAGAGAGGGTCATCATAAACATAAAGTCCGTAGGCCATCATCAAGTAACCCGAAGGGTGTCATCAATAGCACCTGCATATCATATACAAGTATAATAGGGATAAATGTACTTTAATTTCAACGTCGGATCCCCCACCTTTACTTGACTGAAAAATGAACTTAATTAAATCCGTGCGCGCCGCCTAGCATTAAATATTAAAAATAATAATTATCATAACTTTAATATAATTTAAATATTAATTATCATAACTTTAATAATAATAATAATAATAATAATAATAATAATAATAATAATAATAATGATGATGATGATGATGATGATGATGCATGAGGAAATTAATTCCTAACTCCCCAATTCCTCTCGGCCCAATACTACAATTCACAAACTCTAGCCCATCTCACCAATCATAAAAAAATTAAAACAAGCCCAACTTACCTAACCCCTTTTATTCTCTCTCCCCTCCACCCATCATTTTCGTAACCCACTTTTAAGGAAACAATACCAACTACTTTATCCCTCTCTCTCTAATCCACTCTCTCTCTCTCTCTTCACCATACTTCACAATTTCTCTTTTCTTTCATAGCAACTCTCACAGCCACCATTTCCTCTTCTCCATTTCACCGCCACCCTCTATCCTTGCTACCGCTTTTGGTTTCGTCTAGTCGCCTGCTGCAGCCACGCCGCCGCCGCCGCACCTCCTGATCCCTCAGCCTCACTTCTCCCCCATTTCTTATAGATATGTTATGCTTATGAAAATATGCACAATAAGATTTATACCTCTAGAGAATGTTGGAATGCTTGAATTATTTTGGTGTGTTGAAACAAATGAAACGAGCCCCCTTTTTATAGTGTTACAAGTCGATAGCCAAAAGGAAATTTCGTATTTTTGGAGCTAGAATTACGCTTGGAAGATTGATCAGTTTCTGAAATCTCATCGGATTGGCAAATCTGTCGGAAACGTGCTGATGATGGTGGCTCCCCAATTTCTTGAAATCAGATTTTTATTTAGGCTAAAAATAAATACTTGGGCCTTTTCAAATATTGGACTTTGGCAGAAATAATATGTGGATTCAATAAATTGGGTTTCAAAGATGGTTGAATTAAAAATAAAATAAAAATCTTTAAACTTAATCAACGATATTAGTATGCGTAGTTAATCATGAAATAAAAATATTAAATCACTTATTTTATATGGACATATATATTTGCTTTGGCGCGACTTATAGGACTACCAAAATAAATATTAATAATTTCATGCTTTGAAATAAAAATATCATTCAGGAAAAAGATAATAATAGCGACTCGTAAATTAAAAATTTGGGTCGCTACACAGGGTAACTTGGACCTATCTGTTCAAGGCCAAAAGTCAGGTTTGGAGTATTATTCATAGTTTCATCCATATGGTGCGTACACAGTTCAATGCTACTATCAAGATTGTCAGAACAGACAATGGTAGTGAGTTTCTAAATCACAAAGTTCTCACATTATTTCAGGATTCTGGTATACTTCATCAGAAATCTTGCACTTATTCCCCACAACAGAATATGGTAGTTGAGAGAAAACACATACACTTGTTGCAAGTTGCTAGAGCTCTGATGTTTCAGAGTAAGTTACCCACTACATTCTGGCCCTATTTCATATTGCATGCTACCTAGTTAATTAACAGACTTCCTAGTACTCTTCTAGGTTGGATTTCTCCCTTTGAAGTACCGACTGGAGGCTCACCTAATCTGGATGATCTTCATCCATTTGGGTGTCTGGTATACAAGCAAAACACCTTACCCAGTAAATCTAAGTTTGATAGTAGGAGTTTTCAATGTATCTTTCTTGGCTATGCATCTCTACACAAAGGTTTTCTATTATATGATCTCACTCAGCTCAAGGTGTGTATTGGCAGAGATGTGAAGTTTTTTTCCCTCATCATTCCCTCTACAAGGGGATCAGATTCTAACTTTACCTTTTAATAGTTTTGAAGAGCCCTTCATTCCTGTCCCTACTGAAGAACACCATCTGCCTTCTACAGATTCACATACTCCTTCTCCCTCAATTACAGATTCTTCTTCTCCTCCCTTACCTACTTATGACCATCTTCCTGTTATTACAGATGCTTCTGTTCCTATACATGATCCACCTTTTGCCATTTCAGACTCTTCTGTTCCTCATAACACTCCTGAGCCTTTCATTCGAAGGAGTTCTAGAATATATCATCCTCCTACATACCTACAAGATTATGTTTACGATCTTGTGGATTCTTCTACACCAGCCTACCCCTCTTCTAGTTTTACACCTCCTACCTTTGCTTATATACTTTCTCATGCTTTATCTCCTACATATACTGTATTTCTAATGAATGTTCAAACCTTGAAAGAGCCTGCCTCTTACAATGAAGCCTGCAAATCCTGAGTGGGTTTTAGCCATGGAGAAGGAATTGCAGGCTCTGGAGGAGAATCATACCTGGGATATAGTTCCTCTTCCCCCCAGGTAAACATGTTATAGGCTGTAAGTAGGTTTATAAAACCAAACTCAAGTCTGATGGTACTATTAAGAGGTATAAAGCCCGGTTGGTAGCAAAAGGTATACTCAAGAATATAGTATTGATTATCAAGAGGTTTTTTCTCCAGTTGCTAAAATGGTGACTGTAAGCTTGATGTTTGCATTGGCTACTCAATTTAGCTGGCATATACATCAGGTTGATATTAATAATGCCTTCTTGCATGGGCATTTATATGATGAGATCTATATGTCTATCCCACAGGGCTATGGGCAGCAGGCTCCTGGCTCAATTTGCAAGCTTGTGAACAGTTTATATGGGTTGAAACAAGCTTCAAGAGAGTGGAATCAAGAATTGAGTAAGTTTTTGCTCTCTCTTGGATTTCAACAATCTAGAAATGACCATTGTCTTTTCTTAAGGGGTTCTGGTTCTGCCTTTCTTGCTTTGCTTATATATGTGGATGCTATTTTGATCATGAGTTCTTCCCTTGATCTTGTTGCTGATGTCAAGTCTGCTCTACATACTGTTTTTACCATTAAGGATCTAGGAGAGGCCAAATACTTCTTAGGCATGAAAGTTGCTAGATCCTCTAATGATACATACCTTAGTCAAAGAAAATATATTCTAGACTTGTTGAAGTCAGTAGGGCTGCTTGGAGGTAGATCAGCTCACACTCCTTGCCACCTAGGATTGTTCTAAAGCAGGAAGGGGATTTATTACCTAATCCTGAATCCTATAGAAGGATTATAGGAAATTTTTTATATCTAGGCTTCACTAGGCCTGATATTACTTATGTTGTCCAACAGCTAAGTCAATATGTTCAAGCTCCTACTAAGGATCATTGGAATGCAACTCTTCATGTATTGAAATACCTTAAAGGATACCCTTCATTGGGGATTCATTACACAGTATCTTCCACATTTGATTTGTGAGTGCATTGTGATGCGGATTAGGGATCTTGCAAGGATACAAGATGCTCTCTTACAGGCTATTGTATATCTCTTGGTTCTTGTCTAATATCTTGGCGTTGTAAAAACCAAGATACAATTTCACTCTCAACAGCAGAAGTGGAATACAGGTGTTTAAGTTTCACTATCCGCGAGGTCTTATGGCTCACATACATGCTTACAGATTTTGCTATTCATATTTCTCTACCTATACCTATCCATTGTGACAGCAAGACTGCCATACAAATCACTCAACATCAGGTTTTCCACGAGCGTACCAAGCATCTAGATATAGATTACCACTTTGCGCGTTTTTAATTTCAAAAGGGATTAATTCTGCCAATGCATGTTCATTCTCATGATCAGCTAGCTGACCTTTTCACTAAAGCTCTTGCTGCGCCGCGTTTTAGATATCTTCTTTCCAACCTCAACCTTGGGGATCATCATCAGGTTGCGACTGAGGAGGGCTGTAGAAATGCATGCATGCAACCCTATGCACGCAATTGTGAGGATGTCTGCATGGGATAATTCACACCAATTCCACGTGGCAATACTCAATGCTGGACCACTACATGTAGGTCATCGATCATCAGAGAAATTAGATCGTGAATAGTAACCGTAGGATCATGTATTAGCAGTTAGTGTTGAATCTCCAATGTATAAAAGAAGAAAACACAATTCTGTTGTATCAAAACTTGATAACTCATTCATATTTTCTCTGCAAAATAAAAAATTGCTTTATATTGTAAAATGCTTGATTTCATATGATTTTCAACAAATGATGATCATAATCATCAACGATCGGATTGTTAAACTGAATATTCCGGTCGCCATAACTCAGCTTTTTGGCAGACCAACACCACTGATGAAGCAACCCAGACTCACAAATTTTCATCTCTCTCTCTCTCTTATGAATGAATATTACTAATGTTTTTCTAGTTTTTTATTAATACTATTCACAAGTTTAATTGGTTCTTGAAACTGTATGAACTGAATCAACTGATCTATAAATAGCATAGGTTGGGAGTGTTTGTAAAATTTGGTCTAGGACGACGCCTAGCTAGGAGCTGAAAAGGGTATAATCGGGACATTATGTGACCACTATAATAAGATTCAATTAATAATTTTTGTACAGAACTTAATCACTATACTAAGATTCAGTAATTTTAGTTAGTTTAATTTTTATAAGATAAATAACATTATTTAATTATATATTATTAAAAAATAAAAATGCCTAGGCGGAGGGCCGCCCGACTAACACCTAGCGAGTTCTGCAATCTTGAAATGTAGGTGGATGTAAAGGATCAACTAAAATGAATGTACATGAGATTTCATGCGGTTATGATCGGCCAAAATTTAGCACAACCCGCAAGAGGACGGGGCTATGTAAACAGTGGTAAGCAAGTGTCATATCCACATGGACTAAATTAGATCTAATCATGTGTACTATGACATCAAATCTCAATCATTATCTAAACGATGAATAAAAAGGGAAACTAACTAATCTAAACTAGGGAAAGCAATAAATAAACAGGAAAAAATAAATGGAGAAGAAAACATGAAGGCGGAGGTACTCTCGGGATTGATTTCTTTGGGTACTTAGCACTAATGAGACTATAGAATGTCTATTTTGGTGTCAAATTTCATTAGGACAATCTCTAATGCATCCTAAGCTCTCTCACGAGACACTCAAGTTGTAGGGTACATACTAGGTTCACAGTCTCCGATCGAATCCTACACATGTACTTACCAAAAGCTCAAAGGATTTCTAGCCCTTACACTAAGTCTCAATTCTCTCAAATTTATTGACAAATGTGTCTTGTGCCCAGGGTTTGTCTATTGAGACTCATCTCTCGATTTATGAATCAATAGATAAAATCATGTCAATTAGTGATCAATTAACCAACACCCATACATAGCATAAGCACAAGAAATGAAATGGGGCCATCAACAATCAATAGAAAAATAAATGCATAAATACCAAAATATTCTCAATCCCAAAATACAAGACAATCTAGTCTAACATCATACAAATGCAAGGACTAAACTATCTCAAAGAAAATCAAAATAAAAACAAGGAAAAGAACTTGAAACAACCCGGAAGTTGGGTCTTGACTCCTCCTTGGTTCGACTCTTCTCCTCTTTGCTCCATCTTCAAACTCTAGCTTCTTATTCACCCTAGCTAGGTGGAAATCCTAGTTATGGAGAGGGATTTGATGGGTGAGATGTAAAAATGGAAGAGGGAAGAAGGGTTTTGGTATTAGAAAAATTTGGGGGAAAAATGGAGGCTTGAGTTGTGAGGGTTCTCTTGGGTGCTAGGGTTCTCTCCCTTTCAATTTCGCCCATGGGGGGGTTTTATATAGAGTGGCGCGAGTGAGCTGCTCGCGTCGCGCTCAGGTCGCGCCTCCGTCCTTGCTCCGACACCTCTCACGGTTTTACTTCGTTCTCTCTCGTTTCTTGTCCGATTGAGGTGATTCAACTTGCAGCGTGCTCCCAATTCGATCCTCTATCTTCCCATGACATTGAATTACTCAAAAATTCATTTATTCATCCACCATTTCCTATAAAACTCTAACAAGAAATAAAATTTCCAAACCGGGAGGTTAAAAGGCAAAAGGGGATGAAAACACACATTTAACTCATCAAAATACATCATTTGAAGCTCAATAAATGATGCAAAAAACCACACTGATCAGGTTACATCTCTTTTTGTGTTTCATTGTGTATATCACAATCAGTTTTTGAGTTCTTTTTTTTTTCATTTTTTTCTTCAATTTCAATTGATTGTACTTTATTTTATTATTATTATTATTATTATTATTATTATTATTATTATTATTATTATTTAATTCTCAATTTTTTAATTAATAATTTATTATTATGGTTGATTATTTAATAATTAGAATTAGAATTTTTAAAATTCAAATTTTGCTACTAAATGTTGATTAGGGTTAATTATGTTATACTTAACTATTATTTTTGCAATATCCATTATGAATTAAAATCATAAATTTAATGGTGTAATATGGTGTGAAACACCCAAAAAAAAAAGAAGAGTTAATTACCTTCAAAATTATGAACTTTGAGCATATATAGTTATAAATTTAACATGAATTTTAATAGTAGGTAATTAAAATACCAACTTTGAACTTGGGTGTTGATGAGAATATTTTCTTTATATATATATATATCAAATTTAATTCGAATCACGTGCAAGTGAACACAGTGTAACAAGCAGTGAAACGAGTCGAACAAGGAATTAAATTAATTAATGAGAATACAAGTATCGTTAATTAAAATTTTCTCACTATTTAAACAATTGAAGATCCAAGTTTAGTTTATAATCCACTTGTGACAACAATAAAAATTAAAATTGAAATAAACAAAAACACCAAGAAATTCAAACAAAGGTTCACAAAATAGAAAGGGTCCTAGGATGTTTGTTTCTAAATGAAGATGCTTTCTAAAATCATTGAAATCATATACCCCCGGAAAATTTAGGTAAAATTTATCTAAGTACATTCTCAAGCTACTTAAATATTTGGGCTAGAGCATATCTCCTCTAGGGAAAATTAACAACTAACTCACTTATACTTCAAATCATCACCATCTTCTCAATTACTCACTATTCTCTCGAAATCACAAGCCATTGAGCTCATAAATCAAACACTCATGAAAAATGGTTTTTCTGAAAACACATTCAACACTAACATAAACCCTAATGGGGTCCAACCTATATAATCAAACAATTAGCACAATAATTTATGAGGAAAATGGAGAGGGAATACATTAATTGAACAATTAAATCAAACACTCATCATTTAAAGAACAAATACCCTAGACCATAAGAAATTAGCTACTCGTACTCAACATAAACAAAACAAAATTAAAAGATGAAATCATGGATAAAAGTTAGGATTAAACCCGAAAAGATGTACAATACTTCAAATCCTTCTTCAACCCAAGCCTTCAATAAAATCTTCAATTCTCAACACTCTATTTTCTCTCACTATGGATACAATTACATTAACATGATTAACTAAGAATCGCAAAATCACAAGAACGCATGAAAAATATATCCCAAAATCGTATCAACATAAGAACATTAAAAAGATTCATCTTAAAAATACAAAAACAGAAGAAGATTTGTCCCAAAATCGCAAAATACAACAAGAACAAGTTACCCAATTGAGAAATTTTTGAAAAATAGTAGTGGGAGATCGTTTTAGTGGATCATTGCCACTATAGAACTCGAACAGAGAGATCTTGGTAGCAGTTGTGAGTTAAGATTCAAAAAAGTATTCTTGGTGGATATTGTCTGTGAACTATCGAAGATGTGAAGAGATGATGTGGGTGTTCAATAATAGCTCCACCGCTAAGAGTGAGTGAACATTTTTTATTGTTGCCCCATCAAGAAAGAAGAGATAGTAAGAGAATAGAGAAGATTGTGCAGCCACCGTGAAAGAGGAGAGGAAAAGTGAGTAAAAAGAGAGAGAATAAGACCTAGCGTTTTTCTTTCTATCTTTTATATTAGAGTGTAAGTTATAAATAAATGAAATATTAGGGGTAAATTTGTGGACTTAGTTTGAGCTGGATTAGGCTTGTGAGCCTATCAAGCGTTGTAATATTGAGCTCGAGCTCGAGCTTGGCTCAACTCGATTAACTTTAGTTGATTTTGAATTTTTTCGAGTTGATCCCAAGTAGGTCGCGAGTTGACTCGACTCATTTAATATAATATGTTGGATATAAAAATTGTGAGTCTAGTTCCAACTAAACTAAAATAACAAAAGCAAAATATGAAAAAATAATGAACGAGAAGTATATCCAAACGTTAGTGTCTTAGAGAAAGTTAGCAACTCTTTAACATTTTGAACCGTCACATTGGAAAATCTAAAAAAATCAGAGTTTTACAATGGCCCCACAATAAAATTATTGAACTTTAAAATTGAATCGTCGTATGTTCATGCACTGTGCTCATAATTAATTTTTTCCAATAAGAGATAGAGCTTTAGCGGTCCCAAATTAAATCACAATACAAAAATTCAACACAAGGTGAAAGATTAATGTATCTTGTTCTTTTAATATAACCCCACATTAAAAAAATTGTCTTGACGGTAGAAGAGATCGAACTTCACTATATTTGTACATAAATACTCTTTTTTTAATATGTCAATTCTCTCATACACTAGGTGCACCATCAGGCGATCAATGCCCGTGAAAAAATTGTGACAAAGGTGATACTTTTTAAGGATACGGCTGATACTTTTTGAATTTTGAGTGATATTTTTTAGTGTTACGATTGATACTGATTTTGATATTTTTTTAGGCCGATACTTTTCAAGGATACATGTGATACTTTAGGACTTTTGAGTGATACTTCTTAGTGTTACGGTGACACTAATTTTGATTTTTTTTACGGATTGACCGTGTCAACATGTGTTGATCGTCTGATGGTGCATAAGATGCACAAAAGACCACCCCTTTTTAATATAATATGTTAGATATGACAATTGTGTGTCTAGTTCCAAGTAGACTAAAATAACAAAAAAAATATAAAAAAAAAATAATGAAAGGGAAATATGTCCATACGTTAGTGTCTTAGAAAATGTTAGCAACTGTGATGCTAATTTCTAGCGATAAAGATTTTTATCTTATAATCAATTCTGTAATAATGTGCCGAAAAAAATGGGGTACACACATTTTAAAAATTAACGGTAGAAAGAGATATGGTAGAGATGTTGTATGCGAATCATATGAATGTATGATTACAATATAGTTGTGTAATATAGACCATAAATATTTGGTGAAAAATCGATCATTGTCCTCTGCCTTTGATAAAACCAGTAGATCCTTGGATGATTGGCCGGAACATGGTTGATTCACTTGCGTTGGCACATTACAACAGCCCTCTTAAGATAAGTGCATATAACAAAAATATAATAGAGATGGACGTAAAAACTATAAAAGGCCTCTTTTTCAGCAATGTCGAACTAATTTGCATTGCTTCAGGTGTTTATTTCCATGTTTTGAAATTTAATCTTTTGTTATTATGTAATAATATTTATTTGTACAGCAAAGGATGGATACCACGACATTATATTTCATGATATTGCTAATGAATTAAGTGGTAAAAAACAAATACTTGTGTGATTACCGGTAGACAATACCAATTTGCTGAAGTTCTTGATGAAAACCAAAAATAAGGAAATTATATACTTCTTGTAGGTCCTAAAGATACTGTAGAAAGACGACCAAATTATGCAGTTTGCTAGTGGGAGTGACCCAACTTTGCTAAAAAAAGTCCTCTCATTGGAGTATTACTATAGAAGGAACGTGATTGATTTGAATATGCAATTCTTGTGATCTAATTATGCTCTTTTAGTTAAGTTGTCAGTGTTTATTCTTAAAGAAGTTCATGTTCTTTATCCATATCTTTTTGCCTGATTTATGTGTCCTCTTGTTTAGTGAGAACCAAATGTATACTCACTAAATGAAATCTATCTCTTACACCCTTAATAAGTAATTTATCTTCTTCCATTACTTGTAATATTTAACAAAATGATAATGAGAATTCCAATCTCTTTTAAGATCAAGATATATGATATAGAAAAATATTTAAACTGTTACAAATGTTTCAAGGTTCCAAATTATAATGTACCATATATATATATATAACTTCCAAGAAGGAAGAAGAAACATTCACTCAAATACTTCTTTCTTGAAGATATTCTACAAATACTACATTTATATAGTTTTTTCTTGATATTTTGGTTGTGCAACATACAAGGAGACAGCAGACCATTTGTTAGTATTTGAAATGATAAAATGGACAAAATCCAGCTCCAGTAACTGTGATGCTAATCTCTAGCGATAAAGATTTTTATCATACGATCAATTCCTTAAGAATGTACACGGTACACACATTTTGAAAAAAAGGTAGAAAGAGATATGGTAGAGATATTGTATGTGGATAATATGAATGTATGATTACAATGTAGCTGTAATGTAGACCACAGATATTTGGTGAGAAATAGACCATTGTCCTCTGCCTTGGATATAACCATTAGATCCTTCAATACACCAGTATTAACTGTGATGCTAATCTCTGGCGATAAAGATTTTTATCATACGATCAATTCCTTAAGAATGTACGCGGTACACACATTTTGAAAAAACGGTAGAAAGAGATATGGTAGAGATATTGTGAGTGGATAATATGAATGTATGATTACAATGTAGTTGTAATGTAGACCACAGATATTTGGTGAGAAATAGACCATTGTCCTCTGCCTTGGATAGAACCATTAGATCCTTCGATACACCAGTAGATCCTTGGATGATTGGTCGGAACATGGTTGATTCACTTGTGTTGACACATTACAATACCCTCTTAAGATAAGTGCATACATAAAAAATATAATAGATATGGGAGTAAAAATTAAAAGAGGCCTCTTTTCCAGCCATGTCGAACTGATTTGCATTGCTTCAAATATTTATTTCCATAATTTGAAATTTAATCTTTTGTCATCATGTAATAATATTTATTTGGGCAACAAAATATGGATGTCACGACATTATATTTCATGATATTGCAGATTCATTAAGTGGTAAAAAAGCAAATACATGTGTGATTACCGGTAAACAATACCAATTTGTTGAAGTTCTTGATGAAAATCAAAAAGAAGGAAGTCATATACTTCTTATAGGTCCTGAAGATACCATAGAAAGACGACCAAACTATTTCGTCATCAAATTAGAACTTAAATAAGAGGAGTCAAAATATTATTGAGAATAAACTAGCATATGGATATCGAAGCACAGTAAAATGATGGTTATTCAGATTTAAAAATATAATAATATATATGGAGTACTCAACCTTTGTTTTCTAAAAAAACATTTTATTTTGAAAAATTCCTAAGGCTATATAGCATGCATTATTGTAAATTTTACTAACATCATATAAATTCAATCATATAATTCCAAACACTCACACAACTTATTTTTAATAGAAAATTTAATGCGTAGCTAAACACCATCGTAGCCTATATATGAAGAAATATATAGTATAGAATCAAATTTGCTCGTTCCACTAATTCACAACAGTATCTGATCATATGAAGAAACTTATGGTCAAAAGTAGATGAGATAAAATCTAAATGTATCACAATGCTAGTGGAGTTAGGTTTAGCATACTCCATAATATCCTAATTTCTCCACATCAAAACTCATATAGATAAATATAAAGCAGAGGGAATGTATCATCAAAATCCAAGGTTTAAGCAGTTAATAGTGTATCATGAAACAAAAACCTCCATTTGCAGCCAAACAAATATATTGGAAGGGCCTAACTGTAGTTAGTAAGAGAGAGCAAAGAGAAAAAGTGAAGTGCAACAAGGCACATTAAGGATAATGAATCTCTCCAAAGAGAAGTCGTCTCTCCCCATCAACATTTACAGATTCACATAGGGCCCCTCCAACCGACTCCTGCAATGAGAAGTCCTTTCTTCTCACTAAGAAGGTTAGTTTCAGAAATATCAAAATGAATATCAAAACTATCTCCTTCTTGAATTTCAATGGTTCCCAAATGGAGATTTTGCCAATGATCATTTTCATCAAAAGTTGGTTGCCGACTCCCATAAAATTCGTCAGGATAGACTTCGGGTACACCAGGCAATCTTAATCTGTTTTCATCAACTTCAATCATGTATGGTGGCTCGATCAAGTAAACAGTGAACTCCTCTTCAATCATAGTTCCATCTCTTTTAATATACCTAAATGATGTAAAGGTTGTGGTTATTTATGCAATTAATATTTTTATAAAATATAAAATTTAACAAGATTTACTTATTTTCCCTTTACCTCTCATCCGTGAAAACAATAACTTGTCAGAAAATAACCCATCACTTTTGAAGTTCAATGTATTTACCAATATGCCACCGTTTTTTTTAAAAGTTCATCATATTTACAAGTTTGCCACCGTCTTTTTGTGTTAAATATGGACCATTGAGATCAAAATTTGTATGGTTTGAATGAGTTCTCAGTTCCCACATAAGGAAGAGTTCTCACTAGATCCACCCCCCCCACACATACACATATATATATATATATATATATGATCCAAAAACAAATTTAAAAATAAAAATGTAAATAGGGCTTTTAATGTTTTTACATGGGTTAAAATGCACCGAGTCTTGTGTGTTATTGAAATCCCATTCCCATTGCACCAAACTTCCCGTGTTTTTAAAAATGATTACTTACAATTAAATAAATAAATTTTGATATAATTTGTAATTTAGATACGAATTTTGGAATGTTGTAATTAAAAAATAATCTTATAATTTTTTTTTTTTGCAAAATAGACATAAGTTCGTTAATGTTTCATGTCGATCTTTATTGTATGAATAAAAATCAAATTATGATTATGCTATATTTCTATACAATTTTGCAATATTTCATATTTTAGATCAATTTTTTGTTTGTTGGAAAATTTCAGGATGTCTATTTTGCAAAAGATTGCAAGATTATATTTTAATTGCAACGTTTCAAAGCCCGTGTCTATATTGTAAATCGTATTAAAATTTATTTAGTTAATCATAATTAACCCTTCTAAACAATATGCACACTTTCTGTAAAATTAATTCTTGCAAAAATACTCTTTACTTGGAAGCAAATTGGACTACTCAGCCCAAGCAAATAAGTGGTCAACAGTTGATGCACTATTTATCATGCACAATTCTGCAACTAACACAGGACAATGCAATATAGCAAGTGAATCGAGTATCGTATTCACAGGGACTGACTATTTGACACAACTGAGTACTAAGCTTATAACTCTCTATTATCCAGGCTATACATTTATAAGACTTCTAAAACTAGGCACGAATTTAAATAAATTAAAAGAGAATAAACATAACAAAATAATGCAAATAAATATCTAAGCAAATATTCAAACTCAAACAATTAATGAAATACCAATCCTAGGGAATGCAGCACACATGTATCCACTATGATTCAATTTAATCCTAATCTTTCCCAATTTTAATCCGATTAAAGGTGAGGAATCAGAAATATATCTATCTATCTCCGCCAGGTCTCAAGGTAGAAGCAGATTAACAAACAACCTATTACTTTCGTCTCAAGGATAATTTACTAACTCCCGATTGATCAACAGATTAAATCCCCTACAGATTTCATGGAACGTGTATCAAAGTGTTCAATTAATCCCACTAATTAATTATCTCCATCAGGACTCAAATCAACTAGCTAGCATGCATCAATTATGATAAATAATTAAGCATGAAATCAAAAATTCTTGAACAATTGAACACAATAATCGGAAGGGAAAAATAATAAGATTAAATTAAATACATAGCTTCAATCATGCTTTGCAAACTCTAGAATTAATAAAAGACTACTCATGCATAATTAAAACCATAGAAATAATAGAACTAAGAATAATCATAAACATAATATAAATATACAATAGATTACAAAAACCGGAATGACGATTCGTTGAATAAAACTTGAATTCTTCTTTCTTGAATGTTCACAGCAAATCTCGAAAGTAAAATAAGTTTGGAACTCTAAAATAATGAATAAAGTCCACAAAATTCATCCAAAACAATCCTATATATACTAGGTATCGAAAATCCGGGCCGAAAGATGAGTTCGTGAGCCGAAAACGCGTCCCGGGGGCCAAAAACGTCAATCCCGCCGACCCGTAAGTGAAGCCCCGCCGACCGGTGGCCAAGACCCGCAGATCGGTGGCCGGATCGGCGGATTCGTCTGCCGGAATCCGCCGGTTGGCGGGTTGGTTGGCAGCTCCGCGCACCTCCACCGTTTCGCCCCGTTCTCCCTCGTTTCTCATCCGATTGACCCGATTCAAGTTGCGTTGCGATCCTCTCTTGATCCTTTATCTTTCTAGCAACTTTCCTCCTTGAATTGGATCTTGGATAAATCCCAAATTCAGCTCAAACTTGCACAAGAAACACCAAAACATCAAATAGCACACGGAAATTCGAAACTAGTATAAAAACTCAATAAACGCATGCATTAATCTTCGAATATGAACCATACAACTCCTCAAATGCATATAAAAGTCATGTTTATCAACAGTTTAAAGAAAAAGAATGATGTGCATTTATATATTTTTAAAAGTAATGGATATAGTAGAATTTTAAAAACAAAAATAAAATTTATTACATTACTTCAATAATAAGTGGAGAGTTTCAGAACATTTTACCCTTTTTATATGGTCTTGTAAAATATGCCTGTCATGGTACCTAAGTGGGAAAGTTTGAGGAGAAAAATAGGAAATGTAGTTGGCAATCAGAAGCGACTAGACAAAAAAGATTATAAATTTTTATAATAAAAATAAGAATAATATTGATTAAAATTAAACGCAAGGTATGTTGAGGCTGTTATTGGTCATAACTTTATTTGAATCTCTCATGTACGTCGTTGTAGCTATGATTCCATCTCTAATAGGTTTTGATTAGGCTTCACTAAGTCGTCTTATGCTTTAATTTACTAATTATAATTAATTATTAGCTAATTTGGAAATGATATGTTAGATGCCTTTCTCATGATTATGGACTTTATATATACATTACCTTTAGTCCTTCATATCCCCATTGATAAGAACATATATCTAAATTTACAAAAATCCAAAAGCTTGCAAATGGTTGGATGTCTTTTAATTATTATAAAAATCCATACAATAAGAATATTGTATCGATGTTATTGTGATATTTAATGTGGTTCAAGTATTTCGATTTTATTTAATTTTATTATATGTGATTAATGTTTCTATTTGTATTGATATATTTAATCAATATATATGTAGAAATAATTAAAATAAACGTTATTATTTTTTTGTCACATTAGGAACAAAATAGAGACGTAATATTTGGTTTCCAAATAAAAAAAAATGACCTCCAAATTAGTGACTGAATATTCCGTCTCTAGTAGTAGAGACAGAATAGAGATAGAGTATTCGGTCTCCAAAATCAAAAATGGTCTCCAACTAACGACCGAATATTCAGTCTCTAATTCTAAAGACAGAATAGAAACGGAATATTTGGTCTCCAAATCTAAAATGGTCTCCTATTTAGTGACGAAAACTTGTCCGTCTCTAACTTTTAGAGACAAAATATTCTGTCGCTAAATACCGGCGACCAAGCAAGGCAACTGACGATAGCGGCATAATATTCCGTCTCTATTAGGTACCGACGAATATTTACGTCGATATTTCGGTATATATTTTTTTTTGTATTGAAGGCTGTATGACTGTTTTTTTGCTATTAGGCCGAATCGACACTACAAAAAAAAAGCCGATTAGCGACGGAATTTTCCGTCGTTATTTGTACCTACCGACGGATTAACGACGGAACACGGCCGTTGTTATATCTTTAGTCGGCAAACCAAATTTACGACGGAAAATGTCAGTCGTTAGCTTTAACGACGGACATAATCCGTCGTTAAGTCTTGTGTCGTCTACAGTCGTTATGATTTACGACAGAATTAACGACGGAACATGTCCGTCGTTAAGAATTAAAAATAAATAAAATTAAAACTAAATTAAAATATAACGACGAAAATGTTCTGTCGTTAATAATTAAAAATAAATAAATAAAATTATTAGAAAAATATTAACGACGGACATGTTCCGTCGTTAATAATTAAAAATAAATAAATAAAATTATTAAAATATATTAACGACGGAAATATTCCGTCGTTAATAATTAAATAAAAATATAACGACGGAATATTTCCGTCGTTAATAATTAAAAAAAAAATTAAAAAATCGATTTTAATTTTTTTTTTATATTTTTTGATTTTTTTTTTAATTTTGATTATTGTTTGTAAATAAATTATTAAAGAACTTTAATAAACACGTAAAATAATATATATGAATCTCCAATAAAATACATAAAATGTCATAAAATGTAATAAAAGTGTATAAAATACAAATAATAATAGTAATGTGAACATCAAGATGGAGGAGGGCCCCTAAACTGCGCCCGCATCAGCTCGAACATCTCGGCCTGCTGGCGTATCATCTCCTGCTGCTGATCGATCTTCTCCTGCTGGGCTTGGAGAAGCGCTGCCTGTGCGTCCATCTGCTAGCGAAGAGCCGCCTACTGGGCCTCCATCTGCTCCTGGAGAGCCCTGATGGCAGCCTGAGTGTCGGGCTGTGGAAGAGCTGCAGATGAGACGCTAGGATTTGAATAACTCCGTGATCGGCTGCCGAGCCCAAACACTCGATTCTTCTTCGAGTGTCGGCGGGCAGCGTCGACATATACAGCGCTCATGTCCACTGGTGGTGGCGCCTCATATGTGCCAGGAGTCGGCTGGCTCAACTCCTCAACCCGAGCAAATACATCAGCCTATTCACAAAATCAAATAAGAATGATTAAATATTTAATTTCTATGTTATTAATAAATTTATAAATATTGATAAATTAACTTACAGCTATACGAGCAGAGATGGGATCTGTGTGGGATCCATCAGGATTGTCGTGCAGCCTCCTGAATGTCTCCCACACCACGTCATTGGGCTGCACACCCCTCTCCATAGCCTATTGAATAGACATGTTAGCACACACATATTAAAATAATAATAATAATAATAATTTAATTGCATACCAAAGCCGCAGCATGTGCAACTGCACTCCGAGAGCCTCCTCGATGCTTCACAATGCCTGTGCCAGGACCATCGGGCTCACTCAGACGATTCTTCGATGCGATGGCCGACTTCTTCTTGAAGGCATCACTGTCCCAATGCGCCTTGAAGTCATCCCACATCTCAGGAGCCATGAATGGAGGGCAGCCCTTGGTCCTATCCTTCTTGAAGTAATGGACCATGTCCTTGTATCTCTGAGGAGCCCTGATCTCCCATGCTGCCCAAATGCCATCCTCCAAAGCGGGATCCCAGAACCACTCCTTCTGCAACATATTGAAAACATATGAAAATACTAAACTTATATAACATTTTAAAATAAAATATATAAAAAAAAGATACCCGAAACTCCTCCCTATATGCCTGCCTCCTCTCAGGGGGCACCATCTTCCAGGTGTAGCCTCCCGGATGCAAATACTTCTTGAAGCTGGATGTGATGGTGGCTGAGGTGGGATAACTCGACATCAACTCGCTTCCAAATTTACAAAATAATAAAGATATTAGAATATATTAGAATAATATAAATAATAATCTGTAAAAAAAAATATTCCACTATGTAAAGAAATCATACCCATCCTGAAGCCAACAACGACGACGACCCAGATGGTCAACATCGGGCTGTGACGATTCGGCCAGTGAGATGTGGCCAACTGGACCGCTCAGGTCCACAGAGGACGATGATGAACCTCCAGCTGAAGTACTACCGCCTCCCTGCATCTACAAAATCATATCGACATTAGTTTATGAAGTTAGCAAATTTCAACGGTACTAAGTATAAAAAGGAAACATCTATATATCAAATAAGACCAACCACACTAATCATCTATTTCATCATCATCACTGATGCTGTCATCTGATAAATCGATCTCTGGTTCTATATCTTCTTCATCATCTTCTTCTTCTTGAATATCTATTACCCCACTATCTGGATGATTTGGTATAGGATCGTCATCTATTGTGAGGGTATTCAAACCATCAACTTCATCCTCTTGAAAGGCTGAGGTTATAATTGTATTATCATCCTTTGATGGTACTTCAACATTAGTACGAGCCTTTATTTTGAAAACTGCCCACCAATCACTTCGAGAGCGATTTAAACTTGGGTATTCACAGTAACACACTTGGATTGCTTGTTTAGCAAGCACAAATGGATCAGATCCTGAATACTTACGCTTATGATTTATAGAAACCATTTTGTAGTCAGGATGCACATTTGTTCCTTATGTTGATGTATCAAACCACTCACATTTAAACAACATTGTCTTCTTAATAGGCAGACCAGTGTATTCCAACTCAATCACCTCCATCAATCACCCGTAATATTCAGTGTTTGTCCCTTTAATGCAGACTCCACTATTCATTGTAGCTCGCTGGGAGCCGTGGGCAATTGTGTGAAATTTGTATCCGTTAATAAAGTACACATGGTAGACATTAACGGAACGAGAAGGCCCACTTGAAAGATCATGCATGATCTTGTTGACATTATTAGTTGGATCTTGTGCCTGTTACAATGGAAAACTTTATATTATGTTACAGTTTGCTTAGGTATACTTACATTAAGGTTTTCAGATATCATATACTTACATATTTGGCGAACCAGCTCGCAAATTCTTTATCCATTCGTTTTTCAATATCTTCCATTGAGATATTCGGGCACGATACTTTCAATTGGTCAACAAACACACTTCAAAAAATTAAGCATGGATTAGAATTTGGTGGAAAAACAATAACACATTTTAAACAGTTCACATGCTTACGTTGTGTACGGTTCAACTTCTGGACAATTAAGCAACACGTAAATCTGTGCTGCAGCATACTCGTTCTCTGTCAAATATCTTTTTGACATTCTTCCAGATGGTCGACCATGCTGCTTGAAAATCGACAGATTTGTTGCACTGTCATCTTGTGCGTCTCCAAGACTTTCATAATTACGAGGCATGTTTCTATGTCTCGTTTTTACAAAATCTTCAAAATAATACGAACAAAAGGTCGAAGCTTCTTCCACCAAGTAAGCATTGCAGATAGAGCCCTCAACTCTTGCTTTGTTTCGGACGTTGTTTTTCAACTTCCTCAAGTACCGTTCAAATGGATACATCCATCGATACTGTACCGGCCCAGCAAGTCTGGCTTCATCAGCCAAGTGGACAGGTAGATGCTCCATTGAGTCAAAGAAACTTGGTGGAAAAATGCGTTCAAGTTTACACAATATGATTGGAATACTTTCATGCAACCGACACACATCATTAACAGTGATACTTCTGGCTGTCAAATCCTTGAAGAATAAACTCAATTCTGTGATTGCCTTCCAAACATTGGAAGGAAGAAGTTCAGCAAATGCAATCGGGTTAAGACGTTGCATGAACACGTGGCAGTCATGGCTTTTCATGCCAAACATTTTCAGTTTTCTCATATCCACGCATCTGCTCATGTTGGACACGTACCCATCTGGAAATTTCAACTCTCGAACCCATTGAAATAAGATGTTCTTCTCTTTCTTGTCCAACGTATAACAAGCTTTTGGATAATTGTCTGTGGACTCGTTCCGTTTTAGCTCTGGTCTTGAACAATACATATTCAACTCTTCTCTAGATTTAGAGGTATCTTTTGTCTTCCCCTGCACATTCAACACAGTATTGAATAGATTATCAAAGACATTCTTTTCAATGTGCATGACATCAAGATTATGACGAATCAACAGTGAGCTCCAGTATGGAAGATCCCAAAAAATACTCTTCTTTTTCCACCCACAACCTTTGGAAATTGTCACATTATCATTATTCTCTGTGACTTTTTGAAGACCTAATGCTTCAATGCGAGCCAGAATTTTGTGTCCCGATCTCATCTCTGGAGGTCCTCCATTCACCACTTTGTTTTTTAAGAATGCTTTTTTATTTTTTCAGAAAGGGTGGTTTGCAGGCAAGAATTTACGATGGTTATCAAACCATGATTGTTTACCACTGCATGATAAGGTGAAGGCGTCAGTAGACTCCATACAGTATGGACATGCCAATCTTCCAGCAGTGCTCCAACCAGATAACATGGAGTAAGCGGGAAAATCACTAATTGTCCATATCAATGCTGCTCGCATCTGAAAATTCTGTTTCAATGAAACATCATATGTAGGCACACCAACCTCCCACAATTGAATCAATTCAGATATCAAAGGTTGCAAAAATACATCCAACTTCTCTTTCAGATTACGTGGCCTTGGCACTAATACAGTTAGGAACATGTACTGCTCTTTCATACACATCCATGGGGGTAAATTATACGGTGTAATGATGACAGGCCACGAAGAATACTGTTGTCCTGATTGCCCAAATGGTTGGAACCCATCAGTAGATAGACCCAACCTAACGTTACGTGCTTCAGAAGCAAATTGAGGAAAAATTGTGTTCAGATGTTTCCATGCAGGAGAGTCTGCTGGATGTCGCATTACTCCGTCATCAACAGATGATGCATGCCACCGCATATCCTTTGCTGTTGCATTAGATGCATACATCCTCTGTAACCTCGGAGTGAGTGAAAAATAATACATCTTGTGTGCAACAGTGGTCTTCTGTCTTTTTTGCAAACGGCGACTCGTTTCCTTAAAACGGAGATGACCACAGAATTTGCATTCAGTCAATTCACTATCAGCAACCCAATAGATCATACAGTTGTTGAAACAACAATCGATCTTCTCAACAGGTAGCCCCATACTCCGTAGTAATTTCTTTGTGGTGTAGAAATTATCAGTTACCAAATTGTTCTCAGGAACAATCTCTTTCATTAATTGAGTTAGCTGATCAAAACATCTCTTTGACATGTTATTCTCAGATTTCATGTTCAGCAGACGAGCAACGAGTGACAATTGAGAATTGTTCTGACAACCCGGCCACAATTCTTTGTCTGCGGCCCTCAACATGTCATAAAATCGCTGCGCTTCTGGATTTGGGGCCTCTTCGGTATGATCATCGACATTGATGTTGATATGCGGACCAGCAGCATCCATTACCATGTTCTGGTATGTATTCACTCCATCCTGACCACCCAAATTCTGATCGGTGTCCGGATGCACCTGTTGTTCGCCTTGATAAATCCATACACGATAATTGTGCACAAATCCTTTCTTTGCCATGTGTAGTCTAACGGTAGATGGCGTTTGGAATGGAATGTTCTTACACTTACGACATGGACACTTAATCTTGTCTACACTCATGAAGGACGGTTGATTGCAGGAAAACTCGATGAAAGCATTTAGTCCATTAAGGAAGTCCGGATTCAAAGCACCATTCTGAAGGTATCGCCGGTACATCCATTCACGATTTAGACTCATTGTAGAAGGCCAATTTCTAGAATTTTTGATCGTAAAATACGCACTGATTATCGTTCAATTAAAAATAAAATAATTCATTAAAAAAATAGCGCTGAATTTTTAAAAAATTTCGGCAGCACCTATGTGAATTTCCTAGTCCCAAGTTCTCAACTCTACGCTAATTGATCTATGTTCTTCTAATCGATTCAAAACAGCAATACCAAGAAAAACCAACAATTCAATAAAGAGGGATCCACGGGCCCTCATCCCAAACAAAAACCAACAATTCAATAAAGAGGGATCCAGGGGCCCTCATCCCAAACAAAAACCAACTTAGCATGCTAATTACGTAAATAACAAACTTAATTAGCCTAAATTTACCAAATAAATTTAACATAATTAAATGACATATAATTGCATAAAAAACATACTTAGCATGCTAATTGTCCATATTAACAAACTTAATTAGCCTAAATTTGCCAAATAAATTTAACATAATTAAATGACATATAATTGCATAAAAAACATACTTAGCATGCTAATTGTCCATATTAACAAACTTAATTAGCCTAAATTTGCCAAATAAATTTAACATAATTAAATGACATATAATTGCATAAAAAACATACTTAGCATGCTAATTGCGTAAAAATACATACTTAGCCTAAATAACATACTTAGCATAAATTGACAAAATAAATTGACAACATTAATATATTTAACATGCATATTAAAATCATAAAATCATTACATACCTTTGTAATATATATGAATCTACTTGATAAATTCCTCAATTTGATGTTTGAACCTCACTATAGCTCTTCTAACTACAACATAATTACAAAAAAAAAAAAAAATAATCAACTTACACACACACACACACACACATATACACTAACACACACAAAATGAAACACTAACTTAAACAAATCTACCACATAATTAGTACAATTTAAAATATACATAATTAATCCAAATTAATTATCAAAAAACACCTAATCTAACCTAAACTAACAAATAACAATTAACCATCAATCAAAACACCAAAAATGACACACAAATCTGAAAATATATATATATATATATATATATATATATATATACACACACACACACAAATCTGAAATATATATATATACACACACATACACACACAAATCTGAAATATATATGAAATATATATATATACAGTATATATATGAAATATATATTAAATTACAGTGTATATATATAAATATACATATATATATGTATATATATACAGAAATCGAGAGAGATAGAGAGGTACATGCTCGCCGCCGCCTCGCCGCCGCGCCCGCGCCTCGCCGCCGCTGCACGCGCCTCGCCTCGCCGCCGCCCGTACCTGCTGCTCGTCGCCGCCGCCTCAACGTTCGCCGTTCGCCGATGGGTCGGGGGGGATTGGGGTCGATTAGGGTTGTGAATTGAAATGAACATTCCGCGTTCAGATTCAATCTGATAAATTGATTATTAACGACGGCCTTAACGACGGACTCCGTCCGTCGTTAATATTAAAAATTAAATCAAAACAAAATCTGAAAACTTAACGACGGACTGAGTCCGTCGTTAAATATTTAAATTAAAAGAAAATTATTTAAAAACTATAACGACGGAAATATTCCGTCGTTAATATTAAAAAATAAATAAAAAATAAAAATCTGAAAACTTAACGACGGACGGAGGCCGTCGTTAAATATTAAAATTAAAAGAAAATATTTTGAAAAAACGTAACGACGGATATAATCCGTCGTTAATATTGAAAAAATAATAAAAAATGAAATTCTGTAAATTTAACGACGGAATCCGTCGGTCGTTACATATAACGACGTTATTTACGTCGTAAGTCCATCGTTAACTGCCGACGGACATGTTCCGTCGTTATGCGGTCGCTAAATGACGACCCGAATTATGTCCGTCGGAAATTCCGTCGGTAAAACGTGAATTTTTTGTAGTGCGATATAACACCAATTGTAACAGACACTTGTGCAATGACTAGCACTAATTAATAATATACTAAACCAGCATTTCACAAGACTAGTTCAAGCCGAACTCAAAATATTGTGTAAATGAATTCGAGCTCAATAAAATCTAAACAAGCTCGAGCCAAGATTGAGTTTGGTAGTGTTCAACTTGGCTCTACTTTGTTCACACCAGCCCCTATAAACACATGACATAGAGAAAGTGAGCATCTACAAAATATAGGGGAAAATGAAAATAAGCTCATCGTGTATTCCCGGGTAGAAAAAATATATATCACATCGGTTTAATTAATAGTCTAAAAACTCTTTCATTTATTGTAAAATTCTGCAAAAATATCATTCCATCAAGTATAACGTTTACGTGTGGCACACATATACCGTTAATGCATCTATATGATTTTTAGACCATTTTGCTATATGAAATTAAAATCATTTTTAGCCTTCACCAAACAAAAATTAACATATATTCAGTCAGAAATATTTTCTGAGAATAGGATACGCAAGTCACATTAAAATTAAAAGTATTAGATGATTAGAGTATTTGAAAAAAAAAATTGCAGAATTAAACATAACATTTGCAATATTTCATATTAGCGGTATTTTATCTTCGTATTAGCTTGGCCAAATTAATTATATCTACTTAGCTCGTATTTAGATTTTATGACTAGTTCATAGTAGAATGTTTTCAATTACACACTAGCAACTAAGTTTGATCAAATTAGCAACTATTTTTTAAATTATTAATTATTATTATCATTGAATTAGTTTTTAAAAATCATATGGGCATTCATGTTTCGCATTCATTATGTAATTGTTAGATATTTATTGTAATAATGTGTTGTATTTCACATTAACAATTCTTGTACAACTTAATAAAAATATTTTGTGAAAGTATGTTATCGAAATGGATGGGTTTCATATATATACTAGAAAAATGCGATATATTTTAGATTAACAAATCATGTATTGCTTAAGAAATATGTTGTAAATTAAAATAATACTTGTTTATAATTTTGACAAAACCCAACAAGTTTAAATTCATAATATAATCATTACGTATTTCATATTAGTGAGCTTTGATGTTTATGGCAGAAACTTGAATATGACATATTAGCAATGGTTTATCATCATATTAACTTGATATTATTGTTAAAAATCAACAACAATGTTTTTTTTTTCAATATCAACATAAATTGTTAGTGGAGAAGATTGGTCAAATAAAAATATGTGTTAATATTATTGCAGACATGTTAATATGATATATAAATATTACTTATATCATAATATGATGTGCTAATATGATATATAAATATTGTCAATATGTAACTTCTACAGTTCTACTAGTTATACAAACTCTTTCTTGCCATTTATTAAAAATTGAAAATAATTAAATTATTAGTGGAAAATAAATTAAAAAATGAAATTAATGATTTCCCGAATAAAATGTTTAGTGAAAAGGAAAGATAAAGTTATAATATATTGCGTGAAGATAGAAATTCCATAAAATAAGGGATTTGATATTCTAGAGATATTTGAATTACTACTATATTCCTAACTTCATACAATTATTAAAAAATTACAGTTTTGACCTCATTAAAGGAGTGGGTGGCTAAGATTAGTTTATAGTTTATTTATAATTTTTATTTTAACCATCCCGTGCGTGTATGTGCGTGTCTGTGTTTCTTCACTTCACATACAAGTTATGGCACAAACCACCCCTCTTAGAATTATTACAGTTTCTTTCGGTGCATTATGTTTGTGTGTTTAGCGTGTTTAGACATGCACATGCATGCATGTTAATTACTCTATCTAAAATTAAATAAAATATGATGTTCTTTACTTTGGTAAGAAGAGATGTTATACTATTACATGCCTTGTGTATTTTGTCTTAGCTTGCTCTTTCTTTAATTTTGCATTGTTTGTAACTACGTATAAACTAAATTCCCTCCCTGAATTGCCTATCGATTTTTCCCTATTTATACTGTTGGAGCATCCGATCCGATCCGCTCCGATCATATTTATGTGGAAATTATAAGCTAGCTATATATAATAGTTTTAATTTGTTGTTGAGGGAAATTTAAAAAAAAAATGGAAGATTTGAAGTCATTAGAAACGCCTCTTGTTGTTATGGGTTCTGTGCTATTGTCTTGGAAAATTATCAGACACATTTGGAGCTTTATGGATCTTGCCAAACAACCTCTCACTGTCCTTGTCACTGGCGCTGCAGGCATGCCTTCATGCATCTTTTTATTTTCATTCGTTTTTATATAAATTCTTGATTTTATAATTTTTAATTAGAATTAAGATATAAATATTTTGACATTAAATTAATCTTTTGCGCGTGCTGTATATATATTTTCCTAAACAATGCAAATTTCTCTTTTTCCATCTATTCCGTATAGGGTTAAAATTGGGGGAGAGATTGTGAAAATATATATGTTAAACTACAAATATTTAGATACAAATTAAAAACTCTAACATATTATACATTTTGAAACTGGGGGGAGTATATGAAGAGACCTTGATGAACTTAAGTGATCAATAATTTGTTAGCTTAATTTCATGGTTCTTGATTTTATGTTGATAATTTGTTGTCATTACAAATTCAAGAATTTCATGCATCTTGTTGGGATATATATTATCCTTGATTTTGTATAATTATTGAAATCTTGAACTAAATAATCAAATTAACTTTTGTTGTTAATTCAGAAATCGGTATGCATGTTTCAATGAAATTGCTAATTTTGATATACAGTAATACATAAATCAACAAATGAAGTTACTAGCTCATATATTATTTTGGGATATGATCACAGGCCAAATAGGTTATGCTCTGGTTCCATTGATAGCAAAAGGAGCAATGCTTGGTCCTAATCAACCTGTAATCATACACATGCTTGACATCGAGCCAGCATCTCAATCACTCAATGCTGTCAAAATGGAACTCATCGACTCTGCTTTCCCCCTCCTCAAAGGTACCATTTTATTTTCAATTTAGTCGAGACGCGCGCATGCACTAACGTGCCTCGACATTATGGTATGTACAACAGGAGTTGTTGCCACGACCGACGTTGTTGAAGCCTGCAGCGGCGTCAACATCGCGGTCATGGTGGGCGGGTTCCGCCGAAAGGAAGGAATGGAAAGGAAAGATGTAATGTCTAAGAATGTGTCCATCTACAAGGCTCAGGCCTCTGCTCTAGAGCAACATGCTGCTCCAGATTGCAAAGTAATTTATTAATCATATATCCATCGTCGACAATTCCAACGGGTTTCTGTCCGTTGGAATTTTCCAACAGTTTTAATTTCCGACGGATTTTGGTCCGCTGGAATTAGCATGACAAATCCGTCACTTGTTGAAATGCATGCAGGTGGTGGTGGTGGCTAATCCAGCCAACACAAATGCCCTAATCTTGAAAGAGTTTGCTCCTTCAATTCCGGAGAAGAACATCACTTGTCTAACAAGATTGGATCACAA
This sequence comes from Perilla frutescens, assembly GCA_026008535.1. NCBI lineage: Eukaryota > Viridiplantae > Streptophyta > Magnoliopsida > Lamiales > Lamiaceae > Perilla > Perilla frutescens. The sequence continues at coordinate 38,528,597 of BRKX01000012.1, forward strand.
CAGAGCTTTAGGGCAGATTTCTCAAAGACTGGATGTCCCTGTTAGTGATGTCAAGAATGTGATCATATGGGGGAACCATTCATCGACTCAATATCCCGACGCCAACCATGCCGTCGTCACCACATTCAGTGGTGACGAGTCTGCGAGAGAGCTCGTTGGCGACGACAAATGGTATTGAATACAAAACTTGTATCAGACTGTCAGCCTGACGCTACACTCATATTCATTAGTTGGTATATATATTTGTAATTTTGATTATGTTTGGATCCGGATATGAGTACTGTCTGGCACAAGAACCCGGCCCCCTCTTCGATTAATTAACTTTTTTGTGATGATTGGTATTTTTGAAGGCTGCAAACAGAGTTCATCACGACGGTGCAGGAGAGGGGGGCGGCCATCATTAAAGCACGAAAGTTGTCTAGTGCATTGTCTGCTGCGAGCTCTGCTTGTGATCATATTCGTGATTGGGCTCTTGGAACTCCTAAGGTTTTCAACCTTAATTAATTAGTTTTCATCGAACATTGTATATACTATCGTCTTATATTTTACCATTGTGTCATGTTTGAATTTTGTAGGGAACTTGGGTGTCAATGGGGGTCTGTTCTGATGGATCTTATGGCGTACCACCCGGCCTCATGTATTCTTTCCCTGTTACTTGTGACAAGGGACAATGGTCTATCGTACAAGGTTAGAAACTATATATACTTTTATGATGTGAAATACGAGATGCAATATTATTAGTTTACAACGTAAGATATACATGCTAGGTCTCAAAATCGATGAATTCTCGAGGGAGAAGATGGACATCACTGCAAAAGAGTTGATGGAGGAAAAAACATTGGCCTATTCATGTCTTAATTAAGCTTAAATTCAACTTTTTTATTTATTTATTTGTGACTGATCGATGTGATTTTATTGAAGGAGACTTTGTATGTATGCATCACAATGTTGCAATTAATATTCTTATTTCTAAATATATAAGACTAATCTTAAAGTTCTCAATCAAACTCATTATCTTAATAAGCTAAAATATCAACATTATTTATACTGTATTGAATTATTGCAAACGAGATTATCAAGATTGAGTTGCAGAGTTCATGTCGCCCGTGTGTATACACTTTCATAGCATTTTTTTAAATACACAGTCTATTTTTTTTTTCAAATAATATTTAATGTATAATACACATGATGATATTATGACAATGTCAAAATTATGCATGTGTGGCGATATTATTTTCGAACAATTGAGATAGTAACTACAATACTACATGTAGGGTGTGTGAGTAAAAAAAAACTACAAAATCTACCTATATACAGTATACGTATATATTGGCTGAAGAAAAATTATATGGTCAGTATATTAGCAAACAGAAAACAATATTATCATCAACATTTTCAAATTCTCCACATCAATGATAAATAAAATATAACTTAATTAAAGATATTAGATTGCGTGTATTTTATAAAATCCGGGCAACATGAACTCTACCCATTGCAACGTGAAACTAGTCATTAATATGAATATTAGATTTATTAATTGGCTTTACGCATGGCTCATAAGAACTTTCATTCAAGAGAAGTAGAGTTGTCATGACTTGGTGCCGGTTTAAATGTATTGTTACACTTCTATGTTTCACCGTAAAATTTATGATTTTAATAATAATTATTATAAAATAAAAAAAATAAATCCTAACACAAATAATAATAGTCAACATTTATCAATAAAAAATGAATTAAAAAAGTTATAAAATTTAATTTTGAATTAATCAACATTAATAATGAATTATTAATTGAAAATTATATACTAAAAAATAATTGTAAACCCTAATTGGATGGGGTGAACCATAAAAAATAATCTTAAAATTAAATTAAATTACAAAAAAATATAATTGAAGAAAATAATATATATAAAGAAACACGTAATTTAAAAGTGTACAACCGAGTGTAACAAGAAATTTCGAGTGACTTCACGCGCGCTGCCCAAAAAATGATTGGGGCCCACCAGAGAGGTGAGAGATTGAGGACGACCAAACATGTTATATACTTATTAATTAAACATATAAGATCAGTGAGTGAAATTGCTAAGCCACAAAATTAATAATAAATGAGGATTATTACTTGTGGGGTGGCTGCAATCAAAACGTGGTTCTTGAACTGAAATACTGTATTTGATTACGCTCTATACTTGAATTTGGATCTGTTATATATTGTGCACAATTGCGTAATACAACGTTGTGACTTATGAACTAAAATTATATGCAAGCAAAGTACCAACACTTCCACGTTTTTTGCCCTAATAATTTTTAAATACATAAAAAGTAGGGGCACTCTTTGAGTATATATTAATTTACGAATGTGGATCTATTAATTCAACTCGGTATTCCCAACTAATTAAAGGGTCTGATCTCATAATATTTGGTCAGGAAATATCAAATTAATGAACTTCGAATTAAAGATTGTGCGATTGAAATGTTTACGTTGTGACGCTACTAGATCTTCCAATTGATCCTATTTCAAGTGGGATATATATAATAATTAATAAAAAAAGAACCATGTTTAGTTCATTTGGATAGTGTTCATATAACAACTAACACAACTAAACGTTTATTAAAAATAAATAAATAAAACAATCGAAGAATTTAAATGTGAGTAGCATATCTTTAGTCAACAATTAATGGCCATGATCCCACTTTGTCCACCCCACCAAAAAATTATATAAAGCAAAAAAAAAAATTAAAAAGAAAAAGAAGAAGAAAAAAAAAAAAAAAAAAAGCAAAACTAAATGGCCATGCATGATCTTTGCCACTAGCTCCAAGTCTCCAACAACACGACTTTAATTTCATTTCACAGGTGCATGCCAATTTGTGTGTGTGTGTGTGTGTATTATATTATTGTTTTCACTTTAATAGTGCATATTCATATATTATGATAAGGATGCTCTATTACTCTATTGTATGCATATAGTTAATGTAGAATTCTATTTTTGGAAGTCAATATTACTACTTATGGGAAGCACGCTTAAAGAGAATTTAAACCTTTAGGCCATAAACCATTGCCTCTTTTTTAATCAATATACCATTTCCCTTCACAAAAGAGAATCCCTATTATATTTATGGTATTTAATTATTTTTATATTTAAAAAAAAAAAGAATGAGAGAAGATAAATTGCTATACCAATCGAGCTAACATCTTGATTCTTGCATGAGAGATTGATTAGGACATATATAATTAGCATAAATTAAAATTCAAAAAAGGAGACACCATAACATAAAAAATGTTGGCAATTTTGGATAGGTGTGACAACTAACCACGTGTCAGAAAAAATGTAGTAACACGTGCCCCATGGGGTCGTGAGTCAACATCCACCAATGTCAGCCACAAACACACAATTGGGTGAATTTAATGAATTCAACCAACGAAAATTAAAAGGTATATTTATGAATAAATTATAATGCAATTGTCAATCTAAAACTACTCCACAAATTATATTAATGCCTTTTGCAGCCAAGTAATGGAAATTGTGGAAACTCCACTTGTGATTTCATCACCTCCCCATATATACGTTGCAGATCAAATTCAATCTCATATATAGATGTTTCAAAATTCAAATCATCTCTTTCCTTTGAAATGATTTTTTATATCGTGCATGATGGTCTAGCTATACCAAATATATATATTAGTGACATATATAGACAAGATATATACGTGTTGTAGTGATTTATAATCGTCGTGCTCGTACACACGTGATAAAATATAATGATGTTTCAATTATATATAATTTCACATTCTGGCATTCTGGCGTGTGTTACAAACTTGCATTGATACGACTAAAAAAAACAAGAAAATTGATATGAAATGCAATAAATATTCCATGTCGAACTAATTGGCTAATTACAAGTTGGAAATTAAAGCAAGGGTGAGAATGTAACCAAATGAACACACACACACGCACGTGTGTGTGTAAAACTGTTTTGATGAAGTTTTGCAACAACCAACAGAAATACACAGAAAGTGGAACATGTGCGAAATCAGCTACACAATTGTGCAAGCAAGAGTCGTATATATATTCACTCTTCTTTGAAGAAATTTAAAAAATAATTATACATCATGAATTGAAACACGTAAAATGTGTAATATGAAATCTCACGTACGTGCTTTGCCGGCCATCTCTTTTTCCCAATTAATAATAATAATAATAATAATAATAATAATAATAATAATAATAATAATAATAATAATAATAATAATAATAATAATAATAATAATAATAATAATAATAATAATAATAATAATAGCAATTAATGCAATGGACGGTTCAAAAAATTAAAATGATAATTAATAGTAGTATTTAATTGTTGAAGTCTTCATCAACTTTAAGATTATTAATTCGACATACATAGATGACCCGTACTGAAGTTACGAGACGGTACCCACAGTCCTAAAATTATGGGTTCCCCTACCTAAAGTTCAAAACCTATATATATATATATATATATATATATATCACTCCGAAAATAAAAATAAAATTAAAAATAAAAGTTCTAACCATACATGTCTCAATGCAAATATATATAGAAAATAAATAAGCACATATATATATAGTATATATATATATATCGACTCTTTGTAAACGGATAAAATTTGGTTTTAGTTAATGAATTGTAGGGACAGTATTTGTATTGTCGTAGGTAATTAGGGTTCGTCGTTTAATTTAATCCTATATAATTAATTCTGCTTTTTTGCCCTGATTTAAGCCATTCATGCCACATAATCGCGATTAGGATGATTTCTTTATCACATAATGTTGGCAAATTTATCTGTACAGCAGTTGTATATAAGCTCTTATATCAAATGTATATTTTTCAATATTAGAAGTGATCTATAAAATTTTCAATTCGAAAAACAAAGTATTAATAATTACAAAAATATCACTATTTTTTATTTTTTTAGGAATATTTTCCGGTAAAATAAACATGATATTTTCAGTATTAGAAATAATACCTTTCAGTATTAAAGTGATATTTTTCAATATATATTAAAAATGATACTATTTTCGTATGTTATAAGACATATATATAATTGATGCATGCAAAATCGCCCCATCATATTAGCCCATTTATACTGATTAATTTATTGTATTTTTCAAATATAAAATAAAAACGTTAGTTTCTTCTTCTTCTTCTTCTTCTTCTTCTTAATTTGTGCAATTCATATCACGTTCGATGCATAGGACTTGTAATTTTTGTATAAAAGCATCCACTATGGGGGGTGCTTATATCTATGTGGCAAAATAAGCACCAAGTTCCACCATAGTGGAACACAAGTCAAGGTAGCAAAATAAGGAATGAGTCCCTTGTGTAAGTATCTGGTTCTTGAATTAAATAGTAGGCCCAAAAATTTTCTCTCTCCTCTCTTTTTGCATTTTTGGTGCTTTCTCTCTCCTCCCCTTTTGTATTTTTGATTCTTGAATTAAATAGTGAGGTCCATGAATAGTTAAAAGTGAGGTAGCACCATAGTGGAGAAAATATTCAATAACTAGAAAAAGAAGGGGTTGATGATGTGACACGCGTATGGCATCACTATGGGATAGCACCATAGTGGATGCTCTAATCAAAATCGTAAATTACGCCTTATGTCCAGAATCATTAAGGTTGAAATAAAACTGACTTGAATTATGAGTAATTATACTCTATATCCCAAACTATTAATTAACATATTAATAAATTATTCCCAAAAGTCAAATTCTGGCCATTAGGGGTGAGCATTCGGTTTTTCGGTTCGGTTCGGTCCCGAAAATGTTAAAACCGAAGAAAATCAAATTTTTTAAAAATAGAACCGAACCGAACCGAACCGAATTTCTAATCGGAACCGAACCGAACCGGACCGAAATATTTCGGTTCGGTTCGGTTCGGTTTTGAACCGAATTTTTTCTTAAATTTTCTAATCTATTTTTTTCCTTTATATTCTCTTCATTGATATAATTAAATATGTACAAGTATGAATTAGCTAATTATCAAGGTTCAAGTTCAAAAAATACCAATAAACAATTGAATAAAGTCCAAAAATGTGTAAATTCCAACAAAGAAAACCCGAATAAACTATAAAGTACAACAAAGTCGCGTATTTTTATTGCTAATATATATATAAATTTGGTTTTTTGGTTTGGTTCGGGTATTTTTCCTCTGGACCGAACCGAAACTGAAAACCGAATTTTTGGTAGAAGAAAGAACCCAACCGAACCGAATTTTGAAAAAAATCGAACCGAAAAAACCGAATTAATTCGGTTCAGTTCGGTTCTCGGTTTTCGGTACTTTTTGCTCACCCCTACTGGCCATGGAAAAATTACGTGGCATACCGTTGTTGAGGTGTAATATCTGATGTGGAAAAATATATGATTAAAATGCAATCTATATCATGTGCTATTAAAATTGTAATAAAAATAACCTAAACTATTAAGATGTAGCAAAAATATTCTAAATAATATATGACTAATAACATCCTATGTCTCAAACTATTAACATATTAACAAAATTTTTCCGATAATGATCTTGAATGAGAATTGATGGATTCATTGATCCTACTCTACTCAAATGACACATTCAAATTAAAAATCTTATACTAGGTAGCTAGGCTCAATTGTCTCTCCAAAATTTAGAGATGACATTTGAGTAGAGAAGGATCGAGTAATCCATCAATACATATTCAAAATTATTATCGGGATAAATTTATCATTGTTATATCTTAATAGTTAATAATCTACCCTTATATTTTAATTTCATATATACATTTTTTTACGATTAAAAAAGAGAAAGTTATAAATATTGTTTGATTACGTCAACCGAGTTTGAAGGCGACGGAAGAAATTGGTACGTCGACGGTTGCGCCCAAAAAAACTACTATATTTTGCATATGAAGCAATTGATTAGCCATAAGTTACAACATTAAAACAACTTGCAACCGTTTCCCTCGGAAAAAAAGAAGAAAGAAGAAAACAACTTGCAACCGTCACTACTCGCTAGTATAAACACACGCACATATATACATTTATACATACATACATACATATACATATATATATGTATGCATATATGTTCAACAAAAAGGGATTATATTAATTAATTTCCCTTAGAATATTAATTTGTGAATCAGCACATTACATCCTTGAGAAGCTTGTACCTGCGGACGATGGGGCGGGGAGAAGGGGGTTTTCCGGCTGACGAGCCGCCGTGATGCTGCTTGATTCTCTCGCCGGAGTAGACCGATCTCGTTTCAGATTTACTATTATTATTGTTATTATTCCTCGACGACGGCGGCGAGCTGCCTGATTGCCTCGCCGTGAAATTCCTTTCTTCGCATTGGCACCAGTCGCACACTTGAATAAGCCCTCCGTCTTCTCGATAATAGTTACTACAATACCTAATCACATTACACTATATTCATTCATTCATTCAAATATAATTTATTTAAAAAACTTATGTATCGACCATTCGCTTGAATTACGACGAGTAAATAAAAAGGATAAAGAAAATACTACATATTGTCATGCACGTGGGAAGATGAGAGAGAATGAGGACACTACACGTGTGTGTGTGTGTGTGTGTGTGTTTGAATTGAATTCTTACGAGTGTTGGAAGCGGTGGCGACACTTGGAGCACCGGAAAAGCTTGTCGGAGAAGCCCTCGTCGCCGCACAAACAGCAAACATCCACCATTTTCTATTCCTTGATTTCCGATCGACAAACGCTACTTTCTCTCTCTCTCTCTCACCCTCACAAAAGCGAGTTAATTTGGAATTGGAGGTTTTAATGTTAATGGCCGGAGGATATATATATATATATACACACAGAGAGAGAGAGAGAGAGAGAGAGGTGGCTTCAAAGTCGGTGTGCGGCTCCCTCTTTTATATACACGCACACAATATTGTATATTCGTCCGTCCCCCAATCTATTATAATGTATTTATACTAGCTATAACATTCTTTAATTAATGCGCAGTTTTATTTTAAAATACGTTTACTATTTCTACACACTGCTCTTTTGTAATACGTGTGTGTGTGTGTGTGAGAGAGAGAGAGAGAGAGAGGTAGCGTGCGTGCGTGGAAGGATAGAAATGGGCATTGATACAGATAGACCACAAGTTGATCGAGTCGTTTTCGGTTAAAGAGAAAATTTGGGAACCTTACTACGAATGTAGAAAATGACGCTTTTGTCCTCAAACTACGCTCACTTTGCTTCATTTTCTTCTTTTAGTTTCTTCTACGCATCTGCAATATTCCTTTATTAATTATTGACTTTTACGACTCCAAATACTTTCAAATTAACAATTTTTTAATTTCTTTTCCAAGGAAACAGAAAGTATATATATGTGTGTTGTTTAATTAAGTTCAACAATCTAGCTAACTCCATCAAGCTAAGTTTTGCTAACAAACTAAATTACTCTATGCCAGAAAATTCTAGAGAATTCCTATAAGGTAGGTTAATTAAAATATTAAGAGATAAGCTAATTAAATGATTCTAGAAATTAGGTGAAAGCCAACATTAATTAGCTAGCTTATTCTAGAATATTCTATTAGAGATTATAAATAGGCAATTAATAGGCCGGGTGATGAATTGAAATAATGTTAGTGAGTCATCTCTCTCGTGTATTGTATATGCGCATTTGTATTGTCTTTCTTTACGGTATGTGTATTTTAAACAAATGATTAAATATGCAAAATAACTATGTATAGATAAGTCCCGTTGCAATTTTTATTCTCTTGGAACATAATTTGATTAAAAAATCGACATCGCCTCTAGTGTTGATTTCTCTATGGATTAGATATGTGTATATATGATATGGATCAGATGAGACCATTTTTTTGTGTGAGAATTGAGACCTCATCTTACACCATTTATGATCTAATGATTGAGATTTAAGGTGACAATTTCGTAAATAATAGCGCAAAAAATAAAAGAAGGAGGACTATTTTCGTCCAAATTCATTAAAAATGATGATGTCAGTAATTAAAAAAAATCTTAAAAACTTTAAACCACCATAACTTGCTCGTTTTTAATCCAATGCACACAAAAATATATCAAATTAAAGCTCTCTTCGTGCTCTTTCATTTAAGATGTCGAAAGACTATCTTTAGATGAAAAAATATGTACGAAAAATAAAAAAGATATTTTTTTACGCGTGCCCAAGTTGTAAATACTTTCGTTAGCATATAATAATTCTTCGTCGGCATTATGATAACATATGATAGCGTATGCTAACGAAGCATTTGTCATATGCTAACATAATATATTCGTTGTGCTAACAAATAATTATCATAATGCCAACGTAGTACAATTCTATTACGGTTTATTTCATCTCAATTATGGTTTATTCCATCTAATTGTGATTTTTTTTAATTTAATTTTTCATTTATAGTTCCTAATTGATTATTATGGTTTATCCCATCCAATTATGGTTTATAACGTATGTTGACAGAGTATTGTCATATGCTAACATATATAGTGTATTTATAGTGCTGAGTGCTGACGAAGCAAAACCATAATGTTAACGTAGTACAAATATATTATATTATATATATATATATATATATATAAGGTTGTGTTCTAGAAGGAACCACAACCTATGTGAGAATCGAGAACCAATCTGAGCCATAGATCTCGCCTATTTGGACGGCCAAGATATGTTCCAAAAATTTAAAAAATGTTGTGGCATAATTGTAATAACGTCCAACTTCGCTGCCCCTAAATCTTAGTAAGGGTAAAATCGAAAATTTTGAAAATATATAAATACTCAGAATTTACGTGTATATTTTTCAATTTATGGTTTTAGCACTGTCATTTTCTATTTTAGCATTGTCATGGTTTTTTTTAGCATTGCCATGACTTATTTTAGCATGACTCTTTTTTAGCATTAACATAAAAAAATGTCACCGACATTGTAAAAAAATTACGAACAAACACTGTTACATGTTGTTGAATTATCAATATAGTGCAACCACTATTAGCATTGCAATCTCTCATTTTTAGCATTAACATAACACTTTATTAGCGTTGTGATTAAAAACTTGTCATAGTCATTACAAACCAACAAATGTGATTTGTGGTACTAACATCATTGTTAACTGTATTTGCATTATCATATCTCATTTTTTATTATCATTAAATTATAAAACACAATCATGAACAAATGTTATTACAGTTTTATTAAACTAACAATGTCATAAATCCCACTTTAGCATTATTTCACGAAAGATATCAAAGAATGTCAGAGGCCACACATGCAAGATTATATTGCAAGATATTAGAGTAAATGACTTACTAGCAGAGTAGCAGTATAAAGAACTATATTAACAGTACAGACACTCTTATTAGCATTATCAAACTCTTTATTAGCAATGCAAAAAATAATATCAACTATGTGCATAGCATTACAGAAAAGAATATTAGTAGCATTAATAAAAAATTAGTATGAGAAGTATGAAAAAAAATTGTATCTACTTCTTCCCGCAGTTCTTAGAATCATGACTGTATTTTTTGTTACACTTCTTGCAGATCCTTACAGGTTTCTTTTTGCATTCGGCGTTCGTATCTTCTTTTGATTTTATACGACTTCCACTATATTTAGTCTTCACAAAGTCAGGTGGAAGCACCTCAACTTCACTAGGTGCAGACAGCCCATAAAATTCAAAAAATAATCCATACATCCCTTGAATTTCTGAAGAACCCATGAATAAGATTCAACATCCTCACTCGACATTAAAGCGGCACCAAAGATGACAAGCCTCCCATGATTGTCCTTTCCAGTACATGGTGCAAAAATCATTGAATATCTGTCAACATATAAAAAATCACAAATCTCTGTTATTATAATATCTTTTTCATCATAAACAAGACTATAGATGCTAACATTGTCACCTACTAAATATTCAAACATCAATGCTAAAAAATGAAATAGAAGTACTAAAACTTCAGTATGGAACTGCTAAAATCACAGAATGACAGATTTAAATAATGAGTAGACTAGTCCTATATGTTGCATCAAATGACACATCCCCAAATAACGAAAAGTTCCTTCTTGATATTGGATCAGCCCAAAATAGACATCTCAACTGATCATTCTTGTTAATTTCCTGATCAAATATAAAAGCAGAGCAGCGTTCACGCATTTTGCCCATTTTATCCAACATCATTCGGGCATCTACGCCCACAACATACGCATTGAGATCTCGATTGAAGTTTTTTGAAATCAACTATTGTACACCCTATACTGGAACAATAACACACGGCATCTTTTTTCTTTGAAGTTTCACAAAAATCAATCAATGTGTTTTTAGATCCCTCGCAGTTGCACAAAACATACTTCCGAACTATAGTACCATCTTTAGACATCTTTGTAGTACACAAACAAATATCAAATCCACATGATGAAGCATACACCTTGTAAAAGGTTATACCATCATCTAAAGTAAGAAAATTTTTGCCTATTGTAGGCTTCAAAGATGGTTCACAGTCAGGTGTGTAAAATTCAGAAAACCCAAGAGAAGTCTCCAAAATGGAGCCAACACAATCTGCACATTTTAATACACAATTAATCACGTGAATGCTAAAAATAGTCACAGTAATGCTAAAATTAATCACAGCAGTGCTAAAACTTGTAATAGTAGTGCTAATACTGCGTTCATCATGCAAATATTCTGTAAACAAGATATTTTTATAATACTCATTTTTTTACAATGCTAATAACTAGTTTCGTAGTGCTAATAATAACGTCTCTAATGCTAATGAGACATCTTGTAATGCTAACAGATGATGGACTAACATTTGTAGAAATACACATACATAGTAATAGGAAAACACAATCTGCATACCTGAAAACATCTATTTATCCTGAAAATTCAAAAATTCATTTAAATTTGGAAAAAAAATTCATTCAAATTAATCAACTTTCAAAAATATAGTACATTACATGAACGAACAAATCTATAATTTAAATCTGGAAAAAATATAAAAATTATCGAACAAATCGAAAAAAATCGCAGGAAAAGTAAAAAAAAAATATTTTTACCCGACGTCTTCATCGAAGAACAGCGAACAACAAAAACTCCAGGAAAAATCGCGTTAACAACGATTAAGATGAATAGATTTCGAAGAGAATAGACTGGAATCTGAATTACATAAACACACACAAAATCGAAATGAAAAAGGAAATATATTTCGAATGGAAAACAGATTACGAATGAAGGAGATTTCATTCCAAAAATAAAGAGAATTTCTAAATTATAAAAATACCCTCACCTCATTAAAAAGTTGACAATATTATGAGAATACCACCGTAATTTTTAAATTTTGCAACATATCTCGGCCGTCCAAATATGCCAGATCTATGACTCAGATTGATTTTCTGTTCTCATAAAAGGGTGTAGTTCTCACTTGATCCAATCTCTCTCTATATATACATATATATATATATGGAAAAAAAATATATTCGTCCGAAGTAAATTTTGATGATATTTGTTGGAAAACGAAGTGGACAGAGAAATCATTACGGATAGTATAATATATATAGCGTGTCATAGCCACAACACAACCCTCATGCTAAAATTATTTATGGCATTTTCATATTATAAACAAAGCCATGACGTGTCATATAAACTAATTATTTGCATGTGAAATCGTTTATTAGTATATTAATTTGACTTATTGAAGCATCATTATCCTTATCCAAATAAAAACCATAAAGTTAGGGTGAATCAATTTGTAGTGTTTGGTGCCACAAGATATTTTTTTTGTAATATTTTCTGGGTAATTGTAATTTTTTTGTGATTTTTCTTGCTAGCTTGAATGCTAGGAAATGATCAGAGGGAAAATTTGAGAGAAAGGAGGATAATTTTTAGAGCAGTTTTCTCGTTAATCTTTATATCTGTCAAAATGATACTCATTTTGGTCCCCACAATTACATAATAGAAAACCTAAGCCTACCGTACTAAAAAAACATAATATAAATAAAAATCACATAGTATACTTAGGACTGTTCGTAATTTTCTAAACAATTTTATCTGGATTGAGCCTTCGTCTTTTATGGTAGGCCTTCTCAACCGTTCTTGTTAATAAAATATTATTTTCATTGTCAAAAATAGAAAAAGACAAAAGAACTTATGAAATCGGCCCAAGAGGTTATTTGGCCCAATAGTATTCCCAACATCAACACCCAAGGCCCGGTCAAATGGGAATAAATCGGACTTCCAGGACGCGGGCTAATGGAGGCACAATCATATGCTGACGAATACATAATCATATACTAACGAAGTAGAATTATTTCATGTACAACACCTAACTTTAAACACAAAACTGATTTTGTTAGGAAATTATTAAATGACGACTTTTATATGGTTGGAAAGCTAGCCAAGCCTAATTTTCAACAAAAAATAATTTCAAAAAAATATGAATCGTGGATAAAATTATAGTTGTTTGATTGAAGGTTATTAGTTGCATTATTTGGCTTCAATCCACAACATTATTGCTTTTGTTAGCATTATTTGACATAGTTGCGTGCACCAGTTGTTGCCAACATTAAAATTGCATAGTTATATTATAACTAATTCTAATTAATATTTATTGGTAAAAATTAAAATTTTAAAAAATTATACACCTTAAGTTTGGAATAATCAATCCTAAAAATCAATTATAGTAACTAACAAATGAAAATTAAATACTAAAAAATAATTATAAATCCTAATTGGGCGGAATCAATCCAAATAATAATGTAAAGTTATACTAAACCAAAATAAAATAAAATTGAAGAAAAATATAGAAGAAAAACTAATAATTTTGATGTTTACAATTGGTACACACAATAGAGGATCTCATGTGATAATCAAGAGGCCTCCTATAATTTTATTCTTACTATTTTCTTACACCCCACACCATTTTTCAGTATAAAAACTATGATAGACAGATTTAAATAGCTATTTGAGACATTTTCCTAATTTTACAAAGGTCGAGGTTAATCACTCAAATTCATCAATCACTTCAAAGGTCAGGACTAAAATAAATTATGCACCCTACAATTAACATATACAATCTCACCCTAGAGATGAACATGATCTTACATTTCAAAACCGTGTCTTGTTTCATGTTTTCATGTCGTTAGATTGTTGTCACGTGTATTATGAAAATTCCTTAATTACACGTGACACCAGTCAAATGATTCGAATATTAGATGAAACTAGTATTCCACCTGTGCGTTGCACAGAATATCATATTTTAAAATTTTATAATATTGAGTGATTTAATATGATAAGAATAATTATATAATGAGACAATATATAATTGTTAAAATATTTATGTTTGGATACAACATTATGACAAAAATATGAATTCTAAAAATCACAATTTTTGGAGTACTTCTATTTTTTAGTAGGGGAAAGGGAGCACAGTAGATCTTGAACTCAGGAAATCCTTGCCTATCCGGTAAGTGACATATCTACCACAATAGACCTAATGTGACACCCTCATCTATCACAATAAACCTAATGAGAACATGTGGCAAATAGGGTATTGTCCTAAGGGGTTGGCATGAATTCCTCATTGAACTCGAAACGTCTTTCTTTTACAAACGTGGTCTCAACAATTTGGATGTCCACAATGGTTCTTGAAATATTTCTTTGTACATATACCATATTGTTAATTAATTTACAATTGAAAACATCATTGTCAAATTGTACAAATTATACAAAATTTTATAGTATATATATTCTATAGGCAAAATGCATAGTTGAGTCCCTAATTTTTTTTAATTGAATCATTGTACCTTGTTGTCCTTAAGGCTCGAAATTTCTTCATGATATTCAAGAACTTGCCACTTTAAAGGACCCAATTCTAAAAATTTTAAAAGTACATAGATCGAAATATATTTTTTGGGCAAATATGAACTTAAGTCCTAAAGTTTGGTCATTTTCTAAAAATATCATACTCTTAAAAAAATACCGAAAAATAACTATTTTTCAACTTTTTGCAAAAATGTCACCAGACCCATTTTTGGGGATGAATTGGTGAATGGTTATATTGGAGTCGGTCGTGTAAAATGAGATATAAAATATTTTGTCCACCTCAACAAAAACGATATTGTTTTGTAAATGATCTTAAAAAAGTATAATTTGTGTTCTTCGATTTATTGTCAAGAAAAGACCTATTCTTTTTCAATTTATTGCCCAATTTCTTATTTGATTGGTTGCCTAATTAGTTATTCCATTTCGCCACCGTCACTTGCTACAACCACCATGAATGGAGGAGCTACCACACCATATCTCATCATTGTCGTGTAAGACGACATACTCCTCAATTCACAAACCCTATTCATTCCGCAAGTTATAAGAGCTTTGTTTTGTGTCTCTCTCTCTCCCGCGTTCAAAACTTCAATTGTGGAAAGAGAGAATATGATTTTCTAAACTAAAATTGAACTCATTTTGTGTTTACTTTAATCATTTAATGTAAATATGTGTAACTTTTATTTGATTTAATTGTTAAGAATATTATGCATGAAGATGAAATGGATATTTAACAACCACGTCATCTTTTGTTGAATGTAGTTTTAATGGTGTTAAATCTCAAAGATGGAGCCTTAAATTGATTTTTTTTTTTATCAATGAGGCATTGAATCGATGAAATCCATCTTTCGAGCTTTAGATTGATAATTTATATTCTTTTGGATACATATATAACGATACATTTGCATGAATTAATAGACCGAACTATTTTATTATTAAATTGTGTTCATGAGAATTTTTAACACTTGTTAATGTGTTTAAGCTTGATCAAATTAGAATTCTAATCCTTAATTATAAAAATAATATTTAACAATGTAAGAAAATGTAAGAAGATTTGTAATGATTATTTATAGAAAATATTTTTTTATGAACGGATTTATAGCTAATTAATTATAACACACATTAATTGTAAATTTGTAATGATTATTTATTGAAAAATATTAATTATTAATTTATTAATTATTTTTTTAACCTATTTGCATTGTATTAGATTACACAATTTTGACAAAAATGATTATTAATGAATTAATATGATATTTCCGTTTGTAGAAAGTGGTTTAGACTGCAAATGCCAATTACTATTTTTACTATAACTTTTTTTTTATATATATTAAGATTAAGATTAAGATTAAAATTAAGATATTATTTCATTTTATTTTTTATTAATTATACCTAATTAATATTATTAATTGAGCAAAATAATTATTAAAAAAATCTTGATTTGGTAATTAGGGTGGTTTGGGCGTTAAAATTAAATTAATCTTTTACCTTGACTATCCTACTTGTAGATATAAGTAGGATGTGATTAGAGTTTTTTTTTTTTGTAAAATTGCAATTAATTATTTTTATTATATAATTATATAATATGAGGCTATTCATAGTAAAACATAGATCATGAATAGATTCATCTAAAAATAACCAAAATCAACCATGATCCACCATCCATTCAATCTCCAACTATATATTTAACAGTTGAAACAACACGACTAACACATCGTCTTAATTTTACAAACACAAGTTGTGTGTGTTAAAACAATTTTCATTAACAAAAATCTTGTAGTTTACTATAATTTGATCAAGAGATTAATATTATGCGAATGTGTGGTTATTTCCAATGATTGATATGAACTTCCAAGTACTCATCCCACAGACAATTAAGTGTAATTATATAGTTTATTGCCATTTTTTACAACTCAATGTTAAAGTTATGGTTATATATATATTTTTATGTTAATTATGAACATATATATGGTGTATCCTTCAAGCTTTACAATGACACATGTTAACTATTTTTTTTTAATAAATAAAAGATATACAATTTAATCTAAAAAAAGGACTATATTAAATTGGACCATCTAGAATATATATTGGATTATATGATTTATTTTTTTTCTTAATTTTTAATATATGTATGAAATAGTGCAAATAGATTAATGAAATTGATGAAAAAATATCATTAAAAAAAATAAAAAAATGTTAAAAGCATAGAGTATTTATGGCTTTATTGGTCAAACTCCATTAATTTTCCTAAGATAACTAAAATAATACCCGACTAAATTTATATTGATAAGCTTAATTTGTGACTATCTATATAATTATAAATTAAGAATTTGTTCAATAATAATTATTTTGACAATGTTCCATAATTAAGAATTTTGGTTTCTTGTAGTGCATGGACTTGTCAATGTTTAAAAAAAAGTATGTTACAAAATTTAACATCAATATAATTTTTTAGTACACAATTTAAAAATCCAATTTTATACAAATTCATAAAACATATATTTTTTTCATTTAAACACCATTTCTCTATATTTTTTCATTTAAACAATATTCATAAATAAAATTAAAGTACCTAAAATCTAAATGTCTATATTTAGCAATAAATTTATATTACATGAAATATAAGCCTTTAAATGTATATATAAAATTTGTAGAACCTTTCTTTAATAGTTTAGAGTTTGTAATATTTAGTAAATTTAGAGTGTGGTTTTTAATTATTAGAATTATGAATTAGTTTTATTATTCGTCAAATTTATACAATATTTGAAATGAATAATATCTCAAATAAATTTGAAGCATACCTTTAACATGCCTATGAATTCATAAGGCCTTATATGAATTCTTATAAATATATATGCCAAACTTAAAAATGCACATATTTATATTTATATATATACACATGTAATACACATACACATGTTTGATATAAATAAGTAACGTGTGTAAATTTTCAATAGACCTTAAATTTAAATTAATTTTATAGAATTATGATCAATAACTAAAAAACTGTTTAAACTAAATAATAACTTGATAACTAATAACTTGATAATACTATTGAGTAAATAAATATTCAATAAACAAAAAATAAAAAGGACAGTGGAACTAAAACAAATAATAATAAATCTAACATTTTTTTCAAAAAAATAAACAAATAAATCTAGCATAATAAATGATTTAATCATAAGCCAAAACTACAAATGTATATTTACACGACATAGCTTAATAGATAAACAAAATTAAAAAAAATTACTAATCAATCTCAATTAATTAAATTTGGAGTACAATCATAATGATATTGCAAACTCGTGATATTTCTCCAAAAATAGGGGGAAAATGAAAAGTACATTAGAAAAAAGACAAAACCAAGCAAAACCACTAAACTCTAATGGTGCCGCTCTTTTACCCGGAATTTGCTAACTCTTCACTTTGTCATTCATAACTCAGTCTCTCAGAATATCTCTCACCAAAATATTCTGAAAAAAGAAAAAGAAAAAGAAAACAAAAACATTAGGGCATCCATCAAGTTTTTTGGTGAGTTCTTCTTCAATTTGGATTCGTCGACATGGTCTAATTCTGGAATGCTAACATTTGGAATGAGGTGTGAAGGATGAAAGGTTTGATAAAATAGATGCAACTATATATAATAGAGCATGAAGTGGTAAATTTGGAATGATGATAGAAATAATTATTAATTATACAAATTTAAATGTGTTGATTGATTGATAATTTAAATATGATTCAATCTAGCTAATTATCTAACAATTCTCATTGATTGATAATTGAAAACGTGTTTTCATAGATTGAGAATATAAATATGAATGTGTTAAATAAAGCCCACAAAATTTTGAATTTTTTTTCCATTCCAACAACAAAATAAACATGTTGAATGAAAATATAGTATTTTAGAAAGAAAAAAAAATGTATGATCGACTCTTCTTCACAATTTTGTTCGTCCCATCTTTTTTGCCATTGCTCTTCTTTCTCTTTTACGGTGTTACCAGGGAGCACGTCATTTGTCGATGCATCTTCTTTTTTAATTATAATGGAATGAAGTCAATACTTCACAAATCTGATAGTATGAAACATGACTATTAGAAATGCAAATATGCAAGCAAAAAATAGAATAGAATAGTGATACTTAAAAGTACAAAAACATATGAAGACATTTTTCGATAAAATAAAAACTGATGAGGGGATGTGATACGTACAAAATGGATTCCACCAACCTTTATATATAGTGAAAAAAAAATTCATTAATTAATATATATTTTAGGGTTTTGATTTGAGGTGATTAAGTATATTGATTATATCTAATTAAGGTAAATGTGGAAATCAGTTAATAAATAGTTAGGGGAATTTATGGGATTATTGAATTGATTTGGAAATATTTTAAATCCTAATATTAGTGCACCTAATTATGATAAATTATAAACTAATTTAGCCTTTTATGTATGCATGTAACACCTATGACTCTCGTTAGGTTTAGAATTAATTATTAATTGAATTGACCAAATTCAATACACAAATTAATTGATGATTGGTAATTTAATGTAATATTAATTAATTACATATTTCCAATTACGAAAATATGTTTTGAGTGGAAAAAATGGCTTTTTTTAGGTATACTTATTTATCTTTAAGATATTAAGATTAAAATTAAGAGTAAGATTAAGATTATGAATTATCTAATTATTTAATTAATTAAGAATTATATATTTCCAGGAAATATTAATTAGTTTTTATATTTTATCTCATATATCTTATTATATTATATTAATGTACATATGCAACAACACACACACGCATATGTTATATATATTAAGATATAGTATTATCTTAAGTAGTTTATATATTATGTCATATATATATATATATCCTAGTATACATCTTATTAATTAATATAATCATAAAATGGTATTAAATAAAACCAAATTAAATTATTACATAAAAATAAATTTACTAAATTTAGTAAGTGGTTTTGGCGGGAAAAACTAAGTTTCTATTAAAGGCATAACTTCTTACTTTTATATATATAAAGATAAAGATGATTGGTAATTTAATGTAATATTAATTAATTACATATTTCCAATTACGAAAATATGTTTTGAGTGGAAAAAATGGCTTTTTTTAGGTATACTTATTTATCTTTAAGATATTAAGATTAAAATTAAGAGTAAGATTAAGATTATGAATTATCTAATTATTTAATTAATTAAGAATTATATATTTCCAGGAAATATTAATTAGTTTTTATATTTTATCTCATATATCTTATTATATTATATTAATGTACATATGCAACAACACACACACGCATATGTTATATATATTAAGATATAGTATTATCTTAAGTAGTTTATATATTATGTCATATATATATATATATATCCTAGTATACATCTTATTAATTAATATAATCATAAAATGATATTAAATAAAACCAAATTAAATTATTACATAAAAATAAATTTACTAAATTTAGTAAGTGGTTTTGGCGGGAAAAACTAAGTTTCTATTAAAGGCATAACTTCTTACTTTTATATATATAAAGATTTCCACATTTACCTTAATTAGATATAATCAATATACTTAATCACCTCAAATCAAAACCCTAAAATATATATTAATTAATGAATTTTTTTTTCACTATATATAAAGGTTGGTGGAATCCATTTTGTACGTATCACATCCCCTCATCAGTTTTTATTTTATCGAAAAATGTCTTCATATGTTTTTGTACTTTTAAGTATCACTATTCTATTCTATTTTTTGCTTGCATATTTGCATTTCTAATAGTCATGTTTCATACTATCAGATTTGTGAAGTATTGACTTCATTCCATTATAATTAAAAAAGAAGATGCATCGACAAATGACGTGCTCCCTGGTAACACCGTAAAAGAGAAAGAAGAGCAATGGCAAAAAAGATGGGACGAACAAAATTGTGAAGAAGAGTCGATCATACATTTTTTTTTCTTTCTAAAATACTATATTTTCATTCAACATGTTTATTTTGTTGTTGGAATGGAAAAAAAATTCAAAATTTTGTGGGCTTTATTTAACACATTCATATTTATATTCTCAATCTATGAAAACACGTTTTCAATTATCAATCAATGAGAATTGTTAGATAATTAGCTAGATTGAATCATATTTAAATTATCAATCAATCAACACATTTAAATTTGTATAATTAATAATTATTTCTATCATCATTCCAAATTTACCACTTCATGCTCTATTATATATAGTTGCATCTATTTTATCAAACCTTTCATCCTTCACACCTCATTCCAAATGTTAGCATTCCAGAATTAGACCATGTCGACGAATCCAAATTGAAGAAGAACTCACCAAAAAACTTGATGGATGCCCTAATGTTTTTGTTTTCTTTTTCTTTTTCTTTTTTCAGAATATTTTGGTGAGAGATATTCTGAGAGACTGAGTTATGAATGACAAAGTGAAGAGTTAGCAAATTCCGGGTAAAAGAGCGGCACCATTAGAGTTTAGTGGTTTTGCTTGGTTTTGTCTTTTTTCTAATGTACTTTTCATTTTCCCCCTATTTTTGGAGAAATATCACGAGTTTGCAATATCATTATGATTGTACTCCAAATTTAATTAATTGAGATTGATTAGTAATTTTTTTTAATTTTGTTTATCTATTAAGCTATGTCGTGTAAATATACATTTGTAGTTTTGGCTTATGATTAAATCATTTATTATGCTAGATTTATTTGTTTATTTTTTTGAAAAAAATGTTAGATTTATTATTATTTGTTTTAGTTCCACTGTCCTTTTTATTTTTTGTTTATTGAATATTTATTTACTCAATAGTATTATCAAGTTATTAGTTATCAAGTTATTATTTAGTTTAAACAGTTTTTTAGTTATTGATCATAATTCTATAAAATTAATTTAAATTTAAGGTCTATTGAAAATTTACACACGTTACTTATTTATATCAAACATGTGTATGTGTATTACATGTGTATATATATAAATATAAATATGTGCATTTTTAAGTTTGGCATATATATTTATAAGAATTCATATAAGGCCTTATGAATTCATAGGCATGTTAAAGGTATGCTTCAAATTTATTTGAGATATTATTCATTTCAAATATTGTATAAATTTGACGAATAATAAAACTAATTCATAATTCTAATAATTAAAAACCACACTCTAAATTTACTAAATATTACAAACTCTAAACTATTAAAGAAAGGTTCTACAAATTTTATATATACATTTAAAGGCTTATATTTCATGTAATATAAATTTATTGCTAAATATAGACATTTAGATTTTAGGTACTTTAATTTTATTTATGAATATTGTTTAAATGAAAAAATATAGAGAAATGGTGTTTAAATGAAAAAAATATATGTTTTATGAATTTGTATAAAATTGGATTTTTAAATTGTGTACTAAAAAATTATATTGATGTTAAATTTTGTAACATACTTTTTTTTAAACATTGACAAGTCCATGCACTACAAGAAACCAAAATTCTTAATTATGGAACATTGTCAAAATAATTATTATTGAACAAATTCTTAATTTATAATTATATAGATAGTCACAAATTAAGCTTATCAATATAAATTTAGTCGGGTATTATTTTAGTTATCTTAGGAAAATTAATGGAGTTTGACCAATAAAGCCATAAATACTCTATGCTTTTAACATTTTTTTATTTTTTTTAATGATATTTTTTCATCAATTTCATTAATCTATTTGCACTATTTCATACATATATTAAAAATTAAGAAAAAAAATAAATCATATAATCCAATATATATTCTAGATGGTCCAATTTAATATAGTCCTTTTTTTAGATTAAATTGTATATCTTTTATTTATTAAAAAAAAATAGTTAACATGTGTCATTGTAAAGCTTGAAGGATACACCATATATATGTTCATAATTAACATAAAAATATATATATAACCATAACTTTAACATTGAGTTGTAAAAAATGGCAATAAACTATATAATTACACTTAATTGTCTGTGGGATGAGTACTTGGAAGTTCATATCAATCATTGGAAATAACCACACATTCGCATAATATTAATCTCTTGATCAAATTATAGTAAACTACAAGATTTTTGTTAATGAAAATTGTTTTAACACACACAACTTGTGTTTGTAAAATTAAGACGATGTGTTAGTCGTGTTGTTTCAACTGTTAAATATATAGTTGGAGATTGAATGGATGGTGGATCATGGTTGATTTTGGTTATTTTTAGATGAATCTATTCATGATCTATGTTTTACTATGAATAGCCTCATATTATATAATTATATAATAAAAATAATTAATTGCAATTTTACAAAAAAAAAAAACTCTAATCACATCCTACTTATATCTACAAGTAGGATAGTCAAGGTAAAAGATTAATTTAATTTTAACGCCCAAACCACCCTAATTACCAAATCAAGATTTTTTTAATAATTATTTTGCTCAATTAATAATATTAATTAGGTATAATTAATAAAAAATAAAATGAAATAATATCTTAATTTTAATCTTAATCTTAATATATATAAAAAAAAAGTTATAGTAAAAATAGTAATTGGCATTTGCAGTCTAAACCACTTTCTACAAACGGAAATATCATATTAATTCATTAATAATCATTTTTGTCAAAATTGTGTAATCTAATACAATGCAAATAGGTTAAAAAAATAATTAATAAATTAATAATTAATATTTTTCAATAAATAATCATTACAAATTTACAATTAATGTGTGTTATAATTAATTAGCTATAAATCCGTTCATAAAAAAATATTTTCTATAAATAATCATTACAAATCTTCTTACATTTTCTTACATTGTTAAATATTATTTTTATAATTAAGGATTAGAATTCTAATTTGATCAAGCTTAAACACATTAACAAGTGTTAAAAATTCTCATGAACACAATTTAATAATAAAATAGTTCGGTCTATTAATTCATGCAAATGTATCGTTATATATGTATCCAAAAGAATATAAATTATCAATCTAAAGCTCGAAAGATGGATTTCATCGATTCAATGCCTCATTGATAAAAAAAAAAATCAATTTAAGGCTCCATCTTTGAGATTTAACACCATTAAAACTACATTCAACAAAAGATGACGTGGTTGTTAAATATCCATTTCATCTTCATGCATAATATTCTTAACAATTAAATCAAATAAAAGTTACACATATTTACATTAAATGATTAAAGTAAACACAAAATGAGTTCAATTTTAGTTTAGAAAATCATATTCTCTCTTTCCACAATTGAAGTTTTGAACGCGGGAGAGAGAGAGACACAAAACAAAGCTCTTATAACTTGCGGAATGAATAGGGTTTGTGAATTGAGGAGTATGTCGTCTTACACGACAATGATGAGATATGGTGTGGTAGCTCCTCCATTCATGGTGGTTGTAGCAAGTGACGGTGGCGAAATGGAATAACTAATTAGGCAACCAATCAAATAAGAAATTGGGCAATAAATTGAAAAAGAATAGGTCTTTTCTTGACAATAAATCGAAGAACACAAATTATACTTTTTTAAGATCATTTACAAAACAATATCGTTTTTGTTGAGGTGGACAAAATATTTTATATCTCATTTTACACGACCGACTCCAATATAACCATTCACCAATTCATCCCCAAAAATGGGTCTGGTGACATTTTTGCAAAAAGTTGAAAAATAGTTATTTTTCGGTATTTTTTTAAGAGTATGATATTTTTAGAAAATGACCAAACTTTAGGACTTAAGTTCATATTTGCCCAAAAAATATATTTCGATCTATGTACTTTTAAAATTTTTAGAATTGGGTCCTTTAAAGTGGCAAGTTCTTGAATATCATGAAGAAATTTCGAGCCTTAAGGACAACAAGGTACAATGATTCAATTAAAAAAAATTAGGGACTCAACTATGCATTTTGCCTATAGAATATATATACTATAAAATTTTGTATAATTTGTACAATTTGACAATGATGTTTTCAATTGTAAATTAATTAACAATATGGTATATGTACAAAGAAATATTTCAAGAACCATTGTGGACATCCAAATTGTTGAGACCACGTTTGTAAAAGAAAGACGTTTCGAGTTCAATGAGGAATTCATGCCAACCCCTTAGGACAATACCCTATTTGCCACATGTTCTCATTAGGTTTATTGTGATAGATGAGGGTGTCACATTAGGTCTATTGTGGTAGATATGTCACTTACCGGATAGGCAAGGATTTCCTGAGTTCAAGATCTACTGTGCTCCCTTTCCCCTACTAAAAAATAGAAGTACTCCAAAAATTGTGATTTTTAGAATTCATATTTTTGTCATAATGTTGTATCCAAACATAAATATTTTAACAATTATATATTGTCTCATTATATAATTATTCTTATCATATTAAATCACTCAATATTATAAAATTTTAAAATATGATATTCTGTGCAACGCACAGGTGGAATACTAGTCAGTTAATAAATAGTTAGGGGAATTTATGGGATTATTGAATTGATTTGGAAATATTTTAAATCCTAATATTAGTGCACCTAATTATGATAAATTATAAACTAATTTAGCCTTTTATGTATGCATGTAACACCTATGACTCTCGTTAGGTTTAGAATTAATTATTAATTGAATTGACCAAATTCAATACACAAATTAATTGATGATTGGTAATTTAATGTAATATTAATTAATTACATATTTCCAATTACGAAAATATGTTTTGAGTGGAAAAAATGGCTTTTTTTAGGTATACTTATTTATCTTTAAGATATTAAGATTAAAATTAAGAGTAAGATTAAGATTATGAATTATCTAATTATTTAATTAATTAAGAATTATATATTTCCAGGAAATATTAATTAGTTTTTATATTTTATCTCATATATCTTATTATATTATATTAATGTACATATGCAACAACACACACACGCATATGTTATATATATTAAGATATAGTATTATCTTAAGTAGTTTATATATTATGTCATATATATATATATATCCTAGTATACATCTTATTAATTAATATAATCATAAAATGGTATTAAATAAAACCAAATTAAATTATTACATAAAAATAAATTTACTAAATTTAGTAAGTGGTTTTGGCGGGAAAAACTAAGTTTCTATTAAAGGCATAACTTCTTACTTTTATATATATAAAGATAAAGATGATTGGTAATTTAATGTAATATTAATTAATTACATATTTCCAATTACGAAAATATGTTTTGAGTGGAAAAAATGGCTTTTTTTAGGTATACTTATTTATCTTTAAGATATTAAGATTAAAATTAAGAGTAAGATTAAGATTATGAATTATCTAATTATTTAATTAATTAAGAATTATATATTTCCAGGAAATATTAATTAGTTTTTATATTTTATCTCATATATCTTATTATATTATATTAATGTACATATGCAACAACACACACACGCATATGTTATATATATTAAGATATAGTATTATCTTAAGTAGTTTATATATTATGTCATATATATATATATATCCTAGTATACATCTTATTAATTAATATAATCATAAAATGATATTAAATAAAACCAAATTAAATTATTACATAAAAATAAATTTACTAAATTTAGTAAGTGGTTTTGGCGGGAAAAACTAAGTTTCTATTAAAGGCATAACTTCTTACTTTTATATATATAAAGATATAGGTTTCGAAGAGCTGCTCTCTTGTTAGACGTTATAACGGGCATGTGCACGCACTAGTTTTTTTTTTTTTTTTTTTTTTAATTTTTTGATTCTTTCCCCATAAAATATATACTTTAAAATGAAATTATTAAATCTTAAAATTGAATTACCGATGGCTCGCACGGACTAATTAATTCCTTTGAAATAAGTATATACCACGAAGTGAATTTAGTAAACCCATTATAAAATTAAAGTGAATTAATTTATTTTTTTTATTTGATGAGTGGCGGACACCAACACACATGCTCGTGTAGTGTGGTGGACAATTGTTTTTTTTGAATTAAATATAAATCTTAATAGAGATGAAAATAAATTGGGTAAATTAATTTTGGGTTATTATTTGAAAGAAAGCTCACTTTTTCAAAATTAACAAAATAGTACACACTTTTTTAAAAAAAATAAAAAATAAAAAATTATGAATCTAATAATTGATCAATCTTACGAGCTGAAAATCATTCTTAATTGATTGTATTTTAAGATTTCTTAATTTGAGATTTTTTTATGCGTCTAGGGAAATAAAAATATTAAAATATAATAAATTAAATACGAGTAATTTTTTTAAAAAGTTGTTACTATTTTTTTAATTTTTGAAAATTAATTATTTTTAAAAAAGAACTGAAAATATAAGTATTAAGGTATTAAGGTGTAATTTAGTAAAATAAATCCATATAAGTTAGATAGAAGACTTGTTAATGAAGTCTGAGAGGAGACTGTGGTTTTTGAATAGTTGTGTGGAGGAAACAAGTAAATGAAAATATGAAATTCAGAAAAAGATCACAGAGGCCCAGCCCATTCAACCATGCCAGCCCAAATTCAGCACAGCAACAATACGCCGTCGTATAATTTCAAAATGTTCTGAAACCCTCCATAACATACTGAGACTGAAGTTTCTCCGCTCTAAAGCCCCCCCAAGATATATATATATATATATATAGAGAGAGAGAGAGAGAGAGAGATCACTTTCACTATAGCGTCTACTGAATCTACGCGTAAAATCACTTGATAGAGTCGACCTAGGCGCTTTTTGTTTGTTTGAATAATAAACAAAAAAATGGCGGTTGCTGGAAGTGTGCTTGATATTTCCGGCGAACGGCAATTTGGACAAGACGTTCGAGCTCAAAATGGTAACTATTCTCACTTTTGATACGTATAATTACTCCTTTTTTTAATGTGTATTGTTTCTTAGTATGCTGGAATGCTGGATGCTCCTATTTTTGGTGGTTGTGATTCATTTCATTCTGATGTTATTTTTTAATTTTATTATTGGAAATATGCAGTGATGGCATGCCAGGCCATCTCGAACATCGTCAAGTCTTCGCTTGGTCCTGTTGGCCTTGATAAGGTAACTCACCTTTAAATATTTCATCTTGCTGCGTAGTTTGTGTTCGTGGTTTCGATTTGAATGCTAGTATTTACCGTCGAGTGTATTCAGGCTTCAATCCTTTGCTTACTATGCGAATTCTGCTGATGAATGCCTGACTGGGCTACGTGTGAAATGAATAGATGCATTGCTAATTTGATGTATCATTGTATTAATTCGTGAAACAGTTGAGCTAAATTTGTATTTGCTGGTTAAGGAATTAATCTTGCCAGTCTTTCGGTAGGAAATGAATGCTATATGTGTGATTGATTCTTTCTAGCATAGGCTGCATAGCTTCATTGGTGTGTTCACTATACCTTTTTGGTTTGAAAGTTATGCTTAAGAGTTAAGACCTCCAATTTTTTAAACAAGTTGCCATTTTAGTTGGCTGGCAATCCCAATTCAGGTACACAAATATAATTTTTCATCTTGGTAATGGTGAATGAAGTAGTAGGTATGAGTTATATAACAGCTTGCTGTGTAGAAAACATGGATCTGTTTACATTCTCTACTAATATTTATGCACTTTCTATTTACATTTTGAATGTGAAAGCCACTGGAAGTGTTTGAATATCCTGTATCCTACTTTTCAGATGCTTGTAGATGATATTGGTGACGTGACCATCACTAATGATGGTGCCACAATACTGAAGATGCTGGAAGTGGAGCACCCTGCTGCGAAGGTGAATGGACAAACTTTTGGCCTCTACATGTTTAGTTTTTACTTTTTATACAACTCAGTGCTTATATGTATTGCATTCATCTTCGATTAGTATAGGTCCTTGTCGAGTTGGCCGAACTACAAGACCGTGAAGTTGGAGATGGGACAACTTCTGTGGTCATCATAGCTGCAGAATTGCTTAAGGTAACATTGCTAGCCTAGAAGCAATATAAGTGAATCCTCTATCCTCATTGTAAGTGCTACCTTTGATATATTGGGAATATTAATTTTGAGTACTAATTCTCAGTCTTTTTCTACAGAGAGCTAATGATTTAGTGAGAAATAAGATACATCCAACATCAATAATCAGTGGATACAGAGTAAGCTTTGGTCTTTCTTTTCCCAGTATGCTTTTGATCTCTATACATTACCCTACATGGTCCTACCTGTTGGATGCTCTTGCTATATCTAATTGCATAAACATTTTGTGGCAGCTTGCAATGAGGGAAGCATGTAAATATGTTGATGAGAAACTGGCTGTAAAGGTATACTCTCCTGGTCATTGGATCTCTATTAATTTTAAATAGTTTACATTTCTTGAAGTATAAAAATATTAAATTTGCGGGAAGCCCATCATTATACTCGGCCTAGCATTTGATTAAATGTAATGCATCTACTTCTCTTGGACTGACAAAATTTTCATGTGTATATTAGGTAGAAAAGCTCGGTAAAAATTCTCTTGTAAACTCTGCGAAGACCTGCATGTCTTCAAAATTGATAGGTGGTGATAGCGATTTTTTTGCAGATCTGGTAAGTTGGTTGGTTATTTCCATGACCTAGAAATAGTTATTCTCATTGTAAACTTTTTGAGTTGTGTGCATGGCATGAAAGTGCTTCCTGTTTCCCCCCTAAAGATACATGGGTCATTGGATGTGCATTTCAGCAGCTGTTCGTCTATCATCTTATTACTTTATTTTGTAGTCATTACTCAATTCAGTTTCACTTCAGGTTGTGGAAGCTGTACAAGCGGTCAAGATGACGAATGCAAGGGGTGAAGTAAAATATCCAATCAAGGTTGGTAGACTGAATCTTTTACTTGTTACTATTTTGACATTACTCCCTTCTAGTTATCCTTTTCCTATCACTTTTCTATATGTTCCAATAAAGTTTTATCCTGAATCGTTGTTTTTGCGGGTCAAGCAGGGTTGTACATAACCATTGTTGCATTTTTGAGTTCATCAGGAATCCAAAGATTATCTCTAACGAATGCAGAAATAAATGTGGATTTCATTAACAATGTATTTGGATATTGGGTTTATTGTAAAAATAAAAAGCTAAAGGAATTACTTATGTTTCCCCCTTATTAGGTTTATAGCTTGTACAAAACACATGTATAATTTTCGAGACATTAAATAGAAAATGCATTTGATTCAAAGAGCGCATAAAAAATTGACATTTACATGGCCCTAAAGTGTAATGTTATTGAAACTAGGTTTGTTGACTCTTGCTTTTCCTTCACCTTTCTATGTGAAACTCAGATTTGAGAGTGGGTGGGGAAAAATGTTTCTGAATATTTGAATGGAGTCTACATTATTATTTTAACTTTTCATTGGGAGGAGCAGCTCAAATATCTTGGTGGTTTGTTCAGGGAATCAATATACTTAAAGCCCATGGTAAAAGTGCCCGCGATAGCTATTTACTTAAGGGGTATGCTCTCAACACGGGGCGTGCTGCACAGGGCATGCCATTGAGGGTTGCCCCAGCCAGAATTGCTTGTCTTGATTTTAATCTTCAGAAGGCAAAGATGCAAATGGGTGTCCAAGTTTTGGTCACTGACCCCAGAGAGTTGGAAAAGATCCGGCAAAGGTGATTAGTTCTATTCATCTGTAAGATATTATATTATAAACAAGAGAGTTGACTTAAATAAATTCTATATACCATCTTTCATTTCTTTACTGGGCATGTTAGTTGGATCTGCGCTTGTATTTTTTATGATCCACATTTTTTTAATTTGTATCAGGAAACTTTTGGAGATGTGCATTTTAGCTGGCTATTGCTTTCTCATATTCTTTTATTGCTTGTGCATATTATGTGCTGTTCGGAGGCCACTCAACACTTTTATCCGTACAATATTCACTGAATTTTAACTTGTATTGTCTAATGATTGATTGACCTCTTGCCTTGTAGAGAATCTGACGTTACAAAAGAACGCATCCAGAAGCTTCTTAAGGCAGGAGCCAATGTGATTTTAACCACAAAAGGAATTGATGACATGGCACTCAAGGTCAGCCTCCACAAAATAAGTTCCACAAAAGTTCTTATATGCACGTTAACTGTTAAAAGTTTCTCTCAAATGGCTGCTTTGGTGGCAGATGCATGATATTCACTAGAATGATTTACAGTGTTAGGATGCTTCGTGTTATAGCTTCGTTTTTGTTGATCCATGTAAAAAAAAGACCATCTTGTAATGATTAATGGGGACAAATTTGAATCACTTTAGGAAAGGATTCAAATTACAACCATTTTCATTAATGTTTGCAATTGAATATTGTTGTATTGTGCTGACATATTATCCTTACAAATCTACATTGTTTTTCCCTCACTGTCATCATTTTATTGTATTTCTAGTCTTTTATTTTCTCAACAACTAGTTAGTGATTGTGCTGTTAAATTCTGTCTCGTATCATTACAGTATTTCGTGGAGGCTGGTGCAATAGCAGTGAGACGTGTCCGCAAGGAAGACCTGCGCCATGTTGCCAAGGCAACTGGTGCAAGTGCGGTAGGTTTGCCTCTCATCTTCAAAGGATTGCCTGTCATATTATACATTGTTTTGCACTTTTGCTCATTCCTTAAATATTGAAATGGAAGATACACATTATCACAAACGAGTTCAGTTTTAGAATGACTTAAGTGACAGTTATACCGAAATCGCAAATTGTCCACCATTTAATGTTACAAGAAAATTTAATGACCAAGGAAGCAGTAACCAATAAGCAGCTAAAGAAAAGCTTAAATTGTGGCATTATCAAATATGTTCGTGTGAAGAGGTTTCCTTACTGTTATTCAGTCCTTCGAAACAGTCTTGCTATTTTTTGATGAGGATACTTAAAAACAAGGTCATTGTTTGGTGTAACTATTTTTTTGAGAATTCTGTTTCTTAGCATGCAACATGATTTTCTAGTGTTAAAAAGTACTAGTTTTGAGATCTCTTGCCTTTTTAAAAAGAGTTGAAGAGAAAAAACTATTATCATTTGAGGGGCAACCTTTCTGTTCTTAATCATCGCTCCTGTACAGGTTTCAACATTTGCAGATATGGAAGGGGAAGAAACATTTGATTCATCATTTCTGGGATATGCTGATGAAGTAGTGGAGGAACGTATTGCTGATGATGATGTGATTATGATAAAAGGGACCAAAAGCTCAAGTGCGGTATGTATGAGCTCTGAGTTCTTTAATAATAAGATGATTTCTTTTCCTAAATTGAAATGTTTGAGCTACTTCTGATAGTTTGCATTTTTTTCCGTTGGTGAGTTCAACTCCCTCTCACTTTGTTCTCTGAAATGTAGATATTAATATGTTCGCTTTAAACTTCTATACAGTTTAAACATATTGACCTGAAATGTGTTTTTTTTAGGTTTCATTAATACTTAGAGGTGCCAATGATTACATGCTTGATGAAATGGACAGGGCTTTGCATGATGCCATATGCATTGTCAAAAGGACTCTGGAATCTAATACTGTAAGGACCTGTTCTTGTTGTTTATTTATCCTTATTGGAGTTCTGTCCGAGTTGCCTTCTTTCCTTAATGAATATTGATGTTTCTGTTTTTAGGACAATTCTGTCTTAGGCTTGTTACATGTCTGTTAATTATAAGATTACTTTGTAGAATTTACTTGCAGTTATTTGTAGCTAATAAAGGAGAAAAATTGCACCTTTTAAAATGTGCTAGTGCCGTTAGAAATATTTTAGCTATTTTTTATGCTTTAAGTTTGAAAGTATTTGTAACTCACATCTTTGTTAGTTGTTCAAGCCAGATTAGTCAGTTACTTGTTCTAATATTCCGCTATGATAAAAACACAGACAATTGTTGCAGATAAACTTACTCATGTTCTTGAAATTTGGTGATATATAGGTTGTTGCTGGTGGAGGTGCAGTTGAGGCCGCACTTTCTGTATATTTGGAGAATCTGGCTACAACTTTAGGGTCAAGGGAGCAACTGGCTATAGATCAGTTTGCTGAATCATTTTTAATCATACCTAAGGTCCTTCACAACAAAATTGTTCCTGAATTGTTTCATTGCCAACCTCAAAAGTTGTCTTTTGCCATCTGACGTGCATTTTGGAATGTTTCTTTCCAGGTGCTTGCTGTCAATGCTGCTAAAGATGCTACTGACTTAGTTGCTAAACTACAAGCTTACCACACCACTGCACAAACTAATTCAGATAAAAAGCATTTGTCAAGGTACTTATCCCATATTACTTGTATGACCCTGCTTATTTATTCAATGTTATTCTCCAAGAGCGAACAATTAACAGCCTGTAGATTGAATGATTTCCCATAGTTTAATTCTCTCCATTGCCCAACAATCTCATTTTCTTTTCTTGCAACCATTAGAAGTTTAGTTTTAGTTTTAAGCTTCTTTAATGATGCAGTGCATACGGTTACTATTTGATGCTTAAATTAGTTTGTGCTGCATATATTATTGGTATGCTGTTTATAAATTACTCTAGATGACTGTGTTGCTTTGATCTTACTTCCATGTCATGTCTGACAATGGGCAAACCTGCATTTTTGGCGTGGATTTTTTTCCCTTATTGAGCCTTATATCAGCGTTCTGGATTTGTTGCACAGATTTAATACTGATTTTCTTCAGTCACATGGTAAATTTATCAGCGACAATTGTTCCGGTTCTTCATTGGAAGACACCTTTCGGTGATGATGCTGCCTGACCAGACAATTATTTTTATTATTGCAGTATGGGCCTAGACTTGATAAAAGGTACCGTTCGGAACAACTTGGAAGCAGGAGTTATTGAGCCTGCAATGAGCAAAGTAAAAATAATCCAGGTAAGAGTCTGCAACCTGATTGTTTGATTGATATTTCAGCACTTGGCGTGATAACTCAAGATTTTGTTTTTTTGTTGTTTTCTAGTTCGCTACGGAAGCTGCTATTACCATTCTTCGGATTGATGACATGATCAAGCTCGTTAAAGATGAGAGCCAGAATGGCGAAGATTAAACAGGGGTTTGTAACTTAATGATCTTTTTTGTATCCATAGGTTCCAGGAAAATTTTATTTCTTTATATGCATATTTTTCGCGACTTCCATCTCAAAATTTGTATTTTTTTCGCAACATTTCCTTTGTTTTCTGTTTCTTTATGTTTCTGTTGTGGTTTAATGCTTTAGAAACTGTTCAAACACATGGCGCTGTCTATGGGTAGTGGTAGAATTATTACAACTTTTTTCTACACTCGACGTGAATTTTGTGTAATCATGACATTTAGGAATATGGTTCTCTTTCTCTATTTTTTTTCTCCCCTCTTCCCCCGCTGCTTCACTTTTGCTTCTATGTTTTTAATCTTATATTCTAACAATTGAATATTAATTTGAAACGTGAAGTTTATTTAAGGGCAAAAATTTATGTACTAGGTTTAAATAATATTTATTTTGGACCGGCGGATCAAACTCACGGGTCAATCCGTAAAAAAAATTGTCAAAATCAATATCAATCACAATACTAAAAAGTATTGCTCAAAATTCTTAAAGTTTAATCTGATGCTTAAAAAGGAACGAGTTTGGTAGTTATTTTTATATAAATTTATTTAGTTAAAATTGTGATTTTTGAACTTTAATTTTAGGTTATCAATTCTATTTAGGCTATATATATATATTTATTTCAAATAAATTAAATCAATTAACTTTAATTTTAAAATTCACTAATTTTATTTTAGGATATATAATTTTAGAGAAAAAGTAAAATAAAAAAAGCTGGGGCATGAGAGACGAGCGCGACATATAGTCGTAAATATTAGAGCAAATTCTTTGTTGCGTAACTAATTTTTTTTTAATATACCTTAATTGGGGATAGATGAACACTAAATAGAAAATTTAAATTAAAATAAATCATAATAAATTAAAAAATTAATTTTTTTGAAAAAATATTGAAGAGTTGTAACAGAGAATGCAACAGGTGATCTCATTTCTGTAAATAAGGGGGTGGGGCCTTGTTGCACCAAAGTCCACCTCTTATTTAACTAGTTAATCCAGAATTAAATTTGGTTGTTTTATTAAAACTAAAAATCTCTACAAATGACATCACAGAAGTCCACCTCTTATTTAACTAGTTAATCCAGAATTAATTTTGGCTGTTTTATTAAAACTAAAAATCTCTACAAATGACAACATACTAGTTCACTTATGCTTGTTTATATGCTTCGCCATTCTATCTCTTATACTAGTAACTTCATCTTGTTTTCATCTCTTATAGGTCACTTATTTTGTTTATATAGCTTACAACTTCATTTTAGGAGTATATAATAATATAGTAGAAAAATGTATTTTATCCAAACTTCATATTTGTACTATATTGAGAAATAGTGCGTAAAAAGGAAGGAAGACGGTATTCAAGAAGAGCTAATAGTTGTACTATATTGAGAAATAGTGCAACTTGCTTCGTCGATATTCCTAAAAAATGTAACCGCACCTTGAAAATTGAAAACATTGCACCAGAATTATCTTTCCTTTTAAAATAAAAACATAATCTAACTGTTGTAATTGATGATCTAAAACGATCATAATTCACGGGGCCATTTCGACAAAAGCCATGTCAAACTCTGAGAATAACAAAAACAGAGACTGAAGATTTGGACATCGATACAGTTAAGCCAATGCAGGTAAATCAATTGCATCTTCGCAGCTTCCTTCGAAAGAAATAGGAAACGGGGCAGAGTTCAAACGCATCTTGGTGATCTACAGCTTTTATGTGAAATTTTATTCAACACCGAAAACTTACCATGTCAAGAATCATCTGAAGAATTCACATCCATTGAAAAAAGAGCAAAAAATGGTGAGATTTTCAGACTGAGATCCCATGGTTGCTGATCTTTGTAACTTCCTTGGACAGAGCATTTCTTTCTTTCTTTGCCTCTTTAGCAAGATTTGTAACCTGGACACACAAACTCCCACATAAGAGAAATATTCCTGATGAAATGATGCATGTAACGAATAAATTAAAGGAAAAGGACAGACTTCTGTTCGAAATCGAGATGCTTCTCTACTTGGAAGTTCTGTAAGTGCATCCTTCAAACCTGGACCAATTTAATCAACCAGCTTGGATTATCGTATGTCTCAACCAGATAATTCAGAAGAGACAAAAGCAACCATTGTTGATTACATACCTCTTGCTTGCCTTTCTATCTTATAGGCAGAGCTTATGACACCTTGTATTTGCTTTCCAGCTTGCCTGTATGAACAATGTACACTATTTGAGCATGAAACTTGATTACCAAATTGGATATGAATTTATGTAAAATAATCTGGTCAAGGACCTGAGTTTTGTCCTGCCGCGGACCAAGTCTTCTTCTGCTTGCAATGCCCTTTTCTGCCACCACAAGCACATATCAAGCCAACAAATTAGACAACGACACAATACAAGCTGTTCCATAAACAAAGCAAAGAAAGCTCATGTGCCAGGCAAAAGTTTGTAAATACCACTCACCCCCACTTCGGAAGGGAGGAGGGGGGATGGACATACAATGCAAAAATAAAATAAAATTGGACATAGCTTCTGGTTAAACATGGTTAGGAACAGGTTTTTCTAAGTTAAACACAATTCAACAAATTAACTGAATAGTATAACATATATAAACCAGAAAAGAAAAAAGGTTTCAGGAAGGCAAAAACTTTCTAATATCATAATAGATATGGTATCACTACCTTTGCATTATTACTTTATCCTCTACATTATCATACTGCATTCGAGTTTCAGCTGTTAGATATTTAATCCTCCATTTTCAGTAAAATAAAAAACAAAATAAATTTCTCTTGCATTTGGATCCTATATGACTGCAACATGAATAAAGCTAATAGACAAACAGAATTTACAAATACAATTTTCAATAAATGGAAGTTCTTTCATATTATGCAGAACATAACTACTACTTAAATCAAGTTCTATTCTTTCACTTTCTTTTCATTGAAGGAAAAAAGCCACTGCAATCCTTATCCTCATCTCAACATTTTTTCCTTTCATTTTCTTTCCAATATCCATGATCTGGAAGGAGCTTAATGAGGTAGAAGGTTATTGATGCAAAGAGGAAATCCATGTCCCTGCTACTGTTGAACAGGAGGACTCAGAAAATACTCTCCTGAAATCATTTCCCCCTCTCCATCCTTTCAAATGACATCTAGAATTCTTGTTTTTCCGAAAAGTCATGCACGTGGACTTTCCATTTAAATCCTCTTTAGTGCTCAGTATTTTAATAAGGTTTCATTCTTGGCATAGAAATGAAGAATGCAACATGAAAGGAATATCGCAAAAGAACTGAATATGCACACAGAATACCTCTAACTTTTCACTTTCACCCTTCAAAAGCTCAATTGATTGCCTCAACTCCTTGACTTTTGTATCGGCTCTAGAGAGCAGTGTCTAGACAAGGCAACATTAGCTAAAATCATTAATCATTGTCAAAAACTTCAACTCACCGAGATGCCCAATATGCCGATCAATTTACTACAGTGTAAATATAATTTAAAGACAATTCAAACACATAATAGGCATTTTTAAAAAGAAAGTTCTGCAACTGCATCTATATAAATAAAACTTTCTTCATATAGACCGTTAAGTATGATACTTAACTAAATTATCTAGTAGGAATGATCAATATTAAGATTTCTATTAACACTAATTTACTACCTCTTCACTTAAAAAGAGCCGCATTGTCTTGTAGGATAAGAACTGTCTTGTTTCTGCAGAAAACTTTAAAATAAATATAATGCAAAACTTTGAGGCAAACTGAATATCATAAATAGTTGTTGTCAATAGATGCTTAGAATCATGACTGGACATACTTTTCAGACCCAGAACTCCCACACCAACAACAGCTCCAGTCGTAATCAGAGGGTGTGAATAGGCAAGAAGAAAACCCTCTGCAGAACATTAATAGTTAGGGAGGAAATCAAAAACTAAATTGAAACTCTGATGAAGATGAACTACATCAATTTATTCATGTGGCATAAACCAGTCGCTTCAAACAGACCTTTAATCTTCCCAAAAGCAATATCCTCATATGTGCTATAGTCAGACTTCAAGTCCTGCAAAGAATCCTGTAACAAGGTTCCCTCAAAATCACAAACCTACAAAGATGAGAGCACTAGAAAAATTGCAGCAATGCAATCAGAAATTAACATCATGAAAGAGCCAATGGGGAACAGGTTGTGGGTATTGAGAACCTTGAACAAGATATCATAATCCTGACGTATGTTTAAGGTTATATACCAAAATATTCAAAACCAATATTTTATACAAAGCATCTAAGAGCTCAAAGTTCCTTATGTAAATTATGAAATTTCTGAAAATGATCGATGCATATTCGTATGAAGAGTCGTACAACCCAACTTACATAAGTAGAGTTTGCAGCTTACTTATTGCTGGCATTTAAGATATTGATACGAATAAATTCAAGAGTCTATCTGAAAAACAAATTAAACCAAGTCACAAATTATTCTTTTCTATAAGACTCAAACTGGGGGGAAAATATCAAATTATCACCCACCAAGAGATTGAAAACCTACATTTATATTGAAATTAAGAGCTGTAGAAAATAGAGAATTCACATGAGGTACACACATCTTTGAATTCATACCCATATGCTAATGCGTTGTCAATCGTAAACCCTCTTCTTTTCCCATATTTCCAAAGTTTTATCAGCCAAAGAAAAGAAAAGGTTAGAACACCCATACTTCTGTTTATTTAATTTATTGCATCGCGAGCAAGCGAATGCTTAGCATTTCCTATTGAGCAACACAGCAAACAACCAAAGGGAAAAAAAAAAAACTCACAATTCACAAAACTCTACCTCCTTTTTTTTCTTCTTCTTTTCTAGTGGCAGTAAACATAATAAGTGGAAAAAACAGAAACAGATGAGAAATTGAGAGTATTACAATGGTTTGATTCAAATGCGCGGAGGAAGTGGTGAGAATGCGATCAACGCGCGATCTAGTGGTTTCGATTGCGTTCTCTACGGTGCTTTCGATCGTCTTCTGTGCAATCTGTGCTTGCTGCAAAGCATACTCCGTCCATGGAATATTCTCCTGTTCTCTCGTAATATTCTCGTTGGTCGGATTTCCCGTCGGAAATTCTCCCGATGATTCGCCGGCGGTGACTGACATTTTTTCTCTTTTCAATATCGGACAGGCTCAAAGCTTCGGAGGCTTTTGATTGTTTTTCTTTTTTTGGTTATATTTATATCTTTTTTTCTTTTCTTTTCTTTTTTCTATTTCTTTTTTCTGAATTGGGCTTTGGCCTTTTGGGCTTATGCGGGTCAATCTCTGGTGGATAGGGTCTTTTTTTTTTGTTAAGTAGAAAGACACACAACTACAATTAACTTAAGTATAAATGTGTAATACATTTTTATTTTACTCTTTTTTTTTTTGGATGTCGAGGGTAAATTTTTATTTTACTTTTATGAGAAAATAATGGTATTTTTCATTTTTCTCAATTTTTTAGGCTAATGATTGTACTCGATTTAATGGGGGCATGAGTAAAGAATTGAACTTGAAATATGAAACTCAAATATTGAGCACTAATTTTATTAGAGTATTTCCCTAAAGACAATTCCTCCCATGTTAAAAATATATATGTATATTTTAAAAGTGATTTGAGGTACAAATGCAACCTAATTTTGACTAATATTGATGTACATGTCGCTTCCTAACCAAAACTAAATATAAGTAGATATTTTTTTTTATTAACTCACACATGCAATTTGGTGGTAATTTTTTTTTAACTCACACATGGTATTGAAAAAATTCGAACCCGTAATATTTAGTCTTCAAACTAGCCATCCTATATCATATTTATTAACCATTATTTTACCACTGATTAAACTATCAAACTAGTAAACCAATTAGAACCCATTATCGATGCCTAAATATTAACTTTTCTTACAATTTTTTTAAAAAACATATTATTAAATGAACAAATTGATAAATTATTCTATATGAATGTTTTTGTGAATACAATTAATAGTTTGTCAATGTATTTCATAAATAGATTCTACAAGTTTGTACATGAACAAAAAAAAAAGTTGGTAGTTTGCTAGCTAGTTTAATTGGTGGTAAATAAACATCACACACACACACACACATATATATATATACACACACATATATATACATATGTATGTATATATTCCACAATTTCTCCACCCTAATTGTTGTACCATGAATTTTATTAGTCTTTCTTCAATTTCAATTTCTTTGGATTAAGTTTAAGTTTACAACTATTATTTCTAGTTTATTCCACCTAATTTATAAGATTTATAGTTATTTTTAGTATTTAATTTGAATTAATATAATTGATTATCAAGGTTGATTATCCCATAGTTAGGGTATTTTTTTTAAAATTTCAATTAACAATAAATATTAATTATGATTTGTTATACTATAATAAATTTTATTTTGACAAAATCATCATTTATATCCCAAACTATTTTCATTTTCTCAATTCTATCATAAATTAACACTTTTATCAATTAAATATCTATACTTTTAAGAAACTAATCAAATATATCCCGGATATATTTTTTGCCCAAAAATTACCTAATGTTTTGGTTAGATACTTGAGTCTTATTTTTATGTTGTAACCAAATCGATATGATATGATATCTTTATTCAATTTTTTAAAAATAATTTTCAAATCCAATTTTGATCGAAAAATGTATCCGGGAAGATTTGATTAGTTTTTTTTAATAGTTTAGGTAATTAATTGATAAAAGTATTAGTTTGTGATGGATTTGAGAAAATAAAAATAATTTGGGATACAAATGATAGTTTATCCTTTTAATTTTATAATAAATATTATTAAAATATTAAATTTAATTAATAATGCGGCACAAGAGCGGAATAGAAAGTGGACTAAAAATCTCAGCTTGTATCTGTACCCCAAAATATTTGAGTTGTTTACCTTCACAAAACTCTTAAGTTTTCTGTTAAGGTAAAAACAAAAGTTTATTTGTTTGTTTGTTTGTTTGTTTTTTTTTTTTTTTTTTTTTTTATCTTGTATAAATGGAGAAAAAGATAATGCAGAATTTTACATATTAGGCCCCATTCACATGCATGCTACTTTTTTTTTCCTTTTTTTCTTTTTTAATGACGAGGGCAATCCACAACCATTATAATTAAAAGGTGCACAATGGATATAACTTCAATTATGTACAGGTAAAATTGACTTTAACTTGGAAAAAATCATGTATTATATATATATATATATATTGTATAAGAATATTACTCCCCCAAACTTATATTGTTCTCTAATATATTTAAACAAACGCTTGAACATGCATTAGAACTTTATGTGATCGATCTAATTGAATTGAGGTTTGGAGCTCATCAAATTCCACCCTCTATTTTCTCGTACGTGGTAACAAGATTTGAGTTACAATCGGAAGTCAATTAAAGGTATAAGAGACACTACAACTAAAGTTTATTGAATTGAAAATGAAAGGAAATTATGCATTATTCAAGTACGTACATATATATATATATATATATATATATATATATATATATATATAAGGTATCAAAGTTGAACAGGCTGCAACTGTAAGTTGTTGCGGCCGCCACCGCGTCCTTCGTCATCTTCACGAGAAGACGAAGACGAAGAAGAAGACGGGGAAGACGGCTTATTATGACGGGCAGCAGCGGCGCTCATCTCCTGAAGTTCGGGTGGGTCCACAATGGTCGAATCGGACCCGGATCCTTCACAAAGATGATGCTTCATCTCTCTGTGTTCTTGGCATATGGCACACCAGTGCATGCAGCAGTGGACCATGCATGGATCACAGGGTGCATCCTGCACTTTTTTATTCAACAAATAAATTAAATGGGAAAGAATAGGAAGATATTAGCAAATATAATGAAGCAACATCATAGGGTTCATCATTTTTTCTCTTAGTTTCCTATGTGATTTTTTTAATTAGACACTCAAATTAAATTAGATGCTATATGTTCTAATCTCATAATATTGCACCTCATAAATGGATCTATATATGTCAGACCATCTCACGTGGCAAAATCTATCAGACGATTACCTATATTCAGAGCCAAAATCATATCCAAAATAATCTTTATAATATTCCTATGTTTTGATTGTGTAATTGGATCCATGTATATGAGTATCATCTGATCCGATCGACAATCTGACACTAGACTCGCCAAATTCAAACAGAAGATTATATATAGTGACAATTGAGGAAACTAGCACAACGGTTGAGATCCTCTAGTCCAAACTGTGCGTGCCAACTGTATCCCAATATTAATACTTTTGTAGTTTTAACAATGTTTATAATAAACATAAACTTTATTATATTTTAACAAATCGTGATTAAATTTTATTGTTAATATTTAAAAATTTTAAAACTTATATATACCCTAATTTTAGAATAATTAACCCTAGTAATCAATTATACTAACTAAGAAATTAAAATTAAATAATCAAAAAATAATTATGAATTATAATTGGGTGAAATAAACCCTAAATAATGATG
Organism: Perilla frutescens; assembly: GCA_026008535.1. Classification (NCBI taxonomy): domain Eukaryota; kingdom Viridiplantae; phylum Streptophyta; class Magnoliopsida; order Lamiales; family Lamiaceae; genus Perilla; species Perilla frutescens. The sequence continues at coordinate 38,570,944 of BRKX01000012.1, forward strand.
TAGAATTAAACTAAACAAAAAGAATTGAAGAAAAAAAAATGAAAAAAAAAACTAATAATTTTAATGTTGGGACACATATATACCTTGGACTAGAGGATTTTACGTGGAAACTAGCTAGCCCCCCCTTTGGGACATATAATGAAACAATTATTATAGCAACAAACTTAATAATGGGTAATTGATTTTAGCCACTTTTTGGGTGAAATGACAAAAATACTCTTAATGATTTGAGAGAGCTATATATTTTTTGCATTAATTAAGTTTAGTTTGTGGGTAAATTAAAATAACTAGTTACATATCCAAAATGAAAATGGCTAAAAAAGATGGGAGTATATATATATATATATATGTATGTATGTATGTATGTATGTATGGGTGAACCTTCAAATGGTATTTGCGCTGCAACAACTGACGGCCCATGCCGGTGTAGATGGCGCAGACCCACCAAGCAAAGAAGAGGCCCTCAGTGAGAAGGCAAACAGTATCGGGATCAATAACGCCGTTAAAAGCTGCGGTTAGTGCAGCAACTGCAATGCCGCCTTCGATGCACACTGCATGCCCAACACACGCCCTCTTCGGCGATATCTCATCGTTCATTGCTGCAACGTTGCGTCCAAATAGCAGACAAGGGCAGAACAATCCCGTCACGCCTGTATATTATTTATACATCTCGTGTTTCATTATTATTGAATTCATATATACATAAACATAGGAATTAATTAACTAGAATACTAGATAGATCATAGATTACATGTATTTGTATCTTGATGACAGCTCAAAATTCCGATTGCCCAGTCTTCGTCTGCAGGGGGTGAGTAGGATGCAGGTAAGGGCTGTCCACATTGCTCACATGTTCTACCACTCACCTGCAGACATATACATATATATATATATATATATATATTTCACCAATTTTATTAAATATATATATATGGACATAGCTAATTCATATATATTATATACCTTTTCGATGTCAATAGGTTGATTTAGTTCACCAGGAGTGATGTTCTGTAAGGCAATCTGATCCTCAGTTAGCTTCACGTACGACCCTTCTGCCATCTACCTAGATCTGCAGATCGATTTACACACATACAGACATATATATAATTATATATATGCTGTCATATATACAAATTAATATTATACGTAGAAACACACAAGAAAAGACGGGAAGAGTAGTGATCGAAGTTGAGGGAGAGAGGAAAAGACCTTGAAAATGGGAAATCTTTAATTTGCAGAAAGAGAGAGATTTGAAAATATTTTGTGTTTCTTCTTCTTCTTCTTCTTCTTCAAGTGGCATACACATATTTGCTCAAATCCGGCAGTAGCAGTTAAGTTAGTTGGTAGAAATTATCGGATCGAAAGACACTCATATATATACATTAATTAACATATTATAATTATATATATGTCACTAATTAATACTACCTCCGTTTCATAATGTTTGTTGTTTTGTTTTTTTTTTATCTGGAATTAAGAATTAATTTTGTGGACAAATATACCCATCCCTTATATATGCCATAAAATCTAATTCATCTATATTTTCCTAAAAAATAACAATATTTTCTCTCTCCATATATTTTTCTCTCTTCATATATTATAAGCAAGTTAGAATAAAACAATCTTGTAGGATTTGAAAGGGTTAAAATTGGGAGAGAGGATGTCAAATTATATAAAACAACAAACATTTTGAAACTAAAAAAAACCTTAAACAACAAACATTATGAAACGGAGGTAGTATATAATCTTTGTCTTATATAATCTTTTAACACCACTTATCTGGCAATCACCTCACCAATTTTTATTATAAAAATAAAAGTTATTATAACATAATTAATCATAATTAACATTTATGACTAAAAATTGAAAATTTTAAAAATTAATTATTAACTAAAAGTGTGAAAATTAAATTCTAAAAAGTAATTATAAACTCTAATTAAGTGGAATAAACCGTAATTAATAATTATAAAAATTAAATTAAACCAAGAAAAAATAATAAAATCTAGTGATGTTGTTTCTACATAGGTGGTGCTTACAGCTTTTGAAGGTATGTATGCTAAAGTTTGTAGGATAGCAAAACTATAATAATATTATTATTTATTTTTCAAAAATAAACAATCTCCAATCAAGATTGCTTTCCGATAATGACACATATTAACCGGTTTTTCCTTAAAAAAAATCGGTTTTTCCTTGACGAAAAAGAAAAGAGAAGATATTTTCTCTACTAAGATATGATTCTTTGTTTCCTTGAAGAACAAAGAATATCGTATCTTATCCATTTTCATCATGGGGGGCGGTTTCATGTTTGCTGCTAACTCTACCTCTCTTTCCGCCGCCACGCCGCCGTTCTCCGCCACAAGAAGCTCCCCAACTCCAGCGACTTGCACCGGAATCCAACCATGCTATGGCTCTGTAAACGACTGCATTTTTGGGCCGGTTCCTTCTCGAGCTGAAGTTGAAAATGCAATTCTTGAACTCCAAAGGTTAAATTTTGAAACTTTATTCTCTTTCTAATTTTTCCAATGTCTTCAATTAGATTTTAATCTGGTGTTGGAAAATGAAATCAAGGTTGTTCTTATCTTGATAGCATGTGAAATTTGACGTGGGGTTTAGTGAAATACTTAAATGATGAAGCATGATTGATAAGGCTACATTTTGATGTAATTCTGTGCAAGCAGTGTGATCTATTTGGAGTTAATTTCGATTTTGATCCCATAGGACATTGGGTATTTTGATTTTGGTCCCGACACTATCATTTTTGGTCATTTTTCAAAAAAATCGCCCAATTTTAGTCCCATAGGTTTAAGAATATCATTTTTGGTCCCATGATTTCAAGGCAAAAAAGGGAACCAAAATCGATACTAACTCTGTTTGGGACCAAAAATGATAGTGTCGGGACCAAAATCGAAATACCCGATGTCCTATAGGACCAAAATCAATATTTTCTCGATCTATTTATAACATATATACCAATTTTGGTACTTCTAATTAACATCATACAACCATTTTTGTCAAATTGATTAGGCCAGTTTCATTGAACGCACCTCTAGCTTTAGATGTATTTTAAATTTTGCATGTTGACATAAAGAAAAACAACATTTTGTATGTTGAATTGTTGACCATATATATAAACAGGCAGGCACAGGCATACACATTAATTAACTGCTATATAGTTACCCCCCTTGTTAGTTATATATGAAAGAACTAGTTTAATTTTTCCAGCAGCCTATATATATATATATATAATTAATTAATTTGGGTTCTAATTGCATTTTTATATATAGTATCCCAATTAACTTGGTGATATGGAAAATTTACTACTAATTAATTAAGGTTTATGGAAGGCGTTTCAACTACTAATAAACCTGAGGTTGAGGGGTTTCATGGACAACTAGGGTTTCATCAATATCCCGGATTTATTAAATTTTCTGATGCATTCGCCATGATGCAAGCCGAACCGCCACTCCAGGTACTATACGTACGTACATTTCTTCGTACGATCGAAATCTTACTCCAACAATGACATTAATTAGTTCGTTGCTTTTTAATTAAGTATTGTTTGTTCAGAGTTTGGTTGTGTCGATTTCGTGTGATAAAGCTGTTTGGGAAGCCATCTTGAGCAACAAAGCAGTTGATGATCTACGAGGCTCGCTTGCTGCTGCTGCTGCTGCAGGTTATATATGTATATATATACCTTAATTGGAATTGAATGAAGAATGTGGAATTAATTATGATGAATGCAGGCAAAGAAGAGAAGCAGGTGAGATGCAGTACTAATGAGTGTGAGTTGGCAGAGATTATATGGAGATGGATAATAGGGTTCACCAAATCAAAAGCTATAGAAATGGTGGAGAAGTTTGTATCAGTGGTGAGTGAGATGTTCAAACATGCACCATGCAGGGATGATGAACCTACTTCTGAACTACACCATCTGTTGGATCAGAAAATTCGATCGTCGTTGCTTCTCTCCATCATCATTCTTCTCATCGTTGTCGTTTCCCGGGGCCACGAGTACTCATGATCCATCACCGGAAACTAACTTAATCAGTTTTCCAATAATTGAACCAGCTGTGAATGTTTGCATTGCAATATTGCATGGTGTTGGTTTTTCTAGATGAGTTTAATTATAAATTTTCCTATTTAGCATTTGATGTGAGATGCTGTTCATTTCCTTTTTTTTTTGTATGCTTAATTAATACCTGCTATAAGCTTATGTCTGAAATTTCTGAGGCGTATGAAATTAATTAAGGTGATTCAATTCTATCAGTTTTTTATAATTAGCTATCAATATATATATATATATGTATATATATACATATTATTTGAAACTGAAATATTTGCTGTGATGTTGAAATTCATTTTTATTTTTGGAGCTATAGTTTTAGAGCCCAAATTTGTGTTTACTCATGTATGATAGTGAAATATTTGTAACTTAAAAACATAGTTCTTGAGGCCAAATTGATATGTGCCAATCGAAGTGGTATGGAGGAGCCGAAGGGGAACGTTTTTGACAGTCATGAGAGGGGAGGATGATGGGAAATTAATCAAATGAAGGGCATTTTAGTCCATTTACATATCTACACAAATTGTTTTTAAGTTAATGGATAAAATAAAATTTTTATTATGCCAAGTGGATTGTCACTTTAGTTTAAGTTTTTTTAATATTTTAATTTGTATCAAATAAAATACTATATTTACCCGATTAAAAAAAATTCATATGATGTTTTAACCGCGGTCTGCCCCGCCCTACCCCATAACATGTGAAAAAATATCCCTAGTAAAATATCACTAATAAAACTGAAAAATACCATTTCTAATAACTAAAAGTATAAGTCTAATGCTTAGCTTATATGAGTTCATTTCACCTCAATTATGGTTCATTTCATCTAATTAGAATTAGGATTTATTATTCTAAATTATTATTTATTAATCACAATGACAGTTTATTACATGGTAATTATGATTTATTAATCGCAATTAGAATTTATTAAACTCAACTAAAGTTTATTACATTCCAATTATAGTTTATTACTACTTTTAGAATTTTATTTTATTTAGAGCTTGTATATGATTGAAAAATGAATATTATATATTTTTCGGATATATTTCTTTATCCAAACATACCCATGCGATATATCAAACGATGATTGAAGTTTTGAGAAAATTTGAAGCGCTGACTGAATTTTTTTATCCCACAGGTTTGGATTGGGACTACCCGACGTGTCTGATAAAATGGGTTGTCTTAACACGAGCCCGTCTCTAAATTAATTTATGAAAGGGAAGGATGATATTGGTCATAGCTCGAAGATTATATTATCAAAAGCCGTTTGGATTGACATGGAATATCACCTAGAAAGTAATTTGATTGTCTATTTTTAAATTCATGTGTTTAGTTCAATTTTAAGGATTGTTGCGGATCAGCCGGGGGAACACCCTTCACTTTCTGTCGAAGCGGTCCTTTCACGGTGACGCTCAGGCATCGGACAAGGCTCAGATACTTGAAGCTCGGACCTCGCACAATCGAACACAACACAGCACTCCCCAGACCAAGGTAAAGGCAGGTTAGTCAAGGCGGCCACGGAGGCTGCACGCACGACTACTTCCGGCAGCACCACTTCAAAAGCTTCAAGCCACGACAACACTCCAGTCACACTCAAGCTAACCGCACAGAGAAGAAGGAGAATCACGCACGCAGTTTGTTGCAAGGCAGAGAAGCGAGAATTTTTCAGAGTGAGAGAGCTATCGATCTGTATGTGTTAAGCGGCTACAGTGAAGGGGAGATCTCTTTTGAAGGGCAAGGGCAAAAAATGTGTGGGCTTTCTCAAGTGGGCCGCCAAGGAAGTGGAAGTGGGCCTTGATGATGGCCCAACAAAATTAACAATCTCCACCTTTGGCCTATGGGAGTGCTGTAATCGAATAGCGAGTCCGCATGATTCATCATTGCCTTTTGATCTCCTGCAATATCACACAGACAAAGAGGAGATAACACACAGTTAGTCCAGATCACAAAGATCAACAAAGCAAAGCACACAAAGTGCAACAACATCACAAAGAGCAAGATCAGTTAGGTAGAGCAAGCGCACACAACTCCACCTCAAACTAAACAAAGTTCAAAGAGAACCTCCACACACAAAGTGTATCAACAACTCATTAAGAGCCCCATAATAATTCCAGATTCACTAAGAATCACATCACAACTCATAAAGAGTTAAACAGATTCACTAAGAATCAAACAACAGCCTACTAAGAGTAACAAAACAGATCACAAAGAAAAGCACAAAGACTCACAAAGAGCCCTAAGAACAGCTCCACCTTACTTGGAGCAATAGAGCACTGGAGCACTAAGCCCCAAATCAGAGAACATCACTATATACCATATCATTTGAGGTAACAACATTAGCATGCTCAACTTTTTGCTTATTCTTATCCTTAGATTTTCTACAAAATTTAGCATAGTGTCCAGGTTCTCCATAATTATAACACTTCATGCTATTATATCTAGAACCTATAAGATTCTTTTCCTTCACATACATAACATTATCAGCTGAGGTTTTAGCACCCCGACTATGCTTCAATTCCAATTCTTTACTTTTTAAACCATTAACAACAGTATCATATGTAATATCATCCCTCCCATATTTGATAGCAGATTTTAACATCATTAAACACCTCAGGAATAGCATTTAAAAGCCCAATAGCAGAGTATTCATCACTATGCTTATCACCAGATAATTTAATGTCTTGAATCAGCTTGTTAAAATCATCTAAATTTGCATCCATATCTTTGCCCAAATCCAATTTGTAATTGAAAATTTTTTCAAGTAAAAACACTTTGCTCGGAAGAGAAGATTGATTATAGAGTTCATCCAACTTCTCCTACAATTCTTTTGCAGATTTAATGGTGCAAACCTTTCTTAACACGTCATCTGATAAGTTTAATATAATGGAAGACAAAGCACATTCATTGATCTCAGATCTCTTTTGTTCGGTTTCATCATCATAGTATTTAAGATCAATGGCTTTAAACACTTTTTCTTTAATCAACAAACCTTTATTTTTTGTTTCCACAAATTATAATCACTACAAGAAATAATCACATACACCACACCCGATTCACCACGATTTTTTGTTATAACCGTGGTAAATTTGAGATTTACCATGGTTTTCATAAAATCGGTAGTGTATGAGCGCGTCTTCCCGAAAAAAGACCACGGTTTCGAAGAGTCGGTGGTATGTATTCTTACATACACGACCGTTTTAATTAACAGTGGTGTATGTGCGGTTTTTATTCTACTACGGTTAATTCAAAATGGTGGTGTATATTTAAATACGAGTTTCACAACCGTGTTTTAATTAGAACTGTGGTAACAGTAAATACACTTTTTCATATTTTATATATTTTAAAAAATTTATTGCTAAAAAAAATAAAAAAAATAAAATTGGATTGAAAAAAAATCAAATCCTTAGCTAAAGCCAGAACCCGCGCGCCGTTCCCTCCAAATCTCAGATTCTTCCCTAAACTCACCCTCATCGCCATATCTATTATCATCGCGAGCTCCATTGCCGTCGCCATCTCCCTGGTTGTCGTCTGAAGTCGCACCTCGAAAGGAAAAGGCAAGTCTCGCCGGCGATACCAAGTCGGGAATAGGGAGTTGGATAGGCAGCCTGTCCTCAAACCAAACCAAGAAAGGGTCACCGATTCCAATTTCCAAAAGTTGAAGGTACGTTCCACTTCTCAATTGAATTGGATGAAATATGGATAAAAATTGATTTCTTTATTTGACTCCTCTTCTAAGCTCATTGTGCGGTGAGGGTTCAAAATCCTGGAAGCCAAACTGCGATTAGGTCGTTGTCTCCTCGATTCGCCTCTGAGAAATCATCTGGAACGAATCCCCAATTATTAGTGAGTGATATTTGATTTTTTCCTTTTTTTTTCTAATAACAAATATGCAATTTCATTTGAGGCTTGTTATGTATTTCTGGAATTAGAAGTGATATCCGCAATTATGTCTTTTTGCAATTATAAAACTGTATATGAGCCTTGTTATGCATTTCTGGAATTAGAAGAGATTTGGTGTTTTTTTGCTGAATTTCATGATGTAGCAATGAAGAAACTGCATTCCATTATTCATTTGAATGTTCTTCATTTGTGTTAATTCATTATTCTGTGTGTAGGTTGTTCATCTTTTCTGTCAGCTTAATTCAGTTTCTCAGAAAGAGGTAGGTCGCATGCAATTTCAGTTTTAATTCCCTGATGTTGTGATATTCTTTCCCAGTCACCTTCTCTTACTGTTTCATTTCTTGTAAAAAAAACATCACTTTGCTTTTTCACATGATATATCTAGTTATATCTATCCTTCTCTCAATACAAAGACATAAATCTTGGGAATTTCTTCAAGATTTTCAAAATCCCTTTTCGCTCATATAATATTCTTCAAATCTTGAATTAGTAAGCTTCTCTCACATCCTTGAACAACCCTTAGTTTCATCAATCAGAAGAATTAGCCCAATAATTATCTTGGTAATAGTGATTCTTACAATTGGCTTCTTCCTACTTGGTTTATTACAGCTTGTGATTAGATGTCTGATGAAGAGGCCATCATTTTCCTCAATCTCATAATCCAACATATTATATTTTCAATGATGCGTACAACAATCTAGAACAATTAGATTTAATGGTTGTTCACGGATAACAACTTATTTGAAAAGTGTATATATGATGTAGTCACCCCATTGACCAAGGATTTGGTTTATCTTGTCTTTAGTACTACTGTACTAATAAAATTTGCAATTGCTGGTTGTTTCAGGGGAATCACTTAAATAAGGTGCTGCTGAATCATTAGCAGAAGTTCACTTTTAACCCAAGGTAATTCTTGATTTTTGCCCAGAATTTATTTAATGCTAGTTTGGCTTTGAAAATGCTTGTGGTTTCTTTGTGCTTGTATGTCCATGTTTGTCTGCCAGCTTTATTATGTAATGAACAGTGCACATATAAGTCACATGGTATAGATAGAACTTGAAAATTGTTGCATTACTGATCATGTTAAATTTGTAATACTGCATATTTATCCTAAATTTTTTTGAGATATTAGGACTAGAAGAAGATAATTTTTTGCGTTTTAAAACTATGATAGAAAACTTAACCAAACCTTGTTATCTGAATTATTGCAATTCTTGATCTCTATGTTGCTTATTCATTGACGTCCTTCAATAAATTGAAGAAATATCTTGATTGTTCACACGAGCAAGATATAAATTAGATTAGACCAATTCTCTAAGTATGAGCACTTACATAGACAACCTTTTGAAATACTTTTACTATTTTAGGTACATAATTATGAAAATAGACAAAACATGGATGACTGCTAACAGGTTAACACATGCGTATGAGGAAGGGGTAGAATCTTTTTTGCAATTTGCCCAGCAGAATGTGAAAGATTCTAACCTCATATCTTGTCCTTGTGCAATATGTGTTAACCTAAAAAAGAAAAAAATTCATACTATAAGGGCACACTTGTTTGTCCATGGTATGGATCTAACATACGATAACTAGATTTATCATGGGAAAAGATCTAGGCCTGTAAATATAGTTAAAGAAGGAGATGATATGTGGAAAAGCAATCAATAACAAAATATTGAGGATCATATTGAGATGGTACATGATGCGTTCGAGACTTATGAAGATGATCTAGCTGGATTTATGAAGTTACTTGAGGATGCAGAAACGCCTTTATATCCTGATAATAAGAAATTCACAAAGTTATCAGCCATCGTGAAACTCTGCAATTTGAAGACAAAGTATGGGTGGAGTGATGCAAGTTTTACGGAGCTTCTATCTTTGGTAGGAGAAATGCTGCCCGAACAAAATGAATTGCCATCATCACTTTATGATGCAAAGAAAACCTTATGCACATTGGGTATAAGCTATGGAAAAATTCATGCTTGCTCTAATGATTACATTCTTTATCGCAAGATGTATGAGAATACATCCAATTGTCCAACATGTGGATTGTCAAGATGGAAAATTGGCAGAACGGGTAAGTTAAATATTGGAGTTCCAGCAAAGGTGCTATGGTACTTTCCTCCAACACCAAGATTTACGAGAATGTTTAGAAATAAGGATATAGCTAAAAAGTTAACTTGGCATGCTGATGAAAGAAGATCTGATGGGTTTCTACGCCATCCAGCTGATGCCCCTGCTTAGAGATTAATAGACCATAAGTGGCCAGATTTCGCTTCAGAGACTCGAAATCTTAGATTAGCACTGTCCGCTGATGGTATTAATCCACATAGATTGATGAATTATACATATAGTTGTTGGCCAGTGATTCTTGTCACATACAATCTTCCTCCGTGGTTATGCTTGAAGAGAAAATTTATAATGCTGACCCTACTGATTTCTGGGCCTAAACAACCCGGTAATGACATTGATGTCTATTTATCACCATTTATTGATGACTTAAAGAAGTTATGGGATGTAGGCGTCGAAGCATATGATGCATACATATGAGAAAGTTTTGTGCTCAAAGCTGTTCTATTATGGACAATCAATGATTTCCCTGCTTACGACAACTTATCAGGATGCAATGTCAAAGGATATAAGGCATGTCCAAATTGTGGGGATAACACACATGCTACATGGTTGAAAAATGGAAATAAAAATGTCATACATAGGCCATAGAAGATTTCTTCCTGCATATCATCCATATCGAAGACAAAAGAAACACTTTGATGGCAAACAAGAGTTCAACCCAGCCCCGAAGTCATTGAATGGAAAAGAGGTGTATGAAAGAGTGGCAAACATCAATTGTTTGTGGGGAAAGAGGAAGATAAAAAGGAAATAAAAAAGAAAGGAAAATGATGATGGTAAATCATGTTGGAAAAAGAGATCAATATTCTTTGATCTTGAGTATTGGAAACATCTTCATGTTCGACATGTTCTCATGCACATTAAAAAAAATATGTGTGAGAGTCTCATTGGAACACTACTTGACATTCCAGGTAAGACAAAAGATGGAGCTGCATCACGACGAGATCTTCTGGCCATGGGTGTGCGGATTGAGCTGGCACCGAAAGTGGGGAAAAAATGAACATTTTTACCGCCTGCCTGCCATACATTAAGTAAGGAGGAGAAAAGAAAAATGTGCAACTCTTTGTTTAAAATGAAGGTGCCCACGGGATAATCATCTAATGTGGCCAATCTAGTATCGATGAATGACTTGAAGCTTACCGGGCTCAAATCTCATGACTGTCATACTTTGATGCAACAATTACTTCCTATTGCCATACGTGGTGTTTAACTGAAAGAAGTTAGGTATAGTATTACAAAGTTGTGTTTCTTCTTTAATGTTTTATGTAACAAGGTTATTGATGTATCAAAATTGGACGAGATTCAAAAAGACGTTGTGGTGACTTTGTGCTTGCTAGAAAAACATTTTCCTCCATTATTCTTCGATATAATGGTTCATTTAGTGGTTCATCTTGTACAAGAGGTGAAGTTATGTGGACCATTTTGGTACAGGTGGATGTACCCATTTGAGCTATTCATAAGAATATTGAAAGGATATGTACGTAATCGTAATCGGCCAGAAGGGTGCATTGCTGAGTGTTATATTGCTGAAGAGGCTGTGGAATTTTGTTTAGACTACTTATCTAATGTGAACACAATTGGAATCCCGACTAGCCAGATAGAAGCATATAGAACAAAGCCGTTATCTGCACCTGTGTCAGTTCAAGTAAGTGATAAAGAGTTGGAGCAAGCTCATCTATATATATTGACAAATGATGATGAGATCGAGCCATATATCAAGTATGATCTCAAACTTATACCATTTGTCAATCTCATATCAAGATATTGGAGTACTTAAATGGGTGGTCCTTGAAACAGGGAACATAAAGCATATTTAAGGAGTTCATTTCCTAAAATTAAGAGCGAAAAATGGTTCCATGATGAACACCATCGATCATTCAACACCTGGCTGCGTGAACACGTAAGTTTTGTAATAAAATCTTTTCGATATAGTGTTACCAAGTTAACTTGATTTTTTTTCTGTAGATTGCCACTACATCTACACTTTCCACAAATCAAATATTAACAAGGATGAAGTGGATGGTGCATGGACCCAACAATCGAGTTCTAAAATATGGGAGTTACATGATTAATGGTGTTACATACCACACAAGAGAACGTGATGCGATTAGAGTAGTTCAAAATTCTGGAGTGATGGTAGTTGCAAAGACTATGCAGGTAGCTAGTGCAAAGGATAAAAATCCAGTGGTGGGGGATATGTTATTTTATGGAAGAATTGAGGAAATCTGGGAGCTCGACTATGGAACATTTAGTGTTGTAGTATTTAAGTGCAGTTGGGTAGATAATAATGGTGGTGTCAAAGTAGATCCTCTTAGTTTAAAGTTAGTTAACTTGGATAGAATTGGGTACAAAGATGATCTTTTTATTTTGGGTAGTCAAGCCAAAAAAGTATTTTATGTTGAGGATTCTCATGATATTACATGGTCTGTTGTGCTTCTTTCTCCTAGTAGAGAGTATGTTGAATTCATTAATAATGATGAGTTAGGAGACATTACTATGCACCATCAAAGTTTTACAACACATGTACCTACAATGGATTTGAATAATGAAGGAGACGAGAATGAACAATCTTTCGTTCGTGGAGATTGTGATGGAACTTGGGTTGATAATGCGAATATTTAGTTTGGTAAACTCTCTTGATTTTCTTACTTGCAATTTATTATGTGGATAAGTTAAGTTTTTATATTACCATGTGGTCGTGTTGAATGAATTGCATGTATAAATAGTGTTTCCACATGTTTACAGATTCCTAACATATTTATTTTGTTCATTGTTTTATTAGGTCTTGGAGAGATTATGGATCCAAATGAGAGTCAAAGTATTGATCATGACTCTGGGATAGATTCCAAAGATACAAAATCATTAAGATCAATTCGGGGGAAGATTTGCTTGCATAACCTTGCAAAAAGAAAAGCTAAAGGGGTCCAACAACGTGTTGATTTTAATAAATATGGTCAGCCAGTGGGTTGGTTGCATCTAAAATGAAAATCTTTATTGGAATTCTTGCTAGAAAGGAAGTGAAGGTAACTTATAAGACCTGGAGACACGTGCCACAGGAGGTGAAAGACCTGATATGGGAGTCCGTTAATGTAAGTATGTAGTATATGTTATCAATATTTATCAGATTTCTTACATTTTTGCTAACTTGTATATTTTCTGGATTTATGTTTTTTTTGTGTAGTTATCATATGAAGTTGATCCAAAATGGAAAACAGGATGCTTGGAGTCAGCAAATTCAAAGTGGAAGCAATGGAAGAGCAAGCTGTATGTTGACCATATGGTTCCACATAAAGATGATCCAGATACGTTGAATGATCCACCAGAAGGTAGTGGAATTCACACTGAAGATTGGAGTCGATTCGTAATTAGTCGCTTGTCCGATGAATTTAAGGTAAGTTACACATGTACCTGTCCAACTTAATTATAAAAATTCCTTTACTATATATATATACATATATATATAGATGAGCTATGAATTTAAAAATTGATTGACACTCTGAAGAGAGTCTCCATCAGGTACGTACTAGTATTTCTAAGCAGAGGCGTTAGTATTTTTAAACTTTTATTTTTTGATTTTTGAATGTGGGTGTGCTAGTAAGTGATAAAAAATATTTGTGGGTGTGCCAGTAAGGCTATAAATGCCCACTTGGTTTGTGGGCATCTAATGTCTGAAACCTAATTCACACACCTCCCTTTTTACCAAATTGATGAGTTATAATATATACTATTTCTTCAATTAAATTAAACTGAAAAGGGGCGATGAAGAGACTAATCTGCAGCTGTGCTGCTGAAAGACTTTTATTTTGATAGACAACTGCTAGGACTAATTATGTAAGTTAGGATTATTGCTGCAGTCATATTATAAGTTTAATTTGGTTAAGACTATAAACCAACAACTGCTGGGACTAATTATATAAAAATATACAATTCCCATTTTATTATAAGCAAATTGTTGTATGAACTGTGATATCTGAAGAATTCTTCTACGTGTATAAGTATTATATATATATATAGTTTCACTTGTCCTTCTTAAACTACCTGATTTTGAATGTACCAGAAAGTGAGTGCGGAACAAAAGGAGAGAAGATAGAAAAATATATATCCACATCGACTCTTGCGTAGGGGCTATGCCGGTTTAGCTGAGAAAATAGTATGTTGTTTCATTAAGACTTAACATTGTTTATGTCTGATCATTCTAACTAATTATATTCTTAAGTGCAGAAAGATGAGCTTTGTGGTGATGACGATATAAACAGAGCAGTGATGTGGAAAAAAGCACGGGTGACTAATGATAAGGAGATAGAAGATGAGAATTTGAAGGAGGCTGTGTTAAGGATTGTAAGCTACAAAATTCACTATTTTGTATGATTTCGTATGCAAATTGTTAATGACTTTTTTTTTCTAAATTAAAGGATGATTACATCCGACAAAAGGAGAAGGGAGTGTTCAAGGCTTCAGGATTGGGATCAGATTTGCTTACCAGTGCACTTCAGTCACCAAAACACTCTGGACGTGTCAGAGGCATTGAAAGCTATGTTACGCCTTCTACATACTTCAAGTCTGCTAGAGCAGGACGACGATGTGTGAAACAGGAGCATATTGAGTTGACAGAGACAAAGAAACAACTAAGCGATCATAAATTGTTAATATCTGAACTTTATGATCAACTTGCAGAACTGAGAGCATCTATGGGAAAACAAAAAGAGGTAGAAGAAAAGGGGAGTTTCTCAATTAAGTTGGAGACATAGAGCCTTAAGGATGACGATGTGATGCTTGTGAATAAGGATGACGCTTTACAGGTGTTTGTTGATTTTATTTGAATTTATTTTTTATTTAGTAAGCATAGTGTAATAGAGATTAGTTGTATCTGTATAACCAATTGCATAGCTATTGATGCAGGGGAAGTTGATGTCATTGTTGTTGGAGAATTGTAATGATGTTGTTGCTTATGGAACCATTATGAGTGCAGTCAGTAGTTCTTCAATTCCTGAAAATTGCACGTGTGTATCAATCGATGAAGTGGTGGATCCTAAAGCCTTGCTACAACATCCTATTCCAGATGTGTGTGCGAATGTAGGAGATGCACTTGGATCCCATGTAGCCTGGCCTACACATCTGGTGTTGAGCAAAGAAAAGGTAAAATGTAATTTATTTACTATATATATAACATTTATTGTGTTGCATTTATTAGAGGCACTATAGAGTACATCTAACATTCATTATGTTGCATTTATTAGAGGCCCACTCGTAAGGCAGTTGAAAAGAAAAAAGTTGTTACGACACCGACCATAAAGGGTTATCAAGATTTGCATCCTAATATAAAAGCAATGTACCGTTGCTGTGAGGCTACATTGAAGGATGGAGCTGGACTATCTTTTTCCTTGAATGATGAGGTTTTGGGTAATAAATGTGATATTTACATTCATCTTGAGGATGTCATCCCATTTTGTGAGTTGGAGCCCATTTCGGGCAATTGCATAGTTCTTTATATGTGGTAAATATTTATCCTCCTGAATTTTAATAATAGTTCTAATTTTAAAAAATAAGATATTATGTTAAATGACTAAAATGTGTGTAATTTGTTAGGAAATTGTACAAGGAAATGGGTGCTGCAATCACACTTGGTGGATTTCGATTTGTGAATCCATTTAGTGTATCCTATGTGCCAAAGTGCTTGCTGAATGTACGAACGCAACTTTTGGCAGAGAGACTAGAAGGGACATGTCGAAATGAATTGGTGATAGTGCCCTGCAATGTAGGGTAAGTTTTATACATTATAGTTCTATAAAAATATGAGTATCGACGGGGTTTGTCTGATATATTCCTATTGTGAAAGAGCAGCTGTGTTACATTTTAGTTATACTGTAGGCCTTCTCTCACTTGATGATTAGTTGGTAGTTTCTGCAAAATTGGGCACACTTCTTACATGCATTCTTATGCACAGTTCATGCATGCATTCTGCCTATCACTTACTTTCTTGTATTGTCACAGATATACATTCTATTTCTGTGGAGTTATTGGTTTTGGTAGTGAAAACAGTGTTAAATGCCGAGTCATGTACTTTCTTGTATTGACACAGATACACATTCTTTTTGGGTAGTCGAGTTATTGGTTTTGGGAGTGAAAATAGTACAGTTTCTCTGAGATTATGTTGGTTGGTCTATTCTTGTTATTGAAAACCACAAATGTACAGTTCCTCTCGGATTATGGATTATTTGGTATGGGTGCAGATTTGTTGATTTTTCCTTTTTGGTTATATTTATGTTATATATATATAATTGTATCATATTGTTGTGAAGAACTTCAAGAACTTGGCTGAATTTGAGCTTTGTTATTTTCAAATCAGCCACCATTGGATACTCACTATCATCGACCCTCACAAAGAGATTGTGTACTTGCTCGACCCTCTGAGCAGCCGAAACCGTAACCAAAGTTGGAAAAATGTTGTGGACATGTAAGAAAAATTATGTAGTTTTATATGTAATTTTTATATATTCACATTACTAATTTATGTATTTATATGGTATGAAGGGCAATAACTTTGTTCAACACAAGTTTGTCAAAGAAGGGTAAAAAACAACCAACCTGGGAGATTGTGAAGGTATATACTTATTTCCATTTGATATTTACTAGTGCATGTGCGTAGAACTCTTACCGCCTAATATTTGGTATTTTGACATAGACTCCTCGACAACCTGATTCCAAGCAATGCGGATTTTATCTAATGCGATTCATGAAATAAATCATTTAAGAGCTTCAAGAAAATGATTCTATTTCTATAAAATCTGTGGTAAGTATGATTTTACTTCCTTTAATTTTATGATACATCACATAATTTGTATTTTGTTTAATTCCAGTCCATTAATTAAATTTGATCTTAGTTACTTCTTTTTATGTCAAGATATATATATACATACATATATATATATATATATATATGTCTGCCTATGTATAATGTATAACCTGGGCCCTATACTCTGTTTTTTTTAATGCTAATAGTTCAAAAAAGATAAGTATTTGCAAGAGGATATCGAGGAAGTTCGTGTGGAGTGGGCGAATTGCGTGCTTGAGCATATATAAGATCGTGCAAGGTAATTTTTAGTTTTATAATCATTAGATCATTTTTTATACTTTAGCTCAAAGAAACTACTTAATCACCTATTATATGATCAATTAATAATTTTTTAGATCTCAGCACGAGAATACTAGCTTCGATCTACAAGAAGACTTCAAGGCTTTCATAGTAAGATCTAATTGTAATAGAGTTTTGGATTGATGGATATTGTAGTAGTTTTTAACATTAACTGGTAGCATTGGTAGATTGAATCTTCTAGTATTTTGGACATGTATGTATGGCATTTTGAATGATATTTCAATCTGTATTTTGAATGACATTTAAATTTGCATTTTGAATGGTATTTTATATTTTTTGATGATTATCAATTATAATATTTTTTAATTTGGGATTTATTACAGGATCAAAATAATTAGGGCAAAAAAAAAGACCACGGTTTTTATTGAAAAATGTGGTAAATTTACCACAGTTTTCAATAAAACACAGTGGTAAAATTACCACGGGCATAATCTAGTCGTGGTAAATTTATGACGGTTATTTTTTTAACCGTGGTAAAATTACCACCGGCAAAATCTAGCCGTGGTAATTTTACGACGGTTATTTTTTTAACCGTGGTAAGATTACCACGGGCAAAATCAAGCTGTGGTAATTTTACGACGGTTATTTTTTTACCCATGGTAAAATTACCACGGGCAAAATCTAACCGTGGTAACTTTACGATGGTTTATTATTAACCGTTTTAATTTTACCACGTTTTTTTAATTAAACCGTGTTAATTTTACCATGATTTTTATGAAACTATCGTAAATTTACCACGGTTGGATGAAATTGTAGTAAAATGACCACGGTAAAAACCGTAGTGTATGAGCATTTTAACTGTCATAAATTAACCACGGTTTATTAAAAACCATGGTAAATTTACCACGGGTAATACCCGTGGTGTATGAGCGTGTAAATTTACAACGCTCGCCTAGACCACGGTAGTGATTTCTCATACACCACGGGTAATACCCGTGGTGTATGTGCTTATTTCTTGTAGTGAATTAGTTTTACCATCGAAAGTAGCAAGAACGAATGAGGCCGGGGGGGACATTGCAGCAGACAAAACAAAAAGATAATCAAGGGCACATAGAGTGCAGCGGAAGCACAACAGCAAGAATAAGACACAGATAATGGCAGCACCTTGCCTAAACACAAAAGAGGCCAAAAACTATCAAATACCAAGCCTAATTCTATGGGAATTAAAGGCAGAGAGGTCAAGCCAATTTACCAGAGCGGAAACCCTTAGGCTAGGGTTTCCGTCTTACCTTTTCGGAGCTCCCGAGGAGCAGTGGAATGGCACAGCCACAAAGGCAGCGGGTCGGAGAGGATGCGATAGAAAAGAGGGTGCTCCGGTGAAGGAACCCGCGCTCTGATACCACTGTTGTGGATTAGTCCAGGGAACACCCTTCACTTTCTGTTGAAGCGGTCCTCTCACGGCGACGCTTAGACGTCGGACAAGGCTCAGGTATCTGAAGCTCGGACCTCGCACAATCGAACACAACACAGCACTCCCTAGACCAAGGCAAAGGCAGGTTAGTTGAGGCAGCCACGGAGGCTGCACGCACGACTACTTCCGGCAGCACCACTTCAAAAGCTTCAAGCCACGGCAACACTTCGGTCACACTCAAGCTAACCGCACAGAGAAGAAGGAGAATCACGCATATAGTTTGTTGCAAGGCAAGAGCAGAGAAGCGAGAATTTTTCAGAGTGAGAGAGCTATCGATCTGTATATGTTAAACGGCTACAGTGAAGGGGAGATCTCTTTTGAAGGGCAAGGGCAACAAATGTGTGGGCTTTCTCAAGTGGGCCGCCAAGGAAGTGGAAGTGGGCCTTGATGATGGGCCAACAAAATTAACAAGGATAAATTACAATTAAATACATAAATTTTGACACGATTTGTAATTTTGACATAAACTTTTAAAAGTTTACAATTAAAATTTTTTTTGCATTTTTTTATAAAATGGACACCCTCAATATTTTTCGGGCAAATGGAAATCGATGTGGCTCAAAAAAATCATATGTTTTCATAATAATATGGAAAATATTTTCCAACTCCTACGTGTTGAGTCTTCGCGCTGGTCTGGCACGCGATTGGCGTTCGGAGGTCAGTATCTTAATAGCACTCTCTCGGGCTTCGGGGCCACCGAAAACCTTTGGAAAAAATCATATTTTTTTTGCTCAAATGTCGTTATTCACTTCCGCTTTTCACATGAAATTAGACTTGTATATATTTGTAATGTTGATAAATTAAAAAAAAATGACCACGAAATTAGAATTTTAAAATTGTCATTTTAAATTATGGGGTAATGTGAAATTTCATTGGTAAAAAAATATCGTATATATTCACACAAACATTAATTTGGGTCCTCGATTTTTTAAATGAAACTAGATTTGTATGACCTTCAAATAGTGCATGACTCAAAAGTATAGTTTCATATGAAAATGAAAAATTTTTAAATATGAAAAAAACATTTCTCACAAAAAACAACGTTTTTTCCTAAAATTTACATAATAAACTGTTTGTTGGTCCCGGGCGAGTCGATATCAGTTTAGAGGGGGGGTGAATAAACTGATTAAAACTTTTTACTTCAAATGCGGAATAACTGGGCCCTTTGACTCGCTTAGTAAAACTTATCTATGCACAAACTCATTGATCAGTTAAGACAGTTTGAGTGCGGCTTGTATGATATTATGTGCAGTTCAAAGATATACAATAACCAAAATAGTACAACACACAAGCGATTTATAGAGGTTCGAAGTCTCAAACTTCTACGTCCTCTATTCCTTCCGCAGAATGGAAACTTCACTATATAACTTGAGTTTCTTTACAAATTATACAATAAAGGACAGTTGGCTGAACCTGGTAACTGCTCGCTACCTCAGCGGGTCGATGGCTCACACTTGAAGTCCCTAACTGCTCGCTAGGAAGGTAGGTGCTATTGTCGTCTTTACAAGGTTTTAGATCTCTTTCGATTTTCAAGAGGTTAGTCTTGAACAGATGGTATCAACTGATGTGCTCCTTCAATTGAGCTGGGTAGTTGATCATTGTATAGCTGAAACTGAGAAGGCTGCCCTGGCTGGATTGTCAACAGCTGGCTGATTATCTTGACTCTGTGAATTTCTTCTTCTTAGTTGGACTCTCGCAGTTTCTATCAAATGCTGAACTTGAGCTTGAGTGGGAGGGAGAAAGAAAAGCTCTTTGCTTGTATATGCGAAAGTTGTGTAGGCTAAGGATTCTTTTTGGCAGAGTGTGTTTAAACTCTGATTCACTCGTCTTTTATAGATGAGTGATTTTATGACCGTTGAGTTCGATTGTCCATTGATCGGTAGCTCTGTTGGCTCATTAATGGAAGATGGTCTTTAATGATCGCTTGGAGCTTTTGGTTGAAGTAGCCGTTACTCTGCCAATCAATCTTCATTGGATATTTAATTCCAGAATCAAAATAGCGCTTCATCATCTGAGCTGTAGCCGTCAGAATCAATTCCAGATAGATAGTCTGAATCGTCTAGCACGGTATTTTCATAATTTGCAACCATTGCTTTCCTTTTGAAGAAGCTTCTCCTCAACTTGGCTTTCTTGTCTTCAGAGAGTTCTGGACATTCAAATATATAATGTCCTTGTTTGTGGTAGTGAAAACATTCTCCAAGATTTCGGTTGCCACCCCTGAATGGTTCAGCTGACTGTTCAGCTGGTTGATGAGTTCTCTCATCTTTTGGGATTTCATCAGTTTGAGGTGGAACTGATTGTTTATCCCGAACTCTCTTCAAATTCTCTAGCAACCTGGTGACTGATTGGATTTGATCGTTGATGTCTTTAGTTAGATTCTCCTTCTTTTCAGTTGCTTCTCTTTTTCGTTCAGTTGAAGATCCGCCTTGATTTTGTTTGGCTGGTGAGCTCCTAGGTCGGAAGTTGTTCCTTCCTCGAGTGTCTCTAAACCGGTTCATTTCACCGTAGAAAGCTGCATCTTGAGCTGACGATGTTGATGCTTCCTTCTTTCGGTTTAGACTGTACTCATGAGCTTTGAGAGAACCAAATAGTTCCCTTGGAGTGATGCTATTTAGATTTCTTGATTCCTTTGTAGCTATCACTTTCATATCCCATTCTTCAGTAAGATTATCCAATATCTTGGAATTCATCTCAGAATTGGGATAACTTCTCCCGAGTTTGTTCATCTCACTGATGATGCCCAGAAATCTGGTTTTAAGGCTTGAGATGGACTCCTCTGGCTGCATTTTGAAGGATTCATATCTGTCGACTGCCAGTTGGAGCTTGTTTCCTTTGATGGCTTCGGACTCTTTGCATAGATCTGCTAGTAGGTCCCATATCTCCTTGGCAGTTGTGCAGTTCTTTGTGTCCTTCATTCTGTCTTCATCTAGAGTTTGGAATAATGCGGCTTGAGCTACGAACTCTAGATTTTTTTACTTCTTCTCTTCGCTGGTGAGAAGATTAGTTGGCTTTGGAATCCTTGCCGGTTGATTGATATCAACTATGTGAGCATCATTGTCCATCATGATGATGATTGGACCATCTTCGATGACTTCCCACATATTCTCATGAATTGAGCAGAGATGAGCCTTCATTCTCCTGCTCCAGTTATCATAATTCTCAACTGAAAACAAAGGTAGCTTATGGTTTCCCATAGCTGAAATGTTAGCACAGATAAGTAGATCTGATTCAGTTGATCTGCAGAAACGGCTGATCCTTAGAATCAACCGCTCTGATACCACTTGTTGGTCTCAGGTGAGTCGATATCAGTTTAGAGAAGGGGGGTGAATAAACTGATTAAAACTTTTTACTTCAAATACGGAATAACTGGGCCCTTTGACTCGCTTAGTAAAACTTATCTATGCACAAACTCATTGATCAGTTAAGATAGTTTGAGTGTGGCTTGTGTGATATTGTGTGCAGTTCAAAGATAAGCAATAACCAAAATAGTACAACACACAAGCGATTTATAGAGGTTCGAAGACTCAAACTTCTACGTCCTCTCTTCCTTCCGCAGAAGGGCAACTTCACTATATAACTTGAGTTTCCTTACAAATTATACAATGAAGGATAGTTGGCTGAACCTGGTAACTGCTCGCTACCTCAGCGGGTCGACGGTTCACACTCGAAGTCCCTAACTGCTCGCTAGGAAGGTAGGTGCTATTGTCATCTTTACAAGGTTTTAGATCTCTTTCGATCTTCAAGAGGTTAGTCTTGAATAGATGGTATCAACTGATGTGCTCCTTCAATTGAGTTGGGTAGTTGATCATTGTATAGCTGAAACTGAGAAGGCTGCCCTGGCTGGATTGTCAACAGCTCACTGATTATCTTGACTCTGTGAATTTCTTCTTCTTAGTTGGACTCTCGCAGTTTCTATCAAATGCTGAACTTGAGCTTGAGTGGGAGGGAGAAAGAAAAGCTCTTGCTTGTATATGCGAAAGTTGTGTAGGCTAAGGATTCTTTTTGGCAGAGTGTGTTTAAACTCTGATTCACTCGTCTTTTATAGAGGAGTGATTTTATGACCGTTGAGTTCCATTATCCATTGATCGGTGGCTCTGTTGGCTCATTAATGGAAGATGGTCTTTAATGATTGCTTGGAGCTTTTAGTTGAAGTAGCCATTACTCTGCCAATCGATCTTCATTGGATATTTAATTCCAGGATCTTTGTTGAAGCATTTATTCCAAGATTCAGCGATTTGAGCAATAAACTCCAGGGTTCTCTGGCTTCAGCTTTCTTGGCAGTTTTGAGTTCCAGTTGGCAGTTCTGGACTTGTCAGCTCAGTTTAGTTATTGCTCCAGTTGGCAGTTCTGAGCTTGTCAGCTGAATTTGACTATTGCTCCAGTTGGTTGTTCTTAGCTTGTCAGCTGAGTTTGACTATTGCTCCAGTTCATAGTTCTGAGCTCGTCAGCTGAGCTTGTCAGCTGAGTTTGGCTATTGCTCCAGTTGGCAGTTTTGAGCTCATCAGCTGAGCTTGTCAGCTGAGTTTGGCTATTGCTCCAGTTGGTAGTTTTGAGCTTTTATTTCTCCAGTTCGACTGATCTCAAGTTGTTGGCTATCTTGTCAGCTTGACTGATTTCTCTTGAGCTTTTTGTCAGCTTGACTAATCACAAGCTGGCTGTCTACAGTTCTAGCCTTCAGCTGATCTGTCTTGTTTACTTCAGTTTGACCATTAGTTGGATACCTCCAGTCTCTTGCTTAAACTGATGTTTTATCAGTTTCTTCAGTCTTTAGTCAGTTCTTTTCTCCCTCAGCTCAACTGACTTAGATGTCAGTTTGTTTCGACTGGTTCGACTTTTTGACTTCATAGTTAAGTTGACTTCTGACTGAATGACGTATCCTTCAGCTTGTAGACCATACTTTAGATTGGTTGACTTTGACTTTACTTGAGTTCCTTTTTGATGCCCTGGATTGGTCAGCTCCGATCTACAACTTGAATTTTAGTCAGTTTTTCATAAATAATTTTGACATCTCATCAAAACCTAATCTAGGGGTTCCTTGATAGTTTTTCCTAACAATTTCCTCCTTTTTGATGATGTCAAAACTTTGTCGATGATGATGGAAAAACTGCAAGTGTAGCAAGTTTTCTTAACCAGTTTCTTAAAATCAGAGCAAATTCAGAGCAAGTTTGAAAGAAAGTTTGATTCATGATTTTCATTCAAGTATCAAAGCATTTGTCATTCATGCTATCATTCAAGTATTAAAGCATTCAAGATATGCATGAGATTCAAGTATTAGAGCAATTAGACTTCAAGTTTCAGAGCATTCTTTCATTTTGGGCATGCTTTTATTCAAGTATTAGAGCATTCAAACTTCAAGTATCAGAGCATTATAAACACAATCAAGACTTGATTTGAGACATGTTATTTGAAGAATTGTGAAAAATTTCCATATGTATTATATATTCACTTAAAGCATATTATCCAAGCTTTCAATTTGTAAGAGCAGTTAAAACTGCTTGTTTACTCCCTGAAACTGCTCCTTTCAATTTGTAAGAGCATATTATCCAACCTTTCAATTTGTAAGAGCAGTTAAAACTGCTTGTTTACTCCCTAAAACTGCTCCTTTTCTTTCTACTTGATTCTCCTCTTTCTTGGGCACCCTGTGTTCTCCATGCTTCTCCCTGAGGTTGATCTTCCCCCTCATGATGAATTTCGCTTTGAATATGATCCCAAAGAGTTAAGCATCCATCATCATACTGTCCATCTTCCCTCTTTTTGCATTATCCAAAAGCCGGGGTGGATCGCATGATGGTATTGACAAGTTTGGCAAGAAGGTGAAGGCAGTTGCCAAATTGTCATCATGGAGGGAGGGAACTGAAGAAATTTGTATGGGTGAGGAGAGCCATGCATATGCTTCTTCAGTTGTCATGAACTGACCTTGATCAGAGGTGAGAGAGACTTCTTGCTCTCTGAAGTTCATCGAGGCCAAGTTATTGAAGATCTCATCGGTTGAAGGGATGGGTGGATCATCAACGAAAGATGTGCATGAGGAGTTAGCCGGTTCGTTGTCGGAGAGAGGAGCATCGGCTGGTATACAGAGTTGGATTCGTTTGATCATTGAATCCATTATCTCTGAAAGCGTTGGTGGTGAGGAGAGCAGATGATTCATCCAGTTTCTACTCCATGTTCCTTCGTTGATCCAGAAGGTGGAGCCACGGGTACGAATGAGGTGGAACATTGTTGACTCATTCAGTTGGAATCATCATATGTGGTACTGCAGGTACCGCCGCAGTTGGTCGAATATGGAGGAGTCTGTATCCTCAATGAGACCGAAGCATCTTCTGAGCTGATGGTCTAGAACTGCTTCAAACTCAACCTCAATGGAGTCACGTTAGACTAACGGTAGAGGTAAGGAGCTGGCTGATATTGTAGGCCGATCACTCAGCCTTATAAGAGGTTCGCTCTCAATCATCAGCTCTCTTTCTTCAGATGAGCTGACGGGTGCCTCCAAAGGTGCCTTTCCACGACCTGAGTTGGAAGGCCCTTGTGGACGTGAACGCTTCGGGATCGGATGGTAGTAGATAGTTGGGAGCATGTCCCTTCTTCTGAGTTGTTCACCAATTGGGATGTCCTCATCAAACTGGCTTTGAATGATATGGCTTATGCGACTCATAAACCCGATCTTCTCGTGAAATGAGCCAGTTGATGGGTCATATACCGCTCGCTTTACATTAGCTCACAGTTGAGCAAGGATAAAAGAGGCCCAGTCAGCTTTACAACCGAAATATAGAGTGGCCGTGAGATGTGCTTTGAGCTTGGAGAACTGGACCGTCTCAAAGTTGCCATGTAAGATATGACTGGTGATGTCCAAGAGTTGGATGATCTCACTGGGCATGCTCTCCTTTAGCTTGTGAGAACAGTCATGATGGTGCACGTGAGGATGCTTCCAAATACCCCATAGTGCGTATTTTCATGGCAATGGCAGAGTCATGACGTCTGGGCCGTCGCCTGAAAGGTGAAGGGTAGATATCATCATCTCTTTTGTCACTGTGATCACCTTGCTCTGGACAGTAGAGATGATGTTGTCACTAGAGATAGTTGCATTGTAGTAGAACTCCGCAACATGGGAAGGTAGATTCTTGAGTGGCACGATCATCAAGAATGGAAGCAAGCCAGTTGCCTCCAATGGCCTATAAATGCTTTGGAATTTGTCTGAGCCGAGACGTGCGTTAAGATACTCTAGACTTAGAGTCTTATCTTTCTTCAGCTTTTTAATAAGTAGATTGGCATCTACCATCTGAAATGAGGGCTTCATATCAGCAAAAAAATGCTATTTTAGTTTAGATATGCAAGTGTTTTTGAGGAGAGAGAGAGAAGACTAGCAGATGATTAAAGTAAGAGAGAGAAATGGTTTGCAGATGATCGGAGCCTTCATCTCTTTGCACATATTTATTCAGCTTTGCATGTAGGAATCGAGGGCACTCGATTGCTTTTATTAGCTGATCAGCCATCCGATTTGATGGATGATTAGCTGAGTTAATGATGCTTGCATCTTAGCCGTTTGATGGTGAAGTAACTTTATGATCTTGTGGCTGAGAAGTAGCGATTTTGAAAATGGGGTAGTTGCCATAAATAGCAAAATATTTTCGGCAGATCTTGCTATTTATATCTCAGTAAAAAAATATATTTTCTTTTTCAATTTTGAAGAGTTGATTTAATATCAACGCAGAGATATTAATTGCAACATTGTGAGATAGAACCTTATTTTCAAATTGTAACCATTGAGTATAATATAAGAAATTTCATAATCGCAACGGTAAGAATGTAATTATGATAAGCTTTGAAAAATAAAATAAAAAAACTTATCCGGATTCAGTTGGGATACAGTCCAACTGATTGACTGCTCGGCGGTTGGATGATCAGTTGAGTCTCTGTTTCAGTTGTAATTGAAAAGCTGGCTGAAGCTGCAACTGAACTGAATTGATCAGTTGGCTTGATCAGTTTCTTGGCTTTCAGTAGACAGTTTCCGCTTCTTGAAGGGCCTAGCTGGACTGGTTGCACCGCTTCTTTTGGAGGGAGTTTTGTTCTTTGGCAATTCAGGCCTTGCAGTCCTCCTAGCTTGGTGAAGGTGAAGCTGGATGGCAACTGACGAGTTTTTCATCCTTTGACTAAGGGATTGTGAAGTTCCCTTTGGCGATGATTGAAACTGATCATTTTTCATAGGCAGTTGCATGCCTTTTGAGCTAGATGTGAGCAGTGGAGTGACATAGCTCTTGGATAGAAGGCTTGGTGATGTGGCAGTATCTTCATCATCACTATCGCTCTCGTCAGCACGCATTGGATTCTTCTGGGTAGCCACAGCTTTAGTTTGTGATAGACGTGGTTCTATCCTTTCGACGACAAGTGGAGTTTGTCGTGATGGCTCAGCTGACTGACTTGATAGATTATCAAAGTTCAATTTTCGACAAAGCGAGCCAGTTGGGCAGTTGACTGGTTGATCTGCAGTCCTAACTACTTGAGGTACGATGTTGGTCTTGATTTCTGCTAATAAGGCGGTTGCTGGAATCTTGTTAACAAACTGGTGATTCATGATGTGCTGGACTTGCACAATGGTTGGAGAAAATGGATTTGATGAACCTATCCATTTGATGCTCCAAGTTTTTTCTCGTTGCCAGTAGCTCATGCCATGAAAGGCAGTTAGCAGAAAGTGAGACTGGATGGACATAGAATGTCTCTAGTTATACCAGTAGAAATACCGGTGGAGTTGTTTGAACAGCTCTTGGTCATGTTGGGCAACAAAAGTAAAGTGAGTAAGAAAGAGATTGGTCACTTCCTTTTGTGCACCTTTGACTGCATATTCACCACTATAGAAAGTGCGAATATTCTCTTCAGTCAGCTGGAGAGGAGGGCATGTGCTTCTGAAGTAGTCCGCTCCATAGTTTGGATGAGGGATTCCAATGAATGGAATGAGCTCATCTGGATCAGAGCAAACCTGGAAATCAACTGGTCATCTGTTCTTTGATTTTAGAGACTGAACGGCGTTGGCAGTTGAGTTGCTCGATGAGTGGTTGCTTGTCTTGGCCTTGGCTTTTTTCTTTTTCCTTAGTGACTGAAGATATGCAGTTCCTTTCTTGGGAATCCAGTTAGAAATAAGGACCGGTAGTGACTCATCATTTGGAAGCTTCAGCAGGTCTTCAAGCATTTTACTCATTCTTAGAACAAGTCCGACCTTGGACTCAAATTTACTAGAGTTATTTGAGTCAGAGGCCTTGATGACTTGATGCTTGAATTGTTGGAAGACAAATTCTGCCCAGTTTGTTTGTCGCCCTTCAGCAAGGTGAATCATAACCTTGTATCTCTCTTGGGTGAGCTGACTCAGGCTTCCAATGGCCCCGAACATCATTTTGTTCGTTATGTCAAGTAGAACTCCATACTTGGGCTTCAGGTCAGTTTTAGCGGTTGTAAAACTGAATTGCTTGTCGCAGGTTGAAGCTTTCCATTCTCTCCAGTATGACTCTGCAGATTCCTTTAGATCTTGAAAGGATGAACCTTCCTGTGGGAGTTGGAACACTTCTGCAATTGTTCTTTCAGTGATTTGAAGTGGCCATCCTTGAATCACTGATGACACTGTCTTTCCATCTGCAGATAATTTTGCTTAAAGCAAAAATTCACTCACCAAATTTTGTCTAAAGAACTTTGGTGGTGTTTCTAGGTAGTAAAGAATTTCTGTCTTGTGAAGATTTAACAGAAGGATTGGGTTGTTTGATTTATCTAGAATCAATAGAAATTTCTTCCTATCAAGGAATTTATCTCTCATAAGTTGTTCCTTGAAGGAATTTGAAGATCTGGATAATTCGGCCATCTTTGAGGTTGACTGAGATTTTGGGAATTTTAAGATCTTTTGAGAGAGAGAGTTTTTGAGATTGTAGGATGGGGAGGCCTTTTTTAGAGGTTTGAAAGAGAGAGACTTTTTATGAGTGTTTGGACAGGCTCATATATCTGATGGTTGGAATGGTACTAGCCTCTGGTCTCTTTTGGTCGTTGGCAATTAATGACTTTGACACGTGTTAATGTTTTGCAACAGTCAAAATTTCAAAATAAATGTGAGGCTTAACATTTATTTGAAATAAAAAAGATAAACTTTTATAAATATATCAAAAGATATAATTACAAACTGATTAACAAAAAGTACACTTAGGGCTTTTCTAATCAGGTTTAACTTGATCAGCCACTTAGTCCTTCTTGTGATCAGTTTTCCTTCTCTTGGCCAGCGGTTCAGTGAGGTCCTCTTCTTCATCCTCATTGCTGCTTGCTGACTCAGTTTCAGTTGACTGGAGCCTTGGATGAGCTTGCAGCTGCTTGATCTGCTTAGAGAGCTGGACTATTGAACTGCTTGGTTGAGCGTTGAACTAAACTGCTCTAGAGTCAGCTTCCTCTCCTGCTTCAGTTCCAACAAGTTCTTCGCAAGGAACTGTGTGGGATATCTTGTCTGCTTCCACACTTGTTTGGTAGACAAGTTGATCATTTCTTTGACCTGACTGTTCAGCTGACTTGTCTGTATGAGCTGGCTCTGGATCAGCTGGAGGAATAGATGATATGATTCATTTCTCAGCAGTTGGATCTTGTGAGGGAGCTGTCTGGGTCCCAGCTGCTTTCTCAAACTGATGAGTCTTCTCAGCTGATTCTTCTGACTCTTTAGGAATAATGTTGATTTCAACTTCAGCTTCGTGAGGAGATTTCTCAGAGTGAAGTTCTCTCATCACCTCATCAATGATATCATCCGCTGGGTTGTATGTTTGATCGCTCACGGCAGTTGATGGCTGTCCAGTCTGATGGCGTTGTGATTTCTTCATTAATTGATTGAATAGCCATTTGTGTTGAACATGGGGGTGCGACCATCTTTCTTGTTCCATTTCTGTAGTGATGACTGGCAATGTTAAGCTTTGAATCTTGCACAGTTCATCAAACACGTCTTTCATCGATCCTTCAGCTAGGTTTGAGCACTCTTTTCTCAGCTGTGGCTGCCTCATGAGGTGTTTGCCCTTACTGATACTGGCATTCTCACTGTCCGTCCACCATAAGCTCCATTTTTCTTCTCGTCTCCAGAAGCTCATTCCATGGAATACGAGTAGAGGAATGGCTCTAACGGATATACATGTCTCCACAAAAACCAATAGATGTATCTGGTCAAGGTGTGGAAGAGCTCCTCATAGCCAGTTAATTCCTGGGCATAGTGTTGAGCCATGTGCTTTTGTGTGGTTTCATCAGCCCATTTCTTCACGGACTCTCCTTGTGAGTAGGCTCTTATTTTCTTCAACTTGAGCCATTGATGGGCACGTCATTTGGAAGTAATCAGCTCCAGCTCCATTGTGAGGAATCCCTCTTGTAGGGATGATATCTTCTGAATTTTTGCAAGGAGCTGTATCTTCAACAGTTAAATTTGGTGGGATTGTTGGATCTTGTATAGGGCTTGATTCCTTTCTCCTTCTAGATTGAGAAAGTAAGATTCTTCTCCTTTTTGGTTGACCAGCTTGCTTCTTCTTTGGAGCTGATCTGACAGCTGCTCACCTAGCTGATTGTCCGATGATGTCAGTTCTGGTGGCAACTGAGCTTTATTGCCTGAATCTCTGAGTTATAGGGATGTCATCATCAGAGTCATCAGTAACTTGCTTCTTTCCCTTGCCTTCAGCTGCAGGCTTCTTTTTCTTTGACTGGTTAGTTTGTTCAGGATCAATCTCCACAATTTTGAGAGGTTTCGAAATGAAGTCATTACTGACTATAGTTTTGAACTCTGTTTCCTCAGCCATCCAAGGAAACTGCTTCTCCAGAATGATGCTGACCCGACTGATATATCCAATTTGTTGAGGGAATTTCTTGCCATCCCAGCTTCTCTCAATGATATCAACATATCTCTTCAGTTGTTTAAAGAAATATTGTGCTTAGTTGATCTCCATTTGGTTGTAGATGGCGGCGCAGATTTTGTACTTTGTTGCTGATATTTCAGACTGACTGCCAGTTTTTCCTACCATTATCTTTGAGGTGATGGCAGCGAGCACCTGAAATTCATCTTGCAGTTTTGAGATGAGATGATTGCTCTTATATGGTTAAGTTTCGCTTTTCTTTTTCCAGAAATCATAAGCTTCCTGGAAATTGACTTGAATGTCTTCTAGCTTGAGTCCGTTGTTGGGTAGATCGAACATGTTGCTCAGAGACTCAGCAGTCACGATAATAACTTGTCCTCTTACTTCCGATCTGATTTCTTTGGGATTTGAAGATCCATTTGAATTTAAGTAAAATTCAGCAACTGGTTCTATGTAAATCCATTCTGGAAATACCTCCAGGAACTTCTTCAGCTTGGCTTAAGAAAGCTTTTCGACAATCATTCTACTGAGAGAGGAAGCTTTGCAGGCTTGAAGGAATCCGGCTGGGTTGAAAAACTTGTCTCTGTCGAGTTTTTAACAGAATACTTTAGAATCTTCTCCAGACTGATGGAAATTAAATCTTCTGCGAGTTGGATTTTGAGCCATAATTCTTCAAAGAGAGATTAATTTGAGAGGCTGAGGGATTGATCTTTCAGGGCTGAAGAGTTTTGTTTTTGACGAGAGATGGATAGGAAAAGATAAGTTTACAGTAAAAATCAGGAAGCTTATCTCGAGAATTTAGCTGTCTTATTTATATAGAGAGATTGGGCTCATCCAACGGTTGTGTCACTTCATATGCCCAATTTCAACGGTCGGATTAATTCAATCGACCTGTCAATTGGCTTTTCATTTATATCCGTTGGGGATTAATGAGGAGAGAGAGAGAGAGAGAGAGAGAGAGAGAGAGAGAAAGTTCAATGGTAATATTTGAGTGACACGTGTGTTTACCGTTTCTACTATGAAATTTTTTGAACTTATCTTTTCTCTCTAGCAGTTTCTTCTTAGCTTGAAACTGATTATGTCATCAGTTGGCTTCCACTGTAACTGATGATCTTTCTGTTGATGAGTTCCAACTGAAATGTCTTCTCATCAGTTTCGAAATGGACCTTCATTCAGCTATTTCTCAGTTCAGCTGGTCTTTTGAACTGATATCTCCTTTTGAGTTGATTCCAGTTCCTATGATTCCTTCATCAGCTTGATCAATTTGCAGCTGGTATGTTCTGTACAGCTAACTGGATCATCAGTTTGAGCGATTGAACTGATGATTTAGCTGAGCTCATGGGGTAAACTGATCATCTCCATTTTACTTTTCTCTCCACAGCTTCTTGCTTTTACTTCAAACTGATGGCTTATGTGTCCAACTGATCAGTTTAAAGACTTTTCAGCTATGGATTACTCATTCGGATGAGTTGAAGCCTTTCGGTTCAGTTCCTCTCTTCAGCTGGAATGGGTTCTTGGCTTTTTTCTTCCTGTTGACCATCTTCATCTTTTGATGCTAGCTCAAGTAAACCCAATTGTATGCATAGCTCCATAAACCTTGCTTCAAGCAATGGTTTGGTGAAGATGTCAGCTATCTGCTTCTCTGTGTTGACATATTTGATGCATATGTCCTTCTTCTCGATGTGATCTCTGATGAAGTGATGTCTTATATCAATGTGCTTGGTTCTTGAATGTAGAACTGGATTTTGAGATATTGCAATTGCACTGTTGTTGTCACAGAAGATAGGGACTTCTTCAGTTTCAACTTTGTAGTCCTTCAACTGTTGCTTCATCCAGAGTATCTGAGCACAGCAGCTTCCCGCAACTACATATTCTGCTTCAGTTGTTGACGTGGTAACTGAGTGCTGCTTCTTGCTAAACTAGGATATCAGTTTGCTTCCCAGAAACTGACATGTTCCACTGGTGCTTTTTCTGTCGATCTTGCATCCACCAAAGTCTGAGTCTGAATAACCAATTAGACTCAAACTGTCATCTCTGGGATACCAAATTTCAAGATTTATGGTTCCTTTGAGATATTTGATAATCCTTTTTGCTGCTTCAAGGTGACTTTTCTTTGGGTTGGCTTGAAACCGTGCTCATAGACCGACTGAATAAGAGATGTCTGGCCGACTAACTGTTAAGTAAAGTAGCAATCTAATGATTCCTCTATAATATGTTTGGCTAACTGATTCTCCTTCTTCATCCAGAGTTAGCTGAACTGATGTATTCATAGAAATCTTGAGAGTTTTTCCTTTACTAACACCAAACTTCTTAACTAGCTCCTTGGTGTACTTGGCCTGGCTGATAAAGATCCCATCTTTCAGCTGCTTTACTTGGAGTCCTAGGAAGAATGTCATTTCTCCCATCATGCTCATCTCAAATTCACTTTGCATCAGTTGAGCGAATCGGGTGCATAGATCTTTGCCTTTTGATCCAAAAATTATGTCATCCACATAAATTTGAACCATTAAGATCTCAGTTGATCGTTCTATTCAAAATAGAGTTCGATCAATGACTCTCTTTTGAAATCCATTTTTTAGCAAAAATGTTGTGAGAGTTTCATACGACGCTCTGGGAGCTTGTTTGAGTCCGTAGAGGGCTTTCTTCAGTTTGTAGACTTGATCACCAATTTCAAAGCCTGACGGTTACTTGACATACACGTCCTCCTTGAGCATTCCTTGAAGAAAAGCACTCTTGACATCCATTTGATAGACTGTGAAATTGAAGTGAGCTGCATAGGCTAGGAACAGTCTGATGGCTTCCAATCTTGCAACTGGTGTGAATGTCTCATTAAAGTCAATCCCTTAACTTTGTGAGTATCCTTTGGCTACCAGTCTAGCCTTATTTCTTGTGATCATTCCTTGTTCATCCAGTTTGTTGTGAAAAACCTATTTTGTACCAATGACCTTCTAGGTTTTTGGTCTATCAACAAGAAACCATACGTCATTCCTTGTGAACTGATTCAGTTCTTCTTGCATGGCCATGATCCAGTCTGAATCTTCTAAGGCTTCTTTGATGTTTGCTGGTTCAGTTTGAGATATGAAGCATGTGAATAATGCATGCTCAGTTGAACTTCTAGTTTGGACTCAACTTCTTGGATCTCCAACTATCTTGTCAGTTGGGTGGCTTCGGAGCCATTTAGGCAATATAGCTTCAGCTGGGTCTTCAGCTGGCTCTTCTGTGGTGACGTCATCAGTCGCCCTTTCATCAGTTGGTTCGGCATTTTCGTCAGTTCTTCCCCCTGTTTCAGTTGTGGGGTTTATGGTCTCAGCACGATTTGTGTCTTCATTGACCAAGTTGTTCTCAACTGATTTAGTACCGATTTCATTGCCTTTTTCTAGTGAAACTTCAAGCCGCTCTGGAACAATGTGATCCACATAGTCCTGCGAGTTCTCAGTTTCACTAGGTAGTACTTGAACTGATGTGTCTATTCTTTCTTTGTTCCTGTAATCATTAGCAAATTCATCAAATACCATATGACATGTTATTTCCACAACAAGGGTTCATTTATTGAACACTCTATAAGCTTGTGCATGAGGAGAGTTATACCCAAGAAATATTCCCTCATCAGCTTTGGCACTGAAAGCTTTCAATTGAGTCTTGCCATTGTTGTGAATATAACATTTACAGCCAAAGATTTTAAAATAGGAGATAGAAGGCATACGACCCTTATACAGCTCATAGGGTGTTTTGTCATGGGCTGCTACAATAGCACTTCGATTTTGAGTATGGCAAGCTGTGTTGACTGCTTCAGCCTAGTAACCTTCAGCTATGTTGGCATCAGCTATCATTGATCGAGCTGCTTCTTTGAGTGTCCGATTACGCTGTTCGGCTACACCATTTTGTTGTGGAGTTCTTGCAGCTGAGTGTTCATGTGTGATTCCAAGCTGGTTGAGAAAGCTGATCATTTGTTGATTCACAAATTCAGTTCCATTGTCGGAGCAAATTCTTTGAACTGATCTTTCTTTTTCAGTTTGTAGCCTTCTGATCAATGCCATTAGCTTGTCATAAGTTTCATCTTTGCTCCTCAAGAATTCCACTCATGTATATCTTGAGAAATCATCAACTACTACCAGAGTGAATCTTTTACCTTTTGGGGTTTGTGGTCTGACTGGACCAAACAAATCCATATATAGTAGTTGGAGGCAATCAGTTGTTCCTGGTGGATGACTCCTATTCTTGAAGGATGATTTAACTTGCTTCTCTTTTTGACATAGCCCACATCGCTTGTTTTCTTGTATATTTCCTTGGGTAGTTCCTCAACTAGCTCTTTCTTGACTAGGTAGTTGATTGTTTTGAAGTTGAGGTGGTTTAGTCGTCGATGCCATAGCCAGCTTGCTTCAGTTGATCCTTTTGAAAGGAAGCAAGCTTCTGAGTAGCCGGTTGACCAGTCAACAATGTACATGTTGCCTCTTCTTATGCCAGTGAGAAGAATTACTCCAGTTGACTTGTCTTTTATGCTGCAGGAGTCTTTAGTGAAGTCAATTGAGTAGCCATTGTCGCACAGCTGACTGATGCTGAGTAGTTTGTGTTTTAGTCCATCTACGTGGGAGACTCTATTTACCATAACTTTTTCTTTGACCACGAACCCTTCTCCAATGGTTCGACTTTTAGAGTTGTCTCCAAATGTGACAAGTAGACCTTTGACTTTTTCATAACCGTCGAGATCTTCTCTGTCTCCGGTCATGTGCTTGGAGCATCCGCTATCTAGATACCAAATGTCTTTGGCTTTCTTCATAGATAGGATGCTCTTGTCCTGCAAAAATAAGGATTAGTTTTTAGCGACCCATTTCATATCGGGTCCTTGTTGATACATCAAGTTCTTTGGAATCCAAACTTGCCAAACTTTTGGCTTCTTATCATTCAGAGATCCAACTAACTTAGATCGCCTGATCAGTTTAGATTTTCTCTCAACTCTTCTATTCTGATTTGAATCAGTTGAGTGATACCTGCGTTGAGAGTTAGTTGGATAAAACAATTCAACTAAAATGCTTTGGTCTTGAGACCTTTGAGTTCTGTGATCAGACCAGTGTTTTGTATGTTTCCAGTTTATTGGATTGAACCTTTTTGGCTCATTTCTGGAATCCAGGTACTCATTATAGTGATGGTAGAGTTCAAACAAGTTTAGTTGATCTCTTCTATAGGTGTTCTGATTGAACTTCTTGGTAGGATAGGCTTGAGATCCAAACTGATTTTTCTTTCTAAAGAAGTTTGTCTTGGGGGCATTCTTTGTTGAAATGGTGGTCTTTGTTGAACTGGAGGCTTTGAACGAGTGAATTGATTTGATTGAGCTGATGGTCTTTTTTGGAAGTTGGGCTTCAGTTGGCCTGGTGTTTTTATTTGGTAGAACTAACCAAATTATCTAGGCTGAGTTTGAGGAGTTTTCAATATTCCTTTTCCTTTAGTTGACTCAGCTAGCTGATCATGAGATCTAGTGAACTCTTTTAGGATTCTCTTATCACTGGGTTGGGCAATTGCTTTTCCTTTCTCTAGGGCAGTGAACTTGCTATATCCTAGCCCTGAGCTGCTAGTTCCAGTTCTTTGATGATTTAATATCTCATCTAAAGTTTGAGATCCCTTTTTGAACTTCAGAGTTACTTTTTCTCTTTCATGGATCTTTTGCTTGAGTTTTTGATTTTCAGCCTCTAGATTAGCAGTTCTCAATTTCAATTTCTCAAATTCTATAAACTGAGACTCAAGATAATTCAATCTTTCATGATTAATGCTCAGTTTTCTAACTTTATTTCTCAGTTCATCATTTTCATCTTTCAGTTCAACATGCAAGCAGGATATTGAAGCTAATTGATCTTCTAGCATCATAAGTTTCATGTCAAGTTCATTTCTAGAAACAGTTGCTTCATTAATATGATAGAAGGAGGTTTGAGAATCAGCTGTAGTAACCTCTTCATCATTGTCAGCCATGAGGCAAAATAGCGCTTCGTCATCTGAGCTGTAGCCGTCAGAATAAATTCCAGATGGATAGTCTGAATCGTCTAGCATGACATTTTTATAATTTGCAACCATTGCTTCCCTTTTGAAGAAGCTTCTCCTCACCTTGGCTTTCTTGTCTTCAAGGAGTTCGAGACATTCAAATATGTAATGTCCTTGTTTGTGGCAGTGAAAACATTCTCCAAGATTTCGGTTGCCATCCCTAAATAGTTCAGCTGACCATTCAGCTGGTTGATGAGTTCTCTCATCTATTAGGATTTCATCAGTTTGAGGTGGAACTGATTGTTTATCTCGAACTCTCTTCAAATTCTCTAGCAACCTGGTGACTGATTGGATTTGATCGTTGATATCTTCAGTAAGATTCTCCTTCTTTTCAGTTGCTTCTCTTTTTTATTCAGTTGAAGATCCGCCTTGATTTTCTTTGGCTGGTGAGCTCCTAGGTCGGAAGTTGTTCCTTCCTCGAGTGTCTTTAAACCGGTTCCTTTCACCATAGAAAGCTGCATCTTGAGCTAACGATGTTGATGCTTCCTTCTTTCGGTTTAGACTGTACTCATGAGCTTTGAGAGAACTAAATAGTTCCCTTGGAGTGATGCTATTTAGATTTCTTGATTCCTTTGTAGCTATCACTTTCATATCCTATTCTTCAGTAAGATTATCCAATATCTTGGAATTCATCTCAGAATTGGGATAACTTCTCCTTAGGTTGTTCATCTCACTGATGATGCCCAGAAATCTGGTTTCAAGGCTTGAGATGGACTCCTCTGGCTGCATTTTGAAGGATTCATATCTGTCGACTGCCAGTTGGAGCTTGTTTCCTTTGATGGCTTCAGACTCTTTGAATAGATCTGCTAGTAGGTCCCATATCTCCTTGGCAATTGTGCAGTTCTTTGTATCCTTCATTCTGTCTTCATCTAGAGTTTGGAATAATGCAGCTTGAGCTACGAACACTAGATTTTTTTGCTTTTTCTCTTCACTGGTGAGAAGATTAGTTGGTTTTGGAATCCTTGCCGGTTGATTGATATCAACTATGTGAGCATCATTGTCCATCATGATGATAATTGGACCATTTTCGATGACTTCCCACATATTCTCATGAATTGAGCAGAGATGAGCCTTCATTCTCCTGCTCCAGTTATCATAATTCTCAACTGAAAACAAAGGTAGCTTATGGTTTCCCATAGCTGAAATGTTAGCACAAATAAGTAGATCTGATTCAGTTGAGCTGCAGAAACGGCTGATCCTTAGAATCAAACACTCTGATACCACTTGTTAGTCCCGGGTGAGTCGATATCAGTTTAGAGGGGGGGTGAATAAACTGATTAAAACTTTTTACTTCAAATGCGGAATAACTGGGCCCTTTGACTCGCTTAGTAAAACTTATCTATGCACAAACTCATTGATCAGTTAAGACAGTTTGAGTGCGGCTTGTGTGATATTGTGTGCAGTTCAAAGATATGCAATAACCAAAATAGTACAACACACAAACGATTTATAGAGGTTCGAAGTCTCAAAATTCTACGTCATCTCTTCCTTCCGCAGAAGGGCAACTTCACTATATAACTTGAGTTTCTTTACAAATTATATAATGAAGGACAGTTGGCTGAACCTGGTAACTGCTCGCTACCTCAGCGGGTCGACGGCTCACACTTGAAGTCCCTAACTGCTCGCTAGGAAGGTAGGTGCTATTGTCATCTTTACAAGGTTTTA
The DNA here is from genome assembly GCA_026008535.1 of Perilla frutescens. Lineage (NCBI taxonomy): Eukaryota > Viridiplantae > Streptophyta > Magnoliopsida > Lamiales > Lamiaceae > Perilla > Perilla frutescens. The sequence continues at coordinate 38,609,133 of BRKX01000012.1, forward strand.
GATCTCTTTCGATCTTCAAGAGGTTAGTCTTGAACAGATGGTATCAACTGATGTGCTCCTTCAGTTGAGCTAGGTAGTTGATCGTTGTATAGCTGAAACTGAGAAGACTGCCCTGGCTGGATTGTCAACAGCTGGCTGATTATCTTGACTCTATGAATTTCTTCTTCTCAGTTGGAATCTCGCAATTTCTATCAAATGCTGAACTTGAGCTTGAGTGGGAGGGAGAAAGAAAAGTTCTTGCTTGAATATGCAAAATTTGTGTAGGCTAAGGATTCTTTTTGGCAGAGTGTGTTTAAACTCTGATTCACTCGTCTTTTATATAGGAGTGATTTTATGACCATTGAGTTCCATTGTCCACTAATCGTTGGCTCTGTTGGCTCATTAATGGAAGATGGTCTTTAATGTTCGCTCGGAGCTTTTGGTTGAAGTAGCCGTTACTCTGCCAATCGATGTTCATTGGATATTTAATTCCAGGATCTTTGTTGAAGCATTTATTTCAAGATTCGACAGTTTGAGCAATAAACTCCAGGATTCTTTGGCTTCAGCTTTCTTGGCAGTTTTGAGTCCTAGTTGGCAGTTCTGGACTTGTCAGCTCAGTTTAGTTATTGCTCCAGTTAGCAGTTCTGAGCTTGTCAGCTAAGTTTGATTATTGCTCCAGTTGGCAGTTCTTAGCTTGTCAGCTGAGTTTGACTATTGCTCCAGTTGGTAGTTCTGAGCTCGTCAGTTGAGCTTGTCAGCTGAGTTTGGTTATTGCTCCAGTTGGCAGTTTTGAGCTCGTCAGCTGAGCTTGTCAGCTGAGTTTGGCTATTACTCTAGTTGGCAGTTTTGAGCTTGTCAGCTGAGTTTGGCTATTACTCCAGTTGGCAGTTTTGAGCTTTTATTTCTCCAGTTCGACTGATCTCAAGTTCTTGGCTATCTTGTCAGCTTGACTGATTTCTCTTGAGCTTTCTTGTCAGCTTGACTAATCACAAGCTGGTTGTCTACAGTTCTAGCCTTCAGCTGATCTGTCTTATTTACTTCAGTTTGGCCATCAGTTGGACACCTCCAGTCTCTTGCTTAAACTGATGTTTTATCAGTTTCTTCAGTCTTTACTCAGTTCTTTTCTCCATCAGCTTAACTGACTTAGATGTCAGTTTGTTTCGACTGGTTCGACTTTTTGACTTCACAGTTGAGTTGACTTCTGACTGGATGACATATCCTTCAGCTTGTAGACCATACTTCAGATTGGTTGACTTTGACTTTACTTGAGTTCCTTTTTGATGCCCTGGATTGGTCAGCTCCGATCTACAACTTGAATTTTAGTCAGTTTTTCATAAATAATTTTGACATCTCATCAAAACCTAATCTATGGGTTCCTTGATAGTTTTTCCTAACACTGTTATTCCTTGGTGTGAACCAGCATTGAGACGTATACTATTTAAAAGATATACGAGTCTAGTTTCATTAAAAAAAATAGATAAGGTCCAATTTGACTCCTAAATTATTTCCTGATGAGCATTCTGATCTTTAAATTAAATTTGGTCCCGGTTAGTCCCTTGAACTTTTAAACTTAGCACAGTTATCCCCTTGAACTTTTGAACTTAACTCAGTTAACCACTTCAAGATAAAAAATATCTGTTTTGGTTGTTTCTAAATAAAATAAAAAGAAAAGAAAAATCCATAACTATTATCCCCCCCCAAAAAAAATTTAAGAATACACAAGCATTTCTCATTCAACATTTCCAAATACATATATTTAAGCTTGCATAATTTGAAGAAAATATAAATTAATGAATTAATAGACATCACATTATCATTAAATTAATTCACTATAAAAACAATCCGAAAAATACTTCATTTCTTTTATAAAAACAATCCAAAAAATATGGATTGAATTAGAAGCATGAGGAATAAATAACTTGAATTTGTGAGGCCGATGTAGGCATGACACTGTGTGAAAATGGTTTAGGTCGTGTATTTGATCTATTTGTTACACTAAAGTGTATTAAGCTAATTGATGTGGTTGATCACCCATTAATTAGAATTGGGCATGCTAAATCTATGCATGATCAAGGAATCGTAGCTATGTGTTGCTAATAAAGGGACGGGGTACATGACGGTGTAATATGGGCACTCTAAGAGATCAATGTCTGTAATAAATTTGGGTTGTTTAGGGCATAATGTTACTTTGTTACTTACAATCAATAGAGAGATAGGGGTTAGGTAACAAGTTAGGAGCTAGGGGATGAGAGATCACATTTAGTCTAAACTGAAAGAATCGATTGGTCACAATGTAAGGAACCTCATAGCTATATCTACTGTGACGATAAGATTGGTGACAAGCCCAAATTCTTTTGTATTTTTAGAGTCTTTTTTCTTATTCTTTTTTCCTTAATATTTTCTTCTTTCGAGTCGGAAAGAGCCAGAAAAATGAGTAAGGGAACAACGATAACAACAACAGACGTTGTGGGCATTTGGAGCTTAATACGATAATGTATGCACAATGCTGATTTTCACAATACCAAACTCCATGAAAGTGTAATGGACTCGGTTGTATCTCTTGAATTTTTAGATTTTTTTTCTCCCTATTTTGAAGATCTTGTATGAATTTATGTTATGATAACTGGTGTTGGGAAAATTGTTGGAAAAGCCCCAACTAATGGTTTTGATGAAATGTCAAAACATATGTGATGATCTAATGAAAAACTGCAGGTTATTCGAAGCTAGAAATCAGGGGTATTGACCAAATAAGACTTCAGACAAAGTCCAGCTGAAACGAGAGTCAGCCGTCTTGAAACATGGTCAACTAGCTTAAAATGATGCCTTGATCAGACCAGTCAGAATCAACTCTTCAAAGCTTAAAAAGCTAGAGGGGGAAGAGAACTTTGGAGACTGGTAGGCATCCACAGATGAGTAACCATCAGTCTAGCTGAAAGCCAAGAAAGATTGATGAGAGCAGAGCCAGCTTGAAAAACTGAAACTAAACTGATCATCAACAAAGGCCTCCATTCCACTTCAGATCATCAACCCAACCGAGATCTGAAGCTCACTCAAGGTCAGTCCCGCAGAGAAGGCCGTCAGTTCAAAACATGCTATCAGCTCAACAAAGAGCTACAACCTCTTCCAGATAGGCCTATCCTCAAAGGCCAGCTGTACATCAACCTGGGAGTTCTTCAAATCCCAAGAGAAATGTGCACACAAGATTGTACTATGCACGACAGCATAATCCAATCTCTCTGGAAGAATTTACTCCAAGTGACTTTATAACCCAGTATGATGAGTATTTGAACTCAAGGGATCAACTGGCAGTCAATCCCAATCATAACTGATTTGGAAAACAGCCACCTCACAAAGGCCAAAAAGCTCAGAGTCAAAGGCCTATCAAAAACTGGCCAAGACAAAGAGTAACAAAGTCATAAGATGAGAGGATATTAGTTGAAGCCTTCTATCCTAACACTCATCGGAGGTACAGATCAATGGACCCAACTCTCAGTCGAAGAGTTACAAGAAGTCCAAGATTGATCAGGAGATCTAATTCTGAATGATCTCTTAACCAAGAAAAGCCAAAAGTGTGGCGTATGTGGATTCCCAAGTACTTGATTAACCTCTCAGGACCCGATATTATGCAGGTACCTAAAACTTGACCTTTGTTTTACAGAAAAAGAGCATCCTATCCAAGAAAAAGGTCAAAGATACTTGGTATCTGGATAGCGGGTGCTCAAAATATATGACCGAAGATAAGAATGATCTCGACGGTTACAAAGAGGTTAAGGGACCACTAGTCACTTTTGGAGATAACTCAAAGAGCCAAACCATTGGAGAAGGGTTTGTGGTCAAAGGGAAAGTTGTCGTGAATGGCGTGTCACATATTAAAGGACTGAAGCAGAAGCTGCTAAGCATCAGCCAGCTTTGTGATAATAGGTACTCAGTTGACTTCAGTAACAGCTCGTGTAACATCAGAGACAAGTCAACTAGAGCCATACTCTGGACTGGAGTAAGAAAATGCAACATGTATGTTGTTAACTGGTCAACCGGCTATTCAGAAGCTTGCTTTCTCTCTAAAGGATCAACTGAAGCAAGCTGGTTGTGGCATCGAGACTGAACCATCTCAACTTCAAAACGATCAACTACTTGGCCAAGAAAGAGCTTGTTGATGGACTTTCCAAAGAGATCTATAAGAAAACTGGCGTCTGCGGACCATGCCAGAAAGGGAAGCAAGTGAAGTCGTCATTCAAGAATAAAAGCTATCCTCAAGGAACAACTGATATTCTTCAGTTGCTACACATAGACCTGTTTGGACACGTAAAGCCACCAACCCCCAGAGGCAAGAAGTTTACTCTTGTAGTAGTAGATGACTACTCAAGATATACCTGGGTGGAGTTCCTGAGAGGTAAGGATGAGACTTTTGCAAAGCTATCAACATTGATCAGGAGATTGCAAACTGACAAGGGAAAATCAGTTCAAAGGATAAGATTCGACAATGGAACTGAGTTTGTCAATCAACAAATGATTAATTTCTTGAGTGAACTGGGAATCACTCATGAACACTCAGTTGTAAGGATTTCTCAACAGAATGGCATAGCTGAAAGGAGAAATTGCACGTTAAAGGAGGCAGCTAGAGCAATGATAACAGATGCCAACATAGCTAAATGCTATTGGGCAGATGTAGTCAACACAGCCTGCCATACATAGAACAGAAGTGATATAGTCATCACACATGACAAAACACCCTACAAGTTGTTCAAGGATCATAAGCCTTCTATCTCTTACTTTAAGGTATTTGGCTGCAAATGTTACATCCACAACAATGGCAAATCCCAGCTGAAAGCTTTCAGTGCCAAAGCTGATGAGGGGATCTTTCTCGGCTATAATGCCCCTCATTCACATGTCTACAGAGTGTTCAACAAGAGAACACTGGTTGTGGAAGTAACATGTCATGTGGTATTTGATGAACTTGCTGATGAGTACATGAACAAGGAGAAAAAATGTACATCAGTACAAACTTTGCCTAGTGAAAACCTACTGGACTATGTTGATCACATTGTCCCAGAGCAGTTTGAAGCTTCACTAGAAAATGGCATTGAAACTGATTCTAGACCAGTTGAAGATAACTTGGTCAATGAGGACACAAATTGTGGTGAAACCTCAAAAACCCCATAACTGAAACAGGAGGAAGAATCAGTGAAGACGATGAACAAGTCAGAGCCAAGACAGCAGCTGATGGACCAGCCAAAGAATCAGCTGATAGACCAGCTGAAGAATCAACTGATGGAGTAGCCGAAGGATCAGTTGAAAGAGCAATTGATAAACCAGCTGAAGGCGCAGCAGAAGCCACCATACCCAAATGGCTCCAAAGCCATCCAGTCGACAAAATTGTTGGCAACCCAAGAAGCAGAGTCCAAACCAGATGTTCAACTGAGCATGCTATCTTTACATGCTTTATATCGTAGATGGAACCAGCCAATATCAAAGAAGCACTGGAAGATTCAGACTGGATTATTGCGATGCAAGAAGAGCTGAACCAGTTCACAAGAAACAACATCTGATTTCTTGTTGACAGGCCAAAAAACTAAAAAGTCATCGTGACTAAATGGGTCTTTCACAAGAACCTAGATGAACAAGGCATGATCACAAGGAACAAGGCTAGACTGGTAGCTAAAAAGTACTCTCAAAGTGAAGGAATCGACTTTGATGAGACATTCGCGTCAGTTACAAGATTGGAGGCCATCAAATTGTTCCTCACCTATGCAGCTCACAACAATTTCACGGTCTATCAGATGGACATGAAAAAAGCATTCTTGCAAGGAATGCTCAAGGAGGATGTGTATGTCAAGCAACCTCCAGGATTTGAAATTGGAGATCAAGTTTATAAGCTGAAGAAAGCTCTATATGGCTTAAAGCAGATGCCAAGAGCTTGGTATGAAACTGTTTAGTGTATATTTATCCTATTTTATCATAGGCATTTTGTATCTTAGCAGGTGTTTCTCTGTTTTTTGTGTGATTTTTATGTTATTTCCTTCACTTTTGCTCTTTTGGTGAGTTGTGTAGATTTGCACAATTGAGAAAATGGAGGATAAATGACTGCAAAATTTAAGGGATTCAAGATAATGGAAAGATATAGAATCGAATAACAAGTGCGTAGCAAGTTGAATCGGGTCAATAAGCCAAGAAACGAGTGAGAACGAAGCAAAATAGTGGAAGCTGTCGAAAACGGGGCTGAGCACTGTGCGGCCGCGCCCTCACCCGCGACTGCGCGGCCATGCTCTTGGTGGAAGGCCTCCGCAAGTGCGCATGGTGTGCCGACGCGTAAGGTAGCGTGGCTTGCGGGTGCGCGGGGTGCCCAGTTCTGCTTCCCGAATCAGTTTTTCGCACCCGATCAGTTTTGCCACTTTCCCTCATCAGTTCCCGTTTTGATTTAAAGCTCGATTCCTTCATTTCTCACCACATGGCCAGTTGGAAAAATAGATTAGGGGTGGAATTTTGGCACCTATATTTGTAGGGGTTTAATTCCCCTAATTCCTAGCATTTTGATTTTTGTCCCCATATCTTTCCATATCGTTTTGGAAATATCTCACACACTTGCTCTCACTCCATCTCACTCCATCCCACTCTATCTCACTCCATCCCACTCAATCCCACTCAATCCCACCCTCTCTCATCTCACACACAATCTCCCACTTTCTCTCTCTTCCACAAATAAATAAACGATCTCCCCATTCAAAAGGGGGATTCTACCATCTCTCATTTTTTCTTTTCTCTCTATTCACCACTTCATCTACCACTTCTCTTCACCTTCACCACCTTCACCACCGTTCCAAAGAGAGAGAAAGGAGGAGGAGAAGAGGCAAGAGGGCTAGAGCTTGAGGAGGAAGGCCCGAGAAGAGAAGTCCAACTCCAAGCTGTCTGCGGAAGCTAGGCTTGCGGAAGGAGTTCTACTTTGATGATGGCCCGAGAAGAGGAGTCCAACTCCAAGCCACCCGCGGAAACTGAGCTTGAACTAGGATCTCCACTTTGGTAATTCTTCCCTTTAGCTTTAGCCAATTTGTGGGGATTTATCCCAAAACTCTCGAGACAACAAACAATATTGTAAAAGTTGTATGAATTTATCTTTTGGTTTATGAATAAATGACTTTTATGATTATTGTGTGGTTTTGAGCATGGTGTTGGGCTAATTTCTCCATTAGGGGGTGAAAGATCGATTTGATTTTGATTTATGCTTGTGATGGTTGGTTGTTGTTGTTGGAATTGTGATTATCATGTTGAGTACTTGATCACTACTTACCATTGCTAGACTTTAGATGAGACCGGAAGGAGATTCTAAATCCCGACCTAGGTTCCTTCAAAGTTAGGTGAATTGGTTTCATAAGCCTAATATATTGATCTTGCTCGTATGATATAGCGGATAAAGGTTTAATGAATAGACGGTGACAGTAATTGAAGTTAAACCAATTGACGGGTCTATTGTATATTTGAGATCAATATAACCAACTTGAATCAAGCTTAATGAGAAACAAATAAGAAAATCCACACCCTAATGCTCTTCTCATAATCCGATCCTCTATCTTTGTGATTGGTGGTGTTGTTAGTTAGTTTTACTTGCTTTAATTAGGTAGTTTAATAAAAAACCTTTCTTCCTTCGTGATTAGGATGTTTAGGTTGTATTTCGTTTAATGTGCTTGTTAACAATTATGGCATAGAAAGATAATTGCCCACATGAAGCTTTCCTCGAGAGACACGACCCGGGTTAGCTCACCACCCTACAATCGACCCCGTCCTTTTGTGGGGGTGTAGCTGACCGAAAAGAACTACACCATTCAAACAATTGGCACCGTTGCCGGGGACAGCTTTAGGCGTATTACCTTTTTGTGTTATAATTATTTTCGTGTTTGTGCTTTTTTGTTTGCTTAGTGTTTGTGTTTTCGTGTTGTTCTAATTTGTTTTGGTATTTGTGTTTTTGTGTGTCTTGTGTTGTTTTGGTTTTGTTTTGTTCTTTGTGTTTTTATGTTTTTCTTTTAGCTTTCATTTCTTCTTCCCTAGTTGTGTGTGATCTTTTTTCTTGTTTAAATCTGTGTATGCAAGGTTAAAGATGTCTAAATAGGAAGCTAGCCCTGCGTTCAAAAAACATTCACAGACCAAGGAGGAGAGGAGTGCCTAACTAGGAAGAGGAAAGTTTGAGTGAAGCTTACTCCTAGAGTAACGAAGCTTGAAATGAAGGCCAACTATGGGAGCACGGCTTCGAGCCGATCATGCTCAATGATCCTCATGATAATCTACTAAGGCTCTGTCCAGCTCGGGACATTAAAATGAGCGCTGCATGGGAGGCAACCCATGATTTTATTACTTTCTTGCTTTGTTTTAATTTTTATCTTTTTAGTATGTTTAAGTTTTTATTTTTTTTGTTGTCTCGAAGGACCAAAAAGTTGACAGTTCTCAGCTGGGATTGAACTGATTGAAAAATGGTTAAGTTCAGGACCGCGACGGGAGGAGACTCTCGACTTGAAGACTCCGCGAGCGCACCTGCGCAGCCCTAAGGTTGAGCACAAAGTGCCGCGAGCGCGGCACAGGTCACGGGCGCGCACCTTGCCACCACACCTGTACCGCGCACGCGTGCGGCTCCCTCCACCAGCGCTGACCCCTGACGCCGCCTCTCCCACCATGAGCCAGTGTCGCCACAAGCGCGCGCCTTCTCTTGCCTGCAAGTACTGGACTTCCCACGTCCGCGACACCTCACCTTCTATAAAAAAGACTCCAGTTCAACCCTACTTCTCACAAGTCCCACGGCCACCTCCACCACATTTTCAGCCACCAAGAGCAGTGAAGTTGTTTTATTTATTACTTTCTAATTTTCGTATTATTTTCCTAGTTCGTTGTTTGTTGTTCGTGTTGTTTTGTAGGAACCTGCGCCTGTCGCTGGTCTTCTACATTCTGTAATGTTTCCTCTTCCCTTAAAATTCTTGCATTAAGGACAATGCATGATTTAAGTGTGGGGGGTGATCTTATGTTATAATTTATGTTATGTTATATGTTTTTAGGATGATTTTTTTTTTCTTTTTGTTGAATTTTGAAATTATGTTGAATTTTAAAATTTTATTTCAAAAATGTTATGTGTCGTTTTTATTTTGTTTTGATTATGTTTTATCTGTGGATACCCGCACTTAGCATGATTTGTTTTATTTAATTGTCAAACTTGGTTATTTGGAATATGAATCTTCAAGGGATTATTGTTAAGATGATCATGGTGCATGAAATCATTCCCATTATTTCATTGTAGAATGTGAATTGTCTTGAAGAATGATTATATTTACATGATTTGTGTTGTGGGGTCTCGTCCTCTAAGAATTTGAAGGATTGATTCATTCTCTTGTCAAATATGTCAATTATACTTTAAAAAAAAAACATTCTCTCCTCTAACTTCCTATCATGTATTTTATATAAAAAAAAGAAGAAATGAATGCAAAAAATGAATAAAATGTTATGTATGTTTTAATAAAGTGAGGATAATAAGGATTTCTGCTCCTCTAGTCGTCTAATTGACTATGAGCATGGGAAACCACACAAGGACACTAGGGATTTTATCCTTAAGGATTAAACCTTGTGAATTTTGATCCATATCCTCTTGTTTAATTGTTCTAATAAATTGGATTGCACTTTGGATTCTACTCCTATCATGTGTGTCATTCCTTTGAATATATCCATGATGAGTATGGAAAATCACGTTAGGAAGCTCGATTCAACCCGATGATTTCACCTAACGAATTATATCCTTTGGGTGCATTCCTGAGTTATTTTTGAATAAAGTGTGGGAGAGTTAGTGAGAAGAATGTTCTATAGGAAAATTGTTGCATTTTGCCTTGAGAACATCTTGCCTGCTTATTCTCATTGGAAGAGCCACATACCTTGTTTTATAAATGTGTCATTCTCTTCAATGATAAGCTTTCTAGTTTGAAATAGTGTGTAATGTTCTAGTGTGCATGATCTTCTTGGGGGCAATTCCTTCTTGCTTCATATCTTGAATGATTTTGTTTGCTTGAGGACAAGCAAAAGGTTAAGTATGGGGGATTTGTTTAGTGTATATTTGTCCTATTTTATCATAGGCATTTTGTATCTTTAGTAGGTTTTTCTCTTTTGTTTTTGTGTGATTTTTATGTTATTTCCTTCACTTTTGCTCTTTGGGTGAGTTGTATAGATTTGCACAATATCTTGAGAAAATGGAGGATAAATGACTGCAAAATTTGAGGGATTCAAGATAATGGAAAGATAGAGAATCGAATAAGGAGCGCGTAGCAAGTTGAATCGGGTTAATCAGCCAAAAAAGAGTGAGAACGAAGCAAAATAGTGGAAGCTACTGAAAACGGGGCTGAGCACTGCGCGGCCGCGCCCTCACCTGTGACCGCGCAGCCATGCTCTCGGTGGAAGGCCCCCATGAGCACACATGGCGTGCCGACGCGCAAGGTAGTGCGGCCCGCGGGTGTGCAGCACCCCGCCGGTGCGCGGGGTACCCAGTTCAGCCTCCCGAATCAGTTTTTCGCACCCGATCAGTTTTGCCACTCTCCCTCATCAGTTTCCGTTTTGAATCAAAGCTCGATTCCTTCATTTCTCACCACATGGCCAGCTGGAAAAATAGATTAGGGGTGGACTTTTGGCACCTAGATTTGTAGGGGCTTAATTCCCCTAATTCTTAGCCTTTTGATTTTTGTCCCCAAATCTTCCAACAAATCTTCCCTCTTTTCTCCCATATCTTTCCATATCTTTTTGGAAATATCTCACACACTTGCTCTCACTCCATCTCACTCCATCCCACTCCATCTCACTTCATCCCACTTAATCCCACTCTCTCTCATCTCACACACACAATCGTCCACTTTCTCTCTCTTCCACAAATAAATAAACGATCTCCCCATTCAAAAGGGGGATTCTACCATCTTTCATTTTTTTTCTCTCTATTCACCACTTCATCTACTACTTCTCTTCACCTTCACCACCGTTCCAAAGAGAGAGAAAGGATGAGGAGAAGAGGCAAGAGGGCTAGAGCTTAAAGAGGAAGGCTCGAGAAGAGAAGTCAATTCTAAGCCGTCCGCGGAAGCTAGTCTGATGGAAGGAGTTCTATTTTGATGATGGCCCTAGAAGAGGAGTCCAACTCCAAGCCATCCGCGGAAGCTGAGCTTGAACGAGGACCTCCACTTTTGTAATTCTTCCCTTTAGCTTTAGCCCATTTGTGGGGATTTGTCCCAAAACTCTCGAGACAACAAACAATATTGTAAAAGTTTTATGAATTTATCTTTTGGTTTATGAATAAATGACTTTTATGATTATTGTGTGGTTTTGAGCATGGTGTTGGGCTAATTTCTCCATTAGGGGGTGGAGGATCAATTTGATTTTGATTTATGCTTGTGATGGTTGGTTGTTGTTGTTGGAATTGTGATTATCATGTTGAGTACTTGATCACTACTTAGCATTGCTTGGCTTTAGATGAGACCGGAAGGAGATTCTAAATCCCGACCTAGGTTCCTTCAACGTTAGGTGAATTGGGTCCATAAGCCTAATATATTGATCTTACTTATATGATATAGATGATAGAAGTTTAATGGATAGATGGTGACAGTAATTGAAGTTAAACCAATTGACGGGTCTATTATATGTTTGAGATCAATATAACCAACTTGAATCAAGCTTAATGAGAAACAAATGAGAAAATCCACACCTTAATGCTCTTCTCATAATTCGATCCTCTATCTTTGTGATTGGTGGTGTTGTTAGTTAGTTTTACTTGTTTTAATTAAGGCAGTTTAATAAAAACCCTTCCTTCCTTCGTGATTAGGATGTTTAGGTTGTATTTCATTTAATGTACTTGTTAAAAATTATGGCATAGAAAGATAATTTCCCACATGAAGCTTTCCTCGAGAGACATGACTCGAGTTAGCTCACCATCCTACAGTTAACCCCATCCTCTTGTGGGGGTGTAGCCGACCGGAAAGAACTACACCGTTTAAACAGAAACCCTTACAACATTCTTGCTGAAGAATGGGTTTCAAAAATGAGTCATCAATCGTACTCTATTCAGAATAGAACGATCAGCTGAGATCTTAATAGTCCAAATTTATGTGGATGACATAATTTTTGGATCAAAGAGTAAAGATCTCTACACTCGATTCGCTCAACTGATGCAAAGTGAATTCGAGATGAGCATGATGGGAGAAATGACATTTTTCCTAGGACTCCAAGTAAAGCAGCTGGAAGACGGAATCTTCATCAGTCAAGCTAAATATACCAAAGAGCTTGTTAAGAAGTTTGGAACCGATAAGGGAAAACTCTCAAAATTCCAATGAATATATCAGTGCAGCTGGCCCTTGATGAAGAAGGAGAATCAGTCAGCCAGACGCACTACAGAGGAATCATTGGATCCCTTCTCTACCTAACTACCAGCTGACCGGACATTTCCTACTCAGTCGGACTGTGTGCAAGGTTCCAAGCCAACCCGAAGAAGAGTAATCTCGAAGCAGCAAAGATGATCATGAAATACCTCAAAGGAACCGTAAATCTTGGGTTATGGTATCCCAAAGATGATAGCTTGAGTCTTATCGGCTACTCAAACTCAGACTTCGGAGGATCAAGATGGACAGAAAAAGTACCAGTGGAACATGTCAGTTTCTTAGGAACAAACTGATATCCTGGTTTAGCAAGAAGCAACACTCAGTTACCACGTCAACAACTGAAGTCGAGTATGTAGCTGCTGGAAGCTGCTGTGCTCAAATCCTATGGATGAAGCAACATCTAAAGGATTATAAGGTGGAGACTGAAAAAGTGCCAATCTACTGTGATAACAATAGTGCTATTGCAATATCTCAAAATCCAGTATTGCATTCAAGGATGAAGCACATTGATATCAGGCACCACTTCATCAGAGATCACATCGAGAAGAAAGATATATCCATCAAATATGTTAACACGGAGAAGCAGATAGCTGATATCTTCACCAACCATTGCCAGAAGCTAGATTTATGGAGTTGTGCATCCAACTAGATTTGCTCGAACTAGCTTCAAATGAGGATGATGATCAGCCAAGAGAAGGAGTGAAGAGGAACACTCAAGCTGAAGACGAGAACTGACTCAAAATGGCATCAGTTAGTTAAGCTTTGGAGCTTAAACTGATGAGACCAAATCAGTTCAGAGGAAATGGCTAAGGCTAAATAAAAGCTGAAGGATGAAGATGAGGAAACTGATCGCAGAAGGCATCAGTTCTCAACCAGTCATGTCCAACTGATGAGAGCAGTTGAATCCAGAATTGACTGATGAAAGCAAAGCTTTAGCTGAAGGAAGCAGCTGAAAAAGCTTAGGCGGAGCAAACTGAGAAGATAGCTCAAGCTGACAAAACAAGGAGTCAAGGCTAAAGAGACTCCAACTGGAACTGATCAATCCAAGCCGAGGAAATCATCAGTCGCAAGGCCAACTGATGACGTTAGCAGCTCAATGCCACGCGAAGACTGGAGAAGAGCCATAATCAGATAAGTTCAAAGTTGAATTTATTACTGAACGATAAAATGATGTGTCATCTCAATATTACCGTTGGACCCACTCTCTCTCCTCATTAATCTCAATGGATAAATTTAAAATTAAAATTGACGGATTAATCAGAACCGTTCGATTTTGATTTTAACTCAAATTCTTCTTACTGTTGGATACACCGCTCGCTTGAGTCTATAAATAGGTTAGCTGTTTTCCCCTAAATCACCCACACAGCTGACCAAAGAACTCAAGCACTCAGTCTCTCTCTCTCTCTCTCAAAATTCATCCAGAATCCCCATTCTATTCAGCCTTCCAAATCTCCCCAAAACCCATTTCTCAATGGCCCAATACTCCTCCAACCTCCACCGAAAACCACATAACTTCAGACTTTCCAGCGAAGACTCAGGAGTCTTTTGCAAGGATCTAGGTCACGACAAGATACTAAGCCCAGCCAATAGCAGACAGTTCACCAAATCCTCACCGATGGGTCAATTGATCTTCGCTCTGATTGAAGACGTAAAACTAAAGACATACACGGAAAGTGCTCCTACAAAAGTGTATCCAGAGACAATGGCGGAGTTCTTTTTCAACTCATTTAGTAAGAAAGACTCTTGGATAATCTTCAGTGAAGTAAGGGGTACTCAAATCCTAATCACCCCTTCGGTCCTAAGAAATATTTTTAGATTACTAGAAGAATGAGACAACCTTGAGGAAACAGCAGTAAATGCCCGTTTCTGCTTCAACAGTCGGGCAATGAATCCTGTAGCAGAAAACTTCCAAATCAATCATCAGACATCCAAATTCCAAAAGAAATTCCAAGTGTTAGCAGTTGTGGCCACACAGATGATGGTAGGATCGTGCGAAGGCCACGATGAAATGTCAGAATTAAAATATAAGATCTGCCATGCTATCTAGGAGACTAGAGCAATAGACTGGTCATCATTTCTCTTTAAGCACCTGAAAAGGTTTGTAGACATTGTGGAAAGAGAAACAAAATGCAGATTATGCTTTCCACAAAAGAATTAAAATATAAGATCTGCAATGCTATCTAGGAGACTAGAGCAATAGACTGGTCATCATTTCTCTTTAAGCAGCTGAAAAGGTTTGTAGACATTGTGGAAAGAGAAACAAAATGTAGATTATGCTTTCCACAAAAGATATATTACATCAACAGAGTCAGCTTTATCCTAGAAAAGCTGCTTCCCGATTTGATGGCAGAGGAAGTGAAGCATCAACTAGTAGATCCTGATGATTTCGTTCTAAAAGTGGCAGAATGAGCAATGCCACCACTGATGATCAGAGAGCCACAAGAACGACTGAGGCAGAAGCAGATTCCATCTGCTCCAAAAATAAGGGGGAAATGGAAAACCAAGATGGCAGAATCGGTAGTTCAATCAACCTCTGATTCAGATGATGTTCTCCTTGTTGTTGAAAAGTACAAGTCCTCAGGAGAAAGGGATGATGGCAGAAGGGACTCCAGGAAGAGTCCAACTGACAAGAGAGATGTGTCTCCAATTCAGTTTGAATTAGTTAAAAAGCCAATTGCAGGATATCAGATTGCAGAGCATCAGCTGAAAACTGATCATAAGACTGGAGCGCATCAGCCGACTGTGGAAGAAACTCAACTACAAGCCCAACAAACCAAAAGAAAGTGGTCAGGAAAAGCATCAACCCAAATCAAAGCACTAATCAAGTGCATGAAGGAACATGTAAAGCTGCTCTCTGATTCTATCATGAAACTGGAAGCGTACTCTGGAAATGAAGATTCTGAAGAAGACTCTTCAAGTGAAAACACTCCAGACAGCTCTAGAAAATTAAAGAAAAAGAAAAACTGAATGTAAGAAAACCTGAAGACTTATGTAGTCAGCTGACTAGACGTCTTAGGACAACTTCTTGTAAATCAGTCTATTTCTTAATTTTCTAGTAAAAATATCTTTTGCTCAAATAAATACTTGTGTCAGTATTTATTGTTTTTGACCGTTGGTCCTAAGCCAAAAATCAAAAGCCAAAGGAAAATGACAAGGGGCTATTTAATTCTTTCAACCAACAAAAATTTATGAGTCATTCCTCTCACTCATAAATCTCCTTGCTCAAAATTTTGAGAGAATACAGAAGCACAATTTACCTACTCTTTCAAAAACCATCTTCCAAAAAGAGTATTCTCTCTCTCTCAAAAGGTTCAATTCAAAATCAGCCAAAATTTTCAAAAAATGGCTGAATCATTCAAAGCTCTTACTTCCTCCAAAGAGAAAATGATGAGAGATAAATTTCTGGAAAGACAGAAATTTCAATTGATTCTTAAGGAATCAAACAACCCATTTCTTCTGGTCAATCTCCACAAGACCGGAATTCTGCACTACCTTGAAACTCCTCCAAGATTTTTCAGACAAGACTTGGTCGGTGGGTTCTTGCTTCAAGAAAAGGTCTCTGCAGATGGGAAGATTATACACTCAGTGATTCAAGGAAACAAACTCCATATCACTGAAAGAAAGATTGCAGAAATCTTTCAACTTCCGAGAAAGGGTTCCGGGGTTCAAGATCTGAAAGATTCAGCTGAACCATACTGGAAAGAATGGCGCACTTTAACTTGTACCAAGCAATTCAGTTTTACCACAACTAAGACTGATTTGAAGCCCGAGTATGGAGTTATACTCGATGTCATGAACAAAATGATGTTCGGCGCCATTGGAAGCTTGAGTCAATTAACTCAAGAATGATACAAGGTAATGATAGACCTTGTTGAAGGATTGGAAGCAAATTGGGCAGAATTTGTATTCTCCCAATTCAAGCATCAAGTCATCAAAGTTGCCGACTCAAAGAAGACTGGGAAATTTGAGTCCAAAGTATGAATCTTCCAAATGATGACGCACTGCCTGTTTTCATCTCTGACTGGATTCCCGAGAAAGGAAACGCACATCTTCAGTCACTCAAGAAGAAGAGGAGATCCAAAGCCAAAACTGGCAATACAACTTCAAGCAGCTCAACTGCCAATGAAGTTCCTTCACCACACTCCAAGAATGGATCATTAGTTGACTCCAATCCCTGCACTGATCCAGATGAGCTCATTCTCTTCATTGGAATCCCTTATCCTAATTATGGAGCTGACTACTTCAGGAGAACTTGTCCTCCTCTTTAGCTGACTGAAGAAAATATTCGCACTTTCTACAGTGGCGAATATGTAGTCAAGAGTGCACAGAAGGATGTAACAAATGTCCTTCTCACTCACTTCATCAATGTTGCCAAGCAAGACAATCAGTTGTTCAAACAACTGCATCGATACTTCTACTGGTATAACTAGAGACATTCTATGTCAATCCAGTCACAATTCTTGCTAATTACCTTTCATGGCATGAGCTTTTAGCAACGTGAAGAGACTTGGAGCATCAAATGGATTGGGGTTTCAAATCCATTTCCTCCAACTACTATGCAAGTCCAGCGGATTATGAAGCATCGACTTGATAATAACATTCCAGCTGATGTTCAAGCCAGCTTGAGATCACAAGAAGTTGCAACTAAAGAGCAGTTTGTCAATGATTCAGTCGATCAATGCTGCCTAAAACTGAATTCTGATCCAATTCAGTCGGAAGAGGCATCACTACAAGCTGTGGGTGCCACAGAAATGATAGATCAAGCTCTATCTCATACTGAAATCATGGTGACCCCAAGGAGTCAACACCGTAGACAAAAAGGAGCCAATGACGATGAAGATACTGCAACATCACCAGATCTCCTATCCCGAAACTATGTTACTCATCTTAGCAAGTCTTGCTCAAGAGCTGCTAAACTGATGGAAAACCAGTCCAGCTCATCCTGCAGAGGAATTAAAGAGCTGACCACCTTGAAGCTGACCACCTTGAAGCTGACCACCTCAGCAGTTGCTCTTAAGCAACTTCAGCAAGCTCAGATTGCAGTCAGAACTGATCCTTTTAAGGACATCCTCAGTTCAGCTTTCGAAAGGAAAAAGGTCAAACAACTCCAGAGAATGCGGAGAAGCTAGCCCCGTCTGACCACTCAAGAAGAGGAAACAGACGAAAAGTCAATCAGAAGCTGACCAACAAAACTGATCAAATTAGTTTAAAAGGCATATCATCAGTTCAGCAGGAAACTGACGCTCAAGCAAGCCCCCCCACCTCTCATCAGTTGCATGATCAATCCTCCATGATAAGCTTCTCTACTCTCTATTCTCTATTCCTCAAGCTTATTTTTTAAAAAGTTACCGTTACAACTTCAAAATAAGCTTACTATTCATCTAAAGTTTCCATTAAAGTCTCTATGCTGAGCATTAAAGTATAAAGAGACAAATTTTCTAAGGGATATAAATAGCAAATCTTTTGGAAATTTTTTTTGCTATTTATGGCAACTACCCAGATTTTCAAAACCCTCAGATCTTAGCCGCTTGATCAAAAAGCAATAGTCTAAGTGGACAGCTGAGATGCATGCATATCAAGCTTGAAAGGATAAGTATCTTGACCACGAGTATCTTCATGGCTCGAATAAGTCCAGGGAAGACTAGCATGATCCTTCACTTGTTGAAGACATGCGGGCTCTTGTCGTTCATGACAACTAAGCCCAAGTGGAAGCATCTCTCGCTTTTAGCTGAGTTCTACTACAATGCGGAGATCAGATGAGACAACATAATGTCTGTTGTCTACAATAAGGTTATCACTATCGATAAAGATGTGTTAACCGATCTGTTCCAGCTCCCTGATAAAGGCCAGTAGGTGCATGAACTCGCGCTCCCATCTAAGTTGGCACTGTGGAATGGCTGGAAGCTTCCACATATCGATCATAGAGACTTTTCAAATAATTTGAAAGATACTCTCCCTCCAACAATAGTCCAGATCATGGACATTGTGATGCATACTTTTTTCAACAGCATCACAAATGCGCAGTTTAACGACAACACCGCTCACCTCATGGCCGCCATATATTATGGATGCAAGGCTGATTGGGCATCCTTTATATTGGCTCAGCTTCACATACATGTGAAGCGTGCTGAGATCGATCTAACCTCTGGAACATTTAAAGCCAAGTTAGGATTTGCCAATCGACTCAGTCACATCCTTGAGGAGCAACTTGAAATAATTCCTGGTGGATTCTTTCTCACCAGAAGAGATCTCCTTCTTACAGTTTACATCTACAGAAAACATCGTGGAATAACTGGCCACCCTAGAAAGTTGAGACTTCAGCTGACGGAGGACCCCAGCCCAGCAAAAGGAAAGCAGCCGCTCCTTGACGTTGAACCTCCAGCTGATACAGATCAGTCTACGACTGACAGTGACTCTTTCACTTCTACCAGTGATGAATCAACTGCACCTGCAACCAGCGAGCCTCTCTACATCGCTGCCCCAGAACTTCTGGAAGAAGGCTTCAATGCAAGCCTTGACCATCAGCTGCAGAGCTTTTTTGGTCAAATTGGGGATCTCAGCCCCTTTCTCTTCGAGCATCTTCGAAGATATCTCTAGTATCACTGATGGACATTCCAAGTGGATGATGCCACCATGTTGTACATGGCGGACAAGCGAGGCTACTCATATTAGATCGAGAAAGGACAATGGAGTCAGAGTTGGATGAACTATCCACTCAGTACACCTTCATCTGTTCCGGAAATCATGGATTCCATGATTAAGAGGTTTCAAACCTCGGTGCCTCATGATACACCCCTCCCAAACCATGAACCCTCCAATTCATCAACAACTCATCTTCTAGAGGATCCACTCTTCACCATTCCGGACGAGCCACTTCTCGAACTCACATCAGATTCTACCACCAGACAAGATCTCTTCTCTCTACCTGATCTTGACCAACTGATACCAACTGAGGAGTCTTGCGCATGGCTGTCCACTCCCATACCTGCACCCCAAGCTCCCCACATCATCGGCAACTTGCTGGTCACTTCCTTCTCTCTTCTGCCACAGTTGTCACTACCAAACCATGATTTCCATCAGCTCACCCTTTTGGATGATGCCAAAAAAGAGGAAGGGTATGCTGATGATGGAAAAACATGTGGAAAAGCACATGATGAAAACTGGTAAGGTGATTTAACTCTTTGGTTGAGATCCAAAAAGAAGTACAAAGAGAGGTACAGCTTCAGAGATAAGCTACCTTTTAGGAGGAAGCTGTTCATCAGGGGGAAGTCCAAATTGAGAAATGGCAAGCTCAAAATGGCATTTGGACTTGGGAGAATGCCCAGTTTGAACAATAGTAAAATTGGGGTATCCACAGTATACCGGACATCTCTTCCTATAAGTATGAGATGGGAGAATCGAGCAAAAGAAGAAAGAACTGAGTGGTGAACAGTTCTAACTGAAGAAGGAAGTTAAAATATCAGTTCTTGATATTCTCTTTCTATTACTTCCTTAAATTTCTTCATCTTCTTTGCTCAATCAGTCTCTAAACATGCTCTTTGTTAATAATACAAATACATTCTGATCATGCTGAATGTCTCCCTGAATAGCTTAATGCTTTCTACGTGCTCTGATAAATAAACAAAATCTGAATGATAATCAGAATTGAGCTGCTTTAGAACTGAAACATTTGAAGCTTTTTCAAAGCTGTGCAAACAAGTATTAAGATATCTTTAGGCCACTTAAGCTGCAAATTTTTTCAGTAAGAACCCTGATGCCTGAAAGATAAAACTCGTTAAGCTCAAATGTTATTTTTGTTTACGGCTCTGATACTCATCTATTTTTTCAAAGCTCTGATACTTATGTCAAAGCCTTGATACTCATGAATGTCAAAACTTATAAGCTTTTAAAAGCTATAAGCATCTAAGACTGTTCTTAGGAACATGGTCTGATATTAGCTTTGAAACCAAACACTGGTACAAGCTCAGACGTTCATTCATGAAAGATAACCTCATGCAGTTTTCCATCATCAAACCAACTAGTTTTGACATCATAAAAAATGGGAAAATTGTTGGGAAAATTGTTGGAAAAGCCCCAACTGATGGTTTTGATGAAATATCAAAAAATATGTGATGATCTAATGAAAAAATGATGAAGCCATGGTTAGCAATGATGATTCAAACCTGGAGTTGCAATTTAGAGGTCCAATTATAAGGTTACGAGCTAAGCGTCTACAAGGCTACTTGCAAGCTTATGCTCGAAGGAAGCTAGAGGAAGAGTTGGACGTGCATTGCAGCACCAAGTTAATTACGTTGTTAACTTGTGAAGATGATGATCAAGAGTTGAAGAATAATACATGAAGAAGAGAGCAAGAAGAAGTGCACGTGTGCATGAAGATGTCGACATTCATGGAGCTGATTTTCGCCCTTTAATTTATTTAATTAAGGGTTGATTTTTATCTAGACTATAGTATTTATTTAATTAATTTAGACTATAGTTTAGATCAGTTTTATTTAATTTTTATGAATATTTAATTAATTTAGACTATAGGTTTGACTAGAATTATATTTAAGGCATATTCCTACCTTGAATAGAATTCTAGTTTAGGTATTTTTCTAGTATAGTTAGAAATCCTTTTTGGATCAGATTTTTAGGCCTTTTTTCTTATTAATTTCATCCCCCTTATGTCCTATAAATAGGAGAACCATGTTATATTGATATTTTAGACATTATTGATTAAATTTGTTTTGCATTCAATTTGTGTCTCAACCATTTAAAGCTTTTGATTATTTTCTGTCGAAAATCATCATTCTTGAAGCCTAGCAATTTCAAATATTATTCCAAAGGAACGTTCTAATTCACACGAGGAATTAGGGTGAACTCGCTACGAAGGACAACTTAGCGATTCATTTTCATCGTACAAAATACGCCAAGGATTAATCGGGTTGCAATTTAACAACATTATCATCAACGCCACCATCTTCGACATCCTCCATCATCATCATCAAGTCGTCCATATCACCTTCAAACATTCAGATTCATTCGTGCTTGAGTTCAGGTTCGTTCGAGTCCAATTCCAGATCCGTTCGATGTAAAATTCTATCCAAACCGTAAGTTCATCTAAATCCTATCATACCCTACCTACTCCTATCCTTTCTTCACCATCACACACCTCCCAAATACCTCTTCATTCCAGCCATAAATCACGCCCAAAACAGCCCCTTTTTGTTGGATTTTGTATATCGTTTTTGTGTCATCGTCTAGGTATCTTAATTAGGTCTAGATTGTTTTATTAAATCGTTTGAGTCATTTAATTCTCTGAATTCAGTTCGTTGTATATTTGAGTCATAAGTAGGTTTGAATCCTTCCTTAGTTGGCGTGTTCTTTCCTAGAAGTCTTCCGCGCGTCCTCGTATCCTGTACAACTTATTCGAGTTACATCATAAATTTGGTATCAGAGCTACGTCAGCAAAGCTGGTCGTGGTTCAATCCTACAAGTCAACTTTCTGCCTACGTGTCAGTCCACGTGTCTATTGAGTTGTAATAGACTAGTCATTCATTGAAAAAAAAGCGTAAAAAAAAATTACGGTAAAAAAAAAAGACTGAATCAAAAGGAAAAAAAGAAAGCAAATTCGGATAAAAAAATATATATATCCAATTTTTCAAAAAAAAAAGAGAAGAAAAATCTAATTTGATTCTTGAATTTCCTTTTGAGTTCTAATTTTTAATTTTGGTACTTTCCTTTTAGTCCTAGTCCATAGTTGATAGTTACCTTGTGAGTCTTACTTTATTTTTGGAATTTTCCGTATAGTATAGTTCTTTAGTTGGTAACTTCCTTTGAGTTGTAATTTCATTTTGGTATCTTTCCATCTAGAGTCTAGTCTAATTAAGGTATTTAGATTGTGTCACACTAGTGGTACACATCCAAATCCTTCTCATCCCTTCCTATTTCTTTTCTTTCCTTTTCTTTCCTCTTTTTTTTCCTTTTACCCTAACACATCCGATTTTTCATCTTTTCCTTGTCAATTTTGTTCCCGAACTCCGATTTTTCTCCATAATACCATTCCGGAAGTGGAACTACGAGCCAAACTCCGATTTTTGTCCATAACTATGACCTTCATGTTTCTGAACTTGAGACATTTCCTTATATAGAGATCTACATTAATTGAGTGTACCGTACCGATGAGATTATGGTTCACTCGATGCTGCATCCAACTGCATTACATACCCGTCGATGGATAAGCGACATGCGGCGACTCAATAGTAAAAATTTATTTTAATTGAAAATTCATTTTTTTATTATATTTTAATATAATAATTAACTACGGTTCAGTTAATTTTTTGAATTCCTATGCAGACATCCAATCAAAAAGCTGGCATCCACATTTCTTCAACTTTTTCATCTTCTTCTTCAGATTAACAAACACTACCACGGCCACCGGCGATTTCGCCGGCTCACCGCCGCCAAACTGGTATAAATCTAAAATAGGTCGATCCTTTAAGGTGGGTTTTCCATGAATCCGGAACACAAAGTAATTAAATGAAGAAAAATTTCAATAAGTTATAGTCTCAACCAACAAAATTCTCTGATTTCAAGAAAAAGGAATTTAAATTAAGGACTGAATTTTGACACAAATGGATTGGCAAGAACAAATCAAAGCTCATTACGAAAATATGGAGAATAATCCATATCCACCAAGCTCTTCAAAAATTCTTAGCTCACAATATTCTCCACTTAACTAAACCACATAAATGAACTGCTAGATTTAGAATGTGCAAGAGAGAGAGAGAGAGACAGAGGGACAGCCGGGCTGTAACAGCCCGGTCCCGAGATAGGGTTTAACGAATGGGGACGGGGTGTCATTAAGGGATTAAGGAATAAAGTCGGAAGATTTACAAAAGAGTTTAAGAACAAAGATATGCTTTAGAAGATAGGTGGTGAACTCAGGTTTACTTGGGTTAAAAAGAAAACATGCTTAAGTAGAATGAAATGGCTAACTAATCAGATACCAACAAGCATAAACCCCTTCATAGGTCAGAACAAATAACAGATATCAATGTGAATAAGTCTCTTTATAGGCAAACAGAAGTCATACTCGAGAAACAGAGATAAACATAATATGCATCTTATAAATATTTAATCATGTTTGGGGAAATCATTCATAGAGTCTTGATAATCATAATAGAACAATATACGGAATTAGAAAGAGTGTTTCAGAGTAGCAGATCACATAGTGGGATTTCAAGGGAATATTAGATAATAACAAAACAATCTTGGCAGCCAACCCACATCCACAGCCACCAACATCCTCAGCATCTCAACCTGTAAAACATTTAAAAATGAGGGGGCATGAGCACTAATGTACTCAGTGGGTTTTAGTGAAACACTTTAATAAAATTCCAGATATCCAATAATCAACTGACGGTATATGGAGAGCAAAACGCAAAAGCCCTCCCCATATCCGTAAAATCTTTTCTTTTCTTTTTGGGCCTAATCTGGCTCAAACCTGACGTCAACTGTACCCTTAGACATGCCATATGATAGAAGAGGGGTTACCTCAAATATCCGAACGAGTTTGCGAGGAAAAAACCTAGCAGTGACTCCCTTAAGAGTTCTTGAGCTCAAATCCTGCTTAAGTGAAAAGCTAAGTTCCTTCCTTTCTTAATCTTGCTAGCAACATCAAACTTAGAACAACGTCTAAGGGCTAATCCTTTACTACTGCATGAACTCGGCCTACAAGGGATTTAATGCTACCCTAACAAGGCAAATCTTAGTTCTTAATTCTGCGAGCTTAACAAGCATAAACATTTGATTCCAGGAAAAGAACGTAAATAAATACGAATCGAAACTAAAGATAATTCTAAATATCTCATGCTAAGCATAAGCAATACATTAGTAATTCTATCATTTCTAAACATGCTTGGGAGCTTAAGTAAAATATAATATCTTCCTTTCTCCTTCCTTGTACAGAGATCAATCAGGCAGAGCAAAAATACTTTATTGGATATCTCATTTGCCCTAAGATTTCTAATAACTTAAGATTAAATAATACCCAACTAATATTTCCTTAGCTCGGACTTAGCATGGATAGCACGACTTTTGACTTAATAAGGGTTCGAGAAGGATTTATTTTATTTAAGGAACTTCTCGACTTGATCTCTAAATTTCTAGACGGAAAATAATTGAATAGATTATTCAAAATAAATTGAAATTAACTTGAATACCTTACTATAATTTAAACTTGAATATGGCTTGAAAATAATATAATTTGGAAGACTCGAAAAGTTCGGGAAAAGGGGGGTACAAAAATTAGCCGGAAAGAAACGGTGAAAAAAAAAACACGGAGAAGGGGGGGCCGCCAAGGCGTACATGGGCGCCAGCGAGCTCCCCCCTGCCGCGGGGCAGGGTGCGCCGGTGGGCTGCCCTTGCCCCAGCGGGCTCCTCAGCCCCGGCGGGCTCGGTGCGGCCGAGGCGGGCGTAGCGCGGCGGTGCACTCCCCCCCCACCCTCTTTCCTCTCTCTCTCTAGCCCAGTTCTGGGTGATCTTCAACTGGGTTCTTCGTGTTCGTTGATTCTTTCGACGAACACGAAGAACACGAAGAACATTTAACCCAAAATTTCTTTAAAACAACGTACTTGAATTTAACATGCAACAACATGCTTTAACTTTAAAAAGAATCTTGACATTATAACGGCATATACACGATAATCCTCCTTTAATATTTAGAATAACGACAAAATCGTTAAATGTGGCTTATACGAAATTTAACAGAATAACGAGGCTAATCTTTTATAATAATAATAATAACGGAAGTAGAATGAGAATTATAACGTAAACGTTATTAATTTGGAACATCAACAAAAATCAAAATACAACTTTAGACGAGCAATAATGAAGAATGCAAAGAACATAAAGAATGGAAAGTAAATACGGAATTTAAAAGACGGGAAGGAAGAGGAGTTGAGACCGACGAACAAGAATGGACGGGGTTAGGTGCGTCGAAGGAATGTGGCTAACTCGGCGTCTCGTCGAGTCGTAACGGCGGCAGAGCCGCCTGCTATGATCTAACGGCACCCCTAGCACATTTTCTCACCGCATCCCTTCCACGCCACTCCGCTCGTCGTCTTGAAGAACACTCACGAAAAATGTTTTTTACTTTGACAGAACTTTCTCGGCTTTCAAAGCTTTACATTCTCTCGATTTAGAAGTGAAGTGAATGAGAAATGAGCAAAGAATGCCAAAGGGGTGGTCCCCTATTTATAGGAGAAGCTTTGGCTTCCCTTGGAAGCCATTGCTGTGTGGGAATACTGCAAAAGCTACCCCGGGTTCGGTTAAAAGCTGCTTTATTTGATATCGAGGTCCAAATGACTTCAGACACGAAATCTAAAAATACCAGAAGATTCGTTGGCTCGAACAATAGTGAACCAACTCGATTTGTGAAGAAGACGGGGTCGTCAGAAGAAAGACGAGCAAAGATTCCCTTTTTGGAATTACTTTTTACTATTCACTCAGACTGACAGATTTTGCTCCCGAGCGTTCGATTGACCTCAGAATGAAAATCTGTGAACGCCAACAGAATCCTTGATTCATTTCCCAGAAGAGGGGCCTAATATAATTGGACTCAGATAAACGAGGAGGATTTTGTAAATTTCTCAAAACAGGAACACACGCAAAAGTTACTATTCATGCCCCTTTTTAAATACGTTTTCCATCACCGGGAACTCAAATGACTTCAGATATAAAATCCGAAAATACCGGTGTACTCCTTGAGTTAAAACCTTTCTAAAGAAACCACAAATAGCAATAAAAGAATTAAGATCGTCTTTTCCAAAAAGACGATCTTCACGAAAACTGACTCTTAAAGTCGTGACTGACATCCAACCATAGCTAATCTTATTTAAATTCCTTCTTTAATTAATTAATTAATATTAACAATTCTCTAAACCTTACTAAAAAATCGGGGGTATTACATCCTACCCCCTTAAAGAAAATTTCATCCTGAAATTTACTAACCATGATAAGCGATATCAGGGTACTTCTTGAGCAGTTCGGATTCAAGCTCCCAGGTTGCTTCTTCTGAACCATGGTGGTTCCAGATTACTTTTACCAGGTCGATCTCCTTATTTCTCAGTTTCTAGATCTTGCGATCCACGGTGGCTTGGGGCTTTTCTTCATAGGCTAAGTCCTCATTCAGGACTATCTCTTCCTTGCTAATCACATGCTTTGGATCGAACACGTATTTTCATAGCATGGAAACATGAAAGACGTCATGCACGTTACTCAGGTTGGGTGGTAAGGCCAACCTGTAGGCTACTTCATTCACCTTTTCTAAGATCTCAAAAGGTCCGATAAATCTGGGCCTTAATTTGCTTCGTTTGCCAAAACGAACTATTCCTTTTGATGGAGACACCTTTAGAAACACTTTATCTCCCACGTCGAAACTGAGCTCCGTCCTTCTCTCATCCGAATAAGCCTTCTGTCTATCATGAGCTTCTTTGATGCGTTGACGAATAAGCTCGATCTTCTGGACAGCTTCCTGGACCATCTCAGGTCCAAGTATCCTTCTTTCTCCAACTTCGTCCCAATACAGGAGCGATCTACACTTCTTTCCGTAAAGGGCTTCATAAGGGGCCATGCTGATTGATAACTGGTAGCTGTTGTTATAGGCAAATTCTACCAAAGGCAGTAGCTCCTCCCAACTGCCTCCTTGATCGATGACTACTCCTCTAAGCATGTCTTCCAGAATCTAGATAGTCCTTTCGGACTGGCCATCCGTTTGAGGATGGAATGCCATACTGAAATTGAGCTTTGATCACATTACTTCTTGTAGGCTCCTCCAGAATCTTGATGTAAATCTTGAATCACGGTCCGACGTAATCGAGACTGGCACCCCGTGCAAACGCACGACTTCCTTTACGTACAACTGGGCTAATTGATCTAGCCCATCCGTCATCCTAACAGCAACAAATGTGCCGACTTAGATAATCGATCAACGATTACCCAAATAGCGGTATTCCCCCGCTTAGACTTTGGCAAACCTACGAAAAAATCCATATTGATATGCTCCCACTTCTATTCAGGAATTTCTAAGGGTTGAAGCAAACCAGAAGGTTTTTGATACAAAGCTTTTACTTGTTGACAACTTAGACACCTTTCCACGAAGGTGGCTATTTCTCTTTTCATGTTATTCTACCAGAAATTCCTTTTGAGGTCTTGGTACATCTTGGTGCTTCCGGGATGTGCTGTATATGGCGTATCATGTGCTTCGCACATGATTTCCTTCTTTAGCTCTTCCTTACCTGGTATGCAAAGTCTTCCTTTGAATAAGAGCGCGTTATCGGCGGCTTCCGCAAAATCCTGCGAGCTATCAGATCGTGCTTCCAGTCTTCTCTTTTTGAGAAACTCATCTTCTCTCTGAGCTTCAATTATTCTTTGCCTTCGGTCGGGCTGAGCGACTATCATGGCAACTTGGCTTGAATAGACTCGGGTGGTGTTAGCACCTCGATTTTTAACTTCTCGAATTCCTTGCGAAGATCCTCCTGAGCTAGAATGAGTCCTAATTCTGTCTTCTCTTTCCTACTTAGGGCATCTGCTACCACATTTGTCTTTCCCGGAGGTAGTGAATTGTGCAGTCATAATCCTTTACAAGTTCTAGTCATCTTTTCTGCCTCATGTTAAGATCCTTTTGTTCGAAGAAATACTTCAAACTCTTGTGATCTGAGAAGATCTCACACTTAGCTCCGTAGAGATAGTGCCTCTAGATCTTCAGTGCATAAACAACTACTGCTAGCTCTAGGCCATGCGTAGGGTAGTTCTGCTCTTGATTCTTAAGCTGCCTCGACGCATAGGCAATCACCTTTCCTCTCTACATTAGTACGCATCCTAATCCTTTCTTCGATGCATCTGCATAAACCACGAAATCTTCATTCCCTTCTGGAATAGCCAACACTGGGGCTGTGGTTAGCATCTTCTTCAAAGTTTGGAAAATTTCCTCGCACTCAGGCGTCCATTTGAACTTGGAGTCCTTCTTTAGCAATCGCGTCATGGGCTTGGATATAGTCGAGAATCCTTCGATGAACCTGCGATAATATCCAGCGAGTCTTAGAAAACTTCTTATCTCGTTCACATTTCTTGGAGACTTTCAGTTTCTTACGACTTCAATCTTGACTGGATCTACTTCGATTCCTTCCACCGAAACGATATGACCTAAAAACATAACTTCCTTGAGCCAAAACTCACACTTACTGAACTTAGCATAAAGTCTTTCTCTTCTTAACGTCTCCAGCACCATTCTTAGGTGTTCTTGATGTTCTTCTTTGTCCTTAGAATAGATGAGGATATCATCAGTAAAAATTAGAACAAACTTATCTAGATACGGGTGAAAAACCCGATTCATTAAATCCATGAACACTGCTGGGGCGTTGGTCAAACCAAATGGCATTACTACAAACTCGTAATGCCCATAGCGAGTTATAAAGGCAATCTTAGGGATATCCTCCTTTCTGATCTTCAACTGATGATACCCAGATCTTAAGTCTATCTTGGAGAAGATACTTGCTCCTTTGAGCTGATCAAAGAGATCGTCTATTCTTGGGAGAGGGTATCAATTCTTGATAGTTAGCTTATTGAGCACTCTATAGTCGATGACCATTCTCAATGTGCCATCCTTCTTCTTTACGAACAAGATTGGAGCTCCCTAAGGTGACACACTAGGTTGGATAAAACCTAGGTCTAATAAGTCTTGCAGTTGAACTCTGAGTTCTTGCAATTCCTTAGGCGCCATTCTGTAGGGGGCTTTTGAGACTAGGGCGGCTCCTAGTTCCAATTTGATAGCGAACTCTACCTGCCTGTCTGGAGGCAGTCCTGGCAGCTCTTTTGGGAATACGTTGGGGTATTCTCTTACGATTGGAACGTCTTCGATTGAAAGCTCTCCTTCCTCCTTTCTTATGAGATTAACTAAAAAGGCTTGGCAGCTATTCTTCCTTATCATCTTCGTAGCCTTTAGGGCAGATATCACCGGGATTTTGGTTCCCAGCCTTGATTCATAGATTTTCACCTCGGGTTTCCCGGGTGGTCGAAACACTACCTCCCTCTCAGGGCAGCTTATGGAAGCATAAGCTGAGGCTAACCAATCCATTCCTAGGATTATATCGAAGTCCTAAATCTTTATCACATAAAGATTTGACTTAAAGCTTTCCCCTTCTATGTTCAATTATAGGTTAGAGCAGACTTTCCTAGACATCATTCTCTTTCCACAGGGAATACTTATCTCAAGAGCATTCTCAGTATTCTCGGGTTTTATCTTTAGTTTCTTACAAATAGACTCAGCTATAAACGAATGTAATGCTCCAGTATCGAAAAGAGCTAAAACTGGCGTCTCGAGGAGGGTAGTCATACCTGCTAGGTTACCTGGGGCCTTAGCAGCTTGCTGCTGATTGAGAGCATAAGTACGAGCAGGCTGAGGCAGCCTTTGCCCTTGGTTAGACCTTTGATCTCATCCTTGGTTCGGTCTTGGGTTCATCCTTGGCCTGTGACCCTGAGGTCCTCCTTGTTGCAGCCTTGGATGATTTCTAGAAAGTTGCTGAAGTGGTTGCGGGTACATGGGTTGTTGTGGTGTTTGAGATCGTCTGTTGTTTCCTTTAGGACATTCTCTCTTGAAGTGCCCCTCCTCACCACAGTTGTAGCACCCAGTTAGATTTGCTCGGCAGACTCCAAGATGCATTCGTCCGCATCTTTGACACGGCCTAAAGCTAGGGGCGTTGCCAGGCTGACTTCGAGGCACCCCTGACTCTCGGCTTTGCCAGTGGGGTTTATTTCCTCTGTCATCTCTTTTTTCTTCTTCCCACTTTCTTTTTCTTTTTGAGTCGCTAGAAGGTTGAGGGGGCTGAATCTTCTCTCGAGGGAGAATGACTTCTATGCTTAAGGCTTTGGCTAAGGTTCGAGCATAGGACATGTCTTCTTGCCCAGCGAGGGCTATGCCAATCTTGGACCTAAGTCCTTTCTTGAACTTGCATGCTTTCTTCCCGTCCGTGTCCACTAGATGTGGAGCGTGCCTTGACAATTGATTGAATTCTCTATCGTATTCCGACACTGTCTTATTTCCTTATTTTAGGTTCCAGAATTCTATCTCTTTTGCCTCTCGATAACAATCCGGGATGTATTTCTGGTATAAGTCATGCTTAAAATCCTCCCAACTATAGTCCTCCCATTGCTCCGGGGTTATGGTCCTTCGAACGGACTCCTACCAGTAGTCCGCATCATCCGTCAGCATGAAAAGAGCACAACTTAACTTCTCTTCTTCCAAACAAGCTATGAAATTGAAAATTCGCTCTAAGGAGCGAACCCACTTTTCGGCATCCATTGGATCTCCTAAACCATTAAATGATGGAGGATTGTGTTTGAGAAACACACTTTCGGCTCTTGGTCCTAGGTTTGGGACTTGCTCGGGTTCATTCTCATCTTCGTTCTCAGCTTGACGTCTTCGGGGAGGCATCCTAAAGAACTAGATATTAGTGATGCTTGATTGAATTCTCACAAAGAAATGGTGTCTTTCGATAAGGTCTTTCTTTAAGATAGATGAAATAAGGCGGAAATTTAAACGTCATTCAAACATAATGGGAAAATTGCCTCATTATGAGGACTTTGGCATCGATAACATAACGGAAGTTATGGGCTACAAACAGAATAGGACAGTCTCCTAGAAAATTCACTGCCGCTATTTGAGTTTAGGGAGGTTAAAGCATATATTACATATTAGAGTCTTGGTTAAAGCGGATTAAACGGACATTAGAAATACAGACAGATAGCAGATAGATCAAATAATCAGGTATTTTAACAGCAACACCTCCTACACTTCCTACTAATGTTCAATCATAAGTCGGGCCCTTCCCTTTCTCCTTGCATGGCAATCCTACTTCCTCTTCGCCTTCCTCCGGGTCCTCGTCTTCCTCTTTCTCGTCTCCAACATCAACTGTTTCTGGGACGGTGAACTTGAATATTCTCATGCGGACGCTCCCTTCGGGATACTGATGGGGAATACACTATCCCAGACCCTGAGAAGCGGACACAGGGGTCCACTAGTTCAGTTGAGGAATGCAGAAAAATAGGGACTCGGTATGGTTCACGATCCGGATATTTGAGGGTCCCGCTCCTGCGGTTCCTTTGTCGTGAGGGCGTGGCGCTTGAAATCCAGGGGGACTATTGAGAGTCGCCATTTGCAGTTCTAGCTCTACCACGAGAGAGGGGTTTTGCTCATCTGCTTGCTGCTCGGCTAAGGCGTGCACGTGGCCATACTCCAATACCCAACGAGCCATTAAGGCCGATGAGAACTCCGTCAGATTCCCTATTTCGGCGTATGTCTTTGGATCACGGGTGATCGTACTTTACAGGATACAGTACATTGTAGGCCTCCAAGTAGGTGGCGCATGCTCACACATGCGGATGCATGTTTCCAAGTCGGATATACTTCTGGGCTCCCCTCCGTAGCCATGTGCCCAAGCCCACCTTTTGAGGTATCTTGCCATGTAGGACAGCAACTGTTTGTTGCCATTCCAGGTTTCCCTTCTGAATCTCTCAACTCTCTCTTGCACAGGGCGAAAAAGAGGCACGCTCTTCCTAGCTATCGAACGACGCTTAACCATCTAGAAGAGAATAACTTAATCAGTCTAGATTATAAAACGGAGACCTAAGGTCCTCCTGAGATCAAACTAACGTCTAGATTAATCTTGCATGCATAGCTCCTTTTTATTAAGCAGTTGATAATTTTTTTATAAAAATTTTGGTACCCAAAGTCTTTAAACATACATTGTTTACCTTTTTTTTGAGTCAAAATTTCGAGAAATGAATTTAATCCTTTTTGGGATCGAAAAAATCTTTTCACAAACTTTCCATCTGGGAAATCATCTTACCCGAACACCTTTTACTTGGAACTTCATTCTCACGGTTTTTCTCTTATCCATAAAACAGGTATGCTTGCTCAAATTTTTTCCCTTCCTGTATTCTAAAAATCATGAATCCAACATCCAAAATTTCTATACTATCATACCTTGATTTTTGGTTGAGGATACGAGGGTGATAGCAAGCTGTGGGTTGCTGCTTTAACTTATCAGAGAACAACTTATATTCACATAAACCTTTTAACTTATCTCAAACAAAGAGACAGGTATGCAGGGTTGCAAACCCACTCTGATACCATCTGTAACAGCCCGGTCCCAAGATAGGGTTTAACGAATGGGGACGGGGTGTCATTAAGGGATTAAGGAATAAAGTCGAAAGATTTACAAAGGAGTTTAAGAACAAAGATATGCTTTAAAAGATAGGTGGTGATGCTCGTGTTTACTTGGGTTAAAGAGAAAACATGCTTAAGTAGAATGAAATGGCTAACTAATCAGATACCAACAAGCATAGACCCCTTCATAGGTCAGAACGAATAACAGATATCAATGTGAATAAGTCTCTTTATAGGCAAACAGAAGTCATACTCGAGAAACAGAGATAAACATAATATGCATCTTATAAATATTTAATCATGTCTGGGGAAATCATTTATAGAGTCTTGATAATCATAATAGAACAATATACGGAATTAGAAAGAGTGTTTCAGAGTAGCAGATCACATAGTGGGATTTCAAGGAAATATTAGATAATAACAAAATAATCTTGGCAGCTAACCCACATCCACAGCCACCAACATCCTCAGCATCTCAACCTGTAAAACATTTGAAAAAGAGGGGGCATGAGCACTAATGTACTCAGTGGGTTTTAGTGAAACACTTTAATAAAATTCCAGATATCCAATAATCAACTGACGGTATATGGACAGCAAAACGCAAAAGCCTTCTCCATATCCGCAAAATCTTTTTTTTTCTTTTTGGGCCCAATCTGGCTCAAACCTGACGTCAACTGTACCCTTAGGCATGCCATAGGATAGAAGAGGGGTTACCTCAAATATCCGAACGAGTTTGCGAGGGAAAAACCCAAAAGTGACTCCCTTAAGAGTTCTTGAGCTCAAATCCTGCTTAAGTGAAAAGCTAAGTTCCTTCCTTTCTTAATCTTGCTAGCAATATCAAACTTAGAACAATGTCTAAGGGCTAATCCTTTACTACTGCATAAACTCGGCCTACAAGGGATTTAATGCTACCCTAACAAGGCAAATCTTAGTTCTTAATTCTGCGAGCTTAACAAGCATAAACATTCGATTCCAGGAAAAGAATGTAAATAAATACGAATCGAAACTAAAGATAATTCTAAACATCTCATGCTAAGAATAAGCAATACTTTAGTAATTCTATCATTTCTAAACATGCTTGGGAGCTTAAGTAAAACATAATATCTTCCTTTCTCCTTCCTTGTACAGAGATCAATCAGGCAGAGCAAAAATACTTTATTGGATATCTCATTTGCCCTAACTTGCTTTTAGAGCTCATTAGCTCAAACTTTAGATGAGTATAGATTTACCCACCTTGATTATGGAATGGAAGATGAGGCAACAAGCTGGTGGTCTTCCATGGTATTCCTCTGAGGCTCGATCCCCCCTACAAAAGTTGAATTATCGACTTAGCAGCTTCCTTCGAAGATTTCTAATAACCTGAGATTAAATAATACCCAACTAATATTTCCTTAGCTAGGACTTAGCATGGATAGCACGACTTTTGACTTAATAAGGGTTTGAGAAGGATTTATTTTATTTAAGGAACTTCTCGACTTGATCTCTAAATTTTTAGACGGAAAATAATTGAATAGCTTATTCGAAATAAATTGAAATTAACTTGAATACCTTACTATAATTTAAACTTTAATATAGCTTGAAAATGACATAATTTGGAAGACTCGAAAAGTTCGGGAAAAGGGGGGTACGAAAATTAGCCGGAAAGAAACGGTGAAAAAAAAAACAACACGGAGAATGGGGGCCGCCGCGGCACACATGAGCGCCGGTGGGCTCCCCCCCCCCCCCCCCCCCCGCCACGGGGCAGGGTGCGCCGGCAGGCTGCCCTTGCCCCAGTGGTCTCCTCAGCCCCGGCGGGCTCGGTGCGGCCGAGGGGGGCGTGGCGCGGCGGCGCACTCCCCCCCCGCGGGGCTCTCTTTCCTCTCTCTCTCTCTAGCCCAGTTCTGGGCGATCTTCAACTGGGTTCTTCATGTTCGTTGATTCTTTCGACGAACACGAAGAACACGAAGAACATTTAACCCGAAATTTCTTTAAAACAACGTACTTGAATTTAACATGCAACAACATGCTTTAACTTTAAAAAGAATCTTGGCATTATAACGACATATACACGATAATCCTCCTTTAATATTTAGAATAACGACAAAATCGTTAAATGTGGCTTAAACAGAGTTTAACGGAATAAGAAGGCTAATCTTTTAGAATAATAATAATAACGGAAGTAGAATGAGAATTATAACGTAAACGTTATTAACTTGGAACTTCAACAAAAATCGAAATACAACTTTAGATGAGCAATAATGAAGAACGCGAAGAACATAAAGAACGGAAAGTAAATGCGGAATTTAAAAGACGGGAAGGAAAAGGAGTCGAGACCGACGAACAAGAATGGACGGGGTTAGGTGCGTTGAAGGAATGTGGCTAGCTCGGCGTCTCGTCGATTCGTAACGGTGGCAGAACCGCCTGCTATGATCTAACGGTGTCCCTAGCACATTTCCTCACCGCATCCCTTCCACGCCACTCCGCTCATCGTCTTGAAGAACACTCACAAAAAACGCTTTTTACTTCGACAAAACTTTCTCGGCTTTCAAAGCTTTACATTCTCTCGATTTAGAAGTGAAGTGAATGAGAAATGAGAAAAGAATGCCAAAGGGGTGGTCCCCTATTTATAGGAGAAGCTTTGGCTTCCTTTGGAAGCCATTGCTGTGTGGGAATACTGCAAAAGCTACCCCGAGTTCGGTTAAAAACTGCTTTATTTGATGTCGAGGTCCAAATGACTTCAGACACAAAATCTAAAAATACCGAAAGACTCGTTGGCTCGAACACTAGTGAACCAACTCGATTCGTGAAGAAGACGGGGTCGTCAGAAGAAAGACGAGCAAAGATTTCCTTTTTGGAATTACTTTTTACTATTCACTCAGACTGACAGATTTTGCTCCTGAGCGTTCGATTGACCTCAGAATGAAAATCCGTGAATGCCAACGGAATCCTTGAGTCATTTCCCATAAGAGGGGCCTCACAGAACTGGACTCGGATAAACGAGGAGGATTTCGTAAATTTCTCAAAACACGAACGCACGCAAAAGTTACTATTCATTCCCCTTTTTAAATATGTTTTCCATCACCGGGAACTCAAATGACTTCAGATTTAAAATCCGAAAACACTAGTGTACTCCTTGAGTTAAAACCTTTCTAAAGAAACCATAAATGGCAATAAAAGAATTAAGATCGTCTTTTCTGAAAAGACGATCTTCACGAAAACTGACTCTTAAAGTCGTGACTAACATCCAACCTTAGCTAAT
The DNA here is from genome assembly GCA_026008535.1 of Perilla frutescens. NCBI lineage: Eukaryota > Viridiplantae > Streptophyta > Magnoliopsida > Lamiales > Lamiaceae > Perilla > Perilla frutescens. The sequence goes on from BRKX01000012.1 coordinate 38,644,927, forward strand.
CTTATTTAAATTCCTTCTTTAATTAATTAATTAATATTAACAATTCTCTAAACCTTACTCAAAAATCTGGGGTATTACACCGGCAGAGAACTTTTGGGAAAGATGAGGGAAGGTACTCATTGTGATTGACAGTCACGCCCCCGGTGCCGACGACGGAGAAAATATGGGGAGAAACCGGAGGTAACAACTATTCTTACTGTGAAGACTGGTATCTAATTCGTGTTGGAGATGAAGTCTTGAAGAAGAAGAAGAAGAAGAAGAAGAAGAAGAAGAAGAATGGCAGGGGAGAGAAGAAAGGAAGAGAGAGGAAATAAGTTAATTTTTCATTGATTTTAGTAATTAATAAAGTTATCTTTCTTAAATCTTATATTATCATACACGACATAATAAAGGGATTAAATTAGATATTTTTTATTTTTTAATCTAACGATCTAAATTAATAAGTAGTGTTAATATAAATTTTAAAATAAATATGCTCATTTCTTTTGTAAAATTTGAATTCAAGTTAGTAATAATTTAATTTTTTTATTTATTCAGTAATTTTTTGAATTTATAAAAAAAGTATATCATATTAGATCATTCTAATTCAAATTACAAGAAAATACATTGTATAAGTTTATTTAATTTGAAATTATAAGAAAATGCATTATATTAGTTAAATTCATTTCAAATTATAAGGAATTGCATTATATTAGTTCATTTCATTTCAAATTATAAAATATTATATTATAATATTTGGAACGAAATGAAATTATATAAAGTAATTTATTGTTATTTTGAATGAAGTGAAATAATATATTGTAATTTCTTTGAAGAAATTAACAAATTACATTATATTAGTTAATTTTATTTCAAATTATAAAAAATTACATTATATAAGCTAATTCATTTGAAATTATAAGAAAACACATTATATAATTTTAATTTCATTTCAAATTCTAAGAAATGACATTATACAATTTGAAACTAAATGAACCTATATAACATAATTTATTGTAGAATTAAAACCTTCAAACATTGGAAATTAAATTATAATTAACCTTATTTTAAATATCAAGAAATTACATTATACAACTTTATTTCATCTGAAACTATAAGAAATTACCGTATATTTGCTTATTTCATTTCATATAACATGATGTGTGTAAGATGAAACTTCAAAATATGAAATCCTAATTTAACATAGAGTATGATCGTGTCAAAACTTAATATTATAAATTAGTATTGAATGATGTGTGACAAAACTTAATAGTATTGAATGATGTGTATAGTCATACTTAATATTATAAATTAGTATTGAATGATGTGTGACAAAACTTAATAGTATTGAATGATGTGTATAGTCATACGTTAACAAATTACATTATATTAGTTCATTTTATTCCAACTTATAATAAATTACATTATATAAGTTTATTTGATTTGAAATTATGAGAATATTAGTTCATTTGAAATTAGATTATATAAGTTCAATTTATTTTAAATAACAATAAATTATGTGATATAATTTTATTTCATCTGAAACTATAAGAAATTACATTATATCTGTTCATTTCAATTCAAATTAAATGAAATCATTATATTAGTTCATTTCATTCTAAATTATAAGAAATAACATTATATAAGCTAAATTCATTTGAGATTGTAAGAATCACATTATATTAGTTTATTTCATTTAAAATTATAAGAAATTTACATTATATAAGTTCATTTAATTTGAAATTATAAGAAATTAGTTCATTTAAAATTAGATTATGTAAGTTCATTTAATTTGAAACTATAAGAAATTACAATATATTAGTTCATTTCATTTCAAATAACAATAAATTACATCATATTACTTCATTTAAGTTAAAATTATAATAAATTATATCTTAAAAGTTCATTTAATTTGAAATTATAAGAATATTAGTTCATTTAAAATTAGATTTTGTCAATTCATTTCATTCGAAACTATAAGAAATAACAATATTAATATTAGTTCATTTTTATTTCAAATATCAAGAAATTACATAATGTAACTTTATTTCATCTGAAACTATAAGTAATAACATTTTATTTGTGCATTTCATCTCAAAGTAAATGAAATTACATTATATAAGTTCATTTCATTTGAAATTATCAGATATTACATCACATACATTGATCTAATTTAAACAAACTCACACTTAGCGATGCTGATGAGATTCGAAATATTCAAAATTACACCACTCTACCAGTACATAGATCATCAACAATGAACATATTATAAATTATTATTGATATTTAGATGAAATAAAGTTATATAATGAGATTTAGTGTTATTTGAAATTAGATGAACTAATATACTGTAATTTCTTATAATTTCAACCAAAATTAAATTATATAATCTAATTTCAAGTGAACTTATATAGTATAATTTATTATATTTTGAAATGAAATGAACAATATAATGTAAGTTATTAGTTCATTATAAGCGAATTAAAATATATTGTTTCATTTCATTACAAATCACAACAAATTACTTCATATAAGTTCATTTCGTTTCAAATGGTATAAGACAAGAATATATTGTTGCATTTCATTATAAATCAAAAGAAATTTCTTTATATAAATTAATTTCGTTTCAAATGTTATAATTTAGTTGAAATGAACTTATATAATATAATTTCAAATGAACTAATATTTTTATAATTTCAAATCAAATGAACCTATATAATATAATTTATTATATTTTCAAATCAAATGAACAATATAATGTAATTTTTAGTTCATTAAAAGAAATTAGAAAAATGTGCAAATACACCCATAACGTTTACCATGAAGATCGAATCTCCCTTTAATATTTTCTTTAGAGCAAATAACACCCTAACATTTATTAGTAGGTGCAAATCCCCTATTCCCTGCCCCAAAATTATTTTTTTTGGTGGAAAAATAACATTTTATTACTTTTTTTATTTTTTCCATTTTTCATATCTAACAAATTAAATTATTTATTTTTTGTACAATTTTCCTTTTAAGAAAATATAATTTCCCTTTAATTATAGACCTACAATCACACATACACACACATGTGCATAAAAAATTAATACTATTTTATCATAATTGAGTGTGTACTTTTGTGAATGAAATTTATTGAAAAAAATGTATGAAAAATACATGTAATCAAGAGTTTCAATAAATAAGAATATATTATTGCATTTTATTCCAAATAGAAAAAAATTACATTATATAAGTTCATTTCGTTTCAAATATTACAATATAATATCTGACAATTTCAAATGAAATTAATTTATATGATATAATATATTATAGTTGCAAATGAAATGAACGCATATAATCTAATTTCGCTTTTTAATTACTCTATTGTCTGATACCCAATTAATAAATTGAGGCAACCACATAAAAGTCCATAATAATGTAATATTAAGTAATAATATCTTATAATATTAAGTTATGACTATACACTATAATATAAATACTAATTTACAATATTAAGTTGTAACACAATAATACTATGTATTGAATTAAATTATGATTTCATACTTGAGTATTTATGAAAATAACTATTTTGTCATTTTATACATTGGGTCATTACTAAGTCAAATAAATTTTATTTTTTAAGCAAACCAAACTTGTAACATTATATATATGAGGTACACTCCTGTAGGACGGTCTAACGGGTCGCTTCCGTTAGACGGATCCTAACCCGACCCGGATTTAATTTTTTTATTATTATTTTTTTTGTTTCGGCCATCCCAGCCCCCCAGCCCCAGCCCAAGCCCAACTCCCTCTCTCGCTGGCCCTTTTATTTATTTATTTATTTTTTCTCGCAGCCCCACCATCCACCCCAACCCCACCCCCACCCCCACCCCCTCTCTCTAACACTCAAGGTCTCGACCTTTTTTTCTTTTTTTTTTCTTTTATTTTTTTGCAGCATATATATATATACACTTTTTTTCTTATTTTTTGGTAGTTTTTTTTTTCACCTCCAATTTACACTTCACTACAAAGAGTTAGAAGTTGTGTGTTTTTTTTATAATGATTTTATTAATGATACTTCATCCATAATTAATGATACTTCACATCAATGTTAATGATACTTAACAACATAAAAGTTATATTTTCATTAAAATGAAAATTCTCGATGATTAAGCATTAATTATTAAATTAACAATAGAAAAGTATCACTAATTATGAAGTAATTATCACTAGTAAAAAAAAATGAAGCATCACTAATATAATGAGTAGTTACTACTCACTATCATGTTCAATTTTTAAATTGCAACATTTTCTTTTTATATAGCTAATGATTTAATTTTTGAATTGCAATATATTTGTACTGATATTTTTCTTTCTAATTAGTAATACTTTCTTCTGCAATTAGTGATACTTTTCTTCTAATTAGTGATACTTTTTTCTGCAATTAGTGATACTTTTATGTCTAATTAGTGATACTTTCATCACAATTAGTGATACTTTTCTTCTAATTAGTGATACTCTTTTCTTCTAATTAGTGATACTTTCTTCTGCAATTAGTGATACTCTTTTCTTCTAATTAGTGATACTTTCTTCTGCAATTAGTGATACTTTGCTTCAATTAGTGATACTTTCTTCTACAATTAGTGATACTTTTATGTCTAATTAGTGATACTTTCATCACAATTAGTGATACTTTTCTTCTAATTAGTGATACTTTCATCTGCAATTAGTGATACTCTTTTCTTCTAATTAGTGATACTTTCTTCTGCAATTAGTGATACTTTGCTTCAATTAGTGATACTTTCTTCTGCAATTAGTGATACTTTCTTATGCAATTAGTGATACTTTCTTCTACAATTAATAATACTTTTTTCATAGTAATGAGACTTCACTTCACCCCATAAATAATGATACTCATATGTGAGTTAATAATACTTCACCTCATAAAATAATTAATGATACTTCTTTTTTTGGCTCACTAATTAGTCAATCACCAGAAAAAAACTATATAATTTTTTAAAAATAAATATATACTCGGAGAAGACTATATATATTATAATTATTATAAAAAAAGAAAAAAAAAGAAAGAGACGAAAAAAGGAGAAACAAAAAGAAGAACAAAGAATAAAAAAGGGAAACGAGAAAAAAGAGGGAAAGTAAGGAAAAAGGGGAGAAAGAAAAAGACAAAAAAAAAAGAAAGCAGCAAACATTAAAGAATGCAAGTTTGGAAAGTCGTGCAACTAACTTTTCTTTGTAGAGTGGTCAGAAAAATTGCACAACAGCCGAAAAAAAATAGAAACAAAAAAAAAAAAATTAAATTGCACAGGCGCGTGAACTGCACGCGGCGCGCGTGGGGGCGCGTTCAGCCACGCGCCTGCGCGTGGGGCGCGGGTAGGGGCGGGTCTGACGGGTTTGGACGGGTTTTGACCCGTCTAACATAAAGAGATCCGTTAGACGGTCTAATACAAGTTTTTGTCTATATATATATATATTTTCACCAAGAAATTTTCATGACATAATTTATAAGTTCATAAATTATAACATTCAAACTACTCATACATACATACAAATACATATGAAACATCAAAATCAATCTAGAATTTCATTCTAAAAAATAAGAAAAAAAAATTAGAATTAAAAAAATTAATTAAATAATTTTCTATCATATAATACAATTAAACATAATTAACTTTTTTTCCTTTCTCTCTTCAATTAGGCTAAGTCACGGTTTGAATTCACCCATCTTCACAAACATTTCTTCTCTCTCTCTCTCGTGTTGCGTGTCATCACTCATCACTCTCCCTCCCTCCCTCTCTTATAGAGAGAGAAATACAATTGATAGAGAAGAGAGAGAGAGTCGTCTCCATTCTCCATTCTCTAATATTTATCAAAACCCAACATCAACAAAAAAAAAAAAAAAAAACAGAGCAGAGAGAGAATGAAGAGTGAATGAAATTTATTGAAAAAAATGTATGAAAAATACATGTAATCACAGCTCCTCCTCTTCTCTAACTATATCAACCGCTTCTTCATCTTCTCCTCCTCTCTTTCGGCCAACAACCACCACTTCTCCATCTTCTTCTAATTTCTCCCGACTCTATTTCTGCTAACAGCCACCACCCGCCACAGGTTGTCCATAGGGTTTAAGAATTTGGACCCAAATTGCGAACATCGTTGAGTTGGGAATCGTCTTTGTTGGGTTTGGGTGCACTTGTTGTCACCAGCAGTGTGGGAATTCGCTGGAGTCGCCGGAAAAGAAAGTGATGGTCTGGGGGTAGAAGAAGATGTTTGGTTCTGTTTTCTTTTTTGCTGTTTTTTCCTTTTTCTTTCCTTTTCATGAATAAAAAAATGGTTCGATTATCATTCTTATGGATTATAAACAAGTCAGCCGATGAGGGTATCTTAAAATATGGGTATCGAAAATGTAAACGAGTAATCGCCAATGCTTCAAAATTCACTGATTTTGGAGTTTGAAAAAATAAAAAAACGCGCCGATATACTTGGCCGATGTAACATAGGTTTACTTTTATAGATGAATAGGTTAATAGGGTCATAATTGCACTTTTTGACTAAATAAGCATAAATAGTGCCGAATAGTGTAAAACTAACCATGGTAGATCATTTTTATAAAAAAGACAAATTAATAAATAATTTCCACATGGCGTTCATCCAGCGGCAGTATGCACTGCGACCGGATGTAGCATCGAATTCACCTGAGATTATTTACCCTCATGTTTTGTTACAATGTATTCAAAATATATATAGGATTCAAATCGTAACTTTTTCCCCAAAACAAAATACACGTGTGAATATATATTTTTTAATTTGAAATTGAATTAATTGGTTCAGTTGGACTGAACAAGGGGTGAATGTCTTATGACACCCTTTAACGCTAGCAGATTAGTGGATCGATACTACTTAAAAGTTCAATTTGTGATGAGTAATATCACATTCCACAAGTAATGAACTAGAATTTTAGTCTTTCTATCTAACAAAAAAAAAAAAACTTTTCTTGAACAAGAATATACTAGAATGGGCATAAATATAGTAAATAAAGGAAGAGATTTAAAATAATTTATTTTGCTGGCTTCAAGTACGTACGAGCGCACCTAAGGCATAAATGAATTTTGTTCCATGTTCTGCATTATATAAAAAAAAATGCCAAAATGTTGCTTTCTTAAGTTTCAATTCTTCTGCAATGCATGGCCGAAAATTCCCACTGTAATACTACATGCATCAGACAAAAAATATTTGTATTTAATGACTAATTCCGTACCTTCATTTTGTCATAGTTAATATGACGCAGCCATCAATTCTGAGTAAAAAGTAGGGCCGTCAATTCATTCGTGACCGTACTTAAGACACTGACACCATAAATATGACAAGACTAAAGAAAATTATCACAACCTGAAATACTAATATAATTAATTAAGAATCTATTTGACACAAATATAATCGTTTTTATAAAATAAGGATACGACATTAGAGCAATTTTTATATTGCCATGACACGATAAAAAAAAAAACAATTTTGCATTAAAATGTCACCCAATTTTGACAAAATGAATAGTAAATATGTTAAATTATTAATTAATGATAACATTAATAATTAATGCTCTCTCCATGTCATATTATTGGATATATATATATATATATATATATATATATATATATATTTTAACTTTTAACCTTATTTCAAAATATTTGATATTAACCATTTTTCACACATTTTGTCCAAATTTATACCTCTATCAAAACACTATAAAATCTCATATTTGTCTAAATTTATACTGTTGAAATTTGTTGTCACAAACACTGAAATTAGACACAGATTCGTAATGTTAAACTCAATGTTAAAGCAGTTAACACAACTTATCTTAACACAAATATGCTGGAAATAAAATGCACAAGAATGCACGATATAATTTTTAAATCATACACAACATGTGTATGATTGCCACAGGGCGAAATTATACTATTAATAGTACAAAATTTTCAAGCTGTTAATGTTAGACGCGAAGGCTCTTTACATTACAGCAACATTACAAGTTCTAATCTAGACTATCTCTAAAAAGAACTAAAACATATAAATTGACATCCCGTCAATTTATATACAATAACATACAACTTGACATCCCGTCAGTTCATATGCAAACTACAACATACAGATTGACATCCCGTCAATTCATATGCAAACTACAACATACAACATACAGATTGACATCCCGTCAATTCATATGCAAACTAGATCATACAAGTTGACATCTCGTCGACTTGTATAACCACTAAAACAAACAAATTGACATCCCGTCAATTTGTATACAAACTAGTATAGGTTTCACAACCTTGCTATCTATCCTAACTTGTACAATCTATTCCGTGAAAGGATTGAACAACAATAAACATTAAGATAGAAGAAGGAACGAAGAACGAAACCTAAACTAAGTTTGTGACCCAAACTTTCTTCAATCTTCACACAGCGGAAAACGGAATGAGCTTGAATAAGTCTTCAAGTGTCGAACACATCCCTTATATGCTTCTTCACTTGAATCCAACATGGTCCACGATTTCTCTCTCTTGAACATGGGTTGACGATAACCGCTTCACTCCATGACTTCACCGTAGATAGAAGAAACCGCCTCCAAGGCGTGGTTGATAGCTTCCCCACGTTCATGCTCTTTTTCTAAATATCTAGCAAATATAATTTTCTGAAAAAGAAAAAGAATTAAATAGAGAAACCGCTAGACCTAAAAAATAGGAGATAGAGTTTTGACTTTGTCAAACTCTATTTTAAACAATATATCTAATATGTATATATCCATTTATTTGAAATATTAATTTCGTGGATATACACATATATTTTAAGATATATAAACTTATTTTATTTATTAAAATAATAAATAAACTAGGAAAGGATAAGATTAGTTACGACTATGTCATAAACAATGTCACAGGAAGTCTGTCTGACATCGAGTTCAACATTGAATCTCAATCTTATACAGCACTCAACAATCTCCCCCTTAATCTTAGCCTTTCTGCACAAAACATACAACTCAATGTATTTTGTACAATTAGAGTCGCAGCGGAAAATGGAGATCTTAAAATCTCCCCCTTAAGGGTTACTCCCCTTTAATTAGATCATATAATAGAAACTTGTCCTATTATAAAATCAATGTTAAACAGAACATTCAACAAAAAATCTCAATGTCGAACTCATCGTTCAACACACAAAATCAATGTCGAACTCATCGTTCAACACACGATATTCAAGACATATTGATCATTCAATAAATCAAAACAGATTCAATATGCCTAATCATAATGATATATCACAAATATCAAAAACTGAATAAGCATATAAAAACAAGAACACAATCATAGATTGTATTCAACAACAAAACAAGATATGCATGAAATGCATATAAAAAACCATGTGTCCAGCACATATAAAAACAGAAACCATAAAACATTGTTTTGTTTAACAAAATTTTTTTAAATTTCAGAAGCTTAATCATTAAGCTTCACATCATCTTCTTTTTTCCTTTGGCTGCACCTTTTCTCCCCTTTGTTTTACCAGCAACACTCGGTCCAGCATCCATGTCTTCAGCATCTGCTTCATCACCATCAGCATCATCATCCACTCCCCCTTTTTGTGTAGAAAGGAGAGTCAGAAAAGAATCTCGAGCCTTGGTGAGTTGACCAATCACATGATCAAGCAGAGAAATTTGATGTTGAAGAGACTCCAGCGGCATCATGACAATGGGAATGGAAGGTGTGGAGGCAACATCAGGATATACATCAGATTGGGAAGGAGTAGGGGTACCTTCGGCAGAGGGAGGCACTGGATTTGAAGCATCATGAGGATAGGGAAGATCAATGATCCTGTCATCATTTCCCTTAGGCTTCATTATGGAGAAGGTGGTTTGCTCAGACAGCACACTCTTCTTGCGTTTCTTTAACCCTTGGCTCTTAAGGATCCCATAGATCAAACATGGGAAAGAAAGCAAGTTCGATGAACTGGACTTAGAGGCAGCCTTCAATGTTGCATCAAAGATGTATGCACCAAGGTTGAAAGAAAGTTGAGTTCCTATCTTGTACAGGAGAATGGCCTGATCAACTGTGATGACAGAGGCATTCGATGTGGGCAGCCAATTGCACACTGCAAGCTTGTATAACACTGAGTAAAAGAATGTTAACTTGGAAGCAGGCACTTTGTTGAGCCATTTTGACACCAGACCTCCAGTAATAACATTCACCACATCATCAATCAAATCCAAAGACATGATTGTATCCTCATTTCCCAACTCAAGAAACGTGTTAATAACATGAGGAGAAAACTTATAAATTTTATCCCCAACAAACACAGTTCCAAAACACAGTTTAGAGGGATCTCCCATATCAGAAATGATGTTAGCATAAAATTCATGAATAACATTAGGATCATATGATACTAGCGACGTAACAGATTTCCATAAACTTCTCTCCTTAAGAAACACATCCATCCCATATTTTTTAAAGCTAAGAACATTAATCATTTTCTCAACCTTAAGAGTTCTCTTAACATAAAGAGCATGGGATTTCTTAGCCTCTTCAGAATAGAAAGTCTTACTGAAGGCTTGTGTGACATCAAGCGGAGAGTCCTCATCTGTGCCGGAATCCTCATCCACGGGCTCAGCAGAAGGACTGACATTCCGTGTAACATCAGCTGCAGGAGAAGTAGGAACTTGTTCACTAGTGGAGTCGGACTCATCTCTCAGCGACTTGGAGGTAGCCTTAGACCCTTCCTTCTTCACCTTCTTGGAGGAGACGACCTCAGGTTTGTCAGTGTCATCACTGTGAAGTCGCTTCAATTTCCTTGTTGGTGGAGAAATCTTCGCCAATTTTGACAAAGATTGCAGGTGAGAAGTGGCTTCCTGGTCGATTGGATTTGTGGAATCTCCAAACACATTCATCCTAATTGGCTTAGGGCTTAGGATTTCGATTCCAGGAGGAATAATGAGATCCGGATGAACTTCAGCTTCAGTTGGTATCGTCTTTGATGTTGAAGGCTCAGCGACATTCACTGTAGTTGGTTCAGCTTGAGCAGTTGGAGGTGCAATGTCAGGGGTCTGAGTTGATGTTGCGGAGAGTGGGGGTTGTATTGCAGCAGCCGGAGTTGAGGCCGACGATGGGGATCCTTTTGTGAGCTCCATCATTTGCTGTAACATCATCATCATGGCTTGTAGATGATTAGGGTTTTGGTCTGCCATGGATGGAAAATAGAAGAGAAAATCGTTTGGAGGAGAAGGAGAAGATGAAACGTTGGAGAGAGAAAAAATGAATCAGATATGGAGAGAGAGAGAGGGAGGGGTTTTGAATAAAAAAAGAGATAAGGACAAACCACTTTATTATATTAAAATAATGAAAGTGATATCTCTCATTCTCTCTCTCTTATCATATCAAAAGATATGCAGATAAGTATATCTGCTTATCAACAAAAATTCAATTATTTATTATTTAAACACTAAATAATAAATAAAAAATAATAAAAAATAAATTCTGAAAAAAAATAAAACCAATGGAGACGAGTCATGATTGAATAAATTCTCATGAATTGATTCATAAAAAAATCATATCATCGTACCATAGTTTTTATTAATAATTTCAGAATTACAAAATTTGATGTCAAAGGTCATAACATTGACTTTAACACCAGGATGTCTGCATTGACTAACAGACACACATTCCAAGAGATTTCCTTAGAGAAGAAAATCTCTCAAAATCCAAAGGTTTAGTAAATATATCCGCAATTTGATTCTCTGTAGGAATGTATTCCAATTTAATGATCTCTCGTTCCACAAGATCACGGATAAAGTGATGTTTGATGTCAATGTGTTTGGTGCGAGAATGTTGGACTGGGTTCTTCGAAATTTCAATCGCACTGACATTGTCACATAACAATGTCAAAGAAGGACTATCCAGACCATAATCTAACACCATTTGATTTAACCACAACATTTGAGAGCAACAGCTTAGCGGCAGCAACATACTCTGATTTGGCCGTGGATAGTGAGATACAATTTTGTTTCTTACTTAACCATGAAATCAGATTGTTGTCAAAATAAAAACATCCTCCGCTAGTGCTTTTTCTGTCATCGACATCACCTGCCTAATCGGAATCACTATAACCTACAAGATGTGTGTTAGAACTCTTGCAGTATTTAACACCAAACCCAATTGTGCCTGAAACATAGCGAATGATACGTTTAACAGCTTTAAGGTGAGATTGTTTAGGCTGAGATTGATATCTCACACAAACACCAACACTAAACATAATGTCAGGACGACTAGCTGTTAAATACAATAAGCTGCCTATCATTCTTTTATACATAGTAGAATCAACATTGCTACCAACATCATCTCTGCTCAACTTTTCAGAAGATCCCATGGGTGTCTTTATTGGTTTAGCATTCTCTAATCCAAAATGCTTGACCAATCCTCTAGCATATTTGCTTTGAGAGATGAAGATTCCATCTTTATCTTGCTTGATTTGTAGACCAAGGAAATAGTTGAGCTCTCCAACCATGCTCATTTCGAATGTGTTGCACATTGAGTCTACAAAATCTTTGAGCAGATTAGTACATGTTGAACCAAAAACAATGTCATCAACATAGATTTGAGCAACAGTAATATGTTTTTTATTCTTCTTGATAAACAATGTTTTATCGACTTGACCTCTTTCAGAACCAAATTGGAGTAAGAATTCGGTCAGTCTAGCATACCATGCTCGAGGGGCTTGTTTAAGACTATACAAAGCCTTTTTGAGCTTAAACACGTGTAATGGATTCTCATGACATTCGAACCCCTTAGGTTGTTCGACATATGCTTTTTCATTGAGAAAACCATTCAAGAAAGCACTTTTAACATCCATTCGATGTAAAGTAAACCCCACATAATATGCAATTGCACATAAAAGACGAATGGATTCAATCCTTGCAACAGGAGCAAATGTTTCGTCAAAGTCTACCCCTTCAACTTGGGTGTAGCCTTAAGTGACCAGACGAGCTTTATTTCTGATAACATTGCCAGACTCATCTGTTTTATTTTTGAAAATCCATTTTGTCCCAATCACATTTTTATCTTTGGGGCGTGGAACTAATTCCCATACATTGTTCCTTACGAACTGGTTTAGTTCCTCATGCATAGCATTGATCCAAAAATCATCATTAAGTACATCCTTAATGTTTTTCGGTTCAATGTTGGACAGAAAGCAAGTGTTTGACATACAAACATTTAAAGAAGACATGCATACCAGTTTCAGCATTTCTTTGTATTCCTCTGAGTTCTTGCTTCTAGTTTGAACTCCTTTGGATTGCTCACCAATGATTTGTGAATCTGGATGATTCTTCCGAATTCGACTTGGAGGATCCCTTCTTGGTTCATCTTCGGCAGTCACCACCTGATCATCTTCACTGTCTGAAGTGAATATTGATGTTGATGTTTTGACTGAAGCTTCATCATTCTGTGGAACATTGGCTTTGACATTCTCAGTGGATGTCTTGTTCTCACAAACACTTTCAGCCTGATCACTTGACACTTCATCAGTGTCAATGAGATCAATTACATCATCTTCTTCAGATTTTGAAGCAATACCTGTGTGGTAATAAAAAACAATGTTAATTGATTCTTGGGCTATTTTTGTCCGAAGATTAAGCACACGGTAGGCACGACTGTCAGATGTGTAACCCAAGAAAATCCTTTTGTCACTTTTGGAATCAAATTTTCCCAGATGATCCCTGTCATTCAGGATGTAACATACACATCCAAACACATGAAAGTACTTCAAATTGGGCTTCTTTCCCTTCAGGAGTTCATACAGTGTCACAGTTCTGCCTGGGCAAAGAATCACTCTATTCCCGATGTGACAAGCAGTGTTAACTGCTTCAGCCCATAGCTTCTTGGACAACCGTTGAGCTTGTAACATTACTCTTGACATCTCCTGGAGAGTTCGATTTTTTCTCTCAACCACCCCATTTTGTTGAGGTGTCTTCGGAGTAGAAAACTCATGGATGATGCCTCGTTTTTCACAAAACTCTTCAAACATCGAGTTTTCAAATTCGAGCCCATGATCTGTTCGAATGCATTTGATGTTGGACTCATGTTGTCTTGACACCAGCCTGTAGAACTTCTTGAACATCCTGAAAGCTTCAGATTTTTCTTGAAGAAATTCAACCCATGTAAATCTCGAAAAATCATCAACTATCACCAGAATGAATCTTTTTCCACTCATACTTTTGGTGTCAACGGGACCCATGATGTCCATGTGAATCAGATCGAAGCACTTCGTGGTTTGACAAGCTGAGGAACTTTTGTGTTAAGCTCTTACTTGTTTGCCTTTTTTAACATGCACCGCAAACAACATCGAGATTGATCTTCACATGTGGAATACCCCGAACAGCATCAGCTTCAATTAGTTTCTTCAAACTTCGAAAGCTGAGATGACCCAGTTTTTGATGTACGAGTTGAGTGTCAACATTGACTGAAACATTGCATTTTTCATTCTTATCAGCATGATAGCAATTATCCAATGCCCGACTTCCGAACATAATGCATTTATTCTCGCTGTTAAAAACCTCACAGGTGTTCTTATTGAATCTGACATGCATGCCGTCATCACATAGTTGACTTATGCTAATCAGATTTGCTGTTAAACCTTCGATATGAAGCACATTGTGTAACTTGGGAAAGTTCTTGACATTCAAGGTTCCTTTTCCTACTATGTTACCTTGTGCTCCTCCACCATAACAAACTTTTCCTTTGCTTGTCGTGGTATAGTCATCGAGAAACTTAGAGTTTCCTGTCATATGCCTAGAGCACCCGCTGTCAAAGTACCACGTACCAGTAATGTTGGCTTTCAAAGATGTGTAGACAACATTACACGAGATCTTTGCCTTCTTTGAACGTTTCTTCTTTTTGGCAGGTTTAGAAGAATTTTCCACGACAATCTTACCTGTTGCTATATCATTATGATATTTGAAGCAATAAGGTTTGATGTGTCCAGGCTCTTGGCAATAATGACAGACAAATTTCTTCTCCTTGGACTTGTCACTGACATTCATATTGACATTTCCGTCAACATTGACTGGAACATCCTTGGAGTTTTCTCCTTTGACAAACTTGATAGGATTTGAGATAGACATTGTTGAACTCGATGTATATCCCAAACCTGCTTTTGTGTTCTGTCCCAGTGTCAGGACTTCGTTAAGAGTAGATGTCCCTTGATTGAGTTGTCAAAAGGTTTTCGAAGCAGGTTCTACTTCCTTTCTCAACTTGTTCAGCTCAAGATCACTTCTAGTGAGTCGAATCTCAAGGTCCAGTACTCGTTGCTTTAGAGTTTGGTTTTCTTCCACAAGAATCCCAAATTCTTTTGATTGTTCGGTCCATTGGACACAAACTTCATCTACAACCTTGTGCAATTGTTGTAGAGCTACTTGGTGGCTGACTTCGGACTTATCTTCTTCCACCTGAGACACTTCAGCAGTGTTGCAAAATTCATCCAGCAAAGTCATTTCATACCAGTTAGTGGTATTTGGAGAAATGTTAGAGACTTCTTGTGTAACATTCTCCATAACATTGCTTGGAACATCTGGAGTCACATGATCACGACTAGCATCATAGTCATAATCAACACTTTCCATGTCAGTTAAAGCGCCAATCATTTCATCTAAGTCATCATTGACTTTAACAAACAATATAGTTTGTTTTTCAGCTTCTTCATCACCGGATTCGTCGCTTAACATGGCAGCACTATAATTTCTTCTTTGCTTCCTTTAGACAGTAGGACATTCATTGGCATAGTGTCCAAAACCAGAACATCCCGTACATTGAACTGAGTCAATGTCCTTTGCTGCAACATCTGGAGACTTTGAAGATTTTGTCGATCCAGATGATGTCGACGAGGGAGAATCAAACAATCTCCATGGTTTGAAGTTTGGGGAACCTTTCTTCATTGACCGAATAAGGGAATTGAACTTCTTAGTAAGCAGCGCAACACTCAAGGGTTCATCTTCAGTAATCTCCTGAATGTTCTCGACATCAAGTTCAACATTTGAACTTGATGTTACTGATTGAAGTGCAATTCCTTTGGAGGAGGTGTTTGATTTCTGATTTTCAAGATTCATCTCAAACGTGAGTAGAATGCTCACTGCTTCACTCAAACTCATGTTTGATACATTGTGAGCTTCTTCAATTGCTGAGATTTTCATGTTGAATCTCTCCGGAAGTGTGCGAAGAAGTTTGCTAACCATGTTTTCGTTCGAGATCGGACATTCGAGAGCTGTAGATTCATTTGACACTTCACACAATCGTTCAGTGTACATTGAAATAGTCTCATCTTCTAACATTCACAGAGTTTTGAATTTAGAGGTGAGTAGCCTAAGCTTTGTTTGTCGTACACTGATCGATCCTTGACAATGTTCCTGCAGTATGCTCCATGCTTGATATGCCGTGGTGCAATTACACACCATTTTGAAGCACGGAACAGCAACCGAAACAAAAATAGCATTGAGTGCCCTCGAATTGAAGTTGGAAATGATTCGATCATCATTAGTCCATTGAGTCTCCGGAGTAAGAATGTACACTCCATTTGGTCCTTCCATCCTCGGTGGAGACCATTCTTCAATTACAGCCAACCAAGCCCTCTCATCGATGGACTTGATATACATCTTCATGCGTGATTTCCACATAGCATAATTCTTGCCATCACTATCCAAGGCCGGAGGACGGCACTGATTGATTTGAATATCCATCTTTCAGTGAGTCAACAAACCAAGGATCGAATACTTAGTGTGTTAAGTACCGGCTCTTGATGCCACTTGTTGAAATTTATTGTCACAAACACTGAAATTAAATACAGATTTGTAATGTTAAACTCAATGTTAAAAACAGTTAACACAACTTATCTTAACACAAATATGCTGGAAATAAAATGCACAAGAATACACGATATAATTTTTAAATCATACACAACATGTGTATGATTGCCACATGGTGAAATTATACTATTAAGAGTACACAATTTTCAAGCTGTTAATGTTAGACGCGAAGGCTCTTAACATTACAACAACATTACAAGTTCTAATCTAGACTATCTCTAAAAAGAACTAAAACATATAAATTGACATCCCATCAATTTATATACAATAACATACAACTTGACATCCCGTCAGTTCATATACAAACTACAACATACAGATTGACATCCCGTCAATTCATATGCAAACTAGAACATACAGATTGACATCCCGTCAATTCATATGCAAACTAGATCATACAAGTTGACATCCCGTCGACTTGTATAACCACTAAAACAAACAAATTGACATCCCGTCAATTTGTATACAAACTAGTAAAGGTTTCACAACCTTGCTATCTATCCTAACTTGTACAATCTATTCCGTGAAAGGATTGAACAACAATAAACATTAAGATAGAAAAAGGAACGAAGAACGAAACCTAAACTAAGTTTGTGACCCAAACTTTCTTCAATCTTCACACAGCGGAAAACGGAATGAGCTTGAATAAGTCTTCAAGTGTCGAACACATCCCTTATATGCTTCTTCACTTGAATCCAACATGGTCCACGATTTCTCTCTCTTGAACATGGGTAGACGATAACCGCTTCACTCCATGACTTCACCGTAGATGGAAGAAACCGCCTCCAAGGCGTGGTTGATAGCTTCCCCACGTTCATGCTCTTTTTCTAAATATGTAGCAAATATAATTTTCTGAAAAAGAAAAAGAATTAAATAGAGAAACCGCTAGACCTAAAAAATAGGAGATAGAGTTTTGACTTTGTCAAACTCTATTTTAAACAATATATCTAATATGTATATATCCATTTATTTAAAATATTAATTTCGTGGATATACACATATTTTAAGATATATAAACTTATTTTATTTATTAAAATAATAAATAAACTAGGAAATGATAAGATTAGTTACGACTATGTCATAGACAATGTCACAGGAAGTCTGTCTGACATCGAGTGCAACATTGAATCTCAATGTTATACAACACTCAACATATACCCCTATCAAAACACTATAAAATCTCTCATATTTAACTTGCTGCTAATAGATGAGATTTCTTGTATAAAATAGTTAGTGGAGAGAGAGAGAGAGAGAGAGAGAGAGAGAGAATATATTTGTCACATTTATTTACATTTTAGTTTTTGTGGAAAAATCTAAAACATCAAATAATGGTTGATATTTAATGTCAAAGTCTAGGCAAAAATAAGAAGAAGGGGTATAATTGTCCAATCCTTACAAAAAAAGTTGATATCATCACTTTTAAAAAAAAATCTTAAGAACTTTAAACGATCATAACTCATTCGTTTCTAATCGAATCAACGCAAATAAGATATTAAATTATAGCTTTTTTCATACTCTTTAATTCAAGATCAGTCATGGATATACTTGTGTAAATAAATATAGACAAAAAATACAAAATATACATTTTTACTTGTGTCCAGCATGAAAATGCTTTCGTTGGCTTTTAATAATGGTTCGTCAGTATTATGATAACGTAGGCTAACGAAGCATTTATTTTATGCTACTGCATTCATTGTGCTAATGAAGGATTATCATAATGTTAACGTCGTACACGTACTTATATTATTATTATGATTTATTACATTTTAATTAGGGCTTATAATTATTTTTTATGATTTAATTTTTATGTTTTAGTTACTAATTGATTATTATGTATTGTTTATTTTTCATCAAATTCTATTATGATTTTCTTCATCCATGTATGGTTTATACCTTATGCTAACGATGAATTATCATATGCTGACATAGTTTATCCGCAGTGCTGGTAAAACAATATCATAATGCTAACATTGTATATTTATATTGCTATTATGGTTTATTCCATCCAATTAGGATTTATAATTATTTTTTAGAATGTAATTCTGTTTTTTAGATCATTGGAGTTTATTACATCTGAATTATGATTTATTCCATCAAATTAAGATTTATAATTACATTTTATAATTTAATTTTCATTAACAGTATGAGAAAACTTTCATTAAAATTACGATAATACTTTGTTAGCATGACTATAATTCTTTGTTAGCATGACGATACTGTTATCAACTACCCATTGCTTTTTTTATAAATATTACTGAATTACGTTAATACTCCTGCCTAGAAGACTTATCAAATATTATAGAATTGCTACCACCCTTTTTAATAAAATCTAGACTATATATTTTTGTTGATTGTATGGTGTGAGATGGATCATAGTTCTCACACTAAGATTGATTTGCACAATAAACACCCCATTATATATATATATATAGATATATAGGTGGGGTTATATAAAAACAATCCCTTGTGTGAGAAATGAGAACACATCTCACACCACACATTCATAAAAAATCAAAGGTCCAGATTTGATGAAAAAGGCGGTGGTAATTCTGTAATATCTGAAAAGTTTTTCACGCAGGGGCATTAACGCAATTTGGTAATTCTTATAAAAATCGCGGAGGATTTGATAACAGATCGTTATGCTAACGAAGTATTATCATCATGCTAACGAAGAATTATAGGTATGCTAATTAAAGTTTTTAAATATTGTTAGTGGAAAAAATATTCTAAAAATTAATTATAAACCTAATTTGATTTAATAAACCCTAATTAAATGGAAAAAAAATCATAATTGGATGAAATAAACCTAATTAGATGAAATAAACATTGATTGGATGTGGTAAACCCTAAATGAGTTGGAACAAATCATAATAATAATAATATATTTGTACTACGTTAGCATTATGGTTTTGCTTTGTCAGCATTGCGAGTACACTATGTTAGCATATAACAATAC
This sequence comes from Perilla frutescens, assembly GCA_026008535.1. NCBI lineage: Eukaryota > Viridiplantae > Streptophyta > Magnoliopsida > Lamiales > Lamiaceae > Perilla > Perilla frutescens. The sequence continues at coordinate 38,664,756 of BRKX01000012.1, forward strand.
TCTGTCAACATACGTTATAAACCATAATTGGATGGAATAAACCATAATCATCAATTAAGAACTATAAATAAAAAATTAAATTTTAAAAAATTAATAAACCATACTACGCTAGCATTATGATAATTCTTTGTTAGCATAGCGAATACATTATGTTAGCATATGACAAATGCTTCATTAGCATACATTATCATATATTATCATAATGTTGACGAAGAATTATTATATGCTAACGAAAGCATTTACAACCTGGGCACGCGTAAATTTTTATTTTTTTTTATTTTTCGTTCATATTTTTTCATCTAAACATAGCCTTTTCGACATCTTAAATGAAAGAGCATGAAGAGAGCTTTAATTTGATATATTTTTTGTATGCATTGGATTAAAAACGAGCAAGTTATGGTCGGTTAAAGTTTTTAAGATTTTTTTTAATTGCTGACATCATCATTTTTAATGAGTTTGGACGAAAATAGCCCTCCTTCCTTTATTTTTTGCCCTATTATTTACAAAATTACCACCTTAAATCTCAACCATTGGATCATTAAATTGGATGGTGTAAGATGGATTCTCATTTCTCACACCAACAAAGTGTTCTCATATGATCCATATCCTATATATATATATATATATGGTATTATCATGTTACATGAATCTGACACGATAAGGACGCGAACACCATAAGACCAAACACTAACCTGTTGATTTCATGCGTATTTATATCGTGCTGTGTCAAAATTGTCAGAGCTTGTTAAAATATTGTTAATTCTGAAAAATATCAACTAAGGGTATATTAAGTAAAATGAAAATTTAATGCAAATCTTAATATAGAAAGTAAACTATAATTTTAATACGAACAAAAAATGAATAAGAAACTATAATTATGAGACAGAGGAAGTAATTACCACACAATAAGGGCAATGATTCATCGAATGAGATTTTCTAATATGAAATGTGTGTCACAACATTAAAAACTATGTAGCTTTAATAATATTTATAATAAAAAATAAAATTTATTATATTATAATAAATCCTAATTAACATTTATTGTTAAGAATTGAAATTTTAAAAATTATATACCTTAATTTTGGAATAATTAAACATAATAATCAATTATATTAACTAAAAATGTAAATTAAATACTAAAAAACAACCATAAACCCCAATCAGAAGAAATAAACCCTAAATAATAATGTAAAATTAAATAAAATAAAATAAAATTAAAATTGAAAGATAAAAAAAAAAGAAAAATTAATAATTTTAATATTAGTGCATTATTGAAATGCACTTCGGATTAGATGATCTTGTAATAATATTCATGAATCTTGTATCAGGGATTGAAATAGGGCAAAATGTTGGTAAGTTGAGAGATGTTTTTGGGTACGTGGGGTGGTAAATTTAATGCCGACTTTCAAATATTTCAATTTGCAAGGACATTTTTTGAGCCATTTTCATAAGAATAAAAGCACTTTTGAAAGCTAGAAGTCTAATATAAAATAATTAGATGTACATGGGTCCACATACACCGCCGACAATTATGTATTTTACATCCCATTTTTAGACTAGCATGCAAAGTTATCATATACATATAACTGTGTAAGTTTGGAAGACACAACAATTGAATTTTAAGGTTGTTTTGAAGGGTTCATCCATTCAATTAGGATTTATAATTATTTTTTAATATTTAATTTTCAATTTTTAATTAATAATTCATTATTATAGTTGATTAATTCAAAATTAAAGTTTAGAACTTTTTTAATTTATTTTTTGTTGATAAATGTTGATTGTGATTATTTATGTTAGACTTTATTTTTATTATATAATAAATATAAATAACTGGTTTGCATGTGTTCATTGAAATTATCTTTGCATCAAAGATCGGTTTAGTTAAGCTAGGGTGGAGTTAATTGGAAACTGGAATGCTTTTTATAATCTGTTAAACCCGTTTTCTCTATTTATTTATTATTTTCGTTCAGTTTATTTTACAAACACAAAAATCGTTTGGAAAGTTAAGTTCTACAGATTGAAGATTTAGAATAATTCTCGTCGGTCCTTTGGGAGACGATCCTACTCGCCGCTGTACTCTGCAGTAGGGGCTTACCGACGGAAGTCGGGACATTTATTTTTGGTGTAAAACGATGCACCAAACGAGAGCTTAGCCGAGTACTGGGAGCGGTTCCAGCAGCTATGTCGCAAGTGCCCAGACCACAGGTTCACGGATTACCAACTACTAACAAATTACTTTTACCGTGGTATGTCTTCTTTTGACAGAAAAATTATTGATGTTGCGAGTGGAGGATCTCTCACAAACAAGACCCTGGCCGAGGCTAAACAACTCATCATTGACATGGTTTCTGGAGGGCAACAGTATGAGGATGAGGACGATGACCGATATCGACCTGTTGAGCGAGCAGACACCTCCAGTGTCAATGAAAAGATTGATGCTCTGACTTCTCTGGTTCGAGGTTTAGCTGTGGCACAAACGCAAAATGTCCACTATGGAGTTCGCTCAGAAAATGGCCACTTTACTGATGCTCGCCTGACTTTGCAAGATCCGTTAATCGAGCAAACCTACTATGGGTACGGTGATGCACAATTTGATGCCCAAAGACAGAGGGATTCTGATTCGTACTCATACACATATAACTCTGGCTGGAGGGATCATCCTAATTCCAGTTGGATGCAGCCACAGGGTGGCCCGTATGGGCATACTGACAAGCCTGCGCCCAGCATGAGTGAAATTATGAAGTGTCTGGAGCAGAGCAGTGCCCTTGTCAACAGCTTGGCGCAGAGTCAGAAGGCTTTCCAGCAGGAGACGCAAGCCGCCCTAGGCAGTATGGGCATACAGATCACTCAGCTTGCCACTCAAATGAACAAGATGCAGGCGAATCAAGGCAAACTCCCCTCCCAAACTGAAATGAATCCAAGAGCGCATGTTTGCGCTATCACTTTAAGAAGTGCAGAGGAGTTATTTGAGTTGGAGGCTAAGAAGGAAAAGAACCCGCAGTATGGGCATACTGCAGAGCCGAAAAACCCTCCCAGAGCAGAGGACGAACCAACTGCCGAACTCACTCCACCTAAGGTCAATGTTGAATCTAAAATTTTTAACCCTCTGATTGCAGCTCCTTTTCCTTCCAGATTGGCTCAAAATAAGAAGGATGATGATGAAAAGGAGATCCTCGAGCTATTCAAGAAGGTACCTTTTGGTGGGCTGACTGAAACCGCTGCAATAACAGAAGAAGATGAGGAGATTCGAGATATCATAACGCAGTTGTATCCCACCAATGAATTTCCAACTCGGAATCTGACGGGCCGTATGCCCTTACTGTCCAACTCGGAGCCCTTTTTACCATCTCATGTGAAGACCCCAGTGCTGGAGCTGAAGGGGCAAGAAGCAAGGTTGGTCGAGCTTTTGAAGAAACATAAGGGTGCGGGGATGGAGACGATTCCTTTCGATAGGGGTAGATTTGCTACCCCTGAAATTGTCTCATGATCGAGTTCTACTTGTGTCGAGCCTCGGACGTTAAATAAGGGCGCTTCTCGGGAGGCAACCCGAGCTTTTCTTGCTTTATTTCTTTTTTCTTATTTCATTTAGTTGCTTATTTGTCTTTAAAAAAATAATAAATAAATAAAAAATATTCTAGTCCAGCTTTTTCGTGCAGGTACCTCTTCTAGTGCTGCCCCTAACCTTGCCGAGCTCATGGATTTGTTTGACCATTACACACCAAGCTGAGCTACTACACTTGAGCGTCGTCTGTATGCCCTTACTGACCGTCCCTCCCCTTGATTGCCAGTTTGCCCTCTCTATCCCTTTGTTTTTATTTTCTTTCATTCATGTTGTGTTCGTTTTGTTGACTCTCTTCCCTGGACAGTGAGGACATTGTGTTGTCTAAGTGTGGGGGGGAGGAAGTTGCTATTTTGTGTCCGGTTCTTTTCGAAAAATAAAATAAAAATTGTTTTGCTTGTTTTTGTTGAGTATTGGCTGCCTGAGATTGAATTATACAAGGAGGACGGGTTATAGCATGGATTGTCTGGGTTTGTTTGATTGACTCTCTTGTAATTGAATTGTGTTAATGCTCGTATGTGTTCTTGGAAGATGAAATGTGCAACTTGATCAACTTTTGATGAGCTTATAAACGTAAGATTTGAGCCTTTTGAGCATGTTATATATATTGAAAGCTCAATTTCATTCTTTTGATGAGTGTGTCGGATTTGAATGCTGAATTTCTGATTTGCCTTGTTGCCATGATCATATTGTTTGTGAGTTTCCTTTTGCAAGAAAATGATAAAGGCATGTAGGATTAAACCATTGCTTTGGCTTGAATAAATTATCCATACCCGACACTATCCCTTAGTGAGCTCATTTGTGCCTGAATCCCTTCTTTCTTGATTAATAGCCACTAAATAATTAAGCCTTAGCCCTTTTTGGCCTGCTCTTGTCCCTTGAAAGCATGTGAGTTATATTGGATTGTGTTGAGATGAGTTCGAAATTTTACTTGAAAGAATAGTTGGTGCTGGAAATTGAAGAAAACTTGTGAAAAAAAAAACTCCTGTCCTACTTCTAGAAAAAAAGAGAGAGAAAGAAACAAAGCTTCAGAAAAAAAAGTAAAGAAAAAGAAAAAAACATGGTCCGTATGCCCAAACTGGACGTGGAGGAAATAGGGTTGTACCCGATTGAAGTTAAATTTTGTTGCCCTGTATAGCTTTGAAGACCAGCACTTAACTGAGAATTCATGGGATATTTGAGAAGATTGCAGCCGAACTTGATTAATGTGTTCTGATATGCTTACATGTTTTCACTAAATTAAGCCACTTATCCAAATTATCCTACCTAAGCACCATAACCCCATTACAACCTGTTTCAAAGACCTTTTGATTTGTGCATAGTTCTTACTTGCTTGGAAGTGGTTTTGTCATATGAGCAAATCTATGTTTGAAGGCATCAAATCACGACTTGTGTGAATTAAACAAATCTGCCCTTATCTACTTTTGAGAGAAATTGAGTGAACCTTGGTGAGACAGGATTAAGTTGCACGTTTTTAACTTGAATGAAGAGCATGTGTATGGTTTTATGAAACAAGAGAAGGGTTAGTGGATTGTGGATGGTTGTGTTATAATCCTAACTTTGAGTGTGTTTAGTTTAAGGCAGCCGGTGCTTGACGTCTCATTTTCTGTTTTTATTTTTGAGTCTGTTCTTTGCTTAGATATGCTCGAGGATGAGCATTGTCTAAGTGTGGGGGGATTTGATTGGGCTATATTTACATACATATTTTGGGCCATTTTTTGTATTGTTTTGATATGTTAATTGCCTCACGATCGTGTTTTGTGGAAGAAAATGTGTTTTGGGAATGATTGCAGGTGATTAACACTTATATGAAGGAATTGGTCAAGATTATTGAGAGTTTGCAGTCGAGAAAAGTGAAGTAAATCTGGAGAATCTGGAAGCCAGGCCGTAAGGGCTTGCCGCTGGAAAGCCATGCCGTATGGGCATACAACAGGATAACATGGGCCGAGAAGTCTAGAAGTTGGGCCTGAGTGCACGGATTTGGGCTGGAATGCGGAATTTACTTAGGCCCATGGCCTGGACGCGGCTGCAAGGAGTCCCACTGCCTCTAGAAGTCTTTGTTTTGGCAATTACCTAGTTTAGATAGATTAGGATGTTAATTTCCATGTTGGATACTATTTTAATTAAGGATATTAAGATAGATTAGGATTTAGCCAATTATATATTCCAGATTAACGCAGACCAGAGAGACGAGAGAGTGCCGATTTTATTCTCGTTCTTTTATTTCATTCTTTTGATCGTGTACTGCTCTAACAATATTTCAAGGTTCGAATTCAATTATGAATTCGAGCTAGACTCCCTTTATTCCGGTGAAGATTAACGAAGCCCTGGCGTAATTATACTGTGAGATCTAATTGTTCTTTTTATTTTGATTAATTTCATGCATCTATTATTCTCCGTAATTCGAGTCGTTAATTGTTTCGATATTGCTAGGAATTAATTAACGACTCGAATTACAGAGAATAACAGATGCATGAAATTAATCAAAATAAAAAGAACAATTAGATCTCACAGTATAATTACACCAGGGCTTCGTTAATCTTCACCGGAATAAAGGGAGTCTAGCTCGAATTCAATTATGAATTCGAACCTTGAAATATTGTTAGAGCAGTACACGATCAAAAGAATGAAATAAAAGAACGAGAATAAAATCTGCACCCTCTCGTCTCTCTGGTCTGCGTTAATCTGGAATATATAATTGGCTAAATCCTAATCTATCTTAATATCCTTAATTAAAATATCCAACATGGAAATTAACATCCTAATCTATCTAAACTAGGTAATTGCCAAAACAAAGACTTCTAGAGGCGGTGGGACTCCTTGCAGCCGCGTCCAGGCCATGGGCCTAAGTAAATTCCGCATTCCAGCCCAAATCCGCGCGCTCAGGCCCAACTTCTAGACTTCTCGGCCCATGTTATCCTGCTGTATGCCCATACGACATGGCTTCCAGATTCTCCAGATTTACTTCACTTTTCTCGACTGCAAACTCTCAACAATCTTGGCCAATTCCTTCATATAAGTGTTAATCACCTGCAATCATTCCCAAAACACATTTTCTTCCACAAAACACGATCGTGAGACAATTAACATATCAAAACAATACCAAAAATGGCCCAAAATATGTATGTAAATATAGCCCAATCAAACACATAAAAGTGTAATATTAAATTTGAACCCACAATTGAAGGCCTATTAATAGGGGATACAATCTTCTAATCTACATTCTATGTTCCACTATTGTGTTCCACTATCAAATTTAATATTTTAAAAATATTTATTACAAAAATAAAATTTATTATAGTATAATTAATCATAATTAATATTTATTGCTAAAAATTGAAATTTTAAAAATTTTATGCTTTAATTTTGGAATAATCAACTCTAGTAATCAATTATATTAACTAAAATAATTATTAAAAATAAATATAAATCATAATTAGGTGGAATGGACTCTAAATAATAAATATAAAATTAAACTGAACCAAAACAAATTGAAATTAAAGAAAAAATGAATGAAAATCTAATAAAAATTAAAATAAGATACCAAATGAAATAGAGAAAATGGGATAGCGGATTTCATTTTGAGACAACAATTGAAGGCTTATTAAGTATCTTGATAATAATGGTTAAATACTTATGTTTTGATAGAAGTGGCCAAAAACTTATGTTTATTTCGCAAATGACTTATAAAATATAGTTTTCTCTCTTTTAATAGTATATATATGTCAAACTATAGGGAGTGTATTTGCTGTTATTATTATTTCCCAAATTATAAAGTAATATTTGGAAATAATTAAATCCATTCATCGTTATAAAATAAAAATATTGCTGCTTGATATAGATGTCGCGGTGGCGAATTAGGTTTCATTACTTTTGCTTGATATATGTCAATATATATATATATATATATATATATATAGGGGTGAGATTATATAAAAATAACCCCTTGTGTGAGAAATGAGAACACATCTCACACCACACATCCATCAAAAATCAAAGGTCCAGATTTGATGAAAAAGACGGTGGCAATTTTGTAATATCTGAAAAGTTTTTCGCGCGGGGGTATTGCTGTAATTTGATAATTCTTATAAAAATCGCGGAGGATTTGATAACAGATCGTTATGCTAACGAAGTATTATCATAATGCTAACGAAGCATTATAGTTATGCTAATTAAAGTTTTCAAATATTGTTGGCGAAAAAAATATTCTAAAAATTAATTATAAACCTAATTCGATTTAATAAACCCTAATTAAATGGAAAAAATCATAATTGGATGAAATAAACCTAATTAGATGAAATAAACATTGATTGGATGTGGTAAACCCTAAATGAGTTGAAAGAAATCATAATAATAATAATAATATATTTGTACTACGTTAGCATTATAGTTTTGGTTCGTCAGCATTGCGAATACACTATGTTAGCATATGGCAATACTCTATCAACATACGTTATAAATTATAATTGGATATGATAAACCATAATAATTAATTAAGAACTATAAACAAAAAATTAAATTTCAAAAGAATAATGATAATTAGATGGAATAAACCATAATCGAGATTAAATAAACCATAATTAAGATTTAATAAACCCTAATAAATTTATACTATGTTAGCATTATGATAATTCTTTGTTAGCACATCGAATATATTATGTTAGCATATGACAAATGCTTCATTAGCATACGTTCATATGTTATCATAATGCTGACGAAGAATTATTATATCCTAACGAAAGCATTTACAACCTGGGCACGCGTAAATTTTTTTTTTTTTTTTCGTTCATATTTTTTCATCCAAACATAGCCTTTCGACATCTTAAATGCAGAGAGCTTTAATTTGGTATATTTTTTGTGTGCATTGGATTAAAAATGAGGAAGTTATGGTCGATTAAAGTTTTTAAGATTTTTTTTTAATTGTTGACATCATCAATTTTAATGGATTTGGACGAAAATAACCCTCCTTCCTTATTTTTTTGCCCTATTATTTACGAAATTGCCACCTTAATTCTCAACCATTGGATCATTAAATTGGATGGTGTAAGATGTGTTCTCATTTCTCACACCAACAAGGTGTTCTCATATGAACCATATCCTATATATATATATATATAGGGGGAGGTTAAAGTGTATACCACCCCCCTATGTAGGAAATATGAACAAAAATAAAACCATAGATCCATCCAAAATAGACGGTCCAGATTGAATCAATATTTTAGGGATTAAATAGCAATTTTTTTACAATTCTTAATTATTGCTGGTTGAAAGAGGGTAAAAGGGGCATGAAAAATATTCCGCAAATTCAGCGATTCTACCTATCGAAACCACCCAAATCTATGAGATTTCTCTAGATTTCGAATTAATTTCATTTGGGAGGCAAAAAAAAAACTAGGGTTTTCACGAAACCTAGGGGCGACATTATTTTCCCGTCAACATACGAACGAGATCGGAGACGGGCGGCGACACTAACAACAACGTGAGAAGCCCAGGTTTTTCTTCTACTTTGTTTTTGTTTATATAACTTTAAATGTGGTTTATTTGCTAAAAGTTGAAATTTATAGATTTGGTGTGGATTTTCTTTAGCAGCCACAAATCTAGGGTTAGTTTTAGCAATCTGTAGTTAGGCGTAATTTTTCTCCAAAGTAAAAAATCGTAGACTGCAATCGCGGTGGCAGAGATCGAACTTTTGACAGTAAACGAGGATCTCGGGCAGACGTTCAACGAAAAGAAGCCCAGGTTTTAGTTCGAGATTTTTTCGTTTCTATCAGTTTTAGTTGGTTTAATTGCTAAAAGTTGGTTTTTTATGTGTTTCGATTCTAGTTGATTTTTTTTCTATTGGTTTTTACAGAGTAAATGACGCAAATTGTTGCTTTTGGTTCTTCTATGCTTTTACTATATTTTTGTTTGGGTTTGCCGGTGAATGATTAAACTGGTTTTCTACTGATTTTTACAGAGTATGAATGTTGGTTGGGTTTTTTTTGTTTTTTAATTAATCTGGTGGACATTAGCAAGTTAATGTGTTATATTAGCAAATATTATTGCAACAGATAGCAGTTGTTATAAAGTGGATTTGTTTTATTAGGAAATATTGATGCATGCGATATCATTCTTTTTTGTGTTTGATATTAGTAAATTTATGAATGTTTTTAGCAAATAGATTGGAATATGGTAGCAAATTTCCTTGTTTACAAAGTTATTAATCTGGTCAATATGAGCAAATTAATTTGTTATATAGCAAATTATGTTGAAACTGAAAACATTTGTCGTTTGTTTGAATACATATGTAAAACAATCTGCTCGTGATTAGCAAGTTTGTGAATGTTATTAGGAAATAAATCTGAATAAGTAAGCAGATTTCGTTTGTTTGCTCTTTGTTGATTTCTGGAAGGTTTTATTTGAAATGGATGGAATATTTTAATTGAAATGGATGGAATTTGTCATTGGTTTCAGTTGTGGATTAAATGTTTGTTTATTTCGATTGCAACTTTGTAGTAACTAGATATTTAGGAACCAGCTAGCAAATACATAGTTGATTATAGCAAATGTAAATGAATATGCTAGCATTTTTGAATGACGCAATTAGTAGCAAATTCATATTTGTGTCTGGCAAAAAGTAGTTTAATGGTATCAATTCTTTGGTCTTTTTTTCTGTTTGGCTCTTGGTAGGTTTGTGGAATGTGTTTTTTCTTACCTTGAATTTTCTATTGGTGGTGAACTCTTGTTTATTTATTGTTATAGAAACCAAAAGTATAATGTTTGCAAATTTATTGGATTCCGTTAGCAAATAAAAGATTTGTTGTTAGCAAATATTCAGCCGCTTGTTAGCAAAAAATGTTTATTTCAGTTTATCATATTTTGTTGGTTTGGATATTAGTTAATTTGTTAATTTATATTTCCTTTTGTTGGATGTTTGTTTATTTAGGTGGGAGCCCTCAAGGTGATCACGGCTTGAGGAGCAAGCAACAGAAAGATGTAACAGGTATAATTTTTTTTTTGAAAATGACATTCTAATTTTGTATGTTACTGTTAGTGATTATGTATGTTTGTATAGACAAATATGTGAATCTGATATCAATTTAGTGTATATTATTAGCTAGATATTTATGAACCAGTTAGCAAATACATAGTTGATTATAGCAAATGTAAATGAATATGTTAGCATTTCTAAATGACGCGATTAGTGGCAGATTCATATTTGTGTCTAGCAAATACATAGTTAGTTATAACAAATGTAAATGGATATGTTAGCAAATAATGATTCGTTGTTAGCAAATATTTAGGCGCATGATAGCAAATATATAATTTTATATAAGGTGGATAGAGTATATATAATTGTCCAGGTTATTACCTCCATATTATGTTGAAAATTCAATAAAAAAATTATTTTATTTGAAATGGATGTAATTTGTCATTGGTTTCAGTTGTGGATTGAATGTTTATTTATTTCATTTGCAAATTTGTAGTAACTAGATATTTATGAACCAGTTTGCAAATACATAGTTAATTATAGTAAATGTAAATGAATATGCTAGTAATTCTAAATCACGCGATTAGTAGCATATTCATATTTGTGTCTGGCAAAAAATAGTTTAATGGTATCAATTCTTTGTTTTTTTTTTTCCGCTTGGCTCTTGGTAGGTTTGTGGAAGGTGATTTTTCTTACCTTGAATTTTTTATCGGTAGTGAACTCCTGTTTATTTATTGTTATAGAAACCAAATGTATAATGTTTGCAAATTTATTGGATTGTGTTAGCAAATAAAAGATTTTCTATTAGCAAATATTCAGCCGCCTGTTAGCAAAAAATGTTTATTTCAGGTTATCATATTTTGTTGGTTTGGATATTAGTTAATTAGTTAATTTATGTTTCCTTTTGTTGGATGGTTGTTTATTTAGGTGGGAGCCATCAAGGTGATCACAGCTTGAGAAGCAAGCAACGGAAAAAGTATTGATAGATGTGATAGCAGTGCATTATTTTTTTGTTTTTCTGTGTGGGATGCTACTAGTTTGTTATATAATTGATACAATTTGAATATGAATGTATAATGGCATAGGATTTGGTGTATATTAGCACAATTATTTGTTGTAATAGCATATCTGTATGAAATGTGTTAGCATTTGGTATTTCTTTGATTTAATTTTGCAAATTATCTGGCATTTGAATACATTTAGCAAAGTTTCTGGTATTTATACGGTAGATTTCTTTTTGGCATTTTTACAATTGATTTGAGGCTGTATTAGCAAATGTAACTGTTATATTAGGAAATATCCTTGAACCTGATAGCAATTGATTTAGTAGTATACTTGTAATACCCCGTAAAATAATTACTGCTTAATTATGATTAATTGTTGAAATTACTATTTAGTATAGTAATTTCCAGTCAGATTAGGGTCGAAAGTATCCGTTAAGTTTCATGGAATTCAAGATCAATTAATTCCCATAGGTGAATTAATTATTTCAGTTTGGGTTTAATCCTCCTTTTAGCTATGGAAAGCCGGAATTGTAATTTCAAATAAATTCAATTCCTATTCTTTTAAATTTGCGGTGTGTATTTATCGTGAATTAGATATTCCGATAAATATTTTTTTTAGGACTAGGAGAATCAGATATTCTCCAGTCATTAGTGTTTAAATTCAGATAATTTAAACAGGGTGATTTAAAATCCGAGAGAACTAGATATTCTCTAGTTCGGATGTTTTAATTGTTGAGGATTTAAAACCAGTATTTTAAAGCAGTGTTTTAAAAAAAAAATTAAAATTTATAATTTCAAATAACTATTATTTTAAAGTAAGTGAATTATTTTAGCAATATCGGTTTAGTTCGGGATTTTTCCGAAGACGGAAAATATCACGATAGTCGAACGATCGGGTAGTTTATTTTGGTCAACCAAAGCATGGCTTCCCTCACCTCACCCATGCCTTTTCCCCTTACCTTTCCCCTCACCCTCCCACGTTTTTTTTTTAAATCAATCAGAACATTTCCATCTTCATTATTTCTGCAAAAAAAGTTTGAAAGAGAGAGAGAGAGAAAAAGAGAGGGAGAGAGAGAGACAAGAATATCCATATCCATTTTCGTTTTTTTTTCGAAGGAAGAGAGAAAGAAAGCGAAGTAGCAGAGCTTATTCCAGCTTCTTCAAGCTTTTCCATTGTGTTTCAAAGGTATTTCGAAATTAGAAATTGTTGATATATGTTTCAGTTTTGTTTCGTAAGATATATATATATATATATATATATAATTTGTGTTGCAAAAACTTTGAGAAACATGTTGGATTAATGTAAAAATGAATTGTATATGATTTATAGCATGTTTTTAGCTTTTATTTTTGGGTTATGTTTGGGGATGAAAGCTTGAGTTGAAGCTTTCATGGAGTTGTCGTCGTTCTCGGCCTCACACCCGTGCGAGCGCGCACGAGAACGCCGCGGGGGAGAGAGCGCCGCGGGGGGGGGGGGGGGGGAGAGAGCGCCGCGGGGCGGGTGAGCGCTGCGGGGGCACACCAGCGCGCCCAGCAGCGCCGCCGCGCACATGAGCCCCGCGGGGGCACACCAACACGCCCAGTAGCGCCGCCGCGCACGTCCGCGCGCCCGCGCTTGACTTTTGGCAGACTCGCCACCCTTCGGTTAAACGAGCATAACTCCCTCGTTTTACGTCTGGTTGAGACACCGTAAATTTTTCCGGAAACTAGACTTAAGTGGCTTTCTAATGGTAGAGGTCTCATTCTCTAATTCATTCTGAGTAAATTATGAAAAATCGGAAAAGTTGGGTCATGTGTCGATTTTCATGAAGTCATGACAGTTCTGCCACCTTTCAGTAAAACGGGCATATCCATTTCATTTGTTATCATTTTAAGCCACTGTAAAATTTTTAAAATTCTAGACTTCCGTGGCTTTCTAATGGTATATAGCTCAGTCCGTAACTCTTCCTGAATCGATCGTGAAAAATCTTCAAAGTCAGGTCACGAGTTTATTTTCGGAAATTCTGGCAATTCTGCCACCTTCTAGTAAAATGATCATAACTTTTTCGTTAGTTATCATCTTGAGTAACCGTAAATTTAATCGTAAACTAGACTTCTGTGGCTTTCCATTGGTATATGGCACAATCCCTACACTTTAGTGAGCCAAAACAGAGAATTTTCCAAAGTTAGACGTTGGGCCAAACGTTGTTTAGTCAACAAACTTAGCGATGATTTTGTTCCTAGAATCTAGTTGTGATGATGTTAAGGTATTTTTGATACCTTAAATAATGTCGATGAATGTATTTATATGGTTAACATCTAGGGTCAAGATTTACCCTTAAACAAGAAAAATTTAGAACGGATACTAGACCCTAATAGGCCTTCAATTTCATGTTGAGTCCAAACATCGTATTTGGTTCAACGTACTCAGTTTTATGTTAACTCTATGAAGGCGAGCTATCCAGTGCAAGATAAAGTACGAGGAGGAACTTTTGCTGCAGTTCAAGTGTTAAAACCTCGGTGAAAGGTGGGCTTTCTTTTCAACGGACTCTTAGTCCAAATAATGATTTGAGTTTTTACTCACCAGCAGTTAATTATTTCTGATGCAAATAAATGATTGTCATGCATAAAATGTTTGTTTTGTATGATATCCTTATCCATATTTAGTTAGCTCGCAAGGGCTTTCTAACTCTTAAATCGATCGGGTCTCGTGCTAACTTAGCGTGTTAACCGAGGTTAGTGTACACTTGGGTCGGTGATATTAGGAAGAGGGAAAGGCTGAGCGGAGCTATTCCTGACTAAGACATCGACGATGCTAAACGTCCGTAAAAAAGGCTGAGCGGAGCTATTCCTCGGAGTTTAGTTCAGATATGTATTCGTGGAAAAGGCTGAGCGGAGCTATTCCTCGACGTGTGCGGAAAAGGCTGAGCGGAGCTATTCCTTGGCACACAGTTGGGATATGGATGATCATACAACAGAAAAGCGCACGTAAAGACTGAAAATGATTTAGTAAAACATAGGGCCTTTTCAGATAAAACCCCTGTGTGTTTACTTGGATGCATGACAATAAAAGCAGTTTTAAGAAATGTTCATAATATCAGATATATTATGATATTTTGGCAATGTGTTCACTAAGTATACTTGTACTCAGCCCTGCATATTTGTTTTTAAATGTGCAGGTTGAGTGTTGATGGTGCAGGGTGAAGTGCTGAGAAAGAAAGTTGTTTTGTACAGGACTCAGAATATTTCCTCTATTTTGTTATGCTATGTTGCTTCCGCTAATTAAGTCTAATCGAGTCAAGTCTTCAGTATGTCTTGAACTCGCTGATACCTTTTTGTTATTCTAAGGTACCTGTATTTATTCAGTTATATTTTGAGAAATGAAAGTCAGTTCATAATTTGAGTTCACAGCAAATATCGATCTTGGAATTCATTCCTTTATTTAATTATTTCCGGTTCGCGCTTTGATCCATCTTTCATTGGGATCGAGTCGTGCCAGTCACACTTCATATTAATCAGATATTAATTTGGGGTCGTGACAATACTTGTATATGCTTGACGATTGTTTTGTTATAAATTTGAAGCTAAATGTGTAATGGCATGTGACTTGGACTGTATTAACAAATTTATTTGTTGTTGTAGCATATTTGTATGAAAGTGTTAGCAAATCCCAGTTGTTATTTTTTCCCATGCATTATAACAATTCATTTGTGGGCACTATTAGCAAATTTGGTTTGTATAGTAGCAAATATTATTGCACATGATAGCATTCAATATATGTTTGAATAAATTTACCAAAAAGTGTGCGAAAGTGTATCAATTTTATGAATGAGTCTTCTATTATGTATCATGCATAATTTTTGCAAGCTAACTTATGTTTTGCATAATGTGGGTAAACTATGTGCAGCTTTTATACATGGATCGTGTGGTTATCGAGTACAGAAGGGTGTCATGTGATATCCCCGCAATCAAACAGTGGAAGAAAAATATGCTTTTGCGAAGGCAGGCTATCAAGATTTGTGAAGGAGGTTTCGGACAGGGATGTGTATTTGCTAATAGTTTGTTATATAATTGATACAATTTGAATATGAATGTATAATGGGTTAGCAACAAATATTCACATTGTTAGCAAATTATATTGAGTTAACAGTATTTACTTCTCCTGTCTTTTTTATGCCAAATATTGTACCACATATTAAGTAATATTTTTTGTAATTTTTATTTTACGTTATATAATTGGGGAAAAATATATTTACAATAGAAGTATGTTGTATTAATTTATGATAAATTAAATGCACTCACAAACATCATTGCAATACATATAAAATGACAAAACGTTCATTGATTCCAATGAACGTTGATCAATTTAACCGTGGAAACTATCTGGGTTAGCAACAAATATTCACATTGTTAGCAAATTATATTGTGTTAACAACATTTACTTCTCCTGTCTTTTTTGATGCCAAATATTGTACCACATATTAAGTAATATTTTTTGTAATTTTTATTTTACGTTATATAATTGGGGGAAAATGTATTTACAATAGAAGTATGTTGTATTAATTTATGATAAATTAAATGCACTCACGAACATCATTGCAATACAAATAAAATGACAAAACGTTCATTGATTCCAATGAACGTCGATCAATTTAACCGTGGAAACTATCTTGGTTAGCAACAAATATTCACATTGTTAGCAAATTATATTGTGTTAACAACATTTACTTCTCCTGTCTTTTTTGATGCCAAATATTGTACCACATATTAAGTAATATTTTTTGTAATTTTTATTTCACGTTATATAATTGGGGGAAAATGTATTTACAATAGAAGTATGTTGTATTAATTTATGATAAATTAAATGCACTCACGAACATCATTGCAATACATATAAAATGACAAAACGTTCATTGATTTCAATGAACGTCGATCAATTTAACCGTGGAAACTATCTGGGTTAGCAATAAATATTCACATTGTTAGCAAATTATATTGTGTTAACATCATTTAGTCCTGTCTTTTTTAATGCAAAATATTGTACCACATATTAAGTAATATTTTTTTTAAACCAACTAATTGAAATCCGCCCATAATCGAAAAAACCGTCCATATTAAAAACCAACAATAAACCAACGTGATTATTGATGTGAATAAACCGTCCCATTAATTGAAAGCCGTCCATAATTGAAAATAAAGGGATTATGGTAAATTCCTAAAATCGTGGGATTAGATATGGACATAAAATGTCAATTACAACTATAACCCTTCACCAATTAAGTTAATTAAAAATTACAAATTAATCCTCCATACTAAGAACGAATCTTGACCCTAAAAAAAATCAAATCCTATGGCTAATATTCATTCCTATTTCCCACACAGGGTTTGTGTTCCTATTTGAACTCTGATCTCTCTCTCTCTCTCTCTCTCTCTCTCTATATATATATATATATATATATATATGATATGGATCATATGAGAACACATTGTTGGTGTAAGAAATGAGAATCCATCTTACACCATTCAATTTAATGATCAAATGGTTAAGATTTAAGGTGGCAATTTCGTAAATAATAGGGCAAAAAATAAAGGAAGGAGGGCTATTTTCGTCCAAACCCATTAAAAATGATGATGTCAGCAATTAAAAAAAAATCTTAAAAACTTTAACCGACTATAACTTGCTCGTTTTTAATCCAATACACACAAAAAATATATCAAATTAAAGCTCTCTTCATGCTCTTTCATTTAAGATGTCGAAAAGCTATGTTTAGATGAAAAAATATAAACGAAAAATAAAAAAGAAAATTTTTTACGCGTACCCAGGTTGTAAATGCTTTTGTTAGCATATAATAATTCTTCGTCAACATTATGATCACATATGATAACGTATGCTAACGAAGCATTTGTCATATGTTAACATAATGTATTCGCTGTGCTAACAAATAATTATCATAATGCTAGCGTAGTATAAATTTTTTTTAGGGTTTATTAAATCTCAATTATGACTTATTTAATCTTGATTATGGTGTATTTCATCTAATTATCATTATTTTTTTAAAATTTAATTTTTTGTTTATAGTTCTTAATTGATTATTATGGTTTATCCCATCCAATTATAGTTTATAATGTATGTTGACAAAGTATTGCCATATGATAACATAATGCATTCGCAATGCTGACAAAACAAAACCATAATGCTAACGTAGTACAAATATATTATTATTATTATGATTTGTTCCAACTCATTTAGGGTTTACCATATCCAATCAATGTTTTTTTTCATCTAATTATGTTTATTTCATCTAATTATGATTTTTTCCATTTAATTAGGGTTTATTAAATCAAATTAGATTTATAATTAATTTTTAGAATATTTTTGCCACTAACAATATTTGAAAACTTTAATTAGCATAACTATAATGTTTTGTTAGCATGATGATAATACTTCGTTAGCATAACGATCTGTTATCAAATCCTCCGCGATTTTTATAAGAATTATCAAATTACGTTAATACCCCGCGCGAAAAACTTTTCAGATATTACAGAACTGCCACCGCCTTTTTCATCAAATCTGGACCTTTGATTTTTGGTGGATGTATGGTGTGAGATGCGTTCTCATTTCTCACACAAGGGGTTATTTTTATATAACCCCACCCCTATATATATATATATATAGGGATAAACTATAATGAGTACGTATTCATATGAGAATTAGAAATTAATGATTAATCATAATCCTCCAATTTGTATAGATGAATGATTGAGATTAAAATTAGGAAATATGTTATACTTATCAATTTAATAGATAAATTATAAATAAAATAATATTAATGTAATTTTAAATCTATAATGATATGGATCAAATAAATCTTCATATACCATTCTCTCTCTCTCTCTCTCTCTCTCTCTCTCTCTCTCTCTCTCTCTCTCTCTCTCTCACGACGCTCTCCCTCCCTCTCTCTCACGTCTTATCTCCTAGTCGCCAACCATTGGTGAGCCACTGCAGATCATTGTTTAAGTAACGAAACCAACATAGCACCAAATTTAAACATTTTAAGCTACAAAATCCAATCTCATAAACAACATATTCCCTATTGTTAGTAAGAACACTCGAAACTCAGGGTATACATTGATCGAAAAAAGAAAATAGATTGAATTTTATATAATATTGCAATCCATGTTACCAATAATTCTATTTATTATTATGTATCATTTCAATGATTATAATATTATAATTTCTAAAATTTTAGCTCATTCATTGCTTATTTTGTAACATTTTATTGCTTCTCAAATATTATTTCATTGCATAATGCGTAACAATTCGATATTTTTAAATAATATATATGATGACAATTGATGCTTTATTAAGTGTCGTTTGTTACTTATTTACAAGAAAATCATCGTTTACCGATAGAATTTTTAAAAAATTATAATGACATGATACCTAATCATTGCTTATGTAGAATCAATACATTGTTTGCAAAACACTAAATAGTTTCTAAGCTCATGTCGAGAGCCACCCTATGGATTAGAATTTTTTTTAAACCATAAATAGTTCATTGCTTCTATTGTGACATTTTATTGCTTCTCAAATACCATTTCATTGCAACAATGTGTAACTTTTTTATTTTAAAACAAATAATATATGATGATAATTTCTAAATGATTCATAACAATCATAAATAAGAAAATGAATTAATTAATTTTGAATACAAAAAATAACTCATTATTTTTAGCACAAAAAATAAAAAAAATAAAAAAAATATATATTAAATGATCATAAAAGATAAAAAAAAATTATATTAGCAGTGTTGGTGGTTGATAAAAATTGTGAAGAATGAAACCATGAAGAACTCCGATAAAAATCATAGAGAAGATAAAATAGATAAAAAAAAATTCTACAGAATAAACTGTAGAGAGATAAAACAGATAAAAAAATTCTACAGAGTATACATAAATTCACGTTGTAGTTAGAGAGAGAAATAAGGAAATAAAAATAAATGTAAATATGACTTGACCTATAATTGTGGGATTGAATTATCAAAACACTATATACAGATATCTAATTAAAAAAATTACAATTAAAAAGAAATATTAAATCTCAATCTAAATTTGCACCATTAAATTTCATAGATCTAACGACTGTAAATAGTTCATATTTCTCAGGCAAAGATGCGTTCTCATTTGAACCAAATCCTATATATATATATATATATATATATATAGAGAGAGAGAGAGAGAGAGAGAGATAATCAAATAAGATCTTTTTCCTAGAGTGAGGACCACATCTCCACCATCCAATTTAATGATCTAATGGTTCAGATTTAATGTAAAAAATGATGACATCCAATTTAATAATCTAATGATTGAGATTTAATGTAAAAGATGGTGAAAATTTCGTAAACAATAAGGCAAAAAAATAAATGAATGGGGGCTATTTTCATCAAAATCCATTAAAATTGATGATGTCAGCAATTAAAAAAAAATCTTAAAAACCTTAAACAACCATAACTTGTTAATTTTTAATCCAATGCACATAAAAAAAATATATCAAATTAAAGTTTTCTTCGTGCTCTTTCATTTAAGATATCGGAAGGCTACGTTTATAAAGAAAAAATATGGACGAAAGATACAAAAGATATTTTTTTACGCACACCTAAGCTGTAAATGCTTTCGTTAGCTTATAATAATACTTCGTCAGCATTATGATAACATATGTTAATGTATGCTAACAGAACATTTGTCATATGCTAACATAATGTATTCACTGTACTAACGAAGAATTATCATAATGCTAGCGTAGTACATATTTATTAAGGTTTATTCAATTTCAATTATGATTTATTTCATCTCAATTAGGATTTATTTCATCTTAGTTATGGTTTATTCCATCTAATTATTATTACTTTTTTTTAATTTAATTTTTCTTTTTTAGTTCCTAATTGACTATTAGGGTTTATTTCATCCAATTATGGTTTATAACGTATATTGATAAAGTATTGTCATATGCTAACATAGTGTATTCATAGTGCTAACGAAACAAAACCATAATGCTAACATAGTAAATACATATTATTGTTATGATTTGTTTCGACTCATTTAGGGTTTATCAGATCCACTCAATGTTTATTTCATCTAAGTAGGTTTATTTCATCCAATTAGGATTTCTTCCATTTAATTAATGTATATTAAATCAAATTAGGTTTATAATTAAATTTTAGAATATATTTTTCACTAACAATATTAGAAAACTTTAATTAGCATCACGATAACGCTTCATTAGCATGATGATAATATCATTAGCATGATGATCCTGTTATCAAATACTCTACTATTTTTATAAGAATTGTCGAATTACGTTAATACCTCTGCGCGAAAAACTTTTCAAATATTATAAAATTGCCAATCCCCTTTTAATCAAATCTGGGCCTTTGATTTTTGAGGATTGTGTGGTGTGAGATGTGATTCTAATTCCCACACTAAAATTGGTTTTCACCTAACCCCTCATATATATATATATATATATATATATATATATAGGGAGTGGTTCCATAAGAAGCCAGACTCTGTGTGAGAACCGAGAATCAATCCCTATCATCAAATAACCTCTACATCAATGGTCCAGAATTAAAAATTGAGGCGGTGGCATAATTGTAATAAAGTAAAAATTCGGTGTCCCTGAATCTTAGTAAGGGTAAAATTAGAAATTTTGAAAATATATGAATACTCAGAATTTACGTGTATATTTTTCAATTTAGGGTTTTAGCATTGTCATTTCCTATTTTAGCATTGTTATGGCTTTTTTTAGCATTGCCATGACTTATTTTAGCATGACTCTTTTTTAGCATTAGCATAAAAAAATATCATCGGCATTGTAAAAAAACCATGAACACTGTTACATATTGTTGAATTATCAATATAGTGCAACCACTATTAGCATTGCAATCTCTCATTTTTAGCATTAACATAATTAACCCTTCATTAGCATTGTGATTAAAAATTTGTCATGGTCATTACAAACCAATAAATGTGATTTATGGAACTAGCATCATTGTTAACTGTATTTGCATCATCATATCTCATTTTAGCATTATCATTAAATTATAAAACACAATCATATTAATAACTAAATTTAATGCATTATCATTAAAGTAAATGACTTATTAGCTGTAATAGCCCGGTCCCGAGATAGGGATTAACGAATGGGGACGGGGTGTTATTAAGTGATTAATGAATAAAGACGAAAGATTAACAAAGAAGTTTTAAGAATTAAGATGTACTTTTGAAAGATAGGCGATGATACTCGGGTTTACTTGATTAAGAAGGAAACATGCTTTAGCGGAATGAAATGGCTAACTAATCAGATACCAATAAGCATAGACCCATTCATAGGTCAAAGCGAATAAACAGATATCAATGTGAACAAGCCTCTTCATAGGCGAACGGAAAATATACTCGAGAAGCAGGAATAAAACTGAATATGGATCACTTATATATATAGATAATCATGTCTTGGGGAATATTCTTAGAATCTCGAAAAACATAATTGAACTTGAATGAAATTAGAAAGAGTGTATCAGAGTAGCAGAAACATCATGGGATTTCAAAAGAACTTGTATAATAGCAAAACAATCTTGGCGGCTAACCCACATCCACAGCATCTCAATCTGAAAACATTTGAAAAAGAGGGCGTAAGCACTAATGTACTCAGTGGGTTTTAATAAAAGCTTCTTTAATAACTCGAGAAATATCCAATAATAAACTGGTGGTATATGGAGAGCAAAACGCAAAAGCCCTCTCCATATCCGCAAAACCTTTTCTTTATTTTTGGGCCCAACCTTGGCTCAAACCTGATGTCAACTTTATCCTTAGCGTAAGGCCTTTCTCTTCTTAACGTCTCCAGCACCACTCTTAGGTGCTCTTGATGCTCATCTTTGTCCTTCAAATAGATGAGGATATCATCTATGAAAACTAGCACAAACTTATGTAGATACGGGTAAAGAACCCGGTTTATTAAATCCATAAACACTGCTGGGGAATTGGTCAATCCAAATAGCATTACTACAAACTCGTAATGTCCATAGCAAGTTCTAAAAGCAGTATTAGGAATATCCTCCTTTCGGATCTTCAGTTGATGATACCCAGATCTTGAGTCTATCTTTGAGAAGACGCTTGCTCTCTTAAGCTTGGTCAAATAGATCATCTATTCTTAGGAGAGGGTATCGATTCTTGATGGTCAGCTTATTCAGCTCTATATAGTCAATGCATATTCTCAATGTGCCATTCTTCTTCTTTACAAACAAGATTGGAGCTCACCAAGGCGACACACTAGGTTGGCTAAAATCTAGGTCTAATAACTCTTGCAGTTGAATCCTGAGTTCTTGCAACTTCTTAGGTGCCATTCTATAAGGGGCTTTCGAAACTGGTGCAACTCTTGGTTCCAAATCGATAGCGGATTCCACTTGCCTACGTGGGGGTAATCCTAGCAGCTCCTTCAGAGATTCATCTTGGAAATTTTCTTATGACCGAAACACCTTCTATTGAAACTCTCATTCCCCTTTCTTCATCGCAACTGTCTTTTCTTCTTAAGGCGGTATTCTGACTTTATAGCTTCTACTGGAGATCACCATCGCTTGCAGGCATAAAGATCGCATGCCTGGACCTTGAACGTGAGCTCAGAACTTATCTGACGTTATTCCTTAGATTGCCTTTTAAACATAACGAGTTGAAAAAAAAATTACTTAGAGGGCATTAACTAGCATTACTTGGATTCTGCTTCCTATTGGGACTACTTCCTCTTATTCTTCCAATAATGACTAAAAGGAATATTGCTTTATACTTTCTGCTCTATTCAAGGGTCTACACTTGAGCTCTATGAGTGGGAATAAAACAAAATGAATGCCTCTGAGTGAGGACTCTATCTTGATCAATAATTTTTTAATAAGTTCCAAAAGATGGAAGAGATATAACACTGGGTTATCTATACTAAAAACATTGCCTTTTTAGAGGACTTATAACTCGAAAGGGGGTTCTTGCATGTAGCAAAGGTATGGAAGATAATCAACGATTAGAAACTGAGAATTGTACTGAATATTTGCAAAGGCATCAGCATATCCTATCAAGGGAATGCTATCACTAATTCTGGATGATCAAAGAAGTATCATCAGAAGATTATAATTTATCCAAGAGGATAATATTGAAGAATTTCAAATGATATGAAGAATTTTTAATTGGTATTAAGTTGATGAAGGGTGATTGATTTAATTGACACGAAAATGAATGATTATACTCATCAAAACTTCCTATCTTACTGAAACTTTTAATCTACTAATTCTAGGTTTATCTGCTTAACGATCTTCTTCGGGTTCTCTCTCTTTCTTTCTTTGAGCATTACGCATCTTCTTTACTAGGTTGCTACGAAATAGCATGAGTCAGTTGGACTCCAATTAGCTATACATGGCCGGAAAAAAGTGACATTCGGGGATCATTTTCACCTATTGAAGGGGATACGACAAAGCGACCTGATCTATACGTGTTTTTTTTCTCGTCTGAAACCACAAATATAGAACATGCCTTGATAACCGGTTGGACTCTTGATCGTACTTTGACAACATCCTCTTTCCTTGTCTCAAGTTCTGGATCTCCATCTCCTTTGTCTTACGATAACAATCTGGGATATAATTCTGATATAACTCGTACTTGAAACCTTCCCAACCATACTCCGTCCATTGCCTCAAATTTATCGTCCTTCTAACGGACTCCCATCAGGTCTCTTAAACTGTTAGATAACGGAGGGTTATGTTTGGGAAACACATTCTTGGCTCTCGAGCTGTGGTTCAGGACTTGCTTTCTTGCGGCCTCACTCTCTTAGCTTGATGTCTTCTCGACGGCATTCTAAAGAATCCTAAATATTGGCCACGCTTGCTCGAATTTGCACAAAGCAAAATGAAATGCCTTTCGATAAGGTCTTTGGATTATGCAGGATAGATCAAACAAACTAGGAAAATTGCCTCATTAAGAGGACTTTTGGCATTAATAAGAAAGTGGTTCTTGGTTACATCCGAAAAAAGGGCAGCCTTTTGGAGAATTACCGCCGCTATTAAAATCTAAAGGGTTGATTAACATATATACATAATAATATTTGGATTAAAGCGGATAGACAAATCAGCAAGGTGTTCTAACAACAACACCTCGATTACCTACTTCTAAAGCTTAACTATACGCTGGGTCCTTTCCTTTCCTTTTGCATGACGATTCCACCTCTTTCTCGCCTTTCTTCTCTGGGTCCTTTTCTTCCTTATCTTCATCTGTCTCTAGTACTTTGAACTTGAATTTTCTCAAGCTTTCTTTGGAAAACTGATGGGGCATACACTATCCCAGACTCTGAGGGATAGATGTTTGATAGGAAGGGGCCCACTGGTGCATTTTGGAGGATAAAGACTCGGTGTTCCGGACGATCAAGGGTCTCACTTCTAAGGTTCCTTCAGCATGAGGGCACGGTGCTTGAAATCCAGGGGGACTGTTCAGAGTCACCCTTAGCAGTTCTGGTTCCACCATGGGGGAGGGATTTTGCTCAGCTAGAGCATTCATTTGGCCATACTTTGACTCCTAAAGAGCCATCAAGGCTGAGGAGAATTCCGTCAGATTCCCGATTAGAAGATACGTCTCGGGATCACGGGTGATTGTGCTCTGTAGGATGTGATACATTGCTGGCCTCTCAGCGGGCGATGCTTGCTCACACATGCGAATGCATGTTTCCAAGTCGGATATATTTTCTGGTGTTCCTCCAAAGTCGTTCCTTTCTTGAACAGGGCGGAAAAGAGACACATTATTCCTAGCAGTCGAACGGCGCTTAACCATCTAGAAACATGAAGCTTAATCAGTCTGGCTCATAAAAGGGAGACCTAAGGTTATCCTAAGATCATGCTATCGTCTAGATTCAGACTATTCATCTTGCATGCATAGATCCTTTTAAGCAGTTGACTTTTATAAAAATTTGGTGCCCAAAGTCTTTAATCATAAATTTTTATCTTTTCTTTAGGACATAGGTTTAAAAATAAATTTTTAAACACTTTTCTTTGTGATCAAGAACTTCTTTCACAAACTTTTCTTCTCAGAAAATCATTTTACCCGAATACTTTTCACTTATAATTTTATTTCCAAGGTTTTCCCTTTATCCATAAAAGATGTATGCTTGCTAAAATCCTTTCCTTTCCTGAATTCCAAAATCCATGAATCTAAAATCTCTATACTATCATACCTTGATTTTTGGTTAAGGATACGAGGGTGATGGCGAGCTGTGGGTTGCTGTTGTAACTTATCACGAAGCAATTCATATGAACATAAACACTTAGCTTAATTTAAACAAAGAGACAGGTCTGCAGAGTTGCAAGCCTGCTTTGATACCATCTGTAATAGCCCGGTCCCGAGATAGGGATTAACGAATGGGGATAGGGTGTTATTAAGGGATTAATGAATAAAGACGGAAGATTAACGAAGAAGTTTTAAGAATTAAGATGTACTTTTGAAAGATAGGCGACGATACTCGGGTTTACTTGATTAAGAAGGAAACATGCTTTAGCGGAATGGAATGGCTAACTAATCAGATACCAATAAGCATAGACCCATTCATAGGTCAAAGTGAATAAATAGATATCAATGTGAACAAACCTCTTCATAGGCGAACGAAAAATATACTTGAGAAGCAGGAATAAAACTAAATATGCATCACTTATATATATAGATAATAATGTCTTGGGGAATATTCTTAGAATCTCGATAAACATAATTGAACTTGAATGAAATTAGAAAGTGTGTATCAGAGTAGCAGAAACATCATGGGATTTCAAAAGAACTTATATAATAGCAAAACAATCTTGGCAGCTAACCCACATCCACAGCCACCATCATCTCAATCTGAAAACATTTGAAAAAGAGGGTATGAGCACTAATGTATTCATTGGATTTTAATAAAAGCTTCTTTAATAAATTAAGAAATATCCAATAATAAACTGGCGGTATATGGAGAGAAAAACGCAAAAGCCCTCTCCATATCCGCAAAACCTTTTCTTTACTTTTGGGCCCAACCTTAGCTCAAACCTGATGTCAACTACATGCTCAGGCATGCCATAGGATAGAAGAGGGGTTACCTCAAATATCCAAACGAGTTTGCGAGAGAATTAACCCAGCAGTGACTCACTTTAATGATCAAAGATCATGAATTTTGAGCTCAATCCTGGTTATAAAAGCTATATTCTTCCTTTCTTAACTTAGCCTTCCTTTCTCAACCTTAATCCTTAATTCCTTAGCTTTCTTAACCTTACTAGAATTATCGAGCTTAGAGCAACATCTAAGGTTAATCCTTTACTTAAGCATGACTTCGGCCTATAAGGTTAATCCTTAATTCCTTAGCTTTCTTAGCTAAATAAACTTTAGCAAAATCCAACATTCAGATATGAGGAAATGAACGTGCATAAACATAAATTGCAATTAAAGCAATTCAAATTATCTCATGCTAGCATAAACAATACTTAATCATTTATAGCATATCTAACATGCTTGAGAGCTCACTTAACATATAATAACTTCCTTTCCTTCCTTTATTGCACAGAGATCAATCAGGCAGAGCAAAAATATTTTATTGGATATCTCATTTGCCCTATCATGCTTCTAGAGCTTATTAGCTCAAACTTTAGATGAGTATAGATTTACCCACCTCGACTACTGGACAGAAGGTAAAGTAATGAGCTGACGATCCTTCTCCGAATTTCCATGGGGCTCACTTCCTCTTACAAAAGTCGAATCATCGACTTAGTGGCCTCTTGAAGATTTCTAATATCTGACACGAGTTTAAACAATATCTAACTAAACCACCTTTAACTAGGACTTAAACATAGATAGCACGACTTTAGCAAAATGCGAAGATTAAATCCTTAAAAAAACCCTTTGAAAACATCCGAAACGAACCACTAATTTTTTGGGATTTAATCTATTATAAATGGAGCTATTATTTAATTTTATTCAGCGGACCTCGAATACACTTTTTACTTGCCCGAAAATTATGAAAATAATATGGGATACTCTTATATATACGAGGACTCATACTGAGACTTTGAGAATTTTTCGATAACACATGCTTCCAGAGTAAAAATAACTGTCTACTTTTAAAAATCAAGATTCATCAAAAATTACGAAACTTGGCAGATTTATAGAGAATAATATTTCGAGCAACTTTGTAGAAGAAACGTTTTCGATTTGATGACTCAAAATAGGTGAAAACAGCCTAAAACCGAACTGATCGGCGCCGGTAGCAGTGTCTGTTTTCCGGCACTTTGACCGGTTTTCGGTCACCGAATGACGACGGACTCAACATACAAAACGTGGAGAACTTCAAGATACACAACATACTAAAATTTCAGCTTAAACAAAGAAGAAACGAACTTGGAAAATAACGATAAGAATCGAAATACTAAACTTAGACAGAATTTAACGAAATAACGACGGAATTTAAATACGGAACTTAAGTGAAACTTAATCGAAATAAATCGAGAATATCAATGAGAAATAATAACGGAAATACTATAACAGAAATACGATAATGAAAGACGGAAAGAATGCGGAGTTAAAGACAAGAAAGAAATAGATTCGAGGCCGACGAACAAGAATGGACAGAGTCAGGTGTGTTGAAGGAAGGTGGCTAGCTTGGCGTCTCATCGAGTCGCAACGGCGGCAGAGCCGCCTGCTACAACCCAACGTCACCCCTAGCACCTTCCCTCACCGCATCCCTTCCACGCCACTCCGCTCGTCGTCTCGGAGGGGAACTCACGAAGAGACTCCTTACTTGACAAGAGCTTTTCTCTCAACTCTCAAGCTTTTCCCACTCTCTAGAATTTTTGAAATGAAGAGTGAATGGTGCAAAAGAGTGAAGGGGTGATATCCTATTTATAGGAAAAGCTTTGGCTTCTAGAAGAAGCCATTACAGTGCAAGGATACTGTAAAAGTTACCCCGGGTTCGGTTAAAAGCTGCTTTATTCGATGTCGAGGTCCAAATGACATCAGACACGAAATCTAAAAATATTGGGGTCCTCGTTGGCTCGAATACTAGTGAACCAACTTGATTCGTGATGAAGATGGGGTCGTCAGAAGAAAGACGAGCAAAGATTCCCTTTTTGGAATTACTTTTTACTATTCACTCACACTGACAGATTTTGCTTCCGAGCGTTTGATTGACCTCAGAATGAAAATCCGTGAACACCAACGGAATCCTTAAGTCATTCCCCATAAGTGGGGCCTGACAGAACTAGACTCAGATCAACAAGGAGGATTTCGTAAATTTCTCAAAACACGAATGCACGCAAAAGTTACTATTCATTCATCCTTTAAATACATTTTTCATCACCGGGAACTCAAATGACTTCAGAATAAAATTTCGGGAACACTGGCACACTCCTTGAGTTAAAACCTTTCCAACGAGACCATAAATGGCCAAAACAGAGTTAAGATCAAAATTTCCGAAAAGATAATTTCACGAAAATTGAACCCTGAAGTCGTGACTGACATCTGACCTTAATTAACCTTAATTAAATTTCTTCCTTAACTAATTAATTACCATTAACAATCCTCTAAACCTTATTCAAAAATCTAGGGTGTTACATTAGCAGTATAAAGAACTATATTAGTAGTACATATACTCTTATTAGCATTAACAAACTATTTATTAGCAATGCAAAAAAGAATATCAACTATGTGTATAGCATTACATAAAAGAATATTAGTAGCATAAATACAAAATTAGTATGAGAAGTAAAAAAAAAATTTTATCTACTTCTTCCCGCAGTTTCTAGAATCATGACTGCATTTTTTGTTACACTTCTTACAGGTCCTTAAAGGTTTCTTTTTACATTCGGCGTTCACATCTTTTTTTAATTTTATACGACTTTCACTATCTTTAGTCTTCACAAAGTCAGGTAGAAGCACCTCAACTTCACTAGGTGCAGACAACCCATAAAATTCAGAAAATAATCCATACAGTCCTTGAATTTCTGAAGAACCCAGGAATAAGATTCAACATCTTCACCTGACATTAAAGCATCCCCAAAGGTGGCAAGCCTCCCATGATTGTCCTTTCCAGTAAAGGGTGCAAAAATCATTGAATACCTGCTAGCATATAAAAGATCACAAATCTCTGTTATTATAATGTCTTTATCATCATAAACAAAAGACTATAAATGCTAACATTGTCACCTACCAAATATTCAAACATCAACTACCAATGCTTAAAAAGGGAAATGGAAGTGCTAAAACTTCAACTACCAGTGCTAAAAAGTTTGTATGGAAATGCTAAAATCACAGAATGATAATCTAAATAATAAGTAGACTAACATGTTAGTCCTATATGTTGCATCAAATGACACAACATACCCAAATAATGAAAAGTTCCTTCTTGATATTGGATCAACCCAAAACAGACATCTTAACTGATCATTCTTGTTAACTTCATAATCAAATGTAAAAGCAGAGCACAGTTCAGAATAAAAGTTCGATGTGAAGGGTCTATATTCCTATTTAGATTCATAAACTCTTTGTGTGTATCCAAAATAAGAGAATGTGAATGTCTTTCTTCAAATAGTCCAATAGTGTACCCATCAGAACCAATATACTTCAACCCTATCCTAGCCATACAGCAAGTCCTCTTATACACACACGACGTATTTTTTTTCTTCGATGTTTCACCAAAATCAACCGATGTGTTCTTAAGTCCCTCGCGGTTACACACAACATACTTTCAAACTATAGTACCATCCTTAGACCTCTTTGTAGTAGACAAACGAATATCAAATTCACATGATGAAGCATAAACCTTGTAAAAGGTTATACTAGCATCCAAACTAAGAAAATTTTTGCCCAATGCAGCTTTTAAAGATGGTTCACAGTTAGATGTGTAAAATTCAGAAAACCCAGGAGAAAACTCCAAAGTGGAGCCAACACAATTTGCACATTAAACAATATACAACTAATCACGTTAATGCTAAAAAAATATATTCTTCGATCATGCTAAAAATGGTCACAGTAGTGCTAAAACCTGTAAAAGTAGAGCTAATACTATTAAAAAATAAGTCATGTTGTGATGCTAACAAATCTGCAGAGATACAAGTACATATTAATAAGAAATCATAATCTGCAGAACTGAAAATACATGTTGATCGTGAAAATTCAAAAGTTCAACTAAATCAGCTTCATTGACATTATTGAACAAATATAAAACAAAATAGATAAAAAAATCGTAGGAGAAGTACAACAAAATCCAGGAGAAAACTCCAAAGTGGAGCCAACACAATTTGCACATTAAAAAATATACAACTAATCACGTTAATGCTAAAAAAAATTCTTCGATCATGCTAAAAATGGTCACAGTAGTGCTAAAACTAATCTACAATAGTGCTAAAACTTGTAATAGCAGTGCTAATAGTGCGTTCATCGTGCAAATACTCTGTTAGCAAGAATTAATCAACTTCCAAAAATATAGTACATTACATGAACGAACACATCTATCATTTAAATCTGGAAAAAAATATAACAAAAAATTAAATTGAATGAACCTTTATAATAATACTTGGAGTCTCCATAAATAATTAAATTGAACTCTGAATCTCCATCAGTATTTAGAAAGCAACGAACTAAAAAACCAATCGAATGAACCTCTGATAATCTGATCTCCAACGGTATTCAGAAAATAATGATTTCTAAACTAAACGAATATGAGAATTTGAGCTACACTGAAATTCAAAAAACAACAAATTGAAAAAAAATTGATCTGATTATAAGAAAATCGATGCCCTAGCGATGAATACGAATGATTTGTATGATATCATATATGAGAGAAAAGTGTAACACCCCATATTTTTGATTAAGGTTTAGAGGATTCTTAATGATAATTAAGAAGTTAAGGAAGAAATTTAATTAAGGTTAGATGTCAGTCACGACTTTAAGAGTCAGTTTTCGTGGAAATCGTCTTTTCGAAAAAGTTGATCTTAATTCTTTTATGGACATTCATGGTCTCGTTAGAAAGGTTTTAACTCAAGGAGTATGCTGGTGTTTTCGGATTATAATTCTGAAGTTATTTGAGTTCCCGGTGATGAAAAATGTATTTAAAGGATGAATGAATAGTAACTTTTGCGTGCATTCTTGTTTTGAGAAATTTACGAAATCCTTCTCATTGATCCGAGTCTAGTTCTGTCAGGCTCTTTTTATGGGAAATGACCCAAGGATTCCATTGGCGTTCACGGATTACCATTCTGAGGTCAATCGAACGCTTGGGAGTCAAATCTGTCAGTATGAGTGAATAGTAAAAAGTAATTCCAAAAAGGGAATCTTTGCTCGTCTTTCTTCAGACGACCCCGTCTTTTTCACGAATTAAGTTGGTTCACTAGTATTCGAGATAATGAGTCTCCTGGTATTTTTAGATTTCGTGTCTGAGGTCATTTGAACCTCGACATCGAATAAAGCAGCTTTTAACCGAACCCGGGGTAACTTTTGCAGTATTCTTGCACTAAGGTGGCTTCCCTTGGAAGCCAAAGCTTTTCCTATAAATACAAGGCCACCCCTTTGCATTCATTTTCTCATTTCCATCCATTTCACTTCATAGAAAGTAGGAAAGCTCGTAAGAGCCGAGAAAGTTCTGTCGAAGTAAAAAGCGTTCTTCGTGAGTGTTCTGCAAGACGACGAGCGGAGTGGCGTGGAAGAGATGCGGTGAGGGAAGGTGCTAGAGGCGCCGTGAGGTTGTAGCGGACGGCTCTGCCGCCGTTGTAACTCGACGAGATGCCGAGCTAGCCACCTTCCTCGACGCACCTAACCCCGTCCATTCTTGTTCGTCGGTCTCGATCTCTATTTCTTTTCCACCTTTAAATTCCGCATTTACTTTCTATTCTTTACATTCTTCGCATTTTTCATTATTGCTCGTTTACCTTCCGTCTAAGTTGTACATCAATTTTTGTTGAAGTTCCAAGTTAATAACATTTACGTTATATTTCTCGCTTTATTCTTGTCGTTATTATTCTTGAGATTAGCCCCTTTTATTCCGTTTAAATTCCATTCAAGCTATATTTAGAGATTTCGAATATTTAAAGAGGATTATCGTGTTTATGTTGTTATTATGCCAAAATTATTTTTAAAAGTTAAAGCATGTTGTTGCATGTTAATTTCAAGTATGTCGGTTTTAAGAAAATTTGGGTTAATTATTCTTCGTGTTCTTCGTGTTCGTCGAAGAATCAACGAACACGAAGAACTCAGTTGAAGAACACAGTTGAAGAAACCCAGTTGAAGAGAGAGAGAGAGAGAGAGAAGGAGCCCCGCAGAGGGGGGGTGCGCCGCCGCGCCACATCCCCCTCGGACGCGCCTAGCCCGCCGGGACAAGGTGGCCCCGCGGCGGAGGGGGGGGAGCCCGCCGGCGCCCATGTGCGCCGCGGCGGCCCCTCTTCTCCGTGTTGTTTTTCGCCATTTCTTTTCCAGCTATTTTCGTACCCTCTTCCCGAGCTTTTAAAGCTTTTCAAGTCGTGTTATTCCCAAGTTATTTTCAAGTTAAATTTTAGAGAAGCAATCAAGATATTCTCAATTTATCTATTCAAGTTATTCTTTGTCTAAAATTGGGAAATCAAGTCGAGATGTTCTTTAAATAAATTCTTCTCGAAATTTATATAGTCGTAAAGTCGTGCAATCTGTAAATAAATCTTAGATTTTAGTCTTCGAGTAAAATGTCGGTATATCTTGCTTTAGATAGTCGATTTCTTCAAAAGAGGTCGCTAAGTCGATGATTCGACTTTTGTAGGAGGAAGTGAGCCTCGTAGAAAATCGGAGAAGGATCTTCAGCTTGTTGCTTCATCTTCTGTCCAGTAATCGAGGTGGGTAAATCTATACTCATCAAAAGTTTGAGCTAATAAGCTCTAGAAGCATATAGGGCAAATGAAATATCCAATAAATCATTTTTGCTCTGCCTGATCGATCTCTGTACAAGGAAGGAAAGAAAGAAAGATATTATGTTCTAATTAAGCTCTTGAGCATGTTTAGAAATGCTAGAAATATTAAAGTATTGTTTATGCTTAGCATGTGATGTTTAGAATAGTCTTTAGTTGAAATTCGTATTCATTTACGTTCATCTCCTTGTATTGAATATTTATGTTGTGATAAGGCTCGTAAGTTAAGAATTAAGAATTACCTTGTTAGGGTAGCGTTAAATCCCTTATAGGCCAAGATTATGCTTTATTAAAGGACTAGCCCTTAGACGTTGCTCTAAGATTGGTTTTTGCTAGCAAGATTAAGAAAAAAAGGAACTTAGCAATTCGCTTAAGCAAGAATTGAGCTCACAACTATTAAAAGGAGTCACTGCTGGGTTAATTCCCTCGCAAACTTGTTGGATATATGAGGTAACCCCTCTTCTATCCTATGGCATGCCTAAGGGTACAATTGACATCAGGTTTGAGCCAAGGTTGGGCCCAAAAGTAAAGAAAAGGTTTTTTGGATATGGAGAGGGCTTTTGCGTTTTGCTCTCCATATACCGCCAGCTCATTGTTGGATATTTCACAAGTTATTAAAGAAGTTTTCATTAAAACCCACTGAGTACATTAGTGCTCACGCCCTCTTTTTCAAATGTTTTCAGGTTGAGATGCCAAGGATGATGGTGACTGTGGATGTGGGTTGGCTGCCAAGATTGTTTTGCTATTATATAAGTTCTTTGAAATCCCATTATGTGTTATGCTACTCTGATTAACTCTTTCTAAATTCCGTTCAA
The DNA here is from genome assembly GCA_026008535.1 of Perilla frutescens. Taxonomy (NCBI): domain Eukaryota; kingdom Viridiplantae; phylum Streptophyta; class Magnoliopsida; order Lamiales; family Lamiaceae; genus Perilla; species Perilla frutescens. Next base: position 38,699,051 of record BRKX01000012.1, read on the forward strand.
AGTTCTATTATGATTATTCGAGACTCTAAGAATATTTCCAGACATGATTACATATATATAAGACGCATATTAAGTTTATTTCCGCTTTCCGAGTATGTTTTCCTTTCGCCTATAAAAGAGCCTATGCTTGTTGGTATCTGATTAATTAGCCGTTTTATTCCACTAAAGCATGTTTCCTTCTTAATCAAGTAAATCCGATAATCATCATCTATCTTCAAAGCGTACCTTTATTCTTAAACTTCTTCGTTAATCTTCTGACTTTACTCGTTAAATCCCTTAATAACACCCCGTCCCCATTCGTTAATCCCTATCTCAGGACCGGGCTATAACAGATGGTATCAGAGCAGGCTTGCAACTCTACAGACCTGTCTCTTTGTTTAAGTTAAGCTAAGTGTTTATGTGCATATGAATTGCTTGTGATAAGTTACAGCAGCAACCCACAGCTCGCCATCACCCTCGTATCTTCAACAAAAATCAAGGTATGATAGTATAGAGATTTTAGATTTTGAATTCATAATTTTTCACTATCGAAAATGAAGAGATTTGAGCAAGCATGCCTCTTTTACGGATAAGGGGAAAACCTTGAGAATGAAATTCTAAGTAAAAAGTATTCGGGTAAAATGATTTCCTGAAGAAAAAGGTTTGTGAAAGAAGTTCTTGATCACAAAGAAAAGTGTTTAAAAAATTATGTTCAAACCTATGCCTTAAGAAAAGATAAAAGTTTCGAAGAAGGGTTCTAGATTTAAAAGAAATGGGTTGATTCATTCTCGAATTTTTGTTTTAAAGGAAATGTAAAGTTTATGATCAAAGACTTGGGCACCAAAATTTTTGTAAAAGTCAACTACTAAAGGGATCTATGCATGCAAGATAAGTAGTCTGAATCTAAACGATAACATGATCTCAAGAGAACCTTAGGTCTCCCTTTTATAATCTAGATTGATTAAAGCTTCATATTTCTAGATGGTTAAGCGTCGTTCGACTGCTAGGAGTATTGTGCCTCTTTCCCGCCCTGTTCAAGAAATGAACGACTTTGGAGGAACGCCAGGAAAGGTATCCGACTTGGAAACATGCATCCGCATGTGTGAGCAAGCACCGCCCGCTGAGAGGCTAGCAATGTATCGCATTCTGCAAAGCACCAACACCCGTGATCCTAAGACATATGCTATAATCGGGAACCTGACAGAATTCTCCTCAGCCTTGATGGCTCTTTGGGAGTTAAAGTTTAGCCACGTGAATGCTCTAGCCAAGCAAAATCTCTCCTCCGTGATGGAACCAGAACTACTAAGGGCGACTCTGAACAGTCCCCCTGAATTTCAAGCACCGTGCCCTGGTGTTGAAGGAACCTTAGAAGCAAGACCCTTGATCATCTAGGACACCGAGTCTTTGTCCTATAGAATACACCAGTAGGCCCCTGCCTATCAACCAGTTGCCCCTCAGAGTCTGGGACAGTGAATGCCCCATCAGTTCCCTAAAGGAAGCTTAAGGAAAATCAAGTTCGAGGTACCAGAGTCAGATGAAGATGAGGAAGAAGGGGACCCAACATATAGTTAAGCTTTAGAAATAAGCAAAGGAGGTGTTGTTAGAACACCTTGCTGACTTGTTGTCCGTTTATCTGCTTTAATCCAGATCTTATTTTGAAAATGTATTAACCAACCATTTAGATTTTGATAGCAGGAGTAATTCTCCAAAAGATAGCCATATTTTCGGATGTAACCAAGAACCTCTTTCTTATTTATGCAAAAGTCCTCTTATGAGGCAATTTTGCCGCTTGCTTGATCTATTATCTAAAGACCTTATCGAAAAGCATTTAATTTTCCTTCATGCAATTCGAGCGAGCATCGCTAATATAAAGGATTCTTTAGAATGTCATCGAGAATACATCAAACCAAGAGAATGAGGCCGCAAGCAAGCAAGCCCTGAACCGTGACTTAAAAGCCAAGAAGGTGTTTCTCAAACACAACCTTTCCATTCTAATAGTCTAGGAGACCCGATGGGAGTCGAGAAATTGGTTATTCCTTAGAAGTGAATTTTTGATTTTATAGTCTGATCGGAGGATGAGGAATTAGGTTGTGCTCTTTTATGCATATGGATGGTACGGACTACTAGTAGGAGTCTGTTCGAATGATGATAAATTTAAGGCAGTAAGCGTAGTATGATTGGGAAGGTTTCAAGTACGAGTTATATCAGAAATATATCCCGAATTGTTCATAAGGCAAAGAAGGTAGAGATCTGGAGCTAGAAGCAAGGAAAGAGGACGTTGTTAATGTAAGATCAAGAGTTCAACCAGTTATCAAGGCATACCCCGTATTTGTGGTTTCAGACGAGAAGAAAACGCGTATAGATCAGATCGCTTTGTTGTATCCCTTCTAATAAGTAAAAGTGATTCCCGTATGTCACCTTTTCCAGCCAAGTGTAGCTGATTGAAGGCCAACCGACTCATGCTATTTTATAGCAACCTAGTAAAAAAGAAGATGCGTGAAGATCAAGGAAAGAAATAGAAAGAACCTAAAGAAGATCGTTAAGCAGATAGACCTAGAAGTGGTAGATTAAAAGTTTCAGTAAGATAAGAAGTTTTGATGAGTCTATTCATTCATTCTCGTATCAATTAAAACAATCACCTTTCAACAGCTTCATATTAATTGAAATTCTTCATTTATATCATTTGAATTTCTTCAATATTATATCCTTTTGGACAAATTATAATCTTTTGATGATACTTCTTTAATCATCTAGAATCAGTGATAGCATTCCCTTGTTAAAGTTATGCTGACGCCTTTGTAAATATTCAGTACAGTTCTCAGTTGTTAATCATCGATTGTCTCCCATACGTTTGCTATACGCAAAAACCCCTTTTGAGTTTATAAGTCCTCTGAAAAGGCAATGTTTTTAGTATAAGTAACCCAGTGTTATATCTCTTCCAGCTTTTGGAACTTGTTAAAGAATTATTGATCAAGATAAAGTCCTCACTCAGAGGCAATCATTTTGTTTTGCTCCCACTCATAGAGCTCGAGTGTGGATCCTTGATTAGAGCAGAGAGTATACAGAAATATTCCTTTGAAAGAATAAGAGGGAGTAGTCCCAGTAGGAAGAAGAATCCAAGTATGATAGTTAGTGCCCTTCTAGTAGGACGCGAATTTCTAAAAGTGATTTTTCAACTCGTCCAGTATTAAGAGATAATTTGAAGAATGACGTTAGATAAGTTATGAGCTTACGTTCAAGGTCCAGTCATGTGATCTTTACACCTGCAAGTGATGGTGATCCCCAGCAGAGGCTATAAAGTCAGAATACCGTTGAAAAGCGGTTGCGACGAAGAAAGAGGAAGGATAGTTTGCAATAGAAGGCGTTTCAGGCACAACGAAATTATGAAGACGTATTTCCAAAGGAGTTATCAGAACTACCAGCATATGGGCAAGTAGAATCCACTATCGGTTTAGAACCAGGAGCTGCACCAGTCGAAAGCCCCTTACAGAGTGGCGCCTAAGGAGTTGCAAGAACTCAATGATCAACTGCAAGAGTTATTAGACCTAGGTTTTATCCAACCTAGTGTGTTGCCTTGGAAAGTTCCAATCTTGTTCGTGAAGAAGAAGGATGGCACATTGAAAATATGCATCGACTATAGAAGGCTTAATAAGCTGACCATCAAGAACCGATTCCCTCACCCAAGAATAGATGATCTCTTTGATCAAGCTTAAGGGAGCAAGTGTCTTCTCAAAGATACACTTAAGATCTGGGTATCATCAGCTGAGGATCTGAAATGAGGATATTCCTAATATTTCTTTTAGGACTCGCTTTGGGCATTACGAGTTTGTGGTAATGCCATTCGGATTGATCAACGGCCTAGCAATGTTCATGGATTTAATAAATCGGGTTTTTACCCGTATCTAGATAAGTTTGCGCTAGTTTTCATAGATGATATCCTCATCTATTAGAAGGATGAAGAGGAGCATCAAGAGCACCTAAGGGTAGTGCTGGAGAAGTTAAAGAAGAGAAAGGCTTTACGCTAAGTTTAGTAAGTGTGAGTTTTGGCTTTAAGAAGTTATGTTTCTAGGTCATATGGTTTCAGTAGAAGGAATCATGGTAGATCCAGCTAAGATTGAAGCTGCAAGCAACTCGAAGTCTCCAAGGAACGTGAATGAGATAGGAAGTTTTCTAGGACTCGCGGGATTCTTTCATAGATTCATCGAAGGATTCTCGTCAAAAGCTAAGGCTATGACGCGAGTGTTGAGGAAGGACTTCAAGTTTAGGTGGATGCCCGAGTGCGAGGAAAGTTTCCAGAAAGAAGATGTTAACCACAAGCCCGACAAGATTTCGTGGTTTATTCTTATGCGTCGAGAAAAGGATTAGGATGCGTACTGAAAAAAAAAGGGGAAAAGTGATTGCTTATGCTTCGAGGCATGAGTAGAACTACCTCACCCATGACCTAGAGCTAGTAGCGGTTGTTTATGCGCTGAAGATCTGAAGACACTATCTCTACGGAGCCAAGTGTAAGACTCTTCTCAAGATCACAAGAGCTTAAAGTATTCCTTCAAGCAAAAGGATCTTAGCATAATGTAGAGAAGATGGCTAAGAACTTGTAAAGAATTAGAACTGCACCACTCACTACCACCCAGGTAAGGAGAATGTGGTAGCAGATGCCCTAAGTAGGAAAGAGAAGGCAGAGTTAGGATTCGTTTTAGTTCAGAAGCAGCTTCGATAAGGAATTCAAGAAGTTAAGGACTGAGATACTAACACCACTTGCAATCAATTAAGCACAAATCGCCGCGATAGTCGCTCATCCCGACCCGAGATAAAGGATAGTTAAGGTTTGGAAATGAAATGAGTTTCTCGAGAAGAAAAGCCTAGAAACACGATTAGATAGCAAGCAAGACTTCGCAGAAGCCGCCGATAAAGCGCCCTTATTCAAAGGAAAGCTTTGTGTGCCAAGCAAGAAAGAACTAAAGGAGGAAATCATGTGCAAGGCACATGACAAACCACATACAACACATCCCGGAACCACCAAGATGTATGAAGACCTCAAAAAGAACTTCTAGCAGAATAACATGAAGAGAAAAGTAGCCGCCTTCGTAGAAAGATGTTGATTTGTCAACAAGTGGAGCCTTGCATCAAAAACCTTTTGGTTGCTCCAACCCATAGAAATTCCTGAATGGAAGTAGGATCATAGTAGTATAGGCTTTGTGGTAGGATTACCAAAGTCTAAGTGGTGGAATACCGCTATTTGGGTAATCGTGAATCGATTATCGAAAGCAGCACCTCTCATTACAGTTATCATGACAGATGGGCTAGATCAATTAGCCCAGATGTATGATAGGAAATTTGTGCATATTTCACGATGTGCCGGTCTCGATTATATCAGATCGTGATACGGGATTTACGTCAAGATTTTGGAGGAGTCTACAAGAGGCAATGAGATCAAAGCTCAATTTCAGCACGGCATTTCATCCTCAGATGAATGGCCAGTCCAAAAGGAGTATTCAAATTCTAGAAGACATGCCTAGAGAAGTAGTCATCGATCAAAGAAGCAGCTGGGAGGAGCTACTGCAGTTGGTAAAGGTTGCGTACAACAACAGCTACCGGTTATCGATCGACATGGCCCTTATAAAGCCCGGATCGGAAGAAAGTGTAGATCGCCCTTGTATTGGGACGAAGTTAGAGAGAGAAGGATACTTGGACCTGAAATGATTCCGGAAGCGGTCCAGAAGATCGAGCTTGTTCATTAGCAAATCAAGGAGATTCAAGATAGACAGAAGGCTTACGCAGACGAAAGAGGAACGGAACTAAGATTCGACATTGAAGATAGTATTCGTGTAAATGTCTCCGTCAAGGAGTGGTTAGTTTGGGTAAACGAAGCAAGCTAAGGCCTAGATTTATTGGACCTTTCAAAATTCTAAAGAAGGTGAATGAAGTAGCCTACAGGTTGGCCTTACTACCCAACCTGAGTGACGTTCATGACGTCTTTTCATGTCTCAATGTTGAGAAAGTACGTGTTTGATCCAAAGCACGTGATTTGCAAAGAAGAGATAGTCCTAAATGAGGACTTAGCCTATGAAGAGAAGCCCCAGGCCTTTGTGGGTCAAAAGATCCAGAGGTTAAGGAACAAGGAGATCAATCTTGTAAAGATGATCTGGAACTTTCATGGTTCAGAGGGAACAATATGGGAGCTCGAATCCGAGCTACTCAAAGTACCCTAATATCATTTATCATGGTTAGTAAATTTCGGGACGAAATTCCTTTAAGGGAGATAGGATGTAACACCCCCAATTTTTGATTAAGGTTTAGAGGATTCTTAATGATAATTAAGAAGTTAAGGAAGAAATTTAATTAAGGTTAATTAAGGTCAGATGTCAGTCATGACTTTAAGAGTCAGTTTTTGTGGAAATTGTCTTTTCAAAAAAGTTAATCTTAATTCTTTTATGGACATTCATGGTCCCGTTAGAAAGGTTTTAACTCAAGGAGTATGCTGGTGTTTTCGGATTATAATTCTGAAGTCATTTGAGTTCCCGGTGATGAAAAACGTATTTAAAGGATGAATGAATAGTAACTTTTGCGTGCGTTCGTGTTTTGAGTTCCTAGTGTTTTGCTCATTTCCATCCATTTCACATCATAGAGAGTAGGAAAGCTCGTAAGAGCCGAGAAAGTTCTGTCGAAGTAAAAATCATTCTTCATGAGTGTTCTGCAAGACGACGAGCGGAGTGGCGTGGAAGGGATGCGGTGAGGGAAGGTGCTAGAGGCGCTGTTGGGTTGTAGCGAGCGGATTTGCCGCCGTTGCAACTCGACGAGATGCCGAGCTAGCCACCTTCCTTCGATGCACCTAACCCCGTCCATTCTTGTTCGTCGGTCTCCATCTACATTTCTTTTCCACCTTTAAATTCCGCATTTACTTTCTGTTCTTTATGTTCTTCGCATTTTTCATTATTGCTCGTTTACCTTCCGTCTAAGTTGTATTTTAATTTTTTTTGAAGTTCCAAGTTAATAACGTTTACGTTATATTTCTCGCTTTATTCCTATCGTTATTATTCTTAAGATTAGCCCCATTTATTCCGTTTAAATTCCGTTCAAGCTATATTTAGAGATTTCGAATATTTAAAGAGGATTATTGTGTTTACGTCATTATTATGCCAAAATTCTTTTTAAAAGTTAAAGCATGTTGTTGCATGTCAATTTCAAGTATGTCGGTTTTAAGAAAATTCGGGTGAATTGTTCTTCGTGTTCTTCGTGTTCGTCGAAGAATCAACGAACACGAAGAACTCAGTTGAAGAACACAATTGAAGAAACCCAGTTGAAGAGAGAGAGAGAGAGAAGGAGCCCCGCGGAGGGGGGGTGCGCCGCCGCGCCACACCCCCCTCGGACGCGCCTAGCCTGCCGGGGGCGGGGAGCCCGCCGGTGCCCATGTGCGCTGCGGCGGCCCCTCTTCTTCGTGTTGGTTTCGTTTAAATTCCGTTCAAGCTATATTTAGAGATTTCGAATATTTAAAGAGGATTATCGTGTTTACGTCGTTATTATGCCAAAATTATTTTTAAAAGTTAAAGCATGTTGTTGCATGTTAATTTCAAGTATGTCGGTTTTAAGAAAATTTAGGTTAATTGTTCTTCGTGTTCATCGAAGAATCAACGAACACGAAGAACTCAGTTGAAGAACACAGTTGAAGAAACCCAGTTGAGGAGAGAGAGAGAGAGAGAGAGAGAGAGAGAGAGAGAGAGAGAGAGAGAAGGAGCCCCGCGGAGGGGGGGTGCGCCGCCACGCCATACCCCCCTCGGTCGCGCCTAGCCTGCCGGGAGCGGGGAGCCTGCCGGGGCAAGGTGGCCCCGCGGCGGTGGGGAGCCCACCGGGGCAAGGTGGCCCCGCGGCGGGGGGGAGCCCGCCGGCGCCCATGTGCGCCGCAGCGGCCCCTCTTCTTCGTGTTGTTTTCCGCCGTTTCTTTTCCAGCTATTTCCGTACCCTCTTCCCGAGCTTTTCAAGCTTTTCAAGTCGTGTTATTCCCAAGTTATTTTCAAGTTAAATTTTAGAGAAGCAATCAAGATATTCTCAATTTATCTATTCAAGTTATTTTTTGTCTAAAATTGGAAAATCAAGTCGAGATGTTCTTTAAATTAATTCTTCTCGAAATTTATAAAGTCGTAAAGTCATGCAATCTGTAAATAAATCTTAGATTTTAGTCTTCGAGTAAAATGCCGTTATTTCTTGCTTTAGTTAGTCGATTTCTTCAAAAGAGGTCGCTAAGTGGATGATTTAACATTTGTAGGAGGAAGTGAGCCTCGTAGAAAATCGGAGAAGGATCTTCAGCTTGTTGCTTCATCTTCTGTCCAATAATCAAGGTGGGTAAATCTATACTCATCTAAAGTTTGAGCTAATAAGCTCTAGAAGCATATAGGGCAAATGAAATATCCAACAAAGCATTTTTGCTCTGCCTGATCGATCTCTGTACAAAGAAGGAAGGAAAGAAAGATATTATGTTCTAATTAAGCTCTTGAGCATGTTTAGAAATGCTAGAAATATTAAAGTATTGTTTATGCTTAGCATATGATGTTTAGAATAGTCTTTAGTTGAAATTCGTATTCATTTACGTTCATCTCCTTGTATTGAATATTTATGTTGTGATAAGGCTCGTAAGTTAAGAATTAAGAATTGCCTTGTTAGGGTAGCATTAAATCCCTTATAGGCCAAGATTATGCTTTATTAAAGGACTAGCACTTAGACGTTGCTCTAAGATTGGTTTTGCTAGCAAGATTAAGAAAGAAAGGAACTTAGCAATTCGCTTAAGCAAGAATTGAGCTCACAACTTTTAAAAGGAGTCACTGCTGGGTTAATTCCCTCGCAAACTTGTTGGATATTCGAGGTAACCCCTCTTCTATCCTATGGCATGCCTAAGGGTACAGTTGACATCAGGTTTGAGCCAAGGTTGGGCCCAAAAGTAAAGAAAAGGCTTTTCGGATATGGAGAGGGCTTTTGCATTTTGCTCTCCATATACCGCCAGTTCATTGTTGGATATTTCACAAGTTATTAAAGAAGTTTTCATTAAAATCCACTGAGTACATTAGTGCTCACGCCCTCTTTTTCAAATGTTTTCAGGTTGAAATACCAAGGATTATGGTGACTGTGGATGTGGGTTGGCTGCCAAGATTGTTTTGCTATTATATAAGTTCTTTGAAATCCCATTATGTGTTATGCTACTCTGATTAACTCTTTATAAATTCCGTTCAAAGTTCTATTATGATTATTCGAGACTCTAAGAATATTTCCAGACATGATTCCATATATATATAAGACGCATATTAAGTTTATTTCCGCTTTCCGAGTATGTTTTCCTTTCGCCTATAAAAGAGCATATGCTTGTTGGTATCTGATTAATTTGCCATTTTATTCCACTAAAGCATGTTTCCTTCTTAATCAAGTAAACCCGAGAATCATCATCTATCTTCAAAGCGTACCTTTATTCTTAAACTTCTTCGTTAATCTTCTGACTTTACTCGTTAAATCCCTTAATAACACCCCGTCCCCATTCGTTAATCCCTATCTCGGGACCGGGCTGTTAATTAAACTATATAAATTAATAATGAAAGTTTAATGAACTTTAATTTTTAAAAATGACAGGTAGTAATTTATCTATAGAAAATCATGCGAGTGGTGATTATTCATTAACGAGATAATCATGTTCATCATTATTTTGCTGGGATGCTGGTTGATAATCCAGACTGCCTTTGTTAGCATTATTTTGTTGCACTGTTAACAATATTGTGTACTCATGTTAGCTTTGAATTTTGTCCGAAAAGATATATGCCAAATGTGTTATGTGGTTTAAATTTTCACTTTCATATATATTTGTTTCTTTAAATAATGGGTTATGTCAGGTACGAAATGATATTTGCTCCATTCACCGATAAGGATAATCATGGGAAAATTGTGACGTTTGGGGCTGCCTTATTATCGTCCGAAAATCACGAGTCATATGAACTTCATCTAATGTGCATGGACCATTGCAAAACCCTTGCCCAAAACCTCCTTCAGAAATCTCCATGGTCTGTCTTCGCAACATCATATTTTTCTTCCACTATTTGATGGCAGAGATATCCCTTGGTACTCTTCTGTACCCGAGCACCACACGATCCATGTATAAGAGCTGTATCTAGTTTACCCACATATGCAATACATTAGTTATTATAATATTTTGCATGTCCAAAATTATAAAGATTACAATTCAAAACAGTTTGCAAATGGGGAAACTAAAAGTTTGGTAGCACTTTTAACAAATATAAAATGCAGTCATATACAAATTCAAAACCATTCAACAACCAGAAATCAATTTTTATTTGAAATATATGTATATTACATGAAATATGTTTAATCTGCTCACAACAATTGGTACCACCATTATATAAATTTGCAAAGGTAATCTATAATCTTACTACCAAACTGATTGCTACACAATAGCAGACTTATTGCTAAATGTATTCAAACAGATACCAATTGCTATCAGCTTCAACCATATTTGCTAATAAAACAAATAAATTTGCTAATACTACACAGATCAATTGTTATTCTCTCGGAAAAAAATTAATCAACTAAATGCCCTTCTATACTCACCTTCAAATTGTAGCAATTTTGGTTAACATAAAAATTAGATAACATATGCAGATTTATTTGCTAACAAGATACATTTATTTGCTAATAAAGCCCAGATTGTTTGCTAACTGTATTCAACCAAATACCAATTGCTATCAGTTTCATTCGCATTTGCTATTAGAACAAATAATTTCACCAATACTTTCCAAATCAACTGCCCTTCTATATTCAGCTTCAAATTGTATCAATTTTATAACAAGAAAATTAGCTAACACATGCAGATTTATTTGCTAACAAAATTCATTCATTTTCTTATAAAGAGCATATAGTTTGCTAAATGTATTCAAACACATAAAAATTGCTATCATTCTCAAACATATTTGTTAATAGGACAACTAAATTCGCTAATACTCAAATTATAGATTTTTTTTGCTAATATTCAATTCAAAACGTATTCAACTCAATCTGCAAGTATTACACAATAATTTGCTAAAATTGTATTGCATGTTATTTCAATAAAATATAAAAATAGCAACATTTTCATAATTATTTTTATATTTCAATAAAATATAAAAATCCCATCTCGCGAACGCTTTGCTTCTGTGCCTGGTTCATCTTTTGTATAGTCTTTGTCAGATCAACTGGACTTGTTCTATTCTTTAGGTTCAAATATGATGCCCTCGCACGTTTTCTTACTGCATTTGATGATGTACCGCCTGCTAAAGAAGAGCAGATTGTTAGCTATATGTATTCAAAAGAGACAACAATTGCTATCAGTTGGATTAATATTTGCTAATATAACACATTAACTTGCTAATATTGACCAAACCCATTGCTATTATCACTTAAACAAAGTAATAAAAAAAATCTCATAATGCATTCAGCTTCAAATTGTTGCTATTTCTCAACAAACAAATTTGCTATCGAGATTCATTAATTTGCAACGGAATAGCAGAACTGATTACTAAATGTATTAGAACAACTAACACTTGCTATCAATTTGCTTCAACCATATTTGATAATAGAACAAATAATTTTGTTAATACTGCCCAAATCAATTGCTATTATCTGGGAAAAAATTTAATTAACAAACTGCCCTTCTATATTCAACTTGAAGTTGTAGCAACTTTTTAACAAAAAATTAGCTAACATATGCACATTTATTTGCTAAAAAGATTCCTTTATTTGCTAATAAAGACAAGATATTTTGCTAAATGTACACAACAAAATATCAATTGGTATCAACTTCAATCAAATGTACTCAAAAGATTCATTCATTTTCTACTAAAGATCAGATAGTTTGATAAATGTACTAAAAAAAATACTCGATCAAATGCCAATTGCTATCAGTTTCAATCATATTTGATAATATAACAAATAAATTTGTTAATACAGTCCAAATCAATTGATATCCTCGCGTAAACAAATTAATCAACACTCTGCCCTTCTATATTCAACTTCAAATTGTAGCAATATTTTAACAAAAAATTTAGCTAATCTTTGAAGATTTATTTGCTAACTACATTCATTCATTTGCTAATAAAGAGCAGCTTATTTGACAAATGTATTCAAACAAATAGCAATTGCTATCAAATTCATATTCAACTTGGAGCAATTTTAAATTCAAAAAAATAGCTAACATATCCAAATTTATTTGCTAACCTATGCAGATTCAAAAAAACACATTCCAGAAGCTTTTGCTGAATTGGGGAAAAAAATATTGCTACCATTAAAAATATTTTTTTCCAGACACAAATATGGAAATGCTACTACTCACGTCTTACAGAAAATCAAACAAAGTAATCAAAAAAATATGCTAACACCTTATTTGCTAATATAACACATTAATATGCTAACGTTTACCACAATAATTGCTATTCCTGCATAAACAAAGTAATAAAAAAAAATACCCTTCTATAGTCTGCTTCAAATTGTAGCACTTTTCGCGCAAATAAATTTGCTAACATATTCAGTTTTATTTGCTATAAACATTCAAAAATTTGCTAATAAAGAATACACCGTTTGATATACGTATTCAAACAAATAACAAAACATAAAACTGCTAATAGTGCTCAAAAAACCAAGTCGAAAAAATATAGTAAAAACACAAAAGAATCAAAAGCAAAAATTCCCCACCGTTTTGAGGTTAAAAACAGTAAAAAACAAAATCACTAGAATCGAAACACATGAAAATACAACTTTTAGCAAAGAATTAAACAAACTAAAAGTGAGGAAAAAAAAAACTCGAACTAAAACCTGGGCTACTTCTGGTTGAACGCCCGCCCATCATTCTCCTTTGGTGTCAAACGTTCAAGGTCTGTCGACGCCGTTCCGCCTGGGATTTTTTGATTTGGAGAGTAATTTCGCCTAAGACCTATAGATCTGGAGAAAAATTTCGACTGTCAATGGATTTTGCTAGAACTAACCCTACTTTTTTGCTGCTAAAGTGAATCCCTTGAAAATCTAAATCAATTACGTAGATTTGGGTGGTTGCCATAATTACTGGGACGAGATTTTCGGATTTTTTATTTCACCCTTTTTTACCCTTTCACATCCATAAATATTAAAGAAGAGTAAAAAAAATTACTATTTGATCCATAAAAATGAATTTAAATCTAGACCGTTTATTTGTGATAGATCTATGATTTCAAATTTGTTCCTATTTCCTACATAGGGGGTGGTATTCACTTTAACCCACCTATATATATATATATAGAGATGGCAAAAACTAAAGATTCTATATCAATTCATGATTGTTGAGTTAAGTTACAAAACTGATTTAACAAGAGAAATTATATATTTTCGTACTTACACTAATCTTTTATATTATTAGGCACTCAGTGATGTTTAAAAAATTAATTGATAGTCACAATTGTAAATATAACATGAAGTCGATCAATTCTATAAAATGTAAAGTATTGGCCCCTAATGAGTTTTCTTCTTAGGTGTAATTTGATGCGCTCGCCAAAATTCGTGCACTAGAAAATATCTTTAATTGGCGTCGAATGATGTCCAGATAAAATAATAATTGTATAAAAAAATATCTGAAATTATACTTATCTTAAATTTTAAATTATAGGTATTTAGAATGTAAAATGTTGCATATTTTATCTATCCTAGCTCAATCCAATATTATTATATCTTATTAATTACATAGGATTTGCGTTGAAAGCTTTACATGTGAGCCTTATAATTCAGGAATATTATTATTATAACCCCAATTAAGTAGCTCTCGGAACCTTGTGACAAAAAATCGCATGTTAACGAAGGAATAATAGGTCGTTAGCCCTTAAATTCCGTTATTATTTAGATCTACAATGACGGAATTCCGATCAATTGAATTCGTCGTAAAAATGATGACCGATGAAGATCGGAACGACAATTTTCTTCTCTAATTCTATTGATAGTCATTCAGTTGTGGATGAACTTAATAATGAAATATTCCGTTGTTAAATTCTTCTTTGAATTCAGTCGCCGACATACCTATCAACATAATATTCTATTGCTAGGTTGTCATTAGGTTTCAAATTTCATTTTCTTTTATTTTCTAATTTTTAATTTTTATTGTTTCAAAAGCATAATATTTGAATTCATAAAACTCACTTGTTATATTAATACTGCTATGTTCAATATTCATAAATATACTATAAAAATATGTAAATCTACAATAAGAATCATGAATAATAATAATATAAATTATCTGAAATAGTAACAAAAATAGTACAAAAATATATGTAAATACTCACCCAGATGAAGGATGAGATGAAGACGAACCACCAACACCCATGAAAATATATAGGTGATTGATAAGGATGATCAGCAAGAAAATAATGGCAAATGAAAGAATTTACTCAGAGAACTCAGAAGCTTAGAACAGAGAGAAGGGTTTATGATTTTAGAAATTTGAAAAATGATCGATCTCTCTTAATAGCTAAACATATATATAAGAGAGTATTATGTTCATAGAATAGGCTCAAGTTTTCGTTAGACTAAGAAACTGGAGGAAAATCTCGGAAAATCAGAGATGACGATTGCACGTCAGAACTAGCCGTTGATAAAGATGTATGCTAGATTTTGAAAATTGTCCATGTACATCCTGAAGAACATTTATGGGAATGTTCAGATCCTTTGTGCAGGAATGGTTCTTTCTTGCTGAGTGTGAAATAAACACACTCATACTCCTCTTCTTGGTTTTACTGAACTAAGCACACCCCAAGGGATGCTCGAAGTTTCTCAAATCGAGCAGCATCCAGACCCTTGGTGAATAAATCAGCTAGTTGATCTTCTGTCTTTATGTGTTCAATCCTTAGAACTTCTTCTTCAACTAGCTCTCTAATGAAGTGATGTCTGATGTCTATGTGCTTTGTCCTTAAATGCTGGACTGGATTCTTGGAAATATTAATAGCACTTATATTGTCACAATACAGAATAGGTGTATCATGAACCACTTTATAGTCCTTCATCACCTGTATTATCCAAATAATCTGAGTAAAGTTGCTTCCTACTGCAATGTATTCAACTTTTGCTGTAGATAAGGATATGCAGTTCTGTTTCTTACTAAACCAGGAAACAACATTGTTTCCTAAGAGGAAACAAGCACCTGATGTGTTTTTTCTGTCATCTAGAGATCCTGCCCAATCAGCATCACAGTATGCAGTAATACTTGCATTTATGTCAGAAGTATACCACAATCTGTAGTCTACAGTTCCATTGATGTACTTGATGATGTTCTTAACAGCCTTCATATGACTCTCTTTAGGACAAAACTAATATCTGGCACACACTCCCACACTGTATGCTATATCTAGTCTGCTTGCAGTGAGATAAAGGAGACTCCCAATCATGCTTCTGTATAAAGTTTGATCGACTTCAGCTCCTGTATCATCTTTTCCAATCTTGACTGTAGTGCTGATAGAAATCCTTTTATGCTTTGAATTCTCCAGCTCAAATTTTTTAACCAAGTTTCTGGCATACTTTGACTGTGAGATGAATATACCTTCTTCTGAGTGCTTTATTTGAAGACCAAGAAAGTATTTCAGGTCTGCAATTAAACTCATCTCAAACTCAGTTTCCATGTCTCTGATAAAGTCCTTGACCATCTTATCAGACACTGAGCCAAACACTATATCATCCACATATACTTGAACCATAATTACTTGTGATTTCTCTTTTCTGATGAATAGTGTTATGTCTTCTCCTCCTTTGTTGTATCATTTGCTAACTAGGTATGTAGCCAGTCTTTCATACCATGCCCGAGGAGCCTGCTTCAAGCCATAAAGTGCCTTTTTTAGTTTGAACACAAACTCTAGATGATGTGGATCTTCAAACCCTTTAGGCTGTGCAACAAAGACATCCTTTTTCAAAAATCCATTCAGAAAAGCACTCTTGACATCCATCTGATACAGTTTGAACTTCATAATGCAGGCCATGGCTAGAAGAAGTCTGACTGATTCTATCCTTGTGACTGGAGCAAATGTTTCATCAAAGTCGATGGCTTCAATCTAAGAATATCCTTGAGCAACCAATTTGGCTTTATTTCTTGTAATGTTCCTAGCTTCATCAGTCTTATTCTTGAATATCCACTTGGTTCCTACTATGTTGACTCCTTCAGGTTTCTGCATCAGATCCCAAACATCATTCTTTTTTAACTATAAAAGCTCTTCTTGCATAGCTTCAATCCAGTAGTCATCTTTCAGTACTTTTTGGATGTTCTTAGGTTCAATCTTGGAGGTGAAACAGACATTGGATATCTCATCAAGCATCATCTTTCTTAGTCTGCTTCTGGTCATTCTTCCTTCATGAATGTCTCATATTACTTCAGTAGAATGATTATCCTTGAGGATCTGTTTTGAAGGCTTCTTTTGCTTCACTGTCTGTTCATCAGATTCTCTAGCTGTATCATCATGTACTTTCAGATGTTCAAAGACATTTGTGTGTACATCTTCTTTAGAGGTATTGACAGCATTATCCTGAGCATCAAATCTGACATTAACTGTCTCAATGACAGCCTTTGTCTCTTTGTTGTAAATCCTGTATGATTTACTGTTTCTGGAGTATCCAACAAACATCCATTTTACTCCTCTATTGTTCATCTTGCTGAGATATTCTTTATCATTGAGAATATAACATGTGGTGCCAAACATATGAAAGTACTTCATTGTAGGTTTCTTTTCATTTCAAATCTCATATGGTGTAGTGAAAGTACCTGGTCTCAGATGAACTCTATTGCTGATATAGCATGCAGTGTTGATAGCTTCTGCCCAGAACATAGCAACAACTCCTTTAGCAGTAATCATGGTTCTAGCCATCTCCTGAAGAGTTCTGTTCTTCCTTTCAACAACTCCATTCTGCTGAGGAGTCTTGGGGACTGAATACTCATGAGTAATTCCATTCTCACTACAGAAAGTGTCAAAGTACTGATTCTCAAATTCCTTGCCATGATCACTTCTGATTCTGATAATGTGTTCATCCTTTTCAACTGTGATCTTGCAGGCTAATCTCTTGAATGCTGTGAAAGCTTCACTCTTGTCTCTGAGAAAGTCTACCCATGTAAACCTTGAGTAGTCATCTATACATACAAGAACATACTTCTTTCCTCCTTAACTTTCCACAGCCATAGAATCCATTAGATCCATATGAATAAGATCTAAAATTCTTTTAGAAGTTCTGTCTTGCATTTCTTTATGCTGAGATCTGGACTGTTTTCCAATCTGACATGGACCACAAACTTTATCTCTATAAATTCTGATCTGAGGTAGTCCTCTGACAATCTCTTTGCTGATGATCTTCTGGAGGTTTCTGAAGTTGATGTATCCAAGTTTCTGATGCCAGATCTCTAACTCTTCTATAGATGTTATTTGACATGTTAAAGAACATTGTGCAGGAACATGTAGCTAATAATAATTGTCAGCTGATCTTTTTCCTTCCATAAATAAGTCATTATTCTTATTCATAACCCTGCAATTTTCTTTGGTGAAGACAACAGTCATGTCATCATCACACAGTTAACTGATGCTAATCAGATTTGCTTTGAGTCCATCAACAAGCATGGCCTTCTTCAGTTTAGGCATTCATTCGATAATCAACTCACCTTTACCCATTACTTTGCCCCTCTTCCCATCTCCAAAGGTAACAAAGTCTGATGAGCAGACTTTTAGATTCTGCACCACAGAGCAATCTCCTGTCATATGTCTTGAGCAGCCACTATCAAAATATCAGCTTCCCTTATCTTCAACTCTTAGGGAGGTATGCACAATCAAATAGGTCTACTTGACAACCCATTTCTTCTTCTGTGTAGGCTTATTCCTTTTCTGAATAGTTGGCCTCATCTTGGTGTTGCTGGAATGCTTAGTCACAAATCTCCTTCTCATTCTTTTCAGATCAAAGAGATAATTTTCATAATGAGGACGGATGTGACCTTTTTCTTCACAATAATGGCAGATAATTCCTTTTCTGTTACCATTTTAAGCAGTCATCTTCTTGTTAATGTTCATCTGGATATTCTGAATATTATTTTGTACAAGCACTGGCTGACTTGTACTTACTTTAATAAACACTGTCTCGGACTGTCCACCATTGTATCCAAGAACTGCATGACTCTTCCCTAAATGTCCTGGGGTAGTAAGAATCTTATCAAGATTCTTAGATCCACTGTTCAGCATGTAGACATTCCTTTTGATGGACTTTAGTTCTGCAGAATGTTCTTCTATCTCCTTCTTTTGCTATTGGATACTGATCTTCTGTTCTGAATCAGATCTGATCAATTCCTCCTTTTCTTTGAGAAGATCTTTGTTGTGAGATTATAGAGCCTTATTTATCTGAGCCATGACGTGCAGTTGTTTTGTGGTCAGAATAATTCTCAAGAGAGAGTTATCCTTATGCCCACAGCAAGGCGTAGCAAGCTTTATATGAGTAAGGGTCGATCCCACGAGGAGCTGCAAATTCTATCTTCAGTGTCACCTTTTCAAATGAGTTGAGGATTGTTGTGGTCTCCGTACTTGTATTTAAATACTGTAAAATAAAATAACAAAACAAAACAGGAAAGGAAAATATTAGAAGTAAAGTATTCCGGATTAGAACTTAGATTCGAACTTAACAAATACTTGACCGATCATGGGCACGCTAATTACTTATGCAAACCTAATTATCTGGTTAAAGGTACCAGATCTCTCTCAACGTACCCCATCTATCCTTTCAGTTTAGCCTAGAGGTGAGCTCTCATCCCCTAAACCCTAACTTGTTACCCAACCCCGATCTCTCATATGATTGTAAGCAACAAAGCAGCATTATGATCTAGACAGACCCAGATTTACCTAGACAAAGATCTCTCTTATACCCTCAGTACCCGTGATGCATCCCATCCCTTTATGACCAACACACAGCTACGATTAATTGACCATTTATAGAGGTAGTGGACACAATTCTAATTAACGAGTGATCAGCCACGATTAACTAGCTTAGCCCACTGTATAATACAACAGAGAAAACGACTACACGACGGAACCAGATTCACACAGTTTATGCCCATAAGCCTCACGGTTCTTACGTATTCATTAAGTTCTTATCTTCGTTCAATTCGGAATAACGAGTCTAGCCACTCATACTAGACTTAGAACGATAATAAAAAGGAAAAGAAATAAAATAAAACATAATATAAACGAAAAAACTTACTTGTATTAATTAGCAAAAGAATCCATCACCAACACTGGATTGGAAAGACATAAAACAGGTAATCCGAGGTGTCTGCGGGCATAAGGCCCGAGACCTTTTGCAGAAAAGTAAAATAAAACTAAATAAATTGTTTGGTGCTATGGTATGTGAATTCTTCTTTGTTTTCTGCCATCAAATCTACTTATATAGGAGTACAAAGACACTAGGTAAACTCCCCGACAGGCCGGGGATCTACAGCCCAACACGTAGCCGTCATGCCCACAACTTTCCATATCTGGCAGATTCTTCCCTTATTTAGAAGATTCTGAGTCGTAGATTCTGTACTTGTCGTGCCCTAGTTGCGCCAACATAGCAAATTTCCTTGTAGAGCCGAGTATCCTTCTGGAAGCATCAACTTGCCTTCCGCGGCTCTTCTTTCCTTCGGTGGCTAGGGTGCATTGCTCCTGCTGTAGCTAGCATTAGTTTCCCTTGTGCCCAGTCTCCTCTTCTTCTCCTCTCAATCACTCTGGGGTAGTTGTGGGCACGATTACAAACTTCTCCTTCAGCTTTTGCTGGAATGGTGGGCGATTTCCGCCAGGCTCGAGAGAGAGCTTTCCAATGAGAAGTTGTTGCCCATCTTGGTATCATTGGCACCATTGTGCCCTCCAGAAGTGATTCTCCTGCCTCCTGCTGCCCCTTGTGCCCATTCTGGCTCTTTCCGACTCAAAAAACAGAAAAAATAAAGGACAAAAGAATGAGAAAAAGACACAAAAAAATGAGAGAATTTGGACTTGTCACACCCACCCACTTTAGTCATACTTGCCCTCAACTATATGGGTACAACGTGCCTAAAAGAAAAAATAGAAACAAAAAAAGAGGAAAAGACAGACTCAAGACAGAGACACGACAAACCAAGCATGTAAAATCAATCCCTTGCGGGCATAAAGTCCTAGGTACCTGATCACACTCAACAACATATAAATAGTAAAAACATTCATAATGCCCACTGCAAATCAAAATGACTAAGTTATTGGTTCGCTCATGCTTTCCTCACTCAAGTATTTTTGGCTAAGTGTTTACGCTCAAGGAAAGACATAATTGAACTAAGGGTCACTATAGGCTTGCAAGTGCTCTTGTTCCTCCATCACAGTTGGTATAATGGGCATAATTATGCTAAGGACTTTGAAGGTTGTAATGGGGCTACGGGTTCAAGGTAGGAAATATTTGGATCTGGCTCAGTTTTTAGTCGAATTTTCCCTTTGGGAGACTCCTTTTGACTCTTACTGGCCTTTGCCACCGTGCCCATTTTACTTAAGCACATGCCTAGATTTTTATCTTGTGGGCTTTTTGTACTTCTCTTTTCTTGGGGTTTTCATTTTTTTCATTTTTCTTTTCATTTTGACCCCCTTTTTTTCTTCTTTTCCTTTTTTTTCTTTCTTCCTCATGGCATTTTATGCCTTGTAACACACCAGATTTATCCTCCCCTCATGCCCATGGTGTTTTTTTGTGGTTTCCAAGAAAAAATATGACCAGGGCTTTATTCATTTTTGGCTCAAAAGGGCTGCAAGGGATAATAGTCAAGGTGGTTTTATTTGGCTTTGTGGGCTCAAGAAGAAAATTTGTCTAAGCATTTCAGTAGCATACCCAAAATTTCTTGTGACCTCAGAATAGAGTAAAAGCAAGTTCTAGTTCACCTAAATTCAAAAATGCAGAAATCACACAAGAAAGAAGTAGCACATGCATCGTGAATTCAGGCTCAATTCCTCACAAGGTACTTAGTTCATTCATCATATAAGCAGTAGCATGGACATGCTGAAATGACAATACAATAAAATATGTTGTCCTATGGTCACAAGACCCTAGACTTTATGCTTTTAAGTTCAAATATTTACACATGCTTGACACTTAAAAAAACGCAAAGAAGGCAGAGTAATCCCCACCCACACACTTTGCCTTCGGCAAAGTGGGTGCGAGAAGGTTATCCTACGAACCGCAAACTCAATGAAACATTAAATGGCCACCCCTACCCACACACTTTGCCTTGGACAAAGTGGGTCGGTACGGGGGTCATTTAACTAAAAAAAAATAGAAACACAGAAAAACAACGACTTCCTAGTGCCCACACCCACACACTTTGCGTTGAGCAAAGTGTGAGAATGGGACGACATCTAGACACAAAAATAAAACACAAAAAAAATAAAGACCCTAATCTATAGG
The DNA here is from genome assembly GCA_026008535.1 of Perilla frutescens. NCBI lineage: Eukaryota > Viridiplantae > Streptophyta > Magnoliopsida > Lamiales > Lamiaceae > Perilla > Perilla frutescens. The sequence goes on from BRKX01000012.1 coordinate 38,720,474, forward strand.
AAAGAGTACCAGTTCAGGCATCAAAGGGGGTCAGATAATTGAATCCAACGTGCTTGAAGAAGGTGAATAGGGTGGTCTCCAATCGGTCTAGTCTGGCTATGATGGTGGTGGCTGCCGGCTCTTGCTGTTGTGCACTCAGGGGCCTCTTGCTTGGTCCTGCATTTAAAAGAAAACTAAGGCTACTCGAAGTTTCTAGCTTCGGTATGCCAAACACGGGTTTCCCCTCTTCATCGTCAAAAAATCTAACATTCATTTCAAGCAGTTTAAATCAAACAACTCAACATGCTTGCAATACAAATTAGTGGATGAATGATCAAATAGACGTAGTTTTTCAGCAAGATGGGTAATCAGTTGGGCACAGGAGATATGATTCTTAGAATGGGCCACAGTGTCCTTGAAGTGGGCGATGGCCACAGCTCTAAAGTTTATCCTCTTCTTGTGCACCATGCACCAGAGGACAAACAACTCCTGATTGGTAATGGAGTTGGAGCTATCTTTCTGGCCAAAAAAGTTGTAGGCGAGCACTCGATGACAAAAGCGAAGGGCACTGCTTTTCCGCATGTAACCTTTGCTGGTTCCAGACTTGAATTTGGAACCGTCACCTAACTCAGCCCACTTCTCCTCCACATTCTCATCCGTGGGCACCATAACAACAGCAGACTTATAATCATCATCATTCAAATCCAAAAACAAAACAATTCCCAGACCCATGTTCAATTCATCAGCAGAAAGATTGAAATTTTTACCAAAAATTTTGAACTTGAAAAGTTTTGCAGAAGTACCTCCCTTCCCCATACTCTTCACAGATAGATTATTGAAACACTCATAGACCAACTTAGGAAAAATTAAACAGTCCCATTCAATGAAAAACGACCACCCAATGTTAGAGAAGAGTTCTCTTACCTCTCGCTCGATGCCCAAGGCAGCAAGCGAGGCGAAGTGGATGGTCTTGCTATGCACGATCTCCCTTGTGGGCAAGACGTCTTCTCCTTCTGGCATGACTTTTCCGGAGGTTGGGCTAGCCACAGTTTTGCCCTTCTTTGCAGACGGTTTGGCAGCAGCTTTCCCTTTTCCTTTGGTGGATACAAAGAGTGCATCTATTGTGCCCTCAACAGCTTCCTTCAGGGACAGAGACTGTTCATCCTGAGTCTTATGGGCTCGCGACTCCCTACTACTTTCAACACTTTCTTCCTCAGCTTCCTCCTCGGCCTCCTCATCCTCCAACAGCGTCGGCGATGGCTGCTTCTTCCTCTTCAAGGTCTATGACTTAGCTATTGCAGCGGCAACCTTCTCCTTCTTCACCTTTTTCAACTTTTCAGTTACAGAGGGCTTAGGAGTGTGCTCCGGCGTCGGCTCAGGAGTCACATCTTGCTGCATGCTGGCCTCCTCTTAGTCATCGATCTCGTCGGCAGTTTCCTCCACAATTTTCAGAGAGGGTTCGTCAACCTTCTTGGACTCACAGGTGGAAATGGATGAAGGCGGTGGTTCGACGGTGGCGAGAGGTTGGATGTTCATGGCGGCAGTGCTCATCGGCTTGGTTGGTGCAGCAGCGTCGGTGGTGGTTTCCCTGGAATTTTCCAATGAAGTGGAAGGGGTAAACTCCACCTTCTTCTTTGTGGACTTGGCAGCGCGAGTTTTGGGGGGCCATCGTGATCGTGGTTATGTCGGTTGAGAGAGGGGGTTTTAGAGAGAGAGAAGGGCTGTGATTTTTTGAAATTTTGGAGTGAAAATAGGCGAGTGAATTTTGGGGATGAAGAGTTGGGGTTTAATACTTGGATTCACCCTAGCCACTCAATTTGGATTGATGTGACAGGCCCGTCAAACGACTTTTGGGCTTCTAGGGTTTCCTTGAACGGAATCTTGTGTTGTGCCCATGGGGGCAGAGAGATCCCGAATTTCCTAGAATTGCCTTTACTGGTGCCCTCCATGCTGGAAGCATCCAAATTGGCTAGATTCTTGCCTTCCATGAAAAATTCACCTGATTTTATTTCGTAAAATACTCCAAAAATAAAATACAGCCATCAAATCTAACTCCTAGACTAACATGGCAAAAATAAACACTCAAAAGGAAATAAATAAATACAAAAAACATTAAAAAGAAATAATAATAAAAAAATAAACCTGGGTTGCCTCCCAGTCAGCGCCTCAGTTATTGTCGTGGGCATGATACTTCTTAGGTTTACATGTATATAGGCTCAACGAGCTGGAGGCCGAGAGCCTTTATAGATGAAACCATTGGTTCCTTGATATGTTTTAGCCGCTGTCCATTGACCTTGAATGTCTCTCTAGTACTTAAATCTAATAATTCCACTGCTCTATTTGGGCACACGGTCTGGATCTCATAAGGTCATGACCATTTGAACTTGAGTCCTCCTCTTAATAGTTTCAGCTTGGAATTATATAGCAGAACCTTTTGCCCATGCTCAAACGGTTTGTGGCGAATGAGTTGGTCATGAGTTCTTTTCATTCTTTCCTTGTAGAGAGCAGCATTGTCATATGCTTCCAGCCTCATCTCTTCTAATTCTTGCAGTTGGAGCTTTCTTTCGATCCGTGCTCTATCAAGCTTCATGTTGAGCTTTTGAATTGCCCAAAAGGCCTTGTGTTCAATCTCAAAAGGAAGATGTCAATTCTTCCCATAGATTAAGCGAAACGGAGACATTTCAATGGGTATTTTGTAAGCAGTGTGATATGCCCACAAGGCATCATCCAGCTTGAAACTCCAATTCTTGCTATTGGGGTTCACAACCTTTTGAAGTATGGACTTTACTTCACGGTTTGAAACCTCAGCTTGTCCATTCTCTTGTGGGTGATATGCAGTGGTTACCTTATGTCTCACTCCATATTCTTTGAGCAAATTCTTGATGATCATGTTGCAGAAGTGGGATCCCTGATCACTTATCAGTGCCTTGGGCACACCGAACCTGCTGAACACATTAGACTTCAGGAACTTCTTGACCACACGGGCATCATTTGTGGTAGTTGCTTTTGCTTCTACCCATTTCAATACATACTCCACAGCCAGAACTATGTATTGATGTCCATTGGATTTGGTTAGGGGTCCCATAAAATCAATTCCCCAAATGTCAAAGACTTCTACCCGCATGATAGGCACCATGGGCATTTCATTGCATTTGGAGATGTTTCCAGTCATCTGGCAGCGTGGGCACCGTCGGCATACTTCGTAAGCATGTTTGTGAAGTGATGACCAAAAGAATCTGCAATCGAGAATCTTTTTCGCAATTCTTTTTGCACCGAAGTGACCTCCACATGCTTCGGAGTGGCAGTGATCTAGAATGCTCTTAGTTTCTTCTGTGGGCACGTAGCGATGAATGATTTGGTCCGCGCACCTTCTCCATAGTATGGGCTCATCCCATGCATAATATCGACTCTCACTTCTAATTTTGTTCATTTGGTAGGTCGAGAGTTTGGTAGGTAATTTTCCAGAGATCATGAAATTGACTAAATCAGCGTACTAGGGTGCTATGCCCTTAAGATAGAACAGATGCTCATTTGGGAAAGCCTCCTCGATGGGCACCACGTCCTTCTCCTCATTGAGTACCCTGCTTAGATGATCGGCCACTTGATTTTGGGCTCCACTCTTGTCTTTGATCTCCCAATCAAATTCCTGTAGCAATAGTATCCACTGGATGAGCCTTGGCTTCGATTCCTTTTTTGCAAGTAAGTGCTTCAATGCAGAGTGAACGGTGTAAACAACACTTTTAGCCCCGAGCAAATAGGATCAGAACTTTTCAATGGCGAAAACTATCACCAGCAGTTCCTTCGCAGTCGTGGTGTAATTGGCTTGGGCATGATTCAAGGTCTTAGAAGCATAGTAAATCACATGGCATTCTTTACCTCGCTTTTGTCCAAGCACCGCGCCCATAGCGTATCTACTGGCATCACACATTATTTCAAATGGCATGCCCCAGTCTGGAGGTTGAATGATGGGTACTGTGACTAACCTCTTCTTTAGAGTGTTGAAGGCTTCCTTGCATGCATCGTCGAAGATAAATGACACATCATTTTGCAAAAGATGCATGATTGGTTGAGAAATCTTTGCAAAATCCTTGATGAATCGCCGGTAGAACCCAGCGTGCCTAAAAAACCACGAACTTGCTTCACCGAAGTGGGGTAGGGTAGCTTTTCAATGATGTCCACCTTGGCTTTATCCACTTCTATGCCTCTCTCTGAAACGACATGCCCAAGAATAATCCCCTCGCGAACCATGAAATGGCACTTTTCATAGTTTAGCACCAAGCACTTTTCCACACATCTTTTTAGTACCTTTTCAAGGTTGTCGAGGCATGCGTCGAATGAATTTTCATAGACTGTAAATTCATCCATGAATACTTCGATATAATTCTCCAAAAGATCCAAGAAAATGCTCATCCTGCATCATTGAAAAGTTCCAGGGGCATTGCAGAGCCTAAAAGGCATCCTCCGGTAAGTAAACGTGCCAAATGGGCACGTGAAGGTAGTCTTCTCTTGATCCTCTTGATCCACTACAATTTGCATGTAGCCTGAATATCCATCAAGGAAACAAAAGAATTTGTTCCCAGCCAATCTCTCTAGCATCTGATCTATGAACGATAATGGAAAGTGATCCTTCCTTGTGACGGTGTTGAGCTTCCGGTAGTCTATGCAGACCCTCCATCCAGTTTGTAACCTCATGGGCACAAGCTCATTTTTTTCATTTTTCACCACCTGGATCCCTAACTTCTTGGGCACGACATGAATCGGGCTCACCCACTTGCTGTCTGAAATGGGGTATATGATCCCCATATCCAGCAACTTGAGTATCTCCTTCAGTACGACTTCCTTCATTGTGGGGTTCAGTTTGTGTTGGGCATCCCGCACTGGCTTGGCATCGTTCTCTAGGAAAATTCTGTGCATGCACACTACAGGGCTTATGCCCTTGATATCGGCCAAAGTCCATCCCATTGCTTCTTTGTATACTCGTAGCAATCTCAATAGTCGGTTTTCTTCAACAAGGTTAAGCCTTGTGCTTATGATAACTGGCAATGTCTCATTCTCCCCAAGATAGGCATACTTTAAGTGGTCAAGGAGATTCTTCAATTCTAGCTTTGGTGCCCTCTTACCAATGGAAGCATCCTGTCTGTCTGCATCATTATGGGCAAATTGAAATCCACCACTCTATGCGGTAGTTATTCCAGAGAGTACATCATCATGATGGCGTCTCTGGTATCCTCATATTTATTGGGGGCATGGTAGTCAGTTAACCCAGCTTGCAATGCCCATTCCAAAGGTTCTTGGTTATTCATGTGTCCCAGAATGGCTTGCGATTGGGCAGAGCAATGGTTCATAAAGTGGACCGACTCTGGATCTCGTGGGTACTTCATGGCTTCATAGATGTTGAACACAACTACCTGGCCATCGAACTCACATGTCAGCGTGCCCTCATCGACATTGATCTTGGTATGAGAAGTTTTTATAAAAGGCCTCCCCAACAGTAAAACGGATATAGACGGTGTCGAGTTGCCCATGTCCAAGACATAGAAATCTGCTGGGAAAATTAATTCCCCCACTTTCACCAAAACATCTTCTATTAGACTTTCAGGGTAGACATTTGATCTATCTGCCAACTGGATGATCACCCTCATCTCCTTGAGTGGTCCCGGATTCAATTCTTTATAAATCGTCATGGGTATGATGTTTATGGATACATCGAGATCAAGCATCGCCTTTTTAATCTTTTTACTCCCAATTATGCATGGTAAGATAAACATGCCAGGATCTTCACAATTCTTTGGCATCTTTTGTAGCACTGTAGAGGCATTTTCTCCCATGAAAAGTCTCACATCATCTTCAAATCGCACCTTCTTGGTACACAGTTCTTTTAGGAAACGGGCATAACAAGGAACCTGCCTTATTGCATCCAGTAGTAGAATATTGATTTCCACTTTTTGAAAGACCTTGAGAAGTTCCTTCATCTTCTCGTCTTTCTTGTCGTGGGCAAGATGCTCAGGAAATGGAGGTTTCTTCTTTGTTTCTTGCCTTGTGGGCTTAGCAACCTCTACCTGTGCCTGCTCTTCCTTTTTAGTCATGCCTTTAGTGTCTCCTTCCAGTTCAGCTTTCATCACTTCTTCTGCTCTCTTTATGGTCACAGCGTTCACCTGTTCTCGGGGATTTACCACCTGAGATGGTAATTGTCCATTTCTTTCCTTCAGTTGGGCAAGATCTTGAGCTAGTTGGGAAATTTGTTTGCTCACATGTTCCAGACCAGCCCTTGTCTCTTGTTTGAACCTTTCATTCTCCTGATGTGACTTCACATTCTCTTTGGCCATGGCATGGACTAGTTCGGCCAGGCTAGGTTCTTCGCGTGCCCTCGGCGGTGGTAGTAGCAAATCTGGTTGGTGGGCATCATTTCTCTTCCATCTGAAATTTTCATGATCCCTCCATCCAGGGTTGTATATTTGAGAGTGGGGATCATATCGCCTGTTGTTGTTGTTGTTATGCCCATCAAGAGAGTTGACTTCAGCGACGTCCTCCTCTTGCAGTGTTGGGCATTCATCAGTGAAATGAGCCACGCTCTTGCATACTCCACACAATCTTTTCTTTGGTGCTCCAGTATGGTTCATTACTTTCTCCATTTGGTCCAAAAATTTTTCTAGTTTGACCTAAAGGTGCATTGACTTCCCAACGTCTGGAACTTTCCTTGTGCCCTTGGCACTCTCATCTCTATTCTCATCAGCCATTTCTGCTAGGATTCGAAAGGCTTCTGTTGGTAGTTTGTTCAGGATAGATCCTCCACATGAAGCATTGACAATGATCTTGTCCTATGGTCTCAACCCGGACACAAAGTATTAGATCAAATCGTAATCTGTGATCTGGTGTTGTGGGAATTTTTTCAATATGCTCTGGAATCGACACCAGTAGTCATAAAAACTCTCATTTATGCCCATCTTCAGACTTCCAATTCTTCACCTCATCTCCTGGACTCGGGATGCAGGAAAGTATTTCTCTAGGAATTTTTGCTGCAGTTGTATGTGGTTATACTGCCAGTTGGCAGGGTATATAACCAGTCTCGTGCCCCATCATGAAGAGTGAACGGGAATGAGACAAGACGCACATATTGTTCCTTTCCCCCATCCGTAGGTTGAGTTTGACACATCATTTCAAAATCTTGAATATGCCTTTGAGGGTCTTCTCCAGTCATCCCATGGTATTTGGGCAAGATTTGGATGAAACTTGCCTTCAACTCCCAGCTTCCAATAATTGCTGAAAGTGTTATGCCCATGGGACGTAAATTCATGTTAGTCGGAAAGACTAACTGCCTCAACGTTCTTCCTTCTTCTTCAGCCATCGGGGCTAACCTTAGTTGTTTGTTCCTTTCCAGTTGTGCTCTTTCTTGCTCTAATTCTTTTTCACGAGCAAGTCTCTCTGCTTGTTGTGCCCTACATACTTCTGCTCTCTTCCTCTTCAGAATCTTCTCAGGTTCTAGATTGTACGAGCAATCTCCTTCAGAGGTATTGGGCATCCACCGGCTAGGCTAACAAGTTGGAAAATATAATTTCAAGAACCAGCTCCCCGGCAACGGTGCCAATTCTGACTCGCGGTCGTTTCGCGGTCAGAATAATTCTCAAGATAGAGTTATCCTTATGCCCACAACAAGGCATAGCAAGCTTTATGTGAGTAAGGGTCGATCCCACGAGGAGCTGCGAATTCTATCTTCAGTGTCACCTTTTCAAATGAGTTCAGAATTGTTGTGGTCTCCATACTTGTATTTAAATACTGTAAAATAAAATAACAAAACAAAACAGAAAAGGAAAATATTAGAAGTAAATTATTCCAGATTAGAACTTAGATTCGAACTTAACAAACACTTGACCGATCATGGGCACACTGATTACTTATGCAAACCTAATTATCTGGTTAAAGGTACCGGATCTCTCTCAACGTACCCAATCTATCCTTTCAGTTTAGCCTAGAGGTGATCTCTCGTCCCCTAAACCCTAACTTGTTACCTAACCCCGATCTCTCATATGATTTTAAGCAACAAAGCAGCATTATGATCTAGACACACCCAGATTTACCTAGACAAAGATCTCTCTTATGCCCTCAGTACCCGTGATGCATCCCATCCCTTTATGACCAACACACAGCTACGATTCATTGACCATTTATAGAGGTAGTGAACACAATTCTAATTAACGAGTGATCATCCACGATTAACTAGCTTAGCCCACTGTATAATGCAACAAAGAAAATGACTACACGACGGAACCAGATTCACACAGTTTATGCCCATAAGCCTCACGATTCTTATGTGTTTATTAAGTTCTTATCTTCGTTCAATCAGGAATAACGAGTCTAGCCGCTCATGCTAGATTTAGAACAATAATAAAAAGTAAAAGAAATAAAACAAAACATAATATAAATGAAAAAACTTACTTATATTAATTAGCAAAAGAATTTAACACCAACACTGGATTGGAAAGACATAAAACGGTAATCCTAAATGTCTGCGGGCATAAGGCCCGAGACCTTTTGCAGAAAAGTAAAATAAAACTAAATAAATTGTTTGGTGCTATGATACGTGAATTCTTCTTTATTTTCTGCCATCAAATCTACTTGTATAGGATTACAAAGACACTAGGTAAACTCCCCAACAGGCCGGGGATCTTCAGCCCAACACGCAACCGTCATGTCCATAGCTTTCCATATCTCGCAGATTCTTCCCTTATTTAGAAGATTATGAGTCGCAGATTCTGTACTTGCCGTGCCCTAGTTGCACCGACATAGCAACTTTCCTTGTAGAGCCGAGTATCCTTCTTGAAGCGTCAACTTGCCTTCTGCGGCTCTTCTTTCCTTCGGCGGCTAGGGTGCATTGCTCCTGCTGTAGCTGGCATTATTTTCCCTTGTGCCCAGTCTCCTCTTCTTCTCCTCTCAATCCCTCTGGGGTGGTTGTGGGCATGATCACAAACTTCTCCTTCAGCTTTTGTTGGAATGGTGGGCGATTTCCGCCAGGCTCGAGAGAGAGCTTTCCGCTGAGAATTTGATGCTCATCTTGGTATCATTGGCACCATTGTACCCTCCAGAAGTGATTCTCCTACCTCATGCTGCCCCTTGTGCATATTCTGGCTCTTTCCGACTCAAAAAATAGAAAAAACAAAGGACAAAAGAACGAGAAAAAGACATAAAAAATGAGAGAATTTGGCCTTGTCAAGCCAGTTCAATCCATTTATCATACATCTCCTTGTATGTTTGGAAAAACTCCTCATGGCTAAAGTCTTCATTTTCTGAGTCATCATCTTCTGCAAGTTTGAAAGGATCCTGGAATTCTGAGACTTTTGCTGTAAAAGCATAGGACTCTACTTCTGATTCACTGCTGCTTTCTTCAGAATCATTATCACTAAGAGAGGCATTGTAATTTTTTTTATTCTTCTTCAGAGTATTAGCACTTTCAGCTTGGATGTGTCCAAAACCATCATACTCTCTTCACTTAATTCCTCTCTTTGTATTTGAAGGTTGAAACTCTTTCTGCTCACTGTTAGAGTTTCTATCTTGCTGAGGATTACTAGAAGATTGTCTTCTATTGTGGGACCTTCTGGAAGACTACTTATTTACTTTTTTTAACATTTGACTGAAGTTCTTGATGATAAGGACCATATTGTTCATTGTATCTGAATCAAGTACAGATTTTTATTTTTGTGCATGTTCAGGTACATTCTCAGAGACTTCAATTTTAAGAGCAATACCTCTCTTCCTTAAGCTGTTGTCTTCATCTTCCAAATTCATCTCAAACGTCCTCAGCGATCCCATCAATTCATCAAGCATCATACTCTTGATGTCCTTGGCTTCTTCAATTGCAGCAACTTTGTAGGCAAACTTTCTTGGAAGAGATCTGAGAACCTTCCTCACAAGTTTCTCATTAATGATAGGCTCTCCAAGAGCAAAACTCTCATTTGATATGCTTCTCAGTCTGGCATCATACTTACCAACGGATTCAGAGTCTTCCATTCTGAGACTTTCAAATTTTGAAGTCAGATTTTGAAGTCTTGACAGCCTTACAGAACTGGTTCCTTCAAAGGTGATTTCTAGAATATCCCATGCAGCTTTTGCAGTCTCATAAGTTGAGATTAGGCTGAATGTCTTAAGATCCACTGCAGAGAATATTACATTGAGAGTTTTAGAGTTAACATTATACCAGTTTTTCTGCAGCACAGTCCACTTTTCTTCTTCAATCTCCACATGCTTTCCTTCCTTGGCAATAGTTAGCTTTTCTCATCCTTCAATGACACTCTACCATGCGAATTCATCAATCAATCTCAGAAATGCCCTCATCCTTGATTTCCAGTAAGGATAATTGTTGCCTTCTAGCAATGGTGGCCTGACAGTAGATCCTCCTTCTTTGATTGCACTCATGACTGAATTGCAACCAAAACCATCACGCAGTTATGTACTTTTCACACTTAAACCAAAGGTGACCCACTCTGGTACAAATTGAAGTTACATAAACTATGAAGTCATGTTCATTATCATGTACGTGTACATTGTTGTGAACATTCAAAGTGAGAATATTTAAATTGAAAGCAAGTAAAGGACACGAGGTTGGCAACCCTGTTCAATCAATTGATCTACATTAGGGGGACTTCACAAGTCCGTGAGAAATAGTTCACTACTCCATTGAATGGTTGCAAAGGCTATTATATGAAGACTCCCATCACTCGACCCCTTTCCTACCCTAGACAACCTCTTTTCCATGAACTAAATTGCGAGCTCCTCTCACAATCTAGAATCCCTCTAGTTCCCACAGAAAATCTCTCCCTAGACTCCTCTAAGTGTGTATGAATTTAAGTTTCAAACACAGACTAGAAACACAATGATCACGCAGATCAAAACTAGTCTACCCGAATACTATATGCTTTGAATATGAAGTCTTTTAGACTCTCTACCCTTTATGTATTCGAAAAACCTCATCACTAATCTAGTTTGATTCCTAGGCTATTTATAAACAACAGACATAGCCTTAACAAGGTAATCAGAAGTCCTACTTTGACTAGAATTCAATAAGGAAACTTTTTCCTTAATTAAATCGGACTTTCCTAGTTTAGATGTCTTCTTTGAATAGAACTCTTTCTTTCCTTCTTGATCTTCATCACGAACAAGGCAACTTCTATTCTGAAATGTCCATCTTGAATCTGTAGCTCCAGCTCTTTGATTCTAGCATGATACGTCTCGTGTAAACTCTCTGGACAGTCATGTACATGATCATGTTCACAACCATGATTAAGTACATGTCTTGATCTTCAATCAGATTGGCAGCGGAATGTTCACAGTAATGTCCAGAACATGTTATTCGAACATGAATAACCAAAACCTTTTGTGTTCACTTGATATTACTATATTGCCATACAGATTATGACAATCTCGAACACTTTAGTGCAATCGTTTAAACTGGCTTTGCATGTTAATTAAACTCGGTTAATTAAAACATATGAGATGCATGAATTTATGATCTACATGACATTAGGATTAATGAACATCCAATTAGATCCTGCGGTGGTTCAATTCGAAAAAACCCCAACACAACATCCCTTGATGCAGCTGTTAAACTTTGACCAAAGGTATAAGGGAGATCGATCACACGATCTTCATTCTCTTTGGGCTTGATGATAGAGATAGTTGCAGCTTTAGTAACTATCTTCTTCTTATTTGGCTTCACACCTTGGTCAACTAGGATGACATAGATTAGGTAGGGAAATGGTAAAATACCGGTGGTGTTTGTCTTTGCAGCCGACTTCATCATGCAATCAAAATTATAGTCTCCGAGATTTAAGGGGATTTTTGTGCCAAGTTTAAAGAGCAAGATGGCTTGATCAACAGTGAGGACTGAAGTGTTGGTGGTGGGCAACCAATTACACATAATCAATTTGTGTAAAACAGAGTAGAAAAATGTGAGCTTAGAAGTGGAAATTTTGTTAGTCCACTTAGTCACCAAACCACCAGTAATAGTTCCTACAACATCATCAATTAAATCTAGGCTAATAACATCAGAATCATTGCCCAGACCCAAAAAAATTTTGATCAGAATGGGGTTAAAGCATAGATTTTATCTCGTAGATAAACCTCCCCAAATTTTCTCTTAGACTTATCACCCATCTCAGGAGACACATTTGCGTAAAATTCAGCAATAACATCAGGCTTAAAAGAAGACAATGCGGTGACAGATTTCCAGAGACCCCTCTCTTTCAAGAAAACATAAATTCCATACTTCTTAAAACTAAGCACATCAATTTGTTTTTCGACTCGCGTGGGGCGAAGAATGATAGTTTTATGAAGATTTTTAGCATGCTGGGAATAGAATGTCTTATTGAATACAAAGGAGACACCATGAGGAGAACCTGGAGGATAGACGGGTTCAGAGTCAGCAGAATCAGCATCATCTTTGACATTAGCTGAATGAGTGGGGGATGGAGAGACTATTTCTTTGGCTGTACCGGAGGAGACCATTTCTTGTGAAGAGATTGGGGATAGATCCTTCTTCTTAGGGCCAGATGTAGCACCATTTTTCCCTTTCCCTTTCGATGTTTGTCCTGAGGTCACAGGCTTGACATGAACATCGTCCTCTAGTATCGCAGAAAGAGGCTCCTCTTGTTGTTCAACATCAACTTCCACATCCTCAACAGCTTTGTCTGGAGAGTTTTTAGGGGCATTCTCTTCATCTTCGGACTCATCTTTCAATGACCTTGCTGGTTTTTCTTCCATTTTTAGCGTTCTCCTTACCTTTTTGCTCGAACCCCCACCGGCCTTTTCCTTGACTGACCCTTGTTGGCCATGAAGTCATTTTGACTTGCGAGTAGGAACATTCTTCTTCTTCTCGGCAAGAGCTTGAGTGTGTAGCTCCAAATCTGGGTCGATAGGGTTCTCCTCTGCACCAGGACTTATGTGTTCGAGAGGAGTGGGGTTTAGCACCAATGTGGAGTCAGGAGCAGCAGTGTCCTCCATAGAAGCATCTGCATGTTCAGCCGGGAGAGATGAGGGTTTGTCAGACTCTAATTTAGGTCCTTCTGGAGTGAGTTCGGCTGTTGCAGTTACTGCGGGAGTGGATGTGGCGGAAGGAGTGATAGCTGATGTTCCAGCAGGACCAGAGGCAGAGGATGGAGTGCCCATGGTTTTCTCGAACAATTACTTCATCATCTCATACATTGCAGTTAAATCTTTGGGATCCGCCATTGATGAGCTGAAAAAATTTGAGAAGAGAAAAGCAGAAGTGGGAGACGAAAGGGTTTTTCGAAAAGGAGAGAGTGAGAGAAATAAAATAAACAAAATTCCAAATAGGGGTTGATATACTCTCTCACCCTCAAAAATCAAAACAACCTCCTGTCACATCACCCACTTTATCTATTTTCCTTATCAAAGAAAATATTTAAATAAAACAAAACTAGTGGATGGGGATACACCATATCAAAACGCGTATTTATCACAAAAATTCAAAAAGTGAATCTTTATGGGCCCCAAAATATTTTCTGTTTTTATTGTTTATATAAATGAATAAAAAGACGAAAATTACACACAAAAATAATATAATTCTAGGCATATATTTTCTGAAGAATATGGTTTCTCTGCAATCTTCCCCACAACATCAGCTACAACATTGACAAACAACGAATGAAATAGACCAAAAAATTTTATAGTTTACCTTTTTAAGGTCAAGGGCATTTCATACATAATTTCAAGTAGTTGATTTTGTTAAATTACGAGCATATAAACCATAATTTCATTAAGTAAACCTTGAATTATACTAAAAAAAATTAAAGAAGAAACAAACATAAAAAGAAACAACTGATGTTGATAGAAAAATAAACACACACTAAGTTCAACATCAGTAAACAGAAAGAACTATTTAAATGGAGCACATTCCAAGAGACTTTCTCAAGGCAGAAAATCTCTCAAAATCAAGAGGCTTGGTAAAAATATCCGCTGTTTGATTCTCAATGGATATGTACTTGATGTTTATGATCTCCTTTTCCACCAAGTGTCTGATGAAATGATGCCGAATGTCGATATGTTTAGTGCGTGAATGTTGAATAGGGTTCTTGGAAATTTCAATAGCACTTGCATTATCACACAGCAAAGTAAGTGATGAGCTTGTCATGCCATAATCCTTCATTATTTGGTTCAACCACACCAACTGAGCACAACAACTAGCAGCTGCAACATATTCAAATTCAGCTGTTGACAAGGAGATGCAATTTTATTTCTTGCTTAACCAAGAAACCATATTGCTCCCCAAAAAGAAGCAACCACCACTTGTGCTCTTTATATCATCAACATCGCCTGCCCAGTCTGAATCACTGTATCTAATAAGGCTGGTGTTTATATCTTACAATACCTGATTCCAAAGTCGACTGTACCAGCAACATATCGAATTATTCTTTTGACAGTTTTCAAGTGAGACTCCTTGCGTTGAGCTTGGTATCTAGCACATACTCCAACACTGAACATGATATCAGGTCTGCTGGCAGTCAAGTAGAGCAAGCTTCCAATCATTCCTCTATACATTTTTGGGTCAACATTGACTCCAACATCGTCTTTGCTCAGTTTTTCAAAGGATCCCATTAGTGTCTTCATAGGCTTTGCAGCTTCAAGTCTAAAGCACTTGATCAGATTTTTAGCATATTTACTTTAGGATATAAATATCCCATCTTTATCTTGCTTGATTTGGAGACCAAGAAAGTAGGCCAATTCACCAACCATGCTCATTTGAAATGTGCTGCACATTGCATCAATAAACTCATTGGGGAGGTTAGAACAAGTGGATTCAAACACAATATAATCAACGTAGATTTGTGCAATAGTGATGTGTTTGTGAATCCTTTAGATAAATAATGTTTTATCAACCACGCCTCTTGAAAAACTAAAGTCAATTAAAAACTCCGTAAGGCGAGCATACCAAGCTTTAGGAGCTTGTTTAAGCCCATACAAAGCCTTGTGTAATTTCAGCACATGGTTTGGTTTTTCATGACATTCAAAGCCTTTTGGTTGTTTAACATAGGCTTCCTCATTCAAGATGCCATTCAGAAAGGCGCTTTTGACATCCATTTGATGCAATGTAAACCCAATGTGGCAAGCAATGGCAAGTAGGAGACAGATAGACTCTATTCTAGCAACAGGAGTGAATGTTTCATCATAGTCTATGTATTCTACTTGAGTGTAACCTTTAGCCACTAGCCTGGCTTTGTTTCTGACCACATTACCAGACTCATCAGTCTTGTTCTTAAAAATCCATTTGGTTCCAATTACATTTTTATTTTCAGGCCTTGGAACCAATTCCCACACATTATTTCGAACAAACTGAATCAACTCATCATGCATTCTTCTATCTAGAATTTATCTTTTAGAGCTTCTTTGACATTTTTAGGTTCAACATTTGATAGAAAGCATGAAATGGACACAAGGTTAATGACTGATGACATACAAACCTGTTTAACCAATTTAGAAACATCGACTGAGCTCTTTGTTCTGGTTTTGACTCATTGAGATCTATCACCGATGATTTGGAAATTTGGGTGATCTCTTTTGATTCTCCTTGGAGGATCACGTCTTGGTTCATACTGAGCTAGTGGAAGTTGGTCATCATCGCTTTCAGAGGAGGAGTCTGAGTCTGGTGTTCGAGGTGATGTTGATTCCTTTGCTGAGGGAGATGAAGCATTGGATTTGACATCAGGACTTCTCGTAGGACTTTTGGCAGTTCCACTAGACTCCTTATCAGCAATGTCTGGTTCATGAAGGAGAAATGACACATCATCTTCCTCAGATCTAGTTGTCAAACCTGCAAGATAATCAAATACAACATTGACAGATTCTTGCACAGCTTAAGTTCTTAGGTTAAGAACACGATATGCTCTGCTGTTTTGAGCATATCCCAAGAACAATCCTTTGTCACTTTTGGAGTCAGACTTTCCAAGATAGGCAGACACATCCAAATACATGGAAATATTTGAGATTTGGCTTTCTTTCTCTTAGAAGCTCATAAGGAGTCTCCTTTCTTCCTGGTCAAAGATAGACTCTGTTCTCAATGTGATAGGCTGTGTTAACAGCTTCAGCCTACAGCTTCTTTGAAAGCCCTTTAGTCTGTAACATTGCACATGACATTTCCTGCAGAGTTCGATTCTTTCTCTCCACTACTCCATTTTGTTCTGGAGTTTTGGGAGCTGAATACTCATGGAGTATTCCTTTCCTTTCACAAAAGTCATCGAATGCAGCATTTTCAAATTCTATTCCATGATTTGTTCTGACGCATGCAATGTTGGTGTCAAATTGCAAAGACATTGTGCGGTAGAATCTTTTGAAGACTTTGAATGTTTCAGATTTTTCCTGCAGAAATTCAACTCAAGTATACCTTGAGAAATTATCAATAATGACAAGGATGAAACTCTTACCACTCATACTCTTTGTATCGACTGGTCCCATAATGTCCATGTGTAAGAGTTGAAAACATCTTGTTGTTTGACAACCACCCAGGCTTTTGTGAGTGATTCTGGTTTGTTTTCCCTTTTGGCAGGCACCACATACAACATCATGATCAACATTCAGTTTTGGTAGGCCACGAACAGCATCAGACACAATCAGCTTTTTCAAATTTATCATGCTCACATGACCGAGTTTTTGATGAATCAACTTTGTTTCATCATTTACAGTCATGTTGCAGGTTTCATCTTTGTCAGCATGGTAGCAATTTTCAGATGCACGGTTCCCAAACATTATGCATTTGTCGTGTTAATCAAACACTTCACAAGTATTTTTATCAAACTTGATATGCATACCATCGTCACACAGTTGACTAATACTAAGGCTGGCAAAATTGGCCCAGCCCGATGGGCCAACCTAAAAAAACCCATTTTTGGGCCAGGCCAGGCGTGAAAAATAGTGGCCCGAAAGGATTTTGGGCCTAGATGACCCGGCCCGTCGGGCCACCGGGCCAATCAGATCACGGGCCAAAAAAGCCCGAAAAATCCAGGCCAAAAAAAGCTCTTTTTTTCACTGATTTTATATTTTATATTTTTAACTAATATTCTATTTTGTAGCCCTAAATCTAATGAAACAGAATCACTCACGCAGTCACGCCGCTCATTCTCTGAAATTCAATCTAAGAAGTGAGAAACTCCTAAACAGTAAACACTAAAATCACGACCGCTCTTCACAAATCGAATCTGAGAAGTGAGAACCGCCGCCACTACCGGACGTCCACCAGCCA
Source organism: Perilla frutescens (assembly GCA_026008535.1). Classification (NCBI taxonomy): domain Eukaryota; kingdom Viridiplantae; phylum Streptophyta; class Magnoliopsida; order Lamiales; family Lamiaceae; genus Perilla; species Perilla frutescens. The sequence continues at coordinate 38,737,695 of BRKX01000012.1, forward strand.
CCACGCAGACACTGTGGACACCTCCTTCCAAGCTTCCACGGCCACCACACAATCGCGACTCGCCGCTGCCACGTGCCCTTGAGTTGCGTCCTTCTTTCTTTATCTTTGATTGATAGAGTCAAGTTATCGAGAGACAAGAGATGTCAACCCCGACTCACCCACGTAAATATGAATATTTTTCTAGAATGTAATGAATACAATATGAGTTTTGAAATTAATGTTAAGTACTTAAGATATGTGATTGTGTAGTTGTGGTTGTACACTTGTACACTTGTACGTGTACTGTAGAATCATGGATTTAATGATGAGGTTGAACAATATGAGTTTTTAAAATTAATGTTAAGATATTTAACTTGTGATTTTGATTGTACAAAGATCTGTCATCTGAATGAATGTATCTAAATCCTTATTTTATTTGCAATTTGTAGTGCCATTTAATTAACTAAAATTGACTAAGAATCAGGAAGTCTACAATAGTGCCTATGCTGCTATCAATATGAGTAAATTTGTCTACAATTTACTAAATTGTAATGTCTAATTTGTCTGCAGTTTGAAATTTATGTCTGCTGTGTATAAATTAATGTCTAGATTAATTAATTAGGATATTGTTCATCTGCTCTAGATTTGTCTAATTTGTCTGCAGTCTAAAATTTATGTCTGAAATTGCTCAACATTATGATGAAATTAAATTAATGTCTATAATCTGTCTTTATGCCTCTACTCATATTCTTATTTTTGTTTGAGTCAATCTTATATTTTTATATTTTTTAAAAATATATGAGCTCTTATGTTTTTTCAATCTTACTGTAGAAATGGTGGATATTGATGATGCCATATTGGAAGATCAAATATTAGAGGATCAAATGTTGGAGGAGCAAAAATTAGATGACCGAATTTTGGATATCGATGACTTTGGAACTCCTTCTACTCTTAAGAGCACTACAGGTATTAGTCTTTCCACTGATCGTACTAGTATGGTTAATAAGGTTCAAAATCTGAATGATAAGGGTAAGAAGAATACTAGCAGTAGTGCTACAGAGGGTAATGAAAATATTGATACAAAAGGGCTAAATCTAAAGTGTGGACTAATTTTGTGAGGGTTGGCCTTGTAGATGGGGTAGAAAAAGCTCAATGTAAGCATTGTGATAAATTTTACACTTGTCAGAGCTCATATGGCACGACTCATTTAAAGAGCCATAGTGAAAGTGTCAAAAAACTCCTAAGTTTCATAATGTGGGTGCTATGTTAGATAATCAAGCTAGTTTATTGAAGAAGTGGAAATTTGATAATAAGGCATATCGAGATGCATTGTCTAGATGTATTATTCAGCATGATCTTCCCTTTAGTTATGCAGAGTATGGTGGTGTTTCTGATGTGAAAAAGATCTTGAATCCTGATTTTAAACCCATTTCCAGAAATACGGCAAAAAGTGATTGTTTGAAAGTGTTTAAGTGTGAAAGGGAAAAATTAAAGAATGTGTTAGCTACTATTTCAGGAAAAATCTGTTTGACATCTGATGTGTGGACAGTTATAAGTACTCAAGGTTATATGACTGTCACTGCACATTATGTTGATGATCAATAGAAGTTAAATAGTAAGCTACTTGCATTTTGTGAATTAGATCCCCCCACATTCAGGATTTGAGTTATCTGGAAAATTACTTGGAGTGCTTAGGGATTGGGGCATAAAATCAAAGATATTTTCACTTACATTGGATAATACCGCTAATAATGACAACATAGTAAAAATCTTGAAAGATAGGATGAATTTGCATAATGGTTTGTTATGTAAAGGTGAGTTCTTTCACGTTAGGTGTTTTGTGCATATTTTGAACTTAATTGTTCAAGAGGGCTTAAAGGCGGTGGAAGAAGCTTTGAAAAAAATAAGAGCAAGTGTTAAGTATGTGAAATCTTCTGAGGGGAGGTTGAGAGAATTTAAAAAATGTGTTGAAGAGGTGCACTTGAGTGATATTGGTGGGAGTTTCTTGAGATTGGATGTGTCGACTAGATGGAACTCTACTTATTTGATTCTTAAAAGTGTTATTAAGTATCATCGTGCATTCACAAGTTTGAGTTATAATGATAGAAATTACAAGCATTGTCCTTGTGATGAAGAGTGGGATAGAGCAGAAAGAATGAAGATTTTTTTGGCCCCATTTTATGAGATTACTAACTTGATATCTGGGTCTACCTATTCTACCTTAAATTTGTACTTCAGACAAATTGCTCTTATAGAAATTAAGTTGAATGACCTTATGAAATCTAAGGATGAGGTAATCCAAGATATGGCATCGAGGATGAAAGCCAAGTTTGATAAATACTGGGATGATTATTGTGAACACTTGTCTTTGGAAGTATTCTTGACCCTCATGCAAAGTTGGGATTCTTGAATTTTTGCTATAAGAAGCTTTACCCACAAGATTATCAAGAGAGAGTGAATAAGGTCAAGAGTGCTTTGTATAAACTCTTTAGTGAATATGAACGGGGTGGAGCAAGTTCATTTCCTACTGCCTCATCCAAAGAGGGTTTACATGGAAGCTCACCATCCACTGATGTTGATGAACTTGATGTAAGTACAATCTTGAATTGTATTATAATTATATATATGTTATTTGATTTTCAATTTTCATTATATTATCTCTAATTTTATTTTTTATATTGTGTTTCTTCAATTGTTACAGGAGTATTAAGTAGAATTGATGAGTTCAAATTCAGGTAAATCCGAGCTTGATATATACTTGGAGGAAATTTGCAATGTGGAAAAGACCGCAAATGTCATAGAATATTGGAATACGCATAAGAGTCGATTCCCTCGGCTTGCATTGATGGCTTGTGATATTTTGAGTATTCCAATCACCACAGTTGCTTCAGAATCCACATTTAGCATTGGTTGTCACATCTTGAACAAGTATAGGAATTGTTTGCTTCCTCAAACTGTACAAGCTCTCATTTGCACTAGGAATTGGTTGCATGGGTACAAAGAAGAAGAAGTTGAAGGTAATATTAATTCTATAGTTTTTTTCATTAAATTATAGTTATTTACTCTTTTCTTTAATTTGGAAATATAGGTATGGTGGATGTGGAAGAGATACACATCTCCAAAGAAGATATTGGTGAAAATGTTGATGAAGTCAATATTGTTGATGAATGATGATAATTGATGACCGATTAATGGATTATGTATTTAACTATTTATGAATTATGATTGATGGCATGGAGCCGTGGACTGTGGAGGAACTTTCTTTAGGTTTTATTTATATATGATATTTGGGCTTTTGAGTACTATTGACTATTGTTAAGGATTTATGCATACTTTTGAATTAGGAGTTTTAGTATTTAATTTCATAATTTTAAAATGCGTACTTTTTTTATTTAATATTGATTACATATTTACATTGCATACATATTTAGTTATTTACGTTTATGTAATACTTAATAGTTAATACTTTTACAATAATCAATTTGTGTTCATTTATTTTAATAAGATTTAGAAATTGAATAAGAAAATTTGAAAAATTACAAAATTCGAAAAAAAAATCTGAAAAAAATTCCAAATTTCGGGCCAAAAAAGCCCGAAAGCCCGCATAGTGACGGGTCGGGCTCAGAATATTTTGGCCCGTTCAATTTTCGGGCCGAGCCGGCCCGATACACTTCATAACCAAAAGACCGATGGGCCGGGCCAGGCCGCCCGAATTGCCAGCCCTAACTAATACTGATCAAATTGGTCGTCAATCCTTCAACATGTAGGACATTCTGAAGCTTAGAGAAATGTTTGACATTTAATGTACCTTTTCCAACAATGTTTCCTTGAGCTCCTCCTCCATAACTGATTTTGCCTTTGTTTGTAGTGGTATATTCCTCAAAAAACTCCTTATTGCCGGTCATGTGTCGAGAACATCCACTGTTGAGGTACCATGTTCCGGCAATGTTGGCCTTCAGTGATGTGTACACAACATTGCATGTAACCTTCATCTTTTTGAACTTCTTCGGATTCTTATTCCTGGATGTGATCCCTGATGTTGTTCTCCCAGTTGCAACATCATCTTGAAGCAATGTGGTTTGATATGGCCAAGCTCCTGATAGTAATGGCACACATATTTCCGCATATTTGAGCCCTTACATTGCTTATGATCATCATCTTCAACATTGTTCCTTGTAGTTGTGCTTGAATTGTTACCTTTCACAAACTGAACAACATTGTTTTTTTAGAAAGACATGGAAGATTTATTAGAGAATCCCAGTCCAGCTCTGTCTGTCTGTCCCAATGTTAGGGCTTCATTTAGGACATTCGTTCCTTAATTCCACTTCTAAAATGTTCTTGAGGTGTCTTCCACTTCCTTCTTTAGTTTGCTGATTTCAGCATCACTCCTGGTAAGTCTAATTTCCAGACTTACAACCTTTCCTCTTAGAAACTGATTTTCTTCCATGAGAAATCTCAACTCTTTTGTTTGAGTTGTCCACTGAGTGCAGACTTCATTCACAACATTGTTGAGCTATTGAAGTGAGGCAGTGGGTTGTTCTTCATGTAGATCATGTTCTCTGATTTCGGAAGCATGATTGAATTCATCCAGAAGAGTCATTTCATACCAATTCGTTGTATTGGGTGAAATCTCAGTAGCTTCTGCTTCAACATCTGGAAGAACTTCATCTTCAACTTCACATTTTTCAATGTCAAGTTCATCAAGTTCATCAATATCATTCAGAGCATCAATAATCTGATCATCTTCTTCCATGACATTGATGAACAACACTCTCTGATCTGAATCAATTTCAGCATCAGAATCATCACTGAGAACAACATTAGAATTATTTTTTTGTCTTCTTCGTGCTATTGGACATTCATTTGAATAATGTCCATACCCAGAGCATGCTCTACATTGAACTGAATCAGTGTGTTTCCCAGTGTCAGCAACTTCCTTCTTAACATTTAATGTTCCAGAATTTGATGTTGATGAGGATGAAGAGTCAAACATCCGCCGAGGTTTGATATTTGGGGGGCTTTTTTTCATGGACCGGACAAGTGAGTTGAATTTCCTTGTTAAGAGTGTGACACTCAACTTTTCTTCCTCATTGATTTCCTGAAGACCATCAACATCATCATGAACATCAGATGATACAGTTGTTGTCTGGAGAGAAATTCCCCTTGAAGTTGAGTTTGCTTTCTAGTTTTGCAGGTTCCTCTCAAATGTTAGCAGAATGCTGACCGCTTCACTCATGCTCATGGTTCCCACATCATGTGTTTCCTCAATTGCAAAAATTTTCATATTAAATCTTTCTGGGAGAGTTCGAAGTAGCTTGCTAACCATGTTCTCATTGGAAATTGGACTCCCAAGAGCAGTCGATTGATTTGAGATCTCGCATAATTTTTCAGCATAAGATGAAATAGTTTCATCTTCAAACATGCGTAGATTTTCAAACTTAGATGTGAGCGGCCTTAGTTTGGTCTTCCTCACACTGGAAGACCCTTCACAATGTTCTTGAAGAATGGTTCATGCTTGATATGCCGTAACATAGTTGCAAATCATCTTGAAGCATGGAACATTAACTGAAATAAAAATCGCATTCAGAGCGCGAGCATTAAAATTTGAGATTGTTCTTTCATCATTTGTCCATTGGGATTCTTGTGTTAACACAAAATCACCATTTGGACCTTCCATCCTAGGAGGACTCCATTCTTCAATGACTGCCATCCATGCTCTTTCATCAATAGATTTGATGTAAATCTTCATTCGAGATTTCCACATGACATAGTTACCACCATAGCTATCTAGAGCAGGAGGACGACTTTGATTAATCTGAATATCCATCACAGATTTCAAGCAACACCAGATCGAGTACTTAGTGTGTCAAGTACCGGCTCTTGATGCCACTTGTTAGAATTTGTTGCCTGAAACAATGTGAATTACGGATGTAAATTGCAAAGTTAAATGAAATTTTGAAGCTAGTGTTACCACATTGCCTTCAACATGCAGCGGAAACATAAAACATAACTTTGCACAAAATAAATTTTAAATCACACTCCTTACGGTATGTGATTACCTCAAGGCGAAATTCACTATCATAAGTGATAAACAAAAACAATGCTGATGTTGTCTCGGTTCACTCCCTTGACAACACTGCATAAAACATATAGAGGACTATCCTAGCTTCACTCACTCGAATAATCACTCAAAAAAAACCTATTTAAACACATAGATAGATTACAATCAGTCACTCTAAATCCTAGACTTCTCAAAGTTGACTATCTAACCTACACACACAAGTGGAATGAAAGTCTCAAGCTGATTGGGACGCTAGACAGATGTCGAGGAAGATGTCTTGGACTTTAGAGATGACACTAGATGCAAGATTCAGAGCTTCTCATAAACCGCGGTGATAATCTGCTTGCATATATGGTCTAAAGAGACCTTAAATACTTCCTCCATCTTGTCTTGGCAATTACTTCACGATCCTAGATGACTTGGACTTGAATCAACCGTCTTCCACTACCCATTGCTGAAGTGGACTTGAGATAACCGTCTTCTGCATTGCGTGGCACACGTTCTTCAACATCGTGCAATAGTAGCGGTTACTCCAGTGACTCACAATCTCCTGCAACAGTTAGTGTCCAAGAAGGAGTAGGAACATCACGTCCCCAGAAAATCCGGAACAGATTTTGAACAAGTCAAAATCAAACATTATCCACGTTTTAAATCAAAATAAAATATCTAATAAATCCCTAAAAACGTGGAAAATTGAATGTGACAAAAATAACAATTTATTCCGATTAATTTAAAATAAATTAATCAAAAATATTAGAAAATGATAAGATTAATAATCCGAATGTTATACTCGATGTGACGAGAATGACGGAACATCATTAGATATGACATTGATTGCGATGTTATCAAATGAAGTGATAACATCATCTGGAACATGTCATACTTAACAAAATATTATTAAAATCATAAATTTGATAGTAATATAAAGAAGTGTAACAGAAAATTTGAAACATGCGTGTAATTGAGTATATATGAATAACATATTGACACACGCACACACAGACAACTAGATCTATTAATAAATGAGTTGGACTTCCGTGCATTAGTTTTTAAATGAGACTAAATGAGACGGCGCATGGCACCCACGCGCGAGGCCCACGCACGCCCAAGCGCGGCGCGTGAGGCCATGCGCCCGTCTTTTTTTTTCTGGCAGTTTTTTTCCTTTTTTTTCATTTTCTATGGCGGTTTTTTTACGTTTTTTTTTCAATTTTCTTTGTTCCCCAAAAATATATACCCTAAAATAATATTAGTGAACCCTAAAATTAAAATAAATTGATTTAATTTGTTTGAAATGAGTATAAAATAGAATTAATAAACCCTAAAAAACACAAAATAAACCCCTAAAAACACCCCCAAAAAACCCTAAAAAACACAAAATAAACCCCCTAAAAACACCCACAAAAAACCCTAAAAACACCAAATAGAGCCTAAAAACCCTACAAAAAACTCTTAAAAACACCAAATATACCCTAAAAAAACTTGGTCAAAGGATGGGTTTGACCGCGTTGACGGGGTCAAAGCGCGGGTTGACCTGACCCGTCTCATTTAGTCTCATTTTAAGGGTGATGCATGGAAGTGTTTACCTTAATGAGAAGGTATTGGGTGCACCAGGTCTTATTTAAGACCTTATTTGGCTTCACGCGCGCCCACGCGCCCGTCTTTTATTTTATTTTATTTTTTTGTTTTTCTGGCAGTTTTTTTTTTCTGGCGGGTTTTTATGTTTTTTGGCTTTTTTTTTTCAATTTTCTTTGTTCCCCAAAAATATATGCCCTAAAATAACATTAGTAAACTCTAAAATTAAAATAAATTGATTTAATTTGTTTGATATGAGTATAAAATAGAATTAATAAACCCTAAAAAATACAAAATAAAAAAACCTAAAACACACAAAATAAACCTCAAAAAACACTTCCAAAAAACCCTAAAAAACACAAAATAAAACCCTAAAAATACCCCCAAAAAACTCTAGAAAACACAAAATATACCCTAAAAAAACCCCCTAAAAAAAGGAAAAAAACCCCCTAAAAACTATGAACCCTACAAAAACTCCTAAAAAACATGAACCCTTTAAAAAACCATGAACCCTAAAAAGACCCTAAACTACTAAGCTCCAAACATTAATTCGAATGGAAAAAATCACAATTTGAACTAAATAAACAAGTATAAAATAACTAGCAGACCCTTTACTTTTCAATGATACAGATGATACTTTTCGAATTTTTGGTGATACTTTTTAGTGAGACTGTTGATACTGATTTTATCCCTTTTTTTCTACTTTTTTGCGGATTGACCCGGATCAAAGCGCGGATTTAACCGTGTTGATCGGATCAAAGTGCGAATTTGACCCAACCCATCTTAACCGCTGCATGGAAGTGTTTGCCATAATAATTGTTTCCAAAAGTAACTTTGGAAAATGTCCAAACACGTTGGGTAGGCGTTAATTGCAACAAAATAATTTAACATAACTAAAAACAAATTAACATGCATGATATGACTCATCAGTTCATCGAATGGAAAATCTTTTTCTTTGTTTCCCACTTTTTGAAAGTATGAATAATTAAATCGTTTCCTCAAAAAAAGGAAAAAAAGAAAAGAAAAGAGAAAGTTTGAATAAATCGCAAATAGCAGATTTAGATGCCACCAAAAAGCTTGAAAACAAAATAAAAGAGCATCTCAAAATTAGTGTTGTTGGAAGCTTTGAAGTCGAAAGAACCAACAGTGGCTTTTAAAGGTTTAGAGGGAATATACTGGTAGGTAGAATGAATGCATTTTTATTGTGTAATACAAATAAATGTTATATATGCAAAAATACTTACCCTGCTAAACGATGAGTGACCACATTTTTTTTTATATTTTATTTAATTTTACTCGCTAATTAATGATAAATATATCAATTTCATGTATTAGTATATTAAATTTTGGTACACAAAATTTCGAAATCACTATTAAAAAATGTGGGAGATCGAATCTCACTAGTGCGGTTTAATTTACATATTATATATGTATGGATGCAGTGGCGGCTCAAGAGTGTGTGAGAGGTGCGCTTTACAGGGACCTAAAAAATTTAGGGGTACCATTTTATAAATTTTTAGTACTAGTAGTCATATTAAAATATATTAGTTTATAAAAAATATTAGTCTTTTAGTTTATAAAAATTAATTCAGGCATTTTAAAAAAATAATATAAGAAATACCAACTCAATATTTGGCCCAATATTTTATAAATAATATTAAACCTAACCCAATCAATATCAGTGAAAATCTTGAGAATATTTTAAAGCATAGAGAGCTTAGTGACCAGGGACGGACCTAGGGGGGCTGGTGGGGGCACCCGCCCCCCTCAAATTTTGTCCAAATTTTTTTTATATATGTGTATATATAATTTATAATATAAATTTAATTTTATTTGTATTGTAATATTATTTTTCGCCCCCCAAAACTTAGATTTTTACATTTCGCCCCCCAAGTTAGAATTCCTATGTCCGTCTCTGTTAGTGACTTTGATGATCAAGAGGTGTTTCAAGAATTAAAAAATTTGCGGTATCTTTTACCAAAAGAATATAGAACTTTAGATATATTGATTTACATGAAGAAGCTGAATAGTTGTCTCAATGCATACATTATTCATAGAATTTTATTGACTATACATGTTACAGTTGTATTTACAAAGTTGCTATTTATTTATTTATTTATTTATTAAAATCTTACTTGTTTTCTCACAAAAAAAAATAAAAATCTTACTTGCAATTGACCATGTCACAAGAAATATTGAATAGACTTGCTTTGATATCCATTGAATAAGAGTTGCTAGAAAATATTGATTTTGAAAAATTTATAAATGAGTTTGCTTCAAAAAATGCTAGGAGAAGTATCTTTAAATACTATTTTGTAGTTTGCGTTTCGCACATGATATTGTTTAAAATATATATATTTTTTATTTCAGGATTGTTCAAATATTAGTGAGCACGCACAAGTCACATGATTTTAAAGTTTTCAAAAATGCAAACTTTTAATGATTGAAACATATCAAACAAATATTTTTAGGCTCATTTTATTGGGTAAATTACACTTTGATGCCTAGATACTTTTAAAAAAATGGTCCACTTTTTCAAAATTAACAAAAAAAATACTTTTTTTTTCAAAAACAATTCAAATATAACATTTAAGCAATTTTATGGCCATAAAATCGCACGTAATTGATTATATTTTAATAATCATATTTCCTCAGTCACGTAGAAAAAATTCATCCAATCAAGAAATATTAAATTAAAATCAATTACATACAATTTTCAGGTCGTAAAATTAATTAAATATTAGAATTGCAAAAAAATTGAAAATGTGGGTACGATTTTGTTTATTTTGAAAAAGTGCATCATTTTTTAAAAAGTACTCAAAATGTAGTCATCAAAGTGTAATTTATCCCATTTTATTTGTATTTTTAAATTTTAATTTTAATAAATTAGGGGCACAATTTTCAGTGCTTGCACAAGTCCTTCAAAATCTCAGAGTCGGCCCTGTATGGATGGATTATAATGTGCACCATATTTGGTGTCAGAACTGTGCACTATGCTTATTTACTATAATTTTATTACTTATCTTAATGTATTTTAATATTAATTAGCACTAAATACAATAAGTATTGAAACACAACAAAACAAGCAATAAAAATAAATAATTAGCTCTAAAACACAATAAGATAAATAATAAATTTATAGTAAATAAGTATATTGCACACGTTCTCACATCAAGAAGAATGTTTAAGATTTGGTTCAAATGAGCACTTTGTTTGGTGTGGGAACATGTGCATTATGCTTATTTATTATAATTTTATTAATTATTTTATTCTATTTTAGTGCTAATTATTTATTTTAAATTTTATTGCTTATCTTATTATATTTTAGTGTTAAACCATTGTGTCGTGTGTAAACAGTAAATTTATCTTCCACCATTAGTCCATTAAAAATCAGTGGCCCAGAATAAATCAAATTCAATGTGGCATTTTAGCAATATATAACTTATTTTATGAAGGCGTGATTATTTATGAAATTTAGTAATTCTATATAGGGTTTGCCCCCTTCTTCTCCATTCCCCATTATTAGACTCTCTCTCTCCACTATCGTTGCCCCTTCCACCCGTTGCCCCTTCCACCCCACGTGGATATCCAACAACATGAGCAATAATTGTTCTGTATCATATACATATGTATCTCTCTCTACCGTCTCCATTACCGTCCATTTCACCCCCATGCATGAGGAATTCTAGCAATGGTAGTGGTGATGAAGATCTGAGTAAGAGGAAACACCGGTGATTGAAGCTCGTCCGAAGCTGTGATTTTTTTTTGTATTTTAGACACTCTCACATAATCACGATCAATTGATATTTTTTTCTGATTCATCTCTGTTTATACAATTGTTTTTTAGTATTTTATTTATGGTGGATTTGATGAAATCAACAGATATTTTTTATGAGATTTGAAAGTCCTTTGAAATTTTTTCCATCTTTTTTTTGTCGTGTTTATGTGTTCTTTCTTTAGAGGTGATGTTTTTCTTGATGATTTATGTTTTCAAATTTGATGTTGATAAATTGTTAGTTGAAGAATTAGTATATTAGTATATATATATATATATATATTGTTGAAATTTGTTGTCACAAACACTGAAATTAAACACAGATTCGTAATGTCAAACTCAATGTTATAGACAGTTAACACGACTATCTTAACACAAACATGCAGGAAATAAAAATGCGCAATGATATAGAATAAAAATTTTAAATCACACACATGTATGTGATTGCCACAGGGTGAAATTATACTACTATGAGTACAAAATTATCAAGCTGTCGATGTTGGACGCGAAGGCTCTCAACACTACAGCAACATTTACAAGTTCTAATCTAGTCTAACACTAAAAAGAACTAAGGCATATAAATTGACATCCCGTCAATTCATATACAATCTACAACATACAAATTGACATCCCGTCAACTTGTATACAAACTAAAACAAACAAATTGACATCCCGTCAATTTGTATACAAACTAGTAAAGGTTTCACAACCTTGCTATCTATCCTAATTTGAACAATCTATTCCGTGAAATGATTGAACAACAACAAACGTTAAGATAGAAGAAGGAACGAAGAACAAAACCTAAACTAAGTTTGTGACTCAAGCTTTCTGCAATCTTCACGCAGCGGAAAATGGATTGAGCTTGAATGAGTCTTCAAGTGTCGACCATGCTTCTTAAATAGGCTCTTCACTTGAATCCTACAAGGTCCACGATTTCTCTTTCTTGAACATGGGTTGACGATAACCGCTCAACTCCATGACTTCACTGTATATGGAAGAAACCGCATTAAAGGTGTGGTTGAAAGCTTCCCCACGTTCATGCTCTTTTTCTAAATATCCAGCAAATATAATTTTCTGAAAAAGAAAAAGAAATAAATAGAAAAACCGCTAGACCTAAAAAATAGGAGATAGAGTTTTGACTTTGTCAAACTCTATTTTAAGTTTTGGCTAGATTGACTTGTATTTTTAGTTTTTTTTTGTTTTTGTTTTCTTTTTGTTTTCGGTGTTTCAGGTAATTTGTACATTTATTATAGCATGCACTTATATTAATTTTCGTTATACTATTGTTTGATTTATGTTAGAAATGTATTCTATGTTGCATTCATCTGACATAGGTATTCAACGCTAATATCTTCTTATTATAATTTTAATGAAGTAATAATATATTGATAATGAAGAACAATATATTGATAGAGAACAATATACATTAATGTACGTAGTAAGAAATTTTACAATGGTTACCTAATGCTAATATCTTATTGATATGAGGATAACGGAAAAATAACATATTGCTAACGAATGATAATATATTAACAATGAACATTATATTAATGTATTAAGATGTTTTTGTATGAGAATACTTTTCATTGTTAACATCATCATTGTCATATGTTAATGAAAATATTATAGTAATGATTACATAATTATGTGTCTTCAATTTATATTACATGTGACGACAATATAAACTAATATTGATAATAACGAACACTAAAATATTTGCTAACATGAATGAATATTAATATTATTGTTAGCATTGTCAAATGCTACCGTTAACATAGGACAATGGTAACTGTAGAATTATGTAATATATATGATAGTAGCATTATAATGTTAGCATTATTAATGCTAACAATAACATTATGTAATGTTTTGTTAGCATTATCAAATAATATTATTAGCATTATCGTGTGTTAACAAAAGCATTATATATTGTTATAAACGTTTATCACATTAATTTTAGGATTCAATGATTCAATTGTATTAAATTACATCATTTGCTTGTGCTAGCATTATTGTATGTTAACATGAGGATTATGTAATGCTAAAGAAATGTATTATATAATGTGAACAACGCAATAATTAATGTAGTGAATTGAAGCCAAACAATGCAATTTGTAACCTTCAATCAAACAATCATAACTTTATGACCAATTAATATTTTTTAAAAATTATTTTTTGTCGAAAAGTATGATTGACTAGTTTTCCAACCATATATATAAAACTCACAATTTAATTATTTTATAAGAGAATCCATTTTGAGTTTAAAATTAGGCGTTTTGCATGAAGTGATATTACTTTGTTAGTAGACGAGTATGTGTTCGTCAGCATATGATTGTGTTTCCGTTAGTATGCGTCCTAGAAGCCTTTGCATATATTTTTTTTTTAATTTTGACCTTGACACAAAAATTACTAAATGTCAATACTTTTTTTAAGGTCCTTTTATTTAGAGTAATGTTACCGCTTCTTTGACAAAATCTGGACCACTAATGTAATGACCCGATTCATTTTAAATTGGTCGTTACCCATTTTCTTAAGAATGGTTGTTCAAATAAAATTATAATACTATGTTACATTTCTATAAGTCGCGCCGATATAACTAGTAATATATATATATATATATATATATAAAGTTTATTACATCATTTATATTTTTTTTATATATGTTAATTATTAAAGATTCTTATTTTTTTTAAGCTCAAATCAAGTATTTCAAGAAAAGCCTAAAATTTATTGAAGCCCGTGTTTTTTTTTCTTTTAGCCCACTTGATTTTTTAACATGTTATGATTTATGTAAAAGGAAAACATCAATTTACTCAATCAATATCTTTAATCCACTAATTTATCTCCATTGATTTTCCTCCAATCACTACCGAATTGATATTTGATTTAATGTTCCATTTTCAGCCCTAGCCTACTAGTATAAATATTGCACTCAAATCACTTCTCTAATCACACCATAAACATTCTTCTCTTCTCTACTCTAGTTTTCATTTGAGGCGGCGCGCACGGATCTAATTATATTTGTTTTGAATCAAGTTTTAAATCAAGTAAAGGTGGGGATTCTCTCGGAGAATAAATACGAACTCTTATCCTTATTATGCTTGTATATGCGGTGTGCAGGTAGACCTACGAATCATATGGGCCTTCGGGCTATTGCTATGGGCCTACGGGCTATTACTATGTTTAACCTACGGGTCATATGCTGTGTTGGCCTACGGGCTCTATGATATAATATGCTATGGCCTGTTTCTTACTGTTATATTTGCATAATTTGGATAATCGAGTTACCCCCATTGAGTTAATAGCACTCACCCCAAAGCTATTTATATTTTCAGGCTAAGGACGTTCGGGCGGTGTAGTATAGACGAAGAGATGGAATGGAATAAAGACTATTTAATATTTAAGCATTTTTTTCCGCTGTAATAAACTCTACATTTATGTTTTGGAATAATTTTTTGGAATTTTATTTAATTTACGACATTTTTATTACTTAAATAAATAATGAAATTTTTGAGACGTCACAACTAAATTTTGAAAGATGTATGGTATGAGATTGATTCACGATTTACATACTTTGGGTGGTTTAAACCACACACACACACACACACACACATATGTCACCGCCTCTTTGAAAAAATCTAGACCATTAAATTTTGAAGAATGTATGATATGAGATGATTCACAATTTACATACTTTGGGTGGTTTACACCAGAACCACACACACACACATATGTCACCACCTCTTTGACAAAATCTAGACCATTGAATTTTGAAAAATGTATGATATGAGATTGATTCACAATTTACATATTTTAGGTGGTTTACACCAGAACCACCTATATATATATATATATATATATATATATATAGACACACACACAGAGTGAAAGAGAGAGATTCAGAGAGATTTCTTGACTGTATTACCTATATTGATGCCATGCATGTTAGTGGATTAATTAAATACCTTATATCTCATCAAAATTAACCACAATATAAAGTTCTTTTTGAAGTTACAAATCGATTGAAAGATGAAATTCAATAAGACAAGGGTTAATATCCTAGTGAGTACTCAAATGAAAAAAAAATGTTCGAAGAGCAAAAATCCCGCGCTCACATTAATCAAATTACAAATATAACAAAAACTTATTTGTGATTAATCACAAAATTTAAACTATGCATTAATTTATCACTCAACAATTATAATTCACTGTAGTTGTTATTATTATTCTCATTTTTTTTTTTACCAATATATCAAACTAAAGCAGTAGAACAAAGAATTACTCCCACAAAAAAGGCTCTTCAAGCCGGAATCCAATATCGGTTCCAGCCAGCTGCCATGAAGTAGCCGAGTAGCAATAAACATCACCGACACTGTGATCTGAGTTAGCCAGGGACAAATCCGGCAAGTCGAAAAATGTGTCGTCATCATGAGCCGATGGTTCTAGAATGTCATTCGGCTCGGCTTCTGAACTGGAAAGTGACAACTCGGCGGCTTTTGCAGCGGCGGCTTGGATGTCCTTGGGCGCCGCGGAAGCCGGGCGGGGAAGCTGGTGAGCTAAGTGTGGGAAATTTAAGTAAGCCGATTGCCCCTTTATGGCTATAGCCGCCACGTCGTGAGCTCGAGCCGCCATTTCAGCCGTGGGAAAGGTCCCGAGCCATATTCTCGACTTCTTTCTCGGTTCTCTAATTTCACTGACCCATTTACCCCAGCTCCGCTTACGCACGCCGCGGTACGCCGGGCTTTTGTCGTCGGCATGGGTGGCGCCACCACCACCTTTGTTTCCATGTTTTCTTGTCTCAAGCTGTGTCTCGTCAGTGAATGAAGAGTTGGAGGTGAAGGAAGGGGTGGATATGGTGGAAGGCGAGCTCGAACTGCCGGAAAACAAGGTGGAGTGAGTGGCGGCGGCGGTGGAGAATGGGTGGTGTCGAGGTAGACGACGATCGAGGATGATTTTTTGTTCCATGAGAGAGGAGAAGGTATCAAGAAATGGCAACAATGGTATTTTAGGTTTAGGAGATTCTTTCATCCAATAATTGGATGTATGAACAAGAAAAGGAGAAGCATAACACTACCCTATAATAGGTATAGTTACACACACACACACAAAACACGTTGAATATTTATATGTACGTACCGTAATAAATTAACAATAATTCATTACGCAACTTATATATCCATGTGGATGTAAATAAAATGATGTGTCACTAAAAACACTACAGTAGAAACGGTCATTTAATCATTTATCCATCCATGTCAATCTCTCTCTCTCTATATATATATATAGATGTGAGTGCATTGTAAAGTACGGTGATGAAAAAGATTTATGTTATGGTTATGCTAGCTAAATAATGCATATATATGACCACATGCAAACAAGACACCCGTGTTTGTGTCAATTAAGTAATCTATATACAAGGTTGCCCTGATGCCTTGCTTGAGGTACATCGCACAGAGGCCTCCGAATTATAGGGGTATCAAAAATTATATATATATATATAGTAATATTAATTTTGTTTCAATTTTAATTTTAATAAAAAAATATGTATATTAAGTCTAGTATAATTTCAAAAGTTTAACTCTTAACTTAAAAAAAAGTATTAGTTCAATTAATTTTAACCTATTACGTTTATAAAAAAATATATATATAAGCCACTTAATTAATTGATAAGTCCAACCTACATTATTTTGGACTTTTAGGGTATTAATATAACTAAAAGTATGTCTTTTTTAAGAACTCCAATTGAATTAAGAGTATGTTTTTTAAGACTCTCAAATTGAATTCGGCCTCTTTGAGCATATTGAACATTTTTCTTTGAAGATTAAAGATAGTTTTGAGATGCACATTTGTATTAGAAATTTAGCCAATATTGTTGGGATGGAGACCTTCAAATAAGATTGTGTTACTCTTATTATCTAGTCATATTTTTCATTCAACAAATAGTGACAATATTTGTAATGTTCAAACAAAGCACTCCAAATATATATGAGGGTCGGCTCTGCCTATATTAAAAAACAATTATTACATGCGAGATCAAAATTGTAAATAAATATTATCAATAGAAATTTACTTCAAAATAATTTTAAATTTGTGCATTTGGTAGAGCGATTTGCCGACATGTTTTCTATTCAAATGCCTAAGTTCGAAATTTCCTATAGCCACAAATCATATTCAATTTTACTTATTTTGTTATTATTAAATTAAGTTTCATTTTTATTTTTCAGTTTTTTAATCAGTCTGCATGCTTTTTACCGTTTTAAACGTGATTTTATTCATTTATATGAATGATTATGATTTATAAAAGTAGCATTGACTAAAATATATAAATTCAATTCTACATATATAGTTAAACCAAATATATATATATATATATATATGTGTGTGTGTGTGTGTGTGTACAGATATATATTGATGTAATTTCTTTTTAATTGTTATTAGTAAATCATTATATTATCCCCACCATTTATAGGTATTTTGTTTTATTCTCAACTAAAAATTCATAATATATTATTCTAGCTCATTTTGTAACTTTTCATAAAGAAAAATAAAAATTTAATTTGTCTTCTAACAAAAAAATGATATATATAAGTTGTGTATCCAATGATTCTTTCGACACTGCGTGTACAAAATACCCTAGATGTATGAGTATGTAACTAGTGAATAATAAAATTAATTTGAGGAGCTTTTGTGTGCGGTACTGGTCGCACATCAGGTTATGTGTGACCGGCCCGGGTTGGGACGAAATCAAGAAAACGAAAAGTAATTAAAATCGGTCAGCACTGAGATCATTAAATTTTCACTAAAATTTTAAAGGGCAACTTTCATATTACCCTTGTATTTTTTCGAAAAAAAAAAAAAAAAAAACCCCTGTGTTAAATAAATAGTTTAAAAAATCCCTTCTATTATAAATAATTCATCAAAAAAATCCCTAGAAAGTGAATTACATTTACTAAAAAAGAGTTTATGATTCTTATTTTTACAATTTTTGTTATAGATAAATATTTTTTATATCAAATAAAAATTTTAGTATTCAGTTATACTACTAATTTTTAGCTATTTTGATAATTTCCTATGTTACGTATTTTTTTTACATATAAATATATTTTATATTATTTAAAAATTATAGTATTTGATCAAACTACTATTTTAAAAAAATCAATTAATTTAAAAAATAATACAAAAATTGTAAAAATAAAAATCATACACTCTTTTTTAATAAATGTACGTAATTCACTTTCTCAAAAAGAGGCTTTTTTGATGAATTATATATAACAGAAGGGGTTTTTAGACTATTTATTTAACACATGGGGTTTTTTTATTTTTCGGAAAAACACAGGGGAGTAATGTGAAATTTGCCCAATTTTAAATGATCATGACTCTTTTTTATTTTAGTTGGATTTGCATAGACAATATACCAAATCAAAGGTCTTTTCATGATCTTTCATTTTAAATCACGCATAACAATGTTTTGATAAAGAGATAGATGAAAAATATAAAATATTCATTTTTCACGCATATACAAACTCTAAATGAAATTAATCAGGTTCTTAAAAAATTATTATAAACCCTAATTGAGATATAATAAACCTTAAATGGGATGTAATAAACTATAAAAAATCATATATCCAAAACCCTAAAAACCTTTAAAATCCCTAAAAAAATATTTAAAAACCATTATTATGATGAAATAAACTCTAATTGAAATAAAATAAACTCATATGAACCAATTATCAAACAAATATTTTCAGTGTTAGAAATGATATTATTCTTTATTTTGAGTAATACTTTTTTCAATTATTTTTTTGCAGGTTAGTTATAACTCAAAGGAAAAAAATATAAAAGCCAATTTTTTTTGTCATTCATAAATTATGATACACACATATTTCCATATCATAAGAGCAGCCTTCAATCTGCAAATTCAGAGATTCATAAATGATTATGAACAGTAGAGAATGAGAATTAATATAAATGCTCCAAATTTAGATTTATAAATTACTTGTATAAATATATATATATATAGATATATATATATATATTAAATGTGGAAGGAAGATAGGACATTATTCATTTTATTCTATATATAAATATGAAAGAATGGTAGATGTGAAATATGAATAATGTGTAAGCAGAATAATGAAATTAGTAAAAATTTACTTTTGAAATGTTAATTTTTCATGAGAGGTGAGAAAGATATAGGAGTAAATGCAAATGGAATTTTGGTTATGTAGATTATATATATATTCTAGCTACTAAATTGGTTCCAAAATGAAATATTTGAATTTGAATGGGTTTAGTAAAGATTGACTCTCAAATTTATGGGTAGTTGATGAAGAAGGCATGACTATGCTTACTCCAGATATAAATTCGAAAAATAAAGATTTACAACTATATATGCATTCAGAAAAATTGGGCGATCGATTCGGTGGGAAATTATTTGGATAAATTTCGCATGCATGCATTTGAGGATAGTTTGCGATTGGACGTTCGGGAATCGGGAGGGAAAATGAGGATATGCAACTTTGATTTTAATTAAGAATATATATACTATGTATTATTAATTTTATTTTTCTTTTAATTTTTCGTATTACTTTTTTGCTTTTGACCATTCGATTGCGTAATTTTGATAATATTATTGATTGCATCATTGCATGTTTAATATTATTATTTATTATACTAATATACTATATACTATATATGTACTAAAGATAAATTAATTATATATGTATTCGAGTTCCAAATTGAATAGTTTGCGAGCTGACTCATTTGAATACTAGTCAGTTGGATCATGAGATTACTCATTTTTAAAGAACCGCAAGCTGAGTAAGCTCGTTAGCCACACAATCCGAACACCACTGAGCTCGAACTCGACTCGAGAAAAATGGCGAGCTCATTTAAGATGTTTGAACTCATCAGTTCAACTTATTTAATTAACGAGAATGCGAGTCTCAAGCGAACTTTTTTTGAACCAATACCCAAAACACTCAAGAAATTGATTTTTAATCACACATAAATTTATCAAACATAATAACGTGTGCTATTCAACCACACATATTTATAAAATGTGTGAAAGGAAAACGGGTGGAAGGAACAACGTATTCTTATGTGTGAATCTTACAATAAAAATTCAGCATTGTCTTGAAAAACAGAAATATAACTTAATTTTGGAAAATTATACAATTTTAAAATAATTTACGAAATTGTCATATCTTTTTCAATCAATCAGAGCATCTCATTAGATGGTTGAATTTTGTTCTTAATTTGTACACTAAGGGTTTGTTTATATGTTAACCAACCCATATATGTATACCCCTTCCGTTTATAAATAAATATCATTTTAGATAAATGTACACATAATAATAATATAATGAAATTACCTAATATATCCTCATGTGAATATTCTAAATGAGTTAAAATGAGATGTTTAAATGCATTAAATAGGGACAGATAAGAAAAAAAAATATAATATTTCCACCTCAAATGTGTAAAATGGCATTTTTTATGAAACAAAATTTAAAAAGTAGAACGACATTTATTCAGAAACGGAGGATATATATCATCAATGTGGACAAGATTTAGTTACGTTTGTACGTGATAAAATACAACCACTACACATAAATACACACCAGCATTGACGATTTTTTTTATTTTACTTTTTTACTGTAACAGACACTTATATGATTAAGAGAGCCTGTGGTTCGTGCCTACTAATTAAGAGCATCTCAAAGGAGACTCTTCCTCTTCGTCCAATGCTACTTTTTACCCAAATCTCCCTCCAACCTAACTCTACCTCCACATTTTTTTAAGGAGAGAGAATAATTTTACATGTTAAGGGATATTATTCACTCCCTCTACCCCTTTTTTTTCTTTTTTCTTTTACATTTTTGTATTATTTTTTTTATTTTTTGTATTAGTTTTATTCTTTATTTTTTATCAATATATTAACTATGTAAATTATGCTATTTTTAGGTTTATTATTATGTTTAATTTCACTTAATATAATAAAAAAATCATAATGCAATCATAAAAAATTAAAAACTTAAATTACAACAAATAACATAAAATATATTACATTAAATTAAAATTAAAATGTAATTTATGCTTTAGCTAATGTTAGTTCATTTTTATAATGCAATTGTTCTTTTATATTAGTAATTGTTGGTTTTATATTCAGATCAAATATAATTTTGTAAATTAATATAAATTATTATTAAATAATATTAAATGTAAATATATTTGAAAAACATATATGCTACACAATAATTTGATAAAAAAAATTAATATTAGAAAGTATAAAAATAGAATATTCCATTGTACAATGAAATGTAGAATTGATGGTTGGAGTTTGTTTTGCTCCCACACTACATATTCTAAAACATTTTCCTTTAGAATAGAAGTAGAGGAAGTGTAATCCTTTGAAGATGCTCTAAGGCGGGGCGAATTTTCCCTATTCTAGGGCAATAAGAGATGAAAGAGGCAAGGAAAAGAAGACAAATTTGTGTGAGATGGTCTTCGACAAAATTCGTAAGGCAGGTCAAAATTCATATCCAAATCCAAACTCATATTACAGATTTTGACCCCTATGACGGTCTCACACATGACTCCCACAAAAAAGTAAGGTGATGGAGATATCGATACCAGTACAATGTCACCAAAACATAAGATGGTATCTCTCGAGTACCAAATGCTACCAGACAAGAGGAGCTGTGTGTGAAAGTACCTACGACAGTTCTACTAAAGAAATTAATAGTAGGAGGAGCTTCCTCGTACCTAAACTGGCATGTTACTTCCCTTCCCCTAAAGCTGTCTGCCGTTTCTCAAACAGAAACTGACTCTACATACATCACCACATGCAGCATTTCTACTATTTGTTATAAGCTGGCCAAGTAATAGAATAGTAAGGAACGCAAGTATCTGAACCTTACTGCTGGTTGCATGCCACCTGATGCACAGTGTCATCATCAGCATCATCTTCGTTGTATGCGTCTCGTTGTCTTTGCCTCTCCTTCTGTCTCATCACTTCCTCAATGTTAACATCGAGCAAGGTGGTTTCCTCACACTCAGCAACTGCTTTGTCGGACAAGTGCTTGCTTGACTTCAATGGCAGCGCTGTTTTCAAGATTAGTGATTTCTCGGGAGAAATAATTCCAGGCTCAGGGAAATCCACAATGAAATGGATAACTAGCTGTCCCTTCACGAATGGCCTCTGGTACTGTGGCATTCCCTCATCATTTATTGCCTTATAAGAATCGGGCTTAGTGACTTTTCCAGGGTCTGATTTGATCAGAAGTTTTCTCCCATCGAGATGAGTTAGTACAAACTGAAATCCACAAAGAGCTTCTGTTATATTAAGTTTGTGTTCAATATGAAGATCATCGGACTTCCTTTTTAACTTATGGTGTTCTTTCTGCTGTAACACGACGATGATGTCTCCAGTGATAGTGTCAGGCTGCAAAGAACAGGCAAATGCGCAAAATGAGCTTAGAATGGCGATTTGACAAAATGGAACAAGTCACTGCCTCAAAATTATGCTCAGCTTGTCAAAGAGCTAGAGCAAAACAAAGAGAGAATAACCAAGGAAATTGTGAAATCTAAACCGCAATTATCTCTTTCTTCAACGAACAGTATTACTACCAAATTTCTCAGTTAAAATCACAGATTCCATACAAACACTCAATGTATAGAACCCAATCGGATTCAATCAGGATGACAGGATTACTCGCTGACAACCAGATTCTGATCAAATAAACATAGCATCCTTTCAATGGCACAAACTGGTTCACAAAGTAAACGCTGCTTAGTCACCCTTTCTGATGAGTATAAAACAATATGGGGGAAGGGGAAAACTTTTATATGCATATACGTGTGTGTGCATATATCTTGTCAAGGATTAATTCAACTTACAGCTTCATCAGCTTCTCCTGAGAACACTATCTTCTGACTATGGTGCATCCCTTTCTCAACATTCACTTCTAGCACTTTCTTTTCCTGTACAACCTTCTTATATTTGCATTGAGAGCATTTATCTCTTTCACTAATAATTTCTCCTGCATCAATGTAGATTCGTATTGGGTGTAGGATTTCACATATTCATTGCGTGGATATAAGAAAAGCAGAAAACAGTAAGGCACTTCATTAAGTACCTGACCCTCTACATTCATCACAGACATGCCGAATTAGTTGGCTAGTTATCCTAGTTCCAGTACCCTGGCAGGCATAACATCTCCTTGAAGCTCCACTCTTTAAACCTTTCCTGATAGGTGGAGAATGCATAGAGAAAATCTGTCAAAAAATTATTAAAGAGAAAATGCGAGCAAGGTTTTTTTGGTATGCCCCAGGGAGGAAGACAGTTTAATGGAAGTTACAAAAGATCAGATGCACTGAGTATTATCTCCAAATGAGATTGAACTTGCACTCAGAATTTTGACTCATATTCATAATAAGTTACAAATTTCAGAATGATAAGGAAACTATTAGCATAAGAAACTCCTCTTAGGGGTCTCAATCTTTCTGCTCCTTAATAGACGTGATAATACAGAACGCGTGTGCTTCTTGTATGTATAGAAGCAACGTGACGGAGATCATAAGAAGTGAGCTTTATGAAGATGAACACAAATTGAAGCTATAACATTGTTTTACCCTTTCCAAGTCCAATATGGATACATAAAGAGAGGAAGGGTAATCACTCTGAAGATGTAGCTTTTCCAGACAAAATATTAAAAAGAGTCAAGCTCGGTTCAGGTTAGCTATTAAAATCTTAATCGCATTGCAGGAAAAAATGATTTATTATACTGGAGACTGAGCCATGGGCTGATTGGGCCATAAGAAGATATACCCTTTACACTTGGGGCACAATATGTTCCGAGAAATTGAGATTTTTCTAGTTGCACCGTTGTATAAGTCCTCTAGAGAAACCCTCAATGGATGCACTACATCTTCACCTTTTGTCTTTCTGCCTCTGGAGCCTCTACCACCTATATAATTTATTTGCTACATTAGATTAAAAACCACCACCCTCAAAAATAGTCAAGATGAGAAAGAAAGAAAGAAATCAAGTTTTCTCACCACCAAAACTGCTATTAAACCCACCAACAAATCCTCCAGTAAATTCACCACCAAAACCTCCTGTAAATCCACCACGAAAAAGGGATTCAAAATCAAATATATCAAATGGATGCTGCGAGTGACTGCCTCCTCCTGCTCCCTCCTTAAGGGCATCTTCACCATATTCATCATAAATCTCTCTCTTTCCAGGATCACTCAGAACCTCATATGCTTGTGCCAACTCTTTGAACTGATTCAGAGGCGAAAACAGACAGTTGAGCACAACTAAAACAGAATTAGTACATAAATCTGCAGAATCCAACAATGCAACGGTTCTTTCTATGGGAAGTAAACACATAGCAACATCCACATTGCGTATCCTATGAACTGAAATGAAAGAAGACTTGCCTTTTCAGGATCTCCACCTTTATCAGGATGATTCTTCATGGCAGCTTTTTTGTAGGCCTTCTTGAGTTCATCTGGACTTGCACTTCTTGGAATGCCAAGGGTTTCATAATACTTAAGGTCATTGCTTTTCCTTGGAGCTCGTCCAAACATATCGATTCTGTTTCACCTACACAAGTGAAACTGCACCAGAATTGAAATGACAACTTAGAAGTATATCAAAACAGATCTATGCAAACAAGGGAGAGAAACTGATCCATTAGACAACTGCTAATATTTGCAGTTGATGGCATTACTTAGGCAAGGAAGACAAAGACATCAATCTCTTTGGGTAAGTAAAGTACAAACTTTGAGAATACATCACGAATGATGGAAGTAATTAGATATATCATCCAAACATTGAGATAGTTTCTACTTGAATTTTAGAATTCAGATAATGGTGTTCAGTAATTCCCGAAGGCTGAAAACAAATAATTTTTTCAAGTTACATACTTTTTCTTGTTTTTCTATTCAATTTCTCATTCCTACATGACTTTGTATTCCAAATTACAATTCCAGAAAGGAACCAAAGAATTTTTATAAATGATATATATGAAACTATAACGAAAGAATTTCTATCAAATCACAACTATTCCGTTAGAAGACATAAGACACAAAAATCGGGAGGAAAAACCAATGGATCATTGTTATTACAACAATTATGTTAAATTTGGGGGGGGTGGGGTGGATCATATATGATACCTATGTATCAAGCATTTTCATCAAATTCAGAAAGTTGACAGCAATAACTTCGAAAATTAGAGGGCTTTTAATTTTTGTCTTGAAGACAAGAGATCAATATCAGCAATCCAACAAACCAATATGAGAAACATCCTCAAACAATACTAAACAACACTTTTAAATTTTGCAACAAAACACACTGGAAATCCCTATCTTGTTACATGTTACTCCTAGTATAAAATTTGCAAAAAGACAGTAAAAAAAAAGACCTAATTTCCCCAATTTCATAATCAAGAAAACAACTCCAAAAGTCCCCCCAACAGTGGTCATACAGGAGCACATTTGCAAGACTGAGCCCATAAACATTTCACAGCATAAAAGGTACGGCATTTTACCTGGCAGAACAAGATTCACTAAAATCATGCAACCTAAAAGATAGAAAACGAAATCGATTCCGATTACAAAAGAAAACATAGCAACTGCATCTCTTTCAGCCTATAATTGAATGAAACATTATTCATTTTTGTCAGATAAAATTGGTCACTGAGTGATTAGATATCATAACAGAAGAGTCGTGGAGGATAAATTAATAAACAGATAGTATCAAAAACTTCAGCTCGAAACTAATTAAAAAAAAAAGGCATGTGCAGATTAAAGTAAAACCCATTATTGCAACTTCAAACGAAATTAATAAATTATTCCGCATGATCAAATCAATAATCCCATAAATTTACCTAAAAACAGAATAGCAGAGGCAAAGATTGGGTACCAGGAAAAAAGTCCATATCTTTTATCATTTCCACACCCTTCAATTATTGAAACTTATACACATAAATGTTGTCAAAACACAGAAAGATACATAAATAAACGCAGAATCAGCTTTGAAATAAACAATCTTCTTCAACATGCACCTTAAAAATCCAATAGAGTTTCCCTGAATTTAGAGAGGGAAAATGGATTTTAATGTAAATCACAACAAAAATAAGGTCTTGTAAGAGAAGTTTTTAGTTGGAACAAGTCATTTCTAAATGTTTAAGACCATTCTGAGCTTTGGTGGCGTTTGATGGCGGGGAATCTACCGGACCGGGTCATTTGGAAGATCCGACCCGGTTCTTTTTAAATAATAATCACGTTTCTTAATTAATACAACGCCTCCTTTGAATTTTGATTAAAACTCCAAAAAATAATAACAACCCAAATGTGTATTCTCCAAAATAAAATAATCATTGGAATTCGGATTTGGGAATATTTTATTTGATAATCTAAAATTAAAAAAAAAGTAAGAAAAAATAATTTAATTAAGTCCCTCTTAGGGTAACTAAAATGGTTTACATTAATTTTGGTGTAGAAACTACACTAAAATGGTGTAATTTTAGTATCATTTTTGTTTTCCAACTCCAACCACATCACATCGAATATCACACTAAAAAAAATATACTGACACTTTCCATTTTGTTATTTTAAAATTTTGAAGAATTATCAATTCAGGACATGAAAAGATGTAAACTATCAATTCAGAATCAAAAATGAAAATTATCAATCTAGAACCTCAAAAATCACAAATTTTGATTTAATTTTATTTTTAATTATTTTTAATATTTTTTTTATTATATTTAATAGATAATTAATAAAGGAATTTTTGTTGAAAATTAATATAAAAATAATTAAAAAATAAAGTAAACAAAATTCATCATTTGTGAGGTCTTAGATTCACAATTTTCATTTTTCGGGATTTGAATTGATAGTTTCCATCTTTTAGGTCCTGAATTAATAGATTATCAATTTCCCAGGTCTTAAATCGACAATTCTCCAAATACAAAGTCTCTTCTCAGACTTTAGAAACTCAAAATGCATAAAATCAGACCGTCAGGCGGGCGGGTCACGCGGGTCAACCCTGATGTACGCTAATGGTGGTGTGCATTTTTTTTAGGGTTTATTAATTCCATTTTAGAATATAAATTCATATTCATTTCAAATAAATTAAATCAAATTACTTATTTTTAGGATTCACTAATTTTATTTTAGCATATAAATTTTTGGGGAAAAATAAAAAATTGAAAAAAAAAATCGAAAATTACGCAACAAAACAAGAAAAGAAAAAAAAAAGATGGGTTTATGACGCCCATGTGCTAGTCTGACTGATGTACACTAACGGTGGTGGACAAGAGACCATCCCTTCTCCAAAAAGTTTTCATTTATATATTTGTATGTAATTTGTGATGTATTTTCAACTTATGTATTATCTAATTAATATTTTTATAGTGTTTCTAAGAAAAGCAAAAAACTTGTATGAGATCGTTTAACGGGTCTCTTATGTTAGACGAGTCAAATAAAACCTATACCCGGCCCAAACCCGTCCCAAACCCATTTTCATGCGCAGGCGCGTGAGATTCATGCGCCTGCCCACTCGTGCCACTCGGGTATCATTAGGTGTAAAGTAAAGTATCACTAACTGTGAAGTGAAGTATCATTATATACAAATTTGGCGAAATATCATTAACTATTAAGTGAAGTATAATTAGATATATATATATATATACCATTAACTCTGAAAATGGAGTATCATTAGATATAAATTTGGCGAAATATCATTAACTATTAAGTGAAGTATCATTAGATATATATGTGGTGAAGTATCATTAACTCTGATATCAAGTACCATTAGTTATGAGATGAAGTGTCATTAACTCTGAAGTGAAGTATCATTAGATATAAATGTAGCAAAATATCATTAACTATTAAGTGGAGTATCATTAGATATATATCTGGTGAAGTATCATTAGCTGTGATGTGAAGTATCATTAATTATGAGATGAAGTATCATTAACTCGCAAGTGGAGTATAATTTTATATTATTGATGATTAAACATTAATTATCGAATCAAGAACAGAAAATCGAGTCTATGAATACAATAAAAACTCATCTTGAGTAAAAATATTTATTTCATTATCATAGAGAAAAATATCATTGATTACAAAATAAAGTATTACTAATTACAAAAGAAAGTAACACTAATTATAAATAAAAGTATCATTAAAAATCTTCAACAAGATCTCGATATTTCACCTTGCAAGACTAATAATGACATCCTCCAACGCACCAGTGACAACAAATCGGAAGGGGAATTGGACGGTGGAGTTTGGATTAAAAAAAAAATTATAACACAACAATCACCAAAAACCAGATCTGTGAAATTTAAATCCAACAAGTAAAATATAACGAACAACAAGAAAATAGTAGTAGTAGTAGTAGTAGTAGTAGTAGTAGTAGTAGTAGTAGTAGTAGTAGAGAGAGGAGCATGAATTTTAATGAATTCTTTTTTAGGAACATATTGTCGAACAATTGGAATGGATAATTTCACATACGTAATTATTGTCGAACAATTAGAACAAAATTACAAATCTCGTAAACTAAGAATACATACCGTTTGTTGCTAACGTTTCTTCGCCGGAATTGATCGAAATTCCATTGGAGGGAACATTGCTTGGTTTTCACGATTTATCCATTAAATCTTCAACAAAATCGCGTTGATTGCAGACAAATTTATCTTGATTCGTGTGGAAAAGAGCAATGTTGGGGATAAAATCGCGTCTTGCTTGGGCGGAAATCATGATGGTTGAGATTGAAAGAAATCACGAGGTTGAGCAGCGGCGCAAGCGGTAAGAAAACCTGATAATTTTTTTTAAAATATATATATATATATATATATATATATATGACCGGGTCGGATCGGATTTGGGTCGGGTGGAGATCCGTCTAAAATAAAAGGCTCGTTAAACGATCTTACACGAGTGTGCCCCTCTAAAAAATTATTAAATTAATTAATTATATAATTAATATATTTTAGATAATTTATGAAATAATTAAAATCAAAATTAAATGGTTGCTATCAATAATCATACCAAAGATTTAAAAAATGAGTCAATTCCCTTGAACTTACTGTTGGGGTTTTTTCGAATTGAACCACCGCAGGATCTAATTGAATGTTCATTAATCCTAATGTCATGTAAATCATAAATTCATGCATCTCATATGTTTTAATTAACCGAGTTTAATTAACATGCAAATCCGGTTTAAACGATTCTACTAAAGCGGAAACATAGAATCGAAAAACGACTTACAAATTAAATGACGGGTGGAGGACAAGATTAAAGGTCTAATCTTGTTGTTGTGTATGATGATGATTGGCGCCCCACAGTGATATTCCACTCCTTGATCTTCTGTTGTATTCTCGGACTGAATCTAGTTTCAGGGTGGGCTGAAATCTACTAGATCGGTATGGAATCTGTGGAGATAAAGAGAACACAAGAGGGGCTGATTATTAACCTTAAAATTTCGTCCCCCACCTCCCTATTTATAGGGGAGGTGGTCGAAATTTCAGTGTCCCAACCCTACTGGGTTTGGGCCTCTATCTCTTTTTCTATCTCCAGTCCATTAAAGTCATATTGGGCTACAACAGGGATCTAGAAGAATATTAAATTGGCCTGCTAATTTATTTAATTTCCAATATCCAATAAACTTAGGATATTATTAAATAAATTAAGTATTATTTTTATTCCACTAAAGAAATAATACTGACCTACCAATTTAATACATATTTCTGAATATGCTTTCTCCTTTAGTCCAGCCATTCCCCGCGTTTAAGATATAATGCCCATTAATTAATTATGTAAGCTTCTAACAACTATAATTAATTAATATCTTATCCTTGAGTAGTACCACACAAGTTTTACTCATGCACGGAATAAATTCCACCTGCAGGGTTTCAGCATGAACTTGCATTTCCTCAAGGGGACACCATCAAACTGGCGCACCAGGACACGGTGCCCCTACATATTGCACAACCCATCATAAGTGTAAATGTCACAACCCAAGATATCGAGATTATTGATCCTTATGAAAGAATCTCACCCTTTGATAAATCAAAGCTGCAAACACTACACATATATGTCTGCCAATACATAGGGGTTAAGAACCCGAACTCTGTGGATTCTTATTCTCTCATTTAAGGTCAGAATAGAGAATAGAATCCTAAGTAGATCCTCCTCAATACATTTGACCGTGTATTAGAATAATCAGTTAGTCAAGACAAACTAACTATCAGATTATTCTACGGCGTACCGATAGCAGGTTCAGTGCCATCTAAATCGTGAGCCTTTTAATACATTACAAGGAACCGATGATATGATCTAACCATGTGTTTACCCACACCATATCATCTACAATGTAAGTATGGTGAACATGCATATAAATATAACAATTTAAATGCAAATAGTGACTGCAATTGTATTCATTCTATATCATCATAAAACCATTATCAATAAAGTATACAAAAGACAAATCTTCTAGTATACAAAACCAACACTTACTACACAAACATTGGGATGTTTTTCTTTTTTCATACATTTTAAAAAATATAGTTTTAATATATATAACATGAACTTATCACTTATTTGATTTTTTTTTTTCTCGTGATTTTCAAATCCAGATATTCTAATCGGACCATAATTGATTAAAAGTTCGTGTATTTTAAGACAACTTGATGTCCACATAAATGTACACATGGAAACCTCCGATAACCACGTCAGCTTTAGTTGATCTCGGAATTTGAAAATATGTGAAAAATCAAACAAGTGCTGATTTCATGTTATTAAAATTACGTTTTTTAAAGCTTGTGGAATACCAAAAAATCCCAAAATTTATGTATTTTAATGCAATTAACCCTTTAATAATCAATAGATGAATAATAAATAATTAAAATATATATTTTTTTTTATTAAAAATAGACAGAGTCAACCCACACTAAATTTAGTGTGGGTGAAGGGGTCCGGTGGTTGCTACTGCTGATTGAGCCGTCAATCATTGTCGACACGGCGATCGGTACCATCGCCGCTTCCGCCCTAGCAACTGTTGGCAGCGCGATTTCTCGGCAAGGTGGTTCAATTTCTCCACCTCCTTCGCCACCGCCCCCCGCAACCCTACCATACCCCATCTCTCTTGATTTGTGATTTTTTGTGAATTGGAGATTTTGGCCGAATTGGGATTTTTGTTTCGCGTTTGATTTGGGAATTTGGCAAAATTAGGGCTCAACTGCACATCTCAAATACGTACGTGAGTCGCGTGTGAAGATTTTGTTACTTACTAACATGGCCTTAACATCGTGGGACCAATATTGAAAACCATAATCTTATGTGACCAAACTTGAGTGATTTTTTTCTTTAAAAGGACCAAAATAGATAATTTCAGGACCAAAAACGGACTGAGATGTATTCTATGAGATCAAAATTAAATTTTTTTCGTTATAATTTGAAGTTGGGGGTTGTATTGTTGTAGGGTTTAAAAGTGTGATAAATTAAAATAAAATTAATATGTTAACTAATATTGCGGTTGTAGAAAGAAATTTGGGAGTTGGTATAAAATTACACATAAATAAAAAGTAAATATACTAATCTAAACTCAAAAAATAAAAATAAAAATAAAGCAAACAAACAAAATATCACGAGTTACGACGAGGTTAGGCCAGGCTAGATGGACCAACATAATCATATATATATATATATATAATATATATATATATATATATATCCAAACTAAATGTCCAAGTATTAATTAGGTGTACACACCAAATTCCGGTAAATTCTAACGTAAGGTGAGTGTAATACATCCCTCATCTCGACAGTTAATATGTATCCCAGGTTCACTAAATTTTGGTTATTTAATTTGTAGCTCTTTTTCTAGTCTAAAAATAAAAGTTTCGGACGGCCGAAAAAATCTATCGTAACACTTCAACTAATATATTGTGATACTTCGACTACCTATTGTGACAGTTCAAAATCGAAATAATTTTATCGGCCGACCGATAAAATTTGAAAATAGAAAAAAATGGTTGTAAATAATAAGGGAGATGTATCCCCCTTGCTTACATTAGAATTTACCACCAAATCCCATCACCTGCAATATAATTACTCCAAAGTCCAATCCCCAACAATAACGTGGGGGGAAAAAAGGTAGTGTTAATTTAATTTGAACGAGAAGAAACTATGACTAATTCACTTGCCCGTACGCAACTTATACATAATAAAATTTAATCTTATATTCTTTTTATGACTACAAGAACACAACAATTTATATTCAGACTCCACCAAACTCAATCTCTCATTAATTTGGAAGTATTTAGAGAAAATTTCGATTTTGGTCTCATAGGACATGGTTTAGTTCGATTTTGGTCCCAAGTTTATCACATTTGGTCCCAAATCGCTTGAATTATCAATTTTGGTCCCGCCGTCACGGTTTCCGTTAAAAAATTTATCGATTTTGGTCCCATTTTGGTATCGATTTTGGACCCATACAGAAAAATTCCAGAAATTTTTTTACAAGTCAATTGGAGGCAAAATTGAACTGATTTGGAGGGAAATTTAACCTGATTTGGATCCAAATTTCCCACCAACATGCATCTATATATAACTACTCACCAAATCATCAAATTACAACTACTAAATCAAAAGAAAGCTATTTTTTTTTAGTTTAATTTTCTATCGAGCTCGAGTTCGATCAAGAAGATACTTAGCTTGACTCGACTCGATTACACCCTTAAAGACAGGGAATTTTTTTATTTAGTTTAATTTTACAATATTGTTTATGTGCGTTCACCACATCTAATTAGAGTTTATAATTATTTTTAGTATTTAATTTTAATTTTCAACTAATAATTCATTATTATGGTTGATTATTTCATAATTAAATTCTTGTAAAATGTAAAGTAAAAAATCAAGGAAAAATTATTCTACATTTTTAACTTCACTATAAAAAATTCACATTTTAGCCATGGAAGCGCGCCAAGCCAAGCCCAAAATATTAAAAAATAATATAAAATAATAAAAAAAATATATAAAGTAATATAAAATTTTTAAAATCGTAAAGTAAAACTAATAAAAATATAATAAAAATTTATACTCATAATTAATTAGTAATTGAAAAATAAAAAATATACATAATATTAAAAATGTAAAATAAATAAAACATTAATAATATTAAAAAGATTAATTTCAAATTCATAATTAATCAGTAATTAAAAAATTAATAATATTAAAAAATTTAAAAATTATAAAAAAAATAAATAAAAATATTAAAAAATTTATATTTGTAATTAATTAGTAATTGAAAAATATATAATATTAAAAAATATTATATATTATTAAAAAATTAAAAAATGAAATAAATTGTAAAATGTAAAATAATTAAAAAATCAATAATATTAAACAGATTGATTTTGAATTCGTAATTATATAATAATTAAAAAATTAATAACATTGAAAAATTAAAAATTATCCTGTAAAATAAATAAAAATATTGAAAAAATTTATATTTGTAATTAATTAGTAATTGAAAAATAAATATATATATATATATATAATAATGAAAAATATTAGAAAAATATGTCGTTATTGCGTCGTTAACATAAAAAATAAAAGTTAAAAATTAAAATACGACGTGTGTTCTTTGTTAAGTTTGAAACAAAAAAATCCGTCATTAAATATCTTAATCTTAATCACTTGTTAATGTGTCGGTATTTTAACAATGAAATATAATCCGTTGTTAAATCGCGTTTTTATTGTAGTGTTTTTTTAAATAATCCAATTTAAAAAAAATAATAATAAAAAGTACCCCCTATTTACAAATCTAACATTTGATCAATTTTTCGACTCAAAAATCATTCATAGCTGATTGCATTTTAGGATTTCTATTTCGCTGAAAGTTTCACTTTTGGTCCCATAGTATCTATTTTGGTCTCAAAACTGACGGCCGTTACCCCATTTTTTTTCCGTCTAAATTGTGGGACCAAAATTGATAATCCAGGTCCTATAGGACCAAATTTAATAATAATTTCTGAAATAGGACCAAATGTGATAGGGTTGGGACTAAAATCGGACTAGGCCATATTCTATGGGACCAAAATTGGACTAGGCCATGAAGCTCAATTAAAAAAAAAAAAAAATAACAAGTTCGAGCATGACATGGCATGGCATTTGAGCTGGAAAGTTATACAATTAGTTTTGAATATTCTTTAGGCACTCAATTGTGTATATGATAGCAAATAGTTTTGAATATTCTTTAGGCACTCAATTGTGTATATGATAGCAAATAGTTTGGAGGTTCAAATTTCCTTTTACACTTCTATGTGTTTCACTCCGTATTTCATCATAAAATTTATGATTTTAATAATAATTATTATAAAATAAAAACCAATGCTAACATAAATAATCATATATAGTCAACATTTATAAATAAAAAAATAAATTAAAAAGTTATAAAATTTAATTTTGAATTAATCAACCGTAATAATGAATTATTAATTGAAAATTAAAAATAAAATATGAAAAAATAATTATAAACCCTAATTGGTGGGGGTGAACCCAAAAAAAATTAATCTAAATCACAAAAAAAATATAATTGAAGAAAAAAATATAAAAAAACACATAATTTAAATGTGCAAGTTACATGAAGAGTGCAATAGGAAATCTCGAGTGCTAGTTTAGTTACATGTGATATTTCCATTGGCTTAATAGCTCGTATATAAGGCGGATCCTCTACAAATATACATAGTATATTTATTTATTATTTGAAATAGTATTATTATCTAAAACCTATTTCTCATACCATATATATTAATCATTGACGTGCAGTGTACATCAATGAATCATTGTATTAAATATATTATTTCATTGTTAATTTAGCAAGGAATTAATGGATTTTGTAGGGATTGTATTAATGTGTGTATTATATTGATTTGTCTTATCATGCAAATGAATGAGCATTGATATACTTGAAAAGTAATTTATTGATATGTTAATTTTTCAGAACCTAGAGACCAACCTAGCCATTCAGCGGAAGGTCCAGTGGAGATCAACTTAGAGAAACTGTCATTAAGACCTTTATTATAGCAATATACTTTATGGGGGATATGATTAATTAAAATTAATTGGAAATATATAAAATTGACATTTATTCAGTTTGTGTGTATATATATATTGCATTGCATTGCAGCATTCTTAGTGCTAACAATCTTACAGGAAAGTTGCATGTGGAATTGTACAATTTCAAGAAGTTGAGAGAACTATGAGAGATGCATGCCATGTGTATATGAAAATACTGATGTTGTCCATCATCTACTAGTTTTATATATATATGGTTAAAATGAGCTGGGACATCAATATTTGGGAGCTATGTCTCTATGCAGTAGACTTGGCAGCAACCAATTAATTGGATGGAAAAAAGCCTAGTTTTCAGGGTTTGACAAATCTCCAAAAATTGTAACTGAGAATTATGATAAGATGTATATATTTCTATAATATATGTAATGCAAGACTCCTTTATTTTTAATCGTAGCGCTAGCTTATATATGTATGTGCAATAATATCACATACATGAAGGGGGTTACAACTTACAATCCAGTGGTTTTGAAGGACCAGTACCTTTTGGAATATGTCAATTTTCAATTGAAATCTTCTATGGCGCATTTAGCGTTGCATTTCCTAGTGCACATTCTATTTTTTTAGTTTTTTTTTTAATTTTATTCTTTGATTTCAGTTTCTTATGCTTTAATTTAATTTTACTTATGATCAATGTACGTGTTAATTAATTAGTTCAAATAGTTAAATATATTTTTGTAGATTATTTTAAACATGCAAAGTACGTGCTTGTTTTTAGTTTAATAGAAATATTTTAATATCATATTCATTTTGATAATATAAATTTCAACCAATGTATTTTAAATTTTAAAATATTTATGTTTAATAATATTTTTGAATATGTTTTTAGTGTTACTATTTTAAATATGTGCAAAGTGCTTGCATTTTTCTAGAGTAATATAATATATACTCTAATAAAATAAATTTCAACAAGTGCACTACACATCTTATTTCATTTTCATATTAATATTTATTATTTTTACACAAATATTATGTTTGAAATATTTAATAATAATGCTAATGTAATATTTTATTTTAATAAAATTGTAAAATATATTTTTTGTATGACTATTTTGAACACGTGCATCATTCTATGGTAATAAAAATATTCATACATACATACATACATACATTTATGTATGTATGTATGTATGTATGTACGTATGTATGTATGTATATTTTAATATAATAAGTGTATTTTACATTTTAATTTATTTTTATATTAATACTTATTATTTTACACAAATATATATTTCTAAAAAAATAAATAGTATATTTGTTTATTCTTTGAAATAACATTATTGTCTAAAAACTATTTCTCATGCCATGTTTTCACAACAAAAAAATAAAAAATAGAGAGAAAAGTAAATTAAAAATTAAATGCTCTTTCTTTTTCCCTTGATAATGTTGATCATTTACAGGCATGTAAAAAAATGAAAAATGAAATCCACATTCCATTCTCTTTAAATTGAATTGAAGATCTCAAAAACCTAATAAAATTAATGCTTAATTTTCGAAAATCTAATATATCAACAATAATATTTGCTATCAATATCTCGGTCAGAATCAATTCATCATGATAATTTGATTCACATCAAAATAAGACTCTTTTATCAACATAAATTCATCAAGAACATCCAGGTCCACATCACAAAATATTTTCTTGTATATTCCATAAAAATGCATTCTTCTTCTTCAAGGCTCCAACAAATGTAAATCTAGAATCTCCATTACTAATATCATCCAACTTTTATTGATGTTAAACACTTGCAACTCATGCAATAGATATATACCTAGATAAGAGGACAACGACAAGTTGTATTCGAGATGAATTTTCTTGATCTTGTTGATAAGCCATGAATTAGACGGAATATAATTAAAACGAAAAGAAGAAGAAAATTGTAGGTTTGCAGTTTTCCCTCGCAAGGTTACTTGGATTGGGAGAGATGATGGGGTTGTACAGTATTTTCCACTTATGAGGACAAAATAGGTATTAATAATTTTTATTTTATTTTATTTAATAATGGGGGCTAGTGAGTAAAATCGTGGCTACATATAGAATCACTCATCCGTGCATTGTCCCAAATTAAAAGGATGTCATATTTTCCTCTTTCTCTCTAGCTAGCTAACGAAGTATATCCTTTAGTCACTTTAACACTAGACATTTTATCTAGCAAGATGACATCGTCATTGATCTGTACATTTTCTTACCTTTTTATTCCACCTTTTGTTGGTTGTTTCATCTAGGAACGGTCATCTCCCCAAAGATGAAGGCATATTAACATTCACATTCATTTTATATGTTTTTATTACTCTGCATATATATACGTGACACTTTTGTGTTTTTTTCGCAATCTATTATTGGTATGATAAAAAAAATATGGTTTCTTATAAAATCAAGTTTGTCAATTATATCACCATTAAGTAATATTGTAAAATATTATATTATATTTATGAGAAATTTAATATTTTATTAATATGGACATTTATTTATTTTCTCAAATATTGCAAGTGAGAATATGATAAGATATATATTTCTATAATATATATAATGCAGTACTCCTTTACTTTTAATCGTAGCACTTGCTTAATTATATCTACATATATGTATGTGTGTGTGTTATTTAACAAATATAAAATCTAGTTGGCGATGTGTTATGATAAATGTACGTGTCAATTACTTCAAATTGCTAAATATGTTTTTTCTAGATTATTTTAAACATGTGTAAAGTACATGTGCCTTTCTAGTTTAATAAAAATATTTTAATATAATATACAGTCTGATAAAATAAGTTTCAACCAATGATTTTAAATTTTAAAATATCTATTATTAATGATATTAAAATATGTATATTTAATAAGAGTTTTTAATATATTTTTAGTATTACTATTTTAAACACGTGCAAAGTGTGTGCTTTTTTCTAGCGCAATATAATATACACTATAATAAAATAAATTTCAACAAGTGTACTGCACATTTTATTTCATTTTCATATTAATATTTATTATTTTTACATGAATATTTTGTTTGAAATATTTAGTAATAATGCTATTATAATAATTTGTTTTAATAAAATTGTTAAATATTTTTTCGGTAGAACTATTTTGAACACGCGCATCTTTCTATTTTAAAAAAAATATTTCTAAAAAAATAAATAGTATCTTTATATTTCTAAAAAAATAAATAGTATATTCGTTTATTATTTGAAATAACATTATTGTCTAGAAACTATTTCTCATGTCATATTTTCACAACAAACAATAAAAAAAAGTGAGAGAAAAGTAAAATTAACAATGAAAAAAATATTGAAAAAATAAATAAATATTATTGAATAGAGTTGTACTAGACGAAGTCTATTTAGTAAAAAAGAAAAACAAACAAAAAAAAGGAAAAAAAAACTATTTTATTATACTTTTATTATAGCCATAATGTAGTTAACAAATTACTATCTTTTAGGCAACCTAGTCAACATAGTGGTCTTATCTGAATTAGAGTTCTCATGGATTA
The DNA here is from genome assembly GCA_026008535.1 of Perilla frutescens. Taxonomy (NCBI): domain Eukaryota; kingdom Viridiplantae; phylum Streptophyta; class Magnoliopsida; order Lamiales; family Lamiaceae; genus Perilla; species Perilla frutescens. The sequence continues at coordinate 38,776,725 of BRKX01000012.1, forward strand.
GTTATTACTTATTATATATGTGTCTTGTCCCAAATTAAAAGGATATATATATATATATATATATATATATATATATATATATATATATATATATTGTCTCTAGCTAGCTAACAAATTATATCCTTTAGTGACATTAACACTAAACATTTTAGCTAGCAAGATGACATCATCATTCATCTGTACATTTTTTTATCTTTTATTACTCTTTTTGTTGGTTGTTTCAGTTAGGAATGGTCGTCTCTTCAATATGAAGGTTTTAGCAAATGTAGTTTTCTTTTGATGGCCAAGTATTTGCTAACAATCTCTCGAGGCCAATTCCAGAATGGATAAAAAACAGAGGATCAAAGCAGTGTCTTCCCTCGCCCCCTCCCTTTTTGGTCTTGTTTTAAAGAAGAGATTTACATGCAATTTTGATACTACCTACTTCTATCCTCCTTAGCTATCTTGATAAGGGTTAGAATTAATGCTACTAAATAATAACTCATAAATGAAATTTTTGAAATTTCTAGAATTTAATATATTCTAAAATTTAAGAAAGTTCAGCCAGAATCTTGACTTAAATTTTATATTAATTTTTGCTCACAATAGTTGACATTAACAAACCATTAATATTTGATAGTAATTAGATAACTAGTGAGGGAGATTAGTGTTAATTGGGACTAAATAAAAAGGATCAAGTGGAGGAAAGTATGGATTGCAAAGATTGATATGATTTGAAATTGGCTATTTTATTTCTCTTATATATTAATTACACTTCATATATGTCCTAATGCCATATTTATAGTTGACATATGTAAGTTCGAGAGAGTTCTAGATAATTATCTTTTTAGATTTCTCCATTACACTATTGAATATTCTAGAAATTTCTAGTTTTGTAGGCTAGCTTCTAAGATTTAGATAATCCTACAACATTATCTAGATAACTTTACAATATTATCTTGATATATCTACAACATTTTATAATTCTAGCAAAATATAAATACTTCTAGAAATTAGCACCATATTTTAACACTCATCCTTAATGCGAATTTCTGTGACTTAATCATGTTGCGTAGCATCTCAAACTTTTCTCGTGGCAATGCTTTTGTAAAGATATCTGCTAATTGTTCTTCAGTCTTGCAATGCTGAAGCTCAATTTCCTTGTCTGCTTCTGCTTCTCTAATGAAATGATACTTGATGTCGATGTGCTTTGCCTTTTTTGTGAAATACTGAGTTTCTTACCATTGCTATCGTAGACTTGATATCGTAATGGATCTATATAGCTTTGTCTTGATATTCTCCAATTTCTTCTAGTATGCGCTTCAACTATATAGCTTGGCTTGTAGTCATTGTCAGCCTTCGGCAAGCTGTCATCTTTCTTCAATGCTTTGCTGTTGTCAAGTGGAGTTGTTATTGTCTTGCAAGCTTCCATCTTGAACCTCTTCAGTAGAGTCTGTGTATAATTCTTTTAGGAGATGAAGATTCCATTTCTCTTTGAGTTATCTCGATTCTAAGAAAGTAGGGCATCAAGCTTAGGTTGGTCATCTCAAACGTCTTCATCATATCTTCTTTAAACTCCTCGGTCATCTCCTCATTGTTCCCTATGAATATGAGATAATCGACATATAGAAAGATAATGAGTGTGTAATTCGTACCTTGGGCGTTGATGTACAGTGTTGGCTCACTTTGGCTCCTCCTGAAACCAAGCTTAGTGAAGTAGTTGTCAATTTTGTTGTACCAGGCTCGCGGAGCTTGTTTCAATCTGTATAATGCTTTTTTCAATCGAAGAACTTTATTTTCTTGTCCACATACCTTGAATCCTTGGGGCTTCTTGATATAGATTTCTTCTTCAAGATAGCCGTTTAGGAATGCTGACTTCACATCTAGTTGATAGATCTTCCATTTCTTTTTTACAGCTAGCGCAATAAGTGCTCGTATTGTGTCATTCCGTGCTACCATATCAAATCTCTCAGTGTAGTTGACTCCAAACTGTTGAAAATATCCTTTAGCAACCAATATTGCTTTATGTTTTTGTATTGAGCTATCAGAGTTAAGTTTTGTTTTATAGACCCACTTAACTCTAATGGTTTCTTTGTCTTGTGGAAGGTCTGTCAGCTCCCATGTCTTGTTCTTCTCAATCATCTTGATCTCTTCTTCCATGACTTTTCTCCATATTTCGTGTCTAGAAGCTTCTTCATAGTTGTTTGGTTCCACAGTCATGAAGCTGCATGTTTGGTAGATTTTAGATAGAGATCTAGTCTTTCTTGTTATTTCTGGTGATGAGTCAGGTCCACCAATAGTTGATTGTATGGGTGCTTCTTGCTGGCTATTGTCTGCTTCTTGTTGCTAAGGCAGTACCAATAGGTTGATATATTTTCTTTCAACTTGCACAGTCTTCTAGTTATATACAGCGTCCTCGTCGAACGTCACATCTCTACTGATGAATAATTTTCTTGTACTCAAGCTATAGACTCAATAGCCTTTGGATTGAGTACTATAGCCCAAGAAGATACCCTTATCAGTTTTCTCATCAAGTTTGCCTCTTTTCTCCTGTGGGATGTGAATGTAGCAGATGCACCCGAACACTCTTAGATGTTTTGCCAATGGTTTTCGGCCGCTCCGGGCTTCAATTGGTGTCTTATCTTGAATAACTTTGGTTGGACTCCAGGCTGTAATAGGTGTCTTATCTTATGGCTTCTGCCCATAATGTTTTCAGAATACCTTTCTCCATTAGCATGGCACTGGCTGTCTCCATTACTATTTTGTTCTTTCTTTCAGATACACAATTTTGTTCTGATGTATATCCTACTGTGAGCTGATGCTCCATGCCTTTCTCTTCGCAGAACTTGTTGAAGTTGTTGGAAGTATACTCCTTGCCTCGATCACTCCTTATTTTTTTGATTTCATACCCACTTTATTTCTAGACCAAGGTCTTGAATTTCTTGAAAATATAACAAATTTATGGTTTTTCTCGCAAAAAATAGACCCATGTCATTCTAGTATAATCATCAATAAAGAGAATGAAGTACTCGTTTTGGTTTTGTGTTGGAGTACGCATTATGCCACAAATGTCGGTGTGGACTAGCTCCAATGGCTTGCTAGCTCTCCAAGAATTGCCAAATATGAAAATCAGTCGATGTTGTTACCTGAGCATGCATCATTCGTACACTTCGTCAACTTCCTTGATTGTTGGTAGATCTTTCATCATGTTCTTTTGATGTAGGATCTTTAATCACTTAAAGTTAAAATGTCCAGTCGTTTATGCCAAAGTAAAGGCTCATCCACTTGAGCTTTCATCGACATGTCATTTGTGTATCTCCATTGAATTGGAAAGCATCGGATCTCTCTCCTTTTTATTTTTGTGATTATGAGGGATTTATCTTCTTCTTTTTATCATAAATTGTGCAAGTATTTCCTTCAAAATGTAGAGAGTATCCATTTTCTATCATTTGACCAACACTTAACAAGTTTTGGTCAATTTTAGGGACTAAGAGTATATCATTAATGTATTTCTTTCCCTTTTTTGTATCAATAGCAACGGTGCCTTTGCCCATTACCTTCATATATTCACCATTGCGTAGTTTTATTTTTGTCTCAACTTTGTCAAGTTTACAGAAAATATTTTCATCTTTAGTCATTTGATTACTGCAACCACTATCCACATACCATGTAACTTTATTTTCTTCGGATGCAACTTGGCAGACTAGAAACATATTATCCATTGCATCTCGTTCTTCAGAAAAATTAGTTTGATTATTTGATTTTGAATGACATGTTTTTTCAATTTGACCGAACTTTTTACATTTTTGACATTGCGGTTTTCCTTTAAACCAACACTCTTTCTCCAAGTAACTTTTCCTCTTTGCAAATGCCACATGGAGGAAATTTTCCAATATTATTACATTTTTCTTTAGTAAAATTTCTCTTATTTTTCTTAAATTTTTGAGACTGCATATTTACTTTAGATTGAAAGGTATTTTCCAAGTTATTATCATAACGCCTTTCTAATCTTTTTTTTTCGTGAGCCTCAAGTGATCCCATTAATTCAGTAGCAGTTAATTTTTCAATATCTTTAGACGATTCAATGGCTGCAATAATAGGATCATATTTTTCTATGCAGGTGATAAGAATTTTCACAATAACTTTACTTTATATAAAATTTTCCCCATAAGTTCTTAATTGATTAACTACTTCGTTAACTCTTAAATAATAATCTTTAACAATCTTATAATCATTTATTTTTAAATTCTCAAACTTTCTTCTCAAAGTTTGAAGTCTAGTTGTGCTTAACTTTTCATTTCCTTGAAATTCCCAGTGCAACTTATCACATGCTTCTTTAGCGGTCTTAGCTCCCATGATTCTTGGAAAATATTCATCTACCAAGCTCATCTGTAGAGCAAGTAGTGCTTGAGAATCTTTTTGTTCATTCTCTTTTAATTTCTTATTTTGTGTCTAAGATAATGTGAAAATATCATTAGGACAAGAATATCTGTCGCTTACGATATCCCACAAATCTTGAGCACAAAAATAGGTCTTCATTTTGATAGACTAAAAATCATAATTTTCACAGCGGAAAATTGGTACCGGAATGGATGAACATAGTGTGTCGGCCATAGTGACGCCCGATAATACTCGAACCAGGCTCTAATACCACTGATAGTAATTAGATAATTAGTGGGGGAAATTAGTATTAATTGGGATTAAGTAAAAATTGTCAAATGGGTTAGTTTAAAATTAGACCAAAGTTTGGCAGGTGGAGGAAAGTATGGATTGCAAGGATTGGTGATGATTTGAAATTGGCTACTTTATTTCTCTTATATCTCAATTACACTTCATATATGACCTAATGCCAGATTTATAGTTGACATATGTAAGTCCAAAAGAGTTCTAGATAATTGTCTTTCTAGATTTCTCCATTACACTATTGAATATTCAAGAAATTTCTAGTTTTTAAGGCTAGCTTCTATGATCTAGATGATTTTATGACATTTTATAATTCTAGCAAAATGTAAAGACTTCTAGAAATTAGCACCATATTTTAACAGTATTCGACAATAATTAAGTAATCAGTGGTATTCTATATTTGGAGTGTTTAATTGTAACAGTATTGTTAGAATCCGTTGCCTCAAATACTGTGAAAAATAAAAAGATGTGCAATATTATATACAACGTTGTAGTCAATGTTACACACATTACCAACAACATTGTCTCACGAGTTTATAAAAAAATTTGCACGGAAATAACTTTAATACACAAGTAGAAAACAGCTTGTGAAAAACGTCAATGTGCAAAAATAGAGTTGATGTTGAAGCTAGTGTCAACTACTATGCCTTCAACATGCAGCGGCAATTTAAAGAACAATTTACACGAAGATTAATTTTAAATCACACAACACGTATGTGATTGCCTCAGGGTGAAATTACACTTTACTAGTGTTGCCCAGGTTCACTCCCTTGACAACACAACATACAATACAAGGAACCTATTCTAGTTTTACTCACTTGAATAATTCCTCTCAAAAGCACTATCTAACATCTAGATAGCTAAATAATGTATCTACTCGAAGAACTACTAACAATCAATCTAATCAGTACCTACACACACAACTAAGATAAAACCTATCTATAGTTGATCTAAACAATAGATCTAAACAACAGAGCTCTAGTAGACACAAATGCAAGCTTCAAGTTTTCTCACTACTTCAGGTGAGATTTTTTCTACTTGCATACAATACTGTAGAAATCCAACAACACTTGAAAATATTACTCCCTACAAACACAACTAAGATATACAAATCTTAGTTGATCGAGACAATAGAGAAGATGTTCATCGCAATGTCAAAGAGATCTCTGACAGAAAAGTACCGCAACTTTCAAGCTTCTCACGTTCACTCCGTGATGGTCTCTTCGGCTGGGTTACTCAAGCTCTGAATTTTCTCACTCACAGCGGTGATATTTTCTCCACTTGAGCAACCTCTCCAATTGTAAATTATGCTCCTTATAAACACTTTTCATTTGGATCGGTTGAAGGCCTTGTCATCTTCTTGATCGTGGGTTGAAAATAACCGCCACCACTTCTATGGTTTGGAAGAAACCGCCTCTTATTGTGGCTAGAAGAAGAGCCCACATCCTACACCATTTGTCTAGAGTTCCAGCACGTTAATCTCTAAAAAGAAACGGTTAAATAAAAGATAACAAGATACCTAAAAAATAGGAGATAAAGTTTGACTAAATCAAACTTTATTTAAATATTAATATCTCAATCATATATATCCATTTATTTAAAATATAAATTTCGTGGATATATATGATTTAAGATATACAAAATAATTATAATTTATTAAAAATAATAAATCCTAAAATCTAGGAAAGGATAAGATTAGTCATGATGAATGTCACAGACAATGTCGTAGGGAGTCTGTATGACATTAAGTTCAACATAGAACAGCAATGTCAGACAGCACTCAATAATCTCCCCCTTAATCTTAGCCTTTCTGCACAAAACATACAACATACATACATTAAGTTCAACATAGAACAACAATGTAAGACATCACTCAACAATCTCCCCCTTAATTTTAGCTTTTCTGCACAAAATATACAACTCGGTGTATTATGTACACTTAGAGTCGCAGCGGAGAAATGGAGATAAAAATCTCCCCCTTAAGGGTTACTCCCCCTTAAGTTAATCATCATACAACGGGTAATTATCCCATATACAAATCAATGTTGAATCAACATATAAACAAGATATATGCAAGCATATATCAAAACATTAAGATGAATTAACATCAAAACATGACATGATCAAAACTAGTCAACATCCAAACAAGATATCCCATGATATCAAAACGAAGGATATGAATAAATCATTTTAAAAAAAAAACTAGGAAAGAATAGAGCTTAGAAAAATACACGTTAAGTGTTACATAAATAATGTTAACATTAACTCCAACATTGAGAAATGTTACGGAGTTGATGACAGCATCATTTCCAACAATAATCTCCCCCTTAAGCTTTATTCTTTCTGCACAAAATTCATAAGTAAAGATATTGCCTTAAAAACATATTTGGGCAAAAAATTTAAATTGACATACACATCCCAAAAATGATGTTCATTACATCATCAAAGTAAAAACGATGTTCAGTACATTAGCAAAATAAAATAATGTTCAACACATCCGCAAAATAACAACAATGTTTAGCACATCAGCAAAATAAAAGCGATATTTTAGCACATCAGCAAAATAAAAGCGTTCAACGCTTACAAACCATAAAGAGTTAAACTCTTTAAAACATCAACCAGCATCAGCAATCTACTTCCCCTTTTTGTGTAGAAAGAAAGACTTTGAAGTCTCTCAGCACATTCACCATATCATTGTTCAGAGAATATGATGTGGTGAATTAGAACATCTGGGTAGTATTTACTTCAGTATCTGTTCTATCATAAATCAGAACATTAGTAATAGAAGAAATAGATGCAAACAACTGAATCAATTGGGTACCAATTCCCTCAACAACATCGTTGTCAACATTAACATGATCATTGGATTCTGGTGGGATAAAACAGAGAGTGCAGTGACAAATATATGGTAGATCCATAGTTAGATCTCCCTTATCATGAACAAACACTGCACTATACATGTTTTTGCTCGAGAATTCAACATTAGGCACTAAGTTAAACAAAATATTTAATATAACATTAGCATTAAAAGGACAAAACTTAGTTACCATCTTCCAAAGAGGTTTTTCCATAAATAAACATCCATATCATATTTCTTAAGGCTTAGCACTTCAATGAATTTCTCATATTTAATTGGTCATTGAGATGCAATTTGAGACACATCATGGATTCCATGAGAATAAATTTTTTTTTGCTAAACTCCTTTAGAAAAAAAATAGAGAAAACCTGAGGAATAGGCATTGCCTGTATTGAATGATTGAACATCTATTGTATTATCATGGTCAGAATTAGCTGAAAAGAAAAACTGAGCAGCTGCTGATGTTGAAACTGGTTTGTCCTGGACAGAGATAACATCTGCTACAATATTCAAATTCTGGATGTTCATATCAGCTTTGTTCCTTTCACTACATATTTTCTTAAAAAAAAAACGATCTTTTTCTCTTTTGATTTCTTCTCACTAGTGGTAGTCATGACATCAGCTTCTTTAAACTTCTTCCAACTCGACGACAATATTGATTTCATGAAACCTCTTTATATTGATAGAATGCATGATACCCATCATCATTTCTCCTTCAGCAGGATATGTAACATTCAGTTCTGGATCTGTGGGGTTTCTAGCATCTCTCAGATGGATAATATTTAATGGCTTCAGATTCAAAAAGACTTGTTGTTGGAGACATCACTGAGTCTGACATTTTATCATCTTGCTTCACTATAGACAAATCTGGAGCATGAGACCTAGTAGGTTCATCCATTTTAGCACCAACATGTTCAGTCATGGTATGATTTGAAGTGACAGTCGATGTTGAAGATGGAGTTCCAACTGACTTCTCATACATGTCATTGAACATTGCAAATAACTCCTTTGGATCAGCCATTCTAACCCTGTGAAGTTTTTAGACAAGAAACACTAGAGAAAATGATGAGAAAACATAAGAGCTAATCAAGAAATGAGAAAAATTAAGAGCCACAAAAGAGTGTTAATGGGAAGAATTTTCTTAAACATTGGCTCATCAAATCACCTTTCACATCAACTGACTCCCCTTTATCCAATAAGAGGTAGAACTCAAGTATCATCTATATATCTTTAGTAATCCAAAAGGCACCATATCTTGTAAGGCCAAACATACACACAAGAAAAATAAATAAATGAACATCAATTCAAGCACAGTCCACAAATTTTGAGGATAAATGAAGAGATCCTTACCTCTTTTTGAACAGAACACACTGTCATATTGAACGCCATGTTTCTCGATAGAAATTGATCGAAAATGTATTACCTTACCACCATTTTACTTGAGTGCATCATCGCCGCGAACACCGTGACCCAAGTTACTAAGTGATAATCGTACATTTTCAGGAGAGTGCACATGATTTGTAACATCCAAGCCTCACTCTTGTGCTCATAGTTTTATATCAAGGCGAACTATTCAGTATCATAGGTTTATACCATGGACATTTCTCTAAAGAAAGACTGATCATTGAGACATTAAACACGATCAAAGTACAACCGAAATAAATATCTAAGATTTAACAAAATGCAACATGCATATGAAAAAAAAAACAAATACAGATGTTGGATAGAACATACACGACACAGAGTCCAACATCGACTATGCAGAGATTACATAACACAAACTAGGAGATTTTCATAAAGAATAGAATCTCTAGATAACAACATGGGCCTTTATAAAGATATCTTCATTCAATTTTTCAGATGATATATATCCATTGCGAATGATACATTTGTTCACCAAATCTCGAATAAAGTGATGACATATGTCAATGTGTATGGAGCAAAAGTATTGGACCAGGTTTTTTCACATTTCAATCGCATTTGCATTAACACAGAACAAGGTCAACACTCTAATTGACATCTCATAATCATTCACAACAAAACAAGCATATCCAAATACATGAAAGTATTTGAAGTTTTGCTTTCTCTATTTCAAACTCTCTTTTCTTTTCCACAAAGAAAAACCATGTTTCCAATGTGATATCCAGTGTGATAACATCAGTACATAACACAACTTTTTCAGTAACCTTTTGGACTGCAACATCTCCTGTAGTGTCAGATTTTTCCTTTCTTTGCATAGATAACATCATAATCAACATCCTCGAATTTCCTGTCATGGTTAGTTAAAATACAAGAAACACTAACACAAAATTGAGAACTCATAGCCAAGTAGAGTTTCTTGAAAAACTTTAAACACTTCAAAGCTTTCATGCAGAAAATCAACTTTAGAAACTCAAGAAAAAGCATCAACTATAAGAAGGAAAATAATATTTTTTTTTATTCATGCTCTTAGTGACCAATATACCCATGACAACCACGTGCCAAAAAAAATCAATCATATGCGCTCATATGTCAGACTCAATTTACACAAATAGAATGCATGAGACATCATATAAAAATAATAGAACCCATGAGAATGCCAAAAAAAATAAAACAAATATTGGGTTCAGGATTTGTAACATTTGCCCCAACATCGACAAACCAAACACTACAACACAAATGCATTAAGAGATTTCTGAAAGCTTGAAACTCTCTCAATATCAAGAGCTTTGCTCGAAATTCCAACTGATTGTTTTTCAGTTGATACACATTCCAAATCAGATTTCCTAACCCATTTGAGATTCAAACTTTTACGTTTTCTAAGGATGTTGGATCTAATATTGGAAGACATTCTGGCCGATAATTTTCCAGCAGCATCATGCAATTTATAACAAAAAGGCTTAATGTGACCAGGAGAAAAACAATAATGACACACAAAATTCCTCTTTCCAATCTTAGGTTTATCAAGTTCATGAGAATTTGTGTGACATGAACCACTAGCATTTCCTTTATCAAAAGAAGTATACTTAAAATCTTCATTCAAATCATTAGAAAATATTGTGGTAGAAGATTTAACTTGCCCAAGCTCGGATCTATCGATTTTATCAATGGAAAAGACCTTGGTGGGTGTGGAAGATCCTCTCTTCAACATCTCAAGAGATTGAGAAGTATTTTTGAGTTGTTCCTTGACTGAAATCAACTCCTCATTTTTCCTTGTGAGAATCACTTCCAAATTCGTCACTTGCTTCTTCATCTCTTCATTTTTCTTATTGAGTGACTCCACAACTTGGTTTTGTTTCATCCATTTGGAAAGAAGCTCATCATATGACACTTTTACTTCTTCTATAACATTTTCAGCTCCAAAGTTGTCATGTTGTAGTGAATCTGCCACACATAAACTAGAAGAATTAAAAAAGTCTGTATGATAATTTTCAGAGCTTTCATACCTGTCAAATGTTGTTCTGAAAGTTGAAACATTATTCAGGCCAACATAAAAATCTGAATCAGTCTCATTGACTTTAACAACAAGTAAGATAACTTGGTCATCTTTTTCTTTCAATTCTGGATGTCCTGATTCATCATCACTCAAATGATTGTTCAACTTCATCTTTTATCTTCATAATACGGCTTGATCGAAGATTCTCTTTGACTTTCTAGTTGGTTGAACATGGACTTTGTCATTTGTTTTCTTCTTGTTAACATTTTTCTTCACATTGATGTCGACATCAGTATCAATTGGACAAGAAGCTTCACTGGAGATTGCAGGTTTGAGCGGACTAGAAAACATTACACCTTTAGTTGATGGAGGTGGTGTTGGTTCAAATATTGATGATGATGATGCTCCTTGAACTCAAACTACTTTATGTCGTACGCCTATATATTCTTCAAAATATTCTTGAAGAATATCCCATGCATGCTTGGCTGTAGTACACTTTGAGATCATTTTGAAATAATGAACGTCAATACATACAAAAATAGCATTAAGAGCCTTAGAGTGGAAGTTTGAAATGGTTTTTTCTTTAACACTCCATTGACTTTTAACCTTGTTGACGACTTCTCCAAGTTCATTTGTCCCTTTTGGAATAGACCATGCCTTCAAAACTGTCATCCATGCACGTTCATCAATAGATTTGATGTACATATGCATTCGTGCCTTCCATAAGGCATAATTTGTTCCAAGAAAACTAAGAACTGGTGGACGACATTGAGAAATGAAAACATCCATCACAATAAAAAAAATCAACACAGTATGTAAGCAACACCAGATCGAATACTTAGTGTGTCAAGTACCGGCTCTTGATGCCACTTGTTAGAATCTGTTGCCTCAAATACTGTGAAAAATAAAAACATGTGCAATATTATATACAATGTTGTAGTCAATGTTACTCAGATTACCAACAATATTGTCTCACAAGTTTATAAAAAACTTTGCACGGAAATAACTTTAATACACAAGTAGAAAACAGCTTGTGAAAAATGTCAATGTGCAAAAATAGAGTTGATGTTGAAGCTAGTGTCAACCACTATGCCTTCAACACGCAGCAGAAATTTAAAGAACAATTTGCACGAAGATTAATTTTAAATCACACACAACACGTATGTGATTGCCTCAGGGCGAAATTATACTTTACTAGTGTTGAAAATTATAATGCTGATGTTGTCCAGGTTCACTCCCTTGACAACACAAAATACAATACAAGGAACCTATTCTAGTTTCACTCACTTGAATAATTCCTCTCAAAAACACTATCTAACATCTAGATAGCTAAATAATGTATCTACTCGAAGAACTACTAACAACAATCTAATCAGCACCTACACACACAACTAAGATAAAACCTATCTATAGTTGATCCAAACAATAGATCCGATGTTGAATTAAATATTGGCAGAGCTCTAGTAGACACAAATGCAAGCTTCAAGTTTTCTCACTACTTCAGGTGAGATTTTCTCTACTTGCATACAATACTGTACAAATCCAACAACACTTGAAAACATTACTCCCTACAAACACAACTAAGATATACAAATCTTAGTTGATCTAGACAATAGAGAAGATGTTCATCACAATGTCAAAGAGATCTCTGACAGAAAAGTACTGCAACCTTCAAGCTTCTCACGTTCACTCTGTGATGGTCTCTTCGGCTGGATGAATCAAGCTCTGAATTTTCTCACTCACAGCAGTGATATTTTCTCTGCTTGAGCAACCTCTCCAATTGTAAATTATGCTCCTTATAAACACTTTTCACTTGGATCGGTTGAAGGCCTTGTCATCCTCTTGATCATGGGTTGAAAATAACCGCCACCACTTCTATGGTTTGGAAGAAACCACCCCTTATTGTGGCTGGAAGAAGAGCCCACGTCCTACACTATTTCTCTAGAGTTCCAGCACGTTAATCTCTGAAAAAAAATGGTTAAATAGAAGATAACAAGATACCTAAAAAATAGGAGATAAATGTTTAGTGTCTATTTATGTCATTTTTATTTATTCATTTTATTATGTTTAGTAATTATTTTGTTGAATTTTATTTTGATATGTGTTGATTTTATGTGTTTATTTGTGTTGATTGCTCTAATGGTGGATTGTGCCAAGTGTTGCAAAACTTGAGCTTTTAATTATAAAAGCAGGTATTTTATGGAAATTGGTGGCAAGTGGAAAAATTGGTTAAATTGGAGTCTCAAGATTTCGAAGAAAAAAAATTAAAAAATAGCTCCCGCGCGGGCGGGTATCAAAATGCCGAGGCACCCGCAGCCCCGCGGTGCCCAGCGCCCCCGCGGCGCTACCCCCTCGCCACGCCGAGCCCCGCCGCGCACCCAGCGCCCCGCGGCACTCCCTCTCGCCTAGCCGCCCCCGCGGCGCCCCTCAACCCGTGCGGTGCAATTTGTTCTCTTCTTCTCTATCTCTAGCTTTCCTCTAGCTTTTTATTTTTATTTAATTCAATCAAAGGCTTTTTAGCCATTTTTAATTGCTAGGATCTATAGGTTATTATTCCCTAAATCACCTAGAGTTGGACTTTTGCTCCTAAAAATCCCCTCAAATCTTTGCATTAATGGATCCCTTACCATCAACTCCCATCACCTTCTCTCTCTCTCTCTCTCTCTCTCTCTCTCTCTCTCTCTCTCTCTCTCTCTCCCTCTTACGTATCTCTCTCCTTCTCCATTTTGATCATATATAGATTTTTGGGGATTCACTTTTTTTCATCATCACTCACCATTCATTCCATTTCACTCTCACCCACTTCATCTTCTCACCACTCCATATCTATTTTCTCTACACACACACACTACACACACTAAATCTCTACACCACCATTTCTCACCATTTTCACCATCATCACTTTCACCAAAGAGAAGAAGGGAAAAGGAAGAAGAAGGGAACCAAGCCAAGCAAGAAGAAGAGAAGACGAGAAGGAACCGACGTCGAGCCATCCGCAGAAGCTACGTTCGAAGGAGGTTTTCCTTTGTATTTTCTTTGTATTTCTTGGATGTTTTGTGGAGATTTGTTCCAAACTCTTGAAGGATATATGATATTGTAGAAGTTATTGTTGTTTGCATTTGATTTATGAAATGACTTTCTTCTATGATATTTGTGTTGTTTTGAGGATGTTTAGTGGCTAATCTCTCTATTAGGGGGTAGAGGATCGATGTGGTTTTGATCTATGCTTATTCTTGTTGGTTGTTGTTGTTGGAATCGTGCCTTTTCATGTGAGAGTACTTGATCACTACTTGAGCATTGTTAGGATTTATAGGAGTCTTGATTGTGATTCTAAATCCCGAAATTGGTTCCTGCGACGTTAGGTGGATGGGGTTCCTAAGCCTAATATGTTAATATTACTCGTATGATATAGCTAAAAGAGGTTTAATGGATAGACGGTGACAGTAATTGAAGTTAAACCGCTTGAGAGGGTCTATTGTATGCGTGAGATTAACATTACCAACTTGAACAAAGCATAGTGAGAAACCATTTAGAGAATCTACACCCTAATACCTTAATCTATCTTATTTCCTCATATCTTGTTTTAATTTGTGTTGTTTGCATTCTATTGTCTTGTTTAATTGTCTATTTCAACTCTTAGTGTAAATCATCATCAACCCCTTGTTTAGAATGTTTAGGTTTTATTTCGTTAGTTTAATTGTGTTGCATGCATAGTCCCTTAGACAATTGCTTCCCATAAAGTCTTCCTTGAGAGATCGACTCGGGTTAAGCTTATCACGTCTACGATTGACCTCGTCCAATTGCGGGTACGGTCCTAGTAGTTGTAGTGTTGAGCATAAATCGGAAATATAAGTAGTAAATTTGGACCTAACAATAAAGTTTGACTAAATCAAACTTTATTTAAATATTAATATCTCAATCATATATATCCATTTATTTGAAATATATAATTTATTATATATAATAAATCCTAAAATCTAGGAAAGGATAAGATTAGTCACGACGAATGTCACAGACAATGTCGTAGGGAGTCTGTATGACATTTAAGTTCAACATAGAACAGCAATGTCAGACAGCACTCAATAAGTATATATAATATTTTTATTAATTTGTATATTTTTATTTAGTTTTGGAATCATATTAAATCTAAAATTAGATAAAATATTTAAATAATAAAGATATTATTATATGATAGAGATCAAGTTTATTTGGCAATAAGTAAATATCTTTTAAGAGATATATATCAATATTTAACATTTAATGAGATTTCACCACGTCAGCCCTAAATCTCCCATATTCTCTCTGTCTACAACTATAAATAGGGGCTTCTATATAAGTTGAAAAACACACCTAAAGTCAGAATTAAAGAGCGCAAGAAGTTGGAGGAAAATTTTCTATGAAGTTCTCTCCAGCATTCAAGGTGTCCACCAAGATTCAAATTACTTCATCAAAATTGTCTCGAATCCAGCATCCAATCCGAAATCAATGTTCTCAACTCTCTAGTCAGCATAACGTTCAATCCTGAATCAAGGTCGTCAGTCCCAGATTAACATTATCAAAATTTAAACAACAAGTCCGAGAAAATTAAAGAGATAAATTTACTCTAAAGATTTTGAAAACCTTTTGAAGATCAAGTTTTGAAGAGAAGAATCAGAAGAATAATTGAGATTGGATCTGATGAGGATCCAATCCATTACTCTATCAGCTTATAAGACGAAATTCATCGACCCGAGTCTCACAACACAGATGAATTGTAGATATGAGAAATCTACAACCCTACTATTATTGAAGACAAGAATCTTGAAACAATACTGCAAACACCACAAATAGAGATGATGAATCTATTTGATAAGTCGAGATTTGAACTTACAGTTCAACAAAATTCTCACGCAAAGAAAATTCAATTTTCAATAAAAACAAAATCCCCCTAATAAAATTCAGAACAAGCCCATATATAGGTGGGTGAATAAAATAAAAACAATAGTATGAAACCTAGTCTAAAACGGAAATAAATAAATAAAAAATCAAATAAATCTGCGAACAGCCTTCCTGGGTGCGACACGGGCTCACTCGCACCCTTGGTCGCGCTGCACCTCGTGTCCAGACCGCGTTGAAACACCCTGCAGTATCGGTGCAGTTCACACACGCTTCCACTCGCGCTGCATCTCGTGCCTGTCGGCACGACCGGTTCACTCGCGCTTGGGCTCGCGTTACAACTCGCGTGTCTCCTCCCGAATGCTCAAACTCGATCATCGGCACTCAAGCTAGACTCATATCAATAAGTATATAATGGGTACTAGTGTTTCCTCTGAGAACTAGGACCACATCTAGATCATACAATTAAATGATGTAATGATTGAGATTTAATACAATAGTGGATGACAATTTTGTAAATAACAAGGCAAAAAATTAAGGAATGAGGGTAATTTTCGATCAAACCTTTTAATTTGATGATGTCACTAATTTAAAAAAAGAAACTTAAAAACTGTAAACTATCATCACTTGTTCGTTTTTAATCCATGATGCAAAAAATATACCAAATTAAAGCACTCTTCGTGGTCCTTTCATCTAAAATGTCGGAAGGTCATGCTTTGATGAAAAAATATAGACGAAAAATATAAAGGATAATTTTTATGCGTACTTAAGTTATGTAAATGCTTTCATTAGCTTATAATAATGTTTCGTCAGCATTATGCTAACGAAGCACTTGTCTTATGCTAACATAATGTATTCACTGTGCTAACGAATAATTATCATAATGCTAACGTAGTACATATTTATTAGGATTTATTCACTCTCAATTATAATTTATTACATCTCAATTAGAGTTTATTCTATCTCAATTATGATTTATTTTATCTAATTATGATTAATAATTATTTTTTAATTTAATTTCCTTTCTTAGTTCCTAGTTGATTATTAGGGTTTATTCCAACCAATTATGCTTTATAGTATATTGATATTGTCATATGCTAACATAGTGTATTCATAGTGATTACGAAGCACGATCATAATGCTAATGTAGTACATATATTTTATTGTTATGATTTTTTCGACTCATTTAGGATTTATCACATCTAATTAAGGGTTATTTCATCCAATTAGGTTTATTTCATCCAATTATAATTTTATTAAATCAAATTAGGTTTATAATTATTTTTTAGAATATATTTTTCGCTAACAATATTAGAAAATTTTAATTAACATCACGACAATGCTTGGTTAGCATGATGATCCTGTTATCAAACACTTCGTGTTTTTTATAAGAATTATCGAATTATGATAATGTCCTGCCCAATTTTTTTTTCAAATATTACATAATTACCATTGACTTTCCAATCAAATCTAAACCTTTGATTTTTAAGAATTGTATGATGTGAGATGCGGTCGTAATTTCTATACTAAGATTGATTTTCACTTAATCCTCCCCATATGTGTGTGTGTGTGTGTGAACAAGGAAGCTTGAGAATTGTTCTAAAAAGGAAATTTCATAAATGGTACAGGTTTGTTTAAAATAAAATTATCATAATAAAAAACATAAACAAATTAAAAGGCTTTAACTTCCAACTTCTTGTTAGAATAGTTATAATTTAATTACACGTATACTTTTATACTATTTTTCATATTATTCATTGATCTCGAATTTTGTAATATTATTATATCTATTAAGTATAATATTTTTTAACTGACTTGCATAATAAAATTATTCAACTCCAAAAATTAATTTTTGCAGAGAGTGCATCTAAAAGTATTTCCTAATTTTTGTTTTATAATCAATTATATATGATTAGTATCATATTCAAATCATATATGATTTTTCCCGTGTGTGTGTGCGCGCGTGTATATATATTACTATATGAAAAGATTTGCAATTGATTAATGTAATGACTATATATGAAAAATATTAATTATCACTTGTACTATATATATATATATATATATTAGTACACGCAATACACTTCAAATTGGTATGTATATATTATATAGATGCCTAATTTAATATATACAAATGATATATATACATTATTGATTTTGTAATTTAAATGTAAAATATACTAGAAATTTCAAGCAAGCAATTAATTATTTAAGGTACTTGATTACATAAACCTTATCATATATATATATATATATATATATATTATATAATAATGACTCCGCATGCATAAATAGATTTCCCGCCCATTTTCATAGTCCAAAATAGAAATGTAATCGTATATATTATTTAATTATTTTTTTTATATAAAAACCGTGAATATTAGTATATTAATTACTCTAGATATTCAATCATATCACACTAAATATTGCAAATCTAAATCTTTGCCCATTTTTAATATTTCAAATCTAAAGTTTCAACCATATTCATATCATATTTAGAGTAATATATAATTAATCTAAATATTCAATCACATCCCACTAATTTTCGAAAATATAATTGTTAGAATTTGTTGCCTTAAATACTGTGAAAAACAAAATCACGTGCAATGTTATATACAATGTTGTAGTCAATGTTACTCACATTACCGACAACATTATCACAGGAATTTTATAAATAGTTTGCACGAAAATAGCTTTAAAACACAAGCATAAAATAGCTTGTGAAAAAGGTCAAAATGCAAAAAATAGAGTTGATGTTGAAGCTAGTGTCAAACACTATGCCTTCAACATACAGTGGAAATTTAAAGAACAATATGCACAAAAATTAATTTTAAATCACACACAACACGTATGTGATTGCCTCAGGGCGAAATTACACTTAACTAGTGTTGAAAATTACAATGCTGATGTTGACCAGGTTCACTCCCTTGACAACACAACATACAATACAAGGAACTTATTCTAGTTTCACTCACTTGAATAATTCCTTTCAAAAACACTATCTAACATCTAGATAGCTAAATAATGTATCTACTTGAATAACTACTAACAAACAATCTAATCAGTACCTACACATACAACTAAGATAAAACCTGTCTATAGTTGATCGAAACAATAGATCTGATGTCGAGTTGAATGTTGACAGAGCTCTAGTAGACACAAATGCAAGCTTCAAGTTTTCTCACTACTCCAGCTGAGATTTTCTCTACATGCATCAATACTGCAGAGATCCAACAATACTTGAAAACGTAACTCCCTACAAAACACAACTAAGATATACAAATCTTAGTTGATCGAGACAATAGAGAAGATGTTCATCGCAATGTCGAAGAGATCTCTGACAGAAAAGTACAGCAGCCTTCAAGCTTCTCACGTTCACTCCGTGATGGTCTCTTTGGCTGGGTGACTCAAGCTTTGGATTTTCTCACTCACAATGGTGATATTTTCTCTGCTTGAGCAACCTCTCCAATTGTGAATTATGCTCCTTATAAACACTCTTCACTTGGATCGGTTGAAGGCCATGTCATCCTCTTGATCGTGGGTTGAAAATAACCTCCACCACTTCTATGGTTTGGAAGAAACCGCCCCTTATTGTGGCTGGAAGAAGAGATCACGTCCTACACCATTTCTCTAGAGTTCCAGCATGTTAATCTCTGAAAAGAAACGGTTAAATAGAAGATAACAAGATACCTAAAAAATAGGAGATAAAGTTTGACTAAATCAAACTTTATTTAAATATTAATATCTCAATCATATATATCCATTTATTTGAAATATAAATTTCATGGATATATTTGATTTAAAATATACAAACTAAAATATAGTTTATTAAAAATAATAAATAATAAAAAAACTAGGAAAGGATAAGATTAATCACGACGAATGTCACAGACACTGTCGTAGGAAGTCTGTATGACATTAAGTTCAACATTAAACATCAATGTCAGACAGCACTCAACAATCTCCCCCTTAATCTTAGCCTTTCTGCACAAAACATACAACTCGATGTATTATATACACTTAGAGTTGCAGCGAAAAAATAGAGATAAAAATCTCTCCCTTAAGGGTTACTCCCCCTTGAATTAATCATCATACAATGGGTAATTATCCCATATATAAATCAATGTTGAATCAACATATAAACAAGATATATGTAAGCATATATCAAAACATTAAGATGAATTAACATCAAAACAAGACATGATCAAAACTGGTCAACATCCAACCAAGATATCCCTTGATATCAAAACCAAGGATATGAATAAATCATATTCAAAAAACTATTAAAGAATAGAGCTTAGAAAAATACACGTTAAGTGTTACATAAATGATGTTAACATCAACTCCAACATTGAGAAATGTTACGGAGTTGATGACAGCATCATTTCCAACAATAATCTCCCCCTTAAGCTTTATTCTTTCTGCATAAAATTCATAAGTAAAGATATTGCCTTAAAAATATATTTGGGCAAAAAATTTAATAGACATATGCGAGCATATATCAAATACATTTTAAGATGAATTACACATCATCTTAAACACAAAGTAAGATGAATTAAAAAAAATAGATATCACATGAATATCAAAAACAAAGATGTATATTGACATACACATCCCAAAAATGATGTTCATTACATCAGCAAAGTAAAAACGATGTTCAGCACATCAGCAAAATAAAATAATGTTCAGCACATCAGCAAAATAATAGCGATGTTTAGCACATCAGCAAACATCGGCAAAATAACAGCGACGTTTAGCACATCAACAAAATAAAAGCGATGTTCGATGTTTTAGCACATCAGCAAAATAAAAGTGTTCAACGCTTACAAACCATAAAGAGTTAAACTCTTTAAAACATCAACCAACATCAGCAATCTACTCCCCCTTTTTGTGTAGAAAGACAGAGTTTGAAGTCTCCCAACACATCCACCATATCATTGTTCAGAGAATGTGATGTGGTGAATTAGAACATCTGGGCAGTATTGACTTCAGTATCTGTTCTATCATTAATCAGAACATTAGTAATAGAAGGAATAGATGCAAACAACTGAATCAATTGAGGTACCAATCCCCTCAGCAACAACGTTGTCAACATTAACATGAACATTGGCTTCTGGTGGGATAAAACAGAGAGTGCAGTGACAAATATATGGTAGATCCATAGTTAGATCTCCCTTATCATGAACAAACACTGCACTATACATGTTCTTGCATGAGAATTCAACATTAGGCACTAAGTTTAAAAAATATCCAATATAACATTAGCATTAAAAGGACAAAACTTAGTTACCATCTTCCAAAGATGTTTCTCCATAAATAAACATGCATATCATATTTCTTAAGGCTTAGCACTTCAATGAATTTCTCATATTTAATTGGTTATTGAGACGCAATTTGAGACACATCATGGATTGCATAAAAATAAACAAAAATTTGCTAAACGCATTTAGAAAAAAATAGAGAAAACCTGAGGAATAGGTATTGTCTATATTGAATGATTGAACATCCATTGCACTATCATGGTCAGAATAAGCTGAAAAGAAAAACTGGGCAGCTGCTGATGTTGAAACTGGTGTGTCCTGGACAAAGATAACATCCGCTACAACATTCAAATTCTGGATGTTCATATCAGCTTTGTTCCTTTCACTGCATGTTTTCTTTAAAAAAATGATCTTTTTCTCTTTTGATTTCTTCTCACTAGTGGTAGTCAGGACATCAGCTTCTTTAAACTTCTTCCAACTTGATGACAACATTAATTTCATGAAACCTCTTTTATATTGATAGAATGCATGATACCCATCATCATTTCTCCTTCAGCAGGATATATGTAACATTCAGTTCTGGATCTTTGGGGTTTCTAGCATCTCTCAAATGGATAACATTTAATGGCTTCAGATTCAAAAAGACTTGTTGTTGGAGACATCACCGAGTCTGACATTTTATCATTTTGCTTCACTATAGACAAATCTGGAGTATGAGACATTGTAGGTTCATCCATTTTAGCACCAACATGTTCATTCATGGTATGATTTGAAGTGACAGTCGATGTTGAAGTTGATGATGGAATTCCAACTGACTTCTCATACATGTCATTGAACATTGCAAATAACTCCTTTGGATCAGTCATTTTAACCCTATGAAGCTTTTAGAGAATAAACACTAGAGAAAATGATGAGAAAACATAAGGGTCAATCAAGAAAGAAGAGAAATTAAGAACCACACAAGAGTGTTTATGGGAAGAATTTTCTTAAACATTGGCTCATCACATCACCCTTCACATCAGCTAACTCCTTCTTTATCCAACAAGAGGTAAAACTCAAGTATCACCTTTTTAGAGCATATATCATTAATAATTCAAAAAGTACTATATCTTGTAAGGCCAGACACACACACTCACGAAAAATAAACAAATGCAAGACTATAAACTAAAAAGACAAACATGTAGTTTAATATAGATATAAATTTCAGAAACACTAATTTCGGGAATAACATCTCAGTGAACATTAGTTGCAGCACAGTCCACAAATTTCATTAAATTTTGATAATGAATGAAAATATCAATTTCTTACCTCTTTTTGAATAGAACACACTGTCGTATTGAACGCCATGTGTCTAGATAGAAATCGATTAAAAATGTATTACTTTACCACCACTTTATTTGAGTGCATCTTCGCTGCGAACGCCGTGCCCTGAGTTACTAAGTGATAATCATACATTTTCAGGAGAGTGCACATGATCTGTAACATCCAAGCCTCACTCTTGTGCTCCTAGTTTTATATCAAGGCAAACTATTCATCATCATACGTTTATACCGTGGACATTTCTCTAAAGAAAGACTCATCATTGAGATATTAAACACGATCAAAAAACTGCAAATGAAATGAATGTCTAAGATTAAACAAAATGCAACATGCATATGAGAAAAAAAAACACAAACAAATACAGATGTTGGATAGAATAGACACGACACATAGTCCAACATCGACTATGTAGAGATTACATAACACAGAAACTAAGAGATTTCCATAAATGATAGAATCTGTAGAAAACAACATGGGCCTTTATAAAGATATCTTCATTCAATTTTTCAGATGATATATATCCAATGCGAATGATACCTTTGTTCACCAAATCTCGGATAAAGTGATGACATATGTCAATGTGTATAGTGCAAAAGTGTTAGACCAGGTTCTTTCACATTTCAATTGCATTTGCATTAACACAGAACAAGGTCAACACTCTGATTGACATCTCATAATCATTCACAACAAAGCAAGCATATCCAAATACATGAAAGTATTTGAAGTTTTGCTTTCTCTGTTTCAAACTCTCATTTCTTTTCCACAAAGAAAAACCATGTTTCCAATGTGATATACAGTGACAACATCAGTACATAACACAACTTTTTCAGTAACCTTTTGGACTGCAACATCTCCTGTAGTGTCAGATTTTTCCCTTCTTTGCATAAACATCAACACAATCATCACTCTTAAATTTCCTGTCATGGTTAGTTAAAATACAAGAAACACTAGTACAAAATTGAAAACTCAAGATCAAGTAGAGTTTCTTGAAAGCTTTAAATACTTAAAAAAAATTCATGCAGGAAATCAACCTTAGAAACTCAGGAAAAATCATCAACTATAAGAAGGAAAATAATAATTTTTTTTATTCATGCTCTTAGTGACCAATATACCTATGACAACCATGTGCCAAAAAAAATAAAAAAATTAATCATATGTGCTCATCATTCAGATTTAATTTACACAGATAGAATGCATGAGACAACATATAAAAATAATATAACCCATGAGAATGCCAAAAAAAAATAAAAAAAATAAATGTTGGGTTCAGGATTTGTAACATTTGCCCCAACATCGACAAACCAAACACTACAACACACATGCATTGAGAGATTTCCGAAAGCTTGAAACTCTCTCAATATCAAGAGCTTTGCTCAAAATTCCAACTGATTGTTTTTCAGTGGATAAACATTCCAAACCAGATTTCCTCATCCATTTGAGATTCAAACTTTTATGATTTCTATGGATGTTGAATCTAATATTGGAAGACATTTTGGCCGACATTTTTTCTAGCAGCATCATGCAATTTATAACAAAAAAGCTTAATGTGACCAGGAGAAAAACAATAATGACACACACAATTCCTCTTTCCAATCTTAGATTTATCAAGTTTATGAGAATTTGTGTGACATGTACCACTAGCATTTCCTTTAACAAAAGAAGTACACTAAAAATTTTCATTCAAATCATTAGAAAATATTGTGGTAGAAGATTTAACTTGCCCAAGTTTGGATCTATCGATCTTATCAATAGACAATATCTTCGTGGGTGTGGAAGATCCTCTCTTCAACATCTCAAGAGATTGAGAAGCATTTTTGAATTGTTCCTTGACAGAAATCAAATCCTTATTTTTCCTTGTGAGGGTCACTTCCAAATTCGTCACTTGCTTCTTTATCTCTTCATTTTTCTTATTAAGTGACTCCATAACTTGGTTTTGTTTCATCCATTTGAAAAGAAGCTCATCATATGAGACTTTTACTTCTTCTATAACATTTTCAGCTCCAAAGTTGTCATGTTGTAGTTAATCTGACTCACATAAACTAGAAGAATTAAAAGAGTTTCTATGATAATTTTCAGAGCTTTCATACCTGTCAAATGTTGTCCTGGATGTTGAAACATCATCCAAACCAACATCAACATCTGAATTAGACTCATTGACTTTAGCAACAAGTAAGATAACTTGGTCATCTTTTTTTTCGATTCTGGATCTCCTGATTCATCATCACTCAAGTGATTGTTCAACTTCATCTTTTGTCTTTGCAATACAGCTTGATCGAAGATTCTCTTTGACTTTCTAGTTGGTTGAACATGGGCTTTGTCATTTCTTTTCTTCTTGTTCACATCTTTCTCCACATTGATGCCGACATCACTATCAATTGGACAAGAAGCTTCATTGGAAATTGCAGTTTTGAGCGGGCTAGAAAACATTATACCTTCAGTTGATGGACTTGGTATTGGTTCAAATTTTGATGATGATGTTGCTCCTTGAACTGCAACTTCTTTATGTCGTACTCCTATATATCCTTCAAAATGTTCTTGAAGAATATCCTACGCATGCTTGGCTGTAGTACACTTTGAGATCATTTTGAAACAATGAACGTCAACACAAACAAAAATATCATTAAGAGCCTTAGAGTGGAAGTTTGAAATGGTTTGTTCTTCAACACTCCATCGACTTTTAACCTTGTTGATGACTTCTCCAGCTTCATTTGTCTCTTTTGGAATAGACCATTCCTTCAAAACTGTCATCCATGCACGTTCATCAATAGATTTGATGTACATACGCATTCGAGCCTTTCATAAGGCATAATTTGTTCCAAGAAAATTAAGAACTGGTGGATGACATTGAGAAATGGAAACATCCATCACAATAAAAAAATCAACACAGTATACAAGCAAAACCGGATCGAGTACTTAGTGTGTCAAGTACCGGCTCTGATGCCACTTGTTAGAATTTATTGCCTTAAATACTGTGAAAAAAAAACCACATGCAATGTTATATACAATGTTGTAGTCAATGTTACTCACATTACCGACAACATTATTACAGGAATTTTATAAAAAGTTTGCACGAAAATATCTTTAAAACACAAGCATAAAACAGCTTGTGAAAAAGGTCAAAGTGCAAAAAATAGAGTTGACGTTGAAGCTAGTGTCAAACACTATGCCTTCAACATGCAGCGGAAATTTAAAGAACAATATGCACGAAAATTAATTTTAAATCACACACAACAAGTATGTGATTGCCTCAGGGAGAAATTACACTTAACTAGTGTTGAAAATTACAATGCTGATGTTGACCAGGTTCACTCCCTTAACAACACAGCATACAATACAAGGAACCTATTCTAGTTTCACTCACTTGAATAATTCCTCTCAAAAACACTATCTAACATCTAGATAGCTAAATAATGTATCTACTTGAAAAACTACTAACAAACAATCTAATCAGTACCTACATATACAACTAAGATAAAACATGTCTATAGTTGATCGAAACAATAGATCTGATGTCGAGTTGAATGTTGACAGAGCTCTAGTAGACACAAATGCAAGCTTCAAGTTTTCTCACTACTCCAGCTGAGATTTTCTCTACTTGTATACAATACTGCAGAGATCCAACAATACTTGAAAATGTAACTCCTTACAAACACAACTAAGATATACAGATCTTAGTTGATTGAGACAATAGAGAAGATGTTCATCGCAATGTCGAAGAGATCTCTGACAGAAAAGTACAGCAGCCTTCAAGCTTCTCACGTTTATTCCGTGATGATCTCTTCGGCTGGGTGACTCAAGCTCTGGATTTTCTCACTCACAATGGTGATATTTTTTCTGCTTGAGCAACCTCTCCAATTGTGAATTATGCTCCTTACAAACACTCTTCACTTGGATCGGTTGAAGGCCATGTCATCCTCTTGATCGTGGGTTGAAAATAACCGCCACCACTTCTATGGTTTGGAAGAAAACGCACCTTATTGTGGCTGGAAGAAGAGCCCACGTCCTACACCATTTCTCTAGAGTTCCAGCACGTTAATCTCTGAAAAGAAATGGTTAAATAGAAGATAACAAGATACCTAAAAAATAGGAGATAAAGTTTGACTAAATCAAACTTTATTTAAATATTAATATCTCAATCATATATATCCATTTATTTGAAATATAAATTTCATGGATATATTTGATTTAAAATATACAAACTAAAATATAGTTTATTAAAAATAATAAATAATAAAAAAACTAGGAAATGATGAAATTAATCACGACGAATGTCACAGACACTGTCGTAGAAAGTCTGTATGACATTAAGTTCAACATTGAACATCAATGTCAGACAGCACTCAACAATAATTATATACAATTAATCTAAATCATCAATCATATCCCATTAATTATATATAATTCTATAATTATATTCCTACATTCTAGGTTGATTATTTAACTATAAATAAATATATTAAAATTAGGAAAGTCAATATATTCCGATATACACCGATTTTAGCTCACCCAAATTTAATATCGTTATTTATTGGTTGTGACATTATAAAACTATGTTTACCTTTCTAATTATTAAGTGTTGAACACGGTAATATTCACATCAAGTTTTAAACATTCAATTGATATTTTTTCTTTTGAATTTGTATTGATTTTTGTTATTATTTTTTAGCACGATTTTATTGTTATTAATTATAAAGCAATATGTATGTAACAAAAATATAACAATACTAACTAGGGCTGGTAAAAAATATCGTCATACCGGAATACCGTCCATACCGTACCGAAAAAATACCAAAGATACCGATATTTACGGTATACCGGTTTTTCAGTAAGATATGATACCTTACTAGAATTTTAGGGTAAGGTAACGGTATGAATTTTTAAAAATTAAAGTATACCGACGTATACCGAAAGTTCGATATATCGTCATATATCAGTATATATCGTCATACCGTACCACGGTGATGCAACCAATACGATGCGGAAGCTACGGAAAGAACAACGACAACTGTTCACGGTCCACAAATTTACTATTTATATTTTCCGGTTTATGCTCACTAGACACTACTTAGGACCACACCCGCAATTGGACGGGGTCAATTGTAGAAGTAATAAGCTTAACCCGAGTCGATCTCTCAAGGAAGACTTTATGTGAAAGAATTATCTAAAGACTACACATGCTTTCAACAAAACAACTAAAATAAAATCTAAACATTCTAACAAGGGGGTTTTGATGATGAATATGCTAGGAATTCAAAATAGACAATAAGCAAGATAATTAAATGCAACAACACAAATTGAAACGAGATTAGAGGAAATAAGCTTGATTAAGGTATTAAGGCGTAGATTCTCTCAATGGTTTTATCACTATGCTTAAGTCAAGTTGATAATGCTATTCTCACAAATATGATAGACCCTTCCAATTAGTTTAACTTCAATTCCTGTCACCGTCTATCCGTTAAACCTCTCTTAGCTATATCATACAAGCAAGATTAACATATTAGGCTTAGGAACCCCATGCACCTAACGTTGAAGGAACCAATTTCCGGATTTAGATTCACAATCAAGACTCCTCTAAATCCTACCAATGTTCAAGTAGTGATCAAGTACCTAAACATGAAAAAGCACGATTCCAACAACAACAATCAACGAGAACAAGAATAGATCAAAACCACATCGATCCTCTACCCCTAATAGAGAGATTAGCCACTAAACATGCTTAAAACAACACATATATCATAGATGAAAGTCATTTCATAAATCAAATACAAATAACTCAAACTTCTACAATATTAAATATTCTTCAAGAGTTTTTTTGGGACAAATCCCCTCAAACATCCAAGAAATACAAAGGAAATACAATAGAAACCTCCTCCGAGCTTAGCTTCCGTGGATGGCTCATCATCGGGACCTTCTCGTCTTCTCTTCTCCTAGCTTGGCTTGGTTCCCTTTTTCTACTTTACCTCCTCTTCTCTCTTGTGAAGGTGATGGTGGAAATGGTGAAAGAAAATGGTGTAGAGATTAGTATGTGTGTGTGTATAGAGAGAGAGAATGGAATGAGATGATGGAGTGAATGGAGTGAATGGTGTGAATGATATGAGAGTTGATGAATGATGATCCCCCAAAATCTATTAGATATGAGAGAGGGAGAGAGAGAGAGAGAGGGGGGGTGATGGGAGTTGATGGTAAGAGATCAATTAATGAAGGGAATTTTATGGGAGATTTGGTGCCCAAATGTCCACTCTAAACGTTTAGGTAATAAAAAGCTATAAATTATAGGAATTAAAAATGCAGCTCAAAAGAGTCCTTAACTGATTAGAATCAGTTGGAACTGGAGTGAAAAGGAAACATGGGGGAGAACTAGACCCGAGAGGGAGAGGGGGGCAGTCCGCGCGCCGGCAGGCTGCAGGGCACCACGGGGGCTAACGCGGCGGGGTGCGATGGGGGCTAGCCCCGCGGGGGCGTGAGGCGCGGCGGGGGCTAGCCCCGCAGGGGCCTTGGGCGCGGCGGGGCTTGGGGGCGCGCGGCGGGGGCGCAAGGCTCTCGGCCTTTTCGCGGCCCGCCCGCGCTCCTTAGCCCGCCCGTGTGGGTGCTTTGTCCTCAAATTCTTTAGCAACCTTGATCTTCTTACTAAAATAATCCAACTCAATTACTCGATTTGCACTTGCCACCTTATTGCCGTAAAATACCTACTTTTATGATTAAAAGCTCAAGTTTTGCAACACTTGGCACAATCCACCATTAGAGCAATAAACACAAATAAACACATAAAATCAACACATAACAATTTAAAATTAAACAAAATAAATACTAAACACAATAAAATAAATAAATTAAAATAACACAATTAGACACTAAACAACAACTATAGATGTGTTTCAACCTAGAAAATAAATGAACAATAATGAATCAATAACCCAAATAAATTGATGGAAAACAACAAGAAACGAATTTAAATCACAAAATATCAAAAATCCGCAAATTAGCTCCTAAGAACCCTAGAAATTGACTCGATCAATTGGCATATCAGACGATGTTGGATTAAGCTCAAACTTTAACACAAGGTATAATTAATAGTCAGTAACAACATATCCAAAAATCAGCAAATTCGCATGTATGATTTGTGAGATGACTCGATGGTGATTTTAGGCAATTCAAGGCTCGATAAACACACAATTGAAGCTATATTTGAAAATCTGGTATTGGTGGCTATATGGACGTGGATGGTGGTGATAATGGATTATTTGGATGGTGTATAGAGGCATGGTGGTGGTGGAAAATGAAAAGATAGAAAGAAGCTTACCCGAAACGAACCTTGAACCTACAAGGATCCGAAACGCGCCTATGGAAATATCTTCGTGGTTGCCTAACCCGGATACTACTGGATATCCGAATGAGACTGTTGATTTCAAGTTTGAATTCGCCAAAAATCAAACTCTACGCAAGAACAATTGAATTCAGACAAGTTGAAAAGCGATACGCTGTATTTTCATTCAAACAAGCCTGAAAAACAAGCTGATCGATAATCCCTAATTAAATAACCTAAGGGACGAATTCTTAAGTGTTTTTGGGCCTAAGAATTCGAACTGGGCTAAAATAAAATAACTGGGTCCAATATCACCTAACAAGTTGTGATAATTGGGCCTGCTAATTAATTAAATCCCACAACTAAAATAATAGTCCAATTAAATAAAATAACTAATTAAAAACATATGGAACACGTCCAACATGCATGGCCACGACCTCTCAGCTGCAATTTCGGGTTCAATTTCTCAGTGCTAATCCCGGTCTCATCACACGGTATATGCCGAAGTGAAGGTATATACCGATATGCCGGTATATACCGTCATACTGTACCACAGTATATGCCGAAGTGAAATACTGTACTTCGAATTTAATATATATATATATTTACATATTTATAATATAATATAATATTTAATAAATTTATCATAAAAGTTATGTTTTGATATTTAATTTAATATCTAAATTATAACTAAACTTGAACTATTTTAAATTAAATGTGTTAGAATTTGTTGCCTGAAACAATGTGAATTATGGATGTAAATTGCAAAGTTAAATGTAATGTTAAAGCTAGTGTTACCACATTGCCTTCAACATGCAGCGGAAACGTAAATAGAACTTTACACAAAACAAGTTTTAAATCATACTCCTTACGGTGTGTAATTGCCTCAAGGCGAAATTCACTATCACAAGTGAAACACAAAAACAATGTTGATGTTGTCTCGGTTCACTCCCTTGACAACACTGCATAAAACATACAGAGGACTATCCTAGCGTCACTCACTCGAATAATCACTCAAAAAACAAACCTATCTAAACACATAGATAGATTACAATCAGTCACTCTAAATCCTAGACTTCTCTAAGTTGACTATCTAACCTACACACACAACTGGAATGAAAGTCTCCAGCTGATTGGGACGCTAGGCAGATGTTGAGGAAGATGTCTTGGACTTCAGAGATGACACTAGATGCAAGATTCAGAGCTTCTCACAAACCACGGTGATAACCTACTTGCATAAATGATTTTAAGGCTTGGAAATGCCTTAAATACTTCCTCCATCTCGGCTGGGTAGCTTCTCCACGATCCTTGATGAGTTGGATGCAAAACTACCGCATTCCACTACCCTTGCTGAACTGGACTCGAGATAACCGTCCTCTGCACTGTGTGGCACACGTTCTTCAACATCATGTAACAATGGCGGTTACTCCAGCTACCTACGTTCTCTGCAATGGTTAGTATCAAAGATGAAGTGGGAACATCACGTCCCTTGAAACTCGGAACAGATTCTGACCTAGTCAAAATCAAGCATAATCCACGTTTTAATTCGAAATAAAATATCTAATAAATCCCTTAAATCGTGGAAAATGATATGTGACAAAAATCACAATTTATTAAAATTAATTTAAAATAAATTAATCCAAAATACTAGGAAAGGATAAGGTTAGAGATCTGAATGTTATACTCGGTGTGACGAGAATGACGACAACATTAGATACGACATTGATCGCGATGTTATCAGCGAAGTGATAACATCATCTAGAACATGTCATGCTCAACAATCTCCCCCTTAAGATTATCCTTTCTGCACAAAACACAAAAACTCAATATATACAATTAGAGCCGCAGCGGAATACGATCAAAAATATTGGAGTTCAAAAACTCCCCCTTAAGGTCTGCTCCCCCTTAAGTGATTATCTGTAAAAAAAAATACAATTTTAGTGGGTATAATCCCCTATACAATACTATACAACATTAGTGGGTATTTACCCCTGTACAGAATAATTAGTGGGTAATTATCCCCTATACAGAATAAATGTTGAGAGCATTCTCAACATAAAACATCACATACTATAAGTTATGTGAAAAATAAAATATCAATGTTGAAAGCATTCTCAACATAAAAACATCACATATTAAAATATGCAAACATAATATATAGAGCAAAATCATCAACTAATGCTGATGAATAAAACCAAAATATTCAAGAATATCCAACGAGGATACCCAACAACCAAAATAACATGTGTCCAGCACATCACAAACCAACAAGGATGTAAACACATCCAAAATAAAATTGTGTCCAGCACAATACATACCCAAAAAAATAAATTGTTTTTGATAAAGAAAAATCATATTTTCTTCTTGCCCTTTACCTTAGCCACGGACTTTCCTGTCTTCTTCCCTTCAGCACCATCATCACTAGCAACTTCACCAGCAATCCCAGCAGCAGCAACAACATCTACTCCCCCTTTTTATGTAGAAAGAATTCCCCGAAGTGCTTGACGAAGCTCAACCATTGCATTGGTGAGCACTGTGCTTTGATGAATTAATGAATCCATCTGTGAGACATATGAATTCAAAACCTGCACATAAATTTTAGTCAAGTGCGAGGAAGCACTCGCTATATCACTTCCTGAAATGAGAGGAGAGAGTGCACAATCTGCAGCAACATCCTGGCCAACATCCCTTGATGCAGCTGTTGAACTTCGACCGAAGGTGTAAGGGAGATCAATTACACGATCTTCATTCCCTTTGGGCTTGGTGATAGAGATAGTTGCAGTTTTAGTAACTATCTTCTTCTTATTTGGCTTCACACCTTGGTCAACTAGGAGGGCATAGATGAGACAGAGAAATGGTAAAATGCTGACGGTGTTTGTCTTTGCAGCCGACTTCATCATGCAATCAAAAATGTATTCTCCGAGATTGAAGGGAATTTTTGTGCCAAGTTTAAAGAGCAAGATGGCTTGATCAACTGTGAGGACTGAAGTGTTAGTGGTGGGTAACCAATTACACACAATCAATTTGTGTAAAACAGAGTAGAAAAATGTGAGCTTAGAAGTGGAAATTTTATTAGTCCACTTAGTCACCAACCCACCAGTAACAGTCCCAACAATATCATCAATTAAGTCTAGGCTAACAACATCAGAATCATTACCCAGACCCAAAAATTTGTTGATCATCATGGGGTTAAAAACATAGATTTTATCTCGCATATAAACCTCCCCAAATTTGCTCTTAGACTTATCACCCATCTCAGGAGACACATTTGCATAAAATTCAGCAATAACATCAGGCTCAAAAGAAGACAAAGCAGTGACAGATTTCCAGAGACCTCTCTCCTTCAAGAAAACATCCATTCCATACTTCTTAAAACTAAGCATGTCAATTTGTTTTTTGACTCGCGTAGGGCGAAGAATGACAGTTTTATGAAGAGTTTTAGCATGCTGAGAATAGAACGTCTTACTGAATGCAGAGGAGACATCATGAGGAGAACCTGGAGGATAGACAGGTTCAGAGTCAGTAGAATCAACATCATCTTTGACATCGGCTGAATGAGTAGGAGTTGGAGAGACTATCTCCTTAGCTGTTCCAGAAGAGACCATCTCTTATGAAGAAGTGGGGGAGAGTTCCTTCTTTGTAGGGCCAGTTGTAGTACCATTTTTCCCTTTTCCTTTCAAAGTGTGTCCTGAAGTCGCAGGCATAGCAGGAACATCGTCCTCTGGTATCGCAGATAGAGATTCCTCTTATTGTTCAGCATCAACTTCCACATCAGCTACAACTTTGTCTGGAGAATTTTCAAGGGGGTTTTCTTCATCCTCGGACTCATCTTTCAATGACCTTGCTGATTTTTCTTCCATTTTCAGCGTTCTTCTTGCCTTTTTGCTCGAACCCTCACCGGCCTCTTCCTTGACAGACCCTTGTTGGCCGTGTAGTCATTTTGACTTGCGAGTAGGGCCACTCTTCTTTTTCTCAGCAAGAGCTTGAGTGTGTAGCTCCAGATCTGGGTCGATAGAGGTTTTCCTCTGCACCAAGACATATGTGTTGGAGAGGAGTGGGGTTTAGTACCATTATGGAGTCAGGAGCAGCAGTATCCACCATAGAAGCATCTGCATGGTCAGTCGGAGAAGATGAGGGTTTGTTGGACTCCGATTTGGGTCCTTCTGGAGTGAGTTCGGCTGTTGCAGTGACGGCAGGAGTTGATGTGGCGGAGGGAGTGATAGCTGATGTTCCAACAGGACCAGAGGCAGAGGATGGAGTGCCCATAGTCTTCTCGAACATTTATTTCATCATCTCAAACATGGCAGAGATATCCTTGGGTTCCGCCATTGATATTCAAGAAAAAAAACTTGAAGAAGCAGAAAAAAATAGTAGGAGACGAAGAGGCTTCGAGAGAGAGAGAGAGTGAGAGTAATAAAGAATGATTTCAGAAATGGGTTGATATATCTCTACACCCTCAAAAATCGGAACAGACCCCTGTCACATCACCCACTTTTTCTATTTTCCTTATCAAGGAAAATATTTAAATAAAACAGAATTAGTGGATAGGGATACACCATATCACAACGTGTATTTATCAAACAAATTCAAAAAGTGAATCTTTATAGGTCCCAAAATAGTTTCTGTTTTCCCTTTTTTTTATATATATAAAAGAATAAAAAGACGGAAATTACAGCAAAAATATAATTCTAGACATATTTTCTGACGATTATCGTTTCTTCTGCAATCTTGGTCACAACATCAGCTACAACACAGACAAATAGTGAACAAACCCAACTATAATTCACCTTATAGAATTACGGGTATTTCATTCACAAACACAGACATAGAATTTCAAGTAGTTGATTTTGTTAAATAAATGCAGAAACACAATAATTTCATTAAGTCAGCTTTGAATAATGCTTAAAAGAAATAACTAACATAAATAAATGCAAACGAGGTAAACAACTGATGTTTGATAAAAAAAACTCACATCGAGTTCAACATCAGTAAACAAAATGAACTAATTAAATAGAACACATTCCAAGAGACTTTCTCAAGGCAGAAAATCTCTCGAAATCAAGAGGCTTGGTGAAAATATCCGCTGTTTGATTTTCAGTGGATATGTATTTGATGTTTATGATCTCCTTTTCCACCAAGTCTCTGATAAAATGATGTCGAATGTCGATATCCTTAGTGCGTGAATGTTGAACGAGGTTCTTGGAAATTTCAATAGCACTAGCATTATCACACAGCAGGGTTAGTGAT
Organism: Perilla frutescens; assembly: GCA_026008535.1. Taxonomy (NCBI): domain Eukaryota; kingdom Viridiplantae; phylum Streptophyta; class Magnoliopsida; order Lamiales; family Lamiaceae; genus Perilla; species Perilla frutescens. The sequence continues at coordinate 38,811,665 of BRKX01000012.1, forward strand.
GAGCTTGTCATGCCATAGTCCTTCAGCATTTGATTCAGCCATAGCAACTGAGCACAGCAACTAGCAGCTGCAACATATTCGGATTCAGCTATTGACAAAGAGATGCAATTTTGTTTCTTACTTGACCAAGAAACAATATTGTTCCCTAAAAAGAAACAACCACCACTTGTGCTCTTCCTATCATCAACATCACCTGCCCAATCTGAATCACTATATCTAATGAGGCTGGTGTTGGTGTCTTTGCAGTATCTGATTCCAAAGTCGACTGTGCCAGCAACATATCGAATTATTCTTTTAACAGCCTTCAAGTGTGACTCCTTGGGTTGAGCTTGGTATCTAGCACAAACTCCAACACTGAACATGATATCAGGTCTGCTGGCAGTCAAGTAGAGCAAGCTACCAATTATTCCTCTGTACATTATTGGATCAACATTGACTCCAACATCGTCTTTGCTCAGTTTTTCAGAGGATCTCATTGGTGTTTTCATGGGCTTTGCAGCTTCAAGTCCATAGCGCTTGATCAAACTTTTGGCATACTTACTTTGGGATATGAAAATCCCATCTTTGTCTTGCTTGATTTGGAGACCAAGAAAGTAAGCCAATTCGCCGACCATGCTCATCTCAAATGTGCTGCACATTGCATCAACAAACTCCCTAAGGAGATTAGAACAGGTGGATCCAAATACAATATCATCAACATAGATTTGTACAACAGTGATGTGTTTGTGAATCCTTTTGATAAACAATGTTTTATCTACCACGCCTCTTGAAAAACCAAAGTCAATTAAAAACTCGGTAAGTCGAGCATACCAATCTCTAGGAGCTTGTTTAAGCCCATACAAGGCCTTGTGTAGTTTCAGCACATGGTTTGGTTTTTCATGGCATTCAAAGCCTTTTGGTTGTTCAACATAGGCTTCCTCATTCAAAATGCCATTCAGAAAGGCACTTTTGACATCCATTTGATGCAGTGTAAACCCGATGTGGCGAGCAATGGCAAGTAGGAGACGGATAGACTCTATTCTAGCAACAGGAGCGAATGTTTCATCATAGTCTATTCCTTCTACTTGTGTATAACCTTGTGCCACTAGCCTAGCTTTGTTTTTAACCACATTCCCAGACTCATCAGTCTTGTTCTTAAAGATCCATTTAGTTCCAATTACATTTTTATTTTCAGGCCTTGGAACTAACTCCCACACATTATTCCGAACAAATTGAATCAGCTCATCATGCATTGCTTCTACCCAGAACTCATCTTTTAATACTTCTTTGACATTTTTAGGTTCAACACTGGATAGAAAGCATGAAATGGACACAAGGTTAATAACTGATGACATGCAAACCTGTTTGACCAATTCAGCAACATCGGCTGAGCTCTTTGTTCTGGTTTTGACTCCTTAAGATCCATCACCAATGATTTGGGATTTTGGGTGATCTCTTTTGATTTTCCTTGGAGGATCACGTCTTGGTTCATACTGAGCCAGTGGAAGATGGTCATCATCACTTTCAAAGGAGGATTCTGAGTCTGGTGTTCGAGGTGATGTTGATCCCTTTGCTGAGGGAGAAGAACCATAGGATTTGACATCAGGACTTCTCGTAGGACTTCTGGTAGTTCCACTAGGCTCCTTATCAGCAATATCTGGTTCATGGAGGAGAAAAGACACATCATCTTCCTCAGATCTAGTTGCCAGGCCTGCAAGATCATCAAACACAACATTGACAGATTATTGCACAGCTTTGGTTCTTAGGTTAAGAACACGATATGCTCTGCTGTTTTGAGCATATCCCAAGAACAATCCTTTATCACTTTTAGAGTCAAACTTTCCAAGGTAGTCTCTGTCGTTCAGGATGTAGCAGACATATCCAAACACATGGAAATATTTGAGATTTGGCTTTCTTTCTCTTAGAAGCTCATAAGGTGTCTCTTTTCTTCCTGGTCGAAGATAGACTCTGTTCCCGATGTGACAGGCTGTGTTGACAGCTTCAGCCCACAGCTTCTTCGAAAGCCCTTTAGCCTGTAACATTGCACATGACATTTCCTGCAGAGTTTGATTCTTTCTCTCCACTACTCCATTTTGTTCAGGAGTTTTGGGAGCTGAATACTCATGGAGTATTCCTTTCCTTTCACAAAAGTCATTGAATGCAGCATTCTCAAATTCTCTTCCATGATCTGTTCTGATGCATGCAATGTTGGTGTCAAATTGTAAACACATTGTAATGTTTCAGATTTTTCCTGCAGGAATTCAACCCAAGTGTACCTTGAGAAATCATCAACAATGACAAGTATGAAACTCTTACCACTCATACTCTTTGTATCGACTGGTCTCATAATATCTATGTGTAAGAGTTGAAAACATCTTGTTGTTTGACAACCACCCAGGCTTTTGTGAGGAATTCTGGTTTGTTTTCCTTTTTGGCAGGCACCACATACAACATCGTGATCAACATTCAGCTTTGGTAGGCCACGGACAGCATCCGGCACAATTAGTTTCTTCAAATTTACCATGCTCATATGACCGAGCTTTTGATGAATCAACTTGGTTTCATCATTAACAGTCATGTTGCACGTTTCATCTTTGTCAGCATGGTAGCAATTATCAAATGCACGGCTACCAAACATTATACATTTGTCCTGTTTGTCAAACACTTCACAAGTATTTTTATCAAACTTGACATACATACCATCATCACAAAGCTGCCTAATACTGATCAAATTTGTTGTCAGTCCTTCAACATGTAGAACATTTTGAAGCTTAGGAAAATGTTTAACATTCAATGTACCTTTTCCGACAATGTTTCCTTAAGCTCCTCCTCCGTAACTGACTTTGCCTTTGTTTGAAGTGGTATATTCTTCAAGAAACTCCTTATTGCCGGTCATGTGTCGAGAACATCCACTGTCGAAGTACCATGTTCCGGCAATGTTAGCCTTCAGTGATGTGTACACAACATTGCATGTAACCTTCATCTTTTTGGACTTCATCTGGTTCTTGTTCTTTGATACGATCCCTGATGTTGTTCTCCCGGTCGCAACATCATCGTGAAACTTAAAGCAATGTGGTTTGATGTGTCCCGGCTCCTGACAGTAATGGCACACATATTTTTGAACCTTTGAGCCCTTACATTTCTTCTGATCATCATCTTCAACATTGCTCCCTGTAGACATGTTTGGGTTGTTCTCCTTCACAAATTTCACAACATTGTGATTTGAGGAAGTCATGGAAACTTTGTTTGAGAATCCCAGTCCAGCCCTGTCTGTCTGTCCCAATGTTAAGGCTTCATTTAGGACATTCGTTTCTTGATTCCATTTCTGAAATGTTCTTGAGGTGCTCTCCACTTTCCTCTTTAGTTTAGTGATTTCAACATCACTCCTGGTGAGTCTAATTTCCATTCCCACAATCTTCTCTCTAAGACACCGATTTTCTTCTATAAGAAATTTCAGTTCTTTGGATTGAGTTGTCCATTGATTGCAAACTTCATTCAGAACATCACTGAGCTCTTCAAGAGAGGCAGATAGACGTTCTTCCTGTGGATTAACCTCTCTGATCTCAGAAGTATGATTAAACTCATCCAGTAGAGTCATTTCATACCAATTAGTAGTGTTGGGAGAGATCTCAGTGGCTTTATCTTCAACACCTGGGAGAACCTCATCTTCAATTTCACATTCTTCAATGTCCAGACAATCAAGTTCATCAATACCATTCAAGGCATCAATAATCCGGTCGTCTTCCTCTATGATATTGATGAACAACAATCTCTGATCTGAATCATTTTCAATATCAGACTCATCACTGAGAACAACATTAAAATTATTTCTGTCTTCTTCGTGCTGTTGGACATTCATTTGAATAATGTCCATACCCAGAGCATGCTCTACATTGAACTGAATCAATGTCTTTCCCAGTGTCAGCGACTTCCTTCTTGACATTTGATCTTCCAGAATTTGATGTTGATGAGGATGGAGAGTCAAACAGCCGCCGAGGTTTGATATTTGGGGGGCTTTTCTTCATGGAACGAAGCAGTGAGTTGAACTTCTTTGTCAAGAGTGCAACACTTAGATTCTCTTCCTCATTGATTTCCTGAAGACTGTCAACATCATCATGAACATCAGATGACACAGTTGTTGTCTGGAGAGCAATTCCCTTTGAAGTTGAGTTTGCTTTCTGATTTTGCAGGTTCATCTCAAATGTTAGCAAGATGCTGACCGCTTCACTCATACTCATGGTTCCTACATCATGTGCTTCTTCAATTGCAGAAATTTTCATATTGAATCTTTCTGGGAGAGTTCGAAGCAACTTGCTAACCATGTTCTCATTAGAGATTGGACTCCCAAGAGCGGTAGATTGATTTGAGATCTCACATAATTTTTCAGCATAAGATGAAATAGTTTCATCTTCAAAAATGCGCAAATTTTCAAATTTTGATGTGAGCAATCTCAGCTTGGTCTTCCTAACACTCGCAGACCCTTCACAATGTTCCTGAAGAATGGTCCATGCTTGATATGCAGTAACACAATTGCAAATCATTTTGAAGCATGGAACATCGACTGAAACAAAAATCACATTCAGAGCGCGAGCATTAAAATTTGAGATTATTCTCTCATAATTTGTCCATTGAGATTCTGGAGTTAACACAAAATCTCCATTCGGACCTTCTATCCTAGGAGGGTTCCATTCTTCAATAACTGTCATCCATGCTCTTTCATCGATAGATTTGATGTAGATCTTCATTCGAGATTTCCACATAACATAGTTACCACCATTACTATCTAGAGCAGGAGGACGACATTGATTAATTTGAATATCCATCACAGATTTCAAACCTATCTAAACACATAGATAGATTACAATCAGTCACTCTAAATCCTAGACTTCTCTAAGTTGACAATCTAACCTACACACACAACTGGAATGAAAGTCTCCAGCTGATTGGGACGCTAGGCAGATGTCGAGGAAGATGTCTTGGACTTCAGAGATGACACTAGATGCAAGATTCAGAGCTTCTCACAAACCACAGTGATAACCTGCTTGCATAAATGATTTTAAGGCTTGGAAATGCCTTAAATACTTCCTCCATCTCTGTTGGGTAGTTTCTCCATGATCATTGATGAGTTGGATGCAAAACTATCGTCTTCCACTACCTTTGCTGAACTGGACTCGAGATAACCGTCCTCTGCACTGCGTGGCACACGTTCTTCAACATCATGTAACAATGGCGGTTACTCCAGCTACCCACGTTCTCTGCAACGGTTAGTATCAAAGATGAAGTGGGAACATCACGTCTCTTGAAACTCGGAACAGATTCTGACCTAGTCAAAATCAAGCATAATCCACGTTTTAATTCGAAATAAAATATCTAATAAATCCCTTAAATCGTGAAAAATGATATGTGACAAAAATCACAATTTATTAAGATTAATTTAAAATAAATTAATCCAAAATACTAGGAAAGGATAAGGTTAGAGATCCGAGTGTTATACTCGGTGTGACGAGAATAACGGACAACATTAGATACGACATTGATCGCGATGTTATCAGCGAAGTGATAATATCATCTGGAACACGTCATACTCAACAAAATGTAATAAATAATAATTCTCTATTTTTCCGATCAATAAAATTAAAGTTAAAATGAATAACCAATAAAAATCAAAATATAATAATGTATACGTAAATTATAAGATATAAAATTATTTCAATAGAATAAAAGATAAATTAAATTATATAATGCATAATAATCTTTTATTATTCTTCAATTTTTAAAACTAAAAATTAACAAGAATGATTGAAACGATTAAAAGAAAATGAGATATATTATATAAAAATATAATACGTAGTTTGTTCATCGTAAAAGTTCATAAACATATAATATTTAATATAAATTAATAATTAAATTATAACTAAAAATCAAACAATGTGAAATCAAATGTAATAAATAATAATTATATTATTTTTCAATCTTTAAACTATAAGTTATGATGAATGGTCTAAACATTTTAAAGAAAATGAGTTATACTATTCAATAATATCATATTTAGGCCTTAGTATGTTTATTATGAAAGTTTTGAAAATTATTAAATTTCATATAATTTAATACTTAAGTTATAACTACAAATTCATCAATTTCAAATCAAATGTTATTGATAACCTTTTATTCTTTTTTAAACTTTAGACTAGAAGTTATGATGAATAGTAAAGAAAAATATACTAAAATGAAATATTATATACAATATTATAATACTTAGTATGTTCATCATAAAAAATTTGAAAAATATTAGGTTTCATATAATTTAATACAAAACTCCTAACTAAAAATTGAACAATGTGAAATCAGATGTAATAAATAATAATGTTATATATTCTTCTTTATTCTTTAGACTAAAAGTTATGATGAATTATTAAAAAAATTAAAATAAAATGAGATATGATATAGAATGCTATAATACTTAGCATATATCCATCATAAACATTTAGGAAAATATTGTATTTCATATAATTAATACAAAACTCCTAACTAAAATCTGAACAATGTGAAATCTATTGTAATCAACAATAATCATATATTCTTCTTTAATCTTAATTTAGACTAAAAGTTATGATGATTTATTGAGAAAATTATAATTAAGTGCATTATTTAAAGTATTTATGTTTATATAAATGAAGTGTATTATTGATTAATGTTTCTTTATGCATGTATTTTTTACTAAATATTTTTTAGCATAACGATAATTTCGATATACCGTGAAATGTCGGTATGATGCAGACCGAAATATGAGTACAATAAGGTATACCGAAGTAAGGTATGCCGAACTAAGGTACGGTAAGGTATACCGAAATAAAGGTATGGTAAAGGTATGCATCATGTGTCATACCGAACTTAAGGTATATCGAACTAAGGTATACCGGAGGTAAAGATACGGCAACGGTATGATTTTTGTCATACCGTAAACTAAAGTAAGGATAAGGTATGACATAAAAAGTAAGGTATGCAGTACCTTGACACCCCTAATTCTAACAAATTATGTTTTTGATGGCAGGATATAGATTGAAGAAAAATCACAATTCGTTTATCTTAGCTCATCATGAACTTGTGCATCGCGCAAATGAATTAATAAGGCTTCATTTCACATTTTACTATCAAAAGGTTGGTGCATATTTATTTTTATAAATCATAAAAAGAGTGTAATACCTCCATTATATTTAAACATATTTACATGTATATATATAAGATCATTCACGCTCTACAATTTTATTCATGTATATATTGCTTTAGTTTTGCCTTTTTGAGATCTTTTATGCGTTTTTGTCATGATTTGGAGTAGATTTTCTAATGGGGATTGAACATAAACTCGGAGATAAAGATTCACAATACCGTGTGATCAATGCACACATAGTCAAGAGAAGCAATTGTGTGTGAAAATAAAATCGAAGATAAGCATGAAGATGGAGGCTCTTATAGATTAGAAGAGTTGTAGTCTTAAACTCAACAAATTAACTTCTTTTTTTCTATTTTATAAGTTGTAGTAATTCAATTAGTCACACATTCTTTATTATGTAATGTTAGTTGGAGAACGTCATTAGTTAGTTCATTATCCAGGTTGCTTTTTTATGCACTGCTTCATTCCTTTAGAGGTGTTTCAGTAATATATTATTTTTTTTTCTTTTTTTTTATGGATGGAGGATCGATCCATGCTATATTTGATGTTTGTAACTTTATTGTAATTTTACAGCTGCTCTTGATTCGTTGTTGTTGTTGTTGTTATTATTATTATTATTATTATTATTATTATTATTATTATTATTATTATTATTATTATGTAATTTTAGTGTTTATCATATAATAAACTATAATATTTTTAGCATATTTATTTATCATGCTATTTTCTAGAAATAATTCAGTGTTATTTTATTAATTTCTCATAACTATGGTAGACTCAAGAAACATGAAGTATGCATCTAAATAAATGGAAAAGTAGACGTTCTATTGAAAAATAGGCGAAAAATCAATAAAAGCGTGTACAATTTTTATGCTCTGGTATATAATTATGTAAAAATGACTAATTGAAAATGTGTGATATTTATTTTGTTCACATTTAATTTATATTATATAAACTGTACACATTAAATTACCTCTCTAAATGAATATATATCTAATTATGATATTTTTTTAATTTTGTACTTAGTTTTGGACAAACAATCATTCATTTATATCTATATATATATATATATATATATATCTATATAATATATACACACACCTTACATATATTGCTTAGAATAATGTCCTAGTTAATGTTCAAGCACTTTAATTAATACATATATACAAAGATTACATTGAGTATATAATTAGCATAATTATATGCAATAAAAAATTATTCCATATCAGTAAAATTCGTTAAATATTCGTGTATTACTAATTTATATATATATAGGCTATTGAAATCTATCAAAATATTCAATAGTCTATTTATTGTGGCCTCTTTTTAAAGAGGGGGGAAAATATATTTTGAGATGGTGAAGCATTGCCATCATTTTCCAAAGTAGAGAAATAAGAAAACAAAAGCCAAAGATGAGAGTCTTAAAGAGGTAAGAATCACTTGATTTTCCTATATAAATATTTATTTTTCAATTCATGCGTTGATTTAAAATTTTATCAGTGAAGATGAATTTCAACTACAATTATTTGGACCCGATATGAATTTGGGGGCTGAAAATTGAATGTTTCAGAATAGGTAGAATGGATTTATGAAAAAAAATTTATTTATAATTTTTTTTTGTAGGGATATTAAAGAACAATAATTTTCTGTGAAGATGAACGAGAAAGAAGAGTATTGCAGAATGATAGACAATATTATTTGGCCATCTATAATGGGTCGGTCATTTTGGCCCAATTTATATTATTTTTGTATGATAATCATTTTTGCTTAGATGAAAATAATTAAACGTGTTTAATAGTTAACTGATGTTTAATCACAATTCACTTGCTAATTAGTAATAAGCAATTTTAGTTGACTTAAAAATAAATAAACAAATAAAATCTACATTTCCCTATATTTTATCAACTACTGACCAACTTGGCCTACCACATGAGATTGAGTGATTGCAGGTGGAGTTTGAGTTCGTGAGGCAGAAAGAGGAATCGAGGTGGCAGTGATTGAGTTTGTAAACTTATCTTAAAATATTGGTTATATTTAAAAATTAAAAGTAATACAAAAATTGTAAAAATAGTAGTTTGACCAAATATACTATAATTTTCAAATAATAAAAAATATATTTATGTATAACAAAAATTTTAGAAAAATAAAAATAAATCAAACATTCATTCTAAGAAAGTGTACTTCACTCTCCAAAATGTGATTTTTTTCATTAATTATAACATAACATGGGGCACTATTCATTGAACGTTGGGGGTTTTATGATTTTTCAGAAAAATATGAAATTTATCCCGAGAAAGAGGATACCACCACTAATAAATTTGATTGACACGATTAAATTAGTTGCATATATACGCAAAACTTACAAATATGATCACTGTTCACAACTGATTGTTTTGTTTATATAATTGCATTTAAATGATTGAGTGAGTTATGTGATAGGATTTCATGTGATTCGGGGGGTAATGGAGTCATCTGCCTAGGCCCTATAGCATCTTGACCTCTCATCCAGTTTTTAGGCCAATTCCCCCTTCGTAATATCAAAAAATGAGATTCTTGCCCAATCCGAATTTGCTACTTCAATTATTACCAAACTAATACCTATTATGTTTAGCACTTCAAATGCATATGTTGCATATAATGTAAATTCTGTGATGATTGTAAATGTTTTTATGATTTCCAAAATTTAGTCTTGATGCGTTTTAATTACAAATCAATGAAGAATGTCATATAAAAAACTACTCTGATTTTTATACGGTTTACCTTTTTTTATATAGATTTGTGATAATATGTTCTAAAAAAATGTGTTGTTTACTAATTATATATTATCTATCTATATAATATATAATAACGACTCCGCATCCGGAAATAGAAAAATAAAATTTCCCGCCCTTTTGCACCTTCCAATACTGAAAATTCTTTTTTTATATTAAAATATTTTTTATTTTCTTTGTAAATTATTAAATATAAATATTTTCCATAAATATAAAAATCTTATCACTTAAAATTTTAATATATAGTACTATTCAAGTTGTCTGCATAAAAATTAACAATATCTACTATCACATAATATTTTTATTTTATTTGTAATACTAGATATATATAGTGACGTATAATTAACATATATATTGCATAGATATCTGCTTAAATATTGAGTACCAATATTGTGAATCAATAAACTATGGAATCGATTTATATGCATATCCTTATCAACTATGGAAATTATTTATATAGATATCCTCATAATTAAATACTACCTCCGTTTCATAATGTTTGTTGTTTAAGGGTTTTTTTTTTTAGTTTTCAAAATATTTGTTGTTTTATATAATTTGACATCCTCTTTCCCAATTTTAACCCACTCAAATCCTACAAGATTTTTTTATTCTAACTTACCTATAATATATGAAGAGAGAAAAATATATGGAGAGAGAAAATATTGTTATTTTTTAGGAAAATATAGATGAATTAGATTTTATGGCATATATAAGGGATGAGTATATTTGTCCACGAAATTAATTCTTAATTCCAGATAAAAAAAAAATAAAACAACAAACATTATGAAACGGAGGTAGTATTAATTATGGTGTATATATGTTATGCATATTCCTATAATATTGTGTTGCACAAATGTGACTCGATCACCTATGGAAACAATAAGCCGGTCAATTTAGTTTTATGATTCCTAATAACATAATCAAGTTGCGGGTTGTTCGTGTATATAAACATCTCTGATATGAAAGATTCAAGATGAATAATTCAACTTATGAGTTAGTTTTTCATGATCGCCAAGGTTCAAGATGAATAATTCAACTTATGAGTTAGTTTTTCATGATCGCCAAGGTGACCAGATCCATAGGAACATTCACAGAGAAAACCTTGCACATATCGAACTCCAAAAAAGGTAAATTGTATGCGTTTTTGTATTTCGAAATGCAAAACAATATGATGGGCCACAAAACAACACCATCCGTGTTTAATTTTTTTTCTTCATCTAATACTTGAGCAGTCCATTTTCCTGATGATCCGACTTTTCAATAATATATGTTTGATTTTCGTCCTTTCTCCACATTAATGAACCCCGCACAATCATATGAAAGTATGTTGTTTGATATTATTTAAATATTTTTTAGTTAATGCGATTCAATTTTATTATATTCCAGTACATTGATGCATATTAACATATTTTGTTTTACCAGATATTATAGGCAAGGTCGAAATAGTTTTTTATGAGCGAGAATTAACGATAAATGACCATCCTGTAAAGTTGGTGGATGCTGCTAGAAAATATTTTTTTGAATATTTATTTGTTATATATGTTGTATTATTTTTATAACAAGTTGTTTTTCCATTTTAAGAGTCAACATATATCTTACACCCTTTGATATGAGAGGATTGCTCAAATTATTAATGTTCTCTAATCTACATCAAAACATCCATTTATTATAGTTCTCCAGCTCGCTCGAGCTAATTAATATGAGTGTAACATGTATTTTAATGATTCAGTCTAAATACATTGTCACTTTACATTCAATCGTGCATCTATATTTAATTTTACAAAAAAAAAGAAGAAAAGAAAAAATTATGACAAATAGTGTTGGTTATTAGCTTTCGTCGGTTGTTGAAAAGTGTAAGTGTAAGAAACAACAATGGACCTAACCAAATAATATTTTCGGCCCTTCAATTATTTTTTTAAACTAATGTTTTAATTACAAGTTATTTTTGCCAATATTTTTCCCCATATTGCAATTCTTCTATTATATTTTCAATTCAATTATTGATAACTTTTAAAATGAATAGTTATTGCATGAATTCTAATTTTAAAGTATTTAATTATTTCTAATATGCTACATATGATGTGTTGAGTTTAGGGTCTTTCTGTTAAATTTGCTTATATTTACTCTTTTACCTCCGATAATTTAATTTGATATGAAAATAATATAATAAAGCAATCCATTTTTTACATATTGAACTTTATTTTTGTTGGTTTATATTATAATTTGTATTAGTTAAAATATATTCACAAGTATTTTTTTTTATCATTATTAGTATTGATGAGGTTAAGTTAAATTTTAATACTAGCGTCACAATAATAATTAATTAGTTATACTCTTAGAACAATAATATGTTTTGTCAGATTGGTGGGGATGGGGCACTTGACAATTCCTATTACGTACACTCTCTATGTTATATTTCGTGTTACACTTTATGTATTTGTTTATATATTTTTTTATTCAATTATATTTTTTATGATTTAGTTTAATTTTAAGATTATTCTTTAGGGTTCACCCTAACTAATTAGGGTTTATAATTATTTTTTAGTATTTCATTTTTAATTTTTAATTAATAATTCATTATTATGGTTGATTAATTCAAAATTAAATTTTATAACTTTTTTAATTCATTTTTTGTTGATAAATGTTGACTATGATTATTTATGTTATTATTGATTTTTATTTTATAATAATAATTATTAAAATAATAAATTTATGGTGAAATATGGAATGAAACACATAGAAATGTAATAGGAAATTTGAAACCGGGATGGAGGTATAAGTTTTTGGTTAAAATTTGATTTATAGTGATTGGTAGATCGAAAATTAAGAGCTACATTTTTAAGTTAAAAATAAATAGTAATTTATATATGGTTTAATGAAAATTTAATATTTATTACTAAGTTTAACGATACAACAAAATTATTAAAATTAATAACAAAATTATAAAATAAGTAATCAACAGGGTTCTATAATTTATTTTCATATTTCTCACCCGAATCATCATATTTTCAGAAATAGAAACAAATATATTAAAAAAATTAATAAACCAAAAAAATATAATGCAAACTTATCATTTTCATTTTAAGTTTAGGAAAGGGAGTGCCGGAACAGTAGATTTTGAATTTGAAATGTGTTCCTTTTAGATGATATTATCCGAGGGACTAATAAACACTTATCTTTAACATATGCAGTATTTTGAATTTGTTATATAAATTTTAATTTAAATATTTTATTTTATTTATGTTCATATTTATAATTTCTAAAACAATATTACAACAATTATACATATCTTATCTGTGCATTGCACGGTGGGTCATTCTAGTTATTATCTCATAGTACAACCACTATTCAAATATTAACTCAATGTTACTCATTATAATACCTCCGTGCATCGCACGGGTGAAATGCTAGTAAATCTAACTAAAAATAGATCGATTAACATATCTGTTTCACTACACAAATTGAATACTATAAATGAATTCATTACCAAAAAAAAAATGATAGTTACATTTGGACGAAAAGAATTATTACACGTAGAAAAATATGTTATTGTGCTTTTTTGTGCTTCGATTAAGAGATTTTTGTTGTAGTGCTATTCGATCCAATTATCCACTTTGGATTTCGTAATTCCTTGCTGAAAATGTTCTCAACGAACTCAGCATATATTTTGTCATGCAGAGGAAGTCTTGTTTTACCATTTTAAGATGAGCTAAATAACATATTATTATTTCATCTACTAAAAATGGACTACCAAATTAATAGCAATTGAACTAAAAAAATACAAAAGAACCACGATTTCATATATATCCTTCAAGAGTGGGGATACCCCATTAAAAAAGAGTTCCAGAGCAAAAATCATTCAGACATAGAATGATCAAAATGACCAACCTATTGAACTACTAGACACTAAAAATAAGACAACATATTTTACCGCCATCTTAATCTCTAATAATTAGAATTTCTACTTAAAAATATAATGATTTCTCTAAACAAACATCAAACAAAAGTATATATGATACTAACTAGGAGATCGAATCAGACGATCATCAACCCAAACCACAGGAATATGGGAAATCTTGGGCCAATCAGAAACATCAATGCCTAATTCTGGGCAATGTCGAATACTTAATGATTGTAGCTTGGTGAGACGTTGCATTGCATCTAAAGAGGCTAAACTCCTTAACTTTTTGCAATTAAGTAAGTATAATATCTCAAGAGATGAGAGGCTTCCAAACCATTCAGGCAATTCCTCCATTCCAAAATCATGTAACGATAGCCAAGAAACACAAGTGAGATGTTGAATTGATTCCGGCAAACATTGCCAAGATTCCATCCCCTTCAAATCTAGCCAATCAAGTGAGTGACAACATCCTTGCAATATGCCATCAACAATCTCTTTAATGGCAACATCCATCACTAATTTTCTCAAGCTACCAAAATGCCAAATCTCAACGCAAAGACTAGGCATGAATATAGGAACACCAAGAATCTTCAATTCTCTGAGACGAGGTGATTTTGCAAGGCAGCCAATTAAACTAGGTAGATTCTTTAGGCTCTTTAACTCCACCAATGACACTGTCTCGAGTGACGGGGTTGACGACTTTGCCATTTCAAGTGGCAAATCTATCAACTTCGGACATTCATGAATTTCCAAACTACGAAGGGATGTGAAGCTTCCTCTGCTGTTTGGATATGCTATCGACTTTAGATTTAGACAATCCTCTATAATCAGCTCCTCTAGAGAACTGAGGGTGTGTAGACCATTTGGTAATTCTATCAACTTCGAGCATTTGCTAATCTTTAATTTGGTGAGATTCTGATTGTTGTAGAATAACCAATCTGGGGGTCTTTCCAGTTTATCTAACCCTTTTATGCAAAGGGTCGTGAGCGATGTTAGTTTGATCCCACATATGTTTTCCAAATGCATGTAGCTCTCCATCGTAGTGATTTCTAATTGTTTGAGGCATGACGAGAAATAACTTGGAGCACTCGTCAATTTCTTGCATTTGTTGATCTTCAAATATTGAAGGTGAGGAAATACCTTCACTTCACACAATTGAGTTTCAATTGCACTCGGAAAATCCACTTCTTCCCATTCTGTTAGTTCCAACATATCTAACAATGTGAGCCTTTCTAGCATTGGAAAGACAATAGTTGTCTCCTTGTCCATCCCATAGAATGAAGACTTAATAGACTTTACATTCCCTAAATCTTCCAAATACAAAAACTTGAGGTTTGGCAACTGCCCCAATGTCAGGATTTCTTCACATTCTTCGCACCCTGAAAGTCTCATCTCCATCAACTTGTTAAGTCCTATCCAAGAACCTAGAGGCTCGTCTCGTATTGCCATCTTCAGAGTCCATAATGGAAATTTTTTGCCTTTGAATCCATTAATCTCTAACTTCTTCAAATTTGGGTGAGGTTGGAGGCCTTCCAACACAGTCTCACCATTTGTTTCACCATTTTTATATCTATCCCATTCAAATCTCAGCTCCAATAAGTTTAGCTTCTGAAATATATTTGCTTTCTCAGCCTCTTCTTTGTCATGCACCTTTTCCAGGTTACGAATCTCTAGTTTCCCTTTGAGATTCTTCAAACTTCCGAGCTCTTCAATTCTGTAGCCATTCTTGTCGCCTACTGTAAAGTGCATTAGTGTTTGGAGACAAGTTAATCTCCCAATCTCGGGAGGCAACTCTACACAACGGCCAATATAAAGATGTCTTAACCTAATCAAGTACTTTAACGTAATTGGGAGTTTCTTCAGATATCCTGTATGTGCTCTTAACGTTTGCAAGTGATGGAGTTCACCAATCGAGTCCGGTAAACATTTGATTCCTGTCTTTGAAATATTAAGATTTCTCAAATGTATCAACTTCCTAATTGAACTTGGTAACTCTTCAACTTGATAGCTCATAAGAGTAAGAACGTGAAGACATTTGAATTTTGAAAACTAGGCATCAAGAATTGCACCTTTGAGGAATAATGTACGCAAATATTTTGCTACTTCTTTTGGTATAGGACTCGATTCGTCTCTACGGTGTTCATGAGTAATGTATCGAACTCGACTGTTACCATCTGCATTATCATCATCCATCTTAGAAAAACCTTTAACAGAGCATGCCAGATCATGGACAAGATCATGCATCACACAACTTTCAACATCTCCATAATCATCTCTCCCAACAACTTGCATCAAGGAGTTCTGCAGAAGAACATTCATGATGTTTCTGCCCACAGACTCCATGTTGTTTCTTGCATCAGATTGAAGAAACCCTTCAGCCATCCAGAACTCAATAAGTTCTTGCTTGAAGATTCTCTCACCTTTCTGAAAAATCGAACAGTAAGCAAAACACTTCTTAAATGATGGTGAAGACAAATTATCGAAGCTCAATTTCAAGATTCTTGAGATATTATCTCCATCAACATCTGAAAGCCAATTCTGTTCTATTGAGAGCCACTCATCTTCAGATTTACTCCGTAGCACTCCCCCAACTACATTGGAAGCTAATGGCAAACCTTGACATTTTCTTGCAATCTTTCTTCCAATGGTCTCAAATCCTAATTGAACATCTCCATTTTCAAAAGCTTTTGTTTTGATTATTAACCAACAATCTTCAACAGATAAGCCATTTAAGCGATGAATATGAAGTGGCTTCACAATCGAAGCAACCTCTGTATTCCTGGTAGTAATCATAATCCCATTTCCCTCTACAGATGTAACTCCTGACAAAGAATTTATGAAATCTTCCCATTTCTGACGATCTTGATTCCATACATCATCAAGAACAAGAATATAAGGTTTAGCTTTGAGAGCTTCATGAAGCTTTCTCATAACAACTTCCCTACTCTCAACTTGTTCGGTTTGAGATGTCAAATTTGAGAGGATTTTCTTGAAAAGAATCAATGGATCAAAATTCCGAGAAACATGAACCCAAATAAGTGGTCCAAATTGAGCCTTTATCTTTGGATGATTCAAGACTTTTCTAGTGAGAGTTGTCTTACCCAATCCACCCATGCCAACAATTGAAAGGATGGTGAACACCCTTTCTTGTGGGGTTTCAGTCAGCATCTCAACTAATTCAGCAACATCTCTGTCTCTGCCGGTAAAAATAGGATCAAGAGTGAATGAATCAGTTTCAAAGGCAGCATCATGAACAGCAGCAGGCGCATTCACAACTATGCTTTGGAGGCTGAGCTCGGTTGCCCTCTTGTTAATACACTCGAAATTGAAATTGATTTCTTTGATTGTATGAGCCATTCTAATGTGATTATTATATGGGGGGAAGCATGAGAGTGACAGTACCTTATCCTTCACTTTCTTGATTTTGTTGATTTTGTGGTGGATAAGGTGATAGTTGAGTTCGTCCAAAACATTATCAGCATCGAAGGCAGCAGCTTCGAGTTCCTTGAGCCAAGTTTTGACGGCCTCTTGCGTGATCAACTTTTTCTGGGCGTCGTTGAGGTAACTCTGAATCATGGCTAAAGTCGTCTTCAGCTGTTGGGCATCTTTGTCCAGACCTCGAATTAGAGAGATCTCTTCCTTCGAAACGTTGATTAGATTTTGAACGAGAACTTCAATAGCAGCAGCGGCTCCTCCTTCCATTATTTGCGCTCAGACTCAGATAGGCAGAGAGAGAGAGAGAGTTCTTTAGTAAAGTGAGGAATAGAGTGAAATTCTTTCAGATGAGAATATGAGATGATCTTTAAAGCGTTCTCTCTCCTAAATTATTTCTATTTACATCCTCTAGTTCAACTCATATGCATTAAATTATTTGCTAAATCCCAAAATTATTATTTTTCTAACAACGTTTTTTTAATTTTAATTTCTTTTGCTTTAGTATATAATTTTACATTATTATTTAAGGTTAATTCCATCCTACTAGAATTTATAATTATTTTTAATATTTAATTATTATTTTTTAATTAATATAATTGATTTTTGGGGTTGATTATTCCAACCTCAGGATATACTCCCTCCGTTTCTGAATAAATGTCATTCTGCATGAATGCACACATATTAATAAAGATATTAATTAGATAATCAAATTATCTTATACACCCTTATGTGAATATATTAAATGAGTTAAAAATTGTTGTTTGAATGCATTAAACGCGGACAAATGTGAGAATAATGTGATTTTTTTTACCTCGATTGTGTAGAATGATATTTTTGTGAAACAAAATTAAAGAACTAGAATGACACTTATTGTGAAACGAAGGAATATAATTTTTAACAATAAATATTAATTATGATTAGTTATAATATAATAAATTTTATTTTTATAAAAAATATTATTAACAATATACAATTTTAATATTGGCACGCAATTAACACACATAAGATGGGACTAGAGAATCTCTGCTCAAATTATTTTAGTCACGGACCGGGAAAGTTATTCTCTCTATAACAAGGCAAATTAATAACATTTTTTGTTTTGAGAATGCAAATTAATAACAATACATGCTTTTGTCCATATTTGTTACAAGGGAAATTTACACTTTGATACCTACATTTTGGACACTTTTTCAAAAATGACCAATTTTATTATTATTAGCAAAATAGTACCCACTTTTTCAAAAATTTTGCAAGTCTGACCTCGATCAAATTTTCAGCCTAGAGTATCTATGTGGCATGCCCAACAAATTTATTTTATTTTTAGTTCATAATTGACTTGGAATATCCAGATAATATTTTTTATTGAGCAAAAAAAGCCACACAAAAATTCCGGCGTGCCACATAGATATTCTAGACTGGAAATTTGATCGAGGTCAGATTTGTAAAAATTTTAAAAAAGTGGGTATTATTTTGCTAATAGTAATAAAGTGGGTCATTTTTAAAAAAGTGTCCAAAATATAGGTATCAAAGCATAAATTTCCCTTGTTACAGTTATAAAAATGTGTTAGTTTGTATAAAATTTGTTTTTCCCCGAAAAATTAAAACTATTTATTTAACAATACTAAAATTATGTATTTTGATTACTTTTAAATGATTAATATGCTTAATAAATTTTTAATAGACAATTAAGTTTTGTTGGAAATTAATATAAAAATAATTAATATTTTTTTCCCCTAAAAATACGAATATTTTTTAAAGCTAACGGTAGCCCCGTTGGGCTTGGCCCATTTAATAACTTTAGCCCAATTGTATGGTGATTCTTCTTCGGGTGGTTGAATTCCCAATTCCCATTTTTCTCACTAAAAACCCTAAAATTAATTAAAATATAGGGCAAATTACAATTTAATTCCTAACGTTTGAAAGTTTTAATAAAAATAACTTAATATTTTAATAATTACTCTTTCTGTCCCATTTGCAAGGTCCACTTTCTATTAAAATAGAGAGAGTAATAATAAAAAGGTGGACATTGCTATTGGGACGAAGGGAGTATAATTTACTTCTCAACGTTTAGATATTCTAACAAAAATAACCCAACGTTTATTATTAACAATTTAATTCCCAACATTTGAACATTTTAACCGAAATGACCTGATAATTTAAGCGAAAAAAACCATTTTGGTCATTTTTTCGGCAAAAATGTTAGTCCGTTATATGGGTCTCTAGCTCATTTGAGAGTAAATGTGATTGAAATCGACCGAAATAGTTTTTGTAGCTTAAAATATTGAGTCATTTCTGTTAAAATTTTCAAACGTTGGGAATTAAATTGTTAATATTAAACGTTAGGTTATTTCTGATAGAATATCTAAATGTTGAGAATTAAATTGTTATTATTAAAATGTTAGGTTATTTTTGTTAAAACCTTCAAATGTTGGGAATTAAATTATAATTTACCCTAAAATATAAATAGAAGCACACTTGTGTGAGACCGTATAACAGATCTCTTACGTTAGACGGATCTCTATTTGACCCATGAGTTGTCCTCTTTTCTTTTCTTTTTTTTTTTATTTTTCTTTTTTGGTGGTCCCTCTTCTCCTTTCCCTCCCCATTTTCTTTTTTTATTTTGTCATTTTTTTTACAAATATATATTAATTTTTTAAAATAAATATATACCCTAAAATGAAATAAGTGAACTCTAAAATTGAATTGAATTAATTTATTTTTTTATCCAACGTCTCGTCCAATGCATTTGTCCGGCACTAATGTGTGGGTTCATGCGCTAAGCTCGATACAAAATGAAGATTTAAAAAAATAACTGAAAAATCGAAAAAAGAAAAGAAAATGGGGACTGTCATGTGCTTCATAGGTAATAGTACTTCGCTTCTTTGCTAGTGAAACTTCACTTCATATGTAATGACATTAATATATTATTAGTTGTTGATCGATTTTTTATTTCAAAGAAAACTAAAAGCTCGTGAATTTTTGTTTAAAAAAAATCTTTTTGCTAGTTAATTTGGGACTTGGCGGAGATAATTAATTAGTGGGATTAATTGAACAAATTTGATACACCTTCTGCGTAATCTGTAGGAGGTTAAATCTGATACTTTAGGGAGTTAACAAATTAATCTAGAGATGAGAGTGATAGATAATTTGTTAATCTACGACTACCTTGAGACCTGGCGGAGATAGATGGCTATATTTATGATCCTCCACTAATAATCGGATTAAAATTGGGAATTGTTAAAATTAGATTAGTGCATAGCGGATTCATGTGTATGCATTCCCTAAGATTAATCATTTAATTGATTGTTTGATTCTTCTAAGTAATTTATTTTGTTGAATATGTTTTCATCTTTTTTCTTCATTAATTGCTTTAGTTAAGTTGCATTCTTGTCTAGGATTAATTCAACCCGAGAAATAGGTAGCCTGAATAATAAAAAACTGTTAGATTAGTACTTAGTGTGATTGATATTACAGTCTTTGTGCATACGATACTCAATTCACTTACTTTATTGCATTGACCTGTTTAGCCGCAGTAATTGTATATAAAAAAATAGTGCATCAGGCTACCAACTGTGTATTTGTAACTTCACAAGTGCATAATAATCACCTTCTAATTTTAGCAAGATAGAGGGCGTAGAGTCAGTTCAAGAGAGAGGTCATAGACTGAATTTAATTGATTTCCTTATCTATTTATCTGTCAGTGCTTACACTTGGTTAAGTTGTCTAAGTGTTAATTGTTTTAATTTATATATTTCGACTGTACAAAAATCAGATGAGTTGCAATACTTAGTTGAGGGGTTAGTACGTACAAAACAAATAGCATCGCGAGCTGATTTGTTAATAAAATAGTGCCTCAACATGTTCCAGCATATAGCCGCCCCGTCATCGTCATTCCTCTCCCCAGCCTAAAAGAGCTCAAACTAGTATTCATACATAAAATAGCTAATTTTCCAGGTAAGTTTATCAAATTAAAAGATTAATCCATATTATTATACTCAAGGCCGCCCCTGAGATTTAGAATCTCTGTTCGGCAATTAAAAATGGTGCATCAACTTTTTGAATGGAAAATGATTGCATGACAAAAGTAGCACAATCATATTTAAAGGTCACTTCCCAACAATATTAGCTAAATTTCTAATATATATATATATATATATCATAGATTAAAAAAAAAATACATCTCAAAACTATCTTTAATGTTCAAAATTATGTAAAATATTCGATATGCTCAAATTCTTGAAGATTCCAAAATCATCCAACTAATCATACGTTCACTATCATCTTTGAACAACCTTAAAACAAAATAAACAAATTTAGTTTACACAATATCAATTAAAAATATATACTTCTTCTAGCATTTTTTTAAAGCAAACTCGCTTATAAATTTTTCATAATTATGTTCAATCGATATCAAAGCAAGTCCAATCATTCTTGTGACATGATCGACCACAAATAAGAATTAAATATCTTCAATTATGAAAAACTTCTTTTTATACATACAACTATAACATGCATGATTAATTAAATTTTATAAGCAATATATTCATTATGACAACTATTTAGCTTCTTCAAGTAAGTTAATATATTTAGAGCGGTAAGTTTTTTTTTTTTTTTTGTAAAAGATATGATCTTAATGTGTCTAAACTATTGACCAAAATATGACCACTAAACTTCCCATACTTTATAATATTTTCAAGATTTTCACAACATGCTTTTCATGTAGCATCATCCAGTGAGATTTTCATAACATGTTTTTCAAGTGTCATCATCCAGCTGGGAATTCAATTTATAAAACAAAATAAAAATCCAAAGTTCTTTACTTTTTTTGATATAAAGTGAACTGATCAAATTTTTTTTAGTGATTCAATTGCTTGATCTACTAAGGAAATAATTGATTATGAAAGCTGACAAATTCAATTGGAGAGTCTTAAAAAAATGTACTCTTAATTCAATTTGAGGTTTTAAAAAAGACATACTCTTAATTAATATCCTAAGGCAATGTTTGGTATACTGGTACGAATATACTCACATTAATAAAATCTGGATTGCTTTGAAAGATAATTGCGTATTAGCTATTTTAATTGTGTGTTTGGTTATTAAGATAAATATACTAAGATTGTTTCACACATCTGTTTGGTACATTGTTTTATTTGGTAGACTAAGTTCTGGAATGAGTAAATTAGTTTAGGCAATGTTTGGTAGCCTAGATAAAGGCATATATACTAAGATTGCTACGCCAGAAACTGTATCCGAGGGGGGCGTCGGATACATTATCCAGCCGAATCAGTAAATTACACCCCGGACCTCGCGTTAGGACCGGGCATTGCGTGAACGAATAATGGCTACCAAACACACGGTTCTTGCTGGATACCTATACTAATATGCATTTATCCAAGCTACCAAACATTTAAAAGTCTAAAATAATGTAGGGCTTATCAATTAATTAAGTGGCTAAAACTTTTTTTCAAAAAAAAAACTTTAAAGTGAATTAAAGTATGTACATTTTTTAAGTAATGAGTATAAAATTATATTAGACTTAATATACATATATATTTTTTTTAATAAAAATTGAATCTAATTAAACGAATATTACCAATTTTTAGCCTCTTTAATTCAGAGGATCATGTGCGGCTCATCTCAAGCACGCCCTCAGAGCCGTCCCTAATTATACTACAAAATAATCTAATTTATGGTCTCTCCAACTTAGAATGATCAAATTTGAAAGTTGTTACTTTCAAAATAAAAATAAAAATTAAAGCTATATTTTAAATGGATTTAACATAAATGCGACCCGCGCAACAAATTGGCGATAGCTAATTAAAGGTTTTGTTATTATTAATTTTTATTATTGAATTTTGATTATTTTTTTTACTCACATACCCGACCTGTGATATTGAGGAGATTCGAATATGTGACCTTTGGTCTTCAAGCAACCTCACTCCACCACTAAGCCATCCCTACCAGGACAAATTTTGATTATTAATACACATGATATTAAAATGGGAACTTTTATGGGATGTCCGATTTGTTTTAAATAAATTTGAATTATTCATACACGTGATACTACAAATTGAAAATTTAATTGGTGTTTCTATATTTATATTATTTCTTTCTTTCTTCTTTTTGCTAAATTATTATGTATTTGATTTTATATGTATATATGACGTACATGATTATATATTTTTAAATGTTAAATGTGTAATGATCATGATCTCTAAAGATGGTCTAGAGATATATATCAATATATTGATAGGGTGATTCTATTTACACCTCCAATTTTTCTTTTCACACCATAATTTCTTTACACGCCATAAAAATTGTAATTTTTTTTTCATTTTTTCTTTACACACCACATCAAAATACTATTTTATCCTTCAATTTAAAAACCCAAAAAACAATAATTTTTAATAAGAATAATTAAGAAAAATGAAAAAAAGAAGAAGAAGAAAGAGCAGGTCGGCCATCCTCCTCCGACACCAGCGTCAGCCACCATTCTTCCTCCTTCCTCCACCACCAGCCACCCTACTTCTCATTATTTTTCACTTTTCCTTCCTCCTTCACCACAATTCTTGATTCTTACACCCACCACCACCATGAGAATATAAATTATTATAGCATTCTACCCTATCTTCTCCGACAACATCGATGAAAAAAAAAGGCAGATTATAATTCGAAATATTCAGTTCGAATCTCTATCTTTGGGTTCGAAAACTGTTTTTCGTACCTAAAGAAGGTAGTTCGAAATCATGTCCAAATCAAACGAGGTTTGAAAAATATTTTCCGAACCCGAACGAGGAGATTCGAAAAATGATTTTGGAATCTATAGAAAGGAGTTCGAACTGTAAATTTCGAAGGAGGGTTGTGGGAGGTGAATCTCGCCGGCATTTATGCATCTCAAATCTGCCATTTTTTTTCTTTGATTTTTCCGTTGGATTCATGGTTATGGTTGTGGGTTTGTAAATATAGAAGAAGAAGAGAGAGAACTGATAGTGAGATGGAGAAGAAAGGTTCGGGGCGGCGGAGGCTGGAGTCAGGAGATGGCGGCAGACAGAACTGAAGAAGCGGGCGGCGCGGCGGAGCGGACTGGAGAAGAAGATGCAGTTTTTTTTTCTTTTTCATTTTTTCATTTTTTTTTAAATTTATTCTTAAATAAAGCTTTTTTAATTAAAAAGGATATTTGAGTAAATTGATAATTATTTAGTTTTTAAATTAAATTTATTGATGGTGTGTAAAGAAAAATCAATGGTGTATTTAGAATCACCCATATTAATATTGTGTAGTCACATATAGATATTTTGAGTACATGTGAGACCTATAAAATTTTAAATATCAATTTATAAATATTTAAATCAATGCAACGTATGAGAAAAATAATATTTAATATTTAAATTATACGAAAAAATAAAAAAAAATCAAGAATATTTTTATTTGGTACGAAAATTTAGAGTTGTCAAAAAATTGGTGAAGAAACTACAATTATTTAGTGCAGATTTTATAATAAATAAGTCTTATGCATCAAAATTGCTCTTATAACAATGATGCAATTGCGGGCATAATTTTTTTATTTTTTAATTTATAATATTATCCACCAGCCTAATTCGGGATGAGATCCTTTATTCCACATTTGGTCTTCCAACCCGTATTCCGCAATCGAATTTCTTAAGTTTAATAATAATATTATAAAAATAAAAATTAATTATAACATAATCGACCTAGTCATGTCTATCAACAAAAGATTGAAATTTTAAAAATATATTATAAATCATATTTTTAAAATAAACAACCATGATAATCATTTCTTTGAAAATTAAATACTAAAAAATAATTATAAATCCTAATTGGGCGGGGTGAACCCTAAAAACAATCATAAAATTAAACTAAAACATAATAAATTAAAATTATGCCTTCAGTTCGCAAACTCCTTTGACTTCTTCTTTTTAGTTTTGTCGCTAAAATTCTTTGACTTAATTCAGTTGAACTTCAAATTGAATTCAGTTGATGTCCCTTGTCACGCCCCAAATTTTCATAAAATAAAATAATAAAAATATTAAAGAAGGGACGTCACTTTTATTAAAATATAAAAATATTCAAGTTTAATACAGCGGAAGCTAAATAATAAAAGCTATTTAAAATCCATCATCACACGTGTAACACTCCGTATTTTTGAATTTCAGATAAAGAAGTTTTCTAATTATATTAGAAGACTAAAGAATTATTTTGGAGATAAATAAAGTAAAATCGATGTAAGACGCAACTCCAGGTGTCATTTTCTTGAAAATACGATCAAATAAAATTCGGGTTATGGTCAATATTAGACTCCGTTGAAAGGGGTCGACCCGAGGAATCCGCATGTACTCCCGGAATTTTAATCCGAGGTAAATCGAGTTCCCAGCGGTTAAAAAGGTAAAAAGTAAAAAGGATGAATAGTGATTTTTGACTCATTTTTAATTTCGATCTTTATTGAAATTCCGATCGTTATCCTGAGAAATTGTTTGGCAAGGTTTCTAAATAGGAAACGAGCCAACGAATCCGCCGGTATTTCCGGATTTTTAATCTGAGGTCAAATGAGCAAACGGTAGTGTCCGGAGCGTCGTGAATAGTGATTTCCAGATGGCCGGAAAAATGAATCTTTCTTCGTTCGTGTATCGAACGACCATATAGGCCGACCGTTTTTGGTCGACTTGATAGGAAATAAATCAAGGAATCTCCCAGTGTCCTTACTTTTTATGTACAAGGTCAAATGAACTTTCCTTGCAATAAAGCAACTTATGAATAGTGTTTTTGAAAAAGTAATCGCGTTTAAACTAACTTTATCAGTATTTTATATCCGAAAAAGCAATACCCGACCCCCCAAGCTTTTCCTTAAAAGGGGCAGCCCCCTTTCATTATTTTCCATCCCAAAATCGAGTTAGCAACTCTAAATAGAAAGTGAGTCGAGCGTTCTTCGAGTTCTTCGTGTTCTTCGAGCGTTCTTGAGCGGAGTCGAGGTTCGAGTGGAGTTTTGAGGTACGAATCGAGTCGGGAAGGAGCCGGGGAGGAGGGACTGCCGGCAGGGGGCAGCCACCAGTCGCCGGCAACCGGCGCCGCCGCCGGAAATGGCCGCCGCCGCTGGGGTCGCCGTCCGCCACCAGCTGCCACCTTCCAGGAGCTCGTTTCGGTCCATTTCTCGTCCTTTTAATCTGAAATTTTAGTATGTCGTGTATTTAAGTGTGCTCTACGTTTCGTCTTGTGACGTCGTCTCCATTCGGTGGCCGGAAACCGGCGATATCGCCGGAAAACGTGACTGGGTCATGAAAACCGGCCAGAATCTGTTTTTCACCGTTTTCACCCATTTCCGCTTGTCGAATCGAAAACGTTTGAACATGAAAGTTGCTCGAAAAATTATTCTCTATTAATCTGCCAAGTTTCGTAATTTTTCGACGAGTTTTAATGAATCTCGATTTTTAAAAGTAGACAGTTATTTTTATTCCGGAAGCATATGTTATCGAAAAATTCTAAAACTTCACAACTATAGTCTTGGCATGTGTAGGATCATCTCGGATTAATTTCGTAATTTTTGAACGGTTAAAAAGTATCGTGGTGGATATTCGATGTTAATCGAGTAAAATGATAAAATTTGGAAAGAGACCTCTGTCAAATATTTTTAGTCCAATAAATCAAGAATATTATTTTGAAATTTTCATCCTTGTGTGTCGAGTTTATATGGGGTCGTTATAGTTGCGCAATCTATTTTTGAATAGAATAATAATAAATATATATAGATAAATGCTCCAAATATAGTAGATAAATTCCGAAAATTATAGTAGTTGTTCTAAGGCATGCACCAACATTGTAGGACCCGTGGAGCCCGTTGGAAGGAAGGAAGCAAATCCGAAAGCTTTCGTGCCGCCGTCTGCTCGTCAGCAAGGTGGGTTTATTTTAAAGAATAAATACAATTTAAGAGTAATAACTCTTTAGAAGCATGATAGATAACTTAGAAATATCCAAATAAATATTTTATGCTCTATATGTTTAACGTCACTGTTATAGGAGGAATTATAGAATATTTTTACGCTATGGAATAGGATATTGTTAAGATACTGTTGAAATATTGTTAGAATATTATTGGAATATTGTTGGGATACTGTGACTAGGATATGAGAATACTTATGGAATAGTTGTAAAAGCATGATTAAGCTATGATTTAATTGCTAAGTTTTATGAGGTATTATTAGATGATGTTGAACTTAGCTGAGATAGGCTTGTGCTAGAATCTTGAATTTTGTAGTGCAAGTAATTATTAAACAGAGGCAGGACTGTAAACCCTTGCAGCTGTGATGATTATCACTAAAGGTGTCACTGTGAGGTAATCTCACATATACACTGTGACCGGATGTCACTGCTAGGTGACCCCTAGCACACTCAGGGTCAATGCTAGGTAACTCCTGGTATACTCTCCTCAGATTAGCGAGGTAACCCCTCCATTTTCCTACCAGCAGCATGCTACATAGTGCAGTAGACGACAGACTGAGCAAGATGGATCCCAAAGGAGAAGAAAAAGTTTGCAGATATAGGAAGGGCTTTTGCGATTTGCTTCCTATATGATGTGTATTATTTTTGGATATTTCATATTGTAAATTGAGTTCGAAACTTACCCACTGAGTGCATTAGTACTCATACCCAACTCTTTTCAAAATGTTTTCAGGTTGAGATGCTGAGGCTGGTGGTGTGAGCTGATGGCGGGGTTGACTGAGATGCCTCTTATCTGGTTATCTGAATAAATTACTTCCGCTATGTTTTCTGCTGAATACTCTGATAATCGTATTTAGTATTTGAAATTCGAACTTGATTATAGCATGTCCAAAAACTACTAGTACAATGATGCCTATTCTAAATAAATATTTGCTTAAGGGATGAAGCCCTTTTTATTGAAATACCAACTGTTCCTTTATTCGCTTTGACCTATGAAAAGGTCCCATTGAATCTCATGTTGGTATCTGTTTAATTTTCTGTCGACCTATGAATGGGTCTTACATGCTTTGACTTCGTCCTATGAAAAGGACATTCTTAGTCAACTCTGATAAATAGATCATTATTTGTTTGTATCTGTTTATTACTTTATTCTGTCCATGTACGGATTATTAAATGTCATGTCATCTCAAAATACACTCTTATAAGCCGTTATTAAACGGGGATTTGCTCTAGTTACAGAGGTTATGCTGCCTAAATTTCTGGGGAATATAACCTATTCTTGCTTCCAATAACTATTTTATTTAACTAATAATTATTCCAAATCCTATTCTTTTTAAGTGACAACCCCGTCCTCCATTTATTATCCTTTTCGGGATCGGGGCGTTACAACACGTCACCACGCACATCGCCCAAGTAAATCATCAACCTGAAATAAATAATAGCTTTGGGGTGAGTGCTATTGACTCAGTGGTGAACACATTTATCCAAGTTATACAATTATAACAAATTATAATATGGGTAGCCCGCGGCTAATAGTATATCGGGACATATGCAGCTCGTCAGCTAATAATAATATTTGTAACCCATAAGTTAATTATTGTGAACCTGCATAAAAGTATAACAAGGATAAATAATAATCTGAGTCACATAGTATTCTCCACCTTTACTTGAACTTGACTTGAACTTTACTTGAAAAATAGTACGAGTTAATTAGTCCACGCACCGCCTAATAATATAAATAATTAATTAATAATAAATACTAAATCATAAAAATAATTAAGAATAATAATAATAAAATGAAAATGCATGATTATGGCCCAAACCCAAAAACCACTCTCGGCCCACACCAATAAAAAACCAACCCACTTGATTTTCTTCACTTATCATTATAATTCATTGTTCACACACACACACACACACACACACACATATATATATATATAACACTCACTTTCCCCCACGTATAGCACACCTTCCCAGAATGAAATCATTATTCACTAATCCTATCTCCCTCTCTCGCCTATCTCACAATTGAAGCCCCCAGATTCAATTCATTCTCTTCTCTCCAGAACTATCTCCCCCACCACCACGCCATGGAAGACAACCACCTTAGAGAGCCGCATCCTCCCTACACTGCCGCCCGCAACACCAACCTCTGCTACTCTCCCCCAATGAATGCAAAACGCACACACACACACACACTCACACTGTGATATACCTTCAGAAATATGTTTTTGCTTTTAGAGATGCTTAAAAGAAAATTGATTTATGTTTTGATGTGTCAGAATGAATGATTTTAGCCTCCCTTTTATAGTGAGAATTTGCAGATGAAAAGATTAGAATTTAATTGTAAGATATAAATTCTTGAGATCGTGATAAGTGAGACGGCTCTGTGAATTCAAGAGTTTTCTTCCGTTTCAAAATCGAGAAGGTGCTGTAAAAAAAATCATATGCTCTACACGAAGAAGATGATAAAGTAATTGGGCAAAATTTTGGGCTATGAAGATATTTTCTTTGGGCTCGAACTTGGATATTGGGCTTGATTAAAATATTTGGCTCTAAAACAATAAATAATCCTTTGGGCTTTTAAAAATAAATAAATATTTTAAATTTAAATATAGAGTTTAAGCTTTTTGGAACAAATGAATCAAAAAATAAATAAAATAATAATAATAATAATAATAATAATAATAATAATGATGATGATGATGATGATGATGATGATGATGATGATGATGACAAAATCATATAATAACATTTACAATGATGATTATAATAATAATAATATAGTTAAAATGAGATAGGCGCGACTTATAGGAACGTAACCAAACATGATCTAGCATGCATTATAAAAAAAATTGAAAATAAAATATAGCAAATTTTCTAAAAAGTTTCGGGTCGCTACATCCCTCCTTAAGTTAAACTCTAAACTGAGCTTAGTTTCATCATATTGATAGAGACCTTGACATCAGATTAATTTCCAGGATAGCCTTGACGCTCAGTTCAGCTTGAATCTTTTTTAATTCTCATCATCTTTGATTTAGTTTCAAGGTAGACTTGAACTCAGTTTTGCCTTGAACATTTTGACATTTCATCTAGAGCGTTTTAACATTTCATTAAAACTTTATCAGGATTTTTCTAGATTGTTTTGCCTAACACATACTCTTAATTAATATCCTAAAAGTCCAAAATAATGTAGGGCTTATCAATTAAGTGGCTAAAACTCTTTAAAAAAAAAACTTAATAGGTTAAAGTGAATTAAAGTATGTACATTTTTTAAGTAATGAGTATAAAATTATATTAGACTTAATATACATATATATTTTTTTATTAAAAATTGAAAATAATTAAACTAATATTACTAATTTTTAGCCTCTTTAATTCAGAGGACCCTGTGTGGCTCACCTCAATCACGTTCTCAGAGCCGTCCCTGATTATACTACAAAATAATCTAATTTATGGTCTCTCCAACTTAGAATGATCAAATTAGAAAGTTGTTACTTTCAAAATAAAAATAAAAATTATAGCTCTATTTTAAATGGATTTAACATAAATGCGACGCGCGCAACAAATTTGCAATAGTTAATTAAAGATTTTGTTATTATTAATTTTTATTATTGAATTTTGATTTTTTTTACTCACACACCAGACCTGTGATATTGAGGAGATTCGAATTCATGATCTTTGATCTTCAAGCAACTTCACTCCACCACTAAGCCATCCCTATCGGGATGAATTTTGATTATTAATACACATGATATTAAAATGGGAAATTTTAAGGGATGTCCTATTTGTTTTAAATAAATATGAATTATTCATACAAGTGATACTACAAATTGAAAATTTAATTGGTGGTTCTATATTTATATTATTTCTTTTTTTTTTTGCTAAATTATTATATATTTGATTTTATATGTATATATGACGTACATGATTATATATTTTTAAATGTTAAATGTGTAATGATCTTGATCTCTAAAGATGGTCTAGAGATATATATATCGATATATTGATATTGTGTAGTCACATATAGATATTTTGAGTACATGTGAGACCTATAAAATTTTAAATATTAATTTATAAAGAGTTGGTATTCCATGCGGCACTGCTGCAAATAGTGCTATTTCAGGCCCCACGCGCCCCTCTTTTTTTTTTTTTTTTTTTTTCTGGGCAGTTTTTTTGACTTTTTTTGTTTCATTTTTTTTATCCGATTTCACCCAAAAAAAACCCCTAAAAAACACAAAATAAACCCCTAAAAACACCCCCCAAAAAAACCTTAAAAAACAAAATAAACCCCTAAAAACACCCTCCAAAAATCCTAAAAAACACAAAATAAACCCCTAAAAACACCCCCAAAAAACCCTAAAAAAACAAAATAAACCCTGAAACCCCCCCCCCCCCCCCCAAAAAAAAACTCTAAAAAACAAAATAAACCCCTAAAAACACCCCCCCCCCCCCCAAAAAATCCTAAAAAACACAAAATAAACCCCTAAAAACACCCCCAAAAATCACAATTTGAACTACATAAACAAGTATAAAATAACTAGCAGACCCCTTACTTTTTAATGGTACAGATGATACTTTTCGAATTTTTGGTAATACTTTTTAGTGAGACTGCTGATACTGATTTAACCGTTTTTTCTACTTTTTTGCGGGTTGACCCACATTGACTGGGTCAAAGCGCGGGTTTGACCCGACCCGTCTGAAATAGTGTTATTTACATCCGTTGCAGGGAAGTGTTTGCCATTTATAAATATTTTAATGAATGCAACCTACGAGAAAAATAATATTTAATATTTAAATTATATGACAAAATAAAAAAAATCAAGAATATTTTTATTTGGTATGAAAATTTAGAGTTGACAAAAAATTGGTGAAGAAACTACAATTATTAAGTGCAGATTTTATAATAAATAAGTATTATGCATTAGAATTGCTCTTAGAACAATGATGCAATTGCGGTCATAATTATTTTTTTAATTTTTAATTTATAATATTATCCACCGGGATAACCCGGGATGAAATCCCCTATTCCATATTTAGTGTTCCAACCCGTATTCCACGATCGAATTTCACAAGTTTTATAATAGATATTATAAAAATAAAAATTAATTATAAAATAATCGACCTAATCACATCTATCAACAAAAGATTAAAATTTTAAAAATTATAAATCATATATATTTTTAAAATAAACAACCATAATAATGATTTCTTTGAAAATTAAATACTAAAAAATAATTATAAATCCTAATTGGGTGGGGTGAACCCTAAAAACAATCATAAAATTAAACTAAAACATAATATATTAAAATTGACGAAAGAAAACTTCATAAATTTGACCGTGGAACACGTACGGATTGAAACACCAGATCTGGGATAGAGAATCCTATCCGGGCTAACCCGGCATTCTCAGATGTTATAGAGGTAATACATGCCCCCTCTATTTCGAACAAGGTCCGATTTTTCTTTTAGGAATTTGACTAGTATTTTCTGGTAGTGTCAAACCAAGCTATAATACTAGCAGCCCCCAATTTTAATTTTAAGTGGTTAGCTTAATTTGCCACCTAAACGATAAACGCCTCCCCCCTATATATACATATATATTTTATAATGCTCATATGCCAAAAACTAAATTAATTAATAATTACGCCCATATCCTATGAAACTAGGAGTGGCGCTGAACAATTAACTAATATGAATGGCGATTCGTGTGTGTACAGAAATAGAAGTGGTCCAAAAACTTGCACATGGATCTTCCACTATATATATACGTGTGTGTGTTATCTGCAAAATAGAAACTACAGAAAAAAATAACTAAATAGAAACTAGAGAAGAAAAATATAGTGGGTGTAAACTCGAATGAAGAAACTCATCGCACTGGGCAGAAAAACAATTTCTCCCCAAGCTTGTGGGGTGATCAGTTCATCAATTACAATTCTGACCCTCAGGTACTTTAAATATTAATTATTTTGAATACTTAATTTAGATGATTGAGATTGGGTACAAAATACAAAATGTTGTCTGTAACTATATATTTAATTTGTAGGTGATGGAGAAATATTATAAGAAAGTTGAAGCATTGAAAAATGAAGTTAGTAGTATGCTAACAGCTCCAGACAGCAAAATGTTGGACACCATGGATCTGATTGACACACTTGAGCGCCTAGGCGTATCATATCATTTTCAAAACGAGATCGAAGAGAAATTGCAACATTATTTCGTCCATTATTATAACAATGATGGTGATGATCAAATTCATCAAGCCTATGACTTGCACACTGTTGCCCTCCATTTTCGATTATTCAGGCAGCATGGCCACCCTATATCTTCTGGTATATTTCATTTTTAAGCTTATTTACACCCACACGATGCATGCATGCAAGTTTTTGGCATATATATATGTATAATTAATTGATTGCAATTTTGTTAATATAAGCAGAAATATTTGGTAAATGGAAGGATGTGATGGGCGACGCGAAGGGTCTGCTGAGTTTGTATGAAGCGTCACATCTGAGAACACGTGGAGAAACCATACTAGACGAGGCGCTTGCTTTTACTACAACCAATCTCAAATCCATGGTGCCAAACCTCCCACCATATTCATCCCTTAGGAAACAAATTGTTCATGCCCTCGTGCAACCCTTGCATTTCGGCATTCCTAGAATTGAGGCGCGTTTTTTCATCTCTGTGTATGAAGAAGAAGAAGAGCACAAAAACGAAAGACTGCTCATGTTCGCCAAATTGGACTACAATCTATTGCAAATGCTGCACAGAGAAGAGCTCCGCCAAGTCTCCAAGTATGTAACATATATATTTTTAACCAAAAAAAGGCCAATATTATATATCATAGATTATCTAGCTAGCTCTACCAAGAGTTTTTGTTGGGATTAATTATTTGTTTATTTGGGCTAATTTATGTTAATTAAAGCATGACCGTACCTAGCTATCTATTTATGTGATTAATTAATTCTAACATATATGGTTTTATCCTGAAATTAAAGATAGGTTCATTAATAATACATAAAATAAAATATTGTTGATGTTGTAGGTGGTGGAAAGAATTAGACCTTATCTCAAAACTTCCGTATGCAAGAGATAGAGTGGTGGAGTGTTTCTTTTGGGCAATGGGAGTGCATCATGAACCTCATTATTCTCGTGGCCGCATCATGCTTGTCAAGACCATTGCGATGATATCTCTAATAGACGACACATATGATGCTTATGGTACAATCGAAGAACTTGCTGTTTTCACAGAGGCAATACAGAGGTATATGAAGTGCAATTTACTACTTAATTAATTCACTTGTTTAATTTACAACTAGCTAGCTAGCTACATATATATATTGAATTAATCTCTTGATTGATTACCTATCTATAAGGTGGGATGATGGAGAAATGGCTCGACTCCCTCAGTACATGAAACCTCTATATAAAGCTCTTTTGGATCTCTACGAGCAATTCGAGGAAGAATTAGATAAGGAAGGACGATCCTATGCAGCGTACTATTCCAAAGAAGCAGTATGCATCGATCGCATGCGTTATTATTCTTAATTAGAATTAAAAACAAATAAAAGTGCATATCATGAGGTTATAAATTAGTTAATGTTGTGCATGCATCTATGTATGTATAGCTGAAGGAAAACGTGAGGTGCTACCTTGTGGAGGCAAAGTGGTTCATCGAGGGATACATGCCACCATTTGAAGAATACCTAAAGAATGCTCTCATTACCAGCACTTACTGTTATGTCGCCTCCTCTTCTTTGCTGGGAAAACAATCTGCACTAAAGGAAGACTTCGAATGGCTAAGTAAGAAGCCTAAAATGCTTGTTGCTGCATTGACAATATGTCGATACATTGATGACATAGCCACTTATGAGGTAAGCTACTAATTAATTAAATTAAATTGATCACACACACACATATATTAATATATATATATATATATATATATGTTTAGGTTGAGAAGGAGAGAGGTCAAGTTGCTACTGGCATTGAGTGCTACATGAGGGAAAATGGTGTGACAAAAGAAGAGGCAATGGCCAAATTTATGGAAATAGCTACAAATAATTGGAAGGATAGCAATGAGGAGTATCTAACGCCATCTAGGCATATTCTTACGCATATCCTCAATATGGAACGCCTAGTAGATGTTACTTACAAGAACAATCAAGATGGATATACTCATCCAGAAAAGGTTCTGAAGCCTCATATTATTGCGTTGCTACTCGACCCCATATGTATAGAAGATCAAGCTTTAATTTAATTAATTAGACACGAAATTAAATCATATATATACATGAGCTACCTACCTACCTAGCTTCAAATAATGGCTCCAAATTCATTCTTGATCATATATATAATGGGTGATTGACTCATTCCATCATTATATACTACAAATAGCCGATCGCGGGAGGAAATAAATGTGCGCAGATTCCTATTTCTCAATAATTATATATGATTTTACGTGTGGACAATTCCTCAATATATCTTGTTCATTCACAATAAAATATATTTATTTTCTTGTAACACAAGATTCCCTTTTTATGTGATCGATAATTATGATTTTATAGTAGTACTCAATATCGCTTAATCATTATGTTCTTTCATGCTAGTAACATTTAATTGCAATTTATAACATTAATAATATTGCATTCTATGTAGCAGTGGTAGTGACTTCATTTTCTCACATGAAATTTTCTAGTCGATCCACTTTATGTATCATCATATCAAATTCATTGGGATTTTTTCTATTTCTTTTAATTTTAATTTCTTATGATTTAATTTAATTTTATAATATTTATTAATGAGCTCCTATTGTAACCGATTACACTTTATAATTAATTGAAATGAAAGGTCTAAGCATGGCCTATTCATTAAAATAAACTTCTTAAAAGGCTTCTTTATACTGTGGGGTCTACTTAATGAAGGAAAATTTTATATAAAACCTCAATTTTTCTCTTTACAATCTCCAATTTTCAAATATATAGGGGTGGGTTAAAATGAGGACCACTCCCCCTGTAGGAAATAGGAACAAATATTAACCATAGATTTATTCCAAATCAACGGCATAGATTCAATTTTACATCTAGGGATCAAATTACAATTGTTTTCCTTTTTATTCATATATCTAAATTTCAAGGGGTAAAAAAGGGTAAAAACATTACGCTAAAATCACATTCCTAAAATGTAGGCATATAATTATGGCATGAATCCAACCAAAAGACTCCAAATTGAATTAGATTTGATATCGATTCTTTTCTAAAATCAAATCTAGGGTTAGTTAATTGCAAAATTTATCACTCCAATTGAACTTTTGAAGCGACGATTCTTATCCCATTTTCTCCCAAAAAATTCAGCAATCCAGTAGGCCATTTCCCTGCTTTACCGACGACGATGTTTTATTCTACTACACATCGAAGGCTGATTACAGCAGCAGATGACGGGCATACGTTCATGAAGAAGAACTCCAGGTATTCAGGCGGCGGTTTTTTTCCGTTTGGTTTGGTTTCTTTGATGATAGATGCGATTTTTTTCAAATATGTAGAATGGTGTACTTCATAGTTGAATATTTGTGTGCTTACATATTTTTTTCAAATATGTAAAAGATGGATGATGAATTCTCATATGAACGATTAATGAAAAAATAACCGTCCTAAAATAAAATTCCATGAATACAGAAAACTTTCACAATATATGCGATCTGATTTTCCATGTTAATTCGAAATTATATCTGTACCCTTCACTTAAAATAATTGTTAAAAAATTGCATTTTCACCCCCATTTTCATAGATGAATCTTAACCATACAAATTAAATGAATCAAAGGTCTAGATTTGTTCCTAGTTCCTACACATGATTCTGGTTCTCATTTGAACTCCAACCTATATATATATATATATATATATATACATATACAACATATGTATATATATAGGGAATGGTTCAAATAGCAACCCAATCCCCCCGTGAGAACCTAGGAACCAATCATAACCCTAGATTTGATTAGATCTAATGGCCACAATTTAGTCAAAGTAAGGTGGCAAACTTGTAATATTTGAGAACTTAATGAAGGTGGGGTTATTTTCGTAATTTAGAAATTAGGTTATGTTTTTTCAAATTTTGGGCTCAATTCCCGGAATTAAATAGACAACACTTTAAAAGCGTTGTCTTTTCTGGTGTTGTATTAATATGCTAACATGAGAGATTTATATTGTTAACATCAAGATATTATGTTGCTAACCTGAGGTAGACTCATATTGCTAACTTGACGAGATCATAATATTAAATTGACACGTATTAAACACCACACATAATATTATGTTGCTAACATGAGGAAGGAAAGGAAGATATTATGTTTTAATTAAGCTCTCAAGCATGTTTAGGAATGCTAGAAATATTTAAGTATTGTTTATGCTTAGCATGTGAGATTTGGAATTGTCTTTAGTTGAAATTCGTATTTATGTACGTT
The DNA here is from genome assembly GCA_026008535.1 of Perilla frutescens. Classification (NCBI taxonomy): domain Eukaryota; kingdom Viridiplantae; phylum Streptophyta; class Magnoliopsida; order Lamiales; family Lamiaceae; genus Perilla; species Perilla frutescens. Next base: position 38,849,343 of record BRKX01000012.1, read on the forward strand.
CATTTCCTTGTAATTGAATGTTGATGCTTCATTGAGGCTTGTATATAGTTAAGGATTAAGGATTGCCTTGTTAGGGTAGTGTTAAACACCTTATAGGCCGAGATCATGCTCTATTCAAGGATTAGCCCCTAGACGTTGCTCTAGAATTGGTTTTGCTAGCAAAGTAAAGGAATGAAGAAACCTAGCACTTCGCTTAAATAGGAATTGAGCTAGACGTTGCTCTAGGATTGGTTTTGCTTGTAATTTTTATATATTTATTTAGTTTTGGAATCATACCAAATCCAAAATTAGATAAAATATTTAAATAATAAAGATCTTATTATATGATAAACATTAAGAGTCTTTGACAACAAGTAAATATCTTTTAAAAGATATGTATCAATTTCCAACAGCCAATGAGATAGTGCCACATCAGCTCTAGATCTCTCTCCCTACAACTATAAATAGGGGCCCTCATATTAGTTGAAAATCACACCAGAAGTCATTTGAAGAGTTCAAGAATTTGAGAAGAACTTCCATAAGTGAAATTCTCTCAAATATTCAAGGCGTTCTTCACCAAATTCATTCTGAAGACAGCGTTTGATCCATAAGCAAGGCAGTCAAAGGCGTTCTTCATTAAATTCAACCCAAACTTGGCATTTGATCCAAAAATAAGACGTCGGCCCTCCGAATTAACGTTGTCAAGTCCAAATACCAAGTCAAAGAAGATCGAGGATACAAATCGTCCCCGAAAACATCGAAGACCAAGTTCAAACAACAAGTCTGAGAAAATCAAAGAGACAAATTTACTCTGAAGATTTCAAAGACCGTTTGAAGACCAAGTTTTGAAGAGAAGAATCAGAGAAAAAATAGAGATGGGATTTGTATAAATACTTTTGATCCGAAATCATATTATTTGTACATATTTTGTGTTTTACCAAATTAAATATAAAAATTTGTGTTACAAATTTTGGCACGCCCGGTGGGACCATCTCTACCTCTCATCTCTTCTCTTATAATTCCTCAAGCATCAAGATGTCTACAATTTTGAAAGAGCAAATTGCAAATTTAACGAAACTTGCTGAAGGACTTGCCAAGGGGATACAAGAACGGGATGCTCAAATCTTAAAGCTGAATAAAGAAATGATTGTTTATTTTGGTGGCGAGCAAGTGAATAAAGATGCTGAAGTTGAGATATCTACAAAGCTACATGCCAACAAAAGTAAAAAATCTACAGCCAAAGAAATTGAAATCTCATTTGATGGCTCAATACAAGTTGATCAACTCAAAGATTTCATACTGAAGACAATCAAAGACAAGTCTGGAGAGAGCCATAAATCACTCTGGACTTATAACAAGCCATATACTCTAAGAATTGACAACTTAAAGATGTCAGATGGCTACTAGCCGCCAAAGTTTCAACAATTTGATGGCAAAGAAAATCCAAGACAACACGTGGCTCACTTTGTAGAGACCTGTAATGATGCTGGGACATACGAAGATCACTTGGTGAAGCAATTTGTTCATTCTTTAAAAGACAACGCGTTTGATTGGTATACCGATTTGGAGCCAAATTCGATTGATAGTTGGGGACAACTAGAGAAAGAATTCCTTAACCGTTTCTACAGTACTCGAAGGACATTTAGCTTGGTTTAACTCACAAATACAAACCAACAAAAAGAAGAGTCCGTCATCGACTACATCAACTGTTGGAGAAACTTGAGCCTGAATTGCAAAGATGAATTATCAGAAACTTCAGCAATTGAAATGTGCATCCAAGGCATGTGTTGGGGTCTTCAATATATTTTAAAAGGAATTCAACCAAAGATCTTCGAGGAATTGGCCACTAGAGCTTATGACATGGAGTTAAACATGGCCGCAAATGAAGTTCAAGAACTGTCAATGCAAAAATATCACAACTTTGAAGAAGAGCCAGAAATAAATGATGGGGGCAAACCTTTTGAGGAATCTCCAAGTGAAGAAGAAGAAGAAGAAGATGATGATGATGATGATGATGATGATGATGATGATGATGATGAAGAAACGGCTACAAATCTCATCATGGGCCCATTCAAGTCCTCTAATAAATATTTCAATCCATAAAAATAAAGTACAAACACTCCTCGATAAGAGCCTAAACAATCTTCGAAACTCCTTAATAAGAGTCAAAACTATCTAAAGTCTTCAAAATGCAAATGCTCATTGATAAGAGCCTAAACTATCTTCCAACGCTCCTCGATAAGAGCATAAACTATCTTCCAAAGCTCTTTGATAAGAGCCAAAACTATTTAAACTCTTCAAGAAATGCCAAAACTCCTTGACATGAGTATAAAATGTCTACAAATTCAAATTCAAGACTCCTTGACATGAGTATAAAATGTCTACAAATTCAAATTCAAGACTCCTTGACACGAGTATAAATGTCTATAAATTCAAATTCAAATTCAAGACTCATTGACACGAGTATAAAATGTCTATAAATTAAAATTCAAGTTGAAGGCTCCTTGATATGAGCATAAACTATCTAAGTTCAGGAAAGCTCCTTGATAAGAGTCAAAACTGTCTACAAATCCAAGTACTCATGGACACGAGTATAAAAGGTCTACAAAGTCCAAATTCAAGTTGAAGGCTCCTCGATATGAGCATAAACTATCCAAATTCAAGAAAGCTCCCTAATATGAGCATAAACTATCCAAGTTCAAGAAAGCTCCCTGATATGAGCATAAACTATCTAAATTCAGATTCAAATTGAAGACTCCTTGATACAAGTGTAAACTAACTAGTAAATTCAAATTGAAGAACTCTTGAATATGAGTATAAACTATTCATAAGTTGAAATTCAAGACTCCTTGATACGAGTTTAAACTATCTAATCATTTTTCGAGACTTATTCATTTCAAACGACAAGTCGTCCACGAACAAGTCTCGAGGGGGCATTTGTAGGAGACGAAAAATAAAATATTATATATAATATTTCTATTAATTTTTATATATTTATTTAGTTTTGGAATCATATCAAATCCAAAATTAGATAAAATATTTAAATAATAAAGATCTTATTATATGATAAACATTAAGAGTCTTTGGCAACAAGTAAATATCTTTTAAAAGATATGTATCAATTTCCAACAGCCAATGAGATAGTGCCACATCAACTCTAGATCTCTCTCCCTACAACTACAAATAGGGGGGCCCATATCAGTTGAAAATCACACCAGAAGTCATTTGAAGAGTTCAAGAATTTGAGAAGAACTTCCATAAGTGAAATTCTCTCAAATATTCAAGGCGTTCTTCACCAAATTCATTCCGAAGACGGCGTTTGATTCATAAGCAAGGCAGTCAAAGGCGTTCTTCATCAAATTCAACCCAAAGTTGGCATTTGATCCGGAAACAAGGCGTCGGCCCTCCGAATTAACGTTGTCAAGTCTAAATACCAAGTCAAAGAAGATCGAGGACACAAATCATCCCCGAAAACTTCGAAGATCAAGTTCAGACAACAAGTCTGAGAAAATCAAAGAGACAAATTTACTCTGAAGATTTCAAAGACCGTTTGAAGACCAAGTTTTGAAGAGAAGAATCAGAGGAAAAATAGAGATTGGATCTGTATAAATACTTTTGATCCGAAATCATATTATTTGTACATATTTTGTGTTTTACCAAATTAAATACAAGGATTTTGTGTTACAACCCCTCAATATCACCCCTACCCTTTCCATCTAGATAAAACTTTCACTACTCCAAAATAAACTGCCCGGTTCCAATTTTAAGAAAATATACTGAAAGCTCCTTCTTCAAATGTTTTTTTTTTATGGTTAACCTATAAATGGAGAATTTTTTATATAAAAAAAACCATCAATATTTATTTAAATAAACACAATATATAGTAGGATATCGATTAAATAATTCTAACAAATTTTAGCAATGTGATAACATCTATCTATCTATATATCTATCTATATATATATATATATATATATTAAAGTTAAATCACACCGGGGCAAAATCATAAATAAAAGTATTAGCAAAAAATGCTTAAAAGGAAAATTTCTTGCCAAATTGAGAGTTACGTCCACATGAACTCGCGACCTGACTCGCGGGTGACATGTCCGTGAGCGAGTTAGGCTTGATGAAAATTGTTATGTTTTCGGGCTTTATTATTCCTAAGTATAAAAAGGACTTCTGGGAGAAAATTCATGATCACTTATCATACCCTAAAATTGACAGCGGAGAAAAACTGCAGAACAGAGAGCAGAGAACAAGACCAAAGAATTCAAAATTTGCTAAGATTAGAGGCAGAATTAGACTTCCGAGTTTTATTTACTTTATTCTTCGCAAAATAATATTTTCTTTGAGGATAATTTTGGTTTTTTATTTTGTGATGGATAACTAGAACCCTGGTGTTCTAGAGAGTTGGATTTTATGATTTATAATTATGAAGTTTTTTTTATTCATTTTGTTTGGTACTATGATTTGATCATATTTTGATTATTCTCGTGCTTGATTTTGTATTATTAAACTGACCATTAAAAAGTGCAATTAGATATGTTAATTCATAAATCGAGAGAGGAGCTTTAATACAAATTGACTGGTTAATAAATATAACTCAAAAGAGTTGCGATTAATTGTGAAAATAATAAACATTTGGAACCGTTAGGAGTTACACGATAGGTGTTGAATGGACACGTTCATATTTGTTGTGTGATTCACAATTTAGACGCTTCGAGTGAAGGTTTAGAATATAACAGTGGTTGTTCTAGCATAATTTAAATCCCAACAAGATGCTTAATGAAATGATCATGAGAATGTATTAAATAATGAATTTCTAATCCTAGAATACGTTTCTTACTTCATTGCTTGAGTTTGCACTGTTTGCCTTTGTGTCTACTATTATTTAGTTTATTCGTCTTATACGGTCTTGTTAACTGCTACACTATACACATCACTGTACACTTACAGTTAGGTAAAATAAATGTCGAACAATGTCAACATAATAATAATAATAATAATAATAATAATAATAATAATTGTAGAACATGCGTTCCGCAATTAAAGAGTCTGGGATCCGGGCTTCGGCGATCTACAAAATAATGAAAACGACGTGAAGCCGAAGGACCGTCGGAGGGTTGACGATCGAACGGACTCCGACACTCAAGTTAATAAACAATCAAAACAATAAATAGAATTAAAAATGAAATACACGGATCTTAGTCAGTTTTTGATGTCTTCGGATAAACGAGTTCTTTATATGGTTTTTAGTGATTTTTCTCTTTCCTTTTCTCTCAAACATGCAACGTTCTTATAAACGAGGCCTCATGCAACTGCCTTCTGATTTTTTTGGGAACGGTTGATCCCTTCTAGGGTTTATTCTAGTCGTTTCCTTATCATTTCTAGGGTTTTAACCTAGTCCCTTCTGCGGAACCCTAATTCTTCTATCTTGAGGTGTTTAACCTCATACCCTACGATGCCGTTCGAGTTCTTTAAATTGTCCCCAACCCGTTTTTAACCTCTATAGGGCTTCCGAGCCCAGTATTTTTCATCTATTGGGCTTTTCATAAGAAAAGGGCCTCTACAATTAGCTCATCATTACTCGATCTCTTGTTTTTTCAATGATTGGGTAATAAACTTCAATTCTGTTGGTTTACTCTTTCATGGCATGACGGTGATCCCAGACCCTTAGTTTTTAAGGATTGGAGGTTACCAAGCCTATGTCGTGGAGATCTAAACTTGAGAATAAGTCATGGAGCTCTTGAACTCGTGCGAGCGGATGTTGCGGAGCTCCAGACTTAAATACAAATCATGAGAGAGCTCTTAAGGTTGTGAGAGCAGACTTTGTGGAGCTCCAGACTCGAAGACAAGTTCTAGGGGAGCTCTTAAAGTCGCAAGAACAGATGGAGCTCCAGACTTGAGCACAAATCTTGGGGGAGCTCTTAAGGTCGCGGGAATAGACCTTGCGGAACTGCGAGTGATGCTGAGAGCGAATCGTCACTTTATTATTTTTTTTGAATTTACAGAGATGATTGGACTTCCAACCGTCAGATTGGATTAATTTTAGACAATCGGTCCAGATTCACCCGCCCTTCCCCTACTTCATCAACCTAATTCAAATTTATCCAAAAAAACCCATTTCCCACTGCTTCTTCTTCACATCGGAGTTTCCAGAAACCTTAGCCGCAATTTTCTCCAGCCATTCCCGAAACTTCCGCATATAGATTTGCTCGAATCATTTTTTGGGATAGGCATTACCGACGTTCCCCACATATAAAATCTCCTCGATCCAGGTTAATTTCTCACCGTCCTATTTTTAATTTTCCATGAGCTTTTTAAGTGTTAGTATTTGAAATATGAGTGAAAGTGAGCATTCTTCCGTCGGGGAGGAGGTGAGAAGTTGGGACGATGGCGCAGAGGAGATTTGTACCGGTTCGAAGTAGTCCGGTGACTCAGGCTCTGATTCGCCATCCGTAGCAACCCCGGTGGCCAAGTATTCGGGTAAGGGCAAGGCGTCATCCACTGTTGTTCCTCGCTCCATCGATAGGACTGTCGTCACCAAACGCCTAGCTCCGGTGACAGTGGGAACTCAATTGAAAAGGTGAAATCCTTTCTCTGTGGCGTTCGACAGACGGGGGATTGGTTCCGGGCTTCAAAGGTTACCCCTAAAATGAGCGATGAGCTTCTTCAACGGTTAGCTTCACCTCCAATTTCAGGAGGTGGGGTCAAGATTCGATCACCTTGACACTCTGATCGCGTGCAACAACTCCCATCCGGGTTTACCACCTTCTACAAGCTCATCACGAAGAAGGGGGTGGGGCTCCCTATTCACCCTTTCTTCGCCAAGATAGTTTATTTTTACGGGATAGCCCTTGCCCAGATATCGCCCATCAGATGGTACTATATGATGGGTATGTATTGTTTGTGGATGAAGCTCAGTTTTCCCGAACCTAGCATCAATGAGTGGAATTCTATCGACAGACTAGTTGCGAATGCTAGGCAGAATGGTTTTTACTACTTCACGAAGTGGGTGGGGGGGTCGAGCTCCCTTAATTACCAAGTTAACTTCCTCTTCGGGCGATTGGATGCCCAAATTTATCTTCGTCCCTACTCGTACTTCGAAAGATGTGATCGCTCCTATCGAGTTCTGTCAAGCTCGTGGGTTCTCGAGACTTCACTTCTCTTGATTTCGTGCTAAGTTGATCACCCTTCTCTTGATTTCGTGATGTAAATGAGATCCTTTCTATTCCTCTAGCGTCTAGTTTGGGTGGAGATTTGTGGATATCAAATTGTTCAAAAAATGGTTTGTACTACTATGTGAAAACAAGCATATATTGCTTGCTTGTTCGTTGACTATATATATTGATGAAAATTATAGCTTTCTCTGCAGAGGCAGGGTAATTTGGTCTTGGAATGGTGTTAAAGAGACGATGAGGGAGTTTTCATTGCTGCTCGAATTTTAAGTTTACCTAGTGTGGTTTGAGTCGATGAAGGTGAGATAATTGGAGTACATAAGGTTTTATCATGCTTAATAATTTAAGCTTCACTCAAGTCATTGTTGACAGTGACTCGAAACTGGTGTTGAATGCTATTTGGACAATAAGAAAAATATCTCAGTGTTTAGTATTATTTATTGTTGTCGAATTAAACTTGCTTCATGTTTATCCAAATTTTACTTTTCAACATATCTCTAGATAAGCTAATGTTGTGGCTCATAGATTTGCTGGAGTAGCTATCGATTTTCCTAGTCCTTTTGAAAATCTACTTGTTCTTGTTAAGTTGTTCTTCAAAAAAAAAAAAACAATACCATGGGAAAACGGAGGAAAAAAGTAGTTTTAATTTAATTTTAAGTCCAAATAGGGAAAAGTCGACAAAAGTAAATAGAGATTGGGAAAAAACACCAACTTTTGAAAATAGGTAGTTTTGCAGGCAATTTGTACCATTAAACATGTAGCGACCCGAACCCGAAGGCCCAGATGCTACCGAACACACACAAACAAAAGAAATGATGATAAAATTTTCTCAATTCAAAATAAATAACTTTCTTAGGTCATAAAAATTTGGGCAGCATTTCATTTAAAAAATTCAAATATCCACGCTCACAGATATTTACCATTCAAACATGTATGACCAAGACTAGTCCAAATTCAACATTCAGCATTTAAAATACGTTGTAAAGACCACAAACTCCCCATTGACTTTACAATAATTAAATATTTTATAATCATAAAGCCGAAGCATAAAATTCATACTTATTGACCACAAACTACACATAATCAATAAGTAGAAATCATAAAAGTGGTCAGTGAAATAAGAAGATCCCACTGGTCCACGTCAGCTGCCAGCCGCCATCAAATACCTGAAAATATTATGAAAAATAGATGGGTTGAATGCCAGAAAACACTCAGTAGAATTTTTAATTTCTGAAATATACTTGATCGTTTAATAAATAGTTTGCAAAATAAATATATTTACTATAATGCTCATAAAAAGTATCTACACATTAAGATACGGAAGATTAACTCAATGTGGTTCCCTATCATAATAATTTCACCGAAGTGACATATTTGTACCGTAGTACCATAATTGCACCATTGTGCCATACCACATCGAAGTGCTCATACCGCACCAGAGTGTTCATACCATACCGCACTGTAGTGCTCATACCATACCGCACCGAAGTGCTACATACAGCACTAAGTGCTCATACCGCACCGAAGTGCTACATACTGCACCAAGTGCTCATACCGAGAACCATAGAGTTTAGCAGCTTCCGATGAGTTATAAAAAGAATATTTTGAACTTTTAAACATGCTACTATATAAACATATTTTTCTCATATACATAACGCAATTTTGAAACATAAAACCACATGTTAATTAGAAATCATTGAGCCATAAAAGTAATCTAAAGCGTGCTTAAACATAAACATATGTTATCATACATAGAATACATTTTTGAAACATAAGTCACATATTGAGTAGATATTACCCCCATTATAGCTATAATAGCTAAAACTTCGATCATATTATGCTCGATCTAAGCCTATCTTCTTGGATAGGATTTATTATAAGATCATATCGTAATAGCACACTAGAGTGCTGATCATATGTCATAGCATAAGGAAGGGTCAAGCGCCCATGTTCCTAAATTTATAACGTAGATGGCAATGCTAGACAATCGAACAATAATCTTAACTTATAATCCACTAACATAAGTTACAACCCAGAATGCACCATCGGTTATGAGGGTTACTACATCTATCTCGTAAGGTATCATACGTCTAAGCAATGCTTTCGTATCATAATATAAATTTCAATAATAATCATAAGCATAATTATCTAAATCTGATAACAGTTCATATAATGCTAGCATCTAATATCATGCTCAATTATTATTCCATCAATTCATATCCAATAAATCATTCCATAGAACAACATTCCATTTGCACATAGACGAGTATAGAATTATCCACCTCATTTACAAATCCTGGGGTAGAGCAGCAACTTAGGATTTGTTTCTTTGATTGCTCGAGCTCAACTCACCCTACACAAAGTCACTTAATGACTCGTTAATCCTATCGAAATCCTGGAGCCCAAACACATAAATAAAGGAATTTATCCATTCTCTTGACCACGATCTCGACACAGAGTGCACAACTTTAGAGCTTCTACTCGATTTGATACATAAAGAGGATTTAAATAAAATATTAATTCGAGGCTGATCAAGTAAAAATGTTAATAAAAGAAGGTACTTCGTCGTCTCCTCCTTTTATTGATCAGACTCGATTCTTATCGGATTTTTACAAAAGAGTACATTTTTCGTATGAGCAAAAAATGAGGAATCTAACGATAAAATTTATTTTTGGATCCAATGATCGAAGTAAAAGTAGATTCATAACAACCCCCTTTCATATTATTTGGGAAAAATAAAAATTTCATTTTAAATATATGCAATTTAGTTCAAACTTATGAAAATTGAAGAAAATAAAAATAAATCAAATTAAGGCCAAAAGGATTGAACTTAAACCTCCATAATTATAGTCTAAACCTGAACCACTATACCACATAAGATTTACGAAAATAAACTCATGCATTAATTTAAATTACATAATTAGGCCATAATATTCATTAAAGTTAACTAGATAAATAAATTAAATTAAATTAAATTAAATAAAAAAATGAAGCATCCCCAGGGTCGAACGGTGGTCTACTACCATTGATTTAGATAACACTCCATTGGGCTAAAGATAATATTTGACAGCATATTTAAGTTTTTAATTAGTAAAGTTAAAATTTGATTTATAACTTAAACAAAGAGACAATATTTGAAAGCATGTCTGGGCTCTTAATCAACAAAGTTAAAATTTGATTTAAAACTTAAACAAAGGGGGTTTAAGCCCAAAACTTGTGATTTTAAGAACTAGTCCCAAACCATTAGGACAGATATAGACACATGGCATTATATAACTTCTTATTTTTAATTAAATTAACTATGGATTATCTTCAAATATAAGAAGAAATAATTGAATTAGAAGGTAAACAAGGGTTAGCACTCTAGATTTGATTATCAACAATTACAGCCAAACCATTTGGCTAGAAACTTGTTTCAAATTTTGGTATCAGCAGCAAATCAACGGCCAATCCATTTAGTTAGTTTCTTTTTTTTTGTTACAAAAAGTATGTAATTAAAAATAAACATAAATCTAAAAAAAAAAAATCAAAGAACAACCACACAACACACACATGCTCCCAACACATCAACATACCAATACTTTCATCTTCTCTCTTACCCATTCTACACCATATGTGTTCAAGAAACAACAAACACAAAAGCTACAACATTGAGCAAACATTTAAAATAGATAATTCTAAAACCATAAAATCTAACCACGGAATAAAACTACCAAATAAAAATTTAGAGACAAGAAATAGATGAAGGTTTGAAAAGGACATGGTTCCTCAAATTTCTAGATCCGAAAATTTGGAGCTTAAACTTCAAGATCTAAACAAAATAATAGGAGAAAACATGAGAGGGGAAATCTGAAAATAAAACTAGCATGAAAAGAAGATGGCCACTGAAAGGATTCTGGCGGGAGGCACCGACCATGGCGGCTACGAGAGAGAAGAAGAGAGGATGATGAGGAGGCTTCCCTTTCTCTTTTCTCTCATCTTCTTTCTCTACTCTTTCTTTCTATCTCTCTCGATCTACTACTCTCTCTCCCTTCTTTCCTTATTTTTCTTTTCTTCCCGTTTTCTTCCATGTTTCGATCTCTCTATCTTTTTTTTATCTCTCTCTTTCTAATGTATATATGATGTTGGGGATGTGGGCTTCAAAAGAAAACCCAAATGGGCCTTAAATTAATTACAAATGGGTTGTGTAATTGGGCTAGAAATCGGGCTTTAATTAGAATAAAATGGACTCAACATAAATCTTGTAATGGGTCAAGTAATTGGTTCAAAATCAATCTTAGACAAGAATTATCGTCTTATGTTCGTTCAATAATAATTGGGCCGAAAATAAATATATTTGTAGATGGGCTCAAAGTTGGGCTCAAAGTTGGCTCAGAAGTCCCATACTTGCCTATTTTTAAAATAAAATGACTTGTTACAATAATTGGGTCGTAAATAAAAAGATTGGGCTCGAATTGAATTTTGGGGCATTACAAAACAGTTGGTCCCCACATCCAATCATTGGCACAGTGTACTTTTATCAGGCATTTATCAAACAATGCACAACCCTAACACCAAAACCCTAATTCTAAATGCCTCGATTATTATTGAGCGAGCATCGATTAATTTTTGGCCTCGATTATTATTTAAAAAATGTCTCGATTAATTTTAAAAAGTGTCTCCATTATTTAGTTAAAAGTAAGGCATCAATTATTTTAAAAAGTGTCTCCATTATTTAGTTAAAAGTAAGGCATCGATTATTTTAAAAAGTATTTTGTAAGAATCCACGATTATTTTGTAAGAAGCATCGATTAACTTTGTAAGGCATCGATTATTTTGTAAGCAGCATCGATTAATTTTGTAATAAGCATTGATTAATTTTGGTAAAGCATCGACTAATTTTTAAGCAGCATCGATTAATTTTGTAAAGCATCGATTATTTTTAAAAGCCTTGATTATTTTTTAAGAAGCATCAATTAATTTTTAAGAAGCATTGACTAATTTTTAAAAGCATAGATTATTTTATTAAAATTGTCTCAATTATCTTTTAAAAAGCCTTGATTATTTTTTTAAAAATGCCTAGAGGAATGTCATTAATCGTGGATCATGCAATTTAATCGAGACCTTCATTAAAATGAATCGAGGCAATGTCCGTGACTTTTTTAATGAATATATTATTACTGGCTTCATTAAATACATGTGAAAGGTCATTCGCTTCATTAAATGAACAAAAGGGGAAGGTAGGACTGAATTTAATAATGTGAAAGGTTAGTGGCTTCATTAAATGAAAAGAAGGGGAAGGTAGGCATGCTTTTAATGTTTTGTAAGGAGGTAGGTTAAATTTTTTAATAAATAGGCACAACATCCGAGCTCATTTACCAAGTTATTTCACACCACAATACAATCATACAATCGACCAAGAAAAGCAAGAGTTGGAGAAATTTTTTGGAGCAAGGCGGGCGAAAATTCGAAGAAAAAAGTAGTGCGCCAAAATTTCCACCAATTTGCAAAGGTAAGTTTCTTACTCTCAATCTTTTTGAACTTATTTTATAAATATTTATTATTTTGATTATATATTTAGCATGTGTTGTTAGATTTAATTTGAAAATAGGCGACAGAGAGAGATATGCATGTCCTACCCTTTTATCTACAATTTATTGATTATTTTCATGTCGTAGACTCTAATCGTGGCTATTAGAATTAATCTAGTTATTTTTTAGAATTAGTGGAGGCTCTTAGAATTAATCAAGGCTATTCTAAATTTAATCGATGCCTTTTTTGTATTAATCGAGGATATTGTTAGAATAATCGATGCTTCTAGGATTAATCGATGTTAACTCCAATTTAATCAAGGAATAATTTGAATTTATTCTAAATTTAATCGATGCCCTTTGAGTATTAATTGATGATTATTTTAGAATAATCGATGACTTTTTGATTAATCGATGAATATTGTAGATTAATCGATGTTTTTTAATAATCATGATTATTTTAGAATAATCGATGCTTTTAGTATTAATCGATTAGTGTAATAGTGGCTAGAATTAATCGATGCCTTTTTTGAATAATCGATGATTAATTTAGAATAATCGATGCCTTTGAGTATTAATCGATTAGAGTAATAGTGGCTAGAATTAATCGATGCATTTTATATAAATAATCGATGTATTGCTTTGTTTAGACTAATCAATGCATTTTATATAATTAATTGATGCATTGTACTCGAGGAAATAATAGTGGTTATTTGAACTAATCGAGGTATTACTTGAGGAGATTTATTTAACTTAATCGGGACTATTTGAATTAATATAATTAATCGATGACTATTTTTAAATTGCAGATGGTTAGACATCGCATTATTGTACGACATAGTGGACGATGGGAGAGATCAGAATATGTAGATGGGGATGAGCAACTCGTGACGATGTCATCCGATAAGCTGTGTTTTAACTTACTGGTGAGGGAGGTTCACAAGTTATTGCGGACTGACCCGAACAGGATCGAGTATGAATTATTTTACCTCATCAGCACCAATACTGACAGACGGATCAGAGCATCTTTACAAGATGATGGAGATTTGCTCGATTTGCTTCACGAGCAAACTACTGAGATGGTTGTGTACGTGATTTCAAGACAATTTGAAGGTTTTGGAGCCGGGCCATCTATGTGGGACGTCTATGTTCCCTACTTTCCACATGTCTATGAGGGTTTGAGTAACCCTATTGATGAAGAAGCACAAGCAGAGACGCATGCTGATACTAGAGAAGAACAGGGAAAAGGAGAAGAAGAGAAGGAAGAACAAGAACAAGAAGAGGTGAATGATAGAACGAGGTTGGTGGAATCATTGTTGATAGAATTCAGTGGCTGGCTTCGCTCTTCTGCTGATCGTACAGACAGATTATTGTGCTTGGCGCGAGTCGTCCCACCATCTACCACTGGTATTCCGTTTAGAACTGACGGGCCTTCGAGCAATTGGGCGGTTTCCCTTGCTGATTGGGACATTACAGGTCTAGTGTCTTGGGATGAGGGTGCAACACCACAATCAGCTACACTGCACCAGGGAGCCATTTTCCGGACAAAGAACGATCTGGCTTTGGCGGTCGGTATCTATCACATGCAGAATCGAGTAGAGTATGTCGTGTATCGCTCGAACAGGTCACGATTGGGCTACGTTTGCAAGCATGGCGATGATTGCCCATTCAAGTGCTTTGCCATTTTTTATAGAGCTATGTGGAGAATATACAAGTTCAACGGCACTCACACATGCCATCTTGATATGGGTCGAATTGCTCCGCGACAGGTTCATGCACGAGTGCTCGGAAAATACTTCGCCCGTAAATTGGTGTATGAGCGGGTTGTTCTAAAGCCGAAGGAGATCATGGCGGAGCTTGTTCGTGAGTTTGGCATTCATATCCACTACAGCTTCGCACTGCGCATGAGGAACATTGCCATTGAGATGGTATATGGAGACTTTGACAAGTCCTATGCACAGTTGCCCGCATTCCTGCACACTCTGCACTTGATGAATCCGGGGACTGTAGTAGACATGGAGATCACGAGTGATGGTCGGTTCAAGCATTCTTTCCTTGCTCTCGGACTGTGTGTCAATGCATTTCTCCAGTATGCTCGTCCAGTACTTGTGATCGATGGTACCCACCTGAAGGGAAAGAACAAGGGGGTTCTCCTTGTTGCTGTGATGAAGGACGGCAACGAACAGATCTTGCCTGTTGCAGTTGGGCTCGGACCGATAGAGAACAAAGAATCCTGAATATGGTTCCTAGCCCACTTGCACTTGGCTCTGGGTGATATAGATGATCTTCTCATCGTTTCGGATCAGCATCAGAGCATTAAAAATGTTGTAGAGGCTGTTTTTCCGAGAGTGACGCACGGACTGTGCTACTACCATTTGAAGAATAAGATGAAGAAGAGAGGGAAACATGTGATGGATCTGTTTAAGGAGACTGCCTACGCATATCGGACAGACACATTCCAGGAGAGTATGTCATCATTGGAGCAGGTCTATCCAAGAGCCTATCAGAAGCTGTGTAATATCGGCCCAGTGCATTAGTCTCATTCACAATGCCCCTGTAACACCCTAATTTTATAAACCTAGACTGCTATTTATTTTATAAAAACTAACATATAAAATAATACATGAAATATAATTTAAAACATTTTCTCAAATATGAAATAAAACTAAACTAGAAAATCATAATATACATAAATAAACTTCTATTTATGAAACTTACATAATATATAATTCATATAACATAGTGCAGAAGCGTTTTTAATAAATTTAAACATCTAAGCATATTTAAAATTAGAATCACATAGTCCAACTGAAATATCAACTAAAGTTTAATAGCTTATATATTTAAATAAAACTTAATTATCATCCATCTCCTCACTGCCATCACTGAACTCCGCAATCTGAAATGTTATAATAAGGGGATGAGTATAACAAATACACTCAGTGGAGAATACGCATTATCCAAAACATATTAAACGAGTAACTCATATTCAGACATTCATGCCATGTCACATAATAATAATTGTTTGAACAGTGGGGAGTCAGCCCAAAGGTAACTTATCACGGCCTCAGACCTATTAACGGTCTCTGAACAAGTATATGCATATACACATGCACGGTGGGCGACCCAAGGACAACTTTTACGGTCTCGGACCTATGAACGGTCCCTGGCATACTTTAACTTTAACTTTCACATAAACACTCAGTCGAACAATAAATCACAAGATCAATATATAATGGATAATAAATAACCACGTGCGTATAAAATTCCCCACCTTTACTTTGAAGACCTTTGACTCGACTTTTCAACGTAAAATGTTAAAAACTTGTAGGAACTATTTCTCCATCACCCAGCAAAGATAACATTAATATTTCTCATAAGTCTACAGTTTATAAGTATTATAAATTCAAAGAGCTAAATTATATAGGTTTCTGATTTTATCAAATTGTTGGTAAGTTTATGCATTTATTCTAATTTATATTTTGTGGTAAGCTTTTATGTATTTAATATTATCGACTAGCCTAAAAATCAAGTTTAATTAATTAGTTTATGGAATTGAAGACATTCTGGACGTGATTTAAGTTCAAAATAATCAAACAAGGTTAATAATATGATTCAATTGTCATTATCAATTAAAACTCAAAGTCATTTATTAATCTTTCCTAAATTCCAAAAACTACTTCTTATCTGCCATGTTTACTTAATTTACTCAAATGAATGCATTAAAATATTATTAGAACATAACAGAAGACAAGATATAATAAGAAATCAAATGGTAGTTGATGAATTTCCAAAGAAATCAAAGAAATGGGATTCGGTGAAAGATTCAAACAACAAATAATCTAATTAAAGCATCGAATGAACTCATATTCATGACTAAAATTCCAGATCTTATTCCAGTTCTTCGTTAACTCCAATTTACAACAACTATTTTCCTTTTAATCTATCTTCCATATATTGTGATCATAATTAACTAAGTAGAACAAGCAATAAATTAGATAGCTGTTGTTGATGAATAAAGAGTTTGAGAGGAGTGAAATTACCTCGATTTAAATTTTGGATTAGAGTTTAGGAATTGATGATTGTCGTCGATGTTTTGCTTGAACAAAGGAGTAAACATTCTTCTTGCTTCAATTGCGGAAAGAAAGTTTTGAAATGGAAAATTTGATGTGATCAGAGAGAATGTTTCATCATGAATAATTTGGCTCAAATGATTTCTACATTCGGTTTTTAAAATGAACTGAGAGTAAAATTAAAAATGATGGATAATTACATAGTTATTTTAAATGTGGGTTGAGGGAGGTTTAAGGAGGAAATAATTGATATTTAGATAAGTTTTATTATTATTATTATTATTATTATTATTATTATTATTATTATTATTATTATTATTATTATTATTTCTGGGTTTTGGATTAATTAAGAAATTTTAAATTATAAATTATGGTATTTTATTACTTTTATTCATATTATGAACTCTTGATATTATCTTTTAATTTTTTCTCTGCAGGCGGGACGACTAATTAAAATAAATATAATATATCAAATATTAAACCAATCATAATGATAACATCGAAAGACTATTTAAAAATGAATTTTTTGAAAAACGGGTCATTACAAAACTCCCCCACTTAAATAAATTTCGTCCTCGAAATTAACTTACTTGACTAGAAAAAATCAGTATACTTTGCAAGCACTTTATCTGTTTTTTCCTATGTTGCCACGACTCTTCAATATCTAAACTACTAAACTTTGATAATGAGAACTACCTAAATTCTTAGTGTATAGACCTTTCTTTCGAATGCAACTACATGAATTTTCTTGTACTAAAGATTTTGGTTAACATCCAGAGTCTTATAGCTGACTACGTGTCTTCGATCATGAGTGTCCTTCCTCATCAAAAAAAATATGGAATACATTGTGTACCTCTGCTAATTCTGGCGACAAGGCGAAACTGTAGGCTACAATATCAATCTTCTCATGTATCTCAAATGGTCCAATATATTTTGGTCTCAACTTTTTTTTTCTCTTTCCAAATCTAACTCCACCTTTCAATGAAAACTATAATAGGTCTTATCATATTTCTCCACTAATCTATCTTTTGTAAATCTTGATACATCTTTGTATTTCTTAGGTGAACAGTGTAAGCTTAATCAAGAATTTCTCTTCTAAGATTTTCCTCTTTCGGCACACATAACCTTCCTTCTAACACTAAGATATCATCATCAGTTAATGCAAACTCTTTAATATCTCCAACAAAAATTCTACTTCTCATGTTTTCCAAGAACTTATCACTCATTTGAGTTTGCTTTATCCTTTCTCTCAAAACAGGTTTAATCACTAATGTTACAAACACTGTTGTCGTACTACTTGGTGGAAACATTGTCTCAATCCTTAATTTAGTGAAATCTTTGAGTATTTATTATTTTTTTGTTCGTAAGGCTACTAATTGATAATTATTCTTCAGACTCAAAGCGTCAATAACTGAATTTGTCTTTCCATGATGGTAGTGAATGGTACTATCACAATCCTTTATCAGTTTCAACATTCTTCTATGCCTCATATTCAACTCCTTCTGGGTGAAGAAATACTTTAAGCTTTTATGGTCTGTATATATATCACATTTACCATCATAAATATTGTGTCTCTGTATCTTTAGAGCATGAACTACAACAACATACTCCAAGTCTTGTGTAGTGTAGTTCAACTTATATATCTTTAATTTCCTTGCGACGTAAGCAATCACCTTATCACTTTGTTTCAAAACATCATCAAGTCCAAGTTTTGATGCATCACTGTAGACTACAAAGTCTTCCGAACCATCAGAAACAGCTAAAATTGGTGCTGAAATTAATCGATGCTTCAACTCTTGAAAGCTATTTTCACACTTATTAGACCATTCAAACTTCACTCCTTTTCTAATTAACGGTGTCATTGGTCCAGAAAATCTTTGAAAAGCCTTCCATAGTTACTGGATAATCCCAAAGTAATTAGAACTTTTCATTTCATTCACATTCATTGACCTACTACAATTTGTTATTTCAAATTTAGCAGGATCCACTTATATTCACTGTGTAATAACTACATGTCCCAAGAAGACAACTTGATCTATCCAAAACTTACATTCCTTCAATTTTGTATAAAGTTTCTCCTATCTAAGTATCTTTAAGACAACTCTCAAATGTCCTTCATGTTGCTTCTTATTTGGAATTAAAAAATTAGTATGTCATTGATAACAACGATTATAAATTTATCTAAGTATAGATGAAACGTGAGATTCATCATGTCCATAAAAATTGCTAGCCCATTTGATAACCTAAAAGACATCACTATGAACTCATAATTTCCATAACGAGTTCTAAATATTGGTTTTGATTTATTACCTTCCTTAACATCCAATTGATGATAATATATCCTATCTTAAATCGATCTTTGAGAACATATATAAGCCTTTTAGTTGATCAAAATAAGTCCTCTATTCTCAGAATTATATACTTATTCTTGATTTTCAATCAACAATCAGTTCAACTTCTAATAATCTAGCTATAGTACTCACTCTCATAGACCCATCTTTTTTTTTCACAAAAGGAACCAATGCTCCCCGAGATGAGATATTGGCCTGAATAAAATCTTTATCCCAAAAACTTTAGCAATTGCACGAACAATTCATGTAGTTTCTTTCAATGACATTATATATAGTTCCTTTGGATACTCGAGCTACTCTAAATACCAAATCAATTCCCAATTCAACCTGTCGATTCGACGCTATCCTCAGCAAATCCTCCAGAAATGCCTCATCAAATAATTAGAAACTTAATAAATTGACTAGATAACCTCGACAATCTCCTTGCTTTAACTTTCTCATCATCTTCATAGCATATACAATCAAAGACATTGATCTTATCATTGCTCCATAATAAAAGTGTTCATCTCCATGTCTTTAAAAGATTACTTCGATTTCTAGGCACTTTAATCATAGCATAATTCTTAATAAGCTAATCTATTACCAGAATTACACCAAAATTTTTAATCTCAAGGCGATAAAATTCAACATCTATGTTCTTACCACTATTGTCCAACTTTACATTCTAAGCCATACAATCAATTCCAAGTGTTTTGCCTGAGTAAATACTAGTTTCAAGAGCCTCGTAAGATTGTTCTTGAGTCATGTTTGTAGTGGTATTATGTTTGTCATTGTCATTAGTTGACACATTCTGACTTATACTATCATCAAAGGTAGCTTTTGGGTTGACTTTAATTGGCATTCCTTACAGGTCTTCCTCTACATCAGCATCAAGATATCAACTTATCCTAAGGCAACAAACTATTTCTTCTACTTAGTAAAGAGATTCTAAATAAGCACTCTAATTTCGAGGACTGATTTTTTTTTTTATATAAAAAAATTGACATTTCTCGAATAATAGCATCAATACATATATTGTAAGTAAAATAACTTTTGAACTTTAATATAATACAATTTATAATGAGTAACTGCATCAACATAAACTTTGCATTAACTTCAACTTAACTTTATAACTTTCAGTAAACTTCATATAGATGCAGTCACAACATTACGTAAAATATTCGAATAATTAAACTTTGAACTTTCAATAAGAAAATATCAAATACTTTTTACCTTGGAGTCGACAAGGCGTGGCGGAGAGGATGTTTCACTTAAATATTTTACATTTAATGCAAATTTCATACATTTAATTAACTCAAATACTTGACTTTAAAACTTTTATTTTCCAAATAAATAAATAAATAAAAATTTATAATTTTTACAACTCAACAGAAACATAGATTAAAAAAATTTATAATTTTACAAGTCTAGAGAAATGTAGACCTTCTCTGATACCATTATGTAACACCCTAATTTTATAAACCTAGAATGCTATTTATTTTATAAAAACTAACATTAAAAATAATGCATGAAAGAGAATTTAAAATATTTTCTCAAATATGAAATAAAACTAAAACTAGAAAATCATAATAACACATAAATAAACTTCTATTTAAGAAACTTACATAATATATAATTCATATAACATAGTGCGGAAGCGTTTTTAATAAATTCAAACATCTAAGCATATTTAAAATTAGAATCACATAGTCCAACTGAAATATCAACTAAAGTTTAATAGCTTATATATTTAAATAAAACTTAATTATCATCCATCTCCTCACTGCCATCACCGAACTCCTCAATCTGAAATGTTATAATAAGGGGATGAGTATAACAAATACACTCAGTGGAGAATACGCATTATCCAAAATATATTACACGAGTAACTCATATTCAGACATTCATGCCATGTCACATAATAATAATTGTGTTGAACAGTGGGGAGTCAGCCCAAAGGCAACTTATCACGGCCTCAGACCTATTAACGGTCTCTGAACAAGTATATGCATATACACATGCACGGTGGGCGACCCAAGGACAACTTTTACGGTCTCGGACCTATGAACGGTCCCTGGCATACTTTAACTTTAACTTTCACATAAACACTCAGTCGAACAATAAATCACAAGATCAATATATAATGGATAATAAATAACCACGTGCGTATAAAATTCTCCACCTTTACTTTGAAGACCTTTGACTCGACTTTTCAACCTAAAATGTTAAAAACTTGTAGGAACTATTTCTCCATCACCTAGCAGAGATAACATTAATATTTCTCATAAGTCTACAGTTTATAAGTATTATAAATTCAAAGAGCTAAATTATATAGGTTTCTGATTTTATCAAATTGTTGGTAAGTTTATGCATTTATTCTAATTTATATTTTGTGGTAAGCTTTTATGTATTTAATATTATCGACTAGCCTAAAAATCAAGTTTAATTAATTAGTTTATGGAATTGAAGACATTCTGGACGTGATTTAAGTTCAAAATAATCAAACAAGGTTAATAATATGATTCAATTGTCATTATCAATTAAAACTCAAAGTCATTTATTAATCTTTCCTAAATTCCAAAAACTACTTCTTATCTGCCATGTTTACTTAATTTACTCAAATGAATGCATTAAAATATTATTAGAACATAACAGAAGACAAGATATAATAAGAAATCAAATGGTAGTTGATGAATTTCCAAAGAAATCAAAGAAATGGGATTCGGTGAAAGATTCAAACAACAAATAATCTCATTAAAGCATCGGACGAACTCATATTCATGACTAAAATTCCATATCTTGTTCCAGTTCTTTGTTAACTCCAATTAACAACAACTATTTTCCTTTTAATCTATCTTCCATATATTGTGATCATAATTAACTAAGTAGAACAAGCAATAAATTTGATAGCTGTTGTTGATGAATAAAGAGTTTGAGAGGAGTGAAATTACCTCGATTTAAATTTTGGATTAGAGTTTAGGAATTGATGATTGTCGTCGATGTTTTGCTTGAACAAAGGAGTAAACATTCTTCTTGCTTCAATTGCGGAAAGAAAGTTTTGAAATGGAAAATTTGATGTGATCAGAGAGAATGTTTCATCATGAATAATTTGGCTCAAATGATTTCTACATTCGATTTTTAAAATGAACTGAGAGTAAAATTAAAACTGATGGATAATTACATAGTTATTTTAAACGTGGGTTGAGGGAGGTTTAAGGAGGAAATAATTGATATTTAGATAAGTTTTATTATTATTATTATTATTATTATTTCTGAGTTTTGGATTAATTAAGAAATTTTAAATTATAAATTATGGTAGTTTATTACTTTTATTCATATTATGAACTCTTGATATTATCTTTTAATTTTTTCTCTGCAGGCGGGACGACTAATTAAAATAAACATAATATATCAAATATTAAATCAATCATAATGATAACATCGAAAGACTATATTTAAAAATGAATTTTTTGAAAAATGGGTCATTACAGCCCCGTACAGCGCTACGGGTTCATGACATCTAATGCGGCGGAGAGTCTCAATGCTCGTCTGTTGTGGGAGAGGAGGTTACCTATTTGCTCACTATTCGAGATGTTTAGATCGATTGTTGAGCAGTGGTTCGTCGAGCGATGTGTGGCTGCACTGGGCTCGAATCATGTGTTGACTGATGGCACTGTGCTGAAGCTATCGGGGAACGTCGAGAAGGGACGTTGCTACGCCGTGTGGGCCACTACATTAGCAACTTTATGGAAGGTCGAGGTCGGGAGGGAGGTTTACATGGTCGATCTTCAGAATCGGACTTGTGAATGTCGTGAGTTCGAGTTGGATTTGATCCCCTGTTCTCACACGGCAGTGGTCATCTGGTATGACATTCTCAACCTCTATTTATTCTTATTTTTTTACGTGTACCTAATCAACTGTGTTTATTTTTCCTTTCGCAGTTGCACTGGTGGGGCCATATATGATTATGTGGCCAGGTATTACAGGATGGAGAGCTTAGTGGGCATGTACAACTCGGTCATCAAGGGTCTACCTCGCCCAGAACACTGGATTGTGCCTGATACATTTACAGGGCGAGTGGTGTTGGCACCAGAGATCAGACGACGTGCCGGGCGTCCATCTATGTCCAGAGCTCGAGCACCGTTCGAGGCCTCTTTCAGTGCACGTCGGCAGTTTTGCACTAGATGCCATGGACCGGAGCACAACAGGCGTGTATGCATAGCCCACTTACCTATTGGCGGTGTTAATCTGAATTCACAGCCCGAAGATGTTCCACGGAGGAGGGCGCTCAAGAAGTGCAGCATTTACGGTAGTACAGAGCACACACGTCCCACATGTCTGGTTCGATTGTCAGCCGACAACATTTAGTCAATAGCGTTATTTTAATTGAATTGTGGCAATGAGTACTGTTTATCAAGGTCAATATTGTTTATCGAGGTCAATTGAACTAAATTTTACATCGATTAATGTCAATATTATAATGTCAGCATCTACAAGCTAGGCCTGTTAATGTAAGTCAACGAATATATCCGAGCCCCTATAACCTTCCGATACGCATGTACTGCCCCCTTCAGTATACCGGACGGAGGTCTTGTACCCAATAGACGCTCCATGTACATGTAGGCATATACTCCACAGCTCGTGTTGTCCGTCTGCATGTACTGGTCCGGTATAGACTTGTCCAGGGTCATCGCAAAAGCACATCGGGGTGGCATCTGACGACCCTTCCAAAATCCGATACATATGAGTAGGCGTGGAAGTAGGCGGAGTAGGGGCATCAACTCTCTATCTCGCCTTTCGTAGTGGACACGATCGCTCAGATCGTCCATCTGATACAGTAATAAGTCGTATAACTCTACTACCCAGTCAGAAAAGCGGATACGAACCACTACCCAGTGCTCATCTGCGACGTCTCATACCACGATCTCCTACAACATAAGATCGGGATCATATCAAGATTAATGTCATCAAATAATATATGACAATATATTATTTTCTTGTGAAGCTCACTTACATAATCACGCCCCTTCCATGGCACCTGATACCGCCCATCACTGCCCTGGATCCGATGTATCAGTCCCTCTGTATGTATCCACCACCGGTAGTCATCATCCCCGTATGCCTATCTGCACTGAGGGTCAAGAGGATGAAGGATCTTCCATGCTCTGACGAGGGCCTCCTGCAAAAAATGAATTACGATTAAGCGTGAGGTAAAAAAAGACTAACTAACAATGTTTTGCAGAAAAAGTTCAAACAAGTACTTGAACTCACATATAGACCGGTATTAGCCACCATTGTCGGACAACCGTTGTCCCTCCGTACTCGTTGAGCAATCGCACTCAGAAAGTAGCTCATGTGAACATCCTTCAACTCAGTACTCGGATCCTCAAGCTCGTCAAACCAGGACTACCGCAAGCGATCACTGTTGAAGTAGAGCTGAATAACTGCATCCGGACCCTGAAGTCTAAATCGTAAGTAGGCGATCTGGAGGCTGCTATCATCAATGCCATTCATGAGCTGATAGGTTGCGCTAAAACCACCAGGGCGTGGAGCCGAAGTACTAGTACCCTCCTGCTCTACAATGGGTTGTAGGGCACTCTGGAGAGGTGGGGTGGGCGCACGCGCACTCCGAGCAGGTGGTGCCAGTGATCAAGCAGGCTGGGGAGGTGGAGTGGTGCCCATAGATCCATAATCCGGTTCTGATCTAGACACAAAATCATCCGGTATACGAATAATATGTTCGTAACCTTCACATAATCCGGAGCGTCTCTCGCCATCCTCATCTGTCCGAACCTGTACTCCATCTGTTTGACGGTCGTACGCTTCCCTTCGAATAAATGGTGGTACACATATCTCGATGGAACAATATGATCACCATTCGGATCGAATGTCGAGCCGCCGAATCGTAAACCTGACACCAGGTTGTATTCACTCGGACCGAAACGCAACTGGGAGTGATGAATATGAAACCATGTCTCCCGCCCCACACGTGCACGATCCGGCACGTGCACCTCATACGTCATCAAAGCATGAATCACCTTCTTCTGGACGTCACCACCCCTGTAGTCCAGAAAATGTCCGAAATAGCCGGATCTGAATAGTTGGACGGCGTCGTCACCACCAATCGTGAGCAGTGTGGCTCTGATCAGATCAATAACATCTGGTAGCGCATACACGACGACGGAGGGCCTCAGGCTCAGTAACGGCAGTTTAAGCCAATCAATCTAAGAACATTTTCAAAATTACAACTATTAAAGTAAATTCTTTTAATATTTCATATAAATTAGAATTTCTTAAAATTTAAATTAATCTCAAAAAATGCAATTTTTAATATTAATCGAGCATAATTTAATATTAATCGAGGACAATTTAATATTAATCAAGTAACAGCAGTCTAACCCAATCAATCTATCAACATTTTAAAAACTACAATTATTAAAATAAATTCTTTTAATATTTCATATTAATTGGAAATTCGCAAAATTTAAATTAATATCAGAAAATGCATTTATTAAAATTAATAGATTAATATTTCTCGATTACTTAAATATTAATCAATTAGATTTTTTTAAATTAATCAATTTTTTTTTTTAAAATTAAATATTCATCGATTAATTAGATAATCATCGATTAGTTTTTTCCCATGAAATATTCATCGATTATATTTTTTAGGGTTCCTCGATTAGTATTAACTTCCTCGATTAGTTTTTTATGTTCCTCGATTAATTAGATAATCATCGATTAGTTTTTTTTAAATTAAATATTAATCAATTATGTTCTTTAAACTTCCTCGATTAGTACTGAATTAATTGAGGCTTTCCTCGATTAATTTTTTAAAATTAATTAGATAATCATCAATTAGTTTTTTTAAATTAAATATTCATCGATTAGGTTTTTTAGGGTTCCTCGATTAATATTAACTTCCTCGATTAGTTTTTTATGTTCCTCGATTAATTAGATAATCATCGATTAGTTTTTTTATAAAATAAAATATTCATCAATTATTTTTTAAACTTCATCGATTAGTATAGGATTAATCTAGGCTTTTCTCGATTAATATATAACTATCCTCGATAAAAAGCTAGTCACGATTAACAATAAATAATCCACAATTAATATCAAATAATCAATCAATAATATCTACCTAGCCACGATTAATATCAAAATAAACATCGACTAATTCCAAAGAAAATCACGATTATGAAATTGAAATTAATCATGCCCAACAAATTGCAAAAATCAAACATAACCAACAACCAACAATTGCAAAAATCATAACCCATTAATGATATTTACAGTTTTTTTTTTTTGAAAAAAAAAACCCTACTTGATGAGAAGATGATGACTCTGGTTGTGATGCGGGTCCTCAATCCATGTCTGCCGGACGACCGAGAGAGAGAGATCGACAGATGGAGATGCAGTGAGAGAGAGTGAATATGGCGAGAAGCAACCCACCTCGTGCCGCCTATTTCAAACCCTAAATCTGTTTTGTTGTGTTCTCGAGCGTCGCCCCTACTATTTTTACCGCCGATCTACTATTTTTTAACACCGGCCGGCAACGGTTACTTCTTGCAAGTTTTGAGTTTTTTTACAGCTTTTGAATTTGGAGAGAGAGAATGGACGTATGTGGGGGGTGTTGGGGTGGATTAATTCAAAAGGGAAGAATTTATTCCTTTTACAGTTCCAAAAAAATCTTGTCAGTTTTTAATGTAAAAGCTGATTTGGTGGGACCTTTCTCATCAGTTTTTTAAAAAATAAGTACAAAGTGTCGACAAAACTCCTACTTTTAAAATCTTGTTTTTTTTTTCCCTTAATTTACTTGCTTTTGTCGAAAAATCCACAGCACCCTAATTTTAACTTAAAGAACGACAAAATACTAATGACTAATGCACTTGCCATGATACTATGATAGTCAATATGCAAGGTAGAAAATACACAATTTATAGACAATAAAATTTAATCGTATATTATTTTTTTGAATATTCGGACTTTTATGACTACAAGAAACTCATGGGTTATGAACTAGAAAATCCATCGTTTGTTTTATTTATTTTTTTAAGAAAAAAAACATAGCTGAGGATCCTTGATGGATTAACAATAAATTAAAGTCTTGTTTACTTTGATGGATAAGGATGGATTAATAAGTTATTCTATGTTTACTTTGCATGATATTAAAATGGTGAATAATCCAACGTCCGTGATAAAATGAGCTTTGGGCGCCTATTTGTAGGATATGTATCACACCTAAAGAGGTGAGATATAATTTATCTATTCCCTTATCCTCTAGACTGGCATTAACGGCGACCACTTCCCTTGTGGTCGCTTGCCACATCATTTAAAAAATAAAAAATAAATAAAAAAAATGGTTGTTGCCACATTAATGCAGGTCGACCAGTCCCCCTCAACCACTTGGTCTCCTGCCAACCCTTTACTTCGGCCAATAGGATGGAGACACTTGTCTCCATCCTATTGGCCAATTAATTTTATAGTGATATATATATATATATATATATATATAATTGATATATTTTTTATATAAAATATAATAAAAATAAATAAAAAATATACCAAAATTCATATTTTTTTATTCTTTACAAATAGACATCAATTTTGCTATATTTCAATAAATTTTAAAATTATCTATTTTTTCCTTTAGTTTTCTATATATCCAAATAATAAAAAAAAATTCATGTAATTTTAAGAAATACATTTTAATCAGTGCGATTTTTTTTTAATTTTATAAAATGTCATTTAATTAGTTTGTAATATTTTTAGAATTGACTATTTTATCCAAATAATATTATTTTTATTACAAGTAATATTTTAATTTAAAAAAATAAAAAACAAAATAAAATAAAATAATTATATATAATGGTGTGGTTGGGTGGTCATTGATAAAATATGTAAAATGGATGTGGTTAGTTGGATGAATATTAATGATGTAGAATAGAGAAAAATTAATTAAATATTGAAATGGTTGGGTGGTTGGAGTGGTGGCTGATAATGGTAGTCTAAACTATTTATCCACCCAATAATCTTAATCTTAATATATATAAAAGTAAGAAGTTATGCCTCTTATAGTAACTTAGTTTTTCCCGCCAAAAACTCTTACTATATTTAGTAAGCAGATTTTTATATATTAATTTAATTGTATATTAATCATATAATATAATACATAATAGCTTATATATATATATATATATATATATATATATATTATATGAAATACATAAAATAACACTTTACTTTATATATATAATACAATACATTAAACACATAATATAATAGTGTATATCTATAAACGCATATACATCAATATACATATAATATATAGTATAATAATTATATCTACATTTGTCGTGGTAATTATTTCTACATATAATATACATATATATATATATAAATGAAGTGATGTTTTATAATATAAGTTTGTTTGTATATATACATAATAATTAATCTATATATAAATAATAGTTTAGTTTCATATATCAATAGATCCTATACATATGCATAAATACATCTAATTATTACATGGGAGCTTATATTATGTAATATATACATATATATGTTATCTCTCTCTCTCATAATAATAATAATAATAATAATAATAATAATAATAATAATAATAATAATATAATTCTACAAAAACAATTTCCCGCTCATTGCAAATGTATTATATATATAGTCAATCAATCAGAAAATAATTTAATTTATTTAATTTAATACAACCCATTAATGACACCAATTAACCATCCCTATATGACGTCAATTAACCACCCAAAAATCAAGTAAAATTTTATTTATTCAAAGCATATTAGAATTATAGACAATTTTTTAAAAATATTGATTGAACAAATCAAGTTTGTGACTATACAGGCGTAACTGCCTCACTATTAAAGGTGCACAACTAATATTAAGGCACAACTCATCAAATCACAAATTGATTGATTTGCAATTGATTGGGGTGATTTTTCGAAAGTTTCCATCTGTCTATGATCTCATCCATACATATATTGGGAATAAACTCGTGAACGAACCTTGCCATCAGCTACCCGCCTATGGATACCCGCCATAGAATAGTGTATAAATATATTCTCCCACACAAGGTAAATAATGAATCATTCTTCATTTTCTTTCTGAATTTCTAGAGATGTGTTCATGTATTGATATTCTTTTTCTTTATTTAGATTTGGTCATGCGGACGACATAACCAGTGAAGAAGAGCAATTGGAACGCGCGTAATTGAGAAATGAGTCAAATAATTTATTTTTCGTTTCTTACAGTTGAAATATTGTGAAGAGTGTTGATTATATACATAGCTGAAATGGAAATGTAAAAAAATTGTAGATTTTGTAATACAAGTTCAAGTTTCCAATTAACGACATAATATTATTATGTATGTATTTTTTTAGTTATTATTATGAACCACAAAAAAAAACTGAATGTTTGTAAGGCTGGGTTGATTTGTGGTGGCTTGGCCAGTTATAATTTCTTTGATTTGTCCACATTTTTTAGATTTATTTTAATTCACTAACTATTCACTTCTGTTCATATTCTTTAATTTTTAGAATAATATTAAATTATGTTCAAGTTTTTATTTTTTTACGTTTAATGGTTGTGTAGAATGTATAATTTATAGTTTTACTAAATATTTAATTTATTTTTCTATTCTAATATTCACTTCTTGTGATTTAAAACAAAATTAAAATTGATCACCTACACGGCTACACGTAAAATTCATATCACGATTTTTTTTTTGTATATATGGGGATAATTCATTTCTGTTTTAAATGGTTGATATGTGACCTGGACAAATAATCCAAGACACGAAAAATACACAAGCGGAAGACTTTTAGATCGAAACACGTCAGGTGAATGAAGGATTCAATCTGACAGATAAACAAGACACAAAATAAATGACTAAACAACGATAAATATGACTCAATTATGCGCTAGACACCTAAGACACTAGAATATGACTCAACTGAGATAATGCACAAAAAAATAAATAGATAGATAGGCGATATAGGGCAGATGTGTTATACGTGTTAATTAGGGTGAATTGAGCACGTATAGGTGATGAACGAATTATGGTGATGATTATGGACGAATTTTGATTGATGCGTAATGTAGGGATGAAGGTAGATGAATGATGGAGATGTAATTGAAAGGTAGAAGTAGACTTACTCGAACCCCGTCTTGCGGTGAAGACAAAACGCGATTTCTCGAATACTCCAAGTTGGATAGCACTCCCCCCTAGACTCGATGGAATAGAAAAGAGCTTGAAATAGGACTTATGATTTGCTAGATCAAAAGAACTTGATAAATGGGTGATAAACCAAAGGATCGTGAGACAATTGAGAAATTAATCTTTTATTTCATGCAACGTCTGAAAAATAAAGTTCACAATTGATCCCTTTATATAGATATAAGGGATAGATGAAAATAAAGTCCTAAAATACTAAGAAATTGAAAATAAAAAGGTTTCCTAATCTAACAAGGATTCATACTTTAATTAGAACTCTATTTAAGGTAAAAATCAAAAAGACCAAAAATAAAATAATAAAAATTTAAACTAATGGATAAATAAACCCAACACTTTGGGCCTTCGAAAGTGACGCATAGAACTATTATTGGGCTGAATTCCACACGTCAACTTCAACCAGTCAATATGCCCATACCAGTCAGTATGCCCATACCGACTGTCTTCATGTCTTAGTCTTCTTGGTGTTCAATTGTCAATACCATGACAATTCTTAGGATGCATTTTAACTTCTTCTTCAATGTTTAGTACGATCTCATCAGAACTAGGAACTAATCTCAACCACACAATGCTTTGATCTCAATGGTCCAGATTTAAATATAAAGGCAGTAGCATAATGGTAAATATGAGAAAGTCAAACTTACCCCTGGTCAAAGCTGACATCAGCATCCTTACACAAAATTTATTTAAACTTTAAACATTCATAACTTGCTCATTTTTCATTAGATTAACGCAAATTATATATCAAATTAAAGCTCTTTTCGTGCTCTTTCATTTAAGATCAATTGTTTATATGTTTATTCGAAAATATATTTTTTTCATCCATAATAGCGTGATGTTAAACTCAGAATAGCATGACAAAATACTTACGATAACATGGATGTATACACATAATAGCATGAAAAAATATTCATAACAGCATGAAAAAATATTCATAAAACACATAAATTTTACTCATAATACAGTAGTAGTGTTCGTTAATAGTAGGACATTATCTATTCATACTAGCATGCATATATATATTCATATTAGCATGTATATATGTTCATAATAGCATGATAGTACTCTCATTTTAGCATAGCGAAATTTATAAGAATAGACAACGGTTTTAAGGTATTGTCTATATGATTTTTGAAAATTATGCTCAAATATTACAAGTTTGCCACCCCGCCTTTGACCAAAAATTGACCAAATCTTAGCCATCTAAATCAAAATAATGGATAAATGAGATGAGTTACTAGTTCCCACATGGGGTTTAGGTTCTCATTTGATCCATCATATATATATATATATATATATATATGTATGTATGTATGTATGCTCAATATAGGCGCTCCTCTGATGGTAAAGTTGTTGGGTTTGAACTTTGAATCATGTCGATGTCTTAAATCGAGGTACTCACAGCACACTCATAAGTAGCAATTACGAATTGAATAGTTCTAAAAAATAAAAATAAAAAATTACTTTATATCTCTTAGGCTATATAAATAAGGATCACAATGTCTTACCCGTATAAAAGTAGTTCAGTGGTAAATTACACAATCTCAAAATGACATATCATGGGTTCAAATAATTTTGAAATCGCTTTTAAGTGGAACTATCAATTAAGATGTCATAGAACAATTTTAAGTAGAGGCCACATGCATTTCTAAATAAAATGATCAGAGTTAGGAATGGCAATTTACCCACGGGTAACAGATACCCGAGGGTACCCGACCCTAATAGGTGCGGGTTTGAGGGGCATTTGGTATCCACGGGTAGCTTCGTGGTTAGAATTCACTATCCATTTAGTTCATGGGTATGGGTTTGGATAGTTACTATCCGTACCCGTGAAACCCGTTTACCCGTGAAAATACCCGCGAAATACCCGACTACCCGTATAGTTCAATTGCAGTTATAATAATCGAGCCATAAAAAATTAAAGGCCCATAAATAAATGGGCCCAATTTAATATATTGTATCTTCATTCCTCAACCCAATTAAGATTTAAGACTAAAAACTAAAAAGCAAA
This sequence comes from Perilla frutescens, assembly GCA_026008535.1. Taxonomy (NCBI): domain Eukaryota; kingdom Viridiplantae; phylum Streptophyta; class Magnoliopsida; order Lamiales; family Lamiaceae; genus Perilla; species Perilla frutescens. The sequence continues at coordinate 38,881,687 of BRKX01000012.1, forward strand.
GAAAGTATTCCTCTCCACTCCTGCAGTCTCTCTCTAAAACTCAAAACCTAGAGAAAACTGAAAACCCATCTCCGCCGCATCCTCATATTCTCTGCTCATTTGAATTAATTTCTCACACACTCTCTCGGTCTCTCCGCCTTCCAAAGGATAAGCTCTGGTTGTTGCTACGGCCGTTATGAGCTATTGAAGTGGCGCAAGATTCCGGCAGCTACAGCACAAGATTCCGGCAACTATTGAAGCGGCGCAAGATTCCGGCAGCTCTGGTTGTTGCTACGGTAGGTAAAAAAACCTTGAAAAAGATCGTGGAGTAAAGAGGAAGCAGCAGCGCCCTATCGCCAATGTCAACTCCGAGAAATAGCAGCGCCTCTAGGCCCCTTACCTCACAAGCCTCGGCTCCTACTCCAAGAAATGAGCAATTTTCTCCGCTAACTGAAGAACTGAATGAAGGGGAGAGTGAACATGTAGAAGGTGGAAATGAGGAGGAAATTCCAGAAAAAGATCGTGGAGTAAAGAGGAAGCTGATTTCACCAGTTTGGAATGATTTCGTAAGGAAGAAAGTGAATGGAGCTTGGAAAGCCAAGTGCCTCCGTTGTGGCAATCTTCTATTAGGTGAAACGAGAAATGGTACTTCTCATTTGTCTAGTCATTTGAGGTCTTGCATTTACAAAAAAAGAGAAGATGGGAAAGTACAGTCTAGTTTGAGGTTTGCATCTAGCGAGAAGGGGCAAGTTTATGTTGAAAATTATATCTTTGATCCAGAAGTTGCAAGGAAAGCACTCTATTCGATGATTATCCTTCATGAGTATCCATTGTCTATTATTGATCATGTTGGGTTTCGTAACTTTGTTAGTGCACTGCAGCCTTTGTTCAAAATGATTACTCGAAACACGATTAGAAAGGATATATTGGATCATTATAAGGAAGAGAAAAAGAGAGCTCTTAATTACTTGCAAAAGAACAATGGTCGGGTTGCGATTATGACTGATCTTTGGACAGCCGATAATAAAAAATGAGGATATATGGCAATCACCTATCATTTTTTTGATGAGTCTTGGAAGCTTAGAAGCACTATTTTGAGGTGATATCCTAATTTGTTTTCTTTTCATGCTTGTTTAGTTGATGTTGTCTTAATGCAATTTTATATATGTATTTTGTGCACTTCTTTTTGGTCTGAGATATAATATGTGTGATTTTCATGTATAAATAAAACAGTTGTGAGTGTAATGACACAATTGGGATTATTTGCGTGTCTTTGTTAGTTTACATGTTAAATTACCAAGAAAAGATAAAGATTGTTGTTGCTTTTCTTAGCTGCTCGTCCAGTAGTAAGATATTCCTTACTTTCTTTTGTCTAATCATTTTAGGTCAGCTGTCATACACAAAGAAGGCTTTTCTAGTATATCAAACTTAAAAATCTGATCTTGTTCTTTTTTTAGATGCTAAAATTAATATTTAATTTTGCAGGTTTGTATATGTGTCGTGCCCTCATACAGGGGAAGTTTTGGCTGAAGCATTGTATAAAAGCCTTCAAAATTGGGATCTTGATTGCAAGGTATCTACTTTGACTCTTGATAATTGTTCTACAAATGATAAAATGGTTGAGTACATGCAAAGCAAGATTGGGGCATCTAATCTTTTGTTGGGTGGGGAGGTTCTACACATGCGTTGTTGTGCACATATTTTCAACTTGATTGTGAGGGATGGATTAGAGGTCATAGCAAAGTCTATTGAAAATATTCGTGATAGTTGTGCTTATTGGACTGATACACCAAAGAGGTATGAGAAATTTGAGAAAACTGCACAACAACAAAAGGTTGAATTGACTAAGACGTTATGTCTTGATTATAAAACTAGATGGAATTCAACATATAACATGCTTAGTGTCGCTTTGCCATATAAGAAGGTTTTTGATCGTTTGAAACAACTTGACAATAACTTTGTTTGTTGCCAAAGTATTGAAGATTGAAATTTTGCTTCTTATGTTTGTGAAAGATAAGGTATGTTTAATGAGCTCACTAAACTATTTTCTAGGACAAAGTATGTGACAACCAATACTTTTTTCCCAAAAATATGTGAGGTGAATGCAAAAATGAATGCATGGTGTCAAAGTGAAATCGACATAATTCAAGAGATGTATGCAGCCACGATTACTAAATTTGATAAATATTGGCATGGGATTCATGGTTTGATGGCTATTGCTATTATTCTTGATCCCCGAGGCAAGCTGGATCTTTTGGAAGCTTGTTATACTTGTCTATTTGGTCAAGATAATGCTGAGAAACATGTTGATGAGACCCAAAAGATTCTAGTTAGATTGATGGATCAATACCAATCTCAAAATGAAAAAGGGTGTGTGACCTCTTCATCTGATGTTGTTGGAAGTTCGAGCAGCTGCTCTTCTGAAGTGTTGACAATATTCAAAACACTTACTGTAAGAAAAAAGAGTAATAGTGTTGTAAGATCAAAAAATAAGTTGGTCGCTATTTGGAAGCGGATAATCTTCCTTGTGTTGACGAAAATTTTGATATACTTGGTTGGTAGAAGGTGATTGTGACATATTATCCTACTCTTCGCCTCATAGCTTGTGATATCTTTGTTGTCCCAATAACCACAGTGGCTTCAAAATCAGCTTTTAGCACCAGCGGGAGGGTTCTAAGTGAACATCGTAGTCATCTCACACCAAAGCTATTAGAAGCATTAATGTGTTGTCAAGATTGGCTTCGAAACCAACTTGAAGGTATGTAAATTCGTAATTACAATTAATCTCATTTCTAGGTAATGTTTAATTTCTAATGTAAATAATTGTTTATTTCATAGGTCAAGGAAAGAATGGAACTTTTTGGACATGTCTTGAAAACGAAGAAGAACAAGAGTTGAAGGAAAATTGTTCTATTTCAATTGTGGACTTGGAATGATATAACTTCATTAGATTTTAAATTTGAACTTTGAATTTTTAGTTGATGAATTTGGATATTAACTGTGGATTTGAACTTTGTGATTGTGATTTATGGATTTGAACTTTGATGAAAAATGTGGATTTGAACAATGTGATTTGTGGTGAATTTTTTATTTGTGTTAAATTTGTCATTAATTTAGATTTAAATTATGGTTCGCGGGTGGCGGGTTGATGGGTACCCGATGGGTGGCGGGTATCCGCGGGTGGCGGAAGGTACCCGTCGCGGGTCGGGTGGCGGGTACGGCCTTCGCTCGCGGGTACGGGCATGGATAGCCACTATCCGTGCCCGATGTACCCAATTGCCATCCCTAATCAGAGTGCCCTATTTCATGTTTACTTAAGGCTATCCCCCTACTTAGTATTCAATATTAATAATTACAAACAAGTTCTTGATACCCACCCATTAAGGCACATAACACAATTTATATATATATTTTATATTTTGTTAGACCCTAAGGACGGGGCAATAGGGGACCTTTTGAACGAGGTTCATAAAAAAATGAGGCACACTTGTGTGAAACCGTCTAACGGGTCTCTTACGTTAGACGAATCTTCACCCGACCCGACCCGATAATATATATATTAAAAAAAGTCACACAATTTTCTGTCCCCAACACGCATAGGTTTTCTTCCAGCTCCCACTCACGACCACATCGTGATTTCCGCCCACACACGACGCCTTCAATCTCGCGATCCACATCTGAACCCTAGCTGCTCGCGATTCAACCTCTGGCTATTCAAACTCGTAATTTTGTGCACGATTTAATGGATAATTTGGAAAAAGCAAGCAGCGTTACCTCTGGTGGAATTTTAATTAGTTCCGGTAACGTAACATTAGCAATAATAGGTATGTGTTCTTATCCATGTGATTTTTTTCTTGTTCCAGTCGATGATTTAATGGATAAATTTCTCTCATCTCCATGCGATTCTGGTGAAGATACGTTTGCAATGAATGGTGATGTTTCTTTTGTTTACGAGATTTGTGAAATTGTGATCCTTGATCAATAATTAGGTTTACGAAATTATGCATACCATGTGTTCGATAATATTTCTCTGAAGGAATTCATTCAAATTTCTATTTTCATAGACTATTTGTTATTGTGATAATATTTTTAGTACTAATTTAAATTTAAATTTTATAATCTTAGATATTCTTCTACTTGATGATGAATCAAATGATAAAGATGTAGAAACTACATATCTCAATGAACATGAATATGTTCAGTTGCAATCCGGAAGTGAGTCATACTTTACTTCTCTTTTGTGTTTGTTGTAATTCGCCAATTGCATGTAGTTAAGACAGTAGTGATACTTCACTTAGTAGCTAGTGATCTTTCACGATACAGTTAGTGACACCTCTCTGTTTCTGGATATACAATCCAATGTTATAGTTTGTTTTAAGTATACTTCACATTATATCTAATGGTTCTTTATTTCAGATATAACGATATTTTTGAAAAATAACAAATTCAACAACTGATCGACTTATATTGTTTCACTTCAATGTTATTGCTTCAGTTAGTGATCCATGTAGTTAGTGATCATTATGTCACAGTTAGTGATACATCTCTATATCTAGCTCAATATTTCAATTCAATGTGATAGTTAGAACTGATTTTTTTTAGTTTTCAAATCCTCTTCCAATCTGTTGTCACTGGTGCATTAGAGGATGTCATTGTTGATCTTGCAAGGTGGAAGATCGAGATCTTGTTGAATATTTTTAATGATACTTTTATTTATAATTAGTGTTACTTTCTTTTGTAATTAGTTATACTTTATTTTGTAGTCAATGATATTTTTCTCTATGATAATGAAATAAATATTTTTTACTCAAGAATGAGTTTTTATTGTATTCATAGACCCGATTCTCAATTTAAGCTTATGCTTAAACTGATATTTTTCTTTCTAATTAGTGATACTTTCTTCTGCAATTAGTGATATTCATATGTGAGTTAATGATACTCCACCTCATAAATAATGATACTTGACTTAATGATAATTCACTCATAGTTAAGGACATTTATCTATTCTTGATTCGATAATCAATGTTTAATCATCAATAATATCAAATTATACTCCACTTTCGGGTTAATAATACTTCATCTCATAATTAATGATACTTCACATCACAGTTAATGATATTTTACAAGATATATATCTAATGATACTTAACTTAATAGTTAATGATATTTCGCCAAATTTATATCTAATGATACTTCACTTAAGAGTTAAATAGTGTTACTTCACTACATAGACAGTGATACTTTCTTACATTAGTATTAATACTGTATTTTATAAGTTATGATGGTAAATAATTACTAATAATCCAAGAAATTATTTGATATATTAAGAATATCATTACTGTTGCTGATGCCTTTTTTCGTTTTGCATATGTGTGTGTGTCTCTATTTTTTATTACTGATGATACACGAAGTAAATAGTGTTACTTCACAACACACATAGTGATACTTTTATGCATTAATAGTGATACATATTATCTGATATGCTATTAAATTATTCACGAAATAAATAGTGTTATTTCACAATACAGATAGTGATACTTTGTTACATTAGTATTGATACTGTAGTTTATGAGTTATGATACTAAATGATTACTAATAATCTATAAAATTATTTGATATATTGATAACATCATTACTGTTAGTGATTTTTTTTATGATTTGTGTGTGTGTGTGTGTCTCTCTCTCTCTCTATTTTTTATCACTGCTAATACACAAAATAAATAATGTTACTTCACTACAAACATAGTGATACTTTTTTTCATAAATAGTGATACATATTATCTGCAACATCAACAAAATATATATTCAAAGATTTCTAAACATGTTCATAACTACAGCAAAAATGCAATTCATTACAAAATATATATATATATATATATATATGGCTTGCATATCCTAAAATTTATAACTCCAACAAATACCTTCTGAAAATATTACAAAATCCAATGTTTCCAAACCACCAAAACTTCCCATCATATCTACAAAAAATCCATTCTTCATTTTCTTCATGATTCCTTCTGATTTTAATTTTCTTACCCTTCTTCTTCTTATCATCATATGATTTCCTCTTCGCTTTCTTAATTTCATGTTTAGCTTCAAGTGGAGAGCAAGCATCTTCATCATCCTTATCATCATATCATCCTTATCATCACAATCAACTCAACGTAGGATTCTCTGTTATTAACGACGAATGAAAAGAAAAGGAAAGATGAAGAAAGAAAACACATTAGCCTCAAATCAATTTATAGATTAATTTTGGGTTTAAGTTATTCCGTGATTCAGAATCTTGTATATCCAAGGCTAAATTCACATGTGTAGCTTACTAGGAGGCGGAATTGGGAAAAAGGAATTAATGAGTAAATTATAGTATATATATGTCCCAGTTTTATAATAAAAAAATGTCCTAAACTATGAGAATAATAATTTGGAATTTGATACTGAGAATAATAATTTGGAATATATAGTGTAATTTATCATGATTAAACTATGAGAAACAAATTAGAAAACACAAAAATATAGGTTGGCCCATGATTTGGGTTCTAAAAGACGGATAAGATCCTCTATTCCATATTTGGTGTTCCAATTCGTGTTCCACAATCAAGTGTAATAAATTTTTTTCATTTTTTCGTCAATTTTAATTTATTATGTTTTAATTTAATTTTATGATTATTTTTAGAGTTCATCCCTCCCAATTAGGGTTTATATTTATTTTTTAGTTTTTAATTTTCAAAGAAATGATTATTATGGTTGATTATTTTAAAGATGTGATTTATAATTTTTTAAATTTTAATCTTTTGTTGATAGATATAACTAGATCTATTATGTTATAATTCATTTTTATTTTTATAATATCTATTATTAAACTTGTAGATTCAATCGTGGAATATGAGTTAGAATATCAAATATGGAATAGATGATCCATCACATCCATCTTAAAAAAAAAAAAAAAAAAAAGTGGATAAAATTCCATATATAGTGGCTGCAGTTTCCATGAATTATCCTGTTGGAGTCTTTGTCGTTGGAGTTAAAATGGAACCTTCGTTACAAAGTGGCAAGAGACATAAATTGGCACTATATTTGGAATTCCTGCTATTTTATTGCGTTCAAGTTACGGCCGTAGACTAACTATAATTAATTGAATTAAATATTCTAGATGCGTGCACTAGTGGTTGTGCCCCGCCCGCCGCCACCACCTCCGCCGTTGCTTCTCAGAAGATTCCGCCGCATGCTTCATGTCATTCACAATCGCCATCTAAATTCTCTTTGTGGGCCTCTAATGTCTTGGAATTTTGGAATCATGACTTGTGCTTTATGGTGATTTAAACTTCATAATTTCATTTCTTTTCAAATAATTTATCGAGTTATTTATTTGGAATTATTTTTTTCCAAATCTTGCAACACGACAAATGTTAAATTCGCAAACTTCGACTATAACTTCAGTGAATAGCACTAAAGCCAGCAGCGGTCGTTGATAATTCATCTTGCTCAATTAATGTTATATGTTATATTTGGGGAGGAATGTTATATTCAAACTCTTAATTTCTTTTTAGTATATATAGATGATCAATATAGCTCTTTATTAGATTAAAATGCCCTCCTATTATAGGGGCCGTCATTATTTGAGCAAAAAAGAAAAGAAAAAGAAATTGGTTAGGGTGCAACTTGAATAAGAACATCCTATCTATCTCAACAATGGCGTGGATTTGTAGAAATATCATTTCTATTTGCATAATTCAAACCAATTAGAATATTCAGGTATTATGTTTTAGACAAATTACCGCGGGAACTTTTATGATTTCATCCAAAATCACAAAAATATCGATACGTTGTAATTATGTCAAGTATGTATTCACCCAATTCAAAAGAAAAATCTTCACAATATTTATATACGTATATCGATACCATTGTGATTGTGGGTACTATCTTATGGGACAACATAGAGATCAATTTCTCAATCATCATAATCACTATTTATAGTTGCACTCTAGGAAAATATGTAGTCTCTTATTTGTTTGTCGTCAGCCAGTTACAATCGATCTCTCACTGACAATTGATAAATTGAATTAAGAATGTTCAAATATTTCTTTCTGGATCCACTATGGCACACATTATGCGTAGTGTGAAATTTTCTGAAAATCCATGGAAACAAACACAAGCAAAGTCACCATTCTCCAGCAAAGACTGTAGTGTCAAATGCTTTGATTCTGACTCATTTGGAATTGACTAGTATTCTTCTTCGAATAAGTTGATGCCAAAATTTTCATCTTGCCATTTTTTTGGGACAGTAAATTTGATGACAAAGTTTAAACACTCAATTCTTTTTAGAATTAAAAAAAAAAAAACTAACATAAAATCGAAACATCTCAACTAATAATTTTCAAACTATGTCTTATCAAACTCAATCCTACTAATTCTCTTATTTACTCAGCATTGAAAATCACTCAAAACCCGCTCTTATGATTCTCAGATCCAATCATTAAATAATTGTTTAGGAAAATTTATGAAAAACTAAAATAATAGATTGCAAAACTCGCTAGACATTTGTCATGTGGGCACCCAGTAGCTAGGAAGAGGCTATACATTTTTTATTCATAATTTATTTATTTATTGATAATTGAATAATTTTGAATTTATATATAAGTTAATAAATCATAACATTCCAAATATATATATATATATATATATATATATATATTTAAATCGACATGTAGACTACCTAATTCCTCTTAGGTGTTCGACTGACTAATATTGTCGACTGCACTAGAGGTGGGACGGTAAAGTATACCTTACTTTTTTCACCATATCTTTACATTACCTTATTTGTACGGTATGGAGAAAATTCATACCGTTACCTTACCTTAGCATTCGGTATGAAACAAATGACATACATTTATCTTACATTTATTTCGGTATACCTTACCAACATTGGTATACCGTACCATACCATCTTATGGTATATTTCATATATTTACTAAAAATATGAAACACTCCTAACAACTATCAAAATTCAACAAAATAAAATAAATATTTTCATGCCACGATAATTAAACTCCAATAAAACAAAATAGATTGAATAATTAAAATCTAACACTCCAATGCAACAATTAAAATAAACACACACACACACACACACACACACATATTTATATAATATCACAACTATTAACTAACTTAAATGTAAAAATATTATATTATTGTTTGTGTTCTTATTTCTTATTTTAATTTATTAGATTACAAACTATAATTGTATTGTAAATCTAAAACTGTAAGAAACATTAAGAAATACTATTCCTCACATCTTTTTATAATGTATTTATAAATTATATAAAATATTATAAACTTACTAAATATTATAAATTTTGAATCGTTAACTTAGAAATCATATAAATTGTTTAGTAAGCATTAAATAAGAATATATTTATTAGTACTTTGTATTAAATATATTATATGATTATATGTATTAGATATCGTAAATTTACTAAATGATGTAATAAATAATAAATTAGATAAGATATCATAAAGTTACTAAATATATATATATATATATAATTATATATATATATATATTGTTGAGTATGACGTGTTCCAGATGATGTTATCACTTCGTTTGATAACATCGCAATCAATATCGTATCTAATGATGTTCCGTCATTCTCGTCACATTGAGTATAACACTCGGATGTTAACCTTATCATTTCCTAGTATTTTGGATTAATTTATTTTAAATTAATCTGAATAAATTGTGATTTTTGTCACATATCATTTTCCACTTTTTAGCGATTTATTAGATATTTTATTTTGATTTAAAACGTGGATAATGATTGATTTTGACTTGTTCAAAATCTGTTCCGGATTTCATGGGGACGTGATGTTCCCACTCCTTCTTGGACACTAACTATTGCAGGAGATCGTGGGTCACTGGAGTAACCGCTACTATTGCACGATGTTGAAGAACGTGTGCCACGTAATGCAGATGACGGTTATCTCAAGTCCACTTCAGCAACGAGTAGTAAAAGGCGGTTGATTCGAGTCCAAGTCATCAAGGATCGTGATGCAACTGCCGAGACAAGATGGAGGAAGTATTTAAGGTCTCCTTAGACCTTAAAATCATTCATGCAAGCAGGTTATCACCGTGGTTTGTGAGAAGCTCTGAATCTTGCATCTAGTGTCATCTCTGAAATCCAAGACATCTTCCTCTACATCTGCCTAGCGTCCCAATCAGCTGGAGATAGGGTTGTAAACGAATCGAATCGGAGCGAATATCTATGTATTCGATTCGATTCGAAAAAATTGTTGCATATTCGATTCGGTATTCGATTCGACTTCGAATATTTTTTTTATTCGTATTCGATTCGATAAGATATTCGCAAATATTCGATTTGATTCGAATATTCGATTCGATTTTTTTAAGTGTATTATAAACATACAATACGATTCGATTTAATTCGAAATTTCCTTAATTTTACACTATTCGATTCGATTCGAATATATTTGATTCGCAATTTTGAAGAAAATTTCCTAAAACAATATTTTAATTTTGTTTCTTAATTTTACACTATTCTTATTTTTGTTTAATTTTGTTTCTTAATTTAGTTTATATATACATATATATATATATATATATATTGTATTAAGTCATCTCATTTACCCGTCCATTGGATTATTGGATATTTATATATCAGAATCCATTATATATATATATATATATGTTTATATATATATATAAACATAAATCAAATCGAATATTTTCGAATATCAAATCGAATATCATGATTTTGAGTTTGAATTTGATAACTAATCGAATCGGAAAAAGTATTTGTATTTGTATTCGAATCACAAATTTCCGAATTCGAATATCAAAAAATCGAATCGAATATCGAATCGAACCAAAATTATTTGATTTGTTTACAACCCTAGCTGGAGACTTTCATTCCAGTTGTGTGTGTAGGTTAGATAGTTAACTTTGAGAAGTCTAGGATTTAGAGTGACTGATTGTAATCTATCTATGTGTTTAGATAGGTTTGTTTTTGAGTGATTATTCGAGTGAGTGAAGCTAGGATAATCATCTGTATGTTTTATGTTGTGTTGTTAAGGGAGTGAACCGAGACAACATCTGCATTGTTTTTGTTTATCACTTGTGATAGTGAATTTCGCCTTGAGACAATCACACACCGTAAGGAGTGTGATTTAAAACTTATTTTGTGCAAAGTTCTGTTTACGTTTCCGCTGCATGTTGAAGGCAATGTGGTAACACTAGCTTCAACATTTTATTTAACTTTGCAATTTACATCCGAAATTCACATTGTTTCAGGCGACAAATTCTAACATATATGCATGTATAATATTTACACTAAGTATTACATATTTTTATAACAATCATCTCTTATTCTCTCTCACACATATATGTTAATTTAAATGAATTAATATAGTTGCTAAATATAATATTATTATTACTTGTGTTCTTATTTTTCATTTCTATTTATCTGATTATAATTAAATTTTAATGTAATTTGAATCTAGGGTTGAGGAAAAAATTATTATTAATTGTTTCGTGTAATTTAAATTATTCATTGTTTAACTATATATTCATGTATAAATTAGGTATGGTAAATTTTCTATATCAACATATATACATTTAATTCGGTATATGCCGGCATACCGGTACAACGGTATATGCCGAACTAAAGGTATATATCGAAAAAGTTCGGTATACCATCGATATCAGTATACGCCGTTATACCTCGATTTTTAAAATTCTAACCGTTACTTTACCGGAAAATCTCGGTACGGTATCATATCTTACCAAAAATAAGTATACCTTAAAGTTCAGTATTCCGATATTTTTTTCGGTACAATAAATACGATATGACTGTATGATAGTATTTTTCCCCAGCCCTAGTTCATTGTACCATATTTAAAAAACACACAATAATAATATTATGCATCATGATTCATATTTAAAACACACACACACACACAATAACAATAATAATAATAATAATAATAATAATAATAATAATAAAATGATATTAAACACGATTTTCCGAAAAAAAATGATTTTCTTTCAAACTTAATTAAGATATGGCATGTGACTTTTGTATTTATATTTGTCAATAGACAGTAGACATGTTTAGGATGAAGTTTTATAAAAGGGAAATATATTATAAACTATTGATTTTGTACTTTTCCAAAAGGTCAAGTAAAATATCCGGCACGTGTTTAAAATAATAATAAGAAAATAATGAAAAGGCTTTGCTTTTGTTTTTGTTTTTTTTGGTAGACTTACAATTACACTGCCGGTCTTTTCACAATATCTATATCTATTTACATTTCCTTATCGTTTTACATAATTGATTTACTCGAGCTTTTATTTCATTATCGATGATTACTATTTGTTTTTATAAACGTGTCTTGGAAAACCAACGTGCAAAATTACGGTCTATAAATACAATCTAAATAACTCCTTTATTTTTAAATATGTTTATTAAAAATTTTAGGTAAATTACATTTCTTTTGAAAATATTTTAGGCTCTTTTTCAAAAATAGCTCATTTTTTTAAAATTAATAAAATAATATTTATTTTTTCAAAAATATACCAAATCTAACATTTGATTAATTTTACGATTCGAAAATCGTACATAATTTATTGTATTTTAAAATTTCTTGATTGGTGGATTTATTTTTATGCGGTTTGATAGAAATATTAAAATACAATAAATTATGTATGATTTTCGGATCATAAAATTAATCAAATATTAGATTTGTAAATTTTTTGAAAAAATGGTTACTATTTTGTTAATTTTGAAAAAATGTCCTATTTTTAGTAGAGTCCAAAATATAGCATCAAAATGTAATTTACCCTAAAATTTTATTAGTTCAATTACTCGAGTTTAACCCAATTATTTTAAGTATTCAAGCTCAACCCAATTAATTATTAAAAAAAAGAGTAGTGATTTTCAGCAAAGATTCTGGCTTTATTATTTTTAATAATTAATTAATTAAATTAATAAAACACTAATTATTTAATAAATTTACATTGATTCCCTCCATAATAATTAGGGCAACTCTATATGCGCTTCAATTCAGAAGAAATCGAAGATGGAAATAAAATAAAGAAGTGAAGAAAAGAAAGAAGATAAAGTTGCGCCGCTTTCTTCCGATCCACTTCTGGAGTGATTTTAATAATTAATTACAAATCACTAATTTCATGACAGAAGGATAATATAGTAAAAACATAACATTTAATAATTAACATAATTAATTTATTAATAATACAGTTTTATTAATCATGAAAAAATTAGATTATGACTAGTCAGAATCTGGCTGGCTAGCATTATTCTAAAAGGAAAACTTAAAACAAGGCTGATAATTTTGCAAATGTTTGAAAGGATTATTTTAGAGCAAAGGAAAAAAAAGGATAACTTTATTAATTAAAACAAGTTATTAAGAGCTTGTAATTTATTAACTAACATTTAATAGAATTAATTAAAAAAGTGAAGCAATTAAGAAGCGGCAACACTATAAAAAGGGTGGGGGAGAGAGAATGGATTCCGACAGAAAAGACGACACTTTCTCACTCTAAAAGAATCAACAACTCTGCATTTTGTCCCAAATCTAATTGATGGGTTTAACAGATGGCGATGGCTCTTCCAAGCCGCTACAGTTCCGCCAGAACGTCGTCGTAATGCGCCACGGCGACAGGCTCGACAACGTCGTGCCTCTCTGGGCGGCGTCCGCCCCGCGCCCCTGGGACCCACCGCTCGCCGACGACGGCCGCGTTCGCGCCTTCTCCACCGGTGATAAGCTCAGAAAACAGCTCGGTTTTCCGATCCACCGTGTCTTCGTTTCCCCCTTCCTGCGCTGCCTCCAGACCGCCGCCGGAGTCGTGTCGGCGTTGTCCGCCGTCGATAAGAAATCCGACGATCCCTATGACTTGGCCTCCAACGGCGTCGTTATTGATCCTTCAAAAATCAAGGTCGGTTTTATGTTCTATCATCTATGCATGAAAAATAGGCATTGAAATTCTTATTTTAATTTTTTTTTTCTTGTTGGTTGAATTTGAATGCCTATTTCAGTAATCGTCTATTGTTGTTTAGTTTCTATCTTGTATGTATAAAAGGTAAATTATAGGTTTTGGGCTGAAATCTCATATTAAAGTTCCAGTTAGTTTCTGTTAAGAAAATTTGACAATTTTGGTGTTATATTTATGTTTATTTGTTCCATATGATTATCCAAATCCATTTCTCCTCAGTTTGTATTAATGTTTCGAGCATTATGAAAACAATTGCTTCAATCACAATCATTTCGACATTTCATTTTATACTAACCACAAATTCGATATAGACCCTACCATAAACTATATATAAAAAAATACGTATGTTCAATTTCAAACCTTTAAAAGGTCAGATCATTAAAGTTAAACTAAACTCTTTTGCATATTGGTTCAGGTCTCAATGGAATATGGATTATCTGAGATGATGAACTCTCTAGCCATCCGATCTAATGTAGCTCCTAAAGACGGGGTTTTTAGTTTCGATATCACACAGTGTAAATCTGTATTACCTGCTGGAACTATTGATAATGCTGCTGAAATGATTTATAAGGAGGTAATATTACCAATGCTTCTTCCCTTGTATTTAAACCTGCTGTAGTTTAAATTCCCCTGTGCTGAAAGTTGGTTCTACCTGTGATTATAGCTGCCAAAATGGCAAGAGACATTAGAAGGTGCTAGGGCTAGATATATTCAGGTCATCAAGAATCTTGCTGACAAATATCCATCCGAGAACTTGTTGCTAGTTACACATGGTAAGATTCTCAACAGCTAAGTCGTATTGTTTTGTAGCGTTTACTGGCTGTCTAGCAATGTTATGCTGAATATGGTCTGCTTTCAGGGGAAGGAGTTGGATCTGCTGTTTCGAGTTGTTTTGATGATGTTGTGGTGGCTGAAGTCGAGTATTGTGCGTATTCAATCTTGAAGAGGTCCGTAGTTTTCAGTGAAAACACGTCGTTTACTGCAGAAGGCTTCGTCGGATCACTTAAAGATCTAGATGGTGTCCAGTTAATGAAAGCTCAAGAGGCCTAGTAAATTGGTGTTTTATGTTTTCTTTTCCTTTTGTTGCGTATCAAATAAAGTTAGCTATTCTGTCATTGCTACATTCACGATTTGAATTATTGAATCAATTGTATCATTGCTTCCGTCTTTCTTGAAACATTACAGAAGCATTAGCTTTGCCACTTGTTAGAACTTAAAGATGTGAAGGCAATTTTCTATTTCCAGTTAGAAATCAGAATATGTTTCCCAAATCACAGCTGCACATTGTTGGTAGAGAAAACAGAATTTACTTTCGAAGTTGAACAGGAACAAAATAAATATGAAATACTTGCTTTGCAAGGACTTAGGTTGGTACAGAGAAACAATATACATGAGTTGCTGATAAGGAACACAGCATAGTTTTAAAATCACTTAAAAGAGTAAAAAACACCAGATAAAATGTTATATCGATACACAAGAATAGGCAACAATAGCCACATAAGCCATGTCATAGTCTGTGTTGTTAGATCACAAGAGAGGAACAGCGGAACGCTGTTAACTGGGTCACGACCACTCAGACGGGCTAGGAAGTGGCTCGATCTGATCAAAGAAGTCGATGGGAGGGAGATCATCTATCAGACTGTCAATGAACACTGTCTCATGACTCTCTGCTTTTCCAGAAACCAGACTGTGATCAGTTCCTAATGACAATCCACTGGAATGCTCGAACTCATCGTCCAGAAAATTGGGAGCTCCGAGTCTGCCAATGAAGTCTTGGCCTTCTAGCAGCAGAGGGTAGTCTGGTTGAAGTATTGGAAACTGAGGGAAGGAGATGTGCAGTTGTTGGTCGGGAGGGAGCACGCAGTCGAGTGGAAGAGCACTGTGATCGTATATGACCGGGCTCGGATACACCAGGTCTCGAAAAGGCACCATTTCTATGGTGTCATTGTGAACAACATGCGAGCAAAGGTCCTCCTCCTCCTTCGTCTTCGCCTGTGAATAGGGGCAGGTAAAGTTTAGTGTGATGATACAAATGCAATATAAAGAAAGAAAGAAAGAGTGACCTTGAGGGATGGAAGAAGATGAAAGGAAGGGGGAGGGGGGGATTGGAGTTGTTTGGTGTTCTTGTGAGGCTTGCTGGATGATGGTGTGGAAGTCTGTAGAATCCTTGCCAGTCTCTTCTGCCTACTGCTCCAAAAATTCTTCACATCGTTGTCTGTTCTTCCCGGCAAATACGTAGCGATTTTCGCCCATTTGTTCCCGAACTGTGCTTGCAGATCAATCACCGTTCTCTCCTCCTCTGCCGAGAACTTCACCCCCCTGCAACCACAAACATAAACATCAACGTCAAATAGAATGCAATCCACCAAAATAGGGCAAAAAAACTCTGAAAACACACACACGATCCAATAGCCTGTGAATTGAAGAAAGGTTATCGAAGTGAGAGAAAAACACAGAGAGTTGGAGAGAGGATCAAAGACATAGCAACGTGGCTACACAATTCAGAACCATCAAATTCACACACGCACACACAAATGGAGAGAAGAGAATCATAAGGCATGCAATGCAACCAGAAAGGCCATGAAAATGGGCACAAAAGAGAGATTTTTAATCTATAACACGATTCTGTGACAAAAAAAACAGAAGACCAGAATCATCATCGGAAAATCCCCCCCAAAAAATCTAAACTTGCAAGCAAACACACACACGATCCAACACGATATGAATTGAAGAGAGGTTTAGAGAGAGAGAGAGAGAGAGAGAGAGAGAGAGATAGAGAATTGGAGAGAGGGTGAAATGGAATGGTGGTCGTTGCTTACGTCTTCAAGTCGGGGCGGAGTTTGTTGACCCAACGGAGGCGGCAGGACTTGCCGGTGCGGCGGAGGAGGCCTTTGGATCGAATGGAGCTCCAATCTCTGGGGCCGTATTTCTTCACATGATGTATCAGAACTTGGTCTTCTTCCACTTTCCATGGCCCTTTCTTTATATCCCCCATTTCCTCATCCCGCATCATTCTCCTCTTCCCTTCCATCACTCTCTCTCTCTCTACTTTAGTTTCTCTCAAAACTTGATTTTCAAGTGTGTTTATATGCACGAAGAATAATCGTGTATTCCTGCTTCAGACTGTTGTACTTGATTAAATGTCTGCAGATTTTAAATGAGACTCTTTGGAGTAGCGCTACTACATATATTTCTCTCTCTCTCTCTCTCTCTCACTTACAATTTTATTTTTTCTATATTTGTTTATGAAGTGTGTGTGAATTGGAATGGGAGAGTGGCGGTTGAGACGGTTATTGCCACTCTCTCCCCCCACTAAATTAGATTTACCCCGCTTTCCCCAATCCTCTCTCCCGTTTGAATTTCAGGCCATTTCCAACTGGGCTTTTTATTGGGCTGTAAACCCATTTTTGTGGAGCCCATTAACCCACCCAACAAATAACTATGAATGTTACTTTTCCCACTCCCAAAATCGAAAGTGCTATGAATATTTTGTTAAGAAAAATAAGTATTTGATGGATGGGACGTTGTCAATTTAGGAATTAAGATTAAAATTATTAATTCTAAACTCAAAAAATTAGAACTATTCATCCATCACCTCAAAGATAATGTATTCCGATTACTTATAATTTTTTATTTTTAATAAATTAATTATTAAATTTAATGGATAATTAATAAAAAGAATCAAAATATGTGATCTTTTAAATTCATAATTGATATTTTAATATACCATGTCCTAAATTAATAAATAATGTATTTTCGTGGCCTGAAGAGATAAAAAAAAAAAAAAAACTTACAGATTAATTGCACTTTCATTTATAAATATTTAATTACTAGACTTTCACTTGCTATAAGAATTAGTTCATCGTTAACGGTCGCAATTTTCCTCATAACAAAAAAGAGATTTAGTCCATAAAAAATATTCAATGCTAAACTTTAAATTTATAATAGGGATAAAATTATATAAAGAGAGGTGCACAAATCAAATTTTTAAATAAACAAAAATAAATTATACTGTAAACGAATACTTATCTATAAATAAAAGTAGGATAACTCGATAACAAATTTAGACCTAAATAAAAAAAAAATAAAAAAATTGAGACCTACAACTTTGTACGAATTTCTCAAAGAATGGTTAGTTAAGTAAATAAGTAATTAAACAAAATGGAAGTTGAGAAAGAGTCACGTGCATACCCTCCGAAGCACGTGACCCACACAAACCCAAAACCCTTTACCAAATCTCCCTTCTGACTTGAGCCCTATAGTTCGTGTTTTCGATTTCTCAATTCTTTTACTTTTTCGGATTTCTTGCTCAGAAAATAAACAAATTCACGTAACCAAAAGCATAGGAAATATTCACAAAAATTTGGGCAAAAATAATTCAATCAAAAGCTGAAGATTCTTGCGAGCTATGTACAGAAGTGGGTTTGGAATGAAGAATAAATTGTCAAATATTTTGAGATCATCATTAAATGGGGTGAAGCGTAGGCCTTCCAATGCTGTAACTCACGCGGGTTTCGCTCAATTTTCATCGTTGGCGACGGAAAGTTCATTGGTAACTCATTTTCAAATTTGCTTCAACTGTTGTTATTCATGTTTATACGTTCTGCTAAACTATGTATGTGTTATTGCACAGTGGTTGATTACGCGGAAATAATTTTGGATTAAGATGAAAGAATTCTGGATGGTTAGGGTTTGCGATTTTTGGATGGTTTAGGTTATTAGGTAAATCAGCTAATTTGTGCAATGAGTGTGTTATGCTGTCGAATTTGGTGTTTGTGTATGTGTTATATAATCGTGCAAATCATTCTCTGCAACCATCTAGCTGGTATATTTAGGAGTTTCTATATTATTTGCTCTTTTGTATAGTTCAGACTCCATTAATTTTTTTATGACATACAAATATTTTACCTCAGTTTTTGAGAGGAATAAGTGAACTAGAGAGGGGCTATTGGCTCAACTAGTGACAGATAGAGTCGTAGTTCATGAGGATGAGAGCTAAAGTTAGGTTTACCTTGCCAGACAGGATCGTCCTGCATGTTCTGCCTTGTCGCATTCAATATTTCTGTATGAATGACATTACTTTTTTTTTAGTCTGGAAATTTGTAGAAATGGTTCTGCCTTATATATAAGTGATAATGATTTTTTAATTTTAACTTTGCAGGTTGCTCATCCTATTGGTGGTACGCCTATTTCTTTATATTACTGAAAATCCCATGTTCCTTTTTGAAGCCTTTACACGAGAAGTGTTGCACAAATATGAGTTCAGCATCATTGCATATTTGGCTACAATAGTTCTAATATGTTTGGATCATTTTCTTCTCTGTTGTGCGCCTATTTACTAAACTTAAGTACTCAAGGAATTTCCTTCTCTTTTTTTTTTCTTCTTTTTATTTGGTATGTCTGAGTAGGGGTTAGGGGTGGTCTGAGAAAAGCTGTGATCATGTAAATATGCAGCTTATTCAAAACATTCTTATTCACTGGTATTTCACAGGGAACTGTAACCTAGCCCGAGATGAGTGGGCCAGGAAACATGCTTTAGTCTATCTGTCACCATTTCAACTTTCCGCTAGTGCTGGACAGCATATGAGTCATTCTTGCTTTGCTAGATCCTTTGCATCACAGGCTACGGAGTCGAACAAATCAAAGAAATCACAGGTCTGTCCTTCCGTTAAAATTAATAAATAATGGCATGCACTGGCGGCACAAAATATATATGTTCTTTTCAGATTAAGCTGATCTGATATTATTTTGAGAAATAGAGCTGGAAATGTTTGGGACTATTTATCACTAAATTCTGGATGCAGAGAGTAGAAACTTTATTGCTATTGGTCTGGGCCATCTGGCCAGTCTGTCTGATGTACACAAGTACTCGGGTTTCAAAAGATGTTTTATTTGTACTATAATTTTTTAATGAGCTAGATTGATGCTTTTTGCCCAAGTTGTCTGTTGCCGCAATGTATTAATCTAGATGAGGATTGTGCTATCTCAGAATATGATGTATTTTTGTCGGTGTTTGTCTACATGTATACATATTGGTTGTTCATTCAGACAGAAACAGTATGTGTTGGCAAAAAGAGAGTCCTCATAAAAGTTTAGAATTTTTTTCATTACACTGTATGAAGACCATCTATTGTTGGCAACTAAATAAGTTTTTTTCAAGTAGTGATACTGATGGTTGCATTATCCTAAACAAACAAAAATGGTCAATTTGGTGCACGATACACCTGTTGGATTGGGTTGTCATGCTTAAATCTATGGCGATTTTAGAACTCTGGCTTTAAAAAAATAAATAAATAGAATACACACATCCTTATGTAAAATATGTGCAGCCATTGAGATCTGCCTACCAATTGTGAAGAAAAAGGTGTGTGCTACTAATAATTCAGATGCTCTTGTAACTTTGTAATGCTAGATTTTGGCTCTTAAATGTTCTACCATGGGCTTCGGCTTCGGCTTCCTGATTAATTTCATTGTATGAGTTTATGAGTGAAGTTGGAGATTTGCTTAACTTTGTAATCTATCAGTTTTTTCATATTCTGACCTTTCTGTGTCAGACTCGAAAAGAGGTATCCACCGTTGAGGACCCTTTTGATTCTCCGACTTATAATATCCCGGAGAAGCCAGTGACGTTCACAGAGGGAGCTTCGTATACTCTTGTAATTCTTGCAGGCCTTGGCATTGCTGGAGCTGCAGCATACGCCGTTTGCAAGGAACTTATATTTGAACCAAAAGAGTGAGTTAAAAGTTATTGCTGCCTGAACATGGGTATTAGATTTTATTTTCCTCTTGTTTTCAGTAATTTTCAACTGAAGATAGTGTTTGTATAGGTACAAAATATTCAACAAGACTCTTGAACGGGTTCAAACTGACAGCCAAGTATGTCTGCTTGATTTTCTCTGTCTAGAATTTGTATTTTCTGCAATGTTGAGCTGGAATGGATGTGTGCCATATATTTGCTTCATTAATTGCAGAACTGTAGAATGTAAATGCACTGCAGGCTTATTCACCTAGCATCAAGTTACATTTTCTGTTTTCTGCAGCTTATTAAACTGCTAGAAGAACTTAGTATAATAATCACAGAAGTAGGATGAAAGAGTTGGATGTTTTGTTTCAGAGCATAGGTTTGCACTAGTATTAGATGAAGCCCTTCAATCATGAATAACAAAATTGTACCATCTCAAATTAGTCAAATCTGCTGTGTAAGCTTCTTTTGGTTTGGAATTTACGTTCATGGGAATTTATTCATTTTTGGCATGGATACAGCATAATTAATGGCTACTTACAGATTCAAATATTAGGAGCATTGCCTTGCAAAGAGTTGAAAGAATCTCTTTACCTCATAATCATTAATTTGCATTGTTGTAAATTCTTAAACACAGCTTAATATAGAAGTTTCACTCTCAGGTCTTAGTTAGTCTAGTTGAGTTGATCCCTTCATAAATTTATTGCTATTAACAGGTTAGGGTAAGAATTGGATCCCCTATCACAGGCTATGGATCAGATAGCAGGAACCGTGCTGCTCGTCAACGGGTTCCCCACAAGACATGGACTGATGATGATGGTGTTGAACACGTATTGGTAAGTAACAACTTCCGCAAATTAAAATAGCAGATATCATAGTCTAGAAGCTCCCAAGCGTCTCAAGAAAGTTGTGGCATTGTAGGTTAATTTCCACATTCGAGGACCACAGGGAGCTGGCAGAGTTTACTCAGAGATGTTCAAAGACAAGGTCGACAAGGAATGGAAGTTCACATATTTGATTGTTGAAGTCACATCGCCTTCCCCAACTCAACTGATGCTCGAGTCTTACATTCCAGCCTAAGAGCATGCTAGCCGATCACTTTACTCAAGAATCGAGATGGTTGGCCTCAGGGGCGATCCCCATCAGCTAATCTCGAAGTTTTAAGTTTGTTTGAAATGATGGTGCGAACGTGAAGAATTTGTTAAGTTGAGCAGTGATTGAATTGTATTTGGCGGTGATCTGCTTGTCATTGGAGATTGTGGCCACTTTACTTGCTGTTTCTTAGCTTTTCTTGGTTCCATTTTTGTTGAATGTTATTTCCTACCTCAGTTGTTTCTTGCATTGAAAATTTTCAAAATAGAATATGGTGGTACATTATCCACATGTATGAGAATAATATTTTACTCAAATGCCAAGGATTTTGGTGCATTTATTATATTTTCGAGATGCATTTATCTCATGTTGTGTGAGAAAAAAAAATTGCATGCTGAAACAATATTGGTTAATTAATGTTGATATTATGCTATGGGACTGAAAAGATAGAGATTTCTGGAACGTTCTTCCTTAGAAAATGATATACAAAACAAATAGTTTCTTGAAATTCCATAAGAGATTTATTTTTAGAAACGAAATGAGATTATTGCAACAAGGACATGTATAGACTCATCTCGTGTTCTTGGCTGCATTCCTTATATCTTCGCCTAAAGTCTTGAGGTCTTCCACCTACAACAAACAATATTAACAAATAAATTATTTACAAGAATGCCAATATGCTGAAATTTAAGATCATCTTGTTGTCTCAGCCTGCCCGTTCGGTTTCGGATCAGCCCTATCGGGTAGTCAAACTATTCAGTTCGAAGCAATTCGGACTAGATTTCTTTGGGTTGAAATTTTTTAGCCATAACCCCAACCTTCGATTTTCGGATTAGTCCGTCGGGCCAGTAAGTGTACAAAAAATTATTTAATACATATAAGTTTATCAATTGATGTTGCCTAAATTTCCGATTTTAACAAATTAACACTAACTATAGCATAACTTAACACTAATTAATTGAATTTTCAACAATTATATTTTTAATGCTTAAATTAAACTACTTCATACGTGAAATTTTCAACATCTAACAAAAATATAAAGATAAACAACAAAAATTCGAGTTATTGGGGTCAACCTACTTAATTTCAAGCTAGTCCTATCAAACTAATTGGTTCAGGCCAATTCGAGCTAGCACGGGCTAGTACTGACCCAACTTAAACAGCGCATTCAACAAAATTACCCCATCATCAAGCTGAAAGATGTGCATTAAACAAAGAGACCAAACTAGCAGCAAATAGTCAGAAGCTGGCTAAAACAGGTTCAACCTCTAGCATTAGGCTGCAAGTATGACCAGTGCCCGGTAAGGTTCGGTTTATTGCAGTGCTAGTTGTCCTGGGGATTTACATTATTGTTATCCGTCGACACAAAGAAAGTATCACCAACAACGACAGTACAACACTGTCACTACATTCATATAAATGATGTTTAAATACGCAGCAAGAGGCTGATATGCACCTTCTACGATTTAATTTCAAAGACTACGTTTACCACATCCCATTTCTCCTCCTCCAGTATCTCTAGAACAAAGCAAGCTCATCTCCAGAGATTAACAAAAATATTCTATGGTAAATACATTAAACATGCCCAACACTAAGATAATATTATCACTGAAGTTACTTGACGTTCTTCTCTAGTTCGATCTCCAACACTCATCTACTTATCCACTAATCTATATTTTGAAGATCTCACCACGGCATAAACTAGCTCAAACCAGCATCCAAAGACATAAGGATCATAAGACACATACCAAACCATCCCCAATTTTACATACAAGCAAATCTAATCTAGAATCATCGGCATTGTTTGTTCCAGCAGCAAGCTTACCCTGCTTCCAAGTAATTATGAAAACCATATAATTTGGCAATATATAACTGTTAATGCCACTAAATCTTGACTAGGGGTGGAATCAAAGCCGAGCCAAATATTTGAAATCTTGAGTTTGTCTCGTTTGTTACCGAGCAAGTCTAACTGAGCTTTATAAATATATATTAGAGATTAAACTCCTTGTCATTTCGTTCAAAGAACTAGATTATATATTCTCAAAAATTATAATATAATTTTAGTCTACCAAACAAGTTTAATTAGATCCTTTACATTTAGCATAAATAACTATAAAATTCTTAGTGGTATTCAAACTAATAGCTTCATATAAAATTCTTTGCGAGCTAGTACATGAACCTACTCACAAGCTTCCTCGAAGGCTAACTAGTCGAATATCACGAGACTCGAGCTTGGCTTATTTGTTATACGAGCCTTACTAAATGAGTTCAAACGAGATTTTATCGAATTTAACTCCAAATTGCTCATGAATAAGATTGATTCATTTACAACAATCTTGAGATCACCCATTCCAATGAGCAATAGCATTACTTTTTATGTGGGAACAAACGATATGGACCAATAATTCTAGTTACAAACCCTCAATGCTAAACCTAAATAAATATCAGAAAAAATAAAATAAAAGATGGCATTTTTATTTACAACATTTTACCTAGCTTGCAAATTTAACACAACGTTTCAAAGCTTACAAATTTAACTTTTTTTTTTTTTTTGCAAATTGAATCAAGATCCGATAAGATAATGAATACTTACAGAGCGGATGCCTGAGAGCTTGAGCGTTGATACGACGCAGGAGGCGGCGGCGCCGACGAAGAGGGAAGCTACTGCGAAGGCCTTGAGAGGCATGAGGTGGGAGGTGCCGGCGTATCCCCTTTTTAAGGTGGCGAATCCCCAACCTAATTGGGCGGCGCTGGCGCCAGCCCAGAAGCGGTAATCATCAAGTACGGTGCCAATCGTCACCTCTCTATTATCCTGGTTTTCCTCCATTTCAGTTTCTGTTTGTGTTTCAGTTACAGCATCGCTCAATTTCAATCTTCAACTCCAGCTCAACTGGGCTCAAATTTCATGGCCCATTTAAATCATGGGCTTCACAATTCACTACCTTCGCTCCATTTCCACCTCAATAACTATTTGAATTATTATTATTATTATTATTATTATTATTATTATTATTATTAATTATTAATTATTTTTGGTTCAATTTCTAGTAATTCATTAATTGGTTTAAAATTAAGAACTATACACCAATTTGAAATTTCAAAACGACTTTTAAAATGTTCGGTAAAGCAGGCGACATAATTTTGACAAAATTACATTAACTCTTCCATTCAAAGTTTGAAAATTGATTACGTGTTAAATTTATGGTAATTTCGAAAGGATGTCATGTTAAATTGTTATTTATGAAAGGTCATGAAATTTTTGTGAATCGCTTGAATTTAAGATTGGACTAAAATTTGATATTAACAAAAAAAAAGAGGTTAATATCATATTATATCACAAACTTTTAAAATTTGATGTCATAACCTTTCATAAATAACAATTCAATTTTGACATTTTGAACTTGCCACAGATCTAGAATATGATCAATTTTTTGAGATTTTGAATAGTTTACATGTTTTTTTTTTCCTAAATATTTAATAATATGGAAAATCAATCATGTCACATTCGTTTTGATGAAATAAAGTAAAAAAAACATTGATTTCACTCTTCCATTCAAATCCCAAAAATTGATCACTAGCTATATTTGTTGTAATTTCAAAATATCATGTATTAAATTATTATTTATTAAAGTTCATGATATTTTTGTGAATCGCTTGAAATGTGATGCTAAAATCTAATATTAACAAAACAAGGGGGTTAATATCATATTATATCACAAACTTTTAACATGTTTCATTCTATCCCATGCTTTAAGAAATTATATTTTCTATCCAAGATTTTCTTTTAATTTGAATTATATCTTATGATAATCTAATTCCAACAACATATATGTGATGTAGTTTTCCCAAATCTTATGTATTATTTTCATAAATAAAAGAAAATTTCGTGGAAATGTATGTTGGAAAATAGGATTTAATAAAGTGAGTTTGACTCATTTTATCCGATTTTTCGTGACCGGGATATTTAATTTTAGGGGAATTAAATATCGTACGATTGTTCTATGTCGTGAGTAGATAATTGCAGTATTTTTATTTGCTCAAATCCGATTTTCAGTGAGTGAGAAATAAATGGTTGAAGTTGGTCACACGATTGAGCATTTATGGTGTGTGGGATAATGTATTTAAGACACATTAAATAATCCCACATTGATTTCTTAACCAAGTTAAGAAGTGTATTTAAGTGTATTAACACTTAAGTGAAGTAATTAAGTGCACAAGGATGTGGGCCATAAGCCCACACGCGCACACATGCGCGCGCCTGCCCGTGCCCGGTGCCCATGCTCGTCTCGTCCTCATCCTCGTCCTCGGACTTGGATCTTGGCAATTGGTACAGAAACGGTCGGGTCACGGAGCGGGTCGGCGGATCGGCTATCCGGGTCTATAACGGCTGTGGACCGGATCGTGGGTGCACATGGTGTCTGTCCAGATTTGAAGGGGTGTAACTCCCATGAGTTAAGAGCCTTCAAATCCGTAACTGCCACCTGGAGTTGGTGGAGCCTTCAAGTAACTGCCACCTGGAGCTGGTGGAGTTAGTGGGCTGGACAGTAACCGAAAGTAACTCCTGTCGGGAGTCAAAGTCTGCAGCTGACTGGACACGTGTTGGGATCCGAGCCAACATGGGACACCTGTCGGGATCTGCAGAAGGTAACTCCTGGAGGGCTTAATGGCAGAGCTGTAACTCCAGGGGGTTACAACACCTGGTTTGAATGCCCTCAAACCATGTTGTCCCCTGCAGTGGAGATGTGCCTATAAATAGGACATCCTGCATGGATCAAAATGCCACATGCTGCACAATCATTCATATTGTTTGCATAGTTTCCTTCGAGTCTACAGCTTCCAGTTCTCGACATTACCTAGTTCGCCGGAGCCTTGCCGGACTTGTGGTGCTACTGCCGGAAGGACGCAACAATCGCAAGACAAATAGTAAAAGACTAAAATCAAATCAACTACCTTTGCTGGAATGGCGTCATCCAACACCGTTGCTCCAAGGACCCTTTCCCATGGCCAAGCCGAGAAGCCGGAAAAGTTCTCCGGATTGGACTTCTAGAGGTGGCAGCAGAAGATGTTATTCTACCTAACCACGCTGGGAGTTGCTGGATACATCAAAGAGAAGGCTCCTGTGGTTGAAGAAAATGAGCCGGACGTCAACAAACGAACGACATACGACCAGTGGATCAACGGCGATTTCCTTTGTAAAAATTACATTCTGAATGGTTTAGTAGATAGTCTTTATTCTGTTTATGGGAATGTAACTAGTGCTAGGGAATTGTGGGAAGCTCTAGAAAAGAAGTACAAAACTGAGGATGCCGGAACTAAGAAGTTCGTGGTGGCAAAGTTCCTCGACTATAAAATGGTGGACACTCGGTCAGTGATGGATCAAGTGCAAGAGCTTCAGCTCATTGTGCACGACGTTCATGCTGAAGGGATGGTCCTTCCCGACTCTTTCACCGTTGTTGTGGTGATTGAGAAGTTGCCACCGTGTTGGAAGGATTTCAAGAGTTATCTCAAACACAAACGAAAGGAGATGACTCTTGAAGATCTTGTGGTTAAGCTTCGAATTGAAGCCGATAATCGAAAGGCGGATCCGAGACCACGAGTCCCGATCGAGGCCAAGGCAAACTTGATGGAACGTGGTGGACCATCAAATAGCAACAAAAGGAAGCGCCCGGGTCAAGTTGACAAAGGGAAGAAGCCAATGACGAAGTTCAACGGCAATTGCTTCAATTGTGATAAGCCGGGGCACATGTCCAAACATTGCACGGCTCCAAAGAAGAAACGTACTAACTATGGTGCGCATTTGGCGGAACATAACAACAAAGGAAAAGGCAAAGTCCGTCAAGATGATTGGGATGATAATGATTTGGCTGTTGTTGTGTTTGAAGCCAATCACGTGGACAACCCGAGAGAGTGGTTTGTCGACACCGGGGCTACTTGTCACGTTTGCTCGGACAAGAGCTCGTTTGCTACCTACAAAGCTGTTGAAGGTAGAAAGTTGCACATGGGGAACCAAGCCTCGTCTGAAGTGGTTGGTGTGGGCAACGTGGTTTTGAAGCTGACTTCAGGCCAAGAGCTGACTTTGAAGGATGTGCTGCATGTTCCGGACATCCGCAAGAATCTGGTTTCAGGCTCGCTGTTAGTTAATCATGGTTTTAGACTAGTGTTTGAGTCTGAAAAATTTATTTTGAGAATGGACTTTTCAAAATGAATGTAATGGCTATGCGCCATGTTGCAAAAGAAAATGCTAATAAAGTTGATTCTTCTGTTTACTTGCTTGTTGAGTGCTCGGATTTATGGCATTGTACATTAGGACACGTTAATCTAAATGCTATAAAACGTTTAGTAAATTTAGATTTGCTAAAAGTGAACCAATTTAATACACAAAACAAATGTGAAGTTTGTGTTGAAGCTAAATTGGCTAAGTTACCATTTCAATCGGTTGAACGGTGCACTAAACCTCTAGAGTTAATTTACACAGACGTGTGTGATTTAAAGTTTGTGCAAACTAGAGGCGGTAAAAAGTACTTTATTACTTTTATTGACGATTGCACAAAATATTGTTATCTTTATCTTTTAAAAAGTAAAGATGAGGCGATTGAAGCTTTTAAGAACTTCAAAAATGAAGCCGAAAATCAACTAAGCAGTCAAATTAAAGCAATTCGAAGTGATAGAGGTGGAGAGTATGTTGCCCCGTTTGAAGAGTTATGCGCAGAGGCGGGTATAATTCATCAAACTACGGCACCCTATTCACCACAGTCTAATGGTGTTGTTGAACACAAAAACCGAACTCTTAAGGAGATGATGAATGCTTTGCTGATAAGTTCAGGATTACCACAGAACTTGTGGGGGGAAGCTGTGTTGACAGCCAACTATATTCTGAACAAAATTTCACTTAAGGGTAAGGATGTGACGCGTTACGAGTTGTGGAAAGGACGCACGCCATCTTATAAATACCTCAAAGTGTGGGGGTGTTTGTTAAGGTTGAAGTGCCACTTCCTAAACAAGTTAGAATCGGCCCTAAAACGGTTGATTGTATCTTTGTTGGGTATGCACTTAACAGTAGTGCATATCGTTTTCTTATTCATAAATCGGATATTCCCGAGTTAACTGAAGGAACGATGATGGAATCGAGGAATGTTATATTCTTCGAGAATGTCTATCCTTGTAAGAATAAGGATAGGACAGAAGGTAGTTCTGAGAAATGAACTTCTGAAGCTGCTACTAGTTCTGATCCTGTGGATGAAGAACCGAGACGTAGCAAGCGAGCTAGGACGGCTAAGACTTTTGGTCCGAATTTCATCACCTATATGCTAGATGATGAGCCAAAGTCTTTGAAAGAAGTTCTATCTAGTCCAGATGCTGCGTTCTGGAAAGAAGCTATCAACAGTGAAATCGATTCCATCATGCAAAATCACACTTGGGAGTTGACAGATCTCCCAAGTGGGTGTAAGCTGTTAGGATGTAAGTGGATCCTAAAATGAAAATATAAGGCAGATGGTTCTGTTGATAAGTATAAAGCTCGTTTGGTTGCCAAAGGCTTTAGACAAAAAGAGGGGTATGATTTCTTCGATACCTACTCACCAGTAACAAGGATTACATCTATTCGGGTGCTTTTAGCGATTGCTACTTTGCACAATCTTGAAATTCATCAGATGGATGTAAAGACTGCGTTTCTGAATGGTGAGCTGGAGGATGAAATTTACATGGAACAACCTGAAGGGTTTGTTGTACCTGGACAAGAACGAAAGGTGTGTAAACTTGTTAGATCGTTATACGGTATGAAACAAGCACCTATTCAGTGGCACCTGAAATTTGATCACGTGATGTTATCAAATGGTTTCAAAATCAATGAGTGTGATAAATGTGTGTATATAAAGAGCAGTTTTAATGGCTATGTCATAGTCTGTCTTTATGTAGATGACATGTTAATCATTGGCAGTAGCCAACAAGTGATTGTTGAAACAAAACAAATGTTGAAATGAAATTTCGACATGAAAGATATGGGCTTAGCCGATGTGATTCTATGAATCAAGATAGTACGGACAAGTGGTGGAATTGTCTTAACACAATCTCATTACGTAGAGAAAGTGCTTAAGAAATTCAACGCTTTTGATAGTCCGCCGGCTAAGACCCCGTTGGAACTCAATGTACACTTGAGCAAAAACCGGGGAGAACCGATAGCTCAAGAAGAGTATGCAAGGTTCACTGGGAGTTTGATGTACATCACTAACTGCACTAGACCTGATCTTGCATGTTCCGTGAACAAGTTGAGTCGGTACACGAGCAACCCAAGCAAAGAGCATTGGAAAGCTCTAGTACGAGTTCTAAGATACTTGAAGTATACTTTGAACTTCGGGCTGTATTATACAAGGTTTCCTCCTGTACTTGAAGGGTACAATGATGCGAATTGGATATCAGACACAAAAGACTCATTTTCGACTAGTGGATTTGTTTTCACTATCAGAGGTGGAGCAGTGTCGTGGAAATCCATGAAACAGACTTGTATAGCCCGTTCTACCATGGAATCTGAGTTTATCGCTTTGGATAAAGCGTGTGAAGAAGTAGAATGGCTTCACAACTTTCTAGAAGACATTCCAAGTTGGAAAAAACTAGTGTCGTCAGTGATGATTCACTGTGATAGTCAAGCGGCTATCGGAAGGGCACACAATGCTATGTACAATGGTAAGTCTCGACACATATGTCGGAGGCATAATACTGTGAGGCATATGATCTCAAGTGGAATTATCTCAGTTGACTATGTGAAGTCAATAGATAATCTAGCGGATCCGCTAACCAAAGGGTTGAACCGAGATCAAATGGTTAAGTTGCTAGAGGGAATGGGTTTAAAATCCACACTTTAAGAATGCTTGTAGTGGTAACCCAACCATGATGACTGGAGATCCCAAGAACTTGGTTCAATGGGAAAAATAAGCTACAAACGTTCGGTTTGGTAGCACTTGGAAACTTTTAAGTGAACATTTTCCTGTGAGCAAACCAAGTGCACACCTATCAATGTGGTGAGGATAAGTCCTATGACTTTTAATGATTCCTAATGAGGTTGAGTATGGCAGGATACTCGGAAGAGGAGATCACCTATATAAGTGAGAAGTGGGGGTCGCTTCTAAGAGATACTTATGAATTCAAAGAGGTTGTCCATGGCCTGAAAAGGACACAAACGTGAGAACAGATAATGTTTGAGACATAGCTGTTTCAATACTATTGTCTCGGTATACACTAAGGATGTATAATTCAAGGCATCATGTCCACTAAACAGTCGGTATACTCGATAGTGTTGGAATATGGAAGGTTCAAGGTCACAAGCTACCTATCCTGTTGCAGTTGTGTTTCTGGAGAACTGTGCTGCTTGTCTGCATACATGCACGCACTATTTCCACTCATGTGGGAGATTGTTGGAAAATAGGATTTAATAAAGTGAGTTTGACTCATTTTATCCGATTTTTCATGACCGGAATATTTAATTTTAGGGGAATTAAATACCGTACAATTGTTCTATGTCGTGAGTAGATAATCGCAGTATTTTTATTTGCTCAAATCCGATTTTCGGTGAGTGAGAAATAAATGGTTGAAATTGGTCACACGATTGGGCATTTATGGTATGTGGGATAATGTGTTTAAGACACATTAAATAATCTCACATTGATTTCTTAACCAAGTTAAGAAGTGTATTTAAGTGTATTAACACTTAAGTGAAGTAATTAAGTGCACAAGGATATGGGCTATGAGCCCACACGCGCGTGCCCGCCCGTGCCCGTACCCGTGCCCGGTGCCCGTGCTTGGCTCGTCTCGTCTCGTCCTCGTTCTCGGACTTGGATCTTGGCAATTGGTACAGAAACGGTCGGATCACGGAGCGGGTCG
The DNA here is from genome assembly GCA_026008535.1 of Perilla frutescens. Taxonomy (NCBI): domain Eukaryota; kingdom Viridiplantae; phylum Streptophyta; class Magnoliopsida; order Lamiales; family Lamiaceae; genus Perilla; species Perilla frutescens. The sequence continues at coordinate 38,913,405 of BRKX01000012.1, forward strand.
GCGGATCGGCTATCCGGGTCTATTACGGCTGTGGACCGGATCGTGGGTGCACATGGTGCCTGTCCAGATTTGAAGGGGTGTAACTCCCATGAGTTAAGAGCCTTCAAATCCGTAACTGCCACCTGGAGCTGGTGGAGCCTTCAAGTAACTGCCACCTGGAGCTGGTGGAGTTAGTGGGCTGGACAGTAACCGAAAGTAACTCCTGTCGGGAGTCAAAGTCTGCAGCTGACTGGACACGTGTTGGGATCCGAGCCAACATGGGACACCTGTCGGGATCTGCAGAAGGTAACTCCTGGAGGGCTTAATGGCAGAGCTGTAACTCCAGGGGGTTACAACACCTGGTTTGAATGCCCTCAAACCATGCTGTCCCCTGCAGTGGAGATGTACCTATAAATAGGACATCCTGTATGGATCAAAATGCCACATTCTGCACAATCATTCATATTGTTTGCATAGTTTCCTTCGAGTCTACAGCTTCCAGTTCTCGACATTACCTAGTTCGCCGGAGCCTTGCCGGACTTGTGGTGCTACTACCGGAAGGACGAAGCCGTTTCATCTTTGAGAGACAACCGCCAAACCGTGAGCACTAGTCGGGGCATATTTGTCTTGCGGAGAGAGGACTCCTCGACTCGGCTTGCCGGAATCTGCACATCGGTTCCAGTCTACATTTACTTTGTGAATTCAGTTAAATATTGTAATTGTTATTCTTCTACTCTTCTACCTTTCTGTATTTCAGTTGTAATTCCAGTGAGGTGTGACGATATAACAACAATGTATTATTTCCAAGTGTGACTTGACAAATTATAATCTTCCCGCGAGCTACGTTACATGCATGTTGTCAAAATTGGATTATGTGATAAAATTGAAAAAGAAAAGAAAAATGTTGAGATATAAATTATAATATTTTGAAGGTTATGGTAGAATTAAAATATTGTCAAAAGTTAGGGATATATTATAATATTTAAAAAAACACATAATCAAGTTAGAAATTGTAAAAAAAAAAAAACCCCACATAATCAAGTTAGAAATTGTAAACAAAAAAAACCCAGCATAACTAAGTTTGAAATTGTAAATAAAGTACTAATAAAAAGTTCGAGCGGAATTAACATGAAATATGTACATTGAATTCTATCACCTCCAAAGTCATTCAAACTGAGGTCACGCAATTCGATTACATCAAGTTTGTGACTTCTGAGAGAAAGAGGATGAAGAAGAGAGAGAGAGAGAGAGAGTCTACACATGGAGTGTTCACGTGAAAATGTTAAAAAACGTGTAAAATCCGTTTTGTTGGCAAGAAAGTAAGTTGTTTTGGAATATGATTTCAAAAAATGTGATTTTGAAGAAAATGAATGCTAGGATATTCTTTATCTTGTATTTAAAATGAGTTGGTATTCCATGCGGCGCTGTCGCAAATGGTGTTATTTCAGATGGTGTGTGGGGCCCACGTGCCCCTTTTTTTCTAGCAGTTTTTTTAACTTTTTTTTCATTTTTTTAATCCGATTTCACCCCAAAAAAATCCTAAAAACACAAAATAAACCCCTAAAAACACCCCAAAAAAATCCTAAAAAACTAAATAAATCCCTAAACCCCCCAAAAAAACCCCTAAAAAACACAAAATAAACCCCTAAAAACACCCCCAAAAAAATCCTAAAAACACAAAATAAACCCCTAAAAAAGCCCCCCCCCCCCCCCAAAAAAACTCTAAAAATCACCAAAAATACCCTAAAAAAACTTGGTCAAAGGGCGGGTTTGACCACGTTGACCGGGTCAAAAGGCGGGTTGACCCGACCCGTCTTAAATAACACTATTTACAATAGGTACATGGAAGTGTTTGCCATTTAAAAAATAACAAAGAAAGTGTTAGAATTCTCCATTATTCAAGTCAAACATGTAGCAAATAAAATGCCTAAGCTATGAAAGCAGAGAAATAGCTCCAATTCTTCAAGTGTGAATGTATGTTTGTAGCCAATTTTAATTTACAAAATTCTTTTCTAACCAAACATTGTAGAATAGTCTTTCCTAACCAAAATAAATTTTTATGACCATTATGCCCTTGATTGACTTTGAAGCTAATAGGGCACTTGTGAAGGTGTCCTATTTGCATTGATTGATTTTGAATTTAATAAGGCATTTGTAAAGATGTCCTATTTGTCTTTATTTGTTATTTCTTTGATCTATCCTAAGTTTGCCACTTGTGTATGAAAATGGTATCAGAGCCTAGGTAATTTTATTTAGGAATAATAATTTATTTATTATTAAAAGTAATATCCTAACGGAGGAGACACCCAGAAAATATGGATCCGAACAATTGTTCGAGATGTTTTTATTTCAGAAGGTACCTTCAAATTTTGAAGGAACTGGAGGAAAGTCACCAGGAGAGGCTAACCTACTGGAAAGCCCAATACGAAGAGAAATTCCTATCGGAGTCAAGTCTGGAGGAAATAGAGCAGTGTATTTCCCAAAGACAAGCTCAAATGAACTTGTTAATGGTGAATAATCTGCTACAATGCGACTTAATGAACCATCAACAAAGGGCACACCAAAACCAAGGTTGATGGAACAAAGAAACTACGAGATAACTCCCAGATTTAAAGAGATCGTGACAGATACATCTAAAATCTCGAAGGATTTACGAGAGATCCAGAAGACGGTACAAAATTACAGAAATCACACGTATGGAGTACCACAAGAAGTAAGGCGAATTTCTATAAAACAAGATGAAATTCTAACCATCTTGTTAGAACTTCAAAAGAAGATCCAGACACTAGAATTAAACCAGACATGTTCTAGTAGAAGGAAACCCATCAACTTTGGCAAAGTGAATTTCACACCAAAGGCCAAAGAAGAACCCAAGAAATCGAAAGACGAAAGGATTTGCCAATTGTTAAGACAAATCAAAGAATGACGTCATCCGAAAGGATAGGATTGGAAGATCTACAAGAATTGGCAGAGTCATTTGCCAATATGAAGATGGTAGATCTGAAGATGAATACAGGAGATGGGGCTTTAATTCCCCAAGGATACCATCAGGTACCCCCGGAACAACAAGTACCGCAGGTGCCACCAGCCCAACAGCAACATGAAGGAGGCCTAGCACAAGACGTTCTCATGAGAGCCCGCGAGGACTTTTATGTTAGAGATCAACACAGGAGAGAAAGCCCCAATATGAACAATCTTACAGGAACTAGGGTGAGGAAACAGATCCCTAAGTTCCGAGATACGCCTCTCGGGAAAACAAACCTTGATCCCATACATCCGTATGGACTCATGCTCAATATCGATGATATTGACTTCAAGGACATCGATATGATTATTGATGATTGGTCATCATCGATGAGAATAGCAGCAGGAACATTGGATCTAGAAAAGGAGGGATTCATCAAGCTGCTAGAGATAAGTTTGTTGGGTGTAGCCAAAACGTTATGGTCAAGAGTTGCACCAGCAGTCAAAGAAGAAACCTTGGAGCCAGCCTCATACACGGAGATCGTGGATAGAATGACTTTCTGGTTTAAGCTCACCTTTTTAGGAGCAGACAATTTCGGAAGTGCAGATTCCGAAAAGAGGAAGAAATATTCTCAGGCTATTTTAAACCTGAGACTGAACAACATGGAGAAGGAGTCAATTGACCAATTCTTCAAGTTGTACCACATCTACCAATGAAATTCAAATGTGGATGAAAGGGTCTGTGTAGAGATTTTCTACACGAAGTTCCCGAGTCCCTGGAAGGAAATGTTCATTAAAGAATATATTCCAGGAGATCCTGACAATGTTGGGATGAGAATGTCTTTTGTCAAACAAAAGCTAGCTGAATGGTGCGGACATGCCATTCTACAAAAGAATTACAAGAGATTAAAGAGGATGAATAAATATTCCCCTCTTGACTGCACAGCCAATGATCTACCGACCATCATTGGAGGAGAATCTCAAAGGCCACGGAAGAACAAGAAACACCGAGTTCATCCTTATGCCAAAGAAAAATTCTCAAGAAAAAGGAGCTGGAAACCGAGGAGCAGATGGACCAGGCAAAAGGCCAGATTTTACAAATCTGGACAAAGAAGGGGTCCTTCCAGAGACAGGACATCACAAAGTTCATCAAGTCGAACTCCCGCGAGGAAAACTTTCAGAAGAGCCCATACGAGGGCAAATGAAAGTTTTAAAGATTGCAACTGCTGGACTTGCGGTGCAAGAGGACATATCTCGATAGATTGTCCAGAAAAGAGAGGAGTCAAAAGCTTCGAAGGTGCACCAGACATCGAGGAAGCGGTTTACTACCAAGACTTGGTACAAGTCTACCAATTCGAGGATATACCCTCAGATGAGAGTATATACGAAGAAGAAGAAGTATTTAGCAACGAAAGTATTGATGGGAGATCAGACTCTGAATCCGACTGGAACTGAGGTTTTTCATCAAGAGCAAGTGGATGAAACTGGATATTCCAGTCAAACCACTATCTCACAAAGCATGATTGACAAAATCATGAACAAGAGCCTTAATATCCAAAGATATCAAGGCTTTTCAGTCGGACAGATTGATCAATTGCTCCGCAATTTTAGTCTGAAAAGCAGGAAGCACAATGTAATCTATAAGATTACCAGAAGAGAGATGTCGCTTCCTATAGAGCTTACAGGGAATCAAGTTGAGTTACAACTGATTCCATACAGTGACGTTCAAGAAGAGTTGGGAATGATGAGGCCAGAGATAAGGGATACCATATCCTGGATCCACATCGGGGCTGTCCAGATAGTGCTCAAATCCGCACTACCCGCAGGTGTTGATACGCCCATTGATATTGCAATATGCGATAAGCGTATCAAAAATCACAGAGATTCCTTGTTAGGAACTATATCAGGAAATCTCTGTGCCAAGCAGATTATAGGGGTAATCTATCCAAAAATATCCTATAATCTGAAAGACAGAGATTTCAGTCGAGCCCTGACACTGTACCAAGACTTCAAAAGAAAGGATATCAGCTACGAGAGAAATCGACCGTTTTCTTTAACATATCAGGTGTCTTATGCGCTTTCCAATTCACACCATACAGATTTATTTCTGAGAAAGCAGTTCATCGAGATACCGGATGTATTCTCAAAGGTGGCACAGGCAATCCACCCAGACAGATCAGAAATGTCGCTACCAAGAGAGATAAATATTCGAGTAGGAGACAAACCATTGTTGAAATACAATGAGAGTCTCAAGTTGGAAGGCAAAAGACTGTCATTCCAAGGAGATAGGATTGTGACAGAGCCATAGACTCAGTCTTCAAGAGGAAGCTTCTAAGGAGATCTCAGGCGACCAAGGCAAGTTAAAATAAAAATTAAATGCCCAGAAGGTTGGAGAGAGATCGACACAAGATTCGATAGTACAAGATGGGAAAATAATTTTCCTTGCGACGTCCTGTACTGCTTACAGCAACCAGAAGTCGGCCACTATAAGGGAACTCTCGATATAGAGGCTATGACAATGGAAGTACGAGGAAGAGCTGGAAGAGAATCAGGAGTCCTAATCTTAGGACTTGACTTCTTAGAAAGGTTCAAGCCATGGGAGCTGAAGGAAGATGGGATGATGATCACCTTTAATGGAAAACAACTGGTGATTGTATGACTAGCCCATTCTCCATATACATCTCAGTAGGGATGTTATACGAGAAATATAAGGCTGAATACTTTGCAGCCTATATCGACTCAGGAGCAGGAATTTGTACTGCAAAAAGAGGAATCTTCCCAGAAGAATTGGAAGAAGATTTAAATCCAATTGCGGGAAGAGATTTCTCAAAAAGAGTCTTGCTCCTATCTAAGGGAGTGAAGCAGTCGGAAATTTTGATTGGAGGAGCAGGAGATACACCATGGTATAAGGTGAAAATTCCACCAATCTATTTTCATGATACAGGGGCAGACATCTTGTTAGGAAACAATTTCCTACAAATGTTCAGAAAGTATACGCAAGACAATACCAATCGGAGACTGATCTTTACGACGATCTGTGATCATAAGATCATTGTCCCGAGGCTAAAAGGGGCATTCAATCGACAAATGCCACTACAATTTCGCAGCAAGCGTGGTGATGAAGGACATCTTCGACACCCAAAAATGCAGGATAAAAGAAAATTCGGAGAAGTAGTTCTGAGTTTTCGTAGGGAAAAGGATCTTGAAGAACAGGAGATCCAAATCCTCAAGGCTTCTTTAATATCACATCAAGATATTAAGGAAGAAGCAAAGATATCCCTCGAAGATGTCAAGCGAAAAATAGCTAGAAACTATAATGAAAATCCGCTGGCTTGGTGGGGAAAGAACCAACTCAAAGCAACCTTGAAGGTTAAGGCTGGAAAAGAGTTTGAGTTTGTTAGATACAAGCCTATCCTGATGAACATCAAAGATCAAAAGGATATGCGAGCAATAATCAAAGAACACCTTGATCTCAAGCTGATTGAACCAGGGAATTCGCCATACAGCAGCCCCGGATTCTTAGTAAGGAATCATGGTGAGATTAAAAGAGGTAAACCAAGGCTAGTCATTAATTACAAAGGGATTAATGACATTCTTGAGTTTGACGGATATTTTATCCCAAGTAGAGAACATCTTATTAACTGCATACGGAATGCTAAGATATTCTCTAAGTTTGATTGCAAGTCAGGTTTCTACCAGATTCACATGGAAGAGGAAAGCAAAAGGTTTACGGCCATTTCAACACCACAAGGGCATTATGTTTGGAATGCAATGCCGATGGGGTTAGCCAACGCACCCCAAATATTTCAGAGGAAGATGGATAATCTTTTTAAAGATTATTTCTCTTTTATGTTCGTCTATATTGATGACATTCTAATCGCATCAAAAAGTATAGATGAACATCTCAAACATCTGGAGATCTTTGTAGATGTTTGTCATAAAGAGGGCCTTGTGTTGTCAGAAAAGAAGGCAGTAATAGCTACTCGGAAGATGGAATTTCTGGGAATCGAGGTGGATGAATCAGGAATCATTCTGCAAAATCATATTGTAGAAAAGGTGCAGAAGTTCCCGGATGTCCTTAAAGAAAAGAAGCAACTGCAGAGTTTTCTGGGAGTTGTCAATTTTGCAGGAATCTTTATAAAAAATCTTGCAAAACACAGAAAGGTGTTCAGTAACCTTTTAAAGAAGGATACCCCGTTTGTATGGACAAACTACATCAACAAGGAATCAGGAAGCTAAAGGAGATATGCGAAAATCTCCCAAAACTGGCTATACCACAAGATGAGGATGAATTGATCCTCTATACAGATGCAAGTGATCATTGGTGGGCAGCCGTGCTTACAAAGATCACACCCAACGGAGAGGAGCCCTGTAGATATTGCAGTGGTCTCTTTTCAGATAGTGAGGCTATTCGATGGCATATCAATGAAAAGGAGTTCTTTGCAGTTCGGAAGGCATTTAAAAAATGGCCTCTGTTTCTCTTAGCAAAGAAGTTTACTCTAAAAGTTGATAACACACAAGTTAAAGCTTTCTTGAAAAATAAAATTGAATCTAAACCTAAGAAAGCTAGACTAATAAGATGGCAAGCTGAATGTCAATATTATTTATTTGACATTATTGTGATAAAATCTCATGAAAATATTCTTGCAGATTTCCTAACAAGAGATGGAAGCGATTGAGGTCGATGCCATCATGATTGCGCAGAGGCACTTCACTGAAAACATGGAGTTGCTTCAGCGTGAATGGAACGAGCTGGTTCTTCATGCTGAACAAGCAGGAAGAATGCAACAAGCAGACCAGAACAAGGTCAACGAGAGAATACGAGCATGTGTAAAGACTCAGGGGCAACTCTGGTCAGCTATGCATGAACCCCTCCTACGGGCCATCAACTTGCCATTGATGAAAGGAGAGTTAGCAGTACCGACCTGTAAAACGGAAGTAGGGGATTCAAATACCCCTAACACGAGCTCTAAGCCGGTGATTTCTAAAGAAACACAGGCCCAAGAGAAAATTGAGGGTCAGGGATTACACTCTGAACCATCAAGTCAACCCAGCACCTCTGGGGTTAAAGAGGGAGGGATTAATCTTAGACCCATGACGGGTACCTCTAAGATTAATACTAACAAGTCTGAAGCTTCGTCTTGGCAGGTTTATCAAGCTAACTGGGAGAAGCTCTATACTAGACAGGGAATCAATCCGTCTAAAACAAAGGTTGATATCTCTGGAAAGTACCCAAGGGTGTGGATGTTACCAGGAACCAATCCACACGAAGTCAAGCAATGGTATGATTTTGGGGCATTAGCTTCAATTCAGACCATGTCTCCAGGCTTCTCAGAAATCAAGTGTCTACCAAAGTGGATACAGGAAGCCGTGCAAGAGTCCTGGGCTAACAATGATCTACTTAGCCGAGGAGATGTTCTTGAGCTATACTTCATCAGTGCTGCTCCGGAACCAGCAGGGAAAGGGAATCATGAGGCCTTTCACTACATAAGGCTTCAAAGGCCAGATTCCAGAAAATGGGGTGATATCAGAACCTCATCTAAAGAAATCCCACTAATCGTCTCCATTACAGAAGATCAGATATCGACTAGGCGAGCATGGGGATTATGGGTCTGTCTCACTGAGATGGACAAAGTCAAGTTCCCATTCAAGTTTTTCCACAATTCTGCGAATGGGTCATTCCTGTTAAATACCATGACAGGGAGAACAACGAGATTTGCTGAGGATCTGTTCGAGAAGAAAAGGTCCTTGATATGGGAAAACAAGCTTGCTATGGGCAAAGAAACCCATCGCAAGTACTGCAACATGGCTCATTTTGGGCAATGGGACAATCGGGTATGCTCAGATTGCCAGAACCAAAAGGAGCCAGAGTTCGGAAAGGGGTTCCGTCCAAGGATGGAACGAAAGTGAGCTGGGGAGGATAAGCATCCAATGCCGAAAGCAAGGATGCCAAGAGCCCCACCAAAAAAGTAGTTTCCCGACAAGGGAAGGTGGAGACATGTGATCACAGATCATGTGACCCAAAAGAAGAGGCCACTAGCACCAAACGACAAAAACTAAGTGGTCCAACACAAGAGGCACATGGTGCCATTATTTGTAGGTTCCTCCACCCACAACCACCTTCACTGGAGGATAAAGGAACCGGGCCCGACCACTAATTCAAAAGAAAGTGTCGGCAGAAAGGGCCACTCATGTGAATTGTGGAACTAAATAATGGAGTTGGTGAAATAGAAGGATTCCCCTTCTATAAAACGAGAAACTGAAGGAAGCAGGGATCATCGATCATTTTCTCTTAGCTTTCTTTCAAAAAATTATAATAGTGATAATAGTTTGAGTGTTGTATGAGAGTTGCGAGCCCAGCTACTATGAGTAGCTAAACGAGTTTGTCTCCTCCCAAAAGGAGATTTACTTATTATAATAAATGTTTTATTATTCCTAAATAAAATTCAGGCTTCTGCTCATCCCTTGTGTTCATCATATATATATACTATATACCAGAAAATTACTCTACACCCCGTGTAGGAAACAAACGTGGGTTGCGCTGTGTGTTGCTGAAGGAGTTCGTCACTGGAAACCATAGGTTGCGATCGTGTGGCTGGCAAGGCCGTAAAATCCCGGCAAAAATACCCGGCAGCATTCCGGTCAAAAAGGTATGAATCCGGTTTATAGTATTATGTATTTGATTTACGGAAGCATGATGGGCCTGATATGGTCGTAATGGACTATTTCCGTTTGATTATGAAAGTGGCATATTAAGATAAAAAGAAAAGAAAATCATTTAAGGGCATACTAGTCATTTAGCCTTATGTTTGGTTAGAAAAGAAGATTTTAGAATTCTTGGTTAAAAAAGAAGTTGGTATTCTAAAATTGGCTACTTTTGAATTTCACCCATTCTTCAAAGCATGTTAAAGGCTAAGAGCAGACAAAAAGAAATAAAGTCGTTGAAAGAGTTAAAATTTCTGAAATCAATCCGGAAAGCCTCAAACAACCCTTAACTTTCATGCAGAAAAGAAAAGCATGATCAAGAGACTCCTCTGCACTGCTGCATATATATATATATATATATATATATATATATATATCATGATGTCCAATGAAATAGCAAATTATACACGCATCCATGATATTATACATTGAAAACTTGTAAGTAAACTATAATACTAATATACTCCATCCGTTTCAAAATATGTGTTGATTTAGAGTCTTGCACGTAATTAAGAAGCAATAAATTTGATAGACATACCCCTCTCTTTCCAACCAATATCAAGTGATATCAAATCTATATTTCCCTAATAAATTCAAATTTCACTCTCTTCATAATAAAATGTAAGGTTAAAATTGAGAGGTTGAGATTATGAAAACACGTTAAACTACAAACATTTTGATACAAATTAAAAACTCTAAAACAATATAAATTTTGACATGAGGGGAATATTATCTAACAAAGTATATTCTGGTCGAACAGATTAAATCTTATCACATCAAATTCTATCATATTATCAAAATCTTGCAAAAAATCATTTTTTGTTTTTAAAATTGTGGCAAATCCATCAATGTGCAAAACTTCCATTTTCTCAAAATTTTACCCCAAATACCCTCATGTAAAGACAGGAAAAATGCAAGACAATGGGTATTTTAGGCAAAATTTTAAGAAAAGAAAAAATGTGTATATTGTTTGAAATTGCAGGGGGGGGGGGGGGGTTGACACAACTTCAAAAATAGAAAGAAATTTTGATAACACAAGTAGCTTTGGTGCAGCATTTCATGGCGGTATGTGATTCCAAAGACAAAAGCTTATATAAAATCGTATTATAAGTAAGGAATCGGAAAACGGGTAAAAATCAGTATTTAAAGTTCAAACTCGGATTATGATCTTCTATTGTGGGGAGTAACACATCACCCATACTGTGCCCCCAAATATACATTTTTTGTATCAATTTCATACTGAAATGTGCCTTGTTGGCACAATATTTTCTTTTTTTTTTCCGGCTGAAAACTTCAAAATGCATATATAAAATTTAGTTATGAAATAATTAACTCTACTTGAAATGATTAATAAATATATATACCTATATATATATATATATAACTAAAATGCTCGATTAACTAAAACATATAAATTACATTTTTTTATGCTTCAACTTCTTTCAAGTTCCAATTTCTATTCATTTTTTTCTTTATAAATTTCAGTCTTCAGTTTCTTATTTTTTTTCTGTATAAAAACATCAGCTTAATGCTAATTAGTAGTTACAGTTGATTTTTTTTTTCTGCATTTAGGCTTAATGATATTTTATATTTTAGTTAATCATTTCAATTTGGGTTAAATAATCAATTTTTATAGGTTTTTTTTTGTTTTTAATTAATCATGTCAATTAGAGATAATTATTTCGTAACCAAGTTTTATATATTTTTTAGTTTTCAGCAGGAAAAAAGAAAAAGAAAAAAAGTAAGCCAACATTGCACATTTTGAAATGAAATTGATACAAAAATGGAATATTTTTGGCACTGCATTTGATGATGTGTTACTTCCCACAATAGAGGATTCAAATTTATTCAAACTCATATTTAATGACATAATTATAATTTTAGAGATATTTAATTATGTGTGAATTCAAAATTTAACTCAATTTATAAATTTTAACCCGTAAAATAATGTTTCCTCAACTCCAGACGGTGAATGTTTGGGTGAGTTTTCACACAAGAAGTGCGTATGCATCCAATCCCATGTGGAGAGTCAACCATTCCACCCATTAGACACGGTTTTATCTTTCAAAACTTGTACCACATGATGATGCTCACGCTCACCACTGCACCGCCAAACATTTTGCTTAAATCGCCCCCCTCCTCTCATTTTGTCATTTATTGCACTTCTACTATCACTATTTTTTAAAAAATAAAACTATATATATATACACTTTCAAAATCTTTTAAAAACGTTCTACATATTAAATTTAAAAGGATTGAGGTAACACCTGATGATAGTTTTGGATCTAGGGCTTTTATTGGCTCAAAATTAGGGCTTCAATATGGGTTTTTGATTGAATAATTAGATCTTCTTGTTGTTTTCATTAGGATATGTATTTAAATAGTAAAAACTTGGTCGATAATGGAGCAGCCTTTTATAAAATAATAATCGAGCCTAACAAATCAAATGAACATAAGTTTGAAGGTTGAAACTCGAAATGGGACCCCATCTCAGGCTCGGCAAATCTGATCCATTATCATCCTCAATGCATAAAATAAAATAAAGCCCACCACCATCAAATTTATATTGTCTTGTTATATATATATACCTAGCGTAGCCAGAGAGAGAGAGAGTGAGAGAGAATATAGTAAAAGTGTGAGATTGAGAAATATGCAATAATAATATTCTAACGGTAGCCGGTTTTGATGAATGAAATACAGAAAGCATGAATATGATAATCATAAATGAAAGGGATGCCGTGACCGTGAGAGTCGGTAGCCCATCATGAGATGGGATGAGACCAATTCAATAGATAGAGTGGTATTCAAGAAAACAACAAAGTCAAGAACCCAACCAACATTAGTTGGGGTTGCCAATTGCCATAAATAATTTTTACTATCCTATTCCTATTTCCTCCCTTCCACACATTTCTTTTCAACTCTTTCCACCTCCAAATTCCACATTCTACACCTATATAATATTCTTACATAAACATAAATTAGGTGAGTGAAGCCATAGTGAGACTTGGGAGGGACGAATTGCAGAGCATGTAACGATTGATCCCTATTCAACAATTGACATCTACTACATCAAATTAAACACGTTCGACTCTCTCTCTCTCTCTCTCTCTCTCTTGGGGTGCAAGAATCAAGTACCAGACAGCCATGAAGTTCGACCAAAACTCGGTTAAAAGAGATCGCAGTTTCTGCTCCAATTCAAAGAAGAGGAACTGGAAGAGAAACAACAACAACAACAACAACAAGAAAGACAATCGGCAAAAGCCCATCTTGGTGTGACATCTATCTACTTCATACCAATAAAAGATCAGCAGCTTCCTTCCATCAGAAGCATATTACTCTTGCTTCATCATATCTTTGACCAAACAAAGTAAGCTAAGGGCTAAGAAACTCACACCTTTAGATGCTCTGCTTCAAGTCTTTTATCAAGAAATTCTACAGTATTTAACAATTTTCTTGCACCCATTGCATCGCTACTCTTACACAGCGTCGACGCTCTACATATGCAGGTAGTGGCAGGTTGCCGAGAAAGGGATCCAAGACTTTGCCCTGAGGCCTGAGGTTTTGCTTCATGTTCTAGCTATTATCCTTCTTAGCACCTTCATCAAGTACCAATGTACAATCTAAAGTGCACACTTCACCACATAAACAAGTTGTTCTTCATATCTCGAGTTGAGCTATATGCAGAAAAATACAAATGAGAGCACAGTATCATGTATGAGCATATATGCACCAGAGCAAAACAAAATTCAAGTTGCAAACACAATAGTAATGGACAAATAAAGGAAAACCCAACCAGTGATTATTCATTTAAAAAAAAAAAGGAATCAAAACCAATTGAGTGACGAGTATTCAGAAAGAAAATCATAAAGATCTAGGGACCCATATTTACATCTGCAACTAATGATAAATAGAACAACTATCATTTATCTCTCAATTCTTGGAGATCTCAGGTTGAGAAGAAAGGAAACAAGAAACTGAGAAGCTACACCCTAAATGAAGACTAGTTCTTCCTTTCAAATACAAGTTTCTGCAGACTATACCTTCAAATGCCATCCCACCACAAAAAACAAGTTGGAAGCCAAGCAGTTTAGAACTTCCAGAAACTGCATTTGAAGGGTATAATCACAAGTCACCCTGCAGCATCTAGCCCTGCATATAACAGCACCCTCACCCATATCAGAATCCGAACACCCACAAACCACGATCTTGATCTTGATCTTCAAATCAAAGCTAATTGGGATGTCAGGGCTGTACCTTCAGAGAATTCTCCGATACCTTGTACGAATCCGCAGTTATTGACACCAGCCACAATCCAGGGAAAACAGACTGCGATCCATGAAAATTAGACAAATCAGTCACAATTATAACAGAGAAAATAAAATAATTAGACATAGTCAGATCTTATCTTACATCTACTTGTTTCTGTATGTTCTTTGCTCTCTTCTTTGGCCTCCTCGCTGGCTTCGATCCGGTTAGCGCAAAAATATCTTCCTCGATCTCATCTTTCGATAGCGAGACAGAGATGCTCAGCTTCCTCTTCTCCTTCTTCCCACCGTTACCGGCGTCGTTTTCCCCTGATCTATTGTTCAGATTCCTTGACGGCGACTGAGCTTTACTCCTTTCCGGAATCGCCGGACTGTTACTCTTCACGGCACCTCCGTTTACATTCAGCGACTTGCGTATAGGCTTCCGAGGCCTTAAATTCCACGTCTTCGTCTCTTCATCGATGTTATTATTATTAATCTTCTCCTCTTCGTGCGCTTCACCACTGCAATCATCTTCATCGTTATTATCAACCTTCAGCGGCTCTTCTAGCGGATTTTCGTCCTCCGCTTTGCTGTTCTTGCAAGGAATTTTAATCAAGATTTTCGATCTCTTGATTAAAGCCACATCGACTTCTTTCGCCTTCGATTTAGCCTCCAATTTATGAGTAGTTCGCTCGGAATTTGTCGGATGGAACCCGTTTCTTACACCGTCCGACGTCGAGTTATTTGAATGATTTTTCCGGTGCTCAACAAAACCAACTTTGCCCTTGCCGGAAGCTTCGGATTCGGAAGCTAAATCATGCCTTGGCGAATGCCACACCGGATCACCGCCGGCAGGCGAGTTTTTCCCCCACTCGCGAACCGGATGTGGTTTAGATGATTCTCCTGTAGTAGGAGACCGTTTCCCCGAGTAATCCCCGTGGTGGACCGGAGACCCACGCGGTGACGCCGCCGCCACCGCAACGGAGTCTCGGAACGGGGACTGGTGCCGAGGCGGCGTCGCCGATACGGAATCGCGCAACGGAGACTGGCGAACAGGAGATGCGGCAGAGATACTCGGCCGCCGCGACGGCGATTTGATGGAGCGGCGGCGCTGGTGGTGTCCGCTGGAGTTTCGATCCTTATTCCATTTGAGATGCGGCAGGGTGAAATTGTGCAGCGGCTGAGATTTTGCAGGAACAGTAGAAGCCATAGCAGCAAGCACCAATCGCTTTGGAGCGCTGATTTCAACGATAACTCTTCAATTCTTATCAGGAGACGCACAAATCGGAAAGCACGGCGATGAACAATCTGTTTCGTGATCGGCGGCGAGGTCACATCGTTTGAAAAATTCCGACGATGCGAAAACAAATTAAGTGCATGAAATCAGAGAGTGTGTGTATGTGCGCGTGCGTGTGGATTAAGCTTTCGTTGGAGGATAAACGTGAATGAAGCTTGAGAGAACAAAATTGATGATTGTAGAGAGAGAGAGAGAGAGAGAGAGAGGGGTTGCAGAGAGAAGAGAAGGTGAAAGGGAAGTGATGTGGAGGAGAAGAAAGTTAATATAAATTCAACTATTGTAAATATAATTATATAATTATTATATATATACACGCGCGCGCGCGTATACATACATATTTTTCGCACACGCGGGCTCAAATCTTTGAAGAGGGATTTGCGAACCCTAATTAGGGTTAACTCATTGCTTTTACGGGGGATTTTTCATTTACTATTTAAATTTTTTCTAGGAATGGAATAATATTCTATAATCTTAACATAAAAATTAAAATTAAAAATTAATTACGTTGTCTTTATTTTTCTAGTGTACTTTATTTTCACTTATATGTTATAACGTTTCTAAATGAAAAAAATAGTTATATATTACGAATTTAAATTAAATAACAATAATAATAATAAGTTTAAAATTGTTTTGATGATTTATTGTAGAAGTTTTATCCGGACTTGAAAAATAAAAGATATCAATTTAGGACATGAAAGATGAAAATTATCAATTTAAAACTGGATAAAATTATTTATTTGGATTCTTTTTAATATTTTTGATAAAAAATATTTAATTTAACATATAATTAATAAATAGATTTTTGTTAAAAATTAATACACAAATAATTAAAAATTTAAAAAGAAGTGATACGTGTGATTTAGGAGTACTAGCTTTGTGGTTTTCATATTTTGAGCTGAAATTGATAGATAACTTATCTTCTAAGCAGGGCCGCCCCTTAGATTTTGAAGGCGCACTAAAAATGATGCCTCTAATCTATTGAAATTAAAATTTAAAAATACATATAAAATGGGGTAAGTTACACTTTAATACCTACATTTTGAGTACTTTTTAAAAAATGATATATTTTTTATAAAATAAACAAAATCGTACCTATATTTTCAATTTATTTTGCAAATTTAATATTTAATCAATTTTACAGCCCGAAAATCATTTGTAATTGGTTTTAATTTAATATTTCTTGATTGGATGATTTTTTTTTTCCACGTGACTAAGAAAATAAGAATATTAAAATAAAATCAATTAAGTGCTATTTTATGACCGTAAATCCTAAATATATAAAAAGGAAATGATACTAGAGTTTTATTTGATTTAAGACTTAGAAGCAGTGGCGGCCCTGAGGGTGTGCGAGAGGCCTCAAATATTTCCTTTTTATATATTTAGGATTTATGATTATTTCCCTTGTTATTTTGAGTATAGTTCATAATGAATTGTATATTCTTTTAAGTGACAAGAAATCGATTATCACTATTAGAGGGTGTCTCTAGCACATTAATTATATGTCTTTTTTTTTTTTTTGGCGTAGCAGTGTCCATTCAGGACAAACTCATTCCTATACTAATATGATGCTCTTTGTTTATTCTAATTATCACCATTTTAGCAAAATGATGCGTGCCCATTTTCTTACAGTGGGGAAAGAGAAACGGTGAGTCTCAAATTTGAAATGATTTCATTTTACACATAATTTTAATTGGTGTTCTAGAGATAAAACGATGTACAAATGTTTTTTTTAATACAAATACACTAAAGTTTGTGGTTTTTTTTTTTTTTTTGGTTGACGAAGATAACATGCAGCTGCTACCGAGGTGCTTATACAGTAAACCCCCTCCTAAGTAGTAGCCTGTAAACCACAAAAAAAAAAATACATTACAAAATCAGGTGTGACAGACGAACATCTAGCGGTGTTGATGAGATTCGAATTAGAGATCTCTGGCTTCAAACTTGCATCACTCCACCACTAGAAAAATTCACAAGGGAACAAGTTTATGATAATTCTTGAATGTGGGTAAAGAAGTGAGCAACATAGAGTTAAGGAAAAATGAGTAAATTGAATTTTTTTCACATGTTATATATACTTAGTTAACCCAATTTTCAATGTTTATATTTTAACATTGCGAAATTTGCATTCACGTTTTTTATGTTTGAAATCACTCAAAAATGCTAGTCAAGTTGAATTTGTCATGATTATCATGCTAAATATTGTATCCATTTAGGATAGGAGCGGGATCCCACCCATGAATGGGATCATGCTTGGGATTGGGATTATGATCTGATCACTCTCAAAAATGGGATCCCGTCATCCTGTTTGAGCAAATAAATTTCAGAAAAAATTCTGACATTTGTATGAAAATACTGAAAAATTATCAAAATAAAATGATCATTGAGAGTATCATCATAAAGTGAACACTTCTTAAATGTGCAAAACAAAATGGCTACAATAATAGTTTCATATATGTATTTCATTTTAGTTTGTGTTCTGTTAATTGAATTTTGATGGTGTCGTGTCATTTGTCTATATTTCAAATATATTCAATGCATGTTTATTCATCTCAAATGAAATTTAAACATATATCGTATCAAATTATGTAATCCTATTTGAAATTTAATAAAAATATTATTTAATATAATATAATTAAATAAAGAGACCAAAGAAAAAAAAATCACACAAAAAACAATATTAAACTATGATTTTGTAACATAATTATTATTATATTATTAATTAATTGCATAATTACAATTATAATATTGATTTAATGGTGTAATTATAATTTCATGGATTTTGAATTGTTGAATATAGTATAAAGTAGTGAACAGTGATACTCCATATTTGGAGTATTAATAATCAATACTCCTGCAAAATAAAGTAGGGTTGAAGAAGAACTAGTACTCTAAAGTATAGTTTTACTCCATTTTGCATGAGAGGTAGAAATGCTATTATCAAAAACTGTTGTTTGAATATTCATACAATGTGCACGCTACTAAGAGGCTACACTTTTTCTTGATTAAAAAATGAAAATTTCATTTTATCATCGTACGTATATATTATATATGCACGACTAGAGGTGGCCCGCGCCAGATTGGGTCACGATTTTAAAGGCCTGAAGTAATTTTAGGTCTAGTTCGCCCGGCTCCAAAGAGACATTAGCCCGAATGGACAAATTCGGGCTAATTTGCCTAGTTAAAAAAATGAAAAAATAAGTTTTTGGCTCACGGATGGTCTGGACCCACTCGAGGAGTTACGCAATGGATTTTTAAGTCCAAAATACCTTGGGCCAGGTCGGGCCACCCATCATAGTTGGCATGTGGCTCTCGGCTCGGCCCAATTGACAGCTTTATGCACGAGTAATAACAATTAGAGTTAATTGTCAACAAATTCATCATCGTTAAAGGAATTTGCAATTTAAACGCAATAATATAATAACCCAACATTTTGATTTGTACCAAAATAGACATCCTCAAACAAATTCGACGACTAGAAAACTAACATTGCACAACAAAAACTCTAATATTCGACACCTCAAAATTGAATTAATTTGTACACGTGAAAAGTATTGCTATAACATAATTATGATCATCTAAAAATTTAAAGGTGTTGAATTTACTACGAATAAAAAAAATTGAGTTATGCTTGTAACATTTTAAAAACCATATCTAAATTGCAAATAAATTGTCTTTGTAATTATATTTAGTGTTCATTCATCACAACTCCATTTCTTCAACTAAAAAAATAACAAATAAATTATATTTGTTGGGTGTTATATATTAGCGAGTGCATATCCCTTTTAATTATTGTATACGGAGTTGTATTTATAACGAAGTAAAGTATACTCCCTCCGTCCCAATTATATAGTTCCATTTATCATCGCATGTAGATTAAAAATATTTATGAAAACAAGACATTAAAGCTAAATTTCTAATAATACCCTTATTAAATATTTATGAATTTTAACATTAAGTTGTTATTTTTTTAATTTCCAAGATTCAACAAGGGTTTATTTGTACATTACTATAAAAATTAATGATATTTATAGTAATGGGACTATATAATTGGGACACCTCAAAATAGTAAAAGGGACTATATAATCGGGACGGATGGAGTATTAATTTATAAAAAAAATGTTTATGATCTAATATATTGATTATTTTCTATTGTACTATCTATGAGATTTAAGAATTCCAAAAAAATTATTCATTTTTTAATTGAAAATCAATTTTATTCATTAATAACATAATCTTCTGTATTAATTAAAAAGGTAAACTTAACTAAAGGTGAGATAAGATGATAATAGCATATCTATATTGGCTGAAGATATACTTTTGTAATGAAATAGGTTATATGAATTGAAAAATAATACATCTGAAAATAATTAAAATAATAGTAAAGTCAATATGAAATAAGTGAACAATTCGCTCACGATCTTTGTAACATATATACACACATAGGGCTGGAAATGAGTCAAACTACTCGCGAGATACTCGGGTATCGGCTCAAAAAAAGCTCGCTCGAGACTGACTCGTTTATTAAACGAGCCGAGCTCGAGCCTGCTAAACGAGCTCGCCATTTTCTCGAGCCGAGCTTGAGCTTAGCTCGTCGAGCTCGCGAGCTAACTCGGCTTGTGAGGTTCTCGAGCTTTTTAACGAACTGTCTCGCGAGCCGACTCGCGAGTAGTTAAACGAGCCGAGCTCGAGCCTGGCTCGCGAGTACTTAAACGAGCCGGGCTCGCGAGCTATTTGATTTAGAACTCGAGATACATATTGTTTTTGTAATTTTTAAAATATTATTTATTTATATTGTAACTTTTGTCAAATTAATACTTCTCATTAAAAATAAAATAAAATTAATGATATTAACTATTGAACTAATATTATTAAAGTTATGAAATCAATGATCAAGATTCGAGAGTAACAATTATATACATAAACAGACAAACTAATGGAATATATATTTATATACATATTATATATAATATAGTTATCTTATTTACAATTTTACATAATATGTTAGTATAATAAATGATAATAAAATGAAATATGAAATGATATTATATTAATATTATCGAAATTAAGAAAATTGAACGCTCAATAATAAATACAAAGTAATAAGAGAAATTGTGAATAATATTTACAAAATAATATTTCACAATTCATTAAATAATATATATGAAATGAAATCAATCATTTTATTCTAATATTATCGAAATTAAGAAATCATATGCTTAACACAAGAGTAGATAAGTAATAGAAGAAATTAACATTATATATTTATATACTAAATAATAAATAGATTATAGTTCATATTAGATTAATAGTTAAAACCTACAAGAATATAAGTTATAAATTATAAAATGATAATATGTGTACAGTAATAAAGGAAAAAAGAAATTAAAATATTATGATTTATATTGACAATTTGATAAAACAATACTTATCATTAAATATTAATACATGAAATATAATCAATGATATTAAATTAATATTATCGAAAGCAACAAAATAATAAAGGAAAAAGGAAATTAACAAAAATTATAACTAATCAAATGTTCATGAATAAATGAGTAATAATATTATTAGCACCAATGTTGTATAGGTAATCTTAAATTCTTAATTATATGTATATTATCGTCTATCGATTAGTATTCTAGTATATAGTCATTAACTTATAAGAATATATATAACATGTGGAAAAAATAGATTATAGCTAGCCCATCTTAGAACATTAGTTATAATTTATAAGAATATAAGTTATAAATTATAAATTTATAACTTGTGTAAAGTAATAAATGAAAAATGAAATAAAATTAAAATTAATATTGACAACTTGACAAATAATACTCATCATTAAATATTAATACATGAAATTAAATCAATGAAAGTGAACTAATATTATTGAAAGTAACAAAATAATAAAGGAAAAGAAAAAATTAACAAAAATTATAACTAATCAAATGTTCAATAGTAACAATTTTCTTAGCATCAATATGATATAAATATTAATCTTAAACTCTTAGTTATATAAAATATCATATCATATGGTATATATGCAGTTGATATTAGTTAAAATGTAAATAACAATAAAAGCGAAAAAGAAAATTAACAAAAATTAAAACTAATATTAACAAAATAATCATTCTCAATTCATTAAATAAGAAATCAAATATTCAAGATTAAAAATATTCTTATATACTTAGTTATATATACTATTTGTATTATAGTATGTAATTTTATAGGTGATATAATTGTGAATGTAAACGAGCTCGAGCTCGAGTTTGAGCTCGAATTTTAAATAATCGAGTCGAGCCTGAGCCAAGCTCGAGTTCGAGCTCGAATTTTAAATAATCGAGTCGAGCTCGAGCCGAGCTCGAACTCGATTTTTTCCTATCGAGCCGAGCTCGAGCTCACGAATCTCTAAACGAGCCTGGTGGTACTCGGCTCGTATACACACTACCAAAAAAATAGTCTTTAGGGACAATATTATTTTCGACGACAAATGTCGTCACTAATAATAGACTTAAGTAACAACATGTCGTCTCTAATAATTAGATGTCATTTCTAATGACATTTTTTGTGACGACAATGTTGTCACTTAAAATAATTTTTAACTTATTTGGGACGAACTTTTAGGGACGCTCTATTTGCGACGACATGACGACATTTTTTTGTGACGACAATGTTGTCGTCGCTAATAACCTTGTCTCTAAAGACCATTTTTTTTTTAGTGACAGCCCTATACACACAGAGACATAATTGTTTATATATCATATTATATTTATAGTTCGTAACTACGAAATTACTTCTGTATAATCACTCAAGTCCAATATTGAACCTTGTTACCCATAAACGTGGTGATATAACAAGTTAGAAACGAAAAGTAATCATACCTAAATAAGTTGTATATAAAAAAAAAAAAAAAAAAAAAAAAAGCAAAACAAAGTAATAATTAAAACCAATTAGGTCTTAATAATATATGCATGCAGTTTGTACCATGATATATATTTATTCAGTGTGACAATTTCAGACACGACATAATAGCATGATACGTGTAAATATTAAAATAGTGGATTAATATCTAAATTTAATATTTATATATTGAAATGATAAGAGCTAGTAAGGAGATTTTTGTGTCATGTTCATGTCTCCACAATAAATACTTTATTAGATAAGTTATTATGTATTTATATTAATGTCTGTAGGCTTTTGTGATTGTCTTTCCTTTTAACACCACAACGGAATTGTGTGATTATAATGTAAATGATTTCTATGCTAGTTCTTATAACAGTATATATTATATTAATTTTAAATTAGGAAGAGGAAGTATTAATTAGGAATCAAACCGCTAGCATTGACCTTGTAACGACAGTGACCACACACACAGACACACATTAAAAATACTATCATCCTAAAAAAAATACCATTTTCCCGCTCAAAATATAATTCCAAAAAATACCATTTTCCCGCTCAAAATATAATTCCATATATAGTAAGTATTTTTTTTAATTTAAATTAAATTGTATTGCAAGCACTCATACAGTCCTACTTTGAATGTGAATCCAACTCTCTTTAATTACTTATTGCTACAATCCCTTCTTTTGAATTTTGAATTTGAAAATTTACTATTTCAGATTAAATTTTTATTTAATTTATGCAATGAATTCTAATTTTTCGATCCTATATATAAATATACATGTATATATTTCAACAAAACTAAACACAAAAACAATTTAAAAGTTTATAATATAATAATTATCGACCAAAAATTAAAATTTGACACTACACACCGTGCAGCCTATCCATATTCCGTAGGAGCAGAACCGCGGAGAAGAGAAAGTTACTGTTCGTTGACATATATTTTCCCTCAACTTTTGTAATGTGTTGAAATATATATATGATAGTACTCTGATAAAAAAAAAATTGAAATAATATAGAGAAAATAAGTCTTATATAAATCAAAATAAACTCGTTCGAAATGATTTAAATTAACAAAAGTTATAAAAAAGAGAAGGATTTGAGAAAAACAAAAACATGTAAAGTCAAAAGATGTATAAAGAGTTGTTATAAATGCATAACTGATTTTTATGCCCATAATTTTTTCACATGAGATCTCCATGCCATTTTGTGTCAAATTTTTTTTTTTTCAATTTATTATGATTTAGTTTAATTTAAAATATTTGTCTAGGATCCACCATTCCCCAATTAGGATAGATTAAAAAAGAAAAACAATAGCATAGAAAATGTCACACTATTCGTAATAGGAGGTCCGGTCCCTAGTTTTTTTTTTTTTTCAAATTTATGCAAAAACAATTTTCTGGAAAAAAAAAAAACAAAAGAGAAGAAGAAGAAGAAGAAGAAGAAGATATCTATACACACACACACGCATATTACAAAATTATAATATAAAAGATACCACGAAATACATCAGAAAAAACTCAAATGAGAAAGTGCATTTCCTCTGTGTTTTGTGCATATTCTACATATATATTTTGCATGATCAACAATATCAACAATCAAGTTGTTATGTATGAATTATGATCGATGGACGAGCTAGTTACTATAGTTTGTGCATATATATGCTTGTTAATATATATATATATATATTATAATATATATATATATATAATTTTACTTTTGGTCCCACTAGAATATGGTCAAAACACTTTTAGTCTTATATCTGATTTTTTTGTTCATTCCAATGTTTATTTACTCGATTTTTTGGTCCTAACTTTTTTTTTTTTTTTTTCAATTTTTTTTGTCCCAAAGCTAATAGTTCACTTCACAACCGTTCGGGACTGTTAGTTTTGGGACAAAAATGTAGAAAAAAAAAACGAACGAAACTTGGGACCATAAAAGTTGGAAAAATAAAATTTAGGACAAAATATTTAAAAGATTGCGATCGAAAAACATGTAGAGAATGAAAATATATATAATTGGATTTTCTTTAGAAAAATGAGGTAACATATGTTATATTTATATTGTACAAGGTGAATACAACACATATAATATAGTGTTCTTGACTTCTTCGGTTCCAAGTTTTGTTTTTAGACTTTTTTGGTCCCTGAGCTAATAGCCCCAAACAACGGTTAAGTGGGCTGTTAGTTACCAAACAAATCGAAAAAATAAAATTTGAGACAAAAAAAAAAAAGTTGAGCAAATAAATATAATAAACATTGAGATAAAAAAAAATAGAATATTAGACTAAAATTATTTTGACTCTATCTTCTTGAGATAAAAAATGAAATTATCTCTTAATATATATGTATATATAGAAGACAACCAGCAAGGGTGCACACTCGCTCATGTAAAATAATTAATGTGCAAATAATATATAAAATGTAAATCACACTTTGAAAATCAGATATAGCATACCGACACTTAGTGGTATAATTGATACGATTTAAACTCGAGAACTTCTATCACAAGCTATACCACTCTATCTCTACAAATGACTTTTTCATGTTTTTTTGTCACACTGATCAGGTGCTTAGTGTTTAGATAAAGTAGTCGATATTTTGTTCGGAAAAATATAAAAATAATCCTAGATCATTCTATCACTATATATCTTTATGTAATTATCTATGAAATAAAATTCAATTGTTTTCTAAAAAAAATAAAATTGAATGTTCGGCACCTTAATTATACATCGATTTGTCGATAATAACTTTCAAGCACTTAATTAATGCCCGAAAACCAACTTTCACATTAGTGTTACTATTTCGATAGAAAAATAATATTGAAAAGTAATAAGAAAACATAATTATTTACCTAATTCATTATGATATGATTACGTCTGAGGCGCTGCTCCTGCTAACTCAATGGGATCAGATCTTTTATTTCAGATTTGGTGTTCCTCAATCAAATTCACAAGTTTAATAATATATATTACAAAAATAAAAATGAATTATAACATAATCGATCTAGCTAGTCACATTTATCAACAAAAGATTGAAATTTTAAAAATTATATATCATATTTTTTAAATAATCAACCATAATAACTATTTCTTTGAAAATTAAATAATAAAAAAATAATTACAAAACCTAATTGAGTGGAGTGAACCCTAAAAACAATCATAAAATTAAACTAAAACATGATAAATTAAAGGGTTAATTTCACCTTTTTGCGAATTATATACCACATTTAAATCTAGTCAATTACAACACCACGTTTTAATTTGTATGGAATTACACATCTCCAATTTTTCCGGCGAGTTAAGTATGTCGTATTTGGTCTAAAAACCACATTGGCAACCACATCAACACACACATGTAACAAACAACGTCGATTTTATTAGTTTTCTCAATATGTTTTCTATTTTAGAAATAAATATAATTATATTAAAATAATAATTTTTTCAAAAAAAAAAAAGAAGAGCAAGTAACAAAAACGGTGTTGTTTGTTACACGTGTATGTTGATGTGGCTGCCAACGTGATTTTTAAGCCAAATACGTCATACTTAACTCGCTGAAAAAATTGGGGATGTTTAATCTCATACAAATTAAAACGTGGTGTTGTAATTGACTAGATTTAAACGTAATGATTTATTTGGCAATTAGCCCTAAATTAAAATTGACAAAAAAAATGGAAAAAAAATTCATAAATTTAATCATGAAACACCGGTTGAAATATCCAATCTAGAGTAGAGGATCCATTCGCAACTCGACCCATCGTATCGTTTTGCCTTTAGATGACAATTTAAGTTCGATATGAGATAATGAAGCAATTCTCCTTTAATTTTACACCAAATAGTATAATCTATCTATACATATATTAAAGCAAAATCGTAGGGGCAAAATTGTCATAAAAATAAATCAGACAAAACTGTGTTAAAAAAGCATTGTTTGGCAAAAATTTGTGCAAACTGGTTAGTAGAACAAATGGTTGATGGTCTTTATTAGACCCTCAAGCATGAGGGTTCAATTCCTCAACAGCGCACTCACTCACCCACTTCATTTTCATATTTTTATTTTTTTAAATTTTCGCTGTTTTAGATTTTTTTTTTAAATAAAAAAATATCACCAAAAATTAACAATCATTCACATTTGTAATTTTTTAGATTTTCTAAATAAAAAAATCATTAAAACTTAATAAAATACCCTTCTAATTATAGTACTACCTATGGTGTAAACATTCGTATTTTAAATTTTTTAGAATTTTTTTAAATAAAAAAATATCACCAAAACATGCATAGATAGAAATTAACAACCGTTCACATCTTTAATGTTTTAGATTGTCTAAATATAAAAAATATCACCAAAATATAAAAAAATATGCCCATGGAAAATATTTAATTTTTTATTTTTTTAATTATAATACTACTTTTGGTGTAATCAAATTACTTATTATATAATTAGCGGATATTTTGAATGACAACCATTTACATTTTTTTATTTCTAATTAATATAATTTTGACGGTGCGGATAAAATTCCCTGCTACATTTTGTGCAATACTCCACGCACACAATTGAAATTATGAATTTTTCACAAAATTTAGGTTATGATTTCATTCGCTTATCGTGTAATCAAGGAGGATTATAATTAATGAGAGTTTTTAATGGCTGACAAAAATTTAAAAAAATAAGACCAAAAAAATGATAATAATAATAATAATAATAATAATAATAATAATAATAATAATAATAATAATAATAATATGTGTTTAGTTGTCAATCTTTCAAATTCCGGAAAGATTTCAGCTAATTGAATTCTCTCATAACATTTTATTTATTAATATATATGTATATATATTAACATCATTATTTTTGAAGGGTTTTAGATAATATAAGATTTATTTTATAATTCGGAGTAATTGAATTAATTTTATAAATTCTATTAATTAAAAAGCTAATACATATTTATCAATCATTGTTATCTATTTATTTTAACCATTAGAAAATTAACCATGTCAATAAGTTATGCACATATGTCATATAACATAGATTATAATATTATTGTTATTATTATTATTATTATTATTATTATATTGTGGTATGAATCTACTTATTTAAATTTATATGTGGCTGCATAAAATATATTTAATATGTTAAATCTATAAAATAAAGAAATTATTCAATTTTGTCTATCGAAAATAAAATTATCATGTGTTATGTGTTCATATGCAATAAGTAAATATAAATCTCCAATGGATTAAATTTAAAAAAAAAATCTAAATGTGTTTATGAATATATTTAAAAAATTACAAATATAATGTTGAAATATATTGTAAACTATAATTTGATAAACTTATAATTATTTTATATTATATACTAATACTATTACAACCAATATTTCAACTATTATCAAATTTTAAATTTTAAATGTGTAGACCGATTTCCGTACATCGTACGGGAGATTTAAATAAAAAACAAACAAACAACAAAGTAACAAACATGTGATTCATAGAGGAAAAATAATTTAATATCGTTCTGTATATTACTAAATAAAACTAAAATCATAAATGTGGTGGATATAGTTACCAATGATGGCAGAAAAATATTAAAGCATTAATAATTAATTAGGTGTACATGAAAAATAAATGTCGAGTATGGTCATGTGCTAAGCATTTATGGCATTGTTATTATAAGCTCATGCAATTTTGGCAAAAATGATCGAAATCTAGATTTGAATATATTTTGGTTTTCACGATACATGTCATTTTTGGATTGGTATTATTTTTTTGGTTTTGTTTCTTAAGTTCGATTTATTTTGAGTAGGTTATTCAAACTAGAGATGGACGCAAGAATTTTAATTTAGAGAGAGTGAAAAATAATTATAATGATGTAAATAATGCGACGTTTTATACATATTAAATGCAATATATAAAGACCGATCACCATGTGAGCCAACATGTAAAATTGGAAGGGGAGGCAAAAATATTATTTATATAATACATTGTGTGTGCTCGTAAATTAAAAAAAAATTGAAGGGGGGCGGGTGCTCCCACCAGCCCCCTTAGGTCCGTCCCTGATTCAAACCGAACCCTAATTTTGTAATTTTTCTGAACATAAAAAAATATATATTATTCTTTTTGAAATGTGGACGTAGATAACCTAGTGTTAATGAACCATATAAATTTGTGTCTTTCATGCTTAAGCTTCGTACCCTACTCGACTCATTAACTCATGAGCAAGTTTATTAAGCGAGTTAACTTAAAAATATAACATTATTAACTTGATAAAGCTTATATTTTTATACTTTAATTAGTAATTAGTATATTAAGTCACTAATTAATTTATTTACTATAAGAAAGAATGAATTTTAGTAAATATAATATTTTTTGAATAAAATGATTTATATTTAAAACTAAATAATGAATATCTAAATTTAAATCTAAATTTAGAAACCTCGTTTATGTTTGATTAAATCCGAATAAACTTGCAAGCCTCAAAATATTCGATAAATAAGCTCAAAGCTTGACTTGAGAATAAATTAAATGAGTCAAGCTTGGTTCAGTACTTTTTTTTTTTTGATGAATATCTTCCAAGACGACCCCTATTTTATTAGTGTTGTAATAAAAATAATATTAACATCACAACTTTTCAGGATATTACCAAAACCGCATAAGCTCATAACTCGTGATTATATAATAACACCATAACCTTTCAAAACATATCCTAAATAAATCCATAATTCCTCGACCACTCATTATTATTACATAATACTATCACCATATAACTTTTTGAGATAATTCCCAAAATAATATGGTACGATTATAGTAAAAAGAACCAGTCATGTCGCCGCATACGCACATATCTAGAACAATAATGATTGACCATCCATTAAAACCATAAAAGATTTGTAAATTCCATTTCTAGTATAAAAAAAAAGCAAGAATTTGACATTAATCTATGTAAGTTTTTTTGCCAAAATAAGAACCTGGCCTGGTGAGAGTTTCCATATATAGTGGGGTAGTGTTTTTGTTCATGTACAGAATCCATATAAATAGCCCATATGTGTATACACGTTTTTCTACTTGTTTCCAAAATTGTGTGTGTGTGTGTGTGTGTGTGAGAGAGAGAGAGAGAGAGAGACGGGGAGTACACCGATGACGGAAAAGTATTAGAGAGAGAAGATACATGTGTTGGCCGTTCCAACATTTTCTGCTCATGATCAATCCATATATTACAAATTTCAACAACCCAATTCCTATCCAACTTGCACAATGTGTGTGCTTGATGCCCCACCTAATCATTAATACTAGCAACCAACGAGTAAAGACTGCAAGTACCTGCTATCAATGTAAATGGAAACGACATGAACAATAACGAGTGATGTTGCAGAGGGACAAGAAGAGGCGTGCTGTTGGAGGGTCGTGGTAGCTGTGGAGATCGTTGTGAGCACTGAGCAGAGCTGGAGCTTCTTCTTGAAGAGACGAGCTCCTCTCCGTTTCCAACGCTAGTTCTTGATGGATCCGTCTTGTTCTGCTTCCTCATCTCCCTGATCTTCGAGAAATCCATGGAGTGATCTGCTATCACTCCGTTTTGATCCCAGTCTCCAAAGTGTAGCACAGACAGCCATGGTGCAATATAAACAACCAGATCCATGAGAAAATTCAAGATGTTTCACTAATACAATGTATTTCCCATCTCAAGGAAAACCATTTTCACTTTGCTTAGCCTCATCCCCCTAGCCAATTAACCCATTATACATGAAAGTTGCCTACAGATATTACAATATCATTGCAGTTACAGTTACATGCTGTCCACGAACACCCTCATGGGACAGTGCTACCAAATCAGTAGTCGAGCAATCTAGTGGGCTGATTTCTCCCCGGAGAAGCCGGGCCATCTATTTCAGTAAATTCTCTTGCCACATCCTTGCTGCAGCATGATCCATGCGAGAAATACGAGCCATAAATGTTTTCTCACTAGAGGCTACTATGGTAGCCAGAGAGTAGTGTTTTTTACAATAACCCTGCTCCTTGAGCCATTTATGAAATCTGTATCTTGGTATTATTCGTTTCTCCAAGTTGTGACATAGATATCCTGGGAAAACATCTAGGTACTGCAGCGACAAGCCCATTTCAGTGCGGAAGTATTCAATCTTTTTTTCAAGTTGGCTCGGTTTCTGGTTCAGAATCCTTGGCGCAAACTTCACTATAGCACAAAGTTTAGAGTATTCAATCCCACAGCCAAGAAGGAAATCAAACCTCTGCTGCAATCCACTGCTGTTGCTGTGCATTTGATACAAGGCTTTAACTGCAAACTTATTCTCTCCAAAACCAAGGCTGTGTATGAAATTGAGTTTTGTATTTATATAAGCCTTTGTTCTTTTAGCTTGTAATATCCTCAAGCTCTCTTTGTAGTGCTCATCCAAGTCCTCAGTACAGAGCATAGTATAAGCAGTCAACAAAGACGAGTCCCTGTTTTGAAGTCTGTCGAAGAACCATTCACCAAGATTCATTGCCCTCATAACACAAGGCACATTAGCTAATCTATTCCTCCCAAAAACATGAGGGTACTTCTGCTCGAGAGACTTCAATTCTTCCTCTCCCATTCCAAAGTGTGCTAGAAAACCCGAAACTGAAATCACCTGACCCCCAAGATCGAAACCAAAGATCTCCGGTCTTGAAAGAAGAAACACTCCAACTTGATCTCTCCGAACATCCAACCCACAAAAATACTCAATCTTACGAATCAAATGCTCTTTCGAGTACTCAGTGAATATACTCTTGCCTCTTCCCATCAATCCCCCAACCTTCCCCATCTCACAACCCAAGTCGTAAAACAGCTTGATTTTTTCACATATCTCCAACACAGCATCCACATTGCCTTCCACAGAACTCAACAAATCATAATCTAAAAACAAAGTCTTCAAATCACCCAACAATCCATCTGCATTGCTATATAGAACTCGAGGAAAAGCCAAGCATATACTAATTACACTAACGCCATTAAACCCATAACTATTCTTAATTTCTTCAATCCTCCTCTCCAACTCGGACGAATCGATGTCAAATATCGAAGAGTCCTCTCTACACAGCAACCCCAATTTCCCCCATGGGAACCCCGCCCCCGCCAATGCACGAACCACATCAAAACGCCCCCAATCAGAAATAAAAAACGTATTTTTAGGAAAAACATCACGTGCAGTTCCATTCTTATCACAATCAAATCCGATGCTTTCCAAGAAAAAATCGAGTTCGTTGATTGGATGGTACCTGAGAAATCGCTGAAACGAGCACAAAAAATTAGAAGGCGAAAACGGGACCTTCGACACAATTTCCTCGAGACATTGAGGCGAATTTCTGGAGATGTGGTCGGCGTAGAGGAAAGGCAGAGAGCGGGTTGTGTGGAGGTAGTCTAAGAGCGCCTTCTGCGATTCTTGAATGGCTTTAGACCTGTATTTCCATGGAATTTTAGCGAAGGGTTTTGGAGAGTTTGGAGTGGTAGCAGTGGAGAAGAAGAGGAGAGAGAGTTTGGTGGTGGTGCGCTGGATTATGACGGCGGCAGCGGCGGTTGTTCGGCGGAGTAGCATAGTCTCTCATGGAGGCAGGGTTTAAGATGCTTCACAAATGTGTTGCTGACTATAGTGTAGTGTTAATTTTAAGTTTAAATTAAAATAAAAAAAAAATGAAATATGAAAAATGAAAAATGAAAAATGAAAAAAACTTTTTAGTTGAAGGAAACGAGAGTAGTAGAGGTTGAATTCACACCCACAATTATCTAAACTCTTTCAGCACGTCTGATGGGACAATTTACAAAAATAATATTAGAGCATCTCCAATTATTTGGAACATATTGAGTGCCAATACAATATATTTTTAGTTATTAAGGAATTTTCTTTGTAATGGGGAAAATCACAGTGAGAAAGTTTGATGGAGAAAGTTATGGTTGTTCCTAGATATATTTATTGGAGGGGCCGGTGGGAAGTGGGGAAAACTTGCTAAGAACATCTTCAACAATACTTCATTACTCTCTCATTTTCAGGTATTTTACTGTCATGTAATCACCACATCAAAAGTAAAATTCATTCCAAAATACATACATACATATATACATACACATACAATAAAATAAAAAAGTACAAAATAAATAATAATAATAAAAAAAAAACGCATAGTGGGAAGGCTGCAGGCGGGGGGCCGCGTATGTGCCTATCCCACTCTCAATTGCTCAACACAGGCCATTTTTTATTTGGAAAAAAGGAGAGTGTACCACACTTCCCAATTTCCCACTTACTAAAAATAAAAAATTCCTAGGAAGTTGTAGCATTTCTTCATTAAAATTCCTCAATCCAAAATTCCTTGTTCACAATGGAAAATTCTCCAAAATTAGGAATATGTTGAGTGTCAACTCACCATATTCCTAACCATTGGAGATACTCTAATGGGTATGAGGGCGTGAGTGTCACGCCAAATATTTTGAGTTTGGTTTCAAATAGGAAGCATGGGTTCCACATCTGCAACTTATCTTCTCACCCAATTTTATATTATTACTTTTCAGTTTACTTATATTATTTTATATATATTTATGTGTGTGTATATGTATGTATTTAATGAGGTATTTTACTTTTGATGTGGTGATGACGTGGCAATAAAATACCTGAAAATGGAGAAGTATGATTGGAGATGCTCTTAGATGAACATACCGTTCTTGTACCGAAACTTTCGGTATACCGAAGTTTCGATATACGCCGTAACGGATATTGATATCGTACTGATATTTTTAATATACCGTACCGTACCGATATTATATAATATACCGAACATACCGAACTTTCACGGTATATCGAAAATACCGAAATTTTAAGGTATATCGAAAATACTGAATTTTTACATGTCGTACCGATCCGAATTCTACAAATAACAACATAAAAATTCATGTCTCAATAATCAAAATACTAATACCAAACAAATTTAATAGTCCATATCTTAACAACCAAATTTCAAATATAATATTACTAAATGAAATAACATAGCAACTTGATGGTGAGTGGCAACTTGAAAATTTCAGCATCACAAGAAACCTGCAAAATTAAAAATCAATTAAATTACATTTTCAAAATATTAAAGTAGAAATAAATTTACATACACATTGATGATCTTGCTTTTCAAAAGACACTAAAGATTAAATGGAATCTGGAGAAATAGTTTGAGAACGTTCTTGATTCACAGCTGCATCTACAACAGAAACATAAGAAATTAATAAAATTACCAGTATAGTTCATTTTATATTATAAAAAATATCAAAGATTTAAATTTAAATTTAATTAAAAAAAACTCTTACTCTTTTCAATTTCTTCAATCTCTTTGTACAAATTAAGATCGTCGTCTGTGGAATTCTTATAAAAATTGAAATCGTCAACTTTCAACCAATCATTAATGCACACTAATGCCTCTACCATCTTTCATCGAGTAGACTAATAGTCTGCCCAATCGACCTGCAGTCTACCCATATGACGGTCATAGTGTGTGTACAAAGTTTGACCGCTGATTTTGTGTTGCTTCTAATATTATAAAAGCAAAATGTATAGTTTTTTTTTTTGGAAACAAGAACAAAATGTATAGTCGCACATATTTGTTTATATTATATAGGAAATATCATATTTACCCCTCTTGTAACACAAAATTGAAGATGCAAATATGCAATCATATTGACCATTAGGTACGAACGATCCAACTCAAATTTGAACTCGCCGCATCAATACTTGTACCTTTCAATCCACGTATGTAAATACCAAACATCACCCCCCCGCGATATTTCCCGCAGCTGAGCTCCGCGATGACGTCATCCTCGTCGTCGCCATCATTCTTATCTCGCTTCTGGTCGTCGGCGCTTCGCTCTAGGCCTCTCTCTCCGGCTGGCGACACCTCCGTCCGTACGAGCTCCGCCGAAGGCCTCGTGCGCCGGCTAGGCGTCTTCGATTTGATTCTACTCGGCATCGGCGCATCTATCGGCGCCGGAATATTCGTCGTCACCGGCACCGTTGCTCGCGATGCTGGTCCTGGTCAGTATTTTTTCTTCAATACGTAGAATCTTCCGAACCTAATTGTAGATTATTAGTTTATTACTTTAGATTAAAGGATACTGGAAATTCAATAGAATAGTTGTTTATACTGCTTGATGAGAGTAGACAGCAGAGAGTAAAATACTCTGCTGATTCAGTATTTTGCTTTATAGCATTTTCGTTGAGGAGATAGATGCTCAGTAGAGCTACATAATATGGAAGCAGGCTACGGATTGTTGAATATTTCTCAGTTTGCTATTTGAGATTTCTTGCGTCAGTGTCAAAATTTTAATTGAGATGTGACCACATTGTCATTTGGCGAACGTTTTTAAATCACCTTAAAGAAGTTATCCATTCTTTTGATTTTCCGATGCAGGAGTTACAATTAGTTTCGTCGTAGCAGGAGCATCTTGTGTGCTCAATGCACTCTGCTATGCTGAACTAGCGTCTCGCTTTCCGGCAGTTGTTGGGGGAGCATATCTTTATACATACTCAGCTTTCAATGAGCTTACAGCTTTTCTTGTGTTTGCTCAGTTGATGCTCGACTATCACATTGGTGCTGCTAGCATAGCCCGTAGCCTAGCGAGCTATGTAGTTACTGTCCTAGAGCTGATTCCCTTCCTCAAGGATAACATACCCAGCTGGGTTGGCCATGGAGAAGAAGTTTTTGGAGCTTTATCTATTAACATATTAGCTCCTATTCTCCTTGTGCTTCTCACTATAGTTTTATGTCGGGGTGTTGGAGAGTCCTCGGTACTGAATTCAATCATGACAGTGACAAAGGTTGTCTTCACATCCCAAAATTTTCTTTTCTTAAACATTTCGTGAAGGTAATCTAGTTGCAGGAAGCTTTTTGAATCCTATTTAATTAATAGAATGATGGCTGGCATATTTATGTATATGTCACTGAATGTGATCAACCTGAAGCAAGACTTTAAGATTATGGATATTACTTTCTAAGCAGTATTCAAGATTTGGTTGTGAATAATCGGGAAGCATCAACACTATAGTACCGACACATTTTGGCCTTAAGTTGAGTGCTGCTGGACCTATCCGTCTACTTCTTACAGTGCTCAAATTAATACCTGAGAGCTGTCATTGAGTTTCTTGAGATGGGTGAGAACTGTAGAAGAAACCCAAATTCAGCAAAACTCTGATTCACTGCCGAGTATTCCTTGAGATAGATTTACTATCTATAAATTTTTATCTATTTATAATGCCATAATGGTGTTTTGGCATCACGCTTGAGTGCTGATATATGTGGGAATGAAATATGTCATATGTTAGTTTCATCACACGTGCCGAGATTGAGGAAAAGATATAGTTGGCTTTAAGCCTTTAGCTGATGAGTTGTTAATAACAGTAGTAATTTCATTCTTTAGAGTTTAGGTCACTATTTAAAATGTTTTGAGTTCTAGTTTAGATTGGTATAAAATTAGGTGGGAAGAGTTAGTACTATTGTCAACTTTAATTGCATATGAAACTAAATAGGATTAATGTTGAGGCTAGGCTTTTTTGTTCTTCTTGTAGGTAAAGTGGTTTCTCATACTGGGTTTATAGGCAGAGAGATGGATATATAGTCTGCGTAGTAGAAATAAGAAAAATAGCAACCAAAGTAGCATAGTGGTAGTGTGGTACATATCTCTTTTATGCTTCTAATAGATGTATAGTCCACTTCAATTTAGCATATTGGTGCATATTTCTTTAGTGCTTCTTCTATGCTGCTTTGTGGTGCTTCATATTTAATTCTCAAAAGCTAAAATCAAGTAAAGCAATATGACGGGCCTCATATGGCTGACGGAACATGATACATTTTTGCAGATTCTCATTGTTGTTTTTGTCATCATTGTCGGAGCATTTGAGGTTGATGTCTCTAATTGGACTCCTTTTGCCCCAAATGGTGTGAAGTCAATATTGACTGGAGCAACTGTGGTCTTTTTTTCTTATGTTGGATTTGATGCAGTTGCAAATTCTGCTGAAGAATCCAAGAGACCCCAGGTATTCCAGAGGCAGATAAACTGGCATCACATTTCCACTTATTTTTGTTGGTATCAAAGTTTCTCAATATTTCACCATTAATTCCTACTTAATCAACGTGGTGTTGCAGAGGGATTTACCTCTTGGCATAATGGGTAGTCTCCTGGTCTGTGTTGTATTGTATGTTGGAGTCTGCTTAGTTATTACTGGAATGGTCCCATATCAATTTCTTGGGGAAGATGCTCCTTTGGCGGAAGCTTTCTCTTCGAGGGGCTTGAAATATGTCTCTGTGTTAATTAGCTTTGGTGCTGTCGCTGGACTTACAACAACGCTTCTAGTTGGGCTTTATGTTCAGGTGCTTTGCTTGTTCTTTTTGTACTTCAATACATGACTTGTCTCAGTCCAGCTATGGTCAACAAGTCATTGCCTTCACTATTTTTGCAGTCACGGTTATATCTTGGACTTGGAAGGGATGGTTTACTACCAACTATATTTGCCAAAGTACACCCAACACGACATACCCCGGTTCATTCTCAACTTTGGGTTGGTTTTGTTGCCATCATCCTGTCTGGACTTCTTAATGTGGAAGTGCTCTCACATATTCTGTCAGTTGGAACCTTGGTATGATGTTCTCAGAAATATATAATTCCTATTTATTATTAACCTGGAAAAAGCATGATCTTGAGTTCTGTCATTATGGAAAAATTGCACAAACATTTAAATATCATACTGTTGTTCTGAACAACTCTTCTAGAAACATAATTTTTGGAGTGTCTAACAATGATGGGATTTGTTTCAGACGGGGTACTCAGTTGTTTCAGCATGTGTGGTAACCCTTCGCTGGAAGGATAAGTGTTCGAGTCAGGCTTCTAGCAGGAGCATTTCTAAAAGGGGAGAAGGCATCATCTGTCTCTGCACAATTGCCTGTTGCGGTTTTGCTGCTGGTGCCCTCTTCCGTTTCGATGCTTCATTTTTATTTATAACTTTAGCTGCTGTAATTGCAGTCTTTTCTGGTGCAGCTCTTTATTTACGACAAGTAAGTAAAGTTCAGTTCCACATATGCATATGTGGCCACTGTATTATTGATGATGTTGTTTGGTCTTATCTTCAAGTCGAATGTATGAATTGTGAATTACGATTTGCAGGTGTACACAGATCCACCAGGTTTTTCCTGCCCGGGAGTCCCGATTGTTCCATCTGTTAGCATCTTCTTCAACATCTTTTTGTTTGCTCAGGTAAATTAAGATGCATTACATTATTAGGTTGAAGAAGAAGTATACCTAATCCATTGTGATTGATGGTTTGTTTTGCAGCTTCACTACGAAGCATGGGTGAGATTCATAGTCCTGGGCATAATTACAATCGGCATCTATGCATTCTACGGTCAGTATCATGCAGATCCTCTAAATTCAAATGAATCTATTGTTTACCACCGTGCACCTGCTGAAGAAGAGTAATTCCATCGCTCCATCTAACTCCATGTTGTAATATTATATTTTTAGAATATTTAATTTCTTTTAAGCAACTCTCATCCCGCAAATCATAATACGATAATATCTATCTAGTAGATGCTAGTATTAATGTACATGTATAGGATTTGGGCCATCGTTATTTTACTTGCAAATTAAATAAATTTCACTAGTCAAAGTAACTGAAAATGCAAAAATTTCACCCCCAAAAAGAGAAGGGGAGTAGATAGATGAAGAAAGATAAACGCAGGTCTATCCAGGTCTCACTCTATCTCTCAGCTCGCTTGCATACCTATATACATCTCTTGAGCCCGAGGGAGACCAAACTCTCAACCCAAAAGTGCTTACCATAAAAGGGAGTCTTGATGATTGCAAGTGGTGAGCGAAGCCAAGTGGGAACACAAGGGAAATCCAGTGTGACTATGCGAGCGGGAACACGAGAAGGGAAATCAATGAGCATAGTCCAAGATTCTGGAACCCCATGTTGTTTCATAGCCCAGAGTTGGTAATTTTGATTTCCTACATGTATTAATGTGGAAAGGCAACCATTTACTTCTCCGAGTACGAAGGAGAGGATGTGGTGATGGTTAGTTTGAGGAGGTGCGAGCTCTCCAGTGGTGCCATTCCCCAAATCATAGGATACAATGATGGGGACTTGGGGTTCAGCAATAGTGTAAGGGCGAACCATGAGTGAGGCAGGCCAATACACACTATTCTGAAAGAGGGTCCCTAGTTTCTCGTCGAAACAGTATAATTTATTGAATTCTTGCATTGATAGTCGATGATAAGTCTGATCAGAGTCGGAGTAGAGGCTGATGATGTACATGTGAGAGGTAGTCCCTATGATCATCTTGTGGTGGTCGTGGTGGCCGTTGCTGTCGCCGTGGCCAAACCAGCAGCACTTTACCCCATCTTCTATGATGGGTGATGGGAGTGTGACAACTAGTTTACGCCTTTGGTACAGTGCTGGATTGCATATAGCAACTGTGTCGTGTGTACCGATGAGCAGACACACCAATCCATCACAACTGCCCACAAATTCCGCCTTATAGGGAACGGCGCAGCTAACGGGGGCCCAGACGGCCGTGAAACTGGGTTTCTGGAGATGGAGGTGGATGAAGGAGTTGCTCGAGATTATTGCGAACCACCTCTTGCAAACCGACTTCAACTTAACCAGCTCTTTTACTCTAAGTCTTGACAGAATTTCCATCAACATATCTTCACCCAATTCTTCCATCCAAAAATATCAACGCAACAGCGATCGGTCGATTTTTTTAGATGACTAATTAATATCAACACAACAACAGCGATATATATATATATGTGTGTGTGTGTGTGTGTGTGTGTTTGTGCGTGCCGATATTTGCTCCTAGATTGAGATGTTTTGAGATCTTCCTGTGAGATTTTTGCCAACTTAATTTGGTAGATAACCTTGTTATAATTAGTTATCTGATTCGGGACAAAGAAATAATTTAATAGATGGATAAAATCTTTTATATACAGCAATAACAATCTTTTAAGATTTGAAATCAATTCGTATATATGTTAGTACTTGTGAGGATTTTCAACAAATCGTTCCCAAAAATCACAGAATAAGAAGACTATGTATACAAAAACAACTTAGTACGAGTGTATGACCTAGTCTTATTGGCATATATAAGAAAGTCGAGAAGTCAGGCTGAATCCACAAAATTAATATTTGAAAATATATAGGTCGAATTAGAGATTCTATAAGAGAAATCTTATTTGATATGACTAATTTGACTGAATTAAAAGAATAATGTATATCATGATGCAATATAGAAATAAATAAAATAGTTTTGATATCCTAGGGCTTCGTACCTGATTTTATAGTAGTATTTTAGAAAAAGCTTTTTTTTAATATATATATATATTCGTAACTATAAATCTAGCACGATGACATATATGCATTTCACACATTACAATCATATCGGGAAGAGACAACCAACCAGTTTAGTTCAAAATGACATTTCGCAACAAAAATGCAAAAAACTTCTCATGCGCCAACTCCATATCATGTTCATGGCCAAACTTCTCAAAGGACACAAAAAACTTTTACAGCAAAAGTTCATACGTAGAAACAATAGGAGAAACCTTACCGCCCATATTTCGAACAACTTCTCTAATATTAGTCCTCATTCTCATAGAATCCTTGCGGATAAGAAACTTCGTTTCCAAGAAATGGATGAAGCGTGGCTCGTCTTTCAAAACGTTCGTGATTCTCCATGGCTTTATTAAGGATTGATGCAAGATCGGCTACTGAGCGCATCTTTCTATCCTGACCACGTGTGATCATGATCGCTTTCTCCTCACTTTGCAAGGTTTTGATGCTCCTTTGTGTGCTCGGCCGTGACCACATTGAAGGAACAAAGAATAAGGGCTTGTCCACATTCCAGCACTTGACCACACGAGTCAAAAGATCGTCGCAAACTCCATTAGCCATCTGGAAAAAAATACGAAGGACATAATTTAAAATTAACAATATAGTAGTAAAAGAGATGGAAAAAATGACATAATTAGAAACAAATGGCGTAATTTGATACACTTAACTCTAACCGGGAGTCCAAGAGACACTCTAAAATAAAAGAAGAGATAATAAAACATTGGCATAATTTCTAACAGGGGGCTAGTTACTTCAAGAGTACGTGACTCTGAAACAAATGCTGAGGATATATATATATATGCACACACATCAATCTCACTTGTAACCAATAGAAAGCAAGTAGAAAGCAGCTAATTGAATAAAAACAAACAAAAAGCGTAGCCATTGAACACACTCGATAACGCCAACCAACAAAAAAAATAAGACAATACTATATGCTTAGAGAGAGAGAGAGGGAGTCAAGTAAATTTATCCAACCGCAATACAAATGCTATTACTTCGTCCATTCCTATAAATGGAATCCACCCTTTTCCATGGGAGGAACCGGCAGTAACTATTGATACCAAGCCAGTCGACACCGTGTCTGTCAACTCTTAAAACAACTAGATTCCGAGGCTAATGAAGCATGAGTGATATGCAGACAAAAAAATACGAATAGTCAATCAGCATTACGAGATTTCAGTTTCAAGCTAAAACATCTAAGTAGGAAAATCAATCACCACACAAAAATTTCGCATGCCACCTAAGTAAATATGATTGTTACACAATGCTACCTTAAATTTACCTGCCAAGAATTGCATCCCTTAGAATCTGCTAAACCTACTAAATCTGTTATGAATTACCAACTCAAAATATATGTTCTTACATTTATTTCTACAGGAAAAAAATAAGAAAGAAGGAAAGGAAGTGGAGACAGAGAAAGGGGACCATACTAAGGGTAATGATATTGATTTCTCTCTCATTTAAGCAAGAAAATTTGCAAATCTACAGGTGTATATGGCGAAAAGCCAATAATCAGTACAACAAGTCACAGATACAACTCAGTACTCACTCAACTCATATTGACAGAAAAAGTCCATCATCTCATACTGACACTTAGATAGACAGATATATCCATCCACGACCACAACGACGCGTAACTAAATTCACCCATCAAACCATTCTGCAGAAACTTTCAGCTAGAAGTAAAAGGCTCTGAAACAAAAGCTGAGGATATATATATATATATATATATATATATATATATATATATATATATATGCAAACACATCAATCTCACTTGTAACCAATAGAAAGCAATGCATCGTGTGTGTGTACTCGAATTAATCAATGCTATATGTGAGTTATTATACCACAAATTAAAACCTTAACTCTTATATACACATATGATTCAGTTCGTCTAAACTACATTCTATAAAAACAGAACAGTCGAACCAACTCCAGCAAAGAAAAAATTTCTTGAATCCAACTCAATACAACATACCAAATTTGCAATATATACTACACATGAACCAAAATATCTTAAATCAATTAAGCTGACGAAACCACAAAACCGGTGATACGAACTCAAATCTAGTCATGCTTATCATAGTCGATACAAAATACATTATATAGGCAGGGCAATAATTCTGAAAATGAAATAGAAATGGTTCAACAACTTAATTTCTACGATAATAATATTCAATAAGAAAATATGTAGGGATACTAATTAAGATCTGAAAAGGAAAACACATTAACCTCTATCTAATATTCAATAAGAATTAATACTTAAACTCAAAGCTATACGAAAATTAAAAACATATTAACCTCTATCTGCTATCTAAGCGAGAAATTAGATTCATGCCACAACTACAAAAATAGTAATAATACATTAATATATTTACCTTCGCCAGAGTGTTGGCATCAAGCGGCGCGATAACTAGGTAGGTTGCCTGCTTAGCTAGCTCCATGTGAAGCGGAGTCAGGTCGGACGATCGGCAATCGTCTTCATCGCCATACACCTTAAATGTCATGGCTGTTTCCGGTTTATCAAAGTATTTCGCCGCGTCGCCGGAAACTATCGCCTTCACTTCTTTTGCGTAACGCTGAAGATAGAGGCAGAGCCTGGGAAATTGTTCAGCTGCGGCAGTTCCGCACGCTGCCACTAGGATCTTTCTATTTTCCCTCATGTATCTCAGAACCACAGATTCCAGAGACTCCGCATCAGTAGTACTATCCCCTCCAAAGAGAGGTTTGATAATTGCCGCCAACTCAGCATTTTCCGCCATTAGAGGATTGCGAAAAGAAAGTAGAAGATTTAGATTGTTAAACTTGCCGAAATTGTTGTAGAAGTGAGAGATTTGAATATTTGATTTTCAATTATGCAAGTTTTTATAGGTACGGAGAGTGAGGGTGTGAGATGTGTGACTATGTGAAAGAGGATGCCACCACTGTGTGAATGACGGAGTTATTTATTTAGCAATTATTTCCCTTGAAAAAATTAGATCAGTATATTCCGATTTCGTGTCTCGTTAATTAAAGGCGCTAACTCATTGTTGTTATATTGAAATTTTTAGGGAATTCTCGAAACAAAAATAAAATTTTGAAAAATTATCTAGACTAAAATTATTAGTTTAGTGACCTATGTACTTAATTAATAATACTCATGTATTTTTATTTTTATCTTTCAAATTGTTCTTAAAAAATGAAAAATTGTGATTTAATTTTCGAAAATATATATATGTGATTTGATTTTCAAAAAACCTCCTCCAAAATAAAAGGATTTAATTATTTTGAAAGATCACAATAAATTTTTTTAATAATAAATATGATCTTACTACATAAAATAACTATAAAAAAGTATTTAAAATAAAATTGATCTTAACTATTAATGTAACAAATCTAATGAATATGATTATCCACAAAGTACTCACTAGCCTAATGTTCACACATGAATATTTCCTATACATATATATAGATATAGATATTTTTTTTCTGCGTGTGCGTGGGGGGGGGGGGGGGGGGCAATAATACACACACCATACATATGTAGACACCACCTCTTATCCAACAAAGTTATAGTGATTTATGGTAGATGCCTAAATTACATATTGTATATGTTGCACATTACGTTAGTAATACAACTCTATTTTATTTATTAAAAAGCAATACAATTATACGAGATTTAAGACTATAATATCCAACTGTATCAACGAATATAGCAACATAACAGTACTCGTTATATGGATCTCGGTTTTTAAATAGGTGAAACACATTCTAAGGTCTATTTACTTTTATGTTTTATTTCGATAGGTTTTTGTATTATTTTGTTATTTTAGTAGGTCCAACTATTTTGATAATTCATTTTCTCAAGTCTCTGTACTTTTACATTTTATATTGATAAGTCCTTGTATAATTTTTTTATTTTAATAAGTCTTTCTACTTCTATATTCGATATCACCAAGTCCTTATTCAATGGAACTAACAAAGTTATTAACTTCTTCATTATTTTGGTAATCAAAGTTTACACATGAAATATATTTTGCGTTCAAGAATTCATAACATCTTAACTTTTGGAATTTTGGAGCTAATGTATTGTTAAATAAAAAAAAGAAGCTTTCAATGGATGTAAACACGTATTACGTACCAATAGAATGATTTGTATTCAATAAATTCAAAAATATTTAATATTTCCTTGAATTTAAACATGTATATATTACCAAAAAAAAAGCAATTGTAAATAATTTATAACAATTTTAATATTTTTCGTCTTACTATTTCTTCAAATTTCCCTAAGCTAGTTTCACTACTTTTTCCGCCATAATTTATTTTACATGTGTCTTTTTAGGTGATCATGTGTCTATTTTAGATTTTGATATATTTTTTAATTATTTCATCAAAGCTTCATTAGTATTTTTTTATATGAATTGGTTAGGTTAAATAACAAAAAAAAAAAAAACTAAATTGCTAGTTCAATTAAATAAGAAATTAATAATATCAAATGTAGAAGTAGAATGACCTATTAAACAAAAAAAATTGTACAATAATCACTTAAAATAAAACAAAAAAAGTACAAGGACTTGAGAAAATGTATTAGGGAAGTAGAAAGACCTACTAAATCAAAAAAAAAAAAAAATTGCATAGAGACCTATCGAAACAAAACATAAAAGTATAAGGACCTAAAAATGTGTTTTGTCTTTTTTAATATAAATATCATCTTACAAAGCTGGACCATTATGCAAAATTTTGTTTTTCAATAATAAGTTTGCATGCATCAATCTTCTGGAATTACTCTCTCCAACAAACTATTCTCTCGATGACAAGTTTCGGAAGCAAATCTATCAATCCACTTACACACTAACACACATTTTGGTAACATTTTGTGTTTCTTTATTAAATTATGAGTTTAATTATAGTTATTATAAAAATAAAAAATATTTATACCATAATCAATCCTAGTCAACAACCATAAAAAAATAAATTATAAGTTCTAATTACACAATCTATAACTAACCAATTATTAATTACTAATTAAAAATTAAAAAAATATATACCCTCATTGAGGATGAACCATAATTAATATTTATAAAAAAATTAAATTTAAATACAAAAAAAAAAAAAAGAAATTGAAAAAAATAAAAAAATAAAAAAAAATTATAATTTAATAGTGGAACATATGTGTATAAGAGTGAAGTGAATGGACCCCACCCTTATAAGTATAACCATTTTAGTCCATTTTAGGATGAAGTGGTGATTCTCCGTACGTCATCTTCTTTTACTGTTCCCCCCTAATGTTATTTATTTATTTATTTATTATTATTATTATTATTATTATTATTATTATTATGGGGAGTTCTACATCTAAAAATAAATTTGAATGTTCTATTTGCTAATATAATGGAGATCTTTATTTTTTTTTCTTCGTTAGACTAATATAGATAAATTTTATAGTTACTATATCGGTGGTTAAAAAATAATAATTATGCACAT
Organism: Perilla frutescens; assembly: GCA_026008535.1. NCBI lineage: Eukaryota > Viridiplantae > Streptophyta > Magnoliopsida > Lamiales > Lamiaceae > Perilla > Perilla frutescens. The sequence continues at coordinate 38,958,354 of BRKX01000012.1, forward strand.
TTTTTATATTGTCATTCGCCATAATATCGCCATAATATAGATAAGTATATTAATTTCTTAAACTTAAAATTTGAATAAATTAGATTGTAAGTATATTTTGAAATTAATATACTTATCTATATCAGAAACCTTCAATTTTAAGTTTAAGAAAATTTTGAAAATATTTACAAGTGATCATTTTTATGACGCGGACAGTGTCTCCTTCTTTAGACGTTCAATAATTGCTAGGCTGTGCACATTTTAGTAGTAGGCTGACACTGAAATGGTGTGCGCTGTGTTTTCTCGTGGTGTGGCACAAAACCTAAATAGCTAGATTAAAAATATATTTCAATTATCTTCATGATATAAGTATTGTTTTAGCCCATTTAACATTTAAAATTGAGAAGAATTGCCAAAAAAAAAGTAGAAGAATTAGATGATGACGAGAGCTGAGAAATGAAAATGATTCCCATTTTCCTTTATACTTTTTGAGGAAAATGATTCACATTTTTTTATTTCGCAAATTTTGGTAGGAGTCAGAGCAAATATATTATGTTAGCATATGATAAATGCTTCGTTAGCAGACTTTATCATATGTTATCATAATGCTGATGAAGAATTATTATATGCTAACGAAAGCATTTACAACCAGGGCACGCGTAAAAAATTATCTTTTTTATTTTTCATTCATATTTTTTCATCTAAACATAGCCTTTCGACATCTTAAATGAAAAAGCACGAAAAGAGCTTTAATTTGATATATTTTTTGTGTGCATTGGATTAAAAACGAGCAAGTTATGGTCGTCTAAAGTTTTTAAGTTTTTTTTTAATTGCTGACATCATCATTTTGAATGGATTTAGACGAAAATAGCCCTCCTTCCTTTATTTTTTGCCCTATTATTTACGAAATTATCACCTTAAATCTCAATGATTAGATCATTAAATTGGATGGTGTAAGATGAGGTCTCATTTCTCACACCAGAAAAATGGTCTCATTTGATCCATCCCCTATGAGATGGCGTGAGTGAGTGAGTGAGTGAAATAGAATGTGTGCGAATGTGACTGACTGACGTAGAAGTAATGGATTTTTATTTTATTTTTTTGAACAAAAAATAACTGAAATTTTATTCCACCATCTCTCTCAACCAATGAGAAAAGTCTGACTTCCAGATAATCATCCCATCACAACATGTCCCATATCGGACAAGTGTATTAGCTATCATATTTGTCTCTCTATACATATGGCAAAAATCTCAAAATATAACCATTACTAATGACCTCTGCCATAATTGAATGAGAGCAATTTTTCCTAGGAACTTAAAAATCAATTCAAATTATAAATCTCATTTGGTATTATCTATTGGTTATAATTTAGCCAATTTTTTAATTAAAAGGAGGTTACATACTTGTAATGCATTATATCTTAAGAGTGATTCTATACATAGTCCATTTTTTTCTCACTATAGCTTCTTATTTAAATTAAAAGAAAAAAAATATTATTAATGTACTGATATACCCACAATAATCCCAAAATTAAAACCCTAAGAACCCCATTCGGTGTAGCCCCTCAAAATTCATCAAAGAATCTTAAGAAAACTTGTATAGCCCGAGTTGGGATTGAAGAAAATAGAAGAATCGAGAGAATTGCATAGAATGTATCAAGAAAAATTTTATTCAGATCTAAAAATTTTATTCAGATCTAGCATGTAAAGCCCTATTGCCCTGACTAGGGCTGTGCATTCAGTCCGAACCGAACCGAATCGAACCGAACTTGCAAAACCGATATAGACTGAAACTAATTTTTCAGGACCGAAACCGAACTGTACTTAGTTGTCAGCCGAACTGAACCGCAACCGATATAATCGGTTCGGTTTCAGTCGGTTTTGACCAAACCGATGACAATTTTCCAATTCTTTTTTTCCACCAAAATCGAGTTTGCAACACAGAAAAATGGTAGAAATAGGATTAGAACAAGAAAGAAAATTGATACTGACAAATTGTAAGTGACTAAAAAAATTGATTTATGCACTCAAAATAAAAATTATAACTGTATCCACTCCATCAATAAACATCTAACTATATCTACACCAACAATAATACATTCGGTTTTTTTGAATTTCATTTTGATTCTCTTCAATGCATACACCCAAACAAACCAATCCATAAGCATAAAGATCAACGTCAAATACTGTTATGAGTTTTAACCTTTATTTTATGAATCTCACTATGAAGCATCTGACTTACTGACGAATTACATAGAGTTAGAGACAAAGACTACCACTGATTGCTTACGGCGGAGACAGAGAGTCGCTGTTGTACGTGCGGTGAAGACGGAGACGGAGCTGTTGTCGTGCTACGCGCGTTGGGGTGGATCTGAAGCTTGGTGATGCGGTGAGCGTCAGAGGAGCACATACAAGATGTGATCGACAACGCAACACTAACGAGCACAAGAAAGGGGCAAGGCGAGGGGTTCTTCCAGTCATTCATGTTGTGGTATCGGCCTGGCTTGGGGTTCACTACTTGCTTTCTGCCCCTGCGGTCCCTCTCACTTGCTGTTCAAACAGCTAAGGAACCTTTTGACCTTCAATTCAAGCAGAGCTTCAACCAGAGAAGGCCTCAGACAGGTAGATCTAGTGGATCTACAAATTTTTCTTCACAGGCTCGGTCGATTCAAGGTAGATCTGCACACATAGAGGTGAGCACAAGTTAATACAGGCAGAGAGAGATAGAGATAAAATACACTGATTTGTCACTCTGATGAGAGAAGCTTAAAGCAAACAAAAGATCAGAGATAAATCAGAGAATCAGAGGTGGGAAAAGTGCTCTAAGGCACTGGAGGCTCAGATTTTCCCACTGGCGGTGGCAATGGTGGCTCCGGTGACTCAAAAGACCTAGACCAGGAAGGGGATGGTGAAACGATTGCCCACGAAGCACTCAGAAGCTAGCTCAACTCAGAACTACACAGCCTTCTCAACTCATGGGCCAATTAGGTATCCATAGTCAGGAAACCGGCCGGAGAAATAGAGAAGTCAGGCAGCCTTGCAGAGAGAGCAGCTAATTTAGGGTTAGAGAGAGAGAGAGATCGGGTGTGAGGATTGAAGAAGAAGGAGAAGGATCGAGAGAGATATAGGAGGCGCAGTTGCTTTGGAAAAGTAATTAGGGTTAGTGTTAATTAAGAGGGGATCCGGGTAATGGGCTAGGGTTTAGGGTCTTTGGGCTTGGGCCAGTAAAGAAATAAAATAGAAGAGAATCAAGTTTGGGCCAGAAAAGATAAGTGGGCCAATTTCAACATTTCCACATTTGGCCCAATTAATCTTTTCAGTCACCTTGGAAGCTCCTGCCAGCCTTGAAATTTTCATCATAGCCAATTTTCTCTCTAAGTTCATCACGGAGACAGAACTAGAGAAGGAGGGATAAATGCTATGCGCATTTACTCCAGTCTCAACACTAGAGACCAACCCAATTAATTGTAACAAGTCTCCAGTCAGAAAACATTGACATTTCTTGAATATGTTACACCTAGCATTTGTACCAGAAAGGGAAAAATAACCAGTGAATCACATTGCCCTCAGGGGCAAGTTGAGTATCTAGGCACAAGGCCAAGAGTACTTATTACCCCTCCTTTGTTCAACCTAAATTCATGTTCAAAGATTTCTTGCAGGCAACCAGCTTTGCAATTGGAAGGCACTTGGTGCCCATGTCTGCTGGGTTGAACTCAGAGGGGATCTTATCAAGTAGCACATCTCCCTTTTCCACTATATCTCTTATGAAGTGGAATCTAACATCAATGTGTTTTGTTCTATCATGAAATACTAGGTTTTTGCATAATTGAATTGCAGATTGGCTATCAGAATATAACATAGGTTTGTCATCAATGTATTTTATTTCAGATAAAACACCATTAAGCCAGATGGCTTCTTTCACAGCTTCTGCAGCAGCTATATATTCAGATTCTGTAGAGGATAGAGCAACAATGCTCTGCAATTGTGACTTCCAACTTATGCAAGAACCACAAAGTGTAAACACATAAGATATTGTTGATTTTCTTTGATCTTTATCATTTGCATAATTAGAATCAACAAAACCAACACATTTCACTCCATCATTGGATTTAGAGAACATCAAACCATTTAACATAGTGGATTTGAAGTATCTAAGTAGCCACTTCAAAGCCTCCCAATGAGGCAGACCTGGATTTGCCATGTATCTACTTAGGCATGACACAGTATAGGCTATATCTGGCCTTGTACTGATCATTAGATACATGACAGATCCTATTGCATTGGCATAAGGAACATCAATCATTTCATTAATTTCAGACTCATTTTTGGGACATTGTTCCTTACTTAGCAAAAAATGGGATGCAATGGGTATAGAGACAGGTTTACAGTTTTCCATATTGAATTTTTTCAAAACTTGCTCAATATATGCAGATTGATGCAAAACAAGAGTATGTTTGTGCCTATCTCTATCAATGTTCATACCAAGTATTTTTCTTGCATCACCAAGGTCTTTCATGTCAAAGTTAGCACATAGGCAGGTTTGGACATACTTAACAGTCTTCAAGCAAGGACTAATCAACAACATGTCATCCACATAAAGAAGAAGAAACATTGGCACTTTAGATTGCATAAAATATAGACAACGATCAAACTTGCTCCTAGTAAAATTCATGATCTTCATGCAGTTATCAAACTTGATGTTCCACTGCCTAGGAGATTGTTTCAGACCATAGAGGGATTTTTTCAGTAAGCATACATGTTTGGGATGAAAATTATCAAAAAATCCTTCAGGTTGGTGCATGTAAATGTTATTTTCAAGTTCTCATTGTAAAAAGGCAGTAGTAACATCCATTTGTTTGAGTTCCCAATCAAAATGAGCAGTTAAAGCAAGCATGATTCTTACAGTGGTGAATTTTACTATAGGAGCAAATATCTCATTGTAGTCAATGCCTTCCTTTTGAATGGATCCCTTAGCAACTAATCTTGCCTTATACCTGACACTATTGATTTCTTGTTTTATCTTATACAGCCATTTACATTCAACAATAGAGCAGTTTTCTGGTTTTTCAATAAGAACCCAGGTATTGTTATCATGTAAAGATTTTATTTCACAAGACATGGCTTCAATCCATTTGTTAGATTCATGAGATGCAACAGCTTCTTTATATGTCTTAGGTTCAAATTTATCCACATTACTAAACACATTAAAGGCATATAAAGACAGATTGTAATCATCATACTTGGCAGACATTCTGACATTCCTCCTAGTTCTATCCCTAGTAAGCTGATATCATTTCGATGTCTTATTAGGATCTCGAATAAGGTTTCAAGTCATTAATCAACTTTTATAAAGATGAAGTGAACCCCGATAAGGCCCGAGGAAGGATTTTCGGTCCGTTGCTTCATCTACGTGCTCGTTATCGAGGTGCTCGCCATTGAGGTGGGTGATTCTAAACCAAATATATGGTTTGAGCTAGTAAGCTCTAGAAGCATGTTAAGGCAAGAGAAATATCCAATAAAAGTATTTTATGCTCTGCCTGTTTAGTCTCTGTACAAGGAAATGAAGGAAGGAAGTTATGTGCATGATATTGTTGAATTGTTATTTGAGTTTGATAAAGTAAAGGAAGTTATTATAAGTTAAGTGAGCTCTCAAGCATGTTTAGATATGCTAGAATTGTTTAAATACAATTGATGCTAGCATGAGATCTGGAATTGCTTTTAGTTGCAATCTATATTTATGTCCATTCATTTTCTAGTACTTGGTTATTGGGTTTTGCTAAGCTTAATTAGCTAAGGATATGCTAGAATTATTTATATACAATTTATGCTAGCATGTGGTGTTTAGAATTGCTTTAATTGCAATCTATGTTTATCCGCGTTCATTTCCTCATTTTGGAATGTTGGATTTTGCTAAAGATTATTTAGCTAAATATTGCCCTCTAGGGTAGTAATAAATCCCTTATAGGCCGAGATCATGCTCAATTAAAGAATTAGCCTTAGACGATTGCTCTAGGCTTGGTTTTGCTAGCTAAGTCAAGTAAGTAAGGAAGGTTAAGGTTATGGTTAAGTAAGGAAGGTTAAGATTAAGTAAGGAAGGTTAAGGTTAAGTAAGGAAGAAAGTTGAGAAATGATATAGCTTCTGTTGTAAGCAGGTTATCGAGCTCAAAGAACAGTTTATTTGCATTATCATGCCGTGACCTTCGAGTCACCGAGTTGAACATTTGAAAGTAAAGGGAGTCACTGCTGGGTAACCCCCTCGCATACTCAGAATGATACTTGAGGTAACCCTTCTCTGATCCTAAAGCAGGCCTAAGAGTGCAGTAGACAACAGGTTTGAGCCAGGAAAGGCGCCAAGAAATGAAGTAAAAAGGTTTTGTGGATATGGAGAGGGCTTTTGCATTTTGCTCTCCATATACCGCCAGTTATTAATTGGATATTTCTAAAGTTTATCAAGAGTTTTCTCATAAAACCCCACTGAGTACATTAGTGCTCACACCCTCTTTTTCAAATATTTTCAGGTTGAGATGCTGAGGCCGGTGATGTGCTGCTGGTGGGGTTGTCTGAGTTGTCTGAGGTTTCAAGTTTGTTGCTCTGTATGGTTACATGATTTTCTTCCGCTAAGTTTCTGCTAAGTACTCTGATGTTAGTATTTAGTCTTGATATGTGTAACTTGATTCTTGATAATAGCATGTCTTAAATGCTATGAATCCTAGTTATCAATAAAGTCTTTGAAGCATGTTCTTTTGACATACCAGTTGTTCCTTTATTGATTCCGGGTTACTTGAGAAGTCCTATTGTTGAACATATTGGTATCTGTTCATTTTCAGTTGACTTGTGAATAAGTTTTGCATGCTTGTTGTTGTTGATCGCCTATGAAGGGGCTTTTTTTTCCAAGCATGATTCTGCTTGTTTTCAGTTTGTCATTGGATTCTGTTTAAATTTCGATTGGCCTAAGATATAGCGTTCTTTTGACTCGATTGAATCATTTGACCCCTCGACTTGTTTGAACCCTTTGGCCCCGTTGATTCGTTGAAAACGATAGTTCTTCCAAGTCATAAAGTTAAGTTGCCTAAGTTCTTGAGGCGCTAACTTAGTTTAAATCTAAAAACACCCCCCTGGATTTCTGATTTTTCATGCTATTTTACGCACAACAACCCCGTCCCCATCCTCGGGACCGGGCTGTTACAGTGTGACATGAAATGTGCAACCATAATCTATTAACCATTCAGTTTCATGCACATTCTTGAAAACAGCATTGGTGAAGTTTATGAATTGAAAATCACATGCATTGTGAACCATATAGACACCACCATCATCATGATACTCATAATCTTCATCTTTATAAACATTATTAGCTTGTTGATCATAATGCATCACATTATTAGCATGTTTATTCACAAACCCTTTGTTTCTTTTAGGTTGCTTGCACCTGTTAGAAAAGTGGCCAGGTTTCCCACAATTCCAACAAGTTTTTCTAGGTTTCAAATCAGAATTCGGGTTTTGATGATGATGGGCAAAGCTTTGGTTTCTGGCAGCATGGTGAGATGAGCTTTGAGCAAGGTTTTGGTTTCTAGTAGCATGAGGGGGATGATTATGAGCAAAATTTTGGGCTTTTCCTAAGTTCATTTCCCTCCTATGTCTTTCAGCAGCTAGAACACTAGGATTTTCAAGATTAAACCCAATAAAGGGTCTTCTATTAGTGTTTCTGTTGACATATAGGATTTCATTTTGCAGGGGCTTAGAATTCATCTTTTTAATCTCATTTTCTTTTGCTTTTAGCCCAGACACAATCATTTCACAAGTTACTTTTGAACCTCCATATTTTAAGGCAGATTTTACTTCAGAAAAGGACTCAGAGATGACACCAAGAAGAATCTGGAGAGCATATTTTTCAAGTGTATGATCACCAGCAAGTTTTAGGTCCTTAAGAAGCTTATTAAAATCTTCCATATTAGAGTCAATATCTTTTGCAGAATCCATTTGAAAAGTCACGATTTGATTTTGCAGAGAATAAGCAGACTCTTCAGATGTTGCAACATACAGAGAAGTCAAATTGTCCCACAAATCTTTAGCACAACGGTGATGAGACACTTTTCTGACCACAACACTACTCAAATTTAAAAGGATAGTAGCCCTAGCACTAGCATTCATTTCCAGTAGGCTTTTGTTTCAGATTCATCAATTCTTTGAAAAATGGCATCTTGGATTTTTTCTTTAGTTAAAATACATTCAATTATTGTTTGCCAGTCACCAAAATCATCTTTTCCATTAAAAGGAATAGCATTCAGAGTATTCATGATTACACCAGACACAAAGGTAGCAAAAACACACAATCCACCTCAAATAACATAGCAGCAGCTATTTAACAACAAAAATACCACTCAAACACAGGAGAAGACTTCCACAGGCACTGAAACAAGTGCACTCGGGGGATATAGTACTGAGGCTAGCCCAGTTCTCAGAACAGATTGATCTGTAGAGCAGGGGATCACTCAGGACAACCCCAAAACTTGATTTCAGTTGAGCTACTGACTCAAAACAGAGTCAGTCACAGTAAACTCTAACTCCTTAGAGTTTCACACAGATTCCAGCAAAAAACCAGGAATTAGGAGGGGCAAAATCCACAAAAACATGTAGATAGACAGCCAACACACACAAAATTTCACAGAGATCACTACAACAGACAGATAACCCTCAAAACCCCTTCTGGAACACCTTACTCAGTTCTGCTATCCGGGCAACTCGCACGAGGAAACCCACAGGGGAGTTCAGATGATTCGGACCGTAAGCAAGAAAAGAGAAATGGGATTTGAATGCCAAGGTGATCCCAGACAGAAGTAATGCGGAAGAAAGAAATTGAGACAAGATCGCAAGATACCACACAGAGGTTAGGGTTTGAGAGATATACCAGAGCTGACTCTCCCAGGCAGGGGAGAGGTCGGTCTTACCTTTTTGGAGCCCGATGGGGGTGAGAAAGAAGGTGCGGCCCTTACCGGTGGCGGGGTGAGAGAGATGGAGGCAGGAGAGTGCCCCTGGCCAGGTCACCGTGGCTCTGATACCACTGTTGTGGTATCGGCCTGGCTTGGGGTTCACTACTTGTTTTCCTGCCTCTGCGGTCCCTCTCACTTGCTGTTCAAACAACTAAGGAACCTTTTGACCTTTAATTCAAGCAGAGCTTCAACAAGAGAAGGCCTCAGACAGGTAGATCTAGTGGATCTACAAATTTTTCTTCACAGGCTCGGTCGATTCAAGGTAGATCTGCACACATAGAGGTGAGCACAAGTTAATACAGGCAGAGAGAGATAGAGATAAAATACACTGATTTGTCACTCTGATGAGAGAAGCTTAAAGCAAACAAAAGATCAGAGATAAATCAGAGAATCAGAGGTGGGAAAAGTGCTCTAAGGCACTGGAGGCTCAGATTTTCCCACTGGCGGTGGCAATGGTGGCTCCGGTGACTCAAAAGACCTAGACCAGGAAGGGGATGGTGAAACGATTGCCCACGAAGCACTCAGAAGCTAGCTCAACTCAGAACTACACAGCCTTCTCAACTCATGGGCCAATTAGGTATCCATAGTCAGGAAACCGGCCGGAGAAATAGAGAAGTCAGGCAGCCTTGCAGAGAGAGCAGCTAATTTAGGGTTAGAGAGAGAGAGAGATCGGGTGTGAGGATTGAAGAAGAAGGAGAAGGATCGAGAGAGATATAGGAGGCGCAGTTGCTTTGGAAAAGTAATTAGGGTTAGTGTTAATTAAGAGGGGATCCGGGTAATGGGCTAGGGTTTAGGGTCTTTGGGCTTGGGCCAGTAAAGAAATAAAATAGAAGAGAATCAAGTTTGGGCCAGAAAAGATAAGTGGGCCAATTTCAACATTTCCACATTTGGCCCAATTAATCTTTTCAGTCACCTTGGAAGCTCCTGCCAGCCTTGAAATTTTCATCATAGCCAATTTTCTCTCTAAGTTCATCACGGAGACAGAACTAGAGAAGGAGGGATAAATGCTATGCGCATTTACTCCAGTCTCAACACTAGAGACCAACCCAATTAATTGTAACAAGTCTCCAGTCAGAAAACATTGACATTTCTTGAATATGTTACACCTAGCATTTGTACCAGAAAGGGAAAAATAACCAGTGAATCACATTGCCCTCAGGGGCAAGTTGAGTATCTAGGCACAAGGCCAAGAGTACTTATTACCCCTCCTTTGTTCAACCTAAATTCATGTTCAAAGATTTCTTGCAGGCAACCAGCTTTGCAATTGGAAGGCACTTGGTGCCCATGTCTGCTGGGTTGAACTCAGAGGGGATCTTATCAAGTAGCACATCTCCCTTTTCCACTATATCTCTTATGAAGTGGAATCTAACATCAATGTGTTTTGTTCTATCATGAAATACTAGGTTTTTGCATAATTGAATTGCAGATTGGCTATCAGAATATAACATAGGTTTGTCATCAATGTATTTTATTTCAGATAAAACACCATTAAGCCAGATGGCTTCTTTCACAGCTTCTGCAGCAGCTATATATTCAGATTCTGTAGAGGATAGAGCAACAATGCTCTGCAATTGTGACTTCCAACTTATGCAAGAACCACAAAGTGTAAACACATAAGATATTGTTGATTTTCTTTGATCTTTATCATTTGCATAATTAGAATCAACAAAACCAACACATTTCACTCCATCATTGGATTTAGAGAACATCAAACCATTTAACATAGTGGATTTGAAGTATCTAAGTAGCCACTTCAAAGCCTCCCAATGAGGCAGACCTGGATTTGCCATGTATCTACTTAGGCATGACACAGTATAGGCTATATCTGGCCTTGTACTGATCATTAGATACATGACAGATCCTATTGCATTGGCATAAGGAACATCAATCATTTCATTAATTTCAGACTCATTTTTGGGACATTGTTCCTTACTTAGCAAAAAATGGGCTCAATGAGGCTATTATCATTTATTTTATGTAATGGGCTCAATGAGGCTCAATTTTAATATTATTCATTTTTATCGGTTCGGTTCGGTGCTCTTCGATTTTGGAGCATCCAAACCGAAACCGAACCGATAAAAAATCGGTTTTGAAAATTGAAACCGAACCGAACCGAGATTAAAAATTTTCAAACTGAACCGAACTGAACTCGAAGGTTCGGTTCGGTTTTTCGATCCCGGTTTGATTTTGCTCACTCCTAGCTCTGACTGCCCCCTCCCCAGATGCTAACACCTCCAACTCTTTAGACTTTAGAGCACTAATAATCAAATCAACAGAGGCATTATCTCTGCCATACTTAATGGCAGCTTTAACATCAGAAAAAGTATCAAGGATGTCATTTAAAAGAGCAATAGCTCTGACTGCCCCCCTCCCCAGATGCTAACACCTCCAACTCTTTAGACTTTAGAGCACTAATAATCAAATCAACAGAGGCATTATCTCTGCCATACTTAATGGCAGCTTTAACATCAGAAAAAGTATCAAGGATGTCATTTAAAAGAGCAATAGCTCTGACTGCCCCCCTCCCCAGATGCTAACACCTCCAACTCTTTAGACTTTAGAGCACTAATAATCAAATCAACAGAGGCATTATCTCTGCCATACTTAATGTGTCTCCAGACAACTTGATATTCTGGACCAATTTTGTGAAAAAATCCATATTCTCATCAATATCCCTAGACATATCAAGTTTGAATTCAAACAACTTTTCAAGCAGATGCATGCGGTTAGCAAATGAAGTTTCAGTATAGGTAGATTCCAATTTTTCCCACAGATCTTTAGCAAATGATGATTCACCCATTTTTCTTATCACATAATCACTTAGATTTAACATGATAGTAGAACAGACTAATTCATTCATCTCAGCATGTTTGGGTTCAGTATCTTCATCAGAATAATCACTAGTCTTTAGCAACACGATGTTGAATCAGCACACATTTAATTTTTTATTTCCAAATATTAAAATCGTTTTTGCCATTGAAAGGAAGCATGTCATACACATTAACAGTCATTTTAAACCAATACAGAACACAAAACAGACCAACAGAGGCAAGAAGAAGCAGGAAAAACAAGAACCGCAAAAGATCTGAGTCATAGATCATTAACCGGTCAAGAACCCCACAGGAGTAAGTGGATTTCTCAGTTCGCAATCACCCATTTGAACGAGGGCGCAGAGGGTCACACAAAGTTCAAGGCTCAATCGGGTTAAAACACGATGAAACAGATCAGAAATCTCACCAAGAGATTTCACCACAGCCGGTCCTCTAAGGAACAGAAGCAGATCTTACAGATCTGACTACCGAGCACAAAGCATAGAACACAGAGAAAGACAACAGCGAAAGACAACACCAAGATCGAATCACAGGAAAAACCCTAGATCTGAACCACAGAGGCCAGATCTCACCACAAAAAATACAAGAGACAGGTAGGACAAGAGTTAATACCAGATCGGTGCCCTAGGAGAGGGGAACACCGTTTTACCTTGCCATCTATCCGGAGAAGACGGTGAATCCAGGCTGAACGTTCGATGAATCGGCGGCGTATGAAGACCTCAACGTCTCCTGATACCACTGTTGTGGTTCCGTACATCAAATATTCACAGAGAATATTACAACAACAAGAACAAGATTAAGCCGATGGGACTAAGGCTCAAATAGCCTCAGCAGAACTCTTTCTACAACAGGTAGCCGCACCAAGAACTCCGGCGGTTAGGCTCTTTCCACCAGCGGTCAGCCTCGGTTGCACCAAGCCGTCAGTTCCCCCACACACACCAAGAGCGAGAGACTCTCACACAGAGAAGATGCCACAAAGGCATACGAACACACACAGAGAATGGATCGCTAATCTCTCTCTCTTTCTCTCTCTCTCTTTAGTGGAAACCTTAGCCGCTCAACACTCAGAATGAACTTGTGTTAATTCAGGGGTGAGATAGACTATTTATATGGTCGGTGCTAGTAGGGTTTGATGGACATGGGCCTTCCAGAGGTACTGGGCCGGGTAGATGAGGCCTTTGGATAAAGCCCACGGCCTGATGGGCCATTCTCCAACAGTCCCCATTCTATGGGTGATTCTATACATAGTCTTTAATTTTCTCACTACAGCCCATTTAAATATATACATACATACATACATACATACATATATATATATATATATTATTTTTCCCCATACAAATCGAGTAGAGATCTTCTCTAGTCCTAGCTTTATGTGTCAATCGTATGCCAACATCAAAATTATGTAGTGTTAATCATGTTTTTCGTAAAAATAAAATTTATTATATTATAACTAATCCTAAATAATATTTATTGCTAAAAATGAAAATTTAAAAAACTATATATCCTAAGTTTGGAATAATCAACCTAAAAAATCAATGATATTAACTAAAAAATAAAAATTATATACTAGCTAAAAAATAATTATAAATCATACTTGGGTGGAATAAACCCTAAATAATAATCTAAAATTATACTAAACCAAAAGAAATTAAAATTAAAGAAAAGAATAAAAGAAAAAGTAATAATTTTGATGTGTTGGTACACGCTTGGTACACATAAATTGGGATTAGAAGATCTCATGTGATATAAACCCCTAACTTTCATCCCTAATAAAATAAGCGAGCGACTATTTGCATTACGAAATTTATTCTTTGCACTTTTATCTATTTTCTACACTTCATATTTTACTCATTGCACCACACAATAGTATCAATCTATCCTTTTTTTATTTTAAACTTAAAATCAATTTCTTTTGAAACTTAATTTAATCTAAATAATTAAAAATAAAACCTAATTAATAACAAAAATGAAACAAAATCCCCTTCTTCCCCCAACCTCCCATTGGATCTTAAGGGGTTCAAAAACTAATTTTCGATTCATACTTAAGATGTTTGAATTCCAAATATGCTTAAGGGTTCGAAATGCAGTTTTCGAATATGCTCAAGGTGTTCGAAAACATATTTATGATCTTTGTTAGGGTGGTTTGAAACTGAGTTTTCAAACTGGATTTCATCAATTCCGATAAAGTTTTCACTAGTCCCGATGAAGTTTTTTTTTAATTAATATTTTGATTTTTTATTTAGTAATGATATTTAAATAATTTTATTATTAATTATTTTTGAATCAATTTATTTTATGGTTCGAAGAGTATTTTTGTAGTGCAAACAGTCGCTCCCTAAAATAATAATCCAAACCCCATAGACCCCATCTGAGAAATCTTAAAAAGAAAAATACAATAGAGGAGAAGTTTCATCCTATTCTTTCATGTGTTAATTAATCATATTTCCTTGCACTCTGACACGGAATTAAATCAGCACATCACACATTTAACTCTATTTATGGAATGAACTGGATAGATAAAATTAGATTAGATGGGTTGACAGTAGATTAATTTTCTTAAAAATGATGAGGGCTATACACTGATGGACGTTTGGAAATGAAAGAGAATTAATAAATATATTTTCATGTATTTTAATTTATATAAAAGCAAATAAGTCAAAAATAATAATTATAATTTAATGAAGTATCGGGCACTATAATGAGGAAAATGATTACTATGTAGAGAACTAGAATTTATCCGATATTAATTTTTATAAATTTAAAGTATGAAGAATTTACTATAAGAGTAAAAAAATGAATATAAATTTTAAATATAAAAATAGACTATAAAAGTGAATATAAAGAAAATACTATAAGAGAAAAAAAAGTAAATATAAATGCTATAAATTATTTAATTTAAAAAATTAAAATAAAAATACCATTAAGATTTAGGTTAAGAAGATAAGCCTATATATTATATACATCACCAACATGAAAACATGAGTTGGAAGAAACATGCTCGGAATTAGATCACCAGATATAATTTTTTCTTTGAGGTGGACGACTGTGACAAATGCAATAAAACATGCTTGGAATTATTCACCATAAAATTGTTAGTCATCTCTCTTTACTGAAATAATACAGCAGAAAAAATAAAAAATCATAACATTCGAATTGAATAAAATGAGATTTAATTTAACCATATCATATACACATCTCAAAATTCACACAAGTTATACATCAAAATTCACACAACATATGTATCTATTTAAATATGAACATCAAGCACTTGCATAATATATGCAATTCGGTCTACTTAATATCTTTATTAATATGTGTGCATTCACCCAGAATGACACTTATTCAGAAACAGAAGAAGTATTAAATTATAATTAAATTGACAAAAATACCCTTATAAATGGGCGGGAAAAGAATTGTTGCACAATTCTATTATAATATATATAAATTACCCATGAGAAATTCGAAACACAAATTCTATTTTTCTCTTTCTAGCCCCGTTATTTTATTAAATATAAATATCAATATAATAAGATTTTTTTTGCCCCTTTAACCCTTTAAAACCCTATCAGCCCCTGTATATTACATCTCCATCCAAAATAAAGACTACACACTAACATAATATCATAACCCCCACCTTTCAAGCCTCGTAAATAGAAAAAAAATGTAAGAAATCCAATTTTCTTTTTTATAAGGTCTAAACCACCAATTTCAACCATCAAATGAATCCAATTGTCTCAGTTCATAAAATTTTGGTGGGTATTTACATGTTCGATCGTCTGTTTCTTTGGCATTGTGTGGCTGGAGCCACTCCAAAACCACCCCACTTCAGTTGAAGATTTTGGCCAAATTTGCACAGGACAGTACTGTAATCAAGATCAAAGTTTTTTTTTTTAAACATGAATGTAGGAAAATATATCAATTATGTTAAGGTTAAAAGTAATTACTTACCTTATTTACTTTTAAAGTTAAATAATTGTTTGATTGATTGAGAAGAGTGCATGCTGCTTAAGAATTTTTAGCCTAATTAATATGATATATATATCTATTATCATATATACAATATATTATATTCTAGTATTAGTGCTCCTACTTAAGGTAAAATATAAATAAATTTAGCTGGGATAATCTTTTAGCGGCTTTGATGGCTATATATATATATATTTATATTTATGTATAATTAAATAATATATGAGATTATATTTTCATTTTCAGAATGTGTAAATGGGCGGGAAAAACTAAAATTTCTATTTGAGAATGCGGTGTTGTTATTATATACTACTATTATATAGATATAGATTGATTAATGTACATATGTAATTAGAGGATTTATTAACGTAATCATCAATCTATAATTACGTTTCTCTATATAAGATAATTATATATTATATATCTTATTAATATGGTATAATTATAGATTATATGTATATATATAACATAAATATGGAAATTGAACATATCTTGTAGAATGATTAACGAAATGGCATGATATTATATTTATGTAGATATGTATAATATTATAGAATATAATATATATCATATAGGATTGATACTATAATATTTTCCGGATATAATTTATAGTAGTGAATTTAATGATAACTAGTATATCTCCCGTACGATGTACGGAAATCTGACTACATATTTTAAATTTAAAGTTTGATAATAATTGAAATGTTGGTTGCAACAATATTAGTATATAATGAGAATTAATTATAACTTTATCAAATGGTAGTTCACGTATATAAAATTATATTTGTGATTTTTCAAATATATTCATAAACTTGTTTAGAATGTTTTTTATGTTTTTAAACTGGGTCAATTAGAGATTTATATACACATTATGTATTAACACATACCACATAGTAATGTTATTTTTTTATAGACAAAATTAAATAGTTTCTTTGTTCTATAGATTAACATATTAAATATACTTTATCCGGACACACATAAATTTAAATAAATAATTTTCATGCCACAATATAATAATAATAATAATAATAATAATAATAATAATAATATTTAAATTTATTATTATATTATATGGCATATGTGTATAACTTTTCAATATGGTTTATTTTCTAATCATTAAAACAAATAGATAATATTTATTAATACATATGATATTAGTTTTTTAATTAATAGAATGTATAATCAATTGTTTGAAATCTTTCATGAATTTGAATGATTAATGTCAATAATTAAACACATATTGATGTATTATTATTATTATTATTATTATTATTATTATTATTATTATTATTATTATTATTATTATTATTATTATTATTATCATCATCTTTCTACCATCTTATCAGTTTTCTTTGTTGGGTGTTTTTTGTTTAAAAGCTCTCATTGATTATAATTTATAAGCCTCTTTGATTACACAGTAAGCGGATGAAATCATAAATCATATTTTGTAGAAAATTAATAACTTTAATTGTGTAGCGCATATTGTTGCACAAAATACAATATAAAATTTCATCCACACCATAAAAAGTATATTAATTAAAATTAAATATAAATAAAATTTTAAATTTTATTTTTTCATTATTCTGTTTTGAACGAATTGACCGCTTTTATCTATTTCTTTTTTCCCATTAAAACTTCTTGTCCATTTGTTTAACCATGAGTAATATTAGAATTTAAAAAAAATAAAAATTTAAATAGTTGCCATTCAAAACCCCTGTTAATTATATAATAAGTTATTTGATACCAAAAATAGTATTTGAATTAAGAAAATGAAAATTCAAATATTTTAGATAGGCATTTTGTTATGTTTTGATGGTATTTCTTTTAGAAAATCTAAAAAATTAAAGATGTTGAATGGTTATTAGTTGAATGGTGATATATTTCATTTAACAAAATCTAAAAAGTTGAAAATATGAATGTTTACACAATAATTGTAGAGTATTAGAATTTAAAAAAATAAAAATTTAAATATTTTCTATGGGCATATTTTGTTATGTTTTGTAGATATTGTATGTTTAGAAAATCTAAAAAATTAAAGATGTAAATGGTTATCTATGCATGCTTTGGTGATATTTTTTATTTTAAAAAAAATTAAAAAGTTAAAAATATGAATGTTTACACCATAGGTAATTAGGTAGTAGTAGAATTAAGAAAGATATATAAATATTTTCCTTGAGAATTATTAAATTTTAATGATATTTTTATTTAGAAAATTTAAAAAATTAAAGATGTGAATGGTTGTTAATTGTTATTTATAAATATTTTGGTGATAGTTTTTTATTTAAAAAAATCTAAAAAGAATTAAAATTTTAAATATGGTTTGGAAGAGAAATCGAACCCTAGCCCACAAAAATGCATTAGCAATCGCTAACCAATTGATCTAGAGGCTTACTTCATTTAAGCTTTGGAAAACAATTCTATTTTAACAATGTTTTGACTGATTTATTTTTATGACAATTTTGCCCCTGCGATTTTACTTTAATATATGTATAGATAGATGTCATTCCAATATATTAATTAATGTAAATTATTTTTTAATTAAACAATATATATTTTGTTTTTTGGAGATATAGTTTAGGCGGGAAAATTTGATAATTTATATTTATATAGACTATCTTACTTTTAGATATAATATAGATATAGATTGTTATGACATGTAATTTATGCTTTAATTAAATGATCTATTATAAAATGTTGATTTTTATTTTGAATAAGTTGATTGTTTTTACACGAACCTTTTAATTTTTGTAAAATAAAAATAAAATTTAATTATATATTAATTTAAAATAAAAATAATGAGCAAGAATATTAATATATATATAATCATATTCAATTAAATAACTCGATAACAAAAATTATATCAATAGTAAAGAGTATAAAAAAGGAATATTTTATTGTAGAGTGATGCTGTTGCAGATGAAAATTGAAAATCTGTAACTTTAATTGTACAGTAGTGTAGAGTTAACTGTATTCTGGTGAAAACTGTTGGAGATGGCCTAAAACTCTATTTTTAGAGCAATTTGGGTCAAATTTGTTCTCCAACGGCAGCTCTATCCGGTGCTTTAAAATAGAGATATGGGGTCTGCTGCTGTAAAACACTGTCCACGTTTTTTTTTGTTAATTGATGAAGGATATCTGTTGTATGTTACTGTTCACGAAGTTTTTTTTTTTTTTTAATTCACGAGGGATTGTTGGATGCAAATCGAGATTATTTTTAATCTTATACTTTGATTACATTAATTTTTGCTTACGATTTATGTATATATATATATATTTTAATCTTATACTTTAATTTATTTATTTTTTTAAAAATATTGAAATAAAAAATTGTATATCAAAATAAAATGACATCAAATAAAATGACATTTCATAAAATTACATAATAAAACTACTAAACATGAAAACAAGGAAAATACAAAGCATTAAAAATACAAATAAAGCATTGAAAAATGCTAATTTAAAAATAATATAATACAACACTGAAAATATAAATAAAGCAATACAATAATATTATGTTTTTTTTATATGTTGTAATATTATAGTCTGTAATTTTTATTTTTATTTGCAATATTAGTATGTAATTTTTGTTCGTTGCAATATTATTATCAAACATTTCCATGTTTTATTATTATGTAGTTTCAGAAATTTTAATAGTTATTTTTGTTGGAAAAATTTTGATTAAAATAAATATATAAAAATGAATATTATGCAATATTCATTTTTAGAGTAGAATTTAGAGTAAACTATTGGAGATGAAGTGAAGACTTTACTGTATAATAGAGAAGGAGTGTTATAAAATATAATAAACAGTTGGAGATGACCTTATATTAGGTTGTAAGTGATAAGGGTCGAGGGGGTAAAAAAGTCAATCTAATTAATATCTATATTTAATAAAGTAGTGCGGGTTGTACCAAAAGAAATGAGACTGTACTTAGAATATTTCATAACCTTTTATAAATGAACTACGCTAGTCTAGGCCGACCATTTTTCACGTAGGCCCAACGAGCATCCTACTTTTAATATAGGAGGAAATGGGCCGGTCAGTCCATTATCCGGATCGGCCCAAATTAAAAAAAAAAAAATCATTCCAGGCGCGTGTATGACACGCGCCTGAATTAATTTTTTTATTATTTTTTCGATTTTTTATTAGTTTTTTCGATTTTACTTTTATTTTTTTTATTTTTCTGATTTTTTCCCCCCAAATTATATACCCAAAAATACAATTAGTGAACTCTAAAAATTAAAATGAATTAATTTAATTTTTTAAAATAAATATTAATATATATCCTAAAATTTATTTAATGGACCCTAAAATTAAAGTGAATGATTTTTTTTTAATTCGGCGACTCGCGCAATGCACTCGTCCGACGCAAACGCGTGGGCTCGTGCATTGTGCTCGACAACTAATTTAATTTTTCGAAATACATATAAATGGTAATTGAAAAAAACATAAACCCTAAAAAAAACACAACAAAAACCCCTAAAAAATACTAAAAATCCTAAAAAATTATGAACCCTAAAAAACCTAACCCCCCCCCCCAACCTCTAAATATTAATTGGAATGAAAAAAAATCACAATTTGAACTACATAAACTTATAAAAGATAAGTAGTAGACTAATTACTTTTTAATGATACAATTGATACATTTTGAACTTCAAATGATACTTTTTAGTGTAAAATTTGATACTGCATTTTATCAAAAAAAATTTCGGAGTTGGTCGGATCGGATCATCTGATGGCCCGGCCCATACATAAAAAAATTGGATTTATCAGGCTCAAATCAATGATTGGACAAAAAAATTGGATTTATCAGGCGCGCGCAGGTGCGGGCTATCGCCGCGCGCGCGCACCTGGGCTCGGTGCGCAGGTGTATTATGATAAAGTTGGACAAAATAATAATATTTTAAAAAAAAGTGACTAAAATAAATATATTGTTTTTTCTAAGTGGCTACTTTGCCATATTGTCACTTATAATTTTTCCATTACCCTTTATGAATTAGCTACGCTAGTCTAGGCTGACCATTTTCCCACTTGAGATCCTCTAGTTTCAATTTGTGTGTGCCAACCACACCAACCTTCAAAATTATTACGTTTTCTTTCATTTTTTCTTCAATTTTAAATTCTTTAAGTTTAGTATAATTTTACAATTTTATTTAGGGTTCATTCTACCCAATTAGGGTTTATAATTACTTTTTAATATTTAATTTTTATTTTCTAGTAATAAATATTAATTATTTATTTTTTAATATTTAATTTTCATTTTTAAAATTTTAATTTTTAGCAATAAATATTAATTACAATTACTTATAATATAATAACTTTTATTTTTGTAAAAAATATTATTAACAATATATTATAATTTTAATATTGACAGACAGTTGGTACACAAAGTTAAGACTAGATGATCTCTACTTCCGTTTTCCACGTAGGCCCCAATGGGCATCCTACTTTTAAAATAGATATGAGCTCTCAAATCAATGCCTAGACAAAAAAATTGAATTTATCAAAGCCATATTCGTGCATCAGCTTGACAGGAAGAAATCAAAGAATCCCAATCCCATTGCCAAGCTTAATCATATTTATGGAGTCCCTTTTCATTTATTTCCAAAATTTCAATTTCGAAGTATTCTAATGATTCATTAAACTCTTCCCAATCAATAGTAAAGTATGAACTACATACAGTAACCACTTTTGATATCAACAAATTTCATTTTTTTATTTTAGTTGTCTCTAAAATTATTTGACTAACTAGGACTTGGAAAATAAATCTAGGAGTGAGTATTAATTGAGTGGCAGTTTGATGTAACCGTAAATTCTTGATTATGGTACTTTAACATGCACAACATACATAAAACCTTTCGTCAGTGGTATATTTCACCGATGTAATTGTATTTATCTGAGAGTTATTGTAATATTAAAATGAGGTCCATGAAACAAAATCAAAATAAAAACTTTTGGATTTAGTAGCATATAACAAAGTATTAAAATACCATCAAAATTATATTTATTTGTTAGTACCTCAAAACACTTTTTCAAAGCACCTCTTACAAGGAGCACATGCTACAAGAAGTCTTTTTGCATATTTGAGGAAAAAAATCAGAACTTTGAAAAGTTTCTTAAAACACAAACATGAGCAAAACGCACACGCCAAACCAAACTCTATTGAGCTGTATGTATATTATACATGTTATGTACATATATGCACAGCGGTATTAATCTCCTCCAACGCCACCTCAAAAGATAATTTCATCCCCTCCTCTGATTATAGATTTTAGACATTTGATTATTTGAAACGCACCATTGACAGACTTAAGAGAGAGAGAGAGAGAGGACTGAACAAGTGGTCTGAGGTTTCGTCTTTTGCTTTCTCTCACATCTTTGATGTAGTACTTGCCTGAATTCTCCCCTACCCTTCGTCCATTTTTTCTCTCTCTTTCTGTGCGTTTGTATATAATCAGCCCAGGCTATCATCATCGAAACATCTCTTGTGCCCATCTGTATCTTGTTGTGCACTAGGTTAGAATCATATATGTATAGACGAGCTTTTTTGGGATGCAATTCCCTGATTTAATGCCAAGACCGGAGATTTAAAGGGTTTCAAGAACGCTAGAGCACTCAGGTTTCTGAAGGAAAACGCAATTGACTTTTTTCTGACCATGATGCATTTTGTGATTGGGGATATATGTCATTAGTTAACCGCCCCATCTTGCATTTACTCGCAAAAAAAAGAAGGGCGTCTGATTAAAGATTTAGGCAGTAGGTTTCAAGATTAGGGAATTCCTGCTCGCTTAACTTTTGGGTTTAGTTCGTTTCAGGATTTGGGGTTTTGAGATTGGAGAGCTTTTTTATTCTGGGTATCTGCTGCTTGATCGGTGGTTTGTGCAAAGTTGAGTTTTTTAAGTTGATCGTTGTTTGCACTTAGTTGCTGTGACCCTCACACATTGTGATTTGTTGGACTGCCCTATTGCTGGTGATCGAGTGGTATTCCTGGTAGAACAGTTGAGAGCAATTGAGAGGAAAGACTTGTGCTTTGTCTGCTGTTTCTCTGGTTATTGATCAACTTTTGATGCCAGCACTGAGAGTATTGAATCTGTTATTGTTGCATTATTGATTGCTATTTGAATCCCTGGTCTTGAGGACGGTTTATGTGTGCTGAGGCTGAATCAAGTATGAATAGAAGAGTGCGGAGGAAGGTTCTGAGGAAGGGGAAAGAGAAAGTGGATGCCCCTGAGCATGAAGAAAACTTGAATTTGGATGAGAAAGAGTTGCTTGAATGGACTAGATTACCTGATGATACAGTAATTCAGCTTTTCTCATGCTTGAACTATCGTGACCGAGCTAGTTTGTCATCAACCTGCCGGACATGGTGGACCCTGGGTAAATCTCCGTGTTTGTGGCAGGAATTGGATCTCCGGCCTCATAAGTTTGATGCTGCTGCAGCTTCATCACTTTCTCCAATGTGTGTAAATCTTCAGAAGCTTCGGTTCCGAGGTCCTGAATCTGCTGATGCTATTATAGCTCTTCAAGCCAAGAACTTACGTGAGATTAATGGCGAATACTGCAGGAGCATGACTGATGCAACGCTATGTGTGCTTGCAGCTCGACATGAGGCACTAGAATGCATTCAGCTTGGGCCAGATTTCTGTGAAAAGATCAGCAGTGATGCTGTAAAAGCAATTGCAATTTGTTGCCCACGACTGAGAAAACTTGGAATCTCAGGTATCCAAGAAGTGGATGCAAATGCTATCAATGCTTTAGCGAAGCATTGCCAAAACTTGTCTGATGTTGGGTTTATTGACTGCCGAAAGGTGGATGAGACTGCCCTGGGAAATGTTGCTTCAGTTCGCTTCCTTTCAGTGGCCGGAACAACCAACATAAAGTGGAATTTGGTAGCACAACACTGGGCTAAGCTGCCACACCTGATTGGGTTAGATGTTTCCAGAACAGAGATAAGCCCAACTACTGTTTCAAGACTCTTCTCATCCTCAATTAGTTTGAAGGTCTTATGTGCCTTAAATTGCCCAGCACTTGAGGGGGATTCAACCTTTGTCTCTAATAACAATCATAAAGGTAAAGTGCTACTGGCTATCTTTACCGACATTCTTAAAGGAGTAGGTAACCTATTTGTCGATACACCAAAGAAGGACCAGAACATTTTTCTGCATTGGGGGGATTCTAAGAAGGATAAAAAATTAGATGAGATCTTGAATTGGCTGGAATGGGTTATTTCCAATTCACTTCTGCGTATTTCAGAGAGCAATGCATCCAGTTTGGATAAATTTTGGCTTGATCAAGGCACGACTTTACTACTTAGTTTCATGCAGAGTGCCCATGAGGAAGTTCAAGAGAGGGCAGCCACGGCTCTTGCAACATTTGTTGTACTTGATGATGAAAATGCCAATATTGACACTGGAAGAGCTGAAGCAGTTATGCGTGATGAAGGCATATGCCTTCTCCTAAACCTTGCCCGGTCATGGCGGGAAGGACTTCAGTCAGAAGCAGCTAAGGTATGATTTCTAGATTAGGTGCTTTATGGGTTAGAATTTCTTATTTTCTATTCTTTAAGTTCACTCTTCTTCTGCAATTAACTCTTTACCCTTATCGTTCTTATGATCTTGACGCAATGACAAATTACAGGAGTTTTGATAATCATGCATCAAGTCTTCAAGCACTATCATATTGTGGGCCAAATTCATGCTTTATTTAAATTGATTTTGCATGTAGGCCATTGCAAATTTGGCAGTGAATGCTAAGGTTGCGAAAGCTGTGGCGGAGGAAGGAGGCATCAGCGTTATCATTAATCTTGCAAGGTCTGCCAACAAATTAGTTGCTGAAGAGGCTGCAGGAGGACTGTGGAATCTTTCAGTTGGTGAAGAATACAAGGTTTTGTTTTCTGTCATTTATTTTGTTTAATTTTCCTTTTCAGTTGATGTTTTATTCATTTAAGTAATAATATAAAATTTCTATTTAGGGTGCCATTGCTGAAGCTGGTGGAATTAAAGCTTTAGTGGGTCTTATTTCCAAATGGTCAAGATCTGCTGGTGGTGAAGGAGTCTTGGTATGCTTCACAGTCTTTTGCTTCCTAATTGCTACTTGTTTGTGACTTTGTGACTTTGTAGAGTCTGAAGTGGAACAGAAGCCAAGTTACTGTAAATATACTTAGGTTCTGGTTGGTTACTTGATTGATTTCAGGAACGTGCAGCTGGTGCACTGGCAAATTTGGCCGCAGATGACAAATGTAGCATTGAAGTTGCTTCAGTGGGTGGTATACATGCCTTGGTGACATTAGCTCGCAATTGCAAGGTCGATGGAGTGCAAGAGCAGGTGGATTTGTGTTGTATAGGATGCCAATGAGTATTTGGTATTTTTTTTAAAATTTTCTGCTTTCCTGGCTGTTATTTTAACGGTTAGTTGGGCAATGCTATATTCTGATTGATATACCCAGTGAGCTGTTCTCAGCCCTGTCTTCTCTTCATCTAGAAGACAACAGCATTATTGGGATATAATTGTGGAGGGTAGACTTTTTAACAATTGAAATGTCCAGACTAGTAACGAAGATGAAATCTAATTCCTTTGATGAACTTCTTAGATTAATATAGTGATTTCTAGGAATCCTCACTCCTCAGTTGACACTGGTGGCATTTTTTTAAATGACCGATAAACTCATGCATAATATTGTCGGATCCATGAAACAGCCCCTCAGATCCTGTTGACGACCATTGAATTTACTATGGCAGTATTTGGACAATTCTGGTCATTTTCTTTTCTTATGTCCATCATCTCCAACTAGTATCGCCCCAAGAAGTATTTTTCTCTCACAGGACAATATGGGACTTACTTTTTTATGCATGCATTTGCATGTTTTGATTGAATATTTATCGTTTAGTTCAGTCTGTGCCTAAAGGTGTACTGTAGTCGAGAACAGTTACAGCATAATCTCTCCAAAATAATCAAGGAGAGTCATTCAGAAGCTTATTTTAGTCATTTCTACATTATTTTGCAACTTCCTGGATCATATTCTCTGAAGTGTATCAATTTTTAGTCTCCTTCTTTAGTAGGCCTCAAGATGTCATTTAAATGTTTCTTGGATGCCACTTTAGTAACTTCATCTAACATTCACTATCAAATACAGAAAAGATCTTTATGCATGCTTCTCACATTATTGTCCAGGCAGCAAGAGCATTGGCAAATTTGGCGGCCCATGGGGATAGCAATGGTAACAATGCTGCAGTAGGACAAGAGTCTGGAGCTCTTGACGCTCTTTTGCAACTCACTCGCTCTCCTAATGATGGTGTCAGGTAAGATGACCATAGTATAGTTAAATTTTGCAAGCAGGACTTATTTTTTTACTTTCCTCTTTTTTAGATAATCTTCTGGCTCTCAGAATAAAAATTTAATAGTTGGGGGTTGATTTGTAGGCAAGAAGCTGCTGGGGCATTATGGAACTTATCCTTTGACGATAGAAATCGAGAAGCAATTGCTGCAGCCAATGGAGTTGAGGCATTGGTATGACACATTTATGTTTGTTTATGTCCTTGTGTGTAAACCCTATAGCAATTGCTTTAATGGTGATGATGCATGTATTATGTGGAAGCTAACTGATATGTAACCCATAAAATTTTCATTGAGGTGTCTTTAGGTAGTTTGGGATTGGCCAATAACATGAACAATGCTGGAAGAGTTCCTCTGCTCTTTCCCTTTACAGCCTAATTAGTGGGTTAAACAGAGTCATGCTTCCTCTTTTTGCCTCTGAAAAGTTTCCATCTCTGCAACATTAATTTTCTTAAAAAAAAAAAGGATACCTTCTTGGGTTGGGTAAATATACTAAAATATCCTATGGTTTACACATTTGAACTGAAATAACCCAACCTAAAGATAATTACTAGTCAGAATCCTATGTGGATAGTTTTTTTTTTTTTAAAAAGGACATTGGCCTAACTGCCATGTCCCAAATTACATGGCTGAACGACATCATTTCTCTTTTCGGTCATCTTCTTCCATTCTTTCCCTTCGCGTCCAGCTACTCATCGATCGCCAACTGTCTCAAGGCACTAGTCAAGCACCGCATCTCCTCCACCAACACCTGCCATTTCTCAATCTTTTAAGCGTTTTTTTTTTTTCAACTCAAATTCCTTATTTCAAAAGCGTAAATTTCTCATTCATTGAGAATAATCCAACTAGAAATTTCAGAATTTGGGTTGGGGGAACAGAGAGAAACAGGAGCTGTTCCTCATAGTGAAGGAGCAGAGGCACCAAAAAATGGTTATGGAGATGCGAGCCGCCTCCGCCATTAGATCTAGAAAAGGAACCTTATTTGTGCTCTATCTTTTATTCTCATCTTCTAATTAATTCTAATATATTTATTTTTCCTTCCTTTGTCATTTCCCTTCTCTTTTAAGCATTAACATTTTTGTTTCTGTCTTTCTGTTTCTGATTTTACGTATCTGAAACAAAGATCGAATCTTTCTAGGTTTTTCTTGATGTGGGATGATGGGAAATTTTCATTTAAGTTTTCTGGATCTTGATTTGTTTTTGATGAAAATAATAATAATCTTTGAGTCTAATGTTGATGATGCTAGGATAGGTTGAACTCAGTTCTGAAGGTTTTAGGATGTCCATCGTCATGAACATGTTCAGTGTTTTTGTTCTATAATTATACTTTGGAGCAGTCAATTTTTAGTGCAACAACTGGATGGGATGAAAACTGCAGAAAGGGTTGTAAAAAACCCTCGGAAGAAGAAAAAAATGGAAGAACATTAGAAATGTGAGGAAAAAGATGACTGGAAAAAGGAACGGCGTTGTTTCCATATAATTTGTGACATGGCAGCTGAGTCAATCTCTCTTTTTTTTCATTCTTCAAAATATCCACATAGGATTCCGACGAGTACAATCATACTTCAGTTGCTAGAGTTTGAAACTGAGGGTAGATTTTTAAAATAATGAAACGATATAAATTTTACAATAATTACTGTTAGGTTGGGTTTATTTTGGTTAAAACATGTAAATGATGGGATATTTTATTATATTTACCCTCTTGGGCAGAAATCTTTGGCCCTTGACTAGCTTTAAGGATATTATAGATTATAGACTTGAAACTATTGAACTGTCAGAAATGTTATCATAGCATGCTAACATAATCTTTATTTTCCTCTTAATTTGCATACTACTGCAATAACGTTATGGTTTAGTATTTTCAAGAGTTAGTTCGCTGTTTAAACACTAATAGGAATGTGCTGTCTGAAAATTTTATCGTATAATCTCCAGTTTAGTCAACTTTGATACTTAATATTCTTCAAGATATCTAAAGCACATTTATTCTTCTTGCTCATTAGACATTTCATTGTGTTCTTCATAGTTAGGGTCTGTACTCAAGCCTGAACTAACATGGAAATAGCAGTCATTAAGAATACTTCGCTACTTTATTGTAATATGTTTTAATGAATTATCTTGTGTGGGGCCCATGGGTAAGGGCTCTTAGTGCTAGTTTCCAGTGAGGCTGCTTTTTTTCGCAAATTATAATATTCTACTGTGGAGTCTCATCCCATTTGTGCTCATGCATGCAATATGGATGGAACTACCAATGGAGCTCTTTATAGTATCAACATTTCTATAATGGTAATAGTATCACATGATATTACCTTACATAAGAGGATATTTCTCTAGGATTTTTGTTTTGAGTTTCCTTCTCAATGCATTGGGTGCTCTTTATTTTATGTGCTCAGCTTCAGTTAGGAAACAATAAATTAAAGTAAATACATAATATGCTAAGCTCCTGCCGTCGCTGCCGGAACACACATGTTCTTTTCGGTTGTCCTAGTGTGCTTATCTACATGCAACCTTGTGGGCTCATCATGTACCTCCCTTTCTCACTTTCACATTTTAGTTCAGAAAAAGAAATTTTCATCTCAGTCAATTGTTTAATTCTTCTCTGTTTTTAGGTTGCTCTAGCAAGTTCCTGTGCAAACTCTCCTCATGGCCTTCAGGAGAGGGCTGCTGGTGCTCTCTGGGGATTGTCCGTGTCAGAAGCAAATAGGTATGTGCTCGGAAAACTCCGTTATTGATACTTCTGCTACTAATGATTGAATAAGTGTTGACTCATGTTAACAATCTAAGGTTTTTGTAATTTGAAAAATTCTACAGTGTTAAGTATGCCATTATTCGATCAGCTCCGGCACAGTTGGAGAAAGATCTAAATGACCTAAACAGTCATCTGCATCCCCATGGGACAAAGAAGATGAATAGCTAAATATTAGATATCCATGATTTATTCATAATCTGAGAGGTTTAAATTGGGTTAAATGGATTGCCAAATCAGTCCTGTAGCCATCTTCATCTCAGGCTTACCTTAACATTTATGCTTGAACCATTTGAAAACTTATGACTACATGATTAGTAGATGAGACAGTGCCTGCCTAGGAGACTATGGTACATTGTATTTAAATTTTAGGTATTATCACTGTGTTTTATATTCTATCTTCCATTTAGATTTTCTTCTTGTTTTTGGTATATTTTTGCTCATTTTGTTGGGATATATATTCTACAATATTGTTCTGCTGGGTGCAATTCTCTCGTACGTGGATATCTTTACCACTGCAGTTTATAAATATCTCCAGGGACCAATATTATTTTGCTGCCAAGTCTTTGTTGCAACGCCATTGATTTTTTGTGCCAATAGTCATGAACATAGACCAAACAGAATCTGAATACATTTCAATAATATATATTGCATCTCTTGCTCCAACCATTTTCTGATGGGAGGAATATCACTAATCGGGGGGCATTTTATTCTTCAAGTGCAAATGATTTATGTAGAGATATCGTTTATCTCCTGGTAAAAATAAAATGAAATAGCTTTCATTGAACTTAACCAGACATAATAATGTGTCCAAAGTTGAGCACCAGGGACAACTTGGACAAAATTACTGTCTCATATGTATTGAAGGAAGCCAATAGCTCACTGAAGTTTGTTCTTTTGCTAGCAGCTGGTGTGCGGAGCGTCTTTTTTTCTTTTCTTTTCTTTTGAACTTTATTTAGGTGTTCAGCCACGTGTGCTGTTAAAAAAGTAGCCTTTATATATTCTTCACCTATAATTTATTTTATCAACTATTTTTCCTTTTGTAATAGCATTGCTATTGGTCGTGAAGGAGGCGTATCTCCTCTAATAGCGCTTGCCCGATCAGATGCTGAGGTATGTTTACAAAAAATACATAGTGGAGCATTTTAAATATATTTCCTGCAATTTTATTTGTTGGTCTATTTGGTTTTCCTTGTGATGCCTGCTTCCTTTTATAAATTACCTAAACATAAATTCATATCACGATGAGGTTTTACAATATTTAACTTTTTAGGTAGGCATGCTTATGTTAGTCATTTATAGTAAGACTGGTCAGTAGTCATAATACAACATGCGATGTGTGCATATGTAAATATTTTAATAGAAAGTAATTAGATGGTAGAAGTTTGGTGATTTTCATATCCAACATTTATAGTTATTGAAAGTTTCTTTCCAGAATACAATAATTCTTTCACCATTTGGGGTGTTAATTTACCTAATAAAATATCACTTATCTCAATCCAAGATCCCAACATCACAATTCCATGTTATATGCTTATTTAAGTTACTCATGAATTTGGCAATTGTGTGTATGTGTGTGCGCGTGTTTTGGGTTTCCATCACATTGTAAATATGTGCCTGATGCCTGAATGTCATTAAAAGTTGTTATCAATATGCTATTGTCTTCCTGATTCTCTTGCAAGTGTCTTGATTGCATTAAGTTGGCTAAAGAATTGACTTTTGATGCTTGGCTATATCTTTACTAGATTACCTTTGACCTTGACTGCACAGATAGTGCTTTACTTGCTTTCATGCTTTCTCCTTAGCCAGATCGTTTTATGTAGGCTACTATTTCAGTGTACTGTTTTCTAGTCTGGTTTATCACCTTTACTTTTAATAATCCGTATATACCATAGTAACAATAAATGTTGATGTATTTCAATTATTTTAAGCCAGTTTAACAGCTTTCTTTGGATGATAACAATTTTCTGATTACTTCCCATGTAATAATTTTCAAAGTCCAATTTATAATGTGTAGAATTATGTGGAAAAGAACATAAGGTATGAAGGTTCTCTTCTATCACCATGGACATCATAAGAAACTGTTATGTTTCTTCTCTTATCTTAGTTCAAATGTGAACTTGGAAATCCTTGTAACTACCAGCCATGCCTTCGGTAGAGATTTTGCTTATTCATAAACCATTTGTGTCGAAGCATTCTAGGTTGTTAGCTACTTCAACGTGACGATTCATGTCATGAAATGAATCTTTATGATGCCGTTAACAACTCACGTGCCCTTGGTTTCTTACTAAATTAGTTTGTTTCAACTCTCAGGATGTGCATGAGACTGCTGCTGGAGCCCTTTGGAATCTTGCTTTTAATCCTGGTAATGCTCTACGCATTGTGGAGGAAGGGGGTGTTCCTGCTCTAGTCCATCTTTGTTCTTCTTCTGTATCAAAAATGGCGCGCTTCATGTCTGCACTGGCACTGGCCTACATGTTTGATGGAAGGTATATAACGACACTTCAATCTGGATTTATCTCCTGGGGCTCCTTTACTTTTGCGTTAGGAAAAGATGTATAAATACGCTGAAGATTTTGCATCAGAAGATCTATAACAAACAATAAACTTCTGACTCATCCAATAAATAGGGCTTAAACAAGTAGATCATAACCGATACTTGCACAAAGAAACAGAATAGCATGTATGCCTTTTTCTCATTGGGTTTTCCATAGTGAATTGTTCATTTTTTTCTCTGAGAAACGATGAAGAATTTTTACAAACAGTTTTAGTTTGTGTTTCATCAGGGACCAATTTAATCTTCTCCTGCCAGCTGAAAAGGTTTTCCTTCTGATAATGATTCGTAAACAATGTTGGGCCATGTTTTGGAACTTGCACGTAGATTTGCATGCGTAGGCATTAGCATTAGTGTACTTTTGGGTTCGAACTGGATCTGACAATTCCCACTTTTTGCATGCTTGAGGAGCCAAGTTATCATTGCTTCGTTTTGTTTGCACAGACGGTTCAAAATGAATACGTTACCACTGTTGGTTCTTAGTCAGCCTTCATTAAGGAAAGGATTTATAGCATTTTGGTGGCGTATTACTGTTGAGACGATCTTTCTACTGCTGCTGCTTTCTGGCCTTTGTATTTGTTGAACTACGCGTTCTTGTTATTCTTTTAATCTCTTAGGAGAATTGGGTAAAAAGTTTGCAATTTCCTTGTGCAGAACGGATGAAATCACCCTCCTAGGAACTTTGACACAAAGCACTTCCAAGAACGTGAACTTAGATGGTTCGAGAAGAATGGCCTTGAAAAACATTGAAGCCTTTGTCACGACGTTCTCTGACCCTCAAGCGTTTTCAGCTGCTGCTGCATCATTAGCCCCTGCAGCACTGACTCAAATAACTGAATCGGCTCGCATTCAAGAAGCAGGCCATCTGAGATGCAGGTGCACTCTCAATCTGTCTTCTTCATCATCGTGCAACTTCTTTTATTCCCCATCTCATTTTGAACTCTTTATTATCTGAAAATAAATGCTAACCCGCCTGTTCGTCTGACAATTTTTGTTGTTACTCAGCGGATCTGAGATCGGAAGATTTGTTACTATGCTGCGAAATCCTTCCCCTACACTGAAGACCTGTGCTGCATTTGCTCTTCTTCAGGTACATGAGCACGCATGCACACACACGAACACCTCTATATAGCATGTCAGAACTGCATCAGTTCATCCAACATTTTTTTTTTAAATCTGACTTGCAGTTCACGATTCCCGGAAGCAAGAATGCAATGCATCATGTGTGCCTTCTCCAGAAGAGTGGAGCTTCGCGTGTGCTCCGTGTAGCAGCAGCAGCTGCTGGCGCTCCACTTGAAGCGAAAATCTTCGCACGAATTGTTCTAAGAAACCTCGAGCAGCATCAGACTGAAT
Organism: Perilla frutescens; assembly: GCA_026008535.1. NCBI lineage: Eukaryota > Viridiplantae > Streptophyta > Magnoliopsida > Lamiales > Lamiaceae > Perilla > Perilla frutescens. The sequence continues at coordinate 38,991,108 of BRKX01000012.1, forward strand.
CGTCGCTCTGAAAATCCCGACGTACAATTCATCCGCGGGTCAGTGTTCTTCAGTAACGTGGCCAGCATAGGTTTTATGCTATTTTCCTTTTCTAATATTTTTGGGGTAAAAAAAAAAGAGGAAAAAATCTTGAAGACGAGATAACAGTATTTTTCTGGGATAGATAGGTACAAAGGCTAAAATCCTTGCATTTTCTGGTTTTTTTTATTTTTTTATTTTTATTTCTGTGGTGACATTATAGCTATGAAGTTTGAGAAAGAATTGCATATAAAAAATGCACACTTAAAAGCAAACGTTACATATTTATATTTCTATGAGTAGGAGGGAGTGTCCTCTATTGTGGGTTTTATTTATTTCGAGTTGTAAGATTAGGTGATTATTTGTCAATAATCTATATGTGATATGAAATTTGTGATTCTACATACGTTATATTTTGGATATGCGAATAAAATGGAAGAGAGGCACGAATGCAAGTATATTCTCTATTAATTTGGAGAAATGTGTGTTTGTAAACAAGTATATTTTTGTTGTTAATCGAACTCCAGAATTATATTCAAGATGTAAGTAACAGAAATTAGAAGAACATAGAATATTAGGGAAAATAATTTTATTCATCGATGTAGATTCCATCTATGTCTACAAAACATTACAAAAAATATATAGGGTTAGAAAGCAAAATCTTAGAGTAGGGAACAAGTAATGTCCATATATAATAAATATATTTATAAGACTCTCCCTTGGACATTACGACGTGATGTTCATGTCTCATTAAAAATCTCGCTGAAAAATCTTGTAGGAAAAAATCAATCGAGGAAAAGAGTACATGGCACGTGTATATTTAATTATTTATGTGTTGCATTAGTTGTTTCATTAAAAACTTTCGCTAAAAAACTCTAAAATTCTATGGGAAAAAACTTCCCTAAGGAAAAAAAACTTAGTAAGAGAAAATGAGTACGACCATTTAGCCTTTAAGGCATAATGTAGACCTCCAGGCCTGACCTTTAGGGCATAATCTTCTAGATTTTGAACCCCTCAAAATAACAATCATTGGAGCTAACTTTAAATTTTCACAGCTCTTCAAGAGTTCATATGGGTAAAGTAACGTGTTACATAGGTAACTTAACCCACACACTATTTATTTGTGCAACACTACTATATTGTCTCAAAATAGGTAATAGGGGATAATATCACTCGTCGCAATACCACACAAATCATGAAAATAGGGGATAATATCACTTGTCGTAATACCACATAAATCATGAATGTGAAGTATGGATACTAAATATTATTTTGAGGTGCTTATATAATGTAACAGTCTTTCAATGTCTAATAATGTATGAATCCATGAAATAAAATAATGTCACTATAAATAAAACAAAACCAGTTTCAAGTATGGCAATATGGGGACCGAACATATAGCCAACATTTAAATTTTCACCAATGTCCAATATTTGTTTATTTCAACAAATAATATTTATAACTTGAAAATAATGGAGGATATAGTAAACATCATGCTAGTGTCTCATTATAGAAAAACATTAAATATTGCTAGCAAATTATGTCAGCTAATCTTGCCAAATAAAATATTATAAGGAACTTCTGGTATTAAAATATCTTCAATATTATCTTTGAGTTTATATCAATACACATTTACTTCAAGTGATCTAACAAATATTAGTGTGCTAAATGTAGGGAAAAGAGTCAAATACACCCTTAATGTTTTTTATTATGATCAAGTAAGTCCTTAAAGTTTTTCGGTACAAATAAACCCTTAATATTGGTAATTAGTAACATGCATGCCCCTCGCTACTATTACCATTCCAAAATAGTTTGTGCCAAGTTTTCTCTTATTTATTTTAATTTTAACCAAATTTCTCCATTTTCTCTATATATTTTTTTATAAATTATGTCAAAGTATTATTATTATTATTATTATTATTATTATTATTATTATTATTATTATTATTATTATTTTAAATTAATTATTATAATTACTACTGCAATGTTTTTGTTTTTATTTTTACTTAAATTAAATTATAATTTATCTACTACCCAATAAAAGAATACCGTAAGTAATTATCCCTGATATTGAACTTTGACAAATTTAGTCGGAACATGCTATCCAATAAATAATAAGGAGACAATTATACCAATAGAAATATTTGAAGTATAACAGTAAACATTTTCTAGCTTGATAATAATAATAATAATAATAATAATAATAATAATAATAATAAATCATTTTAACTAAGAATATCATGTGTGTTGAGAGAGTATTAGTTTATTTGGTTTAGCTTTATTATTTTTAAAATTGAAATAAATAAATCAAATTAAAAAAAAAATTCATAACAGAACAAAATCAAATTAATTTGCCCGTAAATAACTGAAAAAATGAAATAGCTTATTTTCCGGTTAAAACTAAATGTGCATTTAATTAATACTATTTTTAATAGTAACAGAGATATATAATTTGATATTGGGGTGGACTTGCATGCAGCAAGTCTCATATATGGTATTTCAGACGGGCCGGCCCAATACAATTCGGATCCAGCCCAATAGAATTCAAACCCAACCCTAATCTAAAAAAAAAATTGCAACTCAAGCCCAAAAGAAAAAATAAGCGAAGCTCATCTCACACCTCATCTCTCCCGATTGCGGAGGCCATCATCGCCGCCGTGAACTTTGCCATCATCACCGCCGACAACCTTCAAATATCACGTCGTTTCCATCGGTTAGGGTTTGCGGCCACAGCAAAGACTGAGTCGACGCCACAATTAAGGAATCTCGAAGCTAAAGTCATTCAAAATTTCACCTGCAAATCTGAATTCGATTTGGATTCATCCAAATTGAGGTAAAATCAACTATGAGAACATCATTGGAGTTACTTTTATATAGTTTGTGTTGAAATTCTGATTTTTTATTTTTATTTTTTAATTCACTGTTAGGATAAAAAATGGATGAACAAGCTGTTTTGGTAGATAATGAATTAGATATAGTTATTCTTGACAAATCTGGGGATGAGGATCATGAATATACTCACGAAAACGAAGGCAATATTACATTGATTGAAGCAGGTCATATATCTAATCTTATGTATTTCAAGACTTTTACATACTGTGGTACTTTATTTTATAGTCTTTGTTACTTTTTTATTATACAGTGAATACGTTTGATGTCAGTGGTTCTCTAATTGGTTTCAAGAGAGAGAGTTTTGTAGAGATGTATCAATTATACTGTCTACATGCTCAGGAAGTTGGATTTAGTGTCAGGAAAAATACTCAAAGGCACAATAGAACTGGTGCTGTGACAGAGAAATATTATGTTTGTTCAAGTGAGGGAGTTAAAAATATTGCAGAAATTGCTCCCTTGAGCAATCAAGAAAAAAAGTGGAGACGGAGAAGAAATATTACACGCACAAATTGTAAAGCATCATTGAGGGTAAAGAGAGACCAAGATGGATTGTTTGAAGTCATTGAACATGTTCAAGAACATAACCACGAGCTTTCTAGGAAGGAATGGAGTCACAGACATAGATCTCAAAGATCAATTACAGATGACAAAGCTGTTCGTATTGAAGACATGATATCTTCAGGCATGAGAGCAAGTGACTCATATCGATATATGGCAAAGGAAGCAGGGGGAGAGCATTTGGTTGGTCATACGATGAAGGATCACTTGAATTTTGTAAACAGGATGAAGATGGGTACGATTGAAGTGGGGGATGCACAGAGTTTCATTGACATGTTAGCTCAGGATGCCACTGAAGATGAACACTTTTTTTATAGATTTAAGTTGGATAGTGATGGAAGACTATCGAATGTTTTCTGAAGAGACTCGATGATGTCTGAAGATTATGACTTGTATGGTGACGTGGTTGTCTTTGACACAACCTATAGGACCAACAGATACAACATGATTTGCGCGCCCTTTGTTGGACTTAATAACCATAAGAAGAATGTAATGTTTGGGTGTGCATTCTTAACGGACGAGAAGATTGATACATTTCAATGGTTGTTTGAGGTTTTCAAGAAATCGATGAAGCAGAAATGTCCTGTGACAATATTCACCGATCAAGATCTTGCAATTACAAATGCACTGTCAAAGGTATACCTGTTACCCTTTCTGTGATACGTTTCTTATTAGTACATGATACCTGTTGCGCAAAGTATTAAATTTCTAGAATGATGCACAGGTCTTTCCAGATGCAAGACACCGACTGTGCATATGGCATTTGTACCAGAATGCCGTAAGCCGTTTTGGGAGATTGAAAGGCAACAAGGCCTTCAATGATGCTTTTCAGAGATGTTTAACTGGATGTGTTGACAAAGAAGAATTTGAGCAATGTTGGACATCAATGGTGTCAGTTCATGGATTGGAAGGTAATAGTTGGTTTGCACGACTTTATGACTTGAGAGAGAAATGGTGCACCGCGTACAATAAGGACTACTTCTCAGCCGGAATTCTTTCTTCCCAACGGAGTGAGAGTACGAATAGTGCAATCGGATTCAAGGCAAGCAAAGCTACAAATCTGCACGAGTTCTACACAATTTTTAACAGAACAGTCCAACGATGGAGAAGCCGAGAACAAGCAGCTGAATTCGAATGCTCAAGAGTGATACCAACCTCGCGTATACCCCTGATAGGAATACTGAAGCATGCTTCTGAGGTATACACACTATCTGTGTTCACTGATTTTGAGGATGAGCTATTGAAATCTATATCGTCAACTGTTAGTGTGTTGGGTGAACAATTTGAAGTTAGAGTGTATGATGTTCAAAATCATGATGATAGCTCTGCTCATAGGGTGAGTTTTTTCCATGGGCAAAATTTCATAAGCTGCACATGTAGAAGATTTGAGGAGTATGGGCTATTGTGTTCTCATAGCTTGAAAATATTGGACAGAAATTCAGTGCACCAAATACCCATTCGTTATATTATGAAAAGATGGACAAAATATGCGAAAAAGGACTTGTGGGATAAAGTTGCAAATTCAAGTGATCGAATTGCAGAGGCGATCACTTCCAACAGTTGGAGGCATAAGATGGCAAGGCAGTACTACAATGTTCTTATCAAGGCTCAAGAAAGTGAAGATGCCAGAATGATTATAGAAGAGGGATCTAAGAAGATATTTGAGGCTGTTGAAGAATTGAATATAACGGAAGCTTTGATACACGACACCGATGTCTCCTCATCATGCATGACCGTCCTTGATCCTTCCAAAACAACAACCAAGGGGAGAAAAAAGAAAATTAAAGGACAACTTGAGAAAGGCAGAAAGAAGAAGGCAATTGACACATCAAATTCAGTTCAGTTGGATGAGTTTGGATCCAAAACTCCCAACCCTCGATTGTTTTAGATTAATCTTAGGTTGATACCTGTCTTTATCATACTTCGTACTTTTTTTCTTCCCACATGGTAATTTTTTTTGCATCAGACTCATGTTTTGCTTTACTTTGACATTCTTGGAACGATGATTGTTTTAGATTAATGTAAACTTGATACCTGTCTTTATCGAACTTGATACTTTTTTTCTTACCACATGGTACTTTTTCTTGTATCAACTCATGTTTTGCTTTAATTAGATTTTTTATAGTAGTTGATACTTTTTTTCTTACGACATGGTACTTTTTATTGTATCATACTCATTTTTTGCTTTAATTATATTTTTTACTGTTGGGATTTTTTTCCCCATATACAAGGATTTGTTGATCATTAATTTATGATAGTTTCGTTTAATTATTTAAAAAAGCACATTCAAAATAAAGAGACTACAAAAAACATAAAATGGTACTCTTTCATTTATCGCGTGGTACGTTTATGCTCTGCACGTTATACTATTATTATATCTAAACAAGAACCATGTTTATTTAAAATCAGGTTATGAATGATAATTAAATATCTAATTTACAACTAAAGTTGAAGCAAAAATATTTCTGAAACACACGATAATTTTTTGTTGAGCATACAGTGTGGACAAAGTTACATGTCCATTGGTACGTAATTTCACATTAGGTGATACTTTTTATAAGCTTAACATAATATGATAAAAAAAAATACAATAAACTGTAGCATAAAGAAAGCTCATTTTCTAATGATCAAAAAATATACACAAACTACATGATAACATAATTCTCAAAACATTCCAGACATCCAATCTATTCATAATATCTAAAACCCTGACCAATATATCCAAACAATTGTATTCTTAAGCAGTTACATAAACGAGAGTATTTTGATATCAAACACAGATCAACCTTAATTATAACATCAAAGTATATGTCATCCCACAACATCCCACCAAAAAAACATCATTCAAATACAAACACAACATCATTTCTTCTTCTTGTTCATGAACTCCAGCACAGATTGGTGAACTTGAAACCGCATGTCGTTCGTCCCTGAAAGTAAAATCCGAGCACAATACAATGCCCGTAACTTTCTTCTACCAGACGACTGCAAACATAAATTTAAACATTTCAATAAGCAAAAAAAAACATGAAGCAGAAAAGAAAAAAAAAATTAATTGAATGAGTCCGACCTTCATCAAATCGTTGCACTCATACAGTTTGCCTTCGAAATTTTGCATCTAATTCATCACAAAAACCCCACAATCGAAATTACTTGAAGTCTTTTGCCACTCCAGATCAACGTTTACTAGAGCAAAAGACTTCAATTCCGATCCTCGAGGATGACCAATCTCTTCCAGAAAATCAGCAAGCTCTGCATGCTACACCAAGAAAATCAAGATAAATATCATGTCAACAACAATAAAATTAACAGGACAACAAAATAAACAAAAATAGCAACATATAATGCTTACCAACAAACTTGTCAGCTTCCAAAACAAAGAATCTGAACCCAAAGAACGCTTCAAATTGTCCAGAAAATGAACCAATCTTTGCCGGAAATCAATCACCACCACGAAAAAATGATCAGAAGAATGCACAGGGAAGTACATCAGTTCAGCAGTCTTTGCTCCATTGAAAGACCCCATCAGCTGCAAACTGAAACTCCAACTCCCCCTCAACCCTTTCCTCTTGGCTTCAACAAGATTCACCATCTTGTCCTTATCTGACTTGCCACATTCCAACTCATGCAAAAGCCTCAACAAATCACCTAGAAACAACTGATATGCAAAAAGAGAAAAAAAATTAAAAAAAACAAACAAACGCATACATGTGCACGCAAAGAACAAGCAAATAATGAAAAAAAAATTCCTTTATAAACTTACTGAACATTGGCCAGTGAAGTACACCTTCAACTGATCCCTGTCAGCAATAACGGCATTGTGTTTCTCCAATTGATCCAGCAGCAATGCCCATACATCAATGACATTTATATGGATATACGAGCTGTCTTGCAGGGATTGTATGACCGAGAAGGACAATAAGAAACTGCCCCTACATGAGAAGACAATTGAACTGCAAAAACAAATTATAAATATTAAAAGATCACTCTGTAATGAACAAAATAAACAAAACGAACAATAAACACAGCTTACTCGATTCCTCCACGGTGATTATGAAAAACATAATCAACAACATGTTTCTCTTTTGCGCTGAGTTCCTTCAAATACCTTTCATTCTTTTTCAAAAATGCAGACCTGAACCCAACTTTCTCATCGACTTCCCATTCATCATTTGAAACAAACCACGGGCCAATAGGATCAATATCAAGATTTTGCGTCCCATTTGGACCAACAAACTTGAAAACTTCATCAACAAAAGAAACATCTACATCATAAAAATAGATCAATAAATACATACATAGAAATAAATGACACAATAAAAATAAAAACTCTAAAAATTACCATCATCATCATCTGGCAAAGATTCTTTCTTCCCATCATCTGAAACTACAGCATTTCAAACTCATTAGTTCACAAAACATGTATATATATATATATATATATTTCTTTAAAACATTTCAATAAAACAGATATATAAAATAATTATGGTGAATGTATTACCACATCCGGCAGCATCATCAGTACGAGCTCCTTCAAATCCAACAGTGACAACTTCAACTTGATTTGCAACTCCTTCATTTCCAACTGCAGTTCCATTCCCGCTTGTAAGATCCTTACACACAGCATCAATCAAAGCTTCAGTTGAATCCTCATTCACATCACCAACAGGTGAATGAGGTGCATGTACGGCAAATGTTGGATAAGAAGACTTGCAGTGCTCCTGCATAGCCTTGAAGGACGCTACAACTTCATCTACAAGACAGCAAAACTTGTCCGATGAAAAATAATCATCGCTATCAGACAGGGGCCCCCCTACACAAGAAGATGAAGACTGATATGGATCACGTTGCTTAGAACACTTTACAAAATCTTCTAAGCGTTCCATGTGAGCATGCGTAATCACATTCAGGTCCCTCTTCAATAAGAAAAAGGACTCCTCAAACCTCTAAAAATAAGTGGAACAAGAAAATATTAGTTCACACTTCATGAAAAATAATATAAATTAAAAAAAAAAGCAAGGAACAAAAAAAAAAGATAATACTAACATCTTGAGAAACACGATGAATCTCTTCATCAGTTTTTTCATTTGGAGGAAGCAAATAATGAATATACCTCCCCGCTGCATCAGTCCCGTACCTCACAGATGGACCACTACCCTTACCATCCACATGTATACCCTCAGAAGATCCAGCAGCTCTACCTTCATTACAACTCACAGGATAGACACCATTTACAAACTCCCCCTGACCATAACCTCCTGCTTTTGTCTCCTCAAGCAATCTCTTGTTAAATTTTGAGGCATTCCAATGCCTTATCAAGGGCTGTGTACTAGGTTCTATGAAACCCCTCCACTTTAAACGATGCAAGTACAAAATAGGAAGCACAAGAACACAACCAATCACATGCTTTGTATCCAGATTTTTTCTGAAGTAAACAATTGCTCTACACAACTTGTCCAACACATAAGAGCACCAATCAAAGCTTGAAATCCTATGAACCTCAACTACTGATTTTATCAGATTAAGATGAGTCGTCCGATTCATAGTAGGAGCAAAGAAAACAGACATAACATATATCACAAACAAACGTTTGAAATCATCACCGCCATCAGCCAAACACGGATCCCCCAATAAACTACGAACACCAGACACTGTCATAAGCATCTTTTCAGAATATTTCTTATTCCACTCACTAAGAAAAGACTTTATGAATGGATCATTCCTACCCTTCTCTACATCACTACCCTCATTTCTAGGCAGTAAAAACACATCACATATATCATCTGGGGTGACTACAAACTTATCCCTATTATCAAAACACATCAACCGAGTGTCTGGATTAAAATGCTCAACAAACCAATGCACATTTGACCAAGAAACTAATGCAAAATCTTGAAAGAAAAGCAAACCCCCAAAACCAATATCTTTTACAGCCTTTTGCTGCTCCTCATTCAGTGAACTCATAAGAGAATAGATTGAAGAGGGCCGAGATTTAAATACATAATCATTTCCACTGCAATAAAAAATTCAAATAAAAAAGAAACATAATTTACAATCTGCAACATAAAGGTACTAACCACATGCATAAAAAGTACCACTGAAGTCACATAAAGGTACTACTTATGCATGAAACCAACAAAAAAATATACAGGCAAGACCCGAGACTTCCGGTGAACCCTCCACTGCCCCTGCTATCCAGGCTACTCACACGAGGAGACCCACAGGGGAATCCAGACGAACTGGACCGTAAGCAGAGGGGCAGTTCGAGCACTTGGCTCACGGGCATTGAATGCCAAGGTTCACAAGAAGGTGGGGATGTTTTTTCACAAAACAGGGATACTTAAGCATGTATAAAATGATACCCATATAACGCAAAGGAAAAATAAACATAAAGGTACTAACTACATGCATAAAGAGTACCACTGAAATCACATAAAGGTACTAATCATGCATGTATAAAATGATGCAAAGGAAAAATAAACATAAAGGTACTAACTACATGCATAAAGAGTACCACTGAAATCACATAAAGGTACTAATCATGCATGCATAAAATGATACCCATACAACGCAAAGGAAAAATTAACATAAAGGTACTAACTACATGCATAAAGAGTACCACTGAAATCACATAAAGGTACTAATCATGCATGTATAAAATGATACCCATACAACGCAAAGGAAAAATTAACATAAAAGTACTAACTACATGCATAAAGAGTACCACTGAAGTCACATAAAGGTACTAATCATGCATGTATAAAATGATACCCATACAACTCAAAGGAAAAATAAACATGAAGGTACTAAATACATGCATAAATAGTACCACTGAAGTCACATAAAGGTACTAATCATGCATGTATAAAATGATACCCATACAACTCAAAGGAAAAATAACCATAAAGGTACTAACCACATGCATAAAAAGTACCACTGAAGTCACATAAAGGTACTACTTATGCATAAAACCAACAAAAAATATACAGGCAAGACCCGAGACTTCCGGTGAACCCTCCACTGCCCCTGCTGTCCAGGCTACTCGCACGAGGAGACCCATAGGGGAATCCAGACGAACTAGACTAGACCGTAAGCAGAGGGGCAGTTCGAGCACTTGGCTCACGGGCATTGAATGCCAAGGTTCACAAGAAGGTGGGGATGTTTATCACAAAACAGAGATACTTAAGCATGTATAAAATAATACCCATACAACACAAAGGAAAAATAAACATACGGGTACTAACTACATGCATAAAAAGTACCACTGAAATCACATAAAGGTACTACTTATGCATGAATAAATTACCTCATTGTTTTTTCTTTCTTATCGACACAAGATGTGTCAGAAACTTTCCTTACCGACTTCTTCTTTGAACGACTGCTTCCTGCACAATCTGATGGGGTATCATCACACTTTTTCCGCTTCTTAGTCTTCATCACCTCCACAGACCTGAAACAGTAAAAAAAATTAGAATCATATCATAAAATAAAAATTAATACCAAACAAAACAAAATAAATTCAAATTTAAAATAACTTTCATAACATATACCTGACTGGTGATTTCCCTTTCACAGCTTTCTTGAACTCATTCTCAGCGTCAGTATCAGTGTGATTATCTGCCTCCTCAGATTTCATTTCCTTCTTAGATTTCCTCGTCATTTTGGAAACCTACAATACAAAAAAAGTACCACTGAAATCACATAAAGGTAGGAGTTCACAAAATAAATTACCTCATTGTTATTTAACAAAACATTCCAGTTCTCATAAATTTATCATACATATGCATGTATAAATTCATACCTAGGCAGCTCAAATTTTCATAAAAATTTTGATACTTAATTCATGCATGAAAGAGTACTTATACATGAATAAATTGATACTTATGCATGCATAAATTGATACCCGTACACCTCAAAGGGAAAAAAAAAACATAATTCACAATCTGCAACATAAAGTACTAACTACATGCATAAAAAGTACCACTGAAATCACATAAAGGTACTTATGCATGAATAAATTACCTCTTTTTTTTTCATAGAACTCTGATACTTATGTATGAATAAATTGATACCATACAACTCAAAATTTCATACCAGTGTCCTACTTATACATATATAAACTCAAACCACAGAGATTCAACAACTTTCAACCACCAACACAGAGAAAACCACCAGATCAGAGACACACAAGCAGAAACCAAGAAAAAATATACAGGCAAGACCCGAGACTTTCGGTGAACCGTTCACTGCCCCTGCTATCCAGACGAACTGGACCGTAAGCAAGGGGACAGTTCGAGCACTTGGCTCACAGGTATTGAATGCCAAGGTTCACAAGAAGGTGGGCCAAAAAAAACTCACAGAGATCACAGAAGAACAGAAAAACAACAAATCCAGGCATCTTCTAGAGATAACAAGCCGCAAAACAGGAAGATAACAAACATAAAAATACTCAATAATTGAAGAACACATAATATATATAAATTAACACCAAACCAAAAACATACATATTGACAAATCTCACCTCTGATGTCACCAGATTGAAGATGAAATCGGAAAAATCGGATATGAACTACTATTCGACAGAAACAATGGCAGAATCTCCAACAAATCTTCGGCGAAGTACCGATCTCCCTATTCTCGCGCGATTCTTAGATCTAGGGTTTTGGAAAAAGAAGAAAATCGATCTGAAATCTCCGTCGCTATGCACAAACTAAGGTTACTAACCAAAAATCTTCATCGATTCTTAGATCTAAGGTTTTGGAAAAGGAAGGAAATTGCTCTCAAATCGCCGCCGCTATGCAGAAACTAGGGTAGAAAAAAAAAGCAGAATGAAAATACAAATATGAAACGGTTTTTTTGTTATATATATGACGGGTCGGATAAAACCCGGATCCGACCCGTCTCACATAATGTTATTTACATCTAGCTGCACACAAGTTTTTGCGTTTGATATTTCGTTGTTGTTGTTTTTTTTATCAAAAGAAGAAGTGTGTTTGGGTGTCAATAATTTTTAATGTCATAATTATAATAATTAATTTATGATAAATAAAACTTCTAAAATAAAATGTCCGAAATATTCTAATAAGTAATGTTTTTCATAATAATAATAATAATAATAATAATAATAATAATAATAATAATAATTTTGACATGTTTTATAAACAAACTACAAATAAATTAGAGAAAACATGATTATAAATTAAAAATAAATAGAAGAATCAAAAAAAAATTTTGGCACAAAGCTATTTTGGAGTGGTAATAGTAATGAGGGTCATGAATATTATTAATTACGAACAATAAGGGTTTATTTGTACCTAAAAAAAACTTCTGGGGCTTAGTTGATCCTAATAGAAAACATTAGGTGTCTAGCTATTTGACCATTTTCCCACTAAATGAATAAACATATTCATAGATAAAATATCCCAAATCTTTTTCAGGTAGATTGACTAATGTATAAAATCACATAAGGGGATACTTGATCAGGTCGAGACAATACTTGGTGTTATCCAAGTCTTTTATTTCAAATACTTCGTCTTTGCCGCATGAGTTAACTGTTCTTACAATAGATGTTACGATGTTATACAAGAAAAATTTAATGACCCATACAAATATGCGGTCACAACGTCTATTAATTGCATATCCAATACTAAAATTACTGTCAAAGATATTATATATGTAGCGGAACATAATGTTATTGTTAATAGGAGAATATAATTTATTGAATTTTGGTCTCTGGGTACACCCATAACTCCATAAGCTATAACCTCGCTTTATATCTCACCACTTATTATGTCATTTCTGTTTCATAGAATCTCACCACTTATTATGTCATTTCTGTTTCATAGAAATGTTCATTTGTGTCCTACTGGGATAATAATTATTTAATGGGTTGAGCTTTGTCTTAATTGCTACTTTTTCATTTCAGCGTACTTCTGACACATATTAGGTTATGAATCCATATTATTATAAAAGCAATTATAGAGACAAATAACTGAATAAGTTGTCGACAACTATGATATTTATGCATAAAGTTTCTCCCATATTTATGAAATATATGATACATTCAATATTAAAATTAACCAGATTTTTTTATCATTTCCCATAATATTTCAATCTAGTTGTTCCGCAATCTCATTATTGTGATTATTTGATACACACACAAATATACTGAGATTTTCGTCTTCGGAACGATCCTCTTCAGGAAGTTTTAAGAGTTAATTTTATTTTCTGCGTATTTTACATTTCAAATACTTTTTCGTCTTGCTTCTAGCATTGAGTAATTTAAATATATGTGGATCTTCCACTAGTTGTAATGAAAATGTATGATTTTTAATCACTCATTTATGATAATTTTGGCAGTTAATAATACGTCAAATTTCCAATTGATGTAGTGCGTGAAATTAAATATTTAGTTCAATAAAAAATGTATCAGCATTATTTCATTCATATCTCCCCTAATGCCGATAAATGATTATAAAATCAACGTACCAATAAACTGATCCCCAATTATTGGCTCTAAATGTGTTAGATATGATAGAGTACTATTTGCTTTTCATTTATTAAAAAAGTCAATATAGGTACATTTTGGTGGTGATAAAAATAATTCGCAGATGTGAAAATATTTCTTTTGTAATTCACGCACTAATTTATGTAGGGGGTCGTCCAAATACTCATGCCATAATTTTGGATTTTTAAATTTTAAATTTATCACAACATGTAATTGTTTGATTGAATAAATGTATAATATAACCTTAATAACTTTTGAAACTCGACTGGAATAATATTCAAATCCAAATAAATATAATATTTAACAAATACTACATTAAAAAGATCACATTATGTTATCAAAAACATTGAACCATGCTCAAGTAATCATTGACATCACCATTTAATTTTATTTGCTACTAGCAAAGTGACATAATTGAGTTATGTTTCATAACTTTGAAATTAATACATAAAAGTCAACTTCAACAACTTCTAGGGGAACTTTATTAGTCATTAGTCCCCCCTCAAAAATATATATTTTTTTAGTTATATAATTATTATGAATGATTTAATTGAAAGATCCTTTAGGGATTGTATTTTTCTACAAATTTGGATCTAAATGAGATCAAAATGAAATTATGATATGCTTTTTAAAAGCAAAGAAAATAAGATAATCCAAATATCTAAAGTTCAAATCTAATAATTCCCATAATATGGTGTGATCAAAACAAATTGTTGTCTACTGATGTCAAGTTGTCAACCCTTCTCAAAATTTAATTTTACATAAAGTAGTCACGGTAAAGCTAATGCTTCTTAATTATGGATCATAAACATATGCACAAATTCATGCTTGATATTATATTGGAAATACAAATTAAAATGCATTATCAAAAATATTAATAAAATTTCATTAAGAGAATTATGCAATTTGTGTCCTCTTTGCAAATCATGCATCCATTCAAAAAAATTTCATTAATTAATAATCACCATCAAGCATATAACTAGATACCAACAAGTGGATATAAAATATCTAGTTTAACATAATTAAGAATTCACGATTTTTTTTTCAAGCACTAGGAAGCATCCATTAAACATAAGCAATATATTAACAACTTTTTGGATCTTTCATTATCATTAAACGGAACCATATAATTATTAATAACGACGAGTCTCCAGACTTCATTATGGGTCGTGCTAGACATTAGTTTGAGTTACATGATATAAAAAATAAATTCAATTTAAATTATAATTCTCACCAAAAATAACTTAACAAATCCAATTTAAATACAATCTATTTTATCAAAGGCAAGAGTGCTCATGTGATACGTAATCATGTCAATAAACTTATCATGAAATTATAATTATGATAGCATAATCATAATATATAATTCAATATATTAAGAATTCTCAGGATAAGCATGGCAGAAGTTGATTTTTTTTCTTACATGAAACAACCTTAATATCAAAAGCTTCATATAACTCTTAACTACTAATGAAAAACATTAAATTCATGTCGTCTTGCCATGTCAACATTCACAATATAGAATTTTATTGACATAATTGTTGAGATTTAACCCTCAAGAACAATCGAAACAAGATGATTTACTCAAGAAAAGAAAACTGGTGCAGAAAATAGAAAAGAACAAGAGAGTTATAGTGGTTCGATCATAACCGATCTGCATCCACTTTGGCATTTTCTTGACTGTATTCACTGCTTGGTTTGATGTTTTACAGATTACAATTGCTTCTCTATAGCTAGACTACACTATAGTATTTGCACAATTACAATCACACTCTTACTTTGAAGAAGAACTTCAGCTGAAAATATATAATACAAACCCTAACCCTAACAGATGGAATAACTACTCAACTGCTATTAACTAACTCAAGAAACAAGTAGATAACCGCTACACAACTACTACTCCAACTGTGAGGCAAATGCTTCAATCAGTTGCAGCAATACTCCATGCACCAACCCTTTATGATGCATGATTTCATGTGATAAGCTGATAAGCGTGCATACTCTTACCAAGATAGCTTATCACTCTTCTTCAGCTCGATCCCATCTTTGAACCTTCAATCTGATGTGCTGCTATTGAACAACAAACTTAATTTCATAATTTTGATTTAGAAGTTATCTCACAGGAAAGACACGATTCTTTCCTATGGCATATCTCTGAAAACAACTCAAACTCAATTGGCTAGAGACTCATGTTGATGACATGTTATAAATCGAACTCCAGAATCATACTCAAAATGTAAGTAGCAGAAAGTAGAAGAACGTAGAATATTAGAGAAAGATGATTGTATTCATCGTTGTAGATTCCGTCTATGTCTATAGAACATTACAAGATATATATATGGTTAGAAATCAAAACCCTAGAGTAGGGAACAAGTAATCATGTCCATATATAATAAATATATTTATAACAATTTTCAATTTGTTTGGGAAAAATGTACATTTGAATAACATCTTTTAAATGTTATTATGAAATATGAGTGCCAAGTAGCACCATTAGCGGCAGTCAAATTATTACGAAATCTTCTTATGCCTTACATCAAATTATTAAGTCTGAATTGAAGTATGTTAAGAGAGGAAAAGGAAAAATAAAAATAAAATAAAAAAGGAAACAGGGTTTAGTTTATTGTTACCGAATTTAATTTGGATATTTCATTATCTTTCTTTCGTAAAATTTACATATTAAAGTTATTAAATATAATCAACGCTAAAATTGATTTTGGGTTTGTTGTACTTTCTATATTGAAGGACATCAATCAATTTTACCTTTGCGTACATATTCTACATATTTATTAATTGATTAAAACTTTTGCGAGACCGTTTTATCGGTCAAAATTCGTAAGACGCGATAAAATTCAAATTCAAACTCATATGTGATAACATATTTTTAGTTTTATTAGTGTTTTTTATTGTATTTGAATTATAATTTTGACCGGCTTATGAATTTTCCTTTTATTTAGTTTATGCTAATACTCTGCTAAATTTTTTGGAAAACAAATACACTACGAAGTACATAATAATTTTAAGGTTTTTTAATTTTAATTTTTATGGAAGTAAATATTAAATAGTTTATCGTGGATTAAATTTTAGTTATCATATTCATAAATTGGAGAAAAAATGGAATACTCATTTGAGGTCAAATATAAAAGTATGAGTTATTTAGCCATACTCCTAAAAACATAAGTTTTTTTTAGCATTTATACTTTTACATTTTTTCCCTTTTATAACACTAAATACTCTCTTTCTCTCATTCATATATGTCTGTTTTCCTTTCTTGGATATTCCAATATATAAGCCGATTTCCATATATATTTAGCTCATTTACTAATATATACTCTTATTTAATATGTTTACATTTAGCATTAATTCATCATCAAAGAAATAAATGTGGGCATATTATGAAGTTTACTTGTTTAATTATCGTTTCTAATAAGTTTTTTAAATTCTAATGAAAAATTCAATCAAGCTATATGAATGAGACGAATGAAATAGTAACCAAATCGTGGATGCTTCGGCGAAAAAGAGTTTTTCTTTTTTTCTTTTTTTGATGATGAGGAAAATTGGAGTCAATAACGGCTCTAACTTGGATTTCTCGATTGCTAAATAATGACAACGTTTCTATCCGAGACTTAAATAATTTGCTTTAAAAAATATCAAATTTTTCACATTTGAATATTTTAAATTTGATATTTTGCGAAAGAAGTTGCAGTGAGGAGGTTGATATGGAAGTATAATTTATTACGAAGTTAAAGGGCATTTGCTTAGACTTCACTATTTTCATTTTACACGTTTCTCACTCATTAGTATATCATTTATTATTTTTTTATTTTTATTTTTAAAAGTAATGTCTTTGTCTGGGTGAAATAAAAAAAAAAAGTCGAAAGGAAATTAGTAAAATTTAAGAAAGCAACAAAACAAAAGTGAAGAAAAGGAATTATATGTAGGTAGAGATTGACAAGATTTGACAGCTCAGATTTTACTAAAAAACAGAATACTATTTATTGACTCCGTCACTTTCAAATAAAATCTAAAAAGATTTTGGCCCAAAACCATCGGAGAAACAAACCGTTTTCTCCTCCGCAACCGTTCACGCTCACTTACCGCCGGCACTTTGGTGGCCGGTGTTCACGACGACCCAGAATACTTATCAGGTTTTTTTTTTTTGTCATCATCATATGTAATCACATCCAACTCTCTCTCTCTCTCTCTTATTTTTTGGTGGTGGACTGGTGGTTAGTTACTTTCTTTGTTCTCTTTTGATTATGAAGGTTTTCTGGTACGTTTATTATTAGTAATGGGGGTTTTCAAATTCTTTTTACGTTTTTGATATTTTTGAATGTTGTTTATAAGGGGTTTTGATCAAACGATCAAGATTCTCTCTCTCTCTCGCTATGATCGTATTCTGGTTTGATTATTACTTTTATTTAGGCGGGAGGTTTCTTGATGTTTCATATTCCTTTTTCTTATTGTATGATGTTATTTATTTTGGGAATATGAACCTCAGGATTTAGTCCGTTGAGGTTTGAATTTCAAAGTTGAAAATTAAAGGTTTGAACAATCTACTTGCTGCTTACTCTGTTTCCAGTGCATAGTGTTTCTAGATGTATATGCACGTATGTACGTCTTCATTTACACGTGAATGTGGATTACTTATCTTTGTTCATGATTGAAAGAAGCAATTGACTTGCAACTCATACATTATATCTTGGTGGAAAATGGAATAGTTAGGCTTCTCTGTCATGTGATTTGTCATGCTTTAAATCCGACTTTCTGATTCTTTGCTGATTGTTCTGTTGTGTGTGGTGTGATTAACCAGGTGCTTTTTTCTGCAATTTGAAAAATAAATCAATTTTATGATCCTTAATTCCTTTCTAAAACCTATCATTACTATCATATTAGGTTCCAAAGCTTATGCTTTCTGCATTATATTGTGCTGCAGGTTCTATAGATATATGTGCTTGATTCATACACTCGATGTGGCCATATTGACAACTCAATTGGTCCTCAGTTTGAAATTGGAGAGACATAAAAGAAAAGATGGAGGAATATGGAGATTTTGCTAAACAACTTGAAGATGAGATTATGAACTGTACAAGTGAGAAGAAAGTTGGTAAAGGCTTTGTTGAAAGAACTGAGAAAATCCATAGGAATTCTAATAAGGAAGTCGACATCATGGAATGTTCAGAACATTCGGATACAACTGAGTGCTCTAGCTCATTTGACGACTCAGATTGTGGAGATGAAGGTGTTGATGATACTTTGGGCAACTCTGAAGTTTTATCAGGTTTTCATGGTGGCAACGAGTCAGCACTGAACTTCGATGGATCCGGAAAATTGTTTCCAGTGAGGTACTTATACTTCTCCCAGCACTTGTTTTTCTTGAATTTGTATTTCTGTAGTGAACTGAGCTGTCGAAGTTGAAGTATTTATCTTTTTTAGCCCTTTGCTGGAAGGAATTGAAAATTTTTAGGTTTCAAGAAATTTATACTTCTTCAAAGAATATTATGTGTAGGAAGTCTAAGAATGGAGATGCCATTTCATAACCAAACCCCCACACACATAGCCCTATTACCAATTGAATCCTTTAATCACGGCCATTCAAGCTGGTGGATCGAAGCCTTCAACATCTTGATTGTTGAGTAAAATAGTCTCTTTTCCTGTTTCATCTAGAATATGGTCCAGTGAAGGAACTAAAAACTGTTAATTTCATGCATTCTTGAAAACACTAAAAATCCATTTTCTTGTCAAGATTCTGTTCCTGCTTGTTGCATCTTTTTCATACATTTCTGAACCTTAGGAAGAAGCTATCTGCTCAATGGAGGTCCTTTATTCACCCTCTTATGTGGCGTTGCAAATGGGTTGAATTGAAAATCAAGAAGTTGGAGGCACAAGCTCAGAAATATGACACCAAACTTCAGGGGTACAGTCAGAAAAATCCGGTTCAATCTGAGAAATCTACATTGGAAGGCCATGGTCTCAATTCCCCTACCCTTCCCCAGAGAAGTGAGGTCCTGCGGAGGAAGAAAAGAAGACGAGCTGAAGCAACATATGACGTAGAATCATATATGTCACATCATAACCTTTTCTCTTATTATGGTACGTACAGCATTGTCTTCTTCCCTATCAATCCATGTTTGTTTATTTAGTTTTTGCCAATCAAGAATGTGATGCATTGCCTTTTTGCAGAACGTAGGAGTTATATCCGAGATATTTCTCACAATGTGTTGAAGAATCCTGGTGAGAAAAAATCTTATAGTTTATTTTGATTGTGCTTCTTTCATTGTAAACCAAGATTGATGAAGGTATTATGTTATTGCTAATTGTCATGAAATACATTTGGCTTGTGCTTTTAAAAGAATGTTTATAATCTAATCTGAGTTTAGTTCCACATAAAGCATTTTGCAGTCTGATGAATAAGTTATAATATTTTGCAGCAGATGCCCCTAAGGAAGTGAACAATGGTGTTGAGTTAAGCAATGAGGAAGTGTTCTGTGTTGAGGCTGGAAGCTGTGATAAGTTTGTGGAAGACGCTCTTCGAAAGATTGAACTTCTACATTCACGAGTGCTTAAGCTGAAGAGTAGAGCCGGCGAGGTAGTGAGTGAACATGCAGGGAAGCTCTCTTCTGCAGACGCTTTGAACCCGCCTATTTCGTTGAGCTTGCCTCCAAGCATGATGTACCAAAGGCCAGTGGAAACTTATTTAGTATCTCAGCTTATGTCGGAGTATAACTTTGGCGGTCTACTTTTGCCTGAAAGTGCAGTCCCAAGTAATGGCGAGGTTGTCACTGATGCAAATGGAAGCAAAAACCTTGATCATCTGGCATCTGCATATGAAGAAGATGTGAGTCTTTTGTTTATTAAGTATTTTCTTGATTTTGAATAATAGTAATGGTGGAACTGAAATCTTGATTGATTGTTGTGCAGGAATATGATGAAGAAATTCTGATTGATAACCTGAGGGTGCATAATGAGTTGAGGTATCTTGAGGAAGTGAAGATTCATTCCTTCCAGAGACCTTGGGTGCTCAAGGATGCATTGGGCAGCACAAGCATTCCTCAACCCCCTAAAACAACAGATGATCAACCACGACGTTTGAGTTCGAATCTTGCCAACGCCCTTAAAAGTATTAGCAAGAGCGGGAGGAGAAAAGGATGAAGAAACACTGCAATGTTTCGTAACTGTGGATATTGATTACCTTTTTTTGTTTTTTAAATTTGTATATTCTTCATTCGTTCCATTCATTAGTACATATCTCTTAGGTTGCAAAGGTCTCAAGATTTTGATACTGTTTTCGAGTAATGTATAGCTATGCAAAATTTTGGTAAATATCGTTTTTTTATGTAAAATATTTTAGAAATTATTGACTTTTGAGCTAGTAAAAATAATGTTTTTACATGTGAATGGATAGTCAGAATCTTATTGATGATGATGATGATGATGATGGTCTTATTTGTAAGCAAAAAAAGATCCTTCTAAGTACATCACCATCTCATGAGTTAAAAACTATTCTTCAGACTGAAAAGCTCAGATCACTTCCAAAAAATAGAAGTATATGCTTAATCTAAAAAATTTAAAAAAAAAGGAAGGAAAATAAGTCTTTAGCCGTTGAAGAACTCTCTGTGATGTGCACAATTATGAATTCAAGATATGAATCACTCCACATGCTGCATTCAGGCCTCCATGGCCTTTGTGCATTATCAAGCAAGTTCTGCCCTGCCTAAGGAACATCTTCCATGATAATTTGACAGAAGCAAGAGCTACCACCGCGGCCGAGGGGCCGTCTCATGGCTGCCACACCACGTAGAGGCATTGCTATTCCAGTTATATTGAGGATCAACTCATCTAACTCTCCATCACTCACCTTCTTCTTCATGAACTACAGTGAAAATATCCTTCTTTTCCGACTCTGATCGCACCTTGTTCGTTTCCGAAGTATCTCAAATGTACAGATTTAAGCTCCACTTGCTCTGCAATCTACATTGGGAAAAGAAAGACAGTGGTGATCCTGCAGTTCCATGTGCATCTGCAATTGATCCAAGACCAAACGCGTCACTTCCAAAAGTGGATGCCTGTTATCCCCAGCAACCAACTTCAGAATCTGGTTATTGATCTCAATTGTGCTACAGCACACCTCATTGTTAGCATCTCTGCTCCCTATCAACTTTTTGACTCGTTCCACGTCTATCCATCTCTTCTCAGCTGCATACAAATCCCTCAGCATGATGTAGTATTTATCACTAGGCCATCCCACATTAATCGCCTTTTTTACCACCTTCTCAGCTCTGGTAACGTCCTTAGCATGAACACAAGCAAACAACAAAGAAATTAACACGGTTTCAGTAACCTCATAAGGCACGCTCTCAATCAACATCTCAGCTTCTTCCACACATCCGGCCCTACCCAAGATGTCAACTAAACAGCCATAATGCTTGATTTTAGGAGAGTGACCGAACTCTTCCATTTTAAGGAACCAGCTTATTCCTTCCTCTACTAAACCACCATGGCTACAAGCTGATAAGACACCAACAAAGGTAGTCTTGCTTGGGTTAAACCCCTTTCTGTTCATATCCGCAAACACTTCTAATGCCTCTTTAGCACACCCATTGAGTGCCAAGCCATTAATAAAAGCAGTCCATGCACATGCAACTCTTGCTTGAACTTCATGAAAAACTATTCTTGCTTTGTCAATTTCCCCACATTTAGCAAACATGTCCACCATTGCTGTGGAAATTTCTGCATCCCTGTCCAATTTTTTCTTCTTCACAAATTCATACACCGAGTTCCCCAAATCCAGAGCACCCAAATGCGCAATAGCTGGAAGAACAGTAAGAACCATAATTTTATCAGGTTCGAACACTTTCCACGTGAGAAATTGCTGGAACAACAGTAACGCTTTATGGGATTGATTATTGTTGCAATATCCACCAATCATTGCACTCCAAGAACACAAATTCATGTTGGGCATGATATCAAACAACCGCCTAGCACGAT
The DNA here is from genome assembly GCA_026008535.1 of Perilla frutescens. Lineage (NCBI taxonomy): Eukaryota > Viridiplantae > Streptophyta > Magnoliopsida > Lamiales > Lamiaceae > Perilla > Perilla frutescens. The sequence continues at coordinate 39,014,071 of BRKX01000012.1, forward strand.
CTACATCACCAATGCTACTATACCCATGAATCATAGACGTCCAAGATGCTGCATCTTTCACCGGCATGGCATCAAACATCATCTTTGCTGATCTCATATCTTCCAATTTTACATACCCATCAATCAACATATTCCAAGATACCACATCTTTCTCTGGCATGCCATCAAACAACACCTTGGCTAATTTCATCTCCCCTAACTTTGAAAATCCCTTGATCATAGTATTATAAGACACAACATCTTTATCTTGCATGACATCAAACAACATTTTTGCTGAATGCATATCCTCTAACTGCACATACCCATCAATCAAAGTATTCCAAGAAACCGCATTTTTCTCTGGCATGGCATCAAACAACATCTTAGCTGATCTGATATCCCTTGACCTCACATACCCTTTGATCAAAGTATTCCAAGACACCACATCTTTCTCTGGCATGGCATCAAACAACATCTTTGCTAATTCCATCTCCCTTGACTTCACATACCCATTGATCATACTGGTCCATGACACCACATCTTTCTCTGGCATGGCATCAAACAGCATCTTAGCAGATACAATATCCCCTAATTTCACATACCCACCAATCAAAGTATTCCAGGAAACCCTATTTTTCTCTGGCATGGCATCGAACAACATCTTTGCCGATCTCATTTCCTCTAACTTCACATATCCATTGATCATAGTGCTCCAGGCCACCACATTTTTCTCTGGCATTGCATCAAACAATATCTTGGCTGATCTCATGTTCCGCAGCTTCACATACCCAGCGATCATAGTGGTCCAAGACACAATACTTTTCTCTGGCATGATGTCAAACAGCATTTTGGCTAATCTCATGTCCCCTAACTTCACATACCCATTTATCATAGTATTCCAAGACACCAGATTTTTCTCCGGCATGATATCAAACAACATCTTAGCTGATCTCATGTCCCCTACCTTTGCATACCCATTTATCATAACGCTCCAAGCAACCATATCTTTCTCTGGCATGGAGTTAAACAACATGTTAGCAGATCTCATGTCTCCCAACTTCACATAAGCATTGATCATAATACTCCAAGATGCCACATTTTTATCTGGCATGGCATCAAACAACTTCTTGGCTGACTTGATATGACCTAACTTCACATACCCTCCGATCAAAGTATTCCAAGATACCACATCTTTTTCTGGCATGTCATCAAAAAACATCTGAGCCGAGTTCATCTGTCCTAACTTCACATACCCATTGATCATGGTGGTCCAAGACACGACATCTTTCTCTAGCATGGAATCAAACAAAAGCTTTGCCGATCTCATATCCCCTAACTTCACATACCCACCGATCAAAGTATTCCAAGACTCCACATCTTTCTCTGGCGCGGCATAGAAAATCATCTCAGCCGATTGCATCTTCCCCGACTTCACATACCCATCAATCATAGTCTTCCATGACACTAAATCTGGCTCTGGCATGGTATTGAACAACGTCTCAGCTGATCTCATCTCACCCAACTTTATATGCCCATCAATCATCACAGTAAATGCAGCTTCATTTTTCTCATTCTCAGGCATCACATCGAAAATTTCTTTTGCAGTACCCAGATCTCCATCCTTGATATACCCATTCATGAGCGCAGTCCACGACGCAGAACTCCTCTCGGTCATTCCGTCAAAGACTTTTCTAGCAAAAGCCATTTGCCCTATCTTTCCATACATGTCAACCAACGCGTTAGCTACGTATAAATTTGAGTTAAATCCATATCTTAACACATGAGCGTGCACTTCCATTCCTATCCATGCCGATGAATTCAAGTTGCAACACTTGGTGAGAATGCAAAAAGTGTAATTATCAGGTACAAATCCTTGTTCCCTCCTAAGACAATCGTACAGGTGAATGGCTTCAGAGAACTGACGAGAGTAGAGGTAGGACTTCATCATGGCGTTGCATAGAGGAACATCGGGTTGACGCCGCATTTTATCGAACAGTTGGCGCGCGTGCCGAGCGCCGCGATACCGATCGGCAGAGGAGAGATTGGTGATGAGCATGGTGACGAGGTTGAGGTTTGTTTCGATGGCTTGGCGGAGCATGAAGGCGTGGATTTGGAGGAGGGTGGCCATACGGTGGGTTCTCTTTTGAAGGAGAGAGAAACACTGCCTCTCTCTCTCTCCCCATCGAGATGACGAACTCGCTTCCATTTCGAACTGAACTACATTTGCAATTTCGCTTGACAAAATTATTTTATTTTAGACCATATATTATACATTTATAAATATGTTTACTCTTAGAGCATCCGCACTGTGGTGAATATTTTAGGTACAAATTTTTTAATATGTACCAAAAAATAAGGTACATCATAATGATAGGTTAAAAAAAAGTACAAATTAGATAAATGGTACGTACCATTGTACCAAGTATTTTGAGGAAAAAAAAGTGTGATGTAGTTGAATGAAAAAAAAAAAGGATTTTGTGCAAATCTGCTCCGAGTTTACTATATAAATAATCAAATCCGGTTAGGATCAATCTAAACCGGCCCATTATGTATATGACTTAACATGCCAACTATTAAACAACTTATTAGAAATACAATACAGCCCGATCGAAATGTCACTGAATCCCCCGCTCTTCGGGGATGTCCTAAGCGCCGAGGAACATGTACTAGAGTGTATGTGTGACTCGTTTAGATCATGAGCTGGCACAAAAAAGAAAGAAAACCGCTTACAGTATGAATGATCAGTACCAATGAATATGATAGAATGGAAGAAGGAACTCTATGCCCACTCCTTTTTTTTATTCTTTCTCCTACTTCTCTCTCAACTTTTCCCCTTTTCTTTTTTCTCATTTCTCTGGAAAATTCTACGTCAAGGTAGTGCCTTTTCAATATAATAAATTTAATATTACATATATGCAACATTTTTATTTTTGCAAGAAATCAATTTTAGTGAAAGAAATATATCGACCACTAAAATTTTATTTTTACAATATAATATAATATGTTATATTATATTTTCAAATTAAAATATTTCACCGATGTCAATTTCATTAAAAAAATATGCCAATAAAGAATATTTCATTAAAATAATTCAAAAAAAATTAGTGGCATATGTGCCGAGATGGAAAAAAAAATTCAAACGCCTTATTTTTGCACGTTTTAACTCATTTTACCCCCTCTCTCTCTCTCCACCCACCTATTCATTTTTAATTTAAAAAATTTTAGAAAAAAAATTAATGATAGCTTTGATATTTTTATATCAAAAAAATAATATTTAAATAAAAATTAGTTAAATTATACATAAAAATAATATATATATATATATGTATGTATGTATGTATGTTTTATTAAATGCGTGATAAATAAGGTTATATATGTACCATATGTATAGTGGGTGATTTGAAGGGAATGAGTATTTAAAAAAGTAGATATATAATTTTTGATGTGGCGATGACGTGGTGGAGTTATGTACCAAATTTTAGGTACAATATAGGAGATGCTCGTAAGTAGCTAAATTTAATTATCAATTGCTTCTTATTAGCTAACTTTAGTCCACGCATTCACCAATATTACATCACAACTTTTTTAACAGGTTGGTTTCTAAAATATAATTAGGTTTACGCCAAAATAGATTTTGTGGTCATTTTAACGATCTATTATAACTTATAAGACTTTTAAAAAATATATGTTATAAGAATTTATAAAATAATTCATATTACATAATATATATACATATATACACGTATATGTATTATATTCTTTTCGGTATTGGAACCCTTCAAATATATTTAATTTTCAAGTATATAAACAAACTAGTATTGCACCTGTGTGATGCACGGAGAGTGGGGTACACATTTAAAATTTTATTAAAATATGATCACAATAAAAAAAAAAATATTGCTTCAATTATCGTACTGAAACAAAACTCATGCATAGTGTAAAATATAAATCATGAATTAAAGTATAATTTACATCTTCAATATAAATCATGAATTGGTAGAACATCCGTTACGTTGTATTTCTCGGGGTTCAGAGTGTTTTTCAACTTTTTCAATAATGTCTGTTATAATGAAAAATTATATATATTAGTAAAACAAAAAAATATAAACAATATAAACTGAAATTTTAATATTAAGTGTAGTTAATACCAAAAAGCAAACCTTTATCAAATGGACCAACTCTTGTAAATATGTGAAATCTCAAAATTGGAACATGTAGTGTGGAAAACCTTCATCCACGATGGGGATAACTTTCGTATAGAAAGAAGAGATGAATTTGAACAAATGTTGGGTTGTTCTATATTTCATCCTATTATCTTGTATATCGAAAAATTGAAAAGCGTATAAACCGCCTTCCACAAATTCGATATTAAACCGCTCGAGGTCTGACTTCCTCATGGTACCGTGTATATGGTCACCGACACGATCATGGAGAATTATCTCGAGAGTTGGTTTAGCATGCGATCTTCCATACGGTGGTTGTTCGTACATACGAACAACCCTAAGTTTCAATATCAATTCATATATGGAATGACCGGTTTCCCTAACCCTCTCAACTAAACTGAAAAATGGAGACATGAAGTTATGATTTGGAATGAATTAATTTCTTGTAAAATGCAATAGAGCGTTTGATTTGTATGCGTAGCATACGGATCTATTTATAAAATCGTACGAAGAAAAATATTTATGGTATGAATTGAATTTTTTGATGAATTGGATTTGTTCTATTATATATGGTTTATATATGTACACAAATCTCTAAAATATATGTGATAATATATCTTTAACGTGTGAAAATTAATGAGGATATATTCATATATATTATATTATACATTATACATATCATTAGTAGATTAATAGATATTATTAGATAATATTGCGGGGAATATCTTATTAATGTGGAGATGATTATACAACATTTACATTGAGATATTGCAAATTTTATAAATGAATTAAAAAAATTCATTTCACGAAAGTGCGTGTATTATCAGTAGAATTTTTAAGGGGAATATTTAATTAGATTAGGTTCATTATATGTGATTTATATATCCTCAATCCAATATTAGGTCCTAGATACCATTCTCATTTAATATTTCATATATTAATTCCTAATATAAATAGATATGGTGTGTGTATGTATAATCAAATTTATCCATATATAATATAAGTATATATACACAAATTCCTAATATTAATATTAATATTTCACGGTTGAGAGTTGTTCATCCCTAATATTAATATTCATATATTAATTCCTAATATAAATAGATATGGTGTCTATGTATATATATAATGAAATTTATCTATCACTAATATTATATGTATGTAATCTATATATTAAGAGAAAATATTAGCTTCCCGATTAGTATAAATAGATATGGTGTCTATGTGTATATATAATAAAAGTTATATATCCTAATATCTATCACTAAATTATACGTACGTAATCTATATATTAAGAGAAAATATTAGCAGCTCAATTAGGAATAGTGATTTAGGCGGGAAAAATTGTTATTTCTATTTCCGATAACTATCTTACTTTTAGATAATATATAGATTCATGTGAAAGAATTACTATCATTCAAATTAAAAGGGGTGATTCTATTCACAACCACCATTTTTCTCCTCACAATCTCTAAATTAATTAAAAAATACAATTTTTTATTTTCTACATATTTTTGCCCTAACAACCCTCATTATCTTCTTGGAGACCAAAGGTCACGGGTTCAAATCTCCTCAATACCACAGGTCGGATGTGTGAGTAAAAAAAAAAAAACCCTCATTATCTTAAAAATCCTAGAAAACTAAAATACAATCCTCAGATGCTAAATATATAGCTCCCACCTTAAAAAAAATAAAAGAAACAAAAAATAACTTTTTAAATAATCCACACTATTTGACGAGAATTCATTATTTATTTTCAATAATACAACAGCAAAAAATAATTAAAAAAACAACATAATCAAATGAATATATATCCAAAACCTATATATATATATATATTATTTTCCATCAAATACATGTATTCCTTGAGCTAGGGACCCGGGAGCAATTTTTATTGTACAAACCACTTTTATTCTCTCACAAATACTTGTAAACAGTGGTACAAATAGAAGAGAAAAATACTCTTAGGCATGTTCACTTTGAGGATATACAATTTGAAGGATAAATAGATTAGTGGATGAAATAGTAGATAAATTATATCCCACTCCCACCTCTTTTGACCAGTCTCATTGGTGACACCCACTCGGGTGTCACCAGAAACGACAAAAGTATTTTTTTAAATAAAAAAAAAGGAAAAAGTCACCAAAACTCGCAACCAGAATACCGATTATCCAACCTTTAGGTTGCATTAATTTCTTATACACGCGGCACCCTCTGATTGGGTGCCACTTAATTTTTTATATATATTAATTTAAAATTTAAATAATTTATATAATTATAAAAAAAATCAATATTCATAGTTTTTTTTCCTCTATAAATAGGGCCAATATTGATATGTTTTTACAAACAACTAAACTCTCTTTTTCTCACATATCTTATTTCACTAAATTCTCAATCTCACATTTCTTCTTCATTTTAAGTTATGGATCCAAATCACCCAAATTATTATCGTGATTCCCAAAAAAATTCAAAATTTGGAACTTATTTTCACCCACAAAATTTTTCAAATTCAGAAGATCAACAAAGTTCTCAGTATTATCAAAATTCTCAATTTTCACCAAACCTCACTCAAATTCCATCATCTGAAGAACTTCCCACCACATAAAATATCTCTCACAGTTTGTTTGGGAATGTTCAACCCTCAAACCAAAATCAGAAAGGAGCAAAAAATGTAAATTGTTCCGTGAAAGAAGATGTAACCCTTATGTCATCTTGGATCCACATTAGCACATACAGTGTGTGCGGAAAGAATCAAAAGAGGTCCGCAATGTGGTCACATGTGCATGAATTGTATCATGAAAGTCAAGCTGAAAATCCAGACGAGCTCAACCCAAGAAATATTGAATCAATGAAAGATCGTTGGAAACAACTTAGTGAAAATGCAGGCAAGTGGGTTGCTGCTTTGGAAGAAGCACATCGGAGAAAAAGAAGTAAAATGAGCCAGAAGGATATTGAGATGGAAGCTCATGCAATTTATGAAGCAAATGGCAGCAAGTTTCAAGACTTGATTGTTTATAATGATGTTATGAGTAAACATTCAAGGTGGGCTGCATCGTTTCATAACGATGCAACACGACTTCGTCCTGAAGATGATGAAGAAAGTGGTGGCAGCACCAAAAGATCGAGAACTTCTGTAGATGGGGAGTATAAAATTCCTTCAAATCCAGAAACTCCAACTACTGGAGGTTCGACTATTTCTCGTCCAACAGGTAGAGATAAGTCGAAATAGAAAAGAAAATATAAGGCAACACAATCTGGATCTGAAGTTGTTGTAGAACTTCGTGCATTGAGGCTCTATAGAGACAATGAAAATGAGTTAATTGCTAAGAAACTTGAATTGGAGAGTCAAAAGCTACAAATGATGTCATTGAAGATGGATAAAAAATTATTGAACACATTACTGGCGAAAGATCACTTATGTCCAGAAGACGAAGAGGTGAAACGCCAACTAATTGCTCGTCTATTTGGGCAAAATTAAATTAATATAATTGTAATTGTGAGATGTCTCTTCCTCACATTACATTAATGTGTGTTGTAATTGTGGGGTGTATCTTACTCACATATAATTAATGTCTGTTGTAATTGTGAGATGTCTTTTTCCTCACATATAATTCATGTATTTTATATATCTCTAATACTCTTATTTATTTCCCTATAAACCCACATACATATGTCTCAATCACATGCACCTGCCACATTATTTGCAAGTTGGTCATAATAATAATGATTCGTATGTCTTGCCAATTTATCTGCAAAAAATCACATGCATCTGTCACATTATTTGCAATGGATTCTCATGCTTTGGAAATTTTGTTCATATAATAATTTAAATTATGTTTACAAGTTGGTCATAATAATAATGATTTGTATGACTTGTCAATTTATCTACAAAAAATCACATACACCTGCCACCTTATTTGCATTGGATTCTCATGCTTTGGAAATTTTGGTTATATAATAATTTAAATTATGTTTACAAGTTGGTCATAGTAATAATGATTCGTATGTCTTGTTAATTTATCTGCAAAAAATCACATGCACATGCCACATTATTTGCATTGGATTCTCATGCTTTGGAAATTTTGGTCATATAATAATTTAAATTATGTTTACAAGTTGGTCATTATAATAATGATTTGTATGTCTTGTCAATTTATCTGCAAAAAATCACATGCACCTGCCACATTATTTGCATTGAATTCTCATGCTTTGGAAATTTTGGTCATATAATAATTTAAATTATGTTTACAAGTTGCTCATAATAATAATGATTCGTATGTCTTGTCAATTTATTTGCAAAAAATCACATGTACCTGTTTATGAACAAATTGAAATCACATGCAGGTTTTGTCAATTTATCTGCAAATAATCACATGCATTTATCACATTATTTGCATTGGATTATGTTTCAACTTAACTCTTTTTTATTATTTTGCATTGTCTATAAATATATTATGAAATACATATCAACATTAAACTCACACAAAAATCCTCAATATTACCTTTTTTTCTCTTCAATTTTCAATTTTCTTCAGAAAAATGCAGATTAATAAAAATGCTTCATTCGAATCCCACTCAAGTTCTGATGATTCGAATCCCAATGAACTTGATGAATGGGAAGAACGAGTTCATCAACAACATCATGAAGAGGATAATGTAATCTAGAATATGCTCCTAACTAATCCTCATCTGGTTGCAGGAGCTCAAACTTCTATAATTAGAAGAAGGTATTGTGATAGGGAACGTGAGATTGGTGAAGAGTGTTTGATGAAAGACTATTTTGTCTCTAATCCGATGTATTCTCCAGAGCTCTTTCGATGTCGATTTCGCATGCAGAAATCACTTTTTCTTTGTATAATGGATGTCGTTACTATCAATGATGAATATTTTCAACAAAGGCCTGATTGCACAAGTAGAAAAAGTTTTTCACCATTGCAAAAATGTACCGGAGCCATGAGGGTGTTGGCTTATGGGACATCACCTGATGTTGTTGATGAATACTTACGAATGAGTGCAACGGTTACAAGAGATGATGTCATCCATTTCGTAGACGGTGTCATTTCCTGATTTGGTAATACATACCTTAAACGACCTAATCAACAAGATTTGGCAAGATTACTCTATGTTGGGGAACAACATGGTTTTCCTGGCATGATTGATAGTATTGATTGCATGCACTGGGAATGGAAAAATTGTCCCACTGCTTGGGCTGGGCATTTTACAGGGAGAAGTGGAAAGCCAACAATCATTTTGGAAGTCGTTGCATCATATGATTTATGGATATGATATGCATTCTTTGGAACACCAAGTGTGTGCAATGATATTAATGTTCTCCATCGATCTCCAATTTTTAGTGATGTTTTAGAAGGCCGATCACCACAGATTAGTTATATCGTCAATGGTCACCAAAATGATATGACATATTATCTCACCGATAACATATATCCTTCATGAGCTACATTTGTCAAGTCTATTACATCTCCTGTGACTCGAAAGCATAAGTTATTCGCTCAACACCAGGAGGTTGTTAGAAAAAATGTAGAGCGGGCCCTTTGAGTTCTACAAACTCGTTTTGCATTTATTCGACGCCTAAACTTGTTTGGGACAAGGTTTTTTATGGGAAAAATTATGATGACTTGTATCATCATACACAATATGATTGTAGATGATGAACAAGACACATACCAAAACTATTATGATCCCACAGAATTTTTGACGGATATATATTCAAATTCAAATGCCGAACCTTTTCACTACTCTGCTGAACGCATCACAAACTTGTTGGATTATATGATTAATAGGGATTGACTTCGCAACAGAGAGACTCACAACGCTCTTCAAAAGGACTTGATCGAGCACATTTGGCAAAAATTTGGCACTAATTAAATATGTAATTTACATCTTATGTACTCGTAATTTAGAATTTCAAGTTTTCTCATTGTAGTTTATTTAATTATGTTTTATTTTGTTTTAACTCTTGTAATTTTCATTTTGTTGTCAAGTAAATTATGAATTTATAATTTGTATGGGTGTTTTTTTTTAATTATGAATTTAAAAAATATATCTAATAAATTAATTACGATTTTTTAAATATAGTAAAAATTATTATTAATAATATTTTATTTACAAAATAAAATGATAAATATTTTATGTAGATTGGAAGAAAGAGAAATTAATATTTTAATTGAATGCCGGGTTAGATGAGTGTCATTGATGGAGTGTAAATTTTAAAATGTTGGGGGTTGTGGATGTGGAGGAGAGAGAAATTAATATTTTATTTGAAGGGTGTCACTGATGTGGATAGTCTTAGGTGGGACACATATCCCACAAATAAGCACTCAAAAATTTATTTTATCATGGATCTTGAATTATCCACCATGTTAATATCGAAATAAATATAGAATAACTTATTAATCTACCTTTATCCATCAAAATAAACAAGATCCTATTAAAATGGGCTCGAAAGCGGCCTCGATACTAAGCCACCACCTCCTCTGCGCATCACCTCGAGTCACCGCTCTGGCGCTCTTCATTAAGGAACTAACCAACAAGATCCTCAATCACGTTCAGTGTTCACGTGTGCAACACCTCTGCCTTTCTCTCTCTATGCTCATCTCTTCCAAATTTGGCTGTATAATATGAATTTTTGGGCAATGTTATTTTAGGAGAAAATATTGATTTTGGTTCCATAGGATATTGAGTATTCCGATTTTAGTCCCGACATTATTATTTTTGGTCCCAAACAGAGTTAGTATCGATTTTGGTTCCCTTTTTTGCCCAAAAATGATATTCTTAAACCTATGGGACTAAAACTGGGCGATTTTTTTGAAAAAGGACAAAAAATGATAGTGTCGGGACCAAAATCAAAATACCCAATGTCCTATGGGATCAAAATCGAAATTAAGTCATTATTTTGGAGAGGACGCTCATAGATGTTTACGGAAATTTATGTTAAGAATGATGTTAGTTGACTTGATTATTAATACATCTCTCTGGTTTTATTCAATATATGTATATATATATATATAATAATTAAATAGATATGATTCTACTAGTATTTTTTTGTATCAATTTTGTTCTTTTTCTTATTATTTGGTCCCATATCTTACGTTTTTTGTTCCATAATTTATTAGTTTGACACTTTTGATTCCAAGTGTTTTTTTTTCTTTAACATTTTTAGTCCTAAAACTAACAGTTTATTTTTTCTTATATTTTTTGACATTTTTTCCGTATATTTTGTCGAGAATTTTGCTGAACAAAAATCTTATATTGGCAAGAAGTTGAAATTGTTTTGTTAGGCATTTTGCTGGATATTTGTTGGGCATTTTGCTTGATATTTTGTTGAATATTTTGCTGAATTTTTTTTAGATATTATATTATTTTGTTGGGTATTATGCTGAATTTTTTACTGGACATTTTCCTCTTTTTTTTTTTCTTAATTATTTGCTGGAAAAATGAAGCCAAAATATCTTTTGAATACACACACATACTACACTTGGGACTAAATATGTCGAAAAAGAATATTTTGGACCAAAAATGTCGAACTAATAAATTATGGAACCAAAAAACAAAAAATATGAAACAAAAATTGTTTTGACCCTATTCTAGTGGGACTAAAAATGAAATTATCCTTACAAATATGAAAGAGTTGGGGATTATAAATTGGGGGTTGTATTTTAGTTTTGTAGAATTTTTAAATAATGAAACGAGAGTTGTATTTTATTTTATTATAAATTTTAAGTAGTGAGAGCTATAAATTGAGATTTGTATTTTATTTGGCTATAGTTTTAAATTGATTGGGGTTGTAAGGACAAAGAATCAATAAAATAAATATTTATATTTTAATTAATTTAAGGGGTTGTAATTATAATTACTCATTAAAAGGTTGCAAACAATTTCATAAGTGTATAATTAAGAAAATTATAAATCGAAAATGCCCAAATGGTGTCGGTGGTGACCAATGACCATCCTACTACTTTGTATCATTTTTTTCATCCACTAAAAAATAATTAGAGCGTGTATTTTGCAATAGATTATACAATTATGTCGTTATTGTAAAATTTTAAAATTAGTGTCTAAATTATAAATTATATATATATATATATATATATTAAATTAACTCTAGGTGTGAGCCTGTTACACCTGGCTTGCCAAGTGTGGTTTACCTCCCCTGTGTGGTTTGCAGGCTATTACATAGGGACGGGATTTACCCAGTGCGCACCTCGGTAGCGGCTGCGGGTTACCTTCGATAACAAAAAAAGAATACTTGTTTCGACTTAAAAAATAAAATCATCCCACATTCCGACGGTTGAATTAGCTTCTGATCGCTGAAAAATTTGATGGAAGGTAGAATTATGGAGGAGAGTTTTTATTCGGGGTGGCAAATTTATCTAGACAAAATTATATTAAAATTTGTAAAAAAAACAAGATTTAAAACCTAGTAGTTATTTAGGTAATTTGTACTTTGTTTACAATCAATTTGCAACTGCCATAATATTTGAATTGAATTTTAAATTTATTTCCCCAACAACCACTTCTTCTTCATTCTCTTGCTGGAAAAGGATGGCCTTCTATCTCTCTCCCTCCCTCTCCCCGACGATGGAGCAACGAACGGTGGAGGCTTCATCTTCTCAAGTATATTTTTGATCGACCTGTTTTTTTTTAAAAAAAATTCGATTCGAATAGTGTATATGTAGGGTACCGAAAATTGCATTGGTTGTTTTTGCTAATTTTTGTTATGGTTGGTTGGTTTTATTTAGATATGAATCGAAGGTTTTTTTAGTTATAATCGTGGCTCTATAAATTAATTGAAGCTTGTTTTATATTAATCGTGGCTCAATAAAGTAATCGAGGCTCATATTATGATAACCGTGGCTTTAGGAATTAATCGAGGCTTAAGTGATATTAATCGTGGATTATTATGTTAGTCGAGACTTACTTTAGGTTAATCTTAATTAATTATGCTAATCGAGGCTCATTTAATTATGCTAATCGAGGTTAATTAATCGATGAATATTTAAGTTAATATTAATCGATGAAATTTTAAAATTAATCGAGGCAAGCCTCAATTAATTTAATACTAATTGAGGCTTGCCTTGATTAATTGTGGCCAAGAATCAATCCATGCCCAATAATTAATTGTGGCCAGTTAATTGTGGCCAATTGATTGCCAATTAATTGTGGCAATATGTGGCCAATTCATGGCAATTTGTGGCCAATTAATCGTGGCAATATTTGAATTTAATCATGGTAAATTTATAATTAATCGTGACAAATTGAAATTAATTGTGGTAAAGTTTGATTACAATATAGTGTATAGATTTTATCGGGATTTCACTTGTAAGAATGAATTTGATTATATATACTATATAGTGTATATGTTATATTAGGATTTCACATGTGAGAATCAATTTGATTATACTATAGTGTATAGGTTGTTTCGAGATTTCATAATCGATGATCATTGTGATCTTTGCATGTAAAATCTCAATACAACATATACACTATATTAAAATCAAATTGATTACACTATGGTATGTAGATTTTATCGATATTTCACTTGTAAGAATCAATTTGATTATACTATATAGTGTATAGGTTGTATTAGGATTTCACATGTGAGAATCAATTTAATTATACTATAGTGTATAGGTTGTTTCGAGATTTCATAATCGATAATCAAAGTGATCCTTGCAAGTAAAATCCCGATACAATATATACACTATATTAAAATCAAATTGATTACACTATTGTGTGTAGATTTTATCGAGATTTTACTTGTGATAATCAATTTGATTATACTATATAGTGTATAGGTTATATTAGGATTTTCCATGTGAGAATCAATTTAATTATACTACAGTGTATAGGTTGTTTTGAGATTTCATAATTGATAATCAAAGTGATCCTCGCAAGTAAAATCCCGATACAACGTATACACTATATTAAAATCAAATTGATTACACTATAGTGTGTAGATTTTATCGAGATTTCACTTGTGATAATAAATTTGATTATACTATATAGTGTATAGGTTGTATTAGGATTTCCCATGTGGGAATCAATTTAATTATACTATAGTGTATAGGTTGTTTCGAGATTTCATAATCGATAATCAAAGTGATCCCCGCAAGTAAAATCCCGATACAACATATACACTATATTAAAATCAAATTGATTACACTATTGTGTGTAGATTTTATCGAGATTTCACTTGTGATAATCAATTTAATTATACTATATAGTGTATAGGTTGTATTAGGATTTCCCATGTGAGAATCAATTTAATTATACTATAGTGTATAGGTTGTTTCGAGATTTCATAGTCGGTAATCAAAGTGATCCCCGCAAGTAAAATCCCGATACAACATATACATTATATTAAAATCAAATTGATTACACTATTGTGTGTAGATTTTATCGAGATTTCACTTGTGATAATCAATTTAATTATACTATATAGTGTATAGGTTGTATTAGGATTTCCCATGTGAGAATCAATTTAATTATACTATAGTGTATAGGTTGTTTCGAGATTTCATAGTCGGTAATCAAAGTGATCCCCGCAAGTAAAATCCCGATATAACATATACATTATATTAAAATCAAATTGATTACACTATTGTGTGTAGATTTTATCGAGATTTCACTTGTGATAATGTATAGATTGTATTAGGATTTCACATATGATTAATTATGCTAATCGACATTTAATTTATGCTAATTGAGGCTCATTTAATTATGCTAATCGAGATTAATTAATTGAGGAATATTTGAGTTAATATTAATCGAGGAAATTTTAAAATTAATCGAGGTAAGCCTCGATTAATTTAATACTAATCGAGGCAAGCCTCGATTAATTGTGGCCAAGAATCAATCCATGCCCAATAATTAATTGTGGCCAATTAAAGTTCCACGATTAATGAAAAATGATTTCCTCGATTAAGTTTAAAGTTTCATGACAATTCAGTTTAATGGGCAATGTTTAATGGGAAAATGATTTCCTCGATTAATGGGAAATGATTTCCTCCATTAGCATCGATTCATTAGCATCGATTATTTTAAAAATTAGAATAAGGTATCGATTAAAAAATAGCATTGATTGATTTTAAAAAATACCATCAATTGATTAGCATGAATTGATTAGCATCGATTGATAAGCATGAATTGATTAGCATCGATTGTTTTTAAAAAATAGAATAAGATGTCGGTTAAAAAAATAGCCTCGATTGATTTTTTGATGCCTATATTAATTAGCATCGATTATTTAACTAATAACATCGATTATTCCTAAACCATGCCTCGATTAATTGTACATTTAAATTATCCTTTATTGAATTTAAAATAAGGCATCGATTAAGTTAAAGAAGTCACGATTAATATTTCCAATATCTACGACTATTTCTAAAACAAGCATCGATTATTTTCAAAGGAGCATCGATTATTTTCAATCATGCCTCGATAAATTCTAATAGTCTCGATTAACATAATAATTAAACTACATTTCACTTAATATTTAGCTTTTAAAGTCTACTATTAATGTACTTAAAGACTACGATGCAATATAATGAAAACAACAAATATTTGCAAAAGAATTACACAAAAAATGGACAGTACAAAACATATTTCAAATGATAGAAATGAAGCACTTCAAAAAATAATCGAGGCATGAATTTTATTTAATCTAGGCATTCAAAATTAATCGAGGAATCGATTAATTTCTTTCAAAATTTGTCATGGCCTTAATCGTGGCATTTTTCAAAAATTAATCATGACCTTTCTTCAAAATTAGTCATGTCTTTAATCGTGGCCTTTTTTTTATTTAATCGATTCCCTCTTGAAAATTAATCGAGGCTTCTTTCATTTAATCGTGGGTTATTTTCATTAATCGAGGGTTGGTTCATGCAATCCTGGCTTTCATTTAATCGAGAGTTGTGTATTGATTGATAATGTCTGACACAAGTACACTGAGCCAATGATTGGGTGTGGGGACCTATTATTTTGAAGGATAAATTGCCTACAAAACTCCCTATATTTAACACCTGTTGCTTTTTCCCAAATTTTATTTCACTTTGTCGATTTTTATATATTTTGACTTTTATTTGCACTACTGAATTTACTCCTTGCACCATGCACATTTACATTAGTGCCCTTCAGTCTAAAAAAATATGTTCGAAAATACAATTTCGATCACGTCCAATTTGTTCGAGAATAAATTTGAACGACACCTATATTTTGAAAAATATTGAGTTGGTTCGAAAATTGAAGTTCGAACACAATGAGATGCTCGAACTTCAATTTTCGAACACGCCTTTAAAAAAGACATGTTCGGAAAAATAATTTCGAACACGTTCAATTTGTTCGACAATATTAATTCGAACAACTTCTATATTTCAATAAATATGAAGTTGGTTCGAAAATTGATGTTCGAACATCCTTATTGTGTTCGAACTTCGACATTCGAATATTGTAGATGTGTTCAGATTTAATTTTTTTTATTAAATGATATTTAAGTAATTTTAAAATTATTTTATTTTTTCTTTTATGGCGCAAAGTGTAAAATTAATGGTGCAAATTGAAAGTCCCGTTATGAAAATGTTGGAACAAAATTAGTACTTAATTATAGGTTGGGTATAATTAGGATAAGTTGCAAATATTGGCATATTAGCTATAGTTAAGCTGAAAAAAAAAGAGAGAATTTTGGCATTATATTCAAAAAATCGCAAGGGGCAACGGTTTTTCGTCACTTGGTTCTGCCCTTGGTTGCTGCGTGTTCGCTTCTTTCTGTCTGTGAGCTTTGATGGCGAAACGGCCTCCCGATTCCCGGAGCAACAGATCGGCGGTCCAAGCCACCAACGACGACGCCTCTGCTAGCAAGCTGTATGCTCCCCTCCTTCCTCTTATGCACTTTATTTGTTTATGAATTACTTAATTTGAGATGTAAAATGATATGGACCGTTCATAGGCTGATTGAATTGGAAGGGAAGGGATAGAGTAGTAGTTTATGATTTGCCCCCCTTTTTTTGAGGGATCGTTCAAGTTTATGCATATGACCTCTTAATTTGAATTTGTAAGGGAAATGAATTACTACCATTAATCCGAACGGACCGCCCGGGGGAGGGGGGAGTACTTACTTGTTCTGATATAATTGAAGCAATTTAGTTTTTGATTTGGACTAGTTTAGTTAAAGATGGAGTTTGTTAGCAACCGATATGAGGAAAATGCTAAAGACAAACTTGAGCAGGTTGTTCAACCCTAAAATGTTGTATAACATTGGCTACTCCTGTTGTGACATGCGATTATTAATTCCTATTAGTTATGCATGTAAGTGTACTGGTGCTTGTGATATGTATTTCCCGAACTTTTCCAAGGTAATAGGAGTGTGAAGCCGAATTGAAGTGTATTATTATTCTTACTTCTTCCCTTTTTTTGTAATAAGTATGTACAGCATTGATCACTTGTTTGACATTCTTTCAACACAATTGAGTGTCTACTTCGGCTAAGGTTGCTGTGTGTAGCCATGTAGGGGTATTTGGACAAATAATGTTCTTTCCTGAGAAGAATCTGTTGTGGATAGAAGGAATATTTGCTACAGATTTTTTGATAGGTTATTGTTATCTGATTGTCGTGGCGTGATCCCTGAGGCTACCTTTTTAACATAATATGTACATACAGCCTTAAAATAAATAATAGCAAAAGTAAAATCCTATGTAGTGTCATGATAATTATGAATGTCGCTCTATCCCCATTTTAAATATAATTTTTAGAACTTCATTTCAATATGAATATGACTATACCAACAATAGCACTACCTCATTTTTTGTTGCTCTCCTAACGCTCTCCAATTTTCTGTAACAAGGTCTTGTGTTAAAAAGGGATACATGAAAGATGACTACGTCCATTTGTTCGTTAAAAGGCCTGTGAGGAGATCCCCGATAATAAATCGTGGTATGAATATACTTAAACTTCCTAGCATTTCAAACTTATTGCATGGATTGTTGCTAAGTTTCCATTATTTTGGTTGCAAATTTTATGTATTAGGGTACTTCGCTCGTTATTCAGCACTGCGGAAGCTTCTTTATGAGTTTCTTGACTGCAAGATAAATGGGGAAGAGAAAGGCAAGAAGCAAGTATTGTCCCTTGGGGCCGGCTTTGATACTACATTTTTTCAGTTGCAGGTGCTTGAGTTTTCATGTGAGATATTATTTATTCCTTTGTACTTGTTAATTTGGATGGATCCTTCCATCAAGTGACGTGTTAACTTTTCACATTTAATGGTTAGTCTATGCTCAGTATGCTGTCCTTCTTGATAAACCAGCTGATGCTTTTGCTGTCCTATGATCCCGATGCTTCTTGTTGCTAATACTCCTATTATATCTCAAACACAATTAACTGCTACAAGCCTTTCATTGAACCATTTCTCTTGTCTTACAGGATGAAGGGAATGCGCCTCATCTATACGTGGAATTAGATTTCAAAGAGGTAGAAAAGTAATTTAATCATTATTCTTCCCTCCCTTCCTCTCCCATCACCTTCTTTTTTCATAGAACATAGGCTGACATATCTCTAGAAGAATAATTGCCACTTTGCTTCTTTTTTGAATTATTTTAACATCCTTCCTGCATTATTACTTGTAATAGATATAACATCAATTAATTGAAACTTTTAACTTTAGTTTTATTTGGCAGCTCTCTGTTCTCATATCTTGGTGCTGACTGCTCACATTTACTAGGTGACAAGTAAGAAAGCTGCTATTATTGAAAACTCTACTGAGCTGAGAGGCAAAGTTGGTGAAGCTGCATTAATCTCTCAAGGTATTGGGATGCTATGCAATACTTTGACCTCCAGATTTTCTTAACATACAACTAGTAGTCCTGCCTCGCATGTGTCCCCTAAAAAGTTGAAGAAATCTGCACAAGTACTTTGTTATAGAAAAATGGACAAGAAAAAGGGCAAGCAAAATATTTGCAAATTGCAAGCCTCCAGTGCACAATTTGCTTTCATTTTATCCCTTTATCAATTTTCTTTTGTTTTGGTGGGAGGTTACCTTTTTTATTTTCTTGAAAATGGAATATAGTTCTGTTTTTAATGAATGAGCCAGGACCTATGCTCCATCATGGTGTTGGAAGATGCTGGGTTAGTGGGTGATATTTATGTGTTATTTTTGAAACTTTGTGGTAGCCTCCTGGTCTAGTTTGAGAGTAACATTAATGGAGGCTCCTAGAGTTGTTTTACATTAGTGACAGGGAATTGTCTGAGAGTAAGTTTTAATTATCTAGTTCATAATTGCATTGTTTGAGCCAATGGCATGGAGGTTAGGTTAAATGGGCCTCTTTGCATGAATCTCTCTCATATAACTTTTAACTATTAGTACATAGGATCCATTTTATTTAACACAATATTTGTGCTCCCAGGTTTCTATTTTTGAGTTTGCGATCAATATGCCACACTTTTTTGATTAAAAAACTTTCTTTAGTGCGGTGATGTGGTAATTTGATACTGATTCAGCAGATGGTACACGGTCACACTGTTTTACATAAACTTAGTACATTTTTATCCTGAATTTGTTCAGAGAAAGGGGAAGTGCTTGGAGATCACTACAAACTCCTCCCTGTTGACTTGCGTGATATACAAGAACTCGACACTATAATTTCTTTGGCTGATATGGATCCTAGGTATGTATATATTCTTTGACAACATTTATTATTTACTGCATACACTGAATGCCCCATGAACCACAGGGAGAATCTGAAAATTCAGCTGTTTAGTTCTAATGCTATTTTCAGTTTGCCAACTCTTATAATTGCAGAATGTGTTCTTATATACTTGGATCCAGAATCAAGCTGTGCTATTGTTGGATGGGCTTCTGAAACATTTTCTACCGCTATATTTTTCTTATATGAGCAGGTTGAGAGATTTTCTTTCTTTTTAAATATCGATTATTGCTTTGTTTCGTTAGTTTTTTTTCTTTTCTTAATTTTCTCTCTGTATGTCTTTGGTTATTTGATTAATTTTAATGCAATGGCCTGACAAAATGTTTGTCCTTCCAACAGATTCATCCTGATGATGCTTTTGGGCAACAGATGATGAGGAACCTGGAGGTAGTGTTGCTTTATCTTGTTATACTAATCACCTTTGCATAGGCGGAGCCAATCCATGCTCCTACACATTTGTTTGGTTTAAGCTGCTTTATCTGAACAGTAGTTTTTATCCCATATTCTGCTTTGAATTAGTATAAGATTTTTCTGATTTTATGGACATTTGCAATTTGAAGATGAAGATGTTTCATTTCAAGCATCAGGTTTCCTACAAGTCCTGCTATTTTGTCCCAAGTGTTCAACTAAAATCTTCTATTATCTCATCCTTTGACACATTGAAAAAACCAGCATAATAGAAGAAGGCTATTCTGCTCAAATGAGAGATGGAAATAAGTAATACTCCCTCCGTTTCCATATCAGTGTCATTTTGACACTTTTTTTTTTTGTTTCAGAAAATTTATCATTCTACACAATCAAGGTAAAATTTTCACTTTTTTCTCCAATTTGCCCTTATTTAGTGTAGTCAACTATCATCCTACTAATAATTGAAAGAAAATTGTATTTTCAAAGCTGCATGGATTCAATATAAATGTATATGTACATGAATTGTCATTAAATGATTCAATGCAATTAATTTGATTTGATAAATTAAATAGGGGTATATTAGATAATTTGATTACTTTATTAATTTGTGTGCATTCATCCAAAATGACACTTATATAGAAACGGAGGGAGTATCATATTTCTAATGGGCAGTGAAACTGCAGGAATTATTTGAGCTTTTTAAGATACTGGTAGAAGTAAGCTTTTGGAGTATGATGTGAGGTGAAGTGTGTATAACGTACCAGGTCAAGGTAGAGCAACCTTGACTTTGGGACTTGGGAGTAATATTTTGGTGTTTGAGTAGTAGCTGCCTTGTGTGCATTGTAACTCCACAGCTCTGGCAATTTTTCCAGAAACAGCTTCTAAAATAGTCATAAAGAAACTTGACAGGAGATTAGGGTGGATTGAATCAATTAATTTGTGAATCAATATAATGGTTCATGGCCAATGCTCAATTGTTAGTAAGCTGCATAATGGAATTCTATCCTTCACTTATTAACAAAGCATTTTCATATTTTCTCTTGAAGTCTGTTATGCTGATGAGTTGAGACCCTGAATTGTCACTTTTTCATCAATAATTGTTTGATAAGATTCTTAATCTGGCTGTTCTCCTTGTTCTTTGTTTTCCGTATAGGGTTTTGCATGAATACTCATTTTGTGTGCCTATTTTCACGGCACCATCTTGTTAGCCAATGTAAAATGTGATACTGTGTTTTGAAATGTCTATCCCTGAATTTGTTATTGTTTCATGAAATTTGACTTTCTCATACTCCTGGAGACTAATTTTTCCAGACATTAGATAATATTGTATATATTCATGTTTGAAAGGAAACATGAGATATCTAGTCACAAGATATTGTGATTTGTGAATTTCATGACAGTTCATTGAAACAGTTTTTCATCTCAGAGTCGGGGATGCGCACTATTAAGCATTTATGCTACACCAACTTTGCAGGCGAAGGAAAGACTCTTTCTTGATCAAGGATGGCAGGTATGCTCCCATTATGATGTGACCATTCTGGGTTCTAAATTATATATGATGCCAAGCAACTGTCTCTCCTGTCATGCAGATAAAGAGAAAAGTTATTAATAATTTTATTGGGGTTTTATCTAAACCAATTTGAAACATATTTGGACTTCATTTGATTTAATTAAACATTCTTACAATGTTACATAGAAAGTAAAAAAAAATGTTTAGTTATTTTCATATTGATCGGGAATATTTGGAGTACGAAGGGTTTTGCAAGAAGTTCTGTGGCTATCACTGAGTTGGCTGCAATTTTTGGGACTTCTTAGGGTGACTATATATTTAAAACTTTTCTTTCGTCAATATTTGACAAGATGAAGACAAGTAGCTACCTTGTTATAGTGGCAATTTTCTTTTGTTTATTTATGTTATTAGTGTATTATCTTTTTACTTGCCTATGCTATGCTAAAATGAATCGTCATATATATATCTAAAGTTCATGCATAAACTTTACTTGACATGGCTCTTCTGTGTTTTATTTTTATTTTTTCTCCACGGTCTTGCTTAGACTTCCAATGGTTGTTTCTGCATACTTGGTCTCTTCTTTCTTCTTTGTATAATTCAGCTGCTTTCCTGTCTTCTAATATCTTATGCATCTATTGGTTGAGGTCCTTTAGAGAGCTGTTGCGTGGGACATGCTCAAAGTTTACAGCACATTTATTGATGCCCAAGAGAGACGCAGGTATATATTACCTAATCTTTTAAAGAAACTGCAGTTGTTATACGGAAGTCCTATTATAAAGAGTTTATGCTAAGATTGAAAGGTTGACTGTTTCTTACTTCTGTTTGTTGCAATTCTCCAAACCCCTGTCTCTACAATTTCTATAATTCAAACTTGGATATTTGATCAAATAGAACATATGCAAAAGGAAAAACAAATGGTTGCCTCATGTAGCATGGTTAGAATTCTGCAAGAAAAATGGCATTTTGTGTATTTTACTAAGTTTAGGTCTAATTTAATACATGTATTCCTCATTCATTTAATAATCGTTTTGCCTTGATTCATTCATGTATTTTGGTTATGTCTCATAGCAAAATTGTCATCCTCCATCTCCCACCTCAAACCTGCCACCCCTGAATTGCCAACAGTCTTCATTGCCATGTCGCTTATGCTACTTTCTTCATTCTCATGTTTCTTTACTGTCGTTAAAATCCAAATCCTGATCTTAACCAGCTGCTATGCTGCATTCTATTTGGAGTTTTTTTTTTGGATGGATAGTGAATGTGCTTCCTGAGTGTGACGATTGCCAAATTGGGAAAAAGAAACAAAAGGGGCTGCAGAAATGGTTCAAGATGGAGTTGCATCTTTCTTTTGGTTTTTGGAATTAAATGAATCCGGGCATCCACCTTTGTCGAGGTCTGATTATGAATATTCACCACTCACCACATACAGCACCCTCCCCCCTGGAATTAGTCAAGGAAGAAGTGTGATTGGCTGAAAAGTTTCAGTTAAACCTGGGAGATTCAAACCCTTTCCCCTTTTGTTTTAAATGTTAGAAAGTGCCTTGTGTAATAAGTCTTAAAAGTTCAGTCCTTTTGCAGATCCATGTTCTCCTTTGCTACTTTTTATCCTTTATTACTTTTCTGTGAAGCTGGGTGCATGAAGGATTCTTTTAATCATTCTTATCTTCTACCTGGAATAGGATTGAACGGTTGGAATTGTTCGATGAGTTTGAAGAGTGGTACATGATGCAGGCAAGCATCTCATTGCTTTTCTACTGTTACAGAAAAAATGCTCTTGTTGCTTCTTCCTGTGTCAGAAATTATGTCTTTGAATACAGTGCTGTGATGTTATCCCCTGATTTCAGACATTTGATCAGAATATTTTGAAAAATTTGTGCTCTAAAAGTGCTTGATACAATAGTAGTTTGAACTAACTAATATTTTAGTGCATTTTCTTTTGACCTGCATCTAGGGCCTTCTAGTCTCTCAGCAGTTGTTTATATTCTGGTTTATTACCAGCTAAGCTGCGGGTATATTATTGTGAAGGACCTGAAGATCATGTTCCATGAAGTGCACTTTTAGTATCGTGTCTAAACATGTATATTATTGTGGTCATAAAAAAATCTTTACAAATGTGAAGTTGCTTATTGCAGGAGCATTATTGTGTGACTTATGCAATCAATGATGTAATGGTATGCCCTTTACTCTGATATATAAATCCTTAACCCATTAAGCTGTGCATGGAGCTCTCAGTAGATGTATCAATTTGGCTGTTACAGGGTATATTCGAGAAACTCGGTTTCCCCGATGAGGAGCATGCGACAGGTCCCTCTACCCCAACCACAACCACTCTCTGAGAATACGGGACTATTTTGAATCGTTGTCTTCTCAGAGGCGATCATTTAGGAGAGAGAAAGCTTGTATCTGGCATCTGCCAGCCATCAGAAATCAGAACCAGTTTTTTAAGTCCGAATAGAGTTTATATGTGTATGGATCCTTCTATATCTTTGTAATTTGACTGGATTTGCAAATTGCAATATACTTTTTTGCTAGCTGTTTGCCTAAAGAAAACGTGGTAGGGACCCCATATAGCACAAGATTGTGCCAATCCTTTTACATGGTTGATTCCTCTAAACTGTATTCCCTCGACTTTTTTTTTTAGGTTTCCTTTTTCTTACCGCTTTCATTTTGTTATAATCAATTGGTATGGATTAATACATCACCATCCACGTGTAGCAGTAGCTAGCAGATTATCATAATTTGGATTACAAGCAATATGAAGTATTGTATTCCTTTGGGTAACTACCCGCATACTATATAGTATAGGGATCGTGTCACATCGTCAATTTTTTTTAGTATTTCATGGGGTACGGTGAAAATTTTCCCGGTTTTATCAGCAATTATTCGAATATCTAATATAAAGGTGCGACGAGATAACTTGTTGGAAGTTGGAAGCTAGTATTTCTCTTCAAAAAGGATGAAAAAATGAAGTTTAGGAATTTTTTAATTTTTTTTTTGTTGATTAGGAGTCCATTAGTATGTACAGTAGTGAGTTAGGGGAGCACCACGAGTTGCATAATAGAATCAGAATTAAGTTGAATGAAGGAGAAATAGTTTGATTAGATTGGTGGAGGAAAGGGCCTTTTGCTGCACCAATTGGGGGTTGGAATAATTAATGGTGACAGGTGAGGTAATAGAATAAGTTCGTCTTTGCTTTGACTTTTTTAAGAACGAGTCTCTAGTCTCGAATCTCTTTGGAGATGGTCTATTGGTGGAATGATTTTATTTTAAGGTTAAATGTCTCAAATTTGTATTCCACCATCAATATCAATAGGTGTGAATCTTAGAGGTTGTGTTACACAGGATCGGTAGCGAATGTGGATTATCCTCGACATCAAAAAAATAAAAAAAGAGTCTCTTGTCCCGTCTCCAAAATTTTGTAGAAGAGAAAATTGCGGGATATGTTTCAATGAGTAGGTATGTACAAATTGGTTTGTAAATTGTAAATAATCAAACTCCAAACTATTGGCTATTGGCCGCATAAATAGAATTTCCACAAAGGCTATTCGGCGACTATGACTATATATGGGCATGAGGCAACAGTAAAAACACTGCGACAAGTAATTCGAAGGGTTACTCAAAACTGAAAAATAAGATTCGTCCTAATATGCATTAGAGATCTATAAGCCGTGTTTGATTTGATTGAAAGGTTAAACAAGATTGACTGAGTATCGTGAGATTGTCATGTTTATATAAAAATAATTATTATTTGGATTGATTGATTGCGACGGATTGAATGATTATGATTTAAATGTAGAATAATTCATAAATTGTGGTCCATATAAGATTTTCATTAATAATTGGTAAATTTGTATTTATTTTTATTTAAAAAACTTGAAATTATGATATTATATGAAATTATTTTTATTTTAAAAACTTGAAATGTAAAAATGTGAAATATTTCAAAGTAATTTTAATAAAAATGTGATTAGTTTTTATAAAAAATAATTTATTAAAATAATTTTCAGTTGAAACATCATTAATGCATGAAGTTTCAAATTTTAGAGATACAATTGAAAAAAAAAAAGAACAAAGTAAAGCAATCCGAAAATAATTTGTTGTGAGATGAGGATAAATGGATAATTTTAATTGTGGGTTTGGTGATGGATTATTTAACGAGTTAATTCTATTCAAGTACTCAATGTTTGTCTATTTTTTCACTTTTGTCCCTTAATTTTAAGTGTTACACTTCAGTACCCAATATTTGAAAATCAACACTTATAGTACTGATGTAATTTTTTGGTGTCCCCAATAATGATGTGGAATGTCGTCCTCATCATCTTCATATGTCTCAACACGTCTCCATCCACACCTCCCTACTAGATTTCTAGCATTCCACGTCAATATTTGAGATACTGAAAAACTAAGTTAGTCCTATAAGTCAATGTTTTTAAGACCGGACCGGATATCGAACCGGTCAGATTACTGGGTCACTGGTTCAACCGGTTGAACCATTTTGAAAAAATCGGATAAACCGTTATATGATATTTATATGTATATATACACAATAAAACATAGTAAAATTATACAAACTAATATCATGATTAATATATTAAATAAGTTTAAAAAATACACCAAATTTATATCATTGCAAAAAAATAAAATGTTTAATTTATCGATAGTTGTTCCATAAGTTAAGTAGTTAAAACTATAATATTTATAAAAATAATATTGAACATCAAATACATAATACTAAAATTTGAGAAAATATATAATTACATGTAAAATAATTAAATATTAATTTTAATTATAAAGAATATTACACAATAACAATTAAAAACATTGTTAATCATTATTTCACAAACCACTATTTTAGATTTTAGTTCTTCTTTCCATTTATATTAATTCACAAAATGTTAAATTAGATATTGTTAAATATTTATTTTAATTGCATGCTAAACATTGATTTTTATTAAAATATAGATTTGTTATTTTCAATGTGTGTGTGTATATATATGTTATTAATATTCAAATATTAACATAAAAATGTGTTAGTCCAGTTGGTTGAGCACTTGGTATAAATGCATCCAATTTTTAAATTAAATTTTTTCAGAATTTCAAAAAAAAAAGTGGCCGGTTTTGACCGGTTCATTCCGGATTTGACCGGTTCGCTCGTAAATTCACGCAACCGGACTGGACCACTGACCGGTTCGCAGTTAAACCGGTTGGTCCGGTCCGGTTTTGAAAACACTGCTATAAGTGTTAATTTGTCAAACTTAAGGTATTGGACTGTAACTTTTGAAATTTCGGGACAAAAATGAAAAATAGACGAACGTTGGATATTAAAGTATAGTTAACCCTTATTTAATCACCAGTAAAGTATAATTAACCCTTATTTAATCACCGGGTAAATTACACTTTGATACTTACATTTTGAGTTTTTTTTAAAAAATGACCCAATTTTTCTAAATTAACAAAATAATACTCACTTTTTCAAAAAAATTACAAATCTAACATTTAATCAATTTTACGGCTCGAAAATATTACATAATTGATTATATTTTAATATTTTAATATTAAAATATAAATTACAGTTTTATTAATTTTAAAAAATCCAATCATTTATAAAAAAAATGCCCAAAATATAGACATCAATGTATAATTTACCCTTAATCTCCCATTTTTGGATTGATAGCTTATTATCCATTTGCATGATAAGACCCCAGTCTTCAATAATATCGGACTACAATCATTTAAAACAAATAAGTGATTGACCTTGATTGACCTTCAATAATCTCATGAAAGAAAATGGACCCAGAGTCTATAAGAGAGGGCCTTCTACCCTACTGCATGGGATAATACCCAAGCAAGGAAAGTAGGATTTGGATAAGTATTTAATCTAAAAAATAATTTCCCACATGTCATAATTTAATTTATTTTGGGTTCCACGTGGCTCGATCATATTTTTATAAGGGTTTTTATTTTGGGTTCCACGTGGCACGATCTTATTTTTACAAGGGTAATATCCATGGGATAGGAAATAATTTCTCCAATAAGAGTTGCTCTCATAATTATAATTTGAAATTTATATTCCCAACTCCCAAGTTAATTTGAGAGAGAGAGAGAGAGAGAGAGAGAGAGAGAGAGATTTTCAATAGTAGGGGGGTCCTGGAGAAGGTGTGTGTGGAAAAGAAAATTCTTTCACAAACTTCAACCTTTAACTTCCACCACCCCTATGTATGTTGTCTTTAATTCCTTTATCCCAATAAAGGAAATGAGGAATCCACACATTGGAACATTAAAAGGGCACTTTTTTCTGGGCTCTATGGTTGAAATTTTTTGAAGATAATAAAGGGTTGGAATCCCTATCTTCAACATCCAAACAAAATACTTCAAACTAATATTAAAATCTCAAGAATATATTCTTCTAGTTTAATTTATCACCACCTAAGTGCTGCTAAAAAGAAGTAAAATGAAAACGTAATTGCAATAATCTACATATCTTTGCAAACGTGCAAGAAGATCCGCCATTTTCTTCATTAACGGTCATACTTGATATATACCATATTATAAGTAAACATGTACATCATGAAGGCCTATATATAGTTACAAATTTTTACGATTGATTTAGTGTAATAAAAAAAAACTAATTATTTATGCGTGAAACTACATTTTCAAGTTTTTGCTAAAATTGTATTAATTAGTTATTTTGTTTGTGGTGAAGGATTATAGCAATGGTCGTTCACTAGACTCTACAACTAAAATCTTGGAAGAGAAACTATCCTATTTTTCTATTATATTTCTAATGAAGAATTTGGCATCTTGTTTTTGTGTTTTTATATAATAGTATATCCATAATTTGATTTGTATAATAATTCCAATATGGGAATATCATTAACCCCAAAAAAGGACCCAACAATGAAATAGAAACACAGTCATTGTATGGCTGTTGGTGATAGACTTTAGTTAATTAAGCTTGTAGTTAATATAAAAAGATGAAAACATTCTACCTTTTCTATTTATTATTCATTGATTTTGGGAATTTATTCTCCACAAAATTTGAACTCAAACATTTTATTGACCATGTTGCTTTCAATATGCATAAAAAAAAGGACAAGGGTCAAGGGGTTGATCAAAAGAAAGACTTCAACTATCTTTAATTATTGTTCATCTTGGACATTACTCAACCTTTCTTTAATTCTACTTTTGAGGACTTTTGATAGTATGATTACCCCAAAAAAATTGCATATTTATTGACAAAAAACTTCACTTAAATCACTTGAAATGTAAGAAAACATTATTAGAGATATGGGCATATATATAATTGCATAAATTATTGACTTTTTAATAATATGGTCTATTAATTACTTAATTCGGTAATGCTAGGGAGTCAAATTTTGGCTAGCCAGAATTGGATTTTTTATTAATTAACAAATCTGTATTTATTAATAAGTTAATTAGTGAATGTTTGGTTTTGTGATTGGAATGTCATTTTGAATATTAATGGTTAAAATGTAATGTGTGGATGAGTAAATAAATTGAATTTTCTTATTTTGTAATTTTATGTTTAGTGCTCCAAAGTTCTTAAGTGGCTCATCTTTGTATTACAATAGTGTTTTTTTGTGAAATTTAATGTATAACATTAATTACACAACACATTGTTATGGGTTGCTAATTAATTTGGTATGCTTACCAATTTTAATCCATCCAAGAGAAGCTGTATTAATTAAAAAAAATATTATGGCTAGCCACAGTCTGATTGTAATCATTGCTCTACTTAATTATAGTACTAAGGAAATATTTGTAAATTTGGTAGTGAGTGACACATTTGCTAATCTAAAATGTTGCATTAATTGTGTTGCCATGTTTGTTATTCACTTATATATGGAATAGAGATGTTTGTAAATTTATGTGTAGGTGGCAAAATAAATACTAATTTGGTATCTAACAAAATTAATGTATAATTAATATATATTGGTGACTAGGTGAAAGTTATTACTGCTAGTTGCTACCTACTAAGTCTAAGTTGTGTTTTTATAGAATAGTCGCAAATCAAATAACCTGAATAAATTATGCTTGTGTTGTAAACTGCATATCAAATAGGAGGGGGAAATTCTCTCTCGCTCTCTCTCTCTCTCAAAAAAAAAAAAAAAAAGAAAAGGAGAGGAGAGTTATGTTAGACAAGCTTGAGCTTGTGTCAGATGCTTCATAGTTGATATACAGTCTCCAATTCTAGATTAATTGTAAGTATAGTTAAAGACGAAATACATTATTAAGACAGAGAAAAAAAAAACAATCTAATCTTTGATTAGTTGCAATTATCTCGATTAGATGAACTCGACTTAATGCATTTTTATAAAGTTGCTTAATCTGTTTTCATGATGTTGATTTCTATATATAATTATTTATAGTGGCTTTTAACATTTTTATAAACACATAATAGAGATAAACGAAAACATAAGTTCAAAGGAACTAGATGCACGATAATTAAATTATTCTAATTTTTCAATTCTTGTTAGTTCTTCAAAAACTAAAATAAACATAAATTCTTTTGACTCAAAACTATTTTGGTTTGACGATAGTAGAGAGATGCGTGATTATTAATTTATTTATATTTAAAAATACTTAGAGCGATTTATTTGATTGTAATAGAAAATATTAGGTTAAACATTTCATATGTATATATTTATTTATTTACAATCCCAAGTAACTATAGGATCATAGGTGTGAGGCCTACGAAGATAGTGATTTATTTGACATACTATACAAAGATATGATCCCAATAGATAAGGACAACACTGACACGAAAAATTTCTCTTCTAATTATACAATAATCCGTCATTACTGCTATAAACAATAATGATCAATAATTTGTCTAAAAAAAATCAATAATTTAATATTCATGGGGCCCAACCCCACATCTAAAAATCATTTTGACTTTCACCACAACAACCATATCGGACAGCAACCCTCTGCTGTGGCAAAACCACAGCACCATATGCTGTGCCATTAAAATCGTGAAAGTAGATGAGTTATTGCTTTTTTTAATGAGAAATAGTTGAGTTACTAATCAGATTCTTGAATTTTTAATCACTCATCATTATATATGAATAAACGTATTTTATTATGATTAAATCTATAACATACAACATTTGATACATATCTCATTTATGTGTTAGGGAACCGTGCTACTCCAAATTCTAGGCAATTGCATTATTAAATTTTTAGCTAGTCATTACAGAAAAAGACATGCACACATATTACTATTCCTTGTACATATATTTTATATCAGCGCATGAAAAAATATAAAATAAAAGATGTGCGTTGTTCAGGCCTAGAAAGGAGAGAATTAGAAGCAAAAATCGAGAGAAGCGGTGTCGTATTTATTTAAACGCTGCGTTTAATTGCACAGCATATGATGCTGTGATTTTGCCACAGCAGAGGATTGATGTCCCAACCATATCAGAGGGGTGGCAAAGAGTTTCGAAATCGCTTGTTAAAATCAGAATTGGAATTGTGACCGACAGTTCGAAATCAGAATTGTATTCTGGTGGTAAGGTTTCGGTTCTAAAAAATGAGAATTGGAAACTGGCGGTTCTAATTGTGAACCACTATTTTTTTTTTAATTTCACTATGTTAATTTGTACAAACTTGAATAAAATACTCATATATTAGGAATCCACAAAATAATATGAGATTTTCATATATTATTAGAAAGAGGAATTTATGAATGATAACCAAAGATCAATATTCTTTTACAAGAAAAGTATAACCCATTGTCTTTGATATAAAATTCATGTGGCACAAAAAATATAGAGCCGACTTTTTTTTCTAGCCACTTAAACTTTGAAAAAACTTATTTTAGTCAGTAATTTTTAAACATACTTTTTTAGCCATTTTGGACCAAAATGCCCTTTAGACATTTTATTTAAATATCCCCACCTACCCCCTACCCATTACACTTCAGATATGCTTTTCATCTTTATCTTTATCGTCAATCTTCATCTTCATCGTTGATCTTCATTTTTTGGACTATAATTTTCATCGTAGTTCGACCATGCCGAGCTAGTGCAGTGAGCAATTAAGTTTAACTTTTACAAAAAAACAGTGATTTTGTTCTTAATTGCGCACTGAATTGTTCTTAAGTGCGCTCAAGACCAGGCGCGCACAAGCCGTGTGCGCATGTAACAACAAATATCGGCAGAACACATCGATAGACATCTGCGGACATCGACATAACATCGGTTGATAATTTCCAGGCATCGGCAGAACATCAATTAATAATTTGGCCTCAGGTGCGCGCGTGTGGCCACAAATCATGCTCACACAAGGCATGCACGCGATTTTCTTCTTAACTGTGTGCTGAATTGTTCTTACTTGCGCGCACAAGCATGCACACACAAGGCATGCGCGCGCAAACCTCGGCAGACATCGGCATAACATCGGTTGATAATTTCTCGGCATCGACAATACAACAGTTGATAATTTAGCCTCAGGTGCGCGCGATTTTCTTCTTAACTACGCGCACAAGGAATGTGCGTGCGTGCGCAGGCCTCGACAAACATCTGCAGATATCGACATAACATCGGTTGATAATTTCCGGGCATCGACAGCACAACAATTGATAATTTGGCCTCGGGTGAGTGCGATTTTCTTCTTAATTGCGCGCACAAGCATGTACGCACAAGGCATGCGCATGCGCAGACCTCGGCAGAACACATCGATAGACATCTACAGACATCAGTTGATAATTTTCGGGGATCGGCAGAACAACTATTGATAATTTGGCCTCAGGTGCGCGTGATTTTTTTCTTAACTGCGCGCACAAAGCATGCACACGCGTGCAGACCTCAGCAGAACACATCGACAGATATCTACAGACATCGACATAACATCGGTTGATAATTTCTGGGCATCGACAGAACAACAGTTGATAGTTTGGCTTCAGGTGCGCGAGTGTGGCCATAAAGCATGTGCACACAAGACATGCGCGCTAGGCTCCGCGCACATGAACATCGACTACGCACTGGTGATTGCGCAGTAGGGTTCACGCGTAGTTCCAGTACGCAGTTAAGAATTTCATTTTTTCAGATTTTTTGAAGGTTGCAGAAATACTTAATTTTTTCTAGATTTTCAAAAATCAACTATATTAGGGGTGATGTTTAAGTACTTCTGTTGTCAAAGCATGTCTATTATGTGTAGAAAATTCTTCGACTCAATTTTCCCCTCAAATCAAAATTCAAAAACAAACAGTACCAAACAATCTAATAATATCATTAATAATTAGATCTGAAACATACACGCGTTGGGGAAGGATTTTTTTATTTTTTTACTTGAATTTTCAGAGGTCGACGGCTCGTTGGTGGAGAAATCTGGAGAGAGAAAAATGAGATTGTGAAAAAGATTGTTTCGGAGTGGTCGATGATTTAGAGAAATTTTCCAGAGTAGTCGACGATTTCTTTAAGATTCCATCAGTGTTGTAGATCGTGAAGAAAATGAGATGTAGATGAGAGAGAAAATTTCAAAATCTAATTTCAAAATGTGAATGGCGGCTGGTGTGGGGGAATTTAAAATAGGGTTTCTTTTTTAAAATGAATATAAGGCTATTTTGGTAATTCTAGTTAAATAAAATATATTTAAAAGTTACTGGCTAAATTAAGTTTTTTAAAAGTTTGACAGGCTAGTTTGGCCCATTTTCACAAAAATATATGTTCTAACTCTCAACTTTCAAGTTTTAACTCTCAAATCAAATGTCCCATATCGATTTTTGTATGAAAGGTAATGATTTGGTTTATCCTATAAAAAAAAAGAGGCACTCTTCTGTGTACTAGATGTATGGGCCTGAGCCCATCAGACTGGCCCAAGCCTAATAAGCCCAACAGCAAAAAAAAAAAACTACCCCATCTCAGGCGCGTGGGGTACCTGCACCAAAAATTATTTTATTTTTTATTTTTTTTATCTTTTTATTATTTTTTGATTCCCCCACAATTTGTATACCTTATTGATATGATGGAATATAATGGAATAGAATGGTCATTCTTATGTCCATTCTCATTCTACCGATTGGTATGACTTAAAATCGGGAATCACCATTCCCGATGAAATCGTTATTCCCAAAAGAAGGGAGAATAACCATTCCATCCAGCTATTCCCAATGATCAAAAAAATTAATATATGATATATTTATACATAATCATGTTTTATAATATTATTTTATTATATTTAGAAAAATAAATCAAAAATCAAATTACATAATTATTATTTTTTAATTGTTTTTATATTATTTATTTATTTTCAAAATATAATTTAAAAATATATGTTAAAATCAAATTTTGATAGCTTGTATAACTTTGTTGAAGAAAAATGAAAGTGATGCTGAAATAAATATACCATAAAAATATGTTATAATGCAATATAAAATATTTATATGTTTGATATAATTTAATATATTCAAATGAAAAATTGAAATGTTAAAGTATTTTTCTATGAAGTAAAAAACATTTTTATTAACTTATACAAATTATTATATATTGATTAATTAAATATTTTAGAATAAAAATTTTCAATAAAATAAATAAATTATAATTTACTAAAATTAGAAAAAATCATATATTAAAAAGAAAAATGACATTTAGAAATATAAAAGATAAATTAAGTCATGTGTTGATATTTATTAGCTACTACGCACACTTTATTCATTTATAAGAAAATTTTAAAGCACATAAAATATTCATTATATAAGATTAAAAAAATGATATTTCATTCCGTTCTTCATTTCGTAGACATACCAATCATAAGAATAGTCATTCCATTCATACCTAATTCCATTCTATCATACCAATCACCTCCTAGTGAACTCTAAAAATTGAAATGAATTAATTTAATTTTTTAAAATAAATATAAATATATATCCTAAAATTGATTTAATGAACCCTAAAATTAAAGTGAATGATTTTTTTGATTCAGCGACTCGCGCAATGCACTCGCCCGA
Source organism: Perilla frutescens (assembly GCA_026008535.1). Classification (NCBI taxonomy): domain Eukaryota; kingdom Viridiplantae; phylum Streptophyta; class Magnoliopsida; order Lamiales; family Lamiaceae; genus Perilla; species Perilla frutescens. Next base: position 39,048,814 of record BRKX01000012.1, read on the forward strand.
TGCTAACGCGTGGGCTCGTGCATTGCACTCGACAATTAATTTAATTTTTTGAAACAAATATAAATGGTAATTGAAAAAAAAACTTAATCTTGAAATAAATATATATCCTGAATGGAATTAGTGAAACCTAAAATGAAAGTGAATGAATTTAATATTTTTTTAAAATAAATATAATCCCTAATTGAGATTAATAAACCTAAAAAAAACATGAACCCTAAAAAAAACAACAAAAACCCCTAAAAATACAAAAAAAAACCCTAAAAAACCTTAGAAAAAACCCTAAAAAATTATGAACCCAGAAAATCATGAACCCTAAAAAAATCTAACCCCACCTTAAACTCTAAACATTAATTGAAATGGAAAAAATCACAGTTGAAATATATAAACTCGTATAAGATAAGTAACAGATCAATTACTTTTTAATGATACAAGTGATACTTTTTGAACTTCAAATGATACATTTTAAGTGTAAAGATTGATACTGAATTTTACCACTTTTTTTTGGTGAGTCAACACTGGTCAACGTTGGTTGACCCGCGTTGACCCCGACCCGTTTGATGGATGTACGGGCCTTATTGAGCTTGAGGTTATGTATAGGAGTTTTGGTGATAAAGAAAATATTAGGTCATTATTTATCATCACACCAATTTATCTTAATATAAATTGCATTATTAATTTGTTGGAATTTCTAATTCTTAATTTGTGGTAAATCTACTCTATAAAAATAATTTATTTAAATTAATCAATATAAAAAATTATTACTTGTCGATTTATATATACCTTAATTTTAAAAAGGAAAAATGACATAGTTTCTTATGCATCACATGATAAACAAAGTCAATTGATAATACAAATGTAAAGTTAATTATTTTGAATTAAATTAAACTGCAATTTCAAGTTGCTTTAATATTGTTTTTATTTATTATTTTCACTATTTTTAAAGTTTTATTTAATAGCAATTATATCATTTATATTATATCACATTATAACCGGAAGAAGTAATTAAATTTCAACTCATTCCTCAAGATTAGAATTTTGGTGTCATTTTAATAAAATATGTACCATATTCTCTTAAGATAGACCTTTGGTTTTTAGTACAGTTATAAGAAATATCTAATATCAATTTATAAGATAAATTAACTAATTGTCTTTGATATAAATCAATGTGGGACAAAAAAAAAATGTCCCAACTCCCGAACCAAATGTGTTATATCAATTTTTTATGAAAGTTAATAGTTTGATTTATTTTATAAAAGGATAGTGTACCTATCACCACACTAATTTTTGTTTAAGGAATTCTCATAATCTCATAATTTTGGACTAGAGGACTGAGGATCTCATCTGGTGAACCAAATTGCACGTGTATTATTCGTATATCAACATTAAAATTGCTTAATTTTAATCATGTTTTTTTAATAAAAATAAAATTTATTATATTATAACAAATTCTAATTAATATCTATTGCTAAAAATAGAAATTTTAAAAAGTTATATACTCCAAGTTTGGAATAATCAAACTTAAATTTTACACTAAAAAATAATTATAAACTCCAATTGGGCGGAATAAACTTTAGATAATAATGTAAAAGTATACTAAACCAAAATAAATTAAAATTGAAGAAAAGTAAAGAAAAGTAAAACTAATAATTTTAATATTTGGGACACAACGAAGAATCTCATATGCAATACTGACTGTTACATAATAAAATAAGATTTAACAATATTATCTGGTGGAAAAAAAAACCCACACTTATTGAGAGACCCAAATTTAGAGAAATATATCTCTCTATCTCCACCTCATATCAAAATCATATGGAGATATAGATTTTCGTAATAAATGCATGGATAAAATTGAGAAAGTGTGAAAATTACTATAATTGACAAATATTTTGAAACTAGTTAAAAATTATAAAACATTAATTAATTTGAAAATGATGGAGTATAATCTAATGACTAACTCTTACCACCAGATAAAAATAATAATTTAATACTCACAAAGAAATTACGTTTAGACCGTCTTATGAGTTAAAATCTGCACGTAAGATAAGTGAATATTCATATTTACTCATATTCAATTATATATTTGTAATTTTCTTGGTGTTTGATTGTATTTGAATCTGAATTTTAAATTATTTTACAGATTTTAATTGATATGTAAGACTACCTTGCACAATTAAATTATCAGTAATGCCTTAATTGCCATAATCATTTAAAATAATGTGTTTAGATAATATTTTTTACAAAAGTGAATGTAATAAATGACAAAATACCAAATTACAGAAAATTTCAGACTCCACATATTCATTATAGATATCCGCAACCGTTACTCATAAGTGTGGGTGGAATTCAAACATATGACATTCGGTCATCAAAATATTTTAATTAGAAGAATTGAAATTATATATATCGATAATATATACACAAATAAAAATTAGGGAAAAAGGAAATTAGGGAACGAAGGAAAGAAATAATTTAACTTGCTCAAAAAAAGAAGAAGAAGAAGAAAGACATAATATAACATAAAATATTATTTATTTTTTAAAAACCACATCTAAATTTATCTTACTAAAAAGTAAAAACACTACACAAGAAATAAAAACCAGGTAAATTTCATTATATATTAAAATATTTAGAATAGAATGCAAACCGATCATTTTTATTTTCTCAAAAATGTGTAAAATTATATTCTTAAATGGCATGTATTAAAAAAATGCACTCTCTGTATCTTCTAAAGTTAATCGTATTATTATTTTATATTTAATTGATTTATCCATGATGTCCTTTTAATAATAATAATAACATAATAATAATCTTTGGCTATAGTTCTAATAGAAAAAAGGCATTTCTCACATATTTTGAAAAACATAAATTTGCATGAAACATATTTGTATTTTATAATTTATTTAAACAGAAGAAGAGTGAAGTGCAGTGGCACAGATCAGTCTGTCTTCTGTCTCAGTCCTCCCTCCGCCACCCCTCGCCGCCGCGACTTTCTTTTTCATTTCCATCACAACTGTAGAGAGGATTACCTCCGATAAATGGGCTGTGCGCCGTCCAAACTCGACAACGAGGACACTGTGCGGCGGTGCAAGGAGCGCCGCCGCCTCATGAAGGAGGCAGTTTACTCCCGCCACCACCTCGCCTCAGCCCACTCCGACTACTGCCGCTCCCTCCGCATGACCGGCTCCGCCCTCGTCGCCTTCACCTCCGGCGAACCCTTATCAGTTTCCGACCACGCCCCGGCCGTCCTCCTTCGCACCACCACCCCCTCCGCCACCTCCAATCACCGCCACACCTCCCCCCCCTCGCCTTCACCGTCTATCCGCCCACATCCCCCGCCACCCCCCATGTCCACCGCCTCCTCCCGTCACCACCACAAGCCTCCACGGCGGCGGAGACAGTCCGTCAAATTACCCCACATACTCTCCGACTCAAGCTTCACATCTTCTCCTCCACCAAATCATAATTTCAGTTACAATGCACGAGCAAATTCAACCTTCTCAAGCACTCCCTCACAGACTTCTTCAGTGTGGAATTGGGAAAATTTCTACCCTCCGCCGTCTCCGCCGGATTCAGAGTACTTCGACAAACTCAACAGAAACCAACTCCATACCAACGACGACGACGGAGACAATTCCTCCTCCAACGACGAAGATCATCGCTACATTGACAACGACATCGACGATAAAGCTTCAAACTTTACCACCAATTCGAATCGGATTCCATTTGGCGCCAATGAGGGCAAGCAGTTTGAAGACCGCGCATCTAACTACTCGTTGCATTCACGTTATTCAGAAAACACTCGAACGAGAAAGTTTACGAGGAAGAGCCCTGAGTTAGTGCATAAGAAAAGCCAGAATGGGAAGCGCCGGGAAGGCGACGGCGGAGGCGGAGAGGAGACAGAGAGAGAGGAAGTTGAGTGCAGCGAGTGGGGCGATCATGATAACTATAGCAGCACGAGCAGCTCGAGTGATGAGGGCGAAGAAGGGGATTTGAAGTCAAGATCCCATTTTGAAACGAGGTCCAATTATGAATCAGTGAGAAATGAGGCTGCTGCTGATTCAGCAGGGAATGTGAACTCCAAGTTTTCGAGTAAATTGGAGAAGATTTCATCCGAGGATGATGGGAAATCATCGGTCGGATGGGGAAATGGGAATGCTGAAGGTGCAAATTCAGACAGGAGGATTGTTGTGAGGCATAAAGATTTGGCTGGGATTGTTGCAGCTCTTAGGGAGTATTTTGATAAGGCTGCTTCTGCTGGGGAACAGGTCTCGGAGATGCTCGAGGCGGGCAGGGATCAGCTTGACCGAAGCTTCAAGCAATTGAGAAGTGAGTTTGGTTGTTGATTTGGTTGTTGAATCAATGAGTTTGAAGATTGCTCTGTTGTTTCTCGTGTAGAAATCATGTTGTGGTTTAAGAAACTGAACAATGTTATAATGCTTATGAGTTTAAATTGTGTTTCCTTAACAAATGATTGTTACAGTATTATTGATTTTCAATTCGAGGATGTTAGTGAAAATTGTTATATTAAGTTCAGGAAGTTGAATTAGATTGGTTTCCATTTGATGTTATTGTTGAGTTAATAAGTTTGAAGGTTGTTCTGTTGTTTCTCATATAGAAATCATGCTTAGCTTATGAGTTTGATTTGTGTTTCTTTGACAAATGATTGTTATCAGTCATAGAGATTGAGTCTTCAAGGATGTTAGTCATAATTTATGTATTAAGATGAGGAGGTTGAATTTGATTGATTTTTATTTGATGTTACAGAGACTATCTATCATTCTAGTGGAGTGTTGAGTAACTTGAGCTCCAGCTGGACTTCAAAGCCTCCTTTGGCTGTTAAATACCGGTTCGAGCCCAGTTCAATCGAGCAATCCGGTGGTACAAAGAGCTTGTGTTCCACTTTGGAGCGGCTTTTGGCTTGGGAAAAGAAATTATACCAAGAAGTGAAGGTAGTGATTTGGATATCAGTTTTTATATCCTAATTCAGATTTCATTATTCATGTCTTGTTTTAGATCTGTTACTTCTTTTATGTAAATTATTATTCATTTTACTGCTTTGTAATTGTTAATTGTTGGTGTACTCACAATAATTATAGGGTAGGGAAGGAGTTAAAATCGAGCATGAGAAAAAGTTATCAATGCTTCAGAGTCAGGAGTACCGCGGTGAAGAGGAAGCTAAATTGGACAAAACAAAGGCCTCAATAAAGAAGCTACAATCTCTAATTGTAGTGACATCCCAGGCTGTTTCAACTACCTCTTTTGCTATTGTTGGACTACGAGACTCTGATCTGATCCCACAGCTTGTTGAACTTTGTCATGGGTGAGTACTATCCCGCACACATTCATTAGAGTCGATCAATCTTTTACCTGAACAACATTATGCAAAACTTAGCACATGTAACTGTGAAAACTCAGTGAAGGATTGTGTAGACAGATCATTCTCTTCTGATCTTGAACTACTTTTAGAGTTAACTGATAGGGGTTGCCTTATTTTTCTTTAGTTTATATCTTCTTTGTAGCCGACTAGTCGATTTTATCTCATTGATAATCTCCTTAATCTGTACGAAACTACAGAATAGACAGTGTCATACAGTCGAATATCGAGCCTTTTGTTCTGATCATAGCCCTTTTGTACTAAATTAACTGTGCATAGAACTATTTTAAGGACTATTTAGCATATGTTATAAGATAGACGAGTTTCGTAGAAAAAGTGGCACCTTAGCTGACTAATAAACAAGCCTTAGTGTTTAAAAGAAGGTGCTTGTGTGCCATTACATCGAATCTAGAAGCATGTTGAGTTCAATAAGGTTGTGAAAACACTAACACTGAAACAAAACATATGCAGTTTCATGTACATGTGGAGATCGATGAATCAGTTTCATGCACTCCAGAATGATGTGGTGCAACAAGTTCAGGGGCTCGTTAACCATGCAGCAAAATTTGAATCAACTTCTGATCTGCATCGGCAGGCAACACGGGACCTTGAGGCGGCTGTATCAGCTTGGCACTCCAGTTTCTGCCACCTGATCAAGTTCCAACGAAATTTTGTCCGCTCCCTCCATGGCTGGTTCAAACTCACACTCCTCCCCGTTCACAGCGAACCAGCTAATGGCAACCGGGAGCTGTCAGAGGTTCTTGCTTTCTTTGATGAGTGGAAACTCGCTCTTGAACGTGTTCCAGACACAGTTGCTTCGGAAGCCATCATAAGCTTCAATAATGTGGTGCATTCAATATATTTGAAACAAACAGAGGAACTGAAGATCAAAAAACGAACTGAAACTGCATCAAAGGAGCTTGAGAAAAAGGCTTCCTCTATCAGAAACCTCGAGAAGAAGTACTACCACTCATACTCTATGGTTGGCATAGGACCTCCTGACACCGGGACTGACAACGGGCAAATTTTGGACGCGAGAGACCCTCTGGCTGAGAAGAAAACAGAACTTGCATCATACCAAAGGCGAGTGGAAGAAGAAACGATTAAACACTCCAAGGCAGTCGAGGTAACCCGAGCAATGACATTGAATAACATTCAAACTGGGCTGCCTGGAGTGTTTCTAGCTATGACAAGTTTCTCTGCTATGATAACTGAAGCTCTCGACTCCGTGTGCACCCGCTCTTACGCCATTTAGTAGGTAAACACTCGAATGAAAGTTGTGAGATCATTCATTTTTTTTTCTCTTTTTCAAATTCTAAGGCAAGTTGGAGATATAGGGGCAGACATTTTTCCATGGTGGCTTTGGTTTTTGATAGTTTTTTGTAGCTTGGTTGTTTAATTAAACATCTAAATATGTTCGGATTTTGCATCTTCATCCCCTCATTGTGTACAGGAAAGTGCTGTAATACTACTTGTATCAGAGGTTAACATTTTTATGCTGATAAATGAAGTGATTGATCACCTTCTGCAATTTGTTTAATTAATGTTTGATTTGTAAATTTTCTCCAACGCGGTCTCTGGCATTCCAACATGTAGTGAAACAAGTATTTCTTGATGAAAAACTCTTGATTGAGAAATGGCAAAATTCAACCAGTACATGTTGAAATGTCAAGAATGAGTAATTTGCAGTAACAGCTGACAAATTTCAAGAATCAGTGGTGCAGTTCTGCAGTAAGAGTTGAAAGTTTAGAATTTGCATGTTCTTGCATATGATGACCGAAGTCAGAGAAGAACTGCTCATACTGTCAGGAGAGAGAGAGAGAGAGAGAATTGTGTACGCACTTTTATAACGGATGGGATAGAGATCCCAAATTTGGTTTCCAACCCCGTGATTTGTGATCAAATTTATAATTTTTTCTTCTATTCTTTTATTAATTTTAATTTATTACATTTTAGTTTAATTTTATGATTGTTTTATCCACTCAATTAGGGTTTATAATTATTTTTTAATATTTAATTTTTAAAGAAATAATTATTATAGTTGATTATTTTAAAAATATGATTTATAATTTTTTAAATTTTAATCTTTTATTGATAAATGTGACTAGGTTGATTATGTTATAATTAATTTTTATTTTTATAATATCTATTATTTATCTTGTAAATTCAATCGTGGAATACGAGTTGGAACACCAAATTTGAAATAAGCCATCCCCTTTTTTAAAGGAGTGGACATAATGGAATTGATTAGGGATTATTAACTGTGATTGTTCAAGAAACACCATAATTTTATGTGATAGAAAGTGTCAGAGATTGTGATTATCTTGAAATCAAATGTTGGTTTCTTTTTTTACTAGTCATAGGCACATGAAACGTATCTGCTTTTATATACAAGTTAGTTAACCCTTGTGACAGGAAAATGAGAAATATTGAAATGCATGCCGTAATAATATAAAGAGAAGAAAAACGATGATGGTTCATTCCAATTCCATTTCTTAATTAGTGAATAATCGTAATTAATTATTTACATTAGCTGCTCTTGCCCAAATAATAATGGTATGTATTATTGTTCTCAAATCAACCTAATCGTTTCTAAACAGGGAAGACAAATAAAATAAAAGAATTTCAACATAAACACAATCAATGATTGGTCTTTGATTTGATTTTTATTTAAAGTAGTATTTCTCCCGTACGTTGTACGAATTTAAATATTTATTAATTAATATTTTGAATGTGGTCATATTATAAATGAATGAGAAAATATTGTGGATCTTAAATGTACTCAAAATATTTGTATGTAATTACACAAATATTATATGGTTGGTTAAAGATATCTTCTTCACATATCCTAATATAATTACATTTAATCTTTGAAAAAATAATTACATTTAACATTTGAAAGCATATAATTACATATATATACACACACACACATATACAGTATACTCCCTCCGTTTCATTATGATTGTTGTTTTAACTTTTTTATTTTGTGTCAAAATATTTGTTGTTTTATATATTTTCACACCTCCTCTCTCAATTTTAACCCTATCCAAAACCATATTATAGGAAAATATAGGCGAATAAGATTTTATGTCATATATGAGGGATAAGTATATTAGTCCATAAAATTAATTGTTAGTTCTAGATAAAAGAAAACTAAAACAACAATCAAAACGAAACAGAGAGGGTATATATGTAGCTTTACCAAATATCACAATATCAATTAAACTAAAAATAATCTATCCGTCTCTAAATAGTTGTCATTCTGGATAAACACACACACACACACACACACACACACACACACACACACACACACACACACACACACACATATATATATATATATATTAAGGTAAAATCGTGTGATAGACAACGGTTCTGGCATAAACCGTTGTCTATTACACAATTTGTCTTACACAACAGTTTTTGAATAATAGACAACAGTTTAAGTTAATAGACAACAGTATTGATATTTATTGTTGTAAATTTTTTTCCCTTTTATTTTTTTGCATTTTTCACGATAGCTTAGATTACAACCTTTGCATTTAAAAAAAATTGCAATCTTATTTATTATTACTTGGAAATTATTGATTTGTAACATTTTTTTTTATTTTTTTATGCATAGGTGGATGATTTGTAGTACTTTACATTTGTTGCCTAAAAAAATAAATTTCATTTGTATTGCACTATTATTATTATTATTATTATTATTTGCAATAATTTATTTTTTTTCTATTTTAATTTCATCATTTAAAATAATTAAATAATTATAGTTTTTATACAAGTCAAAGAAATCAAATGTTCATTAATCATTGATAATTATACATTGTTATATATAAAATCATGATGTTGAAAATATTCCAATTCGATCCTTCTAACATTGATTTCCATTTAGTCCTAAAATTTAATTTTCTTTTTGTTTGTCATAACTACACAAAATTCATCTTCTTATCTAATTAATTAATGCATGTGTGTATCATTTTATTAATTTTTTAAAAATTGAACACAACATATATAATTAAAAAAATAATCATAACATTACAGATCTAAAAAAATAATAACTATTTGTGCATCGCACAAGAGAAATACTAGTTAATAAAGTAATCAAATCACCTTATACAACATTATGCGAATACATTTAATGAGTCAAATATAAATTATTTTAATGTATAAAATGATGACAAATATAAGAAAAATGTGAAATTTTCACATTCAATGGGTAGAATGATACTTTTGTGAAGTAAAACTAAATTGCTAAAATGATACTTATTCACTTTTGGCGCTGCGCTGGCCTAATATTTTTTAGTCTCGAAACTACTTGACCCAAAAATCTGAAAATTATACTACGACCCGCATATTGATGATGTGATCAATTACAATATTAAATAACCAACAATGACAATACTAAATAGGCATAATTAATGTTAATTAATAAAAAAATACGGACTTGACTACATCTAAATATAAAAAAAATAACAAAAGTAATAAAATAGTTATAATATTAAATAAATATATTGTTAATTATCATAATAAATGATGGACTTGATAATGTGTACCTAATAAATATTAAGTAATAATAGAAAAAAAAAGCTTGAAACAGGTAGAAATAAAAAAAAAAGATCGAAAAGGAAAGGGAATAAAGTCAAAAGAAATATTGAAAAGAAAAAGAATAATGTTAAGAATCAAAATAATTTGTGGACTATCACATGTGCCTAAAAAATATGAAGTAATCGAGTAATAAAAGGAAAAATAAAATAAAAATTAGTTGATATAAAAGAAAAGATTGAAAAAGAAAATAAAGTATAAAAGAAAAAGGAAAAAAATTCAAAGGAAAAAAATTGAAAAAGAAAAGAAAAGGAATCAATGTTAATTATCAAAATAATTAAATTGTGAGTTCAATAATGTATGTAAAACATATTAAGTGATGAAAGAAAAATAAGAATCATGTATAAATAAAAGAAATATCCAAAATATAAATAAAAGAAAAAAAAACTAAAAGGGAAAAAATTGAAAAATATAATATACAGTAGAAGAAAAAAAACAAAAAAGGAAAAAAATCAAAAAGAAGAAATTGAGAAAGAAAAAAAAAAGGAAAAGGGAAAAAAATTAAAGAATAAAATTGTGTTATTAATAAGGCTCGAACACAGCCCCAACACATAATTGAGAAAATCGCTCTACCACTCCGCCGCTCCCATATTTTTTTTGGCAGAAGTATTCTCTTAAATTAACTTTTTTCTGACATTTTTAATGACAGTTTTACCCCTGTGATTTTGCTTTAATATATGTATAGATTATTTAGCAAATCATCCCAATAAATAATTACTCAATAATTTCTTTTATAAATATAATGAAACAATTAAATTAGTTATCAAATAAATTAAAAACGTATTAAAAATAACAGTACCAAATATATGTAAAAACTTAAATAAGTGGGAATGCATGGAAGTAGCCAGTCAAACTTTAAAAAGGTTTATTCTAGCCAGTAACTTTTAAACATATTTTATTTGGCCAGATTTACCAGATTATCCCTTTCATCTATTAACAATGAATTAAAAAAAAGCCAAAAAGAAAAAATCGAATCACATCTCTCTCCCTCCTAAATTTCAGAAAGCAAATTCGGCCGAAATATTCCCTCCCAAAATTGGTGCACTGCCCTTCGATTCTTCCCGTCGCTCCTACACTCCACAGTGATCTTCGGCTCCCATTATTTCCAGCGACTGGTACATTAGTGTCGACCCAAGGTGAGAATTGTGTCGGAAACTCAGTATCGTAGGGTTTGTGTGTTTGAATGGACTGGGCAATTGCGCACCGCAAGGTTTTTAGGTTTCTGGGTAGGCCTTCCTATTGTTTTAAATCGGGGATTTCTAAAAGACACATATCCGTGTGATTTTTCTGTCTTGAAGGTCGAATTCTCGGAAAATGTCAAACACAGAAGAACGAAATGAAGAGGCTCCTTCGCGCAAGAGAAGACGTGCGCCTGCGTTAGAGGTATCTGCATATAATAATTGAAGTGGGTCTTTCAAATAACGGACTATTTTGCGATATTTTTGATGTTTACAGTATTCTGCAAATTTTGATATTCTTAGCTGCGCGACCAATTTATGCGCGCAGTCGGTTTGCGCGTACGTTGGTTGCAGAGCAGCAGCAGCTGTGAGGACATGGGTATTGCGTCCCGCAACCCTTGTAGGTGCATGGCTCATGAAGTCTTAAGTTGTGGTTGCAGACGCGCAGGGACATGGCGCGTAGCACTTGTGCGCGCATGGTCTCTTCGCGCAGATGCAGCTGTGGGCGCAGGGCTCGAGCCACAACTGTGGCACGAGTTGTGCGCGCCAGGATCGTGCGCGCATCAGTGCTGGGCAATCCGCTCAGGGCCAAGCCCCGCGCCATTGGTGTGCGTAAGGATTATCGCGCAGTAATGGTTAGCATTGGCTCTTGCTTTTGTTTGTCGGCAGATACTCGCCCAGCATTCCATTGCAACGCCACAAAGTTATCCTTACTCGCACACACACAAATGCAATATTAGTCAGGAATTCATTACATATCTGTTAGCCATCCAAGCATGCGCATGTTATATTGTTGGCACGCTGTCGTTATGCACAGGACCATTGCGCGCAGTGAGGGCAAGCATCGCCATGCGACTTGTGATCATCGGCAGACCCTTGGCCGGTATTCCATTGCATCGGATATAAGTGTCCTTAAATCTTACGCGCGCACTAACACACCATTCTTTTGATCTATGTTCCATTAATGCATTTTTTTTATCGTATACGTAGGATGGGTGGCAATGGAAAAGGCCGGAAATGAGAAATAGCAACTACACAATCAGCAACCATGATCGCACGACATATATTGCTGAGATCAAATAAGTACTGACTGGTTATGGTGATGATTTAATTGCCAGATTCCGAGATTCGTGTTTTGGTAAGCTGTTGCAGATTCCAAGCAAGGTTGATCGATGCAATAAAGTAGTCCACCACTTTCTCACACGCGAGATAGTGAAGGATGGAGGTGATCAGACTGAGATGTGGTTTCAGATAGGGAAGAAAAGGCTTAGATTCAGTCGGTTTGAATATGCTTTGATATGCGGGTTGAATTTCGGTCCTTCAAATTTTGATCCACAAAAAGCGCCCAAGGTTAGATCATCCCACTTCTACGGTCGGGTCCTACGGAAGAAGCCGATAACGCCGGGTGCTCTGAGAAAGAAGTTCAATGAGAAAATGGGACTTGGGGATGACTCGAAGGACTATTTGAAGGCTGCCAAAATGTTGTTTGTGAGTGGTGTGTTGCTTGGAATGGACTCCGGAAATTACATTCCTGATTGGTTGTGGGTATTGGTTGAGGACGAAGAAAAATGAGAATCATTTCCTTGGGGCAGCTACTCATACTAAAGACTGCTGCATTACCTGAACAATATCCCGACGGCGCGGAAGGAAGATGCCGTAAGAGATTCTTACCACATATATGGGTTCTCACTAGCGTTCACGGTATGCTGAGATTAATTCCTTGAGTAGTTGTGATTTCACTGTAATTATATGATATTTTGCAATAGGGTAAATTCACGTCAACTTAGAACTTTGTATACACTATCTTGACGCAGGCATGGATATATTGTGCTGTCCCACTGCTGGGTGAGACTTGTGGAGGTGTTGCATCATCCGATGCTACGCCGAAAGTGTTGCGGTATTTGTATAAATTCAAGAACTGTGATTTGAAAGACATCAGAGGGCAGGTGTGGATCATTCAGAGCGTTCCATATAACGTTTCTTCATTCATTCGACTTTTAAAAACTATCACTCATGTGTTCAATGATTCTTTGAATGCAGCTGTTCCGCAAGTTGAAACCATCGGACCTCGAAAGTGCCTCTCGATATTGGAAGAGCATAGAACAAGGTCCTTTTCTTTTGCAACATGTTTTTCCACGCCGTGCAGCTAAAAAACGACTGAATGTAGCGGCTGAGACATCGCTACCTAGCTGGGCAGCACTCCCTAGTCCGGCAACCAACCCTACACCCGTGGAGGTGCTGTTCACGGACACTCGAGCAGACGAGATATTGACCAACAACCCTGAACAGAATACGAGCACCATTGCAGACGATCGGTTCTTTACTAACACCCTCGAAGGCAATGGGTCGTTGAATATGGAAAGTTTGGACCAATGTGGTATGCAACCTGGACTTCCTGCAGGCCAGTGGAACCTGGCACAACTTAGCTGATGTCCATGGGAGAAAGAGAGTCATTTATGATGGAGTGTCATGATGTGGCCGAGAGAGCTGCTTGATTAGCAGCCGAGCAGGCCTCACAGCTTGTGGCTGAGCTAGCAGCACAATGTGCGGCTCAGGAAGTGGTGGACAGAATGCAGAGCTGGCTTTGTCAAATTCTGCCACAGCCCCCCAAACAAGAGGGAAGTCCCGAGAGATCCGATGAACATGATATCAGACATGTGCGTTCACGTTGGTTTCATACAGTATGTGCGGTGAAATTTTATAGTAATTAACAACTAATTTGTTCTTGTAATTCAGGACGACTGGGGATGGCAACCACCTGAATTCAAATGGGGTTGGAACCCCCCACAAGACACACAGTCAGAGGATGAGAGTGGGGGTTGGCCTATCCCGAAGAGTACGGGGCAGTCAACGCATGGCCCTGCCGACAGTCGCAAGATTGGGGTGTACGGGAGACGTCAGGGGCGGAGGACATGATGTCGTGGCATAGCCGACTATCATTCGATTAAGCCGGAGATCGACCGACACATGCAGGTGAAAGAATGGGATATGGTAGCCTGCAGCCGTGGGCAGAACCAGTAGTGGAAAGTGGTGTAATTCCCACAGAGACAACTCCTACGGCAGCAGGTCCATCTCCTCCGGTCGTGGAAAGTGGTGCAGTTCCTTCAAAGATGACTTCTACAGCGCACGGTGATAACCCGCCACCCCAGTCCGCGCAAGGTATCGGTAGCTGTATAATTCCTTCAGAACTAACGCCTCTGAAGTTGAATTACAGAGAAGTCCGAAGGAGGGCAGCGGCGTTGAGCTGCCGCGTTGCGCAGCCCCTTTCGGTCTACCGAGAAGCGATTTACAGATTTTAAGACATGGAGAGTGAAAAATGCGAAGGGCCTGTGAGTGATACTTAATGTATTTTCTTAATCGCGTTTCTAACTGCCTCTGAGAATGCAATCGTTGATGTGTGCGATGGGTTGATGTCTGGCTGCAGTAGGAATGTGGGCATAGGATATGATGTTTCAATGAAATTCTTCACTGAAAACCTGAATCCGATGGCGGAGTTGTCTGAGGGTCATATCGATGCTTATCTCACCGTTCTGCACAGCGATCCGAGCTTTGCGAATTGTCGACCTTGTCGAAAAGACACCGTTCTAACCTCGACTGGATTCATGGTACGCTTTTGTTATCGCAGTACTCCACATGTTTGCTGTCTAAGCAATAAATAACTACTTTGTCTGTATAGTGCACTCAATTGTCCTTGTATATTTTCAGGCAGCCATTGGTAATGTGTTCAACAAATACCATCCCGAGGGAGAAGACCTGTCCAAGCTTGGTGCAGAAACTGAAGAAGTAATTTCGGCTGAGGACCTGGCTGGTCTATCCGAATACGTGTCTGGAGAGCTTCCTGGTTGGGGTCCTTTGAAACCTTGGTATGACTATGACAAGGTAATAAATTATGCAGTGTATTCTCTTGAAAGGGTAATCCCAAAGGCTGTTGAACTGTAAGGGTCACTACGTTCGTGTTTATGCAGCTTGGATTCATCGTCCATTTACCGGGGCATTGGGTAGCATGCTTGGTGGATTTCAAGAGGTATGCCTTAACAGTGCTCGACCCCAAACAGCACGTGTGGACATAGGACCTCGAACGATGCCGGCAAGAGTATTTCATTCCACTGCTGCGCATCTTGCCGTAATTGCTGAAATATTGCGGATTCTGGGATGAAAGACAGGTGCTCCAACCGAGGTATGCCCAGTGGTATTGGAGGCCTCTTAAAACAAATCCGTACAAACAGAAGGACAGTGTCAGCTGTGGTTTGTTTCCACTGCGGTACGTGGAAATCTTGTTGTCGGATGAGCAAACCGTGTGGAGATTTAGCACGGATGAGAGCACGTTGTTGCCGTCCGAATGATATAGTATAAATTCAATCCGAATGTTGTGTAATTATACACTCTTTGCTTGTATAAGATGTTTCCCGAACGTGTTCTATGTTGGAGGACGGCTAAACGGATCACAAGCAAAACATATTTTGCGCATATGCGTCGATGCAACATGTGGTGTGAATATGTGGTCTACATTTGTAGGTGATTTTGACAATTCCCAATAGCTTACTTTGTCATTTCCGCATAGGCTAACTAACTTACAGTAATTGGCAAATGATCGGCACCGGAAAATGTGCATCAGCCACACCTTGGATCTGATCCGACTTGCACTTAAGTATTTAAAATTCTGTAATAATTTAATATGGATGACCCTATTGATGCAAAATGTAATGCATGGGGCCATACTCATGCAATGGTATCGGCATGAACCTCACCCATTGTTGGCCAAGGTCTTGTTTCTGCTCACAATTATCGGAGCCCACATAGAAGGGGCGCAATGTCACTTTGAATACAGATGGCGTAAATTAATGAGAAGATGAAAGAGAATACCCGCAAGTAGGGCGCTGAATATTGAAAGGCGCATGCATTTGGGATCGGCCGACGATCGAAGTAAATGTATCTGTCATCGGTGAAGTTGATACAGGTTTTAGACTCTACCGTGATAGGGTTTACTATGTTTCTCCTTATTACGAAACAAGCAAAAACCGGCCTGCATTGTTCCGGTGGCACGCCGCAACTCAAGGTCGGTGAATGCGCGTTGTATCCAACCGCATAGTTATATACGCGCACCAATTAGCGCGCAATAAGAAATTGTTCGCACGCGTGCGCAGCTAGGCTCTGTGGTCGACAGGGTCGAATGTCGAGCGTGCATTGTTGATGTGTACAAAAAAGGAAGTATATGATAAATCCTAATACACAACCAATATGAAAAACACCAACATAGATATAGACAGAGACGCCAGCATGGCATTAGAAAACCATTTCATAACATAAACAGATACGGTGGCGATGAACATGTGCCATATGTAAATGGAGAAAGGAAATACAGAGAAATACTAAAGAAAGCGCTGATTGTTCAAAATAAAAACATCACACAAACAGAGATGGGGGGTACAACATCAAGGGGAGGGCTGGAAATACCGGACAACCATCGACCGCCTTCGGACAACCATCGGCACACCTCCGTCCAAGTATCTGATTCAAGCATAGCTACTCTCACCAGTTTGAGATCCGCCCGCGTCAGGATCGGCACTAGTGTAGTAGCTAGGCGGCTCATACCGATTGGTTCCACCGTCGTCGTTGGAGGAGTTGTCAGAAGAGTTGTCAGGGGTCAGCACGTGGTAAGAAACACTATTGAAGGCTAGATTGATGACCACACGGAAGAGGTCTCTTAGCATTTCCCAGTTGACCTCCCCCTCATCCCTGTAGTGCTGGATGAATCCGTTATCCTGAAGGTGTACACAGTTAAGCATTATATTCATTCTGAATGGTGGCGGAACAAATACCCATGATGCGATAGGAAGAACAAACCTCGACAGGTATTCGTACAGTAATAATACAAGAGAGAAATTACCAGCAGTAAGTCAGTCCATCTGGATCGAGAGGTGTTCACGTAGTTGAGACGCTCGTGGTACTGTACGCTGGTCTGTGACAGTAGCCAGTTGAAGGCATAGTACCGATTGTTCCACTCTCTTACCTTCGCCATATAGGCCTCTAGCGGGATATCAACATCATGATATTTTTTCATGATGGCTCTGACCTTTGGGAGACACTTCCTGTTGGTGTCGTGCTCTCCGGGTACCCACTTGTGCTTTCGTTTCTCTACCTGTAGCAGAGACAGTACTAGGGCCTCGCGGTGGCGAGTCCATGGAGCAACATAGAAGGTGTCATTCTGATTGATCGCATGGGGGACCATGTTTTGTCGAGGATTGTGGGTAAGTTTTTTGAGAGGACAATTGCTGATGAACATTGATTTACTGAACTAATCAGGTGATTATTTATAGAAACATCATTGTGTTACTTAATGCATACAATAATATGGTCTGAAAGGCCTGGAAAAAGACCGTGCGAGATTTCATGGATAATGCATGTATCAATCACGTGTGAATGGTAAGCCCATGCGCAACAAGATAGCGTAGAGGATGATGCATTGTGTGTTGTCAAATCAAGAATGGAATCTCGGTGTCTTATATTACATGTGTACTGCGCAGTAGTACGATAATTATTTTATTAGCCCAACCGATACCACACCGATAACGCGCAGTGAGCGCCCCGACAGCTAGCGCGCATGCAGATGCTGCACTTTGTAACTCGCGCAATCCCGACAGTGTTGTAACTATAATTCATGATGTCCATCGAAATGAGTAGAATTCGTATATTCTCCGCCTCCATGAGAAATGAAATCTTATTTCGTCAGTAAGTACGCAAATGCCGATAATAAATTTATGGTACCGATTTGTTATCGGTAGAAACAAAATCAATGCCGATGCACATTGGGTGGTGCGCGGTTATGAATGAAGTAAGATACGCGCACATGTTTCCGCGCGTAATTCGGTCCACGGTTTGGAAATGGTCTTTTGTCCGTCTGACCACTTGAATCACGCTTCCGTCCTCTTAAATAATATCTCGAGGCATGAATATACTCTTAGAACCTTATAGAATATTTGCCGAACCACTATTTTTTTGGACCTAGGTGCTTCCGATGTCAATTCATGAGGTTACCGATGGGCCTTGACAATGATTGAGATTGCGCGTGCAATGACATTTCCTAACCTTGATAATCACGCTGAATACAAATGAAAGCCGCTGTCGGTGTTCCTGAATATGGGAACTGTTTTTTTAACAATGAAAACACGGGAAGTCAATACAAACTGACTGAATTGATGACGGTTCACTTTTTGTCAATGGTAAATTTTGTACTTAATATTTGACAATAGTAAGCTTAATCGACAGCGTCTTAAATGACTTGTCAGGCGAGGAGTTGGGATATTTAACCCTGGTTTTGCCTTGGAAGAAAACACTCGAGGGAAATCCTAAAATGGCGCCGCCTTAATCTGCCTATTTCTATGACTCTTGGTGGACACAGCAACTGGAAGGACGGGTTGTGAATACGCTTCTGGATCAAAAGCGTAGGGGCGTCTAGCAAGTTGATAACGGCGACAACATCCAGGCCATAACCAATGTCATGGAAATCATCAATGCGGAGCTACCGACGCCAGAGAATGATGTCGACTGGTACAGGTCCCATGTGTACGGTCTCGCTGGACGATACGCGACGTTGAAGCTGCTATGGGACTACACTCTTTCGGAGTTCTGCTGGAAATGTAAGGAAAACAAGTTTTATGCACCGGAGGAGATATGGAAGCGATTTGAGGAGGTCAGATCAGTATGTGCCTGAGATAGTTGTTTTTTTGTTTGTTCTCAAGCTGACATTTCTTATTTATATATATTTGCAGATGAATCCTTTGACTGCAGTATACCTTGATGAGGGTGAGCCACACTATCGGGCATTGGCCATGCTGTTTGATGAGGGGGAGTCGCATATAGGGAACTCCGATGAATGGGGACCGTTTCAGTCCAGCGACTCCGAGTCGGAGTGAAGATGCAGCGGATATTTAGATAGCATGGTTACTTGTGTCATAACTGCCAAGTTGATCCCCATTGTAATGTTTTTTTTCCTTAAATCGTTAATGTGATTGTAGGCCCGAACCTTTTTGGTGGGAATGACAAAAACAATCAATTTTCCGGTACAGTGATTTGGTGGGAATTTTGGGAAAGTGGAGGGAAAATTCGAACCTCACTGGAATGCATTTATGTATCACACCTACTTGAATTGAATGCCTATAAATATGTATATATACCCATATATACACGCATATACCTCCACACATTTAGTTAGGCTGCATCTACAACCCAAAGAAAACAATGTCCGAGTCATCGTCAAGCAGGGGCGACAAATATTTCCTGGTGTGCGATTGTCAAAAGCCCGTGCGCATCTATGTTTCCAAACATCCACATAGCAGAGGGAGGCATTTTTATACGTGTCTGGATTCCTTACAAGGTGGTTGCAAGTTTTTCAGGTGAATTGACGAGTGTCCATCTCAAGAAAACTCGGGGGAATCCCACAGCTCTGAGTTCAAGATGTCGCCAGAGGATGTCACTGACGACATGAAGAAAATGGCTGAATGCATGATGATGATGGCGGGAGGTTTGAAACACACGGATGCAGAGGTTGCAGCCCTTAAGAAGTGGGTGAAACTCGTGTTTACGGTGTTAATCTTGGTTGCCATAGCCGTTTTCTTTAAGTAAATGCTTCCATGTTGCATTTGAAGCTTATGTTAAAATGATATGTAAAGTCTTTATTTTCATAAACCTTATATGTATGCCTCTGAGCAACTTTTCCCAAACCCGCGGAAGAATATCAAACCATTTCAGTGGCGACAAAAATCAAAAACCAAATCGATAAATAAAATTAAATCAGTAACAATAGATGCTTGGTCTTGTGGGTGAATTTTCTTTCTTTTTTTAATTGGGGATGTGGGAATGTATGTGGTCAGAGCAGGTGTACTCGTGAGCACATGCGAATCAATTAGACAACTTAAATCGCTTGAATTTGAGCAATGATTCATGTATGCGCGGTCGTTTATACGCGCATTTATATTCCGCGCAGAGAAACGCACGCAATCCCTTTACGGCCATGGGCCAGTCATTGGGAAGCCAGGGCATTTCTACGTAAAATTTTGCCATTACCGGGTTCATTACCGACCCACTTAGTGATGTAGCATCGGGGCCGCTTTCGTAAGGAGATAGCAAATAATTAAGCACCGATCACGTTTGGCGCGCGCAGCGAGGGTCAAATACCCTAGGGGTTTTATGTGTATAAAGTTAGAATTCCCCGTATTTTCAATGTAAATTTGTAATTCAATACACATGAGATTATGATACAAGTACTATATGAGGTGCCGATAAACTATTGAGGCGGTCGATGTTGATTAACTTAGTTGTCCTTGATCGGGAGTGTGGTTGAAGAAGCTATGCGCAGAGAGGCTGCACGGGGTTAGTAAGCTAAGATGTTCACGAGGATCGTGATTGTATCGACTATAATATTTTGGAATCGAGGCCACGAGTAGAATCAGGAGGAGTCCAATTATGTCGTGTGTTAACTCTGTGTTCCAGCGATATGTTGGGTGAAAGTGTAAATGAATTTAGTTGATTGGGGGTATATTTGTATAGCTGGGCTGGACTTTGATGCATAACCAATGAATTCTATTCGTTGACGTCATTCAGTTCCTATTTGCTACAGTAGTTGAGGAAATATTTACCCAATTTTATTTCATAATTTTTGGAAAGAAATAATTGTCGATGAAATGAATTCGTTGAAGTTGCTCTGACCTTTAAAGTATTGCTTGGACTTGAGGCAGTTTGGTGGTTTATTTTTCATTAAATAAAGTGCGATATAGCGTTTGAGTAACACGATTCTTAAAGATGGGCAGTTGCCTTTTTTTGTGCAAAAAACTGTTGATTCATCTTCTACTTTAGGAAAAAATTCTCCCTCTCATTTTCAAACTCAACCGTCTTCAACCCAAATACAGATTGCGTCGACGAGCACTGACATTCCGGCGACTCTAGCTCCAAATTTGTGTGCTTGACACATTGCTCCATTTTATCTCCGATATTTGCGAACACCAGCGGTGAATAATGAGCGCGAAGGGATCCAGCAAAGGTTCGCCCTAGTTTGTCTATTTTCTGCAGATTGCACTTCGAACTTCTCCGCTGATAACATTTTGCCCATCAATTTTTGGTTTAAATGTGGTCTAGAGTTTGGGTCACCCGTTTATGTTGGGTCGGATTAGGGTTTAATGTGAAATGAAGCTGTAGATCATGTGCTTTTGATTATAAATTGATGCAGGTGTGCTGCTCTCGAGGAGGTCTGATTTAGCCGTGTTAAATATGATCTGAGACAACCTAGATGATGCAAACTTTGAAAAGATGAAGGGGTCGTGCTTTGGCCATTTATTTCGACAGCAAGAATTCATCTGTCAGGGCCAACTCCTTGGCACTCTGTTGAAGAAGCTACATAGGCACTCCCTCAAGAGAATGCGGCTGTCGTTCAAGATCAACAGCGACATTGTCGAGTTTGGACCGAAAGAGTTTACAGTGATGACGGGCCTCAGGCTAGCCGGCGACCCAGAGACACCATCCACTTCTGCTTTCTACAATGACGTTTTCAAAAACAAAAATCCGCTCTATTTCGTTGATATTGAGAAGAAGCTTGAGGCCGCGCACAAGGCTGGCCAAGCCGGCGCAGAGACATCATACAAACTTGCCTTGTTACTCGTGGTTTATGGGATCCTCTTGGCAAAGGATCGTACTTCGAAGGGGGTCATACTAGAGTATCTACACGTAGTTGATGATGTGCAGAGGTTTAATAATTTCCCGTGGGGGAAAGTTACATATGAGTTTCTGATAAGGAGCATGGAGCAAGCCAGGTCCTGTCTGGCTCGTGCCAAAAGAAAGGATGGGAGGCAGGCCATTGATGTACACGGATTTCTATATCCGGTTCAGGCATGGCTGTATGAGATAATGCCATCGATTGTGAATCATTATGCTCTATCAGTTGGAGCTGAAGGTGATGTGTTTCCAAGGATGTTTCGGTGGTGTGTCTCGAAGAATATGACAACCGTATACGACGAAGTCAGGCCATTCTTTTCTAAGAAGAACAGTAAAGTAAAGGTAATCTGCTTTCTGCTCACGTATGGTTTGAAAAAGCTCTTAATTGCATTTGCAGTCTTGTCTCATTGTGTTAGTTGCACCCTTTACAGCGCCCGCTTGAAATGACCGCGCAGGAGGAGCCCATCTTACTTGATCTAGGACTGCATGAATTCGCAGAAAGCATCGAATCGCTTAGAGATGCCGTGGACGACTATGGATCGTCTGACGATTGCCTTGATAGCTCAGATGATGAAATCAGCACAGATGGTGCCCATGTGAAGGGTAAGAGAAAGTTGGATGGGGCGACGTCAAGCCCATGGAGCCGTCCTAGCAAAAGGACCCGAAGCAGCCATCAAGATGATTCCACTTCTCATGTCCTGTCCAGACTGTGCGCAAACTCTAAGGTAAGGTCTCCCGCCCACATGTTTCCTTGATTGAAAATAAATTTTTCAATAGGTACACAGCTACTCTATGCCAAATGATGCTTGTGAATCATAGGATATGTTGTTGGTGATGCGTGATCTCTGCAATAATGTCGTAAGGATAGCAGTCAACGTCGCAGCGATGCAGCTTGATCTGAATCGATTGGTGAAAGATGGCCATGGACAAGCCGGATCTTATCTGTTTAAAGCTGGCGATGGGCACTTCACTGGGGGAGAGGATGTGCATATTGTTGGGACTTCATATGACCCCCATGGGGTTGAGGTGAATGATCCTGCTTCAAAGCCGGCCACAGAGGGTCTAGAGCCTGTTATTGATGCATCTACCCAGTCTGAGGGAGGGGATGAGGCAATGCGCGCTAAGGAGGGCTTAGCCGCTGATACTGAGTCAGAAGCGTCTGATAAGACCAGGTCACCGAGGGAGGTTGATGGGAAGTTGAACGCCGATACGGATGCTTCTGTCTATTCGGAAGAAGAAGATGGCGAAAATCAGAGTTCACCAAAGGAGGAAGAAGCCGAAGAGGAAGCCGATGACACGGATGATGAAGAGTCATCCGCGCAGACAAAGGCAGAAGCATCTGACGAGTCCAGCTCAGGCATGGAGAAATCGGGGGAATCTGAGACAGATACTGTCCAAGAACAGAGTGAGAATGAAGATGTTACGAAGGATGCTGGGGAGTCATCCTCCCACCAGGCAGCCGATGGAGTGGGCATCGACTCTCAGCCCACCGATACGAACACCGATATAGATGACACTTGGGACATCACCTTGGCTAAATTTTTGGGGCAGGGAAAGGCAGAGGCATCGCGTGTCCTGGAGTCTGCAGCTGAGTCCGCAGCCGAAGGTCCAATCCAACCCAGGAAAACGGGAGCTACAAGCCTGGAAGATACTGTCGATGCTGCTATGGCTGATTGGGCTGAGAACCCGGTGGTTGCCCCCAAAAGCCATGACCCGAGCTTGTTAGAGCCAGTTTCCAATCCATCACTTGTAGAATTCAGGCTATGGTACAATGAGCTGCGAAAACTCCCACAGTAAGTTATTGTAAATGTTTCAACTCATACATTAGACAACTTATCCAGATTTTTTATGGTGATACTGGTGTATCCATTATTATGACAGCTCGAGCCAGACTGAAGTGAGGCTGCCTAACCATGATCTACTATGGACCACCGCCCCATGGTTTGAAGGGCTTGTCAAGCGCTATGGTTGGTTGAACACCACGGTACGTTCTTAATATTACATGACGTATGCTTAAACACGATGCAATACTCCCCTTATATGACTTATTTATAGGCCTGTGTTGTTAGCACATCAACGCACTCCTGAATCTAGTTCTCAGCAAGGTTAAATGCGCACCTGACACCTTCACCGACAATTGGGCGGTGATTGAGACATATTTATGGCTACGTTTTGGAGCATTTTCTTTAGTTTTATTTAGCGTATAATCATAAACCCATGCCACCACTGCTTGCAGGGCACACTCCAGAAAGGGGAAGCGAACTATGCTGTCGGGACTCTGGTACCATACATTCTGGGGACGAGTCCAAGGATGCTGAAGAGGCCGTGGGCTAAGGTGGAGAAGGTCTACGGGATTGGCAATGTCAACGATGATCACTGGGTGTGCTACACCGTTGACCTTAACCAGCAGTCAATCATGGTTTATGATAGCCAATTTCGATCTAGGCGATGGGATGATGTGAAAAGACATTTCACCACCATCTCCAGGTACATCCCTAGTGCGTGCAAGAAGGCAGGCCTCTGGAGGAAACGTCAACCGCCAGCCGTTGCTTTGTTGGATCAATGGCCGGTGGTGAGCAATGGGGACACCCTACAGCAGAACAACAGCCATGACTGCGGCATTATGGCTCTTAAGGTTTTAGAGTGCCTCTGCGCAGGTGTCCATATTCATGTGATTGATCCCACAAAATGTGGCCGATATCGCAATGATTACACCACTACACTTTTCCATTTGACAAAGGAACTGAGCGAAGAGGAAGTGAAACAAGGCCGCATAGCAGCGGTTGCGTTTTCCACAATGAGCCAGAGGCCACGGAAGGGCGGACAGCATTAGGTTGTTTGTATTTATTAATATATCTGTATTAGTTATTAACTCCCTCTAGCGGATTGTCGAAAATGAAGACTTGTAGTGTATGTAGGAAGTGTCTGGTAGGACACTCCTTAATTTATTTTGGATGCATGTGATTACTAACGCAACAACTACTTAGCGTGATGTCCATCTGACACCATTTTTGAAATCGAATATGATGTTTAGATATCAGCAGCAAGGTGATATCCGTTAGGATACACTTTTATATCAAACAGTATCGGTGGTGACATTCAATATTGTGCGGCTAATTTAAAAAATGAGCATGCCGATTCCCTGTGCTGGGTTATAATCTCTTTGCACGTATGTAATGCGCACAATATCTGCGCGCGCATAAACTGCCGTGCACCACCATTTGATGTATTTCGGGAGGGCTATTTCATATGATTCCGCACAGTATTCGTGAAATATTCAACATTTCATGATGATATACTGGTGGTCGATACATGATGAGCGTAGGCGAATATTTGATGACTTAAAAAAAAAATGTTTGCGCGCGCTTAAGCTAGCGTGCACCACCCTTTGATGGATTTCGGAAGGGCGATTTCATATGATTTCGCATAGTATTCGCGAAATATTCAACATTTGGTGATGATATACTGGTGGTCGATACACTATGAGCATAGGCGAATATTTGACGACTAAAAAAAAAATCGGGTTCCACAGCTGCATGCGCAGTGAGCGTACACTGGATGAACGCCCTCATTAGAACGCACCAGGATATTCTGATTGGGCGTACTTTGTCCTCGCGGTTTCCAATCCATGTATAATCAACTTCAGCGTGACATTGCCGATATGGTTCGTAATAAAGTAATTAGTGGACAAAAGTGAATGGTTATGCTGCCGATACACGGAACGGTTTGCGCGCGCTTATGTTGCGCGCAAACTTTATGCGGCTAATGATCGTCGCGGATGGACGCCTCCGAACGATATGGGCCTGCTTTTCCGAAGTCGACCGATACATTTTATGGATAAATTATCAGATTACGGTGAACATATGAGTGTGGGAATTAAACACAATACTGCCGATCCATTCATCGTTCAAACCGATTGTCAGCCGACTTGGTTGTCATGACCAGTTACAAGAAGTTGGTAAGACGTCAATTAAGGAGGTACGAATGAAGATCAATAGTAAAAGAAAGCAAAATGCGAATTTCATACAATGGTCCCATTTAAGACTACATTCCATTACAATGAAGTGGACTGCTACAAACAACCATCATATATAGTTCATAATGCACCCCTTGGGGAGGCCATCAATCGCGTGAGAAGTTCAATAGCCACTCAAAGTCCACATAACCCATCCTTCCTCGGTTAATGATTTCACGGAGGGCGCGCACGTTGTGTAATCCGCGGTAACGAAAGCTTCCATACGTGGGTGATTCCTGAGTGTATCACATGTAATAAATTTGTTAGAACATTGACATCTGAATAATGTAAATTGTAACACTCAACTAAAAATAACCTACGTCGTTCACATTTGCGAAACGAGCGAAATACTCCTCATTCACCCTGACAATATTTATGTCGGGTATGTACTCGACTCCTGGCTGTTGTATAAAGATCTCAAACGCCCACAGGCGCTCACGAAGTTCGTTTAGCTTCAACACCAGGTTCACCATATTGAATCGACGGTGTAGTGTCGTGCTCATTGACAAAGCCATGTTCGTCAGAGTGTCCGCGATGTCGTAATTATCGGTAACGTCAACCCGCCATAAGCTCATGTGCAACATGGCGATGAAAACCATTTCCTCATTTGTGGACCACTCCATTCCTCTTTGGGGGGGTGATTAAATTTTCTAGAATTCCGTAAGCTAAGTGTATCTGAGCGGGATTGTTACTCTAGCATTTGTGCGTAGCGGGATAAGTTTTGGTGCGGGGGTTATTTTATATCCCTAATCGCATATTGGAATGGCGCATGCGAATGAAGCCGACCTTTCAAATTCTGGTGCATACATCCGTTTGTTGATTGGGTATTTGCTGGAGGGCCGTTAACAACCGGTCCCACTTTATTGGGGGGTGGGTTAATCAATGCACCTCCTACTATTCTAAACTTCACGCACGCTGGTCGGCCCAAATCCGGGATCCGCCTCCATATTCATTACAAATATTCAGGATTTTGAATTCTTACAAACATGTAGAAAGATTGATATAATTGCAAACATAGAATCAGATTGCAAGCAAACGAATATAATATAAAATATATGTTATGAGCATGTAACGTCCATTGCGTTAATTAACTGCCCTAGTATTGATGTGAACCGATTGAGTGCGAGTGTAAAAAATTGGTCCGCCGATACGAAGCGCCGAGATCATAGCTTTGCGCGTGTATACTGCGCGCATGTTCGTAACGCACGCATGCAGGCATCTCTATCGCGCAGGACCAACATTCGCTCTAGAATTCCGCTTCCTGTTAAAGAAGAAGGCTATAGAAGCCTAAGAACAACTTTAACTGAGCCACAATGATGAAGGGGACTTGACATATTAGATGCGGCACTAGCAACACTTGCACTAGAAGCGGGTTTCGTAAACACCTTATCCGTTCCCACGGAGCCGAAAGCTTCGAACATTCAAGCAACATCGACATCGACATACTTTCGACTCCGAAGGAGCCGGAGAAGATGTGTACAACCCAATTACGGTTTTAAGAAGGACGTCTAAGGTGTTAACGTAACCCGGAAGAAGGACGCAAATGTGGGCAGAGAAGGGGGAGATGTTAGAAAACAGGTATTACATTAGCGGGACTGGCAATATTCATTTACGAACTCCGAGTTCGTAAACCTCTTCCCCGCTTTCTGTACCCCGGAATCGCGACACAACCAAAAATCATACAACAACCGGCCTTGACATCGGGATAAAGAAAACGGGTGAAGATGTTTACGAAGATCATTACAGGGTTTCAAACAATATGAGGAGGTCTCGTTTTTAGGTGGGTTGGGAAGTAATATAATGCAAGTGGAACACATGCGAGGACAACATATATAATAGACAACAACTAGTAAACCACCTGGAAAACCACACTACAGCATACGCGAATACAGTTGTTGGCGGCACTATACAACACTGTTGAGCTCGGCTTTTGATGTTGTCGCGCATGCAAGTAAGTTTGGAAAGCAACAGTTCAATGTGTACAGCGATTAGGATCAATCATAACACGATTTTCCAAATTTGGTACAAGAGGAAAGGTGGGGTGCGAGAGTTGACAGTTCAATGGACAAAGGCATGCATGTGGGTTCAGAAAAGCAACAGTGCATGCATGCCGAAGTGGACATGCGTGCGAGATATGCGCGCATCCTGCTAGCGCGTTAGATTGTCCGCGCATTGTGAATTAGTTCGGATAAGTGCATGACCAATATGTTCATCCAAGACCATCTCAATCGTTTCTCCCGTATTTATGGAAACATGAACATGTATTCTAATTCATAACTTATCGGACGATAAAAATATACCAAATGCGATTAATGCTCGTTTATAAATACTGAATTTGGTGATACATTGTTTGGTTCGGCAATATGATTCTCGGTTTTAAATGGTGAATTTGGGGTCACCCTAGGCCTGCTGCATATGTCTGTAGTGCAACTGACGCGCAACGACCATGCATTCGGTCCAATCGGACAAATAACTTCTACGAGACCCCATCATGCAGCCCTCTCTAATTCGTACAACACCCGTGACCATGTGGAACCGTCCAATTTGTGGAGACGCTTACATGTCTGAAATTTCGATAAACCTTTTCGGAACTCGATTATGTGGCGATTACGAAAACTGAGCTCCCCGATAAGCTACGCATAATGCTCCGCATTTGCGCTAGATAACAACGCGCGTTGTCTATGCGCGTTGTTCTCTACGCACATCCAGTTATGGCTTGGAAAGGTTCAGCCAACACATTCCTCTGAGCCGTACATTACATACTCTCTCACACCAGTTTAGGTGAACAAGCATACATGGTCTAGTGTATATCATGAGTGCCGATCCACTAGTCTTATAAAAGGTTTTCTCGGTAAGCATGAAAGCTCCATATGCCGAAACAGTCCCACATGTATCCCAACCAAAACCATTCATGTTGCTCTCAACTAATAAACGTATTAATCTAGAATAACAATGATACAAATACATGCATATGTTACAACTCATCAATTACGAGCCCCTGTTCGGACAGGTTGTCCGAGTATGCCCGGATCCACGGCATATGCCATATCGGTGCGGCCTCCGTGAACGGATGGTATTTGATGCAGAAAATTCATTGCTACCAACCTGTGAACCTTCAGAAATGGGAATGAACTCTGTGCACGTGGCTCTGTTGTGCCCACTTTGTCCGCACCTAGCACATCTAGCTCTAACCCGACGCCCTCCCGATGATGACTGACTTGCTGATCGGATTTTACTCATACGTGGGCGGCCGGCCTGTCACGAATTAGGAGGCGCCGATACGACCCTACTAGCCATTTCAAGGGGTATATTCCATTCATCAGGATGGGCAACCGGAAACACCTCTGCCGAATACATCTTGCCGAGGTTCTCGGTACTGTAATAGTTGTTCACATATGCATATGGATGCTGGTTTGCTTTACTGTAAGACAGACGTAACTCGATTTAGTCCATTGTCACCGAACAAATGAATAAGCAATGCAATGATTAATCATTTTGTAGCTTAACATGAATAGGCAATGCAATGATAAATTAGAGTTTAAGAGCTGACCTAATGGTTGCGGCTGCGTGGGGACAGAGGATGAGATTAAGATCGAACTCGAGACACGAGCATTTTCTCACCGAAAGGTCAACGGTGTAGTACTTCATTCCACTTGAAACCTTGAACTTCATGGCGCTAATGGGCTGAACAGTCATTATCTTACCTTGCTTAATCGATTTCGCAACCTCACCAATGGCGTACTGCATCAACGGATGTAACCTCCCTAGAGCATTTTTATGTCGCTCGTAAAACCAGCAACCAATTAATGTTCGTACACACTCTAATAGAGTGCATACCGGCAACCTTCTCGCCCAACGAAGTCTTCCATTCAAACACTCAGCACAATTAGAGGTCATAAATTCATAGCGACGGACCGGTGACTTACACCGTGCCTATCGGATCAGATCTGCATCAAGTAACCTCTTGTATGCACTGTTCTCGGCTGCAATCGAAATTTTCCTCATGTGTTTTTCAAATTCTTGAGTACGATAAAAATTGGCTGCTTTCTAGAACATGGCCACCACATTGGGGCCCCACCTCTTTATGTTGTTCTGTAAGTGGTAGACACAAATTCCATGGGCTATTCCTGGATACACCGCTGCAACAACATTCTTTATGCTCTTGTGCTGGTCTGAAACAAATATCATGTCATCACGGCAGCCATATGTCCTCCTAAGCTGTCGCAGAAACCAAATCCATGCTGCATCGTTCTCTTTGTCCCCAATGCCAACTGCGAGTGGGTAAATCTGTTCATTTCCATCCTTAGTCGCAGCGACAAACATAATCCCTTTGTACTTCCCTTTCAAGTGAGTACCATCCACAACAATCACAGGG
Organism: Perilla frutescens; assembly: GCA_026008535.1. NCBI lineage: Eukaryota > Viridiplantae > Streptophyta > Magnoliopsida > Lamiales > Lamiaceae > Perilla > Perilla frutescens. The sequence goes on from BRKX01000012.1 coordinate 39,079,071, forward strand.
CGTCCATAGTATATGAAGCCATTTATTGAAGCAGCAAGGGCCATGTAGACGTACTCAAATTGGCCCACTGCATCTGTTTGCAGCTCTACAACTGAACCGGGGTTGGACTGCTCCAGCATATACAAGTAAGATGGCAATAGCTGGAAAGACTTGTCGCTATCCCCGTATATCATTCGTATTGCATGATTTCTCCCTACTAGCGCCCGAGTATAATCCACCCTAACTCCAAACTCCCTCTGCAATTTCATCTGCATTTCCTTCGGCTTTAGGACTTTATCCTCATCCAGTAAATCCGGAGCAAAGTATGCGCCAATAATTTTGGATGCAATCATTCGCTGTCCATTTTCACAGAAATCTTCCTGACATGAATGGGGCACATCCCATTGGAAAACCCTCCACTGTTCACCTTGAGCTGAAGCGCGCATTGAGAACATACATCGATCTTTGTGCCTGCAGAGAACAGAAAACTGAGTCTTTGAGGAACGCTCGATCCTGTACTCCACCCGATTCAGAAGATGATACAATCCCAAAGAAGTCATCATTGAATCTTTACTAGAGAAGGTAGTGCCCAAACAAAGTGTATCACGGGTATTAACACTCAAATCGATACCCAAATCATTTAAAGGGAGCGCCGCTTGATACAATGCCCCTGGGATGATCCACTGCCGCCCATGTCCGCACGATACCTCAAAAGCATCATCCTGCACATTGTCTGTTTCACACCTGGAGACACTTGGTGGGCCTGGCGTTCGGTGCATTCCACAGCAGCCGTCGAGATCATCAGCCTCTTCATCGGCATGTACTTCTTCCCCGTCATCATCAAAATATGTTTCATCATTCCCCTGATCATGCGTTCTGCACCGCTCTTCAGCGCTGAAATTGTCATTGTTGCTGCGGACACTGGTCTTATCATTCACATGCTCCTCGTCATCATCAAGTGTCACATTATCATCTTCGACACCCACAATATCATCGGCATAGAAAAATTTTTCCACTCGGTGCACTATTTCAGCCTCGGTCCGTTTATTAATTGTATTATCATGTGCCAGTGATTGTGGACAAATATTTTAGGAATGCAATAATCCCACAAAGCTATTATGGGCTGGTATAGTAAATCGGTGCTGCACTTGTGTAGGTGCTACCTTATCAAATGTTTCAACATATAATCTCAAAAATGGGAGAACATTATTAGCATGATCCAAGTCTGAATCATTTTTAATCCTAAAACGAATCATTTTACCATCGGTGGATAACATCAGAGTAGAAATAGCATACTTATAAAGGTTGGATCATTACCAACAATCCCAACGGCTTCGTCGAATAAGAGAGGGTACGTCATGCCGCCCGATGGAATATGGACATACTCTTCAATCCCATTTATGTAAGTGTTGCCTCGCCAAAACCCACCGTGATGCAAGACAATGTTTCTGTCGGCCATCTGCACGAAGAGAGATACAAATGCATATATAAGAGTACCTCAATCAATTTAACGTAAAACCGTGGACTCCCTGTTTTGAATGACAATTCAACAGTAGGGGAATAGGTTTTCAGTTGTATGTTTCACAGTTTTAATGGTGTCCTATTGATGTCGATACACAAAATAATGAAACAGGAACAATTGCAATGTTGTACACCCATATGCCGATGATAAGTTATTGGTTATAATTTGCCTAACGATTTATCTAAGTATTTTAATAATCATTGCATAGAAGCCGATACACATCTACACATACGAACGCAATGGCGATGTTGCACGTATATCGGTAGTTAATCTTGTGCCGAACAAAAATAAGTTATTGGTTATAATTTGCCTACCGATCCATCTAAGTATTTTAATAGCCATTGCATAGAAGCTGATACACATCTACACATACGGACGCAATGGCGATGTTGCACGTATATCGGTAGTTAATCTTGTGCCGAACAAAAATATACTGCGTGTAATATATGCGCGCAAGTTACATGCGCGCATCGTGGCAGGTCCTGCGCGCATGACCGCCTTCCGACGCGCGCGCGCCCGGTGAACAGCCGCCATGCGCAGACCATTGCGTCCACTATGCGCGCACGTCGTGCGCGTAACATCAAGCGCGCACATCCACAAGCGCGCAATATTGTCAGGTTGTAAGACCTCGCGCACAAATTCATCTGCGCGCGAACAATAGCGCACAATTAAGAACATCCCAGCGCGCAATTAAGAACATTATATATTTTTCCCAGGGTTTCGATTCATTACGAAAATGTGAATGAGGTGAGACAGATACCTTTCAAATTAGACTCCAGAAGAATGTAGTTCAAGTTTCACGCTTTGCCGTTGAGCGCCGTCTGCTGCTTTCCCGGACCCTGTGTCAGCTAAATCAAAATCAACTCCACTCCAGTTCATCCCAGCATGCGCCGCCAGGCATAGAAGCTCACCCACCTCTGATCGAATTCGTCTTCGTCTTCTGCTACGTCTTACCCCGATCGAAACGCGAGTTCAAATTTTTAGGGAGAAAAATTGGGAGGGGGAGGGGGGTGGAGAGGGAAATTTTGAGATTTTGGGTACTTTTATTTTCAAAAAATATATTCATATTCGTATATATATTTTCAGGTCAGAGGGGCATAATGGTCCAAAGTGGCTAAATTAAATATGTTTAAAACTTACTGGCTAGATTAAATCTTTTAAAACTTTAAGTGGCTAAAATAGTATTTCCCTCATAATATACAATTTAAAATTAAAACCCTTGGCATCAACAGTCAAACAACAAATGCCAACCTCCAATCTCGTTCTCTCTGAAACATTCCTGCAAATTTAAAAAAATAAAACATGTTGTAAATATATGGTTTTATGGACATTATTTCATAACTCTTCATATGCTTAATCTTTTGTATTCTATTAGGGTTTTTATATAATGCAAAATGTGAAATACTTTTTGGTGATGAATAAGGAGATATTTCATTCTCTCATCTTTTACCTCTTGTTCTCATGTCTCCTTTTTACTGATTACAATATTTTGTTTAAGTTGGTGCATATTTTTACAACACGTTATCAACACGATTATCTAATCGTTTGAGTTAGTGGTATGCCCTAGGAAAGAATCGCGTCTTTCCTGCGAGAATATAGTTGGACATGTCTGACATCAACAAAAGAAGATAATGAAGATATTTTAGGATCAGAAGTTCCTTACTTAAGTGTTATTAGTGCACTACCTTATCTTGCAAATTGTACTAGACCACATATAGCATTTGCAGTTAATTTGCTAGCAAAATTTAGTGCTTCTCCTACTAAGAGACATTGGAATGGTGTTAAACATGTCCTTCGTTATCTTCAAGGTACAAAAGATTTTGGTCTATTTTATGAAAGAAATCAAGATGCGACATTGGTGGGCTACTCAGATGCTGGTTATTTATCTGATGCCCATAATGCTAGATCTCAGACTGGTTATATTTTTCTCTGTGGTGGTACTGCTATTTCTTGGCGGCGACTATGGTTACTGCATCTTCAAACCACTCAGAGATTATTGCATTATATGAAACTGCAAAAGAATGTGTATGGTTAAGGTTCTTGATACAACATATTCGTGGATCATGCGATCTTACAACAAAAGATAAATCACCCACCGTCCTTTACGAGGACAATGTCGCATGTGTTGCACAAATGAGTACAGGGTTCGTTAAAGGAAATTTAACAAAACATATATTACCTAAATTCTTTTACTCGCATGAACTCCAGAAGAGCGGTGAAATTATTGTACAGAAAGTACGTTCTAGTGATAATCTCGCATATTTATTCACTAAATCTCTTCCTACTTCTACATTTGAGAAATATGTTCATAATATTAGAATGCGCAGACTTGGAAGATTGTTATCTTCAGGGGGAGCGACAATTTCAAAAAATCATCCTTGAAGCTTAGGTCCTGAACGTCTGCATAATGCCCTAAAGGCTAAATAACTGTACTTTTTTTCCCTTCACTAAGTTTTTTCCCTTTGGGTTTTCTTAGTTAAGGTTTTTAATGAGGCAGTTGATGTAACACATAAATAAGTGTATGTCATGTACTCTTATCTCGTCTGATTTTTTCCACAGGGTTTTTCCGGCGAGAACATTTTTAATGAGGCATGAACATCACATAGTAATGTCCAAGAGAGAGTGTTGTAAATATATTGTTTTATGGACATTACTTCATAACTCTTCATATGCTTAAACTTTTGTATTCTATTAGGATTTTTATATAATGCAAAATGTGGAGTACTTTTTGGTGATGAATAAGAAGATATTTCATTCTCTCATCTTTTACCTCTTGTTTTTTTTTTGTTTTTTTTAAGAAACACCCTAACGGGTGGAACTGTATATATCAATATAGTGAAACTAGATCATTGTCCGAGGAACCCAAAAGTGACTCCCAAAATAAAACAAACATACAAACTTGTAAAAGGTAAACCTGAAACAGGAAGGAAAATGCTAAAGACCAAATTACTAAAGCTATAAACTCCAAGGCTAGGCCTAAACACGAACATAACAAAATACAACGAGACCACAACATAATACATGAGAACATGAAAAAATAATAATAAGTCAACATCGGAACCTGAAGTTAGGATAGCCCAACTGGTCTATCCTAACCAAGGAAGAAAGGGGCCTGGGGGCCGTCTGTGCATCAAAAATCTGAAGTCCATCCACCTCATGTCCGAGTCTGGCAAAGAAATCTGCAGGGTGATTTCCCTCTCTGTGTATGTGTGTGACTCAAACATGGTGATCTTGAAGGATAAGACGAAGTCTGGAGAAGACTTCCCTAAGCTGTCCCGAACTCCGAGCATCGGATGTGATGACTGTGACTACAGCCGTTGTGTCGAGCTCGATCCAAACATGGAAAGCCATCTGAGGTAGGAGGAGGAGCCCCTAGAGAAGGGACTGGAACTCTGCCTCGAAACTGGAACTAGCCTGCAACGGGAGACAATAGGAGGTGATCAAGTAGTCCACCGCCCGCTACAGTCTGATGTGCGCGATCAAAAGAACTATCCGAGTTCAGCCTCACCCATGACTCTGAAGGGGGTTGCCGAAAGACTGCTCAGGACCTGAGGGGTCGCCTAATAGTCTCGACAACAAGCATGAAGTGAACCTGAGGAAAACAACCGGCCCACTGGGGAGGCAGTAGCTTTCCACTAAGCACGAGCTGATTTGTTCTCATGTCTCCTTTTTACTGATTACAATATTTTGTTTAAGTTGGTGCATATTTTTACAACAAAATACACTATTTGAATTAAATCATGATTATATGCCAATCAATTTCTTTTAAATTTAATACAATAATTGTAATTAATCTTTAAAAAAATTGATATATTATAATAACGCACTTGATCTTTGAAATAGAAGAGTGGAATGTTGTCCCCCTTGAGATGACCTAGTGACATTGACGGATACACGTCGGGGCAGAGGGGGCAGCTGCCCCCAAATATTTTTTATTTTTTATTTTTTAATATATACCTTTAAAAATTTTGTAAAACTAAAATTAAGTATGCCCCCTATTTTTATTTATTTATTAGTGGACTTGGAAGTTGGATTGAAATTTGAAAGGAATTGTTATTTATTGGCCATTTCCAAAAGGGGCTTTCAATAACAATTAATATTGAAATAGCAAATAGGTAAGTATTTTTTTTTATTTTTTTTTTCAATTACTTATATAATTATACCATTTGTATTTTATACTTGTATTACTATATATTTGTATAATTGTATTATATTATTGTTTAGACTATTATTTTGTCTTTGAGAATTGAGATTGTTTAACTTAGGGTTGGAATGTTGGATAATTAAATTAGAATTTTGAAATAGAATATTTAAGAATTAGGGATTTGAATATGATTATATGAGTTAAGAGGTTATGACAATCTTTATAGTATGAAATTGATATTGTGAATTGTGATTAAATGTCATTATTTATTTATCAATTTTTTTTAATGTAGAACATGGAGAGATTTTTTTCAAAAATTAGTGGGGGTGCTTCCTCCTCCGGACCTAGACCTAATGCTAATGGATCGATGAAAAAATAACCTCGAGTACAAAGAGAACTAAACCCAATTGATATTATTAGTGATCTGGAGTTGAGAAATCCAATTAAGGAATTTGATTTTTCTATTCGAGATTAAATAGATGGAGTATTTGATTAAGGGTCTGGCCAACCAGTGAGTTATAAGTTTCAGAAAACTAAATTGGTGCCTATAACAAATGTTTTGGAGATGTTTTTGAAGATGATTGGTATACAATTCCTTCTTACTTAAATTTGTAATTTTTTTTTATATTATGTTATTAATGTATATTTATTTGATTGCGTGATTTTTTTTATAGACTACAATATCGCCCCTAAATATTTATTTCTGGATCCGCCACTGCCTAATGACGGAGTGACGTTTTTTTGAGGCCAAAAGTCTCAAGTTCGAATCCCACCACCAACACCATTAGGTGTGAGCCTGTCACACCTGGTCTGTCAAGTGCGTGATTTGCAGGCTATTACACAGGGACGAGGTTTACCTAGCCTGTCAAGTGTGGTTTACCCCTACCTAATTTGTAGGCTATTACATAGGGACAAGGTTTACCCAGCCAGTTAAGTGTGGTTTACCTCCTCTACCTGATTTGCAGGATATTACACAGGGACGGGGTTTACCCAGTCTGTCAAATATGGTTTTCCTCCCTTGCCTGGTTTGCAACTTGTCATTTACCTCCCCTACCTGATTTGCAGGCTATTACACAGAGATGAGTTTACCCAGCCTGTCAAGTGTGGTTTACCTCCCTTGCCTGGTTTGCAGTCTGTCAAGTGTAGTTTACCTTCCTTGCTTGGTTTGCAGGCTATTACACAGGGACGGAGTTTACCCAGCCTGTCAAGTATGATTTACCTTCCCTGCTCGATTTGCAGGTTATTACAGAGGGGCACGGTTTATTCAGTGTGCACTACGGTAGCGGCTACGGATTATTCTATGATATAAAAAAATGAAATACTAATTAAAATCCTTGAACCACGATAGCGGCGGATTACCCTCAACATTAAAAAAAAAGAGTGGAATACTAATTAAAACCCTTGGAGATGGCTGGTATGTTAGAATGGAATCAAGTGAGAATGGAATGAACTTAGTAATGGAATGGTGATGGGAATGGAATGGAATGGAATGGAATGACTATTACCATTCCTTTGGCTGGTATCACAAGTAATAAGATAGGAATGAAACTTACATTGTTGAATTGTTTATTATAACAATATCTAATTAATAAATAAAATACACGAATTGGCTTATTTAGTTCTAAATAATAAATTACTCTTCTTTCAAAGATACTATTATATTTTAATAACATATTGTTGAATATTATGTGATTTTTTTTACTTTATTAACATTTGTGAAAAAAATTGAGTATACTTTAAATAAGTATTTCGCTAATGATTAGCGTGTTTGTATACTTTATGTAATCCTATGATATCATTAGTACTTTTGTGAAATTTTATAAAATTTTATGAATGGTTAATAAATTATTAATGATTTTTTAAGAAAAATTCACAAATTTGTTTTTTTAATAAAATATTTTATAAGAATATGATATTTCATTTGTCAATACAAAAAACAAAGTACAGTTTTGCAAAATAAAAAATAAAATTTATTTTGATAATCAGGAATACATAATACCATGGGAACGGGGAGTAATGATTCATTTGGAAATGATCATTCTCGATTGAAAAAATCATACCATTCATAGGAATGGAAATGAATGAACGTGGGAATGTGATTCCATTCTCATTCCATTCCATCACACCAGTCATTGTTTGCCATCGATGCCAACATCCAATCTCATACTCACTCTGAAATATTCCTGCAAAACTACTGCACATATATACCAAATCCATGCTCAGTCCATTACCACTGGCCTCTTCTCTCTCTACCCATCTTCCCTTCTCACTCGTATTCTCAAATCCTTCACTTTTTCTTGCCCCCCACAGAGCACCACCGATTATAGAATCATCTACACCACCAAGATTTTCAATCTCATCCCAAATCCTTCCACTTCCAACTACAACTCCATCATCCGTGCTCACACCCTCCTATGCTCTCCTCATACCGCTTTGATTTTGTTCCTCGAAATGCGGTAGAGGCGGATCGCACCGGATTTGTACACATTTGCTTTTGTTCTACACGCATCTGGGCTTCTGCAGAACTTGCATTCTCTTGCCAAGGCTCTTCATGCTCAACTAACGAAGTTGGGGTTTTTGGATGATGTGATTGTGCACACCACGCTCTCTCGCACGTACGCTAGGTTTGATGACTTTGATGGTGCGAAAGGGGTGTTTCAAGGAAGCTTGTTTAGGGATGTCGTGAGTTATACTGCTATGATTGATGTGTTTGCTAAGGCAGGAGAGATTGATCATGCTAGGGAACTGTTTGATGAAATGCCAAGCTCATTTAGGAATGTCGTGAGTTATACTGCTATGCTTGATGGGTTGTTTAGGAATGGAGAAATTGATCGTGCTAGGGAACTGTTCCATGAAATGCCAAGCTCGTTTAGGAATGTCGTGAATTATACTATTATGATTGATGGGTTTTCCAAGGCGGGAGAGATTGATCGTGCTATGGAGCTATTCGACGAAATGCCAAGGTCGTTGAGGAATGTTGTGAGTCATACTGCTATGATTGATGGGTTTTTTAAGAATGGACAGATTGGTCGTGCTAGGGAGCTGTTCAATGACTTGCCAATCTCGTTGAGGAATGTCGTGAGTTATACTACTATGATTGATGGGCTTTTTAAGGCCGGAGAGATTGATCGTGCTATGGAGCTGTTTGATGAAATGCCAAGCTCGTTGAGAGATGTCGTGAGTTATACTGCTATGATTGATGGGTTCTCTAAGAATGGAGAGATTGATCGTGCTAGGAGGTTGTTCCATGAAATGCCGAGCTCATTGAGAAATGTCGTGAGTTATACTGCTATGATTGATGGGTTTTTTAAAACCAAAGAGATTGATCGAGCTAGGGATCTATTCGATGAAATGCCAAGCTCGCTTAGGAATGTCAATATTTATAATGGTATGATTGATGGATTTTTTAAGGCTGGAGAGATTGATCGTGCTAGGGAGCTGTTTGATGAGATGCCAAGCTCGTTCAGGGATGTCGTGAGTTATAATGTTATGATTAATGGATTTGTTAAGGCTGGTGAAATTGATTGTGCTAGGGAGCTGTTTGACAGAATGCCTGAGAAAGATGTGGTTTGTTGGGGCACCCTTCTTGTGGGGTACGCAAAATTGAATCGGTGCATTGAGGCCATTGAGTTATTTGGTAATATAATGGATTTGGGGATGAACTTTGACAGAGAGTCCCTGTTTTCATTACTCTCAGCTTGTGCGCTGCTCGGAAAGATGGGGAAAGGGAAGGAAACACATGGATACATAGAAAGAAATGGGATCAAATTAGATGCATGCATTGGAACTGCTTTGGTTGATCTTTATGCAAAGTGTGGATGCATTGAGATGGCTAAGGAAGTATTCAGGTCATGTGGTGAAAAGGACGTGACATTGTGGAGTGCAATGCTTATGGGATTGGCTATACATGGTGACGGAGGATCAGTGCTCCAGTACTTGTCAAGAATGTTGGAAAATGGTGTGAAGCCAAATAGGGTGACAATTTTGGCCGTTCTCGTGGGCTGCAGTCACTCTGGACTTATCAACGATGCAAAGAGAATTTTCGTGGAGATGGAGAGTGTGCATGGTGTTCCACGAGAGCCAAAGCATTATGGATGCATGGTTGATCTGCTTGCACGTGCAGGTCTGATAAAAGAAGCCAGGGAGATAATAGAGGGAATGCCGATGGGGGGAGATGAGGTGGTGTGGGGAGCACTGCTTGGGGGGTGTAAGAAACATGGAGATGTTGAGGGCGCAGAGGAGGCAGCCAAGCACATGATGCAGATGAAACCTGACGATGGTTTGGTGTATTCAGTTATGGCACATATGTACGCTAATTCAGAGCGGTGGGACGACTTAGTGAAGGTTCAGAGATTGAAAGATTCTAGAGGGATCAAGAAGAGCCCCGGGTGTAGCTGGATCGAGTTGGCTGGAATCACGTACAAGTTTTTTGCAGGAGATTGCTTGCATCCGTGTACGACAGAGATATATTTGGTCTTAAACTATTTGCAGCAACATCTGAGACTTAGTTATTGAGCTGCACGTGCACATGCAGATTAATGATGTCATTTTGTAGATGTCTCATGGACTTCAAGTTGACATAACCCAGTGGTAATGCTACATGCAGCACATCTTATCAACAGCTTCTATGCCCCTCAACGAGCAAAGCTAGCAAGTACGTACTACTTTTTTGGGTTTCTCTTATGTTAGAAATCTGCATGCAAAAGTAAATGCGTATTCTACTCAGACTGAATTGCTACTCCAAGTAACATTCTATTGAGAATTCCCCTGTATTCTTGGATTTTGCAGGTTTTACTTTGATTTCTTAGCTACCTACGTTGGAGTTGGCATGATTTGGATATCAGTTTTCATATCCTAATTGATATTTCATTATTCATAAAGTCTAATATTTAGCTTTTTGTTCCGATCATATCCCCTTTTGTACTAAATTTAATTGTGCATAAAACCATTTTAAGGACTGTTTAGCATATGCAATAAGTTAGACGAGTTTCGTAGAAAAAGTGACACCTTAGCTGACTAATAAAGAAGCATTAGTGTTCAAAAGAAGGTTCTTGTATGTCATTACATGGATTCTAGAAGCATTTTGAGTTCAATAAGGTTGTGAAAACACTAATACGGAAACAAAACACATGCAGTTTCTGATACACCTTGGAGGGTCTACACGCGAGGCCCACGAAAGATTTGGGCCGACCCATCATCAAGCAAGGTGGCTGACGAGAATATGGAAAATGACAACTAGAATGGAAGGATATCAATTGTGAGGTGGCAACGGGAATCAGCAATTTGAAGATTGGCAATTAAAGGATTTGAAGATTATTATTTTCCGCTATCATTGATTTGTTTTCCTTATTTTAGTAGTTGACTAGCTTTGCAATTTCTATTTATTGTAAGTCTCTTTGAGACATAGGCATCGGGTGTTAGAGATCAATTGGGTGCTTCGGCGTAGGGCCTCTGTGGAGGAATTGTTCTGCTTATTTCTTTTCAATCCACTTTCTCTCTTTATTTTCTCCATTGTTCACACATACAAGTTTATTGCTGGCATTTCATCGAACAATATCCGTGAACCTTTGCCATTGCAGCTTTCACTCCTAACAGTTTCATGTACATGATGCCATGAATCAGTTTCATGCACTCCAGAATGTTAATTTTAGGCAGATTGAATTATTGAAGAAATTTGATTATTTAATTCCTCATAAAAAGAAGAAAATGAAAAATACCAAAAAAAAGAGGAAGAAAATGGACGTGATTATGTAATTCATTATCTAAATTTCTTGTTACACTACCATCAAACAAAAGAAAAATGGGCAATGAGCCAAATAAATACCTGAATTGTATGCTCAGCCTCACCTAGACGTATAGACTATTTTTGGGCCCAAATACACAATTAAGCTATTGAAAAAGTACAATCACCCCCTAAACTATTAAAAAAGGTTCGGTTAGTTTTTTCCGTTAATTAAAATGTGTTAAGATAAATTATATCACATATGAATGTTGATCGAACAAATTGAAACCACTGTCAAATAGCCAATAGCCACTATATTGTTTCAAACCCATATTTTAATTTTAAAAGAATCTAAAGATGTTATACGTTTACGGGTTAATTCATTAAGTTGTAAATTCAATACGGCTATTAAACATTGACAATTAAGACATCAAATTTTAATTTAAATATTATTCAATATCCCTCAAATTTTCCTGTCATCCGAGTCTAAATTCGACTGCTATGGTGTCTCTTCTTTTTTCCAGAAATAATTCTTAATCAAATAAAGATAAAGCATATTATAAGTTTATGTATAAACAAATGAATGATCTTAAAAAATCTATACAGTATTATCAATTTTGAAACCCTAACTCAACTTGTTAAAAAAATCATATTATGAAGCACGAAATACTCCCCTACATAAGTGAGAAAGAGTAACCCCCGCAACCATTTGAGAAAGAGTCTCTGCCTCATCAAATCAAAAGCTTTTGTTTTGGTCAAGAGTAGATGAACATCTTATACCTGTGACCATGCTTCAAAAAGAAAAAATAAATCCTTAAAACAAGAATAACTACAACTACAAAAGAGTATAACATAACATAACTAAGATATATAATTGAGAATTTAGAAAAGTCTCAATTCTAACAATGAGTTTATATGATAGATCATAGATCTCATAGAAAGTTTCAGAGATTGTGATTATCTCGAAGTTGAGTGTTGGCTTCTTTTTTTGACTAATCATAGGCGCATGAAATGTATGTGCAATTATATCCATCTTAGTTAACCCTTGCGTCAAGAAAATAAGAATTGTGTTTGGATATCCAACTTAGTTAAATCTTGTGTCAAGAAAATGAGGAATGGAATGCATGCTGTAATAATTTAGTTAGTTTGAATCCTGTTTTTGTTATTATGCAGTTTATTTTAGCCAACCCTTAATTTTTTTCTCAATATATAGAATCAAGACAATTGTGTTGTTACACTTAATAGTTTTGCCCCCGACCCATGCATGGTAATAATTTAACTTAAATAATTAAAGTCTAAAGATAATGCATATTATAAGTTTAAGCATAAACAAATGAGTGAACTTAAAAAAAACTATACAATGGTAACTCAACTTGCTAAAAAAAATCATATTGTGAAGCACGAAATACTTCCCTCATTTCAAAACATAAGTACAATATTTAGAAAGAGTATACTCCACAACCATTTGAGAAAGTCTCTGTATCATCAAATCAAAAGCTTTTGTTTTAGTGCTTTAAATTCAATGTAAGCTTAAGGTAGTTTTAATTTTGGTGGTCTGAGTCACATTCAAAATCCTTCATATATTTGTGTTTTTATAAGCTTAATAGACAGATTGGAGAATTTCTGTATACACGCGAACTCAGGAGGAGATGAGAAATTCTGTATATCTTTACTGGAAAAAATGTAAATTTAAGGAAAGTATCTACCATTAAATATCCTATCCTACAATCATGCTATAATCAGGCTCATACAATAATGCTATGATCCATCTACTATAATCAAATACAACCATGCTTTATATTTAAAGGAACATATTTCTATTAACAGTTCTCAATGAGATGGGCCACATTCACGTTCTTGGTTTTAGCAGCGGTGTCTAGCTAGGTTGTGGGAATAACAACAATCATGTATCAATCAGCACGTTAAGTTAAAAAAGAAAAAAGAAAAAAAAGCTGAGTCAGTTAATGGTGTCAATTCATAGCATAAGTTCATAAATGAAGTAGTAGGGAATAGGGATACACGGTTTTAGTATGACCCACAGTCTTGTCTCATATTCTTCCTGTTGTGGATTGTGATAGTTCAGATTATTCAACGAAAATTATGTGTCCAACCAACTATAAAGTGCCTACAAAGCTGTACAGAAATCCACACCAAAGAAATACACTGTTCCAAGGCAGTTTCAATTGTACATTAGAAGCTTGCAGAATAGATGGCGAATGAAGTTGAAATCAATGTGGTGAAGAATAGAAGTAGATTATAAGATCGGTAGAAGAAATTGAAGAAAAGGTGAAGAGAGAGGAAGAAGAAGAGTTGTCTGTAAAGAAAGGAGGTGCCGTCATGGCGGAAACAGTTGAGTATTAGAGCTTTTGCTGTCAGTGATGTTCTGTTTCGTAATGATAAAACTCAAGCTGACAATTGAGATCATACCAAGCTGGCCTTTTAGTATTCTTCTTTGTCAAGACTTGGACTAAGATGATGGCAAAAATATGGCCCTGCACAAGTCAAGAAAACACTGTCATTCAGTGGTATGTATGCTTTACAAATTAAGTCGAATTCTTTTGTTTTTTCACCTTTTAGTATATCAGAAGATTTGGAGGATAAATTGAGCAATGGTGTTCTTATCATGATGGTGTTTAGGGGGATTTGGAAGCTATATATCTTCTGGGAATGAGCGAACGGATGGCTAAACAATCAGAGCAAAACAAAGATGGACTGGACTACAAGAACATAACTTGGGGTGGATGATAATCTTTCTAGCTGCAGTTAGCTTTCTTAGCCTCTTCTTTGTGGTCCCTCTCAGTAAGGTTATACTCGTAGCGATTTGGGAAATAAACGACGAGAAATCTCTGTATCAGTAAATCTGTGTTTGAGTTTCTGATCATCTCAGCTCATGATCTTAGACCTCAAGTTGACATATCCTAATGGAACTGCAACAGCACATCTTATTAACAGCTTACGCACTCCTAAGGGGATTTTGTGAAAACAGAAAGGGTGTTTTGGGTATTCTATATGGCTGAAAGGTTTCTCAGCATTGCCAGATAACTGCCTCAAGCTGTGTTATATATGGATTCTTCGCAGTAGCATTTGTGGTTAATCTCGTTAGAGATTTGGTGGGGAAGAAAAGATCACGGCAATGGCGATTACATTTTATTTGGGATCCATTCATAAAAAGTTTTGAAGTATGGGGATCCAAAACAGTATTCTACCTTTATCAAATACAGTTTTTTTTTTTTTTTTCTTCAGAAATATAATGAAATTTACCCCCAATAAGTAATTACTTAAAAAAAAAACACAATTAAATTCGATAACACATAAATTAAAAACATATGACAAATAACACTACGAAATACACCGCTTAAAAATAGCAGAGTGGAATCCTTGGATTGGAGGGGTTGCCATCTGCACCAACAACAAATGCCAACATTAAAATTAAACATATTACAAAAAAAATATCTCAATTATTCACCAACTCCATGTTCAATGACTGGTGTATGATTTGATTTTAATTTAAATTATTTAGTAAATTATCTCAATTTTAAATTATTTATTATATTTTCTCAATAAATAATTACTTTTTTTAAATTAAACAATTAAATTAGATAACGCAAATTAAAAACATATTACAAAAAAAAATCACCAAATACGTAACATCTATGCTAATATAAAAAGCGGTCCATCATATAATTATGAGTTTACCTATTATAATCTTATTTTTTATTTTATTTAAGGGCAATATTGTAATCATCCGATATATATTATTATAATACTGTTACAATTCTAATTAATCTACGTAATAATATATTATTATATTACTATTATATTTTTAACTAATCTATGAGAATAATATATTATTAATATTATTATATATGTTTAAAGTTATGGCAGACTCTTTACATAGTTTTTCAATCTAGATTCGAAAATGACCGACTATAAGCCAATCACAATGAATAGAATTCGAAGGTCAATTTTTTTAACAAACTTTCAAATGAAACAACCATAGTTAAAATATAATACCGAATTCAGAAATTATTATTTAAGTAATTTTTTTATAATTTAATAATATATGACTACTGGAAATGGTCTCAATACTCTCACTTTTAGTCCCAAAAGAAAAAAATCGAGCACAAATGGTCCCGCCATCACTTTTTCCGTTAAATTGACGTGCACTTTCAGTCCCATAGGAATTTCACTTTTGACCCCAAGAAAATCTTCCTTATTTAGTGTGAAAATTCAGTTTTTGAACTTTAAGTTTGTAGTATAATAATTTAATAAAAGTAGCTAAAATAATACTATTCAATAGAAGTAGCTAAAATATATAATTCATCAAAAATAAATTAATAATTAACCAAATAAAATAAAATGAAAGCACCCTCCTAAAAAATATCAAAGAAACCTAAAATAGCAAAAATACAACGAGACAATGTTTTCAACTTTTCATAATATCAGGAAACTATTGGCCCAATTGGCCCATTTGCAAATACAAAAGCCATGAATGAAACAAGAGATTAATTAACACAAATATATATATATATATATATATATATATATATATATATATATATATATATATATAGGGAGAGGATCAAATGAGAACCCTCCCCCTAGGTAGGAACTAGGAACCAATCCTACCTCTTGTTTAAGTAAATCTGGACAGCCCAGATTAAAACATATTTAAGTGATGGGGCGGTGGCATTGTTGTAATTTTAGGCAACTTTCTGGACGGAGGGGTAATATAATAATTTAATAATTCTTACCTTTTGTTCTGTTTTTGTTTCCATCTTAATCCTTCCGCTTTTTTTAGAGTCGAAATTCTTTCCTTAAATTCTTAATCTCAGTCGAAATTTTTTCCTTAAATCTTATCTTTAATTGTGTTCGATCTTGTTCGTTCGTAATTTGCAGCGAAGATAAAAAACTATATCACGGTTTTTTATTTGTGAAGATCGTTTTATTTCTGTAATTGTTGAAAATCAATTTGTCGTGAAATTTCTACATCTCTGATTCTATGGCGACTCCAGGTATGTTTTTAATTTTGCATTGTTTGATTCAGTTTTAATGGTGATTAATTTCGAATTCGTTGTATCGTATTGATTCTACAATTCGTTCTATTGGAGTTTATTTACGTTTTTATTTTTTATTGATTTGATCTGTTTTTGTTCAGTTTTGTGTTGTATCATTCGTTTTCTAATTGTTAGGAATGCTAGGGTTTAGTTTGAGAATATACAGATGCATCAATTTGATCTGTTTATTGAATACGTAATATAAGACATTTTAGCATGTTAATGTGTTTGTTTCAGTATTTCGTGACATGTGTTTTAGCATTATAAGATGCTGGTTTTATATCGCACTCTCTCAAACATTTACAAAAAATGTTGTGACTTGGCTATATAATTTTACACACACCATGCAAACATTAGATTATTTTGTTGCTAAAATGTATGTTGAACGATGCTAGAATGTTTCATAGCTAATGCTAAAATTCGTGTGTCTGAATATCTCTTGATGTGATTGTATTATTATTTTACCTTGTTCAGTTTATAATTTTTTTTATTTTAATGTGTCAGAGTCTTCTGTTTCAAGTGAGCATAGTAATATGACTGTAGAGATATCTCCTGGCATGACAGAATATTTTATACCACATTGTGAATTGAAGCCAACTGTTGAACAAAGTTTTAAAACTTTGGATGAGGGTGTGAAATTTTATAGAATCTATGCAGAATCATCTGGTTTTGACATTCATCATGGATCAGAGAAGAAATCTAAAGATGGTACAACTATATGGAAATATGTTTACTGTAGTCGAGAGGGTGAGAAGAATGCAGTAGTTAAGGTTGGTGATTCAAGTGATGCAGTTAAAACAAAGAAGCGTAGAGTCTCTAAAAGATCTAATTGTAGGGCTCATATTGTGTTCAGGTTTTGTTGTGAGAAAGGATACATTGTTAAATTGTTTGAAGAACGTCATTCTCACCTGTTAGTTTCGGATGATTTCAAAAGATTTATGAAGGTGAACAGAAATTTAGATGATGTGCACAAGAATTTTGTTCTTAATTGTGCTAGAGCAAACATAGGTGCAATGAGATCTTATAGGCTTTTTAAGGAAGGTGTTGGGAGCTATTCTGATGTAGGTTGCACTGGAGTTGATTTCAAGAATTATGCTCGTGACTTGAGAGCATACATTCATGGGGCTGATGCTCAAATGGTATTGGATAAGTTTCATTTAAGGCAATAATCACATGCTGGATTCTTTTTTTAGTATTGTGTTAGCAAAGAGGATAGACTGACACGCATTTGTTGGGCTGATGCTCTGTCAAGGAGAAATTATGCTACTTTTGGTGATGTTGTTTCGTTCGATTCAATATATAGTTTGAACAGGTATGTCATGTTTTCTAATTTTAGCATCTTTGGGTATAGAGTTTTAGCATTATGGATATACCATTTTAGCATTCTGTTCTAATTTTAACATTATATATATAAATTGAGGTATAACATAGTTTTAGCATCTCGGGTATAAAGTTTTAGCATTGTGTATATAGCATTTTAGCATTCTGTTTCATATATGTTACCATTGATCCTAGGATGTATTTTATTTCTTCCAGTAGTACTTAGTGTTTTCTCTTTTGTTTTAATGATAGGTATAACATGATATTTGCTCCTTTTACTGGGAAGGACAACCATGGTAAATGCGTATGTTTTGGTGCTAGTTTGCTGTCAGGTGAAGATAATGAGTCGTATTCTTGGGTATTTGAGAAGTTTCTAAAATGTATGGGAAATTCTCCTGGTATGATAATCACTGATCAAGACCCTGCATTGAAGATTGAAGTAGAACAATCTTTTCCTGATTCTAGGCATAGGCTCTGTATGTGGCATATCATGATGAAGGTTCCTGAAAAGGCTCCTCGTACACTGAGGAAAGATGAATCGTTCATGAAGAGATTAAGTGATGTTGTTTGGTCAGATTACAATGAACCTTCAGATTTTGATTTGAAATGGAATAATATCATGGTGCACTATTGTTTGACTAATGATAATTGGTTCAATTCTATTTTTAGCATTCGAGAATATTGGATTCCTGCCTATTTTAGGGAACTACCAATGAGTGGTCTCTGTAGAACAACTTCAATTTCAGAGAGTTCTTACAGTCTATTCAACCGCTACATCAATTTCAGATCAAATCTAGTTGAATTTTTTATGCATTTTGATAGTGCTATTGATGCACAGAGACACGCATATGATCTGCAAGAGAGTCTTGACCAATCAACCGTTCCAATAACAAAGACTCCATTGGAAATTGAAAAATATGCAGCTACTATTTACACTTCTGAAATGTTTAACAAGGTGCAAGCAGAAATTGTGGCTTCGTGTTTTAAATGTAATGTTGCAGGAATTAATCACTGTGATTTAGGGCTGCTGTATGATGTTGATGATGGGAGTAAGATTACTCACAGGGTGACATACACCAAAGAAAAAGATACTGTTGAATGTAGCTCTAAGAAATTTATTAAGGATGGTATATTGTGTTCTCATGTTTTCCTCTTGTTAAAGCATCTGAAAATAGTTTCAATACCATCTAAATATATTGCTTCCCGTTGGACAAGAACTGCATTAGTTAAGCATATTCATGGTGGTGGTGCTGAGGTATTTGGTAAATCTGTTGTCTCGGATAATAATAGGAGTTTGCTAAATCAGTTGTTTTCAGAGTTTTATTCTTGTTTGGGTTATGTTGAGCGTGATGTGGAGAAGATGAATTCATTTTTAGCTGGCTTGCAGAAGTTGAAAGCATTGTTTCAGTGTGGTGATATGGAGGGTTCTACTTCACATAGAAAGACAGTGATGTTTGAGCAATTCTACGGTTTACATGCACCTTCTGAAGTTGTTGTTCATCCACCAATTCTAGTTAAAACAAAAGGTAGCGGCAGTCGTTTGATATCTAAGAATGAGGCAAGGAAGAGAAAGGAGAACAAAGCACCC
Organism: Perilla frutescens; assembly: GCA_026008535.1. Lineage (NCBI taxonomy): Eukaryota > Viridiplantae > Streptophyta > Magnoliopsida > Lamiales > Lamiaceae > Perilla > Perilla frutescens. The sequence goes on from BRKX01000012.1 coordinate 39,098,403, forward strand.
AGAATGTGCAGCAATTATCATAACTTGTCAGATCACGATGCTAGGAACTGTCCATTTTGATGTTATTATAGAGATTGGGTATAGTTCAATATTATGTTTTATCATGTTTGTGAATTGTTTTCAGTACATTCATTTTGAACAATATATATGATTTTTAATAAAAGTGTTTATTACATTTTCTTTGCAGTAATTGTATTACTATTAAGTTTTATTAATCACAGTTACTGTGCAGAATATGTTGTCAGATTCCTTGTGCATATTTTGTTCATGAGAAGATGCTAAAATGAGAAATGCATGGGGCTAAAATTATTCAAATAAGAGGCTAAATTTGGTGTGACATTTTCCATTAGGGTTCACCGTTCCCAATTAGGATCTATATGATCTCAATTAGTAGTTTTGAGATTCCCATTAGGGTTCACCGTCCCCAAATAGGATATATTGGGTTTCATTCCAATGAAATTATCGTTCATGAGAACATGCTAAAATGCGAAACGTATGAGGCTAAATTTGGTGCGACATTTTCCAGTAGGGTTCACCATTCCCAATTAGGGTTTATATGATCTCAATTACTAGTTGTGAGATTCCCATTAGGGTTCACTATCCCCAAATAGGGTATATTCGGTTTCATTCCAATGAAATCACCTTTCATGAGAACATGCTAAAATGCGAAACGTATGAGGCTAAATTTTGGTGTGACATTTTCCAGTAGGGTTCACCTTCCCAATTAGGGTTTATATGATCTCAATTAGTAACTATGAGATTCCCATTAGGGTTCACCGTCCCCAAATAGGGTGTATTGTGTCACATTCAAGTTAAATCATCGTTGCATATTTTGTTTATAAACTCATGTTAAAATGTGTAATCAATAATGCTAAAACGAGTGAAGTAGGATGCTAAATTAGTAGACAAATGCTATGATGCCAAAATCAAAAGAACAATAGCATGTTGGTTCAAACGGCTTACATAGTAAAAGTAAGAGTTGCGAATATGCATCACAGAAAATATTCATCAACATAATACTAATACTAATATTAATATTCATCAACCTAACTAACTATTATCCAATTAATCTAATATTTATAAACATAATGTTGATGATAAATTTTGCCTTGAGAATAGTAGAATTTGTTTAAGATTACAAATCACTGAGACAGAAGGTATTGTGTGCAATTAAACATTGACATGGTTGTGAATGCCCTCGAGAGCAAGGTATCTGCTGACATGAACGAGAGAGTCAAGAGGCCCTTTGCGTCCGCAGAGGTATTGTGTGCAATTAAACAAATGCATCCAATGAAAGCACCTAGACCTGATGGTATGACACCTTTTTTCTTTCAAAAATTTTGGCATATTGTTCATCATGATGTGCTTGAGTCATTTTTAGGGGTCTTTAATTTTGGGCATGATCCTACTCTTCTTAACCATACTCATATTGTGCTTATTCCAAAGACAAAGCACCCTAAATCCCCTAAAGACTTTCGCCCTATTAGCTTGTGTAATGTGATCTTTCATATTATTACTAAAACACTTGCTAATCGTCTTAAAAGTATCCTGCATCATGTTATCTCTTTGTCTCAAAGTGCTTTCATCTCGGGTTATCTAATTACTGATAATGCTATGACGGCTTTTGAGATTTTCCACTCTATGAAAAAAAACAGGTAACCAAGGCATTATGGCCTTGAAACTCGACATGAGTAAAGCTTATGATAGAGTTGGGTTGAATTTTCTAGAGGCAGTGATGTCTAAGTTAGGTTTTTGCACGGACTGGACCAACCTGATAATGAGATGTGTCACCACTGTTTCTTACTCGGTGCTTATAAATCGAGACCCCACATCCTCTTTTAACCTAGAAAGAGGACTCCGCCAAGGAGACCCCCTTTCTCCTTGTCTCTTTTTGATTTGTGCAGAAGCTTTCTCCAATCTCATGGTAAAAGCAGAGAAGGAATGAAGAATACATGGTATCAAAGTCGCGAAAGAAGCCCCAATTATCTCATATCTCTTTTTTGCAGATGATACTATTCTTTTTGCTTGCGCTAATTTGATAGAGGCTGATGAAGTAAAGGATATTATTCACCAGTATGAGGCCGCTTCAGGTCAGCGTATTAATTTGTATAAGACAGAGCTTACAGTGAGTGAGAATGTTACTGTAGATTGAAGACACGAACTTAGTGTATATCTAGGAGTGAGAGAAGTGGAAGAACATGAAAAATACCTAGGACTCCCCACGTTTATTGGTCATTCAAAGCGAAAGATCTTTGATACTGTGCTGGAACGTATTTATAAAAAAATGAAGGACTGGAAAGAGCAAAAATTGTCAAAAGCGGGTAAAGAGGTTATGATAAAGGCAGTTATCTAGGCTATCCCTTCATACATTATGAATTGCTTTCTTTTACCCCTCACTATCTGTCAAGAGATTGAAAAAGCAGTGGCCAGATTCTACTGGGTGCTACAAAGGATAAACATAAATGTCACTGGGTGAAGTGGGAATACTTGAGAAAACCAAAAATAGAAGGCGGCATTGGCTTTCGTGAGATACATCAGTTTAATTTGGCTATGCTTGCAAAGCAATTCTGGAATCTTTTAATAATCCTAATTCGGTGACGTATAAGTTGTTGTGTTCAAAATACTTCCCAAATGGATCTCTGATGTCAGCAAATATTGGTTATCAACCGAGCTACTTATGGAGAAGCCTTTTAGTAGCTCAGAATCTTATCATGGTTGGCACAAGATAGAGAGTTGGTAACGAGCAGCAGATTCAACCTTGGAATGATGCATGGATTGGCTTGGTTCACCCTACAAAACCAATGGATAATAGGGGAAATGATGGGCAAGTTACTTTGGTGAGCGACTTGATGAACAATGATGCTCCGAGCTAGAAAACAGATTTGGTCAGAACTTTATTTTGTAGGAAAGATGCAGATGAAATTTTATCTATCCCCTTGAGTGATAGACGGCCGCCGGATCGTTGAATTTGGAAACCGTCAAAGAATGAGAAGTTTTCTGTCAAAACGGCTTATCACTTAGCTGTTAAAACCTCATCCCACCTGCCACCCCTTCGCGCCTCACCTAGCTACCAACCAAAGGAGTGGACTCGTTTGTGGCAGATAAAGAATATTCCTAGAGTGAAAACATTCCTCTGGCAGGCTTGTCTCTGTTCCTTGCCTACTAAAGACAATCTTATGAGACGTGGGATTTGTGTTGACCCTATTTGTGATTTGTGTGGAGAAGTAACAGAGTCTATTGACCACCTCTTGTGTAAGTGCCGCACTACAGTAAAAATTTGGTACTTGAGCCCCTTAAGAATTAATACTGAGCTTGCCCATTTCTCCTCCTTTAAGGAGATGTTTTGGAGTTACTTGAATAGTGCGCACACAGAGGTCGTCGAGCTTGTAGCCTATACCGCATCAGAAATTTGGAATGGAAGAAATCGCTTGATTTTCGACAAAAAATAATTCCATTTCGATGAAATTATTGAAAAAGCTCAAAGGATTTGGATGGAAGGAATGAAGGATCAAAAGATACTTATGGACTAACCCCAATCGATCTCTATTGCTAAATGGTCTGCTCCACTCATAGGTCTCTTCAAACTGAATACTGATGTCTCAGTTGCAAAGCATGGTAGCATTGGTATGGGATTTATCGTACGGGACAATCACAGCTCTGTTTTGGTAGCAGGAAAATCTACGCGTAGAGCCATAGGGTGCAGTACCTTGCTGGAAGGTCTCGCTCTTCACAAAGCTCTTGAAATCTTACAACACCACCAGTGGAAGGATATCATTGTGGAGTCTGACAATAAGCTGCTTATTGATGGCATCAATGGAATGGTGGATCACGAAATTTATTATGATGTGGTTATTGCGGATATTCAATCGTTGTCATCGACCTTCAGTTTCATGCGCTTTGTTTATGTTCTTAGGAATTGTAATAAGGCAGCACATATCATTGCAAAAGGGCCTGATTTCTTTAGTATGGGGTATGTCTCAACTCATGCCCTTTCCACCATTTTGGATGATGTTTGAACTGGCTTTGCTTTGGCTAATATATATATATATATATATGTCTTATCCGGTTTTTTCCTAAAAAAAAAAAAGAAGTTGTAGTGGGTAGGAAAGGGGTCGAGTGATGGGAGGTCATCATGTAATAACCTTTGTAACCTTACAACGAATTAGTGGATTGCTTCTCACGGACTTGTGAAGTCCCACTAACGTAGATCAGTTGATCAAATAGGGTTATCAACCTCATGTCATTTACTTGCTTTCAGTTTATATATTCTAACCTTGCATGTTCATAATAATGTATATGTACATAATGTTGAACATGTCTGCACAGTTTATGTAACTCCACACTCTCTCATGCATTTTCACAAAAACATAGCAGACATTTTCTACATACTTCATGAAAAGATTTTCTATCAAAAAATGGCAAAGATTTATGAGAAAAACTAACTCACCTTCAAAAGTTAGTCAGACGTACCACATTAGTGATTAGTAATTAATCATATATAGTTGGAAGTTACAGTTAGATTGTGATCAATCACATGAGAAGGAATTGAGAAACTTAGTATAATGCCTATTAACATGGTATTGCAATTTTCCAAACTAAATGAAAGACTAGTTGTACATATTAATAAGGAAATACATAATTTAATCTTCTGTCATTTTACATCATTGGAGGTGTACACGTTTGAGATAATGGGTTGTCTGTTCCGAAAGTATTTTTTTATTAATTTGTTAATATATTTGCTTCAATTTATCTGTTTTAATTGCAAGTCTATTATGAATCTGTGTATCTCAAATATATTTATTTGTGTGCATGGGAACATTACTAACAATCAAATAATAAATTATTCACTGCACTAATGGATGACGCAAGATTTTGTGATTTTATATAAATAAAAAAATTATATTTTTATAAGGCAGTAAAGTCAAAATAAAAATTATTCAATAGAAGATTTGTTGGAAAATTAGATTTAATAAATTGAGTCATGACTCATTTTATCCGATTTTTTATTATTGGGTTATTTAATTTTGTAGGAATTAAATAGTGTACGATTGATCTATGTTTATAGTAGATAATTATAGTAGTTTTATTTTCTCAAATCTGATTTTCGGTGAGTGAGAAATAAATAGTTGAAGTCGGTCACACGATTAGGCATTTATAGTGTGTGGGATAATGTGTTTAAAGCACATTTAATTATTCCACATTGATTTTTTAACTTAGTTAAGAGGTGTATTTAAGTGTATTAAAACTTAAGTGTAATAACTAAGTGTACAAGGATATGGGTCAGTGCTAGTGTCAGTGCTCGGGCTCGGTCTCGGTCTCGGTCTCAGTCTCATCCTCGTCCTCATCCTCAGACTTAGATCTTAGCAATTGGAATTTAGGTGGACTTTGAGCGTACGTGTGATTCCGGAGCCTAGCCGTTATAATTTTACGGTTCAGAAACTGACGGGTTGTGGGGTGGGTCGGCAGCGGTTCTACGGGTCAGATGCTCGCTTTCTGGGTCATGGGTGCATTTGTGGTGCATGTCTAGCTTGAGTTGTATATATAATTCCCAGTAGCTTAAATTGTGTAACTCCTACCTGGATCTGGTGGAGTTAAGTGACTTCATGGGTGTAACTACCACCTGGAGCATGTGGAGTTAGTGGGACTGGAGTGTAACCGCAAGTAACTCCTGAGGGAGTCAAAGTCTGCAGCTGCCTTGGACACGTGTCGAAATCCATGGGGACAAAGGACACTTGCCGGGATCTGCAGGGGCTGAAAGCTGTAACTTCTGGAGGGGCTTGATGACAGAGCTATAACTCCTGGAGGTTACACCACCTGGTTTGAATGCCCTCAAACCCTAGTTGTCTTCTACAGTGGAAATGTGCGTATAAATAGGACATTCCAGTATGCAAAACATGCTACATTCTGCACAAGCATCTATCATCTTGCCTGCATAAGTTCCCTTTGTGTCTTACGCTCCCAGTTCTCGACATTAACTAGTTCGCTGAAGCCTTGCCGGAATTGTGATACTACTGCCTAAAGGACGAAGCCATTTCATCTTTGAGAGACAATCCACCTAACCGTGAGCACTAGCCGGGACATATTTGTCTTGAGGAGAGAAGTCCCCTCGACTCGGCTTGCTGGAATTCGATTCCAGTTCCAGTTTGGTTTACTTTGTTATTTAAATTTTATTATATCAATTATGTTCTACTCTTCTTTCTTCTTGTGTACTTCAGATTGTAACGAATTTCAGAAGGTGTAATTCATATAACAAGATTTGAATTTTGTCAATACATATATATGTCAACAATTAAAAAAGGTTGAGAATTGTTGTAAATCTCTCTCTCTCTGTCTATATATATATATATATATATATATATATATATATATATATATCAAAACAACAAAAATATAAACAAATTAATAGGCTATAAATTCTGAGTTCGTGTTCGAATAGTTACAATTTAATTATACTTTATGTTTATATCATTTTTTTATTATTGATTAATCTAGAATTTTCATATATATATATATATATTATATTTATAAAGTGATATATATATATATATGTGTGTGTATAAGAAAATATGTATTTTTTAATTGACTACTCAAGTATAGTACGTATAATAAAATAATTCAAACTTCAATAACTATTTTAAACAAATTAGTTGAATTGCGTGCAATACGCAAGCTTTCTCGGCTAGTTACTAAAAAAAGGGAAATAAAATTAGCTTAAATTTGACATAATTTTACTCCATTAACAATAAATGGCTATATTGATAATTTTTTATAAAAAATATATCTAAAATTCATAAAACTTATAAATGTTTCGTTTTTTACTACCGAGCCTTCATATAAATATAATATAAGATATTACTCTATTGTTGAAAATAAGCATTTTTTAATTATCAGATTTATATTATAACAAGCTTCAAATATGCCAAAATGGAGGAAATTTAGTGTTAAATCCATATGTGTGTAAAAATTATGTGTTAAGGTGTGAAATAATCTATGTGAGAAAAGTATGTGTTAGTGTGTATTTTAATGGGTATTATTATGTTGTTTCTCTCAGTCTCCGTCTCCGTTAATTGGAGGATCAAAATAGGGACCAAATTGAACCTTTAAAATAGTTATGAGATCATTTTGAACTAAAAAGATAAACAGTGATCAAAGCACTCCTACACAAATAGTTATATAATCAAAATCAACCTTCTCCCTTTAAAAATTCATCAATTCATCATAACCACACAAATATTTATCTTTTCTTTCCAACTAAAAATTCAAATTGAAAATATAATCAAACAAACATATTTTCATTTCTCAAACTTATAACTCTAAACAATAAATCATTCATCATAACAAAATCACTATATTTTTCAAAAACCATTATACCTCAGAAATTGAATTGAAAATGCTGAAAATTAGAAATTGATATTGGAAATGAAATAAATAAGGCCTTCAACTCCACACGATGCCCTACTCCCAATTACGCGCTCCTCTCAATTCTCGCCAACACCCACTTTATTTCTCACAATCGTTTCATCAAACTTTTAGTAGACAATGCAGCTGCACTCCTCACATCGGCAGCCTGCTCCAAACACTTTGTTACCAAATTACCAACCTTTTGAAATATGCTTGTAATTGTATTAAATTAAGTTTATTCTTGAAAAAGTTCATAGGTTCATTCTTTATGTGTTCTTGATTTTTCTAATTTGAATATTGGGATTTTAGTGTGACTTCTTTAGGTTTATAGCTTAACGAATTGCATGAAACTTTACCATAATATGCTTCGTTCTTACGCCTGCAATCATTTGCAGTAGATATAGCAGATATATCATTAACCCAAATAATAACACCATCATTTTTTTGTAATCCTAGATCAAATAGGATTTTTCGCAACCAACCAACTTGATTTGTGGCCTTTGCGACAACAATGTACTTGTTGCTTACTTGAAATCCAAGAGAAAACTCCACTGCACTACCAAATGAGAAAAGTATAACCAGTGTGTTGTTGGAGTCATCTGTACAACTTGCAAAGTCACTATCTGAGAATCCTTCTAATTTTCCATCCTTATGAATATACCAGATTCTATAATCAAGTGTTCCTTGCATGTATCTCAGAACTCTCTTTGCTGCAGCAAAATGTTTTGACTAGGAGAATTGCATGTATCTTGACAGCATCAACCTTGTCATTGTCATCATCCTTTGAATGCATTTCATTCACCACCATTGGCGTAGAAACTGATTTTGATTTTTTCATCCGAATTCATTTTTAACACTTCTGATATGCATACTTTTCTTGTGAAATGAGATACCATCCTATTGTTGGAGAACTTATGTCCCCAAAAAATATTTCATTTTACCTGGATCTTATTTCAGATTCAGTTTCCATGTTGACCTTAAACTCTGCAAGACTAGCCCTTGTAACAAATAAATCATCAAGATGATAAACTAACTTTCCAGCCCAACTAAGCTGCCAAAACTATTGAAGAAAATATCAAACGTGATAGAAGACATGAAGAAAAGTAGGGTTTTATTTCTGTAATATTTTGCTATAAAGCACACAATCAGTCGAGAAAGAGTGTTATTGTTCTTATTTATACACATATCAAGCTTGTTACCTATGCAACATAATCTATGACCATAATGAGTGATCCAAGTGATCTCTTGATCCTACAGCTCAGAGCTGATATAGTTGTGGTCCTAGCTTGTAGTGTTGTATCCAGCTTCCACGTGAGAAGTTGTTTATCTTTGCATATAATCTATTCTGCAACTCAGTAGAACTGATGCATGAGTTTGCATGGCTCATCTCAGCTGCTACATGGATTGATAGAGCTATAAATTCAACATCCTCCCTCAAACTCAACCCGGTGGATGTCAGCAAGGAAGAGTTTGGATAGCAGTAATTTAAAATGTGGACCTGCAAGAGACTTGGTAAATATATTTTCGAGTTGAAGCTTGGTAGGAACATATACAAGTGTAATAAACCCTTGTCTGAAATGCATCCTAGCAAAGTGGCAATCCAGGTCCAAATATTTGGTTCTCTCATGAAAAACCTGGTTTTGTGTTATCTGGATTATATCTTTGTTGTCACAGAATACATTAATAGGCTTAGAAACTGTGATTCCCAAATCATGTAGCATGTAGAAGATCCATAGCAAATCTTTGACAGTGAAACGTAAACTTCTATACTCAGCCTCAGCTGTGGATAGAGATACAGTTAACTGCTTTTTACATCTCCAAGAAACCATGCATTTACCCAAAGTGATGCAATATCCTGAAAGGGATTTCTTAGAATCTAAACATGTTCATCAGTCTGCATCGCAGTAGGCCTCAAGATGGAATGTATCTGATACTGAATAGAACAATCCTAGAAAGGGTGATCCCTTGAGATATCTAAGAACATGCATAGCTGCTATCCAATGGACCTTGGTTAGGTAATTAACAAATTGACTCAACTGTTGTACTGCAAATGACAAATATGGTCTAGTCAGGTTGAGGTACAGCAATTTACCAATTATCTTTCTATAGAAATCAGGCTGTGGTAGTAGATCTCATTTATGATGAGACAGAGATAAGCCAGGTGGGAGAAGTGTGAGAATTGGTTTACTGCTCAACAAACTAGTAGAAGAAAGAAGATCTAAGATGTATTTTCTCGAACACAGATATATACCAACTGAGGATCCATTCCTATGAAGTATTTAGCTTCTCCTAGATCTTTAATGGTGAATTTTTGGTGTAATGAAGCTCTGATCTGTGTAATAACATCAATAAAAGGCCCCAACAGCAAAATATCATCTACATATACTAATAGAGCCACAAATGAGATTCATGTCCCTCTAGTAAAAAGACAATTATCATTCTCAGATTGCAAAAAACCCAAGGTGAATAAGTGCTTACTGAATTCATGGTTCCACTCCCTGGAAGCCTATTTGAGACCATAAAGACTTCTTTGCAGATTACAAACCTCTCCAGAGCCTCCTTTATGATATCTCTGTGGAATTTTCATATAAATCTCATTAGTTAAGTGGCCATGTAAAAAGGCATTATTTATGTCTATTTGATGGATGCACCAAGAAAATTGTGCAGCTATAGCAAAAAACAACCGCATAGTCACTGATTTAGCCACTAGAGAAAACATTTCACTATAGTCTATGCCAAACTCTTGATTATATCCCTTAGCAACAAGCTTGGCTTTATATCTTTCAACTGTGCCATCAGAATGTAGTTTTACCTTATAAACCCATTTAGACCCAATTGCATGCTTGTCTACAGGCCATGACACTATATCACATGTCTGATTATCTTCAAGAGAAGTGAGTTCTTTATTCATTGCTTCATGCCATTCTTTGAACTGACATACTTCCTTGTAGCTTCCAGGTTCTTTCAATGATTGAACACTCATTAAGAAAGCAGTATACTTAGGATTCAATGACTTAGAAAGATTGTAAGAAAATGTATTTGCTGTGAAGTTCCCTTTAGCAGAACTATAACACACATAATCCCTCAAGTGAGCTGGAATCTTTGTATTTCTGGTACTTCTTCTGAGTACCTGTGAGTCTGACTGATCCACTATTCCTCCTTCCTTTGCTTTAGTTAGATCAGTAATCTTACTTGATTCTTGAAACCAATCATCATGTTGATCAGAACTCATATTTTGTGTAGGTGGACTTTCATCATCTGTGTAATCAAAATGTAATTCCTTTTGTGTAGCAGTTGGCTCAATGGAAGGTGTAATATCCTTGTATGAATACCTTTTCTGATCAGGTATGATAACATCATGTGAGTCAAAAGAATGAAATGGCAAAGAATGAAAGCTAGTAGTCTGTATAGAAAAGACATTAGAGCAAAATTCAGCATCACTACTAATACAAAGAGTCTTGGTAGCCAGATCATATAACAGGAAGCCTTTATGGTGAGAGAAAACTCCCAAATAAATGGATTGGAAGCTTCTAACAGCAAATTTAGATTTGTGAGGAGTAGGGTTGACCCTGTAAACTAAACATCCAAAGGGTTTAAGAATAGAAAAGTATGGACTCTTGCCAACAAGTATCTCAAAGGAAGAATGCCACTCTAAGAGAGCAGCAAGTAATCGATTAATAATCCAAGTAGTATGTAAAAGTGAATAATACCAGAAAGTAGCAGGTAGTTGGCTTTGAAACATCAGAGACCCAGCTATCAGCAAAAACTGTGTGTGCTTCCTCTCTACAACCCTATTATGTTGTGGAGAGTAAGGGCAAGACTTCTAATGATGAACTCCATAATAAGAGAACAACTGTTGCATCTGAGTATTAACAAATTCAGTACCATTATCAGTCTTAATACATTGTATGGAGTGATGATATTAAGTTTTCACTATGATGATAAAACTCTTGACAATCTGCCAAACCTGGGATTTGTGTTTAAACAAGAACGTCCATGTGGCCCTGGAATGATCCTCCACCACTGTTAAGAAATTAGGTGTATCTGAAATTTTGGCATCTCTGCAAGGGCCCCAGACATCCATGTGAACTAAAGCAAACAAAATTAGGCTCCTTCGTTGCAATAAAAGAAATGAATTTCTATGATGTTTGGCTTCATGACAGATTCTGTAGTTTCTTAACTCATCCAACTCAATCTCCCTGGTTCTCTTATGAGGACCTAACACATGTTGCATTGTGGTAATAGAAGGATGACCTAACAAACTATGCAATTCTTGCACAGTAGGAGTATGTTGTACAGAACAAACAAGTTGTGGCTTCTGCAAGGTTTGTGGGAAGACATAGAAAGATCCTTTCATACTACAAATACCAAGTACCTGGGTGGCCTGCATCTCTTGCACTATGCAGTGCGAAGCCATAAACAAGACTTTCCTACTTATATCTTTGGCTAGCTGCCCTACTGATAGTATATCGTGGGTAAACTCTGGTGCAAAAAGAACATTTTTCAATGCAATAAAATCATTGAGTTTAGCAGTGCTAGCCAGAAAAGTCCAGAGAGAGCTCCCATCTTGGAGAAAAATTTGCAGTGGATTTTTCAATCTTCTGAGATCAGTAAGCAGCCCATGTGACAACACATGTGGTTACTAGCACCTGAATCAACAATACACTCATCTTTTCTAATGGTAGTAGTCATACTAAAGGCATAATGCCCTATGAAATTTATGGAAGTAGAACCTAGATCAACCTCTGTCAAGTTTACAGTGTTAAAATCACCTTCTGCATTTACTCCTTTCTTAAAGTAGGAGGCCATGTGCTTGGCTATTTCAGCTTGAGTTAGTTTGCTAACATATTGGTATACTTTAAAAGAAGAATATCATAATTTGTAATAAGTTATTAATTTTCTATTTCAATTTTATCATTTATGGTGAATAATGATAATTTTCAATTTCAATTTTATAATCGAATATTGTTTAATTATGGACAATCATACATCCTTATTTCAATTGTCATGAATTTTAGGGGTTGATAATGTGTTAAGTTATTTGTTTGAAATAGTCCTCAAGTCTTTGTAATGTTTGGATGTTCATCAAATTTTCGAAAATTGATTGCTCTTGGTATGTGTCATGCACAAATTATTTATTGTCTATTTAAATATGTATATTAGTTTCACAATTAAAAAGGAATAAAACATAATTTAAACAAAATTAATAGGGAAAGGGTACAATCTAATTATTTAATTAAAATGTCCATTTTTTTTGTTAAGGATATCCCGCAGCCGCTACCGAGGTGTACACTGGGTAAATCTCGCATCTGTGTAATATCCTGCAAACCACACAGGGGAGGTTAATCATATATGGCAAGCTAGGTGTGACAGGCTCACACCTAGTGGTGTTGGTGGTGGGATTTGAACTTTCATCCCCTTGGGGATGGCCTACTAGTGGAGTGGTGTTATATTGAGGCCAAATGTCTCAAGTTCGATTCACAATACCAACACTACTAGGTGTGAGTCTGTCACACCTGGTCTGACAAGTGTGGTTTACCTCTCTCTTGTGTAGTTTGCAGGCTATTACACAGAGGCGGGGTTTATCCGGTACGCACTTCGATAACGGCTGCGGGTTACCTTCGAAAAAAAAAATAGACTTTTCCCGATTATTTAACTATATCAAATGGTGCAGTTTAATCCGAAAATAAAATTTCGATCCAAATTAATCCTACATCTTTTCAATTAAAAGATATCAAAATAATACTTATGTTATTCCCTAAATAAAAAAACGTTAAAGTCCGTCATTTATGCAACTAACGCCTGTTAGTGAGAGGGGAACCATCCTTTTTGAATTAAATAAGATCCGTCTAAAAATTGAGATCCAGATTTCACAGTAAATCTCCTCTTGGTTAATTGATTGAATTGGATTGAATGTTAATCTAATTCCTTCGCCTAATCACTTTCGAAAAAGTGGATTAAACATATAGATTTGGGACTTCTTTGTTGCGTGAGTTGGCTGGGCTGATTTGAGCTCCTCAATTGAGCCTATTGATTCGGCCCAGTTGCTTGGGTCGAATCACGTCCCTTTTAGTTTTGGTCTCGATGTTTTCCATCTAAATTAAATTCTAATAATATCGAAGTCGACTCATCTTCATCCCAATTTGGGATGATAATAGGTAGAGTACTAGAGTAACTGTCCTCAAACTACAATCTATTTGATACATAACTAAAGATTCAAAGATTAAAATTATTTGTTAGATCGATTATTATAAGTAGTCAAATGATTTAAGAGAGGGGGACAAATTAGGATTGATATTAAAAGATGTAGCAAATGAACTCTTGATATTAGCAAATTAGTAATTACAGCCCGACAGTGAAATGAACATTCAAAACCAATTCTTGAACTTTCATGCAATAAACAAAGCCATTTTTCTATGGTTTGATAGTTACCTAAAACAATGCGTTTTCTAAAATGCCAAATGAAGCAGCATAATCCCTAAGCTGTCCCCATATATGAATACGGATTTATCCGTCTTCACGTCCATATTTCCAACGTAGAAACCACGTTATATTAATTATATATTTTTATCTAGTTCGTAACGAATGATCAACGGTTGGTGTACAGTCTGAACATTCGGCTGTAATTTGTTTGCATTGGGACAATTATGTTGTTTTGATTCTTGATCATGTATGCATAAAAGGGCATTAATTCCAAACAACTGAGATGATTAATTCATAGCTCTAGGTTCGAGCAGAGATAAAATGGAGAAAAACGAAGAAGAAAAGAGTAGTAGTGCAGTTGAGGTGGTTTTAGATGATCATGAAAGAGTAGTTAATAATAATGGTGCAACAAATAAGAAAGACGACGAAGAAGAGCTGACAGTGGAGCAGATCTTCGAGAAGAAGGAGAAGGTGCTGCCATGGAGGAAGCAGCTGACAGTGAGGGCATTTGCAGTGAGTTTGTTGCTGGCGATCATGTTTTCTTTCATAGTGATGAAGCTCAACCTCACCACCGGAATCATACCTTCCTTGAACGTGGCAGCCGGCCTCTTGGGCTTCTTCTTCGTCAAGACTTTCACGAAGCTGCTCGAGAAATCGGGGCTCTTGAGGCAGCCCTTCACTCGTCAAGAAAATACAGTCATCCAGACGTGTGTCGTTGCAGCCTCTGGCATTGCCTTTAGTGGTGATGATCGAGTTAATTAATAATTATTAACTTCTTCCATATCATATATATATATATATATAACCTTGATTATTCATTCATCATCAAATTATTGTAAATAGTTATTGTATATGATATGGTATAATAATTAACATGCAGGAGGATTTGGGGGATATCTATTTGCAATGAGTGAGAGAATTGTCCATCAATCTGACCCAACCTCCATGGATTACAAGAATCCAAAACTAAGCTGGATGATAGGTTTTCTGTTTGTGGTTAGCTTCCTAGGCCTCTTCTCTGTGGTGCCTCTCCGAAAGGTCATTTTCATGTGCTTTTGCATAATCATTAATCACTCACAGGTCACAAGTACTTGTCTAGTTTGCATTTGTTAAGGTAATTAGATGATGTTTGTTGTGTTTGCAGATCATGATCATCGACTTCAAATTGACATACCCCAGTGGGACTGCTACAGCACATCTCATCAACAGCTTCCACACCCCAGAAGGAGCTAAGCTAGCAAAGTATATATGTACTACTTCTTTAATTATGTTGGAAATTAAATCTGCATACAGACAACAACATTAGTGATCTATATCCATTTTGGTGTGGTCTCCCAGGAAACAGGTGAGAGAATTAGGGAAGTTCTTCTCCTTGAGCTTCTTGTGGAGTTTCTTCCAGTGGTTCTTCACTGCTACTGATCAATGTGGATTCCAGAAGTTCCCTACATTTGGACTTCAAGCATTGGACAACAGGCAATTAATATTCTACTCATAGTGATATATATGATATAGAATTAATGAATTCCTAATGATAATACTGTGTATATTACTGCAGGTTTTACTTTGATTTCTCAGCTACTTATGTTGGAGTGGGCATGATTTGTCCCCATTTAGTCAACATATCCCTTCTTATTGGAGGTATTCTTTCTTGGGGTATCATGTGGCCTCTCATTCTAACAAGAAAGGGCCATTGGTACTCTGCTGAACTCGATACAGGCGACATGCAGTCGCTTAAAGGTTATCAGGTACGTACGTACAAATATATCATTGAATATGAGTACTGTTCTTGGATGCTGAATAACAGATTTTTTTTTTTTATACTGAAAATCTGAAATAACAACAGGTTTTTATTGCCATTGCTCTGATTCTTGGAGATGGCCTATACAACTTCACCAAAGTTATGAGCCAAACTATAGCAGGCATGAGCAACGTGATGAAGCAAAGAAGGAAATCCCAACTCCCTATCGATGCTGATCAGTTCCCCTCTCCAATCAAGAGCAATACTCTCTCTTTCGATGACGAGCGCCGCACCAAACTCTTCCTCAAGGATCAAATCCCAACATCATTCGCCATCGGAGGCTACGTAGTCATCGCTGCAATCTCAACAGCAACACTGCCCCACATCTTCACTCACCTTAAATGGTACCACATCATGGTCATCTACATCTTTGCACCAGTCCTAGCCTTCTGCAATGCATTTGGAACCGGACTAACTGACTGGTCTCTGGCATCCACCTATGGCAAGCTGGCCATCTTCACCATCGGGGCATGGGCGGGGGCCTCACACGGAGGGGCGCTGGCCGGGCTAGCCGCATGTGGAGTGATGATGAACATCGTCTCCACAGCTGCAGACCTCATGCAGGACTTCAAGACAGGCTACATGACCTTGGCTTCGCCCCGGTCCATGTTCGTGAGCCAAGCGATTGGGACAGCAATGGGATGTGTGATTGCACCTTGTGTGTTTTGGATCTTTTACAAGGCTTTCCCTCTAGGCGATCCCAAGAGTGAATATCCTGCTCCGTTTGCGATTGTCTACTACGAGATGGCTAAGCTTGGGGTCGAAGGATTCTCTAAACTGCCCATGAATTGTCTCAAATTGTGTTACGGATTCTTTGCCGCAGCTATCTTGATCAATTTGATAAGAGATTGGCTAGGAAAGGAGAGAAACTGGTTCATACCTTTGCCTATGGCGATGGCGATTCCCTTCTATTTGGGGCCGTATTTTGCTATTGATATGTGTGTTGGGAGCTTGATTTTGTTTATTTGGCAGAGACGGGACAGAGCGAACGCAGATGCTCTAGCACCTGCAGTGGCGTCGGGTTTGATATGTGGAGACGGCATATGGGCACTGCCTACTTCGATTCTTGCTCTTGCAGGGGTGAAGCCTCCCATATGTATGAAGTTCCTCTCCAAGGGAGTAAACGCCAAGGTTGATGCTTTTCTGGGATCTTAAGGAATCTATCTCATTCTACGACAAACAAACTAGTTTATCTGTGTTTTTATAATGCTGTCTTTAAGAAGGAAGGAACTTGTGTAAATAAGTTACGCAGAAGTTTAAGTTGGTTTGGAATCTAAGTTGATAATGTTCTAGTTTTGAGATGGGAGATGGACAATAAAAATGACAAACTTTCAACATACCGAAAAATTAAATTAAAAAATAATAATATTAATAATAATAATTGAATCCAGCATGGATTTTAAAAGGTAACTCATTGTAGAAGTACATTACATGCTGAGATTTCTGATCAAATTTTCTAGTGGTACAGAGAGATGGTCGAAATGCATTAATAACAGCTCAAGCATCATAGCAAGCTACAGAAGGTATCATCAACTAATGGAACTGACAAAATACATAAAAATATATATTTATATCCCTAGCTAAAAGAACTCGAAATCCAGAAATTTACCACCAGATTTCATGTTGTTGTCTGTTCCTACAACTCTTTTGCTGCCACTGCCCACATTAGCGAGGTCCACTTGCCCGAACTTCGCGGGGAACTCAGCCTCAACCGGTCTTGGCACCTCCGGTGGCGTGCTGCAGCGTATCAGAGCCCAATTCACGCCCTCAAAGAAGGCGTGCTGCTTTATCTCAGTCGCTCCTCTTTTCACCCCTAGCCGGTTTTGTGGCTCCTTGACAAGTAGTCCACGGATAAGGTCCCGGCTAGCATAACTCGTTGCTGGTGAGTCGGGAAACTTCAGCTGTTGTCCTACTACATTAAACAGTGTTGCGCGGTTTCCTGACCCCTTGAACGGGGTTTTACCGTAGAGTAATTCGTACAAGAAGATACCAAATGTCCACCAATCCACTGCACTGCCATGACCTTCCCCTTTGATTATTTCAGGAGCTAAGTATTCGTGGGTACCAACGAATGACATGGACCGTGCTGAAGTAGGTTCAGCAACTAGCTCAGGTAGGGTACCGGATGCCATCCCAGTTTCTGTTCTGGACTTTCCGGATTTTTTCTTGTTTTTCTGAGGGAAAAGTCGGGGAAGGAAGCATGTTGGTTGAATGCATGAGGATGTTGGTTCGATACATGCTGGCTGCACACAGAAACCAGCTCCTCGTTCTGAATTCAATGCAGAATTTCTAATTAGGGTCGGGGAAACAGCGCATCTAAGGGAAAGGTCAAAATCTGAAAGCATAATGTGGCCATCATCACGAACCAGAACATTTTCTGGTTTCATATCCCTATATACTACTCCCAGCATGTGAAGGTACTCGAGAGCCAATAGAACTTCCGCTGCATAAAACCTGATTCCATTACACAAACTATTATGAGTAGGAAAACTATGAAGATAAGATGCAGCTAATGCAGTTAATACAGCAGTGTGGTCTGAAACTTGAATCAGCAGAAGTTCTGCTGTGCATAAAAGAAATCCAGTGACAGAATCTCACATATCTTGAGATATATATATTTTTTAAAATTTATTTTGACAACACAGCCTCAAAGTTAAATAGAAGCACCACAAAGAGAACCATGAAGGCTTCATTAAATGTGTGAAAAAGATAAAATGTCATACGTGAATGATCTTACAATGATCGCTTTATTTATATCAGCAATTAACACAACCAGAAAGCAATTTGAACAACTCTTTTGAATTTTATTTTTGATAACCTCAAAGTTCAACAGAAGCACCAACAAAGAGAACCGTGAAGACTTCATTAAATTAAAACTTAAAAGTGTAGGAAAAGATAAAATATCATGTGTGGATGCATTATTCCAGACTTCCAGCGCATACTGTCACATACGCAGTTAAGAAGGTCCAGTCTAATAGGGAACACTGAAAAAGGGGAATGGACAAAATCAAAACTTTTTTCACACCTGGGTATGTAAGTTTTACTCGACCCTGATTTAGCTGGGATATTACTGTTAAAATGATGTAGAAAAAAGAGATGGTCATTGGCATTAGGCTAAATATCTGTCAGGGAACATGACATGATCAAAAGATCCATCCTTGAAGATCTAGAAAATTATGTTATGTAAATTTACCCTTCTATAAAGAACAAATAAAATTATGATTCAGGCCATAATATAAATATACAGAAACTGTCCAGAACAAATTTAGCAAGCAGGGTCTACTGTACCTATCTCAAGAAAATTATGCACTTAGCAGGAAAATCTATGTATATGCTGTAAATGAAAATGTTCCAAACTAGTTATGTGGTTAATAAATGTAATGGAATCAAGGAAGCATATATAGTTGTCTAATATGTGAGACAGTGTGAGAGTGATGAGATTTGGTAGAGAAGAAAAGACCAGCAGTTACACTAGTATTCTGTCCATGCTTATATCAAGAATAAAGAGCTCACAAATGTAGCTGTGAAAGAACTTTGTGCTAATAATGAAGAAATCGGGCTGCTTCAATGAGGGAAAGAACTACGAAATCAGATTCAAGTTTGCAGTTTGAGAAATGATTAGTAATTGACTCCAAATGCACATGGGTTTAGCAGAATTCAGAAAAGGTGAACTCTCACGTAATCACATTCAAAGAAATTTAATAATCAAGAGGAGTAAGGTTGAGCACTGAGCTAGGAACTGAAGATAAAGTCTTGGACAGGGGTACTACAATAAGTCAATAACAAACTTAAAAGGCAAAGTGCATACCTTGTGGCATATTCTGAAAAATGTTTTCCTGGTTGTCGCTGCCTCAGGGTATGCAGGTCTCCACCCGGACAATATTCCATGACCAAGCAACAAAATCTGTCGGTCTCAAAATGAGTGTACAGTGTTGGCAAGAACGGATGGTCCAGCAGCTGCAAGATTTCTCTCTCTGTCTGGGCCCTGTTCAACTTGTTCCTGCTAGCAAGGGATGCCTTATCCATTACCTTCATTGCAAAAAAACACCGAGTTGAGCTCAGCTCAGAGAGATACACGCTTCCAATATCCCCACAACCAAGTCTTCTTAGTAACTTGAAATGACTCATGCCTAAAAGGCCATCACGTGATCTAATAGCAAGTATAGCCTTCCATCTGGGATCATTTCCTTTATGAGGCTTGTTTGCACTGCCGGTGATGTTACTCCAGTTGCTATCATCACTGAGGCCACTACTATCACTAGCTCGGCTAAGGCTAGTTTTAGTACTCTCAAGAGAATCCCCTGGAATGCTCCCTTTTGTACTCTCATAGTTTCTATCAACACTGATCATGCCATCGCTCACTATTCCATCACTTCGATATGTGCTGGCACAGCTATTAGCAATGCTCATCGCCCTGGCAACACCAACACTGTCAATGCTACTAAGTGGACTCACATTCCCGCTCGGAGGTAATGAAGCATCCCAAATACATTCTTTTTCCTCAGATTCTGGGTGAGGACTCGCTTCAACATTATGTGACGGGCGTGAATTGGCAAATGGGGATGGGATAACTACTAAGTCATGAGGTTCTTCAACCAAGCTCTCAGCAGGAGACAGTAATGGTGGGCACTGTTTGATGCTTGGTGGTACACGAAGTGAAAGATCTTCCAGAAAAGGGCCCTTCTTAGATAAGCTTTTAGCCAAGCACTTTCCATCATTGTTGTTTCGGCCAATTGGAATATATACCGGCCTCATCATGTCCGTGTCTACCGGTTCAGGGGGGTGACTCACACCATGAAATGATGTAGAGCCAGGTTCTTCAAATGAATCATCGCCGATTGTAAAGGAAAGAACATCAGGCATCAGTTCTTCATCGTCATCATCCTCCTGTAGAAAGCTCTTCCCTTTCCATGCTTTTGCAGGAACACGGTAATCCAACTCTTGAGGGTCACGCAATTTGGATGGTTTCCTAATCTCTTCTTTCAACAGAGTTGGGAGAGTCTTCGACACCTTATTAGCAACAGGCAATTGCCTGGGAACTGAATGCATTTCAGGGATCCTTTCCATATTAAATCACCATGTATCATCAGAATTATCTCCCTTTATTAGATCATACTGTAATTTAACAAGGAAATATGAATTACAACCACCTTTCATCAACATTTCAATCAAAATTTAACATATATGGATCAAATTAACCAAAAAAAAAAAAAAACTCGTGAAATTAATTAATTGAATAACAGGGCATTCCCTTTTTCACCAGAACTTTATTAAATTTTTTAACATATATGGATCTATCTAACCAAAACTCATGAAATTAATAAAGTGAAGAGCAAGACATTAACTATTGAACAACACTTCAATCAACTCTCTAACATATATGGATCAAATTAACCTAAAACCATCCTGAAATTAATAGAGTGAAGAAACATTCCTGCAACATTCACACAATGAAGCACATGCATAACTTTCAGAAGACTGCTGAACTGTAACTTTTAAAAACACAGAAATCAAACATATAAATCACATATATTAACACCTTCACGTTTTCATACATATATCTGAAACTGAAACAAAGCAAACAATATAAACCGTAAAAAAGAGAGAAAAACAAGAAAGTTTATAACAGATGGAAAAATAGATTCTCAGCCGCACTGGAGCTAATATTGGGGTCATAAAAGAATCAACATCATGAAATGACAAAGCTACCAAAATATAATCCATCCAATGGCTGCTGACAAAAATGCAAGAAATGAAAATCCCACCTCAAATTAGCAAAAATGTAGCCATTTCTCTTTGCATTACCTTGTTACCATAAAAAGTCACCCAAGAATGTTCCGTTATACGATTACATATTCAAGCAACTATTAGACATAGAATTAGAGACAGAAATAAAAATAAAATAAAAAAAAAAGCACGGCGACAGACAAGAAGAATTACTTTTACTTAGATTCCACGCAACAAAGCAATAAATTAGACGCAAAAATTGACATTCAAACAAACACAAAGCACGCAGAGCAGATTTTGTCGATGCTACACAACTATTATCCACTAACTTGTACACACGCAATCACGCACATTGACTCAAACGTTTGTGCACAAAAATCTACACACAGTTGTAGTTCACGAGCTACAGCATTCGAGCATTGAAAGAGACATCACACAATTGAGGAAGAAAATGGGATGCCTATCACTGAAGCAGGAGCAATATCCAAAAAAACACGCAACAATTTACCTCTGCAACAGAGGAAAAAAAAACACAAGTATTCTTGTTGGATCAGGAAAAATGGCGAGAAAAACAGCAACAGCGAGCTCGGGAGACCCAGAGAAGTTGGCAGAAAGAATAAGAGGAAAAGAGATGAGAATAGAAGCCCTGTTTGGTTCAAAGATTGAAGCAGAAGAAAAAGAAAAGATTTTGGCAAAACGGGTTCGCTTTTTGTTGAGAGTGGGGTGTGAAGGAGTGGTAGGAAAAATCGAAAATTTGTGCAGCGTGGAAGAGTGATTGCTTTTGCCTTTAATTTTATTATTTATTTGTTTGTGTGTGCTGTGTTCTCTTTTTTTTGGGGTTTTGGGCGCTTTAGTCATGTGTTCACTGTGATGACTGCTGAACAAGGAAGACGACCGCAGGGGTGGGGGTACACCAGTACAAGGGTGGTTGTCTATGGACGATTTTGCCCTTCACTATTATTTTTACATTAAGGGCTTGTTTGCTAGGTAGTATAAGGGTGGGATAAATACCTATGACACCCTAATACTTTGTTTGCTAGCAATATTGAAGCCCATGATTATGCAAGGGTCCGGTATGTGTTAACCATTTATATGGTATAACATATCACACCCTGCTGGTGGGATATTTAATACCATACAGAATTATTAAAAATTGTAGACTAAAATAACCTTGCAGATATTAATTAAAAATGTTATTATAGAATATTCACACAATATATGGTAACTAATTAAAGGATATTTTAGGAATTGAAATTTTATAGAGAATCTAATACATCTAAGCAAACAATATATTATTAATACATATATTTTAATACACCAAAACAAACATGATATTAATATCTTATACGGTAAAACACATCACATGTCAAACACATCCAACCTTATACCATACAACCTAGCAAACGAGCCCTTAAAAGTCACAATATTTACATGTGTACAACCAACCATGTTTATCTGGACTTGAGTATTCAGTTGCCCAAAAATGTTGTAATTTTTAATATAAATAACTTTATTGTTAATGGTTAGAGTTATCAATTTAGGATTTCAGATATGTTATGTATTTACAACACTTAAAATTATGTATTTCGATTATTTTTCATTTTTAGTTATTTTTATTAAATTTAATAGATAAATAATTAAAATGTTTATTTGAAAAATAATATAAAAATATTTTAAAATTTTAAGGCTGAATGTATTTATACATAAATATTTATGCATAATGTGTATTGACAATTTTGATAGGAGATGAAGATTTCCAGTGATCTGCTATCTTATTGGTATCACTTTGTCTAGATATAGAATTTATATTATTTTTCTTGCATTTTATTGTTATTATTATGTATGCACTGCAAAAATAACATAGATCGAAGGTAACATAAAATGAAATATGATATTGGAGACATGGAGTAAAAGAAAATCCTAAGATATGGAGTTGAAATTAAATATTAGAATATAAATCTAGATTTTCTTTACCATTAGGATGTAGCTTAGTTGGTATTCTTTACGGGTGAGAGACCTAGGTGTGAATCACAATGCCCATCCCCGAACTCAAAAAAAGGATTTTCTTTTTTTATAAATCATTTGTTGATTAGTTCGATAAAATAATTGTATGATCTTAGAAAATGATGTGCTAGCTTCCTTAGGAAGCAATGAAATTATGGGATGAAATATTTTTTTTACCAAAATACATGTTTATCTTAATTATATATACCATGAAAGTCAATTGCTGTCTCTCTAATATAGTTTCAAAGACATTACTTATGAACGTGCATAGGCTATAGTGTATGTGTTATAAATTAATTATGCAAATTTAAATTTATTTGCTTTTGCTTTTGTGTTTGGCTTGTTGGCTTGTAAGTTGTGCATGTGTGTTGGCTTCTTAAGCTCATTAGTCTTTTGAATTTGACGTATTAGATATAGAGGGTCTGTGTTTCTAATAAATAAAATAATTGACTGTAACGAATAAATGGACGTACAAAATTCTCATGCTAATCAGAGTAATTTATTAAAATATTGATTTGTTATTATTAAAACCTTAGAACACACAAGCATTGGATTTCAGAAATTGCTGGTTTTAATTGAATATACTTACTTTACTACATTCAGATATAAAAATAAGTTATTTTCAAATTTTAAGTATAATTATAGGTAAATATTCTATTCGAACATAGATACATGTACATAGACTATAGTTGGGAGAGAGCAGAGCACAACCTCTGTTGCATTTTGTGTTACATTTGGTGTTGTATAATTATTATTTTTTTTAATATACCCTAATTGGGGATAGATGAACCCTAAATAGAAAATTTAAATTAAAATAAATCATAATAAATTAAAAAATAAAAAAAATAATTTTTTTTGAAAAAATATTGAAGAGTTGCAAAACTTCGATTACAATATATTTAAAACAATACGTATCCTTCCCTTAAGAAAAACAAAAACAAAAACAAAATTTTTCGTTTGGTTTTGTGAGGAATATATATAAATAATTTGGGAAAATATTCTAATTCTTTATTTTTTGAAATTCTATGTTGGTTTCAATTTTAGTATATTAGGAAAAGTAAAAACAAAAAACAACACATTCCTACAGCAAGGAAAGTTGTGCATGCAAATGCTTCTTATACTCCATCCGTATCCATATAAGTTGATTGGCTTTTTCACCTGGATTAAGAAATGAATCGGAAATGTTTATTAAACAAGTGAACTACCTACCATGCCCTTATTTATTTTCTTTGACATTATGCTTGATGACTCAATGCAAACACACATGCAAATAAATTCAATAATTATTTAATGTTTTATGTATATAGAACACGAAGTTGCCAATAAATTAATTAACATTTCCACCAGAAGGCTCCATTTTATTTTAAACTTTAAAGCAAGAAAGAAAATTTAAATGAAAAGGAAAAAACTTAATGATAACTGTGAATTTATAAAAATTATCTCGCCAATTCAATTTGAGAGCCGAATCAATTTTAGAAAAATTGGAGAGCGGTAGACTTTCTCGCCAAATCAACTTTCAAATTTTTAATATAGACGCTGTAAATTAATGCAAATAATTTTACAGTTACATAAACAACAAAAAAGAAGAAAAAAAAATGGATCATGAACCACCCTTAGTACTTATTGATTTAAATTTCTCTCCTCTAAATGTACACTCGTCCAATTATAACTACTCTCACTCCCAAGTAGATGAGTATATTCATTTGAATCAATTTTAAGAAAAAGATGATATTTTTCACAACACCAACATAGTGTCTTACAACATGCACCACTTGCCAAACAAGAAGATCAAAGAAATGAAACGAACATTGATCTCTTGACAACTTAAGAAGCTAAAGTTAATATTAATGGGAGATAGGGAGAGTAACTTAAAAGTTTGAGTTGTAGATTCGTGGAATGTTCAATTAATAACAATTAGTGATTATCATTATATATTGAATATTAATAATTACAACATATTTTTCTATGAGTCGGTCAACACGAATAAGAATTATTAATGCATATTCAAAGTGGGTATATTAGTAAATAAACTTAATAAATATTATCTTAAGTATAAACCAGCCTAAATAGATGAGGCATCTCAAAAAGGCAATCAAGGGAGTATATTTTTAAAAAAATGTGGACTCTTATTTTGGTTAAGTAACCTATTATTTATGTTCAACTAAAAGAAAATCCATTTTTTGTGTTAATATTTTATACGTTTTCCTTATTAAACATATTTTCAATTGCTAATTTATCTTAATAAATCTAAATCGGATTTGTAAGATTATGAAACATATTATTCGTATCTTAAAATTGAAATTATAACCACGGTTGAGTATTGGTAGTACGTACAAAAGTGGTAAAATACATGTTACACTCTCCAATAATAACTTAGTTATTACATTTTTTTATTTGATTAATTTGAATCAAACATTAAGATCAATATTCTACCAACTAAGTTACTCCACACGAACACCTTCATCGCTAATGTTATCACTATTCATATAATACACATTTATTTTATTTATTAGGAGACATATTAATGTATCGAGATCGCAATTGTTACATTATCTATTATACGCATATTATTCACATACAAAACATATTAAATATAATCGTAAACTATTTTACTTGACAATTTATGGTGTTGGCTACCTAAAACAAGTTCCAATGAGGAAAATGAAGCCCAAATTAACGGGGGTGAACCCGCAAAAAAATTTTCGGTAAAATCAGTATCAACAGTAACATTAAAAAGTATAACTCAAAATTTGAAAAGTATCACCTGTATCATTAAATAGTAAGGGGTATGCCACTTATTTTAGAGGTTTTTTTTTTTTGGGGGGGGGGGGGGTTATTTAAAGGTTTATTTTGTGTTTTAGGGTTTTTTAGGGGTGCTTTTAGGCGTTTATTTTGTGTTTTTTGGGAGTGTTTTTAGGGTTTTTAATTGTGTTTTTTAGGGTGGGGGGGGGGGGGTTAGGATTTTATTTTATTTTTTTTAGAGTTTTTTGGGGGTGTTTTTAGGGTTTTATTTTGTGTTATTTTAGGATTTATTAATTTCATTTTAGGGTATAAATTTATATTTATTTCAAACAAATTATATCAATTCGATTTAATTTTAGGGTTCACTAATTTTATTTTATGGTATAAATTTTATTAGAAAAAAAAACAAATAAAATCGAAAAAAAAAATTGTAAAAAAAAAATGACAGGCGTGTGGGTAGCACGTGGACGCACGCGTGGCCTGTCGGAAAAGTCTGATATATGGGGGTGGTGCATATAAGTGCTCCTCTATATTAAAAAATAATTATAAACATTAATTGGGTGGAGTGAACCGTAAAATTAAATTGAAACGCAATGAATTAAAATTGATGAAAAATAATAAAAGAAAAAATTATAAATTTAAACGTGAAATACGAGTTGGAACACCAAATTTAGAACAGGGTGTAGATCAATTTAGTCAAACAAGGAATTATAAATGCCATTGCCGGGTAAGTAGGGGGGGCAGTAGTGTCAAATGGATAACAGAAGGGAGTGGCAATAGCATAAAGGTATGGGTGGAAATAGAAAGGGGGTGGGGACCACAAGGCGACCGTTGATGGCCCAGAGTGGGACCCACCTCTGCCTCCGCTTTGGGGGGAACACGTCTTTTTACGGGGGCTACACCCAAGCCACGGCTGAAGCAACCGCTGCTCCGCCTCCGTCACGTCCCTCCACCACTATTTTTCTCTCACTACTTTTTTTTCTTATTTTTTTTCTTTTGAATTATTCAACAATATACGTTGCTGATTATATACTACCTCCGTTTCATAATGTTTGTTGTTTTGTTTTTTTTATCTGGAATTAAGAATTAATTTTGTGGACAAATATACTCATCCCTTATATATGCCATAAAATCTAATTCATCTATATTTTCCTAAAAAATAACAATATTTTCTCTCTCCATATATTTTTCTCTCTTCATATATTATAGGTAAGCTAGAATAAAAAAATCTTGTAGGATTTGAGAGGGTTAAAATTGGGAGAGAGGATGTCAAATTATATAAAACAATAAACATTTTGAAACTAAAAAAAAAAACCTTAAACAACAAACATTATGAAACGGAGGTAGTATGTTTTAGTTGAGGTAAGAAATATAAATATTTTTTACTGTATAAAATAATAAAATATTATTTATTTTATTATACTTTACTGTATAATTATAATTTTATTAATTAATTACACAATTAAATTAAGAATTAAGAATTAATTTTGTGGACAAATATACTCATCCCTTATATATGCCATAAAATCTAATTCATCTATATTTTCCTAAAAAATAACAATATTTTCTCTCTCCATATATTTTTCTCTCTTCATATATTATAGGTAAGCTAGAATAAAAAAATCTTGTAGGATTTGAGAGGGTTAAAATTGGGAGAGAGGATGTCAAATTATATAAAACAATAAACATTTTGAAACTAAAAAAAAAAAACCTTAAACAACAAACATTATGAAACGGAGGTAGTATGTTTTAGTTGAGGTAAGAAATATAAATATTTTTTACTGTATAAAATAATAAAATATTATTTATTTTATTATACTTTACTGTATAATTATAATTTTATTAATTAATTACACAATTAAATTAAGCAGTAAAACAATCAACCAATGGAATTATAACAAGTTAAAGAACAAAGTACAATAAAATAATTAATATTCTCATTTCTGACGTCAAATATTTTTCTCACTTGAATCCAATATTTAATGAAGGGGTTTGGTTGATCTATTATAGAAAAATCCAAATAATATTTATGATTAATTATATTTAATACTTCAACATTTGCAACTTATGATAATAATATCTCAACATGTGCTTAACAACAATTTTACCTCCCAATCTTTCATTTTTGTAATAATTATAATTTTTATAAATTCTTTCGGCGGTGAAAAGTGGGTAGACGTCTTTTTAGGACGTTTTAGAATTGAAAATCAATTTAGGCTGTAGTAGTGGTGGAGTGGTATGAATTGAGATCAAATTCGATGTTTTTCATATCTGATTTTTTTTTTTTTTTGGCTTAGTTTGTACTTTGTAAACTATTGTACAAGAGTGAGGGTTTTTTTTTTTTCCATTTTTTTTGGTACAAGAGCCAGGTTTACACTCAACATAACAGAGAGGAGAGAGATCTCCCTCGTATTTATGCACTTCATCGAATATTCCCTTTTTTATTTTTCTAATTTTTATATCTTATCATGACATTATTTACTAATATGAATACCTCGAGGTTTTTTTTAATTAAATATTAGAGACAGATATGTCATGACCACTTACGCTAACTAACTATACATATACTCACTACAAAATTATTATTTCTTGGATTATTGCGTTATTTGGTCCTACTTCTATTTTTATAAAGTAAACATTCATAAGTACATCCCAAACAATCTTGATAATTATAAAAATAAAACGAGGTTTTATTCAACTTAAAAGGTCCACTCTGATATTACAAACTTTGTCTCTACAAAAAAAGGACTTTAGTTTTTTTTTCTTTATATAATTCCTAATTATTATAAATCTATAAAACTAATTATTATGTATTTACGATAAATTAGATAAATTAAATACAATACATACAATCGAGCATTTGAAGATCAGTAGAACTCCTGTCCAACAAGCCCAATCCGTCAAATGGGTTGGGTTACATCTAGGGCGGATCCAAGGGGGGTCAAGATGGGCAACTGTCCCCCCCCAACCATCAGAAATTTTCTGTATATATAGTTGGATGCCGAAGAAGATGGCTACTGCATTGCTTCCGGCTGAAATTTGAAGAAAAAAGTGGGTGTTTGAGTTTAAAGAAAGAAAAAGAAAAAAGCTGATGTGGGCCCATTATTAATTTTGCATTCTCTCTCTTATTTAATCTCTCTCTTCTCACGTTTTTTCAAAAAACAAAAAACAAAATATCACTAAGGGCCCGTTTGGTTGACATGGAATCTGATTTGGGAAAGTAATCTCATTCCTTATTTTTAAATTCTTGTGTTTGGTTCAATTTTAATGGACTCTGGGAAAGTAATCAGATTCCTCAAAACAAGGAAAATGATGTAACTTTCCTCGATTCTGATTACTTGATTATGGGAATCTTGTATATGACAACTTTATTATTCAATTTCTTCATCAATTTTCTTTTATTATTATTATTATTATTATTATTATTATTATTATTATTATTATTATTATTATTATATATATATATATTAATTTTGGATTTATAGCATTTCAACAAAAAATATGGAAAAAAATTAATTTTGAAAATTTTTGGATTTTCATTATTTTATTTTTTATGAATTATTATTAATTTTGGATTGATAATTTTGAACCTAATTTTTTTATTCTGAAAAATTTGGAAAAATTTGTTATTTTTTCAATAAGATTCCAATTAAAATTTGATTATGTTAGTAGTCACTTTAGAATTTGATGATAGGGAGAATGACAGATGATAAGCAACTAAGTTGTAAAACCAACAATAGATTTTTTATATTAACCAAAAATAACGAAATAATTATCTTGAATATTAATTATTTTGGTACTTATATA
This sequence comes from Perilla frutescens, assembly GCA_026008535.1. NCBI lineage: Eukaryota > Viridiplantae > Streptophyta > Magnoliopsida > Lamiales > Lamiaceae > Perilla > Perilla frutescens. Next base: position 39,128,305 of record BRKX01000012.1, read on the forward strand.
ATTTATTTTGATTTAAATTTAAATAACATGTTGTTTTCAAATTACTTCGACGATATATATATATATATATATATAATTATTTGCGTATGTAGAATTATAAACTATATTAATTGTTAATATCTTAAATGTTATAAAAACTATTGGTAATACAAAAATGATAGGAGATATTCTAGGTACTTCATTTCCTATTTGTTTAATTTGAATCAGATATTAAAATGAGAATCCAGACACTTTTTTGTTGTGTTCCAAACAGTGGATAAAAAAGCTGATTGGATTCATTTTCTTCAGAATCACATTCCTAAAAATCATATTCCCCAACAACTTTACTTTCCTGTCAACTAAACGGGGTCTAACTGCAAAATGAGTTATTTCTTTCTAATAATACCAATATGAGTAAAAGAAATGATCTCTCATCTCACATTTTATTTAAAATGCAAGTTTCATTAAGTGATTAGGATTAAAAATGTTATCATGGTTTTAAGAAAAAGTTTGAAGTACAATTCTAAAAAAATTACTTGCCAAAATTAATGATTCATGAATGTTATTACAATATTATTAAAATATTTTTAAATTAATTTATAAGTTTATGAATGCTTGTTTTATTAAAAATTAGGAGAAAGAAAGTAAGAGAAGAAATAGAATGACGTCATTAACTCTTGAAAACAATAAGAGAAAATATAGTGCGTTAACAATACAATATTTTTCATAGTATGAACATAAAAAGAACTAATTATAAATCAATATGTTGATAATCATCCCCATACCTCTTTATTCTCGCTCAAGAAAACCCGAAAGTTCAACATTTTGCCCCCAGAAAAAAACTTTCTGGATCCGCCACTGGTTACGTTAGACAGTCAAGTCATCCTGGCTCACACTCGTGAAATTTTTCAAAAAAGAAATAATTGTCCCTGGATTACATCAATTTTCTCAAAACATCAAACGAACATGACTTTTGTTCTTTTTAATTGGATTTATGAAAAATATACCAATTTAAAGGTATTTTCATGATTTTTCATTTAAGATTTCGCATAGGCATATTTCAATGAAAAAATATGAATGAAAAATACAAAATATTAATTTTTCATGCATATACAAACTCTATATGAAATTAAATTCTTAAAAAAATTATAAAATATAAATGAAATATAATAAACCCCATACAATCCAAAATCTTTAAAACCTTAGAAACCTAAAAAAACTCTAAATCTTAACAAAACCCCTAAACTTTGAAAAAATAAAACATAAAACCTATTTTGGATTAAATAAATTTTAATTGGGATGAAATATATATATATATATGTGTGTGTGTATATATATATAATACGAGTATTAGATGTATACTTTATAGTGTTTAGCAGTGGTACTTTTTATTATTAGGTGTTATAATTTTTAATATTATGACTCAGGGGCGTGCTTGAGGTGCGCCACATAGGACCCCTCGAATTATACGGGCACCAAAAATTATATATACGTGTATTATTATTACTTTAGTTTTAAGTTTTAATTAAAAAAAATATATTCAATGTATTCAAGTCTAGTACAATTAATTTTAAAAGTTTATTAACACATCATTTAAAAAAAACTGCTTTATTTCCTAAAAAAAATATTTTAGTCCAATTAAATTTAACCTATTATGTTTATAGATAAACTAGCTCTAGCCCATTAATTGACAAGTTGTGCATTATTATGGACTTTTTAGGGTATTGATTAAGAGTATGTCTATTATAAGACTTCCGATTGAATTAAGTGTATGTTTTTTTATCAACTCTCAAATTAACTTCACAACCTTTTCAGAATCAATTATTTTCTCTATATAGTAAATAAAACAATTGGATCACTATAAATATTTGATCAATTCACTTCATATGAAAAGAACTGTGGATTTTTGTTTTCTTCTGATAAATTCACTGATGCTACTTTAAAAGTAAGTTGTGAAAATCTTTTAATTTCAACCACAAATTCAAATTGAAAAATAATAATAATAATTAAATAAACATATTTCCATTTCAAAATTTATAACTCTAAACATTAAATCTTTTATCATAACAAATTATTACATTTTTTTTTCAAAAATCAATATACCTCTTACATTGAACCGAAAATGTTGAAAATAAAATCAAGCATATTCCCTTAAACTACACCTAACGACGACCATGTCGCATGCCACGTCTGAAAACAAAAAAAAATTCTGGAAAATGGATAAATCTCGGTCGACCAGCGCCCCCCATTCAACCACATGGGTCTCCTCCCAACCCATTGCTTTGGCCAATAGGATGGAGACACTTGTCTCCATCCTATTGGCTAATTAATTTTGTAGTAAAATATATTTAAAATTGATATATTTTTTATATAAAGTATAATAAAAATAAATAAAAAATATACCAAAATTCATATTTTTTTATTCTTTACAAATAGACATCAATTTTTCTATATTTCAACACATTTTAAAATTGTCTATTTTTTTTTCTCTAGTTTGCTATATATGCTCAACACTTTGTTGGTTAAAAACAACTTGTCTCCTTAAGAAGAATCTATGAAAAATCGTCTTATAGCAGAATTATTTTCAAACTGAGGTGGTTGTAATTTTATAAAATATCGATTAATGAGTGTGATTTTATTTTCTGTAATTTTAGAAAATGTAATTTAATTGGTGTGAAGTATGTTGTAATTTATGTTATTAATTTAGTTTGGAATATTTTCATTTTCTTGTTATGATTATAAATTTTTATATTATTTTTTATTACAAGTAATATTTTAATTAAAAAAATAAAAAATAAAATAAAATAATTATATATAATGGTGTGGTTGGGTGGTTGGGTGGTCATTGATTAAACATATAAAATAGATGTGGTTGGATTGGATAAATATTAATGATGTGGAAGAAAGAGAAATTAATTAAATATTGAAGTGGTTGGGTGGTTGGATGGTTGGAGTGGTTGCTGATATTGGTAGTCTTTGTGATCTTGATGGTCAAGAATTGTTTCAAGAGCTAAGCACATATTGTGATATTTTTTACTAAAAAAAATGCAACTCTAGATATATTAGCTTACTTAAAAGGGGTAAATAGTTCATAATGCATATATTGCTTATAGAATTTTATTTATGTTATAGTTGCATCTGCTAGAAAAAAGATTTTTAAAATTGAAGATATAATTGAAATCTTATTTGTGGTCGACCATGTCAAAAAAAAAAAAAAAAATTAATGAATGAACTTGCTTTGATATCTATTGAGTATTTGAGTACAATTTGGTAGAAAATATTGATTATGAAAAATTTAATAGCGAGTTTCCAAAAAAAATGCTAGAAAAAACATATTTAAATGATATTATTTCTTTTGTTCCAGGATCCTTCGAAGATGATAATGAACCCGTGAGTTGGATGATTTTGAAGTCTTCAAATATTTGAACATATTTCATGATTTTGAACATTAAAGATAGTTGTGGAATACAATTTTTTTTAATCTATGATGTATATTAGAATTTTAGCCAATGTGATTGTGAATATGATTGTGCTACGTTTACATTCAACAAATAGAAGTATCATTCTTAATATTCGAGCATGGCATTTCAAATCTTAAGATCACTCTAATTATGAATGATATTTTTTTTGCGGATTTTGCATGGGTTGACCCGCAACTTGCCGGTCAAACTAGAGCGTTTGCCTTTGAAGAATCAAATAAAGAAAGAGCGAAGTATTCCCCGCGATTAGTAATTATGAAGTACATTGTTTCACTCTCATTCTTCTTCTTCAATGTTGTACAATAGCTACTCCTTTTCTCCTCTAAATAAGTTATTTCAATTTCTAAGTGTACGGTTCTTTTCATAGTTCATATATATATATATTTTTTTTATTGAAATTGTGAATATAGCTAGTTTTGGTTTATATTATTAGTTTCTTTATCAAATATCCCTAAATTAAATTTTTTAAAAACTTAAGGGCAATTATTTGACAAGAAATATTGGGTGATTATGTATACAGCTGCTCATCAAAATGCTATGAGAAGTAATTTTGTTCTTTGTTTATACTTTCTTTTAATTTATCGATGTACAATATGGGATTTTCTTTTTCTTTTTAAAAAACTCAATTTGAAAGGTCCCTTTAGGAACAGTGAAGTGTAGCCGTGTAGGACGCCTATGTATAAATGGGAAAGTCTCAAGTTCGTGACCCACGGATTCTCTTTTAATTACCGTTCAACCCAAGCCTTCATGATATTCAATACTCATATTAATTTATCATTGTGTCATAGTCGTGAGAGCATGTAGCTTTGCTTGATTTTACTTCTGTTTCCAATTTACAACGATAAGTACAGACTAATTAATGAAAATAATATTGTAGAGAAATTAAATAAAAAAATGGAAAAGGATTGAAGAAGGAAAGTATGTAAAATGTTAAAAGAGGAAAGAGACGTGAGAGAAAGCATGCTGGGGAATACAAAGAGGGAGTGATGATACACAACGCTCTGTCGCTGGTCGGATTTTCTTCGTGTAATGTTTCCTCAACTCTCCGACCGTGTACCCGTTTCACGACAATTTACCCTACTAAACTCTAATCATGCATGTCTTTTTCCAATGTAATTAATCAATCAAAATCCATTTAAATATGTATAAATATAATTGATTTTTTTAGATAATGCCAGCATTAGTTTTTCAAAAAAGAATATCAGTATATAGTTTAATTAATATAGTCATCTTGTTAGTTGAGTTAATATTCTTATTTCTTTTAATACTTATATTATTAAGGGTCTAGCAAATGTTTTCACAAATTAAACTTCAAGAAATATATTGTACGCACTATTTAAGGGGCGTTTATTTTTAATGATAGATTAATTAGATTGACAATGTATGTGATTAAGTATTTGAAAATGGTTCGGGGTGGATTAGGCTATATTATTTTTATCAATATATATAATTCATCTAATCTATCTCCCAAAGTAAATATCCCCTTGCGTATATGATCACGTCTTTGAAAAATATTGTTGGAGTGGGGAGATTTGAGATCAAATGTGTCAAGTTTCAATTCTACTGACACTTGCTTTATAGATTTCATGTATCATACTTGGTTTACATATAGGAGAACACATTCTCGAGTAGCAAGTACTATGGTGTGCTAGGGGATGAGGTTTACCCAAAGATTATAAGAGTGAAGTTTAATCAAGGCGTGCATTTGAGTATGAGGTGATTTTCTCTCATTTATACGTAATTTGCAGCCTATTACACATGAATAGTGTTTATTCAGAACACACCCTCAAATAATGGCCACGAGTTCCCTATCATAATGTGTGTGTGTGTGGGAGAAGGAAAAATGTTATAATCAGTATGCTTTTGGTTTTATTAGGTGCAGAATAATGAGAATATGTTATATATGCTTTTTTGAATTGATTTGTCAAGAAATTATCTCTCATGACCCATGTTAGAAACAAAGTGTGGCCCACTCATTTCTTCACTCTTCATTTTCAAACAAATTATGTGTTTCAAGCAGTTTCTGCAAAACATGTAATAACTAATATAATTAAATTATTATTATTATAATATATATTATAAAGTAGTGGTTGGAAACCCTAATTGCTACTATTGCGGTCTATGCCACTAAATGGAACGGATCCACATTCAAATCTGATCTATATGTGAGTCCAACTCCTTGATCAGAAAAAAACAAAAAGAAAAGAAGAAAGAAATCAAAATAGTAATAAAAAAAGAAGATATTCAATTATGGGTATGAAGCTTTTTACTATTAATGGCCACAATGAGTTAAATAAAGAAGTTGTCATGTGTGGGTCTCTAATCCCATGAAAGCTTCAAACTTAGTGATTAAAATGATTAGCAAAATATTTAAAACTATTTAAAACGCAGATTTCGATAAATAAATAACTATATTTATATATAAATGTTCTGTAATTCTTTTTGTGGGCCAATAAACTCCTTTTTGCTTTATGAAAAGTGAGGGTTTGAAAGTTTGGGTTGGAGTATTGGAATTAGGGAAAGGGGTTTGGGGCATTCAAAGGTGGGTTCTTTAAGTGATTCCTTTCTCACTCATTACAAATACGCAATCCGAGTTTATTTATCCTAAATTATATTTTATCTCCTATTTTATTATAATAAAATGATAGTTATACATTATAAATTATTATTGATATAGTCTACTTATAGCATAATAAGATATGAATGCCATTTTTTCAATTGAGAAATCGATAATAATTTGTGTTGGTTAGTCATAACTAGTCTCATAATAACTATATATGATTGCGCATGATGGGGAATCGCTTAATTGGTAGCTTGAGTCATATAATTTGTAATGGTTACTTGCTTACTTAGTTGTTCATCTACGGTTGTATCTGTTTAATTTGATTTTAAATCTATCTCAAAATAAACTAAATAACTCAAAACTTTTTATGAATTTTAATGCTCATATTCCCTTGTCCATTTTTAACAACAACAACAACAATAAAAGTTGGATATCTCGAATTTTAATCTCAATATCATATTAGAAGAAAGCTACGTTTAAGTGTCTCAAAATTAAGATAATATAGAAGATCTCCATAAATATTTATTTTGTCTTGTTAAATTGTGACACACGTCACTCAATAATATACTATATATTATTCATCAATACAAATTTTCTCAATGATTATTAGTTATTACTTCTTTTTTTCCTTTTTCTTATTTCTACACCCCAACTAGAGAAATAGATTTTGAGGGCCGGCCACTACTCATTGCTTAGTCGAAGATGGTATTTATTTATGCACAAATGTGTTGCCAAACAGCTTTCAAGGCCCATTTAGGATGTGAAAAAAGCCCATCACCATAGGCTTTAAAAAAGATAATAATAATAATAAGCCCATTACAAATTATTGGGCCATTTTTTTAATGTATGAACAAACTCGAATCATCATAAAGCACAATCGATTCTCCTATATCTATTTTACACTATTATAATGTATAAATGGTTAATTGATTGAGTGCTATGCTCATAGTATCGATGACCTTTTAGCTTAATTCGTTATATATAGAGAATCATACCCCTAAATTATTGATCAATCATAACCTCTCATTCGATCAGTACTCCCTCCGTTTCTGAATAAATATTATTTTGGATAAATGCATACATATTAATAAAGATATTAATTAGATAATTAAATTATCTTACGCACTTTTATGTGAATATATTAAATGCATTAAATATGATTGTTTGAATATATTAAATGAGGACAAAATATGATAAAAATGTGAAAATTTTACCTCGATCATGTAAAATGACACTTTTTGTGAAATAAAATTAAAGTATTAGAATGACACTTATTGTGAAAGGAAGAGGGTATTAATTAGGGAATAAGTTATCAATATTGCTATTATTTAAATTGTAGATGTATATAAAGGTAAAAATGTACAATTGTATTTATGTTATTCAATAGCACCATGATTCATGTATACTCTTAAAGGGAACAAATTAAATAATTTGAATAGCAAAATGAATTCCATTTAGTAACGCCTAAAGAAGATTTCGAGCATATTATTGCATTGGTTTATACTTGTTATGTTGTTTTTATAGTTCTGAAGGTTTGTTATTCATCAGTAATAATGCTTTTAAGTATGATATCACTCAAAATAAGTAGTTATGGTCACACAAGAATTATTTTTAAGCATTGATGTTTTATGATTTTTGTTTTGTATTTCTGAATGCTGGTATTAACGCGTGATAATGCTTTTGATTAAGATTTCAATGAAATTAATTATTTATGATTGCATAATCTATATATATATATATATTATAACACACTTTTATTTTCCCGCCCATTAATAGAAGGGCATTGTAGACATTTTATTTAATATTATATGAGCCTTATAATAATATATAAAATTATGCATCATCACATTTAATTTCATTTACTTTTGATACTTTCCATATACACATATAATGTATGTACATAAATAAATGATTATACTAATCTACTTATTATCCCAATTTTTGACGAAGCAAACATATTTTTTTGAAGCAACGTCTCATCTCTTAAATCATTTTTATTTTGTCTAATTACGCTTTCATTTTTTTTTATTCTTGAATATTTATTTACTCTCATGACATTATTAGTAAGTTTAGATTTCTTCAAAAAGTTTAAATTTATTTTTTTGGTCATCTTTCTATATAATTTTGATATATGTATAATTTTCATTTAATCAAACACGAATCAATTTTTTTAATAAATAATAATGTCACAAATTTCAAATTAAACTATGTATCAATGCAAAAATAACAAATTCCATATACAATAAAATGAACCTTGAAATTGATGAATTGAAAATATTTTTTTATTAATCTAAAAATAATTACAACAGTGCACCCATTCATTATGTTGAAGAAAAGTATAAATTTAAAATATTTAAATTTACATAAAATTTAAAAACTAAAAAATTGAAAATCAACATGACCAGAATATCTTATATTTTTTATAAAATTATAATGAAAAACTAAACATACAATAAAACTAATCATTTCCTTTTTGTTTTCGAATTGGGGTAACGAGGAACCGGTAGATTTTAATTCGAGATGTCTCACTTTTACACATGATTTCTACTATTTGGGTCTTCGCGAAGAGTCGGGGTGACCAAAGCTCGCATATCTTTGAAAGTTATTGTATAAATTTTAGTTTAAATATTTTGTATAATATTAATTTCATATTTATAATTTCTAATAAAATAATAATAACTGTAAGTATATTATTCGTGCACTGCACGAAGGGTCATTCTAGTAATTATTTATAACAACTTATTTGTGGTGGTTTTTTTTTTTGTAATTTTGGATGCTTGTTAATGTTGGGTGATAATATTTTTTTTTATTATGATAACTTCACGCTTGTTTCATGTTAAAAAATACACTGATAATGAATATGTGAGTTATTTTTGTGCAATGTTAATCGAAAATTTATTCAGTTAATTTAGTGTGTTGTAGCGTGTTAATCTGTGAACAATGTTATTTTTATAGTTCTAGATGCTTATATTATTCTTTGGGACGCTATTTTCCTATTGTGAGGTTTTTTTTTTTATTGTTTGAAACTGAGGTTTTTTTTAAGATATATGTTGTTTTTCTAATTTTAGATGCTTATATTGATACTTTGTAATACTATTTTTTAGTTGTTTGAATTTTTATTTTTTTGTGATAACATGTATACTCTATATTTGGATGCTATTTTTGCTATTTCTAATACTTAAATTGAGAATTATGATGCTAATAATATATTAATTTGTTGCTAAAAGATCATTAAAATTATACTCCAAAAAAGGCCTAACAAAAATGGGAAAACAAAAAAGAAACCAACAAAACTGCAAGCATCATTGATTAAAAAACCTATCACCAATAAAACAAAAGAATGCATTACCACATCAATATCATAAACAATCTCACGATAATTAAGCTATTAAGGCATTAGTATTCTGCCAAAAAAGTTATTAATATTCTTAAAAAAACATAGCATCCTCAATTTAAAACCAAACATCAATATAACAAAATAAAACATTACTAAAAATTAAAATCAGGTAATAAACCAACATGAAATACCAAATCAAGCATTGTTACACGTAAAAAATATTATATTAATAAAATAAAAACATTTTGGATGTAGTAAAAAAATACATTCATATAACTTAAACACAAACTAATCAGATAATAAAAAAATTCCTGGATAACATTCATATAACCTAAACATCACAATATTGGACGAATTGTTTCCTCATGAATAATAAAATATAAATTAGGATACTGCTATGTAACCCATCACACACACACACTAATTGTTAATGAAAACACAAAAAAAACATAGTGAACCTGCATGTTCTTGTGTTGTGTTTTGATATGGTGAATACGCAATTGAAGTAATTCTTCATTGATGAACACAATATGATAGTTGAATAAGAAAAATATCGATATTCTTAAGTGAAAAAAGTAGATAGATCGATTTCAAATCTCAAAACATGGCGGATAACATAAAAAAATTAATGAGCAAAATGATAGTGTGAATTAAAAAATGAAACTTCTAAAATATTGTTGATATATTCAAATTAGAAGCAAATATTTGAGAATGGAAAAATTAGAAAGTGATGAATGCAAAATGGATAAAATGAGATTCTAAGAAATAAGAATTTAATATGATATTAATGAAATTATAATGACTAATACTACCTTTTCTCCATAAAATAAATTTAACATAATAATTAAAAGGATTAATTACCTTAAAAATCATGAACTTTGAGTTTAGTTGCAAATTTAAAATTAATTTTAAAAGTAGGCAATTAAAACATCAACTTTGGATTTGTGTGTTATTCAACATTCCCACATTTTTATAAAACAAATTGACTTTCAATTCAACATATAATTGTGGCCACTTTGATGTCATTTTTAAAAATTGATAGTCGAGTCATAATGGGTTCACAGAGACGAGTAAATTGTATGTTGGATTGGATATCAATTTATTTTATAAAATTTTGGGGACATTGAATAACACACATTCAAAGTTAGTGTTTTTATTGCTTACTTTTAAAGTTCATGTTAAATTTGCAACTAAGTTCAAAGTTTATGGTTTTTAAGGCAATTAGCCCTAATTAAAATAGATATAATCCTAGCCATACATCTATTAAATATAAGGATAATGTTATTCGGTCACACTATGGTCGGCCATAATTTTTTAATTATAGTATACTTAAAATATATGGTAAGTGTTCAATTAACTCTTTGATTAGTGATTGATAACATTTTACATATAGACCCTTGATGTTCATTTTAGAAAGATTTGACATATATATTTTTTAAATCCAAATTATATATATAATCTATCTATCTCTCTATATCTAAATATGGATGGATTGTTATATAAATCAATCTTTGGTGATTTTTTTTAAAGATCCGTGAATTGCAATTCAATTAACTCCATTTTTTTTATTCTCAAGAGCTTATGTTATGGTACATCATTATCAAGAAATACATAAAATTTCTAAAAAAATATAAATGGATTATGAAATGATTTTGCAACATCAATATTACAAATCAAATAATGAACTTGTGAAAATGGAGAAGAGTCATCCTCAAAATTATTTAATAATTTGGTAAATTGAAATTAGACAATTTACTAAATTTATTAGATAAATTCTAGAAAATTATAAATGTTTATGAAATGATAAAAATATTAAATAAAATATCTAAAAAAATATAAATGAATTATGAAATAATTTTGCCACATCAACATTACAAATCTAATTATGGAATCATCCTCAAAATCATTAAATATTTTGATAAATTGAATTAGACAAATTACTTAATTACACAATTGCAAAATTGAATAAATTATCATAAACTATGTTGGAGGGAGTCAATTTTGAATATGATCATGAGATCAAATTTAAAAATAAATAAATAAATAAATTATTGAATACGAAAATATTGAAGTAGAGAATATTATTTTAACACGAATGAAATTCTTAAATTAATTTTGTGTGTAATTTACTTTAAAAATTTAGCAACAACTTATAATAATGTGTATTAACATTATTTTAGAATACTTGATGATATATATTTTTTATTATTGTAGTCCATGGTTTGTGTATTTTAAAATTTATTTTATATTTTTATTTATTTGTTAAATTAGGGTGGTGATTTGTAAATCATTGAAGAGAACAATAATAAATATGAAAGACGGAATGAAATTCAACGTAATTTATTATATTTGATGAAAGATAAATAAACCGAAATATGAAATTTCAGCATAATTATATTTTACATAAAAATTGAAGAAAAAAAATTTAAAGTTGGTACAGAAAGACGAGAATTAAAGGTCCCAACATATAATTAAAATAAAACAGTAATTATTTATTTGTCTAATTCAATTCAAAGATCATCTAAAAAAACTTCAATTCACAGAAGATGGATTTAATTAATAATCCATCCATTTATTTGATTTGTAATATTGATGTGGCAAAATCATTTCATAATCCATTTATATATTTTCAGAAATTTTAAGTAATTTTTTTATAAATATATACTAAATGTTTTATTAATTTCATCTCTATGCTTTTAAGAATAATAAAAAGAAATGAAATGGAGTTAATTGAATTGCAATTCATAGATCTCTAAAACAATTCAATTCACCAAAGATTCATTTATATAATAATTCATCCATATTTAGAGAGAGAGAGAGAGAGAGAGAGAGAGAGAGAGAGAGAGAGAGAGAGAGAGAGAGAGAGAGAGAGAGAGAGATTATATGTATAATTTGGATTTAAAAAATATATAAGTCAAATCTTCCTAAAATGAACATCAAGGGTATAGATGTAAAATGCTATTAATCACTAATAAAAGAGTTAATTGAACACTTACCATATATTTTAAGAATTCCATAATTAAAAAAATTATGGCTGACCATAGTGTGGCCAAATAGCATTATTAGATTGTAGATGCACTTAAGGACAAATATATAATTCCTTAAGTGCATCTACAATGAAAATAATAACATTTTTCTTAATTCCCTTCGATCTAATAATGTGTGTGTGTGTGTGTGTGTGTGTGTGTGTGTATTTGTCCATAAGTGCATTTATAATGAAAAAATAATATTTTTCTTAATTCCCTTCAATCTAATAATGACCATAGATCCTAATGAATTAATGGATATGATTTATTCACAATTTACACACAAGACATGATATGTTCACATACTTAGTTCCCTTATGGATGTACGCTTATAGAATTCAATTTAGTAATTCTTATTTGAAATATGCTTTATTGATGACACCAAAGAAAATGACAAGAATCGGATTGGATACCATGAAAAATAAATATTTTTTGGATATTTTTTTTAACATTCTGCTTGATTGATAAATGTGGGTGGAATTATATCAATTTAATATGTCATTTTATATTCTCAAGTACATATAACTAAAAGGATTATTTATGTGTACACTCGATCCATATATGTATATGCACGTATATATAATGCTGGGAAAACAATTAGGTTAGAAAGGTATTGGAAAATCGAGACTTGTGAGAATATAATGATTTTTGAAAAAAAAAAGTAATAATTATATTATGACGAATGATTTAATTTTTAGAAAATATATTTGTTTGATTAATTTTTTAATTTGAATATGTGGTTGAGATTAAAAGATAAATATTTATGTAATTATGATGGATTGATGAATATTTAAATGATTGTCCCACTGTAATTATATATGTATGATTAAATAGATGATATATGATTGGAAAATGTGAAAATTTGAAATTAAAAACTGAGCTAAACAGACGTGTTTTCGATATTTGAATAGTAAATTGTTAGAAATTTTTATTTGAAAAAAGAAATAAAACACAAGGCCCAAAATTCTTAAAACAAATTCGCTTTGTATGAGCGTCATTTTCGAGGATATGAGGGGAATAATAGACTATTTCCATGAATTGAAGTGATGCTTGGACTTGAGCAAAAATATTAAGTGAATTTATGTACTGTAAACATTAATTGTTGAATCTTATTGTAATTTTCTATAAGTGTGGAATCGATTATATTTGTAAGCATTTCATAAACACCCAAAAATTATAATAGTAAGATATATGCATCCATATGTGTACATAGATTTCATAGCACGTGTTACTATTTCAGACCTCATATCAAACCCGAGATTAGAATCATTATACACACATGTGGAAAGATTTTTTTTTAATACAAAGTAAATTCAATATTACAAGCAAATAGAGAGTAAAATCATCCACAAAAGTTGAAGATTCTACCCATACAAAACGGCTAGGAAACTCTGTCGCCGCCCGAACAATGTGCGTCGCAATATTGACAACTCTTGAAACATATTTAAAGAATAAGAAGTAATTGATTGTAGAAACTAGGGTATAACTTTCAACAATGCTTTCCAAATTCTGAACGAAGAGGTGTAGAATTTGCAATTGCGTATGCTATATCTTCCGAATTAGATTGAATAACAACCTTGGATATACACAATCTCTTGATCTAAGAAAGAACTTCATATATGCCAACGGATTCGCTTTCATCAACATGATGAAGACCCTATCGAAAATTGGAGCGATTAATAAAAGAACCAACATCACCTATTCACCTTGAATAATCATTCCAAGCCCTATGATATTAAACTCTTAAAAAAAAAATTAAAAATATCCACTTCACTCCTTGAAACCAGCAAGGCTTGCACCAAACACCATTTCTTTGCCAAAACTTTATCACTTTTCTAATGTGGGGCAAACCCACTCAATAAAAGATAAACACAATAGCTCCAATTCCATCACTCACACTTGGAGCATCAATTTTTCAATCATCCAAACAATGTTCTCACAAGATAACACACTTTTACTTATACCTTTCTCATTAGATAGTCGAAATACTAAGAAAGTCATGCCCAAAATTATACAATTCCGTTCTCAATTATTTCATTTTATCCAAGAAATAATTGAATTCCAAATTTGTTACAAATCATTGCAATATGTATGACTAATATCCCCATTCACTAAATTAATTTTATCTTTCAAGATAAGTACCCAGTAATAATTTATTAATATATTCTACAAACAAACACATAGACGTACGTCTTTTAGAGATAACTACAATGCTATTCGTAAGTGCACGCAAAATAGTTATATATGTAAAGTGTCAGTGAAAATTAAATTCTTGTTATTTAAAGAATGAGATCGTTACTTCAATAATAATTAATGAACATAGGATATGATGTTCCAAAAATTCTACCTACTAATTCAACAGCTAATACATTATTTAAAAATTAATAAAAAATATTAAAATGTATTAATGGTTGGGTAAATTTTCGTAGAATTCTCGGTGATGTCTTTGTAGGTAATTAATATAAGAAACAAAACATATTAGAGTTTAAAATTGAAATTGTGGCCGGTGGGTGGCGAGAATCAACAAGTGCTACAAAGACTCTGACGAAGTAACAGGCGCCGACGAATCTGGTCGCCGCAATTTAATGATAATGTAATCATTGATTCATAATAATCTCTTTTACTTTTCCTAAAAATATAATACTGAAGATCTATTTTACTTAAGTATATATAGTAAGTTGAGCGGCCTGCAGTGTGTGGAGTGTGGACTGTGGGTGGTGGGCCCAATTATCACAATTTTATTTACAATCATCATAGATTTTTGTTAGTATTTTGGCGTTATTTTTATCTTCTTAATTAATATATGTTTGCAGTATTTTTTTTGGAATAAAGTTGTTTGGGTTTCTGTACTAACAATTTTTTTATTGATTCTTGTATCTAATAAATTGTTACCAATCTGGTTAAAATTGGGTTTCTTCTGTTCCCTCAAACTCTAACGCTAGTTACGGCCGTGAACAAACCAAATAGTTCGTGATTTATTCGGCTATCGATTCAAAAAATATTTGATCAAAATTCGATTCATGAAACAAAGTATCAGAATTCGATATTTTTTAAATTCGACTATCTTAACGAATCGAATTCGAATAGTTCATAAATAGTTCGAATTCAAATGTAAACGAACTTAATTTTCAAACTTGGTCACGAACATGTTCACGAATCCGATCACGAATTTATTCACAAATCTGTTCACGAACTTGTAATCAAACTTACATTAAAATTTCCAAAATATATAAATTTATGTTGGCCCCAAAGAAATATTTAAAATCGATCAAATTAAATTTAAAACGGCTCTTAAGTATAATTGATTTACCAAGAATAAAATATTGTCTACTCCACTAAAATTAAATTTGACTATTCAATATTGATAATATAAATTACTTTCTTTTTATTATCTTTTATTTATAAATTATAATATATACTAGAGTGTTATTTTAATATCTAATATATATATATATATATATATCTAAAACTCCAATTTTTTTTTTAAAAATAAAACAAGATTGCTATAAATATTCCATTAGAATAAAGTTAATAGGATTTGATAATCAATTATGATAATTTAACGTTAATATTCGATAATAAAAATTACTTTCTTTTTATTATCTTTTATTTATAATATATACTAGACTGTTAGTGCCACCATCATGCACTAGTATTTGTGTTATTGAATTGGCGAGATATGTTCGACAAAGTGTGCCTGGGTGTGTCCCACGAAGTTTTGTTTTCCGCTGTGCAAGAAAAGAAGAACAATTGGTGAACTGTTCCAGAGTATGTCCCAGACAGAACCATGGACACTCTATTTATGACAGTTTCCTTGTTGGAAAGATCTTGCGCCGAACCAGTTTGGAAGGTCAAGATAGATTCATTTTACTGCCTTGTAGTGTAGATCCGGTACTGAATTAACCCTCCTACACTTGGGAAGTATCTACACACGTTTGGAAGGCCACAAACCACTTACCTAGTTGGCGGAAAGCAAGAGATTGACGCCAAGCTGAAGTGAAGACTATTTATGAAGACCGATTTGTGCAGCAATTGGTGCCACTGTTATTTTGTTTAGATTCTAGTGTTAGAATCAGTTTGTGGTCGTTATTGTAACTAGTAGTTATTCCTTAAACAGTTCAACGTGATAGACTAGTTTTGAGTGTTTTCGACTGAAACACGTGAGGGGATTTTTATTCTGTTTTGTACGCAATCTCGGGAGAGATTGTAAGTTGAAGTCGTGGGTAGCTAGAGGGAGTCTAGTGTCACGGTTATGAGGGGATCTTACAACTTTCGGCTAGCAAAAGAGTTCGAGGAGAAGAACGGACGACATAAGGCGGGAGGCTTGTATGTGTAAGATCTTTAATACCCCCTTCGAAGGAGTAACAGTCGAAACTTCAAGTTTGGGAGCAATCCCCCTAGAGTAGGTTGGTTGAACCGAACTGGGTTACCATCTCGTGCGTTTTTACTGCTTTATTTGTTTATGTTCTTGCATCTGTTCCACACATATCATAGAACAGTTTTTAAGCAGTTAACTAAAAATCATATAAGCACGGATTACTGTTTTTCAATTGGTATAAGAGCGGGTTGCCTGTATTCAGGGTTGATCTTGGGGTATTAATCCGTGTTATTGTGTTGTTTTTGCCAAAATGGACTCGATGAAAAAAGGAGCCTCGACGGTGCGACCTCCGCTCCTTGATGGCAATAACTATGCCTATTGGAAAGCTCGAATGACAGCTTCCATTCGCTCAATTGATGAGCGTGCCTGGAAGATGGTGACGGAAGGGTGGAAGCCTCCTACCAAGAGAGATGAGAAAGGAAAAGCGGTGCTGAAGCCAGAAGAAAAGTTTGACGATGCTGATTATCAGATCATGGGACTGAATGCTAAAGCCATGAACGCCATCTTCTCTGCAGTAGACATGAACATGTTCAAACTCATCTCCACATGTGACAAGGCAAAGGATGCATAGGATATCCTTCAAAGTACTTTCGAAGGAACGAGAAGTGTTCGTGCATCTCGTATGCAGCTTCTTACTTCCAGATTTGAAAACCTTCAAATGGATGAAGGTGAAAAGCTTGCTGATTTCAACACCAAGATTTGTGACATAGCTAATGAAAGCTTTGCACTTGGTGATGCCATCTCTGAGGAGAAACTTGTGCGGAAAGTTCTGCTATCTCTTCCTAAGAGATTCGCATACAAAGTCACGACAATTGAAGAGGCCAAGGACGTGAGCAAGATGAAGTTACAGAAGCTGATGGGGTCCCTGAGGACTTTTGAGATGGGACTAACAGATGAAGAGACAGTTCAGAAGAAAAGCATAACTTTTCAAGCCGGCTCCAGTTCTGATGTGCCGAGTAATGTCTTTGACAAACAGGATCTGGCTGAGTCAATTACCTTGCTGACAAAGAATTTCTCAAAATTTGTCAAACGTTATGAGAAGTCTTCACAGAACAATTCTATCAAGAACAGATTCTCCAAACCTCGGAGAACTAAAGATGAAGATCTCAGTGAAGAAAAACTCAAGGAGGTCAAGTGTAGAGAATGTGGTGGTCTTGGGCACTATCAAGCCGAATGTGCGAACACCCTAAAGAAGAAAAATAAATCCTACAGTTTCACTCTTAGTGAAAATGATGATCTAGATGATAGTAGGAGTGATGAAGAATGCGTGAGCAATCATATTGCTTTCATGACACATTCTCATAAAGAACATATGCCTAATTATGTCTCTGACAGACAAAATGACAATGTTTCAGAATGCAGTGACAATGAAGTATTCACTGAAGAGACTGCCATTGAAGCATACAAAAAGCTTCATGAGAGCTGGACCATGGTGGTTAAAGTTAATGAAGGGCTGATGAAAGAGAATGGTGATCTTATTAAAGAGAGAGATAGTCTGTTCATGCGCCTCAATGAATTGCAGAATGAAACAATCCAGAAACAATTCTCACTCTCAGAATGGTGAACTACTTCATCTAAAGAAGCTCGTCAAGATGATGAATTATGGATCATCTCAGCTCGATGACATCCTTTCTAAAGGAAAAATTCCGCAGAACCATACAGGACTTGGATACACTGGTGGAAAGTTCTTTGATCGTTTCTGTCAAGGACAAACTTCTGGAACGCATGATGAATCTGTTCCAGAACCTGAATTTAAACCAGAAATCAACCACATCCACAAAAGTCTCAGCCTCAAAAGATTGGAGTTGTCTGCCACTACTGTGAAAAGCCTGGTCACATTTGACCATATTGTAGGTACTACATCAATGATCTCAGAAGAATGAGGAGGAAAGGTCGATCTCAGAATGACCTGAATTTCAGAAGATAAACTGTGCGGAACAAATCCTGACACAATCACATGAACTATGTTGTTCACACAGCCCTCAATATTCATGCAAAGAGCAGCCGGTACTTTGACAGCGGATGCTCGCGACACATGATTAGAGATGCCAGTATGCTGAAGAATATTCAAAAGGATTGTTCTTATCAATCCGTTACTTTTGGAGATGGTGTCAAGGGAAGAGTACTTGGCCGAGGTCATCTAAATATTGAAGGGATGCCCAACTTGGAGGATGTTCTGCTTGTTGAAGGACTGAAAACTAACTTAATTAGCATAAGTCAACTCTGCGATCAAGGTCTCTTGGTTCATTTTACTAGAGACAAATGTCTTGTGAAGAACAAAGAATGTGTGTTGCTGATGGATGGAGACAGATCAAGAGACAATTGTTACCTTCTCAACATAAAAGGTAATTGCTTCAGAACTCAACTTGATGAAGCAAACATATGGCATGAAAAGCTTGGCCATGTGAGTTACAGAAACATGCAACGTCTCATGAAGACAGAAGCTGTGAATGGAGTCCCGAAGTTTGATATTGATCGTGGCAAAATTTGTGGACCTTGTCAAGTGGGGAAACAGATTCATACATCACATAAATCTGTTAAGAAGATTACCACCTCAAAAGCTTTGGAGTTGTTGCATATGGACTTGATGGGGCCTGTTCAAACTGAAAGTATTGGACGGAAGAAGTTTATTTTTGTGTGTGTGGATGACTTCACACGATTCACATGGGTTGAGTTCCTTAGAGATAAGGGAGAAACCTTTGAGACATTTAAGACTCTGTGTCTCAAGCTTAAAGTGGAGAAAGCAACAGCTGTGATGAGAATTCGAAGTGATCACGGTCGTGAATTTGAAAATGATTATTTCAAATGCTTTTGTGAAGAAAGAGGTATTGCTCAGGAGTTTTCTGCTCCAAAAATACCTCAATAAAATGGTGTTGTTGAGAGGAAAAATTGAACTCTTCAAGAAATGAGCCGAGTCATGTTGAAGGGAAAGTCTGTTCCAGACAACTTATGGGCAGAAGCTGTGAACACATCGTGTCATGTTATCAATCGGGTGTATTTCAGACCCAAGAACAGAGTCACTCCCTACGAGCTGTGGAAAGGGAAGAAACCAAATTTAAAGTACTCACATATCTTTGGCAGTACGTGCTACATATTAAGAGACCGAGAGCAGCTTGGCAAGTTTGATGCCAAAGGAGATGAATGCATTTTTCTCGGGTACTCAAGGAATAATCGGGCCTATCGAGTGTACAAGAAGAGGACCAAGACGGTGATGGAGTCCATCAACATTATTGTAGATGATCTGGAAGATCCGGTTGCCCAGATTGATAAGGAGATTGTTGATATCACAACTCATGTGCCAACTACTGTTCCAGATAGTTCGGAACACAATGATCAGGCTGAATTGATGAACGAGAAACTGGATAGCCTCAAACCTTCAAAAGGTTTGTAGAAGCATCATTCTGCAGTAGACATCATTGGTGATATGAGTGAAGGAGTCAGAACCAGAGGAGTTTGAAAGAACTATCGTGAGATGATTGCAAATGTCTGCTACACTTCCACAACTGAGGCCAAGAATGTTAAAGAGACCTTACAAGATGATCGATGGATTCATGCCATGCAAGAAGAGCTCTTGCAGTTTGAAAGAAATGAAGTATGAGATTTGGTTCCATGTCCTAAAGGTGTAAATGTGATCGACACGAAGTGGATCTTCTAGAATAAAACCGATGAAGAAGGGAACATAACCAGAAATAATGCAAGACTTGTGGCTCAAGGCTATTCCCAAGTTGAAGGTGTGGATTTCGACGAGACGTTCGCTCCAGTTACTTGTCTTGAATCTGTGAGGTTGCTTCTCGCCATGGCTGCATGGATGAAGTTCAAATTGTACCAAATGGACGTAAAGAGTGCCTTCCTAAATGGGTACTTATCCAAAGATGTTTTTGTGTGTCAACCTAAAGGTTTTGAAGACCCTCACCATCCTAATTATGTGTATAAATTGAAGAACGCATTGTACGAACTCAAACAAGCCCCTCGTGCTTGGTATGAACGACCCACAAAGTTTCTGCTGGAGAAAAGGTATGTTCATGGAGGATCTGATCGAATACTCTTTGTTAAAAGAGAAAAATCTGAAGTGATCATTGTTCAGATTTATGTCGATGATATTGTCTTTGGATCTATCTCAGACAGATTGGTGAAGGAGTTTGTCAAAGACATGACATCTGAGTTCGAGATGAGTCTGGTCGGTGAGATGACTTATTTTCTGGGGCTTCAAGTAAAGTAAAAGGATGATGGCATCTTTGTGTTTCAAATAAAGTATGCAAGGAATTTGATCACTAAATTTGGGATGGAAAGTTGCAGCCCAAAGAGAACTCCCATGGGAACTCACTTGAAGTTAACCAAAGATGAAACTGGTGTGTCCATTGGGCAAACCTTGTACCGAAGCATGATCGGTAGCCTACTGTACCTCACTGCGAGTCGGCCTGATATCAGTTACAGTGTTGGAGTGTGTGCACGCTACCAATCTGATCCCAAAGAAAATCACTTGAAATCTGTCAAGAACATAATCAAGTACGTAAAAGGTACAACTGAGTTGGGACTTTGGTTTTCTTATGATACAAACCCTAGTTTGGTGGGGTTTTGTAATGCGGATTGGGGCTGGATGCACTGAAGATCGAAAGAGTACCTCAGGTGGATGTTTCTTCCTTGGAAATAATATGGTCTCATGGTTTAGCAAAAAGCAGAATTCGATATCACTTTCTACCGTCGAGGCAGAATATATAGCTGCAGGAAGTTGCTGTACTCAACTCTTGTGGATGAAGCAAATGTTGCTTAACTATGGTGTCCCGCAATCTGTCCTTACCATATACTGTGACAATATGAGTGTAATAAACATTTTGAAGAATCCTGTTCAGCACTCTCGAACTAAGCACATAGACATTCATCACCACTTTATCCGGGAGCTTGTTGAAGACGGATCTCCTGTGATTAATTATGTTGCAACAAAGGCACAACTTGCGGACATCTTCACTAAGGCACTTGATAGTGCAAGGTTTGAAACACTAAGATCCTCCTTGGGTCTTTGTGTTCTCTAAAACTTCTCCTTTGCGAGAAAACTCTCTATACAGTCTTGGTCAGTGATGTATGTATAGAGAGTATAAAATGAACATGGTTAATATGGTCTGAGAAATGTTATGCCAATATCTGTCCTGGATAATTTTTGCTATGGAGGAGCGGTTACTTTTTAACAGCTAGTAGTGCCTTTTTTTTCGCACCACGATCGATTCCACTTCTCTACATCAAGTTGCGGGGTGATGTGTATGGAATAAGTGAGTAAAGGAAATTTTCTTTTAGAATTTCCTAATTAAGGTCTTAACCTTATTTTTTTTCAAAAGAGACAGAATCTTAGCAAAATTTCCAAGCCGTTCTCTCTCTCTGGTGTTTGCTTGATTATTGTTGTTTGAACTCCAATGACGGACAAAGTTGTTTCTTCTAAGCCCTCTCAAGCTCAGAAATCCAGAATTTCTATAGAAGACTTGCGACGACAGCTTGCGGAGCTTTCTCAACCAATAGTGTTCTCGTCTTCAATAACCTCTATCCTTGCTCATGTGAAGCCATCTGCTGCTTCCTCCGAAGCCCTTGCTTCTGTGCCAACTTCTGTGGCACCTTCTGCTATTTTGCCGCCCAGGTCAGTGTCTGAGACAGATCTCATTGTTCAACCCTCTCCTAGGGTTTCTGAAGGGCCATCCTCTCCGCACATGGTGTCTGCGGAAATCTTGGGTGCTTCTATTACGGCTGTGATAGAGAATGTTGGAGGTAATGAAGTCTCCTTGGGTTCTGTTGAAGATGATGTCACCGCCTCTGCTGTTGGCGAAGATCCTACCTCTATTGAGGAATTTTCTGCATCTCTTGATGCTCTGAAATTTGTTCAAGCTCCGTCTATTTCTGCTGCTGTTCCTGTGTATAGTGACACACCCATTGTCACTGTTCAAGTTCCTCTTGGTGAAGTATCACCTGTTGCTATTGCTAAAACCCTTGTTCAAGATCAAGGTGAAGATGATATTGATATCTCCTTCCTAGATGAAGATTCTCCTGTTCATGAGGATGATTCTGTCCCACCTCCTAAGGTTGCCTCCTCTAAAACTCGCGGGTCCAAACGCAAGTTGGAATTGAGAGATGATCCAATCACCCCTCCGGTGTCTGATGATGAAGATGACACACCTATTGCCCAGTTGAAATCGAAGGTATTGGCAAAAGTTGCTGCAAAGAAGGTACCTCCTTCCAAATCGAAGAAAGTTACTGCCAAGAAGGGGTCTACATCAAAAACCCCCAAATCGGTTAAGCCCTCTGGGAAATAGGCTTTGAAGCCTGATGTTGTTCCTGCTCGCCGTGTTACACGAAGTGTCTCTGAGCAGAGAATGGGGTTGTTGTCAGGACATCATCGCCCGCTGATGAAGCAAGCCAGAGCTCCTTCTTCCTCTGACGAAGAAGCAGAGAATGTCCCTGAGTCTGTCCCGGACAGATCAGATTCTGATTCAAAGGCCTTTGATTCTAGTAAGTTCCTCTCTGCTTTTCATCAATCGTAATTCAAGATTTTTGCTAGTCGCTCATTAGTCTCCGAGTGTTCCTTGATTAAGTCTGATATAGAGGGAACGGGTGTTGATATCCTATTGCATGATCTTCATTTGGAAAAGTCTGCTTACTCTGCACCTCCATTCATTACTGCTTTTGTACATGAATTTTATGCCAACTTGTCTAAGCGCCTGCGTGATGCCTCGTATGAGCATGCCTTCTCTGTTTTTGTGTATGGTAATTGAATTGCATTCTCACTTGCTGTGATTAATGAGTTTTTGAGACGTGAGAATCTTGTTGCTCCTGCTCCTGTTTTTGATCTGAATGAGGTTGTGACGGAATTGACTTGACGAAGTCGGGTTATTTGGCCCCCGGGGCGTGTGTTGTTGGCTTCTGATCTGAGTGTGAAGTACTTGATACTTCACAAGGTTGCTGTTAGAAATTGGTTGCCCAGTACTCATGATTCGATTGTGGGCAAACCTATGGCCTTGTTGCTCTATTCTGTGGGCACTCGACGGGGGATCAACCTTGGATTAATCATTTTTGAGAATGTTTTTGCTCATGCTGAATCTACTCGTACCCAGCAATCGGTTGGCTATCCTGGCCTCATCTTTAGCATCATCATGGCTCAACATGATGTGGTTTCTGCCAATGACTTGTATGCTCTCATTTCACAGCCGCTGGCTATAAGTCACAAGCTCTTTTTATCCCAGCATGCTTCGGATATCCCTACCCGAGATGCTGATAAACACTCTGCATCTGTGCCATCATCTGTCCCAGACAGATCTGCAGCTTCTTTTTCTGTCACATCTGTTTTCTTTAACAGGCACATAAAGTCCTTGGAACGCGAAGTGGTGTTCCTGAGCAAGTCAATTAGGACTTTCAAAACCCGTAAGCAAGAGTTGGAGGCCTTGCTGACTGATCTCTGCGCCAGGGCTCTTGGTCTTGCATCACCGCTTGATGTGCCGAGTGCTTCCGCTGTCCCTGCTGCTGCCAAACGGGCTGATACTGATGCCGATGATGCTGATGATGCTGCTGCCTCCCCGGTCTGAAGATTGGTGTTTACCGTTTTTGGCAACAATTAAGGGGGAGAAGAAGTTGTTGGTGAAGGAGAAGGCCGATGCTGGTGAAGGCCTATGTTTGCTGCTGTGTTGAGCGTGTGCTCATGTTTTTATGTTTGCTGCTGAACAAAAAATTTATTGGGGATGCTGTTTTACCCCTTTTTTTGTTGGTCTGTATTATATTTTTGATCAACTGACAATGCAGTTCTCTACTGCGAAACAATTCTCTGATCGTGATGAAGGCACTCCTAGTTCAGATTCAGGGGGAGTGTGCTTGTAACTGTCTCTGACAGTTTTTAAATATATCACTTTTTGATATATTGTTGATCTGTGAAGGTTATTCAAGTGTTGTGCAGATCGTGATGATAATTGTCGACCATAAACGCCAAAGGGGGAGATTGTTAGTGCCACCATCATGCACTAAGTATTTGTGTTGTTGAATTGGCAAGATATGTTCTACAAAGTGTGCCTGGGTATGTCCCACGAAGTTTTGTTTTCCGTTGTGCAAGAAAAGAAGAACAATTTGTGAACTATTCCAGAGTATGTCCCAGACAGAACCAGGGACACTCTATTTATGGTAGTTTCCTTGTTGGAAAGATCTTGCGCCGAACCAGTTTGGAAGGTCAAGATAGATTCGTTTTACTACCTTGTGGTGTAGATCCGGTGCTGAATTAACCCTCATACACTTGGGAAGTATCTACACATATTTGGAAGGCCACAAACCACTTACCTAGTTGGCGGAAAGCAAGAGATTGACGCCAAGCTAAAGTGAAGACTATTTATGAAGACCGATTTGTGCAGCAATCGGTGCCACTGTTATTTTGTTTAGATTCTAGTGTTAGAATCAGTTTGTGGTCGTTTTTGTAACTAGTAGTTTGATCCTTAAAACAGTTCAACGTGATAGACTAGTTTTGAGTGTTTTCGAGTGAAACACGTGAGGGGATTTTTATTCCGTTTTGTACGCAATCTCGGGAGAGATTGTAAGTTGAAGTCGTGGGTAGCTAGAGGGAGTCTAGTGTCACGGTTGTGAGGGGATCTTACAACTTTCGGCTAGCGAAAGAGTTTGAGGAGAAGAACGGGTGACATAAGGCGGGAGGCTTGTATGTGTAAGATCCTTAATACCCTCTTCGAAGGAGTAGTAGTCGAAACTTCAAGTTTGGGAGCAATCCCCCCAAAGTAGGTTGGTTGAACCGAACTAGGTTACCATCTCGTGCGTTTTTACTGCTTTATTTGTTTATGTTCTTGCATATGTTCCACACAAATCATAGAACAGTTTTTAAGCAGTTAACTAAAAATCATATAAGCACGGATTACTGTTTTTCATAAACTATTATTTTACATAATATGATAATAAATTAATAATAAGTTAAAGTTAATGATTAATCTAAAATTGATACATATCGTCTATTGATATACTCATATAAATAATTAAGTAAATGTCGAATTTTGAACTTATATGTACATTTTTTAATTTATTAACATGTTTAAAAAAATGTATCTAAAACATACATTTAAAGATTATTACAAATATTACAAATTTGCAATAGAAATAAAATGTTAATAAGGACTTTATAATCAATTTGATAATTTAACATTAATATTAGATAATATAAATTAATTTTTTTATTATCTTTTATTTATAATATCTATAGACTATTATTTTACATAGTATGATAATACTAAGTTATAATTAAATGATTAGTCTAAAAATAATACATATTGTCCATTGATATAACTTATAACTAATTAAGTAAATTACTAATGTTGAACATATACATACATTTTTTAATTTATTAACATGTTTCAAAACAAAACATATCTAAAGCGTATATCTAATTTCTTACAAAAACAAAAACAAAACATGATTATTATAATATTGCATTAAAATAAATTTTAATAGGACTTTATAATCAAATTGACAATTTAGCATTAATATTATATGATATAAATTACTTTATTTTTATTATCTTTTATTTATAATACATACAAGACTATTATTTTACATAATATAATAATACTAAGTTATAAATTATAATTCAATTATTAATCTAAAAATGATTCATATTGTCTATTGATATAAATAAATGACGAAAGTTGAACATATATGCACATTTTTTTTAATTTATTAACTTGTTTTCAAAATAAAAATATATCTAAAACATATATCTAAAAATGATACATATTGTCTATTCATATAAAATAACTTTTTTTATTTATTATCTTATATCTAAAACTCCAAATCTATATACTATATAAAAAGAGAATAGTAGGGATAAATTTGGTAATTCACAATTAAATATATTTTATGAAAAAAATTTAATGTGTGTAGTTTTGTTTGTAATTTGTAGAGTTCTGGTTTGTGGATGTGTAGGTTGTTTATGGGATTTAATTTGTGACATTTTTGGGTTTTTTTTCCTTTTATATGTTTCTTTTCTTCTAGGTATGAAAGACGGGATTTTGGATTGGTTTTTGATGAAATTGAGATGAAACAAATATGACTGTTATGATGCTGATGTTTCTGTTGAATTTCACATTCTTTTGTTCCTGCACAAACTTTAATTTAGTTAGTAAAGGTTGCTTTAAAGGTTGAAATTATCTCAATATGTAAATAGTGGAATTTACATATTTAATCATATTGATATATTGTTCTTGATATAGTGTTAGTCTTCTGCTCTTTCTTCAATGATTCTTAATCCAAGCAGGGCGATTTCCCTATTCTGGGCAGCAATCAATGCTGGTGATCGTGTTAATTGTGTCCTGAAAGGCATGGCACTATCTTCATATTTCATTGAGCTACTTATACCTGTGCTCTGATGAACGATGGAATATATGGAAACTGGAATTCTCAGCATCAAAATTCTTAAATTTTGATCAAACTACATTGGAAAATAAGATTTCGAATTGATGAGGTTGCGAAGGGGATCAGTCAAGCAAAGTGGTGGGCTCGATGATCAAGACATTCCCTTCTAATTTCTTTTCGTTGTGAGCAAAATAATTCTCTCTCTAATTACTGAAGTAATTTTTGTGATTTACGAAGATAAATGTATAATCATCCACAAACATTTTAATGCATTTTGTGAGAAAAGTACACCATATTTTTGCTTATTATCTCAAACTATTTGGGTTTTTTTTTGTTTCAACTGATTTTGCAAACGAGAATCCCTATAGAGACTGAGTGGATGATCATGACGATGAAGATATAGATGAAGATAGTATGATGATTGATGGGTTATCACATTTTTCCGATCAGACTGGTGGCAAGAGGGTTTTGCGTGATTCTTCTTATAGTATGTTGCATATCTTACATATGTATTTGGATTAATGACATGAATGCCATGTTGATGTCTTCGTGTTTCAATGTTTCATGATTTGAAGAAAAACCATGGAAACGTATATGATTGATGGGGCTCTGTAGTGAAGATACATTATTTTTCTCTAATTATTTTTATGGTTAAAACTAAAATATTAGGCAATGTTTTTGGTCACTCTTGTGTCTTGATGGTTAAGCCTCTTGCCTTTTCCTTTGTAGTTAACTTTTATATCAAATTCAGAAATATGTCCCGTGTTGGGAGTAACTTCATCATTAAACGAGGAGCATGAACTCGGAGATTTCAATGTCATTGTTAAATGTGAATATCCTAATGCTAATTTGTACAATTTTGTTGGAAGTATGCAATTTGAAGATCAACAATACCCTCTCTCTCCTCAGTTGTTCCTACTTAGATCGAAACTAAAAAATACAGAACACAGATTGCAATCTTCTATTTGGTGTGCTATTCTCAATTAGTACTTTTATCAGGTCAGTTTAATTTGATAACAAGGAAGTTCAAAAAGTGATTTTCAATTTGGCACACACATGCAAGATGACCAAATCTTAGTCTTAATTGCTTCTGGCTCCTGCACTCGAACTTTGCATAATAGACAAGAGGAAATCTTGAAAAAATGTGGAGGTATGTTGCTCGGTTACTTTTTCTGAGCATGCTATTGTTCGGCAAGAAACATCTTCAGATTCTAAAAGATTTCTTTCAATAAAAATCATGCATGCTCTTCATATAGTCATGTTTGAGAGGCCTGCGGAAAATGGTAGGTAATATGAAAAGAAAACTAGAAAACATGTCAATGAGTATTCTGATGTAAGTTTAAGGACCTTTATATGGTTATACTTGCTCATAGGGAACATAAGAAGATGATGATGTGAATATGTCAATTAGTATTCTAATGTAGGTTTAAGGACCTTTATACAGTTATTATTGCTCATAGGGAACTGAAGAAGATGACCATGTGATAAATTTGAATTTATGGAGTGGTTTTGCTTTTCCATGTGCCTTATTGATCTCTTCTGCCCCTATTTTTTCATTTCTTATGTCGTATGTTGTCAAAAAGTAGTATTTTTCTTTTGACTATTTTTTGTTTTGATTCATGATTAATCACTTCTTTCTATTTTACGTATTATTGTAGTTCGTGTGCCCCTGTGATGTAAAGAAACGAAAGCTTATCCTCCATATCATGGGAGTGAAATCCGTTCCATCTTCTCCAATTGATCGATAATTTAGTTCAATTCACGCTTACTTACGACAAGTAATCCATGAAACTCATATGTTATATCAATATTTATTTTGATAAATCTATACATCTTGATTTTTCTTCTGATTTGTGTTGAAAGGATAGTTAATTATAAGTGTGAATGCAAGATACTCTAATTCTACTTCTTAGTGGTGAACTTTGAATTTATATTTTTTTGTTGCAAATCATTGTGATGTTTGGCTTTCAGTGTTTGAGCTGATTGCCTATGATCATCATCTAAAATGTTTTACTCATTTTTAATAACGTATGATATTTTCTTATGAAATCAACAATTTTTTTATTCATTTTTATAATGATTGAATTTTTGACCGCTATGAATCCATATTGTAAAGCTTAGAAGGGATCTTGCATTTAGAAAGGATCGTCTAGCATTTATATTGTGAAACCGTTAGGCAATCAATCCCTCTAGCTAAGCCGATGAATGAGAACCAATATAATTTGTGGAAAACATGTCCATCTTATATAATTATTTGTCAATTGCATGCAAATAAAACATATCATGCTACTTTGTTTGTGGCGAATATTTTTCTGTCACATTTTGAAACACAATTAAGCTATCTTTCTCAAAACAGGTGAAAAAATTATATTACATAAAAAATCATATAATATATAAAAATATAAGAAAAAAACACGCATTATAAATTAAAGATGAGAAACATCATATATGGACTGACAACATAATAATATGCATCATCTTTTATAATTGACAACAAAATAGTATGTATTATCGTTGTGCATCACATGAACCATGACATATTACCCTATTTAAAGTATATAGAGAATATTGATTAACAAATATTTTTTGCTATAGTTTCTTAATAAGATATAGTATATAAATAATAATGGTAAATGTTATAAAATCAGGCACTATATATTATATATATATAAATAAAAATATTGGAGTTTAATATTTGAAAATAATATTTAATTGTGACATAATGAACGCCGTGCGATGCACGGGCATCATGCACTAGTTATATCTAAAATTCCAACAAATATGTGTATTCCTTTTACAAATAATATAAGATAAAAATATATTAATATTAAGATGAAATATATAGAATATATTCCTTTATATATATATATATTAAAACTAAACATAAACTTTCAATTACTCAACAAACTTCCAACAAAATTAAAACTTAAGTAACTCAACAATTAAAATTTAAACATACAGTAAAAGGAAAAGTGCAAAAGCAAATTAAAAATCAAAACTCAATTACTCAACACAAGAATAAAGATTCAGCAAAACCCTTCATCCCTTCTAGCTAGATACACATTCCCGTTCCCACCGAGCCACCACCTCCGCCGCACATAAACTTTTAGAAAATTCAGCAGAAACATATGAGGTAATTACCTCACCGTTAATTGATTGAATGTGAATCATGACATGCTAGATTAATAGTATTGTTAGAATCTTTTTGTAAACTCAATTGTTGAATGTAGTAACAACAAAGGTAAAGATTCTAAAACGTTTTGCTAATCTTTCCCGTAGGGAAATGACATTCTGATTTAGGGATTTCATTTATTTGTTGTTATATGTAATATGTTGCTGCTAAGAGATTTAGTTATTCATGTTATATACTGATTGTAATATGTAATAAGATCTCTTATATATATTTCATAATTTTCAGATGTCTCTTCAAGATATATTAGCGTCAGTTGATGAATCAACGACTATGCACACCACTCGTATAAATAAAGATGCTGTCAAACTTGATCGTGGAAATAAGGAGAATGCTCCATATCATAAATAGAATGAAAAAATTTCAAGTGTATGACAGGATTTTATAGAGATAACTCTTACCAATGGGGATGTGAAAGCGCAGTGCATTTATTGCAAGCAACAACTCAAAATGAACAAAAATGGTTCTATGACATCCACCTAAACTGCAAGTGTACATCGAGGTTTCTAGTATAATGGCGAACAAGGTCGAATCCACAGAAACTAACTCTGCTATCTAGACTACCCAAAATTCAGCGGTTTTAAACAAATTAAATAAAACGATTAAATAAATCAAAACACTAAAACTCAACAGCACATAAAATTGCAGAGAAAATTATCAGGAAGAAAAACACATTCTAGGATTAAACAATCATCATTTAATCCATCTTATTAACTAATCCATAATCATGCCTATGTTGGGATTTTAATCACACTAGAGCAACCATTATGATATTCAAAACCTCTTCTCAGAGAATTAAGAATGCAGATCACACAATAAATAACAATGTCTCCATTTATTATCTAGCATGCGACTCCTAAAAGATCCATGGGTTTAACGCTCTCTCCAGTAATTTCAACTCTCTCGAGTGTTGTTAATTAATAAGTTAATTATTCCGTTCTAGTGTTGAAACTCCTATCTCGATTTATGAATCAACACAATAAATTACATCAATTAATGACCAGTCAATTGACATAAATAAATGCAATCAAAGAATAATTAAAGTGCAATAAAAATCACAGACATAAAAATTAGAATTAATTAAAAGATTTCATAAATGAATCATGAGTCAACCCTTGAATACTAGAGTTTAATTGTTCATAATAAAAAAAATAAAAAAAATTATGTTCCAGATGTTCATGGCTAGACAAGAATTGATATAAATAAAACCCGGAAGATTAAATCTTTCTCGAATCTTGACTTGCTTGAAATCCTTAGTCTTGTTCTTCGTGATGCTTTTTCTCCACAGCAAACCTCTGTTTCATTCTTAGGGTATGGTAACTAGTGTCCAATTTTCGTCCAAAAGGAGTCCTTATATACCAAGTTAAGCAAAAAGCCCAAAAATACAGAGGAAGATCCGGAAAAACCCGCTATATTCACGACTAGAGTCGCGACTAGCTCGCCCGCAAATCCATGTGGCACCACGTGGTGCCACGTGGCAAGTTTTTTGCAACCTCAATCATATTCACGACCCGGGTCGCAAATTTTGTTCTTCCGCACCCCTTTCCTGTCGCGATATTGCAGTTGTCTCCTCTTGATGATTTACGACGTTGCAGTCGCAACTGGGTTGCAGGTGCTCGCTCGTGATTTCCTTCTCGGCTTGTTTCATCCCGTTTCCTCGACCAATTTCTTCATGTACTCTTTCGGCACTCCACATTCACTTCAAATCTTCAAAGTATCCAAAATTGATGAGCAAACCTGCAAAATACGTTAAGCGCGATCAACTCCCAAAATCTCGAAAAGCTCGAATAAATTGAGATAAAACACACTTTAAGACATACAAAATATGACACAAAAGTGTAATAAAATAGTGTAAAATCTCAGTTTATCAACTCCCCCAAACTTAGAAGTTTGTTTGTCCTCAAATAAAGAACCAAAAACCAAAACAGGAACCAGACAAATTATGCACACAATCCACAATCTAGCAATTAAGACTTCAAGAATTAAAGGTACACGAAATCTCAAAACTCAAAAGCCCGTCATATCCCACACATATGCCCTCAAAACTCAACAATCACAATTTAGCCAATGTTCTTCTCAGGTGTGTGTGTATCTCTCAACTCTCACAAGTTATATAAATCAAGGTAATCACTCATCGAACGTCGACCATGCAAAAATATCAACCATAAGCTTGCAATCTTTCTCGACTCAACAAATGAAATCATACCGGCATAAAGGATAAAAAAGGACTTTTAAATAGGTTGTAATGTAGGCTTCAGATCGGGGTTGGAAATGTATGGCTAAAGTGACTAAAAGACTTGTAAAGATCACATAAATTTACAATTCTCTTAACTCGTCTCCACCATTCAAGACTAAACACCTCTTTTTCTTCATTCAAGCACCAAGCTAGAATTTTTCTAGCTCAACTCCTTCTACACAACCTCATTTTTGGGGACTCTTTAAGTCCTTTCCATTCTTTTCTACTCATGTTGTTGGCACCACTTACTTATTTTATTTTTCTTCAATTTTTTTTAATTCGTGTGCCAACAACAACAACAACCACGCATCTAACCCATTCATCACTTCATTTTGCAATCCACAATCATCCATCTTTTCTTCACTCCTATCTCCCACACATTTATCAAGTCAATACCAAATAGAGAGTCCAAGAAAAAGGCAATTAGGCACAACAGGGTTCACAAAAGAATCATATATATTTTGGACCGTGTATGGATAAATGGACACAGAAAAGATGGCCTAAGATCATTTCCCCAATTCTGGACACAACCAAAATTCTGAAAGAGAAATCATGCAAGTTCTAGAGATATAAAAACATGTCTGACCAACACACCAAAACAAATAAACGGGTTAAACACCCCATAGGCACAAAAGCTCACGGCTAACATTGGTCTTAATCATGCTTCTCAAGCTCAAAACACAAGCATGTTCAAGTCAAGACTATGACACTTAAAACAAATGTATTCCCATTCTCTCCATCATAATCACCAGGTCATGAATTATGCACGCAATTCATACAAGTTCCCAAAAGAACAAGACCAGAGGCAGAAAGGTTCAAAATTTCTTCCAAGGCAACTAAAACAACTATACCAAACAAGAAAACGGACTAAAAGACTAACTAAGAAAGCAGGTAAAAGACTAACTAAGAAAGCAGGTAAATAAAAAAATGGTCTAGACACCTTAAGCGCACATCCCCCAAAACTTATTCAATACTCAGAAGAAGAATAAGTTTGAAAAGAAGACGTAAAGGTGGCTGGACCACTTACAGCATGTTCAGGAGGACGGGGATAGCCGGTACGGCAAGTACCCATATGGCATATACGGGTAAAGGTGCGGGGGCATCTGATGTTGGGACTGGCCACGCTGAGACTGTCGAGACAAGGAGGGCTATGAGGGTGAGCAGATGTAGACAGAGCACTAGGTCCAGCATCATAGTAAGGATGGGAAAATACGCACTCAAGTGCGGCTGGAATCCCCGAACCATGTCTTTAATTTAATGGACCTCTCCACGCATGGAGTGCACGTCCGGCTGCAGCGTCTGAAAGGCCTTATTCATGGTACCATAATTTTTATTTAGGGTGCCAATCATGGTGTGCATCGAGCCGATGGCAGTGTTCATATTGGCCATCATGTCAGTGAGGGAATCCCACTGCTCATCTATACGCTCTTCCCGTGTCTGAGTGTGTGCTTTCCTTTCAGCTTGAGCGGACGACTCAGCCTGCGCTCGTTGAACTCTCTCTAGAATCTCGAACCGTTCCTCACCACCAGCAGCAGTAATGGTGGCATGGTGGGCTGGAGTATCTAACAACCAGTTGTCGGTGATGGTGAGATCCGAAACTGTGGTGAGTGACCGATTGGGTAAGAGGAACAACCGATTTCCCTTTAAGGTCAGGAGATGAGCATCCGTGCGGTTGACTAGCATCCGGGACTGGCGTAGATTTGGCAAATTGATGGCTTGAGGACCCGGTAGACTACCGTACCGATGCAGTGGGATGCCAAGATGTGCAGCAATCGGTGTGAGCATACCACCAATCTCAATTGCATCTGTGGCTTGAGAGCTTTACCTCTTAAACTATTGCATCAAGAATATGGCAAAGTTGAGGTTTGTGCCACTTAACATGGCCCATAGGAAAATAATCTCAGGCGTCCGTATTCCCGACATTTCGTGGCGTGCCAACACAGTAGAAGCAACAATCTTCTGTACATAACGAAACACGAGGTTAGGCATCATGGACGCCTTAGCTCGTTTGTGATCATACTCCATCGTCTCAGATTGTAGGCGTCACCAAAAATGCTCAGCTCTAACTCCAAAGCGATTGAAGATACCACTATTCAGTACATGAAAAATGGCATTGACTTGATCGGCGGTAAGGGTATGAGCCACATTCCCCAAGCGGAATGTCATGACATACAGGCCTTGGACCTGAGTTGATTGCATGTCGAGAGTGCTGAGAAATTCATACACCAATACTGGATAAGTTGGCCATCCCCCTGCCACAGCCTAATTCCAACCTATGCGGTTGATGAGGCCCCACACATCCTCATGAATGCAAAGAGCTGTTGTGGTAGCGACATAGGGATATCTGGTTGGAAAGATCTTCATCACCGCTAATTTGCCCCAAGCATCTCGCTGCTCTGGAGTTTGCAAATCAATACCATAACGTTGCTGATGGTAGAGAGAAACTGCAGCGTCATCATCATCAGCAACCTCGGGCTTAAGCTCTTCAACCACACCGTCTTCTTCAACTTCTAGCTTGTAGTCTTTATCATCAGAGTCGTCAATCTCAGAGCCCTCATCTTGTTCATTCTCCTCAGATTGATTTTCTCCCTCAGATTGATCCAAATCCTCGGATTGGTCCTCATCCTCATCATCATAGTCATTAAACTCATCTTCGGTACTGGAGGAGGTGGGTGAAGGAGTGGAAAGAATAGGGGGCCTGCTTCTATCATCTGATAGAATAGGGCGTCTGTTTCTGCCTCCTCCTACCAATCGACTGAAAAGATTTCCCCTTGCCATTTAGCACACCCACACGAGCAAAGTCCTACAAAAAAAACAAAAGGGATCACACCCATACTTTGTCTCCCAAACTTACACAAAGGCAACAAAATCAAACTTCACCATCCCCCATTCCCTTCCATCACACTCAATCAACGAGATGGTGTATAAAAAACATAACACAAGGACCAAACTACACCATCCTCCGAAAATATATGCACAAAGTCAACATGCCACAATACACAAGACACAAAGTATTATCATAAGAACAAGCATATAGGCATACAATCTCCAACAAAAAGCTAAGTGTCTCCCACATTCATAGCCTAACAAAATTCGACCAAAGAAATGAAAATTGAAGCTACAAATCATGCAAACATGTAGTGCCAATAGAATGGGGACAATTGGATCCAACAATTACAACCAAACACATGGAGAACACATAATTCCAAAATTTTCTCCCCTTTTAAAACCTAGAGATTGGGTAATTCAATTTCTACCATGAATCAAGCAAAAAATCATGAAAATCAAGTTAACAGGTCATGGGTCATTTTTTTAAAATAATCAATCTAACTCAATCAGTTTAAACATATCAACAGAAAATAATTTAATGATTTTAATTAAATAAAAAAAAATTTACTTAATGAATTAAAATAAAAATGCAACTGGAATATTTTTATTTGCAATGTTCACCATATATTTCAGAATAAAAAAAAAAAAGCATGAAAGATGTCTACGAACCAACATGATCCATGAAACACTGAATTATTAATAATTGTCTTAAATAAAATTTGATTAATGTAAGCGGAAGAAATGAAAATTGACTTGACATGTCATTCGATCTCCCACACGCGACCAAATCAATTACCTGAAAATGTTAATGAGGGGTGAGCATATATATAATATACTCAGTGTGGGAAAATTATGCAAAAATTTGCCCAGGTTAATAAAACAGCAGCACACATATAACCGATACTGAAAACTGATAGTACCTTAGTATCGAAACATGATAGTACATTAGTACTAATTGAATCGCATAGCGACATTGACATTTGTGCACAAATAATGAGATCCAAATAATGAACATAAAGTCCAAGTGCTCATTGATAGTAACATGAAATACGGCCAACACATGATATTAAAATGGGCAAAAATTTAAATCCACAGCATAAAATAAATAAATCCCACACCTTAATTAAAGCGATGACCTTCGAGTCAAAACACTATCAATAATTTTATGTCATAATCGCGTCGCACCTAGAATAACATAAATAAATAATACTCATAAATGCATGCTTAGTTTTAATGCAAACTAACTTGAAATGAATTTGAAATGAAATAATGAAATGCTACAAATTTCTAAATGAATTATATATATATATATATATAACCATATAAATCTGTAGACCATATTACTA
Source organism: Perilla frutescens (assembly GCA_026008535.1). NCBI lineage: Eukaryota > Viridiplantae > Streptophyta > Magnoliopsida > Lamiales > Lamiaceae > Perilla > Perilla frutescens. Next base: position 39,165,036 of record BRKX01000012.1, read on the forward strand.
AAATAATAAAGTATAACTAATGAAATTTGTTAAACAGCCACAAAGATTTTCGTATGATTAAATAATCTAACTACATATTTTTTCATCTAGTTATTAACATACTAATACTCTCAAATGAAAATTTATAAAATAATTAGGACCCCAATCGGCAACTTTAACAATATTAATTAAAAATTTAAATCCATTTCTCTCCAAGTTATCCATGATATGTCGCGTATGGTACTGAATGTATTACTTCATTATAAAATATCAAATTAGATTAACATCTTTGTTAAATTTATGATTCCCAAAACTATGATGGCTTAAAAGAAATTAATATTCAATTCGTCCAACACATTCCACTTTTCTCTTGACCTTATTAAATAATAATTATAATAATAATAATAATAGCTTGATGGTCTATTAACCTTAAACTACATCATTAATTAATTCAACAACCTAGCTACTGTATCTAAAATTAAGATATCGAATTTAAATAAAAAAACAACCACCCTTCTGCTACCATAGTCTTTCCTTCTCGTCTGCAACAGCAAGCCATATACCGTTTTTTTTTCTCATTGATTCTCTCATTTCCAAACGACAACGACAAACCATGAACCCATATTATAAAAAAAATTTCCGTAAATAAATTCCTAGATGCATAATCTGAAAAATAAAGGAGGAAATTGATGATCTAGAAAATAAAAATCTATATGCAGAAACATGGGTGATGCGTGAATATGTATTAGATTATTATGCAATATCATGCAAGCTGCCAACACCAAACATTGAATCACCAAACTTAAAAAAATATTCAAAATCTTTACCTCTGACAAATTACCAATCTTCAATGCTTGAGAAATAATCAATTTCCTAGATAACACAGGATTTTTGGGGAGAACTTTAAAATCCAAAGCATTTGAAGAATTATTTAAAGAGAAAACAGAAAATTGGTATCTTCAAGTAGCGTCGTTAAAAAGATTGTAAACCAGAAAACTAGATTAGGAACTAATCCTTTGTATTTATAGTAGCTAGGGGCTTAGGGTTTGGATTTGTTTTATATTATTATTTTATAAACCTTATTTTGGATAATTTAAAACTATCTAATAATAAATCAATATAACCTCATAGCTTTAATCTAAAGAGAGCGAAATCAAGATTTGAAATCAAAATAAATCTTTAGAAGATAAACATGTTTTTTTTAACAAATAAAGAAGTAGTTTTTTTTTTAATCAACTACATAAAAAAACGTAACATGTATTTGGGAACAAATAGTTATAATAAAATAACTCTTTAAAAATAAAACATGAATTTACATGTACACTTACATGTAGAAAAATACACAACTCTAGTCTAAATTAATGCAACATGATTTCTTAATTGATTTTTTTTTTAAATAAGAAAATCTTAATTTACTAAATGAACTTGAATATATATCTATGGGCGCGACTTAGACTTTACCATAACTCAAACATTGAGAATAATTTAAAATTAATAAAATCCTAATAATTCACACAATCCAAGATAAATATTTTAATTAAATAGTGATTGGAAATATGGGCTGTTACAACCCTACCCACTAAAAAGAAATTTCGTCCTCGAAATTAACCTTACTTGGGTCTAAGTTAGGATAACGAGCTAGAATCTATTCCTCACGCTCCCAAGTAGCTTCGTCAGGTCCATGCCTAGTCCACTGGATCTTGACTAATGGTATCGCTCGACCTCTTAATACATGAACCTTACGATCTAACACGACACTGGGCTCCTCTTCATAAGTAAGATCTTTATTGATTTGTAAGTTCTCGTGATGTACAACATGACTGGGATCATGTAGATACTTCCAAAGCATAGACACATGAAACACATTATGCACTGCAGATAACTCAGGAGATAATTCCAAACGGTAAGCTACATCTCCTATGCGTTCCAGAATTTCGAACGGCTTAATAAATTGTGGTCTCAGCTTCCCTTTCTTCCCAAATCTCAAAACTCCCTTCATTGGAGCCACTTTAAGAAAAACTTTATCACTCACCTCAAAGTGCAAATCTTTTCTTCTTCGGTCAGCATATGATTTCTGCCTGTCTTGAGTTGTCTTAATTCTTTCTCTTATCTTCGCAATGACTTCAACCGTCTTCTCAACAATTTCAGGACCTAAAATTTTCCTTTTACCAACCTCGTCCCAAAATAAAGGTGACCTACACTTCCTTCCATAAAGCGCTTCATATGGTGCCATCCCAATAGTTGACTGAAAGCTATTGTTGTAAGCAAACTCAACTAGAGGTAAATGTGTCTCCCAATTCCCTCCAATATCCAAAACACATGTTCTCAACATATCCTTAAGGATTTGGATAGTTCTTTCCGACTGTCCATCAGTTTGAGGGTGATAAGCAGTCGAAAACTTCAACTTTGTTCCCATAGCTGCGTGTAAACTCTTCCAAAAATTAGAGGTAAACCTCGGATCTCTGTCGGATACAATTGAAACTGGCACCCCATGTAGTCTAACAATCTCACTAACATACAGTCGTGCGAATTGATCTATTGTATATGTCATCCTTACTGGAAGAAAATGAGCAAACTTCGTAAGCCGATCCATAATTACCCAAACTGCATCAAGTCCACGCATTGTTTTAGGGAGTCTTATAACAAAATCCATCGTGATGTGTTCCCACTTCCACTCTGGTATATCCAATGAATTCAACAACCCGGATGGTCTTTGGTGTTCAGCTTTAACTTGTTGGCATGCCAAACATCTATTTACATACTCCGCAACTGATCTTTTCATTCCTCTCCACCAAAATGTCTTTTGAAGATCTTGATACATTTTTGTGCTTCCCGGATGTGCCGCATATGCTGTATAATGTGCTTCATCTAAGATGTCCCTTATCAGCTCTTTGTCCTTAGGCATACAAATTCTTCCACCAATCATAAGAGCACCATCCCTATCTAACGCAAATCCCTTCAAACTTCCCCCGAATCCTTGAGTTCTTATCTTTTATAAAAACTCATTGCTCTCTTGGTTCTTTTTTATTTATTCTCTTAAAGTAGGCTGAATAACTAGTGCTGCCAACACGGCCTTTGTTGTACCCGGGGTCACCATTTCTAGACTTAATCTTTCAAAATTCTTAATTAATGAATCTTGTTGAGTCAGCTTTGATGTTGACTGTCTCTCACTCTTTCTACTGAGAGCATCAGCTACCACATTTGTCTTTCCCAGGTGATACTGAATGGAGCAATCATAATCCTTTATGAGATCTAACCACCTTCTTTGTCTCATATTGAGCTCTTTTTGTGTGAAGAAGTACTTCAAACTCTTATGATTAGTGAAAATCTCACACTTAGCTCCATACAGGTAATGCCTCCAAATGTTAAGAGCATGTATCACTGCTGCCAACTATAAATCATGTGTGGGGTAGTTGTGCTCATGTGTCTTTAGCTGTCTTGACGCGTAAGCAATAACCTTTCCTTTTTGCATCAACACACACCCCAATCTTTTCTTTAACGCATCGGTGTAGATAGTGAACTCATTGGAATCATCAGGAATAGTTAACATCGGAGCTGTTGTCAACCTCAGCTTGAGCTCTTGAAAACTTTGCTCACAGTTCTTATTCCATTTAAACTCTATCCCTTTCCTTGTCAACTGTGTCATCGGACCAGCTATCTTAGAAAAATCCTTAATGAATCTTCGATAATATCCAGTAAGTCCTAAGAAACTTCTCACTTCACCAGCATTTATGGGGGCTTTCCAATTACTCATGGCTTCAACCTTAGCCGGGTCCACTTCACTCCCTTGAGCCATTACTACATGACCTAGAAAAGCTACTTAGTCTAACCAGAATTCACATTTCTTGAACTTTGCATATAACTTTTCATTTCTCAAAGTTTCTAAGACAGTTTGTAAATGCCCCTCATGTTCCTTCTCATCCTTTGAGTAAACCAAGATACCGTCTATAAAGACAATGACAAACTTATCCAAGAATGGATGGAAGACCCAGTTCATCAGATCCATAAACACTGCTGGAGCATTAGTCAATCCGAATGGCATGACTACAAACTCATAATGACTGTATCTGGTTCTGAATGTCATCTTTGGTATGTCACTTTCTCTCACCTTTAATTGGTGATAGCCCGATCTTAGATCTATCTTTAAAAAGACCCCCGCTCATTTTAACTGATAAAAAAGATCCTCAATTATAGGTAACGGATACTTGTTTTTGATTGTGAGTCTATTCAATTCACGATAATCAATACACATACGCATCGATCCATCCTTCTTTTTGACAAATAAAATAGGTGCTCCCCAAGGTGATACACTTGAACAAATATATCCTTGATCTAAGAGCTCTTGTATTTGCGCTTTCATCTCTTGCAATTCCTTAGGGGCCATTCTATATGGAGCTTTAGAAACTGGAGCGGAACCCGGTACCAGGTCAATAGTGAATTCCACTTGTCTATTTGGTGGTAATCCAGGCAATTTTTCTGGAAATACATCTGCAAACTCATTGACAATTTGTACTCCTTCAATTGGCGATCTCTGATCTTCCACGTCAACTATATTAACTAAATAGCCTTGACAGCTACCCTTCTTCAGTAATCTCATTGTCTTCATAGCAGATATCACCACTGGTGATCTTCCTATTCTTACACCATAAAATGAGAACTCTTTCTCTCCTGGATTCTGAATAACGACCTCTCTTTCATAACATTTGATCGTTGCATGATTCCAACTTAACCAGTCCATTTCCAATATCACATCAAAGTCATGTATATCTATCTCATATAGGTCAGCCTCAAGTTCTCTACCTCCAAAATCCATCTTAACCTTTCGAGCAATCCTATCAGTCACTATGTTCTCGCCTGAAGGGATACTTATGTTTAAGGCTAAGTTCTCTACTTCATATTCAATTCCTTTCATATGGCATAACTTAGAAGATATGAATGAATATGATGCTCTAGAATCAAATAGTACAATAGCGGGCGTTCCAAAAATAGGTTACATACCAGTCATTGTGTCATTGTCCTTCGCCGCTGCATTCTGATAAGCTAAAGCAAAGAATCGAGCATTGCCCCTTTTCTCAGGTTCATTTCTTCTTCTCTCAGGTTCTCCATGTCCCCTTCCAGCTAACATATTGTTTCTTTTCTTGGGATAAAAGTTTGCATAGTGGCCTGGCTCATGGCAGAAATAACACTCTCTCATTTCCTGCCGACAGGGTCCACCCTAGTTTTTCCCACAGTTTGAGCATTGGGGTTTGATTACAGATGGTCCAATATTAGCTCTTGCCTCAAACCTTCCTTTCTTAGGAGGAATGTTTCCTCGATTTCTTTCTTGATTATCCCACCTTCTCTTTCCAGAGTTATCAACTTGCTTTTGAGCTAGCTTATCTATATCAAGGCTCATGGCTACATCTCCAGTTCGTTTCACTAGTTCACTAAAATCTTCAATCACTTGAGCGGCCAAGATCCCTTTGATCTCAGCTCTCAGACCCCTTTTGAATTTTGCAATCTGTTTCCCTTCAGTGTCTACTATATGAGGAGCATACCTCGATAATTGATTAAATTTTCTCTCATACTCTTCAATTGTCATGCTACCTTGCTTAAGATCAAAGAATTTTGTCTCTTTCTTTTCTTTGAAGGTGGGGGTAAAATACTTATCCAATACCACTTCTTGAAATATCTCCCACGACAACTGATCTTTTTCTTCCTCACTTAAGGTACTCACAAAGTGTTTCCACCAACGTCCAGCATCGGCAGTAAGCTGGAACACTGCACATGCCACCTTTTGTTCATCAGTGCAGTCAATGTGCATGAAAATCCGGTCTAACTCTTCCAGCCAATCCTCAGCAGCTTGTGGTCTATCCCGACCATTAAATTGAGGAGGTGTGTAACACCAAAATTGTTCGACAACTTGACTCGTAGGACGCACATATTGGTCTGATGCATCAGGTTGTTCATTAGATTGATGCACAAATCCTTTGATAGTACTAAGAAATTGGTACATCAAGTTCTCTCCATCGTTACGACCATTATTCTAGGGGTTGTTGTTGTTGTTTCCATTAGCGTTGTTGGCACGTGCTCTTGTATTTCTCACCATCGTCGTACAGAAATGATAGAGAAGGTTTAGAAGGCTTTCTAGGTTATTTCTGAATTCGAGGACTAAGTTCAATAAATAAAACATTTTATCATCTCATGAGTTTAAATAACTGAAACGTAACAATCTAATAATAACAACCAAAAAGTCATAAACTAACTCAACTGAAAATGAAACTTTATACCTTGATATTGGGGCGCATGGTGATCGAATGACTCATGAAATGAATTTAAATGCATGAATGATTCACGGAGTCTACAGGAAAGTACACCCGCTCTGAAACCACACTGTAACACCCTAAATTTCTTAAAGTGTTAAACTGATTTTTAATGATTTTAATTGATGCGGAAATGTGAGTCATTTTTTTAAAATAATCAATCTAACTCAATCAGTTTAAACATATCAACAGAAAATAATTTAATGATTTTAATTAAATAAAAAAAAATTTACTTAATGAATTAAAATAAAAATACAATTGGAATATTTTTATTTGCAATGTTCACCATAAATTCCAGAATAAAAAAAAAAAGCATGAAAGATGTCTAAGAACCAACATGATCCATGAAACACTGAATTATTAATAATTGTCTTAAATAAAATTTGATTAATGTAAGCGGAAGAAATGAAAATTGACTTGACATGTCATTCGATCTCCCACACGCGACCAAATCAATTACCTGAAAATGTTAATGAGGGGTGAGCATATATATAATATACTAAGTGTGGGAAAATTATGCAAAGATTTGCCCAGGTTAATAAAACAGCAGCACACACATATAACCGATACTGAAAACTGATAGTACCTTAGTATCGAAATATGATAGTACATTAGTACTAATTGAATTGCATAGCGACATTGACATTTGTGCACAAATAATGAGATCCAAATAATGAACATAAAGTCCAAGTGCTCATTGATAGTAACATGAAATACGGCCAACACATGATGTTAAAATGGGCAAAAATTTAAATCCACAACATAAAATAAATAAATCCCACACCTTAATTAAAGCGATGACCTTCGAGTCAAAACACTATCAATAATTTTATGTCCTAATCGCGTCGCACCTAGAATAGCATAAATAAATAATACTCATAAATGCATGCTTAGTTTTAATGCAAACTAACTTGAAATGAATTTGAAATGAAATAATGAAATGCTACAAATTTCTAAATGAATTATATATATATATATATAACCATATAAATCTGTAGACCATATTACTAAAATAATAAAGTATAACTAATGAAATTTGTTAAACAGCCACAAAGATTTTCGTATGATTAAATAATCTAACCACATATTTTTTCATCTAGTTATTAACATACTAATACTCTCAAATGAAAATTTATAAAATAATTAGGACCCCAATCGGCAACTTTAACAATATTAATTAAAAATTTAAATCCATTTCTCTCCAAGTTATCCATGATATGTCGCGTATGGTACTGAATGTATTACTTCATTATAAAATATCAAATTAGATTAACATCTTTGTTAAATTTATGATTCCCAAAACTATGATGGCTTAAAAGAAATTAATATTCAATTCGTCCAACACATTCCACTTTTCTCTTGACCTTATTAAATAATAATTATAATAATAATAATAATAGCTTGATGGTCTATTAACCTTAAACTACATCATTAATTAATTCAACAACCTAGCTACTGTATCTAAAATTAAGATATCGAATTTAAATAAAAAAACAACCACCCTTCTGCTACCATAGTCTTTCCTTCTCGTCTGCAACAGCAAGCCATATACCGTTTTTTTTTCTCATTGATTCTCTCATTTCCAAACGACAACGACAAACCATGAACCCATATTATAAAAAAAATTTCCGTAAATAAATTCCTAGATGCATAATCTGAAAAATAAAGGAGGAAATTGATGATCTAGAAAATAAAAATCTATATGCAGAAACATGGGTGATGCGTGAATATGTATTAGATTATTATGCAATATCATGCAAGCTGCCAACACCAAACATTGAATCACCAAACTTAAAAAAATATTCAAAATCTTTACCTCTGACAAATTACCAATCTTCAATGCTTGAGAAATAATCAATTTCCTAGATAACACAGGATTTTTGGGGAGAACTTTAAAATCCAAAGCATTTGAAGAATTATTTAAAGAGAAAACAGAAAATTGGTATCTTCAAGTAGCGTCGTTAAAAAGATTGTAAACCAGAAAACTAGATTAGGAACTAATCCTTTGTATTTATAGTAGCTAGGGGCTTAGGGTTTGGATTTGTTTTATATTATTATTTTATAAACCTTATTTTGGATAATTTAAAACTATCTAATAATAAATCAATATAACCTCATAGCTTTAATCTAAAGAGAGCGAAATCAAGATTTGAAATCAAAATAAATCTTTAGAAGATAAACATGTTTTTTTTAACAAATAAAGAAGTAGTTTTTTTTTTTAATCAACTACATAAAAAAACGTAACATGTATTTGGGAACAAATAGTTATAATAAAATAACTCTTTAAAAATAAAACATGAATTTACATGTACACTTACATGTAGAAAAATACACAACTCTAGTCTAAATTAATGCAACATGATTTCTTAATTGATTTTTTTTTAAATAAGAAAATCTTAATTTACTAAATGAACTTGAATATATATCTATGGGCGCGACTTAGACTTTACCATAACTCAAACATTGAGAATAATTTAAAATTAATAAAATCCTAATAATTCACACAATCCAAGATAAATATTTTAATTAAATAGTGATTGGAAATATGGGCTGTTACAAGAGTGGTGGATTTGGAGAAGAATTGAGTATGTGTGCGTGTGCGTGTGAAGAAGAAAAGAAAGAATGAGACAAAATTGAGAAAAGTGTGATTTAAACCAGATTCCGCATCGCTACGTCAGCCTGGGATTCGCGATCGCGACTTGGGTCGCGAATTTTGTACGATCCTCTGTGGAAAATTCGTGACCTAGTCAGCACACCTGTCACGTGTACAAGTGGAAAATTCATGATCGGGTGGAAATTCGCAACCAGAGTCACGAATTTTCTTCTGTGGTACCCCCTCCCTGTCACGACATCGCAATGGCTCCTTGGTTTGACTCGTGACCGTGCAGTCACGACCGAGTGCCTCGTGACTAGGGTTGTGAATTGCTGTCTGCTTCCGGTGATTTTTTTCAAACTCCTCTTTGTGCTGTACTTGAACCTCAAGCCCAGATATGATCGAATGCATGATAGAAGGTCCCAAATAAAGATTCAACCGACCCCAATCGCAACTTTATTTGCATATGCCCAATGGGTGAAGACACGACATTGAAGGTTACTTGAAACGCGTCTATCGTCAGTCGATCTATTCCACAGCTATTACCTGCATATCTCAGCAAAAAGACACAAAATAATGAAAATAAAACAAAAACGACCAAAAGGACTCTAAAGAAAAGATAAAACACAAAATAAAAAAACCATTGGGTTGCCTCCCAACAAGCGCTGCATTTAACGTCGACAACCAGATGATCATAAAGCTCAAGGCTCTATCAACTTGATATGGGACATCTAGTGTCTCTGCTCCGGGCTGTAGTATTTCTTTACTCTATGACCATTGATAGTGAAACGCTCACCAGTTGCAGATAGAAGCTCCACTGCACCACTGGGTAGCATTTTCTTAATCACGAAGGCCCTCGACCACTTGGATCTCAATTTTCCTGGAAACAATTTCAAACGAGAGCTAAATAACAGAACATTATCACCAGGTAACAACTTCCTTTGAACAATCATCTTGTCGTGGAAGGCTTTAGTCCGTATTTTGTAGAGTAAGGAATTCTTGAATGCTTCCGTGCGGAACTCATCCAACTTATTTAACTGCAACACTCTCTTTTGTCCCGCTGTCTTGAAGTCGAAATTTAATTGCTTGACAGCCCAGTAGGACTTGTGCTCTAACTCCACCGCCAGATGACAAGATTTTCCAAAAAGCAATTGGTATGGAGATAGGCCCAACGGTGTCTTGTACACAGTCTGATACGCCCACAACGCATCATCCAATAGCAAAGCCCAATCCTTCCTATTGGTATTCACCGTCTTGTCCAAGATCTGCTGAATTTCTCGGTTAGCAAGCTCGGCTTGCCCATTTGCTTGTGGGTGGTATGGCGTTGTCACTTTGTACTTGATTCCATACTTGGACAACAATGTCTCCAATGTCTTGTTGCAAAAATGTGTCCCCCCATCACTTAGTAATGTTCTTGGTGTTCTAAAACGGGAAAATAACTTCTTCAAAAAGCTCATAACCACTCGAGAGTCATTGATAACTGTCAGGATGGCCTCAATCCACCTCGAGACATAGTCCATGGCTAGTAAAATATACTGGCAGCCACTAGAAGACACCGAGAATGGTCCTATGAAGTCGATGCCCCATACATCGAATAACTCGACATCTACAATGTTGGTGAGTGGCATCTCATTTCTCTTGGAAAGCTCCCCCCATTCTTTAGCATTTGTCATATTCCCGGGTGAGCTCGTGGTAGTTTTTGAATAGAGATGTCCAATAGAAACCACTTTGCAAGACCTTAAAGGCAGTACAGTTGGTAGAAAAAATGGCCACCACTCGATGATGCATGGCACTGTAGAAAAATGGCCCACCACTCCTCTTGAGGCACACAACAGCGGATGACTATATCAGAACAATGCCGGAACAGGAACGGGTCATTCCATATGTAGAACTTAACGTCATGAAAAAATTTCTTCTTTTGATGTGAAGTCAAGTCCGGTGGAGGTACACCTGCAGCAAGAAAGTTAACAAAATCGGCAAACCACGGAGACTGGGATTGTACCTGAAATAGCTGCTCATCTGGAAATTTCTCATTTATGGGGACATGAACGTCTTCACCCTCCACGTGGTGCTCTAGTCCAGACAGGTGATCCGCAACTACATTTTCATAGCCTTTATGATCCCGGATCTCCAAATCAAATTCCTGCAGCAATAAAATCCAACGGATCAGTCGAGGCTTGGCATCCTTTTTGTCAAATAAATACCTCAAGGCGGCATGGTCAGTGTAGACTATAGTCTTTGTGCTAATGAGGTAAGCTCGAAACTTATCGAAGGAGTAAACCACCGCCAATAATTCCTTCTCAGTTATCGTGTAATTTACTTGTGCCCAATCCAAAGTTCTACTGGCATAGTAAATTATACGGAACAACTTATCCAGCTTTTGTCCTAAAGCAGCCCCGACAGCAGCATCACTTGCATCACACATTATCTCGAACGAATGTGACCAATCAGGTGTGATCAAGATAGGGGCACTCACCAAGGCTTTCTTCAAAGTCTTGAATGCAGACTTCTCATTTGGAGGCGGGGGGTAATTTTTCTATGGCAATGATCTTGGCATGATCTACCTCCAAACCTATAGAAGACACTTTATACCCCAAAACTATACCATCTCGTACCATAAAATAGCACTTTTCCCAGTTAAGAACTAGGTTAGTATCTTCACATCTCTGCAAGACTTGGTTAGATTGGCCAAACAGTTATCAAATGAATCACCATGCACAGAGAAATCATCCATAAATACTTCCATAATATTTTCAATTAATCTATGGAAGATAGCCATCATGCACCTCTGAAAAGTAGCAGGTGCATTGCACAGACTAAAAGACATATATCGATAGGCAAAAATACCATAAGGACATGTAAAAACTGTCTTTTCTTGATCCTAAGGAGCAATCATAATCTGATTATAGCCAGAATAACCATCTAAAAAGCAATAATACTTATAACCAGCTAATCTGTCTAACATCTGATCAATAAAGGGAAGGGGAAAATGGTCTTTCCTAGTGGCTGCATTTAACATAGGATAATTGATACACACACGCCAACCAGTCACGGCCCTAGTAGTAATTAATTCATTCTATTCACCTTCTACGACAGTCATGCCCCTCTTCTTAGCTACAACTTGAGTGGAACTAACCTACTCACTATCAGAGATAGCAAAAATAATTCCAGCGTCTAATAATTTCAAGACCTCTTTTCTTACTACCTCTTGCATAATAGGATTCAACCTACATTGATTTTGCACACGTGGTTTATAATCATTCTCAAGTAGAATCCTATGCATGCATATAGATGGGCTAATCCCTTTTAAATCAGAAATCGACCAACCTATAACACTTTGATATTTTCTCAACACATGTAAGAGACTATCCAACTGAGACTCAGAGAGGTAAGCAGAAACTATTACCGGTTTGGATTCATTTTCGCCCAAGAAAGCATACTTGAGATGGGCGGACAATGGCTTCAACTCCAGTTTTTTAGGTGTCTGTGACTCGCCTTTCTTAGCTTTTTCACTTTCATCCCTCAACGGTAGAAACTTAGATCCTCACCTTGGAATTTCCTGCAGTGAATTCAATTCAGCAATGGTATCAGTTAATTCAAAATCATCAAAATTGGATTCACTCATGGCAAAATATGAATGGAGCAAACTTTGCTCTAAAGAATCTATGAGAGTCACAAAATCGGCCACATTTATGCAGAGGAACCCACCATTTTGAGTACTTTGTATTCTTCAACTTGCTGGGCATCCTCTTTGTCATGAAATTGCATGGCTTTGAAGATGGAAAAAGTGACACTCTTGTCATTGACACGAAGTGTCAATTCTCCCTTAGCCACATCTATCAATGCCTTACCCGTGTTAAGAAACGGGCGCCCCAGGATAAAAGGTACTTCAGCATCCGCCTCCATGTCTAACACCACAAAATCAACGGAAAAAATAAACTCGTTGACTTTAATCAAGACATCTTCAACTATTCCCCACGGATGTGTTACTGATCTGTCTGCTATCTGAAGACATATGGTGGTGGGCTTGATCTTTCCGATGTTTAGTTTTTGGAAGAATAATAGTGGCATCAGGTTAATACTAGCCCCCAAATCGCATAGGGCCTTCCCAGTGTGATCGCCTCCTATAGTGACTGATGTAGTAAAGCTTTCAGGATCCTTGAGCTTAGCTGGAAGCTTCTTCTGGATTAAAGCACTGCAATTCTCAGAAAGGTTTACTGTGGCATAATCACCCAGTCTTCTTTTATGGAGATGACATCCTTGAGGAACTTAGCATAACTCGGCATTTGCTGTAAGGCCTCCACCAGAGGGATGTTGATTTGCACCTTTCGGAATATCTGCAAGAACTTCGAGAACTGCTCATCCACTTTCTTCTTTTGCAACCTCTGAAGAAAAAGAATGGCCACAGATGCAGGAGTGGTCTGATGTGGCACTGGCTGCGATGCAAGATTATCGACAGTTGGACTGTGACTGTCCGAATCTTCTTCTGACTTCTCAGAATCTTCATCAGGAGTAAGTGCAAGTCTTGGATTTTTCGGCCCTTCATAAGAAGTCCCAATTCTCAGATGTATAGCCTTGCACTGCTCCTTGGGATTGACGGTTGTATTGCTAGAAAACTGGCCCGACTGATGCTGATTTCTGACTACTGTGGCTAACTGTCCCAACTGCTTCTCAAACATCTTCATTTGAGTTCCCATGGCTCCAACGGCATTCTCAAGCTTCTCAACTCTAGATTGAGACAGTCCCATATATTTTTCTGTCTTGCCCATGAAAGCCATCAGAAACTCATCCATCTTCGGCTTCTTGTCTTCATCAATCACGCCATTGGTCACCGAGAAACCCAGTGGTGGCTGCAATATGGCATTGGGATTCCCATAAGACAGATTGGAATGATTACCTTGGTAGAATTGATTTCCACTTCAGTAATTGTTGTTGTTCCCATAGCCTCTCTGATTGACGTAATTCACGTTCTCCATTGCATTCCCTACAAGAGTGTATGCGCCTGAGTGTGTCATAGCATCAAATCAGCTATTGATGGTGGAATTCAGAGTAGAAAGCTGGGCAGCTAGCTTAGAGATAGGATCAGTGTCGTCTACTACTGCAGCCCTCTTCATAATCTTCACCTGACGATCATTGGTCCACTGATAACTATTGGTAGCCATGTCTTCAATGATAGACACGACTTGATCATGTCCTTTATTTAGCAAGGACCCACCTGCAGAGGCATCCAGAAGCCTCTTCACCTCCATGTCGCATCCGTTGTAGAAGATATAAACCTGGTGATCAACCCCAAATCTATGATTAGGGTATTTCCTCAGCAACTCTCGAAATCTCTCCCATGCTTCGTATAAATTCTCATCCTCACATTGGCGAAATTGAGTGATTTCACCTTTCAACTTCAGAGTTAGATCGGAAGAAAAGAATTTATGGAGGAACTTGTGTGTCAAGCAGTCCCAACTATCCATTGTACTGAGATCCAACGAATGGTACCAGTCTTTAGCAGCATCCCTCAGTGAAAATAAGAACATGCGAAGTCAAATAGTGTAATCTGAAACCCCATTCATCTTGATGGTACTGCAGATCTCCAAGAACTGTTGCAGATATGCATTCGGGTTTTCAGTCTTTAGCTCTCCATACTGATGCTGTTGAACCATGCCTACCAGTCCTGTTTTCAATTCAAAATTGTTAGCATTGATCCCGGGATCGGGGACATGACCATGGTTGAGCACCGGCGTAAACATCTTATTTATTGGTACTGGAACTGCCTCTCTTGCGGCCTCTTGCTCTTACATTCAGTGTTGCATCTCCTCCAACTGTCTCTGCAGTTGCCGCATTTGCTCGACTATAACAGGTGCTGCCTATTGATCTGCCATTTCTCTCTTTCTCCTTCTTGCGTTATTGTGCCGATTAGTTGCTTCAATCTCAGGATCAAAAGTCTACAATTGCTCTCTTTTTGATCTTGTGCTCATACGCAACCTATGAAATCAGAGGGAAGAAATAATATTTAAACAGGAGTAAGAAATAAAAATCAAGAAAAATGTCTAGAGTAGCAATATAAAACAAACGTGAATAATAGTAAACAAAGAAATAAGTCCTCGGAAACGGCGCCAAAAACTTGTTCGGTATTTTAATTCCACCTAAACTGCAAGTGTACACCGATGTTTCTAGTATAATGGCGAACAAGGTCGAATCCACAGAGACTTAAATTTCAATTACTAGTTATTCTATTTATCCTACCTCTGCTATCTAGACTACCCAAAATTCAGTGATTTTAAACAAATTAAATAAAATATATAAAAATAAATCAAAACACTAAAACTCAACAACAGATAAAATTTGCAGAGAAAATTATCAGGAAGAAAAATGCATTCTAGGATTGAACAATCATCATTTAATCTATCTTATTAACTAATCCAATAATCATGCCTATGTTGGGATTTTAATCATACTAGAGCAACCACTATAATATTCACTACAAGAAAAAAGGTCATACACCACGGAGAATATCCGTTGTCTATTCATTTTTTCTACCGTCGTATATAGTGGTGTTGTCTATACTCCCACTTTATACGACGGAGAATCTCCGTTGTGTATTCTCATGATACACAACGGTAATATACTGTTGTGTATTTTATTATTACCGTTGTATATGAGCAATATATGTAACGGTTTTTTATATTACCGTTGTGTATATATACTTTAGATAACGGTATTATTATTTTTTACCGTTGTCTAAAATCATCATATACAACGGTATTTGCCGTTATAAACATGAAATTTACCGTTGTATATTTGTATTATACGTAACGATTTTTTATATTAGCGTTGTGTATATATATTTTAGATAACGGTATAATTTCTTTTACCGTTGTATAAAATTATCATATACAACGGTATTTGCCGTTGTAAATATGAAATTTGTCGTTGTATATTAATAGTATACGTAACAGTTTTTTTAATTACCGTTGTATAAAATCATTATATATAACAGTTGATTCTATTATTACCGTTGTATAATATAATCATACACAATAGTAACTACCATCGTGTTCACATAATATACCGTTGTGTATTATTGTTATGGTTTTTTTTGCTAGCTGTGCATCATAATATAATAATTAAAATTATAATAAAGAATAATCCAAAACATGACTAAATATTATCCAAAAATACTATATATTCATACATCATCCAAAAATACAATATGATGAAATATTATCCAAAAAACTGTTAACATGATCTGAAACATTAAAATTCAAAGTCATTGCTAATATCTAATACAAAAGAAGCTAGTTGTAAAAGAGCTATAATCAAAATCTAAAAAATGACAATCGCAAGTAATTGCAATATCTGCTCCAAAGAACTAGTTGTAGATACATATTTAAAATACCTTGATCCTAAAAATGATTGCTCACACAATTCACCCATTTCTTATTCCACACGAACTTCATTGATAACACCTCCAATTCCTCTGGTGCTAATGTGACATCAACTTTATCAGATTTTTGACCTCTTAGCATACCAACCTTACAAAATCAAGAGTTAGAACAGAGACATTAGCGGGGAAGTGCATTGATACTATATAGGCAATTTAGTAGCCACATTTACAAAATCATATGTTTGTCTTCTTCACATGCATCATCCAACTGCAAGAAGTTAAGAGATAGGCGTCCTGAACTTTAGTAAAGACACAACTAAAATAGAACAGAAAGAATGAACATCTTTGTCGCTCGAATAAGAAATTAGTCCCTCCATGACTCCATCATACAAGTTTTACGCAAATGGAATTCGCTAATCTTATCACGCAATCAAATAGCTTAATCTATGCAGTAATAAAAAAATAAAACTTGATATACAAATACGTACGAATAGAACATAGATCCACAATCAACAATATTTAAAAAAGTCATGTCGATGCAGTTTAGCTAGTTTTAAATGTTCATGAATTTGATGAGAAGAAGAAATATGCATTCTGATATGAAGTTAGAAGTAAATGTGTTAATGCTGAGAATGAATTCTATATAAAAAAATGAAGACAAATTATGCTCACTTCATTTATATCACCAAAATATCATAGTATGTTGAAATCTATGTGCATGCTTTGGAATTATTTGAAACAAGATAAGCCCAAAAAAAAATCAAATAGGCACCGTTATTGATCAATGACAAGGCATGGTGGTGGTTCATGGAACCTGTGTAATTTATTTATCAAGAACTATTGCGATGCACAAGATTGTACAAAGTACAAATTGAGTATATGCAACTCATTCAGGAATTCAAGCATAGCGTTTTATCAAAAATTGCAAATAAATATTAATAGGTACAAAGAACGAGCAGAAAATGAATATAAGTAATAACAATACCAGCTCTAGGGGTAATAAATTTGACTGTAGATATAACCTCTCTGACAGTTTTGCTTTTGCAAGTTGTTCAGCAAGAGCATTTAGATTAAGGGAAAGAAAAGGTGCCTGCAAAGAAAAGTAGCCCACTCTAGAAAAATGCCATCAACAACGTGCACAATATATACAATAATCACACATGAATAAAGTAGGATACAGATTAAACAACCAAAAAAGTTGACATTAGCATATGAAAAAGGAGAGAGAAGCTCAAGAAGATCTTATCAAACTCAAGCTATGATTTATTGGTCTCTTGATAATTGGCATTCAGTGACATCTCAATTTCTTCAAGAGACCGCCCTTTAGTTTCGACTACAAAATAGTAAGCAAATACAGTTGCTAGCGTCGAAACGCCACCAAACCCTGCGTAAACTGGAGCCACACCAAATTTCTCAATTAATTCAAGGAAAAACAGACCAGCCAAGAAGTTGAACACCTGAATTCAACACAGCCAAATGCAATATATTAGTATTCTGTTCATAGTTTTATCTCTCACTATAAAGCCAAGAGTAGAGGACGATTCACTTTATATTCATAGGGAATCTCTACAAGACATAGATTACACTCCACTGTTCAATTTTTTTTTAGTTAATTTGGATATCTCAAGATTTTGTGTACATACCCAGTGAACACAGAAACTGAAGCCCATGAATTTTCCTCGTGTCATGCTGCTGCTAAGTTCGGATATAATATGCCCAGTAACTGGACCAGCTCTGATAGCTCTGATAGCAAAGGAAAACATATATACCTGCTTCAACCTCAGCGATAGCTTTCTTTTTTCTCAGCAAGCTGTTCTTGGAGTTTCGAGTTTTATTCCTTCATCTAATTGAGCTCTTTGCTGTTTGGGATCTCGAACTAGTCTTGCCTAGCCATGTATATTTTCTGCTTGCATACTCTTTGAATGATATTTTCCCACTGTCAGCAAGGCTATCCAATGCCTTCTGCACTGTAGCCTTTTTGAGATTAAACTTCTGCAATGAATGGGCATCATTTTGCGAATTCAAAGGCCTATTTTGCTGCACAGGAGACAGAGTTCCATGATACTTCAACTTCCATGATTAGACAAGAACTTGATCTCTGGTAACAAATTCACTATATTTTAGGAATTCTAAGAAAATACACAAAAAATGAAGAAAATACCGAGAAAATGCCACGAAATCTTTATAAACAAACGCGCAGAAATTCTAGAGCAATCTAATCATCCCAGAAATCAATAGCGCTAAATCAACCACTAAACTTGCTCGAAACCTAGCAGAAGAAGCAATCTAGATATAAATAAACACTAAAAAAAGAAACACGGATAAAATCACAGAAAAAAATGAAATCACCGGAGAAATACAGAGACGATGGAGGAAACTCACCTCATTCATGAAATTGAGGACGATTCCTGGAATGACGAAAAGGAAACAAATTATTGAATAGTTATTGCAGAAATAGACAGAAAAATCGAATATAATTGTATGTATATGGTTTCCTTCAGCGGTATCTACTTTGGTAGCCATCGAGCTCGTTTCAGCGACAACTACACTCACATCATCTTGAAAATTTTCTGCTCAAGCTGGAAAAGTGGGTCAATATCAGCGAGAACTGTTGTCGACTGGGTGGATAACATCGAGACCTCCATCGACTAGATCGGCTATCAGCGATAACCTAGGTTTATCTAAGGCACAGAGAATATTGAGTAAGAGAAATAGAGGAAGAAAGGGTTAGAGCATAGTTGGATGAGATAATTGAAGACAAGAAGGAGACCTTCTCCGTCGCCGACAAGGTGAGATCCGGCGAGACCGTCGGCGATTGGGTGGGAGGACTGAGGATTGGGGGAAAATTTCATCCAAGGGAAGAAGAAAGTGAGCGGGAATAGAACTGAGATCCAAATCATTTCATTTTATCAAATTAAATATAGTGATAATTAAATTATCTTTTATTTTTTTGAATATGTTTATACAACGGTAAAGTTAAACACTGTTACGTATTGTGAATGTATATACAACGGAATATATATTACCGTTATATTAGTAAAAGGTGCACGCACATATGTAACAGTTTTTTCAAAAACCGTTGTGTTTTTCACATACGTAACGGTAATTCAAAATTACCGTTGTGTATTTAGTGTTGTGTATGACCTTTTTTCTTGTAGTGATTCAAAACCTCTTCTCAGAGAATTAAGAACATAGATCACACAATAAATAACAATGTCTCCATTTATTATCTAGCATGCGACACCTAAAAGATTTATGGGTTTAACGCTCTCTCCAGTAATTTCAACTCTCTCGAGTGTTGTTAATTACTAAGTTAATTATTCCGTTCTAGTGTTGAAACTCCTATCTCGATTTATGAATCAACACAATAAATTACATCAATTAATGGCCAGTCAATTGACATAAATAAATGCAATCAAAGAATAATTAAAGTGCAATAAAAATCATAGACATAAAAATTAGAATTAATTAAAAGATTTCATAAATGAATCATGAGTCAACCCTAGAATACTAGGGTTTAATTGTTCATAATAAAATAAACAAAATAAGTTATGTTTCGGATGTTCATGGCTAGACAAGAATTGAAATAAATAAAACCCGGAAGATTAAATCTGTCTCGAATCTTGACTTGCTTGAAATCCTTGGTCTTGTTCTTCATGATGCCTTTTCTCCACAGCAAACCTCTGTTTCAATCTTAGGGTATGGTAACTAGTGTTCAATTTTCGTCCAAAAGGAGTCCTTATATACCAAGTTAAGAAAAAAGCCCAACAATGTAGAGGAAGTTCTAGAAAATCCCGCTGCATTCATGACTGGCTCGCTCGTGAATCGGCCCGTGAATCCACATGGCACCACGTGGCAAGTTTTTCACGACCTCAATCATATTCGTGACCCGGGTCATGAATTTTGTTCTTCTGCACCACTTCCCTGTCGCGATATTGTAGTCGTCTCCTCTTGATGATTCGCGACCTTGCAGTCGCGCGGGTCGCGAGTGCTCGCTCGCGATTTCTTTCTCAGCTTGTGTCGTCCCGTTTCCTCGACCAATTTCTTCATGCACTCTTTAGAGACTCCACATTCACTTCAAATCTTCAAAACATCCAAAATTGACGAACAAACTTGCAAAATACGTCAAGCGCGACCAACTCCCAAAATCTCGGGAAACTCGAATAAACTAAGATAAAACACACTTTAAGACATACAAAATATGACATAAAAGTGTAACAAAATAGTGTAAAATCTCAGTTTATCATTCTACGTCATATTTGATAAAGCATAGTGAAATTTGCGTTCCTAGGAAGGCCAATCAAACTACTAAAGGTCAGCAAACTCTTACTGTCACCAGTACAGTTTCTCAATTAGAATTAGTAGCTTCTGTCCAAAATTTCAAGTATGATCAAGCTAAGGTTAGGGAAGTCTTATCTCATATGCTTATTGTGCATGAATTACCATTTAGTTTTTCTGAATATGAGTTGTTCAATTTGTTAATGAGAATTGTCACTCCTCATTATCAGAAAATAAGTTGTGCCACAGCTAGAAATTATTGCATGACTTCTTTTGAGTTAGAGAAGAAAAAGATGATGCTAGAATTGAAGGAGGTGAAGAGAATGAGTGTGACTACTGACCTATGGAAGTCGAATTAGAATATTTCCTATATGGTTATCACATGTCATTATGTAGACTCTTCGTGGAATTTACAGAAATGCACTTTGGACTTTTGTGCTATTCCACCACCCCACACTGGATTAGCTATTTGTGATGTGCTGAATAAAAGCTTGGTTAAATGGGGAATTGAGAAAAAGGTTTGGACAGTCACTGTAGATAATGCTATGAATAATGATTTGGCTATTCGGACTTCGAAAGACAATCTATCATATAATCAAAGTCTTACTCTCAATGGAAAATTCTTTCACGTGAGATGTTGTGCACATATTCTCAATATTTTGGTGCAACATGGGTTATCAACCATTCAAGATATAATTTCAAAGGTGCGTGAAAGTGTGAAACATGTTGCAACTTCAGAGATGCGTACAACCTTGTTTAGTGAAATTGCAAAGCAATTAAAGTTATCTTCTAAGAATCTTGTGTTGGATTGTTGCACAAGATGGAATGCAACATATTATATGTTGTCAGCTGCATTGGAGTTCTGATGAGTGCATAAATTGCACTCATTTGCACTCATTTTGAGTGCATTTGATCTTGGTTATCTTGTATATATGTTGTAAATAGTGCTAATTTTGATTTAATCTTATGCTTTATGTAATGTGGCCAATATAGGGAATTTTTAAGTTATAAAGAGCAAAAATAAAGTCAAATTGATATTGGGATCAACAAAGAGTACACAAGGCATGAAATGATGAAGAAACGGGCAAGAAAACGGCTAAGTATTGAAGACGCGACCCCCAAACACGACCTAAGGGGGTCGCGCTTCATAACACGGCGCAACGTGAGGTACAAACGCGACCAAAGGGGGTCGCGCCTCGGCCTTGAGCCAAAACGCGACCCCCAAACGCGACCGAAAGCCCGTTTTGCAGAGGCTTCAGGGACCCGGAATCCTTGGGCGAAATGCGGGTGTCAAACGCGAGTTCCTGAGTCGCGCCTCGGCCTTCAGTCGACACGCGACCCCGAAACGCAACTCAAATGCCATGTTGCAGAGCCTTCAGAGACCTGATTTCCTTTGTCCCAAACTCGACCCTTAAACGCGAGTTCCTGGGGTCGAGTTCCCCTCAGATGAAAATAAAAAGTGACTTTTGGCATTCAATTATTAGTCCACTCCTTTATATATGTATTGGGGTTTTCAAACAAAGGAGGAATCCACCCTAGAACACGAAAATACACTTAGAGAAATACCAAGATTGGGGATTTTTGAAGATCAAGAGGAAGGAGGAAGATTCAACCATCCATTTGTGCATCCAAGCCATAGGATTGAAGAAGAGTGTTCTACATTGGGTTTTATCACTTCTTCTCTCTTCTTAAACTTGTATTTAGAATGGGTTTTTGTTCTTGTTCTTGTAATCTTGATTTTATTGTGAATATGGTTGGCTAGAGCCTCAGGGCTCTAGGATATGGTGAAGCAATGTGAATATTGATCTTTGATTTGGGATATATATATATATATATATATTATTGCTTTGTCAAGATTTTGATCTATGCTAGGGCTTGAATGGTGTTGTTTGGTTGGCCATCTTACTAACATCACATGTATGAATCACTTGCATCTAGTCAATCACATGATCATAAGCATGCTTGGATCAAATCTACG
Organism: Perilla frutescens; assembly: GCA_026008535.1. Taxonomy (NCBI): domain Eukaryota; kingdom Viridiplantae; phylum Streptophyta; class Magnoliopsida; order Lamiales; family Lamiaceae; genus Perilla; species Perilla frutescens. The sequence continues at coordinate 39,187,544 of BRKX01000012.1, forward strand.
TATTTGTCTTCTTAGTCGAATGTCATTATGAGGAAGGAAATGTGACTCTTAGAGCCTTTGGTAGGTGCGACCTTGGAATGCGTTAGCGATAGCCATCCTTGTCGCATTCGCAATTTAAGAGATATTCGAGAGATGCTCTTACTATATTCGTGGCCTTCCTATCTATGAACTTTGCATATATGTGTGTGTAATCCCTTGTTGTAGATTAATATGAGCATTGTGTAGCCATGTCCTAGAGTTTCTCCTTATTTACCATCTTCAAAGCTCTCCCTTGTTTGTTATTATCTCTTGAGTGCTAATTATATTGATAATTATTGTTGTTTAAGTGTTTATGTCTTTTGTTCTCGTTTGGTATTGTGATTAGGTTAAAATACACCCTCTCCTTATTTTTCGTCTAGATATTTTACTCATCTATCGTCGTGGTACTTGCATTGTCTAATTTCTATTCCATTTCCCTGTGGATCGACCTCGTATCATCATATCTACAATCATATGCTTATACACTTGTAGGCATGACACGAGCTTTATAAATATTGAAACCATAGTAGAAGTGAAATAACCTCTATCAAGTTCAAGGATGTTTTTCCAAGATATTAACAAAGAGATGCTTCATATACTTCATTGCCGAGTGAAGAAGAATAGAGGAAAGTTCAAGTGATATGTAATTTTCTTGGAGAATTCGAAGAACTTACTAAGCTCATTTCAGGTAAGGAAAATTTACTTTATATTTGAAATTGATATTATCTTGTTTTCTCAAATTTCATTAATACAATCTTAGTTCAAACAGGTTCTGAGTATCCTACTGCCAATTTGTTCTTACCGGAGCTTGTTCTCATCAAGAACTTGTTGAAAGAAAAGTCACAAGAGACTTTTATACACGAGATGTTAAAACTAATGGATTTGAGGTTTGAAAAATATTGGGGATCTAACAACTTGTTTCTTTGTCTTGCTGCTGTTTTAGATCCAAAGAATAAGATGAAGGTGATAAAATGGTATGCTAAGAATACTTGTTCTGAAATTGACGGGGTTGTGCTTGTGACTACAATTCGTGAGACACTGTGTACTCTTTACAGTGAGTATGTTGAGGATCACAAAACCAATTATGATGAAAATTTGAGTGAAACTCATATAGAAGAATGTTCGACAAGTGTATCAATAGGGAGTCAATCAAAGTCTAGAGCATTGCTTGAAAGCTACATGTCAGATGATGAGTGTGTCACCGATAACTCTGAGTTAGATTTGTATCTGGAGGAACCCGTTGTGAAATGGAAGGAGCCTATTTTATTTGATGCAATTGCATGGTGGAAGATGAATAACTCAAAGTATGGGATCCTATCAAGAATGGCTTGTGATGTGCTATCTGTTCCAATAACCATTGTTGCTTCGGAATCGGCTTTTAGTGCTGGTGGTAGAGTTATCGATCCACGTATTACTTCTTTGGGGGTGAATACTGTGTAAATGCTACTTTGTGCAGGGGATTGGTTGCGAGCTCGTTATATGATCAAGACAAGCGCTAGAGTAAGTATAATAATTTTTGTTTCATTTATCTTTTTTCAATAATTGTGTTTATTATATTTAATTATATTTATGTATTTATGTATTATAGGATAAAGATAGCATTAATGAGATTACTTTGACTTGAGAGTTTTATCAAGACGAGGAGGTAAATTTTGTATTCCTCTAATTTTATATATTAGCTACGTTGACTTAAACTAATTTATTTCCACTAATTTGTATATTATTTTTAAATTGTGTAGGTGCATGGAAATCAAGAACTTATATTGATCTCTTGATTGTTTTGTTGTTTTTGCCTATTGAACTTTCGAACATGGAGATGATTATAAACTATCGAACTTTTGTCTGATATTTTTTAAACTTCTTATCAAACTTTTATCGAACTTTTATCGAATATTTATCGAATTTTATTGATATGAGGTGTATTGAATTATTTGTCGGACTTGTTCACGAATTTGTTGTTGAACATTAATCGAATAGTTTTTCGAATTTGTTATCGAATCAAACTCGATTCGAACTCGAATCGAATTCGACCATAAATTTTTTTATCGAACTCAAATTCGAATCCCATTTTGAAGTTCAAGTCGAACTTGAACTCAAATTTGAACTTGAAATTTCTAAATGAATTCGAATTCGAACTTGATGATATTCGCTTCGCTTCGATTTGGTTCGTTTACAGCCCTATGTATTAAATGAATTTGATTTATCCAAATTAAATGATAATGCAGTGTCCTGGTTTTGATCAAATAAAGTATAGGGTCCTAATCTAAAAAAAATGAATAAAGTTAAATATTGTATAAATTACGCGCATTTAAAATGAATCTATACATATATTAAGACAAAATAGTGAGATAGACAACGGTTCTGATATAAACCGTTGTCTATCTCATAAGTTTATAAATATATTTTAGATAATAATTTTTGTATACCGGACAATAATTTTGAGTTAATAGACAACAATAATGACACTAATTCTTATCAACATGATATTTCTTTTATATCTGATTTCATAATGGTTTAGATTGAACCATTGTATTTTAACAAACTTTTGCAATTCTTTTTGTTATTTTTATACTTGGAAATTTTAGATTTGTAAAAAAGAAATTATAAATGAGTGGAGGATATGTAATCTACATTTTTTGTCTTATTATTATTATTATTATTATTATTATTATTATTATTATTATTATTATTATTATTATTATTATTATTATTATTATTATTATTATTATGATTATCATCATCATCATCATCATCATCATCATCATCATCATCATCATCATCACCACCACCACTACCACCACCACCACATCCAACATGATTTTAGTATAATTTATAAGTATTATATAATTTACAATAATTTATTTATTTTCTATATCAATTTTATTATCATATAAAATAAACAATTATATTTTTTATACTTGTCATATATTAAACAAATTAAATATTCTTTAATCGTGGGGAGTTATACACTGTTTTGTGTGTGTGTGTGTGTGTGTGTGTGTCATTTGAAATAGTCCAAGTCTTCATAACATAGATTTTCTTTTAGTTCTTAAAATTTATTTATTTTTTAGTGAATTTCATATAATTCCTTCTGTTTTTCTAAAAAATTAAAAAAAAATTGTGTTTAATAAATAGTCTTAAAATTAACCTTCTCAGTTATGTATAATCCATCATAAAAATCTCTTTTGGAGAGAGTGAATTACACTTGCCGAGAAAGAGAGTATGGTTTATTTTATTTTTTTTACAATTTTTGTTATAGATAAATATATTTTATATTACTTGAAAATTATGGCATTTGGTTATACTACTACTTTTTTGCTATTTCGATAATTTCCTATGTTTTGTATTATTTTATAAATATAAATATATTTTATATTATTTAAAAATTATAGTATTTGGTTGAACTACTATTTTAAAATACTTATTATAAAAATAGTATTTTAATCAAATACTATAATTTCAAATAATATAAAATATATTCATGTATAACAAAAATTGTAAAAAAAAATGAGTCATACGCTCTTTCTTAGCAAGTGTACTTCATTTTCTCTAAAAGGAACATTTGTTATGAATTATACATAACAGAGAGGGGTTTTAAACTATTAATTAAAGGGCTTTTTTCATTTATTGGGAAAACGCAGGAGTAATGTGAAATTCATCCTTTTCTTTTTGTTTATCGTAACAACGCAAAATCTATCTACTTTTCTAATTAATGTCCATATTATTTTCTTAATTTTAAAAAATTGGACAACATATATAATTCAAAATGATCAAAATATCACCAATCAAAATAAATGAATTAAATAATAATTCTCGATAAGCGTAAAACATGCATGTATGTATATATATATATATATATATATATATTTATTATGGTTTGGGTCTCTATACTTCATTTGATTAAAATTTGGTAAAAAGCAAATTAATCATCGTTGTATCAAATCGGTTAAAATATTGCTTTGTTGGGGTTTGAGTCGACGGAGGGACTTGATATCAATTAAATTGATAGTACATAAATATTATTTTGCTAAATATATACTAAATATATAAAGTTATATGTTAATAATCAAATATGTTTTGCTCTAGTACAATTGTTATTGGGTCATCTTACATTATACAATGATCCTCTTTGTTTCTTCATCTTGCACCTCAAATTTGGATCAAAATTCACGTTTCATGTGATCTACTAAACACAAACACGTTTATGTCACGTTGCTAATACAAAAGCATAAATTGTACTTTGTTAATTTGTAGTTATGCTAAATTTGTTTTGCGAGTAGATGGGGCCACTTGTTATTTGAAACAAAATATTAAAATTAATGGCTGAAGTTGGACATAAGGACATTATTCTAATATATTTGTTGCATGTTATTGGTGTTTTTTTTTTGTCTATATCATCCTAAAATTAATATTTAAAAAATATATATAGTTCACTAGGCCTAGCCGCCTAGGCTCCAATCCTATAAAATCCAAAAGAATTAATTACACTAAAAATCATCATTTTATCCTTAAATTATAATTATAATATACGTAACAATTAAATGTTTTGATTTATAACAGTAAACATATATGATCCCCTTTTTATAACATTACGTCCAACATTCTTTCTTTTTTAAAACAAAATCGTTCTCATTTAACTGGACACGTGTCAGGCAGGGACGGCTAGAAAAAATTTACATATTTTAACTCCTACAAATTTAAATATTAAGTTATATTAGTTGCGTTTCTAAAAGTGGTATCGTAATAAAAAAAAAATAGAGTCAATGTAGAATTTTTTAGTGCAATATAATTAAAATTGAACATGCATGCGTGTTCTTTAATTTGTGATTCTTTGGAAAATTGCAAGAAGAAAATGTATGGTCTACTTCCTATACCCTAAAAACAAACAAGAGTTAAATGCAACATAACTCCCTTTAACTATTCTCCAAGGTTTACATTGTCTCATCTTTAACTGTTTGATCTATTTAATTTCTCAATTTTTTAAAATGGCTCACAATACTCCTTTTGTGGATTAAAAAATTAACACCATTAACAAACACACATCAATACACATTTTTCTCACACAGACACACTAGAATATTTTCACATACTTCTATACAAAATTTTACAATTAAACAAAATTAGCTATAATTTCATTTTTGATCTCATTAGAATAAGGTCAAAACACTTTTAGTCTCGCATCTGACTTTTTTGTCGTAAGGTTTATTTAGTTGACATTTTTGGTCTCAAATGTTATTTTTTCGACTTTTTTGGTCTCAAATTTAACAACTTACCTCACAACTATTCGGGGATGTTAAATTTTGGAATAAAAAATGTCAAAAAATAAAATTTGAGATAACAAAAGTCGAGAAAATAAAAGTTAAGACAAAAAATTTAAAGATTGAGTTCGAAAAACGTGTAGAGAATGAAAATATGATTGAATATTTTATTGGAAAAATAAAATCAACATGTAATAACTATATTATATCAAGTGATTACAACACACATAATATAATGTTCTCAATTTTTGTGGTCCCAAATTTGGTTTTTTGATTTTTTTTTTGTTCCAATAACATATCCAAACATTTGTGAAGTAAATTGTTAGTTTTAGGGCCAAAAAAAAGTAAAAATAAAATAAAATATGTGACAAAAAATGTTGAGTAAATAAATATTGGGACCAAAAATGTCAAATGCGATACTAAAAGTATTTTGATCCTATTCTAATGAGACCAAAAGTGAAAGTATCCCAACATCATATCCCACAAAATTGCAATAAATTATGGATAATAATTAAAATAATAAGTACAACTAATTTATTAATAACATAATAAACATGTAGTAGTAGTAGTAGTAGTAGTAGGTGGTAGTAGTAGTAGTAGTGGTAGTAGTAGTAGTAGTAGTAGTAGTAGTAATAATCTATTTTATACTTATGAAAATCTCAATCAATCTATTTTATTGGTCCCAAAATTTAAATTTGCCACCTATACCTTTTAGATTGAGTTCGTTTCGTTGATTTATATATGTACTCTATATAGTTCTTTTTTTTTTACTCACACACCCGACCTGTGATATTGAGGAGATTCGAACCCGTGACCTTTGATCTCCAAACAACCTCACTCCACCACTAGGTCATCTCTACCGGGACTATGTACTCTATATAGTTTACAGGTTTATTAGCACGTAGAAACAAAATTTACCCAAAATTACATATGAATAACAATGTTTGCGAATTTCTTTTCATCGCGTAAAAAAGGTAATTAATTAGTTCTTATCACATTTAACTTGTGCATAATATATATGCATGTATGCATGCATGTTAATTGTCCGATTTTCATTAGGAGTGCTATAATTTTTAATTTATCTAGGTACGTGCACCCGGCCCACCTTGTTTTATTCATTATTTTCAAGAATGAATGAAGATTTTGATAATTTGAATTGTTTTTCGTACAATTAATATATAGAAGAATATTCGAAGTAGTTTAACTTGTAAGTGAAATTATATAGCTGTGATAATATTGAAATTTTATTATATATTACACACAAAATTATATGATCAATCAGTTCATGTTCATCAAACAGGCTCTTACTATTCTTTTACGAGTTAAAATATATATAAGGTAACTTACGTCGCCATATATTTCAATTTTCATTAGTTTAAATTAATATTTCAAGAAATTGTGATACTTTTTTTTCCCTTTTAGGACCACTTGCATGTCTCCTCACGTTGCGAAGATAGCAAGTTCTATCGCCCTCCCTCCATTTTATTTTTATTTATTTATTTATTTGCTTTTTAATTGTTAATTTGTTTGTCATGTTCCCTCGATTCTTGAATGTGATATCCCCACGTTTACGACGAGGCGATTTTGCACGAGGGCGACATCCCTGATATTTGTATTGTTTTATTTAATGTTTGTTAAATTCGGGAACTCACGTGATCATTCATGTTGCACTCTTTGTGTTATACTATACGTTGCACTTTTAAATTATAAATTTTTTTCTTGTATTGATTTTCTTCAAAAATAAATTTGTGATTTAGTTCAATTTTATGATTGACTTTTAGGGTTTACCCACCCAATTAGGGTTTATAATTATTTTTTAATATTTAATTTTTAGTTTTCAATTAATAATTCATTATTATGGTTGATTATTTCAAAATTAAATTTTATAATTTATTTTTTTGCTGATAAATATTGATTGATTGTTTATATGCAATAATTAATTTTTATTTTATAATAAATATTATTAAAATTATAAATATAATAGTGAAACAAGGAGTGAAACATGAAGAAATGCAACATGAAATTTGAATCATCCGAAACTAGGGTTGAATTAAGGATTTGAAATATGAATTTTAAGAATTAGGGCTTCGTATATTTTTCTAGTTTTCTTTTTTAATTGTTCAAAATATTAGTTTGAGATTGTTTACTTAATATTAACTTATCATTTCATAATTTCTCACTTTCCACTTTCCACTACTGATCCACGTACTCTACATCTACTTAAAACAATTAAATAAATCGCAAAAGCTTTTAAACTATGTAGAAAGTAGAAGCCGAACATAAATTATATATTTATTAAATTAATATAAAATTTAAGTTAATGGTGAATTGTGATTTAATTTCATTATATTTATTTTTTATAATTTTTTATTTGAAATTATTTATTTATTTTATTCACGTAATTTATTTTATAAATTATATATGGTGAAATTATCGTTTTATTATTTCACCACTCATAATTATGAACAATGAATTATATACAATTTCTATGATTTGTATGAATTTAGTATTCCAAATTTTATTGCTAATAAATTTAATTTCAATTAATTAGTAAGTTTAGAAAAATTCCTTCAAAATTTATTTTATTCATATTATTATTTCCAATTATTTATTTCAATAAACAATATTATTCTTTTCTATTTAATTTGGAAAAAAGAGCTAGAGAAAGACGAAAGTGTATAACGGTGTCAAAATTAAATCATTTCACTAAAGAAAATACGAAGAAATGGAAACGGTGTTGTTTCACTATCACAACTATAAAAAATGGAAACTAAATGCATAAATGTTGACAATAATCTCACCATAAACAAATTGGAATTGCTAATTAAATAGTTGCCCTCCTCAGTCCTTCCAACCGACCACACTGACCGATCGAATGGTGGTCAGTGCGAACCATCGACCGATGGTATTTCGCATTTTTGGGTAACCGATCGACCACCATCGGTTGGGGCATGGTTGGTTCGGTTGCTGACCACAATCAGGTCGGTGGTCAGTTGGCCATCCCCCCACGGTTCAATGGTGTCGGGTTGAGCATTTTCGATTGAATCCTACTTGAACCGACCAATTGTTCACCTCTAGTTGATAAGGCTGGATAGATAAATTTTATCCGAACTTATTAAATTTTTGCTTCATATGATAACATCTCATGATAGATTATCAATCATGAATGGCATCACTCATTTGAGTGATCATAAGCGATCACCGTACCACAATATTGGGGGTGATTATTTTTATTCCATTATTGATTAAAGTTGAAACTACACAACTATCTATCAACTTTAATAATTATCAATTTAAATTTTATATGAAGGGCAATTTAGGTATATATTCACTTACATTTTAATCATAATCCTTCTATTCAAATAAAATATTGACAATCTATCATAAATAATTAAAATCACAATCAAGCAATTCAAACATATGATTATTTTTATCCGAACAATACAATTTCACTATATCCAATCAATTTTATTTTATCTCATCCACTGAATCAAACGGGACCGAAGACATCTTGAAGAGTACTTATATTGTGATATGTAATTAATGTTGATATTAAAATATTACTATGGAGTAAAATTTTTATAGAAAATAAAATAAAAATCGTAGCACTATTTTTTAAACACATGCAAAGCATATACATTCATATAATGTAATAAAAATGCGTTTATATAACATATTAGATTGAAATTAATCAAAGGAGGTACCGGGAGCGGGGATGGGATCCTCTATTCTAAATTTGGTGTTCCACTCCGTATTCCACGATTAAATTTACAAGTTTAATAATAGATATTGCAAAAATAAAAATGAATTATAACATAATCAACCTAGTCACATTTATCAACAAAAGATTGAAATTTAAAAAATTTTAAATCATATTTTTATAATAATCAACCATAATAATCATTTCTTTGAAAATTAAATACTAAAAAAAATTATAAATCCTAATTGGGTGGGGTTAATCCTAAAAAATAATTATAAAATTAAACTAAAACATAATAAATTAAAATTGATGAAAATATGGAAGAAAAATTTATAAATTTGATCATGAAATACTAGTTGGAACACCAAATTTGGAATAGAGAATCTCATCCGCCATGTGCGCGTGCCTCCAGTCGAGTAGAGATCTTCTCTAGTCTCAACTTTGTGTGCCAATATTAAAATTATATATTGTTAATAATTTTTTTTATAAAAATAAAATTTATTATATTTTAACTAATCATAGTTAATATTTATTGCTAAAAATTAAAATTTTAAAATATTACATGCATACCCTAAGTTTGGAATAATCAATCCCAAAAATGAATTATATTACTAAAAAAATAAAAATTAAATATTAAAAAATAATTATAAATCCTAATTGGGTGGATTAAACCCTAAATAATAATGTAAAATTATATTCTACTAAAAGAAATTAAAATTAAAAAAAATTAAAGTTTAATAAGTGATTAACACATACAAATTGGGATTAGAGGATTTCAAGTGCCTCCAGCCACGGTCAATTGGAGTAGAGATCCTCTAGTCCCACTTGTGTGTATCAATCGTGTGCCACCATTAAAAGTTTATATTGTTAATAATTTTTTTATAAAAATAAAATTTATTTTATCATAACTAATCATAATTAATATTTATTGTAAAAAAATTAAAAATTTAAAAAATTATATACCTTAAGTTTGGAATAATCAACCCCAAAAATCAATTATATTAACTAAAAAATAAAAATTAAATATGAAAAAATAATTATAAATCCTAATTGGGTGGAATAAACCCTAAATAATAATGTAAAATTATATTAAATCAAAAGAAATTAAAATTGAAGAAAAAATTAAAAGAAAAAATAATAATTTTGAGGTGTGGCATACGGTTGGAACACACAAGTTGGGACTAGAGGATCTCAAGTGGGTCAATTGACCATCAATCTCATTTTCCATTCAGTTTGTCCACGTCAAGTATGTTGAATATGCCATATGTCAACACACATATAATATATATTAATAAAAAAAAGATATATAAGCATGATTTAATATGCCATGATAACTCCAAAATTATATTTACATCTCATATTATTCAAAATAACATTATAATACTCGAACTATTGAACAACTACTCAATTATTGCTAGAGCTATTTTCGGCACTTAAGAAATGATATATGACAATTCTTTTCTTAGTGAATATTTTAGACTCCATTAGATCCAAATTATCCAAATCACAACAAAACTTGTCATGTGTTATTTTTAGACAATGTAGGAGAATAAGTCCGATAATAATTTTGAGTAGTTTTTCAATTGGTGGAGCTAAAATGCTATTTCGAATAGTATGGATATAATTACAATTTTGTAAATAGTACGAAATATCAATATCTATTTAAATTAAAATAATAAAATATAACCTAACTCCTCCGTGTGAGCGACGCGAGCTGCTCAAATCTGAGGCTTAAAAAAAGTAGAAAGAGTTACTGTTTTTGAGTTCCATGCACATGCTGTATTATTTTTTTCCACACGTACAAAAAGGCAGATTCGAATCAAGAATCACAATTCACAACAGATGGCTTAGACCTTTAAAAAATGATTCAACTTAATTTGAACAATGTGATTAATTAATTTACAGTTAAACACGTGATGATGATCTAATAAATTTAATTAAGCCAAAACCTCTGTTTTATTGAGCACTCTCTTTGCAGTTGCTCTAAGAGGGCAATTCGAGCTCACAAAACTGTCCACCAAATGTAGATAGGTCTTCAGATCGTGACACGTGGCGACTCCTCCATTGCAGAGATGCGGGCAATCCTTGCTGCTCAGCCTCAGCTCCTTCCCTATCTCTGCATACACCCACTGCGTGTCTTCTACGCATTTCTGCACCCAACTCGACAGCCTCGTCTCCTTCTTCAACCCTCCGTTTTCCGACATCTTCGCCTTCTTCTCCTCGTCTATCACGAACCCCGGCACTTTCGTTATCGGATCATCGGAGTTCACGATTCTCAGCACTTTCGTCCCGCTCTTCTCTAGCTGGCTTCGAAAGCTCTTGTTCCCCACTCTCGGCCCTCCGAACGACACCACCGTCACCAACGGCGCCTGCTCGAACGTCGTCGTAATGTCTTGCGCCGTCAGCGTCGCCAGCGCCGCGCCCAGGCTGTGCCCGGTCACCGTTATGCTCAGCCGCTCGCCGCGGTATGCATGCAGGATTTTTTTAATTTCCCCCCTCACCGAGTCTTGCAGGCTCACACCTCTGTCGGTGCTCGACGTGTAAAGGCTCAAAAATCCACTCTGGACCATTGACCGACACCTGTCTGGTGCCATGTCATCGGGAAGGCACGTCAGGGTGGCTCGTAGGTTCTCGAGCCACTCCATACACGTGGCGGTGCCGCGGTACGCGACCACCACATCGCGCCTCCCCAGCCTCGCGATCTCGTCCTCGTCCTCGCACACCGCCACATACCCGATCCAGCTGGACTGAGTGGACACCCAGCTGGGCAGCCGCTCAGTCCAGTCCGGCAACTGGACCCCGCACGTGGCGTGTAGGTCGCTGGTCACCCTGTAACCTTTATTGGTTGCCGCGCATGGGTCCAGTATCGAGGCCCGGGGACATGTACACGTGGCGTACGTTGGCGACGTCGTGTCGAAGTCGAAGCAGCGGTATGCTGCTTCGACGAACTCGCCGTACCGGAGGATCTCATCGCGGAGGTCGTCGTCGAGGGGATCGAGCAACCCTTCCCAGTTCTTGATACCTTGAAACTCCATCCACTTGTCGCGGAGGCTGGCGGCGCTAGAAGAGAGGGTTTGGCCGGAATCGTCCCACGACTTTGTTGACATGCTCAATTTAGTGGCGGTAGTTTTCTCCGGCCACCGCAAGGTGGTTGCGCTTTGGGTAGAACTCGCCGAGAGCATATTGCATGGCCTTAGAACTCCGGTGGCGAGCTTCATTTTTCAATTTGTTGATGAATGGAAAAAATGTGTAGTGTTATATATTGTTATTATTATTATTATTATTATATATATGTTTTTGTTAGATGCTACAATTAATTAGTTTGGCTGCAGTTTGAGAAACTAATTTATACTGATATTGGGTGGGGTAGGGTTCGGACGGTGCGTTGGATATTGCCACTTTGGTCTCATATATAGATGTGGATTTTCGTGCGACAGATTTGTGGGGACAGTAGAGTATTCTTAAACTTGTAACTGAAAAACGTTTTATGTTTGGATATATTTTCAAATTAATTTAACACCACAAAAAATATATTGGATATTTAATATTACATTCAACGAGTTTCACCAAATCAAGAAATATATAGCATATATATATATATATATATATTACATTAGAAATCATTTATGTATTGAATATTAATGTACTCTAATAGGGTAAACAAGATTTAATATCTCATACTGCCGAATTAATTTGTAATACTATACCTATTATCATTTTGAAATGACATTTTAATACTCGAACTGTTGAAAAATTAATAAAAACTAACATCGTATTCGATGCCTGAAAAATGAACTAAAATTTATGAATTGAATTAATCATTTTGATAGGTCTTGAAGCACATATAAACTTTTTCAGGTGCTGAAAAAATAATTCCGATATTAGTTTTAATTAATTTTTCAATAGTTTAATTATTAAAATGTGATTTGGAATAGTGTATACATGTAACAGAATTGTAAATTCGACAATTGTATGAAATATATGAGTTGATTTCCCTAGAGTACCTACTAATATATATATATATATATATATATATATATATAATTAATGAATAGTAAGTTAGAAACATAAGTAAAAAAATTCCACTTATGTGATATATACCAAATACAATAATATTTAAATAAATAAAAAATTGTATAATGAGTTCTTTGAGTTGCAGAACTGATTTTCACATCCTCTACTTGAATTGCTGATATTAAAATACTGTTTATGACCAATTAATAAAACATGAAAAATAGAAAAACTAAAAACAAAGAAAAAACAATTAGATAGTTCACGGCCTATATAAATCCATACAATGGTATCGAATACTCGTAATTAATTAATGGATTTGAATGGTTGACAACGGTTTTTGTTAAAAACCTAACATTGATTGAAGAAAATGATAGGTGCAAGTTTATATAGCTCAAAATAATTCTCCCTTTATAAGCTGATTTTGCGAGGTTAAGTTAGACTCAATTATTTCTAATATGATATTAGAGTTAACTCAGCTTTAATGTTCGGTGCCCCAATATTGTTGCGATTTCTCGCATAGTTCTAATTTGCATATTGGTTGGAAAACGTAATATGTACCACTTTGTTACGATTTCTAGCATAGTTTCACTCTGCACATTGGTTGAGACCTCATAAGTCAATTGGTTGGCGCCTTATAAGCTAATTGGTTAAGAAAAGACATTGGTTGGGACCTTATAAGCCGATTGGTTGGAAAAAGTGGCACGTTGTAGCAATTTCTGGCATAGTTCCACTCTACACACTGGTTGGGACCTTTTATAAGCCAATTGATTGGCGGAAAGACATTCGTTAGGACTAAGCCTATTCGTTGTAAAAAGTGGCATGTGTCACTTTATATAGGTGAGAGTAATCATCTCTTTATAAACAAACTGATTTATTGAGAAAAGTTATAAGCCGATTGATCTGATTGGTTGGGAAAAGTGATGTGTCACTTTATATTGGTGAAGATAATCTTCCTCTTATAAGTCAATTTTGTAATGGTAAGTTAAACTCAATATCCATTTCTAAAATTCTAAAGATGGACAATCTGGACAATCATCGCATCGATCTATTCATAAAATGAATTGCAATTGAATTCAAAAATCATTGTCCATTCGATAGGCTGCACATACAACAGTTAAGACCGCCGTCGATTCAACAACATGATTTTCATAGGCCACACATGATAAACAACAGTTTTTTAATGTTGTCTATTTGACTGATGATTTTGAGATTAATAAATCATACACAAAGGGCGTTTACTTTGGGGGATGAATTATATAAATTAGATTGATAAAAATAATATAGCCTATCCACCTACATTTTAATGGATTGGACAATTTTAAAGTTTAAATCTTTTTCAAATGATCAATCTTATACATTGTCAATCTAATATATTCAATTTATCACCCAAAGTAATATAGCATCGTCATGAATTCCTTCGTGAACACTACAAAAAATGATCTTTAAAGACAAGATTATTAGCAAGGAAAAATGTCATCACTTAAATTAATTCACTTTTATTTTAGGGTTTATTAACTCCATTTTAGATATAAATTTATATTTATTTTAACCAAATCAAATCAATTCATTTTAAATTTAGGGTTCATTAATTTTATTTTAGATAAACTATTTGAAAAAAAAAATAGAAAAAAAAAATTCTGACGGGGGCTTGATGCCCACGCGCCGTCCAACAGTACCGCAAATAATGGAGTTGTGCATGTAAGTGCTTCTCAATTAAAAATCATTTTAAATAACAACAATGTCGACACAAAAAATATCATTAGAAATGACATGTAATAATTATAGACGACATGTCGTTACTCGTTACTTAAATCTATTATTACTGACGACAATTCGCTAATAAAAAATAGCATTAATTAATCAATTTTTTTTATTTTACTAATTACTTTACTACTTATAAACACAAAGATTAATTAAATGTCACTATACAAATTTCCAATCAACAAACGTAGGACGGTAGTAAAATATGAGGTGCATATCTATCTTCATTTTTTCATTCGAACTTGAAAGACATGTTCTTATGATTTTCTACACAAACAACTGAAAAATCTTCTGACAAGTGTTCTATTTTCTTCCTCTTCTTTTCTCTCTCCTTTCGAAAGTCAGCGTAGGATTTCGAAGTACATTTAATAGTGATAATAATAGCACAAAGCTTGGTTAGTGAAGATTGGAAGCCTGAAATTTGGTTTCCAAAAAAGAAAAGAAAAGAAAAAAAAGGAAATTACAGTCAAAAATAGTATCTGTATCAGTGGATCAGCATCAACAGAAGTTGAAGAAATTGACTGGAGGGCCCCACCAAGTGTAAGGAATTGAAATTAGCCAATTGAGAGAGGTTTCCGACCAGAAAGACGGCACGTGCGACCCAGGACGACACGCGTAAATCAAGACCACCGATTTTACTTCCAACCTTTGACAAATTAATCATAACTGCGTACCATTCATTCCCCTCTCTTTGTTATTACACGAATTTCATATTTTTCTTGCCATTTCGGTTTGAAAAAAGAAAATCCTGATTTATGTTTATTCTGTCTCCGAGGAAGAAGTAAACGTCGAGGTTTACTGGGAAATTATATGTTATCTCATGAGGTGTTATCAACGATCATAACGATGATCTCGTCAACATGTGATAGTTGTATTTATTATGAGCTAGTTATGTATTTACTTATTTTAAAATAAAATAAAAATCATAATTTTTACATGTTAATATCTTTATGATTGTGAGTACGTAGCATATTCGATCCCATGGAGTAGGATATAATTTCTCACATTTACTATATCGAAAATCGGATGAAATTAAATCATATATGTTCACAAATCGTGTTATATCCTTTCTTCTTTTATTAAAATAAAATATGCATTAAATTTACCCATATGTTTTACACGTTAAATATATACATTCTAATTTTATATACATAGCTTGCATCCATGTAAACATGTATAACTAGTTCATGATCAAGAAATTAAATTAAATCCTCATTATTTTTGTAATCTCTAAAAACGTATATATATTAATTATGCCTATCAGAATTATTATCCATAAACCCGAGAAAGTCTATGTTATAATATTACCCATGGGGTACGTACACTATTCACAATTACAATTAATCTCTGCATCATGTGGATATTTCGAATATTTTTCTTTTAAACAAATAAATACACGACAATTTACATAACTGACTTAATGACTACCTATTGAGATCTTCTTGTTTATGGATAGTACACCGTAAGATACCAAATACATAATTTTGAATAAAACACACATTTCCGTTAAATTAAAAAAAAAAAATGTCATGGTTAGTTACTGCTCTCTCCGTTCCAATAAGATAAGGTGATTGGTTTCACAAGGATTAAAAAAATAATTGGAAAGGACAATTAATCAAAAACTTCTTAACATGTCCCTATTTATTTATTTTTAACAATGAATTAATGTAAACATATTAATTAGGAGTATATATATTAGTAAATTAGTTAAATATGTATAGAAATCAACCTATAGATTGGGACATAAAAAAAAATATCTATCTTATTAGAACTGAGCTGAGAGTAATTCTTTTGAATTAATAATAAGTTATTTAATAATCAAGAATGCCAGCTCACCATATACACATTTGGACGGAACAAGTGGAATTGAGTTACGTACTAACGTATAGTAAACAAGTGGAATTGAGCTACGTACTAACGTATTACTATACGTTTCTTTCAAATATCTGGGAGCAAAGAAATAACAATATTCACAATTATTTGAATTTTGAAAGGGCAAAAATAATATATATATATATATATATATATATAGAGAGAGAGAGAGAGAGAGAGAGAGAGAGAGAGAGAATGATTCAATGAATTGTGTTCGATTTTAGGCATCTCACGTGGCAAACGGGGGATGAAAATGAGTCGTACGTCACTCATCTTATAGGAAATCAGAAATTAAGAAAACGTTTTCGCGCATATTTTTTGGGTAACTTTTTCAAATTTAAAGAAGTTCTAATATATCTCTGATTCACGAATATTAATTTTATAAATTATAATGTCAAAATATATGTGTGTCAGTATTGAATGATACAATGCATCACGATTAAATAACAACATATCATTGTGTGTTTCAATACGTATCAAAATTATAGATTAAAATTCATATTTATATAGTATTTGATGGTATTGTTGGAAAAGATAATATTTTAATATTTAAAAAATAAATTAATAAAAAATAGAATTTTACATCATATAAATCTAACATAAAATTAAAAATGAATTATAGTGATTGAGTTTTGAAAATGTATATTATCTATGATTAATTATGTTCTGAAAATTCGTATATTATCGAATCAAGATAGGGTGGAAAGCTAAATTTGATCTATATATATTTTGACTATTCATTATTAACTATGAATTGAAAATATATAGTAATTAATTTCTATCATTCATTAATATAGTATATTATAATATAATATGACTTGCCCAAAATATTAATATTTGATATGAAAAACAAATTAGAAATTAACATTAAAACTAAATATTATGATCACATATAAAAATAAAATGAAAATGTTTTTTAATATTTAATTAAAGTATTATATAAAACTTTTGATCTATTTTATTTTGGTATATTATAAGCATATTATGAATATATCATTATATATTAGATAGATATGATAGATAACTTAATATTTTTTGGTTCATGTGTGTAACTTCTCAACGTATATAGTTTCTAAAAAAACAGAAAGGGAAATCTACTTTAGGGCGATGAATTTAAATTGAAATCTGAAAAGTAAACAAATTAGAAAAAGAAAAAAAAAAGGAAGGGAAATCTGAAGTTGGATAGCAGTATTCCATCCGGAGAGTTTAAATTGGAAATCTGAAAATAATAAAATTAGAAAATGGGGAAAAAAGTTAGAAGAAAGCATAATTGAAGTTAATTGGGAAATCTGAAAGTAATAAAATTAGAAAATGAAAATAAAAATATAAATAGAAGAACGCAAAATTGAAGTTGGCACTTGGCAGCTAGCAAGTTCCAATCTTAGATGAGTGATTATATCAATTATGACCAAACGTATTAAACCAATCTGGCATAAGCACATTTTCAAATTTCATTGACAAAGAAATTGTTTTATAAGAAATATTTTACTCATATTTTTTATTTACAATTTTATCACTGCAATTTTACTTTAATAGATAGATAGATAGATAGATAGAGATGTGGTTTATTTTTATTTTATAGGGATAAGTTATAATGAGGACTACTCTTTGTGTGAGAAATAGGAACCAATCATGACCTTTCAATTTGTATGGATGAATGGTTGAGATTAAAATTAGGAAATATATCATAATATCAATTTAATAGATAAATTATAAACAAAATAATATTAATATAATTTTATATCTATAATAATATGGAAATATCCAAATAAATCTCCATATCTTTTTTTTCTCTCCCTCTCTCTCTCACGTCCTCTCTCTTTCTCTCTCATAGTCATCGACCATTGTTCAGTCACTGCAGATCACCTTCTAAGTTACGAAATCGACATAGCACCAAATTTAAACATTCTAACCTACAAAATTTAATATCATAAGCAATAAATTCCTCATTGTTTAAGAACATTCAAAAACTCATGGTATACATTGATCGAAAATAAGAAATTTGATTGCATTTTATATAATGTTGCAATGCATGTTATTAACAATTTTATTTATTATTATGTACCATTTCAATGATTATAATATTATAATTTCTTAAATTTCTGCCAGAAATAATTCGTTGCTTGTTTTGTAACATTTTGTTGTTTCTCAAATAACATTTCATTGCATGGTGCGTAACAATTCGATTTTTTTAAAAATAGTATATATGATGACAATTGATGCTTTATTAAGTGTTGTATGTTACTTATTTATAAGAAAATCATCGCTTACCCATAAAATTTTAAAAAAATTATAATGATGGGATATCTAATCATTGCTTATGTACAATCAATACATTGCTTGCAAAACACTAAATTATTACTAAATTCATATCAATAGCTCTTATAGCCTTATGGATTAGAGATTTTTTTTAAAACCCATAAATAATTCATTGCTTCTATTGTGACATTTTATCGCTTCTCAAATACCATTTCATTGCACAATGTGTAACTTTTTATTTTAAAACAAATAATATAAGATGACAATTTCTAAATGATTCGTAACAATCAACAAATAAGAAAAATGAATTAATTAATTTCGAGCACACATTATTTTTTGCACAACAAAAAAATACAAAAAATAACAAATATATAGTAAATGAATCATAAAAGATAAAAAAAAATATATAAGCGGGTGTTGGTGGATGATAAAAATTGTGGTGAATGAAATTGAAAAATGAAGAACCCCGATAAAAACCGTAGAGAAGATAAAACAAATAAAAAAATTCTACAAAATAAAACATAAAATCACTTTGTAGTGGGAGAGAGAAATAAGAAAATAAAAATAAATGTAGATATGATTTGACCTATTATTGTGGGATTGGATTATCAAATCACTATAATTATCTAATTAAAAAAATTATAATTAAAAAGAAATATTAAATATCAATCTAAATCTGCACCATTAATTTTAATAGATCTAATAGCTGTAAATAGTTCATATTTCTCACCCAAATATGCGTTCTCATTTGAACCAAATTCTATATATTTTATATATATACTTATATAAAGTTATATTTTTTTTATTAACTGCCGAAATTGCACATCATTTATCAAATTTTATAATTTTCGCATGACCTTTATAACATAACAACTAAGAATTAAATCATAATTTTTCAAATTTTCACAATTTTAACATCCCTACTTATTTTTCGGCAAGACATGTCCATGTATACAATATTTTTTGGTATATTTAAACAATGTTGTTTTAAAATGTTATTGGGTATGATTAAATGACATCGTTTAATTCATAATTCCTAGGTTTATTTAAACTTTCGAAATATAGGGGCTTGGCCACTTGTTGTAACAGTCCGGTCCCGAGATAGGGATTTATGAGTGGGGACGGGGTGTTATTATGGGATTAACGAATAAAGATGGGGGATTTACCAAGAAGTTTAAGAATCAAGACGTGCCTTGGAAGTTATATGGAGATGCTCGGGTTTACTTGGATTAAAAGAAAACATGCTTAAGCGGAATGAAACGGCTAATTAATCAAATACCAACTTGTTAGACCTTTTGCAGGTGAGCGGAGGTCATACTCAAAAACAGAGATAAACATAATATGCATCTTATAAGTATTAAATCGTTTCTGAGGAGATTATTCATAGAGTCTTGCTAAATATAATAGGATTTAAACAGAATTGAAGAGAGTGTATCAGAGTAACGGATCACAAAGTGGGATTTCATGGAAACACTAGATAATAGCAAAAATAGTCTTGGCAGCCAACCCACATTCACAGCCACCAGCATCCTCAGCATCTCAACCTGAAAATATTTGAAAAGAGGGGGCATGAGCACTAATGTACTCAGTGGGTTTTAGCGAAAATGATTTTATAACTTTTCAAGATATCCAATGCTTAATAGACGGTATACGGAGAGCAAAACGCAAAAGCCCTCTCCGTATCCGTAAAACCTTTTCTTTTCTTTTGGGCCCAACTTGGCTCAAACCTGTCGTCAACTGTACCCTTAGGCATGCCATAGGATAGAAGAGGGGTTACCTCAAATATCCGAACGTGTTTGCGAGGGAAAAACCCAGCAGTGACTACCTTAATAGTTCTGAGCTCGAATCCTGCTAAAGTGGATGCTAAGTTCCATCTCTTCCTATTCTTGCTAACATGATCAAGCTTAGAACAATGTCTAATGCTAATACCTTATCACTACCTGATCTCGGCCTACAAAGGGTTAAAGATACCCTAACAAGGCAATCCTTAATCTTTAACTATACGAGCTTTAACGAAGCATAAGCATTCAAATACGAGAAAATGAACGCGGATAAACATCGATTGCAAGTAGAGCAATACTAAACACCTCATGATAGTATAAATTGTAAATAAACAATTCTAGCATATCTAAACATACTTGAGAGCTCACTTAACTTATACTAGCTTTCTTTACTTTATTTATCCAAATAATAATTCAGCATAATCACGCATATAACTCCATTTATTCCTTTCCTTGTACAGAGATCAAACAGGCTAAGCAAAAATACTTTATTGGATATCTCATTTGCCCTAACATGCTTCTAGAGCTTATTAGCTCAAACTTTAGATGAGTATAGATTTACCCACCTTGATTACGGGACGGAAGATGAGGCAACGAGCTGGTGATCTTTCTCAGTATTCCTCCGAGGCTCGATTCCTCCTACAAGAGTTGATTTGTCGACTTAGAAGCCTTCTTCGAAGATTTCTAATAACATGATATTAAATAACACCCGACTAATACCCCCTTAGCTAGGACTTAACATGGATAGCACGACTTTGACTTATTAAGGGTCCGAAAAGGATTTATTTTATTTATGGAATTTCTCGAATTGATTTTCTAAATTTTTTTGACGGAAAAGATCTTTGAAATTTTCTCGAAATAAATCGGAGAAATCTTGAAAAATATTCTTAGTTTAAACTTGAGAATTACTCAGAAAAAACATGACTCGAAGAAAAACTCGAAAAGTCAGAAGGACGAGCGTCGGACAACACGGGGGGGGGGGGGGGGAGAGACGTCGCGCGCCGGTGTCACCTCCCGCGCCCGCGCAACCTCCGCGCCCGCGGGGTCCTGGGCCGAGGGAGGCGTCGCGCGGCCGCGCACCCCCCCGCGGTCGCGGGACCTATTTCTCTCTCTTCCTGGGCGATCTTCAACTGGGTTCTTCGTGTTCGTCGATTCTCGACGAACGCGAAGAACGCAAAACCCGAAATTTTCTGAAAACAACGTGCTTGAATTTATCATGCAACAACATGCTTTAACTTTAAAAATAATTTTGGCATTATAACGGCATAAACACGATAATCCTCCGGAATAAATAAATATGACTCGAACGGATTTTTAACGGAATGAACGAGGCTAATCTTCTAGAATAATAACATAAATAAAACGAGAAATATAACGTAAGCGTTATTATTTTGGAGCTTCAATAAGAATCGAAATGTAACTCTAGACGAGAAATAATGAAGAACGCGAAGAACGTAAAGAACGAAAAGTAAATGCGGAATTTTAAAGACGAAAAAGAAATGGAATTGAGACCGACGAACAAAAATGGACGGTGTTAGGTACGTCGAAGGAATGTGGTTAGCTCGACGTCTCGTCGAGTCGCAACGGCGGCAGAGCTGCCTGCTACGATTTCAACGGCACCCCTAGCACATTCCCTCACCGCATCCCTTCCACGCCACTCCGCTCGTCGTCTTGCAGAACACTCACGAAGAACGCTTTTTACTTCGACAGAACTTTCTCGGCTTTCAAAGCTTCTCACCCTCTCGATTTAGAAGTGAAATAGATGACAAATGAGCAATGAAAGCTAAAGGGGTGATGCTTTATTTATAGGAAAAGCTTTGGCTTCCCTTGGAAGCCATTGCTGTGCAGGAATACTGCAAAAGTTACCCCGGGTTCGGTTAAAAGCTGCTTTATTCGATGTCGAGGTCCAAATGACTTCAGACACGAAATCTAAAAATACCAGGAGACTCGTTGGCTCGAATACTAGTAAACCAACTTGTTTTGTGAAGAAGACGGGTTCGTCAGAAGGAAGACGAGCAAAGATTCCCTTTTTGGAATTACTTTTACTATTCACTCAGACTGACAGATTTGGCTCCCGAGCGTTCGATTGATCTCAAAATGACAATCCGTGAACGCCAACGGTATCCTTGAGTCATTTCCCATAAGAGGGGCCTGACAGAACTGGACTTGGATTAACAAGGAGGATTTCGTAAATTTCTCAAAACACGAACGCACACAAAAGTTACTATTCATTCTTCTGATAAATGCGTTTTTCATCACCGGGAACTCAAATGACTTCAGAATTAAAATCTGAAAACACTGGAATACTCCTTGAGTTAATACCTTTCTAACGAGACCACGGATGGTCATAAAATAGTTAAAATCACATTTCTCCAAAAAGGCGATCTGACTCCTAAAGTCGTGACTGACATCCAACCTTAATTAAATTCCTTCTTTAATTAATTAATTATTATTAACAATTCTCTAAACCTTACTCAGAAATCTGGGGTATTACACTTGTGGGTGCTGGGAATAATAATGTTTTTGACATGATCTTGACAAACTTTGGAATTAGACCTTCCATAAGAAATGAAAAGACGAATTACAAACGAATCAAAATAAAAATAAAATACAGAATGGAACTTAAACTGGACTATTTATGTGTTCCTAGATTCATTCTGAACATTTTCAGGAACTGTAACACCCAAACTTGTCTTGAACCGTTCAGGATTCATCATCAATGAACTTAAACCGTTTCAAATTCACCTTCGTCGAACTTGAACATCCAAATTGGCAATCTTCTTTGACATCGTTCATGTTCCTGGATTCGTTTCTGAACATATTATCTCTATCAATTGTTATCATGCATTACAATGCTTCAGTCCTTGAATGTGTTTAACTGAGACACAAAACAAGCAGAAGAGGAGACAAGAATTGACATAAACACACGAGAACAAACTCGCATTGTCTGGAACAGACACAACTTGATCTAGAACAACTTTTGAAACATATTGAATCACTGAATCCATATGTATAAATGGTAATTGGTTCAACTTCCTGTTCTTAGATAGGAAACATCTTGTACAGATTATGAAACAAACTTAAAACGTCTTGGACAGAATCTGGAAACAAATAACAATCTAGGATGGGGATGAAATTAGCTGAGTCAAGAAGATCTCTTTCCGCTAGATAATTACGTCCTGGCTAGTTCTCACGGCATTTACATTTGTCCCCAAAGATAAAATGACTTCGTCTTACCCGGTAGTAGCACCACAAACCGGTAGGCTCTATCGAACTAGACATTGAGAGAATTCGAAGCCAATGAGACTCAATTAATATTGCAGAATGTAGAGACTTCGTTTAAGAGAACCTAATAAGTTCTCATTATAACTCTCTACAACCCATAGACTTTCCTACCATTCTCTTCCAATTCTACACAACAAAGCATGCAAGAACACCTACTTATAAGCACACATTCCACCTCATTTAAGATTAGGGTTTGGGCATTCAAACCATTTTTAGTAATGATAGTCTCAACAACTTCAACTCATTAATTACATAAGGAGTGGGATCATCCATTACTTCAACTCATTAATTTCATGAGGCGTGGGATCATCCACTACTTCACCTCATTAACTTCATAATGAGTGAGACCACTCCATTACTGCAGTTGTAACTCCACCACCATAAGTAGATTCAGTTACACTCCAGAAAATCAGGAGTCACATATGTAAACACCAATGGATCGTACACCGAACTATCCCTGGATCTGTTCCTAACAGATGACCCGATACTTGATCTGAATTGACTATGATTGATTTTGGCTAGACCCAAATTCAACCAAGTCTAAATTAAAGTTCACCTAACGACTAATGCCAAAACACAAGACTTGTCATTGTAATTGTCACTATAATTGTTCATGTCCCGAGAATGGGAATGAAAATTGGCATAGTTGAGCTCGAGCATGTGGACTCAAAGCCCGCATACTTGGTACACATTAGATGTTACACTTAAGTGATTACACATTTAATTAAAACCTTAATCATCTTAGGTTTTGATTGTGGGATCTCTCAAACGTAACACAGTACATTTTCCCATGGCATAAATGTCGTTTTCACGTGATCAACTTAACGATGAATTTCTTACTCACCGAAAATTGGGGTTTGAGAAACTAAAATACTATGATTATCTAATTCAACATAGATAAATCATACACCATTTAATTCTTCAAAAGTTAAATATTTTGGCCACTAAAAATCGAATAAGATGAGACTAACAACTCACTTTAGTTTGTTAACCATAAGATGGACAAATTGAAAGAAAACATTTCGGCCACAAGGTGATACACACGAATTTCAATGAATTTTAAATTAAGATTTTGACATCAATACGATGTTAATTCTCAAAATTTGTTGGGGATTTTTAAGCTCAAGGAATGGTCTTTTTCGAAGCGAGCTCAATTTAGCATTCTGACAATTTGTGCCGGATCGAGTAATTAAGTCATGAAGGTGCGGTGATGGACTAGAATGATATGGAAGGTGATGTGATATAAGGTGGGATGGTGCTCAATCCAGTTCAAGTGCCCTTGGGACCAATTACAAGATCTAGAGCAAAAAAATTCAAGAAAATTTTAAATGAGCTTATTCCAGAAATATGGATCGAAGAATTGTCCAAGATGCCCGTTAAAGGTGTTGGGCTCGTCTCTAGCAAAAACTCTAATTAGATGTCGCTGATCTCCCATATTATTTAGGAGCCCTATTTTAATTAGAAAATTTATTTTATTATTTTAGTTAATTTCGAATTAGATTAGGATTAGAATTATGGTTTCTTATTTTTGGCAGATTTGTTTCCTTATTCTTTTAGGACTCGTTTGCTATACGGTATGGTATAAGATTGAATGTTTGAACCATATAATTGGAAGAAAAATTAATGAAAAATTAAATCAATACATAATTTCATACGTGCTACAAACCTCAGAATTAATTATAAGAACTACTCATACATAATGAAATCTAAAATAAAGAAAGAAATAAAAAAAAACTAAAAGACATAATTAAAATTACAAAATATTAAAAGAACCATAGTTGAATTATGTAAAAGAAAACTTCAATCTTCAAAGTTGTAGAGAAAACATCTGTCACGCCGATGTAAAATCTAAAATAAAACTGAAATATAATGAAAAATAGATCCCTGATTTCATCCAAGAAGAG
This sequence comes from Perilla frutescens, assembly GCA_026008535.1. NCBI lineage: Eukaryota > Viridiplantae > Streptophyta > Magnoliopsida > Lamiales > Lamiaceae > Perilla > Perilla frutescens. Next base: position 39,213,396 of record BRKX01000012.1, read on the forward strand.
CCCTTAAATAGTAGAGGAAGTTGAAACCCACAACATGAAGGAAAGTCCGGTCCAAAAGGAAACTTATCAAAATTTGCGGAAATGAGCACGGGTCGTGCTCAAAATACAAAAGTTCACGACGTCTAAGCAAAAAAAATAGAGCACGGACCGTTTTCCCTCTTCATCACCCGACATACTTCACCGTTTTGCATTATTCTCGCTCGTTTCTTACCTGATTGACTTGATTCTTTTTGCAATATGCTCCTAACTCGATTATCTATCATCTCAGGTATTTCCAAGGCTCAATTGAATATCATAAAATAATTGACATTAAATCCCTTCAAAATGAGTAAAAACATTACACTGCACAAATTATGGAAACTTATGCGCAACTTGTCAATTTATGCATGTAATGCTCATCAACCACCATCTAAATGACCCTCAAAAAGCATGAAAACCATGGGTTTATCAGATGCATTTTTCCATGTAAGATATCAATATCATGTTTGTTTTGGTGTATTACAATATAGTAGAAATGGGCTAAAATAGCCACTTAAACTTTTAAAAAATTTATTTTAGCCATTAACTTTTAAATATACATTTTCAACTAAAATTCCCATATTGCCCCTAGATAAATTAATAACCATTAAAAAAGAAAAAATAGAAACGATAATTACTCTCTCTCTCTCTCTCTCCACAAACTGTAATTCTTCTCTCTCTCACTTCCTCCCCGTAAATTTGAATAGTAAAATCCAGCAACTACAAAAATCCAATGGCTACTATAATCAAGACACATTTCCATCGCAAAGCCTGCATCCCTGTTGCCCGTTGTTGAGAAAATGTCAGATTTGAGTAGTTAATTGAGTTTACGTAAGGTTTGGGTATTTGATTGAATTTGGGGTTTGCGAAGTTAAATAGATTTTAGGGTTTTGGGTATAGTTTCTTACTACATTAATTCTTCGATAAATTTATTAACATTAATACGTTACTGTTTTTGTTATGTTTTGAAATCTGATTTTTGGGGAAAAATGCCAAATACTGAAGAACGCCATGAAGAAGATCCTCCACGTAAGAGACGTGCAATGATATTAGAGGTGTAACAGCCCGGTCCCTTAGGCGGTCATTTTGATGGGGACGGGGTGTTAGGCGTAAAAGCCGAAGAAAATAGGTAGATTAATCGGAAATCCAAGGGGGTGTTTTTAGAATTAAACTAAGTTAGCGCCTCAAGGACTTAGGCAACTTAACTTTATGACTAGAAGAACTTATCGCTTTCAACGAATTAAAGGGGTCAAAGGATTCAATCGAGTCAAAGGAATGCCAAAACATAGGCCAACTGAAGTTTAAACAGAATCCAAAGACAACAAATAGGAATTCAACTTTATAACTAAGTAAGACTTTCTCAAAAGCCGGGATGGCTAAGACCCATAAAAAGGTCGGAGTCAAATAAATCATACTGTCCCATTCCTAGGACAAAGCAAGAAATTAACTCAAGCTTAACTTGAACGAACAGAATCATGGTTTAAAGAAAAAGCCTCTTCGTAGGTGAACAACAACAACAAGCATGAAAGACTTATTAACAAGTCAACTGAAGATGAATAGATACAAGAATGCTCAACAGGTATGACTATTCAAATAACTCGGAATCAATAAAGACATAAACGGGTATGTCAAAGAACATGCTTCAAAGACTTTATTGATAACTAGAATTCATAGCACTTAAGACATGCTATTCTCAAGAATCAAGTTACATTAATCAAGACTAGATACTAATATCAGAGTACTTAGCAGAAACTTAGCGGAAGAAAACATGTAACCATATAGAGCAATAAACTTGAAACCTCAGACAACTCAGACAACCCCACCAGCAACACATCACCGGCCTCAGCATCTCAACCTGAAAACATTTGAAAAAGAGGGGGTGAGCACTAATGTACTCAGTGGGGTTTTATGAGAAAACTCTTTAATAAACTTTGGAATATCCAATTAATAATTGGCGGCATATGGAGAGCAAAACGCAAAAGCCCTCTCCATACCCGCAAAACCTTTTACTCCCTTTTCTGACGCCTTTTCTGGCTCAAACCTGCTGTCTACTGCACCCTTATGCCTTAGGATGAGAGAGGGGACACCTCAAATATCCTCTGAGTATGCGAGGGGATTACCCAGCAGTGACTCCATTCATTTTCAAATGTTCAACATTAGTGACACGAAGGTCATGGCATGATAATGCAAATAAACTGTTCTTTGAGCTCGATAACTTGCTAACAACAGAAACTATATCTTTCCTTAGATTCCTCCTTTCTTAACCTTAACCTCAACCTCAACCCTCATTACTTGACTTAGCTTGCAATACCAAGCCTAGAGCAATCATCTAAAGCTAATTCTTAATTGAGCATGATCTCGGCCTACAAGGGATTTATAACTTACCCTAAAAGGCAATCCTTAATCCTTAACTATACGAGCTTTAACAAAGCATCAATATTCAAATACGAGGAAATGAGTGCGGATAAACATCGATTGCAATAAAGCAATTCTAAACACCTCATGCTAGCATAAATTATATAAAAATAATTCTAGCATATCTAAACATACTTGAGAGCTCACTTAACTTATACTAACTTCCTTTACTTTATCTAACTCAAATAACAATTCAACATAATCATGCATATAACTTCCTTTATTCATTTTCTTTCCTTGTACAGAGACTAAACAAGCAGAGCATAAAATATTTTAATTGGATATTTCCCTTACCTTAATATGCTTCTAGAGCTTAATAGCTCAAACCTTATACTTGGTTTAGAACCACCCACCTCGATGACGAGCACCTCAAGAACAAGTGCGTAGACGAAGCAACGAGCTGAAAATCCTTCCTCGGGCCTCCTCGGGGTTCACCTCATAATTACGAAAGTCGATCAACGACTTAGAACCTTATTCGAGCTCCTAATAAGACATCGAAACGATATCTAAACCCTTGACCCTTAACTATAACTTAAAATGCGATAATTTAAAAGATTAAGGCATCCGAAATTACCACAAATGGGGACGGAAAATCCGATTTGAAAAATCGAGATTCCGGACAATCGGCCACTGCTACCTTGTAGATCATCGAAAGAGCTTCGATTTGAGTACTCATGGGCCTCGTAACTCCAACCGAGGGGAAAGTTATGGCCTCCGCACGAAAACGTGCCGAATCTGCCGCAGCAGACCCCCGCGACCGCGGAACTCCCCGCGCCCGCGGACCTCTGCGCGCCCGCGGACCTCCACGCTCGCGCACCTCCGCGCGCCCGCGCACCGCCTTGGCCGAGAGGGCACTCCCGCGACCGCGGAAGCCCCCGCGACCGCGGGATCCTCCGCGACCGCGCCACCTGGGCGATTTCCGGCGGCGGAAACTCCTCCTCCGCTCCTCCGCGCTCGACTCGCCGAACAAAAACTACTCGTCTCGGAGGTGCGCTCACGAAGAGCGCTCCTCGCTCGAATTTAGAAATGGAGGTGAAAGAAGTGAGAAATGAGCAAATGGGAATGAAGGGGGGCTCCTCTATTTATAGGGGAAATCCAAGCTTCTCCGAGAAGCTTCTTCAGTGCAACAACACTGCTTTAAAAACATCGGGTTCGGTTAAAAGGCGCTTTATTCGATGTCGAGGTCCAAATGACCTCAGACACGAAATCCAAAAATACCGGGAGGTTCCTTGGCTCGAGTACTATTGAACCAACTTGACTCGGAATAAAGAACGAGTCATCTTGAAGGAAAATGAGAAAATATTTTCTTTTCAAAAATAAAGTTACTATTCCACACAAGGGACAAATAAAATTCCCGAGCGCTCGATTGACCTCAGAATGAAAATTCGGGAACGCCAACGGATTCCTTGAGAAATTTCCTATAAGATAGGCTTGAAAGAACAAAGCTTGGGTCAACACACAAGATTTCGCAAATTTCTAACGAACGCGCTCCTACGGAAAAACACTATTCATAACTTCTTAAACGCGTTTTAAATCACTGGGAACTCAAACGACTTCCGATTCAAAAATCCGAAAACACCGGCATGCTCCTTGGGTCAACACCTTTCAAACGTGACCAAAATTGGCTATAATTGAGCTCGGATCAAAATTCTCAAAAAGACGATCTTACGAAAAATAAATCCTAAAATCGCGGCTTAGAACCGAAACATCTTAATTATGCTCAAAATTCCTTTTAATATTTCCTAATTAAAATTAGGAACTACTTAATCATATTCTGAAAATCCGGGTTGTTACAAGAGGTATCTGAAAACATACTCTATTGAAGTTGATCTGTGAAAAAAATGGAACAATTTTTATGTTTTTTTAATATAGACAGAAATCTGGAAATGTGAAGTTCTTAGGTACGCGCGCGCGTGTTGAGTGTTCGCATGATCATAGGCCATTGCACACAATTTTCCCCTCGCCTAGATTTATGGAAGGCTCATTAGTGCACACTCGTCTGTGCGTATGTTATACTAGGCCGCGCGTAGCAGTTGTGCGCACAGTAGTCATGTGAACATTCATGGAAATCATCGGCAACATTGGCATGCCTCCTTTGGCACATCGGCAGGCACTTGCCCAGCATTCTATTGCACCCCTACATTGTTTTCTTTAATCTTGCCCACACAAACACAATTTTCGCTAGGATAACCTTATATATTTTTATTATTGAGTTGAAATACTTTAGTTCATCTATGCATTCACATAAGTTTTGTTTTGTTAATGTGTTGAGTTTTATGTTATATAAGATGGATGAGCATGGAAAAGAAATAATATGATGAATACGCGGTACATGATCAGTAATCATGATTGCACGAGCTATATTGGCAAAATCAAAGATATATTGGCGGGTTATGGTGAGGATATATATGGTGAGTTACAAAATTAGTGCTTTAATTCATTGTTAGAAATTCCAAGTAAGGTAGAGAGATGCAATAAGACAGTTCGCTATTTCCTCACACGTGAATTAGTGAAGAAGGATGGCGGAGATAACACCGAGATGTGGTTTAAAATGGGAAAGAAAGGTTAAGATTTAGTCGGTTTAAATATGCTCTGGTGTGTGGTTTCAATTTCAGAAGGTTAAATTTTGATATACATAAAGTCCACAAGATTAGATTGTCCTACTTCTATAGTGGGTTCTACACAAAAAGTTCACGAATACGGGCCTTGGGGACGATCCTCAAGACTATTTGAAAGCTGCCAAAGTGTTGTTTGTGAATACGGTGTTGTGTAGATTGGACACAAACCATGACATTGTTGATTGGTTGTGGGTGTTGGTTGAGGATGAAGAAAAATGAGAATCATTTCCATGGGATAGCTACTCCTATCAAAGACTGCTACATTATCTGACAAATATCCAGACGTCACAGCGGGAATCTTCCAAAAGAAATTTATATCGCATATACGATTTTGCACTAGCATTCACGGTTTGTTGTAATAAATTACTTTAATAATTTTAATATCATGCTAATTATTTGAACTCTTGTTATAATGGTTTGTTATCATTTCCTTTCCACCAGTCCAAAAGATTGAAAGCTAAATGTAATCGCTTTTCAATCTCATCAGACAAATACTTATCCACTTCACTGAATACCTCTTGAAATCGTTCTTTTTCATTTTGTGCATCAAGTTCACTGAAAAAATTATCAAAAAAGCCAACACTGCTGCTAGTACCTCCTCCATCACCACACCCCAATTGCATTTGTCTCTCAATTCTCAATACATTGGCTCCCTTATACTCCGTCCACAAACTGATCAAATTCTTTTTAATTTCATCAGTGACCTTCTTGAGATTTTCAGAATTACCTCCCAATTTCACAACACAAAGTTCGATTGTTTGAAGCTTGTTTCTTGGAAGCAAAACATTACCAAGAAAAATCAAAGGATTCACCTTATCCCAATTCCTCCAATACTTGTCAATTTTTTTCTTTATTACATTTGCAACCTTTTGAAGAACTTGATAAGATTCATCATACATTCTTTTCTCAATCTCAACTTGTAAGATAATCATTAAAGTATAAACCAGTTGAGAGGTAGGAGTTTTTGATGCACTTAGTTCTAAAACGGCATCATAAAACTTTTTCAAAAAATGAACAAATGTCTTTGCATTCTCCCAATCATCTACAGTTGGTGGCCCCATCCTTTCTCTACCTTTGTCATCTTTTTCACAAAAATATCTCATAAAAGGCAACCATTCTTTACTCATTCTATCAAACACCTTTCTATACTTCAATGCAATATCAATCATTTTATAAGTGGAATTCCATCTTATTTTGACACCCATAGGCACTATAGAAGTACTAGGAAACTTGGCTAGTATAGCAAAATCTCTAAATTTGTTCAATCTAGAAGGATAAAAGTAAAGAAACACAACTGCATTTCTGATAGACTTAATTGCAAGATCTAGTTCTTTCAAACCATCCTTAAAAATTAAGTTAAGTATGTGACGTGCACATCTCAAATCCAAGTATTTCCTATCAAGAAATAATGTTTTGTACCTCTTATTCTTTTTTTTAAATAATAAATCACAGTTGTTAGTGCCATCTTACAGCACTAAGTATTTTTTAGATTATCATGATCTTTATAATAATTCAAATAACACAAAGGTTTTGATTTTTCAAGTTTTGAATACCATGTTCTGGAAATTATGATATGAACATTCCGCTGCCAATCTGATTAAAGATCGAAGAATGTACATGAACATGATCATGAACATGATTTTCTAGAGAGCTTCCAAGAGACGTACCAAGCTAATTTCAATGAGTTGAAGTTACCTTTTCAAGATGGATATTTCAAAATAGAAGATGTTTTGTCCGAGATGAAGATCAAGATGGAAGAAGGCGAGTTCTATTCAAGAAAGACATCTAACTAGAAGAAGTCCAAATTAAACTAGGAAAGTTTCTTTTTAAAGTTTGATTTAAATTAGAATTATATAATTACCTAACAGGCTATATCTTATGTTTATAAATAGTCTATGAATCAGACTAGTTAGATAACAGAGGTTTTACGAATACACAAGAGCTAAAGAGTCTAAAAACACTTCAAGTTTGAAGCATATAGTATTCGGGTAAACTAAGTTTGATCATTGTGATCATTGTGTGTCTAGTCTATGTTTAAAATTCTTTCATACACACTTAGAGAAGTCTTGGGAGAGATTTCATGTGGGAACTAGAGGGAGTCTAGGTTGTGAGGGGATCTCACAATTCAGTCCATCAAAATAGATTGTAGAGTGTGGGAAAGAGGTCGAGTGATGGAAATTCATCGTGTAATAGCCTTTATAACCTTGCAACGGAGTAGAGGATTATTTCTCATGGACTTTTGAAGTCCCTCTAATGTAGATCAGTTGATCAAACATGATTACCAACATCGTGCCATTTACTTGTTTTATATTTAGCATTCTGACCTTACATGTTCTTCATAATGTCCATGTGCATGATTAAAAACATGTTTCTATCTGCACAGTTTATGTAACTTCAGTTGGAACCAGAGCAGGCCAACTTTGGTTAAAAGCGAAAAGAGTCCTGAAAAGTGCATAATCTCGTAAAGATTTTGGTTGAATTCAAGTTATAATTTCAATCTAGGAAGGAGGATCTACGGTCAGACCACCCCTTGCTTGAAGACAAAAACTATTCTTACTGGAAAGCAATGATGAGGGCGTTTTTGAGATCAGTAGATGAATTTGCATGGAAGAGCGTCACTGAAGGATGGGAGAAGCCAACTGTTGCCAAATAAGGAAAGTAGGTGGAGATTAAAGAAGAAGAATGGACTGTGCCACAGAAGAACTGGTACAATGTCAACTCTAAAACTCTCAATGCTATATTCTCTGGAGTCGATCTTGAAACATTCAATCTAATCGCAACATGTGAGACTGTTAAAGCTGCATGGGATATTTTGGAAGATGGGAGAGGTATTGCCCTTAAAACTGAAGTTCAAAAGATGTAACTGAAAAAGTACAAAAATAAAAAACTGTACTTGATTCAGATACAATGAATACAGTAGTCTTGATTTCCAAGAACTTCAGTCGAATGTTGAAAAGAGCTTAAGTAGTCTTCAAGAAAGTTCAACAAAAGAAGACAACCATCTGAAAACACTCTGCAAGAAAGAAACTCCAATAATGATCAGAAGAAGTATCAACAGTCCAATCCAAGAAGGAAAACACAATATAGAGAATTAATGTGATGGATTTGACTATATTCAAGCTGAATATGCTAATACACTGAAGAGAAATAAGAAAATTACAATACATCTCTTAGTGATGATGATTTAGAAGAAAACAATAGTGATTATAATGAAAAATCTATTGCATTCATAGCAAAAGTCTCTGAAATTCTAGATCCCTTCGAATATGCAGAAGAAGATAAATCAGACAATGAACACATCAGCCAAGAAGAATTTGTGAACACCTACAAAGAGATGTATACAAAGTGGCTAGAAGTAGTAGAAATAAACAAGACTCTTCAGTCTCAGAATAAGAGTCTAATGGAGGAAAAGGAGAAGCTGACCAAGTCTGCTTCAGATCAGAAAGTTGTGATTCAATAGAAGAGAAAATGATCGCAGAGTTATTTTTTGAACTCAAAACCATCAAGAAAAATGTCACTATGCTGAAGAATGAAATAAAGAATCTTGATAAGATTCTAACTGGTCCAGGACATTCTGGAAAAAGTCATCCAAATCTTGGATGTAACGAAGGTTAATCCAAGACTGTGTTTGTCAAAGAAAGTACAAGTCAGCCAATACATGTATATTAGGTTGTTCAGAATAATAAAAAAACATTACATATAGAAAGATAAGTGTTTATAATGGCTACAGGAGAGGAATTGTGAAGAGAAAGACCACATTCAATCACATTGTGAGAAGTATCTCAATGATCTGGAGTCTAATCTCAACCCGTGAGACTGTTAAAGTTGTATGAGATATTTTGGAAATGATCTTTGAAGGGACCAGTTCAGTAAGATTATCTAGGCTTCAAAATCTTACTTCTAAGTTTGAAACTCTTAGAATGGACGAAACTAAGTCTATAGGTGAGTTCAATGCCAGATTAAAAAGTATATCTAATGAGAGTTTTGGTCTTGGTGAGCCAATCAACAATGAGAAACTTTTAAGAAAAGTTCTCAGATCTCTTCAAAAGAAGTTTGCATATAAAGTTGTTGCAATAGAAGAAGCCAAGGATATCAAGAGTATGAGGCTTGATGAGTTGATGGGGTCTTTAAGAACGTTCGAGATGAATCTAGAAGATGAAGACAGCAGCTCAAGGAAGAGAGGTATAGCCCTTAAAACTGAAGTTTCAAAAGATGTACCTGAAAAAGTACAGAAATAAAAAAATTGTACTTGATTCAGATACAATGAATACAATGGTCTTGATTACCAAGAACTTTAGTCGAATGTTGAAAAGAGCTAACAAACAGTCTTCAAGAAAGTTCAACAATAGAAGACAACCATCTGGAAATACTCTACAAGAAAGAAACTCTAACAATGATCAGGAGAAGTATCAATAGTCCAATCCAAGAAGGGGAATACAATGCAGAGAATGTGATGGATTTGACCATATTCAAGCTGAATGTGCTAATACACTGAAGAGAAACAAGAAGAATTACAAAGCATCTCTCAGTGATGATGATTCAGAAGAAAGTAATAATGATTCTGATGAAAAAACTATTGCATTCACAGCAAAAGTCTCTGAAATCCTAGATCCATTAGAATATGCAGAAGATGAATTAGACAATGAAGACTTCAGCCATGAAGAATTTGTGAAGACCTACAAAGAGATGTATACAAAGTGGCTGAAAGTAGTAGAAATCAACAAGACTATTCAGTCTCATAACAAGAGTCTAATGGAGAAAAAAGAGAAGATGAACAAGTATGATTCAAATCAGAAAGCTGTGATTCAACAGCAAGAGAAAAGGACCGCGGAGTTCTCTTCTGAACTCAAAACTATCAAGAAAAATGTCACTATGCTGAAGAATGGAATAAAGAATCTTGATAAGATTCTAATTGGTCCAGGACATTTTGGAAAGAGTCATCTAGGTCTTGGATATAGCAGAGATATATCCAAGACTATGTTTGTCAAAGAAAGTACAAATAAGCTAGTACATGTATATCAGGATGTTCAGAACAATAAGAAGAACATTACAGACAGAAAGATGGCTGTTCATAATGGTTACATAAGAGAAATTATTTTCCATTATTGTAAAGAGAAAGACCACATTCAACCACATTGTGAGAAGTATCTCAATGATCATAGAAGAATGAAAAGAAGATTTGTGGTTCAACATTCTTGCAATAAGGGCAGAGGGACAGCTATGCAAGAGAAGAAGAAGCCTACTCAGAAAAGACAATGGGTTGTTAAGCAGAAAACTCAAAATAGTCTGATTGCTCATATATCTCTGCGAGTTGAAAATAAGAGCAGCTAGTACTTTGACAGGGGCTGTTCAAGACACATAACTAGAGATTGCTCAGTTGTGCAGAATTTAAAGGCTTGTTCCTCTGAATTTGTCATCTTTAGAGATGGTAAGAAAGGAAAAATAATGGGAAAATGTGAACTTGTTGAAGGAATGCCTAAGCTGAAGAAAGCAATGTTGGTTGATGGACTCAAAGCTAATCCCATCAGCATCAGTCAACTATGTGATGATGAAATGACAGTGATATTCATCAAAGAAAGCTGCATGGTAGTGAATAAGAATAATGACTTATTCATGGAAGGAAAAAGCTAAGCCGCCAATTCTTATCAGCTTCATGCATCTGCACAATGTACAATAACATGTCAAAGAACATCAGTAGAAGAATCAGAGATATGGCATCAGAAACTTGGACACATTCACTTCAAAAATCTCTAAAAACTCATCAACAAGGAGATTGTTAGAGGAATTCCCAAGATCAAAGTTGAACGAGACAAAATATATGGTCCTTATCAAATTGGAAAGTAGACAAGATCCCAGCATAAAGAAGTTCAGGATACAACTTCTCAGAGAAGTTTAGATCTCCTACATATGGATCTAATGGAACCAATGGTTGTTGAAAGCTATCGAGGAAAAAAGTATGTCCTTGTCTGCATTGATGACTCTTCAATTTTTACTTAGGTGGACTTTCTCAGAGATAAGACTGAGATTTTCATAGCATTCAAGAAATTAGCCTGCAAAATCATAATAGAGAAGAATCAGCAAATTATTAGGATTTGAAGTGATCATGGCAAAGAGTTTAAAAATAAGTTATTTGATGATTTTTGCCATAAGAATGAGATTAACCATGAGTACTCAGCTCCAAAGACTCCACAACAGAATGGAGTAGTTAAAAGGAAGAATGGAACTCTTCAAGAGATGGATAGAACAATGATTGCTGCAAAAGGAGTTACCTCAATATTTTGGACAGAAGCTATCAACACTGCATGTCACATCAGCAATTGAGTTTAACCTAGACTAGGTACCTTCATTACTCCATATGAAATTTGGTATGAGAAGAAATCAAATGTGAAGTACTTTCATGTGTTTGGAACCACTTGTTATATTCTAAATGATAGAGAATATCTCAGCAAGATGAACAATTGAGAAGTAGAAAGTATGTTTGTGGGATATTCCAGAAACAGTAAATCATATAGGATTTATAACAAGGAAACCAAGGCAGTAGTTAAATCAGTCAATATCAGATTTGATGATTAGGGTAATATTATTAACTCCGAAAGTGCACGCATAACACTAACAAACTCCATAGAAGAGGATATACATACAGATGTATTTGGACATTCTGATGTACATGATGACACTAAAAGTGAAAAAGAAGATTAGGGAGTTAAACAAAGGAAGTCTTCACGGTAGATTATTAAAGATCCTCCGACTACTGAAGTTATAGGAGACATCTATGAAAAGAGAATGACTAGAAATAGATTCAAAAAAAGATTACATGAAGAGATATCCAATGTCTGTTTTACATCAAATCTAGAGCCCATAAATGTTCAAGAAGCTCTAATGGATGTCTACTAGATTGAAGCAATGCAAAAAGAATTATTTCAGTTCAAGAAGAATGATGTTTGGGATCTTGTGCAGAAACCTAAAGGGGTAAATATTATGGGGACAAAGTAGATATTCAAGAAGAAGACAAATGAGTCTAGGAACATTACAAGGAATAAAGCTAGGCTGGTTGCTCAAGGATATTCATAGATTTTGATGAAACATTTGCCCCAGTCACAAGAATAGAATCAGTTAGACTACTTCTTGCAATGGCCTGCATGATGAAATTCAAGCTTTATCAAATGGATGTCAAGAGTGCTTTTCTGAATGGATTTCTGAAGAAGGGTGTGTATGTTGCTTAGCCAAAAGGATTTGAAGATCCACATTATCCAGATCATGTTTTCAAACTCAAGAAAGCTTTATATGGTTTGAAACAAGCTCCTTGAGCATGGTATGAGAGAATGGCTTCATACCTAGTTAGCAAATGATACAACAGAGGGAGAGATGATAGAACACTATTTATCAGAAAGGACAAACCACAAGTAATTGTGGTTCAAGTATATGTTGATGATATAGTGTTTGGCTTAGTGTCTGATAAGATGTTCAGGGACTTTATCAGAGACATGGAAAGTGAGTTTGAGATGAGCCTGGTTGGAGACCTGAAGTATTTTCTTAGACTTCAGATAAGGCAATCAGAAGAAGGTATCTTCATCTCTCAGACTAAGTATGCAAGGAACTTAGTCAAGAAGTTTGAGCTGGAGAATTCTAAGCACAAAAGAATTCTAATTAGCACCACTATAAATATTGGAAATGATGATATAGGATGAAAAGTAGATCAGACATTATACAGAAGTATGATTGGAAGCCTTTTTCTATCTTATAGCAAGCAGGCCTGATATATCCTACAGTGTGGGTGTCTATGCAAGATATCAATCATTTCCTAAAGAAAGTCACTTGAAGGTTGTCAAGAACATCATTAAGTATGTCAGTGGAACTACAGACTATGGATTATGGTATACATCTGATATAAATTTAAAATTTTATTGCCTACTATGATGCTGATTGGGCCGGATCTCCAAATGATAAAAAAGACACATCAGGTGTTTGTTTCTTTTTAGAAAACAATGTTGTTTCCTAGTTCAGCAAGAAACAGAACAATATTTCATTATCAACTGCTGAAACTGAATACACAGCAGCAGAAAACAGCTTTACTTAGATAATCTGGATAATGCGGATGATGAAGGATTATGAAGTAGCTCATAATACCCCTATCCTATATTGTGACAACATAAGTGCTATCAATATATCAAAAAATCATCTTCAACATTCAAGGACAAAACATATTGATATCAAACATAACTTCATCAGGGAGCTAGTTGAAGAAAAAGTTCTGAGGATTAAACATCTGAAAACAGAAGATCAACTTGCTGATCTATCCACCAAGGGATTGGATGCTGCTCGATTTGAAAAACTGAGAGCATCTCTTGGTATTTACTTGATTCAGTAGATCTGTTAGTGCCATATGTGACATTAATCGAAGAAACTTATTTCAGATTGAATCAGTGGTGTTACACTGCACTATGTTTATTTATCAAGTGTTCTACATTGCACTTGCTATAGTGATTAATTGACATTCATCTATATGGCATTTGATAATCGCTTCAGTATTTGGTTTTTTCAAGTACATTTCTACTGTTGTAGACAACGTTCATAAGAATGTACATGAATGTGATTTGAACATCCTGAAGACAACTCAAGTAAGGAGTTTGGACTCAGCTAAGAAGAAGACTGTTGTGCATCGTGCCATTTCAGAGATTGTTCAACATACTTACTACTGCTAGCTAGCTTAAGTGATAGCCTGAAGTCAGTTGTGAACATACAAAGACATTCCGTTGTGCTACCTGAAGGGAAGATTCAAGATCAACATAGTTCATTACAATGGACATGAACATCTACATGAAGAGAAGACTCAAGATCAACAATGTTCATAGTAACGTTCGTGAACGTTTACATGAACATTCCGTGTCCATATTATTCTTTCAAGATCAATGAAGTTGTTCGAGGTTTTCAACCAATGAGAGATTCAAAGATTAATCTAGAAGCTTCCATATCCAACTTGAAGATCTCGATCTAATGGTTGAGATTTAATGTAAAGGATGGCGGTAATTTCATAAATAATAAAGCAAAAAATAAAAAAGAAAGAAGGGATATTTTTATCCAAACTATTAAAATTGATGATGTTAGTAATTAAAATATAATCTTAAAAAAATTTAAACGGCTATAACTTGCTCTTTTTTATTCCAATGCATATAAAAAATATATCAAATTAAAGTTTTCTTTGTTCTCTTTCATTTAAGATGTCGAAAGTCTATGTTTAGACGAAAAAATATGGACAAAAAATACAAAAGATAATTTTTTTCGCATACTCAGGTTATAAATACTTTCGTTAGCTTATAATAATACTTTATCGTCATTATGATAACGTATGCTAACGAAGCATTTGTCATATACTAACACAATATATTCAATGTGCTAGCGAAGAATTATCATAATGCTAGCGTAGTACAGATTATTACGATTTATTCAATCTCGATTATGATTTATTTCATCTCACTTATAGTTTATTCCATCTAATTATGATTATTTTTTTTAAATTTAATTTTTCTTTTTTAGTTTCTAATTGATTATTAGGATTTATTCAATTACGATTCATAACGTATGTTGACAGAGTATTATCATATGCTAACACAGTGTATTCAGAGCGCTGACGAAGCAAAACCATAATGCCAACGTAGTGCATATATATTATTGTTATGATTTGTTCCGACTCATTTAGGGTTTGTCACATCTAACCAATATTTATTTCATCTAATTAGGTTTATTTCATCCAATTAGAGTTTCTTCCATTTAATTAAAGTTTATTAAATCAAATTAGGTTTATAATTAATTTTTAGAATATATTTTTCACTAACAATATTTGCAAACTTCAATTAGTATAACAATAATGCTTCGTTAGCATGATGATATTACTTCATTACCATGACGATCTGTTATCAAATCCTCTGCGATTTTCATAAGAATTGCCAAATTACATTAATACCCTGCGCGAGAAACTTTTCAAATATACAGAATTACCACCACCCTTTTAATCAAATCTGGACCTTTGATTTTTGAGGATTGTGTGGTGTGAGATGTGGTCCTAGTTCTCACACTAATATTGATTTTGACCTAACCCCTCCCCTATATGCATGTGTGTGTGTGTGTGAAATTTGTATACGCCAACTAATTTATATAAATATAATTAGAACTCTATAATAAAACATGAATATTGTATCTAAATATACCTAAAAAAATCCCACATGAAATTTCATATTGCACTCTATGTGTTATACTCTGTGTTGCACTTTCAAATTATGAGTTTTCCTTGTATCTTTTTCTGTCTTTTTTTTTTTTTTATTTAGTTTGATTTTACAATTGGTTTTTAGGGTTCAGCCCTTCCAAATAGGTTTTATAATCAATTTTTTAGTATTTAATTCTAAATTTTTAACTAATAATTCATTATTAGGATTGATTATTTTAAAATTAAATTTCATAATTTTTTAAATTCATTTTTTATTGATAAATATTGAGTACGATTATTTAAATTATAATTAATTTTTATTTTATTATAAATATTATTAAACTTATAGATTTTACACTAAACCACCGATAAAACTATGGAAATGTGCAACGTGAAATTTAAATAGAAAAATCCTCAACATGAAACGTGAAAGTGCAACATGTATCTATGGGAATCATGCTACGTACTTTCAACTTTTTTATCATTAAATCTTAGAAATGATGAGGGTCATCACCATGGTCTATAATCTATATAGGGGTAGGTTCAAAGTCATTCGTACAAATTAAGGATCAATTTCACTTTTCGATTTGGGCCCATTATTAATCCATTAAATCATCATTTGACTTTGAGCTTTTTTCAGTTTGGATTTGATGGAACTTTTATTTATTATTTATGGAAGTAAATTATGCCGCCGACCGCCGTCCAATACCCGTGCGCAGTGATATATATATATATATACTATTTCGATTAACAAACAAAATGAAGCAAAAATTTAATGCAAAACTTTATTGCAAGAAAGTATAGTACGTATAGGATTAGGACAGTTTTCAGTTAATCATTGTTGAATATTTTTTTTTTAATTTATATTATCAGTCGATACGCTTGTGAGATTCGAATTCATGACCTCACAATCATATAATATCCCATTTCATCAGTTAGGTCATTTAATGGGAGCACTGTTAAATATTTAAATTAATTTTCTTTTTTTTTTCAACACATGCATGTTTATATAATTTATAAGTTTTACAATAATATTTTGAGATACTTGGAAGTTTAAACAATCCAATTAAATATATTTTCCTTGTACATATAGTTGATCTTCGTTGTTTTCATACATATCTTTACATTTAAATATATATATTTCCTTTTTCCATTTTCAATAAAATATGATCATAGT
Source organism: Perilla frutescens (assembly GCA_026008535.1). Classification (NCBI taxonomy): domain Eukaryota; kingdom Viridiplantae; phylum Streptophyta; class Magnoliopsida; order Lamiales; family Lamiaceae; genus Perilla; species Perilla frutescens. The sequence continues at coordinate 39,229,825 of BRKX01000012.1, forward strand.
ATTCAAATGATGGAGACTTATGTGTAAAAGTAAGACGTATCGAGTCGAAAAACTCGAGAGCCATCGCTCCCTTTTTCCAAACTAAAAAAGCATGTTCATATTTTTCTTAAAAAGTTTTTTCACTGACATCCATAGTGCACCGTGCCATATCATAGTTTATTATCAAATTTGAATTCGAGTCGGACTATAGATCTTGTCCCTAACAATATAGTATATCAAAACACTTATATTCATCGAAATGGTCGAATGAATTTAAATGAATTTTAAATATCTCAAGTAGTTTAATTTTTAATTTGATTTTTAGCCGATCGAGCAGGATTTGTGCTTTTAATTAAATCAATTAATACACGTGATAATATATTCCTATTTCAAAAAAAATAAAAAAATACACATGATAATATATTGACTAATGAGATTTTCTATAAATGGTCAAAATCTAAAAAGCAAGTCATTAAAATGGACGGAAAAATTCAACTTAATCTTGTTTAGTCGTAGGGAAAAAAAATCATTTGTAGATCAGCATAATTAAAAAAAAAAAGTCGTTCATTGGTGGCGTAAGCCGCAATCGAATTTGGTAGAGAACCACATATTCAATATAGAATCTATGCAATGATTAAAGTACCCATCAGTTATATATTGAAAATAAATTAAATAATTTTTAAATAGTCCTACTTAGATTCAAACTGGTGGATACAGATGGTCAAAGGCTTAAGTCTTGACCTTTGGGGACAATAGCAAAAACTGAGATGTAGAACTTAGTCGGATCTATCCAATGAATTTTGATCCATTGAGATTAACACAATTTTTCTCATTTGGAAAATACATATGGTTAACTATAGAGAGGGTTTTTGTAAATATAGAGATGATTTTGAGTTTATAAGTATAGACTTCGTTTCACTAGTATGAAATATTTTAGAGAACCCTGGAAAAAAAAATTGTGATGGCTCAAGTCCAAAACACGCAGTATCATGTTGACGTGATGGTATGAGCCGGGCATCCACACACCTTGAGCTGAGGGTCTAAGAGCTTCTCCAAGAGAAGTCTCTTTCCTCAGTAAACAGCAAATGTAGTGTGAATTTTGATAAAATCTCTCTCCAACAGTTCACGTCCGGCTCGGCAAAATATAGGGTTTGTGAACAGTGCCACAGTTAAATAACTGAGGCACTGTTCCTCTCAGCAGCTGATTTCTCCTTTTTTTCTTTCATTATTTAATTGTGGCAGCTAATTTTTTTTTTCCTTCTTTCTTTCATTATATAATTGTGATAATATATTTGGTTGATTTTTTTATATTTTGTATTAAATTTCTTTCAATTGTTTTAAAACACAAAATACATAATTAATAAAAATAGAATTACATAAACATTTAACAATACAAAACCACAAATATATTAATAAACGATACAAAGCCACAATATATTACAATAAACAATACAATACATAATTAATAAAAATACAAACATAATACAATAAGAGTAAAGTATTAAAAATACAACACAATAATTCTAGCTAATAATCCCCTAAACCACTTCCGGATCCAGATCCTGCACCGGGAATATCTGGAAAATAAAAATAAAATTTAATTATATATTAATTAAAAATAAAAATAATGAGCAAGAATATTAATATATATATATATAATCATATTCAATTAAATAATTCGATAAAAAAATTAAATCAATAGTAAAGAGTATAAAAAGGGTATATTCCATTGTAGGGTGAAATGTAAAGTGACGTTGTTGGAGATGAAAATTAAAAATCTGTAACTTTAACTATACAGTAATGTAGAATTAACTGTATTATGGCGAAAATTGTTGGAGATGGTCCAATAGTGGTAACGGACGCATGTCCCAAAACATTATCGGATGACGTGATAAGAGAAATTGTTAATTGTACAACCAAGATCTCACATTGGTCAAAAATGATAATGATCTTGAGTGTGTGTGCGGGCACATATATACCAAATAAATAAAATCATATGAATTTATTTTAAAGTTTAAACCATAATGAATAGTATAAATACAATGATTTAAAGAGTTCGTTGATTGAAGACAGAGCTCCCCATAAATAGAAAGAAAGAAAGAGGAAAAGAAAAGAAAGAAAAAAATAACCAAACAACCGACCCATAAGTTATTAGGATCTTCTGTTCATTGGTCATGCTATTTGAACAGTGTGAAATGACTACTAACATACTTTATCAAAATTCATTCACAAAAGATGTATCTTCAAGAGATTGTCAGAAAAAAAAAATAGATAAAGAAAAAAAATTCAGTTGACGAAGCACTTATTAAGATCAGCATTCTTTTCAGGTGTATATTTTCCTCGGGGGAGGCAGTTTTAGAGAGAGAAAGAGAGATATAACCAATCATTACAAAGATATTGACGTGTGATGAGTATCTAAAAATCTCGACTTGTTTGATTAAGTCAAGCAAAACATATTTTCTAAGTACTTATACTTTTATTTTTTATTTTATTAGTCTTCTATAATTTTTTCATTTTAATAGATTATTATATTTTTGTGTTTGATTTCGTTAGGTCCTTATATATATCTTTATATATTTTTTGTTGCATGTATATGTTTTTGTGTTTCAATATGTCATTGTACTTTTTGTTTGATTTCATGAGGTCCTTTGTACATCGGATCTAACGGCGAGTTAACTTTTTCGTTAAAAAATAAGATGTAATGAATTATTATTTAATTGAATTACATATCATATCTAATTGGAATTTAAATGAACTGTTGGAAAAATGGATGTAATAAATTGAGCCATGATTCATTTTATCTGATTTTTGGTGACCAAGTTATTTAATTTTGGAGAAATTAAATAGCATATGATTGTTCTATATTTGTAGTAGATAATCGTAGTATTTTTATTTTCTCAAATTCGATTTTCGGTGAGTGAGAAATTAATCGTTGAAATCAATCACACGATTGGACATTTATAGTGTGTGGGAAAATGTGCTTAAGGCACATTTAATGATCCCACATTAATTTCTTAACCTAGTTAAGAAATGTATTTAAGTGTATTAACACTTAAGTGTAATATTTAAAATGCACAAGGATGTGGACCATGAGCCCACACACGCGCCCGCCCATGTCAGTGCCAGTGCTCGTCTCGTTCTAGGACTTGGATCTTGGCAATTGGACTTTGGGCGTACGTAGACTTCCGAGACCTAGTCGTTAGGGTTTTACGGTTAAGAAACAGACGGATCATAAAGTGGCAATGAAATAACGGGTCGGACAATCGATCCGCGGGTGTACTTGATGGTTCACATCTGGCCTCAAATCTGTAACTTCCACCTGGAGCTAGTGGAGTTAATGTGATTTCAAATCTGTAACTCCCACTTGGAGCTGGTGGAGTTAGTGGACTGGAGTGTAACCGATGTAACTTCTGAGGGAGTCAAGGGTCTGCAGCTCCCCCTAGACACGTGTCGAAATCCGTCGGGACACCAGGAGCTGGAAGCTGTAACTCCTTAAGGGATTGATGGCAAAGTTGTAATCACTGGAGGTTACACCACCTGAAATTGAATGCCTGTCGGAATCTTGTTGGGTCCAAATTTACACTTATAATTTCCGGTTTATGCTCGCTAGACACTACTTAGGACCACACCCGCAATTGGACGGGGTCAATTGTAGGAGCGACGAGCTTACCCCGAGTCGATCTCTCAAGGAAGACTCTATGAGAAAGAACTGTCTATAGGCTACACATGCTTTCGACAAAACAACTAAAATGCAATCTAAACATTCTAATCAAGAGATTTTGGAGATTTAAACTAGAATTTAAATGAACAATCAACAAAACAAACAATAACGATTTAAATGCAAGAAAATGGAAATGAAGATTAGAGGAATTAAGTTGATTAAGGTATTAGGGTGTAGATTCTCTCAATGGTTGATTACTATGCTTTATTTGAGTTGATAATGCAAATCTCACAAGTATGGTAGACCCATCCAATTAGTTTAACGTCTATTAAAGTCACGGATATCCGTTAAACCTCTCTTAGCTATACCATGCAAAATGAGACAAACAAACTAGGTTTAGGAGCCCATGCACCTAGTATCGAAGGAATTAAATCCGGAGTTAGGTTCACAATCAAGAAATCCCCTAAATCCTACCAATGCTCAAGTGATGATCAAGCACTTAAACATAAATAAGAACAATTCCAACAACAACAACCAACATAAACAAGCATAGATCACAACCAAATCGATCCTCTCCCCCTAATAGGGAGATTAGCCACTAAACATGCTCAAAACAACATAAACATCATAGAAGAACTCCATTTCATAAATCAAATGTAAATGAACACAACTTCTACAATATTATATATCCTTCAAGAGTTTGGAACAAATCCCACAAAAACATCCAAGAAATACAAGAAAGTGCACAAGAAACCTCCTCCTAGCTTAGCTTCCACGTGAGCTCGTCGTTGGTCTTCTCGTTCCCTTTCTTTCCTTCTTGGCTTGGTTTCCTTGCTCTCCTCTTTCTCCTCTTCTCTTTAGTGGAAAATGGTGGTGAAATGATGGTGAAAAATGGTGTGTAGAGTATGGAAGAGTGAAGAAAATGGTGAAGGTAGTGTAGAGAAAAAAAATGGAGGAGGGTGGGTGAAGAAGATGATGTGTTGAATGGTAGTCAATGTGTATCCAAAAAGAGAAGTGCCTCCAATGATTGATGGTGTCCCCCTTTTTGATCCAAAAATCCAATTTCATAAGAGAGAGAGAGAGAAGATCGTAAGGGAGAGAGAGAGGCAATGGTGAGATGATTGATGAGAGGAGAGAGGAAAGGTGGTGGTAAGGTGATAGTGATGGACATTAAATGTGAGAGATTTGGGAGGAGGATTTTGTGGAGGAAAAGTCCACAAAGCTAGGGTTAGGTTAAATAAATACCTATTATCCTAGTTTTTAGATTAGATTGACTCCAAGCTCTAGAATCCTCATGCAACAGGAATGAATGATGAAGGGCACTCATTGGGTCCAAGATGCCAAGAGGGAGAAGGGAAAAACAAGTGCCAACAAGGCGCTGATCGAGAGGGAGACGCCAGCCCGCGCGCCCGCGCGGCGTCGCGCGCCCGCGGGGTTCAAGAATGCCGCGCGCTCGCGGGGCTCCCGCGCCCGCGGGGTGCCTGCGCCGAGAACACCCCCGCGCGGTCGCGGGACTCGCGCGGCCGCGGGGTCTTGGGCACTTGAAGTTGCGCGGCCGCGGGGCTTGCGCGTCCGCGGGGTTCACCTTTCTCACGGATTTATCTTTTCCGACCCATCTTCGCTCCACGCCACCTTAGTACCTAAAAATCGAGATTTTCCGAACAAAAGCTCAAGTTTTTCAAAACTTGGCATAATCCACCATAAAAGCAACCAGTGAAGAAATTCACACGAAAACACGAAATAAACGAGAACAAAAACTAGAAAATAACTTACAGAATATGCAAAACTATGCAATAAAACAACACAAATACATACTAAACAAATCTTCAGGAGCTGGAGGTTGTAACTCCTGAAGGGATTGATGGCAAAGCTACACCATCTGGAATTGAATGCCCCAAACCCTAGTTGTCTCCTAAAGGGATTGATGGCAAAGCCCCTAGAGGTTACACCACCTGGGATTGAATGCCCCAAACCCTAGCTGTCTCCTGAAATGGTGCCTATAAATAGGACATTTCAGCATATGAAAGTTGTTAATTCATTCACTAACATATCTTAGCATTGTTCTTCATTTAGTTGATAGTTTATATTTTGTATATGCTAATGTAATCTGTGGGAAGCATTAGAAAGGAAGTACAAAACGGAGGATGCCAAAACTAAAAAGTTCGTGATGGCAAAGTTCATCGACTATAAAATGGTTGACACCCGGTCAGTGATGGATCAAGTGCAAGAGTTTCAGCTCATTGTGCATGACGTTCATGCTGAAGGGATGGTCCTTCTAGATGCTCTCACTGTTGTTGTAGTGATTAAGAAGTTGCCACCCTTTTGGAAGGACTTCAAGAGTTATCTCAGGCACAAACGAAAGGAGATTACTCTTGAAGATCTTGTGGTTAAGCTTCGTATTGAGGCTGATAACCAGAAGATGGATCCGACACTATGACTCCCGATCGAGGTCAAGGCTAACTTGATGGAACGTGGTGGACCATCAAATAGCAACAAGAGGAAGCACCCAAGTCAAGTTGACAAAAGGAAAAAGCCAATGATGAGGTTCAACGGTAACTGCTTCAACTATGATAAGTCGGGGCACATGTCCAAACATTGCACGGTTCCAAAGAAGAAGCGTGCCAATTATGGTGCGCACACAACTGAAAACAACAACAAAAGTAAAGGCCGTCAAGACAATTGAGATGATGACGACTTGGCTGCGGTTGAGTCTGAAGTCAACCATGTGGACAACTCGAGAGAATGGTTCATCAACACCGGGGCCACTTGTCATGTCTACTCCGAAAAGGGCTCGTTTTCTACCTACAAAGCTGTTGAAGGTAGAAAATTGCACATGGGTAACTGAGCCTCGTCTGAAGTGGCTAGTGTGGGCAACGTGATCTTGAAGCTTATTTCAAGCTAGGAGCTGACTCTGAAAGAAGTGCTGCATATTCCGGACATCCGAAAAAATTTGATTTCGGGCTCACTATTAGTCAATCATGGTTTTAGACTGGTGTTTGATTCTGAAAAGTTTATTTTGAGCAAGTACGAAAGGTTCCTTGGTCGAGACTATTTCGCCAATGGGCTTTTCAAAATAAATGTAATGGTTATGCGTCGTGTTACAAAATAAAGTGCTAATAAAGTTAATTCTTCGGCTTACTTGCTTGTTGAGTGCTCAGATTTATGGCATTACAGATTATGACATGTTAATCTAAATTTGATATAACGTTTAGTAAATTTAGATTTGCTAAAAGTAAACCAATTTAATACGCATGATAAACTGAGATTTACACTTCTTTTGGTGCACTTTAGTGTCGTGTTTTGTATAATTTAAGTGTGTTTTATCTCAGTTTATTTCGAGTTTCCCGAGTTTTGGGAGTTGGTCGTGCTTGATGTATTTTTGCAGGTTTGTTCGTCAATTTTGGTTGCTTTCAGAGTTTAAAGTAAGTGTGGAGTCCCAAGAGAGTACATGAAGAGATTGGTCGAGAAAACGGGACAAAATAAGTCGAGAAGGAAATCGCGGGCTTCGACTCGTGACTCGGTCGCGACTGCATGGTCGCGAATCACTTTGAGTAGAACACTGCAGTGTCGCGACAGGGGAGGGATGCAGAAGAAGAAAATTCGCGACCCCGGTCGCGAATAAGGTGAAGGTCGTGAATTTCATGCCACGTGGCGCCACGTCATGCCACGTGGATTCACGGGCCGATTCGCGAGCGGCAAGGACGCGACTCTGGTCATGGCTGAAGCGGGCTTTGTCCGATTTTCACTATATTTTTGGGCTTTTTCCTAACTTGGTATAAAAGGTGTAGCGACCCAAATTTTTAATTTACGTGTCGCTATTAATTTTTTTTATGATATGATAATATTATTAATATTAAATTTGTTAGTCCTATAAGTCGTGCCTTAGCAATTATGTAAATTAAATACATTAGATTGCTTACGTATTTTTATTATCACTATCATTATTATTTTATTATTATATCATATAATTCAATTGTTTTTGGGGCCTAAACACTTAATTTATTTGAAGCCCAAATTATATCAAAATATTATAAGCCCACTTGAAAAAGGCCCAAATTGTTGCTTCTTCTTCATCAATTGCAAAGTAACAGCAGACTGCAAATTGACGGATTTTCCGTTTTGATAGAACCAAAATCCGATCAATTTCTTTTCGAGATTTCAGCAAATTGATCAATGAATTATTTCATTCCTTTTTCAAATTAAAAATTTACAATATAAATAGACCTCCTCCCTCATTCACAAATCACACCACAACCATTTTTCTCTCCTCTAGATTTTATTGAGGTATTTCTCCTATCACACTCTTTTATTTAAATTTTCTGTTTGCATTGCATAACATGCTTGGGAGAAGGGGAAAGTTAAGGGAGAGAGAGAGAGAGAGCAGAACGGGTGGCGGCGGCGTCTCGATGGTGAGTCAGGATGGCGGTGGTGGCGGTAATGTGAAGTGCTGCTGCAGCGGTGTGGGTGTTTAACAGGGAGTGTTCTGGAGAAGAGCAAGATATATATATATATATATATATATATATATATATAGAGAGAGAGAGAGAGAGGGGAGAGGCTACGGCCTACGGGGTTGTTTTGATGAGAGAGAAAAAAAAGTTGTTGTTTTGTGGCTTGAGGGATTACGGGATGATTGAGATGATATAGGGAGGAAAAATAAAGATGGTGGGCTTGGGCTTAGGAGTTGTAGAAGTGTTGGGCTAAATTTATATTTGGGATATAAATTGTTATGGGCCGTGAGTTGTAGGTGGATTTTATAAGTCATGCGTTATTATTATTATTATTATTATTATTATTATTATTATTATTATTATTATTATTATTATTATTATTATTATATTAAAGTTATGATAATTATTATTTTTAATATTTAATGCTAGGCGGCGCGCACGGATCTAATTAAATTCATTTTCAATCAAGTTTAAAGTCAAGTAAAGGTGGGAGATCCGACGTTGAAATTAAAGTACATTTATCCCTATTATGTTTGTACGTGATGTGCAGGTTCTATTGATGACAACCTCCGGGTTACTTGATGATGGCCTACGGGCTTTATGTTTATGATAACCCCCTCTGGGTATTTATGATGGCCTATGGGCTTTATGTTTATTGATGACACCCTCCGGGTTATTATGATGTGAAGGCCTACGAGCACTATGCTATGATGACTTGTTATGTTATGTATTTGTATAATTTGGAAAAATATGGACCCCACTGAGTTAATAGCACTCATCCCAAAGCTATTTATTTTTCAGGCTAAGATAAGTTCGGACGGTGACGTGGAGACGGGGTGATGGTCAAGACTAATTAGATATTATTTTTATTTTAAAATATTGCTTCCGCTGTATTAAACTCTTTTCTTTTATTTAAATAAATGAGATATTTATTATTTATGAAATTTTGGGACGTTACAAAAGGATTCTTTTTGGACGAAAATCAGCATCAGAAATTAGACCCTAAATTGAAAGAAGAGGTTTGCTGTGGAGAAAAAGTATCGCGAAGAACACGCCAGAAGATTTCAAGCAAGTCAAGATTAGAGACATATTTATTCTTCCGGGTTTTATTCATTTTAATTCTTGTCTAGGCATTAACATCCTGAATTTGAATTCTTTTGTTTATTTCATTATGAACAACTAAACCCTAGTATTCTAGGGTTGAATCATGATTCAGTTATGAAATATTATTATTAATTCCATTTTTTATGTCTATGATTTTTATTGCACTTTAATTATTCTTGGGTTATGTTTGTTTATGTCAATTGATTGGCCATTAATTGATGTAATTGGTTGTGTTGATTCATAAATCGAGAGAGGAGTTTCAACACTAGAATAGAATAATTAACATAGTAATTAATAACACTCGAGAGAGTTGAGGTTACTGGTGAGAGCAATTAAACATATTGATCTTTTAGGAGTTGCATTTTGGATAATGAATGGAGACATTGTTATTTATAGTGTAATCAACGTTCTTAATTCTCTGAGGAGAGATTCTGAATAGCTAAGTGGTTGCTCTAGTGTGATTGAGATCCCAATATAGGCATAGTTATTAGATTAGGTAATAAGATGGATTATCTAATGATTCTTCAATCCTAGAATGCGCACTTTTTCTTGATAATTTTTCTCTGTAAGTTTATTTGCTGAGAATTTATGTTTGCAAGTTATTTATTTATTTTATTTTATTTGCTTAAAACTTCCAAACTTTGGTTAGTCTAGATAGCAGAGGTAGGATAGATAGAATAACTAGTAATTGGAATTTAAGTCTCTGTGGATTCGATCTTGTTCACCGCTGTTCTATAAGCCTCGCTGTACACTTGCAGTTTAGGTGAATTAAAATACCGAACAACGCAAAACAAGTAGAAAGTTTGTGTTGAAGCTAAATTAGCTAAGTTACTATTTCATTCAGTAGAACGGAGCACTAAACCTCTAGACCTAATTTACACAGACGTGTGTGACTTAAAGTTCGTGCAAACTAGAGGTGGTAAAAAGTACTTTATTACTTTTATTGACGATTGCACAAAGTACTGTTATCTTTATCTTTTAAGAAGTAAAGATAAGACTATTGAAGCTTTTAAGAACTTCAAAAATGAAGTCAAAAATCAACTAAATTGATGAATTAAAGTAATTCAAAATGATAGAGGTGGGGAGTATGTTAATCTGTTTGAAGAGTTATGCGCAGAGGCGGGTATAATTTATCAAACTACGGCTCCATATTCACCATAATCTAATGGAGTTGTTGAACGCAAACACCAAACTCTTAAAGAGATGATGAATGCTTTGTTGATAAGTTCGGGATTACCACAGAACTTGTAGGGGGAAGCTGTGTTGACAGCTAACTATATCTTGAATAAGATTCCACTTAAGGGTAAGGATGTAACGCCTTACGAGTTATGGAAGGGACGCACATTATTTTATAAATACCTCAAAGTGTGGGGGTGTTTGGCTAAGGTTGAAGTGCCACTTCCTAAACAAGTTAAAATTGGCCCTAAAACGGTGGATTGTATCTTTGTTGGGCATGCACTTAACAGTAATGCATATCGTTTTTCTATTCATAAATCAGAAGTTCCTGAGATAACTGAAGGAATGATGATGGAATTGAGAAATGTTATATTCTTCGAGAATGTCTATCCTTGTAGAAATAAGGATGTGATAGAAGGGAGTTCTAAGAAATGAACTTCTGTAGCTGCTACCAGTTCTGATCCTGTGGATGAAGAACTGAGATGTAGCAAGCAAGCTAGAACGGCGAAGATGTTTGGTCCTAATTTCATTACCTATATGCTAGATGATGAGCCAAAGTCTTTGAAAGAAGCACTATCAAGTCTAGATGATTCGTTCTGGAAAGAGGCTATCAATAGTGAAATTGATTTCATCATGAAAAATCAAAATCACACTTGGGAGTTAACGGATCTCTCGAGTGGTTGTAAGTTGTTAGGATGTAAATGGATCCTAAAAAGGAAGTATAAGGCAGATGGTACTATTGATGAGTATAAAGCTCGTTTGGTTTCCAAAGGCTTTAGACAAAGAGGGGGGATATTATTTCTTCGATACCTACTCACCAATAATGAGGATTACATCTATTTGGTGCTTTTAGCGATTGCTGCTTTGCACAATCTCAAAATTCACCAAATGGATATGAAGTTTGCATTTCTGAATAGTAAACTGAAAGATGAAAATATACATAGAACAACCTGAAAGGTTTGTTACATCGGGACAAGAGCGAAATGTGTGTAAACTTATTAGATCACTGTATGGTCTGAAACAAGCACCGATTCAGTGGCACTTGAAGTTTGATAACACGATGTTATCAAATGGTTTCAAAATCAACGAGTGTGATAAGTGTGTGTACATAAAGAGTAGTTCTAATGACCACGTCATAGTTTTTCTTTATATAGACAGTATGTTAATCATGGGCAATAGCCACCAAGTAATCATTAGAACGAAACATATGTTAAAACGGAATTTTTACATGAAAGATATGGGCTTAGCTGATGTGATTCTCGGAATCAAGATAATTCGGACAATTGATGGAATTGTCTTAACACAATTTCATTATATTGAGAAAGTGCTTAAGAAATTCAATGATTTCAATATTTCGTTGGCTAAAACTCCATTGGAGCTCAACGTGCACTTAAGTAAAAATTGGGGAGAACCAGTAGCTCAAGAAGAGTATGCAAGAGTCATCGGGAGTTTGATGTATATCATTAATTGCACTTGACCCCAATCTTACATGTTCTATGAATAAATTAAGTCGGTACACAAGCAATCCAAGAAAAGAGCATTGGAAAGCTCTAGTACGAGTTCTAAGATACTTGAAGTATACTCTGAACTTTTGGCTGCATTATATGAGGCTTCCTCCTCTACTTGAAGGGTACAGTGATACGAATTGGATCTCAAACACAAAAGACTCATTCTCAACTAGTGGGTTTGTTTTCATTGTCGGCGGTGGAGCAGTGTTGCGGAAATTCATGAAACAGACCTGTATAGCCCGTTCCACTATGAAATTAGAGTTTATTGCTTTGGATAAAGCGTGTGAAGAAGTTGAATGGCTTCACAACTTTCTAGAGGATATTCTATGTTAGATAAAGTCGGTGTCGTCAATGATTATTCACTGTGATAGCCAAGCAGCTATCGGGAAAACACATAACGTTATGTATAACAGTAAGTCTTGACATATAAGTCAGAGACATAACACCATGAGACATATGATCTCAAGTGGGGTTGTCTCAGTTGACTATGTGAAGTCAGTAGACAATCTAGCGGATCCGCTAACTAAAGGGTTAAACCAAGATCAGATGAACAAATTGCTCGAGGAAATGGGTTTAAAATCCACAATCTGAGAATGGTTGTAGTGGTAACCCAACCATGATGATTGAAAATCCCCAAGAACTTGGTTCAATGGGAAAACTAGGCTACGAACATTCATGTAGTAGCACTTGTAAGGTTTTATATCTTAACATTTCCCTCGTGAGCAAACTAAGTGTGCACTAGTCACTGTGGTGAGGCTAAGTCTTATAACTTTTAATGATTCCTAAGCCTAAGTGAGGTGGATTATGGCGGGATACTCGGAATAGAAGATCACCTATATAAGTGAAAAATAGGGCCACTTCTAACGATACTTATGAATTCAAAGAGGTTGTCCATGACCCGAAACGGATACAAATGTGAGAATAAATAATGTTTGAGACATTTTTGCATCAATCATATTGTCTTGGTATACACTAAGGATGAATAGTTCAAGGCATCACATCCACTAATCAGCTGGTATACCCGACAGTGTTGAAAGATGGAAGGTTTGAAGTCACAAACTACATATCCTGTTGCAGTTGTGTCTCTTAAGGACTGGGTTGTTTGTCTACATTCATGCATTCACTATTTCCACTCATATGAGGGATTGTTGAAAAATTGGATGTAATAAATTGAGTCGTAACTCATTTTATCCGATTTTTGGTGCCCAAATTATTTAATTTTGGAGGAATTAAATAGTGTACGATTATTCTATATTTGTAATAGATAATCATAGTATTTTTATTTTCTCGAATCCGGATTTCGGTGAGTGAGAAATTAATTATTGAAATCGATCACACGATTGAGCATTTATGGTGTGTGGGAAAATGTGCTTAAGGCACATTTAATGATCCCACATTAATTTCATAACCAAGTTAAGAAGTGTATTTAAGTGTATTAACACTTAAGTGTAAATCTAAAGTGTACAAGGATGTGGGCCATGAGCCCACACGCGCGCGCACGCCAGTGCCAGTGCCAGTATGAGTACCAGTGTTCGTCTCATCCTCGGACTTAGATCTTGACAATTGAACTTTGGGTGGACTTTGGGAGTACATGGGCTTCTGGGGCCTAGCCATTACGATTTTACTACTCATAAACGGATGGGTCATGGAGCGGGTTGGCAACAAAATGACGGGTCAGACAATCAATCCACGAGTGCACTTGATGGTTCATGTATAGCCTCAAATTTGTAACTCCTACCTCGAGCTAGTGGAGTTAATGGGATTTCAAATATGTAACTCCCACGTGGAGCTGGTGGAGTTAGTGGGTTGGAGTGTAACTTATGTAGTCGGAATCTGCAGGAGCTGCAGGAGTATGTAGACTTCCGGGGCCTAGCTGTTATGATTTTATAGCTCAAAAATGGATGGGTCGTGGAGCGGGTTGGCGACGAAACGGCGGGTTGGACAATCGATTCGTGAGTGCACTTGATAGCTCATGTTTGGCCTCATATCTGTAACTCCCACCTGAAGCTAGTAGAGTTAATGGGATTTCAAATATGTAACTCCCACTTAGAGCTGGTGGAGTTAATGGGCTAGAGTGTAACCGATGCAATCGGGATCTGCAGGAGCTGGAGGCTGTAACTCCTGAAGGGATTGATAGCAAAGTTGTAATCCCTGGAGGTTACACCACCTGGGATTGAATGCCCCAAATCCTAGTTGTCCCCTAGGGTGGAATGGTGCCTATAAATAGGACATTCCAGCATGCAGAAGTTGCTAATTTATTCACTATCATATCTTTTCATTGTTCTTCATTCGTGTCTGCTCCCAGTCCTGATATTGTCTAGTTCACCGGAGCCTTAACGGAATTGTGGTGCTACTGCCGGAAGGACGAAAGTCATTTTATCTTTGAGAGACAACATGCCAAACCGTGAGCACTAGCCAGAGCGTATTTATCTTGTGCAGAGATGTCCCATCGACTTGGCTTACCGGAGATCCAGTTTGCTTCATTTGGTTTAATTCAATTTCTTGTATTTGTTTGCTACTCCATTCTCTATTTCTTGTACTCTTCAGATTATTGTAATTCTAGAAACAGTGTAATTAACACAACATGAACATGGATCAATAATACGCATGTAACAACGAATTTGAAGTAGCTAGGTGTAGAAAATATGGGTGAAATCTAACAAAGAACAAACAAATAATTAAAGAGAAATTGGGTTCTGACTTTGTGGTTTGTATCCTCCTAGAATATAACTTGTATCCCCCCTATAATATAACTTTCTGAAAATAAAAATTTTAAAAATCTAGGGTATAAATGTGAAATAACATTTATGCCGCGCTAATTTTTGACAAAAATTATATTGGGCCCTATATCACTATATGTGTCCGTCTCTCTGCATGCATATTGATAACAAGTAATTTTATCGAATGATAAAGTAATATCATCAAGTAAAAATAGTAATCTTTAATGTTATCATAATATTATAATTTAGCTAGTCAAATAATTAAACTAGTTCGTGTATCTTGAAGTTTTAAAAAATATTGTTTGGAAATTAATGTTACTACAATATATAAAAAGTACGTATATATAGTAGGTAATTAAAAATATAAATATACATGCATATATATGTGTGTGTATGTGTGTTTGTGTGTGTCTTTTTTTAAAAAAAAAAACTTTGAAATTAGCAGTGTACACGTCAAAAACTAATAATATAAACAAAATCACGGTTAGGCACCGTTCAAGAAATGTGAGGATTCATTCAACTTGGGCACATGCATCCTTCGTATATATATAAAAAAAAAAAAAAAGAACAATGTAAAAATATTGGAATGCATTTTGAGTTTTTTTCCCATGGAATTTTCATTTACTTGTTTCCAGATGATCCAACTTGTTGAAATCATTTGCCTTTTTTTTTATTACAAGTAATTAACAAAAGAAGAATTGTCAATGAGAGAAATATACGAATTAACCCACCATTGACACAGAGTTTATTCGAACCTTCATTAGTATTTGAACCAAATTAAGTTGGTTGCATGCCTCAAGTCGTGCGGGAGAATATCTATGTGGCACGCCGGAATTCTTGCGTGACTTTTTTGCTCTAATAAAAAATATTATCTGGATATTTCATGTCAATTATGAACTAAAAATAAAATAAATTTGTTGGGCATGCCACATGGATATTCTAGGCTGAAAATTTGATCGAGGTCAAATTTGCAAAAAAATTGAAAAAATGGATACTATTTTGCTTATTGTAATAAAGTGGGTCATTTTTAAAAAAGTACCCAAAATGTAGGTATCAAAGTGTAAATTTCCCTATAATTTTTTTGGTTACAACTTTTCAAGTTAATTTTTTTACTTGTGTATTTCAATATAAAAGTGTGAATCGTTTGTTAAATGGAACGATGTGTTTGATGAATGAATTTTGTGGGTTCTTAGGTTTGTTTTAGCCTTTTTTTTGTTGGGGGGGGGGGATTGTTTGAGTTTGTAGCTCAATCAATTTAGTCTTAAAATTTCAATAAGTTAAAAACCAAAATATGTAAACAGGCCATGGACAAGATACAATTAAGCACAAACACTTTCAATACACTGGTTGTCAATTGATAAGAAAAATAGTGGGAATTGATAGTTAGTTTGATTAAAATATAAGAGAATTATCTTTAAATTATTTTTGTATTTTGAGTCTCGTACATAATATTGTTTAGTTTTTTTTTTTTAAATTCAAGTTTATTCAAACATAAGTGTACAAACAAGTCACATGATTTTAATTTAAACCATGGAAGAATGCAAACTTTTTTGTGGATATGAATATATCAAGTAAATTTTGTAATTTTGAAGTGTTTTAGAAGCATTTTATATGCATTTTTAAAGCTTTATTTTATTACATTAGGGGGCTTCATTAAATTAAGTGACATGATTGTCATTTGCGTTGGACTAGCAAAATACAAAGAAGCAACCTAGACACTACAAGGTTCCTAAACAAATATCAGATCTCCTTAATAATGGAATAGTGATGGGAATGGGATGTAATGACTATTGTTATTCCTCTAACTGATATCACAAATAATAATAAGATAGCAATGAAACTTACATTTATGAATTGATTTATTATAACAATATGTAATTAGTAAATAAAATACACGGATTGGTTGATTTATTTCTAAATAACAAATTACTCTTCTTTCAAGAGATACTATATATTATATTTTAATAACATATTCTTGAATATTTTACGATTTTTATTTTATTAACAATTGTGAAAAATTTGAGTATCCTTCTAGCAAGTATTTTGCTAACGATTAGTGAGTTTGTATATTTTATGTAATGTTTTTCCTTAATATCATTAGTAATTTTGTTAAATATTACAAAATTTTATGAATAATTAATAAATTATTAGTGAGTTTCTTAAAAAAATTATAAATTTTTCAAATTGAAACATATTATATTATTTATAGTCAAATAATTTTGAAGTTACTTTAAAAAAATCATATTAATTTTAAAAAATGATTGACGACTTTTGAGTTTTTATATAATTTTCTTTAATTTTTTTTTACAATATAATTTATTTTAAATTTTCTAAAAAATATTAAATTTATTATAATTGTATTTTTTAATAAAATATGTTATACGGATATGATATTTCATTTGTCAATACAAAAAATAAAGTATAGTTTTGTAAAATAAAAAATAAAATTTATTTTGATAATCGGGAATCAATAATACCATGGGGATGGGAAGTAATGACTAACAGGGATTCTTTTGGGAATGCCCATTCTCAACTGAAAAGTCATATCAACCATGGGATTGAGAATAGACCTGGGAATTGTGATTCCATTCTCATTTCATTCCATTATACCAACCATGCTCTTAGGAATAACATGAAGAAGAGATAAGGTAAAACCATTGATCAACTTGACAATGAGTTACTATGGGGTTAGAAAGAATGATGAATGTTATGTTCAAAATGCTAGATCATTCAGAGTACACATTTAAATAATAGTTGTGGGTTATCTTGTCATTGGAAAAAATAGACTGAACGGTTGGAAATATTGAAGAATGGGATAATTACTAGATAAAAAACGCATCATCTTATTCAATTTCATGAAATGTAAGCCTCTATGTCCTTTTTCTTCTTTAATCTCAAATTGAGTCTAGAACCATTGAGGAGAAGCTTTACAAAAATTAAATTGGATAGTTTATGGGCTCAAAATATATTGGGCTAGAAAGAGTTTGGGCCTTCAAGAATCCCGCCACCAGCAAAAAACACATTGAATAGATTTCTTTAAATTTTGCAAATTGTTTCAGTTGCTAGTTATGGAATTTCTGAATACACGCACGTGGCTTTACTTTGACAATTCGAACATAAAATAAAGGATCGATCTCATACGTATATTTAGCATTCCTTATGATTCAAGTATAAATAAATTGGACTAGAGGATTTCATCCGTATGATGGTAGGACTCTGAAATATATGACAGACAGTAGTAGAATTTCATTTCAACCTTTTAATTTAGTTGGACTCACGAACTTTCAAAAGTAGCTAAATTAGACCGTCAATTCCCTCTTTAACTGACTGATGTTGAATTTTCCTTTAAAGTTTATGATGGCCCCAAATAAATAAGATAGAGTTTAGATAGGGTGAATAAACTATCAAATAAATTGAGGAAATAGGGCCCTCACTTCATTTTTAGTCGGAGTCCAAAAAATCCTAACTCGTTTTGCACTTAGTTAAACTTTGAAATATTCAACTGATTTTTAACACATGCTGACCTAATTTGGTCAGCGAAAGCTGTCTTAGTTGAATTCCAAGTTCAACCGTTTTAACAAATATCAGAAAAACTATGTGGAAGTTTGGTTTGAAGCAAATTAAGCAAGTAATTAGTTAATCGCAACTAGACAATTAGAACAATTAAATGTAAAACAAAAAATTAACAAGATCAGATTGCTCCAACTTTTCATTTTGCCTCTTTGTTCTTATGCAATTTCATTTTCAGCTTCTTATCTACTGCTTCTCTCTGTTTTGCAGCAACATTAGTTCTATTTCATGACTTTACAAAACTCAGACACTAGCTCATTTTTACTTTTAATCAAATTAGCTCTTCACATCACTCAGAACTAAATACAGATTCTTTGGGATAATTTCACCTTTTGTCCCATTAAAATATTATCAAAACGTACATTTTTAGTCCCGTATCTGACTTTTTTGGTCTCAATGTTTATATATTCGACATTGTTGGTCCTATATTTTGTTTTATTAACCTTTTTTATCCCCAAACTAACAACTTACTTCACATATCACAAATGTTTGGGGATGTTAATTTTAGAATAAAAAAAAGTCGAAAAATAAAATTTGGGACAACAAAAGTCAAGAACATTATATTATATTTGTTGTAATCACTTGATATAATATAATTGTTACATGTTGATTTTATTTTTCCAACAAAACATTCAATCATATTTTCATTATCTACATATTTTTCAATCTCAATCTTTACATTTTTTTGTCCAAAAATTTATTTTCTCAACTTTTATGGTTCCAAATTTTTTTTTTGACAATTTTATTCCAAAATTAACATTCCTGAACAGTTATGAGGTAAGTTGTCAAGTTTTGACCAAAAAAGTCGAAAAAAACAAAACGTGGGACCAAAAATATCGAGTAAATAAACATTGGAACCAAAAAAAGTCAGATGCGGAATTAAAAGTATTTTGACTCTATTCTAACGCGCGAAACTAAAAATGAAATTTTCCCCAGATTTTCTCAACAATCTAAAACTTATTTTAGGTTGTCATTGCACTTTCATATCTTAATTACTCATCCACCAACTGTCTTAAAGCCAAATTGAGCCACTTCCTAATATCTCAATAATCATATTTCAATAAAACCATCAATCAATTTTGAGTTTGGAGATTTGGCTATTTATAAGTGCGCTCAATATGGTTTTCTGACAACGGTTGACGGACGTCCTATAGTTGGAGGGGTAACATGGGCCATAATTGACTTACTTATCAAAATTTGAAGGTTTCAATTGCACCAAAAATTCAAATGATGTTCGGGCTAACAATAAAAAAACTAGCCGGGTCGAGCTGCCCCCAAGGTGTTCGGGCTGCTATTTTGGAAGCCCAACCTGACCCAAAAGGTGGGTCGGGTCTCTCGCGGGCCTTAGTGTATTCTTTTAATTTTTTTGGGCCGGTGGCCATAAAAATTAGGTAAAATTAAGATTGTAAATGAACAAAGCCGTTTGAGAGCTATTTGGAGTTCGGCTCGAAAAAAGTTCGTTCGAAATTCGTTCATTTTATAAACGAGTCGAGCTCGAGCCTCGAATTAAGCTCGATAAAATTGTCGAATTGAGCTAGAACATAGTGGTATTCGGCTCGGCCAGCTCGCGAACATGTTCGAGCTCGAGAACATATTCGAGCTCGAGCTTAATCGAACATGTTCATGAATATTATAAATATTTTAAATGGATAAATAAATTAACTATTTTTTTCAAGCTCGAGCTCGAATATGTAAATTAAATGAGTTTTTTTTTTCGAGCATTCGAGTTCATGCTCGTTTAGTAAATTTTCGAGCATTTCACGAGTCGAGCTCGAACTAAATTCGAACATGACAAATATTTATGAGCCGAGCTTGAACAAGAGAAAAAAAAGCTCGATTCGAGCTTGAGCCGAGCCTGAGCTTAAATATTCCTTAATGAGCCGAGTTCGAGCATCAGGATATTCGACTCGATTTGATTCATTTACAGCCCTAGGTAAAATGTATTGAGTTTTTGTAATGAATTTTGGACCTATAAACTTGTAAAAGTTGCACTTAAATTCTAATTAACTTTGATTTGTGAATTGACTAATACAGGTTATAAGGACTAAAACTAAGAAAATATGTATAATTAGGTACCATTTTGACAAGCAGATTTTTATTTTTATATTTATTTATGTTTGACTAACAAATTGAGTGAATTTGTGTATAGATTTGAAATTCATTATCATGGGTTAAGGAAAGTTCGCCCTCCCCTAACCTTGTTCATAGTTTGGTTTCATCAATTTTGACTAATTGTCTTTAACCAAATCAATTAGACAAAAATTTGTGTTAGACGGTGTAATGTATCACAATCTTCAATATTTTTTACTATATAAGATATCAATATTATGTGTGTTTCGATGTATTAAATATGTGCAATTAATAATTTATTGTTTGGCAAGATATTAAAATTATCTATAAAATTTCAATTAATAAAATATTCCTTAATTAGTTACCATATATTGTGTGAATATTCCATAATAAGATTTTATATAATATATGTAAGCTAATTTTAGCCTGAAGGTGTGATATGTAATACCATATAAATGATTAATAAATGTCGGTCCCTTACATAATTATGAACTTTGACTTTGCAAACAAACGTAATATTAGGGTATCATAGATATCTATGACACCCTTATATTACCTAGCAAACAGAGCTTAGGGAATTTTCGAAAATAACAAGACAAAAATAGGTAATTTTTAGAACCCTAATTTTCAAACACTATGAAATTAAAATCTGAAAATTTGATGTTCATCAAACTACCAATCCAAATTAAATTTCATAAGGGACGAAAATTCACATAGATTAAAATTAGAATTTTTCGAAGGACATCAAAAAAATCATCCAAAATTTAATACTATAAATTTCAATTTTATGAACCAATAAATATGAAAATTTAAACGCCTCAAATTCATCTGAAAATTTATACATTTTTTTTAAATAACTTAGAATTAATTCTAGAGTAGATCCAAAACCTGCTCTGATATTAATTGTTAGGGTTTTTCGAATTAACCTACTACAGAATCTATTTGGATGCCATTAATTACATGCTCATAAAAATCATAATTTTATGTGTGATATTAATTATCATATGTTGAATTAACATACAAGTTCAATTTCGAATCTATTGCAGCGGAATAAAATAGAATCTATCGAAATTTGTACTTAGATCTAGGCTCTGCAAGCTTCGACCTATGGTTTTTTTCGATCTTTGGTTGTTCTTTTACTATTTCTCTGTTCTTTGTGCTTTATGCTTCAGATCTGTGTGACTGTTGGAGTTCCTGTGAACTCCTGTGTGAAATCTCTGGAAGAGATTTCTTGATTGATTCACCATTCTTTAGCCTAATTGAGCTTTGGACTTCATGTGATCCCTTGGGCCCTGTTCAAATTGGTGATTGTGAACTGGACTCTCCACCTACTCCTGCAAGGGCTCGTGTCTGGTTAATGTTCCATGTTTCTGTCTCTGTTGGTTTCTTAGTTTTTCTGGCTCTCCTTGGTTTTGTTCTTATCAGTTATTTTCTTATTGTGCACAAAATGCCTTCGAATGTGCATGGTATGCTTCATTTCAATGGGAAAATGACTTTAACATTTAGAAACAAAAGATCAAATGTGTTTTGATTCAACAACGTGTGGTAAAAGCCATTTCTGGTACCTATGATGATTCTGCTAATGATGTTAAACGTGCTGAGATGAATGAACTTGCTTGCTCCACCGTTATGCTTAATCTGAGTGATTCTGTGATAAGAAAAATGGGTGAGTTAACATCTGCTAAGGAGTTGTACGAAAAACTGGAATCCACTTATACTGAAATTTCTTTTGCCAACTGCATGCATCTTCTTGAAAAATTGTTTATGTTTAAGCTTGACATGTCTAAGGATATTGATGAAAATATTGACCTGTTCTCTAAACTGGTGTAGGACATTAAGCTTTCTGGAGACAAAGTAATTGATAACTATACTAATATTGCTCTGTTAAATGCCATTCCTAATTCTTACTCTGATTTTAAGGCTGCCATTAAATATGGCAAGGATAATGCCTCTGTTGACCTTATAATAAGCTCACTAAAATCTAAAGAATTGGAGGTCTTGAAATCAGATGAGGGAGGCAGTCAGGGTAATAAGACTGTGCATGCTAGAGGAAAGAAGAAAAATAAATCTCCTAATAACTCTGAAAATGGCAATAAGAAGAAAAGGGGTAGGTCCTTGTCAAAATCAAGGTCTAAGCATGTTAGAAAATGTTATAACTGTGGTGAAACTGATCATTGTATTAAAGAATGCCCTCAGCATAAGAAAAATAATGTTGCTGTGAACTCAGCTTCCCCTACTATGTGTGAATCTGAGTGGCTAATTGATTCTAGTTGTACCTTTTATATTTATCCTTTTAAGAATATTTTCTTTTCTTTTAAGAAAATTGATCATGGTTTTGTGTCCATGACTAATGAGAAAAAGTGTAAAATAATGGGAATTGGCACTGTGTATTTGAAGTTTAAGTCTAGTTCTGAAATTACTCTGAAAAATGTGAGATATGTGTCTGATTTATGCTATAATTTACTCTCTTGTGCTGCTCTAGAAGATGAGGGTTTTGAGGACAGATGGGGGAATGGTAAGATGAAAGTCCTTAAGGGCTCTTTAGTAGTGTTTAAAGCTCTTAAGCAAAAAATAACTTGTACATCTGTCACACTGAATTTGTTCCTTCTATGCATGCTGTGAAACAAGATCACACCATACTATGGCATAACAGGCTTGATCACATGAGTAATAAAGGCTTGCAGCTTCTTAAACATGTTGTCATGTTTAGCTCTGATATTGTTCATGCTCTGTCTTTCTGTGATGCTTGTATTTTTGGTAAGCAACATAAAGTGAAATTTCCTGTTAATGTTACCCCAAGTGAGTCTAAGTGTACTTGTAACAGCCTGGTCCCTAGGTGGTCATTTTTAACAGGGACTGGGTGTTAGGCGTAAAAGCAGCAGGGGAAATTGGAAATCCAGGGGATGTTTCTAGAATTAAACTAAGTTGGCGCCTCAAAAACTTAGGCAACTTAACTTTATGACTTGGAAGAACTATCATTTTCAACGAATCACGAAGGGTCAAAAGGTTCAATCAAGTCGAAGGAATGCCTAATCATAGGCCAATCAAAATTTAAACAGAATCCAATGATTAACAAGTAGGAATTTGACTATTAAATATACAAGACCTCTTCATAGGTCACAACAGTTAAGACCCATTTATAGGTCGGAGTCAAATAAATCATACTGTCTCATTCATAGGACGAAACGAGTAAACAACTTAAGATTAACTGGAAACGAGTAGAATCACGCTTGAAGAAAAGCCTCTTCATAGGTGAACAACAATAATAAGCATGCAAGACTCATTCACAAGTCAACTGAAAATGAATAGATACCAAAATGCTCAACAAGTATGACTATTCAAATAACTCGGAATTAATGAAGGAATAAACGGTATGTCAAAAGAACATGCTTCTACTTCTCAAAGACTTTATTAATAATTAGAATCATAGAATTTAAGACATGCTATTATCAAGAATCAAGTTATATGTATTAAGATTAAATGCTAGATGTCAAAGTACTTAGCAGAAACATAGCAAAAGAAAAATCATGTAACCATATAGAGCAACAACTTTGGAAACATAAGACAACTCAGAAAACCCCACCAGCAGCATATCACCGGCCCCATCATCTCAACCTGAAAATATTTGAAAAAGAGGGCGTGAGCACTAATGTACTCAGTGGGGTTTTATGAGGAAATTCTTAAATAAACTTTAAAAATATCCAATTATCAACTGACGAAATATGGAGAGCAAAACGCAAAAGCCCTCTCCATATCCGCAAAACCTTTTACTTCCTTTCCTAGTGCCTTTCCTGGCTCAAACCTGATGTCTACTGCACCCTTAGGTCTGCTTTCGGATAGAAGAGGGGTTACCTTAAGTATCCTCCTGAGTATGCGAGGGGATTACCCAGCAGTGACTCCCTTTAACCTTATCATAGATTTAACGTTAGTGACACGAAGGTCACAACATGATAATGCAATAAGATTGTTCTTTGAGCTCAATAACATGCTTAACAAGAATTGAATCATAACATTCAAAATCTTAACCTTGAATCCTTAATACTTAATCCTCAACCTCAAATCCTCACATTCAAACCTTAATATCAAAGTCTTAATACTTAATCATGCTTAGCATAAATCAAAACCTAGATTAAATCATCTAGATTGCATTCCTTAATAAAGGCTATAACCTTAATGCCACAAGGGAATACTATGATCAACATATAAGGCATTACTTACTTAAACAACCTTCCTTAACAATAATATCAACAACAAACTTAACTTATGATCATGATCGTCTATACCTTATATAAATCAACTATAAGATAACATATCAAATCATAACATCCTTTACGTCATTCAAGAGCTTAAATAATAATAAACAATATCATGTTATAACTTTCTTCCTTTCTTTCTTTTCATTTCCTTTCCTTGTACAGAGACTAATCAGGCAGATCATAAAATATTTAATTGGATATTCATCTTGCCCTATCATGCTTCTAGAGCTTATTAGCTCAAACCATAGGTTTAGTTTAGAATCACCCACCTCGATGATGATCACGTCGATGACAAGCACTTGGATGAAGCAATGAGCTGAAAATCCTCCCTCGGTTCCCCTCGAGGCTCACCTCTTCCTACAAAAGCCGAATCATCGACTTAGTGGCCTCCTTCGAAGATTTTTAACCTCTAACGAGAACTCAAACAACACCTCACCTTTCCTCCCTTAACTAGGACTTAAACACAGATTGCACAACTTTAGAACATTTATAAAACATGAGGGTTTGAAAGAATCGAGTTTGGAACACACTTAGAAGCAAAACTTGGCTACAAAAGCCTTGCACAGGCTGTGCTAAGCCTTGAGATGAGAATTAAACATCCAATTTTTTCGACATGGGTCGTACAAGCATAGCACGACCCGTGCAGACCCAAGCACGGGCCGTGCTAACCTTACACGGCCCATGCTAGCTCTCCAGATTCATGCCGAGAGCTTTGCACGGGCCGTGCAATCCCTGCACGGTCTGTAAACTCCCACGAACCTCGAATTCTTTCGATCAAAGTGTTGGTCGAGGCGTTACTCGGTCGCCTCTCCCTTTTCTCGATGTTTTAAAATTAAAAATGAGGCTTAACACTTGCAAAAACATAGAAACGAACATGCTTTAAACTTTAAGTATTTAGAAATAACGATGAAATCAAAATACGAAACTTAAACGGAACTTTAAACAAAATAAATGAGAATAACAACAATAATGAGAACGGAATAATAACGGAAACATAATAATGAGAATACAATAATGAAAGATGGAATGAAATACGGAATTTAAAGACAAGAAAGAAATGGGATCCAACGTCGACGAAAAAGAATGGACGGAGTCGAGTGCATCAAAGGAAGGTGGCTAGCTCGGCGTCTCGTCGAGTCGCAGCGGTAGCAGAGCCATCTGCTACTTTTCGATAGTGCCCCTAGCACCTTCTCCTGCAGCATATCTTCCCCGTCACTCCGTTCGTTGACTCAGAAGTGAACTCACGAAGAGACTCCTCTCGACTCTCGACTTTTTTCTCACTTTCTCTCTCAAGATTGGAAGAGTGGAGAATGGATTTGGTGTGAAAATTGTGAATGAGTGGTTCTCTATTTATAGGGAAAGCTTTGGCTTCCCTGCTGTGCAATAATACTGCAAAAGTTACTCCGGATTCGGTTAAAAGCTGTTTTATTCGATGTCGAGGTCCAAATGACCTCAGACATGAAATTCGAAAATACCGGAAGACTCATTAGCTCGAGTACTATTGAACCAACCTGACTCGAGATGAAGAATAGGTCATCAGAAGAAAGACGAGCCAAGATTCGTTTTTCAGAATTACTTTTACTATTCACTTAGACTGACAGATTTTGCTCCCGAGCGTTCGATTGACCTTAGAATGGAAATCTGTGAACGCGAACAGATTCCTTAAGTCATTTTCCATAAGAGGGGCCTGACAGAATAAGACTCAGATTAACAAGGAGGATTTCGTAAATTTTCCAAATCACGAACGCACGCAAAAGTTACTATTCATTATTAATCCTTTAAATACATTTTTCATCATCGAGACCTCAAATGACTTCAGAATAAAGTTCTGGGAATACCGGCACACTTCTTGAGTTAAAACCTTTCTAACAAGACCAAAATTGGCCATAACAAAGTTAAGATCAAAATTTTCGAAAAGATGATTTCACAAAAATTGACCCCTAAAGTCGTGACTGATATCTGACTTTACTTAAACCTTATAAAAATCTCTTCCTTAACTTCTCAATTACACTTAAGAATTCTCTAAACCTTATCTGAAAATCTGGGACGTTACAATAATGAGATTCTTGAATACATTCATGTTGATGCTTGGGGTCCTGCCACTGAGGCAACTTATGGTGGTAATAGATTTTTCCTGTCTATTATTGATGATTTCTCTAGAAAGGTTTGGGTTTTTCTGATGAAACATAAGTCTCAGGTGTTTGAAAAATTTAAAACCTGGAAATCCATGATTGAAAATCAAACTGGCAAGCAGATTAAAATTCTTAGAACTGATAATGGCATTGAATTCTGTAATACCTAACTTGATTCTTTGTGTGCTCAATCTGGTATTAAAAAACATAAGATTGTTCCTTATACCCCTCAACAAAATGGTGTTATAGAACGCATGAATAGAACCTTATTAGAAAAGGTGAGGAGTATGAGGCAATTATCTAGGCTTTCTAAGAAATTTTGGGGTGAAGCTTTGTGCATTGCTGCTTATTTGATTAATAAATCCCCCTCTGTTCCATTGAAGGGGCAATGCCCTGAATCTGTTTTCACAGGTAAAATTGTTGATATTTCTAATTTGAAAGTGTTTGGTTGTGCTGCCTATATACACCAAAAAGGTGATAAACTTGAACCTAGGTCTAAAAAGTGTGTCTTTTTAGGGTACCATGAAGGAGTTAAAGGTTATAGACTGTGGTTTAGGGAAGAACCTGGTTTTAAAACTATTGTCAGTAGGGATGTTGTGTTTAAGGAATCTAGTTTCCCTTATTTGCATGACAACTTGCCTGTATCTAATCCTCCTCCTCCTCCTCCTTCTTTTTCTTAAACTATTTCTTTTGAGGTGGAGGCTCAACCTATTTTGTTTCCACATGTTCCTATGCATGACACTAATGATACTGTTAATGCCCCTGCTGATATGCACACTGGTGTGCTTTCTAGTGATCATTCTTCCTCTAAACATGGTATTGTGTCTGAAACTGAATCTGAATCTAAACTTGAGTCTGATAATCAATCCACTGAGCATGGCAACTTGCAAAATTATCAATTTTCTAGAGATAAAGTTAGAAGAAATGTGGTAAGACATATAAGATATGCTGATTGCAACTTATTTGTTTTGCCTACAATGTGTATGAGTTTCTAGATAGTCGTGAACCTAAGATTTATAAACAAGCTATAAATGTGCTGAGTCTGGTAAGTGGCTAGCTACTATAGAACAAAAAATAAGATCTTTGCAGGTGAATAAAACTTGGGTGCTTGTTCCTAAGCCTGCTCATTGTTTTGTTATGGATTGTAAGTGGTTTTACAAGGTATAACCTGAACTAAACTTAGTTAGATACAAGTCCAGGTTGGTGGCTAAGGGTTTCGCTCCAAGGGAATGAGTGGATTATTCTGAAATTTTTGCTCTTGTTGTTAAGTTTACCACTGTGCGCATTATGCTTGCATTAGTTGCTCAATATAATTGGGAATTGAAACAAATGGATGTTACTACTGCATTTCTGCATGGTGATTTAGATAAATCTATCTACATGAATCAACCAGAAAGCTTTGTTGACTATAATAGACCTGATCATGTGTGTTTGTTAAGAAAGTCTCTTTATGGTTTAAAGCAGTCCCCTAGGCAATGAAACATCAAATTTGATAATTGCATGAAGTCTTTAAAGTTTACTAGAAGTGCTTATGACCATTGCTTATACTTTAAAAATATAATTGTTGTGCCTATGTTCCTGTTGATATATATAGATGATATGCGTTTAGTAAGTCCCTGTAATGAAACTATAAATCATGTTCAAAAATGTCTTAGTGATAACTTTGAGATGAAAGATTTAGGGGATGCTATGAAGATTCTTGGCATGAGAATAATAAGGGATAGGAAGAATAACAAACTTGTGTTGAGTCAGTAGAGTTATGTTGAAAAGATATTAGCTAAATTTGCTATGTCTGATGCTAAATCTGTCTCTGTTCCTCTTACTTCCCATTTTATCTTAAGTAAGGATCAGTCTCCTAAAACTGATTCTGAAATGAATGCTATGAGAAAGGTGCCCTACTTTAATGCTATAGGATCTGTGATGTACCTCATGGTAAGTACCAGACCAGACATAGCCTATGCTGTCAGCTGTCTTAGCAGGTATATGTCTAACCCTGACATGCCCCACTAGGAAGCTCTTAAGTGATTAATGAGGTATTTGAAACATTCTATAAATGTGGGGATGTGTTTCTCTAAGCATGCTAAAGGGGAAGTGTTATCTGGTTATGTGGATTCTAATTATATAAATGATATGGATAATATGAAATCTACTACTTTCTATGCATTTCTCTATGTGGTTCTTGCATAAGTTGGAAGTCTTAGTTACAACACACTGTTGCTTTATTTACTACTGAATCTGAATATGTTGCAATAACTAAATGCATGAAAGAGGCTATATGGCTTAAAAGTGTAATGTTTTGAAATTGGTTTCCTTAAGGGTAAGGTCACTGTATATTCTGACAGTCAGTCTACAATTTAGTTGTGTAAAAATCATGTCTTCCATGATAGAACTAAACATATTGATGTTAGGTTCCATTTCATTAGAGATGTTGAAAAACTTGTTTCCAGTATGAAGATTCTCAATTTTGATCCTGGTTAGTTTGTTTTTTGCAGGTGATCATGGTCTAATATGGCAGATAAGCTTCAATAATAACATTAATCTCTGACATACTTTGTGTTAGTCTTGAGATTGTGATTATTGTTGAAGTTCCATCTCCTATATTAGAAAAGGAAAGATGTTACCTCAGTTATGGTAATTGGTCACTTCTTACTATGTGTAAGTTTGTGATTGTTGCTGCAATTGAAGTAATGCATTCAAAGGTTATTACCCGGTTATTTTCTTTGGTTAATTACATCTGTTCTTGACTTTATGTTAGAGCAAGATCATGACTTTGTGTCTGATCCAAACCCTTAAGTAGTTTTCTTTGTGAACTCTACTAGTGGGGTTTATGGTAATGATGAAAATCCCAACAAACCTCTACTAAAAAGGAGTCCCCTTCCTAGATGTGCCATGGTGGAGAATGTTGGAGTTATGGCCCATCTGTTATTGGGCTGGCTTTTCAATCAGGCCTACTCTACCTGGCCCAACTCTGTGGATGGTCTATAAAGAGAAACCCTAATCCACCGACCATATATCTACCCTCCCCGTCTCTCTTTACACATAGTATTCATTCTAGTGTGTGAAGCGGCTAGGGTTGATTGTTCATTGAGTGAGAGAAAGTCAGAGAGCTTGAGAGCTTTGTCTTTGTGTTCTTTCTCATCTTTTTCTCTGTTTCCAATCTCTGTGTGGGAACATCTTGCTCTTAGTGGGTGGGGTTCTCATCGTACTACAACCGAGGTTGGGCCGCTAGTGGAAAGAGCTTAGATGTCTGCCATCTTGGGGTTTGGGCGACGTTACTGGAGTGGAGTCGAGCTATTGTTGGCAATCTGAGTCATAGTCCGAAATAGATCTTCTAGAATATGATTCTTGTAATAGTTAGTAGCGATTTATTGTTTGTATAGATCTCTAACATGTTGTATTCCCGAACTTTGTCTAGATATAGAGTGGGCTACAAACTACTAAACTGTATGGAAACCCTAGGAATCAAGAGAAAACATGAAAGAGGAGTTGTATATTCATTGTAAATTTCGTGCCCCCTCCCTTATTAATAAGTGAGGGGTGAAAATTTCATCTCTATACCCTAACAGGTTTGGGCCTCTAACTCTTGTTCTATTCCCAGTCCATTATGGTTATATTGGGCTACAACATGGATCTAGAAGAATATTAAATTGACATACTAATTTATTTAATTTCTTATATCCATAACAATGATATAAATAAATAAATAAAATATTATTTTATTCCACTAAAGAAATAATACTAATCTATCAATTAATACATATTTACGAATATACTTTCTCCTAATTAGTTCAACCATTCTCTAAGTTTCAGATATAATGTCCATTAATTAGTTATGTAAGCTTCTGACAGCCATAATTAATTAATATTTTGTTCCGAGAATAGTACCGCACGACTTTCATATCATGTAAGAATAAATTAATATTCTGCATGTTGGGTTTTTCATGATCTTTGTGCTTCCTCAAGGGACATCATCAACTTGGCGCACTAGGACATGGTCGTCATATATAATGCATGACCCATCATATATGTAAATGTCACTGCCCAAATATTGAGGGTTGTTGATCCTATCAAAGAATCTCACTCATTGATAAATAAAAGCAGTCGACACAACATATATATGTCCGCCAATATATATGGATTAAGAACCCGAACTCTGTGGATCTTTATTTTCTCACTTAAGGTCAGAGTAGAGAATAGTATCATATTGTGATCCTCCTCAATACACAACCCGGTGTACTAGAATAATCAGCTAGTAAAGATAAACTAACTATCATATTATTTTAGGGTGTACCGATGGTGGGTTCAAGACCATCTAAACCGTGAGCTTTTTAATACAATGCAAGGAATCCGATGATATGATCTTTACCGTGTGTTGACCCACACCATATCATCTAGAATGCAAGTATATATAACATACAATTAAATATAAGAATAATTAAAAGCACACAGTGACTGCAATAATTATTCAATTTATATCATCTTAATATTGTTTAACGTATACAAAGACAAGCTACCAATATACAAAATCAAGACTCATTTGTTCGAAAACTAAATTTTGAATGACACTTACAAAATTTCAGGGTGCAAGAGTGTCAGCAATTAATTTTTTAAACAATCCTCATTTGTTCAAAAAATATTTTCCGAACAAATTATGTTAGAAAATTAAAGTTCTAACCACTCCAATATATTTGAAAACTTAAATTCGAACGCTCTGAACTTCATTTTTTTCTCCAAGTGCTGTTCAAAAAATGGAGTTCAAACCACTCCAAAATGTTCAAAATTTTCAGTTTGAACGAATCCACAACACATTCCCTTATTAACTAGAGTAAATTATAGCCAATTAGACTTTGTTTGGTTTGAAGGATTAACCTAGTTTAGGGGGATTGATAAAATTATCCCCCCTATCACCCGTTTGGTTTGAAGGATTGGAGCCCGGGATTGATGATGGGCTCGGGCTCCAATCATTCATTTACATGATTGTTCATCACCCCATTTTGGGGGGATTAAATTCATCCTCTCCCATATAGGCTCTACAATTACCAATATATCTTTATCAAAAATAAAATTAAGACAAATATGCCCTTGAAGTTGTAGATATTTTCACTATCAATCATTCAAAACAAAACATAGCTTGAAAATTTGAGAACCCTTCTCCTTCCTCCTCCCCGCATGATGTCGAGCCCTAAAAATTGGAGGTAAGATTTATGCTATAATCTCAAATCTCTCTCTATTCGTTCCTCTTTTACTCTGCGATTCTCAAATCTCTCTCATTCTCTGCTCTTCTTTGTTCTGCTGCTCTCAATCATTCCAAACAAAAGAGGTTGAAAATTAGAGAACCCTATCTCCATCTGCACTCCATCTCGCGATGTGAAGCACAAAAAAATTAGAGGTAAGATTTCTGCTATACTCTCAAATCTCTCTTCGCCTCTACTCTTCTTGTGTGGTGGGTGATTATGTGCTCTGTACAAGAGTGAATTTTTTTCCATTTGCTGCTTCGATTGAAAACAAATGTGGTGCCTTTTTTGTGTAATTTTGATTTTCCCTTTCATGAATATACTACATTTGGCTTCTTTGTTGTTTAAAGTAGCATTCATGTCTGTCTGCTCTGTCACACCCAATTTTTCTATTTACATGTGTGTGTACGTGTTGTGTTGCGCCAAATATTATGTTAGTGTGTGCGTTCGTCTTTGTGTGAGTTTATTATTAATCTGAGTAATATAAGATTCTTGTTTTCTTGACATGTCAGAATTTTTATAGCACAAAGGGTGTAAGATTTCAAGATTTTAAGCAAAAAGGCTGCATTTTTAGGGTTTTACTGAAGGGGATGTATGATTCCACGTTGATAAAATTGGCTTTTTTAACATCAAGATAGGTGAAAAGATTTAACCATTTTTGGCTGTTTTCTTGGATACAATCGAACAATTTATTCGAATAAAAAAAATACTAGACCTGAAGGCAGGGAGGGAGTTCAGGTTGATATTGAGATCGAAGCTGCAGATCAGAATGTTCTCTCCTCACTCCATAATCCAAATCCATCTCCTTGAATCTCTCTATCTCCCTCTCTCTCTCTCTCTCTCTCTCTCTCTCTCTTTCTCTGTGCGTTTTCTGAACTCCTCAAGAGTGTTTGAATCACACTCACGCCTAATATTTCGCACACACACATACACTATGTCTTTGACTTTTTCTAAAACGTTGTTATATATATATATATGGTGCGATGTGAGGGGACGATACTACCAACCAAGCCACCTGTTAAACCTGCTGTTTTAAAATATTTTGACCTTGCTTGTTGCGGAATTAACCATTATGCCCCTCAGGTATATTGATTGGCCATAAAATTTATAATAAGATCTGAATATTTGATTCAATTGTCATCTGTGTGTGTGGGGGGTGGGGGTTGATTTACTTCTCTTTTGCTTTATTTATGTGAATGTTTCCTGATTGCTAGTTTTGTTGTAGTAAATGATTGTGAGGTAAAAGACACCAGGTTAAGGATAAAAGAAGAGTGAAAAGGGAAAGAGATAAAAGAGAGTCTTTAATGCTATAAAAAAGGATCGTACAAATGATTATATTTTTCCTAGCTAGGGGGGAATTGGCTATGACAATTAATTTTGGCAATATTTCTCTATCATATATTAACGTCTATTGCCCTTGGCTCTTGAGCATGATGAGAAAATGATGTTTTACCTTTGTTTACAGAGTTAATTAAATTTATAATGTGGTGGTTTGACTTTAGATGTTTTCTGCTATAATGTAATATCCTAGAGCTTATTTCTATTTTATTTTTTTAATGTTTGATGTGTTTCTTGAATATATCAACTCTTCCATGTGGCAAGATTTTATAATCTCTGCTACGTGTTTTATATTCTTCTTTCTCTATTTCTATTAAAACGTGTATTTTCTTTTGATAGAAGATAAATCATGACCTGAAAAACTAGCATCTTTTTATTAAAATGCTCATTAGCTCTCAATTCATATTTTGTTGGCAAATAAATGTTTATTCAATTTTTAATTTTAAGCGAGTACTTGTATAGCTGTATCTATGAGTTGCTTTATATATTGCTCTTACATTTTACAGTGAACGATCATTGCTCTCATGGATACAAATAAGGATCAACAACAAGTCTTTGTTGTGATACAGGAAGTTGTCCAAGATATAAGACTTGTTATTTGGTTAATGAATTTTCTATATTTAAGGCTTCATGGTCGTATGAGTGGTGATTGTAGAACAAAACAATATAGTTTAAAAGAGAAAGTTAGCAAACAACTCGAACATATGCATGACCTAGTCAATTTTGATGATGCCACTTGTGTAGACCACTTAAGAATGGATAGAAATTCGTTTGGACGTCTGTGTTATCTTCTAGAGAATGTAGGAGGGCTTTTTCCATCACGTCATGTGCAAGTACCCGAGCAAGTCGCTATTTTCCTAAGTATCTTGGCACATCATACTAAAAATAGAATTGTGAAGACTAGCTTCAAACGATCGGGATACACAATTAGTAAACACTTTAATGCAGTCCTTAAATCATTACTTAAGTTGCATACAATTCTACTTGTAAATCCATAACCTATTGAAGAAGATTCCACAAATGATAGATGGAAATATTTTAAGGTAAAATTTCATAAATTCAATATAATAATAATAATGATAATGATAATGATAATACTATTTGTAACTTGGACAATATTTGATCTTTTGCATATGACCTTTTTTGATAGGGTTGCCTTGGTACATTAGATGGTACTTACATTCCTGTAAAGGTGCTTCAATCTAGATAAAGCGCGTTATAGGAATAGAAAAGTCAACGTCACAGTAAATGTCCTAGCAATTTGTGATCGAAATATGAACTACGTGTATGTATTAACTGGACGGGAGGGCTCTGCAGCTGATAGTTGAGTATTGCGTAATGCCATTACTAGACCCAATGGCTTAAAGATCCCAACTGGTATTTTAACTAAATTACTATATAAGCAATTCAATAATTTCACCATTTGTATAATAATAATTTTTACATGTCATATGATGGCAGAAAGTTATTACTTGTGTGATGGTAGATACACCAATGCAAATGGTTTTCTAGCACTATACAGAAGTGTTAGATATCATTTGCAAGAATAGGATGGTGCATCATCTGGGCCATAAAATTCTCAAGAATATTTCAATTTAAAACACGCTAAAGCGTGTAATGTAATTGAACGGTCATTCGGCTTATTAAAAGGTCGATGGGCAATTCTTAATTCATTTTATCCTATCAAGGTCCAAAATCGTATAATTATGGTATGTTGCTTGCTCCATAACTTCATTCGTACCAATATGTCTTGTGATCCTCAAGAAGCAACAATTCCAGATCAATGGACTGATCATGATAGCTCAACACAAGTGGATGAGAACCTCATCGATCAAGTAGAGGCATCCCAACTATGGAATAACTTGAGAGATAATTTCGCTCTTACTATGTACAATGAGTGGAGAGGCTGAAATTTTATCTCAAATTTGTAGGAAATATTTATATTTTATTTTAATATTTCTGGTTTGTAGCATTTTAATTAATGTAATTCCTTCATTTTAGCAATTTGGACTGCATGTTTGTATTGTCTTTTGTATCGAATGTTTCATGTGAGTGAAGTTTGTTTAAATTATTTGATGTCAATGTAATTTTTCTAGCTTATTTATATGTAGTTACATATGGATATTTCTGGCAAGAACTCTGCTCGTGTTGGTAAAAAAACTGATAAATGTAGGAGAAGTTGGAGCTCACTAGAGGAACAACAATTGATCGTGGCTTTGAAAAAAGTAGTTACTCGTGGCTAGAAATGTGAGAATGGATTCAAGACAGGTTATCTCGGAGTGCTTGAGCAACTTATGCTACAAGCCCTTTCAGGGACTGATTTGAAAGTCGAACCTCACATAAATTCAAAAATTCATGTATGGAGAAAAAACTAAGCATCTCTGTCGACAATGGTTTCAAGGAGTGGCTTTGGTTGGAATGATAACACATATACTATAGAAGTGGACAACGATCAAATATGTGAGAACTATGTTAAGGTATGCAATTTTATGTGTATTTTTATTACTGTTTATGCAATGCTTATTAACTAATATTATGATATATTTGCTAGACGGATAGCAATGCACGAACAATGCATTACAAGCCCTGGCCCTTATATAAAGATTGGTGTGAAATATTTGGAAAAGACCGAGCGATGGGCAAACATGCTGAAGCATTTGCTGACGTTGTCCAAGATTTGCTGCACAAGTCTCAAGAGAGCCCGTATGCATCAAATGACAATGAATATGACCCATTTACTTACTTGAATGAAGAATCTGAAGCTGCACCAGATGACATGTCTATACATGGTGAAGGACCGGTTCAAGTGCAAAAGTCACAAGTAAGGGTAAAGGTAAAAAAAGAAAAGTTGTTGGTTCACTTGATGATCGTTTCATAGACTTGATGACTACCTTCTGTTAAAAAACTGATTTAAGATTAGGAGAACTAGCAAGGATTGGATTTGAGCATGATGCATCGATGTCAAGAAAGAAAGTATTTGAAGTTCTTGGTACCATGAACCAGTGAAGTGATGAACAACAAATTTATGTGGCTAAGTATTTATGCAACAACACTAAAGACCTCGATCTTTTCTTTTCTCTTCCGGATGAAAAACAAGTTGTTATGGTTAGAATGATCATTAGTGGACAAATATAGATATATTATGTTGTTGTTTGTTCGATTATGCACAATGATTAAAAACTTAGGATATTTGATGTTGGTCTTTTGTAGGAATTATGTATTTGGGTTTTTTGCAGCCACTTTACCTAGTGATTTTGATGGTTTTGAAAATTGGAATGACTATGTCAGTAGTTCTTTGTATTAAATGTAATTAGAATTATTGTGCCAGGACATCCGATTTATTACTACAGCACATACATGTTTGGTAGTATTTTGTGTTTATTTTCATGTTATTTACATTGTGTTTTTGTTTATGTTGTGTGTCGTTGTGTCGTGTTATTCGTATTTTTGTGTTCGGATTTATGTTTTGGTATTGGTGGTTGTTTTGTTAGGATTTGGAGTACTAAGAGTTTATTTTGGAAGCAAGAGCGAGTATTTGGAGTGGAAACTGTGCACTTGAGTTGAGAAAAATATATTGAAAAAGTTGATATTCCAACAGAGAAGCAGACCCCGCCGCGACGGCCTATGCTGCTGGCGAGGGTTCACTCGCGCTGCAGAAGAAACCTGCTTTGGTGGGTTAACCGCCGAAGCGGTACGGGATATTCAAATCTTAAGTGCGATTTTAAACTTTAAAAACGAGGGTTTTATACAGTTTTGAACACTACATTTTTTTAGATAGAGTTTGGAGACAAGAACTAGTTATAACGAGTATCATAATAATTAGTTATAACGCGTAGCATAATAATTAGTTATAACGAGTAATTTATAATGCAAACATATTATATTAATAACGCTTAAATCCTCAGAAGAGGAAATTCATACATGGTGAATGTACATAGACCTTTAAATAAGCAAGCAAATAGAAAACACACCACACACAAATCACACAAACCAAATGCATAAGAGTAGAACAACTAAAACAAACAAACAACATTATTCATTTCTTCCAAGGAGACCAACTTGAAGCTGAACTTGCTTGAGGGGAAGTGCCTTTTGGAATACGTAACTTCGGCTTACCCATTCGGGTTGAAGTGGTAGCAGATTTTTTCGGAGGAGATTCGATCGATAAACTAGAGGTATCATCGGTCTTGTAGCCTGCAACATATTTCCAAAATGATTGATTAACACTTGAATTGGATGAAAGATCGATAACTTCCCTAGCCTCATTCATCCTTGCAGCATCTTCTTCCTAATCAGATGAGATGTGGATCACGTTATCAACCATATTGGGCGCATTTGGGGGGTTACCAAAAATTATCTTCAACTCTTCCCAATTCGGGTCTCCATAAGTTTGATATGCGAATGCAAACACGGGATGTTTCTACAAAATTATATTAAATAGTGTTATCAAAATAAACAATGTAAATAAAAAAGTATATATAATTTTTTGAAGAAAATTACTCTGATTATGGAGGCCCAAACTTGAGTGTCATAATGCATCATGTTAGTTGCAACATCATAATAGATCCCAGTGCAGTTAAGCATATAACTAAACACATTGTACCTCTTTTGAAGTTTTTTCATCTTACAGATGCATTCAGCGTA
This sequence comes from Perilla frutescens, assembly GCA_026008535.1. Taxonomy (NCBI): domain Eukaryota; kingdom Viridiplantae; phylum Streptophyta; class Magnoliopsida; order Lamiales; family Lamiaceae; genus Perilla; species Perilla frutescens. The sequence goes on from BRKX01000012.1 coordinate 39,267,668, forward strand.
GGAAAATGCTTGTTCGAATGAACTATTCACCCCGTTCATCGCATTTGTCACTGCTTCAACATGATTTATACCAATGCGGAAATTTCCATTTCGAGCTTCAGTAGCCAATAGAGCGATGAACTTCATGTCGATCTCTGCAGTCTATTATGCATCGTATAAGAAATATTCTTGAGCCATTTGTGCTTGATAATGTGGGTCTGTATTATATGATTTTTCCTACACAATGTATATCTATTTATAGCAAAACATTAATGAATTGTGTAGATCAATTTCCGTGTTCTTGAATTTTCTTTAATTTTCATTTGTGTTTGGCTCTTTCTAACAAAGCTAAGTTTAATACATGCAAAGGCTGCAATGATTCTCACAAAAGCCAAGTTTTTTGTAAATTAAGGCTGCAAAAATTGTGCATGCCTAAGATTACATGCAAAATATTTTTAAATAGTAGATAAGAACAATGACCAATTGACTACACTAATGTTTCAAAACGTGATGGATTATGAAGTGGAAAATGTATTTTATCTACATTATTTTGATGGATGATAAATAAAATAATTACAATTTTAATAATTATTTTGGTTAATAGGCTCTAATATCATAACTTTTACACATTTTTTGGTTTTTCACATAACGTTTCAATTTTTGTAATAATTCCAAAACCTTATATTTTTGTTGTAATTAAGTCATGAGATAAAAATTAATCTGAGGCTGCTTAAATTTTTTACACATGCGCACTCTCAATATGATATGACATAATTTTATTTTGTTGTAATAATTTTTAATTTTTTCATAATTATAATTTCTAACAAAAGTGATATTAGATTCTATTAACCATAATTATTATGAGAATATTAATTTGTAAATATAATATTAATGTGAATACTAATACGTAATTAAAAGAGGACTTGCGAAGAAGAACCTGCTACATTAATTATTTTTGTCATTATTTCCCAATGTTTAGTAAATTATTTTTGTGCATCAATTATTTTCAATTCCATGATTTCAAGCTTTTTTTAATAGAAAAATACAATTTTAATGATTATAAATGAATATAATATATGAAGGGCAATTCAGGTATTTCCTAACATTTTAATCCTAATCATTTAATCCAAACAAAATATTGACAATCTATCATAAATCATTAAAATTGTAATCAAACAATCCAAACACAAGATTATTTTTATCCAAACAATGCAATCCTACTTTATCCTATCAATCTTATTTATCCCATCATCTGAACCAAACAGGGCCTTCATACATCGGTGGGAGAACGAAAGTATGACAAGTATATAAGTGGGCTCAATGGACTCTCTATCAACTTTGGTTAACCATTTTGGCAATGCGAGGACGGATGCCAAGTAGTTGCTAGCGGGCCCGTTGTGCCGTCGTTTCGCTACTGGGCCCCACCCTCGTGGGCCTGGGGCGTTACAAATGGTATTAGAGCCGACCCCGGGTGCGCTCGACAGGGCCCTGGAGCCAGTCCAGGTGTGCTTAAACCGGACCCCGGGGGACGGGGAAGGAGTACGACGAGGACGTCGTGTCTCCAACTGGGGGAGAATGTGACGTCCCACATCGGTGGGAGAACGACAGTATGACAAGTATATAAGTGGGCTCAATGGACTCTCTATCAACTTGAGTTAACCATTTTGGCAATGCGAGGACGGATGCCAAGTAATTGCTAGCGGGCCCGTTGTGCCGTCATTTCGCTATTGGGCCCCACCCCGTGGGCCTGGGGCGTATTAGAGTTTATAAATAGTTTTTGATAATTGTTATTTAATAACTCATTATTTCTTAATTAGGGTACATATTAATATTTAGGGTTGATTATTCATTAATTAAAGTTTATAGTTTTCTTAAAAAATATTTTTTAGTAGTAAAGCCCTATTGGATAATTTGCATTTTCAGTTTCCACCCCATTGGATTCTATATCTCCAAACAGCACCCTGAGCGCCGACTTCAAGGCCTCCCACTTGTATAAATACCCCTCGTATCCCTCATTCTTTCCTTTCGTTTCGAAGCCTCCTCTCTCGAAGGAGCGCATCGTGGAAATAGATTTCTGCGATTCTCTGAAAAATTCGTGTTCTAACAGAAACTGAGATCACTTTTAAACAACTGAAAAACCATTTTTTGTTTTGAAGTTTAAAATTATTAAACAACACCATAAACCATAACCGGAAACCCTAGATTACAGTTTCCGGCCCCTCAATGGATCTGCGGTTCCCCTTCTCGCCGGCGGAGGTCGCGAAAGTTCGCGTCGTCCAATTCGGCATACTCAGCCCCGACGAAATCGTAATCCTCCCTTCTTTGAGTGCTCTGAATGTTCAGTTTGGATGTGATTGAGTTGGAGCCTGTGATTGATGATGTGAATTTTGGTGTTTTTTTTCAGAGACAAATGTCGGTTGTGCATATAGAGCACAGTGAGACGACGGAGAGAGGTAAGCCGAAGATTGGCGGTTTGAGCGACCCGCGTCTGGGGACGATTGACCGTAAGATGAAGTGCGAGACTTGTATGGCGAGCATGGCTGACTGCCCTGGTCACTTCGGTCATCTTGAGCTCGCCAAACCTATGTTCCACATTGGATTCATGAAAACTGTGCTCAGTATTCTCCGCAGTGTTTGCTTCAATTGTTCCAAGATTTTGGCTGATGAGGTACTGTACACTGCCCGAGTTGTGAAATTGGAATTTGTGGAGGGATGGAAGGGTTCCTCTTATGTAGTATGAATTTGTACGATCATGTTTCACTTACTTGATTGATATCATGTTTATTGATTTCTTCTGCAGTCATGAGGCCTGGATAGCATATTGTGAATTTTGTAGAAGTGTGTAAACATATGCTAGAAGATCAGAGAATGCTTATTACTTATATATAGTCATATACTAGGAGGTCAGACCTATCTCTTATTGATCACCATTCTGAACTATGCAACTGGATTGTAAGACGTTTGAAAGCTTATGCCAACAATAGCTGTGCTGTTTATATGGAGTTGCATAATGGTATTTTAGAAGCAGTTTGAAGTTGTTCATCATCTGGATGCATCTGCTTCATATGTTAGGGTTGTTTTTTCTATCATAATATATTTTAAACTTTTTTTAATCTTTCCAGGATGAGCCAAAGTTCAAGCAAGCAATGAGAATAAGAAACCCTAAGAATAGATTGAGGAAGATATTAGATGCCTGCAAAAACAAGTCCAAATGTGAAGGAGGTGATGATATTGATGTGCACAGTCATGATACTGAAGAACCCGTGAAAAAGAGTAGAGGTGGATGTGGTGCTCAGCAGCCGAAAATTTCTATAGACGGGATGAAGATGGTTGCTGAATACAAGCTTCAGAAGAAGAAAAATGATGACCAGGATCAAATGCCTGAACCTGTTGAACGGAAACAACAACTCACCGCTGAGAAGGTATCATATATCATAAATCTCCAGAGAACTAGGATATTCAAACTTTTTATTCCAACCTGAAGGACATGTTAGCTTGATTGATGTGCTTCTGTTCCTTTTGTTTCAGGTGCTTAGCATCCTGAAGAGAATTACTGATGAAGATTGTCAATTGTTGGGCTTGAATCCAAAATATGCTCGCCCTGACTGGATGATTCTTCAAGTTCTTCCACTTCCTCCTCCTCCAGTTAGGCCGTCTGTAATGATGGATACTTCTTCTAGGAGCGAGGCATGCCTTTTCCTCTTGATCTCTACAATTTCCTGGGGGCTTAGATTACTTAAAACTTTTAGATTACTTTTAGTATTTCTGTGGGTTAAATAAGTATGTCAGGTTCTGTTCAATGAAATTTGATCAAGTCAAATTGCATCTTGCCCCAGGTTGCTGCTTTAATGTTGCAGGATGATCTAATTTTTTTAATCTATTAATGCAGGATGATTTAACTCATCAACTGGCTATGATCATCAGGCACAATGAGAACTTAAAGAGGCAGGAGCGGAATGGGGCTCCTGCACACATCATCTCAGAGTTTGCACAGTTGTTGCAGTTCCATGTGGCCACATACTTTGACAACGAATTACCTGGACAACCAAGAGTATGGTTGTTTCAATTTATTGAGACTATAATATGCAGTTCCTAGAACATCATTTATCTAACTAGTGAAGCATCTTTGTATACTTTAGGCTACCCAAAGATCTGGTAGACCCATTAAATCAATATGCAGCAGGCTTAAGGCAAAAGAAGGTCGGATTAGAGGTAACTTGATGGGCAAGCGAGTAGATTTCTCGGCTCGGACTGTGATCACACCCGACCCAACTATCAACATTGATCAGCTGGGTGTGCCTTGGAGTATTGCCTTAAATCTGACATATCCTGAAACTGTAACTCCATATAACATTGAAAGGTTTGGCTCTCTTGCATATTTCTTAATGTTTACCCTTCTGTACATTTTTGGGTTTTCTTGTAAGCATATCTTAATCTTGATCTTGAAAACAGATTGAAAGAGCTTGTGGAATATGGGCCTCATCCCCCCCCTGGTAAAACTGGTGCGAAATATATTATTAGGGATGACGGACAGAGGCTTGATCTCCGGTATTTGAAAAAGAGCAGTGATCAGCATCTAGAACTTGGATATAAGGTGAGACTCTCATATGTATAAATGAGAATGATCAAGGGATGGAGTGTTTTTGGCACCTTATTCCTCTCATTTGATGGTACAGGTTGAGCGACACTTAAATGATGGAGACTTTGTCCTATTCAATAGGCAACCGAGTCTCCATAAAATGTCCATAATGGGTCACAGAATCAAGATTATGCCTTATTCAACATTCCGCTTAAATTTGTCTGTCACCTCGCCCTACAATGCTGATTTTGATGGGGATGAAATGAATATGCACGTGCCCCAGTCATTTGAAACTAGAGCCGAAGTGCTGGAACTGATGATGGTTCCAAAATGCATTGTGTCTCCTCAGGCAAATCGACCTGTAATGGGAATTGTGCAGGATACACTTTTAGGATGTCGCAAAATTACTAAGAGAGATACATTTATTGAAAAGGTAGCATCTGATGTTCTTTCTCATGTGAAAATAATTTATCAAAAAGTGTCCGCTCTCATTTTGAAATCACTCTTTATTGTGTGCAGGATGTTTTTATGAATATCCTTATGTGGTGGGAGGATTTTGACGGCAAAGTACCCGCTCCAACAATTCTGAAACCTAAGCCACTTTGGACTGGGAAACAAGTATTTAATTTAATCATACCAAAACAGATAAATCTAATAAGGTATTCAGCATGGCATCAAGAAACTGAAAAAGGATTTATTACTCCTGGGGATACTCAAGTGCGGATAGAAAAAGGGGAGTTACTTTCAGGCACCCTATGCAAGAAGACACTTGGGTCATCTAGTGGAAGTCTCATACATGTTATTTGGTATGTTCTCTCTGGAATTTTTGCTGTACCATTGCTGCATTTTGTGGGTTTTGAAAGTGTAACTAGAAGTATATAAGCTATGACCTTTCCCAAAATATATTGCTTTTATTTCTGAAATGTCTAAAATACAGTTTCAAGTTCTAAGATAGAACTTGCTCGAGTTGTCTCCCAAAAATGCTCTCCCAATTTGTCAATAGCACGAATTAGGGGTGGTCTCGAGATCAGGTACTTGAAGATTCAGATAGAAAAATGTAATAAGAGCATTTTTTCCGGTGAAATGGAGTCCTAAACATGTCCCGTTCAATCTTTACTTATAGAGAAACAACATAACTTTCACTTCGTTAGTTTGAATTGATTTTGTGCGTGGATTACTGATGAAATCCTCTTTTTTCTTTTCATCACCAAAAATGATCTCTCTCTTTTTGGCACCAAAAAGATGCTTCCTATTTGCAAACAAAAGAGTCAAAGACATTATCTGTTACATTCTTGCCGATCTTCTTAGATTGCAGTAAAAGGAATGCCTTTTTAATTAAGTGTTCCTTCAGTCCTTTGGAAATGGATGGAAAAAAGAGAACAAATAGTTTTCTTCAAAAAGTGTAAAACTACATGAGGATCTTGTTGGTAATTCTCAACTCTCTCCTTATAACTTTGCATATGGATAATTTGATTTTCCTCTTTTTAGAAGCTCTTCTGTGTTGAATATTGTAGCATCTGTTACATCCAAATATGGTCCTTGGAACAAGAAACTACTATTTCCTGATTATTACCACAATCACTGTGCAAGAGAGCGTTTCGCAGTCTGAATTTTTGCTTCACAGCATTTTGAACCTGCTATGATTTTGATACTCGGAGAATTGGGTGCATATGGAATGTTTTTATAACGTTGATTATACTGGTGGCACAAACTTTGTGCACACGGATCTTTTAATGATATAGCATTTAATAGTTGTTTCAGTTACTACATCCAAACTTGAAACAAGGAGTTATAGGAATAGTTTTGAAAGTTCTGACTTCTGAATGAATGCCCTTGTAAGATTATTTATTGTTATTTCTGTGTTTAATTAAGTGTGTTGGTTTCAGGGAAGAAGTCGGTCCAGATGCAGCTCGCAAATTTTTGGGGCATACACAATGGCTTGTCAATTATTGGCTTTTGCAGAATGCTTTTAGCATGGGAATTGGTGATACCATTGCTGATCATGGTACAATGCAAAAGATCTCTGAAACTATTACCACGGCTAAGAATGAAGTGAACGAACTTATCAGGGCTGCACAAGAAAAGCAATTGGAGGCTGAGCCGGGACGAACAATGATGGAATCATTTGAGAACAGGGTGAACCAGGTTTGTTAAAGTGTGTGCTTTCCTTCCAGCAGCTTGATAATGCCTGACATATGTTTTGTTTCTTCAGGTGTTGAATAAGGCTCGTGATGATGCTGGAAGCAGTGCACAGAAGAGTTTGGCAGAAAGTAACAACCTCAAAGCTATGGTCACTGCAGGATCTAAGGGAAGTTTCATCAATATTTCTCAGATGACTGCATGTGTGGGCCAGCAGAATGTTGAAGGAAAGCGAATTCCTTTTGGTTTTGTAGATCGCACGCTACCACATTTCACCAAAGATGATTATGGTCCAGAGAGTCGTGGTTTTGTTGAGAATTCGTATCTTCGAGGATTGTCTCCTCAAGAATTCTTCTTCCACGCCATGGGTGGTAGGGAAGGTCTTATTGATACTGCAGTGAAAACTTCTGAGACTGGATATATTCAGAGGCGATTAGTGAAGGCTATGGAAGATATCATGGTTAAGTATGATGGGACTGTTAGGAATTCCTTAGGTGATGTGATTCAGTTTCTCTATGGAGAAGATGGTATGGATGCAGTTTGGATTGAGTCACAGCCTTTGGAGTCACTGAAGTTGAAGAGATCAGATTTCAGTGACATGTACAAATATGAGATTGATCATCCAAACTGGAATCCTAATTACATGTTGCCTGAAGCTGTGGAAGATCTGAAAACAATTCGTGAAATCCGCAGTGTGTTTGATGCAGAGGTTCAGAAACTTGAAGCTGATAGGTATCAACTTGGAACAGAGATTGCTACCACGGGTGACAATTCTTGGCCCTTACCCGTTAACATCAAGAGGCTTGTTTTAAATGCACAAAAGACCTTTAAAGTTGATTTCCGTAGACCTTCGGATATGCATCCTATGGAGATTGTAGAAGCTGTTGATAAGCTACAAGAAAGGCTTAAGGTGGTTGTTGGTGATGATTATCTGAGTTTGGAAGCGCAGAAGAATGCTACTCTTTTCTTCAATATATTGCTTCGCAGTGCTTTAGCAAGTAAAAGGGTTTTGAAGGAGTACAGACTTACCCGCGAGGCTTTTGAATGGGTTGTTGGTGAGATAGAATGTCGTTTTCTTCAGTCACTTGTTGCTGCTGGGGAAATGATAGGATGTGTTGCTGCGCAATCTATTGGTGAGCCTGCTACACAGATGACTCTCAATACATTCCACTATGCTGGTGTGAGTGCCAAGAATGTTACTTTAGGTGTGCCAAGGTTGAGGGAGATTATTAATGTTGCTAAGAAAATTAAAACACCCTCTCTCTCTGTGTACTTGAAGCCTGGTGTGAACAACACTAAGGAGAAGGCCAAAAATGTCCAGTGTGCTCTAGAGTATACAACTTTGCGGAGTGTAACACAAGCAACAGAGGTATGGTACGATCCAGATCCTATGAGCACTATTATTGAGGAAGATGTTGAATTTGTGAAGTCTTATTATGAGATGCCGGATGAAGAGATTGACCCTGATAAGATCTCTCCGTGGTTGCTTCGCATAGAGTTAAACCGAGAAATGATGGTGGATAAGAAACTCAGCATGGCTGATATTGCAGAGAAGATTAATCTTGAATTTGATGATGATCTAACGTGCATATTTAATGATGATAATGCTGAAAAGCTGATCCTTCGTATTCGTATTATGAATGATGAAGCCCCTAAGGGAGAATTGAATGATGAATCGGCTGAGGATGATGTCTTCCTTAAAAAGATTGAGGGTAACATGCTTACAGAAATGGCTCTTCGAGGCATTCCGGATATCAATAAGGTGTTCATAAAGAATGGCAAGGTGAATAAGTTTGATGAGAATGAAGGATTCAAGGCAGAGACTGAGTGGATGTTAGACACGGAAGGTGTTAATCTTTTAGCTGTAATTTGCCATGAAGATGTAGATGCAAGGAGGACAACAAGCAACCACTTGATTGAAGTTATTGAAGTTCTTGGCATTGAGGCAGTTCGCAAAGCCTTGCTTGATGAGTTGCGTGTTGTCATTTCTTTTGATGGGTCTTATGTGAACTATAGACATTTGGCAATTTTGTGCGATACCATGACATATCGTGGTCACCTGATGGCCATCACTCGTCACGGTATTAATCGCAATGATACTGGCCCCATGATGAGATGCTCCTTTGAAGAAACAGTGGACATTCTACTTGATGCTGCTGTATATGCAGAAACAGATTACCTCAGGGGTGTCACTGAGAATATCATGTTAGGTCAGCTTGCACCTATTGGCACTGGTGATTGTGCCTTGTATATGAATGAAGAGATGCTAAAACAAGCTATTGAGATCCCTTTGCCCAGTTATATGGAAGGTGGATTGGAGTTTGGCATGACTCCTGGCCGTTCACCCATCACGGGTACCCCATATCATGATGGCATGATGTCACCAAGTTATGCGCTGAGCCCAAATCTTCGGTTATCACCTGTTTCAGATGCTCAATTTTCTCCATATGTGGGTGGGATGGCCTTTTCTCCTACATCATCTCCAGGTTACAGCCCGTCATCTCCGGGGTACAGCCCATCATCTCCGGGGTACAGTCCTACCTCACCTGGGTACAGTCCGACTTCCCCTGGTTATAGCCCAACTTCCCCAACATACAGTCCCAGTTCTCCTGGATATAGCCCTACAAGCCCTGCATATTCTCCCACCAGCCCATCGTATTCACCCACCTCCCCTTCCTACAGCCCGACGTCTCCTAGCTATAGTCCAACATCTCCAAGTTACAGTCCTACATCCCCTAGCTATAGCCCTACTTCTCCAGCTTATAGTCCTACTTCTCCTGCATACAGCCCAACATCTCCAGCTTATAGCCCTACTTCCCCATCTTACAGCCCAACCTCTCCATCTTACAGCCCAACATCACCCTCTTACAGTCCAACCTCTCCATCTTACAGCCCAACTTCACCTTCATATAGCCCTACCTCTCCGTCATACAGCCCGACATCACCATCGTACAGCCCAACCTCACCTGCCTACAGCCCAACTTCACCTGGATATAGTCCGACCTCACCAAGTTACAGTCCGACCTCACCAAGTTACAATCCTTCAGCAAGGTACAGTCCTTCTCAAGCATATTCACCTACAAGTCCAAAGATCACACCTTCAAGTCCGTACAGTCCTGCCTCTCCAAGTTACAGGTAATTTTTGGCAAAACCTTTTATCAGTTTTTGTTCTTCATGATTGTTAACTAATCAAATTCTGGTTAAATGCATGAGATATTGTTTTTATCCTGGATGCCTCGCATGGAAAGCTGGATACGTTGTTAGTAAGCAATAAAATTTATTTGTTAGTTGAATTTGTTTTCATTGAAAGATAAATGATTATCATTGCTCAACTAGTTTTTCATTACGTTCATGGGATCGCGCAAAGATAGGTCAAGTTAATTATAATTTTTGATTGATCAAGTTAACCACTGCAGCATTTTGTTCTCTCTTGCTTTATTTCCCTGACAGATTCAGATATGTTAACCGGTGAAAACAAAATTGTTCTCTTATGCTACCTTTTTTTGGGTGTAATTTGGGTCACTGCTTGACATTATTTACTGTGTTTTTGCAGTCCAACATCACCTACATATTCGCCTTCCAGTCCAAGTTATAGTCCAAGCAGGTATATTTACCATTGCTTGTTTTGCTTTCATCTTTACCATAATTTCTCATGTCAGAACAAGTGCTGAGTGGCTCATTGCACTTTACACTCCCTACTCGTTTGATTGCCGATTTTGTGATTTGTGTTGGTATTTTATCACATGGCTAAATATATAAAAAAAGTGAAAGGTTTGTTGCGTGGCTCGCTTTAACCTGAATATTCCAGGCAGGCAATATCTAGCCTCGACACTGCATGATAAAAGAGATTCAACCTGGTGTCAAATGTAAATCACCAAGTGAACGGTTTCACATGAATATATCCCTTTGTTTAACATACGAAGGCACCCAAACCATCCTTCGCATCTAACTGGGTCCACCATTTTCCTCGACTATTCTTCATAAAGTCACCAAGCTCCCATGATTATTGTCAGACCCCTTCTGCTCTAAACATCTCAGCAAATTATTTCAAGACCATATTTACATGACTGGCATTGTTACTCCCGTTTGACCATTTTTTAATATATTAAAGCACTTCACAGTTTGATCCAGGCTTCAGGCAAATACTATTGCCACAAGCATTAATCTGTGCTGCAAGATTGTTTACCGCATGAACTTTCCAGCTAACTAGTGAAATATGATTTTGCAGCCCATATAGTTCTGGAGCGAACACAGGCTATAGTCCGAGCTCTCCACAGTATAGGTGAGTGCCGAAGTATCAAGTCGGATTAAATCTTACCTTAATTCATATCCATCTGTCGCGCTCATACCCTTTTTTTTTGTCTTCTTTGGCTCATCTGCAGCCCGAGTGCCGGATACTCCCCCAGTGCACCTGGGTACTCCCCGTCTTCGACCAGCCAATTCTCTACCCAAATGGATGATAAAGATGAAAAGAGTGTGAAGGATGACAAGGGCAAGTAGTGAAGCGCTGTAATGTTTCTTGACCTTGCAACTTCTTGAGCCTGCCGGTTTTTCATCTTTGGTTCTAGGAGATATAATCTGAAGAACATATGATTGCTATGTAGCTGAGTTGTGGGCAATTTCTAATCTGACATTGACATATATGAGTTGGGATAAATCCCAAAGATTGCTTCTCTTGGTTAATTTTCCTGCATATCTGTTCAACAGACCACGATGAATCTCTAGTCATCTTCATTTTTCGCATGTATGTACCAATTCAGATTGGTTGTGTTAACAGTATTCAATATAATGTTCAGACAGCATCTTGCCTTAAATTGAAGAAGTTGTTGCAACTACATACTTGCATTTTTGCCTTTTACTGTTGTTAGAGATAATGGCATTTGAGCTAAATATGCTAATTAAAAGTCCTATATATCTATTTTTCTGAAGTTTTTATGGATTGACCGGGGTTCATATAGATTCAACTTTTTTTTTTTGTTATGAAAAGAGAAGGGAGAACATTTGTTTTTTTTTAATTTTTTTTTTGTTATGAAAAGAGAAGGGAGAATATTTGTTTTTTTTTTTAATTTTTTTTAGTTGGGGATGAGAGATTGAGATTCGTTATTTGTTCAAAATATTCCTTTTTGTTTGGATTTTATGTAATGAAAACTATTAGAATAAATTGGTTTTAAAAATAGAGCGAAGGCTATGTAGAGAAAATGTAGATTATAAATAGCATTATCTTTCAACCGCTATTAGTAAAATTTGATTCCCAGTTAGCCTATTGCTAAATACAGTGAAACTTCTATATAATAATATCATTGGGGTTAAATAGAACTTTACATATATATTATATATATAAACTAATATACATTATACGTCACTTGAAAATGTGTCTCTTCATATTTTAAAACATGTAAATTTAAAAGATAAATAAGATTTATGAATTTTTTTCCCTAAAAAACAAAAAGATTTATAAATTTTAAAAAGTCAAATGTGCTTACATCATTCATGTATATTGTGTATACATATTAAATTTAGAAGATTCATTCATGTACTAAGATAAGTATTTCATATCATCTTAGTTAAATAATTCTAGATTTTTTTTTATAGATATTTAAATATATTTAAAATTTAATGTCATTTAATTACTATATGGAGATAAATTTCTTAAAGATGATCCTAAAAAATACTGAAATATTACAATATAGATTTTATTCTAATTTATAAGTGGTCCCAAATCAGGATTTTAATTTTTTATTTTATATAGAATTTTTATTGTACACCTACTAATTTGATAGAATTTACTAATACCACTCGAGTATCCCTAAATTACCCTTTGCCACTACACCGACTAAAAGTCTAAAACCCCAAAAAATGTTTCAACACCGGTGCTCCCTCTCCAAGGAAATATGCAAAGCCCAGCCCAAAATGCAATATAATAAAATAGTTAATTAGGAATAGTAATAAAATAAATAAATAATAAATATAAAAAATCTAACAGTACGCACACGAGCTCCATAGAACAAACAACAATAAATCCGCAAATTGCAGATTAACTCACACGCATTCTCTTCTCTCTTTCTCTCTCCTCACTCTCACTCACTCTCCCCCCCTCTCTCTCTCTACTCCCGGCATTGCGGCTAGGGTTTTCACCAAACCCTACCTCCTCCCCCCTCTTTCTTCACCATTTCTAGATCTTTCACCTCCGTTTACGGCGATACAATGAGCGAACGGCGTGATTAATTTAGGGGTGCGACCAATATCAAGGCCAGGGGTTTGCTATCGGTGTTGTGAGGGGGAGAAATGGCGACGGCGAATCCTTTCGACTTGTTGGGTGACGATGATGCTGAGGACCCCTCGCTGCTGGTAGCTGCTCAGCTGCAGAAGATTGAGCCCAAGAAAACCGCTGCCTCGGCGCCGGGAAAGCAGCTGCCGCCACAGAATAAGGCGGCACCGCAGGCGAAGCTCCCTACCAAGCCTCTTCCCCCGGCTCAGGCTGGTAAGACCTATATCTTCTCTCTTGAGATGCTAGAGATGATGTATTTTTTTTTTCCTTTTATGGAGATTTATTCATTTATGTTATCATACTCAAAGTTGCAGCCTTTCCTTGCAATTGGTATTTATGAATTAGAATTGGTATTTGTCTTTGCCCAGAACATCCAAATGGACGGTGAACCCTTGTTTTGTCAGAAAAATGACTTTATCTTCACTAAACAGTGGCTGCGACATTTAGAGTCTGTCTGTTGTGGAATTTGTTTATTTCTTGTTGTGGAATTTGTTTATTTCTTATTATTAACACGCCTAACTCGTTAATAACATGATATACCTTTTATTGAGCCGCTTTGCTCCTGAGAGTTGGATTAGATAATATTTCAATTTCATATAATGTGATGGAGTTCCTTGTTTGGCTTTATCTATTTGCTGAAATATAAAAATGGAATGTGATTGGTTGTTAATGAGTCTTAAACTTTAAGGAGGTTGGCACACTTACATTTAAAATAGACGTTTCAAATATAATAAATAATAATCTCATGTGTTTTAACATTTCCTGCACTAAAAGTTTATTTTATTGCCTGATTACCTGATGGTTCGCTGTAAGATTTCAACACAAGTAATTGCCACTGTTTAGCATTCTGTACCGACATGCTGTTTCAGTTTTAACTGGATCATAAGTTCAGTTGCCTACACAAATGTGCCCCTGTCTGATATGATTGCTTGATTAGATCCTGTGCAATTTTTTCCTGATTTTGCATCTGGGTTTTTGGAGAATTTGTTATCTTTTAAGATTTAAATTTTTCTCGGTTGAATTTATACCTTATGGCCGGTTGTAGATTTATATATTTCAAATTTCTATTATCAAGTTGGTTTGATTCTTAACCATTTTCTACTGTTCATAGATTCACCTAACCTTTTACTTGTACCTTTGAGTAGTCAAAGATTCGAAATCTGAATTTGCAAGAGGTGGCCGTGGTGGAGGCCGTGGTCGTGGTCGTGGCAGTGGTGGGGGTGGGTCTCACAGAGACTCATCCCAAAACAACAATTCCTATGGAAACAGGGAACTATCTGCTGGTCAAGGGGCATCTGATGAGGCTGATGCTGGAAAGTCTTATGAAAGGCGTGATGGCTATGGCGGACCTCGTGGATCTTTCCGAGGCAGTCGCCGAGGTGGTTTCAGCAATGGAGAAATGGGAGAAGGCGACCGTGAACGTCCTCGTAGGCCATTAGATCGTCGTAGTGGAACTGGGCATGGGTACATAATTATTCTCCATTGCCTAGCCTTGTTCCCATTTGACAGTTTCTGTTTGGACCTATTGCTGTTTACTAGATAAATTAAATGTCTGTGCAGAAATGAGACAAAACGAGAAGGATCTGGCCGTGGGAACTGGGGAACTCAGAATGATGAACTAGCCCAGTGAGTATTTTCTAGCTGCATTCTGCCATTATACTTGACTAATAATGTGGTGACATTTTGTAATGTGTATCTGATGGCCATTTTTCTGTAGTGGGGCTGAGGGTGTTGTTACTGAAGGTGAGAAAGGTCTGGATACTGAGAAGCCCTCTAGAGAGGATGTTGCTGCTGCTGCTGCTGATGGAGACAAGGAAACTTCCTTAAATGAAGTTGAAGAGAAGGAACCTGAGGATAAGGTGAATAGGATGATATTCTTGCATATGTTGCTCTCTAGTATTCGGATTGAATATTTTTCATGACCTTGAAGTTTTGCCCATTTATCATTTGATAAGTTTCTTCTGATATGCTCTTTAAATTTAAGATCTAGGGTCCTCGCCCGAAGTCATTTTTATGAACCTATTATATTTAATTTTTTAACCAAAACATGTTATAGTGCAGATTTGTTGTTGTTCTGTTACTTCCTCACCCATTTATTTCATTTAAAGATTATCCTTGATTTGACATAGTGATTTGTATTTTGAACAATAGGAGATGACACTGGAAGAGTATGAGAAGATTCTGGAGGAGAAAAGGAAGGCTCTGCAGGCTCTTAAAACTGAGAGCAGGAAGGTTGATGTCAAAGAGTTTGAGGCCATGCAACAACTTTCAAACAAGAAAGCTAGTGATGATATATTCATCAAACTGGTACTGTACTTACACTTCCTATAGAATTAAGTTATACTTCATACTCATCAAGTTTATTTATAAATTGAGCTTCAAGGTATCACTTGAATAATTACATTTAATGTAGCGGACCATACGTGTTTATTTACTAAATAACTTATTTTTAAATGATTCACTTGTTCAGGGTTCTGAGAAGGACAAGAAGAAGGAGCTAGCTGAGAAAGAAGAAAGAGCCAAAAAGGTTTGCTTTGTATTTACTGGATGGATCATGCATGTGTATTTAATGGTTTCTGCTGCAGAAAATTTGTTGGTTCTATTCCTATCTACATTTAATTATGGCGGCCAATTAAAAATCTGCCTTCTATTTTACTTTTACTGCTTGGAAATCTAGACCCATTTTTGGAATCTTTTGATATGTTTTGACATGCAAGTTGTTTGTGGAGATGACTTTTAAAAGTTAAACTGAAACCTAATCGACAAATTAAGTTGTATTTGTTGCTTTTGGAATGGAATCCAGCTTATCTAAGATTAGACTAAGAATAGTATATCATTTTTTAGCCTTCTATTATCCTCCTGAATTTTTTCCCTTGTTGTCTTTTCATTTTTGTATATTTCAGTCTGTGAGCATCAATGAATTCCTGAAGCCTGCTGAGGGCGAGAGGTTCTACAATTCTGGCCGTGGTCGGGGCCGTGGACGTGGTGCTAGAGGTGGTTATGGTGGAGGCAGCGAGTCGAGCAATGTCAGGGCACCTGCCATCGAAGATCCCGGGCAGTTCCCTACCTTAGGAGGCGGCAAATGAGTTGTTTTCTCATGTTGCTCCTGCATTTTATCTCAGATATACGAAACCAGGTTGAGCAGGAGTATAACTGGAATAATTTTCTTCTATGTATTGAAAAAGTTGAAAGAAGTTTTATGGTTAAAAGTGTATATCTATCTATGTCGTCTCCTGTGATCCATCCCCATGTAGTATTTTCTCTAATCCCATGCTATGCTTTCCAGTTTTTCCACAGTTAGGGGTATGTGGGCTGTGTTACCCTTTTATAATTCTCTGGATGTTTGTTGCTCAGTTTTGTTCTTAATATCATCAATTTAGTCCACTTTATATTTTTCTTAGAATGTTGCAAGTCATTGCATGCTTCCCTTTTTCAACAACTCTGCATATTTCTTTTGTTCCTATCTGTGGAATTCTTATATTATATTTCAGTGTGTAGACTAGTGTATGCTGTTTGTGTGGAGTTGAGATTTGATGGAAAAAGAAGTCATGTGTTGAGATCAATACATCCAACAATAACAAGCCCATAATTGGACAAAATCTAGATGGCGTGGAGCTTTGTTCTTGATCAATACAATGCAATTTCACGTGTCATATAAACATAGAGAATACAAGAAGAAATTTAACCAACCCATAACGATAAGGTGCTACCTGCAAATCGCTAACTGTCATACATTTGATGGGTGTTTTCATTTATTCTTAAATGTGGTCAAAAGGAGAGAAAAAGAGAGCTTGCATGCAGTCTTATCGTAGGACTTAACTTTAGGGATGACTTAGTGAAATTGCCTTTTTATTACTTGATTAGTGGTGTTTATAAATAAAATGGAAAATGCCCAAATAGGACACTTAAATTATTATTTGTCCAAAAAAAAAACATCTGTTAAACTATTCACAATTTATAGCAACCTAAAGATCTAATTGACCCGTCCCGGTGGGAATGGTCTAGTGGTAGAGTGGGATTGATTGGAGACTAAAGGTTACGGGTTCAAATTTCCTCAATACCATAGATCGGGTGCGTGAGTTAAAAAAAAGATCTAATTGACCCATTTATCAAATCAAATTCACCCAACTCCAAAAATATAAACTTCACATTCATTCAAGTTATTATAGCATAAAACAAAAAAATCCCTACAAAGTAGTACCCAAACACAAAAGCACATATCATAAAAAGAGAAGATAAAAAAAATCCAGTTCCAAGTTCTTGAACAAATGTTTCAGAATCCGAAAAAAGAATAAAAAATGCAAGCAATATATCTTAATCTACCCAAAAATCATAAGAAAAAGGGGGTTAAAACAGAGAACTTCTGCCGAAAAAATGAAGAGTTTATTATAATTGAAAAAAAAAAACAGACAACAATCAGTTAGTTCATTAACAATACGAATAGAGGAAAAGTAGATGTGAAATTAATTCCAACTCTTCGAGAATTCAATTAGACCGATAAAAATTGAAGTGTCTCTAGTTGGACCTAAAAATATAGTTTGGGGTCGTATTTGATTATTTTCCCTAAAAGAATCCAAGTTAAAAATTGGGCTGCGGATTGAAAGTCAAGCACATAATAAATGTTCACAAGGCCAATTTACTGCACTTGTTGATTTAGTTAGTTGGTATATTTTATGTCCTTTTCTCAATTTTATATTTGATTCAAACTGTGTAATAAGTTAATTTTACGTGTAATTTTAATGTTTTATTTTAATATTCAAAATTAACAAAATAGTACATACTTTGTAAAAAAAATTACAAATCTAACATTTGATCAATTTTACGTAATTGATTGTATTTTAAGATTTCTTGATTTGAGAATTTTTTTACAGGGCTAGAGAAATAGAAATATTAAAATACAATAAATTACGTACGATTTTCTGACCGTAAAATTGGTCAAATGTTAAATTTGCAAAATTTTTGAAAAAGTGGGCACTATTTTGTTAATTCTAAAAAAAAAATGAACTATTTTTCAATTAAGAACTTAAAATAATGTAGTCATTTTTCTCTAGTCCCATTAGTCTCATACGGAATCGTCTATTGCACATTTAGTGTTGTATTTCCTATTACACACTAGAGTTTTTAGTTATTTTTTTTCATTTTTTTTCTTCGGCTTCAATTTTTTAGTATTTAATTTTTCAAATAATCAATTAACAACTAAAAACTCTAAATTAAATACTAAAAAAATATAATACGCCTTTATTGGATATGATGTATCCTAAATAACAAGTATAAAATTAAACTAAAATATAATGAATTAAAATTGAAAAAAAAAAAGGACTGTGCAACAAGGGATGCCAAAGCCGGACCAAAGGATCTCAACCACATTGATCCGGTCAGCTTACTACATATCTCTTATTCTTACGCTCGCATTTTTATACAAATGCATTATTCCTTGTAAGAAACACCTTTATTTCTTGTTTTCATACATTATTATTACTGTTTATTTTTTCCCATACATATTGGAGTTTTACGCCGTTGATTTATTCGATGACTTGGAAAAGAATCTTGAAGGAGCTGAAAGATTCACAGAAAGATCCTCCTACTTCTTGCAGCGCTAGCTGGTAATATTTATTTCCCCCCTTGATTTGATGTGATTTTAATATTGTTTTATTTTGAGATGTGTATGTTTGAACTTTGAAGATTAGCATATGCGTGTTGGTTTGGACCATTTGTTGCATCATTATTTTTTATATAATCCGTAGTTATATATACTCTTTTTTATGATTTATGCTGAAGAGGGGTAGAAAAATTTATTCCTGGTGTTGGAGTTGGCCCAATTGCCATTTCGGCCCAGTCCCTAATTCTATTATCAACCCGGCCCAAAGCCCTAAACCCTCAATCCTACCCGACGGTCCATCTCCCTATTAACTAAGCATCTTTACTATTGCTATTTTTCGATGCTCTAGAATCCTCTATAACCTAGAGATAAATCCGCTTCTCTGGTACGCCTCACCTCACAGATCTATCTAGCATCCTTTCTCTCTCTTTCTGGATCTCCTCAGCTTGCTCCCACGGTTTCTCTGGCCAGAGTTCTGTCCATTGGCTCCTGTTTGGTCGCTGAGTGTTGGGAGAAGTTGCTGTTGAGGGAGAAAAGATCGATCATCGTCGCCCCCTCCAAACCTTAGCCGCCGCTTCCTCTTCCCCTTCCCCTCAGGTCTGGGCATCTCCTGTCGCCGGAGTTGCTAGCGCCGCCGCCTGTGGGAAATCTGAGCCAGCCGTGCCTTGGGCACCTTTCCCACTCTCAATTTCTTTCTGCCCTTTACTGTTCCTCAATATATTATATCTGCTCTTTTATCTAACTTGTTCTCCTGTTTGCTCTACAGATCCGTTGACACTTGTGCCTGTGAGGAACCTTGAAAGCCCTCCTGGCCTTCATCTCTGAGGCTATAGCTTCTGCTGCCTGAAATTGTGCCGAAACCCTAGTTCAAGTGTTCTCTGTTGTAATAGTTTGTAATAGTCTGTATTCTGGTTCTAGCTACTTGAGTAGCTTATGTATAGGAACCGCAAGGGGTAGGAAACCAAGCGGTGCAACCCCAGCTAGGCGATACCACAACAGTGGTATCAGAGCCTGGTTTAGGCCTAGCCGGGGGCACCCTCCTGCCTCCATTCCTATCATCCCGCCGCCGGTAAGGGCCGCGCATTTCTCGCCCCCCTCGGGCTCCGATTAAAGGGTAAGTCCGGCTTTCCCCTTTCTGAGAAAATCGGCTCTGGTATTGACTCTTAAAACCCTAAAACTCTTTGGTGGTATTGTGTCGATCCTGTGCCTTGCTTGCTTCCGCTTGGTGTCTGTTTTTGCCCTTGGTATTCAAAGCTATACCTTAACTGCTTGCTTACGGTCGGGACCGTCTGGATTCCCCTGTGGGTCTCCTCAAAGCGGGTTGCCCCGATAGCAAGGTTAAGGAAGGGATTCTCAGACTGTCTGTACTATATTCTTGTTTTCTTGGTATTATTCTGTTGAAAAATTGTGCTATCTTGTTGGTGTTTTGGTTTTTGATCTGTGAAAACCCGGAGTTAGGTTTTCTGTTGACTTAGAAATAAGTCTGGTGTTGAAATTTCGGCTGAAAAGGTGTTAGGGATTGACCTAAGTGACCCCCTGCGCCACAGATAAATCTGTGTTGCGAACTGGGATAACACTTAGCTCTAGATTCCCCAGGTGTTCCTTTTCTTGGCCTGATTGGCTTCAAATTCAGTATTGAGCTTTTCTGTGATTATTTTGTGAATTCTGAGTAATTCTGTGAAATTTCTATGATTTAAGTGAAATTTCTGCCAAAATGAATAATCTAAATGATGTTCCTTTCAATGGAACTGGTGATTTTGGTGACTGGCAAACTAGGGTTGAATGTATACTTACAAAAGAAAATCTGTGGGATGCTGTTGAAGAAAGAATTGATGTTAATGAAGTTGATAAAAATATTACAAAATTAAATGCTGGTGCAAGAGCCACCATTCTGTTAAACCTAAGCAGTGATATTGTGAGACAAGTGTCTCATCATAGATGTGCAAGAGATCTATGGGATGCCTTGACTAATATGTTTGTTTCCAAATCTGAAGAACATATGTACTTTCTGCAAAATCAAATTATGTCTTTTCAAATGGATCCCTCTAAAGGAATAGATACTAATGTGCATGAATTTAATAAACTACTTAAAGATGTAAAACTTGCTGGAGATGATAAAATTGAGGCCTATGCTCCCCAAATCTTGCTTGGTTCTATCCCTGAAATGTATGCTGAAGTAAAATCTGCTCTAAAGTATGGTGGGTGCAAACTCACATGTGATATGATTGTGTCTGGGTTAAAAGCTAAAGAGAGTGAAATTAAAAATTTAAGTTCTAAGCCTATGCAAAATGAAATCATGTATGTGAATAAAAATTTCAAGGGCAGACCCTACATTGATTTCAACCCAGAAAATCCCAGTGCATTGCATGCTGAAAAACATAAGAGAGAGTCTGAGCTTGAAGAAAGACATAGGAGGGAATGTTTGATTGATAAATCTAATGGTTATTTTCAACCTTCCTGTGACAACAGATTTAATCCTCAAAGCTCTCAAAGACATAATCATTTTCAACCCAGAAATCATCCTTTCAGACCCCCTTCCCAAAATTTCCAATCTAATGATCAGAAGCCTAAGAAAACTTGTTGGAACTGTGGGAAAACTGAACATTTTTCAAATAGGTGTAAACAACCTAAAAAGGGGAGAAACTTTGGAAATAATCATGCTAATCTCACTATGCAGTATAACCATGAAAACTGTGGGTTTGAAAACTCTGAATATACTGAATATGAAAAAGGTGATATGTTCATGGTACACACAACATCTGATTTTCAATTCATTAACTGCTCTAATGGTGTGTCTGACTCTATGCATGATTCTGAGTGGCTGATTGACTCTGGTTGCACTTTCCATGCCACACCACACAAGCACATCTTTTCTAACCTGAGCCTATCTAAGTGTGGTTCTGTTGCTCTGGCTAATGGCCAGCAATGTGATATTGAAGGTAAAGGTGATATTTGCCTAAAATTTGAGAATAAAAGCATGATTTTCCTGCAAAATGTGAGATTTGTACCTAAGTTAAAGTTTAATTTATTGTCTGTCTCAAAATTAGCTGATCAGATGTTTTATGGTTCTGTAAATCAAAAGAGTTTCAGTTTTTCTATGAACTCTGATCATTACTTTGATGCTCCCAGAAAAGGAGACTTATACTCTGTGATTGCCAAACATGTGCCTATTTTAACTGCTAATGTGGTAAAATCTGATAAAACTCATCTATGGCATGCAAGATTAGGTCACATGAGTAGCAAGGGTCTAGAAATATTAAATAAAGCTGGAGCTTTAAAAAATGACAAAATCTCCTCTGTGCCATTTTGTGAACCTTGCTTATTGGGAAAACAGCACAAATCCCCCTTCCCTTTGCCTGATGCATATCCTAAAATGAAATTGAGTTCTCATATCCTAGAATACTTGCATGCAGATGTATGGGGACCCTCTAAGGTTCCAACCCATGGGGGTAACATGTTCTTCTTATCTGTTATAGATGATTTTTCCAGAAAAACATGGGTGTTCCTTATGAAAAACAAGTCTGATGTCTTCATGAAATTCTCTAAGTGGGTTACTGAAATACAAAACCAAACTAATATGAAAATAAAATGCCTAAGAACTGATAACGGTTTGGAATTTTGTAACTTTGCTATGGATAAATTTTGCTGTGATATGGGAATTAAGAGGCACAAATCTGTTCCCTACAACCCCCAGCAGAATGGGGTTGCAGAAAGGATGAACAGGACTCTCCTGGAGAGAGTCAGGAGCCTGCTTGCAGGCTCTGGACTTGATAAGCCTTTTTGGGGGGAAGCTCTTATGACCTCTTGCTATCTGATTAATAAATCCCCCTCTGTGCCTTTACTTGGAAAACAACCTGATTCTGTATTTTTAAATAAACCAATTTGTCTTGATAACTTGAGAGTCTTTGGCTGCAGTGCATATGTTCACCAAAGGTTAAGTAAGATTGAGCCAAGGGCTAGAAAATGTATATTCTTGGGTTATCCAGAAGGTGTAAAAGGTTATAGGCTATGGATAGATCCCTGCCTGGGTTCAAAACCTGTATTAGCAGAGATGTAACTTTCAATGAAAATGATTTTCCATGCCTATTGAAATCCTCACCCTATGCTGCTCCTTGTGAGGTGGAGAAACCTGTTGACTATGCTTTTATCCCTGATCAAACTAAGGTGGACCCCCCCTTTCATTGAGCATGACTTGCATGAAAATATGAATGAGCAAGAAGAAATAAACCATGATGATTCTGCCTCTAATGCTTCTGATAATGTGAATGTATCTGTTTCCTCTGAGTCTCTGCATGAGCATGTGTCTGATCACACTTCTGATTTTGAACATAATTCTGAGCAAATCAATTTGGATAATTATGTGCTGTCAAGAGATAGAGTAAGAAGGGAAATTAAAGCCCCTTCCAGGTATAATGGCTGCAATTTATCATTTTATGCCTTTAATGTGTTTAATAACCTTGATTCTGCTGAACCTAAAACCTACAAAGCTGCTGTTACATGTCCAGAATCTGAAAAATGGGTTGAAGCCATGAACTGTGAAATAAAATCATTGCATGATAATAACACTTGGATCCTTGTTAAGAAACCTGATACATGTTCTGTTGTTGAGTGTAAATGGCTATTCAAGATAAAACAAGAAGTAAATAGTGTCAGGTATAAAGCTAGGCTTGTTGCTAAGGGGTTCACACAGAAAGAAGGCATAGACTATAATGAAATTTTTGCTCCTGTTGTTAAGTTTACAACTGTGAGGATAATGCTGGCCTTAACTGCTCATTTTAATTGGGAACTTAAACAAATGGATGTCACTACAGCCTTCTTGCATGGAGAACTTGAAAACAATATCTATATGCAACAACCTGAGGGCTTCATTAATGAAAAACATCCTGATCATGTCTGCTTATTGAAAAAATCATTGTATGGTTTAAAGCAATCTCCAAGACAATGGAACATTAAGTTTGATAACTGCATGAAAAACTTAGGCTTCTGTAGAAGCAAATTCGACCACTGCCTGTATTATGTAATATCTCCTGTGACTGTTTTCTTACTTCTATATGTGGATGATATGTTACTGATAAGCCCATGCCTGAAGACTTTGAAGCATGTACAATCTGAACTCTGTGCCAACTTCAATATGAAAGACTTGAGAGATGCAAGGAAAATACTAGGTATGAATATAGATAGGGATAGGAGTAAGCACACTTTGTTTCTGCACCAATCTCCCTATGTTGAACAAGTCCTGAAAAAATTTGAAATGCTTACATGCAAACCTGTTTCTGTTCCTCTTGCATCCCATTTTCAGTTAAGTAAAGATCAATGCCCTAAAAGTGATTTTGAATTAAAAGAAATGGCAGATATCCCATATGAAAATGCTATTGGGTCTGTCATATATCTGATGATAAGTACCAGGCCAGATATAGCCTATGTTGTATCCTGCCTAAGCAGATACATGGCCAATCCAGGCATGCCCCATTGGGAAGCATTGAAATGGTTATTAAGATACTTAAAATCCACTGCCTCTTGTGGTTTAACTTTCTCAAAAGCTCTAGATGGTATTAAATGTGTTGGATATGTGGATTCCAATTATGCAAATGATAGGGACCATAGAAAGTCCACTACATCCTATGTGTTTACCTTATGTGGGTCTAGCATTAGTTGGAAATCTCAGCTGCAAAGCATTGTTGCATTATCATCTACTGAGTCTGAGTATATTGCTGCTACTGAAGCTGTTAAAGAAGCCATTTGGCTAAATGGTGTTCTGTCTGAAATTGGTTTTATTGATGATAAGCCTATGTTATTTTCTGACAGTCAGTCTGTAATTCAACTATGTAAAAATCCTGTCTTTCATGATCGCACTAAACATATTGATGTAAGGTACCACTTCATAAGAGATATAGTTGAGAAAGGAGAAGTAATATTAAATAAAATTCCCTCTGAGTTTAACCCTGCGGATATGGGCACAAAGTGTCTACCAGTTGCAAAGCTGGAATCCTGCATGAAGTCCCTTAACATGGACTTTGGTTGAATCTTATGGAACTTGAGATGGGACCTCACAGTTAACTCTGTGACCCTAACACCCATCTCCATGTGCTGAGGTTTCTTGACCTCAAGTTGGTGATTCTTTCCCTTTGGTACTTTAAGCTAGGTCTGAACAAGTTTTTTAAAGGTCAATGATCCTTTTGAGACCAAAGACTTGTCTTTTGGGTTGGTCTCACGTGGAAGAGACTGGTTTAAACACGCATAGTGTTTACTTCCCCCCTCTCTTAATGTGACTTTGTGTTACATTCTAGAGTAAAAATGAAATGGCAATGATGATATTCCTTTATTTTTGTTTTGGGCAGGTAACTCCTTGGTTACAGGAAATGCCAATAGGGCCAAAGGTGGAAATGTTGGAGTTGGCCCAATTGCCATTTCGGCCCAGTCCCTAATTCTATTATCAACCCAGCCCAAAGCCCTAAACCCCCAACCCTACCCGACGGTCCATCTCCCTATTAACTAAGCATCTTTACTATTGCTATTTTTCGATGCTCTAGAATCCTCTATAACCTAGAGATGGATCCGCTTCTCTAGTACGCCTCACCTCACAGATCTATCTAGCATCCTTTCTCTCTCTTTCTGGATCTCCTCAGCTTGCTCCCACGGTTTCTCTGGCCGGAGTTCTGTCCATTGGCTCCTGTTTGGTCGCTGAGTGTTGGTAGAAGTTGCTGTTGAGGGAGAAAAGATCGATCATCGCCGCCCCCTCCAAACCTTAGCCGCCGCTTCCTCTTTCCCTTCCCCTCTGGTCTGGGCATCTCCTGTCGCCGGAGTTGCTAGCGTCGCCGCCTGTGGGAAATCTGAGCCAGCCGTGCCTTGGGCACCTTTCCCACTCTCAATTGCTTTCTGCTATTTACTGTTCCTCAATATATTATATCTGCTCTTTTATCTAACTTGTTCTCCTGTTTGCTCTACAGATCCGTTGACACTTGTGCCTGTGAGGAACCTTGAAAGCCCTCCTGGCCTTCATCTCTGAGGCTATAGCTTCTGCTGCCTGAAATTGTGCCGAAACCCTAGTTCAAGTGTTCTCTGTTGTAATAGTTTGTAATAGTCTGTATTCTGGTTCTAGCTACTTGAGTAGCTTGTGTATAGGAACCGCAGGGGGTAGGAAACCAAGCGGTGCAACCCCAGCTAGGCGATACCACAACACCTGGTATGGGTTTTGTGCCTGTTAGTATCAGTAAATTTTAGGTTGCATTATAACCTGCGTTTTATCTTCATTTTTGCTTTTTTAAATTTCGAAGAAAATTATATGATGAAATGGTGAGAATAAGGTGCTGAGAATTGTGTGATTTTGATGGTTTACTCGGCTTTATTTTTGTGGGTTTCTTTCTTTCATTATATTCATGAAATATTTTGTGCCAGATAAGCTTTGTTGAAGTAACATCCATGAAAAATATGCTTCTAATCTCAATTAAGCTATAGCCTTATTTAATGCATAATCTTGGAAGACTTACAGCACGTTTTTTCATTCCTATTAGGCTTGATTATTTGTAAGATTTTAAAATGTGTGGAATTAAATAATCATCTCAGTTGATTTTTCCAATTAATTATGGATATGAAAAGAACTCCTCACTAACATTCATTTCATCCTTCAACAAAAAAAACATTCATTTCAGATACTGTTATCATAGTTCTTTCTTTGTGTCATTTTCTTTAAATCTTCTGTGTTTGAGAATTTTGTGGATGAGACAGATCTTATTGATTGCATATATTATAGAGTGTCGACAGATATATTGAGCTGTTTTGGTTTAATTGGGCATCATCTGTGTTTTCATGTAATATCAATCACAGGTATTGAGCTGATGCAATTGAGAAGAGTAAAGTTCTTTTTAAATAAAGTTTAAAAAATTCAATATATTTTAAAGTCGATATGCAAACCACATTTTTTTACATACTCATCACTAACCTTTTTGTAATACCCCTACAACCCTACTAATGGTCATTATGTGTGTAGATGCTACTTGTTTTCACTCCTAACATTTTGAAAGGATATTGTTAGGGGTCTTAACATATGTATAAATCTTACATTCTATTTTCAGGGCAACTTAACGAGGCCTTTGTTCACCTAATTTAATTTTCCTGTGATTGTTCTCATAGTCCAAGATACTGGCACGACCTTTGAGTTTCAATTGATAAGATGTCTATGTTTTAATAGTAGCTGTGTATGCTTTATTTATGTGAAAGTTCTTTCGATCTTACTTGATTTAAATTCTATTTAATTTTCAACAACAATCTAAGATCATGATTGGTTTGTTACTTGCTCATTTTCTTGCATTTGATCGGCTAGAATTTGGACTTTGTTCTTGTATACATGTGCATGGTTCTAGTATGACAGTTTGATATGTTGCTCATATGACAATGCTGATAGTTATCACTTTGCACGTACTTATGTCCTAACTGATTTGTAACTTTTAATGAGCATATATATTGTGCTGAATATGTTGTATTAATAGATGAAATGCCAATTGATTTACTTATTTCTTTCATTATTTATTTTTGCATCTATGAACTCATTTGGTATGTTTAAACCTCAGTTAGTTGTTTTAATTCGCTGCTGCTAACCAATTCTGAAGACTTTGCTGTAGATAAGTTTATATATGCTGTCTTTGTTTTGCTTCATCATGGCATTTCACAAACAAGAACCATTTCGAAAATCTCCATAAATGTTTTCTCATGCAGAGTAAAACATTTGTATAAAAAGTATATTGGTTGGTTTGCATCAACCTTGTCTTTTTTTTGGACAAGAACCGAAGCAAACCAAATTAAAAATTCGGGTTGTAAAAAATCAGACTGAATCAAACCAAACGGATTCTTTTGGTCCGGCGGTTTTTGCTCACCCTTAGGTATAGCTAAGCCTATGTGCAATGAATAAAACATGAGAATTTTGCATTATTGACATAACATCATTTCTCCATATACCATTCAAACCATCTCTTTCAAGAACACCGCATGACATCAAGTTATGACCCACTTTAGAAACATGTCTCACATTTTTCAGAATGTAAGTACAATTTTCAGAAAATTTTAAACATATATTTCCAATTCCTAAAACCTCTCTTTTCATGTCATCAGCCATAAGAACATAAGAATTTTGCACAGTTTTATAAGAAGAAAAAAGATGTTTGTAAGGTGAAATATGAATAGAGCAACATGAGTCCAGAAGCTATTGATTAATTTCCAGAGAATTTGTCACAGCATTCACAGAAGAAGGCACACAGAAACCATTATGCACTATGTAACATTCACCTATATTACCCTCGGTAGCATTGTTAGCACCGCTATCAACATTTTCTCTTGATTTATATGGGTTTTTACACTCTTTAGCATAATGACCAGTTTCCTGACACCTGTAACATTTTCTAGATTTCTTATTGTTCTTAGACTTAGATTTTTCTTTCTCATTCTCCGATCCTTATCTTTCCTTTTCTTCTTATTTCTGCCTTTTGTTTTACCTTTTTCCTTTCCCATACCCTTGACAAACATGGCTTTATATATTACTAGAACTATTTTCCCTAGTTTGATATCCACATCTCTTTTTCTTTAAGGGCATTATATGTCCATGATACCATTCCTTTACATTCTGCTAACAATGTGAAGCATGGTACTACTGTGTTGTGGCACAACAGACTAGGTCATATCTCTGAAAAGGGGTTGAAAATTTTGTAAAAAAATGGTTACTTTAAATCTGATGTGATTACTAATTTGCTATTTTGTGATACCTGTGTTCTGGGAAAACAACATAAAATTCAATTTCCTTTTATTCCTCCCTCATATGTGCCAAAATGCAATGATATTCTTGAATATGTATATGTTGATGTATGGGGCCCTGCTAGTGTAACAACACATGGTGGGAAAAGGTTTTTCCTGTCTATCATTGATGATCTTTCTAGAAAAAATTGGGTGTTTTTGATGGTAAACAAATCTGATATTTTTGATAAGTTTAAAAATTGGAAAACTTACATTGAAACCCAAACAAATAGGAAGGTCAAAGCTATAAGAATTGACAGTGGTCTTGAATTTTGTAATGTCCAATTTGATTAGTTATGTGCTAATCATGGGATTAAAATGCATAAAACTGTTCCATATACACCCCAACAAAATGGGGTGGCTAAAAGGATGAATATGACTCTTCTAGACAGAGTTAGAAGTATGAGAATCATGTCTGGATTGTCTAAGAAATTTTGAGGTGAGACTTTGTGTACTGCTACATATCTTGTGAATAGATCCCCCCTCAATTCCTTTAAATGGCAAGTGTTCTGAATCTGTCTTTCTTAATAAGCCTGTGGATATTTCTAATTTGAGGGTGTTTGGATGTACTACCTTTATGCATCAAAGAACTGATAAATTAGAACCAATGGCTAGAAAGTGTGTGTTCTTTGGTTATCCTGAAGGGATGAAAGGCTATAGATTGTGGGTTAGAGATGAACCTGGTTTTAAAACTGCTATTATTAGAGATGTGATCTTTAAAGAATCTGATCAGTTTCCATATTTATCCTCTACTTCTGATATGAATAACCCTCATTCTATTTCCGAAAGTGATAATGCTCTGTTTGAGGTGGAGTCTCAGTCTGTAGTCACTCAACATATTCTTTTATTTGCTATGCAAAATGAAAATGTTGACACTGAACATGAGCATGGACACCAACATGAACAAGAGCATGATAATACTGAGCATGAGTTTGCTAATGAATCTGATGAGCATGACAATGAAAGTGCACATGTTGATTTAAGAAACTATCAACTCACTAGAGATAGGGGAAAAGAAACATTGTGAAGCCTGTTAGATTTGTAGGATGTACTGTGGAATCTGAGTCCTGCATATTTAATTATGCTTTCATTGTCTATGAATCCCTAGTTAGTGAAGAATCTAAGATTGTTAAACAAGCTTTAAAGTTTGACAAGGCAAATGAATGGTTGAGTGCTATGGAAAAGGAAATGAGGTCTCTCAAAGTCAACAATACTTGGGTTTTACTCTGTGTTTGATTGTAAGTGGTTGTTTAAAGTTAAACATGAACTTAAATCTGTGATATACACAGCTAGACTTGTTGCAAAAGGTTTTACTCAAAAAGAAGGTGTAGACTATGCTAAAATCTTTGCTCATGTAGTAAAATTTACCACTATGCGTATGATGCTTGCTTTAGTTGCTCATTTTAACTGGGAATTAAAGTATATGGATGTCACTACTACTTTCTTGAATGAAGGACAAGACTATTTACATGTCTCAACCTGAGGGTTTTGTGGATGATTCTAAACCTGATTTTGTTTGTTTACTAAAGAAGTCTCTGTATGGTTTAAAGCAGTCTCCTAGACAATGGAATATTAAATTTGATCAATGCATGAAATCTCTAAAATTTGTTAGGAGTAAGTTTGATCATTGTCTTTATTATAAGAATACCGACCCTGTACCTATGTTCTTGCTGCTCTATGTTGATGACATGCTTATAATCAGTCCATGTATTAAATCTGTAAATCATGTTCAAACTTGTCTAAGTGAGAATTTTGAAATGAAGGATTTAAGAAATGCTAGGAAAATCCTAAGGATGAACATTGAAAGAAATAGAAAAGCTTGCACCTTAGTGTTGAATCAGAAATCATATGTTGAGAAGATTCTTAAAAAGTTTTCTATGTCTTCTACTAAAGCTGTGAATGTTCCTCTAGCATCTCACTTTTTGTTAAGTGAGAATCAGTGTCAAAGCACTAACTCTGAAATGCATGCCATGAAGAAAATACTTTACTCTAATGCTATAGGATTTGTGATGTATTTAATGGTGAGTACCAGGCCTGACATAGCTTATGCTATTAGTTGCTTAAGCAAATTTATGTCTAATCCAGGTAAACCTCACCGAGAAGCTTTGAAGTGGCTTCTCAGGTACTTGTTATCCACTGCTAAGACATGTATTAGTTTTCATAAATATGAAAAAGGTGTTACTTTGTGTGGGTATGTAGATTCCAACTATGCTGCTGATAGAGATAATAGGAAGTCACATACTTCTTATGTGTTTACTCTCTGTGGTGCTTGTATTAATTGGAAATCCCAACTTCAGTCTGTTGTTGCTCTTTCTATTACTGAATCTAAATATGTGGCTATCATTAAAGCTATAAAGGAAGCAATTTGGTTAAAGGGTGTATTGTCAGAAATTGGTTTTCTGAAAGATAAAGTAATTGTCTATTCTGACAGCCAATCTGCTATCCAATTGTGTAAAAATCCTGTTTTTCATGATAGGACCAAGCATATAGATGTTAGGTTTCACTTTATTCGTGATATAGTTGAAAAAGATCATGTTTCACTTGAAAAGATTTCTGCTGAATATAATCCTGCTGATATGGGTACTAAATGTCTTCCTGCTGAAAAGCGTATTTCTTACATGAGCATTCTTCACGTAGATAATGGTTTGAGTTCTTATTATCTATTGTTTTTGCTTGCTCTGTGCTTGCATGTGTGTGTTTGCCAACTCTCTGTGCGTTTGTTGTGTGTATATCTCAGGTTGCCTGGTTATGTTTCCATTAGTGGAAGCATTACTACTTGCTGGAATAAGGAACCTTGCTGATGAAGGAGCGATTGATCTTACTGCTTTGTGCTTTACGACACTCACTTTAAAAAGAGGTCTAATACTCCCCACTACAGACTTGGTGTTTGGTATTCTCCCTACTTGATGTCTTCTTTGTGATTATGTCATGATAGGGAGATTGACAATGATGCAAGTTGTGTTGTGACAAGTTTTTTCCTCAACTGGACCTAAGGTGGAGAATGTGAGGATAGGTCTATCTGATTACACTTTAATGGGCTGAACTCAAAGGCCTAAATAACTGGTTGGCAACACAGGCCTAGTTGCAGCCTCAACCCGATCCGCTCACTGTTGCCCTACTTATTTGTTGCTGCAGCTCTCTTCTCACAGATCGATTCATTCTACTGCGTGTTTTCTAGAGAGCTCCTTTCTTGAGTGAAATCTGTGAGAGTAGTGAGATCTTTGTGTAGTTATCTCTGTAATTCTTCTCTTGATTTCTAGTTTGTAATTAGGGCTCTAGATTCACTTTCTTAGTGGATTGATTGGTTGTGCGATTAGGGTGGCTAGTTGCTAGGGCCTGTGAAGGCCTCTAGATTAGGGTTCTTGGTTTGTTTTTTCTTTCACCTATGGTCTGTAGAAAGAGAAGCTTGTGTGTTAAGCCGAATTCCTTCGTGGAACAAGTCTGAGCCAACTCTATACAATTCTTGGGCAAAAACGTTGTAATAGGGAATGACTTTGAGGCAAAATACTCGATACCCAACATAGATAAATATACTCATCTCTCATATATGCCATAAAATCTTATTCAATTATATTTTCCTAAAATAGAGTTTGTGATAGGGTTAAATTAAAGAGAAAGTGTGTGAAAATATATAAAACAATAAATATTTTGACACAAAATAAAAAAAAGTTAAAATAATAAATAAAACGAAACGGAGAGAGTATATTGCGAAGATGCAAAAAATGCAATCCTGTATGGCTTTAATTAGCAAGCATCAGATTCAATTTTCTCCCAATTCCACTCCTACTTTCAATGTAACATAAGATTTCTCTTTTTTTTTTTCGTAATTTTCTTTTCCTGTCTTTTATTCATGAACTAAAAAGTCTCTGGGATTTTTAACTATTCGTTTAGTTTGTTTCGTTTGAATCCGCGAACGATGCTTACAGGTTGCGATGAGGAGAAAAGTTATTTCATCCCAACATAAACAGCAATAATGGTAGTATTTGCCTTGACTATTTCCAAGGTCACATTAATTTCTTCACCAATCTTATGTTGTTGATACATCGCCATGAACAATATTATACAATTCATCCTCTCTGGTATGAGATCAAACATTTGATTATCCCTTTGCAATAACAGGTTTTCCTAAGTCTAGCACATGCGACTTGCTTTGGATATCTTGGATTAAAAAAAAAATGATATGTGATAATTGCTTCAATATGAAATCGGTCATTTGTATTCTGGTCTGGGGTTGTTACTCTAATGTGCAACTTAACCAACTTGTTTGACTATGAATACTACTGGAATAACACAGTAAATGCAACTGTGTTATGCGACGACTACGGTCAACGCTCGGATCCTATTATTATACTGTCATATGTAAATGTATTTTGTAAGGGGGAATTCCGTGTTAGACTGTTCTTTATTGTTAAACGGTATTCATATTCGGATCTAAATATAATTTAACACCTACAAATTACCAATATGCATATTGGATTCACTTCTCATAGTCGAACAAGTTGGGTATGCCTTTGAAATGGACATGTTCTTGAATATGAGATGAAACATTTTATAAGTTACTAGCAGAGATCACGTACGTTGCACGTAATTTGTATAATTTTTTACTAAAAAAATATTATAATATGTAAACTAAAAGGTTTTTTGAAAGTATAAAATTAAAAGTTATAAGCTATATTATAATTAGAAATTAGTAATTAAATGTCCAATAAATTAGAATAAGAATATATTAAGAACATTAAAATAAATCATTTTATAAAAAAATAAGTAATCTTATAAAATGACAGTAATCTATCATTGTGTTAATTAATTCTATGTTGAATATTATATGTATATCTTCTGATATATAAATTAAGCATACGTGAAATAGAATAAAAGTTTGCATAACATAAGGATAACATTTGAATTGATCATACTTATAAAATAAATAATTGGACGAGAATAGATTCTTTTGTACGCGAATACGATAACCAAACTTTTTTATTTATGATCAACACATGTTTGAACTTCTTCTTGAATGAATATATTTTTATATAAACTAAACATTTTGTCAACGCTTTTCTAATTAAGGATTTTGGGATAGATATCAAAGAAAATTAATTATTGTTTAAAAAAGGGACTTTTTGTAAAAATTGATGAATATATATAAAGTAAAAACATAATATTTATATTTTATAATTAGGGCGTGCTTCTAAATACTCTACATAATTTACTTTATACACCACTAATTAAAAATTAATTAATTACTAAATTATTAAAATACGCATTCATTTTTTTAATATATACTTTGTGTAAGTTTTTTGTTTTTTTATATTTTTTAACATGCATAGTCAATAGCTTAGGAAAAAATTATTTGAACAGATTTTCAAACATATTGATCATATTTTTAATTCAATAGTTCCAAATCTAAAATTGAGCGACAAATACATTAATATTTACAAATTTAAATTAAATTATGTTTTATTTTTTTATCACAAATTCAAAGTATATATGATAATTGTTAACATGTTCTATGATTTTCACCTCCCTCCTCTAAAATTTAAAAAATGAAATTGTGACAGCTCTTTCCATCTCTCAAAAGTGAACACTTGTCACTCAAATGTGAAAACTTCTCTCTTCAATTTTGCTGTATACATGAATTAATATTTTTTTTAATTGGTTAAAAATGATTGTTTTAATTGAGGGTAAAATTAGATCTAAACTTTCACATCCGTCTTAAGAATTTTGACCGGTAAGATAGTCTTATACAAGTTTTTAACATTTTAAAAAGTAATAAAGTTTAGAGATATTTTCTTTATATATAAGGCTCATATACATTTATATCTCACTCATATTATTAATCAATTTTAAATAATTCATTTATCTTAAACAATACAAACTTGTGTGTTTCTTATATAAAGTAAATTGCTATAAAAAATATATTAATGTTGTCATCATTAAATCATTGATTAATATATCTATTGGTTGTCACTATTGTCACTATAGTGTAAGAGATATTAAAACATACATATTCTTAATTTACATACTATGTACATATATCATAATATACATATTAAAATGACTTTGCAAACATAATATTTAAGTTAATATATTATCTTATAAAGACTATCTATTTTTTTTTTATCATTCTATGTGGTTGAAGACTCAATACTTTCACAGTTATATTAAAAAATATCTTTAGTTTTATATCTATTTTATGTGTTATTTCTAATTATAATGTTAATCATTGAAAATAATAAAGTTTAGAGATATATTTATATTTCTTATCTAAGACTTATATATTAACGTTATAAAATGTATTATATATACAGTTCTTTGCCCCCCTAAAAATTACAATGATAGAAAATAATTCTTTATTATATGAGTTTTAAGTTCAGTTAAAAAGTACTCCCTCCGTCCCATTTATATAGTCCCTATTACTATTTTGAGGTGTCCCAATTATATAGTCCCATAACTATAAATAGTATTAATTATCATGGTAATATACAAATATACCCTTGCTATGTATTGAAAATTAAAACTCAACCATTTAAATTTTTTAGAGTCATTAATTTTAAGTAAGGGTAATAATGGAAGTTAAGCTTTAATATCTTGTTTTCATAAATATTTTTAATCTACGTGAGAGGATAAAGTGGACTATATAAATGGGACGGAGGGAGTATAAAACAACATGATGAATTTTATGTTTGCAGAATTTGTTCAACCAAACAAAACAAAAAACTAAATATAACTCTTTAAAAAAAATTCATCCGGGTTTCAAAAGATATTGTTATATAGATGACATATATCTATATTATATTTAAAAACAGGATAGTCATCATAAATAGAAAAAAAATAAATTTTCCCGCCCAAAACATCCTTCCAAATTCAGAAATTAAATTTGCATACTATAATATACGGATATTAAACAATTATTAATAATTAGATTGCAAATCAATCAATTAAATTTGTATACATAAAATGGACGTGTAGAAAAGAAGTTGAAGATCATGTTATCTCTAGACTACAATAATATACATCCATTACCATATTTAAATATATATGTTAATACCAATCCAAATCATTCTCAATCTAAATATAAAATTTAATAATTATAGACCATATCATATACCAATTCCGAATATGGGCAATAATATAATTAGTATCTCAATAATCATTAATTAATTAATTAATTAATAATTTGTTTACTTTAATAGATTCATTAAAATTCAGAAAGTTTGCTATCTCTGTAATTTTCTAGAATCATACCTTTAATTATCTGCATGGATTTTTTTTAATATCTAAGTTGTAATGTATATTGGAAAATCTGCATCAATCTACACTAATATAATCAAATATTATTATTATTATTATTATATTAAATGCAATCCATATATAAATATATGAATATGTGTATATTTAATTATTTGTGTACATGCATAATAAACAACACATAGTAATAGAGTACTAATATAATATTATTTTTAGAATCCGTGTACGATATATTTTTTTCAATCTATCTTTATATAAACATAAACATATTTGGAGGAA
This sequence comes from Perilla frutescens, assembly GCA_026008535.1. Taxonomy (NCBI): domain Eukaryota; kingdom Viridiplantae; phylum Streptophyta; class Magnoliopsida; order Lamiales; family Lamiaceae; genus Perilla; species Perilla frutescens. The sequence continues at coordinate 39,303,539 of BRKX01000012.1, forward strand.
GATTTTGTAATTGATTTAACATATAACATAATTAGGAAATGATATTTAAACGCATATTATATAATATACCATCAGTATTTGTAACAACTTACCTATTTTAAGTTTCCTAAGTCTAATTCTTGCTCCCCAAAAAAAAAGTTTCCCAAATCTTTCGTTGATTGCAATGTTCTTAATTTACCATCAATTATTCATATTTATCCCCCACGAATTAAGACCGTGTCCTAACTTTGAGTCTATCATTATATATATAAATAGATGTGTTCTGCATATTATATACAATGTAGTGAATTTACCTATGATTATCGTTATTTTGTAATTTTGAACATCAAATAAATTATAAAACTCTGCATAAGAGGACGAGTTCGCAGCAATAGGTCCATGGAATCTTTTAATTTGTTTATAGAGAGAAGTCGTGGATGAGTCAGTTGCAGCCGATCACGTCTTTTTTATTGCAATAAAGGTTGGGAGACTAAATTATTATATTAGACATTTAAGATTTAAGTTTAGATGGTTTAAAGTTGTAATTTTGAATTGATTTTATCTTATTGATTTCAATTATTATTTCTCAAATTTCAAGCTAATGATTTTATAAATTTATTTATCAGTAAACATTCATCATATATATTGGTAGATATAGATAGATTTCCGTGGCATGGATGCACCTCCCTTGATAATAAAGCAACCATTGATGCTAATTAAATGGGTGATGATATTTTTTAGTTGATTAACTGTAATCTTTTTTAACTTAAACTCATCGCGTATCTCAATATGTGTAAACATGGTAATTTTTGTTGGATTTTGTTACACGTTCATCTCATAGAAAAGCTTCATTCAATTTAATATTTGTTCATTCTATAATCTTAAATAAATCTAAACATGCAATTCTAGCATTAGTTTGTAATGTGAAATCACATTTTTTTTTGGTATAAGTCTCTTCTAAACATTAATATATTATATGATCTCCCTAAAAAATGTAATGTTATTATTATATTGTAGGATTAATACATTGTTTTAAAAATAATGAACTTTGGGTATAGTTGTTAAATGAACATAAATTTTAAAAGTAGATAATATAAAAACAAACTTTTAGTTTGGGTGTTATTTAACATTTCCAAATTTTTGGTAAAAGGGTATTAAAATTAAAATTTGAGATTTAGTGTATTAATTCATGTTATCAAAAGAATAATAATATCTGATGAAACAAATTAAAATTTTGAAATTAAAGTGAAAAATAATAATGAATTTCTACTGCTAAAATTTATTTCAAATTCTCAAAATAACGAATTATCATAACTATCCTTTCAGAAAAATAAAAAATTAAATAATGTGATCTCGAATAACGAATTTAAAATTTATTTCAAATTCTCAAAATAACGAATTTCTACTTGCTGAAACTTCTGTGTCGCCACTGATTCATGATCATTGATTATTGTTGGTGACAATGATAATATTGTTATATTATATTAACTAATTAAAAAAATTGCATGTTCAATTTTTTGAGATCGACAATTAATGCTAATTTGGAGTAAAAATAAATATGATTTTTGTTTAGGACAGATGCAGTAATCATAAAAAATTAGGAGAGCAAAATCTAAAAATAAAAATGTGCATTGAAGGGAGTATGTACGAAGAAATAAATTAAAAAATATATTTTTTAAATACATTTTAAAAAAATCTAAATTTGAGATGTTGAATAACTAATACTCAAATTAAAAATTAATGTCTTGATTTTCTACTTTTAAATATAGTGTTAAATTTACAACTCTATCCAGAGTTCATAATTTTTAAGTCAATTAATTCTATATTATAAAATAATTAATTGAGTAATCTCTAAAAAAGTCAACCATGTTGATCAAATTGACTGATCGATTACACGAGTAAGTTGTGGTCACATTATTAAAGAAGATGAAAATAAAATAACTACTTAGGAGAAAAACAATGTAACATAGTTACTCAATTAAGTCTCTGAAATAGCTTAAATAAAAAAATTATGAAAATGTGTTATAGTATTTTTCCAAACAAATAACTTTTGAAATACATATATATGTATATTAAAGTAGTAATTTAAGTTTTATATTTTATAATCATATTTATGTGCATTTTTATATTTAATAGTATACTCATGTACTGTAAAAAAGAAAAGAAAAGAAAAGAAAAGAATGAGCAGGATATATAATTAATGGTCTGTGAACATAAACCTACTTGAATTATAAATTAGTTTGATCATTTAATTGATGAAAATCTATTATTAGATCTATCGGGTAAAATCAATAAATTTAATTGAAAAATTATATAAAATAAAAATAATAAAGTTGTTGTTTTATTTAAATTGTATGCATTTTTTTGCAATGAATCTATATTTATTTTAGCACAAATTAATTACCATAATAAAATTTATTAGATAAATGTTAATTAATTGAATTTTGGACCCGAATAATGAACATGTGTCACACTAAATGTTTTTTGATCATTTATGAAAGAAAGTTCATTCAACCTAAATAATTATCATTTAATGCTCAAACTCCATTACATTCCTACTTCTATATTTAACCATTTTTAATTTTAAAAAATGCATATATATTTATTATTATAATTTTAAGTCATATTTTGGGACTGATGATATAAGTCCTGCAATCCTAGGTCTTCATGTTCTGTCATTTGGCCTACGCTTTTCATGCAACATTTCAGACCGAGTAACTCTATGAAATTATGTTGATACTTCCACATATTATGGGTAACCTATGAGTCATTTTTATTTCCCCCCGAATAGTATTTAGAATTCTCATCACTAAGCTTTCAATTTGCTTCTGATTATTAAATGAAACTGTAAATCTACATTAAATTTGACAAATACAATCACAAATTCGCACTTTGTTGATTTTACTATGATACTATTTATTATTTATATAAATGATTAAAAATGTTCGTGTACTTTCAAAAAATTGACAACATCCGTCAATGTTATAAAATTGTAAATGAATGAAGAATGTCATACACATGAAAGTCATCCAAATTGTGCATCTTTTTTTATATTTCTTTGTCATCATATTTTATCGAAACATGTATATTTTAATAATATATATTATTTCAATGCACAATCAATCTTCTCATATTAAATCATTTTACATTTTAAAATTTAAAAGCATAATATTCCATGCATCGCACGGGTGAAATGCTAGTAGTAATTAATAATCGAAACACACTATTAAATTAATTAAAATTATAATTTAATAAGAAATTTGGTCTAACAATTGTGGACTCCAAAGAAGTAATTAAAAAAATCATTTATCATTTTTTTATTTTATCAACAATAAAATCACTTTTAAATAATTTGAATCTCAGAGATTATGATACGTTACTCAACTTAAAAATTTACTTCATCAAAAAATAATTGTAATAATTCATATATATCCAATAATATCCAATATGTATATACATTAGTTAGGGAATGCAATATTTTTTATATAATATAATATCTCAATATATAAGTTTGTATTTAATGTTAATTATGTCCTAGGTTCTGTTAACACATATACTTTAATTTTGAAAATAAATCAAATATATTGATATCTAAGTGTTTTTCAAATGTTAGATAAGTTAGGGGTTAAGACATAATTTGTTAGAGATTAAGGCATGATAAACTTTATTCAGAAGCCATCAATTGATCCTTAATATATTTAAAGCACTTGACTTCAAAAAAATTGTTAATAGAATGTGGATATTACATTTGTTTATTTAGCTAACTATTTCAATAGAAATAATAGGTAATCATTAATTTATCAACATTAGCCTAATGTGTAATTTGTGGTAAATCTTATCTATTAGATTTTTACATATGTTAAGATCAATTTTATTTTAATTGCTTATTTGTCATGATAAAGTTGAGTGATTTGTTTCAGAATATTTAATTGTTACTTCAAAATGTTTTGTTGTGACACCTAGTATACTTGTAAGTTAATTAGAAGAGAAGAATGACATAATATATTGTTGTGCTATTTTTACATTTCAAAATACTTAATTTAGTATTATTTAATATTTTTTCGCATTTAAAATGCTCTTAGAAAACAAAAATTGTGTTTTGATATATTTGTTTTTAAGTACATCTACAATGAAAATAATAACATTTTCCTTAATTGCCTTCAAATTGATAATGATTGTTGATTTTAACAACTGAAGTCAATGATATATCAATAATTTACACATAACGCCTATGTTCACTTGTTAAAGCTCCCATATATACCACTTACGAATAATTTCTATTTTTTTCTCCAATCTATACATTTGAAATTAGTCTCTATAATTTTAAATTAATATAAAAAAATCTAGATAAATGAGTAGTTGTGAAGTTTATTTTGATAAAAAATATGTAATTGTTTAGAAAAAAATATTTTTATGATTCGCAAGGCATGACATAATTTTTACAGCTTAATTACTTTGAAAATATTAATCAAATTATCTTTATAAAAATAGATAAGTGGTCAAAATACATTTCATTATATACTATCTTTATTATGAATATGTAGATGATGGTTTTTTTTTTTGGGCTCTTATAAGTCTACATCATTCTTTTGCAATGAAATTATTATAATTAATTAATACACATTAAGTAACATTTTTGCTATTTTTATCTATTTTAGTTCACTAATATTTGAATTACTAATATCAAAGGATAGGAATCAATAATATATAAGTAGAGATTAAATTGTAAGTAGATTGAATAAATTACTTATACGAATAATTCCAAATAATTAAATTAATGTACGTATAATTTTGCAATTCAAAATTATTTTTAAAATGCTTCCATAATGGTAGAACCTTTTGAATTGTGGCAAATTCAACATCTCTAAATTATTGCTAAAACTAAATTAGAACATGCATTCATCATTAAAAAAAGAAGAAAAATAACTGACGTGAATGCATGTGATAGACATTGTAAATCATAATTTATGTAATTTGATTCTCTATTTTAACATTACTGTGTTTGGTTCATTTTTTATGTAATATGGAAAGTAATCACATTCCTCAAAACAAGGAAAATTATGCAACTTTCCTGGATTCTGAATACCTACTCCAAGTAGGTATTCTTTTTCCTTGTTTTGGAGAATCTGGTGTTAAATGATTTCATTGTTCGATTTCTTCATTTATTATTATTATTTATTTTTTTTATAAATTATTATTATGTTTTAAAATTGAAAAAATAAGATTTATTATTATCTTTTTTTTATTATTAATACTAAGTTTGGATTAAAAAATTTCAATAAAAAATGTGTAAAATAAAAAAAATAAAAAAATAGAAAATTTTATAAATGAAAAAAAGAAATTAAAAAATGTGATACTTTTTTTATTGAAGAAATTACGACCAAAATTCGACCATTTTATCAATTATTTTTTTGGCATTTCTATCAAAATTACAATAATATCATTTTTGAGACAACATTGCGGTCTAAACGATGACCATACCATTGTCAATATAGATAATTTTGATTTTCAATTCAATAAAAAAATATTTATATAGATAATTTTGATTTTCAATTCAATAAATAATATTTGGATCACCAATACAATATTTACCTTAATTGATTATTTTTTAGTGATATCATTTTATTTAAATTGAAATAATATGTTGCATTCAATATCTATAGTACTAATGTAAATTGAAGAATTATACATTATATGGTTCGTAATTTAAAATTATAAATATTGGTAGTATGAAATAAGATATAGTATATATTTTAAATATTTAATTATCTATTCTTGTTTAAATCTAATTCAATAATAAACAGAGAATCATTGCAATTTTCTTGTTGTGTTCCAAACACAGAATAAAGAATCTGTTAGTAATCATTTTCCTTAGAATCACATTCCCAGAAATCATATTCCAAAAAAACTTTACTTTCCTACCAACCAAACGAGTCCTAAAGGTATTAGAAAATATATATTATCCTATTGTCCTTAAATTAAATATATTGTTGGAATATATTAGGTAAATTCAAATTATAAAGTAAGTCTTTTTTTTATATAGAAGTAGATTCATACGGAAACTAATATATTATTTTAGATTTTACAATATAAATACATATATTATATTACAAAATTACCCTTAAATTAAAGTTGTAATGAGGGATATAATAGGTAAACCAAATTTTATAAAACATCACACTTTTATTATAGTAGTAGATAGTAGATATAGTTTAGTTGTTTTAATACAGAAACTACTCTTTGCAATTTACCTAAAAATAAGTAAAATAATGCAACCCCCCCCCCCCCCCCAAATCAATAAGAGCCATACAGAAAATAAAATAAAATAAAATGACGAATTCCATTATCTTTTATCTTTCTCTTTTTTAAAAAAAAAAAAAAAACCATTATCTTTATTAAGAAAATAAACATATAATTGTAACGCGTAAGTGGGTAGTCCAACTCACTGTGATAAAACTGTCCCATCTACATTCGGTGAGAATCGAAAGTTATAAAGTTTATTCTAAAAGGATAAAAATAAAGAGAAAGTTGTAAAGTATTAATGGTCATGGACCATATTTTATGCTGGCATATGAATTTCACACCACTCCTAGATTAGATGTCGCCCCCTCTTCTAGCTAAATCACCTTTTTCTTTCCTTTATTTTGATTTTGGCCTTTTAAAACTACTTTCTTTAGAGTATATGAATTTGAGGTGCTCTCCTCTATATTGAATGTACACAAGTCTTATGTCATATGGAAAAAAGTATCACTTATAATATTGAAACGCATCACGTTCATTTTAATTATTATTATATTTTTTGGAGTGAAAAAATATCACTTTTAAGTTCTAACAATGAAAAATATCATAAATTTTCATCTCATATAAGACTTATTGTACATATGATGTACATGAGAATTTTCCTCCACTTTTCAGTTGGGACTAATTTTTTTTTTAGTTGGGACAAATGAGAGTGTACGTCTCGAATTCAACACGCCTCTTTTTTACGCAGGTCTCCACATCTGTGACTATACTTAGGGCATTATAAAAGTAAACTTCAATCTTGCGTGCGTAAGTTCTTATGTTTAGTTCTTTATCTAGCCCAAGTTAAACATTAATTAAGAGGATTTTGTGGATATTAAATTGCATGAATTGCAGTAGATTAAATACATATATTTTTTATTCTTTATTTTTTTGGAAGTTATGAACATATGTAATAATTAGTGATTATTAATATACATAATATTCATCTCAAATGCGGGCTTTAATCAATAATAACAGCTTAACATCAAGTAGAATCTAATTTTATTTTCATTACGTATTAATGGCTCTTATTTGATAGATGGATTTAGCAAGCTATAAAAATTCGTAAAAGTTACTTCCACTCATTATTTATTTAACCACAATATGTGTGTTTTTAGAAAGAGAGACCTTTTTTCCATGAACATGTCACATTCATTATAACTGAATTCAAAATTATTCATATGAAGCATATTATCTTTTTTTCATAATATTAGTTGAAATGAAATTAAGTATAGCATACGGATTTAATTATTAAAAAAAGCCCTCATGTTGTAGGGTCAAAAAACTAACTTTTGAAGGAGTCCCAACACATGACAAAAAATGGTCCATGCTTGCCAACATCTCATGTGATAAATTTGCTTTATTTTGTTGTGGGATGCTACTTTCATATTTTAATATATTATTAGGTGTGAGTCTGTCACACCTGGTTTGTCAAGTGTGGTTTACCTCCTCTATGTGGTTTGCAGGCTATTACACAGGGGTGGAGTTTACTCAGTGCGCACCTCGGTAGCGGCTGCGGGTTACCTTCGACAAAAAAAAAAAGAATAACTATTACTTTAATAAAATTTAAATTAATGACATTCAAAATCTATGTAATATATAAAATTCTAGATATATATATATATATATATATATATATATATATATATATATATATATATGGCTATTATATTAAATGATTGCATGAGTTTGATAATCGAAATCTACCTATCTAGATATACTGTATATAAATCAAAATATGCGGATTTGTGGGTGATGATAATCAATCAATTAATTAATTAATATAATTATTATGTAATTTATACTATATTTAATTTCTATTTTTGGTAAATGCAAATGAGCGGGAATACTTAGACTTACTATTAAGAGTGACTATCTTACTTTTATATATAATATAGATGTGTTATAGATGGTAAACTACGGGCCATACCTACATTTTGAGTTCTTTTAAAAAAAATAACTCATTTTTTTTTATTAAAATAGTACCCATTTTTTCAAAAAAATTGTAAATTTAACATTTGATCAATTTTACGGCTAAAAAATCGTACATAATTAATTGTATTTAAAGATTTCTTGATTGAAAGATTTTTTTACGCTGCTGCAGAAATAGAAATATTAATATACAATCATGCAACATAGGGTTTTTCGGGGCGAAAAATTGATTAACACACAGCCACGATTCATTATTCCTTTTTGCCTTACTGTGTCCATTACGATTAAAGAGTGATCATCCACATTAATCATATTAATTACATTCATGCCCAGAATAAAACTGAACTTAGCAGAAACACATTCATACAGTATTGTACCCACAAGGCCTCATGAGTTTTAAGTATGTGTTAAATCTTTATCATTGTACAAGCACAAAATAAAAAATCTAGCTACTTATAATTTTATGAATTGAAAATGAAGTAAATGAAGACATAACTAAAGAAAATGACTTCTTGAAATAGAATAAAAAAAAATGTCCAACACCAACGTTTAACAAAAACATCAAAAGTAAATCCTACTTTCTGCGGACATACTGGCCAAGATTGTTTCTGATTGCAATGCAGCTTGAATGCTAAAAATGAAAATGCAGAAACTAGATGTTCTAGTGAGTGTTTCCCAGCAATCCGTCTAATATTTAAAGGATTACAAAGATCAAATTAAATTCTCCACAGGCGGTGATCTTCAATTACTTCAGGATTTGCCTTATCTTCTAGTGCCCACATCATCTGGATGGATAAGACTTATCTTCAGAGGTTGTTGGCTGGATTTCTGAGATTTCAGGATCATTTCCTATCTCTTTAGCGCCAACCTTCATCAAGATTGTATCTCCTGCGATCCTTATCCACTCCAACAACCTCCGAGATTCATGTTGTGCCCTCAGCGTCTACCTCTTGCTTGTATATGAATCTGTGCGAGAATTGTGGGCTTGATATCTAATGTTCATCTTGGTTTCCTTTATAATGGTTACAACACCTTCTGATTTGATAGATCTAGCTACAAGAGTTCCCATATGACATATCATTATGTTTTAGAGATGAAATAGCCACTTCACCAGATTTACACCTCCAATGCCCCTTCTCTATCCATGGTTCTTTTTCAACTCAAAATAGAAATAAAAAAGATATTTATACTGATAAAAAGATTTGAAAAACACAGAATAAATTGACTTATTACAAATCAAAACTATTGGTAAAATAATACTTTTTTTTAAAAAATTTCACTAAATCTATGACTTTCTGACACTGGGAAAATGAGGTGACACGTCAGATGCATGTGTGGATATTTCACCTCGAGTAAATAATTTTGAAAAAATTAATTATATGTTGAACCAAAAGGACACACTTGATCCAATTACACGGCTGACTAATTCATTCTTTTAAATTTTATGACCAAAATGACGTCGTGTTGGTCTGACATGCAATTAATTTTTTCCATGTCATTTATTTATTCTTACTCAAGTATCCAAACATCCATCTGGCGAGCCACCTTATTCTTTCGGCCCTGAAAAATTAAGTCGGGATAAATTTGCGAAACTTAAATTGTGCATTGTTTTTATTTGCATCTCTTTTAAAAAAATGTCAAAATGTAGGATTTAATAACATTCCCCTTGTTTTTTAGTCGAACAATAATATATGTATTAATATAGTAAACATACAGGGCTTATCTGGTTGTCAGGAAAGTAAAATTATCTGAGAATATAATTTCTAGGAATGTGATTATGAGGAAAATTAATTCTACATATTATTTAGGGTAAAGGGCCAAAAAAACACCCGAACTATATGTCAAATCCCACTTAGACATACGGACTATTTTTGGCCCAAATACACACCTAAACTATTTAAAAAGTACAATCGGTCTCCTCAACTATTCAAAATATATAAAATTCACATTTTTAGTTTAACACCGTTAACTTTTTTCGTTAAGTAAAATGCCCGTAAATTCATCAACCTAATTATGATTGATTCAGACGATGATACCATATATTGTAGTATGGTTAGAAACCCCTCGTCACGGGCTTTCTAATTATATTCTCAATTTGCCAATCGTGTGTTAAACGATAGAATAATTACACGGAGAAATATCGATGACGAGGGTTTGTATGATGAATTAAATTTTAAATCTTGATACCAATTCAATGTTGAATTTTTTTGAAATTAAAAGAGGGGTTTGAAACTCTATAGTGTGGGCTATTTGGCCGTAGTTTCAATTTGTCCGATCAGAATTTATAGGTGATAGAATTGAGCTTGACACATTTTAATTAATAGAAAAAACTAACAGTGTTAACTTCAAGTATCAGTTTGTTCTTTTTTGAATAGTTTAGAGGGCCGATTATTCTTTTTAAATAGTTTAGGTGTGTATTTGGACCAAAAAATAGTTCGTACGTCTAGGTAGGATTGATCATATAGTTTTGGTGTTCTCTTGGCCCTTTGCCCTATTATTTATTCTGTGTTTGGAACATAATAAGAAAATTGTGAGGATTCTCATTTTAGAATATTTTTTTTATTAAAATTAGTCACGTAAGTTTATTAAGATATATTAATAATATTATAGACTTATAGTCTAGGAGTATTCTTCACCTATTTTATGGTGAGAGAGACCTGAGTTCGATCATCATTCTCCTTCTATAATTAAAAAAAATTAACAATTAAGAAAATATATAAATAAATAAAAATAAATTAATAATTAAAAATATATATAAATAATTACAAACATACACAAACCATTTGATTATAAAAAAATTGCATTAATTTACAAAAAAATTGTTACTTATGTCCAATTTTGTTGTTGATTCTACCACAAATTGCCAAAAAAATCAAAATATATGATAATTAAATTTTAGTAGATTTTTTTTTTCATTTTGTTCTTTTTTTTTTTGAAAGTTAAAATTTTATAATAAAAAAATTAAAAATAATCCACAAAAAAATAGGATAATTTTTTGTTTCAAAATTTACAATTTTTTTATTGAAAAATAAAATTTTAGTAATAATTTATAATAATAATTAATGAAAAAAATGAATAATGAAATGATCCAGCACAAAATTCGTAGAGGCAAGTAAAAAGAATACCTACTCCAAGTAAGTATTCATAATACATGAAAGTTCTATTAATTTTATTACTTTGAGGATTCTGATTACTTTCTAAAATTCTCATAAATTGAAGCAAACACAAAAATTTAAAATTAAGAAATAAGATTACTTTTCAAGACCACATTCCTTGCCAACCAAATGAGGTCATAATATATTTTCACATTATATTTACACAGTTTCTTAATTGAATATAAATTACCTACAAACTAAGCCTTCCTTCGCCTCACCTGTTGCAACTCATGAGATGTAGTTAATCCCTAAAAGCTTATTCGTAGGATTCCCAAATTCACTTCACAATTCACACTAGTGGAAATAGATAAAAGTAGACAAAAGTAAATAGTGATTAGAAAAAAAAAATAACTTTTAAAAATAGGAAGTTTTGTTGGCAATTTATCCTATGACACACTTGGTCCCTACACTCAATCATTGGCTCAGTATACTTTTTGACATTTATTATCACTACACACCAACTATATATAAATATATATATGTGTGTGTGTGTGTGTGTTTGAAAGGCAAGAATTGATATTTAAAAATGCAATGATTAATTGTATACATTGCCACGATTAATTTAAATGAGCCATGATTAATTGTCTATATTGTCACGATTAATTTAAATGAGCCACGATTAATTTTCAATGAACCACAACTAATTATCTACATTGTCACGATTAATTTAAATGAGCCACGATTAATTTTCAATGAACCACGATTAATTATCTACATTGTCACGATTAATTTAAATGAGACACGATTAATTTACCTCGATTAATTTAAAATGATAAACGATTACTTTCAAACATTGCCTCGATTAATTTTTAATGAGCCTTGATTAAATTGAATGATCCACAATTAATGTAATACATTGCCTTCATTAATCGTGACTTTTTTTTTGTAATGAGCCAAGATTAATCGTGGTTTTTTTGCCTCGATTAATTTCTCGATAAAATTTTTAATAAGCATCGATTAAATTGAATGATCCACGATTAATGTAATACATTGCCTTCATTAATCGTGACTTTTTTGTCTCGATTAATTTCTCGATTAAATTTAGGGCAAATGGCTAAAAAACACCCGAACTATATGTTGAATGCTACCTAGATGTACGAATTATTATTTGGCCCAAAAACACACCTAAAATATTTTAAAAAAAATAATCGCCCACTAAACTATTCAAAAAAGAACAAATTGACACTTGAAGTTAACACCGTTAGTTTTTTCCGTTAATTAAAATGTGTCAAACTCAATTCTATCACTTATAAATTCCGATCGAACAAATTGAAACCACGGCCAAATAGCCCACACTATGGAGTTTTAAACCCCTCTGATGAGTGTCTAAATTGCATTTTTTTTATTGCATTTATTTATAAATGCAATAGGTTTAAATGTAAATATTGATGTAATTAATGTAAATATTGTTTTAAATATTTTGTTTTAATGAAAGTGGCCAATACAGGAATTTTTGGGTTAAACAATGCAAATTAAAGTCAAATTGGAGAATGGATCAACAAAGGCATAATGAGTCGAGAAAAGACGAAGAAAAGAGAAGGAAAAACGAACATTAATCTCAAACTTGACCCCTAGGCACGACCTTCTCGAGTCGCGCCTCGTTCCAAAGCCAAACTCGGCCTCCGAACTTGACTGAAAGGCCGCGGTGCAGGAGCTTCAGGGGCTTGTTTTCCTTCACTCGAAACTTGACCACCAAACTCTAGCTCCAATGGGTCGAGTTTCAGCCACGTTCAAACTCGACCTAGAGCCCGAGTTTCAGAAGCTTCAGAAACATGTTCTTCTTTGACCTAAACTCGACCATGAAACTCGACCTCCCGGGGTCGAGTTCCGGACAGACGAAATCACTTTTTGACTTTTGGCACTCAATTATTGGCCCCCTTTTATACCCAATTTTTAGAGGGTAAAAACACAACTCTCACACTCGAAAAACACATATCTCTTGAGATATTGTGGAATACAAGAAGAAGTAAGAAGAAGAGGAAGAAACATCCATCCATCTTGAAGATTCAAGTCATAGGATTGAAGAGGAGTGATCAACATTGGGTTTTATCTTCTCCTCTACTCTCTTACACTTGTATTTAGGATGGATTTTGTTATTTCCTTCTTTGTTCTTGTTATGGATGTAAATATGGGTGGCTAGAGCCTTAGGGTTCTAGGATGTGGAGAAAACAATGTGAATCTTATTTTTTACTAGGGTTTAATCTATGGTTGTGTTTTGTCAAGATTTCAATTCTTACTAGTTCTTGAATGATGTTGTTTGAGTGGCCTTCATTTAACATCAAATGTTTAAATCATATGCATTTAGTAGATCTTGTGATCATAAGCATGTATGGATTGAATTTATGTATTTGTCTTCTTAGTCGAATGTCAAATATGTGGAAGGAAACTTGACCCCTTTGTGCTTTCGGTAGGTGTGATCTTGGAATGTATTAGAGATAATCATCCTTATCACATACGAATTTAAGAGATATTCGAGAGATGCTCTTATGATCTATGTGGTCTTCCTATCGTTGAACGAAGCATGATTGTAGTGATAACCCTTGTTGTGTGTTCAAGAGAAGCATTGTGTATCCATGTCCTAGAGTCTCATCTTTAACTTGTTATTTAAACCGTTTCCCTTAAGTCTTTGATACCTTGCATTTGTTAGAATTTTGTTTCTTTGTTTAAAATAGTTTATGTTTTGGTATTTGATCATTTAGTTTATGTTTTGGATTTCTTGGATTGAAATCAACTCTTACTTAATTGAAGTCTAGATAATCCGTGCATCTATAGTTGTGGTACTTGTTATCATCTCTTTACATTTCTCATTCCCTGTGGACCGACCTCGTTTCATCATATTTACAATATGCTTATACACTTGTAGGCATGACTCGAGTATAAATGTAAAACAAAGTTAAGAGAGTAAATCTCGCATCACCCTCTTTTAATTTCAAAATCCAACATCGAATTGGTATCGAGATTTAAATTTTAATTCATAATACAAACCCTCATATCGATATTTCTCCGTGTACTTATTCTATCAGTTAACACTCGATTGACAAATTGAGAGTATAATTAGAAAGCCCGACTTTCTAAGCATACCACAATTCATGGTATGGGTATTTTATTTAATGGAAAAAAGTTAACGGTGTTAAACGAAAAGTGTGAATTTGATATATTTTGAATAATTAAGGAGGCCAGTTGTACTTTTTAAATAGTTTAGGTGTGAATTTGGGCCAAAAAATAGTTCGAACGTCTAGGTGGGATTGGGCATATAGTTCGGGTGTTTTTTTGGCCCTTTACCCTTAAATTTTTAATGAGCCTCGATTAAATTGAATGATCCACAATTAATGTAATACATTTTATTCATTAATCGTGTCTTTTTTGGTAGAATTAATCGTGGCTTTTTTATAGAATGCATTTATTTCTTATGTAAGCGAGGTAGTTACTAAGCTTCATTAAATAAAAAAAAGGGAAGGTAGGAATTTGTTGACTGAATTTAATGTATGTTTTTATTGTTGTGTAAGGATGTAGATAAATTTTTTGAATAAATGACATAAACACCCGAGCTTATTCACACTATAATACAAATCTGAGCAAAAAAAGTTAGAGCAAAAGTTGGATTTTTTTTTTAGCAAGGCGTGCGCAAGATTTTTCATCAAGAAGAAAGTAGTGCACAAAATTTTTCATTTTTCAAAGGTAGATTTTGCACTGTCCAATTTTGTGAAATTATGTTATAAATATTTCTCATTTTGATTATATTGCATATGTGCTGTTAGATTTGAAAATAGGCGAGAGGGAGAGATTTGCATGTCGTAGCCTTTAATCTTTAATATATTGATCGTAGCAATGTTCAGCAATGTTTAGTTAATTGTAGCCTTAAATTAATCACATTAATCGTAGACTTTAAAAGCTAATTGTAGCATAGTTTTAGTCACTCGTTTCTAATGAAAATATAATCGCGGCTATTTATTTAATATAACTATGGCCTTTGTTATCGACCGTGATTTTTTTTAAAATTAATCATGCATTTTTTTATTAATCGTGACTCTTTTTAAAGTAATCGTGGCTTTTGTTATGAATCGTGGCTTTTTTTTAAAAAATTAATTGTGTTTTTTTATAGATTAATCGTGGCCTTTTTTATTAATCGAGGATTTTTTTAAATTAATCGTGATTTTTTTAAATAATCATGGCTTTTGTAAGTAATTAATCATGGCATTTTTTATTAATCGTGACTTTTTTAAAAAATTAATCGTGGGTTTTTTTATTAATCGTGATTTTTTTAAATTAATTGTGGCCTTTTAAAAAAAATAATCATGGCTTTTTTTAATTAATCGTGATTTTTTGTTTAAATTAATCGTGGCTTTTTTTATTAATCGTGGCATTTTTAAAAAATTAACCGTGCCTTTTTTTAATAATTGTGTCTTTTAGGGTTTAGGGTTTAATCGTGTCCTCACATAATAAATCGTTGTATTGTTTATAAATTATAGATGATTAGACGTCGCATTATTGTATGACACAATGGAAGATGAGAGAGATCAAAATATGTAGATGGTGGCGAGCAACTCGTAGTGATGTCATCCAATAAGTTGTGTTTTAGTTTACTGGTGAGAGAGGTTCCCAAGTTGTTGCAGACTGACCCGAGCAGGGTGGAGTATCAATTATTTACCTGACGAGCACCAATATCGGCAGACGGATCGAAGCTTCTTTGCAAGATGATGGAGATTTGCTCGATCTGCTTCACGAACAGACTGCCGAGGTAGTCGTGTACAAGATTTTGAGACATCTGAGCAGTTCTAAAGTCATGCCATCTATTGGCACTGAATATAGAAATCCGTGTAGGGACGCATATGTTCCCTACTTTCCACAGTACTATGAGGGACCGAGTAACCTTGTTAATGTCGATTACTTCCCGCACGAAAAAGCAGAAGAGACACCTATTGATGAAGAAGAACAAGTAGAGACGCATGCTGCTAACAGAGAAGAATGAGAAGAAGGATAATAATAGGAAGAAGAACAAGAACAAGAAGAGGAGAATGCTAGAACGAGCTTGATGGAAACATTGTTGATAGAATTATGTGGATGAATTCGTTATTCTAATCGCACAGACAGATTGTTGGAATTAACGTGAGCCGTATCAGCATCTACTACTGGTCTTTCATATAGAGCTGACGGGGCTTCGAGTAATTGGGTGGTTCCCCTTGCTGATTTAGACATTGCGGGCCTACTATCTTGGGATGAGCGACCAGCAGCAAATACACTGCATGAAAGAGTCATTTTCCGTACGAAGAATGATCTGGCTCTGGTTGTTGGAATCTATCATATGCAGAATCGAGTTAAGTATGTCGTGTATTGATCAAACAAGACACGAATGGGCTATATCTGCAAACATGGCGGTGATTGCTCGTTCAGGTGCTTTGCCGTTGTTGATGGACATATGTAGAGAATCACAAGTTCAACGGCACTCACACATGCCATCTTGATATGAGTCGAATGGTTCCATGCCAAGTTCCTACATGAGTGCTTGCGAAATATTTCGCGCGTAAATTGGTGAATGAGAGGACGGTTCTAAAGTCAAAAGAGATAATGGCGGAGCTTGTCCATGATTTCGGCATCCATATCGATTATAGCTTCGCTCTGCACGCGAGGAACATTGCCATTGAGATGGTATATGGAGACTGTGATAAATCGTACGAGTAGCTGCCTGCATTTCTGCACACTTTACAATTGCTGAATCCAAGGACTTTGATTGACATGCAGATCATGAGTGAGGATAGGTTCAAGCATTTGTTTCTTGCTCTCGGACCGTGGATTAGGGAATTTCTCCATTATACGCGTCCAGTGCTTGTGATTGATGGGACATGCCTTAAGGGAAAGAATAAGGGGGTTATGTTTATTGCTGTGACAAAGGACGACAACGAACAACTCTTACATGTTGCAGTTGGGCTCGGACCAATAGAGAACGATGAATCTTGGATATGGTTCTTAGGCCGAGTGCACATGGCTCTGGGTGATATAGATGACCTTCTCATCGTATCGGATCAGCATCAGAGCATTAAAAATGTTGTAGAGGCCATTTTCCTGAGAGTGACACACAGTTGTGCTATTATCATTTGAAGAATAAGAAGATGAAGAGAGAAAAATACGTGACCGTACTATTTAAGGATGCTACCTACAGCTATCGGGCATATGCATTTCAGGCAAGTATGTCAGCATTAGAGCAAGTCTGTCCAAATGCTTATAAGAAGTTATATAATATCGGCCCAGTGCATTGGTCCCGTTCACAATGTCCCGTACAGCGCTATAGTTTCATGACATCTAATGCGGCGGAGAGTCTCAATGCTTGTCTATTGTGGGCTGTGAGGTTGCTTGTTTGCTCACTGCTTGAGGTCTTTAGATCAATTGTTGAGCACTGGTTTGTCGAGTGATGTGCGGCTGCACTAGGCTCGAATCATGTGTTGATTGATGAAGCAGCAAAAAAGTTGTCGGGGAATGTCGAGCAGGGACAATGCTATGCTGTGTGGCCCATGACATTAGCATATTTATGGAAAGTCAAAGTCGGGAGGGACAGTTACATGGTCGATCTTCAGCACCGTACCTATAATTATCATGAGTTCGAGTTGGATTTGATCCCCTATTCTCACGCGGCTGCGGTCATTTGGTATTGTATTTCATTTTCTATTTGTTCTCATGTTTTTACATGTACCTAGTCACCTATTTTTAACTTTATTTTTCCCTTTCGCAGTTGCACTGGTGGGGTCATATATGATTATGTGGATAGATGTTACAAGGTGGAGAACTTAATTAGCATATATGACTCGGTCATCATGGGATTACCTCATCCAGAATACTAGGTTTTGCCCGATGCGGACATAGCATAAGTGGTGATGGCACCAAAGATTAGTTGTCGTGCTGGTTATCCACCTATGTCCCGAGCTCAAGCATCATTCAAGGCATCTTCCAGTGCACACAGACAGTTTTGCACTAAATGTCATGGATCAGGGCACAACAGACGTGCATGCACAACCCATCTATCTATTTCTGGTGTGGATCTAAATACTCCAGCAAAGGACATGTCTATACGCAGGAGAACGCCTAAGAAATATAGTATATGTGGTAGTACAGAGCATACTCATCTGACCTGTCCGGTCCATTTGACGACGGATATCAACTGATTATTTAGGATTTATGTGAACTTTTATTGAATTTTTGAATATTTGGAGTTTATGTGAACTTTATTGAACTAATATTGATCTTTCTTACTTAATCATAGCAAATCATAATATAATATCAAAAGTACATACACTCATACATCTTGTCAATGTCACATGCTGAAAGGGTAGGCCTATCACTATAATTCAATGAGTATATCCTAGGCCTTATAACCCTCCGATACGCATGTACTTGCTCCTCCGGTATACCCAATGGAGGGCCTCCATCCAATAGACGATCCACATACATACATGCATATACTCCACAGCTGGTGTCATCCATCTCCATATACTAATCTGGTATATTCCTATTCGAGGTCATCGCAAAAGCACATCTGGGTGGCATTCGACGATCTTGCCAAAACCTAACATATAGGAGTATGCGTGGAAGTAAATGAAGTAGGGGCATCAACTCTCTATCTCGCCTCTTGTAGAGTACAGGATCACTCGGATCATCCATATGAAACGGGAATGAGTTATACAACTCCACTACCCAGTTAGTAAGACAGATACAGACCACTACCCAGTGCTGCTTCAGAATGTTACATACCACGATCGCCTACAACGTAATATAGGGATCATATTAAGAACAATGTTAGCAAATAATATATGACAATGTTAATTTCTCGTGAAGTTAACTTACATAATCACGCTTCAGCCATGACATCTGATAGCGTCCATCACTGTCTAGGATCCGATGTATAAGTCCTATTGGAGGTATCCACCATCGGTAGTCATTATCTTTGTATATCTGAAAGTAATCAGGGTCGAGAGGATGAAGTCTCTTCCATTATCCGACAAGGGCCTCCTG
Organism: Perilla frutescens; assembly: GCA_026008535.1. Lineage (NCBI taxonomy): Eukaryota > Viridiplantae > Streptophyta > Magnoliopsida > Lamiales > Lamiaceae > Perilla > Perilla frutescens. The sequence continues at coordinate 39,322,888 of BRKX01000012.1, forward strand.
CAAAAATCAGTTATAATTAATCGTGGTGTAAAAAGACTAACTTACAAAATTTATCAAAAAAATTAAGTCTGAACTCACATATAGACTAGTAACAGTCATCACTGTCTTACGGTTGGGATCTCTCCTGACTCATCGAATGGTCGCGGTCAACAAGTATCTAAGATCCTACTCACGTATCTCTTTCGTCGAGTCCTCAAGCTCATCAAACCACCCTTGCCATAAATGCACATCATTGATGAGAATGAGGATATTCGCTCCGGGACCTAGGCTTCTAAATCGTCTATAGGCCGTTGTGAAGATCGTATCATCATGAGCATTCATAAGCTGCATGGTCGAGCTATATCCAACAAGGTATTCAGTGGGGCGTGGAGCCGATGTGCTGGTACCCTCCTGCTGTAAAGTAGGTTGTAGAGCACTTTGGGCAGGTGGAGTAGGCGCCCGAGGGGCACTATGCTCACTCGGCTCCGGGATGTGGTGGCCCATATCAGGCGTGGGTGACCTACCACTGGGTCCAGCACCGCGGTGACTTGGAGCCGGACCTTGCTCTCTACGCAGACTAGCTATAGCCCTCTCAACAGCCTTCTGAATACGAGGTATCATATCCTCCCCACTGCTCTGAGATCAATCCCTCCTTGAACACTTTGTTCCCGATGCTCGAGGAGGGCTCAATCTACGATCCGGATCTGCTGTGTGCTCTGCTGTCTCGTCGGGGGGGGGAGGGAGACCAGGTATCTCATCATCTGACTCGTCTCTCAATGCCTGGCTCGCCTGTCGACCCTTCTGTGCTCTCGGAGCAGCTCCAGTGCTTTGGGCTGATGGCCCCACAACGTCCGCTGCTGAAGTGGAACAGTAGGATACTGCATTTGCAAGCATTTTCTTCTTGTTCCCCTTTCGAGGGGGAACAAATCTCATGCTCTGAGCACCGCCCTCAAGCTGCATGCTCCTGTAATATGGAGTCATTATCTCCCCCGGAGATGGTACAAACGAAATCGGTCATAACTGCATGAAATTAATAATATCATTAAGGTTAATTAACAAATATAGATTTAATATTCTAAATTATGAAAGAAAACTAAAAACGTATCGATCCCTGCAATAAGGTCCTCAAGTTAGTGGTAGGGAAACTGAATGTCCACCTCAAACATCGAGGCAGAGTGAGTTGTCCAGTATGCACACCAATCTCACAGGTCAACTCAAGTATCACCTCACAAGCCCATATCTGTAAAATAAATTAATAGATTAGTAATATTCTGACTTGATTTAACTATGCACCACTAATTTAGAACAATAAAATTAAAACTAAATACCTGGACTGTCCAGATTAACCCATAAAAATGATATTGCTCGTGGCCTTTCCCACCCATAGCCTGTCGACTCATTGGGAGGAGGCTGATGAAGTGCATCAGCGTCTGGAAAGAATATGCTCTCGATAGAAATGAATTTCATCTTTCCACATCCTCCACCAGAGCCCACACCCATGGATCCACGTATCGGTTCTGATGCAGGCATAAAATCATCCGGTATGTGAACAATATGTTCACAACCTTCACAAAATCCGGTGAGTCTCTGACCATCCTCATATGCGGGAACCTCCCCTCCATCTGACAAATGGTCGTGTGTTGCCCTTGAAATAATTGATGGTAGACAGCTCTCGGCGGAACAACATGCTCGCCATTCAGATCGAATATCGAGCTGCTGAATCGTAAACCTGACACCAGATTCTACTCACTCGGACCAAAGTGCAGTTGGAAGCGATGAATCTGAAACCATGTCTCCCGTCCCACTAGTGCACGATCTGACACGCGCACCTCATGACTCATCAAAGTATAAATCACTTTCTTCTGGATGTCACCACCCCTGTAGTCTAGGAAATGTCCAAAGCATCCGGATCTAAACGACTGCACATCATCATCACCACCTATCGCATGTAGTGTGACTTTGATCATCTCAACTACCTCCGGTCTGGCATACACTATGACCGAAGGCCTCAAGCGTTGTAGCGGCTGTCTAAGCCAATCAATCTAACAACATTTTTAAAATTATAATAAAATAAATACTTTTAATATTTCATATAAATTGAAAATTTTCAAAATATAAATCACAAAATTTTAAATATAAATCATTTAAAATTATCGAGGCTCATTAAATTAATCGAGATATTATTTTAAATTAATCGTGGCTCATTTAAAATTAATCGAGATAATGTATTAAATTAATCGTGGCTAAGTTAAAATTAATCAATGTTCATTATATTAATCGAGACAATGTTTAAAATTAATCATGGAGCATTTAAAATTATTCGTGGCTCATTAAATCAATGTCGGCAATGTTTAAAATTAATCGTGGCTAATTTAAAATTAATCGAGGCTCATTATATTAATCGAGATAATATTTTAAAATAATCGTGGCTTTTTGTAAAATTAATCATGGCTTTTTTTAAAATTAATCGAGATAATCTTTAAAATCAATAGTGGCTTTTTTTTAAATGAGCCACGATTAAATTTAAATATTGCCTCGATTAATTGGGAAAAAACCATGATTAATTTTAAATGAATCACGATTATTTTTAAACATTACCTCGATTAATATAATGAGCCTCGATTAATTCTTAACTTAGTCATGATTAATTTTAAATGTTGCCACAATTAATTTAATGAGTCATGATTAGAGACACGATTAATATAATAAGTCTCGATTAATTTTAAAAAGCCACGATTAATGTAAAATAGTGTCACGATTAATTTGAACAAGCCACGATTAATGTAAAACATTGTCACGATTAATTTCAACAAGCCACGATTACAACCACGATTAATATAATAAGCCCCGATTAATTTTAAAAAGCCACGATTAATGTAAAATATTACCACGATTAATATAATAAGCCTCGATTAGAGTCACGATTAATTTAATGTGCCACGATTAGAGCCACGATTAATTTAACACATTGCCACGATTAATTTAAAAAAGCCACGATTAATTTAAATACTTTCCATGGTTAATTTAAAAAAATAACGATTAGAGCAATGATTAATATAATGAGCCACGATTAATTTAAAACTTTACCACGATTAATTTAAACAAGCCATGATTAATTTAAACATACCCTCGATTAATTTATAACACAAAATCAACTATAGCAACAATTAACAAAAACAACCATTGCAATTTCAGATCCGTAGCCTATATATACGCTATATACGAATTTTAAAAAAATAGGTCGGAAACATACTTGAGAAGATGAAGCCATGTCCGCCGTTCGTTGGTCCATCGTCGGAGAGAGAGAGAGAGAGAGAGAGAGAGAGAGAGAGACGACCACCTTTGGAATGCCGACAACAGTTTTTCCGGCAAGAGAGTGAAGGAAAGAGAGAGAGAGAGAGAGCAATTTTTTTAGGGATGAAGTCGGCGAGAGAGATGGAAGAGAGAAAGAGAGTTGCAGTCGTTTCTCTTTATTTTTTTGAAAGAGACGGTTGTGAGAGGTGGTGGTGGGTGGAATTCAAACCCTAAATCATAAATGGAATGTTAATGGCAGTTAGAATCTCAGAATAACGTGTATTTTTTTTTGCCGTAAAGTACAAATGTGTCATAACTTTTCAGATTTTATGAGACCCATTACATGGGAATTGTGTAAAATACAGATTGTCCAAATAACTCCCTACTTTTAAATCTTGCCTAACCATCCTAATTTTTTTTTAAAATTGCCTATATATATTTTTCTCTCATTTACACTACTCATATCAAATTATATTGGTTGAGGCATTTTGAAATCATCAGAAAATTTGACAAAAATAGAATTGTATAAAAAATGAAACGGGGAAATTACATTACTATTAAATATATATTGGAGTATTATTGTGAAAAATTATAAAGATCATGATATTCTGGGCCGACCTTTGGGTAGGCCAGGTGGGCCGCCTTCAAGGGCCCCCATATTTAAGGGGCACCTAAAAATTAAAAAAAAAAATCTATTAGATAAGATGTTTTTTTTTTTCCAGGACAAATTTGGTATATACAAAATTGAACTCTTATATGGACAACCTCAAGGAGAAATATATTTTAGTGATTAGCTCCGCCTGCTTATTTTTTCTATGTTTAACTTTAATGTGAAAATTTATTGAAAATTTGTCTTATATTAATCTCAATTTTGCAGTTGGACTATTAATTAACTATTTATGCTTTAAACAAAGATCTAGACACAATACTAAATTTTTATTTTTTCATCAAGACTATATAGAGAAATAAATAAATAAATGAGTTATTGTATTTAAGGCTTTTATTCCCCAATTATAAGTTCACCAAAATCTCAACATAAAATATCACAATAAAAAATTCAGTTGTTGTTATTTTGAATTTTTTTTAATATCATCAACATTTTTCTTTCACGATTATTTAATTCATAAAAGTATTTATTACTTACAAAATTTACGAATTAGATTTTCTAAATGTTGATTGCACCTTTTCAAGATTTAAAATAATTAAGACAAAGTGAAATAAACTTTAAGATGCTCATAAAAAAAATCTTAAGATCACTTTTTTCATTATGCCATGAGCCTCCGAAATGTCAGGACCGGTCTGGGGACATTAAATATATTTTTCCTTAAAATAATGAAGGTTCGAATATTCATAATCGTAACATACACTTTTTTTTAGGAAATTTCTTAATGAACTGTTCATTCATATTTGGTAAATTCTATAGTAAGGTGAATGTATTACACACACCTTATTATATGCAATCATTTTTTTACTATTTTCAATTTTTATCGGCGCTGATAAAAAAATTTCGATACCTGGCTATCATAATAGGCAATCAAATGTCATAATAGGTAGTTGAAGTGTCGCAATAGATTTTTCGATCGATCAAAATTTTTGATCGAAACTTTTATTTTTAAACAAATTAAAAAATAGAGTATAAATAATCAAAATTAATGGACTCAGAAACATATATTGACTGAGAATGGAATGATACACAACATCCAGCTCACTAGAATTTACCATAGCCATATCAATTAAATTCGAATTTATTCATAAATAAGGCAAGTACAGATATCCGTAATCCATTATGAATTTTATAAGTCAGGATTTTGTTAGAAATTTAGTATTGACCAAAACAAATGCGCGTGATCCTTTTGCATTAGTTGTGTTACTATTAAAAATAAAATATTGACTTGTGAATTTTTTGGTATGTGCATTGAATGAAATCGGCCAGAACTCAAAAATCTAAATTTTGCTTTAAAATGTCTAGACTTAGTCCGGTATATTTATGCCTAACCTAAGTACGGTCCCGGTAGAAATGGTCTAGTGGTGGAGTGAGATTGTTTGGAGCCACAGATCACGAGTTCGAATATCCTCAATACCACAAGTCGGGTGTATGAGTAAAAAAAAACACCTAACCTAAGTACGACTTATCTATTTGTTGTAGGTTTTAAACTATGTTTACCAGCAACCACTCCAACCACCCAACCATCCAACATTTTTAATATTTAATTTATTTCTCTCTCTTCCACATCGTTGTTATTCATCACAACTCAATCACATTGTAATGATAGTTTATCAATGACCACTCAACCATCCAATTACAATATTATATTTAAATATAATTTTATGAATTATATTAACTTGTTAAAATTAAAATAAAATAATAGCACAAATAAGAAAAAAAACTCATAAAATTACAAACTAATAAAATTTCAAAATACGACAAACATTTTGGTTGTTGCTAGTACTTGTATTCTCACTAACTCTACAATAACAAGACATTAATAGTGTTATGTCTTCTTGATCTGTCCAATTTTGTGGACCAATTGAATTGGTTGAGCTTCGGGGGGTTTTTCAACATTTTGGTGATATTTAGGAGTTTCGAATTGCACGAATTCTTCAGAATATGGAATATTTTCAAGGTTTGGGTAATAATCTTGAGATGGTGGGAAATTTTGGTAGTTTGAGTAAAAATTTTGGTTATGATCCATGAAAAATAGGAGAAACATAGAGTTTTGAAATTGAAAATTGATACTCGAATGTAGAAATGAGATAATTGTATTATGTGTATAATTATGCCAATGTGGACACTATATATAGAGCATGAATAAATAAATTTTTTGGTGTAATTATTTTTATTTTTCATAAAATGCAAAATATATAAAAAAATTTAATTAAAAAATATATCAAATAAAAGTTAGTGGCCAATCAATTGTTGTCATATGGAATTTATTGAATAAACAATGAAGAAGACCACAATGGTTGCTTTGGGATGATGTTGGGCAATGGTCAACCATGATGGTTGCTTTGTTTTTAATTTATATTTTAATTTATTACCCATTTTCCTAGGTGGCATAGACCTTTGGGAGATATTGGTCATCAATAAACATGGTCTTAAGATAGGTCCAAGACGAGACAATAAGCTGTATAAATGGGCGTGATAATATATTTTTGTAGCAAAAAATAAACAGGGATGCCAATCGGATCAATTTGTTTTATTTCGGGTCATATTGAATTATTCAACTCGGATCAATTCAGATTATAATTTATTCGGGTTGAATTATTTTTGCCCTAATTCTAACACTTTGATTTTCGGGCTAGTTCGTCCGTCAACAAATTTACAAAAAGACTTTACTACGTAAAAATTTGGCAACTAATGTCGCATAAACATCCAATTTTAACACTAAATATAACATAATTCACCATTAATTAATTGAATAAATTATTTAAGTTTCAACAATTATATTTTTAATGCTTAAATTATACTATACCAAACATGATTTTTTTAATATTTAATCAAAATATAAAGATAAACTTTAGACTAGTCTTATCAGGCTGTCAGACTACTCAGTTCGGACTCCGGATTAATTTGGACTAGATTACTATCGGGTTAGATTTTTTTTTTTTTTTGTTATCATAACTCAGTTTTTTTTTTCCTCGTGTTATTTGGACCGATTCATCAATTTCGGCCGCATCAACATACTTAAAAGTACAGATTAAAATATTTTTCTAATAAGTCATGTTTTTTTAGTCACACAAAAATCTCACTGCATATGTATTGAGATTTTTCGTAACGTTAATGAACTTTTTAAAAAACTTGGTGTGATTTCTATAATAAATAGACGAAGTGATTTTGTTGGCGAAGTCGGTAAAACTAATAAGATTTGTTTAAATTTAACATATATGATTATTTTAATAAAAAGTACACTAAATTGAATAAATAAGTTATATCTATGTTTGATTGACTCATTTGTTAGGTCAAAAAGAAATTCAAGCAATCTAACTAATGGAACCTAAAAATGTATTTAATGAAAATCCAAATCATCACTCATCAAAAAAAGATCACCTATCCTTCTCTCTCTCTCTCAATAGACGAGCTGGCCACCCAAACTCAACAGAACTGCACCAGCAGAAACAGAATCTCCATTTTTGGATAGAGAAAAAAACTACTAGTCTCGTATTGCTTATTATATGCAAACGAATATATATATATATATATATACATATATCTATATATATACATCTAGAGAGAGAAAGACGATAACGAATGTTAACCTGTCTGTATATATATACAATCGTTCGGTTCTTCAATATATACTAATGGACGCATGCATATGAGCTGCTAGGAGTTAGAGAGAGAGAGAGAGGATAATCATTTCCTTCTCGTTGAGGTGATATGTGGCGGATCTTGGAACCCTAAGAAATCACCGTTTCTTGATAGGGAAAATTCCAATAAACGGCGCCGTCCCGTCGGATTCGTTCCACATTTCGCTTCATTTTCTCCAGATTTGAATTTGATTCCCAACTTCCGCGGCTGAAACCGAAATCAATCGATCACGCTTGTGATATTAGGCGTTTTTTTCGCTTCATTTCGGATTTGAAGTTTCGGGGAAAAAATTACAAAGAAAAGATATCAATTGATTGAATACGGAGTAGTAACATTCAGGAAATGGATGATAGAGGCGGAGGAGAGTCGTTCGTCGCGGTGAGGAGAATGTCGCACGGGCTCGGTCGCGGAAGCTCCTGCCATTCCACTTCTGGTATAATAATTTCTCTCACATGTGCTCTTTTGTCATCTCTCTCTCTCTCTCTCTCTCTCTCTCTCTCTCTCTCTCTCTCTCTCTCTCCCATTGTCCACCTAATTTTATTATCCTCTTTTTCACCTGCCTTTCCTTTCGATGCGAGTGTGCCTATCACTGGTTGTGTATTTCTGTGTACAAGTATGCGGTGATTGTGTGGAGATTCTGGATCTGTGAATTGAAAACAATTACGTCAAGTTATGCCTACTTGCTTTGAGATTTTTGGTTAGTTTTCTTGTTTTGGATCGATTTTCTATTTGTTATTGTCGAATTCTTCTTGACTGTATGTATATTTGTATTTATGTTTTTTTTTTTTTAATTTGATCAATGGAAATGTTACAGTTTTACACATTTAAGTTATAAATCAATTGATTTGTTCTTTTTCTAGAAAAGATCACAATCCTCCTATCATTTATAGGTTTGAATGAGATTGGCTATATATTTAGACTTCAATAAGAAAAAAGGAAGGGTTGCAAGGAGGCGGGTTTTGGCTAGGTATTGCTTGGTGGGATGGTAGGAAGGGAAGAACAGGAGAAAAAAACAAACGAGAGGGGAAAAAACTTAAAAGATGATAGAGAAAATAAGTGTCTGTATTTAGATATTAGTATTTATGTATTCATATTGAGCTTCTATGCAAACTTACTTTTCATTATAACAATTATGTAGCTTTAGATTTTTTTTTTTTTTTTTTTTTAGTTTTTAGCAATTAGTTCAATATGTATTCATATTGAGCTTCTATGCAAACTTACTTTTCATTATAACAATTATGTAGCTTTAGATTTTTTTTTTTATTTTTTTTTTAGTTTTTAGCAATTAGTTTTAGTGCGAAGTTCACACTCTGATATTTATTTCATCAATTATTTATACAGAACCTTTCATGTGAACTGCTCACTTTACATTGATTTTTAAAATTACATGCATGAATGTTATATTCTTATGTGTAATTGTCAGACTCTTTTCTTCCTTTTGTTATTATTGTACTATTTTCTCTTTTGAGCAAAATTGTTGAGCTCTATATTTGGGAAGTTTTAGTAACTCTCTAATTGTGTAACTATGTGCAATTTCAGTACAACTGGAGTTATTATCTATGTGGATTGATGAGCTTCATGGTGATATATTACATTAGCCTTATTCTTCTTCTTATATTTAATTATTTACTCATATTGAGCTTATATACAAACTTACTTTTCATTATAACAATTATGTAGCTTTAGATTTCTTTAGTTTTTTTTTAGCAATTATTTTTAGTGCGAAGTTCACACTCTGATAATTATTTCATTAATTAATTGTTTATACAGAACCTTTCATGTGAACTGCTCACATTACATTGATTTTTAAAATTACATGCATGAGTGTTATATTCTTATGTGTAATTGCCAGACTCTTTTCTTCCTTTTGTCATTATTGTACTATTTTCTCTTTTGAGCAAAATGGTTGAGCTCTATATTTGGGAAGTTTTAGTAAGTCTCTAATTGTGTAACTATGTGCAATTTCAGTACAACTGGAGTTATTATGTATGTGGATTGATGAGCTTCATGGTGATATATTACATTAGCCTTATTCTTCTTCTTATATTTAACTGTAAGAATGATTATTTTCATAGATTCATTAATAAATTCACTTGCTGAGTTCATGTAACTTCTTTAATGCCTATATTTCCTGTTGGACTAATGGCTAAAAGATTAACTATATGCTTCACTTAAAAAATGCTTGTCTGGTGCTTTTTTGCTTGTGAGTGATCATATTTTTTGTTGTATTAAATTTGACTTTATGCAATACGGAATCTGCTAAATCGACCTTTTAGCTTTCTTGTTTTAGTAATTGCATTATTTAATGTTTCTTGTAGTTACAATTTCTACTGAATTATGCATAACCATTGTTGTCTAATTTAAGAGAGAAAATGACTCTGCGTGGTTGAGCGTTTGGATCACATGCGCCTCTTCTTATTAATTACTCAAGCAGAAATATGAAAAGGCATAGGCATGAGACCGTGGGCGTTCACTATTTTTAGCTCTATTCTAAAAATAGAGTAGTTTCATTAATTTCTATTGAACATTTTCTTTTTTCGCATAAGAGGTTGTCACGGGATCAGCTGCATGGCTTGGCAGAGGACTCTCATGTGTTTGTGTTCAGAGAAGAGATAGTGATGCTCGCCCATCGTTTGATTTGACACCAGGGCAGGTTATAATATTCTCTGTCAAATGTTTTCATTTTTAGTTCGGTCTTGTCGAATATGCTTTATGATATTTGATGTTGTCTGGTTGATGTTCACTTGAGGTGTAAAAAATATATCTATAATTGTGATACCGAATTTTATTTTTTATTTTGATGTGGTTACATTCTCCGAAGTATAAAAGTATCGGTTTTATAGGTGTTGCTCCTTGTTTCATGTATTCACACCTGATGTTTCTACTACTTAATGTGTCAGGAAGAATGCCTAGAGAGGCTGCAGAATCGGTTAGATGTGGCCTATGATGGTTCTATCCCCGAACATCAGGTAGATTTCATAAAGCTACTCTGTGCATAAATTTCAGTAGGAGTCTTTTCAGAAGCCTTCTTTTGATTAAGCTTAACATGAACTCTAAAATCTGCTTATCCTTCTCATAATGTTTTCTTTTACCGTGTTGATAGGAAGCTTTGTGGTCATTGTGGCATGCTGCCTTTCCTGAGAAGAAACTCCATGGTCTAATATCTGACCAGTGGAAGGAAATGGGTTGGCAGGGAAAAGATCCTTCGACAGATTTTCGGTAGAGCATTCTTCTCACCCCCTCTCTCACCCCCCCCCCCCTCTCCCCCTCCCCCCCCCCCCATCATCTTGTTGCCACATTACCTTTAACTAACATATGGCATATTATGATAGGGGTGGAGGTTTCATATCACTGGAAAATTTGTTGTATTTCGAGAGGAATTTTTCGGTATGATCACTCACTCGCTCCCACACTTTATTTCCTCTGTCAGTGCACATATAGATGCATATTCTTGTGTGGGCACTTTTGTATTTTGGTAGAAGCCATCATTTCTCAGTGTCAAGATGGTTATATATTCAAAGTTGTAATTTTAGTTGTATGCTTCTGGGTCCTGTTTATGAACTATATCTTCATGATGGATCTGTTATTACTTGTGAGGCTTGTAATTAATTTGGTTTCATATGGCCTGACTAACATCTTCTCCTATCTTCTGTTACAGACAGGTAATTTGTAAACCTGAAATTCAAACTATCCACTTGAATTCTGTTGTATATGATTTTTCTTTTCTGTCGCTTTCCAGCTCAAATTGGTCTCAGGTTGTTATTCTAACTTTATTACAATGACAGAAGTCTTTTATGTTTGAGTGAAATATCAATTGAAGTCTTGGTTTTCATACTAAATAAAAAATTTGCTTCCGTCCTAGGTACTTGTGAATTACAATATGGGGAAAAAAATAATAGAAATTCTACATGTATTTTCTGTATATAGACAAATGATCATTTCTCTTCTCTTGGACTAATGACTATGGGGGCTTTAGTTGGATTGTGGAATTGCACGTCTCCAATGGTATGAATGATAATGCATGGCTGCAAGAAATAGGGAGATGATTCCCTGTCCTTTGTTGGACTAAACTGGCATTTACTTGTCAAAATTATATGAGTCTAATTTCTCTCTCGGGTTTTGTCATAATCATTGCTCATCTAACTTGAGTTTTTCCCACGAGATGGATACACGAGAGATTTTTTTTCCTGGTATTTACCAAATGCTTTTCTGTAGAAATCTTTCCAGGATCTTCTTCGTAAGCAGGAAGGTGATCGGGCTATGTGGGAATACCCATTTGCTGTAGCTGGGGTCAACATCACATTCATGCTTATTCAGATGCTTGATCTTGAAGCAGGTGAGTTTTTGAATGTTGATGATGGAAGTGTCAAAATGTAAACTGAATATTTCCCTCGTTCTTTGCTTCCTTACTTGATCTTTAAATAGCCTATATTTTGCTATGATAAATCCAAATCTTTCAACCACTCGTGACAAATAAATAAACGATCAGCTGCACTGCTTTTCTACTCAAAATTGTGTTAAACCAAGTAACCAACTATTTCAGTCAGAATAAGTTGAATAAATCGTATGTGTACTTTCAAGTATTGAGTCTAATCAGGCCAAGTAGTTGCATTCTTTGCTTCAGAATTTGTGATTGACAGAGCATTTAAAATATCTTTTTATTATATCCAATTGATCCTTAGTATGATTGAAGATCTATTTGTTAACTGTGATAACTCGTATTAGAGTTGTTACCAAAAAAAATCTTCTTATTCTTGGTTGATGCTTGCCAGTAGTGTGAAATGAGCAAGCGTTTCGAATGCAAACCTCATTCATTGGTCTGACTAATTAACAACCCTAGTAAACATGTGATAAAAAGTATTTGCTGTTATTCATCAGTTACTGTTTTGCCGTGTGTTTGCAGTGAAGCCAAGAACGCTTGTGGGAGCAACCTTCTTGAATTTCCTTGCAGGTAATACTTTTAAAGAGGGAGAGACATATATATGTTGAGGGGGGTTGGAATTTTTCTTCTTATTGGAGAAGTGTTTTGTTGGACAGAAAATGAATCAGCATTTGACCTTCTATATTGCATCGCATTCAAGCTAATGGACCATCAATGGCTGACCATGCGTGCCTCTTACATGGATTTCAATGTAAGTTAATAGAAAAAATAGTTGAAACTCACTCAGGCTGTCAATTGTAGTTGGATCTTCAGTTGATTATTTATCAATTTCACGTCCATTTTGTTTGTACGATCAGGCTGTGATGAAAGCTACCCGTCGTCAACTTGAGAGTGAGCTTCTTCAAGAAGAGCTGCGATGCCTCGAAGAGTTACCCTCGTATAGGCTTCTTATTCAGTAGTCGAATACTTAGCAGCAGCTGCTATCAGCAAGGTTCCCTGCTATTTGGTAGATTCTTGATCATGTTGGTCTGTTTTTGCAAAAAGCATCTTAGCTCTCTACCTTGCTTTTTATTTTTATTTTTATTTTTTCGATTTTTCACTTGGGAGGAAATGCATTTGTTAGTGACTGTAATATTGTGAGCCAGCATGGTTGGAATTGTGAACGCATGTATAGTATACATACAAGTTCTACGATCATTGTATCACGAGCTTGCTTAATCGTCGAACCCTTCTTTCCTAGAATCTCTCTTCAGAATGCAGAAACATAGTAAACAAAATAGTCTTAACATGTTGTATAGATGAAAATAGCTAATTGCAAATGCAAACACAAGCTCCAAAATTCAAAATTCAAAATCTGATAAATTCACTCGTAGATCCAGTGGTGAAGGCTGCTCTTCCATTCTGCAATTCCCTCCGGGAACCAAAGCGCGATCTCCTTCGTCGCACTCTCAACTGCATCACTGCCATGAATAACGTTCCTGCATTTGTGAACGGTGTATATACATCATCTCTCTGATATGTCGAAAACTACATATACTTGAGTTTGGAAAAGAGGCTTCAACAGATTAACGATAACAGAGGAAACCTCACCTGCCAATATCAATGGCATGATCACCACGGATTGTCCCCGGAGCAGACTCAGCTGGGTTGGTGGCTCCGATTATCTTCCTGCCGGTGGCTACAACATTCTTACCTTCCCAAACCATTGCAACGACGGGCCCAGAAACAATGTACTCAACAAGTCCATTGAAGAAGGGCTTGGCACATAAATCAGCATAGTGCCTCTCAGCAAAAGCACGATCCACAGTAACTAGCTTAAGACCTGAATGTATAACATGAGAGATGTGTTTCGTTAATTTCAAGACAACCAGAGATAAATTTCCTGGAGGGGAACCAAAAGATATTCAATTATCTAATGAAATTGATTGAAGTCACAGAGCTTACAGTCTCATTCTTCTCACAATTAAAACCATGGAATTAAATGATAATATATTGTTGAAAGGAAGACACCTAAATATTAAGCTTAATAAAAAATAATGTTAAGCTCTTGACATTCAAATTTCTACACCAGTACATATAGTTCCCTAATTTCACGCATTATATTCAACCAAATACAGAAAGTATTTCCGTATACTGATTTGTTTCCCATTCATGTATCAGGAGTTAACTTAAAAGCTTAACTTTTGCCTAAAAGCATTGTCATTTCTCCATTCATGGCCCAACTGATAACGGATGGAAAGTCAGGAAGTAATCAAAACAATGAAGGCATATAATTGTTGCTTAAAATCAGCATCAATCATAGTAATTGAATAAGTGGGAAACAAGTGAGTAATTATCAAGGCAAACATCTCATCTTTAACAAAAAAGCAAGACAAATAAACGAACGGGATAACATAAGACAATCGAAAGCAAAAGGGCATTAGCTTGCACCTAATCCAACCTTATGTACAATCATGAAAGCACCAACAATCATATCACTGTCGTCAACCAAAAAACAAGATTCATAACTAGAGCGAAAAATTGCACCTTTCAAAGTGAAACCTTTCTTCTCAAACCTGCCAATAATTTCACCAACCTGAATCCAAACATACACAAAACCAAAATCAGATTAAATATTCTCAATTCTTCCACCAAATTTCTTAGCAAGAATCAATATTATCTACTACACCTCTTCAAATTCAGCCTAACAAAATCAAATCACAGAGTAGTAAACTTCTTCTCTTATATCACTTCAAACTTTATTTATTTTTTTAAGATTTTCCCACTCATTCTCCAACCCACACATTATCACACAAACGTACACACAGTTAATGTGTGCAAATCAATGCTAGTGTGATTCAAAATTTACAAAAAAATCTAACTTTGAATCTCAACAAAAAGATAACATTTGCTTTAAAAAGAAAAAAAGAAAAAACAAACACGAACCAGATTTCTTTGAACACCATCAGGCTTGATCATAATGAAAGTCTGCTCCATTTTTGCTGAGGCGGCGAAGCTTAGCACAGTGAAGTTGATAGAGGCTATATATACAAATACAGAGAAAAATAACTTCCACAAACCCTAATCAACCAATTTAATTCATTTCAGATTTTCCTTTTTATTCTTCTGCAAAATAGTTAGTTTTGCGGCTTTAGAACAACACGTGTTTTCCGCGTTCCTTGTATTTTTCTTTTTTGCTTAATGGAGGAATTGCACTTGGGACCCCAAATTTTCTCTAATTTGTCTTTAATCCTCTACTCTTTTTTTTTTAATATAATAAGAATTCATGTTTTTAGTTTTAGCAAAAAAATATATTTTTGCTGTAGTTGAAGAATGGAAAAAAAATAATTTGTAGTTTAGAGGAATTTCTAACTTGATGAATTTGGGAGATCGAAAATAATTGTTGAATCTGATTGTCTTGAAATTCAGCAGCAGCTGCGTGGAGAAGTGGAGGATCTCTCTTACAGAGGTGCACTTTGTCGGTCAATCCGGATGGAAGCTCGATCTTTTGAGCAAGTTACTTATGGTTGGGCTAGAAGAACTGACAACTCTATGGCTCATTCCTTGGCAAATTTAACCGTTAGTAACCCCGCATTTTTATCTTTTACCGGTGATGTCCCGGGTTTAATTTTTTCAATTGTTCCGTCTGTTGAACGACTTTTCAATTAATGATTAAGTGGTTTTTCTCAAAAAAAAAAAAACTTGATGATTAACAACATTAATTTTTGCAAAAGGCCTTAATACACACACACACATGTATAATGATGTCTAATTTTTCAACATTTTAATAAATATATTACAAGACGATATTTTTGGCACCTGAAATTTCACATGGTATGGGAAGTCTGATATAGATATACTCATATACACGGCTAATTATTAATTAAATAATGAAAATTGCATGAATTTTTTCAAATGTTGGATCATAGCAAACAATGCAATTTTGAGATATGTCATGTGAGATTTTACAATAATGTCACCACTTTTTTTATGCAATTTGGATCCTTGATTTTTGAAGGAAGGATGGTGTAAGATCTTTCTTAGTTGTAACGCTAGTTTTGATTTGCTCCAATAATTTTGTATGTAATTCAAATGACGATATTATCCAATATAAAAAATAGGTGCCCCGATATTTATTTTTGAATCAATAATATTGTCCGAAAACAATGTTGGAAACATATCAACATGCACTATATATTTGGTCAGTTTTCAGTCAAAGGCAATGACAAATTTGTAATATTTGAGAAATCTAAAAAGCATAATTTTCGGAATCATATAGATAACACACTATTATGGATGAAAAAATATATTTTTGAATAAACATATGAACAATGGATCTTAAATAAAAGAGTATGAAAAAAACTTTAATTTGATATATAATTTGTGTAAATCTAATGAAAAATGAACAAGTTATGGATGTTTAAAGTTTAAATAAAATTTGTGTAAGGACGCTTACGTCAGCTTTGACCAGTGAGTAAGTTTGACTTCCTCATATTTACCATCATACCACCGTTTTTTTTATTTAAATTTGGACCATTAAGATCAAAATATTGTGTGGTTAAGATTAGTTCCTAGTTCCCACGTGAGGATTGGTTCTCATACTAATCCAACCCTATATATATGTATATCACTTCAAAATTATTTGAAAAATATAAACTTATGTATATTTAAGAAACAAACTAGAGCATTACAGTAAGATAACATCAAATATGCCATATAAATTGTTGGGTTATCTCTCTCTATACAAAGCCTAAAATATGGGCCTCTAGTACTTAATTAGGTGTGGCCCAATCAATCTTTTATGGAGGTGGAATATTTAAGGCAAATTCTTAACATAGCCTAGTTTTTTTTTCTCATGGTAGCCTCATATTAAAAATAAAATAAAATAATTATTTATATGTACAATTGTACTCTTATAGTCCTCATCTTGAATTAGATTAATTAAAAATAACTGAATAAAACTCCGTTTGCAGCCCCATTTCCATAGAAATAAAAAACATAATGAATCAATGATACTCTCGATGAATCTTTCTAGCCCCCATTTCTATAGAAATGTAAAAAGAAAGACAAAATGCACTCCATATGTAGCCTCTTAAGCCCCACTTTTGAACAACGTTTCTGCTCTGTGTAGGTATATGGAAAGATGAAACTAAATTAATATAAAATAGCATTGAAATTAAAATTAACCAAAACTGTTAATTTGTATCGTAACTCAAAATATTGTCAAATTTTTGCATTGCTCATCATCTGATAAATAATCTGAAATTCTGTTGTAAAATTTTAAAAAGTTGTTCTCCGCATGTTTTGTGCTTTACAGAAAGAAGCATGCTATAATGCTATGATAACTCTTGAAGAATGAAGATGAATTGAACATAGATAAATTTAGATAAGTTCTCAAATAAAAAACTATTGTTAATCGTAAAAATATAATGAAAATTTTAGAATAGTGGAGTTGTAGGAATGGGGCGATACGAGTTTTTCAATTTTTTGTAGTCAGAGTTTTAAGTTAGGGGCTACGGGGATAAAATCGTAAATATAAACAATAGATTTATTTTATTTTAATATGAGGCTATGTTTAGAATTGTCCTTGAATTACTTAGGTTGAGGGAAAATTCCATGCCGCCTGATCGATCAGGCAAAATTAATATTCATATTTTATAATATTTTTTAAATTATATTTTAGGACATAAATGACGACATTAGTAGATGTTAATTATATTGATCTCAATTTTTTTGGCATTCTACTATGTTAACGACATTGTTGCATTTTTTAAGGATATCTGGTAAAAAAAATGACATTGTCATTTAGATAGTAGGAGGTGAAAAAAATCGGGACCAACATAATTAATATCTACTTAAGAAGTAAGACATGTTCCCAAAATATAATTATTTTTTTAAATATAAATATTAATTAAAAATAAAAATTTGGGTTTTGGTGCCCGGTTAGACGGCATGGAATCTTCCTTAGGTTGAGCCTTGCATAATCGAATATTAATTTTTTGGGTACAAAAATACATGTCTGAAATATTATTGACTACAATTTTGAGAATGTCGTGTATCACTACCCTATCGAATTCACTTAGCACAAAAGTGAAATTATTTTCGTGAAAAAAAAAAGGTTTAAAGAGACAGTGCACACTATATGTAGTTAATTTACTTATTCACTACCGGAGTTTAAAAAAAATGAAAACAGTATATAATATCTATTCAATAACATGTTACCAAACTGTACATAATATATTGAATCTTAGATGGCATATTAATTGAGCAAATATATAGTAATTAATTTAGATTACAGATTCACAATTCAAACCACATTCACATCTTTACATGAGACACCAGACATGATTAAGATTACAAATCCACACGAATTAATTTGATGAAGAGAGAAATCATGATGAGTCCGGACACATTTAGGACATTATTAACTACTTTTTATCCTAATTTCCCAATTCAGTAATAATCGAATATCAATTTGTTTTTTTTATTTAATTTTAAAAAAGAAGAAAATCTGAATAGTGAAGTTATATACTATTCAAAATCTTAAAAAAGACGAGGCTGTAGAAATTCATTAATAAACTCAAACAATATATATCATCAATAAAATATAACTGAATATTTATCCACTCTTGAGTAGGGATGGTAATGGGTAGGGTACTATGGTACCCGTTTCTATACCCGCGTTTTGAAAAAATACCTGTACCCGTCCTCATACCCTTTGGGTACTTAACTACCCATACTCGTACCCGTTACCCACATTTTAATTATTTTTTATGCAATTCACGAGAAATATTTTGTAGTATTTAATAAATTTTAAAATATTTTTATAAGTTACAATAAAAAAAATTGTAGTTATACATATATATATATTGTGTATGCTTTAAATACATGAAAAATATATTGAATACGGTATGTAATTTATATAGATGATGGAGTAAAATAACTATTTATTTTAAAAAGAGATAAAAAAGATTAAATTATGTTTATAAATTCTCACTTTTTTATTATAGATTATTTCTATATAATATATTTGTGCATATATAATAAATAAATGGGGCAGACTTGGGTGAGACCGTCTCATACATGAGACGGGTCAATACTCACATGCGGGGATCATTATTTATGGGTGGAGTATCATTAACTCACATGTGAGTATCATTATTTATGGGTGAAGTATCATTAAATCACATGTATTGATTTGTCTCATGTATGAGACCGTCTCATATAAGTTTTTGTCTAAATAAATATTTTTTAATGTACATATATTGATGAACATCTTCTTAAGCATAGTGAGCATAAAATTAGTAATATCTTTTCTGATAAATTTAATGACATTTTTCTATAATCATTCAAACATATTTATGTTTGTATTTTTTTATCGTATACGTCTTTAAAAATATATATGTTATATTTTATGTAAGATATAATCTTTATAATAATAATAATAATAATAATAATAATTAAATATATAATTATATATATATATATATGGGTATGGGGTGGGTTGGGTACTAAGGTATCCGTACCCGCACCCGTACCCATCAAAATTTGTGGGTAATTACCCGTGCCCGTGCCCATTAAATGGATAATTACCCTACCCATCGTGGATAATTTTTGTAGGTACCCATAGTGTCCATTACCCATTGCCACCCCTACTCTTGAGAGATAAAATTAATGGAGAGATGTATTTAATTAATGGGTTAATCCCACAATTACTCTAGACGCGATTAATTAATCCTCTTATATATGGCTATTGACATATTAATTAGTGGGACCGCAATCCTCTACTGTGGAAAAATCACAGCATAATATGTTGTGCCACAAAACGCACAGTTTAAGTTAATACGACGCCGCTTTCACTCTAATTATTTGGTATTGATCTAATGGCCAAAACAATGCTGTTTTCACACAATATTTTTGGGAATGTAATTTCCCTTCTTTTCCAGGGCTCAACAACAATGATCCCCGCTTTTTTTTTTTTTTTTTTTATTTCCCTCTAATTCCTAGAAAATCAGATTTGAGATTATGCTAAAAAAAAAAAGATTTGACATGGGCTAGAGGGAATAATCTTTTCGCAAGAACCCACAACCGGAGAAGAAAACTATTTATATATTTAGTGAACTTATTATACGAGAACTCATTCATATTTCCATTTTCTGGTTGAGCAAAGATGGACAAACTGTTGAATTGGAATTGAATAATAACAGTTGGCCATCAGTTCTTGTGTGTTTAAAGAGGCATTGGAATTGAGGTACGGGACACTGGAGATTGAATAGCTCTCGTTAACGAATAGAAGGTTATTTCATAATTTTAGTTGATTTTTTTGCATTACTTAAAATTGTTGTTAGGGAATTCAAGAGATATTAGTATGCATATATTCATCTCTTGATATTTTTCGTAAATCTAAATGTATATATCATATATTGATGAATATATTTTTACTCATGTAGTTATATTATTTGTTTTCTTAATTTGTATTGTTTTATATGTAACAGGTGATTTATTGTGATTTTGTTAGTGATGGATTCTAGTTTAGAATTTGAGTTCAAGCCTAGGATTGGTATGGAATTTGATAATTTAGACGATGCATGGAAGTATTGGATTGAATATGGAGGGAAATCGGGATTTGGAGTTAGGAAGCACTATTGTAACAAGAACAAGAAAATGTGTATTATAACGTAGTACAAATATGTTTGTTGCAAGGAGGGGGTCCGCAAAACAGACAAAAGAGATTCTATGACACTCAATCCTTGACTTGAGACCCGAACAAATTGTAAAGTACGATTAGGAGTCACTTATGTGGATGGTAAATATAAAGTTAACGAGTTTAGTGATGTACATCATCACCCTCTGCATCTTCCAGAAACAATCCACATGTTGTCTTCACAACATAAAATTACAGAAGTTCAAGCTTATGAGATTGATTTGGCAGAGGATGCTGGTCTTAGACAGAAAACAACTAATGATTTAATGACTAGACATGCAGGGGGTAGAAATGGCCTTGGTTATACCATGTTAGATGCTAGGAATTATCTTAGATCCAAGAGACAGAGAAGCATGGTATATGGGGAAGTCGGTTGTCTAATGCGGTACTTTCAACAACAGTTATCTAAGAATCCGTCATTTTATCACTCTAATCAGATGGAAATGGAAGAACAGATAACTAATGTTTTTTAGGCCGATGCAAAAATGTTGATTGACTATGAGTACTTTGGTGATGTTGTATCATTGGATACCACATATTGTACAAATCGTGCTGATAGACCACTTGCTATCTTCTCTGGTTTCAATCATCATAGAATAGCAGTGATTTTTGGTGCAGCACTTATGTATGACGAGACTGCAGCTTCATTCAAATGGTTATTTAAAACTTTTTTAGACTCATAGATGAAAGAGGCCTCTTGCTGTATTCACTGACCAAGATCAAGCTATGACAAAGGCTCTGCACGAGGTGATGCCTGATATATTTCATGGATTGTGCACATGACATTTAATGCAAAATTGGATCAAGCACTTGGGAAACTTGATGAAGGAAGGGTCATATTTTTTTAACTGACATTAAGAAGTGTATGTATGGTTTTGATGATGAGACTCAATTTGAGGAGGCATGGAGTGTCTTATTAGCACAATACAATATTCGAGAAAATGCTTGGTTGAAGCATCTTTATCAGTTGAAAGAGAAATGGGCAGTTTGTTACTGTAGTGCCCCGAACTTTTTGTGCATAATTAATTACAATTATAGGCTATGGGAGTTGCGTCATTTTAAAATTTTCATAATTCGGTGGTTTAACCGAACTTACGATGTGTCGTATTGATGATAATCAAAATATATTTTAATATGAGCATTAATCAATTTATCAATTTGTGTCATTTGGCGTATTTAAAATATCTGAGAAAACGTGTTTAATCTATCGTTTTAAAATCAATGAATTATTTCATCCGTTTCGGTCCAATTTGGGATTTTTTCGGAGACGGAAAATATCACGATAATCGAACAACTGGTATTTAAACCGGATAGTTTGCAAGTCAACCAAGGCATGGGAGGCCATGCCTCCCCTCACCTCTCTCATGCATTCCCTCACGTCACTTTTGTCCCCCAAATCAACCAAAATAGATTTATGAAAATAGCTTAGCCATTTTCTTCATTCATCTTCTTCTTCGTTCTTCTCAAATCACCAAGAGAAAGAGAGAGCTCAAGCCACAGCTGCATTTCCCTTGCTTCTTCTTCATCCCATCTTCTTTTCTTCCATTTTCTGAGAGAGAGAGAGAGAGAGAGAGTGAAGTAAGGAGTTGCAGCCATTGTTGAGAGGAGCTCAAGCTTCATTCCACCCGTTCTTCACCATTCTCTTTCGGTGTTCGTCGACGTCGTTGCAAGCGTCGATCCAACTAAACCCAGCTGATTCCAGCCTTGTTCCACCTACCTTCTTCAAGCTTTTCGTGCTTAGTTGTTCTTCAAAGGTATTTTCGAAATCATATATATATATATATATATATATATATATGCTCTTCCAAGTTCAAGCATGGATAAGAAGTGTATGTGTGGATTTTTGGTTTCAAATGATGGTTGATGATTTAGAAATGAGTTGATTTTATGTGCAATCATGTTTAGTCGAGTTTTAAGATGTGTTTGGATGATTTGAATGCTTGTATATCGAGTTTCATGGCGTCTATCATCGTTTACGCGACTCTCGGCTTCAGTTCCGCGTGACCGCAGGGACGCGCGCGAGCGCGCACAGGTCGCGCGCCCGCGCACCCCACTTTCGGCATACTCACCACCCTTCGGTTAAACGAGCATAACTCCCTCGTTTTACGTCGGATTCAGACACCGTAAATTTTTCCGGAAACTAGACTTCATTGGATTTCCAATGGTATAGGTCTCAATCTCTAATTATTTCTGATTAAATTATGAAAAATCGGCAAAGTTGGGTCATATTTCGGGTTTCAGAAATTCTGGCAGTTCTGCCACCTTCTAGTAAAACGGTCATAACTTTTTCGTTAGTTATCGTATGGAGTCACCGAAAAGTGTTCCAGAAACTAGACTTAAGTGGCTTTCTAATGGTATAGGGCCCAGCCCCTAATTCTTCCTGAGTAAATTTTGATAAATCATCAAAGTCAGTTGTTGTGCAGATTGCTCAACAAATTTTCAATTTTCAAATCGCCCTTATTCGAAATCAATTTTAAAAGGGATCTTTTAACTCCCTGAATGATGCTAAGGAGTTTCCTTATCAGTTAGTATCTAAGGTTGTGAGGAACCTTGAGCTAAGATCGGTTTTAACGATGGATTTAAATTGTGTCATTTATAATCGCACGCCAAGTCTTTGCTTTATGCTCGAATGAGATAAATGTGTTTTAAAAGGGTCCTTTTGTTTTAATAAACTCCCATAGGTCTATGATATTGTTGATTCTCATTTATGTGAATTAGTATTGTTGAGATTTGAGTTATTATTGGTTGCCGGGGTAGGCAATTGCTAAGCTATTAAGATTTAGCTTGGGTCGGTTTAACCAATGAGCATGTGAAACTATGTAATTGCGAGAGTCTTGACCTTTTGGAGGTTCTAAGATGAATTTTGATACTTGTAGATCATTTTCCGTAAGACGTAATCATTGTGGTGTTGCTCGATTCCGTAGAAACTGGAAAGCTTCGACTATTATAGTCAAAAGGTGGGCGTATACTATCTTTCTCAAAATGCTATGTTTGAGTTATTAAGCTCATTTTGAAACAAATGTGCATATATAATTATCTGTGTAAAATGATTCGTTCGGCTTGCTGTGGTTGTCGGAGTCTCATATACCAGCGCCGTGTCAATGTGAGTAGCTATAGTCTTGCTTGGTTTGAGTCGCACCCAATCCCTTGTTGTTCTCAGCTAAAAGAACTTTAATTACCTTGAGGGTTTACTCGGTAATTGCGCATGATGATGTAGTGGTGGTTGCGGGTGTCGTACTTAGCTCACTTCAGGGTTTACTAGTGAGTAGGTCCATTTCAGGGTTTACTGATGGATCAAGGTTCACTTCAGGGTTTACTGGTGAACACATTCATGTTAAATATTTTGATGAACTTAGATGCATTTCCCTTTACAAAACCTTCTAAGATTCATCTGCATACTCACAGATAATTATTTTATCAAATGCTTTTGATAACTCGATTTTTCTCAGAAAACCCACTTAGTACATTAGTACTTAGCCCAAATATTTTCTCAAATGTTTTCAAGACAATGAGCTGGAGCGTGGAGATGATGAGCTGTGATGGGGCTTATATGTGTACTTTTGTAGCTAACTCGTTGTCTTAGCTCGTCTTAACCTCTAATCATCGTACTATTTCTTTTGATAATTCTTAGCTTCCGCAAGACCAAAAACTCATGTTTTGGATATATATATATAACTCTGAATTTGTTACGATGATCGTGCTCTTTTATTGAACTAATTTGGAATCGTTCATTGATAATCATCCTTGAAATCCCCTTTCTTTCCCCTCTTCTTAAACCCCACCCCCGTGGCGCTCATTTCCAGGGTCTCTCGGGACCGGGGCGTTACAGATTGGTATCAGAGCAGGTCTGCAACTCTGTAGCCTGCTGGGTCATCTTGTTTGTTCCCTTGTTGAGTCTTTGGTTATTATTTCATAAGCCCTCAGCTCGTCTCTCACGCAACAGCAAAGGTACGCATGTTTTATGCATTTGGAATATCAAATGATTGACAATTTTGAGATGCGTTGTTTATTTGGATATTATGAAACGGTTCATTGTTATTTGGATATAGTTGTGAGTTATGCTATTACATACTGGCGGTTTAGCCGTATATATGTTTGATAATGGCGGTTTAGCCATAAATGTGATTATATACTGGCGGTTTAGCCGTATATATGTTTGATGCTGGTGGTTTAGCCATATATGTGATTATATACTGGCGGTTTAGCCATATATATGTTTGATATTGGCGGTTTAGCCATATATGTGATTGTATACTGGCGGTTTAGTCATATACATGTGTTAGATACAGGCGGGAAAAGCCGAATGATGTTTCAAAATTGGCAGATAAGCCGGAACTTGTATTGTATATTGGCGGGTAGGTCATATACGTGATTCTATGTGGCAGGATAGCCACATTTGTGTTTAATTTTGACGAGTGAGTCAAATATGTTTAAATTTGACGGGTGAGCCATTTTTATGATTATGTGGGCATGAGTGCCATTTGGACGTATTCATGTTGGTATATGGGCCATATACGTTTAACTATTGGCAGAGATGCCATGATTCTTGAATTCTATATGACGTGACCTTTTAAAAATTTCAAAATGATTTTATGGGCGGGGAGGCCCTAATGATTCGATCCATGTTATTATGCATTTTGATTATTGGAATCTGATTATTGGTACGCTCGGATAGAGCAGTATGGTATGACTTAGAGAACATAGATGAATTTACCCTATAGTTGCTGAACATAGGCCGTCTTATGAGACTTCTTAATTCATTAAGCATGTATCGGTTTAGATCATGTGTGTTTGGGATCAACGGAGAGGTTGTACCCAAGAGATTCTTTATTGATCAATTGAATGGCGATACGTAATGATCTTTATGATCATGATTCTTATTGGAACTCGGTTAGTGCAGAATGCCTCCGAGGGGAAGAAGACCGAGAAACGTTAATCTAGCGATGCCTGAGGTGTCGGTGGAGCCGCCGGTCCAAGGACCACGAATCGAAATTGAATTTCGACATCATAATCCCCCAGTGTTCAATGGGGAAGGTGACCCACTCGCGGCTGAGAGATGGGCCCGTGCCTTGGAGAAAATCTTTGGATTTCTCCAATGTGATGACAAGGAAAAGATAACCTGTGCACTATACCAGCTAGTAGATGATGCTGACTTCTGGTGGGAGTCAGTGAGACGAACGATTCCCGATGATGAGTGGGAGATATTCACTTGGGAAGATTTCAAGTCCATTCTGTACCAGAAATACATTCCAACTCACTATCAGCACCAGAAGGAGAAAAACGAGTTCTGAAATCTGAAATAAGGTAGCGGCTCTGTGGCCGACTACGACCTGAAATTTAATAGACTGTCGAGGTATACGCCTCAGACAGTAGATACTGAAGAGAAACGAATTGAAAAGTTCCGTATGGGACTGAGGCCTGAGATCGGGACTGCTCTAGTCGGGAAGGACAGAGCTAATTATGGCCAATTTTTGAGCTGGGCACTGAGCATTGAGGCAATGCAGGGAGCCTCGAAGGGGTCGGCGTCTCATCCGCCTACGGCTGACCCTAAGGGAAAGCGAAAATGGGAAGGTCCTCAGCATGGGCACCAGAAAAAGAGTTTCCAGCCCAATTATCAGGGCGGAGGAGGCTATGGACAAAGGCCGGTTGGCCAAGGGAATGCGGCAGCGGGACCTCAGGGCTACCAAGGTTATGCACCGCAGTGTGCCACCTGCCATAAACACCATTTTGGAAAATGTCTTACTTGCTATCATTGTGGCCAACTGGGTCACTTTGCTAATCGGTGTCAGCAGAAGCCGGAAGTGCCAGACCAGAGACAACAAGGACCACAAGGAGGAGGTGGTCGAGATAATGGCAACAACCGAGGCAACCAGAGGCCTCAGCAAAACTAGAACCAGAATCAGAGGGCACCTCAACAGGCCCGAGCATATGCGTTGAATCAGTAGGAGGCTGCCGGGAATCCTGGAAACTTGGCAGGTATGATCAGTATGTGTGATGTACCTGTGCTTGCCTTGTTTGATACTGGAGCTTCGCATTCATTCATCTCTAGAAGTGTCTGTAGGCGTATGAATCTTGAACCTGAGTTAGCAAAAGAACCTTTAGCCGTAAGCATTCCTTCAGGGCGAACGCTTTTGTCTGATTGCATGTGCCAAAACCTAGATGTGCTTATAGGTGAAAAGAGTTTCACAGTCAGTCTCTATGTACTTGAGATGCGAGACTTCGATATTATTTTCGGTATGGACTGGCTGACCAAAGAATATGCCACGATTCGATGCCAAGAAAAGGAGATTATACTCCAAAAGCCGGGTGGGGCCGAGACAAAGTTTTATGGAACAAGAATGGGAAGTGCGATCCCGATAATATCAATGCTGAAAGCGATGAAGATGATTCAAAAGGGTGAGTGTCGAGCATTCTTAGCGCACTTATCGAGCAAGAAGGAGGAGGAGCTGACAGTTGATCAAGTGCCGATAGTACGAGAGTACTATGACGTGTTTCCAAAAGAGTTGCCGGGATTGCCACCAGACAGACAGGTGGAGTTCACCATCGAGCTACAACCAGAAGCAGCACCGATGTCCAAAGCGCCATATCGTTTAGCTCCAAAAGAGTTAGAGGAATTGAAGGTGCAACTAGAGGAACTATTGGAACTGGGTTTCATAAGACCTAGTGTTTCGTCTTGGGGAGCACCGATCCTATTCGTAGAAAAGAAGGACAGTTCGATGAGGATGTGCATCGACTACCGCGAGTTAAATAAGTTAACTGTGAAGAACAAATATCCGCTTCCAAGGATTGATGATCTCTTCAATCAGTTATCTGGTGCAAGGGTATTCTCCAAGATCGATCTACGATCTGGATATCACCAAGTCAAGGTGAGAGAAGAAGACATACCTAAGACCGCGTTTCGAACAAGGTATGGCCACTACGAGTTTCTAGTGTTGCCATTTGGTCTAACCAATGCTCCTGCAGTCTTTATGGATTTGATGAATCAAGTTTTTCACGAGCATTTGGACAAATTCGTGCTGGTCTTCATCGATGATATTTTAATTTGCTCGAAAAGTGAGAAGGAGCACGAGGAACACTTGAGAATAGTGTTAGAAACACTAAGAAGGGAGAAACTTTACGCAAAGTTCAGCAAGTGTGAATTTTGGCTCCAGGAAGTGATGTTCCTCGGACACATCGTGTCAGCAGGAGGAATCAAAGTAGACCCTGCAAAGATTGAAGCGGTAGATAGATGAAAATCACCAGGAAATGTTCATGAGATAAGAAGTTTCCTCGGATTAGCAGGATACTATCGAAATTTTATCAAGGACTTCTCGAAGATAGCAAGGCCGATGACTCAACTTCTGAGGAAAAAGGTCAAGTTTGAGTGGACTGATGCATGTGAGCAGAGTTTCCAAGAACTCAAAAAGAGATTGACCACTGCACCAGTCTTAACGCTGCCAGAAGGAGTAGAAGGCTTTGTAATCTATACAAACACGTCTAAGTTAGGCTTGGGCTGCGTGTTGATGCAGAATGGAAATGTGGTAGCCTATGCTTCTCGTCATTTGAGACCGAATGAGTTAAACTACCCAACCCATGATTTGGAGCTTGCCGCAGTCGTGCATGCTCTCAAAATCTGGAGGCATTACCTTTATGGGGTAAAATGTGAAATCTACACCGACCACAAAAGCTTGAAGTATATCTTCGAGCAGAAGGAGTTGAACATGAGGCAAAGACGTTGGTTAGAGTTGGTGAAGGACTATGACTACACGGTTCATTACCACCCAGGCAAGGCAAACGTGGTTGCAGATGCGGGCCAGGGGTATCCGAAGGTCACATCTCAGATGTGAAAGAACTTGCACGTGAAATGGAGAAGCTAGAGTTAGAGGTGCTGGTTGCACCTGACTCTACGACAAGTACAATAGCTACAGTGGTAGCTAAACCTGAACTACGAGCAAGAATCATTGAAGCACAACCAAAAGATGATAAGTTGGAGAAAATCCGACAGAAGATCAGGAGTGGCGAACCAAGGGAGTTCAAGGAAGCCGATGACGGAACGTTGATGTTTCGTGATCGACTGTGTATTCCAAATGTTGACGAATTGAAGTTGGAGATTATGAGAGAAGCTCATAGTACTCCGTATGTTGCCCATCCCGGGAGTACAAAAATGTATAAAGATCTGAAGCGGAGTTTTTGGTGGAACAACATGAAACGTGAAATAGCAACATTTGTGGAAAGATGCTTGATGTGCCAACAATTGAAAGCCATTCATCAACGACCTTCAGGTTTGTTGCAACCTTTAGAGATTCCTAAATGGAAATGGGAGCATATCACGATGGACTTCGTGGTTGGTTTACCAAGATCGGTAAAAGGAAACATAGTAGTCTGGGTTGTCGTGGATCGACTGACAAAGTCAGCGCATTTTATTCCAATAAAGTCAACGACAGATTTGAGTAGGTTAGCTCAAATCTATGTGAGAGACATTGTTAGATTGCACGGGATTCCAGTTTCTATCACGTCGGATCGTGATACCCGATTCACGTCGAGATTTTGGAAAAGCCTTCAAGAGGCGATGGGCACGAGACTAAATTTCAGCACAACATTTCATCCTCAGACTGATGGCCAATCAGAAAGAACAATTCAAATTCTAGAAGACATGCTTCGAGGAGTTGTGCTTGATGGAAACACCAGTTGGGAGGACATGTTGCCGTTTGGTGGAGTTCGCATATAACAATAGTTATCAATCCACCATCAAAATGGCGCCATACGAGGCTTTGTATGGACGCAAATGTCGATCGCCCTTATATTGGGATGAGGTTGGAGAACGCAGAATTTTGGGGCCAGAAATTGTGCAAATGACCATTGAAAAGATCGATCAAATCCGAGCGAGGATGAAAGAAGCACAAGATCATCAGAAGGCTTATGCTGACAAAAGAAGGACCGACTTGCAATTTCAAGTTGGTGATAAGGTGTTTCTGAAGATATCTCCAACACGTGGTGTTGTGAGATTTGGGAAACGTGGAAAGTTGCAACCAAGGTTTATTGGTCCATTCGAAATTCTGCAAAGAATTGGTGAGGTTGCTTATCGGCATGTGTTGCCGCCGAATCTATCCCAAGCACATGATGCTTATCATGTATCGATGCTAAGAAAATACGTGTTCGATCCTGAACACGTGATTCGAGATGATAATTTTGTATTGCGACCTGACATGTCGTATGAAGAGAAGCCACGTATGATTATCGACCGAAAGGTCCAAGTCTTGAGAAACAAGGAGATTTCATTGGTGCTTGTGCAATGGAATCACCATGACCGAAACGAGGCAACATGGGAGCTTGAGAGCTCGATGAAACTGAAATATCCCGAGATGTTTCAGGATGCTTGAATTTCGGGACGAAATTCCTTTTAAGGAGGAAAGTATGTAGTGCCCCGAACCTTTTTGTGCATAATTAATTGCAATTATAGGCTATGGGAGTTGCGTCATTTTAAAATTTTCATAATTCGGTGGTTTAACCGAACTTGCGATGTGTCGTATCGATGATAATCGAAATATATTTTAATATGAGCATTAATCGATTTGTGTCACTTGGCGTATTTAAATATTTGAGAAAACGTGTTTAATCTATGGTTTTAAAATCAATGAATTATTTCATCCGTTTCGGTCCAATTTGGGATTTTTCCGGAGACGGAAAATATCACGATAATCGAACAACCGGTATTTAAACCGGATAGTTTGCAAGTCAACCATGGCATGGGAGGCCATGCCTCCCCTCACCTCTCCCATGCCTTCCCTCACGTCACTTTTGTCCCCTCAAATCAACTAAAATAGATTTATGAAAATAGCTTAGCTATTTTCTTCATTCATCTTCTTCTTCGTTCTTCTCAAATCACCAAGAGAAAGAGAGAGCTCAAGCCACAGCTGCATTTCCCTTACTTCTTCTTCATCCCATCTTCTTTTCTTCCATTTTCTGAGAGAGAGAGAGAGAGTGAGTGAAGTAAGGAGTTGCAGCCATTGTTGAGAAGAGCTCAAGCTTCGTTCCACCCGTTCTTCACCATTCTCTTTCGGTGTTCGTCGACGTCGTTGCAAGCGTCGATCCAACTAAACCCAGCTGATTCCAGCCTTGTTCCACCTACCTTCTTCAAGCTTTTCGAGCTTAGTTGTTCTTCAAAGGTATTTTCGAAATCATATATATATATATATATATATATATATATGCTCTTCCAAGTTCAAGCATGGATAAGAAGTGTATGTGTGGATTTTTGGTTTCAAATGATGGTTGATGATTTAGAAATGAGTTGATTTTATGTGCAAGCATTTTTAGTCGAGTTTTAAGATGTGTTTAGATGATTTGAATGCTTGTATATCGAGTTTCATGGCGTCTATCATCGTTTACGCGACTCTCGGCCACAGTTTTGCGCGACCGCGGGGAGGCGCGCGAGCGCGCACAGGTCGCGCGCCCGCGCACCCCATTTTCGGCAGACTCGCCACCCTTCGGTTAAACGAGCATAACTCCCTCGTTTTACGTCAGATTGAAACACCGTAAATTTTTCCGGAAACTAGACTTAATTGGCTTTCCAATGGTATAGGTCTCAATCTCTAATTATTTCTGAGTAAATTATGAAAAATCGGCAAAGTTGGGTCATGTTTCGGGTTTCAGAAATTCTGGCAGTTCTACCACCTTCTAGTAAAACGGTCATAATGTTTTCGTTAGTTAGCGTATGGAGTCACCAAAAAGTGTTCCGGAACTAGACTTAAGTGGCTTTCTAAGAGTATAGGGCCCAGCCCCTAATTCTTCCTAAGTAAATTTTGATAAATCATCAAAGTCAGTTATTGTGCAGATTGCTCAACAAATTTTCAATTTTCAAATCGCCCTTATTCGAAATCAATTTTAAAAGGGATCTTTTAACTCCCTGAATGATGCTAAGGAGTGTCCTTATCAGTTAGTAGCTAGGGCTGTGAGGAACCTTGAGCTAAGATCGGTTTTAAAGATGGATTTAAATTGTGTCATTTATAATCGCACGCCAAGTGTTCGCTTTATGCTCGAATGAGATAAATGTGTTTTAAAAGGGTCCTTTTGTTTTAATAAACTCCCATAGGTCTATGATGTTGTTGAGTCTCATTTATGTGAATTAGTATTGTTGAGATTTGAGTCATTATTGGTTGCCGGGGTAGGCAATTGCTAAGCTATTAAGATTTAACATGGGTCGGTTTAACCAACGAGCATGTGAAACTATGTAATTGCGAGAGTCTTGACCTTGTGGAGGTTCTAAGATAAATTTTGATACTTGTAGATCATTTGCTGTAAGACGTAATCATTGTGGTGTTGCTCGATTCCGTAGAAACTGGAAAGCTTCGACTATTATAGTCAAAAGGTGGGCGTATACTATCTTTCTCAAAATGTTATATTTGAGTTATTAAGCTCATTTTGAAACAAATGTGCATATATGATTATCTGTGTAAAATGATTCATTCGGCTTGCTGTGGTTGTCGGAGTCTCATATACCAGCGCTGTGTCAATGTGAGTAGCTACAGTCTTGCTTGGTTTGAGTCGCACCCAATCCCTTGCTGTTCTCAGCTAAAAGAACTTTAATTACCTTGAGGGTTTACTCGGTAATTGCGCATGATGATGTAGTGGTGGTTGCGGGTGTCGTACTTAGCTTACTTCAGGGTTTACTGGTGAGTGGATCCATTTCAGGGTTTACTGATGGATCAAGGTTCACTTCAGGGTTTACTGGTGAACACATTCATGTTAAATGTTTTGATGAACTTAGATGCATTTCCTTTTACAAAACCTTCTAAGATTCATCTGCATACTCACAGATAATTATTTTATCAAATGCTTTTGATAACTCGATTTTTCTCAGAAAATCCACTGAGTACATTAGTACTCAGCCCAAATATTTTCTCAAATATTTTCAGGACAATGAGCTGGAGCGTGGAGATGATGAGCTGTGATGGGGCTTATATGTGTACTTTTATAGCTAACTCGTTGTCTTAGCTCGTTTTAACCTCTGATCATCGTACTATTTCTTTTGATAATTCTTAGCTTCCGCAAGACCAAAAACTCATGTTTTGGATATATATATATATATAACTCTGAATTTGTTACGATGATCGTGCTCTTTTATTGAACTAATTTTGAATCGTTCATTGATAATCATCCTTGAAATCCCCTTTCTTTCCCCTCTTCTTAAACCCCATCCCCGTGGCGCTCATTTCCAAGGTCTCTCGGGACCGGGACGTTACAGTTACATGAAGAATGCTTTCACGCTTGGCATGAGAAGCACACAACTCAGTGAGAATGTTAATTCTGATATTAAGAGTTGTATGAAACTTGACTTAGATATCACATAATTTTTTAAACATTTTGAGCGGGTTTTGGTGGTGAAGCGGTACAATGAGCTAAAGCGGGAATTTGAGGCACGTAAAAAATTACCCAGATTGAGGCTAAAGAGCTCTCCTATGTTACGTCAGCTTTCTGAAATTTATACTCCAACAATCTTTGACCTATTTCAAAAGGAGTTTGTTTTGTTTGTAGCTGCGTACATAAAGTATAAAAATGAAATTCAAGCTATTTGTGAATATGTTGTTGGGCTAGTCGATGAAGATAGAGAATGGCGGGTGACATTTGATCCTAATACTAAAATAATTTCTTGTAATTGTCGAAGATTTGAGATGATTGGATTATTATGTTGTCATGTTGTGAAGGTGTATGATGTGATGGACGTTAAAAAACTTCCAGAGCATTATATTTTGAAGAGATAGACAAGAGAAGCTAAGAATGGTGTGGTACAAAATTATATGGGCAATGACATTGATGAAGATCCTCAATTACAAAGTACGGAACGTTATAGGAAACTATGCATGATGCCTATAAGATGGGCAACTGAAGTATCCATTCACCCACCAACATTCTCTTTAGTACATGAAGCAACACGTGATCTAAGTAAACAGGTCATGTCAATGCATTTAGGAGAAGAGAGCCAAGAGAAAAATAGTTGTATGGATATCTCACCAATAATCTCTTCCATGACACAATCAAAAGGATTCAAGAAAAAAATTGGTGTGAAAAAGATGAAACGATTAAAGAGTTGGGTAGAACTTCAATCGAAATGAAAAAAACAAATCCTAACGTGAATGTATGTAGACTTTTTATATATGAAAAGTTTTTGTAAAATTAATTAAATATGTTGTTGATATGAATTTATTTTTTTTTGCAATTATTGTAGGATATTGGAGCACACAATGAACTACATGCTTCTTGTTCATCACCTCGTGCTTGCCTCCAAACAACTGGAAATCAATTCAATTTTCATAGAATTCTTGATGGTTTGAACTTTTTTTAACATTATTTATTTTGGTGCGTGTGTACGTGATTAATTAACTCTAATCCATATTTTTTGTTTAATATAGGCGCCGCTTGATCATCCTCCATATTCTCTTGAAGGAATGAGTTTTGATGGAGATGCTTCTAAAGTCCATTATCAAAATTGTGGAAGTAGTTGAGTTGTTACTTTTTTTTAAAGAGATATAGTTGAGGTTATTAGTTTTTTTTTAAAGAGAAACAGTTGAGTTATTAATCTAATTCTTGAATTTTTCATCACCTATTATATACGAATACACATATTTATTATGATTAAATTTATAACATACAAGATACAACATATTTGATACAAATATTATTCACGTGTTAGGGAACTGTGCTACTCCAAATTCTAGGCAACTGCATTATTAAATGCCTAGCTACTCATTATAGAAAAAGATAGGCACTCATATTATTATTCCTTGTACATATTTTATATCAGCTAATGAAAAAATATCAAATAAAAGGCGTCTATTGTTCAGGCCTACAAAGGAGACTTCTAAATGCTTCTTTTTCATATTTCGTGTGAAAACAACGTCGTTTTGGTTATTAGATCAGTATCAAATAATTGGAGTGAAAGTGGCATCGTATTAACTTAAACGATGCGTTTTGTGGCACAACATATTGTGTTGTGATTTCTCCACAGCAAAGGATTGCGGTCCTAATTAGTGTGCCAATATAATTGATGATGTCGCGGTACTATTATATTTAAATTGTGAAGTGAAGAACATTTGTTATAAACAATAATTACGTATGCACACTGTGCACTACAAGAAAACTGTGAAACAGCGATGAATAATTCTGTCTCTAATATGATTTGTTTCGTCTCTAATTATTATCAGAGATGGAATAGAGACGAAACAAATCCGTCTCTAATAATGTGGTTGCTAAATCAGTAGCGACGGATGTATTTCAGTCGCTAATATGTAGAGACATACTTGAGATGGATTTTTCTGTCTCAAGTTTGAGTAGACATAATTGGTCGTCAATTTCGTAGAGACAAAAATGTCCATCTCAATTCCGTCTCTAATTTTAGAGACCGACGTAATTCGTCTCTAGTTTTGGTAGTAGAATTCAGTATTAGATACAAAAATTTCGGTGTCAATTCTGTCTCTAAATATTAGAGACCGACATAATCCGTCGCTACTTTGGTATCATAATTTAGTATTGGATACGGAAATTTCGATGTCAATTCCTTCTTTAAATTTAGAGACTCACATAAATCGTCTCTAATTTTGGTAGCATAATTCTGTATTAGATACAAAAATTTCAGTCTCCACTCCGTCACTATTTATATATAATTTACCCTTTATTTTTTTATTTTTTTTAATACCTGAATATTTAAATATTTCAATTCAAACAAAATACATATCAAAATCCTCTAGATTAGTATATTCCAGTTCAAACATTCCAACAACATAAATAGTTCAATATCCGAACAAAGCATATATATATATATATATAAATATGTCTAATGTTCAAACCAAATATCATCAAAGTTTAAATATTTCATAAAGATACCAGATATTCGAAACCATCACAAAACTAAGATGGAGGTTGTGGAGGCTGTGGAGGTCGTGAATCAAATGAGTTATTTCTCATCCTTCCTGCTAAGTATGACTCGATCATTGCTTGCATTTACTACTCTTGTCATTGCATTTGTTGTCGCAACAACTCTTCCATCCGCCGTTGAGTCTCTTGATGCCCCTCCTCGCGCCCCTCATCTTGTTCCTTTTGTAATTTGGCTTGGCAGTCTTCGTAATTCGGTCTTTAGGCTCTGTAGGTGGTCCTCAAAATTACTGATCATATTGGTATTAATTTGAGACGTACTCTGCAATAAATTGTACCGTAGTATAATATTTTGAAAGGTCCAATATACGAGATGAAAAAAGTCATATCAAACTTCGACTAACATATCCAAAGAGTTTCTGATACTACATTTAAAAGATACAACTATTCTCAATGAGATGGAGCTAGACCAAAGATTAACACATTTTCAAAAAAAAAAAAAAGTAATCTCCATATATGTCTCAATTAGTCTGAGATTTGGCTTAGATTTGTCTGACATAAATCTTAATAAAAGTAGTGTCACAAAAGATCATGAACTCTAATCTAACCAGTGCCACAAAAAACCAAGCCACAAGTTCAGGCAAAAGCAATAAAGAAGATACAAACCTGAACGAAATCTCATCTGACTTGTTAGCAAAAGTGATGATGCGTTTTGTATCCACCTTGGGTACTGGAAAAATATGCTTTAAAATGTTTGCAGTCCTTTGACAAAGTTTCCATAGATTAACGAATCTATGATAATCAGAACTAATATAAGAAATAAAACAAATTCTAAAAAGTCTGTTTTCATTTGACCAAGCTGTCAAGATTAATAGATCCATTACAATCATCAACTAATTATGGTGAGTCCATCCATATATATTATGTTATGAGTTATGAGAGCAACTAATTATACTAATATATGTATATATATATAGAGAGATGGGATCATGTGAGAACCACACCCCCATGTGAGAACTAAGAACCAATTCCAGCCACAGATCTCCTCTATTTGGACGGTCAAGATACCCTCCAAAATTAAAAAATGCGGTGGCATTACTGTAATTATAGTGACCTTTTAATGAAGTGGGGGTATTTTCGTAATTTATGAAATCTATTATTTAATTAGATGATAGACATTTTTACAGTGGGGGAGAAGTTAACTACAACTTCTCCGATCACTCTACCAATTACAACAGGCTCTGATGACGACATATATATATATTTATTTAGCGGCGCCGGTGACGCTGCACATCCCGCTGGTGAGAAGCTTGAATCTCTTCATGGAAACGATGGAGGATATGTCGAAGAAATGCAACGCTCACGCTGTTCGAATGTATCTGTGCGTGTGCCGTGCGTGGTCTCGAATCTTGAATTTGTATGCTCTGCAATGATACCATGTGAATTCTAATCGGATTACACAAAGCAGCAGTTGTGAATATTTAGGAATTTTTTTTGAAGCGGGAGGAGTTGGTAGATTTGTTGATGGGAATTTTGTTTTACTGTGTATATTTGGGGAGTGAAAATCAATAATTGTAGTGATTTTTGGTTGATTATTTTTACTAAATTGTTGGTAGGTTTGTTGATGGGAATTTTATTTTGTTGTGTATATTTGGGGGAGTGAAAATCAATAATTATAGTGATTTTTGGCTATGATTGTGTGATTCATGCTCAGTTAACATGTATTTTAGCACTACTATGATCTATTTTAGCACTGTTATAACCTATTTTAGCACTACTGTGAACTGTTTTAGCACTGCCATGTACTTTAGCACTACTGTAATCTATTTTAGTAATGTTGTAACCTATTTTAGCACTAATATGAACTATTTTAGCAGCAGTTGAAACTTTATTAGAAAACATAATCTGCAGCAGCTGCATGATTATTGGAATTAGCAGTAGTCGTCGTGGCCATTGTTGTGTTGGAACTACAATTTTATATTAGGCGATTCTTAGTATAAATTTACGAACACGTGCTTGATGATCTTAAAACTTATTTGAATTTCTTACGCATAAATAAATATTAATATGTATTTATGTATGTGTACATGTTAGTAGGAAAATGTTAACGAGTGTTTAATTAATTTTTTAATGAAAATTATGAATCATCACCTATTCTGAAATACATCACCTACTTTGCCCCTTGTCGCTCAAACTATACTACTACTATTCAATTTCCATACACACCTTCAATTTAGATTTAAATAACGAAAAAGAATTGTACATGTGTGATAAAAACCCAACAATATATATAGTAAATTACAAAAAATTAACAGGGGATATATTATTGTTTCAACTAAATGCAACTTTTAGCCTAGGCTTAATTAATTAATGTTTTTTTAAACGATTTTGTAAATTCTACATCTCACTTTTCAAATACACATTTTAACATTTTTATAGTAAAATTAATTTGCCATTCACTTTTTAAACACACAGACATTAGATGAATAGTTATTGGAATTATTTTTGCAAACAATATTTTTTAAAGCATACACTTCATGAATATGATCATCAAAATCATCGTTCACTCAGAAATTCTCAAACAAACACCCTCAGAGTGTTTGAATTTATACCTTAGGTATTGCAAATGTTTTTTATTTGTTCTTTCATTATTTTTTAAGACGTGTCTTTATTGTAATCAACCCCCCCATCCTCCGACTTAAACAAAAGGCATTTTTAGTTATAAGTAGACGTGATACTTAAAAGAGGAAATTAAAAATCTTACAAAAGTATTTTAAAATGGAAAAGATAAGAAACTTTGCTTAAAAAAGGCCATGTCAATGCTAAAATAGAAAATGACAGTGCTAAAACCCTTAAAAGAGTCATACTAAAATAAGTCATGACAATGCTAAAATAGAAAATAATAGTGCTAAAACCTAAAAGAGTCATGCTAAAAAAGGCAATGAGAGTGCTAAAATAGAAAATGACAATGCTGAAACCTAAAAAAGTCATGTTAAAAAGGTCATGACAGTGCAAAAATAGAAAATGACAGTGCTAAAATCCTCAAGACTACGACTAGGAGACGACGAAACAGATCACTGTGGTGGAGAAGGAAAAGAGTGAGCTATCATCTGATGAGTACAAGGAGGAAAAGCTCATTAGAGCAAAGAGATGGATAGTTAAATGGGGAGTTGGATTCACTCTAGTCATAGCTGTTATTTGGCCCATTCTTACTCTCCCAGCAGGTGCAAGAATAAACATGATTAATTCATCATCTTTTGAAATATTACACATTTCTTGACTTTTGTAATCTAATACTTATACGATGCTGTTTGATCATGTAGGGCAATTCAACAAGCGATACTTCATATTTTGGGCAGTGATAGCCATTGCTTGGGGCACAGTAACTTCTGCTGTCATCATTTCTCTGCCGTTGATTGAAAGCTGGGAGACGATCAGGGACGTGCTTTTAGGCATGTTCACCAATGACAGGCTGATGGAAAAGATGGAGGAGATCAATTTGAAGCTGCAGACAATCATGTCCCCGTAACAGCTCACCCCCATACTGGATGTTTAAATTATTGTGTTACACTCTTATGTGTGTGTATATAGAATAGAAATGATGGTGCTAAAATAGAAAATGACAGTGCTAAAAAATATCATGATAGTGCTAAAATAAGAAATGACAGTGCTAAAACCTGAAATTGAAAAATATGCACGTAAATTCTGAGTATTCATATTTT
Organism: Perilla frutescens; assembly: GCA_026008535.1. Lineage (NCBI taxonomy): Eukaryota > Viridiplantae > Streptophyta > Magnoliopsida > Lamiales > Lamiaceae > Perilla > Perilla frutescens. Next base: position 39,362,103 of record BRKX01000012.1, read on the forward strand.
TTCCGATTTTACCCTTTCTAAGTTTCAGGGTCAGCGAATTTTCAAGATATTACGAGATTGCCACCACTTTTTTTTAATTTTGGAGCAGATCTGGCCGCCCAAATCAGAGCAATATGTGGTTGAGATTGGTTCTCGTTTCTCACCTAGGGTGTGGTTTCTTCTAGAACCCAACCCTATATATATCTATATATATATATATATATATATATATATATATATATATATCTACATGCATGTACATGTGTAGAAGAATCAGCGACTTGAATGGGGCTCACTCAAGTTTTCCATGTCTTAGTATTCAATCTAGTTGGAAAAATTTGTGAGTAGTCCATTAATTGCTACCTCTGTGCATATGTCTTTTGTGTGACTCAGCTCATTTAATCTTATTGTGCAGGATATTGAGGATTTGCAATATTGTGGGGGAGATGCCACACCCTTTATTGGACAAATTAAACTTTCAAATATCATGTTAGTAGAATGTTATTTTGCTAGCTAGCATATATAATATATATTAGCTAGTAAATTTTATTTTTCAATCTGACATATATAATTAATTTATTCTTTATTAATTTACCATTCAAAGACTCTAAGTTACTAAGTTAACATTGATGGTTTCATTTTTGGAAAAATATCTTTCAATGTAGATCTAGACATCTGATATGTTATAGTTAGTGAAGTTAGAATTATTTAGCTAGTTAAATATAAAATACATACATGACATATCAAGATTCCACATAATGACAAAAATACTCATGTGCATAGATTACTTTTTTCTGCTCAGGTCTCATCAAATTTTCTAATGATGTTATAATTAAATCGAGTTCATTTTATGTTTATAAATATAAATTAAGCTTATGTTAAGCAGGGGTTGGAATAATTTCTGGGCTGCGAAGATTGTTATTTGTTAATATTGCCACTTACCAGCATTTAAATGTGAAATACTATATATAATAATTTTATTCCTCACAGTACCCAATCAACAAACAGAACTCAATCAACAAACAATTACAAAAATTGATTAGTTATCTCTAAGTCAAAGTGTGGCAAAGATCACAATCTTACAGCAAAAATTATATTTCATAAACTAACAGAGAGAGAGAGAGAGTTTACCGCAGCTGCCTTGATCTTTGACTGCAACAATGACACCTTTCTCTCTCCAGTCACTGGGGTCCGGCAAGTTGTCACTGACATTGGGAGTGTAGCGGTCACTCTTCAAACCTGAAAACCTCCGACTGGGGTTGGGTCTGGTGCCGAGAAGAGGGTCGAGGAGAAGAGTGATTTATGCTCTAGGGCTTTTTGAATTAGGGGAGTATAAAAATTGAGCGGCATAGCGGGATAATGAAAATCAAAATACCAAAAACATAATTAAAAAATATTAGAGATGGACATAATTCCGTCTCTAAAAAATAATTAAAAATACTAGAGACGGACGTAATTCCGTCTCTAAAAAATAAATAATAAAAAAATAATTAAAACAAAATCAACGACGGATATATTCCATCTCTAACATATTTTCCCTTTTACAACTAAATATCCGTCGTAGATTCAGTTGTTAACTTTGGCACAAAGTATTAGCGCTAATATCCGTCTCTAGTTCCGTCTCTAATGTGCTCTAACGATTTCGATCTCTGTTCCATCTCCAATTCCATCTCCAGTAGAGACAGATATTATTCCGTCATTGTTTCGTAATTTTCTTGTAGTGGTGAATGCATCTCCATGCATGCTAGCAGGGGAATCAACTTGTTGAATGAGAGATCATCAGTGCAGCTTTGGGAATGCATGAAATGCATGGTATTGGAGTGTGTAGCTGATACAACAAATTATTGTCCCTATTTCTATTATGCGGAAGTTAGCAACTATAGTTAGTTAGCAGTTATTCTCAACTTGGTACATTTATCATAGCAGTTAACATTGCAGTTAGGGTTAGGGTTATATATATCTGCACATCTCGTTTCATTTCAGAGTAGTACAAATTCTAGCTCTATATTTCATGTAATCTAGTGAATATAACCTTTTCTCTTGAGTGTATTCTAGTTGCAGAGAAAAGTCTTGTAATTTGTAGCATTAAAAGAGAGATCAATACAATCGAGTGCACCAAAGTGGATGTAGATCTTTATGATCGAACCACTATAAATATGTTGTTCTTTGATTATCTTTGTTGCACTTAACCAAATCATTTTCAACTCATTCTTGATCGGTTGTTCTGGAGGAGAAACTTAACAATTGGTACCGTTCATGGGAAAGGAGAAGTCAAGATGAGTTCTGCGCGGTTTGATGTTGAGAAGTTCACAAAGAAGTTAGATTTTGGCTTGTAGAAAGTGAAGATGAAAGCTTTCCTAATTCAGCAAGGGTTAGGAGATGCTCTCAAGAAGATATCTGAGATTTCTTTAGGAAAAGAAAAAAGGGAGAAAAATCTGAAGATCGTGCTCAGATTCGAGAGAAGGCTCATAGCATGATTATCCTATCATTGTGTGATAAAGCTTTGAGAGAAGTAGCCAAAGAGATTATTTCCTTGGGAGTATGGAACAAGCTTGAAAGCTTGTACATGGTGAAAACCTTCGCAAATCGATTATACATGAAGCAGAAACTCTATTCTTTCAAAATAACAGAAGACAAACCCATCCTAAATCAGATGGATTAGTTCAACAAGATTCTTGATGATCTTGAAAATATAGAGGTAAAAATTGGAAGATGAAGACAAGGCTCTGATTCTGCTATCTACACTCTCAAAATCATTTGAGAAATTTGAAAGATAACTTGCTATTTGGGAGTAAAGAAACTATCAAACTCAATGATGTGCAGATGGCTTTGAAGTCCAAAGAACTGCAACAATCAACCGAGTCTTTGAGTGTTCCAACTAGAGGTGAAGGTTTGAGTATTAAGAAATTATACTCAAACAACAACAAAAAAACCAAACTAGAAGAAGGAGGCCAACAAGAAGCAATAAAAGAAGGTTGCAGAATGATGAATCCACGACAAGCCTTAAAGAGCCAAGCCCGGAACTGCAAATACATGGCCCAATTACACGACTTCGAGCAATACAATTGCAAGGATATTTCCAAGCATTTGTATGTAAGAAATTTGAAGATGACAAAAGAGTTGAGAGCAGTCCCAAGATTGTTACCTTGTTAACAATCAAAGATTGGAGATCAATGTTTGAAGAATAATGCATGAAGAGAAGTTAAAGATAGAGTGCCAATCGTCCATATTGAAGCAATTGAAGATCAAGTCGTGGATGTTGGTACATAAGGCAATTTCAAGTTAGGCGTGATCACGCCTAAGCAATTATCCGAGTCATTTAATTGAAAAATCGGTTCCCTTAATTTAATTATGGGGCACGATTTTTAATCTATAGTTTTATTTAATTAGAGACATTATTAGATCATATTTTATAATGTAATTTTCGTTCATTAATTAATTAGGTTTGACTAGAATTGTATTTAAGGCAATTTCCTACCTTGAATAGAATTCTAGTTTAGGTATCTTCCTAGTATAGTTAGAGATCCCTTTTGGATCAATTTTTAGACCTTTTAGCTTATTATTTTCGTGACTTTTAACCCTATAAATAGGGGAACCATGTTACATTGTTATTTTAGACATTGTTGAATTAAATTGCTTTTGCATACAATTGTGTCTCAAATCTATTACGTCTTTTGGACACTTTCACTCGAAAATATTCATTCTTGGAACTAGCAACTTTAATTCTTACTCAAGGGTATTGGTTAATCCACTTGAGGGATTAACCGGCATTCGCTAATGAACAGCAACTTGGAGATTTCAACCTTGGATACGTTCGAGATTCAAGGAGGCTATCGGATTGTGATTCACATCAATGAATCATCATCCATCAACCATACTCGACGTCAAACATCAAGCCACCCACGTCCACCGTCATTGAAGCCACCGTTCGTGTTCAAGTTCTATTTCGTTCGTTTTATCTGTAAGTTCATTTCATCCCTAACATATCCTATCTACTCCAAGCCTTTCTTCACCATCATAAACACACGAAATTCCTCTCCAATTTAGCCCATAAAATCATTCCCATACAGCCCCTCTTTCCTTTGATTTGTGTTACATAGTTCGTGTCATTTCTCTAGGTATTTAGTTGTCTAGATTAGCCGTAATTTTGTGTCGGATTGTTCCCTTCTTTTAGTTGACGTGTTTCATTCCTAAGTCTTCTGCTACATTCTCAAGATTTGCCCTAGCATAGTCCGGGTCGTATCACAGAAACTTCAAATGATCCAGAAATAAGGAAATGCTTTCACTGCTATGAACCAGGTCACTACAAGAAGATTGTATCAAGTGGAAGGCTCTGAAGGGAAAAAGTGTGGATCTATCTCATGAAGGTCAAAAGAGTCAAGTGAATCAGACTACTAGAGTCACCAATTCTAATGGATATGAATCTTCAAAAGATCTGACTATATCTTTTGCAGAAGTTGGGACTGAGTGGGTTCTTGATTCATGTTGCAGTTTCCACATGACTCCTATTAATGAGTGGTTCTCTGACTTCAAATATCATAGTGGTGAGACTATTATTCTGGAAAATGATCAAAGCTGTAAGATCAAATGAATTGGAACTGTAAAAATCAAGATGTTTGATGGAGTCATTAGGGTACTAACTGATGTACGGTATGTTCCGGATTTGAGAAGAAACTTGATATATTTGGGAATTCTTGATAAATCTAGATATAAGTTTCAATCAGGACATGACAAATTGATAGTATCAAGAGGTGAGAATATAATTATTCAAGTAATAAGAAAGAATGATCTGTACTTCCTGATAGGAAATACAGTTCAAGATCATTTAATTCTGTAAATGAGAAGGATAACGCACTTTTTTGGCATGGAAGATTATCTCATGTTGGTGAAAAAAGGTTGTAAGAACTAGCTAAACAAAATCTTCTAGAAGAAGATAACATCTAACAGATAGACATTTGTGAACATTACATTTATGGCAAGGCAAAACGATTAAGTTTTCTATCCAGTGAACATACAACTAAAGAGAGACTTGAGTATGTGCACTTTGATCTATGAAGACCTGCAAAGAACTCAACTAAAGGTGGTGGCAGATTTTTCATTTCCATCATAGGTGATTACTCAAGAAATGTATGGGTTTATATTCAGAAAGCCAAGTCTAAAACCTTTCAGAAATTCAGAGAATGGCTTGTTGAGATTGAGAATTTGAGTGGACAAAAACTCAAGCATCTAAGAAATAATAATGGGCTAGAATATCTGTCTGAGGAGTTTGCATTTTTCTGCAAAGAGAGAGGGATTGCCAGACATAGGACTGTACCAGACACTCCTCAGCAAAATAGTGTGGCTGAGATAATGGATCAGACATTACTAGAGAGAGTAAGGTGTATGCTGATTAGTGGTGGATTTCCTAAGTCTTTCTAGGGAGAGATAGTAACTACTGTAGCCTACTTGATCAATAGAAGCCTATCATCAGCAATTAAGTTCAAGACACCTGAAAAAATGTGGAATGGAAGACCTACAGATTACAAAACATTGATAGTTGTGGGATGTTTAGCATATACTCATGTTAAACAAGATAAGCTGAAGCCTAAACCCGTCAAGTTTTTGTTTGTTGGTTATCCCAAGGAAATAAAGAGATATAAGCTTTGGTGTATGGAAGATCAAAAGTTCGTTACAAGTAGAGATGCTACTTTTGATGAAACTAAGTTACCTCTAAAGATGAATCATGGAGAATCAACCTCTAACACATCTGGTTTCCAAGTTGAAATGGAATCACATACTATTAAAGATCATTACCAAGATACTACAACTGTAGTAGATCATTCTCCTAAGAAATCTCAAGAAGAAGAGGAGAGTAACTTCAACAACTATCAACTCATGAGAGACAGAAAGATAAGAGTAATCAAGCCTCCTACCGGATATGCTCATGCAAATATGGTGTCATTTGTTTATTTTCTGCACTTGAAGTAGAAACTTATGAACCTAGAACATATTCTGAAGCTATTAACTATTCAAGGAATGACAAGTGGTTTGTTGCCATGGAAAAAGAGTCGTTATCTCTAGAGAAGAATGATACTTGGGATATTGAACAAAAATATAAGAATCAGAGGTTAGTAGGGTGAAAATGGATATACAAGAAGAAGCCTGAAAGCCATAAATGGAAAATGAGTCAGGCATAAAGCCAGGTTGGTAGCAAAGGGATTTTCTGAGAAAGAATGAATTGATTACCCTGAAATCTTCTCTCTTGTTGTGAAGCATTGTTCTATAAGGATAATGTTATCTCTAGTGGCTCATTATGATTTGGAACTATATTAAATAGATGTTACTACATAATTTCTTCATGGCAGACAGAAGAAAACTATATACATGAAGATTCCAGATGGAGTGCATGTAGATAATTCAGAGATGGAGGCATGTAGACTGAAAAGGTCTTTGTATGGTCTAAAGCAAAAATCTAGACAATGGTACATGCAATTTGATGAGTATATGTTATCTCACAATTTCATCAGAAGTAAGTATGATAGATGTGTCTATTTCATAAATGAGGGTGATTCACTTATCTATCTACTATTGTGTGTTGATAATATCTTGCTAGCCTGTGAGTTTGTGGAAGGAATCAGAAGAGCTAAAGAGATTCTAGAGGCTGAGTTTGATATGAAAGACCTTGGTGAAGCTAAGGTAATTCTTGGAATGGAAATCAATAGAGATAGCGATAAGAAGATTTTGAGGTTGACTCGGTCATCACATCTTGACAAAGTGTTGAAGAGATACAATATGAATATCTGCAAAGATGTTACTACGCTAGTTAAACAAGGTCTAAAACTGTCCCTAGAACAATGTACTACTACAGAAAATGAGATAGTTGAAATGTGCAGAATTCCTTATGCTAGTGCAGTTGGTATCTTAATGTATTCTATCATGTGTTACAAACCTAATATGACATTTGTTATAAGTGTGATCAGTAGGTTCATGGGAAGTCCTGGAAGAATCATTGAGAATTTGTCAAGTGGGCTATGAGATATATTAAGGGCTCAGTTGATAAATGTCTAATGTTTAAAAGAAACGTAGAAAAGAGAGATGTTTTGGTGGAATATGTTGATGCAGGTTTCGCAGCAAATTTGGATTCTAGAAAATCTCTCACAAGTTATGTGTTTACACTCTTTGGGACTGCAATAACTCAGAGATCAACACATCATTCCATACTAACCTTATCAACTACATAAGCTGAGTTTGTTGTTTGATTGAAGCAGTGAAAGAGAGTGTTTGGATTAGGGTATTCTTGAAGAATTTGGTGTGTCATAAGAAAGAATTACAGTTTTCTGTGATAATCAAAGTGTCATACATTTATCTAAGCATCAGGGATATCATGAGAGCGCTAAACACATTGATGTCAAGCTGTATTTCATAAGAGACTTGGCTGAGAAGGGGGTGATCTTAGTAGATGAGATTGATACATCAGAAAATCCGGCTAACTATTTTACTAATGCTTTGCCAGTCTTAAAGTTTGAGCTGTGTCTGAGTCTAATTAGTGTCTGTTAAATTTTCTGATCAAAGGTTGCTGCTCAAGGTGGAGCAGTGTGTGAAGATTTGCAGCTTCAAGTGGAGTTGTGTTTTGTTATTCTATGTAGAATAATGTAATGGTGTGATTTCACTGCTAAAGTGGAGATTTGTAAAGGCATCTTCATGTATGTTAGCAGCGAATCAGCTTCTGAAATGAGAGATCATCAGTGCAGCTTTGGTAATGCATGAAATGCATGATATTGGAGTGTATAGCTGATGCAGCAGATTATTATCCTTATTTCTGCTATGTGGAAGTTATTAGCTGTAGTTAGTTAGCAGTTATGCTCAATTTGGTGCAGTTATCATAGCAGTTAACATTGTAGTTAGGATTATGGTTATATATATATCTGCACATCTCATTTCATTTAAGAGTAGTACAAATTCTCGCTCTATATTTCAAGTGATCTAATGAATATAGCCTTTTCTCTTGAGTGTATTCTAGCTGCAGAGAAAAGTCTTTTAATCAGTAGCATTAAAAGAGAGATCAATACAATCGAGTGCACCAAACTGGATGTAGATCTTTATGATGAAACCACTATAAATATCTTGTTCTTTGATTATCTTTGTTGCACTTAACCAAACCATTTTCAACTCATTCTTGATCAGTTGTTCTTGAGGAGAAACTCAACACACACGACTTCATATCATAAGAGTAGGTAGGTTGGTTACTCGCAGGCTGTAAATGAACTGAATCGAGCCGAACACCTTGATGCTCGAATTCACCTCGTTAAAGAATGTTCGAGCTCGAGCTCGATTCGAGCTTTTTTTCTCTTGTTCAAGTTCGGCTCAATTAATATTTGTTATGTTTAATTCAGTTCTAACTCGGTTCGTGAAATACTCAAAAATTTACTAAATGAGCCCGAGCTCAAATGCTGAAAAAAGCTCATTTAATTTACATATTCGAGCTCGAACTCGAAAAAAGGTAGCTTATTTAATTTATTAATTTAAAATATTTATAATATTAATGAACATGTTCGATTAACCTCGAGCTCGAACATGTTCGCAATCTAGCAGAACCGAATACTACTCTGTTCGAGCTCTGCTCAATTTAAACAAGTTGATTTGAAGCTCGAGCTTGCTTCGTTTAGAAGACAATGAATTTCGAACAATTTTTTTTATTCGAACTCCAAATAGCTCGTGAACGTCTCTGTTCATTTACAACCCTACTCACATGTATTCGAGCTTGACTTTATCTCACGGTTCAATATATGAAATTTTAATTTAGGGGTGGACATTAACCCATTTCATTTTCTTATTGAAAGAGAGAATTGAAGCTTGCATAGTCTCCAAAATCTAGAAAATGAGCCTAAAGCTTCATTAATTAATATCAGAGTGAATGACATTATGATTGAAAGGTCACGCATTCACTTAACTCGTTAGATTTTTTAATTAAGTTGAGATAGTCATAACACATTTGTAATATTTATGAGTAACTAAAAAAAGTCAAAATTACATGATATTTAGCTTTGAGAATAGATAAAAAGGGAGTTGCATAACTTGCATCAATAACTCAAGTACACTACATATAATATTTGCCTAATCGACTTTAATACTTTCTGATGGTGGAGAGTGCATACTTTTGTATATTTTATCAATTTAATTATTTATCTTCGTGCATTTCGTTGCTAATTAACACTAAACACAATTAACAGTAAAACACAATAAGATAAGCAATAAAACTAAAAATAAAAAATTAGCACTACATAGGAGAAATATATTATTTGCGGATCAAATTGGAGACAATGGAGAAAAAAATAAATGAAATAGCTATAAAATAAATGATAATCGACCACCAAATAGGTAAATTAATCGTGGTTGCATTGCAACCTCATTTCTATATACAATATTTTTGCGCTATTTTTAGTTTTTATCGATAAGCCGATAGACAAATTTTAATATCTGAAATTTTCAATATTTATGAGATGTGTAATATTAGGGGTAAATTATGCTGAAATTTCTACTCCAGACTAAAATTTTTGACTGAAACTTTTTATTGTGTACACTTTTTGTTGGAAAGCAGATAAGGAAAGATTTGGTCAAACCGATAAACTTGGAGATAGATTAATACAAATAATATTTTTGATTTGTTTCCTTATTCTAAATTAGTATTCCCCTCTATTAAAGAGGTTGTAATCGATCATTATCAAAACAAGAAAAACAGATATCTTTTCCCTATTCTCTCTTTCATAGATGGCGTTTGCCACTTTCTTCATGGTATCAGAGCGGGTTGGTGAACCTGAGGCTCAGAAATTAGTTCATCACCGTCTCTAAACCTTCCTCAAGACCCAATAAACTCAGATCAAGGTATCTAGCAAAACAACCACAAAACAAAACATGTCAGAACCAGCAGATAACACAGAAGGCCAGAATAACAAAGTCACGGATGACTTAACTCTCCAACTCGCAAATCTCCTGCGAAACAGCCTTAATCTACCTCAGCCGCAGAACTTGGAATCTCTGAACATAGGCTTTAAACTTAATGGGGATAATTATCCCCTATGGTCTGTGTTAATGAAAAAGGCGATTGGGGGCAGGGGTAAAGCTTCATACATCGTTGGCGACACCCCTGCACCATCGACAACAGATTCTTCATACGCTCGGTGGGAGCAGGAGGACCAGTGTGTATTCACATGGCTTGTCCAAAATATCAAACCAAGCCTAGTGAATTCAGTGTCCAAACATTCAACCTCCAAAGCTGTATGGGAAAGCCTTGCTCTTACATATGGGAGTGGGGCAGATTCACTTCAAGTTTTCGATTTACACAGACGAGCAAATTTAATTAAGCAAGACGGAAGAACATTAGAGGAAACATGGGCACAATTACAGGATGTATGGATGTCCATAGACAGAAAAGAGCCCAATCCCATGAAATGTCCAACAGATATAGACATCTACAATCGGACAATTCAAACCCAACGAGTCTATCAATTTCTCATGGCGCTCGAAGAAGGGTACGAACCTGTCAAGAAAGAAATTCTTAAACGAGAACCCTTACCCTCAGTTGAAACGGCGTACGCGATGGTACGCCGGGAAACCGCCAGGGATCGAATACTTCAACCGGTAGTCACCGAGGAGAAAGTCACATCATCGGGTATCGGGTTAGGGCTCTCGGCTAGAGATCGGCTGACCAAGGGACAGTCGATGAATAGAGGGAAGCCTCGGCAGTCCAATGATGATAAGAACCGGCTAGTCTGCGAACACTGCGGCCTCAAAAGACACACGAAGGAGTCGTGTTTCAACTTGATAGGATTTCCGGAGTGGTGGGACGAATCGAAGAAATCGAAACAACCCCAGCAACACCAGAATCGAGGTGGAACAGTCACTGTTGTGGCGGCCGACGACTGGGCTACCTTCACCGGAGCGGGCAACACCGGCATGACAGAGGCGACGGACGGGTATGGGGTTGCAGAGGTGAACAAGGTGGCGGCTAGGGCTGATCTTGGTAAAGAAGGTAATAAAAGAGGGGTTTTGCAAAAAGGCCCCTGGACTTGTTCGAAATTTATGAAGGAGGGGTCTAGTAAAGGATCTAATGCCTATGTTATGCACAATAGTCAAGAGGACAAAAATCCCCAATGGATTTTTGATTGTGGAGCCACAGATACTATGACGTTCGATGCTTCCGACATAGTAAAAATGACAAAACCTCTAAAATCTCATGTGCAAACAGCAAACGGAGAACTTGCTCCAGTTCAAGGCGCTGGAGTCATAAATTTGTCGCCCACACTTCAATTATGAAATTGTTTATTTGTCCTGACATTGTCTCATAAACTATTGTCCATTAGTCATGTTACCAAGGAATTGAACTGTACCCTGCTAATGCAACCTCATTTTTGTTTATTACAGGATATCAAAACGGGGATGATTATTGGGCGTGACACTGAAAGACGTGGGCTGTACTATGTGGATTATATATCTCAAAAAGGCGCTGTGATGCTCACTCACGAACCGGGATACCGAGAGGCTTGGCTTTGGCATCGTCGGTTAGGGCACCCTTCTGTTAGTTATTTAAAATTGTTGTTTCCTAGTTTGAGTATTTCTCGAGACATGCACTGTGATACGTGTTTTTTGGCTAAAAGCCACCGACATTCGTTTAAACCTAATAACACCCGTGTTGAGTCAATTTTTTCATTAGTTCATTCTGATGTTTGGGGTCCTGCACCAGTTGTCGGGGGTCCCGGGTTTCAATATTTTTTATTATTTGTTGATGATTATTCTCGGATGACTTGGATTTATTTTTTGAAAAATAAATCTGAGGTTTTTGATAAATTTTCCATTTTTTCTCCCTTGTACGTACTCAGTATCAAAAAACAATTCAGATACTGCGTACGGACAATGGAGGAGAATATGTTAACTCTCGGATGTCTGAATTTTTTACTGTTAATGGTATTGTTCACCAAACCACCTGTCCGTACACCCCGGAACAAAATGGGACTGCCGAACGCAAAAATCGGATCCTTCTTGAGATGGCCCGAGCCATGTTACTCGAGTCACACACACCATCCCATTTTTGGCCTGAAGTACTTGCTACTTCTGTCTACCTGATAAACCGACTCCCTACAAAAGCCTTACAGTTTCAGACTCCTCTCCACGCCTTATCTCAACAAGCCAGTGTCCCTGCTACCCTTACACTCCCACCCAAAGTCTTTGGATGTTCCGTATTTGTTCATCTCCCCAGACACACACGCGATAAATTCTCTCCTTGTGCAGTCAAGTGCGTTTTTGTTGGCTACGGTGTTCACCAAAAAGGATACCGCTGCTACGATCCCCAAACCCGTCGCATGTTCACCACTATGAACTGCGACTTCTCAGAGAGTGAATATTTCTTCCACCACTTTAGGCATCAGGGGGAGAGAGTGGAACCAAGTGACCCCATAAGCTGGTTAACAACACCGATGCCCAAATCTAAGTCTGACTCGGGACCTGGTTCAACAAAGACAGTTAACAGCACCGTTGAGATATCGTCAAACACCGTGGAATGGTTCTCTGCTGGTGTCCATGTTCCCGAGACATCATCTCCTCATCTGATATCTGAGGTACAGGATTCTGTTGATATATTTAATCCAGATTTTTCTTTGGATTCCTTGGAGACTAATACAGATAGTGGCGATGAAAACAGTGGTGAAAAAATATGTAGTGACCCTGTTGTCGGCACTGGGGGGATAGAAGCAAGTACTGAAGCAGGTAGATATGTTCTGCCTCCAAGAAGCACTCGAGGAGTTCCTCCCAAGCGATTCTCTCCTGAGCTTATTGGGAAGAAATCTCGGTATCCTGTGGGAAACTATGCCACGAGTCATCTTACTGAGATGGCCCAGGTTTTTGAAGCTGCGATACTGAGAGAAGAAGATATTCCATCTTCTGCAGAAGAAGCTATGCAACATGAATGTTGGAGACAGGCTATAAAAAAGGAACTGGATGCACTGGCCAGGAATGACACATGGGAGAAATGTATGTTACCAAGAGATAAGAAACCAGTTGGTTGTAGGTGGGTGTTTACTATCAAGCGGAGACCGAATGGCACTATTGAAAGATACAAAGCCCGACTTGTGGCTAAAGGCTACACTCAGATATATGGGATCGATTACTCAGAAACATTCTCTCATGTTGCAAAGATGAACACTGTGAGGGTATTACTGTCGATTGCTGCAATCAAGGATTGGCCACTTCATCAGTTCGACGTCACCAATGCCTTCCTTCATGGGAATTTAAAAAAAGAAGTGTACATGCAGGCACCTCCAGGTCTCTCAGAAGAGTTTAAACAGAGTGAAGGATGCAGATTAAGAAAGACCTTGTACGGCTTAAAGCAATCACCTCGAGCATGGTTCGGAAGATTCACCGATGCTATGGTGAAATACGGATACAGACAGAGTAATTATGATCATACATTGTTCTTGAAGAGGAGAAATGGCCAAGTGACGTGTCTAATCATCTATGTTGATGACATGATTATTACGGGTGACGACACGGAAGAAATTACACAGCTGAGGAATAACTTGTTTCATGAGTTTGAAATGAAGGACTTAGGGACTCTCAAGTATTTCCTTGGAATTGAAGTATTGAGATCAGAAAAAGGCATATTTCTACGACAAAAGAAATATGTTCTAGATCTGCTAGCCGAGACAGGACTGCTCGAGTGTAAGCCAGCAGACACGCCAATCGTTGTCAATCATGGCCTACAAGTTTGTGAGAAAGCAGCATTGACAGACAAGGGAAGATACCAACGGCTAGTTGGGAAATTGATTTACTTGTCTCATACTAGGCTTGACATTGCTTATGCAGTTGGTGTCGTCAGCCAGTTCATGCACCGACCCCAGATAGAGCATATGGAAGCAGCTTTGAGAATCATTCGATATCTCAAAGGTACAGTTGGATATGGAGTTCTACTTAAGAAGGCCGAACATTTAGATGTACATGGGTACACTGATGCAGACTGGGCTGGAAATCTCATGGACAGAAAATCCACGAGTGGATATTTCACATTTCTTGGGGGAAATCTAGTCACATGGAGAAGCAAGAAACAGAAAGTTGTGGCTCTATCCAGTGTTGAGGCTGAGTTCAGAGGAATCAAGAGTGGAATTACTGAAATATTGTGGCTGAGAAAATTGTTGACTGAGATCGGTTTTCCACCATCTAGCCAAAGTCAATTGTTTTGTGATAACAAAGCTGCAATTAGTATCTCAGAAAATTCAGTCCAACATGATCGAACAAAACACGTGGAGGTGGACCGACATTTCATTAAAGAGAAAATCGAAAATGGGATCATCAAACTACCATATGTTCGATCAGAAGAACAGTTGGCTGATATTTTAACAAAGGCAGTAAACTTAAAGTTTTTTGCTGAAGTTCTGCGCAAGTTAAGCATCGGAGATCCCACTACTTAACTTGAGGGGGAGTGTTGGAAAGAAGATAAGGAAAGATTTGGTCAAACCGATAAACTTGGAGTTAGATTAATACAAATAATATTTTTGATTTGTTTCCTTATTCTAGATTAGTATTCCCCTCTATTAAAGAGGTTGTAATCGATCATTATCAAAACAAGAAATACAGATATCTTTTCCCTATTCTCTCTTTCATAGATGGCGTTTGCCACTTTCTTCACTTTTCAGTCATTGACGGTGGAGATGCAATGGGAACATTTTTAGCCACCTCATGAGATATTATTTTATCTATTATAATAAATCTATTATGACACATAACAATATCTCAATAAAAATATTGTGAGAGATGAGATAGTACATCGTGAGTGAGGTGACTAAGAATTTTCGAATGTAATGCTAGAGATGGAATTTACCCACCAAATATATGTATGTGAAGGCACACACACGCACAATGATGAAATTTGGAAGACTTTTGAATGGGTGATTGAAAATGGGCATTGATTGTTGCATGGAATTCAGCACAAAATATTGTTTTTTGGCCCCTCAATTGCTCCTACTTTTAATCTCTTAATCTATTGCTCTTTTGAATATTTTGTATATAATCATGAGGTTGTCGGATCTCTTTTTATGCCTTGCTGTTCTATTTTTTCCTTTTTCAATTTTTGTCTAACTAGTACGGAAAGATTAATGGGCTTTTTTTTAAATGAAAAAAAGGGCTTACTGATAATTAAGTAAGAACTAAAATTAAAATCCAGTTACCGATCAAGAATGCTCAAATATGAAGCACATTAATTAGTGTAGCCATTGTCTCATGAAAAGATATATAATTATAATTTAATAAGTTATTATGAATTTATTATTTTGATTCATATATATCGTTATAGTAGATAGGAGAACATCTCCTCTAAAATTGAAAATGCTTAATTTTATAAACTGGTAGTCTGATATATACGAGATTCTTTGTTGACTAAATAAAAAAAAATGAACAATGATGTATTATAAACTACAGAAATTCAAACTACGGAAGCATTGGTCTAGTTTAGGTCTGAAAGAGTTCGAATTTAGGAATTATCTATTTTCTTTTTCAATGTTTTCAACATTAGAAAATAATTTGGTTATCAATTCTCCCCTATGTTTACTTCTTATTCGTGGAAGGGTTTGAGCTTTCCCACAAGCTCAAAACACACACACACACACACACACACAAAACTAGGAAATAAAAGTCAGAAAAAAACCGGAAAAAAATCTCCCAAGAAAAAGTAGAGAGCCTTTTTAAATTCAAAGTATATTTTTTGAAAATTGAGATTATCGCTCCATTGACTAAGTCACTTGTCGATCGAGCTTAACGACGTTGTTAATACATATATGCCAAAATATATATTCACAAACGGATAACTCTCGATTGAAACATTTCCATATCGTTCCCCAATAGTATATTACCATATATTTTGATCTTTAAAAAGAAATGATCGATCGATTGTTGACTTGAGGTGATACATAGCTATAGTTACTTCAACTAAAAAAGAACAGATCGTAACAAACATACCGAAGAAAATTGGTTTAAAAAATATAATTGAATTAGTTTTTATACAATTGTGAATTTTGGGTAATAATAGTGTTTTTATTATCTGAAATGCTTTTAAGGTCCGAAATTTATAAAACAACACCAACTCACAAATTAATTAGTCAAAGTAAGAGCGAAGTCGAGATGCGATGTCCTACTCTAACTATTGCAGTAATATTCAATGTAAAAAAAATTAATAAAATATAATCAATCATAATTAATATTTATTGTTAAGAATTAAAATTTAAAAAAACTATATACCCTAATTAATTATGGAATAATCAATTATTAATTAAATTAAAAAGAAAAATTAAAATACTAAAAAATAATTAAAATCTCTAATTATAAATTAAAAAAATTAAATTAAACCACAATAAAATCAAATTAATTGAAAAAACAATGGAAGAAAAATTAATAAAATTCATAAATGAAGCACCAATTAATTATTGGAACACATAAAATGAACTAAATAATGTCATTGGTGATATAAAACGAAAATGGATGTAAAGTAATTGAAGCGAAGTCCAAGTTGAAATCATTTTTATTGAAGGATACAATTAATAGATTAATCTACAGCAACTTTAATTAATTATTATGTTTTAAAAAATGAAAATATACACAACCTAATTGATATCAAAGATCACTTTTCCCAATAGACTAATCACTGTCTACATATACACAAAACATATTTTGATCGGAGATTCAAATTTGCCAATCTTTCAATCATAATTATTAGTATTATTTTTATAAAATTTTATATCCGCCAAGTAATTGACAGTGAAGTTTGTTGTGCCGTAACATTTTACTATAACTTGGGGCTTATGACAATATATATACCTTAAGCCTTCAATCTTTAATTAAATATATATTTAGCACGCAATTTAATTAATAGTGATCACTCAAAAAGATATTATCGTGTTAAAACAAATAAATCAAGAACATTTGCATATTCAATCCTAGCAATTAATATATGTCTTCTATATATAGAAAGAATCAAACATTATTAATTTCATATTCAGTCATAGCGTACGTTGTTGGTGAGATTCGAATTTGAGAACTTCTGTCACCCCTCACCATCTTATCTGTTAAATTATGCTATTGAATAATTGAGTTAGGTTATTAGTCCCCAATAGGTGTTTCGTTTGATCATTTTCCATTGATGTGTGTGTGTGTGTGAATTTAATTTATTCCTTTTTGTTCAAAATGTGGTGATTCACATGTTGGAGAATTCATCATTTTTGCATCTTTTTTGCAGGGAAGGAAGGTCTGAAAGACAATTGCCGCAACATTAGGGAAATAGATTTGGCCTACTACGTACCATTTTGTTTTGTTATCAATTTCATCAATATATATAATTTGACATTTGATGTAACTTTCAAGGACCCTCATGTTCAATATTTTGCTTCTGGATTGTCATTCAAACACTACAAAATACTATACATTACTTTTGATTATATGAAATATGTATATGTTACAATTAACAAGTATCTACATATGCAAGGCTCGATTTGCCATCTACACTATTTGTAATTTGTAATTCTAACTTGGTTTTTGAGTGATAGTGGTGTCAGAGAATTATCTATATATTAGAGGGGTTTTTTTATATATATTTTCCTTCTATTCGTGTGGAATTTTTGCCACTTGAATCGAATTTTCGAAAATTTGTGAAGAAATTTGAACTTTTTACCAAGGTTGTGAAGAGTCAGGCTAGGAATTATATAATATGATTCGATATATATATATATATATTATGTAATGATTATAAAGAAGCATTTGAATGTGATTTTAGGGTTAGAATTGAAGGAAACACTCAAAGAGAATGAATAATTTTTTGAGGAATGCAAACAAATATGAAAACTAAAGAGGATCCGTTCATCCAAAATATAAATGTTAAGGGAATTTTTACTTTTTATCCCAATATTATTTTTTTGGGGATTCGACTTTCATGATTTGCCCTATAAATTTGCCCTACCAAGCTTCGGTGGAAATACATGTATAATTGCACCATCACAAAAGATTTCATATCACAATAGTTTTATTAATTTGTATGGAGATTTTTTCCACTTTAAAGGGTATGATATACATTTTCAAATTTAATGTCTTATATATATGTTGGTTTAGACGTTTTCAATTGTACGATTTATCTAATTGTTGCAAATTCGATCTGTTATACTAAAAACTTATGACACTTCAATGGACAATGAGAACTATATATATATATATTTATTAATGAAGTTCAAGGTCCATGTTAGAAAAAAAAAAAAAAAACAAATCCAAATTATTAAAAAATATTTTAGAGTAATGTTGGAACATTTTTTTATTTGAGCATTCAAATATTGCAAGAAATGTGTTGTGTCACATGCGGGATTCAATATAAAAATAAATAAAAAATGATTCCAGTAACCTCAAGATAAAATTCAGGCAGGACGTCCTTGAAATTTTATGTTCGGAAGAAAAAAGAATTGAAATAACTAATTTCCAGAATTTTAACAAAAATATATCTTAAAATCGAGAGTTCAAAATTATATTATTAGTTTTTTACATCCCCAAAAATACACTCTAAGCGTACAAAACTTACTATCTCCGGCTCACATTAATGTATGTTTTTTAGATAGAATTAAGATGCAAATATTTTGATGAATATACCCCTCCCTCTTAAGTGCATAAGGCGCGTATTTGCTCCTATATCAGATGGTGCATGGGTGTCACGTGCCCGTCTATTTTTATTTTTATTTTCTGGCGATTTTTTTTAATTTTTTTTCGATTTTCTTTGTTTTTTTTCCAACAAAATTTATGCCATAAAATAAAATTAGTGAACCCTAAAATTAAAGTAAATTAATATAATTTGTTTGAATTAAATATAAATTTATACCCTAAAATGAAATTAATAAATCCTAAAAAAATACAAAATAAAACCCTAAAAACACCCCCAAAAAATACAAAAAACACAAAATTTTTCCTAAAAAAACCCCCCAAAAAATCCTAAAAAATACAATAAAAAACCCTAAAAACACCCCCTAAAAAACACAAAATATAACCCTAAAAGCACCCCCAAAAAACCCTAAAATACACAAAACAAACTCCTAAAACCACCCCCAAAAACCCATAAAATAAGTGGCAGACCCCTTACTATTTAATGACACAGGTGATACTTTTCGAATTTTGAGTGATACTTTTTAATATTACTGTTGATACTGATTTTACCGGATTTTTTTTTTACGGGTTGACCCACGAATTTGACTTGCCCTTCTGAAATAAGCCTTATATGCACATTGTGCATGCAAGTATTTGCCATCTTATTCATATATATTTTCTTTAAAAAAAATGCAAATTTCTCTGTCTCCATATATTTGTAGGGGGGAGAAAGTGTGAAAATATGTTATCCTACAAATATTTTGATACAGACTAAAAATTCTAAAATAACATTCATTTTGAAATGAGAAGTGAGTATTTTTGTATTCAATGTGTTACAGTGTTACATCATTTTGGTGTTTCCGACACCAAAATGGTGTAAGTTTAGTGTCAAATATATTTCCAGCTCTAGCTATTCAAATAAAAAATCACACCAAAAAAGGACATTCTCTAAAGCATTTTATTTTATTTTATAATATAATTATCAATATGCACACTAATGCATAGTTTTAACTCTTTATTTTATCTGTTTTTAATATTGAAATAATTTATTTATTTAGATAATTTACAAAATAATTCAAATTAAATAATAAGTCCATTTTTATGTACATCAATAAATAGAAATATTATTTTAAAATTATTTAATTAATATCTAATTAAAAAATAAGTGTGTTTTATTCATACCGAATCTAGTGTTACATACGTTTAGACATGTTAAAATGGGTTGGCGGGCCGCGGGCTCGTAAAGCCCGCCTTTGGCGGGGCAGGGCAGCTTAGGAGGGCCTGAATAACAGGGCCTTACCTGCATCGCCTAGGCCTGCGGGTTGGAAGGTTGGCCCGCAAGCTTTCGATTTTTTTTTTTTAAAATTTTTGATTTGGTAGTCTACAAAATCAGTTCAAGCGGATTATTTATAATGGGAAAGAAACAGACAAATCAGATGGACTTTTGTAAGAAGTTCATTTGGAGATGACGCGTCTACGACGGTGCATCAACCAGAAGATTGGGTAAAAGATATCATATGCAGTCTCATCCAAAATTTATCAACAAAAGTGATTATCGCTAAAGAAAAAATAATACTACACTGTGAGATTTCAAGTTTGAAAATCATTTTCTTTCCATTGATGCCCTCTTCTTTTCATTTTCTCACAAATATTTCATGAATTTGATGATATCATATGCAGTCTTATCCAAAATTTATCAACAAAAATAGGAAAACACACCCCTAAATCCAAAATGGAGTGCAATAAATCGGTTGTTTTATGGTGCTCTTAAGGTCATTGCCGAATCTTCTTCAAATGCTTAAAAAATGTGGGAATTGTGTTGGCTATTCACGCTAGAGAAAGAGGGGGAGAAAAGGGATTTCCGTGCTTGAGAGAGCGAGAGTAGACGGAGTGGTGTACTGTAATGTTCCTTAATTTAGGTTAGGGTAGAGCCCGCTCAAGCTTGCCCCGCCACAGGCTTAATTACCCGCTTAAGCCTGCCAGAAAAGAGTCCTAAAATTAAAAGCCCTACCTGTCTAAAAAAGAGGCGGGGACAGGCTAGCTCGATGGACCTAGCCCGTTTTGACAACTCTACATACGTTAGAGCAAAATGGTTCCAATTAGGAGTGTAATAGAGTAGAATCTACTCGTGAGCTATTCGGAGTTGACTTGATGAAAACTTGAATATCAACTTAACTTAAGTCGAGTCAAGCTCGAGTTTGAGCTACTCAATAGCTTGTACCGAGTTCAAAGCTCGACAATACTAGACTAGACAGGCTCACAACCATTATTAAGCTTGAAGCTAATTATAATTTTACCCTTAATATTTTGATCGTGTATATATTTATATGCTCTAAAAAATAATGAAATTAGTTTTATTTTAAATTATTTTTTATTTTTTAATATTAATACATTACCCTGTCGAGCTTCAAGTTTTTTAGTCGAATTCAAGCATGTGATTACTCAACTCGACCTAGTTCCAAATTTAGTGTTTTTAGTGTTGGATTAGAGATGGTTCAATTTAACGAACATAAGTACATTAATTAATTAACCCACTTGTGTAAAGTGACGCATGCCACCATGAACTTCATTCGATCGATGCACGAATTTCAAATTTTGAAGTGAAATCACGTACGAACATTTAAATCAAACGGTAGAGGTTTTCCAATATTAATTTATTTGGTTCGAGATTTAATCAGTTGGTCATTGGTGCATTCAGTATCCCGTAAGATGCACAAATGATATATTATATATATGAATTTTTTATTCAATAGGTGTACAGAACTCTTAAACAAAAACTCCTGTGCATAAGGTGCATGGGTCGGCCCATCAGACGGACCCGCTCCGATCCGGGCCGACCCACATCTGACCCGCGCAAAAAAAAAAAACTCGCCACTCATAGTACCAATTCAAACACTAAATAATATCAATTCGTGTTTTTTTTATGTTTTTTAGGGTTTTTTTTTTGGGTGTTTTTAGGGGTTTATTTTATGTTTTTGGGGGTGTTTTTAGGGATTTATTTTGTATTTCTTAGGGTTTTTTGGGGGGTGTTTTTAGGGGTTAATTTTTTTTTAAGGTTTTTTGGGGGTGTTTTTTAGGGGTTTATTTTCTATTTTTTATGGTTTTTTTGGGGGGTGTTTTTAGGGTTTATTTTGTGTTTTTTTATAATTTATTTGGGGGAATTTTTTAGGGATATATATGTGTTTTTTTTAAGAAAAAATAAAATGAAAAACAGAAAAAAGAAAAAGAAAAACAGAAAAAAGGCAAAAGAAAAAGAAAAAAAAAAACGCGGGCGCGTGTACGCGCGTGGGTCAGCCTGGGTGCACGTGGGTCACGCCTGATTCGGTCGCATGGGGGAGGCTCCTGTACAGGAGACCTCCCCGAACTCTTATATCAAACACATATTTTCAGTATTAAAAGTGATACTTTTCAATTAGGAGTGTGCAA
This sequence comes from Perilla frutescens, assembly GCA_026008535.1. Lineage (NCBI taxonomy): Eukaryota > Viridiplantae > Streptophyta > Magnoliopsida > Lamiales > Lamiaceae > Perilla > Perilla frutescens. Next base: position 39,384,138 of record BRKX01000012.1, read on the forward strand.
ATGGTTAGTTTGGTCCAAAAATGAGTCAAATTAACAAAACCAAATAAAAAATTTCTTAAAAAAATTCAAACCAAACCAATCAAAATAATATATATAACCGAACCAAACCAAATCATAATTTCTTGGTTAGTTTGGTTTGGTTTTTGATTTAACCGAATTTTTAATGATTATTTTTTTTTCCGAAAAAATTATATCTAAAGAAAATAACATGCACTCAATAGATAACAAATGATATATTAAATAAGTAAATGTTTTAAAAATTCTAAAACTAGAAAATTGAAACTAAATATTAGAATTACTAATGTTATTTAGGTATATAGTACCTTTTAAATTTATTAATTTAGGTATAATTAATATTAGAATTATAATATAGTATATATGTATTTTGGTTGGTTCGGTTTTAATCAAAATATTTTTTACTTAAACCGAAACCGAACAAAAACTATATTTTGATTTTAATATTCAAAACTAAATCGAAATTAAAGAAAAAAAGAAAAAACCAAACCAACTCAACCAAATAGCTCGGTTTGGTTCGATTTTTTTTTTGTTTTGGTTTGGTTTTGCACATCCCTATTTTCAATCCAAAAAATGTAATAATAATTACAATTAAAAATGACACCATTCCTTTTTTAGCTATAATTTTCAGTAAAATAAATGTGGTAACTTTTCAGTATTAAAATTGGTATTTTGAGTATTATAAATGACATTTTCCCATTAATTTGATACAAAGCTTATATATAGTTGGTGTACGCAAGACTAACCCATATAATTTTATTTGTTATAAATTATAACTGTGGAAAAATGAAGAAAGTTATTATAACAAAATAGAATTAATTTATAAATTTTGTGAATTACAGAAATTCCGATTTTATTCATTTTTGCGTTAATTATATCATACGGTTGTGATTAATGATCATTGAGGTTAAGTCCGAAAATGCATTGATTTCTACACTATATGCAACCGAATCTCATTTCCAAAGAAAGCATGAGAAACTTTTGCTAAAGTTATTCACAATTATTAATAAAATATTACTTAGTGGATTGAACTTAATACACAAATATTATTTCCAAAATTGGAAATGAATTTAGGTGGGGAAATAATTTGGCAACTATTTTATTATTAAATATATAAAGATTTTTTGATAAGCAATTATCGTTGTTCTAATTAAGTTAATTATCTCTATATAATAAATTATAAATACATGATAATTTCGTGACTAGCTAGTCTTGGTGAGTGTAAAGATCCAATTCTTTGTTGTGAAGGAAAATTGGGAAAATGACCATCACCGAAATGTTTTGTTTTGTTTTTTTAGCCTCACCGAAAGGTTAACTAGCAATACTATTTATTGTTTTCTTCAAGATTATCAGTAGTCTTCAAGATTTAATCAAACTTTTTCTGATTCGATTCAGATCAATTTTTTGAATATATGTGATGTATACAATATATCTTTATCTATGCACTTTCTCTCTAAACACTCAAACGGTGAGTATTACTGAATAAAAGGAAAAAAAATCGTATTCATGACCCCCTTTTCCCACTAAAAACAAAAACAAAAAACAAAAACCTCCTTAATTTGTACGATATAAATAAATATATTTCATTCAAATAAGTATTAAATATTGAGCCACACGCGGACCACATGAAATTTCTTATTATACTCTCTGTATTACACTTCGTGATGCACTTTTAAATTACGAGTAATTCTTGTATTTTTTTTCTTCAATTTTATTTTTTTGCGATTTAGTTTAATTTTATGATTGTTTCTTAGGGTTCACCCCATCCAATTAGGGTTTATAATTATTTTTTAATATTGAATTTTCACTTTTCAATTAATAATTCATAATTATGGTTGATTTTTTCAAAATTATGTTTTATAATTTTTTAATTCATTTTTTTTTGATAAATGTTAACTATGATTATTTATATTATAATTAATTTTTATTTTATAATAAATATTATTAAAATTATAAATCTAATAGTAAAATACGAAAAAGTGCAATATGAAATGTGGACTACCTCATTTCGTAGTTTTCTTGTCATATGAGATTTCATGTTGCACTCTCTTTGTTTCATTTCATGTCGCACTTTCAAATTATGAGTTTTCTCGTATTTTTTTCTTCAATTTCATTTTTTAGTTTTATAATTGTTTATTGTGGTTCAACCCACCCAATTAAGATTTTTAATTATTTTTTAATATTTAATTTTCAGTTTTCAATTAATAATTCATTATTATGGTTGATTATTTCATAATTAAGTTTTATAATTTTATAATTATTTTTTATTGATAAATATTGACCATGATATTTATGTTAAAATTAAATTTTATTATATAATAAATATTATTAAAATCATAAAATTAATAATAAAACACGACGTGACATATGAAGGAGTGAAACATGGGATAAAATCCCCTAGTCCACTTTTCATGTCTCACTATTGTGTCCCACAATAAAATTTAATATTTTAAAAATATTTATTATAAAAATAAATTTTATTATAGTATTATAAATCATAATCAACATTTATTGCTAAAAATTAAAATTTTTAAAAATTATATATCCTACTTTTGGAATAATCAACCATAATAATCAATTATATTAACTAAAAAATAATAAATAAATATTAAAAAATAAATACAAACCCTAATTGGGTGGAATAAACCCTAAATAGTAATTATAAAATTAAACTGAACCATAACAAATTGAAATTGAAGAAAAAAATTGACGAAAATCGAATAAAAATCAAAATGGAACACCAAATGGGATAGAAAAAAGTGGGATAGAGGATTTCATTTGGTGAAACATAAAATTTGCACCGCTTGTTTGTATCGCTTGGGTATAAACTCTAAAGTCATTAATCTGGACCTTGAGTGATTTATTAATATATTTTCTATTTTCTTATAAAAATTACATTGTAGAAGTTTAATGCTTTTTTATATATTAACGCACACATGACTTAACACTTCTAAATACTTATAAATTAGTATACCGTTTTAAAAATGAAATGAATTGAGATGAGGGCTTAAATTTTTGAAGAATGATTAAAAATGGTGCACTAGTTTAATATAAAAAAATTAAAATACATTTAAAATGGGCCTAAAAAATATTATTCTTCAAAATTACAAATTTTATTTGATATCTTCAACTTCACAAAAAAAAAAAGAAGAAAAAAATACATTCTAAAAGATTTTAAAAGAAACAAAATTTCTTAAAAAATATTATATGCGAGGTTCAAAATAAAAAATATCATTTAAAGATACTTTTTTCTAACATTTTTTTGAAGAAAATTCACTAATATTTTTTCAAAATCAATATATTCTAGCAAATGTTTTTAAATGCGGTTCATTATATCATAGGCCAGATGGCCTAATCGAGTAGATTAATTCATTCATAATTTGATTGATGATCTAATGCAAAATTATTATTTATGTTGGATTAAGAGGTCTTTTTTTTTTTTGTCGAAGGTATCCCGCAGCCGCTACCGAGGTGCGCACTGGGTAAATCCCGCCCCTGTGTAACAGCCTGCAAACCACACAGGGAAGGTAAACTACACTTGGCAAGCCAGGTATGACAGACTCACACATAGTGTTGTTGGTGGGATTCGAACTTGAGACATTTGGCCTAAAGATATCACCACTCCACCACTAGGCCATCCCCAAGAGGACAAGTCTTTTTTTTTAATAATACAAACATTTGTCTTGTTGGAAGTTGAAACGTATAGTGGTCAAAATCAATCAAATGGTACCATGTTGTATTAATGCCCATATTCAATTCCATATTTATAATTTTGTTGATATTTGATTGTATTAGTTATTTTCACTATATTTTTATTGATAAATTGTAATAAGGAGTTGATTATGTATCATAAATGAAAATACAAATAAAATTGTAAATATTGTTTAAATAAAATAGAATATGCCTTGTCCTGGAGTATCAATGACTTAAATGTAATTTTTTTGTTTGCAATATTTTTTAATTAATATTTTTAACATGTTTTTGTCGATAAATAAATAAATGTTGAACTATTTTTTTTTACTCACACACCCGGCCTATGATATTGAGGAGATTCGAACCCATGATCTTTGGTCTCCAAACAATCTCACTCCACCACTAAATCATTCACACCGGGACAAATGTGGAACTACTTTAACTTGACATATTTAGATTATAGACTTCACAAATCTATGATCCCAGTTTCTAGTAGGATGTACTAACAGAATGATAAATTAAAGATTCATAATATCATATTTTAATATTTTTCAAGGGTAAAGATATATGTTATATATATATATATATATATTGATTCGATGAAATATTATGTCATAAAAGTTTGGGTTAAATATATTTCATTGTCTTTACTATATATTAATTATTTTTTATTGGCTAAAATTCAATTTTTTAAAATTAAAATATATTAATATAACTATTACTATTATAAAATATAAAAATGGTGCACCTATAATTTTGAGGCCCCTGTGCGGCTCACCTCTCGCACGGCCTTATGATTGCCACTGATTATAGTTAAAAACATTTTAACACTTTGTGTGGAATTAACTCGAAAAAATAATAATCAAGAGACACATGCTCTTATATCTTAATGCAAATGTAATCTGATTAGTCTTATTTTTAACAATAGTAAAATGTGTATATAGCACTAAATTTGATCAGTTTATTATATATATGATATATCTGTAATAAATTAAAAATACGTACAAGGTTGCACAAAAAAGTCTCTTACACACACACACACATAATATATATTATAGATATATTTATTTATTTATTTGAAGAAATTTATAGATATATTTATATAATAATTATTTAATAACGTCAATTCATTAATTTTCTTGTAGAGTTAAACAAATTTATTGTGCATAGTTATATAACCTCCATTTATTTGTATTTGTGTTATACACTCACACAAGCATTTACGTGAATATTGCTAATTAACCTTGGGGGTTTAACCTTTGCTCTAATATTCATTTATTTCTAAAATTTGAATTTATCTTGTTTACTTTCGACAAAAAGAAATCCTCAAAAAGAAAAAAAAAAAGTTTTGCACTTTATGTTAAGACTAAATCAATCTTGTGGAAACCTCCGCCACAGAGTTTTGGACTAGACATGATAACACTGATGATCGAATTGACACATTTTTGATGGACACACACATCTCATAATTATATATTCAGAAAATTTCATAAAAAAATCAGAAAATTAGCTAAATTCGCATAGCAAGTTTAATTTATTTTATTTTATGATTGTAGATCACAATTCATAGATATGGAATATCCATGACTTAATTCCAAGCATCTCCAACGTGTGAATTCTGCATGAAAATATTGCAATTTTAACATTTAAAAAAGGAGAAATATCAATCCAAGGCTCGACAGATGATTTATCTATTGATATAGAGCCTAAAAGATAGATTCTATCTATTTAAGGCTTGAAAGATCTAAAACTATCGATTTAATGCTTGAAGATTTAACGGTGTTAAAACTCCATTCAATAGGAGGTGATGTCGCAGTTAAATATCCACATCATTTTTATCCTAAATTAAATTAAATAAAAAATCTAAATTTACATTAATTAAATTAATAGAGGGTTTTATTATATTCTGTAAATTCAATCTCTACTTAATTTAATCAGAGATTCTTAGAAGTTTAAATTAAATTCAATGTTTAGCTAAATTTAGTATGTAATTGTAATACTTTGTTTTCGATCACAATAATAAATTGATATAGTTATTTTTATTTTTATTTTCAATTTTGATGGGGAAATGATTATTTTAAAAATAGATATGGAAAGAGAATAAAATTTACATTAATTAATTTATTAAATATTTCAATAACATTTAATAGTTTGTGATGAAATTAAAATCATTGTTGGAATTTGTTGCCCAAATTACTAAAAATAGAAGACAGTTTGTAATGTTAAACTCAATGTTAAAGATAGTAATTTTTTACTACCTTAACAAAAACAGCAATGGATTAAAAACAGAATTGCATGAAGATAAATTTTAAATCACACACAACATGTATGTGATTGTCATATGGCGAAATTAGGCCTACACAAGCATAAACAAAATAGTTGAGTATGTTTGAACAAATGTTCCCAACACATCAACAAAAGTACATGAACCTAAATCTAGTTTTTGACTAAATTAAATTCAAAACAACAAATTAACCTACCAGTTAATTTGTTCACAATGCATCAACGATTCCTAGTTTTGATCTCTTCTATCTAAACTAACTCGAACAATCTTATCATAAGAATTGATTGGACGAAGAAAACATGTAAAGAAGAAGATAGAACCCCAGAAATCTAGTTGTATAAAAGGTGACTTGAGCTCTTGATCTTCTCACTCTCAAGGTGATATCTTCTCTGCTCGAATACCTCTTCAAATGAGAATTCAGTTCTTTAAATATCTTCACTTGGATCGGTTTAGAAAGCCAAGTCATCTTGTCAATCATGGATTGTAGATAACCGCCACCACTACACTATTTTGGAGAAAACCGTCTCCTTGGTGTGGCTGGAAGCATAACCCACGTTCTTCACCATTTTCCTATAATTCCAGCAAGACATTTTCTGAAAAAGAAAACGGTTAAATACAAGATAATTAAAGACCTAAAAATAGGAGATAAAGTTTGACTTATTCAAACTCTTATTTAAATATTAATATATCAATCATATATATCCTTTTATTTGAAATTCGTGGATATATATAATTTGAGATATACAAAATAATTATAACTTATTAGAAATAATAAATCCTAAAATCTAGGAAATGTTAAGATTACGGATGTTATAGACAATGTTACGAGGATTCAGTATGACATCATGTTTAACATTAAACTCAATGTCATACCCCACGTTACAATCATAATAATTAATTATAAATATAATCACATTTAATTAATCAAACAAACAAAGATGAATTTCAAACTAAAAAATAATGAGACCCGAACGACAGAAAGTTATAGTTTTTATTTGACGAAATTTAATTAAACCCCATGTTTAATTTAATTAAAATAATTAATGTGAATTTTTTCTTTAATTTAATATATGATTTGGATATTTAACGGCCACATCACCTTTCGTTAGATGGAATTTTAACACCGTTAAATCTACAAGCCTTAAATTGATAGTTTTAAATCTTTTAAGCCTTGAATCGATAGAATCTATTTTTGACTACAAAAAAATCGGTGATTAGCGACGGAATTTTCCGTCGTTATCAGCCGACGAAATTTCGAGTTCTATATTGATGGATAAACCATCTTTTAGGCTTTAAATTGATAATTCTCCTTTAAAAAATTATCTCAACTTCAACCACTCATGCATGCCAACTAGCACCAAAATAATATTCTCCTAAATTCTATTCACAAATGTGAACTAACAATATTCTATAAAATATTTCATTTACAAATTAAATATTGGCACAACTAATTCACGAACCAACATTTAGGGTATTATTTGATGTTGCACCAAATTAGTGCAGAGTTGGAGTGAAATGGTATAAATTTTAAAAAATTATTGATGTGATATAATCTATACGGTTCTATAGTGTCCGAATGGAGAGTAGAAGTTTTTCACCGCGAGTTCGATCGATATACCTATTTTTTTCATTACATTTTAATATTTAAAATTTTTTATAGTAGCATATTATACACGGTAACTTCTTGTTTACGCATGAAAATAGTACCATAAATTAACCATTGAAATCGTACCACGCAAGTAATATTTTAAAAAAATTATCCACGTAGTACGATCTCAAGGGTTTGTGAGTGCTATCCGCATGGGTAGACAAGAATTTTCCATTATACACCGTGTAGAGGCAAACCTAAAGTCTATTACGTGTGACACATTTTATTAAGTTTGTGAATGCACGTATGTCCTTTATATATAAAATATAAATTGTATTTTAACCCAAGTGCTAATATTCATGTGGGAATGCCAAACACGGAAAACGTGAAAAACCTATGGGGAGAGAGAGAGAGAGAGAGAGAGAGAGAGAGAGAGAGAGAGAGAGAGAGAGAGAGAGAGAGAGAGAGAGAGAGAGAGAGAGAGAGAGAGAGAGAGAGAGAGAGAGAGAGAGAGAGAGAGAGAGAGAGAGAGAGAGAGAGAGAGAGAGAGAGAGAGAGAGAGAGAGAGAGAGAGAGAGAGAGAGAGAGAGAGAGAGAGAGAGAGAGAGAGAGAGAGAGAGAGAGAGAGAGAGAGAGAGAGAGAGAGAGAGAGAGAGAGAGAGAGAGAGAGAGTAGGGCTGTAAATGAACCAAATAGTTCGTGATACACTCGGCAATCGATTCGAAAAAAGCTCGATCGAAACTTAATTATTTAATAAATGAATCGAACTCGAACTTTTTTTCGAGCTCGACAAAATAAACGAGCCGAACTCGAACCTAAGGGTATTCAGCTCGCTAAGTTCGCGAATAGTTTGAATTCGAATATAATCGAGCCCGTTCGCAAACGTGTTCACGAACACGTTCATGAACTTCTATTAACGAATATGTTCGCGAACCCCTAATCGATCAGGATCACGAACATGTTCGCAAACATGATCACGAATCAATTCGCCAACCTATAATCGAACCCTAATCGAGCTTGTGTTAAAAAAAGCTAAAAATATTGATTTTTTGTTGTCATCAAGGATGGAACACTGGTCAAAATAAATTCACAAATAATTAACATCACCCCTTAACCACTAGGCTAGATTACAATTTTATAAATTTAAAATCCTTTTTTTATAATCTCGATCAATATACATTTATCATTATTTAAGCATAATATATTAATATATATTCTCAATATATTATACACACACACACACACACCTAGTATCACCCGATAATCGATAAAAATAATAAATTGTGTTTGATAACTTTGTTAGCTCATTTAATATGTTTATTATTATTACCTTATTATTCATGATTCATGAAGTGCAAAAGATTACATTTTCTATTAATATGATTCATATTTACCGAAATTTAGTTAGACTTATGATTAAATTTTTTATTATGAAAAAATTTACTAATTTGAATATCAATATATAATCTCAACAAAAAATTATATAAATCAAAGTACAAAACATAATATAAATATATATTAATATATATATATATATATATATTCTCAACACAATATATACACACACACATATACACATCTAATCTAATATCACTTGATAATTGATAAAACTAAATAAATAATAGTTTGTAACTATGATATAGTTGTTAGTCAAAGAAACTTAAAGAACATACCAATATTAACTTTATTAACTCAGTTAATGTGTTTACTACTTATTAGTTATTACTAGTTTATTAGTTATTGATTCGTGAATTACTATAATTCAACCAAGAATAACGGAATATACAAACTTTACAAAAATTAAGATTATCATAAATAAATAAATTATATTTACCAAGATTGAGTTTGACTTATAATTAAATTAACTAATTTGTATATTAATATATATTCACAACAAAAAAATTATATAAATCAAAGTACAAAACATAATATAAATATATATTAATATATATTCTCAACACAATACATATATACACACATATACACATCTAATCTAATATCACTTGATAATTAATAAAACTAAATAAATAATAGTTTGTAACTATGATATAGTTGCTAGTCAAAGAAAATTAAACAACATATCAATATTAACTTTATTAACTTAGTTAATATGTTTACTACTTATTAGTTATTAATAGTTTATTAGTTATTGATTCATGAATTACTATAATTCGACCAAGAATAATAGAATATACAAACTTTACAAAAATTAAAATTATCATAAATAAATAAATTATATTTACCAAGATTGAGTTTGACTTATGATTAAAATAACTAATTTGTATATTAATATATATTCTCAACAAAAAAATTATATAAATCAAAGTACAAAACATAATATCAAGCTTTTACCAAACTTATTGCGAACTTTTATCGAACTATTTGTGTAACGAACTCTCGAGCTTTTAGCAAACTGTTTGTTGAACTTTAATCAAATTCTTTATCGAACTTTAATCGAACTCTTTATCGAGTCGATCTCGAGCCGAACTCGAATCGAACTCGATCAAAGTTTTTTTATTCAAATCGAATTCGAACAGGAAATCAAAGCTCAAGTCGAATTCGAATTCGAACTCGATCCCAATATAAATAAACGAATCCGAATTCGAACCTGAAGATATTCGACTCGATTCGGTTCGTTTACAGTCCTAAGAGAGAGAGAGAGTTTTATGCTATATATCATCGCCGTACTCATAATTCATATCAACAACTGAAATTTTAAATAGTAAAATGATATTTACATAATAGTTTAAACTGTTTAGTGTATCAATATATATGGAGGGTATGAGAATAAATTCATAAATCATAATATATACTAAATGTGCATATTGAATGAAATAAAATTACTGATAGTATAGAGCCATTTTATGCAATATCATCAATTCATGTAAAATGGATATGATATGTATCATGTCAATAAATACGCATAACTTTGGATGGGTATTGTGTAGTAAAAAAATAGAGTTTAGTACCAAAAAATGTACTAACATTTGTCATTTTTTAAAAATGTCATGACCTTCAACTCTTTAATAAATTTGTCCTTGGTTAAAAAAATCTTGCACCGGAATGATGAGATGTGATGTCAGATTCATGTGTGGAATTCTATATTAACTGAATTTAAAAAATGATGTACCAAATTTGTGAATTTGTGTGAATCTAATGTGTCATCCCCTAAAAAAAATCAGGATTTAGGGAAGGACATTAGCGATGAATTAGAATTCGTCGCTAATAATGACGGACTAACGATGGTGTATCCGTCGTTAATGATTTCAGGTGTAGACTTTGATGAAAATGGTTGCACTTAAAAATTACGACGGATTACCGATGAACTTTTTGTCACTATAGTTAACAACGGATTCATTCTGTCGTTATAATATTTTATTTAAATTATGATTTATTTTTAGTATCTAACGACGGACTAAATCCGTCATTAACAATTTCTTTATTTATTTTTTATTTTTAATATTAACGATGGACTGTGTCAGTGGTTAGTATTTAGTTAATTATTCTGATTTATTTTATTTAAATTATGATTTATTTTTATTAACTAATGACAGACTAAATCCGTCATTAAGAATTTATTTATTTATTATTTTTAATATTAACAACGGACTTTGTCCGTCTTTAGTACTCCGTTCGTCCCAATAGCAAAGTCCACCTTTTTATTATTTGCTCTCTCTATTTTAATAGAAAGTGGACCTTACTATTGGGACGAAGGTAGTATTTTATTTAATTATTTTGATTTATTTTTTAAATTTAACTACGGAATTTCCGTCGGTAGTCCATCGCTAAAAATTTCAAAATTGGGATATCAATTTCCCATTTTCTTCGTTCGTTTCACAATCCTAACTCCACCTAAGCATGAAGCCCAGCCAATCGTCTTCCCTTGCCGTCGCACCCAATCGCTGCCCTCACCCTCCTCTGTCTCTCTCGTTTCTTTCTCCTCTTTCTCTGTTCCTCTGCTCTCCCGTCCCTGCAGACATAGCCACCGACGCAGAGCTCGCTGCCGCCGTAGACGTCGCGCCGCTATGCAGTCGTCTTCTTCGAGACTCCCTCTCCCTCTTCCTCTCATCCCCCATTTCTCTCTCTCTCGCTCTCTATATTTGCCATCACCACCGCCCCCGCCACCGCAGTCTTCGGCTATCCACCCTCACTTACTCTCTCTCTGGTGTGTGTGTGAATATGTGTGTATAGTGTATGTGTTTGTGTGTGTTTCTGATTTTACAAGTGTTTTTTATGATAGTTGACGCCAGCAATGTAAATGCCGATGAACGTTACTGCTAGCTACCGAAGAAAGGTTAGTTCATTTTTTTGCATTTTTTTGAGAATTATATTTGTATGTGCATATATTGGTTAAGTATGAAAATTATTGAAATCTATCAATTATGAAAACTATGCTAAATATGCAATAGTTAATTAGTTATGTGTTTATTTGGATCTATCAATTACTAAAATAGAGTTGAATATGCTAATTATGAATAAATAAACGTGTAAAATCACTTTGAATTGACAAATTCATTAATATTTATGAGGAGTTAGTCATTTGTTGATTTTAGTTTTAATGATTTTAAGAAGTTGGGAATGGATATGTGTTAGCAGTGAGGATATTCATGTATCGTTCATGTATCGACAGTCATGACTCATATATTAAAGAGATATAGATCCAACTAACATTAATTGGAAGCTGGTGCCAGCTGCTACGGAAGATCAATATTCTGAGGATTTCAAGGTATAATTTATTTTTCAATTTGAGTACTTAGTTAAAAAATCAGTTAAATTGCTAATGCTGCTTGTTTCTTATGTAGAAATTGTTCACATGGGAGCCTCATTTGGATGAGGTGGTGCGTCATCTGTGGTTCTCAAATGTGACTGAGAGATACATAAATATAATATGATTCACACCATAAAAAAAACACAGGAACGGGAAGAGGCCGGTATTTGTCTCTCTAGAGGTGTGTCCTATTTGGATAGCTTTCTGAGAGACTGAGAAGTCGAAGAAGAAGTCTCGCATTAATTCAGAGAACAAGAGGTATGAGCTTGATGGATCAGGGATGAGCAGGATCAACGCATAAGGGAGGGTCCAGATGTGTAGTGCAGCACGGAGATGACTTGATAATTATTTATTCTATAAAAATATTATTTTAATTTATACAATTCATTTAAAATGTATTTAACCATTTGCACTTATGTTAATTGAGCAGTCACAAACTCAGGGACTCCCAGAGGAGCAGGTTGGGTGAGAATTATTTTTGAGACTCCACCGTGTTAAGAATGGAGTCTTCAATGATAAGAAAAGCGAACACCTTGATGTAAGTATTTAATTTATAAATAATTTTCAGTATAACAAATATTGTATATTTATTTAATGAATTCATATATGTTAACTTATTGTTGTGTTTAGGAGGAGGTGTACCGACGGACTGCAAAGTTAAGTCAGCTTCTTCCAGGCACCGATGAGATGCGCGAGGTGGACATGACAACCCTCTATCTAGACACGCTAAGAGGCATGAATAAGAAGAATCGTGTCTTCGACATTGGATCTCGGTCACACTTCTACAACGGCAACAACAGAGGAAACAATATTCATTTTGGAGCCACCTCGCAGTCCGTGTTTACGGAGGAGACCTTTACTCAGCGCATAGATAATATACGGGCCTAGATTTGGGATGAGGTGAGGTCTGAGATCAGAGACGGGATGAGGTCTAAGAGGCAATCGCAGATGGAGGCCCAAATGCAGGCCAAGCTACAAGCCCATATGGAGGCTCAATAGGCCCAGATGTATGCCCGATTCGGCCATCCCTGGCCCCACCCCCACTGCCCTCTAATGACTAAGTCATTTGTATTTGAATATTATTTGAATTATTACATTTTATTTGTGAATTTCTGATTGAATACTATGGATTTTTATTATTAGTATTTGATTTATAATATTCCCTTTTCAATTATTTATAGTTTTAAAATTTGAATTTAAAAAAAAAAGCTAGCTACGGAAACAAATTCCGTGAGTTAACGATGAACTTCAGTCCGTCGTTACACAGAATCCGTTTATTAACGATGGAATAAGGTCCTAGTCCGTCCTTACACCATCACTAGTAGGCCAGTAACGACACGGTGGTGATGAAAAAATCTACCGCTATAGATAACGACGGATCTAAATCCGTCGTTAAACAACTGTAACGATGAGAAAATCAACAACGGATCAAGTTCACCGTTAATCCACTGCTAAGACCCATTAGTAACGGAAATTCACTGTTTAGCGATGGAATGTTCCGTCGCTAATTAAACCCGCGTTTTTTGTAGTGATCTTAACACTGAATTTTTAGAGTAGAGATCAATTGTAGTATTAATTAAAAAATGAAAATTAAATATTAAAAAATAATTATAAACACTAATTGGGTGGGTGAAATAAACCCTAGATAAAATTATAAAATTATGCTAATTAAACCTAATTAAAGAAATTAAAATTGAAGAAAAAATGAAAAAAAAAGTAATAATTTTGAGATTTTGATATACGATTGATACATACAAGTTGGGACTAAAGAATTTCAAGTGGAATTTTGAACACTAGGACAAAGTTTTAAAAGACCTTGAAAGGTAATTTCTTTGTTAAAATATTTTAAAAGTTATGGGTACATTATTTTTTAATACATTTACCCTACAAAAATCTGTAGTAATTAGAAAATATAATTTAAAATGGGAGGATTATATTCTGTGCGTCGATAATGGGTGGATGCACTATGAAAGAATATATATATAGTTTGTGGTGTAAAAGCGTGTTGCATATGTGGGGAAGATGTATAAATGTGTCAAACCCTTTTCTTGTAATATTTCAAATTATCTATCTATCTATCTATCTATCTATATATATATATATATATATATATATATATATATATATATATACACACACACACACATTATATTCTAGGAAGACTTGAGACAAACACAAGCATAGTCGGCTGTTCCACTGTTGAAAGATTCCCCATATCCAGACTTCATTTGTTGACCAACAATCCTTTGAAGAAACACATTAATATATTATATTTCATATTTTTTTCTCTTTTTTTTCTTTTTAAATTAAAAAGTTAGATTTTGTGATACAAAAATATAAATATCATTTTCAGCCACGAATTCTTTTTCACTTAATTTACACTTACTGCAATTGTTCGTATCATTCAAGATTAGGTCATAATATATATAGTTAATTGGGGTTAGTAGCAGAATCATAAATTTTTCATGTGGAGCATATATATTATTCTTCACTAATATAAAACCAAAAGCTTACCCCCCCACCCCATCATAAAATACTGAAAATCGAATATCACTAATGTTTTATAGGCCCTACATGTCGCCAGATCCTCTGTTGCATTTTGTGTTACATTTGATATTGCATAACTATTTATTTTTTAATTTTTTTTAATATACCCTAATTGAAGATGGATGAACCCTAAATAGAAAATTTAAATTAAAATAAAATATAATAAATTAAAAATAAAAAAAATAAATTTTTTAAAAAAATATTGAAGAGTTGCAACAGGTGATCCCATTTCACATGTCGAATGAGATTTTCTCAGTCCAGTTAATGTCTCTGTTACGTGGTTTAAATTAAAAACTATTATGCATGAACATATTTAACCTAGAGCATATACCTTCGGATAAAGACTTTGGATTCATCTATCATACAAAAAAGGGCCATACTACCAAACATGCATAGACCGTGTGGTGTCGTCCAATTTAATATAACCAATTCAAATCTATAAGATTAATTATAATTATTAAAGAAAAAATATTCCTTCGGCTAAGAAAATGAAAAATCATTTATGCATAACTATTTTTTTTCTTTCACATATAATATATAATTTAATACGAGAATATAAATCAATTAACGCTATAAGGAGGTGATTGATACGATAGATGAAATTACATATGAATGGAATGATGGTTTGAGTGGAATGATGATTCATATATCTACGGAATAAAGAGCATAATTAAATATCATTTTTTTTATCTTATATAATGAATATTTTATGTACTTTTAGATTTTTTTATAATTGAATAAAGTGTATGTAGCTGCTAATAAATATCAACACATGCCTCAATGAATTTTTTATATATATAAACATCATTTTTCTTTTTTAGTATGTGGTTTCTTTTTTCTTTTTTTTTTTAGCAAATTATAATTTATTTATTTTATTGAAAAAATTTATTCTGAAGTATTTAATTAATCAATATATAATAATTTGTATAAGTAAATAAAAATATTTTTACTTCATAAAAAAATAGTTTAACATTTCAATTTTTCATTTGAATATATTAAATTAGATCAAATACATAAATATTTTATATTGTATTATAATATATTTTTATGTTATATTTATTTTGGTATTACTTTCATTTTTCTTCAAGAAAATTATAAAGGCTATCAAGATTTGATTTTAACAAATATTTTTAAATTATTTTTTGTAAATAAATAAATAATATAAAAATAATTATGAAATAATAATAATAATAACTAATTATTTAATCTTATTTTTTATTTATTTTCAAAATATGATAAAATTATATTATAAGACATGATTATTTGTAAATATATCATATTTTTTATCAATGAAAATAGCTAAACCCATTGGATGTAATGACTCATTCCCATTCCTGATTTTGAATCATATCAGTCGTCGGAATGAGAATAAACATAAGAAATGATAATTATATTACTTTCATTCCACCATGTCAATCACTTCCTAAGCGGCATTCATAAAGCACTAAATAAATGCTATTTTACTATTATATAAAAATCACCTAGATAGAGTTTTAATTTAATAATTAACAATTTAATGATAAAAAAATTACTAAACTTTCGGTCAGACTGTTTAAGGTGTAATATTGAATTTGAGATACTTATAATTTTGGTGGTGCTTTTATAATCTAACAAATTTTGACATTGTCTTATAAAACTTCCCCAAAAAATTATATCAATGGTTTGTATTTGTAATAATTGTGTTTGTGTGTGTGTGTGTGTGTGTGTGTGTGAGTGTGCATGTATGTATGTATGTATGTATGTATGTATAAAAGCATAATTCGATTCTCGCGACTATGGAATATTATAGTAAATAGTTAAAACATTTTTTTTTCTATCTACGTACTTTTATTTATTTTTTCATCTTTTGACAACGAAAAGGGCTCAGAGTCTCAGTAGAAATGAAATCCTGCGAATTGAACTATACTAGAATATTTGGAACATTATTTATTATTATTATTATGAGAAAATAGGAAGTAACATTTTTTTCTTTCTCCAATTATTATGTTTAATTTATCTCTGATGTGTACTTTTTTATTTTTATACAGTGCATATTGCTTACGCGCGCGTACATAAATAGATGTACATGTGTATGTATGTATATATATAATATGATGTACGTACAAGTGTGTGTATATATATATATATATTCTAGTAAGCAAGCCCCACACGTTGTCCAGAACATGCAATAATATCTCACATCCACTTTGGAAGATCAAAAAAGGAGAAGAATAGCAGAAGCAAGACTAATTTCTTCATCCATCATCAACTCTTTCTTTGAAAATAAAAACCAAACACAAACATTCAAATAATGGAAGGGGAAGAAAGAGGAGCGCTGCTGCCCATTTACGATCATCATCTCAACATCTCCTTTTCTGCCCCCCACCAAATGGGCTTTCTTCAATTTGAGGATCACACTGATCAGGTTTTAAGCTTCCTAGCCGCCACCGCCCACCACCCTCTTCAAGGCGGCACCACCGCCACCGCCGCTAAGCCAACCACCACCAATACTAATGGTTCCTTAGGGTTGAATCATAATGATGAACTTGTGAATAATAGACCCTCATGGGGTAACGACGACCAGGTAGTTGAGCTGTATATATGTGTGAATTAATTATTATTGTTTTGAATTCTTTCCTACTATTATTGCCTTTAATTACTACTTAATTGCTTCGGGTTTAAGATCCTTAATTTCCTTTTCTTAATCTTCTCTTTTTATTATATTAATTAATCTTTAATTAATTAATGTATGCTTGAACAGGTAATAGCTCTGGATCCCAAGTCAGTTAATGATGATAATTGCAGTACTGGTAATAACAACGAGGGAGGCCATTCATGGTATATATATATATACATATATATTCTCTTCCTCTTCGATTTATTTCTTAGAACCAAACGTGCAAGCTTCGTCCAACTAATTAATTAATCATAGACAGAGACGATAGCTTTCACCTTTTCTTAATTTTTAATTAAATTTTGAATTCTTTTGTATTATTACTCTTAATTCAACAATGATTACTCAAACCCTAAAGACCATTTTCACTTTTCAGAAGATTCAGGGGGCTCCCCTACTAATGTAGAGGGTTTTCAGAATATTAATTAATTAATTTCCAAGGAAATATATGGGGAATTTATATAAACTATATATATATATATATGCTTTTTAAATATCTTTTTTCTTTAACATATCTACTTCTTCAATTTATTTATTCATTGGTTTATCGTATATTTAGTACATAACATATGGAAAAAGAAACAAAACCACGTAAGTCCTAGCAGCTTTTTCTTAAATTGAAGCAGAATCATTGATCTATCATCAAAAGTGGAATATTCAATATTAATTGAATCTTTTTAGCACGAGATTCGTGTGTATATATATGTGTGTGTGTAGTTCTAATTAATCTCGTATTGCAATTTTTATAGCGATGATATACCTGGGAATTGAAACAAAACATGAAATTGAATGCCATATATAAAGAATTAATTGAGAGTATAGTACTGCTATATATTATAATAAAGAATTCAACTCAAATACTCTATCTAACTAGAAAAATAATAAAGGGGCTCGAGAGTTGTATATATACTATATAGACATAAAATGAAAAAAAAATCTGAATTTTTTCTCGTTATTTGTTTATGGTGCATGCCCATGCTATATATATATGAAGCTGCAGCAGTGAAGTCTGAGTAGGGGTACAAGTGCTGCTTCCACTACATCTCTCTCTGCTGTTTAATTCCACTGCATATCTATACATATCTAACACTCAATCTTATATATTCATTAATCAGAGATTTAAACTCTTAATTAATATTGATCATCGATCATTCATGTGTTTGTTGTGTACATGTTATATATAGCAAGCATGATTAATTAATTAATTAAATAATGATGTGGTGGTGATGCAGGTGGAGGAATGGTTTGGCTGCAGAGAAGAAGCAGCAGCAGGTGAAGATGAGGAGAAAGCTGAGAGAGCCAAGATTTTGTTTCCAGACAAGGAGTGATGTAGATGTACTTGATGATGGTTACAAATGGAGGAAATATGGTCAGAAAGTTGTTAAAAATTGTCTTCATCCAAGGTAATTCATTAATTACTACTATTTATTTATCTTTTATATATACTCCCTCCGTCCCAATTATATAGTCCTATTTCTCTTCGCACGTAGTTTAAAAATATTTATGAAAACAAGATATTAAAGTTAAACTTCCAATAACACCCTCATTGAATATTTATGACTTTCAACATTTAAGTTGTTATTTTTTTAATTTTCAAGATTCAACAAGGGTTTATTTGTACATTACAATGAAAATTAATAGTATTTATAGTAATGGGGCTATATAATTGGGACACCTCAAAATAGTAAAAGGGACTATATAATTGGGACGGAGGGAGTATGGGATTGTGCATAATAATATGTGGAATTAATTAGTATACATTTCATGAATAAGTGATACGTACAATAAGATACACTTTTGGGTTATGATGCCTCCAGCCAGCAAATTAAGAAACAAGTCACCTATTATCACATAATTAATCTTCACCAGTGGTGATGTATCTTCACACAGCTGATATCATTAATACTCAACAAATAAAATTAACCATATATACACTATTTATTTAGTTTTACATTATTATTTTGTCTTGTCTTGTACCTCACGGTTCTGCACAACTCACGTCATTTTTCATCTTGAAATTAAAATGATACATACAAGAAAAATAAAACATGCAATGAGGAAATATCTTGGACTAGAGGCTTTCAAATTTCAATGGTTCGGTTCCAACTCAAACCGAATTGTTGACCATTGTTACACACCGTGGTAACAAGCTTTGCTTTCGCTTCCAGATATATCAAACCGACAAATCAACTCTTAAACTGCTAGTTTTGAAATTTTACAATTTTTAATTTCATTTTTATGTAATAATTGATCTTTTTTCCTAAAAAATAATTATGTGCCCTAATTCATAAAAGTGAACCGTAATTCACATGTATAACATTAAACTAAAACACAATCAATTAAAATTGAAAAAATAAATGGAATAAAAATTAAAAAAATTAAAGTGTGTAGCATAGAGTGTTGCACAAATGTAACAAAGGTTTTCATCCTAAGTTTGTTCTAGTTTGTAAGATTTTAAATTTATAAATTTTAAAGTTATAATAATTTGTAATTTAAATTATATAAATCATTATTTATAAAACATAAGCATATACATTATTTTGCTCAAAAGACTCAAATAATACATTTAAGTTATTAAAATCGTATTTATATTTCATCGGGAAAAAAATAGCCGGTCGGGCAAATTGCACACCAGATCACCTGTTGCATTTTCTATTACATTTCCTATTCCAAGCCTTCATTTAAAAAAATAAAAAATTATTTTTTTAATTTTTAATTTATTATGATTTTATTTAATTAAAATTTTCCCTTTAGGGTTCATCCATCCCTAATTAGGGTATATTAATATTTTTTTAAAAAATTAAAAAAAATTCTAATTATGCAACACCAAATGGAATAGGAATTGCAACAGAGGATCTGATCCGGGCAAATTGGCCGTTTATATATAGAATCCGTTGTGACCAAAACCTTAAAATATATAAACGATTTGATTTTGTTGATTTAGCCTATTATGATTTTTTAAACCGACAATTTGATTTGAAACCTTTGAATCTTGAATTGTACAATGTACACTCCATTATAGCTTGTAAGGATTTCTTTTTTCTTTCAAAAGTTACTTTCTTTACGGTCAAAGAAGAAAATAAAAAACCCTACAAATTCAATAAAAAATATTGTATATATTGACATGAAAATGACGTCAACCCTAACAATTGATAAGTAAGATATATAAAGATAGTTCAAAGGTCACGAATTCGAATCTCCTCAATACCACAAGTCGGATGTGTGAGTGAAAAAAAAGATATAGAAAGATAGTTTAATATTACCAAAACAAGAGAAGATGATATTCATTGATATAATTTGTGATAGAGCACCGCTACCTCTCTTACTTATTACTCTTTTCGACCAAAAAACTATTGAAAACTCTGAGAAAATAAAGAAAGAATATATATATATATATGTATGTATATGTGTATCAATTCAATATAGATATAATCACTTATAAAAACTACATAATATTAAATATTCTTTGATAACGTCCCTGCCAATTTTTATGCAGTTTTTCATTAAAAAATTACTAAAAAGTATGGTGGTTTATTGGTGAAGAACTATTCATCCCCTCCCCCAATGAAAAAATTATGGTTTCGCCATGTGCGAGCAGGCGCGCGCACACACACACATATTGGTTCAAATGAGCACTGAGTTTGGTCTGAGAACATAGAGACTATTCTTATTTACTATAATTTTATTATTCATTTTATTATATTTTAGTGCTTATTTTTTGTTTTTATTTTTACTGATTGTCTTGTTGTATTTTAGTGCAAATTGTATTTAGTACTGTTAATTAGCACAGAAAAACACTAAGATAAGCAGTAAAATTGTAATAAAAAAATATAGTACCTAGTTCTCACACCAAACACAGTGTTCATTATAGTCAATCTATATATATATATATATATCATAATTATTGATTTATTATGTTAACCTGAGAAAATAATCTGCCATTTTATATATCCACAAGTTATCTTTAAGATATTGAAAAATTGATTTTAATTAAGTAAAATTAAGACAAAAAAATTATGCCTAAATATTTATATCATGAAAAATGATATAGTAATATTATTGTTTAAAAGACTACGTACAATTGCCTTATGAATTTAAAATAATTCTAATTAACAACTGGAGATACAGTATTCCTTTCTTTCTCCCAACGGTCGGTCCCCAAAATTCGATCATCGATATTTCCTTCACTAATTGCCCTGATTTGGGAAACAAGATCATATGATCGAAGATATATAAATGTATAGTAATTCATTTAAAATTTAATTATTTTGATGCAGGAGTTACTATAGATGCACTCATATCAATTGTCGAGTGAAGAAAAGGGTGGAGAGGCTGTCGGAAGATTGTAGGATGGTCATAACAACCTACGAAGGTCGCCACAACCATTCTCCTTCCGACGACTCCAACTCCTCCGAAAATGAGTACTCGTGTTTCACCTCTTTTTGATTTCATGCAAAATAAAAAAAGCCTATTTCTAATTATATATCTACCACACAGACGACATATACATGTGTGTGCATGAATGATATTACATTTTGGATATAGAGATTTTGTTTTTTAATTTTATTTTTTCCCCAATATATCTTAGCCTTTTATGGCTCGATCCTTGTGATTTTGTTATGTCGTGTGTAGCCGAACGGCTAGAATGATTGGATGGTAGACAATTTCTTACAT
The DNA here is from genome assembly GCA_026008535.1 of Perilla frutescens. Classification (NCBI taxonomy): domain Eukaryota; kingdom Viridiplantae; phylum Streptophyta; class Magnoliopsida; order Lamiales; family Lamiaceae; genus Perilla; species Perilla frutescens. Next base: position 39,406,360 of record BRKX01000012.1, read on the forward strand.
GAACGAACATATATTAGCTGGCTTGAAAGACGTGACATGACCTACCTAATTCAATTCTTTAATTTCTTCGATTTTGCCACTATTCCTTGCACTAATTTGGGATTATGTCATGTCTGAATAGATATAGCCAGGCTAATTAAGGGGAAATTCTATGCCGCGACTTATAGATCACTTCCATGTGTCACAATAGATTTATTGTGACACATGAAAGTGTCACAATAGATCTATCGCAGCACATGTAATGTGCCATGTGCTGCGGCATAGAATTTCCCGGCTAATTAAGATTTTGTAATTTACTTTTCACATAGAATATCTGGTTACACTCCTTGTTACATCTTTAAATTATAAGTTTTTTTTTAATTTTTTCTTCAATTTTTTTTTTGGCGATTTAGTTAAATTTTATGATTATTTTTAGGTTCATCCCACCCAATCAGAATTTATAATTATTTTTTAATATTTAATTTTTGATTTTCAATTAATAATTCTTTATTATTGTTGATTTTTTTCAAAATTATATTTTATAATTTTAATACTTCATTTTCTGTGTTGATAAATGATGATTATGATTATTTATGTTATAATTAATTTTTATTTTATGATAAATATTATTAAAATCATAAATTTGATAATGAAATACGGGGTGAAGCGCGGAAGTGTAATACAAAATTTCAACACTTTACTTTATGATGTGTTTACTATGATATATATATATATATATATATGGAGTGGATTAAAAATATACATTTTACTGGTGTGATAACTAGAAACTCATCTTATACCATTTAACTAAATGATGTAGATCTAATTGATAAAATTCAATGTCAAAGTCAAGGCGGCAAAAAAGGGGTTGGGGATATAATTGTCCAATTCATGTAAAAATGCCGATGTCATTACTTTTTTAAAAAGATCTTAAAAAAACTCTAAAAGATCATAACTTGCATGTTTCTAATCGGATCAACGTAAATAATATACCAAATTAAAGATTTTATTTCATGTTTTTTAATTCACAAGATTAGTCATGGATATGTTTGTGCAAAATAAATATGGACAAAAAATACATTTTTAATCGTATCCATTGCAAAATTGCTTTCGTTAGCTTTTAATAGTTATATTATTCTCAGGTAAGAGACATGATTTGTAGAATTTTATTTTAAACTCGTATCATGCTTACAACTGTACAAGTAAATTGTAGAATATGATGAAACGAGGTCAAACCTCATGGAAATTGATTTTTAACCTAATATATTCAACTACCACAACACCAACTCTTAGAGTATCTAGACCCACGAAACAAATTTGATTTCATTCAACAAACTAAACAAACAAATAGCTCAATTAAATAAAGACAAGAAAAAGTTCACACACACTTCAGGGGACTTAGACAAAAACAAGTGGAATGAGATAGACTCAAGGACATGGGCTCCCTGCTTCAATTGCTCAAATCTTCGGGTTATCACTAATCGATGAATTACTCAAGCTAGAAAGACCGCGAGTATAATTAGGATCATCTCTCGATCTCACCTAAATTGGGATGCAATTAAAGATGATTATCTCTAACACATTTCTAGAATGCATTTTTCTAAAGCACATAAGGTCATTATTTCTTCCAATATATTGTTCATCCTTCTCTCGAAGACATAACCAAATAGATTTGAATCCTAGAGTTCTTATGATCACACACTTTCTCAAGTAATGCAAATCATAATAATTGACATCAATTGGAGGTCACTCGATTAACATCATAATCAATAAATTAGGAGACAAAATCTTGAATATATCACAAATTAGTATAACCCATAGATAAAAGCAACTTTACAAGGGATCACCATATCCTAGAGCTTTAAGACTCTAGCCAACCATGTTTACAATAAAAACCAATACAAAGAAAAAGATAAAAACATCTATCTCAAACTAGAGACAAGAAAATGAGGAAAGGATTAAACCCAATCGGGCCAAAAACTCCTATTCATAGACTTGAATTCTTCAATATGGATTCCTTTTTCCTTTGCTCTTATCCATGCTCTCTAAAGTGAGTGAAATGATATGAAGGTGTATACAAATTAGAAATTTTAAAGTGTTTTTTTATACCAGGGCTTTTCACCAAATAAGAAATAAAGTTAAAATAGATCAAAAATTCGAATTCTTCAATTGGGGCGCGACCGCAAGGGGGTTGCATTCGGAGGCCATGTTTGGTAATGGGGTGGGGCGCGACTGGAGATACTCGTGCTTGGAGGTTGCGCTTCAATCGAAGGAAATCGTCCCCCTGAAGCTCGGAAACGCGACATTTCAGTCGCGCTTGATGCTCACGTTGTTGTGTTGTTTGAAGCGCAACCTAAGGAACTCACGCTCGAGTCGAAGAAATTTGAATCTCTACTGTGACATTTCGGTTGCGTTTTGAGTTCGAGTTTGGCTACTTTGCTTGGCGCAACCCGAGAAACATGTGTTCCCAGGTCGCGTTTGAGCTTGTTCTTCATTTCTTTATGTTTTCTTCGCCTTTTTTCAACTCCTGCAGTCCACTTCGGTCAAATCTCCATTTTAGCTTTAATTCCACCATTTAAGTTCATTTTTCCTACATTAAGGAATTTTATAAGAAACGAGCTTAAACAACGGATCAAACTTTATTTACAACATATTTACAAACTAAACTAAGGACTTTTAATACTAAATAAAGCTAATAAAGAGTGCAATAAATGCACTCATTAAGACACACTTGTGTGAGACCGTCTACGGATCTCTTACGTTAGGCGGATCTCTATTTGACCCATGAGATGGTCCCTCCCTCCCATTTTTTTTGTTATATTTCTTTTTCAGTGGTCTCCCATTCTTCTCTCCCTCTTCCCTTTTTCTTATCTTTTTAGTTTTTTTTTCACTTTTAAATTTCTTCATTTTTTATGTTTTCTTACAAATATATATATTTATTTGGAGCTAGAGTGTGAAATCCTTGCACAATGTTGGATCGATATCAGTGTTGATTCATTCACCGAAAATGATCAGAAATTAGCGCAAATGAGGAGTAGGATTTTCACCATCTACAACAAAAATCGTCCTGCCAACACTCTGGAGAGGCAATCGACCTCCTTGAAAACACACTTCTACAAACTACAGAAGCAAACAAGATCATTTTCTGATTGCTATAATATAATTGCAAGATGTTGGGAAGAGGTTGCAGTGATGCCGATATACTTGAAAATGCACAACTAGAATTCAGGAACGTCACAATGCACATGGATTTGAGCATATCGGAGTATGGAAAATTCTCAGTGCATGCCCCAAGTTTGTACTAATAGATGGTGATGTTCAAGCAAAAAAAAAAACGAAGACTTCAGAGGTAGGAGCATACAATTCTTCTTCTAATCCAGATTCAAGTGTTAATGAAGAAGCTGTGACAGAGCGCGTTCGTCCAATTGGGCAAAACAACAAATCGGAATGCAAAGGACAAAAATAAAACAAATGAGCCAAGTGAGGTGAAGGCAATCGAAAAAATAAAAACTGCAAGCATCAGCCAAATTGCGATAGCAAAGGAGTGGAAAATTTTAATGACAGAGACTTCATTTATGACACCAGAACAACTGCAATTACACCAGATGTTATACGATGACATCAAGAAAAATTGGGCCTCCTCAGAGAGAAAATAGGGAAATGAGTTTGAGTTGTACTTTTTTTATCGTTTCTTAATTTCATATTTTGTTGTGTGTTTACTTTGAATTATTGTTGTATTTTTTTCATTTACTAATTTCAGAATGTGTTGCAAGCTCACTATTATAGTATTATTTATTGTTCATTTTTTAGTCGTTATTAATAAAATTAAATATATTATGAATAATATTTGAGAATTTATTCAAGTAAAATATTAAAATAAATGTTAAGTTAAATAAATAAGATGTAGATGATACAATGAGAGTGATATGATAGTGGGGTTCATGAATAGTTAGTTTTAAGAGTATATTTTATAGAAGTGGGAAGTTAACTTTTGAGGTGACGGTGACGTGGCATATATATTCTTCACAATGTTTCCCAACTACTGGAGATGCTCTAAACAAAAACCTTTTTTAGTTGATTGAAGAAGGAAGACGGTGTCGTTTGGCCAAGTAGGTTAGGAAAAGACGAGTATGATTAAAGCCCGATTTCCGTTTTTTTATTCTTTGTTTCATTTTTTTTCTGAGGAAAAATATGTGCAGGGAAATTGTGTCAATTTTAAAGGAAAGCCCATTGGATATAAATTAGGAGCCCAAAATCCAAAACTTGAGAAATAATTCTATTTTTTTAAAGCTATAATTCTAGACTTTTTAAGCTTTTGGTTATTTTAATTTTCCAACCTTTCTCAAACCTATTATCAATTATATCCACCAAATAAAACTATGGGCAATAGCAAAAGAAAACATTCATAACAATTCCGAATTTGATTAAAAGTGAATAAAGATTTACCAACTATGATAGGAGCGAAGAGCTATCAAACACGTATAATGAATTGAATCTAAAGGCTACTTATCCTAAGAAATTTTCATCTGAATCAAAAAAACTCTTGTTCTGTTTATAGGCTTAAAGCTAATTTTATCGTATTTTTCTCTAACTCTCCAATTTACAACTTTCAAGTGTCTAGCTACAAGAAAGTATCCGCAGTACTATTCTTTAAGTAAATGCAACTCTCTATCCTCTATTGGAAAAAAAGAAAAAGAAAAAGAAAATAATAATAATAATAATAATAATAATAATAATAATAATAATAATAATAATAATAATAATAATAATAATACGACCACTGCCACTACGACTACGAGTACCACTACCACTACCATTATCACCACCACTACCACTATCACTACTACTACCATCACTACAACCCCTATGACCACCACTACCACTGCCACTATTGGTCAAAGGAATGTTTCAATTTCAAGACTATAATTGAAATTTGAAACAGAGATGAAACAAGTTATATTGATATAGCATATTGAGTTGATTACCAAGAAGCAATGTTTGTAAGGAATATTATTTTTTCCTTTGTCTAATGTTTGTACTCCTTAATATTGACATTTTTCACTTTAATTTAAAATAAAATAATTTAGTTTAAATCAGACGTTTTACAAATTATCATTGAACTTTTATTATTGAAAAACTGTTGTGTAGTTTTTTAAATCCATGAATAATATTTTCTTTTGTTCTTTAAAATGATTATGTAATCAAAATTGAATCAAATCTAAACAAGCTTTTCCGTGGATTGAGAAAAGTTGAGCTTTTTAAAGTTTTTTTTTCTTTTTCAGTACGATAAATTATACCGAGAACCTCATTGATATTTACGGTACTCTTTCCTTCCCAAAAATAAAATTTTAATGAGACCCGCCCTATGATTGGCGTGGGATTCTAACATAAGACATGAGGCATAGATCATCCCCTCGTGTGGTACTGGTATGGCTGATCGGATCTTTCTACATAAGTTGAGGCAGATTTAGAGATAGATCATCAGAGTTATGGGATCGATGTAGTCAAGGGGATGCTCCTATTCCCTTTATCGTGTTTTTTTATCGAAATTACTCAACCTATTTTAGATAGTGGAAGTATGACTTGCTCCACATATTCTAGATGGTGGGAACCTAATAAGAATAATTCGAATTTTACCTTATCTTTTCATGACTATGCATAAAGATGTAGTATTATAGTGTTGTAACTAGAAGCGAGTTATGGATGATCCAAGAATGAGTTGTTTCCTAATTTAGATTGTAAATAATTATTGCTCAATGTATATGGTTTTACCCATAAAAAAAGAAAAAAGAAAAAAAAAAAATTGTGCAGTTGTAAAAGTGCACATGAGGGGACACACCTCGTTAATATAAGCCGACATTCTTCCAAACGAATTTATGTGTGACCGACACAAATCTCATTATAATCAACCAAAAATTAAATGTGTTGTCAACAAAATATGATGCACACATTCGAAAACGCCTGCTGCCGACTACTTAAGACGTTCTCCATTATAATCATAAATTTATGCTACTTTAAGTTTCAAACTATTTAAATTATTATTTCGTAATGTTTTTTTTTTTCCACATGTAAGATGCTTGTAATTTAATTTGAAGAGAATGATGTCCTAATATATTGTTATACTATTTTTACATTTCACAGTGTTTAATTTATTATTTTTTTAATGTTTTTTTTCATAGTTAAGATGCTCTTAGAAAACAAAAATTGTGATTTGATGTATTTACCCTTAAATGCATCTACAATGAAAATAATAATATTTTCCTTAATTTTCTCCAAACTAATAATGACAACTGATCTTAACAAATAATAGATATGATTCATCCACAAATTACACATAAGACCTATGTTTACATGCTAAGGCCTAAGCTAGGGTCCATATATATATATGTGTGTGTGTGTGTGTGTGTGTGTGTGGAATCATTCACATTAGCCAAGTGTGCAATTTGTGCATATATCATATTCATTAGATTTGTTAATTATGATTACTTTTATTTTCATTATTTTTATAGTTATTTTATGTAGTAATCTCATATTTGTCATGAAAAAATTATTCTACTTTTACGTTTCAAAATGCTTAAGTTGTTACTTCATAATATTTTTTCACATCTATGATAGTGCATGATTTTGAAATTAAATTTGAAGAAATGCTAATATAATATATTGTTATACTATTTTTCTGTTTAAGAATGCTTAATTTATTATTTCTTAATTTATTTTTACATTCAAGATGCTCTTAAGAAACAAAAATGATGATTTGATTCATATTTGCGCTTAAGTACATTGAAAATAATAATATTTTTCATAATTTCCTCTAAACTCATATATAATTGACCATTGATCTAAACAAATTAATGTATATATATAATTCATCAAATTTACACACAAAACCTTTATTCACGTAGCCCCTCTCTCTCTCAATTGCATGCGATCAGCTCGAACTACATTCCACTCAGCGAGAAAACATAAGAAATCATCAAGAATCAACAGTCAAATTTGAACAAAAAAAAATAATACATAAAATTAAAACCAAAAAATTCTCAGGAATCAAAATTGATATCTGAACTAGCAAACAACTAGTCCGATTTAACGCATCAAAACAAATCTTATTGATCTTGTACGTGTAGAACACTTCCACTTCTTGTCAGATGAGTTCTAAATTCTGACCTTGAATGATTTACAAACAAGAGTGAGGTGATAATATTTTACAAACATAATAACAAAATATATGAATTATTGAATTATGATCATAACCACTCTTTTTTACTTAAACTTATGAAAAATTACAAGTTTGTGTGACTAAAATTTAATTAAATTATAATTGTCAAGATCAAAGCAATAGAAGAATTAGATGGGTTCCTATTACTTGCGAAGAATTCGAACAACATTCAACTCAGTGAGAAAACACAAGAAATATCAAAATGTGCATTTGTAAAGCATCATTGGCATTAACAAATATCAAAAATTGTGCATTCTCCTCTTTCTTAGAAACTTCGTTTTTGTGTTTACAACTTTTTTACATTTGCCTCTAAATACATGTTCTATGCCAATTGTATAATTTAAATACGAAATATCACACAAAATGCATATATAATTGAATACATATTGTCCCCAGCTCGATATATGCTTCTAAGTTGTAACATCATTAATCAGAGAAGATCTTACATGAAATAGGGAGAAGACTTTGTGCCCTCTTGTCTTAATCTCTCTTTTACTCCTTTAAAGTTGTCACTTGCAAAATAATAAATTAAATAAAATACATACAATCAAATATTATATAATATACATATATATATGTGTGCATATCATATTCTTTTTTTACATGATTGCACATGGATGATGTCCCCTTCCCAAAATCAAATACAACTGTCAAACTGCATAACTTGTCTTCAATACTAAATATAACCACACAACTTCTAACAATATCACTTTTGATTATTTGGTTTGGAATCTTATCGTAGAATAGTTACATCAATTTGGATATATATATCTTTCAATTTTATATGTTCATATAAAGATATGCACGATAAATTATATCTCCTTCTAAAACACTCAAGTGGAAGTCCTACTCAGTGTGAAGAGCAATGTCCCGCTCTTCCCCTCCTCGAACTCCATGAAAAATAAAAAATTATGAGATAATTACAGATCTTATATATTGACACTGTGTATTAGTATTGTACACATAACTTACATACATTAATACAAAATAACTCAAGGTAAAGCATAGGTTTATATGAAAAATTCAAATTGTTGATTATCAGTCACCAATCACCATTCATGTCACTTTCCAAATTGGGACTCACAAATCAACTCCTTTGCTTGCTCACTAAACTTTTACAGATTCTTTTCATAAATCATGCACTTATAATACTACTTGCTTTTACACACACAAAGCTTTTTCTTAGAGTAGCTTTTACACATAAATTAAGACAGAATAATCCATATACTAAGATGCAAACAATCAACAGCTAGAAAGAAATCAACTCACCAATAAAGACTACTAAAATTTCCAGAGACAATCTGTATACAAGAAACATCCAACTGGACATGCTCATCCCAATGTACAAAAATTACATGAAACATAAAAAAAAATTCAGACAAGAACTTAATTTCCCAAAACCAAAAGGGGAAATTAAAAAAGAATCTAAAAAAAGGGCAACCCAGTTCTAATCTAGCTAAAACTTAGACGGCAAGTTGGTGCTGTTGTTGTTGTGATGAATCTTCTTGATCAGTAAAATGTAAATAGAGTTTAGAGGAAGTATTAAATGAAAAATTATTCATTAGGTGAGGATGTTGCAACATCATTTCCCTTTGGAGATATGAGCAGTATGATTGAAAAGTTGAGGGTGTCACATTCAAATGGAATCCCAATCCAAATAGAAAATCCACTTCAAGAAAGTTAATCTCTCTTGTGCTAATTCCTCCAACTTTGGCGTAGTATGCATTATTGTAGTACCTGCACCATATTTTAATTTATTTAATAAATAATGCATTACTAATTGACTATGTGTTGGAGCTTAAAATAATTTGAAGAAATGGAGACATTTAGCAGGGATTTCTTGCTGCAAGAAACCTAATTAATTTTATTTATACAAAATACAGAGAGAGAGAAAAATCATGGATCATATATATATATATATATATATATATATATATATATATATATATTAGCACTCAAAATTTTGTTTCTCACTATCAAGCATGCTTCAGACCAACCCAAATTAAACTCAAAATTTGAACAAACTTTTGTTAAAAAAATTAAAATGTCTCAATAATATTTTCATGTCATTGTCTTAAAAAACTGAACCAAATTATGGAACTAAACTGAACCAAACCTAATCCAGAGAAAAACCAAGATATATAGATAGGCAAGAAAATGAAGGTAATGAATGTTATATACTAACATGTCATCCATGAATTTAGCAGAAAGCATGATGCTGGTGATGAGAAGCCTGTGAACGTTGAAGGAATCTACGGGCAACGAGGGGTGGCGCTGCGTGAAGCGATCGAGATAAACGTATGCAATAATGTAGCAGGAGGGGCTGCAGTTTGCATACTTGAAAATCCTCTGCAGGTAGCTCTGGATGGAGATGCTTGGCCTGCTCACTCCATTGAAGGCTGAGATTTTCTGGGGCTCCGATCCTCGCCTCAGATCGTTCGACTCAGCCACACATTGGAGGAGAGATGAAAGGAACTTGATGAGTTGAGGCATCATCTCTCCACTCTCCATCTCTTCCAATATTTTTTTCTCACCTCAATCTTTGTTTATACGATATGTCTCTCTCTATATATAAAGCTTGCTTTCTTTATTATTATTGTTTTTTTTGTAATGATTGAAAAAAGGCAGTTGTACCCGTAAATCTCATTCATGTGCAATAGCTTATAAACCACATAAAAGAGATAAATTACAGTTGGAAAACTAGGTGTGATGGGTTCAGATGCAATGTTGGTGGGGTGTGAACTCGAGAAGTTCAGTCTCGAATTGTACCCTAAATATGGAATAATCAACTCTAATAATCAAATATTAAATAGAAAAATAAAAATTAAATAGTGAAAAATAATTATAAACTCTAATTGAGTCAAATAATCCCTAATTAATAATTGTAAAATTAAACTAAATAATAAAAAAATTAAAAAAAATATTTTGGGTGATATTACCATAATGCCCTTCACGAATTGGCAATTGGCATGCCTAGCTAGGCTCCTATCATCTATTTGATTAATAAGTTATGACTCCAATATTGGGGTGATTATTTTCATCAATTTTGATTAAACTCAACATTGTCCAATTACCCTCATTCCAATATCTTTATCTATCTATTTAATAATAAAATTATTGCTAAATATAGTTTTCTCGTCAAAAGTCGTTGCTAATTTTGGAAACTAAATTTTTATTATTAAAGTCAATCTAATAAATAATATTTTATTATTAGTTGTGAATTACTTTAGTAAAAAAAGTTTCACACGTATGCTTTGGCAACAAAAAATAATGTTACCCGGTGTAGCAATTAATACATTTTCTTCCTAATTTGAATTTCAAAATTAGGTTTAAATAATAATTTTCCTTTTTTTGTTATTGGACTTAATCTCAACTAGTATATCTCCCGTACGATGTACGGAAGTCGATCTACATATTTTAAGTTTAAAGTTTGATTATAGTTGAAATGTTGGTGGTAATAGTATTAATATATAATAAGAAAATAATTATAACTTTATCAAATGACAATTTACAATATATATATATATAACATTATATTTGTAATTTTTCAAAAATATTCATAAACACATTTACAATATTTTTCATATTTTTAAATTGAATCAATTGGAGATTTATATATAATTATTGCGTATGAGCACATTCCACATAATAATGTTATTTTTCGATAGACGAAAGTGAATAATTTATTTGTTTTATATATTTAACATATTAAATGTATTTTATGCGGCCACACATAAATTTAAATAAATAGATTTCATACCAACAACAACAACAACAACAACAACAACAACAACAATAATATTTATTGTTATATGACACGTGTATAACTTCTTGACATGATTTACTTTCTAATTGTTAAAATAAATAGATAATAATTATCAATAAATATGATATTAATTTATTTTTTAATTAATCAAATTTATAAAATTAATATAATTATTATAAATTATAAAATAAATCAATATTATCTACAAACCCTTAAAAATAATGATGTTAAAGTATGTAATAAAATGTAATGAGAGAAAATTCAATTAACTGAAATCTTTAATGAATTTGAAAGATTGACGTCAACAATTAAAACCCATATTGTTTTTAATTTTTTGTTTGTCATTAAAAGCTCCCATTAATTATAAATTAATTGTGTGATAAGGATGGAATCATAAGCTATAGTGTGTGGAAAATTAATAATTTTAATTGTGTAGCGTGGAGAGTTACCCAAAATGTAGCAGAGAATTTGATTCGCACCATAAAAAATAAATTTTAATTCTACATTATTTTTTTTTAAATGAATTGGCCTCTTATATCTTTTTTTTTCCATTAAAAGCTCTTGTGCCTTTATTTACACCATAAGTAGCATTAGAATTAAAAAAATAAAAAATTGAAATGGCTGCAATTCAAAATACCGTTAATTATATAATAAGTCATTTGATTGTACCAAAAGTAGTATTAGAATTAAAAAATTGAAAATTCAAATATTTTCGATGGGCATTTTCTTTTGTTTTGGTGGTTTTTTAAGAAAATCTAAAAAATTAAATATGTGAATGGTTGTTGATTGTTATTTATTCATGTTTTGGTGATCGATGGTTTTTGTTTAACAAAATCTAAAAAGTTAAAAATATGAATGTTTACATCATAAGTAGTATTAGAATTTAAAAAATAAAAATTTAAATATTTTCCATGGACATATTTTGTTATGTTTTGGTGATATTTTATATTTAGTAAATCTAAAAAGTAAAAAATGTGAATGGTTGTTAATGGTTATCAATGAATGTTTTGGAGATTTTTTTTTTATTTAAAAATTTCTAAAAAGTTAAAAATATGATGGTTTACACCATAAGTAATAATATAATTAAAAAAATATAAATAGAAATATTTACAAAGGACATTTTGTTAAATTTTAATGATTTTTTAATTTAGATAATATACAAAATAAAAAATGTGAATGGTTGTTATTTGTTAATTATTATTCATGAATATTTTGGTGATATTTTTTTATTTTAAAAATCTAAAAAGTTAAAAATTGATTGAGAGTATGAGACATGCGGCTGGGACTGGGGAGGAATTAAATTGAAAAATATAAAAATGCGCATGTGAAATGATGAATCGAACCCGCATGTACTTGCAGGTGCAACAACACAACTCAACCAACTCGGCCAAGGATCTGCTTGCTTTAATTTTCTACAAATAAATTTATTTAAAGTACGTTTTGACTGATTTATTTTTATGACAAATTTACCCCTGCGATTTTGCTTTAATATATGTATAGATAGATGACCATAATAACAAATATAAAAATTTATATAATTCACAATTGTTGTAAATTAATTTTGTTTTGTTATTATAATATTGTTATTTTTTTCATAATTATAATTTCACATAAATAAAATTATATTATACATATCTCTCATTCATGCATTGCACAAGAGATATTCTAATTTAAATTAATAAAAAAATCTCACGTGGAGTGTTTAAAACAAATTTTCATGTGGAAGGAAATATAAGTATTGTCATACATTTTAATACTAATCATTTAATCCCAAAAAAATATAAACAATATAACATAAATCATTAAAATCGCAATCAAACAATTCAAACATAATATTATTTTTATCCGAACAATCCAATCCTACTATATACAATTAATCTTATTTATCATATCCATCAAACCATGCAAACAAAACATAGATGATATTGGATCTTATAAAATTCAAACCCTCATTTCCGCACTTTTGATGCTAATTTTTTGAATTCAGTATTTTTAGGGCTGTAAATGAACAGAGCCACTCGCGAGCTATTCGGAGTTCAATTCGAAAAAAGTTCGTTCGAAGTTCATTTATTTTCTAAACGAGCTGAGCTCGAGTTTTGAATCGAGCTCAATAAAATTTTCTATTTCTAACGACTATCCTGTTTTTAGATATAATATATATATATATATATGTGTGTGTGTGTGTGTGTGTGTGTGTGTGTTTATGGTTATTGTATTGAAATTTAAATTTAATTAAGTTTAGGGGGCACCATTTCTATATTTTGACAATTAAGAACAAACAAATATTATAACTGATTGCACTGTGTCTTTCAATTTTCATGCTCTCAATATTGACACAAATATATAAAAACATCCATAAGTATTGTAACTAGGGAAACATAATGTTGGAACTACGTTCGGCTCCACAAGTTTGAATCAAATTAAAGGTATTGCGGAGTCAACGATCTTGGTGGTGCTACGTTTGATGGAATTGTACAATGTTTGGAAAGAAAAAAAAAACTCGAAGATCCACGATATATATTGAAGGATTAAAGGTGAATATATATAGTTGTTGGTTTTGTATACCGGATCCGAAAGCTTGTCTTTGTATACAATAAATAATATTAAGATAATATAGATTGAATAATGATTGCAGTCACTATTTGTGCATTTATTTATTGTTATATATTTATATGCATGTTTTCATCACTACTACAAAAACGCACATACGTAACGGTTATTGTCCGTTACGTATGCCATTTCAGAACCGTTACGTATAGTGGTGTTACGTATTCTACCCGTATACGTAACGGTTATTGAACGTTATCTATACTCACTTTACGTAACGGATTATAACCGTTATCTATACTGAATGAAACGTTAAGTATTATGATCTTTTGTAACGGTTTTTATAACAAACCGTTACCTATTATATACTATACGTAACGGTTTCATAAGAAACCGTTATGTATTATATTTTTTAGATAACGCTTTTTTTAAAAACTGTTACATATTCCATAGCATAGATAACGCTTTAATGAAAAACCGTTACATATTCATTCAATTAGATAACGCTTTTTTTTAAAACCGTTACGTATTCTTGTGTTTAGATAACACTTTTTATTTAAAACTGTTACATATTCTTATATTTAGATAACGGTTTTTTAAAACCGTTACATATTCTTGTATTTAGATAACGCTTTTTCTGACACAATTTTTATAAATATAAAATTATATTTTCAAATTGTAAATAATCTAAAAAAAATATTTCAAATTAAGCACCAAAACATAAAATAATTATAATAACGAGACATTATCCAAGTATCAATATTTAAATACAAAGGGAAATTCAACACTGATTCAATCCTAAAATCAATACATAATAAAAAGAATTTATCCAAGTACCAATATTTAAAACAAAAAAGAATTAACCATCATGTTTTTTAGTGTGACAGGTAATAGAAGAATTGAGCCTTAAAACAAAAAAGAATTAACCATCATGTTTTTTAGTGTGACAGGTAATAGAAGAATTGAGCCAGTTCGAACCCTCCAGTTTCTCCACAAATTCAACATCTTAAAACCTTCCTGCAATAATACAGCACATATAAAATCTTAACTTAAATAACATAAATGAACAAATAATAGCATCATAAGTCATCTAAATACAATAAAAAGTGAAGTAAAACATTTCAGAAATCCTCCACAATTGAAATTGTATATATGTGTGTAACAATTGATATTTGATGTCAATAAATTGAATTTTTCATGCTCATTTTTACATCTTAATCTACAGTTGAGAAAACCCTACTTAATTACTCTGATGATTAGCAAACAGTACCAACTCACCCCACCCCACCCCTTCTTCTCTGCACCCTGCCATCCTACATATATAAACATAAATATACAAATCCACACACATACATACATATATGTATGCATGTATGTATATATGTATGTATGTATGTATGTATGTATGTAAGCTATATATAGACCTAGCTAGCCCTGCAGTGAGTATATATATACATATATATATAGAGGTTGTTAGCTATAATAATATTTAGTATGTAGATTTCTAATTAGTTGCCCACATGACTAGGCCCTTAAATTCACTGTTATGAAATGTGAACTTGTCTACTATGATCTTCAGTCAATATTAATTATATATGTTTCTTCTGCTATAAATATCAGGCAATCGATCTCCACTCCCTAGATCAACTCCTTTTCTCTCTCTTCATTCTCTCTCATGCTCATACATGCCTTCTTCTACATCATCTTACTTTTCAATAAGCTGCTACATTTATACACATACATTTGCAATGTGTATAGGTTCAAAAAACAATTCAGAATGCCCAAGCTAATACATAATCAAATATTATGGCTCTGATTGCACTGCAGAGAGTAGCAGAGGTAGATCCTAATGGTAAGAACACATGCATTTACCAATATACAATATCAATTTTAACAGAAAATTTCAAAACACGGAGAGTGAGAGAGATATAAAAAGAGAGAGAGATACCTGAATAAAACCAGTTAATATCAAGGCTAGCCCAGAAAATATACCCAATCAGAGCTGAAATTACAAATGATGTTAAGATTAAGGCTTCAGCACAAGTCTTCCTATACTATAATAGAAGAGATGAATAAGAAAATATCAACAAAATAATTGAAAATCCAAACAAAAATAATAAAAAATAGACATAAATTTCAGAAAAGAGAAAAAAAGGCAAACTTTAATTTGCTGGAGCTGAAGTATATAATTAGGAAATAAACTCCCCGCTTTTCCCATCTTTGGAATCTCACGGTATTAAAAGGCAGAGGAAGAGGAATGAAGCTTCTTTAGAAGAAGAAAAGTGGACCATTAGATTCATCAGAACTATAATGATGCTAAATACCAAGCACAACCCTCTGCTGCCTGAGAAGAGGAAATTCATAAAACTCAACAATGTAAAGTCCACTTATTGAGAATCTGTAAATCAGATATATGAAATGCATAACTAGGATTTCAACCCGTAAAGATATTCCATAAACTATTAAAGAGGCAAGGCATGAAGAAATATATAAGGAGGAACCTAGACTACATGAGCTATATGAGAAATGAATAAATCCAATATCACGAAATTAATGATTAACTTGCGTTTGCAACAAATAGCCAGAGTTTGATGAGGCACTTGTTCAGCCATTTCACCTGAAATAGAGTTTGATGAGGCACCTATTTTGCCAAAATTCAGCTTTTTAGTTGCAGCTTACAGGGAGGACTTACGATTAATCTTCTTCAATACAGCCCCTTATTTTTTCTTTAATAGAACAACTACACTACAACCATCTGATAAACAATTAACCAACAAAATGTAGGTTTTAGAGCATTATTTAACAGCAAGGAAGTATATGTTCAGGTATAGTGCCTCAAAGATGAGCACATCAGCTCAAACAAGTGAGAGGCACATGTTTGGTACCATTTCGTACATGCTCAAAACAGATACCAAGCCTAAAACTCAAAAGAATCATTTCAGATCATGGGGAACAAGCATTCAAAATATTTTAGAGAAGATTATAGAACGTTGTTAGGCAAAATTTAGTGTTTTGCATAACTAACAAGATCAACTAAGCAAAATTAACTCTGTCCAACATGGAAATTTTTTATCTATCCAGATAGCAAAGTTCTGAGGAGATGCGAAGATCAACCTGCTATAACCTGGACTGATATAACCCGGACTGACTAGAATGCAGTAGAAATAAGCATAGCTCTTTTCTTGGGAGGAACAGGTGGTAATACCACCTGCATATGATTAAAAAACACATAATGTTAGAAAATTGCAGAGAATCTACATGAAAAGCATAAAATATCTATTGCTTACATCTTTTGTTCCATTTGATGATTTCTTGATCACGCTTTGACTCCCACCTGGACTGAAAAGGTCTATAGGGAGGGTGCAACGAAGCTGTTCTCTCCAAAAATTTGCTTTGCAGTGAAACCCTTTTTATCTATTTTTTGAACACTTAAGTCGAGCAGTCTGCCTCCTTCCATGTCAACCTTCAAAGTGCAGGATATTTCTCGTTAGCCATGTGGAGTTCATACACAGTACTGTAGACGCAATTTATGCATAGATTTACTTATCTCTCTGGCACTTTTACAGTTCTCATTATGCCATAATGTGCATAAGGAACATGAGCAGGGTCTATAAGATTTTCAATCAGGACATCATACCTGAAAAAGGTCAATGTAGAATTTAACCTCGATGTGAGCATGAATTCTAATCTGGAGTTTTATGTACTTTTATGCTATTGTGAAAGTAATGGTTAAGCTTCAGTGGAATCCATCTAAGAAAGTGAAATCTTGTTTTGGGCACTACAAAGTGGGGATAAATATGGGACAGAAGTAGTAGAATTTATCTGTATACATTGAGGCCATGTTTAGTTTTTGTGGATAACAAAAAATAGCTCAAGTAATAAGTAGCTTCAATCGAATGATACGAACACGAATCTCTTCCCATTAATGAAATTACTTAATTTCTTCAAGAAAGATGCAGAAACCAGATCATCTATCATAAAGAAATCCAAAATAAAAAGTGAGAAAAAAACCCTAAGTTGCAGTATATATTAGTATGTCCCGTGAATTTAGAGCAAAATCACCAAATAGAAACAGACCTTAAAAACCGACCCATAACTTGTCGGTGATGTCGGAAATGAGCGCCTCCATGTCCAGCTTCTTCAACAGCGTAAATGGCCTCTTTATGTCAAGAAACTGACGAAATTTCCCCACCTTCCTGGCGAATCTCGAGAAACCCCTCCTAGGTTTCTCAGGGTTGACCACCACGCTGACTCCGACGACATCTTTCTCCAACTCGCTCTTCACCTGAAGTGCCCTCTGCTTGCAGTGCTTAATGATTATGCCACTGGTGAGGTGGTAGAAGGCTGGAACTTATGTCGCCATCTTGATGAGGCCGAGAGACCCTAGTTGAATTTTAGGAGGATTTTGGACGATTTTTGGTGATGAACAAAAGATTTTGATGTTAATTCTGTTAGAAGAGAGATAGTGTTCATGGGGGCGGCGAGGGTGTGAGAAGCGAGGGGGAAATTTAGGAATTTGGGGAGCAAATTTTAAATTTTTCCAACCCTTAAATTTTAAACACAAATTTAACAGTATTATTTACAACGGTTTGTCAGTAACCGTTATGTAAAAAAAACACGCACATATATAATGGTTGAATAATAAACCGTTACGTATAGTCTATGAAAAACACGCACATACGTAATGGTTATATAGAAACCGTAATGTATAATACACAAATATGTAACGGTTTAGTAGAACTGTTGTATAAACCATTGAATACACGCACATACGTAACGGTTTTTTGAAAAACTGTTATGTATACTTCATTCGTAAAGGTTTTAACTAAAAACCGTTATGTATCCACTGTTATGTATTTGTATTTTTGTAGTAGTGCATATACTTGCATTGTAGATGATATGATGTGGGTGAACACGCAGTAAAGATCATATCATCGGATTCCTTGCAAAGTATTAAAAGTCGGCTCGCAGTTTAGATGGTCCTGAACCACCATTGTACACCGTAGAATAATCTGATAGGTAGTTTATCTTGACTAGCTGATTATTCTGATACACTGGCGTGTGTATTGAGGAGGAACATGATAGAATATTATTCTATGTTCTGACCTTAAGTGAGAGAATAAAGATCCACAGAGTTCGGGTTCTTAACCCATATATAGACGGACATATATATGATATGTCTACTGCTTTGATTTATCAATGAGTGAGATTCTTGATAGGATCAATAACCTCGACATCTTGGGCAGTAACATATACGTATATGATGGGTCGTGCATTGTATATGGTCATCATGTCCTGATGAGTCAGGTTGATGATGTCCCCTTGAGTAAGCACAAAGATCATGAGAAGCCCTCCAGACAGAATATTAATTTATTCTTAATATGATACGGAAGTCGTGTGGTACTACTCTTGGAACAAGATATTAATTAATTATAGCTGTCAGAAACTTGCATAATTAATTCATAGACATTATGTCTTAAACATGGGGAATGGATGAACTAAAGGAGAAAACATATTCGCAAATATGTATTAAATTGGTAAGTCAGTATTATTTCTTTAGTTGAATAAAAATAATACTTAATTTATTTATTTATATCCATGTCATGGATATTAGAAATTAAATAAATTAGTAGGCCAATTTAATATTCTTCTAGATCCCTGTTGTAGCCCAATATGATCTAAGTGGATTGGGAATAGAACAAGAGTTGGAGAACCAAACCCATTAGGGTTGGAAGATGAAATTTTCGTCCCCTCCCTTATAATAAGGAAGGGAGGCCACGAAAATAATGAAGAAAAATAACAATAATACAGCCCCTCTCTCGAGCTCTCTTGTATGCCTAGGTTATCCACAACCATTTAATAGTCTGCAGCCCACCCTGCATCTAAACAAGGTCCGGGAATATAGCAGAAGATCAAGAAGTAGAATATGGAGCTGTGAAGATTTCGAACACCATGATGATTAGCCAAGATCGAGTGTTCTCCATCATCAACGGGATTAGACCTTTAATCCCGTGAGCAACCCGACAATGTTTGTAAGTACTGTTTCGATAGATTCTATTTTATTCTGCTGCAATAGATTCGAAATTGAAACTTGCATGTTAATTCAATATAGGATAATTAATGTCACACATAAAATTATGATTTACATGAGTTTAGAATTAATGACATCCAAATAGATTCTGTGAGGTACAATTCGAAAAAAACTCCAACAATAGTTATGGTCCGAAATAGGTTAGGGAGAGATTGGTGGACGCCGATTACTGAAAAGAGGAATACAAGATATGATTGATGTCTTTTTCGGATTTGATGTTTTTTTTTATTTAAATAATTTTTATTAATGAAAAATATTTATATTGACTGATCATTTGTTGTTGTTCCTATTTTTTTTTCTCATTTTTTAGAGAACTAGGATTAAAGTTGAACATATATAGTTATGGTCCGAAAATTGGTTAGGGAGAGATTAGTGGGCGACGATTATTGAAAAGAGGAATACGAGATATGATTTTTTTTTTGGATGATTTTTTTATTTAAATAATTTTTAATAATGAAAAATATTTATATTACTGTTCAGTTGTCGTTCCTTTTTTTTCTTTGTTCTCATTTTTTAGAGAACTGAATTTGTTGTTTAATTAGCTCAAGTGTAATTTTTTTATTTGTAGCTATTATTGTGATTTGATTTAATTTTTTTTTAGTAATGAATGGGTGATGGATTTATTTATTGTCTTCAATTTGTGTAGCAAAAATTTACTTACATACCTACATACATACATTTGATTAATTCAAAATATAGAATTAAAGTAATGTCTAAAACTATATGAACAATTTTTGTAACTTTTCCATTCATATTTCAAATAATATATTGATGGCGAACATGATAATATATTACTTTTAACATATATATATATATATTAAAATTAAAATGATTTAATAATATATATTTTCAATTTTAATTTTAAAATAATAAATGGGCATCCTTATAATATATTTATCATAAAATTTATAATAAATGTTTGTATGACCAACATTTAAGATATTTAAATTTTCATAAACTTTTAAAAAGAAAGATTTAAAATCAACATATATCTTTTATTTTTTTAACATTAGAAAAATTAAAAATAGAATAAAAACTTAATCTTTTTTTTTAGTTGGGGAAGGATGGAGCGATGTATAGATTTTTCAATCTAGCTAATATGTCTACCCTTTACATAGAAACTTATACTATTTGGGTGTTGCCGAAGAAACCAATAAAAACTTTTCTATACAATATGCAATATTTTATTTAAATATTTTTATTATATTTATTTCATATTTAAAATTTCTAATACAACAATAATAAGTTTACATATTTTATCTAAAAATAGAATGGTCAAAACGGGTCAGGCCGTCTATCCCAAAAAATAAAAAGAAAATTCTAAACACAGTCCCATTTTACTCTACATAGCCCCCGAAAATTAATTAAAATATTAATATTATTTTTAGACCATTTTACCCCATAGCTCCCAAATCCTAATTAAAGATTAAATCTTATAGCCCAACTTTGCTAAAGCAAACATAATATAAGTAAATTATAATTGTCGTTTCTCATTATTCATCTATGAAGTTCATGTGTGTCACCAACACCTACAATTCTTTGAATAACTTCAATTTCCGTCACATTTTCCAGATATTTTTTCAGACTTATTTTGAACTTTTTTTAAGGTGATGGATGAACTAATAAGCTTTTTGTTGTTTTTCTAGTAGAGAGATGATGCGATCCAAAGTTATCCAAGGAGCCATTGGAGTTGGACCCGCTACCACCGAAAGCCTACTTGAACGAAATTATTATCAATATTATTAGGAGTCTATTTTAAATTTTTAATTAGGAGAGATGTTTATCTTATTTTAATTAGTTATTTTCAAATTTAATTAGGATTAAAATTAGGGTTTCTTTATTTTAGCATATTTACTTGTTTTCTAGAATTCTGTTTAGGAAACTTATTCTCTTCCATCCCTATATAAAGAGGAGCTATATGAACGAAAATAAGACATTTGATCAATATATTTTGTGAGTTTTTCTCTTTAGAGATTTTATCTGAATTTCACGAGAAGTGTCGTGAGTTCAAAATTGACTTATCAAACAGAACATTACATCTATTTGTGACGTCTTCATTCATATTCTAAGGTTCTTGTTTCCAATCACAGTCGGGTTGTAGATTTATATATCTATCGTTCATTTGCGTGTGAGATTCGAATTGAAAAATTTCATCATTTATCCTGTTGTAACCTAATACTCCTGGGGTAGATTTCCATCGTCACCAATCTGTCGGCGAGGACCATAGCTCCCAAATTCTAATTAAAGATTAAATCTTATAACCCCAACTTTACTAGAGTAAATATAACATAACATAAGTAAATTATAATTGTCGTTTCTCATGAGTCATCTATGAAGTTCATGTGTGTCACCAACACCTACAATTCTTTGAATAACTTCAATTTCCGTCACATTTCCCAGATATTTTTTCAGACTTATTGTGAACTTTTTTTAAGGTGATGGATGAACTAACAAGCTTTTTGTTGTTTTTCTATTCGAGAGATGTTCTCGATAATTCTTAAATTTATCAGAAGTCGTCTATTTTACAATTCTTTTTTACTGCTTCTTGCAAATGAGATTGTGTTTTATAATTTTAATTATTGGTGGTGGTGGATGATTTTCAATCATTTGCTCAAATCGTCCACTGTTCAATCTGGGGAGATAAAGGGGGAAAAAACTTAAATTCAATGGAAGAATATATTTAAAATATTACATTCATGAACCAATATCAATATCTCAATTCATTAGTGCATTCATCAATTGTTTGATCGAAAAACTTGATTTTAACTCCGACAAGTGTAATACCTCAAGCGAGTCATGCAGATGAGGGGCACTTGAGATCCTCTAGTCCCAACTTATATGTGTACCAACTGTGTACTAAAGCTCAAAATTATTACTTTTTCTTTCATTTTTTTCTTCAATTTTAATTTCTTTTGGTTTAGTATAATTTTTTACATTATTATTTAGGATTTATTCCACACAATTAGGATTTATAATTATTTTTTAATATTTAATTTTCATTTTTAATTAATATAATTAATTTTTGGGGTTGATTATTCTAAAATTAGGGTATATAATTTTTAAAAATTTCAACGTTTAGCCATAAATATTAATTATAATATAATAAATTTTATTTTTATAAAATTAAAACATTATTAACAATATACAATTTTAATGTTGGTGCACGGTTTGTACACACAATTGGAACTAGAGGATCTCTACTCAATGAGGGGACATATGAGGTTGAGATTCCTGAGATAGTTTTATGCTCATGTAAACTAATTTTTATTTTACTTCTAGTAAGGAAAAAAAGGGAGGTGGCTATATGTGTGGCTATGTGGGAGCTATGCTGTATATTTTTTAGGGTTGAAGTTATTGAAGATTAAGGGTAAAAATGTATATTTTATTTATATTTATATTTTATAAAATTATGGAGCTATAAGAAATAAAACGGGAGCTGTGAATAGAATTTTCCAAAATAGAAAATTGCCTTGGACCTGTTGAGACCCAACCCGACCTGATTTTTGGCCGGATTGGGCTTCCAAAATAGCATGTCGAACTCCTTTCGGGACTAACTATAATACACTGTGCGATAACAAAATGCTCGGGACTAACTATAATACACTGTGCGATAACAAAATGCTAGTTGTATTAAAAATCTAAACGGGTTTTCCCTAAAAAATTAATCTAAAAAGAGTTTTAGAAAATTAATAAAGAAAATAGAAACCACCACCACCACCGTCGCCGCCGCTGCTGCTGCTTCTACTACTCAAACAACAGACCTGTGATATTGAGAAGATTCGAATTCATGACCTTTGGTTTCCAAACTATCTCACTTCACCAATAGGTCATCCCTACCGGAACAAGGTAGTGTTTAATTTAATTTGTTGAACTACATACGTTACAAAAATGATCAATAGAAAGAGATAATAAATTAATGAAGAGCAGCATAATTAAGGATCATATTATACTAAGCATATATACAAATGGGTTTGTCAAAAAAAATGTTTATATCATCACTATCAATTATCCTAGTAAACTAATTTAATTTGTTGAGCTACGTACATAAAAATAAAAACAAAAATAAATGAAAATGAGCAAATTATACTCAAACTCATTTACCCAAAAGGCCCTTCCACACTTGGTGCTAAATCCAAACACAAACACAAGTCATACAAACTAATGTAACTATTTAAATTGGGATACAAAATGAACAAATTAACAAGCACCAATCAAATAATTATCTAACATCAACACCTATATATAACAACCACCAAATTAAACGAGACAATATATGGTTTCTAATTTCGCAATCCATCAGAAAATATGTTACACTCCATGTTAATAATAATACAACCCATTCACCATAGTAACTATATTTCAAACACAAACAATATGAAACTAAATAGGGTTACACAAATGAACAAACTCGCATCAATAAACTTATCTAACACGAAGATCTAAACTATATCTATATGACAAATAAAATATATAAGTGCAACAAAATAATAATCCTTACTATATATAGTTAATAATTAAAAATAAAAAATAAATTCTAGTATGTGTGTGTGTGTATATATATATGTATGTATATACTCAGACGAATTCTTTTATAAAATTACGAATGGCGGTAGCCCTCCGGTTGTCAATGAGATCAATGTTGTGGAATCCGACGTCGTCGAAACGCGCCTCCACCTGCACCCCCCGCTCCACCAGCATCTGCACGAACTCCTGCTGCCGGTCCACCAACGGGTCGCCGCCAAATCCGATCACCAAGCATTTTCCCAAACTCTTCACCTTCTCTTTCATGGCGGCGTCGATCATCGGGTTACAGAACCGGTGGTCCCGGTCCGTTCCGACCGGCAGAGCCAGCTCCCACAGCAGGTCGATAACCGGCAGCGGAAAGTAGGGATCCGTCGCCAGCTTCAGCTCGCTCTTGGTCCGCTTCTTCCCCCCGATGAACGGTTGGTTCAGTATCGTCCCCGCGATCTTCAGCGGCTGTGGCTTCATCTCCGGCAGCCGCAGCGCCGTGTTGTACACGATGTTCGCGCCGCAGCTCACGCCGTACAGGTAGCATCTGTACAAGATCATACCCAATATTTGTTAAACCATATATATATATATGCTCAAGCTTCGGATTGTGGAAATGAAAGTCATTGACATAATATCATAATATGATTGCATTTCATCTAATATTCCAATCGTTTAATTGTTGGAACATGTATTTTGAAGTTTATTTTATTTTTAGTTATGTAATTTCCAAAATGATCAATTACACTTTCTATCACAAATTTTGACAAAATAATTACGATCTTTAAATAATTAAAAGAATGAATATGGATTTCACACTTCCATAAATTTAAACCAACGTTGGTAATATATAAAATTAATGTAGTCATTTTCATTTAGTAAATTATGTTTTTAGCTATTTTTTTAAAAAAAATTATAGTCACTATTTCGCTGAAAATACATAATTACTCTTCATTAAAATTGTGAGCTGCACGACTAAAGTGCACTGTTTGGGTGCACGAATGAAATGTGATCGTGTAACAATATAAATTAATATTGCTACACGAGTGAAGTGCACAACTAAGTACATTCGTGCAACGTTATAATTTATATATTGTTGCACGAATTGAGGATATCCGACTAAATGTAGTCATGCAACAATTCAAATTTATACTACTACACGAGTCCTGATGGGGATGGTCTAGTGGTGGAATGAGATTACTTGGAGATCAAAGATCACAGGTTCAAATCTCTTCAATACCACCAGGTCGGGTATGTGAATAAAAAAAAAATTACATTACTACATGAATAGAGTTTCACGACCAAGTGTATTCGTGCAGTATTATAATTTTACATTATTGCGCAACTAGAGTGCACGACAGAGGGTTATTTTGTCCAAATAACTAGAAATATATATATATATATATATATATATATATATATATATATATATATATTTTAAAATAGTAACTAGAAACAATTTTTACTAAGTCAAAATGACTATTTAAAAATTTACGTCAATTTAATTAGACCCTCTATTTCAGAATTATATTCCAATCATTAAATTATTGTCAGGTATATTTTGGGTAAAAAATGAAAATGCCTTGATCTTTAAGTAATTACAATCTAATACTTTTAACTATGAATATTCTAACCAATCAAGTTAACATAAAGTAATCAAATTAATCTGTTGTTCAAGCCATACCCACGTATTTAATGAGTGTGTTTCTTATCCCGGAGCAGGTCTGTAACAGATTAAACTCTCTTGCTTCAAATTTTCTATGGGGGCAAAGACACGAGGAGAAGCGGATTCACTGGTGTAGTTGGAGTTCAGTGTGTTGTCCTAAAAGGAGTGGTGGGTTGGGGTTCAGAGATGTTGGTAGTTTTAATAGAGCCTTATTGGCTAAAGAAGCTTGTAGAATACTTAATGGAAAGGGGTCGTTAATTTGCAGTAACCTTCAAGCCAAATATTTCCCTCGGGTATCCTTTCTCGATGCCATGATTGCGTATAATCCATCTTTCACTTGGAGAAGCATTATGGCGGGATGGGATATCCTGAAGGAGGGTATTGTTTGGAGGGTGGGAGATGGTCAAACCATCAACATTTGGATTGATAAATGGCTGCCAAACCTTCCTAGTGGTGTTATCTATCAGAATCCCTTTGTTGACGCTGAAGTTGTGAAGGTTGCTGATTTATTTGATGAGCAAGGTAGGTTCTGGGATGTTTTGAAAATCAGAAGCTTGTTTCCACCTCTCATTGTGAATCAGATTTTAGCGATTCCTCTGCCTAGCTGTCATGGGAATGATCGCTATGTGTGGAAATACACTCGTAACGGCATTTACTCAGTGAAGTCTGGCTATGGTGTTGCTTGTATTCAGAATGATTTTAGAAAGAATGCTCCAAGCTCATCTTCTGGCGTTTCACCGATTTGGAAATGGATCAATGGCATACAAGTGATCCCGAAAATACGCTATTTCATGTGGCGATGTGCACGGGGAATTCTCCCTGTAGCAGCTGAATTAAGTAAAAAAAAGATTAATTGCGATGAAGCTTGTTCGAGATGTGGGTTGGTGGTTGAAACGATTGAGCATTGCCTTCGAGATTGCCCATGGAGCTCCTTCCTCTGGGAGGTTTCCCCGCTCAGGTTCTCTAATGTTTCAGAAGTTAAAGATCTATCCATGATGGTATGGTTTGAACGCGTTAGAGAAATGGAGGAACAACAGGCTCATAGCATGTTTGCAATTTTTCTTTGGGTGATCTGGAAAAGAAGAAATTTGCTAGTTTGTAAGAGGGTTCAGACCTCGCACCAGACATGTATTGACATTGCACTCAAAATGTTCCATGAGTCTCAGAATAATTTTGTGAGATCACAAGCCCGGTGTCTTGGTAGGGAGATGGAACCATGGCAGAAACCCCCTATTGGCTTTTGGAAGATCAATGTGGATGCAACTTTTGATTCATCAGGAGTTGTGGGATTGGGGATTATCATTCGTAACTCTACAGGTGATCCAATTATTTCAAGATGCAAAAAAGTGGAGAGTTGCGTTGACCCGGACGTTGCCGAAGGGTTGGCTTGTCAAGAAGGACTGTTGCTAGCAAAGGAAGTCGGAGGTCGAAAACTGATCGTGGAAACAGATTGCAGATTGATTCACTTGTCCCTTAAGAATGATAAAGATGATTTGTCCTACTGTGGAGTGGTTTGTGAATCCATCAAAACAGAAGCTCTTCATTTTGTACTTGTTGTGTTTAGTTGGGCTCGTCGGGAAGCAAATAAAGTTGCTCATGCTCTAGCAAAATTAGCTATCAGTAATCCGATTTTTTCTTGTTATTCTGGTGTTTTTCCAGTTTCCTTATTATCTGCTGTACCGAACTCTGAACGATTTTCCTGATTTAATTTAAGTTTCATTCCTCTCAAAAAAAAAAAAAGTAATCAAATTAATCTAACAAAACGACTAACATGGACACCAAAAAAATGTTAATAAAAGTGTTAATTAATAAATTTTCAGGACTAAATTGTAAAAATAGACAAAGGTTGTGTAGTTAGGTATAATTAACACTAACAAAATATATGTTTATATATGAAGTAATTCAACATATATATAGGTACATACCTATTGAGATCGGCGTAGTCTGTTATCCACTGATCGCCGTTGCGATCGGTTGCCTGGTTCTTGACCCAGGCGATGGCGTCCATGGCGTCTTCGTACTGGGCGGGGAGGCGGTGCTCGGGGGCGAGGCGGAAGTCGACGGCGACGACTATGCAAGGGACCTCGCCGGAGATGCGGTTGCTGCTCTCGTGGATGAGGCTTTCGGCGACGCTCATCTGAATCCAGCCGCCGGGGTGGAAGTAGAGTATGACGGGGAGGCGGGTGCCGGCGGCGATCTTCGACGGCCGGTAGAGCCGCATCATAGTTTTCTTGTCGGCGTTGAGAGTCACGTCTTTGCTCAGAACGGCTTGGCTCGAGTCGCTCACGGCGGCTGTCGTCGGCAGCTTCATGTACCGGGTCAGCGTTCCGTCTTCATTCAGAGAAACGTTCAGGTGATCGTACGGATCGAATTTCGACATTTTTTTTAATTTATTTTTTGGAGAAGTGAGTTGAAATTAGTATGTATGGATTTGGCTAAACAAGTATAAGGAAATGTAGTTTAAATCATTGGGAGGAATTTTTGTTGAGCGTTGAAATTTTTGGACCTCCAAATTAAGTAGGGAGTGTGTGGAAAATTGAAGGTTATCCTTGAATTTAGTTGGTTTTGAAGCCTAGTTTTAAATTAAATTTATATCTCTTATTTTTTTTCCAACTTCTCAGCTCCATTTTGAGGAAAGAATGGGATCCACAAAAAAGAAACAATGGGCGATAATGCAAAATTGAAAATTAAATTAAAGTATAAATCATTAAATTGTTTGTGCATGCTTAGTAATGCATGAGATGAAATTGGAAAATAATTGCCTAGCACATTAACTACAATATTGATGATCCAAGCAGGAAATTTCAGTCCAAATTCAAACTCCTCTGTTCTTGCTCAGAGCATTGTTTGATTGATCTTGATGAGTGAGAATGCCACGGTCACAACTGAAACGCAAGAATATGTATCCATTATTTATATATGAAATCAGTAAATCACCACTGCAGATATACTCCGAGCTGAGAAATTAAATCGTACCACATGTCACAGGGCGGTTGTATTGGATCAATGTTGTGAAATTGATCATTTTTTTTTAATTCAACGTGTTGTAAAGCTTACTCCCAAGCACATCATGAGCACAAATGTGCAAAAACATATCTTCAACATAGATTAAGTATAATATTTGTCACCTTCAACAACACCAAGCTCTTATTCTCCTCAAGTTGAACCAAGGAGGTCTTCTAAACAAGTGCGGCAAAATCAGCGCAGCTAGTTGAACATACCAAGCAACGGCTTGGACTCCGGCTCCGGCTTTACTTCCGGTGATATAAACATTGAAAGCGGCGCTATACGTGATGAACATAGACCCCAATGAGACTACTAGCTCCCTGTGCAATGGGAACCCTATTGTCAGATAGCATAATATGAGGCTCGATGTGATGAAACCTATCGAGTTGAAGAACACGAAGATCAAATCCGTTTTAAATGCGCCCACTCCTACTACCGATGAACCTTGAATCACACGTGATTCATCAAAGAGACCTAATGGAGGATTTACCGCAGCTTGGAAGGTAACTGTGGTGATCAGTGCAGCCACTACTAATAGAGTGTTACGTGCCTCGCTAGGTGAATCTCTCTGCTTCTGGAATTTGAAGTATTTGAACCAGTTTCTTGATTCACGATGATGAAGATGATGATCGTGATTCGTCTCCAGTTGTGCTGTGATGGAGGTACATTCTTGAGCTCTTTTTGCACCTGCATGTTGCAATGTTTCTCTCACCTTGACATCGTAGAAATCTTGTATAACCATGTCCGAAACGTCGAGTGCTGTTAGGCCCTTGCCGTTTCGGACATTCAGTTTTAATGTTCCTCTCATGGAACTGTTCTCACCCACTAGTATGTTCAGGCACTGCAAGAACATAATGAAATGAAACACGAGACTGAAACACAAACACACACACACATATATATATATATATATTGTATTTTGGTACTAAAATAATTAACACCAAAATACAATAAGAAAAACATTAAGAAAAAAGTAGCACCAAAATACGAAAAAAGTACTAAAATTACAGTAAACAAGTCTGTTTTCACGGTTGCACCTTTGAATAGCAGTTGCGGATTCCCTTATCAAACAAAAGTAGAGAAAAATAATATAATTACCGCGTATTGTTTAGTTGAAACAGCAAGATGCAAGACAGTGTTTCCATCTCCATCCTCACCATTGATGATTTCCATCTTGCTGAGTCTCTCCAACGAGTTAACCATCTGGCAAAACGCGTCGAACTGGTAATATTTGACGGCAAGATGAAGAGCAGTCTCGCCATGAACAGTGATATCTTGGAGGCAATCTGGGAAGGTTGAGAGCAAATGGTGTATGATCTCAACCCTCCCATTAATGGCAGCATAATGAAGAGCAGTTCTGCTGTCTTTCCCTGCAACTCGACACAGATCTCCATTAGAGCTTAGCATCGCCTTCACAATGGCTGTCTTCCCCATGATCGAAGCTATGTCTAAAGGCCGGAAACCATATTGGTTCATGTCTCTAGCAATTTGAGGATCTAATTTCATGAGCTCGTGCACGAAATCGAACTGTCCGAATTTAGTTGCAGCGTGTAGAAGTGATTCGGAAGGGGATACGAGTCTGCTATCAGCAAGAATTGATGGATTTTCTTGAAGCAGCCTCTCAAGAACTTCAACTTTTCCTTCTCGAGCAGCTTCGAACAGCAAGTTTATCTCCATTTTAGATATGAAACAGTTCTTATTCCAACTATTCTTATTAATTATTTTTTATGTTTAGACTTGCCTAAATACATATATAGTGAAGCTGTGATGACGTTCATTTTCAATGAAATTAAATACGTGTTTAATTCGTTTGCTCCAAGACAGCTGCTGGTAAACGAAAGTTGCTAAAAAGTAATATATATTAGGTCATAATGGTCTTAAGTCAACTCTACAAAGATTTGAAATTAATGTGTAACATGTTGAATGAAAGCAATGGTGAATTCACATTGTGGGTGTTTGGTAACAATCCTATATTAAATACTTGGGATTTTTAAATAAAAATGTTTTTATATATTAAATGGGCCCTATAAAATAGGATGGGGTCTCCATATCTAGGTTTAGGGCGTTACAATATTATAATAATTTTAATATTTATAACATGCATTATTATAATAATGAATTTGATAATGGGAACACATGAGTAAAATAGAAAAATTGGAATAAAAAATTTCATCCCCACAAATTTATATGTGACACATATCGTGTTACATCACAATCTAAATAGTTTGCTAAAATTTTTTTGTAATTATTTTTAATTTTAATTCTTGAGTGTATATTTTTTTCATTTTAATTTTTAGGGTTTATATATATATATAATATAATTCTTGGGTTTATTTTTAATTTTAGAGTTTATTTTAATTTCAATTTAATGATTTTTAATATTTATTTTTAATTTCTAGTGTGGGTTTATTATTAAGAACACAATCTTTGTTTTTTTTTTCTTTATTAGGATTATTGGATGGTTTGCATCTATTTAGTCAACTATGTCTATGTAGATCGTGGCATGATCTAAATCTGAATAGTGTAATATAAGATAAAACTCAACCGGTGTAATATGTATTATGTAAATCTAGCTCTTAATTCGATCGGTGACTTGGTGTACAGTTGGCACAACCTTCTTTATTGTGCTAATTTGTTTCTTGTCCATATTAGTTTAAACCTTTTTTTTTTTCATTTTTAAACCAAGTCACAAATCAAAAATATATTGATAAAATAATACATAATTTTTCAAACTTTTTGCATATCTATTGACGATCGATTTTCTAGCTTCAGAACTACGACGTGGCGTGGATTCTAGTCCAAGAAACAAAATGACTTTAAATTAACTAATTACATATATATATACATATATATATATATGTGTGTGTGTGTTAAACCAAAATAATGTGCAGGGAATCAAATTTTTAATGTACGAGTCGCTAATATTTTTATTTATTTTCCCTAAATGATATTAATAATTTGTTAATTCTATAAGTCGCGCCTTAGCAATTATATATTTACGTAAATTAAATACATTAAATTGCTTACATATTTTAAAGATATTATTATTAATATTATTATTATTATTTTTATTGAAATTATATCATATAATTTATTATTATTTTTAGAGCCCAGACATTTAATTCCTTTAAGCTCAATATTGTTTTTAAGCCCACTTGTGCAAGGCCCAAGTGTCACTTCTCCTCCCTCAGTTGAAACGAAACACAACAGAATGGAAATGGCGGATTTTCCGTTTTGATGGAGCCAAAATCCGATCAATTTAGTACGAGATTTCAGTAAATTGATTTATCCTTTCCTTTTCCAATCAACAACCACCAATATAAATACATCACCCTCTCATTCACAAAAATCACACAATTCAAATCAAATCTTCATTCTTCTCTACTCGAGCTTTCACTTGAGGTATTTTCCCCTTCCTTCTATTTTATTTATCTTCTTTCTGCATTGCATAACATTCTTGG
Organism: Perilla frutescens; assembly: GCA_026008535.1. Lineage (NCBI taxonomy): Eukaryota > Viridiplantae > Streptophyta > Magnoliopsida > Lamiales > Lamiaceae > Perilla > Perilla frutescens. Next base: position 39,438,601 of record BRKX01000012.1, read on the forward strand.
TAAAAAGAGAGGAGGAGCAAGAAAGGTGGTGACTCGACAGTGGTCTTGGGACGACGACGCGAGATTAGACGGAAAGGGTGTATGTTGAAAATAATCTAATGTGGACTCACATATGTTAAATTAAATGTGCATAAGTTGTCTTAAGATTGTCCAATTAAAGTGATCTAATGGACTAAAGGGGATATCATATGATCATGGAATTAAAATGTGTGGAACCCAACCCATAAGGTGATTTGCAATTTGTTGAGAGACCAAATTGCAAATAAAGGACTACTATATATATTAGTAGGGTTTGGTCCCCAAGTGATAGCTCACATGTTGGTTTTGTATACTAGAAGATTTGTCTTTTGTATACTTTATTGATAATGGTTTTATGATGATATAGAATGAATACAATTGCAGTCACTGTTTGCATTTAAATTGTTATATTTATATGCATGTTCACTATACTTACATTGTAGATGATATGGTGTGGGTAAACACATGGTTAGATCATATCATCAGGTTCCTTGTAATGTATTAAAAGGCTCACGGTTTAGATGGCACTGAACCTGCTATCGGTACGCCGTAGAATAATCTGATAGTTAGTTTGTCTTGACTAACTGATTATTCTAATACACGATCAAGTGTATTGAGGTGGATCTACTTAGGATTCTATTCTCTATTCTGACCTTAAATGAGAGAATAAGAATCCACAGAGTTCGGGTTCTTAACCCCTATGTGTTGGCAGACATATACGTGTAGTGTTTGCAGCTTTGATTTATCAAAGGGTGAGATTCTTTCATAAGGATCAATAATCTCGATATCTTGGGTTGTGACATTTGCACTTATGATGGGTTGTGCAATATGTAGGGGCACCGTGTCCTGGTGCGCCAGTTTGATGGTGTCCCCTTGAGGAAATGCAAGTTCATGCTGAAACCCTGCAGGTGGAATTTATTCCGTGCATGAGTAAAGCTTGTGTGGTACTACTCAAGGATAAGATATTAATTAATTATAGCTGTCAGAAGCTTACATAATTAATTAATGGGCATTATATCTTAAACGCGGGGAATGACTGGACTAAAGGAGAAAGCATATTCAGAAATATGTATTAAATTGGTAGGTCAGTATTATTTCTTTAGTGGAATAAAAATAATACTTAATTTATTTAATAATATCCTAAGTTTATTGGATATTGGAAATTAAATAAATTAGCAGGCCAATTTAATATTCTTCTAGATCACCACCTCCCCTATAAATAGAGAGGTGGGGGACGAAATTTTGAGAGTAATAATCAGCTCCTCTTGTGTTCTCTTTATCTCCACAGATTCCATACCGATCTAGTAGATTTCAGCCCACCCTGAAACTAGATTCAGTCCGGGAATACAACAGAAGATCAAGGAGTGGAATATCACTGTGGGGTGCCAATCATCATCATACACAACAACAAGATTAGACCTTTAATCTTGTCCTCCACCCGTCGTTTAATTTGTAAGTCGTTTTTTGATTCTATGTTTCCGCTTTAGTAGAATCGTTTAAACCGGATTTGCATGTTAATTAAACCCGGTTAATTAAAACATATGAGATGCATGAATTTATGATCTACATGACATTAGGATTAATGAACATCCAATTAGATCCTGCGGTGGTTCAATTCGAAAAAACCCAACAACTGGTATCAGAGAGGGTTTTGGCACTGTTCTAGATTTAATCCTAGGATTAATTCGAAAAATATGTATAAATTTGATGAAATATTTAAGTTGCTTAAATTTTCAGATTTATATGTTCATATATTCGAATTGGTTGTGTTCAAAACTTGGATGAATTTTTGATCTTGATCGAAAATTTTAGTTTTGAGGATTTGTGTAATTTTTGGTTCTATCAAAATTAGATTTGGAATAGGTTTTTTATTAATATCAAAATTTCCAGATTTAATTTGATAGGTGTTCGAAAATTATGGTATAAAATTTTTCGAAACTTTGGTGTTTAAAATTCCCTAATTTGTTGTTTTAATTTTCGGCCACTATGATTCAATTTGGATGGATTTTTGATCAAGATCAAAATTTCCATATTTAATTAGGGATAGGGTCGAAAATTATGTGATTAGCAAAAGATTAGGTAATCTTTGATGTATATCTTAAGATACCTATTTCTAATCTAGATAAGTTTGAAAATAGAATTTTAAATTTGGTAATTTTTGAAGTGGATCAAAATTTCCAGATTTATTGTTCTTATTATTTTCGAAACTTGTGTATTTTATTTGAAATAGTTTTTTGATTAAAGTCAAAATTTCCAAATATGTTATTTTATGTAATTTTCGATTTTATTAAATTAAATTTTGAGGAAATTTTAATGAAAATTAAATTTCCAGATTTATTTAATGAATTGGTTCGAAAATTATGTGCATGGGATTAAGATTTGATATCATTTGATGTATATCTTAATTTACCTAATTTTAATCTAGATAGATTTGAAAATAGAATTTTAAATTTGGAAAAATTTGAAGTGGATCAAATTTCCAGATTTATTATTTGATTATTTTCGAAAATCTTGTATTAAAATTGGATAAGGTGATTTTGGATATATACAAATAAATTATCAAAATCCAATTGTGATAAGATTTTAAATTTGGATAAGTTTTGGAAGATTTTGGATTGGAATCAAATCTCCAAACTTTATCCTTGAAGATTTAGATTCTTATGGATAATATTTGGATTAGATTTTTGATTTATATCAATATATCCAATTATTATTTAATTAGGGTGGTTAGAAAATATTAAATAAATTTGGTGGATAATTATAAATAATTTTCAGATTTATTTTAAGATATATTTTTGAAATTTAACAAGATTTAAATTGGTGGATAATTATTTTAATTTCCAATTTTTATCTTGTGGATAATATCGAATTAATTAATTTAATTAATTGTAAAATTGGAATATTATTTAATATGTCATGTTTGGATATCATATGTTATTTTATGCTAATCATGTAATTGTGATTGTTGGATTTGTAGACTGACTTGTTTGCAGGGTTACCGACTATCATGGCTCCTTAATTATGTGATGTATGTTTTAATTTATGTTGGATGTATGATGGGCCGTATGCCGGTTTGGCTACGTGATTTTAATCCATGAGAAAATCCATGGATTAGGTCTAGGTTTTATTTTATGTTGTTTTAATGTAATAGAAATAAAACTGTTAGACCAAGTCATTGAGTTGTAATTTTATTCTAGATATATTAGTTTTTTTCTCTAAGGAATAGATATTCTATATTGAATAAAGTTTGAAGATCAACTCAAAGAAGGAGAGTAGTACAGCTCGAGAAAGGAAGTATCACTGATTCACGTCCCGAAATCCTAATTGGAGCCAGGTTTTCGGCGAGGCGCAGTGATAAGGGCGGCGGCCATGCCCGAGTTTCCGGAGCTGACTTTCCAGTTTTATCTCATTCAGCAACATGAGATATAAGCCATGATAGTTGATTTTTATTATTATTTCTTATTATGTTGTTTGAAGCATGCAATGGTGTTTTATCATTTTATGTGATGTTTGCATGTTTTACAATGGGATAAAATGAAACCTCAATCTTAAATAACTAAGTGGGAGAAATTCATACCAAAGTATGTAGAAATCTCAAACGGTCTCCATTAATCTGGTTTAATTGAGATGTGATAAACATGCGAGTTGACAATAGGTCTTCCTCCATAACGGATGTGTTATATCACTGTTATCTCTAGAAATTAAACTTCTTTATCAAAATAGCTGTAGAACACTACTAGAACAAACTGACTCCTCCAACTGGAGCAGGGAGTTCGAAATAGTGGACTTGGTGCTAAGATGATGATGTTCACACTTAAGTGTAATTTATTAATAAACGTCCACACTAACGTGGCTTATTAATTGGAAGGTTACACGACCGTGGTTATTTCCGACTACTAATTTACTTGTCATAAGGAAATTTGACTGGAGGTAAATTAAAGGTAGTTTTACCTGTTTAAGGATGAATTTTATAAACGTCCACACTAACGTGGCTTATAAGAAACATTTTTAAAATGTTGGTGGATTACATATAATTTTTTGAGGTATACGATTATATGTGAGTATCCTAAAGTTTGTGACTGTACTGCATGTTTACTTTTCAGTTATTCTATATCATCATGGCACTCTCCAACCTGTCCACTATTCTCAAAGAAAACAAGTTAATCGGTGAAAATTACAATGACTGGATTCGAAACCTTAATCTTGTTCTCACTGCGGAAGGACACAAATTCGTACTTGAAGAAGTATGTCCTCAGAAGCCAGATAAGGGTTCTGACGAAGCCCAAAAGGTTGCATATGATAAGTGGGTTAGGTCCAATGAGGTGGCGCGCTGTTAAATTCTGGCATCTATATCGAATGTATTGCAACATCAGCATGAACCTATGAAAACCGCTTATGATATCATGTACAACCTTAGGCAGCTCTTCGGTCATCAGAACCGCTCGGCACGCCATTTGGCGATGAAGAAGCTAATGGATGCGAGAATGTCTGACTCCACACCTGTTAGGGATCACGTTCTCATGATGATGGGGTATCTGGCTGAGATCGAGACCTTGGGTGGAGAGCTGGATGGCGATTCTCAAATCGACATTGTTCTTCATAGCATGTCCTCGAGGTTTGAGCAGTTCAGGCTGAACTTTAACATGATTAAAAGGGATGTCAGAGTAAATCTTCAATCCGATAAAGATCAGAGTAAATCTACCTCAGGCTATGTGTTTACCTTGGGAGGCGGAGCCATTGCATGGAGGAGCATAAAGCAGAAATGCATTGCAGATTCCACCATGGAGGCCGAATATGTAGCTGCCTCTGAGGCTGCAAAAGAGGCCGTCTGGCTCAAGAGCTTCTTGTTGGACTTGAGCGTGGTTCCTGATTTTCCTAGGAGTATCACGGTATATTGTGATAACTCGGGTGCAGTGGCAAATTCGAAGGAACCCAGAGCCCATAAGGCAAGTAAACACATAGAGAGAAAGTACCATCTTATACGAGAAATCGTTAAGAGAGGAGATGTGGCAGTGGTCAAGATTGCATCGGTGGACAATTTAGCTGATCCATTCACGAAGAGCCTTCCGGCTAAGACCTTCTACGGTCACGTGGAGAAAATGGGAGTGAGATGCAGACCCGGGGTTGCCGTTTGAGATTTTAGTTAGAGTTGGAGAGTTAGCCAGTTTGTTTTATATTTGAAAGACATGCTTCAAGTATAAGTGGGAGATTGTTGGTTTTGTATACTAGAAGATTTGTCTTTTGTATACTTTATTGATAATGGTTTTATGATGATATAGAATGAATACAATTGCAGTCACTGTTTGCATTTAAATTGTTATATTTATATGCATGTTCACTATACTTACATTGTAGATGATATGGTGTGGGTAAACACATGGTTAGATCATATCATCAGGTTCCTTGTAATGTATTAAAAGGCTCACGGTTTAGATGGCACTGAACCTGCTATCGGTACGCCGTAGAATAATCTGATAGTTAGTTTGTCTTGACTAACTGATTATTCTAATACACGGTCAAGTGTATTGAGATAGATCTACTTAGGATTCTATTCTCTATTCTGACCTTAAATGAGAGAATAAGAATCCACAGAGTTCGGGTTCTTAACCCCTATGTGTTGGCAGACATATACGTGTAGTGTTTGCAGCTTTGATTTATCAAAGGGTGAGATTCTTTCATAAGGATCAATAATCTCGATATCTTGGGTTGTGACATTTGCACTTATGATGGGTTGTGCAATATGTAGGGGCACCGTGTCCTGGTGCGCCAGTTTGATGGTGTCCCCTTGAGGAAATGCAAGTTCATGCTGAAACCCTGCAGGTGGAATTTATTCCGTGCATGAGTAAAGCTTGTGTAGTACTACTCAAGGATAAGATATTAATTAATTATAGCTGTCAGAAGCTTACATAATTAATTAATGGGCATTATATCTTAAACGCGGGGAATGGCTGGACTAAAGGAGAAAGCATATTCAGAAATATGTATTAAATTGGTAGGTCAGTATTATTTCTTTAGTGGAATAAAAATAATACTTAATTTATTTAATAATATCCTAAGTTTATTGGATATTGGAAATTAAATAAATTAGCAGGCCAATTTAATATTCTTCTAGATCCCTGTTGTAGCCTAATATGACTTTAATGGACTGGAGATAGAAAAAGAGATAGAGGCCCAAACCCAGTAGGGTTGGGACACTGAAATTTCGACCACCTCCCATATAAATAGAGAGGTGGGGGACGAAATTTTGAGAGTAATAATCAGCTCCTCTTGTGTTCTCTTTATCTCCACAGATTCCATACCGATCTAGTAGATTTCAGCCCACTCTGAAACTAGATTCAGTCCGGGAATACAACAGAAGATCAAGGAGTGGAATATCACTGTGGGGTGCCAATCATCATCATACACAACAACAAGATTAGACCTTTAATCTTGTCCTCCACCCGTCGTTTAATTTGTAAGTCGTTTTTCGATTCTATGTTTCCGCTTTAGTAGAATCGTTTAAACCGGATTTGCATGTTAATTAAACTCGGTTAATTAAAACATATGAGATGCATGAATTTATGATCTACATGACATTAGGATTAATGAACATCCAATTAGATCCTGCGGTGGTTCAATTCGAAAAAACCCAACATCACACACACTCTTGAGGCTATATTTCTTCATTAGCTCTCACTAAGGCAAATTAAGGGAGCCACTCACTTGGAAGATCCAAACCATCTCAAGAACACGAGAATCTCCAAAGCATGGACTCAGGTACGCTTCCGCTTTCTTGTTATGATCTTGATAATTCATATAAGAGGTCTTGGGATAGAAGTTGGTTAACTTCTTAAGGATCTTCTCCCAAATTAAAGATCCAACAGTGTATACCAGTGGTAACATGGTGGTGTTAGTGAAGAAGAGATGGAGATAGGACCGCGGTGGCTTCTGGTGATTTCGAGAATAGAGAGATAAATGGTGATGTAGAGTGAGGAGAGAGAAAAAGAAGATTCATTTTTTTTTCCTTTTACCTGTGTTGTCGTGAGTGAGAGTAAGGGAAAATGAGAGTTGAAGAGAGAAAGTAAGTGGAAGAGTTGGGTTTAGAATCAGTAGAAATCTGGGCTTATATTTAATTGTGATGATGAAGGGATTAGTTGGGCCTTGAGTTGGGGTTGCTTTTACTACTCATGCATTATTATTATTATTATTATTATTATTATTATTATTATTATTATTATTATTATTATTATTAATTTGAATAAAGTTATGATAATTATTATTTTAATGTTAGGAGGCGCGCACGGATCTAATTAAATTCACTTTCAGTCAAGTTTTAAAGTCAAGTAATGGTGGGGGATCCGACGTTGAAATAAAGTACATTTATCCCTATTATACTTGTATATGATATGCAGATGCTATTGATGACACCCTCCGGGTTATTTGATGATGGCCCACGGACTTTATGTTTATAATGACCCCCTCTAAGTATTTATGATGGCCTACGGGCTTTATGTATATTGATGACACCCTCCGGGTTATTATGATGTGACGGCCTATGAACACTATACTATGATGACTTGTTATGTTATGTATTTCTATGATTTGGATAAATGTGGACCCCACTGAGTTAATAATACTCACCCCAAAGCTATTTTTTTTTTCAGGTTAAGGAAGCTTGGGTGATGGTCAAAATTTAATTAAATATTATCTTAATTTAAATATTGTTTCCGCTGCATTAAACTCTATTATTTGAATAATTTAAACTCTATTAAACTCTATTTATGAAATTTTATGTCATTTTGGTCCCAAAATTAATTAATTTTTTTTAATATAAAACATCAGTTTAAGTGTCTCTAAAAGAGAACAAGCAAATGTGAAATGTTGTGTAAGATCTAGTCTGTGCATCACTTCAAAAGAGTGAGGGGTGAGCAAGGAACATAATCAAAAAAAAATTCATTGAGTGGGTCGAATCGTTCTTCACCAATATCTCTATCTCAATTCCACCCATAATTTTAGATGAGTATCTTGTGTATTGCTCCGAAAAAGGGTGAGTAGTCCACCTAACAGATTGTGTTGTGATCTCGAGTTTTAGGTGTTTTCCTTCGCAAGTAGTTTCAAACAATAAGTATATGTCCATCTTAAGGGGTATTATCAGATTTTAGTCCGACCTTTCAAGTAATTCACAAAAATGTCCTGAACTTCTATAAATAACAATTTAATACCTGACTTTTTGAATTTATAACAAATCTAACCTGGAATTAATTTTCTGGCTTTTAATCTCCAATGTATATCTTTTTACATACGGTCTGAAGTAAAATATAATTTTATTTGATCAATTGACGTGGCACAAGTATTTTCCACGCCAGTAAAAAAATTCAGAAAAAAGATATACGATGGCAACTAAAAGCTCAAAAATTAATTTCAGGCTAGATTTGTTGTATATTCAAAAGGTCAGACATTAAATTGTTATTTATAAAAGTTCAGGACATTTTTGTGAATTACTTGAAAGGTCGGGCTAAAATCTGATAATACCCCATCTTAATTATACAAGCACACTCTTGACAGAGCACAACATAATTATTCAAACTAAAAATTAGGCGAAAGATCGAAATTAATATATACATAAAGTATTAATACTAAATATGATCCAATTCTTAGTCAAACTCCCAACACTCTTATTAATTTATTTGATGATTTATTTTATCAAGTTATATAAATGTTCCCGTCACATTTTTATTTTTTATATAGAAATGCGTGTTTCTTTCTTCGAAGACCAACCAATCGTGGCATATGGCAGCTGCTGGTAAACGATATTGTTAAAAAAAATAAAAATAAAATATTAATTGAGTAAGAGAAATTGCTAAAAATTATTTATACATGATCATAACGGCAATTAGTCAAATCTAGAAATAATTGAAAATGTGTAAGATGCTGAGAAACGGTGTGGGGTGAAGCCGTGAATTAGTCAGCAAATAACTATGCATAATATTTCTTGCTCACCCAAAAAAGAAAAAAAAAAAAGACACCGAGCATAATATTTCTCTTTTCGACTACTTTTTCTTTTCTTTTTTGAGACACTCTTTTCGACTACTTGAAGAAGGAAATTACATCTAAATAAAAGTTAAAGTATTTAATATCCTCAGTATTAACTCTGAAATATGCAAAATTATCCATATCGTCGTAATACAATATATAAAATGGGAGTTCTAACTTAAATCAAAATCATGATCAAAGATTGACCCCCACTTATATGCATTTGAGTATTTCTACATTTTTATATGAAATTGATGTAGGATATCGTAACAATTCATCCTCCTTCCAAATCAAACGTCAATGGACAGCACACGCTGGGTGGAAACCCACACCAAGGCCACTTCTGGGTGGCGATCCATGGGCCCACCATCAGGTTGCCCCAGGCCGAGTCAAATTGTTAGGCAGCCCTCATTTAATCAAAAATCATGAATAAAGGTGAAGAGTTGACCCCCACTTATATGGGAAAAGGGATCCTTTATTCCAAATTTGATATTTCAACATGTGTTCCACGATCGAATTTATTAATTTTTGTTTCATTTTTTTATTCTTTTTAATTTATTGTATTTTAATTTAAATTTACACTTATTAATTGAAGTTGATTTTGCCCAATTAGGATTTATATTTAAGTTTTACTATTTAAATTTCAAAGAAATTATTATTATGGTTTTTAAAATTTCAATCTTTTGCTGATGAATGTGATTAGATCGATCATGTTATAATCAATTTTTATTTTTATAATATCTATTATTAAATTCATAAATTCGATCGTGGAATACCGGTTGGAACACTAAACTTAGAATAGAGGATCACATCCGACTTATATGTCATTTTACACTTTTATGTAGAATTAATGTGTGAGATATAGCAACACACACTCCACCTAAATCTAAAAAATAACCATATTTCATTGTTTAAAAATAATGGAAACATAATTTCGTGATATTATATTATGTTACATAGGAGTTGGTTATAATAGGAACTAAACTTGGTGTGAGATAGTGAGAACGGGCTTGTTTAATGTAATTTTAGTACTTTTCTTATTTTATTTTGGTGCTAAAACATTTAGCACTAAACTACAATTAGAAAAACATTAAAACTAAAAATTAAAAAATAGCATAAAAAACAATTAGAAAAGCACTAAAATTATATTAGACAAGCAATGTTCTCACGTTCCTACACGAAGCACTGTTCTCATTTGATACAAATCCACGTTACGTATATGTATATACACGCTATAAATCTATAATGTCCAAGCAGTAACGACCCTTGCAGTCCGCGATTCACATGATCGCCACCCAGGTTTCTTATAATCTCTTACAACCTTTGTTAGTAGAGCCATAATAATCGGCATTAGAACTGATAATACGATGAAAAACGTGGATAATAAACCACCAGGTGCAATTGCGACCATGCAAGTATCATAAGTAGTTGTCAATGCGAAAAGTGCTACCCTAAGCTCAAACTGCAAGGGAAGTCCAATAGTGAGGAAATTCATCATGTGCAGAGACATGAAGAATCCCATGGAGTTGAACAGCAGGAATAGCCCATATGATACATGGTTGTTGCTGCCCATCACCGCCTTCCCCGCCGTGTGTGGCCGCAGCTGTTTCGACGGGGAACCTCCACCGCTGTTGTTTTTAGGCGAGACATCAACCAAATCATCTTGCCACACCCCACCAGGAGGGCTGAGCACCGCCTGGTACGTGGCGGTGGCAATTAGTACGGTTATCACGAGCAACGTGTTTCTTGCGGTGCTCGGTGACTCTTTGATCTTGTCGTACTTCAAGTAGTCCTGCAGCTTCTGGGAGGCGGATTTGGTGCGGTTTCGCCTCTGTTCTTGCTCTGATGAACCAGTGTTTGTTTGATCTTGATCATGAGTGGGGTTGATGTTTATCGGGTGTGATTGTGATGCTATTCCGACAGCTAGAGAGAGAATCTCTTCTATGTCGGAGTCTCCCCCTTCTGATTTCAAGATATCTAGAGGTGTGAGGTGGTTTTTGTTCGATGAATTCACATCCATTTTGGCCTTGTAGCATGAGTCCTTCCCCAGCAATAGATCAAAAACCTGTGTGAAATAAAATGTGCATAGCCGTTTTATTGATTTAATTTGTGATATCCGTGCGTTAATAAACAAACATGCGTGTTTATGTGATTAAATCCGAACTGAAGTTCAAGAAGATCACCTCGTATTGCTTTCTTGATGCTGCAAGGTGCAGTATGGTGTTTCCTCTGTCATCCTTGCTATTCAAAACATCCTCTTTGTTCAACGACACGACATACTCGCAGAGAACCTTAAAAGCTTCGTATTGATGGTTTTTCACAGCCAGATGAAGGCAGGTTTCACCTGTAATAATAAATTGATGACAAGAAAACAGTAAATATGAGAAACGGGAAAAATCCCAAGATCGAACAAAAAAGGTAGAATGAGTGGCCTCTCGGGCTCAAACCAAACAATTCGGGTCACAAATCTCAATCGAACATGGATCACCTCTTGCAGTGAGTTGTGTGATGGAATCCAAAGAGGCAGACAGCAATTCTGTGATGACTTGGATTCTGCCTTTGGCAACTGCAGAGTGAAGAGGGATTCTCCTCTCTTTTCCCTTAGCCAAACAAAGTTGACTCCCAACTTTCAACAGCTCTTTCACAATCTCCACATCACCTCTAGCAGAAGCAATGTGCAGAGGGCTCAAACCAGATTGATTAAACTCTAGAGCGAATTCATGGCCTAGAATCAACACTTCCCTCACGAAATCAACATGGCCACCAACGCAAGCTATATGCAACGGAGTGTCGTCGTCTCGTAGAGCTGCAGTCGACAGCAGGAAAGGGTCATCTTTGATGAGATTGTGCAGTCTCTCAACATCTCCTTTCTTGGCAGCCTCAATCAGCCTTCTCTCCATTCTACCTAAAAATCTGATGATCAAAATGATGACATTGTTTCTTGTCAAGCAATGATACGCATTTGTTTTTTACTTATAACGTAACTAATTGTATTAGTTTATGATCAAGTCAAATGATGTGTGAACGCTGATATGATGCAGAGGTGAGGATATATACTTTTAAAATGGTACCTTCTTCTAATAAAACACTGTTTTAATTATTTATATCTACCAGAAAGTTTTGATTCAGAAGATTTAAGAGCATTGATTAATTAGGGGGTGTATTGGATTGGGATTTTAATGGATTTTGTTGAACTTTAAAATGTCCATGGATTTCTATGGATTTTATAAATCCATAGACTCCACATGGAGTCTCCCATAACTCCATAGGGAGTCTTCCAACTCCACGCAGAGTCTGGGGATTTCGTATGGATTTCGGATCGATTTTGAACGATTTCAATGAATTTCAAATCCATCTCGCCAGCGCTCGTTGGAACACAACGATCGGTGTATCTGGTAAGAAAAATTGAACCCAGCGGCCGCTGGAGTGCCATCATCGGGCAAGGCCAGCGGCCGCTGGGGTCGGGTGACGGCTGGGGTGCCCGATTTTAACTCCTCACCAGCCGCTGGGACACCGCGCTCGCTGGATTTTTCAAATTCATCGAAATCTCGTGTCTGGAGGTCGGAATTCATCCTTTGTAATTTTCACGTGAAATCCAGCTGAAATCCAACGAAGTCAGTGACTTTTTAAAGTCCGTGGATTGTTGAATACCGAAAGGACTTTTAAAAGTCTGAATTGAATACACCAAGATTTCGTTGGAATTTTAAAAGTAATACACCAAGATTTCATTGGATTTTTAAAAGTCTGGATTGAATACATGAATACACCAGAATTTCGTTGAACTTTTAAAAGTCTGGATTGAATACACCCGGATTTTAAAAGTCCAACGAAATCCAATGAAATCTCAATCCAATACACACTCTAAGTCTGAACATGATAAATTTGTCAGAAATCCTTTTCTTCTTAAAGCTTTGTGGTCAACCACAATTTTCAACTAGTAAGGTAAGATATGATATATAGATGTTTTTTTTTTCATCAAATTTGCATTTAATGTATTGTCCACTCACATTTATTCTCTCCATCTCCCCCCTTGAAAAGTCTTCCAAACACCAACGAGACATGGATGAATATATTTTTGGGTTAAGGGCCACATAACCCCTCGACTATTCTACAAGGGTCACATTGCCCCCTCTTTGACTATTTAGTTCATTTAGCCCTCTCAACTCTTTAAAATGGCTCACATTGCCCCTTCCATGGATGGAAAAATTAACACCATTAACAAACACACACTAACACACATTTTACTCACACACTAAGATTTTTTCATATATTTTTACACACAATTTTACAATTAACCAAAATTATTACAAATTAATAAATTATGGTTCATTATAGCTAAAATAATAAATACCAATAAATTGATTAATAAATTAACTAAAACATAATAATAGTAATATAGTATGAAAATTTCAATATATATATATTGAGTTCATTTATAAAATTATTTTAAATTTTAAAATTTTATGATTCAATGATGAATACTACAATAAATATATTGTCTTCGTTTATGATGATTTATTAATGTTTTGGAAATGGAGTATGATTTATGAATTTCAGATTTGCTTAGGTTTTTCATCTTTAAAAGTCATTATGTAGTGAAATTAATTGATTTGTGGGTCCGTTTTACCATTGAAAATAAAGTTGAACACTTAATTGCAAATTTGAAATACACAGATGATGATTTTTAGATTTAAATTATTTTATGAATTATCTCAATATATATATAGATATATTATAAATAGTGAATTTTACATACTATATTATTATTATTATTATTATTAATTGTTAATTAATTTATTAATAAATTTCATGGTATTTATTATTTTATTAATTGATAACCATAATTTATTAATTTGTAGCATTTTTGGTTGATTGTAAAATTATGTGTAAAAGTATGTGAAAAATCTTAGTGTGTGAGAAAAATGCGTGTTAGTGTGTGTTTGTTAATGGTGTTAACTTTTCCATCCATAGAAGGGGCAATGTGAGCCATTTTAGATAGTCGAGGGAGCTAAATGGACCAAATAGTCAAAGAGGGGGCAATGTGGCCCTTAACCCTATATTTTTTTAGGCAAACATTCGTCATTAAAATGTATCATGTAAATTAAAAAATATAATTCTTGCTACCTCGGTTACATGAGTTTATTACATCTCAATTAGGATATAAGATTTAATATATTTAAATTAGGGTTTATTATTTATAATTAAAATTTATTAATCTCAATTAAGGTTTATATTTAATTTAAAAATATTAATTATCGATTGCAGTGCACAAGTCTACGTGTTAAAGTCGGAGTCGGACTAGTGCACTGCACAAGTCGTCGGATAAAAAAAATCACTTTAATTTTGTAATTAAAAAAGAGTCTAATCCAACAGCCCAGTCCATGCTAGTCGTGATTATATGAAGGAGACTCTTTTCTCAAATTGTGCTTAAATAAACTAGAGAATGCAATCACGAACTCAAAATTGTTTGAAAAATCGATAAATATATTTTTGATTCTCACTAGCATCTAAGGATCCCTACTCCCTTCCAAATTGAGAGAGAGAGAGAGAGAGAGAGAGAGAGAAGGTTTTAATGACTTTGTTTCAATTTAAATACTTTTATTGCCATTCCAAAAAAGAAAAAGAAAAGACAAATCCCAGGAAGAAGAAGAAGAAGAAGAAGAAGAGACGTCTTATATTGTTGGAAAAAAAAAACACAACAATTTCATTATTCATACCCATTTTTTCCACCGAGTTGCTTCCACGAGGAAAAGTAGAAATATTATTCGAAAGTTTGATCCCCACTTTTAAATCCAATTTAAGGTATTTTTTGTGAATCAACATAGATAAAAATTTATATAAGATTATCTTATGAGTCAATCTTAATAAGACAGGTCAAGATAGATAAAAATTTGTATGAGATTTTTCACTTTGAAAATTTTGATCTCCACTTTTAAATCCAATTTATGGTATTTTTTGTGAATCAACATATATAAAAAAATTGCATGAGATTATCTATTGAGTCAATATTAGTAAGACACGTCAACATAGATAAAATACAAAAATTTGTATGAGATCGTTTAACGGGTCTTTTACGTTAAATGGGTCAAATAGGACCCAAACTCGTCCAAAAAATTCATACAAACCCGCCCAAACCAGTAAAAATAGTCAGGTCTGCACGCCCTCACACGCGCGTATCACTATGTATAAAGTAAAGTATCGCTATGTATGAAGTAGAGTATCACTAATTATATATTAAAATATCACTTAATATATATGAATTGAAGTATCATTAACTATGAAGTATTTTCACATGCTAAGAATAAAATAAATGAACTATTTTCTACATAAATCATAATGTGGGGTTTTAATTTAAATCATTCATTTATCTTCTTTTTTTGGAATATGTTTGTTGATTCTCCGAACATCACGTATCTTTATGTGCGAAGTAAATATCACTAATTATGCGTTGAAGTATCACTTAATATGAATTGAAGTATCATCAAGTATACAATGTTTTTTTGCTATTTATTTTTTAGATCATGACATGCATATATACTTTCATTGGCCGTGTCTCTGCCAAGTTTTACTCTTTAAAAGATTTTTTTTAAACAAAAAAAAAAATCATGAGCTCTTAGTTTTGTTTTAAATAAAAATTGATCAACAACTAATAATATATAAGTTTCATTACATATGAAGTAAAGTTTAACTAGCAAAGAAGCGAAGTATTATTACCTATGAAATGCGTGACAACTCTCATTTTCTTTCTTTTTTTCATTTTTTTTAAATTGACATTTGTTTTGAGCCCTGCGCATAAGCCCACGTGTTAGCGCCAAGAAAATGCACTGGGCAAGACATTGGATAAAAAAATAAATTAATTCAATTGAATTTTAGGGTTCATTAGTTCCATTTTAGGATATATATATTTATTTTAAAATTTTGAATTAATTCAAAAAATTAAATAAACATTTGTAAAAAAAATGAAGATTTTAAAAAATGGAAAAAAATATCTAAAGAGAAAAGGAAAAGTGGGAGGGAGAGGAGAAAATGGCCCACTAAAAAAAAAAGAAATAAAAAGTAAAATGAGAAGAAGAAGGCACACCTCATGGGTCAAATAGAGATCCGTCTAACGTAAAAATTCATTAAACGGTCTCATACAAGTGTGCATCTGGATAAAAACTTGTATGAGATTTTTCAATTTAAAAATTTTGATCCCCACTTTTAAATCCAATTTATTGTATTTTTTGTGAATCAACATAGATAAAAACTTGTATGAGATTATCTTGTGAGTCAATATTAGTAAGACATGTCAAAATTCAGATCTAAACACATACCTAATAACACATTTATAATTTTACCGGTGTTTTAATGAATTTAAAATTTAACCAAATTTATTAATTTTTATCCTTACGACAGGTTCAGAGAAGACTCCATCAACATAATTGATGTCTATATCCTAGAAGTCGTTTTTTTTTTTTTTTTTTTCTTTTGTTCTTTTCCTTTTTAGGAAAATATCCTAGTCAGAGACTAACACACATTGGGTCCGAGGGAGCACTTCCCCCCTGAAAATTTAAAAGAAATAAGGGAATTCATATCATTTGATATTTATATTCCTAAAAATTATAATTTAAAAAAAAAAAAAAAACTTGTATACAAAACTATGTTAGACAACACAATTAACACAGCGTATTCTTTTCTCCGCGGCTGTGGTCCCTTCCCTTCCCCATCTCTATATTTCTTTTTAAATTAATTTTTCTTTGTTAAATTTTATAAAAAAAATTCATTGTTACAATTTGATCATCGTTCATCTTGTTCCTTTTGCTTATTGGAATAGTAAGATTTAGATTCGTCTCCATTATGGTAAAATTTATTGTATTTACATTTGCATTTTACTTCTGAATTGTTATAATTTTATTTACTATTATTATTTATTTTAAATGACTTTTTAAATTATATTTGTCAATTATCACTTGGTAGGAATTAATTGAACATGCATACTTGTTAATATTTTGGTTGAATATTTAGAATTCTTGATAATGATTAGTTATTTAGTTTAGACTACTATTTGTTTGTGGAACTATTTTGTTTTTTTTTTCTTAGATATATTTTAAAATTGTTCTAGTGTATGTATATTAAATTAAAAATGAGATCGTTTAGTTATTGATAATTATTTGTGTTTTTAATATGTATATTAAAAGGAAATATTAAATGTAGAATATCTATTGCTTTTGCATAACTACTAAGTCAAGTTAAAACTTTGCTCGTTCATTAAAAAAAGACAAAAATGTGTATGAGACCGTCTAACGGGTCGCTTATGTTAAACAGGTCAAATAAAACCCAAATCTACCCAAAACTCGCCCCCAAGCCCATTTTCGTGCGCAAGTGTGTGTCTTACCTGCGCCCCCACGTGCAGCCACTGTAGTACTAACTGTAAAGTATCAATGATATAAAGTAAAGTATTACTAACTGTGAAGTGAAGTATCATTAACTATGAAGCGAAGTATCATTAGATATTGATGTAACCAATACGATGCGGAAGCTTATCGAATCGAACACGCGTCAACTTGACAGATGATCCAACCCAAAAACAAACTGAACACTAACAAATAAATAACCCAAATAAACTGATCTCAAATCAAGTTTCAAGACTAAACACCAAGATATCCCAAA
The DNA here is from genome assembly GCA_026008535.1 of Perilla frutescens. NCBI lineage: Eukaryota > Viridiplantae > Streptophyta > Magnoliopsida > Lamiales > Lamiaceae > Perilla > Perilla frutescens. The sequence goes on from BRKX01000012.1 coordinate 39,456,280, forward strand.
ATCCCCAATTTCGACCCGAAGAACCCTAATTCTTGACCTAATCAATTGACCTAGCAAATGAAGTCGGATTACGCTCAAATTTTAGGACATTGCATAAATGTATAGCAGAAACAACATATCCAAAAATCAGGCAAAACGCACGTATAAATTGGGAGATGGCTCGGTGGGGATTTTTAGACGATTTACGACTCGATTGGATGGTATATGTGGAATCTGGACCTGGGATTGAATATGGGCGATGGTAACAACGTGGTGGATGGTGTGGGATGTGTATGGAGGCGTGGTGGTGATGGTACACGATGTGGAGGCGAAAGGAAACGAAATGGATAGAAGAAGCTTACCCGAAACGAACCCCGGATCTACGAGAATCCGAAACGCGAGTATGGAGTAGAACTTCGTGGCAGATCAACCCGTACACTACTGGATGCACGAACGAATCTTCTGATTTCGAGTTTGTAGGTGCCAATTCACAAACCCTACCAAGAACTATCGATATGCGTGTTTTGGAGACGGGATGAACGACAAAGCGTTTGTTATCAAATCCAATCTGTCTTTTTCCAGGGTTTGAAAAGTGCATAAATACTAACCTAAGGGAAAAATGAAATTATTAAGTTAATGGGCTTAATAATTTTCGAAAAATAAAAGAAAACAAGATAAAGGCCCAATTCACCTAACATTAATTTGGGCTTCAAACTAAATAAAATCCACAACTGAAAATAGTCTTATTAAATTAAATAAAATCTGCACTAATTCCATCTAGGCCTCTTCATCCTCATCTTGTATCGAAAGCATAATAATCAGCTTGGGGCTACTTCGAACCATCAACTCTTCTTCGAGCTTCTTTCCAACGAAACACTGAAAGTAGTCTTGCAGCTTCTTGGCTCTAAGTTGCGTCACTGGACCACGCAGCTGCAACTCTGGATTTAGCTTGCCAAAGCTCACCCCATACTCATCATTCCCCCCTTCCTCAAAAGAATTCGACCTCGAATTCGGGTCCTCTTCATCAAAAGTATCTGTAGGAAAAGGAGAGAGATCAGAAACATTAAACGTTGGGGAACATTTATACTCACCAGGTAAGTCGAGTCGGTAAGCATTGTCATTGACTTTGGCGACCACAGTGAATGGCCCGTCACCACGGGGCATGAGCTTTGATTTCCTCAGGTTAGGAAAACGCCCCGGGCTGAAATGGACCCAAACTTTGTCGCCGGGTTTGAAAATTACTTGTTTGCGATGTGAGTTTGCCTTGTTGGCATTCCGCACGCCTTGGAGCTCAATCCTCGCCTTCACCTTCTCATGCATCTCTCGTACCTGTTCAGCTCTTCGAACACCTTGCACACTCGAGAAATGGTCAATAGGCAAAGGTAACAGATCCGTTGGAGTCAACGGATTAAAACCATACACAACCTCAAAAGGCGACATATTCGTAGAAGAATGTACAACTCTATTATAAGCAAACTCAGCAAAAGGCAAACATTCTTCCCATGATTTCAAATTATTCTTAACTAATGCACGAAGTAAAGTACCAAGCGTCCTATTGACTACCTCAGTTTGACCATCCGTCTGCGGATGACATGCAGTAGAAAACAGAAGCTTCGTACCCAACTTTCCCCACAAGACTCTCCAAAAATGCCCCAAAAACTTTGAATCCCTATCAGACACAATGGTTCTAGGGAGACCATGCAAACGGACAACCTCACGAAAGAAAAGATTAGCAATGTTCACAGCATCATCAGTCTTTTTGCATGCAATAAAATGAGACATCTTAGAAAAACGATCTACAACCACAAAAACAGAGTCTTTACCAGTTTTAGACCTAGGCAAACCCAAGATAAAGTCCATGGAAATGTCTACCCAAGGTGAAGTAGGCGCCGGCAATGGCGTGTACAAGCCAAAAGGACTAGACGTGGATTTAGCCTTTCTACAAGTTATGCACCTAGCACAGACTCTCTCGACATCACGTTTCATGCGAGGCCAATAGAAATGCTCATGCAAGAGACTCAACGTTTTGTTAACACCAAAATGACCCATGAGACCCCCTGCATGTGACTCTAATATGAACGACTCCCGCATAGAACAATCAGGTACACACAGTTTAGCATCTTTAAACAAAAATCCATCAACAATATAGAACGAATCAATGGCCCTAGACTTTCCAACACAAGACTCGAATATGGGACCAAAGAAAGGATCAGATGCATAAAAACTCTTAATGTGCTCAAAACCCAAACATTGTGTGTGTAAAACAGAAACAAGCGCGTACCTTCGGGAAAGTGCATCGGCAACCACATTCTCTTCCCCCTTCTTGTACTTGATCACATACGGGAAGGATTCGATGAACTCCACCCATCTGGCATGACGTGCATTCAAACTTTGTTGTCCCTTCAGGTGTTTCAGGGACTCGTGATCAGTGTGAATCACGAACTCCTTTGGTCGCAGGTAATGTTGCCAAGTCTCCAAAGACCTCTTCAGTGCATATAGCTCCTTATCATAGGTGGAATATCTCAAAGCTGCACCATTGAGCTTCTCACTGAAGAACGCGACCGGCTTCCTTTCCTGCATCAACACAGCACCAATGCCTATGCCAGAGGCATCGCACTCAATCTCAAACATCTTGTTAAAGTCAGGCAAAACCAAAACAGGAGCATTACACAATTTAGACTTCAACAATGTAAAAGCATGCTCTTGGGCTTTTCCCCACTCAAACTTCCTATCTTTCTTACTCAGTTCGGTCAAAGGAGCGGCTATAGTGGAAAAATCCCGTACAAAACGGCGATAAAATCCAGCCAAACCATGAAATGACCGAACCTCTGCACAGGTCTTAGGTGTGGGCCATTCCTCGATGGCCTTAACCTTCGATCTGTCCACCTCAACTCCTCTACTACTCACCACAAAACTAAGAAAGACGACCTCATTCATGCAAAAAGTACATTTAGACGAATTGGCATACAACTTTGCATCACGCAGCAATTCAAAAACTCGCCTAAGATGTCTAACATGCTCAGAAATGCAAGTACTGTAAATGAGGATGTCATCAAAATACACAACCACATACTTCCCAATCACATCCCTCAAGACGTGGTTCATGAGACGCATGAATGTACTAGGGGCGTTGGTAAGCCCAAATGGCATGACAAGCCATTCGTACAATCCATGCTTCGTCTTGAACGCAGTCTTCCATTCATCCCCCTCACTCATACGGACTTGAAAATACCCAGAACGTAAATCAATTTTAGAGAAAATAGACGCTCCAGACAACTCATCCAACATATCATCCAAACGGGGAATAGGGAAGCGATACTTTACCGTTATTTTGTTTATAGCCCGGCAGTCCATGCACATACGCCACTCGTTGTTCTTCTTGGGTACGAGTATCACGGGTACGGCACAGGGTGACAGGCTCTCTCTGACCTGCTTCTTTTCCAGCAACTCCTTGACCTGACGGTCAATCTCCTTAGTCTCCTCGGGACTAGTGCGGTATGCTGGCCTATTCGGTAGGACTGATCCCGGCTGGAAGTCGATCTGGTGCTCAATTCCTCGAATTGGCGGCAGACCACTCGGAATCTCCTCAGGAAACACGTCCTGGAACTCCTCCATCAATGGCTGCAAAACAGAAGGAACAACAACATCAGGAGTATCATAAGCCTTAAAATTAACTAGAACGATAGGCTTACCAGCTTTGATTATTTTTTGAACCTCCTTTGCACTAATAAATAAATTCCGGTGCACAGTATCGGGATTGTCGGTACTGGAGGTCGACGAGGTGGCCAAATGGGCAGCCTTGGTGGACCCCTTGGAAGCTGACGCCGTCCCCTTGGAGGTCTTGGGGTCGGCCGTTGATTGGCCAGCTGGAACCGGAAACTTGCCCTCAATCTGTTTCTCTTTCTTCTTCTCCTCCTTAAACTTCTCCTGCATTCTCCTTTGATCTTCATTGACATCCTTAGGTGTCAGTGGCCATAGTCGGGTGGTCCTTCCATCTCGGGTCACCGTATACGTGTTGGCAAATCCGTCATGAATAGCTTTCCTGTCAAATTGCCACGGCCGACCAAGCAGAATATGCGATGCCTCCATAGGGATGACATCACAAAGCACAGTATCAACAAAACGACCAATAGAGAAAGTAACGCTTACCTGATATCCTACACGGATTTCTCCTCGGTCAGTCAGCCACTGCAAGCGGTACGGCTTGGGGTGCTTCTGTGGAACCAGATTCAGTTTCCCCACTGCATACTGGCTGATCGCATTGACAACACTTCCACTGTCGATGATGAGCGAGCATATATTGTCTCGGATCGAGCAGCGCGCGTAGAAGATGTTCTCACGCTGGTCATTCTGATCCTCCTCCCGAATTAGGCTCAGAGCTCGGATCGATACAAGGCTGACATGGGCTAGATCCGGCTTCTCATCATTAATTTCATCCACTAATGGACCATCTCGGGACTGTGGATCGTCCCCTGCTGTCTCAACTTCATCGAGTTCCTCCTCACTTGCTGACTCCAGCTCATTCTGCTCTGAAAGGAAAAGAACTCGCCTATTCGGACACTGAGCTTGAAAGTGTCCCCATCCTCGGCACTTGTGAGATTGCACGTCGCGTGCCCTTCCTGGTGTGCTACCCTGTGGCTGATTCGACTGTACCGGACGGCTTTGATTATTCCGGTTCGGTGCAGATGAATTGTGCTCAGATCTGCGGGTAGGCTGCGGAGCTGTCTGCTCATAGCGGCGAGCGGGCTGTGAAGTCTGGCCTTGAGGACGTGGAGGGGCTGTCCTAGGCATAGAAGACTCGCCTCGAACCCATGGTGTCCTTGCTGGCACAGAATGAGAAGAACGTCGGCGTCCCTCTTTAAGCTGCCGCTCGACTATCGAGGCATAGTGAATCATAGCCTCAATACTGGTGAAATCCTTCAGCTCGACTTCACAAGCAATGTCTGGGTGCATGCCTTCGATGTACCGGTTGATTGTAGCTATCAGCGTCTCTTCCTTGCCAACTCGGTTCATCGCAGTCTCTAACTCCTTATGGTACTCCTCAATAGACCGAGTACCCTGGCGAATCTGGCTCAGTCGACGCTCCAATTCCCGTTCATAGTTAACAGGAATAAAGCGGCCTCTCATCACATCTTTCATTTCTGGCCACGAGTCGATAGGCGGGTATCTGTCTCGACGGCGGCGGTTCTGGATGTTCTCCCACCAACTAGCTGCATACCCTGTGAACTCCATCGAAGCCAGTTGCACTTTCTTCACCTCTGGGAAGTCATAACACTCAAAAATCTTGTTGACCTTCCTCTCCCAGTCGAGGTATAGGTCGGGGTCATGCAGTCCCTCAAATGCTGGTACGCTTGTTTTGATGTTGTTTAACAAGCTGTCAGGATCGGCTCGTCGGGGCTGGAAAGGCGGATAGGCGCGGGCTGCACGCCTATAAGGCTGTCGGGGTCGATCACGTCTCTGATAAGGCTCAAACCCGGCCTCTGACTCCTCTGCAAAGTCACCATAGTCATCTCCTGCATCACGATATTCGTGATAGACCTCTTGCACCGGCGGTTGACGACGTTGCACTGGTTGTTGCACCCTAGCATTGGCTCGGGCCTCTGCTCGGGCTGGCTCTGCATACACATAGGTCTCATCTGTGGGGACCTCCATATGGCGAGGTGCTGCCTCGTTCTGGACGGATTGGCCTTGTACCGCTGGCGGTAAGGGAGGTCGAGCATTGATAAGCTCGAGCTGCGCCATCACTTTGGCTAACGAATCTTCTAGCTTGTCCTCCAATAACTGACTGCGTCTCTCAAAATACTGAGACATGGCTTTGTAATGGAACTGAGCATCCCATTGATCCGATGAGGACGCATCTGAAGGAGTGTTCGGTGCAGCAGGTGACTTATCAGTCCTCTTATTATTTCCGTCTCCGGGCATCATCGTGTAGACCTGCAAAACAAAACAAAACCAGAAGAAAGAAAATAAAAGGTAAATAGGACCTCACTTTTTTTTTTCACTTTTTTTTTCTCTCGTGTTTATCACTCAAATTTCTGCACTCTGTAGATGTTGGAATTCCACTGTCTCTGTTGTTCTGATAGAGATGCGGTTAGCTCCTCCAACTCTAGTCAAGAGCTCGAACTTGACTCCAATAATGCTCGAGTAGAGAAAATACCACAAAGTTACTGCAAGTTCAGGTAAACCACGGCTAGGGTGTGGAAATATGGCTGGAAAGTGGTTGGCTTGGCTATAGTGGTGGAAAGGATAGCAAACGGGGAGAAACGGCAAAACCAAAAAATATTCACTGGACGTTTTCACCTTGAAGATGGACGAATTTGGTCAAAAATACACATATATTTGTTTTTTTGTTTTTAAATGATCGATGCTCTTGCCCCTACTGTATCACACACCAATTTGGATTGAACCACGACCAACCGAAGTTGACGTGGCTCTGATACCAAAAAGTATGATGTAACCAATACGATGCGGAAGCTTATCGAATCGAACACGCGTCAACTTGACAGATGATCCAACCCAAAAACAAACTGAACACTAACAAATAAATAACCCAAATAAACTGATCTCAAATCAAGTTTCAAGACTAAACACCAAGATATCCCAAAATCCCCAATTTCGACCCGAAGAACCCTAATTCTTGACCTAATCAATTGACCTAGCAAATGAAGTCGGATTACGCTCAAATTTTAGGACATTGCATAAATGTATAGCAGAAACAACATATCCAAAAATCAGGCAAAACGCACGTATAAATTGGGAGATGGCTCGGTGGGGATTTTTAGACGATTTACGACTCGATTGGATGGTATATGTGGAATCTGGACCTGGGATTGAATATGGGCGATGGTAACAACGTGGTGGATGGTGTGGGATGTGTATGGAGGCGTGGTGGTGATGGTACACGATGTGGAGGCGAAAGGAAACGAAATGGATAGAAGAAGCTTACCCGAAACGAACCCCGGATCTACGAGAATCCGAAACGCGAGTATGGAGTAGAACTTCGTGGCAGATCAACCCGTACACTACTGGATGCACGAACGAATCTTCTGATTTCGAGTTTGTAGGTGCCAATTCACAAACCCTACCAAGAACTATCGATATGCGTGTTTTGGAGACGGGATGAACGACAAAGCGTTTGTTATCAAATCCAATCTGTCTTTTTCCAGGGTTTGAAAAGTGCATAAATACTAACCTAAGGGAAAAATGAAATTATTAAGTTAATGGGCTTAATAATTTTCGAAAAATAAAAGAAAACAAGATAAAGGCCCAATTCACCTAACATTAATTTGGGCTTCAAACTAAATAAAATCCACAACTGAAAATAGTCTTATTAAATTAAATAAAATCTGCACTAATTCCATCTAGGCCTCTTCATCCTCATCTTGTATCGAAAGCATAATAATCAGCTTGGGGCTACTTCGAACCATCAACTCTTCCTCGAGCTTCTTTCCAACGAAACACTGAAAGTAGTCTTGCAGCTTCTTGGCTCTAAGTCGCGTCACTGGACCACGCAGCTGCAACTCTGGATTTAGCTTGCCAAAGCTCACCCCATACTCATCAGATATAAATTTGGCGAAATATCATTAACTATTAAGTGAAGTATCATTAGATGTTAGATATAAATTTGGCAAAATATCATTAACTATTAAGTGAAATATCATTATATATATATCTGGTGAGTATCATTAATTATGAGATGAAGTATCATTAACTCGGAAGTGAAGTATAATATGATATTATTGATGACTAAATATTAATTATCAAATCCAGGATAGATAAATGTCATTAACTATGAGTGGAATATCATTAACTCAAGTATCATTATTTATGGGTGATATATCATTAACTCGCATGTGAGTATCATTATTTATGGGGTGAAGTATCATTACCTTGGAAAAAAGGATCACTAATTATAAAAGAAAGTATCACTAATTAGAAAGAAAAGTGTCAGTTTAAACATAATCTCAAATTGAGAATCAGGTCTATGAATACAATAAAAACTCATTCTTGAGTAAAATAATTTATTTCATTATCATAGAGAAAAATATTATTGATTACAAAAAAAAAGTATCACTAATTATAAAAGAAAGTAACACTAATTACAAATAAAAGTATCACTAAAAATCTTCAACACGGTCTCGATCTTCCACCTTTCAAGATCAATAATGACATCCTCAACGCACCTGTGACAACAGATCTGCTACAAACTCAAAACCCAAAATAGATCTAAGAATTACTCAAAACAACACAAATCTCCATACACGCAAAAAAAAAAAACCGCAGAGCTACATCTAAGAATTACTCAAAACAATACAAATCTCCATACTCATAATTGTTTTCTCTCTCTCTCTCTCATCATATACATACAAATAGCGTACACACACACACACACAAACACATATATAGTATATATTACTCAGTAATTCACATTTATGCAATGGAAAACGGAAGAGAAGATTTATATCCGTGCCCTAGCTTTAACAGCTATTCATCAGACAGACTAGCCGAAATCGCCGTGCAAGTTGTCGCAGAGAGGAACGAAGACGATGAAGATTTTGAAATATCATTGGTGTGTGAGGCTAAGGAGTTCTCAGCTGAGGAATTCATCTACGACGGCCAGCTCGGCCCGATTTGTCTAGTATTTAACCGCGATCTCCTACTGAGCGACAACGACGGACTCGGAGGCGCCGGCGGAAACGAACGATTCGCTTCGAGTATTCAAGTTCCGCTGAGTAAACTCTTCATCGAGGATCGCGACGACGACAATCCTCCTTCGTTATTTAGTCAACCGGGTTGACGGGTTGGGTCGGGTGGAGATCCGTCTAACGTAAGTGCAGCGCCCCGATCCCGAAAGACCGTGGAAATGGACGCCATGGGGGTGGGAATTAAGAAGCGGGAAAGAAATGGGGTAGTTTAATTAACAACGGGGTGATAATCCAAAAAGGATTAATGTTTAGAACAAAATTTAACAATCGAGTACGCCAAAGATAGGTTATGCCTTCCGAAAAAATTAGACAGCATAACCTCTGTAACTAGAGCGAATCCCTGTTTATAACGGCTTATAAGAGAAGAATGGAAGCTGTAACAATTTCATAAGCCCTTTCATAGGCCAAACGGAAATAAATAACCAGATACCAACAATTAATAGACCCATTCATAGGTCGACAAAAGAAACAGACACCAATATGCTGAACAAATGAAGCCCTTCCATAGGCCAAAATAAAAGGGGACAACGGAAAAAATATGTAGATCATAATAGCCCATATCTCAGCCTCGTCACCTCCACGCTCCAGCCTACTTACCTGAAAATGTTTGAAAAGATTTGGGCTGAGTACTAATGCACTCAGTGGGCAAGTTTTATAATTTAAGTTATGCAAATCATTTTATTAAAGTAATCTATCTGTGTTCATGCAGGTAGTGAAACTTAGGAGGTTTAAAAGTTGGAAGCAACCTAAGTTCACCAAAATATTTTATCGTGAAGCGCTTAAGAGTGTAATCAGTCACTGCCCGCAACCCGTACTACATCACCACGCGTAAAGTTGAGTATGGCCAAGTATACCCAATGAGTATAACTCATAAGTGTTTCATTTTTGTCTCACCGACAAGGAGTAGGGCAGGACAAATAAAGCATGCATACTGTAGCTACTCACATTGACACAACACTGGTTTATGAGACTCCGACAACATACAGTAGCACGTGGATATTTAACACAGATAGTCACGTATGCAATTTTAGCAAAGCAGAGCTTAATAACTCGAAAGATACAATTTATAAAGATATAGTATAGCCCACCTTATACATACAGAAGTCCTTCCCTGGTTCCCCTAGGCTAAGATGCTCTAACCATCTCGAGATTCAATCCTTCACCTTCCTCGTAAGTCACGCAAATCCTACAAGGATCGATCTTCAGTTCAGAACGACTATTATACTTTCGAAAATTAATCTACTGTAATCCGAGCTATTATTTAATTTTATTCTTTTTAGAAATAGATTGCGCGACTCTAGAGACCTCGAATAATTCCGACAAAGAAGGAAATAAATTTCAAAATATTATTCTTGATTTATTGGGACCAACCGATTTGACAGGGGTCTCTTTTCAAAACTTGCCATTTTAATCGATTTTTATCAGATTTGTGCCACGGCACTTTTTAACCGTTCAAAAATTATGAAAATATTCAAGGACCATCCTATATATGCCAAGACTATAGTTTGAGAGTTTTAGAATTTTTCGATAACACATGACTCCAGTATAAAAATAACTGCTTAAGTTGAATAATCGAGATTATTCAAAACTCGTCCGAAAATTACGAAATTCAACGGGCGCATAGGAAATAATTTTTGGAGCAACTTTCGAGAAGAAACTTTTTCGATTTGACGACCCGAAAGGGCCGAAAACTGAGGAAAACAGTGGCAGATCGGCGCCGGTAGCAGTTTCTGTTTTCCGGCGATTTGGCCGGTTTCCGGTCATCGGACGACAACGACATCAAAAGATGAAATGTAGGGAACTTAAAGATACACGACATACTAAAATTTCAGCTTCATCAGAGAAGAAACAAACCGAAATGAGGTGTCGGAAGGCAGCAGCTGCACGGAGGCGATGGGCTGGCCGGTTCCGGCGACTGCTCCGGCGACGGCGGCCGGAATCCGGCGATGGCTCTGGTCAGCAGGGTGGTGGTGGTGGTGGTGCAGCTCTCTCCCTCTCTCTCCCAATCTCTAATCTCTCTCTCTCTCGATCACATATATATCTCGATCACATATATATATATATAGATAGGGTTGGGATGAGATAAACATGAGGGGGGCCTGCTAGGTGTAGATAAACTTTAGAATATCGGGTAGGATTTTTCGGATATAAAATACTGATAAAATATTTTTAGACTCGATTTAAAAATTACCTTATTTTACCGGGAGTTCAATTGATATCGCATTATAAATTTAAAAATATCGGGAGGTTCATTGGATTATTTCCTATTGAATCAATTAAAAATGGTATGCCGAAAATGTTATTTGATAATCGAACGAGAAAATATTCATTTTCAAATTAACTAGAAATCACCATTTATTTTACCAAAAATATTGTCAGGAGTTCATTTGACCTCTAATTAAAATTTTAAAAGTATCATTGAAATTCTCAGGTCGTTCTATTTACAAAAATCATTATTGACCACGCGTCAAAAATATTTCAAATATAATAATTTTTTTTTTCAATCTTAAATAATACCTAAATCGCGGTTTTTTTTATCTATTTTACTTTATTTTAGCTCCAATATTTTTTTTTGTAGCCTTCTAAATAAATTTAGAAAACTTTTAACTATAATCCAAAAATACGGGGTGTTACATTCCACCCTCTTTAAAAAAAATTTCGTCCCGAAATTTCCATATCCTTGAGAAGGAATAACAAAGTACATCCTTAGGGTTCAATACCCAACTTTCTTCACTTGTCTGCTTGGAACCAATAAGGTTATCATACTTTAGATTGATTCTCAACCTCTAGCTCTCTTTCCCTTTTCTTCCTGGAAAAAAAAATACCTCTTTGATGAGTCTATACTCGTTCTGCTTTTCCTCCTGAAAACTTGAGCATCTGTCATCTTTTCCTACTTATGAAATCTCTCTAAAAATATCGCTTCACACGAGCTCCTTATGATCTTGCATTCGAGCGGACCTCTAGAAACTATTCGATCAACAAAAGAAATAAAAGAAAATAAAAATTCACCAAGCTTGCTCCTCGTGCACGAGCCGTGCGGTCTCAACGAGTGCATCCTTCTTTTGTTTCGCTTGACTTTTGCTTTTACTTCTAACTTTACTTCTCGGAGCTTTGAGAAACTTCAATGAACTCGAACTGGATGATAAACTCGAATTAATTGGACATCTCCTTCGATGGTTCATTGCACGTTCTAACACGTTCAAAACTCGTTTTATCTTCATCTCCAACTTCTTGAGGTTTGACTTCCTCGTTTTCTTGGGACGTACTTCGTGATTCGCTTCTTAAATTCTTTCGTTGAAGTCGTCTTCTTTAAAAGCTTCTGCTGGTGATCATCATTGCCTCCAAATATAACGAGCTGAGAAATCTCCTTAGAAACGCACACCAAAATCTTGGAGAATAATATTTGGCACTTACTTGGATTCTACTTCCTACTAGGAAATAGTTATCTCTCGATCTTCCAATGATAACTAAAAGAAATACTGCTATATACTCTCTGCTCTACTTAAGGGTCCACACTCGGATTCTATGAGTGGGAGCGAAATAAAATGAATGCCTCTGAGTGAGGGCTTTATCTTGATCAATAATTCTTTGACAAGGTCAAAAGTTAGAAAGAATATAACACTTTATATATGCCAAAAATATTGCCTTTTCAGAGGACTTATAAACTTGAAGGGTTCTTGCATATGATAAAGATATGGAAGAAATCAACAGTTAGCAACTGGAAACTTGTGCGGAAATATTTTCATAAAGGCGTCAGTATAGCCTAACAAGGAAATGCCATTGCTGATTCTTGATGATCAAAGAAGTATCATCCAAAAGATTTCAAATTATCCAAGAGGATGAAATCAATGAATCCCAAGTGGTATAAATGGAGAATTTCAAATGATATGAAGCTGTTGAAGGGAAATTGATTCAATTAATAAAAGAATAAATCGATTTCAAAAGAGAATGAATAAATCGATTTTATTGACACGAGAATGAATAAATAGACTCATCAAAACTTCCTATCATAATGAAACTCTCAATCTATTGAACACTAGGTCTATCCTCTTAACCATCTTCTTCAGGTTCTCCTTCTTTTTTTCTTGAGCTTCACGTACCATGTTTTTTTACGAGGTTGCTACGATAAAGCATGAGTCAGCTAGACTTTGCACCGGCCGGAAAAGCGAGGTCTCGGGAATCACTCTCTACCCATTGGAAGGATATGAGAGAACGACTTGATCTATGATACCTCCTAGACTCAAAATAGTTTGATTTAACTTCTCTTGGAAACTGAGTAGAACACCGACAAACATATCTTTAAATTAATTTGGCAGCAACCATGGCGACCATCTTTACCCTCATTCTAAAAATTGATCTAAAACAAGCTACAAATCTTGGGAATGAAACACGCCAGGGCCTCGATTAGCCATCCATTGAGGTGAAGAGCTTTCTCTTGGAGGAATGAATCTTAATTCTCTGTAATCGCAACAGGATCGTTAAACATGACTCCTAAGTTGGAAGCATGCGTAGGGATTTCTTAAACGTATAATAGATCTACAATCTGATAACTGGCCTATAAATCGATTACTTGTTTCTTTGCTTCTAGTTCAAAGTTAAAGCTTTATAACCTCATCTCCACATGGAGGTATAAAAGACGGTGATCGGTCTACCTCAATATTTCGCTCAGATGGCAATTCTGATGTTGAACCTTGTTTGTAGTAGCTATCATTGTCTAACATATCTACCCACAAAAATTCACAGTCTCCACATAGATCGTTGACTTATGTTTTTGTTTTCCAAAATATTTTATTCCTTAATGTGTCCATCTTCCTAGTAACAACGCAAATTCTTGGTCAACTTTAACACAGCTCAATCTGAAAGATTTCTTCTAACCGGATGTTGACCTCCATAGAGTAGGTTATTTCCCCAATGAACTCAAACACCGAATCGATCTCTTTCTTGGTATATGTACAAAATCTCATAATCCGCTCATCGTGATATACATGTGGTAGTTATTCCGAGCCGTAAGTTTATGTTCAGTCATCAAAATGAAACGTTTCCTCAGTCAAACTATGTTCTCAACAATCTCATAAGTGTTTACAAGTTCAGCCTAAGTTCAGCAACTATAGGCTAAGTTAATCTTACATTCTCCCACTTTCAAGTTCTTATACTCATCCAAGAGTATGAACAATAAACACATTCCGACTATCAAGGTTTACAGTATGCATTCCGCACGTTCCCAACATCACAAGTATGCACAAGACATATATAAACAAGTTCATACATATATGTAATCAACATAGTTTTTCAACAGAAACCAGTATGCTCACAGACATATTTCAAAACCAGTATGCTATCACCATAGCAACAGAGTACGCAATCAGCGCAGTTAATCAGAGTATGCTATCCGCATAATAATCAATCTTTCGAGGAATTCCCGTCAACACGGCGAATCCTAATCTTTTATTTTTAGACAGACTTAACATTTCAACAAATAATGTAAACTTTTAAAAACTAAAATTTGCATAAAAACATGAGTACCTTTTAAGCTGTTACGTGAGTGACGAGCTGAGGGCTTATATACTATCACACAAGAATTTACGACTCCTAAATGAAAGATGACCCAACAGGTCTGCAGAGTTGCAAACCTGCTCTGATACCACTCTGTAGCGCCCCGATCCCGAAAGACCGCGGAAATGGACGCCACGGGGGTGGGAATTAAGAAGCAGGAAAGAAATGTGGTAGTTTAATTAACAACGGGGTGATAATCCAAAAAGGATTAATGTTTAGAACAAAATTTAACAACCGAGTACGCCAAAGATAGGTTATGCCTTCCGAAAAAATTAGACAGCATAACCTCTGTAACTAGAGCGAATCCCTGTTTATAACGGCTTATAAGAGAAGAATGGAAGCTGTAACAATTTCATAAGCCCTTTCATAGGCCAAACGGAAATAAATAACCAGATACCAACAATTAATAGACCCATTCATAGGTCGACAAAAGAAACAGACACCAATATGCTCAACAAATGAAGTCCTTCCATAGGCCAAAATAAAAGGGGACAACGGAAAAAATATGTAGATCATAATAGCCCATATCTCAGCCTCGTCACCTCCACGCTCCAGCCTACTTACCTGAAAATGTTTGAAAAGATTTGGGCTGAGTACTAATGCACTCAGTGGGCAAGTTTTATAATTTAAGTTATGCAAATCATTTTATTAAAGTAATCTATCTGTGTTCATGCAGATAGTGAAACTTAGGAGGTTTAAAAGTTGGAAGCAACCTAAGTTCACCAAAACATTTTATCGTGAAGCGCTTAAGAGTGTAACCAGTCACTGCCCGCAACCCGTACTACATCACCACGCGTAAAGTTGAGTATGACCAAGTATACCCAATGAGTATAACTCATAAGTGTTTCATTTTTGTCTCACCGACAAGGAGTAGGGCAGGACAAATAAAGCATGCATACTGTAGCTACTCACATTGACACAGCGCTGGTTTATGAGACTCCGACAACATATAGTAGCACGTGGATATTTAACACAGATAGTCACGTATGCAATTTTAGCAAAGCAGAGCTTAATAACTCGAAAGATACAATTTATAAAGATATAGTATAGCCCACCTTATACATACAGAAGTCCTTCCCTGGTTCCCCTAGGCTAAGATGCTCTAACCATCTCGAGATTCAATCATTCACCTTCCTCGTAAGTCACGCAAATCCTACAAGGATCGATCTTCAGTTCAGAACGACTATTATACTTTCGAAAATTAATCTACTGTAATCCGA
Organism: Perilla frutescens; assembly: GCA_026008535.1. Lineage (NCBI taxonomy): Eukaryota > Viridiplantae > Streptophyta > Magnoliopsida > Lamiales > Lamiaceae > Perilla > Perilla frutescens. Next base: position 39,471,737 of record BRKX01000012.1, read on the forward strand.
GCTATTATTTAATTTTATTCTTTTTAGAAATAGATTGCGCGACTCTAGAGACCTCGAATAATTCCGACAAAGAAGGAAATAAATTTCAAAATATTATTCTTGATTTATTGGGACCAACCGATTTGACAGGGATCTCTTTTCAAAACTTGCCATTTTAATCGATTTTTATCAGATTTGTGCCACGGCACTTTTTAACCGTTCAAAAATTATGAAAATATTCAAGGACCATCCTATATATGCCAAGACTATAGTTTGAGAGTTTTAGAATTTTTCGATAACACATGACTCCAATATAAAAATAACTGCTTAAGTTGAATAATCGAGATTATTCAAAACTCGTCCGAAAATTACGAAATTCAACGGGCGCATAGGAAATAATTTTTGGAGCAACTTTCGAGAAGAAACTTTTTCGATTTGACGACCCGAAAGGGCCGAAAACTGAGGAAAACAGTGGCAGATCGGCGCCGGTAGCAGTTTCTGTTTTCCGGCGATTTGGCCGGTTTCCGGCCACCGGACGACAACGACATCAAAAGAGGAAATGTAGGGAACTTAAAGATACACGACATACTAAAATTTCAGCTTCATCAGAGAAGAAACAAACCGAAACGAGGTGTCGGAAGGCAGCAGCTGCACGGAGGCGATGGGCTGGCCGGTTCCGGCGACTGCTCCGGCGATGGCTCTGGTCAGCAGGGTGGTGGTGGTGGTGGTGGTGGTGGTGCAGCTCTCTCCCTCTCTCTCTCCCTCTCTCTCCCAATCTCTAATCTCTCTCTCTCTCTCGATCACACACACACACACATATATATATATATATATATATAGATAGGGTTGGGATGAGATAAACATGAGGGGGGCCTGCTAGGTGTAGATAAACTTTAGAATATCGGGTAGGATTTTTCGGATATAAAATATTGATAAAATATTTTTAGACTCGATTTAAAAATTACTTTATTTTACCGGGAGTTCAATTGATATCGCATTATAAATCTAAAAATATCGGGAGGTTCATTGGATTATTTCCTATTGAGTCAATTAAAAATGGTATGCCGAAAATGTTATTTGATAATCGAACGAGAAAATATTCATTTTCAAATTAACTAGAAATCACCGTTTATTTTACCAAAAATATTGTCAGGAGTTCATTTGACCTCTAATTAAAATTTTAAAAGTATCATTGAAATTCTCAGGTCGTTCTATTTACAAAAATCATTATTGACCACGCGTCAAAAATATTTCAAATATAATAATTTTTTTTTTTCAATCTTAAATAATACCTAAATCGCGGGTTTTTTTTATCTATTTTACTTTATTTTAGCTCCAATATTTTTTTTTTGTAGCCTTCTAAATAAATTTAGAAAACTTTTAACTATAATCCAAAAATACGGGGTGTTACAGTAAGAGACCCGTTAGACAGTCTCACACAAGTGTGTCCCTTAAAAAATATTAACTCTTGATTTATTTTGAAATTTTTAAAATTATTTTATTTTATTTTATTGGGCCTACCATTGAAAATCATGCATCCGTCACTGATACTAGTAGTCTTATGACTCATATTTTATCTACATCATCGTTAATATAATAATTAAAAATGTATGAAAATGATTAAAATATATCATAATTTTTACAATGATTGATTACTACTCATCGAGAAAAAACATTAAAGAAAAAAACTTTATACGAAGGCTGTCTATTGAAAATATATATTCACTTGGGCGATCTCACTTGAATTAATTAATTGACAACTGCTTTAAATTGAACTCCAGAATAATACTCACAGAATGTAGATATATGAACATAGAAGAATATAAAATATTAGAGAAAAGATGATTTTATTAATCGGTGTAGTTCTATTCATTGTTGTATTGATCTATACAAGATTATATGATATGTATAGGGCTAGAAACCAAAACACTAGAGTAGGGAACAACTAATGTCCATATATAATAAATATATTTATAACACTCCCCTAGGACATTACGACATGATATTCATGTCTCGTTAAAAATCTCACCGAAAAACCTCGTGAAAAAAAAAATCAGTCGAGAAAAAGAGTACATGACATACATATATTCATGTGTTGCATTAGTTGCCTCATTAAAAACCTTCACTAAGGAAATCCTATGGGAAAAAACTTAGTAAGGGAAAAAGAGTACAACCATTGAGCCTTCGGAGCATAATATAGATCTACAAGGTCTGACCTTCAGGGCCTAATCTTCTAGATTATTTTGAAAATTATCACTCCCTCTCAAAAATACAATCATTGGAGCGAACTTTCAATTTCACAACTCTTCTAGAGTTTATGTAGGTAAAATAAAATAATGTATGTTACATCAGGTAACCTTTAACTCGCCCATTATTCATATGTGCAATACAAATACATTGTCTTTAAATAGACAATAGAGGATAATATCATTCGTCGCGCTATACATAAAATAAAATCAGTCTCAAATATAACAATATGAGGATTATACATATAACCAACATTTGAATAGTGCACTAATGTCATGTCATTGTTTTTTTCAATAAATAATATTTTTAATTTGAAAATAATGGAGGATATAGTAATCGTCATGCTAGTGTTTCACTGTAGAAAAGCATTAAATCTTGCTAGCTAGCAAGTTATTTATAAATACGGTACCTGACCAGGTAATCTTGTAAGATAAAATATTGTAAGAAACTTCTGGTTCCTAAATATCCTCTTATCAACATTGACTTTAAATAAATATTCATTCACTTCAAGTGATCTGAAAAAAATATTGGTGTGCTAAATAAAATTATTCATAAATAAAATATAAAAAATGTTTCTCAAGTAGATTGACCGGTGTATAAAATCACATCGGGAATTCTCGATCTGCAGGGAGAGACAATACTTGGTATCATCCAAGTCTTTTATTTCAAATACTCATCTTTAGGCATGGGTTAACTTTTCTCACAATAAATGTTGCAATGTTATACAAAAAATTTTAAATCCATCAGGATTTTCATATAAATATTATCGTTCAATGGCCTATATAAACATGCGGTCACAATGTCCATTAATTGCATATCAAATGCTAAATTTACTGTCATTTATATTATGTAGCGGAACAAAATGTCATTGCTAATAGGAGAATATAATTTGTGGAATATGGGTCTCTACCTGAACCCATGGGCTACAACCATTTTGTATGTCTCACCACTTTATTAATCATGTCATTTTTTTTTCATAGAAATAATCATCTGTGTCCTAGTGGGACAACTATTGTATAGTGGGTTGAGCTTTGCCTCAATTGCTGCTTTTCATTTTAAAGTGCTCCTGGCAATCTATTTTCATATTAAGTTATGGATCCATATTATTATTATAAAAGCAATTGTGAAGGCAATTATGTTGTCGACAACTATGAAATTTATGTTATAAGTTTCTCCCATATTTATAAAATGTACGGTATCTTCAATATTAAAATTAACCAGATAATTGTCATTTCCCATAATATTTTGATCTAGTTGTTCCGCAATCTCAATATTATAATTATTTAGCGCACGTGCAAATATACTGAGATTTTTGTCTTCAGGACGTTCTAAACGTTATTGATATCTTTAATTTTATTTTTCGCAGATTTTACATTTCAAATACTTTTTCACTTCTAGCATCAATGAACTCTCTCGTTTCTGGCATTGAGTAATTTAAATATATGTGGAACTTCCACTGTTTGTAATGCAAATATATTATAATAACTCAATTATGATAACTTTTGGCAGTTAATAATACATTGAACTTCCAGTTCATGTAGTGTGTGAAATTAATTTTCAACAAAAAAAATTCGCATTATTTCAGTCATATCTCCATCTAATGCTGATAAATAATTATAAAATCAACATACCAATTTATAAATTGATCTCAATTATTGACTTTACTCTTTATTTTTCCTTAGAGCTAATATAAGTACGTTTTGGTGGTGATAGAAATAATTCGCAGATGAGAAATGTTTCTTTTGCTATTCACACACTAATATAAAAGGGGATGGCCCGAACACTCATGTCATAATTCCAAACTTAGGGTCTTTAAATTTTTAATTTATCGCAACATAAAACGTTTGGTTGGATAAAGGTTCATTACAACCCTTGATAAATTTTGAAACTCAATTGGAGTAATATTCAAATGGAGATATAATATTTAACAAATATTAATTTAAAAGGATCATTTTATATCATCAAAAATATCGAACAATGCTCAATGATAGGACCTATTCTACTTATTATTATCACGACTTTTTGGTGACTTTTCTCCCTATTCTCTATCCCATATTTGTGTATTTTGGTGCTTTGATATGGTGTTAAGTTGTGTAGGCACATAGTATAAAAATGAAGAAGAGAGGCAGGTTTTGGTACAAGAAAAGATACAAGTGAAGAAAAGGGAAAAGATCGAATAGAGCAAGCTGCAAGGGCATGCAGCTGAATGATCGAGACAAGTTTATGGAGGCCCGATCCAGAATACGTTTTGGGCTTGCTAAGCCCAGTTCTCGGCCCAATTCCAGACCTGGACGCGGAAATCTATCTCCACCACCTCTAAAAGTATTTTGCATGGGATTTACCTAGATTAGGATGTTATTTCCTATTGAGAACTCTATCTTTTAAGGATTGTAAATATATATTAGGTATTTAGTTTATTTTCAATCATCACGCACGCTAGAAACGAGAAACGAAGGCAGCGATCAGTTTGAATTCAGTTTTATTTTCTCTTCTCTTCGAGATCATCATAGCGCAATTATACAATTTCTTGTTGATCGATTCCAGCATACAAAGTAGCTAATCTACTCGTATTCCGGTGACGACGACGAAGCTCCGCTTATATAACTGTGAGATCTAATTGTTTGTTCATAATTAATTGATGCATGTATCTGTTATTCTTGGATTTTGGGTCCTTAATTATTCTAAGTCTATCGAATAGTTGCAAATATTTGGTAGGTTGTGATTAATCACTAGCCAATTAAATCGGCCATACGTAATCGTGGTTTAGGTTTAATAAGTGGTAAAACGGTTGCTCAAATAACTAGGGGAATAACAGAGTTAATTTTACAGTCCTGCGTCAGAGTCTGTAAGTTAAGAATCGGGTCTTTCTTGTGCTCATTGCTGTCGTCTCATTAAACTCATAGAGCGTCTCTTACAGTTGTCAGTCGATTAGGGGAATAATTAATGAAGCATCTTTTTAATTATCGAAACAATATGGAGAGATTAGGTCATGTCAGAAGCGTCTTCGATGACTATAACTGATTTGCATGGTTAAATTAATTAATTCTTGCATCTGTGATCGGTGTTATAAGTGGAGTGGAGTTTGTTGGATCCGGAATACCCTTTTATAATTGATTTAGTTCATTTCATTTGCACAAATATTTTCGATAGTTGTCTATTTAATTCTTGAATTTATTTGCTACATAATTCACACGAAACACGTTTCTGGAAGTTTGGGCACACAGACTGAAAGTCAAGAGTAATTCTCGCCGGTCCTTTGGGAGACGATCCTGCTCGCCACTGTACTCTGCAGTGTGGGCTTGCCGATGAAAGTCGGAACATTTATTTTTGGTGAAAAACGACGCACGAAATTTTGGCGCCGTTGCCGGGGATCGGTTTAAAACAGTGCTTACTCAAAATTTTCAGTTTGTTATTTACTTTGTTTTTATTTTTAAATTTTTCTGGTCTATGACTTGTTCCTCTGCAGATAAAGATTTAGTGTTCGATCCAGAGCCAGAGAGAACGTTACACCGGTTGAGAAAGAATACTAAGGAGTCTACAAAGACTCTCGAAGCTGATCAACACCTCGACATGGCTAATAATGAAGATCCACCACCGAACCCGCAAGACCTTGCCGTAGGAAGAGCCCTCATCCAAGCCAATGTGGCTAATCATGGACCTGATCATGAGCCTCTCATACGGGAAATCGGTCGTCTTCGGAGTAACAGACCCATCTGTATTGTGCTGCCCCCGATTGCCAACAATGCGGAGATTCGACCTGCATTCATCCAAGTATTACCAAAGTTTGGTGATTTGCCGGGAGAAAGTGCACACAAGCATTTGTCTGAATTTGATCTCGTGTGCTCCACTTTAAGACCTACTGGTTTTACTGCTAATAACTTAAGATTACTCACTTTTTCTCACACTTTGCAGGGAAAGGCACGAGATTGGTTATTTGATTTGCTGCAGGAGTCTATCACTACTTGGGCGGAATTAGAGGGACAATTCCTGAGGAAATTTTTTCCTGAGACTCGCGCTGCAAATTTGAGAATGGCTATCAGTAGCATCAAAGAAAAGCCGAATGAAAACCTAGCTGAATACTGGGAGAGATTTCAACAGCTTTGCCGCAAATGTCCGGACCATGGGTTCACTGATTATCAGCTTTTGACTAATTACTTTTACCGTGGCATGTCTTCTTTAGATAGAAAAATCGTCGATGCTGCCAGCGGGGGATCTCTTACCAACAAAACCCTCGGTGAGGCCAAACAACTCATAATTGACATGGCTTCTGGAGGACAGCAATACGAAGAAGAATATGAAGGAAGACATCGACTTGTAAGGGCAATCGACCGAGCTGAAGGGTCAGAAGTGAATGAGAAGATAGATGCTCTTACCTCCCTAGTCCGAAGTTTGGCTGTGGCGCACACAAGGCCAAACCGCTGCGGAGTTTGTTCCGAGCATGGGCATTTCACTGACGAATGTCCTAATTTACATGAGCCACCTACTGAACAAGCTTGTTATGGATCAGGAGATACGCAACAAGATGCTCTCCGAGGAATCAATTATGATGCCCTGCGAGGAGACAATTTTAGGAGGAAGCGGAATAATGATCCTTATTCCAATTTCTACAACCCCGGTTGGAGAGATCATCCCATTTTTTGTTGGAGACAGCCTGGAGATCCACCCGCAGCAGGAGATTTGCCACCGAGACCCTCAAGGGGTGAGCCGTATGCCCACACAGACCGATCCGCACCATCTATGAGTGAGATCATGAAGAGTCTGGAGCAAAGCACCAACCTCGTGAGTAGCCTAGCGTAGAGCCAAAAGGCCTTTCAGCAGGAGACGCAAGCCGCCTTGGGTAGCATGGGCACACAGATCACTCAGCTTGCCACCCAATTGAACAAGCTGCAAGGGCACACCGCGAAACTACCATCTCAAGCCGAGCAGACTCCGAGAGGAAATGTCAGTGCTGTGAGTCTTCAGAGTGGGAAAGAATTAGTAGAGGATGAGAAACAGAAGCGGCACAACTACACGTTGAGTGGGCAAACTGCAGAAGCTGCCGACCAACCCAACGCTAAGGGCACACATCCTGCCACACAGATTGCTCCTAATGAGGTACAGATTTTGTCTAAACCTCCTCACTCTATTAATGCAGCTCCTTTTCCTTCTAGGTTAGCACGACACAAGAAAGAGGAAGATGAGAAAGAGATCTTCGAGCTTTTTAAGAAAGTCGATATCAACCTACCTCTGATCGATGCTATCAAGTAAGTCTCTAGATACGCGAAGTTTTTGAAGGAACTATGTGCCAAGAAGATAAGGTATGGAAGGGATGCAAAAATCAAGGTAGGAGAAAATGTCTCAGCAATTATTCAGCGGAAGTTGCCTCAAAAGTGTCGAGACCCAGGTATGTTCACTATCCCTTGCATCATTGGGAGCAAAAAAGTAGAAAAGGTCATGTTAGACTTAAGAGCATCTATTAATGTTATGCCCTTCTCTATTTACAAGGAATTACAGCTAGGTCCTATGAAAGATACTCGAGTCATCATTCAATTAGCTGATAGGTCCAATGCATACCCTAGAGGTGTAGTAGAGGATGTCTTAGTTAAGGTGAATGAATTGATTTTTCCTGTTGATTTTTACATTGTTGAAATGGATGATGCATTGTCTGCACATTGATCTCTGATTCTACTTGGCCATCCATTTATGAAAACTGCACGCACTAAGATTGATGTTGATAAAGGCATGCTAAGTTTCGAATTTGATGGGGATGTTGTCACATTTAATATATTCGAAGCCATGAAGCATGTGGAAGATCCTGATGCCCTCTTTATGGTTAATATTATCGATTCCCTTACTCATGATTTTGTTGAGTGCAATTTCAGGGATGATGACGCGCGGTCGTTTTGCGCTCAAAAATATATTTGTAAACTCCTATGCCCACAGCGAGCATAGCAAGCCAATGAGTATGGGTCGATCCCACAGAGAGTTGTTGCGATTCTATCTTCAAGTAACCAATCACAAAGAGGGTTTGGTGTTGTCACTACACTGAATTTAAATCTGCGAAAGAAACTAAAGAAAATATCAAATAACAAAAGGTTCTGGCATTTGAATTAGAATTTGATTTAAACATAAAACAACTCGATCATGGGCACACCGATTTTCATACATGATATGTCATCTAGTTATGGTGACCAGATTCCTCTCTGCGTCTCCTCATCTATCCTTTCATTTTAGGTTTAAAAGTGATTCCTCTTCAATTAAACCCCTAACCAGTTACTCACCTCCCGATTCCTCTAAGAGATGTAAGCAAACAAGCAGCAGTGTGCCCTAGACGGACCCAGATCTATTGTGTTCAACTGATTCCTCTTGTGCCCACAACACCCCATTAATTCCCTTCTTACTATATGAACCAACACACAGTCACGATTCGCCAATTTAATTAATAGTGGTATGCCCTCTTTACCTAACGAGTGATCAGCCACATTGGGCACTTCTGACACACACTCACGTGGAACAAAGCACAAGAGTTAACGAAAACTAATCATGCATTATTATGCCCATTTTGGCCTCACGAGTCCAGATTTATGCTCAAACCAATTTCATCGTTCAAATGCCAGAATTAAAGATCTAGCCGAGAAGGCTAGACATAATTAAAATTGCAGAATTTAAAGACATCAAAATAAATAAGAACTTACTGAATTAATTAAGCAAAAACTCGACTCCAACGTCGATGAACATGAACATAACCTAAGTCCCGAAGGTTTAAGACCTTTCGGATTGTTTTGGCTGCCTAAGCAACGTACTGAAAGTAAAAATGCAGAAATGTAAATGTGAAAATGTTTCTGACTGTCTAAAACTTGTTTTTCCAGAGACTAAACTTGTTTAAATAACTACATTTCCGAGTGGAGTTTCCCCCACAGGCGGGGGTCTTTTGCTGAAATTCTAGAATGGCGTGCCCTCTCTGACCTTGATTGGATAAGCTTCAGCTTTAACAAATCCCTATTTTTTAGGGATTGTTTTTATCTCCTTTGGTTAAGCTTATCTCTTCGGCTGAGCTTATCCTTTTGTTGCAGCACCTTCTAGGAGTCCAGCTTAGCTCCAACTCTCCTTCGGATATGTAGCTATCTTCCACCAGCTTCCTTTCAACTGAATCCCGAGTTTCACTGGAATGCCCATTCTGACCTGTGGTCGAGTCTGTGCGAGTACTGTGGGCACGACATCATCTGTCAGTTCCATCCGTATCTTATATGCCCACTTCACCGACCGAATGTGGGATAGATACTGAAGAAGTGCCCTGTGCCTCTAATGAACATAGTGTGAGATATACGTGAATAACTGGGCATAAAATGCCCCTTCTGCCAGACTCGACTCTTGGAATGCCCTTTGACCGCAACCTGGTTCTTTTCGACTCAAAACACACTAAAAAGGACATTTATAGAGGATAAAATGCCCATAAAAACACAAAATAAAATGGACTTATCACACCCACACACTTTAAGCATGATTGTCCTCAAGCATGGGGTGCAACGTATCCAGAAAAAACAAAAGAAAAGAAAGGAGAAAAGAGACAGACTCAAGACACAAGCATGCAAACTGTTACTCAGTGTGGGCACATCAGAAATAATCCAACAAAAATGCAAAGTTTCAGCATACCTAAAATAGGTCAAAAATGAGTATTAGCTTGGTGGTCCTCATAGACTCTCTTCACTCAGTGTATACTCTCATTTCGGCTGTAATTCTATGCAAATTCGTCCCATAAGTTTGCTAAAGTTCTGTTGTTCATTCTCCAGAAACCATGATGCATTAGTATCAATAGGGCTTTTTAGACTACAGTTGGGCATTTTAAGTGGGAGGGGTTTTTTATTGATTGTACAGACCCCTCCCCAGCTCCTTTCTATTCACTACCCTCCTGTGCCCTGTTCAGGCCCTGAATCTTTCTTATTTTTGGGCATTCTAAACACTTAGAACTCAGGGGATTTTTATTCAGACTCTTTTTTTTTCCTTCTTTTTTTATATTCTTTCCCCTATCTTTTCTGGCCCTTCATATATATGCCTTCCCAGAAACAACTCTGTCTTACCCATTATTCTTTTCAGGTTTTACAATGCCCTGGCTAAGTATAAACCATCCCAAAACAAAATCGACCAGGGCATTTCATAGGCTCAAAAGGGCTGCAAGGGCTGTGTCATTGGTGGGAGTTAATTTAGTGGCTCAGAAAAACATGACCTATCTCATCTACATGTGCATCAATAATTCCAAGAGTTCAACACAGAACCGAGGCAAATTCTAGAACATCATAAGCACAGAATTATTCACACTCATGAATGAAAGAAAACTGTAAAATGAAGCATACAACATATAGGCTCAAGTCTCACAGGGCATGCTAAAACTCGTTCGTCATCCCTATCTTAATTGGGTATGCTGATTTTTCTGTAAAGCAATTAAAGTTGGATCATTACGTGAAATGCCCACACAGACTCATAGAATAGCATGCTTTGACTCAACTACCCACCTACACACTTTGCAACTTGCAAAGTGTGGACACAGACTCAAACAACAAAAACAAAGAAAACAGAAGAACAACAAAACAAAACAAAACCTAATCTAAAAGGACAGAAAGAACCAGGTCAATCGGTTGCAGGCGTTGGGTAGGAGAACCCAACATGTTTGAAATAGGCCTTCAGGGCTGATTCGATTCGGGTCAGCTTTTCATTGGTTTGGAATTGGGCATTCTCGATCAACTCAAGTCTCCTCATGATCACTGCGACTGGGTGCTCCCTCTGCGGTGCCTTCCCTGCTGGTGGTTTCTTCGATGTACCTGCCATAGCTAAAAGCATGCTCGAGGGGTCTGCCTCCGGCACAAAGAAAACAGGCTTTCCATCCTCATCGTCAACCACATCTTGCATTCTTCTCAAGCAGTTAAGATCAAAATATTCACGGGGAAGGGGGGTTAAATCAGTATCTTGTAAATTAAGGAGCCTATATCTAACCGCAATCTGGGTGATCAATTGGGCACAAGAGATACGATGCCTAGGGTGTGTTTTAATTTCTCGAAAATGTGCAATGGCCACAGAACCAAAATTGATTTTAATTTTATGAACCATACACCACAAAATAAATAGCTCCTGATTAGTGATTGAATTAGAGCTATCCTTACGGCCGAAAAAATTGTAGGCCAACATCCTATGGCAGAATCTCAAAGCATCATTATTTAAGCAATATCCTTTTGTGGATCCGCTTTAAAAAATAGATCCATCCCCAATATCTACCCATTTTGCATCGACTCCTTCTGCAGATTCGAGCACTACAGTCACGGCATCGACATACTCCTCCTCCTGGAGGTCCAAGTATGTCACGATGCCCAGTAACATATTCAAGTCATCAGCAGACACAGAATAACTTCTACCCATCAGTTTAAAAGACAAAACCCTAGTGGACGTAGCAGGCTTGTTCACAGCTTTAATTTTCAAGTTTTGGACAAAATCACGAGACAAAGATGGAAAAATCACACACTCCATATCTAAAAAGCATCCCCAACCAATTGCAGAAAACAAAGCCCTTACCTCCTGCTCTATACCAAGAGTTGCAAGCGTCTCACGGTGGACTCCTTTTGAGTTGATGATGCCCCTGACTGGTGGCGGGCCACTGCTGGGCTTACTTGGTGTGGGGCTCCCTACCCCTCTGCCTCTTTTAGGCACAAGGACTGAAGTGCCCTCTTCAGCCTTCCTCTTCCGTGAAGAGGCCTCTCCAGCCAGCTTGGCTCCTGCTTTCATGCTCACAGCTTTCCCCACCCTTCGCCTGGGTGAGGAGTCCTTCAAGGGCTCTTCAGAGCCTGCTTGCGTTTGGGAGGGCGCACTGGGCTCCTGCTGCTCCTTCTCTTCTTCGGTATCTCTTTACTAGGACACCTCTGGCTCGGTTGGCTCTGGAATGGGCTCTCCAATCTTTCTTTTTCCTTTTGCTTTCTCCAGTGCCCGCCTCTTGATGTCAGCGGGTACCTCGTCCTCCTCCTTGAACAGTGGTACATTCTCCGGTGGGGCTTCAGCTTCTATGTCCTCTATTTCAGTTAAGTATTTATCCAACTCAATGTCTCTGTCTCCTTCCTCTTTAGCTTCTTCTCTCCCTTCAACTTCCTCTCATTCCTCTTCGTCTTCTAAGTCTTCGATCTCCACCGATGGCACATGAGTCGGAACCTTAACGGGCTTCTTAGCTTTCTTCTTCTCAGCCCCTTTCTTCAGCTTTAGCTCAGGCTCTTCAGTAGCCTCTTCTCCCTGCATGCCCTCTACAGTAGCCTCAGCATCTTGCTGTTCCGTTGGAGAGGCGGAGCTTTCTTCCATCGCCTCGACTTCAGGCGTAGGTTCCTGTTCCGGTGGGGTCTCTTTGGGAAGCTTACTCGAAGCTGCTGCTTCAGACGCAGCCTTCCCTTTGGGTTTTGCAGAGGGTTTCTTTACGACTTTAGTTGGAGAGGGCTCTTCAGAGACAGCGGGGGTCTCAAAATCCAGGCGTGCCTTAGGTCCAGCTTTTGGTGTGACCTTCTTGCCTCTTGTCTTCGCCATTGTTGGATTTTTGAAGGTTTCAAAAATTAGGGTTTCAGGAAAATCGAGAGAGAGAAGTTTCTGATTTTTGTAAAAGGCGAGTGAAAGTGATAGTGGAGATTTTGTGGGGTAAGACTTTTATATTAAGGGGATCACTATTCATGATTTGACTTGTGACTCTTCAAATTCCTTAAGAGTCTCCCGGATTAGTATGCCCTATGTTAATGGATAAGCTTTATCCCCTGAAAAATCGGAACAGATTTTCTCTCTCCAGAGTGCCTCACTTCAGAATCCCTATTTTCAAGGGATTTATTTTATCTTCATCTTTCTCTCTCATTATCTAAACCTGCAACCACCATACTTATCCAAAACAAGCGTAAAATTACTCCCTAAACTAGGCTAATCAACTAGAAAACTTATTAAAAATAAATTAAAACGGATTAAGACAAATAAAAACCTGGGTTGCCTCCCAGTAGCGCCCCAGTTATTGTCGTGGGCACGACATCACCCCAAATCAGGCGTAAGTGGGCTCCGCGAGCCAGATCACTGTGACATCTTCATCAGAGTGCCCCAGGTAAGCTTTCACACGATGGCCATTCACTTTGAAGCGCCCTCCAGTATCGGGATTTATCAGCTCAATTGCCCCATTCGGGCATTCTGCATATACTTCAAATGGACCAACCCACTTGGTCCTCAGTCCTCCTCCCATAAGCTTGAACCTTGAGTGGTACAAAAGTACATTCTGTCCTGGAATGAATCTCTTTCTCTGAATTACTTGATCATGGAGCCTTTTCATTTTTTCCTTATACAACACCGAATTATCATAGGCCTCCATTCTCATTTCTTCCAGCTCTTGAATTTGAAATTTCCTGAAATGCCCAGCGGCGTCAGGATCCATATTTAGCTTCTGAAGTGCCCATCGTGCTTTGTGTTCTAACCCGACTGGCAGATGGAAACACTTTCCAAATAACATCCTGTATGGGGACATCCCAATTGGAGTCTTGAATGCAGTTCGGTATGCCCATAGGGCATCTTCCAGGTGAATACTCCAATCTTTTCTGTTTGGAGCCACAACCTTCGCAAGAATGGCTTTAATTTCTCGATTTGAGACTTCAGCTTGGCCATTTCCTTGGGGATGGTAAGGTGTGGTGATCCTATGGTGAACCCCATACTTCTTTAACAATCTTTCCAGCGTTTGGTTGCAAAAATGGGTCCCTTGATCACTGATGATGGACCTGGGCACACCAAATCGACTGAAAATGTGGGATTTCAGAAATGCAGCTACTACTCTTCCATCATTGGTAGGAGTAGCCTTTTCTTCTACCCATTTGGACATATAATCAACTGCCAGGATAATGTATTGGTTCCCCCTTGAATTTGGAAAGGGTCCCATAAAATCCATTCGCCAAATGTAAAAAATCTCCACTGGCATGATTGGCGTCATGGGAATTTCATTTCTTCTTGTAATGTTCCCTATCATCTGGCATTGGTCACACCTTCTGCAGATGTTGTGGGCATCCTTGAATATTGTGGGCCAAAATAACCCACAATCCAAAATTCTCCTTGCTGTTCGGTTTGGTCCGAAATGCCCTCCGCAAGCATAACTGTGACAATGCTTTAGAATTTCATCTATCTCCTCATCAGGGACACATCTTCTTATGATTTGATCAGCGCATCTCCTCCATAGAATAGGGCAATCCCATGCATAGAACCTGCTCTCATACCTCAGTTTATTTTTCTGGTACCTTGAGTACCCAATAGGCATTTCTCCAGACTCGAGGTAGTTCACTATGTCTGCATACCAGGGTACTAGTGTGCCCTTTGCTGAATATAAATGCTCATCAGGAAAGTGATCGGCAATGGGCATTTTGTCGCTTTTCTCATTCGGCACCCGGCTCAGATGGTCAGCTACCAAGTTCTGCGCCCCACTCTTATCTTTTATTTCGACATCAAACTCTTGTAAAAGCAGGATCCACCTAATTAGTCTTGGTTTCATCTCTTTTTTGGCCATCAACTGCCTCAGTGCACCATGATCTGTATAGACAATGCTCTTTGCTCCCAAGAGATAGGATCGAAACTTCTCAAATGCAAACACTACGGCCAATAGCTCCTTTTCAGTAGTGGTGTAATTACACTGTGCCCCATTCAGAGTTTTGGAGGCATAGTAAATTACATGGCTTTCCTTTCCTCTCTTCTGACCCAGTACAGCGCCCACAACATAGCCACTGGCGTCACACATAATCTCAAAGGGCATTCCCCAATCTGGTGGTTGAATGACTGGTGCCGTGACCAGTTGCTTCTTCAGAAAATTGAATGCCTTCTTACACTATTCATCGAATTCAAAGGGAATATCTTGTTGTACTAAGTGAGTAATAGGCTGGGCAATTTTTGCAAAATCCTTGATGAATCTCCTGTAGAATCCAGCGTGCCCCAAGAATCCTCTCACTTGCTTCACCGAAGTGGGATATGGCAATTTTTCTATTATATCTACTTTAGCTTTATCGACCTCAATGCCCCTTTCAGAAATCACATGTGCCAGTAAAATGCCCTCTCTGACCATGAAATGATATTTTTCATAGTTCAGCACCAGGCATTTGTCCACACAACGCTGCAACACCTTTTCCAGATTATCTAAACATCGATCAAAGCAGCTCTCGTACACTGTGAAGTCATCCATGAATACTTCAATGCAGTTCTCGAGCAAATCAAAGAATATGCTCATCATACAACGCTAAAATGTGCCAGGAGCATTGCAGAGGCCAAAAGGCATTCTGCGATAAGCAAATGTGCCGAATGGGTACGTGAATGTTGTTTTCTCCTAGTCCTCTTGACTTACTACAATCTGCATGTATCCTGAGAATCCATCCAAGAAACAAAAGAACTTGTTTCCTGCGAGTCTTTCTAGCATCTGATCAATAAACGGAAGTGGGAAATGATCCTTCCGCGTGGCCGTGTTCAGCTTCCGGTAATCAATGCAAACTCTCCAGCCAGTTTGCAGCCGTGTGGGCATAAGCTCTCCTTTCTCATTTTTTACAACTTGAATGCCCGACTTCTTGGGCACAACATGGATTGGACTGACCCACTTGCTGTCTGAAATTGGGTATATAATGCCCTGGTCCAGAAGCTTAATTATCTCTTTTAGCACCACATCCTTCATCACTGGATTGAGCTTTCTTTGTGGGTCACGAACGGGTTTTGCATCATCTTCCAACAATATTTTGTGCATGCAAACCGCTGGGCTAATGCCCTTTAAATCTGCCAAGGTCCATCCGAGTGCCTCTTTGTACAGCCTCAACAATCTCAAAAGGCGATCCTCATCAGCTTGATTCAACCCCGCACTTATGATTACTGGGAGTGTCTCATTATCTCCCAAGTAGGGATACTTCAAATGCCTTGGCAATGCTTTCAACTCCAGCGTGGGCGCTTTGATAATAGAAGGCATCAGCTTGTCATCATTTCTCCGAATGGGCACACCATAGTCCACACATCCGTGTGGCATTTTTTCTAATGAATACAACATCATAATTCCATCCCTTATGTCATCAACCTCGTCCAGGGCATCCTAGTCATCCAGTCCATCCCACAATGCCCACTCCAGTGGTTCTCTGTTCCTCACCATGGATAAAGTAGAACGGCTCGGAGAATGAAATGTGTTCACAAAATTATAATTTTCTATATCCGGGGGGTGCTTCATGGCTTCAAAAATGTTGAACGTTACCTTCTCCCCATCAAATTCACACGTCAGTGTGCCCTTGTCCACATCAATCTCGGTTCGAGTTGTCTTCATGAAAGGCCTTCCCAGCAACAAAACTAAAGATTTTGAAGTCACTGTGCCCATGTCAAGCACATAAAAATCTGCAAGGAAAATAAGCTCGTCCACCTTGACCAATACATCTTCAATGAGGCCTTCTGGATAAACATTAGATCTGTCAGCTAACTGAATGACCACAAGGGTCTCCTTCAGAGGTCCAATCCTCAATTCTTTGAACACCGACAGGGGCATTACATTGATTGATGCCCCCAAATCCAGCATGGCCTTTTCAACTTTCTTGTTCCCTATGATGCAAGGAATCATGAACATCCCTGGATCATCACACTTTTTGGGTAGCTTCCTCTATATTACAGCCGATACATTCTCCCCAACCAAGAACCTCGCATCATCATTAAAGCGCACCTTTCTGGTGCAGAGTTCTTTTAGAAACCGGGCATACCGCGGTACTTGCTTGATTGCTTCGATCAGTGGAATGTTGATCTCTACCTTGCTGAATACTTTTAGCATCTCCCTGGTTTCTTCTTCTTTTCTATTTTGTGCCAATCTCCCTGGAAAGGGAGGTTTCCGTCTTTTTGGAATGGGCACTTTGGCAGGCTGCTTTAGTTTCGGAATGGGCACAGCATCTGTCTGCTCATCTTCTTGTGCCTTGTCTTCTGTGGGAATTTCTTCCACTTCTTCCTCCAAGGGCACATCATCCTTCTTTTCTCTCGGTCTAACCATCTCCGGAAGCTCTTTTCCACTCCTCAATGCTACTGCATTCACTTGTTCTCTTAGATTCTCGACCTGGGAAGGCAGCTTCCCATTTTTCTCCTCCATCTTGTGCATGGTTTGAGCCAATTGATTGATTTGCTTGCTCATGTGCGAGAGACCAGCTCGAGTCTCTTGTTTAAACTTCTTATTCTCCTCAGCCATAGCAAACACAAGATCTTCTAGCATGTGCTTCCTTTTCTCCTCTGGTGGTGGCAATGGGCGTGCAGGATGCCCATCATCTGGCCTTCTCCATCTAAAATTTTCATGGTCCCTCCAGCCAGGATTATAAGTCTGGGAATGGGGATCATATCTTCTGGAATGCCCATTCTGACCACCTACAGTGTTCACTTCTTCCATTTCATCTTGAAGAGCAGTGCATTCATACGTGAAATGAGATATGCTTTTGCATACCCCACAAGGTCTGGGCTTCCTCGCCATGCTTGCACCGGACAAGATTTTTTCGATCTTGTCGCACAATCTATCAATTCTGCTGTCCTGGTACGGTGCCCTTTCTGATTCACTTACAACCCGAATGCCCTCTCCACTGAAGTCTCGGTTATCTTCAGCCATTTCTGTGAGAATTCTGAATGCTTCAACAGGCTGTTTGTTCAGAATGGATCCTCTACATGAGGCATTCAAAATCGTCCTCTCATGTGGTCTCAATCCTCCGACAAAATACTGAATCAAATCGTGTTCAGTAATCTGGTGCTGTGGGCATTTCGCCAGCATCTCTTGGAATCTTCCCCAATAGTCATAGAAACTTTCGTTAGTTCCCATCTTCAGGCTCCCTATTCTTCTTCTCATTTCTTGCACTCTGGATGCTGGAAAATATTTCTCCAAAAACTTCTGTTGAAGTTGTCTCCATGTGGTCACAGCGCCAGTGGGTAGTGTGTACAGCCAGTCCCGTGCCCCATCTTGAAGAGTGAAAGGGAACGAGACCAACCGCACATACTCCTCTCGTCCATGGTCGGATGGTTGAGTCTGGAAAACCATCTCAAAATCTTGCAAATGCCTTTGTGGATCCTCTCCAGGCATTCCGTGGAACTTTGCAAGATCTAGATAAAGTTTGTGTGAATATCCCAGTTCTGAGTCACAGCTGGGAGTGTAATGCCCATTGGGCGCAAGTTCATGTTGGTCGGGAAGACCAACTGCCTTAAAGTCCTGTTATCATCTGCATTACCATTCGCGGCATTTCCATTTGCGGCCATGTTGATGTTGTGGCCGTTCTCAAACTGTCTTTCCTCCTCGTGCCCTTCGTCTCCTTGATCTTCTTGATCTTCTGGTGGTGGTGTGGGCTCACGAGGTCTATTTGCTGCTTGGTGTGCCCTCTTCACTGCTGCCCTGTTTTTCCTCGAAGTCTTCTCTATTTCTGAATTGTACAATAGAGTCTCCTCTGAAGAGCCCCTAGGCATCAACTTCCAGGCTCACCAATTGTGGAAGATAAAATCACTAAAAACTAGCTCCCCGGCAACGGCGCAAATTTTGACGCGCGGTCGTTTTGCGCTCAAAAATATATTTGTAAACTCCTGTGCCCACAGCAAGCGTAGCTAGCCAATGAGTACGGGTCGATCCCACAGAGAGCTGTTGTGATTCTATCTTCAAGTAACCAATCACAAAGAGGGTCTGGTGTTGTCACTACACTGAATTTAAATCCGCGAAAGAAACTAAAGAAAATATCAAATAACAAAAGGTTCTGGCATTTGAATTAGAATTTGATTTAAACATAAAACAACTCGATCATGGGTACACTGATTTTCATACATGATAGGTCATCTAGTTATGGTGACCGAATTCCTCTCTGCGTCTCCTCATCCATCCTTTCACTTTAGGTTTAAAAGTGATTCCTCTTCGATTAAACCCCTAACCAGTTACCCACCTCCCGATTCCTCTAAGAGATGTAAGCAAACAAGCAGCAGTGTGCCCTAGACAGACCCAGATCTGTTGTGTTCAACTGATTCCTCTTGTGCCCACAACACCCCATTAATTCCCTTATTACTATATGAACCAACACACAGTCACGATTCGCCAATTCAATTATTAGTGGTATGCCCTCTTTACCTAATGAGTGATCAGCCACATTGGGCACTTCAGACACACACTCACGTGGAACAAGGCACAAGAATTAACGGAAACTAATCATGCATTATTTTGCCCATTTTGGCCTCACGAGTCCAGATTTATGCTCAAACCAATTTCATCGTTCAAATGCCAGAATTAAAGATCTAGCCGAGAATGCTAGACATAATTAAAACTGCAGAATTTAAAGACATCAAATTAAATCAGAACTTACTGAATTAATTAAGCAAAAAACTCGACTCCAACGTTGATGAACATGAACATAACCTAAGTCCTGAAGGTTTAAGACCTTTCGGATTGTTTTGGCTGCCTAAGCAGCGTACTGAAAGTAAAAATGCAGAAATGTAAATGTGAAAATGTTTCTGACTGTCTAAAACTTGTTTTTCCAGAGACTAAACTTGTTTAAATAACTACATTTCCGAGTGGAGTTTCCCCTACAGGTGGGGGTCTTTTGCTGAAATTCTGGAACGGCGTGCCCTCTCTGACCTTGATTGGATAAGCTTCAGCTTTAACAAATCCCTATTTTTTAGGGATTGTTCTTATCTCCTTTGGTTAAGCTTATCTCTTCGGCTGAGCTTATCCTTTTGTTGCAGCGCCTTCTAGGAGCCCAGCTTAGCTCCAACTCTCCTTCGGATATGTAGCTATCTTCCACCAGCTTCCTTTTAACTGAATCCCGAGTTTCACTGGAATGCCCATTCTGACCTGTGGTCGAGTCTGTGCGAGTACTGTGGGCACGGCATCATCTGTCAGTTCCATGCGTATCTTATATGCCTACTTCACCGACCGAATGTGGGATGGATACTAAAGAAGTCCCATGTGCCTCTAATGAACATAATATGAGATATACGTGAATAACTGGGCATAAAATGCCCCTTCCGTCAGACTCGACTCTTGGAATGCCCTTTGACCGCAACCTGGTTCTTTTCGACTCAAAACACACTAAAAAGGATATTTATAAAGGATAAAATGCCCATAAAAATACAAAATAAAATGGACTTATCAGATGAGAATTTAGAGCAAGTACTTTATGGAGGGATACCAGACGACATTACAGATTCAGAAGAGGAAAAAGAGATTCGAGATCTCATACAGCAGTTATATGCTACCGATGAATTTCCTGTCAGAAATACGGCCGGCCATTTGCCCTTGCCGCCCATTACAGAACCCATTCTCCCATCTCATGTGAAGGCCCCGACCTTGGAATTGAAGGTTCTTCCTGAGCACCTGAAGTACGCCTACATGGGCGAAGCAGATACTCTACATGTCATCGTGAGTAAAGACCTTACCGCAGCCCAGGAAATGCAACTTGTTACTCTTTTGAAGAAGCACAGAGGTGCTATCGGCTGGACTCTCACCGACATCAAGGGGATCAGCCCCGACATTTGCATGCACTGCATATTTCTGGAAGAAAATCATAAACCATGCCGCGATCCTTAGAGGAAGTTGAATCCAGTGATGAAAGAGGTGGTATTGAAGGAGATTCTGAAGTTGCTCCAATTGGGAATCATTTACCCAATCTCTGACAGTGTTTGGGTTAGCCCAGTGCACGTCATTCCAAAGAAGTCTGGATTCCAGCTCATGAAGAATGAGAGCAACGAATTGATACCAATGAGATTGCAAACAAGATGGCGAATGTGCATTGATTTCAGAAAGTTGAATGATGCTACCCGCAAAGATCACTTCCCTTTGCCTTTTATTGATGAGATGCTCGAAAGATTAGCTGGGAAATCCTATTTCTGCTTCCTCGATGGCTACTCCGGCTATTTTCAGATTTTTGTGGCTCAAGAAGATCAAGAAAATACGATCTTCACTTGTCCATTCAGGACCTTTGCTTGCCGAAAGATGCCCTTTGACCTGTGCAACGCCCCGAGCACTTTCCAACGATGCATGATGAGTATCTTTTCCGACTTGATAGAGAGCTGCATCGAAATTTTTATAGATGACTTTATAGTTCATGGCGACTCTTTTGAGCAGTGTATGGAGCATTTAGACAAAGTTCTTCAAAGGTGTGTTGAGACTGATTTGGTTTTGAACTTCGAGAAGTGCCATTTCATGGTACAACAAGGAATTGTGCTTGGGCATGTCATATCTGCAAAAGGCATAGAAGTGGATAGAGCAAAGATCGACTTGATCACAAAGCTGCCGTACCCATCCAATGAGAAAGAAATTTGAGCCTTCTTAGGCCATGCCGGCTTCTACCGTCGCTTCATTCAGGATTTTTCCAAGATAGCTCAACCAATAACTAAGTTCCTGCAGAAAGACGCCCCTTTTATCTTTGATGACAAGTGTAAAGAAGCTTTTGATTTGTTGAAAGGGAAGCTGACCTCGGCGCCCATAATTCAACCACCGCAGTGGGGACTCCCGTTTGAGCTCATGTGCGACGCTAGTGACTATGTTGTTGGAGCTGTCCTTGGCCAAAAGATTGAAAAGCACAGTCATGTCATTTACTATGCTTTAAAAACTCTCAACCCAGCTCAATGCAACTATATAACTACAGAAAAAGAGCTTCTTGCCGTGGTGTTCGCTTGTGAGAAATTTTGATCCTATATTGTTGGATCCAAGGTTGTGGTATACACTGATCATGCTGCCCTCAAGTACCTCCTGTCCAAAAAGGAGTCTAAACCACGACTTATTCGTTGGATTCTCCTTTTACAAGAATATGATTTGGAGATTAAAGACAAGAAGGGAGCCGAGAACAATGTCGCTGACCATTTAAGTAGAATGTTGACAGAATCCAACGGTATGCCCATACCAGACAATTTTCCAGATGAACTTCTTCTTGCAACTGCGGAAAGGGCACCCTGGTACGCTGACTTGGTGAATTTTCTCACCACTGGAATTTTTCCCAAAGGCTTTGAATCTGCCAGAAAGAACAAATTGAAAAGCCATGCCAAATATTTCATCTGGGACGAGCCATATTTATGGAAAACTTGTGTCGATCAAGTCATTCGCCGCTGTATTCCTAAGGACGAGATTCTATCTATTTTGAGCTTCTGTCATGCCCACGCATGTGGCAGTCACTTTGGCCCAAGAAGAACAGCCCGCAAGGTCTTAGACTGTGGTTTTTATTGGGAAACAATCTTCAAAGACGCCTACTTCTTTTGCAAGAACTGTGATCGTTGCCAGCGCCTTGGTAACATTTCTTCGATGAACGAGATGCCATAAGTCCCTATCTTGATTTGTGAGATTTTTATTGTTTGGGGCATGGATTTCATGGGCCCATTTCCCAGCTCTTTCAGCCACTCCTACATTCTGTTAGCTGTCGACTACGTGTTCAAGTGGGTCGAAGTCAAAGCCACCCGCACCAATGATTCTAAGGTCGTTGCCAACTTCTTCAAAGCTCAGATTTTTCAACACTTTGGTGTACCTCGAGCCATTATTAGTGACCAAGGCACATACTTTTGCAATCGCACCTTAGAAGCTCTTTTCAAGAAGTATGGAGTCAACCATCGTGTTGCTACGGCATACCACCCGCAGTCCAATGGCCAGGCTGAAGTGTCTAATCGTGAGATCAAAAACATTCTGGAGAAGACTGTTTGCCCAAACCGCAAGGATTGGAGCCTACGCTTAGATGATGCTGCATGGGCATACCGCACGGCTTTCAAAATGCCTATCGAGATGTCACATTACCATCTAATTTTTGGGAAACAGTGCCATCTTCCCGTAGAGCTGGAACATCGAGATTTTTGGGCCGTGAAACAATGCAACTTGGATCCTCGACTGGCCGGTCCCGAACGCCGCTTTCAGTTACAAGAGCTCGAAGAAATCCGTTTGGAGGCATATGACAGTGCACGTTACTACAAGGATTGTACCAAGCTATTGCATGACAAATATATCCGGAGGAAAACTTTTGAGGTTGGTCAGAAAGTGTTATTCTTTAATGCTCGCATCCGCCTCATGCCCGGTAAACTCAAGTCTCACTGGATGGGCCCCTTTGAAGTAGTATCTATCAGTCTGCATGGTGCTGTGGAAATTCGCAGTCTTGATACTCACAAGGTATTAAAGGTGAACGGCCAGTTGCTCAAGCCATATTGTGCCGACATCACCTTCTCAAGTTTTGATGGGGTTGATCTTGCCACCCCGATGATTTACCACTAGCTGCTCCACGCCATCGAGCCTTCAACGTTAACTAACGGCGCTTCTCGGGAGGCAACCCGATTTCTTGTTTCTTATCTCTTTTCTTTTTCAATTTTCACTTTATTCTTTTTCTTACTTTAATTTTCTCATTTTTTCTGTCTTTTTAATTCTGCCATCTTCTTCATAATAAAAAAAACAAAAAAAATATATAAAAAAAACAAAAAAAAAGTGAAGGGGAGAACCACTAATTTACAGGTCGGAAGGGCACACCGCCTGCGGGAGAGCAGTTTTGGAAATAACCGCTTATTCAAGTGTGGAGGGGAATTAAAAAAGTTATTTTCTCTATAGGGACCTAATTGCAAATTGCCCATAGTCAATTTGGGAATTTTCTTTTAAATCAACCCTAATCCCCAATTCAATTTCACCCACACTTAGTAAAATTCTCTTCATTAAAAAAATTTATCCCCCTTTGTGCAGAAGTTACACGACAGTTCGTATTCCCGTCTCTCCCCAACCGCCACCGCCGACCACTTCTCCGACCTCATTCACCGTCAACCACCATGGGAAGGAAGCGATCATGCGCCGCCAAGCGAAAGGCCACTGTCCCAGAACCACCACCTCCATCGACCGTGAAAACAGCACCACCGGAACACTCATCTCCGCCGCGCGCTGCCTCACCGCCGCGCGCCTCCACTCCTCCGCCAGAGAGCGCTCTCAATCCCTCCCCTGTCTCAGACCCACCGCCTTCAACCTCTGCCCCGGCCAAGTCATCAAAGAAAGGAACAAAGGGAAAAGTACCCGCAGCTTCTTCGAGTTCTGCCCTCCCGGCTTTCCTGCCACCGGATGAGGTACAGCGCCGCACCGACTTGAACACTCACTGTGTTCTCATCGGCGCGTGCCTTTTTGATTGGGATAATATTGCTGTGCTAGGAGTTAACGATCGTATTAGGAGTTTCTTTGTTAGTATTGGATGGGATAAGCTACTTGATATTTCTGTTGATGTGCACCGTGCATTAGTTATGGAATTCTTATCCTCTTTTGATTTTGATGCCTCGAGGGGGATCGAGGATCGACATGCCATTGTATTCATGCTAGGTAGTAGGAAGTTTCATATGTCTATTACCAATTTGAACATTGTGCTTGGTTTTGAGTCTGATGCCTCTGTGCTTGAAGATGAGTATAAGTCTTCGCTATGTGATGTCCTCGCTGTTTTCTCTCAAACGGCTAATGAAACTTGGGCTAGGCTTTCCATAGATGAGTCCTACAGTTCTCGCTCCTCTAAGGGAGCCCATTTGAAGGATGATGCTCTTCGACTTTGTCATAGGTTCTTATCTGCTAACGTTTTTGGTCGTTTGGACATGTTGAATTTAGTGACTGTGCAAGAGCTGTTTTTTCTTGATTGTATGCATTCTGGGATCAAGGTGAACTTTGGGTATTGTCTTGCTAAGCGATGGCATTTCAGTGCTCATCACACCCTCTGCCGAGCCCCCTTAGGATGTTTTGTTACTTTACTTGCTGAGCGACTTCGTATCCCTATTTCTGATCCCGATCCTTTGCCCCTCATGTTATTCTGGTTGGAGGACTTTGTTGCTATGAAGTTGTTGTTTGTGAATTACCAGGGCCATTATCAGCTTACCTGGCCGGGCATTGAAGGCCCGCGTCGATCTGTTTCTGCAGGGCCTGCTGCCACCTCACTCCTCCCAGCGCTTGAGGAGTTGATCACCACTGCCACCACTCGACTTGAGGACAGCCTTGGCCGCCGACTGGATGAGATTGATGGTCGTCTGGACGTGATGGAGCAAGTGATCCGCCATTTGGCGGATCAGAGTTAGTTCTCTCTTACCCCTCCCTTGATAATCTTTGTTTGCCTGAGTACTGTTTGTTTTTGGTTTTTCTTTTTCTGATGTTGTCTTGTCAGTAGGTTTGTACCCCTTCCCACAGTGAGGACGCTGTATTTTTCAAGTGTAGGGGGGACACTTAGGTTGTTCATGTGTTTTATTTATGTGAAATAAAAAAAAATAAAAAAAAAAGATTTTGAGTCAGTTATCTTGGGTTTTTGTTTGGGATTTTGCCTAAGTGTTGGTAGCTTAAATCGATGAGAGTAAGGATGTATGAGTTGTGAATGGTTTGACTGGATGATAGGTTGAATTTGTGATAGAATATGCCATGTTTTGGATGAGATCTGGAATGATGAATCATGTTTCCAATCACTATTTTCTAAAGCCTACAAATTGTGAGTTTTTGGGCCTATGAGCATACATGAATTAAGAGCTCAAAGTTTTTTTTATGAGTGTTATCTGACTAGGCTATTCGAAGCTTGAATTGCTTTGCTGCCGTTTTATTGTCACCTTTTGGTTTCATTCACAAAAAATGATCAAGGCATTAGGGATACCCGAGCTACTAGACCAAAAGAAAATGCCCTGCCCATTCATTGCCAACTAGTGAGCCCCTTTGAGCTTAAAAGATCCATTTTCATTGCTAACAACCACTATAAAATAGTCTTTGCTTTTCTTTTGGCCGTTTTTGTCCTTGGAATCAGACATGTTTTGTATGAATTGTTGTTTGAGCTGCGATGTTGAAAGAATTGAGGGCCGGAAGTGACAAACGAATCAAAAATTCTTACACCCTGCTCCTCGGAAAAAAAAATAAGAGAAAAAAAATGAAGAAGCACAACTTCAGAAGAAAAAAAAGAAAAAAAAATGGAGAAAAAAGATTGAGGAGAAGGGTATGGAGAAGAGCAAGACTTAATATGCTTCCACTTTTGAAAAAAGCCCTGTTTTAAGCTAAAAAGAAAGGATTTTTGTTGCAGCTACACTCCACAAAGACATTCATACTTACACTTGCTTGATTTCACTTAGCCACATTAGCCAAAAACACCCTACCTCATGCGCCTAAGCCCCATTACAACCAAAGAGGGAAAGACCTTGTGATTTGTGATGAACCTGAAGAGTGATGATTTTGATGACAAATGAGCAATTCTATGCTAAAAATAGCTAGTCATGATCTTTGAGTGAATGGCCTCCTGACCTGAATTTTTTTTTTTTTTTTGAGTGATGAAGAGTGAATCTTGGTGAGGCTGGATTGTGAAGCATAATTCTAACTTGATTGACAGAGTGTTGGCATGTTTCTTGAACAAATTGGTTGGTGGTTTGTGGATTGACATATCACAGCTCATGCTCTGAGTTCTCATTGATTTGGGTTGTTGATGCTTGGTCATTCATCCTTGTTGAGTCTGTTTTTGTTCTTGATGTTTTCTTTGTTCTTGTTTTTGTTGCTCGAGGACGAGCAAGGGTTAAGTGTGGGGGGATTTGATAGGACCTATTCTACTTATTATTATCACGACTTTTTGGTGACTTTTCTCCCTATTGTCTATCCCATATTTGTGTATTTTGGTGCTTTGATATGGTGTTAAGTTGTGTAGGGACATAGTATAAAAATGAAGAAGAGAGACAGGTTTTGGTACAAGAAAAGATACAAGTGAAGAAAAGGGAAAAGATCGAATAGAGCAAGCTGCAAGGGCATGCAACTGAATGATCGAGACAAGTTTCTGGAGGCCCGGTCCAGAATACATTTTGGGCTTGCTAAGCCCAGTTCTCGGCCCAATTCCAGACCTGGACGCGGAAATCTATCTCCACCACCTCTAAAAGTATTTTGCATGGGATTTACCTAGATTAGGATGTTATTTCCTATTGAGAACTCTATCTTTTATAGATTGTAAATATATATTAGGTATTTAGTTTATTTTCAATCATCACGCACACTAGAAACGAGAAACGAAGGCAGTGATCAGTTTGAATTCAGTTTTATTTTCTCTTCTCTTCGAGATCATCATAGCGCAATTATACAATTTCTTGTTGATCGATTCCAGCATGCAAAGTAGCTAATCTACTCGTATTCCGGTGACGACGACGAAGCTCCGCTTATATAACTGTGAGATCTAATTGTTTATTCATAATTAATTGATGCATGTATCTGTTATTCTTGGATTTCGGGTCATTAATTATTCTAAGTCTATCGAATAGTTGCAAATAATTGGTAGGTTGTGATTAATTACTAGCTAATTAAATCGGCCATACGTAATCGTGGTTTAGGTTTAATAAGTGGTAAAACGTTTGCTCAAATAACTAGAGGAATAATAGAGTTAATTTTACAGTCTTGCGTCAGAGTCTGTAAGTTAAGAATCGGGTCTTTCTTGTGCTCATTGATGTCGGCTCATTAAACTCATAGAGCGTCTCTTACAGTTGTCAGTAGATTAGGGGAATAATTAATGAAGCGTCTTCTTAATTATCGAAACAATATGGAGAGATTAGGTCATGTCAGAAGCGTCTTCGATGACTATAACTGATTTGCATGGTTAAATTAATTAATTCTTGCATCTGTGATCGGTGTTATAAGTGGAGTGGAGTTTGTTGGATCCGAAATACCCTTTTATAATT
This sequence comes from Perilla frutescens, assembly GCA_026008535.1. Classification (NCBI taxonomy): domain Eukaryota; kingdom Viridiplantae; phylum Streptophyta; class Magnoliopsida; order Lamiales; family Lamiaceae; genus Perilla; species Perilla frutescens. Next base: position 39,499,583 of record BRKX01000012.1, read on the forward strand.
GATTTAGTTCAGTTCGTTTGCACAAATATTTTCGATAGTTGTCTATTTAATTCTTTAATTTATTTGCTACATAATTTACACGAAACACATTTCTGGAAGTTTGGGCATGCAGACTGAAAGTCAAGAGTAATTCTCGCCGGTCCTTTGGGAGACGATCCTGCTCGCCACTGTACTCTGCAGTGTGGGCTTGCCGATGAAAGTCGGAACATTTATTTTTGGTGAAAAACGACGCACCACTCAAGTAATCATTAACATCACCATTTAGTCTTATTTGTTGCTGGCAAATTGAGACAATTGAATTATGTTTCATAACTTTGAAATTAAAATTCAATTTCTACAACTTCTAGGAATACTTTAGAAGTCATTAGTCTTCCCCTCAAAAATGTAAATTTTGAGTAATTTAGTTATTGTAAATGGTTAAATTGAAAGATCCTTCAGGGATTGCTTAATTTTTTTTTTGAAGAAATAATATTTTTCATCAAGTTTGAATTTAGTCGGTGATAACGAAATATTAATGTCTTGCCCTCTAGATATCATTCCACTAAAAGTAGAGAAATCAAAGTGAAGTTCAATATCAAGAAATCAAAATGAGCAAATGTTAATGCATATAAATCATATTTGATCAAAATAATTTCATTCGGATAACAAAATTAAATAATTCTCCAAAAACGTACAAGATAATCGTTTACCAAATTATGCATATTAGCATATGCATTCATACAACAGATACATCCATTAAACTACACCAATTAATTCAACTTTAACTCAAAAGATGTGATCATGATTAACAATTCAAAAATCACCACATGGGGCAATTAAGAAGTTCACCGAAACACAATTTCACTCAACATAATTAAATTATAGATTATGGAATTCATCTCTTCCTCGCAAATCACACAATTCTGATTATCACAATTCTTATCGTACGTGATTTCATAATTTTAATTTAGAAGTTATTTTGCAGGAAATATACGATTCTTTCCTACGGCATACCACCTATATTCACTCAATCAGTTAGAGACTCGTGTTGATAATGTGTTGTAAATCGAACTCTAAAATAATACTCACAGAATGTAGATATATGAAAGTAGAAGAATATAGAATATTAAGGAAAGATGATTTTATTAAGCAGTGTAATTTTATTCATTATTGTATTGATCTACATAAGATTATAAAATATATGTAAGGTTAGAAATTAAAACTCTAGAGTATGGAATAAGTAATGTCCATATATAATAAATATATTAATAACAACAACATTTTTTGCTAAAATTGTGGTTGGCCCTTGCTACCGAATCAATTGATACAAATCTTAGTGGGTTTGGCAAAAGATTACAGCAAAATGTTTGTATTGGTGCATGATATTGATCAATACCGACCTTATTTTATAAGAAGACAAATGAATAAAGATAATTCACACACTAATTTGAGCGGCTTAATTGTTTGTACACTAATTCCATTGTTTTCTTTAATGTTGCATCTATTATTGATAATGTATTTTGTTCTAGACAATCCATCTAGCCATACATAAAATTAGTTGTTGACAAAGGTAAATTAATGCATTATCAATCGACTAAACAAATCCATTGAGAGAGAGTGCCGATATGATGTATTTTCAACATGATGGTCCAATTCTAAGCAAAATACATGTTTTTAGCAAAAACTTGGGTACACACCTATGTACTAAACTATTGCGGCCACATGAATTTTTTTTTAATTTTCAATGTTATGAGTGATATTTCTTAATATTAGAAGTGATAATTTTTCCAATTCCAAAAAGGTCAAATATATACTTATGTCCTGTACTTTGACCTTTTTTCTAAAAATATCCTGAATTTCAAATAATATCAAAATATGTTCTGGACTTTGACATTTTTTCTAAAAATGTCTTGACCTTCAAACAATACAAAAAATGTCCTGAAATTTCTATTTTTTTGATAAAATGTCTTTAAATTTAATTTCCGACATCGGATTAATGACAAGGCATATAGTCCAGCATGTCAAAATGAAGTGGATTTCTTTTTAAATCTCAATTTGAAGGGCACGTAATTTTTTCTTCAAATCAGGTTGCATCTGTCCTGATTGAGATTTAGGGAGGAATGAAAAGACTCATTTATTTTTCTCTTTCCATTATGATTGAGAATATTGAAAGGAACGAAAAGTAATAGTTTTCTTTCAAATTGGATTGATAATGAGAGATTTGGTGGAATGATAAGTTACGATTTTGGAGATAAAAACGGATAATAATATTGCCATTTTTTTAAAATTATAAATTCCACATTATTTTGACACGTTGGACTTCGGTATGTGATAAACTGGGTTTTTGCACCTATCTAGAGTCGATTTTGGAATGATTTTGAGTTTATACTATGTGATTTGATCCAAGTTTTGCTCGGATTTCACTTGTTTGGACGAGATTGATTTTTGGTATGATTTTATAGGAATGTGGACTAAAAACTATCAGAGTTGATGAAATCTAGCTCCTAGCTTTGATGGTTCGAGTTGGGGCTCAATCGGGACAAGAAAGTGCCGAAAACATACACATCGGGAGTGCAGTGAGTTAGTACGGACCGTGCTAGGCATTGCATGGCCCGTGCTAACATTGAAAAATGAGGCAGATTGTTGCATACGGACTGCACGGTCTGTGCTAAGGTAGCACGACCCGTGCTATTTTGGATTGCACGAACTGTGCTAGCCTTGCACGGTTCGTGCTATTTTACGGTCTTTTCCACGGATTTCCTTTTTGGGCCCGGTTCGTTTTCATCCCGGGCTTGGACCATCCCCTGACTATTTAAGGGTTCCTCTTGCTCGAAAATAGGTTTTACCCTATAGAGAGAATAGAAACATCATGGAGGAGACGAAGTAGAGACTATGGAGAGATTGAAGAAGCACGTTATAAACTAAGTTTATTTTATGCTTCATTCGATTAGAACTATCATGTTTACTACTTTTGTGTATTTATTTTCTTTGGATTTTGAATACAACATGAGTAGCTAAATTACTTGAGATCATAGGGTTGTGGATGTTTATGAATTTTCTAATTTGAAATAATATGTTGTTCCTTTCTATTTCTTGTTTATGCATCCTTGTTTATTGTTGTATGGTGTATATGAATTGATCAGCATTTACACTTATGTAGCTAATTTGTTATTCACTCAAGAGAGGTTAATAGATTAACGGATTAGGATTGCATAACACGAGTCTGCTAGATTGAGAGATTGGTAGGTGTCGTGAGGCAAATAAATCTGAGGTTTCGTTTGGAGTTAGATAATAATTTGAGATCGAGAGATAAGAATTAGAGTCTAATCTACTGTTATAGATTACTTGAGAGAGAGGTTGTAATTACATTTGTGATTCTCCTACAAGATTTAGGAATTAAATTGATTTAATAAATTATCTGAGAATCGGGAAATTCATTTAATAGAAACACCCTAGGATCCATCTTTTATTTGTTTATCCAGTTTTCATGTTTAATCTATTTATTTTCCTTGCAGTATTTAGTTAATTAAAATCATCTTTCAAAACGGTTCTCTAGATAAAGTAGGACAATAGAATTGGATACTTAGCTGCATTACATAGCCAGTCTCTATGGATATGATATTGCTCAGTATAATTTTGCTACATTTACCTAGTACACTTGCGATTAGTATTTTTAGTGAAATAAAATACCAAACAAGTTTTTGGCATTGTTGCCGGGGATTGGCGTAATTGACGGATAATAATTTTAAGGTCAGAGCTAGATGCAAGATTTAGAGCTTCTCACAAACTACGGTGATAACCTGCTTGCACAAATGATTTTAAGGTCTAAGGAGACCTTAAATACTTTATCCATCTTGCCTTAGCAGTTGCTCCACGATCACAAGAAGCATGAACTTGAATTAACCACTTTCCACTTCCCATTGTTGTAGTGCACTTGAGATAATCGATCGTATTCTGCATTACGAAACACACGTTCTTCAACATCGTGTAATGGTAATTGTTACTCCAGTGACCCACATTCGCCTGCAACAGTTAGTGTCCAAGAAGGAGTGGGAACATCACATCCCCTACAAATCCGAAACAGATTTTGAACAAATCAAAATCAAACATTATCCACGATTTAATTCAGAATTATTTAACCAATAAATCCCTAAATACGTGGAAAACAAAATGTGACATAAATCACAAAAATAAAATTAATTTAAAATAATTAATCCTAAATATTAGGAAAGGATAAGGTTGGCTTCCAAAGACTTGTACTTGATGTCACGAGAATAACGGAACACATCAGATACGACATTGACTTCAATGTTGTCAAACGAAGTGATAACATCATTTGGAATACATCATTCTCGACAATGTTCTTCGGTGGTGGACGAGAAAACAAGAATAATTTCTCATATTGTCTATCATAGCTAAGGAAATATTTGCGGTTCCAGCATCAATGGAGTCGGTCGAGCAAATATTTAGTCAATCTGGATACATGTTGAACGAGCGTAGATCGATAATGACGCCGCAAAGTTTTGAAGCAAAATTGTTGCTTAAATATTGGACTTTGGCCGAACGAAGACAGCAAGAGAATGACTCGAGTGCATTTATGAACGAAGATAATGATTTCGACAACATTGAATCCGATGGTATAACAAGGTAAAAGAACTACGTGAACTTTGATTCCTAAATTCGAATACATAGGCAACTTAATTTTATTATTATAAGTTTGAGACTTTGAGTTTTGAGCTTATAATCTTAAAATTAAGCCCAAATCCATTCCCCATTCCCCCTTTATATTTTGGGAAATTTTGACATTTTAGAACTTAGATAGTAATTTTTCAATTGTAATTTTGTAAACTTATTTTTTTATAAATTCAAGTTGTAAATTTACTTAAATTGTAATGTAAATTCATCATTCATAATCAATCAATAATATGTATTTTTCTACTTCAGTTTTACATTACAAGTGATAAGGAATTAAAAAAAAAGTTACATTAAAAAAAACACAACATGGACCGTGCTATAGTAGCACATCCCGTGCTAATTTTAACACCCTATAAAGGGCACGAGGGCGAGAGCAAAGCACGGTCCGTGCTTTATATTGCACGGCCCGTACTGTACCAAGCACGAACCGTGTTATTTTTTACAGTTCTAACCATATAACCGGCGGTTTAGCGGTTCCGGAACTGTCCCGTAACCATGATTACACGGTGAAGTTTCGGAACCGCCGGTCGCCACCTCTAATTTTACTGATTTATAATAAACTTTTTTTACCATGAAAAAAAGAATAGATTCAGATTCTTGATTATAAAATAAATTTTACTTTTACTTTTTGTTATTTTAATTTATGTTCCTTGAATTTATTACTATCGTATTGCCCGTAAAAAAAAATAAAAAAAAAACCTAAAAAATTGGCTTAAAAAATTGCTAACCAACACATCACATTCATTAAGCATGTTTGATACGTAAGAGATGTAGAATATTTTGATTACTTTTTTTTTTTGTCGAAGGTAACCCGCAGCCGCTACCGAGGTGCGCACTGGGTAAACCCCGCCCCTGTGTAATAGCCTGCAAACCACAGATTACTTTTAACTCTATGGGGGATGACTGGTGTGTAGGAATTGAATCAAGTGGGAATATTATGAACTTAGTAATGAAATGATGATGAGAATGGAATGGAATGATTTTTGTCATTCCTTGAGTTGGTATCATAAATAATAAGATAGGAATGAAACTTACATTTATGAATTAGTTTATCATAACAATATGTAATTAGTGAATGAAATATACGAATTGACTGATTTATTAATTTCTAAATAATAAATTACTCTTTCTTCAAAAGATACTATTATATTTTAATAATATATTGATGAATATTATGATATTTTTACTTTATTAACATTTGTGAAAAAATTGAGTATCCTTCTAACAAGTATTTCGCTAATGATTAGTGAGTTTGTATATTTTATGTAATGTTTTTCCTACAATATCATTAGTAATTTTGTTAACTATTACAAAATTTTATGAAGCATCAGTAAATTATTAATGAGTTTGTTAAAAAATTATAAATTTATCAAATTGAAACATTTTATATTATTTATCGTTAAATAATTTTGATTTTTTTTTTCAAAAAAAATTGTATTAATTTTTAAAAATGATTGACGACTTTTGAGTTTTATTATAATTTTCGTTAATTTTTAACAATTTAATTTATTTTAAATTTTCTAGAAAAATATTAAATTTATTATAATTGTATTTTTTGATAAAATATTTTATAAGGATATAACATTTCATTTGTCAATACAAAAAATAAAGTATAGTTTTGTAAAATAAAAAATAAAATTTATTTTGATAATCGGGAATCAATAATACCATGGGGATAAGGAGTAATAATTAATCCCATGTTCATGGCAATGAGAATTCCTTCAGGAATGACCATTGCCAACTGAAAAATCATACTGATCGACCATGAGATTGTGAATGGACGTGAGAATCGTGATTCTATTATTATTCCATTCCATCATACCAACCATGTCCTATGGTGTATGACTGTATGCGTTTTATTAAAGTGATTATTTTTGCACTTTTGTTATCCAAAATTGCTATTTTTAATTTCCAACTAAAAAAAGGTTGCAATAATCTAATTCTAAAAAATGAAATTTTGATCCAAATGAAAGTACAGGATCACGTTTAAATGGATATAAAAAAAATACATTTTAAAGCAAATGAAAGCAAAAAAACTCAGTTTCTATAAATAAAATGCAAGAATTTAATTTTAAAATATATATATATATATATATATAATAACACACTTCTCCAACATTCATTTTCCCACCCATTGTAGCATGGTATTTTTGGTAATTATGTTTACAACCATTTAATATATATGTTTTTTTGAAGTGACTATTAAATATAATTTATTAGATAATTTAATGGTATCATTTCTATAATTCAGTTTATAGCATAAATAAAATTATTTATACAAATAAATAATATATAACAATCGTGTTTACTATAGTTATATATTGGTTGTATATTAAATTGTTTTCATAAAAAACTATGAGTTTATGATGATTAGTGATTGATTTGCGAATAATTTTATGTCATTCTAATTAATTTCAAAATATACCTAAAAGATATTAATTCATTAAATGTGCATAAATTTCTAAGTTTAACTGATAATATAGAAATATTACAACTAAAACATTTGTTGGCTATTGAAATTCGCAAGATAATTATGTATATATATTGGTCAAATAATTTAAATTAAAAAAAATTAATCCCTAACTCCCATTACATTATTTCTTGATTCAAAATTTAATTATTGTTCGATTTGTTATCTTACTTAAAATCAATTAATTAAAAAGTTAGTTATTATAGGCATGATGTCAAGTACGAATAATCCTAAATTATTTATCTATAACACTTCTTTTAGCTTTAAATTTACTTTTTAATTTTTTTATATTAAAAAATTATAAGAAATGTTATATATAATAAGTTTCATTTATTTGATAAATTTATTATTGCTGTGTTTCGGAATTTGTGAAGAAAACAAGGTTTTTATTGAATAATTTTTTAGATACATTAATATACTTGATTTATAATATACCTTTAACATCATTTTTTTATTTCATATTATTTTTTATATATTTGTCTTGAAAATTAATTATTTTGAAAATTTGATAAATAATTATAAATATGCTACGTACTTTATCCGTGCATCGCATGGGAGATATGCTAGTATAAACTAAAGGTACAAGAATGTATACTTTTATTTGTCTTCAACACTTAATCTAATTTTTTTTTTTGAGGGAACTAAATTTATTAATTTATTTAGCCTAAAACCCTTAAAAACCTTTATCTACTGATTGGTACAAACTAAGGAATTAAATAAAAATAAAAATAAAAATAGAGACTACCATATTTTAAATTACAATAGTTATCAAATTCAACCAAACAATAAAAACAATATAGACAAAGACATTACTACAAGATGGTGATGCAATATCAAAATCTCTTCCTCTTTTGAAATAAAGAGGCCATGTGGAACATTCTTGACAAGACCTATTTACATATTCATGATCGATTATTTGATTATTTATTTCTTAATACTATAATTAGACGAATTTGATTGGCCTCGAATGGAATTTTCTTTTCTTAAAAAAAAAAAAATACTCTTTGAGAATATTAGGTGTTGTTTGGTTACATTTTCAAATAAAAATTTTCATATTTTACTTTTTAAACTAGTGAAATTATGTTTGGCAGCAAGATTTTCGCCCTTCAAATTAATCATTTTCACCTTTTCATTTCTAAGCATATACCATATTTCTTTAGAGGCTACTTACCCAAACCAACAAGAATAGCTAGATTTTATACCATAATTTGAAATTCCTTCCAAAAACTTGTAATAATTTGCTCATCGTAGATAACTTTGTTTGGTTGGTGAAGATTGAATTATAGGTTTACTAGTTTGAATTTGAAAGATTTTATATCTTATTAAAATAATTTGTATATAAATTTATGATATTTTGGTGCTTATTGAGGTAGTTTATATGAACTAGGAGTAAAACTAGAGCAACTAATTATTATTAATTAGAAGCAGAGATAGGTAAGCATCTAGTATATAACTACTCATAACTAGTACGTAATATGTAATTTCTAAAATTTCCATTGTTTTTAGTACCTATATTGTGTTCATATTTTTTTTTTCAAATAAGAAAATATATTTGCCTTAATTAGATGAGAAGTTAAATTTTGTGCAATTAGAACAAATAAAAATAAATAAATATTAAGAGCTAAAATGAAAATCCACTTTAGAAAGACCCAATTGGACCTTTTCAAATGAGATGATTCTATAGATAACAATATTATAAACATTTTGTAAAATCCACATTATCTATAAATGATCTCTTTAAATATAGGAAAAATATAAAAAATGTAATTATTTATTTTAAATGATAAAATTGTAATAGAAAATCAATAAATTGTTGTAAATTATGTTATACTCAAATTATCATAGTTATATATTATTCTAGTTAGGTTAAATATCCATCATTAATTTGATCTAATTAGTTATATATAATTATACGAAAATGAAAAGTCATTTATAGTCCATAGTATTATTCCACTTGCTACTTCTTAATTCTTGATCCAAACAAAAACTTATTGGAATTCATATAATTCATCCAAATATATTTCTATTTTCCACACAAAAATCAATACATATTTACAAAATCAATACCAGAAACACTAGAAATTGGAAATTGGAAATTGAAAATAGAAATAAAACCAAACAAGCCTTAGTGTCTCTATTTTATTTTTAGAAATAATTTTTTCTTTATCTCTTTTAAGGAGTAAGGGGAATTTTTTTTAGGAAAAAAAGTGTTAATACTTAATATGAGGAATGACAAAGTATAGTACATAAAGGCAAATTAAACCCTCCATTTTTCACAATTACGAAAAAACGAAAACCCACGCGGCGACGCCTCTGTTCCCGCGCACGTTAACACCCGCCCATCTCCGGCGCACGATAGCCTCCCCTCCCTAAGCGGTGGCCAGCCCCCCCTCTCTCTCTCATCTCATCTTTCTAGATCCTCCAAGTCAGCCACCCCCCGCCTGCCGCCCCCCTTTAACAACCCTACCCCACCGCACTCCTCTCTCTTTCATTATGCCACAACCACTCTCCACCACCACCACCCAGATCTCTTATCCTGCGCCCCTCCCCCCAGATCTCCCTTATCCTGCGCATCATGGCTGCCAGCCTCTCCCCATCTTCCCCCTCCGCCCTCGACGACGAAAACAACAACAACAGCCACATCCCCACCGCAACCCTAGCCCTCCCATCCACCTCCTCCGCCTCCCGCCGCCTCCCCCCGCCGTGCTGGTCCCCCGATGAGACCGTCGCCCTAATCGACTCCTACAAGGAGAAGTGGTACTCCCTCCGCCGCGGCAACCTCCGCGCCAACCACTGGCAGGAGGTCGCCGACGACGTCGGCGCTCGCTGCCCCGCCAGCCCCCAGAAGACGGCCGTTCAGTGCCGCCACAAGATGGAGAAGCTCCGGAAGAGGTACCGCTCCGAGATCCAGCGCGCCGCCGCCCACGGCGGTGTCCGCCGCTTCACCTCCTCCTGGGTCCACTTCCAGAGCATGCACGCCATGGAAAAGGGCACGAATCCTTCGTCGTCTTCGTCCGATGACGACGATGAGGACGATTACAGTAATAACAGCGTTAAACGGATTAACGATTTGTACAATTATAACCAAAAAGGTGCTTACGGTGGTCAATTGCCTGAGAATAATGGGGCAGCAAGTGGATTTCGGATCAAGATCCCGGGCCGGGCCACCGCAGTGCCTACGGTGGCGAAGGTTTATTCGAAATTCGATGAGATGGGTGGTCCAAACCCTAATAACCCTAACCCTAGATTTACAAATTATGGTGCAGGTGTTAATGGGGCTGCTCCGAGGCGAGATGATTTTGTTGGGGTAGGGCAAGTTAGGAAGAGGGGCGTTGAAATTCCGAAAAAACCCAAGGGAGATGATGGTTTGAGCGAGCTTGTTTCAGCAATTCATTCTTTGGGGGAGGGTTTTATGCGAATGGAGAAGGCGAAGATGGATTTGGTGCAGCAAATTGAGGAGACGCGGATGGAGATGGAGTTGAAGAGGACGGAGATGTTGCTCGAGTCTGAGCAGAGGATTGTCGCGGAATTTGCTCAGGTGATGTCTGACAGAAGTAACAAACGGGCAAAAAGAAATTCGACTGCACCTGATTGATCATGAAATTGGAGTAAGTCAGTGTGATTGAGCAGTTGGGGAGTTTTTGCTATATTTAAATTTGTATGTCATTGTGCATGAAATTTCATAATCTGCTACTTAACTTTAGCTTAGGTATTTGGTATTGGAAGTTAATTAGTGCTAGCTTGCTCTGGATGTAGCTTGATTTTGGCATTTTGGTCAAATTATTCTCATGGAATTTGTAAATCAGAGTTTGATTTCGTAATATCATGCTACAGGTTTATGTTCTCTGAGGTTTATGTTCTCTGATATTTATTTCTTGTGCATTGAATATATTGTTTGTAAGATAAAATTACTGTATCTGAGTAAACAGTGGCTGATTTAAGGAATTGTGGGAACATGAAGGTGAGTAGTCATGAAATGAATTCATCTTACTGCAAGCTTGATGTTCTTGGCGGAATGACAAGGTTTTTGTGTTCTTTCATTGTATTTGTTTTAAAGGAAAATTTTCAAAGTTGGAGCAATTTTATTTTGCATTCTTGATCACATTCAGAAGCTATCTAGGACATCTGTTGATATTATTTACTCAAAACTTGCTTGTGTTTCTGTGTTTCAAAGATTATCTGCATCTGGGAGTTCTGTATTTTCGGTTTTTTGTTGGAACTTTTTACTGGGAAGTCAGAATTTCAATGTTTGTTCCTCAGCATAAAGCTGGTTTCTTGGCAATATCTCAACTTGAACTGAGGCATTATTTATTTTATATACATATATATTTTTAACTGAGGCATTTTGAAAGTTGGTTGCTGCTTGATTCTGCTTTTTCAAAAAAAATTTACTGTGTAAATAATGGTTCGTGAGATCTTGTTGCACTTAATGTCTGAAGAATGATATTGTAACTTGCAAGTACCTCTATGCAAAATTCAGATGCAGGGAAAGTATGTGTGTAGACTGATGTGAATGTGAAATGTATTTGTAATTAACAAAATCCACTTTTTTTTCAACGATTTTTCATGGGGAAGGCCAGACACTTTCCTGTATTTTTTGATACTCTTCCAGCAGTAGTTATAAATTGGTAAAGAGATGACTTCATCCTTTCCTTTTCTTGTCGAACACAGATTTGGAAAAATTCGTGTCTTCTTTCTCCGGTTTCATTGAAAACAAAATGACTTATAATAAGCTGATATAAAAATTCGATCTCTCACTTGAATTTTGCGTTTAAAATAATTATTATAACTGAAACATCTTGCAGGGTGATGAGAGGGCATGGAAATTGATAACCCTGACAATTTTTCTTTATATTTTTTCTCCATTGTTTTGGCCTTAGCGTGGAACGAGTGTATTACGCGAGACGCCGAATAAAAGAAAATAAACTAATACACTTTAATTTTATTTAAAAAAATAATAAATATTGACCACCTAATATATATTTGTAATAAAAAAGTAAATAAAAATTGAAAAGAAAAGGAAAAACAAAAGGGACCACCTTGTTGGTTAAATATAAAATTGTGATCCGGTCTCGTCTCAGAGGAGGATGCCTCAAATAAAGCTGAAAAGTTTGCCTCTCCTACCCCTTATTTTGGGCAGTAAAGAGAAGTTCACAATGCTCTTGAACAAAGATGGACCTGATTTGAACCAAAATCCATAACTTTAACTACTACACTCACCAATATCAACAAATTAAGACACAATCTTTTTTCCAAGCAAAAGATAAACACTGCAATATGATTGGAAATATGATATCTAGTCTACACTACAACTAATTTAAAACAAGCGATAATCAGATAAGCTAATCCACCATACTGCTTTCATAATAAGGTCATAATCACAAATTCACAACCATATGTCAAACAGATGAACCAATTCCCAAGTTTCACTACTCATCATCCACAACAGCAGAAGCTAATACATAAACCACAGTTGACAGAGACAAAAACTCAAGTTTCCTTCTAAATGTCTGAAGATTGAAATATCTGTTCAACATCTGTAATGGTGCTCCGAGCATCATCAATTTCAGAACCTTCCTTTTCGCCAGACTCCTCCAACTCAGCCTGGAGCAATTCAATTAAATGTTAAGATGCATTAAGCAACTTCAAGAAACAGACACCTCAGTATTGTGAAACTAACAAATCAACTACCTTAAAAGGCTAAGGGTTTGGGATGAAGAGAAAATGTAGAGTGCTCCTCGTCTGGTATTTTAATTAACAACTATTGTGAATTAAACAGTCAGCTGCCTTAAAAGGTATTTGAACTATCTTAGAATATTCTTTGAAACATATTAATATCAGCGACTAGGTTCATGCTATGCAACACAGTTAAAATATATATATTCAATACTTATAAGAATGATCTGCGGGAGAGCATCTACATCTAGTCCGCTATGTATTCAGTTAGCCATAATTTATCATTTTAAAGTGCTCTCCCAAAAAGCAGCCAAAAGAGAGACAACAGATGATGATATTAATCAACCTGATGTTCAGAAGAAGTCCAGAAAAAAAAAACCTAAGATTCGTTTAACATCTGCAACTACTTAAGAATGTAGCTTTTCATTTTCAAATAGAACACGATATAGGCAATCTGTTTAGCATTCATGGATTAGATAACTTAAATTGGAAAAAAGAACTTGAACTAAATCGCTCACATATTCTAGGAATGAGAGTGATTATCAAGAATCTTTAATACAGATATTAATTTTAATCCCTATATAAACTGGGTAAAAGGTTTATCAGCAGCACCAAGATAAAATTGCATCATCAAGTAAGTCATCTTTAACACTCAAACATGATCAATTACCAAAGTGCCTTTAAGATCACTTAGAGCAGCCTCTAGACGCTTGCGGCAATCAGGAACCATCATCCTAGATTCACCCAGCACATTTTCCTGATGGGAATATACAAAACCAGAAGTTATAGAAAAGCAAGAAAGAAAAAGCAGAAAAAGAACAGATTTGATTCGATAAGATTCTTTCAGCGCTCAAAACCATGATTAGTCAGTCAAGAGAACTCTCAGCAATTGAAAAGTAGGACGATTGATCCGATTCACAGTGCAGAAAACTTATAGGCCTGCTTTAAATGAGGTTTGGCCTCAGTACATATTACGTGAACTGAATCATTCGACCTCTCTGTATTCATTTTTTAGTAACAACCAATTGTCCCAAACCAACACACACCATCTGAGTTTTTATCCATATTAATTGTATTTAGATACAAAAAAAATGGAGTAAGACCATCAATCTCAAAGTTCCTCCTTGTCAATTAGCCAAGATTCCAAGCTGCAGTTTCCCTCGTGTTACGGCCTTTTCCGTTTATCCCTTTTGTTCATTCCACACAAGCTCAGACCTTCATAAGCACACACTTCTTTTAACAAAATCTATAGAAATCTCATGTGCCAATACATCTCTTTTCATAATAATATCATTTTATGCAGAAGACAAAATCAACAGAGCAAACAATACAATTAAAAATTTTCTTCCTACTAACACTGAACAAGCAAATCAAAATACGAAAGAAACGTAACGCCACACCGATGAAACGACATTTGCGCGATAAATTTCTCAATTAGCACAATTCAAGTACACGGAATCGAGCATCAGATTACATTTCAAGAGAGAATCAGAAGAATGAAGAAACACAAGCAACGAGGCAGCAATTAGTGAAATTGGGAGAGAATTGGACCTGCTGTTTGAGATCGTAGGGATCAGCGCCTTTTGCCTTCATATCGGCGGTTTTAGCAGACTCTCTTTCGACCTCCTTCTCATAGGAGTGAAGCTCCTTCACTATTCTCTTGCACGTTGATGTCTTTATCTTCAAGTTCCTCAATGTCGCCATTCTCGAAACTTGTTCCTGGGGGAAGTGAGGTCGCTAGGGTTTCAACAACACACTAATCCAAAGGGCTGGTTTAGAGAGAGGGAGGGAGGGAGGGAGAGAGTCTGCTGCTTTCTGCGGGAGATCTACGCTTTCATTAACAGAAGCATGTCTAGCTGCACTGTTTTAAAAACTAAAAGAAAAAAAGAGGAGCAATTATATTTTAGAGTTAAATCAATATATATATATATATATATATATAGAGAGAGAGAGAGAGAGAGAGAGAGGGGAAGGATCAAATAGGAACCAATTCCTCCGGAAGGAACCTAGAAACCAATCCTAACCTTAGATTTGATTAGATCTAATGACCATAAGGCAAACTTGTAATATTTGAGAACTTAATGAAAGCGGGGTTATTTTCGTAATTTAGAAATTCTGTTATGTTTTTTCGAATTTTGGGCCCAATTCCCGGAATTAAATAGATAACACTTTAAAACCATTGTCTTTTCTGGCGTTGTATTAATATGCTAACATGAAAGATGTATATTGCTAACATCAACAGATTTTGTTGCTATCATGAGATAGACTCATATTGCTAACTTGACGAGATCATAATATTAAATTGACACGTATTAAACACCACATATATAACATTGGACCACATTTAAAATAATACTATGTAACATGTGTAACATCATTCATACATACAACATATTGCTAATATGTTAGAGAATATACACACTACTAATATGTGACTATTAATTTGCTAATATGTTAGTAACACATTGCTAATATGTGAATAATGATATGCTAGCATGACTTAAATTCTCAAATATTACAAGTTTTCAAAATAATATTAAGCATTGATAAAGTTATAATTGTTTATGAACTTAACTATTTATAGCTCATATTTTAGCTATTTTCTCATGAAAGCAACTTAAAATTCAAAGTCGTGCATAAAAAATTTCATGTTAGCAACATAAACACAAGATATGAGCAATATTGTGATATCATATTAGCAAATATCTGACAGTTACGAGTTGAATATACGTGAAAAATAGTTTTTGTATTTTTCATTAATTTTTGCTCAAATAAACATATGCATTATGGATCTTAAATGAAAGAGCATGAAAAAATCTTTAATTTGATATATTTTTTGCATAAATTGGATAAAAAACGAATAAGTTATGATTACTTAAAGTTTTTAGGAATTTTTTAAAAGATGATGTCATCACTTTATTAAAAAAATCTGGAATTACCCCTTATAATTCGAATTTACATATTTGCAACTATGACACCGCTTTTTTATCCGCCATGTCATCAAAATCCTTGAATTTGATTGGTTCCTAGGTTCATTCAGGGGGGTTGGTTCCTATTTGAACCCACTCATATATATATATATATATATATATATATATATATATATATATATATATATATATATATATATATATAAAACCGTCTTTACATCGAATGGTTTGGTATTTTGATGATCCCTATCTTATTGACCGCAATATCTCTGTGTGTATGTGTGTGTGTGGATATAGATCAAATAGGGACTAACCCTTGGTGTGAAAAATAGGGACTAATTTCAGTCCTTAGATCTTGCTGAATGGACGGATAAGATTGAATAATTGCCTCAATGTATTTTTGGTAGTTTTTTACTATTCTAAAGGGATAAGGTTAATTGAGTAATTTTACAAAAAGCTGTAGAGTTATATTGATATGCAAATATTATAACGTCCTATTTAAGCGGTTTTAATTAAGGGAATTAATCGCTATCCAACTACTCCCACGATTATTGCGTAAGTTTTATTCAGAGAAATCGATCTGTACATGTCTTCTACAATATTTTTCTTAAGAAAAAGCAACATACAATCAATTGTGAAAATTAAAATTTCGATCTTTCTGTAGCAATACACCGGGGTTGAAGTCGATTGTTAGAGGATTCTGCTCGGTTTCTGTTTGTTATCCGGCATATCAATAATGGAAGAATCAGGTTTTTTCATTGTTCTTTCATATTATTTACAATTATTTATTCATATCACACTTTAGCAAAATTAGTATGAGTATTCTTATTTTTTTCTCGAATTTATTTACGTATATAGCGTACTTGTTATTGTTGTTATTTAGCATATATATGTTCTTTATGAAGCATCACAAGTTTTGTCTTTATAGCGATTCTGGGCAGCGGCTTGATGTAGTGAACAAGGAGTCCGGTGAGATCTGGAGGTCGGAGGCTAGGGTTGGAGACGAAAGGGAAAAATGCAATCTTGAAAAATGGGAGACTCGAATAACTTTAAATCTAAATCAGCGAAAACGGGTTCGATTTTGAATGACGGGTCGGAGGTGGCGGACGCGGGTTAGGAGAGTTGGGTCTGCATATATATTTATAAGCTGTTTTAGTTTTCCTTTAAGAGGCCCAGTTGTTTGGCCCAGTCTTAGTTGCTGTTTTATGTAATGAGAAAGCATATTTTGGATGCTTTTAGGGTTATGGTACTATGATGTATTAGCTATAAATAGTGGGATCTTTCATTATGAAAAGTAAGCAATGAAATAGTTCTATTTTCTTCCTCTCGTTTCTCTACATCTTCCTCACTCTTCTTCTAAACCTTCCCCCATTTCTTGTTATCAAAGTCATGTCTTTATTACATTAAATCCATACTATTACTCGAATATTTCCAGATATACACTATTATTAAATACAAAATATAAAATTACATCTGTCCACTACATTTGGTACTTCAGAGCCAGATCTGGGTGATGGCTGAAGGCACACGTCTCCGGGAGCTGCAAGAAAGTCAAAAACAACTTGATCAGACGGTGAAAGCTGAGGCTCTCAAGAGGGATACTGCAGAAGTTAAATTGCAGGAACAAATCAATACAGTTACCTCAGATTTGCAAATTCACATGACTGGGGTTAATGGCAAAATTGACAATTTGGCCAAAACCCTAGGGTCTATACAACTATAGCTTTCCAACTTGGACAAGGGTCGGTTTTCTGGTGGAGAAACTTCCATTCAGGGCACCCATTCTTCTGGGAGTAAAAGTGAGAACACTCAATCTAGTCCCATACAGTTCTATAGGGGCAAAGAGGTGACTGAGGCCTCAGGTACGCTGGTTAAACCCCATTATCCAAAGATTGAATTTCCTAAATTTGATGGGGATCACCCATGTGCTTGGATTTTGAAGTGTGAAAGTTATTTCAAAATGTTACATACAATACCTGATGAGCAACGGGTACAACTAGCTATCATGCATTTTGAAGGGAAAGCTTCACAATGGTATCAAAATTCTTCCCTTACTGAGACTGATCTCTCTTGGACTCAATTCTTGGATATTATATCTGCAAAGTTTGAAGAGTTAAAAGAGGCCAAGGTCATTGCTGAGTTTAACAAGCTTAAACACACAGACTCCTACACTGACTATGTGGACAGGTTTGAAGAACTTAAAGCTTGCATGCTTTTGTTGAAAAAAGGGCAGTTTACAGAAGACTACTTTATTGCAAGTTTTATTAGTGGACTGGGAGAGGAAATACAATCCCTAATCCACATGTTTAAGCCACAGACACTTAGCCATGCTATTGAGCTAGGGCACCAACAGATTATAAACCTAGAGGCTATGGCCAAGCAATTCAAGGGGGGGTCCTAAGTTTAACCAACTATCTGGGGGTAGAAAAGATACTTATAGCCAAAAACCACAACCCAATACCAGCAAGCCACCTTTCAAACTCTTAACTGCAGTTGAGATGGCAACCAGAAGGGAGAAAGGTTTGTGCTACAACTGTGAGGAAACCTTTTCTCCTGGTCACAGATGTAAGAACAAAATTTCATACATGATCATGAGTGGAGATGAGGAGGCTACCTATGTTCAATCCATGTCTGTGGAGGACCAACATGAAGAAGAGCAGACCCCAGCTACAGAGATGGAAGAATTGTAGATGGCACTAAACCTCATTTCTGGGGAAGGGGGTTTCACAACAATGAGAGTCTATGGGCAGGTAGGTGAACACAAATTACACATCTTCATTGACTCTGGAAGCACTCTCAGCTTCATTAGAGAGGCCACTGCCAGAGAGTTGGGCTGCACATTAGAACCTACCAAGCCTCTTCTGGTTAGAGTTGCTAATGGGAACATGATGGTGAGTTCTACTAGGGTAAATGGCTTCAAGTGGTCTATCCAGGGGCACCAATTCACTTATTCACCAAGAACCCTGCATACCGAAGGGTGTGACTTAATATTAGGAGGGGATTGGCTAAATGCCTGCACACCTATAGAGTTAGATTATGACCAGATGACCTTTACTGTCAACTGGTTAGGTAAAAAGATTCAACTCCAAGCTATGACTTCAGTAGGAGAATGCTATCTGATCTCTGAACACACCTTAAATCAGATACTGCATTATCCCCACCCTAATCAAGTGGAAGAAGTATACATGGTCAGGTTGAAGGCAATACACAATGACCAAAATCAGAAACTTGCTGGGCTGCTAAAGGAATTCAAGGACATATTTAAAGAACTTAAGGATTTGCCACCTAGTAGGGGAGTAGGACACCAAATACTACTCAAACCAGAGAGTGTTCCTAAGCACAGATATCCTTATAGGGTATCTCATGATCAGAATGAAGAGATTGAAAAAATTGTAAAGGGCTTATTGGACAGTGGCCAAATACAGAACAATAGCAGTCCATTTGCATCCCCTGTCTTATTAGTAAAGAAAAAATATGGGACTTGGAGGATGTGTGCGGATTACAGATACTTAAATGGGCTTACAGTCAAACATGATTATCCTATACCTATCATTGATGAACTCTTGGATGAATTGCATGGGGCAAAACACTTTTCCAAGATTGATCTCAGATCAGGATATTTTCAGATCCTGATGAGGCCTGAGCATAGGTATCTTACTGCTTTTAGTACCCATAATGGGCACTATGAGTTTCTGGTCATGCCTTTTGGCTTGTGCAATGCACCTGCCACATTCCAGTCTCTTATGAATCAGGTTTTCAGATCATCTCTCAGAAAATCTATCCTAGTGTTTTTTGATGATATTTTGGTATATAGTCCTACCTGGGCAGACCATTTGAATCACCTAAGGGCAGTACTAACAACTCTCAGACAACATAAGCTATATGCTAAGTTGAGCAAGTGCCACTTTGGGCAAGAGCAGATAGAGTATTTAGGGCACATCATCAGTGCTGATGGTGTGGGTACTGGCCCAGCCAAAATAGAAGCTATGACAAGCTGACCAGTCCTAAAAATCCTAAAGCAGCTCAGAGGATTTCTGGGTCTCACTGGATACTACAGGAAGTTTGTGAGGGGATATGGCCTCCTCAGCAAACCCCTCACCTCCCCTCTCAAAAAAGGTGCATTTCAGTGGACAAATGAAGCTACCAAGGCCTTTGAATCACTCAAGGCATCAATGGTAAGCACCTCTGTGCTGGCCCTGTTTGACTTCTCTCTACCATTTATCTTGGAGACTGATGCTAGTGGGAAAGGGTTGGGGGCAGTTCTAATGCAAAGGGAGAGACCTATATCATTCATGAGTAAATCATTGTGCCCCACGAACCAGTCTCTCTCAATATATGAGAGAGAATTCTTAGTAGTCTTGTAGCTCTCCGGTCCCGAAAGACCGTGGAAATGGACGCCACGGGGGTTGGAATTAAGAAGCGGGAAAGAAAGGGGGCAACCTGATCAAAGAAAACTCAACAGAAGACTCAGAACAACCAAACATGCTTTATAATATAACATATACTTATCCATAGCACTAAGACTAGAGTTCTTAGCGTTTAACAAAGGAATATGACAAGTGTGGAAGCTCCATTATTAACAGGATACTTAACAAAAAGAGACAGTGAAAAATAGGTAAATAACAAAAGCCCATGTCTCAGCATCGTCACGTCCACGCGCCAGCCTACTGACCTGAAAATGTTTGGAAATATTTGGGCTGAGTACTAATGCACTCAGTGGGCAAGTTTTCACAATTCAAGTTATGCAAATCATTTTGTTAAAGTAATCTATCCGTGTTCATGCAAGTAGTGAAGCTTAGGAGGTTTTAAAAGATGGAAGCAACCTAAGTTCACCAAAATATTTTATCATGAAGCGCTTAAGAGTATAACGCGTCACTGCCCGCAACCCGAACTACATCACCAGCGCATAAAGTTGAGTACTACCATAGTATACCCAATGAATATAACCAATAAGTGTTTCATTTTAGTCTCACCGACAAGGAGTAGAGCATGACAAACAATGCATGCATACTGTAGCTACTCACATTGACACAGCGCTGGTTTATGAGACTTCGACAACATACAGTAGCACGTAAATATTTAAGACATATAGTCACATATGCAATTTTAGCAAAGCAGAGCTTAATAACTCGAAAGATATAATTTGGAAAGATATAGTATAGCCCACCTGAATAGAAGATAAGCTTTCAAATTCTGGGTTGGTTTTGCTCAGGTCCTGCTAGCTCTTCTAGGCCTACAATAACCAACCTTGGCTTAGTTTAGCTAAAAAGATCCTATTAAAATTCAATCCCTAAGCTTCCTTTTAATATTTAATTGTTGAATTCTACTAAATTTATATTTTTTTTGTAATTCACAGATCGACAACTCTCAATACATTACAATATATTCCAACATAGTTCAATTACATAATTAATGTTATTTATGTTTGTGTATATATATTTATATATATTTGAAATTGATTCTCACCTAATATTATATCATAATAATCTGACTAATATTTGTAAGCTATGAAATAGCAAATTAAATTAATTATATTCACCTTTAATCGATATTTTATATTTCTATTAATAATTTTATACAAGAAAATAACATTCTACTCCTAAAACAAAATAATCAAGTCTTATGCTTCAATCACTAAATCTAATTTAAGACTACGTAATAATTTTCAACATGATTATTCTAAGCGTACACATATATTGAAATCTCATCTTGAAATATTTTATTTAAATTTATCATTTTCCTAATTTCTCATTTTTTTCCGGTAACTCATAAAAATAGCATGAATGGAATTAAGTCACTTGTAGTTTTAGAAATTTTGTATTTGAAAATAAGAAAACCACAAATATTAAATTGTATATTATATATATTTATGATCTCTTGTTGTAAAAAAAAAAAAAGAATTTGTGATACAATACATTAACTGCACAATCATGAGTAAGAAAATGATCCTACAAATATAAGATCATGTTTTTTTTTTCCTTTTTTTTAAAAAAAATATATAAAATAAGATTAGAAACTAACCTTCTTGAAACCACCGACTTTTCTTTTATTTCATTATGAACTACCTTAAGCTATTTATAATGAAGGAATGGATGAGTCATTATCTCACTTCTAATTCTTTCTTCTTCTTTTTAAATTATTATTTGTTTGTTCATTAAATTAGATATAGTCAAACTTTAATTTGAAATTATCAACATATGCCACGTAACCCCCTACGTGGAGTTATGCATGTACTCTTCAATTTTTTTTAATTATCTTTTTTTTTAGTTAATCTCTTCAAGTACTATATAATATAGTTATCACATATTTAGTATTGGCTTGTACACATTTATACGTATATAAGTATATAAATTTTATTGATTTCTATATAAAATCATAATATATCTTTAGATAATTACTAGGATTCAAGTATGATTATATCCGAGAAAATATCTTTTAACACCAAAGTAATAATAACAAACATGTTTTAGTATTTTAAACTACACTGAAGTTTTGTTGTAAAAATATAAGAATGTCCTGGGCATCGCTAACCCTTCCAACGAAATACTTTGCCTAAAATAAAAATTTTAAGGGTCTATTTTCCTTCCTAGCTTACTCTTAAGGTAATCATAGGCTATTATTTTAATACTAAAAAATTTGGGATATTACACTTATTCTAACTATGAAATTTATATTATTAATTAAATTTGGATGATAAAATTTTGGGGTATTACACTCCTCCCCCCTTAAAAGAAATTCGTCCCGAAATTCATGTACCTTCGAATAACTCAGGATATAGCTGTCTCATCTTGCTTTCTAGTTCCTACGTTGCTTCTGTTCGATCATGAAGATTCCATTGCATAAGCACCAATTGAATTTGCTTGTTTCTTAGGACTTGAACTTTTCTAACAAGAATTTCGTGAGGATTTTCCTCGTACGTCATATCGGAACATAGAACTAACTCACTTTTTTTTGATAACGTGTTATGGGTCAAACACGTATTTCTTGAGCATTGAAACGTGATATACATCGTGAAATTTATGACAGGTCCGGTGGTAGAGCTAATCGGTAAGCCACCTCACCAATTCTTTCTAGTATCTCGAATGGCCCAATAAATCTTGGTCTTAACTTGCCTTGTTTTCCGAATCTCACAACACCTCGTGTTGGAGATACCTTTAAGAAAACTTTTTACCCAACTTGAAATTGTAGGTCTGTTCTGCGCTTATTTGCATAAGCCTTCTATCTACTTTGTGCTTCTTTTATTCTCATTCGAATTCAGTCGATTATCTCGGCAGTGGTCTGTACAATCTCTGTATAATCGATGGACCTAATATTTTCTTTTCTCCAACTTCGTCCCATGAGTGATTTGCATTTGTGACCATACAAGGCTTCATATGATGCCATCTTTATAGTTGGTTGATAACTATTATTATACGCAAACTCTATCAAGGATAAAACGTCTTCCCAGCTGGTATTTCCAACCAACACAACTCTACGGAGCATATCTTCAAAATTTGTATCGTTCTCTCTGACTGGCCATCTGTTTGGAAATGGAGAGTGGTACTGAAGCTTAGATTCGTTCTATTTGCTTCCTGGAAACTCCTCTAGAACCTTGATATAAAATGAGTATTACGATCCGCGTGATAGAAATTGAAATTCCATGCAACCGAACAATTTATTTTACATAAATCTGTGCCAATTTTCTTAACTCCGTTGTTGTTTTGATCGGCATGAAATGTGCTACTTTCTTTAATCGATCCACGATGACCCACACTATTGAGTTCCCTTTCACTGATCTTGTTATGCCTACCACAAAATCCATTATTATACGCTCCCATTACCACTCTGGAATTTCCAATGGCTGCAATAAATCTGAAGGTCGTTGATGTATGAATTTCACTTGCTGACCTATTACACATCTCTCTACAAATGCTACTATCTCCCTTTTTATATTATTATACCAGAAATATGTTTTCAAGTCCTACAATGATCAATCCTTGATTCAAGATCCATATAACCACTCTATGAATTAATCTAATATTTACTTTAATTTAATGTGAGCTTTATTCATTTTATTTCGACTAGGAATGCACAATACTTGTGTTTAAAACCTAACATAACTGGATGATAGGTTCTTACGATACTCTTCAATTAATTTGAAACAAATCTGATGAAAAAAAATGGAACGACTTAAAACAGGGCAGTAACTTCAAGAAAATCATAGAAAAATCAATTCAAATCTGATTGAGGTACGATTTGTGACATGTATTCTTCACAAGGGGACCTATAATCAGTCAGAAGGGGTCAGAGACAAATTCCAATCACCTTGCCCTGAAATTGGCTGGAAAGATAATTGTTGTTGTTTACCGAATATATTGTTCAACAAGAAGTTTGGGGCTTGATCGAACTCAATACTCAATGGATTTTCAATCAGAAGTAAAATTTTTCATAGTATGGAAGATAAGGGATTTATTGAAACAAATGGGTCAATAATAAAATGGCTACAATGACTGGAAATGAGTAAGGAATATAGCATCTTCAACATAGATGGAATCTGCCAGAAAAAAGTGTGGTTTTCGAGAAAAATTACAGCTCGAATTTAGAAGATCAAATGATATCTGATCTTAGATCGAACATAAGGGATTGGAAGACTGCAAGGAAGAGTTGCTATAGACCAAAAATCAAGTTCATGCATTGGAGAAAATGATGAAAAACAACCTCTGAAGTTGCACTAGCAACACAATTATTTATGTGGCAAATATGACGCATCGATTTATGACGTGCCTTTGATAGACCAAATGATATCATATTGATGATTCGAGACTTGTTATAAAAAGCTTGAAGTGCTAGGTTTACAATGACATAAACATCGGGAAAAGAGAATGACTGGATCAACAGAAAAAGATGTTGCAACGCGACTGCGACACAACTCGATGACTGGCAACACCACTGAGGTTCTAGGCCCATTTCCCCAACTTTTAGGGCACCAGATGGAAACAACATCAAAATGAATTTTGTTCTATTATGACAAAGAAATGTGTATATAAAGTTTCAGAATTTTCTCAACAAATTTCATTCCTAAAAGATTGAAAGAAAGATGGTTGATTGGGGAGGAGAGGGCTGAGATGATAGAGAGAGAAGATAAATGAGTGATGTTTCATTATGTTTGCTCATTATTTTCATGGTTGAGAATGTTCAGCTACCCTCACCCTTAACATGTGTGGTAACACATAAAGCAAGATAAGATTGAGTGGTGGCAATAAATTTGTGATGTATTTTAATATATGGTATCGGGATGACAAAGATAACGAATAAAATTCAGTTGGAAGGTCAAGCAAAATCCATTTTTAATAAAATCGGTGACTACACGATTATGAAAAGATTGTGACTCCTAGTCAAAAATGAAATCAACTTCAGAGTTTAAAATAGAATGGTAGAATTTTTAAGGATGAAAAAATGGTCTTTCAATAATTATGACACACAAGATTCAATAAACGTCCAAATGACGAATAGAAAAGGTTCATGGAAATGTCTCGTCATGAGGAACAATATATTTGATCGAGAAAGATTTAGAAAATAATATGATTTTAAGAATATAATTGATTCAACTTTGGGAGTCGTTTTCTTGATGTTTGGAATTTTCAATAATCATTTCAAATCATTCTATAAACAACACAAGTTTTCTATATGGTCGGAGTAATTCACAGTTTTATTTTGGGACGGGGTGTCACATTTCAAGTTCCTATGTTGCTTGATCTTGACAGTTCTATCTAGTGAGACTCTTATCATATATTATATATGCACGCAAGACAAACTCATTGTCCTTGAGCACATGGCCAGAGTCAAGCACATACTTTTTTTAGGTTCGATACATTTAACACATCATGTATACCTTGTTTCCATTGCGCTTCTTTCATTGCCGATAGATTATTGTAGGACATCTTTCTAGCTTCTACTCTCATCAAAGAAATTAAATCTCCTTGAAGAATATATCTCTTATTTTGTATCATCCATTCAATTTAGGCATTCATTTACGTGTTAAGTTTAATTTCGTATCCATAACTTCTTGATTGAATGTTGATGTAAATCAGGTTTCTCGATCCGACGTGACCAAGATAAGAATTCCACATAGATGAACCATAACTCGTTTGTATAGCTAAGATAGCTTGTTTGACTTCATCTCTATCTTGATTGGTATGACATATCAGTCAACAAAAATCTCTTGTTCCACTATAAAAATATTCGAGTATTTCTTGCCCTTTTTTTTACTTATAACACCAGCTATCTTGCTAGCTCCCCAGGGCCGTAGATTCCGATCTCTTCTTGCATGTGACGTCGGGATAGACTTATCAAAAGAAGATAATATTCTAGATCTACAAAAATGCAAAGTTGACCTAACAACAAATTGTCAAACTTGACCTAATAACATCCCACAATCGTCTATGGCCATCGTACGTTCATCATCGTCTATTTGCTCATTATCGATCGACTTCCAATGATAAAGTTAAAACATAATGCATGCAACATTAACTTTAAATGATGGCGCCAAAGTCCATGAATTCATTATCATTTATTGAGTAAACTTTATGACCTTTTATTCACATGTAGGGTTAAAAGATGGTGATCGGTCTACCTTAATATTTCGCTCAAGTGACAGTTCTGATGTTGAATCTTGTTGGTAGAAGCCATCATCATTTAGCATATCTACCCACGAAAATTCCCAGTCTCCACATCGATTACTGAGTTACATTTTTTTTAAATAAATATTTCATTGCTTAATGTGTCCATCTTTCTAACAACAACATAAATTCTTAGTCAACCTTAATACAACCTCAATCTCGAAGACTTCTTCTAACCGGATATTGACTCCCACAATAAACTCGAACACTAGATTGATCTCTTTCTTGGTATATGTACGGAATCTCGTAATCAGCTAATCAATCATATGATATATGTGTGGCAGTTCTTCTGAACCGTAAGTTTATGTTCAATCATCAAAATGAAAAGTTTCCTCAGTCAAACTATGTTCTTAACAATCTCATAAGTGTTTACAAGTCCAGTCTAAGTTCAGAAACTAGGCTAATAATCTTACGTTATCAAGATTTCAAGTTCTTCATTCTAGAGTATATATAACAAACGCTTTTCGGCTATCACAGTTCACAATATGTATTCTGCTCATTCCCAACATCACAAGTATGCAAAAGGCATAGATAAACCAGTTCGTACAATTATGTAATCAACATAGTTTTTAGACAAAAACTAATATGCTCACAGACGTTTCAAAACCAGTATGTTATCACCATAGCAACAGAGTACGCAATCAACGCAGTTAATCAGAGTATGCTATCCGCATAATAATCAATCTTTTGAGGAACTCCCGTCAACACGGTGAATCCTAATCTTTCATTTTTAGACAGACGTAACATTTCTACAAATAATGTAAACTTTTAAAAACTAAAATTTGCATAAAAACATGCGTACCTTTTAAGTTGTTGCGTGTGTGATGAGCTGAGGGCTTATATAATATCACACGGAATTTCAATGAAAAACGAAATAAGACCCAGCAGGTCTACAAAGTTGCAAACCTGCTCTGATACCACTTTGTAGCACCTCGGTCCCGAAAGACCGTGGAAATGGACACCACGGGGGTTGAAATTAAGAAGCGGGAAAGAAAGGGGGTAACCTAATCAAAGAAAACTCAACAGAAGACTCAGAACAACCAAACATGCTTTATAATATAACATATACTTATCCATAACACTAAGACTAGAGTTCTTAGCGTTTAACAAAGGAATATTACAAGTGCGGAAGCTCCATTATTAACAGGATACTTAACAAAAAGAGACAGTGAAAAATAGGTAAATAACAAAAGCCCATGTCTCAGCATCGTTACGTCCACGCGCCAGCCTACTAACCTAAAAATGTTTGGAAACATTTGGTCTGAGTACTAATGCACTCAGTGGGCAAGTTTTCATAATTCAAGTTATGCAAATCATTTTGTTAAAGTAATCTATCTGTGTTCATGCAGGTAATGAAGCTTAGGAGGTTTTAAAAGATGGAAGCAACCTAAGTTCACCAAAATATTTTATCATGAAGCGCTTAAGAGTATAACGCGTTACTGCCCGCAACCCGAACTACATCACCAGCGCATAAAGTTGAGTACGGCCATAGTATACCCAATGAATATAACCAATAAGTGTTTCATTTTAGTCTCACCGACAAGGAGTAGGGCAGGACAAACAATGCATGCATACTGTAGCTACTCACATTGACACAGCGCTGGTTTATGAGACTCCGACAACATACAGTAGCACGTAAATATTTAAGACAGATAGTCACATATGCAATTTTAGCAAAGCAGAGCTTAATAACTCGAAAGATACAATTTGGAAAGATATAGTATATCCCACCGGAATAGAAGATTAGCTTTCAAATTCTGGGTTGGTTTTGCTCAGGTCCTGCTAGCTCTTCTAGGCCTACAATAACCAACATTGGCTTAGTTTAGCTAAAAGGATCCTATTAAAATTCAATCCCTAAGCTTCCTTTTAATATTTAATTGTTGAATTCTATTAAATTTATATTTTTTTTCGTAATTCACAGATCGACAACTCTCAATACATTACAATATATTCCAACATAGTTCAATTACATAATTAATGTTATTTATGTGTGTGTGTGTGTATATATATATATATATTTGAAATTGATTCTCACATAATATTATATCATAATAATCTGACTAATATTTGTAAGCCATGAAATAGCAAATTAAATTAATTATATTCACCTTTAATCGATATTTTATATTTCTATTAATAATTTTATACAAGAAAATAACATTCTACTCCTAAAACAAAATAATCAAGACTTATGCTTCAATCACTAAATCTAATTTAAGACTACGTTATAATTTTCAACATGATTATTCTAATCGTACACATATATTGAAATTTCATCTTGAAATATTTTATTTAAATTTATCATTTTTCTCCGGTAACTCATAAAAATAGCATGAATGGAATTAAGTCACTTGTAGTTTTAGAAATTTTGTATTTGAAAATAAGAAAACCACAAATATTAAATTGTATATTATATATATTTATGATCTCTTGTTGTAAAAAAAAATTAGAATTTGTGATACAATACATTAACTGCACAATCATGAGTAAGAAAATGATCCTACAAATATAAGATCACGTTTTTTTTTTCCTTTTAAAAAAAAAATATAAAATAAGATTAGAAACTAACCTTCTTGAAACCACCGACTTTTATTTTATTTCATTATGAACTACCTTAAGCTATTTATAATGAAGGAATGGTTGAGTCATTATCTTACTTCTAATTCTTTCTTCTTCTTTTTAAATTATTATTTGTTTGTTCATTAAATTAGATATAGTCAAACTTTAATTTGAAATTATCAACATATGCCAAGTAACCCCCTACATGGAGTTATGCATGTACTCTTCAATTTTTTTTAATTATCTTTTTTTTTTAGTTAATCTCTTCAAGTACTATATAATATAGTTATCACATATTTAGTATTGGCTTGTACACATTTATACGTATATAATTATATAAATTTTATTGATTTCTATATAAAATCATAATATATCTTTAGATAATTACTAGGATTCAAGTATGATTATATCCGAGAAAATATCTTTTAACACCAAAGTAATAATAACAAACATGTTTTAGTATTTTAAACTACACTGAAGTTTTGTTGTAAAAATAAAAGAATGTCCCGGGCATCGCTAACCCTTCCAACGAAATAATTTGCGTAAAATAAAAATTTTAAGGGTCTATTTTCCTTCCTAGCTTACTCTTATGGTAATCATAGGCTATTATTTTAATACTAAAAAATTTGGGATATTACACTTATTCTAACTATGAAATTTATATTATTAATTAAATTTGGATGATAAAATTTTGGGGTATTACAAGTCTTAATGGCAGTCCAGAAGTGGAGACATTATCTACAGGGTCATAAATTCATAGTGAGGACAGATCAACAAGCCCTCAAACATTTATTGGATCAGAAGATTGTGACACCAATCCAACAGAGGTGGATTCCTAAACTGCTAAGGCTCAACTATGAAATTCAGTACAAGAAAGGCACCCAGAACAGTGCAGCAGATGCACTGTCCAGAAGGCCAACCAATTATGAGGACTGTTATTCACTCACTACAGCAGTTCCCTTGTGGGTGCAACAAGTAGTAGAGAGTTATAAGGCTGACAAATGGGTGGCTACCCTGATAAACTCTAAACTAATAGACAAAAAGGCTCACCCAGACTATGAGTTTCAAGGTGACTTGCTGAAATATAAGGGGAGGACTGTAGTGGGAAGCAGTAATGACATCAAGCAGCAGCTTATCCAGGAGATGCACAATACCTCCTATGGGGGACACTCAGGGATATATGGCACTTATGTTAGGCTGAAGAGACTTTTCTATTGGCCACATATGAAAAGGGAAGTCATTCACTGGGTTAAGAAATGTAATACTTGTAGTGTTAGTAAACCTACAGTGGGGCCCTACCCAGGTCTGTTACAATCTCTACAAGTTCCTAATCAAGCCTGGACACACATCACCATGGATTTCATTGAGGGGCTACCAATGTCATTTAAGAAGAATGTCATTCTGGTTGTAGTTGACAGACTCACAAAATATGGCCATTTCATCCCCATCTCACACCCCTATACTGCCCAGTCTGTTGCTAAGGTCTTCTTAGACACTGTATACAAGCTCCATGGCCAAGCATTGAGCATAGTCACTGACAGGGATAAGGTTTTTACAAGCTTATTCTGGAGGGAACTATTCAAGCTAATGGGGACTTCTCTAGACATGACCTCTGCCTACCATCCCCAATCAGATGGCCAAACAGAAAGGGTGAACCGGTGCCTAGAGACCTATCTAAGGTGTATGGTGCAGCACTACCCTAAACAGTGGTCCAGGTGGATACCCTTGGCTGAGTTTTGGTATAATACCAACTATCACTCAAGCCTGAAGGCCACCCCATTTCAGGCCCTCTACGGGTACCCACCCCCTCATCACTCTCTCGATCCCTATTTCCCTACATCTAATGCGGAGGTTAAGGATTGGTTAAAAGAGAGGAAAGACTTCATGACTAAGCTAAAAGCAAACGTTCACGCGGCTCAAAACCGTATGAAAGTGTATGCAGACAAGGGCCGAATTGAAAGAGAATTTCAGGAAGGGGACATGGTGTGCCTCAAGCTCCAGCCTTACCAACAACAATCGGTTGCCTTCAGAAAGGGGACTAAGCTTACAGCGAGGTATTATGGCCCCTACCAGATCACAGAACGAGTAGGGAAGGTGGCTTACCGGCTTGCATTACCTGCGGAGTCGCGGATTCACCCTGTATTCCATGTCTCTTTATTGAAGAAGGTGCTGAACAGCACGATAACCCCCACAGCTTCTCTTCCACTGCAGGATGATGAAGGGGTTTTTCTCATCTCCCCTCTGATGGTGTTAGCCCAGAAGGTGGTTCGGTCGGAAAATCCCAACAGCACTCAAAGTCTGGTTCTTTGGAAGGAACAAGAAGGTAGCTGGAGTTCTTGGGAGGATTCTTTGGTGATAGCTCAATTGATGGGTGGAGTTGATCCTTGTGGACAAGGATCTAAAATTGGCGGCGGTAATGTAGTGAACAAGGAGGATTCCGGTGAGATCTGGAGGTCGGAGGCTAGGGTTGGAGATGAAAGGGAAAAATGCAATCTTGAAAAAGGGGGAGACTCGAATAACTCTAAATCTAAATCAGCGAAAATGGGTTCGATTTTGAATGACGGATCGGAGGTGGCGGACGCGGGTTAGGAGAGTTGGGCCTGCATATATATTTATAAGCTGTTTTAGTTTTCCTTTAAGAGGCCCAGTTGTTTGGCCCAGTCTTAGTTGCTGTTTTATGTAATGAGAAAGCATATTCTGGATGCTTTTAAGGTTATGGTACTATGATGTATTAGCTATAAATAGTGGGATCTTTCATTATGAAAAGTAAGCAATGAAATAGTTCTATTTTCTTCCTCTCGTTTCTCTACATCTCCCTCACTCTTCTTCTAAACCTTCCCCCATTTCTTGTTATCAAAGTCATGTCTTTATTACATTAAATCCATACTATTACTCAAATATTTCCAGATATACACTATTATTAAATACAAAATATAAAATTACATATGTCCACTACACTTGACTATGGCGTTTCTGGGCGGTTGTTGCGCGGTTATTTTTGACTATTTTTTTTTGCGATTGTTACGCGGCACTCACACGGAGATTCTGGGCAGCGGCGGTAGTTTTTACTGATGTTTGTTCATAGGACTGTAGGCTATGGTGTAAATGGTGATATTTTGTAAATTTTTGTAATTTTTTGGTAATAAGTTGTCTGGATTTGTTGTCAAAAATTCAAAATTATACATCGTTTGTTTGGGGATTGGTTATTTGATCGATTTATGTGACTGTAGTTTGGGTATATTAATTTACGCCATACAAAGCATTTAAATCTACGATTCAGCGCATTGTTGAAGTTTGTTGGATGAGACGATGTTATGTTATTTTCTAAAAAAATTTCCGCTGACACTCTGTAACCAAAATACAATTCTAAGCAATACTCTTTCTATATAAAGCATTAAACTGTTAAATAACAAGCATTACGAAAGTATCACATTGTAAAGTGTAAAACATTATTCTCATCACTGCATATGAGCAATTCATATGCTCATAACAAGCATTTTAGTAAACCACGCCAAGCATTTTCGTAAACCACATCAAACATTAGTATGAAATACACCAAGCATTAATAAGTTCAATGCAAAACATTATTCACATCACTTCATATGAGCAATTCATATGCTCAAATATCATAAATACAAAACGTAATGCAATAACATCTGTGTAAAGAATGGATACTTAATAATCTTACAGCTATTGTTCGGAATAATCTTACAGATATTGTTCGGAATATTATTTATAGAAAACATTTAAATATACTATTCATCGCATTTTAGAATGTTGTTGGATGGGACACTGATATTATTTTCAATTTTTTTGTTAATGATCAGTGTCCAAAATATATTTCAAAGCAATACATTTTCTCATATGAAACATTTAATTAGTAAATAACAAGCATTAACTAAGCTTCATTTTCTAATATGTAAAATGATACCAAAAGTACGTATTATTAACATAAGTCATACAAAGCATTATCAATACAAACACAAAGCATTAACAAGTGCAATGCGAATCATTATCAACCTCATACTCACATCCCTACAGCTGAGCAATTCACATGCTCAAACATCATAAACACAAAACAGAATGCAATAACAACATATGTTAATGCTTTGTCCAAAATACAATTCGAAGCAATACATTTTTTGATATGAAGCATTAAACTGTCAAATAACAAGCATTGACTAAACATTATCAAACTACGTAGTATTAACATAAACCATATAAAGCATTAACATAAAATTAACAAAAACTGCATCTGAGCAATTCAAAAAATGATATTATCCAAAAGTGACTGTATCCAAAATAAAAACATCCATCTTAATTAAATTGCAATCCGTACTTGCATATTAAGCCCTAAACATCACAATACTTAATGCGAAGAAGGTTCATTCTTGTGACATTCCCCTTCTCGAGATTGCAATGCCAAGCCTTCCTAGATTGACCCATGTATGTCTCCATGTGCT
Organism: Perilla frutescens; assembly: GCA_026008535.1. Lineage (NCBI taxonomy): Eukaryota > Viridiplantae > Streptophyta > Magnoliopsida > Lamiales > Lamiaceae > Perilla > Perilla frutescens. The sequence goes on from BRKX01000012.1 coordinate 39,533,013, forward strand.
GTATAGTGTACACACCATAGTCATTGTTATTTTCGGCATCTCTCCAAGTCATGTCTACCCTCGTCATCCATGCATGTTTTACTGCTATTAACTTCACTTTCAATCCCTCTGCTTCCATGAAATCAACAAATACATTTTGCTGCAACACATGATATATAATGGATACAGTTAAGCAAATTAAAGCATGAACTTGATGGTTAAGAAGCATTGATGATACAGTTTAGCAAATTAAAGCATGAACTTGAGTGGCAGTCATCAATTTATCAAAAACATTTATTTACTTATTATTAAGCACCATATGTCACTTATCAAATCAAAAACCGAATTAGATAAGCAAATAAAAGCATGAAGGTGATGTTTAAAAACCATTGATGATATCCAGGAACACTAGGTAAAATTATTAAAAGCTTATTTACTTATTATTCAACACTATATGGCGATACCCGGGAACACTAGGCTATATGGTGTGCATATTGTTAGAAATGTTTGAATAATTGTTATTATTAATAACTACCTTAAAAAGCACCAAACTTACATGTACAAATCACCAAACGATTAACAACTAATTCATCCAAAATACAGGCACATAATTCCATAGAGTAAAAAATTCCAAAAAAAACAATGTATCATTCTCGATTTTTGACAACATACCTAAATAACCCATTACAAAAAAAAATCTAAACTTTACAAAACCTTACCGAATGACATCCTAGCCTACAATATTATGATCAAGCATCGAGAAAATTGTATCCAAGAACCCTAACTGATCGTAATTGTTACATGACTTTCGTCATCCCATTATTGTTTCAGTCAAAGTCCTGGTATTGTTCAGTAAAATCATCCCGTCGCCGTCGCCCAACATTGTCATTTGAGTACCGCACACCAAACCCACCGTCACCACGTGATAACTGTTTTTGCCGGACAACTGTTGCAGCCTCAGCCCACCGTCGACGCTTTTTGGGGATGCTAGGTTTTATGATTCAATCGGCGATGTGGATTTCTTTGATTGTTACTTTCTTTTGATTTTCTTTGCCTATATTGTAAGGGTTTTATTTTTGGGATATGTATGAAATCACACTGTAATACCCCGAAATATTTTAGAAGATTTTATTCAACTTATGTTACCCTCTGGTAAGTTAGAAAATTAGCTGGATCCTTAAATGGCTCAAATAAAGGAAAATCGCAGCCAGGGAAATCTGTTAAATCTAATTTGGTCAAAAATTGCCTTAAAAATATGTTATGATATTTTTCTCGGGTTGATAGAAAATATTTCAAGAATCGTGCCAACCTTTGAAATTTCAAATTTCGAGTTCAAATGAACTCTTGGCACAACTTTAAGTTGGAAAATAATAAATTTAATAGAAAAAGGCACATCCGTCATTATCCAATTTCTTTTTCAAAAGATTATCTTATTCTTAATTATCCTATTCTTTTTCCATCATTATCCTCTTTCTTTTATTCATTATTATCCTATTTATTTTTCCTCTATAAATAGGAGCTTAAGGTTTCATTTTTATTCATTTTCAAAATCGAAACGCCGAGCAGCTTCCAGAGAATGTACGACTCTAGTTTCCTATTTCAATTCTGAAATAGTCATTTTGAAGGTGTCAACGCGTAGATCACGAATACATGATTGAAATGATGACACGAAGGATGATCACGATGGAAAATCATCGTGACCGCCGCCAATTCCTCGGAGAAGGTACTTTCTCCGATTCTGGTCATTCGGACCGATGAATTTAGAAATTTCAAGTTCTAAATATGCTTATATTTCAATTATCTTTAATTCTACCGATTTCGATTTTTGATGTTGTGAGTTTTCGGTATTTTTTCCCGTTTTCATTTTATGTAAATCTCAGATCTACTCTTCCTGGATAGTCGTATTAGAAATCTTCTTTTTATAAATAGTCTTTGATCATTTGGATCTTGTAGTTAACCGGAATAGATTTTTGATTTCTCGTCTTTTGAAATCCGGATCCGAATATTATATTATAAATCTGTCAGTTTCGAATTTATGATCTAGCCGTCCGATCTTTGATCTGATTACACCATTAAATTTCTTATTTTCTGCACTATCAAAAATTGTACTTTTGAGCGAAAATCCAACCAGTATCGATCTCAATCAAGACCGATACATTTCAGCTAAAATCTGTGAGTTTTTGTCCCGTTTCACCCATTTTGGGTCGTCAAATCGAAAAAGTTTCTTCTCAAAAGTTGCTCGAAATAATATTTCCTATGCTCCCGTCGAATTTCGTAATTTTCGGATGAGTTTTGAATAATATTGATTATTTAATATAAGTAGTTATTTTTATACTGGAGTCATGTGTTATCGAAAAATTCTAAAACTCTCAAACTATAGTCTTGGCATATATAGGATGGTCCTTGAATATTTTCATAATTTTTGAACGGTTAGAAAGTGCTGTGGCACAAATCTGATAAAAATCGATTAAAATGACAAGTTTTGAAAAGAGACCCCTGTCAAATCGGTTGGTCCCAATAAATCAAGAATAATATTTTGGAATTTATTTCCTTCTTTGTCGGAATTATTCGAGGTCTCTAGAGTCGCGCAATCTATTTCTAAAAAGAATAAAATTAAATAATAGCTCGGATTACAGTAGATTAATTTCCGAAAATATAGTAGTCGTTCTGAGCTGAAGATCGATCCTTGTAGGATTTGCGTGACTTACGAGGAAGGTGAAGGATTGAATCTCGAGATGGTTAGAGCATCTTAGCCTAGGGGAACCAGGGAAGGACTTCTGTATGTATAAGGTGGGCTATACTATATCTTTACAAATTGTATCTTTCGAGTTATTAAGCTCTGCTTTTGTCAAAATTGCATATGTGACTATCTGTGTTAAATATTTACATGCTACTGTATGTTGTCGGAGTCTCATAAACCAGCGCTGTGTCAATGTGAGTAGCTACAGTATGCATGCATTGTTTGTCCTGCCCTACTCCTTGTCGGTGAGACTAAAATGAAACACTTATTGGTTATACTCTTTGGGTATACTATGGCCATACTCAACGTTATGCGCTGGTGATGTAGTACGGGTTGCGGGCAGTGACGGGTTATACTCTTAAGCGCTTCACAATAAAATGTTTTGGTGAACTTAGGTTGCTTCCAACTTTTAAACCTCCTAAGTTTCACTACCTGCATGAACACAGATAGATTACTTTAATAAAATGATTTGCATAACTTGAATTGTAAAACTTGCCCACTGAGTGCATTAGTACTCAACCCAAATCTTTTCAAACATTTTCAGGTCAGTAGGCTGGAGCGTGAAGGTGACGAGGCTGAGATATGGGCTATTATGATTTACATATTTTTCCGTTGTCCCTTTTTGTTAGTATTCTGTTAAGAATTGAGCTTTCGCACTTATGGTATTCTTTTGCTAAATGCTAAGAACTCTGATCTTGGTATTTTGTTGATATGATTCTGCTTCTCTGATTCTGAACATTTGTTGACTTCCTAGTTAATATGTATCATATGCTTAGCTACATAATTATTCCAAGGGGAGGAAGTCCGTCTTTCGTTATGTCTATTTGATCATTCATTTTGGCCTATGGAAGGGCTTCATTTGTTCAGCATATTGGTGTCTGTTTCTTTGTCGACCTATGAATGAGTCTATTAGTTGTTGGTATCTGGTTATTTGTTTCCGTTTGGCCTATGAAAGGGCTTATTGAATTGTTACAGCTTCCATTCTTCTCTTATAAGCCGTTATAAACGGGGATTCGCTCTAGTTACAGAGGTTATGCTGCCTAATTTTTCGGAAGGCATAACCTATCTTTGGCATACTCGATTGTTAAATTTTATTCCAAATATTAATCCTTTTGGATTAACACCCCGTCATTAATTTAATTACCTCATTTCTTTCCCGCTTCTTAATTCTCACCCCCGTGGCGTCCATTTCCACGGTCTTTCGGGACCGGGGCGCTACACACACAGTTCCGTATCTATCGCCATTTTAAGTACGTGATTCCATATGAAATTATTGTATAAAATTACTTAATTACCCCTGGATGAATTAATATATATTAAAAATTTAATAAATACCATTTTACACACATTTAATCTCATCCATCCATCAACAATATTTGTAGGGATCAGATTTGTCCCTATTTTTCACACTAAGAGAAGTCCATATTATAACCACAAGTGATCAATATTTTATTTCACCTAAAATACTACTCCCAAGTGTACGAGGTAATTTATAGCAAAATAATGGGAGCAAGATCGTATCCACAGAGACTGGCAATGCAAAGTAGCTAATTACCTAATTCGGTTGTTTCACTTTATCTAGAGAACCAAATTAAGAGTGATTTTAATAAACTAAAAATTGCAAAATAAATAAATAAATCAAGTACAGAAAACTGGATAAACAAATGAAGAAACAGATCCTAGGGTGTTGATGCTAAATGGATTTCCCGATTTTCAAATAATTTATTAAATCAATTTAATTCTAAATCTTGTAGGAGAATCACTAAATTATCTAGGTCCTCTCTCTCGAGTAAGTTCTAGACGTAGATTAGATTCTAATTCTTATCTTTCGATCTCGAATTATTATCTAGCTACAATTAGTACCTCAGATTTATTCTCCTCACGACACCTACCAATCTCTCGATCTAGCAGACTTGTGTTATGCAAACCTAATCCGTTAATCTATTAACCTCTCTCGAGTGAATAATATATTAACTACACAAATGTAAATGCTGATCAATTCATTCACAAAAGACAACAATAAACAAGGATGCATAAATAAGATATAGAACAGAACAATAAATTACGTCAAATTATAAATCCATCAACATTCAACAATCCTAGATCTCAAAGAATTTAGCTACTCATGTTGTATTCAAAATCCAAAGGAAATAAATAAACAAAAGTAGTCAACATGATAGTTCTAATCGAATAAATCATAAAATAAACTTAGTCTATGATGTGCTTCTTCAATCTCTCGATAGTCTCTTCTCTGTCTTCTCCACGATGTCTCTGCTATGTCTATAGGGTAAAAGTTATTGTAATTTTTGTGCTTAAAGAAGCCTTAAATAGTTGGGCCGAGTTTGGATGGGTGTTGGAGTCGAACAAGGAAAGAGAGAAAAACCCGCCACAAACCGCCTCACAGTGCACGGGCCATGCACTAAGGTAGTTCTAGCGCACGGGCCGCGCATAACTCACTGTTCTAGTTACTTAAGAACCCGCATGGTCCGTGCGCCATCTTTGCCGCCCGACACTTTTCACTGTTTTGTTCCGTTCTCACTCGTTTCTCATCCGATTGACTCGATTCAAGTTGCAGCGCGCTCCTCACTCGATCCTCTATCTTTGTAGGCAATTTTCAAGCTCAAATTCATCTCATAAAATATTTGGCACTAAATCCCTTCAAAAAGAACAAAAACGTGACACTGCACAAAATATAGAAAACTATGCGAAACTTGTTAATTCATACATGCAATGCTCATCAACTACTATCCAAATAGACTTCAAAATGCATGTAAACCATTGAAAAACAAGGGTTTATCAGTAAGCACCAAATGAAGTTTAACAACTAAACATGAAATGAAGTTTAGGAATGATCACCTCAGATAGTATCTAACTTCAACCGCTGTATTATTATTTTCCTTAGCAAAGGATTTTCATCTCTTATATGTAGTCTTAATATGATCGTCCACTTTTGTATGTTTACTTCAATAAAAATGACATAACTAGTAAATTTGATGGTGCACAATGAAATAAAAATATTGATAAAATATAATTTCTAGCACGCGATGTCTTACCCAATCTCATCTCTTTTCATCTTCTGATGTGTTTCCTCAGAAGGTCGTTGCAACTTCTCTTTAATCATTTGCATCATTACACTATCTTTTTTTAAATCAATCTGCAATCATTGACCACAATAGAATTTAACCAACCAATTAGAGAAAAGAACATGTGTACAGAATCATATAACCAATTTTAGGATGAATTGTAAGGAATCTAACCAATTTTACATCACTAATCAATATTCACATAATGATTAATGATGTTCTTTTTCCGTTAATGCATCAACATGTGCCCAACATAAAAAATCAAACAAATGATGCAATATGCAACTGATGAAAGAAAGAAAAAGGAAATATGGTTCTATATGCCCTACACGAAAATCAACAAAAATCATTAAAATAAAATTGATAGAGAAATATTTCAACAATGACAATTGCAAAATTAAGGAAAGAAAACAACTTATCTGAGCATTTAGGATAATAAATTATGATATTAAATGCCTAAAATTCTGAAATAAAAAAGCTCTATAAACACTTACAATGTGCAACGATAATTTTAGCGGCAATGGTGGTGATGATTGCTGCACCGATGGTGGCGATAGTTGCAACGGCATTGATAGTGATAAGTTGGGCAACAAAATTATCGTAACAGCGTTAGAGAAATCATGGTGATGGTTTCAGCGGTGGTGGTGGAGATGATTGAACAAACGATGATGAGTGAAAGTTGGAGCAGTAATGAACGCGACGGTCGTGGAGAAGATATCAAAGGAAGTAGAGATGGTGGGATAGAAAACAATTTTTGTTTTTAATATATATTTAGTGGATTGGGTCAGGTCGGGTCAGATTTGGGATTCATCTAATGTAAGAGACCCGTTAGACGGTCTCAGATAATTTTTTATCTATAAAACTTGATGTATGATTTAATTTTTAATTAAATTATTTTAGTAATTTCTTAAACACAATTTTTTTGAAAAAGAAATAATTGTTGTAAATTGATTTCTCTGGGTTCTTCGTACATCACATCATTTACATTGATAATCATATAAAGAAGATATAGATATGTGACATACTAAGATAAGAGAATATATAATTCTTTGATCCATCTAAGATGTAACCAAACCATACAATATATAATACCGGAATGAAATAATAAAAGTTTAGGATATAAAAAGTTATGAATTAATGTCCACAATAATTATATATAACAATAATATTATTAATCTATCAACTTCCTTATCCAAGGAAAATCATTGTTCCAAGTACATAACTCAGCACAACGTGCACCATATACCAAAATAATCATCTCATTGAACCTACTTTAATTAATTATTTCATTTGAAAACTCGTGTTCCCAAATCCCATAATTTCAAAATTTTGAATAAACATTAAAATTTTATCCTAAACAAGATAGATTATGTAGGTTGAAAAAATTAGAAAATAGAGTAAATGTGATGTTAATTCTAACAATTAACATAAAGACTTATTATAAGTTTCGGTATTTCTTTTTCGAATTCAAACAAGATAAATGTCCAGACGACGGCCATCTAAAAGCGTTGGTAGTATTTCCCTTACTTTTCTCATCTTTAAACCTCTTCCAATCCCTCAAAACAGCCTTCAAATCGATGACCTTAGCCTCGATGCCCCGACAACAATTGGCATGCACAGTCATGACTAATCGGACATCGCGACTGTCACGACAAAACCCGCTAAAATAGAGGTTTTCAAGAAATCTTGCATTGAGACCCAATTCGCTAAGAACACCTTGCCTCACTAGGTTCACCAACACATCTTGCTCTTTCATCCCGGTTGAGTTCTTCCTCATGTCGTACCATTTTTGGAACAACGATGTCATTTTGGTGCTCGATTTTAAAATCCTGTGTTGATAGGGTTAAAACGTGAGGATGGATCGCCGTTGAAGACATCTGTGCTCATTTCTAAGTCTATCGATTGGTTGTTCATCAACCTTTTGAATGGATCCCTTAGCCATAATACATCAGTGTCCTGCCATATATATTAAGTTGTAAACACAATCTATTTGTAGGGGATATATGTTGAGTTGCACGGTGTGTGTGTTTTATTTGGATTGAGTTTTTCTATTTTGGATTTATTTTCTAAGCCTAGTCTGGTAGGATTTTAGGGTTACATAAACATATAAACCGTGTTTTGTCTTTCTGATTCATGAACGTAGCTAACACAACGTTAGTGAACTACGTGGTATGTATTTCTTGCATCATTATAATGTAACGTATTCAATAATTTATCTACTAATTTAATAAATTACTTATGTAATTGTGACCATCATTTGTGAATGTATGACTTTACTAGTGTAATAACTAACATACAAATCATGTCTATTTTACGCTTACTCGTGGAAGGACCTATCAAAACAAACATAAAAGTAAAAGAATCTACGGATATGTTTTGCACGTATATCGTAATTTATCATGTTTAATTTACTCATGTATTGTAGATATGCAAGTAAATTACGGAAACTTCTTGTATAATGACACGTCCGGAAAATATCAATTATCGTGGAAATATTTTAATAATATTCAACTTCATACTCATCATTAGAAAATGTGAATACATATATATGTTTTCTTTATTCAATTTTATTTTTATCTGTTTGAATTTTCAGGATTCGTTTGGTTTTATTTCCACATGCAAATTTTCAATTTTTTATTATTCAAAACATTAAAAACATATTTGTTTTACTCATTTTCAATTTCAGTTTTCACTTTTTCCAATCCTATATAATCTATTCAATTATTTAAAATATTATTACAGTGGACCATCATTTAAATATCCATCAATCTATCTCAACCACACAAAAAATTATATATCTTTTCATCTCAACCACATATTTACATTGAAAACAATAATCAAACAAACATATTTCAATTTTCCAAACCTATAACTCTAAACTTTAAATCATTTATCATAACAAAATCATTACATTTTTTCAAAAACCAATAAACCTCATGAATTGAACTGGAAATACTAAAAAACTGAAAAATTGATGTTGAAAATAAAACCAAGCAAGCCTTCGGTTTTTTCATTTGAGATTTCAATGAAAAATCAATTTGTAATTTGATGCTTAACAAATTAAATTCAAATATAGACTTCTGTTAAGTACTCTATATTTCAAAACATGTAGCTAGCTAGCTAGCTAGACTTGATTGCGATGTTATGTCAAACTTAGACTAGGAGCCTATTTGGACTTCATAATGCAATTATTATAAGTAGTTTTTACCTACATTAAATATCGACTATTGCAGCATTGGTAATTCCAAATAGAGTAAAATTTTCTGAATTCTATTTTTGGTTATTACAAGCAAGATCTCTTCAGAATTAATACAAATTAATGTTTATGCTCTAAGTTAATTTGATCAAGATGTATAATCCAGCATGATCATGAAATTAAAGAGTATTACCCAATAATTTTTTGGTAAATTAATGAGTATTACCCAATAATTTTAGACTTGGGCCAAAGAGCTTGTGGTAATATTTTGAACCCCTTGCACTTCATTTAATTCGCATTATATTTACGACGAATTTACGATTATAATATGAAGGATTTAATATATTTTGCCTATTAATTAATGTATCTTATCTAGTTTTCATATCTAGAAAAAGGTAGGTCAGTCTGATATACTTAAAAATTCGCTCCATACAGTTATCGTACCGAAAATTTCGATATCGAAAAAATTCATACAATTATCTTACCAAAACTTTCGATATATACCATGATACGTTAAACCGAATTTTGCTATGTCACATAATGGATCTCAATACCGTACTGATATTTTGATATATTGTATCGTATCGATACACCGTATCGTAGTGATATATCGACATGTCGTACCGTACCGAAAATTCAAGTTATGATGAAAATATCGAAAATTTACGGTATACCGAAATACTAAAAAATAATTCCCTGTTGAAAATGCCGAAAAAAATAATTCCTTATCACAAATACTTGACATCTTTCAAATGTACTCAAGATTAATACGATTTAATAAGTTTAACTTTTCAATGGAAAGTCTCACTTAAAGTCATATTATTGTATTGTATTTCAGTTTCTTATCAAAAATACTGGAAATATTTCAAATGTACTCAAGATTAATAAGTTTCGATTCAATTTTTCAACGGAACATCTCATAATATTGCATTGTATTTCAAATTCTAATTTTTATATATTTGATTAATTAAATACTTGAGTTTTTGTATTCTCATCACACACACACACACACACACACACACACACACACATATAGATATACTCCCTTCGTCCCGATTATATAGTCCCTATTACTATTTTGGGGTGTCTCAATCATATAGTCTCATTACTATAAGTAGCATTAATTTTCATAGTAATGTACAAACACACCCTTCTTAATTATTGAAAATGAAAAAGCTAACAACTTAAATTTTGAAAGTCATGAATATTAAATAAGGGTATTATTGAAAGTTTAGCTTTAATATCTTATTTTCACAAATATTTTTAATCTACGTGCGAAGAGAAATGAGACTATATAATTGGGACGGATGGAATTATCATTCATAATTCATTATTTTATTTTTAATTTGTTTATTAATTATTATACTCATAATTGTAATCTTGTTAGTTAATCATATCATTCCTCATATTAGTTTATTCCTTTTCATTAGTTTTCAAGGTTGAAGAAGAATAGAAGATTATTATTTCTAACATGTATATATCAAATTGTTCAAGGTCACGGGTTCAAATCTCTTCAATACCACAAGCCGGTGTGAGTAAAAAACTGTTCACTTTTAAGTTATAATTTTGGTATAGAATTATAATAAATACTCCCTCCGTTTTCTGAATGAGTGTCATTCTAGCATTTCAATTCTGTTTCAAAAATAGTGTCATCCTACAAATTCGAGACATAATTAAAAGTCACATTTTTTTTTCACATCTACCCTCATTTAATGCATCCAAATATCTATATTTAACATATTTTATGTATTCACACAATGGTGTATTAGGTAATTTAATTAATTTATTAATACGTGTGCATTCATTTATAATGACATTTAAATGGAAATGGAGGGAGTATCATATTTTTGCTAGATTTGTGTGATAAATTTATTAAATATTATATTACTGCATTGTATTATTCTTTCTCATTTTAAATCTTTGATATATTGGATTAAATATTGAAGTTATAATCATAAATTCAAATTTTAAATACATGTTACAGTATTTTAGAATGAAATGAACTCAAATATAATTATTTGATTAAGTATTTCTTCTTTTCTTGTTATTTATTTTTTTCTTTTATTTCCTTTATTAATTACTTTACGTATAATTGTAATCACATTAGTTAATTAGTTTGTTGCTCATATTAGTTTATTATTTTTCACTAGTCAAATTCAAGATTCAATATATAAAAAGTAAAAAATAAAATAAAAAGCTTATATTTCATAATTTACGTATATCTCATATTCTTTTACTTGTTTTCAATTATTCATTTTCAAGAATCAAGATCAAAGAAGAATTGGCTATTACGGAGTATTATTTATTATTTTTTAAATATCGTATTTTTGCTAAACTTTTATGACAAACTTACTAAATAGTATATTATTGCATTGTATTTTTTTTTCTTTCTAATTTTGATATATTTGATTAAATACTTGAGTTATAATTATAAATCCAAAATTTAAATTGCAATATTGAAATTACAACATTATATTTATGGATGTGATTTTTTTAAAGTCATTATGTACCGGTATTCCGGCATAACGTTCCGTACCGCGAGATATCGACATACCGTCATATACCGGCATATTGCGCTATTTCGGTACATATCGATATATACCGACGTATCGATAATTCGGTATATATCAGTATATACCGAAATAACGCAACATTTTATCAGTATATCGCGACATGTCGAAATTTTTGAAATTTAATATCGTTACCATATCGAAACCCTCGCTATACTGAAAATTCGACATTTTCGATATTTTTTTGGTACGATATTTTGGTATTTTTCCCCTCCCATACTCTAGAAGCACTTTCCTCCAAATCCTCTCCTCCCTTTACTAAAAAAACATTTTTTATATAAATTAATTGTACTTTTCATATAAATAAAAAGAAGAATAAAAAAGAATTCATTTGAAGGTTGATGCTGGTGTTTTACAGGAGTATAAGCACGCCCAGTTTTAAGTTGTCAATCTTCGATTTATAATGATATCTTAATTCACATTTATTTGAAAGTTATTTATGTAAATTAATTAAGAATTAATTATCACTTGGATAGGTGTTTTATCATTCATGAGTATTTGTATATATTAAACTTTATTATTAATTAGATCTACACGGCTAATCCTAATTTAGAGGTGGCTCATAGTAAGTTTTTTTTTTTTTTTTTACTCAAACACCCGATCTGATAGTATCATATTATTAAGGAGATTCGAACCCCTGATCTTCGATATCTAAACAACCTTACTCTAGCACTAAAGCATCCCTATCGAGACGTGGTCCATAGCAAGTTAATTAGCGACGACTTCAGACAATATAGAAAAACGTACGACATTAACATCATATACTTCCCACAGTATCTACGCAAATTTGCTTTTAAAAAGATGTGAATTTAATTAATCACACGCCAATGAAGAATTAATCAAACAAAAAGATTATATATGCACTTAAATACTAAATCTTATAGCGCATTCTAATTTAAACTTTATCTTAATGCACAGCCAAAATAATATGATTAAACAAAAACAACATGCGATGATTAATTAAAAGTTAAAACACATTAATTAACTAATTAATTAAATAGAAATGAAAACATACATACCGTGAAGATGAAGTTGTATCCTCTCTTCAAAACATCGAGAAGAAAATACGTCCGGCTCCACATCATCTCTATGAACTCATTCGACATGTAAATTTTCTCTCCGGCGAAGCTATCTCCGCCGCCTTCCGCCACCAACCTATAACAGTTGAGGCGGCGGAACTGGCACCTCTCGTGGGAGGTGGAATCCATGGAAACCACCAGCAAATGGCGGAGGAGCGGCCTCGTTTCTTCCCCGACCCAAAAACCCTCGAGAAAGATATCGAACATCGACGGATACTCGCCTCTGTACGGTTCCACATAAGCTTTGTTGATAGTGGTGATGATCACTGTCTTGTTCGCCGCCATTGACGCCTTCTCCAACGCTACTTCTAGCTCATCTTTCTTTACACATATCTGTTTTTTCTGTTGAAAACACACACACACGCTGAAAGTTAAGTACGTAATTACGAAAGAAAAATAAAAATAAACAAAGAAGATTAATTTCCTTACAGAATTTGCAGTTTGAGGGTTTTCATAGGTTAAGTGCTGCCAAGAAAAGAGAAGAATTATGGTTGCAAGGATTAAATAGAGGATTGCAATAATTTTGATGGGATTAGTTTTGGAGTAATCCATGAATAGTTTAATTATATTTCTGAGTTTTTGCGTTCATGTTAATGTTGTTAGACAATATATATAAATAGATTTTTATCTTCTCTAATAATATACAGGCCAAGGGATGTATATGAAATCAAGATTATTATGCTAATTAATTAATTACGTATGTATATGATGATCACAGCAAGAAAAAAAGTCTATTTTTGAGCGCAGGGCCGTTTCATGCTGGAATTTTTTAATATTCCGACCAACATTCAATGGGCACGTTTCTCCGATGGAATGTAACGTAAAATGTAAAATGTTTTATGTTTTTTTTTTCTTTTAATTCTGGTGGAATTTCAGCCATTCCAGCACTAAAATCCCACTTTAATGTTTTTGAAATTTCATTTTTCATTTTTTATTTAGTTTAAAAAATAAGAAAATGATGCATAAGTGTGGCACACGTACACAAGTGTATTTGTCAATGTTTGAAAGATAATTCATATTCAATGAAGAATTGGTGAAAATTTCCTCCCCCAATCAACCAAATGTAAACATAATATAATTTTCATAATAATATCTTTCAAAGTGTAGGATTTATTAAATTTTTTTAGTTCTTGCAATTAGAAAAAGGAAATTAAATTCAAAAAATAATCATAAGATACATACAGTATATTAAATTATATGTCAAAATTGTTTAAATATATAAAATGTATAAAACATATAATATGTATATGAGTACTTGTGTTGTTTGCAAATCTAAAATCATTTGTGCGATTACATCTTATCTTAATATGTATATATGTGTGTGTGTGTATATATAAAGTAAATGAGATAAATTATACTTTGATAGCTCCTTCTTGGATTCGTTACCCACTTTCAAAATTAACAGCACAAAATTTATTTTTTCAAAATTTTTGCAAATCTAATGTTTGATCAGTTTATAATTACTTTTTAATTCATTTCCATTTCAAATAAATCAATGTCATACAATTTAGGTAATAATAAAAAATATTAATATATATAAACACAATTAATTACAACAATTGATTTGAATGTGGTAATATTATTTATCATATAAGTGAATAAACTGACCGATTATGCCATTTAGTAGGTTCCTAAGTTAGGCAAATAATAAATTGATGAGATATTTTATGGTTAATCAATCATCTAGTGATAGCACATTATGCTCAATTGGTTAACAATTCAATTCGTGTAATAATAAAGTGATGATCACATGCATATATATGGTTAATAAAATATTATTTCAATCTGTAAGATATCAAATATATCTAAGATGTATCCTAAAAAAAGTAAAAAAATATATGAGGCTATTATACATACATTTTCTATACACTTATGAATATGTATAGATATATATTTATATGGAGCTAGTATCAATTAATTTTGGAAGGTTAATTATGGTGAGAAAGGATCCTGGTATGAGAAATAAGAATGAATTTGATTCATTTAATTTCGAATGATCAACAATCTATACTACATATTAAATCAAAGTAGTGCATAATTTTCGAGAAGAAAATTTTCCGCTCAAAAAAGTCAAATAATTTTTTTTTTGCTCTTTTTAATTGATTAAAATATTAATTTGAGCATAACATAATTTTTTGCAATATTGGAAAGTTTAAATAGCTCACACATGATCATTCCATAATTTATCAAATTAAATTTCATAGACCAAACCATATTGCTCCAAAAATAAGGCCGTCTTATATATCGCCACGCAACGCATGAGTGTTAAACTAGTTGGTATTTAAATTAGGGTTCGTGGTTAATTTGGTGAGACATTACGTATGTGAGGCATATAGCAAATTTAAAAGAGTTATTATTGTAAACTTGTCATAACACCATTATGGAAATATATTATTACGCACATTAAATATGGGATACGTTATATCGTGAAAGATTTGATAGTATGCATACTTTTGAAAAAAAAGAAAAAAAGAAACGATGCTATTATGCAAAACATTATTGATTTGATATTGAACTTTTTCCTAATTGAGAATTACCTCATGCAAACCATGATAAACGATGCTATTATGCAGATTTAGATTATTTTCTTTTGTTTAAAGTATTATAAAATGATATATATATATATATATATATATATATATATATATATATATATATATATATGAAAATATCGTATAGTAAGCAACTAGCAATTCATTTTTGTGATGCACAAGATATTAAGTACTTTGTTATTATGATGAACTAGTATTCATCTCTGCATGATGCACGGATATGAATTATTCACTTGTATCATGTCTCGTCATATTTACTATAATCATATCAATCTTTTTATTTTTTATATAAAATAAAACATGTAATCATTATAATTATCAAATACTACTTTAAATATACCTCTATTTTTCTATTATTAAACATGTCACGGCCTAAGTCACTTTCCTTTTAATTCTTCTTCGGTCGGTCGTCAATAAGGCCCCTTGCCTTTTTTTAATTCAAATTTTGGATACATTTCATAATTAATTTCATTGGTTCTCTCTTTGCTGAAAACGAAATAAAAGAAGGGGGAAAGAGCATTATTATATGATTAATTATGTTGGCTATGTTCTACTAAAAAAAGGAAATAAAAATGATTAAAAAAATAAAAGTTGGGGGATCGGAATGTCTAGTTCCTCATATTAAGTAATATCTTCATTTTAAATAAAGCGACAATTCTTGGGATTGGGTGAAAATATTGGGGATGTTTAATTTATAAAAAAAAGTTTTAATTTTTGTTAAAATTACAAAAATTAAAAAGTGATGTTTGAGATCAAAAACAGGGTAAAAGTCATGATTTTAGAGGCAATTAGCCCTCAATTCTTTAAATAATATCATAAAATTAATCTATAATAGCACATAGCAGACTTGTAATTTTTTTTTATTATTCTTTATAGAAATAATTACTTGATAAGTTTTAGCTACCTATAATATATATATATATATATATATATAATGAAATTGTATGAAAAAAATAAACTCCAAGAAAATAACATTGCATCTTTACCATCCTAGCAAATATATAATCCAATGGTGCAGAGCTTGAAAGTGCGTGGAGAAAGTAATATCAATCAATGAAAAATACAATCTCTGTCACTATATTGGCAACAAAAAATTGAGATTTTATAGCAGTAAAAATTTCCATAGAAAATAACTACCAATAAATACCAACAATACTCATATTCCAAACATTTTTCCAAATGGTGCAACTCTTGATGAGAGCATTTAACACAAGGAAGGCTGCAAAGAGTAAATATATAACATGGAACGTGAATGATTGGAAGGAGATAGTAAATCTAGCAATACAAAAATCATTCAAAATCTGAAACTTCAAACATAGTTAATTTGGTGTAGGAAAAATAAAAAAGCAAAGTGAAAAAGAAGGGCTACAGCACAGAGAGAATGAAGGTGCACTTACATGGTGTGTTGACTCTCGTTGAAGTTTAAAACATGAAATTGGTGTAATTGTGTTTCGATATCCCACATCGATTCCACATAAAGTGTGGAAGGGTATATAAGTGGGGGTCAATCTTTTACCTTTGACCATGATTTTGGGTTAAGTTATGACTCCCTATCTTATATGCCTACAATTTGGTCTGACTTGCCGGATCTGGGCGGGCTGCGGAAAGGGGCTACCCGATGGTGGGCCCAGGGGTTGCCACCCGGATGTGGGCCCAAAGGGGGTTGCCACCCAGAAGCGGGCCTCGGTGTGGGTTGCCACCCGGAGTGTGCTGTCTGTGGACATCTGATTTGAAAGGGTGATGGATTGTTACGATATCCCACATTGATTCCACATGAAAGTGTTGGTTTTGTATACTGGAAAGCTTGTCTTTGTATACAATAAACAATATTAAGATAATATAGATTGGATAATAATTGCATTCACTGTTTGTGTATATATTTATTGTTATATATTTATATGCATGGTTCCATATACTTGTATTGTAGATGATATGGTGTGAGTCAACACACGGTAGAGATCATATCATTGGATTCCTTGCAATGTATTAAAAGGCTCACGGCTTAGATGGTCCTGAATCTACCATTGGTACACCATAGAATAATCTGATAGTTAGTTTATTTTGACTAACTGATTATTCTAGTACACTGGCTTGTGTATTGAGGAGGATCACGATAGGATACTGTTCTCTATTTTGACCTTAAGTGAGAGAATAAAGATCCACAGAGTTCGGGTTCTGAACTCATGTTTTATTGATGAGCATATGTGTGCATTGTTTGTTACTTTGATTTATCAATGGGTGAGATCCTTTCATTGGTCAATAAACTCGATATCTTGGGTAATAACATTGTATACATGATGTGTCATGCAATATGCATGAGCACCATGTCCTGGTGCACTAGGTGGATGATGTCCTCTTGAGGAAGCATGTAGATCATGAGAAGCCTTGCAGGCAGAATATTAATTTATTCTTTACATGATACGGAAATCGTGCGGTACTACTCAAGGAACAAGATATTAATTAATTATAGATGTCAGAAACTTACATAATTAATTAATGGACATTATATCTTAAACATGTGGAATGGTTGAACTAAAGGAGAAAACATATTCGCAAATATGTATTAAATTGGTAGGTCAGTATTATTTCTTTAGTGGAATAAAAATAATACTTAATTTATTTATTTATATCCATGTCATGGATATTAGAAATTAAATAAATTAGTAGGCCAATTTAATATTCTTCTAGATCCCTGTTGTAGCCCAATATGACCTAAGTGAACTGAGAATGGAACAAGAGTGGGAGGCCAAGCCCAATAGGGTTTGGAGAGTTAATTTTCGCCCCCTCCCCTATAATAAGGGAGGGGGGCCACGAAAATTATAAGGAAAAATACACTCTAATACAGCTCCTCTAAGTGCTTTCTTGATTCCTAGAGTTTCCACAACCGTTTAGTAGTCTGCAGCCCACCCTGCATCTAAATAAGGTCCGAGAATACAACAGAAGATCAAGAAGTAGAATATTGGAGATGTGTGTTTCGAACACCATGAAGATTCACCCTGATCATGTGTTCTCCATCAACAACGGGATTAGATCTTTAATCCCGTGAGTAACTCGACAAAGTTTGTAACACTACAAAAAAATCGCGTTTTAGCGACGGATTTTTCCGTCGCTAAACATCAAAAATCCGTCGTAAAATCAAATTAGCGACGGATTCAATCCGTCCTTTATCCTCTCGTCGTAAAATCATTTTAACGACAAATTTAACGACGGAAAAATGTTAACGACGGAATTAACGACGGATTTTTTCCGTCGTTAATATTTTGTCAAATTCTGTCGTTAGGAAATAAAAAATATTAAATTTAGTGACGGATTAACGACGGAATTTTTCCGTCATTAAAAAAAAAAAATTGAACAGACCACAGTTAAGCCACCACAGGCGAGCCAAGATGAGCCTAAGGAGCAATTTGAGCCGAGCCGCCAAGCCGTGCATAGCACCTATATAAATTTGCTGAATCTCTCACTTGGGAGAGGTTTCGAACCCAGGCCATTTTGGAAAGAGGAGACACCTCTGACCATGTGGGCTAGGGGATGTTTATGTACAAATACACAAATAATATATATATCTATATACACATACAAAACCTATTTTGATTAATTTTTTATTTCAAAATTAAATAAAATATATACTATTCATTTATTTAAATATCTATCACCATTTATATTTTTATCATAAAATATAATTATATTATATCATTATTTAATATTAAATTATTTTAGTTATTTTACTCTAATATTATATATTTATAATTAATAATATTTATAAAATTAAAATTAAAGTGATAAAATTATTAGTTATTAATTTCAAAATATATAAAATATTAAAAATAATATAATAAAATAAAAATAAAATTTAAAAATAAAATAAATCTAAAAAAATTAATAATATTAAAAAGATTAATTTCAAATTCATAATTAATTAGTAATTAAAAAAATGAAAATATTAAAAATAATTAAAAAATCAAATAAATCCATAAAAAATAAAATAAATAAAAAATTTAAAAAATTGATTTAAAATTCGTAGTGAAGAATTAATTGAAAAATAAAAAATTTAAAAAAAATAAAAAAAATAAAAAAATAATAATAAAAAAAAAATCAAAATTAATTTTAGCTACGGAATTTTCCGTCATTAAATCCGTCGCTAATATTAAAAAATTAAAAAAATTAAAAATAAAAAAAAAATAATTTTTAACGACGGATTTTTCCATCGTTACCTTAACTACGGAAAATTCCATCGTTAATCCGTCGTTAACATTAAAAAATAAAATTTAAAAGTTAAAATACGATGTGTAACGACGGATTTTAGCCATCGTTAAGGTAACGACGGAATTTTCCGTCGTTAATTCGTCGTTAAATATCTTAAATTTAATCCATCGTTAATCCGTCGGTATTGTAACGACGGAATATGATCCGTCGTTAAATTCGCGTTTTTCTTGTAGTGTAAGTACCGATTTCGATATATTCTATTTTATTTCGCTGAAATAGATTCGAAATTGAAACTTGCATGTTAATTCAACATAGGATAATTAATGTCACACATAAAATTATGATTTACGTGAGTTAGAATTAATGGCATCCAAATAGATCCTGTGGGGTACAATTTGAGAAAACTCCAACAATTGGTATCAGAGCAGATTTTGACTCTACTAGAGAATTAATTCTATGGTATATTCGAATTGTATGTTTAAATCTGTAGATGAATTTTATGTATTAAAATTTTCAGATTTAATTGTTCATCATGTTCGAATTTTTTGGATTAGAATCGGTTTGGAATTTTTGAAGTAAATTCGAAAATTCCATATTTTAATTCATGATAATCTCGAAATTCTTAGTGTTAAATTTGGGTAGGAATTTTGATGCAGGTCAAAATATCTGGATTTAGTACTAATGAAGTTTTTCGTTTTTTTTTTTATTAAAAGTTGGAGAGGATTTTATTTTGAAATCCTAATTTTTAATCACATGTAGATACGGTCATAGGGTAGTTAATTTGGAAAGATGTTTTATCTATGATAAAATTTCCATATGTTTGATTCCCACAATGATCGATATCTTTGGTAATTCAAATTCCCTAATTTTATTTCATTTTTTTTCGTTCCCTTTTTTAATTGAATTTGGAAGGAATTTTGATGAATATCAAAAGTTCCAAATTTAATTAGGGATAGGGATCGAATTTGATGGGGATTAGAATTGGAGAAGGTAATCTTTGATATATATCAAAAGTTACCAAATTCTAATCCAAGTAGGTTTCAAAATAGAATTTTAAATTTGGTAAGTGTTTAAATAGGATCAAACTTCCATATTTTTTATTCTAGTAATTTTGATACCTAGTATATAATTTGGAAATGATTTTGATTAATATCAAATTTTCAAATTATTAATTTTATTTAGGGATATTCAAAATTTGGAGATCAAATATTCGAAAATTTGATGTTAAATTAATTCCCTAAATTGATCCATATTTTTCAAAAATTTAGAATTAGACTTGGAATAGATTTTTTGATGTTATCAAAATTTCCATATCTAATCCTAGAGATATTTTTAAAATATGGGAGATTATAATTGGATAAGGTAATTTTAATAAATATCAAAAGTTACCTAATTATAATCCAAATAGGTTTCAAAATAGAATTTTAAATTTGGAAAGTATTTTGAAGTGGATCAAAATTTCCAGATTTATTATTCTTAGAATTTTCGAAACCTAGGTATTTAATTTGTAATAGATTTTTGATTAATATCAAAATTTCCAGATTTAATTATTTAGGGATTTTCGAAAATTAAGGAATTTTATTTGGGAAAGATTTTTGATAAATATCAAAATTTTCAGGGTTATTCCTTATGTTATTTTCAAAGAATTAAGATTGAATTTGGTGGAAAATTTTAACTAATTTCTAAATTTTATCTTAGTGTATTATTCGAAATTATAAGATTTAATTTGGAGGAATTTTCGATTTATTTTGAAAATTTCCATATTTTATCTTTGTGATAATTTCGAATGTATAAGATTTAATTTGGTGGAATATTTTAATTAATTTTAAAATTTCTAAATTTAATCTTATGGTATTTTTGAAAATTTCAATTTTAAATTGAAGATAATTTTCGAAAATGATCATGTATGGATATCATATGCAATTTTATATTTATCACTTAAAATTTGATAGTTATTGTATGTAGACGGTTTTTATTTGCAGGTGATACCAACTATCATGGCTTTTTAATTTATGTGATGTGATGATTTAATTTATGTTGAATGAATGGTTGTTGATGGTCGTATGCCGGTTTGGCTACGAGGTTTTTATCCATGAGAAAATCCATGGATTAGACTAGCATTTATTTTATTACGTTGGTTTAATGTAATAGGAAAAATAAATGTTAAGAGTATTTAGATGGAATTTTTGAAATTTCATGTGTCTTGAGTTGTATCTTTTTATTCCTTTATTATTCTAGACATATTAGGATTTTCCATAATTAAAATCTTTATCATATGAAAATTGAATATTTAAGATAATGATTACTTTATCCTAGTGGATTTGGATAAGGTAATTAATATCTTTGAATTTATTCAAATATGATAGGATAAGATTTAAATTAGAAATAGAAATCCTTATAGAATTAGATAAGGAAAGGGATTCTTCTCAAGAAAGGAAAGTGGAGCCGCCCCAATCAAGGAAGGACGACATCCCGGACATGTACCGAAACCTTAAATCGGCATTAGGGTTTTGGCGAGACGCTTGGTGGTGGCGCCGATGACGTCCAGATTTCCGGAGCTGATTTTCCAAGATTATCTCATGAATACAACATGAGAAATATGCCATGATAGTTGGTTTAAATTATTATGCTTATTATGTTGTTGTTTGCATGTCATGGATGTTTATCATTTTATGTGATGATCTTACATGCTAATGGGATAAAAATGAAAACCTCAAGTATAAATAACTAAGTGGGAGAGATTCATACCAAAGTATGTAGAAATCTCAATCAGTCTCCATTAATCTGGTTTAATTGAGAAGTGATGAGCATGCGCGTTGACAATAGGTCATCCTCCCTAACGGATGTGTCATATTACTGGACTCTCTAGAAATTAAACCTCTTAATAGATAACTGTAGGACACTGTTAGAATAAATTGACTCCTCCAACTGGAGCAATGAGTTCGAACCAGTGCCCTTGGGGTGAAGATGATGGTGTTCACACTTAGGTGTAATTTATTAATAAACGTCCACACTAACGTGGCTTATTAATTAGAAGATTACATGACTGGGAATGTTTTTCGACTATTAATTTACCTGTCATAAGGAAACTTGACTGGAGGTAAATTAAAGGTTAATAACCTGTTTAAAAATGAATTTTATAAACGTCCACACTAACGTGGCTTATAAGAAACATTTTTAAAATGTCGGTGGATATGCATATAATTCCTTTTGAGGATTTCAATTATATGTTTAGTATCCTAAATGGTGTGACTGTACTGCATGTTACTTTTTTGATATTCTATATTATCATGGCACTCTCCAACTTGTCTTCTATTCTCAAAAGTTTAATATCGGTGAATTACTAAATACTGGATTCGGAACTTAAAATATTGTCTTAAACGGCTGAAGGTTTAATTGTACTTGATGAGGAATGTCATAAGAAACCAGTTGCGAATTCTGATGAAGTAGTGAGAACCTCTTATGGTGTAATCTCAAGAAACTCTTCGGACATCAGAATTACACAATAAAATGCATTGCCATGAAAAATCTAATAAGCACCAAGATAGTCGATTCCATTCCTGTAAGGGATCACGTTCTCCGAATAATAAGCTACTTATCAGAGATCGAAACCCTGGATGGTGAACAAGATACCGAGTCTTAATCGACTTGGTGTTTAATAGTCTGTCCCTGAAGCTTAAATAGTTCTTTTTGAACTTTAGCATGATAAAGAATTATGTCACTTTATCAGAAATGCTTGTTGATCTTCAGACAGCTGAGATGCTAGTGAAAAGTATCACAGAAGCGCAAATGGCTGAGAGAAATGCATCTTCGGGTAAGAAGATGAATGCATCTCAACCAAAGAAAGCGTGTAGGGTGATGAAGAAAATGACATAGTTACCTCAAAAGGACTTTAAGTCTAAAGGATATGTGCTTCAAGTACAATCAACCGAGACATTGTAAGTCTGAGTGTCCTCTCAAAAGAAAAGGTATCTCTCACTCGTTTGAGTGAAGATGAGATCACTATGTACATGTGCAATGCTATGGTAAAATGGCAGCTATTGCAGTGGGAGACATAGACATACATTTCAGTAGTGATAGATTTTAGTCTTTAAAAGGATTGTCTATATGTGTTAGACTTTAGAAACTTGGTTTCTGTTTCTAAGTTGGTTTTATGAATTGATATCTTGTTACTTTTGATAACTAGATTGTTATCATGGTTGGGAAACATTTTATCTATTCTGGCACATTGGATGGACATCTTTAAATACACTAAAATCTATGCTTAACGCTACAAAACAACTATTGAATACATTGATCAACCTCAATAAAAGGAAAGAATCTTCGCAAAGGAATCAAACCCATTGGCACACCATCGTTTTGGTGTGCAAAATACACTTGCGGGCAAATAGTCCACAAATGCTTAATCTACCCTCAACGGCTAGTATAGCCGGTGAAGACGGATGTCGATCCCACGAGGAGTGTTCATAACCTTCTGTCTTTTCTTAGTTTTGGTTTAGGTCTTCAGTGTCACTCTAAAAACCTTGCTAATAAACTTAAACTAACTAAATGATAAAAAGGAAATCACAAGAGAAAATATCAGTAATAAAAGTGTTCAAGTCAAAGCATCGAGTCATTCGGTAGGTATGCGCAATCCCGGGTAACACATATGTAATTACCACTACTACCCGTTGTGCCCACACTAGCAGAAAGGTCAAAAACCGAATCCCTATGGCCAAATATGGGTAATTGTCACTTTGAGGATTAACCGGTTATAGGAAATGGATACGATCGGCCACTCCCCAATCACTTCTTACATTATATCGTCTAGATGATACGATCGGCACCTAGGGACCTAACTATATAGGAACCTAAGGAGAGAATCACACAAAGGTTTTGCAAGTATAGCAGCTTTGAGGGCAAAAGTGACCCGATTCTAGTAGGTTTGACACGGTCTTGTGCCTGCATATACTACTCAATCTTAACTACCAAGGCTGTCACCCCCGGACTTGTTACTATGCGGGTATCGAGGCACGATCACCTATACACTCCCACGTAACTAACACTAGTACCAGTTAATTAGAAATGCGCGCTTTCATCTCCAATCACCCTTTACCTATGTCTAAGTGAAAAACAAGTTAAGATCGTGAACCCTTAAGGCGTTAAAGTCCGATTACCTCATGCACATATTCTACCCTTAGACCATTACTTTGACTTGAACAGTGGATACTTAGCCACTAAACATAGAAACAGAAGTAAAAGAAATGATAAAAGACATCTTACTTGGAAATGAAATAACTGGATTAACTTCTGGGTCCAACCCCAGTTTTGCCAACAAAATAACTGAACTACCTTTATGCGGGCAAATCGCCAGCTTCAGGCAGACAGAATATCCAGAAAGTAAACTAAGTGCGAAAACAGGAAATTGTATCTTCGTGCTGTAAAAAACGTCATCCCTAATATGAAAACAGATAAAAGTATTTATAGCCAAATGAATTAAGGCTTCAAGCAGCCCAGATTTCACCCACCCAGGGGCTCTTGCACTCCTCTACTTCATCACCTTCATGCTCCATGTTCTTCCTTGATTTTAGGAGTGATAGCAACAAACCCTAGCGCCTCTAGTAACTTCCTGATGTCTCCACTTCCTTCCCAACGTGTTTGGACCTCCCCAAGACTTGGAACTGACCGCCACATCACCTCCACGTGCATATAGGAGCTGTCTCATGATTCTGTTGCGTAATTCTCGCAACAACTTTGACTGGGTCCTCGGCAGGTAAATTAGTCCTTTGTGCCCTCAGCATAAATAGCACCTGTCTGTGCTTGTTGTGGTGGTTTTGTGCCCTCATCCTCCTGTAATCAGCTTTACCCCCAAAACTAAACTAGACTCTATACTAAACACTTATAAAGGGTGTAAAAAGATAAAGAAAAAAGCACGAAAATGAGTCTTTATCACCCATCTTTGGCATCTAAGACTTGGATATATTATTCTTAAGAGGATTCAAAGTTTGATAAACGATGGTCCATTGGTCTCACTGGTCCTAGAATCGTTTCTTTGTGCAAATCTTGCTAAGAAGGTAAAATGACCAAGTGTCCTTTAAGGCTAAAGGAATAGATTCAAAGAAGTTATTAGGTTTAATTCACTCTGCTTGTATGGCCCTAGTGACAAGTACCTCTTAGGTGACTTTAGGGATCACTTGGCAGAGAATGGGATTGCATCCCGGTTAACTAAGTCTGCTATTCAAACAGCAGAATGATGTAGTGGTGCGAAGAAATTGAATGTTATTGGAAATGGTTAGATCGATGATGAGCTATTCAAAGTTGTTTATTTCGTTTTGTGGATATGACCTAGAAACGACGATTGTCTGTTGGATATCCCAGATGAATGAAAAGTGGTTTATTTTATAGTCCTAAGAATCAGAAGGACATTGTAAGCACTAATGCCCAATTCTTAGAAGAAGACTATATAATAAGTCACAAGATTAAGAACAAGATAGTTCTTAATGGTTTGAGGAAGGGACATTCGAATCCTACACCAAAGTGTACAAGAAGAGGTACCACCTAATGCTGCACAATGTGTCACAAATGTACAGAAAATTCTTCATCGCAGTGCGAGGATTGTACGCCAATCTAATAGATTCCTTAGTCTAGAAGAATCTTTTGATTTTCTGGAAAGACGAAATGAATTGGATCCCATAAACTATGATGGAGTGGTTCAAGATAAGGATGCGGTTTCCTGGAAAACTGCAATGGAATCCAAAATGGGATCTATAGATCACCATGATGATGGGAGCTTGTAGAACCACTAAATGGGGGTAAAACTCATTTGGTGAAAGTGGATCTACAAAAGGAAAGAGAGGATCCAACAGATTGTTAGATCTGGAATCTCTTGTCGGTTGCTACTCATTTTTAACTTATTTGTTTGGCAAATAGATGTCAAGACAGTTTTTTTTTTCTGAATGGAAGTCTTGAGGATAATATCTATATGCGACAAACAAAGAGATTCATTGCTAAAGACCAATAGCACTTAATGTGCTAGCTCAAAGGTCCATTCATGGATTTAAGTAAGCATCAAAATCTTAGAATATCCGATCTAACGAAGTTATCCAGTCATATGGATTCGTGGATAAATCAGATAAAGGCTGTGTATACAAGAGGCGTGACGGAAACGTGGTGGTTATCCTAGTACCATATGTTAAATAACAACTTGATTATTGGGCAACAATGAGAAGGTGTTATCGAATATAGGAGTGTGATTGTCCAAGCATTTCGATATGAAGAATTTGGGCTGATGTACTCATCCCAGGTTACCTATATCGAAAATGTGCTAGCTAGATTCAACATACAAATTCCAAGAAAGGTTTTATACCTTTCGAGAATGGAATACATCTACTCAAGGAAATGTGCTCCCCAAACACATAATGAGATGGATGAGTGGAAATGAGATTCCTTATGCTTCAGTAAAAGGAATTCTCACATATGGTATGCTATGCGCGAAGACCGATATCTACTATGCAGTGGCATAGTGGAAAGATATCAATTTTAACCTTAGTTAAGGACAATGGACTGTGATAAAGAGTATTCTCAAGAAGGCTTGAGATAGTATGCTTGTTTACCACTCGGACAGTCTAATTGCTTTGGGTTATATGGACTTAGTTTTTCCAAAACTGATAAAAATGATCAGAGTAAATCTTCCTCAGCATATGTGTTTAAATTGGGAAGGGGAGTTGTGGCATGAAGGAGTAAGGCAGAAATGCATGCTCACTCCACCATGAAAGTCAAGTATGTGGCTGGCTCTGAGGCTACGAAAGACTGTACGGCTCCATAGCTTCTTGTTGGACTCGGGCGTGGTTCCTGATTTGCCTTAGGAGTATCACGACACACTATGATAACTCCAGTGCAGTAGTAAATTTGAAAAGGAATCCAGAGTCCATGGGGCAATTAACACATAGGATTAAAGTACCACCTTATATAAAATATAAGGGAGGAAGATGTGGCAGTGGTCAAGATTGCATTGGAAGACAAAAATGGTTGTCCCATTCACGAGCCTTCTAAGCTCAAACCTTCAATGGTCAGGTGGAGATAATGGGAGTTGATGCAGACCCGAGGCCATTTTTTAGTTTATGTTATGTTGGAGAGTTAGCCAATGTGTTGTTTATACTTGAAAGACATGCTTCGAGTATAAGCGGGAGATTGTTGATTTTGTATACTGGAAAGCTTGTCTTTGTATACAATAAACAATATTAAGATAATATAGATTGAATAATAATTGCATTCACTGTTTGTGTATATATTTATTGTTATATATTTATATGCATGGTTCCATATACTTGCATTGTAGATAATATGGTGTGGGTCAACACACGGTAGAGATCATATCATCGGATTCCTTGCAATGTATTAAAAGGCTCACGGCTTAGATGGTCCTGAACCCACCATTGGTACACCGTAGAATAATCTGATAGTTAGTTTATCTTGACTAACTGATTATTCTAGTACACTGGCTTGTGTATTGAGGAGGATCACGATAGGATACTGTTCTCTATTCTTACCTTAAGTGAGAGAATAAAGATCCACAGAGTTCGGGTTCTGAACTCATGTTTTATTGATGAGCATATGTGTGCATTGTTTGTTACTTTGATTTATCAATGGGTGAGATCCTTTCATTGGTCAATAAACTCGATATATTGGGTAATAACAGTGTATACATGATGTGTCATGCAATATGCATGAGCACCGTGTCCTGGTGCGCCAGGTTGATGATGTCCTCTTGAGGAAGCACGTAGATCATGGGAAGCCCTGCAGGCAGAATATTAATTTATTCTTTACATGATACGGAAATCGTGCGGTACTACTCAAGGAACAAGATATTAATTAATTATAGATGTCAGAAGCTTACATAATTAATTAATGGACATTATATCTTAAACATGGGGAATGACTGAACTAAAGGAGAAAGCATATTCACAAAT
The DNA here is from genome assembly GCA_026008535.1 of Perilla frutescens. Lineage (NCBI taxonomy): Eukaryota > Viridiplantae > Streptophyta > Magnoliopsida > Lamiales > Lamiaceae > Perilla > Perilla frutescens. The sequence continues at coordinate 39,561,363 of BRKX01000012.1, forward strand.
ATGTATTAAATTGGTAGGTCAGTATTATTTCTTTAGTGGAATAAAAATAATACTTAATTTATTTATTTATATCCATGTCATGGATATTAGAAATTAAATAAATTAGTAGGCCAATTTAATATTCTTCTAGATCTCTGTTGTAGCCTAATATGACCTAAGTGGACTGGGAATGGAACAAGAGTGGGAGGCCCAAGCCTAATAGGGTTTGTAGAGTTAATTTTCGCCCCATCCCCTATAATAAGGGAGGGGGGTCACGAAAATTATAAGGAAAAATACACTCTAATACAGCCCCTCTAAGTGCTTTCTTGATTCCTAGAGTTTCCACAACCGTTTAGTAGTCTGCAGCCCACCATGCATCTAAACAAGGTCCGAGAATACAACAGAAGATCAAGAAGTAGAATATTGGAGATGTGTGTTTCGAACACCATGAAGATTCACCATGATCATGTGTTCTCCATCAACAACGGGATTAGATCTTTAATCCCGTGAGCAACCCGACAAAGTTTGTAAGTACCGGTTTCGATAGATTCTATTTTATTCCGCTGCAATAGATTCAAAATTGAAACTTGTATGTTAATTCAACATAGGATAATTAATGTCACACATAAAATTATGATTTACATGAGTTAGAATTAATGGCATCCAAATAGATCCTGTGGGGTACAATTCGAGAAAACCCCAACAGAAAGTGGGGGTTGTGTGGAATGGTATATAAGTGGGGGTCAAGACCCTTTACATTTGATCATGATTTTGGGTTAAGTTAGGGCTCCCTATCTTATGTGCCTAACAGATTATTACCCTTAACTGTCGAAAGAAACATAAAATTCTGCATGTAGCGGATGGGTTAAGTTAGGGCTCCCTATCTTATATACCTAACAGATTGTGACCTTAACTGTCGAAGGAAATACAATATTCAACACCTCAATAGAAATGTTCTTATCAGTTCATTTTTCATTACCCCTGGAGAATATTTTAGTGGATTAGTTTTCTCCAAGTGAGCTTCATGACAAACAGATTGTTACCTTAACTGTCGAAGAAAATACAATAGTCAACACCTCAATAGAAATATTCTTATGAGTTCATTTTTCATTACCCCCTAGAAAATATTTTAATAGATTAGTTTTCTCCAAGTGAGCTTCATGACAAAACCTAATGAACAATACACGAACAAATTCTCATTAATTAAAGTACCTCTCAATTTCATTACCCCCTAGAGAATATTTTAGTGGATTAGTTTTCTCCAAATGAGCTTCATGACAAAACCTAATGAACAATACACGAACAGATTCTCATTAATTAATGTACCTCTCAATGTAATGCCTGAAAAGAGAGAGAGAGAGAGAGAGAGAGAGAGAGAGAGAGAGAGAGAGAGAGAGAGAGAGAGAGATACACTTTCACTGCATCCATGGTAATTTCGTCGCTTGTTTAGTTACTTCAATTATATATATTAAAAAAAAGGAATTCTATACATATATTATAATGGAGTCGTAACATGAATTTCCCATCCATTAATGCTGCCATGAATCAGTTACAGTTTTTTTTTTTTTTTAAATCAGAACTACAGTTTTTTATCAATTATTTATATTTTAATTATAGATTATAGATCCAGTTAGTTAGAAACAGAACCACAATTGATAACCTTACTCTCACGTTCTATCTAACCGCAACCTAAATAAACAAAAAAACTCACTATAGTTGTTTCAACAGCTAAACAAGGAAAAGAAAAAACAAAAAAAAAACTCACTTTCACCGATTTTTATCAATAAAACAACCCCATGACGCTTTTTTATGGGGAGATACATCCACCAATGCTTATTATTTCAAGCACTAAATAAAAGTTTTGGTGCTGCGAATGGAGATTTCGAGCAAGGAAACGAATTTTGTGGCACCATTCTCGACCAATGGAGGCCGCTGAAGAGAGTGTTAACCAGGTACAGTACTACTATTTTTTACTGGTTCTGTTTTAATTTTTTAATATAATAGAAATAACTAAACAAACGATGAATTTTTTTAGTGAAATAACTAAGCAAATTCGTCGTTTGTTTAGTTATTTCAATTATATTAAAAAATTAAAACAGAACCAGTCAGAAATAGTAGTACTGTACCTGGTTAACACTCTCTTCAGCGGCCTCTGTTGGTCGAGATTGGTGCCACAAAATTCATTTCCTTGCCCGGAATCTCCATTCGCAGCACCAAAACTTTTATTTACTGCTTGAAATAATAAGCATTGGTGGATGTATCTCCCCATAAAAAAATCTTCATCGGGTTGTTTTATTGATAAAAATAGGTGAAAGTGAGTTTTTTTGTTTTTGTTTTTTTTTCTTTTTCTTTGTTTAGCTGTTGAAACAACTATAGTGAGTTTTTTGTTTATTTAGATATTAGATTGTATTTTGCTACGGTTAGATAGAACGTGAGAGTAAGGTTATCAATCGTGGTTCTGCTTCTAACTAACTGCATCTATAATCTATAATTAAAATAAAAATAACTGTTAAAAAACTATAGCTCTGATTTAAAAAAAAATTGTAACTGATTCATGGCGGCATTAATGGGCGGGAAATTCGTGTTACACGACTCCATTATAATATATGTATAGATATACTATGACAATTGATTATAAATAGTTATTAATTATATTGAATCAGTATGAATAACATATAATTAAGAAATTAAAATACATAAAAATAAAAATTCATATTAAAAATGTTAATTTGTCTATACATGAATATCAAATACAAATTGGAAATATGTGAATATCCGTTATTTACCCTTATAAGACTTGTATTTTAAACATATTAGCATGCTCAAAGTAAATATCTGTACGTTGAAACATGCCTAACGAAAGTAAGAATGTGTTCTTATTTTGAACATATGGTAAAATTAATTATTGACACTATTACTATGTTTTTGTCAATTTTATAATACTTCAGGAATTTGTAAAATTACGCATTAATATCTGGAAAAACTATTTTCAACTTATTTCTACTTGTAGGAAATATACTACACCTAAATTTAGTGAACATTTCCACTTCACTAAGGACCAAGAATATGACTTTGTAGAGTCCCCTTTGGGATCACCTAATGGAGTGGTGTAAGCTTGGTTTGAACCATGTAAAACATATATCCACTACAACAAAATTACCCTAATAGGACGCTTAAGCATCCTATTATGTTGTATAATAAGACGCTTTGTGGTATAGGATGTTTCTATAAAGCGTTCTATTTGCGCACGTCACAATACGTATAATGAAACGCTTTTTATGATAGGGAGCTTAGAAGTATCCTATTAAAGTTTTAGTTCACAGGACATTTGACAGTGTAATAGGACGCTTACAAGTGTCTTATTAAGTTGTAGAAATGGTTTTTTTATTTTTTTTTTGCCGCACAAAAAATGTGCTACAACACATTTTAACTAAATTTTAACCTATTAATTTAAAAACAATAACATAAAGTAATTAAATGTTTAAACATAAGCATATAAACGATTCCATTGATTGATCTCATAAATCTAGTTAGTATAACAAATCATTATCCCCCAAGTTAAAAGTTATAACTTCAACTCATCAAAAATTCAATTTAAGATAACGAGCTAATGTCATAATTCTATCAATCAAATGTATCTAGCTACAAAGAGGTTAACAAAGGCATTTCTCGACTTCTTTCCACGTGTGAAATCAATTACAGACCAAAACACAATATCAATCTGCATCACTTCGTGCATTACCATCTAGTGCCAAATGTGGTTCTGAGGCTCCATGAACCTGGTTAATGGGATAAACAAGATAATGGTCTTATAAATGTTAAGAAAAAAAAAACCCCTCTTATAAATGTTAAGAATCTTATAAAAATTCCAAGAAAAATTCAAAATTTGTGATAAACTTTGTTCGAGTAGATTGAATAAATGAACTAAACACAATTAGTTTTAAAGAAATAGAGAATATTAAATGATGAAAACCTGGAGACGAGGGAGAATCCAGAAGGGTAGGGAAAGAAAGAAAACTCTCATGTAGGTACTATTTTTCCATCTTTAAATCAGAAGAGATTCGGCTGCATGATTTTTAGTTTCTGAAGTAGCAATTTCCACCTGCAATAAAATCACAGTAGTGAGTGGAATGCACGTATAATAAAATATAATATAAAACCACAGGATTGAAGTGAACATTAATAAGAAGCTACTGTATTCCTAGAAACAAAGAAGTCGTCTAAAAATGAACCGTAAAAATTTTCCAATTAACATATCCAATAGTTGCATCTCATTCTTTAAAACAAAAATCCAATCCAATATAAGACTTAATGCATTCAATATAGAAATAAAATCAAACCAATATCTCACCCTTGCTTCACTTCACTTTGCACTAAATCAACTAACCAGAAGCGACTGAGACAAGCGAGTCAGTCATGTAACAGAGGAATTTGCAGTAAAACGAGTCCTTGGGAATTTGACACTGTAAGTTGCATCAGTCAATAGCCTTGTCTAATTGAAGAGCATTTTGAGTTCTTCTATTGATGCAGTTCGCACTTCTTGCTCAGGTAAAGCACCAGATATCATTCTCTGCTTCCTAGCTTGCACTGCTTCCACAAAAAGAAGACAATACTTTTTGAGCCTGCTAACTGCAAATTTCCTAATTCGCATAAACTTTTGAGGAATACACCCAGTTTTTCTCAACATCAACCTGGAAGCGACTATCAGTTGTCTTCCTGCTTGCTAATTGTCTTCCTGTAAAACAGTCAAATTAAGCTACGCATCAGTATATCTCATGCGTCGGAGAAATAATCTAAGCTGTCCTATATTCTCTGGTCTTGTATTATTACATTCTGGATAGGATTAGTTACAAAAGACAATGTATTGCTACCCATACACAGGACAAAGGCCACATGTAGAGTTTCTCCAGCTTGCTCGTCTACTACTTTCTCCAAAACCTCCCATTCCTAACAGATATATATAGTATAGATATCTATACTATATCTAAAACCAGGGATAGAAGTTAGCTTTGAATAAGTTCAACGTCCATATGTTTATATTAAATAAGGTTAATTAGCTACAAAATTTACCAACTTTGATCAAATTTTCCATTTAGCCACAACTAAAGAAGTGTTGCACTAATAATTCATTATTTTGATTTCTAGTAAAATAGACACATCCCCCAAATTAAAACTTCACACCCACAATCAATTTAATCTGTACACATAGAAATCATATTGCCATTTTTTTAGTTGAATTTATTACAAATTAAAATATTGAGTTATTATTGCAACGTTTTAAAAATTGTGTCTATAAATTGTAAATTTGTTCAAAAGTAGTAAAAATAATTGACGATTAACCCTTTAAATGCTATATTAAAATAGATAAATTAAACATTACAATTTTAACAATTCAAAACAATTTGTTCAGTAATAGAACCTCAAGCAATTTTCATGGAATATATTTGTCTGGTCGTGGATTGAGATTAATAATTAGTTCATCTTTTGAACTTCACAAAAATAAATCTAGTTGAACATCACAAAAATAAATGGAATAAATAATTATTTTCGGGAATTAGTTGTATTCTAATTCTAATTAAATCAAAGCTTCTACGTACTACAGCTTTGTGAAGACAAATTTCCAATTAAAATTTATTTTGTGTTCGATCGTTTTGCTCATTCCACTTTTTATTTTTATTTTTTTTAAAACAATTACCAACGTAAAATGAGACATTTTGGATAAAAACATTAATTGATTTTTGTATGATTTTGAAACAGTTTGTTCCATATCGAAAAGCAAGTTAGCAAAATTAAATCCCATATAAAATGATAGTATTACTTTATGGAATTAATTTATAACAGCTAGCCCTTGTACAGTATTGAAAGTGAGGGATAATTTCACTTTTAGTCCCATTAGAATATGGTCAAAATATTTTTGGTCCCATAGTTTATTAGCTCGACGCTTTTGGTCTCATATCTTATGTTTTTTGTTCCATAATTTATTAGCTCGACACTTTTGGTCTCAAGTGTTTTTTTTCGACATTTTTAGTTCTAAAACTAACAGTATATTTTTTCTTATATTTTTTTCAACATTTTTTTCATATATTTTGTCGAGAATTTTACTGAACAAAAATCGTATATTGACAAGAAGTTGAAATGATTTTGTTAGACATTTTGTTGGATATTTGTTGGGCATTTTGCTTGATATTTTGTTGAATTCTTTACTGAAAATTTTCGAAATATTATGTTATTTTGTTGGGCATTATGCTGAATTTTTTGCTAGATATTTTTATCTTTTTTTTCTTAATGATTTGCTGAAAAAATGAAGCCAAAATGTCCTTTGAATATATATATATATATATATATATATATATATACATATACTACACTTGTGACTAAAAATGTCGAAAAAAAAAACACTTAGGACCTAAAGTGTCGAGCTAATAAATTATGGAACAAAAAATGTAAGATATGAGATCAAATTATTTTGACCCTATTTTAGTGCGACTAAAAGTTTAATTATTCCTGAAAGTGATGAATGCACTTTCCATAAGTTTTGCTTGACCTAATAGAAAGGGGAAAATTAAGTTCTTTGTTTTATCTCTCCGAACGCAACTGGTTCTTGTACTCAAATTATTCATAATGCATCTATATATTTATTGTTAAATCAAAAATTCAAAATACATATTATTATATGTTTGAGTCATATAGATGGTCCATTCATAAATCATAATCAGTTTTATTATCGATAAAATAAAATTGGTGTATGATTTAATTTTTAATTAAATTAATTTACAATAAATAAATTATTTTAGTAATTTCTTAAACACACAATTAATTAGTTAGTTAATCTTATACCAGAATGATCATCTCATATTCTCATTGAACCTACATTAATTTTCCTCAGTGAATTGAAAATGCTCATCTCATTGAACCTAAAATTTCCCTCTGTGGATTGATTGAAACGATACCCAACTGGTTGGAATATTATTCGAAAACTCATGGTCCAAAATCCCAACATTTCAAAATTTGAATAAACATGAAAAATTTGTCCTAAACAATGCAAGATCGTTTAATTAAGTAGGTCGGAAAATAGTGTACCAAGGTTGTGGTTTAATTACAACATAAAATTTAAAATTAAAATAGAGTAAAAGTTGTGTTAATTCTAACAATTAACCCGATCAGACTCATTATATGTTTCTCTTATGCCATGAATTCAAACAAGATAAATGTCTAGACCATCTAAAACCGTTGGTAGTATTTCCTACAACACCAATATTTCCCTTACTTTCATCATCTTTAAACCTCTTCCAATCCCTCAAAACAGCCTTCAAATCAGTGACCTTAGCCCTAATGCTCCGGCAACAATTGGCATGGACAGTCACGACTAATCGGACATCGTGACTGTCCTTGCAAAACCCGCTAAAATAGAGGGTGTCGAGAAATCTTGCGTTGAGGTCTAGTTCTCTAATAACACCTTGCCTCACTAGCTTCACCAGCACATCTTGCTCTTTCATCCCGGTCGAGTTCTTCCTCATATCGTACCATTTTTGGAAAAATGAAGTCGTTTTGGTGCTCGATTTTATGAAGTAAAACCCTGTGTTGATATGGTTCTTTATTGAGGATGGATCGCCGTTGTACGCATCCGTGCTGATATGTAAGTCTATCGATTGGTTGTTCATCAGCCTTTTGAATGGATCCCTTAGCCATAATACATCAGTGTCCTGTCACACACACACACATATATATACCAACAATTAATATATAGTGTGTATATATGTATTGAGTTGTAAAACTATCAAATGTTTACAGTAATTTGATTCATTGACTATCTAATTATTGGGATGCTTTGAAGAATCATGACACTAAGTTGTATGAGATGTGTGTTTATTTGGGTTGAATTTTCCGTCTTTGGCTTATTTTCTAAGCTTAGCACTAATGTTTATTTACTCCATAATTAATTTGTAATCCAAACATAATTATATATCATTTATTGAATTACTCTATATTTTATAATCCAAACATAATAATATATATCATCTCTTTCTGGTCTGTGTAAATAGCTAATACAATCTTAGCTAGCCATGTAAAATTTGTGTCTTTCTTGCATTCTCATTATAATACTAATTCATCTACTTATTTAATTAATAAATTACTTTGTGTAATTTTGTATCATTTGTGAATTTTATGACTTTAATTACTAGTGCAGTAACAAATAAGGCATGTCTATTTTATGATTTTATCTAGTTTGGACGCGGACTTATCGGAACAAAATATAAAACTAGAATAATCTATTAAAAAAAATGCACACAATATATTAAAACAAAACACAAAAAACATAGAGATCTATCTATAGATATGTTTTGAGTGTATATTTTAATTTATCATGTAGAATGATGATATTCTTAATTTTATACGTCTTGTATATGCAAGTAAATCACATGGAAACTATTCTTGTATGATGATTCATCCGGAAAATTTCAATTATCGTGGAATATTTTAATATAGAGCTTCATACTCATAAGAAAATGTGAATTCGATCCTATATAAGTTTTCTTTATTCAATTTTATTTAAATCTGTTTGAATTTTCAATTTTTTCATTTGAGTTTTCAAATAAAAATCAAAATTGTAATATGATGTGTAACAAATTAAATTCAAACATAGACTTTTGTTTTTTTTTTCTTTTTCAAACATAGACTTTTGTTAAGTACTCTATACTTCAAACATGTAGCTAGCTAGATATGATTTCGATTTCGTGTCAAACTTAGACTAGGAACCTATTTAGACTTCATAATGCAAATTAGGTAGTTTTTACCCAAATTTAATATCGACTGTTGCAGCATTGGTAATTCCGAAATACTCTCTAAACGAAAAGCCGAAATACAGTGAAATTTCTGAATTATATTTTTGGTTATTACAAGCAAGATACTCTTTAGAATTTATACAAATTAATGTTTATGTTCTAAGTTAATTCGGCTAAGATGTATAATATAATCTTTCATCGTCAAATGTACTTAATTATATTTTGGGGTAAATTACACTTTGATACATACTTTTTGGGCACTTTTTAAAAAATGATTAATTTTTTCAAAATTAATAAAACAGTACCAACTTTTTCAAAAATTTTACAATTCTAACATTTAATTAATTTTACGACCCAAAAATCGTACACTATTTATTGTATTTTAATATTTTTATTGTAGGGATTTTTCTACGTGGTTGGGGAAATAGGAATGTTAAAATACAAGCCGTAAAATTGATTAAATGTTAGATTAGTAATTTTTTTGAAAAAATAGTTGTTTTGTTACTTTTGAAAAAGTTGATCATTTTTAAAAAATACCAAAAATGCAGATATCAAGATATAATTTACCTTATATTTTGTTGTAAATTAAAGAGTACTGTGACCCGTTAGACCATCTAGTACAATTTTTTGTGAATAAAGAATTCATTTGAAGGTTGAAGTTGGTGTGTTATATTAGTCGCACGACCACAGTTTTTATAAGTTGTCAACCTTTGATTTATGATGATATTTTATTTCACATTTATTTGAAAGTTATGTTTATGTATATGTTAATTAAGAATTGACTATCACTTGGACAGGTGTTTCATAAGTATTTGTATATATATATTAAACTCTATTAATTAGATCTACGCGACTAATCCTATAGCAAGTTAATTAATAGCGACGACTCATATACAAGATCAAAAACGTCTAGCATATATCCACTAATAGAATCATATTTTATTATATATAATTTTCATTCTTGAATCTAAATCGACCCGTGCATGAATATATTCTGTTCAATTTCATATTCACATTATCATATATAACTTCCCGCAGTATCTAGGCGAATTATAGTTAAAAAAGATATATGAATTTAATTAATTACACTCCAATGAAGAATTAATTAATCAAACAAAAATATTATATATGCACTTAAATACTAAATTTTATAGCGCACTCTAATTTAAACTTTATCTTAATGCACAAACAAAATATCAATAAACAAAAGGAAATGCGATAATTAATTAAAACACATGAATTAATTAATTAATTAAATAGAAATGAAAACATACATACCGTGAAGATGAAGTTGTATCCTCTCTTCAAAACATCGAGAACAAAAGACGTCCGCTTCCACATCATCTCTATGAACTCATTCGACATGTAAATTTTCTCTCCGGCGAAGCCATCGCCGCCGCCTTCCGCCGCCAGTCTGTAGCAGTTGAGGCGGCGGAACTGGCACCTCTCGTGGGCGGTGGAATCCATAGAAACCACCAGCAGATGGCGGAGGAGCGGCCTCGTTTCTTCCCCTACCCAAAAACCCTCGAGAAAGAGATCGAACATCGACGGATACTCGTCATTGTTCGCTTCCACGTAAGCTTTGTTGATAACGGTGATGATCACTGTCTTGTTCGCCGCCATTGACGCCTTCTCCAACGCCACTTCTAGTTCATCTTTCTCTTCCCATATCTGTTTTTTCTTTTTTAGTTTGAAAACACACAGCACACACACACACTAGTTAAGTACGTAATTACGAAAGAAAGACAAAAAAAAAAAAAAAAAAAAAAAAAAGAAGAAGAAGAAGAAGATTAAATTCCTTACATAATTTGCAGTTTGAGGGGAATGCTTCTGTGAGAAAAATTGGATTTCGTAGGTTAAGGGCTGCCAAGAAGAGAGAAGAATTATGGTTGCAAGGATTAAAGAGAGGGTTGCAAGAATTTTGATGGGATTTTTGGAGTAATCCATCAACAATTTTTGTAGATTAATTTCTGAGTTTTCGTTCATGGTGTTTGACGATATATTGAACGGATTAAGTCGGCTAGAGAGAGAAGGCAAGAGTGGGAGAGTCATGAGAAGTAGATGAAGTTTGGAAAATTCATTTATTATTATAAATAGCTTTTTTATCTTCTCTAATATAGGGGATATATATGACATCAGGATTAATATGCTAATTAATTAATTACGTAAATGATGATCACAACAAGAAAACCTATATTTTATGATTTCGGGATTAATATGCTGCTACATATACGATAGTCACAATAAGAAAAAACTCTATTTTATGAAATCAGGATTAATTAGTATGCTACTACGTACATGGTAGTCACGACAAACTAGAAAATCTTTATTTTCCAGCATATTTTCCACTGGACTTTTATGTTTCTCCGTTGGAATGTAATGTAAAATATTTTATTAATTATTTTTATTCTGGTGGAATTAATTCAGCCATTCCAACACTAAAATACCACTTTAATATTTATAATTTTCAATTTTTTTTTCTTTTTTTGCGGCTGGGCAGTTTTTTTTGTGTTTTTTTTTTTCTTTTTTCTTCTTCATTTCTTCTTCTTTTCGTTAGTTTTAACTTTCTTTTTTTTTTCTTTTCTCTTTTAATAATTATTGTATATCAAGTGCAATATACATGTTTAAATAAATTTTATTTAAAAAAATAAATTAATTCAATTCAATTTTAAGGTTCACTAATTTCAATTTAGGGTATAGATTTATTTCAATATATATATATATATATATATATAGGTGGTTGACTAATTATTGAGCAAAAAAAAGAGGTATCATTAGTTATAAGGTAAAGTATCATTATCTATGATATAAAGTATCAGTAGCTCTGAGGTTAATTAAACATTAATTATCAAACCAATAACAAGAAGTATCAGTAACATTAGCTATGAAATGAAGTATCATTAACTATGAAGTTAAGTATCATTAGATATAAATTTGGCAAAATATCATTAACTATTAAATGAAGTATCATTCGATATATATATCTGATGAAATATCATTAACTGTGTGTGAAGTATCATTAATTAGGGATGAAGTATCACTAATTGCAAAAGAAAGTATCACTAATTTAAGAAAAGTATCACTAATTGTAGAAGAAAGTATCACTAATTAGAAGAAAAGTTAATTGCAGAAGAAAGTATCACTAATTGAAGAAAAATATCAATAATTGCAGAAGAAAGTATCACTAATTAGAAGAAAAGTATCACTAATTGCAGAAGAAAGTATCACTAGTTAGAAAGAAAAGTATCAGTTCAAACATATTGCAATTCAAAAATTGAATCATTAGCTACATAAAAGAAAATGTTGCAATTCAAAAATTGAACATGATAGCGAGTAGTAACTACTCATTATATTAGTGATGCTTCATTTTTTATTACAAGTGATACTTACTTCATAATTAATGATACTTCTCTGTTGTTAATTTAATAATTAATGCTTAATCATAGGTAATTTTCATTTTAATGAAAATATAACTTTTATCTGGTGAAGTATTATTAACTGTGATGTGAAGTATCATTAATTATGGATGAAGTATCATTAACAAAATCATCATAAAAAAAACATAAAAAAAAGAAGGAAAACTGCCAAAGAAAAAAAAAAGAAGAAGAAAACATGTTTTTGAAAAAAAAAAAAAGAGGAGAACACATTTCTGGAAATGAAAAGAAAAAAAGAAGAAGAAGAAGAAGAGAGATAACACGTTTTTGGAAAAGAAAAAAAAAGAAATTAGAAATTGAATATAAAAAAAGGAAGGGGGATCATTAAAAAAATCAAAAAGAAAAGGAAAAATGAGGGGAGACCACTTTGATGGGTCAAATAATATCCGTATAACGTAAGGGAATCCGTTAAACTGTCTAACAGGAGTGTGCCCCTTTTAAGAAAATTGATGATCCGTTATTTATGTGCGCGCGCGCGCGGGCGTGAATATTTAAATATACCCAAAATATTAATACGAACTAATACCATATTAAAAATTAATTAAATTTAAAAATACATAATCAATTTTATTGATGCAAACTAAATAAAAATTGTTTATTGATATTTTTTACACATTAAAACCCAAATAAAGATCCATGAAAATACATTTAAAAAAAATATTTCTTTTGATTTTTATTTTAATTTTAAAAAATATTAATATTTTTTATTTCTAGACCAGTCAAACCAGTTCACCTATTCATCCATGTTTAATCGGTTTTGACCGATTCGAATTAGATCAAATGCATTTTTTAAAATATAAGTAATCGAATCAGCCTAGTGACCGATTCGTGATTAAACTGGTCAGTTTGATCCGATTTTCAAAATCATGATTTACACGAGTGTTGTGGACTCGGGGTGAATTCGATGCTACATCCAGCCACATTGCATACCGCGGCTGGATCTTTGCCACGTGTATTTAGTTTTAAATTTTCTGTTTGTCTGACCCTGGTTAAATTCAACTGTTATGTAGTTATTTTGGTCAACTATCGGCTATTGACGTGGCAAGTATCGGCCAATTTATTTTTTTCCTGTAATTTTTTGTGAACTGAATAATGATTAATGGGCATTTCACCTAAATATTCGAATGCAGTGACAGTCCAGATCCCCCAATCGGCTTGACTGATTTTAAACCACAGCACCTGAATTTGTTTATTGGAGCCGCGGTGTTGGTGTTTCTTTAAGTTAGGGTTGTTACTAATAACCGATTTCTTCATTTATTTTGTCTATTTGATGTGAGTGTCGACCAAAATCGTAGGGGCTTTCATTGTTACTGAGCAAAGTTTGGATATGGTCTGCGCGCCATAAGGTTGGAATAGCGATAGTGTGGGTTTTTGTAGCGGCCGAGGAAGAAGGTATGTCTTGGTGAATAGCTTGGAAATATATGCATGAATTCTTATGTTTGTTTCTTGAATTTTATTGTGTATTTGGTAGACCCCAAAGCAGTAGTGTTTGATTTGGAATTTTGAATATGTTGAGATGATTATTATTGAGGCGGTGGTAGCACTCGCGATTGAATTGCGAAGTTTGAGGTGAATTTTCGCTGTCGAGGCAGTAGCAGTAGTGATTTGTTTTTCAATTCTAAGTTGATTTTTGATGAGGCAGCAGCAGCAGTAGTGCATCCACTTGTGAATTTGGAGCTGTTTTTTGTTGATGTAGAATGGAATTTTTGAAATGCCGCGCCCCAAATTCGGTCTGTATTCATGAGTTCATTTTCATTTTTATGAAGAGGTAATTATTTCCGAAATGGTGTTCAATCTAAATCTGTTTCCGTCATGTGAATCTGATGGTTGTGAGAAGGCTCCCACTTCACCCAAAATTGACAACAATACATCTAAAACAGAGGGTGATGATGGTTATGATGGGTGACAGATCTTTGGTTTACTCTCAAACCTATTGTGATGTATTTCAATATTTATAACTCGTGTCAATGCCTACAAGTGTACACGCATGTGATTGTAGATAAGATGATACGAGATCGATCCTCAGGGAAATGGAATAAAATTTAGACAACACAAATACCACGACGTGAAGAGAGCGAAATATATAGACGAACAATAAGGAGAGGGTGTGTTTTCTCAAACTCAAAATGCCAAACAAGAACAAAATAACATAAACATGTAATCAACAAGAATTATCAATATATTTTGCACTCAAGAGACAATACCAAACAAGGGAGAGCTTTGAAGATGATAAATAAGGTGAAACTCTAGGACATGACTACACAACACTCATATTGACCTACAATGTGGGAATACACATACATTTATGCAAAGTTCATAGATAGGAAGACCACGAATGTAGTAAGAGCATCTCTCGAATATCTCTTAAATTGCGAATGCGACAAAGATGGCTATCTCTAACGCATTCTAAGGTCGCACCTACAAAAGGCTCGAAGGGTCACATTTCCTTCCACATAATGACATTCGACTAAGAAGACAAATATGTAGATTCGATCCAAGCATGCTTATGATCACGGGATTGACTAGATGCAAGTGATTCATACATGTGATGTTAGTGAGATGGCCAACCAAACAACATCATTCAAGCCCTAGCATAGATCAAAATCTTGACAAAGCAATAACACACATATATATCCCAAATCATAGATCAATATTCACATTGGTTCACCACATCCTAGAGCCCTAAGGCTCTAGCCAACCATATTCACAATAAAATCAAGATTACATGAAGAGAAACAATAACCCATTCTAAATACAAGTCTAAGAAGAGAGAAGAAGTGATAAAACCCAATGTAGAATACTCCTTCTTCAATCCTATGGCTTGGATGCTCAAATGGATGTTGAATCTTCTTCCTTTATCTTGATCTTCAAAAATCCCTTCTCTTGCTAATTCTCCAAGTGATTTTCGTTCCTTTGGGTGTGTGTTGTTATGTTTTGAAATGCCCAAAAGATATATATATGAATGGACCAATAATTGAATGCCAAAAGTCACTTTTTATTTTCGTCTGTGCGGAACTCGACCCCAGGAACTCGCGTTTGAGGGTCGAGTTTGGAACAAAGGAAATCAGGTCTCTGAAGGCTCTGCAACACGGGATGTAGGTCGCGTTTTGGGGTCGCGTTTCGACTGAAGGCCGAGGCGCGACCCCAGTAACTCGCGCTTTGGACACGCGTTTCGCCTGAAGAAAATCGGCTCTCTGAACTGTCTGCAAAGCGAGCTTTCGGTCGCGTTTGGGGGTCGCGTTTTGGCTCAAGGCCGAGGCGCGACCCCAGTAACTCGCGCTTTGTGCTCGCGTGTCGCTGTGCTTTTGAAGCGCGACCCCCTGAAGTCGCGTTTGGGGGTCGTGTCTTCAAGTGATGGTCGTTCTCTTGCTCGTTTCTTCATTTTTCCATGCCTTGTGTATTCCTTGTTGATCCCATTATCAATTTGAATTTATTTTTGCTCTTTAGATCTCAAAAATTCCCTATATTGGCCACAATTCATTAAACAAAAGATTAAACAAAAATAAACAATATATACAACATATATACAAGATAACCAAGTGCAAAAGCACTCAAAATGAGTCCAAATGAGTGTAATTTATGCACTCATCAACTCCCCCAAACTTAAACATTTGTTTGTCCTCAAACAAAAACAAGAGTAGAAGGACAAGGTAATTGAGCAAATTGGAATCAATATGGCATTTTGCTTCAAAAATCAAAAGACAAAAGTTGCATAGATGATAGCGGCAATCAATCATAAACAAGATCATCAAAATCATCATGATACAATTTGCGAAGTTCAAACTCTCTCAAGGTTCAATAGACGCTCATTCTCGAGTGTATAGGCTAGAAGTGTATCGCTCAAGGTCGAGAGTGCACTAGAATTCTACCATATGCTTGCAAAGTGACTTCCATCTCCACTACTTAGTGTGTGTTCTCAACCAAGAATCATTAAGGTCTTTTGGGATTGTATTGAAGGCCTTTCGGAAGGGTAGGTATAAATTTGGCTAAGTGACTTCCCAACATTACCAATTTCCTTACCAAGCAAGTAGAACAATTCAAGTTCTCTTCTACCCTTATTTCTTCACAACCTAAATCTCCTTGAGATTTTCCAAATTTCTTTCAATATTTCAAACTTTCTTGTTTGTGATGTATATGTAGAACTATCTTTCTTTTGCTTCATTTTCAATTGTAAACAAGATGATTCATTTCTTTGTGTTCTTTTCTATCACAAGAATATTCATTGTTTTACCTTTTCCATTTTACAAGATTTCTCAAAAGATTTATTTGAAAAAGTTACCACGAATCTTGCCACTTATTCCATTCCCAACCCAACAAAATCAATAAACTAATTTCAAGGCTCAAAGCGCTTGCAAGGGATTAAATTTATATTGGAAGGATAAGAATTTGGATTTTTGATGAGGTTTAGACAACAAATGGCCTTAAATCATTTTCAAGAGATCAAACACACCAATGTAACCTCAATTAAGTCACAAAGCAAGTTCTAGAGAAACTTAGTGCACAATGAAGACCATTAATCACTCAACAAAGAAAAGATTTCACTCGTGTAATCTTTGGATCAAAATCTCCCCACGGTAAGTTTTTCCTTCCCAAATTGTACTTTTGAGACCTTAAAGAATTTTTCTTACAAAATCATACCATGACATCATGCTTTTTATCAAAATTTTGCAAAAAATTTTCAACAAAAACTCATGCTCATCAAGGATTGCCACTTCATCAATTATCATGTTCTCATAACCCCTGATTATTATTATAAGAACATACACCTGTTTAAGTCAAAACATCCCCAATCCACAATCATAAGGCAATTGAACAAAAACATAGATAAAATATCACATGCTCATGAAGCAAAACGGCATGCGATTTCATTATCTATCAACTACCATCATCCATACATTCCAATGAAAACTTAAAAATCCTAACATAATCCAAACATAAATAAAAACATAAGCATGCTCGCATGCTCCAATATCCGAAAGCATAAATAAATAAATAAGTCTTATGAAATAAAGCGGGTAAAAATGAGTAGAAAAGATCCTTGCCAACCACTACTACTCTCTCCCCCTCCCCCAAACTTATTTTAATCCAAGGGAGGAAATAAGTTTGGAGGCAAAAAGGTTGGTGGCAAGGGTTACTAACGGCTCAGTGGGGTGGATGTTGGTGGTGGTACGGGGACTGCTGTGAAGAGGATAACGGCATGAATTGTGAGGTCTGGAACTGCTGAAACTACTGAGATGAGGTAGCCATGAACTGCCCAGTCGGTATCTGTTGAAATTGCTAAGAGGAGGATGAGTGCGACAAAAACTGTCCAGTCGGAAATTGCTGCATCGACTGGAATGGCTGCTGCGGCTGGTAGGAATGTTAGGGATGTTGGGGTTTTTCGAATTGAACCACCGCAGGATCTAATTGGATGTTCATTAATCAGTGTTCATGCAAATCATAATTTTATGTAACATGCATGTTTATCACAGTCTAATCAAAAAGCATGCAAAGCAGATTCGATTATAATAAAGCGGAAGACATAGAAATAAATCTACTTACAAATCGATAGACGGTCTATGGACAAGATTAAAGATCTAATCTTGTTGTTGAATGAACACTGTATGGCGCCACCTAACACCTCAAAAAATCGAGCACCACAGATTCTACTCCAAGATCTTCTGTTGTATTCCCGGACTATATCTAGATTCAGAGTGGGCTGAAATCTACTAGATAGAATTGTGAAATCTGTGGATAACTTTGAGAGACAAAGAGGGGCTGATTTCCAATGAATAATTCATCATCTAATTTTGTGCCCCCCTCCCCTTATATATAGGGAGGGACGAAATTTCATGTTCCAGCCCTATTGGGCTGGGCCTCTATCTCAAGTTCAATATCAAGTCCACTATCAGTCAATTGGGCTACAACAGGGATCTAGAAGAATATTAAATTAGCCCACTAATTTATTTAATATCCAATATCCAATAAACCTAGGATAAAATTAAATAAATTAAGTTTTACTTTTATTCCACTAAAGAAGTAAAACTGACCTACCAATTTAATACATATTTACGAATATGCTTTCTCCTTTAGTCCAGCCATTCCCCGTGTTTAAGATATAATGTTCATTAATTAATTATGTAAGCCTCTGACAGCTATAATTAATTAACATCTAAAACCTTGAGTAGTACCACACAAGCTTTATTCATGTACGGAATAAATTCCACCTGCAAGGTTTCAACATGAACTTGTGCTTCCTCAAGAGAACATCATCAACCTGGCGCACCAGGACACAATGCTCATGCATACTGCTCGAGACATCATGTATACATTTTTATTACCCAAGATATCGAATTCGATCTACGAAAAGATCTTACTCATTGATAAATCAAAGTAATAAACAACGCACACATATGCTCGCCAATATCACATGAGTTCAGAACCTGAACTCTGTGGATCTTTATTCTCTTAGTAACTGGGTCAGAGACAGAGAATAGTATCCTATCGTGATCCTCCTCAATACACTAACCAGTGTACTAGAATAATCAGTTAATCAAGATAAACTAACTTATCAGATTATTCTACGGTGTACCGATGGTGTGTTCAGGACCATCTAAGCCGTGAGCTCTTTAATACATTACAAGGTTCTAATGATATGATCTTACCATGTGACTCCCCACACCATATCATCTACAATGTAAGTATAAGGAACATTGTATAAAACAATTATAGAACATAATCTAAAGGCAAACAGTGACTGCAATAACTTTCATTTCATATCATCATATCATCAGAAAAATATACAAAGACGAGTCTTCCAGTATACAAAACTAACAATCTCCCACTTATACTTGAAGCATGTCTTTTAAGCATAATAACTAACTGGCAAACTCTCCAATCTAAAACTATCAACTCAAACTGCGCTACCGGGTCTGCATCTCACTCCCATTTTCTCCACGTGACCATCAAAGGTCTTAGCCGTCAGGCTCTTCATGAATGGATCAGCCAGGTTGTCCTCAGATGCAATCTTGACCACTACCACGTCTCCTCTCTTAACGATTTCTCGTATAAGATGGTACTTTCTCTCTATGTGTTTACTTGCCTTGTGGGCTCTGGGTTCCTTCGAATTTGCCACTGCACCAGAGTTATCACAGTATATCGTGATAGTCTTAAGCAAATCAGAAACCACGCCCAAGCCCACTAGGAACCCGCGGAGCCAGACAACCTCTTTTGCAGCCTCAGAGGCAGCTACATACTCAGCTTCCATGGTGGAATCCGCAATGCATTTCTGCTTAATGCTCCTCCATGCGATGGCTCCACCTCCTAGTGTAAACACATAGCCTGAGGTAGACTTACTCTGATCTTTGTCGGATTGAAAATCTGAGTCCGTGTAACCCAAAGGTACTAGACTATCAGAGCGGAAAACCAACATGTAGTCTCGAGTCCGTTTAAGGTACTTGAGAATGTTTTTGACCGCAGTCCAGTGACCTTGTCCAGGGTTAGACTGATATCTGCTTACCATGCCAACGGCATAGCATATATCAGGCCTAGTGCATAGCATAGCATACATCAAACTTTCCACAGCCGAAGCATATGGTACTTTCTTCATTTCCTCTATCTCAGACTGTGTTTGGGGACACATTTTCTTGGATAGATGAATTTCATGCCTGTAAGGTATAAAATCTTTCTTGGAATCTTGCATGCCAAATCCAGCTAGCACTGTATCGATATAAGTCACCTGGGACAAACATAACATCCTTTTCTGGTGATCTCGAATGATCTTGATGTCAAGGACATGTCCGGCTTCACCCAGATCCTTCATATCGAACTGCTCGGACAGCCACACCCTAATGTTTGACAACGCCTTCTTACTGTTTCCAATAAGCAAGATGTCATCAACATAAAGTACGAGGAATGCCACCACGTTTTCGTCACATTTCTTGTACACACAGCTCTCATCCGGATTTTGCACGAATCCATATGACTGGATAACCTCGTCAAATCAGATGTTCCAAGACCTCGATGTCTGCTTAAGTCCATAAATGGATCTCTTAAGCTTACACACCAAGTGCTCTTGACCCTTAGCAATGAATCCCTCTGGTTGTTTCATGTGAATGTTTTCCTCAAGGCTTCCGTTTAGGAAAGCCGTCTTGACATCCATCTGCCAGATCTCATAATCCAAATGAGCGGCAATAGACAAGAGAATCCGGATTGACTTAAGCATGGCTACCGGTGAAAAGGTTTCCTCATAATCAATCCCTTCTTTCTGAGTATACCCTTTTGCCACCAATCTAGCTTTAAAGGTTTCAACCTTCCCATCAGATCCCCTCTTGCACTTGTAGACCCACTTACAGCCAATGGGTTTTACCCCATCTAGTAGTTCTACAAGTTCCCAGACTTTTGTGATCCATAGATCCAATCTCAGACTCCATTGCAGTTTTCCAAGAATCTACATCTTTATCTCGAATTGCCTCGTCATAGGTCCTGGGATACAATTCATTGAGACCCTCTGGGAAATCTGAAGCCTCTCCCAAACCAATGAATCTATTAGGTTGGCGTACAACCCTCCCACTGCGACGAGGTAGTTCCTGTACTTCTGTGACACGTTGTGCAGTGTTTGGTGGTTCCTCTTCTTGTACAACCGGTGTAGGATTCGATCCACCCCTTAACTCCTCAAGGATGATGTGACTCCTTAGTTTGTGGTTTATGACATAGTCTTCCTCTAAGAATCGAGCATTGGTGCTAACAATGATCTTCTGATCCTTAGGACTATAAAACAAACCACCTTTTGGTTCCTCTAGGATATCCAACGAACAGCCTTACATCAGTACGAGGAGCCAGCTTATCAGCTTCCTTGTCCAACACGTGTGCTGGGCTACCCCAAATCCGAATATGGTTCAAACTGGGCTTTCGTCCAGTCCATAATTCTGTGGATGTAGCAGGAACTGATTTTGATGGAACCAAGTTAAGAATATAAGCTGCCGTTTCCAGGGCATATCCCCAGAACGAAATAGGCAACTCAGAATAACTCATCATCGATCTAACCATCTCTAACAATGTACGATTCCTTCTTTCCGCCACGCCATTCTACTGTGGCGTTCCAGGTGCAGTCAACTGGGATGTAATCCCACTCTCTGCCATATAATCCCTAAATTCACTTGAGAGGTACTCGCCACCACGATTAGAACGTAGTGACTTGATACTTCTACCTGTTCGTTTCTCCGCTTCTGCCTTAAACTCTTTGAATTTCTCAAAGCATTCAGACTTGCGACGTAACATGTAGATATAACCGTATCTAGAGTAATCATCAATGAGAGTGATGAAATACTCGAACCCTCCTCGAGCTTGAACTGACATAGGGCCGCATAGGTCAGAGTGAATCAAATCTAATAGCCCTTCGGATCTATTTCCTTTTGACTGGAAAGGACGCTTGGTCATTTTACCTTCCAAATAGGATTCACACAAAGGAAACGATTCCAGTACCAAAGAAGACAATGGTCCATCATTTACAAGCCTTTGTATCCTCTTAAGGTTAATAAGACCTAGCCTTAGATGCCAAAGATAGGTTTGATTTAATCTCGAAAGTTCTTTTGTTAGGGTTTATGATCGATGTATTCAACTGTTGTCTATGCATAGTGTTTTCAGTTGGTTTAAGAAAGTATAAGTGTCCATCCAATGTGCCAGAACAGATAAAATGTTTACCACTAAAGATAACTACTTTGTTATCAAAAGAAACAGAATATCCATCCATAATCAGTTTAGAAAC
Organism: Perilla frutescens; assembly: GCA_026008535.1. NCBI lineage: Eukaryota > Viridiplantae > Streptophyta > Magnoliopsida > Lamiales > Lamiaceae > Perilla > Perilla frutescens. The sequence goes on from BRKX01000012.1 coordinate 39,583,304, forward strand.
TGAAACCAAGTTTCGCCTAAAACCAGGCACATAAAGACAATCTTTCAAAACCAAAGTTCTATCACTACTGAAAGGTAAAACAACGTTTCCCACTGCAACAGCCGTCACTCTCGTAGCATTGCCCATGTAGACGGTGATCTCATTCTCACTAAACTGTCTTTTTACCAGGAACTCTTGTAAAGACATGCAAACATGATCAGTAGCTCCAGTATCTACTACCCATGACTGGGTAGAACAAGTTGCTAAACATGTTTCCACAACCAAAGTGTGAGATGTACCTCTCTTCTTCATTGCTAAGTGGCGAGCCGAGCGGTTCTGATAACCAAAGAGCTCCTTAAGGTTGAGCATGACATCATAAGCAGTCTTCATAGTCTGATGCTGATGTTGCAACACATTCGACATGGAAGCCAGAATGTAGCAGCGCGCTATCTCATCAGACTTGACCCACTTGTCATACACAGCCCTTTGGGCTTCGTCAGAACCCTCATCTGGCTTGTCAGGACATACCTCTTCAAGTACAAACTTGTGTCCCTTAGCAACTAGAACTAGGTTAAGGTTACGAATCCAGTCATTGTAGTTTTCACCGACAAGTTTGTTTTCTTTGAGGATTGAGGACAGATTGGAGAGTGCCATTGATGATATGAAATAACTGAAATTAAACATGCAGTACAGTCACATAACACGTTTAGGATAAATAGTATATAATCGAAAGCCTCATAAAAATTATATACTTTTCCACCGACACTTTAAAAACGTCTTTTATAAGTCACGATAGTGTGGACGTTTATAAAATCCATTCTTAAATAGGTTAAACCTTTAATTTGCCTCCAGTTGAGTTTCCTTACAACAAGCAAATTAATAGCCGGATTAAACACGGTCATGTAATCGTCTAACTGATAAGCTACAATCGTGTGGACGTTTATCAATAAATTACATCTAACTGTGCACACCATTATCTTCGCACCAAGAGCACTATTCGAATTTAACCGCTCCAGATGGAAGAGTCAGTTAGTCCTAATATTATTCTACAGCTATCCATTTAGGAGATTTAATTTCTAGAGAAATCTGTGATATGGCACATCCGATATGGAGGAAGACCGATGTCAACGCGCATGCACATCACTTCTCAATTAAACTAGATTTTAATGGAGACCGTATGAGATTTCTACATACTTTGGTATAAATCTGTCCCACTTAATTATTTATGTTTGAGGTTTCATTTTATCCCATTATCGAACATGTAAACATCACATAAAATGATAAACATCCATTGCATGCTTCAACATAATAAGCAACAGTAATATTCCAACTATCATGGCTTATATCTCATGTTGATTGATGAGATAAAACTGGAAAGTCAGCTCCGGAACAGGCTAGGAACCGCCGCCCCCTTCACCGCACCTCGCCGAAAAACCTAGCTCCATTTAGAGTTTCGGGACGTGAACCGGTGAACCTTCCTTTTTGGTGCTGAACCACTTTCCTTCTTTTGAGTTGATCTCCGATCTTTATTCAATACAGACTATCTATTCCGAAAGGAAAAATCTAATATTGCTAGAATAAAAAATACTACTAAAAAACTCAGTCTAACAGCTTTATATCTATTATATTAAACCAACGTAAAATAAAACCTAGACCTAATCCATGGATTTTCTCATGGATTAAAATCACGTAGCCAAACCGGCATACGACCAACATCCATTCAACATAAACATACATCACATAAAATAAAGGAGCCATGATAGTTGGTAAACCTGCAAATAAACACAGTCTACAAAACCAACAATCATGTATTATATGATCCACATAAAATAACATATGATATCTATGCATGAATATTAAATAATATTCAAATTTTACAATTAATTAAATTAATTAATTCGATATTATCTACAAGATAAAAATTGGAAATTAAAATAATTATCCACCAATTTTAATCTTGTATTTTCGAAAATATCCTTAAAATAAATCTGGAAATTATTTATAATTATCCACCAAATTTATTTAATATTTTCTAACCACCCTAATTAAATAATAATTGGATATATTGATATAAATCAAAAATCTAATCCAAATATTATCCATAAGAATCTAAATCTTTAAAGATAAAGTTTGGAGATTTGATTCCAATCCAAAATCTTTCAAAACCTATCCAAAATTAAATTCTTATCACAATTGGATTTTGATAATTATTTGTATATATCCAAAAACCACCTTATCCAATTTTAATTACATAGATTTCGAAAATATCCAAATAATAAATCTGGAAATTTGATCCACTTCAAATTCTTCCAAATTTAATATTCTATTTTCAAATCTATCTAGATTAAAATTAGGTAAATTAAGATATATATCAAATAACATCAAATCTTTAATCCAACAACCAAATTTTTGATCCACATTAATTAATAAATCTGGAAATTTGATTTTCATCAAAATCTTCTCCAAATTAATTTATTAAAAATCGAAAATTACACTATATTTCACATTTGGAAATTTTGACATTAATCAAAAAACTATTCCAAATTATATAGATATAGGTTTCAAAATTTTCAAGAATAAAAATCTGGAAATTTTGATCCACTTCAAAAATTACCAAATTTAAAATTCTAATTTCAAACCTATCTAGATTAGAATTAGGCAATCTTTGATACACATCAAAAATCACCAAATCCAAATCTAACCATCAAAAATTTCAAACCCTATCCAAATTAAATCTGGAAATTTTGATGTAGATCAAAAATCCATCCAAATTTAATTATAGTGTTCGAAAATTTTAACACAAAATTAGGGAATTTTATAACATCAATTTTCGAAAAAATTGATCTTCAAATTTTTGAAAATTATGAGACAAGAATCTGGAAATTTGAAGACCATCAAATATCATCCCAAATCTACATCTCATCATGATCGAAAATTCCAACAATTTAAAACTAGAATTTTCGAATTCAATCCAAAAATTCTTCCAAGTCTTGAATACCATAAAAATCGAAATACATAGCCAATTAAATCTGAAAATTTAAACACCATAAATTCATCATCAAATTTAATCATGTGGTTTGACTTTTATACTTGAATTAATCCTAGAACAGTGCCAAAACCCGCTTTGATACCAGTTGTTGGGGTTTTTTCGAATTGAACCACCGCAGGATCTAATTGGATGTTCATTAATCCGTGTTCATGCAAATCATAATTTTATGTAACATGCATGTTTATCACAGTCTAATCAAAAAGCATGCAAAGCAGATTCGATTCTAATAAAGCGGAAGACATAGAAACAAATCTACTTACAAATCGATAGACGGTCTGTGGACAAGATTAAAGATCTAATCTTTTTGTTGAATGAACACTGTATGGCGCTACCTAACACCTCAAAAAATTGAGCACCACAGATTCTACTCCAAGATCTTCTGTTGTATTCCCGGACTGTATCTAGATTCAGAGTGGGCTGAAATCTACTAGATAGAATTGTGAAATCTGTGGATAACTTTGAGAGACAAAGAGGGGCTGATTTCCAATGAATAATTCATCATCCAATTTCGTGCCCTCCTCCCCTTATATATAGGGAGGGGCGAAATTTCATGTTCCAGCCCTATTGGGCTGGGTCTCTATCTCAAATTCAATATCCAGTCCACTATCAATCAATTGGGCTACAACTGGGATCTAGAAGAATATTAAATTGGCCCACTAATTTATTTAATATCCAATATCCAATAAACCTAGGATAAAATTAAATAAATTAAGTTTTACTTTTATTCCACTAAAGAAGTAAAACTGACCTACCAATTTAATACATATTTACGAATATGCTTTCTCCTTTAGTCCAACCATTCCCCGTGTTTAAGATATAATGTTCATTAATTAATTATGTAAGCCTCTGACAGATATAATTAATTAACATCTAAAACCTTGAGTAGTACCACACAAGCTTTATTCATGTACGGAATAAATTCCACCTGCAGGGTTTCAACATGAACTTGTGCTTCCTCAAGAGAACATCATCAACCTGGCGCACCAGGACACAGTGCTCATGCATACTGCTCGAGACATCATGTATACATTGTTATTACCCAAGATATCAAATTCGATCTACGAAAAGATCTTACTCATTGATAAATCAAAGTAATAAACAACGCACACATATGCTCGCCAATATCACATGAGTTCAGAACCTGAACTCTGTGGATCTTTATTCTTTCAGTAACTGGGTCAGAGACAGAGAATAGTATCCTATCGTGATCCTCCTCAATACACTAACCAGTGTACTAGAATAATCAGTTAGTCAAGATAAACTAACTTATCAGATTATTCTACGGTGTACTGATGGTGTGTTCAGGACCATCTAAGTCGTGAGCTCTTTAATACATTACAAGGTTCTAATGATATGATCTTACCGTGTGACTCCCCACACCATATCATCTACAATGTAAGTATATGGAACATTTCATAAAATAATTATAGAACATAATCTAAATGCAAACAGTGACTGCAATAACTTTCATTTCATATCATCATATCATCAGAAAAATATACAAAGACGAGTCTTCCAGTATACAAAACTAACAAGGGAGTCATCTGCTGGTGCTGAGATGGGGTGTAGGGCTGCTGTTGTGACCCAGACCCGGTGTTCATTCCCCTGAAGAGCCCGGTAGGTCCTGAATGTCGGATTGAAATGAGCCCATGTTGTTAGCTAGACCCCTAATGTCCCCTCTGAGGCCCGTGAATCTCTCGTCAATGTCCGTCTGTATGGCATGAAATCCATCGTCTACGCTGGACTGAATCTGTCCCATCCTGCCATACATGTCATGTCGGATATCATCGAACCTCGTGTACATGTCCTGCCTTAGTGCGCCGAATTCGTCGTGCACGTCACTCCTCCAATGTTGCATGGTCTCATCCAGGGAAGTCATGTACCCATCCAATGCGTTAAAATGACCAGCAATTTGTTCTTCCGTGTACCGCCGGCCTCGTCTAAATGTGGTTGTGGAAGATCCATCTCCCTCATTGTCACCACCGGCCTCTCCTTGGTCCTCAATGGAGGCTCGAATCCCCCTTGGTATTCCAGCTGCAGCAATAGCCACCAAGTGAGCTATTGTTTCCATCTTCCAATTTGCCCTCTCTTGATAGTTCGACACATGAGTGAGTGCCGTGTTGGGTAGTGGGAATGTTCATCTAGCTCTCATGTTCAGCAAATATGTGTTCAAATCTGAGCTCAGGATTTTCACATTCCTCAAATAGTTGAGGTTCAGCAGCCTCGATCCTTTATTATCAAGATAGCACTCAAGATCGATGTTGAAGTGTTCAGCAATCGGAGTGATCATTCCCCCAATGCAAATGTGTCCGCTGTCAAGATGTGATTGCCTATACAGCTGCTCCATGAGGAAAGCACCAAAGTTCAGGTGGACCCCATTTAACATGGCCCATAGTACAAACAACTCTGAAGTCCTCAACCCGCTATTTTCTCTTCGAGCAAAAACTGTGTTTGCTAAGATGCGGTGTAGGTATCTGAAAACCGGATTAGGCATTGCAGATGCCTTTGCCATGCTGGAGTTGTACTTTTCTGTGTCCGACTCCGTGAGGCATAAGAGGCGGTAGGCTATATCTTGATTGTATTCTCGAGGCTGGTGATAGATACCATCAGTAGGAGCATCAAAAATCTCATTCAGTTGGTCCACTGTGAGCTCGCGGTCTGCATTACCCATCCGGAAGGTACATTTGACATGCCCCCTTCTTGTCATCCTTTTCATCTTGAATGTGCTCAACAACTCTCTAACCAAAAGAGGGAATGTTTGGCAGTTCCTATCCATGGCTTGGAGCCATCCCATTTGGTCCAAAAGTCGGCACACGTCACCCTGGATCCCGAGAGCCTCACATGTCTCACGGCACATAAACCTTGTCGTAACAAGGTTAACATTGAAAAGTCTGTGCCAATTTTCTAAAAATTCATCGCTTTCGAGGTAAATCCGAAATCTCATCAGGTGACTCACCGCTAAATCCTCATCTTGTTCTTCCTCGTCAGCCTCGACCTCGGGATCGGATTCAGTTTCGGGTTCGGCTCTTCTCGAAGATTTTCTACCTCTTCTTGGCATTTTTGATGTGCGGGGGTGGTACCTACAAAAGATTTGAACAAGGTTTAGGCAAGAGAGTAGAACTCATTGGCACAATGTCAACAAAGTATAAAGTGATTAAAGCATATGACAATATCTTAACATATTCACTTTAAAACTTTGTTGCATATAAAGTTTCCAACCCACATTAAGCAACTCATGCTTTCGATGGTTGTTCATTCGTCAAAACCATCCATATTACCAACAACAATGCATAAAATAAAGAGCACAAATTTATCTTGACACAAGAGGCATAAAGCCATGTGTGACAATATCAACTACCAATCAAGACAAAAAGTGTTTTCTCCAACCCAAACATTGTTCCAACATGCTCCATTTTTCTCTCCATACTTTATACAACCTTAGTGCACCATACCAAATTCAATAATGAGACCAATTTAGGCAAAAGAGAGGTTTGAGATAGATATGACAATGTCAACAGCTTCATAGCAACATTTCAAACATGCTATATTCATCAATGTTCTCTTCATTCCAAAAAATCCAAAAGCCATGGTTAATGCAATAAGGTATGTTTATTCAATCATAAAACATTTCAAAGATCAAATGGCCATGTTTATTTTCAATCAAAATCAATATTCTTGCATCTCAAATTAGACAAGTTAAATTCCCACTAAATCAATGTAAGCATCATTTATCAAACAATTTTTAGGGAATATTATAAACACAATATGCAAGGATATTGTAAATACAATCATATTTTGACCAAGGATTACCACAATAAGGCAATGATATCTACAAAAACCAAACAATTTAATCATTCATGCCCCATTTCAGATTTTCATCATGAATCCACGTTTAATGCCCAAAATCACAAACAAATTTCATCACTCCAACATGAATAGAGTCCTATTTTCCAAACATGTCTCACAACAACATCCCATTATCATGATTCGTAAAATTCTTTCACATGGAAGAGAAATTGGAGGATGCCCATGCTCAATTTCTCAACTTCTCAACAAATATTGTATACCCATTCCATAATCATGCTAGCAATTCCATTGTTCATCATAAATGAGCACAACTTGAGCATTATCCAAAGAAATTTCATTTATTCAAAACTTTAGGGCATAAACATGAAAAATCCCCAAATCTTTTGCATAGAACAAATGTAAAAATTTAAATCAACATGCTAATACATAATGTAGATGGAAACATGGATCTAATGGAGAGAATTTACCTTGGATGTGTAAAGGAGATGGTTGGAAATTTTGTGTGTGTGAAAGTGGGTGAGAGTGAGTGAAACGGGTGTAAAAATGAATGTAAAGTGTGAGAAATAGATATAAAAACCCCTTCCGCACTTCGGCGAAACGCGACAGGGGTCGCGCTTTGCAGTCGCGTCGTGGCCTTGCTTGGAAATGCGACCAGGGTAAGTCGCGCTTGGAAGTCGCGTTTTAACTGAACAAGTTCGTGGCTCTGAAAGCTCTGCAACACGACTTATGGCTCGCGTTTCTGAGTCATGTTTTTCCTTCGGTGTGAAACGCGACCCTGGGTAGTCGCGTTTGCTGCTCGCGTTTCAACTACGTGCCAAAACGCAACCGAGGAAGTCGCGTTTCGTACTCGCGTCTTCAGTTTCTTTGGATTTTCGAGCATTTCTGGGATCTTTCTTCATACTATGTACATTCCCAAACGTCGACACCATTTCCTACAACATTTTACTACAAAAACATAAATTCCTTCAACAGAAATAAAAGATGCAAACTAATTAAGTTAACTTATGCAATCAAACTGATTTATTTAACTAGGCAATTGAAACATAGAGAAACATAGATAAAAAAGACTTAAAATAATGAAAACTTAAAACCTATTGGGTTGCCTCCCAATTAGCGCTTAATTTATCGTCGTGAGCTCCACGGGATACGGGTCTTCAAAGATTTTTCAAATGGAGGACAAACACTCAGGCTTGCTCCTCCGCATTGTAGAACTTCTTCACTCGTTGCTCATTGACAACAAATAGGCTCCCGTCCTTGGCTTGCAACTCCACTGCTCCATTCTCGAAGATCTTTGAGATGAAGTAAGGACCTCCCCATTTTGTTTTGAGTTTCTCGGGAAACAACCTCAACCTTGAGTTGAAAAGCAACACGGCATCACCGGGCGCAAGTTCTTTCTTTCTTAAGAACTTGTCATGATAAATTTTGGTCCTCATCTTGTAGATGGAAGAATTTTCGAAGGCCTCAAGCCTAAATTCATCGATTTTATTCAAACGGAAAATTCTTTCTTTTTCTGACATCTCAAAGTCGAGATTGAGTTTCTTGGTGGCTCAATATGCCTTGTGAGTGAGCTCGATTGGAAGGTGACAAGATTTCCCAAATACTATTTGATAGGGAGACATCCCCAAGGGAGTCTTGTAGGCCGTTCGATAGGCCCATAATGCTTCATCAAGATGGCTCGACCAGTCCTTCCCGTTTGTCTTCACCACCTTTTGGAGGACTTGTTTAACCTCTCTATTTGCAAGCTCGGCTTGTCCATTGGCTTGTGGGTGGTAGGGAGTCGTCACCTTATGCTTTACTCCATGCCGTACTAGAAGGCTGGTCATCCACTTATTGCAAAAGTGAGTGCCACCGTCACTAATTAAGGCTCTTGGAGCCCCAAATCTTGTCAAAATATTCCTTTGAAGGAATTTAAGCACAATCTTCGAATCATTAGTCTTGGTTGTAATTGCTTCAATCCATCGTGAGAGATAATCAACCGCCAAGAGTATGTAGAGATTTCCTTTGGACATCACAAACGGCCCATGAAATCAATCCCCCAAACATCAAACAATTCCACTTCAATAATTGCACTCATCGGCATCTCATCCTTCTTCGAAATCGAGCCCATCTTTTGGCACCGTTCACATGTCTTCACAAACTCTTCACAACTTTTAAAAATGGAGGGCCAATAGAACACGCTTTGTAGAATCTTCCTAGCGGTCCTATTGGAAGCAAAATGGCCTCCACATGGAGAATCGTGACATGCCTTTATTATTTCATTCCATTCTTCCTCCGGCACACATCTTCGAAGGATGGAGTCGGTACACCTCTTAAAAAGATAAGGTTCCTCCCATATGTAGAATTTTAGATCATGGAAAAACTTATTCCTTTGGTAACTCTCCATCTCCATGGGTTTCACTTTGGCAACTAGAAAGTTGACAATATCTGCAAACCATGGAACCTTTGTCGATGCCGACATGATTCTCTCATCGGGAAAGCTTTCGTTGATTGGCCTCTTGGTCTCCTCTTCTCCTTTCATATGGTCTAGCCGAGACAAGTGATCCGCCACCACATTCTCACATCCTTCTCTATCTTTGATCTCCACATCGAACTCTTGGAGTAGAAGAATCCATCGGATAAGCCTTGGCTTTGCATCCTTCTTGGCAAAAAGATGCCTCAAAGCAGCGTGGTCGGTGTGCACAATTGTTCAGGCCCCAATGAGATAGGGCCTAAACTTGTCGAATGCATAGACGACCGCCAAGAGTTCTCTTTCTGTGGTGGTGTAGTTGACTTGAGCGGGATCCAAAGTTCTACTCCCATAGTAGATGACTCGGAAGAGTTTGTCCTTCTTTTGGGCAAGAGCGGCTCCTACCGCTATCTCGCTTGCATCACACATCACTTCAAAAGGCTCACTCCAATCAGGTGTGATAAGCACGGGTGCCGTGATTAGGGCCTTCTTCAACGTCTTAAAAGCCTGCAAACAATTAGAATCAAAATCAAATGCAATGGCTTTTTCAAGTAGACGACAAAGAGGTTTAGAAACTTTAGAAAAATCTTTTATAAAGCGTCTATAGAACCCAGCGTGTCCCAAGAAGCTTCTAACTCTCTTTTCATTTGTTGGTGGAGGTAGCTTTTCAATGGCCACTATCTTGGCCCGGTCCACCTCTAAACCTTCACCGGACACCTTGTGTCCTAGAACAATGCCATCTCTCACCATGAAGTGGCATTTCTCCCAATTGAGCACTAGATTAGTATCCTCACATCTCTACAGAACTTGTGTTAAATTATCAAGACATATATCAAATGAATCACCAAACACAGAAAAGTCATCCATAAACACCTCCATGATGTTTTCAATCAATCCATGAAAGATGGACATCATGCACATTTGAGTGTAGATTATGCACTCATCAATGGGGCTGGGGAAATTGGGCATGAGATTGAGAGCAGATTGGAACCGGGTTCTTTGGTTAAGGACATTGATCAGACCTATGCATTGTATTGTGAGTATGCACGCTGTAAGGGGTTTAGCGTAAGGAAAAGTTGTCAAAAATATTTTGATAATTCATCGGAGATTCGGATGAAAGTTTTTAATTGTTCGTGTGAAGGTCTACCTGATAATAAGAGATCAAATGGTAGGCTAGCTGTTTATAAGAAACAGGTGACAAGGAGCAATTGTAAAGCAAGGCTTCGTGTTATGCGCGAACGAGATGGTTCTTGGACAATTTTTGTGTTTAAGAAAGTTCATAACCATGAATTGGTGAACTCGGATCAAAGCTATCTATTGCGCTCAGTGAGAAAACTATGTAATGTGAAGAAATCAATTTTGGAAGATCTGCATTCCGCCGGCATACCTGTGACGCATGCTTGTAAATTCATGGAGTGAGAGAGTGGCATGAGACAGAATGTTGGATTCACCCGGACGGATGCATACATACATCTTGGGCGCAAGAAGAATGAGATCAAGGTGGAGGATGGAGATTCAAATGCTTTGCTCCAATTTTTCATGGAGAAGTCGAATAAGGAGCCTTTCTTCTTTTGGAAGGTGCAACTAGATGTTGAGGGTAAGCTTGTGAATTTTTTCTTTCGAGACTCTCGGTGTCCCATTGATTACGAATACTTTGGAGATGTAATATCCTTCGACACTATATACAAAACCAATAAATACAACTTGGTATGTGCACCCTTTATTGGTTTTAATCACCATTTCCATAATGTGATGTTTGGTTTAGCTTTTTTGTCCGATGAGACAACAAAAACATTTGAATGGTTGTTTGGTGCATTTCTTGAGGCGATGTACGGAAAGAAGCCTGAAGTCATCTTCTCCAACCAATGCCAGGCCCTTATGAATGGTGTTAACTACACCTTTAAAAGTGCGGTGCATCGTTTGTGTCAATGGCACATTAATCAGAATGCCCCCTCACATTTTGGGTCGTTAAATGGGAATACCGAGTTCAAGAAGTTATGGAATCATTATATGAATGGTTGTGAGACCGAAGAGGAGTTTGAGGAGGTATGGCAGGAACTAATTCATACGTATGAGTTGACTGGTAATAGATGGTTCCGAAACATGTATAATTTGAGAACTAGATGGTCTTCCGTGTTCACCAATGATCGGTTTTCAGCCGGTTTGCATGCTACATCCAGGAGTGAGGTGACTAACAGAATTTTGAAAGAATTAGAAACTAGAAGCAATACTTTGTACAAGTTCGTCATTTGCTATTGTGAAGTGCAGAATGAATGGCGTTTGAGGGAGAATGCTGAGGATGCTCTTTGTTGTGGAATTCCTGGGCAATTTCTGGAGAACAACCCTTTGTTAACACATGTTGCAAGAGTATACACGCGTAATATCTATAAGATCTTTGAGTACGAAGCTCATCATTCAATGAATACGAAGATCATTGACCAACCACACTATTCAAACAGTGAACTTGTGTTCGAGATCAGCTCTAGTGCTTTGTCGGATAGGACAAGGTGTGTTTCCTTTAACAAGGAAACCCATGACATTTCATGTACTTGCCGTATGTGGGAGTCGAAGGGAGTCTTTTGCCGCCACATATTCAAAGTGTTGTATTTGATGAATGTTGAAGTTATTCCTGAACAATACATACTTAGAAGATGGACGAGAGAGTGCAAACGCAGATGCATTCCCGGTGTGAATTATGTTTCCCGAGTATCTGTTAATGATAATTTATCAGGTCTAGTCTTTGTAAATAATGTTATGTGGTTAACATATGACCTGGCATACCAATTAAAGGGAGATGGTCAAAGCAGGTCCCGAATGTAAAAGTCTCTGTTTGAGATGCGACAAAAGTTGTTGAAGGATTATGAAATGAGAACTCTCCAACCGGAAAAGAGCCCAGCCAATGGCACACCTCTCCGGAAGATAAGGAACCCATCTCCCGTGAAAAGTCGAGGGAAGTGCGTTCGTCGAACGTGGAGAAAGAGCAAGTTAAAATGCCCTAAAGGAGAAGGTTAGTCGTGTGTGTCTTTGCGCAGATCGCTTATTTGAGTTTGGAATTAATAGCATGCACTTCATCATAGTTGAATTCTGAGCAGGTGCAAAGATGAAAGATCATAGTCCGGTCGTCGACTCAAGCACTGAATTTGAAAACTCTTTGCAGAGTCCCAATGATTATTGGCCTGAATTTTGTCGAGTAAGATTGGAGGTTTAATTTGTTGTCTGTGTTAATTTTCTTTCGACAAAATATTTAAGGTATTTCCATATGAATTGCAGGAATTTAACTCGCAGCCATCCCGTTTGAATTCAATGACGATAGACGTCGATGACAATCATGACAGTAAGGTGGTGAGAGCAATGGTTTCACCCTTGCTTGGTTGATTTTGATTTATGCTTGAAAATATTAGACATCTATATAATTTAATATATATATATATATTGATATATATGACATGTTGATGAATAACAAAATATGTCGCCGTGAAGTGCATTTCATTTATGCTACATTTTGGAAGTTGAAATGTGGGTATAAATTAAGAGCTTAATGTATAATGACCAAATTTTGTTTTTATTTTTTTATGCACTTACAAGAGCACATGGAAAGTAGATTTGACAACAGCATGCCTTATGTTTGGCTTTAAGAGATGGTCACGGGGTCTGCAATTTTAGTTGGTGATTTTTTGTTTGTTTTATTGTACATGATGGGATTCTACATTAAGGGTTACTATTACAAATGTGATGTTACAATTATTGCATGACTCTATATATACATTTATATGTTGTGATAAATATTGAAGCAAAGCATAGTCAATTATGGCTGCACCCAATCCAATTTCGCAAGATGATACTTTTTTGTTGGGATGTGGTCTCGAGAGGTTGAAAGGGTGGTTCTTTCGAAGTTGGATTTTGAGCAATGGAATAATAATTGGATTGTAGGAGACATTGAAAACAATAAGCAGGTTCTTCGATTAGTTCGGGATGAGGTAAATGAAGAGTTGGGCGTCGACATATCTTTTCCATCCTATTTAGCCAAATTGGAGGAATGGGAAGAGCGTTACCACCAATTCAAATGGCTTATCTCCCGGCCCGATGTTTTCTATTACCCACATGATAACACTGTGGAGGCATCTCTTGATGTTTGCATTGTAATCTTAAGGGTATAAATTAAGTTGTGCATTTACACGCCTTTTTTAATATACTTACATCTTTTAATTTTTTGCGATGTGCAGATACGACCCAACTTGCTAGTGTATAGGCCTAAAGGGGAACCTTGTTGGGAACAGATGAGAGTTTTATTCCGAGAGACCATCATTTTATCCGATACGCATTCTAGGGGCAATGCTCGAAGCGGTGATCGGTCTCACAATGAATGCGTGAGCGAAGTTGTGAATCAACTAAATGCATCAAATCAAACATATAAATCTAATGACAGCCCGTCTCAAATAGAAAGCCGCTCCCAAAGGTCCTCATTTCGTGCCCATTCTCGATCGAGAGGCGGAAATTAATGTTTGAATAATTTGTATTTATGTAACTTTATTTTATTGCTTTAGCTTGAGGGATGACCTTTCCCTAGGGATATATCTATATCCTGAATTCGGTTGACAAATAAAAGCATTTGTCTATGTAATAAAAGAATCCTTCTTGTCTCATGTTTTTGTTCTTTAGTTCTTGTTTTTTGGTGGGCAAAGATTCTTATTCATCTATATTAATCCCATAGACCCCCCTGCTTCTGTGTAGAGGACAATTTTCTCCAAATTAATAACTATCTGCATATAAATCTATATATGGGGGATTTTACAAATTTCTACGACAGCATTTGGACGAGAGAACTAGAAGACAGATTCATCGAAGAGGCACTGGCTGCTAAAAAGAATGGAAGGTGGCAGGTGAGTCCCAACTGGCGTAATCCGGCCTTCATTGAACGCATTGCCCCTCTTCTGAATGAAGAATTCGGCATAAGTATTCCAAAATCATTTTATGCCGAGAAGGTTGGTTGCCTGTTGGAGCGACAAAATAATTTTCAATTCATAATCTGGCCACACGCATGTGTACTGGCATAAGAGAATGAACGAAATCTCATATATGTCGAAAGAAATCTTTACCGAGCTAGCTACGGTGAGTGAATTAATCTCTAGTCACTTTTTAAATTAAGTTTTCTGTACATCCTCTAAGCCTCCTGTTACTTTTGGCCAGCTAACGCCGCTGGCGCATGCTTACAAAGAGAAGGGTGAGCCACAATACCTAAAGTTGTGTGCCCTGTTCGTAGATGAGTAATACAAGAACTCATGCTTGTATGCATAATAATAAGTGTACCTCCTTATGTTGTATAAAGTGATAGAGAATGTTGTTATGTTATTAATAATATTTCCAGTTGGTATAACAGATATGACTAAGATCCTTATCCATTTAACTAAACTGTAAGTAAGCTGCTGAACTGATGCAGTAGGAAAAAACAGGGGCTTCCATACCCATATCAACAACATTAACCACCACCTTAATCAAATGAAGCAAGGGGCCAAGTATGAGGCATATACACAAAGCTATCATCAAATGAAGCAATCAATCGCAGGTACACATACTTGAGAATTGAAGATTAATTTTGAAACAATAGTGCGGATTTGCCCCACATGAGTTCCAAAATAATAAGAACCGAGACTGCATAATTATCAATACACCTAATAAGAGTAATTTTAGTACTAATAATATTACTAAGCAAATCAACTGGAATAATCATCAAACTAATAATAATAATGATTTTTACGAATATTAAAAACTGAAATGCTCCTCATAAGATGATAATAATAATGAACAGATTTTACAAAAATAACCATACTGATAAAAGCTATAATAATAATAATAATAATAATAACTATTATAATGCTAATGCTAATAATAATAATAATAATAATAATAATAATAATAATAATAATTTTTTAAATTAGGATTATGCAGATATAGACAAAGGGAATTCACCAAATTTGGTACAACGCTGCAAATACGATAGCAACCAGAACCACGACGACAACTAAGGTCTTTCCGCTTTGAGTCGTCTGCGCTGGTCTGATAGTAATCTTTGCAGACATTAAGCCCTCGCATCGTGCATCCTGTGATTCCAGCTTCTCGTACAACGTCTTTATCATCAGGTTCTTGTACTACAGCTGACTCTCGAGAAACTCTTTTTGGAGCTTCAATCGTTGCACACACCCCAGGTAATATGTTGGCATCTCGTCATCCACCCATTCGAAGTACTTGCAACCGGAAACCTAGGCACAATGTTAAACTCACAAGTTAAATTTATATTCTAAAAGGAAGTAAGATAATGAACCTTTTATTGCTGATAAATCTGAGCATAACCGTCTTTCGGGGCAGCGAACGAAACGTCGAAATGGATTGCTGTCAGTGTTTGAGGTATAGAGCTCGCTGACCCCATGTCGATCACAAACCGGAGCAGAAGTGGTCTGGGTCGTTGTCGGAGTTGATGCAGAGGAGCTGTGCGAGTATCCGCCAAGAGAAGCCATCGTTGGTGAAGGGTCAGAGCATAGGACGAAGAAAGGTTTTTCTTTTTAGGGGTGAGTGAGCGAACGAGATCTGGATGATTAATCAATATAAAATGTGTGGAAGTTTGACTTTACGAGTCTTCCCCTGGAAGCCAATTTCGAAACTTTTAAAATTCAAGTTTCGTTCATTTTCCGCCAAATACATTGGGAGGTACTTTTCATAATTCCATAATATTTAATTTAGTGATAAATAATAACCACCGAGTTAACATTATTGATTTTTTAAAATTAATGCCTAACTAATAATTGGGTGATGACACCTAATTTTATTGCATGACTATTTATTTAATTATTTAACATTTACCATTATTGATTTTTAAAATTTAATCCCTAAGCTGTAATTGGGTGATGACACCTATTTTTAACAGTATTTAACATTTAACTATATATTTTCTAAAAATCTTCTTTTTAAAAAAATTAAGGATTGGGTAAAAAATTTAAATTGGTCACAAATAATGAACGTTAACATTAGTAACAAAATTATTAATTTCACCACAAAAATGATGATATGTTATTGGCGAAGTAACTTTTTCGCCACAAAAACTAATAACTATTAGTGGCCAAATTATCTTTTCACCTCAAAAGTATATGTAATAGGAGTTTTCTTTATTCAAGTTAGTGGCGGAATTAATAGTATATTTTATTCGTAAATATAAGATGATAATAATTTTCCTCAAATTATAATTTGGTAGTGTATCTCATACCATAATGACTTTTGAGAATATATTTCAAAAAAATTTAAGTATAACATTATATTATAATAAGTATCTGTAAGATAATATTCCTAGTATTTTAGTTTGGCAGTCTAGCTAGATCATACCTTAGTGACTTCTAGGTTATCAGGTTTTTTCAGAACGGTTCGACTAGTCGAACCAATAATCCGATGACAAGGTCTATTCACCAGTATTAATATCTGGTCCAGTTTTTAAAAACATTACCATAAACCCCCTAAACCCTATGAAACTCCCAAAACCCCTCCCAAATCCCGAAAACCCACAGAAACCCCCTGTAACTAGCTTCAAACAACCAGAAACCCCCTGAAGGGCCCCTAAACCCTATGAAACCCCCTAAACCCTGTGGAACCCCCGAAACCCCCCTAATGCCGTATGAAACCTCCTAAACCTTGTGGAACCCCCAAAACCCCCCTAATGCCGTATGAAACCCACTAAACTCTATGAAACCCCCCAACCCCCCCCCCCCCCCTCAAAATCCCCTAAACCCTATGAACCCCCTAAACCTTGTGGAACCCCCGAAACCCCCCTAATGCCGTATGAAACCCCCTAAACCCTATGAAACCCCTGAAACCCCCCAAAACCCCCTAAACCCTATGAAACCCCCTAAACCCTGTGGAACCCCCCGAAATCCCTTGATAACCCCTATGAAATCTCTATGAAACCCTCGAAGCCCCCCTGAAACCCCCTAAACCCCTCTTGAAACCCCATAAACCCACAAGAAGCCCCTGAAACTAGTTTCAAACAAACAGAAACCCAAAAGGGAACCCCTCAGAATGGTCTAAACCCCCGACACCAACCAGAAACACATTGAAACCCCTCTGAAACACCTGAAATTATGAAAGTCCGAATCCGGAACATTTTTAAAAATTATTAATCTCACAGTATTCAACAGAATGGTCTTCCAGATACATTTCTTCCAGAAAAGATCCGCATAAAGTAAGTGTTATTATATGGTTCGTTATATCATTTGTTAGTTTTTGTTTTTTTCGAAGGAAATATTTTGGAAAAAACATAAAAACAATTTGCAAACTTTGCAACTTCATAGGAAAACACTACAACATCTTAGTTTTTCATTTGAATATATTAATTTATATCAAGTATTCTAATATTTCATATTGTATTTTAACTTCTTTCTGTTGTATATTTTTTTCTAAACCACCTCCATTTTTATTCATCAATCTTATAAAAGCTATAAAAATTTGATAGTAACATATATTTTTAAAATCATATTTTGAAATCAAATAAACAAGATAATAATGATGAAGATATAATAATAATAATAATAATAATAATAATAATAATAATAATAATAATAATAATAATAATAATAAATAGACTTACAATAATAATCATAATTATAATTATAATATAAAAAACGTTGGGGTATCTGCATTTCATCTAAAACCCTAGATTATCAAACATTATTAATCTCTCAGCCCCCAATTCCCAAATGGCAAGAGCCGGCCGCTCTAGCGCTGCGTAGGCTCCCACGCTTCATTGTTCGGGCTCCGACCCCCCGCCAATGGAGTTCAACTCCGACAATCGACCTCCGTTTAACGAGCCGCTCTTGAGGTCCACATTAGTTTCGATTTACTTCATGTCATTTTATTTCTTTAAAAATTCAGGAGATTGTTGGGCTTTTGTGCATAGATGTGGGCAACTGTAAATGGGATTTCGCTTTCTTAATCATATTCGCAAAATATTTTAATTATTTTGGTTGCTGTTTGTAAATTTTTTTTTCTTTTGTCTTATTTCTGTGCTCGTTTAATGAGAGTTTCAATTCAATTTTGATGCGATGAAATTTTGAGGTATGTTTTTCTTAATTTATGTTGGGCACAACTGAAGTTTTCGCTTTTTTTTTTTAAAGCGCTCCTCTTGGATTAATGATGTTTTTGTATAGAGCATATTTATTTTGCTTGTTTCTATTGGTCAATTAATTGTCTCATCCATATTTGGAGACATTGGTCTAATTTCCGAATCATCATGCGATAATGTTACTAATTTCAGCTAAAGTACTGAAGAATGTGGGATATAGACTGTGTTATTGGATCATAGTTAGCATGAAAAAATACAAATCTGACAACAAAGATAATCTAGGCTAGAATGAGTAACTAGATGGCATTCCTATCATAATCAATTGTCCCAACAGAGTTATGATAACGCTTCTGATCTGCTCTAGCAATTTTATTTTTACAGATAAGCTGTTTGTATGGTGGTTGAAGGGTTACGATGTTTTTTCCTTTTTTTCCAACAAATCATACAGGTTTGCATCTATTTGAATATTGGAGGAGGAGCAAATCAACGTTGAAGGGGATTTAATGCGACTTTATTCTGTGTTATTCCAAGCAATGCCCTGTAGTTTTTTTCAATGCCTGTCTAATTTATTTGAACTGTGAACTTGCTACTTTTTTTCAGGACGAACCATGAAAGAGGACTAATTTATAGTACAGGGTCTTAATTTCAAACCATTAACTCTAACTGCATTTAGGGAACCAGATTTTTTCCCAAATTAAAATGCAATTATATAATTATTCCTAGGCTCGAGTTCGTCAAACATATAATTGTGTGTTATGATTTTTCCTAATTAAAAAGCAAGTAAATATTTTGTAATAATAATGGGTCCAACATATAATTTTGCCATATGGGCCGGCTTTGTTTGTGGTCTTAACTGTCCACAATCCACTCTAGGCTTCGAAATTTCCTCATATGCTTAATAAGTAAATGGGCCGGTTACATTTCACAGTGCAAATAAAAACAAAACATATATAATAGGCCCATCAAATAAACAAAAACACAAAAGCCCACCTGTTTTGACCCATATCGATAATCATCAACTACTACAGAAGCCCTCAAAAACAGACACCACCACCAGCCATTCACGCATCCATGAACCAAAACATCAACCATCTAACAAGTTTTAACAATCTCTGCATCACACTAGTAATGTATTCAGATTACATCATAAATATAATAAGTTAAAGGCATGCACTGGTGAAGCAAAAGATAACAACAAACCGGCTTCTAGAGCTGTAAAAATCACACTGCCGTCTACCCTTCAACAATCTCCACTCCGCCGCGACTCTGCCGGGTCTCCGCCGGGAATTCACGACCCAATTCAAAGAGTTGGGCGCAATAGATGCGTCGGAAGATCCCACACCTTGCTGGATCGAGTGAGGTCATGTCGTGATTCAAAGCCAAGCACTCCATGAACTTCACGGCCATGATTCCGCAGTCGTGGTTTCCAATTTATTGTGGAGCCTCGGCACCAGACACAACCTCCCACACCTCTCTCAAATCAGCGCCCATTTTTTTCTCAGCCCAGATTCCAGCATTGGCACAGAGCCAAGGAATATATGTACTCATATTATTAAAATGACTCACGATAGTCAGCCAACGTCTCTCCCCTCACTGGGAGTCATAGACTGTCACAGTTTAGCTCTCGAAGCAAATAGCATAACAAACCCAGTGGTTCCCACTTACATTGGCGACACTGATCACTTGAATTGCCTCTACCCAGCGCAGACCCCCTTCTCGAGGCCAGTTCCCATTGACATATTGCATCATTGAGCTCCATGTTTTCTCAAAATCACCATGCAGCAAGAATCCCTATAAAATAGATAACAATGATTTTCTTTAGGTATATTTTAATCAACTAAATATTTTCAACTAATGCTTACCGTGCCAAGAGCATCCATGACAGCCCATCCACTTTCGAAGCTCTCATTCGCCCTCTTATACTTCCACAGTAGCAGGTTCGTCAAAGCATCAATATGCTATCAACGGATAGTATAGATTTCTAATTAATCAATGGCCTGTTACTTGATAAGTAAACAATAAAAACTGAGTTTTTTTACCTCATCCCATAGCCATTCTCTCCTCCCCCATAAACTATCAAACCATGAGACATTCACACTGGGCTTTCTTATCAATGGAAGATGTGTCTCAGGCTCCCTGGCATTATAAAAGTAGGGATCAGAATAAATCTACAACTCTAGAACAAAGCTCAACAATAAATAAATGAAAATAAGTAAATGAAAACTAGTCAATTCTAAATAAGAAACTCACGGCGTCAACTTCTTAGCAACCTCATACCAAACCTCAAAGGCCTTTGTGTTTTTAGGATGGAACGTGGCCTCAAGGGGATCATACATTCTGTCTTTATTAGTGGCGAACAACTCACGGGCAACAGATTTTATACCAGAAGGTCCTGCATTTTTCCTTGCTTGCACCTGAGATGTTCTGGCACCCTCAACACTGCCTGCTTTATCAATCAATCGCCGTTCAGATGAGGCTTTCACTGGAGTTTTTGAGAGCCTCTGGCTTGACCTCGTGCCTACTCTTCGTCCCGGTGAGCTGATACGAACCCGAAAAGCATAAAAGAATCAAATTCAAGAAAGCCATTGAGAGCTTCAATGATAATCATGTTGTTCAAGATCAAAGATTGGAAATCAAGATTTGAAGAACAATACATGATGATCAAAATCACACCATGGGATATCATACTTGAAGAGTTGAAGAATGAAGGCATGAAGACAGTCGGTATGGGCATACTGACCAGATTGCATGAAGACAGTCGGTATGGGCATACTGACTAGGTTGACGTTGAAGATAACATGTGGATTCATCCAATAATAGTCCAACACGTTAATTTGAGGCCCAAGTCCAAAAATTGGCGAGTTGTTCAAGCCCAAAGTTAGTTAGGATTTATCTTTATCTAGTTAGATTTTTGTTATCTTTATTTTTGGTATCTTTTGATTCTTACCTTAAAATCAGATTTTGGATAAGGTAACAATCCTAGATAGATTAGAACTAGTTTATTTTGAATTCTTCTAGTATTAGGACTCTAATTTTCGTCCATATACACTCCTATAAATAGGAGCACCATGTGACATTCATAATTCAGACGTTGCATGAAATAAAGAGTTAATTTCTCAATTGTCTCACCGATCCTTTGGTTGATCACATTTATCGATCCTTTGGTTGATCAAATACAATTCTATTGATCTAGCAATTCAATAGTCTTATTCAAGTTCTTCAGGGTACAATCGAGTACTTGGGAGAATTGTTAACAAATTGGAGAAGATCGAAGTAGCTGCGTTTCATCTCTAGAAGCCGGGGTTCAGCTGAAGTTCCAATCCATTCTACCTATCATCTACATCTCGATGCCACTACCTTCATCCACAAGACACCATTCGTCCGCCTCCTATCTTCCACAAACTATCCTAGTAAGTTCTATCTTAATTCGAATCCAAAATTCCTATCTTTTTTAGTCGGATCGTTCCTTCCTTTCTTGCTGACGTTGTTCGATTCTTAAGTCTTCCGCTTGCGTATATCTCGTGTCTTGGATTTATTGTCCAGGTCACATCATAAATTTGGCATCAGAGCCACGTCAGCTCTGCTGGTCGTGGTTCAATCCAACGTGTCATCTACGTGTCAGTTTTCTGTCGTACGTGTCATTTAAATTTTGCATCGTATCTATTGTAATCTGATTATTTTTCATTGAAAAAAAAGAGTATTCGGTAAAAAAAAAGAGAAAGAGCCGCCGAAAAAAAAAAACGAAAATCAGATTGTTCTTATTGATTTCGATTTTGATTCCTTGTTTTTAGATTTGTTTCCATATTTTTAGGGATCTTTAGATTGTGTTCACATTGGTCAAACACATCCAAAATCCTTATTCCTTATCCATTAGATTTCTTTCCTTGTTTAGATTTTCTTCCATCCTCATCCATATCTAATCAAATCTTCCATCCTCATCCACTTAATTTTCGATCCTATACCATATCTAGGGTTCGAATTTTTCATATCATTCCTACCTACACCCGGTGCACCTTATACACCACATAGTCCGTACACCCGTATACCCATACACCCATATACCCGTACACCCGTACACCCATACACCCGTGGTCCACATACACCAATCAGCAGGTTTACCTACACCATCTATACAGCAACCCCACATCATCAAGTTAGATAGATCCAGTCCGAGTCCGCCCGAATCGATTCAGAGATGCCGATGGTCTACACCGCAACAAGATAACCATCCCAAAGTTTGAGGGTCTATATGATCCAGAAGTGTACCTAGATTGGGAACGCAGAGTTGATAAGATTTTTAAGTATCCCTACTTCCCCGAGCCAAAGAAGGTGCAATTAGCCACATTGGAGTTTAAAGACTATGCAGCAACATGGTGGGAATTCCAACAAAATCGATGCCACCGAGATCACCTTCCACCTATCGACACATGGCCTGAGTTGAAAGATTTGATACGGAAACGCTTCATTCCAGACCACTACCAATGGGAGTTGGAGGAAAAGCTATACAAGCTTAGGCAAAGAGATCGAAGTGTAAATGACTACTACAACAAAATGATTGAAGCCATGAGATGAGCTGATATAGAAGAATATCCAGAAGATACCATGGATAGATTCCTAGCTGGTCTACGAAGGGAAATCCGAGAAAAGGTAGCATTGTATCACTTCGACAAGTTGAAAGACATGGTGCAATATGCCATTGAGATAGAAAAGTGGTTGGAGAGTCTGCAAAATGAAGTGGTTCAAGTAGAGTCAAATGTAGAGTTGTCACCTAGAGCTCATCGCCAAACAACCCCGTTTCGTTGGAGTGAACCTGAGTCATTCGAGGAGTTTTTACGTACCTATGTACCACCTACACGACCTGCATCACCAGTTCAGCCGGCTATTGTTTCGTTAAGTCTAGCATGTGATGAACAATGCCCTATCTGTCCAGTCCGTGAAGAAGAGTTAAAGCAGCCTCCGATTGATGCTAAATCTGAGAAAGAACCAGCCGAAGTCGAGGAAGAAGAAATGGAGGTCAATGATGCAGTTGAGGAAGTTGAAGTAGTTGAGAAATTGATGGAGATACTGCCTTGTTTTGAAGAGGAAAACGACATCCATGAGGAAATGATCGTAGATCATATGGAGCTCGATCAAGCTAGCATGGAGACGCAGTCGAATTCTAACATCATTTTTCAACCATTTTCTCGTGATATCTTTATTTTACAGGTTGCTAAAGATGTGCCCCATGCTATTGATCTTGTGCAAAAAGAGATTGATGTTCATTTCATGTTCATCTTTGATCCTGGAGATTTGAATTCGAGGACGAATTCTTTTCAAGAGGAGGGGAATGATACGAACCCGAAAAGTATAAAAGAATCAAATTCAAGAAAGCCATTGAGAGCTTCAACGATAATCATGTTGTTCAAGATCAAAGATTGGAAATCAAGATTTGAAGAACAATACATGATGATCAAAATCACACCATGGGATATCATACTTGAAGAGTTGAAGAATGAAGGCATGAAGACAGTCGGTATGGGCATACTGACCAGATTGCATGAAGACAGTCGGTATGGGCATACTGACTAGGTTGACGTTGAAGATAACATATGGATTCATCCAATAATAGTCCAACACGTTAATTTGAGGCCCAAGTCCAAAAATTGGCGAGTTGTTCAAGCCCAAAGTTAGTTAGGATTTATCTTTATCTAGTTAGATTTTTGTTATCTTTATTTTTGGTATCTTTTGATTCTTACCTTAAAACCAGATTTTGGATAAGGTAACAATCCTAGATAGATTAGAACTAGTTTATTTTGAATTCTTCTAGTATTAGGACTCTAATTTTCGTCCATATACACTCTTATAAATAGGAGCACCATGTGACATTCATAATTCAGACGTTGCATGAAATAAAGAGTTAATTTCTCAATTGTCTCACCGATCCTTTGGTTGATCACATTTATCGATCCTTTGGTTGATCAAATACAATTCTATTAATCTAGCAATTCAATAGTCTTATTCAAGTTCTTCAGGGTACAATCGAGTACTTGGGAGAATTGCTAACAAATTGGAGAAGATCGAAGTAGCTGCGTTTCGTCTCTAGAAGCCGGGGTTCAGCTGAAGTTCCAATCCATTCTATCTATCATCTACATCTCGACGTCACTACCTTCATACAAAAGACACCATTCGTCCACCTCCTATCTTCCACAAACTATCCTAGTAAGTTCTATCTTAATTCGAGTCCAAAATTCCTATCTTTTTTAGTCAGATTGTTCCTTGCTTTCTTGCTGACGTTGTTCGATTCTTAAGTCTTCCGCTTGCGTATATCTCGTGTCTTGGATTTATTATCCAGGTCACATCACGAGCCAACTCCTTGCGTAGACCTTTTACCCTTCTTTCGATTCACAGCAGCAGGCTTCAAGCATTTATCCAAAACTTCCGTGTTTCCAATGACCAACCCATCACCTTCACACTTGTCCTCTTCGGCCTCACCAATCTCAGGTCTTTCATTATCTTCTTCCAACTTTTTTCACTAGGACTTCTTCCATCACAGTGACCATCATCTCCTATATCTTTATTCACATCTCCGACCTCAGCCTCACCAAAATTCTTCCAACAGCACTTACATCGCCAAATCAAACTTTCAAGCAAATCCATCTTCCTAAGTAACACTTTCATTTGGACATCAATTTCCAGCAGGGTAACCTGAAAAGTACCAAAAGTAATGAGTCCAAATTAATCAACTTGAAGTGAAAAAATACATGAAAATAAATTACATTGGTAACGATCTCTTCTGCATCCGGCCTTTCAGTGCCTTTCTCCTGCACTTGAATGCTCTTGGACTCTGCGGTCGAATCAACATTAACATTATTCTCCTTCTCCTTCAATCTTGCTGATCGCAGCCTATCTTTCAACCCAGAATCTGGTTCCACTCTCCTCTTCTTCACCTCACTGAGTGCAGCAGCACCGTCGCAAGCTTTTCACTTCACCACCTCAGGGTTCACGATTAATTTAGGCGGAGACATATGTCTTTCTGCCAAGCCTAACCCTTGCAGATATTCCCACTCACGCCTCGACGGACTCACAATACCCTACAAATTCACAAACACTTAACACAATCATCACATTATATTGTTGAATGAAAGAACTTATAAATAAAAAGATAATTTTAAAGTAAGGACAGAAACTGATTTCCTAAACAGACGTTTGGCATACTCTGGTGTGAAATATCCCAACAAGTCATCGTACTGATAAAATTCATCAACTCGCCAGCCAAGGATCCTAGAAAATTGATTAAGATTTCGTTTAATGATATGCGCACAATCTCGCCCTAGATCCGGCATGAATTCGTACACCCACGTCTGTATGGTCAAGACAAACCCATGCACATCGTAAGCCATCTGCTTTTCCTATCTTAGTATATTATCAACAACTCGACAACGCGACAAAGTGGCTATTAAGAGGTACTCGTATGATACTCTGCCCCAGGGATACTCTTAAAACCTCTTCAGATCATCCGCTAAATGCAAGTATTGCATCTCTATGTTCTTCTCCTTACGATCCTGCGGCAAGACCACAACATACAACACAAACAAGAAAGCTAATTTCAATGCATAAAGCGACCGTCCGCCAGTCTTCTCACACTCTTTCTAGAATGCTACGGAGATATCGATGAACTTAAGGCTCTTTCTGTTTGTGAAAAATTGACTGTGAATGGTGGAGGCAGCCGGAGGCTCGTACTACCCGCTAAATTTGAGCCCAGTCATGAGGCCAAACTCAACGGGACCAAACTCATGAAGTCTCCCATTGATATTGAAAGAGAGCCTATTTTCTATCGATGGAATAAGATGATTCCTTACGAGTATGTGATACAATTGACCTTGGAACTGAATGTCGCCAATGTCAAACAAGTGTCTAAAGCAAGACTGCCTCAAACTCCGCATGTTCGCAGCCCCTAATAGTTTTTTAACTGTTTCGAGCCACTCCAGATGGCATCTAAAAGACACCAGGGCGCCTACAATCATAACATATATATAATAACAGTGTCATTGATATTTAATTGCCAAGCAAATACTCTCAAGCGCGGGAGACACCAAAAAAACAAACAGTCAAAGATGGACAAATATAACAAAAAATGACTAAAACCTTATTGCCAACCAAACAAACTCCATGGAGGTAGAAGTCATATAAACATACACTCAAGCCTATTGCCAAACAAACAAAATTCAGTGGGGGAGAAATCAAATAAACAAACACTCAGATCTAAACTAATATAACTAAATAATGACTGAAATTGAATACCCAAATAAACAAACTTCAGCGCGGGAAAAATCCAATAAACTAAGAATCCAAATAAACTAATATAACACAAAGTTAAGAAGGTTGTGTTCAAACACAAAAAACTCTTCACACCGGCCAACAACACAAAAAGCAACATTACCCCAGAAATTTACACTTCCTTTCCTTCAAAAAAATTCTTACAAAACCCTAACTCATCTATCCTTACAAAAAAACCACAATATCAAAGTTTAAATCTTCCAAGCAGTTATAGGTTTTCACATTACCTTGACCGCCGCCCCTACCCCTCGTCTGCTCCGCCATAGACGCCGTAAAATGCTTTCCACTGTAAGAATGCGGCTCCGTCAACCGAAACCTTCAAACCAATTTAGATCCCTGCTTCAAACACAACCGACCGGGTCCAAATAATGTGTAAGAACTCAGTTTTACGTCACAAAAATAGAAAATACATTTATCTTCTATCTAAACTAACTGCCTACAGATATATATAAACTGAAATAAAAATCGATCACTTACCCACCTTAAACTTCGAGTTCTTACATCGATTCCTTGGGGGTCGCCTCTCACCGGTGAGATTAAAACCCTTGCTCTGTTCCTCTTTGCTCTCTGCCTCGCTAAGCAACCCAACAGCAGATCAATGAGCTTTAAAGACGTCTCCCTTCATTTTATGCCACCTCCTCGATTTTTGAAATTTACACACCCCTTCAAAATATGGCAGTTGAATCGTTTCAGAGACCTCTAAAGACTCATAAACCAAACTAAAAAAAAGGAAGATAACATCATCATGATTAAAAAACCACAACATCAGTGTAGAAATGTCCGCCGATCTACAAAAAATGTATATCGCCGGAGATATTGGCTGGCCAATAGAGATGGCCGATATTGTACGGACCTGAAAAGGCGGAACTTTCAGTTGCTTTTTGACTTTTGGGCCATTACTAATCATTAACTTCAAATATAACCAAATATAATATTCTAACTAACCTGGGTAACCCCCAAACAGTTATATCAGCCATTTTTTTTTCTTTTTTGGAAATGCCATGTGGCAAAGATCTAGCCGTGGTATGCAAATGGACTGGATGCAGCGTCGAGTGAACCTGGACTCGGTAGTGGTCGGCGGGATGGAAGGATCAAAGGTCATGGTTTTTGTTGGTGGAGAAAAATCCAATCTTCAATTGGGTCTGAATTTGGGAATTGTGATAAAAAAAAAAGTCGTCGAGAGACGGGTCAAGGGAAGACGGTCAACGGGTCGGATTTCATATTGGGTAGTGAGTAGTGGATCGGAGTTGTTGGGTTTTATGTTTTAATTTCCAAAAGTGGCCAATCTGTTAATGGCCCAATTAGTTTAGTTCATTTATTATGCCTTAGGGATTTTGGTTGGAAAATTCGATGCTACACTTATGGGTAGCTTGCCCGAATTTCCTTTTTTATTTTTAAAATTAATTTTTAAATATTTTTTTCTAATATTTTCTTTTTGAATATATATTACTTTTTAAGTAGATGTTAATTATATTTGTCCCGATTTTTTTATTTTACCTCCTACTATGTAAACGACAATGTTGTTAAATTTTTTCACACGATATCATAAAAATACACACCTATACCGTTTACATAATAGGAGGCGGAAAAAAAAACTGCGACAAACATAATTAACATTTACTAATGTCTTCATTTCTACACAAAAAAGTTGCAAAAATATTTTTAAAATAATTTTAAAAAATAAAAAGAAAAATTCGAGCACGCTACCCTTACGGGTAGCATCAAATTTTCCTTTTTGGCTTTATGATGCAAGCTCCCAGTATTGGGTTTATGAACGTTGGGAATCATCAATCAAGTAATGAAATAGTCTAATTCTCTCTACTTTCTCTCTATTTCTCCCACCTTTCTCTCAAGGCAAACACTTCCATGCAGCGATCTTAAATAGTACTATTTAAGACGGGTTGGGTCAACCCGTAAAAAAAAACGGTAAAATCAGTATCAACAGTCTCACTAAAAAGTATCACCAAAAATTTGAAAAGTATCATATGTATCATTAAAAAGTAAGAGGTCTGCTAGTTATTTTATACTAGTTTATTTAGTTCAAATTGTGATTTTTTCCATTCGAATTAATATTTAGAGCTTAGTAGTTTAGGGTTTTTTTAGGGTTCATGGTTTTTTAAAGGGTTCATTTTTTTAGGATTTTTTTAGGGTTCATGGTTTTTTAGGGGGGTTTTTTAGTTTTTTTTAGGGTTTTTTAGGGTTCATGGTTTTTAGGGGTTTTTTTTATTTTTTTAGGGGTTTTTTTTAGGGGTTTATTTTGTGTTTTTTAGGGTTTTTATAAGTTTTATTAATCTCAATTATGGTTATATTTAAGTTTGAAAAAATTAATCATCGAGCACAATGCACAAGCCCACGTGTTAGCGTCGGGCGAGTGCATTGTGCGAGTCGTCGAATTTCAAAACAACCTAAATTAATTCACTTTTACTTTAGGGTTCACTAATTCGATTTTAGGATATAAATTTATTTCAAAATTAGATTTTTATTTTTCAATTGCCATTTTAAATTTATTTTTAAAAGATTAAATTAATAGTCAAGTACAATGCACGAGTCCATGCGTTAGCGTCGGGCAAATGCATTGTGTGAGTCGCCGGATTTCAAAAAAGAAATCAAAGAAAATTGAAAAAAAATCTGAAAAAAAAAACTAAAAAATTGCCAGGAAAAAAAAATTGACGGGTGCGTGACGCCCACGAGCCGTCTGACGGTCTGATGGAATGAGGGTTGTGCATTGAATACCTTCTCTTCTCTCAAATACATTTCCTCATTTCTTTACTACGAAGATTACATCTTTATTACGACAAAGTTATATATCTACAAGAAAAATTCAACAGATTACCACATCTATACATAAAAATCCTATCTTTCCACTACATTTGGTATCTCAGATGCATGATCTAGTGATGGCGGATGGGACTAGACTGCGTGAACTATAAGAACAACAAAAATATTTAGATCAAGTATTAAATGTCGAATCTTTAAAGAGAGAATCTACTAAAATGAAGATGCAGGAGCAGGCACTCTAGGCTCAATCCAACTGTAGCTATCAAATCTGGATAAGGAAAATAATATATATAGCTACATGAAGCTCCATTTTTGGCAGCCCAAGTTTTGAAGGTCAAAATGAGAGCAATCAGCTAAGGCCACACCAAGTTATTCCTAGTAGAGAATGGGTTGACACATGTAAACACTCATCACCACACTTCCCTAAACTGGATTTCACTAGATTTGATGGGGATCAACCAAAGGCATAGATTTTGAAATGCCAGAACTGATGTGACCCAGACGAATAATCCAAGATACGAGAAATACGCAAGCGGAAGACTTATAGAATTGAAACACGTTAGGCGAATGAAGGATTCAATCTGACAGATAACAAGACACAAAATAAATGACTAAACAACCATGAACATGACTCGATTATGCGCTAGACACCTAAGACACTAGAATATGATGCAATTAAGATAAAATACACAAAAATAAGTAGATAGATAGGCGATATAGGGCAGATGTGTTATACGTGTTAATTAGGGTGAATTGAGCACGTATAGGTGATGAACGAATTATGGTGATGATTATGGATGAATTTCGATTGATGGATGATGGTCATACGTGTGTAATGTAGGGATGAAGGTAGATGAATGATGGAGATGTAATTAAAAGGTAGAAGAAGATTACTTACTCAAACCCCGTCTTGCGGTGAAGACGAAACGCGATTTCTCATAAACTCCAAGTTAGATAGCACTCCCCCCTCCCCTAGACTCGATGGAATAGAAAAAAGCTTGAAATAGGACTTTAGATTTTCTAGGTCTAAAGAACTTGATAAATGGGTGATCAACCAAAGGATCCTGAGACAATTGAGAAATTAATCTTTTATTTCATGCAACGTCTAAATAATAATGTCACATAGATGTCCTATTTATAATGCTAGGATCTACTAAACTAGGTAGGAAAACTATCCTAACTAGACTAGAAAATCTGCTTTAATTAAACTAGGAATCCTATCTAAACTAGAATTCTATTTAAAGAAGAAAACTGCCTTAAATAGAACTTTATCTACCTAATTAAACAAAAAAATGAAAATTAATAAAATAAATACCAAAAATCAAATAATAAAATCTATCTATGGATAAAATAAATCCCAATGGACTTGGACCTTCTAATTGGCATCTTGGGCTCTTCAAAGGGCTGATCCAACACGCCATCTTCATCTAGTCAGTATGCCCATACTGACTGCCTTCTAGACTCTCATCATGCCTTAATCTTCTTCATCTTCAACGGACAACATAGCAATCCATTTGGGCTGCCATGGTGCATTTCTTGTTCTTCACTTGGCATAGTTTCATTCTCATCCTCGGAAAAGTATAGTAGCGTTCAATAACCTTATCTACTCTGCGTTCCCAATCTAGGTACGCGTCTGGATCGTGTAGACCTTCAAACTCGGGAATGATCATTTTGTTGCGGTGTAGACCATCAGTATCTCTGAATCGATTTGGGTGGGCTCGGACTGGATTCATCTTAATGGTGTAGGGTGTATGAAATTATGTGGTGCATGGGTATATGGTGTATGGTGTACGGGTGCAGGGACCATGTGGGTGTACGGGTGTATGGTTCGGATGGTGTATGGTGCACACAGTGGTGTATGGAGTAATTTTCGATCCACCAGTGGTGATATGGACGAAAATTAATGCTATGGGGAAGGATAAGGATGGTGGAGAAAGATTATGATGAAAGAAAACTAGATAAGGAAAGAAAAAATATAGATAAGGTAGTATCTATTTGGATGTGTTTCACCTTAGATGGACACAATCTAAATAGTCTAAGTTACCTAATATAGATGGTAGGAGTCTAAAACAACTAGGAAAGAACAAGGAATTTCGAAAATCAAATCTGATTTTTTTATCGGCAGATTTTTTTTTTTGCTGTAGGGCTTCGAACCTTTGCTCCTTTTTTCTTCTTTTTTTTTCAATGAATATTCAGATTTACAACTAAATGACACGATACGAAAATAAATGACACGTAGGATAAAACTTGACACATCGGATTGAACCACGACCAGCAGAGTTGGCGTGGCTTCGAATGAAGGATTCAATCCGACAGATAACAAGACACAAAATAAACGACTAAACAACGATGAATATGACTCGATTATGTGCTAGACACCTAAGACACTAGAATATGACTCAACTAAGATAAAACACACAAAAATAAGTAGATAGATAGGCGATATAGGGCATATATGTTATACGTGTTAATTAGGGTGAATTGAGCACGTATAGGTGATGAACAAATTATGGCGATGATTATAGATGAATTTCGATTGATGGATGATGGTGATACGTGCGTAATGTAGGGATGAAGGTAGATGAATAATGGAGATGTAATTGAAAGGTAGAAGAAGATTACTTACTCGAATCCCGTCTTGCGGTGAAGACGAAACGCGATTTCTCGTAAACTCCAAGTTGGATAGCACTCCCCCCTAGACTCGATGGAATAGAAAAGAGCTTGAAATAGGACTTTAGATTTGCTAGGTCTAAAGAACTTGATAAATGGGTGATCAATCAAAGGATCGTGAGACAATTGAGAAATTAATCTTTTATTTCATGCAACGTCTAAATAATAATGTCACATAGATGTCCTATTTATAATGCTAGGATCTACTAAACTAGGTAGAAAAACTATCCTAACTAGACTAGAAAATTTTCTTTAATTAAACAAGAAATCCTATCTAAACTAGAGTTCTATTTAAAGAAGAAAACTGCCTTAAATAGAACTTTATCTACCTAATTAAATAAAAAAATGAAAATTAATAAAATAAATACCAAAAATCAAATAATAAAATCTAACTATAGATAAAATAAATCCCAATGGACTTGGGCCTTCTAATTGGCATCTTGGGCTCTTCAAAGGGCTGATAGAACACGCTATCTTCATCTAGTCAGTATGTCAATACTAACTGCCTTCTAGACTCTCATCATGCCTTAATCTTCTTCATCTTCAACGGACAACATAGCAATCCATTTGGGCTGCCATGGTGTATTTCTTGTTCTTCGCTTGGCATGGTCTCATTCTCATCAAGAACTACTTTAGAATGGTACCTAATGTTCTAAATGATCAGAAATATTGCTACAGTAGAAATCATTTCACCATTTTTTGTGCTGAATTTATTATAAATTAAAATATTGAGTTATCATTGCAGCGTTTTAGAAGTGGTGTTTATAAATTGTAAATTTGTTCAAAAGTAATAAAAAAAATTGACACTTAACCCTTTAAATGCTATATTAAAAACACTATAATTTTAACAATTTAAAACCTTTTGTTCAGTAATAGAACCTCAAGCAATGTTCATCGAATATATTTGTTTGGTTGTGGACTGAGATTAATTACTTCATGTTTTGAACATCAAAAAAATAAATATAGTTGAACATCACAAAAAGAAATGGAATAAATAATTATTTTCGGGAATTAATTGTAGGGTGGAAACTTTTTTTAGCCACTTAGAAGAAAAAAAACTTTTTTTAGCCACCAAACTTTAAACATTATTATTTTAGCCACTTGGGACCAAAATGCTCTTTCCCCCATTTTATTGAAAGAAAAAATATATATATATTAGCATTCCCTCCTCCATCTACTCTCTTTCACTTGAGGTAAAAAGTTTGCATTTTGAAGGTTTAAGGCAAAAAGTTTTTGAAGATTTAAAGGTAATTCTTAATCTTGTTTCTATAATACTAGCATGGTATTTTATGAAATCGCAGAAAAAAAAAATCAATTTTGTTCATACTTGCCGCCGGGGTGTTCTTTAGTACACTCTGGCCCCAGCGCGCAGAGGCGCGCGCGCTGAGCAGGGCGGCCCGCGCGTAATGTGCTCCGCTCCGCGCGCGTAGAGGTCAGGGCTGCCCCTGTTGTAATTTTTTTTTTTATGTTCAATTGTTTGATTTAGTATGAATATATAATATTTGTATTTTTTTTTTATGCAGATGAGTGGGACATATATTTTATTGCATCATGGAGGTTTTTGGCGGGATCATATATATTATAATGGAATTGAAGAGTATGTACGTATCCCCTCGAGAGGGTTAATTTATTCACAATTGATTGATGACATTGCAGAAATTGTTGGTGAAGATCAAAATATGTATAGGTATGTTATCTCAAGTTTGGCGTTATGTGACCATGATGGTAGAAGGCGAAGATTTACTATAAGAAATGATGCCGATTTGAATTTTGCTATAGAAGGGTCACAAGTTTTAAACTTATATGTTGAAATTTATCTGAGAGCACCATCCTCCCGGTCACATAATCGACCTCCGATCCATGCTCAAAATAGCTTCTTGAATTTATTGAATGCTCAAAATACATATACACAGTCATATCCATATCCAGCTGCACATGTTAGACCCCCATACCCACATTATGAAGGTGTTCATCACATAAATCATGAGAATTTTGAGGATGGTGATAGTGACGAAACAGTTCCTGTTGAAAATGAGAATGTTGAAGATGATAATGATGTGGTTAATGATGATAATATTAATGACAATGTTGAAGATGATCATAACATTAACAATGATAATGTTAATGAGGATGAGGGTTTTGGATTTGATTGGGGCGGTAATGATGACACATTTATCGATGATGATGGAGAGGAACTTCATGTTGATGATGAGGCTGATGATGTTGATATTTGTTGTGAAAGGCTCCGTAGACCCGTACCAGATGTTGGCACTTCATGTGACATAGATGATGTGCAAGATGACAATTTGGAAGAAACATGCCAACATGGACGACAATGGATTATTCCAGGGGCAGTATATCAAGCCACACTCCCCCTAAACAGGTTGGGTATTGATATATCTGTAAACACGCTTGATACTTTGTGCTTGGATGCTATTTTTGATAACATAGAGTCAATGATAAATGCGATAGGTTTGTATCATCTGCATAATCATGTGGAGTATCGGATTGAACGTTCAAACCGATCTAGGTTTGCTGCTCGTTGTAGACACCATGAAGGTTGCGCATTCGCAATGCGTGCTTCGGCTTCTGGGGATCAATGGAGGGTTTTTAAATGGAATGTTCCCCATACGTGCCAAATGAATTTCAGCCGCCATGGACGACGTGCAGTTACATCAAAAGTAATAGGTGCATTTTTTGCTCCTAAATTACTGATTGAGAGAGCAATATTGAAACCAAAGGAAATGCAGATGCAATTACAAAGAGAGTTTGGTGTTGACGTGGAGTACGGTCGTGTTCTTGCAGGGAGAAATCAGGCTATCAAAATGGTATACGGTGACAGTGAGAAGTCGTTCCAGCTCCTCCCGTCATACTTGCATATGGTACAACAGTCAAATCCAGGTTCTATTATTGAATTGAAGACGGATGCAGCAGATCGTTTTGAGTATGTTTACATGGCCCTTTCTGGTTGTATTGATGCATTCATTTCTTATGGACGTCCTATTATTGTTATCGATGGAACTCATTTGAAAGGAAAGTACAAAGGAGTTATGTTTGTGGTTGCAACAAAGGATGGGAACGAACAAATTTATCCGTTGGCAATTGGAATTGGAGACAAAGAGAATGATAATTCATGGTCTTGGTTTTTGAGACAACTTAAGAAGACCTATGGATGTCCAGATGATTTTGTTATTTGTTTCTGATCAGCATAAGAGCATAACAAATGCTGTTGCAGAGGTATATCCCGGAACAGCACATGGAATTTGTACCTACCATTTAAAGAACAATCTTAAGAGGTGGGGTTCCAATATATTGGCTATATACAAGAAAGCTGCCAATTGTTACCGTGCTAAAGAGTTTGATAAACACATGCGGAATCTTTCAATTGCATCACCGAATGGAGCACATAAGAAACTATTGGATGCTAATCCAACTCGTTGGGCTCGATGCAAGTGTCATGTTCGTCGCTATGAATTTATGACCTCCAATGCCGCAGAGTGTTTGAATGGCCGACTTCGATGGGCTAGAAGATTACCAGTATGCATGCTTCTAGAATGTGTCCATACATTGGTGGGTCAATGGTTTCATGACCGCCGTAGAGATGTTTTAGTAAGGACTCATGTGTTGACAGAAACGGCGGCCACAAAAGTTTTAAAATCGGTTGAGGAAGGTCAAACAATGAATGTGCAACCAGTGACTGCTACAAAGTTTAAGGTTACACATGGGATGAAGCACTAAACGATGGATCTTGTGGGTAGAAAATGCTCCTGCCAAATGTTTAACCTTGATTTAATGTCTTGTCCCCATGCAGCAGCAGCTATAAGGTGATATACACATCTCCATTGTAGATGATATATTGTATCGATTTGTTTTTTCTCAATAATTAACTTTTCAATATTAATATGTTCAACAGCAAAGCACATCAGCACGTTTATTCATATGTTTGGAGGTTTTACACAACTGAGAATCTCCGTGGAATGTACTCGGGAGAAGTAATGCCAATAGGACATCCTGATTATTGGGATGTACCACTCGAAGTATCTTCTAGAGTAGTATTGGCACCACATAATCCGAGATAAGCTAGACGTCCGCGCACTAACAGGAATCCTGAGCAAGTTAGAACTAGATCCGTTTTATGCTGTGTTCTACTAGCAAATGCCGGATTTATATGAAGTATGCACATGTAAGCATCAATATGTTCATCATTGAGTTCCCCCCTGGCTTCAATAGATCCGTAAAAAAATCAGCCCCCACACCATAACCAAGGCCAACATTCCTACTGCATTTATAATAACAAAATCAATCAAACATATCTAATATTACGGATCAAAAAAAATTATAAGTTATGAAATTTTATCATATTAATTACTTACAGCTTCTTTGATTGTAGAAAGTTGTTAAAATTCGCAAAGCGCTGATCATTTGGAAGAAATGGGCTTCGCAATGCTACTGATGCTGCCCTTCTTCTCACCTCTCTAAAATCCAACTTCACTGGAGTGTTGTGAGCAGACAAATGAGTGATATCTCGAATAGGGGTGACAAAAGGAATATGACTCGTACTCTGAGATGGAGTCCTATGCTGCATGGAATTATCCACCCCCCAATACTCTTCCGCTGACATTTGGTTCCAAGTGTTAAAAACACTATCACTCCACATCTGTGTACTTCCCGTGCCTTTCCACACAGTTTCTTCATTCCCCATTTGTGTGCTTCCCGGGCCTTTCCACACATTTTCTTCATTTGGCGTGGACTTTTGTATTGGGGAATTCCAATGCCCGCTCGCATCTTCTGTGGGCTCTGTGTTTTGTGGGCGATTCCATCCCCATTGATATTGTGGGGGATTTCATCCCCATTCCTCTAGACTTCTTTCTTCACAATACTATATATTAAATCAAAATAGAAGTAGAAATGTTAAATAATATTCAGAAATAACAACCCTAAAATATAATAACATGTAATTCTCACATTCACGAACCTGTGAACTTTCGAGCTGATCGAAATTCTCGTAATCACTTCATTTACTTCTAAAAAACTGTGGAAGATAACTTGATAGCCAGTTTTGAGTTTTCTCTGCTGCTGCCTGGGCTGCTCTCTCTGCTGCTTCTTGGGCTGCTCTCTCAGCCGACTCATATACATCATGAATAAAAACTTGTCTCTGAGACATGGTCCACGAAATCACGGGATCAACAGGGCCATAGAGTGGTTATGTCGAAGATGTATGATCATAAAAGACATCTCTTGATAGGGCATGCTCGTGGAAGGCGTCTCTGAATGGGTCATGGTCGTGCAATGTATTCATAAACGGAACTTGATCTCTTGAAGCACGTTGTGATTGAGCGGGTTTTGGCTCATGAGCGACAAATGAACGGCGCGGAACATACTATAGCAAAAACGGACCATCTTCAATGCTTTTCCAATATATTGAGGCCTTTTCTCGCCTTCCAGGTTGCAACCTCTTGAACATCTGCATTTAATAAACAATAATTCAAGGCAAAATAAATCACTCGTGTCAGTGTTAATTTATTGATGAACAAAATGTTTAATTAATTATTACATGTCCTCTGATATCACTCGTGTCCACATTTGTCGAGTTATATCCAAAGCGTAAAATTTTCGGTACAGCTTTTCGGTCTACTACACCTCCACATGTCTCACCAAATTATGGGACAGCACAATAAATTCATGCCTATAACAATCACAACTAAATCCATTTAATTTTATATCTAAAAAAAACACATAAAGTAATTATAATGAAGACTTAACATAAATTACTGGATGCCATACCGAAAATGCTAATGAGAATCCATAGATGTGATATGCAGGCCTTTTCGAACCTCTCGGTGTGGTGTGTATATTGGTTAATAAATGTAGAAGCCTTTGATAAGAGTAGCTACCCCACGGAATTCTTCTTTCTCGATCAACACCCAAATCCAATCATCGAAGGTGTGGCTTGGTTCAAACCGTAGCAACAGATAATACACGAACAAAATTTTGGCAACTTTCAGATAATCTTGGGGGTCGTCACCAAGCTTCTTATCAATGAAACTTTGCTTCAATTCATCTAAGGACATCTGACATCCATAATCCTCTTATATAAGTAGGAGGATCTAATCTTGTGCTCTTGATTGTGGTCAAAATTTGACGGCCCAAATTTCAAGCCACACACTAGAGCATATTCGAACTGACTAAATCTTAATTTTTTCCTCCCAATTTTAAACCACAATTCAGTCCGATCACCACCATCCTTCTTCACTATCTCACGTGTAATGAAATAGTGTACCAACTTATTGCATCTCCCGGCCTTAGTTGGAAGTTTTAGTAACTCACTAAAACATGAATTTTCAAAATGGCCATACACATCATACTTATCCAATATATCTGATATATCATCAATAATACTCACACGGTCGTGATTACTTATGGAGTAATTTATTTCCATCATTGCCATCCTTTTCCATTCCCATCCATCATGTATGAAAAAAGTAAGACAATTCAGAAAATATATTTGCACCTAATCAAGTTACAAAAATTCAGAATTAAATGAGGGCATATTTTAGTTAAATTTTATAATATATAAATATATATATATATATGTATATATATATATAAATAAATAATTTTCAAATACATAATATATATTTATAAATTACTAATATAGACAAGATATTTATAGAAACGGGGCTGCGGGGACGAGGGCACGCCCTTACGCGCGAGGTCGTGCGTGCGCAGGCCCGGCGCGCATGCCCCCGCGCGCGGCCCCTACGCGCGGGCTTCGGCGCGCAGGTAAGAAATTTTGCCTAGAAAATTTCTTACACTTTGCAAAACTCCAATTTTTCCCCAGAATACAAGTTTATACAATGTGAAGTTCGAAAAATACCTTTAACACTTCGTGATGGGCATTATGCCTACGAACGTCATCAGAAGATTCTTCACCACTTGCCATTATCGCAAATTATAATCTTTAAAAATGGAGAAACCTACAATATAACACATTATCCATAATTAAACTAAATCCATAACTGATTTCCACTTTTTGTCTAATTTATATTCAAATTATGGGTATAACTCAACAATTTTAAAAAACTCAATTGTTTAGAAAATCTAACCTTTTCATGTGTTTTGTTTGTTGTAGTTGTAGATGGATGGGCGATGACAGGCGTCTCAGAGACGGCGTGAGCTGGAACGACGGCGGCGGTGGCGGACTGTGGGTGGCGGGAACGACGGCGGCGACGGCGGACCGTGGGTGAATGGGGAGACGGCGTGAGCTGTTTTGAGAGAGATGCAGATTTGGGAAAAAGGGGAGAGAGAGAGGGCGTGAGTTGTTTGGAGAGAGAGAGTCTATTTTTTATTTAAACTTTATTTTTTAAATTTAGTAAGGGTATTATAGTATATTTAGCTAAAAAAATAATATTTCAAATTTTGTGGCTAAAAAAAGTTTTTTAAACTTTTGAATGGCCAAAAGCCCCTATTGTCACTTAATTGTATTCTAATTAAATCAAAACCCCGTGTTGATAAGGTTTTCTATTGAGGATGGATCGCCGTTGTAGGCATCCGTACTAATTTGCAAGTCTATCGACTGATTGTTCATCAACATTTTGAATGGATCCTAAGCCATAATACATCAGTGTCCTGTCGTATGTATAAACCAACAATTAATATATGATAATATATATAATGTATATATCTATTGAGTTGTAAAACGAGCAAAATGTTTACAGTAATTTGAGTCATTCACTATTTAATTGTTGGGATGTTTTGAAGAACTGATTTACTAATTGTGTGTATTTTGGGGTTGAGTTTTCTGCTTTGCGTATATTTCCCAAGCCTAGCTATATAGTCTGGTAGGATTTCGAGGTTATACAAATATATATACAAGGCATGTTTTCTCTTTCTAATTTGTGGACGTATCTAACACAATATTAGTGAATAATGTAGATTTGTATCTTTCTTGCATTCTCATTATAACGTACACTAATTAATATTTCATCTGATGGTTTAATAAATTAATTATGTAATTGTGACTATTATTTGTGAATGTATGACTTTAAACGTGCAATAACATTGAAGGCATGTCTATCTTATCTAGTTATTACAAGAACCTATAGAAACATAACATAAAAGTAGAAGGATCCATGGATATATTTTGACATATAGTTTAATTTATGTTGAATTAATGATGATAATGTTAATTTTACATATGTATTGTAGAACCAATTCTCCCATCGGATTTTGAAGGCCAATAATAGGCACATACATCCACTATAAAATCAGTGGCCGTGCGGGTTGGACTGGATTGACCCACTCCACCCGTCCATTTTCGGAAATAAAATTACGTCAGAACATAGTATCACTCATTTCATTAAAAAATTTCTAGTTGTTGCCTTAAAAGTATCAGCCTACTAATTTTATTATATATGAGTTAAATACACTCGAATTGTGATTAAAAACATGTGAATTGGAGTTTCTTATTCCCAATCAAGAGTTTATTATTTCAAATTAAGATTTTTTTTTCTAATTAGTGTTTAAATTAATTTATTTTAATTTTAGGGTTCACTAATTCCATTTTAGGGTATATATTTATTTTAAACATAGGATTTATTATGCCT
The DNA here is from genome assembly GCA_026008535.1 of Perilla frutescens. Taxonomy (NCBI): domain Eukaryota; kingdom Viridiplantae; phylum Streptophyta; class Magnoliopsida; order Lamiales; family Lamiaceae; genus Perilla; species Perilla frutescens. Next base: position 39,624,055 of record BRKX01000012.1, read on the forward strand.
AATTAGAATTTATATTTGTTTCAAAAATTATTTATCAAACGCAATACACGAGCCCACGTCTTAGCATTGGGCGAGTGCGTTGCGCTAGTCGTTGAATTTCAAAAAAATATAAATTAATTCATTTTAGGGTTTACTAATTCCATTTTAGGGTATATGTTTATATTTATTTCAAATAAATTAACTTAATTCACTTTAATTTTAAGGTTCATTAATTTCATTTTTAGAGTATATAATTTGGGGGGGAATAAAAAAGAAAAGAAAATCACAAAAAAAATAAAAATTGAAAAAAAAATATGTGGCGCGTGTACCCCACGCGCTGGGAATGGGCGAGCGTGGCCCACGCACGTTTGGTACACATGTCGGATTTGGGACATTTTTTTTTGCGGTTTTATTCTTCTTAATGGCCTGGACCGATTTTATGGGTCCAAACTTATACACCTTATAAACACAATACCTCCTCATATTGTAGATACGCAATTATGCGGAAACTATTCTTGTATGAGGTCTCACCCAGAAAATGTTTGGGGGATTTGCATATTTATTTAGATGGTTAAGAAATATTTTAAGTCCATAGTTTGATGTAGAATTCAACAGTAACATTAACCTATCTTTCTCATTGAGTTCAATGAGATTTGAGAATAATTTTTTAGTTTGAAGAGGTCGGCGGGATTTGCATAGAGGTTGGCTGGGGTTGGGGAGAACTTTTTTGTTTCTTCACTTGAATTTGTAGAAGTCGACGACATTAGGGATTCATGGGTGTGCTAAATTTTTTAAAATTTGCAGAAGGTGGGCGACGGGTTTGACTAGAGCAAATCATCTGTTGCCATTTCTGTTACATACTTACATTTGGTGTTGAATAACTAAGGGGGCGCTTGGTAGGGGTAATTAGGGTGGGTAATGGGAATGGAAGGGGATCCATTCCCATTCTTTATGCTTGGTACAAGGTAATGGGAATCAAAATAAGTTAATCATTCCCTTAGATTGATTAACTATCCCACCCCCTTTAATCATTCTCCTCAATCATTACCACATTCCTCAATCATCACCATCATAGTTGTTGTTGTTGTTGTTGTTATAATATATTATTATTTATTTATTATAAATATTAATATTAATAATTAATTTTTTATTTATTATGATCATTGTTTATAATAATAATAATATATTTATTTTTATTAATTAATTTTGATATTTATTTATTAATGTTATTGATATTATTGATATTATTTTTTATTTATTTTTATTATTTATTGTTTTTGTTGTTGTTATTTATTTATTTATTATTATTATTATTATTAATTAATTTTGTTATTTATTATTATTATTAAATAAAAATTTAATTATTAATATTATTTTTTATTTATTTTTATTATTTATTATTTTTGTTGTTGTTATTTATTTATTTATTATTATTATTAATTAATTTTGTTATTTATTATTATTATTAAATAAAAATTTAATTATTAATATTATTTTTTATTTATTTTTATTATTTATTATTTTTGTTGTTGTTATTTTTTATTTATTTTTTATTATTATTATTAATTAATTTTGTTATTATTATTATTATTTATAATAATAAATAAAAAAATTAATTATTAATATTAATTAATTTTGATATTTCTTTATTAATGTTATTATTATTATTATTATTTATATATTTTTATTTTTTTTATTATTTATTGTTGTTGTTGTTATTTATTTATTTATTTATTATTGTTATTAATTTTTTTATTTTTTTATTAATGTTATTATTATATTATTATTTAAATGATTTATTTATTTATTATTGTTGTTGTTAATAATAATAATAATAATAATAATAATAATAATAACCATTAATTAATTTGAAACGAACCAATCATCATCTATCACAATAACAATCATTCCATAATTGAACCAAGCTACAACAATGCAATCACCATTCCCATTGTGATCAACCCTTCAATGATATCCATTGTGATTGTCATTACTTAATTTGAACCAAGCGGCCCCTAAGTTTTTTTTTATTTTTTTTTTGTTTTTTAATATACCATAAATGGGGATGGATGAATCATAAATAGAAAGTTTAAATTAAAATAAATCATAATAAATTAAAGAATAAAAAACAAAATATCAATAAACAAAAGGAAATGCGATAATTAATTAAAACGCATGAATTAATTAATTAATTAAATAGAAATGAAAACATACATACCGTGAAGATGAAGTTGTATCCTCTCTTCAAAACATCGAGAACAAAAGACGTCCGCTTCCACATCATCTCTATGAACTCATTCGACATGTAAATTTTCTCTCCGGCGAAGCCATCGCCGCCGCTTTCCGCCGCCAGTCTGTAGCAGTTGAGGCGGCGGAACTGGCACCTCTCGTGGGCGGTGGAATCCATGGAAACCACCAGCAAATGGCGGAGGAGCGGCCTCGTTTCTTCCCCTACCCAAAAACCCTCGAGAAAGAGATCGAACATCGACGGATACTCGTCGTTGTTCGCTTCGACGTAAGCTTTGTTGATAACGGCGATGATCACTGTCTTGTTCGCCGCCATTGAAGCCTTCTCCAACGCTACTTCTAGCTCATCTTTTTCTGCCCATATCGGTTTTTTCTGTTTTTCTTTTTTTAATTATTATTTTGAAAACACACACACACATTATAAGTTATGTATGTAGTTACGAAAGAAAAATAAAAACTAACATTAATTTCCTTACAGAATTTGCAGTTTGAGGAGAATGCTTCAGTGAGAAAAACTGGTTTTTGTAGGTTAAGTGCTGCCAAGAAGAGAGAAGAATTGTGGTTGCAAGGATTAAAGAGAGGGTTGCAAGAATTTTGATGGGATTTTTGGAGTAATCCATCAACAATTTGTGTTGATTAATTTCTGAGTTTTCGTTCTTGGTGTTTGACGATGTATTGAACGGATTAAGTCGGATAGAGAGAGAAGGCCAGAGTGGGAAAGTCATGACAAGTAGATGATGAAGTTTGGAAAATTCATTTATTATTGTAAATAGCTTTTTATCTTCTCTAATATATATAGGAGATACATATGACATCAGGAATAATATGGTAATTAATTAATTAAGTTAGCAATAAAAACTCTATTTTATGAAATCGGGATTAATATGCTACTACATATATGATAATCACAACAACAAAATTTCTATTTTATGAAATCATAATTGATATGCTACTACGTATATGATAGTCACAACAAGAAAAACTCTTTTTTCCAGCGTAGTCCTATTTCCCACTTGAATTTTTTTAATATTCCAAAATGCCAGTGGGCTCGTTTGTCCGCTTGAATGTAATGTAAATTTTTTTATTTTTCTATTTTAATTCTGGTGGAATTTCAGCCATTCCAACACTAAAATCCCACTTTAATATTTTTAAATTTTCATTGTTTAGTTTAATTTTATTTTAAAAAAATGATTGATGCATAAGTGTGACATAAGTACACAACTATATTTATTAATGTTTGCAAAGACAATTCATATTCAATGAAATGGTGAAAAAATTTCCGTCAAACAGATTAGTTAACTAACTATTTATGATGTAACACCATTGATGCACTATTTTTTATATAATTAACTGCAACTAACACAGATCAATTCAATAAAGTTAGCAAATCAAGTATCATATTCATAGGGACTGCATTCGTGATTAACAGTAAGTACTTAGCTAACATGTTTCTAATGATATGTCAAAATTAGTTAACTAACCATTTATGACATAACACCATTGATGCATTATTTTTTATGTAATTAACTGCAACTAACACAGATCAATGCAATAAAGTTAGCAAATTGAGTATCATATTCATAGGGACTACATTAATTTGTGATGAACAGTAAGTACTAAGCTAACCGGTTTCTATTATCTATCTAATTTTTAGTTGAATTAATCCTAGACAAATAATCAAAATTAAATTACTAAACTCAATTATCAAATCAAATGCAAATTGAACAAGATAAAAAAATGTGAACTATCAAATAACGAAACTAATTAATCCTAGGGAATGTGAACACATGAATCCATTATATATTAATCTAATTCCATCAACTTCCAATTTAATCCAATTATCGGTGAAGGATCAGAATTCTAATTACCTATATCCGTCAGGTCTCAAGGTAAAAGTAGATTAACAATTTATCCATTACTTTCATCTCTAGATTAATTGTCAACTCCCAATAGATCAACATATTTAAAATCTCCTGCAAATCACAAGTGCGTGTATCAAATCATTCAATTTAATCCCACTAATTAATTATCTTTGTCATGACGCAAATTAATTAGCTAGCATACAATGACCATGGCCTTAATCATGCATGAGAGATCTAAATTTGAATGTTTGAACCATATAACCGCAAGGGGAATTGATAAAGATTTAAATCAATACATAATTTCATACATGATGCAAACCCTAGAATTAATTATAAAAACTATTCACACATAATGAAATCTAAAATAAAGGAAGAAATAAAGAAATTAAAAGGCATAATTAAAATTGCAAAATATTAAAAGAACCGTAGTTGAATTAAAATAAAACTTCAATCTTCAAAGTTATAGAGAAAAACATCTTTTCCGCAGCTGTCAAATCTAAATAATGAGACTGAAAAATAATGAAAATAAGCTCAAATTTCGCCCAAAACAAACCTATTTATACTAAGTAATAAAATTCCGGCCCACAAGGAAAGTTCACGGGCCAAAAATAGGAAAAACAGCAACTCTCGCTCAACTCGGCGATCGGAAATGAAATATCCGGCTATCGGTGGGTAAATCCGGCGCTCGATGGCTTGATCAGTGGATTTCACTGTTTCGCCATTCCACACTCGCCAATCAACATTGAAGAAACCGGAGATCGGCGTATATATTTGTCGATCGGCGGGTGTCTCGGTGATTTCTGGCACACTCCACTATTTTACTCCGTTCTCACTCGTTTCTCGTCTTATTAACTCGATTCAAGTTGGAGAATGACCCTAACTCGATCTTCTATCTTTCTAGATTATCTCCCAACTGAATTGGATCTCAAAAATATCCAATTTTTTTAGCTCAAACTTCAACAAAAGAGCAAAACATAAGATTGCACAAGAAAAGGCAAAAATATGATCAAACACTAACTTAACATGCATTAACCATTAAATATCATCCAAATAAACACCAAAATGCATACAAAAACCTGTTTATCAACCATATATAATTTTTAAAAATCTCAAATTAAAATACTCTTACTATTAATTAAAATTTTATTACATAGTACTCACACAATATATGATAACTATTAAAGAATATTTTAGAAATTGGAATTTTATGAAGTATTTGACACTCTATTTATTAACAAATATTCGTACCGAAAGTGTACGATGTTATTGTAATATATAGGTGAGCAAGAGTATCGTATCCCACAGAGACCGTATTTACCAGTTCTTATTCACAGGCACATAATTAATATCTAGACACAAAACAAACAGATAAAGAGGAATAAAACTAACAAGCATAAAAACAAAGACATAATAAATAAAATACTGAAATAAACAAATATGAGAAAATACTAGGCTTTAGGAAAAATGGATTTATTATATCATTTAACGATATTTATTGATTCTCTCAACCCGACTATTGTCTTTAATCTATCAATAGTGGGGGGTCACTAGTTTATTATCAGGTTGCTATTTAAGGCATATACCATAACATAGATATAATGAGCATGTATTTCACTGTGGTCAGTTCTTCACACATGTCATTACTCCTAATTTAGCACGCGAAGATCTATTCAACCCTATGTGATACTTGTTCACTTGGTCGGTCCTTCTAATCACACATAATCTGATTTCTATCTTTCCATCATTAATTTTTCTATGTTCAGTACTTCAAATTAACGAATAGCATGCATAAATGGTGATCAAGCATTCATACAAGATATGAAATAAATCATAGAAATCAAATCCCGAGAGATAGCAGTAAGAAAAAGTAATCAACTCATATATTAAAATCCATGAGTTCCAATCCCTAAAACCTACCTATAGAATTAGCTAGACATAATTAAATAAATAAACAACAGAGTTTCAGTGTTCATGTTAGAAAAGATAAAGGAACCGAAGAACAGTGTGTAATCCAGCGGCTTCGTCTTCTCTGCACTAGCACATTGTCTCTAACAACCTTGTCGTCTCCTCTTGAGTAGACCGCAACTCTTTATCTCTTCTCTTGTGTAAAACGTGTGTGTGGCTTGTATCGGGGCGTGTATCACTCTCTTTCACTTGTATCAGGCGTGTATCAAAATGGGAGCTTTTATGTGTAGGTTAGAAATCATGAATTGGAGTGAGAAAATCGCATACCTGCGAACCTGTGCACGTGGGTCGACCAAGCTAGCCGGGTCGACCTAGAGCCCTATTTTTGCACAGGGTTGACCCAAGCAAGCTGAGCCAGGTCGACCCACTCATGTAAGAAATGCACTGGGCTAGGTCGACCGAGCTCCTCTGGGTCGACCCACCCTTGATTCGAGTTGAGCTTCAAATTTCTTCAGGTTTTGATTATTTAATCCGGTCCATAAGGCTTCAATTAAATATTTAATTAAGCCCAAGAGTCTAATTAAACACCCGTTCAACTCTTCTTATCCATATTCACTAATTTTGCTTCAGATATGCAATGAAATCACAACAATTACTGCAAAACTAGCAAACACATCAAAAACTCCAAATGATAACAAAATAAGCTCAAAAGCTATATAAAATGCACAACTTCATATAATAAAGAATATCAATTCATATCCAAAAGTTGTGTAAAATACACAGATGTCAGTATTTTAATACATCTAACCAAATAATATACTTTAATATTGTATATATTTTTATACGCCAAAATAAACATAATATTGATACATTATATGATAAAAAAAAACCATTACAATCAAACATATCAATTATCAAATATTAGACCATACTATTTAACAAACAAGCTCATAATTTATATAATCTATACAGTGTATAAATACAATGTATATACATAATACTTCAAAGATATACAAATCATGTAGTAGTCTAGTAGAAATGTAGACTTAACAAAAATTAGCTCTACCGGTATAATAGCAAGGCACGAGCTCGAGGTCGTGGGATCAAACACCTGTGACTGCGAGCTCAACACATATGCCACGCGTGTCCACACAGCCTAGGGCCTCTTGTGGGTTGGGTCTTCTCACCCGGGGGCGGACTTTGGACTACCCAAATTTTTATTTTTTTTTAATTCCAACATTTTTGTTGGTTAAGTGCATAAATTAACACAACATTTATCCTATTTTGCAAGTTTCGCATAACGTTTAAAACATTGTAATCAAACCACAACCTATTACTTTTTAACAATTATAAAATCATTCAGGTTTTTCGGTTAAACTCATCCTACATGTTCAATTTTGAATCCATATAAACAAACCATGTGTATAATAAATCCAAGTCGATCAGAAGTCACGTATACAATCCATGTTAGCACGCCACCAATTCTCTCTAGATCTGTCTCTCTCTCTCTCTCAACTAGATTTAAACTTAAGATTGTATGAAATACTTATCTAAAGTTACATGTGATAATACTTTAATTTTTTAGGTTAATATCACATCATTTAACTTGCGCATTCGGAGTAACTAATCAACACAATCACATTCTTGTTGAATCCAAAACATTTCCACCTTATCCAACATGCTTGAAACTTCTTGACACGAGACTTTTTCTATTTCTACACTATTATTCTGTGGATTATCACCCTGCGCTTCTTACATAATTCTTATAATGATATCTTCTTTGATTAAAGCACATGAATGAATTTTATATAACTTTTAAATTCATTTGTTTAAGATATGAAGGGACATTTCTAAATGTTGTATAATATATATTAATTTTTTTAAAATATTTTTTATATGTAAACTATATATAAGAATAACCTCCCTGTAATAATATTTTTCTCTAGTGCCAACGATATTATTGTACAGAGGTTTACTGTAAATAGACTTTCCCCTCAACTTTTAATAGCAATTCTAACGGCAGGTTGTGCTATGCTTAGATAATTAATGGGTTGGACATCAGAATTAGCAAATAGCAACATTTAGTGTGCTCCCAAAATACTAGTAGATGAGTTTATTTGTATCGTGGGATAAACATAAATATTTAGGCCAATATTTTTAAACTCGGACAGGATATCAAAACAGTCAATCATCTGGGTCATTGGGTAACTCATTCGACTAGTGAAACCATTTTGAAAAAAATCGATGATCTGTTATTTATGTGTGCGTGTGCACGCGTGTGTGTTTAAATATATCAAAAATGACAAAAACTTGTATGAGACCGTCTAACGGATCCCCTTACATTAGACGGATCTCCCCTGACCCGACCCGGACCCGACCCGACCCGGTATATATATATTAAAAAAAAAAATTGGATCCCTCAAAATTGAATCCCTCATCGCTCCCTCCCTCTCGCTCGCTCTCTCTCTCTCCCTCTCGCTCATTCTCTCTCTTCCGCTCCTCCCCACAATCGCACTCCTTTTGCATATTAGTCAACCGCACCATTCACAACCGTTACTATTCTCGCTCTTCCGTACCATTCGAGACAACTATTGGTGAAATTTTTGCGAGCACCACCACCGTCAGCAACTTTCCGACCACCGGCGTTCCAGTCACATTCAAATCTGATTCTGCGAGGTCAACATCTCTGGCGCATACTAGAAGTTGATACTGTGAGTCCATTTATGGCTTTTTGTAATTTAGGGCTTTTGATTTTAGGGCATTTTAGTTGTGTTAATGCTTGTGAGAACGCATTCCAGCTGTTTGTGTTAATGCTCGTAAGAGAGGTCTTGCTGGATGAGTATTCCTTCTCGTTGGTGTTGAAATCTTATTCGAGGTTGTGTTTGTTGAGCAGAGAAATGTAGATTCATGGGTTGATGTTGAAACTTGGGTTTGGGTCGGACTTTTTTTTGAAGAATTGTTTGATTTGTATGTATGTACAATAGATGAATGTGGTCTATGTTTCGAACTAGATTCTATTGTTTAATTAGTATTGTGGCTGATAGCCTGATGCTGTTGATAATGGGAAATTCTGGATTTAAGAACTTGGGAACAGCGAGGGTGGGTTAAATTGCTGCTATTGGTTATTTACCATACTCCAGCTTGAAGGACATATGTTTGATGAAAATTAACTTCAACTGGTCCAAGACAAGAATGGGAGTACTGATATAACTGAATCTTTTTGCATAAATTAATTCTGTTAATCATCCATATATAGTTAACTGCACTAAGTGATCTAATATGAATGCATGTGATCTCTAGATCGATGTTTGTTATGTGCTTAAAATTACTTTTTCAAGGGTATTTCATTTTCGTGAATGTTTCTGAACATATTTATACTCTTTTAATTGCTAAAGATTTGTGAAACCAGATAAGATATGCTTAAATACAGAAGCATGCATCAGGTTGGAAAACATAAAATTTTAAAATATATTTAGGGCCTTGTGGTCATTTAGTAAACTGATATTTCGTCATTATGTTTTTAATCTTCTTGTTGGAAGAGCTTAATCAACTTTTTTATGTTTTTGTTTTTCTCAATTGAATTAACTTGGAAGGGTTTTATAATTGTTGAAAGTGCAGAAAATTTTAAAGGTTAATTAGTCTAGTGAAGACATGAGTTTATGTGCCATATTATAAAAGCATCTAATGATACGGAAATTCTGAACTATGACATAAAATCTTATGATAACTTCGTTTCCCCTAGGTCTTAACAAATCGCTGTCTTTTCTAAATACGCAGCATGAAAATCGATCGATTGGTCTTACTTGATGCTACTGTAGTTGTTTTTGTTTGCTGCGTGAATACATTACAGTACAGGATTGTTCAATCTGGGAGGCTGGTTTTCGATAGGATGCCTAGAAATGATTCTTTTTCATATAATTTGATGATTGATGGATATGTGAAGTGCGGGATGGTGAGTTTAGTGCGGGAACTGTTTGATATAATGCCTTCATAGATGAAGAATTTAGTATCTTGGAACACCATGATTAGTGGTTACTTGAAATTAGAGAATGGATTTGAGAATGCGAAGGACTTATTTGGTAAAAACAATATGACTACATATTCAACTGAAGCCCTTGCAACCTGCTTGAAATGATGTTATTTTGAAACATGTTTGTTGTTCATGGGCATTGTTATAATATAATTGAATCTTTTTCACCGTTAATTGGATCTTTTGGTGCAAGTAGAAAGCGGATTTCAGGTGAAATGAACGAGGAGTTGACGGGTTGTTTGAGGCACTGATAGCACGGTTAAGCTATCGAGTGATCACTTGGAGTTCATAGGAGTCGAGCAGGTTGCTGCCGTGGTGCTTTAAACTGAGTTTCCAGATCGAACTGGGGCGACGAGCTGGATTATTAATTAGTAATACTTAGTGATACTATTTTACTTAGTGATACTTATTTTTACATTTATTGGTTAGTGATACTGTATTTTTTAAATAGTGATACTTAACAGGTTTTTAGTGATACTTTTATGTTAGTTAGTGATACTTACATCAATTTGTTATACTTATTTTTAACTAGTGATACTTTATGTTTATTTAGTGATACTTTTACATTCTTCAGGTTTATCTCTACTTTATGACTTAGTGATTCCTGACTTTTATAAGTAGGATGCTTATTTTTTAAATAGTGATACTTGACATATTTTTAGTGATACTTTTATGTTAGTTAGTGATACTTACATCAGTTTGTTATACTTATTTTTACCTAGTGATACTTTACTTATGACTTAGTGATTCCTGACTTTTATAAGTAGGGATGCTTATTTTTTAAATAATAATACTTTTATGTTAATTAGTAATATTTTTCTGTTAGTTAGTCATACTATTTTACTTATTATTACTTATTTTTACATTCATTGGATAGTGATACTTATTTTTACTTAGTGATACTTTTACATTTACTTGGTCATCATTTAATTTTGACTTAGTGATTCTTGAGTTTAATAAGTAGTGATACTTTATTTTTTAAATAGTGTTGCTGTTTTGTTTACTTAGTGATGCTTAACTGTATAATTCAGTGAGTTTTTTTTAATTATGTTATACTTTATCTTTTCTTAGTGGTTGTTTGACTTAGTGATCCTTTGTTCGTCATTAGTGATACTTACTGGATAGATAATGATGCTCACATGGATTATTAGTAATACTTCAATGTTTTAATTTACTTTTCATATTGCAGTGAACATGATGATGAGGAATCTGATGATAGTAATGATAAGAATGCTGAAGATTCTTGCTCTGAACATGAAGTCAAAGCATTTTGTTACAAATCATTTACTATTATATCCTTCATATTAATTTAATGCAAAGCATTTTGTTACAAAAATGTATTAAGTATTTTTTTTCATGTTTTGATATCAATAATAATGTAACGAGTATCAAAAATAAGAAATTGATAAATTATATGTAATGTATCATTAGTGATGAAGAAAGTATCACTATGAATACCATTAAGTAACACTATTTACTGCATGATTTTTGAGTAACACTGTTTCATTTTTTTTTAAGTAACATGTTACAATAATAAGGCAACATGTTACATGATTTTAACAATAATATAATAAGAAAATTACAAGTCATATGAGGAAGAAAATCACAGTATCAATATTGATGAATAAAGTATCACTGTGGATGCTGTGGAGTAACATTATTTACTGCATGGATAATTTAATGCAAATCATTTTGTTAAAATAATTTATCAAGAAATAATATAACATGTTTTATGATTTAACAATAATATAATAAGAAAATTACAAGTTATATGATGAAGAAAATCACAGTATCAATACTGATGAATAAAGTATCAATAAGCATCCGTGAAGTAACACTATTTGATAATCACAGTTTCAATAATATAATATGGGATACATTTCTCAAAATAATCTGGGATTAGGGGTTTTGAACCCAAACTCCTTTAAAATTGAAGTGCCACCTGTATTCTTTTTTTTTTTTAAGGTGACCTTTGATTCTTTTTCTCCTATCCTTTGTGGTTGAACGTGCAAGATCCAATATTGGAATAGAAGAGCTTGAAATATCCATATCCACCACAGAAGGCACTGTACTCAACAACTCTTCAACATATGCTACGACCTTGTTATATACTCAACAGCTCTTCACAAAATACTATTGAAGTATTACTAAATACCATAGAAGTATCACTATTGTATATAAATATAATATAACGTGTGATGTGCACTTTTGTTGATTTACCGAGGTAGAAAAAAATATTGTCAATAAATGTGTAAAATGTATCATTAAATACCATAGAAGTATCACTAGTGTACAAAATTCAATATATTCATGCAATTTATAGTTTTGTTGATCTATTCAGGCAGAATCGTAATTAAAATGAAGGATTACTATCACGATAGAAAGTATCACTAAATATCATAGAAGTATCACTAATTTATGAAATACATTTTGCAGTTGATTTGTTACAAAATCAAAGAATAGAACTAAAGTACTACTTACTGTCAATTTGCAATAATAGATTCATCCTCGTTGATAGATGTTTTTTCTACATCTTCGACATTGTCTTCATTATCAAGTATAAATATATATGAAATTTAGAAAATTTAAATCACTTTATTATAACACTAATAGATTACTAAATCAAAAGTTTAATGAATCAGTTCATAGTAGCATTTTATCGAAAAGTTTGAATTCAAAATTTGATATACCTAATAATTGGTTAAAAATTGATACAAAATTTCAAATCTTCCAAAATAAGAACACATACCAGTGGTTGCTATTGTTTCTTCACCGAAATTAATCAGAATTCCAACGGGAGGAAGATTACATACTTTTCTCAAATTATCCATTGAATCGTTCATGATTCGCCGGAGGGGGAAAATATACGCGGCGCCGCCGCGAGCTCGACGGGAAAACCTAGGCGGCGCGATGATCTGGATAGGGAAGATGTGGATGGGGCGGCGAGCTGAACGGAAAAATCTAGCGGCGCAGCGAGCTGAGGGAGAAAACCTAGGCGAGATGGCAGCGAGAGCTGAGCGCTGAGGGAGAAAAAAAAATCTGATTTTTTTTAATATATATATGGCGGGTCGGGTCGGAACCGGATCGGGTCAGGAGAGATCCATCTAACATAAGCGACCCGTTAGACGGTCTAACACAAGTCTGCCCCATCAAAAATATTAATACGAACTATAACCATAGTAAACATTAATTAAATTTGAAAATACACAATCAATTTTATTGATGCAAACTAAATAAAAATTGTTTATTGATATTTCCCACACATTAAAATCCAAATAAATATCTATGAAAATACATTTTAATATATATTTAAAAAAATATATATTTCTTTTGAATTTTTATTTTATTTTTAAAAAATATTTTTATTTTTGTTTCTAAACTTAGCAATTTGAATTGGGTCAAATGCATTTTTTTTTTTTGGATGTCGAGGGTAACCCGCAGCCGCTACCATGGTGCGCACTGGGTAAACCTCGCCCTTGTGTAATAGCCTGCAAACCTACACAGGGGAGGTAAACCACACTTGGCAAGCCAGGTGTGACAGGCTCACACCTAGTGGTGTTGGTGGTGGGTCAAACTTGAAACCTTTGACCTCAAGAAACACCACTCCACCACTAGGTCATCCCCAATGGGACCAAATGAATTTTTGAAAATACAAGTAACTGAGTGACTGATTTCTAGTTAAATCGGTCTGTTTGGTCCAATTTTTAAAATCACAATTTACGCAGGCTCTTTTTCCTTTCTTTAGGCAAAAAAATGAATCTATATATGTTTATATATACTTAAATTTATATATTTAGATCAAGTGATTTATATATTTAGATCAAGTGATTTATATATTTAGATTTTTAATCCCCTTTTTTCAGATTTTGAGGATCTCAAACTTAAAGTCCCAAAATCATTCACATTTATCCACACTACATGCATTACACACAGCACATACAAACATTAATTTATAGGATAAACACAATATAAGCATGGAAGCATTCACAAGTTTGTTGCATCTGGTTTCAAACCAGTGCAAATTAACTGAAATGCATATATTTCGCTGTAATTTTTATTCCATTATTTGATAGCTTAAACTACTAATTTAATTTAACTGAAAGCCTATTAAATTTCTGAATTCCAGCTCTTTTAACCCAGAATTCTCTCTCAAAAGTTTGAGTTCCTCTTTCCCCTCAAAATAGGCCAATTCTATTCACATCCCCTAAATTAATTAAATATGCAAATATTATTTTATTAGACAAATTTATCCTTATCTCCAGATGCTTAAAACCCTTATTAAAAGTCACCCATTTATTGGAAAGCTAGATATATATAGCTTCCTGTCCGCAAGAATTAAATTGTTATCACCATCATCATTATTATTATGGGGCACTCTCCTATGCACAAGATGTATGGGCCTGGAACCACCAGACTGGCTCAGACTCAAGAGTTCAAAAAAAAAAATTGCTCCATTTCAGGCGTGTGGACCCCACGCGAGGCGCGTGGGGTACACGCGCTAGGAATTAATTTTTTTATTATTTTTCCTTTTTATTTTTATTTTTTTCAATTTTTCTGGTTTTTCCCCCAAAATTATATATCCTAAAATACAATTAATGAACCCTAAAAATTGAAATGAATTAATTTATTTTTTTAAAAATAAATATAAATATATATTCTAAAATTGATTTAATGGACCCTAAAATTAAAGTGAATGATTTTTTTTTATTCGGCGACTTGCGTAATGCACTCGCCCAACGCTAACGCGTTGGCTCGTTCATTGCGCTCGACAAGTAATTTAATTTTTCAAAACAAATATAAATGGTAATTGAAAAAAATATATAATTTTGAAATAAATATATACCTTAAATGGAATTAGTAAATCCTAAAATAAAAGTGAACGAATTTAATATTTTTTTAAATAAATATAACCCCTAGTTGAGATTAATAAACCTAAAAAAATGCATGAACCTTAAAAAAACACAACAAAAACCCCTAAAAATACTAAAAAAAACCCTTAAACAACTATGAACCCTAAAAACCATGAACCTTAAAAAAACCTAACCCCCCCCCCCCTAAACTCTAAATATTAATTAGAATAGAAAAAATCACAATTTGAACTACATAAACTCATATAAGATAAGTAGCAGACCAGTTACTTTTTAATGATACAAGTGATACATTTTGAACTTTAAATGATACTTTTTAGTGTAAAGATTGATACTGATTTTTACCAGTCTTTTTTGGCGAGTAAACGTCGTTCAACCCGGGTTGACCCGCATTGACTCCGACCCGTCTAATAGATGTATGGACCTTATTGGGCTTGTATCAGTATATGAGTTTTGGTGTATTATTTTTATTAAGAAAAAATAAGAATTGAATTATTTTAGAATAATGTTTGGCATATGGTTGTTGGTTGGGTTTTATAGAATGAATTTCGATTTTAATTTGTGGTGTAAAAAGTTATATATTTATTGATGTTGAGAATGAGAAAGTTAATTAATGATCTCTTTATTTAGGGATGTCAACTTTACCCGTAGGATAAAATTACCCGTGGGTAAACGGGTTATAAGGGCGGGTAGTACCCGTAAATTCAGATAATAGGTAGGGTACTATCCTTACCTGCTAAATTTTGTTAGGGTAAGGGTAAGGTATGAGATTAAGGTTTTACCTTATTACCCTACATGATTATCCTATCCAATTATCCTAACATACTATATATATATAATGATCAAATGAGAACTCTTCCCCAGGTAGGAATTAGGAACCAATCCTAGCACTTATTTAACTCAATCTGGACGGCCCAAATTAAATCAGATTTAAGTGGATAGGCGGTGGCATTCTTGTAATTTTCGGCAACTTTCTGAGGGGGGTAATATAGTAATTTAATAATTCTTTCCTTTTGTTTTGAGGCTAAAATGAGAATCACATGAGGCTAAAATGATCGAAGTAGGAGGCTAAAATTGATGTGACATTTTTCACTAGGGTTCACCGTTCCCAATTAGGATTTATTACGTTCCGATTATGGCTTATCTGATCCCAACTAGTAA
The DNA here is from genome assembly GCA_026008535.1 of Perilla frutescens. Classification (NCBI taxonomy): domain Eukaryota; kingdom Viridiplantae; phylum Streptophyta; class Magnoliopsida; order Lamiales; family Lamiaceae; genus Perilla; species Perilla frutescens. Next base: position 39,640,107 of record BRKX01000012.1, read on the forward strand.
CTATGAAATTGCTACTCAAACTCTCTCCAATGCATCTAGGTACATATATGTATTGTCAAATGGTTTTGGACTTCAAGTATCTGACACATATTTTTACGTGTCAAGCTTCGGCTGAAATTTGTACCCGCTGTGTAAGAAATTAAAATAGTTGTTCTTGCACCTCATTTCATATTGATGAACTTAAGTCGATCATCAAAAAAATTCACAATTATTTTTATTTGAAGTTTAATTACTACCAGTGTATATTTTTATCTTTCTTTTTGTAAAAAAAATGGATAAAAAAAAGTGTTCCCTTAAACTTGTAATCGCCAGAATTAATCATAATGCAGCACATGCATGTATTTTTTTGCTAGTACAGTAAATATATGTATAACTAAAAAAGAAAGAAATAACTCTTACGTATTTTGAATGCCATATGTATACGTAACTTTAATGAATAATACAGCTTTTGATCTTTGTACTACCATATTTTTTTCGAATGAGATTTTTAGATTTTATTTGGTTAATTAAAATCAAGTTCATGATATACTATCATTTTAGTCAAAATTATATAATTGCACTGTCATTTTGGTTTAAATCAAATATTTCCATGCATGGACCAAATGATAGTCCGGTGACCTGATTTTAACCAAAATATTATCTGGAACCTTAATTTTAACCAAATAAAATAAAAGAACGACTCAATTCAGAAAACTAACAATAATAGGTTTGTTTCTATTGACATTCTTGACAGTCCAACCAAATTTTAGTTTAAGTCTATCATGTTGTGATTCCATCTTAAAAGTCGGACAAAATTATATGTTGTCTTTTCGTGTTACATTTCCTATTATACAATCAATTTTAATTAATTAATAATGCTCTCTTGATTCTTATATAAACTCTTATGACTTATCATAATTGATTGTCTATGTTGAAAACGTTTGGTTTGATGATATTTTGGATATAGTTTTTGTTTTGTCTTTCTTGATTGATTGTGCAGGAAGTAAATTGGTTGAGATGTTTTAGGGAAATCTGTTGTGTTTGACCATTTCAAAGGTTGATAGAGTCAAGATAAGGCTGTTGCTGAAGTTGAGGGAGTGAGGCCGAGAATCTAGGAATGGAGATCATAGAGAGATAAAGTTGTTATTTGGAGTAGAGACCAAGTTATTATTTTTGTATAAATAGGCATCAATTGTATAGAGTTAGACACACGAATTGATAGAGATATACCAGATCTGTATTAGACATATCAGCTTTCTACAAGTGTTAGTTAAGACAACTTTAGTCACGACCTTCTGTGAAGGAAGAGATAAAGTGTCTTAAGTTTAGTAAGAGTTTGCTTGTAGTGTTTTTGTAATTCACAAATACATATAGTGAATATTTTGCCCTGAGGCACTTCGCGAGATTATAGAAATATAATCTCGTGAAATTTTTCAATCCTTTGTTTGTTTCTATATTCCGCTGCATATTCAAAGTTGTCTTAATTTCAGACTCAACTTTGATCACAACTCTATCAGAACCGAGAATTCGGTTTTTTCATTTGGCATCAAGAGCAAACACTTGACACACTAAGTGGTGATCCTGTTTTCGTGAGTACAACGGATTGCACAAACCCGTTGTTCAACAAACCTCCTGTTCTCGATGGCATGGACTATTCCTTTTGGAAAGTTCGAATGAGAGCGTGCATCAAATCCATTGATGCAAGAGCATGGAATGCTGTTCAAAAGGCATGGACGCATCCTAAGACCGTAGATGCCGAAGGAGATACAATACGTACTCCTCCAGAAGAATGGACCAGGTCACAAAACGAAGATGCTACCTTCAATGACAAGGCACTCAACGCAATTCAGTCTTTCTTGGATATTCAGATGTTCAAACTCATAAGAAATTGTGAGTCGGCCAAAGAAGCGTGGGATATTCTTCAGCAACATTGCGAAGGAGATGTTGGAATTAAAGAATCAAGACATCATATTCTCACCACAAAATTTGAGAACATGAAGATGGGGGAAGATGAAACCGTTGGAGAATATTGTAACAAATTGCTTGAAATTGCAAATGAGTGCACTGATCTTGGTGATCCGATTACTAACAAGAGGTTAGTTTCTAAAGCTTTGAGAACTCTAACCCCACGCTTTGATATGAAGGTTGTTTCTATTGACACGGCATCGACTACTGGAAGTATGGACGTCACAAAGCTGATGAATGATCTGAAGACCTGTGAAATAGAAATGAATGAGAAAGGTGGATCAAAGAAAAAGGGAATTGCCTTGACAGCCGGGTCAACTTCAAGGTCAACTTCAGCTTATGATGAAGAAGAGGATGAGGATCTTGAAGAAATCTGTGAAAAGAATCCGGATTATGCTCTTCTCACCAGAAGACTAAACACTCTCATCCGAGCTAACAGAGGAAAACAACAGAAGGGAGGTACTGAACAACGCAAGCCTCATTATGACTCGTCTGGACCTTTGGTTATTTATGAAAAAATGAACTCACCTGGAAAAGAACCTAAGATCATGAAGCGTGCTGCATCAGATCACTTTAGACCAAAAGAAGTGAAAGATTTCTCCACTGTTCAATGCTATGAGTGCAAAGGATATAGGCACTTTGCTAACGAATGTGCCAACACTTTTAGAAAACTTTGAAAGCCTGTCACATTTCTATCTCTTAGCGATAGTGAGCTGGACACCTCAGGGATATTTGTGGAAGAAATCTCAGATGATGCAACCAACGAACACGCAGCCTTAACTGCAGTATGTGCCGAACTGGACAATTCAAAGCTAACAGAAGTTAAGATAACTTCTGACAGATACGATGAGTCCTATTATGAAACCCTCTTTTGTTTCAACACTGTGACAACTACTGCAGATGAGGAAGAAGAAGTTACCGAGGAAGAAACTCTGGAGTTGCTAATAAAGTTGTAGGGACTCTACAAGGAGTTGTATGCTAAGTAGATCAAACAGTGCAAGGAAATTGAGTCACTCAATGAGGAATCCACTAGCCAGAAGGCATCTCTCGCAAAGTTGGAAGTAATGTTGACAAAGAAAGATGCAGAGATTGATAATATGAGGATTCAACTCAATCTTGCAAAGAAAACTTTCAAAAAGCTTAACACGGGTACTTCCAAACTTGATGAAGTTCTTACTCAAACTCAGGTAACTTCTCATGGCATAGGTTATGACAAAACTGTAAAGACTTCCTTTACACAAATGTTGTCCACCCATGGAAAACCTTTTGTAAAAGCTCAAGAAGCACATCCTACTACATCAGTGAGTAAGAAACGCCAGAGATTCGTTTGTCACTATTGTTTCCTCCCTGGACACATAAAACCTTTCTGCCATAGGTTTTTATAGAAATATGAAAAAGAGATTCATCTGAGGACACAAGCCTCAAAGTCAGGCCTCATAGTCAAAAATGATAAAACAAGGAATATGGTTTGGAAACCAAAAGCTGTCCCCAAAGACACCTGCAAAGTTGTCTTCACTGCATCAGTAGCGGATGATTCAGTAACTTGGTATTTTGACAGCGGCTGCTCTCGTTACATGACTAGGTCTCAAGGATACCTGACCAACTACCAGAAGATCAACGGCAGTGAAGTTACCTTCAGTGGAGGAACAAATGGTAAGATTGTAGGCCATGGAATCTTAAACAGCCCCGGTCTTCCCAAGCTCGCCAATGTATCACATGTACAGGGTCTTACAGCAAACCTTATCAGCATCAGCCAACTCTGTGATGACAACTTTACTGTCATCTTTGATAAGCAAAGTTGTACTGTTGTTGATAACAATGGCAAACATGTGATCTCTGGGGTAAGATCTTCTAATAAAATTTATGAAACTAAAAGAAAAGGTTGCTTGAGTGCACAGGTAAATGATGTACAGCTTTGGCATCAAAAATTGGGTCATACCAATTTTCGCAACATGGAGAATCTTCAGAGACTCAATGCTGTTCTTGGAGTGCCAAAGCTGAACGTCTCAAATCCAAGTCTATGTGGAGATTGTCAGAAAGGAAAGTAAGTAAAAGCCTCACATCCAGTTGTAACAACTTCAGAGAGATCTTTTGTTACTCAAAGCTGTTTTGAATTGCTTCACATGGATCTTATGGGGCCAGCAGAGGTAGAAAGCCTTGGAGGTAAACGGTATTCCTTTGTGATTGTAGATGACCTCTCAAGGTACACCTGGGTAAAATTTCTAAGTGACAAATGTGAAACCTATGATGCTTTCTTAGAATTATATGCTAAGGTTAAGAACTTCTACCATTCTTACATTAAAAGAATTAGATCTGACCATGGTAGAGAGTTTGAAAATCTTCAGCTTCTAAACTTTTACATTAAAGAAGGTATTTATCATGAATATTTTGCCCCTAAAACACCCCAGCAAAATGGTGTAGCTGAAAGAAAGAATAGAACCTTACAAGAGATGGCCACTGTCATGTTACACTCTAAGAAGTTGTCCAAACGGTTTTAGGCTGAAGCGTTAAACACTTCATGCTATGTAAGTAATCGGGTAAACTTAAGAACCGGAACCACCATGACATCATATGAAATTCTAAATGGTAGAAAACCTAACTTAAAATACCTACATGTTTTGGGTTGCTTTGCTACATTTTGAATGATAGGGATTACTTGTTTAAATTTGATCCCAAAAGTGATAAAGGTGTGTTTATAGGTTATTGGCTAAATAGTCAGGCTTACCGTGTTTATAACCTCAGAACAAAAACTATTATGGAAAGTGTAAATGTGAGATTTGATGATTTTGTCAGCCTATACACTCCTGAAGAAGATACTAACGATTTAATTGAGATACATGAAAGGACAGGAAAGACCATTGAAATAGAAGGAAGAGTCAACCCTGAAGTTGAGCCCACTTCAGAGACAGGTGATACAGAAGGATCTGGATCGAACCCCCACTTAAATGATTCAGAGATTCCAGAAGTAGTTCAGGCAAGCACTAGAAGAGATCCACCGAGCAAGATTCGCAAAGATCACCCAATTGATCAAGTCATTGGAGATGTACACGAAGGGGTCAGAACTAGAGGTAAAATTTCTGTTAACTACAAGGAAATGGTAAGGATGGTGTGCATGTCATGCGTAATCAATAAAGTTGGTGTTGTTGTCTTCTTATCCATGGTTGAACCCAAGAACGTAAATGAGGCATTAAAAGATATGTTCTGGATAAGTGCCATGCAAGCCGAGCTACTTGAGTTTGTTAGAAACAAAGTCTGGACACTTGTGCCTAGACCTTCAGGGATAAACGTGATAGGGACTAAGTGGATATTTAAGAATAAAACTGATGAATTTGAAAATGTCATTAGAAATAAAGCCCACTTAGTTGCCCAAGGTTACACTCAAGTAGAGGGCATTGACTATGATGAGACTTTTGCTCCCGTTGTACGAATTGAGTCCATCAAGTTATTATTTGCCATTGCATGTTATCTTAACATTACTCTTCATCAAATGGATGTTAAGGCAGCATTTCTAAATGGAGTACTAGAAAAGGAAGCATATGTAGAACAACCCAAAGGCTTTGAAGACCCAACCAATCCAAATCATGTGTATAAACTACATAAAGCATTGTACGGACTTAAATAAGCTCCTAGAGCTTGGTATAGTCGGTTAACCGAATTTTTGCTTGAGTTTGGATTTTTCAGGGGTCATGCCGATAGAATACTATTCCTCAAGAAAGAAAAAGACTTTCTCACGATTGCTCAAATCTATGTCGACGATATAGTGTTTAGATCAACAAGTGAGAAAGCTTTGAAGGAATTTGTGGAAGCAATGTCCACGTCTTTTAAAATGAGTTTGGTCGGTGAACTTAGCAATTTTCTTAGACTTTAAGTCAAGCAAAAGGAAAATGGCGTTTTCGTCTCACAGACAAAATATGCCAAGAACCTTGTAAAGAAGTTCGGTCTGGAAAATGCTAAGCATATGAGAACTCCCATGAGTACAACGGAGAAGCTGTCAAAGGATGCAGTTGGACCTGAAGTTGATCCAACTTTATACAGATCAATGATCGGGAGTCTCCTCTATCTAACTACTAGTCGGCCAGATATCATGTACAGTGTGTGTGCATGTGCTCGATTTCAGTCCTGTCCCAAGGAGGAGCACCTTAAAGCTGTAAAGAGGATCATTTGGTACATTGCCGGCACTTGTGAATTAGGTCTTTGGTTCATAAAGGACACTTCTACAGATCTTGTTGGATACAGTAATGCCGATTGGGCTGGAGAGATAGATGATAGATGGAGTACAAGTGGAGGATGTTGTTATCTAGGAAACAACCTCATCTCTTGGCACAGCAAAAAGCAAAAATGTATCTCATTGTCCACAGCCGAGTCCGAATATGTGGCCGCTGGGAGCTGTTCGACACAGTTGATATGGCTGAAGTCAATGTTGGATGATTATGAATTGGAAAGCAACCCCTTGGTGATGCTCTGTGACAACACAAGCGCCATCAACCTTGCAAAGAACCCAGTTCATCATTCCAAATCCAAACACATCCACTTAAGGTATCATTTTATTAGGGATTTAGTTGAAAAGAAGCTATTAAAGTTAGAGTACATTAGTACAGATAATCAACTGGCTGATATGTTTACAAAAGCTTTAAGCTATGAGAGATTCTCAATTCTGAGGAAATCTCTTGGCTTATGTTCTATATAAAAAGTTAAGTTAACTCAACTGTTGTCACACTTTTGGTATATCATAGTTAACTGTGAAGTTGGACAGATTCGAGGATGAAAAAGCCTGTGTTAAGTGAAACCATGATCGTTCTTGTAAAACCATATAACTAGATCAAAGATCTTAGATAAATGGTATTTATAAGATTCTTTTGGTTATTCGTCTATTCATCATCTGTCTTCTTCTTAAAAAGTCTCCTATGATGTATCAAAAGTAAGCTGATTATATAAATTTCTTGATGACAGTTGATTAATAAAAAAAAATCCAAAAATTTTGAAAGTCAGTTGAATGTATCTGGAAATGTATCTTACTCTATCTTTAATATCTACTTTGACTATATCTTTAATATGTTGATTCCTATTTATATGGAGGCAAGTATCCATCAGATATATTTATATCCTTCCATATATTTCTTTTAATAGCCTCTCTCTCTCCTCACTTGTCACTCTCACTTAGATTCTCTCCACTCGATCAACTATTCACAAAAACCCTTTCATCTCCTCAAAACCCTTCGTCTTCGTCTCCTTCGCCATGGATTCTGATAAAATGAGAAAGATTCAGGAGTTGCTTAGCGACCCCAAAGCCTCAGCCTACCTCCGTCATCTCTCTACCTTTCCCCCTCAACCGCAAATTCTCTCTCCGCCGCAACTGCCAAACCCTTTTCGCTTTTTGTCGCCGGATTTCACTCCAATTCTCCAGCCCACAGTACTTCTGTCCCCTTCTAGAGGGAACGCACCTATGGAGATTTCTCCAGAAATTGCTAGTTGCTCAGAGGTTCAGTCACAACCTCTTGCTTTACCAGCCTCATCTCCGACGCTCTCCTCATCTCATGCCATAATTCTGGCTCCTGACGGCGTAATCATGCCGCCTCTCGACATTCCGGTGCTCACCGAGGAACCTCTCGATTCTCTCATCCCTTCCGACAAAGGAAACCCTCATAACGGCGGCCCCATTGAAGTACCATTCTCGGAAGTGGAGCAGGAACAACAAATAGAGGGCTCGGAAAAGTCAAAATCTTCTCCGAAGAAGAAGCCTGCTAAGGCCAAACAGATTCCTCTGCCTCGCCAGTCACGACGCCTGCATTTTACCGGCAGCTCTTCATGGACTCAGAAAGGTCCTATAGAAATCACTTCCGAACCCGAAGATGAGCCTAGTGAAGGGTCTTCGGAGAAGAGGCAGCAGGAGACACAAGTCGAGGATGTGTCTGAGGACAATCAGGAGGAAATGGAGACTGAAGCTGAGCTTGAAATCGCTTCTGCTGCATCCAAGAAGGGAAAGAGGAAGGTGTTGTCTTCTCCCTCTTCGAGAGCCAAAGAGAGCAAGAATCGTTCCTCAAAGCGAGCCAAGACGTGTCTGGACCCCAATGAGGAAGCTGCTCTTTCTGAATCCGATATAGAGGTATCAAAAACTGAATCTCAACTATTTTATTCTGATGCTGCTAAGAAGAATTGGGAATTTTTTAGAAATAGAGAGATTCTGAATGATCGGGCTGTTGATTCAAAGGATTTTGGTAAACACAATTTGGTTGATTTTTTGAAAAAGATGAGGGTTTGGGATAGTGTTTCTTATGCTCGTCCATATGTTTCTGAGATTGTACGGTTATTTTATGCTAGTCTATCTTCTGAGTTTGGGAATCCCTCATCTAAGAGGTTCGGGAAAGTGTTTGTTAGGGGGAGTATTTACATTTTAACTCCTGCAAAGATTAACAAATTCTTAGGTCTCCCGAATGTGTCTGTAAATGATAATGAGATTGATGATAAACTTGAAGTTAGGATGGCTAATCTGTTAACTAGGGGAAGAGCTGAGGTCTAGCATGGTAAGAGGGTGAATTGGATTGCCTCTGCCCTCACCTCTCTTTTCTCCACATTGCATAAAATCTCTGTGAGCAACTGGATCCCTACCTCAAATTCTACTGTTGTCCCTTTTGAGCATGTCTCTCTCCTATACAAATTATACATGAAGGAAAAGATCAACTTGGGCAACCTTATGTTCACTACTATTGCTGAAGTTGCCATGACTAAGAGCAACAAGAAACTTGTGTTGCCATCTCTTATTTTTAGTATGTTGGTTGACCAAGGGTTCAAGCCCCATAAGAGAGATGTGTTCACTCCCAGGCTTACTCTTCAGACGGTGCAGAAAATCTTCATCATAGATTCACGAGTTGTGGATCTGCCTTGGTTGGATGAGGAAGAGGTTGCTCCACAATCTCCTGGTCTTCGCTGCTCTATTCATGTGTTTGTTTTGCAGGAACAAATTGAGCTCTACACTGCACAAATCGAGATTTTTGCCAAACAAAGGAAAGTGTTTCAGCGCCTTCTTACTTCCCAAAAAGGGGAAGGTAATGGTGGAGAAGGCAGTAGCAGAGGCAGAAGAAGGGCAGCAAGTGAAGAGGTGGAAACTGATGAGCAAGAGGAGAAGGAGTAGAAGAAAAGAAGAAGGAAGAAGGACTGCAGCTGCAGAAATTTGGTGCGTCGTTTTACACCAAAAATAAAGTTCCCGACAACAGTCGGTATGCCCTTACTGCACGAGTACAACGATGAGCGAGATCGTCTCCCAAAGGACCGGCGAGAATTACCCTATACTCTCAATCTGTATAACCAAACTTCACAAGGGGTTTTTGTAATTATAACAAACGAAATTAACAATTAAATATAAAATAAATGCGCACGTAATTAAATCGAACGAACTTAAAATATGAGAAGAAGTATTCTGGAATCCAATTAACTCCACCCTAGCTTACCTAAACCGATCCTTGATGCAATGATTAATTCAATTAACACATACAAATCAGTTATAGCTACCGAAGACACTTACTGACGCAGCCTAATCCCTCCGTAATTTCTCGATAATCAGGAAGACGCTTCACCAATTATTTCCCTAATCGACTGACAACCGTAAGAGACGCTCTATAGGTTTAATGAGCCGACAGCCTTAAAATCTAGAGGAACCCGATTCATAATTAACAGACTCTGACGCAGGACCGTGAATTAAGATTGTTATTCCCCCTGGTTCTGAAGAACCGTTTCACCACTAATTAAACTTTAACCACAATTACGGATGGCCGGTTTAATTGACTACTAATTAATTCCAATTCACTAAGTATTTGCAACTACCTAGCAATATCGAAATAATTAACGACTTGAAATACAAAGAATAACAAATGCATGCAAATAATTGAACGATGAACACGATTAGATCTCACAGTTTATTTAAGCCAGGGTTTCGTTAGTTGTTTCCAGAATAAGAAGAAATTAGCTAGAACTCATATTAAGATTGAATTGCAAAAATATTAAAATAACGAATACCATGAAAATAAAACGAAGAAGATGAACTATTCTGCTCCAGAGAGGAAAACGTCCGCTGTTCTATTCTTGCGTTTAGAATTAAAGTCCGAATATTCAAAATATGATAAGATCTAATCTATATATCAAATTCCTAAAATAAGATAATATCAACAAGGAAATAACCATCATAATCTATTCCAACAAGGAAGTTAACAAAAAACGGGACTCTTGAGGCGGTGGGAATTCTTCTAGCTCGCGTCCAGGCCTTGGGCTTAAGTAATTTCCGTGTTCCAGCCCATAAACGCACGTTCAGGCCCAGTTTCTTGAGTTATCCGCCCATTCGTCCTGCCGTATGCCCATACGGCGTGGCTTTTCTCCCTTCAATTTCAATTTCTTGCGCAAAGCTTCATTTCTTCACCAAAAATACACCATTTACTTCATCTTTGCGTCAATGCCCTGCAAAAACCCTCAAGGTACAACTTCTTCCAAAATAGCATCATTATATACCAATTAACACAATCAAACCACATAAAAAGCCCCAAAATATCAAGTATAATATGCCCGATCAAATCCCCCCATACTTAGATAATGCTCGTCCTCGAGCATATCCAAGCACACAAAAGAAACACAACTCCGACAAAAACAAATAAAGCACAAAAGGTACCAGCTGCCTTGATCCGAAAAGTGCTCGGAGTAGGAACCATGATTAACCTAACCACAACCACCAACCTGTTCTATTCTAACGAATACACCAAAACTTCTCATTTATGTCAAGAAAGTGCTCATTGATCCAGCCTCGCCATGGTTCACTCCAAATCTCTCAAAGAAGGGAATAAAGAAATTCACACAAGTCGTGATTTGTTATTCTCAGCATAGCTTTGCCTATATGTCACTGGAATTATCAACAATCAAGTTCAAAACATAAATCAAAAGGGCTTTTTTCTAAGGGTTGTAACGGGGCTTAGGTTTAGAGGTAAGATTCTTTTGGATTTAGTAGCTCAAAAGGAGAATATGCAAGCATTCCAACACAAAAATCTCACACCCAGCTGCACACATTTACAATTCAAAAGCTGGAGTTCCTTAATTCATATAAACACAGGGATGTTTTTATTCACTTTCTTTCTTTCATCCCTCCTTGCTGTTCTATTTTTTTTTCTTTTTTTTTCCGAAGCTTTGCTTCTCTTTTCTGCTTTCTTTCTTTCTGTTTTTTTTTTTTTTACAAAACATAAAATTGCCCTTCTCACTTTCCAGCGTCTTTTACCAGTATCGCAGCTTATTTAGTTAGGAAAGAACTTGCATATTCTCACGGTCAGAAGAAGGCTAAACAAGGCTTATGGCTTCATATATAGTGGTTGTAGTCAAGAATCATGAGGATTATAAGGCTCAACAGGCTCACTAATGGGCAATTGCAGGGCAGAGAGGTTTCTTTTAGGCCAAAGCTTGGTTAATACCTAAGTGCCTTTATCATTTTCATGTTTGAAACTCAAAAGGGATAAAACAAGGGCAACAAGGCAAAGCAAGCATTGAATAAACACAATCTGACACTCTCACAACAGAAATGGGAGCTTCATAAAGATGGTTCATGCTCACAGGCTCAAAAACTCACATTTTTAGGCTAAAATAAATGATCAAAAACACGATCCATCGTTCACAAATTCATCAAAGATTGGTGTATCTTTATCACAGAACAACAACCAACAAACCATTCAAACCAAATCATTGCCCCTCCTCCTCATACGAATCAAATCAAGGCAACCAATACTTAACAAAAAAACAAATAAACACAACATAGAAAGAAGCAGAAAACACCAAACTGTAAAATCTTTTTTTTTTATTTTTTAGTTTTTAGACATACGACGCAACAACTATCACTATCCCCCCATACTTAAAGGCCACAAGGTCCTCACTGTGTAGGGAAAAAGGACGTAACACAAAACAAAAAGCAACAAGTTGAAACAGAGCAAAACACAAGTAGGAGAAACAATCAAACTAAAAGAAAAAACAAAGGGGGAAGAGATGGGCAAACTCTTCAATCTGAGAGGTGACGGAGGACCTGCTCGAAAACAGTGAGATGATCATCAATCGCATCCAAACGCTGGCCAATGCGATCCTCCAAGCCTCGGGTGGCTGCAAGGATAAGGGCCTCAATCTCAGGCAGGAGAGAGGAAGTGGCAGCAGGGGTGGTGGAAGAAGAAGAAGGACCTGCACTTGGAAAATGACTCGGACCTTGGACGCCCGGTCGGGTGAGTTTGTACTGCCCGTGGGCATCAACACAGATCAGACGCATGGCAGCGAAATCAGCAATAGTAAAAAGCGTGGCAGGTAGAGGCTCAGGATCATCAAGAGGAATACGCAAATGTTGTGCAAGCAAAGTCACAAAATATCCTAAAGGGGCTCGACAAAGAAAATGGTTGGCACTATACTGCCACTGTCGTGCTAACCAAAATGCAAAATTCAACTTTGTGTGGGAAATCATGCAATCAAGAATGAAAAGCTCCTGCAGAGTGACCACATTCATCATATCAATACGGCCAAACAAATTGGCGACTAAGAACCTATGACACAGACGGAGAGCATCATCATAGATGTTGGCATTACGAGAGGAACGGACAACAAAATCAGATTCAATGCTTAACACACGCCAACGCTCAGAGACAAGAGCAGAAAAGGACTCAGACACATCACACAAAGCAGATTCATACAACTCATCATGAAGAGACTCATCAGACTCGAAGCCCAAAACCACATTCAAAGCATTGATAGACATGTGGAAATTTCGACCTCGTAAAGAAAACACTATAGCATGCGTATCATCAAGAGCTCGTAAAGAATCAAACACATATGAAGAAAGGAATTCTAAGTACAGCTCCCTATGAACCGGGGCAGAAACATCTAAAAACGGGGACCAACCGATATGAGCAAAGTGTGATTTAATCTGGTCAGTAACCCCTAGAATAGCAATGTCATCCCAATCAAAAACACGAGCGCCGATCAGACCGCGCTTGGCGTTCCTTTCGGCACGAGAACGTACCTGATCCGGTTGCCGGAACGGCGGCCGTGGAAGAGGAGGCGGCGGTGTAGAGGATCCGGGGGCAGTAGATTTCGACCGAACACGGCGGCGAGCCACGGCAGAGGGCGCGGAGACAAGGGATGGTGGTGGAGAATGCGTGTCCGGCAGTGGAGAGTCGGCGGGAGTAGGAATATGGGCCTCGGAAAGTGTGGCGGAAGATGATCGAGAAGGAGCGGGTGAGGCTGCAGGCGCGGTGGCAGGGGCCAGAGAGGGAACAGTGGGGCTGGGGGCTCCGGCGGCGAGGTCGACGAACAGCGGCGGCCGTGTGCGGCGTCGTTTACTCACGGAAGGAGTAGTGACACTCGCGCTCTCAGAATGGCGCCGGGAACGGCGCAGGAAGGGTGGCGGCTGATTCAATGCCGGAATAGGGTTAGGAGTGGGAGGAGGCGGCGAGGATGCTGGCGGCACCGGAAAATTCACCGTTGAGTGTGGGGACGCAACCGCCGGTGAGTGTGACGGTGGGGATGGGTCGGTAGGTGGAGGGGATGGAATATCGGAGGGGGCGATGATTCGCTTCTTGGCACCTCATTTCTTGCCCATGTTGATAGTGGCGGTGACCGGTGGGGAAGTTGACGAAAACGCGGGAAGCTGAAGAGGCGGTGAAAATCTGAAAAACAATTGCACAAGGGGGGGTAAGAGAGGGCTGTGAAAATAATTTGACTAAGGGGGGGTTAAATTGGGATGCAATTAGGGCAAAAGGGAAAAATCCCAATTGGAGAATCTCCTAATTGCAATATGGTCCTTGAAGAAATTAAAAGGTGCGAAAGTCACCCCCCCCACACTTAGAATGGTATCCAGCCGACACCAGTTCCTATTTTTGTTTTTTTTTTTTTGGAAAAGAAAAGGAACAATATAAAAAAAATACAGAAATAAAAGGAAAACGAAAAACATAAAAGAAAAAGAAAAAGAGATCAGGTTGCCTCCCGAATAGCGCCCTTATTTAACGTCGGAGGCTCGACGAAGAGAGCAGGGTCAATCGGTGGATACCAGGGTTGCCAAATCAATCCCATCAAAACTTGACCAGTCAGACGTGGCACAATAAGGCTTGAGTAGCTGACCATTAACGTGCAACAGCTTCTGAGTAGCGAGACTACGAATTTCCACTGCTCCATGGGGACTGATATGAACAACCTCAAATGGTCCGATCCAACAAGATTTCAATTTACCCGGCATGAGTCGGAGGCGGGCATTGAAAAGTAGGACCTTCTGGCCGATGTCAAAAGTCTTGCGCCGGATGTATTTATCATGGAGAAACTTAGTTCTGTCTTTGTAGGCACTGGCACTGTCATAAGCTTCCAACCGAATTTCCTCCAGCTCTTGTAATTGATAACGCCTCTCATTACCGGCGAGGTGAGGGTCGAAATTACATTGCTTGACTGCCCACAAGGCTCGATGTTCTATCTCAACCGGTAAATGGCATTGCTTCCCAAAGATCAACCGATAGGGGGACATCCCGATAGGTGTTTTGAATGCCGTGCGGTATGCCCATACGGCGTCATCCAGGTGCAGACTCCAATCCTTGCGGTGTGGGCATACGGTCTTCTCCAGAATATTCTTGATCTCACGATTTGAGACCTCGGCTTGCCCATTGGACTGGGGATGATAGGCAGTGGCGACGCGGTGGTGAACACCATATTTCTTGAACAAGGCTTCTAATGTGCGATTGCAAAAATGTGTGCCTTGGTCGCTAATGATAGCCCGAGGGATGCCAAAGCGCTGAAAAATTTGAGTTTTGAGAAACTTACTAACCACCTTGGAATCGTTTGTCGGTGTAGCTTTAACCTCGACCCACTTGGAAACATAGTCAATGGCTAGCAAGATGTAGGACTGACCAAACGAGCTCAGAAAGGGTCTCATGAAGTCCATCCCCCATACATCAAAGATTTTGCACACCAGAATAGGCACTTGGGGCATCTCATTCTTGGAAGAAATGTTACCCAGGCGTTGGCATCGATCACAACCCTTGCAAAAGTGATAAGCGTCCCGGAAAATCGTCTCCCAATAAAATCCACAATCAAGGACCTTTCGGGCTGTCCTTCTTGGTCCAAAATGGCCGCCGCAGGCATGGGCATGGCAGAAAGTAAGAATGGATTGGATCTCATCATCAAGGATACATCGACGAATCACTTGGTCGGCACATGTTTTCCACAAATACGGATCATCCCATATGAAGTATTTGGCCTGGCTTCGTAACTTGTTCTTCTTTGCAGTTTCGGTACCCTTAGGGAAAATTCCAGAGGTTAGAAAATTCACCAAATCCGCATACCAAGGGGCTGTATCCGCAGCAGCAAGTAAGAGCTCATCTGGAAAATCATCCGGTATGGGCATACCGTCGGGTTCTGTCAACAGTCTGCTCAAGTGATTAGCAACATTGTTTTCAGCTCCCTTTTTGTCTTTAATCTCCAAATCGAACTCTTACAGAAGCAAAACCCAACGAATGAGGCGCGACTTTGATTCTTTCTTGGAGAGCAAGTATATCAGAGCGGCATGGTCTGTGTAAACCACCACTTTCGATCCAACAAGATAGGATCTAAACTTCTCGCATGCGAAAACTACGGCCAAGAGCTCCTTCTCCGTTGTCGTGTAATTACATTAGGCTGGATTAAGGGTCTTGGAAGCATAATATATGACATGACTTTGCTTTCCACTCTTTTGTCCAAGGACCGCTCCAACCGCAAAATCATTGGCGTCGCACATGAGCTCAAAAGGGAGGCCCCATTGTGGTGGCTGAATGATGGGCGCAGAAGTGAGCTTTTCTTTCAAAATATCAAAGGCTTCCTTACATTTATCATCAAAATCGAAAGGAGCATCTTTTTGTAGCAGCTTGGTCATTGGTTGGGCGATCTTGGAGAAATCTTGGATAAAGCACCGGTAAAAGCCTGTGTGACCTAAGAAGGCACAGATCTCCTTCTCATTAGAAGGATAAGGTAGCTTCACAATCAAATCAACCTTGGCCCAATCAACTTCGATCCCTTTTGCAGAGATGACATGGCCAAGCACGATACCTTGTTGCACCATAAAATGACACTTCTCGAAATTCAACACCAAGTCGGTCTCAACATATCTTTGGAGTACCTGATCCAAATGCGCCAAGCATTGCTCAAATGAATCTCCATGCACGGTAAAATCATCCATAAAGATTTCGATGCAGCTCTCAATCAAGTCAGAGAAGATACTCATCATACACCGTTGGAAGGTACCAGGGGCGTTACACAATCCAAATGGCATCTTCCAGCAGGCAAACGTTCCAAACGGGCATGTGAAAGTCGTCTTTTCTTGATCCTCTTGGGCGACAAAAATCTGAAAGTAACCCGAATACCCGTCGAGGAAGCAGAAGAATGATTTTCCTGCCAATCGTTCAAGCATCTCATCAATGAACGACAAGGGAAAATGATCTTTGCGGGTTGCATCATTCAATTTTCGAAAATCTATGCACATGCGCCAACCAGTTTGCAACCGCATTGGAATCAACTCATTGTTCTCATTCTTTACAAGCTGGAAACCGGATTTCTTAGGGACCACGTGCACTGGACTGACCCATTCACTGTCGGAGATAGGGTAAATAATCCCTAGCTGGAGTAGCTTGAGGATTTCTTTGAGAACCACCTCTTTCATCACCGGGTTCAATTTTCTCTGTGGATCTCTGGACGGTTTGTTATCTGGCTCCAGAAAAATGTGATGCATGTAGATATCTGGACTGATGTCTTTGATGTCTGCCAAGGTCCACCCGATAGCTCCTTTGTGTAACTTCAAAACCTTTAGTAGTCGGCTCTCTTGGTCTGGAGAGAGTTCTTTGCTAATGATGACAGGCAAAGTGTCCTGCTCCCCTAGATAGGCATATTTCAGATGTTCAGGGAGGACTTTCAGTTCCAGAATGGGCGCTTTCACATGAGAAGGCAGAATCGGTGCAATGTCCGTCGGTATGGGCATACGGCCTGCGAGATTGCGAACTGGAAATTCACTGGTGGCATAGAGTTGCTGAATAATCTCTCTGATTGTGGCTTCTTCTTCTGAATTGGCGGCTGTTTCAGTCACTCCACTGAAAAGAACCTGTTCTAAATGGTCATCCCTGAAATTATGCTCAACAAACTCGTCAACTAATGTATCAACAATATCAACCATATAAAGAGCATCAGGATCCTCAACATGCTTCATGGCTTCGAATATATTAAATGTAACAATGTCACCATCAAATTCAAAACTAAGCATGCCAGTATCAACATCAATCTTGGTTCTTGCGGTTTTCATGAAGGGACGTCCTAACAGAATCAGTGATCTATGGGAAGAAAGAGAATCATCCATATCAACAATGTAAAAATCCACAGGGAAAATCAATTCATTCACTTTGACCAAAACATCTTCGACTACACCCTGAGGATAGGCATTAGACCTATCAGCTAACTGTATGATGACTCGAGTATCTTTCATAGGACCTAATTGCAATTCTTTGTACATAGATAAAGGCATAACATTTATGGATGCGCCTAAATCTAGCATAACCTTCTCAACCTTTTTACTCCCAATGATGCAAGGGATAGTGAACATACCTGGATCCCTGCATTTCTGTGGCAATTTCCGTTGGATCACTGCGGAGACATTTTCACCAACTTAAATTCGGGCATCTTTCCCGTATCGGATCTTCTTGGCACATAATTCCTTCAAGAATTTCGCATATCTGGGTACTTGCTTGATGGCATCAATTAGAGATAGATTGATTTCCACCTTCTTGAAAAGCTCCAAGATTGCCTTTTCATCATTTTCTTTCTTGTTGCGAATCAACCTGGAAGGAAAAGGAGCTGCAACTACAGAATTAGAGTTTTTAGAGTCAGCTTGTACCTCAACAGGGGTGGGCTCGGTAGCTGCAGAAGGCTGTTCTTCCTTTGAATTAGATTCATCTTCAGTCTGTGCAGTATGCCCATGCGGCATGCTCTTCTCGGCCTTTTTCTCCACTTCAACCAATTCTTTCCCACTTCGGAGGGTCACGGCACTCACGTTGCCTCTGGGGTTTTGTTCAGATTGTGAGGGTAGCTTTCCTGTATGCCCTTGCAACTTGTTCATCTGCGTGGCTAGCTGAGTGATCTGTGTGCCCATACTGCCAAGGGCAGCTTGTGTTTCTTGTTGGAACGCCTTCTGATTTTGTGCCAAACTATTCACCAGAGCATTGCTTTGTTCTAGACACTTCATAATCTCACTCATACTTGGTGCAGGTTTGTCCGTATGGGCATACGGCCCATCTTGTGGCGGTCTTGAAGGCAAATCTCCAGGTGGTCTTTGATCGCCCGGCTGTTTCCAACGGAAGTTTGGATGATTCCTCCAACCTGGATTGTAGGTGTTGGAATAAGGATCATTATTTCTCTTCCTTCGGAAAGCATCTCCTTGTGGGGCATCGTAATGAATTCCTCTGTAGGCATCTTGCTGTGCGTCACCCAAACCATAACAAGCTTGCTCGGTGGAAGGTTCCTGCAATGTTGGGCACTCATCGGTAAAGTGTCCACTCTCTGTGCATACACCACATCGAGACTGCTTTGTTTGGGCAACCGCTAGGCCTCTAACTAAAGAAGTTAGTGCATCAATCTTTTCATTCACTCCACAGTTCTCAGCTCGGTCAATCCCTTTTACTGGCCTGTAGCGATCATCATCCTCATCTTCATATTGTTGACCTCCAGATACCATATCAATTATGAGTTGTTTTGCCTCATCCAGAGTCTTGTTAATGAGAGATCCTCCACTGGCCACGTCCACAATTTTTCTGTCAAAAGAAGACATGCCTCGATAAAAATAATTGGTGAACAACTGATAATCAGAGAATCCGTGATCCGGGCATTTGCGGTACAGCTGCTGGAATCGTGCCCAGTACTCGGCCAAACTTTCATGTTGTTTCTGCTTGATACTTCTAATGGCCATCCTCAGATTTGCAGCTCTTGATTCTGGAAAGAATTTGCGCAAAAACTGCTCTTCCAACTCCTCCCACGAAGTGATCGAACCAGATGGTAAATCAAAGAGCCACTCCCTGGCTCTTCCTTGCAAAGTGTGCGAAAAAGTCAGTAGCCGCAGATTATTAGTAGAAAATCCTTGGGGACGCAACGTGGAGCAGACTAGATCGAATTCAGCCAGGTGTGTGTGTGCAATCTCTCCAGGTAAATCGCTGAACTTTGGCAGAACTTGTATGAACCCTGGCCGTATCTCTGCGTTATTTGAAATGGTAGGTAGAACGATGCAGATAGGCCTGTTGTTACGATGGCGCCCCAGCTCTCGAATCAGTGGAGCAGGTTCAGCGGGATTGACAAGGGCTCGATTCTCATTATTAGCCATACTTTCTTCGAACAATTGATGGAGATCAAAAGTCTCTAATTCTGGGGCGGAGACTGTCTTAGCTGTCTTAGCAGCTCTCCTCAACTGGTGCAGAGTTCTTTCTGGTTCTGGGTCGAACAACAACTTCTCTTCGTGCGAGGAACGGGTCATGCACTGAAAAGATAAAACAAAAATAAGAAAAATAACAAACTGAAAATATGAGAGTAATTACTACTTTAGAACCGATCCCCGGCAACGGCGCCAAAATTTGGTGTGTCGTTTTACACCAAAAATAAAGTTCCCGATAACAGTCGGTATGCCCTTACTGCACGAGTACAGCGATGAGCGAGATCGTCTCCCAAAGGACCGGCGAGAATTACCCTATACTCTCAATCTGTATAACCAAACTTCACAAGGGGTTTTTGTAATTATAACAAACGAAATTAACAATTAAATATAAAATAAATGCGCACGTAATTAAATCGAACGAACTTAAAATATGAGAAGAAGTATTCTGGAATCCAATTAACTCCACCCTAGCTTACCTAAACCGATCCTTGATGCAATGATTAATTCAATTAACACATACAAATCAGTTATAGCTACCGAATACGCTTACTGACGCAGCCTAATCCCTCCGTAATTTCTCGATAATCAGCAAGACGCTTCACCAATTATTTCCCTAATCGACTGACAACCGTAAGAGACGCTCTATAGGTTTAATGAGCCGACAGCCTTAAAATCTAGAGGAACCCGATTCATAATTAACAGACTCTGACGCAGGACCGTGAATTAAGATTGTTATTCCCCCTGGTTCTGAAGAACCGTTTCGCCACTAATTAAACTTAAACCACAATTATGGATGGCCGGTTTAATTGACTACTAATTAATTCCAATTCACTAAGTATTTGCAACTACCTAGCAATATCGAAACAATTAACGACTTGAAATACAAAGAATAACAAATGCATGCAAATAATTGAACGATGAACACGATTAGATCTCACAGTTTATTTAAGCCAGGGTTTCGTTAGTTGTTTCCAGAATAAGAAGAAATTAGCTAGAACTCATATTAAGATTGAATTGCAAAAATATTAAAATAACGAATACCATGAAAATAAAGCGAAGAAGATGAACTATTCTGCTCCAGAGAGGAAAACGTCCGCTGTTCTGTTCTTGCGTTTAGAATTAAAGTCCGAATATTCAAAATATGATAAGATCTAATCTATATATCAAATTCCTAAAATAAGATAATATCAACAAGGAAATAACCATCATAATCTATTCCAACAAGGAAGTTAACAAAAAACGGGACTCTTGAGGCGGTGGGAATTCTTCTAGCTCGCGTCCAGGCCTTGGGCTTAAGTAATTTCCGTGTTTCAGCCCATAAACGCACGTTCAGGCCCAGTTTCTTGAGTTATCCGCCCATTCGTCCTGCCGTATGCCCATACGGCGTGGCTTTTCTCCCTTCAATTTCAACTTCTTGCGCAAAGCTTCATTTCTTCACCAAAAATACACCATTTTCTTCATCTTTGCGTCAATGCCCTGCAAAAACCCTCAAGGTACAACTTCTTCCAAAATAGCATCATTATATACCAATTAACACAATCAAACCACATAAAAAGACCCAAAATATCAAGTATAATATGCCCGATCACAGCCTGTTGCAGTTTTTTTGTTGATGTTTATCAAACAGTTTCTCCAACAATTTCTTTTGTTTTAAAATTGTTTTAAACAACTATGTTTTTTTTATATGTTTTTTATGTTTATCTGACTGCTGATCTTTTGATAAGATCTTTCTTTTTGTTGCTGATATTTTATGTTTTGATGATATCTTATGTTTCTCTAAGTAGGTTGGAATGAATAGTGCTGGAGTCACTTTGATTTGGGAAGTTTGCATGACAGGGGGAGCAATTGTGTTCTGTTTTGATTATGCTTGTTTTGTTCCGAGTATATGTTTAGGGGAAGTTCAATTATGGTTGATTTTGCTGCATGCTTGAAGTTGTTTTGGGAAGAAAGACAAAAAGGAGGAGATTGTTGAAACCGTTTGGTTTGTTGATATTTTGGATATAGTTTTTGTTTTGTCTTTCTTGATTGATTGTGCAGGAAGTAAATTGGTTGAGATGTTCTAGGGAAATCTGTTGTGTTTGACCATTTCAAAGGTTGATAGAGTCAAGATAAGGTTGTTGCTGAAGTTGAGGGAGTGAGACCGAGAATCTACGAATGGAGATCATGGAGAGATAAAGCTGTTATTTGGAGTAGAGACCAAGTTATTATTTTTGTATAAATAGGGATCAATTGTATAGAGTTAGACACACGAATTGATAGAGATATACCAGATCTGTATTAGACATATCAGCTTTCTACAAGTGTTAGTTAAGACAACTTTAGTCACGACCTTCTGCGAAGGAAGAGATAAAGTGTCTTAAGTTTAGTAAGAGTTTGCTTGTAGTGTTTTTGTAATTCACAAATACATATAGTGAATATTTTGCCCTAAGGCACTTCGCGAGATTATAGAAATATAATCTCGTGAAATTTTTCAATCCTTTGTTTGTTTCTATATTCCGCTGCATATTCAAAGTTGTCTCAATTTCAGACTCAACTTTAATCACAACTCTGTCAGAACCGAGAATTCGATTTTTTCAGTCTATATATATTATTTTCAAATCACACATGCTAGCTAGCCAACGAGATTTCAGTTATCACTACAATTCGCATACAACCCCAAAAATTATTTTAATTCTCAAAAGTTTCACATTCGCATTCCGAGTTCTAACTCTATAATACACACTATATATCTTCTTCTTTTACACTCAAAACGTAAATTAATTATATTAAGAAGCACAAGAATAAAAGTTATCGAGTTCATCTGTAAATGAAGGATACTCAACTTCACAATACATGTAGACTTGGATGTTGATAAATAGCCCTAGCTAACCGATGTGCCACTACATTTACACTACGAGAAACCCCACTTGATAGAAAATAGAGTTTTCCTCAAGAATTTCCCAAACAGATAGCAACTAAGCTTCCAAATTCAGAATGATCCACCGTTTTCGAACAAATAATATCACAAACTATTCTCAAATCAAGCTCCATGATAAAACATCATACAAACTAAATAGTCCCATCCTTTTTCTTTAGTGTGTACGTAATTTGTTCTTTGTTTCTTTCAAGCATCTATTTCTTTATAAATTACTTATGTTGCATGAATCTTTCATTTACATAATGAAGATGAATTCAAGAGCTAGATTGCATGTGCGCAGTCAAATCTAAGAAAATCGACCTCATATATGACTAGTCAATTGTTGTCTCATACAAATAGAACAAGTCCAAAAGGTCAGGTCCCGACAATATCTTTTATTACATATCGTGTTTCGATTTGTATGTAAGCACGTTCGGTTTATTATTGAAATGTAACATTGTACACACAAGATAACTAATGAAATTGCAGACAAGATAGACGATCCATATAAAACCACAAGTTCCATATACATGAATCATAAGCAGAAGAGCAATGCAAAGCATTAAAGCAAAAGGGCAGCAACAAGAAAATAATTCAACATCACATCCATCCCTTGGCCTATGTTACCAAAGCATTCATGGCTTTCAATGAGAAACTTCATCAGCAGCTCTTCACCGGCCGGTGTATATCTTGTTAAAGCAGGCGACACGATTTATACCTTCTCTTGTCTTTCTTGATCTTTGGTGGCCGCAGCACTACCTTTATCGCTGCATCAAACACAGCCTTCACATTCTGCATCAGAGGAAGATTATGAGTGTAAAAACTAGGGAATTAAACCAAAGGGATCGACTAGCTGCAGATTTATCGATCAGCTAAGAGATCAGGCATCTCAGTTAGTTCTGTAAGCCAAACCTGCTGTGTCTTGGCACTGCACTCAACATAGGCCACTGCTCCTATTTGCCTTTTGAGCTCTTCGCCCTAATAAACGAAGAATGTAGAAAGGAATCACCCTCGTGCTCATTGCAGTATGAAAGTTATGAGAGCCAAATATGGACTTAGTAGTTAATTGCATGCTAGAGTGATTGATGATTGGATAAATAAGGAGTTTCTCATCCTCTTGTGCAGCAGCTTCAGTTCTTAGATCTTCAAAAAGGTTTAGTTGAACCACAATAGTATTATCCAAATCAATGTAACTTTACTTTGTTATGACATGTCTAAACATTGGTAGATTTTACAAACTGATAGCTCAAGGTAAAACTCGTTGATTGAGACAGCATATATATATATACCTGCTCTGTCGAAACAGTGCTTGCCCCCGGATAATCCTTTTTGAACTGCTTGTCCTCTCTTAGATCTGTAAGGCAATTGATCAATCATATTTGATGAAATGTTAATCAATAGAGGTGAAGAGATGTACACAACAAAATCAGAGCTATATATACTTCATACTCAGCATATGGCCCTGCTCCAGTCTTTGTTTTTAAGCTCAAATTAAACAGAACAATTACTCAGACAATCTTACATAAGCCTACTAATTGAGATATGAACTGATTTATTGGATTTATCGGATTTTATAGGCAATGTATTCGATTATATTGCTGCACTAGTAGTTGCATATATAAGTTTTCATATATACAAGATGCATAGATTGTATATTTCTCTCATTTGAGTTTCCAAGATGCTGAATAATCGCGGAAAATTGCTCTCACCGTGGCCCTGCTTAAGAGACATGTATATAAGTAAAAAAAGAAGGGAAGGAACAGAATGGGAATTCAAAACAGGAAAAGGTTAACAACAGGCTAACTGCTTTTCAATTTAACATTTAAAAAAAAAAATTAAAAAATGTGGGAACCCATTCCAAAAAACAAAAAGAAAAAGGAGAAGACTTTAAGGTAAAGCAAAGGTAAGCTGATGAGCAACAAATATTTTGGAATTGAATACAATCAAGTGAGATGAAGAACTCTCACCTAGCTTTGTCCCCACAAGAACAATGGGGACTGAGGGAGCATAATGCCGCAACTCCGGGACCCACTTCATCAACACAACAAGAAGCACAAAGCAAAAGAATCCATGAAATATAGCATCAAGAAAAAAAGGTAGTAACTACCAATAGATTGTGTGTGTGAGAGAGGTTTACTTTCTTTGACATGTTTTCAAAGCTTGGCCTACTTATGAGAGAGAAAGCAAGGAGGAATACATCAGCCCCTCTGTAACTAAGAGGCCTCAATCTGTTATAGTCTTCTTGACCTGCAACAATTTGATCAAATTTTGGAGAAAATTAAGAGTTTACCAACCAAAAAGAAAAAGGCCTCTCATTCTTGCACATGCCCTACTTATTGAAGACCCCTGCATCTTTAACCAAAAGCAAATGCCTTTTTTTTTCTTTCTTTCTTTCTATAATGAACTTTAGAATACTCTAACGTAGTCAAATCAGTTTACTGAGGTAATTCTGCAAGAGAGTGGCATAGGATGCTTATCGTTGTAAGATCAAATTCATGAGAGAGAAACAGCCAAAAAATAAGTCATACTTACTGGGATAACTATCTCCCATCTTCCTAATCAGTTTAAGCAAATTGTAGTAGTCAATGAATATATACATATATATTATATCAAACAATTCTTGATAAATCAACTATTATCAAACATAATATGCAAGCAATGTGTAGAGATGATCATATTCATACCAGCAGTATCCCACAAGCCCAGATTCACAGTCTGCCCATCAACACTCACATTGGCACTGAAATTATCAAAGACAGTTGGAACATAATCCTGAAACAAGAAAACCAAACCATATTAAGGATTCTAGAGAGAGAGAGAGAGAGAGAGAGAGAGAGAGAGATGGCCATAAACCAAGAAAACAATAACAAACACACTGAAACAAGTGAAATAAGAGAAAGTTACACATACAGTTGGAAAAGTGTTGCTAGTGTAGGAGATGAGAAGGCATGTCTTCCCAACTGCACCATCACCAACTGTCACACACTTAATGAATTTTGTTGCTGTAGCATTTGCAGCACTAGCAGTATTATTACCACTCATTTTCTAACCATATCAAATCAATAAACAGAGTTTCAAGAAACTGGCTTGTATTAGGAAGAAAATTTTGAATAAAGGGAGGAAATTTAAGTGCCTTTTTTTTTCTTCTTCTTTTTTGCTCTCTATGTTTTTGGGCATTGATGAGGTGACGCCATGAGAGTATTTGAGGGAGGGATGAGAGTGGGGGACACGAGGAGGGGCCAGAAAAGCAAAGCTATAGATTTTGTTGAGACCCTTTTTCCCTCTTGAGCAAGAAATTTGTGAAAGTTTCACTTTATTTTGAGCTGTCAGAGAGGGAAAAAAAATTCAGTTAATTTAGAGGTTTATTGCACCATAAATATTCAAAGTTCTAACAAGTTACCAAAAACATCTGAGAGTAAAAAAACAAAACGAAAAAAAGGAAAAATGTACGTAAGGAAAGAGAATCTGCCTTTTGCCTTTCTTATAAATATTCTTCATTTCAAGTTGTGATTCTTTTTTTCTTTTTCTTTCTTGGAATAAATCATACTTAGGTTTCATTACTCTTCTTCTTCTTCGTTTTTTCTTTTTCGTAATTTTGCCCATGTACTTTTATTTGTAAAATAGTACTACATGAGTTGTGATTTCACTTTTTTTGAACTTATGTTTGTAAGAACCAAATTTATGCACTTCCATTTTTCTGTTCGAATTAAAATATATATAAGTACTAATTTTAGCCTAAAGAAAGTACACGATGACTTAATCTTGTTATAGCTGAAAGTATAAGCACTCCATTTTAAGGATAAATTATACTTTGACACTTACATTTTGAACTCTTTTTCAAAAATAATTTACTTTTTTAAAAGTAACAAAACAATACTCACTTTTTCAAAAAACTTACAAATCTAACATTTAATTAATTTTACGGTGCAAAAATCGCTCGTAATTGATTGTATTTTAATACTCCTTGATTGTAAGATTTTTTTTTACGCGGTTGGGGAAATATAAATCTTAAAATACAATCAATTACGTATGATTTTTAGGACGGAAAATTGATCAAATGTTAGATTTGCAAATTTTTTGAAAAAGTGGATACTATTTTATTAATTTTGAAAAAGTAAGCTATTTTCGAAAAAGGGTAAAAAAAGTGTAATTTACTTCAATTTTAATAATAAAAAGTAGGAGAATTATCAATTCAAAGCCCGAAAGATGGTTTATTTATCAATATAGAGCTCGAAAGATGGATTCTATCGATTCAAGACTTGAAAGATCTAAAACTATCAATTGAAGGCTTGTAGATTTAACGATGTTATAACTCCATCCAATAAAAGGTGATGTGGCCCTTAAATATCCACATCATTTCATATATGAAATTAAACAAAAAAACAAATTTACATTAATTATTTTAATTAAATTAAACATGGGGTTTTATTAAATTTTATCAAATAAAAACCATCACTTTTTATCGTTCGGGTCTCATTATTTTTTAGTTTGAAATTCATCTCTGTTTATTTGATTAATTAAAATTTATTATATTTATAACTAATTATTATGATTTTAATTACATCGCAAACTATTTAATGTTATTGAAATATTTAATAAATTAATTAATGTTAATTTTATTCTCTCTCTAGATCTCTTTTTAAAATAATCATTTCTCTATCAAAATTGAAAATAAAAATAACTAATAAAAAAGGTATTACAATTACATGTTGAATTTAATTAAACATTGAATTTAATTTAAACTTATAAGGATCTCTGATTGAATTATGTAGAGATTGAATTTACATAATATAATAAAACCCTCTATTTAATTTAATTAATGTAAAGTTATGCTTTAACACCGTTAAATATCCAAGCCTTAAATCGACAGTTTTAGATCTTTCAAGTCTTGAATCAATAGAATCTATTTTTTAGGCTCTATATCGATAGATAAATCATCTTTTGGACCTTGGATTGATATTTCTCCTAAAAAGTACCAAGAATTTAATTTCTAAAAACTTAATATACAAAGATCTTATTTTATTTTTTATTTTTTTAAGTGGGGGATGGCGATTGAGATTCGTGCCAGGGTCTATCACTCTTACATGGAGAAGGAATATCAACTAATAAGTTACATGTCAGTGGTAAGTACAAAGACGTGT
Organism: Perilla frutescens; assembly: GCA_026008535.1. Lineage (NCBI taxonomy): Eukaryota > Viridiplantae > Streptophyta > Magnoliopsida > Lamiales > Lamiaceae > Perilla > Perilla frutescens. The sequence goes on from BRKX01000012.1 coordinate 39,667,507, forward strand.
AATTTCCTCTCAAAAAAATAAGGTAATGTTTGGTAGTCTGGATAAAAGCATATTAGTAAAGCTATCCAGCAAGAACCGTGCGTTTGGTAGCAATTGCTCGTTCACGCGAGGCCCGGGGTGTAATTTACTGATTCCGCTGGACAATGTATTCGATGCCCCCCTTCGGTTACAGTTTCTGGCGTAGCAATCCTAGTATATATGCCTTTATCTAGGCTACCAAACATTGCCTAAACTAATTTACTCATTCCAGAAGTTAGTCTACCAAATAAAACAATGTACCAAACAGATGTGTGAAACAATCTTAGTATATTTATCTTAATAACCAAACACACAATTAAAATAGTTAATACGTAATTATCTTTCAAAGCAATCCAGATTTTATTAATATGGATATATCCGTACCAGTATACCAAACATTGCCTAAATAAATTAAGCATGCATTTACCCTTTTCTAATTATTAATTAATGGACCTCAATGTAAATACTATGTAATAATCGACCTTGTTGGGTTTGATTTCCTTCGAATATAATTTTCGTATCATAATTTGTTTCCATATGTTCCCTTTCACGTCCAACTTTGCATATTATTTCATCAATAGTGAATTGCGTGTGACTATCATTATTGGAGGAAATTATACATTTTTATATTTTGTCATTTCAACTTACCTTCTTCTTCTTTTTTTTTTTTTTTTTCTATGTAGCCACTTCAATTTATTTATCTTTTTTCTATTGTTTCACTTTGACTATTTTTTCAGTTTTTTTCTATATTTTTTTCCATTTTAAAAGCTTGAAATTTTAGAAACTTAAATCCCTAATTGTGAAATTAAGAAAAAATAATTAGAAGTTCAAATTAAACAAGTTCATTGATTTTTTATCGACAAAGAATTATATTTTATGAGAACAATATCGATAACTTCTATACATATACATGTACTTATTTTTTGTTGATTTTTGGAACTTCTAAGCTTTTGCTTTATTTTAAATTTAAATTATGGGATATGATTCTAGTTCTGTATGATTTGAGAAGGAATGAAAACATTGCCTAGGAAAAATTTGAGTTGACGTGTGGAAAAAGTTATTATTATTATTATTATTATTATTATTATTATTATTATTATTATTAGGGAAATGGAAAGTGGTGAGTCTCGGACCCGAAATGTCTCATTTTACACAAACGTCTCCATTGTTTGGTCTCATTTTTACATATGGATCTCCACCGTTTGAGTGTTCTCGATAATATAAATAGTTTTCAAATCTTCCTAAAAAATTGTTAATTAATTTAAATAGCATAAATCATACACGAATTTCAATTTCAAATACGAACTCTAAAACGTTGTCCCTACAACTCAAACTTATATTTTATTTTTGCGATTACAATATCGGTTCGAAATGATTTTGAGGAGGCATGACATATATTTTAGGAAAAAAATATCATTGGGGAACATGTCTGATTCATATATTTAGTGGGGTGTATTGGTTTGAGATTTCGTTGGATTTCGTTGGACTTTTAAAATCCGGGTGTATTCAATCCAGACTTTTAAAAGTCCAACGAAATTCTGGTGTATTCAATCCAGACTTTTAAAAATCCAACGAAATCTTGGTGTATTCAATCCAGACTTTTAAAAGTCCAATGAAATCCTGGTGTATTCAATCACGACTTTTAAAAGTCCATCAAAATTTTGAGGTATTCAACAATCCACGGACTTTAAAAAGTCATTGATTTCGTTGGATTTTGGATGGATTTCACGTGAAAATTATGAAGGATGAAATTCGACCTCCAGACACGAGATTTCGATGGATTTGAAAAATCTGAGGAGCGTTGTGACCCAACGGCCGGTGGGTACACGAAATTGGGACCCCCCAGCGGTCACCCGAAGCCAGCGGCCGCTGGCTTCGCTGAGGATGACTCCCAGCGGCCGCTGGGTGCCAAATGCATGGCTTCCAGCGGTCGCTGAGTTCTCTCGACTCAACTTCCCAGCGGCCGCTCAATTCAAGCGGTCGCTGGGTTCAATTTTTTTCCGGGTCCACCGATCGTTGTGTTCCAACGAGCGCTGGTGAGATGGATTTGAAATCCATTGAAATCGTTCAAAATCGTCCGAAATCCATACACGAAATCCGCCAGACTCTGCGTGGAGTTGGGAGACTCCATGTGGAGTTTTGGGAGACTCCATGTGGAGTCTATGGATTTAAAAATCCATAGAAATCCATGGACATTTTAAAGTCCAACGAAATCCTAATTGAATACACCCCCTTAATTTAGTATGGTAGAAATAATGTTAAAGTTTGTATTGAAAATTGGAATTCTTGTATAATTCATGATATTCAAACGCCAGAGCAAAAAAAAATTTAGTTTTCAAATTGATCCATTTTGAAAATGGGCCACAGAAAAAAAAAATTAGAAAGTAAAGCCCAACTATTTAGTAGGCTGAAGATCTATATGAAGCCCATATGATAATAAAGTGGGAAAAAAAGAAGAAGAAAAGAGGGAACTGGATAAAGATCAACGGAGAGAAAAGTTAAGATGACGTCGTCGAAAGCGCCGTCGCCGGCGTATCCTAGCGCCGCTCGTATCTCCGATTCTGAATGCTACCCTGCTTACACCGCCTCCCTTAAATGTAAATCTGTTTTTCTTTTTTCTTTTTTTTTCCCCTTTTTTTGAAGGGTTAATTTGATTTTTAAGTTCCTCCAAAAATGTGAAGAATCTGTCGTTTCTTCGAAATGTGGAAGTTTTAGAGAAAACCTAGTAGAAATATTGCCTGGGATCACGGAGATCAACGCTTTGGCTTGGTTTGGAATTTGTTAGCGTTAAGAGTTCAGCTGAATTGATAGCGATTTCTGTCTGGTTGTATTCAGAGCTTTCTTGTATTTATATTGTGTGTATGTGTGTGTGTATATATATATGTGTGTGTATGTGCTTAGTGATAGAGTGCTAAATAGGAGCTCAATAGGTGAATTCATGCTTGCAGGGGTGGTTAGGGCTTCGAATCCTTCCTGCCTCTGCTTCCTATTTGAGAGAGAGAGAGAGAGAGAGAGAGAGAGAGAGAGAGAGAGAGGCTATTCCTGGGTAACATGTGAATGTGAATGAGTAATTTTTAGGAAACAGAGGCTATTCCTGGCTAACATGTGAATGTGATTGAGTAATTTTTAATTTTTAGGAAACATGAGCTTTTGCATTTACAGATTTGGTGATAATTATTTTGTGAATTGATCATCTGGGAAAAACAATTGAATAGAGCTTGGGCTTTAGTGGCTTTATCGGTGATGAATGGCAATGATATCTTGGTGTCTGGCATGTTGTTGTCAATTTCCTTGCATGTGAAATGCTTCCTTACTGCATCATGTACAGAACTTCAATAAATCAAAGCATTTTTTTTTTTTGTGTGCATTTCCTTCTTACTTATGCATAATGTCAAGAAATTCACCAGCAAATGTTCGTGTTGAGAAAAGGCAAAAAATTTTGTAGCATTTTCTTTGTTATTCGAGAATCTCCACGCGTTTCTGGTTAAGTCTCACTTCATTTGATTTAAATTTGTGGAATGTCCTCATGGATTTCAGAGTTGACCTATTCTGCCTCCTAACATTGCAGGTTTAGAAGAATACAGCAGTGAAAAGAGTAAATGCCAAGAACATTTTGACATCTACAAGGAATGCAGAAAAAAGGAGGTATAGGGTTTAGTGCATGAGAAAAATGTTTATTATACTTTCTTATGTCAGTTATTGCATTTGGGAACTAGTAATTACCTGCATGATCACCAGTCCTATATCAGTTGTTTCCTTGTCTTTGTCGTGACAGAGGGAAGCGCGGCTGGAACACAATCGGAGTCGGTCTCTCTTCTCATGAGATTTTGGCACACGATTGTCTATTACATTTAGGTGATGAGTATCTGTGCTGTGTCCCACAGCTTTTCCTATTTTTGCTACTTGTATCATTGCCCTCAAGTTTATGATAGAAATAACCGATGCCTTCCATATTGTGTTTCCTATATAAATTAGTGAAATCCTTGCTTCAAAATTCTATACGGACTAAAACATTCTAGGGCCGGAGATATTTGTTTATACACTTGGATTCATGAATAGATGAAACATTCTAGGTCTGTGATGATCTTTTATTCTCTCTTTGTGGGCGATCGAGCTTAGACTATCTGGTTTTCGGATGCTTAATCAGTGTTGATATGTTTCTGCCTCTAAAAAGTTGATAAACTTATTGCAGTATGTCAGAAAGAGGAGAATTATGGAGTTTTGAGTATTTGAACAGTTACATTTCTTGTAGATGACTATGCACCAAGAAATGATTTGTGTTTGGTTCACTTTCATTATGTTATTTTACTCTTTTTTCTGCGACGGTGGTTCATAAAAACATGTTATGATCTTATTAAGAGTTAATAGCATGCATGATCCTCAGTAAAAAACAGTACTTAGATATCAGCATTTCGATTCTTTCCTTGTCTTGATTAAGTACCAAAACATCTTTAAATGTCTGTATTTATAGGATTGTAGAACTGCTGCAAATGAAACTGTTTGCCTTGGCTTATTTTTTTCCTTTTTATTCTCTTCTTAAAAGCAAGATATCTTTGCAGGTGAGATGATGTAAGCTTCCTTTTAAAGATTAGTTGGAATCATCTGTTACATTATCTGTTTCAGATCATTAAGAAACGGTGGGAATACAACTGTTGGGCCTTACAGTTTAAAGTTTGTCCATTCAAAATAATATTTATTAATTCATCAATGTGGTGTAACTTTGGGGAAAAAAATCAAATGTATAAGATTTAATTGTTTAAAGTTTCTGTTTCATATATTTAAAATTACCAGCTTATATACATTATAAATTTCAAAATTAAATATATTTATTTGAATTATATATATTCAAATTTAAAATTGTAAATATATATTTAATAATAAACTAATGGATATTTAAACTAAATGTTTTAAATATATATTTTAATATTTAACTGATAAGATCAAATATTATATGCAGAAAGATACGATCAATTTAATATTTATCCATTTGGATAAAATTCATTATTGATTATTAAAATTTATAGTATGTTCAACTAGAACAACACTCCTCATTTAAATGTTTGAGGTTTTGTTCTCATATATTTAAAATTGAATATATATATATATATTTGAAATTTTGAAATTGATATTATTTATTTTAACTTTTTAATTTAAAATTATCAAAAAAATTATATATTTGCATTTTGGAATTTATATTTAATAAGAAATTGATAGATATTTAGACTAAAAAAATTTAAATATATATTTAAATATTAAACTTATATAAGATCAAATACTATACTCAAACTCAACTTAAAAGATCAAGCCATGTAAGAAAATTTCATTATTAACTATTGTAATTTATAATATGTTCAAATAGAACAATACTCCTTATTTTCTGATGTGGGATCAAACATTACATTTGATATTATTAGTTGAAAAACCGAGAAATTTGTAGAAATACTATTGTTAGGCCTCACAATTTATAGTTTTTATTCATTCCAAATAATATTTGTTAGATCTTCAATGTGGGATAATTTTGTGAAAATATTAAAATATATAAAAAATATTATTTTGAATGAATAAAAGTAAACAATTAAATCTTATATATACTATTTTTTTCACTAAATTTATCTTGGGTGCAATTTGGACCTGTTTGGAAGAACTGAGTGCAATTTGGACCCGTTTGGACGAACTGGTGTATTTGGACTCGATTTCTTGAACTCGGGGTGCAATTTAGACCCATTTGGAGAAATCGAGTGTGTTTGGACTCATTTTTTGGATTTGGGTGTAATTTGGACCCGTTTAGATAAACTAGGTGCAATTTTGATCTGTTAGGAGAAACTGAGTGCAATTTGATTTCTCCAAACGGGTCCAAATTGCACCTAAGTCCAATAAAATGAGTCCAAATGCGCCCGGTTTCACCAAACGGGTCCAAATTGCACTCAGGTCCAAGAAAATAAGTCCAAATGCACCAGATTTCTCCAAACGAGTCCAAATTGCACCCGAGTCCAAGAAAAATGAGCCCAAATAGACCCGGTTCCTTCAAAACGGGTCCAAATTACACCCCGGTCCAAGAACTCGAGTTCAAATGCACCCGATTTCTCCAAACTGGTACATTAGGGTTTATGACCCGTTTTTATGCATTTCTCGCCCTTTTTCAATGCAATATGTGTATTTAGTTTCGTTGACACGGGTGCTTTAATTTTAATTTCTTTTGTGATTAGTGTATTTTTTATGATTTTAATTTTAATTTGACCCGAGATACTGTTTTTCTTCATATAAAAAATGAGATAATTATTTTTTAAAAACTAGAGGGCAAATGGCCAAATAAACATCCGAACTATATGCCAGGTCCTACCTAGACATATGAATTATTTTTTGCCCAAATGCACGCTTAATATGGTTAGAAAGCCCTCAATATGAGCTTTCTAATTATACTCTCAATTTGTCAATCGAGTGTTAAACGATAGAATAATTACATGGAGAAATATTGACGATGAGGGTTTGTATTACACATTAAATTTTAAATCTCAATACCGATTCAATGTTGGATTTTGAAATTAAAAGAGAGGTTTGAAACTCCATAGTGTGGGCTATTTTGCCGTGATTTCAATTTGTCCGATCAACATTCATATGTGATAGAATTGAGTTTGACACATTTTAATTAACAAATCAAACTAACGATGTTAATATCAAGTGTCAATTTGTTCTTTTTTGAATAGTTTGAGAGACCGATTGTACCCTTTTAAATAGTTTAGGTGTTTATTTGGGCCAAAAAATAGTTCGCACATCTAGGTGAGATTTGGCATATAGTTCGGGTGTTTTTTGGGCCCTTTGCCCAAAAATAAACTTATAAATAAAAATTATTTTTCATATTTTAATGCAACGGGTCCATTTAGTTTCGTTGACACGGGTACATTAGTTCATGTTATTATGTTGTGTGTATTTTAATACAATAACATGGACATAATTCAAAATAATTTATCCCACATGAAATATAATTCAAGATAATAACATGTAACATTATTCAAAATAACATGTATAAGAATAAAATGTAATATAATAACATCAAACACAATAAAATGTCAAATTGTGTAAAAATATCCTAACAACCTATTATTATAAATTATATATTTTCAAATATGTTTTATATTCTTACTACGTATGTTATTTTGTATTATGTTTCATGCTATTATCAAATATCTTATTTTGAACAGTATACCTTCAATGATATTCAAATTAAACGGGACAATTTAACATTAACATGTGCATAATATGCACATGTTTTGTCCAAAACATGTCTTGGGTCCAAGAAAATGAGTCCAAATGTACTCGGTATTGATAGGACGTATTCTACTTGTTATTATCACTACTTTTTGGTGTCTTTTCTCCTTATTGTTTACCCTATATTTGTGTATTTTGGTGCTTTGATATGTTGTTAAGTTGTGTAGGGACATAGTGTAATATGAGGAAGAGAGACAGAGTTTTGGTGCAAGAAAAGACACAAGTGAAGGAAAGGGAGAAGTTCGAGCAAAGCAAGCTGCAAGGGCATGCAGCTGGATGATAGGGACAAGTTTCTGGAGGCCCGGTCCAGAATACGTTTTGGGCTTGCTGAGCCCAGGTCTCGGCCCACGCGCGAACCTGGACGCGGAAATCTTTCTCCACCGCCTCTAAAAGTATTTTGCATGGGATTTACCTAGATTAGGATGTTATTTCCTATTTAGAACTCTATCTTTTATGGATTGTAAATATATATTAGGTATCTAGTTTATTTTCTAGGAATGCGCACGCTAGAGACGAGAAACGCAGCAGTGGGACAGTTCTAATTCAGTTCTTAATTCTTCTTCTTTTGAGATCATCATCGCGCAATTACACAAGTTCTTGTTGCTCGATTCCAGCATGCAAAGTAGCTAATTTATTCGTATTCCGGTGACGACGACGAAGCTCCGCTTATATAACTGTGAGATCTAATTGTTTGTTCATAATTAATTGATGGATGTATCTGTTATTCTTGAATTTCGGGTCATTAATTATTCTAAGTCTATCGAATAGTTGCAAATATTTGGTAGGTTGTGATTAATTACTAACCAATTAAATCGGCCATACGTAATCGTGGTTCAGGTTTAATAAGTGGTAAAACGGTTGCTCAAAGACTAGGGGAATAACAGAGTTAATTATACAGTCCTGCGTCAGAGTCTGTAAGTTAAGAATCGGGTCTTTCTTGTGTTCATTGCTTTCGATTCATTAAACTTAAAGAGCGTCTCTTACAATTGTCAATCGATTAGGGAATAATTAATGAAGCGTCTTCTTAATTATCGAAATAGTATGGAGAGATTAGGTCATGTCAGAAGCGTCTTCGATGACTATAACTGATTTGCATGGTTTGATTAATTAATTCTTGCATCTGTGATCGGTATTATAAGTGGAGTGGAGTTTGTTGGATCCGGAATACCCTTTTGTCATTGGTTTAAATCAGTTCGTTTGCATAAATAGTTTCTTTAGTTGGTTATTTAATTCTTCGATTTATTTTGTTATATAATTCACACAAAACCCCTTTCTGGAAGTTTGGGCACGCAGATTGAAAGTCAAGAGTAATTTTCGCCAGTCCTTTGGGAGACGATCCTGCTCGCCACTGTACTCTGCAGTGTGGGCTTGCCGACGAAAGTCGGAAAATTTATTTTTGGTGGAAAATGATGCACCAAATTTTGGCGCCGTTGCCGGGGATCGGTTCTAAAAGCAGTGATTACTCGAAATTTTCAGTTTGTTATTTACTTTGTTTTATTTTTAATTTTTCTGGTACATGACCCGTTCCTCTGCAGAGACAAATTTAGAGTTCGATCCAGAGCCAGAGAGAACGTTACACCGATTGAGGAAAGCTACCAAGGAGTCTACCAAGACCCTCGAATCGGAACAAGACATGGCCAATAATGACGATCCACCACCGAACCCGCAAGGCCATGCCGCAGGAAGAGCCCTCATCCATGCTAACGCAGCTGATCATGAACCCAATCATGAGCCTCTCATCAGGGAAATCGGCCGCCTTCGGAGTAACAAACCCATTTGCATCGTGCTGCCCCCAATTGCCAACAATGCGGAGATCCGACCTGCATTCATCCAAGTGTTACCGAAGTTTGGTGATTTGCCGGGACAAAGTGCACACAAGCATTTGTCTGAATTTGATCTCGTGTGTTCAACTTTAAGACCTACACAGGTTTTACTGCTAATAACTTAAGGTTACTCACCTTTTCTCACACTTTGCAGGGAAAGGCACGAGATTGGTTATTTGATTTGCCGCCGGAGTCTATCACTACTTGGGCGGAATTAGAGGGACAATTCCTGAGGAAATTTTTTCCTGAGACTCGCGCTGCAAATTTGAGAATGGCTATCAGTAGTATCAAACAAAAGCCGAATGAAAACCTAGCTGAATACTGGGAGAGATTTCAACAGCTTTGCCGCAAATGTCCGGACCATGGGTTCACTGATTATCAGCTTTTGACTAATTACTTTTACCGTGGCATGTCTTCTTTTGATAGAAAAATCGTCGATGCTGCCAGCGGGGGATCTCTTACCAACAAAACCCTCGGTGAGGCCAAACAGCTCATAATTGACATGGCTTCTAGAGGACAGCAATACGAAGAAGAATATGAAGGAAGACATCGACTTGTAAGGGCAATCGACCGAGCTGAAGGGTCAGAAGTGAATGAGAAGATAGATGCTCTTACCTCCCTAGTCCGAGGCTTGGCTGTGGCGCACACAAGGCCAAACCGCTGCGGAGTTTGTTCCGAGCATGGGCATTTCACTGACGAGTGTCCTAATTTGCATGAGCCGCCCACTGAACAAGCTTGTTATGGATTAGGCGATGCGCAGCAAGATGCTCTCAGAGGAATCAATTATGATGCCCCGCGAGAAGACAATTTCAGGAAGAGACGGAACAATGACCCTTATTCCAATTCCTACGATCCCGGTTGGAAAGATCATCCAAATTTTCATTGGAGACAGCCTGGAGATCAACCCACAGCAGGAGATTTGCCACCGCGGCCCCCAAGGGCTGAGCCATACGCCCACACAGACCGATCCACACCATCTATGAGTGAGATCATGAAGAGTCTGGAGCAAAGCACCAACCTCGTAAGTAGCCTAGCGCAGAGTCAAAAGGCCTTTCAGCAAGAGACGCAAGCCGCCTTGGGCAGCATGGGCACACAGATCACCCAGCTTGCCACCCAATTGAACAAGCTGCAAGGACACACCGGGAAGCTACCATCTCAAGCCGAACAGAATCCGAAAGGAAATGTCAGTGCTGTGACTCTTCGGAGTGGGAAAGAGTTAGTAGAGGATGAGAAACGGAAGCGGCACAACCACACGCTGAGTGGGTAAACTGCAGAAGCTGAAGACAGACCCCACGCTAAGGGCACACAGCCTGCCACACAGATTGCTCCTAGTGAGGTACAGATTTTGTCTAAAACTCCTAACCCTATTAATGCAGCTCCTTTTCCTTCTCGGTTAGCACGGCACAAGAAAGAGGAAGATGAAAAAGAGATCTTTGAGCTTTTCAAGAAGGTCGAGATCAACTTACCCCTGATTGATGCTATCAAGCAAGTTCCTCGATACGCAAAATTCTTGAAGGAACTATGTGCCAAGAAGATACGATATGTGAGGGATGCAAAAATCAAGGTAGGAGAAAATGTCTCAGCAATAATTCAACGAAAGTTGCCTCAAAAGTGTCGAGACCCAGGTATGTTCACTATCCCTTGCATCATTGGGAGCAAAAAGGTAGAAAAGGTCATGTTAGACTTAGGAGCATCTATTAATGTTATGTCTTTCTCTATTTACAAGGAATTACAGCTAGGTCCGATGAAAGATACTCGAGTCATCATTCAATTAGCTGATAGGTCCAATGCATACCCTAGAGGTGTCGTAGAGGATGTCTTAGTTAAGGTGAATGAATTGATTTTTCCTGTTGATTTCTACATCGTTGACATGGATGATGCATTGTCTGCACATAGATCCATGATTTTACTAAGCCGTCCATTCATGAAAACTGCACGCACAAAGATTGATGTTGATAAAAGAATGCTAAGTTTCGAATTTGATGGGGATGTTGTCATATTTAATATCTTCGAAGCAATGAAGCATGTGGCCGATCCCGAGGCTCTTTTTATGGTTGATGTTATCGATTCCATTACTGATGATTTTGTTGAGTGCAATTTCAGGGATGACAGTTTAGAGCAGGTACTTTTTGGAGGGATACCCGACCACATTGCAGATTCCGAAGAAGAAAAAGAGATTCGAGAACTCATACAGCAGTTATACGCTGCTGATGAATTTCCTGTCAGAAATGCGGCCAGCTGTTTTCCCTTGCCACCCATCACGGAACCCATTCTTCCATCTTATGTGAAGGCCCCGACTCTGGAGTTGAAGGTTCTTCCCGAGCACCTAAAGTACGCCTACCTGGGCGAAGCAGATACTCTACTTGTCATCGTGAGTAAAGACCTTACCGCATCCCAGGAAACACAACTTGTTACTCTTTTGAAGAAGCACAGAGGTGCTATCGGCTGGACTCTCGCCGACATCAAGGGGATCAGCCCCGACATCTGCATGCACCGCATATTTCTTGAAGAAAATCATAAACCATGTCGCGATCCTCAGAGGAAGTTGAACCCAGTAATGAAAGAGGTGGTATTGAAGGAGATTCTGAAGTTGCTCCAATTGGGAATCATTTACCCAATCTCTGACAGTGTTTGGGTTAGCCCAGTACACGTCGTTCCAAAGAAGTCTCGATTCCAGCTCGTGAAGAATGAGAGCAACGAATTGATACCAATGAGATTGCAAACAGGATGGCGAATGTGCATTGATTTCAGGAAGTTGAATGATGCGACCCGCAAAGATCACTTTATGTTGCCCTTTATTGATGAGATGCTCGAAAGATTAGCTGGGAAATCCTATTTCTGCTTCCTCGATGGCTACTCCGGCTATTTCCAGATTTTTGTGGCTCAAGAAGATCAAGAAAAGACGACCTTCACTTGTCCATTTTGGACCTTTGCTTGCCGAAAGATGCCCTTTGGCTTGTGTAACGCCCCGGACACTTTCCAACGATGCATGATGAGCATTTTTTTCGACTTGATAGAGAGCTGCATCGAGATTTTTATGGATGATTTTATAGTGCATAGCGACTCCTTTGAGCAGTGAGCATTTAGACAAAGTCCTTCAAAGGTGTGTTGAAACTGATTTGGTTTTGAACTTCGAGAAATGCCATTTCATGATGCAACAAGGAATTGTGCTCGGGCATGTCATATCTGCGAAGGGCATAGAAGTGGATAGAGCAAAGATCGACTTGATAACAAAGCTGCCGTACCCATCCAATGAGAAAGAAATTCGAGCCTTCTTAGGCCATGCCGGCTTCTACCGTCTCTTCATTCAGGATTTTTCCAAGATAGCTCAACCAATGACTAAGTTGCTGCAGAAAGATGCCCCTTTTATCTTTGATGACAAGTGTAAAGAAGCTTTTGATTTGTTGAAAGAGAAGCTGACCTGGGCACCCATAATTCAGCCACCGCAGTGGGACTCCCATTTGAGCTCATGTGCGACGCAAGTGACTATGCTGTTGGAGCTGTCCTTGGACAAAAGATTGAGAAGCACAGTCATGTCATTTACTATGCTTCAAAAACTCTCAACCCAGCTCAATGCAACTATACAACTACAGAAAAAGAGCTTCTGGACGTGGTTTTCGCTTGTGAGAAATTTCGATCCTATATTGTTGGGTCCAAGGTTGTGGTGTACACTGATCATGCTGCCCTCAAGTATCTACTGTCCAAAAAAGAGTCTAAACCACGACTTATTCATTGGATTCGCCTTTTACAAGAATTTGATTTGGAGATTAAAGACAAGAAGGGAGCCGAGAATAATGTCGCTAACCATTTAAGTAGAATGTTGACAGAATCCGACGGTATGACCATACCGGATGATTTTCCAGATGAGCTTCTTCTTGCAGCTGCGGAAAGGGCACCCTGGTACGCTGACTTGGTGAATTTTCTCACCAATGGAATTTTCCCCAAAGGCTTTGAATCTGCCAGAAAGAACAAATTGAAGAGCCAAGCTAAGTATTTCATCTGGAATGAGCCATATTTGTGGAAAACTTGTGCCGATCAAGTCATTCGCCGCTGTATTCCTGAGGACGAGATTCCATCTATTTTGAGCTTCTGTCATGCCCACGCATGTGGAGGTCATTTTGGCCCAAGAAGAACAGCCCGCAAGGTCTTAGACTGTGGTTTTTATTGGGAGACAGTCTTCAAAAATGCCTACTTCTTTTGCAAGAACTGTGATCGTTGCCAACGCCTTGGTAGCATTTCTTCAAGGAATGAGATGCTTCAAGTTCCTATCTTGATATGCGAGATCTTCGACATTTGGGGCATGGATTTCATGGGCCCGTTTCCCAGCTCTTTCGGCCACTCCTACATTCTGTTAGCCGTCGACTACGTTTCCAAGTGGGTCGAAGTCAAAGCTACCCAAACTAATGATTCTAAGGTCGTTGCCAAATTCCTCAAAGCGCAAATTTTCAAACGCTTTGGTGTCCCTCGAGCCATTATTAGTGATCAAGGCACGCACTTTTGCAACCGCACCTTAGAAGCTCTTTTCAAGAAGTATGGAGTCACCCATCGAGTTGCTACGGCATACCACCCGCAGTCCAATGGCCAGGCTGAAGTGTCCAATCGAGAGATCAAAAACATTCTGGAGAAGACCGTATGCCCAAACCGCAAGGATTGCAGCCTCAGCTTAGATGATGCTGTATGGGCATACTGCACGGCCTTCAAAACGCCTATCGAGATGTCCCCTTATCGTCTGATTTTTGGGAAACAGTGCCATCTTCCCGTAGAGCTGGAGCACCGAGCTTTTTGGGCCGTGAAATAATGTAACTTGGATCCTCGACTGGCCGGTCCCGAACGCCACTATCAGTTACAAGAGCTCGAAGAAATCTGTTTGGAGGCATATGACAGTGCAAGTTACTACAAGGATCGTACCAAGCTATTGCACGACAAATATATCCGGAGGAAAACTTTTGAGGTTGGTCAGAAAGTGTTACTTTTCAATGCGCGCCTCCGCCTCATGCCTGGTAAACTCAAGTCTCGCTGGATGGGCCCCTTTGAAGTAGTAGCTGTCAGTCCACATGGTGCTGTGGAAATTCACAGTCTGGATACTCACAAGGTATTAAAGGTGAATGGCCAGTTGCTCAAGCCATATTGTGCCGACAGCACATTCTCAAGTTTTGATGGGGTTGATCTTGTAGCCCCGATGATTCACCACTAGCTGCTCCACGCCGTCGAGCCTTCGACGCTAACTAAAGGTGCTTCTCGGGAGGCAACCCGATTTCTTATTCTTTTATTTTTCAATTTTCGCTTTCTTCTTTGTTATTGCTTTAATTTTCTACTTTTTCTTTTTTTAATTCAGCCATCTTATTATAAAAAAAAAACAAAAAATAAAGAGAGGAGGAGGACCACCAATTAAAAGGCCGCATGGGCACATCACCTATGGGGGAGCGGTTTTGGAAGTAACCGCCAATTCAAGTGTGTGGGGGGATTTAGGAAATTCGTTTTTTTTACAGGGACATAATTGCAAAATGCCTATAGTTGATTTGGGGATTTAATTTTCACGTAACCCTAACCCCCAATTCTATTTCACCCCACACTTCATTAATTTCACTACCCTTTCAAATTTTTACCCCCATTTTTATTTTTTTTGCAGAAGTTACACAACCGTTCATCTTCTCGCCTCTCCATAACCGCCACCGACGACCACTTCTCCGCCCATACTCACTGTCAACCACCATGGGAAAGAAGCGATCCTCCACCACTTCGGCCACCATCCCAGGGCCATTACCTCCATCTACTGTGGAAGCCGCACCACAGACACCCTCATCATCGTCGACACCGGTCGCATCACCTCCGCCGTCTCCGACCACCGTCCCCCATGCAATCAACCAACCTCCGTCTTTCCTTTACCGTGTGCTGAAACACCAGGCCGAGGCGGGTTCTTCCACCACAACCAAGCGACAAAATCCTCCCACCACCAAGTCACCACCACAGGCAGACCACCAGCCATCACTGCCGCCTTCTCCAGTGATTTTGACCTCCCAAACGAGCCCTCCGCCCACTACATCACCGCCGCTCGCCTCTACCCCGCTGCTAGAAACTGGCCCCACTCCAACCTCTGCCCTAGCCAAGCCATCGACAAAAGGAAAGAAGGGTAAAGCCCCAGCAACTTCTTCGAGTTCTGCCCTCCCGGCTTTCCTGCCACTGGATGAGGTACAGCGCCGCACCGACTTGAACACTAACCGTGTTCTCGTAGGTGCGCGCCTTTTCAATTGGGCTAATATTTCTATGCTAGGTGTTAATGATCGTATTAGGAGTTTCTTTGTTGGTATTGGATGAGATACGTTACTTGATATTTCTGTTGATGTGCATCGTGCATTGGTTGTGGAATTTTTATCATCTTTTGATTTTGATGCCTCGAGGGGGCTTGAGGATAGGCGTGTCGTTGTGTATTCTCTTGGTGGTCGAAAGTTTTATATGTCTGTTACCAATTTAAACATTGTGCTTGGTTTTGAGTCTGATACATCTGTGCTTGAAGAAGAGTATAAGTCTTCTCTCTGTGATGTCTCCACTGTTTACTCTCAAACGGCTAATGAAACTTGGGCTAAGCTTTCTATAGATGAGCCATACAGTTCTCGCTCCTCTAAGGGAGCCCATTTGAAAGATGATGCCCTTCGACTTTGTCATAGGTTCTTAGCTACTAACGTGTTTGGTCGGTTGGACATGTTGAATTTAGTGACTGTGCAAGAGTTGTTCTTACTTGATTGTATGCATTCTGGGACCAAGGTGAACTTTGGGTATTGGTTTGCCAAGCGATGGCATTTCAGTGCTCATCACACCCTCTGCCGAGCCCCCTTGGGGTGTTTTGTGACGTTGCTTGCTGAGAGACTCCGCATACCCCTTTCTGACCCCGATCCTTTGCCTGCCATGTTATTCTGTTTGGAGGATTTTGCTGCTATGAAGTTGTTGTTTGTGAATGATCAGGGACATTATCAGCTTACCCGGTCGGGCATCGAAGGCCCGCGTCGCTCTGTTTCTGCAGGTCCTGCTACTACCTCACTCCTTCCAGCGATTGAAGAGTTGGTCATCGCTGCTACCACTCAACTTGAGGACAGCCTCGGCCGCCGGCTGGATGAGATTGATGGTCATCTGGAAGTGATGGAGCAAGTGATCCGCCATCTGGCGGATCAGAGTTAGTTCCTTCTTCTCCGCCCTTGCTATTTATTATTTGGTTTTTTTCTGTTGTTCTTTTGGTTTTTGCTTTTGGTGTTGCCATGTCTGTTTACGTTTTGTGTTTTAGTATCCTTTCTCACAGCGAAGACGCTGAATTTTCCAAGTGTGGGGGGGATATATCGTGTTCATGTTTTTTGGACCTATGTGAAAATAAAAGAATTTTGAGGCAGTTTTCTTGGTTTTTTTTATTTGGGATGTTGCCTAAGTGTTGATAACTTAAATTGATGAGAGTAAGGATGTATGAGCTGTGATTGGTTTGACTGAATGAAAGGTTGATGTTTGTGATAGAAATGTGCCAAGTTTTGAATGAAATCTGGAATGATGAATCGTGCTTCCTATCACTATTTTCTAAGCCTACAAATTGTGAGTTCTTGAGCCTATGAGCATGCATGAATTAAGAGCTCGAAGTTTTTTGTTGATGAGTGTTATCTAACTAGGCTATTCGATGCTTGAATTGCTTTGCTGCCATTTTATTGTCACCTTTTGGTTTCATTCACAAAAAATGATCAAGGCATTAGGGATACCCAAGCTACTAGACCAAAAGAAAATGCCCTGCCCGTTCATTGTCAATTAGTGAGCCCCTTTGAGCCTAACAGATTCATTTTCATTAATTACAACCACTATAAATTAGCCTTCGCTTTTCTTTTGGCCTGTTTGTGTCCTTGGAATCAGGCAGGTTGTATGAGTATTTATGTGAGCTGTGAGGTTGAAGGAATCAAGGGCTAGAAGTGATAAGAGATTCATAAATTTTCACTCCCTTCTCCTAAAAAAAACAAAAAAATGAAAAAAGCACAACTTCAAAAAAAAATAGAGAAAAGATTGAGGAGAAGGGTATGGAGAAGAGCAAAACTTAATTGCTCCCACTTTTGAAAAAGCCCTGTTTTAAGCTAAAAAGAAAAGATTTTATTGCAGCCACACCCCACAAAGACATTCATGCCTACACTTGCCTGATTTCACTTCTCCTTAGCCACATTAGCCAAAAACACCCCACCTCATGAGCCTAAGCCCCATTACAACCAAAGAAAGAAAGACCTTGTGATTTGTGATGAACTTGAAGAGTGATAATTTTGATGACAAACGAGCAATTCTATGTTGAAGATAACTAGTCATGATTTTTGAGTGAATGGCCTCCTGATCTGAATTTATTTTTGAGTGATGAAGAGTGAATCTTGGTGAGGCTGGATTGTGAAGCATAATTCTAACTTGATTGACAAAGTGTTGTCATATTTCTTGAATAAAGAGGTTAGTGGTTTGTGGATTGATATATCACAACTTATGCTCTGAGTTCCTATTGATTTGGGGTGTTGATGCTTGGTCATTCATCTTTGTTGAGTCTGTTTTTGTTCTTGGTGTTTTCTTTGTTCTTGTTTGTGTTGCTCGAGGACGAGCAAGGGTTAAGTGTGGGGGGATTTGATAGGACGTATTCTACTTATTATTATCACTACTTTTTGGTGTCTTTTCTCCTTATTGTTTACCCTATATTTGTGTATCTTGGTGCTTTGATATGTTGTTAAGTTGTGTAGGGACATAGTGTAATATGGGGAAGAGAGGCAGAGTTTTGGTGTAAGAAAAGACACAAGTGAAGGAAAGGGAGAAGTTCGAGCAAAGCAAACTGCAAGGGTATGCAGCTGGATGATAGGGACAAGTTTCTGGAGGCCCGGTCCAGAATACGTTTTGGGCTTGCTGAGCCCAGGTCTCGGCCCACACGCGAACCTGGACGCGGAAATCTTTCTCCACCGCCTCTAAAAGTATTTTGCATGGGATTTACCTAGATTAGGATGTTATTTCCTATTTAGAACTCTATCTTTTATGGATTATAAATATATATTATGTATCTAGTTTATTTTCTAGGAACGCGCACGCTAGAGACGAGAAACGCAGCAGTGGGACAGTTCTAATTCAGTTCTTAATTCTTCTTCTTTTGAGATCATTATCGCGCAATTACATAAGTTCTTGTTGCTCGATTCCAGCATGCAAAGTAGCTAATTTATTCGTATTCCGGTGACGACGACGAAGCTCCGCTTATATAACTGTGAGATCTAATTGTTTGTTCATAATTAATTGATGCATGTATCTGTTATTCTTGAATTTCGGGTCGTTAATTATTCTAAGTCTATCGAATAGTTGCAAATATTTGGTAGGTTGTGATTAATTACTAACCAATTAAATCGGCCATACGTAATCGTGGTTTAGGTTTAATAAGTGGTAAAACGGTTGCTCAAAGACTAGGGGAATAACAGAGTTAATTTTACAGTCCTGCGTCAGAGTCTGTAAGTTAAGAATCGGGTCTTTCTTGTGTTCATTGCTTTCGATTTATTAAACTTAAAGAACGTCTCTTACAGTTGTCAATCGATTAGGGAATAATTAATGAAGCATCTTCTTAATTATCGAAACAGTATGGAGAGATTAGGTCATGTCAGAAGCGTCTTCGATGACTATAACTGATTTGCATGGTTTGATTAATTAATTCTTGCATCTGTGATCGGTATTATAAGTGGAGTGGAGTTTGTTGGATCCGGAATACCCTTTTGTCATTGGTTTAAATCAGTTCATTTGCATAAATAGTTTCTTTAGTTGGTTATTTAATTCTTCGATTTATTTTGTTATATAATTCACACAAAACCCCTTTCTGGAAGTTTGGGCATGCAGACTGAAAGTCAAGAGTAATTCTCGCCGGTCCTTTAGGAGACGATCCTGCTCGCCACTGTACTCTACAGTGTGGGCTTGCCGATGAAATTCGGAACATTTATTTTTGGTGGAAAACGACGCACCAGGTATCTCCAAACGGGTCAAAATTGCACCCGATTTATCTAAAAGGGTCCAAATTGTACCTGGATCCAAAAAAATGAATCCAAATTGCACTTGGGTCTGATAAACTCGTATTTTTTTTATCTCTTTTGAGGTTTATTTGAGTGGCATTTGATGAGGATTGCATGCATGGAGTGACAAGTTTCGTATGGTTTTCTATATTTTGGGCACTGTCACGTGTTTGCTCATTGTGAAGATTGTTAGTGCCATTTTTATTGTGAGTTGCAAATGAGCTTGGGAAGAGCTTAGAAATATGGGAATTCAAGTAAGGAACGCATTGAAAAAAGAATCAGGTCAATCAAATAAGAAACAAGTGAGAACAAAGTGAAACTGTGGAAGGCTGTTAGGACACACAGTGGACTCGTGACCTCATTCACGACCAAGGTTGTGAATCAACTTGCGAATGACCATTTTTTGCCAATTTTCTGTAAACGTCGCGATTGAGGAGAGGGGCTCATTTAGTTCGTTCGCGACCTCATTCATGACTGATGATGTGGACGCGAACAAGATGCCACGTAGGATGCTCTAGCTCATTCGCGACCCACGTGGTCGTGAGCGAACTAGAAAATTGGTCATTTTTTCCCAATTTTTGCCACACTTGACCTAAATATAAATGTTGAAAGGTGGATGAATTTGGGGATCATCACTTCATATCCCAAAAGAGGCATTGGAAGTAGAGAGCTAAAGAATTGGAAAAGAAGCACAAGATCAAGACATCTTGAGATTGTTGTTCTTTAAATTGAATCCATCTTGCTACTTCTTCATCAATTTTGATTTGAGCAGCAATTAGATCATCGTAAAAATCACCAGCGGCTCTGCCTACATAGCCATAGTCTTCTTGATGTTGTGGTTACCTAGGAGACGTCGTATCAGGACTATCAGAAATATATACTCCAGAATGAGTACGACGACAACGACGTGGACCTTCAGAACTATTAGCAACAACTTTGCCTTTGTTCTTATCAGCTCGGCTACCTCAGCTAGACATGCTGATTTGTGGATGATAAGAGTAATATTGAGAAACTTGAGAGATATAGGTTAGATAGCTTGAGAATTGAGAGAGAGTTTGAGAATTGAGACTTGAGAGTGATGGGTTGAGAATTGAGAGAGTAAGGAATAAGATTATAAGAATGATATTGAATATTGATAGAGAAATAGAGAATAAGGAGAGAGATTGAGATTTTGGTGTGAGTGAAAATGGTGGAGGAAATTGGGTATTTATAGGTGGAAATTTGGGGGGATTTTAAAATTTGAATTTGAAAAAAATTGACAAAAAAAATCATCCGAATAGTTTGGAGCACAAACCACCGGTTTTGGGAACAAACCTGCAGTTTGTGCTTCCAAACCGCCGGTTCCACATCATCAATCCTCCACATATTTCCAACTATAGA
Source organism: Perilla frutescens (assembly GCA_026008535.1). NCBI lineage: Eukaryota > Viridiplantae > Streptophyta > Magnoliopsida > Lamiales > Lamiaceae > Perilla > Perilla frutescens. The sequence continues at coordinate 39,688,022 of BRKX01000012.1, forward strand.
TCGAGATCACACGGATCATGATCTCTACCATTGAAAAAAAAAATTACAAACCGACGGTTTGTGACTTTCAACATTTCCAAACCGAAACTGGACCGCCTATTTTCTAATTACGGTTACGGTTTACAAACCGTTGTCCCGACGGTTTTCAAACTGCCGAAAACCGGCTAACCAGTGGTTACAAACCAACCGCTGGTCCAGTTTGAAATGAGCAACTTTAAGGCGGTGGAGGAAAAATTAAGAAAGAGGAGAGAGATAGAGTGATATTTGTTTTTTACTTTTTATAAATATATAAAATGGATATTTTGATGAGGCTTAGTGAAATATATAGTTTCAAAAGTTGTGGGTGAAAAAAGATTTTTGAAAAATGAAGTTGGTAATTTCCCACATTGACATTTGGTTGTATTTAGGGATGTCAATCGGGCCAACCCGTTTCGGTTTCGGGCCAATTCGGTTTGGGCCGAATCGGTTAAAAATTTTTTCGGGCCAAAAATTCTTGGCCCTAACCCTAACCCTTCGGTTTTCGGGCTAGCCCGTCGGGCCAACATGCTAACGAATTTTTTTCACATGTATAAATTATATTTTGATAATTCTAAAAAATAGTCACCATCTCTTACTCTTGAAATAAATAAATACACGAAAAATAACATAAAATGAAAAAAAATATGGCGAATATAAAATTTCATTAACATCATAGTGCATCAAATAAAGAAATCAACGATACATGAAATGATAAATTACAATAATTTTCAATCATTATTTGTTCTTTCAAAAATAATAATTTCAAACTAAATCATAAATCTAATTATAGTTTAATCTCCGAACTAATTGGAAATACAATCTTCTTCTATTTCAACAATAATATTTGAAGATCTTTCAACTTCATGTTCATATTTCATTTTTAAAGTCTTCATTATTTATTTCATTTATTTTTGTATTCTTTCTCATACAATAAACAAACGATAACATTAGAATGTATATAAAATTAAATTATTGAAAACATGATAAATAATATAATTTTAATACTTTAAAACATCAATACTATATAATAATAGATGGATAACGAGTGAAAGATAATTTTCTTAACAAAAATAAAATAAAATAATAAAAAAAATTAAAGTGAAAGGTTTTGACATTCAAAAAGCAACAAACGAATAAACAACATGTTTTATACACCATACTAAGCACTTATAAGTTATAACATTGATAAAAGCAATAATGTATGTCATAAATGAAAATATAACATTTAATGAAAAATTACATCATTGAATAAAACTCATTTACTATTAGTTGTAACTTTAAAAATTCATAACTTTTAGCATACTTGGAATCTATAAATGCATAATATATGGATGGAAAGATATTTGAGTTAGCTTCCTAACGCTTCCGACCGTTCGTGAATCGGAGTTTTCTAGAAAAAGTTATGACGAAAACAACGAAGGCTGCCAGGCCAACCTGCGGCCCGACCGGGCCAGCCCGACCGGTTTGGCCCGTTCGGTTAATTTTTTTTTCGGGCCGAAATTTTTCGGCCCTAACCCTATATTTTTCTCAGTCTATTCGGGTCAACCCATCGGTTTCGGGCTAAATTGACATCCCTAGTTGTATTATACTCCCTCAGCTTCGTCCCAATAAGATAGGATGATTACGATTTTCATAAAGATTAAAAAAAGATTAGGAAAGACAATTAATTAAAAAAAAAAACTTCCTAATGTGTCCCTATTTATTTATCTGATAATGAATTATGACTTAATGTAACCATATTAAATAGGGGTATATATCAATAAGATTAACTAAATATATATACAAAATTGAAACTAATCTATTATTGAGACATCCAAAAAAGGAAAACAAACATATATGAATATGATGGAGGGAGTAATTAATTTCATTCATATAGTACAATAGGATGAGATCCTCTAATCTCAAGTTGTGTGTGTTAACATCAAAATTGTATATTGTTGATAATATTTTTCATAAAAAATAAAATTTATTATATTATAACTAAGTGTCAATATGACAAAGTAGCATGTCAAACAAAAAACAAAAAAAACTTAGTTTAACCAGTATTTTTTAAATATATTTATTTTGTCCACATTTACCATAATACCCTTATTTTTATTAATTTATCTTTTAAAATAATTGTAAAATAATATTCACTCTCCCCACTTCTCTTTTTCATCACGTATAATGAGAAAGAAAACAGATTTGGATTCTCCTCCTCCCTCTCACTGCCTCCCTCCACCGTTCTCCTTCCAATATATTTTTTCCGTCGCCTCCCTCATTCTGCTAAAAAAAAACTTATCGTCGTCACGTTATCATCTCACTCCTTCCCTCCCTCTTTCAACACGCAAACTTTTCACTTCCAAAGCCAAGACCGAGCAGAGAAAACAGAGCCCTTGATGAATTCCCCCTGATCTCCTCTCCGTATCTCTTTTTTTTCTCGCTAGACAGTTGTAGGGAAAAATGGTGTCGCCCCCTCTCTCTCTCTTCTCTTTCTTTCCCTCACCCCTCCTCTTCATCTCTCTCTATTATATATCTCTCCAGAAGACTCACCACCAAGTCACCGGAAAAAGTGGTCTTTTGCGTAGCCTGGATACGCATGGCCCGACGCACAGCTATTGTGCGCGCAGCCTCAATACCTGGCTTTCCTAGCTCGTAGCTCCTACACGCACCCCAAACGCGTCCGACATGTTTGTAAAACAAACCCAGTACCCCCTTAGCATACAAGGTCCTCGTCACGCAGGAGCTGCGCGCAGCCTACCCGTTGCCATTATTCCTTTCAATTTCCCTTTCTCTCTCCCCCCATCCCGGCTCCGTCACTGGAAAAGACCTTTTCCCTTCCCTTCCCTTTCATTTGCATTTGGTTTCTCACTGCAGCCCACTTTCCATTGACGTCTGACAAGAACTTCTGCTATGCCCCAGAAGATCATATTGTGGAGAGGATGCTGGCTTCTGTTGCGTGAACAAAGAAGATGGGTTGATTGAACATGAAGAAGGGGGAAGACAGTGGGTTGGGGTGGGGGTAGAAGACCACAAGTTGCATTTTTTTATTTCCTTTATTGTTTGTTTTTCAGGTTTTTTTTCAATAATAACTAAGGATATTTTGGTCCAAAATGGCTAAAGACATATATGTTTAAAAATTAGTGACTAAAATAAGTTGTTTAAAAGTTTAAATGGCTAGGAAAAAAAAGTTGGCTTTATAACCAATCATAAGTAATATTTATTGCTAAAAATTGAAATTTTAAGAAGTTATATAGCCTAAGTTTGGAATAATCACCCAAAGATCAATTATATTAACTAAAACATAATTATAAGTGGAAATATATAAAACTAGCCACTTGAACTTTTAAAAGATTTATTTTAGCCACTAACTTTTAAATATATTTATTTTAGCCAGAATTATAATTTTGCCCATGCGTGTTGCAGAGGGGCATTTTCATCCAAAGTGGAATAAGTATGTTTTAAAGTTAGTGGCTAAAATAAATCTTTTAAAAGTTCAAGTGGCTAAAATAGTTTTTGCCTCTAATTATAAACCCTAATTGGGCAGAATAAACCCTAAATAAAAATGTAAAATTATACTAAAACAAAAGAAATTAAAATTGAAGAGAAAAAGTAATAATTTTAATATTTGATACACGGTTAACACACATAACTTGAACCAGAGGATGTGAGGTGATACCCTATATTAGAAATTAATTGCGGTATCCCAGAATTATGAATGCACTGCACACAACTGTAGTGGAATCCATATATACCACAGATATTAATTATCGGCGGCTGATAGCAATCGTATGTTACATGTGAAAGAATCATATAAATAATATGTTCTTCACCGTATTAAGTGATCAATTAAGTTCCCACTATATAGTGTATAATATAAATAGCTGCGCGTGGTAGATGTAGCAGATTACGTATGCAACCATTCAGCAGTTAATAAAATGATGTATTCAATGGAGCTCGAGCTTCCCTCCATTAATATTCTCCTAGGCTTCCTCTTTTCATCACACTGCTAATCAAACAATGGAAGACCACAGAAAACCGCGGGAAATTACTTCCGAGCCCACTGAAGCTGCCGGTGATCGGCCATCTCCACCTCATGGCGGGAAGACTCCCACAACACGTACTCACCCGAGCTGTCCAAAAATGCAGCCCCGTGATGCATCTGCAACTCAGAGAAATCTTCTCCGTTGTTGTTTTGTCGCGGGAGGCGACGAAACAGGTGATGAAAAGGTTGGACTATTGATTTTGGGAAATCTAAAGTCTGCATATTGCATGCAGATTCATGCAGAGATGAAGATGGCTGGATTCAAGCTTCAACCGTGGTGCGCTCTATGTGAGGATGCTAAATGAGAAAGATGCCATGTGGAATAAGCATGTTAGTTCTCAGCTTGGACCACATCAATATGAAGCAGCAGCCGTTCGATCTTAAGCATTTGCATACCTATGTTTCTCACCGTAGATCATTAGTGGTGTAGTTAGCAAGCTTTCTCTTGTATAAATACTCATAATATCTGTAATGCAGAACTTATTGGATTTGATATAATAAAATTACAGATTCTATATTACAGTTTCAGAAAACAAAAGCCTAATATTCATGGCTAAATTAGCTACGATCTTCAAATTCTTCATGGTATCCAGAGCCAGCCTTTGAGTGTTTCTTATCTTCTCGATTAACTCAATAGATTCACCGATTGAAATTGTGTTAATTCACAATAATGACACAGAAAAACCAACAGTTTTCATGGAGGATGGCACAGGACGAAGAACTTAGTTTTCATGAGAATTCAGGACATAATTCTCATGTTGAATCGAGTGCAGCCGGGGAAGAACGGTGAAATTCACAGACTGCTGTGGATCATCTTCGAACACCGGTGATATCAATGGTGGAGTACCACAACAGGAGGTCAATTCCAGCAGAATGTTGGCAAATAACGTTTTCTACATACATCAGAGTGAGCTACCAGGTATGGTTCTCACAACTGACCTGTTTGACGGCCCGAATTTTCACAATTGGTGTCGCACTGTCAAGCGATGGCTACTTTCTCGGAATAAACTTGGGCTAATTGATGGAAGTCTTTGCAAACCACCCAAAAACTCTATGGATTACATGCAGTAGGTGAGGGTAGATTTTTTTAGTTTTAATTGGTTAAGTAATTCTATGCAAAAGGACATCTCACGGTGGTTCCAAAATTTAGAGACCTCAAAGGAATTGTGGGAAGAGTTGCACCGCCGTTTTGGAACTAGAAACTGGCCGCGCTTGTATAAATTGTGAAGAGATATAGCCACCTACACACAAGGGACACAATCCATTATGGTCTATTTTAATAACCTGCATGGTTTCTGGGATGAGTTGTCATTACTTAAGAATTCAAAAACCTGCTCTTGTGATGCTTATGAAGATAATCAAAGAGATTTAGAAGAAGAGAAGATGATGTAATTTTTAATGAGCTTAAACAATTGTTATGAGAACATAAGACAACAAATTTTAATCATGACTCCACTTCCAACTATAAGCCAGGCATATGCCATGGTCTTACAGGTGGATGAGCAAATTCTTGTGTCCACACAGTTCTCTGATAACACAGAACACAATGATATGTATTCTCATAATAAATGGTATCACAGAGATGGTTACAAGAAGAGATTAACCAAAGAAGAAAAAGGCAAAACTTAGATGTGATCATTATGGTGGGACTGGACATATAAAGAGTGAGTGTTTTGAACTGGTTGGTGTACAAGAATGGTACAAGAAGTTTAAGGCTGAGAAGGGAAAGGGAAAGCTAACTGTGTGACAGATGAAGGAGATCAATCTGTTTTTCCTGAGATACATAAGAAAGCCACTAAATCAGAGAAAGAGTATAATGGTATGGAAGGGATGAATAAGATGATACAGGCTGACATTGCCAAACTTATGGCTGCCTATTACAAGAAAGGTTTGAAAGCAGAAGGTGATGTTAAGACAGCACACTTAGCAGAAATTGATTTTGGTTCCACAGATGAGGATCTAGGAGAGCACTATGCTTTTGGGAACTCAACTGGTATTAGGTAAAATGAATAGATTATAGACTCAGGGGCAAACAACTATATGTGTTGCAACCTGAGTCTGCTCACTGGTCTGAGGAGATTGAGACAGCCTTTGCAGATATTTTTGCCAAATGGAAGTCACATGTGGGCATTTGTTACTGTCAGTGCAAAGTTGAATGATTCCATTACACTTGATAATGTGCTATATGCCCCAGATTTCACCCATCATCTTTTGTCTGTGGGGCAGCTGTCCAGAGACATTGATGGCAAAGTTCAGTTTGTATCCTCTCATTGTATCATAGAAAGAAGGAATATTAATCAGGTGCTGGGAATATGTAGTATGAAGGGTTCCCTCTATATATTTCTACAAGATGCTTCAAGAAAGGTGCTAGCCGGATCAATCACTAGCCAGCATAATTTGCAGCACTTGCATGTGTTGCTGGGACATCCTTCACTAACTACCATGCAACATCTGGTTGGAATTCAGAAGAGAGTCAGAGATGAAGACTTTCAAGAATTAAAGAACTGCAGAGTTTACCATGAGGCAAAGCAACAGAGAAAGCCTTTTCCAGTATTGCAGAGGAGAAGCTCAGCTCTTTCCACTTTGGTTCACATGGACGTTTGGGGTCCATGTAAAGAAGAATGTCTTATCAATACCCCTTACTTCCTCACAGTTGTGGAAGATTACTCCAGAGCTACCTGGACTTTCTTATTCCACAGCAAGACACAGGTTTACCAGATTGTAAGGAGATTTATAGCTATGGTTAAAAATCAGTACAACAGATTAATTCAGTCCATTAGATCTGACAATGGCTCTGAATTTGTTAATGTACAGATGAATCAATTGCTTGCTGAGAATGGAATTCACCATCAAACATCTTGTACTTATTCTCCACAACAAAATGGGGTTGTGGAGAGGAAACATAAGCACCTTCTTCAGATAGCTCAAGCACTTATGTTTGAAAGCAGATTACCATTTCAATTTTGGTGTTATTTTGTGCTTCATGCAACTTGGCTTATTAATAGACTGCCTAGTGTGGTATTGAATTAGGAATCTCCTATTCACTTACTTACTGGACATTCACCAGATATGTCTATTCTAAAATCTTTTAGTTGTTTAGCCTATAGAAGTAATCTTTCACATCATAAGACCAAATTCTCTCCTAGAAGCTTAGCCTCTGTTTTTTTAGGAGTGTCTTCCACCTAAGGGTGGCAAAATGAACACCCAACCCAGCCCACATCAACCCAATGGACTAAACACCACACATTAACCCAACCCAATCCAACCCAAAAATGGGTGGGTTGCTTTTCCAGCCCAATGGGCTAGCAACCCATTTGTAACCCATGCATTAATCATAAATCCTAATATAACCCCATTTTATTTTTAAAAATTGAAAGTTCAAATTTAATATTATAAAACTTCATATGTATTCAATACACAAATTAAACTAAATTAACCAACTAAATAGACATTATACAAAAATACATAAAAAAAATATTTTTTTAAACAATTAAAATGTCTTTAAATTCAATACACAAATTAAACTAAATCAACCAACTAAATAAACATTATACACAAATACATAAAAATAAATATTTTTTTAAACAATTAAAATGTCTTTAAATTCAATACACAAATTAAACTAAATCAACCAACTAAATAAACATTATACACAAATACATAAAAAAATATTTTTTTAACAATTAAAATATCTTTAAATTCAATACACAAATATAACTAAATTAACCAACTAAATAAACATCATACCCAACTTTTTTGAAATACTTAAAATGTCTTTAAATTCAATACACAAATTTATAAGTCCTACTAGAAATAAATCCAAAATACAAATATAAGCAACTCATCATTCTCCCATGTCTTCATCAGCTCATCACTCATCATTCTTCAAACTCGAGCACATTCGAATCTTTCTCCAACAACTCTATCTCTTCCACTTCCACCTCTCGATCTGTATTTTAAAATTAATGAAAATATAATAAAGAGTAAAGAACTATAATCAAATGTAAAAATTAGAAGTAATAAAATTAAAATTAATAAATTATCACCTGAATCTTCAGTTTTCTTGAAACCATGTAACCAATTACGAGTACAAATGAGATCTTGTACGGTTTCGGGAAGCAAACAATTCCTATACTTGTTCAAGATACGTCCACCAATGCTATTAACAACATTGCCTTGGCCAGCCATTGATATTAATTCATTATCTACTGACAAAATTTCCAGCTATATTTCAAGCAAAGTGGATGTTATTACAGATAATTAGCATAAAAGTATTTATTGTAATTTCCCTATTTTGCATTGTAATCATTTATCAGCATTACCTGCCACCATTTGTGATCTGACCATGCATCAAAATTCCGGGCCAGGATAATAGAATTAACATAATTTAGCCTAAAACGGAATTATGGTGCGTGATTAAATATTTTTATTTTTATTATATCATCTAAATCTATAGCATTTTCGGTAAATGGAAGGAAATCCGCATTAAAAAAATTTTGCATTGTTTATGTGAGGAATTCCTGAGTTAATATAAATATTATATGTGATTTTATCATCTTTTTAATCCTATCTTATTTCTGATTTTTTTCCCTTTGGAAAAAAAAATCAGAAACAATTAATTCATTTTTTTTTGTAGGTAGCACTTTATTTTTCTTGAGAATAGGTATAATCGAATCTGGATTTCATTATTCGAAATCGTTAAGGAAAAGTTGAAAAAAGGGGAGAAAAGAAAAAAAAAGAAGAACGAAATCTACCCTAAATTAAATGACGCAAAAAATTATTAGACAATCTTATATTCATTATTAAAATCTTCAATGTATTTTTTAATATCTCATTTACACTAAATTATGCATTGTAAGGAATTCCACAGGGATTATAACAATTTCAGTGTGATTTATATTATCTTTTTTAATCTCAGTGTATTTCCGATTGCTTATAACAACGCAATTCAACATTATGTTGTCGAGGATTAGCTATAATCGGGTCTAGAAATATTTACTATTCAAATGAATTTGTGACCCATTTTGGTAGCCCAATCAAGCCCAAAGCCCAATTGGGCTAACCCATTTTAGCCCATTTTTTTGGGTCTTTAATTTTTAGCCCAATCAAGCCCAAATATCATGTGGGTTGGGCTAACCCATTGGGTTGGGCCAATTTTGACAGCCTTACTCCACCCATAAAGGTTACTTGCTTTTTAATTTTCAAACTAAATCAGTATGTATTAGCAGGGATGTTGATTTTTGTCCAACAATTTTTCCTTTGCAACTTGATGCCACTACATTTCCTTCTCTACCCTTTTCTATTTTTGACACTCCATATATCACCACTACTGATTTTGATATTCAAGATCAATATACTTCAAACTCTCCAACACTGACAAAGAACATTGATACTATTAATCCAGACTGCTAATCATCAGAGAGCAATGATATTATTGATTCAATGGTTATTTCTAATCCAGAATGTTCTCGACTTCCATCTCAGGAAGACAACTATGATCAGGATCAATCTCAGATGATTGTTTCTTCAGAAAAGAAAGGAGAATTACCTGCTTCAGGAGATCAGCCACCTGTAAGGAGAAGTAGCAGGCCACCTAAGCTACCATCTTATCTAAAGGACTATGATTGCCAACACTCTGTGAAGCAGACCTATATGCCAGAAACTTTTTCTTATCATATTTCCAGAACTCTGAATCTTGTCTATGTTGTGTTCCTCATGAATGCTCAAGCTTTAAAGGAACCAGTCAGTTATAAGGATGCTTATCAGTCAAAGGAATGAGAAGAGGCTATGGGCAAGGAACTTGCTGCTTTAGAGGAGAACCACACCTGGGATATTGTTCTCTTACCAGAAGGAAGCATGTCATTGGCTCAAAATGGGTCTACAAGTTCAAACTCAAGTCTGATGGGACTGTTGAGAGATATAAAGCTAGGTTAGTAGCAAAATGGTATAATGTAACGCCCCAAACTACTCCGTTTGGCCACGTCACTTAACATACAATTCGCTAATTTATTTTGGTGTGCTTATTTTAATATAAGCTGAGGCTAAGGTCAAAACATGATAACAGCATGATGAGGCAAGGCATCATAATTTTCAATATAAATTTTTCGCAATTAAGCATGCAATCTATCATATCTATTTTGTCACACAACATGGATTGAAGTAGAAGCATCTAACCTATCAGGCTCATAGGTTGTCATAACTCGCCCGTCTACCATCCTAAATTTTAACATATATAATACAGGGTCCAACAACATACTTCATACATAACAGACTCCAAGGTCGAACGACCCACCTTTAAATAGTTCTGCATAATATCAAGTTATATATATCAAAACCTATAAAAGATCGGGCTATTCCCATCCCCAATAATCATTGATCATAACAAAATAATGATCAATGTACTAGTAATAATATCATGAGTATTTTCAAAAGAAGAGCATGCAAAAGATAAACACAAGCTTGTGGGGTTCTCTTGTGTTCACAACGCTCCTACTTGGGCCTCGACTCATCAACCTGAAATTCATTGAATGAATGGGGTGAGTATTTAATAACATACTCAGTGGGGAACACTGCAAACAGTTATAGCTAATTGCACAAGTGAAAATATAATATATGGACTTTTCTTTTCTTTGTGGAGACTAGTCTCAACCGCGTAGGGTCCAAACATCATGATGCCCCCGTTAATGAACATCTTTATCCCTGTAGGGATGCCCGCAGACATACTACCCCCCAGAGAGGACATTAACGAGTCTATTATCAATCCCGAAGGATCTCTTTATCGACCCCGAAGGATCTCTTTCATTTCACCGGTCCGAAGACCATTCATACTTATACAATCAAAGCACAACAATAACTATAACCTTACACGTGTTCACAGTTTAGAGTTACCCCACCTTATGAGACGCTTTCAAATCTTTTCAACCTTGAGATACTTCCTAGCCGTGCACAAGTCGTCCACCTCGAGCCCCAATACGTCTCCAAGCACCTTTCAATTCCCTTTTCATTTTAGATGTCGAGTTATACAACTAAATCATAATTTTGACCAAACTCATGCTATACTTTGCTTTAAGGTCTTCAAACATATTCTACATACACAATCATGGATATACCATCTCATAATACGATTTAGGACTCAAAATATACATTAAAACTCTTTGAAGCATTTAATCGAACACGTTATGTGCACACATTTTAAACCACATGATCAAGACTCAATTTAAATCCTTTAAACCCAATATTTCAAATACAAACACCCTCATCCTAGGGCTCTAACATACATGAAAATCAACTTCATAAAGACATCACAACACCTTCAATCAAACATCAACAAACAAGGGGAAATTAGGGCAAAAATCCAAACCCTAGTAACAATGAACCATAGGAATTCGATATAACTTCACATATAACTTCAATGGAGTAAATAAACCATATGTTCAAGGTATTAAGGTAAGAACATCAACAAAGTCGAAGAACTCTAATTTTTGAATAACAAACCCTAGGTTTGCTTCAACAAGAAATGAGTGTTTAATCTCCAAGAAGAAGAGGTATAGAGGTTATCTTAGTTGATGGATGATGATGGTGGAATACACTCCAAAAGATGAAGAGTTTCTTGAGAGAGTTGAGAGAAGAATCGTCCAAATGGAAGAGAAGAAATAAGGAGAAATGGATAAGTGTCGCGCGTCTCCCACGACCGCGCGAGGGGCCTCTCGGCCACAGCACCCCGCGAGCGTGCACACCCCGCGGACGCGCGCCTCTCCCATGCCCCGCGGGTGCGCATCGCCCCGCGGCCGCGCACCACCCCGCGAGTGCGCGGCATGCCCAATACAACCCCCTTATTTAAATTGACCCCCGATCAACTCAGCGTTAGGGTGTTCAAGGTATGGAAAAACACATAATCCAATATAATAACCCCCACTTCATTATCATATAACTCGATAAATTTTAATATTAAATGTTATCATGTATTATATATTTAGTATAATACCACCGTGCTATGACGTATCGGCTCGAGTGAGACAACCTGCAATAAAATAACGGCATAACATACAAACATACTCACATGATTAATATTCAAAAATATTAATTCGAAATCATTTTACTAAAATTATAATTTATAATTTAGCAAAAAGGATCGGGGTATCACATATAACCAGGAGTATGGAATTGATTATACTGAAGTCTTCTCTTCTGTTGCTAAACCAGTCATAGTGAGGATTTTCTTTTCTATAACAGCTCAAAATTCATGGCATGTTCACCACCAAATTGATATCAACAATGCATTTTTGCATGGACACCTAACAGATGAAATTATATGAAACTTCCACAGGGATACTCAAAAGAAAGTCCAGGAGATGTCTGCAAACTTAAAAGGAGCCTCTATGGACTCAAGCAAGCATCTAGAGAGTGGAATGCTGAATTCAGTAAGCATTTATTGAGTTTGGGTTTTTCACAATCTGAAAATGATAATTGCTTGTTTATTAAGGGGTCTGGGGAATCATTTATAGGTTTATTGGTTTATGTAGATGATATATTGCTGCTAGGCCCATCTATAGACATTATAACTCAGGTCAAGCAATCTTTACATAATCAATTCACCATAAAGGACCTTGGAGAGGCTAAATATTTTCTTGGAATGGAGATAGCCAAATCAGCATCATGAATATATCTTTGTCAAAGAAAGTTTATTCTTGATCTGTTATCTGTTGTAGGAATGATGGGAAGTAAGCCTGCACAGACACCTTTTCCTCCAGGATTATCATTATCACACCACAAAGGGGTTCCCTTGGACAAGCCAGATGCTCATAGAAAGATAGTAGGGAAGCTATTGTATCTCAACCTTACAAGGCCTGACATAGCATTTGTTGTGCAACAACTCAATCAGTATGTTAATTCTCCTACCAAGACTCACTGGGATGCAGCTATGCATGTGTTGAGATACCTTAAGGGTTCACCCTCATTGGGTTTATTTTATGCTTCATCTGCAGAGTTTCATATTGAAGGATATAGTGATGCAGATTGGGGGACTTGTGCAGACAGTAGGAGGTCACTTTCAGGGTATTTCATATCATTAGGAAAGTGTCTAGTATCTTGGAAGTGTAAAAAGCAAACCACAGTTGCCTTATCAACAGTTGAGGCAGAATATAGAAGCTTCAGTTATGCTGTTAAAGAATTGATGTGGATCTCTTATATTCTTCAAGACTTAGGCATTGCAGTTCCTACTCCTATTCAGATGTTTTGTGACAACAAGGTTGCTATTCAAATAACACAAAACCAGGTCTACCACGAGCGGACAAAACACTTAGACCTTGACTATCATTTTGCCCGTTTCCATTTTAGGACTTATTTTATATTGTCTGTTTTTGTGCCTACACGCTTGCAACTGGCTGATCTCTTTACCAAGGCATTAGGAGGACCTCAATTCAGAACATTATTCTCCAGACTCAATCTCAATGGCTTGCATAAGATTGGGTCTGAGGGGAGATGTAGATTTTGGGAAATCTAAAGTCTGCATATTGCATGCAAATTCATGCAGAGATGAAGATGGCTGGATTCAAGCTTCAACCGTGGTGCGCTCTATGTGAGGATGCTAAATGAGAAAGATGCCACGTGGAATAAGCATGTTAGTTCACAACTTGGACCACATCAATATGAAGCAGCAGCCATTCGATCTTAAACAGTTGCATACCTATGTTTCTCACCGTAGATCATTAGTGGCGTAGTTAGGAAGCTTTCTCTTGTATAAATACTCATAATATCTGTAATGCAGAACTGATTGGATTTGATATAATGAAATTACAGATTCTATATTACAGTTTCAGAAAACAAAACCCTAATATTCATGGCTAAACCAGCTACGATCTTCAAATTCTTCATGGACCCGGCCTGCGCCGACAGAGCCGACAGCATTGGCAGTAAGATCATGTGCTACGAGAACAAGGATCTCATCTTCAGCCCCTACAATGCCCACTGGCGCCAACTGCGCAAGATTTGCATTTTGGAGCTGCTCAACACTAGAAACGTCAAGTCGTTCGGCTTCATCAAAGAAGATGAGATGTCATGTCTGATCCAATTCCTCTGATCATTGGCTGATGAGGCCGTCAATATGATGGAGAAGATAACTGTGACGACGAGCTGCATCATTTGCAGAGCGGCATTCGGCAGCGTGGTGAAGGATGGCGAGGTGCTGATAGAATTGGTGAAGATGACGTCGGGCATGGCCAACGAGTTTGAGCTGGTTGACCTGTTTTCATCGTCGAAATTGCTGAATCTTCTATGTTTGAACAAATACAGGTTGTAGAAGACGCGCCGTGAGTTGGACACCATTCTTGAGAGCGTGGTGGAGGAGCATAAGCTAAAGCAGAGTGGTGAGTCCGAAGGTGAAGATATCATCGATGTTTTGCTCTGAATGCAGAAGAATAGTGAGCTATAATATCCCATTACTAACGATACCATCAAGGGTTTCATCTTTGTAAGTTAAATATATTTCAGTCTAAAATATATTTAGGGTCCATTCTTTGAGGTTCCATTGTTGGGAGTGGCAAACGTCGAGGTTCCATTGGCTCAACTGCTCTATCACTTTGATTGGAAATTGGGACAACCTGGAATCAGTACTGCTCATATGGACATGACTGTGGCTAAAGGCCTTTCTGGATCAAGAAAGATTCCTCTTTTCTTAGTTCTCTCCATCTACACTCCCACCCATCCTTAACACACACGCACACACATATATATAGATGAAATAATAATTCAGTTTCCATATTAATATATAGTTTAAGTAATTTATTTTGTATTTTTATTTACTTTTAATTATTTTTCCTAGCTCTACCTAAGGCTGAAAATCAAACTAAATAGTTTGATACCCGATCACTTGTTCATTTGATAAAAGCTCATTTGAGCTCGATTCAATAAACATATCAAACAAGCTTGAACATAATTTTGTGTTCGATAATATTTAAAGCTCGGCTCGAACTCGAGCTCGATAAGTAAAAATTGAGCAAACATATGTAAAAATATCAAATTACTTGAGCTCGAGGCGAACAAACTCGTGTTCGCCTCGATTAAAGCTCATTTGAGCTCGAATCGATAGATAATCAAACAAGCTCAAACATAAATTTTAAAGCTCGATATCATTTTAAGCAAGTTTGAACATATGTATGTTCAGGTTCAGCTCGACTCATTTAGTGTGCAAAATTGAACCAAAACTAAAAAACCGAAACAAACCGAGCTATTTGGTTCGGTTGGTTTGGTAATTTTTTCTTTAATTTTTGTTTAGTTTTGAATATTAAAATCAAAATATAGTTTGGTTCGGTTTCGGTTTAAGTAAAAAATATTTTGGTTAAAACCTAACCAACCAAAATATATATACTATATTTATAATTTATAATTCTAATATTAATTATACCTGAATTAATAAATTCTAAAGGTATTATATACCTAATATTAGTAATTCTAATATTTAGTTTCAAATTTTTAGTTTTAGAATTTTTAAAACATTTACTTATTTACTACATCATTTGTTATCTATTGAGTGCATGTTAATTTCTTTATATATAATTGTTTCGAAAAATAAAAATAATAATTGAAAATTCAGTTAGACCGAAAACCAAAACCAAACTAACCAAATAATTATGATTTAATTTGGTTCGGTTATATATATTATTTTGGTTGATTCGGTTTGAATTTTTTTAAGAAATTTTTTATTTGATTTAGTTAGTTTGGCTCGGTAACACGCCGTCGTTTAGCGTGCAAAATTACACCTATAGGCGTAATCCGGTAGATGCTTGAATGTGCCTCCAGCGGCTAGTATAGTGCCAGAAGGCAGATGTCGATCCCACGAGGAGTGTTAACCTTCCTATCCTAATTGAGCTTTTTTTGGAACTTGAGAGAATTACTGTCACTAATTCGTTCATGCAAACTTAATGTAAAACAATTCTAAATGAATAAACTAAATCAATTAATAAATAGACTTGTTCAAGTGTAGAATCGGACTGGTGAATGCATGCAATCCCGGGTACATACACATCGATACCTCGTTCTGACCGTTTGGTTATAGGGAGGAGGTACGGTAGCCTTACACCCCCCCCCCCCCAATTCCTTCTTACGGTGTATGCTAAGAGCGATACAGTCGGCGACTCTTAGTCTCTTACCATCCAGGACCCAATGAAGAGAGTCATGCAGAGGGTTTGCAAGGATGGCAGCCTTCAATCAGAGGAACCCAACGCTGGCATATGGGACCCCTTTGGTGTTGTGCCCATATCCACCTATACTTCAATCTCCGGGCTTAGTCATCTCTAGGCTTCTTCCCCCGGTTTATCACTCAGTGGCTCATCAGGGAATCAGTCACCCTTACTTCCACCCGGACATACAACAATAATGATTTGACTAAGAGTGATCAGCCATATAGCCTCCCCATTGTTGTGTTATCGTTCTTCCCAAGTTGAAGTTAGGAATCTTCGCTAGGTGTATTAAGCCCGATTAGCCTCATGCACTCTCATTCACCTTAGTCTTCATTACACTCAACTCGAACACGAACTACTTATCCATGCAACATATTAAAATGCAAAAATAAAGTAATTAAAAATCCCATGATAAAGGAAAATAGATTAATGACATCTGGAACTAACTCCAGATGATAAGCAAAAACAAGTCGTGCATAAGCTGAAGGCAAATCACCCCAGGCTATACCGACTATTAGTATCCTACTGTAAGTGAAATAAACTAGAAAACGAAAGCTAAAATCTGCTGCAATTGTCTATGTGTGTGAAATAAAATAGTAACATAGCATTTATAGTGAGTTCTAAACTGCCACAAACGGCCTATTCAGCCCACGCAGGAGCTTGCTTGCGTTGACTCCTTCCACTCTTCCCCAACTGCTTCGTGCACGAGATTTTCAGCCTTGACCTTCTCTCTCTTATCTCCTCTTCTCTCTCTTCTTCTCTACCTCCTCAGCACCAACGGTCGACTCTCTTGAATTCTGGAATGATTGTGGACGTGGTCTCAGTTTGTTGGAGTGTTTGGAGCTGAATTTCCGCACTGGATTTGCAACAAACTCTCCAAGCCCAGCTCCTTCCATTATTCCTTCAATGGATTTGTCTTCAATTTATGCCCATACTAGATCTTTTCCCCTCACTTCCCTCTGCTTCACTTTAGCTCCCTAACTGACTCAAGACTCGATATAAAAGACTCAAAAATAGAGAAAAAGACATAACTAAAATACCCCACTTTGAGTCTGCATCATCCCCACATACTTGGACTATAGTTGTCCTCAAATATGATTACAACCAAGTCTCAAAACAGAAAAAGAAAATAGACTCAAGACAAAGACAACAAGCATGCGAACATCATCTAAATATGGGCATATCAAGGACTAATACAGGTTATGAGTATTGGGATTAAAAATGTGCATGGTCACAACAGATGAGTACAAGTAAGATTCACTCTGCTCACTTTCTCTCTGTGTATGTTTGGGGACGTGTTTACGCTCAGAAATTCCAATAACCATAACAGACCATAGTGTTTGCATAATACCTAAGTTAAACACCACATAAATCAACCATCATGCTTATCAAAAGGTCTTTGCTCAGGTTGTAGTGGGGCATACGGTGCAAAGGTGGGAAGAATTTGGTTCTGGCTCCAAATAAGCAGATATGGGCATATTCAGTACTGGCACCCGTTATGCTCCCATTCAAACAAAAAAATATGCATAACAGATGTTATCATTTATAGATAGAGCATTATTTGTCTGATTTTTCTAGTAGATAAGACATAATATAAAGTTTTTCTCTTCTTTTCTTTTGTCTTAAACCTTTTCTGCTTTTTCTTTTCTTTCTTTTCTTATCTGGGCGACAGATTTGCCCTTTTTCTGGTCATGCTCTTTTTATGCCCCTAATCATACTGTCATTCTCGAGCTATACATATATTCCCAACCCCTAATTTGATTACTCTTTTAGGAGAGATTTAAACACAAGGGCTGGAGGACAATTTAAACAGGCTCAATTATGGTAACAAACGGAAGTATTTTCATATAGTCGCGGCCAAGAGAGAAAAGAATATGCCTTAATCATCTAAATATGCTTGCAATCAGTAATCAGTTCCACAGAGGGCAAAGGCTAACATATGTCTAATTAAGGTTATGGAATTATAATCTCACATATGAAAATAGCAAGTGAACTACAGTCTCAAAACTCGTACGGGTATACTCATCCCATCTATCATTCTCATACGCAGATTTAATCCCAATTTTTATTAACCAAATCAGACCCTAAAATGCCCATAACAGTATTACTAGCATGTTTGTGACTCAAACAGAAGTGGGAAAAATTCCCCTACACACTTATCTGATAGCGTGCCTATGTGGGCACAATCAGTGTGTAAATGAAATTTACCCGACTCCAGATACCAACAAAGAAAAAAAACTACACATATATACAGACCAACAGGACTCTAAAAAAAATCCTAACTACTACTACGGGAGTAAAGTTTTTCAAGGGGAAGACAGGTATTCTAACCCGTAATGATCCAACAGCTTCTTCAATCCTTTCTCTAGGCGGTCCACTTTTCATTCCAACTCCTTCAAATCCTCAGAGGGGAGTTCTTCTTCCTTGTCATCATCAGTCCTGTCAAAGGTGGAGGTGCTCGGGTTTGAATCCGGCAATAAGAAGTAAGGGAGGTTATTTTTGTCGACTTTGACCAATTTCCATCACTTCAAATGATTCAGGTCGAAGTACTCAATCACATTTAAAGGCTCAAATCTAGAGTTAGAGAGAGAGGTTCCACTTACACTTTCAAATACTCATGAGATGAAGGGCCCCATGGAGATACAGGGGGTGGTCTTGCTGCTAGCATTCATCTTCCATTGTTGCACCACTGTAAAGCTGAAATTGACTTTCTTCCATGTCTCCATGCACCACAGGAGAAAGAATTCCTGCTGTGTGACTTGCCCAGTTCTATCTTTGTGGGCATAAATGCTGTATGATATCCATCTGTGGCAAATCTGCAAGGCTGCGTTCTTGATCTCCCTGCTCTTACTCGTCCCTGACTTGAATGGGCCGATCCCTCCGATCTCCTCCCATTTGTGTTGAATTTTCTTTGTCAATGAGTCGGGCGCCTGGGTCACTGCATCCTTGTACCACTGCTTCTGCAGATCCGAAACTCCAACTATCCCCAAATACAAGTTCAACTCAGTAATAGACATGCTGTACTATGTGCCCTGAATCATGAAAGTGATCGCCCCAGGTGTGTTCAACAGATACCCCTTAGTGGGCTTGAAATTGTAGGAGAGAAGGAACTCGCATGAAAGCTCTTTGTAGGCTTTGTCATCCCATCGTAGTTTCTTTGTCTACCCGATATTCTCGAAGTACTGCAATACTTCGCTCTTTAAGCCCAAATCGTCCAGGTGCTCTCATCCAGGGCATAAAGGGGCACGAGCTTCCTTTTATCCATGGCCTTTGCTCTCTCGGCTTCATTTTTGTCCTCCTCCTTCCCTGGCTTTGTTGGGGCGATCTTAGCTAGAGCTTGAGGTTTGGCTGGTTCCCTCTTGGTTTTGACTCCCGACGGTCCGCTTGCCAGTGGTAGAACTGGTTCGTCAGACTCGCGACTTTTCGATGCCATTTCTTCTTCTTCGGACTCTTCTTCAGTGGACTCTTCTCTCAGTTCTAGTTTCTTCTTCACTGAGGGCACATTGGATGGCTGACCCTTCTTTGGCTTTAATAGGGACTTCCCTATAACCAATTTGCTTCCTTCCTCTTTCTCCTTCTCTGCGTCCTTTTTGGTTACTTGGCCTCTAGGAGACACTCTTCTTCCTACTTCAATCTCTGGTTTCTGCAGCGGCTGTTGTGGCTGTACCTTTTCAGCCTCCTCCTCTTCCCAGTTCTAGTTTCTTCTTCGCTGAGGGCACATTGGATGGCTGACCCTTCTTTGGCTTTAATAGGGACTTCTCTATAACCAATTTGCTTCATTCCTCTTTCCCCTTCTCTGCGTCCTTTTTGGCTGCTTGGCCTCTAGGAGACACTTTTCTCCCTACTTCAATCTCTGGTTTATGCAGCGGCTGTTGTGGCTGTGCCTTTTTAGCCTCCTCATCTTCATTAAGGCCTTTCTTTGATTCCTCCAATTGTGCCTCCTTCTCATCTTTCTCGGACCCATCTTCATTTTCAGTCTCCACCTCTCCTTCCTCTTCAGTCCCCTTCTCCTTGACTACTTTTTCCTTCTCTTTTTCTGCCTTCTTTCTCTCATTTTCTTTTTCCTTCTCTTCCTCCCCCGAAGAGTTTTCCATGACGTCTTCCTCCTCTTTGTTCTTTTCCGGCTCTTCTTCTTCCACGATTTTCTCCTGTTCGGTCACAACCTCTAGCTTAATCACTGGTTCTGGTTGTGGTTCCTCCATCGGCACTTCAGGGCTTTTGGACAGTTCTAGCCCCTTCTGTATTTCTTGGATAAGGGCCTCCGGTATTTTCTTCTCTAATACGCCTGAATTAGCTTTTGCACCATTCGCCTTCTTAGTCGGTAGGTGCTTTAGTGTTTTAGCAGGTGCTTTTCTTTTTTCCTTCACCGGCGGCTTCTCCACCGCATGGACAGTGGCTATTAGCTGAACATTCAGAGGTGCTTCTTTTTCCGACGGGCTTCCAATTTCGACAAACGGGGTCGGTGATTAGAGTGGGGTTTCTGTTGGCGTTTCGCTCGCGGCCTTCTTCCTCTCGCGAGCAGATTTTCTGGCCGATCTACTCATTTGTCCTCCCCTTGTTCTCGTCATGGTTGATTTGAGGGTGGGATGAGAGAATGTGAGGCTTGAGAGTTCAAATTTTGGGTGGAATTTCTCTCGTCTATTACTATTTGAAATGGAAGAGATTGAGATTTTGCGATTTTTTAGGAGAAGGATTAGGGCTTGTGGGATTAGAATTTTGAAAATGCTAGAACTCTTTGCAGATAGGCTTAAATCCGTACCCAATCCTAGAGATATGATTAAAAATATTCGAATTCAAATCTTCTCTCTCTCTTCTGATTAGACGTGTGCATGGGAAGTTGAAACGCCTCTCACAACTTTTTTCTCTCTCTTTTGATCCACTTTTCCTTCCATCCCCACACACTTAAGCCTTTATGTACCTCTGTCTGTGCCCTTAATGTCTCCCTTTTCTTTTGTGCCTTCTGCAGATTAGTTCTCACTACATACTTATCTTAAACGAAAAAAATTGAAAGTAATAAAATTATCGGGTTGCCTCCCGATCAGCGTTGTTGGTTAAAGTCATTAGCTCGACTATGTCTTCCTTGTTTTTTGATAAGTGGGCTCAATGAGCATGGTCCTTTCGACCGCTTCTTCCTGCATGTGCTCATAAAAGGGTTTAAGCCTTTGTCCATTTACCCTGAAAACGTCATTGTCTTCCAAATTGAGGATGTCCACTGCTCCACTAAGGAGCTGATTCTGAATGATGAACGGTCTCATCCATCTAGACTTTCTCTTTTCCGCATTGATGTGGAGTCTTAAATTGAACAGAAGTACATTTTGCCCTTTTACAAACTCCTTATTCCTTATGAGCATATCATGCACTCTCTTTTTTCTTCCCTTTGTATATCATGGCATTGTCGTATGCCTCTGCCATTAGCTCCTCCAGTTTCTGAATTTGGAGCTTCCTTTCTGCCCCATCTACCTTCAGATGTGCATTTAACTTCTAGATTGCCCAAAATGCTTTAAGTTCTTTGACCACAGACAAGTTGCATAGCTTTCCATACACCAAACGATATGGAGACATTCTAATTGGTGTTTTAAATGCTATTATGTATGCCCACAAAGCATCCTCTAGGTAGTTGCTCCAATCCTTCCTCTTAGGGCTAATGACTTTTTCAAGAATGTTCTTGACATCTCTATTGGACACCTCAGCTTGCCCATTTGCTTGGGGATGATAGGCAGTGGTCACTCTATGTATGACCCCATATTGATTCAGAAACCTCTTTATGAGCACATTGCATAAATGAGTTCCTTGGTCACTGATCAGCACCCTGGGCACTCAATGCCTGCAAAACACATTAGATTTAAGAAAATTCACCACCTTCCCTGCATCGTTGGTTGTTGTTGCCTTCACCTCCATCCATTTTGATACATAATCCATTGTAAGGATTATTTACAAATTATTGCCAGACTTGGGAAAGGGTCCCATAAAGTCAATCCCCCAGATGTCGAAGATCTTAACAGGCATAATGGGGATTAAGGACATAGACTCGCGAATGGAAATGTTCCCCGTCCTTTGACAGTTACTACAACTTTTGCAGTATAGATAGGCGTCTTTAAACATGGTAGGCTAGTAGAATCCTCCATCTAAAATTTTTCGAGCGGTTCTTCTCGGACCAAAGTGTCCTCCACAAACATCTGTATGGCAGAACTTCAAGATGCTTATTCCCTCATTCTCAGGCACACAACGCCTTATAACCTGATTAGTCCCTATTTTTCATAAGATTGGTTCTTCCCATACATAGAACTGGCTTTCTCTCACCAATTTCTTTTTTTGATAGTCGTTCATTCCTATCGAGATACTCCTTCTTTGCCAAGAGATACTTTAGCGCGGAATGATCAGTGAACACTATCACCTTTGCCCCTAAGAGGTAGGACCTGAACTTTGCACTGGGCTAGATTCAATGTCTTGGAGGTATAATAGATAACGTAGCTCTCTTTGTCTCTTTTCTATCTGAGAACTGCTCCAACGGCATATCCGCTGGCGTCGCACATTACTTTGAATGACATTCCCCAATTAGGTGGTTGGATGATTGGGGATGAGACCAATCTCTTCTAGAGGTCGTGGAATGCATCCTTACACTCTTCGTTGAATTCAAATGCCACATCTTGTTGAAAGAGTCAAGTGAGGGGTTAGGCTATCTTAGCAAAGTGCTTGATGAATCTCCTATAGAAGCCCGCATGCCCAAGAAATGCTCGGATTTGTTTCACGGTGGTAGGATAGGGTAGCTTGGCGATGATGTTCACTTTTGCCTTGTCCACCTCGATTCCCCGCTCTGAGATGACATGCCCTAAGACAATTCCTTCTCAGACCATGAAGTGACACTTCTCGTAGTTTAGCACCAAATCTTTCTCAACACACCTTTTTAGGACCTTTTCTAGATTTGCCAAGCATTGCTTAAAGTGATCCCTATAAATTGTGAAGTCGTCAATAAAGATCTCAATGCAGGATTCGAGCATATCCGAGAAAATGCTCATCATGCATCTTTGGAAGGTTCTAGGAGTGTTACATAGACCGAAAGGCATGCGTCAGTAGGTAAAGGTGTCGAAGGGGCATGTCAATGTCGTCTTCTCCTGATCTTCTTGTGCCTCATATATTTGCATGTACCCCGAGTAGCCATCTAGGAAACAGAAGTACGATTTGCCCATAAGCCGCTCCAACATTTGATCGATGAAGGGCGAAGGGAAATGATCTTTCTTTGTGAGTGCATTGAGCTTCATGTAGTCGATGTAGACCCTCCAACCTATTTGGAGATGAGTTTGGATCAACTCCTTGTTTTCATTCTCAATAACTTGAATTCCCGATTTCTTTGGGACTACATGACCAAGGCTAACCCATTCGCTATCGGAGATGGAATAGATGATTCCCAAATCGAGTAGCTTTAAGATCTCCTTGAGAACTACTTCTTTCATGATGGGATTCAGCTTCATTTGCAGCTCCCTGACTGGTTTGGCTGCTTCTTCTAACATGATGCGGTGCATGCACACGGATGGGCTTATGCATTTGATATCGGCTAACGTCCATCCTATCGCCTCCTTGTATCTTTTAAGCAAATCCACCAGTTGTGTTTCTTATGCCATGGTTAGTGCCGAATTGATAATGATTGGTAGCTTCTCCTCCTCTATTAAGTAGGCATATTTTAGGTGCTCCGGTAGCTTTTTCAATTCCAGCTTTGGGGGCTTGATGATAAAGCGTATCATTCTTTCTGACGGATGCAGTATGGGTAAATCCAAGTCGCCTTTGGGATTTGGGTCGGCCTCCAAACTGTATAGTCGTATTATCGCATTCTTGATGTCCTCATCTCTTTCATCGAGGGTATCCCAGTCTGATTGGCCTTGTTGGATCACCCACTCCAGGGGGTCTTTTGCAAGCATCTTTGTTCCTTTAATCTGAACAAGTGACTCAATTATATCCATCGTGCTGACTCCCTCGGTATCGGTGGGATGCTTCATTACCTCAATGATGTTGAAGGTGATGGTGTCTCCATTAAATTCGCAAGTCAATGTGCCTTTATCAACATCAATTTTCGTGTGTGTCGTCTTTATGAAAGGTCTGCCCAACAGTATGCACGAGGCCTTCCTGCTGGATGCACCCATATCCAGAACATAGAAATCTGCTAGAAAAATGAAGTCCTCCACTTTTATCAGTACGTCCTCCAGTATGCCCTCATAAAATACATTAGACATGTCTGCCAGCTAGATCACTGTCCTCGTTTCCTTCAATGGGCCCAGGTCTAATTCTTCAAAAATGGTTAAGGGCATAACGTTGATTGAGGCCCCAAGGTCGAGCATGGCCTGATCAATTTTTGTGCCTCCGATCTCGCATGGGATAAAGAATATCCCAGGATCTCCGTATTTCTTTGGAAACTTTCTTTGTATAAGGGCATATACATTTTCACTCATGATGACTTGTGGCTCCTCATTGAATCGGACATTTCAGGTGCATAATTCCTTCAGGAAGCGGGCATAACGGGGTACTTACCGGATTGCATCCAGAAGGGGGACATTGTCTTCCACTTTGGTGAATACCTGCAACAAGTCTCGGTCTTCCGCCTCTTTTTTATTTTTCTTCAATCTTCCTGGGAATGGTGGAAGAATGATGATTCCTTATTTCTCCGGTGATACCTCTGTTGTCTTGGGCTTCTCAGCACGGCTCTCCTTATCTGATTCTTCTCCCTTTTTAGGTCTGGATTCCTTAATGGCACTTTCATCGTCCTTCTGCATTAAGGGGTTAATCAATTCTTTTCCCGTTCTGAGTGAGACTGCATTTACATCGGCCCTCGGGTTAGGCTCGATCTGTGAGGGTAGCACACCTTTCCCTTTCTCCATCCGTGAGATAGCCTCACTTAGTTGGGTAATTTGTGTACCCAAGTATTTCAGTCCCGCTTTGGTTTCCGTCTCAAATGAAGTTGTACGCTTCTGGCTGTTCACCGATTCTATTACCATCTGTCTCACCATGTTTTCAAGAGTTGGCCCTCTCCATATAGGTAAATTGCATGATGGGCTCGTATGTGCCTACGATTCTGGGTACCTCTGCATGTGATTGTAATTTTGGGCATATGGATCGTTTCTCCTCATATTTCCTCCATCAATCATATTTACGGTCTCGCTTCCTTCTTGAACTTGAGAGCACTAATATGAGTAGTAACCCATCATACTGCACACTCTACATATCCGCAAGGTGTTGGTGGATAGTTGTGTCATCATCTTTTCCATCTTTCTGAATAGCTGGTTCATTTTTGTCTCCGCCTCAGGCGTATGGGTCGATTTGCCCACTGCTGCTGCTTGTGGCCTGTCATAGACGTCTTCTCTGGTTTCCTTCGCCATTTCTCCGATCAGTTGCATAGCTTCATCCGCTCTTTTATTGAGGATGGATTCTCCACATGCTGCATTGAGTAGATTGCAGTCTTCTACTCTCAATCCTAAGATGAAATATTGTACCAAGTCGTGTGCAAGGATTTGGTAATGTAGGCATTTCGAGAGCATTTTCTTGAAACGCCCCCAATGGTCGTAGAAGTTTTCATTTGCTCCAGCTTTGGTAGTAGAGATTTTCTTCCTCATGGCTTGTACTCTTGTAGTGGGGATATTGGGGTTTTTTCGAATTAAGCCACCGCAGGATCATTTGGTTGTTCATTAATCCGTGTTCATGCAAATCATAATTTTATGTAACATGCATGTTTATCACAGTCTAAACAAAAGGCATGCAAAGCATATTCGAATCTAATAAAGCGGAAGATATAGAAATGAATCTACTTACAAATTGATAGATGGTCTGTGGAAAAGATTAAAGATCTAATCTTGCTGTTGAATGAATACAGTAATGGCGCTACCTATGTCACACACGGCCACTGCACAATTCCACTCCAAGATCTTCTGTTGTATTCCCGGACTGTATCTAGATTCAGAGTGGGCTGAAATCTACTAGATAGGCTTGTGAAATCTGTGGATAACTTTGAGAGACAAAGAGGGACTGATTTATAATGACTGAAATTTTCGAACCCACCTCCTCTATTTATAGGAGAGGTGGCCGAAAATTCAACTCCCAACCCTACTGGATTTGGGCCTCTATCTCAAGTTCAATATCCAGTCCACTATCAGTCAATTGGGCTACAACAGGGATCTAGAAGAATATTAAATTGGCCCACTAATTTATTTAATATCCAATATCCAATAAACTTAGGATATAATTAAATAAATTAAGTTTTACTTTTATTCCACTAAAGAAGTAAAACTGACCTACCAATTTAATACATATTTACGAATATGCTTTCTCCTTTAGTCCAGCTATTCCCCGTGTTTAAGATATAATGTTCATTAATTAATTATGTCAGCCTCTGTACCACACAAGCTTTATCATGTAAGGAATAAATTCCACCTGCAGGGTTTCAACATGAACTTATGTTTCCTCAAGAGAACATCATCAATCCGGCGCACCAGGACACGGTGCTCATGCATACTGCTCGAGACATCATGTATACCTTGTTATTACCCAAGATATCGAGTTTGATCTACGAAAAGATCTCACTCATTGATAAATCAAAGTAATAAACAACGCACACATATGTTCGTCAATATCACATGAGTTCAGAACCCGAATTCTGTGGATCTTTATTCTCTCAGTAACTGGGTCAGAGACAGAGAATAGTATCCTATCGCGATCCTCCTCAATACACTAATGAGTATACTAGAATAATCAGTTAGTCAAGATAAACTAGCTTATCAGATTATTCTACGGTGTACCGATGGTGTGTTCAGAACCATCTAAGCCGTGAGCTCTTTAATACATTACAAGGTTCTAATGATATGATCTTACCGTGTGACTCCCCACACCATATCATCTACAATGTAAGTATATGGAACATTGCATAAAACAATTATAGAACATAATCTAAATGCAAATAGTGATTGCAATAACTTTCATTTCATATCATCATATCATCAGAAAAGTATACAAAGACAAGTCTTCTAGTATACAAAACTAACAATCTCCCACTTATACTTGAAGCATGTTTTTCAAGCATAATAACTAACTGGCTAACTCTCCAATCAAAACTATCAACTCAAACTGCGCCACCAGGTCTGCATTTCACTCCCATTTTCTCCACGTGACCATCAAAGGTCTTAGCCGGTAGGCTCTTCATGAATGGATCAGTCAGGTTGTCCTCCGATGCAATCTTGACCACCGCCATGTCTCATCTCTTAATGATTTCTCGTATAAGATGGTACTTTCTCTCTATATGTTTACTTGCCTTGTGGGCTCTGGGTTCCTTCGAATTTGCCACTACATCAGAGTTATCACAGTATATCGTGATAGTCTTAGGCAAATCAGAAACCACGCCCAAGCCCACTAGGAACCCGCAGAGCCAGACAGCCTCAGAGGCAGCTACATACTCGGCTTCTATGGTGGAATCCGCAATGCATTTCTGCTTGATGCTCCTCCATGCGATAGCTCCACCTCCTAATGTAAACACATAGCCCGAGGTAGACTTACTCTGATCTTTGTCGGATTGAAAATCTGAGTCCGTATAACCCAAAGACATTAGACTATCAGAGCGGAAAACCAACATGTAATCTCGAGTCCTTTTAAGGTACTTCAGAATGTTTTTTACCGCAGTACAGTGACCTTGTCTAGGGTTAGACTGATATCTGCTTACCATGCCAACAGCATAGTATATATCAGGCCTAGTGCATAGCATAGTATACATCAAACTTCCCACAGCCGAAGCATATGGTACTTTCTTCATTTCCTCTATCTTAGACTGTGTTTGGGGACACATTTCTTTAGATAGATGAATTCCGTGCCTGTAAGGAATAAAACCTTTCTTGGAATCTTACATGCCAAATCTAGCTAGCACTGTATCGATATAAGTCACCTGGGACAGACATAACATCCTTTTCTGGTGATCATGAATGATCTTGATGCCAAGGACATGTCCGGCTTCACCCAGATCCTTCATATCGAACTGCTCGGACAGCCACACCTTAATGTTTGACAATGTCTTCTTACTATTTCCAATAAGCAAGATGTCATCAACATAAAGTACAAGAAATACTACCACGTTTCCGTCACATTTCTTGTACACACAGCTCTCATCCGGACTTTGCACGAATCCATATGACTGGATAACCTTGTTAAATCGGATGTTCCAAGACCTCGATGTCTGCTTAAGTCCATAAATGGATCTCTTAAGCTTACACACCAAGTGCTCTTGGCCCTTAGCAATGAATCTCTCTGGTTGTTTCATGTGGATGTTTTCCACAAGACTTCCGTTTAGGAAAGCTGTCTTGACATCCATCTGCCAGATCTCATAATCCAAATGAGTGGCAATAGACAAAAGAATCCAGATTGACTTAAGTATCGCTATCGGTAAAAAGGTTTTCTCATAATCGATCCCTTCTTTCTGAGTATACCCTTTTGCCACCAATCTTGCCTTGAAGGTTTCAACCTTCCCTTCAGATCCTCTCTTGCGTTTGTAGACCCACTTATAGCTAATGGGTTTTACCCCATCTTGTGGTTCTACAAGTTCCCCAACTTGATTGCGATCCATAGATCCAATCTCAGACTCCATTGCAGTTTTCCAAGAATCCGCATCTTTATCTCGAATTGCCTCGTCATAGGTCCTGGGATCTAATTCATTGAGACCCTCTGGGAAATCTGAAGCCTCTCCCAGACCAATGAATCTATCAGGTTGGCGTACAACCCTCCCACTGTGACGAGGCAGTTCCTGTACTTCTGTTATATGTTGTGCAGTGTTTAGTGGTTCCTCTTCTTGTACAACCGATGTAGGATTCGATCCTCCCCTTAAATCTTCAAGGATGATGTGACTCCTTGGTTTGTAGTTTATGACATAGTCTTCCTCTAAGAATCGAGCATTGGTGCTAACAATGATCTTCTGATCCTTAGGACTATAAAATAAACCACATTTCGTTCCTCTAGGATATCCAACGAACAGCCTTACATCAGTACGAGGAGCCAGCTTATCAGCTTCCTTGTCCAACACGTGTGTTGGGCTACCCCAAATCTGAATATGGTTCAAACTGGGCTTTCGTCCAGTCCATAGTTCTGTGGGTATAGCATGAACTGATTTCGATGGA
The DNA here is from genome assembly GCA_026008535.1 of Perilla frutescens. Lineage (NCBI taxonomy): Eukaryota > Viridiplantae > Streptophyta > Magnoliopsida > Lamiales > Lamiaceae > Perilla > Perilla frutescens. The sequence goes on from BRKX01000012.1 coordinate 39,717,373, forward strand.
ACCAAGTTAAGAATATAGGCTACCGTTTCCAGGGCATGTCCCCAGAATGAAATGGGCAACTCAGAATAACTCATCATCGATCTAACCATCTCTAACAGTGTTCGATTCCTTCTTTCTGCCACGCCATTCTGCTGTGGCGTTCCAGGCGCAGTCAACTGGGATGTAATCCCATTCTCTGCCATGTAATCCCTAAATTCGCTTGAGAGGTACTCGCCACCACGATCAGAATGTAGTGACTTGATACTTCTATCTATTCATTTCTCCGCTTCTGCCTTCAACTCTTTGAATTTCTCAAAGCATTCAGACTTGCGACGTAACAGGTAGATATAACCGTATCTAGAGTAATCATCAATGAGAGTGATGAAATACTCGAACCCTCCTCGAGCTTGAACTGACATAGGGCCGCACAGGTCAGAGTGAATCAAATCTAATAGCCCTTCGGATCTATTTCATTTTGACTGGAAAGGACACTTGGTCATTTTACCTTCCAAACAGGATTCACACAAAGGAAACGATTCTAGTACCAAAGAAGAAAATAGTCCATCGTTTATAAGCCTTTGTATCCTCTTAAGGTTAATATGACCTAGCCTTAGATGCCAAAGATAGGTTTGATTCAATTCCGCTTTTCTCTTGTTAGGGTTTATGATCAATGTATTCAATAGTTGTCTTTGTGTAGTGTTTTCAATTGGTTTAAGAAAGTATAAGTGTCCATCCAATGTGCTAGAACAGATAAAATGTTTACCACTAAAGATAACTACTTTGTTATCAAAAGAAATAGAATATCCATCCATAATCAATTTAGAAACTGAAACCAAGTTTCGCCTAAAACCAGGCACATAAAGACAATCTTTCAAAACCAAAGTTCTATCACTACTAAAAGGTAAAACAATATCTCCCACTGCAACAGCCGCCACTCTCGTAGCATTGCCCATGTAGACGATGATCTCATCCTCACTCAGCTGTCTTTTTACCAGGAACCCCTGTAAAGACATGCAAACATGATCAGTAGCTCCAGTATCTACTACCCATGACTGGGTAGAACAAGTTGCTAACCATGTTTCCACAAGCAGAGTGTGAGATGTACCTCTCTTCTTCTTCTTGTTAGGACACGCCGCCTTCCAGTGACCTGGTTGGCCGCACCTGAAGCACTTAGTCTTCGACTTGAACTCCTCGAGAGGAATCTTTGCCTTTGCCTTCTTCGCCTTAAGCATCTCATCTGCAGCCTTCTTAGGTACGTTTCTCTTCTTCCTTTTTCCACCAGAAGAAGAGGCTCCTTTTTCAGCTATGTGGGCCTCAGGATTGCTCTTTTGGAGCAATTCAGCTGCCTGAAGATCTATGAGCAGTTCAGTCAGGCTGACATCCCTTTTAATCATGTTAAAATTCAGCCTGAACTGCTCAAACTTCAAGGACAAGCTATGAAGAATAATGTCGATTTGAGAATCGCCATCTAGCTCTCCACCCAAGGTCTCGATCTCAGATAGATACTCCATCATCATGAGAACGTGATCCCTAACAGGTGTGGAGTCAGACATTCTCGCATCCATTAGCTTCTTCATGGCCAAATGGCGTGCCGAGTGGTTCTAATGACCGAATAGTTACCTAAGGTTGTACATGATATCATAAGCGGTTTTCATAGGCTCATACTGATGTTGCAACACACTTGACATAGATGCCAAGATGTAACAGCGCGATATCTCATTAGACCTAACCCACTTATCATATGCAACCTTTTGGGCTTCGTCAGAACCCTCATCTGGCGTCTGAGCACAAACCTCTTCAAGTATAAACTTGTGTCCCTCAGCAACAAGAACCAAGTTAAGGTTACGAAGCCAGTCATTGTAGTTTTCACCGACAAGCTTGTTTTCTTTGAGGATTGAGGACAGATTGAAGAGTGTCATAGATGATATGAAATAACTAAAATTAAAACATGCAATATAGTCACAAAACACATTTAGGTTAAACAGTATATAATCGAAAACCTCACAAAAATTATATACTTTTTCACCGACACTTTAAAAAGTCTTTTATAAGCCACGATAGTGTGGACGCTTATAAAATTCATTTTTAAATAGGTTAAACCTTTAATTTGCCTCCAATTGAGTTTCCTTACAACAAGCAAATTAATAGTCGGATAATAAACACGGTCATGTAATCGTCTAACTGATAAGCCACGATCGTGTGGACGTTTATCAATAAATTACATCTAAATGTGCACACCATTATCTTCGCACCAAGAACACTATTCGAATTTAACCGCTCCAGATGGAGGAGTCAGTTAGTTCTCATAGTGTTCTACAGCTATCCATTTAGGAGATTTAATTTCTAGAGAAATCTGTGATATGACACATCCGATATGGAGGAAGACCGATGTCAACGCGCATGCCCATCACTTCTCAATTAAATCAGATTTTAATGGAGACCGCATGAGATTTCTACATACTTTGGTATGAATCTCTCCCACTTAGTTATTTATGTTTGAGGTTTCATTTTATCCCATTATCGAACATGCAAACATCACATAAAATGATAAACATCCATTGCATGCTTCAACATAATAAGCAACAGTAATATTATCATGGCTTATATCTCATGTTGATTGATGAGATAAAACTGGAAAGTCATCTCCAGAACAGGGCTGAAACCGCCGCCCCCTTCACCGCGCCTCGCCGAAAATCCTAGCTCCATTTAGGGTTTCGGGACGTGAACCGGTGAACCTTCCTTTCTTGGTGCTGAACCACTTTCCTTCTTTGAGTTGATCTCCGATCTTTATTCAATACAGACTATCTATTCCAAAAGAAAAAATCTAATATTGCTAGAATAAAAATTACAACTCAAAAACTCGGTCTAACAGCTTTATATCTATTACATTAAAACAACGTAAAATAAAACCTAGACCTAATCCATGGATTAAAATCACGTAGCCAAACCGGCATACGGCCAACATCCATTCAACATAAACATACATCACATAAAATAAAGGAGCCATGATAGTTGGTAAACCTGCAAACAAACACAGTCTACAAAACCAACAATCATGTATTATATGATCCACATAAAATAACATATGATATCTATGCATGAATATTAAATAATAATCGAATTATCCAATTAATTAAATTAATTAATTCGATATTATCCGCAAGATAAAAATTGGAAATTAAAATAATTATCCACCAATTTTTAACTTGTATATTTTCGAAAATATATCTTAAATAAATATGGAAATTAATTATAATTATCCACCAAATTTATTTAATATTTTCAAGCCACCCTAATTAAATAATAATTTGATATCTTGATATAAATCAAAAATATAATCCAAATATTATCCATAAGAATCTAAATCTTTAAGGATAAGGTTTGAAGATTTGATCCACTTCAAAATCTTCCAATACGTAGATTTTTGAAAATTCGTAGATTAATAAATCTGAAAATTTGATACACTTCAAATTCTTCCAAATTTAAAAATCTATTTTCAAATCTATCTATATTAAAATTAGGTAAATTAAGATATACATCAAATAACATCAAATCTTAATCAAATATCCATAATTTTCGAACCGCTCTAATAAATAAATCTGGAAATTTGATTTTCATCAAAATCTTCTCTAAATTAATTTATTAAAATCGAAAATTACATAAAATAACATATTTGGAAATTTTGACATTAATCAAAAAACTATTCCAAATAAAATAAACATAAGTTTCGAAATTTACAAAGAGTAATAATCTGGAAATTTGATCCACTTCAAACTCTTCCAAATTAATTATCCTAATTTCAAAACCTATCTAGATTAGAATTAAGCAACTTTTGATATACATCAAAAATCACCAAATCCAATTCTAATCACTCAAATTTTCAAACCACACTAGAATTAAATCTGAAAATTTTAATGTTGATTAAAAATTCATCCAAATTTAATACTAGTGATCGAAAATTGTAACACAAAATTAGGAAATTTTTCACTTCAATTTTTGAAAAATTGAAGACCAATATTTTCGAACAGCATCATAAAACAAATCTGGAAATTTGAAGAACATCAAATATCATTCCAAATTTAATCTTATGACTATCGAAAATACCAAGAACATCAAAACTAAAAATTTCGAATTGCATCAAAATTTACCCAAGTTTTGAATACCATAAAAAACGAAATACATATCCAATTAAATCTGAAAATTTAAACACCATAAATTCATCATCAAATTTAATCATGTGGTTCGAATTTTATGCTTGAATTAATCTTAGAACAATGCCAAAACCCGCTCTGATACCAGTTGTTGGGGTTTTTTCGAATTAAGCCACTGTAGGATCATTTGGTTGTTCATTAATCCGTGTTCATGCAAATCATAATTTTATGTAACATGCATGTTTATCACAGTCTAAACAAAAGGCATGCAAAGCAGATTCGAATCTAATAAAGCGGAAGATATAGAAATGAATCTACTTACAAATTGATAGACGGTCTGTGGACAAGATTAAAGATCTAATCTTGCTGTTGAATGAATACAGTAAAGGCGCCACCTATGTCACACACGGCCACTGCACAATTCCACTCCAAGATCTTCTGTTGTATTCATGGACTGTATCTAGATTCAGAGTGGGCTGAAATCTACTAGATAGGCTTATGAAATCTATGGATAACTTTGAGAGACAAAGAGGGGTTGATTTCTAATGACTGAAATTTTCGAACCCACCTCCTCTATTTATAGGGGAGGTGGCCGAAAATTCAACTCCCAACCCTACTGGATTTGGGCCTCTATCTCAAGTTCAATATCCAGTCCACTATCAGTCAATTGGGCTACAACAGGGATCTAGAAGAATATTAAATTGGCCCACTAATTTATTTAATATCCAATATCCAATAAACTTAGGATATAATTAAATAAATTAAGTTTTACTTTTATTCCACTAAAGAAGTAAAACTGACCTACCAATTTAATACATATTTATGAATATGCTTTCTCCTTTAGTCCAGCCATTCCCCGTGTTTAAGATATAATGTTCATTAATTAATTATGTTAGCCTCTGACAGCTATAATTAATTAACATCTAAAACCTTGAGTAGTACCACACAAGCTTTATCATGTAAGGAATAAATTCCACCTACAGGGTTTCAACATGAACTTGTGTTTCCTCAAGAAAACATCATCAACCCGGCGCACCAGGACACGGTGCTCATGCATACTGCTCGAGACATCATGTATACCTTGTTATTACCTAAGATATCGAGTTTGATCTATGAAAAGATCTCACTCATTGATAAATCAAAGTAATAAACAACGCATACATATGTTCGCCAATATCACATGAGTTCAGAACCCGAACTCTGTGGATCTTTATTCTCTCAGTAACTGGGTCAGAGACAGAGAATAGTATCCTATCGCGATCATCCTCAATACACTAATGAGTGTACTAGAATAATCAGTTAGTCAAGATAAACTAACTTATCAGATTATTCTACGGTGTACCGATGGTGTGTTTAGGACCATCTAAGCCGCGAGCTCTTTAATACATTACAAGGTTCTAATGATATGATCTTACCATGTGACTCCCCACACCATATCATCTACAATGTAAGTATATGGAACATTGCATAAAACAATTATAGAACATAATCTAAATGCAAACAGTGACTGCAATAACTTTCATTTCATATCATCATATCATCAGAAAAGTATACAAAGACAAGTCTTCTAGTATTCAAAACTAACAGGGGAAATACTTCTCCAGAAACCTTTGATGCAACTCGTTCCACGTGGTCACGCTCCCAGCTGGAATGGTGTAGAGCCACTCTCTTTCTCCATCCTGCAAGGTGAAAGGAAAAGAAAGTAGGCGTATATACTCGAACATGGTTCTGGTGTTATTTCGCTGGGTACCGCAGGCCATTTCAAAATCTTGCAAATGTCTCTATGGGTCTTATCCAGGATGGTGGTGGAATTTGGGCAAAATTGAGATAAAATTCGATCTTAATTCCCAATTCTCGGCTAGATACGGCAGAACGATTCCTGATAGCCATGCGTTCATGGCTTGGGGAAAGATGAGTTGCCTCAATGTAGGTTGAGGCAGGTGGTGGAGGTGGTAGTATTCTTGCTGCCATGTCCTCCTCTTCAGATTCAGAAAAGAGGGGGTTGTATTTCTCTTCGTGTGTACTGCTAGTGTTGCTTTCTCCCTCAGATATTTGTCCTTCCTCTGAGGTATCAGACGGTGTGTTTGGGTTTATGGACGTTTCCAGACTTCTTCTTGCTTGTGCCCGCCTTCTCCGTGCAGTTTTTTCTATTTCTGGATCGTAGACTAGTTCTCATGCGTGGTTAGTGCGTACCATAAACAAGGCTAAACGGGAAAGATTAGGATAGAAAAGGTGCACTTACACTCCCCGACAACAGCGCCAAATTTTGACACGTCGTCATTTATTGTGCAAAATTACACCTATGGGTATAACCCGGTATATGTTTAAATGTGCCTCCAACGGTTAGTATAGTGCCAGAAGGTAGATGTCGATCCCATGAGGAGTGTTAACCTTCCTATCCTAATTGAGCTTTTTCTGGAACTTGAGAGAATTACTGTCACTAATTCGTTCCTGCAAACTTAATGTAAAACAATTCTAAAAGAATAAACTAAATCAATTAATAAATAAACATGTTCAAGTCAAGTGTTGAATCAGACTGGTGAATGCATGCAATCCCGGGCACATACACATGGATACCTCTTCTGACCGTTTGGTTATAGGGAGCAGGTACGATCACCTTACACTCCCCAATTCCTTCTTACGGTGTATGCTAAGAGCGATACGGTCAGTGACTCTTAGTCTCTTACCATCCAGGACCCAACGAAGAGAGTCATGCAGAGGGTTTGCAGGGATGGTAGCCTTCAATTGGAGGAACCCAATGCTGGCATATGGGACTCCTTTGGCGTTGTGCCCATATCCACCTATACTTCAATCTCCGGGCTTAGTCGTCTCTAAGCTTCTTTCCCCGGTTTATCACTCAGTGGCTCATCAGAGAATCGGTCACCCTTACTTCCACCCAAACATACAACAATAATGATTTGACTAAGAGTGATCAGCCACATAGCCTCATCATTGTTGTGTCATCATTCTTCCCAAGTTGAAGTTGGGAATCTTCGCGAGGTGTATTAAGCCCGATTAGCCTCATGCACTCTCATTCACCTTAATCTTCATTACACTCAACTCGAACACGAACTACTTAGTCATGCAACATATTAAAATGCAAAAATAAAGTAATTGAAAATCTCATGATAAAGGAAAATAGATTAATGACGCCTGGAACTAACTCCAGATGATAAGCAAAAATAGGTCGTACATAAGCTGAAGGCAAATCGCCTCAGGCTATACCGACTATTAATATCCTATTGTAAGCAAAATAAACTAGAAAATAAGAGCTAAAATTTGCTGCAATTGTCTGTGTGTGTGAAATAAAATAGTAACATAGCATTTATAGTTTGTTCTAAACTGCCACAAACGGCCTATTCAGCCCATGCAGGAGCTTGCTTGCGTTGACTCCTTCCACTCTTCCTCAATTGCTTCGTGCGCGAGATTTTCGGCCTTGACCTTCTCTCTCTTATCTCTTCTTCTCTCCCTTCTTCTCCACCTCTTCAACACCAACGGTCTACTTCCTTAAATTCCGGAATGGTTGTGGACGTGGTCTCAGTTTGTTGGAGTGCTTGGAGCTGAATTTCCACGCTGGATTTGCAACAAACTCTTCAAGCCCAGCTCCCTCCATTATGCCTTCAATGGATTTGTCTTCAATTTACGCCCATACTGGATCTTTTCCCCTCACTTCCCCCTGCTTCACTTTAGCTCCCGAACTGACTCAAGATTCGATATAAAAGACTGAAAAACAGTTAAAAAGACATAAATAAAATACCCCACTTTGAGTCTGCATCACTCGGTTTTGCACCAAACTAATCATTTGCACACTCTTATATACACCCTGGAACACAAAATTTTATATTTAATTTGGTAAAATACAAAATGTGTACAAATAATACGATTTTGGATCAAAAGTATTTATACGGATCTAATCTCTATTTTTACTCTGATTCTTTTCTTCAAAATTTGATCTTCAAGTGGTCTTTGAACTTGATCTTCAAACGGTCTTTGAAATCTTCAGAGTAAATTTGTCTCTTTGATCTTCTCGGACTTGTTGTTCGAACTTGGTCTTCAAAGTTTTCGGGGACGATTTGTGTCCTCGATCTTCTTTGACTTGGTATTTGGACTTGACAACGTTAATTCGGAGGGTCGACGCCTTGTTTCCAGATCAAACGCCAATTTCGGAATGAATTTGATGAAGAACGCCTTTGACTACCTTGCTTATGGACCAAACGACGTCTTCGGGATGAATTTGATGAAGAACGCCTTGAATATTTGAGAGAATTTCACTTATGGAAGTTCTTCTCAAATTCTTGAAGTCTTTAAATGACTTCTGGTATGTTTTTCAACTGATATGGAGACCCATATTTATAGTTGTAGGGAGAGAGATCTAGAGCTGACGTGGCACTATCTCATTGTTTGTTGGAAATTGATGTATATTTTTTTTTAAAGATATTTACTTGTTGCCAAAGACTCTTAATGTTTATCATATAATAATATCTTTATTATTTAAATATTTTATTTAATTTTAGATTTGATATGATTCCAGAACTAAATAAATATATAAAACTCAATAAAAATATTATATATAATATTTAATTTTTGCTATCTACACACCCGTATTAAGAACATATACATGAGTTACAATCTCTGTCAGATATTATTACTCACTACGTATTACAATAACACTGTGCACTTACGCTCACTTATTTGTTAATAAATAGCGTGTCACATCTCATCCCATCATGATTTATATTTATTAATATTTAAATGTAAAATTAATAATTTATTATTATGATCTATTTATTTTTATTTATAATTTTTAATTCAATTTTTTTGTTGATAAATGTTGACTACATTTAGTTATTATATTATAATTAATTTTTAGTTTATAAAAAATATTATTAAAATTATAAATTTAATAGTGAAGTACAAAATGAAACACAAAAAAAAAGGTGTAATAAAAAATTTGAATCATTAAATCTTACCTAATATATAGATATTTTATTTAGTATGATACAGTGTTTGAACGTTTTAACTTTGATGTTGCAAGTTGCAACGTAAAAAAATCTATAAATCATTTACTATGAGTCTATGATAAATAATTTTTTGTGGTTAAAAAAAATGGTCATATGAAGTGCATTACTTTTCTTAAAGGGACGTAAGTCGGAAATAAATAAATAGCAATTCCATACGTACGGATGCTCGTCGATTACATAATTTTTTTGTTACATTCTACTTGTTTCATTCCATGATATATATATTTTCAAATAATAAGTTTTTATTAAATTTTTTTTGTGTGATTTAGTTTAATTTTAGTTGTTTATTATGGTTAACCTCACCTAACTGAATCAATGTATAATTATTTTTTTAATATTTAATTTTTAATTTTCAATTAATGATTCATATTATGATTGATTATGTCATAAATTGTATAATTTTTTTAATTCATTTTTTGTTGATAAATGCTGACTATGATTATTTATGTTATAATTAATTTTTATTTTATAATAAATATTATTAAAATCATAAATTTGATAGTAAACACAAGGAAATCACAAAGTATTTAAAGTTAAAATCATCCAAAAGTAGAAATAAAGGAATAATCAAAATTAAAATCATCCAAAAAAAACATGAAAGTTAAAATCATCCAAAATTCGAGAAAAAATGACATTAATTCAAAGTTCAAAACATTGGTTAATAAATCCATCAATCTAGGCGCCGCTCGGCACCTGCTACCGCCTAACACACTATGCCAAGCAGATGAAATCATCTGCTACACTTTGTGCAACACTTGATGCTACACAATTCAATTTATTAATTTTTCTTCGAATTTTTAATTCAATTTCAATTTATTATACTTTATTTTAATTTTACACTTATTATTTAGGGTTCATCCTACCTAATTAGGGTATATAATTATTTTTTCAATATTAAATTTTATTTTCTAATTAATAATTAATTATTCATAAAAAATAATTATATACCCTAATTGAGTAGGATGAACCCTAAATAATAAGTTTAAAATTCAAATAAAGCACAATAAATTGAAATTGAATTAAAAATCCAAAAATAAATTAATAAATTGAATTGTGTAGCATCAAATATTGCACAAAGTGTAGCACAAGCATCCGTATGCCAAGCGAAAATTAATAAGGCAAAAGGACACCTAGCGTCTAGATGGCTGCCTTTTACAACAATGATTAAAACTAGTTAATGTATAGGTAAATTCTATAGTGTATATATATCTAGCGCTAGATTTGTAGACTAGCTAGCTAGCTAGCAGTAGATATAACAAAAAACTAATTTGTAAATCAGTTTTCCAACCAATTACTTTGATTCAATAATATTAATGAAAACGTTTTACACAAATTAATAACTTAATTATAAAAGGTGTGCATACATACATACATACATACATATATATATATATATGTATGTATGCATTTATTTCATTGAAATAGTAGATGCACATAGAATTGAAATAATTATTAAGGTGACGAGCGATGCATGGTTTTAATATAATAATAACATTAAACATAATAAAATGAGCATAATTCCACACGAAACATAATTCAAGATATTAGCATGTAACATAATCTTTAATTTATCAATGGTGGACAATCACTGGTTTGTTATCAAGCTTCTGATTAAAGCATATACCATAACATAGACATAATGAGCATGCACTTCACTTAGTTGGTTCATCACACATGTCATTACTCTCAAACAAGCACACGAAGACTTATTGAACTTTATGCCATACTTGTTCACTGGGTCAGTACTTCCAAGTACACAACTTAAATTCTATCTTTCTATTAATTAATTCTTCTTCGATGAGTACATAAAATTAATTGATTAGCATGCACAAATGGTGATCAGGTACTCATGCAAGATAAGAATAAACTCATAAAAATCAAGCCCCGAGAGATAGCAGGAAGAAAGTAATCAAATCGTACCCGATTTATTTGTTTATTTTCTCACGAACACTTTTACTCTATTTTTGTTATTATTTATTTAATTATGCATATCTAATTTAATGGCTAGGTTTTAGGAATTGGATGTTAAGGATTTTATTTATATGATTTGATTGCTTTCTTTTCTATTATCTCGATCTCGAGGCTTGAATTCTATGAGTTTATTTAATTATATCTTGCATGAGTGCCTAATCAACATTTGTGCATGTTAGTCAATTGATTTGATGTATTTATCAGAGAAGAATTAATTGATAGAAAGATATAATTCAAATTATGTGTGCTTGGAAGTACCGACCCAGTGAACAAGTATTGTATAGGATTTGATAAATCTTCGTGTGCTTAATTGAGAGTAATGACATGTGTGAAGAACTGACCAAGTAAAGTGTATGCTCATTATGTCTATGTTATGGTATATGCCTTAATAAGCAGCTTGATACCAAACCAATGATTGCCCATCATTCGTAAATTAAAGACTAAGTTGAGTTGCAAGAATCAAAGAATATAAATAAACGAGATAATAATTCAATTTCCTTAAAGCCTACGTTTTTCCAATTAATATTTTAAGTGATTAATTTGCAGTTTTTTTTTACTTTTAATTATTTTTCTTCTACTTGCGTATTTAGTGTCTAGATATTAATTAGATGCTTATATTTAAGAACATGGGAGTTGCAATCTCTGTGAGATAGGATACTCTTGCTCATCTACGTATTACAATAACTCCGTTCACTTTTGGTTACTTATTTATTAATAAATAGTTTGTTAAGTTTTTTGCACCATTGTGGGGGGACTGTTTTATGTTTGTGTTCTTATTCTAGTACTGCATTAGTAGGTTAGACATTTTTTTTATTCAATTTTTTGTACTTTACCTTTTCTTTGGTTTTGTCTGGTAGTGATTGATCATTTGATCGAAAGGATCTCCTGTGGACTTTTTTGATCCAAAAATTGAGACTACTTTGAAACTACTAAGAAAGGAGTTTGAGATTACACACAACTATGTGAAGTATCTATTCTGCAAATGTACTCACAAGAATGTTCTTGAACGTTGTAGATAATGTTCACAATAAAGTACTTGAACGTTATTGTGAACTTAGTTGTAATTACAGAATGTGAGGCACACAAAAGTGTTGGTAACCCTATTCGATCAACTGATCTATGTCAGGGGGACTTGTCAGGTCTGTGGGAAATAATTCACTACTTTGATGCAATATTTACTTAGTATATTACATGCAGCTGACCTCCTATCACTCAAAATCTATTTTATCCGTACATCTTCTTTCAATGAATTGAATCATGAGATCCCCTCCCAACCTTAACTCTCTCTATCTAGTTCCCACGAGTATTCTCTCCTGAGAAAACTTTTGACAGTGTATGAAAAATGTTTCTGTAGCACCCTGAACTCGGAGGCCCGGTGCGCTAACGGGAACACACACGATAAAAGAAAATCACAATACTTCTCAACTTATAAAAATTCGGACAGCACTTCATTTATAATATTAATAAATTCCACGCTCATAGGCATTTACCGTTCAACAACCAATCACACAAGATAAGACTTTTCAACCAACCTATCATTTTAAAATCACATCTTTTGAACAACCAATTAAAAACATGTTCAATCTTGACTAGTCAAAAATCCATTATTCAACATTCAAAATATGCTAGCAAAGCCATAACGATCATAGACGTCCATAAAATATTTAAATAATCCATAAACTTACAGCGGAAACATAAATAATCATATTTGTTAACCACAACTAATTAAACAGAGTCAATATTTCAAAAACTAAAATACGGTCAACCATATAAGATATCCCCATTAGTCTACGTCCGCCACCTGCCATCATCAATTATTTAAAAATATTTTTAAATAGTGGGGCTTGATGCCAGAAAACACTCTGTGGAAATACTCATACATTCATCCAATAATTTACAATAAGAATATCCATAAATCAACATTTGACATTTCATAATTCATACGCTCAATATACATAGTGGAGACTGACCCTAATGTGATCCCATGTCATATCATATCATATTCATAACATAAACATATTCATAAGTAATTGCACCAGAATGCCATATTCGGAATCCTCATATGAGTCGTATCAAATCCACATTGAGCAACATAAGCATAATTTATTTTTCATAATGAACAAAAGTTTAAATATATTTTCGAAAGCATTTTAGTAAGTAAACCCACCTTATAGCTAAATTAGTTAAAGCTTTATTCATGACTTCACGTCCTAAGCCAGCTGTCATATTAGGACATTATGCTTAAATATAGGTATAACCTTAATCATCTGTTGTTCCTCCTAATCGTGTCTCGAGTTAGGACCTATACATAAGAACTATATTTTAATAACATAATATTGTTCTAAACATATACTATAACGTAAATTAAGGATCTATGGAACAAGTCCCTAAAACAAGAGCGCAATCTGACGTCGCTTAATGGTCGAACGGGTGATCATAGCTTAAAAATTTACTAGGATCCTCGATCGTGCAAATAAATGTCTTAAATACATAGAGAAAAATTATAATACTTAATATATGATTTAAAGAATCATGTAATGATATGGAAAATTTAATTTAATATATATCATTTACTTAATTTGGAATTTAATCTAAATTAAGCAAAATAGACTAAATAAAAAAAATAATTTTGTAACCAAGAATACTTGAACACTTGACCAATACATAAGTGAAAATAATAAGCACTTAACCACTAGGCTAAAAGAATTTATGCAACATTAATTAAACTGCTTTAATTAAATACACCCATAAATATTTGAGTAAAAAAAGAATTATAAAATGCATCAAAGTGGCTTGAACCTTAAACCTCTAGCATAAAATCTAAACTCTCACTATTAGACTAAACAACATTTTCAAAAATTATTTAATAGTTTTAATTAAATAAAGTTCAAAATTATCTTGGAATAAAAATAAATAAAATACATTCCAAAGGTTTCGAACCTTAGACCTATCATAATAAAATACATAATACAACCATTAGGCCAAATGTCATTTTCGAAAATTATAACAGGTTTTTATTTATATATAGTACAGAATCATATTGGAATAAAATGCATAAATAAAATGTTATACATGGGTTTTGAACTATTAACCGTAAGAATCGAAATAGAAATCGTAAAATAAAAAAAAAAAAAAGAAATGAGGTTCCAAAAGATTAGGGTTTAACCCACTCTTAGATCTGAAAATAGGATGCCTAAACCTCAAAATCTTTCAAAAATAATCGAAGAAATGAATAGATGGAAAATAGGGGAATCTAAAAATGTAATTGCATTCATGCAGGAAAGGAGGTCACCGGAAAAATTCCGACCAACGATGGCAGTAGCTCCGGAGGAGGAGGTGTGTGACACCCGGGGCCAAAGCGTGGAGTGATCGTCAGTGCAAGGCATGGACAAAGAGCAGCTCCTATAAGACTTCCAAGCGAAGGGGCACATGAATAAACTGAATCCACCCGAAAGAGAGGGATTATGAGGCTATACAGGAATGGGACTGTATAGTTGAGGATACCTTAAAGGGTTTAATTGGTGCTACTCAATACACAAGGTGCATCTTCTTTTTTGGCGCTCGTTCCACCAGAACTCCAAAGTTAAGCGTGCTTGACCTGGAGAAATGGTGGGATGGGTGATCCCCTAGGAAGTTTTCTCAGGGAGCGTGTGAGTGAGGACAAAACACGCTGGAAAGACTCGTGTTGGTTTCTGGGGACAGCCGTCAGTCCGGTAGTTGGGTCATTACAGGTGGTATCAGAGCCGAACCTCTCGCAGTAAGGAGGTGTGGACACGGACAAAGAGCAGCTCCTATAAGACTTCCAAGTGAAGGGGTACATGAATGAACTGAATCCACCCAAAAGAGAAGGGGGAAGGAGGCAAGGGGACCACCCTAGAAATGTTCCCCAACTAATGACCTAAAAAAGAAATAAGAGGATATTCCCTCTCTAATCTAACCCTAAAATGAAATAGATTATAGAAATCATATTTTGATCAATTGAATTGCTATATTAGTAAGACCAAGTTCTATAGATTCGTATTGATGAGCACTGTCGTTTAATGTATTCATTCATCTTGATCAAATAATAATTGGGCCGTAAATAATTAAAATCATAATTGGGCTAGAAAGCCCATCATTTTGACCTTTCATTAAAAATGGATACAACTTAAGCATTTGGGCTCTAGAAAATTCATTGAGCCTCTATAATTGGATTTGAGGTATTAGAGTTTCAATACATGAAGATTAGAACACTTAAACCTAGTCTAAACACACGATTAAAACTATGTGGCTCAAAACAATTAGAGCTCTTGTAATATTCAGTGCAGTTGCTCTCTATTTGGCCACTTCTAACAAGTTCTGATCCTAGACTATTTATAGATCAATGTATATGCCCTGGGTTTTCCTTAAGATAAGGCTTTAATGAAGCCCGAGATGTAGCATCTGCTCACTTCCTCGTTCCAGTTGCGAGTATGTTAGTTGGTTAGTGAAATCTTGCATGGATTGTACTAAGTGCACAAACTAAACCTCATAATATTAGTTTGTCGGCGTAGCCAGGGGAATGCCTCTATTTTGATGTATTGTACGCTCTACCTATCCTAGATAGTGGGAGTTTTTATTTTTCTCTCTATCTATCCTAGATAGTGGGAATATTTTTCATTCTATTATCTCACGAATTATGATCTACCTTGCTTACTCGATACACTTGATTGGATTAGGTGTAAGTTGTGTTAGCCTAAAAGGCTTCTACCCCACTCCCGCTGTCTGAACTAGTTTCGATATAGTTGTTACCCCCTTTGGCTTGTCCAAGGTTTTATACTTAACAAATACTTGTACAGTTATTTACAGCTTTATAAAAACTTTTTTACCCGTAAAAAAGATCAATGTATAGCCTTAAAAAGGAAATCAGAAGTCTTAATCCTATCAGACAACTAATAAAGAGATTTTTTTATTTAAACTAAAAACTGAGGACTTGTCTTGTTAGAATTCTTTCATCTTTAGAATTCTGGCTTATCTTCAATCAATACTCTTCATGCTGGTTAAGGTATCTTCTAGAATGATCTTGAATCTCTTCTTGGTTGGCAAACTTCGAACATATTCAATGATCTTTGAAGAACAATCTAGATAGAAAATGTTCATGAAAACGTTCCACGAACTTTTCCATGAACATTGTTGATATTGAACATTCACTTTAAGTAGCATAGCAAAATGATTTGTATATTTACAAACTGACTTTTGGCTATCACTCAAGATAGTTGGCAATACTCAATGTGTTGAATAATCTCAGTTATGTCTCGATGCACAACTGTGTTCATCTTCAGCTCAATCTTGTCTTCATGCTTAAGTTGTTTTCATTGATGTTTAGATTACATTTTGCACATCCTTGCGAATGTTGTCCAATACAGCATGTTTAGTACTTGGATAAACTAAATACTTAATGTTGATTAATCCCATAAAGATCATAATAATCAAACTGATGCAATTTATCTAGAAATTGACTACACGATGAAAGACTTAGAATTGAAACACGACAGCTATGGAAGGATTCAATCCAAAGTAAATATGACACTAATGGTGAATTGGATGATTTGGATGATTAGAACTAGGATTTTATGTGTTTTCGATTGTAAATGTTATTTAGCTCAAACTTAACACGTATATGGTCTGAACTTGGAATTGACTTGAAAACAATTCTAATGACTTAGGATATTTAGAAAAATGTGGGTGATGATGAAGGATAGATGAAACGGACGTTTTTTTACTAAGAGTTGGAATAGATAGGATAGATGGATAGAAGCAAAGGACATCAGAAGTATGAGGTTAGATGAGCTGATGAGATCTCTCAGGACCTTTGAGATGAATCTTGAAGAAAATAAGTACATGGATAAAGGCAAATGAATTGCCTTGAAAGCTGAAACATCATAGAAGGTTCCTGAAAAAGTTCATAAATATATTCTTGATGAAGAGATGATGAATTCTATAGTTCTGATCATCAAGAATTTCAGAAATATGTTGAAAAGAGTTGGAAATCAACATGTATTCAAGTCCAACAACAGAAAGCAATTCTCTTGTAAATCTTTCAACAAGAACAACATTGATCAAAATGAAGATCAAAATAAAGAAATTATGTGCAAAGAATGTGAAGGCTTTGGACACATGCAGAGAGAATGTACTAATACTCTAAAAAAGAAGAAGAGCTACAATGCATCAATGAGTGAAGATGAAACAAGCTCTAGTGGATCAGATTTAGAAGACAAGCTTATAGCCTTCACAGCTAGGGAGAAAGAAGAGTCACATGTTGATCCTTTTGTTATCAAACAGGAATCAGATGATGAAATCAATGACAACGAGCTTGAAAAGATTTATCAAGAAATATTCAACAAGTGGCTGTAGGTTGTTGAAATCAACAAACAACTTGTACAAAATTAGAAAAAATCAACCAAGAGAAGAGTCATCTAATAGATAAGGAAGCAGCTCAGCAAAAGACCATCTGTGATCAAAAGAAAGATATTGAGCAAGTCATAAAGATCTGAAGGTGTTTATATGACAAATATCAAAATGCTTAACAATGGTATTAAGAATCTGTTAGTTTTGTATACTAGAAGACTTGTCTTTGTATACAATTTTGATGATATTTTATGATGATATAGATTGAATACTATTACAGTCACTGTTTGCATTTAAATAGTTAGATTTTTATGCATGTTCATTATACTTACATTGTAGATGATATGGTGTGGGAAAACACACGGTAAGATCATATCATTGGTTCCTTGTATTTTATTAAAAGGCTTACGGCTTAAATGGTCCTGAAATCACCATCGGTACACCATAGAATAATCTGATAGTTAGTTTGTCTTAACTGGCTGATTATTCTAGTACACCAACTCGTGTATTGAGGAGAATCATGATAAGATACTATTCTCTACTCTGACCTTAAGTGAGAAAATAAAGATCCACAGAATTCGGGTTCTTAACTCGTATATATTGGTGGACATATATATGTTATGTTTATTCCTTTGATTTATGTGAATTATGTGCATTTCAATTATTTTTAAAGATATTATACTCACTGAGTGTTTTCTAGCCTCAAACCCAAATATTTTCAAATGATTTCAGGACAAGGGGTTTGAGGTTGGCTGAAAGACGATGACAGTTGTTGGAATATGACTATTTGTTGATCAAATGGGACATAAGGTAAAATTTAAGTGAAATTAATGTGTTAAGATTTTAAGTTCGTTAAATTACTTCCGCTATGCGTGGCATTTCAAAAGGGCCACGCTTGTGTGCGCCTAAGGCTTCACTAGCGGTATTATTTTTAAAAAGGGGTAAATTGGCTTAAAATATACGAACTTTGGGGTCATTTTGGTTTTTCACACGATTTTAAAAACATAGTTTCAATAACACGAACTTAACCTCTTTTTGGTTTTTCACATGATTTTTAAATTCCGGCAAGTTGAATCTGACATGATAGCCGAAACTGCCACGTGGCAATCGGAGATGCCACGTGTACATCTACGTAGATATCAAATTGCCTTAAAATACACAAACTTTCAACTGATTTTGGTTTTTCACACAAATTAAAAAATATCAATTTTAGTTTTTTTTTGTGTAACACAGAAAAATCATCGATTATTACTATAGAGTTGTTGTAGTAGACATTGTGAAATATTTTGAATTTTCTTAGTTGATGCAATATATAAAATTTAGGTTCGAAAAAATTAAATAAAATAACTATCGGACCTTTTTAGTTCTCTATTTGAAGAAAAATTTAAAAAAATATGACTTAAGCTAGTGTAATGGTATACATAATTGAATTCTGAATACAACAACCATCAAATCATAAAAAGTGGTCAATGACATATCGTATATATTGATGAATAATATTACACAATTAATTAATTAAGTTTACAAATAAATTGATCACATAGTAACTACATATTAATTTTTCATATATGTTTAATAGCATATTTTGATATAACTTTATATGTTAGATAATCTCACATTATATCAGAAGATGCTATTATACATATATGAAAAATTAATATGTAGTTACTACGTGATCAATTTATTTGTAAACTCAATTATATATTGTGTAATATTATTCATCAACATATACGATACGTCTTTTACCACTTTTTATGACTTGATGATTGTTGTATTCAGAATTCAATTATGTATACCATTACACTAGCTTAAGTCATATTATTTAAATTTTTCTTCAAATTGAAAACTAAAAAGGTCCGATAGTTATTTTATTTATTTTTTCGAACCTAAATTTTATATATTGCATCAACTAAGAAAATTCAAAATATTTCACAATGTCTACTACAACAACTCTATAGTAATAATCGATGAATTTTCTGTATTACACAAAAAAAGTAAAAAAAAAAACTAAAATTGATATTTTTTAATTTGTGTGAAAAACCAAAATCAGTCGAAAGTTTGTGTATTTTAAGGCAATTTGATATCCACGTAGATGTATGCGTGGTATCTCTGACTGCCACGTGGCATCTCCGACTGCCACGTCAGATTCCACTTGCCAGAATTTGAAAATCATGTGAAAAACCAAACAGAGGTTAAGTTCGTGTTATTGAAACTACATTTTTAAAATCGTGTGAAAAACCAAAATGACCCCAAAGTTCGTGTATTTTAAGCCAATTTACCCTTTTAAAAAGTTAGAAGCATGTTGAATTTGGACTGTTAAGTTAAAACTTGTTGAGATTCTATGGGGTTTGATTTGCTATATTTGAAGATAGATTTTACTTTAAAAAAAATATATTTAATTGAGGTTTTGTCATTTTTTTAAAGCAAGTTAAAGTCTTGGATGAGCGATTTGAAATTTTAGAAAGTTGACTTGATTCAATAGATTGAAATGCGCTTGTGAGTATTTTGACTAAGCTAATGTGTTGGTGGCTTTATTTTAAAGGTGAAGTGCAACTCGTTTCTTTCGAAAATAAATATTGTAATTTGTTTATTTATTATATTTTATTTTATTAAGAAAAATTAGTTAAAATTTATTGAGTGACACTTCCCAATTCGGGATCAAGACATCACATGATCTTATCATTTAAATATTAAAATATATATTTAAAATATTTAGTTTAAATATCCATTAGTTTCTTATTAGATATATATTTAAAATTTTAAATTTGAATATATATAATTCAAATAAATATATTTAATTTTGAAACTTAAAATGTATATAAGCTTGCAATTTTAAATATATGAAACATAAACTTTAAACAATTAAATCTTTTATATTCAATTTTTTTTGTTTCTAAAATTATACCACATTGATGAACTAACAAATATTATTTTGAACGAACAAACTTTAAATTTTGATGTCCAACAATTATATTTCCACAATTTCAGTCTTTCATTTGAGATCAAGTGTTATATTTTGATATTTAATTATGTTTTGGTCAATATAATGAAGATCAGAAATTCGTAATTTAATCCCCAATCCGATACAAAAATTATGGAATATTTAAAAATTATACAATTGCATGTATACTGTAATTACGAATTGCATTCCAGGTTTATAAACTTAAGAGTATAATTTATGTATCCAAATAAATCAAATAAAATTAAGTTTGTATATGTTTTAAAGGACTGATTTTTTAGTTTTTTTTTTTAAGATAGTATCAAAGTATACATTTGAATGTATACTGTAATGACAAATTTGATTCCATATATATTTATAATTGTTTTCTCTTTCAAACCTCCATATTTATAAATTTGTATAAGTCATGCGTACAAAATATATTGATAAAGATATATGTATTTAAAGTATACATGATACGACAAAAAAAAATACAAGAATTGACAAAAGTAACGGATGACTGGCTTGATGGGCTGGACATCCGGATTGAAAATTTGCTAGACGGAAGTGGAGATTATGAGCCGAAAAGATACATGAATTGGTGACTTTGTGAAAATGCCTTTACACATGGCATGATCCTAAGAGCAACTCCAAGAGTTGCTCTAAACTCTAAATATAGAGTATATTTCCTCAAAATCCTACTCTAACATCTACTCTAAATCATGTTGTATTTTAGGGCATTGCTACAGTGCTGCTCTAGCGGTGCTCTATCACTGTTCATCGATTTTTTTTTATCCTCTACTTTAATTTATTTATTTCTTAAAAATATTAAAATAAAAAATTGTATATCAAATTAAAAATATATTTTTTCTATATTGCAATATTAGTCTGTAATTTTTGTTCTTTGCAATATTATTAGAAAATGTTTCTATGTTGTATTATTATTTAGGTTCAAAGAATTTTTCGGAAAAATTTTGATTAAAATAAATACATAAAAGGGGAATATTGTGGAATATTCCTTATTAGAGTAGAATTTAAAGTAAATTTTTGGAGATTAAGTGAAGATTTTGATGTACAATAGAGATAGAGGTGTTGTAAAATGAAGTAAATTGTTGGAGATGGCCTAAGGCAGGTGTACAGGTGTACACTGCCTAGTGAAGATTTTGATGTACAATAGAGATAGGGGTGCTGTAAAATGAAGTAAATTGTTTAAGATGGCCTAAGAAATATTGTGATTTATTTATTTATTATATTTTATTTTATTACAAAAAATTAGTTAAAATTTATTGAGTGACAAATTCTTCCCAATTCGGGATCAGGGCATCACATGATCTTATCGTTTAAATATTAAAATATATATTTAAAATATTTAGTTTAAATATCCATTATTTTTTATTAGATATATATTTAAAATTTATCGAGTATATGTCGTAAGATTCATAAATCATGAATCACAACTCATAAGTCATATCCTATTACAATATATTAAGATAATTTAAAAATTAATAATTCTATATTATTTAAGAGACTATTAATTCTTAACTTTTTAAATTATTATTCTTAGTTTAACTTATTTAATGTTAGTCTTAACTTTTGTTAATGTTTTTTATTATGTGCATATTAACTAATATAAACTATAGTTATATAAACTATGTACTATAATGTAAATAGTATATATATAACTAAGAATTTAAGATTAACTATACAACGATGCTAATTAACTGATAAGAAATAAGAATATTGTTACTCTTAAACTTGATTTCTTAATTTTGATAAGAAATTTTTGAGAAATTATTATGTTTCCAATATTGAGATTGATTATTTTGTCAATATTAGTATTTTGTGAATTTTGTTTTTTTTCTTTTATTGTTATATATAGTTTAACTAATATTAACTATATACTAGAATACTGATTGATGGACGGAAGTATACATGACTCATAGTTTAAGATTAACTATTTAACATTGGTGCTAAGAATATTGTTACTCTTGAGCATTTAATTAATTTTAATTGTTGTTAATTTTCCTTTTCCATTATTATTTTGTTACCTTCGATGATATTAATTTAATATCATTGATTAATTTCATGTTTTAATATTTAATGATGATTATTATTTTGTCAAATTGTTAATATTAATCATATTTTTTTCCTTTATTACTTTACACGCATTATATATTTATAAGTTATAACTTATAACTTATATTCTTGTAAGTTATAACTAATAATCTAAGATGGACTATAATCTATATATTGTTGATTCTCCTTTTTCTTTATTTTCTTTTATTAATCATCTACTCTTGTATTAAACACCATATTTCTTAATTTTGATAATATTAAATTAATATTACTGATTTCATTTCATATTTATTCATTAATGAATTGAGAAATATTATTTTGTAAATATCAATTTTAATTTCTCGTATTACTTAGTATTTATTATTGAGCATTCAATTTCTTAAGTTCGATAATATTAATATAATATCATTTTATATTTCATATTATTATTTATCATACTAATATACTATGTAGAATTGTAAATAAGATAACTATTATATATATATATATATAGTTTATTAGTTTGTATGTTTGTGTATATGATCGTTACTCTTGATTATTGATTTCTTAACTTTAATAATATTAGCTCAATAGTTAATACCATTAATTTTGTTTAACTTTTAATGAGAAGTATTAATTTGATAAAAAAAATACAGTATAAATAAATAATACTTTAATAATTACAAAAATAGTATGTGTCTCGAGTTCTAAATCGAATAGCTCGCGAACCCGGCTCAAGCTCGACTTGTTTAAGTACTCGTGAGTCAGGCTCGTAAGACAGCTCGCGAGCCCGGCTCATTTAAGTATTCACGAGCCAAGCTTGTGAGACAGCTCGCGAGCCAGGCTCGAGTTCAGCTCGTTTAACTACTCGCGAGCCAGCTCGCGAGACGGTTTGTGAGACAGCTCGTTAAAAAGCTCGGCTCGAGAAAATGGCGAGCTTGTTTAGCAGGCTCGAGCTCGGCTCGTTTAACAAACGAGCTAGTCTCGAGCGAGCTTTTTTCGAGCCGATACCCGAGTATCTCGCGAGTAATTTGGCCCATTTACAGCCCTAAACATGTCCAACTAAATTTACACGTGAACACATCACGTGTTCAACCAAAAACAAATATACTCCATATTGATTTGAAGTTGGTGATTGAATTACCGGATAAAAAATTAGGTGTGTTGTAATTATAAAAATTGTAAAATGTGATGTTTCATTTGCAATAATTACAAAGTCATATTGTAATTACAAAATGACTTACAAATTGTTATTTTTATTATAGATATTTTTTTTATATTTTATTGTATGTAATAAATTGAAAAAACAAATAAAGTTCCGAAACATCTAGATTTTTCTTCTCTTTTGAAGATTCACATAGAGATGAATCTTAACGTAAGTTATTAAAGATGAATCTTGTGAAAATCGTTTATTAAAGTAAGTTATTCTCTTAACGTATTTATTAAAGATGAATCTTGTGAAAATCTTCCGAAACATCTATATTTTATTAAAAGTAAGTTATTCTCTTAACGTATTTATTAAAGATGAATCTTGTGAAAATCGTTTTACAAGTTAAAAATTTATAAGACGGGTCCAAAATTATAACTAAACACTATCAAACACCAACAAAATTATAAATATACTATTGAAATGCGCTTGTGAGTATTTTGACTACGCTGATGTGTTGGTGGTTTTATTTAAAGGTGAAGTGCAACTCATTTCTTTCGAAAAGAAATATTGTGATTTATTTATTTATTATATTTATTTTATTAAGAAAAATTAGTTAAAATTTATTGAATGACAAGTTCTTCCCAATTCGAGATCAGGGCATTACATGATCTTATCGTTTAAATATTCAAATATATATTTAAATATTTAGTTTAAATATCCACTAGTTTCTTATTAAATATATATTTAAAACTTTTACATTCGAATTTTCCATCAAATTCTAATTTTTAACAATGGGATCCTTAACTTTTGCATTGATTACCTGTTACGTTATAAAATGACTATAGTAAATATATGTGGCAACGTATTTATTAAAGATGAATCTTGTGAAAATCGTTTTACAAGTTAAAAATTTATAAGACGGGTCAAAAATTATAACTAAACACTATCAAACACCAACAAAATTATAAATATACTATTGAAATGCGCTTGTGAGTATTTTGACTACGTTGATGTGTTGGTGGCTTTATTTAAAGGTGAAGTGCAACTCATTTCTTTCGAAAAGAAATATTGTGATTTATTTATTTATTATATTTTATTTTATTAAGAAAAAATAGTTAAAATTTATTGAATGACAAATTCTTCCCAATTCGAGATCAGGGCGTTACATGATCTTATCGTTTAAATATTCAAATATATATTTAAATATTTAGTTTAAATATCCATTAGTTTCTTATTAAATATATATTTAAAACTTTTGCATTCGAATTTTCCATCAATTTCTAATTTTTAATGATGGGATCCTTAACTTTTGCATTGATTACTTGTTACGTTATAAAATGACTATAGTCAATATATGTGGCAATTGACAAGTTTATAATTGGACACAATCATAACATAATGTAAATCATTAAAAGTCAATTGAAAGTTAAAACAAACAAAATCCTTAAAATATACTTTTTTTTTATTTTATATAGGGTTATTCGCATTAAAAATCTCAATTTTTCGGTCATTTTACAATTATAACATCACATTTAATGACTTTTGCACTTACAACATGCACAAATATTTTTCAATCAACTAAGTCTAACATGTCCAACTAAATTTACATGTGTATACATCATGTGTTCAACCAAAAACAAACATACTCCATATTGATTTGAAATTAGTGATTGAATTACCGGATAAAAAATTAGGTGTGTTGTAATTGTAAAAATTGTAAAATGTGATGTTTCATTTGCAATAATTACAAAGTCATATTGTAATTACAAAATGACTTACAAGCTGTTAATTTTAAAGCAGATATTTTTTATATATTTTATTGTATACTATAAATTGAAAAAAAAAATAAAGACCCGAAACATCTAGATTTTTTTTTTTGAAGATTCACATAGAGTCTAGGTCATTATTAAAAGTAAGTTATTTCTCTCAACATATTTATTAAAGACGAATCTTGTGAAAACCATTTTACAGGTTAAAAATTTATAAGACAGGTCAAAAAGTCAAAAATTATAACTAAACACAATCAAACACCAACAAAATTATAAATATACTATTGAAACGTGCTTGTGAGTATTTTGACTAAATTGATGTGTTGGTGGCTTTATTAAAAGGTGGAGTGCAACTTATTTCTTTCAAAAAGAAATATTGTGATTTATTTATTTATTATATTTTATTATATTATGAAAAATTAGTTAAAATTTATTGAGTGACAAATTCTTCCCAATTCAGGATCATGGCTTCACATGATCTTATCATTAAAATAATGAAATATGTATTTAAAATATTTACTTTAAATATCCATTAGTTTCATATTATATATATTTAAAATTTTAAATTTGAATACATATAATTAAAATAAATATATTTAATTTTGAAACTTAAAATGTATATAAGCTTGCAATTTTAAATATATGAAACATAAACTTTAAACAATTAAATCTTTTATATTCAATTTTTTTGTTTCTAAAATTATACCACATAGATGTACTAACAAATATTATTTTGAACGAACAAACTTTAAATTGTAATGTCCAACAACTGTATTTCTACAATTTCAGTCTTTCATTTGAGATCAAGTGTTATATTTTGATATTTGATTATGTTTTGGTTAATATAATGAAGATCAGAAATTTGTGATTTAATCCCCAATCCGATACAAAAATTATGAAATATTTAAAAATTATACAATTGCATGTATACTGTAATTACGCATTGCATTCCAGGTTTATAAACTTAGGAGTATAATTTATGTATCCAAGTAAAATCAAGTAAAATTAAGTGTGTATATGTTTTAAAGTACTGATTTTTTTTTAAAGATAGTATCAATATATATATTTGAATGTATAGGAGGATGTACACTGCCTAGTAGCCTAAGATCGAATTTTCCATCAAATTCTTATTTTTAACGATGGGATCCTTAAGTTTTGCATTGATTACATGTTACGTTATAAAATAACTATAGTCTATATATATGGCAATTGACAAGTTTATAATTGAACACGATTATAACATAATGTAAATCATTAAAACTCAATTGAAAGTTGAAACAAACAAAAAGCCTTAAAATATACTCTTTTATTTTGTATAGGGTTATTCGCATTAAAAATCATAATTTTTTGGTAATTTTACAATTATAACATCACATTTAATGACATTTGCAATTACAACATGTACAAATATTTTTCAATCAACTAAGTCTAACATGTCCAACTAAATTTACATGTGTACACATCACGTGTTCAACCAAAAACAAACATACTCCATAATGATTTGAAGTTGGTGAATGAATTACCGGATAAAAAATTAGGGTGTTGTAATTATAAAAATTGTAAAATGTGATGTTTCATTTGCAATAATTACGAAGTCATATTGTAATTACAAAATGACTTTTTTTAAGAACATCATTGGAATCAATTTTGAATCGGAAACAATACACGGGCGATGTCTCTTACTAATTTTTGCATTTACCGTGAGCATCACTGATCAACTTTTGATTTGGTTGTAGTTCATGCTATGCGTTTGAGATTAGTACTTGAAAGCAGATATGCTCGTACATGTTACCTAAAACATTGTTAGAAAAGCATGCTAGAAAAATTCAGAGATTGCCTGGGATGCTGCTGGGGACGGCTGCTCGATGGATGTTGTTGGGGCGGCTCGATGGATGCTACTGGGGGCTGCTGATCTCCCTTGGCAGCCACTGCTTGACGGATCATCAAATCGAGCTGCTGGGGCCTGCTGATCTCAAGTCGGGGCCGTTTGGATGGGCCAGCTTCATCACTACCAGCCACCTTAAAGGCACCACCAGAAGGGGATTCGGAAGGGGATTCCTCAGAAGCAGGAACTGCATCCACGAAACGAGCTGGAGTCCTTGGCCCCGAAGCTGGATCGTTAAACTGGAATCCCGTTTCAATGAGCATACCCCTCAAATGATGGCAGTATTGTGTGTAAAGTTGGTTGTGATGCACGAAAATAGACTAAAATCGGTCTTGAATCCGCACGAGTTCTAGTATAGAATAATAGGGATGTAAATCTGGATTCTCGAAGAAAACCTCCACATCCTCCATAGCCTCTCCAATATTTTGGAGCTCCTGCAACTGGGATGTTATTAAATCTCTCCTGTAATATTTTTTGAAGATTCACATAGAGTCTAGCTCATTTTTAAAAGTAAGTTATTCTCTCAACATATTTATTAAAGACGAATCTTGTGAAAACTGTTTTACAAGTTAAAAATTTATAAGACGGGTGAAAAATTATAACTAAACACAATCAAACACCAACAAAATTATAAATATACTATTGAAACACGCTTGTGAGTATTTTGACTAAGCTGATGTGTTGGTGGCTTTATTTAAAGGTGAAGTGCAACTCATTTCTTTCGAAAAAACAAATAATTGTAATTTATTTATTTGTTATATTTTATTTTATTAAGAAAAATTCATTAAAATTTATTGAGTGACAAATTCTTCCCAATTCGGGATCAAGGCGTCACATGATCTTATCGTTTAAATATTAAAATATATATTTAAAATATTTAGTTTAAATATCCATTAGTGTCTTATTAGATAAGTATTTAAAATTTTAAATTTGAATATATATAATTCAAATAAATATATTATATTTTGAAACATAAAATATATATAAGCTTGCAATTTTAAATATATGAAACATAAACTTTAAACAATTAAATCTTTTATATTCAATTTTTTTTGTTGCTAAAATTATACCATATTGATGACTAACAAATATTATTTTGAACGAACAAACTTTAAATTGTGATGTCCAACAATTGTATTTTCACAATTTCAGTCCTTCATTTGATATCAAGTGTTATATTTTGATATTTGATTATGTTTTGGCCAATATAATGAAGATCAGAAATTTGTGATTTAATCCCCAATCCGATACAAAAATTATGGAATATTTAAAAATTATACAATTGTATGTATACTGTAATTACGAATTGCATTCCAGGTTTATAAACTTAAGAGTATAATTTATGTATCCAAGTAAATTAAATAAAATTAAGTTTGTATATGTTTTAAAGGACTGATTTTTTTTTTAAAAAAAGATAGTATCAAAGTATACATTTGAATGTATATGAGGGTGTGCACTGCCTAGTAGCCTAGGATCGAATTTTCCATCAAATTCTCATTTTTAACGATGGGAACCTTATGTTTTGCATTAATTACTTGTTACGTTATAAAATGACTATAGTCTATATATATATGGCAATTGCCAAGTTTATAATTGGACACGATCATAACATAATGTAAATCATTAAAACTCAATTGAAAGTTGAAACAAACAAAAAGCCTTAAAATATACTCTTTTATTTTATATAGGGTTATTCGCATTAAAAATCATAATTTTTTGGTAATTTTACAATTATAACATCACATTTAATGACCTTTGCAATTATAACATGTACAAATATTTTTCAATCAACTAAGTCTAACATGTCCAACTAAATTTACATGTGTACACATCACGTATTCAACCAAAAATAAACATACTCTATATTGATTTGAAGTTGGTGATTGAATTACCGGATAAAAAATTAGGGTGTTGTAATTGTAAAAATTGTAAAATGTGATGTTCATTTGCAATAATTACAAAGTCATATTGTAATCACAAAATGATTTTTTTTAAAAACATCATTGGAATAAATTTTAAATCGGAAACAGTACACGGACGATGTCTCTTACTAATTTTTGCATTTACCATGAGCATCACTGATCAACTTTTGATTTGGTTGTAGTTCATGCTATGCGTTAGAGCTTAGTACTTGAAAGCTGATATGCTCTTACATGTTACCTAAAACATTGTTAGAAAAGCATGCTAGAAAAACTCAGAGGTTGCCTGGGATGCTGCTGGGGACGGCTGCTCGATGGATGTTGTTGGGGGCGGCTCGATGGATGCTACTGGGGGCTGCTGATCTCCCTCGGCAGCCATTGCTTGACGGATCATCAAATCGAGCTGCTGGGGCCTGCTGATCTCAAGTCGGGGCCGTTTGGATGGGTCGGCTTCATCACCACCAGCCACCCTAAAGGCACCACCGGAAGGGGATTCCTCAGAAGCAGGAACTGCATCCAGAGAATGAGCTGGAGTCCTTGGCCCCGAAGCTGGATCGTTAAACTGGAATCCCATTTCAATGAGCATACCCCTCAAATGATGGCGGTACTGTGTGTAAAGTTGGTTGTGATGCACGAAAATAGACTAAAATCGGTCTTGAATCCGCACGAGTTCCAATAGAGAATAATATGGATGTAAATATGGATTCTCGAAGAAAACCTCCACATCCTCCATAGCCTCTCCAATATTTTGGAGCTCCTGCAACTAGGATGTTATTAAATCTCTCCTGTAATATTTTTTGAAGATTCACATAGAGTCTAGCTCATTTTTAAAAGTAAGTTATTCTCTCAACATATTTATTAAAGACGAATCTTGTGAAAACTGTTTTACAAGTTAAAAATTTATAAGACGGGTCAAAAACTATAACTAAACACAATCAAACATCAATAAAATTATAAATATACTATTGAAACGCGATTGTGAGTATTTTGACTAAGCTGATGTGTTGGTGGCTTTATTTAAAGGTGAAGTGCAACTCATTTCTTTCGAAAAAAAATAATTGTAATTTATTTATTTGTTATATTTTATTTTATTAAGAAAAATTCGTTAAAATTTATTGAGTGACAAATTCTTCCCAATTCGGGATCAAGGCGTCACATGATCTTATCGTTTAAATATTAAAATATATATTTAAAATATTTAGTTTAAATATCCATTAGTTTCTTATTAGATATGTATTTAAAATTTTAAATTTGAATATATATAATTCAAATAAATATATTTAATTTTAAAACTTAAAATGTATATAAGCTTGCAATTTTAAATATATGAAACATAAACTTTAAACAATTAAATCTTTTATATTCAATTTTTTTTTCTAAAATTATACCACATTGATGAACTGACAAATATTATTTTGGACGAACAAACTTTAAATTGTGATGTCTAACAATTGTATTTCCACAATTTCAGTCTTTCATTTGAGATCAAGTGTTATATTTTGATATTTGATTATGTTTTGGTCAATATAATGAAGATCAGAAATTTGTGATTTAATCCCCAATCGGATACAAAAATTATAGAATATTTAAAAATTATACAATTGCATGTATACTGTAATTACGAATTGCATTCCAGATTTATAAACTTAAGAGTATAATTTATGTATCCAGTAAATTAAATAAAATTAAGTTTGTATATGTTTTAAAGGACTGATTTTTTTTTTTTAAAAAGATAGTATCAAAGTATACATTTGAATGTATATGAGGGTGTGCACTGCCTAGTAGCCTAGGATCGAATTTTCCATCAAATTCTCATTTTTAACGATGGGATCCTTATGTTTTGCATTAATTACCTGTTACGTTATAAAATGACTATAGTCTATATATATATGGCAATTGACAAGTTTATAATAGGACATGATCATAACATAATGTAAATCATTAAAACTCAATTGAAAGTTGAAATAAACAAAAAGCATTAAAATATACTCTTTTATTTTATATAGGGTTCGCATTAAAAATCACAATTTTTTTGTTCATTTTATAATTATAACATCACATTTAATGACTTTTGCAATTACAACATGTACAAATATTTTTCAATCAACTAAGTCTAACATGTCCAACTAAATTTACATGTGTACACATCACGTGTTCAACATAAAATAAACATACTCCATATTGATTTGAAGTTGGTGATTGAATTACCGGATAAAAAATTAGAGGTGTTGTAATTGTAAAAATTGTAAAATGTGATGTTTCATTTGCAATAATTACAAAGTCATATTGTAATTACAAAATGACTTACAAGTTGTTATTTTTAATGCAGATATTTTTTTATATTTTATTGTATGTAATAAATTGAAAAAAAAATAAAGTCCCAAAACATTTAGATTTTTTTTTTTGAAGATTCACATAGGGTCTAGCTCATTATTAAAAGTAAGTTATTCTCTCAACATATTTATTAAAGACGAATCTTGTGAAAACCGTTTTACAAGTTAAAAATTTATAAGACAAGTTAAAATTATAACTAAACACAATCAAACACCATCAAAATTATAAATATAATATTGAATTAGGATTTGAGTACAAATTTTGACTCCTAAAATGATTTACACATTTTTTGTACTTTTTAAAAAGACTTATAGTATTGTGGAGAGTAAATCGATGTACTTTTTTTGAAGGTAAAAACTTGCATGCACTAGATATATATAAGTTTATATTAAACGGTCAACATGTTTGACCGAGTCAAATGCGGGTCAACGCGCGTTGATCCGGTCAAACCCGTAAAAAAGAAAATTTATAAACTAGATGATACTTTTTAAGGATACGGTCATTCAGATGACACTTTTTGAATTTTAAGTGATACTTTTTAGTGTTACGGTTGACACTGATTTTGAGAGTTTTTTATTTATTTATTTTGGTCGATACATTTTAAGGATGCAGGTGATACTTTTGGATTTTTGAGTGATACTTTTTAGTGTTACAACTTACAGTTGATACTGATTTTGAAGCTTTTTTTTTAGTTGACCGAATCAACACGCGTTTTCCGGTCAACGTCAACGCATTGACCCGATCATGCGCCTGATTGTACACCTAGTGCATACAAGTGCTTCTCTTTTTTCAATGACTATAAGTCTTCTTAATTGATCAACAAAAATTATAACATGATTAAATCATGTTTTTCCCCTCCATATCTACTTGATATTTTCCACTTTTCTTAATCGTATTTAATGTCATTAATCACGACTATCTCTATTATGGAACTTCTCCCAACTTCCAAATTTGGGAGGAAGAAATATGATTTCATGAATAATAATAATAATAATAATAATAATAATAATAATAATAATAATAATAATAATAATAATAATAATAATAATAATAATAAACATTTTAATGAAAGTGATCATAATGAAAATCATTATACAAAGCACATAATTAAAGTGATACAAATTAATATTTGATATAAAAAAAATCTTTGTAAAAGTAGAAGGACCATCAAAATAGATGGAGAATTGGGTGTCAAAAAGTAGATAGAGAATTGTACCAGCGGAAAAAAATAATAAAAAAACTAAAGCTGATCTTTTCGAATTATTAATACGGTGAACAATAAAATAAAATAAAATAAAATAAACATTTAGTTGATTTTTTTTTTCTTTTAATAAAAGACAAAATACAACAATGAAAACAAAAAAAAAAAACAAAAAAAAAAAATATCACAAAAATCAATTGAAACAATGGAAGCGAAAAAAAATCCAAAATCAAAATCAGAATATGAAAAATAAACAGCACCATCCCAGCTGAGCCTCTCTCTCTCTTCTCTCTCTCGATGTAGCATAGAAAGAAACCCTAGTTCTCTCCGTCTCGCTCTCATATCGCGCGCGCTCACACACAGAGCGCATACCCTGTGCAAATCTAAGCGTTTTCCCCCTTTCTTCAATCGTCCAATTGTGATTCCGAAACCCCGTATTCTCACACAACTCTGCGAATTTTGGGCAATTTGATTTTACCCTTTTTGCTAACATGTACAGAGATCGAGGAGGAGTGGGCTCGTCCAAGGGCGGAGATTTGTTGGATCGGAAGCGAATCAACGACGCCTTGGACAAACATTTGGAAAAGTCCTCACCTTCCACCTCCAGAAACAAGGGTTCCGCCATCGCCGTGCCCTCCACCTCCGCCGCCGTCGGGAAGCATATTGACCCTAGAAATAATCGCTCTTCATCCACCCTCACCACCGATAAAAACAAGTGTTCGGATGGTACGTTTGTTTCTCGATTTCTTTTTATTTTGCTTTGCTTATTTGGGATGTGCTTTATTTTGCCATATTTTTTATGAATCGTGTTGCTTCAGTTGATTATGATTCGATGTGTGGATGCTGTGTTTGGTGGCTGAATCTTTTCTTGCTTTTGTTTGAATGAAAAGTTATCCTGAATGTTAGTTTTCTGTCGGTGTTTTGAGCTTTGAAATAATTGGTAAGTGTGTCCTGGTTTTGAGTTAAAGTTGTTATTTTTTTTGGATTTCATGGCATTGTTGATCTGTAGGAGCTGTTCGGAGTCACTGTTTGTCATTTTTAACTATGTTTTTAGTTGGGTGTGTCTTGCATAAAGCTCTTTACCGTTCGATCTAGACAATATTTTGGGGTTAATGACTATGGCATTCGGGGGGTGGTTAACTGTGATTTATAATACGTTCATTCCTTCTATTTGTTGTTTGCATCTTGGTACTGGTGGTTGTTTTTGAGAATTTTAATGGGTCTTCAAGATATGGGAACACTTCTACTTGATATAATTATATAAATATTATTAAGATTATGATGGTTTGTTAGAATCACTTGGATAGTTATAAAGAACTGTTGACAGTATCTTATCAGTCAGAAGCTGCATGAATCCATGGTCATTCTGAAATTCTAATTATCAGTGTGGATTTATTTCCTCTGCAGTCTTGAGTTATTTCTTGTACATGAAGCATCATTTTTGGTCATTAGATATCTAGAATTCCAAGTAAGGCGTGTACAATTTTTTAAATTCCGCGTGATGTTTAAGGTGCGAAAATGGAATATGCCTTATCTCCACAGAAAGGCCATAGTTTTTCCTTGCTCCATTTTGTAATTTTTTTGGTCCTTATGTATCTTTGTTCATGATGTATCTTTCATGGACAAGATCCCATATTGAACTGAACTAGGCTGACTGGGTTGCTTTCTTTTATCTGTTTTTGTATTCTTTGCTCAAAAATTAAGATTGCTTACATATGTTTCATGCAGATGAATCTGAAACAGACAGCGAAGAGTCTGATGTCAGTGGTTCTGATGGGGATGATACATCCTGGATTTCATGGTTTTGCAACTTGCGTGGAAATGAGTTCTTCTGTGAAGTTGATGATGAATATATCCAAGACGATTTTAATCTCTGTGGGTTGAGTAGTCAAGTTCCATATTATGATTATGCACTCGACCTTATTCTGGATGTTGAATCGTCTCATGGTAGGCATTGTATATTCTTTGCCTACTTGGTGGCATTGTCTGATCTGTCAGTCTCTTGAGATTGGTTTTTTTTTTTTCTGTTATTCTTTGTAAGCCTGAATTTGATGATTAGACCACTCATTAATTTAAGATTGATTCTTTTCTTTCTAATAGTATTATGGTTCACATAAATTTAAATAGTCATATTCATTTCTTACATCTGGTTGAATTATGTTTTTGGTTTATAGTCATGTTTTTCTGATAGTTGCATTAATGTTTATATAATGGTGTAAACTTCCTGTGCTTCATGCTATTGTTGCTCACTGTTGCCAGAGTTTTGGTTATTGTTTCTGTATTTCCATAGTGTGTGTTCTTTTAATTTCTATGATTGCATCCGGTTTTCACTTGTTATCCCTTTTGGTGTTAACAGTCTCCATTGTGGAACATATGTAGGTGATATGTTTACTGAGGAACAGAATGAATTGGTTGAATCAGCTGCTGAAATGCTTTATGGCCTCATTCATGTCCGGTACATTTTGACCACCAAGGGAATGGCTGCAATGGTATCATCCTTACTTTGTTAACTTTTTTGTCCTAGC
This sequence comes from Perilla frutescens, assembly GCA_026008535.1. Taxonomy (NCBI): domain Eukaryota; kingdom Viridiplantae; phylum Streptophyta; class Magnoliopsida; order Lamiales; family Lamiaceae; genus Perilla; species Perilla frutescens. The sequence continues at coordinate 39,752,637 of BRKX01000012.1, forward strand.
TTCCCTTGCCCTTCAGTTACCGCATTTAACTTGTTGAGCTGCAACAGTTAGAGAAGTACAAGAACTATGACTTTGGAAGATGTCCAAGAGTTTACTGCTGCGGACAGCCTTGTCTACCTGTCGGACAGTCGGACATCCCACGCTCCAGTACCGTAAAAATATACTGTCCGAAATGTGAAGATCTTTTCTATCCTCGATCCAAGTATCAAGGCAGTATCCTTACTTTCGATGGTCTCAACTTGTGTTTTCTTATATCAATTGAGTGCATCCTTACTCTTCCTTAGTCATGCTCTTAAAACATTTATTGGCGGCATTCACATGCCTCCATAACAATGGATTAATTTATGCATGGCAGTCAACCTCATTATCAAATTCTGGTTTCTCTCTTCTTACTTTTTAAGTCATGTCTCATAATAAATTCATGCACTCATGATAATCTACAACTTCTACACAAGTCTGCTGAGCTTCAGAACAAAAATAAAGAATCCTAGAAACTTTAGTCCTCTTGGCATATTTCTTTTTTTGTCTTTGCATAACTTGTAGAATTGATCTTGTTTTTTCATTCTTACTTAGCAATGCTTTCCTTTACTGCCAAAGATATCGATGGATCATATTTTGGAACCACTTTCCCTCATCTGTTCTTGATGACCTACGGACACCTCAAGCCACAGAAGCCTGTGCAGAGCTATGTCCCCAGAGTTTTTGGGTTCAAGATCCACAAGCCTTGATGAATGAGTCCACATCACATGCAGTTGAAATCTTTGTTGTCTTCGGTGAATGTTTCTAATCCGGTGTATGTGGTGTACAAGTGAGCTGTGAGGGCAGGTAAAGGCAGAACAGAATTCATCGACAAAATTGTTTTGATTGAGGGAGAAGCAGCTTTAGCTTATCCACGAAGCAAATTCACCATTATGTAAGCTAATTTCTTTTCCAGGCTGAGAAGTACTTTCTCATGTAGTTCTTGTGTGCATACTTATCAGCACTATATTTTTCTTATGGAGCAGCGCTATCGAGATTTACAAGATTGTATTTTTAGATATGTAGTCTTTCTAGTCTTCTTTGAAGACGAATTATCTATGGACTACGGCTGACCGAGTATATTTTAACAATCTGGAAACAATGGTTCAATTTTATTTTATATTTCATTACAAAAGGGTGCAATCTTGTGTTTGATATATACTGTTAATTTGTTGAGAGAGTGCATTTTCAAATCTCTCCATTCCTACTGCATTGTCTGTGGGTTCAAATCTTAAACATTTTATGTACGGTTGTTTATCCTTTTTTAGTACCGAGTTAGTTATGAGATTATGAATATATACCAAAAATTATTGAACAAAATAACATCAAATCTACCTATCTAGGTACGGAAAAAATTATATTTTCTTAAACCTACACAACACACTGCTGTGTCATCGTCGATCTAAGCTCTTAAACGGTTCCACCATTGTTGCATCTTCTTCAACATTAAAACACATACAGACGCACACCAGTCAACATCTACTGATCCATTGACAAGCTATGAGGTGCTGTACCCTTTGAAAGGTGTTCGGTAGCTTCAGCCGACAACGGTGGAGAGACGATCAAGAATGTCAAGCAAACGGTGGCATAAGAGGAGAATCCGATACGGTGATCACGGCGTCGTTTGGCTGTTTGCTATCGCCATTTGCACTTTGAGCACAAACCGCAAATCTCCTTTTTGGATTTGAGGAGAATTTGACGGAGCTAATGTTAATTTCAGCTTTGGGAATTAGGTCATTCCAATATGCAGAAGCAGCAAATAGCGCGGAGTGAGTGGCAGCAGCCGCCATTGCAATTGAGTGTCAGTGCGTGTGAAGTTATTTTTAGCTGAAGGGAGAAAAATCTGTCCAAATGCCTCTGCTCGGCTAAATATCACAGCGTCCGCTGCTCTGCTGTTTCTACCCAAAATTGTGCTGTTTAACATCATGGTGTCGGGCGAAGAGTAGTCGCCGTCGGTAAGCCTTGGCGGTGATGAACAGAAGTAGCAGAGCTATGAGAAGAGGCGGTGTTGGAATTTGGGGGAGGAAGAGAAAAAGAGAAACGAGGGTTTTTCCAGAGATATGAGTTATACGGTGTAAATATTAGTATATGAGATATGTTAAAAATGGAAATATGAGTATATCAAAGATATCAATTTGATATCCATATACTAATATACCAAACACATGATATGAGTATGAGCTATTTTGATACCCATACCTACGTATATGAATACCAAACGCTCCCTTAGTAATTGAGAGTATTCTGTGTGAAGATGTGGACCGTTTAATAGCAGATCAACAAGAAATAACGGGTTTTTCAGCATTAAACAAAGTTGTATGAAAGTAATATTTGTTTGCAAAATGGGTACTAAAACCTGCTAGTTTTTTTGCTACAAATTCTATCAGAAACAATTGATTGCAAACTATATTCAATCCAACATGTATGATCAAAGTTAAAAAAAGAGATACCTTAATAAAGACGAACCAAACAACATTTACCTTAAGATATGCATTCAAATAGAGTTCACTGCTTTTGAAAAAAATAGCCTCAGTATTGCAAAACGGTACGATACACCAAGCAAAAAGGAACCATGTCTAAAGTTTTACTTTGATTGAAAATGAGGACGGAATAACAATTCCAAAACAAAAATTCACTACATTTAGATCTCAGTCTTCACTAGTTTAACTCTCTGTCTGCTCCCTCAGCCTTCTTATGGTGCTCCTGACAGTCACGGCACTGGCAGTGCTGTAACACAGAAGAATAAAATTATAGCATACCAAAAATGAAAATCTAGAGAAACAATGCATACGAAAAATATTGTTACTTTAATGTGTAGGCACCGCCGGCCTTCACTTTGCCACAGTCCTTGCATCCCCAAATTCCAACAGCCTTCCTCTTCACTGCATACTGTGAAAGAAGATTTGCATTTGCAGAATTAGGATCAATTAACCCCATCAACCTGTAAAAATACAACTATACTCAACGTGAATACCTTGCCACAGAACTCGCAAAAGTACTTGCTATGCTGACTCACTTCCATCTTCTTGATTTGCTTCCTCAAACTAGCACCATAACGGGTGCCTGTAATTTTATGTAGCGAGATCAGAGCATTTCCAAGATTTAGCAAAATGTTAAATCAACAAAATTGAGTGAAAAACACAGAAGTTAAGACATCTCTTTCTCAAACACATAAGCCAAACAAAAAAAAAATTGATCATAATTATAAGAAATATAACTAAACCTACCGTATTTCCCGACAATACCGACCTTCTTGGTTCTCTTGGCCTGTACAAAGGAGATTAAAGTGAGAACATGCTAATGATCATGGATATATATTCTGAAACTCAGGAGCAACAAAAATTAGCTAAAAGCTCAGCCATGAGCATGATATGAACAGCCAATCAATTACGCATTCAAGTAAATGTATCTGTAAAGAAACTATTCAACAACATACGTATGGGAACGTTTCCTAGAATTGATAAACAAATGATGTCGGGAAAATGATGAAATCTCGAACAATCCGAAAGAAATCACACATTTGAAACACCTAGACCAAGGATAATATTTTCAAAAACAAAATAGCTTGCCTCTGATTAGGTAAAATTCCTCTGCCAACAATAACAAGAATTGTGCATCTTACTTCTACACTACTAAATAGTAAATAATAATCACAATACTGACCAATAACCAATCTAATCTAATCTAACAACACAAAAGGTATATAATCACATCGCAACCCAACAGAAACACACGTAAAATGCTTAATCACCTAAACAATTCAATAAAGCACCATGAAACTGATTTGCACAGAGCAACAAAAAAGAAAAAAGAGCCCTAAGCTGCCGTAGTTCTTCATGTATTCAACTGAGAGAGAGAGAGAGAGAGAGAGAGTTACCATCGCAGATGAACGAGGGAAGCAACTGACAGGCGGAGCGAGAAAATAAACCCTAGATTTAACCCTAAATGCAGTTGGTCCGTTATTATATAGATAAGAATTTGGGCTATTTACTCGGCCCAAACATTTCGGCCCGTTTGAGATATGACAAATATATGGGCTTATACATGAGTATACTCCCCAAAATAAAATAGCTAATTCTATTCACCCCCATTTTTCTATATACAACTCCAAAATTAATTAAATTATAAATATTATTTTTTAGATATTTTTATCCTTATAACCCTAACTACGTAAAAACCATAATATAGTAAAATACAACTCCATGTATAGCAACAACTATCTAAAACCTATAGCAAAATTAAAATACAACTCTCATTGTATAACTTCAAGTCTCCAAATACTAAGGATGTGATTGGTATGACAAAATTAAAGTAAGTATGAATGGAATGAACTTAGGAAAAGTATGAATGTAATAAACTTACGAATGGAATGAGGGTCTGAATGGAATGATGATTTTTATGATTGGTATGTCTACAGAATGAAGAACGGAATGAAATATCTGTTTTTTTATCTTATATAATGAATATTTTATGTACTTTCAAATTTTCTTATAATTAAATAAAGTGTACGTAGTAGCTAATAAATATCAACACATGCCTTAATTTATTTTTTTATATATCTAAACGTCATTTTTCTTTTTTAGTATGTGATTTTTTTCTATTTTTTTAGCAATTTATAATTTATTTATTGTTTGAAAAACTTTATTCTAAAATATTTACATAATCTATATATAATGATTTGTATAAGTTAATAAAAATATTTTTACTTCATAAAAAATAAATTAACATTTCAATTTTTCATTTGAATATATTAAATTATATCAAATAAATAAATATTTTATATTGTATTATAACATATTTTTATGTTATATTTATTTCGGCATCACTTTCATTTGTCTTCAACAAAATTATAAAAGCTATCAAAATTTAATTTTAACATATATTTTTAAATTATTTTTGGAAAATAAATATATAATATAAAAATAATTACAAAATAATAATAATAAAAAATATTTAATTTGATTTTGAATTTATTTTTTTAAATATAATAAAATAATATTATAAGACATGATTATGTATACATATATCATATATTAATTTATTTATTTTTTGTCACTAGGAATAGCTAAACTCATGGGTTGGGTGGAATGACTATTCATCTTCCTTTGGGAATATAGATTCCATTGGAAATGATTATAACCACAGCTAGACCAACGGAAAGATTTTTTCTACACCCGTTGTTCCATCCAAGACCACACTTGTTCCATGATCATTGACAGTGGAAGTGTTTTTAACGACATTAGTCAATATGCAGTCGACAAGCTCGGCCTAGTACCACAGATGCATCCCAAGCCCTATAAGTTGCAGCGACTTACAGTCACAAATTAGGTAAGTGTCGAATTTACTATTGGTCGATATACTGACACTGTTTTATATGATGTCATCCCTATGGAGGCAACATACATTCTTCTAGGTCAACCGTGGCAATTCGATCGAAGAGCAGTGCATGATTGTCACGCAAACACGTATTCCTTCACTTGGAATAGACGTACCACCATACTGAGACCTTTGGCACCTGAGGACGTCATTAAGGATCAGAAGTGGATGCAAGAAAAGTTTAAAGCCGAAAGGGAAAGGAAGGCCGCAGCTACCGAGTACGAATCAATCGCCACCGTCCCTAACCCTACTTCGACACCGTTGGAGTCTTGTTCACATCAAGACATGTCGTCTAAGTCCTCCAACGCAGATCACCAGTTGAATTCAGACATGATAAATGGAGCTACAATTCTGTCCCAGCCCATATGCATTGATCCAACACTTGATCTAGGTAAGGCGGATAATCTGTTAATTTCTCAGAACAGTGCTACTAATGATTGCTTTTCTAGTGATGTGCAGATCGAGAAGAGAGAGTTCGAGATTGAGCAGCCGGAAATAACTACATCCAACTCTGAAGGCAGCTCGGAAGAAGTTTCCAACTCTCAAGAGGAGATCAACGAAGAGCTGAAGTCGGACCATGATGATGTTCGACTTAGAGATCAGCTTGTTCTAGATAAGTCGTCCAACACCCACATTGTTTATCTTAAGGACGTGTCACATGAAATCGAGAGAGGTAAGTGTCGTCTATCCTATTCTAGCGTTGATAGGTATTTGATGTGTATAGTTGAATCCATGTTTCTTTTTAGAATTAATTTAACATTTGGATTTGACTTGAATTGCATGAAAAGGTTTGATAGTAGAGAGTCATTGTTTGTTCCAACCAAGTATAAGATGCGAGCATGGTATTTGAATTCGATTAGTTTGTGTTTTTCCATTGCTCATTTGAAAGCTAATTCATAGTGTTGAACATGCTGGAAATTGCATAATTGTTTATTATACCACGTTAGATCCATTATATGTTACACATTGGATAGTTGATTGTTTTGTTAAGTGTTGTGCTGATGCATTGTCGAGAAGGTACGTTCTCTTGAACCTTATGCATGCTAAGATGTTGGGATTTGATGCAATTAAGGATTTATATGCATGTGATGAGTTTTTCGCACCCATATATGCTGATTGTTGTTCAAAATCTCGTGCTTATGATGGTTATTTCGTGCATGATGGGTTCTTGTTCAAGGGTTCACAGTTATGCATTCCTAAGTCTTCTATGCGTGAGTTGTTAGTTCTTGAATCGCATGCGGGAGGTTTAATGGGTCACTTTGGTGTCTCTAAGACGTTAAACTTGCTGCATGAACATTTCTTTTGGCCACGTATGAAGCATGATGTTGAGAATGTGTGTAGTAGATGTATAACATGCAAGAAATTGAAATCTACTTCACATCCTTTTGGTTTATACACGCCTCTACCAGCCCCGTCTTCCCCGTGGATTGATTTATCTATGAATTTCATTTTGGGTTTACCACGGTCTAGTTCTGGTGGAGATTCCATATTTGTTGTAGTTGATAGGTTTTCCAAGATGTCTCATTTCATTGCATGTAGGAAAACCGATGATGCGGTACACATAGCCAATTTGTTCTTTATACATGTTGTGCGTTTACATGGAATACCTAGAACTATTGTTAGTGATAGGGATTCTAAGTTTCTTGCACATTTTGGGCGTGTACTATGGGGTAAGTTAGGTACCAAACTGTTATTTTCTACTGTATGTCATCCACAAACTGATGGACAAATTGAAGTAGTTAATCGCACTTTAGGTACTTTGCTGCGTGCTTTAGTTAAAAACAACTTGAAATCATAGGAAGATTGTTTGCCATATGCTGAATTTGCTTATAATCGCGTTGTGCATTCATCTACCAATATGTCTCCGTTTGAAGTTGTTTATGGTTTTAATCCGCTAACGCCTAATAATTTGTTGCCTTTACCTGTTGAGCATCTAACAAGTGTTAAAGGAGATGCATGAGAAAGTACGTGCGCGTATTGAAGCCGTTGGCGCACGTAATGCGGAACAAAAGAACAAACGGCGCAAGCAAGTGATTTTCCAGCCTGGAGATCGCGTTTGGATTCATCTGATTCCTAGACGGTTTTCTAACTTGAGAAAGTCGAAATTAATGCCAAGAGGAGATGGACCGTTCACCGTGCTGAGTAGAGTCAATGATAATGCATATCGCATTGATTTACCCGGTGAGTATAAGTGTTCGTCTACATTTAATGTTGCTGACTTATCTCCCTTTTCTGCAGATGATGAGTTCGAACAAGATGAGTCCGAGAATTCGAGGACGAATTCTTTTTAGCAGGGGGGGAATGATGAGATCGTGCCTAGCAATGATCCTAATGATCCGGAGTTGCAGTTCAAAGGTCCTGTGACGCGTTTGCGACCTAAGAAGTTGCAAGCTTATCTACAAGCTTCAATAAGGTGCAAATTCGAAATGCATGAAGGTGAAGTGAAGAGCAGCCCGAGATGGATCACTATGCTAACCATTGATGATAAAGAATAAGGCTTGAAGTTAGTCGGTATGGGCATACTGACCAGATTGCATGAAGACAGTCGGTATGGGCATACTAACCAGGTTGACGTTGAAGATAACGTGTGGATTCATTCAATAATAGTCCAACATGTTAATTATGGAGCCCAAGTCCATAAGTGGCAAAATTTGAAGGCCCAAAATCAATTTGGGATTTATCTTTATCTAGATAGATTTTTCTTACTTTATTTTTTGTATCTTTTGATTCTTACCTTAAAAACAGATTTTGGATAAGGTAACAATCCTAGTTAGATTAGCATTAGTATTTTCGAATCCATCTAGATATCTAGGTCTAGATTTTCGTCCCTTTTGATTAGTATAAATAGGACATCTATGTTATGTTCAAAAGTTAGACAATTGCATGAATTCAAGAAGTATTTCACTCTTGTCTCCTAGATCCTAAGGTTGATCGAAATTTTATCTTCAAAGTTCTATTGAATTAGCAATCCAATAGTCCTATTCAAGTTCTTCAGGGTATAATTAAGTACTTGGGAGAATTGTTATCCGGAGAAGCTAGACGAGTGCGTTCGGGTTTTCAACACGGGTTCGCTGATCCTGATTATCCTTCTACCCTTCCACCACCGCCGCCATCACCATCAATACCGCCGCCATCCGCCGCCGTGACCATCACCACCGCCGAGTTCCAGCCACCATCCAAGTGTTCCAATCGAGTCCAAGTTCGAGTCGTTGTTTTCTAGTAAGTTTTAACGTGTTTTGAGTCGGATTGATTCCATTGTTTTCTAGCTGACGTAGTTCGATTCTTGAGTCTTCCGCGTGCATAAATCTCGTGTCTTGGATACATTGTCCGGGTCACATCAACGAGTGCTTATGTTGTAGTAGGTAATGCTTAATTGATTGATTTGGTATAATTATGTGATTTTATTTGAGAATGCTTTAATTTATGTTTTATTCATTTATAAAATATTTGAATACATTTATATTCTTTAAAAATCAATTAACTTTTGAGGTTTCCCAATACATTTGATCATTTGATGTAAATTAAACACAATATTCATTACAAGAACAGTCATGAAAAAAAAAACGATTGTTGATTATAAAATGAAGAATTGACGCTGAAAAATTTTAATTGGAGGCAACGAAAATACTAAAATGTTCATTGTTGATTATAAAATAAAGCATTTGATAAAGTAAATATAAAACTCAAACGATTATAAAAATGGAAAATAATTGTAAATCAAGGGAATGAATATTTATTTGGATATTGATTAATACTGCATGTCCAAATTATAATGTCATTTTTCACAAATTATAAATTAAATAAAATATATGTTAAAAAAAATTGATCTTAATCGTTAATGAATCTAACGATTGACAAAAATTTGTATGAGATCGTCTAACGGGTCTTCTCCGTTAGACGGATCAAATATAACCCAAACCCATCCAAACCCGCACAAACTTGCAAAAATAGTCAGACGTGTGGGCTCCACGCGCCCGCCCACGTGCAGCCACGCATGTATCACTAGGTATAAAGTAAAATATCACTATGTATGAAGTAAAGTATCAATAATTATATGTCAAAATATCACTTAATATAAATTTAAATATGATCAACTATGAAGTATTTTCCATGGTTGCAGAATTCGGGCTAGGCGGCCTGTAGCCGGGCCGAAAACACCCTAATCGGCTGAGAAATCGGGGTGCTCGGTTCCTCACTGCCTAGGCGCCCTCCTCAGTAATTAATCGGTCATTAGGCGGCGATTAATTTTTTTAATTTTTAATTTTTGAAATTTTTGGTTCAAAATATGACCAAATAAAAAATTTGAAGTTTTTCCAACCTTTTATACATCAACTTACATCTTATTTTTTTAATCTACAATTAATGTGAGATGTAGAAAAAGGGAACAAAGTTGAAAAATAAATTTGAGGTTATCATTTATGATTAGCCTCTGTTTTATACAACAACCACATCCTAATTTTCAATGTAAAAACCAATGTGGAATGTAGAAAAGATTGAAAGAAGTTGAAACTCTAATTTGAGCTTTTATACAACCTACATCTTAATTTTCATTATATAATGGATGTGGAAAGTAGGGTAATTGAAAAATTACCCAAAACAAGGAATGAAATGATTATTGTTAAATTTTCATTAACAAGGTAATTGTAAAATTTTCATTTAACATTATTGTGTTTGGTTCATTTTTTATGTAATATGGAAAGTAATCACATTCCTCAAAACAAGGGAAATTGTGCAACTTTCCTGGATTCTGAATAGCTGCTCCAAGTAGGTATTCTTTTTCCTTATTTTTGGGAATTTGGTGTTAAATAATTTCATTGTTCGATTTCTTCATTTATTATTATTTATTTTTTTTATAAATTATTATTATGTTTGGATTCATATTTTTTAACTAAAAAATAAAAAAGGATTTTTTTTTTAAATTGAAAAAATAAGATTTTTTTATTATTAATACTAAGTTTGGATTAAAAAATTTCAATAAAAAATGAGTAAAATAAATAAAATAGAAAAAATAGAAATTTTATAAATGAAAAAAAGAAATTAAAAAATGTGATACTTTTTTTTTATTGAAGAAATTACGACTAAAATTCGACCATTTTATCAATCATTTTTTTGGCATTTCTATCAAAATTCCAATAATATCATTTTTGAGACAACATTGCGGACTAAACGGTGACTATACCATTGTCAATATAGATAATTTTGACTTCTAATTCAATAAAAAAAATTTATATAGATAATTTTGATTTTCAATTCAATAAAAAATATTTGGATCACCAATACAATATTTACCTTAATTGATTATTTTTTAGCTATATCATTTTATTTAAATTGAAATAATATGTTTGATACGACCCAAGCCGAGGAGATGTCCGATCCAATCAAAGTACCGGAAGGGCCAGTCACACGATCAAGGGCTAAGAGATTCAAGGAGAGTCTCAGTGGATTTATACAAGGAGTCTGGACCCAAGAGGCATCAAGGAGACCGGTCAAAAGGGTCAAAGCCGAGCATCGTTGGAGGACGAAGATCACATGTGAGTGTGAGATGGAGGAGCGGCGCGACCCGAGCACAGGCATGGCGCGATCGGGTGCGACCCGGGGTCAGACACGGCGCGACTGCGCATCTATGCAGAGGGGTGAAAAGCACCAAGGACGGCATGACCCAGTGACAGAGGCGGCGCGACCCGCACTCGCGCCTCGACCCGACCGAAGGCAGCACGACCGAGCCCGTGTCGTGCCTGTACGGGCAGTTCCGAATTTGCTTTGTTTTATTTCCTAGTTTGTGTAGGATTTTATTTTAGGGCTTAGTTTATTTGGACCAACTATATAAGGCTTTGTGTTTCACTATTTGACAACATTCAACTTTGATATAAAATTTTAATCTTTCACTTTTCTCTCTGAGAGAATTATCCGAGTTTCACAACATAGCGTGAGATTCAATTGACTTATCAAACGGATTCACATCCCCATTTGTGGCATCAACACAACAATCCGAGTTCGTGTTTCCAATTGATCGAGGGTTGCGGATTCCATCAAATTCGTGGTTCAATTTCATTGTGAGGCTAGGGTTTGGATCTTTCATCCCCAATTGTTCGTGTAACCTGATACTCCTGAGAAAATAACACAATCGTCTTCGTTGTGCCGGTGAGGATCGCATCAAGTGGTGATATGACCATGACAATCATCAAATTGTTCCTTCCAAAGCTGCCATTAAAGGATTCGAAGAGTGTCATGTTGTTCAAGATTAAAGATTGGAGATTAAGATTTGAAGAACAATACATGATGATCAAGAGAGTTGAAGTCACAAACATGCACGTTGGAGGCGTTTTGGACGTGCATGGCTTGCATGGGAATTTTCATCCCCCTTAGTTAATTTAATTAAGGGGCTGATTTAATTAGATTATAGTATTATTTTATACTATAGTATTTATTTAATTAGGATCAGATTTTTATTTATTTAATTGTAATTTTCGTTTTTATTTAATAAGGTAATTTCTAGAAGGTCTTTTTAGTTAGGTAATTAGAGTTTTAATTATGGGAACTTCTTTCCTAGTTAAAATTTTAGTTTAGGTAGTTTCCTAGTCCAATTTTAATTATTTTAGGATAGTATTTTTGTCCTCCCTTATGCCTATAAATAAGGGATCCATGTAACATTGATTTTTTAGACATTATTGATTAAATTTGCCTTTGCATACAATTGTGTCTCAAATATCCAAAGTCTTTTGATTGTTTTCACTCGAAAATCATCATTCTTAAAGCTAGCAACTTTGAGTCTTATATCAAGGGAACGTTCTAATTCACAAGAGGGATTAGGGTGAACTCGCTATCGAGGAGATTCCAAGTGAAGTACGTTTCGTGGAGTTATCTACACGGGGTTTGCTTTCGCGTATCAACTCACATCAACAACATCAGCCACATCCATCACCACCAACACCTATCAACCACAATTTGTACACCTCCTACAACATTCCTACACGTCCAGATCGAGTTCCACACGAGTTCGGAGCCGTTCGAGTCGATTTCCAGCTATACGTGCTATTCAGGCCCTAATTAGCACATATACCGTAAGTGTTCTATTTTTCTATTTAATTCGAGTCTTTAGGTCATAAAATCAAGTCTTTTAGTTCATCTTATTCGAGTCTTAATACAACTGTGTATATCGAGTCTATTCAGTCCAAAGTCTTCCGCTATTTCGTGTCTTATTTTGAGTCCCGGTATTATTTTGAACCCTTACATAGTCGTCGTGTGTTCCGTTCTTGAGTTTGCATTTTCTGATATTCTTTCATGTTCTTGAGCATGACGGAATCGCATCATGTGGTATCAAAGCCACGACGACAATAGCTGTTCGTGGTTCAATACCGGGTCGAGTCTTTTGTTTTATTTTCGTTCATTGTTTATCGAGTTGTAATTTGCATATTCATTGAAAAAAAAGCCATCGGCTAATGATGTGACCCGGACAATGTATCCAAGACACGAAGAATACGCAGGCGGAAGACTGGACTCGAACAACGTCAGCTAAAGAAGGACTCAACCCGACACGAATTAAACGATAAAACTTACTAGAAAACACGAACAATGAATGGGACAATGATGAGGACACGACGAACAACTTGAGGGGGCTGGAATACGGCGGTGGAGGCAGCAGAAGTCGGCGAAGGTGGTGGTGGTATTGATGAAGGCGACGACGATGTGTTGTTGTGGATTGGTTAGATTCGGCGAACCCGTGTTGAATAACCCGAATGCGCATGTCTAGCTTCTCCGGATAGCAATCTCCCAAGTACTTAATTATTCCCTGAAGAACTTAATTAAGACTATTGATTTGCTAGAATAATAGAATTGTAGATAAAAGTTTGATCAACCGAAGGATCGTGAGACAGATTGAGAATAACTCTTTATTTCTTGCAATTGTCTGAAAAATAATGTCACAAGGTACTCCTATTTATAGGAGCATATATGGATGAAAATTAGAGTCCTAATAACTTAAGAATTCGATTCTAACACTAATCCTAATCAAACTAGGATAAAATCAAAAGATACCAAAAATAAGATAAGAAAATTCTATCTAAATCTAACTAGATAAAGATAAATCCCACAATGGATTTGGGCTTGTATTTCCACGCCATCTTGGACTTTAGAACTCGATCATGGGCTGAATTAATATGAATAATTTTGTGGCCCATGGTACAATTAATATTACCACATTTGCATGAAAAACAGCATCTCCAGATTTCCCATGCAAACGCGCATAACTTTTCATGCACACGTCCAAATGGCGTAATTCTTCTTCTCACGTTTTTATGCTTCCTTCTTCAACATCTATGGATAGCATGGTGACCAATCTCAAGCTGCCCTTAACTTCATCTTCATGCACTTCGAATTTGCGACGAATAGAAGCTTGTAAATAAGCTTGTAACTTCTTAGCTCGCAAACGCGTCATTGGACCTTTAAACTGCAGCTCCGGATCATCTTCTTTATCACCTTGCACGTCCTTATCATTCCCCCCTGCTGAAAAGAATTCGTGATGCGATCCTCACCGGCACACGACAAAGAAAGCTATAGAACTTCCCAGGACTTGTATCAGTTTCGCCGATTTGGATGGATGGATCCAAACCCTAGCCTCACAACGATGTTGAACCACGAATTAGTAGAATTCGTAACCCGCGATCAATTGGAAACACGAATTTGGATTGGATGTAGACGCCACAAGCGGGAATGATGAACCCGTTTGATAAGTCGAAATTGAATCTCACAAATATTATGAAATTCGGATAAAAGTTCTCTAGAGAGAAAATAAACTCACAAGTTTATAATTGAATTCAATAATGGTGTGTTGAATAATGTTCACAATGGATCCCTATTTATAGTGTAGGGATGGACGAAATCTAATGCTAAAAGGATTTAAAAATCTGCTCCAAAAAGAATTCTATCTAGACTAGGAAACTGCCTAACTAGAATCCTATCCAAAGTAAGAAACTACCTTAAATAAATCCTAGTCAAACTATGACTCTTAAAAATCGAAAATTAAGAAATAAAATAAATAAAAATCTGACTAAATAAATACTATAGTCTAATAAACCAATCCCCTTAATTAAAATATTAAAGACCGATATTACTCCTAGTCAGTATGGACATACTGACTGTCGCGCGCGGTATGGGCATACCGACTGATTTCCATATTCATGCAATGCACTCTAACTCCAACCCTTGATAACCTTGTGCCGATATCAATACCTTCCATCTTGGTTCCTCCTCATTGGTTCCTTCCATGGGTTTCCTTGACGCCTCTTGTTCCCAAACCTCTCGTATGAACCCGTTGAGGTTTTCCTTGAACCTCTTAGCTCGCGATCGCGTCACGGGTCCTTCAGGCACCTTGTTTGGATCCGACACCTCCTTAGCTCGGAGCGTATCATTCCCCTCCTCTTGAAAAGGATTTGTCCTCAAATCTAGCTCGTCACCTACATCAAAAGGACTTAAGTTAGCAACATTAAATGTAGAACTAATCTTGTACTCACCGGGAAAGTCCAATTTGTAAGCATTGTCACTAATGCGCTCAAGGACTTGAAATGGTCCATCGCCTCTAGGTAACAGCTTGGATCTCCGTTGAGCCGGAAACCTTTCCTTTCTCATGTGCAACCAAACCCACTCGTCGGGTTCAAACACGACCTTTCGCCGCCCTTTGTTGGATTTCTCGGTGTACTGCTCGGTTCTCCTTTCGATGTTTGCTCTAGCCTTCTCATGGATCTGTTTAACAAATTCAGCTTTCTTTTTCCCATCCAAATTAGTGAATTCTTGAACAGGCAAAGGAATTAAATCCAAGGAATTTAAAGGATTAAAACCATATGCAATTTCAAATGGTGAAAACTGAGATGCAGAATAAACAGACCTATTATATGCAAATTCCACATGCGGCAAACATTCTTCCCAAGTTTCTATGTTCTTTTTAATCAATGTCCGCAACAACGTAGATAAAGTCCTATTTACTACTTCCGTTTGACCATCAGTTTGTGAATGAAAAGTAGTAGAAAACAACAATTTAGTCCCTAACTTACACCACAAAGTCTTCCAGAAATAACTCAAGAACTTAGCATCACGATCAGACACAATTGTTTTAGGCATACCATGCAAACGCACAACTTCCCTAAAGAACAAATCAGCTATATGCGACGCATCATTAGCCTTAGAACATGCAATAAAATGCGCCATTTTAGAAAATCTATCAACAACCACAAAAATAGAATCTTGACCACGTTTACTCCTAGGCAATCCTAACACAAAATCCATAGATATGTCAATCCAAGGCGATGTAGAAATAGGCAAAGGCATGTATAAACCATGTGGTTGGACTCTAGACTTAGCTTGTCGACATGTAACACATTTAGCACACAGTTTTTCCACATCATGCTTCATATGAGGCCAAAAGAAATGTTCTTGCAAAACAGATAAAGTCTTAGCTACTCCAAAATGCCCCATAAGACCCCCATCATGTGATTCCAACAATAATAACTCACGCATGGAACAGTTAGGCACACATAATTTATTCTCCCTAAACAAATAACCATCTTGCCTATAAAACTTTCCATATCCATATTTCTCACATGCAATATAAATATCCTTAAAATCATCATCATCAACATATAATGATTTAATGCACTCAAAACCTAGTAATCTAGCATCCAAAGTAGAAAGCAACGCGTACCTTCTAGACAATGCATCGGCTACTACATTTTCTTTACCTTGCTTGTATTTGATGACGTATGGAAATGTCTCGATGAATTCCATCCATCTTGCATGTCTTTTGTTCAACTTATGTTGCCCCCTCAAATGCTTCAACGACTCATGGTCGGTATGGATCACGAACTCCTTGAGCCATAAGTAATGTTGCCACGTCTGCAATGCCCGCACTAGTGCATACAACTCCTTGTCATACGTCGGGTAATTTGCAGTGGCGCCTCCTAACTTCTCACTGAAGTATGCAATTGGTCGAACCATTTGCATCAAAACTGCACCAATACCAACACCGGAAGCATCACACTCAACCTCAAAAGTTTTAGAAAAGTCAGGAAGAGATAGTACCGGTGGGTGTGTCAATTTTTCCTTGAGTGTTTGAAAAGCTCGTTCTTGAGCTTCCCCCCATTTGAACTCTACATTCTTTTTGATCACCTCAGTCATTGGGGCTGCAATGCTACTGAAGTGTGGCACAAAACGGCGGTAGAAACTCGCCAATCCATGAAAACTCCGAACCTCTCCAACATTGGTAGGCGTCGGCCATTCTTGGATGGCTCGCACCTTCTCTTCGTCCACCTGCACTCCATCTGCACTCACAACAAAGCCAAGGAAAACAACTCTATCGGTGCAAAATGTGCACTTTTTAAGGTTAGCATACAATTGTTCTTTCCTTAAAGCTTGTAAAACATTTCTCAAATGATCTTCATGCTCATCCACAGTTTTACTATAGATCAATATATCATCGAAATAAACCACAACAAATCTACCTATGAAAGCACGTAGAACATGGTTTATAAGACGCATAAAGGTGCTAGGAGCATTTGTTAAACCAAACGGCATAACTAACCATTCATACAATCCAAGTTTAGTAATAAATGCCGTTTTCCATTCATCCCCCTCTTTAATTCTAATTTGATGGTACCCACTACGTAAATCAATCTTAGAAAATATACAAGCACCATACAACTCATCAAGCATGTCATCAAGACGGGGTATAGGATGTAGATACTTTACCGTGATGTTGTTGATGGCTCTGCAGTCGACACACATACGAATGGACGAGTCCTTCTTGGGCACGAGCAAGACCGGGCTCGCACATGGGCTCAAACTCTCCCTTACTTGGCCTTTTTCCAACAGCTCGTGGATTTGTCTTTCGAGCTCCTTTGTCTCCTCAGGGTTGCTTCGGTACGCCGGCCGGTTGGGTAAAGTAGCGCCGGGCACAAAATCAATTTGGTGCTCAATTCCCCTTATTGGTGGCAAATCGGGTGGCATCTCCTCGGGAAACACATCATCAAATTCCTGCAAGAGAGATAAAATAGGACTTGGCAAAGACTTGTTAATTTTGTTAGTTTGTAGCAAATCTCTGCGGATGATCAAATACATGGACTTCTCATTTTGCACGGCCCACTTGATGTCACTTGCTGTGGCAAAACAAGATCTTTGGGCTTTCTCCTTCAGCTCAACAGTCGCCGCTGCCCGCTCCTTCTTCTTCATGGACTTGGCTTCTTCTTGTAGCTTCACTTGGTCCTCATACACTTGTGAAGGTGTTAGAGGAGCTAGTGTCACCGTCTTCTTGTTAAGCACGAAAGAATACTTGTTTGTGAAGCCATCGTGAGTCACCCTCCTATCGAATTGCCATGGACGTTCCAACAAGACATGTCCGGCTTGCATGGGTACTACGTCACAAAGCACTTCGTCTTCATATTTGCCAATCCGAAATGGCACTCGAACCTGCTTGTTCACCTTGGTCTCTCCACTGTCGTTCAACCATTGTAGCTTGTATGGCTTAGGATGCTTGAGAATCGGCAATCCTAGCTTGGTCACCATCACAACACTAGCTACATTAGTACAACTTCCACCATCAATAATCATACTACATACCTTATCCTTGATGTGGCATCGGGTATGGAATATGTTCTCTCTTTGCGCATCGTCAACACTTTTGGTGTGCAAGCTTAGAGACTTGCGTGCAACCAAAACAAGTGACTCAGATGCTTTGTACTCCTCCTCCTCGTCGCTTGACTCTGATAATCCGGGCATCTCCGATCAACCTCCTCATCATCCGTCACGATCTCTCCATTATCCTTCAAAATCATCACACGCCGGTTTCGACATTGATTGGCTATGTGACCTCGACCTTGACACTTGAAGCATTTGATGTTTCGGTTTCGGCTCCCGGGCGTCTCCTGATGATTGGTTGTAGTCGCCGCCGCCGCTTCCTGCTTCGGCTTGGTGAACGGCTGCTTCTCCTCTTTCTTGCCTTGGCTTGCCGACTTCCATGGGGTAGAATTAGATGTCGAGTTAGACTTCTATGTAGATAAATTTCCTCGAGTCGAGTTACCCCTCCGCTTGAGTTGATTCTCTACTTTTATCGCCATTTGCAGCACATCTTCCATCTCCGCATACTACTGCAACTCCACCACCTCCCAGATCTCCCTATGCAAATCTGCAAGAAAACGAGCCATGGTGGCCTCTCTATCCTCCTCCACATCTGCTCGAATCATCGCCACCTCCATTTCCTTGTAGTACTCGTCCACACTGTTCGTACCTTGCCTCAAGGTTTGGAGCTTATTGTAAAGCTCTCTATAGTAGTGATTAGGCACGAATCTCTTTCTCATCAACAATTTCAGATCGTCCCACGTCTCCAATGGCCTTTCCCGATTGCGCCGTCGACTGATGGTCAATTGGTCCCACCAATTGATGGCATAATCAGAAAACTCCACTACCGCTAATTTGACCTTCTTCAACTCTGAATAGTTGTGGAAGTCAAATAACATCTCCATCTTGCGCTCCCACTCCAGATACGCGGCTGGATCATTTGTACCTTTGAACGAAGGTACATTCATTTTTATGTTGCCCAAGTCGTCATCTTCTCGGGCTCTGCCTCTCCTTTCGGCCTCTAGTCGCCGACTGTCTATCTTCCTCATCCTCATCTTCCTCGAACTCTTCATATTCTCTTCTTTGCCGTTCGACGTGTGGATAACGTCGTGGTTCGATTATTCTTCCACGTCCGCCTCTTCCACCTCGACCTCCACGGTTCTCTCGGGGAACTGGTTGTGATTGCTCCTGTATTGACTCGTCCATCTTGTCGATCCGCTCATGTAACACTTCCATTTTGGCTTTAAGCAGCTTTGATAGATGCTGCTGTAGGGCCTCCACGGTATTTGAATTGAACGTCGGGTTTAATTCTCCTTCTGAACCTCCAGCGGTGTTACCTTCAGTACCTGCATTTTTCTTAGACATTTTTTTTTTGCCCTTTTTTTTCGGCCTTTTTTTTTAATATCACAATGAACTCAAAAGATATATTACAACGAAAATTTAAATGAAAAAGCTGAACAAATTAATTCCTACCAGGTTTCTATGCAATAAAACTCCTACAATTATCTACGCACTCAGTTCCTACGGATGTCTAAACTCTCAATTTCCTCTACAAAGAAATCAAATCCAAAAATAAAAAATATCCGAATCAATTCAAACGACCTATCTAAGGTTCAACAACCAAATAACGGAATGCGTCTCCAAAATCCAACAAGAACGAAAAAACTAAGATCGAACAATAATTTTTTCTTTTTTTGTTCACGTGTACTGTTCACGGTACTGTTCACACCTTTTTTTTTATAAAGAACGAAAATTTAAAGATAAAATTTAAAGGATAGATGGAACCTGATATAAAGCCGAAGCTTTGATACCACTTGATGCGATCCTCACCGGCACACGACAAAGAAAGCTATAGAACTTCCCAGGACTTGTATCAGTTTCGCCGATTTGGATGGATGGATCCAAACCCTAGCCTCACAACGATGTTGAACAACGAATTAGTAGAATTCGTAAACCGCGATCAATTGGAAACACGAACTTGGATTGGATGTAGACGCCACAAGCGGGGATGATGAACCTGTTTGATAAGTCGAAATTGAATCTCACAAATATTATGAAATTCGGATAAAAGTTCTCTAGAGAGAAAATAAACTCACAAGTTTATAATTGAATTCAATAATGGTGTGTTGAATAATGTTCACAATGGATCCCTATTTATAGTGTAGGGATGGACGAAATCTAATGCTAAAAGGACTTAAAAATCTGCTCCAAAAAGAATTCTATCTAGACTAGGAAACTGCCTAACTAGAATCCTATCCAAAGTAAGAAACTACCTTAAATAAATCCTAGTCAAACTATGACTCTTAAAAATCAAAAATTAAGAAATAAAATAAATAAAAATTTGACTAAATAAATACTATAGTCTAATAAACCAATCCCCTTAATTAAAATATTAAGGACCGATATTACTCCTAGTCAGTATGGGCATACTGACTGTCGCGCGCGGTATGGGCATACCGATTGATTTCCATATTCATGCAATGCACTCTAACTCCAACCCTTGATAACCTTGTGCCGATATCAACACCTTCCAGCTTGGTTCCCCCTCATTGGTTCCTTTCATGGGTTTCCTTGACGCCTCTTGTTCCCAAACCTCTCGTATGAACCCGTTGAGGTTTTCCTTGAACCTCTTAGCTCGCGATCACGTCACGGGTCCTTCAGGCACCTTGATTGGATCCGACACCTCCTTAGCTCGGAGTGTATCAATTCATCCTCGAATTCGGGGATTCTTCATCATCGAACTAATCATCTGTAGAAAAGGGAGATAAGTCAGCAACATTAAATGTGGATGAACACTTATACTCATCGGGTAAATCAATGCGATATGCATTGTCATTGACTCGACTCAACACAGTGAACGGTCCATCTCCTCTAGGCATCAATTTCGATTTTCTCAAGTTGGGAAACCGTCCAGAACTCAGATGAATCCAAACACGATCTCCGGGCTGGAAAATCACTTGCTTGCGCCGTTTGTTCTTTTGGACAGCATTACGTGCGCCAACTGACTCAATGCGCGCACGCACCTTCTCATGCATCTCCTTAACTTGTTCCGCTTTTCTTGTACCTTTAACACTTGTTAGATGCTCAACAGGTAAAGGCAACAGATCATTAGGCGTTAGCAGATTAAAACCATAAACAACTTCAAACGGAGACATGTTGGTAGATGAATGCACAATGCGATTATAAGCAAATTCAGCATATGGCAAACAATCTTCCTATGATTTCAAGTTTTTTTTAACTAAAGCACGCAGCAAAGTACCTAAACTGCGATTAACTACTTCAGTTTGTCCATCAGTTTGTGGATGACATGCAGTAGAAAATAACAACTTGGTACATAGCTTACCCCATAGTACACGCTAAAAATGTGCAAGAAACTTAAAATCCCTATCACTAACAATAGTTCTAGGTATTCCATGTAAACGTACAACATGAATAAAGAACAAGTTGGCAATGTGTACAACATCATCGGTTTTCCTACATGCAATGAAATGAGACATCTTGGAAAACCTATCAACTACAACAAATATTGAATATCGACCAGACCTAGACCGTGGTAATCCTAATATAAAATCCATAGATAAATCAATCGACGGGGAAGACGGGGCTGGTAGAGGAGTGTATAAACCAAACGGGTGTGAAGTAGATTTTGATTTTCTACATATAATGCATCTACTACACACATTCTCAACATCATGCTTCATACGTGGCCAAAAGAAATGTTCATGCAGCAAGTTTAACGTTTTAGACACACCAAAGTGACCCATTAACCTCCCGCATGCGATTCAAGAACTAACAACTCACGCATAGAAGCCTTAGGAATACATAACTGTGAACCCTTGAACAAGAACCCCTCATGCACAAAATAACCATCATAAGCACGCGATTTTGAGCAACATTCAGCGTAGATAGGTGCGAAAAACTCATCACATCCATACAACTTCTTAATTGCATCAAATCCTAACATCTTAGCATGCATAAGGTTCAAGAGAACGTACCTTCTCGAGAATGCATCAGCTACCACATTTTTGGCGCCTTTCTTGTACTTGATGACGTACGAGAAAGACTCGATAAACTTTACTCATCGTGTATGTCGCTTGTTCAGATTTTGCTGGCCTTTCAAATGCTTCAAACTCTCGTGATCCGTGTGAATCACGAACTCCTTAGGCCATAAGTAGTGTTGCCACGTCTCTAAAGCTCTCTTGAGTGCGTACAGCTCCTTGTCATAGGTAGAATAACAAAGGGCTGTATCATGGAGCTTCTCACTGAAATAGGCGACTGGACGCTGTTCCTGCATCAAAACAACACCAATCCCTTTGCCCGAGGCATCACATTCGATCTCAAAAGTTTTATTAAAGTCTGGAAGAGCAAGAACAGACGCATTACATAAACAAGACTTTAAAGTGTTAAACGCATGCTCTTGAACAAGACCCCATTCAAACTTGCGATCTTTCTTGCTTAACTCAGTAAGTGGTGCAGCTATACTGGAAAAATCACGCACAAAGCGACGATAAAAGCCAGCAAGGCCATGGAAAGATCTCACATCAGTTACAGACTTAGGAGTGGGCCGTTCCTCAATTGCTTTGATTTTGAAACGGTCTACTTCTATACCACGTAAACTCATAACGAAGCCTAGAAAAATGACTTCACTCATGCAAAAAGAACACTTAGACAGATTACCATATAACTTCGACTCTCTAAGCAATTCGAACACATGTCTAAGGTGCTGCATATGTGTGTGTATTGTGTCACTATAAATCAGAATGTCATCAAAATACACAACAACATACTTTCCAATCACTTCACGTAAAACATGATTCATCAGACGCATAAATGTGCTTGGTGCATTAGTGAGACCAAAAGGCATAACAAGCCATTCATACAAACCATTCTTTGTTTTAAATGCAGTTTTCCATTCATCACCTTCTTGCATACGTACTTGAAAATAACCAGAATGAAAATCAATTTTAGAAAAGACATGCGAACCAGATAACTCATCAAGCATATCATCTAATCTAGGGATAGGAAAACGATACTTTACCGTGATTTTATTAATTGCATGACAATCCATGCACATACACCATTCGTTGTTCTTCATTGGCACTAGAATCACTGGAACGGCGCACGGGCTCAAGCTCTCTCGAATTTTCTTTTTCTCCAACAGCTCCTTGACTTGTCTATCTATCTCCTTAGTCTCGTCGGGAGCCGTCCTATAGGCTGGTCGGTTGGGAAGCACGGCTCCGGGGATGAAATCGATCTGATGCTCGATTCCTCGCACTGGTGGAAGTCCTCCGGGTATCTCCTTAGGAAAAACGTCCTTGAACTTATCAAGTAAGGGCTGCACATCACTAGGCAAACAATCATTAGTAGCACTGCTCTTAAATATAAGTAGGACAAGGGGCATACCTGTTTTCACGGCTTTCTGAACTCCTTTTGCTGAAATAAACAAGCTCTTTATGTGAGGCTTGTTTGAACTCGATTCTTTCTTCTTTTCCACAGCTAAGGGCTCTGAATGAGGTTGCTTAGAAGGGATAGGGGTGATGGCTAGGGGCTATCTGGGGGCTGTGGTTTCGGCCGTGGCCTTCGGGGCCCGTTTTGCGGCTGCTTGCTTCGCCTTTTCCTCTTTGAACCTCTCTTGCATGCGTTGCTGATCCAAAGCAACGCCTTTAGGTGATAATGGCCTTAGGGTGTTGATTCGGCCATCAATATCGACGGTGTAAGTGTTCAAACGTCCATCGTGGACAACACGTCGATCATACTGCCAAGGTCTGCCTAACAACAAATGTGCCGCATCCATAGGGATAACGTCGCACAAAACAGTGTCAGAAAACTTATGGATTGAGAATGAAACACTTACCTGGTGAACCACGCGTATCTCGCCTCTTTCTGTAAGCCACTGCAATCTGTAAGGCTTTGCATGTTGTTGAACTGGTAGACCAAGTTTTTCCACTGCATATTGACTGATGGCATTGATCACACTGCCACTGTCAATAATCATAGAACACGTGTGACCTTAAATCACTATACGGGTGTAGAAGATGTTCTCCCGTTGGTGTTCTTGTTCCTCTTCTCAAGTGATGCTCAAACTCCGGATTGTGACCAAACTGAGTTGAACTTTCGGATCAACTTGGCTAGGGGCTGCATCATTCTCGACTTCTTCTTCAAGTGTGGCGTCACCCACGGGCTCTTGTTCATCCTCACTGGCTGATTCGACTTCATTTGATTCCGTTAAGTATAGAATTCGCCGGTTTGGACATTGAGCTTGGAAATGGCCCCAACCTTGACACTTATGACATTGGATGTCACGAGCACAATTAGGGGCTGTATTAGGGGCTGTAATACCTTGATTTGGCCGAGTAGGGGTCGGCCTTGACTGGTTCGGCGGCGTAGACTCGGGTTCTATTTCATTTCATTCTACTATACCAATCACGTACTAAAAACTTTACTACAATAAATCACGCCCTACTACTTAAAAATATATAGGAAACTAAAATACAACCTGACCCTTACGAACGTTAAACTAACTTTTCGTACTCTATTGTCCTATTTTTCACATGACTGATATCCCTTGAGAAAACATATTATTGTTTTGATAATGTTGATTTTTTAGCATTATTTATTCTATTTTACATCGATCTTTCAGTTTTTAATCATGCTTAAAAATATAAAAAATATGTAAATTTAAGGTTGTAAATTAATCGAATCGAGTCGAATACCCTAATGTTCAGGCTCGGCTCATTAAAGAATATTTGAGCTCGAGCTTGATTCGATCTTGTTTTCTCTTGTTTAATCTCAACTCGATAAATATTTATCAGACTCGAATCCGACTTGAATTCGGCTCATGAAATGCTTGAAAATTTACTAATCAAGCCTAAACTTGAATGCTCGAAAAAAACTTATTTAATTTACACATTCGTCATCGAGTTTGAAAAAAAAAGATTATCTAATGTACTCATTCAAAATATTTATAATATTCATGAACATGTTTAGGGCTATAAATGAACAGAGCTGCTCGCGAGCTATTCGGAGTTCGGCTTGAAAAAAGGTTGTTCAAAATTCGTTCATTTTCTAAACGAGCCGAGCTCGAGCCTCGAATCGAGCTCGATAAAATTATCGGGCCGAGCTCAAACAGAGTGGTATTCGGCTTGGTCAACTCGCGAACATGTTCGAGTTCGAGCTTAATCGAACATATTCACGAAGATGTTCATTAATATTATAAATATTTCAAACATGTAAATAAAATAAGATATTTTTTTTCAAGTTCAAGCTCGAATTCGAACATCACAAATATTTATCGAGCCGAGGTCGAACAAGAGAAAAAAAGCTCGATTCGAGCTCGAACCGAGCCCGAGCTTAAATATTCCTTAGCAAACCAAGCTCGAACATCAGGGTGTTGGGCTCGATTCGGTTCATTTATAGCCCTAAACATGTTCAATTAAGCTCGAGCTCGAACTGAGCTGAATACTGCTCTATTCGAGTTCGACTCGATAATTTTATTGAGCTCGCCTCGCTTAGAAAAAAATAGTTTTTTTTTAGTCGAGCTCCAAATAATTTACGAGCGGCTCTATTCGTTGACAGCCCTATATATCATTAACTAAAAAGTAAGGAGAATAATTTAATTGTGTAATAATCGACCTCAATTAAAAATTAATAACTAATTAACTATTAATATATTAGAAAACTAAGAGTAGAAGGAAAAATATACTACAAAGTTACAACTTCTAATTATGAAATAATCCATCATAATTTATAATTAATAACTAAAAATTGAAAATCTAAAAATTGATAACTTCAAAAAATATGTAAAAGTAATAAAAAAAAAGAGAAAGAAAATGCAGGAAGAGGTTGGAAACGACGTCTTAATGTTGAAAGCAGATTAAATAGTTGTTCGAATGTGAAACAACCCCCTGTAGAACTTATAAACTAATATAATCCTGACCATTCACCTTTTTAATTTTCATGGTCAAGATTAATCTGAAATGAATGAGGTCAAATAGTTAAAAGTTTTATAAATTGAGCATATTTAAGTAGTATAATTTTATATGGAATCAAATCCCACATTTATAGCATATATATATTGTCATCCACTAATTAACTGTCATTACCTCACGTCCTAATCTGGAAAGCCGCGCGGAAAATTGAATTTATGTATTTTTAAACAATATGGCAAGCCGAACGAAAAATTCCAGAGGAAAGATTTTTTTTTTTGTCATTTTTTTTTCAAATTTTGTGTTTCATGTGCAATCACGTAGGAATTAACACAATTTATTTCTCCTCGCAGCGATGGAAGAATTTGAAGGAGAAGAGTTTTCAGAACAAGTACAAAACTAAGAACAAATTTATAATTGAGTTTATTTGTTTCACATATTCAATATAATTTCATTATTTATTTTCTTTTGGATTTGTGATTTCTAATTAATGGTTATGGCTTTTTATAGCTGGGGTCATCCAAATGGAATGTATGAGGCGTGACCAGAGGTCTCTCAATTCAAAAGAAAAGGGGTGAGACACGACTATTAGATATTGTTATTCATTCTAAAAGGAATAGAATTGTTGAAGAAAATGGTAAGGATTCCAAAACCAAAGTATGTGTGATAATCAAACAACATGCACCCCTTCACATGCTCGTTGGAATTAAGGTATGTTTGATGATGGAAATGAATTAGGTATGTTTGATGATAGATGAGTTAAATTTTGCTGGAAAAATTGAAATTGAATATATATATATATATATATATATATATTCAATTTCAATATATATATATAGGGTTGGGTTCCAGAAGGAACCACACCCTAGGTGAGAATCGAGAACCAATCTGTGCCATAGATCTCGTCTATTTGGACGGCCAAGATATGCTCCAGATTTTAAAAAAACGTGGTGGCAATCTCGTAATACCGTCCAACTTCGTTGCCCCTGAATCTTAGTAAGGGTAATATCAGAAATTTTTCAATTTCGTATTTTAGCATTATCATTTTCTATTTTAGCACTGTCATGGCTTATTTTAGCACTCTCATGACTTATTTTAGCATGACATTTGTGTTAGCATTAGCATGAAAAATGCCGTCGGCATTTCAAATGTCATCTTTTTATGCTTCATGATCTTCCATTTTTAGCACTGTAGTTTAGAATTTAGCATTGTATATGTGATTCACGCGTATATTTTTCAATTTAGGGTTTTAACATTGTCATTCCCTATTTTACCACTGTCATGACTTATTTTAGCACTGTCATGACTTATTTTAGCACTAATTCATTGATAGCTTTTTCTCTCTCTCTCTCTGAAATTACAACCGTTATTGCGTTGCCAGATTAGTTGATCATTTTATTTCATTTTTTGCTTTATTAATTTATTTCAAGTGTTCTTCCCAATACTGTAATTGGAGATATATCTTCGTTCTGTTTTCATTAGTTTTATGGCTGTGGATTATCTCTTTTATTCGACACTAATTGAAGTAACAGAAAATTGCAACTTATAATTAAGTCCATATATTTATAACAGAGTTATATATATCATATATGCATTGCTATTGTTCGTAAGTTTCCATGAAACTGGTTGTAATTGTAATGGAGATTCAAGATAAATGTATTCCTC
The DNA here is from genome assembly GCA_026008535.1 of Perilla frutescens. Lineage (NCBI taxonomy): Eukaryota > Viridiplantae > Streptophyta > Magnoliopsida > Lamiales > Lamiaceae > Perilla > Perilla frutescens. The sequence continues at coordinate 39,780,221 of BRKX01000012.1, forward strand.
AAAGAGAAGCTAAATAAATGAATCCTTGTGACAAAACTAATAATATATAATTACAAAGAATTAAATGAAACATGCCTAGCTTGGAAACAAGCTTCATTAATTAACAAACATGCATGCAGCCATAAATTAGCACATAATGACATGAAGAAATTAAATTTAATCACCACACCATGATAACAATGGACCATACGCATATCAATTATCAATTATCAAATATATAGATGACGGGAAAAGTTAATCAATAAAAAGTAACAAAAATAACAGCACCAAAAAAGATACAGATAAATTAATTAAACAGCCAAATCAAAATTTTAGCTATCGCCGTTGGAGCTACATGATCAAAATTAAAATCGAAGAAATTCCAAAAATGCATAAGATCAACTCCTTACAGTACAATTTCATTTTTAAACCCAAACCCGAAGCCCCGGCCGGACACAAAATTCGTCAAAATGTCAAAATCAACCATGAAGCACGAAAAGGATGAAAATAGGCAGCCTAAGTTATTAATTTGCTGTATTTTGTTCAATTATTTCAACAGTTTTTCTAATTTTAGAGTAGTATTCGTCGCAAGTAAATCGAAAAATAGTTTGAAACCTGTCACGGGGGCCAACCATATTAAGTATAAACCACTAAATGGAATAGTTTAGCAGTTTTAGTACTTGCATATGCTTTTTTAGCACTTTTCATTTCTTTTTTAGCACTAGTAATTGAACTATAGATTTCGCATTCTACTTTAGCACTGAAAGTTTTCACTTTAGCACTGAAGATTTATACTTTAGCACTTACGTTTCCTTGTTTAGCACTGATGTTACACACCTACTAGAAATATTAAAATATTTATTACCAATGCAAAAAACGAAATACCAGCTATGCATATTTACAATTATAAGAAAGAATAATACTATCATTAATAAAAAAAATAAAATATAATGTATCTAAGTCATTATATCTATAGAAATATATGTCACATACATGCTAAAATATGTTATGACAGTGCTAAAATAGAAAATAACAATGCTAAAAAAGGTCATGATAGTGCTAAAATAAAAAATGACAGTGCTAAATAGTGTTGTTGCTGCTGTTGCTGTGTATGAAGCGAAGAAGGGACCATGGACTCCCGAGGAAGATGAGAAATTGGTGGAATATATCACCAAACACGGCCAAGGAAGCTGGCGTTCTCTCCCCAAGCTTGCAGGGTTAATTGTTTCAAGCATTAATCATGCTTGCTTATAATTAATTTCATATCAACAATAACTTTATTGTCATTGTGAATCACCAATCTATCAATAGAAATTTATCACTGGTCTTTGCATCTCATATAATTAATGTCAATCCTAAATGTTGTGCAACATTAATCCTACTACAATTTAATTGGAATATTTTTTCCATGAATTGCTATACAGGGCTTCTTCGTTGTGGGAAGAGTTGTCGCCTGCGTTGGACTAACTATCTTAGGCCAAACATTAGAAGAGGTCCCTTTACTAGTGAAGAAGAGAAGCTTGTCATACAGTTACATGGGATTCTTGGAAACAGGTTGATTTGATTTTGCATTTTTGTATATATATATATATTGATTGAAGAAATGGAAATATGGAATGGTGTGATTATGATTATGATTTTAATTCATCATCAGGTGGGCTGCAATTGCCTCTCAGCTAGCTGGAAGAACAGACAATGAGATAAAGAATCTATGGAATACTCATCTGAAGAAGAGGCTGCTAAAATAGAAAATGACAGTGCTAAAAAAGGTCATGACACTGCTAAAATAAAAAATGACAGTGCTAAATAGTGTTGTTGCTGTTGTTGCTGTGTATGAAGCGAAGATGATGAAGTTTCAAATGATGACTGGAGTCTCTGCATAGTCTCACCATTATCTTCTTCATTATCACCTCCCATTTCTTTAATTCCAAACACTCTCATACACTTTATGGATCAAACTCCAGATCACAGAACCTAATCAAATACAAACTGAACAATACATCTCATCAACAACCAAATAATTCAACACACCGACATATCAATCAACAAAAATCGCGATCGATTTACCAATATACAGATTTAAAAAAAATACAAATTAACTTATAAATCCATTAAACTACTAGCATCCGAAGACACAACAAAAGGCGAATAAAACGCAGAAAGAAACGAGAAAAAGGTGGAGCTAATTTACCGGAATATTTTCTCCACGGTGGTGGTGGTTCAGCGAGAGTTTATCCACCCTTCTCCTCCACCTCCACCCGCGTCTCCTTCTTCATCTTGTTCAACGCCGCTGATATCTCCGCCTTTGCCGCCTTCATCATCTTCGCTTAACAGAATTGATAAATTACAGAAATAACCTCGATTCATTAAAAAGTTGATAATATTACAATATTGCCACCACATTTTTTTAAGTATATAGCATATCTTGGCCGTCCAAATATACCAGATCTATGACTCATATTGGTTCTCTGTTCTCACAGGAGGGTTTAGTTCTCACTTGATCCCATCTCTCTCTCTCTCTATATATATATATATATATTCAATTTCAATATATATATATATAGAGTTTTGTTATGCTGGGCGACTGGGATGCGCGTCTCTTGTGAGCGCCAGTGCCACGTCAGCTGAATTGTAATTTTTTTTTCTTTTCGAATTATGCACCTCTTTCTCACTAAATTCTCACATTTTTCTATTATTCATTTTCTCCTATGAGCACAGTACATCTCTCTCTACATCTCATCTTCTGCCATTCTCTCTACAACGAATCTTTAAAAAAATTCTTAATTGTTGTTTCTTTTGATGGGTTTTTGTTTCTCTCTTTCATTCTCTTTAATTTTCAATTAACCAGAATTAAAGGTTGACCAACTTAATGGGATGATTGATTTTGTTGTGGGCTCTCTCTCTCTCTCCCTCTAAGAAGTTTTCTAATGAGTTCAAAACTATCCACAATTTCAAAGAAAAAGATCGTGTAAAATCTTCCTTTCACGATTTAGGGAAACAAATTCAATTGGTTCAAGCTTTCTGGTTTGGTTTCGTTATTTCTGTATGATTTTCTTGGTCATTTATAAAGGGAGTTATTCTTGAATTTTGAATCAATACTGCTCTATAATAGTAACAAATTTAAGTAGGGATTTGTGTAGAAAATTTTCAAATTCTATTCAAAATTTCTTCGAGAAAATTTAATGTCAAATTGACTTGGTCCTTTTCTGCACAAAATCTTGAGAACCAAGGGCAGAGAGAGAGAGAGAGTAGCGGCACATGGAAAGTTAGAGAGAGAGGTAAGAGAAGAAGATGCCAATTGTAAAGAGGAGAGAGAGGTACCCAGTTGTTGCAGAGATGAAATTGTGGAGAAGGGGTGAAGAGAATATATGAATTTGGAGAGAGAGAGAGAGAAAGGGACAAAGTTGCAAGAGGGGAAGAAATAGAAAAGAAAATAATTTGGACATTAGGAGGCTAACAAAAATGAAAAATGAGAAGGGGCTGAACGACAATAGCAAAGGGAGAGAGAAAGAGAAGATGAGAAGTGAGAAGAGAAGTTGTAGAGAGAGGAATAGAAGTGAGAAGATAGAGAGACGTAGGAATGAAAAAATAAAAATTATATTAAAAAAATTTATCCACGTGGACTGGCGCTCAACCAGACGCTCATTATTGTAGCCCAGCATATCAAAACTATATATATATATATATATATATATATATATAGGGGAGGGTTACAATGCAAACCCTACCTAGTGTAGGAACTAGGAACTCATCTCACACCATACAATCAATAAAGATCTATGGTCCAGATTTGATTAAAAGGAGTGGTGGCAATTCTGTAATATTTGAAAAAAAATTCGCACGGGGTATTAACGTAATTTGGTAATTCTTATAAAAATCGCGGAGGATATTTGATAATATATCGTCATGCTAACGAAGTATTATCATCATACTAACGAAGCGTTATCTTTATGCTAATGAAAAATTTTCTTATATTGTTAACGAAAAATTAAATTCTAAAGTGTAATTATAAATTCTAATAGGATGAAATAAACCATAATTCAGATATAATAAACTTCAATGATCTAAAAATAGAATTAAATTCTAAAAATTAATTATAAACTACAATTGGATTGAATAAATCATAATAACAATATAAATATAAAACATTAGCATAATGATATTATTTAATCAGCATTACGAATAAACTATGTTAGCATACGACAATTCATCGTTAGCATAAGTTATAAACCATAAATGGATGAAGAAAACTCTAACTAATATATTCTAATTTGATGAAATAAATAATATATAATATTCAATTAGTAACTAAAACAAAAAAATTAAATCATAAAAAATAATTATAAGTCATAATTGAAATCTAATAAATCATAATAATAATATAAGTATGCGTACTACGTTAACATTATGATAATCATTCATTAGCATAATGAATGCAATATGTTAGCATATAGCAAATGCTTCGTTAGCATACGTTATCAACTTATCATAATGCTGACGAACCATCATTTAAAAGCTAACGAAAGTATTTTTGCGCTGGACACGAGTAAAAATGTATATTCTGTATTTTTCGTCTATATTTATTTGAATAAATATATCCATGACTGATCTTGAATTAAAGAGCATGAAAAGATCTTTAATTTGATATATTATTTACGTTAATCCTATTTGAAATGAGTGAGTTATGATCGTTCAAAGTTTTTAGGATTTTTTAAAAAAAAGTGACGACATCAGCTTTTTATGGGGATTTGACAACTATACCCCCACCTCCTTTTTTTTGCTTTGACTTTGACATTTAATCTCAGCCATTAGATCATCTAGGTGGACGGTATAAGATGGATTCCTAATTCCTACACCAGAAAAATGTGTATTTTTTATCCAACCCCTATATATATATATATATATATAGGATATGGATCATATGAGAACACTTTGTTGGTGTGAGAAATGAGAACACATCTTACACCATCCAATTTAATGATCCAATGGTTGAAATTTAAGGCGGCAATTTCGTAAATAATAGGGCAAAAAATAAAGGAATGAGGGCTATTTTCGTCCAAACCCATTAAAAATGATGATGTGAACAATTAAAAAAAAATCTTAAAAACTTTAACCGACCATAACTTGCTCGTTTTTAATCCAATGCACACAAAAAATATATCAAATTAAAGCTCTCTTCATGCTATTTCATTTAAGATGTCGAAAGACTATGTTTAGATGAAAAATATGAATGAAAAATAAAAAAGAAAATTTTTTACGTGTGCCCAGGTTGTAAATGCTTTCGTTAGCATATAATAATTTTTCGTCAGCATTATGATAGCATATGATAACGTATGCTAACGAAGCATTTGTCATATGCTAACATAATGCATTCGTTGTGCTAATAAAGAATTATCATAATGCTAATGTAGTATAAATTTATTATGGTTTATTAAATCTCAATTATGGTTTATTTAATCTCGATTATGGTTTATTCCATCTAATTATCATTATTTTTTTAAAATTTAATTTTTTGTTTATAGTTCTTAATTGATTATTATGGTTTATCCCATCCAATTATGGTTTATAACGTATGTTGACAGAGTACTGTCATATGCTAACATAGTGTATTCGCAATGCTGACGAAGCAAAACCATAATGCTAACGTAGTACAAATATATTATTATTATGATTTGTTCCAACTCATCTAGGGTTTACCACATCCAATCAATGTTTATTTCATCTAATTAGGTTTATTTCATCCAATTATGATTTTTTTCATTTAATTAGGGTTTATTAAATTAAATTAGGTTTATAATTAATTTTTAGAATATTTTTTTCGCTAACAATATTTGAAAACTTTAATTAACATACCTATAATGCTTCGTTAGCATGATGATAATACTTCGTTAGCATAATGATCTGTTATCAAATCCTTCGCGATTTTTATAAGAATTACCAAATTACGTTAATACCCCTGCGCGAAAAACTTTTCAGATATTATAGAATTGCCACCGCCTTTTTCATCAAATCTGGACCTTTGATTTTTTATGGATGTTTGGTGTGAGATGTGTTCTCATTTCTCACATAAGAGGGGTTGTTTTTATATAACCCCACCCATATTATTGATTATTTAGAGCGTAAAAGTGTGTTTACTTGATAATGTCGATAATCAGTCAACTTAATTCTTGCTAGAGAATTTTACTGAGAGTATATGAGGGCTAATGATAACACGTAATTAATTATAATAATTCATGCATAACTTAGCTAATTCTTGAATTGCAATGGAAACATTGTGGATAGATGAGCTCATCTTAAATCACTTCAATCCACGAAGTCGTACGTCATTTTTATCCTCCAGCTTTAAAGTTAATAAAGCAATTGTTGAAACATATGCGTTGATCTTTTTTATATGTAGGTAGAGGTAGTTTGGATCAAAATGATTAAACTAAGTATTTTTTTTTTTTTTTTACTCACACATCCAATCTGTGGTATTGTAACAGCTAAAAAAAGAAGTTAATGACCCAAATTCCTATCTTGAAAGTTCAATGTCAAAAGTTTCTTAGATATAATTATAAATTTAATATTTGTCTGGTTTAGATTTATTAAATTATAATCAACTAATGTGAGGGTTCTGTTTACAAAGAAATGCCAGACATCAAATTTAATTGCGATGAAATGTTCGAGGTAGCGCATTTTTCATAGGGTGTAAAAAGTAATGAAAATGTAATTTGAATGGTGCAAAATGCAAATTAAAAAAAACTAATTTTAGAGTAGATTGTGCAAAGAGGTGTGTAATTCAAGAATGTAAGTTGCTCACTACCCACAATATTATTGTGTCAAGAAAATAAAATGAAAAGGAAAGGGTACTGATCCAAATTCAAACATTTGTTTCTGGCTAAATATAGTATAAAATTGGCAAGCCCCGTATATCCAAATGGGATGTCATTACCAAAATAGTTGCCTTACTTTTTTTTTTTTGGGATGTCGAGGGTAACCCGCAGCCGCTACCGTGATGCGCATTGGGTAAACCTCGTCTCTGTGTAATAGCCTGCAAACCTACACAGGGGAGGTAAACCACACTTAGCAAACCAGGTGTGACAGACTCACACTTAGTGGTGTTGGTGGTGGGTCGAACTTGAGACCTTTGACCTCAAAAAACACCACTCCACCACTAGGCCATCCCCAAGGGGACAGTTGCCTTACTTTTTGACTTTTGCGCACGTACGTCTATGAGCAAAACACAGAAGCAAAGAATAATAACTAACATTAACGTGATAACACTAGTTTGTTTTTGGAAAGATGGATGATTAATTTATTATATGTGCACTCATCGAATATGGGACTTGATAATAATTTTAGATGAAAATGCTCTATGTATGAAATATATTATAATTGCATTTGATCGTGACCCTTATATTATCGAAACGTGAAACTATTTCAAACATTGGACGACGTCCACGTATCATTATTGTTAGATATATTTAAGGTGAGTCAGAAAGAAGAAGAGAACAAATATTTTCTCAAAGAACGAGAACAGCTAGCTATATAAAATCAAGAAAAACAACGACAACAAAACTAAACATGACAAAACGACCTCCTAGAGTAATATGCTAAAAGACTAAATAAACTGCCCTTTTTAAAACTAACTATATATATAAGTTAAGTAGCACAAATACTATTATTAATTTTGTAACAATTATAACCACGCTAAGATCCTATCAACTTTCTTACTAAGCCTTAAAACTGAAATAATTTAGAGATCTCGACTATCGTGGTCGTGGTATATTTTTCGAAAGAGATAAACTGCAACCCTTGCAAATTTAAGAGTAAAGCGTATATATTATAAAATAGGAATCAGAGTGCAATAATTTTAACGATCGCGACATAATCTCAGATGACTGAGCTATTACATATTTACATCATGTAGCTAAATATTACATCATGATTGAGTTATATATATGATGTGTGCACACACTTCAATATATAATTATATATGAATATAGTTCTTAAGTAACATAATTAATATGACTGATAAGAAGACAAATATAATATTAAGCAAACCCCATCTTCTATTAATCTATATATAGCTAGTAATCAACGGTACTTCTCGATCCTGCACGCAGCAACTCGCGATCTCCTGCATAAATTACAAAACAGAAAACAGTAGGAATTATATATATATAACGACTGACTAATTAAGTAGTCCTATATATATATATATATATATATATATATGTGCATGCATATATATTAACTAAACAGTAGGTAGGAACGTAACTTTTAAATAAAATTAACAAGACATATATATATACGCACAAGATTAATAAGGCAGACGGATGATGGCCAATGCCCGGTTGAAGTCCTCAGCAAAATCCTCCTCCAACCGACGGAGGTCTTCGTAAGTCGTAGTGCTGAAGAGGGTCTCCATGGATCTTCCCGAATTCAGAATATTGACCATCAAATGATTCATGTCGTTAATCATTGGCCTTGCGTTACCGCCCTCGTTTACAATCCGATTGATCATATCGTGCGTGGTCTCACCGGGGTGCAGCCTCTGGAGCACCCGAGCCACAGACGAGCTCCTGGTGTGAAAGAGATCTCGAGCAGTGATCATGTCGTTCACTGCTGCAGCATAACGGGGCATAGCAAACCCCACAGCACGTAGATCGTACACATGTAGTTCATTTAGAATGCTCTTTCGGATGTCTGAAGGGAGGTCGTCGAAGTTTGGAGGGATGTGGTTCATTTTGTTGAGCTATGCCTATGCATAGAGATAATAAATTGTATATACGTGGCTAGTGTTAGTGAATTATATTGAATTTAGAGACTTAGAGTTGGAGAATATATAGATGGGGATGGGATTAAGGAAGCTAGGTTTCTCAATTGTTTTGACAGTGACATAAAACTAAAAGACCAAATATGATCACTTCCATGCACATACGAAATGCTCAATTAATAGAAATTACATAGAATTTTTTCTCGCTAGCGATTAAGTGCTTGAACCGCTAAGTCATGATATGTGTATTAGTGTATATACTTAGGTACATATGACATGCACAAAATGAATGTAAAACTTTTGATTCAAATAGTATATCATTACCATTTACATTTACATATATCCAATGACAAATTATTTAATTAGTCTCAAATATCCCTTTTTGCTCAAACAGAAAAAAAAAATGGTCTCAAATACAAAATAATCAGGGCGTGTTAATTATATATCCCATATTTGAAACTATTTAATAGAGAGAATTTTTAGGATAATATTACCTATCGATCTGTCATAGAAATTGATACGTTTAGTGTTCTGATAGGATCCTCTATTCCACAATTAATGTTACAATCTGTGTTATATTATGTAAAAATTTATTATATTTACTAAAATTATAGTTATAATTACAATAAAAGGATTAAATATAAATAAATAATAATTATGATAAGTTTATTCTGGTAGAAGTTGGATTCTGTGTAAAAAGTTAATCACCCGTGTGGATTCTTTGTTAAAGAAAAAAAGGAAAATGACCCTAGTTTCTATCTTGAAAGATCGATTTCAAAACTTTCTTAGATATAATTTAAATTTTAATATTTTTTTGTTTTGTTTATTTTTTGGATTTATTAAATTATACTCTCCCATTTCACAATAAGTGTCATTCAAACATTTTAATTTTATTTCACAAAAAATGTCATTCTGCACGAGGTAAAAATTTCACATTTTTCGCATATTTGCTCCCATTTAATGCATTCAAACAATCATATTTAACTCATTTAATGTATTCACGTTAGGGTGTTTAAAGTAATTTGATTATCTAATTAATGTCTTTATTAATATGTGTGCATTCATCTAGAATGACACTTATTCAGGAGTGAGTAATTAACTAATGTGAGGGTACTATATATTTGCAAATAAATTAATGTCAAACATCCACTACAAAAAAATCGCGTTATAGCAACAGATTAGTCCATTGTTAGATTTTGATTTTCCGTCGTTAGAATGTTCTATCGACGGACTAACGACGGATTATTTTAGTCGGCATTATGTTTAACGATGGACTTCGGCGATCGTTACATTATTAACGATCGATTTAACGACAGACATATACGTCGTTAAATCAGTCCCCATTTCTATCGCGGGGAATTATTAACGACGGAAATATCGGTTGTTAATAATCTAACGACCAATATAATCCGTCGTTAAAAAGGTCAGATTTTTATTTATTTTTTAAAATTTTATTTTTAACGACGGACTAGTCCGTCGTTAGATTTTTTTTATTCTTAACGACGTATGAGTCCAGCGTTAGATTATATATATATATAATTTATTTATTTGAAAATATTTTATATTAAATAAAATAGATACAAATTATTATATAAATATTTAGTTGGAATAAGAGATTAAACATATAAAAATAGTTTTCCAAAACCATACATAACAAAACATAACAAGTTTAAAATCATAGATAATATCAAACATAAAAATAAAAATATCATCCACAATCAAAGACAAGTAAAAATATCCTACATGTCTGGAAGAGGCTGAGAAGATGACCCACTGGCGTCGGCGTCCCCAAACCGACGCTGCATCTGCTGGAAGAGAGCAAGCTGCTGATCCATCATCTCTTGGTGCTTCTACTCCCAGGTCTGCTCTCGCTACTGAAATCGCTCATCCTGTGTCTGCAGCTCCTGGATAGCGGCCTGAGAGTCATATTATTGAGAGCCCAATGAATCAGCACTACTACTCCTCTGACTAGGTCCGATATGGGCAGCAGCTCGATTACCCAACCCAAAGACGCGTTTATTCTCCACGCCCACAACATCGATATAGATCGATGTCGTGTCCGGCGGCACCTCAGATGAGTCGGGAGACACCTGACTCCTCTGCTCAATCGCCTCACGTACCTCGCCCTATATTTATTAAATAATTAAATAAACATAACATGTCATCTGAAATTAAAATACACTTACATCAAGTAAACATATAATTTGAATACACTTACAGCGATGCGCTTTGACTTCTGATCAGAGTAGTCAGCGTCACTGCTGCCATGCAGTTTCATAAAGGTCTCCCACCCCATCTCACCAGCCGCGAGACCCTTCTCTGACACCTAAATAATAAAACCAAGATATTAGTACTTATATAAAAATTAAACAAACATAATAATTAATTAACTTAAAAATAAATTATAATATTAAGAGTACGGACCAATGTTGCAGCATGCACATGAGCACATCGGGATCCGCCCTTGTGCTTCACTATGCCAGTACCAGGGCCATCCGGCTCAGATATTCTGTTCTTGCTTGAAATCTCAGCCTTCTTCGTGACCTCTGGCCTGTCCCAGTACGCCAGCCATGACTCCCAAGCATCCTGAGGAATGCACACGGGTCGACCCTCCCTCATCTGCTTCTTGAACGTGTACACCATGTCCTTGTACCTCAAAACCGTCTTAGCATTCCATAATGTAATACCCCAGAATTCTGAATAAGGTTTAGAGAAATGTTAATGATAAGTTAATTAATTAAAGAAGGAATTTAATTAAGATTAGCTAAGGTTGGATGTCAGTCACGACTTTAGGAGTCAGATCGCCCTTTTGAGAAATGTGATTTTAACTATTTTATGACCATCTGTGGTCTCGTTAGAAAGGTTTTAACTCAAGGAGTATGCCGGTGTTTTCGGATTTTAATTCTGAAGTCATTAGAGTTCCCGGTGATGAAAAACGCATTTAAAAGAAGAATGAATAGTAACTTTTGCGTGCGTTCGTGTTTTGAGAAATTTACGAAATCCTCCTCATTTATTCAAGTCCAGTTCTGTCAGGCCCCTCTTATGGGAAATGACTCAAGGATTCCGTTAGCGTTCACGGATTGACATTCTGAGGTCAATCGAACGCTCGGGAGCCAAATCTGTCAGTCTGAGTGAATAGTAAAAAGTAATTCCAAAAAGGGAATCTTTGCTCGTCTTCCTTCTAACGAACCTGTCTTCTTCACGAATCAAGTTGGTTCACTAGTGTTCGAGCTAACGAGTCTCCCGATATTTTTAGATTCCGCGTCTGAAGTCGTTTGGACCTCGATATCGAATAAAGCAGCTTTTAACCGAACCCGGGGTAACTTTTACAGTATTCCCGCACAGCAATGGCTTCCAAGGGAAGCCAAAGCTTTTCCTATATATAGGGGACCACCCCTTTAGCTTTTCTTGCTCACCTTACTCTTCCATTCACTTCTAAAAATCGAGAGGTGAAAAGCTTTGAAAGCCGAGAAGGTTCTGTCAAAATAAAAAAGTTCTTCGTGAGTGTTCTTCGAGACGACGAGCGGAGTGGCGTGGAAGGGATGCGGTGAGGGAATGTGCTAGGAGGCGCCATTGAAATCGTAGCAGGCGGCTTTGCCGCCGATGCGATTCGACGAGACGCCGGGCTAACCACATTCCCTCGACGCACCTGACCCCGTCCATTTTAGTTCGTCGGTCTCAATTCCATTTCTTTTTCGTCTTTAAATTTCCGCATTTACTTTCCGTTCTTTACGTTCTTCGCGTTCTTCATTATTTCTCGTCTAAAGTTACATTTCGATTTTTCTTGGAATTCCAAGATTATGACTTATGCGTTATATTTCTCATTCTAATTCCGTTATTGTTATTCTAAGAAGATTAACCTCATTATTCCGTTAAAAAAAATCCGTTCAAGCCATATTTAATTATTTTCGGAGGATTATCGTGTTATGCCGTCATAATGCCAAAATTATTTTTAAGTTAAAGCATATTGTTGCATGATAAATTCAAGCACGTTGTTTTGGAAAATTCCGGGTTTTGTGTTCTTCGCGTTCTTCGCGTTCGTCGAGAATCGACGAACACGAAGAACCCAGTTGAAGATCGCCCAGGAAGAGAGAGAAAAAGAGTCCCGCGACCGCGGGGGGTGCGCGGCCGCGTGACGCCTCCCTCGGCCCAGGACCCCGCGGGCGCGGGGCTGCGCGGGCGCGGGAGGTGCCGCAGGCGCGCGACGCTCCCTCCCTGTGTTGTCCGACGCTCGTCCTTCCGACTTTTCGAGTTCCTCTTCAAGTCATGTTTTTCCGAGTGATTCTCAAGCTTAAACTAAGAATATTTTTCGAGATTTCTCCGATTTATTTCGAGAAAATTATTAAAGATCTTTTCCGTCTAAAAATTTAGAAAAATCAAGTTGAGAAATTCCTTTAAATAAAATAAATCCTTTTCGGACCCTCATTAGGTCAAAGTCGTGCTATCCATATTAAGTCCTAGCTAAGGGGTTACTAGTTGAGTGTTATTTAATATCATGTTATCAGAAATCTTCGAAGAAGACTTCTAAGTCGATGATTCGACTTTTGTAGGAGGAATCGAGCCTCGGAGAAATACTAAGGAAGACCACCAGCTCGTTGCCTCGTCTTCCATTCCGTAATCAAGGTGGGTAAATCTATACTCATCTAAAGTTTGAGCTAATAAGCTCTAGAAGCATGTTAGGGCAAATGAGATATCCAATAAAGTATTTTTGCTCAGCCTGTTTGATCTCTGTACAAGGAAAGGAATAAATGTAGTTGTATGCGTGATTATGCTGAACTATTATTTGGGTTAGTAAAGAAAGTTAGTATAAGTTAAGTGAGCTCTCAAGTATGTTTAGATATGCTAGAATTGTTTATTTACAATTTATGCCAGCATGAAGTGTTTAGAATTGCTTTAATTGCAATCGATGTTTATCCGCGTTCATTTCCTTGTACTTGAATGTTTATGCTTTAATAAAGCTCGTATATTTAAGGTTCAAGGATTGCCTTGTTAGGGTAGCTTTACCCCCTCTGTAGGCCGAGATCATGTAGTGATAAGATATTAGCCTTAGACATTGTTCTAAGCTTGGTAATGTTAACAAGATTAGGAAGAGATGGACTTAGCATCCACTTAAGCAGGACTCGAGCTCAGAACTATTAAGGTAGTCGCTGAGGGGTTTCTCCCTCGCAAACTCATTCGGATATTTGAGGTAACCCTTCTTCTATCCTATGGCATGCCTAAGAGTACAGTTGACGACAGGTTTGAGCCAAGTTGGGCCAAAAAGAAAAGAAAATGTTTTACGGATACGGAGAGGGATTTTGCGTTTTGCTCTCCGTATACCGTCTATTAATTATTGGATATCTTAAAGGTTATTAAAGCATTTTCATTAAAACCCACTGAGTACATTAGTGCTCATGCCCCCTCTTTTCAAATGTTTTCAGGTTGAGATGCTGAGGATGCTGGTGGCTGTGAATGTGGGTTGGCTGCCAAGACTATTTTGCTATTATCTAATGTTTCTATGAAATCCCACTTTGTGATCCGTTACTCTGATACACTCATCTTCAATTCTGTTTAAGTCCTATTATGTTTAGCAAGACTCTATGAATAATCCCTTCAGAAACGATTCAATTCCTACAAAATGCATGTTATGTTTATCTCTGCTTTTGAGTATGATCTCCGTTCACCTGCAAAGAAGCCTAACAAGTTGGTATCCGATTAATAAGTCATTTTATTCCGCTTAATCATGTTTTCCTTCAATCCAAGTAAACCCGAGCATCACCATATAACTTCTAAGGCACGTCTTGATTCTTAAACTGCTTGGTAAATCCCCCACCTTTATTCGTTAATCTCTTAATAACACCCTGTCCCCACTCGTAAATCCCTATCTCGGGACCGGGCTGTTACAGTTGGTATCAGAGCAAGTTTGAAACTCTGCAGACCTGTCTCTTTGTTTGAAATAAGTCTATGTGAATATAAGTTGTTCTCTGATAAGTTAAAGCAGCAAGCCACAGCTCGCCATCACCCTCGCACTCTCAACCAAAAATCAAGGTATGATAGTATATAAATTTTGGATTTTGGATTCATGATTTTGGAATACAGGAAGGGAAAAGATTTGAGCAAGCATACCTGTTTTATGGACAAGAGAAAAACCGTGAGAATGAAATTCCAAGTAAAAGGTGTTCGGGTAAGATGATTTTCTAGATGGAAAGTTTGTGAAAAGATTTCTCGATTCCAAAATGACTTAAAAATCATCTCTCGAAATGTTGACTCAAAAGAAAAGGTAAACAATGTATGTTTAAAGAACTTTGGGCACCAAAATTTTTATAAAAGTTGTCAACTGCTTCATAAAATGGAATTAAGCATGCAAGATTAATCCAGACATTAGGAGGACCTTAGGTCTCCCTTTTTGAATCTAGACTGATTAAGCTATTCTCTTCTAGATGGTTAAGCGTCGTTCGACAGCTAGGAAGAGCGTGCCTCTTTTCCGCCCTATGCAAGAAAGAGTAGAGAGGTTCAGAAGAGAAACTTGGAATGGTAACGAACAGTTGCTGTCCTACATGGCAAGATACCTCAAAAGGTGAACTTGGGCAAATGGCTACGGAGGAGAGCCCGGGAGCGTATCCGACTTGGAAACGTGCATCCGCATGTGCGAGCATGCGCCACCTGCTTGGAGGCCTACAATGTACCGTATCCTGCAAAGCACGATCACCCTCGATCCCGAGACGTACGCTGAAATCGGAAATCTGACGGAATTCTCGTCAGCCTTAATGGCTCGTTGGGTATCGGAGTATGGCCACGTGCACGCCTTAGCCGAGCAGCAAGAAAATGAGCAAAATCCCTCTCTCGTGGTAGAGCTAGAATTGCAAAGGGCGACTCTCAACAGTCCCCCTGGATTTCAAGTGCCACGTCCTCACGACGAAGGAACCACAGGAGCAGGACCTTCAAATGCCCGAATCGTGAACCACATCGAATCCCTATTCTCCTGCACTCCTCAAGTGAACCAGTGGACCCCTGTGTCCGCTTCTCAAGGTCTGGGACAGTGTATGCCCCATCAGTATCCTGAAGGGAGCGTTCGCATGAGGACATTCAAGTTCACCATCCCGGAAATGGTTGATATCGGAGATGAAGAAGAAGAAGACGAGGACCCAGAAGAAGGCGAAGAGGAAGTAGGATCGCCATGCAAGGAGAAGGGTAAAAGCCCGGCTCATGATTAAGCATAGAAAATGAGGTGTAGGAGGTGTTGCTATTAGAACACCTAGATACCTAATCCATCTGTTTGCCTGTAATCTAATATCCGCTCTGACCAAGACTTTAATATGTAATAGATGCTTTAAGAATTCTAAACCCAATAGT
Source organism: Perilla frutescens (assembly GCA_026008535.1). Lineage (NCBI taxonomy): Eukaryota > Viridiplantae > Streptophyta > Magnoliopsida > Lamiales > Lamiaceae > Perilla > Perilla frutescens. The sequence continues at coordinate 39,796,290 of BRKX01000012.1, forward strand.
GGCAGTGAATTTTCCAAAGAGACTGCCCTATCTCGGTTGTAACCCATAATTTTATATATCGATGCCAAAGTCCTCTAAATGAGGTAATTTTCCCATCATGTTTGAATGATGCCTAAATTTCATTTTGTTTGATCTATCTTGTGCAATTAAAAGACCTTATCAAAAGGCATTCTTGTATTGTGTGAATTTGTTCAAACCTCGCTAATATTTAGTTCTTTAGAATGCCGCCTCGAAGACGTCAAGCCGAGAATGAGGATGAGAACGAACCTGAGCAAGCCCCAAACCTCGGTCCAAAAGCCGAAAGTGTGTTTCTCAAACACAACCCTCCATCGTTTAATGGTTTAGGAGATCCAATGGATGCCGAAAAATGGGTTCGCTCCTTAGAACGAATCTTCGATTTCATAGCTTGCACTGAAGGAGAAAAACTAAGTTGCGCTCTTTTCATGTTAACGGAGGATGCGGACTACTGGTGGGAGTCCGTGCGAAGGACCATAACCCCGGTTCAATGGGAAGACTATAGTTGGGAAGATTTCAAGCATGATCTGTATCAGAAGTATATCCCGGATTGTTACCGAGAGGCAAAGGAGATGGAGTTCTGGAATCTAAAGCAAAGGAATAAGACAGTGTCAGAATACAATAGAGAATTCAACCAGTTGTCAAGGCATGCTCCACATCTAGTGGACACAGACGGGAAGAAAACACGCAAGTTCAAGAAAGGACTCAGATCCGAGATTGGCATAGCCCTCGCTGGGCAAGAAGACATGTCTTATGCCCGAACCTTAGCCAAAGCATTGAGCATAGAAGCCATCCTTCCTCAGAAGATTCAACCCTCTCAGTCGTCTAATGATCCGAAGGGGAAAAGGAAATGGGAAGGAGGGAGAAGGGATGACAGAAGGAAGAAACCCCACTGGCAAAACCGAGAGTCAGGGGTGCCTCGAAATCAACTTAGCAACGCCCCTAGTTTTAGGCTATGTCAAAAGTGCGGAAGAATGCATCCTGGAGTTTGTCGAGCAAATCTAACTGGGTGCTACAACTATGGTGAGGAGGGGCACTTTAAAAGAGAATGTCCTAAAGGAAACAACCAACGATTCCAAACACCACAGCAACCCATGTACCCGCAACCACTTTAGCAACTTCCTGGAAACCAGCCAAGACTGCAGCAAGGAGGACCTCAGGGTCAAAGGCCGGGACTGAACCCGAGACCGAACCAAGGGCGAGACCAAAGGTTCAATCAAGGACAAAGGCCACCTCAGTCAGCTCGTACTTATGCTCTCAATCAGCAGCAAGCTGCTAAGGCCCCAGGTAATCTAGCAGGTATGATTACCCTCCTCGAGACGCCAGTTTTAGCTTTCTTTGACACAGGAGCATCGCATTCATTTATAGCTGAGTCTGTTTGTAAGAAACTGAAGATTGAACCTGAGGATGCTGAGAATGCTCTTGAAATAAGTATTCCCTCTGGAAAGAAAATGATGTCTAGGAAGGTCTGCTCTAACCTAGAATTGAACATAGAAGGGGAAAACTTTAAGTCAAATCTTTATGTGATAAAGATTCAGGACTTCGACATAATCCTAGGGATGGATTGGTTAGCCTCAGCTAATGCTTCCATAAGCTGCCCCGAGAGGGAGGTAACATTTCGACCACCCGGGAAACCCGAGGTGAAAATCTACGGATCAAGGTTGGGAACCAAAATCCCAATGATATCCGCCCTGAAGGCCACCAAGATGATAAGGAAGAACGACTGCCAAGCATTTTTAGTTAACCTAATAAGGAAAGAGGGAGGAGAGCTTTCCATCGAAGACGTTCCAGTCGTAAGAGAATATCCCGACGTATTCCCAAAGGAGCTGCCAGGACTACCTCCAGACAGGCAAGTGGAGTTCGCTATCAAGTTGGAACCAGGAGCCGCCCCAGTCTCAAAAGCCCCCTACAGAATGGCGCCTAAAGAGCTGCAAGAACTCAAAGTTCAACTGCAAGAGTTATTAGACCTAGGTTTTATCCAACCTAGTGTGTCGCCTTGGGGAGCCCCAATCTTGTTCGTAAAGAAAAAGGATGGCACGTTAAGAATGTGCATCGGCTATAGAGAGCTTAATAAGCTAACCATCAAGAATCGATACCCTCTCCCAAGAATAGACGATCTCTTCGATCAACTCAAGGGAGCAAGTGTCTTCTCCAAGATAGACTTAAGATCGGGGTACCATCAACTGAAGATCCGAAAGGAGGATATCCCTAAGACCGCTTTTAGAACTCGCTATGGGCACTACGAGTTTGTGGTAATGCCATTCGGATTAACCAACGCCCCAGCAGTGTTCATGGATTTAATGAACCGGGTTTTCCACCCGTACCTTGATAAGTTTGTCCTAGTTTTCATAGATGATATTCTCATCTACTCCAAGGATGAGGAAGAACATCAAGAGCACTTGAGAGTAGTGCTGGAAACCCTAAGAAGAGAAAAGCTTTATGCTAAGTTCAACAAATGTGAGTTTTGGCTTAAAGAAGTAACGTTTCTAGGTCATATAGTCTCGGTAGAAGGAATCAAGGTGGATCCGGCCAAGATTGAAGCTGTAAGCAACTGCAAGTCCCCAAGAAGTGTGAACGAGATAAGGAGTTTCCTAGGACTCCCTGGATACTATCGCAGATTCATTGAAGGATTCTCGACTATATCTAAGCCTATGACGCGACTGCTACAGAAGGATTCCAAGTTCAAGTGGACGCCTGAATGTGAGGAAAGTTTTCAAACCTTGAAGAAGATGCTAACCACAGCCCCTGTTTTAGCCATCCCCGAAGGGAATGAAGATTTCGTGATTTACGCAGACGCATCAAGTAAAGGATTAGGATGAGTACTAATGCAGAGATGAAAGGTAATTGCTTATGCTTCCAGACAGCTTAAGAATCACGAACAAAACTACCCGACGCATGACTTGGAGCTAGCAGCGGTCGTTCATGCGCTAAAGATTTGGAGGCACTATCTCTACGGAGCCAAGTGTGAGATCTTCTCAGATCACAAGAGTTTGAAGTATTTCTTCGAGCAAAAAGGTCTTAACATGAGACAAAGAAGATGGCTGGAACTCGTAAAAGACTATGACTGTACGATTCACTACCACCCAGGGAAAGCAAATGTAGTAGCAGATGCCCTAAGTAGAAAAGAGAATGCGGAGTTGGGATTCGTTTCAGCTCAGGAAGATCTTCATAATGAATTCGAGAAGTTAAAGATCGAGGTGCTAACACCACCCGAGACCATCCAAGCTCAAATTGCCGCGATAGTCGCTCAGCCCGACCTAAGGCAAAGGATAATTGAAGCCCAGAGAGGAGACGAATTTCTTGAAAAGAAAAGACTGGAAGCGTGAACTGATGACTCTCAAGAATTCGCGGAAGCCGCCGACAACGTACTCTTATTCAAAGGAAGGCTTTGTGTGCCTAGCAAAGGAGAACTAAAGGAGGAAATCATGTGCGAAGCACACGACACGCCATATACAGCATATCCCGGAAGCACCAAGATGTACCAAGACCTCAAGAGGAATTTCTGGTGGAACAACATGAAAATGGAGATAGCCGCCTTCGTGGAAAGGTGTCTGAGTTGTCAACAAGTGAAAGCTTTGCATCAAAAACCTTCTGGTTTGCTTCAACCCCTAGAAATCCCTGAATGGAAGTGGGATCATATCAACATGGACTTCGTCGTAGGTCTGCCAAGGTCCAAACGGGGAAATACCGCCATTTGGGTAATCATTGACCGATTGTCTAAATCGGCACACTTTGTTGCTGTTAGGATGACGGACGGACTAGATCAACTAGCCCAGTTGTATGTTAAGGAAATTGTGCGTTTGCATGGAGTGCCAGTCTCGATTACATCAGACCGTGATTCAAGATTTACATCAAGATTCTGGAAGAGCCTACAAGATGCAATGGGATCAAAGCTCAACTTTAGCACAGCATTCCATCCTCAAACGGATGGCCAATCTGAAAGGACCATCCAGATTCTAGAAGACATGCTTATAGGAGTCGTCCTCGATCAAGGAGGCAATTGGGAGGAGTTACTGCCTTTGGTAGAATTTGCCTATAACAACAGCTACCAGACATCGATCGGCATGGCCCCTTATGAAGCCCTTTATGGAAAGAAGTGTAGATCGCCCCTATATTGGGACGAGGTCGGAGAGAAAAGGATACTTGGACCCGAGATGGTCCAGGAGGCCGTCCAGAAAATCGAGCTCATTCGTCAACGCATCAAGGAAGCTCAGGATAGACAAAAGGCTTATGCAGATGAGAGAAGAACGAATCTCAGCTTCAACGTTCGAGATAAAGTGTTTTTGAAGGTGTCTCCATCAAAAGGAATAATTCGTTTTGGCAAACGAAGCAAATTAAGGCCCAGATTTATCGGACCTTTTGAGATTTTAGAAAAGGTGAATGAAATAGCCTACAGGTTGGCCTTACCACCCAACCTGAGTAACGTACATGACGTCTTTCATGTCTCAATGTTACGAAGGTACGTGTTTGACCCAAAACACGTGATTAGCAAAGAAGAGATAGTCCTGAATGAGGACTTAGCCTATGAAGAAAAGCCTCAAGCCATAGTAGATCGAAAAATTCAGAAGCTGAGAAATAAGGAGATCGACCTGGTGAAAGTAATCTGGAACCACCATGGTTCAGAGGAAGCAACTTGGGAGCTTGAATCTGAGCTGCTCAAGAAGTACCCTGATATCGCTTATCATGGTTAGTAAATTTCGGGATGAAATTTTATTTAAGGAGGGTAGGATGTAATACCCCAGAATTCTGAATAAGGTTTAGAGGAATGTTAATGATAAGTTAATTAATTAAAAAAGGAATTTAATTAAGATTAGCTAAGGTTGGATGTCAGTCACGACTTTAGGAGTCAGATTGCCCTTTTGAGAAATGTGATTTTAACTATTTTATGACCATCTGTGGTCTCGTTAGAAAAGTTTTAACTCAAGGAGTATGCCGGTGTTTTCGGATTTTAATTCTGAAGTCATTAGAGTTCCCGATGATGAAAAACGCATTTAAAAGAAGAATGAATAGTAACTTTTGCGTGCGTTCGTGTTTTGAGAAATTTACGAAATACTCCTCATTTATTCAAGTCCAGTTCTGTCAGGCCCCTCTTATGGGAAATGACTCAAGGATTCCGTTAGCATTCACGGATTGACATTCTGAGGTCAATCGAACGCTCGGGAGCCAAATCTGTCAGTCTGAGTGAATAGTAAAAAGTAATTCCAAAAAAGGAATCTTTGCTCGTCTTCCTTCTGACGAACCCGTCTTCTTCACGAATCAAGTTGGTTCACTAGTGTTCGAGCCAATGAGTCTCCCGGTATTTTTAGATTTCGCGTCTGAAGTCGATTGGACCTCGATATTGAATAAAGCAGCTTTTAACCGAACCCGGGGTAACTTTTGCAGTATTCCCGCACAGCAATGGCTTCCAAGGGAAGCCAAAGCTTTTCCTATATATAAGGGACCACCCCTTAAGCTTTTCTTGCTCACCTTACTCTTCCATTCACTTCTAAAAATCGAGAGGTGAAAAGCTTTGAAAGCCGAGAAGGTTCTGTCAAAATAAAAAGCGTTCTTCGTGAGTGTTCTTCGAGACGACGGGCGGAGTGGCGTGGAAGGGATGCGGTGAGGGAATGTGCTAGGAGGCGCCGTTGAAATCGTAGCAGGCGGCTCTGCCGCCGTTGCGATTCGACGATACGCCGAGCTAACCACATTCCCTCGACGCACTTGACCCCGTCCATTTTAGTTCGTCGGTCTCAATTCCATTTCTTTTTCGTCTTTAAATTTCCACATTTACTTTCCGTTCTTTACGTTCTTCGCGTTCTTCATTATTTCTCGTCTAAAGTTACATTTCGATTTTTGTTGGAATTCCAAGATTATGACTTATGCGTTATATTTCTCATTCTAATTCCGTTATTGTTATTCTAAGAAGATTAACCTCGTTATTCCGTTAAAAAAAATCCGTTCAAGCCATATTTAATTATTTTCGGAGGATTATCGTGTTATGCCGTTATAATGCCAAAATTATTTTTAAGTTAAAGCATGTTGTTGCATGATAAATTCAAACACGTTGTTTTGGAAAATTCCGGGTTTTGCGTTCTTCACGTTCTTCGCGTTCGTCGAGAATCGACGAACACGAAGAACCCAGTTGAAGATCGCCCAGGAAGAGAGAGAAAAAGAGTCACGCGACCGCGGGGGGTGCGCGGCCGCGCGACGCCTCCCTCGGCCCAGGACCCCGCGGGCGCGGAGGTTGCGCGGGCGCGGGGCTGCGCGGGTGCGGGAGGTGCCGCCGGCGCGTGACGCTCCCTCCCCGTGTTGTCCGACGCTCGTCCTTCCGACTTTTCGAGTTCCTCTTCAAGTCATGTTTTTCCGAGTGATTCTCAAGCTTAAACTAAGAATATTTTTCGAGATTTCTCCGATTTATTTTGAGAAAATTATTAAAGATCTTTTCCGTCTAAAAATTTAGAAAAATCAAGTCGAGAAATTCCTTTAAATAAAATAAATCCTTTTCGGACCCTCATTAGGTCAAAGTCGTGCTATCCATATTAAGTCCTAGCTAAGGGGTTACTAGTTGAGTGTTATTTAATATCATGTTATCAGAAATCTTCGAAGAAGACTTCTAAGTCGATGATTCGACTTTTGTAGGAGGAATCGAGCCTCGGAGAAATACTAAGGAAGACCACCAGCTCGTTGCCTCGTCTTCCATTCCGTAATCAAGGTGGGTAAATCTATACTCATCTAAAGTTTGAGCTAATAAGCTCTAGAAGCATGTTAGGGCAAATGAGATATCCAATAAAGTATTTTTACTCAGCCTGTTTGATCTCTGTACAAGGAAAGGAATAAATGTAGTTGTATGCGTGATTATGCTGAACTATTATTTGGGTTAGTAAAGAAAGTTAGTATAAGTTAAGTGAGCTCTCAAGTATGTTTAGATATGCTAGAATTGTTTATTTACAATTTATGCCAGCATGAAGTGTTTAGAATTACTTTAATTGCAATCGATGTTTATCCACGTTCATTTCCTTGTACTTGAATGTTTATGCTTTAATAAAGCTCGTATAGTTAAGGTTCAAGGATTGCCTTGTTAGGGTAGCTTTACCCCCTCTGTAGGCCGAGATCATGTAGTGATAAGATATTAGCCTTAGACATTGTTCTAAGCTTGGTAATGTTAACAAGATTAGGAAGAGATGGACTTAGCATCCACTTAAGCAGGACTCGAGCTCAGAACTATTAAGGTAGTCGCTGAGGGGTTTCTCCCTCGCAAACTCATTCGGATATCTGAGGTAACCCTTCTTCTATCCTATGGCATGCCTAAGGGTACAGTTGACGACAGGTTTGAGCCAAGTTTGGCCCAAAAGAAAAGAAAAGGTTTTACGGATACGGAGAGGGCTTTTGAGTTTTGCTCTCCGTATACCGTCTATTAATCATTGAATATCTTAAAGGTTATTAAAGCATTTTCATTAAAACCCACTGAGTACATTAGTGCTCATGCCCCCTCTTTTCAAATGTTTTCAGGTTGAGATGCTGAGGATGCTGGTGGCTGTGAATGTGGGTTGGCTGCCAAGACTATTTTGCTATTATCTAATGTTTCTATGAAATCCCACTTTGTGATCCGTTACTCTGATACACTCATCTTCAATTCTGTTTAAGTCCTATTATGTTTAGCAAGACTTTATGAATAATCCCCTCAGAAACGATTCAATTCCTACAAAATGCATGTTATGTTTATCTCTGCTTTTGAGTATGATCTTCGTTCACCTGCAAAGAAGCCTAACAAGTTGGTATCCGATTAATAAGTCGTTTTATTCCGCTTAATCATGTTTTCCTTCAATCTAAGTAAACCCGAGCATCACCATATAACTTCTAAGGCACGACTTGATTCTTAAACTGCTTGGTAAATCCCCCACCTTTATTCGTTAATCTCTTAATAACACCATGTCCCCACTCGTAAATCCCTATCTCGGGACCGGACTGTTACACATAATCCCTTTATCATAGGAGTGATAGCAGGATCCCAAGTGAACTCCTTCTGCACCAAGTTAAATAAACATATATCACACAACATATATATATAGTTTATTCAAATACAATTTTATATACATAAGACATACCTTGAACTCCTCAAAATATCACTGCCTAACATTCGTTGGTACCAACTTCCATGAATAGCCAGTCGGATGCATATATCTCTTAAATGCCGCAGTGATAGCACTCGACACCTCATGAGCCGACATCATCACACTTTATAGCCCGTCGGCCAGTAGGATGGACAACATGTCCTACAGAAGAAACCTCCAAATCTAACCCTCCAACTCCACCACTAAGTCCGGCGGATGACGATGGAGATACTGCAGAGGCTCTGTTGGAGCCTCGTGAAGGACAACTACCACCTCTAGCTGACATCTAAAAAATTAAACAAGTATGCTTAATAAACAAATACAACACAATGAAATAAATTATGTTATTGCTAATTATGCAAATAAACCTCACACTAATCATCACAATCACTATCATGATTATCATCATCGCTAATATTGTTATCATCTGAGACGTTAATGTCTTCATCATCATCGTCATCATTTTCTTCTTCTTTAATATCAATCAAACAACCATTTAGATGAATTGGTAACGGGTCATCATCTATCACAGGAGAACGCATATTATCTACCACCGGGCCACAATTCTTTATCTGCAGCCCTCAACATATCGTAAAAGTGTTGTGCATCAGGATTCGGGGTCTCTTCATCATAATCCGAGGCGTTTATGTTGTATTGTGGACCAGCAGCATCCATCACCACCAAATGATACGAATTTACACATTCATCATCGACCATATCCCGCTCAATACGCTCGGTCTATTAATTTTCCCTTGAAATGTCCAAGTATCGTAATTTCAAATGAATCCGTGTTTCGCAATGTGGAGTCGAATGATATACGGTTCTTGAAATGGAATATTCTTATATTTACGACATAGACACTTAATTTTATCTCTATCCATGAAGGCAGGTTGGCTACAAGCAAACTCGATAAAAGATTCAAGTCCGTTCAGAAAGTCTGGATTTAAAGCACCATCGCCAAGATAGCGCCGATACATCCATTGATGATCTAGAATCACTGTAGCGCTGAATCTATAAAATTTCATCGTTAAGAATAAATAAGTTATTCAGTAAAAATTTGGGTAGCATCTATGTGAAAATCCTAGTCTCAAATTCTCGACTCTACGCTAATTGATCTATGTTCATCTAATTAACCAAACCAACAAAAATAAACAACACCACAATGAAATTTAATTCAAAAATTACATAAGTAAGCAATTCAGTAAAAATTTAGGCAGCACCTATGTGAAAATCCTAATCCCAAGTTCTCGACTATGTAAAAATCCTAATCCCAAGTTCTCGACTCTACGCTAATTGATTTATGTTCATCTGATTAACCAAACCAACAAAAATAAACAACACCACAATGAAATTTAATTCAAAAATTACATAAGTAAGCAATTCAGTAAAAATTTAGGCAGCACCTATGTGAAAATTCTAATCTCAAGTTCTCGACTCTACGCTAATTGATCTATGTTCATCTAATCAAATTCTACCAACCAAAACCAACAATTTATATTTACAATCTAGAGGGATCCAGAGGCCCTCGTCCCATACAAACTAAACAAGTAATAAAGAGAGATCCAGGGACTCTCGTCTCATACAAATTTAAACAAGTAATAAAGAGGGATTCAGAGGCCCTCGTCCCAGACAAATTTAAAATTCATTGTTTTTATAAAATTCAAAATATTTTATTTACTTTCAAACTATGCAAGCCTAATGCTACAATTCATGCGGTGACACAAATATCCCAACTCTACCTATCTACTACCCTAGTAATGCAATTCCACCTATAATTTCAATAATTACTCGATCCACCTACAAATTAATTAATTAATTAATTAATTAAACTCTATGTGCAGCTAAAAACTTAAGGGTAATATATTGAATATCAATCGAGATTTGAGTTCCTTTGGTTTGTTTTAAATATTGAATTGTTTGCCGCTTTGACAAATAAGAAGAGACAAGTGTATTTTTTTAAATGGGCAGAATTTGGTATTTTTTTTAACTTACAATCGAGTTGCATCATGAAATAAAATAAGGCCAAGATCATGCACAATTTTTGGGACCAATACCTTAACTATGTTTCAATTTTATTTTCATGATTTTTTTTATTAAATTAAATGTTTTGTTTCTACTACTATAATTTTATTTCCCTTTTGAGAAACCTGTTTTGAAATTAATATTTGTATTTTTCAAATTGATAATAAGAAGAAAATAAAATTGTGTAAAATAAGTTGATGCTAGATCATGGTGTTGCATCCCTTATTTGGCCTCACGTACCCTCTTCATCGATCATAACAAATTGCAAAAATAGGGATTAATTGGAGATTCTTGTATTTGTGTATCCATAAAAATTATGGTAACATAACAACACAGAAAAGTTCACACTATATATATACCAAGAATAAATCATGTGTATAGAAACAAAAAGTTGTGAACGAAATTAAAGTTCACACATATCTTGGAATGAAACAGCAGTGAGAGGGAGAGAGAGAGAGAGACAGACCTGAAGAGAGAGAGAGAGAGGTGAGGCTGTGCAGTCGGCGGCGGCAGAGGCGAGGCAGAGAGAGAGAGAGACCTGTCGGGATTTGTTCTACGGTCGGCGGCATGCTGTCGGGAGGCGGCGTGCAGTCGGCGGCGAGGCAGAGAGAGAGAGAGGCAGTTAGAGAGAGAGAGACCTGTCGGGAGGCGGCGTGCGGTCGGCAGTGGCGCGGTTGTCATCGGCGGAGGCTGTTCGCGGCGGAGGCTAGGGTTTTTTACGATTTGGGGAAATCAGAAATGAAAGTGAAGAAGCCCGTTTATTTTTTCATATCATGAATTTAACGACGGATGGTATCCGTCGTTACATTAAATCTTTATTAAAAAAAATTAAAAAATAAATTTTAATGACGGATACTATCCGTCGTTAAATTAAATCTGAATTAATAAAATTTAATTAAAATATTAACGACGAATACTGTCCATCATTACATTTATTTTGAATTATTAAAATTAAAATCAAAAAATTAACGACGGATTATATCCATCGTTAAATTTAAATATAATCAATAATCAGAAAAATCGAATATTAACGATGGATACCGTCCGTCATTACATTTATTCTGAATTAATAAAAATTAAAACCAAAAAATTAATGACGGATCATATTCGTCGTTACATTTAATATAAATTAATTATTAGAAAAATTGAATATTAACGACGGATTATGTCCGTCATTAGTATTAACGACGATCCATCCATCTTTAATCCGTCGTTAAACCTACGCGCGAAAATTTTCTGCAATTTTTTATGCCTAGAAAGTTTAGTGACGGCGAGTCCGTCGCAAATCAATCGTAACTAACGACGGACAGGTATTCGTCTCTAAAATCCGTCGCTATGTCGTGATTTTTTTGTAGTAATCAAATTTAATTGAGATTAAATGTTTGTGGATGTATTTTTCTTAGGGTGCAACTTGCAATGAAAAATGTAATTTGAATTGTGCGAAATGCAAATTTTGATTTAGAGTGGATTTTGCAAAAGAGGTGTAATACAAGAATGTAAGTTGCTAATTACCCACAATATTGTTGTGTCGAGAAAAGAAAAAGAAATGGGGCACACTTGTGTTAGACAGTTTAACGGATCTCTTGCGTTAAACGAATATTATTTGACCCAACAAAGTGGTCTCCCCTCCTTTTTCCTTTTCTTTTTGATTTTTATTTTAGTGGTCTCCCTCCCCTTCCTCTCTTTTCTTTTATTTTCAATTTTTTTTTTCAATTTTTAATTTCTTCTTTTTTTAAAAAAAATATGTATTTAATTTGTTTCTGGCGAATTTTTTAATTTTTTTTCCGGTTTTCTTTTTTTTTCCAACAAAATTTATACCCTAAAATAAAATTAGTGAAATCTAAAATTAAAACGAATTGATATAATTTGTTTGAAATAAATATAAATTTATACCCTAAAATGAAATTAATAAATCCTAAAAAAGCACAAAATAAAACCCTAAAAACATCCAAAAAAAAAAACCCTAAAAAATCCTAAAAACACCCCCCAAAAAACTCTAAAAAATACAACAAAACACCCCCCCCCCACCCCAAATCTTAAAAAATACAATAAAAAACCCTAAAAAACACAAAATAAATATCTAAAAGCACCCCCAAAACGCGCTCGATAATTACTTTTTTTGAAATAAATAATATACCCTAAAAAAAGGGAAAGAAGAAAGGGAAAATAAACGAAAAAAAGAAGAAAAAAAGCAAAACTCGCGCTGCCAAAAAAAAAAAAAAAAAAAACTGGACCGACGCGTGAGATACACGCACCGCGCATGGGGGCACGTGTATTTCACACGTCTGCGCGTGGAAACGGGTTTTGGGCAGGTTTTGAGTGGGTTTGAGTATTATTTGACCCGTCTAACGGCACCCGTTTAAAGTAAGAGACCCGTTATACGATCTACACAAGTATTTGTCAAAAGAAATATATAAAATTGGTAAGCCCCATATATCCAAATTCAAACATTTTTTTAGAAGACAAATTCAAACATTTGTTTCTGCTACAACCGCGTCATTTTATGTGCAAATATATAAGAAATATATAAAATTGGTAATCCCCATATATCCAAATGGGATGTTAATACCCAATTAAAATGGGTTTATATAAACATATATATGATAATTGATACACCACTCCATCTAATTGCCATACTTTTTTTTTACTTTTGCGCACGTAGATCTATACTTGTCCTCTATTTATATTTTCTAAACTTGGAAATTAGAATATTAAAATTAAGTTCAAGCCCAAAATTCCCCCGCACCCCCACCCCCACCCCCAATCCCAATTTTTTTATTATATATCTAATTTATAATTGAGTTACAATTAAAGTGAGTTTGGGTACTTTCAGACGTCATAGCTAGTATTCACTTTATATATTGAGCTAAAATTGACAATTGATCCCAAAAAAAAAAAAAATCAAACCATGTTGCGTCGACAGAAGGAAAAAAAAGTGATTCTATTCACCCATTATTCTGGCCACAACCTCAAATTAATTGAAATTCAAATAATATTATTTTATTGGATATTTTTACCCTTAAATTCCCACCTATTTAAAAAACCATTGCAAAATCAAATAAAGCCCCCAATATTTATCCCCACTCTCCGTAAAAAAATAAATACTGAAAACGAAGGAATGTCGCTAGAATCATTTAATTTCATCATATTTCACCAAGCAAATAGAATAATATATCAAACTATTGAGTTTCTTTCAATACCAGAGTTGTAATAAACTTTAAAAAAAAAAACTAAAACTAAAACTGGGTATTCAACAACATTAATTTGACTAAATTATTTTGTGTTTGAATCCATTTGTTCAAAAGATGTAATTTACAAAGCATATGAAAATACATATGATCCATTTAATTATCCTGAGAAGTTTGAAATCAAGATTCATAAAATATACTAGTTTATTCCACGATGAGACTCTACATATATTTAGCCCCAAAACTATGTTACAACGGGACTGAAATTTTCATTTGACCGTGACAAAAATTCAAGCATTCAAAAATCGTGAAATAATTTCATATTAATTACGCCTAAAATTTAACTGAAATAATTTAGAGGTCTCGACTCTCATGCATGCATGGTACATTTTTCCAAAGAAAAACCGCAACCCTTGCAAACTTAGAAGTAAACCGTATATTATATAAATAGGAATGAGAATGCAATAATTTTAATTAACAAACGACATATATAATCTCAAATTCACATCCTCAATAAAAATATAAAATCTTAAAATACATTAGTGGGCCCCACAAGACGATGCCTTATAATACCTCGTTCTTGATTCAACTCAAAGTTTGCATTACGGAACTCTGTGCTGTTGAAGAAATATTTGAGATCACTGATTCCGTAGTCAAGTGCCTGCAATTGTATTCCACATATTCTTACCTCAACTTCCATTTTACTTATTAATCAACAACTTCAAAAGCATAAACACAAGAATAAAACTACCTTTCTTTGCAGTTCTTCCACTTTCACATCAACATGAGAGAGGTTTGCAGTTGAAGCAGTCACATATTCTTCAAACTGAAGGGTATCCTTCACAAGCCCTCTAAGAAGGTGCAAAACAATGCCGTTGAAATCCTTTTTGAATATCATATATCTTTTGAAGCTCTGCAAAAAGTTTTCAACCATTTTCAATTCATAGTTCATAGGCTTTCCTCCAAAGGATATAAATCCAGGCACCCAAGATTATCAACATTATGTTTTGAAAAGATAACAGTAGATTGACAAGTACCTTGTGCAGGGATTTCTGCACACCGAGCTTTTGAGTTGAGAGAAATGAATCAAGAAGAACTCGAATGGCCGTGTCCACATCCTCTTGAATGACATGATGTCTGAGGTGCATTCTAGCATGGGCTTCAGACATCCGTATCATCGACTCTATGTGTCTCACTGCGATAGGAACCCCTTGTCCATGCTACAAAAGCATAAACAAAATAAGGAAAAAAAAAACCACCATTTCAGTAATCAATCTGAAGAGACTCATGTGAAAATTATCTCATGAGGAGATTATATATCTTACTGATGATTCTCTTCGTAGTTCAGCATAAACCTGCGTAAGCTTGTCTAAATCTGCATCATGCAACCTTGGAAACACGTTAAGTTTGGCATATGTTATGTATTTCTTTAGCAACTCCTGGGAAATTATCTACAGAAAAAGAGGTATATATTACTATTCCCAACCGGATCGCATAATATATTATGAGAGAGTAACAAGAGATTAGAATTAAGACCTCTGGATCTGTTTGTCCTGCTGAAGCAGGAATTTCATGCTGCGAATTGTTCAAAGGCATATCATTGAAGTTGGCACCTTTGGCCTGTGATTTGTTGTGACTATCAACTACAAATTGAGCCAGCATCTCGTCATTTACAGGGTCAACCATATCCTGTATGTATCATATAAAGATCTACTAAAATACTACAATAACAAGAAAGCTATTAGACTAACACAAAATTCAAATATAGAATAAACCTTTACAACACAGAGAATATCAAAGCGGGAAACAATTGGATCAGTGAGTTCCACATTTTGCGAAAATGTCTTTGAGGAATCATATCTGTAGAAAATTTACCACAAAATATCAACAACGGTTCTGGAACAGAAAATTAAAACGAAAAGCTGATTCACTGAAACAGTCACACCGTGCATTTCGAATCAATTGTACTCTGTTTTTCTTCAATAGTAGATAGTATAGAAATGAAAAGAAAATATAAACAGTTATGGTGCAAAAAGTCTGCCATAATTATGAATACAGGTGCATTTTGTTAGGCCATAAAGAACCCAAAAAAAAATTCCTTCAAGGTAGGATTAATAATAAATGTCTAGACTTGAACTATATACACACCTTCCTCCAATAGGGTTTGCAGCAGCAATTACAGAACAGCGGGCCTGAAGAGATGTGACTATCCCAGCTTTGGATATGCTAATACTCTGCTGCTCCATTGCTTCATGAATGCTTACTCTGAATGGTTAAGATGCTTATAATGAGTGTCATGTACAGATCAAGCAGGCAAGCATTTGAAATATAACTACCAACCTGTCCTGATCATTCATTTTGTCAAACTCATCAATAAGACATACGCCTCTATCAGCCAAAACAAGTGCACCTCCTTCTAGAGTCCATTCCCGCGTGATTGGATCCTTGTGAACTGCAGCAGTGAGTCCTACAGCGGAAGCTCCTTTTCCAGTAGTGTAGACGGCCCTTTGTCCAGTCTTCTCAACATACCTAATAAGTTTATCAACCAATGTTAGATTGTGTATCACACAAAAGCAAGACCTCCAAATAGACACCAATATTAGCTGCATTACTCTCTTTCTTAAAAAAAAAAACCTGCATTACTCTCAACTCCTGCAACTGAAACATACTAAAAAGTACTACTTACTTTAGGAACTGTGACTTGGAAGTTCCAGGGTCACCGAGCAGGAGCACATTTATATCACCTCGCAGACGGTGTTTTCCTTCAACATTCTTTTCTTGGCCACCAAACATGGCAAGAGCTATTGCAGTCTTTATGTCCTCATGACCATAGATGGATGGGGCTATTGACTTGATAATCTGAATTATTGAAAAGGATGAACCAAAAGGTAAAGAAACATGTTGAAAACCAATTAGATGGGCAAAACAGTCAGTTAATTAACACTGGATATACCCTTTCTCCAATTCTCGAGTCTTTTGCCAACTTCTCAATATCTTCTTTGTCTTCTTGGGTCAGCTTGTAAGCTGAAAAGAGGTCCTGTTTCTTGGCGACATAATTTGCTTCAACAACAGTGGCAAAGACAGGAAACCCATTCTTTGTATTTAAAGACAGGACAAAGTTGTTGGTATATATGCCTGTCACCTCCTGGATTGTAGAAAACGGTGCATTATTATGAGTCTCAACATAAGGGAATATAAAAAAGCTAGAGTTGGAGATGCAAAGATTTACTATCTCTTCTCCAGGTCGGGCACAATCAATGAGATCATTCAAGAGTATCACTTCCTTGTATCTTGGTAGCCGACCAGCAGGAACAATTCCAGGGCTTTCTTGAAGAGTAAGTTTCTGGTAGTTCCTATATATTGTCTGTAGCAGAAAACAAAAAAAAAAACTTTCTTAGCTGAGATCTCAGTAGCATTCAACAGAACAAGGAGCAGGAGAAATATTTACCTGTTCAATGTTAATGGTAAATGGTCCTTTTGATTGACACTCTGGACAAGAACCAACCTTTACCTCTGCATATGAATTCTGGACAAAAGGCCCTAGAATTGCTCCACATTTATTACAATCATATTTTACTTGCTGCAGTTGGGGAAAGACACCAGAGCGTCGAGTGACAACTCCACCGATACGAATCATGGTGTTCAAATGCATCTGCCTGCAGAACATAAATGGAAAGCACATCCTGGTTATCTCACAAACCACACACAAAATCATACCTTGATTCAAATGCATTACCTTATGTTTCGTATCTGATCATACAATGGAAAGTTAGTGATGCGCACGTAGATTTTTTGATGGATTTTCTTGTAATTAGGGAAAAAGTCAAAAACAAGCTTATTGGCAATTTCTTCCATAACCTCAAGGACAGGTTGTGGCGCTTCCGCAAGGCAGATTGCAATGTCACGATGTACACTGGTGAATTGTGGCATATGTGTGTAAACAATCTCAAGGCTACACTTGTTAACTGCAAGAAGAATCAGCAAGTTAATACAGGAATGGATGAATGAACTTTCCCCTATAGTACATTGCTGACTGCAACACATCATGGAGTTTTCTTACCTGAGACCATTTCATTGATCTGCCTTAGATATTCAAACTCTTCATTATCACTCTTTAGATTGACATATGTGAGCAAAAACTGCTTGAATTTCTGGCCAATGATACGCCTCACTTCATCTCTAGTAACCTTCTCCTTGAGGGGTCCCTGAAATCTATACAACATTGACTGGAGTTCGTTGTTCTCTTCATCCTATGAAACAACCAACTGTTGTGGTGAAATATATAATGAAAATTAACATGTCAAGAGAACTTCTAAGGGAAATCCATACATCGTCGTCGTAGGGGTCATCATCTGTCCGATCAGTCATGGGAACTTCATCCCTGGAGTTGGCCATTCCATCAGTATCATCCATACTTCCAGGAGTAGCTGGATGCCTAAATTCAGCTCTGCTTCGTTTTGATGGCCTGTAGCTTTCACCATCACTATCTGCAATACAAAATTCACCATTGTCGCATTGTTCTACTAATACTAAGAAAAATAATTCCATTAAATCATTCTTGCTGTTTTAGTAATCACAATTCACAGCACATTTAGATTATAAAACTCCCTCTATTTTGAATTGCTATACAATCTAAACGTATGATGATGCACATTAAATATTAATTTCACCGAGCAGAAAGTAGAAACGGCTTATTAGAATAAAAAAAACAACCAAAATTGAGACATCAAATGATGGAAAAGGGAAAATAAATTTAAAACGGACCTTCATCGTGAAGAAGTTGCGGAAGCTTGCGCTGAGAAACACGAGCTTCTTTGGTGTCAAGTTCAAGCTCAGCGGCTCTGTGGTCGGCCATAATCTGATCCATATCCCTCTCGACCTCCTCTGAATCATCAATCCCCGAGGCTTCGTATCGGTCCTGCTCGCCCATCTCCCGATAATCACTACAACCATTTGCATCTCCATTAGTCGAAACTTAAGAATATAGAGGAATGTGACGATGAATGAAAGACTACTTACTCCATGAAATCGTTGTTGAAGAGATCCTCTCCCTCTGCCTCGTCGTCATCGGTGTAATTCTGGCTGGTGTTGAATGGAAGCTGATCGGTGTTGAAATCAGCGGAAGTCGGAGAATTGGGTGTGGAGGGAGGAATCCCGTTCTCCGCCGCGCTGTCGCCTCCCGATCTGGGTAAATCGCCTTCTCCCGCCATCGTCCCACTGCAGAAGTCTCTGTTTCACGGTGTGTGAGAAGAGTCGAAACGGTTTACAATTAGGGGCACCCACGTTTCCCCTTATTCCATTTGTTTGGCGGCAACTTTCGCGCCAACATGTAATCTCTCTCTCTATATATATATATATAGGGATGGGATCTGGTGAGAACCGGTCGCTAGGTGAGAACCGGGAACCGATTCTATCCGTTCATCCTGCAAAATCAACGCCCCAGATTCATCCAGATTTTCGGTAGCATTTTTGTAATTATCGCAAAAATCTTCAATTCGCGCGTCTCATTAAGGGCAAAATCGGAAAAAAAAAAATTCTGTCAACATTAGCCTCTTTTTCGTGAAGAACTGAACTCAGAAACTGCCCAGATTCAATTTTAGCCTCCTACTTCACTCATTTTAGCCTCATGCATTTCTCATTTTAGCATGTGTTAGATAAATAAAAATGGAACGATGATTTCATTGGAATGAAACGCAATACACCCTATTTGGGGTCAGTGAACCCTAATGTGAATCTCATAATTACTAATTGGGATCAGATAAGCCCTAATCGGAACGTAATAAATCCTAATTACTGAACTAAGAAACTGCCCAGATTTAATTTTAGCCTCCTACTTCACTCATTTTAGCCTCATGCATTTCTCATTTTAGCATGTGTTGATAAACAAAAATGGAACGATGATTTCATTGGAATGAAACGCAATACACCTTATTTGGGGACAATGAACCCTAATGTGAATCTCATAATTATTAGTCGGGATCAGATGAGCCCTAATCAGAACGTAATAAACCCTAATTACTGAACTCAGAAACTGCCCATATTCAATTTTAGCCTCCTACTTCACTCATTTTAGCCTCATGCATTTCTCATTTTAGCATGTGTTGATAAACAAAATGGAACGATGATTTCATTGGAATGAAACGCAATACACCCTATTTGGGGACAGTGAACCCTAATGTGAATCTCATAATTACTAGTCGGGATCAGATGAACCCTAATCGGAACGTAATAAACCCTAATTACTGAACTCAGAAACTGCCCATATTCAATTTTAGCTTCCTACTTCACTCATTTTAGCCTCATGCATTTCTCATTTTAGCATGTGTTGATAAAAAAAAATGGAACGATGATTTCATTGGAATGAAACGCAATACACCCTATTTGGGGACAGTGAACCCTAATGTGAATCTCATAATTACTAGTTGGAATAAGATGAGCCCTAATCGGGATGTAATAAACCCTAATTGGGAACGGTGGACCCTAGTAGAAAATGTCACATCAATTTTAGCCTCCTACTTCGATCATTTTAGCCTCATATGATTCTCATTTTAGCATGTGTTGATAAACAAAATATGGAACGGTGATTTCATTGCAATGAAACACAATACACCCTTTATGGGGACAGTGAATCCCTACTGGGAATCTCAGAATTACTAGTTGGGATCATATGAGCCCTAATTGGAACGTAATAAACCCTAATTGGGAAAATGTCACATCAAATTTAGCCTCCTACTTCAATCATTTTAGCCTCATGCATTTCTCATTTTAGCAACTTCTGATAAACAAAATATGCAGTGGGAATCTGACAAGATATTTAACCTCATGCTTCCGTTATTTTATCATCATATTCTAAACAGTAACCGTAGTTAATAAAACTTAATAATAATATAATTACTGCAAAGAAAATGTCATAAACACTTTTATTAAAAATCATATATATTCTTAAAAATGAATGTGTTGAAAACAATTCACAAGCATGGTAAAACATGATATTAAACTATGCACAATCGCTATAATAACATCAAGCTGGACAGTTCCTAGCATCATGATCTAACAACTTGTAGCAATTGCTGCATATTCTGAGTGGCTTGTTCTCCTTTCTCTTCGTTGCCTCCTTCTTAGATATCAAACGACTGTCGTTATCTTTTGTTTTAACTGGAATAGGTAGATGAACAACAACTTCAAAAGGGACACGTAAACCGTAGAATTGCTCAAACATCATCGTCTTGCTATGTGAAGTAGAACCCTCCATATCACCGTGTGAGTAATCTTACTATGATCACTTCAAACAAAAGAAGCTGACACATTAAAATCAAAAAATTATAAACTGAACAAGGTAAAATAATAATACAATCACATCAAGAGATGTTCAGACACACAAATTGATTTTTAGCATTAGGTATGTACCATTCTAGCATCATGCAACATGCATTTTAGCACCAAAGTATTCTAATATTTACATGGTATCTATAACATTGTGTAGCCGAGTCACAAAAAAACACACACGCACAAAAGAAAAAAAAAAGCAAAGCATGGTTTGTATGGCATGTTTCACAGAGAGCAGTAGAAATAATAACATTAAACCAGCATGTTATCATGCTAAAATATATGTGACGACAGGCTAAAACGACTACATTAATAGGCTAAAACATATGTGACGATAGGCTAAAATGAATACATTAACATGCTAAAACTAATAAACAGATCAAATTAATACATATTCTGTATATTCTCGTACATACTAAACCCTAGAATTCCTAACAATTAGAAAATAACTGATATTTTTCTAAAAAAAAAATGATACAACCCAGATTTGAACGACAAAGATCAAATCAATTAAAAATATCGAATATTCGTAACAAAACGATGAAGCCATAAATTAAAATAAGATGAGAAATAAAAATCACAAGAAGAAACGAGAAACAAATCGACATACCAAATTGCTAAAATAAATTGAAAAAAAACACATACATGGAGTCACTGTACAAAAACAGCACCGCCGATGAACTCTACGAATCACAGGATCGAATCCTCGCGATAAAAAGAAAGCAGATGTTGAAAAATAATGAGAAATCAAAAGGGAAGAAGAAGAAGAAGAATAAGAAGAAGAAGAAGAAGAAAAAGAGCGACGTAAATCAGCGAGAGAGTGAGAGAAAAGGGGAAAAAATCTGAAGAAGGAAAGTTGAAGATCTGAATTACTATATTGTCCCCCTTCATCAAACTTGCCAAATATTACAATTATGCCACCGCCCCATTCACTTAATCTGAGCCGTCCAAATTAAACCAATGAAGGGATATGATTGGTTCCTAGTTTCCACCTAGGGAAAGGGTTCTCATTTGATCTCTTCCCTATATATATATATAATAACACACTTCTAACCTATTTTTTTTTCTCCCATTGCAAAATTTATTTATGGAAATGTAAAATTTTAATTATTATGGAAATGGGAATTCAATTATCTATTAAAAGTCTTTCCATAATTAATTAAGATTTAAATGTTAATCTTACTAATTCCAAAAATTGCATTTCAATTCGGCCTATTTAATATATATATATATAAATAATTGCGTATATTATGTTATGTATATATATGTATATTAATAATCATATATATTATATATATATTATCTAATTGTAGGTGTATATATTTATATATTATATTTAGAACAAGTATGTGTTTATATTTAAAATTAAAATTTATCTTTTCATTATATTAATTACCTATGAATTATTTTTCTATGCACGTATTTTTGAGAACAAGTATATTGCTATATTTTTTGAATTTAAAAATATTACGTATAAATTTATATATTAATGTAGATTACATTTAATTATGACAATCACCGCTTGATTAGGTATATAACTTTTTGACTAATTATACACTATCCGTATGTGTACTTCCATATATAACTGCATTTACATGAATGATTTATATACTAAATTATGAACAGTGGCGGATCTAAGGGGGTCAGGAGGGGGCAGTTGCCCCCGACCACCGAAATTTTTTTATGTATATAGTAGGAGGCCGGTCCTGGCCGGAGAAGATGACTACTGCGCAGAAGGCTCGATCGACGGAAATGTGCGGAGGAAAGGCTTCAAAGAAGAAGAAAAAAAAAGTTATGGGGCCCAGTATTAAATATTACACTCTCTCTCTTCTCTCATTTAAACTCTCTCATCCCACGTGGGCTCTCCCCATTTCACCTTTTATTTTAAATGCAAATTTCCTTAAATGTTTAGTATTAAAAATGTTAATGTGGCTTTAATTAAAAAAACGCTTGGAGTACATTTTAAAATTTTTTACTTGCCCAAATTAATTTTGTCATATCTTTTGATAATATATATATTTTTAATTATTTTTAAATAAAACAACTAAATCTCCATCTACATTTTGCTCAATATCTCTGTTATTTGATTAATATTTTTAGAGTATTATTATTTTTGTTATTTGTTACATATTAAATCATGAATTTTATGGATTATAATTAAAGTGAAAAATTTTGAGTTTTGAATTTTAAATTATGATTCATGAATGCTACAGTATTATTAAAATATTTAAAATTAATTTATAAGTTTATGAATGTTTAAATTATTAAAAATTAAGAGAAAGAAAGCAAGAGAAGAAAAATGATGCCATTAACTCATAAAAATAATAAGAAAAAATATAGTACATTAATAATGCAATATTTTTTCTAATACAAACATAAAAGAACTAAATACAAATATGTTGGTAATAATTCACATACCTCTTTTTTCCCCTAAGCTGCACAAGTATACCCGAAAAGCTCAATAGTTCGCCCCCCAGAAAAAACTTTCTGGATCCGCCACTGATTATGAATATGGATGATATATATGTAGAGGTAGTATATATATTCATGAATCAAAATATATATGCTTTAATCATAGTAATCACGACTAATTGTACGCTAATATTCATTTATACTTGCCAAATACATAATATATCTATATAATTATATATGATGATTGTATTTCATTATGCCTCTCATTATAATTAATTATGGTAATAAGCATTCACAACTAAATAGAGTGCATTAATTCTAAATTCTGTTGATTTAGTTCATTACTATTTAAATCAATTTAAGTTTAGTTTTTACTATGTTGATCATTTTTATATATAAGTGTTGCTGGAGTGCATTTTGTATTCCACTCCACCAGTTTTGTTTGAGAGAAATGTATACTTAATTATATTTTTACATGCATTGTATAATTGATCATATTTTTCGCTTGCAATTTGTATAGTTCTAATTATCATAATTTTGCTTGTAGGTTTGTGAAGCATTGTGTTATTTCCTCTATTTCCCTTTTGGTGATACAATATCAATACACTACTTTTGAACATGCTCAGTGTGTCAATTTGATCGGTTATGGAGTACAATGGACAAGGCAAAAAAATTGTAATTGTTAATCGATGAATGTGAGTGGCACAACTATGAGGTCTGAATTTTTGTTAGTTTGTCCTTTTTATATAAATAGATTTGTAAGATTTTATTTATTTATATTTTATAAAGAAATGATTCTTGGAGTATAGATATGTTTAATGATTAATGAATATAGTAATGCCATTAATTAACAAAGAACTATCTCATCTCACGGTAGAATTAGCAACTGATCCTCTACAATTGAATCTCAGATTGTATTCATTTCAAGAGGCATGATCGAAGATTATGAAAGTAAATGAAGAGTGTGATGAGCGATGAAATGCGAATAATAACCTACCGTTGCTCTCCAATTTTGTTAGTAATGGATTGTACCATAAATATATATATATATATATATATATATATATATATATATATATGAAATTTTTGATTATATCCCCACACATGCTTATAAGGTATATTTATGATTATTTAAATTTTTTAAGTTTTTGTCGTTATCATAATATTTATGATTGTGAACATGTGTTGTTCATATATTGTCTAAAAGTAGCAGTAATTTTAATTATTTAGTTTCTTTTTTTTTAGTTACTTATTCAGTTCCTTGAGAAAATAATATGTAAAATATATATGTATACAATATATTCAATAAAATATGTTTGAACAAAATATACAAACATACTGCAATACTTATTATTTTTATTTATTTAGATCAAACAAATAATTAATACTATCATGAAAAAATAGCACAAATTGACCCATACAATATTTTTTTTTCTCAAAAGATTTTAAATAATAATTTTTCATTTTGTCCTTATCGAGTAAACACTTTTAGATATTCTCCCAAAGATTATTTTTCTACAGACTTAAAAAATTAAATATTTTTTTAATCAATATCAAATTAAATATTTATGTTTATTTACTATATTATAAATAATAAAAGATAACAAATATTCATTTATCATTTTGCTTTTATTCTATTCCAATTAAATAAGTCGAACAACATATGCTTAAATGATTCCAATTCTCGAATGACCCTTCGTGCGATGCCCGCGGGGTTGATAACATCATATTTTGCATGTATTTTGAGGTACATTTGAGTGGTATTTGATTGGCATTGCATGCATGAAGTGTTGAGTTTTGCATAGTTTCCTATGTTTTGTGCAATGTCACGTGTTTGTTCATTGTGAAGGAAATTAATGTCATTTTTTGTGTGGACTTCAAATGAGTGTGGGAACACCCTAGAAAGATAGGAAATCAAGTTAGGAATGCGTTGCAAAAAGAATCGGGTCAATCTAACGAGAAACGAGTGAGAACGAAGCAAAACAGTGAGAGGCTACCGATGCTGTAAAATACCCACGACCGGACTCGCGACCCGGGGGGTCGCGAATCACCTCTCCTCCCTTGTTCTGCACGCGCGCGACAGAGAGGGGGTTCTCCTTTGAAATACTCGCGACCCGGTCGTGAATTTGGGCATCTGGTCGCGAATTTTGGCCACGTCAGCGCCACGTGGACTCGCGACCCGAGTCGCGGGTGACTGGGTCGTGAGCGAGGTCGCGAATCGAGCGGGCCCGTCTGATTTTTAACCTATTTTTGGGCTTTTTTTAACTTGGTATTTAAGGGTTTGATGCACGGAAATTAGACACAATTCCACCTACCCTAAAGTTGCCAACAGAGAGTTGATGTAGAGAAAAACAGACGTGAAGAATAAGACCAAGGGATTCAAGAGCTTTCAAGATTAGAGACAAATTTAACCTTTCGAGTTTTATTTACTTTATTCTTAGAATTCTTCATGTTTACTTTGTGGATGATTTTTGTTATTTATATTATTATGGATAGCTAAAACCCTAGTATTCTAGGGTTGTTTATGATTCAAACTATGAAGTTCATTTAATTTGTTGATTTCTTATGCCTATGATTTTGTTGTGTTTTGCCTATTCTCGTTTTTATCTGTATTATTTACCTAATCAATAAATAGTACAATTTGATGTGTTAATTCATAAATCGATAGAGGAGTTTTAACACGTGATCTGGAATAAGTAACTTGTTAATCAATAACATTCGAGAGAGTTGAGATTAATTGAGAGAGCAATAGACTTTAGGAGCCATTAGGAGTTGCATGCTAGGTATTGAACGGAGACGTTAGTACTAGTTTTGTAATCTACAACCTAGGCACTTCGAGAGAAGGTTTAGGATGAATTAGTGGTTGCTCTAGCATAATTTAAGTCCCAATATAGTCCAAATGAAAGGTGGCGGGTGCATTACACAACCCGAAAGACATCCATCTATATGCAAAGATTCCATATGGACAAGTAAAAGCCGTTTTTTCTTGATCTTCGGGGGCAATCATTATCTGATTGTACCCCGAGTATCCATCCAAGAAACAATAGAATTCATGCCCTGCTAACCGGTCAAGCATTTGATCAATAAAGGGGATGGGAAAATGCACATTCTCCACCCCGTGACCAACCTAGTAGCTATTATCTCATTATTTTCATTTTCTACTAGGGTCGTACCCCCATTCTTTGCTACTACTTGAGTAGGACTCACCCACTCGCTATCAGAAATTGTAAAAATTATACCAGCATCTAATAGTTTCAACACTTCTTTTCTAACAACTTCTTGCATAATTGGGTTCAATCTTCTTTGATGTTGCACTTTTGGTTTGTAATCTTCTTCTAAAAGGATTCTATGCATGCATATCGAGGGGCTAATCCCTTTTAGATCCGATATAGACCAACCTATAGTGCTCTTATATTTCCTCACCACCCTTAGCAATTTGTCAAGTTGCTCATCATTTAAAAAGGAAGAAACTATTACCGGTTTGATCTCACCATCTTCAAGATACGCATACCTTAAGTAAGGTGGAAATGACTTTAATTCCATCTTGCCAATCTTTGTCTCTTCCGCAGTTGATGTTTGTTCCTCGTTCTTCAATGGAAGAAACTTGGGCTTTCTTAAGTACTCCTCCTGCAAAGAATTTATCAAAGAAACAGTATCAACAAGAGCAATATCTAAAGGATAAAAATCACCAGATGATGAATTAAAAAGAGATTTAGAAATGCAAATCTCAAGTGGATCTCTTATGCCCAAGATGTGTTCCAGGGTGTGCTCCAACTTCATGCACGAGTCCACCATTTCGAGGACCTTGCACTCTTCTTCACGTTCTATATCTTCCTCTTTGTGCCTCATAGCCTTTTGGAGAGAGAAGATTACCTTCTCATCATTAACTCTTAATGTTAATTCCCCCTTTTCAACATCAATTAATGTCTTCCCCGTATTCAAGAATGGTCGCCCAAGAATAAGGGGAACATTCTTATCCTCTTCCATATCCAAAACCACAAAGTCGACCGGGAAAATAAAGTCATTGACTTTAACCAACACATCTTCCACCACTCCTTTAGGATAGGTCATGGATCTATCGGCCATTTGTAAGCAAATGGTAGTCGGCTTGATTTGTCCAATATTCAACTTCAAGAAAAAATGAGAGCGACATCAAGTTAATGCTAGCTCCCAAATCACATAGTGCCTTTCCCATGTGGCTATCCCCAATAGTTACCATGATGGTGAAACTTCCGGGGTCTTTCAACTTGGCGGGTAGCTTTCTTTGTATGAGTGCACTACACTCTTCCGTGAGATTCACCGTCTCAAAATCTTCCAACCTTCTCTTCTTCGAAATCACATCTTTCAGAAATTTTGCATAATTTGGCATTTGTTGCAAAGCTTCTACCAATGGAATATTAACTTGGACCTTCCGAAAAATATCGAGGAACCTTGAGAATTGTTCCTCATTCTTCTTCTTTTGTAGGCGTTGTGAATAAGGTACGTGCACTCTTGGCTCTTCATTTTCTTTAGGTGGTGTTTCCACCTTTTCTTTTATCGAGCCCTCTTTTTCCTTGGCATGCTCGATCTCTTCGCTTTCTTTATTTTGTTCGTCTTGTTTTTCCTTTTCCTTTAAGCTTCCTTCACCCACATTTTCATCATCCCTAGGCATTTCCGGGCCTTCATAGGCGGTTCCACTTCTCAAAGTGATAGCCTTGCATTGATCTTTTGGGTTGACGACTGTGTTGCTAGGAAACTTTCCTTGTTGGTGTTCGCCACCAATGGTAGTTGGTAATTGGCTCATCTGCTTCTCCAGTTGATTCACTTGAATACAAATAGCACCAACATTATTTTCTAGCTTTCCCACACGGACTTGTGAATCCGCCATGTATTTTTCTGTCTTGCCCATAAATGCCATCAACAAATCATCCATTTTTGATTTCTTTTCTTCATCAATAACACCATTCGTTACAGAGAAGCTGGGAGGTGGAACAATACCATTGTTCGGATTTCCGTAGGAGATATTAGGGTGTTGCGCCCTATTTTGGAAATTTTGATTTCCTTCATAATGATTTCCGTATTGCGGCTTGTTGTATCCTTGGTTGAACGACCTTTGTTGATTTGAATAACCACCTTGGTTAACATAGTTCACCTCCTCAAATTGACTTTGAGAAGACTCGGCTCTTGGATTTGTAAATGCTTCAATTTTCGAATTTAAGGTTGCCATTTGAGCCGCCAGAAGCCCAAGTGCATGCGAACTTGAAGTAGAAGCCACTTTTTTTAGAATTTGGACTTCCTCTCGTGTCGCTGGCCATTGAAACGAATTTGAAGCCATCTCTTCAATTATCCTCAAGGCTTCTTCCGGTCCCCTTGCTAAGAGTGATCCTCCCGCGGCCGCATCCATGAGTGTCCTTACTTCGTCCTTGCATCCCCCATAGAATATGCACACTTGATGATCCGTGCCATACCCATGACCAGGACACTTTCTTAGAATCTCCCTAAAGAGTTCCCATGCCTCGTACATGCTCTCATCATCCCATTGCTTGAAGACGGTGATTTCACCCTTTAGCTTGAGAGTTTTTCCGGGTGGGAAAAACTTATGTAAAAACTTTGTCACCATCTGGTCCCAATTTTGGAAAGATCCTGGGGCTTGGCTAAACCACCATATTTTTGCCTTATCGCCCAAGGAAAATGGGAAAAGCTTAAGTCGAATAGCATCTTCTGGGACTCCAATCACTTTTATAGTTCCACTGTACTCAAGAAATTTCTGAATGTACTCATTCGGATCCTCCATAGCTGTTCCTTTATAAGGATGTTGTTGGAGCATGAGGATGAGTGATGTCTTGAGCTCAAAATTATTTTCTTGAATGGGTGGGACATTCGCAACCCCTTAATTTATGACGGGTTGAAAAAGATTTCTGATCGGGGCCTATTCTGCAGCAAGTCGTGCTTCTTCTTGCGCCCTTAACTGTTCTTGCATTACCTCCAATTACCTTTGAAATTGGGCAATTAGAGGATCTTGCACCGGTGGAGGATTGTTCGCCATTCTCTTCCGTCATCGTGCGTTGTTGTGTCGCACCGTCACTTCGATTTCCAAGTCCAAATTGTTGGGTGGCTCTCCTTGCGACCTGGTGTGCGTATACTACCTGCAAACGAATAAAATGTGAGCCACTCAAACACGAACAAAAATAAAAATAAAAATTACAACGTCTAAAGTAGCAAAGTAACCTTTTGAACAATATTGCATAAAGTTTAAAACATAACACTCTATTCCTCGACAACGGTGCCAAAAACTTGATGATGTTTTGTATACCTCAAATTATAGATCGTGTCAAGTGCAAGTGTACACGGATGTAGCAAGCAATGATACGAGTCGAACCACAAGGAATAGAAGTATGATCTTAATAATGCAAGTAATGTTGACTCAAGTTACAATCACTATTTAGACAAACATCATTTCTTAATAAAATGTTGGGTTCCAAACCATTAACAAATACCAACTTCACTCTTCAATGTAGATTATTAAATAATTCCAAAAGAAGATTTAAAGAGTAATAAAAGCAAGGGGTTCTAGGGTGTTAGATCATTGATTAAGGTATTCTAAAAATCATATGAATCACATAACTCTCCTCTCTTCAATCATGATTTGGGCAAGGATCACCTATGCATTTTCTCAAACACCTAGCCTATAAGCAAGTGTAAATCATTACTATCTCTAGCAAATAAGTCACTAAAGCCCACCAAGATCCCCAAATCATCATTAACACCCCTAATACTTATACCTATCTCAAGATACAAGTAAAAGGTCTCATGGATCAAGATCACATACAAAATGAGCAAACCTAATCACACATTAAGTAACAAGCTTTAAAATTATCCACCAAATTTATTTAATATTTTCTAGCCACCCTAATTAAATAATAATTGGATATATTGATATAAATAAAAAATCTAATCCAAATATTATCCATAAGAATCTAAATCTTCAAGGATGAAGTTTGGAGATTTGATTCCAATCCAAAATCTTCCAAAACTTATCCAAATTTAAAATCTTATCCAATTGGATTTTGATAATTATTTGTATATATCCAAAATCACCTTATCCAATATTTAATCAATAAATTTCGAAAATTACCAAATAATAAATTTGGAAATTTGATTCATTTCAAATTCTTCCAAATTTAATATTCTATTTTCAAATCTATCTAAATTAAAATTAGGCAAATTAAGATATACATCAAATAATATCAAATCTTATTCCAATACCCAAATTTTCGAAACCACATTCTAGATAAATCTGGAAATTTGATTTTCATCAAAATCTTCTCCAATTTTATCTAACATGACCGAAAATTTAACACCAAAAATTAGGGAACTTAAGACATCAAATTTTCGAAAATTTGATGCTCAAGATTTTCGAACATTAAGCCTATTAAATCTGGAAATTTTGACTTAACAAAAATCTATTCCAAATCTAATAATTCTATGGACGAAAATTACATAGATTAACACAAACTCGAATTTTCGATTAAGATCAAAATTGCATCCGAATTTGAATCTATAAAATTTCGAAACCTACACTAATTAAATCTGGAAATTTTGACAACATCAAAAACCATTCCGAATCTAATTAGGTATGGATCGAAAATCACAGTGTTTTCCAAAACTAGAATTTTCGAAATACATCAAAAATTCATCCAAGTTTAAACACACAAAAAATCGAAATACATATACATTTAAATCTGAAAATTTAAGTACCATAAATTTATCATCAAATTTAAACATGTATCTCGAATTTATCCTAGGATTAAATCTAGAACAGTGTCAAAACCCGCTCTGATACCAGTTGTTGGGGTTTTTTCGAATTGAACCACCGCAGGATCTAATTGGATGTTCATTAATCCTAATGTCATGTAGATCATAAATTCATGCATCTCATATGTTTTAATTAACCGAGTTTAATGAACATGCAAATCCGGTTTAAACGATTCTACTAAAGCGGAAACATAGAATCGAAAAATGACTTACAAATCAAACGACGGGTGGAGGACAAGATTAAAGGTCTAATCTTGTTGTTGTGTATGATGATGATCGGCGCCCACTGTGATATTCCACTCCTTGATCTTCTGTTGTATTCCCGGACTGAATCTAGTTTCAGGGTGGGCTGAAATCTACTAGATCGGTATGGAATCTGTGGAGATAAAGAGAACACAAGAGGAGCTGATCTATATGCTTAAAATTTCGCCCCCCACCCTCTTATATATAAGGGGGTGGGCGAAATTTCAGTGTCCCAACCCTACTGGGTTTGGGCCTCTATCTCTTTTTCTATCTCCAGTCCATTAAAGTCATATTGGGCTACAACAGGGATCTAGAAGAATATTAAATTGGCCTGCTAATTTATTTAATTTCCAATATCCAATAAACTTAGGATATTATTAAATAAATTAAGTATTATTTTTATTCCACTAAAGAAATAATACTGACCTACCAATTTAATACATATTTCTGAATATGTTTTCTCCTTTAGTCCAGCCATTCCCCGTGTTTAAGATATAATGCCCATTTATTAATTATGTAAGCTTCTGACAGCTATAATTAATTAATATCTTATCCTTGAGTAGTACCACACAAGCTTTACTCATACACGGAATAAATTCCACCTGCAGGGTTTCAGCATGAACTTGCATTTCCTCAAGGGGACACCATCAAACTGGCGCACCAGGACACGGTGCCCCTACATATTGCACGACCCATCATAAGTGTAAATGTCACAACCCAAGATATTGAGATTATTGATCCTATGAAAGAATCTCACCCTTTGATAAATCAAAGCCGCAATCACTACACGTATATGTCCGCCAACATATAGGGGTTAAGAACCCGAACTCTATGGATTCTTATTCTCTCATTTAAGGTCAGAATAGAGAATAGAATCCTAAGTAGATCCTCCTCAATACACTTGCCCGTGTATTAGAATAATCAGTTAATCAAGATAAACTAACTATCAGATTATTCTACGGCGTACCGATAGCAGGTTCAGTGCCATCTAGACCGTGAGCCTTTTAATACATTACAATGAACCGATGATATGATCTAACCGTGTGTTTACCCACACCATATCATCTACAATGTAAGTATAGTGAACATGCATATAAATATAACAATTTAAATGCAAATAGTGACTGCAATTGTATTCATTCTATATCATCATAAAACCATTATTAATAATGTATACAAAAGACAGGTCTTCTAGTATACAAAACCAACAATCTCCCACTTATACTTGAAGCATGTCTTTGAAATATAAAACAAACTGGCTAACTCTCCAACTCTAACTAAAATCTCAAACGGCAATCCCGGGTCTGCATCTCACTCCCATTTTCTCCACGTGACCGTAGAAGGTCTTAGCCGGAAGGCTCTTCATGAATGGATCAACTAAATTGTCCACTGATGCAATCTTGACCACTGCCACATCTCCTCTCTTAACGATTTCTCATATAAGATGG
This sequence comes from Perilla frutescens, assembly GCA_026008535.1. NCBI lineage: Eukaryota > Viridiplantae > Streptophyta > Magnoliopsida > Lamiales > Lamiaceae > Perilla > Perilla frutescens. Next base: position 39,828,828 of record BRKX01000012.1, read on the forward strand.
TACTTTCTCTCTATCTGTTTACTTGCCTTATGGGCTCTGGGTTCCTTCGAATTTGCCACTGCACCCGAGTTATCACAATATACCATGATACTCTTAGGCAAATCAGGAACCACGCTCAAGTCCAACAAGAAGCTCTTAAGCCAGACGGCCTCTTTTGCAGCCTCAGAGGCAGCTACATATTCGGCCTTCATGGTGGAATCCGTAATGCATTTCTGCTTTATGCTCCTCCATGCAATGGCTCCGCCTCCCAAGGTAAACACATAGCCTGAGGTAGATTTACTCTGATCTTTAAAGGATTGAAAATCTGAGTCCGTGTAACCCAAATGCACTAGACTATCAGAGCGGTATACCAGTATATAATCTCGAGTCCTTTTCAGGTACTTGAGTATATTCTTAACCGCAGTCCAGTGACCTTGTCCAGGGTTAGACTGATATCTGCTTACCATGCCGACTGCATAGCATATATCAGGTCTAGTGCATAGCATAGCATACATAAGGCTTCCCACAGCCGAAGTATATGGAATGCCCTTCATCTCATCTATCTCAGCCTGTGTGTGGGGACATATATCCTTGGATAGATGAATTCCATGCCTGAAAGGTATAAAACCTTTCTTGGAATCCTGCATGTTAAACCTAGCTAGCACTGTGTCGATATATGTCGCATGGGATAAGCACAACATCATTTTCTGGTGATCTCGAATTATCTTGATGCCAAGGACGTGTCCGGCTTCTCCCAGATTTTTCATATCGAATTGCTTGGACAACCACACCCTTATGTTAGATAATACTTTCTTACTGTTTACAATAAGTAAGATATCATCAACATACAGCACGAGGAAAGCCACCATGTTTCCGTCACTCTTCTTGTACACACAGCTCTCATCCGGACATTGCACGAATCCATATGACTGGATAACCTCATCAAACCGGATGTTTCAAGACCTTGACGCCTGCTTACACACTAGGTGCTCTTGGCCTTTAGCAACGAAACCTTCTGGTTGCTTCATGTGGATGTTTTCCTCAAGACTTCCATTAACGAAAGCTGTCTTGACATCCATCTGCCAAATCTCATAATCCAAATAAGCGGCAATAGATAAGAGAATCCGGATTGACTTAAGCATGGTTACCGGCGAAAAGGTTTCCTCATAATCGATCCCTTCTTTCTGAGTATACCCTTTCGACACCAATCTTACCTTGAAGGTTTCAACCTTCCCGTCAGCTCCTCTCTTACGTTTGTAAACCCACTTACATCCAATGGGTTTTACCCCATCCTGTGGTTCTACAAGCTCCCAGACTTGATTGTGATCCATAGATCCAATCTCAGACTCCATTGCAATTTTCCAAGAGTCCGCATCTTTGTCTTGGATCGCTTCGTCGTAGGTCCTGGGATCCAATTCATTTAGTCCTTCAGGGAAATCCGAAGATTCTCCCAAACCAATGAATCTGTCAGGTTGGCGTACAACCCTCCCACTGCGACGAGGCAGTTCTTGTACTTCTGTGACACATTGTGCAGTAATTTGTGGTTCCTCTTCTTGTACTGTTGGTGTCAGATTCGAATTTTCTCCTCCTAGTTCCTCGAGTACTATCTCACTTCTTGGCTTGTGATTTATTACATAGTCTTCCTCTAAGAATCGAGCATTGGTACTCACAATGATCTTCTGATCCTTAGGACTATAAAATAAACCACCTTTCGTTCCTTTGGGATATCCAACAAACAGTCTAACATCCGTACGTGGTGCCAGCTTATCAGCTTCCTTATCCAGCACATGTGCTGGACTACCCCAAATCTGAAAATGTCCAAGATTGGGCTTTCGTCCAGTCCAAAGTTCTGTGGGCGTAGATGAGACTGATTTTGATGGAACCACATTTAGAATATAGGCTGCCGTTTCCAGGCATATCCCCAGAACAAAATAAGCAGATCTGAATAGCTCATCATCGATCTAACCATCTCTAACAATGTTCTGTTCCTTCTCTCCGCCACGCCGTTCTGCTGTGGTGTTCCCGGTGCAGTCAACTGCGATGTAATCCCATTCTCTACTAAGTAGTCCCTAAATTCATTCGAGAGGTACTCACCACCACGATCAGACCGTAGTGATTTGATACTTTTACCTGTACGTTTTTCCACTTCCACTCTGAATTCTTTGAAAGTCTCAAAGGATTCCGACTTGCGGCGTAACAGGTATATGTATCCATACCTTGAGTGATCATCAATGAACGTGATGAAATACTCGTACCCTCCTCGAGCATGAACTAATATAGGGCCACATAAGTCAGAGTGAATCAAATCTAGTTCCTCTTCAGATCTATTCCCTTTATCCTTAAAGGGTCGCTTGGTCATTTTACCTTCCAAACAGGATTCACACAAAGGGAACGATTCTAGGACCAATGAAGACAAGGGCCCATCATTCACTAGTCTTTGTATCCGTTTAAGGTTAATATGGCCGAGCCTAAAATGCCAAAGATAGGTTTGATTTATTTCCGAAGGTTCTTTTCGTTTGTTAGGGTTTATGACCGATGTATTCAGTAAATGTCCACCAGGACACGGTGCCCCTACATATTGCACGACCCATCATAAGTGTAAATGTCACAACCCAAGATATTGAGATTATTGATCCATAAGACTTAAAGCAAGGGAAATGTACATTCATCAATCATTCAATTCAAACACTAATCATCAAATGATCCAACACCCCAAAACCTAAATAGATTAGCTACTCATGCTTGAGAGATCAAAATAACAAATTTGTGTATAAAACATAGATAAAGTTTAGATTAAACTAATAGAATGTACACAAATTCCACAAGATCCTTCCACTTCAACTCTTCAAACTTCAAGAACTCCCTTTACAAGCCCAAGCCCTCTTTCTCCTCTATTTTATATGGTCATCTCCTCCTTGATTTTTAGGAGAAAAGGGGGTGTATGGTAATGGGGAGAGCTTTTCAAATTTGTTTAGTTTTTTTGATCAAAATCGTGTGTGTCCCTTTACAAAAATTGTCCCCTTCAAATATTAGAGGGAAGGGAGCAGATAAGGCACGTAAAACAGGGTATCTAGGCGTGACACGGGCTCGATCGCGCCCAGGTCGCGCTGTAGCTCGCGCCAGAGAAGGGCGCGAAGGCATGTCTAGGCGCGGCAGCTTGGTCGCGTCAGAACTCGCGCTGTAGCTCGCGCCAGAGAAATATGGAAAGGCTGGCTTGGCGCGACCCGAGCCAGTCGTGCCTCCGACTGTGCTGTGGGTCGCGCCCGTTCCTCGAACTCGATGATTCTTCAATAACACACCTAGAATTTGTACTTGGATTAAAATATGGGTTTGGACATCAAAAATATACAATTGGTTTATAAAATAGTATTGAAATAGCCCCAAGTTGCAGTCAAAAGAAGCACAAAATACCGATTATCAACTCCCCCAAACTTAAGTTCTTGTTTGTCCTCAAACAAGTTTGCAAAGAAAAAGAGAACATGGGAAATCAAGATAAAGAGTGCCTTAGAAGAAGAACAAAAAGCATGCTATCATACACAAGGATATGAAGTTCCGATACACAAGAAATGAACATGTAAAAATACGGCTTTCCTTGCTTTCAGTAATATCAACACTCAACTCAACCTCTCAAGGAGAAAAGGGACGTGTATACGCTCGACATCAAATAATGCTAGTATACCATCATAAGCTTGCAAAATAACTCATCTCTTCCCACAAGTGTGCTCAAAATAAGGATCACATAGGTCTTAAGGGTTGCAACGTTAGGCTCTTTGGACGAGGTAGGAAAAATATAGGTTAAGAGTGACTTCAAAATCAATCCCCGTAACCTATTTTGTATTTCAAGACAAGCAAAATTATTTTGAGTTTCCTTCTACCTCACACATTGCTTTAGGAATTTAATTGGATCTAAAACTCTATAGCCAACAAAACATTAATGCTCCTCTATTTATTTTGATTTACATGGTTGTTCTTTGACAATTACAATTTATTTTTCTTTCAACTTGCAAGGCTTTCATATGTGTTTGATCAAAAAGGCTATTTCAACAAAATAAAATTTGTGTTCAATCCACCATTAACTCCTAAATTTTTTTTTAGCTTACTTGATTCCCAAATTTCCTCTACCCCTTGGTTTCAAATAAAATCAATAACAAGTACAAAGGGGCTAGCAAGGGTTGTATTTATAGGAAAAAATTTTAGGCACAAACTTGACAAAGAAAGCCTTAGGTCATCTCCATATTCTAAGCACAACTTGTAAAATCAAGAGAGTTCAAAAAGGCAAGTTCTAGAGATACCAATATTATTGATGATTCACACATGAAGAACAAGATCAAGGCTCAATTCTCACAAGATGGTTATAAGCTAATGCCAATATTTCCCCAATCCACATCAAGTGTTCTATCAACTCATATTCTTATATATGCATTTATTTTTACCAAAAACAACATCATAGGCAAATCAAGATTTCCTAAAAGTGAGCATGACAAACTTAAGTCCATAAGCAATAGAGGAGTTGAAACACGAGATCAAGGCTAAACCTGCTTATCATCGAGGCTATTACCTTATCATTAAACCAATCATACGTATTAACAAAAAAAAATATAAAGCTATAAAACATCGCAAAACCCATGCAATTAAAAATCATCCGAACTTCAAGTAGCAAATCCCAACAATACATAAATAAATAAAAACATCCATACGAAAAGAGTTTTAACAATTCTAAATAAAAAGCGTTCTAAAAAGATAGATAATACTGGAGTTAAAAGAGATCAACGATACACACATATTCACCCCCACCCCCAAACTTATTCAAAATCGAAGTAAGAATAAGTTTAGGGGGGTGGGTTTGTGGTATCGTCAATCGACTAACAGGGCGTCATGCATCAGTATCTGGGGACGGGCGTGGACGGGGGTTCTGCGGGAACTGGAATGGCCCGGAGTATGGATAGGGGTACTGCTGGAACGGCGGGAATGGGGCGTGTAGGTCTGGGATGGGTTCTGTGATGAAGATTCAATGCCACCCCATTGCCTCATCATGGTGGCAATATCTGAGACGTCCGGCCTCAAATGAGAGTAATCCCTATGCAGATTTGAATAATTGCTCTGCAGCCCCTGAAACTCCATCCTCATGCCGGAGAACCGTCCATCCAAATGAGTTTGCAGGCCCGTAAATCTTGCATCAAGGTCCGCCTGCATGTCCGTGAATCGATTATCCACATTCTTCCTCATGTCCGTGAGTCGTGCATCGAAATCCGTCTGCATGTCTATGAACTGAGTAAACACATTCCCTTGAAAGTTAGTAAAATTTTGATTCATCGTTGTCATCATACCTTCAAGGGATTCAAGTCGTTCATCCGCCACGTCCCCTCTGTTTCTTCTCTGCCCACGGGGTGCTCTTGGCGGCGCATTTTCTCTTTGGAGATGCACTCCCATGGGTTTCGGAGCAATCATCAAAGCATTATGCTCCGGAGTGTTCATCAACCAATTTCCTTGATCCTCGAAATTAGTTACTGATGTAAGTACTGGGTTCGGTAGTGAAAACTTCCTCTCATCCTTCATTATGAGCTCAATGGGGGCAGCATTAGGGCTAATCATGCGGACATTCTGAAGATATGCGAGGTTGAGAGCTCGAGGTCCTGGTAGTGGCTGATAGGCAGCAAGATTCACGTCCAAGGCCATGGCAATAGGAGTGATCATGCCTCCTATACTGATCGTCCCTTTGCTCGGCTGCACTTGTCTTTTAAATTGATCCAAAAGCAATGCTCCAAAATCCACGTATATTGCTTGGAGCATACTCCACAAGATGTAGAGCTCATCCTTTCGAAGTCCACTATTCTCGTGTCGAGCAAGGACAGTGGAGGAAAGGATCATGTGGATGTATCTGAAAACCGGATTTTGGATTTGTGAAGCCTTTGCCAATCCCGAGTCATACTGGACCATCCACTCATCCGGGTCTAAGATTAATCTCCAAAACACCTCAGAATTGAAATTTATGTGGTAGTGAAAGTATCCATCCATCGGTGTTTGAAAGATTTGGTTAAGTTGGGCCACTGTGAGCTCGTGATCGCGATTCCCCAATCGAAAAGTGCACCCAATCGGCCCTCTGCTAGAGAGTTTGTGAACTTTAAGCGAGGATAGGAACTCCTTGACCAAGACAGGATAGGTAAGCCACCTTCCTTGCATTGCATGTGCCCACTCAATTCTTATGAACATTCTCCAAACATCATCGTGTATTCCCATAGCTTGAGTGCATGAGTCACACGAATACTTGGTGGGCAATATGTTGAAAGATGCTGTCAACTTCTCCCAACAGTCCCGTTCCTCTTGTGTACGGAAGAAAACACCCGCTCTTGCAGGGTCATTTGGTCCACTGTCTGAAAATCCGGCAAGGGCTCGGGTTGCACAAACTCTTCTTCTTCCTCGTCTCCTTGGTCTTCGTCCTCCTGTTCCTCCTCCTCTTCTTCTTCTTCAGAGAGATCTACACTAGATTCTTCTTTCTCAGATTCTTCTACCACGTACCTCCTGGATGCTTATCCTCTGCTCGGTCTTGCCATTTCTTAGTATATATGATATCTTGCAAAAGAACCAAACCTTGCAAAGAATAAAAACAACTAAGAATGAGGGTTCAATTGTAAACTACAAAACAAATAACAACAAGAATTACATCCCATTCATAGCAAAATATGACAAACTATCCACATTTGTAGGCCTTAACATAATCTTCAACAAAAGCAAAAAGCATAACCAAATTGGGCACTACAATTTTAAAAAAGAATCATACGAACAGGGTCGGAGTTTTAGAAATACCATCCCTACTTCACAACAAAATCCAACAACATTTTGAAACATAGAGGTAGGCAAAAACAAAATCGAGCCACATCCCAATCAAAAACACTTCACCATTATTCAACATTTTACCCCAACCATCCACCTCTAATTAACTCCAAAGTTCATCCTCTATTCTCACATAAGACCAACATATGCACATTGTACCTTCTCATCACTTTCAACAATGTACCAAAAAGAGTTCAAAAACATACATAATTAAAAATCAAGGCAAGAAAATCAAAAATCCAAATGTGCAAAGCCCTAGTTCTTAATTCACCACAATGTATGTATAAGCAACTTCAAATATTGTTCATCCTACAAGATAAGGTCTATCATGCTCTTGGAAGACACTAGAAGCAACAAAAACCAACACCACTTTATCCTAAGCCAAAATTCCCAAATTTTTGCCCTAAATGTGTCATTTCTACAATTTCAACCACAATATAACAAAATCAAAGCTCAAAGAAGAAAGTAGAAACAACAAATCCAAGCATACTCTCAATTCATGAAAATTTCCCCCAATATGAACCCTAATTTTTCAATTCTAACAATTTTAACCAAAAATCACCAAAATTACATGAAATTAATAGACAAGATCATGGGCAAAACAAAAATGTAGGAGATGTGGGAGGATTTCTTACCTCGGATTTGGCTTGAAGAGTGATTTTCGTGTGTGTGCGTGTGTTTTTGAGTGTGGAGTGTGTGAGAATGGAGTGAAAAATAGAAGAGGATGAATTTAAAACCCGTCTGTGACGTTCTGTGTTGGGCACGAGCGGGCTCAGTCGCGCGCTCGCTCGCGCTGTCGGTCATGCCAGAGCAAGATTTAAACGCGTGTCTGGGCCCGAGCGGACTAAGTCGCGCTGTAGATCGGGCTGTAGATCGCGCTCTTTGGCGCGATTGGTGATCGCGCCTTTTGACCGCGCTGTCTGTCGCGCCAGAGCCTCCGTGCTTTGATATTTTGAGCTTGTTTTCTTCGTGTACCCTGTTGTCTAAATCCAAAACTATACAAATACTCAAAGTAGCATATTAAATCTAATAAAAAGATAAAACATAAACGAAAATGACTTAAACGTAAATAAAAGAGATGTACAAAAGTACGAGGTTGGGTTGCCTCCCAACGAGCACTTCATTTATTGTCGGTAGCTCGACGTGGTCTCAATCTTCATGAAGAAGTGGGATTGTTGGAACCATTGTCTTTCTTCGTCTCCGGTATATAAAATCGTTTTACCCTTTGGCCATTGACAACAAATAGATTCCCATCCTTTCCCTTAAGCTCGATGGGGCCACCATTAAAGACTCTTGTGATTTCAAAAGGGCCACTCTATTTGGTTTTCAGTTTTTCGGGGAATAACTTCAAGCGTGAATTAAACGAAAGAACGACATCACCCGGTGATAGCTCTTTTTTTCTCAACAGCTTGTCATGATAGAGCTTTGTCCGCATTTTATAAATTGATGAATTCTCAAAAGCTTCTAGTCAGAATTCATCCAATTCATTCAACCGGAAAATTCATTCTCCTCCCGACATCATAAAATCCATATTGAGTTTTTTTGTGGCCCAATAAGCCCTATGTGACAGCTCGATGGGAAGATGACATGATTTTCCGAAAACCAATTGATAAGACGACATCCCCAACGGGGTCTTGTATGCCATCCTATACGCCCATAATGCATCGTCTAGCAGATTGGACCAATCTTTGCCATTTGTTTTCACGACCTTTTGTAGAATCTGCTTCACTTCTCGATTGGCTAACTCGGCTTGGCCATTTCCTTGAGGATGGTAGGCAGTGGTGATGTTGTGTCGAACTCCATATTTTGCAAGCAATGCGGCTAACCACTTGTTGCAAAAATGACGTCCTCCATCGCTAATGAGAGCTCTCGGGGCCCCAAAATGTGTCAACACATTCTTTTTCAAGAATTTCAACACCACACTTGCATTATTGGTTGCGGTAGGCACAACTTCAATCCATCTTGAGACATAGTCAACGGCCAACAAAATATATTGGAAACCATTTGAACTAACAAAAGGGCCCATGAAATCGATGCCCCACACATCAAATAACTTCACCTCAAATATGTTCTTCATTGGCATCTCGTCCCTTTTTGAAATGGAACCCATTCTTTGACACTTCTCACATCTCTTCACATATTCAACACAATCCTTAAATATTAAAGGCCAATAGAAGCCGCTTTGCAACACTTTCCTTGCGGTTCTAATGGAGGCGAAATGTCCTCCGGTGGAAGAATTGTGGCATGCTTCAAGGATTTCTTCCCATTCTTTTTCCGGTACACACCGCCTAAGTACCAAATCTGCACATCTTCTGAAAAGGTACGGCTCATCCCACACATAATACTTGAGGTCGTGGAAGAATTTTTTTTCTTTGGTAGGCTTCCAATTCCATTAGCTTCACCCTTGCTACCAAGAAGTTCACAATGTCAGCGAACCAAGGCACACGAGACTTGATTGCTAGGATTCTTTCATCGGGAAAGAGCTCGTTAATAGGCCTTGTCGACCCCATTGCATCGTTCACTTGCTCAAGGCGAGAAAGATGGTCTGCTACCACGTTCTCACACCCCTTTCTGTCCCGAATCTCCACATTAAATTCTTGGAGAAGCAAGATCCATCTGATGAGCCGTGGTTTTGTATCTTTCTTAGCAAAAAGATGCCTTAGAGCGGCCTGGTCGGTATGCATGATAGTCCAGGCCCCAATAAGATAAGGCCTGAATTTGTCGAATGCATATACCACAGCAAGTAGCTCCCTCTCCGTGGTGGTGTAGTTTGTCTGAGCCGGATCTAGGGTCTTACTCCCGTAATAGATGACTCGAAAAAACTTATCTCGCTTTTGGCCAAAAGCGGCTCCTACTGCAATTTCACTTGCATCGCACATCACTTCAAATGGCTCGCTCCAGTCCGGTGTAATGAGCACATGTGCTGTGATAAGGGCCAACTTCAGGGTCTCGAAAGCCTGCAAATAATCAATATTAAAAATAAAATCAGAAGATTTTTCTAGAAGACGACACAAAGGTTTAGATATTTTTAAAAAATCTTTGATGAAACGCCTATAAAACCATGCGTGTCCCAAGAAACTTCTAACTCCTTTTTTATTTGATGGGGGTGGTAGCTTCTCAATAGCTACGATCTTGGCTCGGTCTACTTCAAGGCCTCCTCCGGACACCCGGTGTCCCAACACGATACCATCACGTACCATGAAGTGACATTTTTTCCAATTTAGCACTAGGTTGGTGTCTTCACACCTGTGCAATACTTGGGACAAATTATCAAGGCAGTTATTAATCGAATCACCAAAAACGGAGAAATCATCCATAAACACTTCCATTATATTTTCAATCAGACCATGGAAGATAGACATCATACACCTTTGAAAGGTGGCGGGCGCATTACACAACCCGAAAGACATCCATCTATATGCAAAGATTCCATATGGACAAGTAAAAGCCGTTTTTTCTTGATCTTCGGGGGCAATCATTATCTGATTGTACCCCGAGTATCCATCCAAGAAACAATAGAATTCATGCCCTGCTAACCGGTCAAACATTTGATCAATAAAGAGGATGGGAAAATGGTCTTTTCTAGCGTAAACATTCAAATCCCTCTAGTCAATGCACATTCTCCACCCCGTGACCAACCTAGTAGCTATTATCTCATTATTTTCATTTTCTACTAGGGTCATACCCTCTTTCTTTGCTACTACTTGAGTAGGACTCACCCACTCGCTATCAGAAATTGCAAAAATTATACCAGCATCTAATAGTTTCAACACTTCTTTTCTAACAACTTCTTGCATAATTGGGTTCAATCTTCTTTGATGTTGCACTTTTGGTTTGTAATCTTCTTCTAAAAGGATTCTATGCATGCATATCGAGTGGCTAATCCCTTTTAGATCCGATATAGACCAACCTATAGTGCTCTTATATTTCCTCACCACCCTTAGCAATTTGTCAAGTTGCTCATCATTTAAAAAGGAAGAAACTATTACCGGTTTGATCTCACCATCTTCAAGGTACGCATACCTTAAATGAGGTGGAAGTGGCTCTAATTCCATCTTGCCATTCTTTGTCTCTTCCACAGTTGATGTTTGTTCCTCGTTCTTCAATGGAAGAAACTTGGGCTTTCTTAAGTACTCCTCCTGCAAAGAATTTATCAAAGAAACAATATGAACAAGAGCAATATCTAAAGGATAAAAATCACCAGATGATGAATTAAAAAGATATTTAGAAATGCAAATCTCAAGTGGATCTCTTATGCCCAAGATGTGTTCCAGGGTGTGCTCCAACTTCATACACCATTCCACCATTTCGAGGACCTTGCACTCTTCTTCACGTTCTATATCTTCCTCTTTGTGCCTCATAGCCTTTTGGAGAGAGAAGATTACCTTCTCATCATTAACTCTTAATGTTAACTCCCCTTTTTCAACATCAATTAACGTCTTCCCCGTATTCAAGAATGGTCGCCCAAGAATAAGGGGAACATCCTTATCCTCTTCCATATCCAAAACCATAAAATCGACCAGAAAAATAAAGTCATTGACTTTAACCAACACATCTTCCACCACTCCTTTAGGATAGGTCATGGATCGATCGACCATTTGTAAACAAATGGTAGTCGGCTTGATTTGTCCAATATTCAACTTCAAGAAAAAGGAGAACGGCATCAAGTTAATGCTAGCTCCCAAATCACATAGTTAGTGCCTTTCCCATGTGGCTATCCCCAATAGTAACCATGATGGTGAAACTTCCGGGGTCTTTTAACTTGGAGGGTAGCTTTCTTTGTATGAGTGCACTACACTCTTCCGTGAGATTTACCGTCTCAAAATCTCCCAACCTTCTCTTCTTCGAAATCACATCTTTCAGAAATTTTGCATAATTTGGCATTTCTTGCAAAGCTTCTACCAATGGAATGTTAACTTGGACCTTCCGAAAAATATCGAGGAACCTTGAGAATTGTTCCTCGTTCTTCTTCTTTTGTAGGCGTTGGGAATAAGGTACGTGCACTCTTGGCTCTTTATTTTCTTTAGGTGGTGTTTCCACCTTTTCTTTTATCGAGCCCTCTTTTTCCTTGGCATGCTCGATCTCTTCGCTTTCTTTATTTTGTTCGTCTTGTTTTTTCTTTTCCTTTAAGCTTCCTTTACCCACATTTTCATCATCCCTAGGCATTTCCGGGCCTTCATAGGCGGTTCCACTTCTCAAAGTGATAGCATTGCATTGATCTTTTGGGTTGACGACTGTGTTGCTAGGAAGCTTTCCTTGTTGGTGTTCGCCACCAATGGTAGTTGGTAATTGGCTCATCTGCTTCTCCAGTTGATTCACTTGAATACAAATAGCACCAACATTATTTTCTAGCTTTCCCACACGGACTTGTGAATCCGCCATGTATTTTTCTGTCTTGCCCATAAATGCCATCAACAAATCATCTATTTTTGATTTCTTTTCTTCGTCAATAACACCATTCGTTATAGAGAAGCCGGGAGGTGGAACAATACCATTGTTCGGATTTCCGTAGGAGAGATTAGGGTGTTGCGCCCTATTTTGGAAATTTTGATTTCCTCCATAATGATTTCCGTACTGCGGCTTGTTGTATCCTTGGTTGAACGGCCTTTGGTGATTTGAATAACCACCTTGGTTAACATAGTTCACCTCCTCAAATTGACTTTGAGAAAACTCGGCTCTTGGATATGTAAAAGCTTCAATTTTCGAATTTAAGGTTGCCATTTGAGCCACCAGAAGCCCAAGTGCATCCGAACTTGAAGTAGAAGCCACATTTTTTAGTATTTGGACTCCCTCTCGTGTCGCTGGCCATTGAAACGAATTTGAAGCCATCTTTTCAATTATCCTGAAGGCTTCTTCCGGTCCCCTTGCTAAGAGCGATCCTCTCGCGGCCGCATCCATGAGTGTCCTTACTTCGTTCTTGCATCCCCCATAGAATATGCATACTTGATGATCGGTGCCATACCCATGACCAGGATACTTTCTTAGCATCTCCCTAAAGCGTTCCCACGCCTCATACATGCTCTCGTCATCCCATTTCTTGAAGACGATGATTTCACCCTTTAGCTTGAGAGTTCTTCTGGGTGGGAAAAACTTATCTAAAAACTTTGTCACCATCTGGTCCCAATTTTGGAAAGATCCTGGGGCTTGGCTAAACCACCATGTTTCTGCCTTATCGACCAAGGAGAATGGGAAAAGCCTAAGTCGAATAGCATCTTCTGGGACTCCATTCACTTTTATAGTTCCACTGTACTCAAGAAATTTCCGAATGTGCTCATTCGGATCCTCCATAGCCGTTCCTTGATAAGGATGTTGTTGGAGCATGAGGATGAGTGATGTGTTGAGCTCAAAATTATTTGCTTGAATGGGTGGGCCATTCGCTACCCCTTGATTTATGACGGGTTGAAAAAGATTTCTGATCGGGGCCTCTTCTGCAGCAAGTCATGCTTCTTCTTGCGCCCTTAACTGTTCTTGCATTACCTGCAATTGCCTTTGAAATTGGGCAATTAGAGGATCTTGCACCGGTGGAGGATTGTTCGCCATTCTCCTCCGTCATCGTGCGTTGTTGTGTCGCACCGTCGCTTCGATTTCCAAGTCCAAATTGTTGGGTGGCTCTCCTTGCGACCTGGTGTGCATACACTACCTGCAAATGAATAAAATGTGAGTCATTCAAACACAAACAAAAATAAAAATAAAAATTACAACGTCTAAAGTAGCAAAGTAACCTTTTGAACAATATTGCATAAAGTTTAAAACATAACACTCTATTCCCCGGCAACGACGCCAAAAACTTGATGATGTTTTGTATACCTCAAATTATAGATCGTGTCAAGTGCAAGTGTACACGGATGTAGCAAGCAATGATACGAGTCGAACCACAAGGAATATAAGTATGATCTTAATAATGCAAGTAATGCTGACTCTACAATCACTATTTAGACAAACATCATTTCTTAATAAAATGTTGTGTTTCAAACCATTAACAAATACCAACTTCACTCTTCAATGTAGATTATTAAATAGTTTCAAAAGAAGATTTAAAGAGTAATAAAAGCAAGGGGTTCTAGGGTGTTAGATCATTGATTATGGTATTCTAAAAACCATATGAATCACATAACTCTCCTCTCTTCAATCATGATTTGGGCAAGGATCACCTATGCATTTTTTCAAACACCTAGCCTACAAGCAAGTGTAAACCATTACTATCTCTAGCAAATAAGTCACTCAAGCCTACCAAGATCCCAAATCATCATTAACACCCCTAATACTTATACCTATCTCAAGATACAAGTAAAAGGTCTCATGGATCAAGATCACATACAAAATGAGCAAACCTAATCACACATTAAGTAACAAATGAATCTAAATAGAGGCCACCCACATACATTCAACAATCAACGCATTGATCCATAAGACTTAAAGCAAGGGAAATGTACATTCATCAATCATTTAATTCAAACACCAATCATCAAATGATCCAACACCCCAAAACCTAAATAGATTAGCTACTCATGCTTGAGAGATCAAAATAACAAACTTGTGTATAAAACATAGATAAAGTTTAGATTAAACCAATAGAATGTACACAAATTCCACAAGATCCTTCCACTTCAACTCTTCAAACTTCAAGAACTCCCTTTACAAGACCAAGCCCTCTTTCTCCTCTATTTTGTATGGTCATCTCCTCCTTAATTTTTAGGAAAAGGGGGTGTATGGTAATGGAAAGAGCTTTTCAAATTTGTTTATTTTTTTGATCAAAATCGTGTGTGTCCCTTTACAAAAATCGTCCCCTTCAAATATTAGAGGGAAGAGAGCAGATAAGGTATGCAAAACAGGGCATCTGGGCGGGACACGGGCTCAGTGACGCCCAGGTTGCGCTATAGCTCGCGCCAGAGAAGGGCGCGAAGGCGTGTCTGGGCGCGGCAGCTTGGTCGCGCCAGAACTCGCGCTGTAGCTCGCGCTAGAGAAATGTGGAAAGGCTGGCTTGGTGCGACCTGAGTCAGTCGCGCCTCTGACCGCGCTGTGGGTCGCGCCAGAGAAGCGTGGAAATGCATGTTTGGGTGCGAGAGGCGCGGTCGTGCCTCCGACCGCGCTGTGGGTCGCGCCAATTCCTCGAACTCGATGATTCTTCAATAACACACCTAGAATTTGTACTTGGATTAAAATATGGGTTTGGACATCAAAAATATACAATTGGTTTATAAAATAGTATTGAAATAGCCCCAAGTTGCAGTCAAAAGAAGCACAAAATACCGATTATCAGAGACGTTAGTACTGGTTTTGTAATCTACAATCTAGGCACTTCGAGAGAAGGTTTAGGATGAATTAGTGGTTACTCTAGCATAATTTAAGTCCCAATATAGGCATAAGAATGAAAAGGTTAAATGAATGGATTAGTTGATGATTAGGTAATCCTAGAATACGTCTTTTCTTCACTGTTTGATTTATCTGTGTTTAAATCTCTGTGGATATGACCTTGTTCACTGCTATACTAGAAGCCTCACTGTACACTTATAGTTTAGGTGAAAATAAATATCGAACAAGTTTTTGGAGCCGTTGCCGGGGATTTAATTTTTTATTTGCTATTATTTAGATTTAATTTCTTGTGTTAATCTAGATATTTATTTTTCAGTTTTTAGTTTATTTTCTTTTAAAATTTTATAATCTTCTTTTTCTTGTGGTTTGGTTGTATATGCGTACACGATCTCAGGGAGGAGCCTTAGAAGAATTCAATCCTGAAATTGAAGCTACCGTTCGGCATAACAACGCAAGAAGAAGAAGAGAGATGGCAGAACAGCAAGCTCCTGTTACAGCTGAATAGATGCGTTAGATGCAGAGACAGTTGGAGGAGATGCAGCGGAGGATGCAAGAGTAAGAAGCCGCCAGAGAAGTAGAGCCGGCACCGATTAATCAGATGTTCACACCAGTGCTTAACCATGGACAGGTTCCCGGTCCAGGCATTAATGCCAACAACTTTGAACTGAAATCGGGATTAGTGGGCATGGTACAACAGCACCAATATGGAGGTCACAAAGTTGAGAACCCGAATGCGCACTTGTAATAATTTCTAGAGATTTGCAGCACTATCAAGATAAACGGGGTGTCTGATGATACTATTAGGCTCCGCTTGTTCTCGTTTTCACTAAAGGATGACTGGTACCATTCGCTGGATCTTAGTACGGTGGATAGTTGGGAGTGCTTGGCATACAAATTCCTCCATAAATTCTTTTCTCTTGGTCTGACTCTGAAGCTGAAAGGTGAAATCACCCAATTTCGCCAGTATGAGGATGAGAATTTATACGAAGCATGGGAGAGATTTCGAGAGCTGCTAAGAAAGTGCCCCAATCATGGATTTGGGGTTGATCACTAGGTTTGCATCTTCTACAACGGATACGACATGGAGGTGAAAAGGTTACTAGATGCCTTTGCGGGTGGCTCATTGCTGAATAAAGGACACGATCAAGCTGTGACTATAATTGAAGACATGGCCACTAACAGCTATCAGTGGACTGGGGATCGACTAGTAAGGATATTGAAGAGAGCTGCAGCAGTTGATGATAGTGATCCGATTTCCAAATTGGCCGCCCAGCTTTCTACTCTGAATGCCACGATCAATAGCAGATTTGATGCTATGGCGCGACCGGGTGTAGATAATCCCATGGGAAATACAATTGAAGATGTCAACTACATCAATCAAAGAGGTGGCTATGATGGTAATAATTACCGAGGTGGGAATCAATTCTACCAAGGTAACAGATCCAACCTCTCATATGGGAATCCCAACAGTGCACTGCAGCCCCTTCCTGGCTTCTCTGTAACAAATGGAGTGATCAATGAGGAAAAGAAGCCGAACATGGATGATCTATTAATGGCGTTCATGGGGAAGACCGATAAATTCATGGGAGAGTCGCAAGCTAGAATGGAGAAGCTGGGAAACACTATGGGTGCTATGAGTGTGCAAATGAAGATGTTCGAAAAGCAACTAGGTCAGCTGACTACAGTTGTAGGAAATCAGCACCAACCGGGACAGTTCCCCAGTAACACCACAGTGAATCCCAAAGAGCAGTGCAATGCAATCCATCTGCACACTGAAGTCCTTTCACCGATCACCACCGCTACATCTGTCCCTTCTAAGACGGCTTCTGAAAAGCCGGATTCCACCATCAAGAGTTCTCAGATGGGTCCTATGATTCCTCCCACAGTGACTATCCCGTTTCCGCAGAGGACTCTAAAACAGAAAGTTGATGCACAGTTTTCCAGATTTTTGGAGATTTTCAAGAAGATGCAAATCAACATTCCTTTGGTGGAGGCGCTTCAGCACATGCCTAAGTATGCAAAGTTCCTCAAGGATGTTATATCCAAGAAGAAAAAGATAGAGGAGTTTGAGATTGTGCACCTCTCTGAAAACTGCAGCTTCATCATCCAAAGGAAGCTCCCTGCCAAGATGAAGGATCCAGGGAGTTTTACACTTCCCATCACCATTGGAGACAAGCTTGGGGGTCGAGCATTATGTGATTTGGGGGCAAGCATCAATTTGATGCCGCTCTCATTTTTCAAGAAGTTGAATGGTGGGACATTCAAGCCCACCACTATGTGTTTATAGATGGCTGATCGATCTGTGGTCTATCCCGAGGGAATTCTAGAGGATGTGTTACTCAAAGTGCATGATTTCATATTCCCGGTGGATTTTGTTGTGCTAGATATGGAGGAGGATAAAAACGTCCCTCTCATTTTGGGACGCCAATTTTTGCGCACCGGATATGCCAATATCGATTTGGACACCGGGATTCTGACTCACCGGTTTGAAGATGAACACATCCAGTTTCTGTTTAATGGTGGAGGCACGACGATGGATGATCGAGAAAGAGAATGGGGGATACCCGCGGGGGAACTTGAGTTCCCAAATTCGTCTGGCTGTCGACGTTAAATGCAGCGCTTGTTGGGAGGCAACCCAATATGTTTTATTTTATTTTTCATTTCATTTTTTTTTTCTTATTTATGTTTTTCACTTCTTTTTCTGAGTTGTGCAGGTGAAGAACGGATGGATTCTGGAATATGGGGGATAACACATTAACCAACTTGTCTTTTGACAAGTTTGGGGGAGGACGTTGAACCCAAACGGACATCCATGTGATCGTTGTAAGTGGTCGACGACACCTACATGTATTTCTGCAAACTTATTCCATCCCGTGGATTTGAATAAGTTTGGGGGGATGTATGCTTGTGGTGTCTAGACCTTTATTTTATTTTACCTGTTTTACGTGTTTAGTTTCATTTTTGTTTTTCTGGAAAGTTCGAAAAATTTTGAATTTTGGTCTTGATTTTTTGTGGGATTTTGATGATACATGCTTTATGATCTATGGTTTAGTGCTTATGATCGAGATTATTTAATTGGGAATAATTTGAGCATGTATAGCATGATTTGAATGAGCATGTGTTTTAGAGATTTTCGAGCTTTATTTTGTCCAATGTGAGCTGTGAGATTTTGAGCTTATAAGACTATTGTCTTAATTTTTGTTCTTGTGTGTTGGTTGTCTATGCACTTGTTTTTCTAGAACTTGCATGTCGTCTTGCTTGAGATTGAGTTGTTGTGCTTGAAATTAGGATATGATAATAGACCATCTTTTCTTTAGCCATTTATCCCATACACTGTCCTAAATTCATTATATTCCTTTGCGAGCCCTTTTGTGCCTAAATGCCTTTTCTTTGAGAGCTTATTTGGGATTATTTTGTTGATTCTTGTGGAGAAATAGGAAGAAGGGTAGGAATTTTGGAGTTGGGATAAAAAAAATGGTGATAATTGGTGGTTTTTGTTGGTGCGAAAAAAAGTGCTATATGAGTGTTGAAAAGGAAGAAAATGAATGAAAATAACACAAAAGAAAAAATGTGTGAAAAGTGCTAATGAAAAGAAATAAGGAAAAGAGACCAAAGGTCCATAAGTTGAAAAATATGAATGACTTAAGGTGGTGTAGAAGGAAGTTGAAAAAAATTCCAACTAGTGTTTGAATGTGATAAGTAGTGGGGAATAGAAAGTAAAAGTGGTGGATTGTGTTGCAATTTTTGAGTCACTTTAGCCAAATATTCCTAGCCTTAACCTAAGCCTACATTACAACCTTAATAAGGTCCTATTTGATCTTAATTTTGAGTACATTTGTTTGTCAGTGGAGAGCTTAGATTGCTTGCAAGCCTATGGTGAATCAAGTGTATAGTTCAATATTTCGATGAGTGCTTACCCTTATTTTATCACACTTTGAGTGTTTGAGCGAAACACACACCGGTGAGGATCATTGGCTTGAATTTTTCTCATTGAAATCTATCGCATGTGTTCATAATTTGAGTGTTGTGCTTGTTCTTGTCACTTCCTAATTAGATTTTTGAGGTTATAGATGTTGGATTATAAATTGTAGAGTTATGTATTGTTTGAATTCCATGTTTGGTTTTTGTTCTTTGTTTGGGGACAAACAATGTTTTAAGTTTGGGGGAGTTGATAACATCATATTTTGCATGTATTTTGAGGTACATTTTAGTGGTATTTGATTGGCATTGCATGCATGAAGTGTTGAGTTTTGCATAGTTTCCTATGTTTTGTGCAATATCACGTGTTTGTTCATTGTGAAGGGAATTAATGCCATTTTTTGTATGGACTTAAAATGAGTGTGGGAACACCCTAGAAATATAGGAAATCAAGTTAGGAACGCGTTGCAAAAAGAATCGGGCCAATCGGACGAGAAGCGAGTGAGAACGAAGCAAAACAGTGAGAGGTTGTCGATGCTGTAAAATACCTGCGACCGGACTCGTGACCCGGGGGGTCGCGAATCTGGTCGCGAATCACCTCTCCTCTCTTGTTCTGCACGGGCGCGACAGAGAGGGGGTTCTCCTTTGAAATACCCGCGACCCGATCACGAATCTGGGCATCTGGTCGTGAATTTTGGCCACGTCAGCGCCACGTGGACTCGCGACCCGAGTCGCGGGTGACTAGGTCGTGAGCGAGGTCGCGAATCGAGCGGGCTTGTCCGATTTTTGTCCTATTTTTGGACTTTTTTTAACTTGGTATTTAAGGGTTTGATGCACGGAAATTAGACACAATTCCACCTACCCTAAAGTTGCCAACAGAGAGTTGCTGCAGAGAAAAACAGACGTGAAGAATAAGACAAGGGATTCAAGAGCTTTCAAGATTAGAGACAAATTTAACCTTCCGGATTTTATTTACTTTATTCTTAGAATTTTTCATGTTTACTTTGTGGATGATTTTTGTTATTTATATTATTATGGATAGCTAAAACCCTAGTATTCTAGGGTTGTTTATGATTCAAACTATGAAGTTCATTTAATTTGTTGATTTCTTATGCCTATGATTTTGTTGTGTTTTGCTTATTCTCGTTTTTATCTGTATTATTTACTTGATCAATAAATAGTACAATTTGATGTGTTAATTCATAAATCGAGAGAGGAGTTTTAACACGTGATCTGGAATAAGTAACTTGTTAATCAATAACATTCGAGAGAGTTGAGATTAATTGAGAGAGAAATAGACCTTAGGAGCCATTAGGAGTTGCATGCTAGGTATTGAACGGAGACGTTAGTACTAGTTTTGTAATCTACAACCTAGGCACTTCGAGAGAAGGTTTAGGATGAATTAGTGGTTGCTCTAGCATAATTTAAGTCCCACTATAGGCATAAGAATGAAAATGTTAAATGAATGGATTAGTTAATGATTAGGTAATCCTAGAATACGTCTTTTATTCACTGTATGATTTATCCGTGTTAACCTCTGTCGTGGTAATTTAGTTTATATATTATTTTTAATTTTTAATTAGTTAAACCCAACCTTATTTTGTAGTCTAGATAACTGCGAGGGATTAAGTTAAAATAACTAGTAGAATAATTATTAAATCTCTGTGGATACCACCTTGTTCACTGCTATACTAGAAGCCTCACTGTACACTTGCAGTTTAGGTGAAAATAAATACCGAACAGGGATGTTACGCCGTGGGCCTCCTGCCGCGGCCGCGATGTCTCCCATGCCGCGGGGCGTTTTAGCTCCAGCTTCCGGCTTTGATTTTCAGTTCAGTCTTGGTTCTTTCATCAGTTGCAGCTCATCAGTTGGCTCTTTAGCTGGGTTCCATCAGTTGTGGCTCAATCTTAGCTCCTGCTTGGAATCTTCAGTTTGACCCCAAAACTGATCAGTTTTGGGTGCGACTTGAGTTCGGCCTTCAGTTACCCCCCCTTCAGCTGGGTTTCCGAGTTTTCCACCTTTTGTGTTATAAAATGCCTGCTTTTGGAGCAAAAGCTCAAAGTCTATGCAACACAGACATCACACACCAAGGGATTAAATTTGAAGTTATAAATACTAAAACAACACGAAAATAAGAAAACACACGCATAAAAGACATACAATTATAGTAAGAAAAAAATCACAAATAATCACTAAACAACCCCCCACACTCAGCCTTTTGCTTGTCCTCAAGCAAACACAGTAATTTAAGACATGAAGCAGGAAGGAGTTGCTCCCAAGTAGATCATACACAATAAACCATTTCACAAGGTTTCAAACTAGAACACTCATTATCGAAGAAAATGAAGATAATTATTAAACCAGGCATATTGCTTATCCAACAAGAGTAAGGAAGACAGATTAGTCTCAAAGCAATTGCGATAGATATCCTTTCAAATCATCTTTCCTACTAACTTCCTCATTTACTTAAGCTTAATCCGGGGGTGCAATAATAGGATATAGCTCATTAGGTGAAATCATCGGACTAAGACGAGCTTCCTAACGTGGTTTTCCATACTCACCATGCATAAATTCATTCAAATTGGCATACATGATAGGAGTACAATCCAGGATGCAACCCCATTATTTAGACAATTATTAAAGAGGATGCGGATCAAAATTCACAAGGTTTAGATCTTAGGGAGAAAATCCTCAGTGTCCTTGCATGGTTTCCCATGCTCATAGCTGACTTTGTCAACTAAAGGAGCAGAAATTCTTATTATCCTCACTTTTATTTAATCATTTCATCTATATTTTTTTTATCACAAGAGGAAGTGTGAGAATAGACATGTTCAAAGAGAATAACTATCACCTTTGTTAAGATAACTAAGCATGCTTTCTAATTTTTGGAGGATAAAAGCCACGACACAAGTTTTCTAATTATAATCATTTTCATAATAATTCATGTTCTAAAACAAAACAATGGGAATAATCTCATGTAGCGTGATCGACTCAACAATAATCCCTTGAAGATTCATATCCTAAATATCATAGTTTGATAAGTAGATAAGACAAGAATGCTAAGTGCAAGACAAAACACAATGCAAGACATGAAAACACATAAAAAGAACACAAAGATAACTTCACTAATCCGGTGTCTGGTAAGGTGGTAGAGGAGTTGAGCTTCAGCTGAGCTGAATCTCCAGCGGCGGTTGGATCTCTCAACTTGCAACAATTTTTCCTTCAGTTCATTTGAGCAGATCCAAAAGAACCACAACATTATTCATGCGAGACAAACATCAAACTACAAACAAGCAAAAGTAAAAATTATTCAAACTACAAAAGCAGTAAAGTAATGAGTTGCCTCTCATGCAGCGCTCATTTTAATGTCCCGAGCTGGACGCCTGGACAGAGCCTCAGTAGATGGTCATAGAGGATCATTGAGCACGATCGGCTCGACTTCGTGCTCTCGAGGTTGGTCTTCCATTTCGAGCTTTGTTACTCAAAGAGTAAGCTTCACTCGAACTTCCTCCTTCCAAGTTGGGCATTCATATCCTCCTTGGTCTGTGAATGTTTTTGAACACAGAGCTAGCATCCTATTGAGAATTCTTTGGCCTAACATATGCAGACTCAAGCAAGAAAGGAGATCACATGCAATCTGAGGAAGAAATTATGAAAACTTAAATAAAAAAAAATACGGAAAATAATATAACACAAAAAAGACAAACACGTCTAAAGCTTTCCCTGGCAACGGCGCCAATTGTTTGATTCCGGTTTGTCCTACGCAACTACTTCAATCTAGACCCGCAAGAGAATGGGGTCGATTGTAGGGTGGGGAGCTAACTCGGATCGTGTCTCTCGAGGAAAGCTTAACAGGGTGATTTGTCCCTCTCATGTTACACACATGAAAATAAATGTAATCCTAAACATTCTAAACAAGAGTTGGGAATCTTAAACTAAAATCTATTAAACTAAAGC
Source organism: Perilla frutescens (assembly GCA_026008535.1). Lineage (NCBI taxonomy): Eukaryota > Viridiplantae > Streptophyta > Magnoliopsida > Lamiales > Lamiaceae > Perilla > Perilla frutescens. The sequence continues at coordinate 39,851,827 of BRKX01000012.1, forward strand.
AAGAAAAAGACAAGAAAGTAAATAGGCAAACAAATAAAATAAACTAAACTAATATATATGAGCATTAGATTATATCCTCGGTTCTCTCCTAGCTCGATTCGAGTTGATTTCATTAATCCTAGACGTACAATAGACCCCATTCAAGTGGCTTAACTTCATTTATTGTCACCTCTAATCCGTTAAACCCCCATCGGCTATATTATACGAACAAGATTAACAATTAGGCTTATGAAACTCAGTCCACCTAACGTTGAAGGAACCTAAGTCGGGCTATAGAATCTCCTCTCAGTCTCATCTAAAGCCTAACAATGCTAAATAATGGCCAAGTACTCAACATAAATAAGTACAATTCCAACAACAAGAAATCAAGTATCACAATCATGGATCGAAACCGAATCGATTATCTACCCCATAATGTGTGGAATTAGCCAATCATCATGCACGGGACAACACAAGAATCACATAAGTTCTTTATTAAAAATACCAAAGCTAAAATACAAACTTATATAAGTCTTGTTTATCTCGACAAGGTTTGGGACAAATCCCTAAAAGAAACTGAAACTAAAAGGGGAATACCAAAGAAATGGAAATCTTCGAGCAAGCCTAGCTTTCGCGGACGGCTTGGAGTTGGACCCCTCTTCTGTGTCTTCTCCCTCTCTACTCCAGCTTCAACCAAGCTCCAAGCTGATCAGTTTGAGGGTGTCACGTCCCTCAAACTAATCACCTCTCTCTCTTTCTGGGCCTCAACTTGTTGCCAACTTCTCTTCTCTCAACGGATCAGTTTGAGGGTGCCACGTCCCCCAAACTGATCCCCCCATCTCTCTCTCTCTCTCTCTCTCTCTCTCTCTCTCTCTCTCTCCCCTATATGGTGGAGATGATGGAATGAATGGAACAGACCCTCCCAACTGGTCTGAGGGTGTCATGCCCCTCAAACTAGTTGGGAGGTCCTCCCTTTGGGAGTCTTCTTTTTCCCTCTGGGAGCCTCTCTTCTTTTTGCTTTTCTCAGCTCCATAAATAGGGAAACATTCTCTCATTTTCTCTCCGTGTGAATTAAATATGGTGGTTGAGAGTTGATGGAGAGCAAGAGCAAAAGGTGGAGTTATTGGTCGATGGTAGATTATTCCCCAAACTCCTCCTACTCTTAGTCAAGAACCGTGTGTATTTAATCTCACAACTGGCCAAGTGGTGGAGAGCATTAAAGAATAGATCTCCTGAAGATACAGCTTGAAACTGATTGAAGATGAGGCCCGAACTGATCGCGGCATGAAAACTGATCGAGAGGGAGCTCGGTTGATCACCCTCGCGCTGGTGGTGGCAGCCGTGCACGCGAGGTGCTACGCCGTGGGCCTCCTTCCGCGACCGTGGTGCCTTTGCGCCGCGGGGCATTTAAGCTCCAGCTTCCGGCTTTGATTTTTAGTTCAGTCTTGGCTCTTTCATCAGTTGAGCTCATCAGTTGGCTCTTCAGCTGGGTTCCATCAGTTGTGGCTCCATCTTAGCTCCTGCTTGGAATCTTCAGTTTGACCCTAAAACTGATCAGTTTTGGGTGTGACTTGAGTTTGGCCTTTAGTTTGCCCTCCCCTTCAGCTGGGTTTCTGATTTTTCCACCTTTTGTGCTATAAAATGCCTGCTTTTGGAGCAAAAGCTCAAAGTCTATGCAACACAGGCATCACACACCGAGGGATCAAATATGAAGTTATAAACACTAAAACAACACGAAAATAAGAAAACACATGCACAAAAGACATACAATTATAGTAAGAAAAACATCACAAATACTCACTAAACAATATTCATAGAATCTCGAATAAAATGACAAGTCTAGAGATAAAATGTATCAGAGTAACAGAATTCATAGTGGGTTCAAACACTTATATTATCACAAAAAGAACTCAGCAGCCGACCCACATCCACAACCACCAACATCCTCAGCATCTCAACCTGAAAAACATTTGAAAAAGGAGGGCGTGCGCACTAATGTACTCAGTGGGTTTTTAAAGAAAACTCATTAATAAAACTTTAGAAATATCCAATCAACAGCTGACGGTATATGGAGAGCAAAATGCAAAAGCCCTCTCCATATCCGCAAAACCTTTTCCTTTTTCCTTTGGGCCCTTCCTGGCTCAAACTTGATGTCTACTGCACCCTTAGACATGTCTTAGAATAAGAGAGGGGTTATCTCAAATATCCCACTAAGTGTGCGAGGGGGTTACCCAGCAGTGACTCGAGTATGCGAGGGGGTTACCCATTAGTGACTCCCTTAGTGATCAAGGATCATTTCCTGGTAATATAAAATCACAATCTTTTGAGCTCAACTCCTACTTAGTTAAATGATACAATCATTCATTCATTTACTTTGCTAGCATAATTAAAGCCTAAAGCAAACATTTAGGACTAATCCTTCCATCATCATCGTGATCTCATAGCTTATAAGGGATATAATCATTTCTTTCTTAGCCTTATTAGCATAATCAGGCTTAGAGTATAACATCTAGGGCTAATCATTTAATCAAGCATGATTTCAAAGCCTACAAGGGATTTATCACTACCTTAGAAGACAGTACTCGACTATATAATCCTTAGCAAAATATCAACATTCAATCACAAGATCATGATTGTATATAAACACTTATTGCAACAAATAGACAATTATCATCATCTCATACTAAACATATATCATACTTAAACATTTCTAACAAGTCTAAACATGCTCGAGAGCTTAATCAACAAATATCCTCCATAATAACTTCTTTTCCTTCCTCATTTGTACATGGATCAATCAAGAAGAGCAAAACATTTCATTGGATATTTCATTTGCCCTAACATGCTTCTAGAGCTTATTATCTCAAACTTTAGATGAGTATAGTATTACCCACCTCAATCATGGAGCGGAGGACGAAGCAACGAGCTATAAATCCTTTCCTGGGTCTCCACGGGGTTCGTCTCTTCCTACAAAAGCCGATTATCGACTTAACGATCTATACGAAGATCCTAAACTCTAACGGAAACTTAAATCAAATTTAAACCCTTCTATCCTTAACTAAGATTTTACTACAGATTGCACGACTTAGAATTTGATAAAATACGAGGATTAAAGTTTGGAAGAACCTTTTTAAAATTCAAAACTTGCCGAAAATAGACTCGAAAAGGGGACACAAGCCCTGGCGGCCCAATCAACCAACACACGCCGCGCCGGCGGATGACCCAGCACCGGTGGGGCAGAGGCTCCCCGCTCCGATGGGGCACTCCGCGACTGCAGGGGTGTCCCTGGCCGTGAGGGTACCCCAGCGCCCGCTGGGTTCCCCGCCGTGGCGGATCTGGACCTCTGCGATTTCTTTATAGGTTTCGAAGAACTGGATGAACATTTTGACAAACACGAAGAACACTTCAACACTTAAAATAAAATGAGCATGCTTGATCAATTAAAATCGACACTATAACAACATGCATGCTATTAACTCGGAAAATAACGATGAGAATCGAAATGTAAGACTTAAACGGATTTGAACGGAATTAACAAAATAACGATAACAATGCCAAAATAATAACAATAACGAAGAACGAAAATGAAATGCGGAAATTAAAAGAACAAAAAGAAATAGGATCCGAGGTCGATGAAAAGAGAATGGATGGAGTTGAGTATGTCGAAGGAAGGTGGCTAACTCGGCGTCTCGTCGAGTCGCAGCTGCGGCAGAGCCGCCTATTGCATCCCGATGGTGCCTCTAGCACCTTTCCCCACCGTATTTCTCCCCCGCTACCCTGCTCGTTGCCTCGAAGGAATACTCACGAAGAATGTCCCTCGCTCGACTCGAAGCTCTCCGACTTCTCTCTCAAATGAAGTGAAGAATGATGAAATGGTGTGAAGAAAGTGAAAGATGGGGCTCTATTTATAGGGAAAAAGGTTGGCTTACGGGGAAAGCCATCGTAGTAGAAAAATACTGTTAAAGTAATTTCGGGCTCGGTTAAAAGTTACTTTATTCGATGCCGAGGTCCAAACACCTCAGACACGAAATCTGAAAATATCGAAAGACTCGTTGGCTTGAGTACTATTGAACCAATCTAACTCGGGATGAAGAAGAGGTCATTTGATGAGAAACGAGAAAAGATTCTCTTTTTAAAAATTACATTTACTATTCATTCAGACTGACAGATTTTGCTCCCGAGCATTCGATTGACTTTAGATTGGCAATCCGTGAACGTGAATGGATTCCTTGGGTCATTTTCCATAAGATAAGCTTGACAGAATGAGTCTCAGATCAACGGGGAGGATTTCATAAATTTCTCAAAACACGAACGCACGCAGAAATTATTTTTTACTTGCTTTCTTAATACCATTTTCATCACCGGGGCCTCAAATGACCTCATATTAAAATTCCGAGAATACCGACACACTCCTTAGGTCGAAACCTTTTCAACAAGACTAAAATCGGTCATAATAAAGTTAGGATCAAAATTTTCAAAAAGACGATTTCGCGAAAAATGACCCCTAAAATCGTAACTTACATCTGACTTCCCTTAAACCTTATTAAAATATCTTTCTTAACCTCTTAATTACGCTTAAGAATTCTCTAATCCTTATTCGAAAATCTGAGGTGTTACATGATTCGTTCTTGCTTGATTTGGATATAGTCACAATTTTTGGGTTCATTTTTTCAATGATGCAACTTCGATTGAGCCTTAGAGTTGTATTAATAACTCTTGAGTATTTTTTTTCATGGGACTAGAAAATAATTTAACTTTTGTCGGAAACATATCGGCCCGACGGGCTAGCTCGAAAACCGAAGTTTTAGGGTTAGGGTCAAGAATTTTCAGCTTGAAAAAATTTCAGCCCGAAATTGGTTTGAAAATTAATCATAAACAAATCGAAAAGCCCAATAATCCAACAGGGTTGACCTGTTTGACATCCCTAATCCTACCCGACATTCAACTTGGAAGAATTTTAGGCATGATTATTATTATTATTATTGTTATTTACACATCCGACCTGTGGTATTGAGAAGATTCGAACCCATAATTTTTGGTTTCCAAACAATCTCACTCTATCAATAGGCCATCCCCACCAATTTTTTTTTACCTATATCTAAATAATAAATCAGCATATTTTAGGAAAATATATATCTTAATAGGATTTAATATGGTTGGGGAGAGAGTGTATATTTGTCACAAATAATTTACATCTTAAATTATGTGGAAAATTATAAAATATCAATTAAAATGAAACGGCGGAAGTAATAATTAATTATGATCATTTTTTTTTTCTTTTTTTCGTGCATAATTTATGTAAAAAAAAATTATACGTACATACATTTACAATGATCAATTATACGCCATGCGTATAAAAACATCTCCTATAAATCCTCATCATTCTTGACCAAACTGCTTTGGTTTTTAGACCAACACAACAAATAAATAATCATAAATTAACCCACAACCAAAAAGACGAAGAAACAATGCAAAACCTAACGCCAAATGAATAATAATATTTTTGAATATAGATAAAAAAATATATTATATAATATATAAAAAATAATCTTCCATGTAAATGTAGTTATTGCCTCAAATAATTGTTAATACTAATTAATTATTACTTAAAAAATATAATATGTATATGTATGTATAATATACACAAACACACACACACTAGCCTTCTCTCTCTAGAATAGTAGAATTTATCGGCCTACTTGTTCTTCTTTCTTACCATAAAACACAAAATCACACACTTAATGCACACTCCCATTTTTCTTTTATTTTTTTCATCTTCTTCTCCTTCTCCTCCAACCCTTTTCATCTTCCTCCAACGGCGTCGTCAGTGCATGGTTCCCGCCATCAATCTCTCCCAGTAGAAACCCTAATTTCATTCTCTCCCCGCTCCAGGTTAAAATTAGTGTAACATTCAAATTAATTCATTATTTGCCCCTCCGCCGCTTAGATTGTTTCTTTAATTGAATGTGCAAGAAATTATTGATTTTGATGATTTTGATTTGATAGGCGGATCTTTGCAGGGTGAAAATTTCATCTGAATTTCCAGAAAGCGGTTCCTTTTACCTTTAAAGATTAGGATTTATGTCCCATAATCAATCAAGGGCTGAGAGGAGCGACTCCACGCAGTACAGGAAAACCGGCCGATCCGGTAGCTCCAATCAGCAGCGTCAGCCCCAGGGCGGTGCCCCCAGTAAGGGCGGTGGCGGCGCCCCCTTCAATCCAGCCGGCCGCGGGTACGCCTTTTTGATATAAATTCAATTTAGACTAGGGTTTTGCTGCTTTCTTGCTCCTTTTTTTTTGCATACATGTACAGATGGTTATGTGTTTTGATTGGTAGACAATGAATGTGAATGTAAGTGGTTGTTTCGTTTATGTGGGAGCTAGGGTTTGCAGGGGTTGGAGGGGGTTTGAATGTTGGATGATGGGTTGATGTTTTTATTTTGTCTCTGTGATTCAGTTTTAATAAGAAGTATAATAGCAATGCTCAAGGAGGTCAGCCGAGGGTAAGAATTCCAAATGTGGATTCAGATTCTGCAGGACATACTGTACATAATGGTCCTCAGGAACAGCAGCCAACTCATAGTACGTGTCTCGGTTTTCTTGTTGTATTTTTCTATTTCCGGTTGCTATTCATTCAGCACTGGTGATTAGAGATGAGAGTTTTCTTAATTTTCCAGGAAACAATTTTAGTTTATTTTTATGAGAATTTTCTTATGTTGGATAGGTGGTGGCGATTGGAGATGAGAATTTTCTTGACAAATTTAATTTTTTATATGAACTCATTAATTCCAAGAAATTATGCTTAACGATGATTATCATTATGCATCATTTATGGTTAATTTTCCAGAAATTACTTAGCACACTTCGGATTTTTTTATTGATACATTATTACTGGTTCTTAGTTCTGATGAACTGTCCATTTATATATTTGTTAGGGGTATCTGATGTACCACCAGTTAACAGTGCCTCTACCAATGTCAAGCTGACAGATGCTGCCACTCAAAAAATCACTCAAGCTGTTCCTAGATCTCCGTCTTCTAATGTTTCCACTGCAGCTCCAACATCTAAGGTTTCTGCTGCTAATCCTGAGTCTGGGTTGCCTAAAACACCTGCAAAAGGTATGACTTATTATTGTCCATGGTATACTCCAATCTGTTAAAATGACTTCTGACATACTGTCAAAATAGAATACTTCATAGTACATTAGTGTAATGGTCATGTCAGTGTTTACTTTTCTTCTGAATCAACTCTTTGTATTCCTTGTTCCAGGAGATGCATCTGGGTCATTTCCTCTGCAATTTGGCTCCATAAGTCCTGGTTTTATGAATGGAGTGCAGGTATTTTGGGATTGTATGGAGATCCCTTCAATTATCTTGTCTTAGTTCTAAAACTATTATTTCTAATTAGAGAAGGTGATTTTTTGTGTGTTTGTGTTCAGATACCTGCTAGAACAAGCTCTGCACCACCTAATTTGGATGAGCAGAAAAAGGATCAGGTGACATTCTCTATATTCAATTGTCTCATGGCTTCCAGAAGTTGCTAACTGATGGTAACTGATTGAGTTGTATAATGTCTTCATGCTGAAAAATATTAGAAAGGGTCTGGGCGCATTATAATGCTAATCTTTGTTGGGTTTTTTATATTGTGCTTGGATCATGTCTTGGGAAGTGGATATAAACTATCTAGAGTAATGGGAATGTCCATTTACTAGGAACTGCCCCAAATTGATGTGATTTTCTAGTTATGAACCACTTGTATGAAATTTTTTCTTCATCTTTTCATGGGTTGTTGCTCAAGATTACTTATTTCTAACAACGTGCACATAGTGGTCATGGCAGCTATGTTTTTATGTGTACTATGTTTTGTTAATAGGATAGTTTCACTTCAGGTTCGTCAAAACTTATTAAGGGCTGCTCCTGTGCCAATTCCCACGCCCAAGCAGCATGCTTTGAAGAAGGATGCAGGGGTTCCTGACCAAAGAAATGCAGTTGAAGCTCACTCAGTATCCAAATCTAAGAGGGACATTCAAGTATCTGCACCACCTTTAACTCAAACCCAGAAGCCAACTGTACATTCTATCCCTGGTATGCCAATGCAAATGCCATTCCACCAGCCACAGGTTCCTGTTCAGTTTGGTGGTCCTAATCCTCAAATTCAGTCTCAAGCCATGTCAGGGACATCATTGCCTCTGCCAATGCAGATGCCCCTATCTATAGGGAATCCTCCAATGCAGCAACCAATGTTTATTTCAGGTCTCCAGCCACATCCATTGCAGAACTTTAACTTTCCATCACAGATGGCTCATCAGCTACCTCCTCAGTTGGGTAGCATGGGAATCAATATGACCCCACAGTTTCCTCAGCAACAGGCTGGAAAATATGGTGGTTCTCGAAAAACTGTGAAGATTACGCATCCAGATACTCATGAAGAGTTGAGGCTTGATGGCTCGGCTGGTCCAAGATCCCATCCTGTTGTGCCACCTCAATCACAACCTATCTCGTCATTTCCATCTAATCACCAGATGAATTTTTATCCCAATTCTTACAACACGAATTCCATCTATTTCCCTGGTGGTAGCTCTGTTCCCTTGAGCAGCACCCAGGTTCCACCCACTTCTCAACCACAAAGGTTCTACAATCAGGTTAGTTGGTAGTTTTCTTCTAGGCTAATTTTGCTCTGGTGTCATGGTAATGTAACAAATCCATGCCTTGATAGGATTGGGTGAAATGTCCTGTTATTTTGTTACATTTTTGCCCCATTTCCTGCAGGTGACAGTGAAGCCACCTCTTGGCGCTCATGTGGAGAAAGAGCCATTTCCGGCTACAAGTTCAGTTTCTATCAGAAAGTCAGAGTCTTCAGAACCATCAAGGTCATGCGGAGAGGATTCAGTTCGTCCACGAAAGGAGGTTGAACCTTCATTGCAGAGCTCTGTGCCACATTCAATGCCTGTTTTGGGAGTTCCATCTACATCTGCTGCGTCATCCGGTTCTGTCATTGCGGAGAGTGATGTGCGCAACACTGCAGCTCCTGCTTCAGCTCCTATGGATTGTTCTGCATCAATATTAACAAGCTCTGCTAATGAAGCAACAAATACAGTAGTTGTGCCTGGTTCAGTTAAAGATATACATAAGGAATCAGGCAATACAGACCAGCAGGATCAGGTATTTTGTGGTTTGTTTATTCGTCCAGTAGTAAGTACTGTATACATTAAGAGCCTTTACATGATTTATGTCCACATTAAGAATCTTTACATTATTTCAGGTTGGCAGGCAACTTTCTTCGCCCTCAAGTTTGACTTCTCAATCCTCAGAAGCTGAAACAGTTAACACAGAATCTACTTTGTCTAGAACTAATTTGGCATGTGAAACTGCCAAGGAATCATTACCAACAATTGTAACTACATCTGAAGCTTCTAATTTGACAAGTGAGGATGGAAATTTTGGAACCAATAGTGTAAATAGCAGACAACCAGAGCCTGAGATAATTGTGGAATCTCAGAGTTCAAAATGTGATGAACACAGTTTGGACACATCTTTGAAGTCTCTTTCCTTAGAATCGCCAAAAATCACTGGTAAAGTTGAAGAGAGCATTGATACAGAAATAACATCCAGCACAGGTGGTCTGTTGGAGGGTACAGAGGAGAAGCCAGAAGAGTCTTTAGATTGCTCTAGTGATGATGTTAACATTGCTGATAATTATGTTGCATCTTCCCATATAGAAGGTGGCCAAAATGCTGATAGTCCTATGTTGATCAATGGTTTATCTGCACAGGATGATAAGACTGCTAGAGCGGACACTTTGTTAAGTGAAAATACTGTCACAAACTTTCCTGATTGTGCCTTGAAACCTGAAAATGAAGATATTGATGATAACAATGATAGCTTAGTTTCAACTTCTTCGAGTGTCAAGGACAAAGTCTTGTTAGATGCAAGTGTGGTTAAAAGTTCTCTACCCAGAGGGAAGAAGAAGAAAAAAGAATTATATAAGAAAGCAGAAGCTGCAGGTACAAGTTCTGATCTTTATATGGCATACAAGGGTCCCGAGGAAAAGAAAGAAGCTGCAACCTCTGCAGAGAGCACAGAAGAAACTCCAAGCAATCACATAAATCAGACATCTTCTGAAATCTCTAAGGATAATGACATGTCAAGTGAGAAACCTTCTCTGAATAAAGTGGAGCCAGATAATTGGGAGGATGCTGCTGAAATTTCTCCACACTTAGAAAGTTCAAAGAATGAAAATAAAGTTTCAGATGTAGATGGAAATGGATTAATGACTAAAAGATATTCCCGAGATTTCCTCCTTAAATTTGTGGACCAATGTACCGATCTTCCAATAGGATTTGACAGTACCGATATAGCAGACACATTGATGGTTTCTAGTATCAATATGTTCCCTGAGTATCCTAGTCCTGGACGAAACGTCGACAGGCAGGTTGGAGTTTCTAGACCAGATCGTCGTGCAGGTGGCTATGGAGATGAGGATAAATGGAGCAAAATGCCTGGCCCGCTTATGTCAGGGCGAGGAGATATGCGGGCAGATATTGGATATGCGGGTAATGTTGTTGGTTTTCGACCTGGCCAAGTAGGTAATTATGGTGTTCTAAGGAATCCACGGGCTCAAGCACCTATTCAGTATGCTGGGGGCATTCTCTCTGGGCCAATGCAGTCCCTTGGTCCTCAGGGAGTATTGCTAAGAAATAACTCCGAATCAGATAGGTGGCAGCGGGGAACTGCTTTTCAGAAAGGTTTGATGCCTCCTCCTCAGACTCCACCACCAATTATGCACAAAGCTGAGAAGAAGTACGAAGTAGGTAAGGTTACTGATGAGGAAGAAGCTAAGCAGAGGCAGTTGAAGGGCATATTGAACAAGCTTACACCTCAAAATTTTGAGAAACTGTTCCAGCAAGTTAAGCAAGTCAACATCGATAATGGTGTTACACTGACTGGGGTGATCTCTCAAATTTTTGATAAAGCTCTCATGGAGCCTACCTTTTGTGAGATGTATGCCGACTTCTGCTTTCACCTTGCTGCAGACTTGCCTGAATTGAGTGTGGACAATGTAAAGATTACTTTCAAGAGATTACTTCTGAACAAATGCCAGGAAGAATTTGAGAGAGGAGAACGAGAAGAACAAGAGGCAAATGAAGTTGACGATGGTGAAAGTAAACAGACAGAAGAAGAGAGAGAAGTGAAGAGACTGCAAGTCAGGAGACGCATGTTAGGTAATATTAGACTGATTGGAGAATTATATAAGAAGAAGATGTTGACTGAAAGAATAATGCACGAGTGCATAAAGAAATTGCTGGGTCAGTATCAGAATCCTGATGAAGAGAACATAGAAGCCTTGTGCAAATTGATGAGCACAATTGGTGTAATGATAGATCACCCAAAAGCAAAGGACCACATGGATGCTTATTTTGACGTCATGACACAGCTGTCCAATAATATGAAGCTGTCTTCCAGGGTAAGATTCATGCTGAGAGATGCCATTGATCTGAGAAAGAATAGGTGGCAGCAGCGGAGGAAAGTTGAAGGTCCGAAAAAGATTGAGGAGGTACACAGAGACGCTGCGCAAGAGCGGCAAGCGCAAACTGGTAGACTTGGTCGCGTTTCCAGCATGGGTAGTTCAATTAGAAGAGGCCCGTCTATGGATTTTGCTCCTAGAACTCCTAGTATGTTATCTCCACCAGGTTCACAAATCAGCAGTTTTCGTCCTGGCGGGCTGCAGCTACGTGGTCATGGTTCTCAGGATGCACGGGCAGATGAGAGACATTCCTCTGAAAACAGGATGATGTCTATACCTCTGCCCCAAAGACCCCTTGGTGATGATTCCATAACCCTTGGGCCACAAGGTGGTCTTGTCCGGGGAATGGCTTTTGGTGGTCAGCCATCTGCAGCTAGTTCTCGTTTGGCTGAGATATCAAGTCCTGGAGATGCACGAAGAGTGGGCCCCGGTTTAAATGGATTCAATTCTATTCCAGAACGGGCGACTTATGGCCAAAGTCAAAGAGAGGATCCCATGCCGAGATATGTGCCAGACAGGTTTGCTGCTCCATCCAGTCATGACCAAGAGCGGAATGCTACGTATGGGAATAGAAACACAGATCGTTTTGATAAATCTCTGCCTACTTCTCCACCTGCTCGTGGTGGCCCCCCAACTTGCACAGACAATGTTTCATCAGAAAATGTGTGGCCCGAAGAGCACTTACGAGACAAATCGCTGCTCACTATTAAAGAATTCTACAGGTATTACTGTGCCCTCCAACCTGATCTTTCAAGAGCCTAAGGGCTTGGCATCCATGAGTTATTTGATCCTTTTGTGCGTTCTTGACTTCTTGCTCAGTCTCACTGTGAATCATTATTAGTGACCTTCAACCTCTTTTCACATTTTGTGGAAGTTTCCATACTTTTAGACCTCATATATATGTTTTTTTGATGGATATCATATTTTTTCTTCTTATTTCTAGATTTTAGGGAGATGGATTTTCATCTTATATGTACTTGATCACTGAGGATCCCCGAGTACTTTAATCCAGCATTTGGGAAACTTCTTGAAAGTTGAGTCTTTACGATAGAGTGTGGTTTGTATTGTGCCAAAAATGCGTTTGTCTCGAAAGATGAGATTTAGTGACACCAATAATTTGATGGGGGTTAATTGTTTTGGCTACCTGATACTGAGGAAAAATATCGTCTAGTACTTTTTCATTGCCTTGATCTACATTTTCAGCTTAGGGTCACTGGTAACAAATTAATGGAGAAACTTGTCTAGAATAGTTTAGTATACATACACATGGAGTACCCCACCCTGGATTTATGTATGTTGAAGATGAGTAATGAGTGAGCTATTGACAACATAGAGTAAAAGAAGAGCTATTAATGCCCCTGAATCCCTGATAATCATATTTAGATGTTCAAGAACATTTACTTTTTCTTCAAATATTGGGTGGGTCTGAACTACTCTGGCTTCCCTTCGGAGAAAAATATTGTGTGAAACTCATGCTATTTTTAGCTGATCATTGTCTTTCCTTTGTTTGCCTGAAATATTGTGTGATATATGCACAAATTTGTTGGTTGATATTGTTTATTTTGGGTAAGTTGATTAAGTTCGCACTTTACTATTTTTCTAAGATGAAACTGAATCTTTTTTCTTTTCCAGTGCAAGAGATGAGAATGAGGTTGCTTTGTGCATCAAGGATTTGAATGCCCCTAGCTTCTATCCCTCTATGATATCTATCTGGCTTACTGATTCTTTTGAGAGAAAAGACATGGAGAGGGAGCTCTTGACAAAGCTTCTTATTAGCCTTACAAAATCTCGAGATGGCTTGATAAGTGAGGATCAGCTCATCAAAGGGTAAGCTTCGACATGCTTTTGGACAGGCATCACATAAAAAAATATCCAATCCTGTATATTGACTTATTCCCACTTTGACAGGTTTGAATCTGTTCTTGCTGTCTTGGAGGATGCTGTCAATGACGCCCCAAGAGCAGCAGAGTTCCTGGGTCGTTTTTTCGCTAGAGTCGTTTCAGAGAATGTTGTTCCACTTTCTGAAATTGGGCGACTGGTATATGAAGGTGGAGAAGAGCAAGGGAGTCTTGTAGAAACAGGGATTGCAGCTGAAGTAGTGGGAACTATCTTGGACACGATCAAATCGGAGAAAGGTGATTCTGTACTGAATGAGATTCGTTCAAGCTCGAATCTGCAGCTACAGAACTTCAGACCTCCAGGCTCTAACAGGTCATGCAGAATAGATAAGTTTATGTAGAGAGGATAGCGATGCTCGTCGTATCGGGTAGAGAAATTCTTGCCTCGTTTTTTTAGGTAGCTAGTACTAGTTCTACATTTTCAGATATATATTATATATTTTATATATATATATATATATATAACTGCGGGGAAACTATCTTCTTGTTTATTTTGACAAGATCAGGTGGATACAGAATTATCAAAGGTTCGATTGCGTGAGCATCAAGTTTTGTCTCTTTTCCTTATTCAACTGCTTCTGTTCCTATATTTGCTTTCTTTGCAATTTATAAACATTCGCATTAAACTGTTTTAAAGAAAATGTGATGAACAATGATTTTTTATTTTATTTTATTTTTTATCTATAATATTAGGAATAACATCATGACAGTGACTGTTGTTTTGGATTTTAAGCTAGTGTTTTGTCACCTGTAATGTAAGGGGATGGTATGTTCAAATATATGGTTTGATTTGCACTATAGAATTATTTTACGTATGATGAAAATAAAGTGAAGAAAATTTGTTACGCAGTGAGTGATATGTTGAATCTCCCAACATTACATTTGATCCCCAACGTTTCAATAACCTAAGTTAAGATGATGATGTGTTTTACGTCATCGGACAAATGGACTCGGGATATTTTTGAAAAAATATTGAAGCATTGGGTATTAAAATGGCATTATTCATACGTTGGGATGTTTTTCAAAATTCCTAAATACATTGTGACATTATAGAGAACTTCTTGCCGACCTATTGGGGTACCACCCCGGCCAAAACTATTGAGATTATGACCCATCGTCAATTTTTTTAAAACAGTTATTGACATGGCATAATCCTAATGATTTTGGGGTAGTACCTAACACGTAGGCAATAAGTTTCCGACATTTTCTATCATTTACCGAATGTTTGATGATGTTTGACGTTAAGGCCTTGTTTACTTTGGATGATAGGGATATCCCACTAATGCAAGGCTAAAATTATACAAAGTTTTATTGAAATGAATGTATATAACACAAACATTTACATATTTTTCCTTGTGAATAAGGACTAATTGAAGGATTCATATCCTTTCATAACAAGTGGGTTATGAGTTATCCTTCATCTCCTTCATTTTATTCATATGTTTATATATTTTATCACACCATATATTTCATGTTTTGTAAATTTAACTTTAAATTCATGGGATATCACACCCAATCCCATCCACCGAAGTGAACGAGCCCTAAGAGTAGTACTTTTTTCTTGTCGATGGTTTACTGATTATTGATGCTCATCAAATTGTTGTCCTAAACATCCCCTAAAAAAGCCTAATGTGCGACCTTTGTGGAGGTGATAAAATATAATTCTAAGGCAAAGTCTTCTATACATCACCACAAGCTCAATAAAGTTTATACATTCATCAGACGGATTGGAATCAACGTGGGTTAATCCGCATTGATCCGCCAAAAAAATAAAAACTGATAAAAATCATATCAATCTTAACATTAAAAAGTATCACTTAAAATTCAAAAATATCATTTGTATCATTAAAAAGTAATTGATGTGCTACTTATCTTATATGAGTTTATGTAATTTAAATTGTGATTTTTTTCATTTTAATTAATGTTTAGAGTTTAGGAGTTTAGGTTTTTTTTAGGGTTCATGGTTTTTTTAGGATTTTTTTAGTACTTTTTAAAAAAATTTTAGGGGTTTTTGTTGTGTTATTTAGGGTTCATATTTTTTAGGTTTATTAATCTCAATTAGGGGTTATATTTATTTCAAAAGATATTAAATTCATTCACTTTTATTTTAGGATTCACTAATTCCATTTAGGGTACATATTTATTTCAATTTTTTTTTAATTTTCAATTACCATTTATATTTATTTCGAAAAAATTAAATTAATTATCGAGCCCAATGTACGAGCCCACACGTTACCTTCGAGCGAGTCGCTGATTTTTTTTTTTAAAAAGGGGATAAGATCCAATTTGGTCCTACAACTATACCCAAAATCTCAGTTTGATCTCGAAATAAAATTTCACCCCAAATCGATTCTACAACTTTTTAAAAGATACCAAAATGGTACCTCCGTTGATCCCTAAACTAAAAAGCATCTATGTCCGTCATTTTAACTAGTAATATCAGTTAACAAATTTATTTTAGCTTGAAAAGTCCCCAAATTGAATTAGGGTTTGCTCAATTAATCCCCAAATTGAAGAACCTAAAAGGCATTTTGCTCTAGTAGTGTCTTCTCAACCTTCATTGGGTTGGGGATTTTTTTTTTTTAAAAAAAAGGTGAAAATATTATAGTTGAAAAAAAATTGGTTGTAATAGGAATTGGGTTGGTATTTTTTTATAAAAATTATGTTTGATTCATGTATGTGCAAAATGTGTGTGAAATAATCCAGAAATTTATGATTTAACAATTGTTATAACGGAAGTTAACATAAATTAATTTAGGGACTAACGGAGGGATTAATGTGAAAAAACAGAAAAATCACAAAAAAGAATGAAAAATTTTAAAAAATCAAAAAAATAATAATAAAATAATCCCCACGCGCCGACAATTGTTGACTTTTTTTGTTACCGATATATGTTAGTGAGCCTGGCCAATCTGACGGGTTCAGACCCATACACCAAACTTATTGTTTAGAAACAAAGTTCAATGATAATTGTTAGGATTAAGTACTTTTAAAATTATGAACTTTAGATTTTTTTTTATTTTTAATCAACATAATTTTTTAAAATTATTACACCAAAAACACTAATCAACACATTTTATAAATTTAATATCGATTTTAATTTTGATGAAAATTGAAACAAGCATGGATGTCAGAAAATACATTTAGACTGGTCGTTCGGCTACTAAAAATGACGTCGTTTGAAGAGGCTTATATTAAAGGTCAAACGACATCGTTTCTAATAAACAAGCATCAATTCAATTTCATTGAAATTATGAAATTGATGTTAAATTTACAAAATGTGTTATATTTGTGTTTTTGTGTAACAAATTAAAATTTATGTTAAAACAAAAAACTTTGTAAAGTTCACAATTTTAGAAGCATTTAAGCCTAATGATTAATTGTTTGTTATGATTCATGTTACTAATATTTTCAGCTTGATACCCGACCTTTGAATCTTTTAATAAAAATGTCCCGATCTTTAATTAACATGTTGATGCCCGATCTTGTAAACTTTCATTAAATATATCCCATGATCAATTATCCTGTATCTTATAGTCTATGTGGACCGGCAGAAATCTAATATGGTTTTTGTAAGGCCACATTAGACAAAAAAAAAATCAAGAACTTAAATTTCAATTCCACATGATTTTAATCATTTTTCCCCGATTGTCAAGGCAATATTTCTAATATAAGAAAACTAAATGTGCGGTATTTATTTTCACCTAAACTGCAAGTGTACAGTGAGTTTTCTAGTATAACAGTGAATAAGGTCGTATCCATAGAGATTTAATAATTAATCAACTAATTATCTTAATCTAATTTCCTACAGTTATCTATACTACCAATTATGGTTGAATTTAATTACTAAAAACTGAAACTAATAAATAAAATAAATTATCGGCACATAAATAAATGCGGATAAAGTAAACAATGAAGGAGAAACGCATTCTAGGATTGGAAATTCATTATTTAATCCATTCTTCCAATTATTTCATTCAGGGCCGGCCTTGAGATTTTAAGGTCTTGTGTGAACACAAAAAAATAATGATGCCCCTAATTTATTAAAATTAAAATTTAAAAATACAAATAAAATGGAATAAATTACACTTTGATGCCTATATTTTGAGTACTTTTTAAAAAATGATGTACTTTTTCAAAATAAACAAAATCGTACCTACATTTTCAATTTTTTTGCAATTCTAATATTTAATCAATTTTACGGCCCGAAAATCGTATGTAATTGATTTTAATTTAATATTTCTTGATTGGATGATTTTTTTCCTCGTGACTGAGGAAATAGGAATATTAAAGTACAATCGATTACGTGCGAATTTTTGATCGTAAAATTGGTTAAATGTTATATTTGAATTGTTTTTGAAAAAATGGGTATTTTTTTTGTTAATTTTAAAAAAGTGGGTCATTTTTGAAAAAAGTATAAAAAATTTAGGTATCAAAGTATAATTCATCCTATAAAATGCACCTAAAAATATTTGTTTGATATGTTCAAATCATTAAAAGTTTGCATTCTTGAAAACTTTAAAATTATGTAACTCATGCGCGCTCACTGATATTTGAACGAACCTGAAATAAAAGTGTAATACCCCAAAATTTTATTATCTAAATTTAATTAGGAATATATATCTACTAGTTAGAATAAGTGACATCCAAAATTTTTATGTATTAAAAGAGTAGTCTATGTTACCCTTAAGAGTAAGTTATGGAAGAAAATAGACCGTTGTAAATTATTTTCTAGGTGAAGTGAGTCATTTAGTGGGTTAGAGATACCCGAGATCCTCTTCTATTTTTATTCGGAACCCTAAATATGAACTTAGTTTGATTAATTGGAGTTGATTTATCAAGTGCAATTTTTTTAGTGTGATCTTTATTTCACACAAATAATACACACACATTATATGTATATCTATTTTATTTATTTACAAATTTAATTAGTATATATATAATTTAATTACGAATTTAACATATAATGATGCATAATTTCAATTAAGCCATGATTGTTTTATCTAATGCATGCACATATACAATCATGGAATATATAGATATATAGTTTATTTATGTATATTTATATATATAATCTATACATATCAGTATATCACTTATAATTAGTTGTAAGTTTTAGGTGAATCATCACCCACATGTCATCATGTAGAATTAGTAGCTAAAGTTAGGTGTCTCTATCATCTTTTCTCTTAAATTAATATATATATATATACATATATATAATTAATGGAATGATCAAATTATAAGCTTATTGTAAAACCATTTCCTCTCACGCATATCTGTAGAAATCCAAATCATTCATGGGATTGAAATAATTTATTAAATAAGGTAAATTTTTATGGTGTTTTGATGATTTATTATATTTTATGAATAAATCTCTTGTATCATCAATTGAAATATTATTTATGATTTTGCACATAGGAATATGGTTATGATATATGTTAGGAAAAACTATCAAGGAACCCCTAGATCAGGTTTTGATGAGATGTCAAAATTATTTGTGAAAAACTGACCAAAGCTCAAGCTGCAGATCGAAGCTGACCAGCCCAAGAGGGCATCATCAAGAAGAACTCTAGAAGAGTCAAAGTCAACCGATCTGAAGAATGACCCAAATTGAAAGACACGTCATCAAGTCTAAAGTTCAACTTGGCTGAGGAATCATACCAGTCAAAGCAAGCTGACAATCGAGTCAGCTGAACTGAGGGAGAAAGGAGTTGACCAAAGACTGAAGAAACTGATAGAATATCAGTTCATGCCAGAGACTGGCAGTATCCAAATAGAGCGATGGCCAATCTCAGCTGACAAGCCCAGAACTGCCAACTGGAGCAATGGCCAATCTCAGCTGACAAACCTAGAACTGCCAACTGGAGCAATGGACAATCTCAGCTGACAAGCTCAGAACTGCCAGCTGAGACGATAATGTAACTGAGCTGAGAAATCCAAAACTGCCAGCTGAAATTCCAAGCTGCCAAGAGAGCTGAAGCCAGAAGACTCCTGGAGTATATTACTTAAATCAACGTATCTTGGAATAAATGCTCCTTCAAGGATCCTGGAATTTAATGAAGATCGATTGGCAGAGTAACGGCTACTTCAACCAAATGATCCAAGCGATCATTTAAAGACCATCTGCCATTGATGAGCCAACAGAGCATCTGATCAAATGGACAATGGAGCTCAACGGTCATAAAATCACTCCTCTATAAAAGACAGGTGAATCAGAGTTTTAAACACTTTTCGCATACTCTTCGCAACTATAACACCTTGTCAACCTTCGCACATACAAGCTAAGAGCTTTTCTTTCTCCCTCCCACTCAAGCTCAAGTGCAACGTTTGATAGAAACTGCGAAAGTCAAACTAAGAAGAAGAATTCACTGAATCAAGACATCCAGCCAGCTGTTGACGATCCAGCCAGGGCAACCTTCTCAGTTCCAGCTATTCAATGATCAACTACTCAGCTCAATCAAAGGAGCACATCAGTTGATACCCCCTTGTTCAAGACTAACCTCTTGAAGATCGAAAGAGATCTAAAATCTTGTAAAGACGACAATAACACCTACCTTCCTAGCGAGCAGTTAGGGACTTCAAGTATGAGCCGTCGACCAGCTGAGGTAGCGAGCAGTTACCAGGTTCAGCCAACTGTCCTTCATTGTATAATTTGTAAAGAAACTCAAGTTATATAGTGAAGTTTCCCTTCTGCGGAAGGAAGATAGGACGTAGAAGTTTGAGACTTCGAACCTCTATAAATCTCTTGTGTGCTGTAGTATATTGTTCATTGCATATCTCTAACTGCACACAACATCACACAAGCTGCACTTAAACTGTCTCAACTGACTATCAAATTTGTGCATAGATAAGTTTCATCAAGCGAGTCATAGGGCCCTGTTTTCCGCATCTAAAATAAAAGTTTTTGAATCAGTTTATTCACCCCCCTCTAAACTGATATCGACTCGCCCGGGACCAACAAGTGGTATCAGAGCGGTTGATTTTAAGGATCAGCCGTTTCTGCAAATCAACTGAATCAGATCTACTTATTTTACTAACATTCCAGCTATGGGAAACCATAAGCTACCTATATTTTCAGTTGAGAACTATTATAATTGGAGCAGGAGAATGAAGGCGCATCTCTGCTTAATTCATGAGAATATGTGGGAAGTAATTGAAGAAGGCCCAATCATCATCATGATGGACAATGATGCTCACATAGTTGATATCAATCAACCGGCAAGGATCCCGAAGCCAACTAATCTTCTCACCAGTGAAGAGAAAAAGTTAAAGAATCTAGAGTTCGTTGCTCAAGCTGCATTATTCCAAACTCTAGATGAAGATCGTATGAAGGATACCAAGAATTGTACAACTGCCAAAGAAATATGAGACCTACTAGCAGATCTTTGCAGAGAGTCCGAAGCCATAAAAGGAAACAAGCTCCAATTGGCAGTTGACAGGTATGAATCCTTCAAAATGCAAGCAGAAGAGTCCATCTCAAGCCTTGAAACTAGATTTCTAGGCATCATCAGTGAGATGAACAACCTCGGAAGAAGTTATCCCAATTCAGAGATGAATTCCAAAATACTGGATAATCTCACCGACGAATGGGATATGAAAGTGATCGCTACTAAGGAGTCAAGAAACCTAAACAGCATCACTCCAAGGGAATTATTTGGTTCTCTTAAAGCTCATGAGTACAGTCTAAATCGAAAAAGAGAAGCGTCCACATCGTCAGCTCAAGATGCAACTTTCTATGGCGAAAGGACCAGGTTTAGAGACGCTCGAGGAAGAAACAACTTCCGACCTAGGAGCTCACTAACCAAAGAAAACCAAGGTGGATCTTCAACTGAACGAAAAAGAGAGGCAACTGAAAAGAAGGAAAATCTAACTGATGACATCAATGATCAGATCCAATCAGTTACCAAGTTGTTAGAAAAGTTGAAGAGAGCTCGGGATAAACAATCAGTTTCACCTCAAACTGATGAAGTCCCAAAAGTAGAAAAAACCTACCAACCAGCTGAATGGCCAGCTGAACCATTCAGCAGTGGCAATCGCAATCTTGGAGAGTGTTTTCATTTTCATAAACAAGGACATTATAGGTTTGAATGTCCAGAACTTCCTGAAGACAAGAAAGCTAAGGTGAAGAGAAGCTTCTTCAAAAGAAAAGCAATGGTTGCAAATCTTGAGAATGCCGTGTTGGACGATTCAGACTATCCATCTGGAATTGATTCTGACGGCTATAGCTCAGATGATGAAGCACTATTCTGCCTCATGGCCGACAATGATGAAGAGGTTAGTATAGCTGATTCTCAAACCTCCTTTTATAATATAAATGAAGCAACTGTCTCTAGTAATGAACTTATATTAAACTCATGATGCTAGAAGACCAATTAGCTTCAATCTCCTATTTGCATGTTGAACTGAAAGATGAAAATGACGAACTGAGGAACAAAGTCAGGAAACTGAGCATTGATCATGAAAGATTAAACTATCTTGAATCTCAACTTAAAGAATTTGAGAAATTGAAACTGAGAACTACTGATCTAGAGGAAGAAAATAAAAAACTCAAGCAAGAGATCATTGAAAAAGAAAAGGTAAACCTAAAGTTCAAAAAGGGATCTCAAACTCTAGATGAAATACTCAGTCATCAAAGAACTGGAACTAGCAGCTCAGGGCTAGGATATAGCAAGTTCACTGCCCTAGAAAAGGGAAAAACAGTTGCTCAACCTAGTGACAAAGGTATCCTAAAAGGGTTCACAAGATCTCAGGATCAGCCAGCTGAGCCAAACAAAGGAAATGGAATATTGAAAAATCCCCAGACCCATCCTAAAAAGCTTGGTCAGTTCTATCAATCTAAAACACCCGGTCAGCTAAAGCCCAGTTCCCAGCCAAGACCTTTAGTTCACTCAAGTCAATCAACTCGTCCAAAGCCTCCAGTTCAACAAAGGCCACCAGTTCAGTATAAAATGCCCTCAAGGCAAACTGGCAGATCAGTTCACTATGAAAAGAAAGACCAGTTTAGATCTCAAGCCTACCCTGCTAAGAAGTTCAGTCAAAACACCTATAGGAGAGATCAAATAAACCAGTTTGAGCCTTATCATCATTATAATGATTATCTAGATTCCAGAAATGAGCCAAAAAGGTTCATTCCAATAAACTGGAAACACACAAGGCATTGGCCTGATAGAAGAGCCCAAAAATCTCAAAACAATTGTGTGCTAGTTGAATTATGTTATCCCACTAACTTTCAACGCAAGTACTATTCAACCGACTCAAGGAGAGTTGAAAGAGAATCAAAACTGATGAAACGATCCAAATCAGTTGACTCCTTTAATGATAAGAAGCCAAAAGTTTGGCAAGTCTGGATTCTAAAAGACTTAATGTATAAAAAAGGACCCGATATGAAACGGGTCCCTAAATGCTAATCCTTTTCTCTGCAGGACAAGAGCATCCTATCTATGAAGAAAACTAAAGACATTTGGTATCTAGATAGCGGGTGCTCCAAGCACATGACCGGAGATAGAGAAGAGCTCGACGGTTATGAAGAAATCAAAGGTCCACTCGTCACATTTGGAGACAATTCCAAAAGTCGAACCATCGGAGAAGGGTTCGTTGTCAAAGGAAAAGTAGTAATGAATGGAGTCTCCCATGTGGATGGACTAAAGCACAAATTACTTAGCATCAGCCAGCTGTGCGATAATGGCCACTCAGTTGACTTCACCAAAAACTCCTGCAACATAAGAGACAAGTCAACTAGAGTAATCTTGCTAACCGGCATCAGGAGAGGCAACATGTACATTGTTGACTGGTCAACCGGCTACTCAGAAGCTTGCTTTCTCTCAAAAGGATCAACCGAAGCAAGCTGGCTATGGCATCGACGACTGAACCACCTCAACTTCAAAATAATCAACTACTTAGCAAAGAAAGAGCTAGTTGAGGGGCTTCCCAAGGAGATATACAAGAAAACAAGTGTATGCAGACCATGTCAAAAAGGGAAGCAAGTGAAGTCATCCTTCAAAAATAAGAATCATCCACCAAGAACAACTGACTGTCTTCAACTACTGCACATGGATTTGTTTGGTCCAGTCAGACCTCAAACTCTAAAAGGCAAAAGATTCACTCTTGTAGTAGTTGATGATTACTCAAGATATACATGAGTGGAATTTTTGAGGAGCAAAGATGAAACATATGACAAGCTCACGGCGCTGATCAGAAGACTACAAACTGAAAAGGAAAGATCAATTCAAAGGATTCGTTCCGATAATGGAACTGAATTTGTGAATCAACACATGATCAGCTTCCTCAACCAGCTTGGGATTACTCATGAACATTCAGCTGTAAGAACTCCACAACAAAACGGTGTAGCTGAAAGGCGCAACCGAACACTAAAGGAAGTAGCTCGAGCGATGATAGCTGATGCCAACATAGCTGAAGGGTACTGGGCTGAAGCAGTTAACACAGCTTGCCATACTCAAAATCGAAGTGCCATTGTAGCAGCCCATGACAAGACACCTTATGAACTGTACAAGGGTCGTAAGCCTTCCATCTCATATTTTAAAATATTTAGCTGTAAATGTTATATTCACAACAATGGCAAGACTCAATTGAAAGCTTTTAGTGCTAAAGCTGATGAGGGTATATTTCTTGGGTATAACTCTCCTCATGCACAAGCTTATAGAGTGTTCAATAAATGAACTCTTGTTGTGAAAATAACATGTCATATGGTATTTGATGAATTTGCTAATGAGTACTGGAACAAAGAAACTATAGACACATAAGTTCAAGTACTACCTAGTGAAACTAAAAATTAACAGGACTATGTAGATCACATTGTTCTAGAATGATTTGAAGTTTCATTAGAAGAAGGCAATGAAACTGGTACTAAGCCAGTTGAGAACAACTTGGTCAATGAAGACACAAATCGTGCTGAGACCGCAAACCCCACAAATGAAGAAGGGGGAAGAAATGATGAGAATGCCGAACCTACTGATGAACAAGCAACTGACGACATCATCACAGAAGAGCCAGCTGGAGACTCAGCTGAAGCCATGTTGCCCAAGTGGCTCCGAAGCCATCCAACTGACAAGATAGTTGGTGATCCAAGAAGTCGAGTTCAAACCAGAGGATCAACCGAGCATGCCTTATTCACATGCTTCATCTCTCAAACTGAACCAGCAAACGTCAAGGAAGCCTTAGTAGATTCAGACTGGATCATGGCTATGCAGGAAGAACTGAACCAGTTCACACGAAATGACATATGGTTTCTTGTTGACAGGCCGAAAACCCAGAAGGTCATTGGCACAAAATGGGATTTTCACAACAAGCTGGATGAACAAGGAGTGATCACAAGGAACAAGGCTAGACTGGTAGCTAAAGGTTACTCACAAAGTGAAGGGATCGACTTTGATGAGACATTTGCGCCAGTTGCAAGATTGGAAGCTATCAGACTGTTACTAGCCTATGCATCTCACTTTAACTTCACAGTCTACCAAATGGATGTCAAGAGTGCTTTTCTTCAAGGAATGCTCAAGGAGGACGTATATGTCGAGCAACCGCCAGGCTTTGAAATTGGTGATCATGTATTCAAACTGAAAAAAGCTCTCTCCGGACTGAAGCAAGCTCCAAGAGCGTGGTATGAAACTCTAACAACATTCTTGCTGAAAAATGGGTTTCAAAAAGAAGTCATTGATCGAACTCTATTCAGAATAGAACGATCAACTGAGATCTTAATGGTTCAAATTTATGTGGATGACATAATCTTTGGATCAAAGAGCAAAGATCTATGCACACGGTTCGCTCAACTGATGCAAAGCGAATTCGAGATGAGCATGATGGGAGAAATGACATTCCTCCTAGGACTCCAAGTGAAGCAGCTAAAAGATGGAATTCATATCAGCCAGGCGAAGTACACCAAGGAACTAGTTAAGAAGTTTGGAGTAAGTAAAGGAAAAACTCTCAAGGTTCCAATGAACACATCAGTTCAGCTAACTCTTGATGCAGAAGGAGAATCAGTTAGCCAAACTTACTACAGAGGAATCAGTAGGTCCTTACTTTACTTAACAGCCAGCCGGCCAGACATCTCATATTCAGTCGGTCTATGTGCACGGTTTCAAGCCAATCCAAAGAAAAGTCATCTTGAAGCAGCTAAGAGAATCATCAAATATCTCAAAGGAACCATAAATCTTGGATTATGGTATCCCAAAGATGACAGTTTGAGTTTAATTGGGTATTCAGACTCAGACTTTGGTGGATGCAAGATTGACAGAAAAAGCACCAGTGGAACATGTCAGTTTTTTGGAAGCAAACTGATATCTTGGTTTAGCAAGAAGTAGCACTCAGTTGCCACGTCAACAACTGAAGCAGAGTATGTAGCTGCTAGAAGCTGCTGTGCTCAAATACTCTGGATGAAGCAACAGTTGAAGGATTACAAAGTTGAAACTGAAGAAGTGCCTATCTTGTATGACAACAATAGTGCAATTGCGATATCTCAGAATCCAGTTCTACATTCAAGAACTAAGCACATTGACATAAGGCACCACTTCATCAGAGATCACATTGAGAAGAAAGACATATGCATCAAATATGTCAATACTGAGAAGCAGATATCTGACATCTTCACCAAACTGTTGCCTGAAGCAAGGTTTATGGAGCTATGCATACAGTTGGGACTGCTGGAGCTAGCATCACAGGATGAAGATGATGAACTGGAAGAAAAAGGCCAAGGAACCACTCCAGCTGAAGAGAGAAACTGAGTCAAAAAGATGAAAAACTGATCAGTTCGCCACTTAATCCATCAGTTTGAAGTATATACAAGAAGCTGCTGAGAAATAAGCAAATTGGAAATGATCAGTTTATCTCATCAGTTCAACTGAATCATTAGTTCAGTCGCTCAGACTAATGATCCAGTCAGTTATGCAGAACTTACAAGTTGTAAATTGATCAAACTGACGAAGAAGTCATAGGAACTGAAGTAAACTCAAAAGGAGATATCAGTTCAAGGAGCAGCTGAAGGAAATCAGCTGAACTGAGAAGCAGCTGAATGAAGATCTGAGCAGTTAAGATCAGTCAGGAACTGATGAGAAGATATCCTAGTTGGAACTGATCAACAAAAAAACCATCAGTTACGGTCATACCCAACTGATGACGTAATCAGTTCTCAAGCCAAGGAGAAACTGCTGAAGAGAAGAGATAAGTTCAAAAATCTCATTAGTGGAAACGGTAAAAACACGTGTCATCCAAATGTTACCGTTGAATCGTCCTTCTCTCTCATCTTCTCTCCCCAATGGATAGAATTGAAAAGCTAATTAATGGGTCGATTAATCCAATCTGATCGTTGAATTTAGGGAGATCAAGCGTCACAACCATTGGATGAACCCTCTCATACTCTATAAAAGGGATGGATGAATTTTCATTTTTACTTTTACCATCCTCAAAGCGCAGTAAAGAATTCAAGCATCTTTGATTCTTTAATTCTCGAAACTGTTCCGAAGATCTCTCAAAAGAAAAAAATATATATATACTCAATTCATAACATCAGTCAAAGCCATTTCAATCTTTTTCTCCCTGATCACCAGCTGTTCGACAAAACTTCAACTTTAGAAGAACTGGTGCTTCTTCACAAAGATTTCAAAGAAATCTCTATAGAGATAAGTTTCTGGATATAGGCGCTTACAGAGAGAAGTGCTCAAACTCCGCCCTCTGCAACTCAATGATCGCAAAGATAGAGGATAGTGGGTTGAAAAGCTTAACAGAAGAGTATCCATCGAAAATATATCCAGAGGCCGTGGTTGAGTTTTATGTAAACTCAAAAGGCTACGATGACAGAATTGAGACTGAAGTTCGTAGAGTCGAACTGATTATAACTCCAGAACTACTCGGGAGACTGTTCAATCTGCCAACCACTGGAATGCGAGTGCAAGATGTTCAAGTGGATCAAGAGGAAGCCTACCGCCAGTGGAAGCGGAAGGAATGCGTGGATGTGTACAAAAGCAGTACACTCATGTCTCTTCTTCAAGAAGAATACAAAATTCTGGCCTCAGTTGCTGCGAGAATGATAACCGGAACAACTGGAAGCCACTCAGAAATGTCGGAGCACAAGTACAAGATATGTGCGGCGATTATCAGAGGGATCGACATCAACTGGGCTTAATACTTCTTTGAGCAAATAAAGAAGTATGTGGATATCGTGGAGAAGAACTGGTTAGCAACTGAGTTCTACCAAAAGATGTGCTATCCAAGCAGAATCAGCATCATACTGGAGAAAACCTTTGACTTCATGGCAGAAGAGGCTGACATTCTGATGATTGGCAAAATGGATTTTATACCAGTCACCAGCAAGAGGCAGCCTGCTGCAAAACCAATATCTATCAAAAGCAGTCAGCCAACTGCTGCTTCCTCTAAGAAAACTGATGAGTCATCAAGAAGAAAGGGCAAGGAAATTGCAGTTGAAACTCAGCAACAGAGACGGAGCCAGGATTTTTTCGAATCAGATCCTCTGTAGCAATTCATATTCAATTGATAGGAATAAAAAAACTCCGATTCAGATGACAACATTCCAATAAGCCATATGTTGGGAAGCTCAATTCAAGAAAAACCTCTGCGTCAAGTTCGCATTGGATCACTAATTGATTTGCCAGAAGAAGTAATATCTAAAAGACAAGTTCAGTTCAAGGAAAGAATTGGGAAGCCGAAGAAGAAGCCCTCGGCAGTTCAAACAAAATGGAAGAAGAAGAAGAAGTCAGGGCCTCCATCTCCTCCTCAACTGCCTCCTAGTAACATCAAAATAATTGATATTATACCAGTTGAGAATGATGATATAGTGCCTTACAGAGGAGTTCCCCCAAAGGATTCTGGAGCAGACTTCTTCAGAACTGCCTGCCCGCCGATGGGAGAAACAGAAGAGAACATCAGAGCTCTATCAAGAGCTGAAATTATCAAATGTTGGGCCGAGAAACAAGTCCAAAAGTTTATAGCTGAGAACTTCATCGAGGATGTGACTGGACTTTCTACTCTGTATGAAGCTCTAAAAAGGTACGTATACTGGTACCTTTGGAGACATTGCTTCAACTTTGAAGCCCATTTTCTCCTAACCACGCTGCACGGGATGAGCTTCTGGAGAAGAGAAGAGAGATGGAGTATGGAGTGGGCTGGACAGGAGACTCCAGAGCAAAATTCAGTCATCACATTAAAAAGAATGTTGGCTATTCGAAGGAACCACCCACGTCCTGTTGAACAAACACTGGTGGAAGCAATGAATGACTTGCTTATCTGGGCTAATATCAAACTGCCACCTCGTCGGACTCAAGCTGAGCAGCAATAATGGAAAGCCCCTCAAGTTTAACAACACTGGATGCTCACTGAACTGCTAAAACTCAGACGGGAACAATTTAAGGAAGGGCAGGAGCTGTTCAAACAAGAAGTTCAGAGAAGCCATCAAAGGGCTGAAACTTCTGCAGCTCACAATGCAAGGGAAATTGCCATAACATCTGTGGCCAGGCAGTTAACATTTGAAGAGACCCTTCATTCAGATGACGTCTTCATCAATCTTCTGGATGACTTACCTAAGGAGCCAGCAGCTGATGAGCGCACATCTAGCGATCTGGAATTTGAGGAAATGCTCAAGTCCCCCACTCTGCCAGTCCTCCCAGTTGATGAAGAGCTACAAGAACCAACTGAAGAGACTCAACTCCCCGAGAAGCAAACTAAAACACAAATTGCTCCTTTCATCGAGACAACGTCGAAGACAGCTGAACATGACCAGTTAGCTGACCAGATAGCTCAAGAGGCTGCACAATCCACATATCAAGGTACACTTGCTATAACTGTGTATATTGATCTAATACAAAGAGCACTCCAAGCTGTCGCTCAAACTGCCGCACCAGAGACCTCATCAGAGTCAATTTATGATGAGATCATCGCTATAGAGACAGAAGACATTTCCCACACAGTTCCTTGTGAGGAACTTGTTGGAACTGAAAAAGGAGAGGAAGCGGACTCAAGAGCGGTCCAGTTCATGGCTCAACCCAGCAGTTCCATGGTCCAGCTCCTTCCACATTATGTGGAACTGATTAATTCCCTGCAGCAACATGTTAAACTGCACACTGAGCAAATCAAGCAGCTGCAAGCCCAACAAAGACTTCAGTTTGCTGAAACTGAGCCAGACAGCAGTACCGAGAATGAAGATGAGGAGCCCACCGAGCCGTTGGCCAAAAGAAGAAAAACTGATCACAAGAAGGACTAGAGGCTGATCACTCTTAAACATGATTAGAAAAGCCTTAAGTACACTTCTTGTTAATCAGTTGTAATTATCTTTTGATTATAAAAGATTATTTCTTTTTTATTTTCAAATAAATGTCAAGCTTCACATTTATTTTGAAATTTTGACCGTTGCAAAACAATGACATGTGTCAAAGTCATTAATTGCCAATGACCAAAAGAAATCAGAGGCTAGTACCATTCTAACCATCATATCTATGAGCCTGTCCCAAAACTCATAAAAGCCTTTCTCTCTCTCAAGCCTCTCAAAAAGCCTCCTCCTCCAAAAAGATCTGAAAACCTCTCTCTCTCTCTCAAACAATCTTGAATTGTCAAAAATATTCAGCCAACCTTAAAGATGGCCGAATTATCCAGATCTTCAAACCTCTTCAAAAACCAACTTATGAGAGATAAATTCTTTGACAGACAGAAATTTCAATTGATTCTTGATGAATCAAAGAATCCAACCCTTCTGTCAAATCTTCACAAAACAGGAGTTCTTCACTACCTGGAAACACCACCAAAATTCTTTAGACAAAATTTGGTGAGTGAGGTTTTGCTTCAAGCAAAATTATCTGCAAATGGGAAGATGATATCTTCAGTGGCTCAAGGAAAGATGTTATACATCAATGAGAAATCAATTGCTGAAGTATTCCAACTCCCACAAGAAGGCTTATCCGTTCAAGATCTAAAGGAATCTGCAGAGTCGCACTGGAGAAACTGGAAAGCCTCAACCTGCAACAAGCAATTCAGTTTTACCACAGCTAAAACTGATCTCAAGCCTGAGTTTGGAGTTCTACTTGACATAACGAACAAGATGATGTTCGGAGCAATTGGAAGTCTAAGCCAACTCACCCAAGAGAGATACGAAGTCATGATTCACCTTGCTGAAGGAAGACAAACAAACTGGGCAGAATTTGTTTTTCAACAATTCAAGCATCAAGTCATCAAGGCTGCAGACTCAAAGAAGTCTGGCAAATTTGAGTCCAAGGTCGGACTTGTTCTAAGGATGAGCAAAATGCTTGAAGACCTGCTGAAGCTCACAAGTGATGAATCACTACCAGTTCTGATCTCCGACTAGATCCCCAAGAAAGGAACTGCTCATCTACAGTCCCTGAAGAGGAAGAGAAAAGGAAAGGCCAAGATAAGCAACCAAAGTTCGAGCAACTCAACTGCCAATGCCGTTCACTATCTAAAATCAAAGAACGGATCACCAGTTGATTTCCAGGTTTGCTCTGATCCAGATGAGCTTATTCCATTCATTAGAATACCCCATCTAAATTATGGAGCAGACTACTTCAGAGGCACATGCCCTCCGCTCTAGCTGACTGAAGAGAATATTCGCAATTTCTACAGTGGTGAATATGCAGTCAAAAGTGCACAAAAAGAAGTGACCAATCTTCTTCTCACGCACTTCACAGTTGTTGCACAATGAGATCAAGAGTTGTACAAACAACTTCACCGATATTTCTATTGGTACAACTGGAGACATTCTATGTCTATCCAGTCTCACTTCTTGCTAACTGCCTTTCATGGCATGAGCTTCTGGCAAAGAGAAGAAACCTGGAGCATCAAATGGATAGGATCATCAAACCCATTTCCTCCAACCATTGTGCAAGTTCAGCACATTATGAATCACCAGATGGTGAACAAGATTCCAGCAACCGCCTTACTGACCGAATTCAAATCAAGATTCATGTTTCAAGCAGCTGAAACTGTAGGTCCTCCAGTCAATTGCCTAACTAACTCACTTTGTCGACAACTGAACTTTGATAATCTATCAAATCAGTTAGCTGAGCCATCTCGACAAACTCCACCTGCTGTTCAGAGGATAGAACCCCACCTATCCCACACTGCAGTCATAGCTTCTCAAAGAAAAACAAGGCATAATGATGCAAGAGACAGTGACGATGAAGATACTGCCACATCACCAAATCTCCTATCCAAAGGCTATATGACTCCACTGCTCACGTCAGGCTCAAAAGATGCGCAGTTGACCAAGAAACATGATCAGTTTCAGTCATCGCCAAAGGGAATCCCACACTCCCTTAGTCAAAGAATGAAGAGCTCGTCAGTTGAGATCCAGCTTCATCTTCGCAAAGCCAAGAAGACGGAAAGGCCTGGACCATTAACGCATGAAACTGCATCTAAAAAAAGCAATGCAGCCAGTCCAGCTAGGCTATTCAAGAAGCGGAAATTGTCTACAGAAAAGCCGAGCAACTAAACAAACAGGCTGATCAATTCAGTTGCAGCCTCAACTGTAGCCAGTTTAGCCATGACAAATGAGTGTGAAAACTCAACTGCTCAACCAACCGCCACGTCATCAATCAGTTGGACTGTATCCCAACTGACTCAGGATAAGTCTTAATTTTCTTCCAAAGCTTATCTCAATTATATTGTTACCGTTGTGATTATGAAATATCTTATATTATATGTCAATGGTTACAATTTGAAAATCGGGCTCTATTTCACAAAGTTGTCATTAATATCTCTGCATGGATCTTAAAACCTACTCTTCGAACAGACGAAGAAAATATATTTTATTGCGCTATTAATAGAAAGATTTGCAGAAAATATTTCGCTATTTATGGCAACTACCCCATTTTCAAAATGATCTCATCTCAGCCATTCGATCATAAAGTCATTTACCGATAATCGGCTGAGATTCATACATCATTAATTCAGCTAATCAACCATCAAATCGGATGGTTGATCAGTCAAGAAAAGTAATCGAGTACTCTCGATTCTTGCATGCACAAGATGCATAAATATGAGTACAGAGATGAAGGCTCCGATCATCTGAAAATCTCACTTTATTATTTGATCTTTTGCTAAGCCTTTTCTCACTCATCAAAACTCTTGCATTTCTAAACTGAATTTCATATCTTTGAAAAACTGAAGCCTCCATTTTCCCGGGTGGATATTGAAGCTCTTACACGCAAAATGAGAAAGGACAAGTCTCTAAATCTAGAGAAGCTAAATATACGTCTTGGCCCAGATGTCTTTCAACAGATTTATCGACCATTGGCAGTGACTGGACTGCTTCCTTTCTTGACACAGTTGCTGGTCAAGAACATACCTGACTATGTCGCCGAGTTCTACTATAATGCAACTATCAACGGCGACAACATAATCTCCACTGTAAAGAATCAAGTGATCATAGTCACCAAGGACACGATGATGTCCACTTTACACCTTCCCGGCAGCGGACCAGACGTGATGAACCTAAATCTACTATCTAAAGATGAGTTATGGAAAATCTGGAAGCTTCCTCATGTGCACCACAACGACAGTTCACACAGATTAAAGGAGAGCTTGCAAAGTGATATCATCCAACTTCTGGATATCACCAGCCATATTGTCCATGGCAACTTCGAGATCATTCATCTCTCCGAGATCAAGGCTCATATCACAGCTACCCTCTAATTTGGATGTCAAGCCGACTGGGCTTCCTACATCCTAGCGCAACTGAGAGCTAATGTCGAGCGAGTGACGTTTGATACGTCAACTGGCACATTTCAAGAAAAAGTTAGCTTTATGAACCGACTAAGCCACATCATACAAAGCCAGTTTGACGAGATCATACCAACTGGTGAACTACTTGGAAGATGGGACATGCTCCCCACAATGTATTGCCATCCGAGCTCAAAGCGTCCACACCCACAAGGGCCTTCCAGCTCAGATAATGGAAAGGCACCTTTTGAGGCCACCGTCAGCTCCATTGACGAAAGAGAGCTGCTGCTGGAGAATACATCTCTTTTACGGCTGAGTGATCAGCCCACAATATCAGCCAGCTCCCAACCTCTACCTTTAGTCCAAAGCGACTATATTGAGGTTGACTTTGAAGTGGTTCTAGACCACCAGTTCCGAAGCTGCTTTGGTCTCATCGAGGACATCGACTACTCTCTCTTTGTGCAACTGCGGCGGTACTTGCAGTACCATATCTGGTGCTTTCAACTAGATGAGTCGACTATGTTTCACCTCATCCACACCCGTGGCTAAGCTTTCTGGATCAGCGAGGGCACATAGAGTCGAAATTGGATGAATCATCCACTCTCATCACCTCCAACGCTCTCGAAGGTCATGGATTTAATGATCAAGCGACTCCAGCTTGGTATATCCACTGATGCCCCTCTCCCCGATAATGAACCAGCCAACTCCTCCTGCGCACCCTTCGTTGGTGATCCATCATTTCCTTCATCTGATGAGATCTTCACCAGCTTGGGCCCCATGAGCTTCAGAGAGCAAGACATCTCTGATCCAGGTTAGTTCATGTCAATTGAAGATGTCTATGCATGGCTTTCTCCGCCCATGCAAATCCCTTCAATTCCTACAGCTCATAAAGACAATTTGGCAACCGCCTTCACTTTTCTGCCAAATTGGTCATTACCCTCATGTGATCCTCTTCACCTTTTGGATGATGCCAAAAAGGGGGAAGATGGACAGAATGATGATGGACAGTATAATGGCTGCATGACTCTTTGGGATCAAATTCAAAGAGAACTCATCATTGAGAGGGAAGATCAGCTTCAGGGGGAATCATGGACACTACAAGGAGTCCAATAAAAAGGAGAATCGAGCAGAAGGAAGAAGAGCAATTGAAGTAACATTCAAGAAGTAGACTAGTAGTCTTAACTATTAACTCTTGAATCTCTTGAAATCATGCCAATAAAATGAATATATTATACAAGTTTTGATCATGATTTTACTTCAAGCTTGAATGCCTTGACATAATTCTTCATGCTCTAATACCTCAGCCATGCTCTGATATTTGAAAAATAAGCATGAATAAGCCCAAAATTACTCTTAAAATTGACATGCTTTGATATATGAATGATAAACATGAATGAAAATTGCTCCAATAATTGAATGAAAATTATGAGTCAATGTGTCACAATATGCTATGAATATGACATGCTCTGATATTTGAAAGATAAGCATGAATGACAAATGCTCTAATAACTGAGTGAAAATCATGAGCCAATTTGTCTCAATATGCCACGAATGTGCACTAACTGAAAGATTCTATTTAAAGCATTTGCTACATTTGTAGTTTTTTCCATCATCATCATCAACAAAGTTTTGACATCATCAAAAAGGGCGAAATTGTTAGGAAAAACTATCAAGGAACCCCTAGATCAGGTTTTGATGAGATGTCAAAACTATTTGTGAAAAACTGACTAAAGCTCAAGCTGCAGATCGAAGCTGACCAGCCCAGGAAGGCATCATCAAGAAGAACTCTAGAAGAGTCAAAGTCAACCGATCTGAAGAATGACCCAAATTGAAAGACACATCATCAAGTCTAAAGTTCAACTTGGTTGAGGAATCATACCAGTCAAAGCAAGCTGACAACCGAGTCAGCTGAACTGAGGGAGAAAGGAGTTGACCAAAGACTGAAGAAACTGATAAAATGTCAGTTCATGCCAGAGACTGACAGTATCCAAATAGAGCGATGGCCAATCTCAGCTGACAAGCCCAGAACTGCCAACTCGAGCAATGGCCAATCTCAGCTGACAAGCCCAGAACTGCCAACTGGAGCAATGGCCAATCTCAACTGACAAGCCCAGAACTGCCAACTGCAGCAATGGCCAATCTCAGCTGACAAGCCCAGAACTGCCAACTGGAGCAATGGCCAATCTCAACTGACAAGCTCAGAACTGCCAGCTGGGACGATAATGTAACTGAGCTGAGAAATCCAAAACTGCCAGCTAAAATTCCAAGCTGCCAAGAGAGCTGAAGCCAGAAGACTCCTGGAGTATATTGCTTAAATCAGCGTATCTTGGAATAAATGCTCCTTCAAGGATCCTGGAATTTAATGAAGATCGATTGGCAGAGTAACGGCTACTTCAACCAAATGATCCAAGCGATCATTTAAAGACCACCTGCCATTAATGAGCTAATAGAGCCTCTGATCAAATGGACAATGGAGCTCAACGGTCATAAAATCACTCCTCTATAAAAGACGGGTGAATCAGAGTTTTAAACACTTTTCGCATACTCTTCGCAACTATAACACATTGTCAACCTTCGCACATACAAGCTAAGAGCTTTTCTTTCTCCCTCCCACTCAAGCTCAAGTGCAGCGTTTGATAGAAACTGCGAAAGTCATGCTGAGAAGAAGAATTCACTGAATCAAGACATCCAGCCAGCTGTTGACGATCCAGCCAGGGCAACCTTCTCAGTTCCAGCTATTCAACAATCAACTACTGAGCTCAATCAAAGGAGCACATCAGTTGATACCCCCTTGTTCAAGACTAACCTCTTGAAGATCGAAAGAGATCTAAAACCTTGTAAAGACGACAATAGCACCTACCTTCCTAGCGAGCAGTTAGGGACTTCAAGTGTGAGCCGTCGACCAGCTGAGGTAGCGAGCAGTTACCAGGTTCAGCCAACTGTCCTTCATTGTATAATTTGTAAAGAAACTCAAGTTATATAGTGAAGTTGCCCTTCTACGGAAGGAAGAGAGGACGTAGAAGTTTGAGATCGACTTCGAACCTCTATAAATCTCTTGTGTGTTGTACTATATTGTTCATTGCATATCTCTAACTACACACAACATCACACAAGCTGCATTTAAACTGTCTCAACTGACTATCAAATTTGTGCATAGATAAGTTTCATCAAGCGAGTCATAGGGCCCTGTTTTCCGCATCTAAAGTAAAAGTTTTTGAATCAGTTTATTCACCCCCCCTCTAAACTGATATCGACTCGCCCGGGACCAACAATATATAATGATTTTCGAATCCTTTATTTGCTCATTAAAATTTAAACTACTCATAAAAATGCACATATATCTCTAATTAAATTTTATGCAGAACGACTTTCAAATGCATACTAAATCATTTTGGGAAAAAAATTGAGAATTGGAATTTAATAGTAGAGTTTTAGAAGTTGTAATCCAGTTCCGTGACCTTAATATTTATATGTTCATTATTTAATAAATTTAATATCACTGTAGGACATTGAAAAAAAAATTAATATATAAGCTTTCGTATACACGTAAATTAATTTTACAAATTTTAAGAATTTTAGGCGAGCTTTGCAAAATATTTTTCATTAAGTTTGTCATGCTCTAATAATTGAAATTTTAAATAGTCACAAAGGGTATTAATTGGAAATAATAGTATACGATTGTATTATATCTATTAATTTCAAGAATATATTATTACTTGAAGGATGGATACGAATATGGTAGATCAAATTAAGATTTTATAATAAAATAGATAGGAACTTAAATTCAAGTAGAGTTTAGGGCTTAAGTTTTGACTGGGTCATTTTAATTAACTAAGCAAGGACTGGTTCTTATAGGCCTAAAAGAGCTAGCAGAACCTGAGCAAAACTAACCCAGAATTTGAAAGCTTATCTTCTATCCAGGTGAGTTACTATATCTTTGCAAATTGTATCTTTCGAGTTACTAAGCTATGCTTTGTTAAAATTGCATATGTGACTATCTGTGTTAAATATTTACGTGTTACTGTATGTTGTTAGTGTTGGTTTTGTATACTAGAAGACCTGTCTTTTGTATACATTATTGATGATGGTTTTATGATGGTATAGAATAAATACAATTGCAGTCACTGTTTGCATTTAAATTGTTATATTTACATGCATGTTCACCATACTTACATTGTAGATGATATGGTGTGGGTAAATACATGGTTAGATCATATCATCGGTTCCTTGTAATGTATTAAAAGGCTCACGGTCTAGATGGCACTGAACCTGCTATCGGTACGCCGTAGAATAATCTGATAGTTAGTTTGTCTTGACTAACTGATTATTCTAATACACGGACAAGTGTATTGAGGAGGATCTACTTAGGATTCTATTCTCTATCTGACATTAAATGAGAGAATAAGAATCCACAGAGTTCGGGTTCTTAACCCCTATATGTTGGCGGACATATACGTGTAGTGTTTGCAGCTTCGATTTATCAAAGGGTGAGATTCTTTCATAGGATCAATAATCTCGATATCTTGGGTTGTAACATTTACACTTATGATGGGTTGTGCAATATGTAGGGGCACCGTGTCCTGGTGCGCCAGTTTGATGGTGTCCCCTTGAGAAAATGCAAGTTCATGCTGAAACCCTGCAGGTGGAATTTATTCCGTGCATGAGTAAAGTTTGTGTGGTACTACTCAAGGATAAGATATTAATTAATTATAACTGTCAGAAGCTTACATAATTAATTAATAGACATTATATCTTAAACACGGAGAATGGCTGGACTAAAGGAGAAAGCATATTCAGAAATATGTATTAAATTGGTAGGTCAGTATTATTTCTTTAGTGTAATAAAAATAATACTTAATTTATTTAATGATATCCTAAGTTTATTGGGTATTGGAAATTAAATAAATTAGCAGGCCAATTTAATATTCTTCTAAATCCCTGTTGTAGCCCAATATGACTTTAATGGACTGGAGATAGAAAAAGGGATAGAGGCCCAAACCCAGTAGGGTTGGGACATTGAAATTTCGCCCACCCCCTTATAAATAAGGAGGTTGGATTCGAAATTTTGGAAATATAGATTAGCTCCTCTTGTGTTATCTTTGTCTCCACAGATTCCATACCGATCTAGTAGATTTTAGCCCACCCTGAAACTAGATTCAGTCCGGGAATACAGCAGAAGATCAAGGATTGGAATAGCATTAGTGGCGCCGATCATCATCATACACAACAACAAGATTAGACCTTTAATCTTGTCCTCCACCCGTCGTTTGATTTGTAAGTCATTTTTCGATTCTATGTTTCCGCTTTAGTAGACTCGTTTAAAGCGGATTTGCATGTTAATTAAACTCGGTTAATTAGAACATATGAGATGCATGAATTTATGATCTGCATGATATTAGGATTAATGAACATCCAATTAGATCATGCGGTGGTTCAATTCGAAAAAACCCCAACAACTGGTATCAGAGTGGGTTTTGGCACTGTTCTAGATTTAATCCTAGGATTAATTTGAAAAATATGTATAAATTTGATGAAATATTTATGTTGCTTAAATTTTCAGATTTATGTGTTCATATTTTCGAATTGGTTGTGTTCAAAACTTGGATGAATTTTTGATGGTGTTTCAAAAATTCTAGTTTTGGATGAATTGTAATTTTCGATCTACACCTAGTAGGATTTGGAATGTAATTTTGATAACTCAAAATTTTCAGATTTATTAAGTGTAGGTTTCGAAAATTTGAATGTCAAATTTTTTGAAAATTTGATGTTTAATTTCCCTAATTTGTTCTATGTATTTTTCGATCACATTGAATTAATTTGGAGAGGTTTTTGATTTGAAATCAAATTTCCAGATTTATTTAATGTGGTGGTTCGAAAATTAGATTTGGTATTTTTGATGTTTATCTTAAAATTTTCTAATTCTAATCTAGATAGATTTGAAAATAGAATATTAGATTTGGATAGAATTTGAAGTGGATCAAATTTCCAAATTTAATCTTCTTGTGATTTTCGAAATCTACAAAGATTTGAATGGGATAAGGTAATTTTTGATATATATCAATAGTTATCTAATTCTAATCCTAAAAGATTTGAAAATAGATTTTAAATTTGGAAGAATTTGAAGTGGATCAAATTTCCAGATTTATTATCTTGAAATTTTCGAAAATTCTAGATAAGAATTGGAAAAGTAATTTTTGATGTATATCATAAATTACTTAATTCTAATCTAGATAGGATTGAAGATAAGATTTAAATTTGGATGGAATTTGAAGTGGATCAAATTTTCAGATTTTATCTTTGTAATTTTCGATCCTAGCCTATTCAAATATTTGGGATAGATTTTTGATTTATATCAAGATTTCCAAATATTAATTAATTAGGGTGTTATCCGAAAATTAAGAAATAAATTTGGTGGATAATTATAACAAATTTCCAGATTTATTCTTAAGGAATTTTCGAGATTTATCAAGATTAAATTTGGTAGATAATTATTTTAATTTCCAAATTAAATCTTGAAGCTATTTTCGAAATTAATTAATTTAATTAATTGTAATTTTCGAAAATCATGTCATGTGTGGATATCATATGTTATTTTATGCTAATCATGTAATTGTGATTGTTGGATTTGTAGACTGACTTGTTTGCAGGGTTACCGACTATCATGGCTCCTTAATTATGTGATATATGTTTTAATTTATGTTGGATGTATGATGGGCCATATGCTGATTTGGCTACGTGATTTTAATCCATGAGAAAATCCATGGATTAGGTCTAGGTTTTATTTTATGTTGTTTTAATGTAATAGAAATAAAACTGTTAGACCAAGTTATTGAGTTGTAATTTTATTCTAGATATATTAGTTTTTTCCTCTAAGGAATAGAAATTCTATATTGAATAAAGTTTGAAGATCAACTCGAAGAAGTAGAGTAGTACAGCTCAAGAAAGGAAGTTTCACTGGTTCACGTCCCGAAATTCTAATTGGAGCTAGGATTTTCGGCGAGGTGCAGTGATGGGGGCGACGGCCATGCCCGAGTTTTCGGAGCTGACTTTCCAGTTTTATCTCATTCAACAACATGAGATATAAGTCATGATAGTTGGTTTTTATTATTATTGCTTGTTATGTTGTTTGAAGCATGCAATGGTGTTTCATCCTTTTATATGATGTTTGCATGTTTTACAATGGGATAAAATGAAACCTCAATCTTAAATAACTAAGTGGGAGAGATTCATACCAAAGTATGTAGAAATCTCAAACGGTCTCGATTAATCTGGTTTAATTGAGATATGATTGACATGCGAGTTGACAATAGGTCTTTCTCCATAACGGATGTGTCATATCACTGTTATCTCTGGAAATTAAACTTCTTTATCAAGATAGCTGTAGAACACTACTAGAATATACTGACTCCTCCAACTGGAGCAAGGAGTTCGAAATAGTGGACTTGGTGCTAAGATAATGGTGTTCACACTTAGGTGTAAGTTATTAATAAACGTCCACACTAACGTAGCTTATTAATTGGAAGGTTACATGACCGTGGTTATTTCCGACTATTAATTTACTTGTCATAAGAAAATTTGACTGGAGGTAAATTAAAGGTGGTTTTACCTGTTTAAAGATGAATTTTATAAACATCCACACTAACGTGGCTTATAAGAAACAATTTTAAAATGTCGGTGGATTACATATAATTTTTTTTGAGGTATACGATTATATGTGAGTATCCTAAAGTTTGTGACTGTACTGCATGTTTATTTTTCAGTTATTCTATATCATCATGGCACTCTCCAACCTGTCCTCTATTCTCAAAGATAACAAGTTAATCGGTGAAAATTACAATGACTGGATTCGAAACCTTAATCTTGTTCTCACTACGGAAGGACACAAATTCGTACTTGAAGAGGTATGTCCTCAGAAGCCAGATGAGGGTTCTGACGAAGCCTAAAAGGTTGCATATGATAAGTGGGTTAGGTCTAATGAGATAGCACGCTGTTACATTCTGGCATCCATGTCGAATGTGTTGCAACATCAACAAGAACATATGAAAACCACTTATGATATCATGTACAACCTTAGGCAGCTCTTCGGTCATCAGAACCGCTCGGCACGCCATTTGGCAATGAAGAAGCTAATGGATGCGAGAATGTCTGAATCCACACCTGTTAGGGATCACGTTCTCATGATGATGGGGTATTTATCTGAGATCGAGACCTTGGGTGGAGAGCTAGATGGCGATTCTCAAATCGACATTGTTCTTCATAACTTCAAAAGGGAAATCCGGAGGCACACCTAGCTGAAAATAGGGCGTCTTCTTCCTGTACTAAAAGGAAGAAGAGGAACACACCCAAGAAAGCTGCAGAGGGGGCACCTAAGGTGAAGAAGTCCAAGACTAAGATTCCTCCCGAGGAATTTAAGTCAAAGACAAAGTGTTTTAAGTGCGGCCAACCAGGTCACTGGAAGACAGATTGTCATAACAAAAAGAAGAAAAAGGGTACGTCTCAATCTCTTGTCTTTGAAACATGTTTAGCTACTTGTTCTACTCAGTCATGGGTAGTAGATACTGGAGCTACTGATCATATTTGCATGTCTTTACAGGGGTTCCTGATAAAAAGACAGCTGAGTGATGGAGAGATTTCAGTCTACATGGGCAATGCTACGAAAGTGGCTGTAGTTGCAGTAGGAGACGTAACCTTATCTTTTAGTAGTGATAGGATTTTAGTTTTAAAGGATTGTCTTTATGTGCCTGGTTTTAGGCGAAACTTGATTTCAGTTTCTAAACTTTTTATAGATGGATATTCTGTTTCTTTTGATAACAAGGTTGTTATCTTTAGTGATAAACGTTTTATCTGTTCTGGCACATTGGATGGGCATCTTTATTTACTTAATCCTATGCAAAACACTACGCAAATGCATTTACTGAATACATCGGTTATAAACCCTAACAAATGAAAAGAACCTTCGGAAATGAATCAAACCTATCTTTGGCATCTTAGGATCAACCATATTAACCTTAAACGGATACAAAGACTAGTAAATGATGGGCCCTTGTCTTCATTGGTCCTAGAATCGTTTCCTTTCTGTGAATCCTGTTTGGAAGTTAAAATGACCAAGCGACCCTTTAAGGATAAAGGGAATAGATCTGAAGAGGTACTAGATTTGATTCACTCTGACTTATGTGGCCCTATGTCAGTTCAGGCTCGAGGAGGGTATGAGTATTTCATCATGTTCATTGATGATTACTCAAGGTATGGATACATATACCTGTTACGCCGCAAGTCAGAATCCTTTGAGACTTTCAAAGAATTCAGAGCGGAAGTGGAAAAACGTACGGGTAAAAGTATCAAATCAGTATGGTCTGATCATGGTGGTGAGTACCTCTTGAATGAATTTAGGGACTACTTAGCAGAGAATGAGATTACATCCCAGTTGACTGCGCCGGGAACGCCATAGCAGAACGGTGTGGCGGAGAGAAGGAACAGAACATTGTTAGAGATGGTTAGATCGATGATGAGCTATTCAGATCTGCCCATTTCGTTCTGGGGATATGCCTTGGAAACAACAACCTATATTCTTAACGTGGTTCCATCAAAATCAGTCCCATCTACGCCCACAAAACTTTGGACTGGATGAAAGCCCAGTCTTGGACATTTTCAGATTTGGGTTAGTCCGGCACATGTGCTGGATAAGGAAGCTGGTAAGCTGGCACCACGTACGGATGTTAGACTGTTTGTTGGATATCCCAAATGAACGAAAGGTGGTTTATTTTATAGTCCTAAGGATCAGAAGATCATTGTGAGTACCAATGCTCAATTCTTAGAGGAAGACTATGTGATAAATCACAGGCCAAGAAGTGAGATAGTACTCGAGGAACTTCGAGGGAAAAATTCGAATCTGACACCAACTATACAAGAAGATGAACCACAAATTACTGCACAACGTGTCACAGAAGTACAGGAACTGCCTCGTCGCAGTGGGAGGGTTGTACGCCAACCTGATAGATTCATTGGTTTGGGTAAATCTTCAGATTTCCCTGAAGGACTAAATGAATTGGATCCCAGGACCTACGACGAAGCGATCCAAGACAAAGATACAGATTCTTGAAAAATTGCAATGGAGTCTGAGATTGGATCTATGGATCACAATCAAGTTTGGGAGCTTGTAGAACCACAAGATGGGGTAAAACCCATTGGGTGTAAGTGGGTTTACAAACGCAAGAGAGGAGCTGACGGAAAGGTTGAAACCTTCAAGGCAAGATTGGTGGTGAAAGGGTACACTCAGAAAGAAGGGATCGATTATGAGGAAACCTTCTCGCCGGTAGCCATGCTTAAGTCAATCCGGATTCTCTTGTCTATTGCCACTTATTTGGATTATGAGATTTGACATATGGATGTTAAGATGGCTTTCCTGAATAGAAGTCTTGAGGAAAACATCCACATGAAGCAACCAGAGGGTTTCATTGCTAAAGGCCAAGAGCACTTAGTGTGGAAGCTTAAGAGATCTATTTATGGACTTAAGCAGGCGTCAAGGTTTTGGAACATCTGGTTTGACGAGGTTATCCAGTCATATGGTGTAACGACCCAGTTCATTTTAAATTGGTCGTTACCCATTTTTCTGAGAATGGTTGTTGAAATAAAAATTTTAATATTAGATTACGTTCCTATAAGTCGCGCCGAAATAACTAGTAATATATATATTTAAAGATTTTTGCATCATTTATATTTTTTTTATATGTTAATTTTTAAAGATTCTTATTTTTTTAAGCTAAAATCAAGTATTTCAAGAAAAGCCCAAAGTTTATCGATGCCCATGTTTTTTTCTTTTAGCCCACTTGATTTTTCTTAACATGTGATGATTTATGTAAAATGGAAACATCAATTTACTCAATCAATATCTTCAATCCACCAATTTGTCTCCATTAATTTTCCTCTAATCACTACCAAATTGATCTTTGATTTAATGTTTCCATTTTCATGCCCTAGCCTACTAGTATAAATAGTGCACTCAAATCACTTCTCTAATCACACCATAAACATTC
This sequence comes from Perilla frutescens, assembly GCA_026008535.1. Classification (NCBI taxonomy): domain Eukaryota; kingdom Viridiplantae; phylum Streptophyta; class Magnoliopsida; order Lamiales; family Lamiaceae; genus Perilla; species Perilla frutescens. The sequence goes on from BRKX01000012.1 coordinate 39,895,952, forward strand.
TTCTCTTCTCTACTCTAGTTTTCATTTGAGGCAGTGCGCACGGATCTAATTAAATTTATTTTGAATCAAGTTTTCAAGTTCAAGTAAAGGTGGGGAATCCAACGTGGATTGTTATGCAACAATTCATTTATCCTTATTATGCATTTTATGTAGTTTATATGTGGAAATTATATGTTCGGCCGACAGGCTGCAGGAAAAGTTACTCAACCTACGGGTTGCATGTGGCTGCAGGAAAAGTTACTCAACCTATGGGTTGCATCTTCGGCCGACGGGCTGCAGGAAAATGATACTTGATATGCTATGTATTTATTGTTCATATTGTGCATAATCTGGATAAATGGAGTAACCCTACTGAGTTAATAGCACTCACCCCAAAGCTATTTATTTTTCAGACTAAGAAAGCTTGGGTGATGACGTGGAGACAGGGTGATGGTCAAGATTAATTAAATATTATTTTAATTTAAATGTTGTTTCCGCTGTATTAAACTCTATTATTTGAATAAATGAGATATTTTTTTATTTATGAAAATTTGGGCGTCACAGTTGGTATCAGAGCGGGTCTACGTTTCTGTAGACTTGAAAAAAAAATGATTTAGTAAAAAAAAAACCCATCATTTCGTCTGCCGCATCGCGCCGAATAAGGTAAAAGAGGTTTAAAGTTTATTTCTTATGTTAGTGACTTTCTACTCACATCCTTCGAAATAACGATTTAAAGGTGTTTTACTGCTTTCAGGTTTACGAAGATAAAAATTCAGAATTTCTAAAAGTGTTTTAATTTTTCTTCAGGTTTTCGAAGATAAGATTTCAAAAAAAATGAAGTGTTTTGCCCTTTCAGGTTTGCGAAGATAAGATTTTGAAATTTTGAGGACGAAATTTTCTTTAAGTGGTATAGTTTGTAACGACCCAGTTCATTTTAAATTAGTCGTTACCCATTTTCCTGAGAATGGTTGTTGAAATAAAAATTTTAATATTAGATTACGTTCCTATAAGTCGCGCCGAAATAACTAGTAATATATATATTTAAAGATTTTTGCATCATTTATATTTTTTTTATATGTTAATTTTTAAAGATTCTTATTTTTTTAAGCTAAAATCAAGTATTTCAAGAAAAGCCTAAAGTTTATCGATGCCCATGTTTTTTTTCTTTAAGCCCACTTGATTTTTCTTAACATGTGATGATTTATGTAAAATGGAAACATCAATTTACTGAATCAATATCTTCAATCCACCAATTTGTCTCCATTAATTTTCCTCTAATCACTACCAAATTGATCTTTGATTTAATGTTTCCATTTTCATGCCCTAGCTTACTAGTATAAATAGTGCACTCAAATCACTTCTCTAATCACACCATAAACATTCTTCTCTTCTCTACTCTAGTTTTCATTTGAGGCGGTGCGCATGGATCTAATTAAATTTATTTTGAATCAAGTTTTCAAGTTCAAGTAAGGGTGGAAAATCCAACGTGGATTGTTATGCAATAATTCATTTATCCTTATTATGCATTTTATGCAATTTATATGTGGAAATTATATGTTCGGCCGACGGGCTGCAGGAAAAGTTACTCAACCTATGGGTTGCATGTTCGGTCGATGGGCTGTATGAAAAGTTACTCAACCTATGGGTTGCATGTTCGGCCGACGGGCTGCAGGAAAATGATACTTGATATGCTATGTATTTATTGTTCATATTGTGCATAATCTGGATAAATGCAGTAACCCCACTGAGTTAATAGCACTCACCCCAAAGCTATTTATTTTTCAAACTAAGAAAGCTCGGGTGATGACGTGGAGACGGGGTGATGGTCAAGATTAATTAAATATTATTTTAATTTAAATGTTGTTTCCGCTGTATTAAACTCTATGATTTGAATAAATGAGATATTTTTTTATTTATGAAAATTTGGGTGTCACATATGGATTCGTGCAATGTCCGGATGAGAGCTGTGTGTACAAGAAGAGTGACGGAAACGTGGTGGCTTTCCTCGTGCTATATGTTGATGATATCTTACTTATTAGAAACAGTAAGAAAGCATTATCTAACATAAGGGTGTGGTTGTCCAAGCAGTTTGATATGAAAGATCTAGGAGAAGCCGGACACGTCCTTAGCATCAAGATAATTCGAGATCACCAGAAAAAAGATGTTGTGCTTATCCCAGACGACATATATCGACACAGTGCTAGCTAGGTTTAACATGCAGGATTCCAAGAAAGGTTTTATACCTTTCAGACATGGAATTCATCTATCCAAGGATATGTATCCCCACACACAGGCTGAGATAGATGAGATGAAGGGAATTCCATATGCTTCGGCTGTGGGAAGCCTTATGTATGCTATGCTATGCACTAGACCTGATATATGCTATGCAGTCGGCATGGTAAGCAGATATCAGTCTAACCCTGGACAAGGTCACTGGACTGCGGTTAAGAATATACTCAAGTACCTGAAAAGGACTCGAGATTATATGCTGGTATACTGCTCTGATAGTCTAGTGCCATTGGGTTACACAAACTCAGATTTTCAATCCGATAAAGATCAGAGTAAATCTACCTCAGGCTATGTGTTTACTTTGGGAGGCGGAGCCATTGCATGGAGGAGCATAAAGCAGAAATGCATTGCGGATTCCACCATGGAGGCCGAATATGTAGCTACCTCTGAGGCTGCAAAAGAGGCCGTCTGGCTCAAGAGCTTCTTGTTGGACTTGAGCGTGGTACCTGATTTGCCTAAGAGTATCATGGTATATTGTGATAACTCGGGTGCAGTGGCAAATTCGAAAGAACCCAGAGCTCATAAGGCAAGTAAACACATAGAGAGAAAGTACCATCTTATACGAGAAATCGTTAAGAAAGGAGATGTGGCAGTGGTCAAGATTGCATCGGAGAACAATTTAGCTGATCCATTCACGAAGAGCCTTCAAGCTAAGACCTTCTACGGTCACGTGGAGAAAATGGGAGTGAGATGCAGACCCGGGGTTGCCGTTTGAGATTTTAGTTAGAGTTGGAGAGTTAGCCAGTTTGTTTTATATTTGAAAGACATGCTTCAATTATAAGTGGGAGATTGTTGGTTTTGTATGCTAGAAGACCTGTCTTTTGTATACATTATTGATGATGGTTTTATGATGATATAGAATGAATACAATTGCAGTCACTGTTTGCATTTAAATTGTTATATTTACATGCATGTTCACCATACTTACATTGTAGATGATATGGTGTGGGTAAACACATGGTTAGATCATATCATCGGTTCCTTGTAATGTATTAAAAGGCTCACGGTCTAGATGGCACTGAACCTGCTATCGGTACGCCGTAGAATAATCTGATAGTTAGTTTGTCTTGACTAACTGATTATTCTAATACACGGGCAAGTGTATTGAGGAGTATCTACTTAGGATTCTATTATCTATTTTGACATTAAATGAGAGAATAAGAATCCACAGAGTTCGGGTTCTTAACCCCTATATGTTGGCGGACATATACATGTAGTGTTTGCAGCTTTGATTTATCAAAGGGTGAGATTCTTTCATAGGATCAATAATCTCGATATCTTGGATTGTAACATTTACACTTATGATGGGTTGTGCAATATGTAGGGGCACCGTGTCCTGGTGCGCCAGTTTGATGGTGTCCCCTTGAGGAAATGCAAGTTCATGCTGAAACCCTGCAGGTGGAATTTATTCTGTACATGAGTAAAGCTTGTGTGGTACTACTCAAGGATAAGATATTAATTAATTATAGCTGTCAGAAGCTTACATAATTAATTAATGGGCATTATATCTTAAACACGGGGAATGGCTGGACTAAAGGAGAAAGCATATTCAGAAATATGTATTAAATTGGTAGGTCAGTATTATTTCTTTAGTGGAATAAAAATAATACTTAATTTTTTTAATGATATCCTAAGTTTATTGGGTATTGAAAATTAAATAAATTAGCAGGCCAATTTAATATTCTTCTAAATCCCTGTTGTAGCCCAATATGACTTTAATAGACTGGAGATAGAAAAAGGGATAGAGGCCCAAACCCAGTAGGGTTGGGACACTGAAATTTCACCCACCCCCTTATAAATAAGGAGGTGGGGGACAAAATTTTGGAAATATAGATCAGCTCCTCTTGTGTTCTCTTTGTCTCCACAGATTCCATACCGATCTAGTAGATTTCAGCCCACCTTGAAACTAGATTCAGTCCGAGAATACAACAGAAGATCAAGGAGTGGAATAGCATTAGTGGCGCCGATCATCATCATACACAACAACAAGATTAGACCTTTAATCTTGTCCTCCACCCGTCGTTTGATTTGTAAGTCATTTTTCGATTCTATGTTTCCGCTTTAGTAGAATCGTTTAAACCGGATTTCCATGCTAATTAAACTCGGTTAATTAAAACATATGAGATGCATGAATTTATGATCTACATTACATTAGGATTAATGAACATCCAATTAGATCATGCGGTGGTTCAATTCGAAAAAATCCCAACAGTTGGAGTGTCATATACCAGCGCTGTGTCAATGTGAGTAGCTACAGTATGCATGCATTATTCGTCATGCCCTACTCCTTGTCGGTGAGACTAAAATGAAACACTTATTGGTTATACTCATTGGGTATACTATGGCTATACTCAACTTTACGCGTTGGTGATGTAGTACTGGTTGCGGACAGTGACTGGTTATACTCTAAAGCACTTCACGATAAAATATTTTGGTGAACTTAAGTTGCTTTTAATTTTAAAACCTCCTAAGCTTCACTACCTGCATGAACACAGATAGATTACTTTAACAAAATGATTTGCATAACTTAAATTGTGAAAACTTGCCCATTGAGTGCATTAGTACTCAGCCCAAATATTTCCAAACATTTTCAGGTCAGTAGGCTGGCGCGTGGATGTGACGATGCTGAGACATGTGCTTTTGTTATTTACCTATTTCTCACTGTCTCTTTTTGTTAAGTATCCTGTTAATAATAAAGCTTCCGCACTTATAATATTCTTTTGTTAAGCGCTAAGAACTCTAGTCCTAGTGTTATGCATAAGTATATGTTATATTATAAAGCATGTTTGGTTGTTCTGAGTCTTCTGTTGAGTTCTCTTTGATCAGGTTATCCCCTTTCTTTCCCGCTTCTTAATTCCCACCCCCGTGGCGTTCATTTCCACGGTCTTTCGGGATCGGGACGCTACAAAAAGAAAAAATATTTTAAACAATATTATGTACAAAACGCAAATTACAAAATATTATTTAAAAATACTTCTCCTAGCATTTTTTGAAGCAAACTCGTGTATAAATTTTTCAAAACTAATATTTTCTAGCAACTCTTGTTCAATGGATATCAAAGCTAGCTTATTCAACCTTTCTTGTGACGTGGTCAATTGCAAGTAAGATTTTAATAAATAAATAAATAGCAACTTTGCAGATGCAATTGTAACAAGTATGATCAATAAAATTCTATAAATAATGTATGCATTGAGACAACTATTCTATCTCTTCAAGTAAACCAATATATCTAAAGTTTTATGTTCTTTTGGTAAAAGATACCGCGAAGTTTTTAATTCTTGAAACATCTCTTGACCATCAAAATCACTAATTTCTCCATACTTTAGAATATTTTCAAGATTTTCACCGATATTGATTGGGCTAGACCTAGTATTATTTATAAAATACTGTGGGCTAAATATTGAGTTTCCTATATGATTTTTTAAAAGGCCTGAATTAATTTTTATAAACTAAAAGACTATTTTTTTTATAAACTAGCATATGTTAATATGACTATTACTAAAAATTTATAAAATGGTGCCCCTAAATTTGTGAGGCGGCCCCTGTGCGGTGCACCTCTCGCACGCCCTCAGGGCCACCACTGATTTCATTTAACATTTATGTAGGGATTTAAATCATTCTAGAACAACTACTCTTGTATTCTAAACCTTCTCTCGAAGTGCCTAGATTGTACATGTCTGTTCAATACCTATCATGCAACTCCTAACAGTTCTAAAGATTTATTATTCTCTAAATTAATCACAACTCTGTCAAGTAATATTGATTAACCAGTTAATTATTCCAAATCTTGTATTAAAACTCATATCTCAATTTATGAATTAACACATCAGATTGCATATTTAGTGATCAGGTAAATAATACAGATAAATACGGAAATAATCAAAACATGATCAAATCATAGACACCAAATAAAATAAATTAAAAGAACTTCATAAATAAATCATAATCCAAACCTAAAATACTAGGGTTTTAGCTATCCATGACAAAATAAATAACTAAAATAATCCACAAAGAAAACATTGCATTTCTAAGAATAGAGAACATAAAACCCGGATGATTTAATTTGTCTCTAGTCTTGAAAATTCTTGAAATCTTTGGTCTCGTTCTTCACGTTCTTTTCCTCTGCAGTTTTTCTCTGGTGGCAATTTTAGGGTATGGTCAATTGTGTGTGATTTTCGTACAACATAACCCTTAAATATCTAGTGGAGAAAAGCCCAAAATCAACATAAAATCAGACTGGCCCAGACGACCTGTTTTTTGCCCGTGACCCATTCACTCGCTGCTGGGTCGCAGATCCACGTGTATCCGATGTGGCAAGATAACCTTGAGCACTTCCAATACCTATGACCACGGTCGTGGGTTTTCTTCTTCGGACCCCCTTCTCTGTCGCGAGAGGACAGTTAGCCACCCCTTTGGCGACCCGCATCTCCACCCGCGACTATGCTCGCAGCTCGAGCTCGCAGATCCTCTTCTGGGACATTTTCGTCCCGTTTTCGACTCGATTTCTTCAACGCATGACCCCAGAACATCATCCACTGTCTCTTGTCCAAAAACACAGTAAAATACAGGACAAAACCTACAAATATCAATAAACACACCAAACTCCAAGAACGAGTGAAATCCTAATAAAATGGGATAAAAGCATGAGTAGACCAATATAAAATGCACAATTAAATAACACTAAAACTAGTGTAAAATCCTAGTTTATCACTAAACAAAAAAAATCATGATTGATTGAAAATTAAATAAAAAATATTCCCTAGTTATTTTTTTATTTATGATTCGACACCATCTTCTTCCTGTAACATTAATAATCACTTCCATTTGAAAATATAATAAGTTCACGCTAATATTGACGAGAAGATGAAAATATTCCATGAATTTGATAGCCATAAATGAAAATCATAGATAAATATATATGTTGAACTATTCAATATTATAATACACTAAAATGATTTTTGTTCAACTAAAATAAAAATTTGATTGCAACTTCTATCATAATCCCGACTTCAAAATTATTGTGATCGCCACTTAAAAAATGTAAGTTTTTAAAATATAGTGATTCATGCTTCAAAAATATAATTTTAATATTTTTTATTATTTTTGGGTCTGTCGTGGAATTATAAAAATCCACATCAAATTTTCACGCGGTAGACAAGCTATATAATACCGAATAATTGATCATGTGATAAATTTGATAAAAGTTTACAAGATCGGGTATCAATTTATACTTTATCGTTACTAATATTTCATGCATGTCAGCACTTCATATACATGTTTTGACGGCCGAGTCGTATTCAACAACTCTTCCACTCATTTAACACTAATTAATTCTTGGATTCTTATTAAAAAAAAAGAAATATCTCATATTATAATATAAATACTAAAAACTTGCATGTACCGAGTATAAATAAGCTTATTTTAGACGGGTTGGATCAACTAGTGGGTCAATTCATCCTGACCCGACTTACCTCGTCAAGAAAAAATATTACTCATTACACTAAAAAGTATCATTGTGGCCTGAAAAGTACTAATGTGCTACTAAAATTATAAGAATGCAATTCATTCTAATTAATGTTTATTAATCCCAATTTAAGTATACATTAAATTAAAAAAAATAATTATCGAGTACAGTACATGAACCCACGCATTATCATCGGACGACTGCACGAGTCGCCGGATCAAAAAACTAAATTTATTCACATTAATTTTAAGTTCACTAATTCTATTTTAAAGTATATTTTTTAGGGTTTAAAGTTTTTAGGATTTATTACATCTAAATTAGGGTTTATAATTATTTTTTAGAATTTAATTTTATTCAGAAATTGAATATGTATGAAAAATGAATGTTGTATATTTTTTGTCCATATTTTTTAGTCCAAAAATATCAATGCGAGATCTTAAATAAAGGATCATGAAAAGTTCTTTAGTTTGCTAGATTATTTGCGTAGATGCAATTAGAAACGAGAAAGTTATTATTATCATTTTTTTTTATATAATTTTGATGGTATCAAATTTTTTATTATGTTGTCCATACAAGGAATGTCACCTCTGTGATATATATAAACCTCTTATATACACCACGTGCACATTGGTGTTTTCTCTAATATTATAAATAGTGTTTCTATATATATACCACTATTAAATTTAATTCAAAAATAAATAATTACTAATTTTCTTAAATATTATATTAAATTAAAAAAGAAGTTGTTTCATTAATTAAAAATATTTTAGAAAAAAAACATCCATTCACCATTTCTGCAGTGTTGCAAACCAGCTTCTTATTTTATGCAAACCTCCACCCCCGCCTAGCCCCCTTCTGCTTTCTTTTTCATCCCTCACATTTTCCTCCTCGCCGGCTCGCCCTTCACTGCGAAAGCCCTCTTTCTTCGTGCATATTGCCACACTTTGGTTTGAAAAATGTTGTGTAGTGGGTAGAAGGAAGATGATCATTATGGTGCAACTGTTCTTGCCTTGTGCCGCTGACTTCTGTTCATTAAAAACTAACATCCGACACTGCTCTTCTTCTCCATTTCTTTTTCCCTTTTTAATTAATTTAGATTGATTTTTTAATTGAAGGGTACTATTGAAAAAGAGAGTGGTGTATGAAGAAAAACAATTATTTATTTTTAAAGATGACGGTGTATTTAATTGGTAAATGTGTGTATTAAGAAAATTTAACAGTGCATATAGTAACCCCTTTATAAATTGATGATTAATGGCTCAGTATAAAATCCCCAAAAGATTTGAACATAATTAATTATATAAATATGAGACTATATATATGTATACACTTTGAGAATGAGACTATATTTATTCAAGAATTCCAGATGGACATATTATAAAATAACATGAAATAAAATAAAAATCTAGATGTCTAGGACCTAGCATGCATGTGCCTAATCTTTGAATGTTGTGCCTATGTTCACGCAACCTAGTCTGCTAAATCATACATCTCAAAAGTTTTTAGATCACAAATCTTCAAATCTTTTTTTTTTTAGCAAAACAAATCTTCAAATTAAATCTTGGTTCATGCATTATTTTACAATCAATTCGGCTTCTCTTTATGCTCATACAATATATATATTTGGAATATTCAAGTTTTTGGGAAGCTAATTAAACTTATACATTAATTTTGTTGTTAATTACTAAAGATACCAATTCTTTAGATCTGATAACATTCTACTTTGCACAGAAAAAATATCTCGGCAAAGTTCAAAATCCATTATTACCCTTTCTCATATTCAAAAAGAAAAGGAAAAGGAAAAGGAAAAAGAAAGAAAGATCTGATAACACTAGCTAACATCAAAATTTGGCCCAATTTTATCCACGCAATTAATGGTTCTTTAAGTCAAATAAATCAAGATCTATAATGCCTTATATGTGTGGATATTCATCAGTCCGTTCGATCTCCACATAGATGATATTTAATTTGATTTGAAAATATTTTGCATTATCGATCTTTCAGTTACAACTTAGGTGATTGATATGTGATAAGCGACAAATGCAAACGTGTTTGTTGAATGACTAATTTGGAGATAATTGATAAAAGCATGTTTTCTTATAAGAATTGAATTGAATTAAATTAATAACCATGTTAATACATACTAGTGGAATAAAATTATTCACAATGTGAATACCTAACATCTGGAGAGAGAGAAAGAGGGACAAAAATTCTCGATAACAAACCAACGAAAGAAAATCCAAAAGTTCATATGTGAAGGGCTGATTTCTAGGTCACCTAACAATTAAATTACAAGTTTCAAGAAAACCAATAAAATTATGAAATATTAGCTAAAATTCTGAGTTACAATTCTTAAATCTAGAAGCTAAATATCAAATCAGACTACCTAAGATTCGAATGTTTCCTAGATCATTAACAAACACGTTGTTTTTAATCATTTAGATCCTACCGTATTGTACATCCTCACTAAGGGTGATAATTAAACCCTTTAAATTAGTTATAAACAAATTGAACTTCATGGTTAGCCCAGTTTGAATAATGTATGGTAGAAGATGATAAGCTGTCAATTTTTTTATTTTATTTTTTTACTACAATAACCCGTCTATAAAATAGTGTTGTGAATTTACAACGGTTATAAAAATAGTGTTGTGAATTCACAACGGTTCAAAGTAGAGCCGTTGTAAATTAACAATGGTCATAAGTAAACCGTTGTCACATTACAATAATTTAAATTAGAACCGTTGTAAATTAACAACGGTTTTATAGAAATTGTTGTTAAGTTACAACAGTTTAAGACTAACTATTGTAAAATAACAACGGTTATTTCATTAAACCGTTGTCTGTTTAATTATTAAACAATACAAATTGAACACAGTTACAACAGTTTTAAAAACCGTTGTTATTCTACAACAGTGACTAAGACAATGGTTTTATTTCAGCATTGACAACGGTTAAAAACCATTGTCTTAATGGTTTATGTAGCAGTGAAAATTTTTCAAAGTCAATCGAACAAATTGATATCATGACTAGTTAATCCACACCCTGAAATTTTAAACCACTCCTTAAATTTTAACATTAAGTCGAATTGATGTTAAAATTTCAAATCTAAATCTCGAATATAAAGTCTCTCCTCTTATATTTCCCGTCCACTTAGAACATCTCTGACTCTTAAAATAAATCTCAAATTCAAATAGTAACTGTCACATTAAACATTAATTTATTTCCAACCCATAAACTCATTCCCAAACTTAAAAAAATATTATCAATATATTCCTTGTCATACTACCTTTTATATTTTTTCAATAACACTTATTTATTTATTAAATTTACAAATTGGATATCTTATTTTTTTTATATCCATGAAACATTTAATAATAATAATTATCAATTGATAACTTCATAAAAAAATAAAATATTGTAAAAGAAGACTAGATTAACACATTTATTAAATAGGAGAAAATTTCATCATTTATTATTGTTATTTCGTGGTTTGTCATATATTTTATTTTCAATACTCCAAATGCGTTTTTTTTTAAGTTGGTTATCTAATTTTATGGCATATCATGTATTCCTATTTTCATTTCGAAATGTGTTCTTTATTTTAATGTCATTGTTATTGTTTTAATTTATGTATAAATGTTATAAATTTAACTTCTTTGTAGTTCTGTAATGGTAATAATTCTCATATAAAAATAAATAAATACATATGATTAAAATATTAAATATAAAAGGAATAATTAATACAAAAAAATTAGTAACTATTGTAAATGTATAAAACATGAATGAATAATATGCAATTTTAAAAGAAGAAAAGACCGATTTGCGTTTGATTTGGGTTTGCTACATGAAATACATATAACAATTGTCTCATAATTGTTAATATGAAACATTTGCATAAATTAGATATAAAAACTAATATAATAATTATCACAATTAGTGTAACATGTTTGGTAACAAAATATTACTGAATTAAAATATATAGTAATTTAATAATTATATCAAACAATATATTATTTATATTGTAAAAATATTTTACATATAATAACAAAATTGTATTTTGTTAATAAATACTAACAATATCAAAATAAATTAATTTAGGTGAAATCAGAAAGTTAGAATTTGTCATAAATTGATTATTTCATTACGTTTAGGAAATCTTTCATTCTATGTACATGCCTATATAATGGGACATTACTCCACCATATTAATTCACCTTAGACACACAACAAAGATATAAAACAAGAAATCCCATAAAGTTTAATGGCTAGATTTTTGCTGGTTCTTTTCCTTGTTCTATCAGGTTATATTTTAAATAATTTCACGTCTCATTTCAAATTATAATTAATTTTTCTTCAATATGATCTTAATGTGAAACTTATTTTGTATGCAGTTGCACTGACTGTAGTTGTCGAAGTGAAAGCTCAAAAAAGATGTAAAGTTATATTGAATCCAAGTGGATGTGATCTTTCAGCTTGCAGACAACAATGTCTGAATTCCTACAACGGAAATGGAGTTTGCACTTCCGGTGGATCAGTGGGAACATATATTTGTACTTGTGTTTACAATTGTTGATGATTGATTATTGCATTCGGCTTGAATAATTTCTTATTGAAATAAACTCACATATATAGCATCATTGGAATTGTATGTGAGCTACAAAATATATCAATACTAAGGTGAAATTTTAAGATATATTGTTTTTCTTAAAAATTATACGATATAAATTGAAAAAATATATGTTTAATTATATTACAAACTCCAATCCGTATGTCAAATTGTAATTTTTTACAAATAACCCCAACTGATATGAAAAAAATGACGATTCAATCCTGATAAGTGTGGCAATAAGCTAAGTTGGAATATGCTTTAACTTCAAATGTCTAGATCATGTTCAAGTGAAGTTATGCATAGGCATTACCTATATCATAGGTAGATGTAGTGGTGGCGGAACCAGAGGACTCCAGCCGCCTTCCAATCGGGAAATCACCACGTATTTAATAGGCGTGGCGCTAATTTAGCTAGCCATCGCTCACACTGCCTTGAGCTTTGTTCCGCTCGTCGTGTGTTGAAGAAGTAGATTGAAGGAGATTGAAGCAGTAGTACTGAAGCAATACCTAACTAATAAAAGTGTGTTTTGTAAACACAATTTTAGGAAGAGTTATTTAATACTCCCTCCGTCCCAATCATATAGTTCATATTTCTATTTTGAGGTGTCCCAATTATATAGTCTCATAACTATAAATAGTATTAATTTTCATAATAATATACAAATATACCCTTGTTAGTTCTTGGAAATTATAAACCAACCACAACCACTTAAATTTTTGAAAGTCATTAATTTTAAATAAGGATAATATTGAAAATTAAGCTTTAATATCTTATTTTCATAAATATTTTTAATCTACGTGCGAGTAGAAATTGGATTATATAATTGGGACGGAGGAAGTAATATGTTTTAAAAACCTAACTAAAGACTCCCCTTATTTCCTAATTTTTATTGCTTCAAATTTTATTTCCACAAAAAGAACACGAACAAACAAAAATCAAGAAATGAAATTTTATTTTTGTTTTATTTTTCAATTTAAATACTAAATGTTTGATTTGTTTTTAATAGTTTTTCTTTTTCTTTTGCAGTGCTTCCTCTAGACCTTCATATTTTCTATATTTATAGTTTACTCTATTTAATTTATTTGAGATTAGTTTAAAGTATTATTGTGTCGATTTGTTAATTGTATGTTTATATTTTATAGATTATTAAACCAATTATATATGTGATATATTTTGTTGAAGTTATTTTATTAGTGCAATTTTAATTTCCGTGCTAATGCATTTTAGGCGTGGAATGTCGAGATGTTTTGAACTTAAAATTATAGTTTATTTTAATTAAATTATTTCATTTATATATATATAATAGTTTGTTAAGTTATTTTATTCATGCATTTGTAAAATTCATTCTAGTTTTCTACAGTACTTTATGAGAAAACTACAGGATCTTGAAATTAATGATTTTCACATAATTACATAATTGGTAGAAAATTGCGTACATTTCTCCATAATCAAATCTGAGATTGCACTGTTGAATTTCTTGAGAAGAACAATAAACCGGTGTTTCACCTTCTTGATATCTCTTTCTATTCTCTATTGTACGTAATGGCTAGGGTTTTAGAGAATATCTTTTATATCAGAAAGTGGACCCAGTTTTACGGTAATGGACTATTATTCCCCCATAAGCTCACTATTCCCATCAAATAGCGGATATAATAATATTGCTCCATATTAACCCGAATATAATTTAGTTCATAATTAATTGATTATTTATTTATTAATCCTTGATAAGCCACATAACTTTACATGAGACATAAATAATCTTACATTCTCCCACTTGGCTCATGTGGCATTACTTAACATCATGGACAAAAAATAAATTAATTAAACTAACATAATGCACATTTGAATGACTAAACATTATACTTCATTAGGTTTATCATAATTTCATAATTAAGAATATGAACTAATTCGAGTCATGACGGCTGTACATCACACAATTGACATAGTCCCTTCCATGTACTGCGAACTAATCTTCTCCTTAATATGATCATTAATTAGGAGAACATAATTGGTCCATCATAATGTCTTTATACAAGACTATATCTGTTTGCATTACTCTAATTCAAAATATGTATGCAAAATAGAGGCAGGTAATCAGAAACATTTCATAAACGAGCTCAGAGTGTTAATTACATAATAAACATCATACTTAATAATCATTGTTAATTGTAATGCCCATACTTTCAACATGATCAATAAATGTCTTGGACGGTAATCCCTTTGTTAAAGGGTCAACTATCATAAGATTTGTGCTAATATGTTATATTAACACTCTTTATTTCTGAACTTCTTCTTTCACGGTAAAGTACTTTAACTCCATATGCTTAGCACCCTTAGAGTACTTGTCATTTTTAGAGAAAAATACTACTGCATAGTTATCACAGTACAATTTCACCGGCTTAGCAATACTGTCGACAATTCCAAGCCCTGAAATAAAATTCCACAGCCAATTAGCGTGAATTATAGCCTCAAAACATGCTACAAATTCAGATTCTATGGTGGAGGCAGCAACAACAGACTGCTTTGCACTCTTCCACGATACCGTTCCTTGGACTAAAAGAAATACATAGCCAAGAATGGAATTTCTACTATCTAAACATCCAGCAAATTCTGAGTCGGCATACCCAATCACCTCAAGGTGATCAGACCTCCTATATGTAAGCATGTGATCTTTTGTTCCCTATAAATATCTTAGAACCTTGTTTGCAGCTTTCCAATGTTCCATTCCTGGGTTACTTTGATATATTCCCAAACATTCCAGCTGCAAAGCTTATGTCTGGTCAAGTACAGATTTGAGCATACATAATACACCCAACAACAGATGCATACGAAATTATTTCTATCTGTTTTCGTTCCAATTCATTTTTAGGACATTGAGTGAGACTAAACTTGTCTCCTTTCTGAATTGGAACTGGTGATGCTGAGCACTTTTCCATCTTGAATCTCTCTAGTAGTTTATTGATATATGCTTTTTGAGATAAACCTAGCAATCCTTGTGATCTGTTTCAGAATATTTCTATCCCGATCACATAGCTTGCCTCACCCATATCTTTCATTTCAAAGTTGCTAGAGAGAAAACTCTTAGTCTCATGAAGGAGACCAAGATCATTAGTTGCAAGTAAGATATCATCAACATACATGATTAAAAATATAATCTTACTCCCACTGACCTTTAGATATATACACTGATCAACGGTGTTCTCCTTAAATCCAAAGGAAGCAATGGTATCATTAAACTTTAAATACCATTGGCGGGAAGCTTGCTTAAACCCATATATTGATTTCTTTAATTTACATACCATGTGTTCCTTTCGTTCAATTGAGAAACCAACTGGTTGATCCATGTAAACATTCTCCTCCAAATCCCCATTAAGAAAAGCAGTTTTCACATCCATCTGATGCAACTTCAAGTCATAATGAGCTACAAGTGCTATGATAATTTTGAAAGAATCCTTTCATGAGACTCGTGAAAAAGTCTCTTTATAATCAATTCCATCCTTTTGAGTAAAACCTTTGGCTACAAGTCTAGCCTTGTAGCGTTCTAGATTGTCAAGAGAGTTATGTTTAGTCTTAAAGACCCACTGATTTCACCACTTTTAATGAACCTTGCATTTCCAGTCTCAACAATTCTCATTCTATGATTAGGATAATAAAATCTATACCCCTTTAATTTTTTTTGGATAACCAATAAAATATCCACTTATTGTTCTTGCATCCAGTTTCTTTTCTTGTGGATTATAAATCCTTACTTCTGTCTGGCAACCCTAAACCTGCAGGTGCCTTAAACTAGGTGTCCTAGTCATCCACAGTTCAAAAGGGGTTTTTGGAACTGCTTTACTAGGAACCCTATTTAACAGATACATGGTAGTTTTCAAGGCACACATCTACAAAAATAAGGGTAGAGATGAATTTCTTAACATATTCCTAACCATATTCATTAGTGTTCTATTATGCCTTTCCGATGCACCATTTTGTTGTGGTGTACCTGGCATTGTGTATTGAGCACAAATACCACGTTTCTGAAGAAGTATTGCCAATGGACCTGGGTGTTGTCCAATCTCATCATATCTTCCGTAATACTCACCACCTCTATCGGATCTTACAACTTTCACCTTTTTGTCTAATTCCCTTTCTACTTTATTCAAGTAGATTTCCAAGGTATCTACTGCTTGAGATTTATCATTTCCAAGGTGATGATTTTTTTCCCTTTCCTAAAGTATTAACATTAAAAGGCCCACATATATCAGTATGCACAATTTCAAGAAGCTGGGTGCTTCTTGTGGCTCATTTCTTTGCGTGTTTTGTTTGTTGTCCTTTAATACAATCCATACAAATATTTAGATCTGTAAAATCTATATATGGAAGAATCTTATTCTTTATGAGCTCTTCTATTCTTTCTCTAGAAATATGACCCCAAATGTTGATGCCACAAGAGAGCAAAACATTCATTCACTAAACTACATTTTGTGCCAACATTATGATGCAGAGTCAAAAGACTTTCAGAATACAAATTATCTGAATACAATTTATATAAACCATCACAAAGAACACTAGCAACAATGAGATGATTATGCTTAAATAAACTAGAACAACCATTAGCAAAATTGAAGGAAAATCTAGTAATATCCAGTTTAGATAATGAAACTAAATTCCTAGATAAACTAGGAACATAAAGAGTTTCTAATAAATCTAAATGATGTCTAGTGTCAAGAATTAAATGATAAGTCCCGACTGCTTTCACTGGGGCTTTCATTTTATTCTCCATAAAGACGAACTTCTCATTTGAGCTTATGGTTTGGATTGTAAGGAATCCCTGCATCGTATTAGAAACATGAGTCGTACATCCTGAATCAATCCACCATGAATTATGGAGAACTTCAGTTAAGTTTGATTCGAAACATACATAAGCATTAAGCTTACCTTTCTTTTCAAACCAAAGCTTACATTTCTGACAATCCTTCTGGAAATGTCCAGATTTCCCATAGAAATGACAATTATTATTTGGTGATTTATTCTGGATTTGTATAGATGCCTCATTAGTCTTCAATGGCCCTTTGACTTTATCATGTTTCTAGCTTCTTAAATTTCTTTCCAACTTCTTGATTTTCTCGGTAGCTTATGTAATGAACTAAGTGACTTCCTTGATATTTAAGCCTCGTTTTCTATTGAACTAACATATTGTGCAACTCATGCACATTCCATTTATCTTTCATGGTGTTATAGCTAATTTGGAATGGATCATACTCAGTCAATAATGCGTTAAGAATATACTGTACAAGGAAGTTCTCATTCACAACCATTCCCAAGGACTTAAGTCTTGCTGCAATATTTGTCATCTCAATGACATGTTCATGCATAGTATGAGAACCATCAAACTTCATGGTGGTTAGCATACTCATTAATGTCCCAACAGTAGACTTATCAGCTGTTTGGGAGTGCTCTCCTACTAACCCCATAAATTCTTTAGCACTTTAAATTTTGGGGAGAGCTCTCTTACTACTGTCTGCGTGTAACGACCCATTTTTCAAAAAAATATATTTTTAATATAGTTTTTTCTTTATCTTGTCGTTATGACTGTGTTAGAATTTGTTGCCTGAAACCATGTGAATTTCAGATGTAAATAGCAAAGTTAAAATAAATGTTGAAGCTAGTGTTACCACATTGCCTTCAACATGCAGAGAAAACATAAACAAAACTTTACACAATATAAATTTTAAATCACACTCCTTACGGTGTGTGATTGCCTCAAGGCGAAATTCACTATCACAAGTGAAATACAAAAACAATGCTGATGTTGTCTCGGTTCACTCCTTTGACAACACTGCATAAAGCATACAAAAGACTATCCTAGCTTTACTCACTCGAATAATCTATCAAACGAACCTATCTAAACACATAGATAGATTACAATAAGTCACTCACAATCCTAGACTCTCAAAGGCGACTATCTGATCTACACACACAACTGGAATGAATGTCTCCAGTTGATTGGGACGCTAGGCTGATGTATGGGAGAATGTCTTGGATCTTTGAGACGACACTAGATGTAAGTTTCAGAGCTTCTCACAAACCACGGTGATAACCTGCTTGCATAAATGATTTTAAGGTCTAAGGAGACCTTAAATACTTCCTACATCTTGTATTCGTAGTTGTCTCACGATCCTAGATCACTTAGACTTGAATCAACCGCCTTCCATTTCCCATTGCTGTAGTGGACTTGAGATAACCGTCTTCTGCATTGCGTGGCACACGTTCTTCAACATCGTGCAATAGTAGCGGTTACTCCAGTGACCTACGTTTACCTGCAATGGTTAGTGTCCAATGGAGAGTGGGAACATCACGTCCCCTAGAAATCCGGAACGTATTTTGAACAAGTCAAAATCAAACATTATCCACGATTTAATTCATAATAAAATAACCAATAAATCCCTAAATACGTGGAAAACAAAATGTGATAAATATCACAATATAATCAGATTAATTTAATAATAAATTAATCCTAAATACTCGGAAAGGATAAGATTAGCTAAGAGAGAGTCGAACTCAATGTTGTAAGAATAACAAACACATCGGATGCGACATTGATTCCGATGTTATCAGGCGAAGTGATAACATCATCTGGAACACGTCATTCTCAACAATCTCCCCCTTAAGCTTATCCTTTCTGCACAAAACATAAAGCTCAATAAATATGATTAGAGCCATAGCGGAATACGATCAAAATTTTTAGAGTTTAAAAACTCCCCCTTAAGGTCTGCTCCCCCTTAAGTTATTATCTGTAAGAAAAAATTTAGTGGGTATAATCCCCTATACATGATTATACAACAAGTTGGGTATTTACCCCTGTACAGAATACAATGTTGAGAACACTCTCAACACAACAAACATCACATATTTTAAAAACATGTGAACACAATCACAATGTTGAGATAATTCCCAACATAAAACATCACACATTAAAATATGCGAACATAATACATATAGAAAAATCATCAATTAACATTGATGATTTAAAAACAAAATTATCTAAAGATATCTAACGTGGATACCCAACAAAAACCAAAATAAACATGTGTCTAGCACATCAAAAATAAACAAGGATGTATACTCATCCAAAATAACTTGTGTCCAGCACATTAAAACCATAATTAAATTAAAATTGTTTTTGATAAAGAAAATCTCAAATTTTCTTCTTTCCATTCGCCTTGGTCGTGGACTTCCCAACCTTCTCCGCTCCACCATCTCCATCATTGTCACCATTACCAGCACCAGCAGCCGCGGCTACTCCCCCTTTTTGTGTAGAAAGAGTTCCTCGAAGAGCTTGACGAAGCTCAACCATGGCATTGGTGAGAACTGTGCTTTGATGAATCATTGAATCTATCTGTGAAATATAAGAGTTTAAAACCTGCACATAAACAGTCACCAAGTGTGAGGAAGCACTTGCTATATCACTTTCTAAAAGAGGAGGGGAGAGAGCACTCTCTGCAGCAACATCCTGACCAACATCCCGTGAGGCAGCAGTTGAACTTCGACCAAAGGTGTAAGAGAGATCAATCACACGATCTTCATTACCTTTAGGCTTGATGATAGAGATAGTTGAGGTTTCAGTAACTATCTTTTTCTTATTTGGCTTCATACCTTGTTCAACTAGGATGACATAGATAAAGTAGGGAAATGGCAATATGCTGGTGCTGTTTGTCTTTGCAGCTGACTTCAATATACAATAAAAAATGTAATCTGCAAGATTGAAGGGGTTTTTTGTTCCAAGTTTGAAGAGCAAGATGGCTTGATCAACAGTGAGGACTGAAGAGTTGGTGGTGGGTAATCAATTACACACAATTAATTTGTGTAAAACAGAGTAAAAGAATGTGAGCTTATAAATGGAAATCTTGTTAGTCCACTTTGTCACCAGACCACCAGTCACATTCGACACAACATCATCAATTAAATATAGGCTAATAACATCAGAATCATTGCCCAGACCTAAAAATTTGTTGATCAGCATGGGGTTAAATAGATAAATCTCATCCCTCATATAAACCTCTCCATATTTGCTCTTCGACTTATCACCCATCTCAAGAGACACATTAGCATAAAATTTAGCAACAACATCAGGCTCAAAAGAAGACAATGCTGTGACAGATTTCCAGAGACCCGTTTCTTTCAAGAAAACATCCATCCCATATTTTTTAAAACTAAGCACATCTATTTATTTTTTGACACGCGTGGGACGAAGAACAATAGTTTTATGAAGGGATTTAGCATGCTGAGAGTAGAATATCTTACTGAAAGCAGAGAAAACATCATAAGGGGAACTTGGAGAGTAGACTGGTTCGGAATCACCAGAATCAGTATCATCCTTGACATCGGTTAAATGAGTGAGGGATGGAGAGACTATCTCTTTGGCTGTGCTGGATGAGACCATCTCTTGCGAAGTGGTAGGGGGCGAGACTTTATTTTTAGGCCTAGATGCAGCGCCCTATTTTCATTTTTCTTTCGATGCTTGTCCTAAAGATGTAGGCTTCGCAGGAACATCGGCTTCTGGCTCGACAGATATATGCTTCTCTTGCTATTCAGCATCAACTTTCACATCCCCAACAACTTTGTCTGGAGAATTTTCAGGAGGATTCTCCTCGTTATCAGACTCATCCCTTAAGTACCTTGCTGGTTTCTCCTCCATCTTCACGTTCTTCTTGCTTTTTTGCTCAAACCCTCTTCAGTCTCTTCCTTGACAAGCCCTTGTTAACCGTGAAGTCACTTGGACTGAGTAGGGCAGCTCTTTTTCTTCTCAGCAAGAACACGAGTATGTAACCCTAGATCTGGGTCGATAGGATTTTCTTCTTCTCCAAGACTTACTTGCTGGAGTAGAGTAGGGTTTAGCACCAATATCGAACTAGAAGCAGCAACTTCTTCCATCGTAGCATCTGCATGTTCAGTCGGAGGTGAGGAGGGTTTTTCGGACTCTGATTTGGGTTCTTCTGGAGTGAGTTCCGCTGTTGCAGTGACTGCAGGAGTGGATGTGCGGAAGGAGTGATAGCCGATGTTCTAGCTAGACCAAAGGCAGATGATGGAGTGATGAGGACATTCATAGCAATGAGGAACTCAATGAAGAGCTTCAATTCAAAGGACCCATCACAAGACTACGAGCTAAGAAGTTGCAAGATTATTTGCAAGCTACAATTCGCAAGAAGCTCGAAGAAGAAGACGGCGTGCAAGGAAGCTTGAAGATGATGACCTTGTTGACATTGGAAGATGGAGATCAAGACATGGAGAACACAACATAAAGATGTGCACATGTGCATGAGGACATGTGCATAAGATTGAATTGAAGAAGAATCAGCCGTGTGTGAAGAAGACCAATTTTCGGTCATAGCTATTTTATTTTAGTAGATATTTTATTTTAGACTATAGTATTTATTTTATTTAATTAGACTATAGTCTAGATCAGATTTATTTAATTTAATTAGGTTAATTTTCGGTTATGGAGTCAAAGAGTCATAGGTTTGACTAGAATTTTAATTAAGGGAAGAAACTACCTTAAATAGAATTCTAGTTTAGGAAACTTCCAAGTCCAATCCTAGTTAGATTTGGACTCTAATTTTCGGTCAATTAGCATAGGATTTTCGGTCACCTATATCCTATAAATAGGTGATCCATGCTTCATTGTTACTTTAGACTATATTTGATTATTAAGCCTTTGCTTTCAATATCGTCTCTCCCCTTTAATCTTTTGTGAGTTTAGATAATTAAATTCATACTCTTAGATTTAGAACCTCTAAGTTTTACAAAGGGAATTCGTCGTCCACGTTCGAGGGATCGCCGGAGACTCGCTATCCGAAGAGCAACTTAAAGAATTTGGCCTTGTGTACGTTCGAGATTCAAGGCAACTTTCGGGTTGTAATTCACAACACCTACACCACCGCCAATCAGCCACCTTCGACGCCATCCATAGCCACCGTCGTCCATCACACCATCATCCACAAGATCGTGTTCCAATCATCCTTCATCTCGTTCAATACGTAAGTTCATTCAATCCCTAACATATCCTATCTACCCTAGCCATTCTTCACCTATTCATCATACACGAAATCCATCCTCTTCACCCTTCAAATTGCCGTCCCAAAACAGCCCATAAATCATTGGATATTGTGTTATTTTGTGTGTCATAGTTTAGGTATTTTTATTAGTTTAGTCGTCTAGTTTGTTCCGTTATCTTCCGCTTAATTTCCATTAGTTGTTCGAGTCATAGAAGACACAAAACTTACGTGTGTCGACGTGTGTTCGTTCCTAGAGTCCGGGTCGTATCATAAAAGTGGTATCAAAGCCACGCCGACTTTGGTTTGTTTTTGTGTCGTTATTTTATTTTACATTTGATCGAGTTGTAATTTAATTTCCGTTGTTCATTGTTAAAAAAAAAAACAAACAAGAGGCACGATCATATAAAAAAAAAGGAAAAGAGTCGATCGTACAAAAAAAAACAAAAGAAAAGAAAAATCGGATAAAAAAAAAAATATCCGAAATTAAAAAAAAAAAGAAAGAAAGAATATCCATTGTTTCCTTATAGTTCAATTTTTAATTTTGGTACTTTCCTTTTGGGATTAGATCATAGTTGGTAATTACCTAGTGAGTCTTTTCTTATTTTTGGTAGTTTCCTTCTAGTTTGATTTTATTTTTGGAACTTTCCATACAAGTTCTATTTTCTTTTTGGTAACTTCCATAAGAGTCTTATTTTATTTTTGGTTCATTCCTTCTAGAGTCTAGGCTAATTAAGGTATTTAGATTGTGTCACATAGATTGATACATATCCAAATCCCCTACTTACCTTATTTCTTTCTTCTTTCCTTCTCTCTTCTACTTCTTTCCTTTCCTACCACCACCATACTCGACCAACACACCTATACCCTACTACAATCGACCACCCTCATACCTACACATACTCAACCCGTATCTCATCTATACAAACCAAATTCCTCCGTGTTCCGAGAATAACATTCCCGTCCTTCCTCTGAATAAACCACACGAGTTCCTACTCCCATATACACGATTTTCACACACTGTGCACCCATATATTGAGTGATACACGAGTGGTAAAATCAAGAGTGAAAACAAAAGAGTGAACGTGAGATTGTGAGGTCCTACCTTGTTTTATTTTATGTTTGTTCGCTTTGTAGGTATCATGAAGAAAGGAACCCGCTCCGAATCATCCTCTACACCACCAGTCGACCCCCAGTCGACCTTGCCACCTTTGGACCCGTCCAAAGACCCTTACAAAGCACCCATGGAGTCTTCCTCGGATCCACCCGCACCGTGGGATCCTAAGTATCACTTTGAAGCGTTGTCCAAACACGTTCAAAGACAACACCAGGCTCTATCCGACAAGATAGACGATTTAGTGCACGCTCTTGAACGCAGTAAAACGACGCCTGTTTTTCCTCCACCCATTCGAGGAAATCAGCGCCTTGAGCGTCACAACGAGCCAGCAGAGGAGTACTTTGATGAGAATACAGATGCCGGAGATGATACTCCAGATCATGGGCGCCGCCAACGGCGTGGGAACCACAATGATGACTATGGAGAAGACCGAATGCTCAACAACATCAAGATGAGAATCCCAGAGTTTGAAAGACTTCACGATCCCGATATCTACCTAGATTGGGAATGTAAGGTGGAGAAGATTTTCGCATGCTATGATTTTTCAGAAGCTAAAAAGGTGCAATTAGCATGTTTGGAGTTTAAAGGCTACGCAGCCACTTGGTGGGAGATGCAGCAAGAAAGAAGATGAAGGAACATAAATCCACCCATCGACAATTGGGAGGAGATGAAAGGATTCTTGCGTGGACGCTTCATTCCAGTCCACTATGAAAGAGAGCTTGAGAAGAAGCTCAACCGGATCAAACAAGACACCCGTTCGATTGAAGAGTACCACAAAGAGCTCGAAACCGCCCTGAATCGAGTCAGGAAGGAGGAGACCTTAAATGCTACCATCATTCGGTACATTGAAGGTATGAATCCTGACATTGCCTGTGAAGTAGAACTCAAGGAGTTCACCAGCATAGAGAGAATGGTGTAGTACGCATCGATTGTGGAAAAGCAGTTGCGAGAAGGCCGCCATCAATCCAGTCAAGGCTCAGCCCCTACTCGACATACTTAGAGTAAAGGTCCACCTTCCACATCACCTTCTACTCCTTCTATTGATTCCACACGACCCCGAGGTCAATCCGGTCCTCCGGAACGCCGTTTCGACCGTTCTACACCGCAAGCAAGCCGTAGACCCGAGTCTACACCCAGGCGACCATTCCAATGGCCCAATCAGTCCACTCCAGTGCCGAATTCAGCCCCTAGTCGAGCCCGTGACATCCAGTTTCATAAATGTCAAGGTTGGGGTCATTTTCAGAACCAGTGTCCAAACCGGCGTGTTCTATTCCTCAATGAACAGAATGGACTTGAATCAGCCAGTGAAGATAAAGAAGAGCCTCAGGCCGCTGTCCCTGAAGCCGTTGAAGTCTCTGAAGTTGAGCCAGATGATGAGGAAGTCGAGCTACCTCATGTCAGCTTAGTATCTATTCACAGTCTAAACATCAGTCGTGAAGAAGAAGAACAATTGCAACGAGAGAGCATCTTCTATACTCGAGTTGCCATCAAAGATCAGACATGCACCATGATCATCGATAGTGGGAGTGTAATCAATGCATTCAGCCAGTATGCCGTTGATAAACTCGCCGTTACCACAACAAAGCATCCGAAGCCATACAAGTTGCAGTGGCTTACTGATAGAGGTTCCATTCGAGTGACAGGTCAGGTACACATTTCTTTTACTAAAGGTCATTATTCTGACACTGTTCTTTGTGATGTTATTCCTATGGAAGCAGCCCATATACTTTTAGGAAGACCGTGGCAGTTTGACAGAAAAGCGGTTCACGATGGTCTAGCCAACACCTATTCGATTACTAGGGAAGGCCACACCACAATATTAAAGCCACTCACTCCTAAAGCCATTGCAGAGGATCAAGAAAGGATGCAAGAGAGATTCAAGCAAGAACGGGCAAAACAAGCCGCAGCCGCAGCCCGAACCAATTCGGCCGCCACTTCTCAGCCGAGTTCCACACCAAATTCGACCAATGCAGCTCCTAAGATGCCTCCCAATGAGTCCTTAGCTCATGGAAAGGCATCCGGATCAGCCCCAAATAAAGAGAAGAATCGATCCCTGTTCATCTCAGTTAAAGGCGTAGAGAAAGCACTAAAAGCAGGTTTACCTTTCATTCTTTTATCTTATAAGGACAGTGCTACTAATGGTGTTTCTTTGCCTTGTGATGTGTAGCCACTTATGGAGGAGTTCGCGGACGTGTTCCCGGAAGAGATTCCGAGTGGATTACCTCCAGTTCGTGGGATCGATCACCAGATCGACTTCGTACCCGGTGCCGTCTTGCCCAACAGACTGGCGTACCGCACTTCTCCTGAAGAGACGAAGGAGATCGATCGCCAAGTGAAGGAGTTGCTGGAGAAGAAGCAAATCTGAGAGTCGATGAGCCCTTGTGCAGTTCCAGTCATCCTAGTGCCAAAGAAGAACAACGAATGGAGGATGTGCATGGATTGCTGCGCCATCAACAAGATAACAATTAAGTACAGATTTCCTATCCCTAGACTTGATGATATGCTAGATGAATTAAGTGGTTCTAACATGTTTTCTAAGATAGATTTGAGATCTGGTTATTTTCAAGTTAGAATGCATGAAGGAGATGAATGGAAAACTGCGTTTAAAACAAAGCATGGTTTATATGAGTGGTTAGTTATGCCTTTTGGTCTCACTAATGCACCGAGCACATTTATGAGGTTAATGAATCATGTTTTGCGTGATGTGATTGGTAAATTCGTGGTTGTATACTTTGATGATATTTTGATTTACAGTCACAGTGCACAGGCGCACCTAGAACACCTTAGGCGTGTATTTTGCTTATTGCGTGATGCTAAGTTGTATGGAAACTTGTCTAAGTGTTCGTTTTGTTTGGATGAAGTCGTGTTGTTAGGCTTTGTCGTTAGTTAATGAGGTATTGAGGTAGACCGTTCCAAAATCAAAGCGATTGAGGAATGGCCAACTCCGAAAAATGCCTTTGAGGTTCGATCATTCCATGGTTTAGCTGGGTTTTACCGTCGTTTTGTACGGGATTTCTCCAGTATAGCCACCCCTCTTACTGAGTTAAGTAAGAAGGACCGGAAATTTGAGTGGGGTAAACAACAAGAGCATGCTTTTAATACTTTGAAATCTTTGTAATGTTCTGCTCCTGTTTTGTGTTTACCTGATTTTTCCAAAACTTTTGAGATCGAGTGTGATGCCTCCGGGATAGGTATTGGTGCTGTTTTGATGCAGGAAAAACGTCCCGTAGCTTACTTCAGTGAGAAACTCAATGGCGCCAGTTTGCATTATTCGACGTACGATAAAGAGCTATACGCTTTGAAGCGTGCATTAGATACATGGCAACATTACTTGTGGCCCAAAGAGTTCGTCATCCACACGGATCATGAAAGCTTAAAGCACTTGAAAGGGCAAAACAACCTGAACAAGAGACATGCGAGATGGGTCGAGTTCATCGAGTCTTTCCCGTATGTTATCAAGTACAAGAAAGTCGAGAATAATGTCATCGCCGATGCTCTATCAAGAAGATACGCTCTTTTGAACTTAATGCATGCTAAGATGGTTGGTTTCGAGTCCATTAAAGCATTATATGTTGAGGACGCTTACTTCAGCTCCATTTATGCCTCATGTAGTTCGAAACCTAGGTCTTTTGATGGTTATTATGTGCATGAAGGTTTTCTGTTCAAAGAGTCGAAGTTATGCATCCCTGTTTGTTCTATGCGTGAGCTATTAGTGTTAGAATCGCATGCGGGGGGTTTAATGGGTCACTTTGGTGTGCATAAGACATTAAACTTGCTGCATGAACACTTCTTTTGGCCGCATATGCGTAAGGATGTAGAGAATGTGTGTAGTCATTGCATTACTTGTCGTCAAGCCAAATCCACTTCACACCCATTCGGATTGTACACGCCCCTACCCGTTCCTTTAGCTCCTTGGATTGATATTTCTATGGATTTCATCTTAGGATTGCCTAGATCTAGGTCGGGTAAGGATTCTGTGTTTGTTGTAGTTGATAGGTTTTCCAAAATGGCTCATTTCATTGCATGTAGGAAAACTGATGATGCTATACATGTTGCCAATTTGTTCTTTGTGCATGTTGTTAGATTGCATGAAATTCCTCGTACTATTGTTAGTGATAGGGATTCTAAGTTTTTAGGACATTTTTGGCGTGTTTTGTGGGGAAAATTAGGTACTAAGTTATTGTTTTCTACTGCATGTCATCCACAAACCGATGGTCAAACTGAGGTTGTGAATCGTACATTAGGAGCTTTACTTAGGTCTCTAATTAAGAATAACTTGAAGTCATGGAAAGAATGTCTACCATATGCTGAATTTGCTTATAATCGTGTTGTGCATTCTTCTACTAACATGTCTCCTTTTGAGGTAGTTTATGGATTTAATCCATTAACTCCTACTGATTTGCTTCCTTTACCCGTTGAGCATCTAACGAGTGTTAAAGGTATGAAGCGAGCTTATTTTATTCAAGAGATGCATGAGAAGGTACGTGCCCAGATTAAGCACGAAGGCTCGAGAATTACCGCCGCACGCAACACGAGGTGCAAGCGTGTTATCTTCCAGCCCGGTGATCGTGTTTGGGTTCATTTGAGTCCTGGACGATTTTCGAACCTTAGGAAGTCAAAGTTGTCGCCCCGTGGAGATGGTCCCTTCACTGTTCTAAGCCGTGTTAATGATAATGTATACCGCATTGATCTACCTGGTGAGTATAAGTGTTCTTCTACGTTTAATGTAGCTGATTTATCTCCTTTTCTTGCAGATGAATTCGACCATGATGAGGATCCAAATTCGAGGACGAATTCTTTTCAGCAGGGGGGGAATGATGAGGACATCCATAGCAATGAGGAACTCAATAAAGAGCTTCAATTCAAAGGACCCGTCACAAGACTACGAGCTAAGAAGTTGCAAGATTATTTGCAAGCTACAATTCGCAAAAAGCTCGAAGAAGAAGATGGCGTGCAAGGAAGCTTGAAGATGATGACCTTGTTGACGTTAGAAGATGGAGATTAAGACATGGAGAACACAACATGAAGATGTGCACGTGTGCATGAGGACGTGTGCATAAGATTGCATTGAAGAAGAATCGGCCGTGTGTGAAGAAGACCAATTTTCGGTCATAGCTATTTTATTTTAGTAGATATTTTATTTTAGACTATAGTATTTATTTTATTTAATTAGACTATAGTCTAGATCAGATTTATTTAATTTAATTAGGTTAATTTTCGGTTATGGAGTCAAAGAGTCATAGGTTTGACTAGAATTTTAATTAAGGGAAGAAACTACCTTAAATAGAATTCTAGTTTAGGAAACTTCCAAGTCCAATCCTAGTTAGATTTGGACTCTAATTTTCGGTCAATTAGCATAGGATTTTCGGTCACCTATATCCTATAAATAGGTGATCCATGCTTCATTGTTACTTTAGACTATATTTGATTATTAAGCCTTTGCTTTCAATATCGTCTCTCCCCTTTAATCTTTTGTGAGTTTAGTTAATTAAATTCATACTCTTAGATTTAGCACCTCTAAGTTTTACAAAGGGAATTCGTCATGCACGTTCGAGGGATCGTCGGGGACTCGCTATCCGAAGAGCAACTTAAAGAATTTGGCCTTGTGTAGGTTCGAGATTCAAGGCAACTTTCGGGTTGTAATTCACAACACCTACACCACCGCCGATCAGCCACCTTCGACGCCATCCATAGCCGCCGTCATCCATCACACCATCATCCACAAGATCGTGTTCCAATCGTCCTTCATCTCGTTCAATACGTAAGTTCATTCAATCCCTAACATATCCTATCTACCCTAGCCATTCTTCACCTATTCATCATACATGAAATCCATCCTCTTCACCCTTCAAATTGCCGTCCCAAAACAGCCCATAAATCATTGGATATTGTGTTATTTTGTGTGTCATAGTTTAGGTATTTTTATTAGTTTAGTTGTCTAGTTTGTTCCGTTATCTTCCACTTAATTTCCATTAGTTGTTCGAGTCATAGAAGATACAAAACTTACGTGTGTCGACGTATGTTCGTTCCTAGAGTCCGGGTCGTATCATGGAGTGCCCATAGTTTTCTCAAACATTTGCTCCATCATCTCGAACATGACAGTGAGATCTTTGGGTTTCGACATTTTTGAACTGTAAGAAGCTTTTGGAGAAGAAGAAGAGAGGAAGATGAAATGACTAACACTAAAAATTAGTAGAGAGAGAAATAAAAAAGGATTTAAAAAGGAAGACACACGAATCCCTCATAAATCAGAACAACCAAAGTGTCACATCAATCCCTTCCACCTTACTTATCAATACAAAATTCAAAAATAACTTGTGGATAGAGATAACTCAAAATGAGTACTTATCACATAAAGTTCAAATAGAGATCCTTTTTGGGCCTCATTTTTTTTTTAAAATTGAAATAAAAGGACAAAACTCACACACAAAAATAATATAATTCTAGGTATATATTTTCTGAAGTGTATGGTCTCTCCGCAATTTTAGCAACAACATCAATTACAACATAGACGAATAGTGAATGAAATTACCCAAATTTTACACAATTCACCTTTTTAGGGTCATGGGCATTTAATTCACAAACACATTTACAAAATTTCAAGTAGCTAATTTTGTTAAATTCTGTGCAGATAGACCATAATTTCATTAAATCAACCTTGAATTATTTACAAAAGAAATAACAAAAAAATGAAGAACAATTGATGTTGATAGAAAACCAAACACACACCGAGTTCAACATCAATAAACTGAAAGAACTATGTAAACAGAGTACATTCCAAGAGACTTTCTTAAGGCAGAAAATCTCTCGAAATCAAGGGTCTTAGTAAAAATATCAGTAGTTTGATTCTCAGTGGATATGTACTTAATGTTTATGATCTCCTTTTCCACCAGGTTTCTGATGAAATGATGCCAAATGTCGATATGCTTAGTGTGTGAATGTTGAACAAGATTCTTAGAGATTTTAATAGCACTGGCATTATCACATAGCAAGGTAAGAGATGAGCTTGTCATGCCATAGTCCTTCATCATTTGGTTCAGCTACACCAACTGAGCACAACAAATAGCAGCTGTAACATATTTGGATTCAGCTGTTGACAAGGAGATGTAATTTTTTTTTCTTGCTTGACCAAGAAACCATATTGCTCCAAAAAAAAGCAACCTCCATTTGTGCTTTCCTATCATCAACATCACCTACCCAGTCTGAATCACTGTATCTAATAAGGCTGGTGTTGTTATCTTTACAATACCTGATTCCAAAGTTGACTGTACCATCAACATATCAGATTATTCTTTTGACAGCCTTTAGGTGAGACTCCTTGGGTTGAGCTTGTTATCTTGCACATACTCCAACACTGAACATGATATCAGGTCTACTGGCAGTCAAGTAGAGGAAGCTTCCAATTATTCATCTATATATTGTTGGATCAACACTGACTCCAACATCATCTTTGCTCAGTTTTTCAGAGGATCCCACTTGATCAGATTTTTAGCATACTTACTTTGGGATATAAAAATCCTATCTTTATCTTGCTTGATTTGGAGACCAAAAAAGTAGGCCGATTCGCCGACCATGCTCATTTCAAATGTGCTGCTCATTGCATCAATAAATTCACTGAGAAGG
Organism: Perilla frutescens; assembly: GCA_026008535.1. Taxonomy (NCBI): domain Eukaryota; kingdom Viridiplantae; phylum Streptophyta; class Magnoliopsida; order Lamiales; family Lamiaceae; genus Perilla; species Perilla frutescens. Next base: position 39,927,066 of record BRKX01000012.1, read on the forward strand.
TTAGAACAAGTGGATCCAAACACAATGTCATCTATGTAGATTTGTGTTTGTGGATGATGTGTTTGTGGATCCTTTTGACAAATAAAGTTTTATCAACCACACCTCTTGAAAAACCAAAGTCAATTAAAAACTCCGTAAGTCGAGCATACCAAGCTCTAGGAGCTTGTTTAAGCCCATTCAAAGCCTTGTGTAATTTCAGCACATGGTTTGGTTTTTCATGACATTTAAAGCCTTTTGGTTGTTCAACATAGGCTCTCTCATTCAAAATGCCATTCGGAAAGACACTTTTGACATTCATTTGATACAATGTAAACCCAATGTGGCAAACAATGGCAAGTAGGAGACGGATAGACTCTATTCTAGAAACAGGAGCGAATGTTTCATCATAGTCTATTCCTTCTACTTGTGTATAACCTTAAGCCACCAGCCTGACTTTGTTTCTAACCACATTACCAGACTCATCAGTCTTGTTCTTAAAGATCTATTTGGTTCTAATTACATTTTTATTTTCAGGCCTTGGAACCAATTCCCATACATTATTTTGAACAGACTGAATCAGCTCATCATGCATTGCTTCTACCCAGAATTCATCTTTTAGTGCTTCCTTGACATTTTTTAGTTCAACACTCGATACAAAGCATGAAATGGACACAAGGTTAATAACTGTTGACATACAAACCTATTTAACCAATTTAGCAACATCGGCTAAGCTCCCTATTCTAGTTTTGACTCCTTGAGATCCATCACCTATGATTTGGAAGTTTGGGTGATCTTTTTTGATTCTCCTTGGTGGATCACGTCTTGGTTCATTCTGAGCCAGTGGAAGTTGTTCATCATCGCTTTCAGAGGAGGAGTCTAAGTCTGGTGTCTGAGGTGATGTGGATTCCTTTGCTGAGGGAGAGGAAACATTGGATTTGACATTAAGACTTCTCATAGGGCTTTCATCAGTTCCACTGGACACCTTTTCAGCAACGTCTAGCTCATAGAGAAGAAATGACACATTATCTTCCTCAGTTCTAGTTGCCAGGCCTGCAAGATCATCAAATACAATATTGACAGACTCTTGTACGACCTTAGTTCTTAGATTAAGAACCTGATATGCTCTGCTATTTTGAGCATATCACAAGAACAATCCTTTGTTACTCTTGGAGTTAAACTTTCCAAGATGGTCTCCGTCATTTAGGATGTAACAGACACATCCAAACACATGAAAATATTTGAGGTTTGACTTTCTTTCTCTTAGAAGTTCATACGAAGTCTCCTTCCTTTCTGGTCGAAGATAGACCCTGTTCCTGATGTGACAAGCTATGTTAACAGCTTCATCCTATAGCTTCTTTGAAAGTCCTTTAGCCTGCAACATTGCACATGACATTTCCTGTAAAGTTCGATTATTTTTCTCCACTATTCCGTTTTGTTCTGAAGTTTTTGGAGCTCAATACTCATGAAGTATTCATTTCTTCTCACAAAATTCGTCAAATACAGCATTCACGAATTCTCTTCCATGATCAGTTCTTATGCATGCAATGTTGACATCAAACTGTAGACACATTGTGCGGTAGAATTTTTTGAAGACTTTGAACGTTTCAGATTTATCCTGCAGAAATTCAACCTAGGTATACCTTGAGAAATCATCAAAAATGACAAGGATGAAACTCTTACCACTCATACTCTTTGTATTGATTGGACCCATGATATCTATGTGTAAAATTTGAAAACATCTTATTATATGACATCCATCCAGGCTTTTGTGAGGGATTCTGGTTTGTTTTCTCTTTTAGCAAGCACCACATATCACATCGTGATCAACATTTACCTTTGGTAGGCCACGAATAGCATCGAACGCAATCAATTTTTTGAAATTTACCATGCTCACATGACCGAGTTTTTGATGAATTAACTTTTTCTCATCATTTACAGTCATGTTTCAAGTTTCATCTTTGTCAGCATGGTAGCAATTGTCAGATGCACGACTACCAAACATTATACATTTGTCGTGTTTGTCAAATACTTCACAAGTATTTTTATCAAACTTGACCTGCATACCATCATCACACAGCTGACTGATGTTGATCAGATTAGCCGTCAATTCCTCAACATGCAGTTAATTCTGGAGCTTAGGGAAATTTATGACATTCAAGGTGCCTTTTCTAACAATATTTCCTTGAGCTCCTCTACCGTAGCTGACCTTGCCTTTGTTTGTAGTGGTATATTCTTTAAGAAACTCCTTGTTACCGGTCATGTGTCGAGAACATCCACTGTCGAAGTACCATATTCCGACAATGTTAGCCTTCAATGATGTGTACACAACATTGCAAGTGTACATCTTTTGGAATTCTTTGAATTTTTGTACTTTGATGTGGTCCCTGATGTTGTTCTCCCAGTTGTAACATCATTATGAAATTTGAAGAAATGGGGTTTGATATGTCCAGGCTCTTGATAGTAATGACAAACATACTTCCGCACCTTTGAGCCTTTACATTGCTTCTGGACATCATCATAAACATTGTTCCCTGCCCTTGTGCTTGAGTTGTTACCTCTCACAAACTAAACAACATTGTTGTTTGAGAAAGACATGGAAGATTTATTGGAGAAACCCAATCCTGCCCTGTCTGTCTGTCTCAATGTTAAGGCTTCATTGAGGACATTTGTTCCTTGATTCCACTTCTGAAATGTCCTTGAGGTGTTCTCCACTTCTTTCTTTAGTTTGCTGATTTCAGCATCACTCTTGGTGAGTCTAATTTCTAGACTCACAACTTTCTCTTTAAGAAGCTGATTTTCCTCCATGAGAAATCTCAGTTTTTTTGATTGAGCTGTCTATTGAATGCAGACTTCATTCACAACATTGTTGAGATCTTGAAGAGTGGTGATGGGGCATTCTTCCTATGGATCATCATCTTTGACATTGGAAGCATGATTGAACTCATCCAGAAGAGTCATCTCATACCAATTTGTGGTATTGGGAGAAATTTCAGTAACTTCATCTTCAAATTCACATTCTTCAATGTCAAGTTCATCAAGTTCATCAATATCATTTAGAGCATCAATGATCTGATCATCTTCTTCCATGATATTAATAAACAATACTATCTAATCTGAATCATTTTTAGCATCAGATTCATCACTGAGAACATCATTAAAATTATTTCTTTGTCTTCTTCGTGCTGTTGGACATTCATTGGAGTAATGTCCATATCCAGAGCATGCTCTACATTGAACTGAATCAATGACTTTTCCAGTGTCAGCAACTTCCTTCTTGACATTTGATCTTTCAGAGTTTGATGTTGATGAGGATAGAGCGTCAAACAACCGTCGAGGTTTGAAATTTAGGGGGCTTTTCTTCATAGACCGGACTAGAGAGTTGAATTTCTTTGTCAAGAGTGTGACACTCAGATTTTCTTCTTCGTTGATTTCCTGAAGTCTGTCAACATCATCATGAACATCAGATGAAACGGTTATTTTCAGGAGAGCAATTTCCCTTGAAGTTGAGTTCGCTTTTTTGGTTTTGCAGATTCATCTCAAATATTAGCAGAATGTTGACCGCTTCACTCATACTCAGAGTTCCCACATCGTGTGCTTCTTCAGTTGCAGAAATTTTCATATTGAATCTTTCTAGGAGAGTTTGAAGCAGCTTGCTAACCATGTTATCATTAGAAATTGGACTCCCAAGAGCGGTTGATTGATTTGAGATCTCACACAATTTTTCAGCATAAGATGAAATAGTTTCATCTTCAAACATGCGTAAATTTTCAAACTTGGATGTGAGCAGCCTCAATTTGGTCTTCCTCACACTGGAAGACCCTTCACAATATTTCTAAAGAATGGTCCATGCTTGATATGCAGTGACACAATTGCAAATCATCTTGAAGCATGGCTCATTAACTGAAATAAAAATCGCATTCAGAGCACGAGCATTAAAATTAGAGATTATCCTCTCATCATTTATCCATTGGGATTTTGGAGTTAACACAAAATCTCCATTGGGACCTTTAATCCTAGGAGGTCTCCAATCTTCAATAACTGCCATCCATGCTCTTTCATCGATAGATTTGATGTAAATCTTCATTCGAGATTTCCACATGACATAGTTTCCACCATTGCTATCTAGAGCAGGAGGACAACATTGATTAATCTGAATATCCATCACAGATTTCAAGCAACACCAGATCGAGTACTTAGGGTGTCAAGTACCGGCTCTTGATGCCACTTGTTGGAATTTGTTGCTTGAAACAATACGAATTTCGGATGTAAATAGCAAAGTTAAAATAAATATTGAAGCTAGTGTTACCACAATGTTTTCAACATGCAGCGGAAACATAAACAAAACTTTTCACAAGATAAATTTTAAATTACACTCCTTACGGTGTGTGATTGCCTCAAGGCGAAATTCACTATCACAAGTGAAATATAAAAACATAAAGAGGACTATCCTAGCTTCACTCACTCAAATAATCTCTCAAACAAACCTATCTAAACACATAGATAGATTATAATAAGTCACTCAAAATCCTAGACTCTAAAAGGCGACTATCTGACCTACACACACAACTGGAATGAATGTCTCAAGTTGATTGGGACCCTAGGCTAATGTCTAGGAGAATGTCTTAGACCTTTGAGATGACACTAGATGCAAGTTTCAGAGCTTCTCACAAACCACGGTGATAACCTGCTTGCATAAATGATTTTAAGGTCTAAGGAGACCTTAAATACTTCCTCCATCTTGTATTCGCAGTTCCCTCATGATCCTAAATGACTTGGACTTGAATCAACCGCCTTCCACTTCCCATTTCTATAGTGGACTTGAGATAACCGTCTTCTGTATTGTGTGGCACACGTTCTTCAACATCGTGCAATAGTAGCAGTTACTCCAGTGAGCCACGTTTACCTGCAACGGTTAGTGTCCAATGGAGAGTGGGAACATCACGTCCCCTATAAATTCGGAATAGATTTTGAATAAGTCAAAATCAAACATTATCCACGATTTAATTCATAATAAAATAACCAATAAATCCCTAAATACGTAGAAAATAAAATGTGATAAATATCACAATATAATCAGATTAATTTAATAATAAATTAATCCTAAATACTCGAAAAGGATAAGATTAGCTAAGAAAGAGTCAAACTCAATGTTGTGAGAATAACAAACACATCAGATGCGATATTGATTCTGATATTATCAGACGAAGTGATAAAATCATCTGGAATATGTCATTCTCAACAAACTGATTTAATATTTGATATATATATATATATATATTTGTCGTTCCACCTGCAGAGAAAAATAAATAAATTAATTAAATGACAATATTAAGAATTTAAAATGTTATTAAAAGTATGAAAATACCAACACTTATGTTTCCAAATTCAATAGCAAATCCAACATCCATGAGCAAACCAAAGTAATTTGTTAGTACCATCGTTATGCACTAAAATTTGTTTAGAGATTGTTTTGGCAAGATATAGAAGACAATGTGTACTTGGGTATGTGTCTAAAGACAAAAGTTTCACTATGCAAGTTTTGAACTAAAGTTTATTTTGGCGAGATATATTCGACAATGTGTTCGTAGGTATGTTCATGAAGTTAAAGTGTTGATTCCGCTATGTAAGTAATGAAGAACAGTTGGCAATCTGTTCCTTCTGATGTTCCCGACATACCTAGAAATAGTTTATATATAGCAGTTTCCATAATATGAAGATCTTGCACTGATCCGGTTTGGAAGGTCAAGATATGATCATTTTACTGCCTTGTGGTGTAGATTCCGTGCTAAAAATAACCCTAGTACTCAAGGAAAGTATCTACACAAGTTTGGGAATATCATAAACTACCATTCACTTACCATATTGCTGGCGATTGAAGATTGACGTCAATTTAAGGAATGAAGCTTTAAGAAGACCGATTCATTGTAGCAATCGATGTCGACTTAATTAAGTTCTCCCCCAACTTATTAGATTCTCTATATTGAGTGTTTAAGAGTCGTTGGTTTGTGATTTCTTACAATAGCTAGAAGTTGTTCCCTAAACTGTTTAACATGATAGTCTAGCTTTTGAGTGTTTTGAGTGAAACACGTGAGGGGTTTTATTAATCCATTTTGAATGCAATCTCGGGAGAGATTGTAAGTTGAAATCATGGGTAGCTAGAGGGAGTCTAGTGTCATGGTTGTGAGGGGATCTCATAGCTTTCGTTCAGTGAAAGAGTTCGTGAAGAAGAACGGACGACATAAGGAGGGAGTCCTGTATGTGTAAGATCCTAAATATACTTCATGAAGGAGTAACAAACGAATCTTCAAGTTTGGGCAACGTTCCCTTAGAGTAGGTTGATTAACTGAATTGAGTTACCAATCTCGTGCGTTATTTACTGCTTTTTATTTACTGTTCTTACGTCTGTTCCCAACATATCGTAGAACACTTGTTAGTAGTTCATGTAAAACACCCTTGCACGAATTGTAGTTTTTTCAATTAGTACCAGAGCGAGTCACCAGTTATACAGGGGTGATCTTGGGGTTTTAATCCGTGTTTTTATGTTTGTTTTGCTGAGATGGACACGATGAAAGAAGGAGCTTCAACAGTGCATCCTCCGCTCCTTGATGACAATAATTATGCCTACTAGAAAGCCAGAATGACTATGTTCATTCAATCGATTGATGAACGTGCTTGGAAGATGGTGACTGAAGGCTGGAAGTCTCCCACAAAGAAAGATGAAAAAGAAAAAACTGTTATAAAGCCATGAATGCTATCTTCTCGGCTATTGACATGAATGTCCTCAAACTTATCTCCACCTGTGACAAAGCTAAGGATGCGTGGGATATATCTGCAGAGAAAAATAAATAAATTAATTAAACGACAATATTAAGAATTTAAAATCTTATTAAAAGTATGAAAATACCTTAACTTATGTTTCCAAATTGAATAGCAAATCCAACATCCATGAGCGAACCAAAGTAATTAATAATAATAATAATAATAATAATAATAAAATATTTATCTAAAGAATAATTATATTTGCACGTTCAATAAAACTGCAAAAGCAGTTCATTTCTTCATGTCAAAACTCATCCAAATTGATTTCGTTCTATTCAGATTATTTTGTTCAAATAATGATGCCTTTCCCTTCTCACCATTTTTCTACATATTCAAAACTACTTTTTATTCACTTTTAAAGATCAATTTGTATAAGAAACTGGAAGAACAGAAATCAGGAATTCCAAACTATGGTTCGAAGTCAATAATCTGGAATCAAGGTATACATTCAACGAAATTTCTTGTTTATTTCTTAGGGAATCACATTTGCTTAAACATCTATTTTGTCTCTTTCCTAGAATTGATAATTGAAATAGGCAAATTCGAAAAGAAACTTTCTTCCACTTAGATTTAATTTTCATTTAATAAAATATGAAGTTTTAGGTATGGATATGTGTATTAGTTTTTATAAAAGGAAGAACCTACAATATATCAAATTCTTATTGTTTTTTGTTATTTTAATGATTTTTGTATATCTAATTATTCTCAATATATATATATATATATATATATATATATATATATATGAATCTCTCTTTCCGCGATTTTAACCGAATTGAGACTCGTTAATTAATCAAACCTTCGTTTTGTTGTTAATTTATCATCCTTGCAATTGATAATATTTTATTTCTATTATACTTAGTTTCTGTTTTCTCCAAGTCATCTCAAAATCCATCTAAATTGTTTAAAGAAATTGCTAATACTTATTAATAATTATTTTTTTTGGTTAACCACACTTATTAAAATATAGAGATTCACTAACAATCCATGCTCTAATTACGTAAACTACATAACTCAGACCTTTAAAATTTATAAATTCTTATAAAAGTATAAATTGCTAAAATAATTAATTATACTCTTTGCTAGGTGAAGGCGAGTTAATTTCTGCAAGTCGATAATATTTTGCATTGAAAAGTCGAGTCAAAGTATGGAAAATTTTATATGCATGTGGTTATTTATTATCCATTATATATTGATCTTGTGATTTATTGTTCGACCGAGTGTTTATGTGAAAGTTAAAGTTAAAGTATGCCAGTGACCGTTCATAGGTCCGGGACCGTAAAAGTTGTCCTTGGGTCGCCCACCATTCATGTGTATATGCATAAACTTCTTCAGAGACCGTTAATAGGTCAGAGCCGTGATAAGTTGCCTTTGGGCTGACTACTCACTGTTCAAACCATTATTATATTGACATGACATGAATACCTGAATATGAGTTACTCGTTTACAAGGCCGACCCTGACAATTATGAGGCCCAGGGCGAAATGAAAAACAGGGAGCCCTGAGATTTATTTTTTTAACAAGCATCTTGAAGTTTTTTTCATTTTATCCCAATCATCCTAAATCTTGAAAAAGTACAATTAACATTTACAAAATCACATTCGTAAATATTGAAAAAAAAAACACTTTCATTAATTAAATAATCATGAAAGAAAAATATGATAATATTAAGGAAAATTATTCAAAATGGAATCAATTTAATTTTTTATTGTAATATTTTATGTCAAAAGGCCTAAAGTTGAGATTTTGGTGAACTCAAAATTGAGGAATAAAAGCCCTAAATATAACCATCGATTTTTTTTTCTTTATACAGTTTTGATAAAATTTAAAAATTGAGTCTTTAAAGGTGTATTTCTCGTACAAGATCTTTATATGGAGCACATATAGTTGATTAATTGTCCAATTGCAAAATTGAGATTAAGCCAATGCAAAATCTCAATAAATATATTATCACACTAAATTTACATAGAAAAAAATCAAGTGATGGAACTAATCACTAAAGCCCGTATGAGATTTCAAAGTCTAGAGAATAGAATCTAAAAGAGACAAATATTTCAACTTTATACATATATTTTTTTAAAAAAATTATCTAATTATATATATATATATATTAGCGCCACCTTTGTACACTAAGTATTCGTGTTGTGTTGTTGGCGAGATATGTTCGACAATGTGTGCTTGGCCATGTCCCCGAAGCCATTTATTCCGCTGTGCGAGAAAAGAAGAACAGTTGGCGAACTGTTCCCTCTGATGTCCCAGACATACCCAGGGACACTTTTATATGGCAGTTTCCATAAATACAAGATCTTGCATGGATCCGTTCTTGGAAGGCAAGATATATTTGATTGACTGCTTTGTGGAGTAGATACCGAGCTGCATATAACCCTCATGTTCAAGGAAAGTATCTATATACATTTGGGAAGATCACAAACCATAATCTACCTACCATATTGACGGCAATGAAGATCAGCGACAATTGTGAAGAGAAGATTATAAGAAGGCTGATTCTTTTTGTAATCGGTACCACTTACACTTGTTTAGATTCTCTTGGAAGATTATCTAAGAGTCATTTCATTTGTGGTCATTGTTTAGCTAGTTACTGTCCCACAGTATGTTCTAGCATTTGAGTGTTTTTAGTGAAACATGTGAGGGGTTTATTAATTCATTTTGTACGCAATCTCGGGAGATATTGTAAGTTGAAGTCGTGGGTAGCTAGAGGGAGTCTAGTGTCACGGTTGTAAGAGGATCTTACTGCTTTCGTTTAGCGAAAGAGTTCATGGAGAAGAATGAGCAACATAAGGAGGGAGTTATGTATATTTAAGAACCCAAATACACTTCATGAAGGAGTAACAAACGAATCTTCAAGTTTGAGCGAAGTCCCCCCAGAGTAGGTTGATTAACTGAACTGGGTTACCAATCTCGTACGTAATTTACTGCTTTATGTTTTATGTTCTTATATCTGTCCCACACATATCGTAGAACATTTGTTAGCAGTACGTATTAAACACTTGTGAGCACGGATTATCATTTTACAATTGGTATCAGAGCAGGTCACCTTTCTTAAGGTATGATCGTGGGTTTTTTAATCTGTGTATTTTGTGTTGTTTTCCCGAGATGGACATAATAAAAGAAGAAGCCTCGACGATACGACCTCCGCTCCTAGATGGCAACAATTATGCCTACTAAAAAGCTGGAATGACAGATTTCATACGTTCGATTGATGAACGGGCCTGAAAGATGGTGACTGAAGGCTAAAAGCCTCCCACCAAGAAGGATGAAAAAGGCAAAGCTGTACTGAAGCTGAAAAAAGAATGGGAGGATGCCGACTATCAGTTCATGGGGCTGAATGCTAAAGCCATGAACGCCATCTTCTCTGCTATTGACATGAATGTCTCCAAGCTCATATCCACGTATAACAAAGCCAAGGATGCGTGGGATATCTTGCAGACCTTGTTTTAAGGAACAAGCAGTGTTGGTGCCTCCCGAATGCAACTGCTTACGAACAGATTTGAGAACCTTTGGATGGATGAGGGTGAAAAACTTGCTGATTTCAATGCTACGATTTGTGAAATTGCCAGCGAAAGCTTTGCTCTTGGAGATGCGATCTCTGAAGAGAAACTTGTGTGAAAAGTTTTGCGATCTCTGCCAAGACGATTCGTGTACAAAGTCACGGCCATTGAAGAGGCCAAAGATGTGAGCAAGATGAAGTTACAGAAGCTGATGGGGTCCCTACGTACATTTGAAATGGGGCTAACAGATGAAGAGACAGTGCAGAAGAAAAGCATAGCTTTTCAGGCAGGTTCCAGTACTGATATGCCAAGCAATATCCCTAACAAACATGATCTTGCTAAGATAATTGCTATGTTGTCTAAGAATTTCTCAAGATTTGCCAAACGTTATGAGAAGTCTTCACAAAACAGTCCTGGCAAGAATAGGTTTTTTAAACCTCAGATATCAAAAGATGAAGATTTAAATGAAGACAAACATAAAGAAGTCAAGTGTAGAGAGTGCAGTGGTTTTGGTCACTACCAAGCCGAGTGTGCCAATACTCTTAAAAGAAAGGGCAAATCATATTGTTCTACTCTTAGTGAGAGTGATGATCTAGATGATAGTGGAAGTGATGAAGAATGTATGAACAACCATATTGCATTCATTACACAGTCTGTCAAAGAAACTGTGTCTGAATCTATTCCTGACAGACAGGATGACAAGACCTCTGAATACAGTGATGATGAAGAATTCACTGAAGAATCTACCATGGAAGTGTATAAAAAACTTCACACGTGTTGGATCATGGTGGTTCAAGCCAATGAAGGGCTGATGAAAGAAAATGCAGATCTCTAGAAAGAAAGAGATAATCTTTCCACTCGTCTCAAGGAATTGCAAAATGACTTGCTGCAGTTCAGAAACAATAATCATTCTCAGACCGGTGAACTTCAACATCTGAAGAAGCTTGTGAAGATGATAAACTCCGGATCATCACAGCTGGATGAAATTCTTACCAAGGAAAATAACCTCCAGGATCACTCTAGGCTTGGATACAATGGTGGTCATACTTATGACGGATTCTGTCAAGGACAGTCATCTGGAACAAAAGATTCAAAAGTTCGAGAATCGAGAGCTGAGCCAAAGAACAAGCAGCAGCAAAGGAAGTCTCCTTAAAAGACACGCGTTGTGTGTCATTACTGTGAGAAACCTGGTCACATTCAACCACATTGCAGAAACTATATCAATGACCTCCGAAGGATGAAAAGAAAGGGTTTTAGTGAATCTGATCAGTTTCCCAGAAAAAATGACTGGAACAGATCCAGGAACAACCACAGAACTTATGTGGTTTATACTGCCCTTAACATTTATACGAAAAGTAGCTGGTACTTTGACAGCGGATGCTCTCGGTATATGACCGGAGATGCTAACATGCTAAGCAACATTCAAAAAGATTGCTCATATCAATCTATTACCTTTGGAGATGGTGTTAAAGGTAGAGTGCTTGGCTGTGGATGTCTAAATATGCATGGAATGCCCAACCTGGAAGACGTGCTGTTTGTAGAAGGACTAAAGGCTAATCTAATTAGCATTAGTCAGTTGTGTGACCAAGGTCTCTTGGTGCACTTCACTAGAGACAAATGTCTTGTCAAGAACAAAGAAAATGTTCTTCTGATGGATGGGGATAGATCGAGGGACAACTGTTATCTCATCTCCTTAACATGAAAAAGACTTGCTTTAGATCTCAGATTTGTGAAGCAAATTTATGGCATGAAAAACTCCGCCATATCAGTTTTCAAAACCTTCAAAATTGAGTATCAATCGGGGGGAAGTTTGCGGACCATGTCAAGTTGAAAAACAGATTCACACATCTCATAAATCTGTTAAGAAGATTACCACTTCAAATGCCTTGGAGCTATTGCATATGGACTTAATGGGGCCTGTTCAAACTGAAAGTATTGGATGGAAGAAGTTCATATTTGTTTGTGTGGATGACTACACTAGATTTACATGGGTAGAGTTCCTAAGAGATAAGGGAGAGACCTTCGAGACATTTAAGAAGTTGTGTCTGAAGCTTGAAGTGGAGAAATGAACCAATGTGTAAGAATAAGAAGTTATCATGGTCGTGAGTTTGAAAATGCTTTTTTTAAATGTTTCTGTGAAGAAAGAGGGATCGGTAAGGAGTTCTCAGCACCAAAAACACCTCAAAAAATGGTGTTGTTGAGAGGAAAAATTGGACACTTTAAGAGATGATCCAAGTCATGATGAAGGCCAAATATGTCCCTGACAACCTCTGGGCTGAAGCTGTGAACACATCATGCTATGTCATTAATCAGGTGTACTTCAGACCCAAGATGAGAGTTACTCCCTACGAACTGTGGAAAGGGAAAAAACCAAACTTAAGATACTTTTATATTTTCGGAAGTATGTGTTACATGTTGAGAGACCGAGAGTAGCTTGGGAAGTTTGATGCCAAAGAATATGAATGTTTTTTTTAGATATTCGAGGAATAGTCGTGCCTACCGTGTATTCAATAAAAGGACCAAGACTGTGATGGAGTCCATTAATATTGTTGTTGATGATCTAGAAGAATCTGCTGATCAGATTGATGATGAAAGCATTGATGCTTCTATCCATGTTCCAGTATTTGTGCTAGACAGGTCGGAACACAGTGAACTAACAGAAGAAAGATATGAGAAACTGGATGTTTGCAAATCTTCAAAAGATGTTTAGAAGAATCATTCAGCATCAGACATCATCGTTGATATGAGTGAAGGAGTTCGAACAAGAGGGGATCGAAAGAACTATCGTGAATTGATTGCCAATGCTTGTTACACCTCAACTATGGAGCCTAAGAGTGTTAAGGAGGCATTGCAAGATGACTGATGGATCCAAGCCATGCAAGAAGAGCTCTTGTAATTTGAAAAAAATGAAGTGTGGGATCTTGTGCCACGGCCTAAAGATGGTAATATTATCGGCACAAAGTGGATCTTCAAGAATAAAACTGATGAGGAAGGTAACATAACCAGAAATAAGGCAAGACTTGTTGCCCAAGGTTATTCCCAAGTTGAAGGAGTTGATTTCCACGAGACTTTTGCTCCAGTTACTCATCTTGAATCGGTACGGTTGCTTCTTTCCATGGCTGCTTGGATGAAGTTCAAATTATACCAAATGGACATGAAGAGTGCCTTTTTGAATGAGTACTAATCTGGAGACGTGTTTGTTAGCTAACCCAAAGGTTTTAAAGACCCTTACCATCCAGAGTTTGTGTACAAACTGAAAAGGCCCTTTACGGTCTCAAACAAGCTCCCCGAGCTTGGTATGAACGGCTAACCAAGTTCTTTCTGGAGAAAGGATATATACATGGTGGAGCTGATAGAACTCTCTGCATCAAGAGAGAAAAATCTGATGTGATCATCGTTCAGATCTATGTCGATGATAGTGACTTTGGATCTATCTCAAACAGATTGGTGGACGAGTTTGTTAAGGACATGACATCTGAATTCGAGATGAGCTTAGTAGGTGAAATGACCTACTTACTGGGGCTTCGAGTAAAGCAAAAAGATGATGGAATCTTTGTGTCTCAAACAAAGTATGTAAGGAACTTGATAAGCAAGTTTGGTATGGATAGTTGCAACCCGAAAAGAACACTGATAGGAACAACACTAAAGTTGTCAAAAGATGAAGCTGGTGTATCAATTGAGCAAATCTTGTACCGGAGCATGATTGGCAGTTTGTTCTATCTTACTGCAAGTAGGCCAGACATTTACTACAGTGTAGGAGTTTGTGCTCGGTACCAATCTGATCCCAAAGAAAATTATCTGAAATCTGTAAAAAACATAATCAAGTACATAAAAGGTACTGCTAAGTTATGACTTTGGTTTTCCTATGATACAAACCCTAGTTTTGTGGCGTTTTGTGATGCAGATTGGGCTGTTTGTACTGAAGATCGGAAGAGTACTTCAGGAGGATGTTTCTTCCTTGGAAACAACATGGTTTCATGGTTTAGTAAGAAACAACATTCGATCTCTCTATCTACTATAGAATCAGAATATATTGCGGCTAGAAGTTGTTGTACTCAACTTTTTTGGATGAAGCAAATGTTGCTTGACTATGGTGTGCCACAATCTGTCCTTATCATCTTCTGTGAAAATATGAGTGAAATAAATATTTCAAAGAATCCTGTCCAGCACTCACGAACAAAACACATAGATATTTATCACCATTTCATCCATGAACTTGTCGAAAATGGATCACTTGTAATTGAATTTGTTGGAACTGAAGCCCAACTTGCGGATATCTTTACAAAGGCACTTGATAGTGCAAGGTTTGAAACACTTAGATCCTCTCTGGGTCTTTGTGTTCTCTAATCTTTTCCTCTGAGAGAAGCCTCTCTGTACGGTCTTGGTCAGTGATGTGTGTACAGAGAGAGTAGATTGACCAAGTTGGTATGGTCAATGTATATTGTGCCAAAAGATGTATCAGACAGATGCTGGGACAATTCGAGCCACTTTATCTCAACGGCTACTGGGTCCTTGTTTCCCACGCCGAGTTCGGTTCAACTTTCTAAGAATGAGTAGAAGTGTACTGTTTATGGGATGTGACAGTTATGGGAATTTCCTTCCTAAATTCTCTAATTAAGGTCAAAATCATATTTTCAAATTTTTACAAGGCAACTGAATTTTTTCAAAATTCTCTTACACATCGAGCTTCTCTCTCTCGAAACTTTTGCTTTCACAGTTATTGTTTCTCTGAAATCAATGATGGACAACACTGGGTCTTCCAAACCTTCTCTTTTTGATGAAGCCACGAAAAGCCTTGAAGAACTTAATCCAGAGCTGCAAATACGTGGTCCATTTACACGACTTCGAGCAATACAATTGCAAGGATTTTTCCAAGCATTTGTATGTAAGAAGTTCGAAGATGACAAAGGAATTGAGAGCATCCCAAAAATTGTTACTTTGTTAATAATTAAAGATTGGAGATCAAGATTTGAAGTACAATTCATGAAGATAGAACTCATCAAGTTGTGCATGCATGACAAATTCGCGTTGCATGGAATTTTCGTCCCTTAGTTGATTTAATTAGGGGTTGAATTTTATTTAGACTATAGTATTTATTTAATTATGTTAGACTATAGTTTAGTTCAGATTTTTATTTAATTTTTGATGTAATTTTCGTCCATTAATTAAGTAGGTTTGACTAGAATTGTATTTAAGGCAATTTCCTACCTTGAATAGAATTCTAGTTTAGGGAAATTCCTAGTATAGTTAGAGATCCCTTTTGGATCAATATTTGAGCCTTTTTTATGTTTAATTTCATTCCCCATAGTGTTATAAATAGGGGAACCATGTCACATTGTTACTTTAGACTTTATTTGAATTATTAAGCTTTGCTTTCAATATTGTCTCAACCCCCTTTTAAATCTTTGTAAGTTTTGATTTAAAATTCATATTCTTGGAGCTAGCAACTTTAAGTCTTATTGAAGGGTATTGCTTAATCCACTTGAGGGATTAACCGGTATTCGCTATCCAAAGATCAACTTGGAGATTTCATCCTTGGGTACGTTCGAGATTCAAGGAGGCTATCGGGTTGTGATTCACATCAACGAATCATCATCCATCAACACCATTCGACGCCATCCATACTCCATCGACGCTCGCCTCAATTCAGCCCGTGTTCGAGTTCAAGTTCTACACCGTATCGTTCATACCGTAAGTTCAATCGTACTCTATCATATCCTACCTTCTCCAAGCCATTCTTCACAAGCCATCACACACGAAAACCTCCATAATTCTAGCCCCTATACACATTTCTTTCCAGCCCATAAACCTTTGGATTTGTGTTATATAGTTTGTGTCATTTTTCTAGGTATTTTAGTTGTCTAGATTGTTTATTTTTTTGTTGTTTATCGAGTCGGATTGAAGCCCTTCATTCGCTGACGTGTTTCGTATCCAGAAGTCTTCCGCTACGTCTCTAGATTCGTTCTAGATTATTTGTCCGGGTCGTATCACTTTTCAAGAAGCCGAAGATCTCCATATAAGATTTATGGCGTAAATTGTGAGAACTCTCCAAACCATTGGTGTTTGCTTCAATTGTCTCTCCTACCGCTGTTTCAGAGCAGCCAATTGAGGCCGTTCCCAGTGCCGCTACTTCAGAACAGTAGATTTAGACTATTCTCAGTGCCGCTGCTTCAGAGCAGACGATTGAAGCGGTTGCCAGTGCCGCTACTTCAGAACAGTCAATTTAGGCTATTCTCAGTATCGCTGCTTCAGAGCAGATGATTAAAGCGGTTCCTAGTGCCTCTCCTTTAGAAAAGCCGATTGAGGCAGTTCTCTGTGTCCCTACTTCTATGCCTCTATCTATGGTACCATCTATTGAAGAAGTTGATTGATCTTTGTCTGAGATAGATCCCGTGGTTCCTCTATCTCCCAGGGCTTTCTCTGTTCCTCCCTCTCTTAGGGTTTCTTTTGATTCTCCCTCGCCACATCTGGAGAATGCTCAATCGGTGGAAGATTTAATCACCTCTGTAATAGGTGATGTGTCTACCTCAATTGAGTAGTTTGCAGCATCAATTGATGCTTTGAAGTTTTTTCAAGTGCCATCCTCTCTGTCCGGTGCTTCCTTGTCCAGTGATACGCCCATTGTCACAGTTCAAGTTCCCTTAGGTGAAGCTTCACCCCATGCTGTTGCTGAAACCCTTGATAAGGGTCAAGGAGAAAAAAATGTTGATATCCTTTCTGGATGATGATTCTCCCATTCCTGAGTCTGGTTCTGTTCCACCCAGACTGAATCGAAAAAGTCCTTCCATAAAAACTCACGGGACCAAACGCAAGTTGGAATTGAGAGATGAGCTAGTCATTCCTCCGGTGTGTGATGATGAAGATGATACTGCAATCACCAATCTTAAGTCCAAGGTGCTGGCAAAAATTGCTGAGAAGAAAGGGCCCTCTGAAAAGGTTTCTTGAAAGAAGGGGTCGTCTGCAAAGAACGCATCTGTTAAAAAGGCTCCTACTAGAAAGCCTGCTATTGTTACTGCTCACCGTGTTACACAGAGCTTGTCTGAGTAGAGGCTGGGGTTGGTGTCGGGTCCTCACTGACCATTGATGAAGAAGTCTAGGGCTCCTTCTCCTTTTGATGATGACGCAGATGATATAACTGCGGATGTCTCGAACAGATCCACTTCGGATTCTAAATTCTTTGATTCAAGTAAGTTTTTATTTGCATTTCACTAGAGTCAATTTAAGCTGGTTGTTGGTCACTCCCTTGTGTCTGAGCGAAAGTCGGTTAAGTCGGATGTAGAAGGTACTAGGGTTGTAGAGATTTTGCATGATTTGAGATTGGAGAAGTCTGCATATACTGCTTCTGTTTTTGTTGATGCTATTGTGCATTAATTCTATGCCAATTT
Source organism: Perilla frutescens (assembly GCA_026008535.1). NCBI lineage: Eukaryota > Viridiplantae > Streptophyta > Magnoliopsida > Lamiales > Lamiaceae > Perilla > Perilla frutescens. Next base: position 39,944,758 of record BRKX01000012.1, read on the forward strand.
ATCTAAGTCCATTCGTGATGCATCTTCTGAGGATGCATTTTTTGTATTTGTACGGGGCCATTGGATTCCCTTTTCACTGTCTGTGATCAGTGCATATTTGGGTCGTGAGCATGTTGTTGCTCCTACACTAGTGATTGATTTGAATGAGGTTGCTACTGAGTTAACTGGAGGCAGTCATTGTGCTTGGCCATCAGGCCATTCTTTGCTGGTATCAGACTTGAGTGTGAAGTATTCTATACTTCACAAGATTGCGGTTCGCAATTGGATTTCCAGCATTCATAACTCCATGGTGGAGAAGCTTCTGGGACTGTTGTTATATAAGGTTGGATCTCAGGAGGAGTTCAACCTAGGGCATCTCATCTTTGAGCATGTTGTGGCCCATGCCGAGTCTTCCCGGAGTCAGCAACCGATTGGGTTTTCTAGAATGATTTTTAACTTAATCATGGCTCAGCATACTGTGGTGTCTATAGAGGATGTATATGAGCCAGAGGCGCTGCAGCTCATAATCAGCCTGAAGTTGTTTTCATCCCAGCATGCCTAAGACATCCTTGCCAGAGATGATGCTGCTAGCGCTGGAACTGTACCGCCTTCTATTCCTAACAGATCCGCTCCATCTTTGTATGTCACTTCTGTTTTCTTTAACATGAACATAAAATCACTGGAATGTGAAGTGCAGCTTCTGAAGAAGTCCATCAGGTATTTTAAGACTCGTCAACAGGAATTAGAGTCTCTCCTGATTGATCTACAAGCTCGGACTCTTGGTCTTGCCTTGCCATTCAATGATGCTGCTACTGGCCGTGATGCTGATTTGCCTTCCACCAATGCTGCTGCTCCTGATGATGATGATGATGCCTCTCTGAGTTGATGGCCCTTGCCATTTTTGGGCAACAGTTAAGGGGGAGAGAATGCCTGCACCGCTGCTACTACTACTGATGATAAGAGCTTGTGTGCTCTTTGTCTTTTAAACACTTGTTGAACTTTTTTATTGGGGATGTTTGTTTACCCCATTTTTAATTTTTGTTGGTCTATACTTAATATTTGATCAACATAAACAATGCAGTCTTGACTACGTAAAAAATGATCGTGATGTTTGAAGACACTCCCAGATCAGACTCAGGGGTAGTGTGCTTGGAACTGTCCTATATAGTTTTTAAATATATCGCTTGTTTCGATATATTTTGATCTGCGAAGTTTATTCAAGTGTTGTGCAGATTGCAATGATAATTATCGACCATAAATGCCAAAGGAAGAGATTGTTAGTGCCACCTTTATGCACTAAGTATTCGTGTTGTGTTGTTGGCGAGATATGTTCGACAATGTGTGCTTGGGTATGTCTCCGAAGCCATTTATTCCGCTGTGCGAGAAAAGAAGAACAGTTGGCGAACTGTTCCCTCTGATGTCCCAGATATACCTATGGACACTTTTATATGACAGTTTCCATAAATACAAGATCTTGCGCGGATCCATTCTTGGAAGGCAAGATATGTTCGATTGACTGTCTTGTGGAGTAGATACCGAGCTGTATATAACCCTTCTATCCAAGGAAAATATCTACACATGTTTAGGAAGATCACAAACCATAATCTACCTACCATATTGACGGCGATGAAGTTCGGCGTTAATTGTGAAGAGAAGATTATAAGAATGCTGATTCTTTTTGCCATCGGTACCACTTACACTTTTTTAGATTCTCTTGGAAGATTATTTGAGGGTCATTTCATTTGTGGTCATTATTTAGCTAATTACTGTCCCATAATATGTTCTATCATTTGAGTATTTTGAGTAAACATGTGAGGGATTTATTAACCCGTTTTGTATGTAATCTAATGAGAGATTGCAAGTTGAAGTCGTGGGTAGCTAGAGGAAATCTAGTGTCATGGTTATAAGGGGATCTCACAGCTTTTATTTAGTGAACGAGTTCGTGGAGAAGAACGGGCAACATAAGGAGGGAGTCCTGTATGAATGAAGGAGTTCGAACAAGAGGAGTTCCAAAGAACTATCGTGAATTGATTGCCAATGTTTGTTACACCTCAACTGTGGAGCCTAAGAGTGTTAAGGAGGCATTTCAAGATGACCAATGGATCCAAGCTATGTAAGAAGGGCTCTTGTAATTTGAAAGAAATGAAGTGTGGGATCTTGTGCTACGGCCTAAAGATTGTAATGTTATCGGCACAAAGTGGATCTTCAAGAATAAAAACGATGAGGAAGGGAACATAACTAGAAATAAGACAAGACTTGTTCTCCAAGGTTATTCCCAAGTTGAATGAGTGGATTTCGATGAGACTTTTGCTCCAGTTACTCGTCTTGAATTGGTACGGTTGCTTCTTGCCATGGCTGCTTGGATGAAGCTCAAATTATACCAAATGGACGTGAAGAGTGCCTTCTTGAATGGGTACTTATCTGGAAATGTGTTTGTTAGCCAACCCAAAGGTTTTAAAGACCCTTACCATCCTGAGTTTGCGTACAAACTGAAAAAGGCCCTTTACGGTCTCAAATAAGCTCCTCGATCTTGGTATGAACGGCTAACCAAGTTCCTTCTGGAGAAAGGATATGTACGTGGTGGAGCTGATAGAACTCTCTTCATCAAGAGAGAAAAATCTGATGTGATCATCGTTCAGATCTATGTCGATGATAGTGTCTTTGGATTTGTCCCAAACAGATTGGTGGACGAGTTTGTTAAGGACATGACATCTGAATTCGAGATGAGCTTAATAGGTGAAATAACCTACTTTCTGGGGCTTCGAGTGAAGCAAAAAGATGATGGAATCTTTGTGTCTCATACAAAGTATGTAAGGAACTTGATAATCAAGTTTGGTATGGATAGTTGCAACCCGAAAAGAACACCGATAGGAACAACACTATAGTTGGAAAAAGATAAAGCTGGTGTATCTATTAAGCAAACCTTGTACCAGAGCATGATTGGCAGTCTTCTCTACCTTACTGCAAGTAGGCCAGACATTTGCTACAGTGTAGGAGTTTGTGCTCGATACCAATCTGATCCCAAAGAAAATTATCTGAAATCTGTCAAAAACATAATCAAGTACATAAAAGGTATTGCTGAGTTAGGGCTTTGGTTTTCCTATGATACAAACCCTAGTTTGGTGGGGTTCTGTGATGCAGATTGGGCTGTTTGTACTGAAGATCGGTAGAGTACTTCAGGAGGATGTTTCTTCCTTGGAAACAACATGGTTTCATGGTTTAGTAAGAAACAAAATTCGATCTCTCTGTCTACTACAGAAGCGGAATATATTGCGGCTAGAAGTTGTTGTACTCAACTTCTTTGGATGAAGCAAATGTTACTTGACTATGATGTGCCACAATCTGTCCTTATCATCTTCTGTGAAAATATGAGTGAAATAAATATTTCAAAGAATCCTGTCCAACACTCACGAACAAAACACATAGATATTTATCACCATTTCATCCGTGAACTTGTCAAAAATGGATCGCTTGTACTTGAATTTGTTTGAACTGAAGCCCAACTTGCGGATATCTTTACAAAGGCACTTGATAGTGCAAGGTTTGAAACACTTAGATCCTCTCTGGGTCTTTCTGTTCTCTAATCTTCTCCTCTGAGAGAAGCCTCTCTGTACGTTCTTGATCAGTGATGTGTGAATTGACCAAGTTGGTATGGTCGATGTATAGTGTGCCAAAGGATGTCTCAGACAGATGCTGGGACAATTCGAGCCGCTTTTTCTCAACGGCTAGTGGGTCCTTGTTTCCCACACCGAGTTCGGTTCCACTTCCTAAGAATGAGGAGAAGTGTACTGTTTATGGGATGTGACAATTATGGGAATTTCCTTCCTAAATTCTCTAATTAAGGTCAAAATCAAATTTTCAAATTTTTACAAGGCAACTGAATTTTTTCAAAATTCTCTTGCACATCGAGCTTCTCTCTCTCGAAACTTTAGCCTTCATAGTTCTTGTTTCTCTGAAATCAATGGCGGACAACACTAGATCTTCCAAACCTTCTCTTTTCAAGAAGCTAAAGATCTCCATATAAGATTTATGGCGTAAATTGGGAGAACTCTCTAAACCATTGGTGTTTGCTCCATTTGGCTCTCCTGCCGCTGCTTTAGAGCAGCCATTTGAGGTTGTTCCCAGTACTGCTACTTCAGAATAGTCAATTTAGGCTATTCTCAGTATCGCTGCTTCAGAGCAGATGATTAAAGAGGTTCCTAGTGCCTCTCCTTCAGAGAAGCTGATTGAGGCAGTTCTCTATGTCCCTACTTCTGTGCCACTATCTGTGGCACCATCTGTTGAAGAAGTTGATCGATCTGTGTCTGAGATAGATCCCGTGGTTTCTCTATCTCCCAGGGCTTTATCTGTTCCTACCTCTCCTAGGGTTTCTTTTGATTCTCCCTCGCCACCTCTGGAGAATATTGAAATGATGAAAGATTTAATCGCCTCTGCAATAGGTGATGTATCTATCTCAATTGAGGAGTTTGTAGCATTAATTGATGCTTTGAAGTTTGTTCAAGTGCCATCCTCTCTGTCCGGTGCTTCCTTGTCCAGTGATATGCCCATTGTCACAGTTCAAGTTCCCTTAGGTGAAGCTTCACCCCCTGCTGTTGCTGAAACCCTTGATAAGGGTCAAGGAGAAAAAAATGTTGATATCCTTTCTGGATGACGTTTCTCCCATTCCTTAGTCTGGTTCTGTTCCACCCAGACCGAATCGAAAAAGTCCTTCCACAAAAACTCGCGGGACCAAACGCAAGTTGGAATTGAGAGATGACCAAGTCACTCCTCCGGTGTCTAATGATGAAGATGATATTGCAATCACCAATCTCAAGTCCAAGGTGATGGCGAAAATTGCTAAGTAGAAGGGGCCGTCTTCAAAAACCTCCAAGTCCAAAAAAGTTTCTGCAAAGAAGGGGTCGTTTACAAAGAAGACATCTGTTGAAAAGGCTCCTGCTAGAAAGCCTGCTATTGTTGCTGCTCACCGTGTTACACGGAGCTTGTCTTAGCAGAGGCTGGGGTTGGTGTCGGGTCCTCACTTACCGTTGATGAAGAAGGCTATGGGTCCTTCTCCTTCTGATGATGACGCAGAAGATGTGACTGCGAATGTCTCTAACAGATCCGCTTCGGATTCTGAATTCTTTGATTCAAGTAAGTTTTTATTTGCCTTTCATCAGAGTCAATTTAAGCTGGTTGTTGGTTGCTCCCTTGTGTCTGACCGAAAGCTGGTTAAGTCAGATGTAGAAGGTACTAAGGTTGTAGAAATTTTACATGATTTGAGATTGGAGAAGTCTGCATATACTGCCTCTGTTTTTGTTTATACTATTGTGCATTAATTCTATGCCAATTTATCTAAGTCCATTCGTGATGCATCTTCTGAGCATGCATTTTCTGTGTTTGTACGGGGCCATTGGATTCCCTTTGCACTATCTGTGATCAATGCGTATTTAGGTCGTAAGCATGTTGTTGCTCCTACACCGGTGTTTGATATGAATGAGGTTGCTGCTGAGTTAACTGGAGGCAGTCGTTGTGCTTGGCCATCAGGCCGTTCTTTGCTGGCATCAGACTTGAATACTTCACAAGATCGCGGTTCGCAATTGGATTCCCAACATTCATAACTCCACGGTGGGGAAGCTTCTGGTACTGTTGTTGTATAAGGTTGGAACTCGGGAGGATTTCAACCTAGGGTAGCTTATCTTTGAGCATGTTGTGGCCCATGCCGAGTCTTCCCAGAGTCAGCAACCGATTGGGTTTCCTGGAATGATTTTTAGCTTAATCATGGCTCAGTATACTGTGGTGTTTACAGAGGATGTATATGAGCCAGAGGCGCTGTCGCTCATAATCAGCCAGAAGTTGTTTTCGTCCCAGCATGCCTAAGACATCCCTGCCAGAGATGATGCTACTAGCTCTGGAACTGTCCCTCCTTCTGTTCCTAACAGATGTACTCCATCTTTGTTTGTCACCTCTGTTTTCTTTGAGATGAACATAAAATCACTGGAACGTGAAGTGCAGCTTCTGAAGAAGTCCATCAGGCATTTTAAGACTTTTCAGTAGGAATTAGAGTCTCTTCTGATTGATCTACAAGCTCAGGCTTTTAGTCTTGCCTCGCCATTCGATGATGCTGCTACTGGCCGTCATGCTGATTTGCCTTCCACGAATGCTGCTGCTCCTAACAATGATGATGTTGCCTCTCTGAGTTGAAGGCCCTTGCCATTTTTGGGCAACAATTAAGGGGGAGAGATGTTAGTTTTGTATACTGGAAGACTTGTCTTTGTATACTTTTCTGATGATATGATGATATGAAATGAAAGTTATTGCAGTCACTGTTTGCATTTAGATTATGTTCTATAATTGTTCTATGCAATGTTCCATATACTTACATTGTAGATGATATGGTGTGGGGAGTCACACGGTAAAGATCATATCATTAGAACCTTGTAAAGTATTAAAGAGCTCACGGCTTAGATAGTCCTGAACATAGTACACCGTAGAATAATCTGATAAGTTAGTTTATCTTGACTAAGTAATTATTCTAGTACACTAGTTAGTGTATTGAGGAGGATCACGATAGGATACTATTCTCTGTCTCTGACCCAGTTACTGAGAGAATAAAGATCTACAGAGTTCGGGTTCTGAACTCATGTGATATTGGCGAGCATATGTGTGTGTTGTTTATTACTTTGATTTATCAATGAATGAGATCTTTTCGTAGATCGAATTCGATATCTTGGGTAATAACAATGTATACATGATGTCTCGAGCAGTATGTATGAGCACCGTGTCCTGGTATGCCAGCTTGATGATGTTCTCTTGAGGAAGCACAAGTTCATGTTGAAACCCTGCAGGTGGAATTTATTCCGTACATGAATAAAGCTTGTGTGTTACTACTCAAGGTTTTAGATGTTAATTAATTATAGCTGTCAAAGGCTTACATAATTAATTAATGAACATTATATCTTAAACACGGGGAATGGCTGGACTAAAGGAGAAAGCATATTCGTAAATATGTATTAAATTGGTAGGTCAGTTTTACTTCTTTAGTGGAATAAAAGTAAAACTTAATTTATTTAATTATATCCTAGGTTTATTGGATATTGGATATTAAATAAATTAGTGGGCCAATTTAATATTCTTCTAGATCCCTGTTGTAGCCCAATTGACTGAAAGTGGACTTGATATTGAACTTGAGATAGAGGCCCAGCCCAATAGGGCTGGAACATGAAATTTCACCCCTCCCTATATATAAGGGGAGGGGGGCACGAAATTTTCATGAATTTATTCATTGGAAATCAGCCCCTCTTAGTCTCTCAAAGTTATCCATAGATTTCACAACTTTATCTAGTAGATTTCAGCCCACTCTGAATCTAGATACAATCCGGGAATACAACAGAAGATCTTGGAGTAGAATCTGTGGTGCTCGATTTTTTGAGGTGTTAGGTGGCGCCATACAGTGTTCATTCAACAGCAAGATTAGATCTTTAATCTTGTCCACAGACCGTCTATCGATTTGTAAGTAGATTCGTTTTCTATGTCTTCCGCTTTATTAGAATCGAATCTGCTTTGCATGCCTTTTGATTAGACTGTGATAAACATGCATGTTACATAAAATTATGATTTGCATGAACACGGATTAATGAACATCCAAATGATCCTGCGGTGGTTTAATTCGAAAAAACCCCAACAACTGGTATCAGAGCGGGTTTTGGCACTGTTCTAGGATTAATCCGAGCATAAATTCGAATTTCATAATTAAATTTGATGATGGATTTATGGTGTTTAAATTTTCAGATTTAATTGGCTATGTATTTCGATTTTATGGTATTCAAAACTTGGAAGAATTTTTGATATAGAATTCAAAAATTCTAGTTTTGAGTGGTTAAAATTTTTCGATGATTATGGATATAGATTTGGAATGATATTTGATGTTCTTCAAATTTCCAGATTTATTTTTCATAATTTTCGAAAATTTAGTTGTCAAAATTTTCGAATTTTGATGTTCTAAAATTCCCTAATTTTTTGTCTAAATTTTCGGTCACTATAATTAAAATTTGGATGATGTTTTGATCAAGATCAAATTTCCAGATTTAATTGGGGTGTGGTTCGAAAATTTAGAGTGGTTAGAATTGGATTTGGTGATTTTTGATGTATATCAAAGATTGCCTAATTCTAATCTAGATAGGTTTGAAATTAGAATTTTAAATTTGGTAATTTTTGAAGTGGATCAAAATTTCCAGATTTTTATTCTTGAAAATTTCGAAACCTATAGCTATATATTTTGGAATAGTTTTTTTATTAATGTCAAAATTTCCAAATGTGAAATATAGTGTAATTTTCGATTTTTAATAAATTAAATTGGAGAAGATTTTGATGAAAATCAAATTTCCAGATTTATTTATTAATGTTGATCGAAAATTTGGTGCTTGGATTAAGGTTTGATGTTATTTGTGTATATCTTAATTTACCTAATTTTAATCTAGATAGATTTGAAAATAGAATTTTAAATTTGGACGAATTTGAAGTGGATCAAATTTCCAGATTTATTATTTGGTAATTTTCGAAAATCTATATGATTTAAATTGGATAAGGTGATTTTGGATATAGTTGAATAATTATCAAAATCCAATTGTGATAAGATTTTAAATTTGGATAAGTTTTGGAAGATTTTGGATTCGAATCAAATCTCCAAACTTTATCCTTGAAGATTTAGATTCTTATGGATAATATTTGGATTAGATTTTTGATTTATATCAATATATCCAATTATTATTTAATTAGGGTGGTTAGAAAATATTAAATAAATTTGGTGGATAATTATTAATAATTTCCAGATTTATTTTGTAATTATTTTCGAAAATATACAAGATTAAAATTGGTGAATAATTATTTTAATTTCCAATTTTTATCTTGTGGATAATATCGAATTAATTAATTTAATTAATTGTAAAATTCGAATATTATTTAATATTCATGCATAGATATCATATGTTATTTTATGTGGATCATATAATACATGATTGTTGGTTTTGTAGACTGTGTTTGTTTGCAGGTTTACCAACTATCATGGCTCTTTTATTTTATGTGATGTATGTTTATGTTGAATGGATGTTTGGCCGTATGCCGATTTGGCTACGTGATTTTAATCCATGAGAAAATCCATGGATTAGGTCTAGGTTTTATTTTACGTTGGTTTAATGTAATAGATATAAAGCTGTTAGACGAGTTTTTGAGTTGTAATTTTTTATTCTAGCAATATTAGATTTTTCCTTTCGGAATAGATAGTCTGTATTGAATAAAGATCGGAGATCAACTCAAAAGAAGGAAAGTGGTTCAGCACCAAAAAGGAAGGTTCACCGGTTCACGTCCCGAAACCCTAAATGGAGCTAGGATTTTCGGCGAGGCGCGGTGAAGGGGCGGCGGTTCCAAGCCCTGTTTCTGTAGCTGACTTTCCAGTTTTATCTCATCAATCAACATGAGATATAAGCCATGATAGTTGGAATATTACTGTTGCTTATTATGTTGAAGCATGCAATGGATGTTTATCATTTTATGTGATGTTTTGCATGTTCGATAATGGGATAAAATGAAACCTCAAACATAAATAACTAAGTGGGAGAGATTCATACCAAAGTATGTAGAAATCTCATACGGTCTCCATTAAAATCTGGTTTAATTGAGAAGTGATGGGCATGCGCGTTGACATCAGTCTTCCTCCATATCGGATGTGTCATATCACAGATTTCTCTAGAAATTAAATCTCCTAAAAGGATAGCTGTATAACACTATTAGGACTAACTGACTCCTCCATCTGGAGCGGTTAAATTCGAGTAGTGATCTTGGTGCGAAGATAATGGTGTGCACACTTAGATGTAATTTATTGATAAACGTCCACACGATCGTGGCTTATCAATTAGACGATTACATGACCGTGTTAATTATCCGGCTATTAATTTTCTTGTTGTAAGGAAACTCAACTGGAGGCAAATTAAAGGTTTAACCTATTTAAAGATGTTTTTTATAAACGTCCACACTATCGTGGCTTATAAAAGATGTTTTTAAAGTGTCGGTGGAAAAGTATATAATTTTTATGAGGCTTTCGATTATATACTGTTTATCCTAAACGTGTTTTGTGACTGTACTGCATGTTTAATTTCAGTTATTTCATATCATCAATGGCACTCTCCAATCTGTCCTCAATCCTCAAAGAAAACAAACTTGTCGGTGAAAACTACAATGACTGGATTCGTAACCTTAACCTAGTTCTAGTTGCTGAGGGACACAATTTTGTACTTGAAGAGATATGTCCTGACAAGCCAGATAAGGGTTTTGAAGAAGCCCAAAGGGCTGTGTATGACAAGTGGGTCAAGTCTGATGAGATAGCGTGCTGCTACATTTTGGCTTCCATGTCGAATGTGTTGCAACATCAGCATCAGACTGTGAAGACTGCTTATGATGTCATGCTCAACCTTAAGGAGCTCTTCGGTTATCAGAACCGCTCGGCTCGCCACTTAGCAATGAAGAAGAGAGGTACATCTCACACTCTGGTTGTGGAAACATGTTTAGCAACTTGTTCTACCCAGTCGTGGGTAGTAGATACTGGAGCTACTGATCATGTTTGCATGTCTTTACAAGGGTTCCTGGTAAAAAGACAGTTGAGTGAGAATGAGATCACCGTCTACATGGGCACTGCTACGAGAGTGGCGGCTGTTGCAGTGGGAGACGTTGTTTTACCTTTCAGTAGTGATAGAACTTTGGTTTTGAAAGATTGTCTTTATGTGCCTGGTTTTAGGCGAAACTTGATTTCAGTTTCTAAATTGATTATGGATGGATATTCTGTTTCTTTTGATAACAAAGTATTTATCTTTAGTGGTAAATATTTTATCTGTTCTGGCACATTGGATGGACACTTATACTTTCTTAAACCAACTGAAAACACTACGCAAAGACAATTGTTGAATACATCGATCATAAACCCTAACAAGAGAAAAGAACCTTCGGAATTGAATCAAACCTATATTTGGCATCTAAGGCTAGGTCATATTAACCTTAAAAGGATACAAAGGCTTGTAAATGATGGACCATTGTCTTCTTTGGTATTGGAATCGTTTCCTTTGTGTGAATCCTGTTTGGAAGGTAAAATGACCAAGCGTCCTTTCCAGTCAAAAGGAAATAGATCCGAAGGGCTATTAGATTTGATTCACTCTGACCTATGCGGCCCTATGTCAGTTCAAGCTCGAGGAGGGTTCGAGTATTTCATCACTCTCATTGATGATTACTCTAGATACGGTTATATCTACCTGTTGCGTCGCAAGTCTGAATGCTTTGAGAAATTCAAAGAGTTTAAGGCGGAAGCGGAGAAATGAACAGGCAGAAGTATCAAGTCACTACGTTCCGATCGTGGTGGCGAGTACCTCTCAAGCGAATTTAGGGATTACATGGCAGAGAGTGAGATTACATCCCAGTTGACTGCGCCTGGAACACCACAGCAGAATGGCGTGGCGGAAAGAAGGAATCGTACATTGTTAGAGATGGTTAGATCGATGATGAGTTATTCTGAGTTACCTATTTCGTTCTGGGGATATGCCCTGGAAACAGCAGCCTATATTCTTAACTTGGTTCCATCGAAATCAGTTCCTGCTACACCTACAGAACTATGGACTGGACGAAAGCCCAGTTTGAACCATATTCGGATTTGGGATAGCCCAGCACACGTGTTGGACAAGGAAGCTGATAAGCTGGCTCCTCGTACTGATGTAAGGCTGTTCGTTGGATATCCTAGAGGAACGAAAGGTGGTTTGTTTTATAGTCCTAAGGATCAGAAGATCATTGTTAGCACCAATGCTCGATTCTTAGAGGAAGACTATGTCATAAACCACAAACCAAGGAGTCACATCATCCTTGAGGAGTTAAGGGGAGGATCGAATCCTACACCGATTGTACAAGAAGAGGAACCACCAATCACTGCACAACGTGTCACAGAAGTACAGGAACTGCCTTGTCGCAGTGGGAGGGTTGTACGCCAACCTGATAGATTCATTGGTCTGGGAGAGGCTTCAGATTTCCCAGAGGGTCTCAATGAATTGGATCCCAGGACCTATGACGAGGCAATTTGAGATAAAGATGCAGATTCTTGGAAAACTGCAATGGAGTCTGAGATTGGATCTATGGATCACAATCAAGTCTGGGAACTTGTAGAACCACTAGATGGGGTAAAACCCATTGGCTGTAAGTGGGTCTACAAGTGCAAGAGAGGATCTGATGGGAAGGTTGAAACCTTCAAAGCTAGATTGGTGGTAAAAGGGTATACTCAGAAAGAAGGAATCGATTATGAGGAAACCTTTTCACCGGTAGCCATGCTTAAGTCAATCCGGATTCTCTTGTCCATTGCCGCTTATTTGGATTATGAGGTCTGGCAGATGGATGTCAAGACGGCTTTCCTAAACGGAAGTCTTGAGGAAAACATTCACATGAAACAACCAGAGGGATTCATTGCTAAAGGCCAAGAGCACTTGGTGTGTAAGCTTAAGAACATCTGATATGACGAGGTTATCCAGTCATATGGATTCGTGCAAAGTCTGGATGAGAGCTGTGTGTACAAGAAATGTGACGGAAATGTGGTGGCATTCCTCGTACTTTATGTTGATGACATCTTGCTTATTGGAAACAGTAAGAAGGCGTTGTCAAACATTAGGGTGTGGCTGTCCGAGCAGTTCGATATGAAGGATCTGGGTGAAGCCGGACATGCCCTTGGCATCAAGATCATTCGTGATCGCCAGAAAAGGATGATATGTCTGTCCCAGGCGACTTATATCGATACAGTGCTAGCTAGATTTGGCATGCAAGATTCCAAGAAAGGTTTTATACCTTACAGGCATGGAATTCATCTATCCAAGGAAATGTGTCCCCAAACACAGTCTGAGATAGAGGAAATGAAGAAAGTACCATATGCTTCGGCTGTGGGAAGTTTGATATATGCTATGCTATGCACTAGGCCTGATATATGCTATGCCGTTGGCATGGTAAGCAGATATCAGTCTAACCCTGGACAAGGTCACTGGACTGCGGTAAAAAACATTCTCAAGTACCTTAAACGGACTCGAGACTACATGTTAGTTTTCTGCTCTGATAGCCTAGTACCTTTGGGTTACACGGACTCAGATTTTCAATCCGACAAAGATCAGAGTAAGTCTACCTCGGGCTATGTGTTTACATTAGGAGGTGGAGCCATTGCATGGAGGAGCATTAAGCAGAAATGCATTGCGGATTCCACCATGGAAGCTGAGTATGTAGCTGCCTCTGAGGCTGCAAAAGAGGCTGTCTGGCTCCGCGGGTTCCTAGTGGGCTTGGGTGTGGTTCCTGATTTGTCTAAGACTATCACGATATACTGTGATAACTCTGGTGCAGTGGCAAATTCGAAGGAACCCAGAGCTCACAAGGCAAGTAAACACATAGAGAGAAAGTACCATCTTATACGAGAAATCGTTAAGAGAGGAGATGTGGCGGTGGTCAAGATTGCATCTGAGGACAACCTGGCTGATCCATTCACGAAGAGCCTAGCGGCTAAGACCTTTGATGGTCACGTGGAGAAAATGAGAGTGAGATGCAGACCTGGTAGCGCAGTTTGAGTTGATAGTTTTAGATTGGAGAGTTTGCCAGTTAGTTATTATGCTTGAAAGACATGCTTCAAGTATAGGTGAGAGATTGTTAGTTTTGTATACTGGAAGACTTGTCTTTGTATACTTTTCTGATGATATGATGATATGAAATGAAAGTTATTGCAGTCACTGTTTGCATTTAGATTATGTTCTATAATTGTTCTATGCAATGTTCCATATACTTACATTGTAGATGATATGGTGTGGGGAGTCACACGGTAAAGATCATATCATTAGAACCTTGTAAAGTATTAAAGAGCTCACGGCTTAGATGGTCCTGAACATACCATCGGTACACCGTAGAATAATCTGATAAGTTAGTTTATCTTGGCTAACTGATTATTCTAGTACACTAGTTAGTGTATTGAGGAGGATCACGATAGGATACTATTCTCTGTCTCTGACCCAGTTACTGAGAGAATAAAGATCTACAGAGTTCGGGTTCTGAACTCATGTGATATTGGCGAGCATATGTGTGTGTTGTTTATTACTTTGATTTATCAATGAATGAGATCTTTTCGTAGATCGAATTCGATATCTTGGGTAATAACAATGTATACATGATGTCTCGAGCAGTATGTATGAGCACGGTGTCCTGGTGCGCCAGCTTGATGATGTTCTCTTGAGGAAGCACAAGTTCATGTTGAAACCCTGCAGGTGGAATTTATTCCGTACATGAATAAAGCTTGTGTGGTACTACTCAAGGTTTTAGGTGTTAATTAATTATAGCTGTCAGAGGCTTAACTAATTAATTAATGAACATTATATCTTAAACACGAGGAATGGCTGGACTAAAGGAGAAACCATATTCGTAAATATGTATTAAATTGGTAGGTCAGTTTTACTTCTTTAGTGGAATAAAAGTAAAACTTAATTTATTTAATTATATCCTAGGTTTATTGGATATTGGATATTAAATAAATTAGTGGGCCAATTTAATATTCTTCTAGATCCCTGTTGTAGCCCAATTGACTGAAAGTGGACTGGATATTGAACTTGAGATAGAGGCCCGGCCCAATAGGGCTGGAACATGAAATTTCGCCCCTCCCTATATATAAGGGGAGGGGGGCACGAAATTTTCATGAATTTATTCATTGGAAATCAGCCCCTCTTAGTCTCTCAAAGTTATCCATAGATTTCACAACTCTATCTAGTAGATTTCAGCCCACTCTGAATCTAGATACAGTCCGGGAATACAATAGAAGATCTTGGAGTAGAATCTGTGGTGCTCGATTTTTTGAGGTGTTAGGTGGCGCCATACAGTGTTCATTCAACAGCAAGATTAGATCTTTAATCTTGTCCACAGACCGTCTATCGATTTGTAAGTAGATTCATTTTCTATGTCTTCCGCTTTATTAGAATCGAATCTGCTTTGCATGCCTTTTGATTAGACTGTGATAAACATGCATGTTACATAAAATTATGATTTGCATGAACACGGATTAATGAACATCCAAATGATCCTGCGGTGGTTTAATTCGAAAAAACCCCAACAAGAGAATGCCTGCACCGCTGCTACTACTACTGATGATAAGAGCTTGTGTGCTCTTTGTCTTTTAAACACTTGTTGAACTTTTTTATAGGGGATGTTTGTTTACCCCATTTTTAATTTTTGTTGGTCTGTACTTAATATTTGATCAACATAAACAATGCAGTCTGGACTGCGCAAACAATGATCGTGATGTTTGAAAACACTCCCAGATTAGACTCAGGGGGGTGTGCCTGGAACTGTCCTAGACAGTTTTTAAATATATCGCTTGTTTCGATATATTTTGATCTGCGAAGTTTATTCAAGTGTTGTGCAGATTGCAATGATAATTGTTGACCATAAATGCCAAAGGGGGAGATTGTTAGTGCCACCTTTATGCACTAAGTATTCATGTTGTGTTGTTGGCGAGATATGTTCGACAATGTGTGCTTGGCTATGTCCCCGAAGCCATTTATTCCGTTGTGCGAGAAAAGAAGAACAGCTGGCGAACTGTTCCCTCTGATGTCCCAGAAAAACCCAGGGACACTTTTATATGATAGTTTCCATAAATACAAGATCTTGCGCGGATCCATTCTTTGAAGGCAAGATATGTTCGATTGACTGTCTTGTGGAGTAGATACCGAGCTATATATAACCCTTCTGTTCATGGAAAGTATCTACACACATTTGGGAAGATCACAAACCATAATCTACCTACCATATTGACGGCGATGAAGATCGGCGACAATTGTGAAGAGAAGATTATAAGAAGGCTGATTCTTTTTGTAATCGGTACTACTTACACTTGTTTCGATTCTCTTGGAAGATTATTTGAGAGTCATTTCGTTTGTGGTCATTGTTTAGCTAGTTACTGTCCCACAATATGTTCTAGCATTTGAGTGTTTTGAGTAAACACGTGAGGGGTTTATTAACCCATTTTGTATGCAATCTCAGGAGAGATTGTAAGTTGAAGTCGTGGGTAGCTAGAGGGAATCGAGTGTCACAGTTGTAAGGGGATCTTACAACTTTTGTTTAGCGAAAGAGTTCGTGGAGAAGAACGGGCAACATAAGGAGGGAGTCCTGTATGTGTAAGAACCCAAATACACTTCATGAAGGAGTAACAAACGAATCTTCAAGTTTGGGCGAAGTCCCCCCAGAGTAGGTTGATTAACTGAACTGGGTTACCAATCTCGTGCGTAGTTTATTGCTTTATATTTTATGTTCTTACATCTGTCCCACACATATCGTAGAACATTTGTTAGCAGTACATATTAAACACTTGTGAGCACAGATTATTGTTTTACAATATATATATATATATATATATATTTATATATATATATATATATATATAAATTGGGCCCCCCTAAAAATTGGGGGGCCCTGGGTTGTGGCCCACCTGGCCTACCCCCAGGGCCGGCCCTGCTCGTTTAATATGTTATGAATAATGCGTATTCTCTACTGAGTATATTCGTTATACTTATCCCCTTATTATAACATTTCAGGTTGAGAAGTTCGGTGATGGTGATGTGGAGATGGATGTGGTTTAAGTTTTTATTTAAATATAAGTTATTAAATTTATTTCACTACTAAACTTTTAGTTGATATTTTTGTTTAGATTATTGTGTGTTTCCGACTTTAAAAATGTTTAGTTGTTTGAAATATTTAAAATTGCTTCCGCACTATATTATTTTAACTATTATGCTATATATTTCAATCGAAAGAAGTTTATTTATCTATTATTTCTAGTATTAGTTTATTTGTATATTTGAGAAAATATTTTAAATTATATTTCGTCTATTATTTTACGTGTTAGTTTTATAAAAATAATAGCATTCTAAGTTCATAAAATTAGGATGTTACACTGCGACAGTTATTCTCATGAACATTAGACCGAGTCTGTTAGATCTTTCCCAATTTTTATAATGGACTTTCTGTTCATTACTACTAGTATCAGTAATAGCAGTATGCTTCTCTTCCATAATAGCAAGATCAAGATCTAAAACACAAAGATGGAATTGAACTTGCTCATTCCAGTTAGAGAAGTTAAGCCCATTAAATATTGGCACAAACAATACATGAGAATTCAAAGAATTGGAAACATGTATTGCATAATAAAATTTTTACATAACTATTTTGACACATAAAACACATGCTACACATATAAATAACAATTAAAGTATATTGATGATCTCCTTTGGGTGATACATCAATACACAACATACAACATAATGATGCTAATAATTTTTTTTAACATTCTTTCGTAATAAAACATGCACCAATTAGAATTATTTACTACCTTTGGGTATATAAATAAACTAACAGTGCATATTTATTACCCACAATAATATTCATTAATTATAAAGACAAATAATCAACCTTTGAGTGATCCATAAATACTTTATAATAATGAATTTCAATTTATCCATAAACCATCAAGTATAATATTTAACATCTATTATTTTCTGGGTAGTTGAATAAATCAACATTAATTTGGAATCAAGTCTGACCACTGTGGTGATCAACAAACTTTCTTTATATTTAATTTCATAATTTTCACATATATACGTAAATATGTTCAACAATCCAATTTAATAGTCAAAACTTTATCCGTAAACTTACATAATAGAATTTGCTCATCAAATTCTAGACAATGTTGAAAACATTAATTAAAAGACAATACATTAAATTAAAGTTTCAGGAGAATGATACCATCATAATCATAGTAAATCATCATTATTGGTCCAATATTATCATCATTAAACTTTCGAAGTTTACAAAACTTCACGAAACTGTAAGATTATAAATTTTCTTTATAATTATTATAAAAATTCACGGAAGTTTACGATCAAAACTATGAAGTATTTTGGCCACGTAATTTCAAGTATAGTCCAGGAACTTCTTCAACAAGTAAACAGTTTCTAATTGTCAGCTCATATCGTAAAACAGTTTCGACAATTAATCACATCAAATTTGCAGCGGAAACATAAAATCTCCAATTTTATTATTAGGGTTCATACAAATTGAGAAAACATCATTCATAGAGAATCATATAATTTCATAACACATGCTTTGATACCACATATAAAATTCATTCTAGTTTTCTATAGTACTTTATGAGATAACTACACGATCTTGAAATTAATGATATCACATAATTATATAATTGGTAGAATATGGCGTACCTTTCTCCATGATCAAATCTGAGATTGCACTGTTGAATTTCTTGAGAAGAACAATAAACCGGTGTTTCACCTCCTTGATATCTCTTTCTATTCTCTATTATACGTGATGACTAGGGTTTTAGAGAATATCTTTTATATTAGAAAGTGGATCCAGCTTTATGGCAATGGGCTGTTATTCCCCATAAGCCCACTATTCCCATCAAATAGCGGATATAATAAAACTGCTCCATATCAACCCGAATATAATTTAGTCCATACTTAATTGATTATTTATTTATTAGTATTTGGATAAGCCACATAACTTTACATAAAACATAAATAATCTTACAATATTATCTCTTTGAAATTTATCTCTTTGAATTAATGCATTATTTATATGCCAAACAACATCGTATTACTAACACTTCTATAAAAAATAAATTAAATAGAAAATGTTTAGTGGCTAATAGCCACCATGTATCAAGCACGTAGTAATCGACACTATGTCAAACCATAGTGCAGCCCTAGAATACATTATCCGGTTCCACCGCTAGGTCTATGAGCCTTATATAGGACTCAATAAACTAAACTTCACACACACACACACACATTCATATGAGCTATGCTTAAGCTTTTTAAAATCTTATTTAGGCCTACAAAAAACTAAACTTCATATGAATATTTTCATAGATTTTTAAAGTTACATATTGAATTTAAAATTTAGGAACGCCCGCACTCAAATATACATTAATTTAATTTTGTAAATATCATATAGTATATATAATATAGTCTAATTATTTTAATAAAAAATAAATTAAATACTTTATAAACTTAATATTCTATTGTTAAAACTATATTATTATAATAAATAGGTATATCTAATAGGCATCACGACAATTTCTGAAGGCCAAAGATATGTCTAATTATCTAAATAAACTACCTAATAGGCCTTATAATGACATATATTTTAAATAGGCTAGTGCAGAAAATATTAGCAAGTAACTGTTTGGTATATATTTGTCCTATTTTATCATAGGAATTTTGTATCTTTAGTATGTGTTTCTCCCTTGTTTTTGTGTGATTTTTATGTTATTTCCTTCACTTTTGCTCTTTTGGTTAGTTATGTAGATGTGCACAATGTCTTGAGAAAATGGAGGATGAATGACTACAAAATTTGAGGGATTCAAGACAATGGGAAGATAGAGAATCGAATAAGGAGCGCGCAGCAAGTTAAATCGGGTTAATCGGCCAAGAAACGAGGGAGAACGAAGTAAAATCATGGAAGCTGCCGAACACGGAACTGTTATAGCCGCCGCGGCGCATGGCCCTGTCGTGGCGCATGGAGGCTCACGGTGAAGAGCCCCCGCGCCCGCGCATGGCCCCGCCGCGGCGCACTCTCCCTCGGCCCGCCCGCGCAGCACCCTGCGGGCGCGCGGGTGCCCAGTTCAACCTCCCGAATCAGTTTTTCACAACCGATCAGTTTTGCCACTCTCCATCATCAGTCCCCATTTTGAACCAAAGCTCGATTCCTTCATTTTCTTACCACATGGCCAGCTGAAAAAATAGATTAGGGTTGGAATTTTGGCACCTAGATTTGTAGGGGTTTAATTCCCCTAATTCCTAGCCTTTTGATCTTTGTCCCCAAATCTTCCTACAAATCTTTCATCTTATCTCCCATATCTTTTTGGAAACATCTCACTCCATCCCACTCCATTCCACTTTCTCTCATCTCACATGCACAATCTCCCACTTTTTCTCTCTTCCACAAATAAATAAATGATCTCCCCAATCAAAAGGGGATTCTACCATTTCTCATTTTTTTCTTTTTCTCTCCATTCACCACTTTATCTACCATTTCTCTTCACCTTCACCACCTTCACCGCCGTTCCAAAGAGAGAGAAAGGAGGAGGAGAAGAGGTAAGAGGGCTAGAGCTTGAGGAGGAAGGCCAGAGAAGAGAAGTCCAACTCCAAGCCGTCCGCGGAAGCTAGGCTTGCGGAAGGAGTTCTACTTTGATGACGGCCCGAGAAGAAGAGTCCAACTCCAAGCCATTTGTGGAAGCTAAGCTTGAACGAGGACCTCCACTTTGGTAATTCTTTCCTTTAGCTTTAGCCCATTTGTGGGGATTTGTCCCAAAACTCTCGAGACAACAAACAATATTGTAAAAGTTGTATGAATTTATCTTTTGGTTTATGAATAAATGACTTTTATGATTATTTTCTGGTTTTGAGCATGGTGTTGGGCTAATTTCTCCATTAGGGGGTGGATGATCGATTTGGTTTTGATTTATGCTTGTGATGGTTGGTTGTTGTTGGAATTGTGATTATCATGTTGAGTACTTCATCACTACTTAGCATTATTAGACTTTAGATGAGACCGAGAGGAGATTCTAAATCCCGACCTAGGTTCCTTCAACGTTAGGTGAATTGGGTTCATAAGCCTAATATATTGATCTTGCTTGTATGATATAGCGAATAGAGTTTTAATGGATAGACGGTGACAGTAATTGAAGTTAAACCAATTGACAGGTCTATTGTATGTTTGAGATCAATATAACCAACTTGAAACAAGCTTAATGAGAAACCAATGAGAAAATCCACACCCTAATGCTATTCTCATAATCCGATCCTCTATCTTTGTGATTGGTGGTGTTGTTAGTTAGTTTTACTTGCTTTAATTAGGTAGTTTAATAAAAACCGTTCTTTCCTTCGTGATTAGGATGTTTAGGTTTTATTTCGTTTAATGTGCTTGTTAACAATTATGGCATAGAAAGATAATTGCCCACATGAAGCTTTCCTCAAGAGACACGACCCGAGTTAGCTCGCCACCCTACAGTCGACCCCGTCCTCCTGTCGGAGTGTAGCTGATCGGAAAGAACTACACCGTTCAAACAATTGGCGCCGTTACCGGGGAAAGCTTTAGGCGTGTTGTCTTTTTGTGTTATAATTATTTTGTGTTTGTTTTTGTATTTGTGCGTTTTGTGTTGTTTTGTTTTTGTTTTGTTCTTCGTGTTTATTTTCTTTTATTTTTCTTTAAGCCTTCAACTCTACCTCCCCAGTTGCGTGTGATCCTTTTTCTTGTAAGTCTGTGTATGCAAGGTCAAAGATGTCTAAACAGGAAGCTAGCCCTGTGTTCAAAAATATTCACAGACCAATGAGGAGAGGAGTGCCCAACTAGGAAGAGGAAAGTTTGAGTAAAGCTTACTCCTAGAGTAATGAAACTTGAAATGAAGGCCAACTATGGGAGCATGGCTTTGAGCCGATCGTGCTCAATGATCCTCTATGATAATCTACTAAGGCTCTGTCCAACTCGGGACATTAAAATGAGCGCTGCATGGGAAGCAACCCATGATTTTATTACTTTCATGTTTAATTAATTTTTACCCTTTTGTGTGTTTAAGTTTGTTTTTGTTATTGTCTCACAGGGGTCAAAGAGTTGAGAGTGCGCTGCTGGGAAGGAAACTGATGTAAAATGACTAAGTGTAGCTCTCCGCGAGCGCGGAGCCTCCACAAGCGCTGCACTCTCAACCCCACAAATAAAGAGTCCAGTTCATCCCTACTCCTCACAATTTCTACGGCCACCTCTACCATATTTTCAGCCACCAAGAGCAGTGAAGTTGTTTTATTTATTATTTTCCAATTTTCGTATTATCTTCCTTGTTCGTCGGTTGTTGTTCGTGTTGTTTTGTAGGAACCTGCGCCTGTTGCCGGTCTTCTACATTCTGTAATGTTTTCTCTCCCCTTTATTTCTTGCATTGAGGACAATGCATGATTTAAGTATGGGGGGTGAACTCGTGTTTTTATGTCTTTATGATTATATTTTTGATTTTATGTTGAATTTAAAAAAAAAACAAAAAATTTTAAAATTGTTATGTATCATTTTTGTTTTGCTTTGTTTATGTTATGTTTTATTGGTGGATACCCGCACTTAGCATGATTTCTCTTATCTAATTGTCAAACTTGATTATTTGGAATATGAATCTTCAAGGGATTATTATTAAGATGTTCATGTTGCATGAAATCATTCCCATTATTTCATTGTAGAATGTAAGTTGTCTAGAGAATGATTATATTTACATGATTTGTGTTGTGGGGTCTCGTCTTCTAAGAATTTGAAGGCTCGATTCATTCTCTTGTCAAATGTATCAATTATGCTTGAAAAAAAAATTCATTCTCTCCTCTAACTTCCTATCATGTATTTTATAAAAAAAATGAATGAAAAAATGAATAAAATGTTATGTATGTTTTAATAAAGTGAGGATAATAAGGATTTATGCTCCTCTAGTTGTCTAAATCGACTATGAGCATGGGAAACCACACAAGGATATTAGGGATTTTATCCCCAAGGAATAAACCTTGTGAAGCTTGATCCAGGTCCTCTTGTTTAATTGTTGTAATAAACAGGATTGCATTTTGGATTCTACTCCTATCATGTGTGTCGTTCCTTTGAATCTAACCATGATGAGTATGGAAAACCACGTTAGGAAGCTCGGCTTACCCCAATGATTTTACCTAACAAATTATGTCCTTTGGGTGCATTCTTGAGTTATTTCTGAATAAAGTGTGGGGGAGTTAGTGAGAGGAATGTTCTCCGGGACAGTTGTTGCATTTTGCTTGAGAACAACTTGCCTACTTGTTCTCATTGGACGAGCCACTTGCCTTGTTTAATAAATTTTTTCATTCTCTCCGATGATAAGCTTTCTAGTTTGAAATAGTGTGGAATAATCTAGTGTGCATGATCTTCTTGGGGGCAATTCCTTCTTGCTTCATATCTTGAATGATTTTGTTTGCTTGAGGACAAACAAAAGGTTAAGTATGGGGGAGTTGTTTAGTGTATATTTGTCCTATTTTATCATAGGCATTTTTTATCTTTAGTAGGTGTTTCTTCTTTATTTTTGTGTAATTTTTATGTTATTTCCTTCACTTTTGCTCTTTTGGTGAGTCGTGTAGATTTGCACAATGTCTTGAGAAAATGGAGGATAACTGATTTCAAAATTTGAGGGATTCAAGATAATGGAAAGATAGAGAATCGAATAAGGAGCACGTATCAAGTTGAATCGGTTCAATCGGTCAAGAAACGAGGGAGAACGAAGCAAAACCGTGAAAGCTACCGAAGACGGGCTGAGCACTGTGCGCGAGCGCGTGACCCGTGCGACCGCACGGCGCCCCTCTCGGCCAAAAGGCCCCCGTGGTCATGCGGGGCTGCGCCGGCGCACATTTTCACCCACCCCGCGGGGGCGCACCACCCTGCGGGCGCGCGGGTGCCCAATTTCACCTCTCCCGATCAGTTTTTGACCATTTTTCTCGTTCCTCTTCCGTCTTTCATCAGTTTTAGCCTCGCGCCTTCAATTTTCTTCACATGGCTAGCTTGATATAATTTAATAGATGAAGACTTTTGGGGTAATCTAGTAGTAGGGATATAGGGATTAATTTCCCCTAAACTAGCTTTTGATTTTTTCTCTAAAACAATCTTCCAATATATCTTTGACAAAATCTCTCCTTCTTCTCCTCTCACCAACTCCCATCACCCCTCACATTCGATCTCTCTCTCTCTCTCTCTCTCTCTCTCTCAACAAATAAGGGGACTTCTCCCCAATCATGAATTCACTTCTCAACACACCCACATCTCACTTCATTTTTCTTCTCTCCATTCACCACTTCTTCCACCACTTCTCTTCACCTTTACCACCACCACCACCGATTCAAAGAAAGAGAAAGGAGAAGGAGAAGAGGCAAGATGGTTAGAGCTCAAGACGGAAGGCCCGAGAAGAGGAGTCCAACTCCAAGCTATCCGTGGAAGCTAAGCTTGAACGAGGACCTCCACTTTGGTAATACTTTCCTTTAGCTTTAGCCCATTTGTGGGGATTTATCCCAAAACTCTCGAGACAACAAATAATATTGTAAAAGTTGTATGAATTTATCTTTTGGTTTATGAATAAATGACTTTTATGATTATTGTGTGGTTTTGAGCATGGTGTTGGGCTAATTTATCCATTAGGGGGTGGAGGATCGATTCGATTTTGATTTATCCTTGTGATGGTTGGTTGTTGTTGTTGGAATTGTGATGATAAAGTTGAGTACTTGATCACTACTTAGCTTACTATGATTTAGATGAGACCGAGAGGAGATTCTAAATCCTGACCTAGGTTCCTTCAACGTTAGGTGAATTGGGTTCATAAGCCTAATATATTGATCTTGCTTGTATGATATAGCGAATAGAGGTTTAATGGATAGACGGTGACAGTAATTGAAGTTAAACCAATTGACATGTCTATTGTATGTTTGAGATCAATATAACCAACTTGAAACAAGCTTAATGAGAAACCAATGAGAAAATCCACACCCTAATGCTATTCTCATAATCCGATCCTCTATCTTTGTGATTGGTGGTGTTGTTAGTTAGTTTTACTTGCTTTAATTAGGTAGTTTAATAAAAACCGTTCCTTCCTTCGTGATTAGGATATTTAGGTTGTCTTTCGTTTAATGTGCTTGTTAACAATTATGGCATAGAAAGATAATTGGCCACATGAAGCTTTCCTCGAGAGACACGATCCGAGTCAGCTCGCCACCCTACAGTCGACCCCGTCCTCTTGCGGGGGTGTAGCCGATCGGAAAGAACTACACCGTTCAATCAGTAACCTAACCAATTTACACCCCTATCCGCATAATGAAATGATGTTATAAAAAATTAACTTGAAATAAATGTTATAGGATAAATGACAACATGTTTTATTATAGCACATTGATCAATTGTGATTTGAAAGTCAAGATAGAAATCTCACTTAACTTCGACTAATCATTGCAAGTTACAGGTCATGATATGAACTCCACACCAACAAATGAGTTGCATGAAATACTAATTCATATCTATTCTCGCTTTCTCAAAATGATTAAACCAAACTGCTAAATAGAAAATTGAGGTGTCTTCTAAATTCTTAAAACATCTGATGTGTGATATTGCATTTTCTCTCCCAATAACAATTCGAGGCATGGCCCAAAAACTTAGGTATAAGAGTAATTTTAATACACATATCAATTTTCTTACAGTTGTTACTGTGAAACATTTGCATAAATTAGATATAAAACAAATAAAATGATTACCATAATTAGCGTAACATGTATGGTAACAAAATACTAGCTACTAGATTAATATATATATATATAGTAATTTAATAATTATATCAAACAATATATTATTTATATGGTAACAATATTTTACATATAGTAACAAAATGGTATTTGTTAATAAATAGTAACAATATCAAAAATAAATTAATTTAGGCGAAATCGGCAAGCTAGAATTTCTCACAAATTGATTATTTCATTATGTTTAGAAAATCTTTCATTCTATATAGAGGTCTATATAATGGGGCATTACTCCACCATTTTAATTCACCTTTAGACATACAACAGGGATATAAATAAGAAGTTCAATGAAGTTATTATGGCTAGATTTTTCCTGGTTCTTTTCCTTGTTCTATCAGGTTATATTTTAAATAATTTCACCTCTCATTTCAAGTTATAACTCACATTCATGAAAACTCATTAAATGTACTTTATCAAATAGAGCCATTAATTTTAATTAAAAATAAAAAATGTAGAGTGTCCACAGATAAATTATTATACACACAAAATACATTAATTTAAAATATACTATCAATGAAAGAATAATTTTTCAATACTTTCACTATATACCACATTATAACACCCTAGATTTATTAACCACTAAAATAAATCACCACTTGGCAAAAGGAGGTAATTTAAACGAAACCATTTCATTTAACTTGCACCAGTAGTAAGAAAAGATTGAAACTTAGCATAAATCATTGAAAACAAAATAATCTAGTAGTGCGTTTAACACCTCGTCCAAAAGAAAATTCTAGGGTCTCAAACTTGAACGGAAAAAAATGAAAAAGGAAAATACTCAAGAGAAAAACACTATCTGAATATCATAGAAATCTTGAAATAAATCCAAAACAACCATAGTCAATCTCGAAGCTCCCGAACCACTTCGACCTTCTGTAAAACTGCATATTGAGAAAAAAATAGGGGTGAGTACATACAAGATATACTCAGTGGGGGCTGCATGTAGTACATATCTCATCGAATAAGCAAATTAAATCGAGCAAAGCATGTACTCAACATTATCTTAACAAACTGATGCATGCATCGAGCTCTAATGCACATTATCTTCTTCTTAATCATTATTTCTTCACATATTATTCCTTAGTACCTGTTTAACACGCCATTATATGCTCATGCTTAACATAAGATCTCATATCTTTTTCCGTAAATATTTTCATAACAGTAGTATTTATGCAAGAAGAAATTTCTTAATATAATCAACATGCACAAACCATGTTGCAGAAAAATAATCCTCCACCTTAACCTCGAATCGGAGAATTCCTGCGAATAATAAAACCACATCCAAATCAATATCTCATAGAGATTAAATGACCAAACAACTCTCTGCCAAGGTCTGCGAGGCTGACCTCTTAAATTATCAAACTAAAAACCCAATTATGCTACTCTCAAGCCTATTACCATGGAACAAAGCAAATTCTAACCTTTCCAGACCTTTGACTAAAAACCGAGATTTTATTCCTACGAAAAAGATTACTGACTCCGATTGAACCAAATCAGATTTTTACGAAAGAAGAGATGACTGAAAGAAAATAATTTCTTACCTCCACAGCCGACTGGAAAATTTTGAAATCGAGTTTTGCTAGGCTTTTTACGTGAGGGAAAAAAATAAGATATAAACTTCCTTATTTATTTAGTCATTGAAGAGTCCAACTTGAAATAAAATTCTATCGATTTAAGGAGGTTTCAAAGAAATGGAGTTATAGTTTATCCCTTTTTGAGAGATAAATTCTAATATTTCAAATTTTTGAAAAAAAAGAGATAGGTGATAGTAACAATAAAAGCGTTTTCTTCGGCTGAGCTTCAAATTTTTTTCAGCTTCTAGAATTTTAAAACTAACGAGAAGGCATTTTAGTTTTTTTAAGGAACCCTTTTTTTTCGGGCTGTTACAACCTCTCCTTCTAATAAAACTTTCGTCCTCGAAATTTCTAAGCGCACTAAGCATAACTCAGCTATGTAACTCTTGACCGATTCTTCATTCTTCATTAAACACCAAGGAGGTGATCTCATAACAAAGGTACATGAAATAATGAATTGAAACACATCTAAACCAGTTGCGCACCTTTCTTTACTTTACTTGTTCTCTCCTTGATGCACCATATGGAAGATACGACCATACCTTGGAGCTTCTTTCTCCTTTTTACCTGAATTGGGGCAGTTATCCTTCTTATGACCAAGCTCATAACAGTTATAACATCTTCTGGTACCCCAATAAGATTCCCCGAGTTAATTTTATCACGCGAGTCAAGGGCGCTGATCTTATTCCGCATTCAAGTTAAAAGTTGTTGTAATCAATTTATTCACTCCCCCCCTAAACTGATATCGACTCGTCCGGGACCAACACCAAGTACACTAAGGAGCTAGTCAAGAAGTTTGGAACTGATGAAGGAAAAACTCTCAAGATCCCAATGAACACATCAATTCAGCTAACTCTCGATGAAGAAGGAGAATCAGTTAGCCAACCATACTACCGAGGGATCATCGGGTCGCTACTCTATTTAACAGCGAGTCGACCAGACATCTCTTATCCAGCCAGATTGAGAACACGGTTCCAAACCAACCCAAAGAAGAGACATCTTGAAGCAGCTTAGAGAATTATCAAATATCTCAAAGGAACCATAAATCTTAGATTATGGTATCTAAGAGATGATAGCTTGGGTCTAATTGGCTATTAAGACTCAGAATTCAGTGGATGCAAGATCAACAGAAAGTGCACCAGTGGAACATGTCAGTTTTTTGAAAGCAAATTGATATCTTGGTTTAGCAATAAGTAGCACTTGGTTGACACGTCAACAACTGAAGCTGAATACATAGCTACTCTTTGAATGCCGAATCGCACTACGCAACTACTTCAATCAGGACCCGCAAGAGGACGGGGTTGATTGTAGGACGGTGAGCTAACTCGGGTCGTGTCTCTAGAGAAAAGCTTCATGTAGGTGACTACCTTTCTACGCTATAATTGTTTACAAACACGTGAATTTAAATACGATCTAAACACTCTAAACAGGGGATGAAAGACTTTGACTAAACTATTAAATTAAAACAAGTAAAATTAACTAATAACATCAACAAGGTGTAGAATCTCTCAATGGTTCTCTCCTAGCTTGTGTTGATTATGGTAATCCTAGACGTACAATAGACCCATTCAAGAAGCTTAACTTCATTTACTGTCACCGTCAATCCGTTAAATCCTCATCGACTATATTATACGCACAAGATTAATACTTAGGCTTATGTACCCAGTCCACCTAAGGTTACTATTAGGCTTATGTATCCAGTCTACCTAACATTGAAGGAACCTAAGTCGGGCTCTAGAATCTCCTCCCGGTCTCATTTAGAGCCTAGCAATGCTAAGTGGTGATCAAGCACTCAACATAAATAAGCACAATTCCTACAACACGCAACTGACCATCACAAGCATAGATTGAAACCAAATCGATTATCTATCCCCTAATGAACGAAATTAGCCCATCATGCTCAAGATAAAACAAGAATCATACAAGTTCTTCATTTTATAAATCAAAAGATAAATAAAATACAAAGTCCTACAATATTGTTTTTCTTGTCAGTATGGGACAATCCCCATAAATAAGCTAAAGCTAAGAAAATAAATACCAAAGTGGAGCTCCTCATTCAAGCTTAGCTACCGCGGTCCACTTGAAGTTGGATTCCTCTTCTCGAGCCTCTTCCTTGAGCTTGAGCTTCCTTGCCTATTCTCCTCCTCCTTCCTTTCTCTTTGGAACTGTGGTGGTGGTGAGAACTGGTGTGTTGGGAGCTTGAGGGGGAAGTTGTCAATTTCTCCCTCCAGAAGCATTTGGTGAATGAGGATGAAACTGGGGGGAGAATGCATCCAAAATCCCCCCAGTGGCATGTGTGAATGAATGGAGATGGTGGATGATTTATTGGTGAAGGGAGAGAAAAGCAAAATGTGGAATTATTGCTTGATGGTTCTTCCAAACTCCTCCTACTCCTAGCTCCAAGCTAGAACTGTGTGCATTAAATCCTCCAGCTGACCAAGTGGTAGAGCATTAAAGAGAAGATTGCCCGAAGATACAGCTTGGAACTGATCGAACTGGAGCTGAACTGATCACGAAGAGGCCGAAACTGATCGCGGCTGAACTAATCAAGGGCCGGACTGATCACCTCCGTGCTGGCGGTGTACCGCACGCTCGCGGGGCTAAAGAGCCGCATACCCCGTGCATCGGTGGGGTACCGTGTGCCCGCGCGGGTTGGGGCACCGCGCGCTCGCGGTAGTCGCGCTCCCACGGGGGTGCTGCAACGTGGGTGCTCGCGCATGGTGATTTAAGACCTTTCCACCAGTTGGAGCTTCAGTTGGGAGCTTTGCCTCCTAGCCACTTTTAGGCCATAAAATCTTGCTTTTTGACACAAAAGCTCAAGTTTTGCACAAACCTAGTTCAACTCACCAAAAGAGCAAAAATGAAGGAAATTACATAAAAATCACACAAACACACAGGAAACACACATACAAAAGACACAAAATTTCTATGATAAAATAGGACAAATATACACCAAACACATTCGAGAACCAAGCACATTGATATAAGATATCAATTCATCAGAGATCACATAGAAAAGAAGGACATATGCATCAAATATATCAACACAGAGAAACAAATAGCTGACATCTTCACAAAACCACTGCTGAAGCAAGATTTGTGGAGCTATGCATCCAACTGGGATTGCTTGAACTAGCTTCAAAGGATGAAGATAATCAATTGGATGAAGGAGTGCAGAAGATTATTGCTGCTGAAAAGAAGAACTAAGGAGAAAAGAAGAACTGAACCAAAGGTGCATCAGTTCAATTAGTCAAGAGGTCTAAACTGATGAGTCAATCAGTTCAGAGAAGTGGCAAAGTATGTAACTTGCAAACTGAGAAGAAAAGTCAAAGGAACTGAAACTGGTCAATCAGTTTAATCAGCTTAACTGGAGTCACCAGTTTACACAATCAGCTGAAGAGAACAGCTGAATTGAAAGAGAAGCTGAAACTGAAAAATATCTCCAGCTAGCCAGGTATAAAGAAACGGAAGACATCTCAGTTAGAACTGATCAGTTCAACTGGAGATCATCAGCTATATTAAAGCAAATTGATGTTGAAATCAGTTCCAAGCCATATGGAAGTGAAAAAGAAAGAGAAACAGATAAGTTCAAATTCAATAGTGGGAACGGTAAAAATGACGTGTCTCTCAAATATTATCATTAGACCCACCCTCTTCCCTCTTCATTAAATCCCAACAAATAAATTTTGGAGTAAATCAAAGCGGTCAATCATCCATATACTCCGTACCAATCTTGAACTGTCGAATTCGGTGAATTTAAAACTTTTCAAACCGTTGGATATGCTCCACCTCACCCTATAAATAATTCAGCTGAATTCACAATAAAAGCTTTACCTGTACTACCGACTTACCCTCTAGATCTCTCTCTTTCTTAAAAGCTAGAATTTCTAACTTCTCAAATAGTCTCTCTTCAAAAGCCTTCATCAAGAATCATGTCTTAAAACCCTGTCGGCCATACCCGTAAGAGATTCAACTTCTGACTGACTAGAGAAGACTCCATAGTATTCTGTGAGAAACTCTATAGAGATAAATTCTCTGACCCAGATGCCTTCTCTCGAAACTGCAGAAATTCTCCTCTAATTGGCGAGATTATCTCAAAACTTTATCAGGCTAATCTCAAGACATTCATTAAGGTTCCTCCAGCATGAGTGTATCTAGAAGCAATCGCCGAGTTCTTCCTGAACTCAGACAGGTAAAGAATCCTAAGGAGATCAAAACTGAAAAAAGAGGGCAATAGTTCACAGTAGCAGCTGAATCACTCAACCAAATGTTTGACTTGCCAATCAGAGAAAGTATTATTGACGAAAGTTATGTCAACTTGCCAAAATCATATGAAGCCCGGAAGAAGGAGAATATGACACTATCGTACAAAAATAATCATCTCATCTCTGGATTTCAAGATGAATATGAAATGCTAGCATCTATAGCTGCAAAGATGATCATTGGAATGAACTAGAGTCATTCCGAGATGTCAGAACCAAAGTACAAGATCTATGTAGCGATCCACAACCAATTGAAAATCAACTGGGCTTAATTTTTCTTCAACCAGTTGAAGAGATTTGTGGACATCATCAAAGAAAAGAGGAATGAGAAAAAGTGATGAGACCATGACAAGCTTCAAATCAAGCCTCATCAAGTTTTGCATGCATAGCAGATTCATGTTGCATAGATGAGTTGTTTGGAGTTTTCATCCCCCTTAGTTAATTTAATTAAGGGGCTGATTTTATTAGACTATAGTATTATTTTAGACTATAGTATTTATTTATTTAGATCAATTTTTATTATTTAATTTGATTTAATTTTCGTTATTATTAAATTAGGTGTGACTAGAATTTTAATTAAGGTAATTTCCTACCTTGAATAGAATTCTAGTTTAGGCGGTTCTTTTAGTCCAATTTGGACAAGATTTCTTATTATTTTTAGGTAGAATTTCATGCTCCCATTATGTATAAATAAGGGATCCATGTATTTTATTTTCTTTAGACGTTGCATGAAATAAAGAGTTATTTTCTCAATTATCTCGCGATCCTTAGGTTGATCAAACAAACACTTTTGTTGTTTTAGTTTCAAAAACATCATTCTTAAAGCTAGCAACTTTAGGTCTTATATCAAGGAAACTTCTTAATCCACATTAAGGGATTATTGGGAACTCGTTATCGAAGAATAACTTGAAGATTCATTTTCGTCATACAAGATACGCCGGGGATTAATTGGATTGCAATTCAACACACAACCATCAACGCCTTCATCTTCAACGCCTTTCAACCCTTCATCAACGTCCACAACTGTCCTAGGCCACCAAGTTCAGATTGTGTGTCGATCATCCAAGTTCGAGTTCAATTCCAGATCCGAGAATAATTTGTGATTCTACATGACAATTTTTACAGGATACGAGAACGCACGGAAGACTTCTAGGAAAGAACACGCCAACTAAGGAAGGATTCAAACCTACTTTATGAGTCAAATAAACAATGAACTGAATTCAGAGAATTAATGGACTCAAACGATTTAATAAAACAACCTAGACTTAATTACGACACTTAGACTACGACACAAAAACGATACACAAAATCCAACAAAAAGGGGCTGATTTGGGGATGAGGTATTTTGGGATGTGAATTAAGGTTAAGAATGGCTAGGAGTAGATAGGATATGTTAACGATGAGAAGGACTTACAGTTTATGGTATAGAATACGACGAACGGATCTGGAATTGAACTCGAACTTGGATGATCGACGCATGATCTAAACTTGGCAGCTTAGGACAGTTGCGGACGTTGATGAAGGGTTGGAAGGCATCGAAGATGAAGGCATTGATGGTTGTGTGTTAAATTACAACCCGATTAATCCCCGGCGTATCTTGTACGATGAAAACAAATCTTTAAGTTGTTCTTCGATAGCGAGTTCCCAATAATCCCTTGACGTGGATTAAGAAGTTCCCTTGATATAAGACCTAAAGTTGCTAGCTTTAAGAATGATGTTTTTGAACTAAAACAACAAAAGTGTTTGTTTGATCAACCTAAGGATCGTGAGACAATTGAGAAAATAACTCTTTATTTCATGTAACGTCTAAAGAAAATAAAATACATGGATCCCTTATTTATACATAAGGAGGGCTTGAAATTCTACCTAAAAATAATAAAAAAGCTTGTCCAAATTGGACTAAAAGAACTACCTAAACTAGAATTCTATTCAAGGTAGGAAATTACCTTAATTAAAATTCTAGTCACACCTAATTTAATAATAACGAAAATTACATCAAATTAAATAATAAAAACTGATCTAAATAAATAAATACTATAGTCTGAGGCAAGTAAACAATAAGTACAACTCACAAGCAGTTTATTGAGGTTCGAAGTTGAAACTTCTACGTCCTCTCTTCCTTTCTGAAAAGAGTAATTCACTATGAGATAGTAAAGTTTCTTTATTACAATTACAGAGTGAAGACATGTTGAACCTGGAAACAACAACTCTCACACAGTCACGATTGCCCTTTTAATTGGTGCTGTCCCAAAAATGGCAGTTATCGTAGAGCCACGATCTCCTCAGCCAGTTTCGATGACTCACACTTCCAGTCCCCAACTGTTCATTGGAGAGGTAGGTGCTATTACCGTCTTTACAAGGTTTTAGATCTGTTTTGATCTTCAAGATATTAATCTTGAAATTGGTATCAACTGATGTGCTATTTAGAGTTGAGCTGAGTAGTTGATCATTGAATATCTTGAACTGAGAAGATTGCTCTTGCTAGACTTTCAAATAACTAGATGATGCTCTGATCTTTTGACTCTTGTTCTTAGTTGAGGCTTTCACATTTTGATCAAATCTACAAACTTGATTTTTATGGGGAACAAAAGAAAGCTCAGTTGTGAGTATATTGTGAAAGCTAAAATGACAAAAGATAGATAAGCGAGGTTGAAAGTATTTGAAAATGAGATTCACTCTTCTTATATAGATGAGTGATCTTGTGACCGTTAAACTCCATTGATCATTGATTCTACTGGTTCATCAATGGTAGTTGATAGCTATAGCCATTGAAGCTTTGAAAGAGATAGCCGTTGCTTAGCCAATCGATCTTTGTTGAGCATTTACTTCAGGATCTTCTTTTGATCATTAATGTCGAGATCTTCGGTTGAGCATTAACTGCGGGATTTTCCAGTTGGTAGTTCTATGCTTCAATATGGCTGTTCTAAACTCCAGTCGTCAGTTCTAGTCTTCAGTTAGAGCATCAGTTCTGAGCTCCAGTTGGCAATTCCGAGCTTTAGTAGTTCAGTTCGGCTACTGCTTCAGTTGGCTGTTCTTTTGAGCTTCTTTGCCAGTTTGACTAATCACAACTGTTAGCTAGTCAGTCAGTTCAGCTAGTCTTATTATGAGCTTACTTACCAGTTCAACTGATTACAAACTATTGGAAAGTTTGTCAGTTTGACTGGTCTTATTTTGAACTTGGTCAGCAATTGGTTTTGAGCTTGAGCTTTCAGTTGGCTGACTTCAATTCTAGCTATCAACACTTGGTTTGACTCTAGGCTTCAGTTTGGCTGATATCTATTTTTGGCCATCAGTTAGATGCTTCCAGTCTTCAGCTAAACTGACTTCCTATCAATTTCTTCAATCAGTTTAACTTCTCCTTTGGCTCAACTGACTCTGATGTGACCCAGATAATGAATTTAAGTCAAATCGATACGCCAGTGGAAGACTTCTAAAAGACTCAAACAACGTTAGCAGAATGAAGGATTCAACCCGACTAGCTATACGATATAAGTGACTAAACTATGAGAAACAAGACTCGAATAAAATCTAAATTAAACATAATATTTAAGACGCTTAGATTAATGACACAACTAAACATAACACAACACAAATAAATAGATAAAAGGTACAAATAGTTGGATTTGGATGGAGCCGTGGTTGGCTTTGAACTTTGCTATGAAGAAGGATGATTGAACGAAATTACTTGGATGATTGATATGTAGCGGATGTTTGGTGGCAAGATGGATGTTGGTAGATGGCGTTGTGGTTAATGATGAAAGATAGAGTGGTTTTGGTCTTCAATTGAACCCTGCCTTCGGTGAGACGAAACACAATTCCTTCGATTAATTCCAAATAGATTTTTAGCAACTTCCCTCTAATTCTTGAAGAACTAAAAAGAAGCTTTAAATAATACTAATGATTTGCTACATCAATAGAATGCATAAAAAGGTGATCAACCAAAGGATCATGAGACTATTGTGAATAAACTTCAATATATCAAACAACGTCTAAAATAAAAATAACATAAGGTTCTCATATTTATACTAAAGTTATGGACGAAAATCTAGAGGTCAAATAACATGGATTGACCGAAAATTAAGAGTCTTATTCTAGATAGGATTGTTTCCTTAATTAAAAACTGTTTTTTAA
Source organism: Perilla frutescens (assembly GCA_026008535.1). NCBI lineage: Eukaryota > Viridiplantae > Streptophyta > Magnoliopsida > Lamiales > Lamiaceae > Perilla > Perilla frutescens. The sequence goes on from BRKX01000012.1 coordinate 39,980,110, forward strand.
GGAATAATCCAAAAATACCAAAAATAAGATAATAAAAATCCTAAACTAGATAAAATAAATCCAATTGGACTTGGGCTTCAAAAGGTGCGAATTAGATCATCAATTGGGCTGATCCAACACTTGATCCAACATGTCACTTCATCAACTTTGGTCTTTTTGGACTGGATCTTCAAACACTTATGTTCTTCATGCCTTGATCTTCTTCATCTTCAATAGACAACATAGGAATCCATTTGGGGCTGCCATGGTGCATCTCTTCTTCCTTGGTTGGCATGGTCTCATTCTCATCAGACTCGGCCGTCAGTGTGATTGAAGCTGATTCGATTTTTGTGCTTTAACCCTCAGTTGGGTTATTTTGGGATTGGTTGATGCATCCTTTCAGCTGGGTTGACCATGCTCCATTTGATTGACTTTTGCTACAGCTAGAATTATTTTGGAGCTGTCTTTTGGTCAACTTTAGACTCACCGCTTGGAACTCATGCAGTTTTTCATAAAACAGTTCGACATGTTTTGACATATGAGAGTTTTTCTTAACAGTTTCCCCCTTTCTCATGATGACAAAAATTGGCGATGATGATGGAAAAACTGAATAGTTGATATGTAATCAAGATAATTTGGAGTTCTATCAGAGTTCTGAGCTTGTTAACAAAGCAATACCAGAATAGCTTGATGTCAGAGCAATACTGAACTGGAATATCTGAGCAAACATTATCAAGCTTAGTATGAAAGCTTTAAAGCTTAGTATCAGAGTATAAAGGTTTAATTTGATCCTGATATCAGAGCATACAAGTTCATTTTGATCCTGGTATCAAAGCATAAAAGTAAGGTACTTGAATTTTCTTAGGCTTTAGTTTAGGTGAGGTATTAGATCAGTAGATTGTGAAATTATGATGTAAGAGTATAAATCACGATATCAGAGCATAAACTGGAAGTATTTTTAAGGAAATATAATAGATTATGGCAATTTTACAAGAAAAATTAAGAACAGTTAGCAAAAAAATAACTTCAGTTCTTGAAATTTTCACTCTCTTCTGCTTCTTTTCTGACACTGCTTGTCAGTTCAGCTCTTTCTCCTCTTATTTGACTCTCCTTTTTCTATGATACTCTGAATGGCCCAAGTTTCCCCCTGAAGCTTAACTTCCCCCTCGAGTTGTGCTTCTCGAGGGGGGATCTGATCCCAAAGAGTTAGATTTTTGTCATTTCCATCATCATACATATTATCTTCCCCCTTTTCGGTATCATCCAAAAGGGTGAGCTGTTGTGGGTTGTATGATGGAAGTGACAAGTTTGGCAAGACAGAGAATGTTCTCACCAAGTTGTTGTAATAAGTTTGCAGAACTGGGGGTTGGGAAATGGTGAAGACAACCAATTATAAGCCTCTTTTGTTAGCATGAGATGACCAAGATCATGAAGGGAGGAGGGATCTTGATCTCTGAAGTTGAGGGATACCATGTTGGTGAAGAGATCATCGTCGGTGAGAGCTAGGATATCTTCGAAGAATGGTGTGGAGAAAGAGTTAGTTGGCTCGAAATCTGGCAGGGGAGCCTCAGTTGGAACTGCATTATGGATACTCTTGATCATAGAATCCATTATTTTAGAGACAGTGGGCGGCATGCTTAATGGATGGTTCATCCAATTCTTGCTCCAATATCCTTCATTAATCCAGAAGGAGATACCACGAGTCTCAATAAGATGGAGTAGTGTGATATCATCCACTTGATACCTCCAGAAGTGATAATTGAGATATCTCTTCAATCGCTCGAGTAGTGAGGCGTCGATGTCCTCAATTAGACCATAACAGCTTTTCAGCTGGTGGTCTAGGGTAGTGGAGAAATCTTCTTTCTGAAAGTCCTTGCGGACTAGGAGGGTAGTTGGGAGCTTACTGGAGCAGTTGACTAATCACTCATATGAGTGAGAGAATCACTGTCAGTCATTGGCTGCTTTTCCTTGTTATCACTGGCAGCCTCAATCAACGGTCACTTTCCTTGACTGGAGCTGTCAGGTTAGTCTGCTGACTGTTTCTTCTTCTTCGAGCTTCCAGCTCTGCAGCTATTTTTCCCATTGGTGAAGATTCTGGAGAATATATCCTTTCGGCCAAGTGCATCTCCAGTTATGATGGTTATCTTTATTTGATCGAGAATGATATGGCTAATGTGATTGACAAACCCCATTTTCTCATGGAAGGTGTCGGTCATGTGATCAATTACGATTTGATGAACATTTCATCGCAGTTGGGTAAGAATAAAAGTGGCCCAGTCAGTTTTGTATCTATAGTATAAGGCGGCCATCAGATTGGCTTTGAGGTCAGAGAATTGAACCGTCATAAAGTTTTCGTGAAGAATATGAGCGACAATATCCAAAAGTTGGACAAACTCTAGAGGCAAGCTGTCCTTTAGGTGATGCGAGAAATCCTTGTGGTGAATATGTGGCAGCTTCCAGGCGTTCCACAGTTCAAACTTGTTTGGGAGGGGCAAGTCATACACTTGAGGCCCTTTACCAGGAAGAAGGAACAACGTTTCTATTGTTTCCTCAGTTACCGTAATGACGTGGTTGTAAATGATAGAAACAATGTTTTCATTGATGATCTCGGCATTGTAATAAAATTCCGCAACATTGTTTGACAGAGATATGGCTGGAAAATCTTCAAGAATGGTAACAGCCTAGTGTTCTCCAATGGACCCATGATCTTGTAATGCCTTTCTGGACCTAACCAAGCATAAAGAAGCTCAAGGTCAAGAAATTTATCCTTCTATAACTTGGCCACGAGAAGTTTTGTTTTCATCATGTGGAGTGGATTAGTGGGAACATATATTTGTAGTTGTTTTTACAATTGTTGATGATTGATGATTGATTATTACATTAGGTTTGAATAACGTCTTATTGAAAAAATCACACATATATAGCATCATTGGAAGTGCATGTAAGCTACCAAAATTGTTGGATATCAATAATAAGATGAAATTTTAAGATATATTATTTTTGTCAAGAATTATACGATATAAATTAGAAAATTCTATGTTTATATTACAAACTCCAATCTATATGCCAAATTGTATTTTTTTTACCAATAACCACGATTGATATTAAAATATTACGATTCAACCCAGATAAGTGCGGAAATAGTCTATGCTTTGGCTTCAAATGTCTAGATCATGTTCAATTAAAGTTATGCCTAGGCATTACTTTATAGGTCTACGGGGCTCGTATATTTATTCATACAAGCTCTGATTAGCCTTTTTAAAGCTTATACACACCTAAAACAACTAAATATCATATTTTCAATTTCTATATATATAAACACATATATTTATACGAACTACGCTAAAAACTTTTTTAAAGTTAATTTACGCCTACAAAACCTAAACTTGATATGTATATTTCATAGATTTTTAAAAAATTTAAATATCATTTATTCTATATAACACAGTCTAATTATTTTAATAAAAATTAAATTAAATATTTTATAAAATTAATATTATATTATTAAAACTATATTATTATAATAAATAGGTATGTCTAATAGGTATCACGACAATTTCTAAAGGTTAAAGATATGTCTAATTATACAAATAAACTACCTAATAGGCCTTATAATGACATATTTTAAATAGGTCAGTGCACAAAATATTGGCAAGTAACCTAACAAATTTACACCCCTACCCGCAAAATGAAATGATGTTATGAAAAAATTAACTTGAAATATATGTGATAGGATAAATGATGTCTTATAGCACATGGATCAATTGTGATCCGACAGTAAAGATATAAATTTTACTTAATTGCTGCTAATGATTGAAACTTATAGGTCATGATATGAACTCTACAACAACAATTGAGTTGCACAAAATACTAATTCACATCTATTCTCGCTTTATCAAAATAATGAAACCAAACAGCTAAATAGAAAATTTAGGCCCCTTCTAAATTCTTAAAATATCTTATGTGTGATATTGCATTTTCTCTCCCAATAACCATTTGAGACATGGTCCACAAACTTAGATATAAGAGTAATTTTAATAAATATATCAATTTTCTCATAGTTGTTACTGTGAAACATTTGCATAAGTTAGATATAAAACAAATAAAATGATTATTATAATTAGTGTAATATGTATGGTAACAAAATACTACATACTAGATTAATATATATAGTAATTTAATAATTATATCAAACAATATATTATTTTTAGGGTAACAATATTTTACATATAGTAACAAAATTTTATTTTTTAATAAACCGTAACAATATCAAAATAAATTAATTTAGGTGAAATCGGCATGCTAGAATTTGTTACAAATAAATTATTTCATTATGTTTAGGAAATATTTCATTCTATGTAGAGGTCTATATAATGGGGCATTCTCCACCATTTTAATTCACCTTAGAGACACAACAGGGATATAAACAAGAAGTTAAATCAAGTTTAATGGCTAGATTTTTGCTGGTTCTTTTCCTTGTATCGGGTTATATTTTAAATAATTTGCATTCGTGAAAATTATAATTCGCATTCGTGAAAAATCATGAAATTTACTGTATCAAGATGGAGCAATTTATTTTAATTAAAATTAAAAAATGAAGAGTGTTCAAAGATAAATTATACACACAAAATACATTAAATTAAATTATACTATCAATGAAAGAACAATTTTTCAATACTTTCACTATACATTCCAACACATTCACTCTATCGTAGATACTAACACCATATTTATAATATGTGTGTGAAATAATATCATTCTATGCCATCAATGTCATCACCTCCATGATTACATATTGTTGTTATCTTTAAAATGAAAAGTATGAACATATGTACAATTAATCTAGGTGCCCAAGTCACATGTCTAGGATTAAAAAAATATGTATATATAGCAATGATCATTTATTTTAATGTTGGACATGTTCATGTACAGTGATGACATGTGATCGAAGTTTTATCCCAATTTAGCCACTAAATCTTGACTAGGACAAAATGGGCTTAGAATATTTTGACTTAAATCAGCCTAAAAATTAATGTGTGATCACACACACACATATATTTCTGCATGGCATGTGATTTTTCTTCAATATATTTTTAATATGAAAACATATTTTATGCAGTGGCACTAACAGTAGATGTCGAAGTGAAAGCCCAAAAAAGATGTCGAGTTATATTGAATCCAAGTGGATGTGATCTTTCAGCTTGCAGACAACAGTGTCTAAAATCCTACAATGGAAATGGAGTTTGCACTTCTCGTGGATTAGTGGGAACATATATTTGTAGTTGTTTTTACAATTGTTGATGATTGATTATTGCATTAGGTTCGAATAACGTCTTATTGAAATAATCCCACGTATATAGCATCATCGGAAGTGCATGTAAGCTACCAAAATTGCGGGATATCAATAATAAGATGAAATTTTAAGATATATTATTTTTTATCAAGAATTATACGATATAAATTTGAAAATTCTATGTTGATATTACAAACTCCAATATGTATGCCAAATTGTATTTTTTTACAAATAACCACGATTGATATTTGAAAAACGATAATTCGTGCAATACGTGTTTTAGTTATCTGCTTAGAATCTGTTCTATGATATGTGTAGGAAGGATGCAAGAACATAAAACAATAAAGCAGTAAAAACGCACGAGATGGTAACCCAGTTCGGTTCAAACAACATACTCTGGGGGGATTGCTCCTAAACTTGAAGTTCCGACTGGTACTCCTTAGAAGAGTGTATTAAGGATCTTAAACATACAAGCCTTTCGCCTTATGTCGCCCGTTCTTCACCTCGAACTCTTTCGCTAGTTGAAAGTTATAAGATCCCCTCACAACCGTGACACTAGACTCCCTCTAGCTACCCACGACTTCAACTTACAATCTCTCCCGAGATTGCGTACAAAACAAGAATAAAATTCCCTCACGTGTTTCACTCAAAACACTCAAAACTAGTCTATCACGTTGAACTGTTTAATGAACAACTACTAGTTACAAACGAACACAAACTGATTCTAACACTAGAATCTAAATAAAATATCAGTGGCACCGATTGCTCCTCAATTCGGTCTTCATATAGGCGTCGATCTCCATCCGCCGCCAATATGATAAGTGGTTTGTGGTCTTCCAAACGTGCGTAGATACTTCCCAAGTTTAAGAGGGTTAATTCAGCACCAGATCTACACCACAAGGAAGTAAAATGAATCTATCTTGACCTTCCAAACTGGTTTGGCGCAAGATCTTTCCAACAAGGAAACTGGCATATATAGAGTGTCCCTCGTTCTATTTGGGACATACTCTGGAACAGTTCGCCAACTATTCTTCTTTTCTTGCACAGCGAAAAACAAAACTTCGTGAGACATAGCCAGGCACACATTGTCGAACATATCTCGCCAATTCAACAACACAAATACTTAGTGCATAACTGTGGCACTAACAATCTTCCCTTTTGGCGTTTATGGTCGACAATTATCATCACGATCTGCACAATACTTGAATAAACTTCGCACATAAAAAATATATAAAAAAGAGTGATATATTTAAAAAACTGTTAGGGACAGTTTCAAACACACTCCCCCTGAATCTGAACTGGGAGTGCCTTCATCATGATCAGAGTATTGTTTCGCAGTTAGAACTGCATCACGATAAGATAAAAATGAGCACACACTCAAAGCAGTAGCAAAGGCCATCATTCACCAACATCGTGTCACGGACAAGGTCGCCGGAAGGGAAATCGATGAGGCGCCGACGGCTAGGGCTGTGGGAGAGGAAAAGATTGAAGAAAAATGTAATCTTGATTTGGGTGATCTAGGGTTATTCACGGTAGGTCCGGGTCAGGCGAGCGGGTCGAGCGTTCAAGTTGATGCTCTGGATCGGGTAGTGGATGAGTGAATGATTTGGGCTTGCTTAGTTCGGTTTTCATTTTAAAGAAGGGCCCAACTGTTATTAGCCCAATTATTTTATGTTTGTGTTGTCAAATGTTGGTGTTAGGGTTTTCCTTGTGGTCCCAACCAACCAACTATATTTTATAAGTTTATGAAATGATGAGACAAGAAAAGTATTATCAAATCTGCCTCCTCCACACTTTCTCTAATATTTCCCCCATTTCTTCCTTCATTTCTCTCATTTCTAACATCAAGATTAAATCTTTATTACTGTTCCCATAAGATCCACACACGGTTAGCAAGATAGGAAAGAAAAAGAACAAAAATCGAAGAGATATTACAAGTTCTTTAACATTTGGTATATCAGAGCACAGCTCCTGGGAAATGGCTGAGGGTACCAGGCTTCGTGATCTGCAGGAAACTTAGAAACTCTTGGATCAAGGGTTGTTGGCAGAGGCAAGGAAGAGAGAAGCAGCTGAGATCCAGCTACAAGAGCAAATCACCACTGTTAGTACTGATATGAAGAAATATATGACTGGAGTAGAAGGTAAGATGGATCACCTTGCAAAAACCTTGTGATCTATTCAGCTTCAACTATCAAGCTTGGACAAGGGCAAACAAACAAATGACAGCAGCTCTATTTTGGGAGAACCCCCATCGGTGGGCAGGAGTGAGAGCAACCAACCTATGCCTACTCCAATCAGTCACCATAGAGATGTGGTGGGATTTCAAGGTACACACCATACTTCCCATTTTCCCAAGTTTGATTTCCCACGATTTGATGGTGACCAACCGAGAGCTTGGATCCTGAAATGCCAAAGTTACTTTAGAATGGTACCAAATATTCCTGATGGTCAAATGGTGAATCTAGCCACTATGCATTTTGATGGGAAGGCAGCACAGTGGTATCAAAATTCTTCACTCAGGGAAGATAACCTAACTTGGGATTAGTTCTTGGATATTGTCTCTGCTAGGTTCGAAGAACTGAAAGACACTAAGGTTATTTCAGAATTCAACAAACTAAAGCACACTGGTTCATATTCTGATTATGTGGACAGATTTGAAGAACTAAGGGCTTGTATGCTGCTGATAGGCAAGGGAACTTTTTCTGAAGAATACTTCATTGCCAGTTTTATAAGTGGTTTGGGTGAGGAAATTCAGTCCCTAATACACATGTCCAAACCCACCACTCTCAGTCATGCTATAGAATTGGGGCAGCAGCAGATCATTAATTTAGAAGCAATGTCCAAGAAGTTCAAGGTAACTAACAGGACTAACCCTATCAACAACTTCAGGAGGGATACCAACTGGACACCTCCTGGTCAGAAGATGCAATCCTCCACAAGCAAAGCTCCTTTTAAATTGCTCACAGCTGCTGAAATGTCTGCAAGGAGAGAAAAGGGGTTATGCTATAATTGTGATGAGTTCTTTACCCCTGGTCACAAGTGTAAAAACAAAATTTCATACATGATATTATGTGATGAGGAGGAAACTAATTGTGTGCAGGCTGATCCTATGGGAGATGAGATGGAACCTGCAACAGACCCCACAGTCAATATAGAGGAGGTGTAGATGACTCTAAATACCATATCAGGAGAAGGGGGTACAACTACTATGAGGGTTATTGGATATGTGGGAGAAAAGAGGCTCCATATACTGATAGACTCTGGGAGCACAGTGAGTTTTATCAGAGAGTCCACTGCAGAGGCCCTAGGCTGCAAGACTGAACCTACTAAGCCCATCATGGTTAGGGTTGCAAATGGAAACAGAATGGTAAGCTCTACCCGAGTTATGGGGTTCAAGTGGACTATGCAGGAACACTCTTTCACCTATTCCCCTAGGGTGCTTACCACTGAGGGGTGTGATCTTATTTTAGGGGGTGATTGGCTCAAGTCTTGCACTCCAATCGAGCTGGATTATGAAAAAATGACTTTTACAGTTAGTTGAATGGGAAAAAGAATTAAAGTTCAGGCCCTAACCACTACAGCAGACCTGCAGTACATTAGTGGGCACTCACTCTATCACATGGTCCACTATACTCACCCTTCACCAATAGAAGAAGTGTATTGGATCAGTATGAAGAAGAATGGAACCGCAGACTACGGGCAGCAGCTAAAGAGCCTCCTAGATGAATTTCAAGATGTATTTGAAGAGCCCAAAGGGTTGCCACCCTGCAGAGGGGTGGAACATCATATAACCCTCAAACCTGGTAGCTCTCCTAAACACCAGTACCCTTATAGGGTATCACATGATCAAAAGGATGAAATAGAAAAGATTGTAGATGAACTACTAGCTAATGGGATGATACAACATAGCAGGAGCCCTTTTGCTTCCCCTGTATTGTTGGTAAAGAAGAAGGATGGCACCTGGAGGTTGTGTGTGGATTATAGATATCTTAATGGGCTGACAATCAAGCATGACTACCCCATTCCCCTTATAGATGAACTATTGGATGAGCTACATGGGGCCAGGTACTTTTCTAAGATCGATCTTAGGTTAAGGTATTTTCAGATTCTCATGAGACCTGAACACAGGCACCTGACATCCTTTAATACACACAATGGCCAATATAAGTTTCTACTGATGCCTTTTGGCTTGTGTAATGCCCCAGCTACATTCCAATCCCTAATGAATCAGATTTTCAGACCTCACCTAAGGAAATCTGTGCTGGTCTTTTTTGATGATATATTGGTCTATAGTACTAATTAGGAGGAACACCTGAGTCATTTGAAGGAAGTTCTTACTATCAGAAAAAATAGGCTCTATGCCAAGCAGAGCAAGTGTCATTTTGGGCAAATGAAGATAGAGTACCTGGGACATATAATTTCTGAAAAGGGGGTGGCCACAGACCCCACCAAAATATCCAGTATGACCAACTGGCCAGTCCCCACAAATATCAAGCAACTGAGGGGGTTTCTAGGCCTTACTAGGTATTATAGGAAATTTGTGAAAGGTTATGGGTTGCTCAACAAGCCATTGACCTCACTTCTAAGAAAGGGTGCATTCAAGTGGGATGATGAAGCTACCAGAGCTTTTGAACTTCTGAAGAAGGCCATGACTACCACTCCAGTGCTGGCTTTTCCAGACTTTACCCTGCCATTCATCCTTGAGACAGATGCCAGTGGCATGGGAGTAGGAGCCGTACTCATGCAGAGATAGAGACCTATCTCCTACATGAGCAGAGCTCTATGTGTCAGGAATCAGTCATTATCAGTGTATGAGAGAGAATTCTTAGCAGTCCTAATGGCTGTACAGAAATGGAGACACTATCTACAAGGCCACAAATTCATCATCAGAACAGATCAGCAGGTCTTAAAGCATCTCCTAGATGAGAAAATCATGACACCCATGCAACAGAAATGGATCACTAAGCTGTTAGGTCTGAACTATGAGATTGAGTATAAAAAGGAAAGTGAAAATAGGGCTGCAGATGCTCTTTCAAGGAAACCCTCTGCAGAAGAAGATTGTCTAGCCATTACCACAGTTATGCCAATCTGGGTGCAGCAAGTTTCAGATAGTTATAAAGGGGATCCACAGTTCATCACCACCTTTAAGGACAAACTGAAGGACCCCTCAACTCATCCTGATCTGGAGGTAGTGGGGAATCTTCTAAAATTTAAAGGTAGGATTGTGGTGGGCAATAGAGCTAAGGTGAGGGAACTTCTACTGCAGGAGATGCACAACTCTCCCTATGGGGGTCACTCTGGTATTTTTGGTACCTACATGAGGCTCAAAAGGCTATTCTATTGGCCAAAATTAAAGGAAGATGTTGCCAAATGGGTTAACAGCTGCCCTACTTGCAGTGTCAGCAAATCACAAGGGGGGCTCTACCAGGGATTACTACAGCCTCTACCTATCCCCAGCTAAGCATGGACCCATATTTCTATGGATTTCATTGAGGAGCTACCCAGTTCATACAAGAAGAATGTTATTCTGGTAGTGATAGACCGGTTTACTAACTATAGGCATTTTATTCCCCTATCACATCCCTATACAGCCCAATCAGTGGCCAAGGTGTTCCTAGACACAGTGTATAAGCTTCATGGGCAGCCTATGAGCTTGGTAACAGACAGAGACAAGGTGTTTACGAGTGGGTTCGGGAAGGAGTTGTTCAAGCTAATGGGTACTACCCTAGATATGAGCTCGGCCTATCACCCCCAGACAGATGAGCAAACTGAAAGGCTGAACTAGTGCTTAGAAACTTATCTCCGATGTATGATTCACCAGCAACCCAAACAATGGGCCAAATGGCTACCACTAGCAGAGTTTTGGTACAACACCAACTACCATTCCAGCCTAAAGACTACCCCTTTTCAGGCTCTGTATGGATTCCCACCCCCGCAACATTTACTCCATATCTATTTTCCCTCTATGAACACTAAAGCAAAGGAATTGGTAGCAGAAAGACAACAACTTATCACCGAATTGAAGGCAAACTTGCTAGCTGCTTAGAATCGGATGAAAGTCTACACAGACCAGAAAAGGGTGGAGAGGGAGTTCGAGGTGGGGGACTATGTCTACCTAAAGCTTCAACCCTTTAGGTAGAGCTCTGTAGCTCTGCGCAAGAATGTGAAGCTGGCTGCAAAATACTACGGGCCATACCAAATAACAGAGAGAGTGGGAAAGGTGGCATACCGCCTAGAATTACCTGAGGGGGCTAAAATTCACCCCGTCTTCCACGTCTCCCTGTTGAAGAAGGTGCTAGGGATGGGTGTGACTCCTGCTGCAACCCTCCCCACGCAAGACGAAGAGGGTCTCTTCCTAGTCCTACCGAGTGCATCGCTGGCTGAAAGGGATATATGCCGCCGAGGAGAAAATGTGAACCAGAATTTGGTCTTTTGGGAAGGATTTGAGAAGGAACTGCTCTCGTGGGAGGATACCAAATTTTTGAAGAAGTCATTTCGGAAGATTGATCCTTGTGGGCAAGGATCTTTGAAGGGAGGGTGTATTGTCACGGACAAGGTCACCGGAAGGGAAATCGATGAGGCGCCGACGGCTAGGGCTGTGGGAGAGGGAAAGATTGAAGAAAAATACAATCTTGATTTGGGTGATGTAGGGTTATTCACGGCAGGTCCGGGTCAGGCGAGCGGGTCGAGCGTTCAAGTTGGTGCTCTGGATCGGGTAGTGGATGAGTGAACGATTTGGGCTTGCTTAGTTCGGTTTTCATTTTAAAGAAGGGCCCAACTGTTATTAGCCCAATTATTTTATGTTTGTGTTGTCAAATGTTGGTGTTAGGGTTTTCCTTGTGGTCCCAACCAACCAACTATATATTATGAGTTTATGAAATGATGAGATAAGAAAAGTATTATCAAATCTGTCTCCTCCACACTTTCTCTAATATTTTCCCTCATTTCTTCCTTCGTTTCTCTCATTTCTAACATCAAGATTAAATCTTTATTACTGTTCCCATAAGATCCACACACGGTTAGCAAGATAGGAAAGAAAAAGAACAAAAATCGAAGAGATATTACAAGTTCTTTAACACATCGGCCTTCATGCACTATCCATCCTTCTTCTTCTCCTAAATTTTTGCCAAAAACGACAAAGAACAACCATCAGACCGGAGAGGCAGCAACATCATCAGCATCAGCGGCATCAACATCAGCAATAGCAGGTTCACCAGCAGCTGGGACAGCAGAAGACTCTAGCTTTTGCTTCCTGGTTTTGAAGTCTGAATGGACTTGCTCAGGAACACCACTTCACACTCTAGAGACTTTATATGTCTGTCAAGGAAAGAAAATGTGACAAAAAAAGATGCAGCAGATCAGAGGCTGCGCTACAGGTGCATAAAAATCATTGGCAGAGACCACATCATGCTCGGCCGTGATTATGCTGAAGATAAGGCCAGGATAACCAACAGGTTGCTGAGCACGAGTTGATTCAGTATGAGCAAATGCATTCTCAAAAATTATCAGACCAAGGTTAACCTCTCTTCGAGGCCCTACTGAAAAAAGCAACAAAGCCATAGGCTGGCCCACAGTAGAATGGTGGGTACTGGGCAACCAGTTCCGAATAGCTATCTTATGGAGGATCAAATACTTCACACTTAAGTCAGAAGCAAGTAATACACGGCCAGACGTCCAAGCACAACGACTTTCCCCAGTCAACTCAGACACCACCTCATTCAAATCAAAAATCTAGGCTGGCACAACCACATTCTCGTGACGTAAAAATGCATTGATCACAGCAGGGAAAAAAACAATCCAATGACCCCGCACAAAAACTGAAAAAGCATGCTCATAGGAAGCATCACACATGCGATTGGACAAATTGGCATAAAATTCATGTACAACAGCAGTAATGAATGGAGGTGCAGAGTAAGCAGACTTTTCCAAATGAAGATCATGCAATAGGCTATCAACACCCGTTCCCTCTATATCAGACTTAATCAAGCAATGCTCGGAAACTAACGAGCGACCAGCAACAATCTTGAATTGGGATTGATGAAAAGCAGAGAGGAACTTACTAGAATCAAAGGCCTCCAAATCGGAATCTGATCTATCCGGGACAGACTCATGGACATTCTCTGCTACTTCATCAAAGGGGGAAGGAGCTCTGGATTGCTTCATCAGTGGGCAACGATGTCCCGACATCAACCCAATCCTCTGCTCAGACACACTTCGCGTAACGCGGTGATTAGGAACAACATCAGGCTTCTTAGCCAAAGCCTTTTTCCCAGAGGGCTTCACCGATTTGGGGGGTTTTTGATGAAGACCCTTTCTTGGCAACAACTTTCTTCGATTTGGAAGGAGATACCTTCTTTGCAACAAATTTTTTGATTTCAACTGGGCAATAGGTGTGTCATCTTCATCATCAGACACCGGAGGGGTGATTGGGTCATCTCTTAATTCCATCTTGCGTTTGGACCCGCGAGTTTTGGAGGAGGTAGCCTTAGGAGGTGGTTGAGGTGGGACAGAAACATCCTCAAGAACAGGAGAATCTTCATCTAGGAAGGAGATATCAACATCATCATCACCCTGACCTTGATCAAGTGTTTTATCGGCAGCACGAGGTGACACTTCACCAAGTGGAACTTGAACAGTGATAATGGGCGTGTCACTAAACACAGGGGCAGCAGCAAGAAGAGACGGAGCTTGAACAAACTTTAGAGCATCAAAAGATACAGCAAATTCCTCAATTGAGGTAGACTCTTCACCAACAGCAGGGGCGGCAGCAACATCTTTATCAGGGGCCAAGAAGACTTCAGAACCTCCAACATTTTCTATCACGGCCGCATTTATAGGATCCACGGTTTCTGCAGTCACCATGGGCGGAGAAGATGGCTCTTCAGAAACCCTAGAGGAGAGTTGAACAGTGAGATCTGTCTCAGACACAGACATAGGTGGTGAAGGAGCAGGAAGTTCATGAGAATTCAGAGCAGAAAATAGCTTATAGCTGATCACAAGCTGGGGCTCCTCGGGCTCATAAACATCTTCCGGGGTCACAACATCATGTTGTGAAGAGAGTATGCTGAAGCGCATCCTGAATAATCAATGGGCTACTGGGTCTGTTGAGACTCAAAAAAGACACATACCAAGAGCAGAAGAATATCGGCAGGAACATCAGTTCTTCCCTGCAAGCTTGTGAAGTATTGAGCATTGAGTCGTAGGCTTCAGACTCAGAGGCTAATATGTCAGGCACATCCTCTGGCACATTTTAAGTATCATCATCAGAGAAAAAAGAAGCTCGAGCATTCTTCATCAACAGTCTGCGAGGTCCAGAGACCAAGACCAATATCTGCTCGGACTGACTCTGAGTGACATGACTACAAGCAGTAACAACAAAAAGCAAAGGAGTAGCATAGACTGATTTATCCAAATGTAAATCATGCAATAATTCCACCACACCAGTTTCCTCAACGATAGACTGAACCAACCATCCTTCAGAAACAAGAGAACGACCAACCACCAGCTTGTAAAGGCCTTGATGAAAGGCAGATAAAAACAAACTTGAATCAAAAGATTCAGATTCAGAAGCAGAACTGTCTGAGACATCCGCAGGCACATCATCTACCACTTCAACAGAATGGGATGAAGCTCAAGCATTCTTCATCAGCAGACTTGGACTTTACTCGAGTCTGCAATTGAGATATGAATCTCATCTTTATCAGAGTTCTGCTTAGCATCAGCAGAATCAACCTGGTGCTTAGAGGCAGAAGGGGATTCCTCTGGTGCATCAAGCAATTGAAGCTTGCGCTTCACACCACGGGACTTGGAAGACGTCCTTCCTTGTTCCAAAAGAGGTGGAATAGATTCAGCATCAGGTGAGGAATCATTTTCCACAACAGCAATTTCATCCCCCTTAATATCATCAACTTCAATTCTCTCTTCTTTTACCTGAGCAAAAGTAGGAGCATCAACATCAGAGGTCTTCGGTGAGGCTTCTCCCAACGAAACATGGATCGTAACCACCGGAGTATCCATCAGGGCGGTTGCGGCAGAGACAGATACTTGCACAGAAACAAAAGTCATTGCAACAATTGATGCAGCAAATTCTTCAATAATAGAGAGAGTAAGACTGAAAGCAACGACAATTGTCAATTCCAGTGATGCAGGATCCATCAACAAAGGTGAGGAAGAAATATCGGAAACCCTAGATTGAGGTGGGGATTCCGGAACTGTAATAGAAACTGACTCAGACAGAGTCACATACATCTCAGGAGCATTGCAAGGCACAAATGTAGGGACTTCAGTAGGCTCAGATACATCATCACTGCTGGAAACGATGGCAGTGGAAACAGATGTAGAGAACACAAGTGATTTTTCTCCAAGAGCCACACAATTTGAACAAGGAAATAATTAGATTAATTTCCATAATTAGGGATCACTTTCCTTGTCAAACCCACTCTGCACGTCTTTGAGCAGGGCACGAGAATCGACGGCCCACTATACAATGAGATAAAAGAAAATTGCTACAAACTGTTCTTGAATCTGTCAAGCACACATGGAGGCACACATCACACAGGACCATGAAACACTTGGTCACTTTGTTTTCTCTGTACATACATCACTGACCAAGACTGTACAGAGATACTTCTCACAAAGGAAAAGTTTAGAGAACACAAAGACCCAATGAGGATCTAAGTGTTTCAAACCTTCCACAATCATGTGCCTTAGTGAGAATATCCGCAAGTTGAGCATTTGTTCCAATGTACTCAATCAAAAAAGATCTATCTTTAACCAGTTCACGAATGAAGTGGTGGCGAATATCTCTATGCTTTGTTCGAAAGTGCTGAACATGATTCTTCGAAATATTTAGGGCACGCATATTGTCACTGAATATGGTAAGAATAGACTGTGGCACACCATAATCAACCAGCATCTGCTTCATCCATAAAAGTTGTGTACACCAACTTTCAACTGCAATATATTCTTCTTTGGTAGTAGATAACGAAATGGAATTATGTTTCTTACAAACTAAGAAACCATGTTGTTTCTAAGGAAGAAACGTCCTCCTTAAGTACTCTTCTGAAACATGTCCACCATTCTGTCTGACACAGATCCAAAGACAATATCGACATACCAAGCTCGTGGAGCTTGTTTGAGACTCTAAATTATATTTTTCAGTTTGTACACAAACTCAGGTTGGCTAACAAACTTATCTTGTTTCTGAGGCCTTGCTTCAGTTAGGTCTCTGTTTTTAGAACTGTCCGGTACAGATGTAGGAACATGGATAGTACCATCAAGGCTCTCATCATCAATCTGGACAGCAGGTTCTTCTAGATCATCAACAACTGGATGGTTTTTAAGAGCATCATTGCTCACAGATATTGGTTCAGTCCGATTACAGTCTTCACTTCTGTTAGGCACAGAAACAGGCACACTTCCAGTAACTTCTTCAAACCTGGAACAGTCATCTTCAACAAGAACAATTGACGATTCTTGATCACTGATGTGGCTAAGATTTTCATGCCACGAGTTTGCTTCATTTAGTTGAGATCTGAAGCACATTTCCTTCATGTTGAAAAGATAGCAAATTGTCTCGTGATCTGTCCCTGACCATCAGCAGAACACTTTATTTGTTCTTAACAAAACATTTGTCTCTATTGAAATGCACCAAGAGACCTTGGTCACACAGCTGACTAATGCTAATTAGATTAGCCTTTAGTCCTTCTATAAGCAGCACGTTCTCCAGGTTGGGCAATCCATGCACATTGAGACATCCATGGCCAAGAACTCTACCTTTAACACCATCTCTAAAGGTAACCGTTTGATATGAGCAATCTTTTTGAATGTTGCTCAGCATGCTAGCATCTCTAGTCATATGTCGAGAGCATCCGCTATCAAAGTACCAGCTACTTTTTGCATGCATATTGAGGGCAGTATGAACCACATAATTTCTGTGGTTGTTCCTGGATCTGTTCCAGACATTTCTTTTGGGAAACTGATCAGATTCTGCAAAACTCCTTCTTTTCATTCTTCGGAGGTCATTGATAAAGTTTCTGCAATGTGGTCGAATGTGACCAGGTTTCTCACAGTAATGACACATAACACGTGTCTTTTGAGGAGACTTCCTTCTTTGCTGCTTGTTTTTTAGCTCAGCTCTCGGTTCTGGAACTGTTGAATCTTTTGTTCCAGAGGACTGTCCTTGACAGAATCCGCCATAAGTATGACCACCATTGTATCCAAGCCCAGTATGATCCTGAGGGCTCTTTCCCTTGGAGAGAATCTCATCCAGTTGAGATGATCCAGAGTTCATCATCTTCACAAGCTTCTTCAGATGTTGAAGCTCACGAGTTTGAGAGAGACTGTTGTTTCTGGACTGCAGCAAGTCACTTTCTACTTCCTTGAGATGAATAGCAAGACTATCTCTTTCTTTTAAGAGATCGGCATTCTCTTTCATCAGCCCCTCATTGGCTTGAGCCACCATGATCCAACTGGAATACAATTTTTTAAACGCCTTCATAGCTGATTCATCAGTAAATTCTTCATCATCACTACATTCTGAAATTTTCTCGACCTCATTGTCAGAAACAAATGCTGGCACAGATGCTTTGACAGAGTGTGTCATGAAAGCAATATGATTTCTTACATATTCTTCATCAATTCCACTATCATCAGAATCATCACTTATACTTAAGGTAGAACAGAATGACTTGTTTTTTCTTTTTAGAGTATTAGCACACTCGGCTTGGTAATGACCAAAACCACCGCACTCTCTACACTTGACTTCCTTATGTCTGTCTTCATTTGACTTCTCATCCTTGGTTCTTCGAGGTTTAGAGAACCTATTATTAACAGAATTATTTTGAGATGACTTCTCAAAACTTCTTGTAAACTTGGTGAAGGTTTTAGATAGCATAGCAATCGATTCTGCTAGGTCAGTTCTGTCAGGGACGTCGCCAGAGATATTAGTACCAGAACTTGTCTGAAAAGCAATGCTTTTCTTCTGCACTGTTCCTTCATCTGTCAAGCCCATTTCAAAGGTTCGAAGGGACCCCATCAGTTCTTGCAGCTTCATCTTGCTCACATCTTTGACCTCTTCAATAGCCGTGACTTTGTATGTGAATCTCTTGGGAAGAGAACGAAGAACTTTTCGAACAAGATTTTTTTTCAGAAATAGCATCACCCAAGGCAAAGCTCTCATTGGCATTGTCACAAATTTTGGCATTGAAATCGGCAAGCTTTTCCCTTTCGTCCATACGGAGGTTCTCAAATCTGGTGGTGAGAAGTTGCATGCGAGATGCACGAACACTATGTGTTCCTTCGAACATGGTCTGCAGGGTATCCCATGCATCCTTGGCCTTGTCACAGGTGGAGATAAGCTTGAAGAAATTCATGTCAACAGTAGAGAATATGGCATTCATGGCTTTAACATTTAACCCCATGATCTGATAATCAGCATCGTCAAATTCTTCTTCTGGCTTCAGCACCACTTTGCCTTTCTCGTCCGTCTTTGTGGGAGGCTTCCACCCTTCAGTCACCATTTTCCAGGCATGCTGATCAATTGAGCAAATGAAAGCTGTCATTCTAGCTTTCGAATAGGCTTAGTTGTTGCCATCAAGGAGCGGAGGTCTGACGCGCGGTCGTTTCGCGCTCAAAAATATATTTGTAAACTCCTGTGCCCACAACGAGCGTAGCTAGCCAATGAGAATGGGTCGATCCCAGAGAGAGCTATTGTGATTCTATGTTCAAGTAACCAATCACAAATGGGGGTTTTGGTGTTGTCACTACACTGAATTTAAATCTGTAAAAGTAACTAAAGAAAATATCAAATAACAAAAGGTTCTGGCATTTGAATTAGAATTTGATTTAAACATAAAACAACTCGATCATGGGCACACCGATTTTCATACATGATAGGTCATCTAGTTATGGTGAACGGATTCCTCTCTGCGTCTCCTCATCCATCATTTCATTTTAGGTTTAAAAGTGATTCCTCTTCGATTAAACCCGTAACCAGTTACCCACCTCCCGATTCCTCTAAGAGATATAAGCAAACAAGCAGCAGTGTGTCCTAGACGGACCCAGATCTGTTGCGTTCAACTGATTCCTCTTGTGCCCACAACACCCCCATTAATTCCCTTATTACTATATGAACCAACACACAGTCACGATTCGCCAATTCAGTTAATAGTGGTATGCCTCTTTACCTAACGAGTGATCAGCCACATTGGGCACTTTAGACACACACTCACGTGGAACAAGGCACAAGAATTAACGGAAACTAATCATGCATTATTATGTCCATTTTGGCCTCACGAGTCCAGATTTATGCTCAAACCAATTTCATTGTTCAAATGCCAGAATTAAAGATCTAGCCGAGAAGACTAGACATAATTAAAACTGCAGAATTTTAAAGACATCAAATTAAATAAGAACTTACTGAATTAATTAAGCTAAAAAACTCGACCCCAACATCGATGAACATGAACATAACCTAAGTCCCGAAGGTTTAAGACCTTTCAGATTGTTTTAGCTGCCTAAGCAGCGTACTAAAAGTAAAAATGCAGAAATTTAAATGTGAAAATGTTTCTGACTGTCTAAAAAACTCCTTGTTTCCAGAGACTAAACTTGTTTAAATAACTACATTTCCGATTGGAGTTTTCCCCGCAGGCGGGGGTCTTCTGCTGAAATTCCGGAACGGCGTGCCCTCTCTGACCTTGACTGGATAAGCTTCAGCTTTAACAAATCCCTATTTTTTAGGGATTGTTCTTATCTTCTTTGATTGAGCTTATCTCTTCGGATGAGCTCATTCTTTTGTTGCAGCGCCTTCTAGGAGTCCAGCTTAGCTCCAACTCTCATTCGGATATGTAGCTATCTTCCACAAGCTTCCTTTTAACTGAATCTCGAGTTTCACTGGAATGCCCATTCTGACCTGTGGTCGAGTCTGTGCGAGTACTGTGGGCACGGCATTATCTATCAGTTCCATCCGTATCTGATATGCCCACTTCATCTAACGAATTTGGGATGGATACTGAAGAAGTCCCCTGTGTCTCTGATGAACATATGTGCGAGGTAAACGTGAATATTTGGGCATAAAATGCCCCTTCCGCTAGACTCGACTCTTGGAATGCCCTTTGACCGCAACCTGGTTCTTTTCGACTCAAAACACACTGAAAATGACATTTATAGAGGATAAAATGGCCATAAAAACACGAAATAAATGGACTTATCACACCCACACACTTTAAGCATGATTGTCCTCAAGCGTGGGGTGCAACGCATCCAGAAAAACAAAAGAAAAGAAAAGGAGAAAAGAGACAGACTCAAGACACAAGCATGCAAACTGTTACTCAGTGTGGGCACATCAGAAATAATCAAACAAAAATGCAAAGTTTCAGCATACCTAAAATAGGTCAAAAATGAGTATTAGCTTGGTGTTCCTCACAGACTCTCTTCACTCAGTGTATACTTTCATTTCGGCTGTAATTCTATGCAAATTGGTCCCATAAGTTTGCCAAAGTTCTGCTGTTCATTCTCCAGAAACCATGATGCATTAGTATCAATAGGGCTTTTTAGGCTACAGTTGGGTATTTTAAGTGGGAGGGGTTTTTTATTGATTGTACAGACCCCTCCCCAGCTCCTTTCTATTCACTACCCTCCTGTGCCCTGTTCAGGCACTGAATCTTTCTTATTTTTGGGCATTCTAAACACTTAGAACTCGGGGGATTTTTATTCAGACTCTTTTTTTTTCTAATCACTTTTTTTAATCTTTCCCCCTATCCTTTCTGGCCCTTCATATATATGCCTTCCCAGAAACAACTCTATCTTACCCATTTTTCTTTTCAGGTTTTACAATGCCTCGGGCTAAGTATAAACCATCCCAGAACAAGATCGCCCAGGGCATTTCACAGGCTCAAAAGGGGGTGCAAGGGCTGTGTCATTGGTGGGAGTTATTTATTTAAGTGGCTCAGCAAAACATGGCCTATCTCATCTACATGTGCATCAATAATTCCAAGAGTTCAACACAGAACAGAGGCAAATTCTAGAACATCATAAGCACAGAATTATTCACACTCATGAATGAAAGAAAACTATAAAATTGAAGCAGTCTCACAGGGCATGCTAAAACTCGTTCATCATCCCTATCTTAATTGGGCATGCTGATTTTTCTGTAAAGCAATTAAAGTTAGATCATTACGTGAAATGCCCACACAGACTCACAGAATAGCATGCTTTGACTCAACTACCCACCTACACACTTTGCAACTTGCAAAGTGTGGACACAGACTCTATAACGCCCCGGTCCCGGGAGAAGGGCAGGGGACCGGTGCGCTACTTGGGGGAAGGGGGAAGGGGTTGTTGAACAGAAGCAATCAAAGAAATAGGGTTAGTGCCCTAAAAATTTGGGCAGCATAACCTCTATAAATGGATCAATCTACGCTTTTAAAGCGTATGAAATGACTCAAACCAGATACCATGACTCTTAGGATGAATCCAACAAAGAATAACAAAGGCAAACTTCAATGTAAATAATAACAGTTCAAACGTTAACTGTTAATAGGTTAGGTATGAAAAAGGCTAGACTGATGTCTGTCCAAATACTTGAAGTAAAGAGATGCCAGGCTCCCGCCTGTCGTGAAAGCAATATAAAGCCAAGCTTTTGCCTTGACATGGAAAACAATGTAAAGCCAGGATTGCGCCTGTCTGAATAAGGAAAGTAAATAAATGCCAGGCTTTCGCCTGTCAGGAATGGAAAGTAAACGGGATTCGGAGAACCGAACACTCCGTAACAATAATCAGAGTAAGCGGAAAGAACGTAGTGCATTTATTCAGACTCAAAAGGAAGCATGTTCTCAGTTAGACTCCATAGCGAAAAAGGAAACATATACATCAAACAATAGCCATTGAACCTTAGCACAGTCCTCCGCCATCGCGCAGCTCATCCTGAAAATATTTGAAAAGATTTTGGGCGTGAGTACTAATGCGCTCAGTAGGTACTTTTGAGAAAAATCTTCACAATCATTTTATAAAACAGAATATCCAATCATATTTTAAGCATATCATGGAAAGCTTTTAAAACAGAAAATTTGTGAATTCCATGTATACAAAATCATTTTATTTTCATCATTGCGCGCCACTCTCCCCTAGAACGCTTACGGTGAGTCGGTTCATGTACACAACCCGGCTGCTTAAGGATGGACACTGCCCTGTTTGCTTGGGGCTCGATATCGTGAACCATTGTAGTTTCGTCACCAAAAACAGTAGTAAGACTTACATAAGTCAGGAGAGCACATCAAATACAATCATGAGTTGGATATTCAATCACTTTCATTTTATAAATATCAGGGCTTAATAACCCAAAAATACATTTTTATATAAAAAAAACCCACCCGATAATCAGATCTGAAATAGCTAGATCTAGATTCTGATTCTGGTCTCAACTAGAAGTCTCCTTCTTCTGTGCCTACAAGATTATCCGACAACTTAGTTTCCATGAAAGACTACCATTAGGTCAAAATCTAACTTTTCTTAGCCATGAAGTAAATATTATAATATTTACAATCTTAATACGCAGCACCCAGGTCATCAAAATATTTTGACTCTTAAGGGAACTTTACTCAGGGCATTTTTATAAAGAAAAATCCTTTTGGAAGTTTTGGCATACGGGGTGGTCAAACCCGTATCCTAAAATTAACTTGGTACAAATAAATTCATACCGCAAGATCTGCCCATTGGAAAAATATGAAACTTAAAATAAAAATACTATATTTTGACACGGAACAACTTTTGAGCTTAAAAATACGATAGGGCTATCCACGAAGGATAGATCTGAAAAAGACTATAATTTAATAATTGGATACCCAAAATATACCCGAAATTAAAAAGTGACAACATGGAAAATCTATATAAATATACATAGAACATAAAACCCTAAAGACACTTTTTGATTCGATGACCCGAAAGAGTCACCGATTTGAAAGGTGGTGGCGACTTTTGGCGGCGGTCACGATGATTTTCCATCGTGATCGTCCGTCGTGTCATCATTTCAATCACGTATTCGTGATCTATGCGTTGACACCTTCAAAATGACTATTTCGGAAATGAAATAGGAAACTAGAGTCGTACCTTCTCTAGAAGCTGCTCGGCATTTCGATTTTGAAAATGAATCAAAATGAAACCTTAACCTCCTATTTATAGAAGAAAAATAAATAGGATAATAACAAATAAAAGAAAGAGGATAATGATGAAAAAAGAATAGCATAATTACGAATAGGATAATATTTCGAAAAAGAAATTGGATAATGACGGATGTGCCTTAGTTATCCAAATCTATTACATTTCACCCTAAAATTTGTGCCAAGTGTTCATTTGAACTCGAAATTGAAAAATTCAAAGTTTGGCACGATGCTTGAAAATTTTTCTATCAACCCGAGAAAAATATCAGAACATATTTTTAAAGTAATTTTTGACCAAATTAAATTTTAATAGATGTCCCTGGCTGCGGTTTTCCTTTATTTGAATCCTTTAAGGACCCAACTTATTTTCTAACTTACCAGAGGGTAACATAAGTTGAATAAAACCTTCTAAAATATTTCGGGGTACTATATTCTACCCTCCTTATTAAAAATTTCGTCCCGAAATTTGCGTACCTCTATAGGGTAAATGAGGATACAACTCCTTGATTCTGCTTTCATGCTCCCAGGTAGCTTTCTCTTTCCCATGGTTATTCTATAAGACTTTCACGAGTGACATCTGCTTGTTCCATAATTCTTGGACCCGTCGGTCAAGAATAGCCTCTGGTCTTTCCTCATTAGATAAATCCTGGTTCAGGACTATCTCCTCATTCTTTTTAACATGCTTAGGATGCAACTTACACTTCCTCAACATTAAGACATCAATCACATTATGAACCTTAGCTAGAATTAGCAATACAACTAGTTTATAAGCTACCTCCTCATTCCTAGCTAAAATACAATTTATCTTGAGTTGCAAATCTTACTAAGACGTATACTCTGCCTTGGTCCACTTTAACATGATGCGCATAACTCTTCATACGTTCTTCTCTGCATCATTCTTCGAATATTCTTTAGCATCATCCTTTAAGTCGAGAAGAGAGAGAGAGAGAGAGAGAGAGAGAATAGATATCGATCTACGTGAATCAAAGCATATTATCTAGCTCGATTATCGTATACGTCACGCTGAACTTGAGACATCCAGTCTTGCACTTGTCCTTGCTCCTTGATCAAAAACGTATAAAAGTAGATGTAGCGAGAACGGATCTATCTATCACGATTCTTCATAGACATTCAAAATTCTCCTAACATGCTCCTCAAATGCGCATATACACGCGAACGGCATTTCCTAAAAATCCATATAACTCAAGCCATCTAAAAGAATATACTTATCCACTCTAAGTTCTTTCTACGTTCAAGTCTACAAGACACTGCATAATTGTTCCCACCTTCTTAGTCAATCTGTTCTTTAGATTCTCGGTTGAACCGGAATCCAGATGTCCCAGACATCCCATTAAAACCATAGGTGAATCATGGCCTTACCGTGAACCCTCTTTCATGTAGGATTAAATCCAAACATGACATAACACATTCTTTTGAAATTTCACATCATAACAAATTGACACATTTCAGTGGAACCAATCCATGTGGGCTCATAATCCTGAACGTGGAAAAAAAAACTTAATCAATCTATGTTCCACAAGAATCTTAACAATCATCAACTTAAAATCCAATCTATGTGAATAAATCACAACTAGCTATGTTTATCTACATTCTCAATCAAATCATTCTATGTTCACCTTACATCTGCATAAGCATTCTAGGTTTCTATTACTTTAACATTCTCACATTCCAATCACTTATGCATTATCATATTTCTAATCATAGGGCATTGATTGCTATCATCATACTTTCTTTCGGAACATATCATGGACATATAGTCCCATTTAAAACATCATATTTCATTTCAAACATAATGGACACATAGTCCCATTCAAAATAATTATTCAATACCATATGGGCATAACGTCCCAAAATTTTACCATCATGGAAAAGAGTCCCTTTCATTCATAACCATCATCATATGGACACATAGTCCCAAAATGATACCATTATCCCATCGAAACCTTCATTGGCGCGACTTTTCATAAATACCATCAATGTGGAGAATGGTCCTTATCCACATTTCTTTTTGAAATGAGTAAACATAATTGAATCTCAAAAACATTTTAACTCACGTACCTTTCTTTTTGAAGCAGATGAGTGTGGTGCAAGCGACGTGCTAGGCTATCAGGCAATCAATTAAGAGACTATACTGAGAACTAGACTCAATCAATAATATGACAGGCCTACAGAGTTGCAGCCTGCTCTGATACCACTCTGTAACGCCCAGATCCCGGGAGAAGGACAGGGGACCGGTGCGCTACTGGGTGGAAGGGGGAAGGGGTTGTTGAACAGAAGCAATCAAAGAAATAGGGTTAGTGTCCTAAAAATTTGGGCAGCATAACCTCTATAAATGGATCAATCCACGCTTTTAAAGCGTATGAAATGACTCAAACCAGATACCATGACTCTTAGGATGAATCCAACATAGAATAACAAAGGCAAACTTCAATGTAAATAATAACAGTTCAAAGGTTAACTATTAATAGGTTAGGCATGAAAAAGGCTAGACTGATGTCTGTCCAAATACTTGAAGTAAAGAGATGCCAGGCTCCCGCCTGTCGTGAAAGCAATATAAAGCTAAGCTTTTACCTTGACATGGAAAACAATGTAAAGCCAGGATTGCGCCTGTCTGAATAAGGAAAGTAAATAAATGCCAGGCTTTCGCCTGTCAAGAACGGAAAGTAAACAGGATTCGGAGAACCGAACACTCCGTAACAATAATCAGAGTAAGCGGAAAGAACGTAGTGCATTTATTCAGACTCAAAAGGAAGCATGTTCTCAGTTAGACTCCATAGCGAAAAAGGAAACATATACATCAAACAATAGCCCTTCAACCTTAGCATAGTCATCCGCCATCCCGCAGCTCATCCTGAAAATATTTGAAAAGATTTTGGGCGTGAGTACTAATGCGCTCAGTAGGTACTTTTGAGAAAAATCTTCACAATCATTTTATAAAACAAAATATCCAATCATATTTTAAGCATATCATGGAAAGCTTTTAAAACAGAAAATTTGTGAATTCCATGTATACAAATCATTTTATTTCCATCATTGCGCGCCACTCTCCCCTAGAACGCTTACGGTGAGTCGGTTCGTGTACACAACCCGGCTGCTTAAGGTTGGACACTGCCCTGTTTGCTTGGGGCTCGATATCGTGAACCATTGTAGTTTCGTCACCAAAAACAGTAGTAAGACTTACATAAGTCAGGAGAGCACATCAAATACAGTCATGAGTTGGATATTCAATCAATTTCATTTTATAAATATCAGGGCTTAATAACCCAAAAATACATTTTTATATAATAAAAACCCACCTGATAATCAGATCTGAAATAGCTAGATCTAGATTCTGATTCTGGTCTCAACTAGAAGTCTCCTTCTTCTGTGCCTACAAGATTATCCGACAACTTAGTTTCGATGAAAGACTACCATTAGGTCAAAATCTAACTTTTCTTAGCCATGAAGTAAATATTATAATATTTACAATCTTAATACGCAGCACCCAGGTCATCAAAATATTTTGACTCTTAAGCGAACTTTACTCAGGGCATTTTTATAAAGAAAAACCCTTTTGGAAGTTTTGGCATACGGGGTGGTCAAACCCGTATCCTAAAATTAACTCAGTACAAATAAATTCATACCGCAAGATCTGCCCATTGGAAAAATATGAAACTTTAAATAAAAATACTATATTTTGACACGGAACAACTTTTGAGCTTAAAAATACGATAGGGCTATCCACGAAGGATAGATCTGAAAAAGACTACAATTTAATAATTGGATACCCAAAATATACCCGAAATTAAAAAGTGACAACATGGAAAATCTATATAAATATACATAGAACATAAAACCCTAAAGACACTTTTTGATTCGATGACCCGAAAGAGTCACCGATTTGAAAGGTGGTGGCGACTTTTGGCGGCGGTCACGATGATTTTCCATCGTGATCGTCCGTCGTGTCATCATTTCAATCACGTATTCGTGATCTATGCGTTGACACCTTCAAAATGACTATTTCGGAAATGAAATAGGAAACTAGAGTCGTACCTTCTCTAGAAGCTGCTCGGCATTTCGATTTTGAAAATGAATGAAAAATGAAACCTTAACCTCCTATTTATAGAAGAAAAATAAATAGGATAATAACAAATAAAAGAAAGAGGATAATGATGGAATAAGATAATGATGGAAAAAGAATAGCATAATTACGAATAGGATAATATTTCGAAAAAGAAATTGGATAATGACGGATGTGCCTTAGTTATCCAAATCTATTACCTCTCACCCTAAAATTTGTGCCAAGTGTTCATTTGAACTCGAAATTGAAAAATTCAAAGTTTGGCACGATGCTTGAAAATTTTTCTATCAACCCGAGAAAAATATCAGAACATATTTTTAAAGCAATTTTTGACCAAATTAAATTTTAATAAATGTCCCTGGCTGCGATTTTCCTTTATTTGAATCCTTTAAGGACCCAACTTATTTTCTAACTTACCAGAGGGTAACATAAGTTGAATAAAACCTTCTAAAATATTTCGGGGTACTACAGACTCAAACAACAAAAACAAAGAAAATAGAAGAACCACAAAAACAAAACAAAACAAAACCTAATCTAAAGGTTAGAAAGAACCAGGTCAATCGGTTGCAGGCGTTGGGTAGGAGAACCCAACATGCTTGAAATAGGCCTTCAGGGCTGCTTCGATTCGGGTCAGTTTCTCATTGGTCTGGAATTGGGCATTCTCGATCAACTCAAGTGTCCTCATGATCACTGCGACTGGGTGCTCCTTCTGCGGTGCCTTCCCTGCTGGTGGTTTCTTCGATGTACCTGCCATAGCTAAAAGCATGCTCGATGGGTCTGCCCCCGACACAAAGAAAACAGGCTTTCCATCCTCATCGTCAACCACATCTTACATTCTTCTCAAACAGTTAAGATCAAAATACTCACAGGGAAGGGGCGTCAAATCAGTATCTTGCAAATCAAGGAGCCTATATCTAATCGCAATCTGGGTGATCAATTGGGCACAAGAGATACGATGCCTAGAGTGTGTTTTAATTTCCCGAAAGTGTGCAATGACCACAGAACCAAAATTGATTTTAATTTTATGAACCCTGCACCATAAAATAAACAGCTCTTGATTGGTGATTGAATTAGAGCTATCCTTACGGCCGAAAAAATTGTAGGCCAACACCCTATGGCAGAATCTCAAAGCATCATTATTTAAACAATATCCCTTTATAGATCCGCTTTGAAAAACAGATCCATCCCCAATATCTACCCATTTTGCATCGACTCCTTCTGCAGAGTCGGGCACTATAGTCACGGCATCGACATACTCCTCCTCCAAGTATGTCACGATGCCCAGCAACATATTCAAGTCATCAGCAGACACAGAGTAACTTCTACCCATCAGTTTAAAAGATAAAACCCTATTGGATGTAGCAGGCTTGTTCACAACTTGAATTTTCAAGTTTTGGACAAAATCACGAGACAAAGACGGAAAAATAACACATTCCATATCTAGAAAGCATTCCCAACCAATTGCAGAAAACAAAGCCCTTACCTCCTGCTCTATACCAAGAGCTGCAAGCGTCTCACGGTGCACTCCTTTTGAGTTGATGATACCCCTGACTGGTGGCGGGCCACTGCTGGGCTTACTTGGTGTGAGGCTCCCCACCCCGCTGCCTCTTTTAGGCACAGGGACTGAAGTGCCTTCTTCAGTCTTCCTTTTTCGTGAAGAGGCCTCTCCAGCCAGCTTGGCTCCGGCTTTCACACTAACAGTTTCCCCACCCTTTGCCTGGGTGAGGAGTCCTCTGAGGGCTCTTCAGAGCTTGCTTGTGTTTGGGAGGGCGCACTGGGTTCCTGCTGCTCCTTCTCTTCTTCGGTATCCCCTTGCTGGGACACCTTTGGCTCGGTTGGCTCTGGAATGGGCTCTCCAACCTTCCTTTTTCCTTTTGCTATCTCCAGTGCCCACTTCTTGATATCAGCGGGTGCCTCGTCCTCCTCCTCGAACAGTGGTATCGTCTCCGGTGGGGCTTCAACTTCAATGTCTTCTATTTCAGTCAAGTATTTATCCAGCTCAATATCTCTGTCTCCTTCCTCTTTAACTCCTTCTTGTCCTTCGACTTCCTCTCCTTCCTCGTCATCTTTCTCATCCTCGATCTCCACCGATGGCACAGGGGTCAGAGCCTTAACTGGCTGTTTAGCTTTCTTCTTTTCAGCCACTTTTTTAGACTTTGGCACAGGCTCTTCAGTAGATTCTTCTTCCTGCATGCCCTCTGCAGTCGCCTCATCAGCTTGCTGCTCCGTTTGAGTCGGGGTTGCGGAGCTTTCTTCCGTCGCCTTAACCTCAGGCGCAGATTCCTTTTCCGGTGGAGTTTTCTTGGCATGTTTGCTCGACATGGCTGCCTTAGACGCAGCTTTTCCTTTGGGTTTGACAGAGGGTTTCTTTACGACCTTGGTCGAAGAGGGCTCTTCAGAGATAGTGGCGGTCTCAAAATCCAGGCGTACCTTAGGTCTAGCTTTTGGTGCGACCTTTTTACCTCTTGTCTTCGCCATTGTTGGATTTTTGAAGGTTTTCAGAAATTAGGGTTTCAGGAAAATCGAGAGAGAGAAGTTTCTGAATTTTATAAAAAGCGAGTGAAAGTGATAGTAGAGATTTTGTGGGGTAAGGCTTTTATATTAAGGGGGTCACTATTCATGATTTGACTTGTGACTCTTCAAATTCCTTAGGAGTCTCCCGGATCAGTATGCCCTATGCTAATGGATAAGCCTTATCCCTGAAAAATCGGAACATATTTTATCTCTTCAGAGTGCCTCACTTCAGAATCCCTATTTCCAAGGGATTTATTCTATCTTCATCTTTCTCTCTCATTATCTAAACCTGCAACCACCATACTTATCCAAAACAAGCGTAAAATTGCTCCTTAAACTAGTGTAATTAACTGTAAAATTTATTAAAAATAAATAAAAAAGAATTAAGAAAAGAAAACATCTGGGTTGTCTCCCAGTAGCGCCCCAGTTATTGTCGTGGGCATGACATCACCTCAGATCAGGCGTAAGTGGGCTCCTCGAGCCAAATCACTGTGGCATCTTCATCAGAGTGCCCCAGGTAAGCTTTCACATAGTGGCCATTCACTTTGAAGCGCCCTTCAGTATCGGGATTTATCAGCTCAATTGCCCCATTCGGGCATTCTGCATATACTTCAAATGGACCAACCCACTTGGTCCTCAGTCCTCCTCCCATAAGCTTGAACCTTGAGTGGTACAAAAGTATATTCTGTCCTGGGATGAATCTCTTCCTCCGAATTACTTGATCATGGAGTCTTTTCATTTTTTCCATGTACAGCACCGAATTATCATAGGCCTCCATTCTCATTTCTTCCAGCTCTTGAATTTGAAATTTCCTGAAATGCCCAGCGGCGTCAGGATCCATATTTAGCTTCTGAAGTGCCCATCGTGCTTTATGTTCTAACTCGACTGGCAGATGGCAACACTTTCCAAATAACATCCGGTATGGGGACATCCCAATTGGAGTCTTGAATACAGTCCGGTATGCCCACAGGGCATCTTCTAGGTGAATACTCCAATCTTTTCTGTTTGGAGCCACAACTTTCCCAAGAATGGCTTTAATTTCTCGATTTGAGACTTCAGCTTGGCCATTTCCTTGGGGATGGTAAGGTATGGTGACCCTATGGTGAACCCCGTACTTTTTCAACAATCTTTCCAGCATTTGGTTGCAAAATTGGGTCCCTTGATCACTGATGATGGATCTGGGCACACCAAACCGACTGAAAATGTGGGATTTCAGATATGCGGCTACTACTCTTGCATCATTGGTAGGAGTAGCCTTTGCTTCTACCCATTTGGACACGTAATCAACTGCTAGGATAATGTATTAATTCCCCCTAGAATTTGGAAAGGGTCCCATAAAATCCATTCCCCAAATGTCAAAAATCTCCACTGGCATGATTGGCGTCATGGGCATTTCATTTCTTCTTGTAATGTTCCCTATCCTCTGGCATTGGTCACACCTTCTGCATACGTTGTGGGCATCCTTGAATATTGTGTGCCAAAAGAACCCACAATCCAAAATTCTTCTTGCTGTTCAGTTTGGTCCGAAATGCCCTCCGCAAGCATAACTGTGACAATGCTTTAGAATTTCATCTATCTCCTCATCAGGGACACATCTTCTAATGATTTGATCAGCGCATCTCCTCCGTAGAATGGGGCAATCCCATGCATACAATCTGCTTTCATACCTTAGTTTATTTTTCTGGTACCTTCAGTACCCAATAGGCATTTCTCCAGATTCAAAATAGTTAAGTATATCCGCATACCAGGGTGCTAGTGTGCCCTTTGCTGAATATAAATGCTCATTAGGAAAATGATCGGCAATGAACATTTCGTCGCCTTTCTCATTCAGCACCTGACTCAGATGGTCAGCCACCAAGTTCTGTGCCCCACTCTTATCTTTTATTTCGACATCAAACTCTTGTAAAAGCAGGATCCACCTGATTAGTCTTGGTTTCGTCTCCTTCTTGGCCATCAAGTGCCTCAGTGCACCATGATCTGTATAGACAATGCTCTTTGCTCCCAAGAGATAAGATCGAAACTTCTCAAATGCAAACACTACTGCCAATAGCTCCTTTTCAGTAGTGGTGTAATTATACTGTGCCCCATTCAGAGTCTTGGAGGCATAGTAAATTACATGGCTTTCCTTTCCTCTCTTCTGACCCAGTACAGTGCCCACAGCATAGCCACTGGCGTCACACATAATCTCAAAGGGCATTCCTCAATCTGGTGGTTGAATGACTGGTGCCGTGACCAGCTGCTTCTTCAGAAAATTGAATGCCTTCTTACACTTTTTATCGAATTCAAAGGGAACATCTTGCTGTAATAAGTGAGTAATAGGCTGGGTAATTTTTGCAAAATCCTTGATGAATCTCCTGTAGAATCCAGCGTGCCCCAAGAATCCTCTCACTTGCTTCACCGAAGTGGGATATGACAATTTTTCTATTATGTCCACTTTGGCTTTATCAACCTCAATGCCCCTCTCAGAAATCACATGTCCCAGTACAATGCCTTCTCTGACCATGAAATGACATTTTTCATAGTTTAGCACTAGGCATTTGTCCACACAACGCTGCAACACCTTTTCCAGATTATCTAAACATCGATCAAAGCAGCTCCCATACACTGTGAAGTCATCCATGAATACTTCAATGCAGTTCTCGAGCAAATCAGAGAATATGCTCATCATACAACGCTGAAATGTGCCAGGAGCATTGCAGAGGCCAAAGGGCATTCTGCGATAGGCAAATGTGCCGAATCGGCATGTGAATGTTGTTTTCTCCTGGTCCTCTTGACTTACTGCAATCTGCATGTATCCAGAATATCCATCCAAGAAACAAAAGAACTTGTTTCCTGCGAGTCTTTCCAGCATTTGGTCAATGAACGGAAGTGGGAAATGATCCTTTCGCGTGACCGTGTTCAGCTTCCTGTAGTCGATGCAAACTCTCCAGCCAGTTTGCAGTCGTGTGGGCACAAGCTCTCCTTTCTCATTTTTCACAACTTGAATGCCCGATTTCTTGGGCACAACATGGATTGGACTGACCCACTTGCTTTCTGAAATTGGGTATATAATGCCCTGGTCCAGAAGCTTAATTATCTCTTTCAGCACCACATCCTTCATCACTGGATTGAGCTTTCTTTGTGGATCACGAATGGGTTTTGCATCATCTTCCAACAATATTTTGTGCATGCAAACCGCTGGGCTAATACCCTTTATATCTGCCAGAGTCCATCTGAGTGCCTCTTTGTACAGCCTCAACAATCTCAAAAGGCGATCCTTATCAGCTTGATTCAACCCCGCACTTATGATTACAAGGAGAGTCTCATTATTTTCCAAGTAGGCATACTTCAAATGCCTTGGCAGTGCCTTCAACTCCAGTGTGGGCGCTTTGATAATAGAAGGCATCAGCTTGTCATCATTTCTCCGAATGGGCACACCATAGTCCATACATCCGTGTGGCATTTCTTCTAATGAATACAGCATCATAATTCCATCCCTTATGTCATCATCCTCGTCCAGGGCATCTTGGTCATTCAGTCCATCCCATAATGCCCACTCCAGTGGTTCTCTGCTGCTCACTATGGATAAAGTAGAACGGCTCAGGAAATGAAATGTGTTCACAAAACTACAATTTTCTGTATCCGGGGGGTGCTTCATGGCTTCAAAAATGTTGAACATCACCTTCTCCCCATCAAACTCACATGTCAGTGTGCCCTTGTCCACATCAATCTTGGTTCGAGTTGTCTTCATGAAAGGCCTTCCTAGCAACAAAACTGAAGATTTTGAAGTCGCTGTGCCCATGTCAAGCACATAAAAATCTGCTGGGAAGATAAGCTCGTCCACCTTGACCAATACATCTTCAATGAGGCCTTCTGGATATACATTGGACCTGTCAGCTCACTGAATGACCACACGGGTCTCCTTCAGAGGTCCAATCCTCAATTCTTTGAACACCGACAGGGGTATTACATTGACTGATGCCCCCAAATCCGGCATGTCCTTTTCAACTTTCTTGTTCCCTATGATGCAAGGAATCATGAACATCCCTGGATCATCACACTTCTTGGGTAGCTTCCTCTGTATCACTGCCGATACATTCTCTCCAACTAGGAACCTTGCATCATCATTAAAGCGCACCTTTCTGGTGCAGAGTTCTTTTAGAAACCGGGCATACCGCGGCACTTGCTTGATTGCCTCGATCAGTGGAATGTTGATCTTCACTTTGCTAAATACTTTTAGCATCTCCCTGGTTTCCTCTTCTCTTCTAACATCAGTCTGCTCAGCTTCTTGTGTCTTGTCTTTTGTGGGAATTTCTTCTACTTCTTCCTCCAAGGGCACATCATCCTTTTCTTCTCTCGGCCTGACCATCTCCGGAAGCTCTTTTCCACTCTTCAATGCTACTGCATTCACTTATTCTCTTAGATTCTCAACCTGGGAAGGCAGCTTCCCATTTTTCTCCTCCATCTTGTGCATGGCTTGAGCCAATTGATTGATTTGTTTGCTCATGTGCGAGAGACCAGCTCGAGTCTCTTGCTTAAACTTCTCATTTTCCTCAGCCATAGCAAATACAAGATCTTCTAGCCTTTGCTTCCTTTTCTCCTCTGGTGGCGGTAATGGGCGTGTAGGATGCCCATCCTCTGGCCTTCTCCATCTAAAATTTTCATTGTCTCTCCAGCCAGGATTATAAGTCTGGGAATGGGGATCATATCTTTTGGAATGCCCATTCTGGCCACCTACAGCGTTCACTTCTTCCATTTGGTCTTGTAGAGTAGAGCATTCATCCGTAAAATGAGATATGCTTTTGCATACCCCACAAGGTCTGGGCTTCCTCGCCATGCTTGCACCGGATAAGATTTTTTCGATCTTGTCGCACAATCTATCAATCCTGCTGTCCTGGTGCGGTGCCCTTTCTATTTCACTTACAACCCGAATGTCCTCTCCACCAAAGTCTCGGTTGTCTTCAGCCATTTCTGTGAGAATTCTGAATGCTTCAACAGGTTGTTTGTTCAAAATGGAGCCTCCACATGAGGCATTCACGATCGTGCTCTCATGTGGTCTCAATCCTCCGACAAAATACTGAATCAAATCGTGTTCAGTAATCTGGTGTTGTGGGCATTTCGCCAGTATCGCCTGGAATCTTCCCCAATAGTCATAGAAACTTTCGTTAGTTCCCATCTTCATGCTCCCTATTCTTCTTCTCATTTCTTGCACTCTGGATGCTGGGAAATATTTCTCCAAAAACTTCTGTTGAAGTTGTCTCCATGTGGTCACAACGCCAGTCGGTAATGTGTACAGCCAGTCCCGTGCCCCATCCTGAAGAGTGAAAGGGAACGAGACCAACCGCACATACTCTTCTCGTCTATGGTCGGATGGTTGAGTTTGGCAAACCATCTCAAAATCTTGCAAGTGCCTTTGTGGATCCTCTCCAGGCATTCTGTGGAACTTCGGCAAGATCTGGATAAAGTTTGCGTGAATATCCCAGTTCTGAGTCACAGCTGGGAGTGTAATGCCCATTGGGCGCAAGTTCATGTTGGTCGGGAAAACCAACTACCTTAAAGTCCTGTTATCATCTGCATTGCCATTCGCAGCATTTCCATTTGCGGCCATATTGATGTTGTGGCCGTTCTCAAACTGTCCTTCCTCCTCGTGCCCTTCATCTCCTTGATCTTCTGGTGGTGGTGTGGGCTCACGAGGTCTATTTGCTACTTGGTGTGCCCTCTTCACTGCTGCCTTCTTTTTCCTCGAAGTCTTCTCTATCTCCGGATCGTACAATAGAGTCTCCTGTGAAGAGCCTCTGGGCATCAACTTCCAGGCTCACCAATTGTGGAAGATAAAATCACTAGAAACTAGCTCCCCGGCAACGGCGCCAATTTTGACGTGCGGTCGTTTCGCGCTTAAAAATATATTTGTAAACTCATGTGCCCACAGCGAGCGTAGCTAGCCAATGAGTACGGGTCGATCCCACAGAGAGCTGTTGCGATTCTATCTTCAAGTAACCAATCAAAAAGGGGGGTTTTGGAGTTATCACTACACTGAATTTAAATCTGTAAAAGTAACTAAAGAAAATATCAAATAACAAAAGGTTCTGGCATTTGAATTAGAATTTGATTTAAACATAAAACAACTCGATCATGGGCACACCGATTTTCATACATGATAGGTCATCTTGTAACAGCCCGGTCCCGAGATAGGGATTTACGAGTGGGGACGGGGTGTTATTAAGGGATTAGTGAATAAAGTTGGAAGATTTACCAAGAAGTTTAAGGATCAAGACATGCCTTAGAAGTTATATGGTGATGCTCGGGTTTACTTGGGTTAAAAGAAAACATGCTTAAACGGAATGAAACGGCTAACTAATCAGATACCAACTTGTTAGGCCTCTTTGCAGGTGGACGGAAGTCATACTCAAAAACAAAGATAAACATAATATGCATCTTATAGGTATTAAATCGTTTCTGGGGAGATTAATCATAGAGTCTTGCTAAACATAATAGGACTTAAGCAAAATTAAAAGGAGTGTATCAGAGTAGTGGATCACAAAGTGGGATTTCATGGAAACATTAGATAATAGCAAAATAGTCTTGGCAGCCAACCCACATTCACAGCCACCAGCATCCTCAGCATCTCAACCTGAAAACATTTGAAAAGAGGGGGCATGAGCACTAATGTACTCAGTGGGTTTTATAAAAAATGCTTAAATAACTTCGAGATATCCAATGATTAATAGACGGTATACGGAGAGCAAAATGCAAAAGCCCTCTCCGTATCCGTCAAAACCTTTTCTTTTCTGTTTGGGCCCAACTTGGCTCAAACATGTTGTCAACTGTACCCTTAGGCATGCCATAGGATAGAAGAGGGGTTACCTCAAATATCCGAACGAGTTTGCGAGGGAAAAACCCAGCAGTGACTTACTTAATAATTCTGAGCTCATATCCTACTTAAGTGAAAGTTAAACTCCTTCCTTTCCTATCCTTGCTAGCAATACCAAGCTTAGAACAATGTCTAATGCTAATCCTTTAATACTACATGATCTCTGCCTATAAAGGGTTAATGCTACCCTAACAAGGCAAACCTTAATTCTTAATTCTGCGAGCTTAACAAGCATAAATATTAAATTATAGGAGAAGCATGTAAACAAGCACGAAACGGAGCCAAAGGTAATTCCAAACATCTCATGCTAAGCATAAACCGAACTTTAGTAGTTCTATCATTTCTAAACATGTTTGAGAGCTCAGGTAAAGCATAATGTCTTCCTTTCTTCCTTTCTTGTACAGAGATCAAACAGGCTGGGCAAAAATACTTTATTGGATATCTCATTTGCCCTAACATGCTTCTAGAGCTTATTAGCTCAAACTTTAGATGAGTATAGATTTACCCACCTTGGTTACGAGATGAAAGATGAGGCAATGAGCTGGTGATCTTCCTTAGTATTCCTCCGAGGCTCGATTCCTCCTACAAAAGTCGAATTGTCGACTTAGAAGCCTCCTTCGAAGATTTCTAATAACATGATATTAAACAACACCCAACTAATAACCCCTTAGCTAGGACTTAATATGGATAGCACGACTTTGACTTAATAAGGGTCCAAAAAGGATTTATTTTATTTAAGGAACTTCTCGACTTGACTTCTCAACTTTTTAGACGGAAAAGAACTTGAATGGTTTTCTCGAAATAAATCGGAGAAGCTTGAAAATCTTTTTAATTTAAACTTAAGAATTACTCAGAGAAACATGACTCGAAGAAAAACTCGAAAATATGGAAGAACCAGCATCAGACGACACGGGGGAGCATCGCGCGCCGGCGGCACCCCCACGCGCCCGCGCAGCCCCGCGCTCGCGCACCCTCCGCGCCCGCGGGGTTCTGGGCCGAGGGGGATGTCGCGCGGCCGCGCACCCCCCGCGGTCGCAGGACCTGCTTTCTCTCTCTTCTTGGGCGATCTTCAACTGGGTTCTTCGTGTTTGTTGATCCTTTTGACGAACACGAAGAAGACGAAGAATACTTAACCTGAAATTTCTTAAAAACAATGTGCTTGAATTTATCATGCAACAACATGCTTTAACTTAAAAAGAATTTTGACATTATAAAGGCATAAACACGATAATCCTCCTTTAATTTAGATTAACGACAAAATCGTTAAATGTGGCTTGAACGGAATTTTAACGGAATAACGAGGTTAATCTTCTTAGAATAACAATAACAGAATTTGAATGAGAAATATAACGTACATGTTATTATCTTAGAATTTCAACAAAAATCGAAATGTAACTTTAGACGAGCAATAATGAAGAATGCGAAGAATGTAAAGAACGGAAAGTAAATGCAGAAATTTAAAGATGAAAAAGAAATGGAATTGAGACTGACGAACGCAAATGGACGGGGTCAGGTGCGTCGAAGGAATGTGGTTAGCTCGGCGTCTCGTCGAGTCACAACGGCGGCAGAGCCGTCTGCTACGATTTCAACGGCGCCCCTAGCACATTCCCTCACCGCATCCCTTCCACGCCACTCCGCTCGTTGTCTTGAAGAACACTAATGAAGAACGCTTTTTATTTCGACAGAACCTTCTCGGCTTTCAAAGCTTTTCACCTCTCGATTTAGAAGTGAAAGGGAAAGAGTAAAATGAGCAAGAAATGATAAAGGGGTGGTCCCCTATGTATAGGAAAAGCTTTGGCTTCCCTTGGAAGCCATTCCTGTGTGGGAATACTGCAAAAGTTGCCCCGGGTTCGGTTAAAAGCTGCTTTATTCGATGTCGGGGTCCAAATGACTTCAGACACGAAATCTAAAAATACCGGGAGACTCGTTAGCTTGAATACTAGTGAACCAACTTGATTCGTGAAGAAGACGGGGTCGTCTGAAGAGAGATGAGCAAAGATTCCCTTGTTGGAATTACTTTTTACCATTCACTCAGACTGACAGATTTGGCTCCCGATCCGTTCGATTGACCTCAGAATGACAATCCGTGAACGCCAACGGAATCCTTGAGTCATTTCCCATAAGAGGGGCCTGACAGAACTAAACTCGGATCAACGAGGAGGATTTCGTAAATTTCTCAAAACACGAACGCACGCAAAAGTTACTATTCATTTTTCTTTTAAATGCGTTTTTCATCACCGGGAACTCAAATGACTTCAGAATTAAAATCCGTAAATACCGCCATACTCCTTGAGTTAAAACCTTTCTAGCGAGACCACGAATGGTCATAAAAGAGTTAAAATCACATTTCTCGAAAAGACAATCTTTACGAAAACTGACTCCTAAAGTCGTGACTAACACCCAATCATAGCTAGCCTTAAATAAATTCCTTCTTTAGTTAATTATTCAAAAATTCTGGGGTATTACACATCTAGTTATGGTGACCAGATTCCTCTCTGCGTCTCCTCATCCATCCTTTCATTTTAGGTTTAAAAGTGTTTCCTCTTCGATTAAACCCCTACCCAGTTACCCACCTCCCGATTCCTCTAAGAGATGTAAGCAAACAAGCAGCAGTGTGCCCTAGATGGATCCAGATCTGTTGTGTTCAACTGATTCCTCTTGTACCCACAACACCCCATTAATTCCCTTATTACTATATGAACCGACACACAGTCACGATTCACCAATTCAATTAATAGTGGTATGCCCTCTTTACCTAATGAGTGATCAGCCACATTGGGCACTTCAGACACACACTCACTGTTGGGGTTTTTTCAAATTGAACCACTACATGATCTAATTGGATGTTCATTAATCCTAATGTCATGTAGATCATAAATCCATGCATCTCATATGTTTTAATTAACCGAGTTTAATTAACATGCAAATCCGGTTTAAACGATTCTACTAAATCGGAAACATAGAATCGAAAAACGACTTACAAATCAAACGACGGGTGGAGGACAAGATTAAAGGTCTAATCTTGTTGTTGTGTATGATGAAGATCGGCACCCACTGTGATATTCCACTCCGTGATCTTCTGTTGTATTCCCGGACTGAATCTAGTTTCAGGGTGGGCTGAAATCTACTAGATCATTATGGATACTGTGGAGATAAAGAGAACAAAAGAGAGCTGAATTGTAACACCCCAAATTTCGTCCCCCACCTCCATATTTATAGGGGAGGTGGTCGAAATTATCAAGCCCTAAATATACTGGGCTTGGGCCTCTATCTCTTTTCCAACTCCAGTCCATTAAAGTCATATTGGGCTACAACAGAGATCTAGAAGAATATTAAATTGGTCTGCTAATTTATTTAATTTCCAATATCCAATAAACTTAGGATATTATTAAATAAATTAAGTATCATTTTTATTCCACTAAAGAAATAATACTGACCTACCAATTTAATACATATTTCTGAATATGCTTTCTCCTTTAGTCCAGCCATTCCTCGCGTTTAAGATATAATGCCCATTAATTAATTATGTAAGCTTCTGACAACTATAATTAATTAATATCTTATCCTTGAGTAGTACCACACAAGCTTTACTCATGCACGGAATAAATTCCACCTGTAGGGTTTCAGCATGAACTTGCATTTCCTCAAGGGGACACCATCAAACTGGCGCACCAGGACACGGTGCCCCTACATATTGCACGACCCATCATAAGTGTAAATTTCACAACTCAAGATATCGAGATTATTGATCCTTATGAAAGAATCTCACCCTTTGATAAATCAAAGCTGCAAACACTACACGTATATGTCCGCCAACACATAGGGGTTAAGAACCCGAACTCTGTGGATTCTTATTCTCTCATTTAAGGTCAGAATAGAGAATAGAATCCTAAGTAGATCCTCCTCAATACACTTAACCGTGTATTAGAATAATCAGTTAGTCAAGACAAACTAACTATCAGATTATTCTACGGCGTACCGATAGCAGGTTTAGTGTCATCTAAACCGTGAGCCTTTTAATACATTACAAGGAACCGATGATATGATCTAACCATGTGTTTACCCACACCATATCATCTACAATGTAAGTATAGTGAACATGCATATAAATATAACAATTTAAATGCAAACAGTGACTGTAATTGTATTCATTCTATATCATCATAAAACCATTATTAATAATGTATACAAAAGACAGGTCTTCTAGTATACAAAACCAACACTCACGTGGAAAAAGGCACAAGAATTAACGGAAACTAATCATGCATTATTATGCCCATTTTGGCCTCACGAGTCCAGATTTATGCTCAAACCAATTTCATCGTTCAAATGCCAGAATTAAAGATCTAGCCGAGAAGGCTAGACATAATTAAAACTGCAGAATTTTAAAGACATCAAATTAAATAAGAACTTACTGAATTAATTAAGTAAAAAAACTCGACTCCAACATCGATGAACATGAACATAACCTAAGTCCCGAAGGTTTAAGACCTTTCGGATTGTTTTGGCTGCCTAAGCAGCGTACTGAAAGTAAAAATGCAGAAATGTAAATGTGAAAATGTTTCTGACTGTCTAAAAAACTCCTTGTTTCCAGATACTAAACTTGTTTAAATAACTACATTTCCGATTGGAGTTTCCCCCACAGGCGGGAGTCTTCTGCTGAAATTCCGGAACGGCGTGCCCTCTCTGACCTTGACTGGATAAGCTTCAGCTTTAATAAATTCCTATTTTTTAGGGATTGTTCTTATCTTCTTTGATTGAGCTTATCTCTTCGGCTGAGCTTATCCTTTTGTTGCAGCACCTTTTAGGAGTCCAGCTTAGCTCCAATTCTCCTTTGGATATGTAGCTATCTTCCACCAGCTTCCTTTCAACTGAATCTCGAGTTTCACTGGAATGCCCATTCTCACCTGTGGTCGAGTCTGTGCAAGTACTGTGGGCACGACATCATCTATCAGTTCCATCTGTATCTGATATGCCCATTTCACCTAACGAATGTGGGATGGATACTGCAGAAGTCCCCTGTGCATCTGATGAACATATGTGCGAGGTAAACGTGAATATTTGGGCATAAAATGCCCCTTCCGCCAGACTCGACTCTTGGAATGCCCTTTGACCGCAACCTGGTTCTTTTCGACTCAAAACACACTAAAAAGGACATTTATAGAAGATAAAATGCCCATAAAAACATGAAATAAATAGACTTATCAAGGTCGCACTGTCGAGGCTCCTTCTTTCATCGAATCCATCTCGGCAAAACAACACAAAATACACGAATTAATACCGTGCAATACTTGTTTTAGTTATCTGCTTAGAGTCTGTTCTACAATATGTGTAGCACAGATGCAAGAACATAAAACAATAAAACAGTAAAAACAAACGAAATGGTAACCCAGTTGGGTTCAAACAACCTACTCTGAGGGGATTGCTCCCAAACTTTAAGTTCTGACTGGTACTCCTTAGAAGAGTGTATTAAGAATCTTACACATACAAGCCTCCCACC
The DNA here is from genome assembly GCA_026008535.1 of Perilla frutescens. Taxonomy (NCBI): domain Eukaryota; kingdom Viridiplantae; phylum Streptophyta; class Magnoliopsida; order Lamiales; family Lamiaceae; genus Perilla; species Perilla frutescens. The sequence continues at coordinate 40,022,482 of BRKX01000012.1, forward strand.
TTATGTCGCCCGTTCTTCACCTCTAACTACCCACAACTTCAACTTACAATCTCTCCCGAGATTGCGTACAAAATAAGAATAAAATTCCCTCACGTGTTTTACTCAAAACACTCAAAACTAGTCTATCACGTTGAACTATTTAATGAACAACTACTAGTTACAAACGACCACAAACGGATTCTAAAATTAGAATCTAAAGAAAATATCAGTGGCACCGATTGCTCCTCAATTCGGTCTTCATATAGGCGTCGATCTCCATCCGCTGCCAACATGGTAAGTGCTTTGTGGTCTTCCAAGCGTGTGTAGATACTTCCCAAGTGTAGGAGGGTTAATTCAGCACCGGATCTATACCACAAGGCAGTAAAATGAATCTATCTTGACCTTCTAAACTGGTTTGGTGCAAGATCTTTCCAACAAGGAAACTGCCATATATAGAGTGTCCCTGGTTCTCTCTGGGACATACTCTGGAACAGTTTACCAACTGTTCTTGTTTTCTTGCACAGCGGAAAACAAAACTTCGTGGGACATACCCAGGCACACATTGTCTAACATATCTCGCCAATTCAACAACACAAATACTTATTGCATAACTGTGGCGCTAACAATCTACCCCTTTGGCATTTATGGTTGACAATTATCATCACGATCTGCACAACACTTGAATAAACTTTGCAGATAAAAAATATATGAAAAAGAGTGATATATTTAAAAAACTGTCAGGGACAGTTTCAAACACAGTCCCCTGAATCTGAACTGGGAGTGCCTTCATCACGATCAGAGTATTGTTTCGCAGTTAGAACAGCATCACGATAATATAAAAATGAGCACACGCTCAAAGCAGCAGCAAAGGCTATCATTCACCAACATCAGCCTTCATGCACTATCCATCCTTCTTCTCTCCCTAAATTGTTGCCAAAAACGACTAACAACAACCATCAGACCGGAGAGGCAGCAGCAGCATCAGCATCAGTGACATCAACATTAGTAACAACAGGTTCACCAGCAGCTGGGACAGCAGAAGCACTCGGCTCATCAAGCAGCAAGGCAAGTCCAAGGGCTCTGGCACGGAGATCAAGCAGCAAAGACTCCAGCTTCTGCTTCCTGGTTTTGAAGTCTGAATGGACTTGCTCAGGAACACCACTTCACACTTCAGAGACATTATATGCCTGTCAAAGAAAGCAGATGTGATAGGAAAAAAAGTAGCAGATCTATCTGGGACAGATGAGGACACAGGTCTTGAGCTTTCATCAGCATCGCGGGCAGGAACATCTGGAGCATGCTGGGATGAGAACAGCTTGTGGCTGATGATCAGATGCTACGCTACAGGTGCATAAAAATCATTGGCAGAGACCACATCATGCTCGGCCATGATTATGCTTAAGATAAGGCCAGGATTGCCAACAGGTTGCTGAGCACGAGTTGATTCAGCATGAGCAAATACATTCTAAAAAATTATCAGACCAAGGTTAACCTTTCTTCGAGGCCCTACTGAAAAAAGCAACAAAGCCATAGGCTGGCCCACAGTAGAATCGTGGGTACTGGGCAACCAGTTCCGAATAGCTATCTTGTGGAGGATCGAATATTTCACACTTAAGTCAGAAGCAAGCAATACGCGGCCAGACATCTAAGCACAACGATTTTCCCAGTCAACTCAGACACCACCTCATTCAAATAAAAAATCTAGGTTGGCACAACCACATTCTCGTGACCCAAAAACGCATTGATCACAGTAGGGGAAAAAGCAATCCAATGACCCCGCACAAAAACTGAAAAAGCATGCTCATAGGAAGCATCACGCGTGCGCTTGGACAAATTGGCATACAATTCATATACAACAGCAGTAATGAATGGAGGTGCAGAGGAAGCAGACTTTTCCAAACGAAGATCTTGCAATAGGATATCAACACCCATTCCCTCTATATCAGACTTAATCAAGCAACGCTCGAAAACTAACGAGCGACCAGCAATATTTTTGAACTGCGATTGATGAAAAGCATAAAGGAACTTACTAGAATCAAAAACCTCCAAATCAGAATCTGATCTGTCAGGGACAGACTCAGGGACATCCTCTACTTCTTCATCAAAGAGGGAAGAAGGCTTGCTTCATCAGCGGGCGACGACGTCCCGACATCAACCCAATCCTCTGCTTAGACACACTCCGCATAACGTGGTGAGAAGGAACAACATCAGGCTTCTTAGCCAAAGCCTTTTTCCTAGAGGGCTTCACCGATTTGGGGGTTTTTGATGAAGACCCCTTCTTGGCAACAACTTTCTTCGATTGGGAAGGAGGTACCTTCTTTGTAGCAACTTTTGCCAACACCTTCGATTTCAACTAGGTAATAGGTATGTCATCTTCATCATCAGACACCGGAGGGGTGATTGGGTCATCTCTCAATTCCAACTTGCATTTGCACCCGCGAGTTTTGGGGGAGGCAGCCTTAGGAGGTGGTTGAGGTGGGACAGAAACATCCTCAAGAATAGGAGAATCTTCATCTAGGAAGGAGATATCAACATCATCATCACCTTGACCTTGATCAAGGATTTTATCGGCAACAGAAGGTGACACTTCACCAAGTGGAACCTGAACAGTGACAATGGTGTTGGGGTTTTTTTGAATTAAACCACCGCAGGATCATTTGGTTGTTCATTAATCCGTGTTCATGCAAATCATAATTTTATGTAACATGCATGTTTATCACAGTCTATACAAAAAGCATGCAAAGCAGATTCGAATCTAATAAAGCGGAAGACATAGAAACGAATCTACTTACAAATCAATAGACAGTCTGTGGACAAGATTAAAGATCTAATCTTGCTGTTGAATGAATACGGGGATGGTGCCACCTAGCTCAAAATTCGACCACCACAAATTCTACTCTAAGATCTTCTGTTCTATTCCGTGACTGTATCTAGATTCAGAGTGGGCTGAAATCTACTAGATAGAGTTGTGAAATCTATGGATAACTTTGAGAGACTAAGAGGGGCTGATTTCCAATGAATAAATTCATGAAAATTTCGTGCCCCCCTCCCCTTATATATAGGGAGGGGCGAAATTTCATGTTCCAGCCCTATTGGGCTGGGCCTCTATCTCAAGTTCAATATCCAGTGCACTTTCAGTCAATTGGGCTACAACAGGGATCTAGAAGAATATTAAATTGGCCCACTAATTTATTTAATATCCAATATCCAATAAAGCTAGGATATAATTCAATAAATTAAGTTTTACTTTTATTCCACTAAAGAAGTAAAACTGACCTACCAATTTAATACATATTTACGAATATGCTTTCTCCTTTAGTCCAGCCATTCCCCGTGTTTAAGATATAATGTTCATTAATTAATTATGTAAGCCTCTGACAGCTATAATTAATTAACATCTAAAACCTTGAGTAGTACCACACAAGCTTTATTCATGTACGGAATAAATTCCACCTGCAGGGTTTCAACATGAACTTGTGCTTTCTGAAGAGAACATCATCAACCTGGCGCACCAGGACACAGTGCTCATGCATACTACTCGAGACATCATGTATACATTGTTATTACCCAAGATATCGAATTCGATCTACAAAAAGATCTCACCCATTGATAAATCAAAGTAATAAACAACACACACATATGCTCGCCAATATCACATGAGTTCAGAACCCGAACTCTGTGGATCTTTATTCTCTCAGTAACTGGGTCAGAGATAGAGAATAGTATCCTATCGTGATCCTCCTCAATACACTAACCAGTGTACTAGAATAATCAGTTAGCCAAGATAAACTAACTTATCAGATTATTCTACGGTGTACCGATGGTATGTTCAGGACCATCTAAGCCGTGAGCTCTTTAATACATTACAAGGTTCTAATGATACGATCTTACCATGTGACTCCCCACACCATATCATCTACAATGTAAGTATATGGAACATTGCATAAAACAATTATAGAACATAATCTAAATGCAAACAGTGACTGCAATAACTTTCATTTCATATCATCATATCATCAGAAAAGTATACAAAGACAAGTCTTCCAGTATACAAAACTAACAATCTCCCACTTATACTTGAAGCATGTCTTTCAAGCATAATAACTAACTGGCAAACTCTCCAATCTAAAACTATCAACTCAAACTGCGCTACCGAGTCTGCATCTCACTCCCATTTTCTCCACGTGACCATCAAAGGTCTTAGCCGCAAGGCTCTTCGTGAATGGATCAGCCAGGTTGTCCTCAGATGCAATCTTGACCAACGCCACGTCTCCTCTCTTAATGATTTCTCGTATAAGATGGTACTTTCTCTCTATGTGTTTACTTGCCTTGTGGGCTCTGGGTTCCTTCGAATTTGCCACTGCACCAGAGTTATCACAGTATATCGTGATAGTCTTAGGCAAATTAGAAACCATGCCCAAGCCCACTAGGAACCCGCGGAGCCAAACAACCTCTTTTGCAGCCTCAGAGGCAGCTACATACTCAGCTTCCATGATGGAATCCGCAATGCATTTCTGCTTAATGCTCCTCCATGCGATGGCTCCACCTCCTAATGTAAACACATAGCTCGAGGTAGACTTACTCTGATCTTTGTCGGATTGAAAATCTGAGTCCGTGTAACCCAAAGGTACTAGACTATTAGAGTGGAAAACCAACATATAATCTCGGGTCCTTTTAAGGTACTTGAGAATGTTTTTGACCGCAGTCCAGTGACCTTGTCCAGGGTTAGATTGATATCTGCTTACCATGCCAACGGCATAGCATATATCAGGCCTAGTGCATAGCATAGCATACATCAAACTTCCCACAACCGAAGCATTTGGTACTTTCTTCATTTCCTCTATCTCAGACTGTGTTTGGGGACACATTTCCTTGGATAGATGAATTCCATGCCTGTAAGGTATAAAACCTTTCTTGGAATCTTGCATGCCAAATCTAGCTAGCACTGTATCGATATAAGTCACCTGGGACAGACATAACATCCTTTTCTGGCGATCACGAATGATCTTGATGCCAAGGACATGTCCGGCTTCTCCCAGATCCTTCATATCGAACTGCTTGGACAGCCACACCCTAATGTTCGATAACGCCTTCTTATTGTTTCCAATAAGCAAGATGTCATCAACATAAAGTACGAGGAATGCCACCACGTTTCCATCACATTTCTTGTACACACAGCTCTTATCCGGACTTTGCACGAATCCATATGACTGGATAATCTCGTCAAATCGGATGTTCCAAGATCTCGATGCCTGCTTAAGTCCATAAATAGATCTCTTAAGCTTACACACCAACTGCTCTTGGCCCTTAGCAATGAATCCCTCTGGTTGTTTCATGTGAATGTTTTCCTCAAGACTTCCGTTTAGGAAAGCTGTCTTGACATCCATCTGCCAGATCTCATAATCCAAATGAGCGGCAATAGACAAGAGAATCCGGATTGACTTAAGCATGGCTACCGGCGAAAAGGTTTCCTCATAATCGATCCCTTCTTTCTGAGTATACCCTTTTGCCACCAATCTAGCTTTGAAGGTTTCAACCTTCCCATCAGATCCTCTCTTGCGCTTGTAGATCCACTTACAGCCAATGGGTTTTACCCCATCTAGTGGTTCTACAAGTTCCCAGACTTGATTGTGATCCATAGATCCAATCTCAGACTCCATTGCAGTTTTCCAAGAATCTGCATCTTTATCTCGAATCGCCTCGTCATAGGTCCTGGGATCCAATTCATTGAGACCCTCTGGGAAATCTGAAGCCTCTCCCAGACCAATGAATCTATCAGGTTGGCGTACAACCCTCCCACTGCGACGAGGCAGTTCCTGTACTTCTTTGACACGTTGTGCAGTGTTTGGTGGTTCCTCTTCTTGTACAACTGGTGTAGGATTCGATCCTCCCCTTAACTCCTCAAGGATGATGTGACTCCTTGGTTTGTGGTTTATGACATAGTCTTCCTCTAAGAATCGAGCATTGGTGCTAACTATGATCTTTTGATCCTTAGGACTATAAAACAAACCATCTTTCGTTCCTCTAGGATATCCAACGAACAGCCTTACATCAGTACGAGGAGCCAGCTTATCAGCTTCCTTGTCCAACACGTGTGATGGGCTACCCCAAATCCGAATATGGTTCAAACTGGGCTTTCGTCCAGTCCATAGTTCTGTAGGTGTAGCAGGAACTGATTTCGATGGAACCAAGTTAAGAATATAGACTGCTGTTTCCAGGGCATATCCCCAGAACGAAATAGGCAACTCAGAATAACTCATCATCGATCTAACCATCTCTAACAATGTACGATTCCTTCTTTCCGCCACGCCATTCTGCTGCGGCGTTCCAGGCGTAGTCAACTGGGATGTAATCCCACTCTCTGCCATGTAATCCCTAAATTCGCTTGAGAGGTACTCGCCACCACAATCAGAACGTAGTGACTTGATACTTCTGCCTATTCGTTTCTCTGCTTCAGCCTTAAACTCTTTGAATTTCTCAAAGTATTCAGACTTGCGACGTAACAGGTAGATATAACCGTATCTAGAGTAATCATCAATGAGAGTGATGAAATACTCAAACCCTCCTCGAGCTTGAATTGACATAGGGCCGCATAGGTCAGAGTGAATCAAATCTAATAGCCCTTCGGATCTATTTCCTTTTAACTGGAAATGACGCTTGGTCATTTTACCTTCCAAACAGGATTCAGACAAAGGAAACGATTCCAGTACCAAAGAAGACAATGGTCCATCATTTACAAGCCTTTATATCCTCTTAAGGTTAATGTGACCTAGCCTTAGATGCCAAAGATAGGTTTGATTCAATTCCGAAGGTTCTTTTCTCTTGTTAGGGTTTATGATCGATGTATTCAATAGTTGTCTTTGCGTAGTGTTTTCAGTTGGTTTAAGAAAGTATAAGTGTCCATCCAATGTGCCAGAACAGATAAAATGTTTACCACTAAAGATAACTACTTTGTTATCAAAAGAAACAGAATATCCATCCATAATCAATTTAGAAACTGAAATCAAGTTTCGCCTAAAACCAGGCATATAAAGACAATCTTTCAAAACCAAAGTTCTATCACTACTGAAAGGTAAAACAACGTCTCCCACTACAACAGCCGCCACTCTCGTAGCATTGCCCATGTAGACGGTGATCTCGTCCTCACTCAGCTGTCTTTTTACCAGGAACACCTGTAAAGACATGCAAACATGATCAGTAGCTCCAGTATCTACTACCCATGACTGGATAGAACAAGTTGCTAAACATGTTTCCACAACCAGAGTGTGAGATGTACCTCTCTTCTTCTTCTTGTTAGGACACGCCGCCTTCCAGTGACCTGGTTGGCCGCACTTGAAGCACTTAGTCTTCGACTTGAATTCCTCAGGAGGAATCTTTGCCTTTGGCTTCTTCACCTTAGGCGCCTCATCTGCAACCTTCTTAGGTGCGTTTCTCTTCTTCCTTTTTCCACCAGAAGAAGACGCTCCTTTTTCAGCTATGTGGGCCTCAAGATTGCTCTTTTGGAGCAATTCAGCCGCCTGAAGATCTATGAGCAGCTCAATCAGGCTGACATCCCTTTTAATCATGTTAAAATTCAGCCTGAACTACTCAAACTTCGAAGACAAGCTATGAAGAACAATGTCGATTTGAGAATCGCCATCTAGCTCTCCACCCAAGGTCTCGATCTCAGATAAATACCCCATCATCATGAGAACGTGATCCCTAACAGGTGTGGAGTCAGACATTCTCGCATCCATTAGCTTCTTCATTGCCAAATGGTGTGCTGAGCGATTCTGATAACCGAATAGCTGCCTAAGGTTGTACATGATACCATAAGCGGTTTTGTGATACCCCGTCCCTTTTGCTAAATTATGAATTATAATTTTTGGAAAATGGTGTTGAAATTGAATATTAATCATGTGAGTATGTTTGTATTATGCCGTTGATTTAATGCAGGTTGTTCTACTTGAGCCGATACGTCATAGCACAGTGATGTTATACTGAGTGTATAACACAGATTGAATTTAATACTAAAGTGTCGAGTTATATGATAATGAATGAACGTTATTGCATTTAATTTTGTTTGCCAAAACCTTGAACACCCTAACGCTTTTTCAGTATATATTAAAGGTGTTTCAAAATCTAAGTCGTTTTAAAACGGAGTTAGAGATGTCCGGGAGTCAAAATGGAAGCGGGGTTAAAGGGGGGCACGCCGTGCGCTCGCGGGGAGGTGCGCGCCCGCGGGGACGTGCGCGGTCGCGGGAGACTGCGCGCCCGCGGGGCTGCCGAGAGACGCGCGCCCGCGGGGGCTGCGCGCTCGCGGTGAGCCTGGGCCGAGAGCTCCCTCCCGCGGTCGCGGGAGGCGCGCGGTCGCGCGGGCTGGGCCGATTTTCCTACTTATAAATGCCACACTTATTCATTTCATCTTCATTTTCTCCACTTCCATTTGGGCGATTTTCTCCATCTCTCTCTCAAGAAACTCTTCATCTTTTGGAGTAAATCCTTTCAACATCCACCATCAACAAAGGTAACCACTACACCTCTCCTTCATGGGAATTAAACACCCATTTCTTGTTGTTTTGGAAACTAGGGTTTGATAACCAAAATTAGGGTTTCCACTTTTATTGATCCTCTTGCCTTGATATCTTAAACATATGGTTTATTTATCTCCTTGAGGCTATATGTGAAGTTATATCGAATTCCTATGGTTCATTGTTGCTAGAGTTTGGATTTTTGACATAATTACCCTTGAATTGTTGATAATTGTTTGGAGGTGTTGTGTTGGCTGTTTGGGGTTGATTTTCAAGTATGTTAGAGCTCTAGGATGAAGGTGTTTGTGTTTGAAATGGTGAGTTTAAATGATTTAAATTGAGTTATGCTTTAGTGGTTTAAATGGATGCACGTAATGTGCTCGATTAAATGTTTCAAGGGGTTTTTAATGAGTATCTTGAGTCCAAAATCACGTTGTGAGTTTGTATATCCACATTTGTGTATATGGGTATGTTTAAAGACCTTAAAGCAAAGTATATCTTGAGTTGGTCAAATTATGATTTAATTAAATAACTCGACGTCTAAAATGAAAGAAAATTGAAAGGTGCTAGGTGACGTGTTGGGGCTCGAGGTGGATGACTTGTGCACGGCCAAGAAGTATTTCAAAGGTTGAGAAAGATTTGAAAGCGTCTCGTGAGGTGGGGTAACTCTAAACTGTGAACACGTGTAATGTTATAGTTATTGTTGTGCTTTGATTGTATAAATATGAAGGGTCTTCGGACCAGTGAATGAAAGAGATCCTTCGGGGTCGACAAAGAGACCCTTCGGGGCAGAGATCCTTTGGATCGAACATAGACCTGTTAATGTCCTCCCTGGGGGGTAGGATGTCTGCGGGCATCCCTACAGGGATAAAGATGTTCATTAACGGGGGCATCATGATGTTTGGGCCCTACGGGGTTGAGACTAGTCTCCACAAAGTAAAGAAAAGTCCATATGTTATATTTTCACTTGTGCAATTAGCTATAACTGTTTGCAGTGTTCCCCACTGAGTATGTTGTTAAATACTCACCCCATTCATTCAATGAATTTTCAGGTTGAGGAGTCGAGGCCGGAGTAGGAGCGTTGTGAACACAAGAGAGCCCCACAAGCTTGTGTTTAATTTTGCTTGCTCTTGAATATGCGTATTGTTAATATTATTACATTGTTCATCCTTTCTGCTTTATGATCAACGATTATTGGGGATGGGAATAGCCCGATCTTTTATAGTTATGCTATGTTTAACTTGTTATAACATGCCAATGATTTAAAGGCGGGTCGATTGACCTAGGAGCCTACGTCGTGCAAATGTATGTTGATGAATCCCTAAATTTTGTGATGGTTATGTTAGGGTGCTAGACGGGCGGGTCGTCTAAGACCTATGAGCCCGATAGGTTAGATGACTGTATGAATGATGTGGATGGGTTTATTCTATGCTTCCGTTAAATACGATGTTGGGTGGCATGTTATAATTGTGGAAGGAAATTTTATATTCGGAATTATGATGTTATACCTCATTATCCTATTTAACCCTAGCTTCTGCTCAATTTATTATGAGAATGCAAATACATGTAAATGAATTATTGTTAAGTGACGTGGCCAAACGGAGTAGTTTGGGACGTTATAAGTATGCTGAGTGACGTGGCCCAAACGGAGTAGTTTGGGGCGTTACAGGTTTTCATAGGCTTATGCTGATGTTGCAACACACTTGACATAGATGCCAAGATGTAACAGCGCGCTATCTCATTAGACCTAAGCCACTTATCATATGCAACCTTTTGGGCTTCATCAGAACCCTCATCTGGCGTCTGAGGACAAACCTCTTCAAGCACAAACTTGTGTCCCTCAGCAACAAGAACTAAGTTAAGGTTACGAATCCAGTCATTGTAGTTTTCACCGACAAGTTTGTTTTCTTTAAGGATTGAGGACAGATTGGAGAGTGCCATTGATGATATGAAATAACTGAAATTAAACATGCAGTACAGTCACATAACAAGTTTAGGATAAACAGTATATAATCGAAAACCTCATAAAAATTATATACTTTTCCACCGACACTTTAAAAACATCTTTTATAAGCCACGATAGTGTGGACGTTTATAAAAAACATCTTTAAATAGGTTAAACCTTTAATTTGCCTCCAGTTGAGTTTCCTTACAACAAGCAAATTAATAGCCAGATAAAACACGGTCATGTAATCTTCTAACTGATAAGCCACGATCGTGTGGACGTTTATCAATAAATTACATCTAAGTGTGCACACCATTATCTTCGCACCAAGAGCACTATTCAAATTTAACCGCTCCAGATGGAGGAGTCAGTTAGTTCTAATAGTGTTCTACAACTATCCTTTTAGGAGATTTAATTTCTAGAGAAATCTGTGATATGACACATCCGATATGGAGGAAGACCGATGTCAACACGCATGCCCATCACTTCTAAATTAAACCAGATATTAATGGAGACCGTATGAGATTTCTACATACTTTGGTATGAATCTCTCCCACTTAGTTATTTATGTTTGAGGTTTCATTTTATCCCATTATCGAACATGCAAAACATCACATAAAATGATAAACATCCATTGCATGCTTCAACATAATAAGCAACAGTAATATTCCAACTATCATGGCTTATATCTCATGTTGATTGATGAGATAAAACTGGAAAGTCAGCTCCGGAAACAGCTAGGAAACCGCTGCCCCTTCACCGCGCTTTGCCGAAAATCCTAGCTCCATTTAGGGTTTTGGGACGTGAACCGGTGAACCTTCCTTTTTGGTGCTGAACCACTTTCCTTCTTTTGAGTTGATCTCCGATCTTTATTCAATACAGACTATCTATTCCAAAAGGAAAAATCTAATATTGCTAGAATAAAAATTACAACTCAAAAACTCGTCTAACAACTTTATATCTATTACATTAAAACAACGTAAAATAAAACCTAGACCTAATCCATGAATTTTCTCATGGATTAAAATCACGTAGCCAAACCGGCATACGTCCAAACATCCATTCAACATAAACATACATCACATAAAATAAAGGAGCCATGATAGTTGGTAAACCTGCAAACAAACACAGTCTACAAATCCAAAAATCATTTATTATATGATCCACATAAAATAACATATGATATCTATGCATGAATATTAAATAATAATCGAATTTTACAATTAAATAAATTAATTAATTCGATATTATCCACAAGATAAAAATTTGAAATTAAAATAATTATCCACCAATTTTAAACTTGTATATTTCGAAAATATCCTTAAAATAAATCTGGAAATTATTTATAATTATCCACCAAATTTATTTAATATTTTTTAACCACCCTAATTAAATAATAATTGGATATATTGATATAAATCAAAATTCTAATCCAAATATTATCCATAAGAATCTAAATCTTCTAGGATAGAGTTTGGAGATTTGATTCCAATCCAAAATCTTCCAAAACTTATCCAAATTTAAAATCTTATCATAATTGGATTTTGATAATTATTTGTATATATCCAAAAAATACCTTATCCAATTTTAATCCATAAATTTCGAAAATCACAAGAATAATAAATCTGGAAATTTGATCCACTTCAAATTCTTCCAAATTTAAAATTCTATTTTCAAATTTATCTAGATTAAAATTAGGTAAATTAAGATATACATCAAATAATATCAAATCTAAATCCAACACATCCAAATTTTCGATACACATTAATTAATAAATCTGGAAATTTGATTTTCATCAAAATCTTCTCCAAATTAATTTATTAAAATCGAAAATTACACTATATTTCACATTTGAAAATTTTGACATTAATAAAAAAACTATTCCAAATTATATAGCTATAGGTTTCGAAATTTTCAAGAATAAAAATCTGGAAATTTTGATCCACTTCAAAAATTACCAAATTTAAAATTCTAATTTCAAACCTATCTAGATTAGAATTAGGCAATCTTTGATATACATCAAAAATCACCAAATCCAAATCTAACCATCAAAAATTTCGAACCTATCTAAATTAAATCTGGAAATTTTGATGTAGATCAAAAATCCATCCAAATTTAATTATAGTGTTCGAAAATTTTAACACAAAAAATTAGGGAATTTTTAACACATCAAAATCGAAATTTTGAACACCAAATTTTCGACCCCTATGAGAATTAAATCTGGAAATTTGAAGAACATCAAATATCATCCCAAATTTAATCCCATAGTGATCGAAAATTCAAGTACCCTCAAAACTAGAATTTTCGATTTTTACATCTCAAATTCTTCCAAGTTTTGAATACCATAAAATCAAAATACATAGCCAATTAAATCTGAAAATTTAAACACCATAAATTTATCATCAAATTTAATCATGCAATTCGAAATTATGCCCGGATTAATCCTAGAACAGTGCCAAAACCCGCTCTGATACCAGTTGTTAGGGTTTTTTCGAATTAAACCACCGCAGGATCATTTGGTTGTTCATTAATCCGTGTTCATGCAAATCATAATTTTATGTAACATGCATGTTTATCACAGTCTATACAAAAAGCATGCAAAGCAAATTCGAATCTAATAAAGCGGAAGACATAGAAACGAATCTACTTACAACTCGATAGACGGTCTGTGGACAAGATTAAAGATCTAATCTTGCTGTTGAATGAATACGGGGATGGCGCCACCTAGCTCAAAATTCGACCACCACAAATTCTACTCCAAGATCTTCTGTTGTATTCCCGGACTGTATCTAGATTCAGAGTGGGCTGAAATCTACTAGATAGAGTTGTGAAATCTATGGATAACATTGAGAGACTAAGAGGGGCTGATTTCCAATGAATAAATTCATGAAAATTTCGTGCCCCCCCTCCCCTTATATATAGGGAGGGGCGAAATTTCATGTTCCAGCCCTATTGGGCTGGGCCTCTATCTCAAGTTCAATATCCAGTCCACTTTCAGTCAATTGGGCTACAACAGGGATCTAGAAGAATATTAAATTGGCCCACTAATTTATTTAATATCCAATATCCAATAAACCTAGGATATAATTAAATAAATTAAGTTTTACTTTTATTCAACTAAAGAAGTAAAACTGACCTACCAATTTAATACATATTTACGAATATGCTTTCTCCTTTAGTCCAGCCATTCCCCGTGTTTAAGATATAATGTTCATTAATTAATTATGTAAGCCTCTGACAGCTATAATTAATTAACATCTAAAACCTTGAGTAGTACCACACAAGCTTTATTCATGTACGGAATAAATTCCACCTGCAGGGTTTCAACATGAACTTGTGCTTTCTCAAGATAACATCATCAACCTGGCGCACCAGGACATAGTGCTCATGCATACGGCTCGAGACATCATGTATACATTGTTATTACCCAAGATATCGAATTCGATCTACGAAAAGATCTCACCCATTGATAAATCAAAGTAATAAACAACACACACATATGCTCGCCAATATCACATGAGTTCAGAACCCGAACTCTGTGGATCTTTATTCTCTCAGTAACTGGGTCAGAGACAGAGAATAGTATCCTATCGTGATCCTCCTCAATACACGAACCAGTGTACTAGAATAATCAGTTAGCCAAGATAAACTAACTTATCAGATTATTCTACGGTATAACGATGGTGTGTTCAGGACCATCTAAGCCGTGAGCTCTTTAATACATTACAAGGTTCTAATGATACGATCTTACCGTGTGAATCCCCACACCATATCATCTACAATGTAAGTATATGGAACATTGCATAAAACAATTATAGAACATAATCTAAATGCAAACAGTGACTGCAATAACTTTCATTTCATATCATCATATCATCAGAAAAGTATACAAAGACAAGTCTTCCAGTATACAAAACTAACAAATGGACGTGTCACTAAACACAAGGGCAGCAGCAAGAAGAGACGGAGCTTGAACAAACTTTAGAGCATCAAGAGATGCAGCAAATTCCTCAATTGAGGTACGCTCTTCACCAACAGCAGGGGTGGCAGAAAAATCTTCATCAGGGGCCAAGGAGACTTCAGAACCTCCAACATTTTCTATCACGACCGCAATTATAGGATCCATGGTTTCTGCAGTCACCAAAGGCGGAGAGGATGGCTCTTCAGAAACCCTAGAAGAGGGTTGAACAGTGAGATCTATCTCAGAAACAGATCTAGGTGGCGAAGCAGCATGAAGTTCACAAGAATTCTGGGCAGAAAATAGCTTATAGCTGATCACAAGCTGGGGCTTCTCGGGCTCATAAACATCTTCTGGGGTCACAACATCATGTTGTGAAGAGAGTATGCTGAAGCACATCCTGAATAATCAATGGGCTGCTGGGTCTATCGAGACTCAATAAAGACACATACCAAGAGAAGAACAATACCAGCAGGAACATCAGTTCTTCACTGCAAGCTTGTGAAGTATTGAGCATTGAGTGGTAGTCTTCAAACTTAGAGGCTAATCTATCAGGCAGATCCTCTGGCACATTTTAAGTATCATCATCAGAGTAAAAAGGAGCTCGATCCTTCTTCATCAACAGTCTGCGAGGTTCAGAGACCAAGCCCAACATCTGCTCGGACTGACTCTAAGTAACACGACTACAAGCAGCAACAACAAAAAGCAAAGGAGCAGCATAGACAGATTTATCCAAACGTAAATCATGCAATAATTCCACCACACTAGTTTCTTCAATGACAAACTGAACCAACCATCCTTCATAAATAAAAGAACGACCAACCACCAGCTTGTAAAGACCTTGATGGAAGGTAGATAAAAACAAACTTGAATCAAAAGATTCAGATTCAAAAGCGGAACTGTCTGAGACATCCGCAGGCACATCATCTACCACTTCAGCAGAATGGGATGAAGCTCAAGCATTTTTCATCAGCAGACTTGGACTTTGCTCGATTCTGCAATTGAGATATGAATCTCATCTTTATCAGAGTTCTACTTAGCATCAGCAGAATCAACATAGTGCTCAGAGGCAGAAGGGGATTCCTCTGGTGCATCAAGTAATTGAAGCTTGCGCTTCACACCATGGGACTTAGAAGACGTCCTTCCTTGTTCCGAAAGAGGTGGAACAGATTCAGCATCAGGTGAGGAATCATTTTCCACAACAGCAATATCATCCTCCTTAATATCATCAACTTCAATTGTCTCTTCTACTACCTGAGAAAAAGTAGGAGCATCAACATCAGAGGTCTTCGGCGAGGCTTCTCCCAACGAAACATGGATCGTAACTACCGGAGTATCCATCAGGGCGGTTGCGGCAGAGACAGATACTGGCACAGAAATAAAAGTCATTGCAACAATTGATGTAGCAAATTCTTCAATAATAGAGAGAGCAAGACAGGAAGCAACGACAATTGTCAATTCCAGTGATGCAGGCTCCATCAACAAAGGTGAGGAAGAAATATCGGAAACCCTAGATCGAGGTGGGGGTTCCAGAACTGTAATAGAAATTGACTCAGACATAGTCACATACACCTCAGGAGCATTGCAAGGCACAAATGTAGGGACTTCAGCAGGCTCAGACACATCATCACTGCTGGAAACGACGGCAGTGGGAACAGATGTAGAGAACACAAGTGATTTTTCTCCAATAGCCACACAATTTGAACAAGGAAATAATTAGATTAATTTCCATAATTAGGGATCACTTCCCTTGTCAAACCCACTCTGCACGTCTTTGAGCAGGGCACGAGAATTGACGGCCCATTATACAATGAGATAAAAGGAAATTGCTACAAACTGTTCTTGAATCTGTCAGGCACACATGGAGGCACACATCACACAGTACCATGAAACACTTGGTCACTTTGTTTTCTCTGTACATACATCACTGACCAAGACTGTACATAGATACTTCTCACAAAGGAGAAGTTTAGAGAACACAAAGACCCAATGAGGATCTAAGTGTTTCAAACCTTCCACAATCAAGTGCCTTAGTGAGAATATCCACAAGTTGAGCATTTGTTCCAATGTACTCAATCAAAAGAGATCCATCTTCAACCAGTTCACGAATGAAGTGGTGGCGAATATCTCTATGCTTTGTTCGAAAGTGCTGAACATGATTCTTAGAAATATTTAGGCAATCCATGCACATTGAGACATCCATGGCCAAGCACTTTACCCTTAACACCATATCCAAAGGTAACCGTTTGATATGAGCAATCTTTTTGAATGTTGCTCAGCATGCTAGCATCTCCAGTCATATGTCGAGAGCATCCGCTGTCAAAGTACCAGCTACTTTTTACATGCGTATTGAGGGCAGTATGAACCACATAATTTATGTGGTTATTCCTAGATCTGTTCTAGATATTTCTTTTAGGAAACTGATCAGATTCTGCAAAACTCCTTCTTTTCATCCTTCGGAGGTGATTGATAAAGTTTCTGCAATGTGGTCGAATGTGACCAGGTTTCTCATAGTAATGATACACAACACGTATCTTTTGAGCAGAATTCCTTCTCTGCTGCTTGTTCTTTAGCTCAGCTCTCGGTTCTGGAACTGTTGAATCTTTTGTTCCAGAGGACTGTCCTTGACAGAATCCGCCATAAGTATGACCACCATTGTATCCGAGCCCAGTATGATCCTGAGGGCCCTTTCCCTTGGAGAGAATCTCATCCAGCTGAGATAATCCAGAGTTCATCATCTTCACAAGCTTCTTCAGATGTTGAAGCTCACCTGTCTGAGAGAGACTGTTGTTTCTGGACTGCAGCAAGTCACTTTCTACTTCCTTGAGACAAATAGCAAGACTATCTCTTTCTTTCAAGAGATCGGCATTCTCTTTCATCAGCCCCTCTTGGCTTGAGCCACCATGATCCAACTGGAATACAGTTTTTTAAACGCCTCCATAGCTGATTCATTAGTAAATTCTTCATCATCACTGCATTCTGAAATTTTCTCGACCTCATTGTCAGAAACAGATACTGGCACAGATGCTTTGTCAGAGTGTGTCATGAAAGCAACATGATTTCTTACATATTCTTCATCACTTCCACTATAATCAGAATCATCACTTACACTTAAGGTAGAACAGAATGACTTGTTCTTACTTTTTAGAATATTAGCACACTCGGCTTGGTAATGACCAAAATCACTATACTCTCTACACTTGACTTACTTATCTCTGTCTTCATTTGACTTCTCATCCTTGGTTCTTCGAGGTTTAGAGAACCTGTTATTAACAGAATTATTTTGAGATGATTTCTCAAAACTTCTTGTAAACTTGGTGAAGTTTTTAGATAGCATAGCAATCAATTCTGCTAGGTCAGTTCTGTCAGGGACGTCGCTAGAGACATTAGTACCAAAACTTGCCTGAAAAGCAATGCTTTTCTTCTGCACTGTTCCTTCATTTGTCAAGCCCATTTCAAAGGTTCGAAGGGACCCCATCAGTGCTTGCAGCTTCATCTTGCTCACATCTTTGGCCTCTTCAATAGTCGTGAATTTGTATGCGAATATCTTGGGAAGAGAACGAAGAACTTTTCAAACAAGTTTTTCTTCAGAAAAAGCGTCACCCAAGGCAAAGCTCTCATTGGCAATGTCACAAATTTTGGCATTGAAATCGGCAAGCTTTTCCCTTTCATCCATACGGAGGTTCTCAAATCTGGTGGTGAGAAGTTGCATGCAAGATGCACGAACACTAATTATTCCTTTGAACATGGTCTGCAGGGTATCCCAAGCATCCTTGGCCTTCTCATAGGTCGAGATAAGCTTGAAGAAATTCATGTCAACAGCAGAGAAGATAACATTCATGGCTTTAGCATTTAGCCCCATGATCTGATAATCAGCATCGTCAAATTCTTCTTCTGGCTTCAGCACCACTTTGCCTTTCTCGTCCGTCTTTGTGGGAGGCTTCCACCCTTCAGTCACCATCTTCCAGGCACGCTCATCAATTGAGCGAATGAAAGCTGTCATTCTAGCTTTCCAATAGGCATAGTTGTTGCCATCAAGGAGCGGAGGTCGCACCGTCGAGGCTCCTTTTTTTATCGAATCCATCTCGGTAAAACAACACAAAATACACGAATTAATACCCCAAGATCAACCCTGAATACAGGCAACCCGCTATCGTGCCAATTGAAAAACGATAATCCGTGCAATACGTGTTTTAGTTATCTGCTTGGAATCTGTTCTATGATATGTGTAGGACAGATGCAAGAACATAAAACAATAAAATAGTAAAAACGCACGAGATGGTAACCTAGTTTGGTTCGAACAATCTACTCTGGGGGGATTGCTCCTAAACTTGAGGTTGCGACTGGTACTCCTTAGAAGTGCGTATTAAGGATCTTACACATACAAGCCTCCCGCTTTATGTCGCCCGTTCTTCACCTCGAACTCTTTCGCTAGTCGAAAGTTGTAAGATCCCCTCACAACCGTGACACTAGCTAGAATCCCTCTAGCTACCCACGACTTGAACTTACAATCTCTTCCGAGATTGCGTACAAAATAAGAATAAAATTCCCTCACGTGTTTCACTCAAAACACTCAAAACTAGTCTATCACGTTGAACTATTTAATGAACAACTACTAGTTACAAACGACCACAAACTGATTCTAACACTAGAATCTAAATAAAATATCAGTGGCACCGATTGCTCCTCAATTCGGTCTTCATATAGGCGTCGATCTCCATCTGCCGCCAACATGGTAAATGGTTTGTGGTCTTCCAAACGTGTGTACATACTTCCCAAGTGTAGGAGGGTTAATTCAACATGGGATCTGCACCACAAGGCAGTAAAATGAATCTGTCTTGACCTTCTAAACTGGTTTGGCGCAAGATCTTTCCAACAAGGAAACTGCCATATATAGAGTGTCCCTAGTTTTGTCTGGGACATACTCTGGAACAGTTCACCAACTGTTCTTCTTTTCTTGCACAGTAGAAAACAAAACTTCGTGGGACATAGCCAGGCAGACATTGTCGAACATATCTCGCCAATTCAACAACATAATTACTTAGTGCATAACTGTGGCACTAACAATATTAAAAAATTACGATTCAACCAAAATAAGTGCGGAAATAGGCTATTCTTTGGCTTCAAATATCAAGATCATGTTCAATTAAAGTTATGCCTAGGCATTACTTCATAGGTCTACGGGGCTCGTATATTTATTCATACAAGCTCTTATTAGCCTTTTTAAAGCTTATTCACACCTAAAAAAAACTAAACTTCGTATTTTCAATTTGTATATATATACACACACATATATTCAACGAACTATGTATATTTTCTTAGATTTTTCAAATTTTTAAACACCATTTATTCTATATAACATAGTCTAATTATTTTAATAAAAATTAAATTAAATACTTTATAAACTTAATATTATATTATTAAAACTATAATATTAAAATAAATAGGTATTTCTAATAAGCAACACGACAATTTCTGAAGGTCAAAGATATGTCTAATTATCCAAATAAACTACCTAATAGGCCTTATAATGACATATATTTTAAATAGGCTAGTGCATAAAATATTGGCAAGTAACCTAACATATTTACACCCCTACCCGCATAATGAAATGATGTTATAAAAAAATTAACTTGAAATAAATGTGATAGGATAAATGACATCATGTTTTATTATAACACATGGATCAATTGTGATTCGACAGTCAAGATAGAAATCTCACTTAGTTGCGGCTAATGATTGAAACTTATAGGTCATGATATGAACTCCACAATAACAATTGAGTCGCACAAAATACTAATTCACATCTATTATCACTTTCTCAAAATGATGAAACCAAACATCTAAATAGAAAATTGAGAGGCCTCTTCTAAATTCTTAAAATATCTTAGTTGTGACATTGCATTTTCTCTCCCAATAACCATTCAAGACGTGGCCCACAAACTTAGGTATAAGATTAATTTAAATAAATATATCAATTGTCTTATAGTTGTTATTGTGAAATATTTGCATAAATTAGATATAAAACAAATAAAATGATTATCATAATTAGTGTAACATGTATGGTAACAAAATACTAGTTACTAGATTAATATATATAGTAATTTAATAATTATATCAAACAATATATTATTTATAGGGTAACAATATTTTACATATAGTAACAAAATTGTATTTTTTAATAAACAGTAACAATATCAAAATAAATTAATCTAAGTGAAATCGGAAAGCTAGAATTTATCACAAATTGATTATTTCATTATGTTTAGGAAATCTTTCATTCTATGTAGAGGTCTATATCACTACAAGAAAATCATCAAATTCCAGCGAATTTATTCCAAAGGACTTCATAAACACTGGAATTTTTCGGATTCCAGCGGTTATTCTAGCGAAAAATATTTACAGGAATTTTTGAATTTTCCACCGCATATTCCGGTGGATTTATATCCACTGGAATTTTCAGCCTATATTTTAGTTGATTCCAGCAGAAAAAATCCGCTGGAATGATTTTTATTTATTTTTTTCAAACTTTTCCAAATTCCAGGGAAAACATTACGCTGGAATATTTTTATATTATTTTTTTATTTTTCCATATTCCAGGGGAAAAAATACCACTAGAATGTTTTAATATTTTTTATTTATGATTTTTCCGAATTCCAGCAGTATTTTTTCACTGGAATATTTTAATATATTTTTTTTAAAAAAAATTCCATATTCCAGCAGTATTTTTTCGCTGGAATGTTTTAACATATTTTATTTTTGCTTTTTTTCAATTTTTTTTAATATTCCAGCAATATTTTTTCGTTGGAATGTTTTAATATCTTTTATTTATGATTTTTTTTGGATTCCAGCGGTATTTTTTCACTGGAATATTTTATTTTTGAATTAAATTTATTTAATTTATTATTAATAAATAAAATTCCAGCATTATTTTTTGGCTTGAAAATTTGAAATTTCATTATTTTTTTTTATTTTTTAGTGTATATTCTTAATCAATATAAATTCATATAAATAATACATTACAAAATAAAATATTAAAATGTACTTTAGTCTTGATAATAGAATATGAACTCGAGATTTATCCAATAATTGGATCTTGTTCTTTTAGAACTTATAAAATAATTAATCAAGTGAAGTTTATAAAAGTAATACATTAAATTTAATATTAAGGTTAAAAATTATATATTGTAGTGAGTTATAATATTTTTGAAGTTAAAAATCATAAAATCTTATAAGTAATTAAATGTTTTACTGATGCAATATTATTTTATAATTGTTCTACACTAATAATAAGTTTTGTTCAATCTATAATCATAATATGACAATCTTATTTAATATATATGTAATATACATGTACAATCAATCATTTAAAGTTTTATAAAACTAATATAGGTAATGTATAGTTAAAGTTGAAAACTATGTATTGTAGCGAGTTATGAAATTTTTAAGTTATAAATTGTAAGATTAGTAATTCATTGTTACACAAATATTATTTTGTAAATTTTCAACACTCATAATAAGTTTTCTATAATATCTAATGACAATACAACATTTTGAGTTTTAAGTAAGTTAATTTGGTATTATAGTTTACTAATAATATATAATATATTTAAATAATCAGTTAAAGTTTCTTAAGCTAATAGCAAATCGAATTTTAAGATAATGCAAGTTATGAGTTATAATTATTCTTACATCTCTATATAAATGTTATAAAGAATAATTATTAAAAATGAAATTAAAATTAATTTGTAATCTTGATTAGATTAAAAAAAAAAACTATTCAATACCACCAAATAAATAATATATCATTTGAACTTTCATAAATTAATCTAATGAATGTAATACTAAAAGTTTATAAATCATGGATGATCGGGCCTATTTTACTTGATATTTTGGGGCGTTTTGATGTGGTTTATTTGTGTTAATTGCTATATAATGATGCTATTTTGGAAGAAGTTGTACCTTGAAGGTTTTTTGCAGGGCATTGATGCAAAGATGAAGGAAATGGTGTGTTTTTGGTGAAGAAATGAGCTGTGCAAAAGAAGTTGAAATTGAAAGAAGTAAAGCCATGCCGTATGGGCATACGGAAGGACGATATGAGCGGATAACTCAAGAAACTGGGCCTGAACGTGCGTCTATGGGCTGGAACATGGAAATTACTTAGCCCAAGGCCTGGATGCGAGCTAGAAGAGTTCCCACCGCCTCAAGAGTCCCGTTTTTTGTTAACTTCCTTGTTGGAATAGATTAGGATGGTTATTTCCTTGTTGATATTTTATTTATTTTAGGAATTTGATATATAGTTAAGGACTTGTCATATTTTTGAGATTCAGACTTTATTCTAGACGTAAGAACAGGAGGCAGCGGCGTTTTCTTTCTGGAGCAGAATCGTTCGTCTTCTTCATTTTATTTTCATGGTATTGGTTATTTCAATATTTTTGCGATCACATCCTACTATGAGTTCTAGCTAATTTCTCCTTATTCTGGAAACAACTAACGAAACCCTGGCTTAAATAAGCTATGAGATCTAATCGTGTTCATTATTCAATTATGTGCATGCATTTGTTATTCTTTGTATTTCGGGTAGTTAATTGTTTCAATATTGCTAGGTAGTTGCAAATACTTAGTGGATTGGAATTAATTAGTAGTCAATTAAACCGGCCATCCGTAATTGTGGTTTAAGTTTAATTAGTGGCGAAACGGTTCTTCAGAACCAGGGAGAATAACAATCTTAATTTAACGGTCCTGCGTCAGAGTCTGTTAATTATGAATCGGGTTCCTCTAGAATTTAAGGCTTCCGACTCATTAAACCTATAGAGCGTCTCTTACGGTTGTCAGTCGATTAGGGAAATAATTGGTGAAGCGTCTTCCTGATTATCGAGAAATTACGGAGGAATTAGGCTGCGTCAGTAAGCGTCTTCGGTAGTTATAACTGATTTGTATGTGTTAATTGAATTAATCATTGCATCAAGAATCGGTTTAGGTAAGCTAGGGTGGAGTTAATTGGATTCTAGAATATTTCTTCTCATATTTTAAGTTCGTTCAATTTAATTATGTGTGCATTCATTTTATATTTAATTGTTAATTTCGTTCATTTTATTATAATTACAAAAACCCCTTTTGAAGTTTGGTTATACAGATTGAGAGTATAGGGTAATTCTCGCCGGTCCTTTGGGAGACGATCTCACTCATCGCTGTACTCGTGCAGTAAGGGCATACCGACTGTTGTCGGGAATTTTATTTTTGGTGTAAAACGACGCACCAATGGATTATACGATAATACATAGTATATAAGATATACACATAATATATAATAAATATAAAATATATAGCATAATTAATGAATTCATCACTTGGTGCAAGCGGCAAGAGCTTGCGCACATATATGAGAGATCTCGGGTTCGAAACTTGGGAGCAGCATAAGGAGGGGGATTTTCGGCGGGCTGGGTGGGCTTTTCTTGGGTGGGGGGTGGTTCCTGGGTGGGGGATTTTCAGCGGGCTGGGCAGGCTTTCCTTGGGTGGGGGGCTGGGTGGGGGAGGGTTTTTTTAATAAAATAAATTAAGCAATTCCAACGGATTTTATGCGCTGGAATATTTTTCCAGCGAATAAAAAAGAAGTGGTGGAATTGTGTTCCAGCGAAAAAAAAATGCTGGAATTCATGTGCTGGAATCATATTCCAGCGGAAAAAATTTGTCGGTTCTTCTCCTTGTTCTATCAGTTTATATGTTAAATAATTTCTCATTTCAAATTATAATTCGCATTCGTGAAAACTCATTAAATGTACTGTATCTAAATAGATCCTTTTATTTTAATTGAAAAAAAATATAGAGTGTTCAAAGATAAATTATACACACAAAATACATTAAATTAAAATATACTATCAATGTAAGAACAATTTTTCCATACTTTCACGATACATTCTAACACATTCACTCTATTGTTGATACTATCACCATATTTTTAATATGTGTGTGAAATAATATCATCCTATGCCATCAATGTCATCACCTCCATGATTACATATTTTTGTTATCTTTAAAATGAAATATATGAAGATATGTACAATTAATCTAGGTGTCCAAGTCACATGTCTAGGACAAAAGAATATGTATGTATAGCGATGATCATTTACTTTAATGTTGAATATGTTCATGTACACTGATGACATGGGATCGTAGTTTTATCCAATTTAGCTACTAAATCTTTTCTAGGCCAAAATGGGCTTAGAATATTTTGACTTAAATCAACCTATAAGTTAATTTTGGATCACACACATATATTATTAGATGACAAGTGATTTTTCTTCAATATATTTTTAATGTGAAAACTTATTTTTAAGTAGTGGCACTAACAATAGCTGTCGAAGTAAAAGCCCAAAAAAGATGTCGAGCTATATAGAATCCAAGTGGATGTGATCTTTCAGCTTGCAGACAACAGTGTCTGAAATCCTACAATGGAAATGGAGTTTGCACTTCCCGTGGATTCATGGGAACATATATTTGCAATTGCTTTTACAATTGTTGATGATTGATTATTGCATGAGGTTTAAATGACATCTTATTGAAAAAAACCCACATATATAGCATTATTGGAAGTGCATGTAAGCTATCAAAATTGTAGGATATCAATAATAATATAAAATTTTAAGATATATCATTTTTGTCAAGAATTATATGATATAAATTCAAAAATTATATGTTTATATTACCAACTCCAATCTATATGTGAAATTGTATATTTTTAGAAATAACCACGATTGATATTAAAAAATTACGTTTCAACCCTGATAAGTGTGGAAATAGGCTATGCATTGTCTTAAAATGTCTAGAGCATGTTCAATTGTAGTTATGACTAGGCATTACTTTATAGGTCTACGGGGCTTGTATATTTATTCATACGAGTTCTGATTAGTCTTTTTAAAGAGTATTAACACCTAAAAAAAGTAAACTTCATATTTTCAATATGGATATATATATATATAAACATATATTCATACGAACTATGCTTAAAGCTTTTTAAAACTTTATTTAGGCCTACAAAATCAAAACTTGATATGTATATTTTCATAGATTTTTCAAATTTTTAAATGTCATTTATTCTATATAACATGGTCTAATTATTTTAATAAAAATTAAATTAAATACTTTATACACTTAATATTATATGATTAAAACTATATTATTAAAATAAATATAATAGGTATGTCTAATAGGCATCACGACAATATCTGAAGGTCAAAGATATGTCTAATTATCCAAATAAACTACCAAATAGGACTTATAATGACATATATTTTAAATAGACTAGTGCATAAAATATTGGCAAGTAACCTAACATATTTACACCCCTACCCGCATAATGAAATGATGTTATAAAAAATTAACTTGAAATAAATGTGGTAGGATAAATGACGTCATGTTTTATTATAACACATCGATCAATTGTGATACGACAGTCAAGATGGAAATCTCACTTAATTGCGGCTAATAATTGAAACTTATAGGTCATGATATGAACTCCACAACAATAATTGAGTTGCACGAAATACTAATTCATATCTATTCTCACTTTCTCAAAATGACGAAACCAAACACCTTAATAGAAAATTGAGGCATCTTCTAAATTCTTAGAACATATATCTTATTTGTGATATTGCATTTTCTCCCCCAATAACCATTCGAGATGTGACCCACAAACTTAGGTATAACAGTAATTTTAATAAATATATCAATTGTCTCATAGTTGTTACTGTGAAACAATTGCATAGATTATATACAAAACAAATAAAATGATTATCATAATTAATGTAACGTGTATGGTAACAAAATACTAGTTACTAGATTAATATATATAGTAATTTAATAATTATATCAAACAATATCTTATTTATAGGGTAACATTATTTTACATATAGTAACAAAATAGTATATGTTAATAAACAGTAACAATATCAAAATAAATTAATCTAGGTGAAATTGGCAAGCTAGAATTTGTCACAAATTCATTATTTCATTATGTTTAGGAAATTTTTCATTCTATGTAGAGGTCTATATAATGGGGCATTACTCCACAATTTTAATTCACCTTAGATACACAACAGGAATATAAACAAGAAGTTCAATCAAGTTTAATGGCTAGATTTTTGCTGGTTCTTCTCCTTGCTCTATCAGGTTATATGTTAAATAATTTTACCTCTCATTTCAAATTATAATTCGCATTCGTGAAAGCTTATTAAATGTACCGTATCTAAATAGAACCATTTATTTTAATTAAAAATGAAAAATGTAGAGTGTTCAAAGATAAATTATACACACAAAATACAATAAATTAAAATATACTATCAATGAAAAAATAATTTTTCAATACTTTCACTGTACATTCAAACACATTCACTCTATCTTAGACACTATCTCCATATTTTTAATATGTGTGTGAAATAATATCATTCTACACCATCAATTCCATCACCTCCATGATTACATATTGTTCTTATCTTTAAAATGAAAAATATAAAGTTATGTACAATTAATCCAGGTGTCCAAGTCACATGTCTAGGATAAAAGAATATGTATGTATAGCGATGATCATTTACTTTAATGTTGGATATGTTCATGTACACCGATGACATGTGATCGTAGTTTTATCCAATTTAGCTACTAAATCTTTGCTAGGCGAAAATGAAAATGGGCTTAGAATATTTTGACTTAAATAAACTATAAATTAATTTTGGATCACACACACATATATTGTTACAAGACAAGTGATTTTTCTTCAATATATTTTTAATGTGAAAACTTATTTTTATGCAGTGGCACTATCAGTAGCTGTCGAACTAAAAGCCTAAAAAAGATGTCGAGTTATATTGAATCCAAAGTGGATGTGATCTTTCAGCTTATAGACAACAATGTCGAACTAAAAGCCCAAAAAAGATGTCGAGTTATATTTATTCATACGAGTTCTGATTACTCCTTTTAAAGCTTATTCACACCTAAAAAAAGTAAACTTTGTATTTTCAATATGTATATATCTATATATAAACATATATTCATACGAACTATGCTTAAAACTTTTATAAACTTTATTTAGGCTTACAAAATCTAATCTTGATATGTATATTTTCATAGATTTTTCAAATATTTAAATGTCATTTATTCTATATTGTTAGACAGGAGATTCGAATCCCATATATTATGGGATTAGATTAATAGATCACATGTAATTAGGGGAAAGATAACTACCTTATGGGACAGTTTAGCCGTAACTTACGGGAGTGGAGCAGACCCCGTGCAGATTTATGATTTAGAAACACGAGCAAACAAAGTAGCTCAAGGCAGTCATACCTTAGAAGATTTCTGGAATGAGCTACAGAGTCTATGGATCAACATCAATCGACGGCAGCCAGATCCGATAGACTGTTGTGAAAAGGGCATCAATCTGTATCGAAAACTTATCAAGACTCGCCGGCTCTATCAGTTTCTAGCTGGACTCAGTGGCCAATTTGACAATATCCGGCGAGATATCATCAAAACCACCCCGCCACCCTCAGCCGAGGTTATCTTCGCCATGGTAAAAAGAAAAGCTACCCAGCTTCAGATCTTGAAACCAGAAACTATTACCGGTGTCAGTGGTGACTCATCTTCATCATCGGGGTTCGGAATCGGGGCTGGCCTTACCGCTCGTTCGTCTGGACAACAACAATGGACGAAGCCGAAGGTTTCCAAGGATAAGGACAACAAAGATTTGCTCGTGTGCATCCATTGTGAGTTGAAGCGACACAGAAGAGAGCAATGTTTCCAGATTGTCGGATTTCCCGATTGGTGGGAAGACAACCACAAGAAATCAAAGCCCACAAAGGGGAAGACAACCATCGCTGGCACCGCCGTGGTGGTGGGTGGCTCCGGGACTGCCGGCACCCCAGGCGGCGATCAGAGCTACTCAGTCGTGCAGAGAGGGGAAGAAGGAGCAGAGGCAGCTAGGGTAGAGAGTGAAGGGGGAAGCGGATCACCTAAATTAGGTAAAGGGCTCAATTGTAAATTGAGCCATTTCTCTCCTTCTTTATTTATTTTTCCCCCTTACAGTTTTGATTGCTAAAAAAATGCCACCACCGAGAGTTATAAAGGAACCGCACAGTCTTTTATTCATACCAACCATGGAGATATGTCCATAGCCTGTACAATTCAACCGAAAAAAATAGTAAAATTGATCAGTGGATTTTTGATTGTGGTGCTACTGACACCATGACCTTTGAAGCATCTAATATTATACAGTCTTCCGTACCTCTTAAGACACATGTTCAAACTGCTAATGGTGCAGTCACGCCTGTCCAGGGCGCTGGAACAACTGAAATTTCCCTAACTTTGAAGATCTCAAATTCCTTATATGTTCTTACTTTATCTCATAAATTGCTCTCTATAAGTCATGTTACCAAAGAGTTGAATTGTACGGTTCTCATGCATCCTTATTTTTGTCTCTTACAGGATATCAGGACAGGGAAGATTATTGGACATGGCACTGAGAAAAGGGGATTGTACTATGTGGATGAAATTGCGTAACAAGGAACTGTGATGCTGGCTCACAGATCTCAAAATCGGGATGCTTAGCTTTGGCATAGATGTCTTGGACATCCCTCTTTGGGTTATTTAAAGCTTCTCTTTCCTAGTTTAGATTTATCTCAGCATTTGTTCTGTCAAACATGTGTTTTAGCAAAAAATCATCGACAATCTTTAAAACCGAATAATACTAAAGTGGATTCGATTTTTACGTTAGTGCATTCTGATGTTTGGGGTCCTGCACCTATTTTAAGAGGCCAGGATTTTAGATATTTCTTAATCTTTGTTGATGATTACACTCGTATAACTTGGATTTATTTTTTGAAACACAAATCTGAGGTTTTCTCTAAATTTGTTCAGTTCTACACTATGGTCCAAACCCTGTTTCAAACAACCATCAAAACTCTCCGTTCAGATAATGGCAGTGAATTTGTTAACACTGCTATGACCCAGTTCTTCCGTGACAAAGACTTATTCCACCAGACCACGTGCCCCTATACCCCTGAATAAAACGGAGTAGTCGAACGAAAGAACAGAATCCTTCTTCAAATCACTCGAGCCCTCATTCTTGACTCCCATGTTCCCACACACTTCTGGCCCGAAGCTTTAGCCACATCTACCTACCTCATCAATCACTTATCCACTAAAATTCATAAACTCCAAACCCCACTCCAGGTCCTCGACACGGAGTCATTTCCCGGTCAGAATAATTCTCAAGAGAGAGTTATCCTTATGCCCACAGCAAGGCGTAGCAAGCTTTATGTGAGTAAGGGTCGATCCTCTGAGGAACTGCGAATTCTATCTTCAGTGTCACTTTTCCAAAAGGTTTGAGGATTGTTGTGGTCTCCGTACTTTTATTTAAAGACTGTAAAATAAAATAACAAAACAAAACAAAATAAAACAAGAAAGGAAAATATTATTAGTAAATGCATTTCGGATTAGAAGTTAGACGTCGAACTTAACAAACACTTGACCGATCATGGGCACACTGATTACTTATGCAAACCTAATTATCTGGTTAAAGGTACCGGATCTCTCTTGATGTACCTAATCTATCCTTTCTGTTTAGCTTAGAGGTGATCTATTATCCCTAAACCCTAACTTGTTATCCAACCCCGATCTCTCATGTGATTGTAAGCAACAAAGCAGCATTATGATCTAGACAGACCCATATTTACCTAAACAAAGATCTCTCTTATGCCCTCAGTACCCGTGATGTATCCCATCCCTTTATGACCAAAACACAGCTATGATTTATTGACCATTTATAGAGGTAGTGAACACAATTCTAATTAACGAGTGATCAGCCACGATTAACTAGCTTAGCCCACTGTATAATGCAACAAAGAAAATGACTACATGAGGGAACCAAATTCACATAGTTTATGCCCATAAGCCTCACGATTCTTACGTGTTCATTAAGTTCTTATCCTTGTTGAATCCGGAATAACGAGTCTAGCCGCTCATGCTAGACTTAGAACAATAATAATAAGTAAAAGAAATAAAATAAAACATAAAATAAACGAAAAAACTTACGTATATTAAACTGCAAAATAAGTCCAACTCCAATGCTGGATTGAAGAACATATAACTAGTGCGGAAAAATAAATTGTTTGTGCGTAAAAAGAAATAAAAAAATGGTAAAGAGAGTTGTTCAATGTGTGTTCGGCCTCTGCCATGAAAGACATATATATAGGAGTACAAAGACACTAGGTAAACTCTCCGACAGGCCGGGGATCTTCAGCTCAACACGCAGCCGCCATGCCCAAGACTTTTCATATCTAGCAGATTCTTCCCTTATTTATAAGATTCTGAGTCGCAGATTCTATACTTGTCGTGCCCTAGTTGCGCCGATATAGCAATTTTCCTTGTAGAGCCGAGTATCCTTCTGGATGCATCAACTTGCCTTCCGTGGCTCCTCTTTCCTTCGGCGGCTAGGGTGTATTGCTCTTGCTGTAGCTGGCATTAGTTTCCCTTGTGCCCAGTCTCTTCTCCTTCTCCTTTTAATCGTTCTAGGGTTGTTATGGGCACGATCACAAACTTCTCCTACAGCTTTTGTTGGAATGGTGGGCGATTTCCTCCAGGCTCGAGAGAGAGCTTTCCGCTGAGAAGTTGTTGCCCATCTTGGTATCATTGGCACCATTGTGCCCTTTTAAAATGATTCTCCTACCTCCTGCTGCCCATTCTGGCTCTTTCTGACTCAAAAAAAAGAAAAAAAAAATGACAAAAGAATGAGAAAAAGATACAAAAACACGAGAGAATTTGGACTTGTCACACCCACCCACTTTAGTCTTACTTGCCCTCAAGTATGTGGGTACAACGCGCCCAAAAAAAATGAACATAAAATAAAAGGAGGAAAAGACAGACTCAAGACAAAGACACGATAAATCAAGCATGTAAAAGCAAATCCTTTGTGGGCACAGAGACCGAGGTACCTGATCACACTCAACAACATATAAATAGTAAAAACATACATAATGCCCACTGCAAATCAAAATGACTAAGTTATTGGTTCGCTCATGCTTTCCTCACTCAAGTGTTTTTGGCTTAGTGTTTACGCTCAAGGAAAGACATAATTGAACCGAGGGTCACCATATGCTTGCAATTGCTCTTGTTCCTCCAACACTGTTGGTATAATGGGTATACTTATGCTAAGGTCTTTAAGGTTGTAATGGGGCTACGGGTTCAAGGTAGGAAATATTTGGATCTGGCTCAGTTTTTAGTCGAATTTTCCCTTTGGGAGACTCATTTTGACTCTTACTGGCCTTTGCCACCGTGCCCATTTGATTTAAGCACATGCGCAGATTTTTTATTTTGTGGGCTTTTTATACTTTTCTTTTCTTGGGGTTTCTCTTTTTTTTTTCTCTTTTCATTTTGACCCATTTTTTTTTTCTTTTTTTCTCATTTTCTTTCTTTCTCTTGGCATTTTATGCCTTGTAACACACCAGATTTATCCTCCCCTCATGCCCATGGTCTTTTTTTTGTGTGGTTTCCAAGAAAGAATGTGACTAGGGCTTTATTCATTTTCGGCTAAAAAAAGGCTGCAAGGGATAATATTCAAGGTGGTTTTATTTGGCTTTGTGGGCTCAGAAAGAAAATTTGCCTAAGCATTTCAGTAGCATACCCAAAATTCTTTGTGACCTCGGAGTGGAGCAAAAGCAAGTTTTAGTTCACCTAAATTCAAAAATGCAGAAATCACACAAGAAAGAAGTAGCACATGCATTGTGAATTCAGGCTCAATTTCTCACAAGGTACTTAGTTCATTCATCATATAAGCAGTAGCATGGGCATGCTGAAATGACAATACAGTAAAAGATGTTGTCTTATGGTTACAAGACCCTAGACTCCATGCTTTTTAAGTTCAAATTTTTACACATGCTTGACACTAAAAAAAACAAAGAAGGCAGAGTAACCCCCACCCACACACTTTGCCTTCGGCAAAGTGGGTGCGAGAAGGTTATCCTACTAACCGCAAACTCAATGACATATTAGAGAGCCCCCCTACCCACACACTTTGCCTTAAGCAAAGTGGGTCAGTATGGGGGTCTTCTAATTACAAAATAAAAAACATAAAAACAACAAAACAACAAAGACATAAAAATAAAAGACTCCTAAATGCCCACATCCACTCACTTTGCCTTAAGCAAAGTATGGGAAATGGGCGACACCTAAACAGACACAAAACAAAATAAAAACAAAAACCTAATCTACGGGAAACAGTACCAGTTCAGGCATCAGAGAGTGTCGGATAATTAAATCTGACATGCTTGAAGTAGGCGAACAGAGCGGTCTCCAATCGGTTTAGTCTGGCTATGATGGTGGTGGCTACTGGCTCTTGCTGCTGTGCCCTCGGGGGCCTCTTGCTCGGACCTGCATTTAAAGGAAAACTAAGGCTACTCGAAGTTTCTAGCTTCGGTATGCCAAACACGGGTTTTCCCTCCTTATCGTAAAAAATATCCAACATACGTTTCAAGCAGTTTAAATCAAACAATTGAACATGCTTGCAATACAGATTAGTGGATGAAGGATCAAATAGACGCAGTTTTTCAGCAAGATGGGTAATCAGTTGGGCACAGGAGATACGATTCTTAGAATGGGCCACAATGGCCTTGAAGTGGGTGATGGCCACAACTCCAAAGTTTATCCTCTTCTTGTGCACCATGCACCAGAGGACAAATAACTCCTGATTGGTAATGGAGTTGGAGCTATCTTTCCAGCCAAAGAAGTTATAGGCGAGTACTCGGTGATAAAAGCGAAGGGCATTGCTTTTCAGCATGTATCCCTTGCTAGTTCCAGACTTGAATTTGGAACCATCACCTAACTCAGCCCACTTTTCCTCTACATTCTCATCCGTGGGCACCACAACAACAGCAGACTTATAATCATCATCATTCAGATCCAAAAATGAAACAATTCCCAGACCCATGTTTAATTCATCAGCAGAAAGATTGAAATTTTTATGAAAAATTTTAAACTTGAAAATTTTTGCAGAAGTACCTCCCTTCCCCATACTCTTCACAGGCAGATCATGAAAAAACTCATAGACCAACTTAGGAAAAATCAAACAGTTCCATTTAATGAAAAAGGACGAACCAATGTTAGAGAAGAGTTCCCTTACCTCTCGCTTGATGCCCAAGACAGCAAGCGAGGCAAAGTGGATGGTCTTGCTATACACGATCTCCCTTGTGGGCAAGATGTCTTCTCCTTTTGGCATGACTTTTCCAGAGGTTGGGCTAACCACAGTTTTGCCTTTCTTTGCAGACGGTTTGGCAGCAGCTTTCCCTTTCCCTTTGGCAGATACAGAGGGCGCATCTGTTGTGCCCTCAGCAGCTTCCTTCAGAGACAGAGACAGGTCATCCTGACTCTTATGGGCTCGTGACTCTCTACTGCTTTCAAATTTTTCTTCCTCGGCCTCCTCATCGGCTTTCTCATCCTCCGACAGCGTCGGCGACGGCTGCTTTTTCCTCTTCAAGGTCTGTGACTTAGCTTTTAAGGCGGTGACCTTCTCCTTTTTCACCTTCTTCAATTTTTCAGTTGTAAAGGGCTCAGGAGTATGCTCCAACGTTGGCTCAGGAGTCACATCTTCCTACATGCTGGCCTCCTCTTGGTCGTCGATCTCATCGGCAGTTTCTTCCACAATTTTCAGAGAAGGTTCGTCAACCTTCTCAGACTCATGGGTGGAAATGGGTGAAGGCGGTGGTTCGACGGTGGTAAGAGGTTGAATATTCATGGAGGAAGTGCTCGACGGCTTGGTTAGTGTAGCAGCGTCGGTGGTGGTTTCCTTGGAATTTTTTGATGAAGTGGAAGGGGTGAACTCCACCTTGTTCTTAGTGGACTTGGCAGCGCGAGTTTTTGGGGCCATGGTGATCGTGGTTATGGTGGTTGAGAGAGGGAGTTTGTAGAGAGAGAGAAGGGGCTGTAATTTTTTTGAAATTTTGGAGTGAAAAAAAGGCGAGTGAATTTGGGGAGGAAAGGGTTGGGGTTTAATACTTGGATTCACCCTAGCCACTCAATTCGGGTTGATGTAACAGGCCTGTCAAATGACTTTTGGGCTTCTAGGGTTTCCTTGTACGGAATCTTGTGATATGCCCACTGGGGCAGAGAGATCCCGAATTTCCCAGAATTGCCTTTGCTGGTGCCCTCCATGCTGGAAGCATCCATATTAGCTAGATTCTTTCCTTCCATGAAAAATTCACCTAAATTTATTTCCTAAAATACTCCAAAAACAAAATATAGCCATGAAATCTAACTCCTAGACTAACATGGCAAAAATAAACACTCAAAAGGAAATAAATAAATTACAGAAAGCATTAAAAGGAAATAAAAAAAAACCTGGGTTACCTCCCAGTCAGCGCCCCAGTTATTGTCGTGGGCACGACACTCCTTAGGTTTACATGTATATAGGCTCAACGAGCTGGAGCCTGAGAGCCTCTACAGATGAAACCATTGGTTCCATAAGATGCTTTAGCCACTGTCCATTGACCTTGAACGTCTCTCCAGTACTTGAATCAAATAATTCCACTGCTCCATTTGGGCATACGGTCTGGATCTCATATGGTCCTGATCATTTAGACTTGAGTCATTCCCCAATCAGCTTCAGTCTGGAATTATACAGCAGAACCTTTTTTCCACGCTCAAATGGCTTGTGGCGAATGAGTTGGTCATAGGTTTTTGTCATTCTTTTCTTGTACATACGCAACAATCTCATCAGCTAGTTCTCTTCCGTCAAGGTCAAGCCTTTGCTTATGATAACCGGTAATGTTTCATTCTCCCCACGATAGACATACTTTAAGTGGTCAGGGAGATTCTTCAATTCTAGCTTTGGTGCCCTCTGCACCGATGGAAGCATTATGTCTGTCTCAGTCGTTGTGTGTAAATTGAAATCCACCACTCCATGCGGTAATTCTTCCAGAGAGTACAACATCATGATAGCATCCCTGGTATCTTCAGCTTTATCGAGGGCATCGTAGTCATTTAACCCAGATTGCAATGCCCATTCTAGAGGTTCTTGGTTGTTCATGTGGCCCAGAATGGCTTGAGATTGGGCATAGCAATGGTTGACAAAGTAGACTGACTCCGGATCTCGTGGGTACTTCATGGCTTCATAGATGTTGAACAGAACTACCTGGCCATCGAACTCACATGTCAGTGTGCCCTCATCGACATTGATCTTGGTGTGAGTAGTTTTCATGAAAGGTCTCCCTATCAGTAGAATGGATGTAGACGGTGTCGTGTTGCCCATGTCCAAGACATAGAAATCTGCTGGGAAAATCAATTCCCCCACCTTCGTGATAGACATTTGATCTATCTGCCAACTGGATGATCACCCTTGTCTCCTTGAGTGGTCCCAGATTTAATTCTTCATAAATCGTCATGGGCATGACGTTTATGGATGCACCGAGATCAAGCATCGCCTTTTCAATCTTTTTACTCCCAATTATGCATGGTATGACAAACATGCCAGGATCTTCACACTTCTTTGGCATCTTTTTTAGAACTACAGAGACATTTTCTCCCATGAAAAGTCTCGCATCATCTTCAAATCGTACTTTCTTGGTACACAACTCTTTTAGGAAACGGGCATAACGTACACAACTCTTTTAGGAAACGGGCATAACGAGGAACCTATCTTATTGCATCTAGTAGTGAAATATTAATTTCCACCTTTCAAAAGAATTTGAGAAGTTCTTTCATCTTCTCGTCTTTCCTGTTGTGGGCAAGACTCTCAGGAAAGGGAGGCTTCTTCATTGTTTCTTTCCTTGTGGGCTCAGCAACCTCTTCCTGTGCCTGCTCTTCTTCTTTCGTTATGCCTTCAGTGTCTCCTTTTAGTTCAACTTTCATCCCCTCTCCTTCATTCTTGATGGTCACAACGTTCACCTGTTCTCGGGGATTTACCACCTGAGATGGTAATTGTCCATTTCTTTCCTTCAGTTGGGCAAGATCTTGAGCCAGTTGGGAAATTTGCTTGCTCACATGTTGCAGACCAACCTTTGTCTCTTGTTTGAACCTTTCATTCTCCTGCTGTGACTTCATATTTTATTTGGCCATGGCAAGGACTAGTTCAGCCAGGCTGGGTTCTTCGCGTGCCCTCGGCGGTGGTGGTGGCAATTCTGGTTGGTGGGCATCATTCCTCTTCCATCTGAAATTCTCATGATCCCTCCATCTAGGATTGTATGTTTGAGTGTGGGGATCATATCGCCTGTTATTGTTGTTGTGCCCATGGCAAGGACTAGTTCAGCCAGGCTGGGTTCTTCGCGTGCCCTCGGCGGTGGTGGTGGCAATTCTGGTTGGTGGGCATCATTCCTCTTCCATCTGAAATTCTCATGATCCCTCCATCTAGGATTGTATGTTTGAGTGTGGGGATCATATCGCCTGTTATTGTTGTTGTGCCCACCAAGAGAGTTGACTTCAGCGACATCCTCCTCTTGTAGTGTTGGGCATTGATTAGTGAAGTGGGCCACGCTCTTGCATACTCCACATACTCTTTTCTTTGGTGCCCCAGTATGGTTCATCACTTTCTCCATCTGGTCCAAAATCCTTTCCAGTTTGACCTCAAGGTGCGTTGATTTCCCAGCGTCCGGAACTGTCCTTGTGCCCTCGGTACTTTCATCTCTATTTTCATCAGCCATTTTTGCTAAAATTTAGAAGGCTTCAGTTGGTAGCTTGTTCAGGATAGATCCTCCACATGAAGCATTGACTATGATCTTATCATGTGGTCTCAACCCAGACACAAAGTATTGGATTCGGGTATTTTGTCAACATGCTCTGGAATCGATACCAGTAGTCATAGAAACTCTCATTTATGCCCATCTTCAGACTTCCAATTCTTCACCTCATCTCCTGGACTCGGGATGCAGGAAAATATTTCTCCAGGAATTTCTGCTGCAGTTGTGCCCATGTGGTTATACTGCTAATTGGCAGGGTGTATAACCAGTCTCATGCTCCGTCATGAAGAGTGAACGCGAATGAGACAAGACGCAAATATTGTTCCTTTTCCTCATCCGTAGATTGAGTTTGACACACCATCTCAAAATCTTGAATATGCCTCTGAGGGTCTTCTCCAGTCATCCCATGGTATTTGGGCAAGATTTGGACGAAACTTGCCTTCAACTCCCAGCTTCCAGTAATTGCAGGAAGTGTTATGCTAATGGGACGTAAATTCATGTTAGTCGGAAAGACTAGCTGCCTCAACGTTATTCCTTCTTCTTTAGCCATCGGGGCTAACCTCAATTGTTCGTTCCTTTCCAGTTGTGCTCTTTCTTGCTCCAATTCTCTTTCACGAGCAAGTCTCCCTGCTTGTTCTGCCCTCCGTGCTTCTGCTCTCCTCCTCTGCAGAGTCTTCTCAGGTTCTGGATCGTACGAGTCATATCCTTAAGAGGTATTGGACATCCACCGGCCAGGATGACAAGTTGGAAAATAGAATTTTAAGAACCAGCTCCCCGTACCTCTTAAGACACATGTTCAAACTGCTAATGGTGCAGTCACGCCTGTCTAGGGCACTGGAACAATTGAAATTTCCCCAACTTTGAAGATCTCAAATTTCTTATGTGTTCCGACTTTATCTCATAAATTGCTCTCTATCAGTCATGTTACCAAAGAGTTGAATTGTACGGTTCTCATGCATCCTCATTTTTATCTCTTATAGGATATCAGGACAGGGAAGATTATTGGACGTGGCACTGAGAAAAGGGGATTGTACTATGTGGATGAAATTGCTCAACAAGGCATTGTGAGGTTGGCTCACGAATCTCAAAATCAGGATGCTTGGCTTTGGCATAGATATCTTGGACATCCCTCTTCGGGTTATTTAAAGCTTTTCTTTCCTAGTTTAGATTTATCTCAGCATTTGTTCTGTCAAACATGTGTTTTAGCCAAAAATCATCGGAAATCTTTTAAACCGAATAATACTAAAGTGGATTCGATTTTTACGTTAGTGCATTCTGATGTTTGGGGTCCTACACCTGTTTTAGGATGCCAGGATTTTAGATATTTCTTAATCTTTGTTGATGATTGCACTCGTATGACTTGGATTTATTTTTTGAAACACAAATCTAAGGTTTTCTCTAAATTTGTTCAGTTCTACACTATGGTCCAAACCCAGTTTCAAACAACCATCAAAACTCTCCGTTCGGATAATGGCGGTGAATTTGTTAATACTGCTATGACCCAGTTATTCCGTGCTAAAGGCTTAGTCCACCAGACCACGTGCCTCTATGCCCCTGAACAAAACGGAGTAGCCGGACGAAAGAACAGAATCCTTCTTGAAATCACTCGAGCCCTCCTTCTTGACTCCCACGTTCCCACACACTTCTGGCCCGAAGCTTTAGCCACAGCTACCTACCTCATCAATCGCTTACCCACTAAA
The DNA here is from genome assembly GCA_026008535.1 of Perilla frutescens. Classification (NCBI taxonomy): domain Eukaryota; kingdom Viridiplantae; phylum Streptophyta; class Magnoliopsida; order Lamiales; family Lamiaceae; genus Perilla; species Perilla frutescens. Next base: position 40,061,286 of record BRKX01000012.1, read on the forward strand.
ATTCATAAACTCCAAACCCCACTCCATGTCTTTGACACGCGGTCATTTCGCGGTCAGAATAATCCTCAAGATAGAGTTATCCTTATGCCTACAACAAGGCGTAGCAAGCTTTATGTGAGTAAGGGTCGATCCCACGAGGAGCTGCAAATTCTATCTTCAGTGTCACTTTTCCAAAAGGTTTGAGGATTGTTGTGGTCTCCAGATTTGTATTTAAAGATTGTAAAATAAAATAACAAAACAAAACAAAACAAAACAAGAAAAGGAAAATATTAATAGTAAACGTATTCCGGATTAGAAGTTAGACGTCGAACTTAACAAAAACTTGACCGATCATGGGCACACTGATTACTTATGCAAACCTAATTATCTGGTTAAAGGTACCAGATCATTCTCAACGTACCCAATCTATCATTTCTGTTTAGCTTAGAGGTGATCTCTCGTCGCCTAAACCCTAACTTGTTACCCAACCCCGATCTCTCATATGATTGTAAGCAACAAAGCAGCATTATGATCTAGACAGACCCAGATTTACCTAAACAAAGATCTCTATTATGCCCTCAGTACCCGTGATGTATCCCATCCCTTTATGACCAACACACAGCTATGATTCATTGACCATTAATAGAGGTAGTGAACACAATTCTAATTAACGAGTGATCAGCCATAATTAACTAGCTTAGCCCACTGTATAATACAACAAAGAAAATGACTACACGATGGAACCAGATTCATACAGTTTATGCCCATAAGCCTCACGGTTCTTACGTGTTCATTAAGTTCTTATCCTTGTTCAATCCGGAATAACGAGTCTAGCCGCTCATGTTAGACTTAGAACAATAATAATAAGTAAAAGAAATAAAAAAAACATAAAATAAATGAAAAAACTTACTTATATTAAACTGCAAAATAAGTCCAACTCCAATGCCGGATTGAAGAACATATAACTAGTGCGGAAAAAAATTGTTCGTGCGTAAAAAGAAATAAAAAAATGGTAAAGAGAGTTGTTCAATGTGTGTTCGGGCTCTGCCATGAATGACATATACATAGGAGTACAAAGACACCAGGTAAACTCCCCGACAGGCCGGGGATCTTCAACCCAACACGCAGCTGCCATGCCTAAGACTTTCTATATCTGGCAGATTCTTCCCTTATTTAGAAGATTCTGAGTCGCAGATTCTGTACTTGCCATGCCCTAGTTGCGCCGACATAGCAAATTTCCTTGTAGAGCCGAGTATCCTTCTGGAAGCGTCAACTTGCCTTCCGCAGCTCCTCTTTCCTTCGGCGGCTAGGGTGCATTACTTCTGCTGTAGCTGGTATTAGTTTCCCTTGTGCCCAGTCTCCTCTCCTTCTCCTCTTAATCATTCTCAGGTTGTTATGGGCACGATCACAAACTTCTCCTTCAACTTTTGCTGGAATGGTGGGCGATTTCCGCTAGGCTCGAGAGAGAGCTTTCCGCTAAGAAGTTGTTGCCCATCTTGGTATCATTGACACCATTGTGCCCTCCAGAAATGATTCTCCTGCCACCTGCTGCCCCTTGTGCCCATTCTGGCTCTTTCCGACTCAATAAGACAAAAAAAACAAAGGACAAAAGAACAAGAAAAAGACCCAAAAACACGAAAGAATTTGGACTTGTCATCCTCTCTACCTATTCTCACATTCCACCCGCTCTCAACCTTCCACCTCGCATGTTTGGTTGTTCTGTCTTTGTTCATATTCCTAAACACGAACGCACCAAACTTTCCCCGTGTGCTATTAAATGTATGTTTGTCGGATACAGGATCAACCAAAAGGGCTATCATTGCTATGAACCCCACTCCGGTCGCATCTATACTACCCTGAATTGCATTTTTTGGAAATCGAATACTTTTACCATCACCACCTTAGTAATCCGGGGGAGAGTCGGGTTTTCTGACCCACTAAGCCGGTGTTCTATGCCTATGCCAAATTTAGACCCGGTTATGAGTCCAAGAGAGACAGTTAACAGTTCTGCTGAGCAGACTTCAGCAGCAGATATATAAAATCTAATTCTCAGTGATATGGTCCCAGTGTCTTCGCCGCTTCTGATACCCGAGGTAAGTGATATCATTGAGGATAATGTTACAGAGAATACTGATATTTCTGATGTGCACTCTGATTCGCAAGCAGTGGCTGAGATAAGGGAATAAGAGACTGGACAGTATATTCTACCATCAAGAAATAACAGAGGGGTCCCACCTAAGTGGTATACTCCAGAAAAAAATACGAGGAAGAGTAAATACTTAGTGGCCAACATAGTCAGGGGGAGTCTGTCTGAAACAGCCAAAGTGTTTGAAGCAGCCTTGTATGAAGAAGAAGATCTTCCAAGGAATGTCAGAGATGCACTGAAAAAAGAGATGGACGCACTGGCAAGAAACAATACGTGAGAAAAATGTCAGCTGCCTCAAGGAAAAAGACTCGTTGGATATTGGTGGGTCTTCACCATAAACAGGAAACCCGATGGAACAATTGACAGATACAAGGTTTGATTAGTAGCAAAAGGGTATACTCAAACTTATGGGGTGGATTACTCAGAGACCTTCTCGCCTGTAGTAAAAATAAATACCGTGAGGGTATTACTCTCACTTGTAGAAAATCAGGATTGGCCACTTTATCAGTTTGATGTCACTAATGCATTCTTGCATGGTGACTTGAACAAAGAAGTTTATATGGAGACACCACCTGGTTTCCAAAATGAATTTGGAAATGGGGAAGTTTGCAAGCTGAAGAAGACATTGTATGGTCTTAAGCAATCACCGAGAACATGGTTTGGGAGGTTCACCACTGCTATGAAAGGTTATGGATTCCGTCAAAGCAACTCTGATCATACGTTGTTCTTGAAGAATAGGGGATAACTGATTACTTATTTAATTATCTATGTTAATGACATGATTATCACTGGTAGTGATGTTGAAGGAATCAAGAGGCTCAAGGAGTATCTGCTCACTGAGTTTGAAATGAAGGATTTGGGTCTTCAAGTATTTTCTCGGCATTGAAGTTCTTAGGTCAGCTAAAGGAATCTTCATCTGCCAGAAAAAGTACACCCCTAGATCTCCTTGACGAAACTAGGATGGTGGATCTTAAACCTGCTGACACACCTATAGCTGTAAATCATGGCTTACAGATAGTTGAAGGTGCTAAAATGGCAGACCAAGGGCAGTATCAGCGTCTGGTAGGAAAACTTATATATTTATCGCACACCAGACCGGATATTACACATGCTATTGGAGTGGTCAGTCAATTCATGCACCGACCACAAGCTGATCATTTGGAGAAAGCAGTTAGGATTATGCGGTATCTTAAGGGTACATTTGCACATATATTGTTATTTGAGAAGTACGGTAATTCCGGGATTCAGGGATACACAAATGCTGATTGGGTAGGTAACTTAACAGAAAAACGATCTACAAATGGGTACTTTACTTTTGTTGGTGGAAATCTTGTTACTTGGAGAAGCAAGAAATAGAAGGTAATGGCTCTCTCCAGTGCAGAAGCAGAATTCAGAGGCATCAAAAGTGGGTTGACAGAAATTCTATAGTTGCAGAAATTATTAAAAGAAATGGGTCTCTGTCCTGCCCAGACATGCCAATTATTCTATGACAATAAGGTATTGATAAGTATTTTTAAAAATTCGGTTCAACATGATCGTACCAAGTATGTGGAGGTTGATAGACACTTCATCAAGGAAAAGCTCGAAGCTGGGATTGTGGAGTTACCATTTATTCGGTCAGAAGACCAATTAGCAGACATTTTAACGAAGGCAGCTAATTCCAAAGTCTTCAAGGAAGTTCTGAGCAAGTTAAGTTTCGGTGATCCCATACCATAACTTGAGGGGGAGTGTTAGACAGGAGATTTGAATCCCATATATTATGGGATTAGATTAGCAGATCACATGTAATTAGGGGAAAGATAACTATCTTATATATCCTTGTTTAGCTATATAAGGGAGACAATGTTATGTTTTTACATATAAGAAATAATACAGCAACATATTATACAATGAATTCCAATACTATGACCTATTCCTACAGATATACGATACCCAAGTTCAACTTATATAACATAGTCTAATTATTTTAATAAAAAATAAATTAAATACATTATACACTTAATATTATATTATTAAAACTATATTATTAAAATAAATAGGTATGTCTAATAGGCATCACGAAAATTTCTGAAGGTCAAAGATATGTCTAATTATCCAAATAAACTACCTAATAGGCCTTATAATGACATATATTTTAAATGGGCTAGTGCATAAAATATTGGCAAGTAACCTAACATATTTACACCCCAACCCACATAATGAAATGATGTTATAAAAAAAATTAACTTGAAATAAATGTGATAGGATGAATGACATCATGTTTTATTATAACATATGGATCAATTGTGATCCGACGGTCAAGATAGAAATCTCACTTAATTGTGGCTAATGATTGAAACTTATAGGTCATTATATGAACTCCACAACAACAATTGAATTGCCCCAAATACTAATTCACATCTATTCTCGCTTTCGCAAAATGATGAAACCAAACAGCTTAATAGAAAATTAAGGCCATTTTTAAATTCTTAAAACATCTTATTTGTGATATTGCATTTTCTCTCCCAATAACCATTCAAGATATGGCCAACAAACTTAGGTATAACAATAATTTTAATAAATATATCAATTGTCTCATAGTTGTTACTATGAAACATTTGTATAAATTAGATATAAAACAAATAAAATTATTATCATAATTAGTGTAACCTGTATGGTAACAAAATACTAGTTACTAGATTAATATATATAGTAATTTAATAATTATATCAAACAATATCTTATTTACAGGGTAACAATATTTTACATATAGTAACAAAATTGTATTTGTTAATAAACAGTAACAATATCAAAATAAATTAATCTAGGTGAAATCGGCAAGCTAGAATTTATCACAAATTGATTATTTCATTATGTTTAGGAAATTTTTCATTCTATGTAGAGGTCTATATAATGGGGCATTACTCCACTATTTTAATTCACCTTAGACACACAACAGGGATATAAACAAGAAGTTCAATCAAGTTTAATGGCTAGATTTTGGCTGGTTCTTCTCCTTGTTCTATCAGGTTATATGTTAAATAATTTCATCTCTCGTTTCAAATTATAATTTGCATTCGTGAAAACTTATTAAATGTACTGTATCTAAATAGAGCCATTTATTTTAATTAAAAATAAAAAATGTAGAGTGTTCAAAGATAAATTATACACACAAAATACAATAAATTTAAAATATACTATCAATGAAAGAACAATTTTTCAAAACTTTCACTATACATTCCAACACATTCACTCTATTGTTGATACTATCACCATATTTTTAATATATGTGTGAAATAATATCATCTTACGCCATCAATGTCATCACCTCCATGATTACATATTATTGTTATCTTTAAAATGAAAAATATGATGATATGTAAAATTGATCTGGGAGTCCAAGTCACATGTCTAGGATAAAAGAATATGTATGTATAGCGATGATCATTTACTTTAATGTTGGATATGTTCAAGTGCACCGATGACATGTGATCGTAGTTTTATCCAATTTAGCTACTAAATCTTTGCTAGGCCAAAATGGGCTTAGAATATTTTGACTTAAATCAACCAATAAATTAATTTTGGATCACACACACATATATTGTTACATGGCAAGTGAATTTTCTTCAGAATATTCTTAATGTGAAAACTTATTTTTATGCAGTGGCATTAATAGTAGCTGTCGAAGTAAAAGCCCAAAAAAGATGTCGAGTTATATTGAATCCAAGTGGATGTGATCTTTCAGTATGCAGACAACAGTGTTTGAAATCTTATAATGGAAATGGAGTTTGCACTTCCCGTGGATTCGTCGGAACATATATTTGTAATTGTTTTTACAATTGTTGATGATTTATTATTGTATTAGGTTTGAATAACGTCTTATTGAAATAAACCCACATATATAGCATTATTGGAAGTGCATGTAAGCTATCAAAATTGTGGGTTATCAATAATAATATGAACTTTTAAGATATATTATTTTTGTCAAGAATTATATGTTATAAATTCGAAAATTATATGTTTATATTACAAACTCCAATCTGTATGCCAAATTGTATTTTTTGACAAATAACTACGATTGATATTAAAATATTACGTTTCAACCCTCATAAGTGCGTAAATAGTCTATGCTTTAGCTTCAAATGTCTAGATCACGTTCAATTGACGTTATGCATAGGCATTACATTATTGGTCTACGGGGCTCGTATATTTATTCATACGAATTATGATTAGTCTTTTTAAAGCTTATTCACACCTAAAAAAAGTAAACTTCGTATTTTAAATATGTATATATATATATATAAACATATATTCATACAAACTATGCTTAAAATTTTTTAAAACTTTATTTAGGCCTACAAAATCTAAACTTGATATGTATCTGTTCATAGATTTTTCAAAATTTTAAATGTCATTTATTCTATATAACATAGTCTAATTATTTTAAGAAAAATTAAATTAAATACTTTATAAACTTAATATTATATTATTAAAACTATATTATTAAAATAAATAGGTATGTCTAATAGGCATCATGACAATTTCTGAAGGTCAAAGATATGTCTAATTATCCAAATAAACTACCTAATAGGGCTTATAATCACATATATTTTAAATAGGCTAGTGCATAAAATATTGGCAAGTAACCTAACATATTTACACCCCTACCCGCATAATGAAATGATGTTATAAAAAAAATTAACTTGAAATAAATGTGATAGGATAAATGATGTCATGTTTTATTATAACACATGGATCCATTGTGATCCCACAGTCAAGATATAAATCTCACTTAATTGCGGCTAATGATTGAAACTTACAGGTCATGATATGAACTCCACAACATCAATTGAGTTGCACGAAATACTAATTCACCTCTATTCTCACTTTCTCAAAATGATGAAACCAAACAGCTTAATAGAAAACTGATGCATCTTCTATATTCTTAAAACATATATCTTATTTGTGATATTGCATTTTCTCTCCCAATAACCATTCGAGATGTGGCCCACAAACTTAGGTATAACAGTAATTTTACTAAATATATCAATTGTCTCATAGTTGTTACTGTGAAACATTTGCATAAATTAGATACAAAACAAATAAAATGATCATTATAATTAGTGTAACATGTATGGTAACAAAATACGAGTTACTAGATTAATATAAATAGTAATTTAATAATTATATCAAACAATATCTTATTTATAGGGTAACAATATTTTTCATATAGTAACAAAATTGTATTTGTTAATTAATAAACAGTAACAATATCAAAATAAATTAATCTAGGTGAAATCTGCAAGCTAGAATTTGTCACAAATTGATTATTTCATTATGTTCAGGAAATTTTTCATTCTATGTAGAGGTCTATATAATGGGGCATTACTCCACCATTTTAATTCACCTTAGAGACACAACAGGGATATAAACAAGAAGTTCAATCAAGTTTAATGGCTAGATTTTTGCTGGTTCTTCTCCTTGTTTTATCAGGTTATATGTTAAATAATTTTACCTCTCGTTTCAAATTATAATTCACATTCGTGAAAACTTATTAAATGTATTGTATCTAAATAGAGCCATTTATTTTAATTAAAAATAAAAAATGTAGAGTGTTCAAAGATAAATTATACCCACAAAATACAATAAATTTAAAATATACTAATGAAAGAACAATTTTTCAATACTTTAACTATACATTCCAACACATTCACTCTATTGTTGATAATATCACTATATTTTTAATATGTGTGTGAAATAATATCATCCTACGCCATCAATGTCATCACCTCCATGATTACATATTGTTGTTATCTTTAAAATGAAAAATATGATGATATATACAATTGATCTAGGAGCCCAAGTCACATGTCTAAGATAAAAGAATATATATGTATAGCGATGATCATTTACTTTAATTTTGGATATGTTCATGTGCACCGATGACATGTGATCGTAGTTTTATCCAATTTAGCTACTAAATCTTTGCTACGCCAAAATGGGCTTAGATTATTATGACTTAAATCAACCTATAAATTAATTTTGGATCACACACACATATATTGTTATATGACAAGTGATTTTTCTTCAATATATTTTTAATATGAAAATTTATTGTTATATAGTGGCACTCACAGTAGCTATCGAAGTAAAAGCCCAAAAAAGATGTCGAGTTATATTGTGATACCCCGACCCCTTTTTGCTAAATTATAAATTATAATTTTAGTAAATGATTTCGAATTAATATTGTTGAATATCAATCATGTGAGTATGTTTGTATGTTATGCCGTTGTTTTATTGCAGGTTGTCTTACTCGAGCCAATACGTCATAGCACGGTGGTATTATACTAAGTGTATAATACACGTTAATATTTAATGTTAAAATTTGTCGAGTTATGTGGCGATAATCGAGTGTGTTTATATTTAAATTAATATTTTTTTCCATACCTTGAACACCCTAACGCTGAGTTGATCGGGGGTTTAAGTTCGGGAGTCGTTTAAAATAAGGGGGATGATTTTTGGCATGTCGCGCGCTCGCGGGGAGATGCGCGCCCGCGGGGACGTGCGCGGTCGCGGGAGACTGCGCGCCCGCGGGGCTGGCAAGGGACGCGCGCCCCCGGGGGGGCTGCGCGCTCGCGGGGAGCGTTGGCCGAGAGAGGGGTTCCGCGGTCGCGGGGGCTGCGCGGTCGCGCGGGTCCGGGGATTCTCTACCTATAAATACAACACTTGTTCATTTCCTTCTCACTTTCTTTTCATTTGGGCGATTCTCCTCTCCATTTCTCTCTACAAATCCTTCATCTTTTTGGAGTAGATTCTTCCATCATCCTCCATCAACAAAGGTAACCTCTACACCTCTCCTTCTTGGGGATTAAACACCCATTTGTTGTTGTTTTGGAAACTAGGGTTTGTTATCCAAATTTGAGGATTTTGGATTTTTGTTGATCTTCTTGCTTTGATATCTCAAACATATGGTTTATTTACCTCCTTGAAGCTATATGTGAAGTTATATTGGATACCTATGGTTCATTGTTGCTAGGGTTTGGACTTTTGCCCTTATTTCCCTTTGTTTTGTTGATAATCGTTTGGAGATGTTGTGTGGGTTGTATGGGGTTGAGTTTCATGTATGTTAGAGCCCTAGGATAAAGGTGTTTGTATTTGAAATGTTAGGTCTAAAGGATTTAAAATGAGTCATGAGCTTGTGGTTTAAATGTGTGCCCATGATGTGTTCGATCAAATGCTTCAAAGAGTTTTAATGCATATTTTGAGTCCAAAATCGTAGTATGAGCTTGTATATCCATGATTGTGTATATGGATATATTTGAAGACCTTAAAGTAAAGTATAGCATGAGTTTACTCAAAGTTATGATTTATTTGTATAACTCGACATCTAAATTGAAAAGAGAATAAAAAGGTGCTAGGTGACGTGTTGGAGCTCGAGGAGGACAACTTGTGCACGGCAAAGGAGTATTCAAGGTTAAAAGGATTCAAAAGCGTCTTTTAAGGTGGGGTAACTCTAAACTGTGAACACGTGTAATGTTATAGTTATTGTTGTGCTTTGATTGTATAAATATGAAGGGTCTTCGGACCAGTGAATGAAAGAGATCCTTCGGGGTCGACAAAGAGACCCTTCGGGGCAGAGATCCTTGTGATCGAATATAGACCTGTTAATGTCCTCCCTGGGGGGTAGTATGTCTGCGGGCATCCCTACAGGGCCAAAGATGTTCATTAACGGGGGCATCATGATGTTTAGACCCTACGGGGTTGAGGCTAGTCTCCACAATGTAATGAAAAGTCCATATGTTATATTTTCACTTTTGCAATTAGCTATAACTGTTTATAGTGTTCCCCACTGAGTATGTTGTTAAATACTCACCCCATTCATTCAATGAATTTCAGGTTGAGGAGTCGGAGCTCGAGTAGGAGCGTTGTGAACACAAGAGAACCCCACAAGCTTGTGTTTATCTTTTGCATGCTCTTTTTTTGAAAAATACTTACATTACTATCATTATTACATTGATCACTCTTTTTGCTTTATGATCAATGATTATTGGGGATGGGAATAGCCCGATCTTTTGTAGGTTATGATGTATATAATTTGATAACTATGCCAAACAACTTAAAGGCGGGTCGTTTGACCTTGGAGCCTTCTATGTGCGAATTATGTTGATGAATCCCTATATTATGTTTGTTAATTTAGGGTGCTAGACGGGTGGGTTGTGTAAGCCTATGAGCCCGATAGGTTAGATGATTGCATGCTTCATAGGACAAAATTTATATTGTAAACTATGATGCCTTACCTCATCGTGCTATGTATAGTATCATATTTTGACCTAAGCTTCCGCTCATATTAAAATAAGTACACAAAATATGTAAGTAAATTGTATATTAAGTGACGTGGCCAAACGGAGTAGTTTGGGGCGTTACATATATTGAATCCAAGTGGATGTCATCTTTCATCTTGCAAACAATAGTGTCTGAAATCCTACAATGGAAATGGAATTTGCACTTCTCGTGGATTCTTGGGAACATATATTTGTAATTGTTTTTACAATTGTTCATGATTGATTATTGCATTAGGTTTGAATAATGTCTTATTGAAATAAACCCACATATAAAGCATTATTGGAAGTGCATGTAAGCTATCAAAATTGTGGGATATCAATAATAATTTGTAATTTTAAGATATATTATTTTTGTTAAGAATTATATGATATAAATTCGAAAATTATATGTTTATATTACAAACTTCAATCTGTATGCCAAATTGTATTTTTTTACAAATAACCACGATTGATATTAAAAAGTTACGTTTCAACCCTCATAACTGCGGAAATAGGCTATGCTTTGGCTACAAATGTCTAGATCGCGTTCAATTGAAGTTATGCCTAGGAATTACTTTATAGGTCTACGGGTATATTACCCCGGCCCCAAAAGAAGGGCATGGGACCGGTGCGCTACTTGGGGAATGGGGGAAGGGGTTGTTGAACAGAAGCAATCAAAGAAATAAGGTTAGTGTCCCAAAATTTTTTGTAGCATAACCTCTATAAATGGATCAATCCACGCTTTTTAAGCGTATGAAATGACTCAAACCAGATACCATGACTCTCAGGATGAACCCAAGAAAGAATAACGAAGGCAAACTTCAATGTAAATAATAATAGTTTAAAGGTTAACTGTTAATAGGTTATGCATGAAAAAGGCCAGACTGATGTTTGTCCAAATACATGAAGTAAAAAGATGCCAGACTTTCATCTGTTGTGAAAGCAATATAAAGCTAGGCTTTTACCTTGACATGGAAAGTAATGTAAAGCCAGACTTGTGCCTGTCTGAATAAGCAAAGTAACAAATGCCAAGCTTTTTCCTGTCAAGAACGGAAAGTAAATGGGATTCGGAGAACCGAACACTCCGTAACAATAAAGAAAATGGGATTCGGAGAACCGAACACTCCATAACAGTAAAGAAAATGGGATTCAGAGAACTGAACACTCTGTAGCAGTAAAGAAACAGAATTCGGAGAACGGAATATTCCGTAACAGTAAAGAAAATGGGATTCGGAGAACCGAACACTCCGTAACAGTAATCAAAGTAAGCGGAAAAGAACGTAGTGCATTTATTCAGACTCAAAAGGAAACATGTTCTCAGTTAGACTCCATAGTGGAAAATGAAACAAATACATCAAACGATAGCCCTTCAGCCTTAGCACAGCCGTCCACCTTCCCGCAGCTCATCCTAAAAACATTTGAAAAGATTTTGGGCGTGAGTACTAATGCACTCAGTGGGTACTTTTGAGAAAAACCTTCACAGTCATTTTATAAAACAAAATATCCAATCATATTTTAAGCATATCATGGAAAGCTTTCAAAGCAGAAAATTTGTGAATTCCATGTATACAAAAATCATTTTAGTTCCATCATTGCATGCCACTCTCCCCTAGAACGCTTACGGTGAGTCGGTTCGTGTACACAACCTGGCTGCTTAAGGTTGGATACTGTCCTGTTTGCTTGGGGCTCGATATCGTGAACCATTGTAGTTTCATCACCAAAAATAGTAGTAAGACTTACATGAGTTAGGAGAGCACATTAAATACAGTCATGAGTTGGATATTTAATCAGATTCATTTTATAAATATCAGAGCTTAATAACCCGAAATACAATTTTATAAAATAAAAACCCACCTGGCAATCAGATCTGGAATAGCTAGATCTGGATTCTGATTCTGGTCTCAACTAGAAGTCTCCTTCTTCTGCGCCTACAAGATTATCCGGCAACTTAGTTTTAATAAAAGACTATCATTAGGTCAAAATATAACCTTTCTTAGCTATGAAGTAAATATTATAAAATCTACTATCTTAATACGCAACACCCGAGTCATCAAAATATTTTAACTCTTAAGGGAACTTTACTCAAAGCATTTTTATAAAGAAAAACCCTTTTGGAAGTTTTGGCATACGGGGTGGTCAAACCCGTATCCTAAAATTAATTCGGTACAAATAAATTCATATCGCAAGATCCGCCCATTGGAATAATATGAAACTTTAAATAAAAATACTATATTTTTATACGGAACAACTTTTGAGCTTAAAAATACGATAGAGCTATCCATAAAGGATAGATCAGAAAAAGACTACAATTTAATATTCGGATACCTAAAATATACCCGAAATTAAAAAATGACAATATGAAAAATGTATATAAATATACATAGAACATAAAATCCTAAAGGCACATTTTGATCCGGCGACCCGAAATAGATCATCGGTTTCAAGCGATTGTTAGGTGGTGGTGGAGAATTGGTGGCGGTGGTGTTTGTTGGTGATAGTTGGCGTGATGGGGGCTGATTGCTGGTGATTAACGTAAGGGTGGGGTGATGGTGGTGATTAATTGGGGTGATGATGATGTTGGGTTTGGAGATGGTGGCGTGGGGGTGATGATGGTGTTAGTGGAATATTGGTGAATGGACGATGGTGGTGGTGATCTTGGCTGCGGCGATGGTTGGTTAACCAAATTGACGGCGGTTATGCGGATTTTTCATCGTGATCGTCCGTCGAATTATCATTTCAATCATGTATTCATGATCTATAAAATGATACCTTCAAAATGACTATTTCAGAATTGAAATAGAAAACTAGGGACGTACCTTCTTAGGAAGCTGCTCGGCGTATCAATTTTGAAAAAGAATGAAAAATAAAACCTTAAGCTCCTATTTATATAGGATAAATAAATAGGATAATAACGAATAAAAGAAAGAGGATAATGATGGAATAGAATAATGATGGAAAAAAGATACGATAATTACGAATAGGATAATATTTTGAAAAAGAAATTGGATAATGACGGATATGCTTTTTTCTATTCAAAGTTGTGCCAAGAGTTCATTTGAACTCGAAATTAAAAAATTCAAAGTTTGGCACAATCCTTGAAACTTTTTCTAACAAGCCGAGAAAAATATCAGAAGATATTTTTAAAGTAATTTTTGACCAAATTAAATTTTAACAGATTTCTCTGGTTGTGATTTTCCTTTATTTAAATCCTTTAAGGACCCAACTTATTTTTTAACTTACCAGAAGGTAACATAAGTCGAATAAAACCTTCTAAAATATTTCGGGGTATTACAACAGGGCTCGTATATTTATTCATACATGTTCTGATTAGTCTTTTTAAAGCTTATTCACACCTAAAAAAAGTAAACTTCGTATTTTCAATATGTGTATATATATATATATATAAACATATATTCATACGAACTATGCTTAAAACTTTTAAAACTTTATTTAGGCCTACAAAATCTAAACTTGATATGTATATTTTCATTGATTTTTCAAAATTTTAAATGTCAATTATTCTATATAACTCTAATTATTTTACTAAAAATTAAATTAAATACTTTATAAACTTAATATTATATTAATAAAACTATACTATTTAATTAAATAGGTATGTCTAATAGGCATCACGACAATTTCTGAAGGTCAAAGATATGTCTAATTATCCAAATAAACTACCTAGTAAGTCTTATAATGACATATATTTTAAATATGCTAGTGCATAAAATATTGGCAAGTAACCTAATATATTTACACCCCTACCCGCATAATAAAATGATGTTATAAAAAAAATTAACTTGAAATAAATGTGATAGGATACATGACGTCATGTTTTATTATAACACATGGATCAATTGTGATCCGACAGTCAAGATATAAATCTCACTTAATTGCGGCTAATGGTCGAAACTTATAGGTCATGACATGAACTGCACAACAACAATTGAGTTGCACCAAACACTAATTCACCTCTATTCTCGCTTTCTCAAAATGATGAAACCAAACAGCTTAATAGAAAATTCAGGCATCTTCTAAATTCTTAAAACATATATCTTATTTGTGATATTGCATTTTCTCTCCCAATAACCATTCGAGATGTGGCCCACAAACTTAGGTATAACAGTAATTTTAATAAATATATCAATTGTCTCATAGTTGTTACTGTGAAAAATTTGCATAAATTAGATATAAAACAAATAAAATGATCATCATAATTAGTGTAACATGTGTATTAATAAAATACTAGTTACTAGATTAATATATATAGTAATTTAATAATTATATCAAACAATATCTTATTTATAGGGTAACAATATTTTACATATAGTAACAAAATTGTATTTGTTAATAAACAGTAACAATATCAAAATAAATTAATCTAGGTCAAATCGGCAAACTAGAATTTGTCACAAATTGATTATTTGATTATGTTTAGGAAATTTTTCATTCTATGTAGAGGTCTATATAATGGGGCATTACTCCACCATTTTAATTCACCTTAGACACACAACAGGGACATAAAGAAGAAGTTCAATCAAGTTTAATGGCTAGATTTTTGCAGGTTCTTCTCCTTGTTCTATCAGGTTATATGTTAAATAATTTCACCTCTCGTTTCAAATTATAATTCACATTCGTGAAAACTTATTAAATGTATTGTATCTAAATAGAGCCATTTATTTTAATTAAAAATAAAAAATGTAGAGTGTTCAAAGATAAATTATACACACAAAATACAATAAATTTATAATATACTATCAATGAAAGAACAATTTTCAAAACTTTCACTATACATTCCAACACATTCACTCTATTGTTGATACTATCACCATATTTTTAATATGTGTGTGAAATAATATCATCCTACGCCATCATTCTCATCACCTCCAAGATTACATATTGTTGTTATCTTTAAAATGAAAAATATGATGATATGTACAATTGATCGATCTAGGAGTCCAAGTCACATGTCTAGGATAAAGAAATATGTATGTATATCGATGATCATTTTCTTTAATGTTGGATATGTTCATGTGCACCGATGACATGTGATCATAGTTTTATTCACTTTACCTACTAAATCTTTGTTAGGCCAAAATGGGCTTAGAATATTTTAACTTAAATCAACCTATAAATTAATTTTGGATCAGACACACATATATTGTTACATGACAAGTGATTTTTTGTCACGACCCTATATTAATATCTGATTAATACGAAGTGTGACTGGCACGACTTGATCCCAATGAAGGATGAATCAAGGTGCGAACCGAAAATAATTAAATAAGGAAATGAACTATTATATTCCAGGATCCATATTTGGTCTGGGAACTCTAATTCTGAACATATTTCATGTACTCACAATGACTGAATAATAATAGTACTTAATTGATTATCGAGTTATTGGACTCGTCCAAAATCAAAAGTTGTAATATTAGACTTGTTATATATAACTGAGTTGCAGAAGCAAAAGAAAGGCATTCAAAATACAGGACCATCTGAGCCTTGTACAAAAGAGCTCCACTCTCAGCACTTCTCCCTTCAACACCAGCTGAACCTGCACATTTAAAAACAAATATGCAGGGTTGAGTATAAGGGTACTCAGTGAACACATTGCCAAAAATATTTACTGAACTGAAAACTGATTTTTCTTGTCATGCATCTGAGTAAACACATAGGGGTTTTATCTGAGAAGGCCCTATGTTTTATTAAATCACTTTCTCTCTTTGAGCGCTCTTTTCTGTTGTATGATCATCCATATCCGAACTGAAAGTCGAGAAATAGCTCCGCTAAAGCCTTTTCCACGAACACTTATCATCGTCGATGTCTTAGTCAGGAATAGCTCCGATAAAGCCTTTCTCTCTTCCTAATATCACTGACTTAAGTGTACACTAACCTCGGTTAACACGCTAAGTTAGCACGAGGTCCGATCGCTTTAAGAATTAGAAATCCCCTTGTGAGCTAACTAAATACAGATAAGGATATCATACAAAACAAAACATTTTATGTATGACAATAATTTATTTGCATAAGAAATAATTAACTACTGGTGAGTAAAAACTCAAATAGTTATTTGGACTAAGAGTCCGCTTGTGAAAGAAAGCCTACCTTTCACCGATGTTTTAATACGGTAGCTGCTAGTTCTTCACAGATCTTATCCCTTACGGATCTGCTAGCCTTCAATATATATAAAAATATACTTAGGCCTTCACACGAAATGAAGGCCTATTAGGGTCTAGTATCCGTTCTAAATTTTCTTAGCTTAAGGGTTAATCTCGACCCTAGATCTTGAACATCTTAAGATATATATCATCATCATTTAAGGTATCAAAAATACCTCAACATCCAAAACAACTTGATACTAGAACAAAGGTCAACATTTAAGCTCATAAGCTGATCACACTCTGTACATCACCCATCTTTACAGCATTTTCTGCTTTGACTCGCTAAGGTGCAGGAGATGTGCACTATACCACTAGGAAGTCACGGAAGTCTAGAGTTTTACAGAATTTACAGTGACTCAAGACTATTAGTAACGAAAAAGTTATACCTAATTTACTAAAAGGTGGCAGAACTGCCAGAATTTCCGAAAGAAAAACACGTGACTTGACTTTGATGATTTTTCATAATTGACTTAGGAATGATTATGGACTGATCCATATACCATTGGAAAGCCACGGACGTCTAGTTTCCGGAAAAATTTACGGCAACTCAGTACGATGTCTAATGAAAGAGTTATGTTCATTTTACTGAAAGGTGGCGAAACTGCCGAACAGAGCTGCGCAGCGTGCCGTCTGCGCGGACTCCAAACAAACTCCGAATTAGTCAACTGATTCACCTCATCAGTTAACTGATTCACCTCATTAGTTAACTGAACTGATGAGCTTCAGTCCGGAACTAATTAGCCTAAGCTAGAACTGATTTATTTCAGTTCAACTGATTCACTTCATTACTTAATCAATGAGCTTCAGCGCTGAACTGATTTGCCTAGGCTAGGACTGATATTTCCAGTCAATTCATCAGTTAACTTATGAGCTTCATCAGTTAACTGATGAGCTTCAGTGCTGAACTGATTTGCCTAAGCTAGGACTGATTTATCCAGTCAACTGATTAACTTCATCAGTTAACTGATGAGCTTCAGCGCTGAACTGATTTGCCTAGGCTAGGACTGGTTTTTCCCCAGCTGGTGCTAGAGCTAAAACTGATTTATTTCGGTCTAAATACCAAGCTTTGATCACCTCAAAACATCTCAAACTCAACTACACATGCTTGCACATAACCAACTTATTTTCTAAAACATTAACGTCATTTAAAACACCAAAAATCCACACATATACTTCTTAAGCTTAGATCTGAAAATATATGTTTATATAGCTCATGATTTTCGAAAATACCTTTCAAAATAACAAGGAGGAAAGTTGGAAAAAGCTTAGAGGAGATGAAATGACTGAAACAAAGCTTCCAAGGATGACACCAGAAACCCAACGGTGAAGAGCGGCTGAAGGAAAACTTGAGCTCTTCTGGACAAGGCTGCAACTTCTTGCTTCTACCACTCTCTCTCTCTCTTTCTCAGTTTCTCACGCAGAGATGAAGATGAAAAGGTGGAATGAAATGCTACATAGCTGCACTTTCTCTCACTTCTTATGCCGAAAATGAAGATGAAAAGGAGAAGAAGAAATGTGAAGCTGCCGCGTTTCCTCTCTCTCTTTCTCGAAAATTTTGTGTGGAGAATGAAGATGGAATAGAGAAAAAGAAAGAAAGGCAGCTTGCTTTTTCCCCTTTTCTCGCTCTCTACTCTACATTAATGCTTTGCAGTTGAAAAGAACATAAATGCTTGCAGTTGAAAAGAAGATTTAACAACTTAATAAATTTGGTAAGGCTAGGCTTCAGATTTCTCCTTCCACTAGACAATAATAAATTGCCACAGAGAGGTATGGTGCATGGCAGACGGAATGGCTTTTCACCTTGGGGAATGAGAATTGACACATATCGGGTTTTAAATACCCATTATTCGGTTATTGTGATATTTTTGGACTCCGAAAAATCCTGAACGAACCCAAGCTTGATGAAGTAATTCACTTATTATAAAACAATAATTTATTTGAAATTATTGATTTCTAAAACACTGCTTTAAAATACTGGTTTTAAATCCTCAACAACTTAAACATCCGAACTAGAGAATATCTAATTCTCTCGGCTTGAACAACTCATTTAAATTTTCTGAATTTAAACAATTGAATCATTGGAGAATATCTGATTCTCCCAGTCCTGAAAATATTTATTAGAATATTTGATTCATGATAAACACACACCACAATTTAAAAGAATAGGAATCAAATTTATCTGAAATTATGATTCCGGCTTCCCATACTGATAAGGGAATATAATCCTACTGAAAGGAAAATAATTAACCCACCTACGGGAATTAATTGACCTTGAATTCAATGCAACTTAACGGATACTTTCGACCCTAATCTTATTGGAATTTACTATACTAAATAGTAATTGCCACAATTAACTGCAATTAAGTAGTAATTAATTTACGGGGTATTACATTCCACCCCCCCTCAAAATAAAATTCGTCCCAAAATTTATATACCTTAGAGAAACAATTCTGGATACTTTGCTTTCATCTTATCCTCGAGCTCCCATGTCGCTTCTTCCTGACCATGGTGACTCCATAGGATCTTAACTAGAGGAATAGACTTGTTCATCAACTCCTGGACCTTTCGATCCAAAATGGCTTCTGGTCTCTCTTCCTAAGTTAGATCTAGATCTAACTCGATCTCACTATGCTGAATCACATGCTTCGAATCATACACGTATTTTCTTAACTGAGAAACATGAAATACGTTATGAACATTACCAAAACTAGGTGGTAATGCCAATCTGTACGCCACTGCGCCTATCCGCTCAAGGATCTTGTAAGGTTCTATAAAACGTGGTCGTAACTTTCCCTTTACGCCGAATCTTACTATCCCCCTAGAAGGAGATACTTTCAGGAAGACCTTATCTCCTATTGTAAATTGTAAATCTGTACGACGTTTATCTGCATACAACTTCTGCCTACTCTGAGCTTCTTGAATCCTTTGACGGATTTTTCTGACAATTTCAATCATTTTTGATACTGAGTCTGGCCCAAGAATCCTTCTCTCACCCACTTTATCCCAATAAAGTGGTGATCTGCACTTTCACCCGTACAAAGCTTCGTATGCAGCCATATTGATGGTTACTTGATAACTATTGTTATAGGTGAACTCAATCAACGCTAATATTTCCTCCCAGCTTCCACCCCTGTCTAGGACCACTGTTCTCAACATGTCCTCTAATGTTTGGATGGTCCTTTCGGACTGTCCATCCGTTTCTGGGTGAAACGCTGTACTGAAACTGAGTTGAGTTCCCAGCTCCTTCTGTAAATTAATCCAAATCTTGAGGTAAACTTTGAATTTCTATCCCATGTTATCGACACCGGAACACCATGAAGGTGTACAATCTCTCTGACATAAATCTGAGCTAGCTTATTCGATCCATCCGTAACTCAGATTGGAAGAAAATGAGCTGACTTTGTGAGCCTATCAATAATGACCCATATGGCCGTATTCCCTCATCTTGACTTGGGTAGGCCTGTCACAAAATCCATCGCCATGTGTTCCCACTTCCACTTAGGAATCTCTAATGGTTGTAGCACACCATAAGGCCTTTGGTGTAATGCCTTAACTTGTTGACACGACAAGCATCGCTCAATATAGAAAGCTATGTCCCATTTCATTCATTCCCACCAGAATTTATGCTTCAAATCCTGATACATTTTCGTACTTCTCGGGTGTGCTGTATATGGAGTATCATGAGCCTCACTCATGATCTCATTTCTAATCTCGACATAGGGTGGAACACATATCCTGTCTTCATAAAGGATAACATTATTTGATGTTTCCTTAAAACTTTCTATTTTTCCTAATCTGATCTTCAAGCGCATCTCTTCCATAGCTTGATCTTTTCTCTGTGCGTCAATTATCTTTCCTTGGAGATCCGATACTGCTACTAAAGTTGCAATACAACATATAATCATCTCAGGTGGATAAACCACCTCTAGCTGTAAGCTTTCAAAATCCCTGATGAGTTTCTCCTTATAAGTGAGGAGAAAACCCAACCTACTTATTTTACGACTCAGGGCATCTGCTACCACATTAGCCTTTCCTGGGTAGTAATTGATTCCAAAGTCGTAGTCCTTTACCAATTCAAACCATCTGCGCTGTCTCATATTTAAATCCTTCTGCTCGAAAAAGTACTTTAGACTCTTGTGATCTGTGAAAATCTCACACCTAACTCCGTATAGGGGGTGTCTCCAGATTTTCAAGGTATGCACTATTGCTGCCAACTCTAAGTCATGCGTAGGGTAATTCACCTCATGAATTCTTAACTATCTGGACGCATACACTATAACTCTACCTTCTTGCATTAGGACACAATCTAATCCATTCTTTGAAGCATCCGTGTAAATCACAAATTCTTTATCACTGACTGGAATAGCTAACACTGGAGCAGTGGTTAGTCTTTTCTTAAGCTCCTGGAAACTGGCTTCACATTTTTCTGACCACTGGTACTTTATTCCTTTCCTCAGCAATTGTGTCATTGGCCTAGCTATCTTGGAGAATCCTTCTATGAATCTCCTATAATATCCAGCTAATCCGAAGAAACTTCTGATTTCATTAGGAGTAGTTGGAGACTTCCATTCTTGTACTGCCTCTACTTTAGAGGGGTCCACTTTTATGCCTTCTGCTGACACAATGTGTCCAAGGAACATCACTTCCTTTAGCCAAAATTAACACTTGCTGAATTTAGCGCAAAGTCACTCGTTTCTTAGTGTTTCTAACACTGTCCTCAGGTGCTCTGCATGATCTGATTCATTCTTGGAATAGATGAGAATATCATCGATGAACATAAGGACAAACTGATCCAAAAATAGATAAAATACTCTGTTCATGAGATCTATGAATACTGCTGGAGCGTTTGTCAATCCGAATGGCATTACTGTAAACTCATATGACCATATCTGGTTTGAAAAGCTGTCTTGGGTATGTCTTCTGACTTGATCTTCACCTGATCATATCCAAACTTTAGGTCAATCTTTGAGAACACACTCGCTCCTCTGAGCTGATCAAACAGATCATCTATCCTAGGCAAAGGATACTTGTTCTTCAACGTTAACTTATTTAGCTCACGGTAATCTATGCACATCCTCAACGTGCCATCCTTCTTTTTCACAAACAAGACTGGTGCTCCCCATGGTGACACACTAGGTCGGATGAAACCTAGGTCTAATAATTCCTAAAGCTGAATCTTGAGTTCTTGAAACTCTTTTGGGGCCATTCTGTACGGAGCTTTTGAAATCGGGGTTGCTCCCGGTTCCAAATCTATTACAAATTTGACCTGTTAGTTCGGTGGCAATCCTGGCAATTCTTCTGAAAAAACATCTGCAAACTCTTGCACAATTGGAACATCTTCCATTGCCCTTTCTATATCATCTATCTTGTTCAGATAAACCAGAAAAGCTTGATTTCCTCTCTTGATCATCTTTTTGGCCTGTAGCGCTGAAATCATTGGAGTGAACTTTCCCATCTCTATGCCGTGAAAACTTGTTGGCTCTTCTCCTGGAATTTGGAATGATATCTTTCTTTCGCAGCATAGGATCGTGGCATGGTTTTCTGATAACCAATCCATTTCTAGGATTACGTCGGTATCCCACATCGGTAAGACAGTTAGATTATTGGTCTTAATCCTAGTTGATCCCAAGTCTATCTCTATGTTCGAGCAAATGAGAGTCGCATTCATAGCTCCGCCAGTTGGTGTTAAAATCTTTATCTTCTGACTAGTTTGTTCAGTTTTAAGCTCTAACTTATCATAGCATGCAGATCAAATAAAGGAGTGCGATCCTCCAGTATCAAATAAAACAACTATAGGCATGCTATAAAGTTTGCCCATACCTGCAAGGTTACCCTTTTGCTTCCCTTTCCCGGAGGAATTGGAATTCATTACGCAAGACCTGAAATTCCCCTGCTGTGTCTGCCTCTTCTGTAGTTGCTGCTACTGTGGTTGCTGACTTGGTTGCCCCGATGCCTACAGGGCCTTAAGTTGCTAAGGGTTCAATCCCTGTAGTGCCTTTGGGCAATGCCTCGCATAGTGACCCTCCTGGCCACAGTTATAGCAACCCGTGTTACCGGCCTGACACATGCCCTGGTGGCGTTTGTTGCACCTTGGGCATAGAAGAATGCTGGGTTGCGATGGTGCAATTCTTTCCTGAGCAGGAGCACTCTGCTGGCCCTGCCTGTTTCCCTGCCAAGGCTTCCTGTAGCCTTGGTTCCTATTCTGGTTACCTCCATCATTCCACTTTCTCTTCCCACGGAAGTTCTGTGATGGAGTTTGGGTTGGTGCTGGTGCTTGAGTTGGCATTTGGGCTGACACTGGGGCCTTTCTTTCTTCAGACATTACTGTCTCAATGTCCAATGCCTTGTTCAATGGCTCGGCATAGGTCAGGTCTTCCCGACTTACCAAGGATATGACAATCTCATGCCTTAGTCCTGATCTGAATTTAGATGCCATCTTCTCGTCAGTATCCACCTGGAGAGGTGCATACCGTGACAACTCGCAGAATACTTGCTCGTACTCTGTGACGGACATCTTCCACAGTTTCAGAGTATGAAACTCTGCTTCCTTCTTGACTGTGAACGTCTTAGGAATGTATTTGTCGAAGAATCCAGTTTTGAACTGATCCCACGTATAGGCATCAAGCTGCTCCAGAGTCATGGTCCTCCTTCTAGACTCCCACCAGAAATCTACAGATCTGGTTAACTGGAATGCTACACAGGAGAGTCGCTCCTGGTTATCATAGTGAAGGAAATTAAAAATTCATTCCATCGCCCGGATCCACGCCTCAGCATCGGCGGGGTTTCCTGCTCTATCAAATGATGGAGGGTTCTGTCGAGAAAAAACTCCTCAATTATGCACTATGGAGGTAGGGAAGGTGTCGGCTCTCTTTGCTCCTCGTGTCTTTCTTGTTGTTCTTCCTCCACTCTTTCCTGTCTTCCTTGCCTTGGAGGTCTTCCTCTAGGCCTGTTCTGTCTTACGGGATTCACATTCGCATTTATTCCTCGTGCTGCTCTGGGTGGCACCATTTTGTAAATTATAAATTTGAATTATAATTAATAACTATGTCACTGCCCACTGCTATCTAATAACTAATGCTTTAACTGATCCTTAACATATCTTGAGCATGCAAAACACGTTGAAATTCTGAAGCATAACCCAAGAACCCTTCTAGTCTTTTATATATATATATATATATATATATATATATATCAGGAAAATCACCTCAAACGAGGTCTTACAAGTACATTTTCTAATGCATGGGTTCTGTAAAAACCAGCCATGCCTGGACGACAGAATGCTTTCAAGCTAACGCATTCCTGTCTCAAAAGGTGGGAATACCTAAGTCCCAAGAATGGTCCTCTAGGGAACACATTCAACTACCGTAATGTACATATCAAAATAGATCATCCTGATACAAAATGCACTAATATAGCACAAAAGCTAAATTAGTCGAATGAGCTATTGGCCGACCAACCATTCCGGATCCTCCGAGGGGTCATCTCTCTCCTCTGACTGCGAATCCTTCGAGAGATCCTCCTCTGACTCCTCCTCAACTGCCATTACTATACGGTCTGCAGCTGCTACTCCTCCCTCCTCAGCTCTCTGGCAGTGCACCTCGTGCACAACCTCTATGGTCCTCACTGGAGAACCTATCACTGTCTGACGCTTTCTGGGAGGAGGCTCATCATCTGCATCTCCCGAGACTGCTTGTCTCACTCGTGACGGTCCCGCCTCCTCATCATTCCTATATCCCTAACGAGGTAGGATATCAGCGTCCATCTGTACTACTGGCTCCGGAGGTGGTGCTGCCTGTGCTGTGAAAACAGGTGGGACAAGATGATTGTAAACTCCCCTAGGTGGCTCATCTCTGAGAAGATAGTCGTGCATCTGAGCATATGGGCCTAGAGAAGGTACATGCTGAGTAAGGTACTGATGCATGAGTAGAGCAACAAAATCAGGAAAGTTCGCCATTAACTTGAAAGTCTGTGAGTGCTGGCACATGTAATAGTATGAGACCTTTGTTGCCCATCCACGTCACAGCGGTGGAAGAACTCTAAGTAGGCGCTGAATACCCTCCACATCTCTGAGCCTCGCACGCACCCATAACTTGTGGTAGCGTGACAAGAACCCTGCTAAGGTCTCCCCACTCTCTGGTTCACAAGTCCTGAATGAAAAGGTATACTGTGCTACAGATATCGGATGGAGTATACTTTTCCGAGCCGTACATCTCTGTCCTGCCATCTAAAATATAAAGGACAATTCTCATGAGAAACTTATTTATATTGGCACGCTTAGACAACACTCGTACAATGGTACTATGACTCTCTGAACTGATATACTGAACTGAAATGGAAATTCTAACATCTCCTCCAATCAAAAGGAAAAGAAAAAAAATTTCCACAGTCAACTTCGTACTAAAATGAGTTCTTACTGACGAACTCTTTGACTTAGAACAATTCTAAGTCTATCTTTGAGACATTGACTCGAATATTCTTAACCGCTTTTGAACATCCCTGACCGACTTTCGAAACTTCTACTGGGAAATCTTGAACTCTTAAACTCTATTTCAAGACGCTAACTTGAAATAGAAATCTCCTGGATACTTTTCAAGCTTCTAACTTGAAAACTCTGAACTTACTATTTGAGATGCTGACTCAAATACTGAAGTTTTACCTCGAGACGCTGACTCGAGATAAAAATTTTGAGGTTACCCTTTTCGAGATGCTGACTCGAAAAGTAAAATCTCTGAAGGATCTAGTTCGAGACACTGATTCAAACTAAAATTTTCAAGATTCTATCTTGAAGGTTCCTGGACTAATTTATTTTTAGACGCTGACTCAAAATAAATTCGGCTCGAGGTTTTTGAAACGTTAATTCGAAAACCTTATTAAAACGAGGACTTGATACATGAGCTACTGGAACTGGAATTCCTGATCATCATACCTCCTGAGACTGGATCTGATTCTGAAACTTATCTTTATTCTTCAAGTTCTTGAACTTGTTGAATTTCTTCATCAGGTTCTACTGACTGAGTCTTTACTTAAATGAAAGCCAACTTAAAGGGAACTAAGGAAATCTAGATTCCTCTAAATTCCTCTATGTTCTCTGAGGCTTAAATTCATGAAACAACTGTTAGACTTGAGCCCAAAGTAATTGGCTCCAAGAAAAAGTTCAATTGATGATTGATCAGTTGAAAGATAAGTTGAGAAGTCCAACTTGTGGCCAATCAGTTGAAGAATCAGTTTTGGGAGAAAAACTAATATGTTTGAGTGATCAGTTTTGTGATCAGCTTTGGAAAGCAGTTCTGACCGATTAGTTCTGGAAATCAGCTGACCGATTAGTTCTAGAAATCAGCTGACTGATCAGTTCTAGAAATCAGCTGACTGATCATTTTTGAAAATCAAGTGACTGATCAGTTCTAGGAATCAGCTGACTGATCAGTTCTGGCAATCAGCTGACTGATTAGTTTTGGAAATCAGCTGACTGATCAGTTCTGGCGCACTGCCATTTGAGAGCTCTGTTATATGAGCTATTACCTCCACCACAACAACACCCTGACTTATCTGAAGTCTAACTCAATTGAATCTTGCAATCACCTAGACTGCACTACTAAAATCTGGCAACCTTGGGTGCCTGCTTAACTGTTACCTCATGAGCTTGCCTCAATGAAATAAAAATCACTGAAACTCTTTTAAACATAAAGGGGTTTTCATAAACTTTTTCTGATGCAAAAATTTTGCCAATATCTAATTGGTCTTACCATGCCATTATCTGAATGGTCTTACTGAAATTAATTTTCATAAATCTCCACCTCTGGAAGGCCTGAACTGAATGGTTTTATAAATTTTTTTGCCAAGATTTGGATGGCCTGATCTAAATACTTTTATACAAACCTTACTATTATCTAAATGGCTTAACTGAAATTTTTTATAACTTTGCTATTATCTGAATAGATTGAACTGAAAGATTTTCAAAATCTCGCCATTATCTGAATGGCCTGAACTGAAAGATTTTCAAAATCTGGCCATTATCTGAATGGCCTGCTTGAATACTGAAATTTGAATATTACATATCTTTCTTTGGTTGAACCTGATGTGAGAGAGTGCTGAGAGTTGTTAACTGATCACTGAACAGTCTAAGGAACAATCTTAGACTTTAACTAAAAGAACTTAGAGCTCAGAGCAAAAACGCTCTGATACCACTCTGTCATGACCCCATATTAATATCTGATTAACATGAAGTGTGACTAGCATGACTTGATCCCAATGAAGGATGGATCAAGGCACGAACCGTAAATAATTAAAAGAAAGACATTCAAAATACAGGACCATCTGAGCCTTGTACAAAATAGCTCCATTCTCAGAAATTCTCCCTTCAACACCAGCTCAACCTGCACATTTCAAAATAAATATGCAGGGCTGAGTATAAGGGTACTCAGTAAACAGATTGCCAAAAATATTTATGAACTGAAAACTGATTTTTCTTATCATGCATCTGAGTAAACACACAGGGTTTTATCTGAGAAGTCCATATGTTTTATTAAATCACTTTCTCTCTTGGAGTGCTCTTTTCTGTTGTATGATCATCCATATCTGAACTGAAAGTCGAGGAATAGCTCCGTTAAAGCCTTTTCCATGAACGCTTATCATAGTCGATGTCTTAGTCATGAATAGCTCTGCTAAAGCCTTTCCCTCTTCCTAATATCATTGACTTAAGTGTACACTAACCTCAGTTAACACACTAAGTTAGTGCGAGGTTCGATCGCTTTCAGTGTTAGAAAGCCCCTTGTGAGCTAACTAAATACAGATAAGGATATCATACAAAAAAAATCATTTTATGCATGACAATAATTTATTTGCATTAGAAATAATTAACCACTGGTGAGTAAAAACTCAAATAGTTATTTGGACTAAGAGTCCACTTGTGAAAGAAAGCCCACCTTTCACCGATGTTTTAATACGGCAGCTACTAGTTCTTCACAGGTCTTATCCATTGCGGATCTGCTAGCTTTCAATATATATAAAAATATACTTAGCATGTTGATCCTAAAATTGACAGGGCTTAACACGAAATGAAGGCCTATTAGGGTCTAGTATTCGTTCTAAATTTTCTTAGCTTAAGGGTTAATCTCGACCCTAGCTCTTGAACATCTTAAGATATATATTATCATCATTTAAGGTATGAAAAATACCTCAACATCCAATACAACTTGATACTAAAACCAAGGTCAACATTTAAGCTCATAAACTGATCACACTCTGCACATCACCCATCTTTACAGAATTTTCTGCTTTGACTCGCTAAGGTGCAAAAGATGTGCACTATACCGTTGGAAAGCCACGGAAGTCTAGAATTTTACAGAATTTATAGTGACTCAAGATGATTAGTAATGAAAAAGTCATACCCAATTTACTGAAAGGTGGCAGAACTGCTAGAATTTCCGAAAGAAAAACATGTGACCTGACTTTGATGATTTTTCTTAATCGACTCAGAAAGGATTATGGACTGATCTATATACCATTTGAAATCCACAGAAGTCTAGTTTTTGAAAAAATTTACTGCGACTCAATACGATGTCTAACAAGGGAGTTATGTTCATTTTACTGAAGGGTGGCCAAACTGCCGAACAAAGCTGCGCAGCGCGCCGTCTGCGCGAACTCCAAACAAAATCTGAATCAGTCTACTGATTCACCTCATCAGTTAACTGATTCACCTCATTAGTTAACTGAACTAATGAGCTTCAGTCCGGAATTGATTTGCCTCAGCTAGGACTGATTTATTTCAGTTCAACTGATTTACTTCATCAGTTAACCGATGAGCTTCAGTGCTGAACTAATTTGCCTAGGCTAGGACTGATTTTTCCAGTCAATTCAACAGTTAATTGATGAGCTTCAGTGCTGAACTGATTTACCTAAGTTAGGACTGATTTATCCAGTCAACTGATTCACTTCATCAGTTAACTGATGAGCTTCAGCGCTGAACTGATTTGCCTAGGATAAGACTGATTTTTCCCCAGCTGGTGCTAGAGCTAAAACTGATTTATTTTGGTCCAAATACCAAGCTTTCTTCACCTCAAAACATCTGAAACTCAACTATACATGCTTGCACATAACCAACTAATTTTCTAAAACATTAACGTCATTTAAAACACTAAAAATCCACACATATACTTGTAATGACCCAAACTACTCCGTTTGGCCACATCACCTAACATAAAATTTACTTACTTATAATTCCGTACTTATATTTAATTGAGCGGAAGCTAAGGTCAATTAGCATGAATAGGCATAATGTCCTAATTCTCCATGTAAATTTTTCGCAATTATAACATACAACCTATCGGATCTAATTTGTCACACAACATAGTATTTAATGAAAGCATTGCATAGGCCCATCCATATCAATCATACAATCATCTATCCTATCGGGCTCATAGGTTTGACCTGAGCCGCCCGTCTAGCACCCTAAATCAACGTACATAGTATAGGTTTCAACAACATACTTCACACATAGAAGGCTCCAAGGTCGAACAACCCGCCTTTAAAATGTTTTGCATAATTTACCAAGTTAACATATCATATCTACAAAGTCGGGCTATTCCCATCCCCAATGATCATTGATCATAAAAACAAAAGGAGGATGATCAATGTAATATTAAGAATGTGTATTTCAAAAGAAGAGCATGCAAAAATAATCACAAGCTTGTGGGGGGGGGTTCTCTTGTATTCACAACGCTCCTGCTCAGGCCTCAACTCCTCAACCTGAAATTTATTAAATGAATGGGGTGAGTATTTAACAACATACTTAGTGGAGAACACTACAAACTGTTATAGCCAATTGCACAAGTGAAAATATAACATATGGATACTTCTTTACTTTGTGGAGACTAGCCTCAACCCTGTAGGGTCCAAACATCATGATGCCCTCGTTAATGAACGTCTTTATCCCTGTAGGGATGCCCGCAGGCTCATTATCCCTCAGGGAGGACATTAACGAGTCTATATCGATCCCGAAAGACCTCTTTATCGACCTAAAAGAATCTCTATTTTGCCCCGAAGGGTCTCATTCTTATAACTGGTCCGAAGACCCTTCATACTTATACAATCAAAGTACAACAATAACCATAACTTTACACGTGTTCACAGTTTAGAGTGACCCTACCTTATGAGATCCTTTCAAATCTTTTCAACCTTTGAGATACTTCTTAGCTGTGCACAAGTCGTCCACCTCAAACCCCAATATGTCACCAAACACCTTTAAATTTCCTTTCTCATTTTAGATGTCGAGTTATGCAATTATGTCATGATTTTGACCAAACACATACTATACATTGCTTGAAGATTCTCATACACACCCACATACTCAACCATGGATATACACGCTTATAATATGATTTTGGACTCAAAATACTCATTAAAACTCTTTGAGACATTTAATCGAACATGATACATGCACTCATTTAAACCACAAGAACAAGACTCAATTTAAGTCCTTTGAACTCATAATTTCCAATACATGAACCACTATCCTAGGGCTCTAACATACATGAAACTCAACTTCATACAACCCTCACAACACCTCCAACCAAACACCAACATATTAAGGGAAAATTAGGGCAAAAATCCAAACCCTAGCAATAATAAACCATAGGAATCTCAATTTAACAACACATATAGCTTCAAGGATGTAAATAAATCATATGTTCAAGATATCAAGGCAAGGGGATCAATGAAATTGAAAACCCTAAACTTTTGGTATAAACCCTAGATTCAATTCAACATGAAATTGGTGTTTAATCACCAAGAAGGAAAGGGTATGGAGTTACCTTAGTTGGTGGGTGATGGTGATAGATTCCACCCCAAAAGTTGAAGAATTGCTTGAGGGGATTGGCAGGAAAATCGCTCAAGCTAAGAGAAGAAAATGAAGATGAAATGAGTGAAGTGTGGTATTTAAAGAATAGGATTTTTCCGAATCGAGGTGCAACCTAGGAGGTCGCGTTTAGGGGTCATGTTTGGATAACACAGTGAGGTGCAACTCGAGGAGGTCATGTCTAAGGGTCGCATTTCAAATGAATAAAAATGGTTCCCTGAAGCCGTTGACACAAGACCAAAATATCGCGTTTGTGGCTCGCTTTGCAGAGCTACCCAACACGCGACTTGGAGGGGTCGCATTTCCCTATCGCCTTTCGGCTTCACTGCGAGGCGCGACTCGAGAAACTCGCGCTTGAGGGTCGCGTTTCAGGCTGTTTGCTATTTTTGAATACAGTCCGACTCCCGAACACTTCCAACTCGATTTAACTTTCTAATTTAACATAACTTTGATTTTCAAAACACTTTTAATATATACCGAAAAAGCGTTAGGGTGTTCAAGGTATGGCAAAATAAAATTAAATGCAATCACATTCATTCATTATCTTATAACTCGACATTTTTAGTATTAAAATATAAACATGTATTATACACTCAGTATAATATCACGGTGCTATGACGTATCGGCTCGAGTGGAACAACCTGCATTGAAACAACAGCATAAAATACGAACATACCATCATAATTAATATTCAAACAATATTAATTCAACATCATTTTCCAAAATCATAATTTATAATTTAGCAAAAACATCTCAAACTCAACTACACATGCTTGCACATAACCAACTAATTTTCTAAAACATTAACGTCATTTAAAACACCAAAAATCCACACATATACTTCTTAAGTTTAGATCTGAAAATATATGTTTATATAGCTCATGATTTTCGAAAATACCTTTCAAAATAACCAAGGAAAAAAGTTGGAAGAAACTTGGAGGAGATGAAATGACTGAAACAAAGCTTCCAACGATGACGCCAGAAACCCAACGGTGAAGAGCGGCTGAAGGAAAGCTTGAGCTCTTCTCGACAAGGTTGCAACTTCTTGCTTCTACCACTCTCTCTCTCTCTCTCTCAGTTTCTCACGCAGAGATGAAGATGAAAAGGTGGAATGAAATGCTACATAGCTGCACTCTCTCTCACTTCTTGTGCAGAAAATGAAGATGAAAAGGAGAAGATGAAATGAGAAGTTGCCGCGTTTCCTCTCTCTCTTTCTCAAAAATTTTGTGTGGAGAATGAAGATGGAATGGAGAAAAAGAAAGAAAGGCAGCTTGCTTTTTCCCTTTTTCTCTCTCTCTCTCTACTCTGCATAAATGCTTTGGAGTTGAAAAGAATATAAATGCTTGCAGTTGAAAAGAAGATTTGACAGCTTAATAAATTGGCTAAGGCTAGGCTTCAGATTTCTCCTTCCACTAGACAATAATAAATTGCCACAGAGAGGTATGGTGCATGGCAGAGGGAATGGCTTTTCACCTTGGGGAATGAGAATCGACACATATCGGGTTTTAAATACCCGTTATTCGGTTATTGTGATATTTTTCAACTCCGAAAAAATCCCGAACTAACCCGAGCTTGATGAAGTAAGTCACTTATTTTAAAACAATAATTTATTTGAAATTATTGATTTCTAAAACACTGCTTTAAAATATTGGTTTTAAATCCTCAACAACTAAAACATCCGAACTAGAGAATATCTAATTCTCTCGGCTTGAACATCTCATTTAAATTATCTGAATTTAAATAATTGAATGACTGGAGAATATCTGATTCTCCCAGTCCTGAAAATATTTATTGGAATAACTGATTCATGATAAACACGAACCGCGATTTAAAAGAATAGGGATCAAATTTATCTGAAATTATGATTTCGGCTTCCCATACTAATAAGGGAAAAATAATCCTACTGAAAGGAAAATAATTAACCCACCTATGGGAATTAATTGACCTTGAATTCAATGCAACTTAACAGATACTTTCGACCCTAATCTTCCTGGAAATTACTATACTAAATAGTAATTGCCACAATTAACTGCAATTAAGCAGTAATTAATTTACGGGGTATTACATTTTTCTTCAATATATTTTTAATGTGAAAACTTATTTTTATACAGTGGCACTAATAGTAGTTGTCGAAGTAAAAGCCTAAAAAAGATGTCGAGTTATATTGAATCCAAGTGGATGTGATCTTTCAGCTTGCAGGCAACAGTGTTTGAAATCCTACAATGGAAATGGAGTTTGCACTTCCCGTGGATTCGTGGGAACATATATTTGTAATTATTTTTACAATTGTTGATGATTGATAATTGCATTAGGTTTGAATAACGTCTTATTGAAATAAACCTACATATATAGCATTATTGGAAGTGCATGTAAGCTATCAAAATTGTGGGATATCAATAATAATATGAACTTTGAAGATATATTATTTTTGTCAAGAATTATATAATATAAATTTTAAAATTATATGTTTATATTACAAACTCCAATTTGTATGCCAAATTGTATTTTTTTTACAAATAACCACGATTGATATTAAAAAAATTACGTTTCAAACCTCATAAGTGCGGAAATAGGCTATGCTTTGGCTTTAAATGTCTAGATCACGTTCAATTGAAGTTATGCCTAGGCATTACTTTATAGGTCTACGGGGATCGTATATTTATTTATACGAGTTCTGATTAGTCTTTTTAAAGCTTAAAAAAGTAAACTTCGTATTTTCAATATATATATATATATATAAACATATTTTCATACGCACAATGCTTAAAACTTTTTTAAACTTTATTTAGGCCTACAAAATTTAAACTTAATATGTATATTTTCATAGATTTTTCAAAATTTTAAATGTCATTTATTCTATATAACATAGTCTAATTATTTTAATAAAAATTAAATTAAATAATTTATAAACTTAATATTATATTATTAAAACTATATTATTAAAATAAATTGGCATGTCTAATAGGCATCATGAAATTTTTCTGAAGGTCAAAGATATCTCTAATTATACAAATAAACTACCTAATAGGGCTTATAATGACATATATTTGAAATAGGCTAGTGCATAAAATATTGGCAAGTAACCTAACATATTTACACCCCTACCCGCATAATGAAATGATGTTATAAAAAATTAACTTGAAATAAATGTGATAGGATAAATGACGTCATGTTTTATTATAACACATGGATCAATTGTGATTCGACAATCAAGATAGAAATCTCACTTAATTGCGGCTAATGATTGATACTTATCGGTAATGATATGAACTCCACAACAACAATTGAGTTGCACGAAATACTAATTCAAAACTATTCTCGCTTTCTCAAAATGATGAAACCAAATAGCTTAATAGAAAATTGAGCCATCTTCTAAATTCTTAAAACATATATCTTATTTGTGATATTGCATTTTCTCTCCCAATAACCATTGGAGATGTGGCCCACAAACTTAGGTATAACAGTAATTTTAATAAATATATCAATTGTCTCATAGTTGTTACTGTGAAACATTTGCATAAATTAGATATAAAATAAATAAAGTGATTATCATAATTAGTGTAACATGTATGGTAACAAAATACTAGTTACTAGATTAATATATATAGTAATTTAATAATTATATCAAATAATATCTTATTTATAGGGTAACAATATTTTACATATAGTAACAAAATTATGTTTGTTAATAAACAGTAACACTATCAAAATAAATTAATCTAGGTGAAATCGACAAGCTAGAATTTGTCACAAATTGATTATTTCATCATGTTTAGGAAATTTTTCATTGTATGTAGAGGTCTATATAATGGGGCATTACTCCACCATTTTAATTCACCTTAGACACACAACAGATATATAAACAAGAAATTCAATCAAGTTTAATGGCTAGATTTTTGCTGGTTCTTCTCCTTGTTCTATCAGGTTATATGTTAAATAATTTCACTTCTCGTTTCAAATTACAATTCTCATTCGTGAAAATTTATTGAATGTACTGTATCTAAATAGAGCCATTTATTTTAATTATAAATAAAAAATTTAGAGAGTTCAAAGATAAATAATACACACAAAATACAATAAATTAAAATATACTATCAATGAAAGAATATCATTCTGCGCCATCAATGTCATCACTTCCATGATTACATATTGTTGTTATCTTTAAAATGAAAAATATGATGATATGTGCAATTGATCTAGGAGTCCAAGTCACATGTCTAGGATAAAAGAATATCTATGTATAGCGACGATCATTTACTTTAATGTTGGATATGTTCATGTGCACCGATGACATGTGATCATAGTTTTAGCCAATTTAGCTACTAAATCTTTGCTAGGTAAAAATGGGCTTAGAATATTTTGACTTAAATCAACCTATAAATTAATTTTGGATCAAACACACATATATTGTTACATGACAAGTGATTTTTCTTCAATATATTTTTAATGTGAAAACTTATTTTTATGCAGTGGCACTAACAGTAGCTGTCGAAGTAAAAGCCCAAAAAAGATGTCGAGTTATATTGAATCCAAGTGGATGTGGTCTTTCAGCTTGCAGACAACAGTGTCTGAAATCCTACAATGGAAATGGAGTTTGCATTTCCCGTGGATTCGTGGGAACATATATTTGTAATTGTTTTTACAATTGTTGATGATTTATTATTGCATTAGGTTTGAATAACATCTTATTGAAATAAACCCACATATATAGCATTATTGGAAGTGCATGTAAGCTATCAAAATTGTGGGATATCAATAGTAATATGAAATTTTAAGATATATTATTTTTGTCAAGAATTATATGATATAAATTCGAAAATTGTATGTTTATATTACAAACTCCAATCTGTATGCCAAATTGTATTTTTTTACAAATAACCACGATTGATATTAAAAAATTACGTTTCAACCCTCATAAGTGCGGAAATAGGCTATGGTTTGGCTTCAAATATCTAGATCACGTTCAATTGAAGTTATGCCTAGACATTACTTTATAGGTCTACGGGGCTCGTATATTTATTCATATGAGTTCTGATTAGTCTTTTAAAGCTTATTCACACCTAAAAAAAGTAAACTTCGTATTTTAAATATGTATATATATAAACATATATTCATACGAAATATGCTTAAAACTTTTATAAACATTATTTAGGCCTACAAAATTTAAACTTGATATGTATATTTTCATAGTTTTTTCAAAATTTTAAATGTCATTTATTCTTTATATAACATAGTCTCACTATTTTAATAAAAATTAAATTAACTACTTTATGAACTTAATATTATATTATTAAAACTATATTATTAAAATAAATAGGTATGTCTAATGGGCATCACGATAATTTCTAAAGGTCAATGATATGTGTAATTATCCAAATAAACTACCTAATAGGGCTTATAATGACATATATTTGAAATAGGCTAGTGCATAAAATATTGGCAAGTAACTAAACATATTTACACCCCTACCCGCATAATGAAATGATGTTATAAAAAATGAACTTGAAATAAATGTGATAGGATAAATGACGTCATGTTTTATTATAACACATGTATCAATTCTGATACGACAGTCAAGATAGAAATCTCACTTAATTGCGGCTAATAATTGAAACTTATAGGTAATGATATGAACTCAACAACAACAATTGAGTTGCACGAAATACTAATTCAAAACTATTCTCACTTTCTCAAAATGATGAAACCAAACAGCTGAATAGAAAATTGAGGCATCTTCTAAATTCTTAAAACAGATAACTTATTTGTGATATTGCATTTTCTCTCCCAATAACCATTCGAGATGTGGCCCACAAACTTAGGTATAACAGTAATTTTAATAAATATATCAATTGTCTCATAGTTGTTACTGTGAAAAATTTGCATAAATTAGATATAAAACAAATAAAATGATCATCATAATTAGTGTAACATGTGTATTAATAAAATACTAGTTACTAGATTAATATATATAGTAATTTAATAATTATATCAAACAATATCTTATTTATAGGGTAACAATATTTTACATATAGTAACAAAATTGTATTTGTTAATAAACAGTAACAATATCAAAATAAATTAATCTAGGTGAAATGGGCAAGCTAGAATTTGTCACAAATTGATTATTTCATTATGTTTAGAAATTTCTCATTGTATGTAGAGGTCTATATAATGGGGCATTACTCCACCATTTTAATTCACCTTAGACACACAACAGATATATAAACAAGAAGTTCAATCAAATTTAATGGCTAGATTTTTGCTGGTTCTTCTCCTTGTTCTTTCAGGTTATATGTTAAATAATTTCACTTCCTATTTGAAATTACAATTCTCATTCGTGAAAATTTATTGAATGTACTGTATCTAAATAGAGCCATTTCTTTTAATTATAAATAAAAAATGTAGAGAGTTCAAAGATAAATTATACACACAAAATACAATAAATTAAATATACTATCACGGAAAGAATAATTTTTCAATACTTTCACTATACATTCCAACACATTCACTCTATCTCCAAATTTTTAATATGTGTGTGAAATAATATCATTCTACACCATCAATTCCATCACCTCCATGATTATATATTGTTGTTATCTTTAAAATGAAAAATATGATGATATGTACAATTGATCTAGGAGTCCAAGTCACATGTCTAGGATAAAAGAATATGTATGTATAGCGATGATCATTTACTTTAATGTTGGATATGTTCATGTGCACCGATGACATGTGATCATAGTTTTATCCAATTTAGCTACTAAATCTTTGCTAGGTCAAAATGGGCTTAGAATATTTTGACTTAAATGAACTTATAAGTTAATTTTCGATCAAACATACATATATTATTACATGACAAGTGATTTTTCTTCAATATATTTTTAATGTGACAACTTATTTTTGTGCAGTGGCACTAACAGTAGCTGTCGAAGTAAAAGCCCAAAAAAGATGTCGAGTTATATTGAATCCAAGTGGATGTGGTCTTTCAGCTTGCAGACAACAGTGTCTGAAATCCTACAATGGAAATGGAGTTTGCACTTCCCGTGGATTCGTGGGAACATATATTTGTAATTGTTTTTACAATTGTTGATGATTGATTAATGCATTAGGTTTGAATAACATCTTATTGAAATAAACCCACATATATAGCATTATTGGAAGTGCATGTAAGCTATGAAAATTGTGGGATATCAATAGTAATATGAAATTTTAAGATATATTATTTTTGTCAAGAATTATATGATATAAATTCGAAAATTGTATGTTTATATTACAAACTCCAATCTGTATGCAAAATTGTATTTTTTTTACAAATAACCACGATTGATATTAAAAAATTACGTTTCAACCCTCATAAGTGCGGAAATAGACTATGGTTTGGCTTCAATTGTCTAGATCACATTCAATTGAAGTTCTGCTTAGGCATTACTTTATAGGTCTACGGGGCTCGTATATTTATTCATACGAGTTCTGATTATTCTTTTAAAGCTTATTCTCACCTAAAAAAAGTAAACTTTGTATTTTTAATATGTATATATATATATAAACATATATTGATACAAAATATGCTTAAAATTTTTTTAAACTTTATTTAGGCATACAAAATTTAAACTTGATATGTATATTTTCATAGTTTTTTCAAAATTTTAAATGTCATTTATTCTATATAACATAGTCTCAGTATTTTAATAAATATTAAATTAACTACTTTATAAACTTAATATTATATTATTAAAAATATGTTATTAAAATAAATAGGTATGTCTAATAGGCATCACGATAATTTCTAAAGTACAATGATATGTCTAATTATCCAAATAAACTACCTAATAGGGCTTATAATGTAATACCCCGTAAAATAATTACTGCTTAATTACAGTTAATTGTTAAAATTACTATTTAGTATAGTAATTTCCAGTCAGATCAGGGTCGTAAGTATCTGTTAAGTTCCATGAAATTCAAGGTCAATTAATCCCTTTTCAGTTATGGAAAGCCGGAATTGGAATTTCAGATAAATTCAATTCATATTCTTTTAAATTTGCGGTGTGTGGTTATCGTGAATTAGATATTCCGATAAATATTTTCTGGACTGGGAGAATCAGATATTCTCTAGTCATTAGTGTTTAAATTCACATAATTTAAACAGAGTGATTTAAAAGCCGAGAGAATTAGATATTCTCAAGTTCGGATGTTTTAATTATTGAGGATTTAAAACCAGTATTTTAAAGCAGTGTTTTGAAAATCAATAATTTTAAATAAATTATTATTTTGAAGTAAGTGAATTATTTTATCAATATCGGTTTAGTTCGGAATTTTTCCAGAGACGAAAAATATCACGATACCCGAACAACCGGTATTTAAAACCGGTATTTTTAGTCAACTCCCAAGGATGGGAGACCATGCCTCCCCTCACCTCTTCCATAACCCTATGCCACTCTACCTACTGTATATGTACCACTTCCATCACCTTACCTCTACTAGTCAAAGCATGTGGGAAAGGGAAATCTATCTATATAAGATTTGATAAATATAGAAGTCCCCTTCCCTTAGCATTTTCGGACCAAATTTGAGAGAGGGAGAGAAAGGGTTTTGGCTGCCAACTCTAGTACCATTCCACTTCATCATCATTCATCTTTTTCATGTGTGAGCTTGGAGAGAAGAAGGAAGTAGAGAGAGCAACAAACACCATCTTCATTTCTTACATTTTCAAGAGAGAAAGAGAGTAGAAGTGACATCCATAATCAAAGCTTGATCCCACCATGTTCAACCTCCTAAAGCTTCTCTACATTGTTCTTGAAAGGTATATCGAAAGAAACCATGAGTTATGTAGATATATATTTCTAGTTTGCATTACTTATATATATATATATATATATATAGGTTTGGTGTTGTGTTGGAAATCATGTCTTGGTTATATACAAAGCATGTTAGATGATTATGAGTTGATTAATGCATAGAGGCATGTGTGGGATGAGGTTTGATGTGTTAAAATGCATGATTAGAACATATAGAAAGGTTGTTGTGAAGTGTGGCGTGAGTTCGCGTATTTCGCGCGAGTGGGTCGGCAGATTTGAAAAATTGGCAAAGTCAGGTCATATGTTCTGTTTCGAAAATTCGTGGCAGTTCTGCCACCTTCAAGTGAATCGGGTATAACTTTTCCATTAGTTATCATCTCGAGTCACCGTAAATTTTTTCGTAAACTAGACTTAAGTGGATTTCCAATGGTATAGGTCTCAGTCTCTAGTTCGTCCTGAGTCGATTGTGAAAAATTGGCAAAGTCAGGTCATATGTTCTGTTTTGAAAATTCATGGCAGTTCTGCCACCTTCCAGTGAATCGGGTATAACTTTTCTGTTTTTTATCATCTCGAGTCACCGTAAATTTTTCCGTAAACTAGACTTAAGTGGATTTTCAATGGTATAGGTCTCAGTCTCTAGTTCTTCCTGAGTCGATTGTGAAAAATTGGCAAAGTCAGGTCATATGTTCTGTTTCGGAAATTCGTGGCAGTTCTGCCACTTTCCAATAAATCGGTCATAACTTTTTCATTTGTTATTATCTTGAGTCACCATAAATTTGTCCGTAAACTACACTTCCGTGGATTTCCAATGGTGTATGGCTTGTCCCCTGTACCCTAGCGAGTCAAAACGGAAAATTCTGCAAAGTTGATCGTTGTGCAGAATGTTGTTCAATCTAAGCTTAATGTTGATCTTGTTTTTAGAATCGACTTGCGATGGATGTTGAGGTATTTTTAATACCTTAACTGATGTCAATGTATGTATTTAGATGGTTAAGAACTAGGGTCGAGATTAACCCTTAAGCAAGAGAAAATTTAGAACGGATACTAGACCCTAATAGGCCTTCAATTTCATGTTGAGTCCAAACAACGTATTTGGTTCAACGTACTCAGATTTATGTTAACTCTATGAAGGCGAGTTGTCCAGTGCAAGATAAAGTACGAGAAGGAACTTTTGCTGTAGTTCAAGTGTTAAAACCTCGGTGAAAGGTGGGCTTTCTTTTCAACGGACTCTTAGTCCAAATAATGATTTGAGTTTTTACTTACCAACAATTATTTATTTATGATGCAAATAAGTT
The DNA here is from genome assembly GCA_026008535.1 of Perilla frutescens. Taxonomy (NCBI): domain Eukaryota; kingdom Viridiplantae; phylum Streptophyta; class Magnoliopsida; order Lamiales; family Lamiaceae; genus Perilla; species Perilla frutescens. The sequence goes on from BRKX01000012.1 coordinate 40,101,817, forward strand.
ATTGTCATGCATAAAATATTTTATTGTGTATGATATCCTTATCTGTATTTAGTTAGCTCGCAAGGGGCTTTCTAACTCTTAAATCGATCGGGCCTCGTGCTAACTTAGCATGTTAACCGAGGTTAGTGTACACTTGGGTTGGTGATATTAGGAAGAGGGAAAGGCTGAGCGGAGCTATTCCTGACTAAGACATGGACAATGCTAAACGTCCGTGGAAAAGGCTGAGCGGAGCTATTCCTCGGAGTTTAGTTCAGATATGTATTCGTGGAAAAGGCTTTAGCGGAGCTATTCCTCGACGTCCTTGGAAAAGGCTTAAGCGGAGCTATTCCTCGACATTCACTTTGGATATGGATGATCATACAACAGAAAAGAGCGCTCAAAAATAGAAAATGATTTAGTAAAACATAGGGCCTTTTCAGATAAAACCCCTGTGTGTTTACTCGGATGCATGATAATAAAACCAGTTTTTAACAAACATTCATAATATCAGATATATTATGATATTTTTGGCAATGTGTTCACTGAGTACCCTTGTACTCAGCCCTGCATGTTTGTTTTTAAATGTGCAGGTTGAGCTGGTGTTGAAGGGAGAAGTGCTGAGAGTGGAGTTCCTTTTGTACAAGGCTTAGATGGTCTTGTAATTTTGAATATCTTTCGTTTACTTCCGCAACTCAGCTATATAACAAGTCTAATATTTCAGCTTCTGATTTTGGACGAGTCCAATACGTCGATAATAAATTAAGTACTATTATTATTAATCTGTCCTTTGTGAGTGCTTGAAATCAGTCTAGAATTTGAGTTCACAGCAAATATCGTTCCTGGAATATAGTAGTTCATTTCTTTATTTAATTAATTCTGGTTCGCGCCTTGATCCATCCTTCTTTGGGATCGAGTCGTGCCAGTCACACTTCATATTAATCAGATATTAATTTTGGGTTCGTGACAGAGTGGTATCAGAGCATTTTTGCTCTGAGCTCTAAGTTCTTTCAGTTAAGTCTAAGATTGTTCCTTAGACTGTTCAGTGATCGGTTAACAACTCTCAGCACTCCTCATATCATGCTCGACCAAAGAAAGAAAGGTATGCGATTTTCAAAATTTTAGTGTTCAAGCAGGCCATTCAGATAATGGTGAGATTTTGAAAATCTTTCAGTTCAGGCCAATCAGATAATGGCGAGATTTGAAAATCTTTCAGTTCAGGCTATTCAGATAATGGCGAGATTTTGAAAATCTTTCAGTTCAGGCTATTCAGATAATAGCAAAGTTATAAAAATTTTCAGTTAAGCCATTTAGATAAATGGTGAGATTTTTATAAAAGTATTCAGATCAGGCCATTCAAATGTTGGCAAATTTTTCAGTAAGACCATTCAGATAATGGCATGGTAAGACCAATCAAATATTGGCAAAAGTTATGCATCAGAAAAAAAAAAGTTTTTGAAAGCCCTTTATGTTTAAAAGAGTTTCAATGATTTTTATTTGTTGAGGCAAGCTCACAATGTAACAGTTAATCAGGCACTCGAGGTTGCCAGATGTCAGTAATGCAGTTTAGATAATTGCAAAGTGCAATTGAGTCAGACTTTAGATAAGTCGGGCTTTTGCACGATCGGACTTCAGATAAGTCAGGTTGTTATGAGTTTAAGCCTCAGAGAACATAGAGGAATTTAGATGAATCCAGATTGCCTTAGTTCCATTTAAGTTGGCTTTCATTTAAGTAAAGACTCAGTCAGTGGAACCTGATGAAGAAATTCAGCAAGTCCAAGAACTTGAAGGAAAAAGACAAGTTTCAGAAGCAGATCCAGTTTCAGGAGGGATGATGATTAGGAGTTCCAGTTCCAGTAGCTGATGCATCAAGTCCTCATTTTAGTAAAGTTTGCGAATTAGCGTTTCGAATCCTCCAGCCGAACTTATTTTGAGTCAACGTCTCAAAATAAATCAGTCCAGGAACCTTCAAGATAGAATCTTGAAAATTTTAGTTCAAGTCAGCGTCTCGAACTAGATCCTTCAGATATTTTACTTTTCGAGTCAGCGTCTCGAAAAGTGTAACCTCAAAATTTTTATCTCGAGTTAGCGTCTCCAGGTAATTCTTAAGTATTTGAGTCAGCGTCTCAAATAGTAGGTTCAGGATTTTCCAGTATTAGCCCCTTGAAATAGAGTTTAAGAGTTCAGGATTTTCCAGTAGATGTTTCGAGAGTTGATCGGGAATGTTCAAAGGAGTTAAGAATATTCGAGTCAGCATCTCGAAAATAGACTTAGAATTGTTCTAAGTCAAAGAGTTCATCAGTAAGAACTCATTTCAGTATGATTTTGAGTGTGGAAATTATTAGTTTTGGGAGAGGTTAGAATTACCATTTTAGTTTAGTATATCAGTTCAAAGAGTCATAATACGGTTGTATGTGTATTTTTAGGCGTGCCTATATAAATGAGTTTCTCATAAGAATCCTTCTTTATATTTCAGATGGTGGGAATGAGATGTACGGCACGGAAGAGTGTACCCCATCTGATATCTGTAGCCCAGTATACCATTTGGTTCAGGACTTGTGAGCCAGAGAGCGGGGAGACCTTAGCAGGGTTCTTGTCATGCTACCAGGAGCTATGGTTGCATGCGAGGCTCAGTGATGTGGAGGGTATCCATCGTCTTCTTAGAGTGCTTCCACAGTTGTGGCGTGGATGGGCGACAGAGGCCTCATACTTTTACATATGCTAGCACTCTCAGACTTTTGAGCTGATGGCGAATTTACCTGAGTTTATCGCCCTACTCATGCATCAGTACCTTACTCAGCGTGTACCTTCTCCAGGCCCATATGCTCAGATGCACAGCTATCTTCTCAGGATGAGCCACCCAGGGGAGTTTACGACCGTCTTGTTCCTTCCATTTTCACAACACATGTAGCACCACCTCCGGAGCCAGCAGTACAGGTGGACACTGATCTCCTGCCACATCAGGGATGCAGGAACGATAATGAGGCTGGACCCTCGCGAGTGAGGCGAGCAGTCTCGAGAGATGCAGATGATGAGCTTCCTCCCAAGAAGCGCCAGACAGTGATAGGTTTTCCGGAGAGGACCATAGAGGTTGTCCACGAGGTGCGCTGCCAGAGAGTTGGCGATGGAGGTGCAGCAGCTGCAAGCCGTCTGGTACTGGCAGTTGAGGAGGAGTCATAGGAGGATCCCTAGGAGGATTCACAGCCAGAGGAGGGAGATGGCCCTCAGAGGATTCAGGATGGTCTGTCGGCCAGTAGCTCATCTGACTAGTTTAGCTTTTGAGCTATGATAGTGTATTTTGTATCAGGACGACTATATGTTTTATTATGTACATTTCGGTAGTTGAATGTGTTCCATAGAGGACCATTCTGGGGACTTAGGTATTCCCACCTTTTGAGACAGAAATACGTAGATTGTAAGCATTCTGTCATCCAGGCATGGCTGGTTTTTCTAGAACCCATGCATTAGGAAATGTACTTGTAAGACCTCGTTGGAGGCGATTTTCCTAATGTATATATATATATATATATAAGACTAGAAGGGGTGTTGATTGTGCTTCAGAGTTTCAACGCTTTTTGCATGCTCAAGATATGTTAAGGATCAGTTAAAGCATGAGTTATTATACAGTAGTGGGCAGTGGCCTAATTATTAATTATAAATTGAAATTATAATGTGCAGAATGGTACCACCCATAGCAGCACGAGGAACAAATGCGAATGTGAATCCCGTAAGACAGAATAGGCCTAGAGGGAGACCTCCAAGGCAAGGAAGACAGGAAAGAGTGGAAGAAGAACAACAAGAAGGACACGAGGAGTAAAGAGAGCAGACACCTCCCCCACCTCCACAGCGCATAATTGAGGAGCTTTTTCTGCGACAGAACCCTCCATCATTTGATGGAGCAGGAACCCTGATCGATGCTAAGGCATGGATACAAGCGATGGAGCGGATTTTTAATTTCCTCCGCTGTGATAACCAGGAGCGACTCTCCTGTGTAGCATTCCAGTTAACCAGATCTGCAGATTTCTGGTGGGAGTCTAGAAGAAGGACCATGACTCCGGAGCAGCTTGATGCTTACATGTGGGATCAGTTCAAAACTAGATTCTACGAAAAATACATTCCTAAGACATTCAGAGTCAAGAAGGAAGCAGAGTTTCATACTTTGAAATAAGGAAAGATGTCCGTCACAGAGTACGAGTGAGTATTCTACGAGTTATCACGGTATGCACCTCTTTAGGTAGATACTGATGAGAAGATGGAATCTAAGTTCAGATCAGGATTGAGGCATGAGATTGCCATGTCTTTGGCAAGTTGGGAAGACCTAACCTATGCCGAGTCGTTGAATAGGGCATTGGACATCGAGGCAGTAATGCCTGAAGAAAGAAAGGCCCCAGTATCAGCTTCAGTACCTACTTGAGCACCAGCACCAGCCAGAACTCCATCACAGAGTTTCCAAGGGAAGAGAAAGTGGAATGATGGAGGTAACCAGAATAAGAACCAAGGCTACAGAAAGCCTTGGCAGGGAAATAGGCAGCAGGGCCAGCAGGGTGCCCCTGCTCAAGAAAGAACTGTACCATCACAACCCAACATTCCTCTATGCCCAAGGTGTAAGAAAAGCCACCAGGGCATGTGTCAAGCCGGCAACACAGGTTGTTATAACTGTGGCCAGGAGGGTCACTATGCAAGGAATTGCCCGAAGGCACAACAAAGACGGAACCCTCCGCAACTTAAGGCCTTGCAGGCATCGGGGCAACAAAGTCAGCAACCCCAGCAACAACAATATCAACAGCAATAGCAAAGGCAGATGCAGCAAGGAAATCCCAGGTCTTATGCAATGAACCCCAGTTCCTCCGGGAAAGGGAAACAGAAAGGTAATCTTGCAGATATGGGCAAACTTCATGGAATGCTTTTAGTTGTTTTATTTGATATTGGAGCATCGCACTCCTTTATTTCATCAGCATGCTGTGATAAGTTAGAGCTTAAAACTAAACGAGCTAGTCATAAGAAAAAGATTTTAACACCAACTGGTGGAACCATGACTACAACTCATGTTTGCACGAACATAGAAATAGACTTGGGAACAACTAGGATTAAGGTTGATAATCTTAGTGTCCTACCGATGTGGGATACCGACGTAATCCTAGAAATGGATTGATTGTCAGAAAATCATGACACGATCCTATGCAGCGAAAGGAAGATATCATTCCAAGTTCCAGGAGAAGAGCCAACAAGTTTTCATGGCATAGAGATGGGAAAGTTCACTCCAATGATTTCAGCGCTGCAGGCTAAGAAGATGATCAAGAGAGGAAATCAAGCTTTCCTGGTTTATCTAAACAAGATAGATCATATAGAGAGGGCAATGGAAAATGTTCCAGTTGTGCAAGAGTTTGCAGATGTTTTTCTAGAAGAATTGCCAGGATTGCCTCCGAACCGGCAGGTCAAGTTTCTAATAGATTTGGAACCAAGAGCAGTTCCGATTTCAAAAGCTCCGTACAGGATGGCCCTAAAAGAGTTGCAAGAGCTCAAGATTCAGCTTCAGGAATTATTGGACCTAGGTTTCATCCGACCTAGTGCGTCACCATGGGGAGCACCAGTCCTATTTGTGAAGAAGACGGATGGCACATTGAGGATGTGTATAGATTACCGTGAGCTGAATAAGCTGACGTTGAAGAACAAGTATCCTTTGTCTAGGATAGATGATCTGTTTGATCAGCTCAAGGGAGCGAGCGTGTTCTCAAAGATTGAACTAAGGTCTGGGTATCATCAGTTAAAGATCAAGTCAGAAGATATACCCAAGACAGCTTTTCATACCTGGTATGGTCATTACGAGTTTACAGGTAATGCCGTTTGGATTGACAAATGCCCCAGTAGTATTCATGGACCTCATGAATAGAGTATTTCATTCATTTTTGGATCAATTTGTCCTTGTGTTCATAGATGATATTCTCATCTATTCCAAGAATGAATCAGATCATGCAGAGCTTCTGAGGACAGTGTTAGAGACACTCAGAAATGAGCGACTTTACGCCAAGTTCAGCAAGTATGAATTTTGGCTAAAGAAAGTAATGTTTCTTAGACACATTGTGTCAGCAGAAGGCATAAAAAAGGACCTCTCTAAAGTAGAGGCAGTACAAGAATGAAAGTCTCCAACTACTCCTAACGAAATCAAAAGTTTCTTGGGATTAGCAGGATACTATAGGAGATTCATAGAAGGATTCTCCAAGATAGCTAGGCCAATGACACAATTGCTAAGGAAGGGAATCAAGTACCAGTGGTCAGAAGAATGTGAAGCCAGTTTCCAGGAGCTTAAGAAGAGATTAACCACTGCTCCAGTGTTAGCTATCCCAGTCAGTGGTAAAGAATTTGTGATCTACACGGATGCTTCGAAGAATGGATTAGGATGTGTCCTAATGCAGGAAGGCAGAGTCATAACGCATGCGTCCAGACAGTTAAGAATTCATGAGTTGAATTATCCTACGCATGACTTAGAGTTGGAAGCAATAGTGCATGCCTTGAAAATCTGGAGACACCACCTATACGGAGTTAGGTGTGAGATTTTCACAGATCACAAGAGTCTAAAGTATTTTTTCGAGCAGAAGGATTTGAATATGAGATAGCGTAGATGGCTCTAATTAGTAAAGGACTACGACTATAGAAATAGTTACCACCCAGGCAAGGCTAATGTGGTAGCGGATGCCTTGAGTCGTAAAACAAGCAGGTTGAGTTTTCTCCCCACTCAGGAGGAGAAACTTATCAGGGATTTTGAAAGCTTATAGATAGAGGTGGTTTACCCACCTGAGATGATTGTATGTCATGTGGCAACATTAGTAGCTGTACCAGATCTCCAAGAAAAGATAATTGAGGCACAGAGAAAAGATCAAACCATGGAAGAGATGCACTTGAAGATCAGATCGGCAAAAACAGAAAGCTTCAAGGAAGCATCAGATAATGCTATCCTTTATGAAGATAGGATATGTGTTCCACCCTGTGTTGAGCTTAGAAACGAGATCATGAGCGAGGCTCACGATACTCCGTATACAGCACACCCGGGAAGTACGAAAATGTATCAGGATTTGAAGCAAAAATTCTGGTGGGAATGAATGAAACGGGACGTAGCTTCCTATGTTGAGTGATGCTTGCCATGTGAACAAGTTAAGACATTGCACCAAAGGCCTTATGGTGCGCTACAACCATTAGAGATTCCCGAGTGGAAGTGGGAACACATAGCAATGGATTTTGTTGTTAGTTTTGTATACTGGAAGACTTGTCTTTGTATACTTTTCTGATGATATGATGATATGAAATGAAAGTTATTGCAGTTACTGTTTGCATTTAGATTATGTTCTATAATTGGTCTATGCAATGTTCCATATACTTACATTGTAGATGATATGGTGTGGGGAGTCACACGGTAAAGATCATATCATTAGAACCCTGTAATGTATTAAAGAGCTCACGGTTTAGATGGTCCTGAACACACCATCGGTACACCGTAGAATAATCTGATAAGTTAGTTTATCTTGACTAACTGATTATTCTAGTACACTAGTTAGTGTATTGAGGAGGATCACGATAGGATACTATTCTCTGTCTCTGACCTAGTTACTGAGAGAATAAAGATCCACAGAGTTCGGGTTCTGAACTCATGTGATATTGGCGAGCATATGTGTGTGTTGTTTATTACTTTGATTTATCAATGGGTGAGATCTTTTCGTAGATCGAATTCGATATCTTGGGTAATGACAATGTATACATGATGTCTCGAGCAGTATGCATGAGCACCGTGTCCTGGTGCGCCAGCTTGATGATGTTCTCTTGAGGAAACACAAGTTCATGTTAAAACCCTGTAGGTGGAATTTATTCCGTACATGAATAAAGCTTGTGTGGTACTACTCAAGGTTTTAGATGCTGATTAATTATAGCTGTCAGAGGCTTACATAATTAATTAATGAACATTATATCTTAAACACGGGGAATGGCTGGACTAAAGGAGAAATCATATTTGTAAATATGTATTAAATTGGTAGGTCAGTTTTACTTCTTTAGTGGAATAAAAGTATAACTTAATTTATTTAATTATATCCTAAGTTTATTGGATATTGGATATTAAATAAATTAGTGGGCCAATTTAATATTCTTCTAGATCCCTGTTGTAGCCCAATTGACTGATAGTGGACTGGATATAGAACTTGAGATAGAGGCCTAAACCCAGTAGGGTTTGAGAAGCAAAATTTCGCCCACTTCCCTATAAAAGGGGAAGGGGGGGACGAAATTTTGAGTGTTAAAAATTCAGCCCCTCTTAGTCTCTCAAAGTTATCCATAGATTTCACAATTCTATCTAGTAGATTTCAGCCCACTCTGAATCTAGATACAGTCCGGGAATACAACAGAAGATCTTGGAGTGGAATATTGTGGTGCACGATTTTGAGGTCATAGGTGGTGCCATTACTGTGCTCATTCAACAGCAAGATTAGATCTTTAATCTTGTCCACAGACCGTCTATCGATTTGTAAGTAGATTCGTTTTCTATGTCTTCCGCTTTATTAGAATCGAATCTACTTTGCATGCTTTTTGATTAGACTGTGATAAACATGCATGTTACATAAAATTATGATTTGCATGAATACGGATTAATGAACAACCAAATGGTCCTGTGGTGGTTTAATTCGAAAAAACCCCAACAACTGGTATCAGAGCGGGTTTTGGCACTGTTCTAGGATTAATCCGGGCATAATTTCGAATTGCATGATTAAATTTGATGATAAATTTATGGTGTTTAAATTTTCAGATTTAATTAGCTATGTATTTTGATTTTATGGTATTCAAAACTTGGAAGAATTTGAGATGTAAAAATCGAAAATTCTAGTTTTGAGGGTACTTGAATTTTCGGTCACTATGGGATTAAATTTGGGATGATATTTGATGTTATTCAAATTTCCAGATTTAATTCTCATAGGGGTCGAAAATTTGGTGTTCAAAATTTCGATTTTGATGTGTTAAAAATTCCCTACTTTTTTGTGTTAAAATTTTCGAACACTATAATTAAATTTGGATGGATTTTTGATCTACATCAAAATTTCCAAATTTAATTTGGATAGGTTCGAAATTTTTGATGGTTAGATTTGGATTTGGTGATTTTTGATGTATATCAAAGATTGCCTAATTCTAATCTAGATAGGTTTGAAATTAGAATTTTAAATTTGGTAATTTTTGAAGTGGATCAAAATTTCCAGATTTTTATTCTTGAAAATTTTGAAACCTATAGCTATATAATTTGGAATAGTTTTTTGATTAATGTCAAAATTTCCAAATGTGAAATATAGTGTAATTTTCGCTTTTAATAAATTAATTTGGAGAAGATTTTGATGAAAATCAAATTTCCAGATTTATTAATTAATGTGTATCGAAAATTTGGATGTGTTGGATTTAGATTTGATATTATTTGATGTATATCTTAATTTACCTAATTTTAATCTAGATAGATTTGAAAATAGAATTTTAAATTTGGAAGAATTTGAAGTGGATCAAATTTCCAGATTTATTATTCTTGTGATTTTTGAAATTTATGGATTAAAATTGGATAAGGTATTTTTTGGATATATACAAATAATTATCAAAATCCAATTGTGATAAGATTTTAAATTTGGATAAGTTTTGGAAGATTTTGGATTGGAATCAAATATCCAAACTCTATCCTAGAAGATTTAGATTCTTATGGATAATATTTGGATTAGAATTTTGATTTATATCAATATATCCAATTATTATTTAATTAGGGTGGTTAGAAAATATTAAATAAATTTGGTGGAAAATTATAAATAATTTCCAGATTTATTTTAAGGATATTTTTGAAATATACAAGTTTAAAATTGGTGGATAATTATTTTAATTTTCAATTTTTATCTTGTGGATAATATCGAATTAATTAATTTATTTAATTGTAAAATTCGATTATTATTTAATATTCATGCATAGATATCATATGTTATTTTATGTGGATCATATAATAAATGATTGTTGGATTTGTAGACTGTGTTTGTTTGCAGGTTTACCAACTATCATGGCTCCTTTATTTTATGTGATGTATGTTTATGTTGAATGGATGTTGGCCGTATGCCGGTTTGGCTACGTGATTTTAATCCATGAGAAAATCCATGGATTAGGTCTAGATTTTATTTTACGTTGGTTTAATGTAATAGATATAAAGCTGTTAGACCGAGTTTTTGAGTTGTAATTTTTATTCTAGCAATATTATATTTTTCCTTTCGGAATAGATAGTCTGTATTGAATAAAGATCGGAGATCAACTCAAAAGAAGGAAAGTGGTTCCGCACCAAAAAGGAAGGTTCACCGGTTCACGCCCCGAAACCCTAAATGGAGCTAGGATTTTTGGCGAGGCGCAGTGAAGGGGGCGGCGGTTCCAAAGCCTGTTTCCGGAGCTGACTTTCCAGTTTTATCTCATCAATCAACATGAGATATAAGCCATGATAGTTGGAATATTACTGTTGCTTATTATGTTGAAGCATACAATGGATGTTTATCATTTTATGTGATGTTTGCATGTTCGATAATGGGATAAAATGAAACCTCAAACATAAATAACTAAGTGGGAGAGATTCATACCAAAGTATGAAGAAATCTCATACGGTCTCCATTAAAATCTGGTTTAATTGAGAAGTGATGGGCATGCGCGTTGACATCGGTCTTCCTCCATATCGGATGTGTCATATCACAGATTTCTCTAGAAATTAAATCTCCTAAATGGATAGTTGTAGAACACTATTAGGACTAACTGACTCCTTCATCTGGAGCAGTTAAATTCGAATAGTGCTCTTGGTGCGAAGATAATGGTGTGCACACTTAGATGTAATTTATTGATAAACGTCCACACGATCGTGGCTTATCAGTTAGACGATTACATGACCGTGTTAATTATTCGTCTATTAATTTGCTTGTTGTAAGGAAACTCAACTGGAGGCAAATTAAAGGTTTAACCTATTTAAAGATGTTTTTTATAAACATCCACACTATCGTGGCTTATGAAAGACATTTTTAAACTGTCGGTGGAAAAGTATATAATTTTTATGAGGCTTTCGATTATATACTGTTTATCCTAAACTTGTTATGTGACTGTACTGCATGTTTAATTTCAGTTATTTCATATCATCAATGGCACTCTCCAATCTGTCCTCAATCCTCAAAGAAAACAAACTTGTCGGTGAAAACTACAATGACTGGATTCGTAACCTTAACTTAGTTCTTGTTGCTGAGGGACACAAGTTTGTACTTGAAGAGGTTTGTCCTTAGACGCCAGATGAGGGTTCTGACGAAGCCCAAAAGGTTGCATATGATAAGTGGCTTAGGTCTAATGAGATAGCGCGCTGTTACATCTTGGCATCTATGTCAAGTGTGTTGCAACATCAGCATGAGCCTATGTAAACCGCTTATGATATCATGTACAACCTTAGGCAGCTATTCGGTCATCAGAACCGCTCAGCACGCCATTTGGCAATGAAGAAGCTAATGGATGCGAGAATGTCTGACTCCACACCTGTTAGGGATCATGTTCTCATGATGATGGGGTATTTATCTGAGATCGAGACCTTGGGTGGAGAGCTAGATGGCGACTCTCAAATCGACATTGTTCTTCATAGCTTGTCTTCGAAGTTTGAGCAGTTCATGCTGAATTTTAACATGATTAAAAGAGATGTCAGCCTGACTGAACTGCTCATAGATCTTCAGGCGGCTGAATTGCTCCAAAAGAGCAATCCTAAGGCCCATATAGCTGAAAAAGGAGCGTCTTCTTCTGGTGGAAAATGGAAGAAGAGAAACGCACCTAAGAAGGCTGCAGATGAGGCGCCTAAGGTGAAGAAGCCAAAGGCAAAGATTCCTCCCGAGGAATTCAAGTCGAAGACTAAGTGCTTCAAGTGCGGCCAACCAGGTCACTGGAAGGCGGCATGTCCTAACAAGAAGAAGAAGAGAGGTACATCTCACACTCTGGTTGTGGAAACATGTTTAGCAACTTGTTCTACCCAATCATGGGTAGTAGATACTGGAGCTACTGATCATGTTTGCATGTCTTTACAGGGGTTCCTGGTAAAAAGACAGCTGAATGAGGACGAGATCACCGTCTACATGGGCAATGCTATGAGAGTGGCGGCTGTTGCAGTGGGAGACGTTGTTTTACCTTTCAGTAGTGATAGAACTTTGGTTTTGAAAGATTGTCTTTATGTGCCTGGTTTTAGGCGAAACTTGATTTCAGTTTCTAAATTGATTATGGATGGATATTCTATTTCTTTTGATAACAAAGTAGTTATCTTTAGTGGTAAATATTTTATCTGTTCTGGCACATTGGATGGACACTTAAACTTTCTTAAACAAACTGAAAACACTACGCAAAGACAACTGTTGAATACATCGATCATAAACCCTAACAAGAGAAAAGAACCTTTGGAATTGAATCAAACCTATCTTTGGCATCTAAGGCTAGGTCATATTAACCTTAAAAGGATACAAAGGCTTGTAAATGATGGACCATTGTCTTCTTTGGTACTGGAATCATTTCCTTTGTGTGAATACTGTTTGGAAGGTAAAATGACCAAGCATCCTTTCCAGTCAAAAGGAAATAGATCCGAAGGGCTATTAGATTTGATTCACTCTAACCTATGTGGCTCTATGTCAGTTCAAGCTCGAGGAGGGTTCGAGTATTTCATCACTCTCATTGATGATTACTCTAGATACGGTTATATCTACCTGTTGCGTCGCAAGTCTGAATGCTTTGAGAAATTCAAAGAGTTTAAGGCGGAAGCGGAGAAATGAACAGGCAGAAGTATCAAGTCACTACGTTCCGATCGTGGTGGTGAGTACCTCTCAAGCGAATTTAGGGATTACATGGCAGAGAGTGGGATTACATCCCAGTTGACTGCGCCTGGAACACCACAGCAGAATGGCATGGCGGAAAGAAGGAATCGTATATTGTTAGAGATGGTTAGATCGATGATGAGTTATTCTGAGTTGCCTATTTCATTCTGGGGATATGCCCTGAAAACAGCAGCTTATATTCTTACTTGGTTCCATCGAAATCAGTTCCTGCTACACCCACAGAACTATGGACTGGACGAAAGCCCAGTTTGAACCATATTCGGATTTGGGGTAGCCCAGCACACGTGTTGGACAAGGAAGCTGATAAGCTGGCTCCTCGTACTGATGTAAGGCTGTTCGTTGGATATCCTAGAGGAACGAAAGGTGGTTTGTTTTATAGTCCTAAGGATCAGAAGATCATTATTAGCACCAATGCTCGATTCTTAGAGGAAGACTATGTCATAAACCACAAACCAAGGAGTCACATCATCCTTGAGGAGTTAAGGGGGGGATCGAATCCTACACCGGTTGTACAAGAAGAGGAACCACCAAACACTGCACAACGTGTCACAGAAGTACAGGAACTGCCTCATCGCAGTGGGAGGGTTGTATGCCAACCTGATAGATTCATTGGTCTGGGAGAGGCTTCAGATTTCCCAGAGGGTCTCAATGAATTGGATCCCAGGACCTATGACGAGGCAATTCGAGATAAAGATGCAGATTCTTGGAAAACTGCAATGGAGTCTGAGATTGGATCTATGGATCACAATCAAGTCTAGGAACTTGTAGAACCACTAGATGGGGTAAAACCTATTGGCTGTAAGTGGGCCTACAAGCGCAAGAGAGGATCTGATGGGGAGGTTGAAACATTCAAAGCTAGATTGGTGGCAAAAGGGTATACTCAAAAAGAAGGGATCAATTATGAGAAAACCTTTTCACCGGTAGCCATGCTTAAGTCAATCCGGATTCTCTTGTCTATTGCCGCTCATTTGGATTATGAGATCTGGCAGATGGATGTCAAGACGGCTTTTCTAAACGGAAGTCTTGAGGAAAACATTCACATGAACCAACCAGAGGGATTCATTGCTAAGGGCCAAGAGCACTTGGTGTGTAAGCTTAAGAGATCCATTTATGGACTTAAGCAAGCATCGAGGTCTTGAAACATCCGATTTCACGAGGTTATCCAGTCATATGGATTCGTGCAAAGTCCGGATGAGAGCTGTGTGTACAAGAAATGTGACGGAAATGTGGTGGCATTCCTCGTACTTTATGTTGATGACATCTTGCTTATTGGAAACAGTAAGAAGGCGTTGTCAAACATTAGGGTGTGGTTGTCTGAGCCGATCGATATGAAGGATCTGGGTGAAGCCGGACATGTCCTTGGCATCAAGATCATTCATGATCACCAGAAAAGGATGTTATGTCTGTCCCAGGTGACTTATATCGATACTGTGCTAGCTAGATTTGGCATGCAAGATTCCAAGAAAGGTTTTATACCTTACAGGCATGGAATTCATCTATCCAAGGAAATTTATCCCCAAACACAGTCTGAGATAGAGGAAATGAAGAAAGTACCATATGCTTCGGCTGTGGGAAGTTTGATGTATGCTATGCTATGCACTAGGCCTGATATATGCTATGCCGTTGGCATGGTAAGCAGATATCAGTCTAACCCTGGACAAGGTCACTGGACTGCGGTCAAAAACATTCTCAAGTACCTTAAACGGACTCGAGACTACATGTTGGTTTTCCGCTCTAATAGCCTAGTACCTTTGGGTTACACGGACTCAGATTTTCAATCCGACAAAGATCAGAGTAAGTCTACCTCGGGCTATGTGTTTACATTAGGAGGTGGAGCCATCGCATGGAGGAGCATTAAGCAGAAATGCATTGCGGATTCCACCATGGAAGCTGAGTATGTAGCTGTCTCTGAGGCTGCAAAAGAGGCTGTCTGGCTCCGCGGGTTCCTAGTGGGCTTGGGCATGGTTTCTGATTTGCCTAAGACTATCACGATATACTGTGATAACTCTGGTGCAGTGGCAAATTCGAAGGAACCCAGAGCCCACAAGGCAAGTAAACACATAGAGAGAAAGTACCATCTTATACGAGAAATCGTTAAGAGAGAAGACGTGGCAGTGGACAAGATTGCATCAGAGGACAACCTGGCTCATCCATTCACGAAGAGCCTGGCGGCTAAGACCTTTCATGGTCACGTGGAGAAAATGGGAGTGAGATGCAGACCTAGGAATGCATTTTGAGTTGATGGTTTTGATTGGAGATTTAGCTAGTTATTTATTATGCTTGAAAGATATGCTTCAAGTATAAGTAGGAGATTGTTAGTTTTGTATACTGGAAGACTTGTCTTTGTATACTTTTCTGATGATATGATGATATGAAATGAAAGTTATTGCAGTCACTGTTTGCATTTAGATTATGTTCTATAATTTGTCTATGCAATGTTCCATATACTTATATTGTAGATGATATGGTGTGGGGAGTCACACGGTAAAGATCATATCATTAGAACCTTGTAATGTATTAAAGAGCTCACGGCTTAGATGGTCCTGAACACACCATCGGTACACCGTAGAATAATCTGATAAGTTAGTTTATCTTGACTAACTGATTATTCTAGTACACTAGTTAGTGTATTGAGGAGGATCACGATAGGATACTATTCTCTGTCTCTGACCTAGTTACTGAGAGAATAAAGATCCACAGAGTTCGGGTTCTGAACTCATGTGATATTGGCGAGCATATATTACTTTGATTTATCAATGGGTGAGATCTTTTCGTAGATCGAATTCGATATCTTGGGTAATGACAATGTATACATGATGTCTCGAGCAGTATGCATGAGCACCGTGTCCTGATGCGCCAGCTTGATGATGTTCTCTTGAGGAAACACAAGTTCATGTTGAAACCCTGCAGGTGGAATTTATTCCGTACATGAATAAAGCTTGTGTGGTACTACTCAAGGTTTTAGATGTTGATTAATTATAGCTGTCAGAGACTTACATAATTAATTAATGAACATTATATCTTAAACACGGGGAATGGCTGGACTAAAGGAGAAAGCATATTCATAAATATGTATTAAATTGGTAGGTCAGTTTTACTTCTTTAGTGGAATAAAAGTAAAACTTAATTTATTTAATTATATCATAAGTTTATTGGATATTGGATATTAAATAAATTAGTGGGCCAATTTAATATTCTTCTAGATCCCTGTTGTAGCCCAATTGACTGATAGTGGACTGGATATAGAACTTGAGATAGAGGCCCAAACCCAGTAGGGTTTGAGAAGCAAAATTTCGCCCACTTCCCTATAAAAGGGTACGGGGGGATGAAATTTTAAGTGTTAAAAATTCAGCCCCTCTTAGTCTCTCAAAGTTATCCATAGATTTCACAATTCTATCTAGTAGATTTCAGGCCACTCTGAATCTAGATACAGTCCGGGAATACAACAGAAGATCTTGGAGTGGAATACTGTGGTGCACGATTTTGAGGTCATAGGTGGCGCCATTACTGTGCTCATTCAACAGCAAGATTAGATCTTTAATCTTGTCCACAGACCGTCTATCGATTTGTAAGTAGATTCGTTTTCTATGTCTTCCGCTTTATTAGAATCGAATCTGCTTTGCATGCTTTTTGATTAGACTGTGATAAACATGCATGTTACATAAAATTATGATTTGCATGAATACGGATTAATGAACAACCAAATGGTCCTGTGGTGGTTTAATTCAAAAAAAACCCAACATTTGTGACAGGCCTACCCAAGTCAAGACGAGGGAATATGACCATATGGGTCATTATTGATGGGCTTACAAAGTTAGCTCACTTTCTTCCGATCTGCATTACGGATTGATCGAATAAGCTAGCTCAGATTTATGTCAGAGAGATTGTACGCCTTCATGGTGTTCCGGTGTCGATAACATCGGACAGAGATTCAAAGTTTACCTCAAGATTTTGGATTAGCTTGCAGAAAGAGTTGGGAACTCAACTCAATTTCAGTACAGCGTTTCACCCACAAACGGATGGACAATCCGAAAGGACCATCCAAACATTAGAGGACATGTTGAGAACAGTGGTTCTAGATAGGGGTGGAAGCTGGGATAGAATATTATCATTGATTGAGTTCGTCTATAACAATAGTTATCAGGCAACCATCAATATAGCGCCATACAAAGCGTTGTATGGGCGAAAGTGTCGATCTCTACTTTATTGGGATGAAGTGGGTGAACGAAGGATTCTTAGGCCAGACTCAGTGTCAGAAATGATTGAAATTGTCAGAAAAATCTATCAGAGGATTCAAGAAGCCCAGAGTCGGCAGAAGTCATATGCTGATAAACGTCGTACAGATTTACAATTTATAACAGGAGACAAGGTCTTCCTGAAAGTATCTCCTTCCAAGGGGATAATAAGATTCGGCGTAAAAGAAAAGTTACGACCACGTTTTATAGGACCTTACGAGATCCTTGAGCGGATAGGTGCAGTGGCGTATAGATTGGCATTACCACCTAGTTTTGGTAATGTTCATAATGTATTTCATGTTTCTCAGTTAAGGAAATACGTGTATGATCCCAAACATGTGATTCAGCACAATGAGATTGAGTTAGAACCAGATCTAACTTATGAAGAGAGACCAGAAGTTGTGTTGGATCGAAAAGTCCAGGAGTTGAGGAACAAGTCTATTCCTCTAGTTAAGATCCTATGGAGTCACCATGGTCAGGAAGAAGCGACATGGGAACTTGAGGATAAGATGAAAGCAAAATACCCAGAATTGTTTCTCTAAGGTATGTAAATTTCGGGACGAAATTTATTTTAAAGGGGGTGGTATGTAATACCCCGTAAAATAATTACTGCTTAATTACAGTTAATTGTTGAAATTACTATTTAGTATAGTAATTTCCAGTCAGATTAGGGTCGAAAGTATCTGTTAAGTTCCATGAAATTCAAGGTCAATTAGCCCCTATAGGTGGGTTAATTTTTCCAGTTAGGGTTTAATCCCCTTTTTAGTTATTGAAAGCCGTAATTGGAATTTCAGAGAAATTCAATTAATATTCTTTTAAATTTGCGGTGTGTGGTTATCGTGAATTAGATATTCCGATAAATATTTTCAGGACTGGGAGAATCAGATATTCTCTAGCCATTAGTGTTTAAATTTAGATAATTTAAACAGAGTGATTTAAAAGCCGAGAGAATTAGATATTCTCAAGTTCGGATGTTTTAATTATTGAGGATTTAAAACCAGTATTTTAAAGCAGTGTTTTGAAAATCAATAATTTTAAATAAATTATTATTTTGAAGTAAGTGAATTATTTTATCAATATCGGTTTAGTTCAGAATTTTTCCGGAGACGAAAAATATCACGATACCCGAACAACCGGTATTTTTAGTCAACTCCCAAGGATGGGAGACCATGCCTCCCCTCACCTCTTCCATACCCCTATGCCACTCTACCTACTCTATATGTACCACTTCCATCACCTTACCTCTACTAGTCAAAGCATGTGGGAAAGGGAAATCTATCTATATAAGATTTGATAAATATAGAAGTCCCCTTCCCTTAGCATTTTCAGACCAAATTTGAGAGAGGGAGAGAAAGGGTTTTGGCTGCCAACTCTAGTACCATTCCACTTCATCATCATTTATCTTTTTCATGTGTGAGCTTGGAGAGAAGAAGGAAGTAGAGAGAGCAACAAACACCATCTTCATTTCTTCCATTTTCAAGAGAGAAGGAGAGTAGAAGTGACATCCATAATCAAAGCTTGATCCCACCATCTTCAACCTCCTAAAGCTTCTCTCCATTGTTCTTGAAAGGTATATCGAAAGAAACCATGAGTTATGTAGATATATATTTCTAGTTTGCATGAGTTATATATATATATATATAGGTTTGGTGTTGTGTTGGAAATCATATCTTGGTTATATACAAAGCATGTTAGATGATTATGAGTTGATTAATGCATAGAGGCATGTGTGGGATGAGGTTTGATGTGTTAAAATGCATGATTAGAACATATAGAAAGGCTGTTGTGAAGTGTGGCGTGAGTTCGCGTATTTCGCACGAGTGGGTCGGCAGATTTGCCACCCTTCAGTAAAATGAGTGTAACTTCCTCGTTAGATGTCGTATTGAGGCACCGTAAATTTTGCCGGAAACTAGACTTAAGTGGATTTCCAATGGTATAGGTCTCAGTCTCTAGTTCTTCCTGAGTCGATTGTGAAAAATTGGCAAAGTCAGGTCATATGTTCTGTTTCGGAAATTCATGGCAGTTCTGCCACCTTCAAGTGAATCGGGTATAAATTTTCCGTTAGTTATCATCTCGAGTCACCGTAAATTTTTCCGTAAACTAGACTTAAGTGGATTTCCAATGGTATAGGTCTCAGTCTCTAGTTCATCCTGAGTCGATTGTGAAAAATTGGCAAAGTCAGGTCATATGTTCTGTTTCGAAAATTCATGGCAGTTCTGCTACCTTCCAGTGAATCGGGTATAGCTTTTCTGTTTTTTATCATCTCGAGTCACCGTAAATTTTTCCGTAAACTAGACTTAAGTGACTTTCCAATGGTATAGGTCTCAGTCTCTAATTCTTCATGAGTCGATTGTGAAAAATTGGCAAAGTCAGGTCATATGTTCTGTTTCGGAAATTCGTGGCAGTTCTGCCACCTTCCAGTAAATCGGTCATAACTTTTTCGTTTGTTATCATCTTGAGTCACCATAAATTTGTCTGTAAACTACACTTTCGTGGATTTCCAATGGTTTATGGCTTGTCCCCTGTACCCTAGCGAGTCAAAACGGAAAATTCTGCAAAGTTGATCGTTGTGCAGAATGTTGTTCAATCTAAGCTTAATGTTGATCTTGTTTTTAGAATCGACTTGTGATGGATGTTGAGGTATTTTTAATACCTTAAATGATTTCGATGTATGTATTTAGATGGTTAAGAACTAGGGTCGAGATTAACCCTTAAGTAAGAGAAAATTTAGAACGGATACTAGACCCTAATAGGCCTTCAATTTCATGTTGAGTCCAAACAACGTATTTGGTTCAACGTACTCAGATTTATGTTAACTCTATGAAGGTGAGCTATCCAGTGCATGATAAAGTATGAGGAGGAACTTTTGCTGCAGTTCAAGTGTTAAAACCTCGGTGAAAGGTGGGCTTTCTTTTCAACGGATTCTTAGTCCAAATAATGATTTGAGTTTTTACTCACCAACATTTATTTATTTCTGATGCAAATAAGTTATTGTCATGCATAAAATATTTTGTTTTGTATGATATCCTTATCTGTATTTAGTTAGCTCGCAAGGGGCTTTCTAACTCTTAAATCGATCGGGCCTCGTGCTAACTTAGCATGTTAACCGAGGTTAGTGTACACTTGGGTTGGTGATATTAGGAAGAGGGAAAAGCTGAACGGAGCTATTTCTGACTAAGACATCGACGATGCTAAACGTCCGTGGAAAAGGCTGAGCGGAGCTATTCCTCAGAGTTTAGTTCAGATATGTATTCGTGGAAAAGGCTTTAGCGGAGCTATTCCTCGACGTCCTTGGAAAAGGCTTAAGTGGAGCTATTCCTCGGCATTCAGTTTGGATATGGATGATCATACAACAGAAAAGAGCGCTCAAAAATAAAAAATGATTTAGTAAAACATAGGGTCTTTTCAGATAAAACCCCTATGTGTTTTCTTGGATGCATGCTAATAAAACTAGTTTTTAACAAACATTCATAATATCAGATATATTATGATATTTTTGGCAAGGTGTTCACTGAGTACCCTTGTACTCAGCCCTGCAGGTTTGTTTTTAAATGTGCAGGTTGAGCTGGTGTTGAAGGGAGAAGTGTTGAGAGTGGAGTTCCTTTTGTACAAGGCTCAGATAGTCTTGTAATTTTGAATATCTTTCTTTTGCTTCCACAACTCAGCTATATAACAAGTCTAATATTTCAACTTTTGATTTTGGATGAGTCCAATACCTCGATAATCAATTAAGTACTATTATTATTATTCTGTCCCTTGTGAGTACTTGAAATCAGTACAGAATTTGAGTTCACAACAAATATCGTTCCTGGAATACAGTAGTTCATTCCTTTATTTAATTAATTCCGGTTCGCGTCTTGATCCATCCTTCTTTGGGATCGAGTCCTGCCAGTCACACTTCATATTAATCTGATATTAATTTTGGGGTCGTGACATATAATGACATATATTTTAAATAGGCTAGTGCATAAAATATTGACAAGTAACCTAACATATTTACACCCCTACCCGCATAATGAAATGATGTTATAAAAAAATTAACTTGAAATAAATGTGATAGGATAAATCACGTCATGTTTTATTATAACATATGGATCAATTGTGATATCTTATTTGTGATATTGCATTTTCTCTCCCAATAACCATTTGAGATGTGTCCCTCAAACTTAGGTATAACAGTAATTTTAATAAATATATCAATTGTCTCATAGTTGTTACTGTGAAACATTATAAATTAGATATAAAATAAATAAAATGATTATCATAATTAGTGTAACATGTATGGTAACAAAATACTAGTTACTAGATTAATATATATAGTAATTTAATAATTATATCAAAGAATATCTTATTTATAGGGTAACAATATTTTACATATAGTAACAAAATTGTATTTGTTAATAAACAGTAACAATATCAAAATAAATTAATCTAGGTGAAATCGGCAAGCTAGAATTTGTCACAAATTGATTATTTCATTATGTTTAGGAATTTTTTCATTGTATGTAGAGGTCTATATAATGGGGCATTACTCCAGCATTTTAATTCACCTTAGACACACAACAGATATATAAACAAGAAGTTCAATAAAGTTTAATGGCTAGATTTTTGCTGGTTCTTCTCCTTGTTCTATCAGGTTATATGTTAAATAATTTCACTTCTCCTTTTAAATTATAATTCTCATTCGTGAAAGTTTATTGAATGTACTGTATCTAAATAGAGCTATTTATTTTAATTATAAATAAAAAATGTAGAGAGTTTAAAGATAAATTATACACACCAAATATAATAAATTAAAATATACTATCAATGAAAGAATAATTTTTCAATACTTTCACTATACATTCCAACACATTCACTCTATCTTAGATACTATCACCATATATTTAATATGTGTGTGAAATAATATCATTCTACGCCATCAATGTCATCACCTCCATGATTACATATTGCTGTTATCTTTAAAATGAAAAATATGATGATATGTACAATTGATCTAGGAGTCCAAGTCACATGTCAAAGATAAAAGAATATGTATGTATTGCAATGATTAATGTTGGATATGTTCATGTGCACTGATGGCATGTGATCGTAGTTTTATCCAATTTAGCTACTAAATCTTTGCTAGGTCAAAATGGGCTTAGAATATTTTGACTTAAATAAACCTATAAATTAATTTTGGATCAGACACACATATATTGTTACATGACAAGTGATTTTTCTTCAGTATATTTTTAATGTGAAAACTTATTTTTATGCAGTGGCACTAACAGTAGCTGTCAAAGTAAAAGCCCAAAAAAGATGTCGAGTTATATTGAATTCAAGTGGATGTGATCTTTCACCTTGCAGACAACAGTGTCTGAAATCCTACAATGGAAATGGAGTTTGCACATCCCGTGGATTCCTGGGAACATATATTTGTAATTGTTTTTACAATTGTTGATGATTGATTATTGCATTAGGTTTGAATAACATCTTATTGAAATAAAGCCACATATATAGCATTATTGGAAGTGCATATAAGCTATCAAAATTGTGGGATATAAATAATAATATGAAATTTTAAGATATATTATTTTTGTTAAGAATTATAAGATATAAATTCGAAAATTATATGTTTATATTACAAACTCCAATCTGTATGCAAAATTGTATTTTTTTACAAATAACCACGATTGATATTAAAAAGTTACGTTTCAACCCTCATAAGTTCGGAAATAGGCTATGGTTTGGCTTTAAATGCCTAGATCACGTTCAATTGAAGTTATGCCTAAGCATTACTTTATAGGTCAACGGGGCTCGTATATTTATTCATACGAGTTCTGATTAGTCTTTTAAAGCTTATTCACTCCTAAAAAAGTAAACTTTGTATTTTCAATATGTATATATATAAACATATATTCATACTAATTCACCTCTATTATCGCTTTCTCAAAATGATAAACCAAACAGCTTAATAGAAAATTGAGGCATCTTCTATATTCTTAAAACATATATCTCATTTGTGATATTGCATTTTCTCTCCCAATAACCATTCGAGCTGTGGCCCACATACTTAGGTATAAAAGTAATTTTAATAAATATATCAATTGTCTCATAATTGTTACTGTGAAACATTTGTATAAATTAGATATAAAACAAATAAAATGATTATCATAATTAGTGTAACATGTATGGTAACAAAATACTAGTTACTAGATTAATATATATAGTAATTTAATAATTATATCAAACAATATCTTATTTATAAGGTAACAATATTTTACATATAGTAACAAAATTGTATTTGTTAATAAATAATAACAATATCAAAATAAATTAATCTAGGTGAAATGGGCAAGCTAGAATTTGTCACAAATTGATTATTTCATTATGTTTAGGAAATTTTTCATTCTATATAGAGGTCTATATAATGGGGCATTACTCCACCATTTTAATTCACCTTAGACACACAACATGGATATAAACTAGAAGTTCAATCAAGTTTAATGGCTAGATTTTTGCTAGTTCTTCTCCTTGTTCTATCAGGTTATTTGTTAAATAATTTCAACTCTCGTTTCAAATTATAATTCGCATTTGTGAAAACTTATTAAATGTATTGTATCTAAATAGAGCCATTTATTTTGATTAAAAATAAAAAATGTAGAGTGTTCAAAGATAAATTATACACACAAAATACAATAAATTAAAATATACTTTTAATGAAAGAACAATTTTTCAATACTTTCACTATACATTCCAACACATTCACTCTATCTTAGATACTATCACCATATTTTTAATATGTGTGTGAAATAATATCATTCTACGCCATCAATGTCATCACCTCCATGATTACATATTGTTGTTATCTTTAAAATGAAAAATATGAAGATATGTACAATTAATATAGGTGTCCAAGTCACATGTCTAGGATAAAAACATATGCATGTATAGCGATGATCATTTACTTTAATGTTGGATATGTTCATGTACACCGATGACATGTGATCGAAGTTTTATCCCAAGTTAGCCACTAAATCTTTGCTAGGCCAAAATGGGCTTAGAATATTTTTACTTAAATCAACCTAAAAATTAATTTAGGATCACACACACACACATATATAGTTACAAGACAAGTGATTTTTTCTTCAATATATTTTTAATGTGAAAACTTATTTTTATGTAGTGGCTCTGACAGTAGCTGTCGGAGTGAAAGCCTAAAAAAGATGTCGAGTTATATTGAATCGAAGTGGATGTGATATTTCAGCTTGCAAACAACAGTGTTTGAAATCCTATAATGGAAATGAAGTTTGCACTTCCCGTGGATTAGTGGGAACAAATATTTGTAGTTCTTGTTACAATTGTTGACGATTTATTATTGTATTAGGTTTGAATAACATCTTATTGAAATAAACCCACATATATAGCATCATTGGAAGTCATACTGACTCATGCGGATCAGCCATTTCTACAGATCAACTGAATCAGATCTATTTATTTGTGCTAATATTTCAAGCTATGGGAAAACATAAGCTATCTTTATTTTCAGTTGAAAATTATGATAATTGGAGCAGAAGAATGGAGGTGCATCTTTGCTCAATTCATGAGAATATGTGGGAGGTTATTGAAGATGGTCCAATCACTATCATGATAGATAATAAAGCCTACATTGTTGATATAAATCAACCTGCACGGATCCTGAAGCCCACTTATCTTATCACGGGTGAAGAGAAGAAGTTGAAGAATCTAGTGTTTGTTGCTCAAGCTGCTTTATTTCAGACTCTAGATAAAGATAGAATAAAGGTCACAAAGAACTGCAGAACTGCCCAGGAGATATGGGATTTGCCAGGAGTCTAAAGCTATCAAAGGGAATAGGCTCCAGCTGGCAGTTAACAAGTATGAATCCTTCAAGATGCAGTCAGAAAAGTCCATCTCAAGCCTTTAAACTAGATTTCTAGGCATAATTAGCGAGATGACCAACCTGGGAAGAAGTTATCCCAACTGTGAGATGAATTCTAAAATTCTAGACAATCTCATAGAGGAATGAGATATGAAATTGATAGCTATAAAAGAATCAAGAAATGTAAATAGCATTACTCCCAGAGAACTGTTTGGCTCCCTCAAGGCTCATGAGTACAACCTAAACCGGAAAAAAGAAGCATCAACATCATTAGCTCAAGATGCAGCTTTCTATGGTGAAAGAAACTGATTTAGAGACACTCGAGGAAGAAACAACTTCTGGCTAAGAAGTTCACCAGCTAGAGAGAACCAATGAGGATCAACAATTGATAGAAGGCGAGACACAACTGAAAAAAGAAAAACCTGACTGAAGACATCATTGCTCAAATCCAGTCAGTGACAAGGTTGTTACAAAAATTGAAGAAAGTCAAGGATCAGCAATCAGTTTTACCTCAAACTGATGAAATCCCAAGAGCTGAAAGAAATCAGTAACAAGCTGAATGGTCAGCTGAACCAGTCAGGGATGGCAACCGAAGCATAGGTGAATGCTTTCACTGCCACAAGCAAAGAAATTATAGATATGAATGTCCTGGATGTTAGTTTTGTATACTGGAAGACTTGTCTTTGTATACTTTTCTGATGATATGATGATATGAAATGAAAGTTATTGCAGTCACTGTTTACATTTAGATTATGTTCTATAATTATTTTATGCAATGTTCCATATACTTACATTGTAGATGATATGGTGTGGGGAGTCATACGGTAAGATCATATCATTAGAACCTTCTAATGTATTAAAGAGCTCACGGCTTATATGGTCCTGAACGCACCATCGGTACACCGTAGAATAATCTGATAAGTTAGTTTATCTTGGCTAACTGATTATTCTAGTACACTAGTTAGTGTATTGAGGAGGATCACGATAGGACACTGTTCTCTGTCTCTGACCCAGTTACTGAGAGAATAAAGATCCACAGATTTCGGGTTCTGAACTCATGTGATATTGGCGAGCATATGTGTGTGTTGTTTATTACTTTGATTTATCAATGGGTGAGATCTTTTCGTAGATCGAATTCGATATCTTGGGTAATAACAATGTATACATGATGTCTCGAGTAGTATGCATGAGCACTGTGTCCTGGTGCGCCAGGTTGATGATGTTCTCTTGAGGAAGCACAAGTTCATGTTGAAACCCTGCAGGTGGAATTTATTTCGTACATGAATAAAGCTTGTGTGGTACTACTCAAGGTTTTAGATGTTAATTAATTATAGCTGTCAGAGGCTTACATAATTAATTAATGAACATTATATCTTAAACACGGGGAATGGCTGGACTAAAGGAGAAAGCATATTCGTAAATATGTATTAAATTGGTAGGTCAGTTTTAATTCTTTAGTGGAATAAAAGTAAAACTTAATTTATTTAATTATATCCTAGGTTTATTGGATATTGGATATTAAATAAATTAGTGGGCCAATTTAATATTCTTCTAGATCCCTGTTGTAGCCCAATTGACTGAAAAGTGGACTGGATATTGAACTTGATATAGAGGCCCAGCCCAATAGGGCTGGAACATGAAATTT
Organism: Perilla frutescens; assembly: GCA_026008535.1. Lineage (NCBI taxonomy): Eukaryota > Viridiplantae > Streptophyta > Magnoliopsida > Lamiales > Lamiaceae > Perilla > Perilla frutescens. The sequence goes on from BRKX01000012.1 coordinate 40,128,433, forward strand.
CACCCCTCCCTATATATAAGGGGAGGGGGCACGAAATTTTCATGATGTTATTCATAGGAAATCAGCCCCTCTTTGTCTCTCAAAGTTATCCACAGATTTCACAATTCTATCTAGTAGATTTCAGCCCACTTTGAATCTAGATACAGTCCGGGAATACAACAGAAGATCTTGGAGTAGAATTTGTGGTGGTCAAATTTTGAGCTAGGTGGCGCCTATCACAGTATTCATTCAACAACAAGATTAGATCTTTAATCTTGTCCACAGACCGTCTATCGATTTGTAAGTAGATTCGTTTCTATGTCTTCCGCTTTATTAGATTCGAATCTGCTTTGCAAGCTTTTTGTATAGACTGTGATAAACACACATGTTACATAAAATTATGATTTGCATGAACACGGATTAATGAACAACCAAATGATCCTGCGGTGGTTTAATTCGAAAAAACCCCAACAACTGGTATCAGAGCGAGTTTTGGCACTGTTCTAGGATTAATCCGGGCATAATTTCAAATTGCATGATTAAATTTGTTGATAAATTTATGGAGTTTAAATTTTCAGATTTAATTGGCTATGTATTTCGATTTTATTGTATTCAAAACTTGGAAGAATTTGTGATGTAAAAATCGAAAATTCTAGTTTTGAGGGTACTTGAATTTTCGGTCACTATGGGATTAAATTTGGGATGATATTTGATGTTTTTCAAATTTCCAAATTTAATTCTCATATGGGTCGAAAATTTGGTGTTCAAAGTTTCGATTTTGATGTGTTAAAAATTCCCTAATTTTTGTGTTAAAATTTTCGAACACTATAATTAAATTTGGATGGATTTTTGATCTACATCAAAATTTTCAGATTTAATTTGGATAGGTTCGAAATTTTTGATGGTTAGATTTGGATTTGGTGATTTTTGATGTATATCAAAGATTGCCTAATTCTAATCTAGATAGGTTTGAAATTAGAATTTTAAATTTGGTAATTTTGGAATGGATCAAAATTTCCAAATTTTTATTATTGAAAATTTCGAAACCTATAGCTATATTATTTGGAATAGTTATTTGTAAGTAGATTCGTTTCTATGTCTTCCGCTTTATTAGATTCGAATCTGCTTTGCAAGCTTTTTGTATAGACTGTGATAAACATGCATGTTACATAAAATTATGATTTGCATGAACACGGATTAATGAACAACCAAATGATCCTGCGGTGGTTTAATTCGAAGAAACCCCAACACTGGACTCCCTGAAGACAAGAAGGCCAAAGTGCGGAGAAGCTTCTTCAAAAGGAAGACAATGATTGCAAATTTAGAAAATGCCGTGCTAGACGATTCAGACTATCCATCTGGAATTAACTCAGATGGCTAAAACACAGATAATGAAGCCCTATTCTACCTCATGGCCGACAATGAAGAAGAGGTTAGTGTTGATGACTCTCAAACCTCTTTTTATCACATCAATGAAGCATCTATTTTTAGCAATGAACTTGATGAGAAACTGAAACTGCTAGAAAATCAATTATCTTCAATATCCAGTTTGCATGTTGAACTAAAATATGAGAATGGTGAACTTAGAAATAAGGTCAAAAAACTAAGTATTGATCATGAGAGAATAAATTATCTTGAAGCTTAGTTAGTAGAATTCAAAAAATTGAAACTGAGAACTGTTGATCTAGAAACTGAGAACCAAAGACTCAAATAAGAGATCCATGAGAGAGAAAAAGTATCTCTCAAGTTTAAGAAGGGATCTTAGACTCTAGATGAAATCTTGAGTCATTAGAGAACTGAAATTGGTAGTATAGGCCTAGGCTATAGTAGGTTTACTGCCTTAGAGAAAGGAAAGGCAGTTACTCAAAGTAGTGATAAAGGAATCCTAAAAGGATTCACCAGATCAGCTCAAACTCAACCAGATGAGATATCTAAAGGCAGAGGCATATTAAGGACTCTTCAAGCTCAACCTAGGTAGTTCAGTCAGCCCTCTCAGCTAAGATCACCAGCTCAACTGAAATCGACCTTCCAGCTACAGCCATCAGTTCACTCAAGGCCACCTTATTATTCAAGGTCATCAGCTCAACTGAGACCACAAGCTTACATAAGGCCACCAGTTTAATCCAGACTGCCTGTAAACTAACATGTGAGATCAGTTGACTCCAGAAGAAATATCCAATCTAGATCTCAAACCCACTCTCCCTAGAGTTTCAACCAAGATACCTATAGGAGAAAAACAGAAAGCTCATTTGAACGCAGAAATCAGTATGATGAGTACTTATATTACAAGAATCATCCAAGAAATGATCTAGGAAGGTACAACCCTATAGTTTGGAAGTATACAAAGAATTAGCATGATCGAAGAGCTCAAAGGTCTCAAAATCAAAGAGTAGGAGTTGAACTATTTTATCCTACTAATTCTCATCGCAAGTACCATTGAACTGATTCAACTCAAAAAATAAGAGTTAACAGAAGGTCAGAAATGATCAAACGATCCAAATCTGATGGTTCACTGAATGATGAAAAGATAAAAGTTTGGTAAATCTGGATTCCAAAGAATTTGATCAATCAATAAGGACACGATATCAAATAGGTACCTAAATGCTAATCATTGTCCTTGCAGGTAAAAAGCATCCTATCTAGGAAGAAAACTAAAGATTTTTGGTATCTAGATAGCGGGTACTTCAAGCACATGACCGAAGACAAAGAAGATCTCGATGGTTATGAAAACATTAAAGGTCCACTTGTCATATTTGGAGACAATTCCAAGAGATGAACCATTGGAGAATGGTTCATGGTTAAAGAAAACGTCATATGAGTCTCCCACGTGGACGGACTAAAGCAAAAACTGCTAAGCATCAGTCCGCTATGCAACAATGGCTATTCAGTTGACTTCAACAAAAGCTCTTGTGACATTAGAGTTAAATCAACTGGAGCAATTCTTCTAACTGGCGTAAGAAAACGCAACATGTATGTTGTTGACTGGTCAACCGGCTACTCAAGGCTTGTTTTCTCTCAAAAGGATTGACAAGTCCAATTTTTCTTGTATTTTTGTGTCTTTTTCTCGTTCTTTTGTCCTTTATTTTTTGTTTTTTGTTTTTTTTTAGTCGGAAAGAGCCAGAATGGGCACAAGGGGTAGCAGGAGGCAGGAGAATCACTTCTGGAGGGCATAATGGTGCCAATGATACCAAGATGGGAAACAACTTCTCAGCATGAAGCTCTTTCTCGAGCCTGGCGGAAATCGCCCACCATTCTAGTAAAAGTTGAAGGAGAAGTTTGTGATCGTGCCCACAACAACCCCAGAGTGATTGAGAGAAGAAGGAAAAGAGACTGGGCACAAGAGAAACTAATACCAGCTACAGTAAGAGCAATGTACCCTAGCCGCCAAAGAAAAAAAGAGCCGCGGAAGGCAAGTTGACACTTTCAGAAGGATGCTCGGCTCTACAAGGAAAGTTGCTATATCGGTGCAACTAGGGCATGGCGAGTACAGAATCTGCGATTCAGAATCTTCTAAATAAGGGAAGAATCTGCCAAATATGGAAAGCTTTGGGCATAGGGGCTGCGAATTAGGCTAAAGATCCTCGGCCTGTCGGGGAGTTTACCTTGTGTCTTTGTACTCCTATATATATGTCTTTCATGGCAGAGGCCGAACACACAATTGATCAACAATTCACGCACCAAAACACTTATATTTTAGTTTAGTTTTATTTTATATTTCTGCAATAAATCTCGGGCCTTATGCCCGCAAACACTTAGGATTTCCTGTTTTATGTTCTTCAATCCAGCGTTGGAGTTGGATTCTATTTTGCAATTAATATAAGTAAGTGTTTCGTTCCATTTATGTTTTCTTTTATTTCGTTTATTATTTATAATTATTATTCTAAGTCTAGCATGATCGGCTAGACTCGTTATTCCGAATTGAAAAAAGAAAAGAAGTTAATGAACACGTAAGAATCATGAGGCTTATGGGCATAAACTGTGTGAATCTGGTTCCATTGTGTAATCGTTTTCTTTGTTGCATTATACAATGGGCTAAGCTAGTTAATCGTGGCTGGTCACTCGTTAATTAGAATTGTGTTCACTACCTCTATAAATAGTCAATGAATCGTAGTTGTGTGTTGGTCATGAAGGGATGGGATACATCACGGGAACCAAGGGAATAAGAGAGATCTTTGTCTACGTAAATCTGGGTCTATCTAGGGCATAATGCTGCTTTGTTGTTTACAATCATATGAGAGATCGGGGTTGGGCAACAAGTTAGGGTTTTGGGGATGAGAGATCACCTCTAAGCTAAACAGAAAGGATAGATTGGGTACATTGAGAGAGATCCAGTACCTTTAACCAGATAATTGGATTTGCATAAATAATCAGCGTGCCCAAGATCGGTCAAGTGTTTGTTAAGTTCGAATCTAAGTTCTAATCCGAAATACGTTACCACTAATATTTTTCCTTTCTTGTTTTATTTTGTTTTGTTATTTTAGTTTACAGTCTTTAAATACAACTATAGAGACCACAATAATCCTCAACCCTTTTGAAAAAGTGACACTTAAAGATAGAATTCGCAGCTCCTCGTGGGGTCGACCCTTACTCACATTAGCTAGCTATGCATTGTTGTGGGCATAAGGATAACTCTCTTTTGAGAATTATTCTGACCACGAAATGACCGCGCATCAAGGATCAAGTGAGACAAGATGGCTATGGCATCGATGACTGAATCATCTAAAATTCAAGAACATCAACTACTTAGCCAAGAAAAGCCTAGTTGAGGGGCTTCCCAAGGAGATCTACAAGAAAAATGGTGTTTGTAGACCATGTCAAAAGGGAAGCAAGTGAAGTCATCTTTTAAAAATAGAAGTCATCCGCCAGGAACAGCTGCATGTCTCTAACTACTACATATGGATCTATTTAGACCGGTCAAGCCGTAGACTCCAAAGGGTAAAAGATTCACACTTGTAGTAGTTGATGATTTTTCAAGATATACTTGGATAGAATTTCTGAGGAGCGAAGATGAAACATATGCCAAGCTATCAACACTGATCAGAAGGCTGCAAACTGAAAAAGGAAGCTCAATTCAAAGGATTCAGTCTGATAATGGAACAGAGTTTGTAAATCAGCAAGCGATCAGTTTCCTCAATGAACTTGGAATATCCCATGAGCACCCAGCTGCCAGAACTCCACAACAAAATAGTATAGCTGAACGGTGAAACCGGACACTCAAAAAAGTAGCTCGAGCAATAATAGCTGATGCCAATATAGTTGAGAATTACTGGGCCGAAATAGTCAACACAGCTTGCCACACTTAAAACCGGAGTACTATTGTCAATTGACATGACAAAACTCCCTATGAACTATATAAGGGTCGTAAGATTTCTATCTCATACTTCAAAGTATTTGGATGTAAATGTTATATTCACAATAATGGCAAGACTCAACTGAAAACATTTAGTGCAGAGTCAACTGAAAACCTTCAGTGCCAAAGCTGATGAGGGAATATTTCTTGGGTATAATTCCCTTCATTCACAAGCTTACCGAGTGTTCAATAAACGAACTCTTATTGTGGAAATAACATGTCATGTGGTATTTGATGAATTTGCTGATGAGTACATGAACAAATAAATAATTGATACATCAGTTTAAGTACTACCTAGTGAAACTGAAAACTCGTAGGACTATGTTAATCATATTGTTCCAGAGCAGCTTGAAGTGTTACTAGAAGAAGGCAATGAAACTGGCACTAGACCAGCTGAAAACAATCTGGTCCATAAGGACACTAACTATGTTGAGACCACCAATCCCAGAACTGAAGCAGGGGGAAGAACTGATGAAGATGCGTAATCAACTAAAGAAAAGACAACTGATGTTGTCAACATTGAGGAACCAGCTGAAGCCAACTTACCCAAATGGATCCGAAGCCATCCAACTAACAAAATTGTGAGCGATCCAAGAAGTTAAGTCCAAACCAAAAATTCAACTGAACATGCTTTGTTCGCATACTTCATATCTCAAACTGAACCGGTAAATGTCAAAGAAGCTCTAGAAGACTCCGATTGGATCACAACTATGCAAGAAGAACTGAACCAATTCATAAGAAATGATGCATGGTTTCTTATTGATAGACTAAAAATCCAGAAGGTCATTGGCATAAAGTGGGTTTTTCTCAACAAGTTGGATGAACAAAGCGTGATCACAAGGAACAAGGCAAGACTGGTAGCTAAAGGGTTCTCTCAAAGCGAATACATCGACTTTGATGAGACATTTGCACCAGTTGCAAGATTGGAACCCATTAGACTATTCCTAGCTTATGTAGCTCACTACAACATCACAGTCTATCAAATGGATGTCGAGAGTGCATATCTATAGGGAATGCTCAAGGAAGACGTCTATGTGGAGCAATCACTAGACTTTGAAATTGGTGATCAAGTCTACAAGATGAAGAAGGCTCTTTATGGACTGAAGCAAGCTCCTCGAGCGTGGTATGAAACCCTCACAACATTCTTGCTAAAGAATGAATTTCAAAAAAGAGCCATTGATCGAACTCTATTCTGGATAGAACGATCAACCGAAATCTTAATGGTTCAAATTTATGTGGATGACATAATTTTTAGATCAAAGAGCAAATATCTATGCACTCCATTCGCTCAACGATGCAAATCAAATTTGAGATAAGCATGATGGGAGAAATGACATTCTTTTTAGGACTCCAAGTAAAAAAATTGGAAGATGAAATCTTCATCAGTCAAGCCAAGTACACCAAGGAGCTAGTTAAGAAGTTTGGAACCGATAAAGGAAAAACTCTCAAGATCCCAATGAACACATTAGTTCTGCTAACTCTTGATGAAGAAGAAGAATTAGTTAGCCAAACATATTACCAAGGGATCATTGGTTTGCTACTCTACCTAACTGCCAGTGGACCAGATATCTATTATTCAGTCAGACTGTGTATACAATTCCAAGCCAACCTGAAGAAGAGTCAATTTGAAGCAGCTAAAAGGATCATCAAATATCTCAAAAGAACTGTTAGTGCCATCCGCACTTAAGTGTTCGAGATTGTCATAATATGTATAGCAATATGGCAATTTCAAAAGAACACAAACGGTTTTGGTTATTCATGTTTGAATACCATGTTCTGGACATCACTGTGAACATTTCGCTGCCAATCTGATTAGAGATCAAGACATGTACTTAATCATGTTCAGAGACATGATCATATACATGGTTGTCCAGAGAGTTTACAAGAGACGTGCCATGCAAGATTCAAGGAGTTGAAGCTGAAGATTCAAGATGGACATTTCAGAATAGAAGCTGCCTTGTTCGTGATGGAGATCAAGAAGGAAAGAAGAAATTCTATTCAAGGAAGACATCTAAACTAGGAAAGTCCAATTTAATTAAAGAAATTATTTTCTTGTTAAATCCTAGTCAAAGTAGGACTTCTGATTACCTCATTTAGGTTATATCTGTTGTTTATAAATAGCTTGAGAATCAGACTAGATTAGGTGACACGAATTTTACAATTACACAAAAGGGCTGAGAGTAAAAAGACTTCATATTCGAAGCATATAGTATTTGGGTAGACTAGGTTTGATCAGTTAGATCATTATGTTTCTAGTCTGTGTTTGAAACTTACTTTCATACACACTTAAAGGAGTCTCGGGAGAGATTTTCTGTGGGAACTAGAGGGATTCTAGGATGTTAGAGGAGCTCACAATTTAGTTTAGTGAAAGAGGTTGAATTGGATAGGAAATGGGTCGAGTGACGGGAGTCTTCGTGTAATAGCCTTTGTAACCATTCAACGGAGTAGTGAACTATTTCTCATGGACTTGTGAAGTCCCCTTGATGTAGATCAGTTGATCGAACAGGGTTACCAACCTCGTGTTATTTATTTGCTATAAGCTTTTACATTCTGACCTTACATGCTCACAACAATGTTCAAGTACATGATAATGAACATGATCACACAGTTTATGTAACTTTAGGAACCATAAATCTTGGACTATGGTATCCAAGAGATGACAGTTTGAGTCTAACTGGCTATTCAGACTCAGACTTTGGAGGATGCAAGATTGACAGAAAAGCACCAGCGGAACATGTCAGTTTCTAGGAAGCAAAATGATATCCTGGTTTAGCTAGAAGCAGCACTCAGTTGCCATGTCAACAACTGAAACTGAATATGTAGCTATAGGAAGCTATTGTGCTCAAATACTTTGGATGAAGCAACAACTAAAGGACTATAAAGTCGAGACTGAAGAAGTGCATATATATTCTGTGACAACAATAGTGCAATTGTAATCTCTCAAAATCTTGTATTGCACTTAAGAACAAAACACATTGATATAAGGCATCAATTCATCAGAGATCACATAGAGAAGAAGGACATATGTATCAAATATGTCACCACGGAGAAGCAAATTGCTGACATATTAACAAAACCGCCACCTGAAGCAAGATTTGTGGACCTATACATCTAACTAGGATTGCTGGAACTAGCTTCAAAAGATGAAGATGATCAACTGGATGAAGGAGAGCAGAAGATCACTCCAGCTGCAGAAACGAACTGAGAAAAAAAGGAATAACTGAACCGGAAATGCATCAGTTTACCCAATCAAGAAGGCCAAATTGATAAGCCAATCAGTTCAGAGCAGTTACAAATAACAAAACTAAAAGGAGAAGTTAAAAGAACGGAAATTGGTTCATCTGTCCAGCCAGTTTAAACTATGGTCACTAGTCCATATATTCAGCAAAAAAGAGCAGCTGAACTAAAAGAGAAGCTAAACCGAAAAATACCTCCAACTGGCCAGGCATGAAGAAACTGAAGTCATCTCAGTTGGAACTAATCAGTTTAACTGAAGATCATTAGCTACATTGGAGCCAAGTGATGACGTAATCAATTTTGAGCCACGTAGAATCCAGAGAGAATGAACAAATAAGTTTGAATTTAATATTAGGAACAATAAAAATGATGTGTCGTTTAAATTTTACCGTTAGACCCATCTCCCCCTCTCTTCATTAAATCCCCAATGAATAGATTTTGAAGTTAATCAAAGCGGTCATTCAGCCACGTACTCCGTGCCTATCTGGAACCATCAGATTCGGTAAATTTAAATTATTCTAACTGTTGGATAAGCTCCACCTCATCTTATAAATAAGTCAGTTGAATTGTTGAGATAAACCTCACCTTTTGTTGCCGAATTACTCTCTAAACTTCTCTCTCTCAAAAGCCAAAACCTTCAAATCTTCAAAAGAGTCTCTTCTCAAAAGCTCTTCATCTAAACTCATGGCTCAAAATCCTGTCAGTCACACTCGCAAGAGGTTCAACTTCTGAGTGACTGGAGAGGGCTCCACCGTGTTCTGTGAAAAACTTTACAGAGAAATTTTTTTCAATCCAGCTACATTCACACAAATTAGCAGAAATTGTCCACTATGTAGAATGATTCTCACGAAGCTCACTCAGATGAAGCTTACCACATTTACTCAAATACCTCCAATATGAGTTCATCTAGAACATGTATTCGAGTTCTTTCTAAACTCAGATGGCAAGTAAACTCTTAAGAAAATTAGAATAGAAGTAAGATGGTAGAAATTCACTATCACGACTAAATCACTCAGTCAGATGTTCGAATTGCCAAGCAGATGGATCATTCTTGAAGAAACAGAGGTAAATGTACAAGAAGCTTATAGAGAGTGGAAAAGGGAAGACATGATAATGCTATACAAAAATAGTCATCTCATCTCATGTTTCCAAGATGAGTTTCAGATATTGGCAGGTATAGCCGTAAATATGATCGTCGGCATAAGTGGGAGTCATTCCAAGATGTCAGAACCCAATTATAAGGTCTCTACAGCCATCTACAACCAGCTGAACATCAACTGGGCGCAATTCTTCTTTAATGAACTAAAGAAGTACGTTGACACTATTGAAGAAAACTGGAGCAGCACAAAGTTTTCACAAAATATATGCTACCTCAATCGAGTAAGCATAATTCTGGAAAAACAGTTTCAATCAATGAAGGATGATGAAACAAATTTCAAGTATATAAACATAAATGATTTCATCCCAAGAGCATCTACCTAAGGAGTCAAAATCAAGGAGCCAGAATCTGAGCAAACTGATCAATCAAAGAAGAAGAAGCCTGCAGTTGAAGATAGAGGGAAACAACAAGCCACCGAGACTCCGAAAAAGATTTCATTTGACTCAGAAGATGAAATTCCTATTGCTCAGAGATTTAAGTTTCTTGTTAGCTCTCAATCATTGAGACAAACTGGATCAAGTTAAGCTGCAATTGGAGCTGATATATCAGCTCAACAAAAATCATCAGCCAGGCGACCAAGCTCGGTTGTAACTGGAGCTGACACTTCAATATAATCAGGACTATCAACCAGACATCCAGTTACCAAATCAGTTCAAATGAAGAAGCTAACTGATCAAGTAAAGAAGAGATGAATCAAACCATCTCAATCCAAAAAGAGGAAAGAGACTATCCCCATACCAGATCCAACGCTTCCTCCCAATCTCACCATAGATGACGTCGCACCCTACGAGAGTCCAAAATATATAATCCCTGAAAGAGGTACACTTCATGAAGGAACCAGAGCTGACTACTTTCGATTAATGTGCCCTCCAATGGCACAAGTAGAAGGGAATATAAGGCTTTCTCCATCGGTGACACCCGACTGGGTGTCACCATATACGATAAGGTCATTTATTAAAAAAAATACCAAAATGTCATCAATTTGGGTGTTGGGTTGGCTGGCCGACTTCAATGGCAGTGTCATGGCACTGCACACGTGGCACCCTCTGATTGGGTGCCACTTTATTTTTATATATATATATTAATAATTTAAAATTTTAATAATTTATAAAATTAAAAAAAAAACAATATTGATGGTTTTTTTCTCTATAAAATGCAGCCAATTTTTTTCTCTTTTTACAAACAACTATCCTCTCTTTTTTTTCACATAGCTTATTTGATTTGGAAAATTCTCAATCTCACATTTCTTCTTCATCTTAAATTATGGATCCAAATCACCCAAATTATTATCATGATTCCCAAAATTTTTCAAATTTTGGAACTTACTTTCCTCCACAAAATTTTCCAAATTCGGTAGATCAACAAAGTTCTCAGTATTATCAAAATTCTCAATTTCCACCAAACCTCACTCAAATTGCATCCTCTGAAGAACTTCCCACCATACAAAATATCTCTCGCAATTTCTTTGGGAATGTTCAACCCTCAAACCAAAATCAGAAAGGAGCAAAAAATGTAAGTTGGTCCGTGAAAGAAGATGTAACCCTTATGTCATCTTACATCAACGTTAGCACAGACGGCGTGCGCGGAAATAATCAAAAGAAGCCCGCTTTGTGGTCACGTGTGCATAAATTGTATCATGAAAGTCAAGCTGAAAATCCCAACGAGCTCAACCCAAGAAATATCAAATCAATAAAAAGTCATTGGAAACGACTTAGTGAAAATACTGGCAAGTGGGTTGCTACTTTGGAAGAAGCATATCAGAGAAAAAGAAGTGGAATGAGCCAGAAGGATATTGAGATGGAAGCTCATGCAATTTATGAAACAAGTGGCAAAAAGTTTCAAGACTTGGTTGTTTATAATGATGTTATGAGTAAACATCCAAGGTGGGCTGTATCGGTTCACGATGCAACACGACTTCATCCTGAAGATGACTATGAAGAAAGTGGTGGTAGCAACAAAAGATCGAGGACTTCTATAGATGAGGAGTATGAAATTCCTTCAAATCCAGAAACTCCAACTACTGGAGGTTTGACTGTTTCTCGTCCAACAGGTCGAGATAAGTCGAAAAAGAAAGGAAAAGGTAAGGCAAAAGAATCTGAATCTGAAGTTACTGCAGAACTTCGTGCATTGAGGCTCAGCAGAGCCGAAGAAAATGAGTTAATTGCTAAGAAACTCGAATTCGAGAGCCAAAAGCTACAAATGATGTCCTTGAAGATGGATAAAAAATTGTTGAACACATTACTGGGGAGAGATAACTTATCTCCAGAAGAAGAAGTTTTGAAACGTAAACTAATTTCTCATTTATTTGGGCAAAATTAGATTAATGTAATTGTAATTGTGAGATGTCCTTTCCTCACATTACATTAATGTGTGTTGTAATTGTGGGGTTCATCTTACCCACATTTAATTAATGTATGTTGTAATTGTGAGTCGTCTTTTTCCTCACATCTAATTAATGTATTTTATATTTCTCTAGTACTCTTATTTATTTTCCTACAAATATACATGCATATGTCTCAATCACCTGAAATAATCACATGCATGCACCTATCCTTGAACAATTTGAAATGACATGCAGGTGTTGTCAATTTATCTGCAAACAATCTCCTACAAAAAATTGAAATCACATGCACCTGCCACATAATGCAGGCAAGTTGGTCAATAATAATGATTCCTATGTCTTGTCAATTTACCTGTAAAAAATCACATACAGGAAATAAATTATTTGCATTCGATTCTCATGATTTGGAAATATACATTGGATTCTCAATTTCTCTGCAAAAATCACATGCACCTGTCTATCAACATATTGAAATCACATGCATGTGTTGTCAATTTATCTGCAAATAATCACATGCGGGTGTGACATTATGAACATTGGATTCTGACTCAACATAATTTTAAATTATTTAGCATTGTCTATAAATATATCATGAAATGCATATCAAAATTAAACTCACACAAAAATCCTCTATATTACATACCTTCTCTTCAATTTACATTTCTCTTCAGAAAAATGCAGGCTAATGATGATGCTTCTATCGAATCAAACTCAAGTTCTGATGATTCAAATCCCAATGAACTTGATGAATGGGTAGACCGAGTTCATCAACAACGTCGTGAAGAGGATAACATCATAGAGAATATGCTGATAACCAATCCTCATCTGATTGTAGGAGCTCAAACTTCTACAATTAGAAGAAGGTATTGTGATAGGGAACGTGAGATTGGTGAAGAGCGTTTGATGAAGGACTATTTTGTCTCTAATCCAACGTATTCTCCGGTGCTCTTTCGGCGTCGATTTCGCATGCAGAAATCACTTTTTCTTCACATAGTAGATGCGGTTACTACCAATGATGAATATTTTCAACAAAGGCCTGATTGCACAGGTAGAAAAAGTCTTTCATCATTGCAAAAATGTACCGGAGCCATGAGGGTGTTGGCTTATGGGACATCACCTGATATTGTTGATGAATACTTACGAATGAGTGCAACAGTTACAAGAGATGCTGTCATCCATTTCGTAGACAGTGTCATTTCCTGCTTCGGTGATACATACCTTAGAAGGCCTAATCAAGAAGATTTGGCAAGATTACTCTATGTTGGGGAACAACGTGGTTTCCCTGGTATGATTGGTAGTATTGATTGCATGCACTGGGAATGGAAAAATTGTCCGACTGCTTGGGCTGGGCAATTTACAGGGAGAAGTGGAAAGCCAACAATCATTTTGGAAGTCGTTGCATCATATGATTTAAGGATATGGCATGCATTCTTTGGAACACCAGGTGCGTGTAATGATATTAATGTTCTTCATCGATCACCAGTCTTTAGTGATGTTTTAGAAGGCCGGTCACCACAGGTTAGTTATATCGTCAATGGTCGTCAAAATGATAGGGCATATTATCTTACCGATGCAATATATCCTTCGTGGGCTGCATTTGTGAAGTCTATTACATATCCTGTAACTCGAAAGCATAAGTTATTCACTCAACACCAGGAGGCTGTGAGAAAAGATATAGAGCGGGCCTTTGGAGTTCTACAAGCTTTTTTTGCATTTATTCGACGCCCATGTCTTGTTTGGGATAAGGTTTTGATGGGAAAAATTATGATGGCTTGTATCATCTTACACAATATGATTGTAGAGGATGAACGAGACACATACCAAAACTATTATGATCCCACCGATTTTTTGACAGATACATCTTCGAATTCAAATGCCGAACCTTTTCACTACTCTACTGAACGCATCACAAGTTTGTCGGATTATATGATTAATAGGGATCGACTTCACAACAGAGAGGCTCACAGTGCTCTTAAAAAGGACTTGATCGAGCACATTTGGTAAAAATTTGGCACTAGTTGAATATGTTATTTACATCTTATGTACTCGTAATTTAGAATTTCTAGTTTTCTAATTGCAGTTTAATTAATTATGTTTTTTGTTGTTTTAACTCTTGTAATTTTCATTTTGTTGTCAAATAAATTATGAATTTATAATTGTATGAGTTTTGTTTTAATTATGAATTTTAAAAATGTATCTAATAAATTAATTTTGATTTTTTAAATAAATAAAAAAAATTTATTAATAATATTTTATTTAAAAAATAAAATTATAAATATTTTATATATATTGGAAGAAAGAGAAATTAATATTTTATTTGAGTGTCAGGTTGGATGAGTGTCACTGATGGAGTGCAAATTAAAAAATGTTGGGGGTTGTGGATGTGGAGGAGAGAGAAATTAATATTTTATTTGAGTGTCAGGTTGGATGACTGTCACTGATGTGGATAGCCTAAGAGCATTCTCAAAGGCTGAAGATGTGAATAAATGGGTTGAAGACACAACAAACCAATTATAGCCCAACACTTTGCCCAAGATCTAACCGGCTACGAAGAGTTGTTCAATACTCTAACCAGGTATATTTATGGGTTTTTATGGAGACATGTCTACCTCACAGAACCTTTTATTTCGTTACTTGCATTCCATGGAATGAGCTTTTGGAAACAAAAAGAAGGATGGAGCTTATGGTGGATAGACAGTGAAAATGCTCGAATAATAAAGAACAAAAATCTAAGGAGGTAACTACACCTCTGCAAAATATGTTCCAATCCATCACAAGGCTCAATGATGGATGTTTTTGAAAAGATATGCACTCTCAAGGGAATCAAGCCACCAACCATCACAACTGAAGAGGAACACAAAAGGTGGAAGCACCTGAATGTCTAATAATAGTGGCTCTACAAGGAACTGAAGGTTTTGAGGGCACAGTAACAGAGTCAGCAATCCAAGCCACCACCAGTGTCAATACAGGAAGAAATATCAGGAGAAGATCGAGAACCCACTTCAATTGAAGAAATTATTGAAAAAGTGGTGAGAGAACTGAACTTTGAAGAATCTCCCCAACCAGCTGAGGTTGTAATCAACCTTATTCCTGACTCCCCTGATCAGCTAGAAGATGAAGCAACTGATCATCAAACTGCCAGTGATGTGGAATTTGAAGAACTGCTTAAATCACCAGTTCAAGCAATTGAGAGCCAGTAGGAAGAAGAAATTGATCAAGCTCATTAGTTAGAGGAGTCAGCTGAACTCCCAACTTTCCCTACCAAAGAGCGAATTGCTGAAATAGCTCCCTCAACCATTTTTCCAACGACTCTAACTGGTGAGCAAACTACCCCAGAAAAGCTAACTGATTAGTCAGTCCAGTTGGCAGATCAGCCTGAATACCAAGGTACACTTAACTTGGTTATATATCTTGATCCTATTCAAAGGGCACTTCAAGCTGAAGCTCAAGCTGCTGAACCCGAGACTCCACCAGAGCCAAGTCTCGAGGAAACGATCAGTTTAGGAGATGCTAATGTAACCCGACCAAATTGTACAGAATATGAGAACGCGCGGAAGACTTCTAGGAGAGAACACGTCAACTATGGAAGGACACAATCTTACTCTAAGACTCAAATATATTGAAAATAATCTGATTTAAATGAATAGAAACTCGAAAACAATGATCAAATGAATCTAGACTTAAATAGGATACCTAGACGATGACACAAAAGTAATACACAAAATCCAACACAAAGGGATTGTTTTGGAATGATTATTATTCCTAGGAAAAAAGGATGTTTTGGTTGTGTTATATGGTGAAAAAGGGCTAGGAATAGGTAGGATATGATAACGATGCGAAAGACTTACGGTTTATGATGAACGGATCTTGAATTGGACTCGAACGACGGTTGATCAACACACGATCTGAACTTGGCGACTTGGGACAGTTGCAGACATTGGTAAAGGGTTGGAAGGTGTCACAGATGATGGCGTTGATGGTTGTGTGTTGAATTACAACCCGATTAATCCCCGGCGTATCTTGTACGATGAAAATGAATCTCTAAGTTGTTCTTCGTAGTGAGTTCACCCTAATTCCTCATGTCAATTAAAAAGTTCCCTTAGAATAAGACTTGAAATCGCTAGGCTTCAAGAATGATGATTTTCGATAGAAAATAATCAAAAGCTTTAAATGGTTGAGACACAAATTGAATGCAAAAGCAAATTTAATCAATAATGTCTAAAATATCAAAGTAACATGGTTCCCCTATTTAGAAGACATAGGGTGGATGAAAATTAAGTCTAAAAAGGCCTAAAAATCTGATCCAAAAAGGATCTCTAACTATACTAGAAAAATACCTAAACTAGAATTCTATTCAAGGTAGGAAATTGCCTTAAATACAATTCTAATAAAACCTGATGACTAATGAACGAAAATATAACATAAAAATTAAATAAAAACTAATCTAAACTATAGACTAAATTAATTAAAATAAATACTATAGTCTAGATAAAATTCAACCCCTAATTAAATAAATCAAGAGCCGATTTCTTCTCACTTGCACACGTCCACTTTGCTACTTCATCTTCAACTCTTCAAGTTATATTCTTCATGGTGTGATCTTGATCTTTATTAGTTAATAAATTAACTAACATATGGCTACACTTTGCATCTTCTAATTCCTTGAACTTCTTGCGAATCAACACTTGGAAATATTCTTATAATTTCTTCACTCAGAGTCGCGTCATTGGACCTTTGAATTGCAGCTCAGGTTCAAGGCCTTCAATGCCTTGTATAGCTTCATCATTCCCCCCCTGATGAAGAGAATTCATTCTCGAATTTGGATCATCGTCTTGATCGAACTCATCTGCAACAAACAGAGATAAATCATCAACATTAAAAGTTGATGAACATCTATACTCACCGGGAAGATCAATACGGTAAACATTGTCGTTTACACAACTTAGAACTGTGAAAGGACTGTCTCCATGTGGTGACAATTTGGACTTTCTCAGATTTGGAAACCGTCCGGGACACAGATGAATGCAAACGCGATCTCCGGACTGAAATATCACTTGCTTGCATCGCACGTTTCTGGATTCAGCCGTGTGTTTCCCTTTGTGCTCAATGTGAGCACGTACTCTCTCATGCATCTCCTTAACTTGCTCAGCTCTTCTCAAACCTTTAACACTTGTTAGATGCTCAACAGGTAAAGGTAACAAATCAGTAGGCGTTAACGGATTAAATGCATAAACAACCTCAAAAGGAGACATATTAGTAGAAGAATGTACCACACGATTATATGCAAATTCAAAGTAAGGTAAACACTCTTCCCAAGACTTCAAATTATTTTTAATCAATGACCTAAGTAATGTGCCTAAAGTGCGATTCACAACCTCAGTTTGACCATCGATTTGTGGATAATATGCAGTAGAAAACAACAACTTAGTTCCTAACTTACCCCACAAAACTCGCAAAAAATGTGCTAAAAACTTGGAATCCCTATCACTAACAATAGTTTTAGGAATACCATGAAATCTAACTACATGCACAAAGAACAAATTGGCAATATGCACAGCATCATCAATTTTTCTACATGTAATGAAATGCGCCATTTTAGAAAAATGATCAACAACTATAAACACAGAATCCTTACCCGATCTAGACCTAGGTAAACCTAAGATAAAATCCATAGATAAATCAATCTAAGGTGAACTAGGGACAGATAGGGATGTGTATAAACCAAACGGATGTGAAGTAGACTTAGACCTATGGCAAGTAACACATCTACTACACACATGCTCAACATCTCTTCTCATATGCGGCCAATAAAAATGTTCATGCAGCATGCTTAATGTTTTATTTACACCAAAGTGACCCATTAAACCTCCCGCATGCGATTCTAACACAAGTAGCTCATGCATGGAACAACTACGAATGCATAACTGAGAACTATGAAATAAAAATCCATCATGCATGAAAAACCCATCAAAAGACTTAGACTTGTTTGAACACTCATAAAAAATCAAAGCAAAGAATGGATCACATGCATATAGACTCTTAATCGATTCAAAACCAAGCATTCTAGCATGCATCAAATTCAACAATATGTACCGTCTAGATAGGGCATCGGCAATGAAGTTGTCTTCTCCTTTCTTGTATTTGATGACATACGAAAAGGACTAGATGAACTCGACCCATCTCGCATGCCTCTTGTTCAAATTTTGCTTCTCTTTCAAGTACTTTAAGCTCTCATGGTCCGTGTGAATCACGAACTCCTTTAGCCATAGATAATGCCGCCACATCTCCAATGATCTCTTCAACGCATACAACTCTTTATCATAGGTGGAATAACACAGAGCTGTACCATTTAATTTTTCACTGAAGTAGGTAACTGTACGCCGTTCCTGCATCAAAACAGCACCAATATCTATCCCGGAGGCATCACATTGAATCTTGAAAACCTTATCAAAATCAGGTAAACATAAAATAGGTGCATGGCATAAAAGGTGTTTTAAATATGTAAATGCATCATGCTGCACTTTATCCCATTCAAACTTACGATCCTTCTTACTTAGCTCGGTAAGAGGCGCGACAATGCTAGAAAAATGGCACATGAAGCGACGATAAAATTCGGAAAGCCCGTGAAAGGATCGAACCTCCGTGGCTGACTTGGGTGTTGGCTATTCTTCAGTCACTTTGATTTTAGAGCGGTCAACCTCAATACCATGTATACTCACAACAAAACCAAGAAATACAACCTCATCTAAGCAAAAAGAACATTTAGACAAATTTCCATACAACTTGGTTGATCTCAGAATATAAAAAACATGCCAAAGGTGTGCTAGGTGCGTCTGTGCATCGTGACTGTAAATCAGGATATCATCAAAGTACACAACAACAAATTTCCCAATCACATCATGCAAAACATGGTTCATTAATCTTATAAAAGTGTTCAATGCATTAGTGAGACCAAAAGGCATAACTAACCACTTATATAAACCATGCTTAGTCTTAAAAGCTGTTTTCCACTCATCCCCTTCATTCATTCTAACTTGAAAATAACTAGAACGCAAATCAATTTTAGAAAAGATCTTAGAACTGGATAATTCATCAAGCATATCATCTAATCTAGGGATAGGAATCAATACTTCACTGTTATTTTGTTGATGGCATGGCAATCCATGCACATTCTCCACTCGTTGTTCTTCTTTGTCACTAGAATAACTGGAACTGCGCAGGAGCTCATCGACTCTCAAATCTGCTTATTCTCAAGCAACTCTTTCAGTTGTCTGTCGATTTCTTTGGTCTCTTCAGGGAACGTCTGATATACTGGTCGATTTGGCAATATAGCGCCGGGCTGAAAATCGATCTAGTGCTCGATCCCATGAATTGGAGGTAATCAACTTGGAATCTCTTCCAGGAACACATCCCGAACTCCTCCATAAGTGTCTACAAAACACTAGGCAAAGAAACATCATTAATAGCACTGCTCTTATAAGATAAAAGAATAAACGGTAAACCTGCTTTTAATGACTTCTCTACGCCTTTCACTGAAATAAACAAGCTGCAACTTTGATCTTTCTTTGCAGCTGATCCTGATGAATTCCCATGGACAAGGGAATCTTTAGAGGGTGGTTTAGGGTCTGCCTTGGCCGCAGAAGAGGGGGTTGCGGCCTTGGTGAAGGGTTCGGCTGAATGGAAACTGTTGGCGGTGATCCGGGCTACAGCTACGGCCTCCTTTGCTCTCTCAACTCTAAACCTCTCGTGCATGAGTCTTTGATCCTCAAAAATGGCTTAAGGGGATAGCGGCTTTAGTATTGTGGTTGGTCTGTCTCTTTTCATGGTGTATGTGTTTTCAAAGCCATCATGAACCGCTTGTCTGTGAAACTGCCATGGTCTTCCTAACAATATGTGCGCTGCATCCATAAGAATAACATCGCAAACAACAGAGTCAGAAAATCGACCAATAGAGAATGAGCCACTTACCTGGGCCATTATTTTGATCTCTCCTCGATCTGTAAGCCACTACAACTTGTGCGGCTTCGGATGCTTGATGGTGATCAGCGCTAATTTATCAACTACATACTGGTTAATAGCATTGATCACACTCCCATTGTCTATTATCATCGAGTAGGTCTGGTCTTGGATAGCAACACGTGTGAAAAAAATGTTCTCACGTTGATCCGACTGCTCTTCTTCAGGATTGATGCTCAGACTGCGAATAGACACAAGACTAACATGAGGAAGCTTGGGTTCCTCTTCATCCAAGTCGACTGGAGGCATCTCTGGACCCTTTTTAGCATCGACTATGGGCTAATCCTCATCCTCACTGGCTGATTCAATCTCATTCTGTTCGGTGATGAACATAACACGCCAGTTCGGACACTGGTTCTGAAAGTGGCCTTAACCTTGGCACTTGTGGCAATGGATTTCTCTAGCTCGATTTTGACCTATCTGTGGCATCAAACTGGGTTGGTTGGGCCATGTGTAAGTTGGTCTGGCCGGTGGTACTGGTATAGACTCGGGTCTATGGCTGGGCTACGGTGTAGAACGGTCGAAACGCCATTCGAGCAGTCTGGACTGACCTCGGGGTCATTTAGGCTGAGTAAAAGGGGTAGAAGGTGATGTGGAATTCGTACCTTTATTCCATGAGGGTCGAACAGGGGCTGAACTATGGTGCGATCTTTATCGTCCCTCTCTGAGATGTCTCTCCACAATTGATGCGTAATGCAGTATCTCTTCTATACATGTGAAGTTCTTGAGTTCAACTTCACATGCTATGTCGGAATTCATGCCTTTAATGTACTGAATGATGGTAGCATTTAAGGTCTCTTGTTTCCCAACTCGGTTCAGGGCGGTCTTAAGCTCCTTGTGGTACTCTTCAACTGATCGTGTACCTTGCTTGATCCAGTTGAGCTTTTTCTCGAGCTCTCTCTCATAGTGCACAGAAATGAACCGGCCAGGCATCAATCCTTTCATCTCTTCCCAAGTATCGATGGTTGGATATCTTTCACACCGGCATCGCTTCTACTACATCTCTCACCATGAAGCTGCGTAGCCTCAAAACTCCAGGCATGCTAACTGAACGTTCTTAATCTCTGGAAAGTCATAGCACGTGAAAATCTTGTCTACCTTACGTTCCCAATCCAAGTACAGATCAGGATTGTGAAGGCCTTCAAACTCTAGGATTCTTGTTTTGATATTGTTCAACAAGCTGTCGGGGTTCGCACATCGGGCTACTTGTCTGTAGGGCAGACATGGTCGGTCATGTCTCTGATATAGATCTTGCCCAGCCTCTAATTCCTCTGCAAAGTCACCAAAATCTTCTTCAGCATCACTATCATAGGGATCGTTAAACTGCACTTGGGGTCGGTGATGCTGAGCTGCTGGTGGCGGTCGAGCTAATCTTTCTGGCTGGACAGGTTGGCCTTGAACTGGTGGTACAGGAATTCAAGTAGTAAGAAGCTCCAACTGTGCCATCATCTTGGACAAGGAACTATCTAGCTTATACTCCAGTTCTTGATGGTGGTACTTGGCATCCCACGGCTGTGGCATAGATGAAGCCACCTCTGTAGGAGTACTAAGCGATGCGGGTGCCTTATCTTGCATCTTATTATAACAATCTCTGGATTCCATGTGTACCTGCAAACAATGAACAAACGTGAAAGAAAAACAAGGTGTAGGACCTCACAATTCCTCACAATCACTCGTATTTTCTCTCTAGATTTTTACCCCTCCTGTATGTCTCTCAAGTATGTAGTGGTGCTCGTGTGATAGGTGTGTATATGGTGGTGATGGTTGAAGCTTTCATTGCTTAAGATTGGCTCCTCTCGGACTTTTGATGGCAATTTCACCTTGAAGATGATGGAATTTGGCCAAAATAGCACTTATGTCATGACATAGCGGTAATTTTTGTTCATCTCGTCGTTCCATTTCCGGAATGGTATTATGGAGAAAAATCGGAGTTCGGGGGCAAAATTAGTAGGGAGAAGATGAAAATCGGAAAAACCGGGTGTTTTAGGGTAAAAAGGAAAGAAAAGAAATAGGAAGGAAAGAAAAGGATTTGGATATGTGTACCACTAGTGTGATATAATCTAAATAGCTTAATTAGCCTAGACTCTATAAGGAAGATACCAAAATTAAATTACAACTCAATTGAAAGTTACCAACTAAAGAACTATACTAGAAGGAAAGTTCCCAAAAATAAAATAGGACTCACAAGGAAGTTATCAACTATGAACTCGTACTAAAAGGAAAGTACCAAAAATAAAAATAGAACTCAAAAGGAAATTCAAGAGTCAAATTGGATTTTTTTCTCTTTTTTTTATCGGATTTTCTTTTTTTTTAACGCTTTTTTTTGTTCGATCTCTTCTTTTTTTTGACCATATGTTTTTTTAACCGATTTCTTTTTTTTTGCAATGAACACTAGTCTATTACAACTCGATAGACACGTCAACTGACACGTAAGCAATAAATTGACATGAAGGATTGAACCACGACCAGCAGACCTGACGTGGCTCTGATGCCAAATTTATGATGTAACCCGGATAAATTGTACAGAATACGAGAACGCGCGGAAGACTTCTAGGAAAGAACACGTCAACTATGGAAGGACTCAATCCTACTCTAAGACTCAAATATATTGAAAATAATCTGATTTAAATGAATAGAAACTCGAAAACAATGATCAAACGAATTTGGACTTAAATACGATACCTAGACGATGACACAAAAGTAATAAACAAAATCCAACACAAAGGGGCAGTTTTCGAATGATTATTATGGATTGGAAAACAGGATGTTTCGGTTGTGTTATATGGTGAAGAAGGGCTAGGAGTAGGTAGGATATGATAACGATGCGAAGGACTTATGGTTTATGATGAACGGATCTTGAATAGGACTCGAACGATGGTTGATCGACACACGATCTGAACTTGGTGACTTGGGACAATTTCGAACGTTGGTGAAGGGTTGGAAGGTGTCGAAGATGATGGCGTTGATGGTTGTGTGTTGAATTACAACCCGATTAATCCCCGATGTATCTTATATCATGAAAATAAATCTCTAAGTTGTTCTTCGTAGCTAGTTTACCCTAATTCCTCATGTGAATTAGAACGTTCCCTTGGATAAGACTTGAAATCTCTAGGCTTCAAGAATGATGATTTTTGATAGAAAACAATCAAAAGCTTTAAACGGTTGAGACACAAATTGAATGCAAAAGCAAATTTAATCAATAATGTCTAAAATATCAAAGTAACATGGTTCCCCTATTTATAGGACATAGGGTGGATGAAAATTATGTGTAAAAAGGCCTAAAAATATGATCCAAAAAGGATCTCTAACTATACTAGAAAAATACCTAAACTAGAATTCTATTCAAGGTAGGAAATTGCCTTAAATACAATTCTAATCAAAACTTATGACTACTGAATGAAAATATAACATAAAAATTAAAGAAAAACTGATCTAAACTATAGTCTAAATTAATTAAAATAAATACTATAGTCTAGATAAAATTCAACCCCTAATTAAATAAATCTAGGGCCGATTTCTTCACACTTGTACACGTCCACTTTGCTACTTCATCTTCAACTCTTCAAGTTATATTCTCTATGGTGTGATCTTGATCTTCATTAGTTAATAAATTAACTAACATATGTCTACACTTTGCATCTTCTAATTCCTCAAACTTCTTGCGAATCAACACTTGAAAATATTCTTGTAATTTCTTCACTCGTAGTCGCATCATTGGACCTTTGAATTGTAGCTCGGGTTCAAGGCCTTCAATGTCTTGGATGGCTTCATCAGATGCTGAACAATATCATACAATTGTATGTGAGGAATTGACTAGAACTGAAGTAAGAGAAGAAGCTGAATCCTAAGGCATTGAACTATAAATTAATGAAGGAGCAGCAGTTCAATATGAAGGTCCAACTGCCACATCTCAGTTCGAAGGTTAACCAGGAAGCTCAACATTCAGTTCACTGCCTACCATGAAGAACTAATTTACAATCTGCAACAACAGACAAAACTGAACTCCGAGCTAATCAAGAAGCTGCAAGCTCACACTAGACTCGAGAAAGCTGATGCTGAATCTTCAAGCAATGATGAGGAAGACAAAGGAAACTCCAGTGCACTAGTTGCCAAGAGAAGAAAAATTGAGCACAAGAAGGATAAGTGGCTGATCAAGTTCAACTGACTAGAAGCACTAAGTTTACTTCTTGTAACTCAGTTTATTAATATTTTTTCTAATTAATGAAAAGTTTTTTTTTCTTAATAAATGTTGAATCAGCATTTATTTTGAAATTTCTGACCATTGCATTACAATGACACGTGTCATAGTCATTAAAAGTGAATGAATAAAAGAAAAAGGCAAGAGTCATTACTACCTCAACCAACACATTTATGAGTTTTTTTTAATACTTATAAAAACCCCTCTACTCTTAGACTTTCAAAAATGTTTAGTCTTTAGCCTTTTCAAAATTTCTCTCTCTCTCAAGTCCTTTGAATCCCTCATAATTCAGCCAACCACAAAGATGGCCGAATTATCTAGATTTCAAAATGCATTCAAAGATCAAATGATGAGAAATAAATTCCTAGAAAGAAAGAAATTCTAATTGATTCTGAATGAGTCAAACGGTTCAAAACTTCTAGTGAATCTTCATAAAATAGTAATTCTCTACTATCTGGAAACACCACCAAGATTCTTTAGATAATATGTGGTGAGTGAATTTCTACTATAGGCAAGGATAACCACAGATGGGAAATCCGTGATGTCAATGGTTCAAGGAAGGTCAATTCAAATCACTGAAAAACACAATAGCAGAAGTCTTTCAATTTCCAAGAAGAGGGTCAACAGTTCACACTTTGAAGGAATCTACAAAATCATACTGGAGAGAATGAAAAACCTCCACCTGCCTTAAGCAATTCAGTTTTACCACAACAAAAACTGATCTAAAGCCTGAGTATGGTGTTCTGTTTGACATCACGGACAAGATGATGTTCGGGGCCATTGGAAGCTTAAGTTAGCTCACTCAAGAGCAATACAAGGTCATGATTCACCTTGCTCAAGGATGGCAAGCAAACTGGGCCGAATTGAAATTCTCCCAATTCAAGCATCAAGTCATCAAGGCCGGTGACTCGAAGAAATCTGAGAAATTCGAGTTCAAGGTAGGACTTGTTCTAGAGATGAGCAAACTACTTGAATATTTGTTGAATCTACCACAAGAAAATGCACTACCAGTCATTATCTCAGACTGGATTCCCAATAAAAGAAGTGCTCACCTTTAATCCCTCAAAAAGAAAAGAAGATCCAAAGCAAAGTCAAGCAACTTAACTACTAACACCGTGCTATTACCAAATTCAAAGAACGGGTCCTCAGTTGATTTCAAAGTTTACTCTGATCTAGATGAGCTTATTCCATTCACTGGAATTCCTTATCCAAATTATGAAACTGATTACTTTCGGAGTACATGCCCTCCTCTCCAGCTGACTGAAGAAAATATTCACACTTTCTATTGTGGTGAATATGCAGTCAAAAGTGCACAAAAAGAAGTGAGAAATATTCTTCTTACTCACTTCACTTTTATTGCAAAGCATAACCAGAAGCTGTTCAAACAACTGCACCGGTACTTTTATTAGTTCAACTTGAGACACTCAATGTCTATCCAGTCTCACTTCTTGCTAACTGCCTTTCATGGCATAACTCAAAGAGCACACCAGTTGATACCCAGTTCAAGATTAACCTCTTAATGATCGAAAGAGATCTACAACTTTGTAAAGACGACAATAGCACCTACCTCTCCAGTGAGAAGTTAGAGACTACAAGTGTGAGCTATCGAACCTAGCTGAGGAGACTGTGGCTCTGCGAGAACTGCCATTTTTGGGATAGCAACAGTTGAAAAGGTGACTGTGACTCTGCGAGAGTTGCTATTTCCAGGTTCAACCCGTCTTCACTCTATAATTGTAATAAAGAAACTTTACCATTACTTAGTGAATTACCCTTCTCAAAAAGGAAGAGAAGACGTATAAGTTTTAGCTTCAAACCTTTATAAACTTGATTATGTTCTGTACTTTTGTCTCAATCTTTCTTATCTTTATAATTGCACACAAAGATCACATAACCTGCACTCACAAGTCAACTGAAATTAATCGTTTGATAAAGTGCATAGATAAGTTTCTTAAGCGAGTTAAAGGGCCCTAATCATATTCCGCATTTGAGTTAAAACTTTTTGGATTAGTTTATTCACCCCTCTCTAAACTGATACCGACTTGTCCAGGACCAACAAGTTGTATCAAAGCAGTTGATTCTAAAGATAAGCTATTTCTGTAGATCAACTAAATCAGATCTACTTATCTGTGCTAACATTTCTAGCTATGGAAAACCATAAGTTTCCTCTATTTTCAGTTTAGAATTATGATAATTGGAGCAGGAGAATGAAAGCTCATCTCTGCTCAATTCATGAAAACGTGTAGGAAGTTATTAAAGATGGTCCAATCACCATTATGATGGACAATGAAGCCCACATAGTTGATATTAATGAAGCAACAAGGATCCCGAAGCCAACTTACCTTCTCACCAATTGAATAAGTTGAAGAACCTAGATTTTGTTGCTCAAGCTGCAATATTTCAAACCCTAGATAAAGACAGAATGAAGGACACCAAGAATTGTAGAACAACCAAGGAGATATGAGACTTACTAGCAGATATGTGCCAGGAGTCAATGATCAAATTCAGTCAAGGTGAGTGATAAGTCCATTTATTTCGTGTTTTTACAGGCATTTTGTTTGTTATAAATGTCCTTTTTAATCTGTTTTTGAGTCGAAAGAACTAGGTTTTGGGTTAAAGGGCATTTTAACCCAGTTATTCAAGTCTGGCAAAAGGGGCATTTTATACCTAGTTATTCAAGCATAATCCAAGCTATAAAAATCATTCAGAGGCATAGGGGACTTCTTTCAGCGTTTATCCTACATTTGGGCAGAATAATAAGCATATTAGAGATAGATGAAGCTGACTGTATGATGTCGTGTCCACTTTGCTCGTGCAGACTCGACCACAGGCCAGTATGGGGCAAATGTAAATTTTCCAGAGGTTTCTTGGACAGGATAAGATCAGGAGGAAGAGATCAATTTGTGAAGGGATAGATGAGAGAAGGATGGTCGGACGCTTGGAGATGAAGTGATAAGACCAATCCCTAACAAATAGGGATTCGATCAACTGACTGGATAATGCATATCTAGTCAGTTACAGAGGGCAGGCTGATCCGGGGAAGCAGTTGAAGACCCCCGCCTGTATGGGAATTTTAATCCTTTACGAATTGTATTTATAAAAATAAGTTTAATTTTCTGGAAAAGGAGTTGGGAAGTTTGGGAACAATTGCTACAATATTTATCTCTGTGTTCTTCATTTCGTACGCTGCTCTGTAGCAAGAAACAATTCCAATAGAGCTTAATCCTTTGGACGTAGGATTATGTTTATAAACTCAATTTTGGTGTTGAGTATTTTTTAATATTAAATTCAGTAAGTTGTTTATATTATATCTTTCATTTCTACTATTTTAATTATGTCTAGCATGCTTGGCTAGACCTTTTAATTTTGATGTTTGAATTCATGAAATGGTTTAAATATGAAACTGGACTCATGAGGCTGAAATGGGCATGATAATGCATGATAGGTTTTTGTTAATTCTTGTGCCTAGTTCCACGTGGGTGTCTCTGAAATGCCTAATGTGGCTGATCACTCGTTAGACATAGAGGGCACACCACTATTAATTGAATTGATGAATTATGACTGTGTATTGGTTCATATAGTAATAAGGGAATCAATGGGTTGTTGTGGACACACGAGAAATCGGTAAACATAATAAACTTGGGTTTGTCTAGGGCACACTCTTGTCTATTCACTTACATCTCTTTGGGGAAATGGGTGGTGGGTGATATGTTAGGGGTTTAATTGACGAGGAATCTCTTTTAAATCTATACTGTAAGGATGAATAAGGAGATGCGAAGAGAAATCCGGTCTCCATAGTTGGGTGATTTATTATGTCTGAAAGTCGGTGTGCCCATAATCGAGTCGTTAATATTTAAATCAAATTCTAGTTCGAATGCCGGAATTCATTTTAATTGTTATTTTCTTTGGTGTTATTTTGCAGTTTCAGTTTCCAGTAAAGTGACAACAAACCAAACCCCTTTTATGATTCGTTACTCGATGGTGAAGTCACAACATCTCTCTGTGGGATCCACCCATACTCATTAGCTGGCTACGCTTGTTATGGAAACATGAATTACAAAATTATTTTGAATATGAAATGACCGTGTGTCAGTGAGACATAACCGGAAAAAAAGAGAACCTGACTAAAGACATCAATGATCAAATTCAGTTAATGATAAGGTTGTTAGAAAAACTGAAGAAAGTCAGGGATCAGCAATCAGTTCTACCTCAAATTGATGAAATCCCAAGGGCTGATAGGAGTCAACAACAAGCTGAAAGATCAGCTGAACTAGCCAGGGGTGGCAGCTGAAACTTGTGTCAATGCTTTCACTACCACAAGAAAGGACATTATAGATATGAATTTCCTGAACTCTCTGAAGATAAGAAAGTCAAAGTGAGCAGAAGCTTCTTTAAGAGAAAAACAATGATTGCCAACTTCGAGAATGTCGTACTAGATGATTCAGACTATCCATCTGGGATCAACTCTGACAGCTACAGCTCAGATGATAAAGCACTGTTCTGTCTCATGGATGACAAAGAAGAAGAGATTAGTACAGTTAACTCTCAAATCTCTTTTTTATCTTATATATAAAGCTTCTATTTCTAGCAATGAACTGGATGAGAAACTAAAATTGCTAGAAAATCAGCTAGCTTCAATATCTTGTATGCATGTTGAACTGAAGGATGAAAATGATAAACTGAGATATAAGGTTAGAGAACTGAGCATTGATCATGAAATAATGAATTTCCTTAAAGCTCAGTTAGTGGAATTTTAGAAATTGAAAGTGAGAACTGTTGATCTAGAAGCTGAGAACCAGAGACTCAAGTAAGAGATCCATGAGAGTGAAGAAGTGTGTCTCAAGTTTAAAAAGAGATCTCAAACTCTAGATGAAATCTTAAGTCATTAGAGAATTGAAATTGGTAGTACATGGCTAGGCTATATCAGGTTTACTGCCTCAAAGAAAAGAAAGACAGTTGTTCAGAGCAGTAACAAAGGAATCCTAAAAGGACTCACCAGACCAGATCAAACTCAGCCAATTGAGATATCAAAAGGAAAATGCATATTAAGAACTCCTCAAACTCAGCCTAGATAGTTTAGTCAGCCCTCTCAGCCAAAACCACCAGTTCAGCTGAAGTCGACTTTTCAGTCGAAATCATCAGTTCATCTAAGGCTAGTTTTTCAGCAGAGGCCGCCAATTCAATCTAGGTCATCAGTTCAACTAAGACCATCAGCCTACACAGGGCCACAAGCTCAACAAAGGCCACCTACAAACTAACCTGGGAGATCATTCGACCCCAGAAGAAATGTTCAATTCAGGCCACATTATCCTCAAAAGTTCAACCAGAACACATATAGGAGAAAATCCTAAAGCTCCTTTGAACCCAAAAATCAATATGATGTGTACTTGTATTATAGGAATGATCCAAGGAATAATCCAGGTAGGAGCAATCCTATAGTCTGGAAACACACAAAGAATTTGCCAGACCGAAGAGCTCAAAGGGCTCAAAACCAAATTATATTAGTTGAACTATTTTACCCTGCTAACTCACATCGCAGGTACTGTTCAATAGACTCAACTCAAAGAAGAAGAGTTGATAAAAAATAAAAAATGATCAAAAAATCCAAGTCTGATGGATCACTGAATAGTGAAAAGCTAAAAGTTTGGTAAATTTGAATTCCCAAAAACTTAATCAATCAACAGGGACCCGATATCAAACGGGTACTTAAATGATAATCCTCGTCTTTACAGGAAAAGAGCATCCTTTCTAGGAAGAAAACCAAGGATGTTTGGTATCTAGATAATAGGTACTCCAAGCACACGATGGTTATGAAAA
Source organism: Perilla frutescens (assembly GCA_026008535.1). Lineage (NCBI taxonomy): Eukaryota > Viridiplantae > Streptophyta > Magnoliopsida > Lamiales > Lamiaceae > Perilla > Perilla frutescens. Next base: position 40,158,527 of record BRKX01000012.1, read on the forward strand.
AGTCAACGGTCTACTTGTCACACTTGGAGATAATTCCAAGATCCCAACCATTGAAGAAGGGTTCGTGGTCAAAGAAAAGGTTATAGTCAATAGAGTATCCCATGTGGAAGGACTGAAGCACAAATTGCTAATCATCAACCAGCTGTGTGACAATGGCCATTCAGTTGACTTTAACTAAAGCTCCTGCGACGTAAGAGATAAGTCAACTGGAGCAATACTCATAACTGGCATGAGAAAATGTAACATGTATGTTGTTGACTGGTCAACCGGCTACTCAGAAGCTTGATTTCTCTCAAAAGGATTAATTGAAGCAAGCTAGCTATGGCATCAAAAGCTAAATCATCTCAACTTCAAAACCATCAACTACTTGGCCAAGAATGGGCTAATTGAGGGGCTTTCCAAGGAGATATACAAGAGAAATGACATTTGTGGACCATGCCAAAAAGGGAAGCAAGTGAAGTTATTGTTAGTTTTGTATACTAGAAGACTTGTCATTGTATACTTTTCTGATGATATGATGATATGAAATGAAAATTATTGCAGTCACTGTTTGTATTTAGATTATGTTCTATAATTGTTCTATGCAATGTTCCATATGTTAGTTTTGTATACTGGAAGACTCGTCTTTGTATACTTTTCTCATGATATGATGATATGAAATGAAAGTTATTGCAGTCACTATTTGCATTTAGATTATGTTCTATAATTGTTTTATGCAATGTTCCATATACTTACATTGTAGATGATATGGTGTGGGGAGTCACATGGTAAGATCATATCATTAGAACCTTGTAATGTATTAAAGAGCTCACGGCTTAGATGGTCCTGAACACACCATCGGTACACCGTAGAATAATCTAATAAGTTAGTTTATCTTGACTAACTGATTATTCTAGTACACTAGTTAGTGTATTAATGAGGATCATGATAGGATACTATTCTCTGTCTCTGATCCAGTTACTGAGAGAATAAAGATCCACAGAGTTCGGGTTCTGAACTCATGTGATATTGGCGAGCATATATGTGTGTTGTTTATTACTTTGATTTATCAATAGGTGAGATCTTTTCGTAGATCGAATTCGATATCTTAGGTAATAAGAATGTATACATGATGTCTCGAGCAGTATGCATGAGCACTGTGTCCTGGTGCGCCAGGTTGATGATGTTCTCTTGAGGAAGCACAAGTTCATGTTGAAACCCTGCAGGTGGAATTTATTCCGTACATGAATAAAGCTTGTGTGGTACTACTCAAGGTTTTAGATGTTGATTAATTATAGCTATCAGAGGCTTACATAATTAATTAATGAACATTATATCTTAAACACGGGGAATGGTTGGACTAAAGGAGAAAGCATATTCGTAAATATGTATTAAATTTGGAGGTCAGTTTTACTTCTTTAGTGGAATAAAAGTAAAACTTAATTTATTTAATTATATCCTAAGTTTATTGGATATTGGATATTAAATAAATTAGTGGGCCAATTTAATATTCTTCTAGATCCCTGTTGTAGCCCAATTGACTGATAGTGGACTGGATATTGAACTTGAGATAGAGGCCCAGCCCAATAGGTCTGGAACATGAAATTTCGCCCCTCCCTATATATAAGGGGAGGGGGGCACGAAATTTGATGATATTATTCATAGGAAATCAGCCCCTCTTAGTCTCTCAAAGTTATCCACAGATTTCACAACTCTATCTAGTAGATTTCAGCCCACTCTGAATATAGATACAGTCCGGGAATACAACAGAAGATCTTGGAGTGGAATTGTGCAGTGGCCGTGTGTGACATAAGTGGCGCCATTACTGTATTCATTCAACAGCAAGATTAGATCTTTAATCTTGTCCACAGACCGTCTGTCGATTTGTAAGTAGATTCGTTTTCTATGTCTTCCGCTTTATTAGAATCGAATCTGCTTTACATGCTTTTTTATTAGACTGTGATAAACATGCATGTTGCATAAAATTATGATTTGCATGAACACGGATTAATGAACAACCAAATGGTCCTGCGGTGGTTTAATTCGAAAAAACCCCAACAACTGGTATCAGAGCGGGTTTTGGCACTGTTCTAGGATTAATCCGAGCATAATTTCGAATTGCATGATTAAATTTGATGATAAATTTATGGTGTTTAAATTTTCAGATTTAATTGGCTATGTATTTCATTTTTATGGTATTCAAAACTTGGAAGAATTTGAGATGTTAAAATCGAGAATTCTAGTTTTGAGGGTACTTGAATTTTCGGTCACTATGAGATTAAATTTGGGATGATATTTGATGTTCTTCAAATTTCCAGATTTAATTGTCATAGGGTTTGAAAATTTAGATGTCAAATTTTCGAATTTGATGTGTTAAAAATTCCCTAATTTTGTGTATTCATTTTCGACACTATGATATTAAATTTGGATGGATTTTTAACCAACATTAAAATTTCCAGATTTAAATGTGGTGTGGTTCGAAAATTAAGATGATTAGAATAAGGATAGGTGATTTTTGATGTATATCAAAAGTTATCTAATTCTAATCTAATTAGGTTTGAAATTAGAATTTTAAATTTGGTAATTTTTGAAGTGGATCAAAATTTCCAGATTTATTATTCTTGAAAATTTTGAAACCTCTAATATATTATTTGAAATTATTTTTTGATTAATGTCAAAATTTCCAAATGTGAAATATAATGTGATTTTCATCAAAATTCCAGATTTATTTAAAGATGGTTTTCGAAAATTATGGATATTGGTGAAGATTTGATGTGTATCTCAATTTACCTAATTTTAATCTAGATAGATTTGAAAATAGAATTTTAAATTTGGAAGAATTTGAAGTGGATCAAATTTCCAGATTTATTATTGGTATTATTTTCGAAAATATTGATTAAATATTGGATAAGGTGATTTTGGATATATACAAATAATTATCAAAATCCAATTGTGATAAGAATTTAATTTTGGATAGGTTTTGGAAGATTTTGGATTGGAATCAAATCTCCAAACTTTATCCTTAAAGATTTAGATTCTTATGGATAATATTTGGATTAGATTTTTGATTTATATCAATATATCCAATTATTATTTAATTAGGGTGGTTAGAAAATATTAAATAAATTTGGTGGATAATTATTAATAATTTCCAGATTTATTTTGATGATATTTTCGAAATATACAAGATTTAAATTGGTGGATAATTATTTTAATTTCCAATTTTTATCTTGTGGATAATATCGAATTAATTAATTTAATTAATTGTAAAATTCAAATATTACTTAATATTCATGCATAGATATCATATGTTATTTTATGTGGATCATATAATAAATGATTGTTGGATTTGTAGACTGTGTTTGTTTGCAGGTTTACCAACTATCATGCCTCCTTTATTTTATGTGATGTATGTTTATGTTGAATGAATGTTTGGACGTATGCCGGTTTGGCTACGTGATTTTAATCCATGAGAAAATCCATGGATTAGGTCTAGGTTTTATTTTACGTTGTTTTAATGTAATAGATATAAAGCTGTTAGGCCAAGTTTTTTTTGAGTTGTAATTTTTATTCTAGCAATATTAGATTTTTCCTTTTGGAATGGATAGTCTGTATTGAATAAAGATCGGAGACCAACTCAAAGAAGGAAAGTGGTTCAGCACCAAAAAGGAAGGTTCACCGGTTCATGTCCCGAAACCCTAAATGGAGCTAGGATTTTCGGCGAGGCGCGGTGAAAGGGGCCGCGGTTCCAAGTCCTGTTTCCGGAGCTTACTTTCCAGTTTTATCGCATCAATCAACATGAGATATAAGCCATGATAGTTGGAATATTACTGTTGCTTATTATGTTGAAGCATGCAATGGATATTTATCATTTTACGTGATGTTTGCATGTTCGATAATGGGATAAAATGAAACCTCAAACATAAATAACTAAGTGGGAGAGATTCATACCAAAGTATGTAGAAATCTCATACGGTCTCCATTAATATCTGGTTTAATTGAGAAGTGATGGGCATGCGCGTTGACATCGGTCTTCCTCCATATCGGATGTGTCATATCACAGATTTCTCTAGAAATTAAATCTCCTAAAAGGATAGTTGTAGAACACTATTAGAACTAACTGACTCCTCTATCTGGAGCGGTTAAATTCGAATAGTGATCTTGGTGCGAAGATAATGGTATGCACACTTAGATGTAATTTATTGATAAACGTCCACACGATCGTGGTTTATCAGTTAGATGATTACATGACCGTGTTTATTATCCGACTATTAATTTGTTTGTTGTAAGGAAACTCAACTGGAGGCAAATTAAAGGTTTAACCTATTTAAAAATAAATTTTATAAACGTCCACACTATCGTGGCTTATAAAAGATGTTTTTAAAGTGTTGGTGGAAAAGTATATAATTTTTATGAGGCTTTCGATTAGATACTGCTTATCCTAAACGTGTTATGTGACTGTACTGCATGTTTAATTTCAGTTATTTCATATCATCAATGGCACTCTCCAATCTGTCCTTAATCCTCAAAGAAAACAAACTTGTCGGTGAAAACTACAATGACTGGATTCGTAACCTTAACCTAGTTCTAGTTGCTGAGGGACACAAGTTTGTACTTGAAGAGGTATGTCCTAACAAGCCAGATGAGGGTTCTGAGGTAGCCCAAAGGGCTGTGTATGATAAGTGGGTCAAGTCTGATGAGATAGCGCGCTGCTACATTCTTGCTTCCATGTCTAATGTGTTGCAACATCAGCATCAGACTATGAAGACTGCTTATGATGTCATGCTCAACCTTAAGGAGCTCTTCGGTTATTAGAACCGCTCGGCTCGCCACTTAGCAATGAAGAAGAGAGGTACATCTCACACTCTGATTGTGGAAACATGTTTAGCAACTTATTCTACCCAGTCGTGGGTAGTAGATACTGGAGCTACTGATCATGTTTGCATGTCTTTACAAGGGTTCCTGGTAAAAAGACAGTTGAGTGAGAATGAGATCACCGTCTACATGGGCAATGCTACGAGAGTGGCGGCTGTTGCAGTGTGAGACGTTGTTTTACCTTTCAGTAGTGATAGAACTTTGGTTTTGAAAGATTGTCTTTATGTGCCTGGTTTTAGGCGAAACTTGGTTTCAGTTTCTAAACTGATTATGGATGGATATTCTGTTTCTTTTGATAACAAGGTGGTTATCTTTATTGGTAAACATTTTATCTGTTCTGGTACATTGGATGGACATTTATACTTTCTTAAACCAACTGAAAACACTATGCAAAGACAACTTTTAAATACATCGATCATAAACCCTAACAAGAGAAAAGAACCTTCGGAAATGAATCAAACCTATCTTTGGCATCTAAGGCTAGGTCATATTAACCTGAAGAGGATACAAAGGCTTGTCAATGATGGACCATTGTCTTCTTTGGTACTGGAATCATTTCCTTTGTGTGAATCCTGTTTGGAAGGTAAAATGACCAAGCGTCCTTTCCAGTCAAAAGGAAATAGATCCGAAGGGCTATTAGATTTGATTCACTCTGACCTATGCGGCCCTATGTCAGTTCAAGCTCGAGGAGGGTTTGAGTATTTCATCACTCTCATTGATGATTACTCTAGATACGGTTATATCTACCTGTTACGTCGTAAGTCTGAATGCTTTGAGAAATTCAAAGAGTTTAAGGCGGAAACAGAGAAACGAACAGGCAGAAGTATCAAGTCACTATGTTCTGATCGTGGTGGCGAGTACCTCTCAAGCGAATTTAGGGATTACATGGCAGAGAGTGGGATTACATCCCAGTTGACTGCGCCTGGAACGCCACAGCAGAATGGCGTGGCGGAAAGAAGGAATCGTACATTGTTAGAGATGGTTAGATCGATGATGAGTTATTTTGAGTTGCCTATTTCGTTCTGGGGATATGCTCTGGAAACAGCAGCCTATATTCTTAACTTGGTTCCATCGAAATCAGTTCCTGCTACACCCACAGAACTATGGACTGGACGAAAGCCCAGTTTGAACCATATTCGGATTTGGGGTAGCCCAGCACACGTGTTAGACAAGGAAGCTGATAAGCTGGCTCCTCGTACTGATGTAAGGCTGTTCGTTGGATATCCTAGAGGAACGAAAGGTGGTTTGTTTTATAGTCCTAAGGATCAGAAGATCATTGTTAGCACCAATGCTCGATTCTTAGAGGAAGACTATGTTATAAACCACAAACCAAGGAGTCACATCATCCTTGAGGAGTTAAGGGGAGGATCGAATCCTACACCGGTCGTACAAGAAGAGGAACCGCCAAACACTGCACAACGTGTCACGGAAGTACAGGAACTGCCTCGTCGCAGTGGGAGGGTTGTACGTCAACTTGATAGATTCATTGGTCTGGGAGAGGCTTCAGATTTCCCAGAAGGTCTCAATAAATTGGATCCCAAGACCTATGACGAGCTAATTCGAGATAGAGATGCAGATTCTTGGAAAACTGCAATGGAGTCTGAGATTGGATCTATGGATCACAATCAAGTCTGGGAACTTGTAGAACCACTAGATGGGGTAAAACCCATTGGCTATAAGTGGGTCTACAAGCGCAAGAGAGGATCTAATGGGAAGGTTGAAACCTTCAAAGCTAGATTGGTAGCAAAAGGGTATACTCAGAAAGAAGGGATCGATTATGAGGAAACCTTTTCGCCGGTAGCCATGCTTAAGTCAATCTGGATTCTCCTGTCTATTGCCGCTCATTTAGATTATGAGATCTGGCAGATGGATGTCAAGATAGCTTTCCTAAACGGAAGTCTTGAAGAAAACATTCACATGAAACAACCAGAGGGATTCATTGCTAAGGGCCAAGAGCACTTGGTGTGTAAGCTTAAGAGATCCATTTATGGACTTAAGCAGGCATCGAGGTCTTGGAACATCCAATTTGATGAGGTTATCCAGTCATATGGATTCGTGCAAAGTCCGGATGAGAGCTATGTGTACAAGAAATGTGACGGAAAGTGGTGGCATTCCTCGTACTTTATGTTGATGACATCTTGCTTATTGGATACAGTACGAAGGCGTTGTCAAACATTAAGGTGTGGCTGTCCGAGCAGTTCGATATGAAGGATCTGGGTGAAGCCGGACATGTCCTTGGCATCAAGATCATTCGAGATCGCCAAAAAATGATGTTATGTCTGTCTCAGGCGACTTATATCGATACAGTGCTAGCTAGATTTGGCATGTAAGATTCTAAGAAAGGTTTTATACCTTACAGGCATGGAATTCGTCTATCCAAGGAAATGTGTCCCCAAACACAGTCTGAGATAGAGGAAATGATGAAAGTACCATATGCTTCGGCTGTGGGAAGTTTGATGTATGCTATGCTATGCACTAGGCCTGATATATGCTATGCCGTTGGCATAGTAAGAAGATATCAGTCTAACCCTAGACAAGGTCACTGGACTGCGGTCAAAAACATTCACAAGTACCTTAAATGGACTCGAGACTACATGTTGGTTTTCCGCTCTGATAGTCTAGTACCTTTGGGTTACACGGACTCAGATTTTCAATCCGACAAAGATCAGAGTAAGTCTACCTCAGGCTATGTGTTTACACTTGGAGGTGGAGCCATCGCATGGAGGAGCATTAAGCAGAAATGCATTGCGGATTCCACCATGGAAGTTGAGTATGTAGCTGCCTCTGAGGCTGCAAAAGAGGATGTCTGGCTCCACGGGTTCCTAGTGGGCTTGGGTGTGCTTTCTGATTTGCCTAAGACTATCACGATATGCTGTGATAACTCTGGTGCAGTGGCAAATTCAAAGGAACCCAGAGCCCACAAGGAAAGTAAACACATAGAGAGAAAGTACCATCTTATACGAGAAATCATTAATAGAGGAGACGTGGCGGTGGTCAAGATTGCATCTGAGGACAACCTCGCTGATCCATTCACGAAGAGCCTGACAGCTAAGACCTTTGATGGTCACCTGGAGAAAATGGGAGTGAGATGCAGACCCGGTAGCGCAGTTTGAGTTGATAGATTTAGATTGGAGAGTTTGCCAGTTAGTTATTATGCTTGAAAGACATGCTTCAAGTATAAGTGGGAGATTGTTAGTTTTGTATACTGGAAGACTCGTCTTTGTATACTTTTCTGATGATATGATGATATGAAATGAAAGTTATTGCAGTCACTGTTTGCATTTAGATTATGTTCTATAATTGTTTTATGCAATGTTCCATATACTTACATTGTAGATGATATGGTGTGGGGAGTCACACGGTAAGATCATATCATTAGAACCTTGTAATGTATTAAAGAGCTCACGGCTTAGATGGTCCTGAACACACCATCGGTACACCGTAGAATAATCTGATAAGTTAGTTTATCTTGACTAACTGATTATTCTAGTACACTAGTTAGTGTATTGAGGAGGATCACGATAGGATACTATTCTTTATCTCTGACCCAGTTACTGAGAGAATAAAGATCCACAGAGTTCGGGTTCTGAACTCATGTGATATTGGCGAGCATATGTGTGTGTTGTTTATTACTTTGATTTATCAATGGGTGAGATCTTTTCGTAGATCGAATTCGATATCTTGGGTAATAATAATGTATACATGATGTCTCAAGGAGTATACATGAGCACTGTGTCCTGGTGCGCCAGGTTGATGATGTTCTCTTGAGGAAGCACAAGTTCATGTTGAAACCCTGCAGGTGGAATTTATTCCGTACATGAATAAAGCTTGTGTGGTACTACTCAAGGTTTTAGATGTTGATTAATTATAGCTGTCAGAAGCTTACATAATTAATTAATGAACATTATATCTTAAACACGGGGAATGGCTGGACTAAAGGAGAACAACCAAAGTAAAACTTAATTTATTTAATTATATCCTAAGTTTATTGGATATTGGATATTAAATAAATTAGTGGGCTGGATATTGAACTTGAGATAGAGGCCCAACCCAATAGGGCTGGAACATGAAATTTCGCCCCTCCTTATATATAAGGGGAGGGGGGCACGAAATTTGATGATATTATTCATAGGAAATCAGCCCCTCTTAGTCTCTCAAAGTTATCCACAAATTTCACAACTCTATCTAGTAGATTTCAGCCCACTCTGAATCTAGATACAGTCCGGGAATATAACAGAAGATCTTGGAGTGGAATTGTGCAGTGGCCGTGTGTGACATAAGTGGCGCCATTACTGTATTCATTCAACAGCAAGATTAGATCTTTAATCTTGTCCACAGACCGTCTGTCGATTTGTAAGTAGATTCGTTTTCTATGTCTTCCGCTTTATTAGAATCAAATCTTCTTTGCATGCTTTTTTATTAGACTGTGATAAACATGCATGTTGCATAAAATTATGATTTGCATGAACACGGATTAATGAACAACCAAATGGTCCTGCGATGGTTTAATTCGAAAAAACCCCAACACCATATACTTACATTGTAGCTGATATGGTGTGGGGAGTCACACAGTAAGATCATATCATTAGAACCTTATAATGTATTAAAGAGCTCACGACTTAGATAGTCCTGAACACACTATTAGTACACCGTAGAATAATCTGATAAGTTAGTTTATCTTGAGTAACTGATTATTCTATTACACTCGTTAGTGTATTGAGGAGGATCACGATAGGATACTATTCTCTGTCTCTGACCCAGTTACTGAGAGAATAAAGATCCACAAAGTTCGGGTTTTGAACTCATGTGATATTGGTGAACATATATGTATGTTGTTGTTACTTTGATTTATCAATGGGTGAGATCTTTTCGTAGATCGAATTTGATATCTTGGGTAATAATAATGTATACAAGATGTCTCGAGCAGTATGCATGAGCACTGTGTCCTGGTGCACCAGGTTGATGATGTTCTCTTGAGGAAACACAAGTTTATGTTGAAACCCTGCAGGTGGAATATATTCCTTACATGGTAAAGCTTGTGTGGTACTACTCAAGATTTTAGATGTTAATTAATTATAGCTGTCAGAGGCTGACATAATTAATTAATAAACATTATATCTTACATAAGGGGAATGGCTGGACTAAAGGAGAAAATATATTCGTAAATATGTATTAAATTGTTAGGTCAGTTTTACTTCTTTAGTGGAATAAAAGTAAAACTTAATTTATTTAATTATATCCTAAGTTTATTGGATATTGGATATTAAATAAATTAGTGGGCCAAATTAATATTCTTCTAGATCCCTGTTGTAGCCCAATTGACTGATAGTGGACTGGATATTGAACTTGAGATAGAGGCCCAAACGCAGTAGGGTTTCGGGAAGTAATTTTCGCCCACTTTCCTATAAAAGGGGAAGGGGGGCTAAAATTTAAGTATAATAATCAGCCCCTCTTTATCTCTCAAAGTTATCCACAGATTTCACAACCCTATCTAGTAGATTTCAGCCCACTTTGAATATAGATACAGTCCGGGGAATACAACAGAAGATCTTAGAGTAGAATAATATGGTGGACGATTTTGAGGTATAGGTGGCGCCAATTTCTGTATTTATTCAACAGCAAGATTAGATCTTTAATCTTGTCCTCAGACCGTCTGACAATTGTAAGTAATTCGGATATATGTCTTCCGCTTTATTAGACTCTGTCACGACCCAAAATTAATACCTGATTAATATGAAGTGTGACTGGCACGACTCGATCCCAATGAAGGATGGATCAAGGCGCGAACCGGAAATAAATAAATAAAGGAATGAACTACCGTATTCCAGGAACGATATTTGCTGTGAACTCAAGTTCTGAACTGACTTTCCTTTCTCAAAATATAACTGAATAAATATAGATACCTCAGAATAACAAAAAGGTATCAACGAGTTCAAGACACACCGAAGACTTGACTTGGTTAGACTTAATTAGAGGAAGCAATATAGCATAATAAAATACAGAAAAAAAATTCTGAGTCCTGTACAAAACAACTTTCTTTCTCAGCACTTCACCCTGCACCATCAACACTCAACCTGCACATTTAAAAACAAACATGCAGGGCTGAGTACAATTATACTCAGCGAACACATTGCCAAAATATCATAATATATCTGATATTATGAACGTTTATAAAAACTGGTTTTATTATCATGCATCCGAGTAAACACACAGGGGTTTTATCTGAAAAGGCCCTATGTTTTACTAAATCATTTTCTGTCTTTGCGCGCGCTTTTATGTTGTATGATCATCCATATCCCAACTGAGTGCCAAGGAATAGCTCCGCTCAGCCTTTTCCGCACACATCGAGGAATAGCTCCGCTCAGCCTTTTCCACGAATACATATCTGAACTAAACTCCGAGGAATAGCTCCGCTCAGCCTTTTCCACGGACGTTTAGAACCGTCGATGTCTTAGTCAGGAATAGCTCCGCTCAGCCTTTCCCTCTTCCTAATATCACCGACCCAAGTGTACACTAACCTCGGTTAACATGCTAAGTTAGCACGAGGCCCGATCGATTTAAGAGTTAGAAAGCCCCTTGCGAGCTAACTAAATACGGATATAGATATCATACAAAACAAACATTTTATGCATGACAATCATTTATTTGCATCAGAAATAATTAACTGCTGGTGAGTAAAAACTCAAATCATTATTTGGACTAAGAGTCCGTTGAAAAGAAAGCCCACATTTCACCGAGATTTTAACACTTGAACTGCAGCAAAAGTTCCTCCGTACTTTATCTCGCACTGGACAGCTCGCCTTCATAGAGTTAACATAAATCTGAGTACGTTGAACCAAATACGTTGTTTGGACTCAACATGAAATTGAAGGCCTATTAGGGTCTAGTATCCGTTCTAAATATTCTTTTGCTTAAGGGTTAATCTCGACCCTAGTTTTTAACCGTCTAAAGACATACATCGACATCATTTAAGGTGTCAAAAATACCTCAACATCCATCGCAAGTTGATTCTAAAAACAAGATCAACATTAAGCTTAGATTGAACAACATTCTGCACAACGATAAACTTTGCAGAATTTTCTGTTTTCACTCGCTAGGGTGCAAGGGACAAGCCATACACCGTTGGAAATCCACGGAAGTCTAGTTTACGGATAAATTTACGGTTACTCAAGACGATAACTAACGAAAAAGTTATGACCGTTTTACTAGAAGGTGGCAGATCTGCCAGAATTTCCGAAAACAAACTCGTGACCTGACTTTGAAGATTTTTCACGATCGATTCAGGAAGAGTTACGGACTAATATATATACCATTAGAAAGCCATGGAAGTCTAGAATTTTTACAAATTTACAGTGGCTTAATATGATAACAAATGAAACGGATATACCCATTTTACTAAAAGGTGGCAGACCTGCCATGACTTCATGAAAACCGAAACATGACCCAACTTTGCCGATTTTTCATAATTTACTTAGAACGAATTAGAGAATGATACCTATACCATTGGAAAGCCACTTAAGTCTAGTTTCCGGAAAAATTTACTGTGACTCAATACGACATCGAACGAGGGAGTTATGCTAGTTTTACCGAAGTGTGGCAAAATTGCCGACCCGCGCGCGCGAATGCGCGAACTTAAATCAAACTTCACAACTGCCATGAACTCGACACACAAGCTTTCAATTCATCAAAACATATATCAAAACTCAACTAAACATGCTTGTACATAAACAACTCATTTCTAAATCATCAAACATCATTTGAACTACCAAAATCCACACATGTACTTTTTAAGCTTAAATATATCGATATTTTTCGAAGATACCTTTAAACAACAACGGAGAGAAGCTTTAGGAGGTTGAAGATGGTTGGATCGAGCTTTGATTATGGATACAACTTCTACTATCCTTCTCTCTTGCTTCAAAAACAATGGAGGTGCATGTTCTTGGTGCTCCCTCTTTAAAACTTTCCACAAGATGAAGAAGATGAAGAAGAAAAAGAAGAAGAAGAAAGGAAAGTAGTTGCTATTTGATCTCTCTCTCTCTCGACAATTTGCATCAAAAGCCAAGAAGATGGAGTGAAGAAGGGTGGATGGTTGCTTTGCCTTTTCTCTCTTCAACTTGTTACGTAAATGGCTTTAAAATTGAGAAGGGAAATGGAAGCCTTTGATTGCTTCATACACATATAAAACACATCCCCCAAAATCATGCATTAATGGATAGGCTAGTATAGGTAGAGTGACATAGGGGCATGGGAGAGGTGAGGGAGAGGTATGGCCTCCCATGCCTTGGGAGTTGATCAAGAAAATACCCGGTTTAAATACCGGTTATTCGGTTATCGTGATATTTTTCGTCTCCGGAAAAATCCCGAATTTACCCAAGCTTGATGAAATAAATCACTTATTTTAAAATAATAATTTATTTTAAATTATGGATTTTTAAAATACCACTTTGAAATACTGGTTTTAATTTATCGACCATTAAAACATCCGAACTAGAGAATATCTAATTCTCTCGGATTTTAAATCACCCTGTTTAAATTGTCTGAATTTAAACACTAATGACTGGAGAATATCTGATTCTCCTAGTCCTAAAAATATTTATTAGAATATCTAATTCACGATAAACACACCGTAAATTTAAAAGAATAGGAATTGAATTTATCTGAAATTACAATTCCGGCTTTCCATAACTAAAAAGAGGATTAAATCCTAACTGAAATAATTAATTCACCTATGGAAATTAATTGATCTTGAATTCCATGGAACTTAACGGATACTTTCGACCCTAATCTGACTGGAAATTACTATACTAAATAGTAATTGCAACAGTTTACTACAATTAAGCACTAATTAATTTACGGGGTATTACATTCCACCCCCCGTAAAATAAATTTCGTCCCGAAATTTACATACCTTAGAGAAACAATTCTGGGTATTTTGCTTTCATCTTATCCTCGAGTTCCCATGTCGCTTCTTCCTGACCATGGTGACTCCACAAGATCTTAACCAGAGGAATAGACTTGTTCCTCAACTCCTGGACTTTTCGATCCAACACAGCTTCTGGTCTCTCTTCATAAGTTAGATCTGAATCTAACTCAATCTCACTGTGCTGAATCACATGATTGGGATCATACACGTATTTCCTTAACTGAGAAACATGAAATACGTTATGAACATTACCAAAACTGGGTGGTAATGTAAATCTATACGCCACTGCACCTATCCGCTCAAGGATCTCGTAAGGTTCTATAAAACGTGGTCGTAATTTTCCTTTTACGCTGAATCTTATTATCCCCCTGGAAGGAGATACTTTCAGGAAGACCTTGTCTCCTGTTGTAAATTATAAATCTGTACGGCGTTTATCCGCACACGACTTCTGCCGACTCTAGGCTTCTTGAATCCTCTGATGGATTTTTTTTTAATAATTTCAATCATTTCTAACACTGAATCTGGCCCAAGAATTCTTCTTTCACCCACTTCATCCCAGTAAAGTGGTGATCGACACTTTCACCCATACAACGCTTCGTATGGCGTCATATTAATGGTTGCCTGATAACTATTATTATAGGCAAACTCAATCAATGCTATTATTTCCTCCCAGCTTCCACCCCTATCTAGGACCACTGTTCTCAACATGTCCTCTAATGTTTGGATGGTCCTTTCGGACTGTCCATCTATTTGTGGGTGAAACGCTGTACTGAAATTGAGTTGAGTTCCCAGCTCTTTCTATAAACTAATCCAAAATCTTGAGGTAAACTTTGAATCTCTGTCCGATGTTATCGATATCGGAACACCATGAAGGCGTACAACCTTTCTGACATAAATCTGAGCTAGCTTATTCGATCCATCCGTAACTCAGATCGGAAGGAAATGAACTGACTTTGTGAGCCTATTAATAATGACCCATATGGCCGTATTCCCTCGTCTTGACTTGGGTAGGCCTGTCACAAAATCCATCGCTATGTGTTCCCACTTCCACTCAAGAATCTCTAACAATTGTAGCGCACCGTAAGGCCTTTGGTGCAATGCCTTAACTTGTTGACATGACAAACATCGCTCAACATAGGAAGCTACGTCCCGTTTCATTCCTTCCCACTAGAATTTCTACTTCAAATCCTGATACATTTTCGTACTTCCCGGGTGTGCTGTATACGGAGTATCGTGAGCCTCGCTCATGATCGCGTTTCTTAGCTCAACACAGGGTGGAACACATATCCTATCTTCATAAAGGATAGCATTATCTGATGCTTCCTTGAAGCTTTCTGTTTTTCCCGATCTGATCTTCAAGCGCATCTCTTCCATGGTTTGATCTTTTCTCTGTGCCTCAATTATCTTTTCTCGGAGATCTGGTATAGCTACTAATGCTGCCACACGACATACAATCGTCTCAGATGGGTAAACTATCTCCAGCTGTAAGCTTTCAAAATCCCTGATGAGTTTCTCCTCCTGAGTGAGGAGAAAACCCAACCTGCTTGTTTTACGACTCAAGGCATCCGCTACCACATTAGCCTTGCCTGGGTTGTAACTGATTCCACAGTTGTAGTCCTTTACTAATTCGAGCCATCTACGCTGTCTCATATTCAAATCCTTATGCTTGAAAAAATACTTTAGACTCTTGTGATCTGTGAAAATCTCACACCTAACTCCGTATAGGTGGTGTCTCCAGATTTTCAAGGCATGCACTATTGCTGCTAACTCTAAGTCATGCGCAGGATAATTCAACTCATGAATTCTTAACTGTCTAGACGCATACGCTATGACTCTACCTTCCTGCATTAGGACACAACCTAATCCATTCTTCGAAGCATCCGTGTAAATCACAAATTCTTTATCACTGACTGGAATGACTAACACTGGAGCAATGGTTAATCTTTTCTTAAGCTCCAGAAAACTGGCTTCACATTCTTCTGACCACTGGTACTTGATTCCCTTCCTTAGCAATTGTGTCATTGGCCTAGCTATCTTGGAGAATCCTTCTATGAATCTCCTATAGTATCCAGCTAATCCCAATAAACTTCTAATTTCGTTAGGAGTAGTTAGAGACTTCCATTCTTGTACTGCCTCTACTTTAGAAGGGTCCACTTTGATTCCTTCTGCTGACACAATTGTGCCCAAGGAACATTACTTCCTTCAGCCAAAATTCGCACTTACTGAATTTGGGGTAAAGCCTTTCTTTTCTTAGTGTTTCTAACACTGTCCTCAGATGTTCTGCATTATCTGATTCATTCTTGGAATAGATGAGAATATCATCTATGAACACAAGGATAAACTTATCTAAAAATGGATGAACACTCTATTCATGAGGTCCATGAATACTGCTGGAGCATTTGTCAATCTGAATAGCATTACTGTAAACTCGTAATGACCATATCTAGTTCCAAAAGCTATCTTGGGTATGTCTTCTGACTTGATCTTTAACTGGTGATATCCAGATCTTAGGTCAATCTTCGAGAACACGCTCGCTCCTTTGAGCTGATCAAACAGATCATCTATCCTAGGCAAAGGATATCTGTTTTTCAATGTCAGCTTATTCAGCTTACGTTAATCTATACACATCCTCAATGTGCCATTCTTTTTTCTTCACAAATAGAAATGGTGCTTCCCATGGTGACGCACTAGGTCGGATGAAACCTAGGTCCCATAATTCTTGAAGCTGAATCTTGAGCTCTTGTAACTCCTTTAGGGCCATTCCGTATGGAGCTTTTGAAATTGGGGCTGCTCCTGGTTCCAAATCTATTACGAACTTGACTTGCCGATTCGTTGGTAATCCTAGTAATTCTTCTGGAAAAACGTCTGCAAACTCTTGCACAACTGGAACATTTTCCATTGTCCTCTCTTAATCATCTTTTTGGCCTGCAGCGCTGAAATCATTGGAGTGAACTTTCTCATCTTTATGCCATGAAGACTTATTGGCTCTCCCTCTGGAACTTGGAATGATATCTTCCTTTCGCTGCATAGGATCATGGCATGATTTTCTGACAATCAATCCATTCCTAGGATTACGTCGGTATCCCACATCGGTAGGACACTAAGATTATCAGCCTTAATCCTAGTTGTTCCCCAGTCTATTTCTATGTTCGAGCAAAAATGAGTCGTAGTCATGGTTCCACCAGTTGGTGTTAAAATCTTTTTCTTATGACTAGCTCATTCAGTTTTAAGCTCTAACTTATCACAGCATGCTGATGAAATAAAGGAGTGCGATGCTCCAGTATCAAATAAAACAACTAAAGGCATGCCATGAAGTTTGCCCCTTCCTGCAAGATTACCTTTCTGCTTCCCTTTCCCAGAGGAACTGGGGTTCATTGCATAAGACCTAGGATTTCATTGTTGCATCTGCCTCTGCTGTTGCTGCTGATATTGTTGTTATTGGGGTTGCTGAGTTTGTTGCCCCGATGCCTGCAAGGCCTTAAGTTGTTGAGGGTTCCGTCTTTGTTGTGCCTTCGGGCAATTCCTTGCATAGTGACCCTCCTGGTCACAGTTATAGCAACCCGTGTTGCCGGCCTGACACATGCCCTGGTGGCTTTTGTTACACCCTGGGCATAGAGGAATGTTGGGTTGTGATGGTACAGTTCTTTCTTGAGCAGGGGCACCCTACTGGCCATGCTGTCTATTTCCCTGCCAAGGCTTTCTGTAGCCTTGGTTCTTATTCTAGTTACCTCCATCATTCCACTTCCTCTTCCCTTGGGAACTCTGTGATGGAGTTCTGGCTGGTGCTGGTGCTGAAGTAGGTACTGGAGCTGATACTGGGGCCTTTCTTTCTTCAGGCATTACTGCCTCGATGTCCAATGCCCTATTCAACGACTCGGCATAGGTTAGGTCTTTCCGACTTGCCAAAGACATAGCAATCTCATGCCTCAGTCCTGATCTGAACTTAGATGTCATCTTCTCATCAGTATCTATCTGAAGAGGTGCATACCGTGATAACTCACAAAATACTCGCTTGTACTCTATGACGGACATCTTCCCTTGTTTCAGAGTATGAAACTCTACTTCCTTCTTGACTCTGAACGTCTTAGGAATGTATTTGTCGTAAAATCCAGTTTTGAACTGTTCCCATGTGTAAACATCAAGCTGCTCCGGTGTCATAGTCCTCCTTCTAGACTCTCACCAGAAATCTGCAGATCTGGTTAACTGGAATGCTATATAGGAGAGTTGCTCCTGGTTATCACAGCGGAGGAAATTAAAAATCCGCTCCATCGCTCGGATCTACACCTCAGCATCGGCCGGGGTTCCTGCTCCATCAAATGATGGAGGGTTCTGTCGCAGAAAAAGCTCCTCAATTCTGCGTTGTGGAGGTGGGGGAGGTGTCTGCTCTCTTTGTTCCTCGTTTTCTTCTTGTTGTTCTTCCTCCACTCTTTCCTGCCTTCCTTGCCTTGGAGGTCTCCCTCTAGGCCTATTTTGTCTTACGGGATTCATATTCGCATTTCTTCCTCGTGCTGCTATGGATGCTACAAAAACCAACCATTCCTGGATGACAGAATGCTTACAAGCTAACGCATTTCTGTCTCAAAAGTGGGGATGCCTAAGTCCCAAGAATGCTCCTCTAGGGACACATTCAACTACTGTAATGTACATAGCAAAATAGATTATCCTGATACAAAATACGCCAACATAGTACAAAAGCTAAACTAGTCGGACGAGCTACTGGCCGACTAACCATCCTGGATCTCCTGAGGGGTCATGTCCCTCCTCTACCTGTGAATTCTCTGAGGGCTCCTCCTCCTCTGACTCCTCCTCCTCCTCTGACTCTTCTCCTACCACCAGTACTAGACCGACTGCAGCTGCTGCACCTCCCTCCTTAGCTCTCTGGCAGGGTACCTCATACACGACCTCTATGTTCCTCTCTGGAGAATATGCCACCGCCTGAAACTTCTTGGGAGAAAGCTCATCATCTGCGTCTCCTGAGGCTGCTCGCCTCACTCGTGAAGGTCCCGCCTCCTGATCATTCCTGCATCCCTGATGGGACAGGAGATCAGTGTCCAGCCGTACTGTTGGCTCTGGAGGTGGTGCTGCCTGTGGTGCAAAAATAGGAGGAATATGACGGTCGTAAAATCCCCTAGGTGGCTCATCCTTGAGAAGATAGCTGTGCATCTGAGCATATGGGTTTGGAGGAGGTACACGCTGAGTAAGGTACTGGTGCATGAGTAGGGTGATAAATTCAGGAAAATTTGCCATCAGCTTAAAAGTCTGTGAATGCTGGCATATATATAAATATGAGGCCTCCGTTGCCCATCCACGCCACTGCTGTGGAAGCACTCTAAGCAGGTGCTGAATACCATCCACATCTTTGAGCTTCACATGCACCCATATCTCATGGTAGCATGACAAGAACCCTGCTAAGGTATCCCCGCTCTCTGGCTCACAAGTCCTGAACTATAAGGTATATTGTGCTACATATGGCGGATAAGGTATACTTTTCCGTACCGTACGTCTCTGTCCCACCATCTGAAATATAAGGGATATTTCTCACGAGAAACTCATTTATATAAGCCGAAATAATTTCTTACTGACGAACTCTCTGACTTAGAACATTTCTAAGTTTATTTTTGAGACGCTGACTCGAATATTCTTCACTACTTTTGAACATCCCTGATCGACTTTCGAAACTTCTGCTGGAAAATCTTGAACTCTTAAACTCTATTTCAAGGCACTAACTTGAAATAGAAATCTTCTGACTACTTTTCAAGTTTCTAACTTGAAACCTCTGAACTTGCTATTTGAGATGCTGACTCAAATACTGAAGTTTTACCTCGAGACGCTAACTCGAGATAAAAAAAAAAAATTTAAGGTTACCCTTTTCGAGACACTGACTCGAAAAGTAAAATTTCAGAAGGATCTAGTTCGAGACGCTGACTCGAACTAAAATTTTCAAGATTCTATCTTGAAGGTTTATGGACCAATTTATTTTGAGACGCTGACTCAAAATAAATTCGGCTCGAGGTTTCGAAACGCTAATTCGCAAACCTTACTGAAATGAGGACTTGATGCAACAGCTACTGGAACTGGAATTCCTGATCATCATGTCTCCTGAAACTGGATCTGCTTCTGAAACTTGTCGTTTTCTTTCAAGTTCGTGGACTTGCTGAATTTCTTCAACAGGTTCCACTGGCTGAGTCTTTACTTAAATGAAAGCCAACTTAAAAGAAACTAAGGCAATCTAGATTCCTCTAAATTCCTCTATGTTCTCTGAGGCTTAAATTCATGAAGCAACCTGACTTATCTGAAGTATGATCATGAAAAAGCCCGACTTATCTAAAGTCTGACTTAATGGAACTTCGCAATTATCTAAACTGCACTGCTGCAATCTGGCAACCTTGGGTGCCTACTTAACTGTTACATCGTGAGCTTACCTCAATGAAACAAAAATAACTGAAACTCTTTTAAACATAAAGGGCTTTCAAAAATTTTTCTGATGCAAAACTTTTGTCAATATCTGATTGGTCTTACCATGCCATTATCTGAATGGTCTTACTGAAAATTTTGCCAACATCTGGATGGCCTAATCTGAATACTTTTATAAAAATCTCACCATTTATCTAAATGGCTTAACTGAAAATTTTTATAACATTGCTATTATCTGAATAACCTGAACTGAAAGATTTTCAAAATTTCGCCATTATCTGAATGGCCTGAACTGAAAGATTTTCAAATCTCACCATTATCTGAATGGCCTGAACTGAAAGATTTTCAAAATCTTGCCATTATCTGAATGGCCTGCTTGAATACTGTAATTTGACAATTACATACCTTTCTTTGGTCGAGCATGATGTGAGGGAGTGCTGAGAGTTGTTAACTGATCACTGAACAGTCTAAGGAACAATCTTAGACTTAACTGGAAGAACTTAGAGCTCAGAGCAAAAACGCTCTGATACCACTCTGTCACGACCCCACATTAATATCCAATTAATGTGACGTGTGATTGGCACGACTTGATCCCAATGAAGGATGGATCAAGGCACGAACCGGAAATAAATAAATAAAGGAATGAACTACCGTATTCCAGAAATGATATTTTCTTTGAACTCAAGTTCTTAACTGACTTTCCTTTCTCAAAATATAACTGAATAAATATAGATACCTCAGAATAACAAAAAGGTATCAACGAGTTCAAGACACACCGAAGACTTGACTTGGTTAGACTTAATTAGCGGAAGCAATATAGCATAATAAAATACAGAAAAAAAATTATGAGTCCTGTACAAAACAACTTTCTTTCTCAGCACTTCACCCTACACCATCAACACTCAACCTGCACATTTAAAAACAAACATGCAGGGCTGAGTACAATTATACTCAGTGAACACATTGCCAAAATATCATAATATATCTGATATTATGAACGTTTATAAAAACTGGTTTTATTATCATGCATCCGAGTAAACACACAGGGGTTTTATCTGAAAAGGCCCTGTGTTTTACTAAATCATTTTCTGTCTTTGCGCGCGCTTTTATGTTGTATGATCATCCATATCCCAACTGAGTGCCAAGGAATAGCTCCGCTCAGCCTTTTCCGCACACATCAAGGAATAGCTCCGCTCAGCCTTTTCCACGAATACATATCTGAACTAAACTCTGAGGAATAGCTCCGCTCAGCCTTTTCCATAGACGTTTAGAACCGTCGATGTCTTAGTCAGGAATAGCTCCGCTCAGCCTTTTCCTCTTCCTAATATCACCGACCCAAGTGTACACTAACCTCGGTTAACATGCTAAGTTAGCACGAGGCCCGATCGATTTAAGAGTTAGAAAGCCCCTTGCGAGCTAACTAAATACGGATATGGATATCATACAAAATAAACATTTTATGCATGACAATCATTTATTTGCATCAGAAATAATTAACTGCTGGTGAGTAAAAACTCAAATCATTATTTGGACTAAGAGTCCGTTGAAAAGAAAGCCCACCTTTCACCGAGATTTTAACACTTGAACTGCAGCAAAAGTTCCTCCGTACTTTATCTCGCACTGGACAGCTCGCCTTCATAGAGTTAACATAAATCTGAGTACGTTGAACCAAATGCGTTGTTTGGACTCAACATGAAATTGAAGGCCTATTAGGGTCTAGTATCCGTTCTAAATTTTTTTTTACTTAAGGGTTAATCTCGACCCTAGTTTTTAACCGTCTAAAGACATACATCGACATCATTTAAGGTGTCTAAAATACCTCAACATCCATCGCAAGTTGATTCTAAAAACAATATCAACATTAAGCTTAGATTGAACAACATTCTGCACAATGATAAACTTTGCAGAATTTTCTGTTTTGACTCGCTAGGGTGCAGGGGACAAGCCATACACCGTTGGAAAGCCACGGAAGTCTAGTTTACGGCTAAATTTACGGTTACTCAAGAAGATAACTAACGAAAAAGTTATGACCGTTTTACTAGAAGGTGGCAGATCTGCCAGAATTTCCTAAAACAAACTCGTGACCTGACTTTGAAGATTTTTCACGATCGATTCAGGAAGAGTTACGGACTAAGTTATATACCATTAGAAAGCCATGGAAGTCTAGAATTTTTACAAATTTAGAGTGGCTTAATATGATAACAAATGAAACGGATATACCCGTTTTACTTAAAGGTGGTAGAACTGCCATGACTTCATGAAAACCGAAACATGACCCAACTTTGCTGATTTTTTATAATTTACTCAGAACGAATTAGAGAATGATACCTATACCATTGGAAAGCCACTTAAGTCCAATTTCCGGAAAAATTTACGGTGACTCAATACGACATCTAACGAGGGAGTTATGCTAGTTTTACCGAAGTGTGGCAAAACTGCCGACCCGCGCGCGCGAATGCGCGAACTTAAACCAAACTTCACAACCGCCATGAACTCAACACACAAGCTTTCAATTCATCAAAACATATATCAAAACTCAACTAAACATGCTTGTACATAAACAACTCATTTCTAAATCATCAAACATCATTTGAACTACCAAAATCCACACATGTACTTTTTAAGCTTAAATATATCGATATTTTTCGAAGATACCTTTAAACAACAACGGAGAGAAGCTTTAGGAGGTTGAAGATGGTTGGATCGAGCTTTGATTATGGATGCAACTTCTACTATCCTTCTCTCTTGCTTCGAAAACAATGGAGGTGCATGTTCTTGGTGCTCCCTCTTTAAAACTTTCCACAAGATGAAGAAGAAGAAGAAGAAGAAGAAGAAGAAGAAGAAGAAGAAGAAGAAGAAGAAAGGAAAGTAGTTGCTATTTGATCTCTCTCTCTCTCTCGACAATTTGTATCAAAAGCCAAGAAGATGGAGTGAAGAAGGGTGGATGGTTGCTTTGCCTTTTCTCTCTCCAACTTGTTACGTAAATGGCTTTAAAATTGAGAAGGGAAATGAAAGCCTTTGATTGCTTCATACACATATAAAACACATCCCCCAAAATCATGCATTAATGGATAGGCTAGTATAGGTAGAGTGACATAGGGGCATGGGAGAGGTGAGGGAGAGGTATGGCCTCCCATGCCTTGGGAGTTGACCAAGAAAATACCCGGTTTAAATACCGGTTATTCGGTTATCGTGATATTTTCCGTCTCCGGAAAAATCCCGAATTTACCCGAGCTTGATGAAATAAATCACTTATTTTAAAATAATAATTTATTTGAAATTATGGATTTTTAAAATAACACTTCGAAATACTGGTTTTAATTTATCGACCATTAAAACATCCGAACTAGAGAATATCTAATTCTCTCAGATTTTAAATCACCCTGTTTAAATTGTCTGAATTTAAATACTAATGACTGGAGAATATCTGATTCTTCTAGTCCTAAAAATATTTATCAGAATATCTAATTCACGATAAACACACACCGTAAATTTAAAAGAATAGGAATTGAATTTATCTGAAATTACAATTCCGGCTTTCCATAACTAAAAAGAGGATTAAATCCTAACTGAAATAATTAATTCACCTATGGAAATTAATTGATCTTGAATTTTATGGAACTTAACGGATACTTTCGATCCTAATCTGACTGGAAATTACTATACTAAATAGTAATTGCAATAGTTTACTACAATTAAGCACTAATTAATTTACGGGGTATTACAGACTCGTTTTGCATGGCTTTGTGCTTGACGTGATAAACATGCATGTGACATAAAAATATGATTTGCATGAAGATGGATTAATGAACAACCAAATGATCCTGCGGTGGTTTAATTTGAAAAAACCCCAACAGCTGGTATCATAGCGGGTTTTGGCACTGTTCTAGATTTAATCCTAGGATAATTTTGAAATATGTTTTTAAAGTTGATGATAAATTTATTGTGCTTAAATTTTCAGATTTAAATATGTATGGATTTTGATTTTTTCTGTTGTTCAAAACTTGGATGGATTTTTGATTTGGTTCGAAAATCCTAGTTTTGATGTGCTAGAATTATTGGCCTTCATGAATATAAATTTGGGATGATATTTGATGTTCTTCAAATTTTCAGATTTAATCTTCATGGTGTTCGAAAATTTGGTCTTCAATTTTTTGAAAAATGAAGTGAAAAAATTCTCTAATTTTGTTCTTTAATTTTTCAACACTTTGTATTAAATTTGGATGGATTTTTAATCAACATTAAAATTTCCGGATTTAATTCTAATGTGGTTCGAAAATTTGTGGGATTAGAATGAGATTTGGTGATTTTTGATGTATATCAAAAGTTACAAAATTCTAATCAAGATAGGTTTGAAATTAGAATTTTAAATTAGGTAATTTTTGAGGTAGATCAAAATTTTCAGATTTTAATTCTTGAAAATTTCGAAACCTATAGCTATATTATTTGGAATAGTTTTTTGATTAATGTTAAAATTTTCAAATGTGAAATATAGTGTAATTTTCGAGATTATTAAATTAAATTTGGATGAAATATTAATGAAAATTAAAATTCTAGATTTATTTAATAGTGGTGATCGAAAATTTTGATTATTGGATTAAGATTTGATATTTTTTGATGTATATCTTAATTTACATAATATTAATCTAGATAGATTTGAAAATAGAATTTTAAATTTGGAAGAATTTGAAGTGGATCAAATTTTCAGATTTATTAATCTGGTTATTTTCGAAATCTATAGATTAATTATTGGATAAGGTGATTTTGGATATATATGAATAATTATCAAAATCAAATTGTGATAAGAATTTAATTTTGGATAGGTTTTGGAAGATTTTGAAGTGGATCAAATCTTCAAACCTTATCCTCAAAGATTTAGATTCTTATGGATAATATTTGGATTAGATTCTTGATTTATATCAAGATATCCAATTATTATTTAATTAGTGTGGCTTGAATATATTAACTAAATTTGGTGGATAATTTTAAATAATTTCCAGATTTATTTTGTAATTATTTTCAAAAAATACAAGTTATAAATTGGTGGATAATTATTTTAATTTTTAATTTTTATCTTGTGGATAATATCGAATTAATTAATTTAATTAATTGTTAAAATTTGATATTTTAATATTCATGCATAGATATCATATGTTATTTTATGTGGATCATATAATATATGATTGTTGGTTTTGTAGACTGTGTTTGTTTGCAGGTTTACCAACTATCATGGCTCCTTTATTTTATGTGATGTATGTTTATGTTGAATGAATGTTGGTCGTATGCCGGTTTGGCTACGTGATTTTAATCCATGAGAAAATCCATAGATTAGGTCTAGATTTTATTTTACGTTGTTTTAATGTAATAGATATAGGGCTGTAAATGAACCAAATAGTTCGTGATACACTCGGCAATCGATTCGATAAAAGCTCGATCGAAACTCGATTATTTAATAAATGAATCGAACTCGAACTTTTTTTCGAGCTCGACAAAATAAACGAGCCGAACTCGAACCTAAGGGTATTCGGCTCGCTATGTTCGCGAATAGTTTGAATTCGTCTATAATCGAGCCCGTTCGCGAACGTGCTCACGAACACGTTCACGAACTTCTATTAACGAATATGTTCACGAACCCTTAATCGATCCGAATCACAAACATGTTCGCGAACATGATCACAAATCAATTCGCGAACCTATAATCGAACCCTAATCGAGCTTGTATTAAAAAAAGCTAAAAATATTGATTTTTTGTTGTCATCAAGGATGGAACCTTGGTCAAAATAAATACACAAATAACTAACATCACCCTTAACCACTAGGCTAGATCACAATTTTATAAATTTAAAATCTTTATTTTATAAACTCGATCAATATACATTTATCATTATTTAAGCATAATATATTAATATATATTCTCAACATATTATATATATATATACACACCTAGTATCACTCGATACTCGATAAAAATAATAAATTGTGTTTAATAACTTTGTTAGGTCATTTAATATGTTTACTATTATTACCTTATTATTCATGATTCATCAAGTGCAAAAGATTACATTTTCTATTAATATGATTCATATTTCCCGAAATTTAGTTAGACTTATGATTAAATTTTCTATTATGAAAAAATTTACTAATTTGAATATCAATCTATAATCTCAACAAAAAATCATATAAATCAAAGTACAAAACATAATATAAATATATATTAATATATTCTCAACACAATATATATACACACACACATATACACATCTAATCTAATATCACTTGATAATTGATAAAACTAAATAAATAATAGTTTGTAACTATGATATAGTTGTCAGTCAAAGAAAATTAAACAACATACCAATATTAACTTTATTAACTCTGTTAATATGTTTACTACTTATTACTAGTTTATTAGTTATTGATTCGTGAATTACTATAATTCGACCAAAATAATGGAATATACAAACTTTATAATAATTAAGATTGTCATAAATAAATAAATTATATTTACCAAGATTGAGTTTGACTTATGATTAAATTAATTAATTTGTATGTTAATATATATTCTCAATAAAAAAATTATAAAATCAAAGTACAAAACATAATATAAATATATATTAATATATATTCTCAATACATTATATATATATATACACACATCTAATCTAATATCACTTGATAATTGATAAAACTAAATAAATGATAGTTTGTAACTATGATATAGTTGTTAGTCAAAGAAAATTAAACAACATACCAATATTAACTTTATTAACTCTGTTAATATGTTTACTACTTATTAGTTATTACTAGTTTATTAGTTATTGATTCGTGA
Organism: Perilla frutescens; assembly: GCA_026008535.1. Taxonomy (NCBI): domain Eukaryota; kingdom Viridiplantae; phylum Streptophyta; class Magnoliopsida; order Lamiales; family Lamiaceae; genus Perilla; species Perilla frutescens. The sequence goes on from BRKX01000012.1 coordinate 40,185,550, forward strand.
ATTACTATAGTTCGACCAAGAATAATGGAATATACAAACTTTACAAAAATTAAGATTATCATAAATAAATAAATTATATTTACCAAGATTGAGTTTGACTTATGATTAAATTAACTAATTTGTATATTAATATATATCTTTTTACATTTTTTTTATTATTTATAAAATTTTGTATTTATGTGTTTTTATTTTAAAGGATAAAGAGAGCGACATCAAGGAGGTTAATGTTACTTAGGATGTTATCAACTATCGAGATCATGGGTAAATGTTTATTTATATTAATTACGTTATTTTAAGTCACATTTTCCTCTAATTTGGATATTTTGATTAACTTTTGTAGGGTGCTTGGAAATGAAGAACATAGATCAATTTTGGTGGAATGCACCTCGTACTCTTCTTTTGAACTATTAATTATCAAACTTTTACCGACCTTATTGTGAACTTTTATCGAACTATTTGTGTAACGAACTCTCGAGCTTTTAGTGAACTGTTTGTCGAACTTTTATCAAATTCTTTATCGAACTTTACTCGAACTCTTTATCGAGTTGATCTCGAGCCGAACTGAAATCGAACTCTTTATCGAGTCGATCTCGAGCCGAACTCGAATCGAACTCGAATAATTTTTTTTAATCAAATTGAATTCGAACAGGAAATCAAAGCTCGAGTCGAATTCGAATTCGAACTCGATCCCAATATAAATAAACGAATCCGAATTCGAACTTCAAGATATTCAACTCGATTCGGTTCATTTACAGCCCTAAATAGATATAAAGCTGTTAGACCGAATTTTTGAGTTGTAATTTTTATTCTAGCAATATTAGATTTTTCCTTTTGGAATAGATAGTCTGTATTGAATAAAGATCGGATATCAACTCAAAGAAAGAAAGTGGTTCAGCACGAAGAAGGAAGGTTCACTGATTCACGTCCCGAAACCCAAAATGGAGCTAGGTTTTCGGCGAGGCGCGGTGAAGTGGGCGGCGGCCATAGCCCTGATTCCGGAGCTGACTTTCTAGTTTTATCTCATTAATCAACATGAGTTATAAGCCATGATAGTTAAAATATTACGGTTGCTTATTATATTGAAGCATGCAATGGATGTTTATCATTTTATGTGATGTTTGCATGTTCGGTAATGGGATAAAATGAAACCTCAAATATAAATAACTAAGTGGGAAAGTTTCATACCAGAGTATGTAGAAAGGCTTGTAAACGATGGACCATTGTCTTCTTTGGATCGTGATAGGATACTATTCTCTGTCTCTGACCTAGTTACTGAGAGAATAAAGATCCACAGAGTTCGGGTTCTGAACTCATGTGATATTGGTGAACATATGTGTACGTTGTTTGTTACTTTGATTTATCAATGGGTGAGATCTTTTCGTAGATCGAATTTGATATCTTGGGTAATAATAATGTATACAAGATGTCTCGAGCAGTATGCATGAGCACCGTGTCCTGGTGTGCCAGGTTGATGATGTTCTCTTGAGGAAACACAAGTTAATGTTGAAACCCTATAGGTAGAATTTATTCCTTACATGGTAAAGCTTGTGTGGTACTACTCAAGGTTTTAGATGTTAATTAATTATAGCTGTCAGAGGCTGACATAATTAATTAATGAACATTATATCTTAAACACGGGGAATGGCTAGACTAAAGAAGAAAGCATATTCGTAAATATGCATTAAATTGGTAGGTCAGTTTTACTTCTTTAGTGGAATAAAAGTAAAACTTAATTTATTTAATTATATCCTAAGTTTATTGGATATTGGATATTAAATAAATTAGTGGGCCAATTTAATATTCTTCTAGATCACTGTTGTAGTCCAATTGACTGATAGTGGACTGGATATTGAACTTGAGATAGAGGCCCAAACCCAGTAGGGTTTCGGGAAGTAATTTTTGCCCACTTCCCTATAAAAGGGGAAGGGGGGGTGAAAATTTAAGTATAATAATCAGCCCCTCTTTGTCTCTCAAAGTTATCCACAAATTTCATAACCCTATCTAGTAGATTTCAGCCCACTCTGAATCTAGATACAGTCCGGGAATACAATAGAAGATCTTGGAGTAGAATACTGTGGTGGACAATTTTGAGGTGTTGGAGGCGCCAATTTTTGTATTTATTCAACAGCAAGATTTGATCTTTAATCTTGTCCTCAAACCGTCTGACAATTTTAAGTAATTCGGATCTCTGTCTTCCACTTTATTAGATTCGTTTTGCATGGTTTTGTGCTTGACGTGATAAACATGCATGTGACATAAAAATATGATTTGCATGGACATGGATTAATGAACAACCAAATGATCCTGCAGTGATTTAATTCGAAAAAACCCCAACGGTTATCATTCAAAAACAGAAGCCATACCCAAGGAACAATGACGTGCCTCCAACTACTATATATTGATCTATTTAGATCTGGCAAGCCACAAACTCCAAAGGGCAAAAGGTTTACACTCGTAATAGTTGTTGATTTCTCAAGATACACTTGGGTGGAGTTCTTAAGGAGTAAAGATGAAACTTATGCCAAGCTATCAGCACTGATCAGAAGGTTGCAAACTGAACAAAGAAAATCAGTTCAAAGGATTCAATCCGATAACGGAACTGAATTTGTAAATCAATAAATGGTTAGTTTCCTCAGTGAACTAGGAATAACCCATTAATACTTAGCTGTAAGAACTCCACAATAGAATGGTGTAGCTGAACGGTGAAATCGGACACTCAAAGAAGCAGCTCGAGCAATGGTAGCTGATGCGAACATAGCTCAGAACTACTGGGCTAAAGTAGCCAACACAACTTGCCACACTCAAAACCAGAGTGCCATCATCAGCTCACATGACAAAACACCTTATGAACTGTATAAGGGTCGTAAGCCTTCTATCTCATACTTTAAACTATTTGGCTATAAATGTTATATTCACAACAATGGCAAGACTCAACTGAAACCATCAGTGCCAAAGCTGATGAGGGAATATTTCTTGGATATAACTCTCCTCCTTCACAAGCTTATCGAGTGTTCAACATACGAACTCTTGTTGTGGAAATAACATGTCATGTGGTATTTGATGAATATCTGTTGAGTACAGGAACAAAGAAATAATTGATACATCAGTTCAAGTACTACCTAGTGAATTTGAAAACTCGCAGGACTATTTATTTAATTGAATGTTTAGGACAATTTATTTATTCATATTTAAGTGTTATTACAGTATATGTCTTGGATTGAATCCTTCTGTTAAGTTGACGTTGTTTCGATCTTTGCTTTCGCCTTATTGTTGGTCGTATCAGGTTCGAAAATTATGTTGATAGGATTAAGATTTGATATTATTTGATATATATCTTAATTTGCCTAATTTTAATATAGATAGATTTGAAAATAGAATTTTAAATTTGGAAGAATTTGAAGTGGATCGAATTTCCAGATTTATTTTTCTAGTAATTTTCGAAATATATGGGTTAAAATTGCATAAGGTAATTTTTTGATATATACAAATAATTATCAAAATCCAATTGTGATAATAATTTAATTTTGGATAGGTTTTGGAAGATTTTGAAGTGGATCAAATCTTCAAACCTTATCCTTAAAGATTTAGATTCTTATGGATAATATTTGGATTAGATTTTTGATTTATATCAAGATATCCAATTATTATTTAATTAGGGTGGTTTGAAAATATTAAATAAATTTGGTGGATAATTTTAAATAATTTTCAGATTTATTTTTGAGGTACTTTCGAAAACAGCTAGATTTAAATTGATGGATAATTATTTTAATTTTCAATTTTTATCTTGTTGATAATATCAAATTAATTAATTTAATTAATTGGAAAATTCGAATATTATTTAATATTCATGCATAGATATCATATGTTATTTTATGTGGATCATATTATATATGATTGTTGGATTTGTAGACTGTATTTGTTTGCAGGTTTACCAACTATCATGGCTCCTTTATTTTATGTGATGTATGTTTATGTTGAATGAATGTTTGGCCGTATGCCGGTTTGGCTACGTGATTTTAATACATGAGAAAATCCATAGATTAGGTCTAGGTTTTATTTTTATGTTGTTTTAATGTAATAGATATAAAGCTGTTAGACCGAGTTTTTGAGTTGTAATTTTTATTCTAGCAATATTAGATTTTTTTCTTTTGGAATACATAGTCTGTATTGAATAAATATCGGAGATCAACTCAAAGAAGGAAAGTGGTTCAGCACCAAGAAGGAAGGTTCACCGGTTCACGTCCCGAAACCTTAAATAGAGCTAGGTTTTCGGCGAGGCACGGTGAAGAGGGCGGCGATCCAGCCCTGTTTCCGGTGCTGACTTTCCTGTTTTATCTCATCAATCAACATGAGATATAAGCCATGATAGTTGGAATATTACTGTTGCTTATTATGTTGAAGCATGCAATGGTTGTTTATCATTTTATGTGATGTTTGCATGTTCGTTAATGGGATAAAATGAAACCTCAAACATATATAACTAAGTGGGAGAGATTCATACCAAAGTATGTAGAAATCTCATACGGTCTCCATTAAACTCTGGTTTAATTTAGAAGTGATGGGCATGCGCGTTGACATCGGTCTTCCTCCATATCGGATATGTCATATCACAGATTTCTCTAGAAATTAAATCTCCTGAATGGATAGCTATAGAACACTATTAGAACTAACTGACTCCTCTATCTGGAGCAGTTAAATTTGAATAGTGATCTTGGTGCGAAGATAATGGTGTGCACACTTAGATGTAATTTATTAATAAACGTCCATACGATCGTAGCTTATCAGTTAGATGATTACATGATCGTGTTTATTATCCTGCTATTAATTTGCTTGTTGTAAGGAAACTCAACTGTAGGTAAATAAAGGTTTACAACCAATTTAAAAATGAATTTTATAAACGTCCACACTATCATGACTTATAAAAGACATTTTTAAAGTGTCGGTGGAAAAGTATATAATTTTTGTGAGGTTTTCGATTATATACTATTTATCCTACAAGTTTTTGTGACTGTACTGCATGTTTTAATTTCAGTTATTTCATATCATCACTGGCACTCTCCAATCTGTCCTCAATCCTCAAAGAAAACAAACTTCTAGGTGAAAACTACAATGACTGGCTTCGTAACCTTAACCTAGTTCTTGTTGCTGAGGGACACAAGTTTGTGCTTGAAGAGGTTTGTTCTTCACAACCAGATGAGGGTTCTGACGAAGCCCAAAAGGTTGCATATGATAAGTGGGTTAGGTCTAATGAGATAGCGCGCTGTTACATTTTGGCATGTATGTGAAGTGTGTTGCAACATCAGCATGAGCCTATGATAACTGCTTATGATATCATGTACAACCTTAGGCAGCTATTTGGTCATCAGAACCGCTCAGCACGTCATTTGGTAATGAAGAAGCTAATGGATGTGAGAATGTCTGACTCCACACCTGTTAGGGATCATGTTCTCATGATGATGGGGTATTTATCTAAGATTGAGACCTTGGGTGGAGAGCTAGATGGCGATTCTAAAATCAACATTGTTCTTCATAGCTTGTCCTCGAAGTTTGAGCAGTTCAGGCTGAATTTTAACATGATTAAAAGGGATGTCAGCCTAACTGAACTGCTCATAGATCTTCATGCGGCTGAATTGCTCCAAAAGAGCGATCCTCAGGCCCACATAGCTGAAAGAGGCGCGTCTTCTTCTGGTGAAAAAAGGAAGAAGAGAAACGCCCCTCAGAAGGCTGCAGATGAGGCGCCTAAGGCAAAGAAGCCAAAGGCAAAGATTCCTCCCGAGGAGTTCAAGTCAAAGACTAAGTGCTTCAAGTGGGGTCAACCAGGTCACTGGAAGGCGGTGTGTCCTAACAAGAAGAAGAAGAGAGGTACATCTCACACTCTTGTTGTGGAAATATATTTAGCAACTTGTTCTACCCAGTCATGTGTAGTAGATACTAGAGCTACTGATCATGTTTGCATGTCTTTACAGAGGTTCCTGGTAAAAAGACAGCTGAGTGAGGATGAGATCACTATCTACATGGGCAATGCTACGAGAGTGGCGGCTGTTGCAGTGGGAGACGTTGTGTTACCTTTCAGTAGTGATAGAACTTTGGTTTTGAAAGATTGTCCTTATGTGCCTGGTTTTAGGAGAAACTTGGTTTCAGTTTCTAAATTGATTATGGATGGATATTCTGTTTCTTTTGATAACAAAGTAGTTATCTTTAGTGATAAACATTTTATCTGTTCTGGCACATTGGATGGACACTTATACTTTCTTAAACCAATTGAAAACACTGCGTAAAGACAACTATTGAATACATCAATCTTAAACCCTAACAAGAGAAAAGAACCTTCAGACTAGAATCAAACCTATCTTTGGCATCTAAGACTAGGTCATATTAACTGATGTAACCTGGACAAATTATACAGGATACGAGAACGCGCGAAAGATTTCTAGAATTGAACAGGCCAACTAAGGAAGGATTCAACCCTATTCTAAGACTCAAATAACTCGAAATAATCTAGATTAAGGAAAATAACAACTCAAAACAATATTATAGACGAACTAGACCTAATTACGACACTTAGACAATGACACAAAATTAGAAAACAAATCCAACGAAAAAGGGCTGTTTTAGGACATCTATTATGGCTGGAAAAATGAGGTGTTTTGGTTTGGAAATATGGTGAAGAAAGGCTAGGGAAGATAGGATGTGATAATGATTAGAATAACTTACGGAAAACGGCGTAAAAGGCTAATACGGATGAGAAATCGAACTCGAACTTGGATGATCGACACACGATCTGAACTTGGCGGCTTAGGACAGTTGTGGACCTTGATGAAGGGTTGGAAGGGGTAGAAGATGAAGGCGTTGATGGTTGTGTGTTGAATTACAACCCGATTAATCCCCGGCGTATCTTGTACGATGAAAACGAATCTCTAAGTTGTTCTTCGTATTGAGTTCACCCTAATTCTTCGTATGAATTAGAACATTCCCTTGGAATTAAGACTCAAAGTTTTCTAGGCTTCAAGAATGATAATTTTTGAGGAAAACAATCAAAAGCTTTAAACGGTTGATACACAAATTGAATGCAAAAGCAATTTTAATCAATAATGTCTGAAATATCAAAGTAACATGGTTCCCCTATTTATAGGGCCTATTATGCACGAAAATAACTAATAAAAAGGCCTAAAAATCTGATCCAAAAGGATCTCTAACTATACTAGAGAAATACCTAAACTAGAATTCTATTCAAGGTTGGAAATTGCCTTAAATACAATTCTAGTCAAACCTATACCATTATGAACGGAAATTATCATCAAAATATTAAATAAATCTGATCCACTATAGTCTTAAATTAAATAAAATAAATTCTATAGTCTAGATAAAATTCAACCCCTAATTAAATAAATCAAGGGCCGATTTCTTCACACTTGCACACGTCCACTTTGGATCTTCATCTTCAACTCTTCAAGTTATATTCTCCATGGTATGATCTTGATCTTCATTAGTTAATAAATTAACTAAAATATGGCTGCACTTTGCATCTTCTAATTCCTCGAACTTCTTGCGAATCAACACTTGGAAATATCCTTGTAATTTCTTCGCTCGAAGTCACATCATTGGACCTTTGAATTACAGCTCGGGTTCAAGGCCTTCAATGCTTTGCATGGCTTCATCATTTCCCCCCCTGCTGAAGAGAATTCATCCTCAAATTTGGATCATCGTCTTGATCGAACTCATCTGTAACAAACCGAGATAAATCAGCAACATTGAAAGTTGAAGAACATTTATACTTACCAGGAAGATCAATACGGTAAGCATTGTCGTTTACACAACTCAAAACTATGAAGGGACCGTCTCCACATGGTGACAACTTGGACTTCCTCAGATTCGAAAACCGTCCGGGACTCAGATGAATCCAAATGCGATCTCGGGGTTGAAATATCACTTGCTTTCATCGTACGTTTCTAGATTCGGCCGTGTGCTTCCCTTTGTGCTCAATGTGAGCACGTACTCTCTCATGCATCTCCTTAACTTGCTCAGCTCATCTCAAACCTTTAACACTTGTTAGATGCTCAACAGGTAAAGGTAACAAATCAGTAGGAGTTAACAGATTAAATCCATAAACAACCTCAAAATGAGACATATTAGTAGAAGAATTTACCACACGATTATATGCAAATTCAGCGTAAGGTAAACACTCTTCCCAAGACTTCAGATTATTTTTAATTAAAGATCTAAATAGTGTGCCTAAAGTGCGATTCATAACATCAGTTTGACCATCGGTTTGTGGATGACATGCAGTAGAAAACAATAGCTTAGTCCCTAATTTTCCCCACAAAACTCTCCAAAAATGTGCTAAGAACTTGGAATCCCTATCACTAACAATAGTTTTAGGAATACCATGCAATCTAATTACATGCACAAAGAACAGATTGGCAATATGCACAACATCATAAGTTTTTCTACATGCAATGAAATGCGCCATTTTAGAAAAATGATCAACAACTACAAACACAGAATCCTTACCTGATCTAGACCTAGGTAAACCTAAGATAAAATCCATAGACAAATCAATCCAAGGTGAACTAGGGGTGGGCAGGGGCGTGTATAAACCAAACGGATGTGAAGTAGACTTAGACCTATGGCAAGTAACACATCTACTACACACATGCTCAACATCTCTTCTCATATACGGCTAATAAAAATGCTCATGCAACATGCTTAATGTTTGATTCATACCAAAGTGACCCATTAAACCTCCCGTTGTCGATTCTAACACAAGTAGTTCATGCATAGAACAACTAGGAATGCATAACTGAGATCCATGAAATAAAAATCCATCATGCACATAAAACCCATCAAAAGGCTTACAATTTTTCAAACACTCATCAAAAATCGAAGCAAAGAATGGATCACATGCATATAGACTCTTAATCAACTCAAAACCAAGCATTCTAGCATATATCAAATTCAGCAACGTGTACCGTCTAGACAGGGCATCAGCTACAACATTCTCTTCTCCTTTCTTGTATTTGATAACGTACGGGAAGGACTCGATGAACTCGACCCATCTCGTATGTCTCTTATTCAGATTTTGCTGCCCTTTCAAATGCTTTAAGCTCTCATGGTACGTGTGAATCACGAACTCCTTTGGCCACAGATAATGCTGCCATGTCTCCAATGATCTTTTCAATGCGTACAATTCTTTATCATAGGTGGAATAGCGCAGAGCTGCACCATTTAATATCTCACTGAAGTAGGAGACTAGATGCCGTTCCTGCATCAAAACAGCACCAATACCTATCTCGGAGGCATCACATTCAATCTTGAAAACCTTATCAAAATCAGGTAAATACAAAATAGGTGCATGACATAAAAGATGCTTCTAACGTGTAAATGCTTCATGATGTGCTTTACCCCATTCAAACTTACGATCCTTCTTACTTAGCTCAGTAAGAGGGCCGACAATGCTAGAAAAATCACGCACAAAGCGATGATTAAATCCGGCAAGGCCGTGAAAGGATCGAACCTCCGTGGCTGACTTGGGCATTAGCCATTCTTCAATCGCTTTGATTTTAGAACGGTCAACCTCAATACCACGTATATTCACAACAAAACCAAGAAATATAACTTCATCTAAACAAAAAGAACATTTAGGCAAATTTTCATATAACTTGGTTGATCTCTGAATATCAAAAACGCGCCTAAGGTGTGCTAGGTGCGCCTGTGCATCATGACTGTATATCAGGATATCATCAAAGTACACAACTATAAATTTCCCAATCACATCACGCAAAACATGGTTCATTAATCTCATAAAAGTGCTTGATGCATTAGTGAGACCAAAAGGCATAACTAACCACTCATATAAACCATGCTTAGTCTTAAAAGTTGTTTTCCACTCATCCCCTTCATGCATTCTAACTTGGAAATAACAAGAACGTAAATCAATTTTAGAAAAGACTTTAGAACCAGATAATTCATCAAGCATATCATCTAATCTAGGGATAGTGAATTGATACTTCACTGTTATTTTGTTGATGGCACGGCAGTCTATGCACATTCTCCACTCATTGTTCTTCTTCGGCACTAGAATGACTGGAACTGCGCAGGGGCTCATCGACTCTCGAATCTGTTTCTTCTTAAGCAGCTCTTTCACTTGTCTATCAATTTCCTTGGTCTCTTCAAGAGACGTCCGGTATGCTGGCCGATTTGGCAAGACGGCATTGGGCTGAAAATTAATCTAGTGCTCGATCCCATGAACTGGAGGTAATCTACTTGGAATCTCTTCCGGGAACACATCCGTGAACTCCTCCATAAGTGGTTGCACAACACTAGGCAAAGAAACATCATTAATAGCACTGCTCTTATAAGATAGAAGAACAAAAGGTAAACCTACTTTTAATGTTTTTTCTACGCCTTTCACTGAAATAAACAAGCTACGGTTTTAATCTTTCTTTGTAGCTGATCCAGACGAATTCCCATGCACAAGTGAATCATTGGAGGATGGTTTAGGGGCTGAAGAAGTAGGAGTGGTGGCCTTCTTGGGGGTCTCAGTCGAAGGGGTGCCGTTGGCGGCAATGCTACGGCCTCTTTTGCTCTCTCAGCTCTAAACCTCTCTTGCATAATTCTCTGATCCTCTGCAATGGCTTTAGGGGACAGCAGCTTTAGTATAGTAGTTCGTCCATCTCTCTTCACGCTATACATGTTTGAAAAGCCATCATAAACCGTCTGTATGTCAAACTGCCATGGTGTACCTAACAATATATGTGCTGCATCCATAGGAATAACATCGTAAACAATAGAGTTAGAAAATCGACCAATAGAGAATGAGATACTTACCTGAGCCGTTACTTTGATCTCTCCTCGATCCGTAAGCCACTGCAACTTGTATGACTTTAGATGCTTGATGGTGGTCAGCGCCAATTTATCAACTACATACTGGCTCATGGCGTTGATGTTGGTTTTGTATACTAGAAGACCTGTCTTTTGTATACATTATTAATAATGGTTTTATGATGATATAGAATGAATACAATTGCAGTCACTGTTTGCATTTAAATTATTATATTTACATGCATGTTCACTATACTTACATTGTAGATGATATGGTGTGGGTAAACACATGGTTAGATCATATCATCGGTTCCTTGTAATGTATTAAAAGGCTCACGGTCTAGATGGCACTGAACCTATTATCGGTACACCGTAGAATAATCTGATAGTTAGTTTGTCTTGACTAACTGATTATTCTAATACACGGTCAAGTGTATTGAGGAGGATCTACTTAGGATTCTATTCTCTATTCTGACCTTAGATGAGAGAATAAGAATCCACAGAGTTCGGGTTCTTAACCCCTATGTGTTGGCAAACATATATGTGTAGTGTTTGCAGCTTTGATTTATCAAAGGGTGAGATTCTTTCATAAGGATCAATAATCTCAATATCTTGGGTTGTGACATTTACACTTATGATGGGTTGTGCAATATGTAGGGGCACCGTGTCCTGGTGCACCAGTTTGATGGTGTCCCCTTGAGGAAATACAAGTTCATGCTGAAACCCTGCAGGTGGAATTTATTCCGTGCATCAGTAAAGCTTGTGTGGTACTACTCAAGGATAAGATATTAATTAATTATAGCTGTCAGAAGCTTACATAATTAATTAATGGGCATTATATCTTAAACACGGGGAATGGCTGGACTAAAGGAGAAAGCATATTCAGAAATATGTATATAATTGGTAGGTCAGTATTATTTCTTTAGTGGAATAAAAATAATTCTTAATTTATTTAATAATATCCTAAGTTTATTGGATATGGGAAATTAAATAAATTAGCAGACCAATTTAATATTCTTCTAGATCCCTGTTGTAGCCTAATATGACTTTAATGGACTGGAGATAGAAAAAGAGATAGAGGCCCAAACCCAGTAGGGTTTGGACACTGAAATTTTGCCCACCCCCTTATATATAAGGTGGTGGGGGACGAAATTTTAAGCATATAGATCAGCTCCTCTTGTGTTCTCTTTATCTCCACAGATTCCATACCGATCTAGTAGATTTCAGCCCACCCTGAAACTAGATTCAGTCCGGGAATACAACAGAAGATCAAAGAGTGGAATATCACTGTGGGGTGCCGTTTTTCATACATACAACAACAAGATTAGACCTTTAATCTTGTCCTCCACCCGTCGTTTAATTTGTAAGTTGTTTTTCGATTTCTATGTTTCCGCTTTAGTAGAATCGATTAAAACGGCTATGCATGTTAATTAAACTCGGTTAATTAAAACATATGAGATGCATGAATTTATGATCTACATGACATTAGGATTAATGAACATCCAATTAGATCCTGCGGTGGTTCAATTCGAAAAAACCCGAACAACTGGTATCAGAGCGGGTTTTGGCACTGTTCTAGATTTAATCCTAGGATAAATTCGAGATACATGTTTAAATTTGATGATAAATTTATGGTGCTTAAATTTTCAGATTTAAATGTATATGTATTTCGACTTTTTGTGTGTTTAAACTTGGATGAATTTTTGATGTATTTCAAAAATTCTAGTTTTGGAAAACACTGTGATTTTCGATCCATACCTAATTACATTTTGAATGGTTTTTGATGTTGTCAAAATTTCCAGATTTAATTAGTGTAGGTTTCGAAATTTTATAGATTCAAATTCGGATGCAATTTTGATCTTAATCGAAAATTCGAATTTGTGTTAATCTATGTAATTTTCGTTCATAGAATTATTAGATTTGGAATAGATTTTTGTTAAGTCAAAATTTCCAGATTTAATAGGCTTAATTTCGAAAATTTTGAGCATCAAATTTTCAAAAATTTGATGTCTTAAGTTCCCTAATTTTTGGTGTTAAATTTTCGATCATGTTAGATAAAATTGGAGAAGTTTTTGATGAAAATCAAATTTTCAGATTTATCTAGTATGTGGTTTCGAAAATTTGGGTGTTGGATTTAGATTTGATGTTATTTGATGTATGTCTTAATTTACCTAATTTAATCTAGATAGTTTTGAAATTATAATTTTAAATTTGGAAGAATTTGAAGTGGATCAAATTTCCAGATTTAATTTATGGATATTTTCGAAAACTATGGGTTTAAAATTGGATAAGGTAATTTTGGATATATACAAATAATTATCAAAATCCAATTGTGATAAGATTTTAAATTTGGATAAGTTTTGGAAGATTTTGGATTGGAATCAAATCTCCAAACTTTATCCTTGAAGATTTAGATTCTTATGGATAATATTTGGATTAGCTTTTTGATTTATATCAATATATCCAATTATTATTTAATTAGGGTGGCTAGAAAATATTAAATAAATTTGGTGGATAATTTTAAATAATTTTCAGATTTATTTTAGTAATATTTTTGAAAAAATACAAGTTATAAATTGGTGGATAATTATTTTAATTTCCAATTTTTATCTTGTGGATAATATCGAATTAAATAATTTTTATTAATTGAAAAATTCGAATATTATTTAATATGTCATGTTTGGATATCATATGTTATTTTATGCTAATCATGTAATTGTGATTGTTGGATTTGTAGACTAACTTGTTTGCAGGGTTACCGACTATCATGGCTCCTTAATTATGTGATGTATGTTTTAATTTATGTTGAATGTATGATGGGCCGTATGCCGGTTTGGCTACGTGATTTTAATCCATGAGAAAATCCATGGATTAGGTCTAGCTTTTATTTTATGTAGTTTTAATGTAATAGAAATAAAACTGTTAGACCAAGTCATTGAGTTGTAATTTTATTCTAGATATATTAGTTTTTTCCTTTAAGGAATAGATATTCTATATTGAATAAAGTTTGAAGATCAACTCAAAGAAGGAGAGTAGTACAGCTCAAGAAAGGAAGTATCACTGATTCACGTCCCGAAATCCTAATTGGAGTTAGAATTTTCGGCGAGGCGCAACGATGAGGGCGGCGGCCATGCCCGAGGTTCCGGAGCTGACTTTCCAGTTTTATCTCATTCAGCAACATGAGATATAAGGCATGATAGTTGGTTTTTATTATTATTGCTTATTATGTTGTTTGAAGCATGCAATGGTGTTTTATCATTTTATGTGATGTTTGCATGTTTTACAATGGGATAAAATGAAACCTCAATCTTAAATAACTAAGTGGGAGAGATTCATACCAAAGTATGTAGAAATCTCAAACGGTCTCCATTAATCTGGTTTAATTGAGATGTGATTGACATGCGAGTTGATAATAGGTCTTCCTCCATAACGGATGTGTCATATCGCTGTTATCTCTAGAAATTAAACTTCTTTATCAAGGTAGCTGTAGAACACTATTAGAACAAACTGACTCCTCCAACTGGAGCAGGGAGTTCGAAATAGTGGACTTGGTGCTAAGATGATGGTGTTCACACTTAGGTGTAATTTATTAATAAACGTCCACACTAACGTGGCTTATTAATTTGAAGGTTACACGACCGTGGTTATTTCCGACTATTAATTTACTTGTCATAAGGAAATTTGACTGGAGGTAAATTAAAGGTATTTTTACCTGTTTAAGGATGAATTTTATAAACGTCCACACTAACATGACTTATAAGAAACATTTTCAAAATGTCGGTGGATTACATATAATTTTTTGAGGTATACGATTATATGTGAGTATCCTAAAGTTTGTGACTGTACTGCATGTTTACTTTTCAGTTATTCTATATCATCATGGCACTCTCCAACCTGTCCACTATTCACAAAGAAAACAAGTTAATTGATGAAAATTACAATGACTGGATTCGAAACCTTAATCTTGTTCTCACTGCGGAAGGACACAAATTCGTACTTGAAGAAGTATGTCCTCAGAAGCCAGATGAGGGTTCTGACGAAGCCCAAAAGGTTGCATATGATAAGTGGGTTAGGTCCAATGAGATAGCGCGCTGTTACATTCTGGCATCTATGTCGAATGTGTTGCAACATCAGGATGAACCTATGAAAACCGCTTATGATATCATGTACAACCTTAGGCAGCTCTTCGGTCATCAGAACCGCTCGGCACGCTATTTGGCAATGAAGAAGCTAATGCATGCGAGAATGTCTGACTCCACACCTATTAGGGATCACGTTCTCACGATGATGGGGTATCTGGCTCAGATCGAGACCTTGGGTGGAGAGCTGGATGGCGATTCTCAAATCGACATTGTTCTTCATAGCCTGTCCTCGAGGTTTGAGCAGTTCAGGCTGAACTTTTACATGATTAAAAAGGATGTCAGCCTGACTGAACTGCTCATGGATCTTCAGGCAGCTGAGTTACTTCAAAAAAGAAATCCGGAGGCACACCTAGCTGAAAATAGGGTGTCTTCTTCCGGTACTAAAAGGAAGAAGAAGAACGCACCCAAGAAAGCTGCAGAGGGGGCGCCTAAGGTGAAGAAGTCTAAGACTAAGATTTCTCCCAAGGAATTTAAGTCAAAGACAAAGTGTTTCAAGTGCGGCCAGCCAGGTCACTGGAAGGCGGATTGTCCTAACAAGAAAAAGAAGAAGGGTACATCTCAATCTCTCGTCGTTGAAACATGTTTAGCTACTTGTTCTACTCAGTCATGGGTAGTAGATCAGCTCCTCTTGTGTTCTCTTTATCTCCACAGATTCCATACCGATCTAGTAGATTTCAGCCCACCCTGAAACTAGATTCAGTCCGAGAATACAACAGAAGATCAAGGAGTGGAATATCACTGTGGGGCGCCCTTTTTCATACATACAACAATAAGATTAGACCTTTAATCTTGTCCTCCACCCGTCGTTTAATTTGTAAGTTGTTTTTCGATTTCTATGTTTCCGCTTTAGTAGAATCGATTAAACTGGCTATGCATGTTAATTAAACTCGGTTAATTAAAACATATGAGATGCATGAATTTATGATCTACATGACATTAGGATTAATGAACATCCAATTAGATCCTGCGGTGGTTCAATTCGAAAAAACCCCAACAGTTGATCACACTCCCACTGTCTATTATCATCGGGTAGGTCTGGTCTTGGATAGTAACACATGTGAAAAAATGTTCTCACGTTGATCTGGTTGCTCTTCTTCACGATTGATGCTCAGACTGCGTATAGACACAAGACTAACATGAAGAAGCTCGGGTTCCTCTTCATCCAAGTCTACTGGGGGCGTCTCTAGCTTCTTTTTAGCATCAAATGCAGGCTGGTCCTCGTCCTCACTGGCTGACTCGATCTCATTCTGTTCGTTGATGAATAGAACACGTCGATTCGGACACTGTTTCTGAAAGTGGCCCCAACCTTGGCCCTTATGGCACTGGATGTCTCTAGCTCAATTCTGGTTAGCACTAGGTACTGGGCTGGGTGGATTGGGACGTGTGTAGGTTGGCCTGGACGTTGGTACTGGTATAGACTCGAGTCTACGACTGGGCTGCGGTGTAGAACGGTCGAAACGCCGCTCGGGCGGTCCGGACTGACCTCGGGGTCATGTAGGCTTAGTAGAAGGGGTAGAAGATGATGTGGAATTCGTATGTTTGTTCTATAGGGGTCGAACAGGGGCTGAACTGTGGTGCGATCTCCGTTGGTCCTCTCTGGGCTGTCTCTCCACAATTGGTGCGTAATGCACCATCTCTTCTATACTTGTGAAGTTCTTGAGTTCAACTTCACATACAATGTCAGGATTCATCCCTTCAATATACCGAATGATGGTAGCATTTAAGGTCTCTTATTTCCCAACTCTGTTTAGGGCGGTCTCAAGCTCCTTGTGGTATTCTTCAACTAATCATGTCCCTTGCTTGATCTGGTTGAGCTTCTTCTCGAGCTCTCTCTAATAGTGCACAGGAATGAATCTGCCACGTAGAAATCCTTTCATCTCTTCCCAAGTATCGATGGGTGGATATCTCTCATATCGGCGTCACTCCTGCTGCATCTCCCATCATGAGGCTGCATAGCCTTTAAACTCTAACGAGGCTAACTTGACCTTCTTCTATTCAGGAAAGTCATAGCAGTCAAAAATCTTCTCAACCTTACATTCCCAATCCAAGTACAGATCGGGATCATGAAGGCCTTCAAACTCTGGGATGCTTGTTTTGATGTTGTTCAACAAGTTGTCGGGATCTGCACGTCGGGGTACTTGTCTGTAGGACAGACGTGGTTGGTCACGTCTCTGATATGGATCGTACTCAGCCTCTAACTCCTCTACATAGTAACCATAGTCTTCTTCAGCCTTATGATCATAGTGATCGTTAAACTGCACTTGAGGTTAGCGACGCCGAGCTTGTGGTGCTCTAGCATTCGCTTTGGTTGGCTCGACTACATAAACTTCTAGCTGACGAGCTGCTTCAGGCTGATGAACTACTTCTGGCTATCGAGCTTCTTCAAGCTGACGAGCTGCTCCTTCTGGCTGGACAGGTTGACCTTGAACTGGTGGTGGTACAGGAATTCGAGCAGCAATAAGCTTGAGTTGTGCCATCATCTTGGCCAACGAACTATCTAGCTTATGTTCCAGTTCTTGATGGTGGTACGGGGCATCTCATGGTTGTGGCATCGAAGAAGCTATGTCTGTATGAGAACTAGATGAAACGGGTGCCTTATCATGCATCTTATTATAACCGTCTCTGGATTCCATGTGTACCTGCAAAGAATGAACAAACGTGAAAGAAAAACAAGGTGTAAGACCTCACAATTCCTCACAATCACTTGTGTTTTCTCTCTGTATTTTACCACTCGTGTATACTCTCAAGTATGTAGTGGTGCTCGTGTGATAGGTGTATATATAGTGGTGTTAATCGACTCTTCCGTTGCTTGAGATCGGCTTCTCTTGAACTTCTGGGGTGATTTCACCTTGAAGCTGATGGAACTTGGCCAAAAAATTACTTATGTCACAGCAAATATATGAGTTTGGTTCCTCTCATCGAGACGTTTCCGGAATGGTATGGTGGAGAAAAATCAGAGCTCGGAAGCATAAATAGTAGGGAGAAGATGGAAAACCGGAAAACCGGGTGTTTTAGGGTAAAAGGAAGGAAATGAAGGAAAGAAAAGAAGTAGGAAGGAAGAAAATGATTTGGATATGTGTACCACTAGTGTGACACAATCTAAATACCTTAATTAGACTAGACTCTAAATGGAAGATACCAAATTAAAATGCAACTCAATTGGAAATTACCAACTAAAGAACTATACTATAATGAAAGTTCCCAAAACTAAAATAAGGCTCACAAGGGAGTTACCAACTATGACTAGAACTAAAAGGAAAGAACTAAAAATAAAATTGAACTCAAAAGGTAATTCAAAAATTAAATTGGATTTTCTTTTTTTTTTTCTTTTTTTTTTCCGATTTTCTCTTCCTTTTTTTTATCCGATTTTTTTTTTGGATTCGGTCTCTCTTTTTTTTTTACCGTAACCTTTTTTTTTTACTTTCAATTTTTTTCAATGAACTAACTATTACAACTCGATAGACACGTCAATTGACACATAAGCAATAAATTGATACGTAGGATTGAACCACGACCAGCAGAGCTGACGTGGCTCTGATGCCAAAATTTATGATGTAATCCAGATAAATTGTACCGGATACGAGAACGCGCGGAAGACTTCTAGAATCGAACACGCCAACTAAGGAAGGATTCAACCCTACTCTAAGACTCAAATAACTCGAAATAATCTGGATTAAGCAAAATGACAACTCAAAACAATATTAAAGACGAACTAGACCTAATTACGGTACTTAGACAATGACATAAAATTAGAACACAAATCCAACGAAAAAGGGCTGTTTTAGGACGTCTATTATGGCTGGAAAAATGAGGTGTTTTGGTTTGGAAATATGGTGAAGAAAGGCTAGGGAAGATAGGATATGATAATGCTTAGAATAACTTACGGAAAACGGCGTAGAAGGCGAATACGGATGAGAAATCGAACTCGAACTTGGATGATCGACACACGATCTGAACTTGGCAGATTAGGACATTTGTGGACGTTGATGAAGGGTTGGGAGGCGTCGAAGATAAAGGCGTTGATGGTTGTGTGTTGAATTACAACCTGATTAATCCCCGGCGTATCTTGTACAATGAAAATGAATCTCTAAGTTGTTCTTCATAGCGACTTCACCCTAATTCTTCATATGAGTTAGAACGTTCCCTTGGAATTAAGACTCAAAGTTTTCTAGGCTTCAAGAATGATAATTTTCGAGGAAAACAATCAAAAGCTTTAAACGGTTGAGACACAAATTGAATGCAAAAGCTATTTTAATCAATAATGTCTGAAATATCAAAGTAACATGGTTCCCCTATTTATAGGGACTATTATGCACCAAAATAACTAATAAAAAGGCCTAAAAATCTTATCCAAAAGGATCTCTAACTATACTATAGAAATACCTAAACTAGAATTCTATTCGAGGTTGAAAATTGCCTTAAATACAATTCTAGTCAAACCTATATTATTATGAACGAAAATTATCATCAAAATATTAAATAAAACTGATCCACTATAGTCTTAAATTAAATAAAATAAATACTATAGTCTAGATAAAATTCAACCCCTAATTAAATAAATCAAGGGCCGAGTTCTTCACACTTGCACACATCCACTGTGGATCTTCATCTTCAACTCTTCAAGTTATATTCTCCATGGTATGATCTTGATCTTCATTAGTTAATAAATTAAATAAAATATGGCTGCACTTTGCATCTTCTAATTCCTCGAACATCTTGCGAATCAACACTTGGAAATATCCTTGTAATTTCTTCGCTCGAAGTCTCGTCATTGGACCTTTGAATTACAGCTCCGGTTCAAGGCCTTCAATGCCTTGCATGGCTTCATCATTAACGTTAAGAGGATACAAAGGCTTGGACCATTGTCTTCTTTGGTACTGGAATCATTTCCTTTGTGTGAATCCTGTTTGGAAGGTAAAATGACCAAGCATCCTTTCCAGTCAGAAGGAAATAGATCCGAAGGGCTATTAGATTTGATTCACTCTGACCTGTGCTGTACTATGTCAGTTCAAGCTCGAGGAGGGTTCGAGTATTTCATCACTCTCATTGATGATTACTCTAGATACGGTTATATCTACCTGTTGCGTCACAAGTCTGAATACTTTGAGAAATTCAAAGAGTTTAAGGCGGAAGCGGAGAAACCAACAAGCAGAAGTATCAAGTTACTACGTTCTGATCGTGGTGGCGAGTACCTTTCAAGCAAATTTAGGGATTACATGGCAGAGAATGTGATTACATCCCAGTTGACTGCGCTTGGAACACCACAGCAGAATGGCGTGGCGTAAACAAGGAATCGTACACTCACTATAAGAAACGCGTTCATACACCACGGTTAAAAACCATGGTATATGACAATCCAAAACCGTGGTGCGAAAAGGCGTCGTGATTGAGCACGCTCAAAGACCACAGTTTTTAACCGTGGTCAATTTACCACGGTGTTGGTAGAACTGTGGTAAAATTACCACGGTTATTATAAAATCGTGGTGAATTAACCACGGTTAGGTTAAAACCGTGGTAAAGTAACCACGGTTTTGTTAAAAACCATGGTAAATTTACCACGGTTTTAAGATTAATCGTGGTTGATTTACCAGGGTTTTATCAAAACCGTGGTGAATTTACCACGGTTTTAATCCAACTGTGGTAATTTTTTATTTTTTTTTTTTATATATATATTTTTTTATTTTTATGTCGTTACTTAATAATCTATATGTGCAATCACAACCACCCAAAAGACAGAGATTTATCCAAAACCATTTTATATTAAATCAATATCCAAAATACATAGTCTAACCAAAATATGTAAAATTCACTATTACAGAGATTCGATTACTTGTTTAAAACTACCCCATAATAAGTCCAAAGTTCTATTACATAAATCTTACTAATTTTAATAGGTAGCACCGATGACGTTGGAGAGACAAAGGGGCCAAGTAGTGCTCATAACAACCTGCCACATGCTATAAGAAAATTAATTAATTCCAAACATTGAAAATAGTAACACATTAATTACAACATGTGTGAACTGACATTAGGTTGATATCTCTATAATTAAGACTATTATTAATTAAATTTATCTATACTTGAGTTCGGTTAAAGTAATAGGACAATTTATATAAATCTTTTGAAAGATATAATGACTATAAAATCAAAAATACCTTGCATGCATACCGATCTTATTTACCCACAAAAGCTTTGACAAGTTAAGCTACATTTAGATTTGGGAGTAGGTTGTTACGTTTCAAAATGAGATGCAATTCCAAAATGATCTGTCCATATCACAACCACCCATAAGAAAATAGATAGAATTCCAATTATATGTGCCAACACTGGAGTGAGGACATAGCTGCAATAGCATGAAGTATGAATTAGCATTGAGTTAGTACAGTGATAATGATATAAATGTAGTCCAGAACTAGCTTTAAGTAGTTTAAAGAGATGGAGAGTGAAGTGAATTTGGTGGGTTAAGCAATGCAATGAATACCACTTTCATTTAGTGACAGCAGAACTAATTAATTTAGTGAGTTGTTCGTTTAATTCTATTTTGCTTAAAAAAGAATTTAATACCATATGACAATTAAAATGAAATGTTGACATATTTATAACCATCTCCTCAAATAATATTTCTTAGAAAGTCAGCCATAAAAAACTATCAGAGTAAGTACTATTTACTTGTTTGATCAACGGAAATATGCTTTTAATTATTACGGTGAAGAGCAGAAATTAGCCCAACTAGTTTTCCTTTTTATGCCTAAGAATTCATTGGAACTCAAAAGGCATTAACATGGGGAAGCATGCTTAGAAACTAGAAACAACAGGACAATTTGTTGCACTTAAAGATTAGATAAGTTTAGGACTACTACATCATCTCTCAGTAGCTGAAGTAACTTTAGCCTGTATCATGGACTTGGGTGCACGAATTGCACCTACTGACCCTGTGATGGTGACTTTCCTGCAAGAAGAAGCAGGTACGAAGATATTGATTCATTATTACATACTCACTAACAAACATTGAAAAGACACAAAGCATTTAATCCACCCATACCTATCTGATGTCCCAGAAATGAAATCACCCATATTCAAATATTTTTATCTGAGCTCCACTAAGCTGCATAGCAAGAAGGAAAACAGTAGGCACCCAAATAGAGAAAACACAATAAATGGAAACTGATATGTCTACCTGATTGATCTCCATAATATTCCTTCCACCACGTCCCACAACTAGTCCAATATGTTCATCTACAACTCCGATAGTCACAGAACTACTTATATCTTCCTGCAGTAGCACATTTCAAGCACCACTTGAGTCACATAAACTGAATTATCAGAAAAATTTTGGTGTGTCGTTTCCACCAAAAATAAAAGATCCGACAGCAGTCGGTTTGCCCAAGCTGCACAGTACAGTGGCGAGCGAGATCGTCTCTCAAAGGACCGGCGAGAATTATTCTATACTTCCAATCTGCAGAAACCAACTTTACAAGGGGGGAAATTCATGGGTATAAACTGTAGTGCATGAAAATAATTAAATAACAAGAAATTAAAATACACACACAAGCAACGGGTTTAAACAAATAATTAGAAATATTCCGGATATCAACTACTCCACTCTGGCACAATTATACTGATCCTCGATTCAAGAATACAATTAATTATCACATGTAAATCAGTTGCGGATGCCGAAGACAATTACTGACACATCCCTATTTCTCCGTATTTTCTCGAATGGCAGGAAGACACTTCACCACACATTTTCTCTAATCAACTAACAACCCAAAAGAGACACTCTTATAGATTTAATTAGCCGATTGCTTTATGCTCGACAGAAATCCGATTCTAATCTAGCGAACTCTGACACAGGATCACCGAACCAGATTATTATCCCCACAGTATTAGCTACTGATTTTACCACTAATTAATCCTAAACCATGATTACGTATGGCCGAATTAATTGGCTAGTGATTAATTCCTATACTCCGAATATTCGCGACTACTCGGTTTAATCGAAACAATCACGACTCGACTTACGGAGGATAATAAATACACATGTATGAATTAATCGAGAAAAAATGTTTAGATCTCACAGATTTAATTGGCCAGAGCTTCATAAGTTGATCCCAGAATGGAAGCGAGTCTAGCTCGAATTCATAATCAGAACTGAACTTCAAATTATTGTTTTAGTAGCAACGATGAAAGGAATGAAAATAGAAGAATAAAAATATGTTCTCCGCGTCTCTCTGTTCTCTGCGTTTTCTTACTGCTGTGTTGCGTTCATATGGATGGATAAATCCTAATCTATGTTAATATCCTTAAATAAAATAGTATCCAACATGGAAATAAATCTTCTATATCTAGACTAGGAAGTTTCCAAGGATAGGACTCTTTTTAGGCTATGAAGATCATAAATCCGCGTCTAGAACTTGGGCTGGATCAGATTTTCGCACAAAACAGGCCCAAGTCGCGCACAACTTCAGTTTTGGAATTTTCTCGGCCATGCCTCTGGCGGCTTGCCCAAACGGCCTGTATTACGAGCTGCTTGCTTGCATTCTTCAAAAGATGGAGCATTTCTTCACTTCATTCCTTCCACCTGCACATCTCCTAAAAACACATCAAATCTTTCCTAAACATGCAATGAACGAGTGGTTAAGGCATGAAATAGCATAGATGAGAACAATTAGAATAAGCCCGATCAAACCCCCCCACACTTAGACAATGCTCGTCCTCGAGCATATGTAAACAAAGAACATACTCTAAAAATAAAAACAGAAAATGACACGTCAAGTACCGGCTGCCTTAAACTGAACACACTCAAAGTTAGGATTACAACACAACCATCCACAATCCACTAATCCTTCTCTTATTTCATGAAACTATACACATGCTCTTCATTCAAGTAAAAAACGTGCAACTCAATCCTGCCTCACCAAGGTTCGCTCAATTTCTCTCAAAAGAAAGTAAGGATAGAATTTAATTCACACAAGTCACGACTTGATACCTTCAAACATAGATTTGCCCATATGTCAAAACCATTACCAAGCAAGTAAGAACTATGCACAAATCAAAAGGTCTTTGAAATGGGTTGTAATGGGGCTAGGGTGCTTAGGTAGGATAATTTGGATAAGTGGCTCAAATAAGTGAAAACATGTAAGCATATTATAACTTCGATCACAGAGCTCTTCAGCTACTTCTTCAGATATTGCAATATTTCTCAAGTTGTGTGCTGGTCTTCAAAGCTATATAGGGCCACAAAATTTAACTTCAATCGGGTGCAGGCCTATTTCCTCCACGTCCAGTTTGGGCATACGGACCATGTTTTTTTTCTTTTTCTTTACTTTTTTTTTTCTTCAATCTTCCAGCACTAACTGTCTTCAAGTAAATTTCGAACTCATCTCAACACAATCCAATATAACTTACATGCTTTCAAGGGACAAGAGCAGGCCAAAACAAGCTAAGGCTGAAATATTTAGTGGCTATCAAGAAAGAGAGGATTCAGGCACAAATGAGCTCACTAAGGGTTAGTGTCGGGTACGGATAATTTATTCAGGCCAAAGCAAGGGGTAATCCTACATGCCTTTATCATTTTCATGCAAAAGAAAACTCACAAGCAGTATGACCATGGCAACAAGGCAAATCAGAAATTCAGCATTCAAATCCGACACTCTCAGCAAAAGAATAAAATTGAGCTTTCTATATATATAACATGCTGAATAGGCTCAAATCTCACGTTTATAAGCTTATCAAAAGTTGATCAAGTTGCACATTTCATCTTCCAAGAATACATACGAGCATTAGCAAAATTCAATCACAAGAGAATCAATCAAACAAACCAAGACAATCCATGCTATAACCCGTCCTCCTTGTATAATTCAATCTCAGGCAGCCAATACTCAACAAAAACAAGCAAAACAACAATTTTTTTTTCTTTTTTTTTTTCGAAAAGAATCAGACACAAAATAGCAACTTCCTCCCCCCCACACTTAGACAACACAGTGTCCTCACTGTGCAAGGAAGAGAGCCAACAAAACGAACACAACATGAATGAAAGAAAATAAAAACAAAGGGAGAGAGAAGGAGAGCAAATTGGCAATCAATGAGGGAGACGGTCAGTAAGGGCATACAGACGACGCTCCAGTGCAGTGGTCCAGCTTGGTGTGTAATGGTCAAACAACTCCATGAGCTCGGCAACGATAGGGGCTGTGCTGAAGAAAAGACCCTGCACTAGAAGGCTGGACTAGAACGTTTTTTTTTTTTTTTGAAACAATAAACATAAAGTAAAAACAGAAAGTAAATAAATGCTCGGGTTGCCTCCCGAGGAGCGCCCTTATTTAACGTCCGAGGCTCGACACATGAAAGGCACGATCAATAGACAATTTCAGGGGTAGCAGATCTACCCCTGTCAAAAGTAGTCGTCTCCATCCTCACACCTTTATGCTTCCTCAAAAGCTCAACCATCCTTGCTTCTTGCCCTTTCAGCTCCAACGCTGGGGTCTTCACATGAGCTGGTAAAAATGGCTTTGAGTTGGTCAGTTTGGGCATACGGCCTATCAGGTTCTGAGTTGGGAATTTATTAGTGGTATACAGCTGCATGATGACATCTCGAATCTCCTCATCTTCATCTGTTATTGCAGCGGTTTTAGTCAGCCCACTAAAAGGTACCTTCTTGAATAGCTCGAGGATCTCCTTCTCATCATCCTCTTTCTTGTTTCGAATCAACCTGGATGGAAAAGGTGCTGCAACCAGAGAGTTAGAAATTTTGGATTCAGATTTCACCTCAGTAAGGGCAGACTCAGCAGCTGGTTGTTCTTCTTCTGCACTAGATTTGTTTTCAGTCTGTGCAGTATGCCCATACTGCAGGTTCTTTTCCTTCTTAGCCTCCAACTCAATTAACTCCTCTGCACTTCTCAAAGTGATAGCGCAAACATGCGCTCTTGGATTCATTTCAGTTTGGAAGGGGAGTTTACCTTGATTCGTCTGCATCATGTTCAATTGAGTGGCAAGCTGAGTGATCTGTGTGCCCATACTGCCTAGGGCGGCTTGTGTTTCTTGCTGGAAAGCCTTCTGACTTTGTGCCAAATTGTTCACCAGGGCACTGCTTTTCTCCAGACACTTCATGATATCTGTCATGCTCGGTGCAGATCGGTCAGTTTGGGCATACTGACTGCCCTGCGGCTGCCTCCAGCCGAAGTTTGAATGGTCCCTCTCACCTGGATCATATGTGTTATGTGTCTGCACCATAGCTAGACCTCAGACAAGAGAAGTCAGAGCATCAATCTTCTCATTAACTCCGGAATTTTCTGCTCTCTCAACTCCCTTCATAGACCAGTATCTGTCATCATCATCATCCTCATATTGCTGGCCACCGGAGACCATGTCGATGATGAGTTGTTTCGCCTCTGCTAGAGTCTTGTTGGTGAGAGACCCTCCGCTAGCAGCATCTACGATCTTCCTATCAAAAGTTGACATACCACGGTAAAAATAGTTAGTGAATAACTGATAATCAGAGAACCCGTGGTCTGGGCATCTTCGGCACAACTGCTGAAATCGCGCCCAATAATTAGCTAGACTTTCATTAGATTTTTGCTTGATGCTGCTGATGGCCATTCTAAGATTCGCAGCTCGTGACTCTGGGAAAAATTTGCATAGGAACTGCTCCTCCATCTCATCCCATGTAGTAATCGAAGCTGGTGGGAGATCAAAAAGCCATTCCCTTGCTCGACCTTGCAATGTGTGTGAGAAAGTTAACAAGCGCAGGTTGTCATCCGTAAAGCTTTGAGGACGCAGGGTAGAGCAAATCCAGTCGAACTCTGCTAAATGCGTGTGTGCACTCTCTCCAGGTGCGTCACTGAATTTGGGTAGCACTTGTATGAACCCCAGCCGAATCTCTGCATTGTGGGCGATGGTAGGTAGAACGATGCAAATAGACCTATTGTTTCGATGACGGCCCAACTCTCGGATCAAGGGAGCAGGTTCAGCCATGTTTCCTACGAATAAAGAAAAACCAAGAAAAGAAAAAAAAAATACAAACTGAAAATATTAGAATAATAACTGCTTAAAACCGATCCCCTGCAAAGGCGCCAAAATTTGGTGTGTCGTTTCCACCAAAAATAAAAGATTCGACAGCAGTCGGTTTGCCCAAGCTGCACAGTACAGCGGCGAGCGAGATTGTCTCCCAAAGGACCGGCGAGAATTATTCTATACTTCCAATCTGCAGAAACCAACTTTACAAGGGGGAAATTCATGGGTATAAACTGTAGTGCACGAAAATAATTTAATAACAAGGAATTAAAATACACACACGAGCAACGGGTTTAAACAAATAATTAGAAATATTTCGGATATCAACTACTCCACTCTGGCACAATTATACTGATCCTCGATTCAAGAATACAATTAATTATCACATGTAAATCAGTTGCGGATGCCGAAGACACTTACTGACACATCCCTATTTCTCCGTATTTTCTCG
Organism: Perilla frutescens; assembly: GCA_026008535.1. Classification (NCBI taxonomy): domain Eukaryota; kingdom Viridiplantae; phylum Streptophyta; class Magnoliopsida; order Lamiales; family Lamiaceae; genus Perilla; species Perilla frutescens. The sequence continues at coordinate 40,212,973 of BRKX01000012.1, forward strand.
AATGGCAGGAAGACACTTCACCACACATTTTCTCTAATCAACTAACAACCCAAAAGAGACACTCTTATAGATTTAATTAGCCGATTGCTTTATGCTCGACAGAAACCCGATTCTAATCTAGCGAACTCTGACACAGGATCACCGAACCAGATTATTATCCCCACAGTATTAGCTACTGATTTTACCACTAATTAATCCTAAACCACGATTACGTATGGCTGAATTAATTGGCTAGTGATTAATTCCTATACTCCGAATATTCGCGACTACTCGGTTTAATCGAAATAATCACGACTCGACTTACGGAGGATAATAAATACACATGCATGAATTAATCGAGAAAAAACATTTAGATCTCACAGATTTAATTGGCCAGAGCTTCGTGAGTTGATCCCGGAATGGAAGCGAGTCTAGTTCGAATTCATATTCAGAACTGAACTTCAAATTATTGTTTTAGTAGCAACGATGAAAGGAATGAAAATAGAAGAATAAAAATCTGTTCTCCGCGTCTCTCTGCTCTGTGCGTTTTCTTACTGCTGTGTTGCGTTGATATGGATGGATAAATCCTAATCTATGTTAATATCCTTAAATAAAATAGTATCCAACATGGAAATAAATCTTCTATATCTAGACTAGGAAGTTTCCAAGGATAGAACTCCTTTTAGGCTATGAAGATCATAAATCCGCGTCTAGAACTTGGGCTGGATCAGATTTTCGCACAAAACAGGCCCAAGTCGCGCACAGCTTCAGTTCTGGAATTTTCTCGGCCCATGCCTCTAGCGGCTTGCCCAAACGGCCTGTATTACCAGCTGTTTGCTTGCATTCTTCAAAAGATGGAGCATTTCTTCACTTCATTCCTTCCACCTGCACATTTCCTAAAAACACATCAAATCTTTCCAAAACATGCAATGAACGAGTGGTTAAGGCATGAAATAGCATAGATGAGAACAATTAGAATAAGCCCGATCAATTTTGTAAGGAGATCGTACATGAAAACTCAATGCTCAATTTCAACTAGAACAAAAGACCATGCTTATAGCCATTTCTTGTAACTAAACTGCGTAAATCAAATTTTAGTACTTCAAAGTCACCATAGAAAGTAACCAATAATAATATGAACAAGAAAGATAGCCAAGTGGATAAGAAAAAGGTAGCATGGGGTCTATCTGAGTCTACACACAACCAGAAATTGAACCAGCACCAACAAGCAAATAGGTAGGCAACATGATAGAAACTTTGATAAAACAAATTAAAGCTGAGAGGATACCTTGTTTGGAAGTTGAATGTTCTGATACTTCCCCTCAGTCCCATTTGGTACAGAGTTCATTCCATTGTACATAAGTGCCGGATAAGTAGGACCAAAAAGAGATAATAAAATATAAATTGTAACTATACCCTTCCCGAGAAGGAAAAATGGCATATAACAAGATGTAGAAGTTATCCAAATAATTATGTCATACAATTATGCCATTAGCATATTTAAGACATAAGATCAATTAGGAGTAGCAAATGTATTCTCAATGTGAAACTACTATTCAAGATATGTTCAATTTAAGTTATAATTTTTTTTAGTCTTTGTAGTTTGGGGCTCAGTATCTCAAACATGTCATTAACATTTACCTAAGGTCGGAAACAACATGTCTTTGCCTCAGAAAGCCCAGTTCAATGGCATCCACCGAAGATGGTCTTTCATCCACCGCCAGTCTTCCATTTCTTATGAACCTACCTCTAAGAAGAGCCTGCATGGTGGTTCAAAATTAGTCAAGGCACATCTGATTCCACAAATAGTCAATTACTAATGGAAAAACCTCCAAGATTCAAATTCAAAACTTCAATGTAAAAACTACATGTAATGAAATCATTTTATGTTTTCAGGTGAAACGTGGCATGTTTACCTAAAAAAACCTCAAGTAAACCATGAAGAAAGAAAAAGACCATCTTTTCAACATTAACCATTCTTTTGTCACACAAGAAAGAGGAAAAGTACCCTTATATAATTGAGTAGGCAAATCTACAACTAATAAGAAAAACACCTACTGTTTAAATGTAAAAAATCAAATATTAGCACCTGAATGCGATTACGATAAGCAAAATCAGACACATGCCTCTGCTCCGATAGGCTTAGAAGTTCTCCTTTTTCGTTCACTCTCAGTCTTAATAAGAAGATCAAGAAGAGTCTGTCTACCACACAACCTACGAAGAGGCCTTCGTGCACCAATGTCCAGATGATTAATGAACAAGCCATCACGCACCTGCAAAAGTTTGTCTCACTCTCTCCCGTTGAACTTCTCCCAAGTCACTAGACTGCTTGAATATTACATTGTTATTATCCTCCTGCTCGGTCTCTGAACTACTAAAGCCTTAGACTCATCGGAAACTTGAGAGAAAATATCACCATTTCTTTCCCACTGTGAAATTGCAGTAGAAAAATACATCTCTCCAACAAGAAAACGAGTATGGGAGGGTGACAAACAAACACATACGAAGAGAAAGCCAATCATAACTTAGACTTCGTACAACCAATTCGTAGTGGCTTAGGGCATAGTGGCGGGTGACAGAGGAAATAAAATTACACGGTGGTGGAGAAAAAACTTCACTTCACAGTGGCATAATCGAAATCCAACAACTCCACTTCACAATAGTAACTTCAGTTAGAATTTAGACGGTGATTTTGAAGTAAGAGGAAAAGGAAAATTGAGGGAGAAAACCTTTAATTTTGAAGAGAACACGGGAAATAAAGAAGAGAATGGAAGCGGCGGGAGTGAGTGAGGGTTTTTTCAATTTCATTCCAAAACTTTCAACTCCCGTGATCTATTTCTATCTTTTTCCTTTTTTTTTAATTGCATAACAAAAAGATAATGCGCACACATACCACGGCCACGTAACCACCGTGGTGTGTTTGGGTATGGCGACCACATTTTTAGGAAAACCGTGGTGTTTTTTTCAAAAAAATGCGCTCATACACTACCGTTTTATTAAAAATCATGGTAAATCTCCAGTTCACCATGGTTATGGCAATAAACGGTGGTGAATCGGGTGTGGTGTATGCTGTTTTTTCTTGTAGTGACTGTTAGAGATGGTTAGATCGATGATGAGTTATTCTGAGTTGCCCATTTCGTTCTGGGGATATGCCCTGGAAACGGCAGCCTATATTCTTAACTCGGTGCCATCAAAATCAGTTCCTGCTATACCCACATAATTATGGACTAGACGAAAGCCTAGTTTGAACCATATTCGGATTTGGGGTAGACCAGCACACATGTTGGACAAGGAAGCTGATAAGCTGGCTCCTCGTACTGATGTAAGGTTGTTTGTTGGATATCTTAGAGGAATTAAAGGTGGTTTGTTTTATAGTCCTAAGGATCAGAAGATCATTGTTAGCACCAATGCTCGGTTCTTAGAAGAAGACTATGTCATAAACCACAAACCAAGGAGTTAAATCATACTTGAGGAGTTAAGGGGAGGATTGAATCCTACACTAGTCTAACCCTGGACAAGGTCACTGGACTGCGGTCAAAAACATTCTCAAGTACCTTAAAAGGACTCGAGATTACATGTTGCTTTTCTGCTCTGATAGTCTAGTGCCTTTGGATTACACGGACTCAGATTTTCAATCTGACAAAGATCAGAGTAAGTCTATCTCGGGCTATATGTTTACATTAGGAGGTGGAGCCATCGCATGGAGGAGCATAAAGCAGAAATGCATTGCTAATTCCACCATATAAGCTGAGTATGTAGCTGCCTCTGGGGCTGCAAAAGAGGTTATCTGGCCCCACGGGTTCCTAGTGGGCTTGGGTGTGGTTCCTGAGCTCACAAGGCAAGTAAACACATAGAGAAAAAGTACCATCTGTTGGGGTTTTTTCGAATTGAACGACCGCATGATCTAATTGGATGTTCATTAATCCTAATGCCATGTAGATCATAAATTCATGCATCTCATATGTTTTAATTAACCGAGTTTAATTAACATGCAAATCCGGTTTAAACGATTCTACTAAAGCGAAAACATAGAATCGAAAAACGACTTACCAATCAAACGACAGGTGGAGGACAAGATTAAAGGTCTAATCTTGTTGTTGTATGTATGAAAATCAGCTCCCCATAGTGATATTCACTCCTTCATCTTCTGTTGTATTCCCGGACTGAATCTAGTTTCAGGATGGGCTGAAATCTACTAGATCGGTATGGAAACTGTGGAGATAAAGAGAACACAAGAGGAGCTGATCTATATCCTTAAAATTTCATCCCCCACCCTCTTATATATAAGGGGGTGGGTGAAATTTCAGTGTCCCAACCCTACTGGGTTTGGGCCTCTATGTCTTTTTCTATCTCCAGTCCATTAAAGTCATATTGGGCTACAACAGGGATCTAGAAGAATATTAAATTGGCCTGCTAATTTATTTAATTTCCAATATCCAATAAACTTAGGATATTATTAAATAAATTAAGTATTATTTTTATTCCACTAAAGAAATAATACTGACCTACCAATTTAATACATATTTCTGAATATGCTTTCTCCTTTAGTCCAGCCATTCCCCGTGTTTAAGATATAATGCCCATTAATTAATTATGTAAGCTTCTGACAGCTATAATTAATTAATATTTTATCCTTGAGTAGTACCACACAAGCTTTACTTATGCACGGAATAAATTCCACCTGTAGGGTTTCAGCATGAACTTGCATTTCCTCAAGGGGATACCATCAAACTGACGCACCAGGACACGGTGCCCCTACATATTGCACGACCCATCATAAGTGTAAAGGTCACAACCCAAGATATCGAGATTATTGATCCTTATGAAAGTATCTCACCCTTTGATAAATCAAAGCTGCAAACACTACACGTATATGTCCGCCAACACATAGGGGTTAAGAACCCGAACTCTGTGGATTCTTATTCTCTCATTTAAGGTCAGAATAGAGAATAGAATCCTAAGTAGATCCTCCTCGATACACTTGACCGTGTATTAGAATAATCAATTAGTCAAGACAAACTAACTATCAGATTATTCTACGGCGTACCGATAGCAGGTTCAGTGACATCTAAACCATGAGCCTTTTAATACATTACAAGGAACCGATGATATGATCTAACCATGTGTTTACCCACACCATATCATCTATAATGTAAGTATAGTGAACATGCATGTAAATATAACAATTTAAATGCAAACAGTGACTGCAATTGTATTCATTCTATATCATCATAAAACCATTATCAATAAAGTATACAAAAGACAAGTCTTCTAGTATACAAAACCAACACCATCTTATACGAAAAATCGTTAAGAGAGGAGACGTGACGGTGGTCAAGATTGCATCGGAGGACAACCTGGCTGATCCATTCACGAAGAGCCTGTCGGCTAAGACCTTTGATGGTCACGTGGTAAAAATGGGACTGAGATGCAGACCTGGTGGCGCAGTTTGAATTGATAGTTTTGATTGGAGAGTTAGCCAGTTAGTTTTTATGCTTGAGAACCGGAGATTGTTAATTTTGTATACTGGAAGAGTTGTCTTTGTATACTTTTCTGATGATATGATGATATGAAATGAAAGTTATTGCAGTCACTGTTTGCATTTAGATTATGTTCTATAATTGTTCTATGCAAAGTTCCATATACTTACATTGTAGATGATATGGTGTGGGGAGTCACACGGTAAGATCATATTATTAGAACCTTGTTTGTATTAAAGAGCTCACAGCTTAGATGGTCTTGAACACACCATCGGTATACCGTAGAATAATCTGATAAGTTAGTTTATCTTGGCTAACTGATTATTCTAGTACACTCGTTAGTGTATTGAGGAGGATCACGATAGGATACTATTCTCTGCTCTGACCCAGTTAGTGAGAGAATAAAGATCCACAGAGCTCGGGTTCTGAACTCATGTGATATTGACGAGCATATATGTGCGTTGTTTGTTACTTTGATTTATCAATGGGTGAGATCTTCATAGATCAATAAACTCGATATCTTCGGTAATGACAGTGTATGCATGATGTCTCGAGCAGTATGCATGAGTACCGTGTCCTGGTGCGCCAGGTTGATGATGTTCTCTTGAGAAAACACAAGTTCATGTTGAAACCCTGCATGTGGAATTTGTTCCTTACATGGTAAAGCTTGTATGGTACTACTCAAGGTTTTAGATATTAATTAATTATAGCTATCAGAGGCTGACATAATTAATTAATGAATATTATATCTTAAACATGGGGAATGACTGGACTAAAGGAGAAAGCATATTCGTAAATATGTATTAAATTGGTAGGTCAATTTTACTTCTTTAGTGGAATAAAAGTAAAACTTAATTTATTTTATTATATCCTAAGTTTATTGGATATTGGATATTAAATAATTTAGTGGGCCAATTTAATATTCTTCTAGATCTCTGTTGTAGCCCAATTGACTGATAGTGGACTGGATATTGAACTTGAGATAGAAGCCCAAACCCAGTAGGGTTGGGAGTTGAATTTTCAGCCACTCCCTATATAAATATAGGGAGGGGGTTCAAATATTTCAGTGTTAACATCAGCCCCTCTTTGTCTCTCAAAGTTATCCACAGATTTCACAAACCTATCTAGTAGATTTCAGCCTACTCTGAATCTAGATACATTATGAGAATACAACAGAAGATCTTGGAGTAGAATCTGTGTTGGTCAAATTTTTGGAGATAAGTAGCGCCAGTATTGCATTCATTCAACAGCAAGATTAGATCTTTAATCTTGTCCTCAGAACATCTGACAATTATAAGTAATTCGGATCTATGTCTTCCGCTTTATTAGATTCATTTTGCATGGTTTTGTGCTTTACGTGATAAACATACATTGGACATAAAAATATGATTTGCATGAACGTGGATTAATGAACAACCAAATGATCCTGCCGTGGTTTAATTCGAAAAAACCCCAACACATATGATGATGGAAATCTGAATCTCTGGGATCAGATTCAAAGGGAAGTTCAGCTGGAGGGAAAAGCTCGACTTGAGGTGGATAACTTTGAGAGACAAAGATCGGCTGATGTTAACACTGAAATATTTGAACCCCCTCCCTATATTTATATAGAGGGGGTTCAAATATTTCAGTGTTAACATCAGCCCCTCTTTGTCTCTCAAAGTTATCCACAGATTTCACAAACCTATCTAGTAGATTTCAGCCTACTCTGAATCTAGATACATTATGAGAATACAACAGAAGATCTTGGAGTAGAATCTGTGTTGGTCAAATTTTTGGAGATAAGTAGCGCCAGTATTGCATTCATTCAACAGCAAGATTAGATCTTTAATCTTGTCCTCAGAACATCTGACAATTATAAGTAATTCGGATCTATGTCTTCCGCTTTATTAGATTCATTTTGCATGGTTTTGTGCTTTACGTGATAAACATACATTGGACATAAAAATATGATTTGCATGAACGTGGATTAATGAACAACCAAATGATCCTGCCGTGGTTTAATTCGAAAAAACCCCAACACATATGATGATGGAAATCTGAATCTCTGGGATCAGATTCAAAGGGAAGTTCAGCTGGAGGGAAAAGCTCGACTTGAGGTGGAAGCTCAGCCTGAAGTGAAACCTCGGCTTGAGGAGGAAGGTCGGTTTGAAATGGAAGCTTTGGGCATCTATAGAGTAAGAGAAAAAGGAGAATCAAGTAAAAAGAGAAGAAGCTAAGTGGCAACTGAAGGAGGAAGCTGCTAAAACTGCTTGCTATATTCTTTTTATTTCTTTTTGCTCTGATATTAAGTTTAAGTGCTCCTTTTGTTCTTTCTTTGCTCTAATATCATGATCTGAGTTCCTTTTGCTCTAATAAGAATTTCCTCTGTTATTGAAGTTCTAAGCAGTGTTTTAGTTTCAAGTTTTCTTTGAAGCTTTAAGTTTTCCTACTATAATGCCATGCTTAGTCTTTTTGAGCTCTGACAACAGTTTGTTCAGCAAAATTGAAAGTTAGATAATGAGATATCTAATCAGCTACTGTAATCAGTTTTTTCCATCATCATTGCCAAGTTTTGACATCATCAAAAAGGAGAAAAGTGTTAGGAAAAACTATCAAGTGAATTCCTAGATGAGGTTTTGATGAAATGTCAAAACATGTCAAAATAATTCTTGAAAAACTGAAGTAGGTTCCAAGCTGGAGAACTAAGATGACCAACCAAGGCTCTAAAGAAAATTTAGTTGAAGCAAGAATCAACTGAACTGAAGCATAGATAACCCAACTAGAATGATGTGTCAACCAGTCAAAAGATAACCTATCTGAGGGTTAAGTGAGTCAAAATAGTCAAACTGACAGACAGGTCAGCTGAACTGATAAGAAGAGTTAACCGACTGATGGAACTGACAACAAGTCAGTCTAACTGAAGACTGGATGCATCCAATTGATGGCCAAAATTGAAGTTATCCAGCTTGAAGTTGAAAGACAAATCCAACCACTAACCTAGCTCAAAATATGACCAGCTGAACTGACAAACCAGTTAACGGTTTGTAATCAATTGAACTGAAAATGAAGTTAAAGCACAGAGAGATAGCCAACTAAAGCTAAAGCTAAAACTGAGCAGCTAATCTCAAAACTGCCAATAGAGAATCTCGGAGTTAATGCCCAAATATCTTGGAATTAATTTACAACAGAGATCGATTGGCGGAGCAACAACTACCTCAACAAGCTTTAACGGTCTTAAAAATCAACTATCATTGATGAACTAACAGAGCCATCGATCAGTGAAACTCAATGGTCAGAAGATCATTTCTCTATATAAGACTAGTGATTTTGATTTTCAAATAACTTTTAACTTTCAAATTGAGCAATTATTATCTATCATTCTAACTTTCGCACCTACTCATAACTGAGCTTTTTTTCTTTCCCCCCACAGCTCAAATTCACAACATTATTCCAGCTGTGAAAGTCTCAACTGAGAAGAAGAATCTAAAAGCTTCAAACAATCAGCTAGCTGTTGAAAGTCTAGCCAGAGCAATCTTCTCAAGTTCAAGCTATACGCCGATCAACTACTCAGCTCAACTCAAGGAGCACATCAGTTAATACCCAGTTCAAGACTAATCTCTTAAAGATCGAAAGAGATCCAAAACCTTGTAAAGATAACAATAACACACCTACCTCTTCAGTGAAAAGTTGGGGACTACAAGTGTGAGCCGTTGAATCCAGTTGAGGACACTATGGCTCTGCGAGAACTACCATTTTCGAGATAGCAATAGTTGAAAAAGCGACCGTCACTCTGCGAGAGTTGCCATTTCCAGGTTCAACCCGTCTTCACTTTGTAATTATAATAAAGAAACTTTACCATTACTTAGTGAATTTCCCTTCTCAAGAAGGAAGAGAGGACGTAGAAGTTTTAGCTTTGAACCCTCTATAAACTTGATCATGTGCTGTTTTTTTGTCTCAATCTTGCATATCTTTATAATTGCACACAAAGATCACACAACCTACACTCACAAGTCAACTGAAATTAACCGTCTGATAAAGTGCATAGATAAGTTTCTTAAGTGAGTCAAAGGGATCTAATCATATTCTGCATTTGAGTTAAAAGTTTTTGGATCAGTATATTCACCCCTTATAAACTGATACCGACTCATCCGGGACCAACACATGTCATCACAGTCATAAAAGACACAATGATGACCACATTTCTTCTTCCCATTGAAGGATCTAAAGTGTACGAACTGGCACTTCCCACCAAGCAGAAGTTGTAGAATACTTGGAAGTTTCCACACGTCAAGCATCAAGACTTCTCTCACAGACTAAAGGATAGTCTGCCTACAGAATATATCTAACTCCTGGACATTGCATCTCACATTTTGCATGGAAATTTTGAGGCTATCCCATTCTCTAATCTTAAGGCTCATCTGACAGTAGCTCTATATTATGGATGTAAGGCCAATTGGGCCTCTTTCATTCTTGCTCAACTGCGACGTAATATTCATCGAGCAAAGTTCAATCACAAAACAGGAACCTTTTGAGAAAAGGTTGATTTCACTAATCGCATTAGTCTCATCATCCTTACTCAAGTGTAAGCTCAAATCATAATCGGTGAAGCACTTGGAAGAAGAGCTATCATTCCAACCATATTCACCAACTGGAAGATTGGTTCCAAGTCTATCGGCAATAACAAGGAGAAGCAGCTGATGGCTAAAACTGACAGCCATAGCCGAGGGAAGAAGTTAATTGCTGAAACTGTCAGTCCCTACAGAGGAAAGCAGTTGATAACTGACATCAAACCCATCACTCAAATGAGTAACCATTCAATTGTACCAGCCAGCTCATATCTCCCCACCTCAGTCCGAAAGAACTTACTTGAAGAAAACTTTGAACAAACACTTGATCATCAACTACGAAGCTGCTTTGGTCTAATTAAGGCTGTTGATGCCTCCCTATTCAAAAATCTATGAAGATATCTCCAATACCAACTTTCGAGATTCCAAGATGATGAAGTCACCCTACTTTATCTCATTGAAACCCATGATGCCTCCTTCTGGATATAAGAATGACAATGGAGTAAGAACTGGATGAATCATCCTTTCTGCACGCCGCCACTTCTCTCGGAAATCATGGATTCTATGATCAAAAGAATCCAATGTGAAGTTCTAGTTGAGGCTCCCCTTCTCGATAATGAGCCAACCAACTCTTCTTCCACTCCTCTACTTGAAGACATACTAATCCTCTCTAATGATGAACTCTTCACCAACCTGGAAACCATGAGTTTCAGCGGTCAAGTTCACTTTTCTCCTCCAGACTTCGGTCATCTTATGCCCACTGATGAAATTTATGAATGGCTGTCCTCACCCATGACCAACCTCCCAGTTCTTTCTACCTTCAACAACTACTTGGAAACAACATTCACATTAATGCCAAGTGTAACAGTTTCATCATTTGATCTACAACTATTTACCCTTTTGAATGATGTCAAAAGGGGGAAAGATGAAAGGTATGATGATTGAAATGAAAGGTATGATGATTTGAATCTGTGGGATCATATTCAAAGAGAAGTTCAGATTTAGGAAGAAAGCTAAGTTTGAGGGGGAAGTTCAGCTTCCTTGAAGCAGTCAAAGAGCTGGAGAGAAAGGAGAACCAAGTAAGCAGAGAGAAGAGAAAAGAGATGATGAAGCCATGCAAGGCATTGAAGGCCTTGAACCCGAGCTGCAATTTAAAGGTCCATTGACGCGACTTCGAGCGAAGAAATTACAAGGTTATTTCCAAGTGATGATTTGCAAGAAGTTTAAGGAATTAGAAGATGCAAAGTGCAGCCATACTTTAGTTAATTTATTAACTAATGAAGATCAAGATCATACCATCGAGAATATAACTTGAAGAGTTGAAGAAGAGAGCAAGAAGAAGTGCATTTGTGCATGGAGCTGTTTTCGCCCTTGATTTAATTTAATTAAGGGGTTGATTTTTATCTAGACTATAGTATTTATTTAATTACTTTAGACTATAGTTTAGATCAGTTTTTAATTAATTTTTAAGTATAATTTTCGTTCCCTTTAGTATAGGTTTGACTAGAATTGTATTTAAGGCAATTTCCAACCTTGAATAGAATTCTAGTTTAGGCTTTTTTATAGTATAGTTAGAGATCCTTTTTGGATCAGATTTTTAGGGTTTTTTATTCATTATTTTCGTGCATTATGAGCTCTATAAATAGGGAACCATGTTACTTTGATATTTTAGACATTATTGATTAAAATTGCTTTTGCATTCAATTTGTGTCTCAACCGTTTAAAGCTTTTGATTGTTTTCCTCGAAAATTATCATTCTTGAAGCCTAGCAAAATTTGAGTCTTACATCAAGGGAATGTTCTAATTCATATGAAGAATTAGGGTGAACTCGCTACGAAGAACAACTTAGAGATTCGTTTTCGTCGTACAAGATACGCCGGGGATTAATCGGGTTGCGATTCTCAACACTACCACCTTTGACCTTCATCAAATGAAGACCTACATCCTTTACCAACGTTCGTGTCCCTCCCAAGCCATCAAGACCTGATCATGTGTCGATCATCAAGGGTTCAGTTCCATTCGGCGTAAATTCATCGTGTTTTCCATCTATACCGTAAGTCCTTCGAACCATTATCATATCCTATCTTCCCTAGCCATTCTTAACCCATAAATCTTGTCCCAAATACCATCATCTTCCATCTATAATTCTCGTTCCAAATCAGCCCTTTCTTGTTGGATTTGTGTTCCGTTTTTGTGTCGTAGTCTAGGTATCGTATTTAGGTCTAGATTCGTTCGATCATTGTTTTTGAGTTTCTATTCCTTCAAGTCAGTTTATTTTCGAAATATTTGAGTCTTAGAGTAGGGTTGAATCCTTCAAAGTTGACGTGTTCGATTCTAGAAGTCTTCCGCGTGTTTTCGTATCCTGTACAAATTGTCCGGGTTACACCATAAATTTGGCATCAGAGCCACGTCAGGTCTACTGGTCGTGGTTCAATCCTACGTGTCAATTTATTGCTTACGTGTCAGTTGACATGTCTATCGAGTTGTAATAGTTAGTGTTCATTGAAAAAAAAAGAGATCGGTTAAAAAAAAACCGAAAGTTTTTTTTTTCTAAAAAAAAGGTTACGGTAAAAAAAAAAAGAGAGACCGGATACAAAAAAAATCAGATAAAAAAAAAGAAGAGAAAATCCAGAAAAAAAAGGAAAATCTAATTTGACTTTTGAATTACCTTTTAAGTTCGATTGTATTTCTAGTTCTTTCCTTTTAGTTCTAGTCATAGTTGGTAACTCCCTTGTGAGCTTTATTATAGTTTTGGAAACTTTCCTTATAGTATAGTTCTTTAGTTGGTAATCTCCATTTGAGTTGCATTTTAATTTGGTAGTTTCCATTTAGAGTCTAGTCTAATTAAGGTATTTAGATTGTGTCACACTAGTGGTACACACATCCGGTTTTCCGATTTTCCATCTTCTCCCTACTATTTCTGCTCCCGAGCTCCGATTTGTCTCCACCATACCATTCTGGAAACGTCTCGACGAGACAAACCAAACTCAGCTTCAAGGTGAAATCGCCCCTAGAAGTTCGAGAGAAGCCGATCTCAAGCGATGGAAGAGTCGATTAACACCACCATACATACACCTATCACACGAGCACCACTACATACTTGAGAGCATACACGAGGGGTAAAAATACAGAGAGAAAACACGAGTGATTGTGAGGAATTGTGAGGTCCTACACCCTGTTTTCCTTTCATGTTTGTTCATTGTTTGCAGGTACACATGGAATCCAGAGACGAGTATAACAAAGCACATGATAAGGCACCCGCTTCGTCTAGTTCTCACACAGACGCGGCTTCATCGATGCCACAACCAGGGGATGCCCAGTACCACCATCAAGAACTGGAGCATAAGCTAGATAGTTCATTGGCCAAGATGATGGCACAACTCGAGCTTATTGCTGCTCGAATTCCTGTACCACCACCAGTTCAAGGACAACCTGTCCAACCAGAAGAAGCAGTCCATCAACCTGAAGCAGCCAATCAACCTAAAGTCGCTCGTCAGCCAGAAGTTCATGTAGCTGAGCCAGCCAGGGCGAATGCTAGGGTACCACAAGCTCAGCGGCGCCAACCTCAAGTGCAGTTTAATGATTATTATGATCGTGATGCTGAAGAAGACTATGGTTACTATGCAGATGAGCTAGAGGCTGAGTATGATCTATATCAGAGGCGTGACCGACCACGTCTACCCTACAGACAAACACCTCGACGTGCAGATCCCGACAGCATGTTGAACAACATCAAAACGAGCATTCCAAAGTTTGAAGGCCTTCACGATCCCGATATCTACCTAGATTGGGAACGTAAAGTAGAGAAGATTTTTGCATGCTATGACTTCACATGAGCCAAAAAAGTTCAATTAGCATGTTTGGAGTTTAAAGGCAGGAAATACAGCAGGAAAGAAGGCGCAGAAATCGAAATCCACCCATCGATAACTAGGAAGAGATGAAAGGATTCTTACGTGGACGCTTCATTCCAGTCCACTACGAGAGAGAGCTTGAGAAGAAGCTCAACCGGATCAAACAAGGCACCCGCTCGATCGAAGAATACCACAAAGAGCTCGAAACTGCCTTGAACCGAGTCGGGAAAGAGGAGTCCTTAAATGCTACCATCATCTGGTACATTGAAGGAATGAACCCTGACATTGCATGTGAAGTTGAGCTCAAGGATTTCACCAGCATTGAAAGGATGGTGCAGTACGCATCGATTGTGGAAAAATAGCTTAGGGAAGGCCGCCGTCGTTCCCATCAGACTTCAGCCCCTGTTCGACCCCCATGGAACAAAGGTATGAATTCCACATCATCTTCTACCCCTTCTACTGAGCCTACTCGATCCTGAGGTCAGCCCGGACTGCCTGAGCGGCGTTTAGATCGTTCTACACCGCAGCCCAGTCGTAGACCCGAGTCTACACCAGCACCACCATCCAGACTAGCCTATACACGGCCTAATCCACCCAATCCAGTACCTAGTGCTGACCAGAATCGAGCTAGGGACATCCAGTGCCATAAGTGCCAAGGTTGGGGCCACTTTCAGAACCAGTGTCCGAACCGGCGTGTTCTGTTCATTACTGAACATAATGAGATTGAGTCAGCTACTGAGGATGAGGACAAGCCCGCAGTTGACGCCAAGAAGGAGCCAGAGACACCTCCAGTCGACTCGGATGAAGAGGAACCCGAGCTTCCTCATGTTAGTCTTGTGTCTATACGCAGTCTGAGCATCAATCGTGAAGAAGAGCAGCCGGATCAAAGACCAAACCTGCTCGATGATAATAGACAGTGGGAGTGTGATCAACGCCATGAGCCAGTATGCAGTTGACAAATTGGCGCAGACCACCATCAAGCATCCGAAGCCATACAAGTTGCAGTGGCTTACGGATCGAGGAGAGATCAAAGTAACGGCTCAGGTAAGTGTCTCATTCTCTATTGGTCGATTTTCTGACTCTATTGTTTGCGATGTTATTCCTATGGATACAGCACACATATTGTTAGGTAGACCATGGCAGTTTGACAGACAGACGGTTCATGATGGCTTTGCAAACACGTACATCGTGAAGAGAGATGGACGGAATACTACACTAAAACCGCTGTCCCCTAAAGCCGTTGGAGAGGATCAAAGAATTATGCAAGAGAGGTTTAGAGATGAGAGAGCAAAAGAGGCCGCCGCCGTAGCCCGGATTGCCACCAACGGCACCCAATCGACTGAGGCCCCCAAGAAGGCCGCAACTCCTACTTCTTCAGCCCCTAAACCGTCCTCCAATGATTCCCTTATGCATGGGAATTCGTCTGGATCAGCTGCAAAGAAAGACCAAAACCGCAGCCTGTTTATTTCAGTGAAAGGCGTAGAGAAAGCATTAAAAGAAGGCTTACCTTTTGTTCTTCTATCTTATAAGAGCAGTGCTATTAATGATGTTTCTTTGCCTAGTGTTGTGCAGCGACTTATGGAAGAGTTCGCGGATGTGTTCCCGGAAGAGATTCCAAGTGGATTACCTCCAGTTCGTGGGATCGAGCACCAGATCGATTTCCAGCCCGGCGCCGTCTTGCCAAATCGACCAGTATACCAGACGTCCCCTGAAGAGACCAAGGAAATCGATAGACAAATGAAATAGTTGCTTGAAAATAAGCAGATTCAAGAGTCGATGAGCCCCTGCGCAGTTCTAGTCATTCTAGTGCCGAAAAAGAACAACGAGTGGAGAATGTGCATGGACTGCCGCGCCATCAACAAAATAATAGTGAAGTATCGATTCCCTATCCCTAGATTAGATGATATGCTTGATGAATTATCCGGTTCTAAAGTCTTTTCCAAAATTGATTTACGTTCTGGTTATTTTCAAGTTAGAATGCATGAAGGAGATGAGTGGAAAACAGCTTTTAAGACTAAGCATGGTTTATATGAGGTGTTAGTTATGCTTTTTGGTCTCACTAATGCACCGAGAAATTTTATGAGATTAATGAACCATGTTTTGCGTGATGTGATTGGGGAATTTATAGTTGTGTACTTGGATGATATCCTGATTTACAGTCACAATGCACAGGCGCACCTAGCACATCTTAGGCGTGTTTTTGATATTCTGAGATCAACCAAGTTGTATGGAAATCTGTCTAAATGCTTTTGTTGTTTAGATGAGGTTGTATTTCTTGGTTTTGTTATGAGTGTACGTGGCATTGAGGTTGACCATTCTAAAATCAAAGCGATTGAAGAATGGCCAACACCCAAGTCAGCCACAGAGGTTCGATCCTTTCACGGCCTTGCCGGATTTTATCATCGCTTTGTGCGCGATTTCTCTAGCATTGCCGCGCCTCTTACTGAGCTAAGTAAGAAGGATCGTAAGTTTGAGTGAGGTAAAGCACAACATGAAGCATTTACACGTTTAAAGCATCTTTTATGTCATGCACCTGATTTTGATAAGGTTTTTGAGATTGAATGTGATGCCTCCGGGATAGGTATTGGTGCTGTTTTGATGCAGGAACGGCGTCCAGTTGCCTAATTAAATGGTGCAGCCCTGCGTTATTCTACCTATGATAAAGAGTTGTACGCATTGAAGAGATCATTGGAGATGTGGCAGCATTATCTGTGGCCAAAGGAGTTCGTGATTCACACGGACTATGAGAGCTTAAAGCATTTGAAAGGGCAGCAAAATCTGAACAAGAGACATGTGAGATGGGTCGAGTTCATCGAGTCATTCCCGTACGTCATCAAATACAAGAAAGGAGACAAAAACATCGTAGCCGATGCCCTATCTAGACGGTACACGTTGCTGAATTTAATGCATGCTAGAATGCTTGGTTTTGAGTCGATTAAGAGTCTGTATGCATGTGATCCATTCTTTGCTTCAATTTTTGATGAGTGTTCGAAAAATTCTAAGTCTTTTGATGGGTTTTTCGTGCATGATGGATTTTTATTTCGTGGTTCGCAGTTATGCATTCCTAGTTGTTCTATGCATGAGCTACTTGTGTTAGAATCGCATGCGGGAGGTTTAATGGGTCACTTTGGTGTGAATAAAACATTAAGCATGCTGCATGAGCATTTTTATTGGCCACATATGAGAAGAGATGTTGAACATGTGTGTAGTAGATGTGTTACTTTCCATAAGTCTAAGTCTACTTCATATCCGTTTGGTTTATACACGCCTCTACCCGCCCCTAGTTCACCTTGGATTGATTTGTCTATGGATTTTATCTTGGGTTTACCTTGGTCTAGATCGGGTAAGGATTCTGTTTTTGTGGTTGTTGATCGTTTTTCTAGAATGGCGCATTTCATTGCATGTAGAAAAACTGATGATGCTGTGCATATTGCAAATTTGTTCTTTGTGCATGTAGTTAGATCGCATGGTATTCCTAAAACTATTGTTAGTGATAGGGATTCCAAGTTTTTAGCACACTTTTGGCGAGTTTTGTGGGGAAAATTAGGGACTAAGCTGTTGTTTTCTACTGCATGTCATCCACAAAGCGATGGTCAAACTGAGGTTGTGAATCGCACTTTAGGCACACTACTTAGGTCTTTAATTAAAAATAATCTGAAGTCTTGGGAAGAGTGTTAACTTACGCTGAATTTGCATATAATCGTGTGGTATATTCTTCTACTAATATGTCTCCTTTTGAGGTTGTTTATGGATTTAATCCGTTAACACCTACTGATTTGTTACCTTTACCTGTTGAGCATCTAACAAGTGTTAAAGGTTTGAGAAGAGCTGAGCAAGTTAAGGAGATGCATGAGAGAGTGCGTGCTCGCATTGAGCACAAAGGAAAGCACACGGCCGACTCCAGAAATGTACGACGCAAGCAAGTGATATTTCAGCACGGAGATCGCGTTTGGATTCATCTGAGTCCTGGACGGTTTCCAAATCTGAGAAAGTCCAAGTTGTCACCACGTGGAGATGGTCCTTTCATAGTTCTAAGTCGTGTAAATGACAATGCTTACCGCATTGATCTTTCTGGTGAGTATAAATGTTCTTCAACTTTCAATGTTGCTGATTTATCTCCGTTTGTTGCAGATGAGTTCGATCAAGACGAAGATCCAAATTCGAGGATGAATTCTCTTCAGCAGGGGGGGAATGATGAAGCCATGCAAGGCATTGAAGGCCTTGAACCAGAGCTGCAATTCAAAGTTCCATTGACGCGACTTCGAGCGAAGAAATTACAAGGTTATTTCCAAGTGATGATTCGCAAGAAGTTTGAGGAATTAGAAGATGCAAAGTGTAGCCATACTTTAGTTAATTTATTAACTAATGAAGATCGAGATCATACCATCGAGAATATAACTTGAAGAGTTGAAGAAGAGAGCAAGAAGAAGTGCATTTGTGCATGGAGCTGTTTTCGCCCTTGATTTAATTTAATTAAGGGGTTGATTTTTATCTAGACTATAGTATTTATTTAATTACTTTATACTATAGTTTAGATCAGTTTTTAATTAATTTTTAAGTATAATTTTCGTTCCCTTTAGTATAGGTTTGACTAGAATTGTATTTAAGGCAATTTCCAACCTTGAATAGAATTCTAGTTTAGGCTTTTTTATAGTATAGTTAGAGATCCTTTTTGGATCAGATTTTTAGGGTTTTTTATTCATTATTTTCGTGCATTATGAGCCCTATAAATAGGGGAACCATGTTACTTTGGTATTTTAGACATTATTGATTAAAATTGCTTTTGCATTCAATTTGTGTCTCAACCGTTTAAAGCTTTTGATTATTTTGCTCGAAAATTATCATTCTTGAAGCCTAGCAAACTTTGAGTCTTACATCAAGGGAACTTTCTAATTCATACAAAGAATTCGGGTGAACTCGCTACGAAGAACAACTTAGAGATTCGTTTTCGTCGTACAAGATACGCCGGGGATTAATCGGGTTGCGATTCTCAACACTACCACCTTCGACCTTTATCAAATGACGTCCTACATCCTTCACCAACGTTCGTGTCCCTCCCAAGCCATCAAGACCTGATCGTGTGTCGATCATCAAGGGTTCAGTTCCATTCAGCGTAAATTCATCGTGTTTTCCATCTATACCGTAAGTCCTTCGAACCATTATCATATCCTATATTCCCTAGCCATTCTTAACCCATAAATCACGTCCCAAATACCATCATCTTGCAGCTATAATTCTCGTTCTAAATCAGCCCTTTCTTGTTGGATTTGTGTTCCATTTTTGTGTCGTAGTCTAGGTATCGTATTTAGGTCTAGATTCGTTCGATCATTCTTTTTGAGTTTCTATTCCTTCAAGTCAGTTTATTTTCAAAATATTTGAGTCGTAGAGTAGGGTTAAATCCTTCCAAGTTGACGTGTTCGATTCTAGAAGTCTTCTGCGCGTTTTTGTATTCTGTACAAATTGTCCGGGTTACACCAAGAGAGCAAAGCTGGAGGACATGGAAACATCAGAGTTCATAATGTTGTTGAAACTCTTTGTTGTTAAAACTCTAATCTGATACCATGTCCATGTCAAGTTTGATTTTCTATTAAGTTTTTTTAGAACTCTGATACTAAATTGTTAACAAAACTGACTAGAGATTATGAGTTATCTAATCAGTTGTTGCAATCAGTTCTCAATGCTTCTGAATAAAATTGATATTCTGTGTCAAAATCAATTGATGAAAGTATTCTCAATCAGTTTTTCAATCATCATCCCCATGTTTTGACATCATCAAAAATGGAGAAATTGTTAGAAAAAACTATCAAGTACAACCCTAAGATGTAGTTTTGATGAGATGTCAAAACATGTCAAATACTTTCTGAGAAACTGAAAGAGAACTAAGCTGACAAAACTAAGAGAGAACTAAGCTGAAACTGAAAGAGAACTAAACTGAAAGAGAAACTGAAAAATTTCAACTGAAGCAGATGACAGTCGAACTGAAAAACAGTCAACCCACCTAGAGGGATATATCAACCAAGCAGAAAATAATCCTATTAAGAGTTGATCTCTATTGAAGACAAATTAGTTACTATCAAACTAACTACCAAGATAGTTGAACTAGAGAAACCAAGCTAGCCCAACTGATGGAACTTACAGCAAGTCAGTTGAACTGAAGACTAGAAGCACCCAATTGATGGCTAGAATTAACGTCAGCCAAACTGAAGCATAAAGACAAAACAGTCAGCCAACTGAAGCTCTAAAATAGTCAACTGCTGACCAAGTTGTAGTCAGCAAACTGAAGCTCAAGAAAAGTAACCCGCTGACCAAGGTGACTCCTAGTCGAACTGACAAGAAGAAGCTTAGAGATATAGCCAACTGAACCTACAGCTAAGCTTAAATCCAGAACTCCCAACTGGAGAATTAATGGAGTTAATGCTTAAATCAATGGAGTTAATGCTCAACAGAGATCACAGAGTTAATGCTCATCAAAGATCGATTGGCTGAGTAACGGCTACATCAACAAGCTTTAACGGCTATGAAAGATCAATATACCATTGATGAACGAACAGAGCCATCGATCAATGGATCTTAACGGTCACAAGATCACTTCTCTATATAAGATGAGTGAATTTGATTTTCAAATAAATTTCAAAATCTTAACTTTCGCATATACTCACAACTGAGCTTTTTTTCTCTCATCTTTCAGCTCAAATTCAAAGCATTGTCTCAAAGCTGTGAAAGTCTCAACTGAGAAGAACTTAAAGGATTCAAGCATTCAACTACCTATTTAAAGTCTAACGAGAGTAGTCTACTCAGTTCATGTGATATACTAATCAACTACTCAGCTTTACTCAAAGAGCAACATCAGTTGATAACGTCATTCAAGACTAACCTCTTGAATATCGAAAGAGAGGGATCTAAAATCTTGTAAAGATGACAATAGCACCTGACTCTCCAGCTAAGTGTGAGCCGTCGCTAAAGAAATCGCCACCGCAATAGCTAGTTGCTGGGGACTATAAGTGTGAGCCGTCAACTCATTGAGGTGACCATGTAAAGAAACTCACCATACCAGGTTCAACCAAGTGTCATTCACTGTGTAATTTCTAAAGAAACTCAACTTTTAGAGTGAATTTTCCCTTCTACGGAAAGAAGAGAGGACATAGAAGTTTGAGACTTTGAATATGCAGTGAAAACTCAAGTTATATAGTGATTATTCTTCAATATATTTTTAATGTGAAAACTTATTTTTATGCAGTGGCACTAACAGTAGTTGTCGAAGTGAAAGCCCAAAAAGATGTCGAGTTATATTGAATGCAAGTGGATTTGATCTTTCAGCTTGCAGACAATAGTGTCTGAAATCCTACAATGGAAATGGAGTTTGCACTTCCGGTGGATTAGTGGGAAAATATATTTGTAGTTGGTTTTAGAATTGTTGATGATTGATTATTACATTAGATTTGAATAACGTCTTATTGAAATAAACCCACATATATAGCATCATTGGAAGTGCATGTAAGCTACCAAAATTGTGGTATATCAATAATAAGATAAATTTTTAAGATATATTATTTGTGTCAAGAATTATACGATATACATTAGAAAATTATATGTTTATATTACAAACTCCAATCTGTATGCCAAATTGTAATTTTTTTACAAATAACCACGATTAGTATTAAAAAACTACGACTTAACCCTGATAAGTGCAGAAATGGGCAATGTTTTGGCTTCAAATGTCTAGATCATGTTCAAATAGGTCTACAGGGCATGTACATTTATTCATATGGGTTGTCATTAGCCTTTTTAAAGCTTTTTCAAACTTAGAAAAACTAAACTTCGTATTTTCAATGTGTATATATATACAGATATATTCATACAAATTATGCTTGAAAATTTTTGAAATTTTATTTAGGCCTACAAAACCTAAACTTGATGTGTATATTTTCATAGATTTTTTAAATTTTTAAATGTCATTTATTCTATATAACATAGTCTAATTAATTTAATAAAAATTAAATTAAATACTTTATAAACTTCAAATTATATTATTAAAACTATATTATTATAATAAATAGGTATGTCTAATAGGCATCACGATAATTTCTGAAGGTCAATGATATGTTTAATTATCCAAATAAACTACCTAATAGGCCTTATAATAACATATATTTTAAATAGGCCAGTGCATAAAATGTTGGCTGGTAAGCTAACCAATTTACACCCATACCCGCATAATGAAATGATGTTATAAAAAAATTAACTTGAAATAAATGTGATAGGATAAATGACGACATGTTTTATTATAGCACATGGATCAATTGTGATCCGACAGTAAAGATAGAAATCTCGCTTAATTCCAACTAATTATTGAATCTTATAGGTCATGATATTAACTCCACAACAACAATTAAGTTGCACGAAATACTAATTCACATATATTCTCGCTTTAACAAACTGCTAAATAGAAAATTAAGGCCTCTTCTAAATTCTTAAAACATTTTATGTGTGATATTACATTCTCTCCCAATAACCATTCGAGACGTGGCCCACAAACTTAGGTATAAGAGTAGTTTTAATTAATATATCAATTGTCTCCTAGTTGTTGCTGTGAAACATTTGCATAAATTAGATATAAAACAAATAAAATGATTATCATAATTAGTGTAACATATATGGTAACAAAATACTAGTTACTAGATTAATATATATAGTAATTTAATAATTATATCAAATAATATATTATTTATAGGGCAATGATATTTTACATATAGTAACAAAATTGTATGTGTTAATAAACATAACAATATTAAAATAAATTAATCTAGGCGACATCGGCAAGCTAAAATTTATCACAAATTGATTATTTATTATGTTTAGGAAATCTTTCATTCTATGTAGAGGTCTATATAATGGGGCATTACTCCACCATTTTAATTCACCTTAAACACACAACAGGGATATAAACAAGAAGTTTAATCAAATTTAATGGCTAAATTTTTGTTGGTTCTTTTCCTTGTTCAATCAGGTTATATGTTGAATAATTTCACCTCTCATTTGAAATTATAATTTGCATCCGTGAAAACTCATTAAATGTACTTTATCTAAATACATCCATTTATTTTAATTAAAAATAAAAAATGTAAAGTTTTTAAAGATAAATTATACACACAAAATTCCTTAAATTAAAATGTACTATCAATGAAAGAAGAATTTTTCAATACTTTCACTATACATTCCAACACATTCACTCTATCGTAGACACTATCACCATATTTATAATGCGTGTGAAATAATATCATTCTACGCCATTAATGTCGTCACCTCCATGATTACATATTGTTGCTATCTTTAAAATGAAAAATATGTATATATGTATAGTTAATCTAGGTGCCAAGTCACATGTCTAGGATAAAAAAAATACGTATATATAGCGATGATCATTTATTTTAACGTTGGATATGTTCCTGTACACATGTGATTGAAGTTTATCCCAATTTAGCCACTAAATCTTTACTAGGCCAATATGGGCTTAGAATATTTTGACTTAAATCAACCTAAAAATTAATTTTGGAGTTGTTTTTTACAATTAATTTTGGAGTTGCTTTTACAATTATTTTTTGCACTACCCGTGGATTAGTGGGAACTATGCTTAAAACTATTTTAAAGTTTATTTCGGCCTTCAAAAACTAAACTTGATATGTTTATTTTCATAGATTTTTCAAATTTTTAAATGTCATTTATTAGAGATAACAGAGTCTAATTATTTTAATAAAAATTAAATTAAATTGATGAGATCAGGACCAACACTGAGGAACTAAACCCGGTGTTGCAGCTGAGAGGTCCAGTGACGCGCTTACGTGCTAAGAAGCTGCAAGGATATCTGCAGTGCTATGTTGGAAAGAAGCTGGAGGATGATGGAGCCAATTTCAGACAATACAAGTTGGTGACTGTTTTGGGCATTGAAGAGTGAAGCCACGACCTTATGCATGTTGGACGTGTGTCCTTAGTTATTTATTAGTTTGTTTTATATTAATTGGACCTAGTATTTTATTTTACTTAGAAGCCCAAATTACTGTTAGGAGAATTGGGCCTTTAGTTTTATTTCTTTTATTTTTTATTTTCGAAATTATCAAGCCCAATACTTGATAATTTTATGCCCTAGGCTAGTATTTAAGATATCTTCGTTGTTATTATTATTCAGACTTGATTGAATGAAAATACAGCTTTTACGCTTCATCTTGTCTCACACACAAATCAATTGTTCTTGGTAGAGTTTGGTTCTGGCGCTTCCAAGCTTGAAATCTTTGGTTCATTCATGCATCTTGTAGTACTCGGGTTAATAAAGCTACCGAAGAATTTGCTCATAGGCGCGTTCCGAGTTCTCGTAGATTCTGGGTTCGTTTCTGTAAGTTCTTCATCTATCCTTTTTGTTTTCCATCTATCCACCTTCATCCCAGCCAACACCACACCTCCATATCATCCATAACATCATCATCATCGTTCATATAGCATTCCAAATCTAGATCACATATATTGAAGCCATCGTTCATCGTAGAAACCCTAGGTAGCCCGAAAAGTCTTCCCCGTGCCAAAACGAAATATACTCGTGCGTTTTTCCCTAATATTTGGATATGTTTTTCACGTCTGCAGTTTGCACCTTGTGTTAAAATTTGAGCTCATTTCGAGTTGTTTAGCATAGGTTTCTGTTCGAGTTTTCTGTCTTTTCTTGTTAAATTTGTTTTTGTTTTAATTTGTGGATTTAGGGAAGTTCATTTGGACATATTTGAGTGTTATTGCTGTGGATTATTTGGGTTTAATCATTCGTATAGTTGACGTGTGTTTCGATTCGTAGCTTCCGCACCGCATTGGCCGCATCATAAATAGTTTTATAATATTAATATTTTATTAATAAAACTATATTATTATAATAAATAGGTATGTCTAATAGGCATCACAACAATTTCTGAAGGTCAAAAATATGTCTAATTATCTAAATAAACTACCTAATAAGCCTTATAATGACATATATTTTAAATTGGCTAGTGCATAAAATATTGGCTAGTAACTTAACCGATTTACACTCCTACCCGCATAATGAAATGAGGTTATAAAAAAATTAACTTGAAATAAATGTGATAGGATAAAAGACGACATGTTTTATTATAAGACGACTTGAAATAAATAGCGATTGGGAACCATATTGCAGCTGGTATCGTCTTGTTTGGGAGTCATAATTTTCATTCACATTGTGTTTAATATAATGGGAGGGTCAAATTTTGTGTCCTAGTTGAATTAGGATTGGTTTTTGTACTTTCCTAGTTGATTTGGGGTTTGTTTCCTAGTTGGTTTTGATTTTTGTTTCTTTGTTGAGCTCATATTCACACTTGGTACAATCTAGCTCCATAATTCAGCACATATCCACCCATATTCCAGCTTTATTCTCGCCTTTGCCTCCCACACTCATCCACTGAAAATTCATCCACCGATCACTCAGCAACCAAAAATCGGTTTTTTGCCAAATTTGCACCAGAACTCTGATTTTCGTCAAATTCTATCATCTTCTAGGTAAAACTGCTCAGTGAATATTCTCCGGTTTTTCAGTTTCTTCAAAATTCTTTACCTATTCATCCATACAGCCGACCTATACCCATTGCAGATTATCTCGTGGTGTTTTGGATACCCGTGGTACTTTGGAAGTCACGTTCGAGCTCTTGACTAGAGTTGGACGAGCTAGCATTAGTTCTACCGAGGATTTGAAGTCCAGAGTTGAGTGGTATACACGAGAGTTAAAAAAAAATGAGGCCCTGTTCTTTTGTTTTCTTTTGTTTTCATTGTTTTGCAGGTACCAATGGAGTCCAGAGATGGTTATAACAAGATGAATGATAAGGCACCCGCATCACCTAGTACTCCTACAGACGCGGCTTCGTCGATGCCACAGCCGTGGGATGCCCAGTACCACCATCAGGAACTGGAGCATAACTGGATAGTTCATTGGCCAAAGTGATGGCAAAACTCGAGCTTATTTGATGAGATCGTGCCTAGCAATGATCCAGATGATCCGGAGTTGTAGTTCAAAAGTCCTGTGACGCGTTTGCGAGCTAAGAAGTTGCAAGCTTATCTACAAGCTTCAATAAGGCGCAAATTCGAAATGCATGAAGATGAAGTAAAGAGCAGCCCGAGATGGATCACTATGCTAACCATTGATGATAAAGAATAAGGCTTGAAGTTAGTCGGTATGGGCATACTGACCAGATTGCATGAAGTTAGTCAGTATGGGCATACTGACCAAGTGGACGTTAAAGATAACGTGTGGATTCATCCAATAATAGTCCAACACGTTAATTATGGAGCCCAAGTCCATAAGTGGCGACAGTTTGAAGGCCCAAAATCAATTTGGGATTTATTTTTATCTAGATAGATTTTTATTATTTTATTTTTGGTATCTTTTGATTCTTACCTTAAAAACAGATTTGGATAAGGTAACAATCCTAGTTAGATTAGTATTGATATTTTCGGCCATATCCTAGTCTAGATACCTTAGGATTTTCAGCCATAGCTATTAGTATAAATAGGACATCTATGTTTCATTCACAAGTTAGACAATTACATGAATACAAGAATTATTTCTCTTTTGTCTCCAAGATCCTTAGGTTGATCGAAAATATCCAAACAGTTCTATTGTTTTAGCAAATCAATAGTCCTATTCAAGTTCTTCAGGGTACGTTCAAGTACTTGAGAGAATTGCTATCCGGAGAATTAGTCATGCGCGTTCGAGTTTATACAACACGGGTTCGCCGATCCTGATTATCCATTCTACCTTCCACCGCCGCCACTACCACCTTTCACGACCACCACCGCCGCCTTCACCACCGTCCGCCACCATGTCCAAGCCATCCCCAAGCTGTCCAATCGAGTCCTTCATCGTATTCGTGTTTTCTTGTAAGTTTGTCCTTTAATTTGTGTCGGATTGCATCCTTCTTTAGCTGACGTAGTTCGAGTCCTTCAAAAGTCTTCCGCCTGCGATCTTCGTGTCTTGGATTAGTTGTCCGGGTCACATCATAAATTTGGCATCAGAGCCACGTCAGCTCTGCTGGTCGTGGTTCAATCCGACGTGTCATCTACGTGTCAG
Organism: Perilla frutescens; assembly: GCA_026008535.1. Classification (NCBI taxonomy): domain Eukaryota; kingdom Viridiplantae; phylum Streptophyta; class Magnoliopsida; order Lamiales; family Lamiaceae; genus Perilla; species Perilla frutescens. The sequence continues at coordinate 40,239,941 of BRKX01000012.1, forward strand.
TTTCTGTCGTACGTGTCATTTAAATTTTTGCATCGTATCTATTGTAATCTGATTATTGTTCATTAAAAAAAAAAGAATAAAAGAGCAAAGGGATCGAAATCCCTACAGCAAAAAAAAAATCGTCAAAAAAAAAAAACGAAAATCTGATTTAATTCTTGTAATTTTCGAATTTTAATCCTTGTTTTTAGATTGTTTCCATCTTAGATAGATATTTTAGGATTTGTTAGATTGTGTTCACACTTGGTCAAACTTATCCAAAAGTATTCTACCTTATCTACTAGATTTCATACCTTGTTTAGATATCTCCCATACTCATCCATATCTAATCAAGATCTTCCATCATTATCCACCTATAATTTTCGAATTCTACTCCTATAGTGTTCGAAAATTCCAGTCCACATACACCTACACCCGGTTAACCTTATACACCACATAGTCCATACACCCGTACACCCATACACCCATAAACCCGTACACCCGTGGTCCACATACACCACCAGCTGAATTACTCATTCCACACGCCTACTTCTACTCTTAGCAACCTTCCGGCTTGATTTTATCCGTTGGAGCTTGAAGAAGACCCAAAAGAGCTAGTCAAGAGAAGCTGCTGAATTTTTCGATCAACCCACCCCCATATTTCACTCCACACGTACACTACACATACTTGAGAGTTAAACACGAGTGGAAAAATCAAGAGTGACATACACGAGCGTCTGTGAGGAATTGTGAGGTACTACTTTGCTTTTTTTTTTCTTCACGTTTGTTCGTTTTGCAGGTACCATGAAGAAAGGAAATAATAAAGGGGCGACTACTCCACCCCTTGAGGAGCCTAGATCGCCGAACACCCTAGGCGAGCAGTCCTACTCATCCGAACCACAGTGGGATGCCAAGTACCAATACCAAGCTCTAGTTCAACACTTTGAACGACAGAATCGTCTACTGAAAGACGAACTTGGCAACCAAGTAGCTGAATTGCAAGAGGAGCTTGCAAGAATCAGAGCCCAATCGACCACATCCCAAACAGTCCAAGGGAATCCAGAGAAGAGGCCACTCGAGCCTCAAGACGAAGAGACGAGGCAATCTGAGCCTCAAATCAATGCAGAAAGGCAACCCGAGCCTCAAGACAACATAGAGAGGCGACATGAGCCTCAAACAGGAGCTCAAGGCCGACGCCAACCCTTGAGAAACGTCCCACAGCCACCTCCTATCCAGCAAGATGTTGAAAGGCCGTCCCGTGAGCCCGCCTTTGAAGATGACTATGGTTATGGATACGATTCCTATGCAGCCAGTGGGTATGAAGCTGATTATCCACCACAAGGGCACAGAGGACGCCATGGCCGACCCCGAGGTCCCCATAGGTGTGCAAATCATCATGATGATGATGATGGTAGGCTCAACAACATCAAGACGAGCATACCCGAGTTTGAAGACGTTCACAATCCCGATGTTTACTTAGATTGGGAACATAAGGTAGAGAAGATCTTTGCATGCTACAACTTTTCAGAGCAAAAGAAGGTACAACTCGCATGCTTAGAGTTTAGAGGCTATGCAGCCTCATGGTGGGAAATGCAACAAGAAAGAAGGCGCAGAAACCACAACCCTCCCATCGACAATTGGGAAGAAATGAAAGGATTTATGCGTGGCCATTTTATACCCATGCATTATGAAAGAGAGCTTGAGAAGAAGCTCAATCGGGTCAAACAAGGTACAAGGTCGATTGAAGAGTACCACAAGGAATTGGAGACCCTTTTGAACCGAGTCGGGAAGCAAGAGACCCTAAATGCTACCATCATCAGGTACATTGAAGGCATGAACCCCGACATTGCATGTGAAGTCGAGCTCAGAGACTTCACCAGTGTAGAAAGAATGGTGCAGTACGCATCGATTATGGAAAGGCAGCTAAGAGAGGGCCGCCGTCGATCCCACTACAGTGCAGCCCCTACTCGATCATCTTGGAGTAAAGGTACACCTTCCACATCACTTTCTACACCTCCTACTGATTCTACATGTTCCAGAGGTCCATCCGGACCACCGGAACGGCGTTTCGACCGATCTACACCACAGACAAGCCGTAGACCCGAGTCTACGCCGCCCAACCAGCCAAGGCCAACCCCTACTCGGCCAAATCAAAATGTTACAGCCCCTAATGCAGCCCCTAATCGTGCTCGTGACATCCAATGTCATAAGTGTCAAGGTTGGGGCCATTTCCAAGCTCAATGTCCAAACCGGCGGATTCTATACTTAACGGAATCAAATGAAGTCGAATCAGCCAGTGAGGATGAACCAGAGCCTATGGGCGACGCCACACTTGAAGAAGAAGCTGAGAATGATGCAGCCCCTAATCCAGTCGATCCAGAAGTTCAGCTCAGTTTGGTCACAATCCGGAGTTTGAGCATCATTCGAGAAGAGGAACAAGAACACCAACAGGAGAACATCTTCTACACTCGTGCAGTGATTCAAGGTCATACGTGTTCCATGATAATTGATAGTGGCAGTGCGATCAATGCCATTAGTCAGTACGCAGTTGAAAAGCTTGGTCTACCCGTTCAACAACATGCAAAGCCTTATAGATTGCAGTGGCTTACAGAAAAAGGTGAGATACGCGTGGTTCACCAGGTAAGTGTCTCATTCTCAATCCATAAGTTTTCTGACACTGTTTTGTGCGATGTTATCCCTATGGATACGGCACATTTGTTGTTAGACAGACCTTGGCAGTATGATCGACGTGTTGTCCACGACGGACGTCTAAACACTTACACAGTCGACATAGATGGCCGAATCAGCACCTTAAGGCCATTATCACCAAAGGACATTGCTACGGATCAGCAACACATGCAAGAGAAGTTTAAACAGGAGAAGGAGAAGCATGCAGCCGCAAAACGGGCTCCGAAGACCCCAGTTGACGGCATGCCCAAAACAGTCGGTATGGGCATACCGACCGGTACTCAGCCCAAAACAGTCGGTATGGGCATACCGACCGGTACCCAGCCCATTGTCGCCATCCCTTCACCTCCAAAACAGCCCATTGATGACCCCAAAGCTATAGGAAAGTCGTCCAAGTCGAGTACAAACAAGCCTTACACTCAGAGCTTGTTTATTTCAGCAAAAGGAGTCCAAAAAGCCGTCAAAGCAGGTATGCCTCTTGTCCTACTCACATTTAAGAGTAGTGCTACTAATGATTGTTTGCCTAGTGATGTGCAGCCCTTACTAGATGAGTTCAAGGATGTTTTTCCTGAGGAGATACCCGGAGGACTTCCACCAGTGCGAGGAATCGAGCATCAGATCGATTTCGTCCACGGAGCCGTGCTTCCTAACTGACCAGCCTATAGGACGTCTCCCGACGAGACTAAGGAGATAGATAGGCAAGTCAAGGAGCTGTTGGAGAAGAAGCAAATTCGAGAGAGTTTGAGTCCGTGCGCCGTTCCAGTGATTCTAGTGCCAAAGAAGAACAACGAATGGCGTATGTGCATGGATTGCCGTGCAATCAATAAAATCACGGTAAAGTATCGTTTTCCCATCCCTAGATTAGATGATATGCTTGATGAGTTATCTGGTTTGCGTGTCTTTTCTAAGATTGATTTGCGTTCTGGTTATTTTCAAGTACGTATGCAAGAAGGTGATGAATGGAAAGCTGCATTTAAGACAAAACATGGTTTATATGAGTGGCTTGTTATGCCTTTTGGTCTCACTAATGCACCGAGCACTTTTATGCGCTTAATGAATCATGTTTTACGTAATGTGATTGGAAAGTATTTAGTTGTGTATTTTGATGACATTCTGATTTACAGTGACACGACACATACACATATACAGCACCTTAGACACGTTTTTGAGCTTCTTAGAGAGGCGAAATTATATGGTAATCTGTCTAAGTGTTCTTTCTGCATGAATGAAGTCATTTTTCTAGGCTTCGTTGTGAGTTTACGTGGTATAGAAGTAAACCGTTCCAAAATCAAAGCGATTGAGGAATGGCCCACTCCTAAGTCTGCGAGTGAGGTGAGGTCTTTCCACGGCCTTGCTGGCTTTTATCGTCGCTTTGTGCGCGATTTCTCCAGCATAGCCGCGCCGCTTACTGAGTTAAGCAAGAAAGATCGAAAGTTTGAATGGGGTCCTGTTCAAGAGCATGCGTTTAACACTTTAAAATCTTGTTTATGTAATGCGCCTATTCTTGCTCTTCCGGACTTCAATAAAACGTTTGAAATAGAATGTGATGCCTCGGGCAAAGGGATTGGAGCTGTTTTAATGCAGGACTGGCGTCCAGTCGCATACTTTAGTGAGAAGCTCCACGATGCAGCCCTTCGTTATTTGACTTATGACAAGGAGTTGTACGCACTGAAGAGAGCTTTGGAGACATGGCAGCACTATCTATGGCCAAAGGAGTTCATGATTCACACGGACCATGAGAGCTTAAAGCATTTAAAGGGCCAGCAAAATCTGAATAAACGGCATGCACGTTGGGTAGAGTTCATCGAGTCCTTTCCGTACGTCATCAAGTAGAAGAAAGGCGCTGAAAATGTGGTAGCCGACGCACTTTCATGAAGGTCCATTCTCTTGAACTTAATGCATGCTAAGTTGTTGGGATTTGATCACATTAAGGACTTATATGCATTAGATCCATTTTTTGCACCTATATTTGAAGCATGTTCGAAATTTGCTAAGGCTAGAGATGGATTTTTCATGCATGATGGGTTTTTGTTCAAGGGTTCTTGTTTGTGTATTCCTTAGTCTTCTATGCGTGAGCTGTTGATTTTAGAGTCGCATGCGGGAGGTTTAATGGGTCACTTTGGTGTGTCAAAAACATTAGACTTGCTGCATGAACACTTTTATTGGCCGCATATGAAGCATGATGTTGAGATTGTGTGTAGTAGATGTATAACTTGCAACAAATCGAAATCTACTTCACATCCATTTGGTTTATACACTCCTCTACCAGCCCCGTCTTCCCTGTGGATTGATTTATCTATGGATTTCATTTTGGGTTTACCACGGTCTAGGTTTGGTCGAGATTCCATATTTGTAGTAGTTGATAGGTTTTCCAAGATGTCTCATTTCATAGCTTGTAGGAAAACCGATGATGCTGTTCATATCGCCAACTTGTTTTTTGTGCATATTGTTCGTTTGCATGGAATACCTAGAACCATTGTTAGTGACAGGGATTCTAAGTTTCTTGCACATTTCTGGTAAGTTTTATGGGGTAAATTAGGTACCAAGTTGTTGTTTTCTACTGCATGTCATCCACAAACTGATGGACAAACTGAAGTAGTTAATCGCACTCTAGGTACTTTGTTGCGTGCTTTAGTTAAAAACAACTTGAAATCATTGGAAGATTGTTTGCCATATGCTGAATTTGCTTATAATCGCGTTGTGCATTCATCTACCAATATGTCTCCATTTGAAGTTGTTTATGGATTTAATCCGCTAACGCCTAATGATCTGTTGCCTTTACCTGTTGAGCATCTAACAAGTGTTCAAGGTACAAGAAAAGCGGAACAAGTTAAGGAGATGCATGAGAAAGTACGTGTGCGTATTGAAGCCGTTGGCGCACGTAATGCTGTTCAAAAGAATAAACGGCGCAAGCAAGTGATTTTCCAGCCTGGAGATCGCGTTTGGATTCATCTGAGTCCTGGACGGTTTCCTAACTTGAGAAAATCGAAATTAATGCCGAGAGGAGATGGACCGTTCACCGTGTTGAGTCGAGTCAATGACAATGCCTATCGCATTGATTTACCCGGTGAGTATAAGTGTTCGTCTACATTTAATATTGTTGACTTATCTCCCTTTTCTGCAGATGATGAGTTTAAACAAGATTAGTCCGAGAATTCGAGGACGAATTCTTTTCAGCAGGGGGGGAATGATGAGATCGTGCCTAGCAATGATCCAGATGATCCGGAGTTGCAGTTCAAAAGTCCTGTAACGCGTTTGCGAGCTAAGAAGTTGCAAGCTTATCTACAAGCTTGAATAAGGCGCAAATTCGAAATGCATGAAGATGAAGTGAAGAGCAGCCCGAGATGGATCACTATGCTAACCATTGATGATAAAGAATAAGGCTTGAAGTTAATCGGTATGGGCATACTGACCAGATTGCATGAAGTTAGTCAGTATGGGCATACTGACCAAGTGGACGTTAAAGATAACATGTGGATTCATCCAATAATAGTCCAACACGTTAATTATAGAGCCCAAGTCCATAAGTGGCGACAGTTTGAAAGCCCAAAATCAATTTGGGATTTATTTTTATCTAGATAGATTTTTATTATTTTATTTTTGGTATCTTTTGATTCTTACCTTAAAAACAGATTTGGATAAGGTAACAATCCTAGTTAGATTAGTATTGATATTTTCGGCCATATCCTAGTCTAGATACCTTAGGATTTTCAGCCATAGCTATTAGTATAAATAGGACATCTATGTTTCATTCACAAGTTAGACAATTGCATGAATACAAGAATTATTTCTCTTTTGTCCCCAAGATCCTTAGGTTGATCGAAAATATCCAAACAGTTCTATTGTTTTAGCAAATCAATAGTCCTATTCAAGTTCTTCAGGGTACGTTCCAGTACTTGGGAGAATTGCTATCCGGAGAATTAGTCGTGCGCGTTCGAGTTGATACAACACGGGTTTGCCGATCCTGATTATCCATTCTACCTTCCACCGCCGCCACTACCACCTTTCACGACGACCACCGCTGCCTTCACCGCCGTGTCCAAGCCATCCCCAAGCTGTCCAATAGAGTCATTCATCGTATTCGTGTTTTCTTGTAAGTTTGTCCTTTAATTTGTGTCGGATTGCATCCTTCTTTAGCTGACGTAGTTCGAGTCCTTCTAAAGTCTTCCACCTGCGATCTTCGTGTCTTGGATTAGTTGTCCGGGTCACATCATTATTGCTGCTCGAATTCCTGCACCACAACTAGTTCAAGCCCAACCTGTCCAGCTAGAAGGAGCAGACCGACAACCAGCAGCAGCTCATCAGCCAGAAGTTGTTGTAGTCGAGCCAGCTAGAGCAAATGCTAAAGCACCACAAGCTCAGCATCACCAGCCTCCGGTGTAGTTTAACGACCCATATGATCGAGATACTGCAGAATTTTTTGGTGATTTTGCAGAGGGATTTGAGGATGAGTATGATCCATTTCAGAGGCGTGACCGACCACGTTAGCCTTACCACCGACATGCAGCCCGACGTGCGGATCCTGATAGCTTGTTGAATAACATTAAGATAAGCATCCCTGAGTTTGAGGGATTATATGATCCAGACCTTTATCTCGACTGGGAGAGAAAGGTTGACAAGATTTTCGACTGCTATGATTTTCCGTAACAGAAGAATGTCCAGTTAGCCTCATTAGAGTTCAGAGGATATGCAGCCACCTGGTGGGAGTTCCAGCAGAACCGGAGATGTCGAGAGCGCCATCCGCCTATTGATTCGTGGCATGAGATGAAGGACGTCATGAGATAACGCTTCATTCCGGTACATTATGAGCGTGACCTCGAAAAGAAACTGAACCGAATCAGACAGGGTACACGTTCCAGAGAGGAGTACCACAGGGAACTCGAGACAGCCCTTAATCGAGTTAGGAAAGAAGAGATGTTGGTTGCCAAAATTAACCGATATATTGAGGGAATGAATCCAGACATCACCTGTGAAGTCGAGTTGAGGGACTTCACCAGTATTGAGGCCATGGTCCATTATGCCTCAATAGTAGAGCGGCAACTCAGAGATGGCCGCAGAAGACCATCACAGTCGACACCAGCACGGACACAGTGGGGTCAAGATGAGTCTTCCACGCCTAGAACAGCCCCTACACGTCATCAAGACCAGCAGTCCCAGCCCGTTCACCGTTTTGAGTAGTCTGCACCGCAGCCGAGCCGCAGACCTGAGTACAATTCGCCTGCACCAAACAGAGGCAATCCAAATTGAACCGTGCAGCCCAGTCAGTCTTCGAATAGTACTCCAGGGAGAGCACGTGATGTTCAATGTCATAAGTGCAGAGGATGGGGACACTTCCAAGCCCAGTGTCCGAACCGCCGAGTTCTTTTCCTTACTGAGCAGAATGAGCTAGAGTCAGCAAGTGAAGAAGAGCTCGATGAAGCAGAAGTGGAAGGAGGCACCGAACAGTCCCTTGACCGTCCACCTGTGGACAAGGTTGAAGATGAGAAGCCGAAGCAAGCCCACGTCAGTCTTGTTTCGATCCGAGCACTGAGCCTGATCCGAGAGGAAGATCATAATGACCAGCGTGAAAATATCTTCTATGCGCGCTGTGAAATCCAAGATAAGACGTGTTCACTCATCATTGACAGTGGCAGCTTCGTGAACGCGATCAGCCAGTACACAGTGGAGAAGTTGAATATGATCCCACAAAAGCACCCCAAGCCATACCGTTTGCAGTGGCTGACTGACCGAGGAGAAATCCGCGTTGGAGTCTTTATTTAGGGTTTTTCGGGTCAATTTCTGTCTTTTCTTGTTAAATTCGTTTTTGTTTTAATTTGTGGATTTAGAGAAGTTCATCTGGACATATTTGAGTGTTATTGCAGTGGATTATTTGGGTTGAATCATTCGTATAGTTGACGTGTGTTTCGATTCGTAGCTTCCGCACCGCATTGGCCGCATCATAAATAGTTTTATAGACTTAATATTTTATTAATAAAACTATATTATTATAATAAATAGGTAAGTCTAATAGGCATCACAACAATTTCTGAAGGTCAAAGATATGTCTAATTATCTAAATAAACTACCTAATAAGCCTTGTAATGACATATATTTTAAATTGGCTAGTGCATAAAATATTGGCTAGTAACTTAACCGATTTACACTCCTACCCGCATAATGAAATAAGGTTATAAAAAAATTAACTTGAAATAAATGTGATAGGATAAAAGATGACATGTTTTATTATAGCTCATGGATCAATTGTGATCCGACAATCAAGATAGAAATCTCATTTAATTGCGGCTAATGGTTGAAACTTATAGGTCATGATATGAACTCCACAAAAACAATTGAATTCACGAAATACTAATTCACATCTATTCTCTCTTTCTCAAAATGATTAAACCAAATTACTAAATAGAAAATCGAGACCTCTTCTGAATTCGTTAAAATATCTTATGTGTGATATTGCATTTTCTCTCTCAATAACCATTCGAGACATGGCACACAAACTTAGGTATAAGAGTAATTTTAAAAAATATATCAATTGTCTCATAGTTGTTACTGTGATAAATTTGCATCAATTACATAAAAAACAAATAAACTGATTATCATAATTTGTGTAACATGTATGGTAACAAAATACTAGTTACTAGATTAATATATATATAGTAATTTAATATTTATATCAAACAATATATTATTTATAGGGTAACAATATTTTACATATAGTAACATAATTGTTTTTGTTAATAAACAGTAACAATATCAGAATAAATAAATCTAACTAGGTGAAACCGGCAAGCTAGAATTTGTCACAAATTGATTATTTCATTATGTTTAGGAAATCTTTCATTCTATGTAGAGGTCTATATAATGGGGCATTACTCAACCATTTAAATTCACCTTATACACACAACTGGGATATAAACAAGAAGTTCAATCAAGTTTAATGGCTAGATTTTTGCTGGTTCTTTTCCTTGTTCTATCATGTTATATTTTAAATAATTTCACCCATTGTTTCAAATTATAATTTGCATTCTTGAAAACTCATTAAATGTACTGTATCTGAATAGAGCCATTTATTATAATTAAAAATAATAAAATGTAGAGGGTTCTAAGATAAACTATACACACAAAATACAATAAATTAAAATATATTATCAATGAAAGAACAATTTTTCAATACTTTCACTATACATTTCAACACATTCACTCTATCATAGATACTATCACCATATTTATAATATGCTTGTGAAATAATATCATTCTACGCAATCAATGTCATCACCTCTATGATTACATATTGTTGTTATCTTTAAAATGAAAAATATGAAGATATGTACAATTAATCTAGGTGTCCAAGTCACATGTCTAGGATAAAAAAATATGTATATATAGAGATGATCATTTATTTTAATGTTGGATATGTTTATGTACACCTATGACATGTGATCGAAGTTTTATCCCAATTTATCCACTAAATCATTGCTAGGCCAAAATGGGCTTAGAATATTTTCACTTAAATCAACCTAAAAATTAATTTAGGATTACACGCACACATATATTGTTACAAGGCAAGTGATTTTTCTTCAATATATTTTTAATGTAAAAACTTATTTTTATGCAGTGACACTAACAGTAGCTGTCGAAGTGAAAATCCAAGTGGATGTGATCTTTCAGCTTGTAGACAACAGTGCCTTAAATCCTACAATGGAAATGGAGTTTGCGCTACCCGTGGATTAGTGGGACCATATATTTGTTATTGTTTTTACAATTGTTGATGATTGATTATTGCATTAGGTTTGAAGAATGTCTTATTGAAATAAACCCACATATATAGAATCATTGGAAGTGCATGTAAGCTACCAAAATTGTGGGATATCAATAATAAGATGAAATTTTAAGATATATTATTTTTATCAATAATTATACGTTATAAATTAGAAAATTATATATTTATATTTCAAAGGCCAATCTGCATGCCAAATTGTATTTTTTTTATAAATAACCACGATTGATATTAAGGAATTACGATTCAATCCTGATAAGTGTGGAAATAGGCTAGGTTGTGATGTGCTTTGGCTTCAAATGTCTAGATCATGTTCAATTGAAGTTATGCATCGACATGATTTTATAGGTCTACAAGGCTCGTATATTTATTCATACGAGCTCTGAATAGCCTTTTTAAACCTTATTCACACCTAAAAAGACTAAACTTCATATTTTCAAAATGTGTATATATACACACATATATTCATATGTACTATGCTTAAAACTATTTTAAAGTTTATTTAGGCCTTCAAAAACTTGATATGTATGTTTTCATAGATTTTTCAAATTTTTAAATGTCATTTATTATATATTACATAGTCTAATTATTTTAATAAAAATTAAATTAAATACTTTATAAACTTAATATTTTATTATTAAAACTATATTATTATAATAAATAGGTATGCCGAATAGGTATCACGACAATTTCTGAAGGTCAAAGATATGTCTAATTATCTAAATAAACTACATAATCGACCTTATAATGACATATATTTTAAATAGGCTAGTGCAATATTGGCAAGTAACCTAACCAATTTACACCCCTACCCGCATAATGAAATGATGTTATAAAAAAATTAACTTGAAATAAATGTGATAGGATAAATGACGACATGTTTTGTTATAGCTCATGGATCAATTTTGATCCGACAATCAAGATAGAAATCCCACTTAATTGCAGCTAATGATAGAAACTTTGTTGGTCCCAGTGTGAGTCTATGTCAGTGAATAAACTGAATTCAAAAATTTAAAATAGATGCGGAATATTTAGGGCCCTGACTCGCTTAGACTATTTTATCTGCACTTGTTCAGTTGAGAAAGAGAACTTGACCTAGAGCTCAGCTGATGAGCTTATCAGCTGGGACTGATAGCTTGAGAGTTCAGCTTAACTTGTCAGTGCAGCTTGTGTGCTAAAGTGTGCAGTTAAAGAACATGAAAAGCTTAAAGCAATAGATACATCACACACAAGACTTATAGAGGTTCGAAGCTTCCTACTTCTACGTTCTCTCCTCCTTCAGCAAAAGGGCAATCCACAATGTAAATGTAAAGGTTCTTTTTTACAATTACATAATGAAGGAATTATGTTGGACCTGAAAACGGCACCCTTTAACTCGAGCACGGCCTCCTTTCCAACTGTTGCTATCCCAGAAGAACGGACCCATCAGTACACGCTCCTCCTCAGCCGGTTTCTAGGTCAATAGCTCACACTTACCGGTCCCAACTACTCATTGAGACTTTAGGTGCCCTTGCCCGTCTTTTCACTATTTTAGAAATCGCTCGATCTTCAAAGATACAGTCTTGAAACTGGTATCAACTAAATTGCTCCTTTGCGTGTCTGCGTCTGAGTTGAGTAGTTGATATTTGAAGTACTGAACTGAGAAGCTTTGCTCTGGCTGGAATTCTTCATCAGCTAGCTGCTTTGTTTGAGACTTGAAGCATGCCTTCTCAGTTGGGACTTTTCGCACTTGAGAGGTTTAAGCTTTGAGAATAGAGAGGGAGAAAGAAGAGCTCAATATCTGCAAAATAGCAAGAGTTAGTTTGGCGAAAGTCTCTCTTTATCAAAATTGTATTCACTCTCTTTTTATAGATGAGTGATATTTTGACCGTTGTGATTTGTGGATCTGATTAATCCACCGGTGGCAGTTTAATGCTTGTAGCCATTTGAAGCTTTAAATGAATTAGTCGTTTGTCTTTAATGGCTTCTGCTCAGAGATCATCAAGATCTTTTCAAGATTTTCTGTTAAGATCTTCATTGACTACTTGTCAGAGAATGAGCAGATATTTTGGCTATCAGTTCTGGACGTTCAGCTGATGAACTTTTAGCTATCTCAGCTTTCACATCTGAGATTGTCTAGTTAGCAGTTCTTCAGCTGCGTTAAGCTTTAGTCTTGGATCAGTCCAGTGAAGCTGCCTTGGCAACTTAGCTTTAAAAGCTTTCAATTTTGGACTGCTAGTCAGCTGATCATTTGAGCTTTTCTTTCATTGAACTGATCATGGTCAGTTCAGTAATGGCTCAAAGCACTTTGAGCTTTTTCTCCCAGTCAAACTGATCTTTGATCAGTTTTCGGTTTTGCTACCTGATTCTTGATCAGTTTAGCTTTAGCTTTTCAAGCTGGCTCTTCTCTCAATAGTCTAACTTGGCTTTCAGCTTAGACTGATGGTTACTCATTTGTGGATGCCTATCAGTCTCCAAAATTCTCTTCCCCCTTTAGCTATTTAAGATATGAAGAGGTGACTCTGACTGGTCTTGATCAAGGCAACCTTTAAGCGGGTTGATCATGCTTCAGTACAACTGACTCTCATCTCAGTTTGACTTTTTCTAAAGTCTTACTTGATCATTGCCCCTAGTTTTTCATAGGATCATCAAATGTGTTTTGATATTTCATTAAAACCATTAGTTGGATCATTCCAACAATTTTCCCAACAAACTTATAGGTCATCATATGAACTCCACAACAACAATTGAATTGCATAAAATACTAATTTACATCTATTTTCGCTTTCTCAAAATGATTAAACCAAACTGCTAAATAGAAAATTGAGACCTCTTCTAAATTCTTAAAACATCTTATGTGTGATATTGCATTTTCTCTCCCCATAACCATTCAATATGTGGCCCACAAAATTAGGTCTAAAAGTAATTTTAATAAATATATCAATTGTCTCATAGTTGTTACTGTGATACATTTGCATAAATTACATATAAAATAAATAAAATGATTATCATAATTAGTGTAACATGTATGGTAACAAAATACTAGTTACTAGATTAATATATATAGTAATTTAATAATTATATCAAACAATATATTATTTATAGGGTAATGATATTTTACATATAGTAACAAAATTGTATGTGTTAATAAACATAACAATATCAAAATAAATTAATCATGGAGAAATCGGCAAGCTAAAATTTGTCACAGATTGATTATTTCATTATGTTTAGGAAATCTTTCATTCTATGTAGAGGTCTATATAATGGGGCATTACTCCACCATTTTAATTCACCTTAGACACACAACATGGATATAAACAAGAAGTTCAATCAAATTTAATGGCTAAATTTGTGTTGGTTCTTTTCCTTGTTCTATCAGGTTATATGTTGAATAATTTCACCTCTCATTTGAAATTATAATTCGCATTCATGAAAACTCATTAAATGTACTTTATCTAAATAGATCCATTTATTTTAATTAAAAATAAAAAATGTAAAGTTTTTAAAGATAAATTATACACACAAAATTCCTTAAATTAAAATATACTATCAATGAAAGAATAATTGTTCAATACTTTTACTATACATTCCAACACATTCACTACATCATAGATACTATCACCATATTTATAATGTGTGTGAAATAATATCATTCTACGCCATCAATGTCGTCACCTCCATGATTACATATTGTTGTTATCTTTAAAATGAAAAATATGTATATATGTACAATTAATCTAGGTGTCTAAGTCACATGTCTAGGATAAAAAAAATACGTATATATAGCAATGATCATTTATTTTAATGTTGGATATGTTCCTGTACATATGTGATTGAAGTTTATCTCAATTTAGCCACTAACTCTTTGCTAGGCCAATATGGGCTTAGAATATTTTGACTTAAATCAACCTTAAAATTAATTTTGGAGTTGTTTTTACAATTGTTTTTTGCAATGCTCGTGGATTAGTGGGAACATATATTTGTAGTTGTTTTTACAATTGTTGATGATTGATTATTGCATTAGGTTTGAATAATGTCTTTTTAAATAAACCCACATATATAGCATCATCGGAAGTGCATGTAAGCTACCAAAATTGTGGGATATCAATAATAAATGAAATTTTAAGATATATTATTTTTGTTGAGAATGATATGATATATATTAGAAAATTATATGTTTATATTAGAAACTCCAATCTGCATGCCAAATTGTACATTTTTACAAATAACCAGGATTGATATTGAAAGATTATGATTCAACCCTGATAAGTGTGGAAATAGGCTAGGTTGGGTTGTGCTTTGGCTTCAAATGTCTAGATCATGTTCAATTGAAGTTATGCCCAGTCATTACTTTATAGGTCTACGAGGCTCGTATATTTATTCATACGGGCTCTGAATAGCCTTTTTAAACCTTATTCGCACCTAAAAATGTGTATATACACACACATATATTCATACGAACTATGCTTAAAACTATTTTAAAGTTTCTTTAGGCCTTCAAAAACTAAACTTGATATGTATATTTTCATAGATTTTTCAAATTTTGAAATGTCATTATATATAACATAGTCAAATTATTTTAATAAAAATTAAATTAAATACTTTAGAAACTTAATATTCTATTATTAAAACTATATTATTATAATAAATAGGTATATCTAATAGGCATCACGACAATTTCTGAAGGTCAATGATATGTCTAATTATCTAGATAAACTACCTAATAGGCCTTATAAGGACATATACTTTAAATTGGCTAGTGCATAAAATATTGACGAGTAACCTAACTAATTTATACCCCTACCCACATAATGAAATGATGTTATAAAAAAATTAACTTGAAATATATATGGTAAGTTAAATGGCGACAAGTTATATTATAGCTCATGGATCAATTGTGAACCGACAATCAAGATAGAAATCTCACTTAATTGCGGCTAATGATTGAAACTTATAGGTCAAGATATGAACTCCACAACAACAATTGAATTGCATGAAATACTAATTCACATCTATTCTCGCTTTCTCAAAATGATTAAACCAAACTGCTAAATAGAAAATGGAGACCTGTTCTAAATTCTTTAAAAGATCTTATGTGTGATATTACATTTTCTCTCCGAATAACCATTCGAGACGTGATCCACAAACTTAGGTATAAGATTAATTTTAATAAATATATCAATTGTCTCATAGTTGTTACTGTGATAAATTTGCATAAATTACATATAAAACAAATAAAATGATTATCATAATTAGTGTAACATGTATGGTAACAAAATACTAGTTACTAGATTAATATATATAGCAATTTAATAATTATATCAAACAATATATTATTTATAGGGTAACAATATTTTACGTATAGTAACATAATTGTATTTATTAATAAACAGTAACAATATCGAAATAAATAAATCTAGGTGAAACCGGCAATCTAGAATTTGTCACAAATATTGATTATTTCATTATGTTTAGGAAATCTTTCATTCTATCCAGATGTCCATATAAGGTGTCATTACTCAACCATTTTAATTCACCTCAGACACACAACTGGGATATAAACAAGAAGCTCAATCAAGTTCTCAGCCTGTTGAAGTTGCTTAATAGCAACTCTTGAGTTGGTCAGCTTCAAAGCAGTCAGCTCTGGAGTTCCTCTTCTGGGTGAGCTGGACTGATTGAGAATCAATTTTGCAACATTTAAGCTTGAATTTATAAGAGGAGTAACATAGCTTCGGGACAAGAGAGATGGTGATGTGGCAGTATCTTTAATATCTTTGTCTCCTTTTTGTCCAAGCTTTTGATTCTTCGGGGTTACCACAAGTTGAGTATGTGAGTGATCCTTATCTATCCTCTCAGTGGCAGCTTCAACTTGTAGGGATGTCTCATCTGACTGAATTGATTCATTATCAAAATTCAGTTTGCGGCGATGCAGATCAGCTTGATGATTGTTGAGCTGTTTGGCAGTCGCAGCTCCTTGCGATCTTAAGCTGGCTTAAACATCAGCTAGCATGGCCTTAGCTGGTATTGGATTATCAAGTCGATGCTTCATAATGCGCTGGACTTGCAATATATATGGAGGAAATGGATTTGCCAAAAGCTCATGAGCCAACCAACTCTTCTTCCACTCCTCTACTTGAAGACGTACCAATCCTCTCTAATGATGAATTCTTCACCAACCTGGAAACCATGAGTTTCAGCGGTCAAGTTCACTCTTCTCCTCCAGACTTCGGTCATCTTATGCCCACTGATGAAATTTATGAATGGCTGTCCTCACCCATGACCAACCTCCCAGTTCTTTCTACCTTCGACAACAACTTGGAAACAACATTCACATTAATGCCAAGTGTAACAGTTCCATCATTTGATCTGCAACAATTTACCCTTTTGAATGATGTCAAAAATGGGGAAGATGAAAGGTATGATGATTGAAATGAAAGGTATGATGATTGAAATGAAAGGTATGATGATTTGAATCTGTGGGATCAGATTCAAAGAGAAGTTCAGCTTCAGGAAGAAAGCTAAGTTTGAGGGGGAAGTTCAGCTTCCTTGAAGCAGTCAAAGAGCTGGAGAGAAAGGAGAACCAAGTAAGCAGAGAGAAGAGAAAAGAGATGATGAAGCCATGCAAGGAATTGAAGGCCTTGAACCAGAGCTGCAATTCAAAGGTCCATTGACGCGACTTCGAGCGAAGAAATTACAAGGTTATTTCCAAGTGATGATTCGCAAGAAGTTTGAGGAATTAGAAGATGCAAAGTGCAGCCATACTTTAGTTAATTTATTAACTAATGAAGATCAAGATTATACCATCAAGAATATAACTTGAAGAGTTGCAGAAGAGAGCAAGAAGAAGTGCATTTGTGCATGGAGTTGTTTTCGCCCTTGATTTAATTTAATTAAGGGGTTGATTTTTATCTAGACTATAGTATTTATTTAATTACTTTAGACTATAGTTTAGATCAGTTTTTAATTAATTTTTAAGTATAATTTTCGTTCCCTTTAGTATATGTTTGACTAGAATTGTATTTAAGGCAATATCCAACCTTGAATAGAATTCTAGTTTAGGCTTTTTTATAGTATAGTTAGAGATCCTTTTTGGATCAGATTTTTAGGGTTTTTTATTCATTATTTTCGTGCATTATGAGCCCTATAAATAGGGGAACCATGTTACTTTGATATTTTAGACATTATTGATTAAAATTGCTTTTGCATTCAATTTGTGTCTCAACCGTTTAAAGCTTTTGATTGTTTTCCTCCAAAATTATCATTCTTGAAGCCTAGAAAACTTTGAGTCTTACATCAAGGGAACGTTCTAATTCATATGAAGAATTAGGGTGAACTCGCTACGAAGAACAACTTAGAGATTCATTTTCGTCGTACAAGATACGCCGGGGATTAATCGGGTTGCGATTCTCAACACTACCACCTTCGACCTTCATCAAATGATGTCCTACATCCTTCACCAACGTTCGTGTCCCTCCTAAGCCATCAAAACCTGATCGTGTGTCGATCATCAAGGGTTCGGTTCCATTCGGCGTAAATTCATCGTGTTTTCCATCTATACCGTAAGTCCTTCGAACCATTATCATATCCTATCTTCCCTAGCCATTCTTAACCCATAAATCTCGTCCCAAATACTATCATCTTCCAGCTATAATTCTCGTTCGAAATCAGCCCTTTCTTGTTGGATTTGTGTTCCGTTTTTGTGTCGTAGTCTAGGTATCGTATTTAGATCTAGATTCGTTCGATCATTGTTTTTGAGTTTCTATTCCTTCAAGTCAGTTTATTTTTGAAATATTTGAGTCTTAGAGTAGGGTTGAATCCTTTCAAGTTGACGTGTTCGATTCTAGAAGTCTTCCGCGCATTTTCGTATCCTGTACAAATTGTCCGGGTTACACCAAGAGAGCAAAGCTGGAGGACATGGAAACATCAGAGTTCATAATGTTGTTGAAACTCTCTGTTGTTAAAACTCTAATCTGATACCATGTCCATGTCAAGTTTGATTTTCTATTAAGTTTTTTTAGAACTCTGATACTAAATTGTTAACAAAACTGACTAGAGATTATGAGTTATCTAATCAGTTGTTGCAATCAGTTCTCAATGCTTCTGAATAAAATTGATATTCTGTGTCAAAATCAGTTGATGAAAGTATTCTTAATCAGTTTTTTAATCATCATCCCCATGTTTTGACATCATCAAAAATGGAGAAATTGTTAGGAAAAACTATCAAGTACAACCCTAAGATGTAATTTTGAGGAGATGTCAAAACATGTCAAATACTTTCTGAGAAACTGAAAGAGAACTAAGCTGACCAAACTAAGGCTTCGAAAAATTTCAACTGAAGCAGATGACAGTCGAACTGAAGAACGGTCAACCCACCTAGAGGGATATATCAACCAAGCAGAAAATAATCCTATTAAGAGTTGATCTCTATTGAAGACAAATTACTTACTATCAAACTAACTACCAGGATAGTTGAACTGGAGAAACCAAGCTAGCCCAACTGATGGAACTTGCAGCAAGTCAGTTGAACTGAAGACTAGAAACACCCAATTGATGGCTAGAATTAACGTCAGCCAAACTGAAGCATAAAGATAAAATAGTCAGCCAACTGAAGCTCTAAAATAGTCAACCGCTGACCAAGTTGTAGTCAGCAAACTGAAGCTCAAGAAAAGTCAACCGCTGACCAAGCTGACTCCTAGTCGAACTGACAAAAAGAAGCTCAGAGATATAGCCAACTGAACCTACAACTAAGCTTAAATCCAGAACTCCCAACTGGAGAATTAATGGAGTTAATGCTTAAATCAATAGAGTTAATGCTCAACAGACATCACAGAGTTAATGCTCATCAAAGATCGATTGGCTGAGTAACGGCTACATCAACAAGCTTTAACGGCTATGAAAGATCAACAACCATTGATGAACGAAAAGAGCCATCGATCAATGGATCTTAACGGTCACAAGATCACTCCTCTATATAAGACGAGTGAATTTGATTTTCAAATAAATTTCAAAATCTTAACTTTCGCATATACTCACAACTGAGCTTTTTTTCTCTCCTCTTTCAGCTCAAGTTCAAAGCATTGTCTCAAAGCTATGAAAGTCTCAACTAAGAAGAAGAACTTAAAGGATTCAAGCATTCAACTACCTATTGAAAGTCTAACGAGAGTAGTCTACTCAGTTCATGTGATACACTAATCAAGTACTCAGCTTGACTCAAAGAGCAACATCAGTTGATAACGCCATTCAAGACTAACCTCTTGAATATCAAAAGAGAGAGATCTAAAATCTTGTAAAGATGACAATAGCACCTGACTCTCCAGCTAAGTGTGAGCCGTCGCTAAAGAAATCACCACCGCAACAGCTAGTTGCTGGGGACTACAAGTGTGAGCCGTCAACTGACTGAGGTGACCATGTAAAGAAACTCACCATACCAGGTTCAACCAACTGTCATTCATTGTGTAATTTCTAAAGAAACTCAACTCATATAGTGAGTTTGCCCTTCTACGGAAGGAAGACAGGACATAGAAGTTTGAGACTTTGAATATGCAGTGAAAACTCAAGTTATATAGTGATTATTCTTCAATATATTTTTAATGTGAAAACTTATTTTTATGCAGTGGAACTAATAGTAGTTGTCGAAGTGAAAGCCCAAAAAGATGTCGAGTTATATTGAACGCAAGTGGATTTGATCTTTCAACTTGCAGACAATAGTGTCTGAAATCCTACAATGGAAATGGAGTTTGCACTTCCGGTGGATTAGTGGCAAAATATATTTGTAGTTGGTTTTAGAATTGTTGATGATTGATTATTACATTAGATTTGAATAACGTCTTATTAAAATAAACCCACAAATATAGCATCATTGGAAGTGCATGTAAGCTACCAAAATTGTGGTATATCAATAATAAGATAAAATTTTAAGATATATTATTTGTGTCAAGAATTATACGATATACATTAGAAAATTATATGTTTATATTACAAACTCCAATCTGTATGCCAAATTGTAATTTTTTTACAAATAACCACGATTAGTATTAAAAAACTACGACTTAACCCTGATAAGTGCAGAAATAAGCAATGTTTTGGCTTCAAATGTCTAGATCATGTTCAAATAGGTCTATAGAGCATGTACATTTATTCATATGGGCTGTCATTAGCCTTTTTAAAGCTTTTTCAAACTTAGAAAAACTAAACTTCGTATTTTCAATGTGTATATATATATACAGATATATTCATACAAATTATGCATGAAACTTTTTGAAATTTTATTTAGGCCTACAAAACCTAAACTTGATGAGTATATTTTCATAGATTTTTCAAATTTTTAAATGTCATTTATTCTATATAACATAGTCTAATTAATTTAATAAAAATTAAATTAAATACTTTATAAACTTCAAATTATATTATTAAAACTATATTATTATAATAAATAGGTATGTCTAATAGGCATCACGACAATTTCTGAAGGTCAATGATATGTTTAATTATCCAAATAAACTACCTAATAGGCCTTATAATAATATATTTATTAAATAGGCCAGTGCATAAAATGTTGGTTGGTAAGCTAACCAATTTACACCCATACCCGCATAATGAAATGATGTTATAAAAAAATTAACTTGAAATAAATGTGATAGGATAAATGATGACATATTTTATTATAGCACATGGATCAATTGTGATCCGACAGTCAAGATAGAAATCTCGCTTAATTCCAGCTAATTATTGAATCTTATAGGTCATGATATTAACTCCACAACAACAATTGAGTTGTACGAAATACTAATTCACATATATTCTCGCTTTCTCAAAATGATTAAAACAAACTGCTAAATACAAAATTAAGTCCTCTTCTAAATTCTTAAAACATCTTATGTGTGATATTGCATTCTCTCCCAATAACCATTCGAGACGTGGCCCCACAAACTTAGGCATAAGAGTAGTTTTAATTAAAATATCAATTGTCTCCTAGTTGTTGCTGTGAAACATTTGCATAAATTAGATATAAAATAAATAAAATGATTATCATAATTAGTGTAACATATATGGTAACAAAATACTAGTTACTAGATTAATATATATAGTAATTTAATAATTATATCAAACAATATATTATTTATAGGGCAATGATATTTTACATATAGTAACAAAATTGTATGTGTTAATAAACATAACAATATCAAAATAAATTAATCTAGGCGACATCGGCGAGCTAAAATTTATCACAAATTGATTATTTATTATGTTTAGGAAATCTTTCATTCTATGTAGAGGTCTATATAATGGGGCATTACTCCACCATTTTAATTCACCTTAAACACACAACAGGGATATAAACAAGAAGTTTAATCAAATTTAATGGCTAAATTTTTTTTGGTTCTTTTCCTTGTTCAATCAGATTATATGTTGAATAATTTCACCTCTCATTTCAGATTATAATTTGCATCCGTGAAAACTCATTAAATGTACTTTATCTAAATAGATCCATTTATTTTAATTAAAAATAAAAAATGTAAAGTTTTTAAAGATAAATTATACACACAAAATTCCTTAAATTAAAATTTACTATCAATGAAAGAAGAATTTTTCATTACTTTCACTATACATTCCAACACATTCACTCTATCGTAGACACTATCACCATATTTATAATGTGTGTGAAATAATATCATTCTACGCCATCAATGTCGTCACCTCCATGATTACATATTGTTGCTATCTTAAAATGAAAAATATGTATATATGTACAGTTAATCTAGGTGCCAAGTCACATGTCTAGGATAAAAGAAATACGTATATATTGCGATGATCATTTATTTTAACATTGGATATGTTCCTGTACACATGTGATCGAAGTTTATCCCAATTTAGCCACTAAATCTTCACTAGGCCAATATGGGCTTAGAATATTTTGACTTAAATCAACCTAAAAATTAATTTTGGAGTTGTTTTTGACAATTAATTTTGGAGTTGCTTTTACAATTATTTTTTGCACTACCCGTGGATTAGTGGGAACTATGCTTAAAACTATTTTAAAGTTTATTTTGGCCTTCAAAAACTAAACTTGATATGTTTATTTTCATAGATTTTTCAAATTTTTAAATGTCATTTATTAGAGATAACAGTGTCTAATTATTTTAATAAAAATTAAATTAAATTGATTAGATCAGGACCAACACTGAGGAACTAAACCCGGACTTGCAGCTGAGAGGTCCAGTGACGCGCTTACGTGCTAAGAAGCTGCAAGGATATCTGCAGTGCTATGTTGGAAAGAAGCTGGAGGATGATGGAGCCAATTTCAGACAATACAAGTTGGTGACTGTTTTGGGCATTGAAGAGTGAAGCCATGACCTTATGCATGTTGGACGTGTGTCCTTAGTAATTTATTAGTTTGTTTTTATATTAATTGGACCTAGTATTTTATTTTACTTAGAAGCCCAAATTACTGTTAGGAAAATTGGGCCTTTAGTTTTATTTCTTTTATTTTTTATTTTCGAAATTATCAAGCCCAATACTTGATAATTTTATGCCCTAGGCTAGTATTTAAGATATCTTTGTTGCTATTATTATTCAGACTTGATTGAATGAAAATACAGCTTTTACGCTTCATCTTGTCTCACACACAAATCAATTGTTCTTGGTAGAGTTTGGTTCTGGCGCTTCCAAGCTTGAAATCTTTGGTTCGTTCGTGCATCTTGTAGTGCTCGGGTTAATCAAGCTACCGAAGAATTTGCTCATAGGCGCGTTCCGAGTTCTCGTAGATTCTGGGTTCGTTTCGGTAAGTTCTTCATCTATCCTTTTCATTTTCCATCGATCCACCTTCATCCCAGCCAACACCACACCTCCATATCATCCACAATATCATCATCATCATTCATATAGCATTCCAAATCCAGATCACATATATTGAAGCCATCGTTCATCGTAGAAACCCTAGGTAGCCCGAAAAGTCTTCCCTGTGCCAAAACGAAACATACTCATGCGTTTTTCCCTAACTTTGGGATATGTTTTTCACGTCTGCAGTTTGCACCTTGTGTTAAAATTTGAGCTCATTTCGAGTTGTTTAGCATAGGTTTCTGTTCGAGTTTTTTTTTTTGTTAAGTTCGTTTTTATTTTAATTTGTGGATTTAGGGAAGTTCATCTGGACATATTTGAGTGTTATTGCTGTGGATTATTTGGGTTTAATCATTCGTATAGTTAATGTGTGTTTCAATTCGTAGCTTCCGCACCGCATTAGCCGCATCATAAATAGTTTTATAATATTAATATTTTATTAATAAAACTATATTATTATAATAAATAGGTATGTCTAATAGGCATCACAACAATTTCTGAAGGTCAAAGATATGTCTAATTATCTAAATAAACTACCTAATAAGCCTTGTAATGACATATATTTTAAATTGGCTAGTGCATAAAATATTGGCTAGTAACTTAACCGATTTACACTCCTACCTGCATAATGAAATGAGGTTATAAGGGGAGGGTCGAATTTTGTGTCCTAGTTGAATTAGGATTGGTTTTGGTACTTTCCTAGTTGATTTGGGGTTTGTTTCCTAGTTGGTTTTGATTTTTGTTTCTTTGTTGAGCTCGTATTCACACTTGGTACAATCTAGCTCCATAATTCAGCACATATCCACCCATATTCCAACTTTATTCTCGCCTTTGCCTCCCACACTCATCCACTGAAAATTCATCCACCGATCACTCCGCAGCCAAAAATCGGTTTTCTGCCAAATTTGTACCAGAACTCTGATTTTCGTCAAATTCTATCACCTTCTAGGTAAAACTGCTCAGTGAATATTCTCCGGTTTTTCGGTTTCTTCAAAATTCTTTACCTATTCATCCATACAGCCGACCTATACCCATTGCAGCTTATCTCGTGGTGTTTTGGATACCCGTGGTACTTTGGAAGTCACGTTCGAGCTCTTGACTAGAGTTGGACGAGCTAGCATTAGTTCTACCGAGGATTTGAAGTCCAGAGTTGAGTGGTATACACGAGAGTTAAAAAAAAATTGAGGCCCTGTTCTTTTGTTTTCATTGTTTTGTAGGTACCAATGGAGTCCAGAGATGGTTATAACAAGATGAATGATAAGGCACCCGCATCACTTAGTACTCCTACAGATGCGGCTTCGTCGATGCCACAGCCGTGGGATGCCTAGTACCACCATCAGGAACTGGAGCATAAGCTGGATAGTTCATTGGCCAAAGTGATGGCACAGCTCGAGCTTATTGCTGCTCGAATTCCTGCACCACAACCAGTTCAAGCCCAACCTGTCCAGCCAGAAGGAGCAGACCGACAACCAGCAGCAACTCATCAGCCAGAAGTTGTTGTAGTTGAGCCAGCCAAAGCAAATGCTAGAGCACCACAAGCTCAGCATCACCAGCCTCCGGTGCAGTTTAACGACCCATATGATCGAGATACTGCAGAAGATTTTGGTGATTTTGCAGAGGGATTTGAGGATGAGTATGATCCATTTCAGAGGCGTGACCGACCACATTAGCTTTACCACCGACATGCAACCCGACGTGCGGATCCTGATAGCTTGTTGAATAACATTAAGATAAGCATCCCTGAGTTTGAGGGATTATATGATCCAGACCTTTATCTCAACTGGGAGAGAAAGGTTGACAAGATTTTCGACTGCTATGATTTTCCTGAGCAGAAGAAGGTCCAGTTAGCCTCATTAGAGTTCAGAGGATATGCAGCCACCTGGTGGGAGTTCCAGCAGAACCAGAGATACCGAGAGCGCCACCCACCTATTGATTCGTGGCATGAGATGAAGGATGTCATGAGATGACGCTTCATTCCAGTACATTATGAGCGTGACCTCGAGAAGAAACTGAACCGAATCAGACAAGGTACACGTTCCAGAGAGGAGTACCACAAGGAACTCGAGACAGCCCTTAATCGAGTTAGGAAAGAAGAGACATTGGTTGCCATAATTAACCGATACATTGAGGGAATGAATCCAGACATCACCTGTGAAGTCGAGTTGAGGGACTTCACCAGTATTAAGGCCATGGTCCATTATGCCTCAATAGTAGAGCGGCAACTCAGAGATGGCCGCAGGAGACCATCAGAGTCGACGCCAGCACGGACACAGTGGGGTCGAGATGAGTCTTCCACGCCTAGAACAGCCCCTACACATCATCAAGACCAGCAGTCCCAGCCCGTTCGTCATTTTGAGTAGTCTGCACCGCAGCCGAGCCGCAGACCTGAGTACAATTCGCTTGTACCAAACAGAGGCAATCCAAATTGAACCATGCAGCCCAATCAGTCTTCGAATAGTACTCCAGGGAGAGCACGTGACGTTCAATGTCACAAGTGCAGAGGATAGGGACACTTCCAAGCCCAGTGTCTGAACCGCCGAGTTCTTTTCCTTACTGAGCAGAATGAGCTAGAGTCAGCAAGTGAAGAAGAGCTCGATGAAGCAGAAGTGGAAGGAGGCACCGAACAGTCCCTTGACCATCCACCTCTGGACGAGGTTGAAGATGAGAAGCCGAAGCAAGCCCACGTCAGTCTTGTTTCGATCCGAGCACTGAGCCTGATTCGAGAGGAGGATCAGAATGACCAGCGTGAAAACATCTTCTATGCGCACTGTGAAATCCAAGATAAGATGTGGTCACTCATCATTGATAGTGGCGGCATCGTGAACGCGATCAGCCAGTACGCAGTGGGGAAGTTGAATCTGATCCCACAAAAGCACCCCAAGCCATACCGTTTGCAGTGGCTGACTGACCGAGGAGAAATCCGCGTTGGATATCAGGTAAGTGTTACTTTCTCCATTGGTCGATTTACTAATACTGTTCTTTGTGACCTCATCCCTATGGAGGCGTCACATATATTGCTTGGTTGTCCGTGGCAGTTTGACAGGAAGGCGATCCACGACGGATACGCCAACACTTATACGGTGACCTGAGACGGACGGACCACTAGATTGTGGCCATTGACACCCAAGGAAATCAATAAAGATCAGCAAAGGATGCAGCAAAGATTTAAGGAGGAGAAGGCGAAGGAGAAATGGCCCGAGAGTAGGGTCCCGGTTCTAGCTGACCAATCGACAATCGACCCAAAGACATCCAAGGGAACAACGTTAGCTTCCAAGAGTGTGACTAAGGCTGCCCATGTGGCCATTACAGATTCTTCCAGTGCAGCCAGTTCAGATATAGTGCACCAAAATTTGTTCATTAGTGCAAAGGG
Source organism: Perilla frutescens (assembly GCA_026008535.1). Classification (NCBI taxonomy): domain Eukaryota; kingdom Viridiplantae; phylum Streptophyta; class Magnoliopsida; order Lamiales; family Lamiaceae; genus Perilla; species Perilla frutescens. The sequence goes on from BRKX01000012.1 coordinate 40,266,565, forward strand.
AGTCCAAAAAGCCATCAAAGCTGGTAAGCCTATCGTTCTAGTTAATTTGAAGGTTTATGATACTCCTGATGTTTTTGTTTCTTCTATTTTGCAGCCGTTGATGGAGGAGTTCAAGGACGTGTTTCTTGAGGAGATTCCGAGTGGTCTGCCGCCAATTTGAGGAATTGAGCACCAGATCGACTTCCAACCTGGATCAGTCCTCCCAAACCGACCAGCTTATCGTACCAGCCCTGAGGAGACAAAATAGATAGATCGTCAAGTCAAGGAGTTGCTAAAGAAGAAGCAAATCAGAGAGAGCCTGTCGCCGTATGCAGTGCCTATCATACTCGTCCCCAAAAAGAATAATGAGTAGCGCATGTGCATGGATTGTCGGGCCATTAATAAGATAACGGTAAAGTATCACTTCCCTATTCCCCGTTTGGATTATATGTCAGATGAGTTGTCTAGAGTGTCTATCTTTTCGAAAATTGATTTACGTTCTGGATATTTTCAAGTGAGAATGAGTGAGGGGCATGATTGGAAGACTGCGTTTAAGACGAAGCATGGATTGTACAAATGGCTTGTCATGCCATTTGGGCTTACCAATGCCCCTAGTACATTCATGCGTCTCATGAACCATGTCTTGAGAGATGTGATAGGGAAGTATGTAGTTGTTTACTTTGATGAAATCCTTAACTATAGTACTTGTGTTTCTGAGCATGTTAGACATCTTAGACATGTTTTTGAGCTGTTGCGTGCTGCTAAGTTGTATGCTAATTTGTCTAAGTGTACTTTTTGCATGGATGAGGTTGTCTTTCTGGGATTTGTTGTGAGTAGTCAAGGTGTTAAGGTTGACAGATCGAAGGCTAAGGCCATTGAGGAGTGGCCCACGCCTAAGACCTGTGCTGATGTTCGGTCTTTTCATGGTGTGGCTGGATTTTCTCACCGTTTTATGCGGGATTTTTCCACTATAGCCACTCCATTAACCGAACTCAGTAAGAAAGATAGGAAGTTTGAGTGGGGCAAAGCCCAAGAGCATGCTTTTAATTTGCTGAAGTCGAAATTGTGTAATGCTCCTGTGTTGGTTTTATCTGATTTTAATAAGATGTTCGAGATTTAGTGTGATGCCGCTGGTATAGACATTGGTGCTGTTTTAATGCAGTATAGGAAGCTGGTCGCCTACTTCAGCGAGAAGTTGAATGGTGCAGCTCTGAGGTATTCTACTTACGATAAGGAGCTGTATGCACTGAAGAGGTCTTTGGAGACTTGGCATCACTACCTGCGCCCGAAAGAGTTCATGATTCACACTGATCACGAGTCACTAAAGCACCTGAAGGGACAACAGAGCTTGAACTCGCGCCATGCTCGATAGGTGGAGTTCATTGAGTTGTTCCCATATGTTATCAAGTATAAGAAGGGAGAGGAGAATGTGGTTGCTGATGCACTCTCCCGCAGGTATGCTTTGATTTCTGTTATGCATGCACAGTGTTTAGGTCTTGAGCATGTTAAGAGCTTTTATGCTTCTGATCCGTTCTTTGGACCTATTTTTGCATCTTGTGTTTGTAAATCTCGTGCTGTGGATTCATATTATGTGGTTGATGGATTTCTGTTTAAGGATGCAAAGTTGTGTGTGCCTGATTGTTCTATGCGAGAATTGTTTATCTTAGAGTCACATGTAGGGGGTCTTATGGGTCATTTTGGTATCAATAAAACGTTAGATCTTTTGCATGAGCATTTTTATTGGCCTCGCATGAAAAGAGATGTTGAGAGAGTCTGTGCTAGATGTATGACATGTAGGAAGGCTAAAACCACTTCGAGTCCATTTGGTCTTTATACGCCTTTGCCGACGCCATCTGCTCCTTGGGTAGATATTTCCATGGATTTTATTTTGGGTTTGCCTCGTTCAAAATCTGGTAAAGACTCTGTGTTTGTGGTTGTTGATCGTTTCTCAAAAATGTCTCATTTTATTGCATGCAAAAAGACTGATGATACTGTCAATATTGCTAATTTGTTCTTTCATGAAGTAGTCCGCTTGCATGGCATCCCTAGGACCATTGTTTCTGATAGGGACTTGAAATTTTTGGGGCATTTTTGGAGAGTTTTGTGGGGAAAGTTGGGTACTAAACTGTTATTTTCTACTGCATGTCATCCACAAACATGAGGTAGTAAATAGGATGTTAGGTACTCTTCTGCGTGCATTAGTGAAAAATAATCTGAAATCGTGGGAAGAATGTTTACCATTTGCTGAGTTTGCATAGAATTGGGTCGTGCATTCTTCTACACATATGTCACCTTTTGAGGTAGTTTATGGTTTCAATCCGTTGACTCCAATGGATCTTCTTCCTTTTCCTATTGATCATCTTTCAAGTATGCAAGGTATTCATAGTGCTGAACAGGTTCGAGAGATGCATGAAAATGTGAAGACAAGGATCGAGCTTCAGGGAGTTCGGAATGCAGCTAAGGTGAATACGCACCGCAAGCAAGTGTTATTCAAACCCGGTGATAAGGTTTGAGTTCACTTCAGCCCGGGACGTTTCTCTAACTTGAGGAAGTCGAAGCTGATGCCTCGTGGAGATGGACCGTTTACTATGGTTGCTCAAGTCAATGACAATGCCTACCGACTTGATCTGACTGGTGAGTACAAATGTTCTTCTACATTTAATGTCTCTGACTTGTCCCTTTTTTCTGCAGATGATGTTGACGCTGAGGAGCTGAATTCGAGGTCGAATTCTTTTGAGGAGGGGGGAATGATGAGATCGGGACCAACATTGAGGAACTAAACCCGGAGTTGCAGCTGAGAGGTCCAGTGACGCGCTTACGTGCTAAGAAGCTGCAAGGATATCTGCAGTGCTATGTTGGAAAGAAGCTGGAGGATGATGGAGCCGATTTCAGACAGTACAAGTTGGTGACTGTTTTTGGCATTGAAGAGTGAAGCCACGACCTTATACATGTTGGACGTGTGTCCTTACTTATTTATTAGTTTGTTTTATATTAATTGGACCTAGTATTTTATTTTACTTAGAAGCCCAAATTACTGTTAGGAGAATTGGGCCTTTAGTTTTATTTCTTTTATTTATTATTTCTGAAATTATCAAGCCCAATACTTGATAATTTCATGACCTAGGCTAGTATTTAAGATATTTTCATTGTTATTATTATTCTGACTTGATTGAATTAAAATACAGCTTTTACGCTTCATCGTGTCTCACACACAAATCAATTATTCTTGGTAGAGTTTGGTTCTGGCGGTTCCAAGCTTGAAATCTTTGGTTCGTTCGTGCATCTTGTAGTGCCCGGGTTAATCAAGCCACCGAAGAATTTGCTCATAGGCACGTTTCGAGTTCTCATAGATTCAGGGTTCGTTTCGGTAAGTTCTTCATTTATCCTTTTCATTTTCCATCGATCCACCTTCATCCCAGCCAACCCCACGCCTCCATACCATCCACAACATCATCATCATCGTTCATATAGCATTCCAAATCCATATCACATATATTGAAGCCATTGTTCATCGTAGAAACCCTAGGTAGCCCGAAAAGTCTTCCCCGTGCCAAAACGAAACATACTTGTGCGTTTTTCCCTAATTTTTGGATATGTTTTTCACATCTACAGTTTGTACCTTGTGTTAAAATTTAAGCTCATTTGGAGTTGTTTAGCATAGGTTTCTGTTCGAGTCTTTATTTAGGGTTTTTCAGGTCAATTTCTGTCTTTTCTTGTTAAATTCGTTTTTGTTTTAATTTGTGGATTTACGGAAGTTCATCTGGACATATTTGAGTGTTATTGCAGTGGATTATTTGGGTTGAATCATTCGTATAGTTGACGTGTGTTTCGATTCGTAGCTTCCGCACCGCATTGGCCGCATCATAAATAGTTTTATAAACTTAATATTTTATTAATAAAACTATATTATTATAATAAATAGGTATGTCTAATAGGCATCACAACAATCTCTGAAGGTCAAATATATGTCTAATTATCTAAATAAACTACCTAATAAGCCTTGTAATGACATATATTTTAAATTGGCTAGTGCATAAAATATTGACTAGTAACTTAACCGATTTACACTCCTACCCGCATAATGAAATGAGGTTATAAAAAAATTAACTTGAAATAAATGTGATAGGTTAAAAGACGACATGTTTTATTATAGCTCATGGATCAATTGTGATCCGACAATCAAGATAGAAATCTCATTTAATTGCGGCTAATGGTTGAAACTTATAGGTCATGATATGAACTCCACAACAACGTATAATTGAATTCACGAAATACTAATTCACATCTATTCTCGCTTTCTCAAAATGATTAAACCAAATTACTAAATAGAAAATCGAGACCTCTTCTGAATTCTTTAAAACATTTTATGTGTGATATTGCATTTTCTCTCTCAATAACCATTCGAGACATGGCCCACAAACTTAGGTATAAGAGTAATTTTAAAAAATATATCAATTGTCTCATAGTTGTTACTGTGATAAATTTGCATCAATTACATAAAAAACAAATAAACTGATTATCATAATTTGTGTAACATGTATGGTAACAAAATACTAGTTACTAGATTAACATATATATAGTAATTTAATATTTATATCAAACAATATATTATTTATAGGGTAACAATATTTTACATATAGTAACATAATTATTTTTGTTAATAAACAGTAACAATATCAGAATAAATAAATCTAGCTAGGTGAAACCGGCAAGCTAGAATTTGTCACAAATTGATTATTTCATTATGTTTAGGAAATCTTTCATTCTATGTAGAGGTCTATATAACGGGGCATTACTTAACCATTTAAATTCACCTTATACACACAACTGGGATATAAACAAGAAGTTCAATCAAGTTTAATGGCTAGATTTTTGTTGGTTCTTTTCCTTGTTCTATCAGGTTATATTTTAAATAATTTCACCCCTCGTTTCAAATTTTAATTCGCATTCTTGAAAACTAATTAAATGTACTGTATCTGAATAGAGCCGTTTATTGTAATTAAAAATAATAAAATGTAGAGGGTTCTAAGATAAACTATACACACAAAATACAATAAATTAAAATATATTATCAATGAAAGAACAATTTTTCAATACTTTCACTATACATTTCAACACATTCACTCTATCATAGATACTATCACCATATTTATAATATGCTTGTGAAATAATATCATTCTACGCAATCAATGTCATCACCTATATGATCACATATTGTCGTTATCTTTAAAATGAAAAATATGAAGATATGTACAATTAATCTAGGTGTCCAAGTCACATGTCTAGGATAAAAAAATATGTATATATAGAGATGATCATTTATTTTAATGTTGGATATGTTCATGTACACCTATGACATGTGATCGAAGTTTTATCCCAATTTATCCACTAAATAATTGCTAGGCCAAAATGGGCTTAGAATATTTTGACTTAAATCAACCGAAAAATTAATTTAGGATTACACGCACATATATATTGTTACAAGGCAAGTGATTTTTCTTCAATATATTTTTAATGTAAAAACTTATTTTTATGCAGTGACACTAACAGTAGCTGTCGAAGTGAAAGCCCAAAAAAGATGTCGAGTTATATTGAATCCAAGTGGATATGATCTTTCAGTTTGCAGACAACAGTGCCTTAAATCCTACAATGGAAATGGAGTTTGCACTACCCGTGGATTAGTGGGACCATATATTTGTTGTTGTTTTTACAATTGTTGATGATTGATTATTGCATTAGGTTTGAAGAATGTCGTATTGAAATAAACCCACATATATAGAATCATTGGAAGTGCATGTAAGCTACCAAAATTGTGGGATATCAATAATAAGATGAAATTTTAAGATATATTATTTTTATCAATAATTATACGTTATAAATTAGAAAATTATATATTTATATTTCAAAGGCCAATCTGCATGCCAAATTGTATTTTTTTTATAAATAACCACGATTGATATTAAGGAATTACGATTCAATCCTGATAAGTGTGGAAATAGGCTAGGTTGTGATGTGCTTTGGCTTCAAATGTCTAGATCATGTTCAATTGAAGTTATGCATCGACATGATTTTATAGGTCTACAAGGCTCGTATATTTATTCATAAGAGCTCTGAATAACCTTTTTAAACCTTATTCACACCTAAAAAGACTAAACTTCATATTTTCAAAATGTGTATATATACACACATATATTCATATATACTATGCTTAAAACTATTTTAAAGTTTATTTAGGCCTTCAAAAACTTGATATGTATGTTTTCATAGATTTTTCAAATTTTTAAATGTCATTTATTATATATTACATAGTCTAATTATTTTAATAAAAATTAAATTAAATACTTCATAAACTTAATATTTTATTATTAAAACTATATTATTATAATAAATAGGTATGCCGAATAGGTATCACGACAATTTCTGAAGGTCAAAGATATGTCTAATTATCTAAATAAACTACCTAATCGGCCTTATAATGACATATATTTTAAATAGGCTAGTGCAATATTGGCAAGTAACCTAACCAATTTACACCCCTACCCGCATAATGAAATGATGTTATAAAAAATTAACTTGAAATAAATGTGATAGGATAAATGACGACATGTTTTGTTATAGCTCATGGATCAATTGTGATCCGACAATCAAGATAGAAATCCCACTTAATTGCAGCTAATGATAGAAACTTTGTTGGTCCCGGTGTGAGTATAGGTCAGTGAATAAACTGAATTCAAAAATTTAAAATAGATGCGGAATATTTAGGGCCCTGACTCGCTTAGACTATTTTATTTGCACTTGTTCTGTTGAGAAAGAGAACTTGACCTAGAGCTCAGTTGATGAGCTTATCAGCTGGGACTGATAGCTTGAGAGTTCAGCTTAACCTGTCAGTGCAGCTTGTGTGCTAAATGTGCAGTTAAAGAACATGAAAAGCTTAAAGCAATAGATACAGCACACACAAGACTTATAGAGGTTCGAAGCTTCCTACTTCTACGTTCTCTCCTCCTTCAGCAAAAGGGCAATCCACAATGTAAATGTAAAGGTTCTTTTTTATAATTACACAATGAAGGAATTCTGTTGGACCTGAAAACGGCACCCTTTAACCCGAGCACGGCCTCCTTTCCAACTGTTACTATCCCGGAAGAACGAACCCATCAGTACACGCTCCTCCTCAGCCTGTTTCTGGGTCAATAGCTCAAACTTACCGGTCCCAACTACTCATTGAGACTTTAGGTGCCCTTGCCCGTCTTTTCACAATTTTAGATCTCGCTCGATCTTCAAAGGTACAGTCTTGAAACTGGTATCAACTAAATTGCTCCTTTGCGCGTCTGCGTCTGAGCTGAGTAGTTGATATTTGAAGTACTGAACTGAGAAGCTTTGCTCTGGCTGGAATTCTTCATCAGCTATCTGCTTTGTTTGAGACTTGAAGCATGCCTTCTCAGTTGGGACTTTTCGCACTTGAGAGGTTTAAGCTTTGAGAATAGAGAGGGAGAAAGAAGAGCTCAATATCTGCAAAATAGCAAGAGTTAGTTTGGCGAAAGTCTCTCTTGATCAAAATTGTATTCACTCTCTTTTTATAGATGAGTGATATTTTGACCGTTGTGATTTGTGGATCTGATTAATCCACCGGTGGCAATTTAATGCTTGTAGCCGTTTGATGCTTTAAATGAATTAGTCATTTGTCTTTAATGGCTTCTGCTCAGAGATCATCAAGATCTTTTCAAGATTTCCTGTTAAGATCTTCATTGACTACTTGTCAGAGAATGAGCAGATATATTGGTTATCAGTTCTGGACGTTTAGCTGATGAACTTTTAGCTATCTCAGCTTTCACATCTGAGATTGTCTAGTTAGCAGTTCTTCAGCTGCTTTAATCTTTAGTCTTGGATCAGTCCAGTGAAGCTGCCTTGGCAACTTAGCTTTAAAATCTTTCAATTTTGGACTGCCAGTCGGCTGATCATTTGAGCTTTTCTTTCATTGAACTGATCATTGGTCAGTTCATTAATGGCTCAAAGCTCTTTGAGCTTTTTCTCCCAGTCAAACTAATCTTTGATCAGTTTTCGGTTTTGCTACCTGATTCTTGATCAGTTTAGCTTTAGCTTTTCAAGCTGGCTCTTCTCTCAATAGTCTATCTTGGCTTTCAGCTTAGACTGATGGTTACTCATTTGTGGATGCCTATCAGTCTCCAAAGTTCTCTTCCCCCTTTAGCTCTTTAAGATATGAAGAGGTGACTCTGACTGGTCTTGATCAAGGCAACCTTTAAGCGGGTTGATCATGCTTCAGTACAACTGACTCTCATCTCAGTTTGACTTTGTCTAAAGTCTTACTTGATCATTGCCCCTAGTTTTTCAAAGGATCATCAAATGTGTTTTGATATTTCATCAAAATCATCAGTTGGATCATTCCAACAATTTTCCCAACAAACTTATAGGTCATCATATGAACTCCACAACAACAATTGAATTGCATAAAATACTAATTCACATCTATTTTCACTTTATGAAAATGATTAAACCAAACTGCTAAATAGAAAATTGAGACCTCTTCTAAATTCTTAAAACATCTTATGTGTGATATTGCATTTTCTCTCCCCATAACCATTCAAGATGTGGCCCACAAAATTAGGTCTAAAAGTAATTTTAATAAATATATCAATTGTCTCATAGTTGTTACTGTGATACATTTGCATAAATTACATATAAAATAAATAAAATGATTATCATAATTAGTGTAACATGTATGGTAACAAAATACTAGTTACTAGATTAATATATATAGTAATTTAATAATTATATCAAACAATATATTATTTATAGGGTAATGATATTTTACATATAGTAACAAAATTTTATGTGTTAATAAACATAACAATATCAAAATAAATTAATCTAGGCGAAATCGGCAAGCTAAAATTTGTCACAAATTGATTATTTCATTATGTTTAGGAAATCTTTCATTCTATGTAGAGGTCTATATAATGGGGCATTACTCCACCATTTTAATTCACCTTAGACACACAACATGGATATAAACAAGAAGTTCAATCAAATTTAATGGCTAAATTTGTGTTGGTTCTTTTCCTTGTTCTATCAGGTTATATGTTGAATAATTTCACCTCTCATTTGAAATTATAATTCGCATTCATGAAAACTCATTAAATGTACTTTATCTAAATAGATCCATTTATTTTAATTAAAAATAAAAAATGTAAAGTTTTTCAAGATAAATTATACACACAAAATTCCTTAAATTAAAATATACTATCAATGAAAGAATAATTTTACAATACTTTTACTATACATTCCAACACATTCACTCCATCATAGATACTATCACCATATTTATAATGTGTGTGAAATAATATCATTCTACGCCATCAATGTCGTCACCTCCATGATTACATATTGTTGTTATCTTTAAAATGAAAAATATGTATATATGTACAATTAATATAGGTGTCTAAGTCACATGTCTAGGATAAAAAAAATACCTATATATAGCAATGATCATTTATTTTAATGTTGGATATGTTCCTGTACACATGTGATTGAAGTTTATCCCAATTTAGCCACTAACTCTTTGCTAGGCCAATATGAGCTTAGAATATTTTGACTTAAATCAACCTAGAAATTAATTTTGGAGTTGTTTTTACAATTGTTTTTTGCAATGCCCGTGGATTAGTGGGAACATATATTTGTAGTTGTTTTTACAATTGTTGATGATTGATTATTGCATTAGGTTTGAATAATGTATTATTTAAATAAACCCACATATATAGCATCATCGGAAGTGCATGTAAGCTACCAAAATTGTGGGATATCAATAATAAATGAAATTTTAATATATATTATTTTTGTTAAGAATTATATGATATAAATTAGAAAATTATATGTTTATATTACAAACTCCAATATGCATGCCAAATTGTACATTTTACAAATAACCAGGATTGATATTAAAAGATTATGATTCAACCCTGATAAGTGTGGAAATAGGCTAGGTTGGGTTGTGCTTTGGCTTCAAATGTCTAGATCATGTTCAATTGAAGTTATGCCCAGTCATTACTTTATAGGTCTACGAGGCTCGTATATTTATTCATACGGGCTCTGAATAGCCTTTTTAAACCTTATTCGCACCTAAAAATGTGTATATATACACACATATATTCATACGAACTATGCTTAAAACTATTTTAAAGTTTCTTTAGGCCTTCAAAAACTAAACTTGATATGTATATTTTCATAGATTTTTCAAATTTTGAAATGTCATTATATATAACATAGTCAAATTATTTTAATAAAAATTAAATTAAATACTTTAGAAACTCAATATTCTATTATTAAAACTATATTATTATAATAAATAGGTATATCTAATAGGCATCACGACAATTTCTGAAGGTCATTATCTAGATAAACTACCTAATAGGCCTTATAATGACATATACTTTAAATTGGCTAGTGCATAAAATATTGACGAGTAACCTAACTAATTTATACCCCTACCAACATAATGAAATGATGTTATAAAAAAATTAACTTTAAATATATATGGTAGGTTAAATGGCGACAAGTTATATTATAGCTCATGGATCAATTGTGATCCGACAATCAAGATAGAAATCTCACTTAATTGCGGCTAATGATTGAAACTTATAGGTCAATATATGAACTCCACAACAGCTGTAGCGCCCCGGTCCTGAAAGACAGTGGAAATGGAGGCCACGGGGGTGGGAATTAAGAAGCGGGAAAGAAATGGGGTATTTTAATTAACAACGGGGTGATAATCCAAAAAAAATTAATGTTTAGAATAAAATTTAACAATCGAGTATGCCAAAGATAGGTTATGCCTTCCGAAAAATTAGACAGCATAACCTCTGTAACTAGAGCAAATCCCCATTTATAACGGCTTATAAGAGAAGAATGGAAGCTGTAACAATTCAATAAGCCCTTTCATAGGCCAAACGGAAACAAATAACCAGATACCAACAATTAATAGACCCATTCATAGGTCGACAAAGAAACAGACACCAATATGCTGAACAAATGAAGCCCTTCCATAGGCCAAAATGAATGATCAAATAGACATAACGAAAGACGGACTTCCTCCCCTTAGAATAATTATATAGCTAAGCATATGATACATGTTAACTAGGAAGTCAACAAATGTTCAGAATCAGAGAAGCAGAATCATATCAACAAAATACCAAGATCAAAGTTCTTAGCATTTAGCAAAAGAATACCATAAGTGCGAAAGCTCAATTCTTAACAGAATACTAACAAAAAGGGACAACGGAAAAATATGTAAATCATAATAGCCCATGTCTCAGCCTCGTCACATCCACGCTCCAGCCTACTGACCTGAAAATATTTGAAAAGATTTGGGTTGAGTGCTAATACACTCAGTGGGCAAGTTCTCACAATTTAAGTTATGCAAATCATTTTATTAAAGTAATCTATCTGTGTTCATGCAGGTAGTGAAGCTTAGGAGGTTTAAAAGTTGGAAGCAACCTAAGTTCACCAAAACATTTTATCGTGAAGCGCTTAAGAGTATAACCCGTCACTGCCCGCAACCCGAACTACATCACCAGCGCATAAAGTTGAGTATGGCCATAGTATACCCAATGAGTATAACCAATAAGTGTTTCATTTTAGTCTCACCGACAAGGAGTAGGGCAGGACAAACAATGCATGCATACTGTAGCTACTCACAGTGACACAGCGCTGGTTTATGAGACTCCGACAACATACAGTAGCACGTAAATTTTTAACACAGATAGTCACATATGCAACTTTAGCAAAGCAGAGCTTAATAACTCGAAAGATACAATTTGGAAAGATATAGTATAACCCACCTGGATAGAAGATAAACTTTCAAATTCTAGGTTGATTCTGCTCAAATTCTGCTACTTCTTCTAGCCCTACAACAACCAACATTTGCTTAGTTTAACTTAAAGCCCCTATTAAAACTCAACCCCTAAGCTCTCTTTATATAAATATATATGTATATATATATATGTTCAGATATTTAAATTAATAATTATGTCTCGAATATAAGCTTTAATTCACTAATTACTATTGGTATGTAATTAAATTCATTGCCTTAGTTAAAAGAATTAAAGTATAAGAACATTACAATAACCTGAAACTATACACACGTTCCCCAGATTATGAGGAATGATAATTGAATGTTTTATTCTTTGATTCATGATTAGCACTAAAAAAATAAAATTGAATGCGAAAATTTTGGGGAAATGTATAATTAGATGTTGAATTCAATTATATTAATAGATTAGTATAGTTATTTTTTTTATTTGAGTCCAAATTGAGATTTTACATTCTCACTACAAAAACTAAAATTCATAAAATTAAACTAATAGAATAGTAGAAGACTACCTACCTTGAATAAGAGTTTTGGTTGATTAAGGACTTGGGATAGCTAATTAGAGGTTGTCCATATTTTTTTTTCCTTTTCTTACTTAAAGTTTGGCATGAATTAATTTTAAGAGTATTATCGTTCCAAATAAAATATTTAAAATAATACAAGAGTCATCACTTTCTTAATTCTAATTATTTGACACATCAATTTGATAAAATATACATACGACACGTCTTGCTAGGATAATGAATGACAAAATAATTTTCAATATACATCTATTTATATATATATATCTATACGTAATATATATATTTTTATTATTATTGCATATAAATAAATAAATGAGATACATACATATATATCATAACTCCACAGAATTGTATTTAATAAAAGAATATTTACACAATTAACCCAATCTTTGAATATATAAATATATATACATGTATCTAGAATTCAAATTGAGAAAGAAATGAGTATATAAATTCTTACGTGATCTAAAAATAAATAACCCGAACATTTAATTAAATTTCATATCCTATTATTCTGATCCAATAATTGATATTTCAATGGATTTATTTTGGATACTTGAGGTTCATTATAGTATTGAAAATTGAGATATGTATACAAATTATATGATATGAGTTGAGCAGATAAAGAATTTGAAATCAAAATTAATTCAAAAATATGTTTTTGATTGTAAAACCGTGAGAGATGGTTAATTATGTATGAATTATGTGCTATAATAAATCAATAGTTGAAAATTGCATATATACCTGAAGAAGAAATCAAATGAGCCCTACTTTTGTGAACGAAAACTTATGCTGCCCTACGAATATATTTTGTGAGGTTAATGTTTAATGAAATCTAAGTTGATTAAACTACAAGTATATCTAATCAATATTTTAATTTAAAAAAAAATGTAAGAGTCACCATCTACTTACTCTATAATGAGGACACATATATTACTTATACTCTTCTACTTTATGCATGACACGTAGTTGTCTTCTATTATTTTTTTTTATTATAATATATATATATATATATGTATGGATAATTAAATTTGTACAAATATATATATAATATAATGTATGTGTATATTTGTGTGAAATAAAGATAACACTAAAAAGATTTGCACTCGATAAATAAACTCTAATCAATCAAACTAAATTCATATCTAGGGTTCTGAATAAAAATATAAGATAGTCTTGGCTATGTCTAACACACTTAACGGGCACATTTCTCCTAAAAATGGGACCTAGAAGGGTCCGTTTTCTTCCCTAGATTATCCTTATGGTTAGCATATGCTATTTCTATATTTTTTTTAATACCAAGAAGATTGGATATTACACTTATTCTAACTATTAGATATATATATATATATATATATATATTCCTAATTAAATTTAGATAATAAAATTTTCGAGGTATTACACTCCTCCCCCCTTAAAAGAATTTCGTCCTGAAATTCACGTACCTTCAAATAATTCAGGACATTGCTATCTCATCTTGCTTTCTAGTTCCCATGTTGCCTTAGTTCGATCATGATGATTCCGTTGTACAACCACCAATGAAATTTGCTTGTTTCTTAAGACTTGAACTTTTCTATCAAGAATCTCGGGGGATTTTTCCTTGTACGTCATATTGGAACGTAGAACAAACTCACTTTCTTTGATAACGTGTTCTAGGTCAAACAAGTATTTCCTGAACATTGAAACATGGTACACATCATGGACTTGTGACAGGTTCGGTGGTAGAGCTAATCGGTAAGCAACCACACCAATTCTTTCTAGTATCTCGAGTGGCCCAATAAATCTTGATTTCAACATGCCTTGTTTTCCGAATCTCACCACACCACGTGTTGTAGACACCTTGAAGAAGACTTTTTCACCAACTTGAAATTGTAGGTCTGTTATGCACTTATCTGCATAAGTCTTCTGTCTGTCTTGTGCTTTTTCATTCTTGAATTTGGTTGATCATCTTGACGGTGGTTTGTACGATCTCTGAACCCAAAATATTTCTTTCTCCAACTTCATCCTAATATAGGGCAATTTGCATTTGCAACCATACAAGGCTTCATTTGGTACCATTTTTAAAGTTGATTGGTAGTTGTTGTTAGAAGCAAACCCTACCAAAGGTAAAATATCTTCCCAGCTTGTGTTTCCATCCAACACAAATTCTCAGAGCATGTCCTCCAGAATCCGTATCGTTCTCTTTGATTGGCCATCTGTTTGAGGATGAAAAGCGGTAATGAAGCTTAGCCTTGTTCTCGTTCCTTCTTGGAGACTTTTCCAGAACCTTGATGTAAAACGTGTATGACGAACCATCGGGATAGTAACTGGAATTCCATGCAAGCGAATAATTTCTTTTACGTAAGTCTGTGCTAATTTGCTTAACTCCATTATTGTTTTGATCGGTACGAAGTTTGCTGATTTGGTTAATCAATCTATGATGACCCACACTATTGAGTTTTCTTTTACTAATCTTATTATGCCTACCACAAAATCCATTATTATATGCTCTCATTGCCACTTTGGAATTTCCAACGGCTGCATTAAACCTGAAGGTCGTTGTTGTACGACTTTCACTTGATGACATGTTACACATCTCTATACAATCGTTACTATTTTTCTTTTTATCTTATTCTACCATAAATATATTTTCAGGTCCTACAAGGATCAATCCTTGATTCAGGATCAATATAACCACTTTCGAAATTAATCTAATATTTACTTTAATTTAATTTAGAGCTTTATTAATTTTACATCAATTAGGAAAGTGTAATACTTGGATTTTAGACCCAACCCGACTTGATAATAGGTTCTTACTATACTTTTTAATTAACTTGAAATAATTCCGACAAAAAAAAAAATTAAAAAAAATGGAACAACTTTAAAACAGGGCAACAATTTTGAAAAAAAAATCATAGGAAATTCAATGCAAATCTGATTGAGACACGGTCAGCGGCCACACGTCCGCTACAAAGGGACCTACAATCGGTCAGAAGGAGTCGGAGACAAATTCCGATCACATTGGCCTGAAATCAGCCGAAAAGGAAACTGTAACTGTTTACCCGAACAGATTAATCAACAAAAAGTTTGGGTCTTGATCAAGCTCGATACTCAACGGATTTTCGATCAAAAGTATAATTTTTCATAGTATGGAAGATAAGGGATTTATTGAAACAAATGGGTCAATAATAAAATGGCTACAATGACTGGAAATGAGCAAGGAATATAGCATCTTCAACATAGATTGAATCTGCCAGAAAAGAGTGTGGTTTTTGAGAAAAAATTACAGTTCAAATTTAGAGGATCAAAGGAAATCTAATCTTAGATCGAACATAAGGGATTGGAAGACTGCAAGTTTGAGTTGCTATAGACCAAAAACCAAGTCCATGCATTGGAGAAAATGACGGAAAACAACATCTGAAGTTTCACTCACAACACAATGATTTCTGTGGCTGATTTTGACAAGTCAATTTGTGACGTGTCTTTAATAGACCAAATGATATCAAATTGATGATCCGAGACTTGTTATGAAAACTTTGAAGTGCTATGGTTACAATGATGTAAATATCGGGGGAAGAAATGGTTAGATTAATGGAAAAAGATGTCAAAATGGAACTGCAACACAACTCGGTGACCGGCAACACCATTAAGGTTCTAGGTCTATTTTCTCAACTTTTCGGGCACCGGTTGAAAACAACATCAAAATAAATTTTGTTCTATTATGAGAGAAATGTGTGTACAAAGTTTCAGAATTTTTCTCAACTGGTTTCATTCCCAAAAGATTGAAGGAAAAATGGCTTTTTGGGGAGAAGAGAGCTGAGACGATAGAGAGAGAAGATAAATGAGTGATGCTTCATTATGCTTGCTCATTATTTTCATGGTTTAGGATGTTCAGCTGCCCCCACCCTTAACATGTGTGGTGACACATGGAGCAAGATAAGATTGAGTGGTGGCAATCAATTTGTGATGTATTTTAATATATGGTATATGGTTGAAATAGAGAATGAATAAAATTTCGTTGGAAGGTCAAGCGAACTCCATTTTTAATGAAATTAGTGACCACATGATAATGAAAAGATTTGAAACTCCTAGTCTAAGATGAAATTAACTTCAGAGTTTAAAATAAAATAGTAGAATTTTTAAGGATGAAAAGATGGTCTTGCAATAGTTAGGACACACAAGATTCAATAAATCTCTAAATAAAGAATGAGATATACTGATGTATCATGAGGAACAAGATATGTGATCAAGAGAGATTTAGAGGACGACATGATTTTAAGAGTAGAATTGAGTCAACATCGGGAGTCATTGTCAACTTCTTCTTACACTCTTGAAATCTCTGTTTACTAGCTTATGTATACTTAAAGACCACGCCCTTCCTAAATAGTTGTATCATAGGAGAGGCTATCTTTGAGAATTCTTCAACAAATCTATGATAGTCTCCTATAAGGTCGAGAAAACTATGTACTTCTAAAGGATTTATTGGTTGAGACCAATTATTAATGGCTTCGAGTTTGTTTGGTGTAATGACCCAATCCCGATAAAGAGGTAATAAATAAGGGATAGGGTGTTAACTAAAAAAAAAAATGAATTCGGGGACATAAATCAATGGAAAGGCATCAATAATAGTATGATAGAAAGTCTATAGATCCAAGAGTATATATAACAAATGTTTTTTGGCTATCACAGTTCACAGTATGCATTCTGCTCATTCCTAACATCACAAGTTTGCACAAGGCATAGATAAACAAGTTTATACATATATGTAATCAACATAGTTTTTCGACAAAAACCAGTATGCTCACAGACATATTTCAAAATCAACATGCTATCACCATAGCAACAGAGTACGCAATCAGCGCAGTTAATCAGAGTATGCAATCAGCATAAAAATCAATCTTTCGAGGAATTCCCGTCAACACGGCGAATCCTAATCTTTCATTTTTAGATAGACTTAATATTTCAACAAATAATGTAAACTTTTAAAAACTAAAATTTGCATAAAAACATGCGTACCTTTTAAGCTGTTGCATGAGTGACGAGCTGAGGGCTTATATATATAATATCACACAGAATTTCAATGAAAGACGAAATAAGACCCAGTAGGTCTACAGAGTTGCAAACCTGCTCTAATACCACTTTGTAGCGCCCCGGTCCCGAAAGACAGTGGAAATGGAAATGGGGTAGTTTAATTAACAACGGGGTGATAATCCAAAAATACGGGGTGTTACATTCCACCCTCCTTAAAAAAAATTTCGTCCCGAAATTTCCATATCCTTGAGAAGGAATAACAAAGTACATCCTTAGGGTTCAATACCCAACTTTCTTCACTTGTCTGCTTGGAACCAATAAGGTTATCATACTTTAGATTGATTCAATTAATAAAAGAATAAATCGATTTCAAAAGAGAATGAATAAATCGATTTTATTGACACGAGAATGAATAAATAGACTCATCAAAACTTCCTATCATAATGAAACTCTCAATCTATTGAACACTAGGTCTATCCTCTTAACCATCTTCTTCAGGTTCTCCTTCCTTTTTTCTTAAGCTTCACGCACCTTGTTTTTTTACGAGGTTTCTACGATAAAGCATGAGTCAGCTAGACTTTGCACCGGCCGGAAAAGCGACGTCTCGGGAATCACTTTCTACCCATCGAAAGAATATGAGAGAACGACTTGATCTAAAAATAAATAACCCGGACATTTAATAAAATTTCATATCCTATTATTCTGATCCAATAATTGATATTTCAATGGATTTATTTTGGATATTTGAGGTTCATTATAGTCTTGAAAATTGAGATATGTATACAAATTATATGATATGAGTTGAGCAGATAAAGAATTTGAAATCAAAATTAATTCAAAAATATGTTTTTGATTGCAAAACCGTGAGAGATGGTTAATTATGTATGAATTATGTGCTATAATAAATCAATAGTTGAAAATTGCATATATACCTGAAGAAGAAATCAAATGAGCCCTACTTTTGTGAACGAAAACTTATGCTGCCCTACGAATATATTTTGTGAGGTTAATGTTTAATGAAATCTAAGTTGATTAAACTACAAGTATATCTAATCAATATTTTAATTTAAAAAAAATTTAAGAGTCACCATCTACTTACTCTATAATGAGGACACATATATTACTTATACTCTTCTACTTTATGCATGACACGTAGTTGTCTTCTTTTATTTTTTTTTATTATAATATATATATATATATGTATGGATAATTAAATTTGTACAAATATATATATAATATAATGTATGTGTATATTTGTGTGAAATAAAGATAACACTAAAAAGATTTGCACTCGATAAATAAACTCTAATCAATCAAACTAAATTCATATCTAGGGTTCTGAATAAAAATATAAGATAGTCTTGGCTATGTCTAACACACTTAACGGGCACATTTCTCCTAAAAATGGGACCTAGAAGGGTCCGTTTTCTTCCCTAGATTATCCTTATGGTTAGCATATGCTATTTATATATTTTTTTTAATACCAAGAAGATTGGATATTACACTTATTCTAACTATTAGATATATATATATATATATTCCTAATTAAATTTAGATAATAAAATTTTCGAGGTATTACAACAACAATTGAATTGCATGAAATACTAATTCACATCTATTCTCGCTTTCTCAAAATGATTAAACCAAACTGCTAAATAGAAAATGGAGACCTGTTCTAAATTCTTTAAAAGATCTTGTGTGTGATATTACATTTTCTCTCCCAATAACCATTCGAGACGTGATCCACAAACTTAGGTATAAGATTAATTTTAATAAATATATCAATTGTCTCATAGTTTTTTACTGTGATAAATTTGCATAAATTACATATTAAACAAATAAAATGATTATCATAATTAGTGTAACATGTATGGTAACAAAATGCTAGTTACTAGATTAATATATATAGCAATTTAATAATTATATCAAACAATATATTATTTATAGGGTAACAATATTTTACATATAGTAACATAATTGTATTTGTTACTAAACAGTAACAATATCAAAATAAATAAATCTAGGTGAAACCGGCAAGCTAGAATTTGTCACAAATTGATTATTTCATTATGTTTAGGAAATCTTTCATAATTTAAATAATTTCACCTCTCCTTTCAAATTATATATTGCATTCATGAAAACTCATTAAATGTACTGCATGTATCTAAATAGAGCCATTTATTGTAATTAAAAATAATAAAATGTAGAGGGTTCAAAGATAAATTATACACACAAAATACATTAAATTAAAATATACTATCAATGAAAGAACAATTTTTCAATATATTCACAACACATTCCTACACATTCACTATATCACAGATACTCTCACTATATTTATAATATGTGTGTGAAATGATATCATTCTACGCCATCAATGTCATCACCTCCATGATCACGTATTGTTGTTATCTTTAAAATGAAAAATATGAAGATATGTACAATTAATCGAGGTGTCCAAGTCACATGTCTAGGATAAAAAAATATGTATATATAGAGATGATCATTTATTTTAATGTTTGATATGTTCATTTACACCTATGAATTGTGATCGAAGTTTTATCCCAATTTATCTACTAAATCTTTATTAGGCCGAAATGGGCTTAGAATATTTTTACTTAAATTAACCAAAAAATTAATTTGGGATCACACGCACACATATACGGATACAAGACAAGTGATTTTTCTTTAATATATTTTTAATGTGAAAACTTATTTTTATGCAGTGGCACTAACAGTAGTAGTTGAAGTGAAAGCCTAAAAAAGATGTCGAGTTATATTGAATCCAAGTGGATGTGATATTTCAACTTGCAGACAATAGTGTCTGAAATCCTACAATGAAAATTGAGTTGGCACTACCCGTGGATTAGTGGGAACATATATTTGTTGTTGTTTTTACAATTGTTGATGATTGATAATTGCATTAGGTTTGAATAATGTCTTATGGAAATAAACCCACATATAGAGCATCATTTGAAATGCATGTAAGCTACCAAAATTGTGGGATATCAATAAGAAGATAAAATTTTAAGTTATATTATTTTTGTCAAAAATTTATGATACAAATTAGAAAATTATATGTTTATATTACAAACTCCAATAATCAAGCCAAATAGTATTTTTTTTTTTTTACAAATAACCACAATTGATATTAAAAAATTAAAATTCAACCCTGATAAGTGTGGAAATAGGCTAAGTTGTACTGTGCTTTGGCTTCAAATGTCTAGATCATGTTCAATTGAAGTTATACCTAGGCATTACTTTATAGGGCTACGAGGCTCGTATATTTTTTCATATGAGCTCTGAATAGCCTTTTTAAACCTTATTCACACCTAAAAATGTGTATATATACACACATATATTCATACGAACTATGCTTAAAACTATTTAAAAGTTTATTTCGGCCTTCGAAAACTAAACTTTATATGTTTATTTTCATAGATTTTTAAAATTTTTAAATGTCATTTATTAGAGATAACAGAGTCTAATTATTTTAATAAAAATTAAATTAAATACTTTATAAACTTAATATCTTATTAATAAAACTATATTATTATAATAAATAGGTATGTCTAATAGGCATCACAACAATTTCTGAAGGTCAAAGATTTGTCTAATTATCTAAATAAACTACCTAATAAGCCTTGTAATGACATATATTTTAAATTGGCTAGTGCATAAAATATTGGCTAGTAACTTAACCGATTTACACTCCTACCTGTTGGGGTTTTTTCGAATTAAACCACCGCAGGATCATTTGGTTGTTCATTAATCCGTGTTCATGCAAATCATAATTTTATGTAACATGCATGTTTATCACAGTCTAATCAAAAAGCATGCAAAGCATATTCGAATCTAATAAAGCGGAAGACATAGAAACGAATCTACTTACAAATCGATAGACGGTCTGTGGACAAGATTAAAGATCTAATCTTGCTGTTGAATGAATACAGGGATGGCGCCACCTAACACCTCAAAAAATTGAGCACCACAGATTCTACTCCAAGATCTTCTGTTGTATTCCCGGACTGTATCTAGATTCAGAGTGGGCTGAAATCTACTAGATAGAATTGTGAAATCTGTGGATAACTTTGAGAGACAAAGAGGGGCTGATTTCCTATGAATAACTTTATGAAAATTTCGTGCCCCCCCTCCCCTTATATATAGGGAGGGGTGAAATTTCATGTTCCAACCCTACTGGGCTTGGGCCTCTATCTCAAGTTCAATATCCAGTCCACTATCAGTCAATTGGGCTACAACAGGGATCTAGAAGAATATTAAATTGGCCCACTAATTTATTTAATATCCAATATCCAATAAACCGAGGATATAATTAAATAAATTAAGTTTTACTTTTATTCCACTAAAGAAGTAAAACTGACCTACCAATTTAATACATATTTACGAATATGCTTTCTCCTTTAGTCCAGCCATTCCCTGTGTTTAAGATATAATGTTCATTAATTAATTATGTAAGCCTCTGACAGCTATAATTAATTAACATCTAAAATCTTGAGTAGTACCACACAAGCTTTATTCATGTACGGAATAAATTCCACCTGCAGGGTTTCAACATGAACTTGTGCTTCCTCAAGAGAACATCATCAACCTGGCGCACCATGACACAGTGCTCATGCATACTGCTCGAGACATCATGTATACATTATTATTACCCAAGATATCAAATTCGATCTACGGAAAGATCTCACCCATTGATAAATCAAAGTAATAAACAACACACACATATGCTCGCCAATATCACATGAGTTCAGAACCCGAACTCTGTGGATCTTTATTCTCTCAGTAACTGGGTCAGAGACAGAGAATAGTATCCTATCGTGATCCTCCTCAATACACTAACGAGTGTACTAGAATAATCAGTTAGTCAAGATAAACTAACTTATCAGATTATTCTACGGTGTACCGATGGTGTGTTCAGGACCATCTAAGCCGTGAGCTGTTTAATACATTACAAGGTTCTAATGATATGATCTTACCGTGTGACTCCCCACACCATATCATCTACAATGTAAGTATATGGAACATTGCATAAAACAATTATAGAACATAATCTAAATGCAAACAGTGACTGCAATAACTTTCATTTCATATCATCATATCATCAGAAAAGTATACAAAGACAAGTCTTCCAGTATACAAAACTAACAATCTCCCACTTATACTTGAAGCATGTCTTTCAAGCATAATAAATAACTGGCAAACTCTCCAATCAAAACTATCAACTCAAAATGCATCCCTAGGTCTGCTTCTCACTCCCATTTTCTCCAGGTGACCATCAAAGGTCTTAGCCGCCAGGCTCTTCGTGAATGGATCAGCCAGGTTGTCCTCCGATGCAATCTTGACCACTGCCACGTCTCCTCTCTTAACGATTTCTCGTATAAGATGGTACTTTCTCTCTATGTGTTTACTTGCCTTGTGAGCTCTGGGTTCCTTCGAATTTGCCACTGCACCAGAGTTATCACACTATATCGTGATAGTCTTAGGCAAATCAGAAACCGCGCCCAAGCCCACTAGGAACCCGCGGAGCCAGACAACCTCTTTTGCAGCCTCAGAGGCAGCTACATATTCAGCTTCCATGGTGGAATCCGCAATGCATTTCTGCTTAATGCTCCTCCATGCGATGGCTCCACCTCCTAATGTAAACACATAGCCCGAGGTAGACTTACTCTAATCTTTGTCGGATTGAAAATCTGAGTCCGTGTAGCCCAAAGGTACTAGACTATCAGAGCGGAAAACCAACATGTAGTCTCGAGTCCGTTTAAGATACTTGAGAATGTTTTTTACCGCAGTCCAGTGACCTTGTCCAGGGTTAGACTGATATCTGCTTACCATGCCAACGGCATAGCATATATCAGGCCTAGTGCATAGCATAGCATACATCAAACTTCCCACAGCCGAAGCATATGGTACTTTCTTCATTTCCTCTATCTCAGACTGTGTTTGGGGACACATTTCCTTGGATAGATGAATTCCATGCCTGTAAGGTATAAAACCTTTCTTGGAATCTTGCATGCCAAATCTAGCTAGCACTGTATCGATATAAGTCGCCTGGGACAGACATAACATCATTTTCTGGCGATCACGAATGATCTTGATGCCAAGGACATGTCCGGCTTCACCCAGATCCTTCATATCGAACTGCTCGGACAACCACACCCTAATGTTTGATAACGCCTTCTTACTGTTTCCAATAAGCAAGATGTCATCAACATAAAGTACGAGGAATGCCACCACGTTTCCGTCACATTTCTTGTACACACAGCTCTCATCCGGACTTTGCACGAATCCATATGACTGGATAACCTCATCAAATCGGATGTTCCAAGACCTCGATTCCTGCTTAAGTCCATAAATGGATCTCTTAAGCTTACACACCAAGTGCTCTTGGCCTTTAGCAATGAATCCCTCTGGTTGTTTCATGTGAATGTTTTCCTCAAGACTTCCGTTTAGGAAAGCTGTCTTGCCATCCATCTGCCAGATCTCATAATCTAAATGAGCGGCAATAGACAAGAGAATCCGGATTGACTTAAGCATGGCTACCGGCGAAAAGGTTTCCTCATAATCGATCCCTTCTTTCTGAGTATACCCTTTTGCCACCAATCTAGCTTTGAAGGTTTCAACCTTCCCATCAGATCCTCTCTTGCGCTTGTAGATCCACTTACAGCCAATGGGTTTTACCCCATCTAGTGGTTCTACAAGTTCCCAGACTTGATTGTGATCCATAGATCCAATCTCAGACTCCATTGCAGTTTTCCAAGAATCTGCATCTTTATCTCGAATTGCCTCGTCATAGGTCCTGGGATCCAATTCATTGAGACCCTCTAGAGAATCTGAAGCCTCTCCCAGACCAATGAATCTATCAGGTTGGCGTACAACCCTCCCACTGCGACGAGGCAGTTCCTGTACTTCTGTGATATGTTGTGCAGTGTTTGGTGGTTCCTCTTCTTGTACAACTGGTGTAGGATTCGATCCACCCCTTAACTCCTCAAGGATGATGTGACTCCTTGGTTTGTGGTTTATGACATAGTCTTCCTCTAAGAATCGAGCATTGGTGCTAACAATGATCTTCTGATCCTTAGGACTATAAAACAAACCACCTTTCGTTCCTCTAGGATATCCAACGAACAGCCTTACATCAGTACGAGGAGCCAGCTTATCAGCTTCCTTGTCCAACACGTGTGCTGGGCTACCCCAAATCCGAATATGGTTCAAACTAGGCTTTCGTCCAGTCCATAGTTCTGTAGGTGTAGCAGGAACTGATTTTGATGGAACCAAGTTAAGAATATAGGCTGCTGTTTCCAGGGCATATCCCCAAAACGAAATAGGCAACTCAGAATAACTCATCATCGATCTAACCATCTCTAACAATGTACGATTCCTTCTTTCCGCCACGCCATTCTGCTGTGGCGTTCTAGGCGCAGTCAACTGGGATGTAATCCCACTCTCTGCCATGTAATCCCTAAATTCACTTGAGAGGTACTCGCCACCATGATCAGAACGTAGTGACTTGATACTTCTACCTGTTCATTTCTCCACTTCCGCCTTAAACTCTTTGAATTTCTCAAAGCATTCAGACTTGCGACGTAACAGGTAGATATAACCGTATCTAGAGTAATCATCAATGAGAGTGATGAAATACTCGAAGCCTCCTCGAGCTTGAACTAACAAGGGCCACATAGGTCAGAGTGAATCAAATCTAATAGCCCTTCGGATCTATTTCCTTTTGACTGGAAAGGACGCTTGGTCATTTTACCTTCCAAACAGGATTCACACAAAGGAAACGATTCCAGTACCAAAGAAGACAATGGTCCATCATTTACAAGCCTTTGTATCCTCTTAAGGTTAATATGACCTAGCCTTAGATGCCAAAGATAGGTTTGATTCAATTCTGAAGGTTCTTTTCTCTTGTTAGGGTTTATGATTGATGTATTCAACAGTTGTCTTTGCGTAGTGTTTTCAGTTGGTTTAAGAAAGTATAAGTGTCCATCCAATGTGCCAGAATAGATAAAATGTTTATCACTAAAGATAACTACTTTGTTATCAAAAGAAATAGAATATCCATCCATAATCAGTTTAGAAACTGAAACCAAGTTTCGCCTAAAACCAGGCACATAAAGACAATCTTTCAAAACCAAAGTTCTATCACTACTGAAAGGTAAAACAACGTCTCCCACTGCAACAGCCGCCACTCTCGTAGCATTGCCCATGTAGACGGTGATGTCATTCTCACTGAACTGTGTTTTTAGCAGGAACCCTTGTAAAGACATGCAAACATGATCAGTAGCTCCAGTATCTACTACCCACGACTAGGTAGAACAAGTTGCTAAACATGTTTCCACAACCAGAGTGTGAGATGTACCTCTCTTCTTCATTGCTAAGTGGCGAGCCGAGCGGTTCTGATAACTGAAGAGCTCCTTAAGGTTGAGCATGACATCATAAGCAGTCTTCATAGTCTGATGCTGATGTTGCAACACATTCGACATGGAAGCCAGAATGTAGCAGCGCACTATCTCATCAGACTTGACCCACTTGTCATACACAGCCCTTTGGGCTTCGTCAGAACCCTCATCTGGCTTGTCAGGACATATCTCTTCAAGTACAAACTTGTGTCCCTCAGCAACTAGAACTAGGTTAAGGTTACGAATCCAGTCATTGTAGTTTTCACCGACAAGTTTGTTTTCTTTAAGGATTGAGGACAGATTGGAGAGTGCCATTGATGATATGAAATAACTGAAATTAAACATGCAGTACAGTCACATAACACGTTTAGGATAAATAGTATATAATCGAAAGCCTCATAAAAATTATATACTTTTCCACCGACACTTTAAAAATATCTTTTACAAGCCACGATAGTGTGGACGTTTATAAAATCCATTCTTAAATAGGTTAAAACTTTAATTTGCCTCCAGTTAAGTTTCCTTACAACAAGCAAATTAATAGCCGGATAAGTAACACGGTCATATAATCGTCTAACTGATAAGCCACGATCGTGTAGACGTTTATCAATAAATTACATCTAAGTGTGCACACCATTATCTTCGCACCAAGATCACTACTCGAATTTAACCGCTCCAGATGGAGGAGTCAGTTAGTCCTAATAGTGTTCTACAGCTATCCTTTTAGGAGATTTAATTTCTAGAGAAATCTGTGATATGGCACATCCGATATGGAGGAAGACCGATGTCAACGCGCATGCCCATCACTTCTCAATTAAACCAGATTTTAATGAAGACCGTATGAGATTTCTACATACTTTGGTATGAATCTCTCCCACTTAGTTATTTATGTTTGAGGTTTCATTTTATCCCATTATCGAACATGCAATCATCACATAAAATGATAAACATCCATTGTATGCGTCAATATAATAAGCAACAGTAATATTCCAACTATCATGGCTTATATCTCATGTTGATTGATGAGATAAAACTGGAAAGTCAGCTCCGGAATCAGGCTTTGGAACCGCCGCCCCTTCACCGCGCCTCGCCGAAAATCCTAGCTCCATTTAGGGTTTCGGGGCGTGAACCGGTGAACCTTCCTTTTGGTGCTGAACCACTTTCCTTCTTTTGAGTTGATCTCCGATCTTTATTCAATACAGACTATCTATTCCGAAAGGAAAAATCTAATATTGCTAGAATAAAAATTACAACTCAAAAACTCGTCTAACAGCTTTATATCTATTACATTAAACCAACGTAAAATAAAACCTAGACCTAATCCATGGATTTTCTCATGGATTAAAATCACGTAGAATTGGATAATAATTGGATATATCGATATAAATCAAGAATCTAATCCAAATATTATCCATAAGAATCTAAATCTTCAAGGATAAAGTTTGGAGATTTGATTCCAATCCAAAATCTTCCAAAACTTATCCAAATTTAAAATCTTATTACAATTGGATTTTGATAATTATTCAACTATATCCAAAATCACCTTATCCAATTTAAATCATATAGATTTTCGAAAATTACCAAATAATAAATCTGGAAATTTGATCCACTTCAAATTCTTCCGAATTTAAAATTCTATTTTCAAATCTATCTAGATTAAAATTAGGTAAATTAAGATATACATCAAATAACATCAAATCTTTATCCAAGCACCAAATTTTCGATCAACATTAATAAATAAATCTGGAAATTTGATTTTCATCAAAATCTTCTCCAAATTAATTTATTAAAAATCAAAAATTACACTATATTTCACATTTGGAAATTTTGACATTAATCAAATAACTATTCCAAATAATATAGCTATAGGTTTCGAAATTTCCAAGAATAAAAATCTGGAAATTTTGATCCATTCCAAAATTACCAAATTTAAAATTCTAATTTCAAACCTATCTAGATTAGAATTAGGCAATCTTTGATATACATCAAAAATCACCAAATCTAAATCTAACCATCAAAAATTTCGAAATTTTTAACACATCAAAATCGAAATTTTGAACACCAAATTTTCGACCCCTATGAGAATTAAATCTGGAAATTTGAAGAACATCAAATATCATCCCAAATTTAATCCCATAGTGACCGAAAATTCAAGTACCCTCAAAACTAGAATTTTTGATTTTTACATCTCAAATTCTTCCAAGTTTTGAATACCATAAAATCGAAATACATAGCGAATTAAATCTGAAAATTTAAACACCATAAATTTATCATCAAATTTAATCATGCAATTCGAAATTATGCCCGGATTAATCCTAGAACAGTGCCAAACAAAACCCACTCTGATACCAGTTGTTGGGGTTTTTTCGAATTAAACCACCGCAGGATCATTTGGTTGTTCATTAATCCGTGTTCATGCAAATCATAATTTTATGTAACATGCATGTTTATCACAGTCTAATAAAAAAGCATGCAAAGCAGATTCGAATCTAATAAAGCGGAAGACATAGAAACAAATCTACTTACAAATCGATAGACGGTCTGTGAACAAGATTAAAGATCTAATCTTGTTGTTGAATGAATACAGGGATGGCTCCACCTAACACCTTAAAAAATCGAGCACCACAGATTCTACTCCAAGATCTTCTGTTGTATTCCCAGACTGTATCTAGATTCAGAGTGGGCTGAAATCTACTAGATAGAATTGTGAAATCTGTGGATAACTTTGAGAGACAAAGAGGGGCTGATTTCCTATGAATAACTTTATGAAAATTTCGTGCCCCCCCTCCCCTTATATATAGGGAGGGGCAAAATTTCATGTTCCAACCCTACTGGGCTTGGGCCTCTATCTCAAGTTCAATATCCAGTCCACTATCAGTCAATTGGGCTACAACAGGGATCTAGAAGAATATTAAATTGGCCCACTAATTTATTTAATATCCAATATCCAATAAACCTAGGATATAATTAAATAAATTAGGTTTTACTTTTATTCCACTAAAGAAGTAAAACTGACCTACCAATTTAATACATATTTACGAATATGCTTTCTCCTTTAGTCTAGCCATTCCCGTGTTTAAGATATAATGTTCATTAATTAATTATGTAAGCCTCTGACATCTATAATTAATTAAAATCTAAAACCTTGAGTAGTACCACACAAGCTTTATTCATGTACGGAATAAATTCCACCTGCAGGGTTTCAACATGAACTTGTGCTTCCTCAAGAGAACATCATCAACCTGGCGCACCAGGACACAGTGCTCATGCTTACTGCTCGAGACATCATGTATACATTATTATTACCCAAGATATCGAATTCGATCTACGAAAAGATCTCACCCATTGATAAATCAAAGTAATAAACAACACACACATATGCTCGCCAATATCACATGAGTTCAGAACCCGAACTCTGTGGATCTTTATTCTCTCAGTAACTGGGTCAGAGACAGAGAATAGTATCCTATCGTGATCCTCCTCAATACACTAACGAGTGTACTAGAATAATCAGTTAGTCAAGATAAACTAACTTATCAGATTATTCTACGGTGTACCGATGGTGTGTTCAGGACCATCTAAGCCGTGAGCTGTTTAATACATTACAAGGTTCTAATGATATGATCTTACCGTGTGACTCCCCACACCATATCATCTACAATGTAAGTATATGGAACATTGCATAAAACAATTATAGAACATAATCTAAATGCAAACAGTGACTGCAATAACTTTCATTTCATATCATCATATCATCAGAAAAGTATACAAAGACAAGTCTTCCAGTATACAAAACTAACACTACCCACATAATGAAATGAGGTTATAAAAAAATTAACTTGCAATAAATGTGATAGGATAAGAGACGACATGTTTTATTATAGCTCATGGATCAATTGTGATCTCACAATCAAGATAGAAATCTCACTAAATTGCGGCTAATGGTTGAAACTTATAGGTCATGATATGAACTCCACAACAACAATTAAATTGCAGGAAATACTAATTCACATCTATTCTCGCTTTCTCAAAATGATTAAACCAAACTGCTAAATAGAAATTCGAGACCTCTTCTAAATTCTTTAAAACATCTTATGTGTGATATTGCATTTTCTCTCTCAATAACCATTCGAGACATGGCCCACAAACTTAGGTATAAGAGTAATTTTAATAAATATATCAGTTGTCTCATAGTTGTTACTGTGATACATTTGCATCAATTGCATATAAAACAAATAAAATGATTATCATAATTAGTGTAACATGTATGGTAACAAAATACTAGTTACTAGATTAATATATATAGTAATTTAATAATTATATCAAAGAATATATTATTTATAGGGTAGCAATATTTTACATATAGTAACATAATTGTATTTGTTAATAAACAGTAACAATATCAAAATAAATAAATCTAGGTGAAGCCGGCAAGCTAGAATTTGTCATAAATTGATTATTCCATTATGTTTAGGAAATCTTTCATTCTATGTAGAGGTATATATAATGGGGCATTACTCAACCATTTAAATTCACCTTATACACACAACTGGGATATAAACCAGAAGTTTAATCAAGTTTAATGGCTAGATTTTTGCTAGTTCTTTTCCTTGTTCTATCAGGTTATATTTTAAATAATTTCACCTCTCGTTTCAAATTATAATTTGCATTCATGAAAACTCATTAAATGTACTGTATCTGAATAGAGCCATTTATTGTATTAAAAATAATAAAATATAGAGGGTTCAAAGATAAATTATACACACAAATTACATTAAATTAAAATATATTATCAATGAAAGAACAATTTTTCAATACTTTTACTATACATTTCAACACAATCACTCTATCATAGATAGTATCACCATATTTATAATATGATTGTGAAATAATATCATTCTACGCCATCAATGTAATCACCTCCATGATCACATATTGTTGTTATCATTAAAATGAAAACTATGAAGATATGTACAATTAATCTAGGCGTCCAAGTCACATGTCTAGGATAAAAAAATATATATATATGTAGAGATGATCATTTATTTTAATGTTGGATATGTTCATGTACACCTATGACATGTGATCGAAGTTTTATCCCAATTTATCCACTAAATCATTGCTAGGCCAAAATGGGCTTAGAATATTTTGACTTAAATCAACCTAAAAATTAATTTGGGATCACACGCACACATATATTGTTACAAGGAAGTGATTTTTCTTCAATATATTTTTAATGTAAAAACTTATTTTTATGCAGTGACACTAACAGTAGTTGTAGAAGTGAAAGCCCAAAAAAGATGTCGAGTTATATTGAATCCAAGTGGATGTGATCTTTTAACTTGTAGACAACAGTGCCTTAAATCCTATAATGGAAATGGAGTTTGCTCTACCCGTGGATTAGTGGGACCATATATTTGTTGTTGTTTTTACAATTGTTGATGATTGATTAATTATTGCATTAGGTTTGAAGAATGTCTTATTGAAATAAACCCACATATATAGCATCATTGGAAGTGCATGTAAGCTACCAAAATTGTGGGATATCAATAATAAGATGAAATTTTAAGATATATTATTTTTTTCAATAATTATACGTTATAAATTAGAAAATTATATGTTTATATTACAAACTCCAATCTGTATGCCAAATTGTATTTTTTTTTTATAAATAACCACGATTGATATTAAAAAATTAAGATTCAATCCTGATAAGTGTGGAAATAGGCTAGGTTGTGATGTGCTTTGGCTTCAAATGTCTAGATCTTATTCAATTGAAGTTATGCATAAGCATAATTTTATAGGTCTACGAGGCTCATATATTTATTCATACGAGCTCTGAATAGCCTTTTTAGACCTTATTCACACCTAAAAAGACTAAACTTCGTATTTTCAAAATGTGTATATATACACACATATATTCATATGAACTATGCTTAAAACTATTTTAAAGTTTTTTTAGGCCTTCAAAAACTAAACTTGATATGTATATTTTCATAGATTTTTCAAATTTTTGAATGTCATTTATTATATATTACATAGTGTAATTATTTTAATAAAAATTAAATTAAATACTTTATAAACTTAATATTTTATTATTAAAACTATATTATTATAATAAATAGGTATGTATAATAGGCATCACAACAATTTCTGAAGGTTAAAGATATGTCTAATTATCTAAATAAACTACCTAATAAGCCTTGTAATGACATATATTTTAAATAGGCTAGTGCATAAAATATTGGCAAGTAACCTAACCAATTTACACCCCTACCCGCATAATGAAATGATGTTATAAAAAAATTAACTTGAAATAAATGTGATAGAATAAATGACAACATGTTTTGTTATAGCTCATGGATCAATTGTGATCTGACAATCAAGATAGAAATCCCACTTAATTGCAGCTAATGATAGAAACTTATAGGTCATCATATGAACTCCACAACAACAATTGAATTGCATGAAATACTAATTCACATCTATTTTCACTTTCTCAAAATGATTAAACCAAACTTCTAAATAAAAAATTGAGACCTCTTCTAAATTCTTAAAACATCTTATGTGTGATATTGCATTTTCTCTCCCAATAACCATTCAAGACGTGGCCCACAAAATTAGGTATAAAAGTAATTTTAATAAATATATCAATTGTCTCATAGTTGTTACAATGATACATTTGCATAAATTACATATTAAACAAATAAAATGATTATCATAATTAGTGTAACATGTATGGTAACAAATTACTAGTTATTAGATTATTATATATAGTAATTTAATAATTATATCAAACAATATATATTTTATAGGGTAACAATATTTTACGTATAGTAACATAATTTTATTTATTAATAAATAGTAACAATATCGAAATAAATAAATCTAGGTGAAACCGGCAATCTAGAATTTGTCACAAATATTGATTATTTCATTATGTTTAGGAAATCTTTCATTCTATGCAGATGTCCATATAAGGTGTCATTACTCAACCATTTTAATTCACCTCAGACACACAACTGGGATATAAATAAGAAGCTCAATCAAGTTCTCAGCCTGTTGAAGTTGCTTAATAGCAACTCTTGAGTTGGTCAGCTTCAAAGCAGTCAGCTCTGGAGTTCCTCTTCTGGGTGAGCTGCACTGATTGATAATCAATTTTGCAACATTTAAGCTTGAATTTATAAGAGGAGTAACATAGCTTCGGGACAAGAGAGATGGTGATGTGGCAGTATCTTTAATGTCTTTGTCTCCTTTTTGTCCAAGCTTTTGATTCTTCGGGGTTACCACAAGTTGAGTATGTGAGTGATCCTCATCTATTCTCTCAGTGGCAGCTTCAGCTTGTAGGGATGTCTCATCTGACTGAATTGATTCATTATCAAAATTCAGTTTGCGGCGATGCAGATCAGCTTGATGATTGTTGAGCTGTTTGGCAGTCGCAGCTCCTTGCGATCTTAAGCTGGCTTGAACATCAGCTAGCATGGCCTTAGCTGGTATTTGATTATCAAGTCGATGCTTCATAATGTGCTGGACTTGCACAATGTTTGGAGGAAATGGATTTGCCAAAAGCTCATGAGCCAACCAACTCTTCTTCCACTCCTCTACTTGAAGACATACCAATCCTTTCTAATGATGAACTCTTCACCAACCTGGAAACCATGAGTTTCAGTGGTCAAGTTCACTCTTCTCCTCCAGACTTCGGTCATCTTATGCCCACTGATGAAATTTATGAATGGTTGTCCTCACCCATGACCAACCTCCCAGTTCTTTCTACCTTCGACAACAACTTGGAAACAGCATTCACATTAATGCCAAGTGTAACAGTTCCATCATTTGATCTGCAACAATTTACCCTTTTGAATGATGTCAAAAATGGGGAAGATGAAAGGTATGATGATTGAAATGAAAGGTATGATGATTTGAATATGTGGGATCAGATTCAAAGAGAAGTTCAGCTTTAGGAAGAAAGCTAAGTTTGAGGGGGAAGTTCAGCTTCCTTGAAGCAGTCAAAGAGCTGTAGAGAAAAGAGAACCAAGTAAGCAGAGAGAAGAGAAAAGAGATGATGAAGCCATGCAAGGAATTGAAGGCCTTGAACCCGAGCTGCAATTCAAAGGTCCATTGACGCGACTTCGAGCGAAGAAATTACAAGGTTATTTTCAAGTGATGATTCGCAAGAAGTTTGAGGAATTAGAAGATGCAAAGTGCAGCCATACTTTAGTTAATTTATTAACTAATGAAGATCAAGATCATACCATCGAGAATATAACTTGAAGAGTTGCAGAAGAGAGCAAGAAGAAGTGCATTTGTGCATGGAGCTGTTTTCACCCTTGATTTAATTTAATTAAGGGGTTGATTTTTATCTAGACTATAGTATTTATTTAATTAATTTAGACTATAGTTTAGATCAGTTTTTAATTAATTTTTAAGTATAATTTTCGTTCCCTTTGGTATAGGTTTGACTAGAATTGTATTTAAGGCAATTTCCAACCTTGAATAGAATTCTAGTTTAGGCTTTTTTATAGTATAGTTAGAGATCCTTTTTGGATCAGATTTTTAGGGTTTTTTATTCATTATTTTCGTGCATTATGAGCCCTATAAATAGGGGAACCATGTTACTTTGATATTTTAGACATTATTGATTAAAATTGCTTTTGCATTCAATTTGTGTCTCAACCGTTTAAAGCTTTTGATTGTTTTCCTCGAAAATTATCATTCTTGAAGCCTAGCAAACTTTGAGTCTTACATCAGGGGAACGTTCTAATTCATATGAAGAATTAGGGTGAACTCGCTACGAAGAACAACTTAGAGATTCATTTTCGTCGTACAAGATACGCCGAGGATTAATCGGGTTGCGATTCTCAACACTACCACCTTCGACCTTCATCAAACGATGTCCTACATCCTTCACCAACGTTCGTGTCCCTCCTAAGCCATCAAGACCTGATCGTGTGTCGATCATCAAGGGTTCGGTTCCATTCGGCGTAAATTCATCGTGTTTTCCATCTATACCGTAAGTCCTTCGAACCATTATCATATCCTATCTTCCCTAGCCATTCTTAACCCATAAATCTCGTCCCAAATACCATCATCTTCCAGCTATAATTCTCGTTCCAAATCAGCCCTTTCTTGTTGGATTTGTGTTCCATTTTTGTGTCGTAGTCTAGGTATCGTATTTAGGTCTAGATTCGTGCGATCATTGTTTTTGAGTTTCTATTCCTTCAAGTCACTTTATTTTTGAAATATTTGAGTCTTAGAGTATGGTTGAATCCTTCCAAGTTGACGTGTTCGATTCTAGAAGTCTTCCACGCGTTTTCGTATCTTGTACAAATTTTCCGGGTTACACCAAGAGAGCAAAGCTGGAGGACATGGAAACATCAGAGTTCATAATGTTGTTGAAACTCTCTGTTGTTAAAATTCTAATCTGATACCATGTCCTTGTCAAGTTTGATTTTCTATTAAGTTTTTTTAGAACTCTAATACTAAATTGTTAACAAAACTGACTAGAGATTATGAGTTATCTAATCAGTTGTTGCAATCAATTCTCAATGCTTCTGAATAAAATTGATATTTTGTGTCAAAATCAGTTGATGAAAGTATTCTTGATCAGTTTTTCAATCATCATCCCCATGTTTTGACATCATCAAAAATGGAGAAATTGTTAGGAAAAACTATCAAGTACAACCCTAAGATGTAGTTTTGGTGAGATGTCAAAACATGTCAAATACTTTCTGAGAAACTGAAAGAGAACTAAGCTGACCAAACTAAGGCTTCGAAAAATTTCAACTGAAGCAGATGACATACGAACTGAAGAACGGTCAACCCACCTAGAGGGATATATCAACCAAGCAGAAAATAATCCTATTAAGAGTTGATCTCTATTGAAGACAAATTAGTTACTATCAAACTAACTACCAGGATAGTTGAACTAGAGAAACCAAGCTAGCCCAACTGATGGAACTTGCAGCAAGTCAGTTGAACTGAAGACTAGAAACACCCAATTGATGGCTAGAATTAACGTCAGCCAAACTGAAGCATAAAGATAAAACAGTCAGCCAACTGAAGCTCTAAAATAGTCAACCGCTGACCAAGTTGTAGTAAGCAAACTGAAGCTCAAGAAAAGTCAACCGCTGACCAAGCTGACTCCTAGTCGAACTGACAAGAAGAAGCTCAGAGATATAGCCAACTGAACCTACAGCTAAGCTTAAATCCAGAACTCCCAACTGGAGAATTAATGGAGTTAATGCTTAAATCAATGGAGTTAATGCTCAACAGATATCACAGAGTTAATGCTCATCAAAGATCGATTGGCTGAGTAACGGCTACATCAACAAGCTTTAACGGCTATGAAAGATCAACATACCATTGATGAACGAACAAAGCCATCGATCAATGGATCTTAACGGTCACAAGATCACTTCTCTATATAAGACGAGTGAATTTGATTTTCAAATAAATTTTAAAATCTTAACTTTCGCATATACTCATAACTGAGTACAATTCGCCTGTACCAAACAGAGGCAATCCAAATTGAACCGTGCAGCCCAATCAGTCTTCGAATAGTACTCTAGGGAGAGCACGTGACGTTCAATGTCACAAGTGTAGAGGATAGGGACACTTCCAAGCCCAGTGTCCGAACCGCCGAGTTCTTTTCCTTACTGAGCAGAATGAGCTAGAGTCAGAAAGTGAAGAAGAGCTCGATGAAGCAGAAGTGGAAGGAGGCACCGAACAGTCCCTTGACCATCCACCTGTGGACGAGGTTGAAGATGAGAAGCCGAAGCAAGCCCACATCAGTCTTGTTTCGATCCGAGCACTGAGCCTGATTCGAGAGGAGGATCAAAATGACCAGCGTGAAAACATCTTCTATGCGCACTGTGAAATCCAAGATAAGACGTGCTCACTCATCATTGACAGTGGCAGCATCGTGTACGCGATCAGCCAGTACGCAGTAGGGAAGTTGAATCTGATCCCACAAAAGCACCCCAAGCCATACCGTTTGCAGTGGCTGACTGACCGAGGAGAAATCCGCGTTGGATATCAGGTAAGTGTTACTTTCTCCATTGGTCGATTTACTAATATTTTTCTTTGTGACGTCATCCCTATGGAGGCGTTGCATATATTGCTTGGTCGTCCGTGGCAGTTTGACAGGAAGGCGGTCCACGACGGATACGCCAACACTTATACGGTGACCTGAGACGGACGGACCACCAGATTGTGGCCATTGACACCCAAGGACATCAATGAAGATCAGCAAAGGATGCAGCAAAGATTTAAGGAGGAGAAGGTGAAGGAGAAATGGCCCGAGAGTAGGGTCCTTGTTCCAGCTGGCCAATCGACAATCGACCCAAAGACATCCAAGGGATCAGCGTTAGCTTCCAAGAGTGCGACTAAGGCTGCCCATGTGGCCATTACAGATTCTTCCAGTGCAGCTAGTTCAGATATAGTGCACCAAAATTTGTTCATTAGTGCAATGGGAGTCCAAAAAGCCATCAAAGCTGGTAAGCCTATCGTTCTAGTTAATTTTAAGGCTTATGATACTCCTGATGTTTTTGTTCCTTCTATTTTGCAGTTGTTGATGGAGGAGTTCAAGGACATGTTTCCTAAGGAGATTCCGAGTGGTCTGCCACCAATTCGAGGAATTGAGCACCAGATCGACTTCCAACCTGGATCAGTCCTCCGAAACCGACCAGCTTATCGTACTAGCCCTGAGGAGACAAAAGAGATAGATCATGAAGTCAAGGAGTTGCTGGAAAAGAAGCAAATCAGAGAGAGCCTGTCGCCGTATGCAGTGCCTGTCATACTCGTCCCCAAGAAGAATAATGAGTGGCGCATGTGCATGGATTGCCGGGCCATTAATAAGATAACGGTAAAGTATCACTTCCCTATTCCCCGTTTGGATGATATGTTAGATGAGTTTTCTGGAGTGTCTATCTTTTCGAAAATTGATTTACGTTCTGGATATATTCAAGTGAGAATGAGTGAGGGGGATGAATGGAAGACTGCGTTTAAGACGAAGCATGGATTGTACAAATGGCTTGTCATGCCATTTGGGCTTACCAATGCCCCTAGTACATTCATGCGTCTCATGAACCATGTCTTGAGAGATGTGATAGGAAAGTATGTAGTTGTTTACTTTGATGACATCCTTATCTATAGTACTTGTGTTTCTGAGCATGTTAGACATCTTAGGCATGTTTTTGAGCTGTTGCGTGCTGCTAAGTTGTATGCTAATTTGTCTAAGTGTACTTTTTGCATGGATGAGGTTGTCTTTCTGGGATTTGTTGTGAGTAGTCGAGGTGTTGAGGTTGACAGATTGAAGGTTAAGGCCATTGAGGAGTGGCCCACGCCTAAGACCTGTGCTGATGTTCGGTCTTTTCATGGTTTGGCTGGATTTTATCGTCGTTTTGTGCGGGATTTTTCCACTATAGCTGCCCCATTAACCGAACTAAGTAAGAAAGATAGGAAGTTTGAGTGGGGCAAAGCCCAAGAGCATGCTTTTAATTTGCTGAAGTCGAAATTGTGTAATGCTCCTGTGTTGGTTTTGCCTGATTTTAATAAGATGTTCGAGATTGAGTGTGATGCCTCTGGTATAGGCATTAGTGCTGTTTTAATGCAGTATAGAAAGTCGGTCGCCTACTTCAGTGAGAAGTTGAATGGCGCAGCTCTGAGGTATTCTACTTACGACAAGGAGCTGTATGCACTGAAGAGGTCTTTGGAGACTTGGCACCACTATATGCGCCCGAAAGAGTTCATGATTCACACTGATCATGAGTCACTAAAGCACCTGAAGGGACAACAGAGCTTAAACTCGCGCCATGCTCGATGGGTGGAGTTCATTTAGTTGTTCCCATATGTGATCAAGTATAAGAAGGGAGAGGAGAATGTGGTTGTTGATGCACTCTCCCGCAGGTATGCTTTGATTTCTGTTATGCATGCACAGTGTTTAGGTCTTGAGCATGTTAAGAGCTTTTATGCTTCTGATCCGTTCTTTGGACATATTTTTGCATCTTGTGTTGGTAAATCTCGTGCTGTGGATTCATATTATGTGGTTGATGGATTTCTGTTTAAGGATGCAAAGTTGTGTGTGCCTGATTGTTCTATGCGAGAATTGTTTATCTTAGAGTCACATGTAGGGGGTCTTATGGGTCATTTTGGTGTCAATAAAACGTTAGATCTTTTGCATGAGCATTTTTATTGGCCTCGCATGAAACGAGATGTTGAGATAGTCTGTGCTAGATGTATCACATGTAGGAAAGCTAAAACCACTTCGAATCCATTTGGTCTTTATAGGCCTTTGCCGGCGCCATCTGCTCCTTGGGTAGATATTTCCATGGATTTTATTTTGGGTTTGCCTCGTTCAAAATCTGGTAAAGACTCTGTGTTTGTGGTTGTTGATCGTTTCTCAAAAATGCCTCATTTTATTGCATGCAAAAAGACTGATGATGATGTTAATATTGCCAATTTGTTCTTTCGTAAAGTAGTCCTCTTGCATGGCATCCCTAGGACCATTGTTTCTGATAGGGACTCGAAATTTTTGGGGCATTTTTGGAGAGTTTTGTGGGGAAAGTTGGGTACTAAACTGTTATTTTCTACTGCATATCATCCACAGACAGATGGTCAGACTGAGGTAGTAAATAGGACGTTAGGTACTCTTTTGCATGATTTAGTGAAAAATAATCTGAAATCGTGGGAAGAATGTTTATCATTTGCTGAGTTTGCATATAATCGGGTCGTGCATTCTTCTACACATATATCGCCTTTTGAGGTAGTTTATGGTTTCAATCCGTTGACTCCAATGGATCTTCTTCCTTTTCCTATTGATCATCTTTCGAGTATGCAAGGTATTCGTAGGGCTGAACAGGTTCGAGAGATGCGTGAAAAGGTGAAGACAAGGATCGAGCTTCAGGGAGTTCGGAATGCAGCTAAGGTGAATACGTACCGCAAGCAAGTGTTATTCAAACCTGGTGATAAGGTTTGGGTTCAATTCAGCCCGGGACGTTTCCCTAACTTGAGGAAGTCGAAGCAGATGCCTCGTGGAGATGGACCGTTTACTATGGTTGCTCGAGTCAATGACAATGCCTACCGACTTGATCTGCCTAGTGAGTACAAATGTTCTTCTACATTTAATGTCTCTGACTTGTCCCTTTTTCCTGCAGATGATGTTGACACTGAGGAGCTGAATTCGAGGTCGAATTCTTTTGAGGAGGGGGAATGATGAGATCGGGACCAACACTGAGGAACTAAACCCGGAGTTGCAGCTGAGAGGTCCAGTGACGCGCTTGCGTGCTAAGAAGCTGCAGGATATCTGCAGTGCTATGTTAGAAAGAAGCTGGAGGATGATGGAGTCGATTTCAGACAGTACAAGTTGGTGACTGTTTTGGGCATTGAAGAGTGAAGCCACGACCTTATGCATGTTGGACGTGTGTCCTTAGTTATTTATTAGTTTGTTTTATATTAATTGGACCCAGTATTTTATTTTACTTAGAAGCCCAAATTACTGTTAGGAGAATTGGGCCTTTAGTTTTATTTCTTTTATTTTTTATTTCCAAAATTATCAAACCCAATACTTGATGATTTCATGACCTAGGCTAGTATTTAAGATATTTTCATTGTTATTATTATTCTGACTTGATTGAATGAAAATACAGCTTTTACGCTTCATCGTGTCTCACACACAAATCAATTGTCCTTGGTAGAGTTTGGTTCTGGCGCTTCCAATCTTTAAATCTTTGGTTCGTTCGTGCATCTTGTAGTGCCCGGGTTAATCAAGCCCTCGAAGAATTTGCTCATAGGCGTGTTCCGAGTTCTCATAGATTCGGGGTTCGTTTCGGTAAGTTCTTCATTAATCCTTTTCATTTTCCATCGATCCACCTTCATCCCAGCCAACACCACACCTCCATACCATCCACAACATCATCATCATCATCATCATTCATATAGCATTCCAAATCCATATCACATATATTGAAGCCATCGTTCATCGTAGAAACCCCAGGTAGCCCAAAAAATCTTCCCCGTGCCAAAACGAAACATACTCGTGCATTTTTCCCTAATTTTTGGATATGTTTTTCACATCTACAGTTTGTACCTTGTGTTAAAATTTGAGCTCATTTGGAGTTGTTTAGCATAGGTTTCTGTTCGAGTCTTTATTTAGGGGTTTTCGGGTCAATTTCTGTCTTTTCTTGTTAAATTCGTTTTTGTTTTAATTTGTGGATTTAGGGAAGTTCATCTGGACTTATTTGAGTGTTATTGCAGTGGATTATTTAGGTTGAATCATTCGTATAGTTGACGTGTGTTTCGATTCGTAGCTTCCGCACCGCATTGGCCGCATCATAAATAGTTTTATAAACTTAATATTTTATTATTAAAACTATATTATTATAATAAATAGGTATGTCTAATAGGCATCACAACAATTTCTGAAGGTCAAAGATATGTCTAATTATCTAAATAAACTACCTAATAAGCCTTGTAATGACATATATTTTAAATTGGCTAGTGCATAAAATATTGGCTAGTAACTTAACCGATTTACACTCCTACCCGCATAATGAAATGAGGTTATAAAAAAATTAACTTGAAATAAATGTGATAGGATAAAAGACGACATGTTTTATTATAGCTCATGGATCAATTGTGATCCGACAATCAAGATAGAAATCTCATTTAATTGCGGCTAATGGTTGAAACTTATAGGTCATGATATGAACTCCACAACAACGTACAATTGAATTCACAAAATACTAATTCACATCTATTCTCGCTTTCTCAAAATGATTAAACCAAATTACTAAATAGAAAATCGAGACCTCTTCTGAATCCTTTAAAACATCTTATGTGTGATATTGCATTTTCTCTCTCAATAACCATTCGAGACATGGCCCACAAACTTAGGTATAAGAGTAATTTTAAAAAATATATCAATTGTCTCATAGTTGTTACTGTGATAAATTTGCATTAATTACATAATAAACAAATAAACTGATTATCATAATTTGTGTAACATGTATGGTAACAAAATACTAGTTACTAGATTAACATATATATACTAATTTAATATTTATATCAAACAATATATTATTTATAGGGTAACAATATTTTACATATAGTAACATAATTGTTTTTGTTAATAAACAGTAACAATATCAGAATAAATAAATCTAGCTAGGTGAAACCGGCAAGCTAGAATTTGTCACAAATTGATTATTTCATTATGTTTAGGAAATCTTTCATTCTATGTAGAGGTCTATATAACGGGGCATTACTCAACCATTTAAATTCACCTTATACACACAACTGGGATATAAACAAGAAGTTCAATCAAGTTTAATAGCTAGATTTTTGCTGGTTCTTTTCCTTGTTCTATCAGGTTATATTTTAAATAATTTCACCCCTCGTTTGAAATTTTAATTTGCATTCTTGAAAACTCATTAAATGTACTGTATCTGAATAGAGCCATTTATTGTGATTAAAAATAATAAAATGTAGAGGGTTCTAAGATAAACTATACACACAAAATACAATAAATTAAAATATATTATCAACGAAAGAACAATTTTTCAATACTTTCACTATACAATTCAACGCATTCACTCTATCATAGATACTATCACCGTATTTATAATATTGTTGTGAAATAATATCATTCTACGCAATCAATGTCATCACCTCTATGATCACATATTGTTGTTATCTTTAAAATGAAAAATATGAAGATATGTACAATTAATCTAGGTGTCCAAGTCACATGTCTAGGATAAAAAAATATGTATATATAGAGATGATCATTTATTTTAATGTTGGATATGTTCATGTACACCTATGACATGTGATCGAAGTTTTATCCCAATTTATCCACTAAATCATTGTTAGGCCAAAATGGGCTTAGAATATTTTGACTTAAATCAACCTAAAAATTAATTTAGGATTACACGCACACGTATATTGTTACAAGACAAGTGATTTTTCTTCAATATATTTTTAATGTAAAAACTTATTTTTATGCAGTGACACTAACAGTAGCTGTCGAAGTGAAAGCCCAAAAAAGATGTCGAGTTATATTGAATCCAAGTGGATGTGATCTTTCAGCTTGCAGACAACAGTGCCTTAAATCCTACAATGGAAATGGAGTTTGCACTACCCGTGGATTAGTGGGACCATATATTTGTTATTTTTTTACAATTGTTGATGATTGATTATTGCATTAGGTTTGAAGAATGTCTTATTGAAATAAACCCACATATATAGAATCATTGGAAGTGCATGTAAGCTACCAAAATTGTGGGATATCAATAATAAGATGAAATTTTAAGATATATTATATTCATATGTACTATGCTTTATTTTAATAAAAATTAAATTAAATACTTTATAAAGTTAATATCTTATTAATAAAACTATATTATTATAATAAATAGGTATGTCTAATAGGCATCACAACAATTTCTGAAGGTCAAAGATATGTCTAATTATCTAAATAAACTACCTAATAAGCCTTGTAATGACATATATTTTAAATTGGCTAGTGCATAAAATATTGGCTAGTAACTTAACCGATTTACACTCCTACCCACATAATGAAATGAGATTATAAAAAAATTAACTTGACATAAATGTGATAGGATAAGAGACGACATGTTTTATTATAGCTCATGGATTAATTGTGATCCGACAATCAAGATAGAAATCTCACTAAATTGCGGCTAATGATTGAAACTTATAGGTCATGATATGAACTCCACAACAACAATTGAATTGCAGGAAATACTAATTCACATCTATTCTCGCTTTCTCAAAATGATTAAACCAAACTGCTAAATAGAAAATTGAGACCTCTTCTAAATTCTTTAAAACATCTTATGTGTGATATTGCATTTTCTCTCTCAATAACCATTCGAGATATGGCCCACCAACTTAGGTATAAGAGTAATTTTAATAAATATATCAATTGTCTCATAGTTGTTACTGTGATACATTTGCATCAATTGCATATAAAACAAATAAAATGATTATCATAATTAGTGTAACATGTATGGTAACAAAATACAAGTTACTAGATTAATATATGTAGTAATTTAATAATTATATCAAACAATATATTATTTATAGGGTAGCAATATTTTACGTATAGTAACATAGTTGTATTTGTTAATAAACAGTAACA
The DNA here is from genome assembly GCA_026008535.1 of Perilla frutescens. Taxonomy (NCBI): domain Eukaryota; kingdom Viridiplantae; phylum Streptophyta; class Magnoliopsida; order Lamiales; family Lamiaceae; genus Perilla; species Perilla frutescens. Next base: position 40,310,536 of record BRKX01000012.1, read on the forward strand.
ATATCAAAATAAATAAATCTAGGTGAAGCTGACAAGCTAGAATTTGTCATAAATTGATTATTCCATTATGTTTAGGAAATCTTTCATTCTATGTAGAGGTCTATATAATGGGGCATTACTCAACCATTTAAATTACCTTATACACACAACTGGGATATAAACAAGAAGTTTAATCAAGTTTAATGGCTAGATTTTTGCTGGTTCTTTTCCTTGTTCTATCAGGTTATATTTTAAATAATTTCACCTCTCGTTTCAAATTATAATTTGCATTCATGAAAAATCATTAAATGTACTGTATCTGAATAGAGCCATTTATTGTAATTAAAAATAATAAAATGTAGAGGGTTCAAAGATAAATTATACACACAAAATACATTAAATTAAAATATATAATCAATGAAAGAACAATTTTTCAATACTTTTACTATACATTTCAACACAATCACTCTATCATAGATAGTATCACCATATTTATAATATGCTTGTGAAATAATATCATTCTACGCCATCAATGTCATCACCTCCATGATCACATATTGTTGTTATCATTAAAATGAAAAATATGAAGATATGTACAATTAATCTAGGTGTCCAAGTCACATGTCTAGGATAAAAAATATATATATATGTAGAGATGATCATTTATTTTAATGTTGGATATGTTCATGTACACCTATGACATGTGATCGAAGTTTTATCCCAATTTATCCACTAAATCATTGCTAAGCTAAAATGGGCTTAGAATATTTTGACTTAAATCAACCAAAAATTAATTTCGGATCACATGCACACATATATTGTTACAAGGTAAGTGATTTTTCTTCAATATATTTTTAATGTAAAAACTTATTTTTATGCAGTGATACTAACAGTAGTGGTCGAAGTGAAAGCCCAAAAAAGATGTCGAGTTATATTGAATCCAAGTGGATGTGATCTTTCAGCTTGCAGACAACAGTGCCTTAAATCCTACAATGGAAATGGAGTTTGCGCTACCCGTGGATTAGTGGGACCATATATTTGTTGTTGTTTTTACAATTTTTGATGATTGATTTATTGCATTAGGTTTGAAGAATGTCTTATTGAAATAAACCCACATATATAGCATCATTGGAAGTGCATGTAAGCTACCAAAATTGTGGGATATCAATAATAACATGAAATTTTAAGATATATTATTTTTTTCAATAATTATACGTTATAATTTAGAAAATTATAAGTTTATATTACAAACTCCAATCTGCATGCCAAATTGTATTTTTTTTTTATAAATAACCACGATTGATATTAAAAAATTAAGATTCAATCCTGATAAGTGTGGAAATAGGCTAGGTTGTGATGTGCTTTGGCTACAAATGTCTAGATCTTATTCAATTGAAGTTATGCATAGGCATAATTTTATAGGTCTATGAGACTCATATATTTATTCATACGAGCTCTGAATAGCCTTTTTAGACCTTATTGACACCTAAAAAGACTAAACTTCGTATTTTCAAAATGTGTATAGATACACACATATATTCATATGAACTATGCTTAAAACTATTTTAAAGTTTTTTTAGGCCTTCAAAAACTAAACTTGATATATATTTTCATAGATTTTTCAAATTTTTAAATGTCATTTATTATATATTACCTAGTGTAATTATTTTAATAAAAATTAAATTACAAACTTTATAAACTTAATATTTTATTATTAAAACTATATTATTATAAGAAATAGGTATGTATAATAGGCATCACAACAATTTCTGAAGGTCAAAGATATGTCTAATTATTTAAATAAACTACCTAATAACCCTTGTAATGACATATATTTTAAATAGGCTAGTGCATAAAATATTGGCAAGTAACCTAACCAATTTACACCCCTACCCGCATAATGAAATGATGTTATAAAAAAATTAACTTGAAATAAATGTGATAGGATAAATGACGACATGTTTTGTTATAGCTCATGGATCAATTGTGATCTGACAATCAAGATAGAAATCCCACTTAAATGCATCTAATGATAGAAACTTATAGGTCATCATATGAACTCCACAACAACAATTGAATTGCATGAAATACTAATTCACATCTATTTTCGCTTTCTCAAAATGATTAAACCAAACTGCTAAATAGAAAATTGAGACCTCTTCTAAATTCTTAAAACATCTTATGTGTGATATTGCATTTTCTCTCCCAATAACCATTCAAGACGTGGCCCACAAAATTAGGTATAAAAGTAATTTTAATAAATATATCAATTGTCTCATAGTTGTTACTATGATACATTTGCATAAATTACATATTAAACAAATAAAATGATTATCATAATTAGTGTAACATGTATGGTAACAAATTACTAGTTATTAGATTATTATATATAGTAATTTAATAATTATATCAAATAATATATATTTATAGGGTAACAATTTTTTACGTATAGTAACATAATTGTATTTATTAATAAACAGTAACAATATCGAAATAAATAAATCTAGGTGAAACCGACAATCTAGAATTTGTCACAAATATTGATTATTTCATTATGTTTAGGAAATCTTTCATTCTATGCAGATGTCCATATAAGGTGTCATGACTCAACCATTTTAATTCACCTCAGACACACAACTAGGATATAAACAAGAAGCTCAATCAAGTTCTCAGCCTGTTGAAGTTGCTTAATAGCAACTGTTGAGTTGGTCATCTTCAAAGTGGTCAGCTCTGGAGTTCCTCTTCTGGGTGAGCTGGACTGATTGAGAATCAATTTTACAACTTTTAAGCTAGAATTTATAAGAGGAGTAACATAGCTTCGGGACAAGAGAGATGGTGATGTGGCAGTATCTTTGAGCTGTTTGGCAGTCGCAGCTCCTTGCGATCTTAAGCTGGCTTGAAGATCAACTAGCATGGCCTTAGCTGGTATTTGATTATCAAGTCGATGCTTCATAATGCGCTGGACTTGCACAATGTTTGGAGGAAATGGATTTGCCAAAAGCTCATGAGCCAACCAACTCTTCTTCCACTCCTCTACTTGAAGACATACCAATCCTCTCTAATGATGAACTCTTCACCAACCTGGAAACCATGAGTTTCAGCGGTCAAGTTCACTCTTATCCTCCAGACTTCGGTCATCTTATGCCCACTGATGAAATTTATGAATGGCTGTCCTCACCCATGACCAACCTCCCAGTTCTTTCTACCTTCGACAACAACTTGGAAACAACATTCACATTAATGCCAAGTGTAACAGTTCCATCATTTGATCTGCAACAATTTACCCTTTTGAATGATGTCAAAAATGGGGAAGATGAAAGGTATGATGATTGAAATGAAAGGTATGATGATTTGAATCTGTGGGATCAGATTCAAAGAGAAGTTCAGCTTCAGGAAGAAAGCTAAGTTTGAGGGGGAAGTTCAGCTTCCTTGAAGCAGTCAAAGAGCTGGAGAGAAAGGAGAACCAAGTAAGCAGAGAGAAGAGAAAAGAGATGATGAAGCCATGCAAGGAATTGAAGGCCTTGAACCCGAGCTGCAATTCAAAGGTCCATTGACGCGACTTCGAGCGAAGAAATTACAAGGTTATTTCCAAGTGATGATTCGCAAGAAGTTTGAGGAATTAGAAGATGCAAAGTGCAGCCATACTTTAGTTAATTTATTAACTAATGCAGATCAAGATCATACCATCGAGAATATAACTTGAAGAGTTGCAGAAGAGAGCAAGAAGAAGTGCATTTGTGCATGGAGTTGTTTTCGCCCTTGATTTAATTTAATTAAGGGGTTGATTTTTATCTAGACTATAGTATTTATTTAATTACTTTAGACTATAGTTTAGATCAGTTTTTAATTAATTTTTAAGTATAATTTTCGTTCCCTTTAGTATAGGTTTGACTAGAATTGTATTTAAGGCAATATCCAACCTTGAATAGAATTCTAGTTTAGGCTTTTTTATAGTATAGTTAGAGATCCTTTTTGGATCAGATTTTTAGGGTTTTTTATTCATTATTTTCGTGCATTATGATCCCTATAAATAGGGGAACCATGTTACTTTGATATTTTAGACATTATTGATTAAAATTGCTTTTGCATTCAATTTGTGTCTCAACCGTTTAAAGCTTTTGATTGTTTTCCTCGAAAATTATCATTCTTGAAGCCTAGAAAACTTTGAGTCTTACATCAAGGGAACGTTCTAATTTATACGAAGAATTAGGGTGAACTCGCTACGAAGAACAACTTAGAGATTCGTTTTCGTCGTACAAGATACGCTGGGGATTAATCGGGTTTTGATTCTCAACACTACCACCTTTGACCTTCATCAAACGATGTCCTACATCCTTCACCAACGTTCATGTCCCTCCTAAGCCATCAAGACCTGATCGTGTGTCGATCATCAAGGGTTCGGTTCCATTCGGCGTAAATTCATCGTGTTTTCCATCTATACCGTAACTCCTTCGAACTATTATCATATCCTATCTTCCCTAGCCATTCTTAACCCATAAATCTCGTCCCAAATACCATCATCTTCCAGCTATAATTCTCGTTCCAAATCAGCCCTTTCTTGTTGGATTTGTGTTCCGTTTTTGTGTCGTAGTCTAGGTGTCGTATTTAGGTCTAGATTCGTTCGATCATTGTTTTTGAGTTTCTATTCCTTGAAGTCAGTTTATTTTCGAAATATTTGAGTCTTAGAGTAGGGTTGAATCCTTCCAAGTTGACGTGTTCGATTCTAGAAGTCTTCCGCGCATTTTCGTATCCTGTACAAATTGTCCGGGTTACACCAAGAGAGCAAAGCTAGAGGACATGGAAACATCAGAGTTCATAATGTTGGTGAAACTCTTTGTTGTTAAAACTCTAATCTGATACCATGTCCATGTCAAGTTTGATTTTCTATTAAGTTTTTTTAGAACTCTGATACTAAATTGTTAACAAAACTGACTAGAGATTATGAGTTATCTAATCAGTTGTTGCAATCAGTTCTCAATGCTTCTGAATAAAAATTGATATTCTGTGTCAAAATCAGTTGATGAAAGTATTCTTAATCAGTTTTTCAATCATCATCCCCATATTTTGACATCATCAAAAATGGAGAAATTGTTAGGAAAAATTATCAAGTACAACCCTAAGATGTAGTTTTGATGAGATGTCAAAACATGTCAAATACTTTCTGAGAAATTGAAAGAGAACTAAGCTGACCAAACTAAGGCTTCGAAAAATTTCAACTGAAGCAGATGACAGTCGAACTGAAGAACGGTCAACCCACCTAGAGGGATATATCAACCAAGCAGAAAATAATCCTATTAAGAGTTGATCTCTATTGAAGACAAATTAGTTACTATCAAACTAACTACCAGGATAGTTGAACTGGAGAAACCAAGCTAGCCCAACTGATGGAACTTGCAGCAAGTCAGTTGAACTGAAGACTAGAAACACCCAATTGATGGCTAGAATTAACGTCAGCCAAACTGAACCATAAAGACAAAACAGTCAGCAAACTGAAGCTCTAAAATAGTTAACCGCTGACCAAGTTGTAGTCAGCAAACTGAAGCTCAAGAAAGGTCAACCACTGACCAAGCTGACTCCTAGTCGAACTGACAAGAAGAAGCTCAGAGATATAGCCAACTGAACCTACAACTAAGCTTAAATCCAGAACTCCCAACTGGAGAATTAATGGAGTTAATGCTTAAATCAATGGAGTTAATGCTCAACAGACATCACAGAGTTAATGCTCATCAAAGATCGATTGGCTGAGTAACGGCTACATCAACAAGCTTTAACGGCTATGAAAGATCAACATACCATTGATGAACGAACAAAGCCATCGATCAATGGATCTTAACGGTCACAAGATCACTCCTCTATATAAGACGAGTGAATTTGATTTTCAAATAAATTTCAAAATCTTAACTTTCGCATATACTCACAACTGAGCTTTTTTTCTCTCATCTTTCAGCTCAAATTCAAAGCATTGTCTCAAAGCTGTGAAAGTCTCAACTGAGAAGAAGAACTTAAAGGATTCAAGCATTCAACTACCTATTGAAAGTCTAACGATAGTAGTCTACTCAGTTCATGTGATACACTAATCAACTACTCAGCTTGACTCAAAGAGCAACATCAGTTGATAACGCCATTCAAGACTAACCTCTTGAATATCGAAAGAGAGAGATCTAAAATCTTGTAAAGATGACAATAGCACCTGACTCTCCAGCTAACTGTGAGCCGTCGCTAAAGAAATCGCCACCGCAATAGCTAGTTACTGGGGACTACAAGTGTGAGCCGTCAACTCACTGAGATGACCATGTAAAGAAACTCACCATACCAGGTTCAACCAACTGTCATTCACTGTGTAATTTCTAAAGAAACTCAACTTATATAGTGAATTTGCCCTTCTACGGAAGGAAGAGAGGACATAGAAGTTTGAGACTTTGAATATGCAGTGAAAACTCAAGTTATATAGTGATTATTCTTCAATATATTTTTAATGTGAAAACTTATTTTTATGCAGTGGCACTAATAGTAGTTGTCGAAGTGAAAGCCCAAAAAGATGTCGAGTTACATTGAATGAAAGTGGATTTGATCTTTCAACTTGCAGACAATAGTGTCTGAAATCCTACAATGGAAATGGAGTTTGCACTTCCGGTGGATTAGTGGGAAAATATATTTGTAGTTGGTTTTAGAATTGTTGATGATTGATTATTACATTAGATTTGAATAACGTCTTATTCAAATAAACCCACATATATAGCATCATTGGAAGTGCATGTAAGGTACCAAAATTGTGGTATATCAATAATAAGATAAAATTTTAAGATATATTATTTGTGCCAAGAATTATACGACATACATTAGAAAATTATATGTTTATATTACAAACTCCAATCTGGATGCCAAATTGTAATTTTTTTACAAATAACCACGATTAGTATTAAAAAACTACGACTTAACCCTGATAAGTGCAGAAATAGGCAATGTTTTGGCTTCAAATGTCTAGATCATGTTCAAATAGGTCTACAGGGCATGTACATTTATTCATATGGGCTGTCATTAGCCTTTTTAAAGCTTTTTCAAACTTAGAAAAACTAAACTTCGTATTTTCAATGTGTGTATATATATATATACAGATATATTCATACAAATTATGCTTGAAACTTTTTGAAATTTTATTTAGGCCTACAAAACCTAAACTTGAAATGTATATTTTCATAGATTTTTCAAATTTTTAAATGTCATTTATTCTATATAACATAGTCTAATTAACATAATAAAAATTAAATTAAATACTTTATAAACTTCAAATTATATTATTAAAACTATATTATTATAATAAATAGGTATGTCTAATAGGCATCACGACAATTTCTGAAGGTCAATGATATGTTTAATTATCCAAATAAACTACCTAATAGGCCTTATAATAACATATATTTTAAATAGGCCAGTGCATAAAATGTTGGCTTGTAAGCTAACAAATTTACACCCATACCCGCATAATGAAATGATGTTATAAAAAAATTAACTTGAAATAAATGTGATAGGATAAATGACGACATGTTTTATTATAGCACATGGATCAATTGTGATCCGACAGTCAAGATAGAAATCTCGCTTAATTCCAGCTAATTATTGAATCTTATAGGTCATGATATTAACTCCACAACAACAATTGAGTTGCACGAAATACTAATTCACATATATTCTCGCTTTCTCAAAATGATTAACACAAACTGCTAAATAGAAAATTAAGGCCTCTTCTAAATTCTTAAAACATCTTATGTGTGATATTGTATTCTCTCCCAATAACCATTCGAGACGTGGCCCACAAACTTAGGTATAAGAGTAGTTTTAATTAATATATCAATTGTCTCCTAGTTGTTGCTGTGAAACATTTGCATAAATTACATATAAAACAAATAAAATGATTATCATAATTAGTGTAACATATATGGTAACAAAATACTAGTTACTAGATTAATATATATAGTAATTTAATAATTATATCAAACAATATATTATTTATAGGGCAATGATATTTTACATATAGTAACAAAATTGTATGTGTTAATAAACATAACAATATCAAAATAAATTAATCTAGGTGACATCGGCAAGCTAAAATTTATCACAAATTGATTATTTATTATGTTTAGGAAATCTTTCATTCTATGTAGAGGTCTATATAATGGGGCATTACTCCACCATTTTAATTCACCTTAAACACATAACAGGGATATAAATAAGAAGTTTAATCTAATTTAATGGCTAAATTTTTGTTGGTTCTTTTCCTTGTTCAATCAGGTTATATGTTGAATAATTTCACCTCTCATTTGAAATTATAATTTGCATCCGTGAAAACTCATTAAATGTACTTTATCTAAATAGATCCATTTATTTTAATTAAAAATAAAAAATGTAAAGTTTTTAAAGATAAATTATACACACAAAATTCCTTAAATTAAAATGTACTATCAATGAAAGAAGAATTTTTCATTACTTTCACTATACATTCCAACACATTCACTCTATCGTAGACACTATCACCATATTTATAATGTGTGTGAAATAATATCATTCTACGCCATCAATGTCGTCACCTCCATGATTACATATTGTTGTTATCTTTAAAATGAAAAATATGTATATATGTACAGTTAATCTAGGTGCCAAGTCACATGTCTAGGATAAAAAAAATACGTATATATAGCGATGATCATTTATTTTAACGTTGGATATGTTCCTGTACACATGTGATCGAAGTTTATCCCAATTTAGCCACTAAATCTTTACTAGGCCAATATGGGCTTAGAATATTTTGACTTAAATCAACCTAAAAATTAATTTTGGAGTTGTTTTTTACAATTAATTTTGGAGTTGCTTTTACAATTATTTTTTGCACTACCCGTGGATTAGTGGGAACTATGCTTAAAACTATTTTAAAGTTTATTTCGGTATTCAAAAACTAAACTTGATATGTTTATTTTCATAGATTTTTCAAATTTTTAAATGTCATTTATTAGAGATAACAGAGTCTAATTATTTTAATAAAAATTAAATTAAATTGATGAGATCAGGACCAACACTGAGGAACTAAACCCGGAGTTGCAGCTGAGAGGTCCGGTGACGCGCTTACGTGCTAAGAAGCTGTAAGGATATCTGCAGTGCTATGTTGGAAAGAAGCTGGAGGATGATGGAGCCAATTTCAGACAGTACAAGTTGGTGACTGTTTTGGGCATTGAAGAGTGAAGCCACGACCTTATGCATGTTGGACGTGTGTCCTTAGTTATTTATTAGTTTGTTTTATATTAATTGGACTTAGTATTTTATTTTACTTAGAAGCCCAAATTACTGTTAGGAGAATTGGGCCTTTAGTTTTATTTCTTTTATTTTTTATTTTTGAAATTATCAAGCCCAATACTTGATAATTTTATGCCCTAGGCTAGTATTTAAGATATTTTCGTTGTTATTATTATTCAGACTTGATTGAATGAAAATACAGCTTTTACGCTTCATCTTGTCTCACACACAAATCAATTGTTCTTGGTAGAGTTTGGTTCTGGCACTTCCAAGCTTGAAATCTTTGGTTCGTTCATGCATCTTGTAGTGCTCGGGTTAATCAAGCTATCGAAGAATTTTCTCATAGGTGCATTCCGAGTTCTCGTAGATTCTGGGTTCGTTACGGTAAGTTCTTCATCTATCCTTTTCATTTTCCATCGATCCACCTTCATCCCAGCCAACACCACACCTCCATATCATCCACAACATCATCATCATCGTTCATATAGCATTCCAAATCCATATCACATATATTGAAGCCATCGTTCATCGTAGAAACCCTAGGTAGCCCGAAAAGTCTTCCCCATGCCAAAACGAAACATACTCGTGCGTTTTTCCCTAACTTTTGGATATGTTTTTCACGTCTGCAGTTTGCACCTTGTGTTAAAATTTGAACTCATTTCGAGTTGTTTAGCATAGGTTTCTGTTCGAGTTTTTTGTCTTTTCTTGTTAAATTCTTTTTATTTTAATTTGTGGATTTAGAGAAGTTCATCTGGACATATTTGAGTGTTATTTCTGTGGATTATTTGGGTTTAATCATTCGTATAGCTGATGTGTGTTTCGATTCGTAGCTTCCGCACCGCATTGGCCGCATCATAAATAGTTTTATAATATTAATATTTTATTAATAAAACTATATTATTATAATAAATAGGTATGTCTAATAGGCATCACAACAATTTCTGAAGGTCAAAGATATGTCTAATTATCTAAATAAACTACCTAATAAGCCTTGTAATGACATATATTTTAAATTGGCTAGTGCATAAAATATTGGCTAGTAACTTAACCGATTTACACTCCTACCGGCATAATGAAATGAGGTTATAAAAAAATTAACTTGAAATAAATGTGATAGGATAAAAGACGACATGTTTTATTATAAGAAGACTTGAAATAAATAGCGATTGGGAACCATATTGCAGCTGGTATCGTCTTGTTTGGGAGTCATAATTTTCATTCACATTGTGTTTAATATAAGGGGAGGGTCGAATTTTGTATCCTAGTTGAATTAGGATTGGTTTTGGTACTTTCCTAGTTGATTTGGGGTTTGTTTCCTAGTTGGTTTTGATTTTTGTTTCTTTGTTCAGCTCGTATTCACACTTGGTACAATCTAGCTCCATAATTCAGCACATATCAACCCATATTCCAGCTTTATTCTCGCCTTTTCCTCCCACACTCATCCACTGAAAATTCATCCACCGATCACTCCGCAGCCAAAAATCGGTATTCTGCCAAATTTGCACCAGAACTCTGATTTTCATCAAATTCTATCATCTTCTAGGTAAAACTGCTCAATGGGGTCGAGGTGAGTCTTCCACGCCTAGAACAGCCCCTACACGTCATCAAGACCAGCAGTTCTTGCCCGTTCGCCGTTTTGAGTAGTCTGCACCGCAACCGAGCCGCAGACCTGAGTACAATTTGCCTGTACCAAACAGAGGCAATCCAAATTGAACCGTGCAGCCCAATCAGTCTTCGAATAGTACTCCAGGGAGAGCACGTGACGTTCAATGTCACAAGTGCAGAGGATAGGGACACTTCCAAGCCCAGTGTCCGAACCGCCGAGTTCTTTTCCTTACTGAGCAGAATGAGCTAGAGTCAGCAAGTGAAGAAGAGCTCGATGAAGCAGAAGTGGAAGGAGGCACCAAACAGTCCCTTAACCGTCCACCTGTGGACGAGGTTGAAGATGAGAAGCCGAAGCAAGCCCACGTCAGTCTTGTTTCGATCCGAGCACTGAGCCTGATTCGAGAGGAGGATCAAAATGACCAGCGTGAAAAGATCTTCTATGCGCACTGTGAAATCCAAGATAAGATGTGCTCACTCATCATTGACAGTGGCAGCATGGTGAACGCGATCAGCCAGTACGCAGTGGGAAAGTTGAATCTGATCCCACAAAAGCACCCTAAGCCATACCGTTTGTAGTGGCTGACTGACCGAGAAGAAATCCCCGTTGGATATCAGGTAAGTGTTACTTTCTCCATTGGTCGATTTACTAATACTATTCTGTGTGACCTCATCCCTATGGAGGCGTCGCATATATTGCTTGGTCGTCCGTGGCAGTTTGACAGGAAGGCGATCCAGGACGGATACGCCAACACTTATACGGTGACCTGAGACGGACAGACCACCAGATTGTGGCCATTGACACCCAAGGACATCAATGAAGATCAGCAAAGGATGCAGCAAAGATTTAAGGAGGAGAAGGCGAAGGAGAAACGGCCCGAGAGTAGGGTCCCGGTTCTAGCTGGCCAATCGACAATCGACCGAAAGACATCCAAGGAAACAACGTTACCTTTCAAGAGTGCGACTAAGGCTGCCCATGTGGCTATTATAGATTCTTCCAGTGCAGCCAGTTCAGATATAGTGCACCGAAATTTGTTCATTAGTGCAAAGGGAGTCCAAAAAGCCATCAAAGCTGGTAAGCCTATCGTTCTAGTTAATTTTAAGGCTTATGATACTCCTAATGTTTTTGTTCCTTCGGTTTTGCAGCCGTTGATGGAGGAGTTCAAGGATGTGTTTCCTGAGGAGATTCCGAGTGGTCTGCCGCCAATTCGAGGAATTGAGCACCAGATCGACTTCCAACCTGGATCAGTCCTCCCAAACCGACCAGCTTATCGTACCAGCCTTGAGGAGACAAAAGAGATAGATCGTCAAGTCAAGGAGTTGCTGGAGATGTAGCAAATCAGAGAGAGTCTGTCGCCGTATGCAGTGCCTGTCATACTCATCCCCAAGAAGAATAACGAGTGGCGCATGTGCATGGATTGCCGGGCCATTAATAAGATAACGGTAAAGTATCACTTCCCTATTCCCCGTTTGGATGATATGTTAGATGAGTTGTCTGGAGTGTCTATCTTTTCAAAAATTGATTTACGTTCTGGATATTTTCAAGTGAGAATGAGTGAGGGGGATGAATGGAAGACTGCGTTTAAGACGAAGCATGGATTGTACAAATGGCTTGTCATGCCATTTGGGCTTACCAATGCCCCTAGTACATTCATGCATCTCATGGACCATGTCTTGAGAAATGTGATAGGGAAGTATGTAGTTGTTTACTTTGATGACATCCTTATCTATAGTACTTGTGTTTCTGAGCATGTTAGACATCTTAGGCATGTTTTTAAGCTGTTGCGTGCTACTAAGTTGTTTGCTAATTTGTCTAAGTGTACTCTTTACATGGATGAGGTTTTCTTTCTGGGATTTGTTGTGAGTAGTCGAGGTGTTGAGGTTGACAGATCGAAGGTTAAGGCCATTGAGGAGTGGCCCACGCCTAAGACCTGTGCTGATGTTCGGTCTTTTCATGGTTTGGCTGGATTTTATCACCGTTTTGTGTGGGATTTTTCCACTATAGCCGCCCCATTGACTGAACTCAGTAAGAAAGATAGGAAGTTTGAGTGGGGCAAAGCCTAAGAGCATGCTTTTAATTTTCTGAAGTCGAAATTGTGTAATGCTCCTGTGTTAGTTTTGCCTGATTTTAATAAGATGTTCGAGATTGAGTGTGATGCCTCTGGTATAGGCATTGGTGCTGTTTTAATGCAGTATAGGAAGGCGGTCGCCTAATTCAGCGAGAAGTTAAATGGCGCAGCTCTGAGGTATTCTACTTACGACAAGGAGCTGTATGCATTGAAGAGGTCTTTGGAGACTTGGTAGCACTACCTGCGCCCGAAAGAGTTCATGATTCACACTGATCACGAGTCACTAAAGCACCTGAAGGGACAACAGAGCTTGAACTCGCGCCATGCTCGATGGGTGTAGTTCATTGAGTTGTTCCCATATGTGATCAAGTATAAGAAGAGAGAGGAGAATGTGGTTGCTGATGCACTCTCCCGCAGGTATGCTTTGATTTTTGTTATGCATGTACAGTGTTTAGGTCTTGAGCATGTTAAGAGCTTTTATGCTTCTAATCCGTTCTTTGGACCTATTTTTGCATCTTGTGTTGGTAAATCTCGTGCTGTGGATTCATATTATGTGGTTGATAGATTTCTGTTTAAGGATGCAAAGTTGTGTGTGCCTGATTGTTCTATGCGAGAATTGTTTATCTTAGAGTCACATGTAGGGGGTCTTATGGGTCATTTTGGTGTCAATAAAACGTTACATCTTTTGCATGAGCATTTTTATTGGCCTCGCATGAAAAGAGATGTTGAGATAGTCTGTGCTAGATATATCACATGTAGGAAAGCTAAAACCACTTCGAATCCATTTGGTCTTTATACGCCTTTGCCGGCGCCATCTGCTCCTTGGGTAGATATTTCCATGGATTTTATTTTGGGTTTGCCTCGTTCAAAATCTGGTAAAGACTCTGTGTTTGTGGTTGTTGATCGTTTCTCAAAAATGCCTCATTTTATTGCATGCAAAAAGACTCATGATGCTGTTAATATTGCCAATTTGTTCTTTCCTAAAGTAGTCCGCTTGCATGGCATCCCTAGGACCATTGTTTCTGATAGGGACTCGAAATTTTTGGGGCATTTTTGGAGAGTTTTGTGGGGAAAGTTGGGTACTAAACTGTTATTTTCTACTGCATGTCATCCACAGACAGATGGTCAGACTGAGGTAGTAAATAGGACGTTAGGTACTCTTCTGCATGCATTAGTGAAAAATAATCTGAAATCGTGGGAAGAATGTTTATCATTTGCTGAGTTTGCATATAATCGGGTCGTGCATTCTTCGACACATATGTCGCCTTTTAAGGTAGTTTATGGTTTCAATCCGTTGACTCCAATGGATCTTCTTCCTTTTCCTATTGATCATCTTTCGAGTATGCAAGGTATTCGTAGGGCTGAACAAGTTCGAGAGATGTATGAAAAGGTGAAGACAAGGATCGAGCTTCAGGGAGTTCGGAATGCAGCTAAGGTGAATACGCACTGCAATCAAGTGTTATTCAAATCCGGTGATAAGGTTTGGGTTCACTTCAGCCCGGGACGTTTCCCTAACTTGAGGAAGTCGAAGCTGATACCTCGTGGAGATGGACCGTTTACTATGGTTTCTCGATTCAATGAAAATGCCTACTGACTTGATCTGTCTGGTGAGTACAAATGTTCTTCTACATTTAATGTCTCTGACTTGTCCCTTTTTCCTGCAGATGATGTTGATGCTGAGGAGCTGAATTCGAGGTCGAATTCTTTTGAGGAGGGGGGAATGATGAGATCTGGACCAACACTGAGGAACTAAACCCGGAGTTGCAGCTGAGAGGTCCAGTGACGCGCTTACGTGCTAAGAATTTGCAAGGATATCTGCAATGCTATGTTGGAAAGAAGTTGGAGGATGATGGAGCCGATTTCAGACAGTACAAGTTGGTGACTGTTTTGGGCATTGAAGAGTGAAGCCATGACCTTATGAATGTTGGACGTGTGTCCTTAGTTATTTATTAGTTTGTTTTATATTAATTGGACCCAGTATTTTATTTTACTTAGAAGCCCAAATTACTGTTAGGAGAATTGGGCCTTTAGTTTTTTTTGTTTTATTTTTTATTTCCGAAATTATGAAGCCCAATACTTGATAATTTCATGACCTAGGCTAGTATTTAAGATATTTTCATTGTTATTATTATTCTGACTTGATTGAATAAAAATACAGCTTTCACGCTTCATCGTGTCTCACACACAAATCGATTGTTCTTGGTAGAGTTTGGTTCTGGCGCTTCCAAGCTTGAAATACTTGGTTCGTTCGTGCATCTTGTAGTGCCCGGGTTAATCAAGCCACCGAAGAATTTGCTCATAGGCACGTTCCGAGTTCTCATAGATTCGGGGTTCGTTTCGGTAAGTTCTTCATTTATCCTTTTCATTTTCCATCGATCCACCTTCATCCCAGCCAACACCACGCCTCCATACCATCCACAACATCATCATCATCGTTCATATAGCATTCCAAATCCATATCACATATATTGAAGCCATCGTTCATCGTAGAAACTCTAGGTAGCCCGAAAAGTCTTCCTCGTGCCAAAACGAAACATACTCGTGCGTTTTTCCCTAATTTTTGGATATGTTTTTCACATCTACAGTTTGTACCTTGTGTTAAAATTTGAGCTCATTTGGAGTTGTTTAGCATAGGTTTCTGTTTGAGTCTTTATTTAGGGTTTTTCGGGTCAATTTCTGTCTTTTCTTGTTAAATTCGTTTTTGTTTTAATTTGTGGATTTAGGGAAGTTCATCTGGACATATTTGAGTGTTATTGCAGTGGATTATTTGGGTTGAATCATTCGTATAGTTGACGTGTGTTTCGATTCGTAGCTTCCGCACCGCATTGGCCGCATCATAAATAGTTTTATAAACTTAATATTTTATTAATAAAACTATATTATTATAATAAATAGGTATGTCTAATGGGCATCACAACAATTTCTGAAAGTCAAAGATATGTCTAATTATCTAAATAAACTACCTAATAAGCCTTGTAATGACATATATTTTAAATTGGCTAGTGCATAAAATATTGGCTAGTAACTTAACCGATTTACACTCCTACCCGCATAATGAAATGAGGTTATAAAAAAATTAACTTGAAATAAATATGATAGGATAAAATACGACATGTTTTATTATAGCTCATGGATCAATTGTGATCCGACAATCAAGATAGAAATCTCATTTAATTGCGGCTAATGGTTGAAACTTATAGGTCATGATATGAACTCCACAACAACGTACAATTGAATTCACGAAATACTAATTCACATCTATTCTCGCTTTCTCAAAATGATTAAACCAAATTACTAAATAGAAAATCGAGACCTCTTCTGAATTCTTTAAAACATCTTATGTGTGATATTGCATTTTCTCTCTCAATAACCATTTGAGACATGGCCCACAAACTTAGGTATAAGAGTAATTTTAAAAAATATATCAATTGTCTCATAGTTGTTACTATGATACATTTGCATCAATTACATAAAAAACAAATAAACTGATTATCATAATTTGTGTAACATGTATGGTAACAAAATACTAGTTACTAGATTAACATATATATAGTAATTTAATATTTATATCAAACAATATATTATTTATAGGGTAACAATATTTTACATATAGTAACAAAATTGTTTTTGTTAATAAACAGTAACAATATCAGAATAAATAAATCTAGCTAGGTGAAATCGGCAAGCTAGAATTTGTCACAAATTGATTATTTCATTATGTTTAGGAAATCTTTCATTCTATGTAGAGGTCTATATAACGGGGCATTACTCAACCATGTAAATTCACCTTATACACACAACTGGGATATAAACAAGAAGTTCAATCAAGTTTAATGGCTAGATTTTTGCTGGTTCTTTTCCTTGTTCTATCAGGTTATATTTTAAATAATTTCACCCCTCGTTTCAAATTTTAATTTGCATTCTTGAAAACTCATTAAATGTACTGTATCTGAATAGAGCCATTTATTGTAATTAAAAATAATAAAATGTAGAGGGTTCTAAGATAAACTATACACACAAAATACAATGAATTAAAATATATTATCAATGAAAGAACAATTTTTCAATACTTTCACTATACATTTCAACACATTCACTCTATCATAGATACTATCACCATATTTATAATATGCTTGTGAAATAATATCATTCTACGCAATCAATGTCATCACCTCTCTGATCACATATTGTTGTTATCTTTAAAATGAAAAATATGAAGATATGTACAATTAATCTAGGTGTCCAAGTCACATGTCTAGGATAAAAAAATATGTATATATAGAGATGATCATTTATTTTAATGTTGGATATGTTCATTTACACCTATGAATTGTGATCGAAGTTTTATCCCAATTTATCCACTAAATACTTGCTAGGCCAAAATGGGCTTAGAATATTTTGACTTAAATCAACCTAAAAATTAATTTAGGATTACACGCACACATATATTGTTACAAGGCAAGTGATTTTTCTTCAATATATTTTTAATGTAAAAACTTATTTTTATGCAGTGACACTAACAGTAGCTGTCGAAGTGAAAGCCCAAAAAAGATGTCGAGTTATATTGAATCCAAGTGGATGTGATCTTTCAGCTTGCAGACAACAGTGCCTTAAATCCTACAATGGAAATGGAGTTTGCACTACCCGTGGATTAGTGGGACCATATATTTGTTGTTGTTTTTACAATTGTTGATGATTGATTATTGCATTAGATTTGAAGAATGTTTTATTGAAATAAACCCACATATATAGAATCACTGAAAGTGCATGTAAGCTACCAAAATTGTGGGATATCAATAATAAGATGAAATTTTAAGATATATTATTTTTATCAATAATTATACGTTATAAATTAGAGAATTATATATTTATATTTCAAAGGCCAATTTGCATGCCAAATTGTATTTTTTTTATAAATAACCACGATTGATATTAAGGAATTACGATTCAATACTGATAAGTGTGGAAATAGGCTAGGTTGTGATGTGCTTTGGCTTCAAATGTCTAGATCATGTTCAATTGAAGGTATGCATCGACATGATTTTACAGGTCTACAAGGCTCGTATATTTATTCATACGAGCTCTGAATAGCCTTTTTAAACCTTATTCACACCTAAAAACACTAAACTTCATATTTTCAAAATGTGTATATATACACACATATATTCATATGTACTATGCTTAAAACTATTTTAAAGTTTATTTAGGTCTTCAAAAACTTGATATGTATGTTTTCATAGATTTTTCAAAATTTTAAATGTCATTTATTATATATTACATAGTCTAATTATTTTAATAAAAATTAAATTAAATACTTTATAAACTTAATATTTTATTATTAAAACTATATTATTATAATAAATAGGTATGCCGAATAGGTATCACGACAATTTCTGAAGGTCAAAGATATGTTTAATTATCTAAATAAACTACCTAATCGGCCTTATAATGACATATATTTTAAATAGGCTAGTGCAATATTGGCAAGTAACCTAACCAATTTACACCCCTACCCGCATAATGAAATGATGTTATAAAAAAATTAACTTGAAATAAATGTGATAGGATAAATGACGACATGTTTTGTTATAGCTCATGGATCAATTGTGATCCGACAATCAAGATAGAAATCCCACTTAATTGCAGCTAATGATAGAAACTTTGTTGGTCCCAGTGTGAGTCTATGTCAGTGAATAAACTGAATTCAAAAATTTAAAATAGATGCGGAATATTTAGGGCCCTGACTCGTTTAGACTATTTTATCTGCACTTGTTCAGTTGAGAAAGAGAACTTTACCTAGAGCTCAGTTGATGAGCTTATCAGCTGGGACTGATAGCTTGAGAGTTCAGCTTAACCTGTCAGTGCAGCTTGTGTGCTAAAGTGTGCAGTTAAAGAACATGAAAAGCTTAAAGTAATAGATACAGCACACACAAGACTTATAGAGGTTCGAAGCTTCCTACTTCTACGTTATCTCCTCCTTCACCAAAAGGGCAATCCACAATGTAAATGTAAAGGTTTTTTTTTACAATTACACAATGAAGGAATTCTGTTGGACCTGAAAACGGCACCCTTTAACCCGAGCACGGCCTCCTTTCCAACTGTTGCTATCCCGGAAGAACGGACCCATCAGTACACGCTCCTCCTCAGCCGGTTTCTGGGTCAATAACTCACACTTACCGGTCCCAACTACTCATTGAGACTTTAGGTGCCCTTGCCCGTCTTTTCACGATTTTAGATCTCGCTCGATCTTCAAAGGTACAGTCTTGAAACTGGTATCAACTAAATTGCTCCTTTGCGCGTCTGCGTCTGAGCTGAGTAGTTAATATTTGAAGTACTGAACTGAGAAGCTTTGCTCTGGCTGGAATTCTTCATCAGCTAGCTGCTTTCTTTGAGACTTGAAGCATGCCTTCTTAGTTGGGACTTTTCGCACTTGAGAGGTTTAAGCTTTGAGCTATAGAAAGGGAGAAAGAAGAGCTCAATATCTGCAAAATAGCAAGAGTTAGTTTGGAGAAAGTCTCTCTTGATCAAAATTGCATTCACTCTCTTTTTATAGATGAGTGATATTTTGACCGTTGTGATTTGTGGATCTGATTAATCCACCGGCGGCAGTTTAATGCTTGTAGCCGTTTGAAGCTTTAAATGAATTAGTCGTTTGTCTTTAATGGCTTCTGCTCAAAGATCATCAAGATCTTTTCAAGATTTTCTGTTAAGATCTTCATTGACTACTTGTCAGAGAATGAGCAGATATTTTGGCTATCAGTTCTGGACGTTCAGCTGATGAACTTTTAGCTATCTCAGCTTTCACATCTGAGATTGTCTAGTTAGCAGTTCTTCAGCTGCTTTAAGCTTTTATAGTGCCCCGATCCCGAAAGACCGTGGAAATGGACGCCACGGGGGAGGGAATTAAGAAGCGGGAAACAAATGGGGTAATTTAATTAACGACGGGGTGATAATCCAAAGAGGATTAATATTTGGAATAAAATTTAACAACCGAGTATGCCAAAGATAGGTTATGCCTTCCGAAAAATTAGACAGCATAACCTCTGTAACTAGAGCGAATCCCCATTTATAACGGCTTATAAGAGAAGAATGGAAGCTGTAACAATTCAATAAGCCCTTTTATAGGCCAAACGGAAATAAATAACCAGATACCAACAATCAATAGACCCATTCATAGGTCGACAAAAGAAACAAACACCAATATGCTAAACAAATGAAGCCCTTCCATAGGCCAAAATGAATGATCAAATAGACATAACGAAAGACGGGCTTCCTCTCCTTGGAATAATTATATAGCTAAGCATATGATACATGTTAACTAGGAAGTCAACAAATGTTCAGAATCAGAGAAGCATAATCATATCAACAAAATACCAAGATCAGAGTTCTTAGCATTTAGCAAAAGAATACCATAAGTGCGAAAGCTCAATTCTTAACATAATACTAACAAAAAGGGACAACGGAAAAATATGTAAATCATAATAGCCCATATCTCAGCCTCGTCACCTCCGCGCTCCAGCCTACTGACCTGAAAATGTTTGAAAAGATTTGGGCTGAGTACTATTGCACTCAGTAGGCAAGTTCTCACAATTTAAGTTATGCAAATCATTTTGTAAAAGTAATCTATATGTGTTCATGCAGGTAGTGAAGCTTAGGAGGTTTAAAAGATGGAAGCAACCTAAGTTCACCAAAATATTTTATCGTGAAGCGCTTAAGAGTATAACCCGTCACTGCCCGCAACCCAAACTACATCACCAGCGCATAACGTTGAGTATGGCCATAGTATACCCAAAGAGTATAACTAATAAGTGTTTCATTTTAGTCTCACCGACAAGGAGTAGAGCAAGACAAATAATGCATGCATACTGTATCTACTCACATTGACACAGCGCTGGTTTATGAGACTCCGACAACATACAGTAGCATGTAAATATTTAACACAGATAGTCACATATGCAATTTTAGCAAACCAGAGCTTAATAACTCGAAAGATACAATTTGCAAAGATAGTATAGTATAACCCACCTTTCTCGGGATTCTGAAAAGTTAACTCCTGTAGAATTAACCCTGACACTCTTTCTCTAGCTCAGCTGGTACTACAGAAGGTAAACTTTAACTTAGGATAAACGCTATATTTCCGGAAATTAATCTACTATAAGCGGAGCTATAATTAGTTCTATTCTATTCTAAAATAGATTGCGCGACTGTAGAGACCTCGAATAATTTCGACGAAGAAGGAAATAAATTCCAAAACGTTATTCTTGCTTTACTGGGGTCAACTGATATGACAGAGGTCTCTTTCCAAAACTTGTCATTTATCGAAATTTTACTAGATCTACGCCACAACACTTTTTAACCGATCAAAAATTACGAAAATATTCGGGGACGCTCCTAAACATGCCAAGACTAAAGTTTGAGAGTTTTAGAATTTTTCGATAACACATGACTTCAGTATAAAAATAATTGCTTAAGTTGAATAATCGAGATTATTCAAAACTTGTCCGAAAATTACGAAATTCGACGGGCACATAGGAAATAATTTTTGGAGCAACTTTCGAGAAGAAACTTTTTCGATTTGACGACCCAAAATGGGTGAAACGGGGCAAAAACGTAACTATTCGGCGCCCCTCTACTATTCACGTTTTCCGGCGTTTTGGCCAGTTTCCGGCCACCGGATGACAACGATATCAAAAGACGAAACGTAGAGCACATAAAGATACACGACATACTAAAATTTCAGCTTAAAAGGATGAGAAACGAACCGAGACGAGGCTGCGCAACGTGGCAGCCACGTTGCCGTTTTCCGGTAGCTCCGGCGACGGCGGCGGCGGCGGCGGATGGCAGCTCCGGCAGGTGGCAGCAGCTGCTGCTGCTCTCTCTCTCTCTCTTTCTAATCTCTACTCTCTCTCTCGGCACTCTTCTCTCTTTTCTTCTCTTTCTTTGTTTATCTAATCTCTCACTCTCTCCACTTTATCTTACTCTCTCTAATATAATATAAATGGGGGAAATTGATAAGGATCAACCGGGTGGGAGGAATTATAGATATCTATTAGGATATATAATATAATATAAAAAAAAATTACTTTTTGGACTCAACTAAAAGTTGTTTTATTTTACCGGGACGTTCAATTGCTCTCGCATTATAAATCTAAAAATATCGGGAGATTCATTGGCTCATTTCCTATTTAATGAAATTAAAATGGTATGCCGAAAATGTTATTTGATAATCGAACGAGAAAAAATTCCTTTTCAAATTAACTAGAAATTACCAAAAATATTGTTGGGAGTTCGTTTGATCTTTGAATAAAAATCCGAGAACACCGGCGGATTCCTTGGATCATTTTCTATTGAAAAACTCTGACGAGTCAAGTCTCGGGATGTCGTAAATATTCCCGATTAAATTAAAAATTATTATTCACGTTCTCTTTGACTGTTGGGGCTTTGATTAACCTCGAATTAAAATTTTAAAAGTACCATTGAAGTTCTCAGGTCGTTCTATTTCTACGAAAATTATTATTGACCACGCATCAAAAATATTTCAACTATATTTTTTTTCAACCTTAAATAATACATAAAGTCGCGTCTTTTATCCATTTTACTTTATCTTAGCTTCAATAATTTTTTTGTAGTCTTCTAAATAAATTTAGAAAACTTTTAACTATAATCCAAAAATACGAGGTGTTACATTCCACCCTCCTTAAAAAAAATTTCATCCCGAAATTTCCATATCCTTGAGAAGGAATAACAAAGTACATCCTTAGGGTTCAATACCCAACTTTCTTCACTTGTCTGCTTGGAACCAATAAGGTTCTCATACTTTAGATTGATTCTCAACCACTAGCCCTCTATCCGCTTTCTTCCTGATTATATATTTCTTTGAAGAGTCTATACCCGTTCTGCTTTTACAGACAGATTTATCCTCCCGAAATCTTGCTTTATCTTATTCTTTAAAATATTGAGGTTTGACCTTCTCATGCTTTGAAATGTATTCCCGATGCAACTCAATCTTTAAATTCCTCGTTGTACTCTTCTCGTTTCATCAAGGTGGTAATCCAACTGTCCTATTCCCACTGGTTATCACTTGCATAAAGATCGCACATCTAGACTTTATCTGCAAGCTCAGAATTTACTTGCCATCATCCATTGGATCGTCTTAAACGTTATGAACTAGGAAATTACTTTCGAAATGCACTTTTGACATTGGAGAGCCCCAACTGGCACTACTTCGGTTCCATTGCCCACTATATAATACTATCACTCGTTCTCCCGACGATAAACTTAAGGGAATATTTCTATAAGCTATATCCTCTATTTGAGGATCCACACTCGAGTTCTATAAGTGGAAGTTAAATGAAAACAAACGCCTCTGAGTGAGGACTTTCTTTGATCAACAAAAGCTGGAAGAGAGGTAACACTAGGTTATTTATAACAAAAATATTACCTTTTTAGAGGATTTGTAACTCGAAAGTTCTCGCATTTTACAAAGATATATGAGAATAACAAAAGAAAATCAACGCTTAAGAGCTGGGAACCGTGCTGAAATATTTTCATAAAGGCGTCAGCATAGCCTAACAAGAAAATGCCATTGCTGATTCTTGATGATCAAAGAAGTATCATCCAAAAGATTTCAAATTATCCAAGAGAATAAAATCAACGAATCCCAAATGGTATAAATGGAGAATTTCAAATGATATGAAGCTGTTGAAGGGAAATTGATTCAATTAATAAGAGAATAAATCGATTTCAAAAGAGAATAAATAAATCGATTCTATTGACACAAGAATGAATAAATCGATTCTATTGACACGAGAATGAATAAATAGACTCATCAAAATTTCCTATCATAATGAAACTCTCAATCTATCGAACACTAGGTCTATCTTCTTAACGATCTTCTTCAAGTTCTCCTTCCTTCTTTCTTGAGCTTCACGCACCTTGTTTTTTTTTACGAGGTTGCTACGATAAAGTACGACTCGGCTAGACTTTGCACCGGCTGGAAAAGCGACGTCTCGGGAATCATTTTCTACCAATCGGAAGGATACGAGAGAACGACTTGATCTATGATACCTCCTAGACTCAAAATAGTTTGACTTAACTTTTCCTGGAAGCTGAGTAGAACACCGGCAAGCATATCTTTAAATTAATTTGGTAGCAATCATGACGACCATCTTTACCCTCATTCTAAAAATTGATCTAAAACAAGCTACAAATCTTGGGAATGAAACACGCCACGACCTCGATTAGCCATCCACTGAGGTGAAGAGCTTTCTCTTGGAGCAACGAATCTTTATTCCCTGTAATCGCAACAGGATCGTTAAACATGACTCCTAAGTTGAAAGCTTGCGTAGGGATTTCTTAAACGTGTAATAGATCTACAATCTGATAACTGGCCTATAAATCGATTCCTCGTTTCTTTATTTCTAGTTCAAAGTTAAAGCTTTATAACCTCATCTCCATATGGAGGTATAAAAGACGGTGATCGGTCTACCTCAATATTTCGCTCAGGTGGCAATTCTGTTGTTGAACCTTGTTTGTAGTAGCCATCATCATCTAACATATCTACCCACAAAAATTCACAGTCTCCACATAGATCGTTGACTTATGTTTTTGTTTTCAAAATATTTTATTCCTTAATGTGTCCATCTTCCTAGTAACAATGCAAATTCTTGGTCAACTTTAACACAGCTCAATCTGAAAGACTTCTTCTAGCCGGATGTTGTCATTTATCGAAATTTTACTAGATCTACGCCACAACACTTTTTAACTGATCAAAAATTACGAAAATATTCGGGGACTCTCCTCAACATGCCAAGACTAAAGTTTGAGAGTTTTAGAATTTTTCGATAACACATGACTTCAGTATAAAAATAATTACGGAAATAATTTTTGGAGCAACTTTCGAGAACAAACTTTTTCGAGTTGACGACCCGAAATGGGTGAAACGGGGCAAAAACGTAACTGTTCGGCGCCCCTCTACTATTCACGTTTTCCGGCGTTTTCGCCGGTTTTCGGCCACCGGATGACAACGATATCAAAAGACGAAATGTACAGCACATAAAGATACACGACATACTAAAATTTCAGCTTAAAAGGATGAGAAATGAACCGAGACGAGGCTGCGCAACGTGGAGCCACGTTGCCTTTTTCCGGCAGCTCCGGCGGCGCTCCGGCGACGACGGCGGATGGCAGCTCCGGCAAGTGGCAGCAGCTGCTGCCACTCTCTCTCTCTCTCTCTCTCTAATCTCTACTCTCTCTCTCTCGGCACTCTTCTCTCTTTTCTTCTTTTTCTTTGTTTATCTAATCTCTCACTCTCTCCACTTTATCTTACTCTCTCTAATATAATATAAATGGGGGAAATTGATAAGGATCAACCGGGTGGGAGGAATTATAGATTTCTATTAGGATATATAATATAATATAAAAAAAAATTACTTTTTGGACTCAACTAAAAGTTGTTTTATTTTACTGGAACGTTCAATTGATCTCGCATTATAAATCTAAAAATATCGGGAGGTTCATTGGCTCATTTCCTATTTAATGAAATTAAAATGGTATGCCGAAAATGTTATTTGATAATCGAACGAGAAAATATTCCTTTTCAAATTAAATTAACTAGAAATTACCAAAAATATTGTTGGGAGTTCGTTTGATCTTTGAATAAAAATCCGAGAACACCGGCGGATTGCTTGGATCATTTTCTATTGAAAAACTCTGACGAGTCAAGTCTTGGAATGTCGCAAATATTCCCGATTAAATTAAAAATTATTATTCACATTCTCTTTGACTGTTGGGGCTTTGATTAACCTCGAATTAAAATTTTAAACGTACCATTGAAGTTCTCAGGTCGTTCTATTTCTACGAAAATTATTATTGACCACGCATCAAAAATATTTCAACTATATTTTTTTTCAACCTTAAATAATACACAAAGTCGCGTCTTTTATCCATTTTACTTTATCTTAGCTTCAATAATTTTTTTGTAGTCTTCTAAATAAATTTAGAAAACTTTTAACTATAATCCAAAAATACGGGGTGTTACAGCTTTAGTCTTGGATCAGTCTAGTGAAGCTGCATTGGCAACTTAGCTGTAAAAGCTTTCAATTTTGGACTGCCAGTCGGCTGATCATTTGAGCTTTTCTTTCATTGAACTGATCATTGGTCAGTTCAGTAATGGCTCAAAGCTCTTTGAGCTTTTTCTCCCAGTCAAACTGATCTTTGATCAGTTTTCGGTTTTGCTACCTGATTCTTGATCAGTTTAGCTTTAGCTTTTCAAGATGGCTCTTCTCTCAATAGTCTATCTTGGCTTTCAGCTTAGACTGATGGTTACTCATCTGTGGATGCCTATCAATCTCCAAAGTTCTCTTCCCACTTTAGCTCTTTAAGATATGAAGAGGTGACTCTGACTGGTCTTAATTAAGGCAACCTTTAAGCAGGTTGATCATGCTTCAGTACAACTGACTCTCATCTCAGTTTGACTTTGTCTAAAGTCTTACTTGATCATTGCCCCTAGTTTTTCATAGGATCATCAAATGTGTTTTGATATTTCATCAAAACCATCAGTTGGATCATTCCAACAATTTTCCCAACAAACTTATAGGTCATCATATGAACTCCACAACAACAATTGAATTGCATAAAATACTAATTCACATCTATTTTCGCTTTCTCAAAATGATTAAACCAAACTGCTAAATAGAAAATTGAGACCTCTTCTAAATTCTTAAAACATCTTATGTGTGATATTGCATTTTCTCTCCCCATAACCATTCAAGATGTGGCCCACAAAATTAGGTCTAAAATTAATTTTAATAAATATATCAATTGTCTCATAGTTGTTATTGTGATACATTTGCATAAATTACATATAAAATAAATAAAATGATTATCATAATTAGTGTAACATGTATGGTAACAAAATACTAGTTACTAGATTAATATATATAGTAATTTAATAATTATATCAAACAATATATTATTTATAGGGTAATGATATTTTACATATAGTAACAAAATTGTATGTGTTAATAAACATAACAATATCAAAATAAATTAATCTAGGCGAAATCGGCAAGCTAAAATTTGTCACAAATTGATTATTTCATTATGTTTAGGAAATCTTTCATTCTATGTAGAGGTCTATATAATGGGGCATTACTCCACCATTTTAATTCACCTTAGACACACAACATGGATATAAACAAGAAGTTCAATCAAATTTAATGGCTAAATTTGTGTTGGTTCTTTTCCTTGTTCTATCAGGTTATATGTTGAATAATTTCACCTCTCATTTGAAATTATAATTCGCATTCATGAAAACTCATTAAATGTACTTTATCTAAATAGATCCATTTATTTTAATTAAAATAAAAAATGTAAAGTTTTTAAAGATAAATTATACACACAAAATTCCTTAAATTAAAATATACTATCAATGAAAGAATAATTTTTCAATACTTTTACTATACATTCCAACACATTCACTCCATCATAGATACAATCACCATATTTATAATGTGTGTGAAATAATATCATTCTACGCCATCAATGTCGTCATCTCCATGATTACATATTGTTGTTATCTTTAAAATGAAAAATATGTATATATGTACAATTAATCTAGGTGTCTAAGTCACATGTCTAGGATAAAAAAAATACGTATATATAGCAATGATCATTTATTGCTAGGCCATGTGATTGAAGTTTATCCCAATTTAGCCACTAACTCTTTGCTAGGCCAATATGGGCTTAGAATATTTTGACTTAAATCAACCTAAAAATTAATTTTGGAGTTGTTTTTACAATTGTTTTTTGCAATGCCCATGGATTACTGGGAACATATACTTTTAGTTGTTTTTACAATTGTTGATGATTGATTATTGCATTAGGTTTGAATAATGTCTTATTTAAATAAACCCACATATATAGCATCATCGGAAGTGCATGTAAGCAATGATCAGTCTTGTTTCGATCCGAGTACTGAGCCTGATTCGAGAGGAGGATCAAAATGACCAGCGTGAAAACATCTTCTATGCGCACTGTGAAATCCAAGATAAGACGTGCTCACTCATCATTGACAGTGGCAGCATCGTGAACGCGATCAGCCAGTACGTAGTGGGGAAGTTGAATCTGATCCCACAAAAGCACCCCAAGCCATACCGTTTGTAGTGGCTGACTGACCGAGGAGAAATCCGCGTTGGATATCAGGTAAGTGTTACTTTCTCCATTGGTCGATTTACTAATACTGTTCTTTGTGACCTCATCCCTATGGAGGCGTCGCATATATTGCTTGGTCGTCCGTGGCAGTTTGACAGGAAGGCGATCCACGACGGATACGCCAACACTTATACGGTGACCTGAGACGGACGGACCACCAGATTGTGGCCATTGACACCCAAGGACATCAATGAAGATCAGCAAATGATGCAGCAAAGATTTAAGGAGGAGAAGGCGAAGGAGAAATGGCCCGAGAGTAGGGTCCCGGTTCTAGCTGGCCAATCGATAATCGACCCAAAGACATCCAAGAGAACAACGTTAGCTTCCAAGAGTGTGACTAAGGCTGCCCATGTGGCCATTACAGATTCTTCCAGTGCAGCTAGTTCAGATATAGTGCACCGAAATTTGTTCATTAGTGCAAAGGGAGTCCAGAAAGCCATCAACGCTGGTAAGCCTATCGTTCTAGTTAATTTTAAGGCTTATGATACTCCTGATGTTTTTGTTCCTTCTGTTTTGAAGCCGTTGATGGAGGAGTTCAAGGACGTGTTTTCTGAGGAGATTCCGAGTGGTCTACCGCCAATTCGAGGAATTGAGCACCAGATCGACTTCCAACCTGGATCAGTCCTCCCAAACTGACCAGCTTATCGTACCAGCCTTGAGGAGACAAAAGAGATAGATCGTCAAGTCAAGGAGTTGCTGGAGAAGAAGCGAATCAGAGAGAGCCTGTCACGGTATGCAGTGCCTGTCATACTCATCCCCAAGAAGAATAACGAGTGGTGCATGTGCATGGATTGTCGGGCCGTTAATAAGATAACGGTAAAGTATCACTTCCCTATTCCCCGTTTGGATGATATGTTAGATGAGCTGTCTGGAGTGTCTATCTTTTCGAAAATTGATTTACGTTTTGGATATTTTCAAGTGAGAATGAGTGAAGGGGATGAATGGAAGACTGCGTTTAAGACGAAGCATGGATTGTACAAATGGCTTGTCATGCCATTTGGGCTTACCAATGCCCCTAGTACATTCATGCGTCTCATGAACCATGTCTTGAGAGATGTGATAGGGAAGTATGTAGTTGTTTACTTTGATGACATCCTTATCTATAGTACTTGTGTTTCTGAGCATGTTAGACATCTTAGGCATGTGTTTTGAACTGTTGCGTGCTGCTAAGTTGTATGCTAATTTGTCTAAGTGTACTTTTTGCATGGATGAGGTTTTCTTTTTGGGATTTGTTGTAAGTAATCGAGGTGTTGAGGTTGACAGATCGAAGGTTAAGGCCATTGAGGAGTGGCCCACGCCTAAGACCTGTGCTGATGTTCGGTCTTTTCATGGTTTGGCTGGATCTTATCACCGTTTTGTGCGGGATTTGTCCACTATAGCCGCCCCATTGACCGAACTCAGTAAGAAAGATAGGAAGTTTGAGTGGGGCAAAGCCCAAGAGCATGCTTTTAATTTGCTAAAGTCGAAATTGTGTAATGCTCCTGTGTTGGTTTTGCCTGATTTTAATAAGATGTTCGAGATTGAGTGTGATGCCTCTGGTATAGGCATTGGTGCTGTTTTAATACAGTATAGGAAGCCGGTCACCTAATTCAGCGAGAAGTTGAATGGCGCAGTTCTGAGGTATTCTACTTACGACAAGGAGCTGTATGCACTGAAGAGGTCTTTGGAGACTTGGCAGCACTACCTGCGCCCGAAAGAGTTCATGATTCACACTGAACACGAGTCACTAAAGCACCTGAAGGGACAACAGAGCTTGAACTCGCGCCATGCTCGATGGGTGGAGTTCATTGAGTTGTTCCCATATGTGATCAAGTATAAGAAGGGAGAGGAGAATGTGGTTGCTGATGCACTCTCCCGCAGGTATGCTTTGATTTCTGTTATGCATGCACAGTGTTTAGGTCTTGAGCATGTTAAGAGATTTTATGCTTCTGATCCGTTCTTTGGACCTATTTTTGCATCTTGTGTTGGTAAATCTCGTGCTGTGGATTCATATTATGTGGTTGATGGATTTCTATTTAAGGATGCAAAGTTGTGTGTGCCTGATTGTTCTATGCGAGAATTGTTTATCTTAGAGTCGCATGTAGGGGGTCTTATGGGTCATTTTGGTGTCAATAAAATGTTAGATCTTTTGCATGAGCATTTTTATTGGCCTCGCATGAAAAGAGATGTTGAGATAGTCTGTGCTAGATGTATCACATGTAGGAAAGCTAAAACCACTTCGAATCCATTTGGTCTTTATACGCCTTTGCCGGCGCCATCTGCTCCTTGGGTAGATATTTCCATGGATTTTATTTTGGGTTTGCCTCGTTCAAAATCTGGTAAAGACTCTGTGTTTGTGGTTGTTGATCGTTTCTCAAAAATGCCTCATTTTATTGCATGCAAAAAGAATAATGATGTTAATATTGCCAATTTGTTCTTTCGTAAAGTAGTCCGCTTGCATGGCATCCCTAGGACTATTGTTTCTGATAGGGACTTGAAATTTTTGGGGCATTTTTGGAGAGTTTTGTGGGGAAAGTTGGGTACTAAACTGTTATTTTCTACTGCATGTCATCCACAGACAGATGGTCAGACTGAGGTAGTAAATAGGACATTAGGTACTCTTCTGCGTGCATTAGTGAAAAATAATCTGAAATCGTGGGAAGAATGTTTACCATTTACTGAGTTTGCATATAATCGGGTCGTGCATTCTTCTACACATATGTCGCCTTTTGAGGTAGTTTATGGTTTCAATCCGTTGACTCCAATGGATCTTCTTCCTTTTCCTATTGATCATCTTTCGAGTATGCAAGGTATTCGTAGGGCTGAACAGGTTCGAGAGATGCATGAAAAGGTAAAGACAAGGATCGAACTTCAGGGAGTTCGGAATGTAGCTAAGGTGAATACGTACCGCAATCAAGTGTTATTCAAACCCGGTGATAAGGTTTGGGTTCACTTCAGCCCGGGACGTTTCCCTAACTTGAGGAAGTCGAAGCTGATGCCTCGTGGAGATGGACCGTTTACTATTGTTGCTCGATTCAATGACAATGCCTACCGACTTGATCTTCCTGGTGAGTACAAATGTTCTTCTACATTTAATGTCTCTGACTTGTCCCTTTTTCCTGCAGATGATGTTGACGCTGAGGAGCTGAATTCGAGGTCGAATTCTTTTGAGGAGGGGGGAATGATGAGATCAGGACCAACACTGATGAACTAAACCCGGAGTTGCAGCTGAGAGGTCCAGTGACGCGCTTACGTGCTAAGAAGCTGCAAGGATATCTGCAGTGCTATGTTGGAAAGAAGCTGGAGGATGATAGAGCCGATTTCAGACAGTACAAGTTGGTGACTGTTTTGGGCATTGAAGAGTGAAGCCACGACCTTATGCATGTTGGACGTGTGTCCTTAGTTATTTATTAGTTTGTTTTATATTAATTGGACCCAGTATTTTATTTTACATAGAAGCCCAAATTACTGTTAGGAGAATTGGGCCTTTAGTTTTATTTCTTTTATTTTTTATTTCCGAAATTATCAAGCCCAATACTTGATAATTTCATGACCTAGGCTAGTATTTAAGATATTTTCATTGTTATTATTATTCTGACTTGATTGAATGAAAATACAGCTTTTACGCTTCATCGTGTCTCACACACAAATCAATTGTTCTTGGTAGAATTTGGTTCTGGCGCTTCCAAGCTTGAAATCTTTGGTTCTTTCGTGCATCTTGTAGTGTCCAAGTAAATCAAGCCATCGAAGAATTTGCTCAGAGGCGCGTTCCGAGTTCTCATAGATTCGGGGTTCATTTCGGTAAGTTCTTCATTTATCCTTTTCGTTTTCCATCGATCCACCTTCATCCCAGCCAACACCACGCCTCCATACCATCCACAACATCATCATCATCGTTCATATAGCATTCCAAATCCATATCAGATATATTGAAGCCATCGTTCATCGTAGAAACCTTAGGTAGCCCGAAAAGTCTACCCATGCCAAAACGAAACATACTCGTGCGTTTTTCCCTAATTTTTGGATATGTTTTTCACATCTATAGTTTGTACCTTGTGTTAAAATTTGAGCTCATTTGGAGTTGTTTAGCATAGGTTTCTATTCGAGTCTTTATTTAGGGTTTTTCGGGTCAATTTCTGTCTTTTCTTGTTAAATTCGTTTTTGTTTTAATTTGTGGATTTAGGGAAGTTAATCTGGACATATTTGAGTGTTATTGCAGTGGATTATTTGGGTTGAATCATTCGTATAGTTGACGTGTGTTTCGATTCGTAGCTTCCGCACCGCATTGGCCGCATCATAAATAGTTTTATAAACTTAATATTTTATTAATAAAACTATATTATTATAATAAATAGGTATGTCTAATAGGCATCACAACAATTTCTGAAGGTCAAAGATATGTCTAATTATCTAAATAAACTACCTAATAAACCTTGTAATGACATATATTTTAAATTGGCTAGTGCATAAAATATTCGCTAGTAACTTAACCGATTTACACTCCTACCCGCATAATGAAATGAGGTTATAAAAAAATTAACTTGAAATAAATGTGATAGGATAAAAGACGACATGTTTTATTATAGCTCATATATCAATTGTCTCATAGTTGTTACTGTGATAAATTTGCATCAATTACATAAAAAATAAATAAACTTATTATCATAATTTGTGTAACATGTATGGTAACAAAATACTAGTTACTAGATTAACATATATATAGTAATTTAATATTTATATCAAATAATATATTATTTATAGGGTAACAATATTTTACATATAGTAACATAATTGTTTTTGTTAATAAACAGTAACAATATCAGAATAAATAAATCTAGCTAGGTGAAACCGGCAAGCTAGAATTTGTCACAAATTGATTATTTCATTATGTTTAGGAAATCTTTCATTCTATGTAGAGGTCTATATAACGGGGCATTACTCAACCATTTAAATTCACCTTATACACACAACTGGGATATAAACAAGAAGTTTAATGGCTAGATTTTTGCTGGTTCTTTTCCTTGTTCTATCAGGTTATATTTTAAATAATTTCACCCCTCGTTTCAAATTTTAATTTGCATTCTTGAAAACTCATTCAATGTACTGTATCTGAATAGAGCCATTTATTGTAATTAAAAATAATAAAATGTAGAGGGTTCTAAGATAAACTATACACACAAAATACAATAAATTAAAATATATTATCAATGAAAGAACAATTTTTCAATACTTCAACTATACATTTCAACACATTCACTCTATCATAGATACTATCACCATATTTATAATATGCTTGTGAAATAATATCATTCTACGCAATCAATGTCATCACCTCTCTGATCACATATTGTTGTTATCTTTAAAATGAAAAATATGAAGATATGTACAATTAATCTAGGTGTCCAAGTCACATGTCTAGGATAAAAAAATATGTATATATAGAGATGATCATTTATTTTAATGTTGGATATGTTCATTTACACCTATGAATTGTGATCGAAGTTTTATCCCAATTTATCCACTAAATCATTGCTAGGCCAAAATGGGCTTAGAATATTTTAACTTAAATCAACCTAAAAATTAATTTAGGATTACACGCACACATATATTGTTACAAGGCAAGTGATTTTTCTTCAATATATTTTTAATGTAAAAACTTATTTTTATGCAGTGACACTAACAGTAGCTGTCGAAGTGAAAGCCCAAAAAAGATGTCGAGTTATATTGAATCCAAGTGGATGTGATCTTTCAGCTTGCAGACAACAGTGCCTTAAATCCTACAATGGAAATGGAGTTTGCACTACCCGTGGATTAGTGGGACCATATATTTGTTGTTGTTTTTACAATTGTTGATGATTGATTATTGCATTAGGTTTGAAGAATGTCTTATTGAAATAAACCCACATATATAGAATCATTGGAAGTGCATGTAAGCTACCAAAATTGTGGGATATCCATAATAAGATAAATTTTAAGATATATTATTTTTATCAGTAATTATACGTTATAAATTAGAAAATTATATATTTATATTTCAAAGGCCAATCTGCATGCCAAATTGTAGTTTTTTTAT
This sequence comes from Perilla frutescens, assembly GCA_026008535.1. Classification (NCBI taxonomy): domain Eukaryota; kingdom Viridiplantae; phylum Streptophyta; class Magnoliopsida; order Lamiales; family Lamiaceae; genus Perilla; species Perilla frutescens. The sequence goes on from BRKX01000012.1 coordinate 40,344,736, forward strand.
AAATAACCACGATTGATATTAAGGGATTACGATTCAATCCTGATAAGTGTGGAAATAGGCTAGGTTGTGATGTGCTTTGGCTTCAAATGTCTAGATCATGTTCAATTGAAGTTATGCATCGACATGATTTTACAGGTCTACAAGGCTCGTATATTTATTCATACGAGCTCTGAATAGCCTTTTTAAACCTTATTCACACCTAAAAAGACTAAACTTCATATTTTCAAATGTGTATATATACACACATATATTCATATGTAATATGCTTAAAACTATTTTAAAGTTTATTTAGGCCTTCAAAAACTTGATATGTATGTTTTCATAGATTTTTCAAATTTTTAAATGTCATTTATTATATATTACATAGTCTAATTATTTTAATAAAAATTAAATTAAATACTTTATAAACTTAATATTTTATTATTAAAACTATATTATTATAATAAATAGGTATGCCGAATAGGTATCACGACAATTTCTGAAGGTCAAAGATATGTTTAATTATCTAAATAAACTACCTAATCGACCTTATAATGACATATATTTTAAATAGGCTAGTGCAATATTGGCAAGTAACCTAACCAATTTACACCCCTACCCGCATAATGAAATGATGTTATAAAAAAATTAACTTGAAATAAATGTGATAGGATAAATGACGACATGTTTTGTTATAGCTCATGGATCAATTATGATCCGACAATCAAGATAGAAATCCCACTTAATTGCAGCTAATGATAGAAACTTTGTTGGTCCCGGTGTGAGTCTATGAGAGTGAATAAACTGAATTCAAAAATTTAAAATAGATGCGGAATAATTAGGGCCCTGACTCGCTTAGACTATTTTATCTACACTTGTTCAGTTGAGAAAGAGAACTTGACCTAGAGCTCAGTTGATGAGCTTATCAGCTGGGACTGATAGCTTGAGAGTTCAGCTTAACCTGTCAGTGCAGCTTGTGTGCTAAAGTATGCAGTTAAAGAACATGAAAAGCTTAAAGCAATAGATACAGCACACACAAGACTTATAGAGGTTCGAAGCTTCCTACTTCTACGTTCTCTCCTCCTTTAGCAAAAGGGCAATCCACAATGTAAATGTAAAGGTTCTTTTTTATAATTACATAATGAAGGAATTATGTTGGACCTGAAAACGGCACCCTTTAACCCGAGCACGGTGTCCTTTCCAATTGTTGCTATCCCGGAAGAACGGACCCATCAGTACACGCTCCTTCTCAGCCGGTTTCTGGGTCAATAACTCACACTTACCGGTCCCAACTACTCATTGAGACTTTAGGTGCCCTTTCCCGTCTTTTCACGATTTTAGATCTCGCTCGATCTTCAAAGGTACAGTCTTGAAACTGGTATCAACTAAATTGCTCCTTTGCGCGTCTGCGTCTGAGCTGAGTAGTTGATATTTGAAGTACTGAACTGAGAAGCTTTGCTCTGGCTGGAATTCTTCATCAGCTAGCTACTTTGTTTGAGACTTGAAGCATGCCTTCTCAGTTAGGACTTTTCGCACTTGAGAGGTTTAAGCTTTGAGCTATAGAGAGGGAGAAAAAAGAGCTCAATATATGCAAAATAGCAAGAGTTAGTTTGGCGAAAGTCTCTCTTGATCAAAATTGTATTCACTCTCTTTTTATAGATGAGTGATATTTTGACCGTTGTGATTTGTGGATCTGATTAATCCACCGGCAGCAGTTTAATGCTTGTAGCCGTTTGAAGCTTTAAATGAATTAGTCGTTTGTCTTTAATGGCTTCTGCTCAGAGATCATCAAGATCTTTTCAAGATTTCCTGTTAAGATCTTCATTGACTACTTGTCAGAGAATGAGCAGATATTTTGGCTATCAGTTCTGGACGTTCAGCTGATGAACTTTTAGCTATCTGAGCTTTCACATCTGAGATTGTCTAGTTAGCAGTTCTTCAGCTGCTTTAAGCTTTTGTAGCGTTCCGATCCCGAAAGACCGTGGAAATGGACGCCACGGGGGAGGGAATTAAGAAGCGGGAAACAAATGGGGTAATTTAATTAACGACGGGGTGATAATCCAAAGAGGATTAATATTTGGAATAAAATTTAACAACCGAGTATGCCAAAGATAGGTTATGCCTTCCGAAAAATAAGACAGCATAACCTCTGTAACTAGAGCGAATCCCCGTTTATAACGGCTTATAAGAGAAGAATGGAAGCTGTAACAATTCAATAAGCCCTTTTATAGGCCAAATGGAAATAAATAACCAGATACCAACAATGAATAGACCTATTCATAGGTCGACAAAAGAAACAGACACCAATATGCTGAACAAATGAAGCCCTTCCATAGGCCAAAATGAATGATCAAATTGACATAACAAAAGACGGGCTTCCTCTCCTTGGAATAATTATATAGCTAAGCATATGATACATGTTAACTAGGAAGTCAACAAATGTTCAGAATCAGAGAAGCATAATCATATCAACAAAATACGAAGATCAGAGTTCTTAGCATTTTGCAAAAGAATACCATAAGTGCGAAAGCTCAATTCTTAACATAATACTAACAAAAAGAGACAACGGAAAAATATGTAAATCATAATAGCCCATATCTCAGCCTCGTCACCTCCACGCTCCAGCCTACTAACCTGAAAATGTTTGAAAAGATTTGGGCTGAGTACTATTGCACTCAGTAGGCAAGTTCTCACAATTTAAGTTATGCAAATCATTTTGTAAAAGTAATCTATCTGTGTTCATGCAGGTAGTGAAGCTTAGGAGGTTTAAAAGTTGGAAGCAACTTAAGTTCACCAAAACATTTTATCGTGAAGCGCTTAAGAGTATAACCCGTCACTGCCCGCAACCCAAACTACATCACCAGCGCATAACGTTGAGTATGTCCATAGTATACCCAAAGAGTATAACCAATAAGTGTTTCATTTTAGTCTCACCGACAAGGAGTAGAGCAGGATAAATAATGCATACATACTGTAGCTACTCACATTGACACAGCGCTAGTATACGAGACTCCGACAACATACAGTAGCACGTAAATATTTAACACAGATAGTCACATATGCAATTTTAACAAAGCAGAGTTTAATAACTCGAAAGATACAATTTGCAAAGATAGTATAGTATAACCCACCTTTCTCGGGATTCTGAAAAGCTAACTCCTGAAGAATTAACCCTGACACTCTTTCTCTAGCTCAGTTGGTACTACAGAAGGTAAACTTTAACTTAGGATAAACGCTATATTTCCGGAAATTAATCTACTATAAGCGGAGCTATAATTAGTTCTATTCTATTCTAAAATAGATTGCGCGACTCTAGAGACCTCGAATAATTTCGACGAAGAAGGAAATAAATTCCAAAACGTTATTCTTGCTTTACCGGGATCAACTGATTTGACAGAGGTCTCTTTCCAAAACTTGTCATTTATCGAAATTTTACTAGATCTACGCCACAACACTTTTTAACCGATTAAAAATTACGAAAATATTCGGGGACGCTCCTAAATATGCCAAGACTAAAGTTTGAGAGTTTTAAAATTTTTCGATAACACATGACTTCAGTATAAAAATAATTGCTTAAGTTGAATAATCGAGATTATTCAAAACTTGTCTGAAAATTACGAAATTCGACGGAGGCATAGGAAATAATTTTTGGAGAAACTTTCGAGAAGAAACTTTTTCGATTTGACGACCCAAAATGGGTGAAACGGGGCAAAAACGTAACTGTTCGGCGCCCCTCTACTATTCACGTTTTCCGGCATTTTGGCCGGTTTCCGGCCACCGGATGACAACGATATCAAAAGACGAAACGTAGAGCACATAAAGATACACGACATACTAAAATTTCAGCTTAAAAGGATGAGAAACGAACCGAGACGAGGCTGCGCAACGTGGCAGCCACGTTGCCGTTTTCCGGCAGCTCCGGCGGCGCTCCGGCGACGGTGGCGGCGGCGGAGGATGGCAGCTCCGGCAGGTGGCAGCAGCTGCTGCTGCTGCACTCTCTCTCTCTCTCTCTCTCTCTCTCTCTCTCGGCACTCTTCTCTCTTTTCTTCTTTTTCTTTGTTTATCTAATCTCTCACTCTCTCCACTTTATCTTACTCTCTCTAATATAATATAAATGGGGGAAATTGATAAGGATCAACCGGGTGGGAGGAATTATAGATATCTATTAGGATATATAATATAATATAAAAAAAATTACTTTTTGGACTCAACTAAAAGTTGTTTTATTTTACCGGGACCTTCAATTGATCTCGCATTATAAATCTAAAAATATGTGGAGGTTCATTGGCTCATTTCCTATTTAATGAAATTAAAATGGTATGCCGAAAATGTTATTTGATAATCGAACGAGAAAATATTCCTTTTCAAATTAACTAGAAATTACCAAAAATATTGTTGGGAGTTCGTTTGATCTTTGAATAAAAATCCGAGAACACCGGCGGATTCCTTGGATCATTTTCTATTGAAAAACTCTGACGAGTCAAGTCTCGGGATGTCGCAAATATTCCCGATTAAATTAAAAATTATTATTCACGTTCTCTTTGACTGTTGGGGCGTTGATTAACCTCGAATTAAAATTTTAAAAGTACCATTGAAGTTCTCAGGTCGTTCTATTTCTACAAAAATTATTATTTACCACGTATCAAAAATATTTCAACTATATTTTTTTTCAACCTTAAATAATATATAAAGTCGCGTCTTTTATCCATTTTACTTTATCTTAACTTCAATAATTTTTTTGTAGTCTTCTATATAAATTTAGAAAACTTTTAACTATAATCCAAAAATACAGGGTGTTACAGCTTTAGTCTTGGATCAGTCCAGTGAAGCTGCCTTGGCAACTTAGCTTTAAAAGCTTTCAATTTTGGACTGCCAGTCGGCTGATCATTTGAGCTTTTCTTTCATTGAACTGATCATTGGTCAGTTCAGTAATGGCTCAAAGCTCTTTGAGCTTTTTCTCCCAGTCAAACTGATCTTTGATCAGTTTTCGGTTTTGCTACCTGATTCTTGATCAGTTTAGCTTTAGCTTTTCAAGCTGGCTCTTCTCTCAATAGTCTATCTTGGCTTTCAGCTTAGACTGATGGTTACTCATCTGTGGATGCCTATCAGTCTCCAAAGTTCTCTTCCCACTTTAGCTCTTTAAGATATGAAGAGGTGACTCTGATTGGTCTTGATCAGGGCAACCTTTAAGCGGGTTGATCATGCTTCAGTACAACTGACTCTCATCTCAGTTTGACTTTGTCTAAAGTCTTACTTGATCGTTGCCCCTAGTTTTTCATAGGATCATCAAATGTGTTTTCATATTTCATCAAAACCATCAGTTGGATCATTCCAACAATTTTCCCAACAAACTTATAGGTCATCATATGAACTCCACAACAACAATTGAATTGCATAAAATACTAATTCACGTCTATTTTCGCTTTCTCAAAATGATTAAACCAAACTGCTAAATAGAAAATTGATGTTGGTTTTGTATGCTGGAAGACTTGTCTTTGTATACTTTTCTGATGATATGATGATATGAAATGAAAGTTATTGCAGTCACTGTTTGCATTTAGATTGTAATACCCCGAAATATTTTAGAAGATTTTATTCAACTTATGTTACCCTCTGGTAAGTTAGAAAATAAGCTGGGTCCTTAAATGACTCAAATAAAGGAAAATCGCAGCCAGGGAAATCTGTTAAATCTAATTTGGTCAAAAATTACCTTAAAAATATGTTATGATATTTTTCTCGGGTTGATAGAAAATATTTCAAGAATCGTGCCAACCTTTGAAATTTCAAATTTCGAGTTCAAATGAACTCATGGCACAACTTTAAGTTGGAAAATAATAAATTTAATAGAAAAAGGCACATCCGTCATTATCCAATTTCTTTTTCAAAAGATTATCTTATTCTTTTTCCATCATTATCCTCTTTCTTTTATTCGTTATTATCCTATTTATTTTTCCTCTATAAATAGGAACTTAAGGTTTCATTTTTCATTCATTTTCAAAATCGAAACGCCGAGCAGCTTCCAGAGAATGTACAACTCTAGTTTCCTATTTCAATTCTGAAATAGTCATTTTGAAGGTGTCAACGCGTAGATCACGAATACATGATTGAAATGATGACACGAAGGATGATCACGATGGAAAATTATCGTGACCGCCGCCAATTCCTCGGAGAAGGTACTTTTTCCGATTCTGGTCATTCGGATCCATGAATTTAGAAATTTCAAGTTCTAAATATGCTTATATTTCGATTATCTTTAATTCTACCGATTCCGATTTTTGATGTTGTGAGTTTTCGGTATTTTTCCCCTTTTTCATTTTATGTAAATCTCAGATCTACTCTTCCTGGATAGTCGTATTAGAAATCTTCTTTTTATAAATAGTCTTTGATCATTTGGATCTTGTAGTTAACCGGAATAGATTTTTGATTTCTTGTCGTTTGAAATTCGGATCCGAATATTACATTATAAATCTGCCAGTTTCGAATTTATGATCTAGCCGTCCGATCTTTGATCTAATTACACCATTAAATTCCTTATTTTCTGCACTATCAAAAATTGTACTTTTGAGCGAAAATCCAACCAGTATCGAGCTCGATCGAGACCGATACATTTTCAGCTAAAATCTCTGAATATTCTTACCGAAACTCCCGTTTCACCCATTTTGGGTCGTCAAATCGAAAAATTTTCTTCTTGAAAGTTGTTCGAAATAATATTTCCTATGCTCCCGTCGAATTTCGTAATTTTCGGATAAGTTTTGAATAATATCGATTATTTAATATAAGTAGTTATTTTATTTTCGAGAGCATGTGTTATCAAAAAATTCTAAATTTCTCATTCTTTACTCTTGGCATGTATAGTATCATCCCTGAATATTTTCATAATTTCCGAGCGGTTAAAAAGTGTCGTGGCATAGATCTGGTAAACTTTGGATAAATGACAAGTTTTGGAAAGAGACCTCTGTCAAATCAGTTGATCACAGTAAAGCAAGAATAACGTTTTGGAATTTATTTCCTTCTTCGTCGAAATTATTTGAGGTCTCTAGAGTCGCGCAATCTATTTTAGAATAGAATAGAATTAATAATAGTTCCGTTTATAGTAGATTAATTCCCGAAAATATAGCGATTATGCTGAGTTGAAGTTTACCTTCTGTAGTACCAGCTGAGCTAGAGAAATCATCAGGGTTGATTCTTCAGGAGTTAGCTTTTCAGAATCCCGAGAAAGGTGGGTTATACTACTATATCTTTGCAAATTGTATCTTTCGAGTTATTAAACTCTGCTTTGTTAAAATTGCATATGTGACTATCTGTGTTAAATATTTACGTGCTACTGTATGTTGTCGGAGTCTCATATACCAGCGTTGTGTCAATGTGAGTAGCTACAGTATGCATGCATTGTTTGTCCTGCCCTACTCCTTGTCCGTGAGACAAAAATGAAACACTTATTGGTTATACTCTTTGGGTATACTATGGCCATACTCAACGTTATGCGCTGGTGATGTAGTTTGGGTTGCGGGCAGTGACGGGTTATACTCTTAAGCGCTTCACGATAAAATGTTTTGTTGAACTTAGGTTGCTTCAAACTTTTAAACCTCCTAAGTTTCACTACCTGCATGAACACATATAGATTACTTTAATAAAATGATTTGCATAACTTGAATTGTAAAACTTACCCACTGAGTGCATTAGTACTCAACCCAAATCTTTTCAAACATTTTCAGGTCAGTAGGCTGGAGCGTGGAGGTGACGAGGCTGAGATATGGGCTATTATGATTTACATATTTTTCCGTTGTTCCTTTTTGTTAGTATTCTGTTAAGAATTGAGCTTTCGTACTTATGGTATTCTTTTGCTAAATGCTAAGAACTCTGATCTTTGTATTTTGTTGATATGATTCTGCTTCTCTGATTCTGAACTTTTGTTGACTTCCTAGTTAACATGTATCATATGCTTAGCTACATAATTATTCCAAGGGGAGGAAATCCGTCTTTCGTTATGTCTATTTGATCATTCATTTTGGCCTATGGAAGAGCTTCATTTGTTCAGCATATTGGTGTCTGTTTCTTTTGTCGACCTATGAATGGGTCTATTAATTGTTGGTATCTGGTTATTTGTTTACGTTTGGCCTATGAAAGGGTTTATTGAATTGTTACAGCTTCCATTCTTCTCTTATAAGCCGTTATAAACGGGGATTCGCTCTAGTTACAGAGGTTATGCTGTCTAATTTTTCGGAAGGCATAACCTATCTTTGGCATACTCGGTTGTTAAATTTTATTCTAAACATTAATTGTTTTTGGATTATCACCCCGTTGTTAATTAAACTACCCCATTTCTTTGCCGCTTCTTAATTCCCACCCCCGTGGCGTCCATTTCCAAGGTCTTTCGGGACCGGCGCTCTACATAGATTATGTTCTATAATTGTTTTATACAATGTTCCATATACTTACATTGTAGATGATATGGTGTGGGGAGTCACACGGTAAGATCATATCATTAGAACCTTGTAATGTATTAAATAGCTCACGGCTTAGATGGTCCTGAACACACCATCGGTACACCGTAGAATAATCTGATAAGTTAGTTTATCTTGGCTAACTGATTATTCTAATACACTCATTAGTGTATTGAGGAGGATCACGATAGGATACTATTCTCTGTCTCTGACCCAGTTACTGAGAGAATAAAGATTCACAGAGTTCGGGTTCTGAACTCATGTGATATTGGCGAGCATATGTGTGTGTTGTTTATTACTTTGATTTATCAATGGGTGAGATCTTTTCGTAGATCGAATTCGATATCTTGGGTAATAACAATGTATACATGATGTCTCGAGCAGTATGCATGAGCACCGTGTCCTGGTGCGCCAGGTTGATGATGTTCTCTTGAGGAAACGCAAATTCATGTTGAAACCCTGCAGGTGGAATTTATTCCTTACATGATAAAGCTTGTGTGGTACTACTCAAGGTTTTAGATGTTAATTAATTATAGCTGTCAGAGGCTTACATAATTAATTAATGAACATTATATCTTAAACACGGGGAATGGCTGGACTAAAGGAGAAAGCATATTCGTAAATATGTATTAAATTGGTAGGTCAGTTTTACTTCTTTAGTGGAATAAAAGTAAAACTTAATTTATTTAATTATATCCTAGGTTTATTGGATATTGGATATTAAATAAATTAGTGGGCCAATTTAATATTCTTCTAGATCTCTGTTGTAGCCCAATTGACTAATAGTGGACTGGATATTGAACTTGAGATAGAGGCCCAAGCCCAGTAGGGCTGGAACATGAAATTTCGCCCCTCCCTATATATAAAGGGAGGGGGGCACGAATTTTTGATGATAATATTCATTGGAAATCAGCCCCTCTTTGTCTCTCAAAGTTATCCACAGATTTCACAACTCTATCTAGTAGATTTCAGCCCACTCTGAATCTAAATACAGTCCGGGAATACAACAGAAGATCTTGTAGTAGAATACTGTGGTGGTCGAAATTTTGAGTGCTAGGTGGCGCCAACTACAGTTCATTCAACAACAAGATTAGATCTTTAATCTTGTCCACAGATCGTCTATCGATTTGTAAGTAGATTGGTTTCTATGTCTTCTGCTTTATTAGATTCGAATCTGCTTTGCATGCTTTTTGTATAGACTGTGATAAACATGCATGTTACATAAAATTATGTTTTGCATGAACACGAATTAATGAACAACCAAATGGTCCTACGGTGGTTTAATTCGAAAAAACCCCAACAACTGGTATCAGAGCGGGTTTTGGCACTGTTCTAGGATTAATCCGGGCATGAATTCGAATTGCATAATTAAATTTGATGATAAATTTATGGTGTTTAAATTTTCAGATTTAATTGGCTATGTATTTTGATTTTATGGTATTCAAAACTTGGAAGAATTTGAGATGTAAAAATCGAAAATTCTAGTTTTGAGGGTACTTGAATTTTCGGTCTCTATGGGATTAAATTTGGGATGATATTTGATGTTCTTCAAATTTCCAGATTTAATTCTCATAGGGGTCGAAAATTTGGTGTTCAAAATTTCGATTTTGATGTGTTAAAAATTCCCTAATTTTTGTGTTAAAATTTTCGAAGACTATAATTAAATTTGGATGGATTTTTTATCTACATCAAAATTTCCAGATTTAATTTGGATAGGTTCGAAATTTTTTATGGTTAGATTTGGATTTGGTTATTTTTGATGTATATCAAAGATTGCCTAATTCTAGTTTGAAATTAGAATTTTAAATTTGATAATTTTGGAATAGATCAAAATTTCCAGATTTTTATTCTTGAAAATTTCGAAACCTATAGCTATATTATTTGGAATAGTTATTTGATTAATGTCAAAATTTCCAAATGTGAAATATAGTGTAATTTTCGATTTTAATAAATTAATTTGGAGAAGATTTTGATGAAAATCAAATTTCCAGATTTATTAATTAATGTGGATCAAAAATTTGGATGTGTTGGATTTAGATTTGATATTATTTGATGTATATCTTAATTTACCTAATTTTAATCTAGATAGATTTGAAAATAGAATTTTAAATTTGGAAGAATTTGAAGTGGATCAAATTTTCAGATTTATTATTCTTGTGATTTTCGAAATTTATGGATTAAAATTGGATAAGGTATTTTTTGGATATATACAAATAATTATCAAAATCCAATTGTGATAAGATTTTAAATTTGGATAAGTTTTGGAAGATTTTGGATTGGAATCAAATCTCCAAACTTTATCCTTAAAGATTTAGATTCTTATGGATAATATTTGGATTAAATTTTTTATTTATATCAATATATCCAATTATTATTTAATTAGAGTGGTTAGAAAATATTAAATAAATTTGGTGGATAATTATTAATAATTTCCAGATTTATTTTGATGATATTTTCGAAATATGCAAGATTTAAATTGGTGGATAATTATTTTAATTTCCAATTTTTATCTTGTGGATAATATCGAATTAATTAATTTAATTAATTGCAAAATTTGATTATTATTTAATATTAATGCATAGATATCATATGTTATTTTATGTGGATCATATAATACATGATTGTTGATTTTTGTAGACTGTGTTTGTTTGCAGGTTTACCAACTATCATGGCTCCTTTATTTTATGTGATGTATGTTTATGTTGAATGAATGTTTGGCCATATGCCGGTTTGGCTATGTGATTTTAATCCATGAGAAAATCCATGGATCGGGTCTAGGTCTTTTTTTACGTTGTTTTAATGTAATAGATATAAAGCTGTTAGACGAGTTTTTGAGTTGTAATTTTTATTCTAGCAATATTAGATTTTTCCTTTTGGAATAGATAGTCTGTATTGAATAAAGATCGGAGATCAACTCAAAAGAAGGAAAGTGGTTCAGCACCAAAAAGGAAGGTTCACCGGTTCACGTCCCGAAACCCTAAATGGAGCTAGGATTTTCGGCGAGGCGCGGTGAAGGGGCGGCGGTTCCTAGCCTGTTCCGAAGCTGACTTTCCAGTTTTATCTCATCAATCAATATGAGATATAAGCCATGATAGTTGGAATATTACTGTTGCTTATTATGTTGAAGCATGCAATCGATGTTTATCATTTTATGTGATGTTTGCGTGTTCGATAATGGGATAAAATGAAACCTCAAACATAAATAACTAAGTGGGAGAGATTCATACCAAAGTATGTAGAAATCTCATACGGTCTCCATTAAAATCTAGTTTAATTGAGAAGTGATGGGCATGCGCGTTGACATCGGTCTTCCTCCATATCGGATGTGTCATATCACAGATTTCTCTAGAAATTAAATCTCCTAAATGGATAGCTGTAGAACACTATTAGGACTAACTGACTCCTCAATCTGGAGCAGTTAAATTCAAATAGTGCTCTTGGTGCGAAGATAATGGTGTGCACACTTAGATGTAATTTATTGATAAACGTCCACACGATCGTGGCTTATCAGTTAGACGATTACATGACCGTGTTAATTATCCGACTATTAATTTGCTTGTTGTAAGGAAACTCAACTGGAGGTAAATTAAAGGTTTAACCTATTTAAAGATGTTTTTTATAAATGTCCACACTATCGTGGCTTATAAAAGATGTTTTTAAAGTGTCGGTGGAAAAGTATATAATTTTTATGAGGCTTTCGATTATATACTGTTTATCCTAAACTTGTTATGTGACTGTACTGCATGTTTAATTTCAGTTATTTCATATCATCAATGGCACTCTCCAATCTGTCCTCAATCCTCAAAGAAAACAAACTTGTCGGTGAAAACTACAATGACTGGATTCGTAACCTTAACTTAGTTCTTGTTGCTGAGGGACACAAGTTTGTACTTGAAGAGGTTTGTCCTCAGACGCCAGATGAGGGTTCTGACGAAGCCCAAAAGGTTCCATATGATAAGTGGCTTAGGTCTAATGAGATAGCGCGCTGTTACATTTTGGCATCTATGTCAAGTGTGTTGCAACATCAGCATGAGCGTATAAAAAATGCTTATGATATCATGTACAACCTTAGGTAGCTATTCGGTCATCAAAACCGCTCGGCACGCCATTTGGCAATGAAGAAACTAATGGATGCGAGAATGTCTGACTCCACACCTGTTAGGGATCACGTTCTCATGATGATGGGGTATTTATCTGAGATCGAGACCTTGGGTGGAGAGCTAGATAGCGATTCTCAAATCGACATTGTTCTTCATAGCTTGTCTTCGAAGTTTGAGCAGTTCAGGCTGAATTTTAACATGATTAAAAGGGATTGTCAGCCTGACTGAACTGCTCATAGATCTTCAGGCGGCTGAATTGCTCCAAAAGAGCAATCTTGAGGCCCACATAGCTGAAAAAGGAGCGTCTTGTTCTGGTGGAAAAAGGAAGAAGAGAAACGCACCTAAGAAGGCTGCAGATGAGGCGCCTAAGGTGAAGAAGCCAAAGGTAAAGATTCCTCCCGAGGAATTTAAGTCGAAGACTAAGTGCTTCAAGTGCGGCCAAGCAGGTCACTGGAAGGCGGCGTGTCCTAACAAGAAGAAGAAGAGAGGTACATCTCACACTCTGGCTGTGGAAACATGTTTAGCAACTTGTTCTACCCAGTCATGGGTAGTAGATACTGGAGCTACTGATCATGTTTGCATGTCTTTACAGGGGTTCCTGGTAAAAAGACAGCTGAGTGAGGATGAGATCACCGTCTACATGGGCAATGCTATGAGAGTGGTGGCTGTTGCAGTGGGAGACGTTGTTTTACCTTTCAGTAGTGATAGAACTTTGGTTTTGAAAGATTGTCTTCATGTGCCTGGTTTTAGGCAAAACTTAATTTCAGTTTCTAAATTGATTATGGATGGATATTCTGTTTCTTTTGATAACAAAGTAGTTATCTTTAGTGGTAAACATTTTATCTGTTCTGGCACATTGGATGGACACTTATACTTTCTTAAACCAACTGAAAACACTACGCAAAGATAACTGTTGAATACATCGATCACAAACCCTAACAAGAGAAAAGAACCTTCGGAATTGAATCAAACCTATCTTTGGCATCTAAGGCTAGGTCATATTAACTTAAGAGGATACAAAGGCTTGTAAATGATGGACCATTGTCTTCTTTGGTACTGGAATCGTTTCCTTTGTGTGAATCCTGTTTGGAAGGTAAAATGACCAAGCGTCCTTTCCAGTCAAAAGGAAATAGATCCGAAGGGCTATTAGATTTGATTCACTCTGACCTATGCGGCCCTATGTCAGTTCAAGCTCGAGGAGGGTTCGAGTATTTCATCACTCTCATTGATGATTACTCTAGATACGGTTATATCTACCTGTTACGTCGCAAGTCTGAATGCTTTGAGAAATTCAAAGAGTTTAAGGCGGAAGCGGAGAAACAAACAGGCAGAAGTATCAAGTCACTACATTCTGATCGTGGTGGCGAGTACCTCTCAAGTGAATTTAGGGATTACATGGCAGAGAGTGGGATTACATCCCAGTTGACTGCGCCTAGAACGCCACAGCAGAATGGCGTGGCGGAAAGAAGGAATCGTACATTGTTAGAGATAGTTAGATCGATGATGAGTTATTCTGAGTTGCCAATTTCATTCTGGGGATATGCCCTGGAAACGGCAGCTTATATTCTTAACTTGGTTCCATCGAAATCAGTTCCTGCTACACCCACAGAACTATGGACTGGACGAAAGCCCAGTTTGAACCATATTCGGATTTGGGATAGCCCAGCACACGTGTTGGACAAGGAAGCTGATAAGCTGGCTCCTCGTACTGATGTAAGGCTATTCATTGGATATCCTAGAGGAACGAAAGGTGGTTTGTTTAATAGTCCTAAGGATCAGAAGATCATTGTTAGCACCAATGCTCGATTCTTAGAGGAAGACTATGTCATAAACCACAAACCAAGGAGTCACATCATCCTTGAGGAGTTAAGGAGTGGATCGAATCCTACACCAGTTGTACAAGAAGAGGAACCACCAAACACTGCACAACGTGTCACAGAAGTACATGAACTGCCTCGTCGCAGTGGGAGGGTTGTACGCCAACCTGATAGATTCATTGGTCTGGGAGAGGCTTCAGATTTCCCAGAGGGTCTCAATGAATTGGATCCCAGGACCTATGACGAGGCAATTCGAGATAAAGATGCAGATTCTTGGAAAATGGCAATGGAGTCTGAGATTGGATCTATGGATCAGAATCAAGTCTGGGAACTTGTAGAACAACTAGATGGGGTAAAACCCATTGGCTGTAAGTGGGTCTACAAGCGTAAGAGAGCATCTGATGGGAAGGTTGAAACCTTCAAAGCTAGATTGGTGGCAAAAGGGTATACTCAGAAAGAAGGGATCGATTATGAGGAAACCTTTTCACCGGTAGCCATGCTTAAGTCAATCCGGATTCTCTTGTCTATTGCTGCTCATTTGGATTATGAGATCTGGCAGATGGATGTCAAGACAGCTTTCCTAAACAGAAGTCTTGAGGAAAACATTCACATGAAACAACCAGAGGGATTCATTGCTAAGGGCCAAGAGCACTTGGTATGTAAGCTTAAGAGATCCATTTATGGACTTAAGCAGGCATCAAGGTCTTGGAACATCCGATTTGACGATGTTATCCAGTCATATAGATTCGTACAAAGTCCGGATGAAAGCTGTGTGTACAAGAAATGTGACGGAAATGTGGTGGCATTCCTTGTACTTTATGTTGATGACATCTTGCTTATTGGAAACAGTAAGAAGGTGTTGTCAAACATTAGGGTGTGGTTGTCCGAGCAGTTCGATATGAAGGATCTGGGTGAAGCCGGACATGTCCTTGGCATCAAGATCATTCGTGATCGCCAGAAAAGGATGTTATGTCTATCCCAGGTGACTTATATCGATACAGTGCTAGCTAGATTTGGCATGCAAGATTCCAAGAAAGGTTTTTTACCTTACAGGCATGGAATTCATCTATCCAAGGAAATGTGTCCCCAAACACAGTCTGAGATAGAGGAAATGAAGAAAGTACCATATGCTTCGGCTGTGGGAAGTTTGATGTATGCTATGCTATGCACTAGGCCTGATATATGCTATGCCGTTGGCATGGTAGGCAGATATCAGTCTAACCCTGGACAAGGTCACTGGACTGCGGTCAAAAAACATTCTCAAGTACCTTAAAAGGACTCGAGATTATATGTTGGTTTTCCGCTCTGATAGTCTAGTACCTTTGGGTTACACGGACGCAGATTTTCAATCCGACAAAGATCAGAGTAAGTCTACCTCGGGCTATGTGTTTACATTAGGAGGTGGAGCCATCGCATGGAGGAGCATTAAGCAGAAATGCATTGCGGATTCCACCATGGAAGCTGAGTATGTAGCTACCTCTGAGGCTGCAAAAGAGGCTGTCTGGCTCCGCAGGTTCCTAGTGGGCTTGGGCGTGGTTCTTGATTTGCCTAAGACTATCACGATATACTGTGATAATTCTGGTGCAGTGGCAAATTCGAAGGAACCCAGAGCTCACAAAGCAAGTAAACACATAGAGAGAAAGTACCATCTTATACGAGAAATCGTTAAGAGAGGAGACATGGCGGTGGTCAAGATTGTATCTGAGGACAACCTGGCTGATCCATTCATAAAGAGTCTGGCGGCTAAGACCTTTGATGGTCACGTGGAGAAAATGGGAGTGAGATGCAGACCCGGTAGCGCAGTTTGAGTTGATAGTTTTAGATTGGAGAGTTTACCAATTAGTTATTATGCTTGAAAGACATGCTTCAAGTATAAGTGGGAGATTGTTGGTTTTGTATACTGGAAGACTTGTCTTTGTATACTTTTCTGATGATATGATGATATGAAATGAAAGTTATTGCAGTCACTGTTTGCATTTAGATTATGTTCTATAATTATTTTATGCAATGTTCCATATACTTACATTGTAGATGATATGGTGTGGGGAGTCACACGGTAAGATCATATCATTAGAACCTTGTAATGTATTAAATAGCTCACGGCTTAGATGGTCCTGAACACACCATCGGTACACCGTAGAATAATCTGATAAGTTAGTTTATCTTGGCTAACTGATTATTCTAATACACTCGTTAGTGTATTGAGAAGGATCACGATAGGATACTATTCTCTGTCTTTGACCCAGTTACTAAGAGAATAAAGATCCACAGAGTTCGGGTTCTGAACTCATGTGATATTGGCGAGCATATGTGTGTGTTGTTTATTACTTTGATTTATCAATGGGTGAGATCTTTTCGTAGATCGAATTCGATATCTTGGGTAATAACAATGTATACATGATGTCTCGAGCAGTATGCATGAGCACCGTGTCCTGGTGCGCCAGGTTGATGATGTTCTCTTGAGGAAACGCAAGTTCATGTTGAAACCCTGCAGGTGGAATTTATTCCTTACATGATAAAGCTTGTGTGGTACTACTCAAGGTTTTAGATGTTAATTAATTATAGCTGTCAGAAGCTTACATAATTAATTAATGAACATTATATCTTAAACACGGGAAATGGCTGGACTAAAGGAGAAAGCATATTCGTAAATATGTATTAAATTGGTAGGTCAGTTTTACTTCTTTAGTGGAATAAAAGTAAAACTTAATTTATTTAATTATATCCTAGGTTTATTGGATATTGGATATTAAATAAATTAGTGGGCCAATTTAATATTCTTCTAGATCTCTGTTGTAGCCCAATTGACTGATAGTGGACTGGATATTGAACTTGAGATAGAGGCCCAAGCCCAGTAGGGCTGGAACATGAAATTTCGCCCCTCCCTATATATAAGGGGAGGGGGGGCACGAAATTTTGAAGATAATATTCATTGGAAATCAGCCCCTCTTTGTCTCTCAAAGTTATCCACATATTTCACAACTCTATCTAGTAGATTTCAGCCCACTCTGAATCTAGATACAGTCCGGGAATACAACAGAAGATCTTGGAGTAGAATACTGTGGTGGTCGAAATTTTGAGTGCTAGGTGGCGCCAACTACAGTTCATTCAACAACAAGATTAGATCTTTAATCATGTCCACAGACCCTCTATCGATTTGTAAGTAGATTCGTTTCTATGTCTTCCGCTTTATTAGATTCGAATCTGCTTTGCATGCTTTTTGTATAGACTGTGATAAACATTTATGTTACATAAAATTATGTTTTGCATGAACACGGATTAATGAACAACCAAATGGTCCTGCGGTGGTTTAATTCGAAAAAACCCAAACAATTGAGACCTCTTCTAAATTCTTAAAACATCTTATGTGTGATATTGCATTTTCTCTCCCCATAACCATTCAAGATGTGGCCCACAAAATTAGGTCTAAAATTAATTTTAATAAATATATCAATTGTCTCATAGTTGTTACTGTGATACATTTGCATAAATTACATATAAAATAAATAAAATGATTATCATAATTAGTGTAACATGTATGGTAACAAAATACTAGTTACTAGATTAATATATATAGTAATTTAATAATTATATCAAACAATATATTATTTATAGGGTAATGATATTTTACATATAGTAACAAGTTGTATGTGTTAATAAACATAACAATATCAAAATAAATTAATCTAGGCGAAATCGGCAAGCTAAAATTTGTCACAAATTGATTATTTCATTATGTTTAGGAAATCTTTCATTCTATGTAGAGGTCTATATAATGGGGCATTACTCCACCATTTTAATTCACCTTAGACACACAACATGGATATAAACAAGAAGTTCAATCAAATTTAATGGCTAAATTTGTGTTGGTTCTTTTCCTTGTTCTATCAGGTTATATGTTGAATAATTTCACCTCTCATTTGAAATTATAATTCGCATTCATGAAAACTCATTAAATGTACTTTATCTAAATAGATCCATTTATTTTAATTAAAAATAAAAAATGTAAAGTTTTTAAAGATAAATTATACACACAAAATTCCTTAAATTAAAATATACTATCAATGAAAGAATAATTTTTCAATACTTTTACTATACATTCCAACACATTCACTCCATCATAGATACTATCACCATATTTATAATGTGTGTGAAATAATATCAGTCTACGCCATCAATGTCGTCACCTCCATGATTACATATTGTTGTTATCTTTAAAATGAAAAATATGTATATATGTACAATTAATCTAGGTGTCTAAGTCACATGTCTAGGATAAAAAAAATACGTATATATAGCAATGATCATTTATTTTAATGTTGGATATGTTCCTGTACACATGTGATTGAAGTTTATCCCAATTTAGCCACTAACTCTTTGTAGGCCAATATGGGCTTAGAATATTTTGACTTAAATCAACCTAAAAATTAATTTTGGAGTTGTTTTTACAATTGTTTTTTGCAATGCCCATGGATTAGTGGGAACATATATTTTTAGTTGTTTTTACAATTGTTGATGATTGATTATTGCATTAGGTTTGAATAATGTCTTATTTAAATAAACCCACATATATAGCATCATCGGAAGTGCATGTAAGCTACCAAAATTGTGGGATATCAAAAATAAATGAAATTTTCAGATATATTATTTTTGTTAAGAATTATATGATATAAATTAGAAAATTATATGTTTATATTACAAACTCCAATCTGCATGCGAAATTGTACATTTTTACAAATAACCAGGATTGATATTAAAAGATTATGATTCAACCCTGATAAGTGTGGAAATAGGCTAGGTTGGGTTGTGCTTTGGCTTCAAATGTCTAGATCATGTTCAATTGAAGTTATGCCCAGTCATTACTTTATAGGTCTACGAGGTTCGTATATTTATTCATACGGGCTCTGAATAGCCTTTTTAAACCTTATTCGCACCTACAAATGTGTATATAGACACACATATATTCATACGAACTATGCTTAAAACTATTTTAAAGTTTCTTTAGGCCTTCAAAAACTAAACTTGATATGTATATTTTCATAGATTTTTCAAATTTTGAAATGTCATTATATATAACATAGTCAAATTATTTTAATAAAAATTAAATTAAATACTTTAGAAACTTAATATTCTATTATTAAAACTATATTATTATAATAAATAGGTATATCTAATAGGCATCACGACAATTTCTGAACGTCAAAGATATGTCTAATTATCTAGATAAACTACCTAATAGGCCTTATAATGACATATACTTTAAATTGGCTAGTGCATAAAATATTGACGAGTAACCTAACTAATTTATACCCCTACCCACATAATGAAATGATGTTATAAAAAAAATTAACTTGAAATATATATGGTAGGTTAAATGGTGACAAGTTATATTATAGCTCATGGATCAACTGTGATCCGACAATCAAGATAGAAATCTCACTTAATTGCGGCTAATGATTGAAACTTATAGGTTAAGATATGAACTCCACAACAACAATTGAATTGCATGAAATACCAATTCACATCTATTCTCGCTTTCTCAAAATGATTAAACCAAACTGCTAAATAGAAAATGGAGACCTGTTCTAAATTCTTTAAAAGATCTTATGTGTGATATTACATTTTCTCTCCCAATAACCATTCGAGACGTGATCCACAAATTTAGGTATAAGATTAATTTTAATAAATATATCAATTGTCTCGTAGTTTTTACTGTGATAAATTTGCATAAATTACATATTAAACAAATAAAATAATTATCATAATTAGTGTAACATGTATGGTAACAAAATACTAGTTACTAGATTAATATATATAGCAATTTAATAATTATATCAAACAATATATTATTTATAGGGTAACAATATTTTACATATAGTAACATAATTGTATTTGTTACTAAACAGTAAAAATATCAAAATAAATAAATCTAGGTGAAACCGGTAAGCTAGAATTTGTCACAAATTGATTATTTCATTATGTTTAGGAAATTTTTCATAATTTAAATAATTTCACCTCTCCTTTCAAATTATATATTGCATTCATGAAAACTCATTAAATGAACTGCATGTATCTAAATAGAGCCATTTATTGTAATTAAAAATAATAAAATGTAGAGGGTTCAAAGATAAATTATACACACAAAATACATTAAATTAAAATATACTATCAATGAAAGAACAATTTTTCAATATATTCACAACACATTCCTACACATTCACTCTATCACAGATACTCTCACTATATTTATAATATGTGTGTAAAATGATATCATTCTACGCCATCAATGTCATCACCTCCATGATCACGTATTGTTGTTATCTTTAAAATGAAAAATATGAAGATATGTACAATTAATCGAGGTGTCCAAGTCACATGTCTAGGATAAAAAAATATGTATATATAGAGATGATCATTTATTTTAATGTTGGATATCATTTACACCTATGAATTGTGATCGAAGTTTTATCCCAATTTATCTACTAAATCTTTATTAGGCCGAAATGGGCTTAGAATATTTTAAGTTAAATCAACCAAAAAATTAATTTGGGATCACACGCACACATATACGGTTACAAGACAAGAGATTTTTCTTTAATATATTTTTAATGTGAAAACTTATTTTTATGCAGTGGCACTAACAGTAGCTGTCGAAGTGAAAGCCTAAAAAAGATGTCGAGTTATATTGAATCCAAGTGGATGTGATATTTCAACTTGCAGACAATAGTGTCTAAAATCCTACAATGAAAATTGAGTTGGCACTACCCGTGGATTAGTGGGAACATATATTTGTTGTTGTTTTTACAATTGTTGTTGATTGATAATTGCATTAGGTTTGAATAATGTCTTATGGATATAAACCCACATATATAGCATCATTTTAAATGCATGTAAGCTACCAAAATTGTGGGATATCAATAAGAAGATGAAATTTTAAGTAATATTATTTTTGTCAAAAATTTATGATACAAATTAGAAAATTATATGTTTATATTACAAACTCCAATATGCAAGCCAAATAGTATTTTTTTTTTACAAATAACCACAATTCATATTAAAAAATTAAAATTCAACCCTGATAAGTGTGGAAATAGGCTAAGTTGTACTGTGCTTTGGCTTCAAATGTCTAGATCATGTTCAATTGAAGTTATGCCTAGGCATTACTTTATAGGCCTACGAGGCTCGTATATTTTTTCATACGAGCTCTGAATAGCCTTTTTAAACCTTTTTCACACCAAAAAATGTGTATATATACACACATATATTCATACGAACTATGCTTAAAACTATTTTAAAGTTTATTTCGGCCTTCAAAAACTAAAATTTATATGTTTATTTTCATAGATTTTTTAAATTTTTAAATGTCATTTATTAGAGATAACAGAGTCTAATTATTTTAATAAAAATTAAATTAAATACTTTATCAACTTAATATCTTATTAATAAAACTATATTATTATAATAAATAGGTATGTCTAATAGGCATCAAAACAATTTCTGAAGGTCAAAGATATGTCTAATTATCTAAATAAACTACCTAATAAGCCTTGTAATGACATATATTTTAAATTGGCTAGTGCATAAAATATTGGCTAGTAACTTAACCGATTTACACTCCTACCCACATAATGAAATGAGGTTATAAAAAAATTAACTTGAAATAAATGTGATAGGATAAGAGACGACATAATTTATTATAGCTCATGGATCAATTGTGATCCGACAATCAAGATAGAAATCTCACTAAATTGCGGCTAATGGTTGAAACTTATAGGTCATGATATGAACTCCACAACAACAATTGAATTGCAGGAAATACTAATTCACATATATTCTCGCTTTCTCAAAATGATTAAACCAAACTGCTAAATAGAAAATCGAGACCTCTTCTAAATTCTTTAAAACATCTTATGTGTGATATTGCATTTTCTCTCTCAATAACCATTTGAGACATGGCCCACAAACTTAGGTATAAGAGTAAGTTTAATAAATATATCAATTGTCTCATAGTTGTTACTGTGATACATTTGCATCAATTGCATATAAAACAAATAAAATGATTATCATAATTAGTGTAACATGTATGGTAACAAAATACTAGTTACTAGATTAATATATATAGTAATTTAATAATTATATCAAACAATATATTATTTATAGGGTAACAATATTTTACATATAGTAACATAATTGTATTTGTTAATAAACAGTAACAATATCAAAATAAATAAATCTAGGTGACTAGGTGAAGCCGACAAGCTAGAATTTGTCATAAATTGATTATTCCATTATGTTTAGGAAATCTTTCATTCTATGTAGAGGTCTATATAATGGGGCATTACTCAACCATTTAAATTCACCTTATACACACAACTGGGATATAAACAAGAAGTTTAATGGCTAGATTTTTGCTGGTTCTTTTCCTTGTTCTATCAGGTTATATTTTAGATAATTTCACCTATCGTTTCAAATTATAATTTGCATTCATGAAAACTCATTAAATGTATTGTATCTGAATAGAGCCATTTATTGTAATTAAAAATAATAAAATGTAGAGGGTTCAAAGATAAATTATACACACAAAATACATTAAATTAAAATATATTATCAATGAAAGAACAATTTTTCAATACTTTTACTATACATTTCAACACAATCACTCTATCATAGATAGTATCACCATATTTATAATATGCTTGTGAAATAATATCATTCTACGCCATCAATGTCATCACCTCCATGATCACATATTGTTGTTATCATTAAAATGAAAAATATGAAGATATGTACAATTAATCTAGGTGTCCAAGTCACATGTCTTGGATAAAAAAAATATATATATGTAGAGATGATCATTTATTTTAATGTTGGATATGTTCATGTACACCTATGACATGTGATTGAAGTTTTATCCCAATTTATCCACTAAATCATTGCTAGGCCAAAGTGGGCTTAGAATATTTTGACTTAAATCAACCTAAAAATTAATTTGGGATCACATGCACACATATATTGTTACAAGGTAAGTGATTTTTCTTCAATATATTTTTAATGTAAAAACTTATTTTTATGCAGTGATACTAACAGTAGTTGTCGAAGTGAAAGCCCAAAAAAGATGTCGAGTTATATTGAATCCAAGTGGATGTGATCTTTCAGCTTGCAGACAACAGTGCCTTAAAGCGTACAATGGAAATGGAGTTTGCACTACCCGTGGATTAGTGGGACCATATATTTGTTGTTGTTTTTACAATTGTTGATGATTGATTTATTGCATTAGGTTTGAAGAATGTCTTATTGAAATAAACCCACATATATAGCATCATTGGAAGTGCATGTTTACTACCAAAATTGTGGGATATCAATAATAAGATGAAATTTTAAGATATATTATTTTTTTCAATAATTATACGTTATAAATTAGAAAATTATATGTTTATATTACAAACTCCAATCTACATGCGAAATTGTATTTTTTTTTATAAATAACCACGATTGATATTAAAAAATTAAGATTCAATCCTGATAAGTGTGGAAATAGGCTAGGTTGTGATGTGCTTTGGCTTCAAATGTCTAGATTTTATTCAATTGAAGTTATGCATAGGCATAATTTTATAGGTCTACGAGACTCGTATATTTATTCATACGAGCTCTGAATAGCCTTTTTAGACCTTATTCACACCTAAAAAGACTAAACTTCGTATTTTCAAAATGTGTATATATACACACATATATTCATATGAACTATGCTTAAAGTTTTTTTAGGCCTTCAAAAACTAAACTTGATATGTATATTTTCATAGATTTTTCAAATTTTTAAATGTCATTTATTATATATTACATAGTGTAATTATTTTAATAAAAATTAAATTAAATACTTTATAAACTTAATATTTTATTATTAAAACTATATTATTATAATAAATAGGTACGTATAATAGGCATCAGAACAATTTCTGAAGGTCAAAGATATGTCTAATTATCTAAATAAACTACCTAATAAGCCTTGTAATGACATATATTTTAAATAGGCTAGTGCATAAAATATTGGCAAGTAACCTAACCAATTTACACCCCTACCCGCATAATGAAATGATGTATAAAAAAATTAACTTGAAATAAATGTGATAGGATAAATGACGACATGTTTTGTTATAGCTCATGGATCAATTGTGATCTGACAATCAAGATAGAAATCCCACTTAATTGCAGCTAATGATAGAAACTTATAGGTCATCATATGAACTCCACAACAACAATTGAATTGCATGAAATACTAATTCACATCTATTTTCGCTTTCTCAAAATGATTAAACCAAACTGCTAAATAGAAAATTGAGACCTCTTCTAAATTCTTAAAACATCTTATGTGTGATATTGTATTTTCTCTCCCAATAACCATTCAAGACGTGGCCCACAAAATTAGGTATAAAAGTAATTTTAATAAATATATCAATTGTCTCATAGTTGTTACTATGATACATTTGCATAAATTAGATATTAAATAAATAAAATGATTATCATAATTAGTGTAACATGTATGGTAACAAATTACTAGTTATTAGATTATTATATATAGTAATTTAATAATTATATCAAATAATATATATTTATAGGGTAACAATATTTTACGTATAGTAACATAATTGTATTTATTAATAAACGATAACAATATCGAAATAAATAAATCTAGGTGAAACCGACAATCTAGAATTTGTCACAAATATTGATTATTTCATTATGTTTAGGAAATCTTTCATTCTATGCAGATGTCCATATAAGGTGTCATTACTCAACCATTTTAATTCACCTCAGACACACAACTGGGATATAAACAAGAAGCTCAATCAAGTTCTCAGCCTGTTGAAGTTGCTTAATAGCAATTGTTGAGTTGGTCAGCTTCAAAGTGGTCAGCTCTGGAGTTCCTCTTCTGGGTGAGTTGGACTGATTGAGAATCAATTTTGCAACTTTTAAGCTTGAATTTATAAGAGGAGTAACATAGCTTCTGGACAAGAGAGATGGTGATGTGGCAGTATCTTTAATGTCTTTGTCTCCTTTTTATCCAAGCTTTTGACTCTTCGGGGTTACCACAAGTTGAGTATGTGAGTGATCCTCATCTATCCTCTCAGTGGCAGCTTCAGCTTGTAGGGATGTCTCATCTGACTTAATTGATTCATTATCAAAATTCAATTTGCGGCGATGCAGATCAGCTTGATGATTGTTGAGCTATTTGGCAGTGGTAGCTCCTTGCGATCTTAAGCTGGCTTGAACATCAGCTAGCGTGGCCTTAGCTGGTATTTGATTATCAAGTCGATGCTTCATAATGCGCTGGACTTGCACAATGTTTGGAGGAAATGGATTTGCCAAAAGCTCATGTGCCAACCAACTCTTCTTCCACTCCTCTACTTGAAGACATACCAATCCTCTCTAATGATGAACTCTTCACCAACCTGGAAACCATGAGTTTCAGCGGTCAAGTTCACTCTTCTCCTCCAGACTTCAGTCATCTTATGCCCTCTGATGAAATTTATGAATGGTTGTCCTCACCCATGACCAACCTCCCAGTTCTTTCTACCTTCGACAATAACTTGGAAACAACATTCACATTAATGCCAAGTGTAACAGTTCCATCATTTGATCTGCAACAATTTACCCTTTTGAATGATGTCAAAAATGGGGAAGATGAAAGGTATGATGATTGAAATGAAAGCTATGATGATTTGAATCGGTGGGATCAGATTCAAAGAGAAGTTCAGCTTCAGGAAGAAAGCTAAGTTTGAGGGGGAAGTTCAGCTTCCTTGAAGCAGTCAAAGAGCTGGAGAGAAGGGAGAACCAAGTAAGCAGAGAGAAGAGAAAAGAGATGATGAAGCCATGCAAGGCATTGAAGGCTTTGAACCCGAGCTGCAATTCAAAGGTCCATTGACGCGACTTCGAGCGAAGAAATTACAAGGTTATTTCCAAGTGATGATTCGCAAGAAGTTTGAGGAATTAGAAGATACAAAGTGCAGCCATACTTTAGTTAATTTGTTAACTAATGAAGATCAAGATCATACCATCGAGAATATAAAGTTTTAAAGTTAAAACTATTTTAAAGTTTATTTCGGCCTTAAAAAACTAAACTTGATATGTTTATTTTCATAGATTTTTCAAATTTTTAAATGTCATTTATTAGAGATAACAGAGTCTAATTATTTTAATAAAAATTAAATTAAATTGATGAGATCAGGAGCAACACTGAGGAACTAAACCCGGAGTTACAGCTGAGAGGTCTAGTGACACGCTTACGTGTTAAGAAGCTGCAAGGATATCTGCAGTGCTATGTTGGAAAGAAGCTGGAGGATGATGGAGCCAATTTCAGACAGTACAAGTTGGTGACTGTTTTAGGCATTGAAGAGTGAAGCCACGACCTTATGCATGTTGGACGTGTGTCCTTAGTTATTTATTAGTTTGTTTTATATTAATTGGACTTAGTATTTTATTTTACTTAGAAGCCCAAATTACTGTTAGGAGAATTGGGCCTTTAGTTTTATTTCTTTTATTTTTTATTTTCGAAATTATCAAGCCCAATACTTGATAATTTTATGCCCTAGGCTAGTATTTAAGATATTTTCGTTGTTATTATTATTCAGACTTGATTGAATGAAAATACAGCTTTTATGCTTCATCTTGTCTCACACACAAATCAATTGTTCTTGGTAGAGTTTGGTTTTGGCGCTTCCAAGCTTGAAATCTTTGGTTCGTTCGTGCATCTTGTAGTGCTCGGGTTAATCAAGCTACCGAAGAATTTGCTCATAGGCGCGTTCCGAGTTCTCGTAGATTTTGGGTTTGTTTCGGTAAGTTCTTCATCTATCCTTTTCATTTTCCATCGATCCACCTTCATCCCAGCCAACACCACACCTCCATATCATCCACAACATCATCATCATCGTTCATATATCATTCCAAATCCAGATCCAGATCACATATATTGAAGCCATCGTTCATCGTAGAAACCCTAGGTAGCCCGAAAAGTCTTCTCCGTGCCAAAATGAAACATACTCGTGCGTTTTTCCCAAACTTTTGGATATGTTTTTCACGTCTGCAGTTTGCACCTTGTGTTAAAATTTGAGCTCATTTCGAGTTGTTTAGCATAGGTTTCTGTTCGAGTTTTCTGTCTTTTCTTGTTAAATTCATTTTTGTTTTAATTTGTGGATTTAGGGAAGTTTATCTGGACATATTTGATTGTTATTGCTGTGGATTATTTGGGTTTAATCATTCGTATAGTTGATGTGTGTTTCGATTCGTAGCTTCCGCACCGCATTGGCCGCATCATAAATAGTTTTATAATATTAATATTTTATTAATAAAACTATATTATTATAATAAATGGGTATGTCTAATAGGCATCACAATAATTTCTGAAGGTCAAAGATATGTCTAATTATCTAAATAAACTACCTAATAAGCCTTGTAATGACATATATTTTAAATTGGCTAGTGCATAAAATATTGGCTAGTAACTTAACTGATTTACACTCCTACCCGTATAATGAAATGAGGTTATAAAAAAATTAACTTGAAATAAATGTGATAGGATAAAAGACGACATGTTTTATTATAAGACGACTTGAAATAAATAGCGATTGGGAACCATATTGCAGCTGGTATCGTCTTGTTTGGGAGTCATAATTTTCATTCACATTTTGTTTAATATAAGGGGAGGGTCGAATTTTGTGTCCTAGTTGAATTAGGATTGGTTTTGGTACTTTCCTAGTTGATTTGGGATTTGTTTCCTAGTTGGTTTTGATTTTTGTTTCTTTGTTGAGCTCGTATTCACACTTGGTACAATCTAGCTCCATAATTCAGCACATATCCACCCATATTCCAGCTTTATTCTCGTCTTTGCCTCCCACACTCATCCACTGAAAATTCATCCACCGATCACTCCGTAGCCAAAAATCAGTTTTCTGCCAAATTTGCACCAGAACTCTGATTTTTGTCAAATTCTATCATCTTCTAGGTAAAACTGCCCAGTGAATATTCTCTGGTTTTTCGGTTTCTTCAAAATTCTTTACCTATTCATCCATACAGTCGACCTATACCCATTGCAGCTTATCTCGTGGTGTTTTGGATACCCGTGGTACTTTGGAAGTCACGTTCGAGCTCTTGACTAGATTTGGATGAGCTAGCATTAGTTCTACCGAGGATTTGAAGTCCAGAGTTGAGTGGTATACACGAGAGTTAAAAAAAAAAGTGAGGCCCTGTTCTTTTGTTTTCTTTTGTTTTCATTATTTTGCAGGTTCCAATGGAGTCCAGAGATGGTTATAACAAGATGAATGAGAAGGCACCCGCATCACCTAGTACTCCTACAGACGTGGCTTCATCGAGGCCATAGCCGTGGGATGCCCAGTACCACCATTAGGAACTGGAGCATAAGCTGGATAGTTCATTGGCCAAAGTGATGGCACAGCTCGAGCTTATTGCTGCTCGAATTCCTGCACCACCACCAGTTCAAGCCCAACCTGTCCAGCCAAAAGGAGTAGACCGACAACCAGCAGCAGCTCATCAGCCAGAAGTTGTTGTAGTCGAGCCAGCCTGAGCAAATGCTAGAGCACCACAACAGCATCACCAGCCTCCGGTGCAGTTTAACGACCCATATGATCGAGATACTGCAGAAGCTTTTGGTGATTTTGCAGAAGGATTTGAGGATGAGTTTGATCCATTTCAGAGGCGTGACCGACCACGTCAGCCTTACCACCGACATGCAGCCCGATGTGCGGATCCTGATAGCTTATTGAATAACATTAAGATAAGCATCCCTGAGTTTGAGGGATTATATGATCCAGACCTTTATCTCGACTGGGAGAGAAAGGTTGACAAGATTTTCGACTGCTATGATTTTCCTAAGCAGAAGAAGGTCCAGTTAGCCTCATTAGAGTTCAGAGGATATGCAGCCACCTGGTGGGAGTTCCAGCAGAATCGGAGATGCCGAGAGCGCCACCCGCCTATTGATTCGTGGCATGAGATAAAGGACGTCATGAGGTGACGCTTCATTCTGGTACATTATGAGCGTGACCTCGAGAAGAAACTGAACCGAATCAGATAAGGTACACATTCTAGAGAGGAGTACCACAAGGAACTCGAGACAGCCCTTAATCGAGTTAGGAAAGAAGAGACGTTAGTTGCCACAATTAACCGATACATTGAGGGAATGAATCCAGACATCACCTGTGAAGTCGAGTTGAGGGACTTCACCAGTATTGAGGCCATGGTCCATTATGCCTCAATAGTAGAGCGGCAACTCAGAGATGGCCGCAGGAGACCATCACAGTCGACGCCAGCACGGACACAATGTGGTCGAGGTGAGTCTTCTACGCCTAGAACAGCCCCTATATGTCATCAAGACCAGCAGTCCCAGCCCGTTCGCCGTTTCAAGTAGTCTGCACCGCAGCCAAGCCGCAGACCTGAGTACAATTCACCTGCACCAAACAGAGGCAATCCAAATTGAACCGTGCAGCCCAATCAGTCTTTGAATAGTACTCCAGGAAGAGCACGTGATGTTCAATGTCACAAGTGCAGAAGATGGGGACACTTCCAAGCCCAGTGTCCGAACCACCGAGTTCTTTTCCTTACTGAGCAGAATGAGCTAGAGTCAGCAAGTGAAGAAGAGCTCGATGAAGCAGAAGTGGAAGGAGGCACCGAACAGTCCCTTGACCGTCCACTTGTGGACAAGGTTGAAGATGAGAAGCTGAAGTAAGCCCACGTCAGTCTTGTTTCGATCCGAGCACTGAGCCTGATTCGAGAGGAGGATCAGAATGACCAGCGTGAAAACATCTTCTATGCGCGCTGTGAAATCCAAGATAAGACGTGCTCACTCATCATTGACAGTGGCAGCATCGTGAACGCGATCAGCCAGTACGCAGTGGGGAAGTTGAATCTGATCCCACAAAAGCACCCCAAGCCATACCGTTTGCAGTGGCTAACTGACCGAGGAGAAATCCGCGTTAGATATCAGGTAAGTGTTACTTTCTCTATTGGTTGATTTACTAATACTGTTCTTTGTGACGTCATCCCTATGGAGGCGTCGCATATATTGCTTGGTCGTCCATGGCAGTTTGACAGGAAGGCGATCCACGACGGATACACCAACACTTATATGGTGACCCAAGACGGACGGACCACCAGATTGTGGCCATTGACACCCAAGGACATCAATGAAGATCAGCAAAGGATGCAACAAAGATTTAAGGAGGAGAAGGTGAAGGAGAAACGGCCCGAGTGTAGGGTTCCGGTTCCAGCTGGCCAATCGACAATCGACCCAAAGACATCCAAGGGAACATTGTTAGCTTCCAAAAGTGTGACTAAGGCTGCCCATGTGGCTATTACAGATTCGTCCAGTGCAGCCATTTCAGATATAGTGCACCGAAATTTGTTCATTAGTGCAAAGGGAGTCCAAAAAGCCATCAAAGCTGGTAAGCCTATCGTTCTAGTTAATTTTAAGGCTTATGATACTCCTGATGTTTTTATTCTTTCTGTTTTGCAGCCGTTGATGGAGGAGTTCAAGGACGTGTTTCCTGAGGAGATTCCGAGTGGTCTGCCGCCAATTCGAGGAATTGAGCACCAGATCGACTTCCAACCTGGATCAGTCCTCCCAAACCGACCAGCTTATCGTACCAGCCCTGAGGAGACAAAAGAGATAGATCGTCAAGTTAAGGAGTTGCTGGAGAAGAAGCAGATCAGAGAGAGCCTGTCGCCATATGCAGTGCATGTCATACTCGTCCCCAAGAAGAATAACTAGTGACGCATGTGCATGGATTGCCGGGCCATTAATAAGATAACGGTAAAGTATCACTTCCCTATTCCCCGTTTGGATGATATATTAGATGAGTTGTCTGGAGCGTCTATCTTTTCGAAAATTGATTTACGTTCTGGATATTTTCAAGTGAGAATGAGTGAGGGGGATGAATGGAAGACTGCGTTTAAGACGAAGCATGGATTGTACAAATGGCTTGTCATGCCATTTGGGCTTACCAATGCCCCTAGTACATTCATGCGTCTCATGAACCATGTCTTGAGAGATGTGATAGGGAAGTATGTAGTTGTTTACTTTGATGACATCCTTATCTATAGTACTTGTGTTTCTGAGCATGTTAGACATCTTAGACATGTTTTTGAGCTGTTGCGTGCTGCTAAGTTGTATGCTAATTTGTCTAAGTGTACTTTTTGCATGGATGAGGTTGTCTTTCTGAGATTTTTTGTGAGTAGTCGAGGTGTTGAGGTTGACAGATCGAAGGTTAAGGCCATTGAGGAGTGGCCCACGCCTAAGAGCTGTGCTGATGTTCGGTCTTTTCTTGGTTTGGCTGGATTTTATTGCCGTTTTTTGCAGGATTTTTCCACTATAGCCGCCCCATTGACCGAAATCAGTAAGAAAGATAGGAAGTTTGATTGGGGCAAAGCCCAAGAGCATGCTTTTAATTTGCTGAAGTCGAAATTGTGTAATGCTCCTGTGTTGGTTTTGCCTGATTTTAATAAGATGTTCGAGATTGAGTGTGATGCCTCTGGTATAGGCATTGGTGCTGTTTTAATGCAGTATAGGAAGTCGGTTGCCTACTTCAGTGAGAAGTTGAATGGCGCAGCTCTGAGGTATTCTACTTACGACAAGGAGCTATATGCACTGAAGAGGTCTTTGGAGACTTGGCAGCACTACCTGTGCCTGAAAGAGTTCATGATTCACACTGATCATGAGTCACTAAAGCAACTGAAGGGACAATAGAGCTTGAACTCGCGCCATGCTCGATGGGTGGAGTTCATTGAGTTGTTCCCATATGTGATCAAGTATAAGAAGGGAGAGGAGAATGTGGTTGCTGATGCACTCTCCCGCAGGTATCCTTTGATTTCTGTTATGCATGCACAGTGTTTAGGTCTTAAGCATGTTAAGAGCTTTTATGCTTCTGATCCGTTCTTTGGACCTATTTTTTCATCTTGTGTTGGTAAATCTCGTGCTGTGGATTCATATTATGTGGTTGATGGATTTCTGTTTAAGGATGCAAAGTTGTGTGTGCCTGATTGTTCTATGCGAGAGTTGTTTATCTTAGAGTCATATGCAGGGGGTCTTATGGGTCATTTTGGTGTCAATAAAACGTTAGATCTTTTGCATGAGCATTTTTATTGGCCTCGCATGAAAAGAGATGTTGAGAGAGTCTGTGCTAGATGTATCACATGTAGGAAGGCTAAAACCACTTCGAGTCCATTTGGTCTTTATACGCCTTTGCCGGCGCCATCTGCTCCTTAGGTAGATATTTCCATGGATTTTATTTTGGGTTTGCCTCATTCAAAATCTGGTAAAGACTCTGTGTTTGTGGTTGTTGATCGTTTCTCATAAATGTCTCATTTTATTACATGCAAAAAGACTGATGATGCTGTTAATATTGTCAATTTGTTCTTTCGTGAAGTAGTCCGCTTGCATGGCATCACTAGGACCATTATTTCTGATAGGGACTCGAAATTGTATTCACTCTCTTTTTATAGATGAGTGATATTTTGACCGTTGTGATTTGTGGATCTGATTAATCCACCGGCGGCAATTTAATACTTGTAGTCGTTTGAAGCTTTAAATGAATTAGTCGTTTGTCTTTAATGGCTTCTGCTCAAAGATCATCAAGATCTTTTCAAAATTTCCTATTAAGATCTTCATTGACTACTTGTCAGAGAATGAGCAGATATTTTGGCTATCAGTTCTGGACGTTCAGCTGATGAACTTTTAGCTATCTCAGCTTTCACATCTGAGATTGTCTAGTTAGCAGTTCTTCAGCTGCTTT
Organism: Perilla frutescens; assembly: GCA_026008535.1. Taxonomy (NCBI): domain Eukaryota; kingdom Viridiplantae; phylum Streptophyta; class Magnoliopsida; order Lamiales; family Lamiaceae; genus Perilla; species Perilla frutescens. The sequence goes on from BRKX01000012.1 coordinate 40,377,870, forward strand.
AAGCTTTAGTCTTGGATCAGTCTAGTGAATCTGCCTTGGCAACTTAGCTTTAAAAGCTTTCAAAGCTCATTGGTCAGTTCAGTAATGGCTCAAAGCTCTTTGAGCTTTTTTCTCCCAGTCAAACTGATATTTGATCAGTTTTCGGTTTTGCTGCATGATTCTTGATCAGTTTAGCTTTAGCTTTTCAAGCTGGCTCTTCTCTCAATAGTCTATCTTGGCTTTCAGCTTAGACTGATGGTTACTCATCTGTGGATGCCTATCAGTCTCCAAAGTTCTCTTCCTCCTTTAGCTCTTTAAGATATGAAGAGGTGACTCTGACTGGTCTTGATCAAGGCAACCTTTAAGCGGGTTGATCATGCTTCAGTACAACTGACTCTCATCTCAGTTTGACTTTGTCTAAAGTCTTACTTGATCATTGCCCCTAGTTTTTCATAGGATCATCAAATGTGTTTTGATATTTCATCAAAACCATCAGTTGGAACATTCCAACAATTTTCCCAACAAACTTATGGGTCATCATATGAACTCCACAACAACAATTGAATTGCATAAAATACTAATTCACATCTATTTTCGCTTTCTCAAAATGATTAAACCAAACTGCTAAATAGAAAATTGAGACCTCTTCTAAATTCTTAAAACATCTTATGTGTGATATTGCATTTTCTCTCCCCATAACCATTAAAGATGTGGCCCACAAAATTAGGTCTAAAAGTAATTTTAATAAATATATCAATTGTCTCATAGTTGTTACTATGATACATTTGCATAAATTACATATAAAATAAATAAAATGATTATCATAATTAGTGTAACATGTATGGTAACAAAATACTAGTTACTAGATTAATATATATAGTAATTTAATAATTATATCAAACAATATATTATTTATAGGGTAATGATATTTTACATATAGTAACAAAATTGTATGTGTTAATAAACATAAAAATATCAAAATAAATTAATCTAGGCGAAATCGGCAAGCTAAAATTTATCACAAATTGATTATTTCATTATGTTTAGGAAATCTTTCATTCTATGTAGAGGTCTATATAATGGGGCATTACTCCACCATTTTAATTCACCTTAGACACACAACATGGATATAAACAAGAAGTTCAATCAAATTTAATGGCTAAATTTGTGTTGGTTCTTTTCCTTGTTCTATCAGGTTATATGTTGAATAATTTCACCTCTCATTTGAAATTATAATTCGCATTCATGAAAACTCATTAAATGTACTTTATCTAAATAGATCCATTTATTTTAATTAAAAATAAAAAATGTAAAGTTTTTAAAGATAAATTATACACACAAAATTCCTTAAATTAAAATATACTATCAATGAAAGAATAATTTTTCAATACTTTTACTATACATTCCAACACATTCACTCCATCATAGATACTATCACCATATTTATAATGTGTGTGAAATAATATCATTCTACGCCATCAATGTCGTCACCTCCATGATTACATATTGTTGTTATCTTTAAAATGAAAAATATGTATATATGTACAATTAATCTAGGTGTCTAAGTCACATGTCTAGGATAAAAAAAATACGTATATATAGCAATGATCATTTATTTTAATGTTGGATATGTTCCTGTACACATGTGATTGAAGTTTATCCCAATTTAGCCACTAACTCTTTGCTAGGCCAATATGGGCTTAGAATATTTTGACTTAAATCAACCTAAAAATTAATTTTGGAGTTGTTTTTACATTTGTTTTTTGCAATGCCCGTGGATTAGTGGGAACTTATATTTGTAGTTGTTTTTACAATTGTTGATGATTGATTATTGCATTAGGTTTGAATAATGTCTTATTTAAATAAACCCACATACATAGCATCATCGGAAGTGCATGTAAGCTACCAAAATTGTGGGATATCAATAATAAATGAAATTTTAAGATATATTATTTTTGTTAAGAATTATATGATATAAATTAGAAAATTATATGTTTATATTACAAACTCCAATCTGCATGCCAAATTGTACATTTTTACAAATAACCAGGATTGATATTAAAAGATTATGATTCAACCCTAATAAGTGTGGAAATAGGCTAGGTTGGGTTGTGCTTTGGATTCAAATGTCTAGATCATGTTCAATTGAAGTTATGCCCAGTCATTACTTTATAGATCTACGAGGCTCGTATATTTATTCATACGGGCTCTGAATAGCCTTTTTAAACCTTATTCGCACATAAAAATGTGTATATATACACACATATATTCATACGAACTATGATTAAAACTATTTTAAAGTTTCTTTAGGCCTTCAAAAACTAAACTTGATATGTATATTTTCATAGATTTTTCAAATTTTGAAATGTCATTATATATAACATAGTCAAATTATTTTAATAAAAATTAAATTAAGTACTTTGGAAACTTAATATTCTATTATTAAAACTATATTATTATAAAAAATAGATATATCTAATAGGCATCACGACAATTTCTGAAGGTCAAAGATATGTCTAATTATCTAGATAAACTACCTAATAGGCCTTATAATGACATATACTTTAAATTGGCTAGTGCATAAAATATTGATGAGTAACCTAACTAATTTATAACCCTACCCACATAATGAAATGATGTTATAAAAAAAATTAACATGAAATATATATGGTAGGTTAAATGGCGACAAGTTATATTATAGCTCATGGATCAATTGTGATCCGACAATCAAGATAGAAATCTCACTTAATTGCGGCTAATGATTGAAACTTATAGGTCAAGATATGAACTCCACAACAACAATTAAATTGCATGAAATACTAATTCACATCTATTCTCGTTTTCTCAAAATGATTAAACCAAACTGCTAAATAGAAAATGGAGACCTATTCTAAATTCTTTAAAAGATCTTATGTGTGATATTACATTTTCTCTCCCAATAACCATTCGAGACGTGATCCACAAACTTAGGTATAAGATTAATTTTAATAAATATATCAATTGTCTCATAGTTGTTACTGTTATAAATTTGCATAAATTACATATAAAAGAAATAAAATAATTATCATAATTAGTGTAACATGTATGGTAACAAAATACTAGTTACTAGATTAATATATATATAGCAATTTAATAATTATATCAAACAATATATTCTTTATAGGGTAACAATATTTTACATATAGTAACATAATTGTATTTGTTACTAAATAGTAACAATATCAAAATAAATAAATCTAGGTGAAACCGGCAAGCTAGAATTTGTCACAAATTGATTATTTCATTATGTTTAGGAAATCTTTCATAATTTAAATAATTTCACCTCTCCTTTCAAATTATATATTGCATTCATGAAAACTCATTAAATGTACTGAATGTATCTAAATAGAGCCATTTATTGTAATTAAAAATAATAAAATGTAGAGGGTTCGAAGATAAATTATACACACAAAATACATTAAATTAAAATATACTATCAATGAAAGAACAATTTTTCAATATATTCACAACACATTCCTACACATTCACTCTATAACAGATACTCTCACTATATTTATAATATGTGTGTGAAATGATATCATTCTACGCCATCAATGTCATCACCTCCATGATCACGTATTGTTGTTATCTTTAAAATGAAAAATATGAAGATATGTACAATTAATCGAGGTGTCCAAGTCACATGTCTAGGATAAAAAAATATGTATATATAGAGATGATCATTTATTTTAATGTTGGATATGTTCATTTACACCTATGAATTGTGATCGAAGTTTTATCCCAATTTATCTACTAAATCTTTATTAGGCCGAAATGGGCTTAGAATATTTTGACTTAAATCAACCAAAAAATTAATTTGGGAACACATGACACATATACGGTTACAAGACAAGAGATTTTTCTTTAATATATTTTTAATGTGAAAACTTATTTTTATGCAGTGGCACTAACAGTAGCTGTCGAAGTGAAAGCCTAAAAAAGATGTCGAGTTATATTGAATCCAAGTGGATGTGATATTTCAACTTGCAGACAATAGTGTCTGAAATCCTACAATGAAAATTGAGTTGGCACTACCCGTGGATTAGTGGGAACATATATTTGTTGTTGTTTTTACAATTGTTGATGATTGATAATTGCATTAGGTTTGAATAATGTCTTATGGAAATAAACCCACATATATAGCATCATTTGAAATGCATGTAAGCTACCAAAATTGTGGGATATCAATAAGAAGATGAAATTTTAAGTTATATTATTTTTGTCAAAAATTTATGATACAAATTAGAAAATTATATGTTTATATTACAAATTCCAATATGCAAGACAAATAGTATTTTTTTTTACAAATAACCACAATTGATATTAAAAAAATTAAAATTCAATCCTGATAAGTGTGGAAATAGGCTAAGTTGTACTGTGCTTTGGCTTCAAATGTCTAGATCATGTTCAATTGAAGTTATGCCTAGGCATTACTTTATAGGCCTACGAGGCTTGTATATTTTTTCATACGAGCTCTGAATAGCCTTTTTAAACCTTATTCACACCTAAAAATGTGTATATATACACACATATATTCATACGAACTATGCTTAAAACTATTTTAAAGTTTATTTCGGCCTTCAAAAACTAAACTTTATATGTTTATTTTCATAGATTTTTTAAATTTTTAAATGTCATTTATTAGAGATAACAGAGTCTAATTATTTTAATAAAAATTAAATTAAATACTTTATAAACTTAATATCTTATTAATAAAACTATATTAATATAATAAATAGGTATGTCTAATAGGCATCACAACAATTTATGAAGGTCAAAGATATGTCTAATTATCTAAATAAACTACCTAATAAGCCTTGTAATGACATATATTTTAAATTGGCTAGTGCATAAAATATTGGCTAGTAACTTAACCGATTTACACTCCTACCCACATAATGAAATGAGGTTATAAAAAAAATTAAGATAGAAATCTCACTAAGTTGCGGCTAATGGTTGAAACTTATAGGTCATGATATGAACTCCACAACAACAATTGAATTGCAGGAAATACTAATTCACATCTATTCTCACTTTCTCAAAATGATTAAACCAAACTGCTAAATAGAAAATCGAGACCTCTTCTAAATTCTTTAAAACATCTTATGTGTGATATTGCATTTTCTCTCTCAATAACCATTCGAGACATGGCCCACAAACTTAGGTATAAGAGTATTTTTAATAAATATATCAATTGTCTCATAGTTTTTACTGTGATACATTTGCATCAATTGCATATAAAACAAATAAAATGATTATCATAATTAGTGTAACATGTATGGTAACAAAATACTAGTTACTAGATTAATATATATAGTAATTTAATAATTATATCAAACAATATATTATTTATAGGGTAACAATATTTTACATATAGTAACATAATTGTATTTGTTAATAAATAGTAACAATATCAAAATAAATAAATCTAGGTAAAGCCGGCAAGCTAGAATTTGTCATAAATTGATTATTCCATTATGTTTAGGAAATCTTTCATTCTATGTAGAGGTCTATATAATGGGGCATTACTCAACCATTGAAATTCACCTTATACACACAACTGGGATATAAACAAGAAGTTTAATCAAGTTTAATGGCTAGATTTTTGCTGGTTCTTTTCCTTGTTCTATCAGGTTATATTTTAAATAATTTCACCTCTCGTTTCAAATTATAATTTGCATTCATGAAAACTCATTAAATGTACTGTATCTGAATAGAGCCATTTATTGTAATTAAAAATAATAAAATGTACAGGGTTCAAAGATAAATTATACACACAAAATACATTAAATTAAAATATATTATCAATGAAAGAACAATTTTTCAATACTTTTACTATACATTTCAACACAATCACTCTATCATAGATAGTATCACCATATTTATAATATGCTTGTGAAATAATATCATTCTACGCCATCAATGTCATCACCTCCATGATCACATATTATTGTTATCATTAAAATGAAAAATATGAAGATATGTACAATTAATCTAGGTGTCCAAGTCACATGTCTAGGATAAAAAAAAAATATATATGTAGAGATGATCATTTATTTTAATGTTGGATATGTTTATGTACACCTATGACATGTGATCGAAGTTTTATCCCAATTTATCCACTAAATCATTGCTAGGCCAAAATGGGCTTAGAATATTTTGACTTAAATCAACCTAAAAATTAATTTGGGATCACACGCACACATATATTGTTACAAGGTAAGTGATTTTTCTTCAATATATTTTTAATGTAAAAACTTATTTTTATGCAGTGACACTAACAGTAGTTGTCGAAGTGAAAGCCCAAAAAAGATGTCGAGTTATATTGAATCCAAGTGGATGTGATCTTTCAGCTTGCAGACAACAGTGCCTTAAATCCTACAATGGAAATGGAGTTTGCACTACCCGTGGATTAGTGGGACCATATATTTGTTGTTGTTTTTACAATTGTTGATGATTGATTATTGCATTAGGTTTGAAGAATGTCTTATTGAAATAAACCCACATATATAGCATCATTGAAAGTGCATGTAAGCTACCAAAATTGTGGGATATCAATAATAAGATGAAATTTTAAGATATATTATTTTTTTCAATAATTATACGTTATAAATTAGAAAACTATATGTTTATATTACAAACTCCAATCTGCATGCCAAATTGTATTTTTTTTTATAAATAACCACGATTGATATTAAAAAATTAAGATTCAATCCTGATAAGTGTGGAAATAGGCTAGGTTGTACACCCCTACCCGTATAATGAAATGATGTTATAAAAAAATTAACTTGAAATAAATGTGATAGGATAAATGATGACATGTTTTGTTATAGCTCATGGATCAATTGTGATCTGACAATCAAGATAGAAATTCCACTTAATTGCAGCTAATGATAGAAACTTATAGGTCATCATATGAACTCCACAACAACAATTGAATTGCATGAAATACTAATTCACATCTATTTTCGCTTTCTCAAAATGATTAAACCAAACTGCTAAATAGAAAATTGAGATCTCTTCTAAATTCTTAAAACATCTTATGTGTGACATTGCATTTTCTCTCCCAATAACCATTCAAGACGTGGCCCACAAAATTAGGTACAAAAGTAATTTTAATAATTATATCAATTGTCTCATAGTTGTTACTGTGATACATTTGCATAAATTACATATTAAATAAATAAAATGATTATCATAATTAGTGTAACATGTATGGTAACAAATTACTAGTTATTAGATTATTATATATAGTAATTAAATAATTATATCAAACAATATATATTTTATAGGGTAACAATATTTTACGTATAGTAACATAATTGTATTTATTAATAAACAGTAACAATGTCGAAATAAATAAATCTAGGTGAAACCAGCAATCTAGAATTTGTCACAAATATTGATTATTTCATTATGTTTAGGAAATCTTTCATTCTATGCAGATGTCCATATAAGGTGTCATTACTCAACCATTTTAATTCATCTCAGACACACAACTGGGATATAATCAAGAAGCTCAATCAAGTTCTCAGCCTGTTGAAGTTGCTTAATAGCAACTGTTGAGTTGGTCAGCTTCAAAGTGGTCAGCTCTGGAGTTCCTCTTCTGGGTGAGCTGGACTGATTGAGAATCAATTTTGCAACTTTTGAGCTTGAATTTATAAGAGGAGTAACAAAGCTTCGGGACAAGAGAGATGGTGATGTGGCAGTATCTTTAATGTCTTTGTCTCCTTTTTGTCCAACCTTTTGATTCCTCGGGGTTACCACAAGTTGAGTATGTGAGTGATCCTCATCTATCCTCTCAGTGGCAGCTTCAGCTTGTAGGGATGTCTCATCTGACTGAATTGATTTATTATCAAAATTCAGTTTGCGGCAATCCAGATCAGCTTGATGATTGTTGAGCTGTTTGGCAGTCGTAGCTCCTTGCGATCTTAAGCTGGCTTGAACATCAGCTAGCATGGCCTTAGCTGGTATTTGATTATCAAGTCGATGCTTCATAATGCGCTGGACTTGCACAATGTTTGGAGGAAATGAATTTGCCAAAAGCTCATGCCATGAAAGACAGTTAGCAAGAAATGGGACTGGATTGACATCGAGTGTCTCCAGTTGTACCAGTAGAAGTACCAATGCAGTTGTTTAAACAACTGATTATCTTGCTTGGCAACATAGGAGAAGTGAGTGAGAAGGAGATTTGTCACATCCTTCTGAGCACTCTTGACTGCATATTCGCCACTATAGAAAGTGCGAATGTTGTCTTCAGTCAGCTGGAGATGAGGGCAAGTTCTCCGGAAGTAGTCAGCTCCATAGTTTGGATAGGGGAATTCCTATAAATGGAATAAGCTCATCTGGATCAGAGCAGGGCTTGAAGTCGACTGATGATCCATCCTTTGATTGTAGAGAAGGAACTTCATTAGCAGTTAAGCTGCTTGAAGTTACTGCCGGCTCTGGCTTTGGATCTCCTCTTTTTCTTGAGTGACTGAAGATGGACTGTCCCTTTCTTGGGAATCCAGTCAGGGATGAAGACTGGTAGTGTGTCATCATTTAGAAGATGCAGCATATCTTCCATGATCTTGCTCATTCTTAGAACAAGTCCTACCTTGGACTCAAATTTCCCAGTTTTCTTTGAGTCGGCAACTTTGATGACTTGGTGCTTGAATTGGAAAAATATAAATTCTGCCCAATTTGCTTCCAATCCTTCAACAAGGTGTATCATTAACTTGTATCTTTCTTGAGTTAATTGACTCAAGCTTCCAATGGTGCCAAACGTCATCTTGTTCGTGATATCGAGTATTACTCCATACTTGGGCTTCAGGTCAGTTTTAGTTGTGGTAAAACTGAATTGCTTGCTGCAGGTTGAAGCTCGCCATTCTTTCCAATATAGTTCAGCTGAATCTTTCAGATCTTGAACCTTGGACCCTTTTCTAGGAAGTTGAAAGATTTTAGCAATCTTTCTTTCAGTGAGTTGAAGTTTGTGCCCTTGAACCACTGAGGATAAGACCTTTCCATCTGCAGATATCTTTGCTTGAAGCAGAAACTCACTCACCAATCCTTGTTTAAAGAATCTTTGTAGAGTTTTAAGGTAATGCAGAATTTTAGTTTTGTGAAGATTGACCAGAAGAAATGGGTTGTTTGATTCCTTAAGAATCACTTGGAACTTCTTTCTCTCCAGGAATTTGTCTCTCAACATTTCTCTTTGAAAGAATAAAGAGCTTTGGATGATTCGGCCATTTTTTGAGAAATTTTGGCTGAATTGGAATTGAAGCCTTTTTGTGAGAGAGACAGAGAGAGAGAATACTATTTTTGGAAGATGAGTGAGTAGAGTATTTTTGAAAAGTTAGAGCAAGGAAGATTTATGAGTAGAGAGAGAGAGACTCATAAATTTGTTGGTTGAAAGAATTTAATACCCCTTGTCACTTCCTTTGGCTATTGATTTTCTGCTTATGACCAACGATCAAAAGTTCACAATAAAGGCTTGACATAATATTCATTTTTAGCCAAAATATTTTTATTAAAATATCAAGAGATAAACTGAATTACAAGAAGTTGTCCTAAGGTATCTAGTCAGTTGATTTCTCAAGCCTTCAGTTCTTCTTGCGTTCAGTTTTTCTTTTCATTAGAACTGGCTCACTGAGACTGTCTAAATCATCCTTGATGTTTTGAGATTTTTTGTAATACCCTGAAATATTTTAGAAGATTTTATTCAACTTATATTACCCTCTGGTAAGTTAGAAAATAAGTTGGGTCCTTAAAGGACTTAAATAAAGGAAAATCGCAGCCGGAGAAATCTGTTAAATTTAATTTGGTCAAAAATTGCCTTAAAAATATGTTATGATATTTTTCTCAGATTGATAGAAAATATTTCAAGAATCGTGCCAACCTTTGAAATTTCAAATTTCGAGTTCAAATGAACTCTTGGCACAACTTTAAGTTGAAAAATAATAAATTTAATAGAAAAAGGCACATCCGTCATTATCCAAATTTTTTTTCAAAAGATTATCTTATTCGTAATTATCCTATTCTTTTTCCATCATTATCATCTTTCTTTTATTCATTATTATCCTATTTATTTTTCCTCTATAAATAGGAGCTTAAGGTTTCATTTTTCATTCATTTTCAAAATCGAAACGCCGAGCAGCTTCCAGAGAATGTACAACTCTAGTTTCCTATTTCAATTCTGAAATAGTCATTTTGAAGGTGTCAATGTGTAGATCACGAATACATGATTGAAATGATGACACGAAGGATGATCACGATGGAAAATCATCGTGACCGCCGCCAATTCCTCGGAGAAGGTACTTTCTCCGATTCTGGTCATTCGGACCGATGAATTTAGAAATTTCAAGTTCTAAATATGCTTATATTTCGATTATCTTTAATTCTACCAATTCCGATTTTTGATGTTGTGAGTTTTCGGTATTTTTCCCCCTTTTCATTTTATGTAAATCTCAGATCTACTCTTCCTGGATAGTCGTATTAGAAATCTTCTTTTAATAAATAGTCCTTGATCATTTGGATCTTGTAGTTAACCGGAATAGATTTTTGATTTCTCGTCATTTGAAATCCAGATCTGAATATTATATTATAAATCTGCCTAGCTTGAATTCATGTTCTAGCCGTCCGATCTTTGATCTAATTACACCATTAAATTCCTTATTTTCTGCACTATCAAAAATTGTACTTTTGAACGAAAATCCAACGAGTATCGAGCTCGATCGAGACCGATACATTTTCAGCTAAAATTTGTGGCGGGAATTTCCGCCAGCCAGCTTTTCGGCCGGTGTGGCCGGAATTAGCCTTTGATCCCTTTTGACCGATTGTGGTACCCGTCGAGATTGACGTGTGGCCGCAGACGGTGCTCCGTTTCGTGTTGAAATGAATTTAATATGATTTTTCGAAGTTAATGTCTCATTTTCAAAAATTGCATTTTAGTTAGAATTGCTTCAAAATGTTTGTTAGATCTGTCCTAGCAAAAAGGTTCCTTCAGCATTTATTCCCTATGGTGGATTCTCTACTTAGCTATAGATTCCATTTTTGTCCAGGCGGATTTTTGAGTTTACCCAATTATTCAAATCGTGTATTTAAATTCGTATATTTTTCATGTGTCGTCTGAAAATCATGAAATTTTCACACTTGCATTGTTATATGTGAAGTATGTTATCAATTAAATTTGGTAATTTTCTGAAAGCCAGAAAGACTCGTAGATTAAATTTGATTAGAATCGAGTAAAATGGCAAGTGATCGACCTCCACCTTTTCCAAATGTTTTTGGACGGCTTTACTCGAAAATATTCGCTGAATTTAATTCCGTAAAGTGTTGAGTTGAGAATGAAATCCTAATGTTGCGCATTGTAGTCTGAAGCCGTTTTATTAGTTTAGAAAAAAATCATTTATCTATCCTAAGTCGAAGCTTACCTTATGTTATAGTTTCAAGGCCTAGCATGATACTAATAGGTAGTTTCTCCTTTGTAGGTCCGAACCCGAGACCCATATTTAATTAGGATTTACAAGACACGTGTAAAGCTTCAGCTACTATTAGCTAACCAGGTGGGTTATACTATACTATCTTTGCAAATTGTATCTTTCGAGTTATTAAGCTCTGCTTTGCTAAAATTGCATATGTGACTATCTGTGTTAAATATTTACATGCTACTGTATGTTGTCGGAGTCTCATAAACCAGCGCTGTGTCAATGTGAGTAGCTACAGTATGCATGCATTATTTGTCCTGCCCTACTCCTTGTCGGTGAGACTAAAATGAAACACTTATTGGTTATACTCTTTGGGTATACTATGGCCATACTCAACGTTATGTGCTGGTGATGTAGTTTAGGTTGCGGGCAGTGACGGGTTATACTCTTAAGCGCTTCACGATAAAATATTTTGGTGAACTTAGGTTGCTTCCAACTTTTAAACCTCCTAAGCTTCACTACCTGCATAAACACAAATAGATTACTTTAATAAAATGATTTGCATAACTTAACTTGTGAGAACTTACCCACTGAGTGCATTGCTACTCAGCCCAAATCTTTTCAAACATTTTCAGGTCAGTAGGCTGGAGTGTGGATGTGATGAGGCTGAGATATGGGCTATTATGATTTACATATTTTTCCGTTGTCCCTTTTTGTTAGTATTCTGTTAAGAATTGAGCTTTCGCACTTATGGTATTCTTTTGCTAAAGGCTAAGAACTCTGATCTTGGTATTTTGTTGATATGATTCTGCTTCTCTGATTCTGAACATTTGTTGACTTCCTAGTTAACATGTATCATATGCTTAGCTACATAATTATTCCAAGGGGAGGAAGTCCGTCTTTCGTTATGTCTATTTGATAATTCATTTTGGCCTGTGGAAGGGCTTCATTTGTTTAGCATATTGGTGTCTGTTTCTTTTGTCGACCTATGAATGGGTCTATTAATTGTTGGTATCTGGTTATTTGTTTCCATTTAGCCTATGAAAGGGCTTATTGAATTGTTACAGCTTCCATTCTTCTCTTATAAGCCGTTATAAATGGGGATTCGCTCTAGTTACAGAGGTTATGCTGTCTAATTTTTCGAAAGGCATAACCTATCTTTGGCATACTCGGTTGTTAAATTTTATTCTAAACATTAATTTTTTTGGATTATCACCCCGTTGTTAATTAAACTACCTCATTTCTTTCCCGCTTCTTAATTTCCACCCCCGTGGTGTCCATTTCCACGGTCTTTCGGGACCGGGGCGCTACATTTTTTGTCAGATGATTTTAGTCTACTGTGTTGTGAACTGAGCTGATGAACTGCTGGGCTACTTGCCTGGTTGTGCAGAGGTCTTCTGCTGGGTTGGTGTTTTGGACTCTATCAAGCTTCTCTGAGCCTGCTTTTTAGTATCCTCTGGTTGAACAGATGCTGCAGCTTTTGTATCAGCTGCACTTGATTCAGCCTGTCCCTTGCTTTCGTGTCTTGGTGATATGAACTTTTGACTACTTGTAGTATCTCCCTCTGAATCATATGATTCTTCCTTGACTTCTTCAGTCATTTTGGACTTTCCTTTGCCTTGTACCTCTGGCGTTTTGCTCTTTCTTTGCCGCGTCTGATGTTCCTTGATTTTTATTAGTTCCTCAAGCGCTCTTCTGAATGATCTTAGCAGAAAGTCATTTGGATCGACTGGCCGAAATTCTGTTTCTGCCATCATCAGTTCTGGAAGTATTTTTTCCAGAATCAGGTTAACCCTATTTAGGTAGCACATCTTTTGTGGAAAACACTTGTAGCTTTCCATTTTCTCCTCAACAATCTCTACATATTTCTTCAATTGATCAAAGAACTGTTGTGCCCAGTTTACTTTGATCCTTTTGCAGATGGCTTTGCAAATTTTGTACTTGGGCTCCGACAATTCAGAATGGCTCCTAGTTGCTCCAATGAGCATTCTTTTTGTAATTGTAGCTAGCATCTGAAATTCTTCTTTAAACTTGGTTATCATGTGATTACTCTGATATTCTTGACGTACTCCATCCTTCTTCCAGCTGTTGTAGTGAGATTCAGGATCTACCAAAACATCTTCAAGCTTGCATCCATTGTGTAATAGCCCGTTTTTCCAATCACTGTTTAAATAAAATATATTTATCTTCAATTATGTGAATTATCAAATTTGTGAGTTTTAATGTTCGAGTTATGATATAGTCTAAGTCACGCCCCTAGATATATATTCAATATTATTTGGTAAATAAAGATTTATTTATTAAAAATCATATAGAAAATCATTTTGCATGAATTTAGAAAAAAAATTATAAGAGGTCAGTGCATATGTGTATACATTTAGTTAATGCTTTGAGATAAAATATTTTCATTTATTTTTAATTAGGCCCTAGAAGGACTTAATATGATATTCATTGAAAGTTTGATTGTTCAATGCATTTAAGCCATTTAATTGTTAGTACCAAATGATAGCATGCATACACGTATTTGTTTTATATATATTGATTTATAAAGATTTGTGTTATATTATGATAAATACATGTATTTTAGAAGGTGCTAAAATTTTGGATTTTTATTTAAGAAGGAAATTGGTCAACTTTTACATTATGGAATTATTTAAATTTTGGTCTCTTAGTTTTAGTGGAGTGTTGATTTGTATGTATGTATATATATATACTCATTCATTTCAAACTTTAATTACCTTGGATGAAGGTGGACGTATATATGTTGCATATACTTTTAGATTAAGCACAATAATTAGTATAACAACCAAATATATGTATATTCTTTTATTAGATGTTTCATGAATTACGGAAAGTGATATAGAAGAATTTTTTTTAACCTTTTATTTATCATTTTTGTTCCTTGATTTTATGTAGTAATAAATTCATCATTTTTGTTCCTTGATTTTGGGGTATAATTTATTATGTGATAAATTTTCCTAAATTTTAAAAAAAATTGGGTGTGATAAATCATTATTATTTCATTATATAATTTTTAATCCCACGACATCCTCAAAAGATAGAATTTCTGAAAAAAAAAACTTTGCACTCTTGATTATTGATGAAAGCAAAATTTTCTGGACAGGTACAATTCTTCTTTTAAATAGTCTGTTCTTATTTTATCTTTTGTTTTCCATCAACTTTAATTAGGATTTGATTTTAGTGCATGTAGCAAAACAATTTTATTTGAATTAATCAATCGGTACGATTTTATTTTTGAAAACACTGGGAATATCTTAGATCTTTCTGAATTGATAGTTGATAGTTGAATTATTTTTTTTTCTTTTTAATAGTTTACGGACAAAGTTTTGAAACTAAAATTTTTGTGTAACTTTAAGCTTAGGTTAATCAAGTTATTTAATAGGTTAATCATGTTTAATTAATAGTTGTTGGTCATTGGCTTTGTTTTTTTTTTAAATTTTCAACTCTATATATCTACACTTTCTCGGAAATGAGATCAAATAAGAGGCGTTTGATTGGGAAGGTAAATTAATGTTTTAAATAAGTTATCCTGGTTAGGGATAAATTTATCAAATGAATTAAGGATTTGTTCCTTTTAATTTGGTATCTTAATATACTGATACAGTTCTTATATGTGGCTTACGGCATGGGCAAAGTGTTTAAGTAGTTTAATTTTTTTTAAAACTAGCAACGATATAGTTTGTTGGTAAATATGAATTTGGCAGAATGTTTAATTAAAATGTGATTTTTTAAGTATAGCTTTGAATGCTATATTATTTTGGTAGATGTGCTACATAGGACTATTTTTAATTAATAAAATAGAAGTTTGATGTATGAGCTAGGCGAGAGAGTTACTTTAGTGGGTTAACAATTTTCAATTTCCTCATTAGTAAGTTTTGTTTAAAATACTAATTTAATTATTTGAGACCTTAATTAATTTGGGGTTCAGTTTTTTTAATTATGTTTTTGGAGCAGACCCACTTTTCAAACCCACTTTTCAATTATTCATTCGTAAATTTTATTTTAATTATTACAGATTCCAATTATTAATTTCCTACAAATCTTTTATAAACCTCATTTATACCTAAGAGTTATTTCATTATTTCATGTCATATTCAATTCAAAGTTTGAGGTGCATTTCAGAAAAACAACCGTTCATTCAAAAGTGTATTTACTTTTGTTATTCTAGGTGTGACGCGACTAAGACGTTAAGTTACTATTAGTGCTTAACTCGAAGTTCTTCAGTTCAATTAAGGTGTGGGATTTCATTTATTTTATGTCGTTGATTTATATTTTTGCCCATTTTAATATCACGTGTTTGCCGTATATCATGTTACTATCAATGAGCCCTTGAACTATATGTTCATTCATTATTTGGCTCTCAGTATTTGTGCACAAATGTCAATATCGCTATGCGATTCAATTAGTACTAATGTACTATCATGTCTCGGTACTAAGGTACTATCAGTTTTCAGTATCAGTTATATGTGTGCTACTGTTTTATTAACTTGGGCAAATCTTTGCATAAATTTCTCACACTGAGTATATTTTATATATGCTCACCCCTCATTAACATTTTTAGGTAACTGATTTGGTGGCGTGTGGAAGATCAAATGACGAGTCAAGCTTAATTTGCATACCATCCGCTTATCATTATCAAATTTCTAAAAAATAATTATTTATAATTTAGTATTTCAAGAATCATGTTATTTCTTAAACATTTATACATGCTATTGTCTTTTATTTTCTAGAACTTATGGTGAACTTTTCAATTAAAAATATTCTAGTTGCATTGTTATTCTAATTAATCAAGTGTCATTTTTATTTTATTTAAATTCATGTAATTATTTTCAGCTCAATTGTTTAAAATGATTAAGTTAGATTATTATTTATGTTAGAATTTTATTTTTAAGTTAGAAAAAAAAAATGACTCACATTTCCGCATCAAAAATTAAAATCATTAATTAAAAATCAGTTTAACACCTTAAGAAAATTTAGGGTGTTATACATTGTTTGGAATCTTAAAAACCTTCTTCAAGACTACTGGTGTGATGATGAGTCTCCGTCCTCTTACCTCAGTTGTGATTTCTTGAGAGCTTGCTTCAAGTTTTGAGTTGAGACAGAATTCGCTTACTGTTTTTGGATAGATAATTGGTGGATCAGTTTCTGTGAAAGTCTTCATTCTGGCTCTGTCTATCATAGAGATGATTATTTCACATAACTCAGAGTTTCCATTTGCGTCTCTAAAGGCTATTGGGCTGAAGAACCGATCTCTATAGAGATCGTTGCAGAATGCTGTTGAGTCTTCAGCAAATAGTTTGAAGTTTTACTTTCTTCGATTGGGGTTGGAAGTGAATTGGGCCATGAAGAATTTGGAGTTTTGTGAGGCTGAAGGGAGTGAATAATTCTGGATGGAATTTTGAGAGAGAGAGAAAGAGAGAGAGAATGGGTGCTTTATTTCTTGATCAGTTGTGTGGGTGATTTGGAGGAGAACATCTAATCTATTTATAGCCTCAATTAGACGGTATATCCAATGGTAGGAAAAATTTAAATAAATGAACGATTGCGATAAATCTGTCAATTCATTTCTCAAATTTATCCATTGAAGTTAGATGAGGAGAGAAAAGGTGGGTCAAATGGTAATATTGGGATGACAAGTCATTTTACCGTTTAGTAATAAATTCAATTTGAACTTATCTGTTTGAAGCTCTCCGTCTCGAGTTTCCACGTGGCCTGGAGCTGCTGACGTCATTAGTTGGCCTCATCAATTGATGACTATTGATCCTCACAACTTGGATTGATCAATTCCAGCTGGAGTCCCTTCAGCTTTGACTTCCAGCTTTTTGTCAGCTTGACTTGTTTTCTCAGCTTTTGCTCCACTTAAGCTTTTCAGCTGAAGCTTTTTCTGTTCAGTCAGTTTTGGATTCAACTGCTCTCATCAGTTGAACATGACTGGTTGAGAACTGAAGCCTTCTGCCATCAGTTTACACAATTTCTTTCTTCAGCCTCCATTTAGCCTTCGTCATTTCTTCATAACTGATTTGGGCTCATCAGTTTAAGCTTCATTGCTTACTGAAATAATGGCATTTTGATTCAGTTCTTATCTTCAGCTGGAGTGTTCCTCTTTACTCCTTCTCTTGGCTGATCATCATCATCCTTTGAAGCTAGTTCGAGTAATCCCAATTGGATGCCCAACTCCACAAATCTAGCTTTTGGCAATGGCTTGGTGAAGATGTCGGCTATCTGCTTCTCCATGTTGACATATTTGATGCAGATGTCTTTCTTTTTTATGTGATCTCTGATGAAGTCGTGCCTGATATCAATGTGCTTTGTCCTTCAATGCAATACTGGATTTTGAGATATTGCAATAGCACTATTGTTATCATAGTAAATAGGCACTTCTTCAGTCTCCACCTTATAATCATTCAGCTGTTGCTTCATCCAAAGAATCTGTGCGCAACAGCTTCCAGCAGCTACATACTCAGCTTCAGTTGTTAACATTGCAACTGAGTGCTGCTTTTTGCTAAACTAGGATATCAGTTTGTTCCCAAGAAACTGACATGTTCCACTGATGCTTTTTCTATTGATCTTGCATCCTCCGAAGTCTGAGACTGAGTAGCTAGTTAGTCTCAAGCTACCATCTCTAGGATACCAAAATCCAAGATTTATGGTCCCTTTAAGGTACTTCATGATCCTCTTTGATGCTTCGAGATGGCTTTTCTTCGGATTGGCTTGGAACCTTGCACACAGTCTGACTGAATAGGAGATGTCTGGTCGGCTAGCTGTCAGGTAGAGAAGGGATCCAATGATTTCTCTGTAGAATGTTTGACTAACTGATTCTCCTCCTTCATCAAGAGTTAGTTGTACTAATGTGTTCATTGAAATCTTGAGAATTTTTCCATTATCGGTTCTAAATTTCTTGACAAGCGCTTTGGTATACTTAGCTTGACTGATGAAGATTTTGTCTTCCAGCTGCTTTATTTATAGTTCTAGGAAGAAAGTCATTTCTCCAATCATTCTCATCTCAAATTCTCTTTGCATCAGTTGAGCGAATCGAGTGCAGAGATCTTTACTCTTTGATCCAAAAATTATGTCATCCACATAAATTTGAACCATCAAGATCTTAGCTGATCATTCTATTCTGAATAAAGTACGATCGATGACTCATTTTTAAAACCTATTCTTCAGCAAGAATGTTGTAAGGGTTTCATACCAATCTCTTGGTGCTTGCTTCAATCCATATAGAGCTTTCTTCAGCTTGTAGACTTGATCTCAAATTTCAAAGCCTGGAGGTTGCTCGACATAAACATCCTCCTTGAGCATTCCTTGCAAGAATGCACTTTTCACGTCCATTTGATAGACCGTGAAGTTGTTGTGAGTTACATATGCGAGGAATGATCTAACGGCCTCCAATCTTGCAACTGGTGCAAATGTCTCATCAAAGTCGATCCCTTCACTTTGAGAATATCCTTTAGCTACCATTCTTGCCTTGTTCCTTGTAATCACGCCTTGTTTATCCAACTTGTTGCGAAAGACCCACTTAGTCCTGATGACTTTTTGGGTTTTCAACCTATCGATAAGAAACCATATATCGTTTCTTATGAACTGGTTCAGCTCCTCTTACATTGTAATGATCTAGTCTGAATCTTCAAGAGCTTCCTTGATGTTGACTAGTTCCATTTCTGAGATAAAACATGTGAAGAGAGCATGCTTAGTTGATCCTCTGGTCTGAATACGACTTCTGGGATCTCCAACAATTTTGTCTGTTGGATGGCATCGGAGCCATTTAGGCATGTTGGCTTCAGTTGTGCCTTCAGCTGTTTTATCAGTTGCTCCTTCAACTGATCATTCAGCTAGTTTTTTAGGTGCTGTCTTATCTCCAATGTGTTCACCAACTTCACTGGTTCTTCCCCCTGTTTTAGTTGTGGGGTTTGTGTTCTTAGCACAAATCGTGTCTTCATTGACCAACTTGTCTTCAACTGATCTGGAGTCAGTTTCAATGCCATCTTCTAGTAAAGCTTCAAACCACTCTGGAATAATGTGATCAACATAGTCCTGGGAGTTTTCAGTTTCACTAGGCAGTATTTATGTTGATGCATGAGTTTTCTTTTTATTCCTGTACTCATCAGCAAGCTCATCAAATACCACATGACATGTTATTTCCATAATTAGTGTTCATTTTTTGAACACTCTATAAGCTTGTGAGTGAGAGGCATTGTAGCCAAGAAAGATCCCCTTATCAGCTTTGGCACTGAAAGCTTTCAGTTGAATCTTGCCATTGTTGTGGATGTAACATTTGCAGCCAAATACCTTAAAGTATGAGATAGAAGGCTTACGACCCTTGTACAGCTCGTAGGGCATTTTATCATGGGTTGTGATCATGGCATTTCTATTCTGAGTATGGCAAGCTGTGTTAACTGCTTCGGCCCAGTAACTTTCAACTATGTTGGCATCTACTATCATTGCTTGAGCTGCCTCCTTGAGCGTGCAATTTCTCCTTTCTGCTATGCCATTCTGTTGAGGAGTCTTTGCAGCTGAGTGTTCATGAGTGTTTCCCAGTTCACTTAGAAAATTGATCATTTGCTTGTTGACAAACTCAGTACCATTGTCGGATCTTATCCTTTGAACTGATTTTCCCTTGCCTGTTTGCAACCTTGTGATCAATGTTGATAGCTTGGTAAAGGATTCATCTTTGCTTCTCACAAACTCCACTCAGGTGTACCTTGAGTAGTCATCTACTACCACAAGAGTAAACTTCTTGCCTCTAGGGGTTGGTGGCTTCACCGGTCCAAATAGGTCCATGTGTGACAGCTGTAGAATATCAAATGTTCCTTGAGGATGGCTTTTGTTCTTGAATTACGACTTTGCTTGCTTCCCTTTTTGGCATGATCCGCAGACTCCAGCTTTCTTGTAGATTTCCTTGAAAAGTCCCTCAACCAATTTTTCCCTTTGTACTTTTCCTTTGACTACAAACCCTTCTCTAATGGTTCGGCTCTTTAAGTTGTCTCCAAAAGTGACTAGTGGTCCCTTAACCTCTTTATAACCTCTTTTCTTGCAAAATAAAAATTAGTTTTTAGGTACCCGCATAATATAGGGTCTTGAGAGGTTAATTAAGTACCTGAGGATCCATATATGCGACACTTTTGGCTTTCCATGTTTAAGAGATCCTTCAGAGTTTGATCTCTTAATCGACTTTGGACTCCTTATAACTCTTCGACTGAGAGTTGGGTCCATTGATCTATACCTCCGATGAGTGTTAGGATAAAAAACTTCAACTAATATTATCTCATCTTGTGACTTTATTACTCCTTGTCTTGGCCAGTTTTTGATGGGCCTCTGACTTTGAGCTTTTTGGCCTTTGTAGAATGGCCGTTTTCCAAAATAGTTATAATCGAGATTAATTTTTGTTTCATCCCTTGAGTTTAAATACTCATCATACTGGGTTGTAAGGTCACTTAGAGTTAATTCTTTCAGAGAGATTGGATTATGTTATCGTGCATAATACAATCTTATCTGCACATTTCTCTTGGGATTAGTGGAACTCCCAGGTTGATGCACATTTGACCATTGATGATAGGCTTGACTTGAAGAGGTTACAACTCTCTATTAAGCTGATGGTTTATTTTGAACTGATGGCCTTTTCTGATAGGCTGGCCTTGGGTGAACTGCAGGTCTCGATTGAACTGATGACCTGAATTGGGATGATGGCCATTGATAAGAGGTTGGCCTTGAATGAGCTTTTGATTTTGATCGAGCTAAGGATCTGGATTCGTAGACTGGCCTATTTTGAGCTGGTGGCATTGACGGAGTTGCAAGCCTTTGAAAGACTGACTGTCTTCAAGTTGATTTCCTCGACTAATCAGTTTAATTTCTGGGCCGAGCTTGAGGAGTTTCCAAGATATCTTTATCTTTTGATTCCTGAGCTGAGGGTGATTGAGTTGGTCTTGTGAATCCTTTCAGGATTCCTGTTTCACAGCTCTGCGCAACTGTATTTCCCTTCTCCGCGACAATAAATCTGCTATACCTTAGCCCTGAACTTCCAGCTTTAACTCTCTAATTACTTAGAATTTCATCTAGAGTCTGGGATCCCTTCTTAAATTTGAGGCTTAATTCCTCTTTTTCTAGAATTGCAAGCTTGAGCTACTCATTCTCAGCTTCTAGTTCAGCATTTTTCAGCCTCAGCTGATCAATTTCAGTTGGCTGAGCTTCAAGGCCTTTTAATCTTTCATTATCGATGCTTAGTCTCTTTACTTCTAAGCTCATCATTTTCACCTTTCAGTTCAATACGCATGCTTGATACATAAGCTAACTGATCTCCTAGGATTTTTAATTGTTCATCTAGTTCATTCCTAGAGATTGAAGCTTCATGTATATGATAGAAAGAGGTTATGGAGTCTGTTATACTAACCTCTTCATCTTCATCGGCCATTAGACAGAGCAAGGCTTCATCATCAGAGATGTAGCCATCTGAGTTGATTCTTGATGGGTAGTCTAAATCGTCTAGCACGACGTTTTTGGAGTTGGCAATCATTGCTTTTCTTTTGACGAATTTTCTCCGGACCTTGGCCTTCTTGTCCTCAGGAAGCTCAGGACACTCATATCTGTAGTGTCCTTACTTATGGTAGTGGAAACACTCTTTTATGTTTCGATTAGCCACCCTGAATTGTTCAGATGATCTCTCAGCTGGCTGCTGGTTTCTTTCTCCCTTAGTAGCTTCATCAGCTTGGGGTAGAGCTGATTGTTGATCTCTGACTTTCCTCAGCTTTTCCTGTAATCTGGTCATTGACTGGATTTGCTCATTTATATCTTCAGTTAGGATCTCCTTCTTGTCAGCTGACTCTCTTCTTCGATCAGTCACCAAATCTCCTGGATTCTCTTCGGTAGATGAGTCTCTTGGTCGGAATTTGTTTCTTCCATGGGCTTCTCTGAACCAATTTCTTTCAGCGTAGAAAGATGCATCTTGAGTTGAAGATGTAGATGCTTCTCTCTTTCAGTTTAGGCTATATTCATGAGCCTTGAGGGATCCGAACAACTCTCTGGGTGTAATGCTATTTAAGTCCCTTGACTCTTTAATAGGAATTACTTTCATATCCCATTCGTCTGTGAGATTATCAATAATTTTTAAGTTCATCTCACATTTAGGATAGTTTCTTCCCAGATTATTCATCTCACTTATTATGCCAAGAAATCTTATTTCGGGGCTCGAGACTCCTTTGATGGCCTCAGACTCCTTGCACAGATCAGCTAACAAGTCCCAAATCTCCTTTGCTATTTTGCAGTTCTTCGCGTCTTTCATGCGATCCTCATCTAGAGTTTGAAATAGTGTTGCTTGAGCAACAAACTCTAGATTCTTAAAATTCTTCTCTTCACTTGTGAAAAGATGAGTTGGTTTTGGGATCCTGGCCGGTTAGTTAACATCAACTATATGTGCCTCATTATCCATCATTATAATAATTGGACCTTCTTCGATAACTTCCCACATGTTTTTGTAGATTGAGCAGAGGTGAGCCTTCATTCTCTCGCTCCAATTATTGTAATTCTCAACTGAAAAAATAAGTAGTTTATGGTTTTCCATAGCTAACAGGTTAGCACAGATAATGGGATCTGATTTAGGTGATCCGCAGAAACGGCTGATCCTTAGAATCAACCGCTCTGATACCACTTGTTGGTCCCGGGGTAAGTATATATCAGTTTAGAGGGGGGTGAATAAACTGACTCAAAAACTTATGCTTTTGTGCGGAATATATAGGGATCTTAACTCACTTTCAGAAATCTTTATCTATGCACTGATCAGTTGAGATAGGAGCTTGACGATAGCTTAGCTTATAAGCTAATCAGTTGAGACTGACAGCTTGAAGGCTTCACTTGTCAGTGCAGCTTGTGTGCTATAGTGTGCAGTTTAAGAACATGCAAAAGCTTAGAGCATAAAGTATAGCACACACAAGATTTATAGAGGTTCGAAGCTTCCTACTTCTACGTCCTCCCTTCCTTCTGCAGAACGGAAATCCACTATGTAAATGTAAAGTTTCTTTATTATAGTTACAGAGTGAAGAATTCTATTGGACCTGAAAATAGCACCCTTCAAATCGAGCGTGGCCTCCTTTCTAACTATTGATGTCTCGAAAGAACGGACCCGTCAGTACGCTCCTCCTCAGCCATTTTCTGGTTAACAACTCACACTTACCGATATCAACTGCTCGCCGAGAAGTTAGGTGTTATTACCCATCTTTACAAGATTTTAGATCTCTCTCGATCTTCAAGAAGGCATTTTTGAATCTATTATCAACCTGGATTGCTCCTTCAACTTGAGCTGAGTGGTTGATCTTTGATGAACTGAAACTGAGAAGTTTTGCTTTGGCTGGAATTCTTCGTCAGCTAGCTGGTTGCTTGGAACTTGAAGCATGCCTTCTTAGTTGGGAGTTTTCGCACTTAAGAGATTTGAGCTTTGAGTTGTGGGGAGAGAGAGAAAATCTCGCTCTGTAAAATATAGCAAAGATTAGTTTTGGTGAAAGTCTTGTGCTTAAAAGTCTCTCATTTGAATGAGATTCACTCTCTTATATAGATGAGTGATCTTAGTGACCGTTGAGATTGGTGGTTCAGTTGATTCCACTAGTGGCAATTTAATGCTTCAAGCCGTTGAAGCTTGAATGGACTAGCCGTTGAATTTAATGGCTTCTGCTCCAGGATCGTCAGGATCTTCCTACGATTTTCTATCAGGATTCTTCATTAGCTGCTTGTCAGAGAACAATTACTTCGGTTATCAGTTTTAGACTTCAACTGATGGGGTCTCAACTGTCTCGACTTTCAGCTCTGAGATTGTCCAGTGGGCAGTTCCTCAGTTGCCTCATGCTTCAGTCCTGGAATGCCTTAGATTAGCTGTCTTAGCTTTTAGCTTCAGAGTTCAGTAGCTAGGATTTAGAGCTTTCAGCTCTTATTTCCAGTCGGCTTTCATTTGAGCCTTCTTTTCCCAACTGACTGATCTTGGTCAGTTCAGTTTTGGTCTTGATCTTTCAAACTGGCTCTTTCCACATCAGTCTCTCTTGGCTCTCAGCTGCACTGATGGCTTACTCATCTGTTGATATCTTCCAGTCTCTTTCCATTACAGCTTTTCTTAAGCTTTGAAGAGTAGACCTTGACCAGTCTGGATGCGACATCCTTTTCAGCTGCTTGACCATGCTTCAAGGCGACTGTATCTTCGCTTCAGCTGAGCTGAGATTTGAAGTCTTACTTGGTCATTACTCCCAACTTCCAGCCTGAATAACCTGCAGTTTTTCAAATAACTTTTCCATATGTTTTGACATTTCATCAAAACCATCAGTTGGGTTACCTTGATAGTTTTTCCAATAATTTCTAACAATATCTAATTCCAACACATGTAATTTTCAACCCCTACAATTAAATAAATCTGGAAATTTGATTTTATTCAAAATATTCTGAAAATTTATTTATTAAAATTGAAAAAAACACATTACAACATACTTGGAAATTTTGATATTAATGAAAAAACTATTCTAAATAAAATAGCATAGGTTTCAAAAATACTAAGAAAAATAAATCTAGAAATTTTTATCCCTTTAAAAAATTACCAAATTTATAATTCTATTTCCAAACCTATTTAGATTAGAATTAGGTAACTTTTGAAATACACCAAAAATTACCTAATCTTATTCTAATCACCCAAAATTTTGAAACTATTAAGAATTAAATCTGGAAATTTTGATGTTTATCAAAAATCCATCTAAACTTAATTTTACAGGACCGAAAATTAAATGAACAAATTAGGGAATTTTAGAACATCAATTTTTCAAAAATTGACCTTCAAATTTTCGAACACCGTGAAAATAAAATATAGAAATTTGAAGAACATCAAATATCATCCTAAATCTTTATTTCATGATGACGGAAAATTTATGCACTCTCAAAACTAGAATTTTCAAACTACATCAAAAATTTATCCAAGTTTTGAACAACAAATAAATAGACACATATACATAATTCAATCTAAACATTTAAGAACAATAAGTTCAACATCAAATTTAATTAAAAATGTCGAATATATCCTAGGATTAAAACTAGAACAGTGCCAAAACCCGCTCTGATACTAATTGTTTGGATTTTTTTGAATTAAACCACCGCAGGATCATTGGATGTTCATTAATCCGTTTATCATGCAAATCATATTTTTATGTTAATCGTGTATGAATTAATCTTGCCTAGTCCAAATTACATGCATAGCATATTCGAATCTAATAAAGCGGAAACATAGAAATTGAATATCACTTAAAATTTGACAAACGGGATGAGGATAAGATTAAAGGTCTAATCTTCTTGTTGAATGATTTGTAAACGGCGCCCCTCTGCTAGCTATTCCACTCCAATATCTTCTGTTGTATTCTCGGACCGTGTCTCAGATACAGGGTCGGCTGTAATCAACTGATACAGGTGTGGAATCTTTGGAGAACTAGAGAACAAAAAGAGGCTAGAAAATTACACTGTAATTTTCGTCCCCCTCTCTTAATTAAAGAGAGAGGGTGGTGAAAATTTACTGCCCTAACCTTACTGGGTTTGGGCCTCTATCTCAAGTTCCATCTCCAGTCCACTTCAATCTAATTGGGCTACAATAAGGATCTAGAAGAATATTAAATTGGCCCACTAATTTATTTAATTCCCAATATCCAATAAACTTAGGATATTTATTAAATAAATTAAATATTACTTTTATTACACTAAAGAAGTAATACTGACCTACCATTTTAATACATATTTGTGAATATGCTTTCTCCTTTAGTTCAGTCATTCCCCGTGTTTAAGATTAAATGTTCATTAATTAATTATGTAAGCCTCTGACAGCTATGATTAATTAATATCTAAAATCTTGAGTAGTACCACACATCTTTATCATGTCTGGAATAAAATCCACCTGCAGGGTTTCCCATGAACTTGTGTTTCCTCAAGAGAACATCATCAACCTAGCGCACCAGGACACGGTGCTTATATATATTGCACGACACATCATATATGCAAATGTCATTACCTAAGATATCAAGTATATTGATTCTATAAAAGAATCTCACCCATGGATAAATCAAAGCAATAATCAAAGCATATATATATTCATCAATAAATATAAGTTAAGAACCCGAACTCTGTGGATCTTTGTTCTCTAACTTATAGTATCAGAGTAGAGAATAGTATCATGTCGTAATCCTCCTCAATACACTAATCATGTGTATTAGAATAATCAATTAGTCAAGATAAACTAACTATCAGATTATACTACGGTGTACTGATGTTGTATTCAGGACCATCTAAACTGTGAGTCTTTCAATACAATACAAGGATCTGATGATATGATCTTACCGTGTATTTACCCATACCATATCATCTATAGTGTAAGTATATTGAATATGCATAAATAATTATACAATAATGTAAATGCAAACAGTAACTACAATAAAAATAATCTATATCATCATATCATTAGAAAAGTATACAAAGACATGTCTTTCAGTATACAAAACCAACAGTTAGTGCTATCTGCACTCAAGTGTTCAAGATTGTCATTATCTGTATGGCAACATCAAAGAGCACAAAACATTTCGCTGTGTGAAGACCATGTTCTAGACATTACAAAGAACATTTCACTGCCAATCTGATTGAAGATCAATATATGTACTTGATTCTGTTCATGAACATGATCGTGTACATGGTTGTTCAGAGAGTTTACAAGAGACGTGCTATATTAGATTCAAGGAGTTGAAGCTGCAGATTCAAGATGGACGTTTCAGAATAGAAGCTGCCTTGTTCGTGATGAAGATCAAAGAAGGAAAGCAAGAGTTCTATTCAAGGAAGGTGTCTAAACTAGGAAAGTCTGAATTAATTAAGGAACATTTTCCTTATTGAATTCAAGTTAGATTAGGACTTTTGATTACCTTGTTAAGACTATATATTTCATCTATAAATAGCCTGGGACTCAGACTAGTTTAGGTGGTATATACACGAATACACATATCTGATTTAGAGAGTCCAAAACACTTCACATCTGAAGCACTAGGTATTCGGTATTGTTAGATCAGAGTTGATCTTTTGATCATTATTTTTCTAATCTGTGTTTGAATCTGTTTCATACAAACTTAGAGGAGTCTCGGGAGAGATTTCCTGTGGGAACTAGAGGGATTCTAGATTGTGAGGGGAGCTCACAATTCAGTTCAATGAAAAAGGTTGTAGTGAGTAGGAAAGGGGTCGAGTGATGGGAGGTCATCATGTACTAGCCTTTTGTAACCATACAACGGATTAGTGGATTTTTTCTCACGGACTTGTGAAGTCCCCCTGATGTAGATCAGTTGATCTAACAGGGTTATCAAACTCATGCCATTTACTTGCTTTTAGTTTATACATTATGACCATACATGTTCACAATAATGTACATGTACATGTTATTGAACATGTCCGCACAGTTTATGTAATTTCAATGCTCATCTTGAATTCACTTTCCATCAGTTGAGTGAATTGTGTGCATAGATCTTTGCTTTTGGATCGAAATATTATGTCATCTATATAAATTTGAACCATTAAGATCTCTGTTAACCATTCTATTCGAAATAGGGTTCGATCAATTATTCCCTTTTGAAAGCCATTCTTCAATAAGAATGTTGTAAGAATCTTTTATCAAGGTCGAGAAGCTTTTTTTAATCCATAGAGAGCCTTCTTCATCTTGTAAACTTGATCTCCAATCTCAAAACCTTGTGATTGCTCGACATACACATCTTCTTTGAGCATTCCTTGAAGAAATGCACTCTTGACATCCATTTGGTAGACTGTGAAGTTGAAGTGAGCTGCATAAGCTAAGAATAGTCTAATTGTCTCTAATCTTGCAACTGGTGTGAACATTTCATCAAAGTCGATTCCTTTACTTTGAGAGTATCCCTTTGCTACAAATATTGTCTTGTTTCTTGTGAACATGCCTTGTTCGTCTATCTTATTACGGAAGACCCATTTTGTACCAATTACTTTCTAGGTTTTTAGTTTATCAACAAGAAATCATACATCATTTCTTGTGAACTGATTCAGTTTTTCTTGCATCACCATTATCCAGTCTGAGTCTTTTAGAGCTTCTTTGATGTTTGTCAATTCAGTTTGAGATATGAAGCATGTTAACAGTGCATGTCCAATTGAGCTTCTGGTTTATACGTGGCTTCTTGGATCACCCATGATCTTGTCAGTTGGATGACTTCGGAGCCATTTGCACAAGTTTGCTTCTAAAGATTCTTCAGCTGGTTTATTGATGTTGACATCATCAGTTGTTCTTTCTTCAGTTGGTTGAGCTCCTTCATCAATTCTTCCCCCTGCTTCAGTTGTGGGGTTAATGGTCTCAACACAATTTGTGTCCTTATTGACCAGATGGTTTTCAGTGGCCTTAACATCAGTTACATTATTTTCATCTAGTGATATTTCGAACTGCTTTAGAACTACATGATCAACATAGTCCTACAAGTTCTCAATTTCACTAGATTGTACTTGAAACGATGTATCAATTGTATCTTTGTTCCTGTACTCATTAGCAAATTCATCAAATACCACATGACATGTTATTTCCACAAAAAAGAGTTCATTTGTTGAACACTTTTTAAGCTTGTAAGTCAGATAAATTATAACAAAGAAATATTCCCTCATCAGTTTTGGCACTGAATGTTTTTAGTTGAGTCTTGCCATTGTTGTGAATATAACATTTACAGCCAAAATTTTTGAAGTATGAGATAGAAGGCTTGTGACCTTTATATAGTTCATAAGGTGTTTTATCATGTGAACAGACGATTGCACTCCGGTTTTAAGTATGGCATGTTGTGTTCACTACTTCTACCCTGTAGTTTTTTTAGCTATGTAAGCATCTGCTATCATTGCTCGAGCTGCTTCCTTGAGTGTTCGGTTTTGCCTTTCAGCTACACCATTTTGTTGAGGTCATGCAACTGAGTGTTCGTGAGTTATTCCAAGCTCACTGCAGAAACTGATCAATTGCTTGTTGATAAATTTATTTCCATTATCTGACCAAATCCTCTAGACTGAAGTTCCTTTTTTAGTTTGCAATTTTGTGTTTAGTGTTGATAGCTTGGCATAAGTTTCATCTTTGCTTCGTAGAAATTCCACCCAAGTATATCTTGAAAAATCATCAACCACTACTAGTGTGAATCTTTTACCTTTTGGACTATGTGGTTTAACTAGTCCAAATAAGTCCATGTGTAGCAGTTGGAGGCATGCAGTTGTTCCTGGGAGATGACTCTTGTTCTTGAAAGATGACTTCACTTGCTTCACTTTTTTTCACGGTCCACAAGTACCGATTTTCTTGTAGATCTCTTTAGGAAGTCCATCAACCAGGCCTTTCTTGGCTAAGTAGTTGATGCTCTTGAAGTTGAGATGATTCAATCATCGATGTCATAGCCAGCTTGTTTTAATTGTTCCCTTTGAGAGAAAAAAAGCTTCTGAATAACCGGTTGACCAGTCAACAACATACATGTTTTCTTTCTTCAGGCTTGTTAGAAGAATTACTCCAGTTAACCTGTCTCTTATATCACATGTGTTTGTGTTGAAGTCAACTAAGTAGCCATTGTCACATAAGTGACTGACGCTCAACAATTTGTGTTTCAGTCCGTCCATATAAGAGATTCTATTGACTACTACTTTTTCTTTGACCATAAACCCTTCACTAATGGTTTGGCTCTTGGAATTGTCTCCAAATGTGACAAGTGGACCTTTGAATTTATTGTAGCCTTCGATATCTTTTCTATCTTCTGACATATGCTTGGAGTATCCGCTATCCAGATACCAATTATCCTTGGTTTTCCTCCTAGATAGTATGTTCTTTTCCTGCAAAAATAATGATTAGCTTATAGGTACCTATTTCATATCGGGTCCTTGTTTATTAATCAAGTTTTTAGGAATCAAAATTTGCCAAACTTTTAGCTTCTTAGTATTCAGTGATCCATCAGACTTGGATCGTCTGATCAGTTTTGTTTTTCTTTCAACTCTACTTTTTTGAGTTGATTCAGTTGAATGCATGGTACATGTGATGAGAGTTAGTAGGGTAAAACATTTCAACTGATCCTCTTTAATTTCGAGATCTTTGAGCTCTTCGATCAGGCTAATGCTTTGTATGTTTCCAGTTTGAAGGATTGAACCCTCTTGGATGAATCCTCGGTTCATTTCTAGAATCTAGATAATCATCATACTAGTTTCTAGGTTCAAAAGTGTTTCTCTGATTTCTCCTATAGGAACTTTGATGTCCTCTATAGGCATGTTGATTGAACCTTTGGGTAGGGTAATTTTGAGGTCTGAGAAAGGTGTTTCTTTTGTGGTTAACTGATTTCTCAGTTCGACTCACTAATGGTCTCAGTTGAGTTGGTGGTCTTGGTTGCGAAGAGTAACTAAATTGTGTATGCTGAATTTGGGGATTGCTGAGTATACCTTTTTCTTTGGATGCTTCAACTGATTGAGTTGGCCTAATGAATCTCTTTAAAACTCCTTTGTCACTACTTTGCATAACTGATTTTCCTTTTTCTGACATAGTAAACTGATGCGCAATCATTTCACGCTCCAAAAATAATTTATAACTCCTATGTCTACAGCGAGCGTAGCCAGCTAATAAGTACGGAGTCGATCCCACAGAGAGTTGTTGTGATTTCACCTTCGAGTATCCAGTCACAAAAAGGGGTTTTGGTATTGTCACTATACGGAATTAAATCTGCAAAAGGAAATTAAAGACAATATCAAATAACAAAAGGTTCTGGCATTTGAACTCGAATGAATATAAAACAACTCGATCATGGGCACACCGATTTTTATACATGATAAATGAGCTAGTTATGGAGATCGGATTCCTCTCTGCGTCTCATCATTCATCCTTTCATTTTAAAGTTAAAAGAAACTCCTCGTCAATTAAATCCCTAATCAGTCAGCCACCTCCAGATTCCTCTAAAAGATGTAAGCAAACAGACATCAGTGTGCCTTAGAGAAACCCAAGTTTATTGTGTTTATCGATTCCTCGTATGCCCACAACAATCCATTAATTCCCTTATTACTATATGAACCAACACAAAGTCACGATTCGCCAATTCAATTAATAGTGGTGTGCCCTCTTTACCTAATGAGTGATCAGCCACATTAGGCATTTTAGACACACACTCATGTGGGATAAGGCACAAGAATCAACAGAAACTTATCATGCATTACTATGCCCATTTTGATCTCACGAGTCCAGATTTATACTCAAACCATTTTCTTTTTTCATACACCAGAATAAAAGGGTCTAGTCAAGCATGCTAGATATAATTAAAATAACAGAAATGGAAGACATAATATAAATGAGAACTTACTGAATTAATAAGTAAAAATACTCAACACCAACGTTGAGTTTAATAACATAATCCTACGTCCAAAGGCCTAAGGCCTATTGGAATTGTTTTTGCTGCAATGCAGCGTACGAGAAAGTAAACGCAAAAAAATAGAAATTGTAGCAGTGTTTCTGACTATCTAAACTTGTTTTCCCAGCAATTAGAAATAACTTAAATAGTTATATTTCCGAATTAGAGTATCCCCAATAAACTGGGGTCTTCGCTGGATTTCCAGACTCGGCGTGCCCTCCCTGAATTGTCTGGATTAGCCCTATCTCGATTAAATCCCTATTTTTTAGGGATTGAGCTTATCTCTTCGTTGCAGCGCCTCTAAGGAGTCTATCTTATCACCAACTCTTCTTCGGATATGCAGCTATCCTCCACGTCTATCTCCTTTAACTGAATCCCGAATTTTCCGTGAACGCCCATTCCGGCTTGTTGTCGAGTCTGCATGAGCAAAGTGGGTACGACATCATACAGTTAGCTTCATCCATCTCTGATATGCCCATTTCGCTACCCGAATATAGGATGAACGCTGAAAGAAGTCTCCTGTGCCTTTAAATAAATATTAAGCTTAGATTTTGCTTGAATAATCGAGCATAAAATGCCCTTTCACCAAACTCAACCTCCAAAATGCCCTTAGACCTCATCCTAGTTCTTTTTTTACTCAAAACACACTAAAAAGGACATTTATAATGAACAAAAATGCCCATAAGAACAAGAAATGAAATGGACTTATCACACCCACACACTTTAGACATGATTGTCCTCAACCATGTGATGCAACGCGTCTAGAAAAACAAAAAAAGAAAAGAAAAAAGAAATGAACTCAAAACAAAAACATGAAAACTGTTAATCAGCGTGGGCACATTAAATTCAATATTCCAACAAAACTGCAAAAATTTCAGCATACCAAAAATAGGTCAATAATGGTTTTAGCTTGGTAATCCTCACAAAGTCTCTTCACTCAGTGTTTAGGCTTAGTGTATACACTCAATTCAATGCAATTATGCTACAATGGACATTTTATGTAAGGTAGAGCTTTATTTTCTGTACAGGCCTCCTCCCGTTTTTTTCTTAATCAACTACCCTTCTGTGCCATGTTCAGACAATAGATTTTTCTTTATTCGGGCATTCTGAACACTTGAGATCAGGAGGAATTTATTATTTTTTCTTCCCTTTTTTTCCTTCTCTTTTTCTATTCATTTTTTCCTTTTTCTTTTTATTTTTTCTTTATTTGTTTTCTTTTCTTCCCCCTATCTCTCCTGGCCTTTTTACAAATATCCCCCCAATAATTCTGCATTCTCCATTTTTTTCTTTTTCAGGTTCTTGTGATGCCCTGGCTATATATATACCATTCCAAACAAGAAATCAGCCAGGGCATTTTATAAGCTCAAAGGGCTGCAAAGGCTGTGTTATTGGTGGGTAAACGTTTATCTCGGTGGCTCAGCAAAAGATGGCCTATATCATCTACCTATACATCCATAATTCCAAGACTTCAAACAGAACGGTAGCAAGTTCTAAAATTCCTAAGCACATAATTGCTCACACATGAAGTAAAGAAAGTTGTGAAATAGGCATGCAACATATAGGCTCAAGTCTCACAGGGCATGTTAAACTCGTTCATCATTCATATCTTATGTGGACATGCTGATTTTGATATAAAGCAGTTTAATGTTGAAAATATCAAATGGAATGGCCACATAGACTTCACAGAAAGCATGCTTGACTCAACTAACCACCTACACACTTTGCATTTTGCAAAGTGTCAAAGCAGACTCAATAAAAGACACAAAAAATACAAACTAGAATTCCCCCACCCATACACTTTGCACTAGGCAAAGTGGGTGAAACAGGGCGACACACAAACAACAAAGAACAAGAACAAAAAGAAAATAAAACAAAAAAAAAACCTAATCTAAGGACAGAAAGAACTAGGAATTAATCGGATGGGGGCGTTGGGTAAGAAAACCAACTGTGCTTAAAATAGGCCCTCAGGGCTGCCTCAATACGGGATAACTTCTCATTTGCCTGGGACTGGGCATTCTCCAACGCTTCCAACTTTTTCATCATCACAGTAACTGGGTGCTCCTCTTGCTGTGCCCTCCCTACTGGTGGCTTCCTAGATATACCTGCAATAATCAAAAGGCTCAAGGGGTCTGCCCTCAGTACAAAGAAAATAGGCCTTCCTTCCTTATCATCCACCAAATCCTGCATTCCTTTTACACAAGCAATATCAAAGAATTCAAGGGGCAGGGGGGTCAAATCAGTGGTGCTCAAATCCAGCAACCTAGATCTAACAGCAATTTGGGTGATCAATTGGGCACACGAGATTCTATACTTAGGGTGTGTTTTTATTTCCCTGAAATGCGCGATGGCCACAGAGCAAAAATTAATTCTTATTTTCTTAACCATGCACCAGAGAATAAAAAGTGGAGCCATCCCCAATTTCAGCCTATTTTACCTCGACTCCCTCACCAGAGTCGGGCAAAATAGTTACCGCATTCACATACACATCATCTTAGAGATCCATATATGACACAATGCCCAGCAATATGTTCAATTCCTCAGCAGACATAAAAAAACTTTTTCCCAGAATTTTAAAACTCATTATCCTAGTCGAAGTAGCAGGCGTATTCACAGCTTTCATTTTCAAATTTTCAATAAACTCTTGTGAGAGAGTAGAGAAAATGACACACTCCATATCAAGAAAGAACTCCCACCCAATATCAGCAAAAACATCCCTTACCTCCTGCTCTATACCTAGAGTGACGAGAGACTCACAGTGGACTCTTTTGCAGTGGACCGCTTCCAGATCTTCCTGGAGTGGGGCTCCTCACTCCTCTACTTCTCTTTGGCTCAGACTTTAGAGTGCCCTCTTCAGTTTTTCTTTTCCTTATGGAGGGCTCCCCAGCTAGTTTGGCTCCAACCTTCATGCCTGCAGCTTTGCTGACCCTCTACTTGGGCTACGAGTCCACAAAGGGCTCATCAACGAGTGTGTAAGCTTGAGATCGCTCACTTTGCTCTTGCTCCTCCTCCTCTTGCTTAGAGGCCTCATCCACGGTCTCCTCACATTGAGACTCTTCAGGCTGCTGTGACTGCTTTAGAATGGGCTCTCCAACTTTTTTCTTGCCCTTGGTCTTCTCCAAATCCTTTTTCTTTATCTCCACGGGTGGTTCCTCCTCTTTTTGAGAATCCATCTAATCCAGTTCATCCATGAAATCATCTAAACCTTCATTTTCTTCCTCTTGTACACCTTCATCTTCCTCAGCAGCTTCTTCAGATGGCTCGGGTGTCAGAACCCTAGCCAGTTTCTTTCCTTTTTTCATGGTAGCCTTTAGCGCCTTTTGGACTTGCTCCACTATGGGCTCCACAACCATTTCTTCCTCTTGTATGCCCACAGTCATGGCATCTTTTTCCAGCTGATCTTCTTGCGATGGTTTTGATGAGCTCGTCTCTTCCACCTCCTTCGTGGGCTCTTTCTCGAGAACAGTTTTCTCAGCAACCTTGCTGGTTGCTATGGTAACAGCTCCGGTGGTGGTTCCAGCTTTTGGTTTCACGGCCTTTTTCTTTTTAGCTTTTGGTTGTGCTGGCTCTTCGGCTACAGTGGGAGCTTCGAACTCCAGCTTGTCCTTAGCCTTTGGAGCAGCTTTCTTACCTCTAGTGTTCACCATTTTTGAAGTTAGAGAGGCGGTGGATGGGTTTCTTCTTGAAGGGGTTTTCGCAGGAAGCTTGGAAGTTTCAGATAAATTTGAAGAAAGTGAGATGAAAGTACTTGTTTAGATTTTCTGGGGTTTATTTTAAACAGTGTTACTGTAGCTTGATGTGACCGTGACCTTTCATATTCTTAAGGTTTTATGCGATCCGTATGCCCACAGTAATGGATAAGCATTATGCCCTGAAAAATCGGACTCCAGCTTTATCTATTCGGAATAACCAACTTCAGAATCCCTATTTTTCTAGGATTTATCTCTATTTCTTGCTTCTTTCTCCTGATCCTAACCTGCATATCACATCTTTATCTGAATAAGCGTAAAATTGCTCCTAAACAAGTTTAATTAACTGGAAACTTTATTTAATTAAAACAAATAAAAAACCTGGGTTGCATCCCAGTAGCGCCCAATTTATTATCGTAGGCACGGCATAATCCCTGCTTAGGTATAGATGGGCTCTCTAAGACAAACTACTTTGGCATCCCGATCAGAATGCCCTAGGTATAGTTTGAGACGATGGCTATTTACTTTGAATTTTCCTCCAATATCGGGATTTTTCAGCTTAACTGCCCCATTAGGGTTTTCCGCATAGACTTCATATGGTCTAACCCACTTGGTCCTCAGACTCCCTCCCATCAATTTGAACCTTGAATGGTACAAAAGCATTTGCTGTCTTGGGAAGAATCTCTTTCTTCTAATCACTTGATCGTGAAGCATGTTTATCTTTTCTTTGTAAAGCACATCATTATCATAGGCTTCCATTCGCATTTTTTCTAGTTCTTGAATCTGGAATTTTTTTAAATGCCCAGCTGCATCATTGTCCATGTTCAGCTTCTGAAGTGTCCATCGTACTTTGTGTTCCAGCTCAACTGGCAGATGGCAACACTTCCCAAATAGCATCCGGTAACGAGACTGTTGGGGTTTTTTCGAATTAAACCACTGCAGGATCATTTGGTTGTTCATTAATCCGTGTTCAAGAAAATCATAATTTTATGTCACATGCATGTTTATCACAGTCTAACAGAAAACGCATGCAGAGCAGATTCGAATCTAATAAAGCGGAAGACATAGAAATAAATCTACTTACAAATCGATAAACGGTCTGTGGACAAGATTAAAGATCTAATCTCGCTGTTGAATGAACACTGTAGTTAGCACCACCTAGCTCAAAATCGACCACAACTGTATTCCACTCCAAGATCTTCTGTTGTATTCCCAGACTGTATCTAGATTCAGAGTGGGCTGAAATCTACTAGATAGGATTGTGAAATCTGTGGATAACTTTGAGAGAGAAAGAGGGGCTGAATTCTAATGTGTAATTTTTTAACCCCCCCTACTCTATATATAGGGGAGAGGGCAAAAATTCCTTCTCCAAACCCTACTGGGTTTGGACCTCTATCTCAAGTTCAATATCCAGTCCACTAACAGTCTATTGGGCTACAACAGGGATCTAGCAGAATATTAAATTGGCCACTAATATATTTAATATTCAATATCCAATAAACTTAGGATATAATTAAATAAATTAAGTTTTACTTTTATTCCACTAAAGAAGTAAAATTGACCTACAAATTTAATACATATTTACTGTGATACCCCGTCCCTTTTTTCTAAATTATGAATTATAATTTTTGGAAAATGGTTTTGAAATTGATATTATTTGAATAATAATCATGTGAGTATGTTTGTATTATGCCGTTGATTTAATGTAGGTTGTTCTACTTGAGCCGATACGTCACAGCACAGTGATGTTATACTGAGTGTATAACACAGATTGAATTTAATACTAAAGTGTCGAGTTATATGATAATGAATGAATGTCATTGCATTGAATTTTGTTTGCCAAAATCTTGAACACCCTAACGCTGAGTTGATCGGGGGTCTCGCTGATCTTGAACACCCTAACGCTAAGTCGTTTTTAAACGGAGTTAAAAATGTCCGGGAGTCAAAATGGAAGCGGGGTTAAAGGGGGGCACACCGCGCGCTCGCGGGGAGGTGCGCGCCCGCGGGGACGTGCGCGGTCGCGGGAGACTGAGCGCCCGCGGGGCTGCCGAGAGACGCGCGCCCGCGGGGGCTGCGCGCTCGCGGGGAGCCTGGGCCGAGAGCTCCCTCCCGCAGTCGCGGGAGGCGCGCGGTCGCGCGGGCTGGGCGATTTCCTCCATCTCTCTCTCAAGAAACTCTTCATCTTTTGGAGTAAATCCTTTCAACATCCACCATCAACAAAGATAACCACTATACCTCTCCTTCATGGGGATTAAACACCCATTTCTTGTTGTTTTGGAAACTAGAGTTTGATATCCAAAATTAGGGTTTCCACTTTTATTGATCCTCTTGCCTTGATATCTTAAACATATGGTTTATTTACCTCCTTGAGGCTATATGTGAAGTTATATCGAATTCCTATGGTTCATTATTGCTAGGGTTTGGATTTTTGCCATAATTACCCTTGATTTGTTGATAATTGTTTAGAGGTGTTGTGTTGGTTGTTTGGGGTTGATTTTCAATTATGTTAGAGCTCTAGGATGAAGGTGTTTGTTTTTGAAATGGTGAGTTTAAATAATTTAAATTGAGTTATGTTTTAGTGGTTTAAATGGATGCACGTAATGTGCTCGATTAAATGTTTCAAGGGGTTTTAATGAGTATCTTGAGTCCAAAATCACGTTGTGAGTTTGTATATCCACATTTGTGTATATGGATATGTTTAAAGACCTTAAAGCAAAGTATATCTTGAGTTGATCAAATTATGATTTAATTAAATAACTCGACGTCTAAAATGAAAAGAGAATTGAAAGGTGCTAGGTGACGTGTTCGGGCTTGAGGTGGACGACTTGTGCACGGCCAAGAAGTATTTCAAAGGTTGAGAAAGATTTGAAAGCATCTCGTGAGGTGGGGTAACTCTAAACTGTGAACACGTGTAAGGTTATAGTTACTGTTGTGCTTTGATTGTATATGTATGAAGGGTCTTCGGACCAGTGAATGAAAGAGATCCTTTGGGGTCGACAAAGAGACCCTTCGGGGCAAAGATCCTTTAGATCGAACATAGACCTGTTAATGTCCTCCCTGGGGGGTAGGATGTCTGCGGGCATCCCTACAAGAATAAAGATGTTCATTAACGGGGGCATCATGATGTTTAGACCCTACGGGGTTGAAACTAGTCTCCACAAAGTAATGAAAAGTCCATATGTTATATTTTCACTTGTGCAATTAGCTATAACTATTTACAGTGTTCCCCACTGAGTATGTTGTTAAATACTCACCCCATTCATTCAATGAATTTTCAGGTTGAGGAGTCGAGGCCGGAGTAGGAGCGTTGTGAACACAAGAGAGCCCCACAAGCTTGTGTTTAATTTTGCTTGCTCTTGAATATGCATATTATTAATATTATTACATTGTTCATCCTTTCTGCTTTATGATCAACGATTATTGGGGATGGGAATAGCCCGATCTTTTATAGTTATGCTATGTTTAACTTGTTATAACATGTCAATGATTTAAAGACGGGTCGATTGACCTAGGGGCCTACGTCGTGCAAATGTATGTCGATGAATCCCTAAATTTGTTGATGGTTATGTTAGGGTGCTAGACGGGCAGGTCGTCTAAGACCTATGAGCCCGATAGGTTAGGTGACTGTATGAATGATGTGGATGGGTTTATTCTATGCTTCCGTTAAATACGATGTTGTGTGACATGGTAGATTATGATAGGTGGCATGTTATAATTGTGGAAGGAAATTTTATATTCGGAGTTATGATGTTATACCTCATTATGCTATTTGACCCTAGCTTCTGCCCAATTTATTATGAGAATGCAAATACATGTAAATGAATTATTGTTAAGTGACGTGGCCAAACGGAGTAGTTTGGGACGTTATAAGTATGCTGAGTGACGTGGCCAAACGGAGTAGTTTGGACGTTACAAATTGGTATCAGAGCGGGTCTACGCTCCTGTAGACTCATTTCTGTATGTGTTTGATTTATGAATGAGAAATGTGGGTGGTTGTTCACAACGGCTACTCGGCTTGACTCTGATCCTAAGGTATGTACCTTTTTAAAGGTTTTTCAAGTATGATTAATGTGAATGGGGGTGTATGAATAGAGTGTGTCGGGAAAGAAGTTAAAGAAGTTTAAGAGTTGAATAAATCGTGATAGCATGATAAAAAAATGAATGGTCCGAAGTTGGACAAAAGAAAAGAAATGAATGGTCCGAAGTTGGACAATATAGATGAATGAAATGTATCTGTTGTCACGATCAACTATGATGTTTTAAATTCCCAATACACGCTTTAAAGAAATGAAATCTTGGAAGTTGTGTGCTTTCTTGATTATGAAATGATGAAAAGTGCTTTAGTAGTCCTCGAATTAGCCTTAAGATGACATAAACCCTATGAGCTTGGTGTTCCATGCAAGGATAGTTGTGAATTGTTAGGAATCAGTATTCCTTTGGGAAAGAGAGTTTCTTCTAGTAAGATGGCGTATGGCCTGAAGCTATAAATCAATAATAGAGTGCTGAGAGCAGACCTTCATGTCTTTGAGGTGCGTGATTTCGACGTAATCCTAGGTATGGATTGGTTAAGTAGGAATCATGCCACGATTCGATGTCATGATCGTGAGGTCGAATTTAATTTTCCGAACGAGCCTAAGCCAATCTTCTATGGCGCTAGAACGAGATCAACGCAGAGACTCATCACAGCAATGAAGGCAATGAAGTTGTTGAAGAAGAGAAGATGCCAGGAATTTCTCGTTAGCATAGTGGAGTCAAGGTCCACCAAGGTCCAAGGGTTAGACGTGCCAGTGGTGAATGAATTTCCCGATGTATTTCCAAAAGAGTTGCAAGAGCTCAAAGTTCAATTTCAAGAGTTACTCGATAACAAACTTAATCCGACCAAGTGTTTCACCATGGGGAGCACCTGTGATATTCGTGAAGAAAAAGGATGGATCGATGCGGATGTGCATTGATTATAGAGAGTTGAACCGGTTGACGATCAAGAACAAGAATCCGCTGCCAAGAATCGAAGATTTGTTTGATCAACTAAAGGGAGTCAGTGTGTTTTCGAAGATCGATTTGGAATCCGGCTATCATCAATTGAAGATCAAGGAGAGTGACATCCCAAAGCCGGCATTAGAACGCGTTATGGGAAATATGAGTTCACGGTGGTGCCTTTCGGATTGTCCAATGTGCCTGGAGTCTTCATGGACTTGAAGAATCGAGTGTTTCCATCCGTACCTCGACCAGTTTGTAATAGTTCTCATCAACGACATCTTGATTTAATCAAGAAGCAAGGAGCAATATGTTGAGCATCTCAGAATCATATTGGAGACGCTAAGGAAAGAAGAGTTTTATGCAAAATTTTCAAAATGCGAGTTTTAGTTGGAACGGATGGCATTCCTTGGCCACGTGGTGACATCAAATGGAATCGAAGTAGGTTCGTCGAAGGTGGAAGCTGTTAGCAATTGGAAGACACCATCAAATGTTAACGATGTCCGAAGCTTCTTAGGACTAGCGGGTTACTATAGAAGATTTATCGAGGGGTTTTCCAAGATATCGAGTCCTTTGATAAGATTAACAAGGAAGGATGAGAAGTTCCAATGGAGTGAAAAGTGTGAGCAGAGTTTTCAAGAATTAAAGCGACGCCTCGTGTCAGCCCCAGTGTTGACTATTACTGATGGGACTAAAGGCTTTGTCATCTACAGTGACGCCTCGAAGCAAGGACTTGGTTGCGTTTGGATGCAACATGAAAAGGTAGTGGCGTACGCATCGAGACAGTGGAAGACAAACGAGTATAATTTTAATCCGACCATAAAAGCTTGAAGTGCCTCTTTATCCAGAAGGAGCTATCTTCCAACAAAGTAAGAACAATTGATCAAGGAGTTCGAGGAGATGAATCTCGAGGTGCTGGATCATTCCAACACCACTAAAGGGATCTTAGCAGCCTTAGTGGTTCAACCACTAATTCGTGATCGAGTTCGTGAAACACAAGTCGATGATTCTTTCTTATCCAAAATGAAGATTCATTTCCTTCGTCAATCATATATCCAAGGTCACATCACGTTCGATGTCTAAAGTTATCACTTGTTTCAAGCCTATTAGTAAAGATGAAAATTGTCGTCACGACTATAGCCAAGATAGTTTGAAGATATATCGGTGTTCTTCCGGACATCCCGAAGATGTTGAAGTCAAGTTATTTTTAAGTCCAGAAAGATCCATAGATCAAGTCGCCTTGTCGTATCCTTTTCGATAAATAGGAAGTAATTCCCGGGATATCGCTTTCCGCAGCCAAGCGAAGCAATGTAAAGTCCAACCAACTTGTGCTATTCCATATCAACCTTGCCAAGAAGAAGGTACGTGATGCTCAAGAAAGAGAAGACCCAAAGAAAAAGATTGTTAAGAAGATAGACCTAGTAATCGGTAGGTTGAGAGTTTCAGTATGATAGAAGTTTTTGATTGAGTCTATTTATTTATCCTCATGTTAATATAATCGATTTGTTCATTCTCTTTTGGAATCAATTTGTCCTCTTGACAATTGAATCAATTTCCCTTCAATAGCTTCGCATCAATTGAAATTCTCTATTTGTACCATTTGAAATTCTTTGATTATATCCGCTGGGATAATTTACAATCTTTTGAATGATACTTCTTTGATCATCAAGAATCAGTAATAGCATTTCCTTGATAGGCTATGTTGTCGTCCTTGTGAAAATATTTTTGCACGGTTTTCAGTTGCTAACCATTGATTCATTCATATCTTTGTCATATGCAAGAACCCTTCAAGTTTATAAGTTCTCTAAAAAGGCAATGTTTTTGACATATGTAACCTAGTGTTATATCTCTTCCAATTTTTTTTAGGCTTGTTAAAGAATT
This sequence comes from Perilla frutescens, assembly GCA_026008535.1. NCBI lineage: Eukaryota > Viridiplantae > Streptophyta > Magnoliopsida > Lamiales > Lamiaceae > Perilla > Perilla frutescens. The sequence goes on from BRKX01000012.1 coordinate 40,420,248, forward strand.
GTTAAGCAAGATAAGCCCTCACTCTGAGGCATTCGTTTATTCTATTCCCACTTATAGAACTCAAGTGTGGACCTCAGAATAGAGTAGAGAGTATTTAGCAGTATTCCTTTTAGTCAAGGTTGGAGTAATAAGAGCTATTATTTCCTAGTAGGAAGTAGAATCGAAGTAAGTGCCAGATAGTATTCTCTAAAGTTTAAGATGCGCGTTTTCAAGAAGATTTCTCAGATCGTTGCGTTTAGAGGTGATCTAAGGAATGTCAGCATGTAAGTTTCAAGCGTGTAGTTAAAAGTCCAGACGTGCGATCGTTACGCCTACAAGCGATGGTGACCACCAACGGAAACCATGAAGTCAGACGACTGCTTAAAGGAAAAGAGACAATTGCGATGAGGAAGTTTAGAGTTAAGTTGCATGATAATTTAAGAAACGCATCGTGAGGTACGTCCCAAGAAGACGAATAAGTCGAACCTCAGGAAGTAAAGATAAACATAAAGCAAGTTTTCAACGTGATAGGACGTGCAAGGAACCATCGAAGTAAATGTCTGATTATTCAAGTTCGCTGAAGTTTCTCAAAGCTGTGATAAGTAAAGTCAGAAGCAAAGGTAAAGCCAAGCAAAATAAAAGAAGGATGGACACATTGAGACCACACATCCAGTGCTCAAGAAGTAAGTTTAAGCAAATTTTTCTTTTATTCCATTTCACGAATAATTTCTAGAGGTCCGCTCGAATGCAAGATAATAAGGAGCTCGAGTTAAGGGATGTTCGAGGGAGATTTCATAAGGAAGAAAAGATAGAAAATGCTCAAGATCTAAAGAAGATAAGAAAAGGAGTCAAGATAGTCCAAGATCGCCAGAAACCTTATGCCAACGTAAAGGGAAAAGATGTGAGCATTGAAAATTGGTGACAAGGTATTCTTGAAGATTACACCAATGAGAAGAGTGGTTAGATTTGGGAAGAAAGGTAAGTTGCAGCCACGTTATGTGGAACCGTTCAAGATTCTAGAGAAAATAGGTGAAGTTGCCTATCGCCTAGCACTACCTCCGGACTTGGCAGGTGTGCACCATGTTTTCCATGTGTTGTTGTTTAGACGATACGTGTTTGACCCTAGTCATGTCATTTCATATGACACAGTACAAGTTTCCCAAGATATGATGTATGAAGAAGTTACAATTGTTGTGATAGATAGAAGAGTTCATACACTTCAAAGCTCGAGGGATTTCCCTCAATAAAGGTGCAATGGAGTCGAAATGGACTCGAAGAGGACTTGGAAGAAAAATGTTAATTTTAGAGCTCAAGATCCAAAAATGTAACAGAAATGTTAGGCTAATTTCGAGGACGGAATTTTTAAAGGTTCGGGAGATTGTGATACCCCGTCCCTTTTTTCTAAATTATGAATTATAATTTTTAGAAAATGGTTTTGAAATTAATATTATTTGAATATTAATCATGTGAGTATGTTTGTATTATGCCGTTGATTTAATGCAGGTTGTTTTACTTGAGCCGATACGTCATAGCACAGTGATGTTATACTGAGTGTATAACACAGATTGAATTTAATACTAAAGTGTCGAGTTATATGATAATGAATGAATGTTATTGCATTGAATTTTGTTTGCCAAAACCTTGAACACCCTAACGCTGAGTTGAGGAGTAGAGGCCGGAGTAGGAGCGTTGTGAACACAAGAGAGCCCTACAAGCTTGTGTTTAATTTTGCTTGCTCTTGAATATGCATATTATTAATATTATTACATTGTTCATCCTTTCTGCTTTATGATCAACGATTATTGGGGATGGGAATAGCCTGATCTTTTATAGTTATGCTATGTTTAACTTGTTATAACATGTCAATGATTTAAAGGCGGGTCGATTGACCTAGGAGCCTACGTCGTGCAAATGTATGTCGAGGAATCCCTAAATTTTGTGATGGTTATGTTAGGGTGCTAGACGGGCGGGTCGTCTAAGACCTATGAGCCCGATAGGTTAGGTGACTGTATGAATGATGTGGATGGGTTTATTCTATGCTTCCGTTAAATACGATGTTGTGTGACATGGTAGATTATGATAGGTGGCATGTTATAATTGTGGAAGGAAATTTTATATTCGGAGTTATGATGTTATACCTCATTATGCTATTTGACCCTAGCTTCTGCTCAATTTATTATGAGAATGCAAATACATGTAAATGAATTCTTGTTAAGTGACGTGGCCAAACGGAGTAGTTTGGGACGTTATAAGTATGCTGAGTGACGTGGCCAAACGGAGTAGTTTGGGCGTTACATTTACGAATATGCTTTCTCCTTTAGTCCAGCCATTCCCCGTGTTTAAGATATAATATTCATTAATTAATTATGTCAGCCTCTGACAGCTATAATTAATTAACATCTAAAATCTTGAGTAGTACCACACAAGCTTTACTCATGTACGGAATAAATTCCACCTGCAGGGTTTCAACATGAACTTGTGTTTTCTCAAGAGAACATCATTAACCTGGCACACCAGGATATGGTGGTCATGCATATTGCTCGAGACATCATGTATACATTGTTATTACCCAAGATATCGAGTTTTATCGATGAAAAGATCTCACTCATTGATAAATCAAAGTAATAAACAACGCACACATATGTTCGCCAATATCACATGAGTTCAGAACCCGAACTCTGTGGATCTTTATTCTCTTAGTAACTGGGTCAGAGACAGAGAATAGTATCCTATCGTGATCTTCCTCAATACACTAACAAGTGTAATAGAATAATCAGTTAGTCAAGATAAACTAACTTATCAGATTATTCTATGGTGTACCGATGGTGTGTTCAGGACCGTCTAAGCCGTGAACTCTTTAATACATTACAAGGTTCTAATGATACGATCTTACCGTGTGACTCCCCACACCATATCATCTACAATGTAAGTATATGGAACATTGCTTAGAACAATTATAGAACATAATCTAAATGCAAATAGTGACTGCAATAACTTTCATTTCATATCATCATATAATCAGAAAAGTATACAAAGACAAGTTTTCCAGTATACAAAACTAACAATCTCCCACTTATACTTGAAGCATGTCTTTCAAGCATAATAACTAACTGGCTCACTCTCCAATCACAACTATCAACTCAAACTGCGCTTCCAGGTCTGCATCTCACTCCCATTTTACCATCAAAGGTCTTACACGGTAGGCTCTTCGTGAATGGATCAGCCAGGTTGTCCTCCCATGCAATCTTCACCACCGCCATGTTTTCTCTCTTAACGATCTCTCGTATAAGATAGTACTTTCTCTTTATGTATTTACTTGCCTTGTGGGCCCTGGGTTAGGCAAATCACAGTATATCGTCATAGTCTTAGGCAAATCAGAAACCACGCCCAAGCCAACTAGGAACCTGTGGAGACAGACAGCCTCTTTTGCAGTCTCAGAGGCAGCTACATACTCAACTTCCATGGTGGAATCCGCAATGCATTTCTGCTTAATGCTCATCCATGCGATGGGTACACCTCCTAATATAAACACATAGCCCGAGGTAGACTTACTCTGATCTTTGTTGGATTGAAAATCTTAGTCTGTGTAACCCAAAGCTACTAGACTATCAGAGCGAAAAACCAACATGTAATCCCGAGTCCTTTTAAGGTACTTGAGAATGTTTTTGACTGGAGTCCAGTGACCTTGTCTTGGGTTAGACTGATATCTGCTTACCATGCCAATGGCATAACATATATCAGGCCTAGTGCATAGCATAACATACATCAAACTTCCCACAGCCGAAGTATATGGTACTTTCTTCATTTCCTCTATCTCAGACTGTGTTTGGGGACACATTTCCTTAGATAGATGAATTCCATGCCTGTAAGGTATAAAACCTTTCATGAAATCTTGCATTCCAAATCTAGCTAGTACCGTATCGATATAAGTCGTCTGGGACAGACATAACATCCTTTTCTGGCGATCTCGAATGATCTTGATGCCAAGGACATGTTCGGCTTTACCCAGATCCTTCATATCGAACTGCTCGGACAGCCACACCCTAATGTTCGACAACACCCTCTTTATTATTTTCAATAAGGAAGATGTCATCAACATAAAGTATGAGGAATGCCACCACGTTTCTATCACATTGCTTGTACACACAGCTCTCATCCGGACTTTGCACGAATCCATATGACTGGATAACCTCGTCAAAATCGGATGTTCCAAGATCTCGATGCCTGCTTAAGTCCATAAATGTATCTCTTAAGCTTACACACCAAGTGCTCTTCGCCTTTAGCAATGAATCCCTCTGGTTGTTTCATGTGGATGTTCTCTTCAAGACTTCCAGTTAGGAAAGCTGTCTTGACATCCATTTGCCAGATCTCATAATCCAAATGAGTGGCAATAGACAAGAGAATCCGGATTGATTTAAGCATGGCTACCGGCGAAAAAGTTTCCTCATAATTGATCCCTTCTTTATGAGTATACCCTTTTACCATCAATCTTGCCTTGAAGGTTTCAACCTTCCCATCAGATCCTCTCTTGCGCTTGTAGACCCACTTATAGCCAATGGGTTTTACTCCATCTTATGGTTCTACAAGATCCCAGACTTGATTGTGATCCATATTTCCAATCTCAGACTCCAATTCATTGAGACCCTCTAGGAAATCTGAAGCCTCTCCCAGACCAATGAATCTATCAAGTTGGTGTACAACCCTCCCAATGCGACGAGGCAGTTCCTGTACTTCTATGACATGCTGTGTAATGTTCAGTGGTTCCTCTTCTTGTATAACTGGTGTAGGATTCGATCCTCCCCTTAACTCCTCAAGGATGATTTGACTCCTTGGTTTGTGATTTATGACATAGCCTTTCTTTAAGAATCGAGCATTAGTGCTAACAATGATCTTCTGATCCTTAGGACTATAAAATAAACCACATTTCGTTCCTCTAGGATATCCAACGAACAGCGTTACATCAGTACGAGGAGCAAGCTTATCAGCTTCCTTGTCCAACACGTGTGCTAGGCTACCCCAAATCCGAATATGGTTCAAACTAGGCTTTCGTCCAGTCCATAGTTCTGTGGGTATAGCAGGAACTGATTTCGATGGAACCAAGTTAAGAATATAGGATCCCGTTTCTAGGGCGTATCCCCAGAATGAAATGGGCAACTCAGAATAACTCATTATCCATCTAACTATCTCTAATACGATTCCTTCTTTCCTCCTTGCCATTCTCTGTCATGTAATCCCTAAATTCGCTTGAGAGGTACTCACCACCACGATCAAAATGTAGTGACTTGATACTTCTGCATATTCGTTTCTCCGCTTTCGCTTTAAACTCTTTGAATTTCTCAAAGCATTCAGACTTGCGACGTAACAGGTAGATATAACTGTATCTAGAGTAATCATTAATGAGAGTGATGAAATACTCGAACCCTCCTCGAGCTTGAATCGATATAGGGCCGCACAAGTCATAGTGAATCAAATCTAATAGCCCTTCGGATCTATTTCCTTTTGACTGGAAAGGATGCTTGGTCATTTTACCTTCCAAATAGGATTCACACAAAGGAAACGATTCATGTACTAAAGAAGACAATGGTCCATCTGTTGGGGTTTTTTCGAATTAAACCACCGCAGGATCATTTGGTTGTTCGTTAATCCGTGTTCATGCAAATCATAATTTTATGTAACATGAATGTTTATCACAGTCTATACAAAAAGCATGCAAAGCAGATTCGAATCTAATAAAGCGGAAGACATAGAAACGAATCTACTTACAAATCGATAGACGGTCTATGGACAAGATTAAAGATCTAATCTTGCTGTTGAATGAACACTGTATGGCGCCACCTAACACCTCAAAAATTCGAGCACCACAGATTCTACTCCAAGATCTTCTGTTGTATTCCCGGACTGTATCTAGATTCAGAGTGGGCTGAAATCTACTACATAGAATTGTGAAATCTGTGGATAACTTTGAGAGACTAAGAGGGGCTGATTTCCTATGAATAATTCATGAAAATTTCGTGCCCCCCCTCCCCTTATATATAGGGAGAGGTGAAATTTCATGTTCCAGCCCTATTGGGCTGGGCCTCTATCTCAAGTTCAATATCCAGTCCACTTTCAGTCAATTGGGCTACAATAGGAATCTAGAAGAATATTAAATTGGCCCACTAATTTATTTAATATCCAATATCTAATAAACCTAGGATATAATTAAATAAATTAAGTTTTACTTTTATTCCACTAAAGAAGCAAAACTGACCTACCAATTTAATACATATTTACGAATATGCTTTCTCCTTTAGTCCAGCCATTCCCCGTGTTTAAGATATAAAGTTCATTAATTAATTATGTAAGCCTCTGACAGCTATAATTAATTAACATCTAAAACCTTGAGTAGTACCACACAAGCTTTATTCATGTACAGAATAAATTTCACCTGCAGGGTTTCAACATGAACTTGTGCTTCCTCAAGAGAACATCATCAACCTAGCGCACCAGGACACAGTGCTCATGCATACTGCTCGAGACATCATGTATACGTTGTTATTACCCAAGATATCGAATTCGATCTACGAAAAGATCTCACCCATTGATAAATCAAAGTAATAAACAACACACACATATGCTCGCCAATATCACATGAGTTCAGAACCCGAACTCTGTGGATCTTTATTCTCTCAGTAACTGGGTCAGAGACAGAGAATAGTATCTTATCGTGATCCTCCTCAATACACTAACTAGTGTACTAGAATAATCAGTTAGCCAAGATAAACTAACTTATCAGATTATTCTACGGTGTACCGATGGTGTGTTCAGGACCATCTAAGCCGTGAGCTCTTTAATACATTACAAGGTTCTAATGATATGATCTTACCGTGTGACTCCCCACACCATATGATCTACAATGTAAGTATATGGAACATTGCATAATACAATTATAGAACATAATCTAAATGCAAACAGTGACTGCAATAACTTTCATTTCATATCATCATATCATCAGAAAAGTATACAAAGACAAGTCTTCCAGTATACAAAACTAACAATCTCCCACTTATACTTGAAGCATGTCTTTCAAGCATAATAACTAACTGGCAAACTCTCCATTCTAAAACTATCAACTCAAACTGCACTACCGGGTCTGCATCTCACTCCCATTTTCTTCACGTGACCATCAAAGGTCTTAGCCGTCAGGCTCTTCGTGAATGGATCAGCCAGGATGTCCTCAGATACCATCTTGACCACCGCCACGTCTCCTCTCTTAACGATTTCTCGTATAAGATGCTACTTTCTCTCTATGTGTTTACTTGCCTTGTGGGCTCTGGGTTCCTTCGAATTTGCCACTGCACCAGAGTTATCACAGTATATCGTGATAGTCTTAGGCAAATCAGGAACCACGCCCAAGCCCACTAGGAACCCGCGGAGCTAGACAGCCTCTTTTGCAGCCTCAGAGGCAGCTACATACTCAGCTTCCATGGTGGAATCCGCAATGCATTTCTGCTTAATGCTCCTCCATGCGATGGCTCCACCTCTTAATGTAAACACATAGCCCGAGGTAGACTTACTCTGATCTTTGTCGGATTGAAAATCTGAGTCCGTGTAACCCAAAGGTACTAGACTATTAGAGCGGAAAACCAACATGTAGTCTCGAGTGCGTTTAAGGTACTTGAGAATGTTTTTGACCGCAGTCTAGTGACCTTGTCCAGGGTTAGACTGATATCTGCTTATCATGCCAACGACATAGCATATATCAGGCCTAGTGCATAGCATAACATACATCAAACTTCCCACAGCCGAAGCATATGGTACTTTCTTCATTTCCTCTATCTCAGACTGTGTTTGGGGACACATTTCCTTGGATAGATGAATTCCATGCCTGTAAGGTATAAAACCTTTCTTAGAATCTTGCATGCCAAATCTAGCTAGCACTGTATCGATATAAGTCGCCTGGGACAGACATAACATCATTTTCTGGCGATCACGAATGATCTTGATGCCAAGGACATGTCCGGCTTCACCCAGATCCTTCATATCGAACTGCTCGGACAACCACACCCTAATGTTTGACAATGCCTTTTTACTGTTTCCAATAAGCAAGATGTCATCAACATAAAGTACGAGGAATGCCACCACGTTTCCGTCACATTTCTTGTACACACAGCTCTCATCCAGACTTTGCATGAATCCATATAACTGGATAACCTCGTCAAATCGGATGTTCCAAGACCTTGATGCCTGCTTAACTCCATAAATGGATCTCTTAAACTTACACACCAAGTGCTCTTGTCCTTTAGCAATGAATTCCTCTGGTTGTTTCATGTGAATGTTTTCCTCAAGACTTCCGTTTAGGAAAGCCGTCTTGACATCCATCTGCCAGATCTCATAATCCAAATGAGCGGCAATAGACAAGAGAATCCGGATTGACTTAAGCATGGCTACCGGCGAAAAGGTTTCCTCATAATCGATTCCTTCTTTCTGAGTATACCCTTTTGCCACCAATCTAGCTTTGAAGGTTTCAACCTTCCCATCAGATCCTCTCTTGCGCTTGTAGACCCACTTACAGCCAATGGGTTTTACCCCATCTAGTGGTTCTACAAGTTCCCAGACTTGATTGTGATCCATAGATCCAATCTCAGACTCCATTGATGTTTTCCAGGAATCTGCATCTTTATCTCGAATTGCCTCGTCATAGGTCCTGGGATCTAATTCATTGAGACCCTTTGGGAAATCTGAAGCCTCTCCCAGACCAATGAATCTATCAGGTGGCGTACAACCCTCCCACTGCGACGAGGCAGTTCCTGTACTTCTATGACACGTTGTGCAGTGTTTGGTGGTTCCTCTTCTTGTACAACTGGTGTAGGATTCGATCCATCCCTTAAATCCTCAAGGATGATGTGACTCATTGGTTTGTGGTTTATGACATAGTCTTCTTCTAAGAATCGAGCATTGGTGCTAACAATGATCTTTTGATCCTTAGGACTATAAAACAAACCACCTTTCGTTCCTCAAGGATATCCAACGAACAGCCTTACATCAGTACGAGGAGCTAGCTTATCAGCTTCCTTGTCCAACACGTGTGCTGGGCTACCCCAAATCCGAATATGGTTCAAACTGGGCTTTCGTCCAGTCCATAGTTCTGTGGGTGTAGCAGGAACTGATTTCGATGGAACCAAGTTAAGAATATAAGCTGCTATTTCCAGGGCATATACCCAGAACGAAATAGGTAACTTAGAATAACTCATCATCGATCTAACCATCTCTAACAATGTACGATTCCTTCTTTCCGCCACGCCATTCTGCTATGGCGTTCCAGGCGTAATCAACTGGGATGTAATCCAACTCTCTGCCATGTAATCCCTAAATTCACTTGAGAGGTACTCGCCACCATGATCAGAACGTAGTGACTTGATACGTCTGCCTATTCGTTTCTCCTCTTCCGCCTTAAACTCTTTGAATTTCCCAAAGCATTCAGACTTGCGACGTAACAGGTAGATATAATCGTATCTAGAGTAATCATCAATGAGAGTGATGAAATACTCAAACCCTCCTCGAGCTTGAACTGACATAGGGCCGCATAGGTCAGAGTAAATCAAATCTAATAGCCCTTCGGATCTATTTCCTTTTGACTGGAAAGGACGCTTGGTCATTTTACCTTCCAAACAGGATTCACACAAAGGAAATGATTCCAGTACCAAAGAAGACAATGGTCCATCATTTACAAGCCTTTGTATCCTCTTAAGGTTAATATGACCTAGCCTTAGATGCCAAAGATAGGTTTGATTTAATTCCGAAGGTTCTTTTCTCTTGTTAGGGTTTGTGATCGATGTATTCAACAGTTGTCTTTGCGTAGTGTTTTCAGTTTGTTTAAGAAAGTATGAGTGTCCATCCAATGTGCCAGAACAGATAAAATGTTTACCACTAAAGATAACTACTTTGTTATCAAAAGAAACAGAATATCCATCCATAATCAATTTAGAAACTGAAATCAAGCTTCGCCTAAAACCGGGCACATAAAGGCAATCTTTCAAAACCAAAGTTCTATCACTACTGAAAGGTAAAACAACGTCTCCCACTGCAACAGCCACCACTCTCGTAGCATTGCCCATGTAGACGGTGATCTCGTCCTCACTCAGCTGTCTTTTTACCAGGAACCCCTGTAAAGACATGCAAACATGATCAGTAGCTCCAGTATCTACTACCCATGACTGGGTAGAACAAGTTGCTAAACATGTTTCCACAACCAGAGTGTGAGATGTACCTCTCTTCTTCTTCTTGTTAGGACACGCCGCCTTCCAGTGACCTGGTTGGCCGCACTTGAAGCACTTAGTCTTTGACTTGAATTCCTTAGGAGGAATCTTTGCCTTTGGCTTCTTCACCTTAGGCGCCTCATCTGCAGCCTTCTTAGGTGCGTTTCTCTTCTTCCTTTTTCCACCAGAAGAAGACGCTCCTTTTTCAGCTATGTGGGCCTCAGGATTGCTCTTTTGGAGCAATTCAGCCGCCTGAAGATCTATGAGCAGTTCAGTCAGGCTGACATCCCTTTTAATCATGTTAAAATTCAGCCTGAACTGCTCAAACTTCGAACACAAGCTATGAAGAACAATGTCGGTTTGAGAGTCGCCATCTAGCTCTCCACCCAAGGTCTCGATCTCAGATAAATACCCCATCATCATGAGAACGTGATCCTTAATAGGTGTGGAGTCAGACATTCTCGCATCCATTAGCTTCTTCATTGCCAAATGGCGTGCCGAGCGGTTCTGATGACCGAATAGCTGCCTAAGGTTGTAGATGATATCATAAGCGGTTTTCATAGGCTCATGCTGATGTTGCAACACACTTGACATAGATGCCAAGATGTAACAGTGCGCTATCTCATTAGACCTAAGCCACTTATCATATGCAACCTTTTGGGCTTCGTCAGAACCCTCATCTGGCGTCTGAGGACAAACCTCTTCAAGAACAAACTTGTGTCCCTCAGCAACAAGAACTAAGTTAAGGTTACGAATCCAGTCATTGTAGTTTTCACCGACAAGTTTGTTTTCTTTAAGGATTGAGGACAGATTGGAGAGTGCCATTGATGATATGAAATAACTGAAATTAAACATGCAGTACAGTCACATAACAAGTTTAGGATAAACAGTATATAATTGAAAACCTCATAAAAATTATATACTTTTCCACCGACACTTTAAATTACATCTAAGTGTGCACACCATTATCTTCGCACCAAGATCACTACTCGAATTTAACCGCTCCAGATGGAGGAGTCAGTTAGTCCTAATAGTGTTCTACAGCTATCCTTTTAGGAGATTTAATTTCTAGAGAAATCTGTGATATGACACATCCGATATGGAGGAAGACCGATGTCAACGCGCATGCCCATCACTTCTCAATTAAACCAGATATTAATGGAGACCGTATGAGATTTCTACATACTTTGGTATAAATCTCTCCCACTTAGTTATTTATGTTTGAGGTTTCATTTTATCCCATTATCGAACATGCAAACATCACATAAAATGATAAACATCGATTGCATGATTCAACATAATAAGCAACAGTAATATTCCAACTATCATGGCTTATATCTCATGTTGATTGATGAGATAAAACTGGAAAGTCAGCTCCGGAACAGCTAGGAACCGCCGCCCCTTCACCGCACCTCGCCGAAAATCCTAGCTCCATTTAGGGTTTCGGGACGTGAACCGGTGAACCTTCCTTTTTGTTGCTGAACCACTTTCCTTCTTTTGAGTTGATCTCCGATCTTTATTCAATACAAACTATCTATTCCAAAAGGAAAAATCTAATATTGCTAGAATAAAAATTACAATTCAAAAACTCGGTCTAACAGCTTTATATCTATTACGTTAAACCAACGTAAAATAAAACCTAGACCTAATCCATGGATTTTCTCATGGATTAAAATCACGTAGCCAAACCGGCATACGGCCAACATTCATTCAACATAAACATACATCACATAAAATAAAGGAGCCATGATAGTTGGTAAACCTGCAAACAAACACAGTCTACAAAACCAACAATCATGTATTATATGATCCACAAAAAATAACATATGATATTTATGCATGAATATTAAATAATAATCGAATTTTACAATTAATTAAATTAATTAATTCGATATTATCCACAAGATAAAAATTGGAAATTAAAATAACTATCCACCAATTTTAAACTTATATATTTTGAAAATAATTACAAAAGAAATCTGGAAATTATTAATAATTATCTCCCAAATTTATTTAATATTTTCAAGCCACCCTAATTAAATAATAATCGGATATATTGATATAAATCAAAAGTCTAATCCAAATATTATCCATAAGAATCTAAATCTTCAAGGATAAAGTTTGGAGATTTGATTCCAATCCAAAATCTTCCAAAACTTATCCAAATTTAAAATCTTATCACAATTGGATTTTGATAATTATTTGTATATATCCAAAAAATACCTTATCCAATTTTAATCCATAAATTTCGAAAATCACAAGAATAATAAATCTGAAAATTTGATCCACTTCAAATTCTTCCAAATTTAAAATTCTATTTTCAAATCTATCTAGATTAAAATTAGGTAAATTAAGATATACATCAAATAATATCAAATCTAAATCCAACACATCCAAAATTTTCGATCCACATTAATTAATAAATCTAGAAATTTGATTTTCATCAAAATCTTCTCCAAATTAATTTATTAAAATCGAAAATTACACTATATTTCACATTTGGAAATTTTGACATTAATCAAATAACTATTCCAAATAATATAGCTATAGGTTTCGAAATTTTCAAGAATAAAAATCTGCAAATTTTGATCCATTCCAAAATTACCAAATTTAAAATTCTAATTTCAAACCTATCTAGATTAGAATTAGGCAATCTTTGATATACATCAAAAAATCACCAAATCCAATTCTAATCAACAAAAAATTCGAACCATACCACAAACAAATCTGGAAATTTTGATTTTGATCAAAAATCTATCCAAATTTATTTCCTAGGTATCGAAAATTTCAACACACAAATTAGGGAATTTTTAACACATCAAATTCGAAAATTTGATCTCCAAATTTTCGACCCCTATGAGAATTAAATCTGGAAATTTGAAGAACATCAAATATCATCCCAAATTTAATCCATAGTGACCGAAAATTCTAGTGCCATCAAAACTAGAATTCTTGATTTTTACATCTCAAATTCTTCCAAGTTTTGAATACCATAAAATCGAAATACATAGCCAATTAAATCTGAAAATTTAAACACCATAAATTTATCAACAAATTTAATCATGCAATTCGAATTTATGCCCGGATTAATCCTAGAACAATGCCAAAACCCGCTCTGATACCAGTTGTTGGGGTTTTTTCGAATTAAACCACCGCAGGATCATTTGGTTGTTCGTTAATCCGTGTTCATGCAAATCATAATTTTATGTAACATGCATGTTTATCACAGTCTATACAAAAAGCATGCAAAGCATATTCGAATCTAATAAAGCGGAAGACATAGAAACGAATCTACTTACAAATCGATAGACGGTCTATGGACAAGATTAAAGATCTAATCTTGCTGTTGAATGAACACTGTATGGTGCCACCTAACACCTCAAAAATTTGAGCACCATAGATTCTACTCCAAGATCTTCTGTTGTATTCCCGGACTGTATCTAGATTCAGAGTGGGCTGAAATCTACTAGATAGAATTGTGAAATCTGTAGATAACTTTGAGAGACTAAGAGGGGCTGATTTCCTATGAATAATTCATGAAAATTTCGTGCCCCCCCTCCCCTTATATATAGGGAGAGGCGAAATTTCATGTTCCAGCCCTATTGGGCTGGGCCTCTATCTCAAGTTCAATATCCAGTCCACTTTCAGTCAATTGGGCTACAACAGGGATCTAGAAGAATATTAAATTGGCCCACTAATTTATTTAATATCCAATATCCAATAAACCTAAGATATAATTAAATAAATTAAGTTTTACTTTTATTCCACTAAAGAAGCAAAACTGACCTACCAATTTAATACATATTTACGAATATGCTTTCTCCTTTAGTCCAACCATTCCCCGTGTTTAAGATATAATGTTCATTAATTAATTATGTAAGCCTCTGACAGCTAAAATTAATTAACATCTAAAACCTTGAGTAGTACCACACAAGCTTTATTCATGTACGGAATAAATTCCACCTGCAGGGTTTCAACATGAACTTGTGCTTCCTCAAGAGAACATCATCAACCTGGCGCACCAGGACACAGTGCTCATGCATACTGCTCGAGACATCATGTATACATTGTTATTACCCAAGATATCGAATTCGATCTACGAAAAGATCTCACCCATTGATAAATCAAAGTAATAAACAACACACACATATGCTCGCCAATATCACATGAGTTCAGAACCCGAACTCTGTGGATCTTTATTCTCTCAGTAACTGGGTCAGAGACAGAGAATAGTATCTTATTGTGATCCTCCTCAATACACTAACCAGTGTACTAGAATAATCAGTTAGCCAAGATAAACTAACTTATTAGATTATTCTACGGTGTACCGATGGTGTGTTCAGGACCATCTAAGCCGTGAGCTCTTTAATACATTACAAGGTTCTAATGATACGATCTTACCGTGTGACTCCCCACACCATATCATCTACAATGTAAGTATATGGAACATTACATAAAACAATTATAGAACATAATCTAAATGCAAACAGTGACTGCAATAACTTTCATTTCATATCATCATATCATCAGAAAAGTATACAAAGACAAGTCTTCCAGTATACAAAACTAACACCATCGTTTACAAGCCTTTGTATCCTCTTATGGTTAATATGACCTTGCCTTAGATGCCAAATATAGGTTTGATTCAATTCCGAATGTTCTTTTCTCTTGTTAGGGTTTATGATCGATTTATTCAACAGTTGTCTTTGCGTAGTGTTTTCAATTGGTTTAAGAAAGTATAAGTGTCCATCTAATGTGCCAAAACAGATAAAGTGTTTACCACTAAAGATAACTACTTTGTTATCAAAAGAAATATAATATCCATCCATAAATAATTTAGAAACTGAAACCAAGTTTCGCCTAAAACCAGGCACATAAAGACAATCTTTCAAAACCAAAGTTCTATCACTACTGAAAGGTAAAACAACGTCTCCCACTACAACAACCGCCACTCTCGTAGCATTGCCCATGTAGACGGTGATCTCATCCTCACTCAGCTGTCTTTTTACCAGGAACCCCTGTAAAGACATGCAAACATGATCAGTAGCTCCAGTATCTACTACCCATGACTGGGTAGAACAAGTTGCTAAACATGTTACCATAAACAGAGTGTGAGATGTACCTCTCTTCTTCTTCTTGTTAGGACACGCCGCCTTCCAGTGACCTAGTTGGCCGCACTTGAAGCACTTAGTCTTCGATTTGAACTCCTCATGGGGAATCTTTGCCTTTGGCTTCTTTGCCTTAGGCACCTCATCTGCAGCCTTCTTAAGTGCGTTTCTCTTCTTCCTTTTTTCACCAGAAGAAAACGCTCATTTTTCAGTTATGTGGGCCTTAGGATTGCTCTTTTGGAACAATTCAGCCACCTGAAGATCTATGAGCAGTTCAGTCAGGCTGACATCCCTTTTAATAATGTTAAAATTCAGCCTGAATTGCTCAAAATTCGAGGACAAGCTATGAAAAACAATGTCGATTTGAGAATTGCCATCTAGCTCTCCACCCAAGGTCTTGATCTCAGATAAATACCCCATCATCTTAAGAACGTGATCCTTAATAGGTGTGGAGTCAGACATTCTCGCATCCATTAATTTCTTCATTGTCAAATGGCGTGCGGAGCGGTTCTGATGACCGAATAGCTGCCTAAGGTTGTACATGATATCATAAGCAGTTTTCATAAGCTCTTGCTGATGTTGCAACACACTTGACATAGATGCCAAGATGTAACAGCGTGCTATCTTATTAGACCTAACCCACTTATCATATGCAAACTTGTGTCCCTCAGCAACAAGAACTAAGTTAAGGTTACGAAGCCAGTCATTGTAGTTTTTACCGACAAGTTTGTTTTTTCTTTGAGGATTGAGGACAGATTGGAGAGTGCCATTGATGATATGAAATAACTAAAATTAAAACATGTAGTATAGTCACAAAACACGTTTAGGATAAATAGTATATAATCGAACACCTCATAAAAATTATATACTTTTCCACCGACACTTTAAAACCGTCTTTCATAAGCCACGATAGTGTGGACGTTTATAAAATCTATTTTTAAATAGGTTAAACCTTTAATTTGCCTCCAGTTGAGTTTCCTTACAACAAGCAAATTAATAGCCGGATAATAAATACGGTCATATAATCATCTAACTGATAAGCCACGATCATGTGGACGTTTATCAGTAAATTACATCTAAGTGTGCATACCATTATCTTCAGACCAAGAGCACTATTCGAATTTAACCGCTCCAGATGGAGGAGTCAGTTAGTTCTGAGAATGTTCTACAGCTATCCATTTAGGAGATATAATTTCTAGAGAAATCTGTGATATAACACATCCGATATGGAGGAAGACCGATGTCAACGCGCATGCTATTCACTTCTCAATTAAACCAGATTTTAATGGAGACCGTATGAGATTTCTACATACTTTGGTATGAATCTCTCCCACTTAGTTATTTATGTTTGAGGTTTCTTTTTATCCCATTATCAAACATGCAAACATCACATAAAATGATAAACATCCATTGCACGCTTCAACATAATAAGCAACAGTAATATTCCAACTATCATGGCTTATATCTCATGTTGATTGATGAGATAAAACTGGAAAGTCAGCTCCGGAAAAAGGCTTGGCCGCCTCCCCCTTCACCGCGCCTCGCTGAAAACCCTAGCTCCATTTTAGGGTTTCGGGACGTGAACCGGTGAATCTTCCCTTTTGGTGCTGAACCACTTTCCTTCTTTGAGTTGATCTCCGATCTTTATTCAATACAGACTATCTATTCCAAAAGGAAAATTCTAATATTGCTAGAATAAAACTTACAACTCAAAAACCTGGTCTAACAGCTTTATATCTATTACATTAAAACAACGTAAAATAAAACCTGGACCTAATCCATGAATTTTCTCATGGATTAAAATAACGTAGCCAAACCGGCATATGGCCAACATTCATTCAACATAAACATACTTTACATAAAATAAAGGAGCCGTGATAGTTGGTAAACCAGTAAACAAACACAGTCTACAAATCCAACAATCATATATTATATGATCCACATAAAATAACATATGATATCTATGCATAAATATTAAATAATAATTGAATTTAACAATTAATTAAATCAATTAATTCAATATTATCCACAAGATAAAAATTGGAAATTAAAATAATTATCCACCAATTTAAATCTTGTTAAATTTCGAAAATATCACTTAAATAAATCTGAAAATTATTTATAATTATCCACCAAATTTATTTAATATTTTCAAACCACCCTAATTTAATAATAATTGGATATCTTGATATAAATCAAAAATCTAATCCAAACATTATCCATAAGAATCTAAATCTTCAAGGATAAAGTTTGGAGATTTGATTCCAATCCAAAATCTTCCAAAACTTATCAAAATTTAAAATCTTATCACAATTGGATTTTGATAATTATTTGTATATATCCAAAAATCACCTTATCCAATTTAAATCACATAGATTTTCAAAAATAACCAAATAATAAATCTAAAAATTTGATCCACTTCAAATGCTTCAAAATTTAAAATTCTATTTTCAAATCTATCTAGATTAAAATTAGATAAATTAAGATATACATCAAATAATATCAAATCTTAATCCAATACACCAAATTTTCGAAACACGTCATTAAATAAATCTGAAAATTTTATTTTGATCAAAATCTATTCCAAATTAATTTAATAATTTTCGAAAATTACACTATATTTCACATTTGGAAATTTTGGCATTAATCAAAAAACTATTCCAAATAATATAGTATAGTTTTCAAAATTTTCAAGAATTAACAATCTGGAAAGTTTGATCCACTTCAAAAATTACCAAATTTAAAATTCTAATTTCAAACCTATCTAGATTAGAATTAGGCAACTTTTGATAAACACCAAAAATTACCTATCCTTTTTCTAATCACCTAAATTTTTGAAACCCATCCAAAATAAATCTGAAAATTTTGATCTTGATCAAAAATCCATCCAAATTTAATTCTAGGTATCGAAAATTTAATCAACAAATTAGGGAATTTTTAAACAATAATTTTTGAAAAAATTGTATTGCAAATTTTCGAAAACCATGAAGAAAAAATATGGAAATTTGAAGAACATCAAATATCATCCCAAATTCATATCATGGTGGCCGAAAATTCTATGAACATCAAAACTAAAATTTTCGAATTGATCAAAAATTTATCCAAGTTTTGAACACCATAAAAATGGAAATACATAGCCAATTAAATTTGAAAATTTAAACACCATAAATTCATCATCAAATTTAATTATGTAATTCGAATTCATGTTTGGATTAATCCTAGAACAGTGCTAAAATCCTCTTTGATACCAGTTGTTTGGGTTTTTTTGAATTAAACTACCGCAAGATCATTTGGTTGTTCATTAATCCGCATTCATGCAAATCATAATTTTATGTCACATGCATGTTTATCACAGTCTAATAGAAAAAGCAGGCAGAGCAGATTCGAATCTAATAAAGCGGAAGACATAGAAACGAATCTACTTACAAATCGATAGACAGTCTGTGGAAAAGATTAAAGATCTAATCTCGCTGTTGAATAAACACTGTAGTTGACGCTACCTAACTCAAAATCGACCACCACTGTATTCCACTCCAAGATCTTCTGTTGTATTCCCAGACTATATCTAAATTCAGAGTCGGCTGAAATCTACTAGATAGGATTGTGAAATCGGTGGATAACTTTGAGAGACAAAGAGGGGCTGAATTCTAATGTGTAATTTTCGAACCCCCCCTTCTCTATATATAGGGGAGGGGGCGAAAATTCCTTCTCCAAACCCTACTGCGTTTGGGCCTCTATCTCAAGTTCAATATCCAGTCCACTAACAGTTTATTGGGCTACAACAAGGATCTAGAAGAATATTAAATTGGCCCACTAATTTATTTAATATCCAATATCCAATAAACTTAGGATATAATTAAATAAATTAAGTTTTACTTTTATTCTATTAAAGATGTAAAACTGACCTACCAATTTAATACATATTTGTGAATATGCTTTCTCCTTTAGTCCAGCCATTCCCCGTGTTTAAGATATAATCTTCATTAATTAATTATGTCAGCCTCTGACAGCTATAATTAATTAACATCTAAAACCTTGACTAGTACCACACAAGCTTTACTCATGTACGGAATAAATTCCACCTGCAGGGTTTCAACATGAACTTGTGTTTCCTCAAGAGAACATCATCAACCTGGCGCACCAGGATACGGTGCTCATGCATACTGTTCGACACATCATGTATACATTGTTATTACCCAAGATATCGAGTTTGATCGATGAAAAGATCTCACTCATTGATAAATCAAAGTAATAAACAACGCACACATATGTTCCCAATATCACATGAGTTCAGAACCCGAACTCTGTGGATCTTTTATTCTCTCAGTAACTGGGTCAGCGATAGAGAATAGTATCCTATCGTAATCCTCCTCAATATACTAACAAGTGTACTAGAATAATCAGTTAGTCAAGATAAAATAACTTATCAGATTATTCTACGGTGTACCGATGGTATGTTCAGGACTGTCTAAGCCGTGAACTCTTTAATACATTACAAGGTTCTAATGATATGATCTTACCGTGTGACATCCTACACCATATCATCTATAATGTAAGTATATGGAACATTGTATAGAATAATTATAGAACATAATCTAAATGCAAGCAGTGACTGCAATAACTTTCATTTCATATCATCATATCATCAGAAAAGTATATAAAGACAAGTCTTCCAGTATACAAAACTGACAGAGACATCCCAATTGAGGTCTTGAAGGCAATCTTATATGCCCACAGGGCATTATCCAGATGAATACTACAGTTCTTTTGACTTGGATTCACTACCTTCCCAAGGATGGCTTTAATTTCTCGATTTGAGACCTCAGATTGGTCATTCCCTTGTGGATAATAGGATATTGTGACACTATGGTTCACCCCGTAATTCTTCAATAATTGTTCTATTGTTTGGTTGCAAAAATGGGTCCCTTGATCACTGATGATGGACCTGGCCACACCAAACTGGCTAAAAATGTGGGATTTCAGAAATACGACTACTACTCTTGCATCATTGGTAGAAGTAGCATTGGCCTCCACCCATTTGGATACATAATCAACTACCAAAATGATATATTGGTTCCCCTTAGAATTTGCAAGGGGTCACATAAAATTCATTCCCCAAACATCAAAAATTTCTACTGGCATGATGGGTGTTATGGGCATTTCATTCCTTCTTGTGATGTTTCCAACCCTCTGGCATTGATCACACATTTTGCAAACGTCATGGGCATCTTTAAAAATTGTGGGCCAAAAGAACCCACAATCCAGAACTCTCATTGCTGTTCGGTTTGGTACGAAATGCCCTCCGCAAGCATAATTATGACAATGCTTCAAAATTTTCTCAATCTCATAGTCTGGGACACATCTTCTTATGATTTGATCAGCACATCTCCTTCATAGAATAGGGCTATCCCAGGCATAGAACTTTCTCTCATGCTTTTATTTGTTCTTCTGGTACCTTGAGTACCCAACTGGCAGCTCTCCTGACTCTAAATAATTCACTATATCTGCATACCAGGGCTCTCGTGTGCCCCGTGCTGAGTACAGATGCTCATCAAGAAAATGATCCATAATGGGCATTTCATCATTCTTTTCATTCAGGACTCAGCTCGAATGGTCAGCTACCAAGTTCTGTGCCCCACTCTTATCCTTTATCTCAACATCAAACTCCTACAAGAGCAGGATCCATCTAATGAGTCTCAGCTCCATCTTTTTTTTTCCATCAAGTGTCGTAGGACATCATGATCTATGTAAACAATGTGTTTAGCTCCCAAAAGGTAGGATCGAAACTTCTTGAATGCAAACACTACTGCCAATAGCTCCTTCTCAATAGTGTCGTAATTACACTGTGCCCCATTCAGAGTTTTGGAAGCATAATATATTACATGGCTTTCTTTTCCTTTCTTCTGACCCAGTACAACTCCCACAGCGTACCCACTGGCGTCACACATAATCTCAATTGCTGTGACCAATTGCTTTTTCAGAAATTTGAATGTCTTTTTACACTCTTCATCAAATTCAAACGGGACATCCTATTGTAACAAGTAAGTAATATGCTGGGCAATTTTTGCAAAATCTTTTATGAACCTCCTGTAAAATCCAGCGTACCCCAGAAAGCCTCTCACTTGTTTCATCGATGTGAGGTATGGAAATTTCTCAATTATGTCCACTTTGGCTTTATCGACCTCAATGCCCCTTTCGAAAATCACATGGCCCAGTACAATGCCCTTTCTAACCATAAAATGGCATTTTTCGTAGTTCAGAACTAGGCATTTCTCCACACACCGCTGCAATACCTTCTCTAGATTGTCTAAGCATCGATCAAAGCAGCTTCCATACCCCGTGAAGTCATCCATAAATACCTAGATATAGTTCTTGAGCACATCGAAAAATATGCTCGTCATACATCGCTGAAATGTGCTAGGAGCATTGCAGAGGCCAAAGGGCATTCTGCGATAGGTAAAGGTGCTGAATGGGCATCTGAATGTTGTCTTCTCCTGGTCCTCTTGACTCACTGCAATATGCATGTATCCTGAGTATGCATCCAAGAAATAAAATAATTTATTTTCTGCGAGTCTCTCCAGCATCTGGTCAATGAATGGAAGTGGAAAATGATCCTTCCATGTGACCATGTTCAGCTTCCGGTAGTCTATGCAAACTCTCCAGTCAGTTTGCAGTGGTGTGGGCACAAGCTCTCCTTTTTCATTCTTCACAACTTGAATGCCCGACTTCATGGGCACAACATGGATTGGACTGACCCACTTGCTATTTGAAATAGGATATATAATGCTCTGGTCCAATAGCTTAATTATCTCCTTTAGCACCACATCCTTCATCACTGGATTGAGCTTCCTTTGTGGATCACGAACGGGCTTTGCATTATCTTCCAGCAAAATCTTGTGCATACAAACTACTGGGGTAATACCCTATATATCTGCCAATGTCCATCCAAGTACCTCCTTGTACAGTCTCAACAATCTCAAAAGGCGGTCCTCATCAGCTTGATTTAACCCCGCACTTATGATCACATGGAGAGTCTCCTTATCTCCCAAGTAGGCATACTTTAAATGCCTTGGTAATACCTTGAGTTCCAATGTGGGCGCTTTGACAATGGAAGGCATCATCTTGTCATCATTCCTCCGAATGGGCACACCATAATCCATACAGCCGTATGGTATTTCTTCCAGTGAGTACAGCATCATCATTCCTTCCCCAATGTCATCATCTTCCTCCAGGACATCCTGATCAGTCAGTCCATCCTACAATGCCCATTTCAATAGCTCTCTATTGCTTACCATGGATAGGGTAGATCGGCTCGGTAAATGGAATAAATTCACAAATTTGTAATTCTCTGCATCTGTGGGGTGCTTTAATTCTTCAAATATGTTGAATGTCACCTTCTCCCCATCAAACTCACATGTTAGTATGCCCTTGTCCACATGAATCTTGGTCTGAGCTATCTTCATTAAAGGCCTTCCCAGCAACAACACTGATTTTAGAGTTGTTGTGCCCATGTCAAGCACATAAAAGTCTGCTGAGAATATAAGCTCATCCACTTTCACCAACACATCTTCAATGAGGCCTTCTAATTATACATTCGATTGGTCAGCTAGTTGAATGACCACATGGGTCTCTTTCAAAGGTCCAATCTTCAATTCTTTGAACACCGACAGGGGCATTACATTGATAGATGCCCCTAAATCCAACATGGCCTTCTCCACTTTCTTGTCTCCTATGACGCAAGGAATCATGAACATCCCTGGATCATCACACTTTTTAGATAGCTTCCTTTGTATCACAACCGATACATTCTCCCCAACTAAGAATCTTGTATCATCATTAAATCACACTTTTCTGGTGCACAATTCTTTTAGAAACCGGGCATACTGCGGCACCTGTTTGATTGCCTTGATCAGTGGAATATTGACTTCCACTTTGCTGAATAATTTTAGTATCTTCTTGGTTTCCTATTCTCTTCTATTATGTGTCAATCTCCCTGGAAAGGTAGGCTTCCATTTTTCTGGAATGGGCACTTCGGCAGGCTTCTTGACTTCCAACATGGGCACAATATCATCTTGTTCAGCTTCTTATGCCTCGTCCTTTGTGGGAATTTTTTCCACTTCTTTCTCCAAGGGCACTTCAACCTTCTCTTCCACTAGTCTGACCATCTCCAGAAACTCTTTTCCACTCCTTAGAGCCACTGCATTCACCTGCTCTCTCAGGTTTTCAACCTGGGAAAATAGCTTCTCATTTTTCTCTTCCATCCTGTACATGGCTTGAGCCAATTGATTGATTTGTTCGCTCATGTGCGAGAGACCAACTCGAGTCTCCTGCTTAAATGTTTCATTCTCTTCATCCATGGTAAACATAAGATCTTCCAACCTTTGTTTTCTCTTCTCCTCTGGTGGCGGTAATGGGCGTGTACGATGCCCATCCTCTGGCCTTCTCCAGCCAGGATTATAAGTTTGGGAATGGGGATCATATATTCTGGAATGCCCATTCTGACCACCTATAGTATTTACTTCTTCCATCTCTTCTTGTAGAGTAGGACACTCATCAGTAAAATGAGATACGCTTTTGCATACTCCACAGGGTCTGGGCTTTTTTGCCATGCTCACACCAGATAAGATTTTTTCAATTTTGTCACACAATCTATCAATCCTGTTGTCCTGGTCCAGTGCCCTCTCTGATTCACTTACTACCCAAATGCCCTCTCCACTGAAGTCTCAGTTGTCTTCAGCCATTTCAGTGAGAATTCTGAATGCTTCAACAGGCTATTTGTTCAAAATAGATCCTCCACATGAGGCATTCACAATCGTCCGATCATGTGGTCTCAATCCTCTGACAAAATACTGAATCAAGTCGTGTTCAGTAATTTGGTGTTATGGGAATTTCGCCAGTATCGCCTGGAATCTTTCTCAGTAGTCATAAAAAATTTCGTTAGTTCTTATCTTCAGGATCTCTATCCTTCTTCTCATTTCTTGCACTCTGGATGCTGAAAAATATTTCTCCAAAAACTTCTATTGAAGTTGTCTCTATGTGGTCACAGGGCCAGTCGGTAATGTGTACAGCTAGTCCCATGCCCCATCCTAAAGAGTGAAAGGGAACGAGACCAACCGCACATACTCCTCTCGTCCATGGTCGGATGGTTAAGTTTGGCAAACCATCTCAAAATCTTACAAGTGTCTCTATGGATCCTCTCCAGGGATTCCATGGAACTTCGGCAAGATCTGGATAAAGTTTGCATGAATATTCCAGTTCTGAGTCACAGTTGGGAGTGTAATGCCCATCGGGTGCAGATTCATGTTAGTCAGGAAGACCAACTGCCCTAGAGTCCTGTTATCATCCACATTACCATTTGCGACATTTCTATTTGCTGCGACCATGTTGATGTTGTGGTTGTTCTCAAACTGTCCTTTCTCTTCGTGCCCTTCATCTTCTTGATCTTCGTGATCTTCTGGTGGTGGTGTGAGCTCACAAGGTCTGTGTACGGCTTGGTGTGCCCTCTTTGCTACTGCCCTGATTTTCCTCGAAGTCTTCTCTACCTCCGGATCATACAATAGCGTCTTCTCTGAAGAGCCCCTAGGCATCAACTTCCAGGTTCACTAGCATGGAAAGTAAAATCACTGGAAATCAGCTCCCCAGCAACAGTGCCAATTTTGACACGTGGTCGTTCCGTACTCTAAAAATAATTTATAACTCATGTGCCCACAGCGAGCGTAGCCAGCTAATGAGTACGGAGTCGATCCCACAGAGAGCTGTTGTGATTTCACCTTCTAGTATCCAGTGACAAAAAGGGGTTTTGGTGTTGTCACTATACGGAATTAAATCTGCAAAAGGAAATTAAAGACAATATCAAATAAAAAAAGGTTCTGCCATTTGAACTTGAATTTGGTTAGAATATAAAACAACTCGATCATAGGCACACCGATTTTTATACATGATAAATCACCCAGTTATGGAGACCGGATTCCTCTCTACATCTCCTCATTCATCATTTTATTTTATACTTAAAAGCAATTCCTCATCAATTAAATCCCTAATCAGTCAGCCACCTCCAGATTTCTCTAAAAGATGTAAGAAAAGAGACAACAGTGTGCCCTAGACGAACCCAAGTTTATTATGTTTACTGATTCCTCGTGTACCCACAACAACCCATTGATTCCCTTATTACTATATGAACCAACACACAGTCATGATCCACCAATTTAATTAATAGTGGTGTGCTCTCTTTACCTAACGAGTGATCAGCCACATTGGGCATTTTTGACACACTTATGTGGGACAAGACACAAGAATCAACATAAACCTATCATGCATTACTCTGCCCATTTTGGCCTCACAAGTCCAGATTTATACTCAAACCATTTTTGTTGTTCAAACACCAGAATAAAAGCGTCTAGCCAAGCATGCTAGACATAATTAAAATAACAGAAATGAGAGACATAATATCAATGAGAAATTACAGAATTAATAAGCAAAAATACTCAACACCAACGTTAAGTTTAATAACATAATCTTACGTCCAAAGGTATAAGGCCTATTAGAATTGTTTTAGCTGCAATGCAGCATACGAAAAAGTAAACGCAGAAAAATATAAATTGTAGCAGTGCTTCTGACTATCTAAACTTGTTTTTCCAGCAATTAGAAATAGCTTAAATAGTTACATTTTTGAATTAGAGTATCCCCAACAAACTGGGCTCTTTGCTGGATTTCCGGACTCGGTGTGCCCTCCCTGATCTGTCTAGATAAGTCTTATCTCGATCAAATCCCTATTTTTTAGGGATTGAGCTTATCTCTTCACTACATTGCCTCTTAGGAGTCCAGCTTATCACCAAATCTTCTTCAGATATGCAGCTATCCTTCACGTCTATCTCCTTCAACTGAATCTCGAATGTCCCACGAATGCCCATTCCAGCCTGCTGTCGAGTCTACACAAGCAAAGTGGTCATGGCATCATACAGTCAGCTTCATCCATCTCTGATATGCCCATTCCGCTACCCGAATATAGGATTAACACTGAAAGAAGTCCCCTGTGCCTCTAAATAAATATTAAGCTTGGATTTTACTTTAATAACCAGGCTTAAAATGCCCCTTTCGCCAAACTCAACCTCCGAAATACCCCTTGACCTCATCCTGGTTCTTTTTAACTTAAAACACACTAAAAAGGACATTAATAACGAACAAAAATGCCCATAAAAACACGAGAAGAAATGGACTTATCATAAACTTACTATAATCTAACCCTGTACTTCTAGACTCAGTCCTTTGATGATCTAGGATTTCATCCAGAGTTTGAGATCTCTTTTTGAACTTAATGGAAACTTTTTCTCTTTCATGGATCTCCTGTTCTAGTCTTCAGTTTCATTTTCTCAAATTCTACTAACTAAGTTTCAAGATAATTTATTCTATCATGAGCAATGCTCAGATTTCTAACTTTATTTCTCAATTCATCATTTTTATCCTACAATTAAACATGCAGACATGATATTGAAGCTAAATGATTTTCTAAAAACATAAGTTTCTCATCTAATTCCATGTTAGAAATAGTTGCTTCACTAATATGATAAAATGAGGTTTCAGATTCAGTTATACAAACCTCTTCTTCATTGTCAGCCATGAGGTGAAACAGAGCTTCATCATCTCAGTTGTAGCCGTTAGGATCAATTCCAGATAGATAGTCTGAGTCATCTAGTACGGTATTTTTAGAGTTTACCATCATTATTTTTCTTTTGAAGAAGCTTCTTCTCACCGTGGCCTTTTTATCTTATGGGAGATCAGGACACTCATATCTATAATGTCCTTATTTGGTGCAATGAAAGCACTCACCTAGGCCTCGGTTGCCTCCTCTGGCTAGTTCAGCTGATCGTTCAGCTTGTTGCTAAATTCTTTCAGCTCTTGGAGACTCTTCAAGTTAGAGTTAAACTGGTTGCTTGTCTCTAATTCTCTTCAGTTTCTTTAACAACTTTGTCGAATCTAAATGGATGTGATCTTTTAGCTTGCAGACAACAGTGTCTGAAATCCTATAATAAAAATAGAGTTTGCACTTTCCGTGGATCAGTGGAAACATATATTTGTACTTTTTTTACTATTGTTGATGAAATAAACCCACATATATAGTGTTGGTCCCGGGCGAGTCGATATCAGTTTAGTAGGAATGAATAAATTGATTATAAAAACATTTAAACTTGAATACGGAATTAAATCAGGGCCCTTGACTCACGTATAAAGCTTATCTATGCACTTAGTCAACTGTATGAATTCAGTTGACTAGATAGTGCAGCTTGTGTGAACTTTGTGTGCAGTTGAAGACATATGAAAGTAAAGCAATAAGTACAGCACACAAGTAGTTTATAGAGGTTCGAAGCTGAAACTTCTACGTCATCTCTTCCTTACTGAAAAGGGCAATTCACTATGCAATGGTAAACTTTCTTTATTATAATTATTAAGTGAAGACAGGTTGAACCTGGAAACGGTAACTCTCGCAGAGTCACAGTTGCTTTTTCAACTGGTGTTATCCCAGAAATGACAGTTCTCACAGAGAAATGGTCTCCTCAGTCGATTTTGACAACTCACACTTATAGTCCCCAACTGCTTTCTTGGGATATAGGTGCTATTACCTGTCTTTATAAGGTTTTAGATCTTTTTCGATCTTCAAGAATTCAGTCTTAAAACTGGTATCAATGGATGTGCTCCTTAGAGTTGAGCTGAGTAGTTGATCGTTGAATATCTTGAACTTGAGAAGATGACTCTGGTTGGACTTTCTACAGCTAGCTGATTTGATTAATCTTTAGAATCTTCTTCTCAGGTTGTGAACTTTCCCAGCTTTTAGGCAGTGCTTAAACTTTGAGCTATGGGAGGGAGAAACAAAAGCTCAGTTGCAATATAGCAAAGATTAGATAGGCAAAAGTTGAAGGTTCGAAAGTTATTTGAAAGTGAGATTCACTCTTCTTATATAGAGGAGTGATCTTATGATCGTTAAACTCCATTGATCATTTATTTTGCTAGTTTATCAATGGTAGTTGATAGTTATAGTTGTTGAAGCTTTGAAAGAGTTAGCCATTGCTAAGCCAATCGATCTTTGTTAAGCATTTACTTCAGGATCTTCTTTCGATCATTAATGTCGAGATCTTTGGCTTGAGCATTAACTGCGAGATTCTTCAGCTGGCAGCTCTATGCTTAAAAGTGGATGTATTGAACTTCAGTCGTCAGTTCCGATCTTTAGTTGGAGCATCAGTTCTGAGCTCCAGTTGACAGTTTAGTTCAGCTATTGCTTCGGTTGGTTATTCCTCTAAGCTGTTCTGCCAGTTTGACTGACCACAATTGTTAGTCAGTCAGTTTAGTTGGTCTTATTCTGAGCTTACTTGCTAGTTCAACTAATTACAAACTGTTGGAGAGATTGTTAGTTTGACTAGCCTTATTTTAAACTTGATCAGCGGTTGGTTTTGAGCTTGAGCTTTTAGTTGACTGACTTTAGTTCTAGCCATCAGTAGCTGATTTGTCTCTAGGCTTCAGTTTGGCTGATATCTTGCTTTTGGCCATCAGTTGGATGCTTCTAGTCTTTAGTCCAACTGACTTATTATCAGTTTCTTTAATCAGTTTAGCTTCTCCTTTGGCTTAGCTGACTCGGACATCAGTTTGATTTGAAGATGTCTCAATTTTTTTTATTTTAACCCTCAGTTAGGTTAATTTTAGACTGGTTAATGCATCCTTTCAGCTGGGTTGACCACGCTCCACTTGATTGACTTTTGCTACAGCTAAATCCTTAGGGAGCTGTCTCTTCTGGTCACCTTTACAGCTTGGAACTCCTGTAATTTTTCAGAAAACAATTCGATATGTTTTAACATCTCCTCAAAACCATATATGTAGGGCTTGATAGTTTTTCCTAACAATTTACCCATTTTTGATGATGTCAAAACTTTGCTATGATGATGGAAAAATTGAACAGTTGATATGTAAGATCAAGATAAACTAGAGTTCTAAAGTAATACCAGAGAAGTTTGCTATCAGAGCATCGCTGAACTAGAGTATCAGAGCTATCAAAGCAAACATAATCAAGATAGTATGAAAGCCTCAAAGCTTTAGAGTTATTGAAGCATTGGCAAATCAGTTTGGTCTTAATATCATAGCATGATACTAACTAAAGCTTGATGACTTGAGAGATCAGTTTAGTATCAGAGCAAGAAGTTTTTAACGTTTAGTTATCAGAGGATAAAATTTTTCAAACTTAGTATCAGAATATAAAGGTTCTGAGCATGAAGATTTAGTTTGATCCTGATATTAGAGCATACAAATTCAGTTTGATTCTGGTATCAGAGCATAAGCATAACTATAAGGTTCTTGAATTTCCTTAGACTTCAGTTTAGGCAAGGTATTAGTACAGTAGATTATGAAATTATGATGTGAGAACATAAATCATGATATTAAAGTATAAACTTGAAGAATTTTTAAGGAAAGATAAGAAATTATAGCATTGTTGGAAGAGAAAGAAAGAACGGTAAAAGAAAAAAATATCAAGTCTTGATATTTACTCCCTTCTGCTTGTTAGTTAAGGTCAGTTGTTCAGCTCTTTCTTCTTTTGCTTGACTCTCCTTTTTCTCTGATACTTGCTTCCTCCTGAAGCTTAACTTCCCCCTTGAGTTGTACATCTCTTTGGATATGATCTCAGAGAGTTAGATTTCAACTATTTCCATAGCGTTTCTAAACATGCTCGAGAGCTCAATTAAAATATAATATCTTCATTTCCTTTCTTTCTTGTACAGAGATCAATCAGGTAGAGCAAAATATTTTATTGGATATCTCATTTGCCCTAACATGCTTCTAGAGCTTATTAGATCAAACTTTAGATGAGTATAGATTTACCCACCTCGACTACTGAGCAGAAGATGAAGCAACAAGTTGATGATCTTTCTTCGGATTTCCACAGGGCTTACTATCTCCTACAAAAGTCGAATCATCGACTTAGTGGCTTCCTTCGAAGATTATAACAACTAATACGAAATTAAACAATATCTAACTCATCTACCCGTAACTAGCACTTAAACATAGATAGCACAACTTTAGAACCTTTAGAAAATACGAGGGTTTGAAAGACTCGAATTTAGAACACAATTGGAGATAAAACATGGTGGTAGAAGCCTTGCACGGGTCATGCAATCATAGCACGGGCCGTGCATATTAATGGAGCAAGAATCAAAATGCCCAGATTTCTGACACGGGTCGTGCAAGCATAGCACACTCCATGCAAGCCCTAGCACAGTCCGTGCTACCCTTGCACGGTCCATGCTAGCTTTTTAGACTCATGTCGTGAGTTCTGCACGACTTTGCACGGGCCGTGCAACACTTGCACGGTCCGTGCTCCTTCATGAACTTTCAAAACTTTCAATCAAAGTGTTGGTCGACGTGTTACTCGGTTGCCTCTCCCTTTCCTCAAAATTTTAAACTTAAAACAAGGCTTAGAACTTTGGGAAAAAATAAAGAACGAGCATGCCTTAAACTTGAAAAGAAATCAACATTATAATGGAATAAATACGACAATCCTCCTTGAACACTTAGAAATAATGATAAAATCTTAAATATGAACTAGAATAGAACTTCAACAAAATAAATGAGTCTAATTACGAGAAATAATGATGAGAACATAATAACGAGAAATAATAACAGAAACACTAATAATGCGGAACTTCAACATAATCGAAATACTAAACTTTAGACGAAAATAAATGAATAATAATGAAGAACGTGAAGAACACGAAGAATGGAAAGTAAATACAGAATTTAAAAGTCAAGAAAGGAAATGGAAATCGAGACCGACAAACAAGAATTGACGGAGTAGTGTGCGTCGAAGGAAGATGGCTAGCTCGGTGTCTCGTCGAGTTCCAACAGCGGTAGAGCCGCCTATTACAACCCAACGGCACCCCAAGCACCTTTCCTCACCGCATCTCTTCTATGCCACTCTGCTCGTCGTCTTGGACAACACTCACGAAGAATGCTTTTTGCTTTAACAGAACTCTCTCGGCTCTCACAAGCTTTCCCACTCTCTATAAATGAAGAATGAGTTAATTTTGGTGTGAAAATAAGTGAGAGGTGATGGTGTATTTATAGGGGAGCTTTGACTTCCCTTGGAAGCCATTGCAGTGCAGGAATACTGCAAAAGTTACCCTGGTTTGGTTAAAAGCTTCTTTATTCGATGTCGAGGTCCAAATGACGTTAGACACGAAATCCAAAAATACCGAGAGACTTGTTGGCTTGAATACTAGTGAACCAACCTGACTCGTGATGAAGACGAGGTCGCAGAAGAAAAGACGAGCCAAAATTCCTTTTTCAGAATTACTTTTTACTATTCACTCAGACTGACAGATTTTGCTCTCGAGCGTTCGATTGACCTCAAAATGAAAATCCATGAACGACAACGGATTCCTTGAGTCATTTCCCATAAAAGGGACCTGACAGAACAAGATTCGGATTAACGAGGAGGATTTCGTAAATTTCTCAAATCACGAACGCACGCAAAAGTTACTATTCATTCATCCTTTAAATACGTTTTTCATCACCGGGACCTCAAATGACTTCAGAATAAAATTCTAGGAACACCGGCACACTCCTTGAGTTAAAACCTGTTTAACAAGACCAAGATCGGCCATAACAGAGTTAAGATCAAATTTTTCAAAAAGACGATTTCACGAAAATTGACCCCTAAAGTCGTGACAGACATCTGACTCACTTAACCCTTATTTAAATTTCTTCCTTAACTTCTTAATTACCATTAAGAATCTTCTAAACCTTATCCAAAAATTTAGGGTGTTACATCCTACTCCTCATAAAGAAATTTTATCCTGAAATTTACTAACCATGATAAACGACATCAGGGTATTTCTTGAGTAGCTCGGATTCAAGCTCCTAGGTTGCCTCCTTCGAACCATGATGGTTCCAGATTACTTTTACAAGAATGATCTCCTTATTCCTCAACTTTTGGATCTTTCGATCCACTATGGCCTGGGGCTTCTCTTCGTATGCTAAGTCCTCATTCAGGACTATGTCTTCCTTATTGATCATGTGTTTTGGATCAAACACATTCTTTCTCAACATTGAGACATGAAAGACGTCATGAACGTTACTCAGGTTGGGTGGTAAGGCCAACATTTAGGCTACTTCATTCACCTATTCTAGAATTTCAAAAGGTCCAATAAATCTGGGCATTAACTTGTTTTATTTGCCAAAACGAACAACTCCTCTAGCTGGAGACACCTTCAAGAACACCTTATCTCCAACATCAAAACTGAGCTCCGTTCTTCTTTGATCTGCATAAGCCTTCTGTCTATCTTGAGCCTCCTTGATTCGCTGACGAATTAGCTCAATCATCTGGATCGCTTCCTGGACCATTTCAAGTCCAAGTATCCTTCTCTCTCCAACCTCGTCCTAATACAATGGCGACCTACAATTCCTTCTATATAAGGCTTCATAAGGGACCATGCCGATCGATGATTGGTAGCTAATGGTGTACGCAAACTCTACCAATGGAAGTAGCTCCTCCCAGCTGCTTCCGTGATTGATGACTACTCCTCTAAGCATGTCATCTAGAATCTGGATATTCCTTTCGGACTAGCCATCCATTTGAGGATGAAAGGATGTACTGAAATTAAGCTTCAATCTCATAGCTTCTTATAGGCTCCTCCAGAATCTTGACGTAAATCTCATATAATGATCTGATGTAATTGAGACCGGCACTCCGTGCAAACGTATAACTTCCCTAACATATAGTTGGGCTAATTGATCTAGCCCATTTGTCATTTTAACAGCAACGAAATGTGCTGATTTCGATAATTGATCCACGATTACCCAAATAGCAGTATTCCCCCACTTGGACTTTGGCAAACCTACGACAAAGTCCATATTGATATGAACCCACTTCCATTCAAGAATATCTAAGGGTTGGAGCAAACCAGAGAGTTTTCACTTGCTGACATTTCAAACACCTTTCTACGAAGGCGGCTACTTCTCTTTTCATGTTATTCCACCAGAAGTTCCTCTTGAGGTCTTGATACATCTTGGTGCTTTCGGGATGTGTTGTGTATAGCGTGTCATGTGCCTCGCACATGATTTCCTCCTTCAGTTCTTCCTTGCTTGGCACACATAGCCTTCCTTTGAATAAGAGCGCGTTATCGATAGCTTCTGTGAAGTCTTGCGAGCTATGAGATCGTGATTCTAGTCTTTTCTTCTTGAGAAACTCGTCTCCTCTCTGGGCTTCAACTATCCTTTACCTTAGGTCGAGCTCAGCCACTATCATGGCGATTTGGGCTTGAATGGTCTCAGGTGGTGTTAGCACCTCGATTCTCAACTTTTCGAACTCCTTGCGAAGATCCTCCTGGACTAGAACGAGTCCTAACTCTGTCTTCTCTTTCCTACTTAGGGCATCTGCTACCACATTCACCTTGCCTGGGTGGTAGTGAATCGTGCAGTCATAATCCTTTACGAGTTCTAACCACATTCTCTGCTTTATGTTCAGATCTTTTTATTCGAAGAAATACTTTAAACTCTTGTGATCTGAGAAAAGTCACACTTAGCTCCGTAGAGATAGTGCCTCCAGATCTTCAGTGCATGAACAACTACTGCCAGCTCTAAGTCATGCGTGGGATAGTTCTGCTCATGATTCTTAAGCTATCTCGAAGCATAAGCAATTACCTTTCCTCTCTGCATCAGCACACATCCTAATCCTTTCTTCGACGCATCTATGTAAACCACGAAATCTTCATTCCTTTCCAGAATGGCCAACACTGGGGTTGTGGTTAGCATTTTCTTCAAGGTTTGGAAACTTTTCTCACACTCGGGCGTCCACTTAAACTTGGAGTCCTTCTTTAGCAATCGGGTCATGGGCTTAGATATCATCGAGAATCTTTTGATGAATCTACGATAATATCCAGTGAGTCCTAAGAAACTTCTTATCTCATTCATGTTCCTTGGAGACTTTTAATTGCTAACAGCTTCAATCTTAGCCGGATCCACCTTGATTCCTTCTACTGACACTATATGACCTAAAAACATGACTTCCTTGAGCCAAAACTCACACTTACTAAACTTACCGTAAATCCTTTCTCTTCTTAATGTCTCCAGCACCACTCTTAGGTGCTCTTGGTGTTCTTCTTCGTCCTTTGAATAGATGAGGATATCATCTATGAAAACTAGCACAAACTTGTCCAAATACGGGTGAAAAACCCGGTTCATCCATGAACATTGCTGGGGTGTTGGTCAATCCGAATGGCATTACTACAAACTCGTAATGTCCATAGCGAGTCCTAAAAGCAGTCTTAGGAATATCCTCCTTTCGGATCTTCAGTTGGTGATACCTAGATCTTAAGTCTATATTAGAGAAGACACTTGCTCCCTTAAGCTGATCAAAGAGATTATCTATTCTTAGGAAAGGGTATTAATTCTTGATGGTCAGCTTATTAAGCTCTCTATAGTCGATGTACATTCTCAATGTGTCGTCCTTCTTCTTCATGAACGAGATTGGAGCTCCCCAAGGTGACACACTAGGTTGGATAAAACCTAGGTCTAATAAATCTTGCAGTTGAGTCTTGAGTTCTTTCAATTCTTTAGGCGCCATTCTGTAGGGGGCTTTCAAAACTGGGCGGCTTCGGGTTCCAATTTGATGGTGAACTCCATCTGCCTATCTGGGGGTAGTCCTGGCAGCTCCTTCAGGAATACGTCAGGGTATTTTCTTATGACTGAAACATCTTCAATTGATAGCTCTCCTTCCTCTTTCCTCGTCAAGTTAAGTAAAAATGATTGGCAGCTATTCTTCCTCATCATCTTAGTGGCCTTCAAAGCGGATATCATTGGGACTTTGGTTCCCAGCCTTAATCCGTAGATCTTCACCTCGGGTTTATCGGGTGGTCGAAACACTACTTCCCTCTCAGGGTAACTTATGGAGGCATAAGCTGAGGCTAACTCGTAGATCCATTCCTAGGATTATACCGAAGTCCTGAATCTTTATCACATAAAGATTTGACTTAAAGGTTTCCCCTTCTATGTTTAATTCTAGGTTAGAGCAGGCCTTCCTAGACATCATTCTTTTTCTAGAGGGAATACTTATCTCAAGAGCATTCTCAGCGTTCTCAGGTTTTATCTTCAATTTCTTACAAACAGACTCAGCTATAAATGAATATGATGCTCTAGTATCGAAAAGAGCTAAAACGGGCGTGTCAAAGAGGGTAATCATACCTACCAGATTACATGGGGCCTTAGCAGCTTACTGCTGATTGAGAGCATAAGTATGAGTTGAATGAGGTGGCCTCTGTCCTTGATTAGACCTTTGATCTCGTCCTTGGCTCGACTATAATTCGAAGTACATGCATGCAAAGCTTCTTTAAATGCCAAGGGGATATTGATCCAAGCATCAGATCAAACTCAAACCCTCACTGCATTTGCTTTGCATCTTTCTCTCTACTTCATTCATTCTCTCTCAGACATTCTATCATAGAATGGAACTGCCCGCTCAATACGTTGACCCAGCTAGACTTGCTCTCAACCTCAAGAGAGACAAGTTCATAGAACTGGACTACATGATGGAGAGACTTAAGCCTGATTTGTTCCATCACTTAATCTCAGCAGCGGAGGAAACTGGACTCTTTTAGTTTCTCACACAAGGTCCAAGATTTGGACAATGCTTTCCTAACGCAGTTGCCGAATTCTATATCTTCTTCGAAATTGTAGAAGATGGCAACATCATTTCAACAGTAAGAGAAAATTCGATCGTGATCACTAAGGAAGTTGTGATGGAGTCACTCTATCTTCCTAAACAAGGTGAACAGGCAGACACAATAGTCACACCAAATCATATAGAATTGTGGCGTCAATGGATGAATCCAGCAGTCAAGCATCATGACTACTCTCACAGACTAAAGGATAGTCTTCGGCCGGAGTTCATCCAACTCCAAGATATAGTCATCCATTACCTGAAAGGCAATCTAGACTATACTCGCCTCAGCGCCGACAATGCTCACTTGATGGCACTCCTTTATCAACGATGCAGAGTTGACTGGGCATCATATGTGCTATCATGACTACGCCAAAATGTTCACAAGGTCAAGTTCGACCATCAAACTGGAACATTCACTGAGAAACTGGGGTTTCTCAATAGGATCAGCATGATCATTACTGATTAGATCCAACTTCACAACCAGAGAGGTGAGTTGCTGGATAGGAGAGATTATCTCCCCACAATCTTTATCAAAAGGAGAAATAATCTCAAACCTTTTGGCCTGCGATCAAGGAGCCAGCGCACTGCAGAAAAAGGCCCCTCCACTCCGACTAAACCGACTTCAAATAGTCGAGGAAAGCAGCTCATGTCAGATGAAGACATGACAACAGAATCAACTGCGCCAGCTGAGTCTACACCAGCTGAAAACAACTACATGGATGGTGTTGAAGAAAGCTTCAACAACACTCTCGCTAATCTGCTCAGCAGACTTCAGCTCATCGAGAGATACTACTCCGATCTCTTCAATCAACTGCGAAGATATCTCAGATAGTCGCTCTGGAGATATCATGTTGATAAAGCAGTTATGATTACACTACTTAACAGGAAGGGATGATTTTTCTGGAGTCAAGAAGGACACTGGAGCAGAAACTGGATGAATCATCCATCGACGGTCACTCCCACTCTCTCAAAGATTATAGATTCAATGATCAATAAAATCTGAAATGGAGTACCTGCTACAGCTCCATTGCCGTTTGCCGAGCCATCCAACTCATCCTCCACACCTATGATATTCAACCACTCATCTCCAACTGACGAACTACTCCCAAGGTTGGCCATGATGACAACTAAACATCAAGTTCAGCCTCCACTGCCAGATCTACGGCAGTTCATGGCAACTGAAGAAGCCTCAAATTGGCTACCCTCACCACCAAGAGAACAGTCATTCTCTTCCCTATTTGAAGATAACTTAGCTTCAACCTTCAGCTTGTTACCACATGTTCCCATTCCATCCTTCGATCTACACATGCACACCCTTTTAGATTATGGCAAAAAAGGGGAAGAGATTGAAGAAATTGAGAAGAAAGATGATGGAAGACAGTTTTTGAGTCTCTGTGATAAGATTCAAAATGAACCCTCGCAATTTCAAGAGAATGTACAGCCTCAGGGGGAAGTAGTGAGGACTATAGAAACTACTAGAGAAGAGAGGCACCAGCCTCAGGGGGAAAATTGGGGAGCTGTCCAGGGACACTTGTCTCAGGAGGAAGTCTGGGGAGAAGTCTGGAGAAATACTAGTGCCAAAGAAAGAGGAGAGCCTAGCAATAGGTGGAATAGGTGAAGAAGGAAATGAGATACCAGCTGACGAAGCGCAGCAGCTGAAGAGTTAGAAACTAAAAAAAAACACAAACTGTTGTAGATTGAAAGATATCTAATCAGTTTACATAAGCAGTTTTTTAGCTATAAGTTTTCTTGCTTGATTGTGTCCTTGCTACATAGCTCAAAATTCTCAGATTAGTTCTTCCATCATTGCTCAATTTTGCCATGTTTTGGACATCATCAAAAAGGGAGAAATTGTTAGGAAAAACTATCAAGGTTTTTCTTACAAGGGATTTTGATGAGATGTCAAAATATGTCAAAATATGAAAAGAGCCTTGAAAGAACTGAAAAGGAATCAAGCAGAAAACTAAAGATGATCATAAAGACTCAAAGCTGTCAAATCCAACAGATATGATCAATTCGTGTGAAAGAAGAGAAAAGAATAGAGAGAAAAAGAAGATTGTAGCTTGCTAGAATAATTAGCAAGGCAAACTGAAAGTTGCAGGTACCCAAGAGAGAAGGTATCAACTGCCACCAGTCTACAGTGATGAACTGATGGACATACTAGTTTAAGGCCGACACCAGCTGAAGAGATGTTCCAGCTAAAGTGAAGAACTGATGGACATACCAGTTCTAGGCCGCCACCAGCTGAAGAGATGTTCCAGCTGAAGAGAACTGAAGCACATACCAGTTTTAGGCCACCACCAACTGAAGAGAACTGAAGCACATACCAGTTCTAGGCCGCCACCAGCTGAAGAGATGTTCCAGCTGAAGAGAACTGAAGCACATACCAGTTCTAGGCCGCCACCAGCTGAAGAGAACTGAAGCATATGCCAGTTCTAGGCCATCACCAGCTGAAGAGAACTGAACCACATGCCAGTTCTAGGCAGTCACCAGCTAAAGGGAAGTCCCAGCTGAAGAGAACTGAAGCACATACCAGTTATAGTCCAATGTCGGCTGAAGAAATGTTCCAGTCAAAGAAAGATCCTAGCTGAAGAGAATACCAGCTGAAAGAGAAGAACTAAGAGACAAACCAGTTCTAGATCATTCCCGACTAAAAAAATACCAGTTGAGGAGCACATCAGTTTGAACTAATGAATATGCCAGTCCATGATGACATCAACTGATGAAGACTGCCAGCTGAAGAAAGGATAATCATGAGCTAAAGAAAGTAGCAGCTCAAGACATTCCAGCTGAAGAAGTGTACCAAGTCTAAATATCCATGCTGAAGGAAATACCAGCTTAGGACATTCTAGTTGAAGGAACATGCCAACTGAAGAGAAGACTAAGGTACAAGCTGATGAAAATACCAGCTCAAGGAATACTAGCTGAAGAATGAAGTTCCAGCTAATGAAGCACCAGTTCGAAGAACCCCTGCTGAAGACGCATCAGTTCTGAAGTCCAAATGATAAAGCGCCAGCAGCTGAACTGAAGACCAGTCCATGAAAGTTCAAGCTGAAGGGACACAAGTCCAAAATACTAACTAAAGAACACTGGTTCAAACTGCCAGCTGAAGCAGAAGCAAACTGGAGCTCAGAAGGCATCAAGCCTAAGCCCAGAAACGCTAGCTGAAGATGATCTCAACTGAAGCTTTCCAAACTGCCAAGAGACACGCAGGACTGACAGACAAAGGAACTGAAGATTCCAGCTACCAGACAAAGCTTAGAACTGAAGATCAAGAAGGGAACTGCAACTGAAATTCAGATAAGCCAAAGAAGATTTTGAAGTTAATGCAACCGAGATCTTGAAGCAAAAGCTCATCAGAAGAGCAATGGCATCCCAATGGCCCCATTAAATGAAAAGCCTTGCAACTGGCTTTATCATTTATGATCCAATAGTGATCACCAGCGGTCACCAACTCACCTGTCTTTAAAAGGTGAGCTACCCCAGAGAAGATCGTGGGACTTTTGAGAATTTGGAGAGCACTTTAGTTAAGTCCTTCCGCGAAGACGTTGACCGAAGCACTAAAGCCTCATGCTCAAAGAACTCAAAAATCAAAACTTCCAACTGATGAGAATGAGCCTTAATGCTCTTCGAGCTAGCTGTTGAAGATTTCCAGCCATAGCTATTCTCTCAGTCACCGTGCTTAAGTGATCAACTATCCCAGCTCAGATACAGACGTGAAAAAGAGCAACCCAGTTGATACCAGTTTCAAGACTGTACTCTTGAAGATCGAGCGAGATCTAAAATCATGAAAAGACGGGCAATAGCACCTTATTTCTCCAGCAAGCAGTTGGGGATCATAAGTGTGAGCTGTCAACCTAGCGGCTGAGAAAATTAAGAGTGCAGCTTCCGATACAGCAACTGTCTTTACTGTGTAACTGTAATAAAAGAACTTTATACTTGCATAGTGAATTTCCCTTCTGCAGAAAGAAGAGAGGATGTAGAAGTCGAGATGTACTTCTGGTATAGGTCATGCTTAAAGTCTTCCCAACTGAACTCCTCCCATTGCTCTGGGTTATTGTCCTTCGAATGAACTCCCACCAATAGTCCGTATCGTCCATAAGCATGAAAAGAGCGCAACTTAACTTCTCTTCTTCTAAACAAGCTATGAAATCGAAAATTCGTTCTAAGAAGCAAACCCATTTCTTGGCATCCATTGGATCTCCTAAACCATTAAAAGACAGAGGATTGTGTTTGTAAACACATTTTCAGCTCTCGGACCGGGGTTTGGGACTT
This sequence comes from Perilla frutescens, assembly GCA_026008535.1. Taxonomy (NCBI): domain Eukaryota; kingdom Viridiplantae; phylum Streptophyta; class Magnoliopsida; order Lamiales; family Lamiaceae; genus Perilla; species Perilla frutescens. The sequence continues at coordinate 40,460,543 of BRKX01000012.1, forward strand.
GCTCAGATTCGTTCTCGTCTTCATTCTCAATTTAACGTCTTCGAGGTAGCATTCTAAAGAAATAAATATTAGCGACACTCGATTGAATTCGCACAAAGAAAAAATGCCTTTCGATAAGGTCTTTAACTAATGAAAGATAGATCAAACAACACAAAGATTTAAATGACATCAAGCATATAAAGGGAAAATTGCTTCATTATGAGGACTTTGGCATCGATATATAAAAGAAGTTATGGGTTACAAATGGAATAGGGCAGTCTTCTGGAAAATTCACTGCCACTATTAGAGTTTAGAAAGGTTAATGCATATAGTACATATTAGGATCTTGGTTAAAGCAGATTAAACGAACATCAGAAAGATAGACAGACAGACAGACAGACAGATTAGATCAGCTAGGTATTCTAACAGCAACACCTCCTACACCTCCTACTAATGCTTAATCATAAGTCGGGCCCTTCCTCTTCACCCTCCTTCTCTGGGTCCTCTTCTTCTTCTTCATCTTCAACTGTCTCTGGGACCTCGAACTTAAACCTCCTCATGCTTATGTTCCCTTCGGGATACTGATGGGGCATACACTATCCCAGACCTTGAGAAGTAAATGCAGGGGTCCACTGGTTCATTTGGGGAGTGCAGGAAAATAGGAACTTGGTGTGATTCACAATCTCAATGCTTGAGGGTCCCGCTACTGAGGTTCCTTCATCATGAGGGCGCGGTGCTTGAAATCTAGAGGGACTATTGAGAGTAATCCTTTGTAGTTCTAGTTCCACCACTAAGGAGGGGTTTTGCTCAGTTGCTTGTTGCTCGGCTAAGTCGTGCATGTGGCCATACTCTGACACCCAACGAGCCATCAAGGCTCAGGAGAACTCCGTCAAATTCCTAATCTCAGCGTATGTCTCGGGATCACAAGTGATAGTGCTTTGCAGGATGCGGTACATCATAGGCCTACAAGCGGGTGGCGCGTGCTCACACATGCGGATGCATATTTCCAAGTCGGATACACTTTTGGGCTCTCCTCCATAGTCGTTCATCCAAGCCCATCTTTCTAGGTACCTCACCATACAGGATAGCAACTGCTCATTACCATTCCAGGTTTCTCTCCTGAACCTCTCGACCCTCTCTTGCACAGGGTAGAAAAGAGGCACACTTTTCCTAGCTGTCGAACGATGCTTAACCATCTAGAAGAGAATAGCTTAATCAGTCTAGATTATAAAAGGGACACCTAAGGTTCTCTTGAGATCATACTAACGTCTAGATTTTATCTTACATGCATAGCTCCTTTAAAAGCAGTTGACGTTTTACAAAAAATTTTGGTGTCCAAAGGCTTTAAACATACATATTTACCTTTTCTTCAAGTCTAAAAATATGAGAATGAATTTTTAAACCCTTTTCTTTGTGATCAAGAACTCTTCACAAACTTTCCATCTCAGAAATCGTGTTACCCGAACACCTTTTACTTGGAATTTCATTCTCACAATTTTTCTCTTATCCATAAAAGGGGTATGCTTGCTCAAATCTTTTCCTTTCCTGTATTCTAAAAATCATGAATCCAAAATCCAAAATATCTATACTATCATACCTTGATTTTTGGTTGAGGATACGAGGGTGATGGCGAGTTGTCAGTTGTTGCTTTAACTTATCACAGAACAATTTATATACACAGAAGCACTTAACTTATTTAACAAAGAGACAGGTTTGCATAGTTACATGCTTGCTCTGATACCATCTATAACAGCCCGGTCCCGAGAGAGGAATTAACGAATGGAGACGGGGTGTTATTAAGAGATTAATACCAAAGATGAAAGATTAACAAAGCAGGTTTACAAATAAAGATATACTTTCGAAAGATAGGCGATGATACTCGAGATTACTTGATTAAGAAGGAAACATACTTAGCGAAATAAAATGGCTAACTAATCAGATACCAACAAGCATAGACTCATTCATAGGTCAAAGCGGATAAATAAATACCAACATGAACAAGCCTCTTCATAGGCGAAAGGGAAATATACTCAAGAAATAGGGATAGAACATAATATGCATCTTTATATATAGATAACCATGTCTAGGGAATATTCTTAGAATCTCGATAAACATAATAAAACTTAGTAATTATAAATAGTATATCAGAGTAGCAGAAACATAATGGGATTTCAAAAGAAACTTATATAATAGCAGAATAATCTTGGCAGCCAACCCACATCCACAGCCACCAACATCCTCAGCATCTCAACCTGAAAACATTTGAAAAAGAGGGGGCATGAGCACTAATGTACTCAGTGGGTTTTAAAAAAAACACTTTAATAACTTCAAAGATATCCGATAATTAACTGACGGTATATGAAGAGCAAAACGCAAAAGCCCTCTCCATATCATGTAATGCCCCGGTCCCGAGGATTAGGACGGGGATATTACAGGAATAATAGAAGGAAAAAGGTAACATAATTCAAAATCCAGGGGGTCCTCAGAAATATTTCGATCCCGAAAGAAAAATAAATGAGGGACGGGGTGTCACTTAAAAAAGAATATGATATAGAATAATTAAATGAAATGGCTTTAAAACAAGAATAGGTTATATTTCCCAGAAATTTGGGCAACATAACCTCTGTAACTGGAAGAAATCCATGTCTTTCAACGTATCAACAAAGTCAAATAATTCAATCAAATCAAAAGAATGCCTATTTATAGGCCAATCAAATTCAAACAGAATCCAACAATTAATTAATAGGATTCTAACTCTTCAAATAAATAGGACCTCTTCATAGGTCACAACAACTAGGACCCATCAATAGGTCAGAGGCAAATAAACTATTTTATGTCCCATTCATAGGACAGAAGCAATTAATCCAGGTAAGACCCATTCATAGGTCAACTGGAAAATAAACATAATTCAAGACTCAACCAAATATGACCTATCCATAGGTCGAAAACTGTAAAGAGACATGCTTGGATCTATGGAAAAGAGATGGGACTTTATTTATCATGATTCAAATAAGGTATACAATTCAGATAAGCCCAATAATAAAACATAGCATGCAATCATACTATGGGGCAACTCTATCAGAGTTTAAGCCGAAAACAATGGAGTAATATTGTATCACATAACAACATACTAATGAGCAATAATTTATTCTAAATGAGATAGCAAGACTTGATCAACCCACAACAGTACATCGAGTCATCACCTCCAGCATATCAACTTGTGAAAAAAATTTTGAAAATATTTTGGGCGTGAGTACTAAAACACTCAGTGGGTTAAACTTTTAACTCATTCTTTAATAAAAATTGTAACAGAATATCCAAAATATAAATACAGATAATGGAAAGCAAAACGGGAAAGCCCTTCCCATTTCTGGAAACCTTTACTTCTCTTTGGTACCCTATAGCTCCTTATGTTGTCTACTGCACTCTATGACATGTCACTGATTAGAAAAGGAAGGGGTTACCTCGCTAATCCGAGAAGAGTGTACCAGGCTAGCATTGACCCTGAGTATACCAGGGGTTACCTAGCATTGACTTCTTATAGTGATGCTAGATCACGTGTATGTGCAGGGGTTACCTCACAATGATATCTTTAGTAATTAACATCACAATTGCAAAAATCACAGTTCATGCATATCCTCAATTGTATGTTCTCTATAAAGCGCATAATATAACATAAGCACAAAAACTATGTCATCCTCTTAATATAGCAACTATGCTAACCTTTATTTCTTCTAGCAACTTAGTTCAATTATGTTTTTCATTCCTTAAATGGAAATCATTCTTTAACATGAGTTTAATACTAAAAGCACAAGCTAAAAGGAACAACTCATTATACACAAGTATAATCAATACACAATAAACATTTAATATACTGTAACTTTAAATTATGACTTTTATACTTTAAATATAAACTCTAACCTTAATCTATATATTATAAATTTTAAACTCTACACCTTAACTTTTAACCCATAGACTTTAGTTATGATAAGGCATAATCTATTATATTTAATTATGGCAAAGTATAATCTAAATTCGCTTATTGTCATAAATCATAATCTGTATTCTCAATAATTATGATAAAGTATAATCTATGTTCTCAGTAATTATGGCAAAGCATAATCTATATTCTTAGTAATTATGGCACAGCATAATCTATGTTCTCAATAATTATACAAAAGTATTGTTAGTTTTGTATACTGGAAGACTTGTCTTTGTATACTTTTCTGATGATATGATGATATGAAATGAAAGTTATTGCAGTCACTGTTTGCATTTAGATTATGTTCTATAATTGTTTTATGCAATGTTCTATATACTTACATTGTAGATCATATGGTGTGGGGAGTCACACGGTAAGATCGTATCATTAGAACCTTGTAATGTATTAAAGAGCTCACGGCTTAGATGGTCCTGAACACACCATCGGTACACCGTAGAATAATCTGATAAGTTAGTTTATCTTGGCTAACTGATTATTCTAGTACACTGGTTAGTGTATTGAGGAGGATCACGATAAGATACTATTCTCTGTCTCTGACCCAGTTACTGAGAGAATAAAGATCCACAGAGTTCGGGTTCTGAACTCATGTGATATTGGCGAGCATATGTGTCCATTGTTTGTTACTTTGATTTATCAATGGGTAATATCTTTTCATAGATCGAATTCGATATCTTAGGTAATAACAATTTATACATGATGTCTCGAGCAGTATGCATGAGCACCGTGTCCTGGTGCACCAGGTTGATGATGTTCTCTTGAGGAAACACAAGTTCATGTTGAAACCCTGCAGGTGGAATTTATTCCGTACATGAATAAAGCTTGTGTGGTACTACCCAAGGTTTTAGAGGTTAATTAATTATAGCTATCAGAGGCTGACATAATTAATTAATGAACATTATATCTTAAACACGGGGAATGGCTGGACTAAAGGAGAAAGCATATTCGTAAATATGTATTAAATTGGTAGGTCAGTTTTGCTTCTTTAGTGGAATAAAAGTAAAACTTAATTTATTTAATTATATCCTAAGTTTATTGGATATTGGATATTAAATAAATTAGTGGGCCAACTTAATATTCTTCTAGATCCCTGTTGTAGCCCAATTGACTGAAAGTGGACTGGATATTGAACTTGAGATAGAGGCCCAGCCCAATAGCGCTGGAACATGAAATTTCGCCCCTCCCTATATATTAGGAGAGGGGGGCACGAAATTTTGAAGAATAATAATCATAAGAATTCAGCCCCTCTTTGTCTCTCAAAGTTATCCATAGATTTCACAATTCTATCTAGTAGATTTCAGCCCACTCTGAATCTAGATACAGTCCGGGAATACAACAGAAGATCTTGGAGTGGAATACTGTGGTGCATGATTTTGATGTCATAGGTGGCGCTATTACTGTGCTCATTCAACAGCAAGATTAGATCTTTAATCTTGTCCACAGACCGTCTATCGATTTGTAAGTAGATTCATTTCTATGTCTTCTGCTTTATTAGATTCGAATCTGCTTTGCATGCTTTTTGGTTAGACTGTGATAAACATGCATGTTACATAAAATTATGATTTGCATGAACACGGATTAATGAACAACTAAATGATCCTGCGGTGGTTTAATTTGAAAAAACCCCAACAACTGGTATCAGAGCGGGTTTTGGCACCGTCCTAGGATTAATCCGGGCATAATTTCGAATTGCATAATTTAAATTTGATGATAAATTTATGGTGTTTAAATTTTCAGATTTAATTGGCTATGTATTTCGATTTTATGGTATTCAAAACTTGGAAGAATTTGAGATGTAAAAATCGAGAATTCTAGTTTTGAAGTTCTAGAATTTTCGGCCACCATGTAATAAGAATTTGGGATGATATTTGATGATCTTCAAATTTCCAGATTTTATTTCATGTTGTTCGAAAATTTAGATGTCAAATTTTTGAATTTGATGTGTTAAAAATTCCCTAATTTGAGCTATGTATTTTCAGCCACTATAATTAAAGTATGGATGATGTTTTGATCAAGATCAAATTTCCAGCTTTAATTTGGATAGGGTCGAAAATTTCAAGTGATTAGAATTGGATTTGGTGATTTTTGATGTACATCAAAAGTTATCTAATTCTAATCTGATTAGGTTTGAAATTAGAATTTTAAATTTGGTAATTTTTTAAGTGGATCAAAATTTCCAGATTTTTAATTCTTGAAAATTTTGAAACCTAGGTATATAATTTGGAATAGTTTTTTAATTAATGTCAAAATTTCTAAATGTGAAATATAGTGTAATTTTTTATTTTTAATAAATTAATTTGGAGAAGATTTTGATAAAAATCAAATTTCCAGATTTATTAATTAATGTGGTTCGAAAGTTTGGTTGTTGGATTAAAGATTTGATGTTATTTGATGTATATCTTAATTTATCTAATTTTAATCTAGATAGATTTGAAAATAGAATTTTAAATTTGAAAGAATTTGAAGTGGATCAAATTTTCAGATTTATTATTTGGATTATTTTCGAAAATCTATGTAATTAAAATTAGATAAGGTGATTTTGGATACATACAAATAATTATCAAAATCCAATTGAGATAAGAATTTAATTTTGGATAGGGTTTGGAAGATTTTGAAATGGATCAAATCTTCAAACCTTATCCTTAAAGATTTAGATTCTTATGGATAATATTTGGATTAGATTTTTTATTTATATCAATATATCCAATTATTATTTAATTAGGGTGGCTAGAAAATATTAAATAAATTTGGTGGATAATTATTAATAATTTCCAGATTTATTTTAAGTAATATTTTCGAAAATCACAAGTATAAAATTGGTGGATAATTATTTTAATTTTCAATTTTTATCTTGTGGATAATATCGAATTAATTAATTTAATTAATTGTTAAATTCGATTATTATTTAATATTCATGCATAGATATCATTTGCTATTTTATGTGGATCACATAATACATGATTGTTGGTTTTGTAGACTATGTTTGTTTGCAGGTTTACCAACTATCATGGCTCATTTATTTTATGTGATGTATGTTTATGTTGAATGAATGTTGGTCGTATGCCAGTTTGGCTACGTGATTTTAATCCATGAGAAAATCTATGGATTAGGTCTAGGTTTTATTTTACGTTGTTTTAACGTAATAGATATAAAGCTGTTAGACGAGTTTTTGAGTTGTAATTTTTATTCTAGCAATATTAGATTTTTTCTTTCGGAATAGATAGTCTGTATTGAATAAAGATCGGAGATCAACTCAAAGAAGGAAAGTGGTTCAGCACCAAGAAAGGAAGGTTCACCGGTTCACGTCCCGAAACCCTAAATGGAGCTAGGATTTTCGATGAGGCGCGGTGAAGGGGGCGGCGGTTTCTAGCCTGTTCCAGAACTGACTTTCCAGTTTTATCTCATCAATCAACATGAGATATAAGCCATGATAGTTGGAATATTACTGTTGCTTATAATGTTGAAGCATGCAATGGATGTTTATCTTTTTATGTGATGTTTGCATGTTCGATAATGGGATAAAATAAAACCTCAAACATAAATAACTAAGTGGGAGAGATTCATACCAAAGTATGTAGAAATCTCATACGGTCTCCATTAAAATCTAGTTTAATTGAGAATTGATGGGCATGCGCGTTGACATCGATCTTCCTCCATATCGGATGTGTCATATCACAGATTTCTCTAGAAATTAAATCTCCTAAATGGATAGCTGTAGAACACTATTAGGGCTAACTGACTCCTCCATCTGGAGCAGTTAAATTTGAATAGTGCTCTTGGTGCGAAGATAATGGTGTGTACACTTAGATATAATTTATTGATAAATGTCGACACGAGGCTTATCAGTTAGATGATTACATGACCGTGTTTATTATCCAGCTATTAATTTACTTGTTGTAAGGAAACTCAACTGGAGGCAAATTAAAAGTTTAACCTATTTAAAAATGGATTTTATAAACGTCCACACTATCGTGGCTTATAGAAAATGTTTCTAAAGTGTCGGTGGAAAAGTATATAATTTTTGTGAGATTTTTGATTATATACTATTTATCCTAAACGTGTTTTGTGACTGTACTGCATGTTTTAATTTCAGTTTTTTCATATCATCAATGGCACTCTCCAATCTGTCCTCAATCCTCAAAGAAAACAAACTTGTCGGTGAAAACTACAATGACTGGCTTCGTAACCTTAACTTAGTTCTTGTTGCTGAGGGACACAAGTTTGTACTTGAAGAGGTTTGTCCTCAGAAGCTAAATGAGGGTTCTGACGAAGCCCAAAAGGTTGCATATGATAAGTGGGTTAGATCTAATGAGATATCGTGTTGTTACATCTTGGCATCTATGTCAAGTGTGTTGCAACATCAGCACGAGCCTATGAAAACCGCTTATGATACCATGTACAACCTTAGGCAGCTATTCGGTCATCAGAACCGCTCGGCACGCCATTTGGCAATGAAGAAGCTAATGGATGTGAGAATGTCTGACTCCACACCTGTCAGGGATCACGTGTTAGTTTTGTATACTAGAAGACTTGTCTTTGTATACTTTTCTGATGATATGATGATATGAAATGTAAGTTATTGTAGTCACTGTTTGCATTTAGATTATGTTCTATAATTGTTTTATGCAATGTTCCATATACTTACATTGTAGATCATATGGTGTGGGGAGTCACACGGTAAGATCGTATCATTAGAACCTTGTAATGTATTAAAGAGCTCACGGCTTAGATGGTCCTAAACACACCATCGGTACACCGTAGAATAATCTGATAAGTTAGTTTATCTTGGCTAACTGATTATTCTAGTACACTGGTTAGTGTATTGAGGAGGATCACGATAGGATACTATTCTCTGTCTCTGACCAGTTACTGAGAGAATAAAGATCCACAGAGTTCGGGTTCTGAACTCATGTGATATTGGCGAGCATATGTGTGTGTTGTTTATTACTTTGATTTATCAATGGGTGAGATCTTTTCGTAGATCGAATTCGATATCTTGGGTAATAACAATGTATACATGATGTCTCGAGCAGTATGCATGAGCACTGTGTCCTGGTGCGCTAGGTTGATGATATTCTCTTGAGAAAGCACAAGTTCATGTTGAAACCCTGCAGGTGGAATTTATTCCGTACATGAATAAAGCTTGTGTGGTACTACTCAAGGTTTTAGATGTTAATTAATTATAGCTGTCAGAGGCTTACATAATTAATTAATGAACATTATATCTTAAACACGGGGAATGGCTGGACTAAAGGAGAAAGCATATTCGTAAATATGTATTAAATTGGTAGGTCAGTTTTGCTTCTTTAGTGGAATAAAAGTAAAACTTAATTTATTTAATTATATCCTAGGTTTATTGGATATTGGATATTAAATAAATTAGTGGGCCAATTTAATATTCTTCTAGATCCCTGTTGTAGCCCAATTGACTGAAAGTGGACTGGATATTGAACTTGAGATAGAGGCCCAGCCCAATAGGGCTGGAACATGAAATTTCGCCCCTCCCTATATATAAGGGGAGGGGGGCACGAAATTTTGATGATAATATTCATTGGAAATCAGCCCCTCTTAGTCTCTCAAAGTTATCCATAGATTTCACAACTCTATCTAGTAGATTTCAGCCCACTCTGAATCTGGATACAGTCCGGGAATACAACAGAAGCTCTTGGAGTAGAATTTGTAATGGTCGAATTTTGAGCTAGGTGGCGCCATCGCTGTATTCATTCAACAGCAAGATAAGATCTTTAATCTTGTCCACAGACCGGCTATCGATTTGTAAGTAGATTCGTTTCTATTTCTTCCGCTTTATTAGATTCGAATCTGCTTTGCATACTTTTTGGTTAGACTGTGATAAACATGCATGTTACATAAAATTATGATTTGCATGAACACGGATTAATGAACAACCAAATGATCCTGCGGTGGTTTAATTCGAAAAAACCCTAACAACTGGTATCAGAGCGGGTTTTGGCACTGTTCTAGGATTAATCCAAGCATAATTTCGAATTGCATGATTAAATTTGATGATAAATTTATGGTGTTTAAATTTTCAGATTTAATTGGCTATGTATTTCGATTTTATGGTATTCAAAACTTGGAAGAATTTGAGATGTAAAAATCAAAAATTCTAGTTTTGAGGGTACTTGAATTTTCGGTCACTATGGGATTAAATTTGGGATTATATTTGATGTTCTTCAAATTTTCAGATTTAATTCTCATAGGGGTCGAAAATTTGGTGTTCAAAATTTCGATTTTGATGTGTTAAAAATTTCTTAATTTGTGTGTTAAAATTTTCGTAACCTAGGAAATAAATTTGGATAGATTTTTGATCAAGATCAAAATTTCCAGATTTGTTTGTGGTGTGGTTCGAATTTTTTGTTGGTTAGAATTGGATTTGGTGATTTTTGATGTATATCAAAGATTGCCTAATTCTAATCTAGATACGTTTGAAATTAGAATTTTAAATTTGATAATTTTTGAAGTGGATCAAAATTTCCAGATTTTTATTCTTGAAAATTTCGAAACCTATAGCTATATATTTTGGAATAGTTTTTTGATTAATGTCAACATTTCCAAATGTGAAATATAGTGTAATTTTCGTTTTTTAATAAATTAATTTGGATAAGATTTTGATGAAAATCAAATTTCCAGATTTATTAATGAATGTGGATCGAAAATTTGGATGTGTTGGTGAAGATTTGATATTATTTGATGTATATCTTAATTTACCTAATTTTAATCTAGATAGATTTGAAAATAGAATTTTAAATTTGGAAAAATTTGAAGTGGATCAAATTTCCAGATTTATTATTCTTGTAATTTTCGAATTTTATGGATTAAAAATTGGATAAGGTAATTTTGGATATATATAAATAATTATCAAAATCCAATTGTGATAAGATTTTAAATTTGGATAAGTTTTGGAAGATTTTGGATTGGAATCAAATCTCCAAACTTTATCCTTGAAGATTTAGATTCTTATGGACAATATTTGGATTAGATTCTTGATTTGTATCAAGATATCCAATTATTATTTAATTAGGGTGGCTTGAAAATATTAAATAAATTTGGTGGATAATTATAATTAATTTCCATATTTATTTAAGTGATATTTTCGAAAATATACAAGATTAAGTTGGTGGATAATTATTTTAATTTCCAATTTTTATCTTGTGGATAATATCGAATTAATTAATTTAATTAATTGCAAAATTCGATTATTATTTAATATTCATGCATAGATATCATATGTTATTTTATGTGGATCATATTATACATGATTGTTGGTTTTGTAAACTGTGTTTGTTTGCAGGTTTACCAACTATCATGGCTCCTTTATTTTATGTGATGTATGTTTATGTTGAATGAATGTTGGTCGTATGCCGGTTTGGCTACGTGATTTTAATCCATGAGAAAATCCATGGATTAGGTCTAGGTTTTATTTTACGTTAGTTTAATGTAATAGATATAAAGTTGTTAGACCGAGTTTTTGAGTTGTAATTTTTATTCTAGCAATATTAGATTTTTCCTTTCGGAATAGATAGTCTGTATTGAATAAAGATCGGAGATCAACTCAAACGAAGGAAAGTGGTTCAGCACCAAAATGAAAGGTTCACCGGTTCACGTCCCGAAACCCTAAATGGAGCTAGGATTTTCGGCGAGGCGCGGTGAAGGGGCGGCGGTTCCTAGCTGTTCCGGAGCTGACTTTCCAGTTTTATCTCATCAATCAACATGAGATATAAGCCATGATAGTTGGAATATTACTGTTGCTTATTATGTTGAAGCATGCAATGGATGTTTATCATTTTATGTGATGTTTGCATGTTCGATAATGGGATAAAATGAAACCTCAAACATAAATAACTAAGTGGGAGAGATTCATACCAAAGTATGTAGAAATCTCATATGGTCTCCATTAATATCTGGTTTAATTGAGAAGTAATGGGCATGCGCGTTGACATCGGTCTTCCTCCATATCGGATGTGTTATATCACAGATTTGTCTAGAAATTAAATCTCCTAAAAGGATAGCTGTAGAACACTATTAGGACTAACTAACTCCTCCATCTGGAGCGGTTAAATTCGAGTAGTGATCTTGGTGCAAAGATAATGGTGTGCACACTTCGATGTAATTTATTGATAAACGTCCACACGATCGTGGCTTATCAGTTAGACGATTACATGACCGTGTTAATTATCCGGCTATTAATTTGTTTGTTGTAAGGAAACTCAACTGGAGGTAAATTAAAGGTTTAACCTATTTAAAGATGTTTTTTATAAACGTCCACACTATCGTGGCTTATAAAAGACGTTTTTAAAGTGTCGATGGAAAAGTATATAATTTTTATGAGGTTTTCGATTATATACTATTTGTCCTAAACGTGTTTTGTGACTGTACTGCATGTTTAATTTCAGTTATTTCATATCATCAATGGCACTCTCCAATCTGTCCTCAATCCTCAAAGAAAACAAACTTGTCGGTGAAAACTACAATGACTGGATTCGTAACCTTAACTTAGTTCTTGTTGCTGAGGGACACAAGTTTGTGCTTGAAGAGGTTTGTCCTCAGACGCCAGATGAGGGTTCTGACGAAGCCCAAAAGGTTGCATATGATAAGTGGCTTAGGTCTAATGAGATAGCGCGCTGTTACATCTTGGCATCTATGTCAAGTGTGTTGCAACATCAGCATGAGCCTATGAAAACCGCTTATGATATCATGTACAACCTTAGGCAGCTATTCGATGATCAGAACCGCTCGGCACGCCATTTGGCAATGAAGAAGCTAATGGATGCGAGAATGTCTGACTCCACACCTGTTAGGGATCACGTTCTCATGATGATGGGGTATTTATCTGAGATCGAGACCTTGGGTAGAGAGCTAGATGGCGACTCTCAAATTGACATTGTTCTTCATAGCTTGTCTTCGAAGTTTGAGCAGTTCAGGCTGAATTTTAACATGATTAAAAGGGATGTCAGCCTGACTGAACTGCTCATAGATCTTCAGGCAGCTGAATTGCTCCAAAAGAGCAATCCTGAGGCCCACATAGCTGAAAAAAGAGCGTCTTCTTTTGCTGGAAAAGGAAGAAGAGAAACGCACCTAAGAAGACTGCAGATGAGGCGCCTAAGGTGAAGAAGCCAAAGGCAAAGATTCCTCCGGAGGAATTCAAGTCGAAGACTAAGTGCTTCAAGTGCGGCCAACCAGGTCACTGGAAGGCGGCGTGTCCTAACAAGAAGAAGAAGAGAGGTACATCTCACACTCTGGTTGTGGAAACATGTTTAGCAACTTGTTCTACCTAGTCATGGGTAGTAGACACTGGAGCTACTGATCATGTTTGCATGTCTTTACAGAGGTTCCTGGTAAAAAGACAGCTGAGTGAGGATGAGATCACCGTCTACATGGGCAATGCTACGAGAGTGGCGGCTGTTGCAGTGGGAGACATTGTTTTACCTTTCAGTAGTGATAGAACTTTGGTTTTGAAAGATTGTCTTTATGTGCCTGGTTTTAGGCGAAACTTCATTTCAGTTTCTAAATTGATTATGGATGGATATTCTGTTTCTTTTGATAACAAAGTAGTTATCTTTAGTGGTAAACATTTTATCTGTTCTGGACATTGGATGGACACTTATACTTTCTTAAACTAACTGAAAACACTACGCAAAGACAACTGTTGAATACATCGATCATAAACCCTAACAAGAGAAAAGAACCTTCGGAATTGAATCAAACCTATCTTTGGCATCTAAGGCTAGGTCATATTAACCTTAAGAGGATACAAAGGCTTGTAAATGATAGACCATTGTCTTCTTTGGTACTGGAATCGTTTCCTTTGTGTGAATCCTGTTTGGAAGGTAAAATGACCAAGCGTCCTTTCCAGTCAAAAGGAAATAGATCCGAAGGGCTATTAGATTTGATTCACTCTGACCTATGTGGTCCTATGTTAGTTCAAGCTCGAGGAGGGTTCGAGTATTTCATCACTCTCATTGATGATTACTCTAGATACGGTTATATCTACCTGTTACGTCGCAAGTCTGAATGCTTTGAGAAATTCAAAGAGTTTAAGGCGGAAGCGGAGAAACGAACAGGCAGAAGTATCAAGTCACTACGTTCTGATCGTGGTGGCGAGTACCTCTCAAGTGAATTTAGGGATTACATGGCAGAGAGTGGGATTACATCCCAGTTGACTGCGCCTGGAACACCACAGCAATGGCGTGGCGGAAAGAAGGAATCGTACATTGTTAGAGATGGTTAGATCGATGATGAGTTATTCTGAGTTGCCTATTTCGTACTAGGGATATGCCCTAGAAACAGCAGCTTATATTCTTAACTTGGTTCCATCGAAATCAGTTTCTGCTACACCCACAGAACTATGGACTGGACGAAAGCCCAGTTTGAACCATATTCGGATTTGGGGTAGCCCAGCACACGTATTGGACAAGGAAGCTGATAAGCTGGCTTCTCGTACTGATCTAAGGATGTTCGTTGGATATCCTAGAGGAACGAAAGGTGGTTTATTTTATAGTCCTAAGGATCAGAAGATCATTGTTAGCACCAATGCTCGATTCTTAGAGGAAGACTATGTCATAAACCACAAACCAAGAAGTCACATCATCCTTGAGGAGTTAAGGGAAGGATCGAATCCTACACCGGTTGTACAAGAAGAGGAACCACCAAACACTGCACAACGTGTCACAGAAGTACAGGAACTGCCTCGTCGCAGTGGGAGGGTTGTACGCCAACCTGATAGATTTATTGGTCTGGGAGAGGCTTCAGATTTCCCAGAGGGTCTCAATGAATTGGATCCCAGGACCTATGACGAGGCAATTCGAGATAAAGATGCAGATTCTTGGAAAACTGCAATGGAGTCTGAGATTGGATCTATGGATCACAATCAAGTCTGGGAACTTGTAGAACCACTAGATGGGGTAAAACCCATTGGTTGTAAGTGGGTCTACAAGAGCAAGAGAGGATCTGATGGGAAGGTTGAAACCTTCAAAGCTAGATTGGTGGCAAAAGGGTATACTCAGAAAGAAGGGATCGATTATGAGGAAACCTTTTCACCGGTAGCCATGCTTAAGTCAATCCGGATTCTCTTGTCTATTGCCGCTCATTTGGATTATGAGATCTGGCAGATGGATGTCAAGACGGCTTTCCTAAACGGAAGTCTTGAGGAAAACATTCACATGAAACAACTAGAGTGATTCATTGCTAAGCGCCAAGAGCACTTGGTGTGTAAGCTTAAGAGATCCATTTATTGACTTAAGCAGGCATCGAGATCTTGGAACATCCGATTTGACAATGTTATCCAGTCATATGGATTCGTGCAAAGTCCGGATGAGAGCTGTGTGTACAAGAAATGTGATGGAAACGTGGTGGCATTCCTCGTACTTTATGTTGATGACATCTTGCTTATTGGAAACAATAAGAAGGCGTTATCGAACATTAGGGCGTGGCTGTCCAAGCAGTTCGATATGAAGGATCTGGGAGAAGCCGGACATGTCCTTGGAATCAAGATCATTCGTGATCACCAGAAAAGGATGTTATGTCTGTCCCAGGCGACTTATATCGATACAGTGCTAGCTAGATTTGGCATGCAAGATTCCAAGAAAGGTTTTATACCTTACAGGCATGGAATTCATCTATCTAAGAAAATGTGTCCCCAAACACAGTCTGAGATAGAGGAAATGAAGAAAGTACCATATGCTTCGGCTGTGGGAAGTTTGATGTATGCTATGCTATGCACTAGGCCTGATATATGCTTTGCCGTTGGCATGGTAAGCAGATATCAGTCTAACCCTGGACAAGGTCACTGGACTGCGGTCAAAAACATTCTCAAGTACCTTAAAAGGACTCGAGATTATATGTTGGTTTTCCGCTCTGATAGTCTAGTACCTTTGGGTTATACGGACTCAGATTTTCAATCCGACAAAGATCAGAGTAAGTCTACCTCGGGCTATGTGTTTACATTAGGAGGTAGAGCCATCGCATGGAGGAGCATTAAGCAGAAATGCATTGCGGATTCCACCATGGAAGCTGAGTATGTAGCTGCCTCTGAGGCTGCAAAAGAGGTTGTCTGGCTCCGCGGATTCCTAGTGGGCTTGGGCGTGGTTCCTGATTTGCCTAAGACTATCACGATATACTGTGATAACTCTGGTGCAGTGGCAAATTCGAAGGAACCCAGAGCCCACAAGGCAAGTAAACACATAGAGAGAAAGTGCCATCTTATACGAGAAATCGTTAAGAGAGGAGACGTGGCGTTGGTCAAGATTGCATCTGAGGACAACCTGGCTGATCCATTCATGAAGAGCCTGGCGGCTAAGACCTTTGATGGTCACGTGGAGAAAATGGGAGTGAGATGCAGACCCGGTAGCGCAGTTTGAGTTGATAGTTTTAGATTGGAGAGTTTGCCAGTTAGTTATTATGCTTGAAAGACATGCTTCAAGTATAAGTGGGAGATTGTTAGTTTTGTATACTAGAAGACTTGTCTTTGTATACTTTTTCTGATGATATGATATGAAATGAAAGTTATTGCAGTCACTATTTCCATTTAGATTATGTTCTATAATTGTTTTATGCAATGTTCCATATACTTACACTGTAGATGATATGGTGTGGGGAGTCACACGGTAAGATCGTATCATTAGAACCTTGTAATGTATTAAAGAGCTCACGGCTTAGATGTTAATTAATTATAGCTGTCAGAGGCTTACATAATTAATTAATGAACATTATATCTTAAACACGGGGAATGGCTGGACTAAAGGAGAAAGCATATTCGTAAATATGTATTAAATTGGTAGGTCAGTTTTGCTTCTTTAGTGGAATAAAAGTAAAACTTAATTTATTTAATTATATCCTAGGTTTATTGGATATTGGATATTAAATAAATTAGTGGGCCAATTTAATATTTTTCTAGATCCTTGTTGTAGCCCAATTGACTGAAAGTGGACTGGATATTGAACTTGAGATAGAGGCCCAGCCCAATAGGGCTGGAACATGAAATTTCGCCCCTCCTTATATATAAGGGGAAGGGGGGCATGAAATTTTGATGATAATATTCATTGGAAATCAGCCCCTCTTAGTCTCTCAAAGTTATCCATAGATTTCACAACTCTATCTAGTAGATTTCAGCCCACTCTGAATCTAGATACAGTCCGGGAATACAACAGAAGATCTTGGAGTAGAATTTGTGGTGGTTGAATTTTGAGCTAGGTGGCACCATCCCTGTATTCATTCAACAGCAAGATTAGATCTTTAATCTTGTCCACAGACCGTCTATCGATTTGTAAGTAGATTCGTTTCTATGTCTTCTGCTTTATTAGATTCGAATCTGCTTTGCATGCTTTTTGGTTAGACTGTGATAAACATGCATGTTACATAAAATTATGATTTGCATGAACACGGATTAATGAACAACCAAATGATCATGCGGTGGTTTAATTCGAAAAAACCCTAACATCACGTTCTCATGATGATGGGGTATTTATCTGAGATCGAGACCTTGGGTGGAGAACTAGATGGCAATTCTCAAATCGACATTGTTCTTCATTGCTTGTCCTCGAAGTTTGAGCAGTTCAGGCTGAATTTTAACATGATTAAAAGGGATGTCAACCTGACTGAACTACTCATAGATCTTCAGGCTGCTGAATTGCTCCAAAAGAGCGATCCTCAGGCCCACATAGCTGAAAAGGGCGCGTCTTCTTCTAGTGGAAAAAGGAAGAAGAGAAACGCACTTAAGAAGGCTGCAGATGAGGCGCCTAAGGCGAAGAAGCCAAAGGCAAAGATTCCTCCCAAGGAGTTGTAGTCGAAGACTAAGTGCTTCAAGTGCGGCTAACCAGGTCACTGGAAGGCAGCGTGTCCTAACAAGAAGAAGAAAAGAGGTACATCTCACACTCTAGTTGTGGAAACATGTTTAGCAACTTGTTCTACCCAGTCATAGGTAGTAGATACTGGAGCTACTGATCATGTTTGCATGTCTTTACAGGGGTTCCTGGTAAAAAGACAGTTGAGTGAGGACGAGATCACCATCTACGTGGGCAATGCTACGAGAGTGGAGGCTGTTGCAGTGGGAGACATTGTTTTACCTTTCAGGAGTGATAGAACTTTGGTTTTGAAAGATTGTCTTTATGTGCCTGGTTTTAGGCGAAAATTGATTTCAGTTTCTAAATTGATTATGGATGGATATTCTGTTTCTTTTGATAACAAAGTAGTTATCTTTAGTGGTAAACATTTTATCTATTCTGGCACATTGGATGGACACTTATACTTTCTTAAACCAATTGAAAACACTACGCAAAGACAACTGTTGAATACATTGATCATAAACCCTAACAAGAGAAAAGAACCTTCGGAATTGAATTAAACCTATCTTTGGCATCTAAGGCTAAGTCATATTAACCTTAATAGGATACAAAGGCTTATAAATGATGAACCATTATCTTCTTTGGTACTAGAATCGTTTCTTTTGTGTGAATCCTGTTTGGAAGGTAAAATGACCAAGCGTCCTTTCTAGTCAAAAGGAAATAGATCTGAAGGGCTATTAGATTTGATTCACTCTAACCTATGCGGCCCTATGTCAGTTCAAGCTCGAGGAGGGTTCGATTATTTTATCACTCTCATTGATGATTACTCTAGATACGGTCATATTTACCTGTTAGGTCGCAAGTCTGAATGCTTTGAGAAATTCAAAGAGTTTAAGGTGGAAGCGGAGAAACGAACAGGCAGAAGTATCAAGTCACTATGTTCTGATCATGGTAGTGAGTACCTCTCAAGCGAATTTAGGGATTACATGGTAGAGAGTAGGATTACATCCCAGTTGACTGCGCCTGGAACGCCACAGCAGAATGGCGTGGCAAAAAGAAGAAATCGTACATTGTTAGAGATGGTTAGATCGATGATGAGTTATTCTGAGTTGCCCATTTCGGTCTGGGGATATGCCCTAGAAACGGCAGCCTATATTCTTAACTTGGTTCCATCGAAATCAGTTCCTGCTACACCTACAAAACTATGGACTGGACGAAAGCCCAGTTTGAACCATATTCGGATTTGGGGTAGCCCAGCACACGTGTTGGACAAGGAAGCTGATAAGCTGGCACCCCGTATTGATGTAAGGTTGTTGGTTGGATATCTGAGAGGAACGAAAGGTGGTTTATTTTATAGTCCTAACGATCAGAAGATCATTGTTAGCACCAATGCTCGATTCTTAGAGGAAGACTATGTCATAAACCACAAATCAAGGAGTCACATCATCCTTGAGGAGTTAAGGGAAGGATCGAATCCTACATCTGTTGTACAAGAAGAGGAACCACCAAACACTGCACAACGTGTCACAGAAGTACAGGAACTGCCTCGTCGCAGTGAGAGGGTTGTACGCCAACCTGATAGATTCATTGGTCTGGGAGAGGCTTCAGATTTTCCAGAGGGTCTCAATGAATTGGATCCCAGGACCTATGACGAGGCAATTCGAGATAAAGATGTAGATTCTTGGAAAACTGCAATGGAGTCTGAGATTGGATCTATGGATCACAATCAAGTCTGGGATCTTGTAGAACCACAAGATGGGGTAAAACTCATTGGCTGTAAGTGGGTCTACAAGCGCGCAAGAGAGGATCTGACGGGAAGATTGAAACCTTCAAGGCAAGATTGGTGGCAAAAGGGTATACTTAGAAAAAAGGGATCAATTATGAGGAAACCTTTTCACCAGTAGCCATGCTTTAGTCAATCCGGATTCACTTGTCTATTGCCGCTCATTTGGATTATGAGATCTGGTAGATGGATGTCAAGACAGCTTTCCTAAACGGAAGTCTTGAGGAAAACATTCACATGAAACAACCAGAGGGATTCATTGCTAAGGGTCAAGAGCACTTGGTGTGTAAGCTTAAGAGATTCATTTATGGACTTAAGCAAGCATCAAGATCTTGGAACATCCAATTTGACAAGGTTATCCAGTCATATGGATTCGTGCAAAGTCTAGATGAGAGTTGTGTGTACAAGAAATATGATGGAAACGTGGCGGCATTCCTCGTACTTTATGTTGATGACATATTGCTTATTGGAAACAATAAGAAGGCGTTGTCGAACATTAGGGTGTGGCTGTCCAAGCAGTTCGATATGAAGGATCTGGGTGAAGCCGGACATGTCCTTAGCATCAAGATCATTCGAGATCGCCAGAAAATGATGTTATGTCTGTCCCAGGCGACTTATATCGATACAGTGCTAGCTAGATTTGGCATGCAAGATTCCAAGAAAGGTTTCATACCTTACAGGCATGGAATTCATCTAGCCAAGGAAATGTGTCCCCAAACACAGTCTGAGATAGAGGAAATGAAGAAAGTACCATATGCTTCGGCTGTGGGAAGTTTGATGTATGCTATGCTATGCACTAGGCCTGATATATGCTATGTCGTTGGCATGGTAAGCCTATATCAGTCTAACCCTGGACAAGGTCACCGCACTGCGGTCAAAAACATTCTCAAGTACCTTAAACGGACTCGAGATTACATGTTGGTTTTCCGCTCTGATAGTCTAGTACCTTTGGGTTAAATGGACTCAAATTTTCAATCCGACAAAGATCAGAGTAAGTCTACCTCGGGCTATGTGTTTACATTAAGAGGTGGAGCCATTGCATGGAGGATCATTAAGCAGAAATGCATTGCGGATTCCACCATGGAAGCTGAGTATGTAGCTGCCTCTGAGGCTGCAAAAGAGGCTATCTGGCTCCGCGGGTTCCTAGTGGGCTTGGGCGTGGTTTCTGATTTGCCTAAGAGCCCACAAGGCAAGTAAACACATAGAGAGAAAGTACCATCTTATACGAGAAATCGTTAAGAGAGGAGACGTGGCGGTGGTCAAGATTGCATCGGAGGACAACCTGGCTAATACATTCATGAAGAGCCTGCCGGCTAAGACCTTTGATGGTCATGTGGAGAAAATGGGAGTGAGATGCAGACCTAAGGGCGCAGTTTGAGTTGATAGCTTAGATTGGAGAGTTAGCCAGTTAGTTATTATACTTGAAAGACATGCTTCAAGTATAAGTGGAAGATTGTTAGTTTTGTATACTGGAAGACTTGTCTTTGTATACTTTTCTGATGATATGATGATATAAAATGAAAGTTATTGCAGTCACTGTTTGCATTTAGATTATGTTCTATAATTGTTTTATGCAATGTTCCATATATACTTACATTGTAGATGGTATGGTGTGGGGAGTCACACGGTAAGATCATATCATTAGAACCTTGTAATGTATTAAAGAGCTCACGGCTTAGATGGTCCTGAACACACCATCAGTACACCGTAGAATAATCTGATAAGTTAGTTTATCTTGACTAACTGATTATTCTAATACACTCGTTAGTGTATTGAGGAGGATCACGATAGGATACTATTCTCTGTCTCTGACCTAGTTACTGAGAGAATAAAGATCCACAGAGTTCGGGTTCTGAACTCATGTGATATTGGCGAGCATATGTGTCCATTGTTTGTTACTTTGATTTATCAATGGGTGAGATCTTTTCGTAGATCGAATTCGATATCTTGGGTAATAACAATTTATACATGATGTCTCGAGCAGTATGCATGAGCACCGTGTCCTGGTGCGCCAGGTTGATGATGTTCTCTTGAGGAAACACAAGTTCATGTTGAAACCTTGCAGGTGGAATTTATTCCGTACATGAATAAAGCTTGTGTGGTACTACTCAAGGTTTTAGAGGTTAATTAATTATAGCTGTCAGAGGCTGACATAATTAATTAATGAACATTATATCTTAAACAAGGGGAATGGCTGGACTAAAGGAGAAAGCAAATTCATAAATATGCATTAAATTGGTAGGTCAGTTTTGCTTCTTTAGTGGAATAAAAGTAAAACTTAATTTATTTAATTATATCCTAAGTTTATTGGATATTGGATATTAAATAAATTAGTGGGCCAACTTAATATTCTTTTAGATCCCTGTTGTAGCCCAATTGACTGAAAGTGGACTGGATATAGAACTTGAGATAGAGGCCCAGCCCAATAGGGCTGGAACATGAAATTTCGCCCCTCCCTATATATAAGGGGAGGGGGGCACGAAATTTTGAAGAATAATAATCATAAGAATTCAGCCCCTCTTTGTCTCTCAAAGTTATCCATAGATTTCACAATTCTATCTAGTAGATTTCAGCCCACTCTGAATCTAGATACAGTCCGGGAATACAACAGAAGATCTTGGAGTGGAAAACTGTGGTGCACGATTTTGAGGTCATAGGTGGCGCCTTTACTGTACTCATTCAACAGCAAGATTAGATCTTTAATCTTGTCCACAGACCGTCTACCGATTTGTAAGTAGATTCGTTTCTATGTATTCCGCTTTATTAGATTCGAATATGCTTTGCATGCTTTTTGGTTATACTATGATAAACATGCATGTTACATAAAATTATGATTTGCATGAACACGGATTAATGAACAACCAAATGATCCTGCAGTGGTTTAATTCGAAAAAACCCCAACAAGTATAATACTATTACTCTAGCAGAGACTTAAGTAGATAATTTCTCAAATATTTTATTCGGATATTCTAACTATGACTATCACATTTATGAGTTAATAACTCAAATATAGATAGATGTTGCAAATAAACTCACCTCGATTAGATCAACTCAGGTGATCAAACTTCTCAATACTCATATGTCAGCGTCTCTGAGTGGCTCAACGGGTCCTACAAGGTCAAACCTTATTTTAGGATTATTACTCTAATTTTGAGAACTCGACTTTAATTTAATTGAAGTTTTTATTTACTTTAATTATATTTCAACTAAGAATGCGTGACTCTAGAGACCTCGTACAACTTCCACATAGAAGGAAATAAATTTCAAAATATAATTTCCAATTTAATAGGACCAAAAGATATGACAGGTGTCACTTTCCGCAACTTGTCATTTTAATCAAATTTTACACAGCTAACCTCGATTGCACTTTTTACCAGTCCAAAAATTATGAAAATAATCAGGCATGACCCCACATATATCTTTATTAAACTATACAATTTTTGAAATTTTCTGAAATCACATGCTCTAGTTATAAAAATAACCGCCTGATTAAAATAATCGACTTTAATCAAAACTTATCAGAAAATTATAAAACTTGGCAGTCCTATAGGAAATAATATTTTGAGCAACTTTCTAGTTCAAACTTTTTTGATTTGACAACCTAAAACGGGCAAAATCCGAAACTGATCGGCGCCCCTTTATTTTTCACGTTTTCCAGCATTTTCGCCGGTTTCCGACGACCAAACGACGATGCACTCAACATACGAACTGAAGCACTATTTAAAACACACAACATATTAAAATTTCTACTATAAAGGATGAGAAATGAACCGAAATGAGATATCTGAAACGGCGGCGCAACGGCGGCACGACGACGGCGATTTCCGGCCATCCACGGCAGCGGCGGCGGCAGCCTTCCGGCGCTCGACAGCTGTTCCTGCAGCAGCAGTACCCCCCCAAACAAAACTTAACCTGGGCCCGCATGCGCGATTTACTCGGCGCAGGTCCGGATTTCTCTCGTTCGTCAACACGGACTAGAGAGAGAAAGAGAAGAGAAGAGAGAGAGATGAATAAGAGAAATGAATCCCCAAGCTCCCTATTTATAGGAAAAGTGGCTCTGGGCGGGTATAACTTTTTCGGATATAAAATACTGATAAAGTGATTTTTGTATTCAATTAAAGTTGTTTTATTCAATGTCGAGATTGGTAATTCGTGAATGCAAATGGATTCCTTGGGTGATTTCCTATAAGATAGGTTTGATAGAACAAGTCTCAAATCATGAGGAGGATTTCGTGAATTTTTCAAATCACGAACGCATGCAGAAATTACTATTGACAGGTTTTCCCGTTACAATTTTAAATTACGGGACTCCGGTAGAGGTCGGAATAAAATTCGGAAAGCACCAACAGCCTCCTTTAGGTTGTTACGTTCCAGAAAAGACCAATATTGACTATCTTCCGGTGGCAAACACAAAATCTCATCATCGATTTTCACATAAAATAGTCAAGAAGTCGCGACTTACATCTGTTTAACTTTATTTTAGCTCCAATTATTTTCTTTAGTCTTCTAAATAAATTTAGAAAACTCACTAAGATATTCTTAAATTATGGGATGTTACATATCCGTAAAACCTTTTCTTTTCTTTTGGGCCCATCCTGGCTCAAACCTGATGTCAACTACACCCTTAGGCATGCCTTAGGACACAAGAGGGGTTACTTCAAATATCCTCACCAGTTTGCGAGGGATAAACCCAGCAGTGACTCACCTAACCATCAAAGATCACAAGTCCTCTGAGCTCAATTCCCGCTTAAGCAAAATGCTAAGATCCTCTCTTCCATAACCTTGCTAGCAAAACCAAACCTAGAGCAATGTCTAGAACTAATCCTTTAATATAGCATGATCTCGGCCTATAAGGGATTTATCACTACCCTAGAAGGCAATCCTTAACTATACGAGCTTTAGCAAAATATCAACATTCAAATATGAGAAAATAAACGTACATAAATACAAATTGCAACTAAGGACAATTCTAAATATCTCATACTAAGCATAAACAACACTTAAATATTTCTAGGGTTTCTAAACATGCTCGAGAGCTCAATTAAAATATAATATCTTCCTTTCTTTTCTTCCTTGTACAGAGATCAATCAGGCAGAGTAAAATATTCTATTAGATATCTCATTTGCCCTAACATGCTTCTAGAGCTTATTAGCTCAAACTTTAGATGAGTATAGATTTATCCACCTCGACTACTGAGCGGAAGATGAAGCAACGAGTTGATGATCTTTCTCCGGATTTCCACGGGGCTTACTATCTCCTACAAAAGTCGAATCATCGACTTAGTAGCCTCCTTCAAATATTATAACAACTAATATGAAACTAAACAATATCTAACTCATCTACCCTTAACTAGGACTTAAACATAGATAGCACAACTTTAGAACCTTTAGAAAATACGAGGGTTTAAAAGACTCGAGTTTAGAACACGATTGGAGACAAAACATGGTAGTAGAGGCCTTGCACGGGCCGTGCTAATTAATGGGGCAAGAATCAAAATGCCCAAATTTCTGACACGGGCCATGCAAGCATAGCACAGTTCGTGCAAGCCCTAGCACGTTCCGTGCTAGTTTCCCAGACTTACGCCGTGAGTTCTGCACGGCTTTGCACGGGCCGTGCAACACTTGCACGGTCCGTGCTCCTTCACGAACTTCCAAAACTTTCGATTGAAGTGTTGGTCGAGGCGTTACTCGATTGCCTCTCCCTTTCCTCAATGTTTTAAACTTGAAACGAGGCTTAGAACTTTGGAAAAAGACAAATTAAAGAATGAACATGCCTTAAACTTGAAAAGAAATCGACATTATAACGGAATAGACACTTAGAAATAATGACAAAATCTTAAATATGAACTTGAACATAACTTCAATGAAATAAAAGAGTCTAATTAGGAGAAATAATGACGAAAACATAATAATGAGAATAATAACGAGAAATAATAACGGAAACACTAATAACTTGGAACTTCAACAGAATCGAAATACTCAACTTTAGACGAAAATAAATGAATAATAATGAAGAACACAAAGAACAAAAAGTAAATGCGGAATTTAAAAGACAAGAAAGGAAACAGAAATCAAGACTGATGAACAAGAATGGACAGAATCGGGTACGTCGAAGGAAGGTGGCTAGCTTCGCGTCTCGTCGAGTTGCAACAATAGCAAAGCCGCCCGCTACAACCCCACGACGCCCCTAGCACCTTCCCTCACCGTATCCCTTCAACGCCACTCTGCTCGTCGTCTTGGAGAACACTCATGAAGAATGTTTTTTGCTTCGACAGAACTCTCTCGGCTCTCACAAGCTTTCCCACTCTCTAGAAATGAAAAATGAGTGAATTTTAGTGTGAAAATGAGTAAGGGGTGATGGTGTATTTATAGGGGGAGCTTTGGCTTCCCTTGGAAGCCATTGCAGTGCAGGAATACTACAAAAGTTACCCCGGGTTTGGTTAAAAACTGGTTTATTCGATGTCGAGGTCCAAATAACCTCAGACATGAGATTTGAAAATACCGGGAGACTCGTTGGCTCAAATACTAGTGAACCAACCTGACTCGTGAATCGTGATGAAGACGAGGTCGTCAAAAGAAAGACGAGCTAAGATTCCTTTTTCAGAATTAATTTTACTATTCACTCAGACTGACAGATTTTGCTTCCAAGCGTTCGATTGTGTTGGTCTTGTATACTAGAAGACTTGCCTTTTGTATACTTTATTGATAATGGTTTTATGATGATATATAATGAATACAATTGCAGTCACTTTTTGCATTTAAATTGTTATATTTACATGCATGTTCACTATTCTTACATTGTAGATGATATGGTGTGGGTAAACACACTGTTAGATCATATCATCAGTTCCTTGTAATGTATTAAAAGGCTCACGGTCTAGATGGCACTGAACCTGCTATCGGTACGCCGTAGAATAATCTGATAGTTAGTTTATCTTGACTAACTGATTATTCTAATACACGAGCAAGTGTATTGAGGTGGATCTACTTAGAATTCTATTCTCTTTTTTGACCTTAAATGAGAGAATAAGAATACACAGAGTTCGGGTTCTTAACCCCTATATGTTGGAAAACATATACGTATAGTGATTGCAGCTTTGATTTATCAAAGGGTGAGATCCTTTCATAGGATCAATAATCTCGATATCTTGGGTTGTGACATTTACACTTATGATGGGTCGTGCAATATGTAGGGGCACCGTGTCCTGGTGCGCCAAGTTGATGGTGTCCCCTTGAGAAAATGCAAGTTCATGCTGAAACCCTACAGGTGGAATTTATTTCGTGCATGAGTAAAGCTTGTGTGGTACTACTCAAGGATAAGATATTAATTAATTATAGCTGTCAGAAGCTTACATAATTAATTAATGGGCATTATATCTTAAACGCGGGGAATGGCTAGACTAAAGAAGAAAGCATATTCAGAAATATGTATTAAATTGGTAGGTCAGTATTATTTCTTTAGTGGAATAAAAATAATACTTAATTTATTTAATAATATCCTAAGTTTATTGGATATTGAAAATTAAATAAATTAGCAGGCCAATTTAATATTCTTCTAGATCCCTGTTGTGGCCCAATATGACTTTAATGGACTGGAGATAGAAAAAGAGATAGAGGCCCAAACCCAGTAGGGTTGGGACACTGAAATTTCGCCCACCCCCTTATATATAAGAGGGTGGGGGACGAAATTTTAAGCATATAGATCAGCTCCTCTTGTGTTCTCTTTATCTCCACAGATTCCATACCGATCTAGTAGATTTCAGCCCACCCTAAAACTAGATTCAGTCCGGGAATACAACAGAAGATCAAGGAGTGAATATCACTGTGGGGCGCCGATTTTCATACATACAACAACAAGATTAGACCTTTAATCTTGTCCTCCACCCGTCGTTTGATTTGTAAGTCATTTTTTGATTCTATGTTTCCGCTTTAGTAGAATCGTTTAAACCGGATTTGCATGTTAATTAAACTCGGTTAATTAAAACATATGAGATGCGTGAATTTATGTTCTACATGGCATTAGGATTAATGAACATCCAATTAGATCCTGTGGTGGTTCAATTCGAAAAAACCCCAACAACTGGTATCAGAGCGGGTTTTGGCACTGTTCTGGATTTAATCCTAGGATTAATTCGAAATATATGTATAAATTTGATGAAATATTTATTTTGCTTAAATTTTCAGATTTATATGTTGGTAAATTTCGAATGGTATGTTCAAAACTTGGATGAATTTTTTATGTAATTCAAAAATTCTAGTTTTGAGGTTTTATGTAATTTTCGAAAATCATAAATTAAATTTTGGATGATATTTGATGTTCTTTAAATTTTCAGATTTATTTTATGGTGGTTGTCGAAAATTTGGAGTTCAAAATTTTTGAATTTTGATGTATTAATTTCCCTAATTTATTATTTAAAATTTTCGACACTATGTATTAAATTTGGATGGATTTTTAATCAACATTAAAATTTTCAGATTTAATTCTAGTGTGGTTCTAAAATTTGGTGTATTAGAATTGGATTTGGTGATTTTTGATGTATATCAAAGATTGCCTAATTCTAATCTAGATAGGTTTGAAATTAGAATTTTAAATTTGGTAATTTTTGAAGTGGATCAAAATTTTCAGATTTTTAATTCTTGAAATTTTCGAAACCTAGCTATGTTGTTTGGAATAGTTTTTCGATTAATGTCAAAATTTCCAAATGTGAAATATAGTGTAATTTTCAAAATTTTAATAAATTAATTTGGATAAGATTTTGATGAAAATCAAATTTTCAGATTTATTTATTAAGGTTGTTCGAAAATTATGGGGTTGGATTTAGATTTGATGTTATTTGATGTATATCTTAATTTACCTAATTTTAATCTAGATAGTTTTGAAAATATAATTTTAAATTTGGAAAAATTTGAAGTGGATCAAATTTCCAGATTTAATTTTATGGATATTTTCGAAAACTATGGGTTTAAAATTGGATAAGGTGATTTTGGATATATACAAATAATTATCAAAATCCAATTGTGATAAGATTTTAAATTTGGATAAGTTTTGGAAGATTTTGGATTGGAATCAAATCTCCAAACCTTATCCTTGAAGATTTAGATTCTTATGGATAATATTTGGATTATATTTTTGATTTATATCAATATATCCAATTATTATTTAATTAGGGTAACTTGAAAATATTAAATAAATTTGGTGGATAATTATTAATAATTTCCAGATTTATTTAAGAGATATTTTCAAAATTTAACAAGTTTAAAATTGGTGGATAATTATTTTAATTTCTAATTTTTATCTTGTGGATAATATCGAATTAATTAATTTTATTAATTGGAAAATTCGAATATTATTTAATATGTCATGTTTGGATATCATATGTTATTTTATGCTAATCATGTAATTGTAATTGTTGGATTTGTAGACTGACTTGTTTGCAGGGTTACCGACTATCATGGCTCCTTAATTATGTGATGTATGTTTAAATTTATGTTGGATGTATGATGGGTCGTATGCCGGTTTGGCTACGTGATTTTAATCCATGAGAAAATCCATGGATTAGGTCTAGGTTTTATTTTATGTTGTTTTAATGTAATAGAAATAAAACTGTTAGACAAAGTCATTGAGTTGTAATTTTATTCTAGATATATTAGTTTTTTCCTTTAAGGAATAGAAATTCTATATTGAATAAAGTTTGAAGATCAACTCAAAGAAGGAGAGTAGTACAGCTCAAGAAAGGAAGTATCACTGATTCACGTCCCGAAATCCTAATTGGAGCTAGGATTTTCGGCGAGGTGCAGTGATAAGGGCGGCGGCCATGCCCAGGTTCCGGAGCTGACTTTCCAGTTTTATCTCATTCAGCAACATGAGATATAAGCCATGATAGTTGGTTTTTCTTATTATTGCTTATTATGTTGTTTGAAGCATGCAATGGTATTTTATCATTTTATGTGATGTTTGCATGTTTTACAATGGGATAAAATGAAACCTCAATCTTAAATAACTAAGTGGGAGAGATTCACACCAAAGTATGTAGAAATCTCAAACGGTCTCCATTAATCTGGTTTAATTGAGATGTGATTGACATGCGAGTTGACAATAGGTCTTCCTCCATAACGGATGTGTTATATCACTGTTATCTCTAGAAATTAAACTTCTTTATCAAGATAGCTGTAGAACACTACTAGAATAAACTGACTCCTCCAACTAGAGCAGGGAGTTCGAAATAGTGGACTTGGTGCTAAGATGATGGTGTTCACACTTAGGTGTAATTTATTAATAAACGTCCACACTAACGTGGCTTATTAATTGGAAGATTACACGACCGTGGTTATTTCCAACTATTAATTTACTTGTCATAAGGAAATTTGACTGGAGGTAAATTAAAGGTGGTTTTACCTGTTTAAGGATGATTTTTATAAACGTCCACACTAACGTGGCTTATAAGAAACATTTTTAAAATGTCGGTGGATTACATATAATTTTTTGAGGTATACGATTATATGTGAGTATCCTAAAGTTTGTGACTGTACTGCATGTTTACTTTTTAGTTATTCTATATCATCATGGCACTCTCCAACCTGTCCACTATTCTCAAAGAAAACAAGTTAATCGGTGAAAATTACAATGACTGGATTCGAAACCTTAATCTTGTTCTCAACTGCGGAAGGACACAAATACGTACTTGAAGAAGTATGTCCTCAGAAGCCAGATGAGGGTTCTGACGAAGCCCAAAAGGTTGCATATGATAAGTGGGTTAGGTCAATGAGATAGTGCGCTGTTACATTTTGGCATCTATGTCGAATGTGTTGCAACATCAACATGAACCTATGAAAACCGCTTATGATATCATGTACAACCTTAGGCAGCTCTTCGGTTATCAGAACCGCTCGGCACGCCATTTGGCAATGAAGAAGCTAATGCATGCGAGAATGTCTGACTCCACACCTGTTAGGGATCACGTTCTCACGATGATGGGGTATCTGGCTGAGATCGAGACCTTGGGTGGAGAGCTGGATGGCGATTCTCAAATCGACATTGTTCTTCATAGCCTGTCCTCGAGGTTTGAGCAGTTCAGGCTGAACTTTAAGATGATTAAAAGGGATGTCAGCCTGACTGAACTGCTCATGGATCTTCAGGCGGCTGAGTTACTTCAAAAAGGAAATCCGGAGGCACACCTAGCTTAAAATAGGGCGTCTTCTTCCGGTACT
The DNA here is from genome assembly GCA_026008535.1 of Perilla frutescens. Lineage (NCBI taxonomy): Eukaryota > Viridiplantae > Streptophyta > Magnoliopsida > Lamiales > Lamiaceae > Perilla > Perilla frutescens. The sequence goes on from BRKX01000012.1 coordinate 40,491,312, forward strand.
AAAAGGAAGAAGAAGAAGAAGAACGCACCCAAGAAAGCTGCAGAGGGGGCGCCTAAGGTGAAGAAGTCTAAGACTAAGATTCCTCCTGAGGAATTTAAGTCAAGGACAAAGTGTTTCAAGTGCGGCCAGCCAGGTCACTGGAAGGCAGATTGTCCTAACAAGAAGAAGAAAAAAGGTACGTCTCAATCTCTCGCCGTTGAAATATGTTTAGTTACTTGTTCTACTCAGTCATGGGTAGTAGATACTGGAGCTACTGATCATGTTTGCATGTCTTTACAGGGGTTCCTGGTAAAAAGACAGCTGAGTGATGGAGAGATTTCAGTCTACATGGGCAATGCTACGAAAGTTGCGGCAGTTACAGTGGGAGACGTAACCTTATCTTTTAGTAGTGATAGGATATTAGTTTTAAAGGATTGTCTTAATGTGCCTGGTTTTAGGCGAAACTTGTTTTCAGTTTCTAAACTTTTTATGGATGGATATTCTGTTTCTTTTGATAACAAAGTTGTTATCTTTAGTGATAAACGTTTTATCTGTTCTGGCACATTGGATGGACATCTTTATTTACTTAATCCTATGCAAAACACTACGCAAATGCATTTACTAAATACATCGGTCATAAACCCTAACAAACGAAAAGAACCTTCGGAAATGAATCAAACCTATCTTTGGCATCTTAGGCTCGGCCATATTAACCTTAAACGCATACAAAGACTAGTAAATGATGGGCCCTTATCTTTATTGGTCCTAGAATCGTTCCCTTTGTGTGAATCCTGTTTGGAAGGTAAAATGACCAAGCGACCCTTTAAGGATAAAGGGAATAGATCTGAAGAGGTACTAGATTTGATTCACTCTGACTTATGTGGCCCTATGTCAGTTCAGGCTCGAGGAGGGTATGAGTATTTCATCATGTTCATTGATGATTACTCAAGGTATGGATACATATACCTATTACGCCGCAAGTCAGAATCCTTTGAGACTTTCAAAGAATTCAGAGCGGAAGTGGAAAAACGTACAGGTAAAAGTATCAAAGCACTACGGTCTGATCATGGTGGTGAGTACCTCTCGAATGAATTTAGGGACTACTTAGCAGAGAATGGGATTACATCCCAGTTGACTGCGCCGGGAACACCACAGCAGAACGGTGTGGCGGAGAGAAGGAACAGAACATTGTTAGAGATGGTTAGATCGATGATGAGCTATTCAAATCTGCCTATTTCATTTTGGGGATATGCCCTGGAAACGGCAGCCTATATTCTAAATGTGGTTCCATCAAAATCAGTCCCATCTACGCCCACAGAACTTTGGACTGGACGAAAGCCCAGTCTTGGACAATTTCAGATTTGGGGTAGTCCAGCACATGTGCTGGATAAGGAAGCTGATAAGCTGGCACCATGTACGGATATTAGACTGTTTGTTGGATATCCCAAAGGAACGAAAGGTGGTTTATTTTATAGTCCTAAGGATCAGAAGATCATTGTGAGTACCAATGCTCGATTCTTAGAGGAAGACTATGTAATAAATCACAAGCCAAGAAGTGAGATAGTACTCGAGGAACTTCGAGGGGAAAATTCGAATCTAACACCAACAGTATAAGAAGAGGAACCACAAATTACTGCACAATGTGTCACAGAAGTACAGGAACTGCCTCGTCACAGTGGGAGGGTTGTACGCCAACCTAACAGATTCATTGGTTTGGGTGAATCTTCGGATTTCCCTGAAGGACTAAATGAATTGGATCCCAGGACCTACGACGAAGCAATCCAAGACAAAGATGCAGACTCTTGGAAAATTGCAATAGAGTCTGAGATTGGATCTATGGATCACAATCAAGTCTGGGAGCTTGTAGAACCACAGGATGGGGTAAAACCCATTGGGTGTAAGTGGATTTACAAACGCAAGAGAGGAGCTGAAGGGAAGGTTGAAACCTTCAAGGCAAGATTGGTGGTGAAAGGGTATACTCAGAAAGAAGGGATCGATTATGAGGAAACCTTTTCGCCGGTAGCCATGCTTAAGTCAATCCGGATTCTCTTATCTATTGCCACTCATTTAGATTATGAGATTTGGCAGATGGATGTCAAGACAGCTTTCCTGAATGGAAGTCTTAAGGAAAACATCCACATGAAGCAACCAGAGGGTTTCATTGCTAAAGGCCAAGAGCACTTAGTGTGCAAGCTTAAGAGATCCATTTATGGACTTAAGCAGGCGTCAAGGTCTTGGAACATCCGGTTTGACGAGGTTATCCAGTCATATGGATTCGTGCAATGTCCGGATAAGAACTGTGTGTACAAGAAGAGTGACAGAAACGTAGTGGCTTTCCTCGTGGTATATGTTGATGATATCTTACTTATTGGAAACAGTAAGAAAGTATTATCTAACATAAGGGTGTGGTTGTCCAAGCAGTTCGATATGAAAGATCTAGGAGAAGCCGGACATGTCCTTGGCATCAAGATAATTCGAGATCGCCAGAAAAGGATGTTGTTCTTATCCCAGGCGACATATATCGACACAGTGCTAGCTAGGTTTAACATGCAGGATTCCAAAAAAGGTTTTATACCTTTCAGGCATGGAATTCATCTATCCAAGGATATGTGTCCCCACACACAGGCTGAGATAGATGAGATGAAGAGCGTTCCATATGCTTTGGCTGTGGGAAGCCTTATGTATGCTATGTTATGCACTAGACCTGATATATGCTATGCAGTCAGCATGGTAAGCAGATATCAGTCTAACCCTGGACAAGGTCACTGGACTGCGGTTAAGAATATACTCAAGTACTTGAAAAGGACTCGAGATTATATGTTGGTGTACCGCTCTGATAGTCTAGTGCCTTTGGGTTACACGGACTCAGATTTTCAATCCGATAAAGATCAGAGTAAATCTACCTCAAGCTATGTGTTTACCTTGGGAGGCGGAGCCATTGCATGGAGGAGCATTAAGCAGAAATGCATTGCGGATTCCACTATGGAGGCCGAATATGTAGCTGCCTCTGAGGCTGCAAAAGAGGCCGTCAGGCTCAAGAGCTTCTTGTTGGACTTGAGCATGTTTCCTGATTTGCCTAAGAATATCACGGTATATTGTGATAACTCGGGTACAGTGGCGAATTCGAAGGAACCCAGAGCCCATAAGGCAAGTAAACACATAGAGAGAAAGTACCATCTTATACGAGAAATCGTTAAGAGAGGAGATATGGCAGTGGTCAAGATTGCATCGGTGGACAATTTAGCTGATCCATTCACGAAGAGCCTTCCGGCTAAGACCTTCTACGATCACGTGGAGAAAATGGGAATGAGATGCAGACCCGGGGTTGCCGTTTGAGAATTTAGTTAGAGTTGAAGAGTTAGCCAGTTTGTTTTATATTTGAAAGACATGTTTCAAGTATAAGTGGGAGATTGTTGGTTTTGTATACTAGAAGACTTGTCTTTTGTATACTTTATTGATAATGGTTTTATGATGATATAGAATGAATACAATTGCAGTCACTGTTTGCATTTAAATTGTTATATTTACATGCATGTTCACTATGCTTATATTGTAGATGATATAGTGTGGGTAAACACACTGTTAGATCATATCATCAGTTCCTTGTAATGTATTAAAAGGCTCACGGTCTAGATGGCACTGAACCTGCTATCGGTACGCCGTAGAATAATCTGATAGTTAGTTTATCTTGACTAACTGATTATTCTAATACACGGGCAAGTGTATTGAGGTGGATCTACTTAGAATTCTATTCTCTTTTCTGACCTTAAATGAGAGAATAAGAATCCACAGAGTTCAGGTTCTTAACTCCTATATGTTGGAAAACATATACGTGTAGTGATTGCAGCTTTGATTTATCAAAGGGTGAGATCCTTTCATAGGATCAATAATCTCGATATCTTGGGTTGTGACATTTACACTTATGATGGGTCGCGTAATATGTAGGAGCACCGTGTCCTGGTGCGCCAGGTTGATGGTGTCCCCTTGAGGAAATGCAAGTTCATGCTGAAACCCTGCAGGTGGAATTTATTCCGTGCATGAGTAAAGCTTGTGTTGTACTACTCAAGGATAAGATATTAATTAATTATAGCTGTCAGAAGCTTACATAATTAATTAATGGGCATTATATCTTAAACGCGGGGAATGGCTGGACTAAAGGAAAAAGCATATTCAGAAATATGTATTAAATTGGTAGGTCAGTATTATTTCTTTAGTGGAATTAAAATAATACTTAATTTATTTAATAATATCCTAAGTTTATTGGATATTAGAAATTAAATAAATTAGCAGGCCAATTTAATATTCTTCTAGATCCCTGTTGTAGCCAAATATGACTTTAATGGACTGGAGATAGAAAAAGAGATAGAGGCCCAAACCTAGTAGGGTTGGGACACTGAAATTTCGCCCACCACCGTATATATAAGAGGGTGGGGGATGAAATTTTAAGGATATAGATCAGTTCCTCTTGTGTTCTCTTTATCTCCACAGATTCCATACCGATCTAGTAGATTTCAGCCCACCCTGAAACTAGATTCAGTCCGGGAATACAACAGAAGATCAAGGAGTGAATATCACTGTGGGGCACCGATTTTCATACATACAACAACAAGATTAGACCTTTAATCTTGTCCTCCACCCGTCGTTTGATTTGTAAGTCATTTTTTGATTCTATGTTTCCACTTTAGTAGAATCGTTTAAACCGGATTTGCATGTTAATTAAACTCGGTTAATTAAAACATATGAGATGCGTGAATTTATGTTCTACATGGCATTAGGATTAATGAACATCCAATTAGATCCTGCGGTGGTTCAATTTGAAAAAACTCCAACAGATTGACCTCAGAATGAAAATCCGTGAACGCCAACGAATTTCTTGAGTCATTTCCCATAAGAGGGGCCTGACAGAATAAGATTCAGATTAACGAGGAGGATTTCATAAATTTCTCAAATAACGAACGCACGCAAAAGTTACTATTCATTCATCCTTTAAATACGTTTTTCATCGCCGGGACCTCAAATGACTTCAGAATAAGATTCTGGGAACACCGGCACACTCCTTGAGTTAAAACTTTTTAACAAGACCAAGATTGTCCATAACCGAGTTAAGATCAAATTTTCCGAAAAGACTATTTCATGAAAATTGACCCCTAAAGTCGTGACTGACATCTGACTCACTTAACCCTTATTTAAATTTCTTCCTTAACTTCTTAATTACCATTAAGAATCTTCTAAACCTTATCTAAAAATCTGAAGTGTTACATAGTTCCTAGTTCCTACACCAGGAAAATGTGTATTTCTTATCTACTCCCTTAGATCGTATATCTAAATAAATAAAAGCACAAAATTAAAACACAATGATCCCTAAAAATATCCAAATAACATATTGAGCGTGATTTATGTAGATTTTGAAAATAATTAGTGGTTTCTTAATTCTTTTGGATGTGAGGGTAGCCCGTAATAGTTACCAGATGGTGGTGAACACTTGAAAAACTCTAAGGTAAACCGCACTTGGAAGAAGTAGTTTTTAATTGTTTTTGGATGTTAGGGTGACCTGTAATCTCTATCCAAGAGTGCACAATGGGTAAAACTCGTTCATATGCAATATAATAGCATGCAAATCACACACAAAACGCAAGCCACAATTGGAATGTTCAATAATCTGCAAACTACACATAAGAAGTAAATTACACGTTAAAAAAATGCACGTTTAACTACATACTATTTCGTCATTAGAACTGACCTTTCCATCGCTAGTGAGGACTAAAATTGATAACTGAAAATTGAAACCAAACATCCTCTTAGTTTCTCTCTCTCACCAGTCTCCCCGAACAAATTATATATGACCAGAATTAACAAATGGTTTGTATCCCTATACCATTGTAGAAAATGCAAATTAGATGTCAAAAGTGTTTGTTGTAGCGTGACAAAGGTCTAGCTACAACGCCCTTCTTTGTTCCATTTTGTATTTGTTTGAATAGGAAAAGAGGAGCAATGTGCATGTCTCAAATTCGAGATCTCCCCTTTTAATTTATGAATTTCCAATTATGTTTATTTCTATACATCTATTTTTCTAACTGAATGATGAAATTATGTTCTATATTTTTGGAAATGATAATTTGTATTTTTACATTTTTTTTATTTTCATAGTTAAACAATAAGCACCGTTTAATGTCTAATTGTGTTGTTTTATTGTAGTAATTTTGTCATATTTAGTAAATTATTTTCTTGTATTTTATTTTGTTATGTGTTTATTTTCACTTATTGCTCTAATGGTGGATCATGCCAAGTTATGAAAAATTTGAGCTTTTGTTTGCAAAAAGACGATTTTAGGCATTAAGGTGGCAAGGACAAGACAAGCCCTTTGTGGAAGAGAAGAGCCGGAAGAACAAGCCACGGAACCACGCGGCCGTGCAAGCCGCATGACCGCGCAGCAGACAAGCCCCGCGGCCGCGCAAGCCCCACAACCATGTGGAGGTGCTCTCGGCGGAAGGTGCCCCGCGCGCGCACCCGTGCCCCACGAGCGCGCGGCACCCTGTTCCGCCCCGATTTCAACTTTCCACCTATCTTTTGTACAAGGCTTCTTTCCCTCAACTTTCTTCACATGGCTTGTTTGATTTAATCTTATAGACGGTGACTTTTGTTTCTTTTTAGCTATCCTAATTTTAGGGATAGGAATATAGGGTTTGACTCCCCTATTAGTCTAGTTTTGGATTTTTGTTTCCCCAAGCCTTCCATCAAACATCCCATCAACATCTCATCACCTTTCCTCTTCCCTCTCATTTTCTCTCTCTTTGGACTCATTCTCTCTCTCTTTGGAATCCTACTCTCACTCTCATATCACATCATCTTTCCTCTCATCTCACATCACATCACCTTTTCTCTCACTCTCACATCACATCACATTTTCTCTTACTCTCACATCACATCACCTTTTCTCTCTCTCTCTCTCTCTCTCTCTCTCTCTCTCTCTGGAATCCTACTCTCACTCTCACATCACATCATCTTCTCTCTCATTCTCTCTCTCTTTGGACTCGTCTCTCTCTCTTTGGATTCCTCTCTCTCTCTTTGGATATCTACACTTTATTTTGGGGATATCAACAATTCCTACATATGCACACCTTCACCACTTCATATTATGCATCCTTCATCACTTCACATTCATCATTCTCTCTCCCAAACACTTCATCTCTCCATTCCATCTTTTCTCTCCATTTTCTCTACACACATTTACCATACTTCATATTCTCCTTCTTCTCTCCATTTTCTCTCTCTACACACACACACGCACCATCTTCACCATTCTCTACACCATTTCCACCACCATCACCACCATTCAAGAGAGGAGGAGAAGGAAAAAGATGGAGGCAAGCAAGCTAGGTTGAAGAAGAAGACACGAGAAGAGGTCCGACTCCGAGCCGTCCGCAGAAGCTAGGCTCGTTAGAAGGTTTTCTTTTGGTATTTTCTTTCTTAAACTTGGATGATTTGTGGGGGTTTGTCCCAAACTTGTGAAGAATATTGGATATTGTAGAAGTTGTTGTTGTTTTCATTTGGTTATGAGATGATGCACTTTTATGATATTTGTGTTGTTTTAAGCATGGTTATGGGCTAATCTCTCTATTAGGGGGCGGAGGATCGAATTGGTTTTGATTTATGCTTGTGATAGCTTGTTATTGTTGTTGGAATTGTGATTATCAAGGTGAGTACTTGATCACTACTTAGCATTGCTAGGCTTTAGATGAGACCGAGAGGAGATTCTAAATCCCGACCTAGGTTCCTTCAACATTAGGTGAATTGGGTTCATAGGCCTAATATATTAATTTTGCTCGTACGATATAGCGGGTAGAGGTTTAACGGATAGACGGTGACAGTAATTGAAGTTAAACTAATTGACGGGTCTATCGTGTGTTCGAGATTAATATAATCAACTTGAAGCAAGCTTAATGAGAAACCAATGAGAGAATCCACACCCTAATACTCATATCGTAATCTTTTCATCGATCTTGACCTCATCGTTATTTATATTTTATTAGTTGAATTGCGTATTTACATTTCTTAGTTTAGATCAACTTTCAAACCCATGAGTAGGATGTTTAGGTTTTATGTTAAGTTTGTAAACATGTTGCATGCATAGCCTAAAGATAATTACCCACAAGAAGTCTTCTTTGAGAGTTCGACCCGGGTTAGCTCATCGCGTCTACAATTGACCCCATCCGATTGTGGGTTTGGTTAGAAGTAGTATACCGTGTTGAGTCTAAACCGGAAAAATATAAATTTGGAGTGATTTGAACCGAAACAAATTTTGGCGCCGTTGTTGGGGAAGGCTTTAGGCTTATTGTCTTTACGTGCTATAATTGTTTTGTGTTTGATTTTGCATTCATGATTTTGTGTTGTTTTGTGTAGTTTGGTATTTGTGTTTATTTTCTTGTGTTTGTTAAGCTTTCACCTCTTGTTCCACAGTTGCGTGTGATCTCGTTTGGTTTTTGGTTGTGTATGCTAGGGAGACGAAGTCTCAATCAGAGATTAGCCTCCATATTTGACAACATCCATAGACCAAGGAGATTTGACGTATTTTCTTGGGAAGAGGAGATAGAGGCTCACCAATTCAACCCCGACAACACCAATGCTAATGCGGCTAGGAATATGAGGGATTTCGCTTGTCCCGTGATTGGGGCGTCACCTTCTTGCATAGTTCTTGGAGAAGCCGCAAGGAACTACGAGTTGAAGAACATTCATTTTAGCCAATTACCATCCTTTTACGGGATGCCGGCCGAAGATGCTTTGAACTTCATCTGAGAGTTCTATGCCCTGGTTCAAACCTTTCCTTTGCGAGGTTTGAACAAAACCAATTGAAGATGAGGCGTTTTCCTTACACCTTAAAGGATCATGCAAAGACGTGGTTTATGTCACTTCCGGCCAATTTCTTGGCCAATTGGAATGTTGTATACGAGAAGTTCATGACCAAGTGCTACTCCAATCAAAAGACCCAAGACTTGAGAGCTCAAATTGTCACATTTGCCCAATCTCCGGGTGAAGCCTTCTATGAAGCTTGGGATCGATTTAGAGGTCTCCAACAACAATGCCAACACCACCACCTCGTACCCGAGTTGCTCAACCAATTCTTCTACGACAGGCTTTCTCAAAATTTCCAATACATGGTGGATAATGCCGCGGGAGGAGACATTGGAGGCCGGACCGCCGAAAAAGTCTCAAACATCTATGAGACAATGGCCACGACTTCTCAACAAAAGAGTGCTAGGAGGAAGAGAGCTTCTGTGAATGAAGTCAACCCTAGTTATGATGTGACGAGACAACTAGCGGAGTTGACAAGGCAAGTACAGATGCTTCGGACTTCTGAGAGACCACCTTAACAAGCTATGACCGTTGAGACGTGTGATATATGTGGAGAGTATGGCCACGAGGCCAATGTTTGTCAAAAATTGATTGAGCCGGAATTAAGTAAAGAAGCTCATTTCCATGCTCTTCAAGAGCAAGTTTATGCCCTTCAAGGATTCCAACCTCGTCAACCATACAACCCGTACTCTCAATCATACAATCCGAGATGGAGAAAACATCCAAACTTTTCTTGGAGGCAACCTCAACAACCTCCTCAACAACCACCACAACAACCGCCTCAACCTCAACAAGTCGGAGGTGGCCAAGCTCCACCTTATCCAAGGCCGCAACAATATCTGGCCCAACCAAACCAACTACCTAGGCTGACATTGCAAGACACCTTGCAATCTTTCATTCAAGCCACCTAACAAAGGTTCGAATCCGTAAAAGCCTCTGTGAAGAGGATCGAGACCCAAGTAGGCCAAATAGCCAGGACCGTTAGAGAGTTGGCCAAGCAAGCAAAGCCGGGTAAGTTGCCAAGCCAACCGGAGCAAGCTCAAGCCATCACCATCCTTAGAAGAGGCAAGGTGATTGATAACAAGGTTGGAGAACCGAGCCCAACCGAAAAAATTGAGAAAGAAGAGGAGGCTCCTCAACAACAATAAAAGGAGCCCGAAAAAGAAAATGAAGAAGGAAAGAAGCCCACACTCCACAAGGCTACCAACCCCTACACTCCTCCAATTCCATTTCCAAGCCGATTGAGGAATGAGAAGCAAGACACCCAATTCCAAGAGTTCTACAAGCTCCTATCAAAGGTGAATGTCAACCTTCCACTCCTTGATGTCATTCGCAATGTGCCGGCTTATGTCAAGTTCTTCAAGGAACTAGCTTCCAAAAAGAGGAAATTTACGGAGGATGAAAAGATTATGGTGTCCGAAGTGGTGAGTGCAATCCTACAACAACAACTACCACCAAAGCTCCATGATCCAGGTAGTTTTACTCTAAAAATTACCTTAGGGAATGGTAAAGAAGCATGTGGTATGCTAGACCTAGGAGCCGAAATTAATTTGATGCCCTACTCTATTTTTAAACAACTAGAGTTAGGAGAATTGAAACCAACTAGAATGTGTTTACAATTGACGGATAGGTCCGTGAGATATCCTAGGGGAATCATAGAAGACATTCTAGTTAAGGTGGGTGGTTTGATTATTCCGGTTGATTTTGTTGTGTTGGATGTGGGTGATGTCCAAGAAATGGGAAAGGAGCACACACTCCTATTGGGTAGGCCTTTTATGGCTACAACTAACACCTTGATTGATTTCAAAAATGGAACTTTAAAAATGTCGGTGTTAGGAGAAACCGTGTCTTTTTCAGTACATGAAAACAAAGCTATTCCCGTCTCCTCATTTGAGGGAAATTTCTCTTTTATGGATGTTATTGATCTCTTAGCCGAGGAAGTTCTTTTGTAGGAAATTGGCTCCACATGGAGGAGTGAAGCTTTGTCTAATGAGATAGCAATGGAAGAAGTAAGCCTCGAGTGTGGGGGGAGATGAGTTGGACGCCGAAGAGATGGAGATATTGCTAGGAGAAGGCATTAGTTTGATGGAAATTCTCACCTCAACCGAAGAAGAAGTGAAGCCTTCACCCGAACTTGAGCTAAAGGAGCTCCCATCTTATCTCAAATATGTGTACCTTGATGAAGAGAAGAAAAAGCCCGTGATCATCTTTGCCGCACTTGAAAAAGAAGAAGAAGAACTATTGGTGGCCTTACTCAAGAGAAACAAACAAGCCATTGGGTGGAATCTTTCCGACATCAAAAGCATTAGCCCCACGACGTGCATGCATCGAATCGTTCTAGAAGAAGGGGCTAAGCCGGTTCGAGAAGGACAAAGACGGCTCAATCCCGTGTTGATGGAGGTCGTCAAGAAGGAGATTCTCAAGCTCCTAGCGGAAGGAATCATCTGCCCAATAGCCGACAGTGAATGGGTGAGTCCGGTCCACGTGGTGCCCAAGAAAGGAGGAATCACGATGGTGGAGAATGACAAAGGAGAGCATGTGGCTACTCGGACCACCACTGGATAGAGAATGTGCATTGACTACCGAAAGCTCAATGCGGCTACTCGAAAAGACCATTTTCCCCTTCCTTTCATTGACCAAATCCTTGATAAATTGGTCGGGCATAGTTTTTATTGTTTCATTGACGGTTTATCGGGTTATTTTCAGGTGGCCATAGTGCTGGAGGGCCAAGCCAAGACCGCATTTACGTGCCCATTTGGTACTTTTGCGTGTCGGAGAATGCCATTTGGACTATGCAATGCACCGGGCACATTTCAAAGGTGTATGTTTTCTATCTTTTCCGAAATGATTGGTGATTTCATTGAGGTATTCATGGATGACTTTTCCGTTTTTGGGTCTTCATTTTCCGATTGTTTAGAAAATTTAGAAGTTGTTTTGAAAAGATGCATTGAAAGTAGCCTTACTCTTAGTTGGAAAAAGAGTCATTTCATTGTTACTAGTGGCATAGTCATTGCACATGTTGTTTCTAAAGAAGGAATGAGTGTAGACAAGGCTAAGGTTGATGTAATTGAAAAATTACCTCCACCCGTCAATGTTAAAGGTGTTAGAAGTTTTCTAGGCCATGCCGATTTTTACCATCGGTTTATTAAAGACTTCTCAAAAATTAGCCAACCTCTATGCCATTTACTTGCTCAAGATGTTCCTTTTGAGTTTGATAACAAGTGTTTTCATTCTTTTAATACTCTTAAGGAGAAATTAATCACCGCACCCATTATCCTGATTAGTCTTTGCCTTTTGAAATTATGTGTGATGCATCAAATTCCACAGTGGGTGCCATTTTGGGTCAACGTGTGGATAAAATCCTTCGTGTAATTTACTATGCTAGCCTCATGTTGAATAGTGCTCAAGTAAATTATACCACAACCGAAAAAGAGTTGCTTGCTGTTGTGTTTTCCTTAGATAAATTTAGATCCTACATCTTAGGCTCTAAAGTGATTGTGCATAGTGATCATGCGGTTCTAAGACATTTGTTGACCAAGCCCTAAGCCAAACCTAAACTCATTAGGTGGATTTTGCTTGTGCAAGAATTTGATGTTGAAATCAAAGATAGAAAGGGGTGTGAAAATGTGGTAGCGGACCATCTATCTCGCATCCCCGTTGATGAAAATTTCGTTTTATTACGCGAGAAAGGAGTTGAATGCGATTCATTTCCATATGAGTATGCTCTTGAACTTAATTTCTCTCCTTGGTATATCGATATTGTTAATTATCTTGCTTGTGATAAAATAAGGCCTAACCTTATCTTTCAAGAAAGGAAAAGATTTTTGGCAATATGTAGGTACTACTTTTGGGACGATCCATACCTTTTCCATTTGGGAAAAGATGAAGTGATTCGAAGATGCATCCCGGAGGAGAAGCAAACTGATGTTTTGGCCTTTTGCCACGCTTCTCATTGTGGTGGCCACTTTGGAGGGCAAAAGACGGCCCGAAAAATCTTGCAATCCGGTTTGTATTGACCTTCAATTTTTAAAGATGCTCATATTTATTACCTTTCATGTGATAAGTGCCAAAGACTTGGCAATATTAGGAGAAGAAATGAAATGCCTTTGAATGTCAACCTTGTGGTTGAAATTTTCGATGTTTGGGGTATTGATTTGATGGGGCCATTTCCTAACTCATTCGGTTTTGAATATATCCTGTTAGCGGTCGATTATGTGTCAAAGTGGCTTAAAGAAATCCCCACTAGGTCTTGTGACGCTAATGTGGTTATCAAGTTTGTGCAGGAGCACATTTTGAGTAGGTTTGGATTCCCTCGGGCAATCATAAGTGATGGTGGAACGCACTTCACCAACAAGCTTTTCGAGAATTTGATGAAAAAGAATGGTGTGACTCATAAAGTGGCTACTCCATACCCCCCTCAAACTTCCGATCAAGTAGAGACAAGCAACGAGCAAATCCAAAACATTTTGAAGAAGACCGTGAATATGACGAGGAAGGATTGGTCTACAAAGCTAACCGATGCTCTTTGGGCATACCGGATGGCTTACAAGACTATCTTAGGAATGAGCCCTTACCGCCTTGTGTATAGAAAGGCGTGCCATCTTCCGGTTGAGATTGAGCACAAGGCCTATTGGGCCCTAAAGGCGGTAAATTTTGATCTAACCTGTGCAGGAAAGGAGCGAGCTTTACAATTGTCCGAGCTCGATGAATTGAGGAATGAAGCGTATGATAATGCAAAGATCTACAAAGACAAGGTGAAAAAGCTTCACGATAATCACATTGTCAAGAAGGAGCTCGTTCCGGGCATGAAGGTCCTCCTTTTCAACACTCGTTTGCGGCTTTTTCCTAGAAAACTCAAATCCCGATGGACTGGCCCGTTCGTCATTGAAGAAATTTTTCCATATGGTGTGGTGACCTTGAAAAATCTGATGAAAAACACTACGTTCCAAGTGAATGGTCACCGAGTCAAGCCGTACCTTGAAGGACGACCCCGAGAAGCCGACATCGAGGTTTTCAAGCTTGAAAATTCCACCTAGTTACCCCGGAGGCTATGTCTAGCTCGAGACATTAAAATGAGCGTTGCATGGGATGCAACCCATGATTTTCTTGTTTTTATGCGTGTCGTTTAATTTTACATATTTTATGTGTTACGTTTCTTTTTGTGTTTTTGGTGTTTGTTTCGCAGGGGCAAAGTTGTAGTGTTGCTGGGGCTAAATGGTGAAAATTTGGCTAAGTACTAGGCAGCGACCGCACAAAGTTGGACCAATTGGACCCTCTCCTATCCACAGCCTCCTCCACCATCTTTTGATCCACCAGATCATTTTATTTTGCAAGGACCGACGCCGGTGCCGGTTTCTACACATTGTGATATTTTCTCTTCCCTTTACTTTTATTACATCTTGTTTTCATACATTGAGGACAATGCATGCTTTAAGTGTGGGGGGTGAGCTCGTTATGTTTGTATCTTAGTTGTGTTTCATTTTGGTATTTCATTTTTGGAGTATGTGTTTATGTGAACTTTTTGCTAGATTTTATTGTGTTGAATTATGTTGATTTTGATGTTGGTTTTAGTTGTTTAAGTTATATGATGTATGTTGTGATTCTCCCACTTAGCATCTTGTCCAATTGTCAAATTTGAAAATTTTGGATATGGATCTTCAAGGAATTCTTTTCAAGTTGATCATGAAGAATGAATTGATTTCGTGGTTTCACTCGAGCATGAATTGTGATGTTGATCATATTTTGATAATTGGTGTTGTGGGGTTTTTCCCTTTAAAGATTAAGAAGCATGTTGGACCTCTTTTCATAAAGAATTATCCCCTTAATCATATATGAAAAAAAAAATAATTAATAAATATAAGAAAAAGGGGCAATAAGGATTTCTACTCCTCTAGTCGTCTAAATCGACTATGAGCATGGGAAACCACACAACGACACTAGGAATTTCCTTCCTAAGGATTTAACCTTGTGAATTTTGATCCATGCCCCTAATATGTTTAAATAAATGGGATCGCATTCTGGATTCTACTCCTCTCATGTATGTTAATTCTATTAACATTTTGCATGATGAGTATGAGAAACCACATTAGGAAGCTCGACTAAGGTCGATGATTTTCCCTAATGATCATTGTCCTATGTTTGCACTCCCTATTGTTGTTGATATTTTATTTTCTTAATAAATGTGGAAGTGATTGTGGGGATTCGATTCCAAATGAATTGAGTCTAGTGTTCTTTCTAGTCTTGAGAGGGCAAGCAACTCGCCTAATTTGATAATTGTGTTCATTTTCTTGTTGATAAATATTTTAGTGGGAACCATGAGACAAATTCCAATTGCATGATTGCCTTGCAAATACTTCCTTCTTGCTTCATATTTTTAATTACTTGTTTGCTTGAGGACAAGCAAAGAGTTAAGTGTGGGGGAGTTGTTTAGTGTCTAATTGTGTTGTTTTATTGTGGTAATTTTGTCATGTTTAGTAAATTATTTTCTTGTATTTTATTTTGTTATGTGTTTATTTTCACTTATTGCTCTAATGGTGGATCATGCCAAGTTATGAAAAACTTGAGCTTTTGTTTGCAAAAACACGATTTTAGGCATTAACGTGGCAAGGACAAGACAAGCCCTTTGCGGAAGAGAAGAGCCGGAAGAACAAGCCACGGAACCATGCGGCCGCGCAAGCCGCACGACCGCGCAGCAGACAAGCCCCGCGACCGCACGGAGGTACTCTCGGCAGAAGGTGCCCCGCGAGTGCGCAACCTCCTGCGGGCGTGCGCACACCCATGCCCCACGAGCGCGCGGCACCCCTCCGGCGCGCGCGGCACCCTGTTCTGCCCCGATTTCAACTTTCCACCTATCTTTTGTACAAGGCTTCTTCCCCTCAACTTTCTTCACATGGCTTGTTTGATTTAATCTTATGGAAGGGGACTTTTGTTTCTTTTTAACTATCCTAATTTTAGGGATAGGAATATAGGGTTTAACTCCCCTATTAGTCTAGTTTTGGATTTTTGTTTCCCCAAGCCTTCCATTAAACATCCCATCAACATCTCATCACCTTTTCTCTTCCCTCTCATTTTCTCTCTCTTTGGACTCATTCTCTCTCTCTTTGGAATCCTACTCTCACTCTCACATCACGTCACTTTTCCTCTCATCTCACATCACATCACCTTTTCTCTCACTCTCACTTCACATCATCTTTTCTCTCTCTCTCTCTCTTTGGACTCATTCTCTCTCTCTTTGGAATCCTACTCTCACTTTCACATCACATCACCTTTTCTTTCACTCTCACATCACATCATCTTCTCTCTCATTCTCTCTCTCTTTGAACTCCTCTCTCTCTCTTTGGATATCTCCACTTTATTTTGGGGATATCAACAATTCCTACATATACACACCTTTACCACTTTATATGATGCATCCTTCATCACTTCACATTCATCATTCTCTCTACCAAACACTTCATCTCTCCATTCCATCTTTTCTCTCCATTTTCTCTACACACCTTTACCATACTTCATCTTGTCATTCTTCTCTCCATTTTCTCTCTCTACACACACACACACCATCTTAACCATTCTCTATACCATTTCCACCACAATCACCACCATTCAAGAGAGGAGGAGAAGGGAAAGAAAGGAGGCAAGCAAGCTAGGTTGAAGAAGAAGACGTGAGAAGAGGTCCGACTCCGAGCCGTCTGCGGAAGCTAGGCTCATTAGAAGGTTTTTTTTTTGTATTTTCTTTCTTAAACGTGGATGATTTGTGGGGGTTTGTCCCAAACTTGTGAAGAATATTGGATATTGTAGAAGTTGTTGTTGTTTTCATTTGGTTATGAGATTATGCACTTTTATGATATTTGTGTTGTTTTAAGCATGGTTATGGGCTAATCTCTCTATTAGGGAGTGGAGGATCGAATTGGTTTTGATTTATGCTTGTGATAGTTTTTTATTGTTGTTGGAATTGTGATTATCATGTTGAGTACTTGATCACTACTTAGCA
The DNA here is from genome assembly GCA_026008535.1 of Perilla frutescens. Classification (NCBI taxonomy): domain Eukaryota; kingdom Viridiplantae; phylum Streptophyta; class Magnoliopsida; order Lamiales; family Lamiaceae; genus Perilla; species Perilla frutescens. The sequence goes on from BRKX01000012.1 coordinate 40,508,131, forward strand.
TTGCTAGGCTTTAGATGAGACCGAGAGGAGATTCTAAATCCAAACCTAGGTTTCTTCAACATTAGGTGAATTGGGTTCATAAGCCTAATATATTGATTTTGCTCGTACGATATAGTAGATAGAGGTTTAACGGATAGACGGTGACAGTAATTGAAGTTAAACTAATTGACGGGTCTATCGTGTGTTCGAGATTAATATAATCAACTTGAAGCAAGCTTAATGAGAAACCAATGAGAGAATCCACACCTTAATACTCGTATCATAATCTTTTCCTCGATCTTGATCTCGTGTTATTTGCATTTATTAGTTGAATTGCGTATTTACATTTCTTAGTTTAGATCAACTTTCAAACCCATGATTAGGATGTTTAGGTTTTATGTTAAGTTTGTAAACATGTTGCATGTATAGCCTAAAGATAATTACCCACAAAAAGTCTTCCTTGAGAGTTCGACTCGGTTTAGCTCATCGCGTCTACAATTGACCCCATCCGTTTGCGGGTTTGGTTCGAAGTAGTATACCGTGTTGAGTCTAAACCGGAAAAATACAAATTTGGAGCGATTTGAACCGAAACAAGCACAATTAAACAGTACTCAAACTATATATATTCCATAAAAGACTTTAAATGTACTAAAATATATATACTAGTTTTTCTCATGTGCGATGCACAAATAATTATTATTTTTTAAAATTTGTAATATTATGATTATTTTTGGATTTTATATGTCGTGCTTAAATTTTTAAAATTAATAAAACGATATGCACATGTATTAATTAATTAAATAAGAAGACCAATTTTGTGTAGATGCAACAAATAAACAGAAAATTAAATTTTAGGAACTAAATAAAAATTTATATTAGAAAGATCGAATTGAAATATTTCAAATGATACGATTTTATAAAAAGCAATGTATAATTGTCCAAGATTAAAGAACATTTGATTTCTTTGAATATATGATAGGTATAAAAATATAATTATTTAATTATTCTTAATGATGAAATTGAAATAGAAAAATAATATATTATTATTATTATTATTATAGTGCAACATAAATGAAATTTTTTTTTATGCGACAAATGTAGAGTACTATACAAATCATCCACTTATGCATAAAAAAATAAAATAAAAAATATTATAAATCTCAAATTTCCAAATAAAAAATAATAAATAAGATTGCAAAAATAAGTTAAAATACAATGGTTATAATCTGAACCGTCATGGAAAATGGAAAAAAAGAAACAAAATAAAAAAAAATAAAAAAAAAATTACTACAATAAATGTCATTATTGTTGTCTATTTACTCAAAATTATTGTCTATTAACTCAGAATCGTTGTCTATTATATAAAAAGTGTTGTCTAAAATATAATTATTAAATCATGTGATAGACAACGGTTTATAGCAGAATCATTGTCTATCACACAATTTTGCCTTTATATATATATATATATATATATATATATATATGGGGTGGTTATAATGAGGACAAGTCTTGGTATGAAAATTAGGGACAAATTTGATCCCTACAAATATACAAGATGAATGGTTCAGATTAAAAGAGTTTTAAATGGTAATTTTATTTTTTTAATTATATATTAAACCGTACATAGGTATTTATGTAAAATTCTACATTAATTTCATATGGTATCAAATTAGCGCTAGATACGGGAGTTGATATATTGCATCTATATGAGAAACTAAATCCCTACAAATCAGAAACCACGAAATCGAGAAGCAAGTAGTGGTTGTAAAGAGAGATCGAGAGTTTCGCCTCCCAAATCCGAAAACCTAGCCTCCGTGCGACCTGATGATGACTCCTCATAGAATGGTGAAGAATCCGGCAGTGCTTTGAAAGGGCGATAGTCGTGTTTCGCTTGCGTGATGGATTAAACAAGAAACTCAGGCGGCGGCGTTTTTTTCCTCCGGCGGCGGCGTGTTAGAACCAGACTTCAAGAACGAGGATGGGTCGGAAGAAATCGGGTGAGTTTCAGAACTTTTAATCGGTTTAAAGGGTGATTTGTGAAACTATTGTTGCCTAGTTACAGTCAGGTGAATGCATATTAATGATTAAACCCATAGATTTAGAAAATTTATTTTGTGATTTTGCGAATCTAATGAAGAAGGACCAATATATGACTAAATAAATTATCTGTGTGACGTGGTGCTCTGTATTGTTAATGTTGATGCTACTTATGCATATATGTTTGGCGTTAGGTAAATTTTATTTGTGATGCTAGTTATGCATTTCTTTGATGCTACATATGAATACTGTGCTACTTAGTATTTAATTTGGTAATATAACTTCTGTGACTTGGTGTTTTTTAATAGTATTGTTGATTGTTGATGCTACTTATGCATAGTTGCGGTGCTTTGGGTAAACTATATTTGTGATGCTACTTATGCATATCTGTGATGTTACTTATGTATATTTGTCATGTTACTTATGCATCAGCCATGTTACTTATGCATATTTGTGGTGCTATAGCAATTTATGTACTAACAGTTAATCTTTATTTTTTTGATTGCTACCTAATACCTATTTGGATGATTTCTATGTTGGGTTTCAGGTAAGTCTAAGGTTCATGCAGACGACTCTGATTTTGAGGAGGATATGCGGCTGCGCAATCAGAGTGATGACACAACTAACCAAGACAAGGAAATTAGATAAAAAAATAAACACAAGAAAAGAAGAGGTGTTTAGGCTATCTAACATACGATAACTAACTCTAGGAAGAAAAATCCAACTGTGAATGATGTTCTGAGTGGAGATGTGTGACTATTGCTCACCAAGAAAATGTTCCGATATCTTTTTGTTGAACGTTGGTAAAGTCAATTTTTTTTTGTGACACTAATTAAGCATATTTGTTATGCTACTTATGCATGACATTGATGGTACTTATGAATTACTGTGATATTTACTGTTAAGCTTGGTAAAAGACCTTGTATGATTTGGAGCTTCGAATTATTAATGTTGATGCTACTAATGCGCACCTGTGGTGTTTTGGACAAAACAAAATTTGTAATGCTAATTATGCACCTCTTTTATGATATTTATGAATATATGTGCTACTAAGTGTTTAAGTGGGTAAAAATAACGTGTGAGTTATTGCTTTGAATTAGGCTTGTTGATGCTACCTATGCATACCTCTGTCGCTTTTACCCAATTAAATTTGATATGCTACTCATGTACATCTTTAATGTTATTTAAGCATATCTTTTATGCTATATATGTATATCATCGATGCTACTTATGATTGTCTGCAATGTTGTAAATGATTAGTTCATGTTACAGTGAGAGAGATGTAAATACAGTGCTTCATTCACTTCAGAATAATGTTTCGTAAGTAACATAAATATATTCATATTTCGTGGTTGGTGCTTGGTAAACATATTCATTTGCATAGGATTATGTGAATGCTACAGTTAGTGCTATGTATTCATCGAATAAATACTTCGTAATATCAACCAACCTAAATCAAAGAATTGTAATGTACCACAAATAATGTACCCAAACAAAAAAAATGGAATACCCTAACTGTACCATACAAAACATCACAAGAAAAACTATGTAAAATAGAAACAAAACTAAACACAAAATGAAACATTGATAAAAAAACTAGACATAAATCATTTTTTGCCTGGACAATTCCTAGCATCATGGTGGAATTTTTTACCGCAAGCATTGAAATAATGTAACGAAAAAAATTGAAATACCCCAACTGTACCATACAAAACAGCACGGGAAAAGATAAGTAAACTAAAAACAAAACTAAGCAAAAAATGGAACAAGAGAAAAAAAATCTTGACTAGAGTGAATCAGCTCTGGAAAAAACCCCGCAAAATAATCAATGCTATATAAACGTATTGTTAATGCTTCCTACAATAGACAAACATGCTACACTAATACAATACGCTGTCCAGAATCGGCATAGTTGAGCCGCTGCCCAGAATCGCCATGTGAGTGCCACGCAACAACCGCCGTCGCCGCTAGAATCCCTGTGTGAGTGACGCATCATCACCATCATCGATCTATGAGTTGGAAGAAGAAGAAGAAGAAGAAGAAGAAGAAGAAGAAGAAGAAGAAAGAGAAGAAACCATCTGTACAAATCGTGTGAGTGTCGCGTCGTTGCCATCGTTGATCTATGAGTTGGAAGAAGAAGAAGAAGAAGAAGAAGAAGAAGAAGAAGAAGAAGAAGAAGAAGAAGAAGAAGAAGAAGAAGAAGAAGAAACCGTAAACTAAACAATTTTTCCAGATTCATAAAAAAAACCGTACAAATCAATGGAGATATTAACTTGCCACAATTAAAACCGTTTAATTAGGGAAGTTAAGATTTGCACAGATATAGGACTCTACAGGATTTTTATTAATTTACATTATTAACCTTATCACTTAATTTAAATAAAAAAAAATCGAAAAAAAAAACTACTTAAAATAAATAATCTTATCTGTCCATTTGATCAGATCCGATGGATGAAAATCGTCCCTAATTTTCACACGAAGTGGTTGTCCATATTTGATCCATATCCTATATATATATATATATATATATATATATATATGTATGTATGTATGTATGTATGTAAGTATGTATTCCAACAACCCCAATTAATTAAACATTTCGCCGATAAATAACTAATTTAACTCTGAATTAATTAAGGTTGCAATTAATACTGCAGAAGACCTAACAAAGACTTGACTTTCCATAATAATTCCTTAAAAACATTTGAAAAGAAAAGATCATAATCACATGTATGGGCTACCACTAATCATAAATTAATTATGTGAAAACAAAGAGTAGCTTTGACCAGAAATGGTCTTTGTATATTCGTATAAAACTTTGGAGCTATATATTGTTACATATTTTATGTTTCTTAGAGTGATTTTTTGTAATAATTAATTAAAGCATGTGAGCGCGATAGTGAACATTATTGGAATTTAAATTATTTAATTCCCTGCTAATCTGCTATAAATATATTATTGTCGTGCCAACTAAGTCCAATTTATCAACCTAACAACTGGAGAATTTATCGAAAGAAAGAAACGAAAAGACAAGAAAACAAAATTATTTTAAATTGACTTTTAAGTTATGTCACATTCTCCTGTTAGGCGACTACATAAATAAAAGGCAAAAGTCTAAACCACCCTCACAAATATAATTTCAAAACTTGATTAAAAAGTTACAGAACTTAACTTACCCTTAAAAACTTGGCTTATGTGATGTTGGATATTCGGGTTTTAAGGTTATATTATTATGAAAAGCTTGCTATGTATGGTTGCTTTTTAGACTGATTCAAGTAGAGTTTAATTTAAGTCGTATATAATTAATGAATGTGCAAAAAGTTGTATGTCAGTTGGAGACTGATTAAATATTTAAAAGAGTCCATGTGTAAATATGCATGAAGAAATATGTGTGCTAAATTTATCTAAATATTCAATTAATGATTCAACTTGAAAAGGATCGATCAAATTAAAGTTATACTCCCTCCGTTTCGTTTTATTTGTTATTTTAAGTTTTTTTTTTGTGTTAAAATGTTTATTGTTTTATATATTTTGACACCCTCTTTCTCAAATTTAACCTTACAAATATATGGAGAGAGAAAAAAATTTCAACTTTTTAGGAAAACTAGTATATATTACGTGTGTTGCACGTGTAGCCTATTATTAAACACCATAAAAAAATTTAAAATTATAATATTAATAAATATTAGCAAAATATTATAAGTATGCATAAATAGTAAATACTATTGTATAGTATGCTCGTTTGAAAATAATATGAATTATTTAGACATTCACATCAATAATTGCATTTAATTTATACCTATCAGAAATTTTATCTCAGATTTTTAAGTGGTACAATATATATATATATATATATATATATATATATATATATATATTAAAAATAGTTGATATGTAGCGGATATGGATATGATACATTTTTTGTGATAGTTTTATAGTTATATTACTAATAAAGAAAAAAGTGTAAAAGTAGTTAGTGCCTTAATTATTATGCGGGATTGGATCACATAGATCCTTCATTGAACGGAGAAGATAATAATGCTAATAAAAACACATTAACATAAATCTTTTCATACACCAACACAATTTTTACACCAAAATTTAGTATACAAATAATTGGAAAAAAAAATACAACCATAAATCAACAAACACATTAAATATTCATAATAATTACAGATACGTAAAAATTGTGTCTAAAGCTTAATAAAAGGATAATATAGATAAAAGCTAAAGTGGAAAGTTAGACAGGCGCAAGAAATAATATTTTAAGTCTAACACTCATAATTCATTTCTGGGTTAAAGTTAATTACAATGAAACACAACAAAAAAACTCACAGTATATATCCTATTTGACCAGGACAAAAATTTACCATGAAATTCTAATAAAGAATTTAACAGTAAAAAATGCATTGAAAGCGCATAATATTTTTTTCCCCAATGATTTGTACTAATTTTTTGTGTAAAAAATGTGTTATTTGGTGATTAGATCTAACTGTGAAAAATTGTGTGTTAGTTTCTACTTTTTAACATTGTTAACTATGAAAAATTATGTGTTAGTTTGTACTCGTTAACATCGTTAATTTTTTCGTCCAAATAAGGGTCTACATGGTCTAATTTTTAACGTAGAGAAGACTATTTGAATCAAATAGATGAGAAGAGGGTAAGAAATTCCACAAGTAATAGTTAATGGACTATTTGCACATTTTCCCTACCAAGAACTACATATAAGTGGAAAAACGTACAATATTAATTATTTATTGTAAAAAAAACATTGCACATAAAATTTGTAGAAGTATGTAATGAATGTGGATATTATATATTTATATATATAAGTAAATAATATATGCAATAAATTATGCAAATGCAATAATATATATACATTATACTCCCTTCGTCCCATTTTGATAGACTTGTTTCCCTTTTTGGGATGTTCCGATATGTAGTCATGTTTTTATATATATTTAGCTAATTTACTAATATATATCCATTTAATATGTTTACATTAAGCATTAATTCATAGTCAAAGAAATAAATAGGAGCATCTTACGAAGTTTCTTGATTAATTGTTTTTCACAATCCTTTTCTTAATTCTTGTGAAAAAATTCAATCAAACTATCAAAATGAGACATAGGGAGTATATATGTTGATACATTATTTAGTTATACACTATTGAAAGAAAATTATTTGTAAGACGTAAGCCCTAATATTTTCTTTAATATATGGCATGCATTATTATTATTATTATTATTATTATTAATATTAAAAAATTTATATAATCCTTAACTATTGTAACTCCAATTTGAACTTCCTACAAATTTTATAAATTTATAATTAATTAGTATATAATTACTAACAATATTTATAATTTTTTTAAATTTAATATGTTAAACATGTAAATAATTATATTTAATTGAAACTGAAATTTTTGTTGTTAGTACAATCGTGAGAACTTAATTGTTTGCCATTTATTTTGATAAATCATGTGTTTTAGCTAAGGGTCATCTTTGAAGAGATCTAAGTGGGGGTGTAAGTGAGTCTACTCAACTCATGATTGATTCGTAAAATAATCGAACTTCATTCGTAGTTGACTGAGTCGAGCTGGAGTTACTCGAGTAGCTATTAAGTTTGATCTCGAGCTCATGTCTACACAACTCGATAAGCTCACATATTTTCTATATAAAATAGCAAATTTCTCTCTTTCACATTTAATTTATGGATCTAGCATAAGAAATAGAGTACAACTCTTTAATTATCTCTCTCTTCCTATATCCATTTTATATTTTGCTTTAAATATTCCATCGTAAATCTAAATATGCCTCTAGGGAAAACAGGTAGGCATCGTTATTCACCACCATCTCTCTTCTTTTCCAGTTTCTCTCAACAACAAATAATTTTAGACATGTCTCTAAATTTTACTATCGAATGATGCTTTTCCATCTTGCCAACAATCAATATTTTTGTGGTCCTTTATCTATTCACTAAATTTCAATCAATGCGACAAAATATTTCTAATTATTAATGTATTCTATATTTTTTTCTTCTCATTTTTTTTTTTGTAAGTATTTCATTTTTATCATAATTTTTAAGCTTGTGAAGAGATCTCGATCGAAGAAGACACTATTCGAGAAATTAAACAAATATTTTTCTTTAAAGCAATTGTAAAACAAACTGAAATTTCTTTCATGATGTATTAATTCTATTAAATTTTTTATTTATTTGTATAGTTGTATTTTTCATATTTGACTTAGTTATTAATCATAAATATTGAATATAACTCAAATTCATTGGTCAAATGAAAAGTTTTTATATTGTTAATTTTTAATGATTGTTTCAGAAAATCTTACTGGTCTAAAATGGTGAAATAAAATTGAATATTCTTTAAAAAATAAATGAGATATACCTTTATGTAGATTACATGAAAAAGAAAATTTAAGAGAAAGATAACATCCATTAAATATATATTGAAATAATAAAAAACGAGAAAACTAAATAACAAAATTTTACATGAAATTATCAATAGTCAAAATACATCGGAATTTATTTTTTTATGTTGATGAAGATGGAAATTTTTAATTTCTTTGTTGGTTTCAAAAAACAAATTTTGACGTAGAATTTTTCCTTAATTTGTTTAATATGAAAACTAATGTAGTATATTATATTTTTTTTTTGTTAATACATAGTATATACGATCATTACCATTTCAAAAATCAAAATATAATGTTATATTTCAATAAATATTATACATAGAATATTTTACAATATTACCCTCAAGTTAAAGTAATAATAGGGATATAATAGGTAGATCAAATTTTGTAAAACATGGCCCTTTTTAAAATTTTGTAAAACATGGGTCTTTTTATATAGTAGTAAATATAAGTGAATAAACACTACAAGAAAAAACGCCATACACCACGGAGATTCTCCGTGGTCTATTCGTTTTTTTTTACCGTTGTATATAGTGGTGTTGTCTATAGTCCCTTTTTACACGACGGAGAATCTCCGTGGTCTATTCTACTAATATACAACGGAGAATCTCCGTTGTCTTTTGCGTAAATACCGTTGTATATTCACATTATATGTAACGGTTTCTTATTATTACCATTGTGTAATATGTACTTTAGATAACGGTAACATTTAATTTACCATTGTATAAGATACTTATATGTAACGGTAAATACCGTCGTACTCATGAAATTTACCGTTGTGCATAGTGATTATATGTAACGGTTTGTTCTATTATTACTGTTGTATAATGTAATCATACACAACGGTAATTACCGTTGTAAAAATAAAATTTACCGTTGTATATTAACAATATACGTAACATTTTTTTTATTTACCGTTGTATATTAATAGTATACGTAACGGTGATATTTTATTACCGTTGTATTTTTTCTACATATACCACGATATTTACTGTTGTAAATGGATATTTTAGTATTGTAGATAATTATGATAGACAACGATAATTACTGTTGTGGAAGAATTATAAAAACCGTTGTATATTATTTTAGGGTTATTCATCACCTGTGAACCATAATGTAATAAATAAAATTAAATTCACAAATCATCCAAAACATCGTCAAATATTATTCAAAAATACAATATTATGAAATATTATCCATAAACATATTAAGATAACCTAAAACATTTAAATGTCTGTCATCTCTAATATCTAATACAAAACAGCTCCAAAAGAGCTATAATCAAAATCCAAAAAATAATAATTGCAAGTAGTTGCAATGCATCCCGACAATATGCTCCAACAAACCTAGTTGTAGATAGCTAGAAATCCAAAATACCTTGATCCTACAAATGATCGCGCACACGATTCGGCCATTCCAGTAAAACAGGAGAGCAGCCTGAGGATTTTCTGATATTTGATGAGCTTTTTAGCTTTCATAAGTTGTGTAGCTATCAGAAGATGATGAGGTTTTAAGACTTCTGGAATGGCCAATAGAATTCTAATCAGGCTTTATGCACCTGTATCTGTGTAGAATAGCATAATTTACCAGATAAAACCATCTTTGTCAAATTCTTTTGGCAATACCATTCTTGACGAGCTGCGGCAAAAGCAATAGGAAATAGAAGCATGACTCAATTTATGATATGCATATAAAAGTTTTTGCAATCATTATCTCATGTAATCTATTCGAAATATGATCTACTCAGTTGGTCCAGGTTCTACAATTTAAATCAAGTTAAAGGCATTAATCTTACGGTTTCCCGTCCTTTCCCGTCGTGCAAAGGGCCATTGGATTTAAACAATAGTGCCACAATATCCTCAAAATGCTCTGTGATTAAAAAAAGCATATAGATTTAAGAATAATATAAAAAATGCTTAATGGTGCCCCTCCGAATGAATGCAAGAAGGAAATCAATCTGAAATTTTTCATCGCCCTCTGGCCTACTCCCTATAAACTGAAAGCAAAATTAAAAGACGTTGAACTTACCTTGGCCAGCATCTGTGAGATCAATACTGACTTTAAAGAAAGAAAACTCATAAGTGCAATCTGATTCACCAGCAGATAAACTTGTAGCCTAACCTACAAATGTATAAATGAACTGATCGATATAGCTTTTAAATATAATTTTTAGTAACAAATATCCTCTTAACATTGTGCCTAGGAGATTTTAAATAAAATAAAATTTCTTTTTAAAACAGAACACTGTCCTACTAGCATATTCAACACCCACCCAGCTTTTTCAAGATGTAAAACAAAGATCCTTCTCCTTCATGGCCAACCAAATGACCCAGATACCTGCTCGGCCCTTCCTTGTAATTATGAATTCCAGGTGTTATTGGCCATACAAATCTCAACTTGTGACCTTGCTTAATTGGGACAGCTTTTACAAGAATTTGAGAAAAAGACAGAGTGAAAAGATAAAATGAGTTTGAACATTAAGATATTCTTATAAATTAAAATCTCTTTCACAGAAAAGGTTCGATCTCACATATTGGTCATGACATAAAGGAAAAAGGAAAGTCTTTCCACTTGGAAGGTTAAATTCAAAGAATAAAGATGCTCCAACTGTACCTAAAGGCTTTCTGAATCACAAGGCTGGCCAGGAAAATTGATAGAGTTTCTATTTGTATTTCGAATATCCTGAAACTTGCTTCGCACCAGGCTTTCAGATTTATCAAGGCCATCTAAATCAATCCAACTAGGTATGTTCATATATGATATATCTTAATGCGTCAAGACCATACAAACCAAGTGATAGCATCAACCTATTACCTTTACTATATATCACAAGATGCATGAGATTGGCTGAATAATTTTCATTATAGAACTGCAGAAGCTCTTCTCTTGTATCCAATTCTCTTTCTTTTGGCCGGACTTCCAAAGTTTCCCAATTTCCTGTGGGTGCATTGCAAAAAGATTATAGATAATAAGAGGGCACATCAAGGATCCAGACAACTGGGGCCTTAAGAACTGAAATGTAAAGAAGTTTGTAGAAACTTTAAACTGTGGACAGCTAGACCCATCTAAAAATATTATAAAAAAAGGCTAAGTTTTTCAGAAAACAATAGTACCATCAGATCTTGTTAAAGAGGAGGCAATAATTTAAAAGAGTGCCTTCTGAGGATTTTGAGACAACATGAGCTGAAGATTTTGAGGATCCAAAAAATGATGTCATCATAACTTCATTTTTATGAATTCAAAAGCAATATAAGCTTCATGCAAGCACACAAGTGCCTATCCAAGTACAGTAACAGAGCTTAGTAATCAAAATAAAATTCGCATGAGTACTGCCAAGTGCCAACCTGTACTGAACTTATGGTATGGGTGATCTTTCATGCTTAAATGTTTCTGAAGCTGTATTAATAAGAAAAAAGGTGAAAATAGATAAGTAGTTCACTTATAGTTATCTATAAGATATTTTTAGTGGAATGTGAAAAAATAATAAATAAATAAAACATGCAGTTTCTGCATAACTGCAGAAACATGCAGCCATCATAACCTACAGACATCACAACACAGATCCTTCGCAAAACTACTAAGCATTTAAGTCCTGAGCTGCACCAAAGCAAGATCATACAAGACAGTAGCCAAAAAACAACAAAGATGGAAAGGAAGAGGATATGAAGGGGTGTTATCTTACAAATATAAAACAACAATTCTGTATCTAGTTTCGCAACAGCAAGGAGGCGAGGAAAAACTACAGAAACAATTAGGGGAAGATGTGGAAACAGATATGAAATGAATATCTCAGCTGAATAATTTGAAAAGAAGGAAAACCACGAAGCTGATAACCAGAGCATGACCATTGGGAGGATAAACAACACTCAGCTCAACACATCTTCACCAATTTTAAAGGCAGAAATCCCCCTGAAATTCCAAACACGTTTTCACTATAGACAAATATGAGCAAAAAGTTTTTACACGTGAGCAGACAAAAAAACCATCTCGCTTGTGAGCTCCTGAAATCCCCCCCGTTCCGACATCATGATTTCCTGCATTCATATACCCAACACCACAATATGTACAGACATAATTGCATGAACATAAGAATCTTACTGTTAGCTTCTACCAAATGTCAACTAAACAGAGACTGGTCATAATTGTCTCCCAAGGGCACCCACGAAGAAAGTTATGTGATGAGCACCCACAAATATAGTGTTACATGAGCTTCATATCAAGTAAATTGAGATGACAAAAACCTAGCTCAACTAGGTACTGCAAACCATCAAATGGAATCAAGCAAAAATTCGGCTTTTTTGAGTCCAATCTAAGTGCATTTTCGATTCGAGTTTTGAACATTTTCTCCTGCCCTGCCTCAACTAGCAGCATAAAGTCCCCAAAGTGAACCCCTTCTTCTCAAAGATCTGTAACTTCTTATAGCAAATCGATGAACTATTGAGTGCTCCCGATATCACCGACCATGAAATGGCGGAGTTACATGCAAATGTAAGTTTCAAAACAGAGCCATTAACATTCGTCTCTTCATCAGAAATCTCTTGAATCATTATCGCCGGATTGTCTTCCACCGCAGCTTGCTCGATCAACTTTATGTGCAAAAACACATCCTTCATTTCAAAACCAGCTTGCGCATAACTATCATCAATCAAACGAAATCGCAATTCATTTCAACCTAATCTGTAAAATCTACTTCGATCGCGAACACAAGAACGAAAGAGAAGTAAAAAACCCAAAAAAAAAAAGCGAATTGATTTCACTTGAGCGGTAGAGAATCGTAATGCTTTCGAAGATTCGACACCAATTTCTCCGGTAGAAATTCTAGAGCAATCTAATCAGAAGGAAACACAGATAAAATCACAGAAAAAATGAAATCGCCGGAGAAAATACAGAGACGGCGGAGGAAACTCACCTCATTCACGAAATTGAGGATGATTCCTGGAAATGACGAAAATGAAACAAATTATTGAATAGTTATTGCAGAAATAGACAGAAAAATTGAATATAAATGTGTGCATATGGTTACCTTCAGCGCTATCTGCTTTGGGAGCCATCGATCTCAGAGCTCGAAGCGCGAGAAAATCTTCTCTGCGGAGGAAAAGCTTGCTGCACACACTGGCCTTGAAATTGAAATAGAAAATTTTATAGTGATCCAGAATGCTGAGAGTGTTGGGAGAATAAATAAGAACACGAGAAAAATGAGATTAGGTAAAATGATAGTGTTAAGATGGATAAGCAAACACAGTAGAGGAATCATCAAGCTCGTTTCAACGACAACTGCACTCATATCTTCTTGAAAATTTTCTACTCAAGCTGGAAAAGTGGGTCAATATCAGCGAGAACTGTTGCCGACTGGGTGGATAACATCGAGACCTCAATCGACTAGATCAGTTATCAGCGATAACCTAGGTTTATCTTAGGCACAGAGAAGATTGAGCAAGAAAAATAGAGGAAGAAATGGTTAGAACATAGTTGGAGGAGAGAATTGAAGACAAAAAGGAGACTTCTCCGTCGCCGACAAGGTGAGATCCGGCGAGAGCGTCGGCGATTGGGTGGGAGGACTGAGGATTGGGGGAAAAATTCGTCCAAGGAAAGAAAAAAGTGAGCGGGAATAGACTGAGATCCAAATCATTTCATTTTATCAAATTAAATATAGTGATAATTAAATTATCTTTTATTTTTTTAATAGGTTTATACAACGGTAAAGTTAAACACCGTTACGTATTGTGAATGTATATACAACGGAATATATATTACTGTTATGTTAGTAGAAGGTGCATGCACATACGTAACAGTTTTTTCAAAAACCGTTGTATTTTTTACATACATAACGGTAATTCAAAATTACCGTTGTGTATTTAGTGTTGTGTATGACCTTTTTTCTTGTAGTGAGAATTTTGTGTAATATAAAAGGGAGGGATATATTAGTCAAAAACATTAATTGTTAATTATAGATTAAAATTCTAAAATAACAAACAAAATGAAATGGTGGGAGTACATGAAAAAAAATATAAATGTGAAAATTAATTTACAAAAAAAAAAATAGTTTTTAAACTTATTTATTATCTTGCCATGTATTATAAAACCCATGCTTCTCAACTTTAAATAAAACATGAGAGAAAATTAAATCCAAACTCTAATTTGACTGTATGGAATTGGATGAATTGAATCCCAACGACCCTCAGGCTTTTAAGAGGGCTAAAACAGTCTCATTATGGTCTTCCAACCAATGTTCTTAAAATCGGACCGGACATCGAACCGGTGAATTTACCGGGTCACTAGGTTACTGGTTCGACCAGTCGAACCGTTCTGAAAAAACCGAATAACCCAGTATATATATATATATATATATATATATAAATTAGTATCATGACAAATATATTAAATAAGTTTAAAAATACACAGTTTATATCAGTGCAAATAAATAAAATGTTTAATTTATTGATAGTTATTGCATAAGTTAAACAGTTAAAAATATACATTTATAAAAATAAATATTGAACATCAAATACTAGATTTTTAGAAAATATATAATTAAATGTCAAATAATTAAATATTAATTTTAATTACATATAGTAATACACGATAACAATAAAAAATATTGCTAATTATTATTTCACAACCCACTTCTTTAGATATTAGATCTTCTTTTCATTTATTTTAATTTAAAAAATATTAAATTAGATATTGTTAAATATTAATTTTAATTATATGGTAAACATTGATTTTATTTAAAATGATTTATTTTAAATTTTTGCATATATAGATATATATATTATATTCTTAAATAATAACATAAGAGTGTGTTGACTTAGTTGGTTAAGTACATTGTTGAAAATTATAAAATTTTTGGAGGTCTTGAGTTCGAATCCTTTCAGCCACATATTGAAGGAGTTGAATTAAATTTTGCAAAATTAAAAAAAAAAGGACCAGTTCACCGATTTTGACCGATTTTGACTGGGTCACACTGGGTCAGACTTGACCCGTAATAAACAAACAACCGGACCGGACTAATGGCCGGTTCGCGGTTAAACCGGTCGAATCGGCCAATCCGGTCCGATTTTCAAAACACTGCTTCCAACCAACTGAGTTGTGTTTGACCGCCATGATACTATCAAACATTAGGATGTTTGGCTTTATTTTCAAGTTTAATTTTTTAGTTTTCAGTTCAATTTACGATTTGTATTGATTTTTCAAAATATATTATGATTTTATTATAATGAGTTATTTAATATTTAGAGTTGTAGGTTTGGAATATAAAATATGTTTGGCTCATTTTTTTGTAATTTTAGTTTGTGATTTATATAAAAAAGATAAATATTTTTCGATCTGGCTAGAATTAATCAATATATATATATATATATAAATTAAAATGAATAAAACATAAGGTAAATTACATTTTAATCGTACATTTTCGGGATTTTTTTAAAATAGTTTATTTTTTCAAAATTAATAAAACAGTACCTATTTTTTTGAAAATTTTATAAATCTGACATTTGATCAATTTTACGGTACAAAAACTGTAAATAATTGAATATATTTTAATATTTATTAATTATGAGATTTTTTATAGGGCTCGGGAAATATAAATCTTAAAATACAATCAATTACATATAACTTTCGAACTGAAAAATTGATCAAATTTTAGATTTGTAATTTTTTTGAAAAATGGCTACTATTTTTGTTAATTTTGAAAAAGAGTCGAAAATGTAGGTTTCAAAATGTAATTTACCCTAAAATAAACATGCTTTTGGTATTTTTGTATAGAAAAAAGCTAGAAATTTCGTCCTGATAGGGATGGTCTAGTGGTGGAGTGATGTTGCTTGGTGACCAAAAGGTCACGAATTTGAATCTCCTCAATACCACAGGTTGGATGTGTGAGTAAAAAAAAGCTAGAAAATTCTATTTGGAAATAAAAACAAACAATGTTGAATGTCTTAGACAAATTCATCTATACTAAACATTAAAATATGAGAGAAAATTTTCCAAGACGCAACTCAGTTGATGTGAGGACTATAATGAGATTGTTTCGTCCATGTTCGAGATCAAACGGTGGTTCAAATTTTATGTTGCACTTCTTTATATTTCATTTTATCTTTCACCATCAAATTTATAATTTTAATAATATTTATTATAAAATAAAAATAAATTATAACATAAATAAAAATAGTCAACATTTTTCAACAAAAAAATGACTTAAAAATTATAATAATTAATTTTGAAAGAATCAACCATAATAATGAATTATTAATTAAAAATTAAATACTAAAAATTATTATAAACCCTAATTGGATTGGGTGGACTCTAAAAAAATTTGTAAAATTGAACTAAATAAAAATCTCATAATTTGAAAGAGTGCAACAAAAATCTCATTTGGTCAAAAGTGGTGATTAATTCCTACAAGTACAACAACAATTTCGAATTGGTTCCGTAGTGAAATTCTTCCTCACTAACACATATATCTCGATTTTTTTTTATTATTTATAAATTCTTAAGTGTGGAACAATGAGATTTATCATTTGTTTTTTCATCGGATCTCTTTGGCGAATCAATTACATTGTCTTTTGATCCCTTTAACTCATTGGATTTTTTTTTCTTTTTTTTGTGTGTGTTTTAGTTATCGGTGGAACAATGAAGCCAATCCAAGTCGGATTTCATCGTCTCTCCATCTTTTTTGGGACCGTCTAAAAAAGCGATGATCTTTCTAGAAGTTCGTGTTTGTACTAGGAATTCAAAGTGGCGCATCATTCAACGCCTCTCTCTCTCTCTCCCCCCTACGAATTAAAATCAAGCCTTTTTTTGGAAAGAATAAGGAAAAATTCATGCACTTACTGCCGTTAAAATCTCTTAGAAAGCAACTCTTCTTCAACTCCGGATAGGAGAGAGAGAGAGATAAAGATAGAGATGGACATATTAACTTGAGAGACAGCCTATACGTTCATATGTTTGTATTTTCAAGCGAAGCCACGGATCGGAAGAAAGAAACAAACTTTGGTTCTTGATATAATATTTAAGTTGATCTTCAAGTTTCAATTTGTGTTGAAAGTCGAAGCCTTGTGTGGGTGTGTGTGTGTGTGTGTGTGTGTGTGTGAGAGAGAGAGAGAGAGAGAGAGTCCAGGCGGTTGAACCAAACCAGGACGGAATTCATCGAGAGACAACAGGTATTCGTGGATGTATATAACAATTATGTGCAGTTTATTGATCACCATCTTCTCTTCTTTATCTCTTACTTCTTGATTATCCACTCAAATCCCATCTCATTTCCTTCAATTCTTCATTGGTCTATATCAAAATCAATATTTTCTTTCATTTCTTGCTCCGACCAATTAATTATAAGACTCTCTCTCTCTCTCTCTCTCTCTCTCTCTCTCTCTCTCTCTCTCTCGCCTATTTTCTAGACTTGTTGGTGAGATTTCCTTGAGCTGACTTGTAATCTTTTTTTCGTTTCATATCATATATGCTGTTTCTTATTTTAAGTTTTCAATTAAATTTACCATTTGATGCTTTTTAATCAACTGTGGCCTTATTAATTTACGTAATAAAAACTTAATTCTTTATAATTATGTTGGCAAATATACTCATCTTAATTTCTATGTATGTTGACTCTGTTTTCAGCTGCTGTCCTAGATTTCAAAGCTTGAATCTCAATGATAGTTGAATCATAGAGAGGGAAAGATGAAGTGTTTCCATTACTTCAAGGATAGAAGCAGGAGTAGATTACAAAAATCAGCTCCAATTCTCAATAACCAGAGCAAAACTGATACATCAGAAGCTGAGAGGATTATCAAATCTTCATGCTCGGCTACTTCACCGCGCAGTATACCCGAATTATACGAGGAGAAAGCTCAGAACTTGAGAGTTTTCACATTCTCTGAGCTGAAGCAGGCAACCAACAACTTTAGTCGATTGCTGAAAATCGGGGAAGGCGGTTTTGGGAGTGTGTACAAGGGTAGCATCAAGCCTGTTGAGGGCAAGGGTGATCCCGTTGTTGTTGCTATCAAGAAACTCAATAGAGATGGCTATCAGGTATACTATTTTTGTCATGATATATGTATATTATGCTTGCTTTTTATGTTGGATTATATTTGAGAGCTTTCATTTTCTCTTGTCTTTTTGTCCTTTGCTGATGGATTACTTGACCTTTTTGTTTATGTTGTTAGATACTTTGATTTCAATTTTGGTCATTTCAGTGTTGTCAATTTTGTCTTCTCTTTATGTTGTTTTTGTTGTTTATGACATGAATTGAAGCTTGGTAATGTAAGACATTCAAAGCTCTCTCATCAGACCTCTTTCACAACTTAGGCATCAGAAAGGCTTATGTGAAAGTCTATGTGAGAGAGATTGGGGAAGTCTTTGAAAGTGACATCTTCTTTTTGACAATTCTTGTTATCTCTAATGTGTTAAAACTACCAAAATTGGTTTTATGTCATTTGGAAATTGCTGCATTTGGTGGGAGTAAGGGAAGGGATTCAGTGTGACAGTCGATACAAATCATGATTTCATATATAGCAACATCTTTAATTAACAATGCTCAAATATGCATTTGAAAACTCTGTTCATGAACCTTAACTTTCAAATCTGTACTCATTGAGGCTTTCATAATGCCAGATTTAGTTATTTTTGTTTCACTGCTCTCAGGGGCATAAACAATGGGTAGCAGAAGTGCACTTTTTAGGTGTTGTGGAGCATCCGAATCTCGTTAAACTGATTGGATACTGTGCTGTGGATGGAGAGAGAGGCATCCAGAGGCTGCTCGTGTACGAGTACATGCCAAACAAAAGCTTGGAAGATCACTTATTCCATAAGGATTATCCACCACTGTCCTGGGATTTTAGGCTGCAAATAGTCCTTGGAGCCGCAGAGGGATTGGCCTATCTGCACGAAGAGCTGGAGATTCAGGTTTTTGCCTTAAAATGGCTCTCTCGTGCTTTCTGGTTCAAATTTTCTGTTCTGCTTGTAATATTTTTCTGAAGGGTCATTGCTGCCTCATTAAAAGCAAGATATATTGTCATGAGAAGTGGCTAAGTAGTTCGACTTTTTCTAGATTACTAGTTCAGAATGGCTTTGTTGTTGTGGACTTTTTCATGCTAAAATTATCTGTTGCCTCTTTAAAGATGGTGATAAAGATTTCATGAAGAATGGCTATTGATGCTCACTGTTGTTTAATCCACTGTTCAAGGTCATATATCGAGATTTCAAGTCATCAAACGTGCTGCTGGACGACAAGTTCAAGGCAAAGCTTTCGGACTTTGGGCTTGCTCGGGAGGGGCCTAAAGCCGGCCATAGTCACGTCTCAACCGCGGTATGTTCACTTTGATGATCAAACAAGGCAGTGACATATAATTAAGCTAGTCTAGTCTTGTGTAGTTGGATGATTTTCAACTAAATTCTAAATGCAGGTTGTGGGAACATATGGATATGCTGCCCCCGATTACATAGAAACAGGACATCTTACCTCAAAGAGCGACGTCTGGAGTTTTGGTGTAGTCCTGTACGAAATCTTGACAGGCCGACGGTCTCTAGAGAGAGACCGGCCTAAATCCGAGCAGAAGCTGCTGGAGTGGGTGAAGCAATATCCGGCTGAGAGTCGGAAGTTTGGCATGATTATAGACTCAAGGCTCGAAAATCAGTACTCAATAAGTGCAGCTCGAAAGATTGCCAAACTAGCAGATAGTTGTTTGGTAAAGAGTGCAAAGGATAGACCGAGGATGAGCAAAGTGGTGGAAACCTTGAAGCAAATAGTAGTTCAAGTTGCAGCGGCAGAAAGCCCTCCGATGAAATATGCAGACGGGGCAGAAGACGAAGAGAATGAGCACCCGGTGAAGGGCATGGGGGCGTCGGAGTCAGCCAAGAGGCGTATGGCGCACCTGGCTAAGATTAGTGAACACATTGGTGGAGTGAGCAGAAGGAGGTTTATGATCATGCATAGGGCTAAAGTAACGTAACACGACGGTTTTGGAATAGAGGATTTCGTCTGAACGACCAAATTAGGCCTTGGCTGCAGATTGTTATGCTTCTTTTCCTGTGAGTTGTATTGATTAGTTTATGGGCTATCTGTGTTTGGAAATTTAATTTGTTGAAGGATTCAGGTGTAATATGATTCTCTTTTAGAGGTTGCAATTGAACATTTATTAGGGTAAATTGCTGCGAAACCAAAAGTAATATACTACCTCCGTTTTGAAATGTTTGTTGTGTTGTTTTTTTTTATCTGGAATTAAGAATTAATTTTGTGGACAAATATACACATCCCTCATATAATGTCATAAAATCTAATTCATTTATATTTTCCTAAAAAATAACAATATTTTCTCTCTTCATGTATTATAGGTAAGTTAGAATCAAGAAATCTTGTAGGATTTGAGAGGTTTAAAATTGGAAGAGAGGATGTCAAATTATATAAAACAACAAACATTTTAAAACAAAAAAAAAACCTAAAACAACAAACATTTTGAAATGGGGGTAGTATTAATTTTTGGAAGTGTCGAGTAAATAATTAACAATTAAATTTTAATATGTATATAGATGTAAAGTGAAAAAGTAGGCCCACATAGTTAATGTAACTTTTTATTCTTTATTGATTATTTTAAATAAGAAATATGTATATTAAAATAGAAAATTAAGAGAATAAAAAGTAGTCCTCAACAAAAATAGGCATGTTGGCCCACTCTTTCCCAAATATAATATATCTATTTTTTGACAAAAACTTGCATGAGACGGTCTCATACATGAGACGAATCAATACATATGAGTTAATGATACTTCACCCATAAATAATGATACTTCACCCATAAATAATGATACATGTGAGTTAATGATACTTCACCCATAAATAATGATACTCGCATGCGGGTATAAATAATGATACTCACATGTGAGTTAATGATACTTCACCCATAAATAATGATCCCCGCATGTGAGTATTGACCCGTCTCATGTATGAGACGGTCTCACCCAAGTTTACCCCCTTTTTTTTTATCTCCCCTCATTCTTTAGAGTCAAAATAAATTTGCATTACTATCGTGTTGATATTTTTTATCATGTATTATTTCTAAATATCTTATTTTATTTTAATAGTTGGAAATGTATATTTTTTATTAATTGTATTATTATTATTGCAATGTGTCAATGTCAGGTTGTTGACTTAATCATCTAAAAGATCAATGCTTGTTTTTCAGGAGGTAGCATTGAATTACTTCGTTGCATAACATGCCTTGATCCGAGAGATTCATTTTCACGATTTGATATTGATCAACTCATGCGTCTTGCACATTTTTATCATGACGATTTCTCAACGGTTGATTGTTTATGTCTTCCACAACAACTTAGTAATTCATTATTAATGTGAAACATGATTCTCAATTTTATACAACCAGCAACTTGGGAGATCTTGCTAGGAAAATGGTCAAAACTGGTAAGAATTCAGTTTTTTCATTGATTTATCGTATGATCGAGCTTGCATTGGTATTACATGTTGCTATTACTTCTGTTGAGAGAGCATTTTCTGCTCTGAAGATTGTCAAGAATGATTTGCGTGATCGAATGACAGATGAACGGATGAATGATAGATTAGTAGTGAATATTGAGAGAGATGTGTTTTTAGAATTGAAAACGAGCAAATTTTGCAGCGTTTTCAATTGATGGATACACGTAGATTTCAGTTGCCTTCACTTTCTCAACCGAGAACTACAATCTTGCCAAATATCAACTTTTAGATCATTTTTAATGTACTAACTATTTATATATTTTATCTCTTTTAAATAGCTTGTTTTTATGTCATTAAGTATTGTTAAATTTTTTACTGTTGTTTTTTTTTACGAGCAGTAAGTGAGGCCCCCCCCCCAACGATTTTTTGTCTGGATCCGCCACTGCTCATCACATCTAGTTTTTTATGATCAACAAAGCTCACGGTCTTACTCACGAAGTACATAATATAGTTGAAGTCAATGTACTTTTTTTTTTAGAAAAATTAAAGTGACCAAATCCAAGTTGTAAAATTCTTTTCTAACCAAAAATTCTAAAGTCTTCTTTCTAACAAACATAAGGTAAATGTCTAATTTACCCTTAATGAATTTTTTTCAAAGTCAAAAATTACGGTTGTGTAAAAAAAGAAAAGGTTGGCCGTGTACACGGTCCAATGTGTTGGCCGTGTGCATTGTTTTTTGACCGTGTACAAGGCGAATATTTCCTTTTTTTTCGCCAAATTAAGACGTCAATTTTTTTTTCATTTATTCATTTCAATGGTCACAGTAGTGGGTAGTTGAATTTTAAATGACATGCTCACAGTTGTGTAGTTGGATTTTAAATGAGATGCAGTAAATGTCACACACCAAACGAGTATAATATATGTTGAATGAGGAAAAATTTGCATTTCAAATCTATTATACTCTTTGGTCAAAAAGTTTGGGAGGAATTTTGGTTGAAAAGTTGGGGACGAAAAAATCCAAAAGGCAAAAACATTATAAGGTATGTCCAATTTTATTTTTTTTATGGTTTAATTTGTTTAAATTTTATCATTTATGGAAAAAAATGTAAAGAATCCTAATCATCCGTTCAAATGTGATAACCCGAAACATTATATTTCATATTGAAAAAATTTGTATCTCTTAAATGATTAGGTTATGAACTTATTTTTTTATTTTATCGTAAGATGTTCCATACCTATTGGCAATAGAAAAAAAATAGAGAAATTAAAACAAAAAAAATTTACACGTTGCACCGTGTACTACACGGTGAATACC
Source organism: Perilla frutescens (assembly GCA_026008535.1). NCBI lineage: Eukaryota > Viridiplantae > Streptophyta > Magnoliopsida > Lamiales > Lamiaceae > Perilla > Perilla frutescens. Next base: position 40,531,307 of record BRKX01000012.1, read on the forward strand.
CGTGCAGTACACAGGTGTTCACCATGTACCACACGATGCAATGTGTACTAATAAAAAAAATCACATGTTGTACCATGTACTACACGGTTGTTCACCTTGTAGTGCACAGTGCAACATGTGAAAATTGAATTGAATTTCCAAAAAAAAAATGAAATTAGTACACGGTTGACCGTGTAGTACACGGTCAACTGTGTATTTTTTTTAATGAATGAGACATTTCTTGATCTGTAGATGACTTGGCAATCTGTAGTTGTACAGCACAGTGGTATATGAGAGAGATTAGAGTACTTAGATGGTGAAGATCAAGTTGTGCACCTTTCATTCAATCGGTTATTTCGTGATAGTTTGATATAGAAGATTCAACACTTTATAGAGACATCTCCGACCACTACTTCGTATACATTGAATTATTTGATGAGGGCAAGTGATGGAAGAAAATTAAAGGGGCTAACTAAGACAGGTGTTGATTTAATTCGCTTAGTCCAAGAGTAAAATGAGTCTACAGTGTATGTTACACAGAAGAGTATTCAAGAAATCCTAACAACAAGTGAAGTGCCTCCATTTGTAGATACACATGATTCAGATCACGAATTGGATGAGTCGTCCGCTGAAGGGGATGAAGATGATGATGACAACTATGAAAGTGAATTACGGCGCACTTAAATTGCTGAGTTCTGTGAATGGATTCGTGAGCCGAAAATCTTGATGAGTTTGTGTCCATTCGGGAGCATGGTGGTCCTCACAACATGTCATCTCAAACTGTTGCTCCTGATAAAGAGGGTCCCACTATAGAGGGCTTGTCTATCACTCATTGGATGATCCATGTGGGTCATACTGATGACGATTGTCCAATCATTGATGATGATCAGGATGAGTTGGATGATCCCAGTGTATAATGTGTATAACTATGATACAGATCTGACATGGTGGTCCTCACAACATGTCATCTCAGACTGTTGCTCATGATAAAGAAGGTCCCACTGTAGAGGGCTTGTCTATCACTCATTAAATGATCCATGTGGGCCATACTGATGATGACAGCCCAATCATTGACGATGATAAGGATGAGTTGGATGATCCTAGCGTATAATGTGTATACCTATGATACAGATTTAATATCGTGATAGGTACACAACTCAACACCCGACTATAAAAGTTGTGCCGAGGAATGCGGTGATCTACATATAGATCAAAATCAGATCCACCGAACATCAATCCCGTCATTAGTGCATACTCAGTTGGGGGAAATCTAATGTTGATTCTTCTAATACGGAACCAAACCTCAATATCTGAAGCACCATCTAGTGCAATCTCTCGTGACATGAGTGCGTGTAACGCGGTATTGCAACTAATTCCTCCAACAAAGTTCATTAGTACTCCAAAGGGTCCATCTCTAAACTCTCGAACCATATCAACATCAGTATGTACTATAGTATCTAGTACATCTACAATACTAGACGCGCGATTCTTCCAGTATAAATTAATCAAACATGATATGTTCTGCAGAGCCTCTCTCTTCCACATCAAGTAACGCTAATATTTGCAAATAAAAATTTAATAATTAATAAATAAACAAAACTAATGCAGAACTTAGTTACCTAAATTAATTAATAATTAAAAATTACCAAATTAATTATGATTTTATTATTTTTGAATATTGAAATACAATTGCAATGTCTTACATGTTGGTTTTCAAAAATAATTTAATATTATAAATGAATTAGTTCTTTAATTATTAATTAATCCATATTTAAATCTAATATGGTCTTGAATTAGGATTGAATTAGTTTTTAATGGCTATACAAATTTGTTTAACTATTTTTAATTCCTAACGTAATCATTCATGTTGTGTTTTTTTATAAATTATTTTTTATTTTATTTGAAAAAAAATGAATTCTTCAAAGTTTAGATTTTTTTTTCAATATGGATTTGGTTACTTTTCCAATTAAATATGTTCTTCAATAGGATTTAATTAGTTTTTTCTTCGACTATGATTTCAACCTACACGTTGAACTAATTAGGATTCAATTAGTTTTTCAATTATGATATAATTACTTTTTCAATTAACTTTCATATTTAATTTTTCAAAAAATTTTGAATTAATACTTAATATTTCTTAGGTTTTTTATTTAGGCTTAGAGATAAAATGTTTCATTAAATTTTTAAATTCTCTTATGCAAATCATAATCAAATAAATCAAAAATATATCAACGAGATACCAAATAAATCCACAATTTTAACTAATAAGAAGTGATATACTATAAAAGAATCTTGAAAAAAAAAAATTGACCGTGCAATACACGGTGGGTGACCATGTACTACACAGTGATCGACCATGTACTACAAAATTACATCACCTTTTTCTAAACAAACTACATGGTTGGCGACCGTGTACCACACGGTTCCCACCCAATTTTTTTTTCTTTTAGCAATAATCCAATTCAATACACAAGCAAAACTCAATTCAATTCACTATCAAAATACAAATAACTATACATCAATTAACTAATTAATTGAACGAAATTATACTAGTTAATAAAAAAATGACGAATTCAAAATTTACCTGTTGAAACTCCATTTTTTCCGACACGGTGCGGGTGATGACGGCGCAGGGGATCAACAGCGGCACAGGTGGATTTACGACGGTGCAGGCAAATTGACGCGTGGGCCATCGGCGAGAGCAACGGTGGCGCAGAGGATCGACTGTGGCACGGGCGGGGCAGACTTCACTGTATAGATCTATTCTCCAACAGTTTTTTTTTTTTGGAACGTGCAATGTATGGTCGTGTAGTTTTTTCTTTTATTTCATTTCAGCTGTGTAGAAAAAATGAATGGCCATGTAGAATAGAAGAAATAATTTAGGCGTGTAAAATAAAACAAAAAAAAAAATTGGCCGTGTATTACTCTCATTTTTTCGGCCGTGTATTACTCAAATTTTTTATAGACCGGACCCACAATTTATCAAGGGTAATATAGGTACCAAAAAAGGGTTTGGTTAGAAAAGAATATTCTGCAATATTTGATTAGAAAAGAATTTTACAAGTTAAAATTGGCTAGAAACATCCATTCACACTTTTTTTTTTGTAGGGAAATAAGCCGATGAAGTTTGATATAGACACATAGGTGACAATGTAAGACTTATAAGTCACTATAGTACAATAATCAAGAGTTCAATAATGCGTTTTTTTTATCTTTTTTCTTTTGTTTAAAATTGAAGAGAAGTCGATTGAGAGATCCATCAATACTAAAACAAAGACATAACTCAAAGTGCCACCTTATTTTTAATAAAATATTCTTTTACGTAGTTTCATATTTTTAATTTATCATCACAAGTTTTTTATTATCTTGGACCCTTCTTTATGTCTTGAGGGACTTTTTGTTGGACATAATGTGTTTGACGTGTTTGACATGATCTTGATAAATTTTAGAATTGGACCTTCCACAATCATATGCAGTGACTATTCTTAAGTAACCAAAGAAAAATAAAACTCCATACAATCTAATACCCAACAAATATGGGTGCACACAACAAAAAACTATTAAATTACAAAGCAATAATAACAAAACACAATCCTTCTCTGAAAGCCTGAAACAGCCACTGCCAAAGAAATCCAGTTCCACCAACTCTGCAATCTGTTAAATATCATGATGCCACCAGCCTGCTTGCATTAATGAAGAAGCCAGTCTGTCTACCACTCGATTCCCTACTTTGTAGATATGCATAACCCGAAACTAAATTCTCTAGAGAAGCTAAAAAATTCTAAGCAATCGGACCTTAACACTCCATGGAATCAACTGAAAAGACCCATCTAAGGTCCCTACCACAAAAGTGGAATCCAACTCCAACCAAATATAAGACCAACCCTGACCAAAAGCGAATTCTAAAGCCAAAATGGCACCTCACAATTCAGCTTCAAAAGAAAAACAATTTGAAATGAAATGATGATAAAAAAAAATAAAAGAATCAAAACATAAATGAAAGTACAATATGGAACTCAAACTGAACTTGTTTTCTGTTCATGGATTCATCTCAAACAATTTCAGAAACTGTAATATCCAAACGGGAATCCTCCTGAATAGTTCGGGGTTCGACTTAAGTGAACTTGTACAACTTCAAGTTTGTCTTCGTTGAACTTGAACAACCAAATTGGAATATTCTTTGACATAGATTACATTCCTAGTTTCAACCTTGAACATATTCTAGTATTTGATTGTAACTACGTATTACGATTCTCTGAATCTTGAATTGGGACACAAGAGATGCAAAAGAGGAGAAATCAAAAGATAAACAGAAACATAAATACAAAAATAAGAACAAACTCACCTCATCTTGAGCATATTCTGGAACAGATTGAACCTGTCTTGAATAAACTTTGAAACATACATGAATCATCAGATTTTGCATACTTTGGTGAAAATAGCCGAGTCGATGAAACCTCTTTCCGCAAAATAGATATGGCTCGACTAGTGCTCACAGTTGACGAGTGTCTCCAAAGATAAAATGGTTTCATCATTTCCGGTAGTAGCATTGCAAACTGTGTTCACAGTTTGATGTTTGTTCCCAATGATAAAATGACTTTGTCCAACCATTTACTCCAACCAATTCACTTCATGAGCAGTGGAAATGTGGAATTAAATAATTTAGTATATATATATATATATATATATATATATAGGATTATTAATAAAGAACAATCTGGTCTTCCTGATGAAAATTTCTGGTTCCGTCTCTGGACATATGAACGGGAACTTGCACTGGTACACATGAATACGTGTGGGCTCATAGCTTACAAACTTTCTTATTAGATATTACACTTGAACACAATCTACATCAAACTTATGCTTCCAATGTGTGAGGTCTTAAATGTGACTTTTCACATTTCTCTACACATCATAAATGCAGGCCCTTTTGAGTGATTAATTTTAACACTCATCACTCACTAAAAATCGGTTATGATAAACTTAAACTATTACAATTATCTACATCGAACGTAGATTAATCGTACACCATTTAATTTCTCTAGAATTAAATATATTGGCCACTGAAAATTAGATAAAATGAGACCACACTCACTTTATTAAACTTAATTTTTCAATAGTTTTGTGTGAGAGTGTCTTACAGGTCAAAATTCAGATCTACATACAATCAAACATCAATAAAATTATAAATGTGCTATTGATATGATTTTAATCTGGATTTTAACACGCCTTATGATTTTTTATCGTAAAACGGTCTCACACAAATTTGTGTCTTATGTTTTTATATCAATTGGTCCTTCTTATTGTAACACCTCAAATTTTTATTATCTAAATTTAATTAGAAATACAAATATAATAGTTAGAATGGACCCAACACTAGTCTATTTTATTTACTTTGCATATGGCCCAAATACCTAAGTGTAAGCATTTTAATATTGAGGCCCAATTTGTGGGCTTTTTAGCCCATTCGCGTTTTATTTATTTTCGAGACCTATAGTTATCGAAACGAGACGAGTGAATACATTAGACGATAGTGCTCATCGATATGAAACCATAGAACTTTATTTCACCTTAGATCGATTTCATTTGACCAAGTTATGAATTAATTCTTTATTTAATTAGATTTATGTTTTATTTTAGGGTGTGATATAAATACCCCTTATTTCATTTTCTAGGTCATTTGTTGGGGATTCATTTTCAGGTCAGCCCCCATGCCTTCTTCCTCATCTCTTCTCTCTCTCTCACCTCTTCCTCTCCTCTGGCACCGCCGTCTCCACCGGCTGGAATAATTTTCCGACGACCTTGTTTTTAGCATACAATTACATTTTCGGACTCCCCTTTCTCTCCTCTTTCATATTCTTTAATTATTTTTGAGACAATTTTGAGGTTTAGGCTTCCGATTTTTAAATCTAAGAATGAGTTATACCCTAGCCTTTCTATACCTCATTTCTCTCTTTATTTCTCAACTTTGTTTTTTTTTTATTTTTAGCACATATATTGTGATTTACGGGTTGTCTTGAATTATTGTCTTTAAAGTATATTATTAATTTTATTTATAGTGTTTTTGGTGTTCTTGAACACTTTAATTAGAGGTTAAATGGTTGATTGATGAAATAAAAAAAATGGGAATTGTTATGTGAGTGTGTGTGTGCGCGCGCGCGTGTGTTGGGCGTGTGTTTGTGTGTGAGTTTTTAAGAAAAAAAATATAAGATATGATTAATTTATTTAATTAAAAAGTTTAGCTTATAATTTAAAATTAAATATTTAGCTCAATGGTAAATCTTTAGTTTATATACACAAAGATCTAGGATTCGAATTTATTTGGGAGTAGATTATTGCTTTAATTATTGGGTGTATTTTATGACTATATTTAATTAAAATTATGAAATTATTTTTGAAAATTAGATTTGGTTTAATGGTTGGGGATTAGTGTTTATATTAAAGAGATGGGTGATTCTAAATACACCATCAATTTTTCAATATACACCACTTTTACTTTATACACCACACATAATTTTTATTTTTTTACATTTTTTCTTTACACACCACAATAATTATCAATTTTACCCTCCACTTTAAAAATTAGATTTTTAAAATAAATTAAAAAAAATCAATTTGAAAAGTAATTAAAAAGAAAATCCTCATCCTCCATCAACAATCAACAGCCTTCCGCCACCTCCCCTTCTTCTTCCCCAACCTTCCCCACCCTCCGGATGTCAATCTAGCGACACATCCACTATGATTTCCGCACGATTACACATAATTTCAGTGCAAATAGAGTAGAGCAAATGTACAAATCAATACATGTCTAGTTCTTCGTAAAAGAAAACATCTCTCCCAAGAAAATTGGTTTGAAAAAATTCAGTTTCTGTCACTTCACATGGGTTCGAAAATTAATTTTTGAATGGATAAGACATGATTTGAAAAAGAATTCATTCACTTTGGTTCGAAAAAAAGGCCAAGACATTCTTGGAAAACAACTATGTTTCTTAAAACAAAAGGAAAAAATTTAAAGCAAAAAAGTGGCTTCTTGAAAATGGAGATGGTGTGGAGAGAAAGGCCAAGGGCGGCGGTGGATTGGGAAAAAAAGTATCCAAAAAAGGAATTGTTGACGAACGACGATTGGTCGAGGAGGTTGGGAGGAGGACGGCGATGTTGGGTCATTGGGAAAGAAGACTCTTGCTTTTTTTTTCATTTTTCAATTATTTTTATTTAGTAAGGATATTTGTGTAATTTTAAAAATAATTATTTTTGAATTATTTTAATTAGTGGTGTATAGAAAAAAAATGGTGGTGTGTTTAAAAACACCCTAAAGAGATTTAAGGTTCAAATCCTATTGAATGAATTTTAAGATCTCTTTTATTGCAATTAATATCTTTTGTTTCGACTATAATTAATTAAAATCATGTTATAAATTTTGAAAAATAGCATCTTGTCTAATGAATATGTTTTAGATCTATTAATTGAAAGATTAAGGGTTCGAGTCCCATTAATACCGTTTTAATTTAGTTTTAATCATTTTTATATAAGATTAATTTGGACCTTATATAATTAATATCATCTCGTAATTTTCAGAAATAGCATATAGTTTAATGGTTGATGTCCAAGTCATTACTTGAGAGATCTATGGTTCAAATCTCGTTGAAGTATTATTTGTATTTTATAAGACATTTTTGGACTATATATATAATTAATAATGGGTTATAATTTTTAAAAATGTGGCTTAGTCCAGTGGTTAGTGTTCTAATTGTGATTAAGGGGTCTAGGGTTCAAAACTCCTTTATAAAATATATTTGTACTCGATAAAGGACTCGGGTATAGCTTAATGCTAGGATTACCCATTTGACCTTTACGCGTCATCTTTTCGCGTCCTTTATAGACTTACCATTATACCCTTATAGTCGTATTTACGTTATAGAAAGCTTCTAAGTCTTAGTCTTTATGTGTAGGATAAAATCCGGAACATTGGACTTAGGGGACTTCTAGAAAAATCGCTAAAGCTTCAGCTTTAATTGAAGCTTTAATAACTATCAAGGTGGGCTATACTATCTTTGCAAATTGTATCTTTCGAGTTATTAAGCTCTGCTTTGTTAAAATTGCATGTGACTATCTGTGTTAAATATTTATGTGCTACTGTATGTTGTCGGAGTCTCATAAACCATTTATGTGCTACTGTATGTTGTCGGAGTCTCATAAACCAGCGTTGTGTCAATGTAAGTAGCTACAATATTACATGCATTATTCGCCATGCCCTATTTCTTGTCGAAAGACTAAAATGAACGGTTACACTCATTGGTTATACTCCTAAACTTTACGCGTTGGTGATGTAGTAGGGATTGCGGGAAGTGACTGTTATACTCTTAAACTCTTTACGATAAAATATTTTGGTGAATTTAGGTTGCTTCCAACTTTAAAACCTCCTAAGCTTCACTACATGCATGGATACAGATAGATCACTTTTAGAAAATGATTTGCATAACTTAAATTGTGAAAACTTGCCCACTGAGTGCATTAGTACTCAACCTAAATCTTTTCAAACATTTTTCAGGTCATTAGGCTGGAGCGTGGACGTGACAATGCTGAGAAATGGGCTTTTGTTATTTATGTATTTTCCCGTTGTCTTTTTTTGTTAAGTATTCTGTTAAGAATTTGAGCTTCCGCACTTTCGATGCTCTTTTGTTAAATACTAAGAACTCCAATCTTGGTATTATGGATAAGTATATGTAATTATAAAGCATGTTTGACTTTCTGAGTCTTCTGTTGAGGTTTGGTTAATCAGGTTATCCCTTTCTTCCACGTTTCTAAATTTCAATCTCCGTGGCTCTCATTTCCACGGTCTTTTGGGACCGGGGCGCTACACTTTTACCAAAAATTTATTTAGTTAAAATAATTTATTTATTTTAAATAAATAAAAATAATGATTTTAAAATTGTGAACTCTCATTTTTATTATAATAAATAATCTTTCTTATCCCAATGAATTAGTTTAGCGTGGTATATTGATCATTTTCAAGTCAAACTATTATGTATAATAGGTAAATTTGCACACAATATTAATTTTGGAAAAATATATTTGGAGTGTGAGAAATTCGTAGAAAAAAAATCTTAATAAACGATACCGTTTATTAATTAGTTGTTGACTTGTTGTGGAGTAGGTTATTGGAGTTGGTTCAACTTTCAAGAATCGATCGGCAATGATCTTCTGTCTAGTTTAAACTTTAAAGAAAAGGGACGACTTTAATTAGCTATTTCTTTTTTATTATGTTATTTAATTAATTATGCGATTTCATTATAGTATTAGGAGTTTGTTAATTTGTAATTTCTTTAATATATCTCTTAAAACAGATAAATACTTGTGGATTGGGGTTTTATTAGGGATTGATTTTTTTTAAACGAGACTAGTATTTCTCTTGTACGATACACAAATTTATTTATTTTTTTATTTGTGATCTTTTAAAAGAAGTTATGTATAGCATGTTCAATTTTATAAAATTAAGAAAACAATTCACATTAATTAGAAAATAAGAATATATATAAATTTTGCATATATAATAAGGTCAAACTAAAAGGAAAATAAATTTTAGGAAATAAATGAAATTCACGGTAAGGACTTGGAGTGTTCAATCGACACATTTTTGTTTTAATTAAGATAAAGAAATTAATATTTTATACCATAATACCAAAACATAAAGATAAATTTAAGAAATTGACGAATAAAGAATTAGTACATAACAAAAATTTAAAATGTTTCAGCAAGGACAAAAAAAAATCAAGCTACATATTTTCTTTAAAATGATCTTGGACCAGTATTTGTACGATCTGTATCGGAGCTGAACAATCGATTGACAATTTTAAAAATGAATGAATTTATCCCAGTGGGGATGACCTAGTGGTGGAGTGAGATTTCTTAGAAACCAAAGGTCACGGGTTCGAATCTCCTCAATACCACAGTTTAGATGTGTGAGTAAAAATAAAAAATAAAAAAAATGATGAATGAATTCGTAAGGTCTTCTTGCAAAATTGTTAGTAATAACCCTGTCAATTTTTTTTAATACTCATAATTGAATTTAAAATGATAAATGAATTAAAATAATTGAATTTATTTCTCACGAATCAATGACATCTCGTGCAGAAAATGTAATTACATACACAAAATATTATTCATTACACCATTCACATCAAATAAGTTATATTTAGCAAGATTTTTCGTAGGGAAATTGTGACATACCAAAAAAAAAAAAAAAGAAGAAGAACGTTCAATCCCTTGTCCGTATTAAGGCTTGAAACCAACCGGATTAATCCCTTGTCCGTATTAGATTTCGTGTTCTATAATTGAGTTTTTTTAATTTTTTTAATATACCCTAATTGGAGAAGAATGAATTATAAATAGAAAATTTAAATTAAAATAAATGATAATAAATTAAAAATAAAATAAAAAAGAGTTGAAACAGGAAATGCAACCGGAATGGGAACAAGTGATCCCATTTGGAAACCAACTGCACTAAATGCATATTTTGATAATTCCGGGAGAAAAAAAATCTAAAATGGCCACTTTTATAAAGACAAAATTTATTTGACCTAATTTAAGAAAAACATTCAAAAATTACCCACTTTCCAATGACTAGTTTGATTTTGATCACTTTTCAGCATTTTCAGACATGTGTCAAAAAAATTTCAGAGAGTGTCAGGAGCTTGATTAAGATTACAATCAGGATTCATGATCGTGAATCCCGATCGCAATTTAGAATTTTGTTCAGGATACAATTTTCGACATGATGAACATAATAAATTAATCGTGGCGAATATCTTCAGTTGATTCCAAACATAAAAAATTCGAATATAAATTTTGCAATGTTTAAAATACAAAAAATGAGTATACTTTTGTTTAAAAATTAGGTCAACTAAGTATAATATGTGTAAGAAAATCCATCAATTCACCCATCAAGTCATTTTCAAATGATTTTTTGGACAAATACATTAGACTTTAGTATTTTTTCAATGTTTTTCTTTTGTTGGGTAAAATAGGTTTTTGTTTTAGAAGAGTGGGCAGTTTTATACATTAAGTCAAATTTTGGCATATAGGTTTCTAAAGTAAAGTTTTGACGGACATATTTTTTGATAATTTTACCCTTCATGATTTTATCTTAATATATGTATAAATTGAAGAACATATTTCTTCTTCGTAAAGTTTTTCGGTATAATTCGATCAATGTTTTTCTTTGTTATTCAGAAATATATCATCATTGTGTGTGTTGTGTGTGCATCACTTGGCATTTGCCCTCAAATTATTACTCCATGTGTCTTGTATATGTAGATTGATTGGATTTTTCACTACAATTAAGAAAAATATTGAGAAATATAAGTAAACTTCATTATATGCCCATATTTTTTTACAATGAATTAACGCTTAATGCAAATAAATAATTACACTTACATGAACATGGTGTTTTAGTAAATGGACTAAATAAATATTACTCAATATATAAATCCACCTATATATTTAATCAGGGATATCCAAAAAAAAAGATATATAAATGAAACGTAAGGAGTATAAATCTCCAGCTTTGCTTTATTTTTTAATTCCAACATGAATGATACATGGTATAAAATGAAACCATCAATTTATAATTAAGTATCATACGATATTAGAAGTATGATCTAAAATTGGATTTGCAATGTATGATATTGTAAGAAGTATATATAGTATATAGAAGAGGATTAGGGTATGAATCAAATCTAGTATGTTAGCATGTATGTATGTATATGTGTATGAATAAATTATTCAAGTACAGTTATATTCTAGATTTCTAGAAGATGTGAACCTTGACGTTTTCAACTATTCCTTTCTTGGCCCTTAGTTTTCCCCTCTTTTTCTTTGTTTGGGGAATGCCCCCACTAGCTAGTCATCACTTCTATTGACCAATTTATATTTCACATATTTTATTTTAATTATTATAATATTTATGTGTATTTTATAAAATAGATTTTTATGAAATTTTAGCCGCCAGCCATTATTATTATTTAAAAAAAGTAATAATTCAATATTTAAAATATGAGTTAGAATATAATTTTAAAATAAAGAATGTTACATTCATCGATATCTTGACATAAATCTCTATTTTTTTTTTATAAGGAGAGTAACTCTCAGCCATTATTCCAGTATCACACGGGAGTCATATACCATTCTTGAAAATCGAGTGTCATTGTTCACACTTGAAAATGTTAATGAAATTTGATTTTTGACTGTATTTGAGACTTTCAGTCTTCCCTTTGATGGGCGGCCATAAATCAATTTTGTAATAATTAGTACCGAGGGAAATTTAGAGGATAACTTTGAAACAGATCTGGGACTTTATTTTATCAGAGGATAACTTATATATTATACAATGGCGATATATAAAAAAATTAGTTATTTAAAAAAAACATACTATTGAGTATTTGTGTATGAAGATTTAGGGGAGTCAGATTATACAGTGATATTTGTGCAACCACACTGAGACAAATAAAAAAACAAAATAGCGTAATATAAACTTAAAACAGCAGTAAAATTATTCAGAAATAATATTGTTGCAATTACGATGTAATTACTTTGTCACATCACGTTTAATGAAAATATACACTAAATCCAAATATCTTAATAAACTATGGCACCTTCTAGTTTGTACGAGTTAATTTCAACCTTCAAATAATTACGCTGCGATTTGCCTAACTCAAATAAATAATTGAGATGTGTCCGAAATCTTCAAATATTTAAAACTAATGTATATTACGTGTCCCAACTTTAAACAACTTTTACTATTAAATTCTTTGCCCAAATAATTGGTATCTTCTTATTGGGCTCTACAAGAATCTCAACGTATTTATTCCAATATAATATATAAAGAGAGTACAACTTTTAAGGACATTACTTTACTACTTTAAGCAATATAATTTGTACCAAAATCATTAGTTAAAAAGAATTCTTAATTTTAAGCAAATGGAGGGCACAATGTTCCATAAAGATTTATTTGGGCATGTGCCCCTTTGAAGTTTCAGAGAAGCTTCTCACTTTTTCATTTTTCAATTTCTTTCTTCTTCTTCTTTTTTTCACTTCATTAAAAGTAATTTGCAAAGTGGACCTACATTTTAGCATCTATTTACAATATCGGTCCCAAAATTTACCCTTTTCTTAATGTATTGTTTGCTATATTTGAGAAAATAAATTCAACATTGCATGCCCAGTTAAATTAGAGCACATGTGGTTTATGTATTAAATAAACACATTTTAAATGAAGGTTTCAATGCTATATTAATAGTGTACATTATTTATAATAACGTTGAGCAAGTCTTTGGTTCAAACTACTCAGCAAGGAGCGCATTTATTACGAATAACTGCAAATGAATGATTTTGATTTCAAACAACTATTTTTGTTGGCCATAAACTCACGTATACGCCATCATCACCTATGATATTTTCATCTTTTTTATTTATAAATGTGTGTATCTGAGAAAGGGTCAATTGAAAAAAAAAATCACAAATTAATTTGTAATTTATTCAAGATTTTTAAAATGTTGAAATAATAATTTATTTAACTTTTTTATAGCAAAATAGACATTCTAAAAATTTTCGTTGATCAGTTTACACACGATGCACAATATAGAAAATTTCACAAAATTGATTTAATCATTGTACGTGGAAGAAATATTGTCACGTCATAATTCCGTTCGTCAAATTTTTTTTAACGTGTCAAATTTAATATAAGTCAAAATGTTGAGTTATTATTATAATATTTTAGAGTTGTATATAAATTGTAAAAATTCATTCAAGAGTTTGTGATTATTTATTACAATTAATTCTATAAAAAAGGCCGTTTCAATATATTTGAAATTTAATAAAAAAAATAAAATATATACTAATTTTTCCATATTGAACGTATACGTCAGTGTTTGCAGTAGAGACAAAGGTATTCCACTCAAGTTGTATACAAAATACAAAATAGAGAGAAATGAAATGATAATAGTAATAGGAATACCCCCAAAATCAGCTTTTTGTGCCGTGTTTCCGTTTCCGTGCCATAGCTATATATGGAAAATTTGAAGCTAAGCTTAAGCCATATATTTTAATCATAAATACTAAACCATATATATATATATATATGAAATAATGAATTCATTCAGTAGCTTTTTTTATTGGTCACAAATCTAATTGCAAAAACTAAAAAAGGGCCTTTTTCCTTCACGAACGCCCCACCCCCACTCCCACTTCAAGAAATTACTTCGTCTGAAGGTAATTGACGTCACAATCCGCAAAATTCACGTATCTACGAAAAAAATTACTAACATAATTATGGATGTTTGTGCAATTATTATATCGATAAAGAGAATTTATCATTAATCTCTCTATGTATATATATAGGTTCTTAATAAATAAATTACACCTAATTACATATTCAAATTATGAATTGGTAAAATTATTGTTCATCACAGTTGGATTCCAGCTCCAGCTACCATTACAGAATCTGATTCCAAGTCCCAATCAAAGAAGAGAGAGAGAGAGAGAGAGAGAGAGAGAGAGAGAGAGAGAGAGAGAGAGAGGCCTCTTGTTTCATTAAGAAATATTCATATTTCGTGGAATCCCAATGAAGGGTCTTCCTTCATCATATATAGACATCAAAGTGCTATTTGATTACAAAAAAAAAAGAGCAGGAAACGTTGCAGCCAAAAAAAAAATCAAAATTGTTTGATGCAGGACCTTCTTCTCTCCTCCTTCCTGCCCACTTTTTTTTCTTTACAGATCGAACTCCACCTCGGAATTCTCAAAGCATCCTTCATCAATTTTCTTGCATCTGAGCCCCAGGAGTTTGAGAAATATCAATAAACCTCCTCTCTTTTTTTTTTTTTTTTTTTTTGTTGGGGGAGATTTGAATCTTGATATGTATTTTTGTATTTATGGATTATTAATTAGGCAACGGCAACAGTTCCTGTCCGAACGGCTTTGTTGGTGTCAGATTCCTTAGCCGAATCCTTGTTTTGTCTAACTCCGTTAGATCTCTTCGAAGATATTTTCCATCTCTTTTCATTTGCCTCATCCGTTTCAATCTGTTCTTGCCTGCATTCTTGGCTACAAAACGGTGTATTCCCTCTGTAAAATTATCAAATTTTTAATCAATCAAGAATTCAAATTCAAGAAAAAGAAAAATAAGAGATCCCAATTTCCCAAAATGGAAAATAAAAAAATTCAACCAACCTGTACATGTAGATGTCACTGTTTTGGCTGAGATGTTTGTGGCAGAGGAAACAAGAGTCGAGAAAATGGGGCTGGTGGTATTCACCTCCGGCGTAGTAAGAAGCGGTCGACCTCATCTTTACGGCGGCGGAACTGGTGGTGCTACGGCGACGGTGGCGTAAATTCTTGTGATTGTTGGGGGGGAGAGATTGTGTGGAGTGGTGGTGGTTTTATATAGTGAAATGTCTCAGCAAAAGGGTGGGATGGGGGGAAAACTTGAGTGCTGCATGGACCACAAAGACCAATGAATGCAACTAATCAAATTGCACCTACATCAATAAATTAAATTAAATTAAATTTTGTGACAATTCTTTAGTTTTAGTATTTGCCTCATCAATTTGTTCACAAGTTTGAAATGACAGGTATTATTGGTTGGGCCCACCCAGATTTAATGGAGGTTGGGACCATTGGAATATGATTATATTAATTATTATTATTATTATTATTTAAATTTTATAAAAAAAATAGAAAAATAAAAGAAAAACCAGTGGCAGTTTGGTCAAATCCAAGGGGTTGAAATTGAAATCCTGTGGCAAAAGAGCAGTACATTGCATCTGTTGGGCAACAATGGTTTTGTAATTTGTAGTAAATGAAAAGGCTTCCACTTTTTGTTAGCAGTTTGGTCCCTTGTTTTTGGGGAATCTTTTATAGGTTCATGAACGTTATTATTTTATTTTGTGTGTTTGATATGATTTATGTTGGTCTTTACTTTCTTGGCCAAATGGCAGTGAAATCTAGTATTTTTGTAATTTAAATATTTGAGCATCGTGACAAAAGACATGCATCATTTTATTTAGTTTTCAATTGGTGCGTGTAACTTTTTTCTTCGATGCAATCGTAATGTGTTTGTACGACTACGAGCACATATATGTTTATTGAAATACAACTCAGTTGAATTGTCAGTTAAAATAGAATAAAAATGAAATTGAAAATTAAAGGAATATAATTAAGTACTAATGGGTATGGACAACATTCATTTTGAGTCCTTTAAATTTCATCTCCAATTTCTTCGTGATTAAGTTGAGGGTGTGTGTTTTTACTGATAAACCAAAGCCATTAAATGAACGATTTTATTGAATATGAGACACCTGTTATTTGTACAAGTACTATATAATATTAGGGTATTTAAATAGGTTAATTATATTTTAGTACTCAGACTTGGGTTTTTTTTATATTTTTACTGTAAAGTTTTAAAAATTACACATTAGTAATTTACGTTTCATAAATTAACACTTATATATAGTATTAGAATAATTTTTTCAGTTTCGCAATTGTTAACGTTGCCAGTTGGAAATCTTTCAGATTCAGCCTCCTAGATTTTTTGCAAATGTTGTCATCAATGTGTAATTTTTAAAATTTTAAGGCAAGAATATAAAAAGTCTAAATACTGAGTACTAAAGGTGTAACTAACCCTACTAGAAGTTGTTTGATTCTTATAAATTATTTAGATTTTAAACCCATCTAATATTTATAGATTTCAACTGCATCTTCAAAATATCAGTGTCACTCACTCAAATATATGCACGATTCAATTTAGTCATATTACTATTTTTATAATCATTATTAAACATGTCATTTGTGGTCTTAATTAAAATTAATCATCATGCTATATTAAATTATTCTAAGTTTAAAACTTCATTAAATAAAATAACATAAGAAATTTAGTTTAATAACCCATCTCCATAATAATTTATAATCCATAGAAGATGTAAAATTGGATAATATAATTACCACGGAGGAAGTATTAAATGTCATGCACTTACTAAAGTTTTGTATTTATTACTCTTTCCATTTTATTCATATAAATTAATTGGATTTTTCACTAACTAGAATTAAGAAAAATATTGAAAAAGACAATTAAACAAGTAAACTAGCTCATATGCATATATTTGTTTTTTTAACAATATTGAATTAATGTTTGTAAACATATTTAATAGGGGTATATAGCAGTAAATTAGTTAAATATATATGGAAATCAATCTACATATTGGGATATTCGAAAAAATGAAAATAAGTCTATATGAATGAGAGCAATGGAGTAATTATTTGCACTCATAATTAGTATTAATCATATGTGAACTTACATATAATTAATTTATTAACCTCCTTAATTATATACGTTGGATATAAATAAAAAATGGATTTTAAAAGTAATTCATCTTACACACAGATTTTTATCCATTTCATATGTCTTAAAATCTTTTTTTCTTTTCTTTGTTTAAACAACACAATGCGTTTGGCACATTTACGTAGCCCATGAAAAATGAAAGCAAAATTGGTTATACAATTGAAATTGAAAATAGAGATGTGAGTTGAGGCGAAACCTAATTTCAAAAAATATGGGGGGCTAAAACCCGAGAAAAGCACATTGATATTGGAAAAGCAGCTCAACATGAATATGAATATGATGACAACACTCTCAATTTCATAATTGCATGAGAGTCCCCACACTTTTTGTCGTTTTCCCATCCGCCCACTTCGGAGCTGCGTCAGATGGGACCCGCATCCCACCGAAGCGGGTCCCACCTCCTAATTACAAAACCAGCAAAAATCGTGTAATAGGTGGGGCCCAGATTGGGGGACCATCGTGTACATGCGGGCTCAGCTTTCAAGGCCATTGTCTCCCCTGCCCACTGCCCCTGGGCAGATTTCTATTTTATTTAATTTTTTGTAGTAATTTTTTTTTCTTTTTACAATTACACGTGAGGCCTCGAGAAGCAACCAGCGAAGCAGGGGATCATTTTGCGACTGCCACGTGTATTCTCGATCTATGTTGTTGGAGGTGTCGTAATATCTTTGGTCAATGGAATCGACGGCCGAGATCCTCTCTCCTCTTTTAATTGGTGCAGAGATTGCACCCAATGCTGCCTCAATTTACAGTTTTATTCTATTTTAGGGTAGGGTAAAATACGTCAAACTTTTTGAATCATCGAAACTATGCACTAAATCTACCTATGTTTTTTAAATTCAATCAAATTTCATGTGTTTTTTTTTTTTTTATAAAATGAGGGTCACACGGTCCTCTTGAATATTTCTCAAGGTTCATATTATCATTTTTTATTATTTAATTTATTTAACTCTCGGAATTTTTAAATGGCTCATTTTTTTTATTTTTTAAATGAAAAAAGTTAATATTATTAACAAACACACACCAACATATATTTTTTCAAATACTTTATACACTTTTACAATTAATCAAAATTATGGTTAATAATTAATAAAATAATAAATGCCCACAAATTTATTAATATAATAATATATTTAGATAATAATAATATGAAAAATTAAATATTTATAATAATTTAATTTTTGAAACTCAATGATTCGATGATGAATTCTACAGATAGAAACCGAACCTTCGCTTATAGTTATTTAATATTTTGGAAAGGGAGCAAGATTTATGAATTTTAGGTTTGCTTATATTCTCATTTTCATTAGTCATTGTATACTGATATTAATTAATTTATGAGTTCGTTATGCAATTGAAAATGGAGTCGTAAACTTAATTGAAAATTCGAAATATGTGGATGATAGTTTTTAGATTAAAATAATTTTATAAATTATGTCATTATAAATATTAAATTTTTTCATATTATATTATTATTATGTGTTGATTATTTACTAATATGTTGTAATTTTAGTTAATTCAAAAATTTGTTTGTAAAAGCACGTGAAAATATCGTAATGTGTGAGAAAAATGTATATTTGTTAATGATATTAACTTTTTCATCCATACAAGAGGCAATGTGAATCATTTTAAAAAGTCGATGGGGCTAAATGTATCAAATAGTCAAAGAGAGGACAATGTTAGCCTTCGATAATAGTTGAGGGGCTATGTGACCCTTATCCCTTTCAAAAATGATAATTATCGATCTAAGGCTTGATAGATGGATAATATATAGATATAGATCTCGAAAGATTTATTCTATCGATTCATTACTCGAAAGATTTATTCTATCGATTGATTACTTGAAAGATATAACACCGTTAAAAACTCGATCCAAAAACTTTTTTTTTTTACTCACACACCCGACATGTGGTATTGAGGAGATTCGAACCCGTGACATTTGATCTCCAAGCAATCTCACTCCACCACTAGGCCATCCCCATCAGGACTCGATCCAACAGAAACTTTTGTGGCTATTTTCCTGCATAATTCAATTAATTAATACAAATTTGCATAAGTTCTTAGTTAATTTGATTGTAAAGACTATTATGTGTGAAGATTACATGAATATTTAACAATCACGTCAACTTTTGTTGGACATAGCTTGAACATTGTTAAATTTTGAAGTCTTAAATTGATAATTTTTTTTTTATCTTTCAAACCTTAAATAGATAGAATTCATCCTTTTGGATCCATCCTTTTGGATCCATCATCTCTCGTCGATTGATGATTCTACGTTCTAAAAAATATGCTTGACTTTCCATTTTTTTAATTGTTTGCCCAAACTATCATTTCCAAACAAAATTGAAGTGTCTAATACCAAACAAATAAATGCATTTTGGCCCAAAATTTGAGAAGAAGAAAAAAGGAGTTATGCATACTATCAATATATATATATATATATATATATATATATATATATATATATATAATCTAAAAGTAAGATAGTTATCGGAAATAGAAATAACAATTTTTCCCGCCCAAATCACTATTCCTAATTGAGCAGCTAATATTTTCTTTTAATATATAGATTACGTACGTATAATTTAGTGATAGATATTAGGATAGATAACTTTCATTATATATATACATAGACACCATATCTATTTATACTAATTGAGAAGCTAGTATTTTCTCTTAATATATAGATTACGTACATATAATATTAGTGATAGATATTAGGATAGATAAATTTAATTATATATATACATAGACACCATATCTATTTATATTAGGAATTAATATATGAATATTAATATTAGGGATGAACAACTCTCAGCCGTGAAATATTAATATTAATATTATGAATTTGTGTATATATTTATATTATATATGGATAAATTTGATTATATACACACACACACACACACCGTATCTATTTATATTAGGAATTAATATATGAAATATTAAATGAGAATGATATCTAGGATCTAATATTGGATTGAGGATATATAAATCACATATAATGAACCTAATCTAATTAAATATTCCCCTTAAAAATTCTACTGATAATACGCGCACTTCATGAAATGAATTTTTTTAATTCATTTATAAAATCTGCAATATCTCAATGTGAATGTTGTATAATCATCTACACATTAATAAGATATTCCCTGCAATATTATCTAATGATATCTATTAATCTACTAATGATATGTATAATATATAATATAATATATATGAATATATCCTCATTAATTATCACACGTTAAAGATATATTATCACATATATTTTAGAGATTTGTGTGCATATATAAACCATATATAATGGAACAAATCCAATTCATCAAAAAATTCAATTCATACCATAAATATTTTTCTCTATTGCATTTTACAAGAAATTAATTCATTCCAAATCATAACTTCATGTCTCCATTTTTCAGTTTAGTTGAGAGGGGTTAGGGAAACCGGTCATTCCATATATGAATTGATATTGAAACTCATACGAACAACGACCGTATGGAAGATCGCATGCTAAACCAACTCTCGAGATAATTCTCCATGATCGTGTCGGTGACCATATACACGGTAGCATGAGGAAGTCAGACCTAAACCAACTCTCGAGATAATTCTCCATGATCGTGTCGGTGACCATATACACGGTACCATGAGGAAGTCAGACCTGGAGCGGTTTAATATCGAATTTGTGGAAGGCGGTTTATACGCTTTTCAATTTTTCGATATACAAAATAATATGATGAAATATAGAACAACCCAACATTTGTTCAAATTCATCTCTTCTTCCTATACGAAAGTTATCCCCATCGTGGATGAAGGTTTTCCACACTACATGTTCCAATTTTGAGATTTCACATCTTTACAAGAGTTGGTCCATTTGATGAGGATTTGCTTTTTGGTATTAACTATACTTAATATTAAAATTTCAGTTTATATTGTTTATATTTTTTTGTTTTACTAATATATATAATTTTTTTATTATAACAGACATTATTGGAAAAGTTGAAAAACACTCTGAACCCCAAGAAATACAACATAACGGACGTCCTACCAATTCATGATTTATATTGAAGATGTAAATTATACTTCAATTCATTATTTATATTTTACACTATGCATTAGTTTTGTTTCAGTGCGATAATTAAAGTAATATTTTTTTTATTGTGATCATATTTTAATAAAATTTTAAATGTGTACTCCACTCTTCATGCATCGCACGGGTGCAATACTAGTTTGATGCAATTTAAAAAATACGAAGAGTTTTCGTAGAACATTAATTTTGATAATACCAGAGAATTTATTAACACATATTACCCATCTGGATCCGGTTAGGCCTTCAACGTTTATAAGCCTGCTCGAGTATCTCAGACCAATGGCAATTAGGATAGGTCGATTTAAAGCCGACTCGATTATTTTATGTGTGTTTATTTTGTATTTTTTATTTTTGAAAATTCTAAATACAACTTTCATTTTTTTTTCCTTTATTTTCTCTCTGTTATTTTATAAATTATAATTAACAATATGATAAAACATTTTTGCCCTTAACTCCCAACACTTAAAACCTATCATTATTCCTTGACTACATTCTTTTCTCTAATATATGTAGGAATTGAAATCTATCTACAATAAGTTTGATCCATATAAAATTGTTTTTGTAGGATCAAGGATGGAGTTCATCACTAGAAAGAAATTAATAATGATAATAATAATAATAATAATAATAATAATAATAATAATAATAATAATAATAATAATAATAATAATAATAATAATAATAATCACACATTGAATCATTGATATATGATACTTACACGCACATGTGAGATGTGTACTCTTGTATGAACTAACAAAGCTAAATTGTCATGTGAGCGAGTTTACCTAGTGTCTTTTTAGGTAACGGTTACAGGTTACCTTTCTCATAAAAATTGAAAAAATAAATAAAAATAAAATCAAATTGTGACAAAAATAAAAATAAAAAAATAAGACGAGTATGTTCAACCGATCAAAATGCTTTATGTCATATTGGTATCTATCTTCGAAGAGTAAAAATCTCATATTGTCCAAAATAATATGGGAGGTTCAATTATTCGCTAAAACAACTTAAGAAGAGTGTTAATTATTTCTTTCATGTCTAAATTCAACCTCAGTGCATCGGATTTGGCTCACACCATTAATTGAATAATTCCTCTTTTTTAATATTGTTTTAAGAGTAGAGAAGTACTTATCTATTAATATAGTCAAAATATTTTTGAGAGGCAAAAATGAAAAAAAGGTGAAAAAGTGAAAAATAACCTATAGGAATACACAGATATTTCAGACCATTTAATTTAAACTCGACGAAAAATATATTTCTTATAATGTGACATATTCTATTAACTAATCTTTAGCATATATCAAAATCAACAGCTCAACAATTTCATTTTCAACAGCCATTACATTTTCTATTATTCTCCCCATCAATCATATTCTAAATAACAACACCTATAGCATTCTTTTGGCACTGTACGTCTAATATTTAATGAAGAACGATGCTTGAATACTGAATAGTGATATATATCAATAATCACTTTGGCAAACTTCTACCTCGCATTCAATTCCACCGAACTAATTAATAAATGCATTCATCGAGTCTTATACCTACATATTTTATAAAATAACTAAAACTTGTGAAAATATAAAAGTTTAATTGATTTTATAGCTAGGGTAAATATCATACTTTACTCCGATTTTGATTAACAAACTAAAATGTCCGGACATTTAAAAAATAATTGTTCTGTAAAATGATGTGGGAAATGTCTCGGCTCACATCAATATATTGAGCTAAAATTCCATACAAGATTCTGACTATAACTACATCATATCTAAGATATAAAAACTTTACTCTCATGCTAGATTCGTGAAAGTGTTAAAAGGCCAGAATATTTTTGTATTTTTTGAAGTCAAAATAGATATGTTAATTACTTTAAAATTAGGCTAAAATAGAGTATTTACCCTTTAGTTGTGTTTGTCTTCGAATTGAAGAAGTTGAGGGACATTATTATATATATATATATATATATATATATACACACTTATTTTTTTATTATTATAAGTTATAAATACGAAAGAAATACAATGAAAACATTTAAATAAAGTATTGAAGATCTTAAAGATAATTTTTTATTGACCCTCTTGACAACACCCAAAATGTATAGATCTCTACGTAAAATGCAGATGTTTCATATTAAAACCTATTGCTCCCTTTTTGTTGTCGCGTCTCATTTCCTAAGTGTGATTTACCTTTTTTCTGTGTGGTTTAAGAGATATTACACAGAAGTGAGACTTATCTAGTGCACACCCTGGTAGTGGTTGCAGACATCCTCGTCACAAAAAAAAATTATTGTATTTTTAATGTTTTTATTTTTATAAAAAACCAAATATATCTTGAAATGATTTTTAAATTTTCATTTTAAAATTTAAACATCTTAAATTAATATATTTTATACTTTACTGCAAAAAATCAAGGTTCTTTTTATTATAGATGTAATTTGTTATTTTCATATTTATTCAATATATCGGTAAAATAGTAAATAAAAAAAATGAATGCAAAACATAATACTTAAATTTTATGTTTGTACATTTTTCAAAAGTTATTTGTCTAGCAAAATAATATATTACACCTTTTGAATATATCTATTAAAATGTTTGAAAATGCAAAATCATTACAAAATTTTCATCTATCATGCATTGATCATGTAAATTTATCATAATTTATAAATGTTTAAACTTCACATTTCGATAAGTAGTTATGCGAGCTATGATACAAATGTAATATATAATTAAATGAAATGGTCATACGAATGTTTATTATAAATTTTATGATAAATATTTTTTATACAGTATAATGATGCACCCCTCTCATTAAAAAAAAAAAAAAAAAAAAAAAAGAAAACTGGAAATTTTATTATCATGTTGACCATCCATATGCTATTTGAAATATGAATGGAAATGTTACTAAAAAATATTATAGTAGAGCTCAAATCCAAAATAGATACAATTATTTATACATTAATTGCTATCATCAAGCAATGTAAAAATACATAAACCATGAAAACCGAAATATAAAATTAAGCGGAATATTGAGAATAGTAAAGATTTGTATAGATACATATATGTTAGTTGTTACTACCGAAATTTGAACACAATAAATGAATTCATTACAAAAAAATAATAATTAATAAAAATAAAAATAAAGCACAATGATACAAATAATAAAATTACACTTGGTTGAAAGACCATTTTCTGATAGCCAACGCAAGATGATGTTGATAAATAAAATCAACAGTCAATAGAAATATTTTTCATTATAAGAAATTTTTTAAATAAAAAAATACATCAAATCCTAAAAATACATCACATCTCGTATTGTTTTTTTCAATAATCAGTGTTCATCAATCTCTCCCTAACCCATTTTTTTGGACGATAACTATATATGGTTAACTTTAATCCTTCAACATATATCGTAAATCTTACTTTTTTCTTTGAGTTTTTTTTTTTCATCCTAACATTGCAAGATTGTACTAAACATAGCAGCTTCAAGGTCGTTGACTCCATGTCATAATGGAGTACCTTTTATACAAAACTATGGCCCAAATGTTAGTTTCAACTTTACTTTTTCCTAGTTGAAGTGCTTATGAATGTTTTCTATATATTTTTGTGGATGTTGAGAACGTGAAATTGATAGACATAATACAACTATTTATAATATTATATATTTCTTTTTAATCATCAGAAGATAGATAAGGTGCACGTAAAATTACTTAAATTTAAATTTTAATACCATTATTATTAACGTTATTATATATTATGTATTTAACATAATTTCACTTATGTAATTATATCCTTTTATAATTAATTACCTAATTAATGTAATTGTTGTACGTTGATACTTGTCTAATTAAATTAATTTGTATATATTAATCTAATTTAAATTAAGCAATGTATTCTAAATAATTACATAATTATCAGATAAATTTAGTTGTTATTATTTTGAGAACATAGTAGAATTAATGATTTTTATGGACTTATAGTATTTGTGTATATTGATTTGCACTTGCAATATATTAGTATAAATAATTTATATTAGGCATATATTATTATGTCGAAGTATTTTGGAAATATAATCTACATAATTATGAATAGTTCCTAATTTCTGATAATGATTCCCAACCAATAAATTAGTTGATATATAGATATTTATTAATTAATATTATTATTTCTAAATCTAGAAATTTCATTTTGGCGGTAAAATAAAAATTTTCTAATTGCGGCCGCGGTATTGTTATTATATATTATAGAGATTAATGTTTAATAATCTTAAATCCAAAAATTAGCTACAAGTCTACAACATATATAGAGTAATTAATAAACATATATTATGTGTATATGTAATTCTTAGAGATATTATTCTATGTGTTGTAGATATATGGCAATAATTGATTGTAGAATATTTAGTTACCTAGAATAGATCTGTTCCTCTTGTATATATATATTGATGTAATCAGTCATTGTTAAATACACAATAATATGATTTTCTCATTCGTATAACATGGTATCAAAGCCACGTTTTTAGGGTTTGAGAACTAGGTCCTTTTTTTTCACGTGAGCCACACGCGTCGCCTACAGTTTCTGGGCAGATTGTCGTCATCGGTGCGTGAGCAAACGTCAGTTTCCAGCACCAGCTTGTCTTCGACTGGTCGTCTCGTCTCGCCATCGCTGACAATGTGGTGGTCTCTGTTTGGCCCTGCACGACCATCTGGTTCAGGTTCCAATTTCTCCTAATTTTGTCAATTTTTTCCCAAATTTTAGATTCTGTTTTATTTATGCGTTATGGTTGTTGATGCCTCGAAGAAGGTTTTGGATGTTGTTCTTGTGATGTCAAAAATCACGGATCACAAGCTTACTACATCCAATTACTTGGATTGACGTAACACTATTGAGATGTATCTGTTGAGTGTCTCTATGGACCCTCATATGAAGGATGATCTTTCTACTAATAAAGCTTCTAAGCTTTCCTGGTTACGAGATGATGCCCATCTGATTCTGTAAATTCGGAATTCTATCAATGCTATTGTTATTGGGATGGTTTCTTATTATCGAAACTGTTAAGGCTCTCCTAGCCTATCTGGAATTTCTCTACTCTGGACGGGATAACTTATCACGAATGTACACTGTTGTCAAGCGTTCTATAGACCGGACTACGATGATCAGTCTCTTACTCACTATTTTATGGAAATTCACCAAGACCTATGAAGAAGTGAATACGCTTATTCTCTTTAGTCCGGATATTCATGATCCTTGTACTGTTCCTTCTATTCTTGGGTTTCGGTATTTTGTTATTTTTGTTGATGACTATTTTCGTATGACAAGGTTATATTTAATGAGAAATCGTTCGGAGTTGTTTACCCATTTCTTGTCCTTTCGTGCTAAAATACAAACTCAATTTGGTGTTCATGTAAAAATATTGCGAAGTGATAATGCTAAGTGGTATTTGGCTGCCACGTTTCATGACTTTATGTTCAAATATGGCATTCTCTATCAAACTTATTGTGTTGATACTTCATCTTAAAAGGGTGTTGCTGAACGTAAAAATTGCCACCTTCTTGAGATTGCTCGAGCACTGTTGTTTGTGATGCATGTTCCTAAAAAGGTCTAGGTGGATGTTGTGTCTACTATTTGTTTCCTCATATATTGAATGTCTTCCACATTTCTCCCAGGTGAGTCACCTTTTAGTGTTTTGTTTCCATCTAGGTCTTTGTTTCCTATTGCCCCTAAGATCTTTGGGTGTACTTATTTTGTTCGGGATGTTCGTCCACATCTCACTAAATTTGATCCCAAATCCCTCAAATGTATATTTGTGGGTTACTCTCGTGCCCAGAAAAGGTATCGGTGTTATTGTCTTAGTCTTAATAAGTACATTGTGTCCACTGATGTTTTTTTAGAGCGTACTCCATTTTCCTCTCCTGATCCTGCTCTTCGTAAGGGGGAGCCTGATGATGATTTCATCATATATATATATATATATATGTATATATAGGATATGGATCATATGAGAACACTTTGTTGGTGTGAGAAATGAGAACCCATCTTACACCATCCAATTTAATGATCCAATGGTTGAGATTTAAGGTGGCAATTTCATAAATAATAGGGCAAAAAATAAAGGAATGAGAGCTATTTTCGTCCAAACCCATTAAAAATGATGATGTAAGTAATTAAAAAAAAATCTTAAAAACTTTAACCAACCATAACTTGCTCGTTTTTAATCCAATGCACACAAAAAATATATCAAATTAAAGCTCTCTTCATGCTCTTTCATTTAAGATGTCGAAAGGCTATGTTTAGATGAAAAAATATGAACGAAAAATAAAAAAAGAAAATTTTTTACGCGTGCCCATGTTGTAAATGCTTTCGTTAGCATATAATAATTCTTCGTCAGTATTATGATAACATATGATAACGTATACTAACGAAGCATTTGTCATATGCTAACATAATGTATTCGCTGTGCTAACAAAGAATTATCATAATGCTAACGTAGTATAAATTTATTAGGATTTATTAAATCTCAATTATGGTTTATTTAATCTCGATTATGGTTTATTCCATCTAATTATCATTATTTTTTTAAATTTAATTTTTTGCTTATAGTTCTTAATTGATTATTATGGTTTATCCCATCCAATTATGGTTTATAACGTATGTTGACAGAGTATTGTCATATGCTAACATAGTGTATTCGTAATGCTGACGAAGCAAAACCAGAATGCTAACGTAGTACAAATATATTATTATTATTATTTGGTCCAACTCATTTAGGGTTTACCACATCTAATCAATGTTTATTTCATCTAATTAGGTTTATTTCATCCAATTATGATTTTTTTTCATTTAATTAGGGTTTATTAAATCAAATTAGGTTTATAATTAATTTTTAGAATATTTTTTTCGCTAACAATATTTGAAAACTTTAATTAGCATACTTATAATGCTTTGTTTGCATGATGATAATACTTCGTCAGTATAACGATCTGTTATTAAATCCTCCTCGATTTTTATAAGAATTACCAAATTACATTAATACCCCCGTGCGAAAAACTTTTTAGATATTACAGAATTGCCACCGTCTTTTTCATCAAATCTGAACTTTTGATTTTTGATGGATGTATGGTGTGAGATGTGTTCTCATTTCTCACACAAGGGGTTATATATATATATATTCCCCCCCCCCGTTCTTCCACCTCTCACTCTTGTTTTTCATGCCCAGCCTCTCATCACACACACTTATTAAATTAATTAATTTTACTTTAAGAGATATGATTTTTGGGGAAAAAAACTGAAAATAAATCTGTTAGTGTCATCTTTATGCACTAAGTGTTTTAGATTGTCATGATCTTTATGACAATTCAAAGAACACAAACGTTTTGATTTTTTAAGTTTGAAGACCATGTTCTGGACATTACGATATGAATATTTCACTGCCAATCTGATTAAATCGAAGAATGTACTTGATCTTGTTCGTGAACATGACCATGTACATGATTGTCCAGAGAGTTTCCAATTAAGAGACATGTCATGCTGGATTTAAGGAGTTGAAGCTGCCTATTCAAAATGTACGTTTCAGAATAGAAGATGTCTTGTTCAAAGATGAAAATAAAAAATGACTTACAACCACATCCAAACACATAGACTTTTATTTTTTTTAATCGAACTCAACTTAGATGGACTTAATTCCCTACAAGTAGTTGATATAAAATATAAGAAAATTAATGCTTTTTTTTTTCTTTTCCTCCAACTTAACTGTTGCTTTTATTAAGATGTTTGACGTTCCTCATTCATTAAGCGATGCATGGCTAAATCTAATATTAATTGGGAGGGCGACCCAAGTCACTGAAGGAAAAAATATTTCAATATTAATGTTGGAGAAAACAATGACGGTCGATTAAATTAATGTTTATTAGTTGATAACTAGGTATTAAAAAGTGATAAGTAATAGTTAGCCCATTTTAAATTAGATCGCGATCTGTTGATTATGCGTAACTATGACATCATTTTATTTATTTATTTATTTATTTTGATGTTGATTGCAAGTTGCAACCAAAAAAATTTATTTTTTCGTTATAAAGGTGAAAAGTACATGTGATTAATTGGTGTACGTGAATCATGTGAGTTGAGGACAGATCAAATTGATGGTGCATAAATATTTTTAAATGTTTTACAAAGGCAAAAATTAAATAGTATGAATATTGTGAATTAGAAGGCTCATGCAATTTTATTGGTAATGTATGCATGTATGTGTATGCGTGTGTGTGTGTGAAATAATTAATTAAGCAGCCGGTCGATCAATAAATATCTTTATTCATATTTAAGTTAATATGTGAAATATTTAAGAGTATAAATTCTTTTAAATCTGGATTATTGTCTTACTTTCTATACTGACTGAATGTTTGACTAAAAGCTTATTTTTAGAAGCTTATAAGTTGATTTCATTTCAGATGTTTCTAGAGTTTATAAGATAGTATACTTAAATTGTCAAAATGTTTAGATGATTGAGGAAATTAAAAAGATGATATTAATTAATAACAAAATTATAATTCTAATGATCACTAATACATAAATAGATTTTCAGATTAAGTTTTTTAAATTTTTTAAAAAAGTTATTACCTATAAGGTTTTATAACCTCGATCGATCGTAACAATATTATATTAAAAATAAGATAAGCTTGTTGCACCAAAATTGAATATCACTGGCTCCATTGATTAAGCAAATTCGTATTTTATATTTGCGGGTGTTCAACTAGCTTTTAAAAACTTTGTGAAATTTTATAAAGGGTTAATTAGACACAAATTTTAAAAGTTTGTAATTAAACAAAAACATATTTTTTTCGTAAAATAGACATCTTCAATTTCTTTAGACGAAGGAAAAACTAACTTGATGATAAAATAATGTTGTGTTGTGCTTAAGTGTAAAATATTTTTACCTCGTTTTGTGATGGGATAGAAACTATTTTTTATGATTTTTAAGACAATTAATCCTTCATATAATTATGAAACAACATGATTTTTGTGTCACAATAATTGGTTTCCGCTTGTTGGGAAAAAAAATTAAGGGTGTCTATATATTTTACAAGAAGATACAAATTTTTGTTTTAATTATAAATTTTTAAACTTTATGGATGGGCGCGTATACCTTGTATAAATTATGGATGGGCAAGTCTCCTGTACATAAGATGTGTACATCAGACGGTTAACGCGTGTTGATCCGGTCGATGCTTTGACCAAAAATTCCGTCAAAATTAGTATCATTAATAATACTAAAAAGTATCATTTCAAAGACCCAAAAGTATCATTTGTATTAATAAAAAGTATTGGTCAGAAAAAAAAAATAAAGAAAAAAACTGTTAAGATCAGTATCAATCGAAACATTAAAAAGTATCTTTCAAAATTAAAAAAGTATCAGTTGTATCCCTAAAAAGTATCATCCGTTTTCACAATTTTTTTTGTCAACGCTTTGATCGAGTCAATGCGCGTTGACCCGGTCAACGCGTTGACCGTCTGATGTACATCTTATGTACAGGAGTATTTGCGATTATGGATAAATCTCAATGATTCAATGAGATCATAAGTGGATTGAAATAAATATAAATAATTTCATAAATTATTTTAAAATATAATGCTAAAATTCAATATATGGATACTTAAATTAACATTCACGAAGATATTTAATTTTGAAACTTGAAAATTAATGGTAGTGAATTTTCTAAATTGCCAAATGGTCATGATAATTTTTTAATATATGATAGAAAATATAAAAACTAAAATTTCATATGCAGATGTTCAAATTCAACATACATACATGCATATACTTTAGAAAAAAAAAGGTTAATTGCTAAATAAATCACCATCTTTAAACCTTTTTGCAAATTAGACACAACGTTTAAACTTAGTCAATTACAACACTACGTTTCAATTTAAATGGAATTAAATATTCCCAATTTTTTTCGACCAGTTATGGATGATGTGTCCGGTCTATTAGCCACGTCAACACACACATCATCACACATGTTGGTAGCCCTTTTTTTTATCTATATAGTTTTTATTTTTGTTTCTAGATGTAGAGAAGCAGGTTTTATATGTTTA
This sequence comes from Perilla frutescens, assembly GCA_026008535.1. NCBI lineage: Eukaryota > Viridiplantae > Streptophyta > Magnoliopsida > Lamiales > Lamiaceae > Perilla > Perilla frutescens. The sequence continues at coordinate 40,562,853 of BRKX01000012.1, forward strand.
TTTTGTTGTTCATGTTATCTAAACCATGCAAAAACTAATATAAATATGCACAAAACACCTCTCTCAACCTCAAACCATCAGCAAATAATATTCCATTGAAATATGCAGCAAAATATTATATTGAAAGGCAAGTTCATTGAACAACAAAAAATAATAATACCCATTAAATCCAAGGTTTTTAACATGCCACAATGATGTTATTAATGGAGTAGAAAAGAGACGATGATTAACAGCAGCAAATTCAGATAAATGAGTGATTTCTCAACATAAATATGCCAAAATATATGTAGGGTGAAGCTCGAATAACTATCCTGCTTCAGTTGCATTCAAGCTACACTACACTACTTCAGTTGCATTCAAGCTAAACCAAAAATTAACCATAAATTTTAACCAAAAATTAACTACACTACTTCAATTGCATTAGATGCCCAACACCAGTACACGACGAACTCCACCATTCCAGTTGATATAGAGTGCTCTAAAAAATTGGATGGTTGGAGCTTGCAAATGAGGTCGATGAACCTGTCGTTTCCGAGATCGTTGTTCTTCTTGAAGTACTCTACATTCAAGCTCTGCGCCTACCAAGATTTTGTTGCGATTTGAGGGAAGGGGAACTCACACTGCTGCTATCTCAGTGCGATTAGGTTGAGGGCCTCGTCAGATCATCTCCTGCAAGATGAACCCTAGCGGCCGCAGTTGTAGAGCGCCTTACGCGAGTTGCGCATCTCGTCGCGAGTTGGGGGCAGAACGACCTCGCCCAGTAGGCCTGAGTCGAGGACCGCCGTGAACGGGGAGACAATCCCAAGTCTGGTGGAGCTCCCGTGACCCATTTCCATGTTTACAGTCGCCGGAAAAGCTCTGGGGAGCTTCAGTTCCTACGCTGCCAAGGTAGGTTTCAAAACCCTATATGAGTTTTGGCGAGAAGGGTCTTTGATTTGGAGGGAGAAGCCTGCGACCCTTAGTTGTGAAAACAGACATCGACTTTGATTTTTGGAGAAAAATACTTCCGCCGCTGAAAAGGGTACTAAAAACCTCTAATTTTGTTGAGAGAGAAGTGGTGAAAGAGCATATTGATCTTCTAGAAACAAAATAAAACATATAGATAAAAAAGGGCTGCCAACGTGTCTGATGATGTGTGTGTTGACGTGGCTAATAGACCGGACATATCATCCATAACTGGTCGGAAAAAATTAGGGATGTTTAATTCCATTTAAATTGAAATGTGGTGTTATAATTGACTAAGTTTAAACGTCGTGTCTAATTTACAAAAAGGTGTAAAGGTGGTGATTTATTTAGCAATTAACCCAAAAAAAAAATTAAAGATATTGTCTGACCATCTAATTAATTGATTTAAAAGGTCCATATTAATTAATCCCAAATTTATACACTATCATAGTTGTAGTGGTCATTTTTCGTCAACCCGCTACGTTAGTCCAAGAAGGTTGAACGTCGTCGTTCAACTAGTTTTCAAATAGATAAAAAGAGATCCTTCTTCTCATTTGGTGACGATGCAGACATAGCAAAAGTTTACCTTCTACCTTAGAACGTGCTAAACATCGTATTTCTTTAACCCGATCCCTCACTAACGATCTAATCGCATGTTGAAGTTCTCATATTTTATTGGTTTATTCTGTGTTTTATCGCATTTGACTTCTTATTCTTTTCCCGACTTAAGCATCGGAGGCCCAACGATCGTCATCCCGAACAGTCTTTGGTTGTTACGGTGTTCTTTTTATTTCTATTTCATAGATAGGCCGTTGCTCCACACTAAATCGATAATTGTAGATTTCTAGATCTACAATAGTGTTTTAATTTCGATTATATTTTTTGTCGTGCTATATATTTAAGAAAAAGTATATCTGTAGTCAATACTAGTTGGGACTTGTAGACGTTTGATATATTAGTACCAATTGATTCATTAATGTCAAGCATGAACTTCTTATGATGCATTAATATCTCCCTAACTCCCTTTGCCACCAATTCCAAACTATATGAAACAAGCTTAACATTAAATAGGCTGAATGTTAAATAAACTGTCAAATATAATAGACTGAATGTTAAATAAATTCTTCAAAAAACAGATCCATAATAAACATAGTCAACTATTTATGATATTTGGTTTGGAAGATTTATATTACTAATTAAGATTGTTTCAATATACAACTTCATCACTTAATAACTTTTATAGTATTATTTTGTATTATGTCAACCATTTTTTAATTAATCATATCTATTATTGTATATATATTACTTTCAATATTAATTCTTTTAATTTTTTAACTATCGAAAATTTGATCCCATTACACATATGTATATATAAAATAACATCTTAAACAAAATTACAAGTATTTTAATAAATTAGACTAAACCTGCTTAATAGAAATATTAATACCTTAATAAATCAATCAATTAATTAACTGGCAAAACTTAAAAACGTGTAATTTAGATAAACCAACTAAAAATAACTAATGAAAATATTTGGACAAAATAATTTAATCAACATAATAAAACCAAAGGAGTTTATAATTTTTTCTCAAAAATAAGTTAATGTATCTCACTAATCTGATAATCATCTAAAAAACAATGATTACTTTAGTTCACTTTTACAATATATATAAGATACTATTGAGAGGGAAAAACTGAGAAATACAGTAGTTTCGTATCTTGTAGTGCACGTTGTTTTTTCAATTCTTTCTCTTAAGTGAACGTAATTTTTCTTATTTTTTATTTTTTGAATTTTGATAGATTTAATTTGAGATTTGCTTAGACGTTAACATCAAAGTTGCTCGTCCAAACACAATTTAACTTTAATTGTCGTTTCCTTTGGCATACAACTTGCTGCAGCTTTCATTGTTTAAACATGCGTTAATTTAAAGTCTTAAACCCAATAATTAAGCCTTAAGGAGGGAATATATATATATATATATATATATATATATATATATATATATATAGGGATGGGATCTGGTGGGAACCCTCCCCCAGGTGGGAACAAGGAACCCATCCCATCCGTCCATCTTGAAAAATCTACGCCCCAGATCAATTCAGAATTTCGGTGGCATACTTGTAATTATCGTGAAAAATTTCAATTGGCGCGTCTCATTAAGGGCAAAATCGGAAAAAAATAATACTGTAGACATTGCTAACTTTTCACGAAGAACAGAAATCAAAAACTGCCGAAATTTAACTTCTTTGCTACGAAACTGAAATCACCAACCAAAAAACGAGATTCAAAGTGAAGAAATCGAAATCTACTCGAATTAAAATCGAACTAAGCAAAGCAAAAATGGCGGAGAAAAAGACCAATTCAAATTCAAAACTGGAGAAAGGTACAAAAAAGAACCCTACCTTTTCAGATTTCATTACTCTTTAATCGCAAATTCAGAAAAAGTTGTAAAAACAGTTTTTCGCATTGCTCATTCGTTGATTTTCGAAAAAATACAGGATATAGTATCAATATACGTAATAGTTAAATTCATTGAACTGGTTTCGAAGAATTTATGTTGTTTTAACTGTATAAGAAACGTTGATTTTAGCATACAGAGAACACGAATTTCCCTGTACATGATTTTAAGGCGTGTTTGCAAAATCCTCATTTTAGCATTTTGTGTAATACATTTTAGCATGTTGTATAACACATTTTAGCATTTTGTGTAATAAATTTTAGCATTGTTTAAATTGAGTGGGATTGTCTTGAGCATTGTTTTGAGCGTTTCCTCTAATACATTTTAGCGTTCTCTGTAATAAATTTTAGCAAACTGAATAATACATTTTAGCATTGCTCAAATTTATTGGGATGGTCTTGTGCATTGTTTTGAGAGATCTATTACTAAAATTGCATTTTAGAATTCCCTGTCATATATTTTAGCATTATGTCCAATACTTTTTAGCATGTCGTATTATGCAGATACAAGAAAACGAAAAGCAAAAGTTGTTAAGGAAGATCAAGAAAGAACACAAAATGCAAGAAATGAAGAAGATATGAAAAAAGAAGCAGCTACAACTGAACATGACTACAGACTTGTTGAAGATGGCTACCCACTTCTGACAAGCAGAGCAATCCCATCCCCACTGACTAATGCAATCAAAAATTTCAATGAGGCACAAAGAGAAGCAATGATCAATATGGGATTTGGTGAAATCTTAAACCTACAAGTTAAAGAGTTACCGCACAAGATAACATACTGGATTTTAAACAACTTCAATCCAAGAATGTGTGAAATAGAACTTGCTGACAATGGAGGGAGAGTGCACTTAGATGAAGATGATGTGCTATTGGTTCTTGGATTGCCAAAGGGCAGAATCTTGATAAGCAAAAGGACTAGAAACACAACATGTCAACTGACTGAAACTTGGAGGAAAAGATTTGCCAGGCACAAATATAGGATTGTGCCATCAAATGTTGTGACAGATATGCTTGAAGATGTTGAAGGAGGAGATTGGTTCAAGAGACAATTCATTGTGCTTCTGACATGTTGCTTGATTAAAAATGGTGGCAATGGATACATATATCCTAACATCATGCACCATTTACAAGATATTGACAACGTCTCAGAACTAAATTGGTGTGAGTTTGTAATCCGATGTCTGGTGGAAGCTTCGCTACGGTGGCAAATAAACAAAGCAAGGGATTTCAGGGGACCAATACTATTCCTCACGGTAAAAATCCTCACAATTATTGTACTCTTATCATTTTAGCATAGATTTACAATAATTTTAGCATATTTATATACCGATTTTAACTTCTTCTTTCTGCATTGTTTCATATTACTGAAATTCGAATTCTAACAATATTTCCAAATGCAACAGCTTCTATATGTTGATAGGGTGGTTTTGTACAAACGATATGTGCCAAGATCAGTGCCAGTTATTAGAGAATGGGACACGAACTTCTTGTTTGAGAGACAAGTTCTGGAAATTGATGCAGGAGGATTTGGTTTGGGTTTTATAGAGGATGCATTCATGGAGCTCAATGATGATGCTGGACAGGAGTATCAAGGAGCTGATGTTGCGATTGCAGCAATAGAATATGGAGAGCCAAGCAATGCTGAGACGAGCAACGCTAAGAGACTTCCAAGATGCCGATCTCCAACTGTGAAAGATAAACAATCTATAGCTCAAATGATCATTGAACATTCAAAGACAATAACCACATCAATGCAGGAAATACTTGATCTAGTTAATGATCTTCCCAATGAGATGTTGAATGACAGTCTCTTCAAGAAGATGATTGATGCTGCACTTATGGTCACAAAAGCTGATCCATCAACCTCACCAGCACAGAATACACATAAATCATCTTCTCAGAGCAATGATGAGTTCTGGGCGTATCCAGAACACATCAATGCAATAATTGAGATGGAGCAAGCTGCACTGACGAGAGACGCTTTTAAGAAAATGATGGTTGATGATGTCCCAAGCTTCAGCATAGGACTCACACAAGAAGAACAGAATGAAAAGTGGAATCAGATTTTGAAAGTATCAGGACTCTATGAAGTAGTGTATGCTACTAAAAACATGGATGATGAAATAAATGAAGAAATGGCTGAAGGTCAAGATACTGAAACAGAAAATGAAGAGGTACATTTAATTTTAGCATCACATGTATTCCATTCCAGTACAGTTCTAATCACACCTAGGCATGACATGGCATCTGATAATGATATGAATCACATTACACAACAGATTCAACGGACAACATGTAAGCTTACAAGAAATGAAAAGGAATTATACTGCTGGCTAATTGATAATGATGAATCAATTTTGTAAGTTCTTTATGATAATGTTTCATTATTTTTGCTATCTGAGAAGTGAAATTACTTAAAAAAAGAACACACTGATTTTACAGATCTCAATTTGTATACTCTGATGGTCGTGTGAGTATTACAATGCAGGACATGGGGACGTTAACTGCAGAATCCTATATTTACTCATCTGTGATCGATGTCTGGAGTACAATATTGAATCACAATGAAGGAGTAAGAAGTCCATCATGTTGCAGAAAATTCTTTGCCACAACAGTTCCCACTATAAGTGAAAATACAAACCTGCATTCATATTATAACATTATAAAAATAAACTATAATTTTTTAAAATTTTAACTGACAGTGCTTCTCCGTTTGACACCCACCAAAACACTTTGATGTAAAGAGAAGAATGATACAGTTCTCAGAACTGCTTCTTATGGAGATGAAGAGCTTCAAACACTTGAACATAGATGACATAGATCTGGTAAAATAATACTTATTCTAGCATGAAGAAATTCCAGGATAACCATAACATCTTACATTTTAGCATCTTATCTAATCAATTTTAGCATCTTATTTAATTCATTTTATCATCTTATCTTATACATTTTAGCATGTTCTTTTGCAGTACCTATTCCCAATATACTACTCACAACATTTCTTCATGATAGCAATTGATGTTGAGAAACAAAAAGTAGAAATAATTGACAATTCTTCAGCTATGGATGGTGATGAGAATGAAGAGAAATATGGTAGCATCCCACAAACTTTGGTAAGCATATAATTACAACATCATTGTACATTTCAAACCACATAAAACTAATATTAAGAAACACAATGCAGGTTGAATTTTTAATTGATTTCCTCTACAACAACGGTCAAAAGAGAAGAGCCACAAAAATGTCAAAGCAGATGAAGCATGCTGAAAGACTGAAGATGCCATGGAGAGATAATACAAACAAATCTGACTGTGGGGTATATGTGATGAGACATATGGAGACGTACAATGGGAATGGGTGGCAGAATTGGAACTGTGGCATAACTCCAAACAATTTGAAGCAGTTGAAATACATGAGAGCCAAGTACTATGCTGCAATACTTGCTGCAGACAGTAACATTGAAAAGGAACGAATCATAGCTCAGGCAAAAATCCGCTACAATCCTTCGGTTGACATTGATTCTATTATTCTGAACAAGAAAAATTAGTTTGTATTATGTCTTTTTTGTATGAATATGTTTTACCACAATCTTTGTTTGGATTTTGGTGTTTCATTTTAGATTGCTATATTATACAAGATGGCCAGTCTGAATTAATTTTTGCTTCATAGTCCTCTTATTTCAGCTTCATAGTTCTTTAATTTCAGCATTATAGTCGTTCCATTTTAGCATCACTAAAAACCAATTGGGAAATAACGAATCAAGAAGGAGAATATAATGTAATGTTGAGCGGTCTAAAATAAATTTAACAACATATTCCTTTAAGTTTAGCATAATAGTCCTCTCAATTTAGCATCAGTGAAAAAGATTAGCATCAAATATAAAAATATATGAACCAGAGTATCGTATTCAACATTCTAAATTAATTTTAGCATCATAGTACTATAATTTTAGCATTACAGTATTCTCATTTGAGCATGTTAGACCCTGAACTGTAATAGTGTAATAATGTAATAAACACGATTATTAGAAGCTTAAGATTAAAAATAAAAATTCCTAAAAATATTAGTATGTGATGGAGAAATTAATCTAAAGAAATAAAAAATAATTAGTATGTTAAAATACTTATAAATTATCGAATAAAATAATTAATATGTTAAAATATTCTATCCCGCCTAAATTATTAAGGACAAAAATGTAATTTTAATTAAATTTCGTAAACAGTTAACATATTGAAATTAAAAGTTCTCTGATCAGAAACCTGCAACTGCAACACGCATATATTGATTCTTTTGAAACTCCGCTTTTCATAGAAGTATCATTCACAGAAAAAAAAAGAACGAAAAAATCTAAAAAAAACCCGTAACCTCTAATCTGAAAAAATGGCGGACAAGAAGAAAGTTGAAGCCTCTACGAACGAAAACGGTACACTTTTCATTTCTGTAACAAGAACACATATTCAAAGATCTGAACAAAAAAGTTAGGGTTTGAACATATTTTAAACTTGTTGCGGGTTTTTTTTTTAACACTAGGAAAGCAAGCATAAACTTGTTATAATTCTAGCATGAGTCTCGTAATATAATACCATACGTGTGCCGAATTTTTAAATGGTGAAAAAAGTAAGACTAGTAAAGTTAATTTTTTTTAAATGCCACAATAATCAAGATACCATGTTTAACATAACATAGAGAAGCCCCAATTTTAGCATGTTCTAAAACCTAGTTTTAACATAGTTTTAAAGGTATATTTAAAATCATTTTTCTAGCGTACTCTTTAATGGTGTTTTAAATGATATGTTTAACATTGCAAAGCGTAGACCAAATTTTAGCCAGATTTAACATATTTTTACAGTTATATTTAAAAGAATTGTTTTAGCATAGTTCATAATGTTGTTTTAGCATGAGTAAATTCCAGTTTTAGCATCTCTCTGTGAGTCTTTTATATTGACAATGTTGAGTGATTGTGTGTTATGTAAACGTATGTAGATACTTTGAAGCGTAAAAATCCAGAAACAAATCCAGAAATTGATGCAACAAATGCTGAAAGAAGAATGAAAGCAAGAAATGACAATGAGAGACAAAAACAAATTAAATCTCAATTTCTTGCTCGCATTCTTGAGGAAGAACTTGATTCTAAAAAAGATAAAGCTCATTCTTCATCATCAAAAAGTTCAGATGGTCATGGAGAAGAATACAAAAAAGCCAGAAGTTTGGCCAACACTGAAGAGTAGAGCACTGCCAGCACCTCTGACAAAAGCAATTAGGAGAATGAATGATGCACAGAAGGAAGTTGTCATTAGTATGGGATTTGGAGATATCCTATATTTGAATGTGATGAATATGCCTCAAAGGTTGAGCTTCTGGATTCTAGATAATTTCAATCCAAGGCGCTGCCAGATTGAACTTCCACATAATGGAGGTAGTGTTCCAATTACTGAGGATGATGTTGCAATCGCGTTTGGGTTTCCACAAGGTGAAACACTTGTCGAAAGAAGGAAAATGAATCATCCATGTAAGCTTATGGATAGCTGGAGAGAGGAGGTGAAGAAACAAAAGTACAAAATCCTACCGTCTGACATTGTTACAAAGATGATTGAGGACGTTGAAGGTGGAAGGTGGTTTAAGATACATTTCATGGTCTTGTTGACAAGTTGCCTTATAGAAAATGGAGGCAACGGTTATTTAGCTCCGAAGACCATGCACCTGTTAAATGATATTGACAACGTGTCAAAGTTCAACTGGTGTGAATTCACACTTAGAGCCTTGGTTAAGCATGCAAGTACCTGGCACAGAAATAAGGAAAAAGACTTCACAGGCCCTATATTGTTCTTGACTGTAAGACTCCATATCTATATTTCATTTTAGCAAATATTTGTATAAATTTTACACTATTTTTTATTATTATCAATACTAATCAGTACAATAATTGAACAATGCAACAGCTTGTGTATGTCGATAGGGTAGTCCTGTACACCAGGTATGTACCCAGATATGTGCCGCTCATACGAGAATGGGGAAATGCTTTGTTAGTTGACAGAGAAGAACTCGAAGAGAGTGCAGGTGGATTTGGGTTAGGGTCAGTTTCTGAACCTTATTATGGCGAGGAGGATAAGACAGATGAAGATGAAGGAGAGGAAGTTGAAGAAGAGGAAGATGAAGCAGAGGAAGATGAGGAAGAGGAAGAGGATGTGACTCACTATTCTGATCCCAGTCCGAGCTGTTCCCAACAACCTATTGAGCAAATTCGGAAAGGGATAATGAAGAATGCAAAGATAGCTGTTGCAGCTATCAAAAAAATAATTACTATTGTTAATGATGCTCCACAAGAGATGCTGAGAAAAAAAGAATTCAAGAGGATGGTTCAAGCAGCACTTCTGCTGACAAAGGCAGAATCATCTCAGCAAAATGTAAACACAACACCAGAACTTGATGATGATTTCTGGGCCTGTCCAGAGCACATTGCTGCGATTGAGGAGTTAGAGAAAGCTGCATTGAGAAGAGATGATGTCAAGAGGAAGTTAGATGGTTTCCCTACTCTGAGCCTGGATGATAACTATGAGAGATGGGACGCAGTCCTCAAAGTTGCTCAGGAGAATGAAAGGATGATGACGGATGAAAATGAAGAAAGAATTGCTGGAGAGAATGAGCCATTGGTACCTCTTCACACTCAAGATGAAGATGAATATGTTTCTCCTATTCATTTTGGACCAACTATGAGTGATGAAGAGCTACCTGAGAAAGCTACTCCTGAGGAAGGAGATGAAGGAGAACAGACTGAGAAGATAACTGAGGAAGAAGGTGAAGGAGAACAGACTCAAAAGAAAGATGATGTAAGTAACATTGTGCCATTGATTTTGCCATGAATATCTTGCTCAGATTATTGTGATCTTAATATCAGAAGCATACTCCAAACTTACAGGTTGTTGAGACAAATACTAAGAAGGCTGGAAATGCTGTCACTCAAGAAGAAGAACATGAACATGAGAACGAGCACGATGTAAGTATTTTAGCATGATATGTAACTCATTTTAGCATGATCAATCACATATTTTAGCATCATTCTGTAATTGAATGTAGCATTACCTGAAAAACTAACAATAACACAATAATCCAAACTTGCAGGCTGTTGATAAAAACACAGAGAAACAAAGTCAAGCTGTGGAGCAAATTGTTGACACTCCACATGAAGACGAACAAGTTTGTAATGCTGAAGAAGAATCTGTAAGTTACATTTTAGCATGCTTTATAAATCATTTTCGCATTGTCAAATACATATTTTAGCATCAGTCTGTAATTCAATTTAGCATTACCTGAAAAACTAATAATCACACAATAATCAAAACTTCCAAGGTGTTCATAAAAACACAGACAAAGAAGATCAAGCTGTGGAGCAAACTGATGACACTCCACATGAAGAGGAACAAGTTTCTACTGCTGAAGAAGAATCTGTAAGTCACATTTTAGCATTCTGTATAAATCATTTTACAAATTTGTCCAAATTTACTTTAGCATGCACTACCTTTCCAAGCAAAACATTGATAAGATATTATATAAAATTTTCAGCGTCGTCGTGCTATGAGAAAGGATAAGAAAAAGATTGTTGAGAAGGATTCTGATGCTGAGGTAAATAAATATTAAATAATTTACGTATTATTATACTTCATAAAATTTTATCATGATAACCAATCTTGGCGTAACAACTATGATTTCGTATAATTGTGTAGGGATACACAAGGATGGTCACAAGGACTAAATCATCTTTGAAAAAAACTGACAAGATGGTATCTCCTTACCAAGAGAGAGCAATAACAACAAATGAAAAGTTGACCAAGATTGAGAAGGAATTGTACATGTGGTTGATGATGAATGAGGAAGCAAATGAGTAATTTTCATATATGGTCTTTCAATATTTTTTCATATTATAAAATAAAATTATTTTGAAAACATCTCACAAAGAACTGATTTTTGCAGAAATGATTTTCTTTATTCGGATGATGATGTCTTCATTGGAAGGAATGAATTGAAGACATTAGCTCCTGGAACATACGTTAGCTATGCCGTTATCGATATGTGGAGCACCATCCTGAATCAGAAAGAAAAATTGAAAGCTCCGAACTCCCCGAGAAGATTCTTCAGTTCAACGGACACAACTGTAAGTGATTTGGAGATCTTCAGTCCGATGCTAAAATGTGTATATCTATATGCTAATATGTGCATTCCACGGTGCTAAAATTGTTATACTGAGGCTTTTTTTGTATATTGTACAGTGGAAAACAATTTCAGAGCCTGTTGAAGCATGGGATGAGGAGAAAAGAATGTCCAAATTTTGTGAGACACTGCTTGGAGAGATTCAGAGGATCAAAACACTCAACATTGCAGAAATTGAAATGGTAAAACAAATATATACATGAGATTTTTAATTATAGAAGAACAAAACTCACATTATCTTACTATTCATGTGCAGTTCCTCTTCCCATATACAATTCGAACCATTACTATATTGTTTCCATCTGTCTTCGCAAAAACAAAGTCGACATACTCGACAACTCTTCAGTGCTAGATGGTGAAGAAAGAGTCAAGTATGGCGACATCCCCGACCTCACGGTATGAACAACTAAACAAATACAAATGTTAAATATTCATCAGAACACGACTAACAATCAAAAATATACAGGTCAAATTTCTGGTACAGTTCTTGAGGAATAATGGACAAAGTAGAAAAGCGGCACAACTGTTGAAGAATTTCAACTTTGCTGAGAGACTGAAGATACCGTGGAGGAATGAAACCAACAAAATTGACTGTGGGGTATTTGCGATGAGACATTTGGAAACATGCAAGGGAGACGGGCTGAAGAATTGAAAATGTGGAATAAAGCCAAACAATCTCAAACAGCTCAGGTTTATGAGAGCCAAATATTGTGCTGCAATTCTCAGTGCAGACAGTAATATCCGAGCTGTGAGGAACAAAGCAGAGGCAAGTTTATTCTACAGGATGTTAAGTCAAGATGGTCCGATCAGTGCTGAAGAATTTCTTTTGTCTCAGTGATTTGTAATCTTAAACAAATTCTACTACTATTCTCAAGACAATTTATCATGAACATTATGTTTATTAATATTAGATTAATTGCATAATAGTTAGTTAGGTTAATGAATATTAATATTAGTATTAGTATTAGGTTAATGGATATTTTCTGTGATGGATATTCGCAAGTCTTACTTTTAGTATGTAAGCCGTTTTAACCAACATGCTATTGTTCTTTTGATTTTGGCATCATAGCATTTGTCTACTAATTTAGCATCCTACTTCACTCGTTTTAGCCTTATTGATTAAACATTTTAGCATGAGTTTATAAACAAAATATGCAACGATGATTTAACTTGAATGTGACACAATACAACCTATTTGGGGACGGTGAACCCTAATGGTAATCTCATAGTTACTAATTGAGATCATATAAACCCTAATTGGGAATGGTGAACCCTACTGGAAAATGTCACACCAAATTTAGCCTCATACGTTTTTCATTTTAGCATGTTCTCATGAACGATGATTTCATTGGAATGAAACCCAATATACCTTATTTGGGGATGCTGAACCCTAATGAGAATCTCACAACTAGTAATTGAGATCATATAAACCCTAATTGGGAATGGTGAACCCTACTGGAAATGTCACACCAAATTTAGCCTCATATGTTTTTCATTTTAGCATCTTCTCATGAACGATGATTTCATTGGAATGAAACCCAATATACCCTATTTGGGGATGCTGAACCCTAATGAGAATCTCACAACTAGTAATTGAGATCATATAAACTCTAATTGGGAATGGTGAACCCTGCTGGAAAATGTCACACCAAATTTAGCCTCATACGTTTTTCATTTTAGCATGTTCTCATAAACGGTGATTTCATTGGAATGAAATCCAATGTACCCTATTTGGGGATGGTGAACCCTAATGGGAATCTCACAACTAGTAATTGAGATCATATAGACCCTAATTGGGAATGGTGAACCCTACTGGAAAATGTCACACCAAATTTAGCCTCATACGTTTTTCATTTTAGCATGTTCTCATGAACGGTGATTTCATTGGAATGAAACCCAATATACCCTATTTGGGGATAGTGAACCCTAATGGGAATCTCACAACTAGTAATTGAGATCATATAAACCCTAATTGGGAATGGTGAACCCTACTGGAAAATGTCACACCAAATTTAGCCTCCTATTTGAATAATTTTAGCCCCATGCATTTCTCATTTTAGCATCTTCTCATGAACAAAATATTCTGCATAGTCACTGTGATTAATAAAACTTAATAGTAATACAATTACTGCAAAGGAAATGTAATAGACACTTTTATTAAAAATCATATATATATTGTTCAAAATGAATGTACTGCAAAAAATTCACAAACATGATAAAACATCATATTGAACTATACCCAATCACTATAATAACATCAAAATGGACAGTTCCAAGCATCGTGATCTGACAAGTTATGACAATTGCTACACATTCTGGGTGCTTTGTTCTCCTTTCTCTTCCTTACCTCATTCTTAGATATCAAACGACTGCCGCTACCTTTTGTTTTAACTGGAATTGGTGGATGAACAACAACTTCAGAAGGTGCATGTAAACCGTAGAATTGCTCAAACATGACTGTCTTTCTATGTGAAGTAGAACCCTCCATATCACCACACTGAAACAATGCTTTCAACTTCTGCAAGCCAGCTAAAAATGAATTCATCTTCTCCACATCACGCTCAACATAGCCCAAACAAGAATAAAACTCTGAAAACAACTGATTTAGCAAACTCCTATTATTATCCGAGACAATAGATTTACCAAATACCTCAACACCACCACCATGAATATGCTTAACTAATGCAGTTCTTGTCCAACGGGAAGTAATATATTTAGATGGTATTGAAACTATTTTCAGATGCTTTGACAAGAAGAAAACATGAGAACACAATATGCCATCCCTAATAAATTTCTTACAGCTACATTCAACAATATCTTCTTCTTTGTTGTATGTCACCGTGTGAGTAATCTTACTCCCATCATCAACATCATACAGCAGCCCAAAATCACAGTGATTAATTCCTGCAACATTACATTTAAAACACGAAGCCACAATTTCTTCTTGCACCTTATTAAACATTTCAGAAGTGTAAATACTAGCTACATGTTTTTCAATTTCCAATGGAGTCTTTGTTATTGGAACAGTTGATTCGTCAAGACTCTCTTGCAGATCATATGCATGTCTCTGTGCATCAATAGCACTATCAAAATGAATAAAAAATTCAACTAGATTTGATTTGAAATTGATGTAGCGGTTGAATAGACTGTTAGAACTCTCTGAAATTGAAATTGTTCTACAGAGACCACTCATTGATAGTTCCCTAAAATAGGCAGGAATCCAATATTCTCGAATGCTAAAAATAGAATTGAACTAACTATCAGTAGTCAAACAATAGTCCACCATGATATTATTCCATTTCAAATCAAAATCTGAAGGTTCATTGTAATCTGACCAAACAGCATCACTTAATCTCTTCATGAACGATTCATCTTTCCTCAGCGTACGAGGAGCCTTTTCAGGAACCTTCATCATGATATGCCACATACAGAGCCTATGCCTAGAATCAGGAACAGATTGTTCTACTGCAATCTTCAATGCAGGGTCTTGATCAGTGATTATCATAGCAGGAGAATTCCCCATACATTTGAGAAACTTCTCAAATACCCAAGAATACGACTCATTATCTTCACCTGACAGCAAACTAGCACCAAAACATACACATTTACCATGGTTGTCTTTCCCAGTAAAAGGAGCAAATATCATGTTATACCTATCATTAAAACAAAAGAGAAAACACTAAGTACTACTGGAAGAAATAAAATACATCCTGGGTTCAATGGTAACATATATGAAACATAATGCTAAAATGCTATATACACAATGCTAAAACTTTATACCCGAGATGCTAAAACTATGTTATACCTCAATTTATATATATAATGTTAAAATTAGAACAGAATGCTAAAATGGTATATCGATAATGCTAAAACTCTATACCCAAAGATGCTAAAATTAGAAAACATGACATACCTGTTCAAACTATATGTTGAATCGAACGAAACAACATCACCAAAAGCAGCATAATTTCTCCTTGACAGAGCATCAGCCCAAAAAATGTGTGTCAGTTTGTCCTCTTTGCCAACACAATACTCAAAAAAGAACCCAGCATGTGATTGTTGCCTTAAATGAAACTTATCCAATACCATTTGAGCATCAGCCCCATAAATCTATGCTCTCAAGTCACGAGCATAATTCTTGAAATCAACTCCAGTGCAACCTACATCAGAATAGCTCCCAACACCTTCCTTAAAAAGCCTATAAGATCTCATTGCACCTATGTTTGCTCTAGCACAATTCAAAACAAAATTCTTATGCACATCATCTAAATTTCTGTTCACCTTCATAAATCTTTTGAAATCATCCGAAACTAACGGGTGAGAATGACGTTCTTCAAACAATTTAACAATGTATCCTTTCTCACAACAAAACCTGAACACAATATGAGCCCTACAATTAGATCTTTTAGAGACTCTACGCTTCTTTGTTTTAACTGCATCACTTGAATCACCAACCTTAACTACTGCATTCTTCTCACCCTCTCGACTACAGTAAACATATTTCCATATAGTTGTACCATCTTTAGATTTCTTCTCTGATCCAAGACGAATGTCAAAACCAGATGATTGTGCATAGATCCTATAAAATTTCACACCCTCATCCAAAGTTTTAAAACTTTGTTCAACAGTTGGCTTCAATTCACAATGTGGTATAAAATATTCTGTCATGCCAGGAGATATCTCTACAGTCATATTACTATGCTCACTTGAAATAGAAGACTCTGAAACATTAAAATAAAAAAAATTATAAACTGAACAAGGTAAAATAATAATACAATCACATCAAGAGATATTCAGAGACACGAATTTTAGCATTAGCTATGTAACATTCTAGCATCGTTCAACATACGTTTTAGCAACAAAATAATCTAATGTTTGCATGGTGTGTGCATATAGCCAAGTCACAATATTTTTTGTAAATGTTTGAGAGAGTGCGATATAAAACCAGCATCTTATAATGCTAAAACACATGTTACGAAATGCTAAAACAAACACATTAACATGCTAAAATATCTTATATTACGTATTCAATAAACAGATCAAATTGATGCATCTGTATATTCTCAAACTAAACCCTAGCATTCCTAACAATTAGAAAACGAATGATACAACACAAAACTGAACAAAAACAGATCAAATCAATAAAAAATAAAAACGTAAATAAACTCCAATAGAACGAATTGTAGAATCAATACGATACAACGAATTCGAAATTAATCACCATTAAAACTGAATCAAACAATGCAAAATTAAAAACATACCTGGAGTCGCCATAGAATCAGAGATGTAGAAATTTCACGACAAATTGATTTTCAACAATTACAGAAAAAAAAACGATCTTCAAAAATAAAAAACCGTGATACAGTTTTTTATCTTCGCTGCAAATTACGAACGAACAAGATCGAACTGAGATTTAAGGATTTAAGGAAAAAATTTCGACTGAGATTAAGAATTTAAGGAAACAATTTCGACTCCAAAAAAAGCGGAGGGATTAAGATGGAAACAAAAACAGAACAAAAGGTAAGAATTATTAAATTACTATATTACCCCTCCGTCCAGAAAGTTGCCTAAAATTACAACAATGCCACCGCCCCATCACTTAAATATGTTTTAATCTGGGCCGTCCAGATTTATTTAAACAAGAGCTAGGATTGGTTCCTAGTTCCTACCTAGGGGGAGGGTTCTCATTTGATCCTCTCCCTATATATATATATATATATATATATTATATATATATATATATTATATATATATATATATATATATATATATATATATATATATATATATATATTGAACTTACGTAGTTATTCAATTAAACATCAAGTGGATTTGTCTATTTAGTTGGTGTGTGTGTGTGTGTGTGTGTAATTGAAAAATTAAATGGAAATGAGTCGCCATGAAATGAAATAACGTGCTCGATCATTTTTATTAGTTATGTCGTCGACTTTCTTTTCTTTAATTTAATGGTGATTGCATCGTTTTCAATTATTATTTTTTTGTAAAGGTCAAATGTACATGTGATTGATTTAATTGTTGTATGTGATTTGTGAAATCATTAATCAAATAATGCATTGAGCAAGTGCAAAAAGTCATCTATACAAATTAAACATTTGTCTGAATTAATTCATTATTTTTTATATCTCGGAAGTATTTATCCTTTAGCTAATTCATTATTCATTCGAACAATATTATATTAGTTTCTGTTTTGAGAGATTATATTACATTCTTGTTCTATAACAAAGAACACGGCAAACTAAGTTAGTTTAGCCAGCAAGATATAAAACTCTTTTTTCTCATTTAACAAGAAAAATCCATAGCTACGATATTCAATAATACCTTGTGGCAGCACAAATATTGCAAAGGAGAGCACCACCAACACCAATTCAATATCCACATATTCAGGCTCACAGAGATCGAATCATCAGACTCATCATAATCACTCCCATCAGGCTCCCCACCAACTGTTCCAGCTTCGGCCACATCAGGTGTGGAAGCCACCTTCTTACCCACATTGCGAGCATGGTCATCTGCACAACTCTGACAAGTTAGCATGGCATGCCACAGTTAATACGACTATTCTGAATTATTCAAACTCTTAGTTACTACAATCAGCCTACTTGACCGATGTCTGCAGTTTTAATCAACACATTATCATCGTAAGTCTTGTACGACTCTATAACAGTGGGAAGATCCAAGAGGGATGCAGAGAAGCGGTCATCGCAAATAACAAATGTGCCAGTTCTTCCATCCTCTGCAGTACAAAAGTGTATAAACATAAACAGAAAACCAAAGAAGAAAGAACAAACTGGGCAGAAATCAAAGCATGAGTGCTGTGCTTCTCATTGCAATATTGTTGGAAACTAAGCAACCACCAAAACAAAGCAGGCAATTTTATAAAAGAAAAGAATTCTGGAGAGTTACCAGAAAACACCATATCCAAATTCTTGTCTTCGGAAGAAGAAGATGAATCATTTAAGAGCCGCTCAATTCTTTCGGCAACAGCTGGTGGCACTCTTAGTATAAATTGCTCTTCCATGTCCTTTACTTATTATCTATCAACAACTCAATAAGTTCCAGAATAATACTTCTTATTTAGTGAAATCCAACAGTTTCAATAGGAGTTGAATACCTGCAACGTTGGAGAATTGGAAATGATCTCCACTCCTTCGTATATCAAATTAAAATTTCCAAAATCAAAATCCCAAAAACCCTCATCTTCCCCACCACGTCGATCCCCACCTCCGACCAGCACCTTCGAAATCCGCTTTTGCTTTTATTTCATCTTTTATGTTTTAAGATAATAGTAGATTCATATTTTTCTTCGTATTACAGACGTATGTATGCATATAGGTATATTTAGAATAATGCGTTTGCGCGGTTTGTTTATCTTGAGAAATATCGAGTGCTTATTGTTTTGCCCTATTAGTTGTGGAACATCAATCTGCTTATTTCTTTGATCTTAATTGGTGAATTTTTAACAGCTGAGATTAGCAACAGCGTGTTATCAGATAAGTATATTGACCAGCTGCCTCACATCTTTTGATCCTTTAAATGTCGATACTTGTAGCCTCGTATCGATACTTTGATTGCCATAAAAGTATATAATAAACACTAGTCGCTATACCCGAATTTCTATTGAATTTTATTTAATTTTTGGTTGCTTTGTTTTGATCTATGTAGGATATTGAATCAAATGTTTATCATTAGTTTTAAAATAATATTAGTTTCTTAAATTATAAAATATTGGTTCACAAACCAAACGGTCGAACACCGAAACTATTATGGTTTAACCAAATGAACCACTTACACTTAGAACAATTGATTCGCTATTTTTTTTTTTTTTTGGATGTCGAGGGTAACCCGCAGCCGCTACCGTGGTGCGCACTAGGTAAACTCCGCCCCTGTGTAATAGCCTGCAAACCTACACAGGGGAGATAAACCACACTTGGCAAGTCAAGTGTGACAGGCTCACACCTAGTGGTGTTGGTGATGGGTCGAACTTGAAACCTTTGGCCTCAAGAAACACCACTCCACCACTAGGCCATCCCCAAGGGGACAATTGATTCGCTATTTGATGCTTTTGTTTTTTGGTGTTTGGTTAGTTTTACGAGAATCTAATTTATCATGATTGCAAACATAATTTTGTCTTATTTTTTCCATAGAAAATGAACTTAGTTTCCATTCATGTAGTATTTAGTTTTCCTTCGGCTCATTAAATACTCCGATTAGTGCCAGTGAGACAGAGAATATTTATCTCCTCTTGTGGATATATGGGGTAAGCATTCGATTTTTCATTTCGGTTCGGCCCCGAAAATGTTAAAACCGAAGAAAATTGAATTTTTTAAAAATAGAACCGAACAGAACCGAATTTCTTATCGGAATCGAACCGAACCAGACCGAAATATTTCGATTCGATTTTGAATTGAATTTTTTCTTAAATTTTTTGATTTATTTTTTTTGCTTTAAATTCTCTTCATTCGATATAATTAAATATGTACAAGTATGAATTAGCTAATTATCAAGATTTAAGTTCAAAAAATACCAATAAACAATTGAATAAAGTCCAAAAATGTGTAAATTCCAACAAAGCAAAGCCGAATAAACTATAAAGTACAACAAAGTCGAGTATTTTTATTGCTAATATATATAAATTCGGTTTTTCGGTTCAATTCGGGTATTTTTCTTCTGGACCGAACCGAAACTGAAAACTAAATTTTTGCTAGAAAAAGAACCGAACCAAATTTCAAAAAGAACCGAACTGAAAAAACCGAACTAATTCGGTTCGGTTCGATTCTCAATTTTCAGTACTTTTTGCTCACCCCTATACGAAGGAGTGGAGATCATTTCCAATTCTCCATTGCGGTTTTCTATACTGTGCATTGGGATGCAATGCATCCCTTGTCCTTTTTTTGACACTTGTCCCATTTTTTTATTAAATATTTTTAAAAAAATACGGTATCTTTACTATTAAGAAATATAGAAGCACTGTATATACACCCAACCCAACCTATTAAAACACATAACTAACACATTGGATCTATAGTGCTTTCTTTTCTAATTTGTCCTCCCTTCTTCTTCTTCTTCTTCTCCGGCGAAGTCACCGGTGGCCTGACGAATGGGTCCAACCCCGACATCAACATACGCAGACGCCCAAAAAATGAGCAGAAAGTTGGATCATAAAAGCACTAAACATGCAGGGCTACAAAAGGATAAGCACCAACTTTCGAGATTAAATATAAAGATGACTTTTTTGCTTTGGAGTTTTTGAGATGCCAAAATTTCGAAAAGCGGCTTAGCATTCAATAAAGGGGGACAATCTCAAAATGAAACGGTAACTGGAGAAAGAAATACATTGTAGTTTTTCAAGAGATTTTGAAATGAAGAAAATACAATCTGAGAATTAGAGGTTGAGAGAGAGATCTTGAAATTTGAGAAAATACCTCTTGGTCTCTTGAGTTGAGAGGGCGTCTGTGTATGTTGATGTCAGGGTTGGACCCAGTCGTCAGGCCGCCGGTGACTTCGCCGAAAAAGAAGAAGAGAGGACAAATTAGAGAAGAAATTGGTTTCATTTGATTTTCAATTTGGGCATATTAGAATTCAAAATTCAAATGCGCCGTTCCAGTTCCCAAGAAAGCACCGTAGATCCAATGTGTTAGTTATGCGTCTTAATAAGTTGGATTGGGTGTATATACAGTGCTTCTGTATTTTTGAATAGTAAAAATACCATATTTTTTTAATATTTAATAAAAAAATGGGACAAGCGTCAAAAAAAGATAGAATGCATCCCAATGCACAGTATAGAAAACAAACACCGCAGGTATTCATTTCCCTATTGAAACTGTTGGATTTCAGCTAGAGCTAATACATGATAAGTAGCCATCATTGCAGCTTTCAAATCATTGTAATCGTCATTTCATTCTCCAATAACCAAAATAAGAAAAACCAACAGTAGAATAATACATTTCTTGAAAAAAGAAACACAAAAAAAAATCCCTTAAAAAACCCCCCAACATACGGAAAATTGAAGGGAAAAAAACTAATTGGCATTAATGATCAGCTAGAGCTAATACATGATAAAACCATCTCCAACCCAAATACCCAGACCCAAACCCAAATTGAAATAAGTGTCACATCAAACATTAATTTATCTCCAACCTCAAACCTAAACCCAAACTCAAAAGAATATTCTCAGTATATTCCACCTTTTACTATTTATCATGTTTATTTCAATAACACCCATATATTTATCAAAATTTATAAATTGAACCTCTTAAATTAAACTGCAATAAAAGAGATAATAAAGTAAATGACAAAAAAAGAGTGAATTTGAAAAAGTAATTATCTCTTTAAATAAATTGTAGTTCCAATAATTAATTGCGAAGTAACAGTCTCCGTCCTTTGATGACTCCTTCGCTGAAATGCCGCTTTTATCCGCTCCCGCCTACACTTCGGAGTACGGCGAGACTGAATAAGTGATTGTCGATCACGCCAGCGGCGGAGAATCTCGGACTGTTGATGCGCTGAGACAAACCGCCACCGCCATGGGTGGCCGTGTGGTGGTGGTGGTTGATACAAAAATGTGTTGTAATGTGTGTAAGATAAATGAATGAAAGATGAGAAGAAAAAATTAAGAAGGACTATTTTGCAATTTCAAATTCTTGAAAAGGTAATATGCAGTGATGAACAGTACATCTGCATATATGGGTATACACTGTTCACATTTGAGATTTTACAGCAAAATGGTGTTGGGTTTGGAGGTGGGTTGGAGCAGCTTATTAACTGCAAAATGAGATTTGCAGTTGGGTTGGAGATGGGCTAAATAGCCATCAAAACAGCTATCAAACAATTGTAATCATCATCTCATTCTTCAATACCCCCAACATAAGAAAATCAAAAGCGACACCTTAGACCATCTCCAACTCAACTGCAAATCTCATTTTGCAGTTAATAAGCTACTCCAACCCACCTCCAAATCCAACACCATTTTGCTGTAAAACCTCAAATGTGAACAGTGTATACCCATGTATGCAGATGTACTGTTCATCACTGCATATTACTTTTTCGAGAATCTGAAATAGCAAAATAGTCCTTCTTAATTTCTTATTCTCATCTTTCATTCATTCATTCATCTTACACACACTACTTCACATTTTTGTATCAACCACCACCACCACACGGCCACCCATGTATCAAACCTAGTCCAACCAAGCAAAACAACATAAAAAATTTTGAAACGAGAGAGAGAGAGGGAGAATGGCGAGAGAAGAAGATACAGAGGAGCTGAGTTTGGAGCTGTCGATAGGTGGGAAGTACGGAAAAATAGATAATTTGAGGGAGAAAACGAGGGAAATCATGAATTGTGAAAAGAGCGATTTTGTTGCTTCAAGATGTGATTTTTCTGGGTTGGTAGCGGAGAATGGGTCTGAGACGATCAATCCGCAAAGGATGAAAGAGATTCAGGCATTGAGAAGACAAGAAGCTCGAAGAAAGAGAGAAGAAAAGGTTAAGAAATCGAAAGGGCAGAATGCTGTAGGATTTGTCGACGACAATTTTTTTTGGAGGCGCAGAAATTTCAAACAAGAGCTCGGGATAGGGAAATTAGGGAAAAAGATCCCGACATAATCAAAAATAAAAAAGAAACCCCTAATTGAAAAAATTAGGGTCTTTCTCCAGTTCAAATTGAGATATTCTGATGTATAATTGCAATAATTCATTCTTGTAAAAATCGGATCCAATCTTGTGAAAATATCCAAAAATTGGCACAAATCTAGATAGAAGGAATTTAAAAGATGACACTTGATAAAACAAGTTGTACCAACAATTATCTTTATAATCCCCTTGCAGATGAAGATGAATAAAGTAGTATGCAGAAACATAAAAAATCAAACACTTCCCAACCTAACCCGATGCAAGGAACCACAAAGTTGAACCATCAATCCAATCAACTTACTAATGTAACCCAGACACAAAAGGTTCAGATTTTATCCATACAAAACTTCGTCACTTTCTCTAACCAGTGCACCTAAACTTTCAAACATTCAAATAGGTTCCAAAATCTCATCTTTACTACTCTCACCAAAAAAAAATTAGAAATTCAACACTTACCCAACAAGCACTCAGCAAAACATTAGACCCTATCAGAATCTGCAACACTTTCAGATTCACCAACACAAAAATCCAAAACGCGATAAATAATAACAAGGTGCAAAACCCTAGATCAGAAAGAATCACAAACTCCAAAAAGACAAAAACTACCAGACTCCAAAAACCCAACCACCAGAGCAAGCATTTGGCCCGATCATCACCATCAACTCAACGATAAAATTAAAAAAATCGATCCCTAAACAAAAAAATTAACCATCAGAACTGGAGAAATTGCAAGTAACCCGATCAACCCAAATCAAAACAAAAATAACTATACACAGTCAGATTTTGAAACTCGCTGCAAAAAAAAAAAAAAAACCTAACCTGATTTCCACGAATCACAAAGCGCCGATGAAAAGTAACGAGTGCTAAATATATACGCTTATATATGCAAAAACATATATATAAATAAAACTGTATAATTCGAATTGGGGATGGAAGACGAGGGTTTTCGATTTGTTAAATAGGGATTGGGAAAACATAGTTAATATGTGAATACAAAACATTTTCACACACTAAAGTGTGTGTTTTGGTGAGAGAGAAAAAGACACGTTTCGGGGACTAGTTAGACGTCCCTACTCGACTATCCATATTAGTGATTTTCATCCAATTTAACCTCTAAAAAAAATATTAATTTCTCTCAACTTCACATCCACAATCTCCAACTTTATATAATTTATATCTAATTTCATAAGTGACCTTAATCCAACTCAACTTTCAAATAAAATATTAATTTCTCTTTTTCTTTCAACTTACATAAAATATTTATCATTTTATTTTTTAATAAAAATATATTATTAAAATAATATTTTTCTCTTATATTTAAAAAAAATCTTAATTAATTTATTAGAATTTTTTTATTCATAATTATAAAAAAGGTACTCATACGATTATAAATTCATAATTTACTTAAAAAAATAAAAATTACAAGAGTGAAAACATAATTAAATAAACTACAATGAGACACGTGGAAATTTAAATTACGAATTTTAGGTTGTGTGTAAAAACATATCAATATTAGGCTCTATTTATAGATAATTTTTTTTATTATGAATTTTGATATAATTTTATTTTTTGAATTTTTTATAATTATATAAAATATTTATACTTTAAATTAAACTATATATACATATGACACCCAATTAGAGGGTGTCACGTGGCAAGTAAATTAACTCCTGACTCAAGTTGGCCATCCGCCTCAAGTCACACATAAACGTGACTTTTCTATTTTTATTTTATTTTACCTCATTTTGTTTTATACGGATGACCTCCCCAAATGCCATCCACGAGGTTTGCTCTCATGACCTCTGAGGCTCTCTCAGGACCTGCCTTCTCATGAGCTTCTTCGGACCTACCTTAAGGACCAAGAGCTCACGAAATGGAATTGTGTAAAACTGGGATCCCTCTGAGTACTCATATTCAGGCATCGGTTTGAAAACCAGACAAGAACTCAGAATCTAAAACGTAGAGATAAATCGAAATAACGATTAAAGAGAACTCCGAAATTCATTACCCGGTCCTTGAAATACAAGAATTAAGTAATGAGGAGCTGCAAGACAAAGAAAACATATGAAGCCGAAGGACCGTCGAGGGGTTGACGATCGAACGGACTCCAACGCTCAAATCAGAATTGAATTAATAAAGATAAAAATGAATAAATGATAGAACTATAAGAGTTATTCAGTAATTCGAGGGAGGGCGAGCTTCGTTGTTGTGGGCTCTTGTACGTGTTGCTCGCGGATTTGTGTGATAAATGCTTCTATCTTGATCAGAAAAGTGAGCGTTGTGTGAATGATTGATTATTGAATCCTCTCCTTACTGCTGTTATGAAGAGCATATATATACTGGTGAGATCCTAACTGAATCCCGATATTTTAGGGATCTTTTCTATCCCTTTTAAGGTTTTTGACGGGGTCTTAGTTATCTTCAACGGATACTTTGACCCTGTTTTTTCCTTGAGTCTGCTCGATCGTGAACTTTCACTTTAGACCTCTGGACTTCGAGGAGTAAGGTGTCGACCTCGAGGTATGGATCTCAAGAGGTGGACTTTGAAGTGTGGACCTCGAGATATTTGATCGCGGGGTGTCAATCTTATTCGGTTCTTTAAACTTTCAAATGGTTGTGGGCTTAGTCTTTGGGTCTATGCAAAAATAAGGCATCTACATCAGCAAACATAGATTAAACTGCGATTTTATTTAGTTACAATATTGTTTAAATCGAGTATACAAATATGTATTTTAGAGGCAAGTTATTTTTTAAATAGAGTAAGTGTGTGTAGAGAATATTGTTGTAATATAGTATTTTTTTTGTATTTTATAGAAGATAAGCATTTTTTAAGAAAAATTATCGATTCAGGATCTGAATGATGGATAATCTATTAATTGTCAATATATGACCTCAAAAATCATGAATTTTGAATTCTTTTTATTTTTTAATTAATTTTATATTAATTTTTATTTGAAAAATATTTATTAATTATCAATTAATTATAATAAAGAAATTGTTAAAATTAATTAGAAAAATAAAAAGAAATCAAAATTCACAATTTTTTAAGTCCTGAATTAAAAATTTTCATCTTTCAAGTCCTAAATTGAGAGTTTTTCTCTTTCAAATCATGAATCGATAGATTACTTATCTTTCAGATTTAAAGTGATAATTCTCTCTCTCTCTCTCTCTCTCTCTCTTTTTAAATATAGTATAGAAATCTGTATTTTTAAATAGATTATAAAACATTACATTACAATTTACAACTATATAAAAGAGTGGAGCATTTCAATCGCATTATGCATGTTTGGCGGAGAATCTGAGATTCAAATTTTAATCATTTTTTTTTTTTTTGCAGTTTAATTTATATTTTTATTTATTTAATTAATATGAATATACGATTATTTCATTTTTTGTGATTAATTAATATACAGTCTCCAGTTGCTTTGAAAATTAGACGTAAACCAATTAAAAAGAAAAATGAATTAACCGAAAAAAATCCACAATACGTCGTCGTGTCCAAATTGATTTTGATTTTTGACGGTATAATTGCAAAATATTAAGAATAAAATATGTGGCTGAACTGCAAGAGCCGTTAAATTTTTCATTTTTATTTGTAATCAATCATTTTCATGATTTTCATTTACGAGGGTAATTGGCGATTCACACCTTCGGATTACATATCTTTTGCACCATGCATCCCAAAATCAAATTTTTATTATTTTTTATTTTACTATTCATTTATAGAAGGGTATGCAGATCATACAAAATTTTCTTGTCTTTGCCTATCTCACTCCCATTCCCAACTTTACATTTTTTTTTTCTCACTCCCATGGCCAATTTCACTCTTTTTTTTTTCTGCCCCTTTTGTTCTTTCCGATAACAAGTTATCGGGCATCTTGGTTCTTTTCGGCAATAGGCGGAGTTGGAGGAGCTGAGAGATCTGAAAGTGGAGTTGTCTTGGTTCTTTTCGGCAACAACGGAGCTGAGGGATACGAAAGTGGAGCTGCCATTGATGTCGGTGTCCAAAGCGAAGGTGCCCTCAACAAGCTCTCTAAAATCAAGGACGTGAGGTTGTCGATTGCATAGATGATCACTATTAATTTTACAGAAATAGAAGGCCATTTTGGTGGATGGCGTGTATCTCCCATTCTGCACCGCATTTAATATCTATGCTCTAGCTTGAGGGGAAGTATTTGAGATTATTCTATGTGTTGTTAGATTAAATTAATTAATTTTACTTTAAGAGATATATGATTTTTGGGGGAAAAAAATTGAAAATAAACATGTTAGTGTCATCTTTATGCACTAAGTATTTTAGATTAGCATGATCTTTATGGCAATTCAAAGAACACAAACGTTTTGGTTTTTCAAGTTTGAAGACCTTATTTTGGACATTACGAATTGAATATTTCGCTCCCAATCCGATTGAAATCGAAGAATATACTTGATCTTGTTCGTGAATATGATCATGTACATGATTGTCCAGAGAGTTTCCAATTAAGAAACGTGTCATACTGAATTCAAAGAGTTAAAGCTGCCTATTTAAGATAAACGTTTTAGAATAGAAGATGCATTGTTCAAAGATTAAGATAAAAAAATGACTTACAACCACATCCAAACACATACATACACTTTTATTTTTTTAATCGAACTTCAACTTAGATGGACTTAATTCCCTACAAGTAGTTGGTATAAAATATAAGAAAATTAATGCTTTTTTCCCCCTTTCCTCCAACTTAACTATTGCTTTTATTAAGATGTTTGACGTTCCTCATTTATTAAGCGATGCATGTCTGAATTTAGGCTAAGTTTTCAGTGCATGTGGTGCACATAAGCCTTATATCAGACGGAGCGGGTCAAATTCACGGGTCAATCAGTAAAAAAAATCCGGCAAAATTAATATCAACAGTAACATTAAAACGTATCACTCAAAATTCGAAAAGTATCACCTATATCATTAAAAAGTAAGGCCTCTGCTACTTATTCTGGGGGTGTTTTTAGGGATTTATTTTTTGTTTTTAGAGGGGTGTTTTTAGGGTTTTTTATTGTGTTTTTTAGGGTTTTTGGGGTTTTTTTTAGGGGTTTATTTTGTGTTTTTTATGATTTTTGGGGGGTGTTTCATGGTTTTATTTTGTATTTTTTAGTATAAATTAATTTCATTTTAGGGTATAAATTTATATTTATTTCAAACAAATTATATCAATTCACTTTAATTTTAAAGTTCACTAATTTTATTTTATGGTATAAATTTTTTTTGGTAAAATAAAAAAAAATAAAAAAAATCGAAAAAAAATTAAAAAAATCACCAGAAAGAAAATAATAATAAAAAAAATGACAGGCGCGTGAGCGCCATGCATCCGTCTGATGGCTGTCGCATGGTGGGCCTCAAGCACCGAAAATCAGCCCCTGAATCTAATATTAATTGGGAAGGTGACCCAAGTCACTCAAGGAAAAAATATTTCAATATTAATGTTGGAAAAAACAATGACGGTCGATTAAAATTAATGTTTATTAGTTGATAACTAGGTATTAAAAAGGGATTAAGTAATAGTTAGCCCATTTTAAATTAGATCGCGATCTGTTGATTATGCGTAACTATGTCATCATTTTATTTTTGAGCTGCACTTGCGTGCAACACAACCTTTCTTGCAACTATTTCAGGCGGGCGCGTGGCCCCATGCGCGCGGCGCATGAGGCTCACGCGCCCGTCTTTTTTTTGTGATTTTTAATTTTTTTTTATACCTGTTTTTATCATACATGATACATTTTTTTCTTACCACATGGTACTTTTTATTGTAGTTGGAATGATGATAGTATTAATTTCAGGTTGATACCTGTCTTTATCGTACTTGATACTTTTCTTCTTACCACATGGTACTTTTTATTTTATCGAACTCGTATTTTGCTTTTCTTTGCAAATTCTTGGAATGATGATTGTTTTAGATTAATCTCAACCAAGGATGAAAATATCGCGAAATATCGCGGATATATCGCAGATATATCGCGGATATTGACATTGCGATACGGATATTGGAGGGAATATCTTTTTTCCCGAGTATCGACGAGAAATCGCAAAATATCGCAAGATATCGCAATATATCGCGATTTTTTTAATATTTCTATAATATATTTTGATTTTTATTTAATACTATATATTTTTGTGATCTTTTTTAGGTCTTCAATGTAATTGTTTGAGTTGCAATATTCTTTGCTTTATAAAGACATTCACTTTGCAAAAAAAATATAAGAGAAAGAAGACCGGAAAATCAACGGATGTCTTAGAAAGAAAAGTGAGATGCACGTGCACCAACTTTATTTTTTCATTTTTTCAGTTAGAGGACATGATGGACAAATCACTAAAATTTTTCTCCCCATATATCACACGAAATTGAAATCTAAGATTGAATATAAATTATTTGCCAAATCTTGATTCTATGAATATTGGTGGCACTGATCATAGTGATATGTCCCAAGATTCATATGCTTCTTACACGTATGGGAGTTCACAAATTGATTGGACTATTCAAAATATGTATCAACAAAATAATTAGGTCAGTGGACATTATCCAATTCATGGTGAAGCTGTTGGAAGAAATCAAGAAACATATCAAGCGCATGTGCATAATTATATCCATAATTACTCGAACGTGATAAGTTGGTACCAATATTGTTTAGAACAAGATGACATTCCATCTACTATATTTGAACCTCATAGATCCTCATTTTGGTATTAATTGTACTTTATAATGTTTATTTAGTCATTTTATGTTGTATTATGTATTATTTTGTCAAATGTATTGTCTCAGACGGTATTTATATAATGTATTATTCATATATTTGCTTTCAAAATACAATTCTATCAAAAAAAATTAGTGGAATATGTGCATAATAATATGTCATAATAGTTCCTAAAATTTCATACTAAATTTCCAAAATTTTAATATGATTTCCGTCATTTTTTTCAATTTTCTGCGATATCGATATGCGATATCGATATATCCGTCAATATATCCGTAAAATTGAAGTTGCGATATATGTTGCGATAGCGATATTTTCATCCTTGATCTCAACACATACAATATAAAAACTGAAAAAAAAATCAGAATTTGAACTAAATAAACTAGTATAAAATAACTAGCAGACCCCTTACTTTTTAATGATACAGATTGTACTTTTCGAATATTTTGTGATACTTTTTAATAGAAAGGTTGGTACTCACTTTGGATAGTTTTTTTTATGGGTTGACCCAGTCAAAGCGGGTTTGACCGACCCGTCTCATATAGTGTTATTTGCATCATGATGCATGCAAGTTTTTGCCTTATTTATTTATTTATTTATTTTGATGCTGATTGCAAGATGCAACCCAAAAATTTTATTTTTTCGTTATAAAGGTGAAAAGTACATGTGATTAATTGGTGTACGTAAATCATGTGAGTTGAGGACACATAAGATTTTAGCATTGCCATGATTTATTTTAGCATGACTCTTTTTTCATAAATTATAAAAATACCCTCAGTTCATTAAAAAATTGATAATATTACGAGATTGTCACCGCGTTTTTTAAAATCTATAGCATATCTTGACCGTCCAAATACACCGGATCTATGGCTCAGATTAGTTCTCATTTCTCACCTAGGTGTGGTTCCTTCTAGAATCCAACCCTATATATATATATATATATATATATAGAGGAAGGATCAAATGTAAATATGATCCTAGTGTGTAAATTAGGAATTGATCTTATCCCTTGAATCTTGTTACATGTATGGTTAAGATTAATTATTATTTATTTTATAGTACTTTATATTTATTTTGTAAAAAAGGTCATTTTTGTCCTTCAAATTAATCAATATCTTAATAAATCTGTCTTTCCTTAATTAACGTCATTTCCACCTTTTCAATATTTGTGCAGCGGTATATTTTCAAAATTTTCACTATCAAACATTTGTCAATCTAAAATTAGTGAAGCATAGTGATTATTTTTATTTATTTATGTAATGAAATCTTTTATTTCATTTTATTTTATTTTTCGTTCATATTATTGTAATGATTATTGTAGTTTTCATTTAGTTTTTATTTTTCAAAATATTTACTTATCACAATGATTATCCCAATGATTTTTAAGTTATTCTTTATTTAATTTATATCCTAATGAGATTAGGGGATTTTCATGTCTTCAATTTAAATTAAGAAAAAAATAGAAATGTTTTTTTATAATTTTAATTCAATGTGAAATTTGAACTGAATATTAATGTTTTTTTAGTGATTATGCTTAATTTGTTTGTTTTGATGCTTTAATAACTAATTATGTTAAGTTCTTATATAGTTGTCTTTTGAATATTAATGCTTTTTTTTATTGTATTAATGCTTTTTTTGTTATAGGTAATGCATCATTGAATTTTATTGTGAATTTTTAGCTCATTTTATTATACTTATTTATTCCAGCATGTCATTAATGTTTTTTTTTTTAAAACATAATTTATTCTCTATTTTAATTCAATTTGTAGTTTTATGGATTATATGGATTTATAAAATTAGTAAGATTTTTTTAATAAATTAAATTTAGAATTAAATTTGAACATAATATTAATTTTTTTTGTGCAAATGCTTGTTTTGGTTTTTTTGATGCTTTATCAACTGATTATGTTAAGTTATTGTAAATTCGTTTGTTCGATATTAATGCTTTTTTTCACTGAATGAATGCTTATTTTGTTGTTGGTAATGCTTTATTATCTGATTTTGTATATTTATCATGAATTATTGGTAAATTCATAATTGCATTAAACTAGCATCATCAAATGTCAATTAAAGCATCACATAATGTCATATTAGCACAGACAAATATATTATACTATAATCTTGTTTAACATCACCCATAAATGATTATAACATAGTTGAATATCATGAATTGTATCCCTATAAAACTCTAATAAATATTAAAACTATCAAATTCACAATTGCACTAAACTAGCATTATCAAACACAATTAAAGCATCATGAAATGTAAAATTAGCATTATTTCATATTATAAAAATTGAAAATAATTCCTAATAAATTTTAATTGATCCACCTAAAAAACAATATTTATAGATATACATTAAAATAAATTGGATGCTTAATATATTTTTATAAAATTCTCACAATACCAAATCAATTGGCATTAAATTCCTCACGGATATGTAATGTGATTTCGCTGTGGTTTAGTTGCTTCAAAAAAAAAAAAAAAAAGAGCTCACGAATATATTTTCTTGATTCATGAATCATGATTTCGTGGATGGGAATATTATGGAAGATATAATCTTCCTATTTAATAGGCGCTGAAATTGGGAACCCAAAAATCAAATATGCTAAAATTCATTTTTACCCTTATGCCACAAAAGTCAAATAAAAATGGGTAGGTTTTCAACAATTTTCTAAAATAATCTAGACCGTTCAAATCACTAAATAAATGGATGTGATTAATTCTTAATTTACACACTAAGGACATATATGCATGATAACCCTCCCCAATATATATATATATATATATATATATATATATATATATATATATATATATATATAACACATCAATTAAATCTAACACATCAAGTGGATTTGTCTATTTAGAAAAAGTAAATGGGAATGAGTCGCCATGAAAGGAAATAAAGTGCTCGATCATTTTTATTAGTTATGTCGTCGACTTTCTTTTCTTTAATTTAATGGTGATTGCATCGTTTTCAAATTTTTTTTTCTTTTGTAAAGGTCAAATGTACATGTGATTGATTTAATTGTTGTATGTGATTTGTGAACTCATGAATCAAATAATGCATTGAGCAAGTGCAAAAAGTCATCTATACAAATTAAACATTTATGTGAATTAATTAATTAATTTTTTATATCTTGAAAGTATATATCCTTTAGCTAATTGGGTAATGCGTATAAATTCGACACAGCTAAAAAAAAGTCATGAAATCTTTTATATTATTTTCGAAACCATTGTGCCAATATATTCCAATCCCAATTTATTTTTGTCTATTTTTATTCATTTGAACAATATTATATTATACATTTTTTTAGCAAATATTATATTACATTTTTTTTGGAGATAAATTATATTACATTCTTGTTCTATAACAACTATCGCATTTTCCTCGAAAAAAAAAACTCGCGCATTTTTAAATTTCCAACTGAATGGGAACAACCGAACAATGCTATTCTATCTGACGTGGAAATTTATCAGTATTTTTTTAACACCAAATACTAAAACGACGTCGTATTTGTTCCTTCTGAAATTCCTGATTTGGAAGTCAGCAGAGCAGCTAAAACACTGAACCCAATGACGGAACCCCACCAGATCGGCGGCGTGTGGTGGTCGGCCCTCGTGGCCGCCGCCGTGAAGCTCCTCCTCGTCCCCGCCTACCGCAGCACCGATTTCGAAGTCCACCGCCACTGGCTCGCCCTCACCCATTCTCTCCCCCTCTCTCGCTGGTACTCCGACACCACCAGCGAATGGACACTCGACTACCCTCCTTTCTTCGCCTACTTCGAGAAATTCCTCTCTCTCTTCGCCGCCAGACTGGACCCCACCATGGTCGACCTCCACCGCGGCCTCAATTACGCCTCCCCGCGTGCGATCCTATTCCAGCGCCTCTCCATCACGCTCTCTGACGTCGTTTTGGTCTACTCTGCCTGTAGGTTGACTAAGAACAGAAATTGTAGGGATTTCGAGAGGCTCTTGATTTGGGCGTTGGTTATTTGGGCGCCGGGGTTGTTTCTTGTGGATCATATGCATTTTCAGTACAATGGGTTTCTGTTGGGGATGCTGTTGCTGTCGATTTCGTGTTTGGAGGAAGGGAGGGATTTGATGGGAGGTTTTATCTTTGCGGTTTTGCTCTGTTTTAAGCATTTGTTTGCAGTGGCTGCGCCGGTGTATTTTGTGTATTTGTTTAGGCATTATTGCAGGGGTGGATTGCTTAAGGGATTTGCGAGGTTAGTGCTTATGGGGAGTGTCGTTTTGGCGGTTTTTGCAGCAGCCTACACCCCCTTTTGGTACTTGGGGCAGGTATATATTTTTCTCATTTTATTCAAATTGTTGATGTTGAATGTTATAGAATGTTTTCTCAAATATAATCTGTGCCAAATCTTTCTTTATTACTTCTTTTATTTTGTGTGACTAATTGTTTGAATTTGATGTTGGTTCTTGAATGCTGTGTGAATTTCCTAGTTGCCTTACTCTGACTTGATACGTCCAGTTTTTGGATATGACACAAATTAGTTCAAATGAACTGATATCTAGTGGAGTAGACCCTCAGCGGAAGAACATTTAGGTTGATGAGTTGTTTTTTTGATACTTGATACATTTGGAAATTGATGGATCTAGGAGAGTAGAACATGCACTAGATATCTTAGCTTACTCTTTGTTGTTTCTGGTTTTTATTTATTACATTAAACTTATTGCTGATTCTTTTGTTTTTCTTTTTCTCAATTGTAATCCATGTATTGTCTGAGTAAGACGATGGCAGCATCATTGAAGCCCATACTGCTACGCGCAGCATCAGCTGAATGCTATCTCCCATATTGTTTGTAAAATTTACCACTATTCAGGATGATGAGATATATATGGTTGAAGATTTGTAGATTTGAAATTCAGTTGGAAAGCTTTGTTAGTTGCTATATTTTAGTGATAGGCATTTACAGTTTGTACGTTTTTTCACTTGCAAACCTTGCAGATACAAGAAGTTCTCCGACGCATGTTTCCTTTTGGCAGGGGACTCTGCCATGCTTACTGGGCTCCAAACTTCTGGGTATTCTATATAATGCTGGATAAGGTTCTAGGGTTTTTGCTTGTGCGCCTAGGTTTCAATATCCAATCCCCAAAAGCCTCATTCACTGGTGGTCTTGTGGGGGATTCCTCACCTTTCACTGTACTACCCACGGTAACAATATCTAGTCTCTTGTTGTATGTACTGACATCTCAATTCGTTATTGTACCTACACCTACAATAAAATAGTTATTTTTAAGTAATGATCATTTATTTGAGTCCTTTAGTTTTGCAAGAGTAATGTGTCAAGAAGCTCAGATCATTTACAGGATACTTTTGGCTTCAAGTGCCAATTGTTATGCTTTTGCGCTCAAATTTTTTTAATCTATATTGTACCTGTGCTTGGTTCAGCATTAGGTATTGGATAATCTAAGAGTAATATTAGCTTCAATGATCAACATATTGCAGATTAATTATGTGAAATACCAATAGTAATATTGTGATTCATTGGACAATAAATGCAGATAACCCCTTTGATAACATTCATCACAGTCCTCTTCGCAATATCTCCCTGTCTAATAAAGGCATGGAGGAATCCCCAACCAAGGATGGTCTCTAGATGGATATCCTATGCTTATACATGTGGCTTTATGTTTGGGTGGCATGTCCATGAGAAGGCATCACTTCACTTCGTGATTCCACTTGCTTTGACATCCCTGAAAAGCGTGGAGGATGCTAAGCATTACTTCCTTTTGTCCATAGGTAAGACAACACTTAGCAATTTTTATACTTGTATAACTTAACCTTTATTATTAAATGTGTACCAATTATCTTTTCTTGATTTAACATTTATCCACTCATATAAAGACTGATAGTAGCATGTAAGTTGATTGGCATGCAAATTTATTTGCTCTTGTTCTTATCTCAAATAACTGCATAAAATTTAACATTTTTTTTACACGACTGTCCTGTAGCAAAGAGCTCCCACACTCATGGTATCCCACTTCTACAATCTCTTGATAAATTAAGTGGCACATTAATTATGCGAAGAGAATAACTCTATGTTTTGCACTATATATTCGTTGAGGAATTGACCAGTTATGAGTTTCGAAGATTCTTCCCAAACAACTTAAAACCTTTTAATTTAAAGATCTCAGTCCCGCCTTCTTTAAACTGATTGTAAATGAGAATGCATGAGTTCATATGGGAGAATGAACAGCCAAATTGGCCATACTATCCTGGCTTCGACTTAAAGCCTGGCATCTATATGGCAGTGATAAGCTGGGCAAGAGGGTCTGTCCTCAAATGGTTTTGTGGTCATCTACAATAATCAGAGTGCTTTTTCCTTTGGTTCTGGATGTTGCCTATGTTGAATATTTTATCATGAATTATACTGGTGTATCGTCATGCTGGTCCCCGTCTTTCTCAGTGTTCTATTACCTGTTCAAGCAACATAAATTAGGCATCACTTGCTTTGCCTGCGTCAACTGGTTGTTTCTGACCAAGTGATTAATATCTAGCCCAACCTCACAAACTAATTTAATACATCAACCTGCACATGCACCTGGTTCTTCTTGTACCTCGTCCATTTGCCAGTTTTTAAATGGGGTGAGGAAATGGATTTTTTTCTTTAATTTCCCATCATTCATCAATTTCAAATAACAGGATATCTGCATCAAGAAGTTTGGAACTGACCTCAATAGCATTACTTTTATTATTTCTTGAGCAAGTAATGCTGCTGTCTGGAAAAATAATCTAACTTGTCCATGTTGGTGGACCGGACTTTGAAGGCTTCTTTTCTGTGCCTTCTGAATTTGGTTGACATCATCTTGTAAAGAATGCACATGCAAACAAAGGAGGGAAAAGATATATAATTGCATTCGTAAGTTACAATATGACTTTGGAAATCAACCCCAGCCCCTGGGGGGGGGGGGGGTGTACATACTCTACTTTCAGCTGCACCATCAGAATGCCTCACATGCTTTTTTTATACATATTTCTCAGTATTCTCGTTATTATTGGTTCAATACAGATTGAAGATGTTTGCAGTGTTCTACCTACAGGAGTTTGTGAAAATAGTGAAGTGGTCTTGTGCCTACCCATGGTTTAGTTACTTAAACCTGATGAGCAGTTTCAGAGGAAGTCAGATAGTTATCTACTTGCAAATTATTTTTGTTGCTGATGTTGTCTGAAAGTGGTGGTATTTAATGTTAATCTCGATAATGTGCTTCGAGCTTACTCATGTTTTTTATATTACTATGTGCAGTATCTTGCTACTCGCTGTTCCCTCTTCTGTTTGAAGCACAAGAATATCCACTCAAAGTTGTGTTGCTGCTTCTACATGCTTCACTGATGTTATTTGGATTTTCTGCTTATTTTCCTGGGGCAACTGCCAAGATAGAAACTGCAGTGAAGGGAAGAGATACTAAATTGGAAACTCCTGCATTCCATATCGGGTGGTTTGGAAAATCCTACCTGGTTGGCTTATTAGTTGTTGAGATATGGGGACAGTTTCTGCATCCTATCATTTTTGGTGATCAGCTTCCCTTTCTACCTCTTATGATGATTTCTATATCCTGCGCTCTTGGAATGATGTACTCATGGATTTGGCAACTAAGGCAGATCGCTCTGACCCGTTAACTTACAGATTCATTGCTTGGATTGAGCTGGGATCATCTCAACACTCATAACTAACGAATGAGAAGATTTTTATCGTTGTGCAGTTTTGTACCTTTTCAAGCTTACTAGCAATACGACGGATAATGCATGCCTCCTCATAGCAACAACTCCGACTTTTTCAATCTTCAACGGGGACTGAAGTGTCAGCAGACAAAAGGCTTCGAGTTTGGCATACGGTGTAGAAGAGAGCAACAGGGTAGTTTCTTCATTTTAATTTTAAAGATATATACATGTTACTTGTGTTTTTCTTTCCTTTTCTATGACTAGATTTGCATAGAACCCTTTTTCCTCTTCTACAGCGTGACTGTAACTTTATTGTATTATATTGCCTAATTTTTGATGATCGAGAAAGGGAAATCAATATTGCTAAGTCAATATGGGATCCTTGTGTTGCCTTTTTTCTTTTTTAGTTAATGATCATGTCTCAATCTCGTATTTTGTTTGATCAGTAAGTATTATTATGTCTCAATCTCGTAGTATTTTGTTTGAGGAAATATGCTATAACTTGACTTTCTGAGTGATCATAATTCATAAGAGGAAATTTGGATGACAAAGATTGAGAACTACAACCATCCCCTTTTCTTCTCTTTGGGCCTAATTATGCTGTTGCCACTTTAATTAGTGTATTAAGATAACTTTTGACTTCATCAACTTCCAACAATATTAGATTTGTCATCAAATAAAAGTTCAACGCTTTACTCTATAATTCGAGGTGGGATTAATTGTTTCGCATTTAATTCACCAAGATTGTTGAATTTTGTTTCAAAAATGTCTTACACTATCGATAATCTAAAAAGAAAAAAACTTGAATTAGGAGCAAGAATGAAAATATCACTATCACCGCAACTTCAATTACATGGATATATATATATATATATATATATATATATCGCATAAAATTGAAAAAAATGATGGAAACTATATTAAAATCTTGGAAATTTAGCAATAAATTTTAGGAACTATTATATCATATTATTGTGCACATATTCTACTCGAATTTTTAATAAACTTGTATTTTGAAAGCAAATATATAAATAATACATTATATAAATACGATCTGAAACAATATATTTGACAAAATAATACATAGTATAATATAGAAAAACTAAATAGACATTATAAGGTACAATTAATACCAAAATGAGGATCTATGAGGTTCAAATATAGTAGATGGAATGTCATCTTGTTCCAAACAATATTGGTACCAACTTATCACATTAGAGTAATTCTGGATATAATTATGCACATGCGCTTGATATGTTTTTTTATTTCTTCCAACAACTTCATCATGGATTAGATAATGTCCACTTACCCAATTATTTTATCGATGCACATTTTGACCTCCATACACATATGAGTGTTCACAAATAGCAGATGAATCTTGGGACATATCACTATGATCAGTGCGACCATATTCATAGAATCAAGATTAGTTGAAAGTGATTCAATATCAGTGCTTAACTTTCTTCTTGAGTCCATGCACGTTTCCTTATGTATTCATTTCCTACTGCACCTATTCCCTCAGGACCTCCAGCTCTACTTTCGTAGTCCATATGAATAATACATTATATAAATAGTGTCTTAGATTTCAAATTCATATAATATACGGGAATAAAAACTTTACTGATTTATACATCATATCCCCTAAAGTTATCAACCATGGACAAGTAACTGAAAAATGAAAAATAAAGCTGGTGCATCTCACTTTTCTTTCTAAGACATCCATTGGTTTCTCGGGCTTCTTGCTCTTGTAATTTTTTACAATGTGAGTGTCTTGGTAAGACAAAGAATATTGCAACTCAAATAATTACACGCTGAAGACCTAAAAAGGACCACAAAAATATGCAATATTAAATAAAAATTAAAATATATTATGACATATAAAAAAATAGGGATATATTGCGATATTTCACTGATACCCGGGAAAAAAGATATTCTCCCCCATATCTGTATCGCAATGTCAAAATCCGCCATATTTCGCGATATTTCAATCTTTGATTATGATTATGGTATGTAAAAATGCCCGATCTATTTTTCCGTCAAATATATGTCTTACGAAAATGAACAACATTGTCTTTTATTTTTATGTTG
This sequence comes from Perilla frutescens, assembly GCA_026008535.1. Taxonomy (NCBI): domain Eukaryota; kingdom Viridiplantae; phylum Streptophyta; class Magnoliopsida; order Lamiales; family Lamiaceae; genus Perilla; species Perilla frutescens. The sequence goes on from BRKX01000012.1 coordinate 40,602,612, forward strand.
ACTTATTTTTTATTTAACTATTGTGTTTCCATGTCACATTATGCCCAGGGCGGTTCTGACATTTCGAGAGCCCATGAAAAAACAGAAAAATGAGACTTTTTTTTTCACGAGTATCTTGAAATTTCTTCCATCACTATCGAAATAATTTAGACCTTCTAGCATTTTGAGATGCAAAATCATCAATAAAGTCATCAAAATCAATTTTTTTCAATATCTCATGTTCAATGCTTAAAATAACTAGTCCATTTAACCTTTCTTGAAACATAGTTAAACACAAATATGTTTTAATTAATTTTAGTTTTGAAAAACTTTTTTTCTGCCGATACTACAGTAATCGGAATAGTCAATAATATTATATATGTAATAGAAACATTAGGAAAACAATCTAAACTTTTAACAATCTCAATAACTTCAATAATTGAATTTATTTTTGTTGGTAAATACATTCTTACCACTTGCAATTTAGAAAATAAATCATTAGCATCAATATCAATTTTATCATTACATTTTAGGGCATTGTGAAATTTAACACAACATGCATACAATGTATGCTCATCCAATAAAGACAACTTCTTATGATAAAACAAAAGACCAAAAATATTTTCAAAAACTTCCAATTGTTTAAATCTACTCTTTAAAGATGAAATAGCAATATCAACTACAATAATAAAATAATTGATTCTAAAATACTCATCATCAGATAGTGAAATCTCTTCATCATAATTTTCATCAAATTGTTTTTTCCGATAACTTCTAAAGAAGAAGGTGTGATTTTTGGGAGATAAAATGCTAAATTAATTTTTTTTTTAGGTTATAGTTATATATATTTTTTTACCCCCAAATTTGGGGTCAAACATGTATGAGGGCCAACCCTGATTATACCTGCCTTGTAAGTATATTTTTAACGGAAGACGGGGATATTTTTACATAATAAATTCATAGTCAATGTATTTTTTTTTGTAGATTATTGACAATATGAGACATTTTTGAAACAAAAATCAATAGTTTGTGATATTTCGACATATTTGACTATATGAAACCCCAATGAACTATACACAAAGAAATACAAAAATACTTATTGGAGTCTTTTTGCGGATGATTTAGTGGTGAGGTGAATGGTGATGTAACTTTGAGGTCAAATGTCGCAAGTTGGAATTCCACTAACATCGCTAGGTGTTCATCAGTCAGATACTTAGACCCGATTTTTCAAATATGATTTACTTCGATTCTGAAGTGTGTGATTTACCTCAATTCCAAAGTGTGTGGAAATGTGATTGTGATTTACTTCAATTTCATAGGGTGTGTGATTTACCTCGATTTCAGAGTGTGCGGAAATATAATTTACCTTCTTTTATGTGATTTTTCAAAGTGTATGGAAATGTAATTTACCTTGTTGAGCGTAGTTTGCTCTTTAAAAAAATTAGAAAAGAAAAGAAAAGAAAAGAAAAGAAAAGGAGGGGTTGGAAAATGTACATGTAAATGTAAGAGTTGGAATGGGTGTGCTTTGTTGGTGTATGGGGCCCAGCATGTTAACATGCCAACCGCTGACCGCTCACTAACATCATCTCCTTCTCTACTTCCGCAATTTCTCCTTATTTTCTTCACAGATTCTGTTCATGGGTTCCAGCAGCAGTCATCCCGTTGCCCCAGAATCATCATCATCTTCATCATCGTCAAGAAAGCTGTCCCGTGTCACCCGCACAAAGCGCAACCTCTCGCATATCTTTTGCGGTGTTTTTCGTTCCAAGTCAACCCTTCAGGTATTTTCCATTTTTTTTATAATAAAAATTAAAAAAAAATTGTTTTTGAAGGGATTAGAAATGAATAAGCCCTCTGATTGGGCGATTCTTGTATGTGGGACTGTGTGTATGGAATAGATTTTGTGCTTGCGGTAGGGTGTGTTCTTGATTGAGTGAACTGTTTAAAGTGAGCTGCTTTGACTTTTGATTGTGTCGGTTGTGAATTCTCGTGTTGAGTTGGGGATTGAAATATGCAGTGTTATCATTTGATTTTACAGTGATCTAAGATTTTTTTGTACTGTGATAAGTATCGTTGCTGCAATTAACTTCGAATTGTAAAAAGGGCACTTTTGTGTGCTTGGGAGGATAAATTTGTAATACTTTGTTGTAGAAGAGCATTGAAGCTAGTGTGGTATTGCGTGTAGGGATTTGTATGACACTGTTATTGTATGAACTGAATTGAATTTGGAGTGAGATAGTAGTTAGACAAGGATTGCGAGAACTGAAAGGAGGAGCGAAGATGTCTTAATTGGTATGTGAAATCCTTGCTTCGTTGGTTTTCGGGTACACGGCTTTCTTTACAATTTATCCTTATAATGATGTTATTGGCTGTGAGTTTGTTTGTGTGATTGGTTCTGATAGATTTTAGTATGTCATTTCTTGTTCTCGTTTTTAATATAACAAAAGCTCTGTTTATCTCTTCTTGGAAAATGGCCCTAATAGTTCATTGCTTTGTCTCTAGGAGTTGGGAGATGACCCTGAGATAACATCAATTAGCCATGAAAAAAGCTTAGCTCCTCCACTTGATGCTCAAAACTCCACCATAGAATCTTCTCCAGTGTTCACGACGGAAGCAGGGGACACGTTGTCCGTTTATGAAAATGGGGATTCATCTGAAAGAAGCAGTGTGATTGAGGAAGGTTATCTTGAATCTGGTCTGTTGAATGTTCAGACAAGCAGAGATCATAAAACACTTCCACAACAGGTATATATATTCACCGTGATTGCAGTTTGCAAGTATATATGGCAGAACAGTAATCATGAAATTGTGGCTTTGTCTGACAGACTGCTCAAGAATCGGTTTCTGGTAATGCAACAGACTGCATCGCCGCAGTTATCGACTCCCCTGATGCAATAACTGAAGACACAGCTTCTATTTATTCAGGTCATGATCAGTCAACCAACCTGGCACAGGGGCTCACTGATTCACGTGCACATTCAAATGATATTGTTGAATATAGCCACGATGAAGCTGTAGGCCACAATAGTTCTGATTTAAGGTCTCTTTCTAGTGTTTCTGATTCTGATTCTTTACCACGATTTCAATATCCTGGAGATGACCGTGCTCACACGACAACAACTTCTAGTTCAGGATTTCTTGTGTCTGATAGTGACCAGGATTTGAGAAATGGAGACCTGCTTCGCCTTGATTTGGTTAGTATCTCTTCCAATTCCTTATCCGGTAGCATTGCTGAAATAAATAGCCATGAAACTAGAAGAAACAGTATGAGGCTATTTTGGGATGCTTTAGCAAGACGCAGCTTAAGAAGGAACATTGATTCGCCAACAATTGTTTTTGCAACTGGTCTGGCTGACGACTTGGGTTCACATGACAGATGGCTTCTTGATTTCAGTGGTGATCTCCATTACTATGGATCTGGTCGCGATCTTGATTCATACAGTGATCTTCAACGTAGACATGAAAGGAGATGGCTATTGAGATCTGAGGTAAGTTATTCTCTTGTTTACTAAATTTGTTGAGTTTTTTGTTTCCATATCTCTTGGATGATATTCTTCTGATTATATCTGTTTATTTTGCTGGGATGGGGTCTTTTTTACATATTTTGAATTCCTTTTCCCTTAATAAAACGTCACCCCCCCCCCCCAAGGAATCACAGGAATACAGAAGAGTGTTACATCTATCTCATGCTTGGATTCCGTTTAACGTGTTTGAGAATGTGCATGTATGAAGGCCACTGATTTATTTTAGGCATATTAAAGCAATTCATTCAATTTTGTTTTAAGGTGTTTAACATTGTGGTTTTTTTCTCAGACTGAAAAGAAGTTATTCATATGCGATCATGGAATATTCTTTCAGAAAACTTTTGTGAAGAAAGATTTCTTAGATTTTCTAACCATATTCCTGAATTAGTTAATGCTCCTTACTTGGTGAAGTTTATATAATAAAATACCGCACCATCGTTTGTATGTCTAGGTCTCAGAAACATTAAGTGGTATTGATGGGGAAGACCAACAAACTGCATTATGTGCATCTGGACTTCACCTGGATGGTTCATGTTCATGTGACTCATTCTTTACAGCGGAAGAATCAAGTAGTCTTGCAAGTATTTCACGAATAATCCTGCTTGCTGAGGCATTATTTGAGGCAGGTCATTTAGATTTTTGGATTCCTGCTTTATGTGTTATCTCTTGATCAGTCCTGGATAAGTTGTTTGATTAGTTCAAATTGCTTTGAAAAAATTACAACAACAAACTAGCTGTTATGCAAAAATTGTTATGTTTCCATCTTTTGAATTTGTGCAAACCCGCAGTCACATCACTAATTCCTTTTATATTTGTGAAATTAACACTGTTCAAGGATATCAACTAACTCCCTTTAGATTTGTAGAATTACCAATCCAATACTTCCTCACTGAATTAACTTTTAATTGCTTCTATCTTAAGTAAATTAATGTAAAATGCGTCAAACACCCTTGTGTTTTTAAAAAGTATGCAAAATTTATCTTTTCCCAAATTTTGGACGAAATTGCCTTATGCACATGGTCTTTGACATTAAAAGGAGGGTATTTTTGGATACATTTAAAAAAAAGGAAAGTTGTGCATATTTCTTAAAAACACAGGGGGATTTGGTTCGATTTCCAAACACACAAGGGGTTTCGTGCAGAATTTCGATAACACAGGGGGCTTGATGTATTTTAGCCATTAAATCAAAATGAAATAATAAGTAGAGAATTTCATTGGGACTTGTAGATATTTTGATAGTAAAATTTTAATGTACTTCATATATGATCTTGACAATGATTTTTTTCCTCTTTCCAATCACTACTGTTCTCTTTAAATGACGCTGGATGACAATGATCGGAGAACTAGTAGGATTCCTGAATACTGATCGGGAAATATTACTTCTACTTTGTTCCTTCTATGTTTTGTCAAATGTAATTGTTTGCTTCTCATACTCGAGTTGTTTCTTAGTCTGTCTGTAAAGAAATGGTTGCTTTTGTGCATTCATTCCAGTGAATAAATCACGTTTCTTACTTACTTTTGCTCTCTTCCCATCTGTGAATTTCAAATTTATTTTCAACGAGTAGTTACTTGATTTCCGTTCCGCAGGTTTTGGATGAAATTCACAGCCAGTCTCTGTCACTTTCACTATCTACTCTCTCACTTCCTGCTCCAGAATCTGTTGTGGATGCATTTCCTCTCAAGTATTACAAAAAAAGTAAAAATGTGGAAAGTGATTCCACTGATGTTCGACAGTAAGTCTTCGTATCTTGTGAAGAATCAAGTCCTGTTTCTTTTACCCCACTCGCACCTTTTTCCTTATAATGAACGAAGTGGAGATTTGCAACTTGGCATGTACTGTCTTAAAGAATGAGGAACGGGGAAAAGAGAAACAGGAACAAAAATTTATCATAGTTAAATGAAGATTGTGATACAGCCATACATCATCGGAATTGTGCAGGCAACATCCTCCTTTTCTCGAATAACTCCTTATGGACTGTCGATGTTGATCATTAAGGATCCAATTATTGTGCTTGTCTACTCAATTTGCATTTTATTCGACAATTTGAGATTTTATTTTCTTCACCGTGGGTTGAAAATCGAAGTAGGTTGTTGATACATTCATCTTTTATAATTGCAGGTGCTATATCTGCCTATCCGACTATGAGGAAGGGGACAGATTAAGAGTTCTTCCATGCAATCACGAATTCCACATCCCTTGCATTGATAAATGGCTGAAAGAAGTAAACAGGTATGCTTTTAAGAGTAACGTACACCATGTGATCGTGTCTTCATCCCGTCTGGATCTGATACCGGTTTTCTCACTATATTTTCGTTCCGTGCTACACCAGGGTATGTCCAGTCTGCAGGCACGATGTCTGTGAGGGCCGTGGAGAATGCTCCGTCTCAAACCCAGAAGTATCATCGCGATAAATGCAACTGTATATATACCAAAAATGTAGTAACTTGCTCTACTTATATACCCTTCAGGAACTGACCTTCGCTAACATAATATGTTATGATACTTAAAATCAGTCGAATATGAAACTATATATATATATATATATATATATATATATGTGTATTATAGACCTAATTTCTGCAAGTTCTGATGTTTGGTTGTGTGTGTGTGTGTGTGTGTTGCAACTCAAGGAAATCAATACTGTTGCACTTTTTCTACTGTCATAATAATAATATCGCAAAAGTAACGTGCAAAAATGAGTCATGTGTGTGTGTCTTATTGTAATATGATTTTACAACATTACTGTGGAATTGGAGTCTGAAGATTAGCAAAGAACGATGGGCTAGTCTCATTAGACAGTCACATTTTTTTATCCTTTTTTTCAGTTTTTTTTTTCTCAAAAATAAATATTCTAAAATGGAATTATTGAGAGGTAAAATTAAATCATAGTGGTTCACGTGGTGCAAGAGCCTTCATGTTAGTGTACCATGCTTGTTGAATAATTTTTTCGAAATAAATATACATCTTAAAGTATTTTTTTTTATTTGGAGGCTAGTACAGTGCACTCACCACGAAGTTAACACCGAAGTTAACGCGTGGGTTCATGCCCTGCGTTCGATAATTAATTTTTTTCAATAAATTTAAATAAAATAAAGAGTTTTTGAAAAAAAAAACAAAACAAAATTGTGCCATCGTGTAAAGGACGAGTTGGAACTTGGAACATATTTGGTTTGTGATGAAAGCACGATAAGCATCAAAGAATCAAATCCAAAAATGCCATTAAAGGGTTCGAAGATTGTTATGTTGTTTAAAATTAAAGATTGGAGATCAAGGTTTGAAGAACACACGTGCATGGATTTATTCGAGCATGTTGGCAGCCCATAAAGTTTAATTAATTCAGCCCATGGTCGAGTATTAGAGCCCAAGTTTGAAGGCCCAAAGTTGTTGAGTTTAATTTATCTACAGTTTAGATTTTTATTATTTATTTTATGTATTTTCGTTTTTATTATTAGGGAATTTTCTAAAAGGTCTTATTTGTTAGGTAATTAGAGTTTTAATCATGAAAACTTCTTTCCTAGTTAGAATTCTAGTTATGGTAGGATTTCTAGTCATGTTAGGATTCAAATTACACTAGTATAAATAGGTCATCATTGTATCATATTTACTTAGACGTTGCATGAATTTGAAGATTAATTCTCAATTGTCTCACGATCTTTTGTTGATCACCCAAGATCCTCTTTTGTTAATTTTCAGCCGAAAATTAAAATTCTTGAAAGATTGCAACTTTTAAGTTTTAATTCAAAGTCTCGTTCTAGTTCTCTTAAAGATCTAGGGTTAGATTGCTATCGAGAAGACAACCAAATGATGTAAGTTTCTTGAGGTTATCTTCACGGGGTTTGCATTCGTGTTATCGTCTCATTCTACAACAACAACATCAACATCACCGTTCGCCTTCAACAACATCCATCCACCATCAAACGTCCATATCACATCCTTCCAACAAGTTTAGATCGAGTTCCACAAGTGCACGAGTTCAGTTCATCGAGTTCGTCAATATGTGTCCAGTTCGTCATGTTCTACACATATCCGTAAGTTCTTTGTTCTCTATCATATCCTATTTACACCAAGCCCTTCTATACCTATCCATCACGTTCCATACCTCCTAAATAACACCCCTATCCTTTTCGTTCAGTTCCAGTCCCGTTTATTTTGGATCGTGTCTTATAATGTGTGATATAATTTATGTAGCTTAATTAGTTAGGCCTAGATTAGCTCATATAGATTATTCGACTCTTTTATTATTTATTTCAACATATTTTCGTTTATTTGAGTCTTTAGTTTGGATTGAATTCTTCTACCGTTGACGTGTTCGTTCCTAAGTTTTCCGCGCGTTTTTATCCGCTGTTGATCTTCTGTCAGGATCACATCAGTTTGTCTTGTGATCCATTGGATGGTCTCATGAGTTTGTTCAGAAAGATATTGTAGAATCATTCCTCAAATATTATTATTATTATTATTATTATTATTATTATTATTATTATTATTATTATTATTATTATTATTATTATTATTATTCAATTCAAACTTTTGTTAATCTAATATGCAAGATTTGAAAAGTTACACGTGCACATTCAATGAGAATGAATCCTAGAGTCGCATCGTTAAGAGCATATGTTATATAGATGTGTGTGTATTAATATATAGGATAATCAAATGTAAATTTGTTTTTTTTTGTATGATTTGATTTACTTAATTATTATATTTTGCGGCCCAATGCTTCTTAAAAATAGTTTGACATTCAAATATTGTTCTATGGTGTTCCTTCTCAAACACCTAGGAGCAAATTGAGGGTCAATTTCCCACTATTTCTAATTAATTCTGTCAATGTATATATACAAACATACGTGATACATACACACTCTTCCTTGTACAAACACACACACACACACACACAATATATATATATATATATACACACTAATACACACACACATATATATATAAGAATGCATGTATGTATTATATATAAATAGATATATGTTGCAGCTGGAAATCATGCAGCAGACACGCTGCGGTAGCAACTTCACTAATTTTTTTAACATTTTAGCACCTACGTTAATATTGACATGCAATTACAAGGAGTACAGTTGAAGCAAAATATATATATATATATATATATATATATATGAGATAGGAATTAATTGAAATAAATTTTAGTAGAAATTAAAATATATATAATGGGTCAAAACTTAGGGCATAGAATCTGGACTTTGATCGAAGCTTATATAGTTACTTTGGAAAAAGACAAAAATGGCGAAGTGAGCAATTAAGTCAAATTTGCTACTCCTTTTGGACATCATGACAAGGAACTATATATAGCTACCTAGATTTAATTTTTAGTTAGCGTCTACAAAAAGATTCATCAACTGCATTATATCCTAAATTTAACATTATCATTTGATTACAAAATATATATTACATACTTACTTGGACAAATAAATTATATATATTTAGTGTACTTAGAAAATTAAATTAAATTAAATTTTCCTAATATACCCTGTTAATTTATTGATCCAAAAGAAAAAAATGTTCATTACTATGCACATCATGATGGGTAATTCAACTTGCCAAGGTCGTATATGGTTAAACATATATATATATATATATATAGGGTTGAGTTCCAGAAGGAACCACACCCTAGGTAAGAACCGAAAACCAATCTGAGTTAAAGATCTCGGCTATTTGGACGGCCAAGATATGTTCCAAAATTCAAAAAAACGCGGTGGCAATCTCGTAATAACGTCCAACTTCGCTGCCCCTGAATCTTAGTAAATGTAAAATCGGAAATTTTGAAAATATATGAATACTCAGAATTTACGTATATATTTTTCAATTCATGGTTTTAGCACTGTTATTTCCTATTTTAGCATATTGTCATGACCTTTTTTAGCATTGTCATGACTTATTTTAGCATGACTCTATTTTTTAGCATTAGCATAAAAAAATGTCATCGACATTGATGTTGAATTATCAATATAGTGCAACCACGAACTTACGCAAACCCAGGAACCAAAAAATTTGAAGAGAAACTGAAAAAAACTCGAATTCAACCGTCAAACTGTCCCGAAAACATCATTAAAATCTTCAGAAAGCATGAAAACTCAAGGTAATATGTCGTTCATTTTTATTTTTCAGAAAATTCGTTTGATTTTCTAGCAATTATATTATATTGATTTAGCAGTTTCCGTTTGCTATAAATATTCATTTAGCATTATATTATAATGATTTAACAATTTCTTTCGTGTTTTTGTAAGCATAACACATACAAAAATCTAATCTTCAACAAACTTTATTTATTTTATTGCATGATAATTTATCAGTTTCATTTTTATTCTGCTCATGATAAAAAATCTGTATGAAAATGTTAACCCTACCAGTGTTGGCAATGTATTTTTGATTTATGTGTATATTTTTCAATTTCGTATTTTAGCATTATCGTGGCTTATTTTAGCACTCTCATAACTTATTTTAGCATGACATTTGTGTTAGCATTAGCATGAAAAATGTCGTCGGCATTTCAAAAAACCCATGAACAAACACTGTTACAAGTTGAAATATTGTGATTTTTTAATTTAGCATTGTCATGACATTTTAGCATGAGTCTTGTCTCAGCATTACCATAAAAAAAATGTCATCGGCATTGTAAAAAACCTATAAAGAAACACTGTTACACATTGTTCAATTGTCATTTCCTATTTTACAATTGTAATGACTTGTTTTAGTTTTGTCATAACATATTTTAGAATTAACACGACCGTTGTTTAGCGTGACACTTGTTTTAGCATTAACATGAAAAATGTTATCGGCATTTCAAAAAATCCATGAACAAACACTGTTACATGTTGTTGAATTTGTGATTTTTTATTTTAGCATTCTCATAGCTTATTTTAGCATTGTCATGACTTATTTTAGCACTAACACGGATCCTATTTAGCATGCCTACTGTTTTAGCATTAACATAAAAAAAAATGTCATTTTTTCCCTAATCCTACTCCCACTTATTTTTAAGCACTATTATTTTACAATTTTAGCACAGTTATCTCTCATTTTAGACTTATCTTTCATATAGAAAAGGGAATATAAGTAGTATGTATATTAGCATTATAGAAAATCAATATTTTGTACTAATTGAAACATATTATCATTAAAGTAAACATATAACCTCATAATATTGTTAATAACTAAATGTAATGCAGTCTCATTAAAAGTAAACGTCTTATTAGCAGTATAACGAACTATATTAGCACCACAAACAGTAAAATTAACATTATCAAAACATTTATTAGCAATGCAAAGAAAAAAGAAATATCGGCTATACCTATTAACATTACAGGAAAGAATATTACTATCATTAATAAAAAATCAATATGAAAAAGTACAAAAAAAATGTATCTACTTCTTCCCACAATTCCTAGAATTATGATAACATTTCTTCCCATACTTCTTGCGGGTCCTTAAAGGTTTCTTGCAAGTCCTTAAAGAAATATCAGCTATGCCTATTAGCATCATCGTAGCCTTGCGAAGAACCCATGAATAACATTCAACATCCTCACCCGACATTAAAGCAACACCAAAGGTCACAAGCTTCCCATGATTGTCATTTCATGTGAAGAGTGCAAAAATCATTAAATGCCCGCAACCATGTAAAAATTCACAAATCTATGTTATTATAATGTCTTCCTCATCATAAATAAAAGGCTACAAATGCTAATACTATCACCTACCAAAATATTCAAACATTAACTAACAATGCTAAAAAAGGCAATGAAAGTGCTAAAATTACAACTACCGGTGCTAAAATAGTAGAATGCAAATGCTAAAATAAACAAACAACAAGTGTAAATAATAAATAGACTAACCTGTTAGTCTTATATGTTGTATCAAATGACACAACATCCCCGAATAGTGAAAAGTTCATTCTTGATATTGGATCAACCCAAAATAGACATCTCAACTGATCATTCTTGTTAACTTCATGATCAAATGTAAAAGCAGAGTAGAGTTCATGTCTTTTGCCCATTTTATCCAACAAAATCGAAGAGAATCGTGTGAAAAAATCGCAGAAAAAGTACAACTAAATTTTGCTCAATGCAGGCTTCAAAGATGGTCCACATTCAGGTGTGTAAAATTCAGAAAACACAAGTGGAATCCCCAAAGTGAAAGAAACACAATCTGCACATTAATCAATACATAACTAATCATGTTAATGCTTAATAATGCTAAAAGTGTTCACAGTAGTGCTAAAATAGGTTACAGAAGTGCTCAACATTTTAATACTAGTGCTAAACTATTTGTTGGCATCATGTTTTTCTAAATCTCAATTGTTTTTACAATTTATAATTCTAGCAAATATGCAATGATACACGAACATAGTAATTACAAATCTGGAGAGATACAAGTACATAGAAATATGAAATCACGATCTGCAGAGCTAAAAATACATGTTGATCCTCAAAAATCAAAAGTTCAACTTAATAGGCGTAATCAACATTATCGAACAAATCTAAAACATAACAAAATCGTAGAGAACCGAAGAGAATCGCATGAAAAAATTACAGGAAAAGTATAATAAAAATATTTTTACCCGACATCATCATCCAAGAACAATGAACAACCAAAACTCTAGGGGAACTCGCATGAACAGTGATCGATTAAGATGAATCGACTGGAATCTGGATTACATAAACACAACAAAATCGAAGAGAAATCAAAGAGAATCGCGTGAAAAAGGAAATGGATCTGAAAGGAAAACAGCTTATGAAGGAAAGAGAGATTTCATTCCATAAATAATAAAGTTCCTAAATTACAAAAATACCCTCAGTTCATTAAAAAGTTGATAATATTACAAGAATGCCACCGCGTTTTTTAAATCTTGGAGTGTATCTTGACCGTCCAAATAGGCGAGATCTGTGACTGAAATTGGTTCTTAGTTCTTACAGGAAGGTGTGATTCTCATATGATCTCATATATATATATATATATTATTTTGAATTTCAATATTATTGTATAGTATATCTAAATAGTATAATAATACTCGAATAGGTAAGATACACAGTAATAAAACAAGAGCAGGTATTCAATGCACCACTGGTGCACCTATGATATACTATCAGACGGAGCATAAGCGTCATGCGCACGTCTCATTTTTTTTTCTAATTTTTAATTTATTTTGAATTCTAATTTTTTTTCTTCTTTTTTTACCTCCAAAAATATATATATCATTTACATTCAAGTGGATTATCTTAATAATTTTTTATCCAGTGATTCACGCAATCCACTCACCCGATCCTAATGTGTGAGCTCGTGCACTGCACTCGATAAATTATTCTTCTCAAAATATATATACCCTAAAATTAAAGTGAATTAGTTTAATTTTCGATTCAATGACTCGCGCAGTGCATTCACTTGACACTAACGTGTGGACCCGTGCACTGTGCTCGATAATTAATTTTCTTAAAATAAATATATACCCTACACTGGAATTAGTGAATCCTAATATTAAAGTTAATTAATTTAATTATTTTAATTCGGCGACTTGATCAGTGCACTCGCTCGACGCTAAGTGATACTTACTCGTATGATATAAGCTTCTATATATGCAATTAGTGCATGCAAGTTTTTGTCATAAAATAAAATGCTAGTTTTAGAAACATGATAAAGAAGAGAACTATACTCTCTTCGTTTCATAATGTTTGTTGTTTTATGATTTTAATTTAGAATTAACAATTAATTTTTTATACTAATATACCAATTCCTTCTATATCACATAAAATCTTATTCTTTTATATTTTCCTAAAAGGGTGGTAAAATTTTCTCTCTCCATATATTTGTAGGGTTAAACTTGGGAAAAATGGTGTGAAAATATCTAAAGCAACAAATATTTTGACACAAAATAAAACTCATAAAACAACAAACATTATGAAATGGAGGAATATATATAGACGCTCTTGTTCCAACTTGTGTGTGCCAACGGTGTGCCAAAATTAAAATTATTTATTGTTAATAATATTTTTTATAAAAATAAAATTTATTATATTATAACTAATCATAATTAATATTTATTGTTAAAATTGAAATTTTAAAAAATTATATGCCCTGAGTTTGGAACAATCAACTCCAAAAATCAATTATATTAACTAAAAAATAAAAATTAAATATTAAAAAATCATTATAAACCTTAATTGGGTGGAATAAACTCTAAATAATAATGTAAAATTATAAGGGAGATGGGAGAGACAGTTGTTGCGCCTCTGCGGGGTGGAGAAGAAGGGGTGGGCGAGCATCGAACGGTGGAGAAGGAGACGTATATTTTTACTTCCTTTTTTGTTTCTCTACAATTGAGTTCATGAAGTTACATGTAATAACATATAACAATCCGTTTAGAAAATCGAAAATAAAATTACAATCCATCTTATATGAGTTGATGGTCTTTTCTTTTATAAAGTAGGAAAATGTTATTAATGCATATTCTATTGAAAAAACACAAGTAATTTATAATTTAGTTGATAAAATTCATATATTTATTATTACACATAATTTTTTTTAATAATATTTACTGAATGAACGGTGGTATGCTATTTCTAATTAATATATCAAAATCAATCACTAATTGAACCCTAATCATGAAACTCAAAAGGGACCTCAGCCTTGATAAATAAATTACCAAATGTTCAAATTTGAAGGTCTTTTAGCGATAGAGTCGCAAATGTCACATATCAATAATATTTACTATTAAAATTAATATATATATATATATATGTGTGTGTGTTTGTGTGTGTGTGTGTGTGTTGAAAAAAATAAAGAAATAAAAATGGAATTTTGATTACAATATGGGCACATTTGTATTAATTAGTCCAAAGAAGTCTCTCTTTCTTACTTCAACAAAAGAAAAGGAACAATCATCATTACATGACAACTTCTATTTTGAATATATGTTGAGAGACCAGAAGTCAAAAGTTAACAGCCATAATTTTCTTGCAAGATTAAAGAAAGCGTTGGAAATTTCTTAAATCACAAACACACACAGGATAAAAAGTGCACAAATGTGTGATACAATTTTTTATCTCATTAATTATTATTATTATTATTATTATTATTATAATGTTGTGTTAATCCATTAATTATGATTTAATGTGTCATTTTCCTTCAGATTAAACCGATTTGAAGAAATTGCATGTTTGAATTTAGTGTTGTATATATAATCAACAATTTATCTTAGTATGGTATAACTTTATTACATAATTTACATTAATCTAGTGAATTCTTTCCTTGGAATTAGAGAGGAGCAGACGTGGCAAAATTTTGTCACACTCGAACTACTACTATAAATTAAAATAATGTGAGTTGGGGAGGAGAGAGAGTTCGGATTCAAAAACCCAAATCACTCACTCTTGTATATATGAAAAAGAAATACAATAATTATATTGTGGTAATTAATAACAATAAAGAATTAACATATATTGTACTTCCCCCGTTTCCGAATCAATGTCATTTCAAAACTATAATTTTCACAAAGAGCCAACATTCTACGCAATTAAGATAAAAAATTCACAATTTTTGAATTCACACATTTCTCATCATTTAAATGCATTCATAATTTTCAAACATCCATATTAGACCCATTTCATATAGGCTAAGTCTCCTGTACATCACCCTAGGCCCAATAAGGCTCATGCATCCATAAGAGAGGTTGAGGTCAACGTTGGTCAACCCGTGTTGATCCGCAAAAAAAAATAAATACAAAAAACAGTATCAATTCTAACACTAAAAAGTATCATTTGTATCATTAAAAAGTAATCGGTCTGCTACTTATCTTATATGCATTTATGTAGTTCAAATTGTAATTCTTTTTCATTCCAATTAATGTTTATAATTTAGGAGTTAATGTATTTTTATGGTTCATGATTTTTTTTAGCATTTTTAGGGTTTTTTTGTTGTGTTTTTCAGAGTTCAAGTTTTTTTTTAGGTTTATTAATCTCAATTAGGGGGTATATTTATTTCAAAAAAAAATAAATTCATTTACTTTTATTTTATGGTTCACTAATTCCATTGGGATATATATATATATATATATATATATATATATATATATAGGGTTGGGTTCCAGAAGGAACCATACCCCATGTGAGAACTATAGTCGGTCGATTTCTACAATTAAATTTGATATATTGTTCGAGCTCTGGCAACCTATTAGATTTTTTGAGGCCGAAGAAGAAAGTTAACAAAAAATGAGATTTAACACGTATATGGAGAATAAAAAATATTACTAGCTTGATTGTTCCAAATTCCAATGCCCTTGCTTCACTCCTTAACCCTACCTATATAGCTGGAACTGTTAACCACTCTTCCTAAAAATAAGGGATTCTCCCTTATTTGCAGGGATAAACACTTATCCCTACCAGGGTTTTGACCGAGTCTCGTCTATCTTAAAACGTCCCCTTTTTGACTTAGTTTCCTAGCTGCGAGCTCTACCATAGCTTTGGTTTTTATCCCCCGTTTGTCATCAATACTCAAGACCTCTAATTGTTGGGCTTCGACACACATTTATTAGGCCCCAAGACCCTTGAATGGGTGTGGGCCTTGTATATTGGGTTTTGATAAAAATAGACCTCTACATTTAGCCCCTCATTACTTGATGCTCGATGACCGAGGATCATGTAATGAATACCCTCGTAATTACTAAGGGACGATCGTAATGTATTCACGATGATTTGTTAAAGCCTTTAAGCTTGACTTTTATTAATAAATGATCTCGAGATCGAAGAAAGGTTTCACAAGACTCCAGACCTGAACGAAGGTCCTGGGGAGCTAAAAAGGGTCGTGAGAGCAGACCTTGTTAGGCTCCAGACCTGATTGAAGGTCCCGGGGAGCTAAAAAGGGTCGTGAGAGCAGACCTCGTTTGGCTCCAGACCTGATTTAAGGTCCTGGGGAACTAAAAAGGGTCGTGAGAGCAGACCTTGTTAGGCTCCAGACCTGATTAAAGGTCCCGGGGAGCTAAAAAGGGTCATGAGAGCAGACCTCGTTAGGCTCCAGACCTGATTAAAGGTCTTGGGGAGCTAAAAAGGGTCGTGAGAGCAGACCTTGTTAGGCTCCAGACCCGATTAAAGGTCCCGGGGAGCTAAAAAGGGGTCGTGAGAGCAGACCTCGTTAGGCTAAGGGCAAAATAATCTTTTAACACTCCTTTTGCCGACTTTCTAACTTCCTTCCAATCTCAGCCGCCCGTATGCGGGATATAGGGCTCAGATTAGCTTTACGGGTTTTTTAAAATAGAAATTTGCCCAAATTATTCCCTCATTTCTCTCATTCAAACACGCGAATATTATAGTTCTCCTTGAAGATTTTGCTCGAATCCTCTCCGATTGTCGTGCGTTTCCATCTTCTCGACGTTCAAGATTCCTCATTCTAGTACCGGATTCCAGATTTCCAGGTTACTCCTCAATCTCCTCTTCGTTTTCTTGAGGAATTTCCAAACTAGGGTTATTTTTGTTGGTAGCGTGAAGAAATAGGATATTTTGGGTTTATGTGGATTTTACGTGATTAGACTTGGCGGTGGTTTCGGAATCGTTGTGGTTTCGTTTGATAATTTTTGTTTTCTGTTGACGAAGTTAGGTTAGAAATAGGGGAAAGGTTTTTTGGCGTTTCTGGGTATTCTTAGCATACTCCTATAGATTTGCGTTCTTGTTAGGATCATGAGTATGTCGAGTAGTGACGATTCTGATGAGAGGACCCGAAGTTGGGGCGATGGAGCTAGGTCAGCCGAGTCAAAGCAATCTTCTGGCTCGGTCTCTGAGTCTACGGGACTTGTTATCCCTTTGTCCCAACCCATTGTTATCCCTCGTATCGGGGGAGGATCGGTGGTGAGCAGCCTCAAGGCTTCGAAGGTGGCCACTAAGAAATATATGGGCAAATCGAAGAAGCAAAAAGCCGAAGCCAAGGACTCTTCTTCTTCGAACGCAGACTTTAAAGCTGCTGAGGTCGCCCCTCAAGTAGGAGATGACCTGTTAGGAAAATTACTTCTCCGGAATATTCGGGGTCGGGGGTAGAGGTTCGCGTCCCTAGGCCTTCAGATAGAGCCAGCAGACCTCCTCCTGATTTCACCGCTTTCTATACCATAATCATCGACAAGGGTATAAGACTTCCTCTTCACCCTTTCTTTGCCAAGATCTCACATTTCTATGGAATAGCCCCTGCCCAAATATCACCAATAGGGTGGTATCATATGTTAGGCATGTATTACCTCTGGGAAAACCTAGGATTTCCTGAACCCAGTATCGGGAAATGGCACTCCTCATACCGGATTGTGGCTACTCCAAATCAGAAAGGCTTTTATTACTTTACCAAGTGGGTCGGGGAACGAGCCCCTCTAATAAACACTCTTCCAACTTCGTCGGGGAACTGGAAGCCAAAATTCATTTTTGTTCCGGCGGAGACTTCGAGCGATAGGATTTTGCCATCGTCGTTCGCTGAAGCCCGTGGGTCCTCGACGCCTGTCTTCCTTTCTTTTTATTTTTTCTCTTTTTCTTTTTGTTATACGTATTAGTGTTATCTAATTATTACGCTTCGTGTCTCTTCGCAGACATTCACAAACGAAAAGACGTGTCAGGTACCGAGGCAGAACGAGTCGAAGCAGCCTTTTCTCTCTCCGAAGAAGATCGTCAGTTCGAAGTTGTTCGCCGTGGTTGTACTCTTTTCGACATGGGAAAACTGAAGATTCGCCCTTCTGACGATAAGGTTAAAGCCTTAGCCGCCTCAAAGGTGTTAAGCCCCTTGTATTCTGGTGTTAAAAGGATCGCTGGAGCCACTCCCTCAACCTCACCGCCTTCGAAGAAGTGGAAAGAGCAGTCCGGACTCGAGGTTTCTAATCCTTCGGCAGTGCCCCCACCTGTGATTGACGTTGAAGCCTTGGTTCCGAAGAAGGCTTCGAAGGGATCGAGCAGTCTAAAAGTGCCTCTGAGGCCTTTCCTTCTGGATGTACAGTCCGCGAACGCAGATGGCTGCTCTCCTATAGAGTTCGAAAGGGAAGGTTTGGAGGAGCAGACTCGCCTCGCCTTCCAGATGCTGTCGAAGGTTTGTTTCTTTTTATCTATATGTATTATATATATATATATATATATATTTTTTTTTTTTACTCTATGTCCAAAAGGATATTTGACTTAGAGTGGTCTTATCATGTTATAGGCCCTCTTCTGCCAATACCAGCTTCGAAGTCGGGTCTCAGGGCATGCCGAGGGTCTCGAGAAGAGGCTGATGGAGCTCTCTGAGGAGCAAGAGAGGATCGCCGAGGAGAAGCGTGACTATGCTGCTGAGAAGTCAGCCCTACTTGTGGAGCGGGACTCAGCTCGTGCGTTGGCTGCCGGGGCTCAGGCGCAACTTTATCGGGCTTTGGATCATCAAGCCCGGCTCGAGATCTCGAAGGCTTCCCTTGAATCGAAGTTGGCTGTCACTGAGGCACAAATAGGGGAGCTCGAGACCCGCCATGCGACCTTGGACTTCTCCTCGTTGATTGATTTCGCCGAGTTCAAACCTTATAAGGAACTCTTTTACCAGGAGGGGGGGCTCTGCTGTGGTCGAGGCCATCAAGGAGAAGATGCCCGATCTCGACCTTTCCTTTCTTGAGGCAGATGATGAGGCGGAGACTGAGGGAGAGAAGCGGGTTGAGGCCGGAGAGGATGCTGCGAAGACGGCTGCTTCCGAGGTCGAAAAGGAAGTAGATGACCCTTTGTAGGCTTCTTTATATTTTTTGTAAAAGCTTTACGGACAAGTTTCAGACATTGACTGGTGTTTTTGTATATGTCCTTTTTTAAATGGGAACTTCGTATGACGTCCATATCTGGTTGCTTTTGTGACGTTGCGACGGGATTGCAAATAGCTTTAGTTTTCTTCTAAAGATTAATCCTAAAATTAAACTAAAAAAGATTAAATGTTAAGCGTGAGTCCTGCTTATTCAGGTTTGTCTATATTTTATCTTCCTGACTTCGCTTTAAAAAATAGAAATGGGGAGGACCCCTGGATTTCGGATTTCTTGGCTGGTGAGATTGGCTTCGAGGTCGGCGCCTTTTTTACTTTTGTGGGTCGGGAACCCTGTGCTTCGGGTTCTGTTAGTTACTCCGACGCTCAAGTCAGTAAAAAAACCCTTTTACAAAATATTAAGAATTTTGAAAAAATAAAGAGCGGATACATTACTCTTTATTCGTGAGATTGACCTCGGGGTCCGCGCCTTCTTGACTTTTGCGGGCCGGGAACCCTGTGCTTCGGGTTCTGTTAGTTACTCCGACGCTCAAGTCAGTAAACAAACCCTTTTACAAAATATTAAGAATTTTGAAAAAATAAAGAGCGGATACATTACTCTTTATTCGTGAGATTGACCTCGGGGTCCGCACCTTTTTGACTTTTGTGGGTCGGGAACCTTGTGCTTCAGGTTCTGTTAGTTACTCCGACGCTCAAGTCAGTAAACAAACCCTTTTACAAAATATTAAGAATTTTGAAAAAATAAAGAGCGGATACATTACTCTTTATTCGTGAGATTGACCTCGGGGTCTGCGCCTTCTTGACTTTTGCGGGTTGGGAACCCTGTGCTTCGGGTTCTGTTAGTTACTCCGACGCTCAATTCAGTAAACAAACCCTTTTACAAAATATTAAAAAAAAAGGAACGGAAGGTCGAAGAGTTTAGTAATGATACAGTTTCAAGTGGATAGCGTTCCAGCCATTGGCTATTGAACGTCCCTCTTTAGATCGAAGTTTATAAGCTCTATTCCCTATGACTTTCTCGATCTCATAGGGACCTTCCCAATTTGGGGCTAGTTTTCCTGCTCCGATTTCTTTCGTGTTCTGAAATACCTTCCGTAGCACCCAATCTCCTGTCTTGAACGTTCTTAGTCTGGTGTTCTTATCGAAGTGTCTTTTTATTTTCTGTTGGTAGGCAGATATTTTTATTGCGGTCTTGTCTCTGAGTTTGTCTATGGTGTCGAGGTTGACTTCGAGGTTGGAGTCGTTGGTTCTACCTGACCAATGAGTTCTTGATGACCCTATCTCTGCTTCTGCTGGGAGGACCGCTTCCGAACCATATGTAAGGGCGTATGGCGTTTCCCCCGTAGCGGTTCATGCGGTGGTCCAGTAAGACCAAAGGACTTCTCGGAGCTGTTCGACCCATTGTCCCTTGTGTTCGGGCAGTCTCTTCTTCAAGGTATTCAATATTGTTTTGTTGGTAGCTTCAGCCTGACCGTTCGAGGCCGGGTGTCTTGGTGTGGAGAAAGAGAGTTTGACATTCCAATGGCGACAAAAGTCTTGGAATTTTGAACTTAATTATAAATTGGGAGCCATTGTCGGTGACTATTTTATTAGGGACTCTGAACCTGCAAATAACATATTTCCATAAAAAATTACATACCTCGGTATCCCTTATTCGTGCGAAGGCCTCTGCCTCGGCCCATTTGGTGAAGTAATCTGTTACGACCAAAATGAAGCATTTCTGATTTGATCCCTTCGGTAACGGTCCCACAATATCCATTCCCCATTTCATGAATGACTAAGGTATGGATGCGGTATGTAAGGGTTCTGGTGGCATATGATTTGTTTGGGCAAACCTTTGACACCTGTCACATTTTTTGGCATAGTTTTTGGCGTCTTCTCTCATGGTTAGCCAGTAAAAGCCGGCTGTCAATGCTCGGTTAGCCAGGCTTCTGTGTCCTGAATGGTTTCCGCATTCACCATCATGGAGCTCGGTTAGAATATACTTTGCTTGGATCGGGCTTACACATTTCAAGTATGGTCCTGAAAATGACTTTCTGTATAAGGATCCGGAGATCATGGCGAATTTCAAAGCTTTTGCTTGTATCCGTCTTGCTTTGGTAGTCTCTTCGGGTAGTTCATTTTCTGTCAGGAATCTGCACAAAGGGGTCATCTAGTTTACCTTGACGTCTATTGGGAGGACTTCAGGGTTGTTACCTTTCCATACGGCGGGCCATTTGGCGTATAGGATTTGGATGTTTTTATCCTGGTTTGTTTGTATGGCTGATCCCAGATTGGCTAACGCGTCAGCGTGGCGGTTTTCCTCTCTGGTGATGTGTTGTGCTTCGATTTTTTCGAACTTGGTTACCGCTTATTTTGCAACCGCGAGGTATGATACCATCCTTGGATCTTTTGCCTGAAATTCTCCTTCGAACTGATTTATTATCAATTGCGAATCGCTCATGACTCGAAGTTTTTTGGCCCCTATGTCGGCTGCCAAATTTAATCCTGCTATGAAGGCCTCATATTCAGCTTCGTTGTTGGTGGTTTTGAATCCACATCGAATAGATCTTTCTGTGATTATTCCTTCTGGATCAGTTAGTACTAAGCCCATTCCACTCCCCTTCGAAGTGTTGGATCCATCGACTTGGAGGGTCCAGTACTTAGAATCGTTATCTTCGAGGTTCGTTAATACTCTTCCTTTTGGATCATAGGAGAAGTCTGCAATGAAATCTGATAGGACTTGTGATTTAATTGACGTTCGTAGAACGAAGTCAATATCGTACTCCCCGAGTTCGATGGCCCATTTTGATAATCTCCCCGCGAGGTCTGGTTTTCTTAATATTGCTTTTAAGGGGAATTCTGTGACCACCTTTATTGAACGGCTTTGAAAGTAGGGTTTCATTTTCCTGGAAGTCATTACAAGTGCTAAGGCCAACTTTTCGAGCTGTGGGTATCTGGTTTCAGCATCTAGCAGCGATCGGCTGGCGTAGTATACGGGGTGTTGTCTCCCCTCATCTTCTCTAATAAGTATTGCACTGATAGAGTTAGTAGAAACAAATAAATAAAAAAGTAGTACCTCTCCGTCGATTGGTTTGGATAGAAGAGGTGGACTTGCGAGGTATTCCTTAAGGTCTTCGAGGGCTTTTGCGCACTCCGGAGTCCATTCGAAGTCTTTGTTTTTTCGTAAAGTCTGAAAAAATGCTTGGCTTTTTTCTGAATATTTAGATATGAAGCGGCTAAGGGCTGCTAACCGACCAGTCAGTTTTTGGACGTCTTTAGGGTTTTTGGGATGTTAGATGTTCCGGACTGCCCTAATCTGGCTGGGGTCTGCTTCGACTCCTCTTTTTGTTACTAGGTATCCCAGGAATTTTCCAGAGGTTACTCCAAAAGTGCATTTGGTGGGGTTCAACTTCATGTTGTATCGTCGTAGGACTTCGAAGGTTCATCGTAGATGCATGACATGGTCTTGAGCCCGTACTGACTTGACTAACATGTCATCGATATATACTTCCATTATTATCCCGATGAGTTCTTCGAACATTCGATTTACCAATCTTTGGTATGTCGCTCCTGCATTTTTTAGTCCAAAAGGCATAACTTTATAACAGAACATACCTCGATGTGTGATAAATGCTGTTTTTTCTTGGTCTTTGCAGTGCATTAATATTTGATTGTATCCTGAGAATGCGTCCATGAAGCTCATGAGTTCGTGGCCTGCCGTTGCATCAACTAGTGCGTCTATGTGCGGTAGGGGGAA
This sequence comes from Perilla frutescens, assembly GCA_026008535.1. NCBI lineage: Eukaryota > Viridiplantae > Streptophyta > Magnoliopsida > Lamiales > Lamiaceae > Perilla > Perilla frutescens. The sequence goes on from BRKX01000012.1 coordinate 40,625,602, forward strand.
AGAATCTTTAGGACACGCCTGATTGAGGTCGGTGAAGTCTATGCATAAGCGGTTCTTTCCGTTCTTCTTTTTTACCACTACAACGTTGGCTAACCATTCGGGGTAATGAACCTCGCGGATATGTCCATTCTTCAATAGTTTGTCGACTTTCTCGTCCACGATTTTGTTCCTTTCCGGGGCGAACTTGCGCCTTTTTTGTTTGATTGGGGTTTTTTCCGGATCTACCTGCAATTTATGAGTTATAATGGAGGGGTCGATATCTGTCATATCTTCGAACGACCATGCAAAGCAGTCGTAATGTTCTTTGAGGAATTCGATCAATTGCTCCCTGATGTTTGAGGTTAATCTGGACCCGATGGATACTTTATGATCTGGGTGTTCGGGATAGATCTGTATTTCGTCGAGATCTTCAACTTTTGGTTCTTCGTAACTTCGATCTTCAGCGCTTGATGAGGTTGAGCTGACCTCTATCTGGTTCACCTCGATGAATACTTTTTGTTTGAATGTAGTGATGTAGCATTCTCTTGACGAGATCTGTTCTCCTCGTACTGATCGGACTCCCCATGAGGTAGTGAACTTCATGATTTGGTGATATGTTGAGGGTACTGCTCGAAGTTCGTGGATCCAGGGTCGTCCCATAATCACGTTGTACGCTGAAGGTGCATCTATTACCTGAAATTTTGTGAGGAGATTGAGCCCTTCGATGTAAGTGGGAAGCGTGATTTCTCCTATGGTTGTTTTGTGTTCTCTGCTGAAGCCGATCAATGTTGTAGATCTCTTCACGATGTCTGCTTCTTTCACCTGCATTCCTTTTAAAGTGCTAAGGAAGATCACGTTAGAGAAACTCCCGTTATCGATTAGACTTCGTTTGATTAGACAGTTCGATATCAAAAGAGAAATAACTAGTGCATCGTGGTGTGGGAGTGAGAGTTCAAATATTTCACTACTGGAGAAGCTGATGGTTGCCTGATCATCAGGTTTTGCTTCTTTAGGTACGTTCGTTGTATACTTAAGGGACCGGCAATGCCTCTTCGCCGATGATTGAGAGATGCCACTGATCTCCGAGCCCCCGGTTATGCAATTTAGCGTTCGATCGATTCTCGGGGGTTCGATAGGCTGGGTTCCCGTATGATTGTCTCTTCTATTCCAACTTTCTTTTCCTTTTGAGGTTAGGAGGTCGGCTAAGAGACCTCTTTTGAGGAGCTCGATCACCTCAAGTCTAAGTGCGATGCAGTCATCTGTTCTATACCCATGGTCGTTGTGGAAATCGCAAAATTTATTCCTGTCTTGCGGGTTGTCAGGTGTTCTCATCTTCAGAGGCCATTTGACGTTTTGGCTGAGCCCCTTCAACGTATTTACGGCTTCTGAAGGTGTTATGAAGAGATTATATTCAGGTAGCCTTCTGTCCGGGCGTTCGGGTAGCCTTCTATCTCGGGGATCGAATATGAGGTTACGAGGATATGGATCTACTCGATATCTCTCATTTCTAGTGTGAGGCCTGTGTTCCTTGCGAGGTTGATCATTTCGGGGTCTAAATTTGGATGAGTTTGCTTCGTCTTCTTCCCATTTGATCTGTGTCCATGCTTTGGCGAGGACATCTTCCATTTTCTTGCACGGATATTTTGTTAATTCTTTGTACAGATTTGAATTCCTTTTTAAGCCTTTTCTGAAGGCCGATACGGCGGTATCGACATTGCATCCCAGGATCGATATTTTTTCTCTGTTGAATCACCCTACAAAGCTTCGTAAGGTTTCCTCTGGTTTTTGGGTCACAGTGTAGAGATCGTCGGCATGTTTCTCGATCTTCCAGCTACTAGCGAACTGCTCAATGAACAGGTCGTTGAGTTGAGCGAAGGTGGAGATCGATGAGTTTGGTAGACTTGTAAACCATTGAAGTGCCGGTCCGGATAGGCTACTTCAGAACCCCTTACACATCCCGGCTTCCCTACTTTGGCGCGGGATTGAAGTGGTGAACATTCTTTGTTTATATTGCGCTATGTGGTCATCAGGGTCGGTAGTGCCATCAAACGATTTCATAGATGGGAAGGTAAATTTTTAAGGCATCTCCATAAGGCTGATTTCCTTTGTAAAGGGTGAATCTGCGAAGCTCGTCGGGGCTGTTTTACGAATGGGGGTGGGAACTCCAGGGATTCGTGTGAGCATTTCTTCCAACCGCTTCAGTTTGTTCTCAACCTCGATTTCGGGTTGGATTTTGATGTATTCGAACCCTGGAAAAGGTCCAAGATATGGATCGTTGGCATCTTCTTTGTTATGTTGTCCTTCGCTAGTTCCTGCAACATTTTGGTTAGCCTTTTCGTTAGCAGAATTTAAAAGTACCTGTTCGCGTAGTTGACTAGCTTTTCGAGTTCGAGGGGGTTGTCGATGAAAACCGTTAGGGAATTGATTTGATGAACTAAATGTTTCCATTCGAGCTTTGAGAACTGAGTTTTCTGTTCGAATGGCTGCGAGTTCTACAACAGTGGTGTCGAGTCGTTGTTGGATCGCTTGCAGCACTTGGGCAATGTCTCCGTTTCCTCCTGCGGGAGGGGTTATTGAAGGTAAATCCCTTCAATTGTCTTGAGGATTCAAGGTCGTATTGCTTCGGCCCCCGACTGTCATCTTGGATATGGTTGGTCAGAGCCCCATAGTGGGTGCCAAATTGTAGTCGGTCGATTTCTACAATTAAATTTGATATATTGTTCGAGCTCTGGCAACCTATTAGATTTTTCGAGGCAGAAGAAGGAAGTTAACAAAAAATGAGATTTAACACGTATATGGAGAATCAAAAATATTACTAGCTTGATTGTTCCAAATTCCAATGCCCTTGCTTCACTCCTTAACCCTACCTATATAGCTGGAACTGTTAACCACTATTCCTAAAAATAAGGGATTCTCTCTTATTTCCAGGGATAAACACTTATCCCTACCAGGGTTTTGACCGAGTCTCGTCTATCTTAAAACGTCCCCTTTTTGACTTAGTCTCCTAGCTGCGAGCTCTACCATAGCTTTGGTCTTTATCCCCCGTTTGTCATCAATACTCAAGACCTCTAATTGTTGGGCTTCGACATGCATTTATTAGGCCCCAAGACCCTTGAATGGTGTGGGCCTTGTATATTGGGTTTTGATAAAAATAGACCTCTACAAGAACCGAGAACCAATCTCAGCCACAATTTTGCCTATTTGGACGGCCAAGATCTATTCCAAAATTAAAAAAAATGCGGTGTCATAATTGTAATAACGTCCAACTTCGCTGCCCCTGAATTCTAGTAAGGCTAAAATCGGAAATTTCAATGTATATGTGATTCACGCGTGTATTTTTCAATTTAGGATTTTAGCATTGTCATTTCCTATTTTAGCACTGTCATGATTTATTTTAGCACTAACATGACCCTTGTTTAGCATGACAAGAAACTCTCAAACCAGCTTTCTTTTTGTGAAGTACAATTTCGCCGTCAACTCCACTTCGTTTCTAGCCACCCTCTGTCGTCGTTATACATATATCATCATTATGAAGACATTGGGATCTGCAAAAAAAAAAAGAAAAATATTGGACATTGCCACATTAGGTTTCGGTTAGAGTTTTGCAACTTTTTGCGATTGTATTTTGATTTTTTTTTCCAATTCTACAATCTTCAAAAAAAAAAGATTGGGTTTAGATTTGAGTTCTGAAATATTTTGCGAGTACTTTTTAAACAGAAACTTTAATTTGTATGTATAATTTATTGCTCTTTAATTTGCTTGTCTTTTATTTATTTCAATATAGTATTTACGCCATTTATTTTTCTCAAGCATGATGAATGCAATAAAAAAAAGGTAATTGTACTTGAAACAATGCAAAAAAATGGTGCTACACTTGATAATTTTGAATGAGATACAATAATATAGATCAAATCACGACAACTTAGCGATCGTGATAAGTTGATTTGTAAACATAATATTTTAGCACTGTCATGACTTATTTTAGCACTGTTATGACTTATTTTAGCACTAACATGACCCTTGTTTAGCGTTTTTTTTAGCACTGTCATGACCTTTTAACATTGTCATCAAACAAATTAATTATATTTGGATTTCTATTTTAACGTTGTCATGGCCTTTTTTAATATTGTCATGACTTATTTTAGCACTAACATTGTCATGACTTATTTTAGCACTGTTATGGTCTTTTTTAGCACTGTCATGACTTATTTTAGCACTAACATGACCCTTGTTTAGCATGACAATTGTTTAGAATCCTATACTAATCAATAAACCAATCTTACTAACATATTCAGAAAAATGAAATTCCACCATTTTTTCTCACTTCATTTGCTATCTTCTGCTTCCACAATTTAAAGTCAACGTCATCTCTTAACAATGTTTTTTTTCTTTTCTTTCTTTTGCGAAAAGTCACAATAAACTCAATGAAGCTGCCCACTTAATGTATAAACGGGGATCATCATCATGTAAACTTATAAGGTTGAATTCTTGAGGGCAATGAGACATGAAAAATGTATAAATTGATAATCATATTATGTGTGTGCAGACATTGTCACACACATATACTTAGGTGATTAAGATTTACCCACAAATCCCACAATTTTGTGTGATGGACATATACCCTGCAATCTAAATTTTAATTCTTCTATATTTTATTAATTTCGTATGCTAATTACACAAATATCATGTAAGGAATTTTTTTTATTTTATTTTTTTAGAATTAGAGACTGATTATTTGCTAATTGGAATTCAATGTTGTTTTTATAATTATTATTTAAATTTTTGTTATCAAGTTACAAAGAGAAATATGAGTGATTTACATAATTGTTTCTAACAATAATATTCATTCGTTATTTAAAATTTGAAATCATAAGTAGTTGATGAAGGATGAGTTGAGATTCATTTAACTTGTGTCATAAATCTGTTGGCTACAAGAAAAATTTATTTGTAATTACAATTAGATGCCATAGTTTCATTGACAGTAGATAAAACAGTTCACAGTAATGCTAAACTAGGTTACACTAGTGCTAAAATAGTCCACAGTAGTGCTAAAGTACTGATAGTGAAAAATTGAAAATAACAGCTTAATCAGCTTCGTTAACCTAAGTGCTAAAATAGTTCACAGTAGTGCTAAAATAGGTTACAACAGTGCTAAAATATATCACAGTAGTGCTAAAGTACATGACAGTGCTAAAATAGGTTACAACAATGCTAAAATAAATCACACACAAAATGGCGACCATATTTGGGTGCAAATAATTTGGATCCCACGCCTATCAACAATTGCTACAATAATGACCTTGGTTTTGAGGTTAATTATTATTATTATTATTATTATTATTATTATACTAGCATTTAATTTGTTGCTAGTATTTCTTCCAAGCAATTTCTTGGAAGATATATGGTAATTAATTAAGATGAATTGATCAAGCACTGTTGTCGCGGCTCCTCCAGGCGCAAGCTCACGGAGCATTGGAACCACCTGCAACATATTAGGGCGCTTGGAGGGGAAGTCGTCGACGCACTGCAACGTAATCTCCAAATACCTCACCATCTTCTTCACTTGCTCACGAACTTCTTCTTCTTCTTCTTCTTCTTCTTCTTCTTCTTCTTCTTCTTCTTCTTCTTCTTCTTCTTCTTCTTCATCATCATCATCTTTATTCACACTCCCACACAACAACTGCCCATCTATAACCTCCATCCATTTCCCTTCTCTCACATTCATCTTCACCCACCCCACCAAATTCGTGTCCTCGAAATCCTCCTTATCCATCGGCCTCTTCCCCGTCAGCAGCTCCAACAGAATCACTCCAAACGAGTACACATCTCCTTTCACCATGCACCGGAAGCTCTGATAATACTCCGGCGATACGTACCCCGGTGAAGGAAAGAGATGAAGTAAATGAAAGAGATTGCAAAGCAAAGAAAGATCGGGCGAAGAAATTGAACGTAAATAGAAAACAATTCATAAATTACAAAACTAACCCCAGTTTACTAATATTACAATAATGCCATCGAAAATTTGAATCTTGGATATATATCTTGGCCGTTCAAAAAAGGAAGATCAATGAATTTGATTGGTTCTCAGTTCTCACAAGGGGATGTGGTTCTCATATGATCCCATCCCTCTCTCTCTCTCTCTATATATATATATATATATATATATATATATATTTCAAAGCTAGTTTTTATTTTATTTTCAATTACTATTTATTTTTGTTTTGAAAAAATTAAATTAATTGTCGAGCGCAATACACGAGCCTACACGTTAGCGACAGACGAGTGCATTGCGCGAGTCGCCGAATTTCATAAAAAAAATTAATTCACTTTAATTTTAGGGTTCATTAAATTAATTTTAGGGTATATATTTATATTTATTTTTAAAAAATTAAATTAATTTATTTCAATTTTAGGATTCACTAATTATATTTTAATTTAGAGTATATAATTTTGGGGAAAAAAACAAATAAAAAACTAAAAAATAAAATAAAATAAAAATTGAAAAAATAATAAAAAAATAACAATGTCTGGCGCGTGTACCCCACGTGCCGCGTGTAGGGTCCATGTGCCTACAAGTGTTGACTTCTTTTTTTTATTGATATTTGTTATTAGATTTTGGTCTGATGAGCTCAAATTCATAGACCACATGCATAAGAGAGTGCATCTTTTATATATGAATATATACATACATATATAATAATTTGATTAATTTATTAATATTTGCGTGTTTATTTAAAGTCACATTTATTTAGAATTGTTGAGATTATTAGATTTCATGATTTGGAGCATCATTAAAGTCCCGATAAACACATGCAGCTAAACAAAACCACAAGCAATTAATAGATAAAGGAAAGTAAAGCAATAATGCCAATTACTAAAACCAAACTCCTTAAATGGGAGGAGCCCACAATTTCCCATTTGACCAAAACAAGTCAATATTCGAAAATGCATGCCATCTCACTGTATCTTGGCTTGGTAGCTTTCTATATTATAACTAGTAAATTCTGATTTCACATTATACATAATGTGATGAACTAGTATTTACATATGAATATGCGTATAAACTTATATTAATTAAGTATAACAGTGAATTCTGATTTTACATCAATAACGTTAGCTCGCAAGCCATGCATGAGAAATAAATCGCATTAAGAAAATCGACATGACATGCAAAATCTATAAAATATTAGTCAAATATAATAGTTCAGCTTAATTGATTTATTTGACCACACTAATGGGTACCATAACCATTTTTTTTAATAAGTAACTAATATTGATTTTCAATGTATAGAGATTTGAGTCTAATAATTTCCTAATTAATCTCTTAAAACACTTTGAGATGCAATCCTTGTGTTGATAATTATGATTAACCAAAGATAATTAAAGCATATGTTTCAATAATTGCTTTATTAACTTTAAAGTTAGAGGATATGAATGACGGCTTCATGAATTGAAGTGATTTAAGATGAACAACAATTAATTAATATTGTGAATTATAACTAATTAAGTCATGTTCAAGCATGAACATTATATTAATCATATCGATATTATAGACAATTAAGGATTGCTAATGACATTTTTGTTGTCCTTAAAAGTAATTTTGATTTGAAGTCCCCCAAACATAATATTTGATTTCTAATCATATATAGTCTTTTAAATATATATCCACGTACGAATCCTCCTTAGTAGTAACAAAACAACATTAATTAGGGGCCAAAGCTAACCTCAAAATTCTCAAAATGTCCCAAAAAGGTTTTGTAAGATAACAACATCTAGTATTGTCATGTAATGGCCCACTCGTGCCGATCACGTGCTACAACCCAACAAACATGCCATAATCTGTCCATACAAAAATATACAAAATTCATTTAATGCCACTTCTAAAGTTCGTACCATGTTAGTTATCACCATTCTATATATCTCACGTATTGCTTCAATGTTCTATTTTCAGGAGTTTTGATTGTATAGCCTCATCATTCTATTTTCAAATTTTTTGTTATATAGTATGTATTTACTTTATTTATATATTTATATATGGGTATATTTAATTATGACGCCATGCATCCTTAATTTATAATAATATGATATGCAACGGGAGATGTTATATGCCTTATAAATTAGATTATATATATTACCAAACTTATTTCATTATCTTTTAGAGTTACGGCTTTTTGAATGAATTTGCAATTTAGATATTATTTTTAAAATGTTGCAGTAATAATCAAACATTTTGATTTTAGCGAATTCGACACAATTAATTTTTTTCGATGATATTAGAATTACGATGTGATCTTATTTTCTCCACGTGTACATATTAATTCAATTTTGCTGGAGGTGTCGAATATGAAGGTTTTTATCACATAACCTTAGTTTTTCAACAGTGAAATTTTTTAAATTACAAGTCTACAAATCAAAGTGTTGAATTATTAGTATAACATTATAAAAACCATCTTTAAATTACAAATGCGTTCAAAGGTGGTGAATTTTTGAACAGTTAATTTTTATCATTTACTAATACTAGCTAGTATTTAAACTAAGAGTAGTGCAATACGTTAATAAATACCCCAACTCCAAACCAAGGTCATCTCCCTATACTGGAAAATTTTCTAATATAATTCACCTCTGCTCTAACATTTCTGGTTTCTCTCTCTAGATACATTTTTCTCCCACTATGTCTACTACATTCACACCGTCGCCTCCATATTCCGCCGCCGCCTCCTCCTCCTCCTCCTCCATTATGATAGTAGTTATCATCATCGCTTCCGCGGTTATCATCTCCGCCTCTATCTACCTCCTCCTTCGAGTAGTCTCCAAACGCTTCCGCCGCTCCTTCTCCACCACAGCCGACGACGTCGTGTCGCGGCGCGGCGGCGGCGCCTCCTCTAACCACGTGACTTCCAACGACCTGCTCGACTCCCTCCCGCTCTTCACCTTCCGCTCCGTCGTGCGGAACCTCAACGGCGGCGGCGGCGACTGCGCCGTGTGCCTGTCGAAGTTCGAGCCGCACGATCAACTCCGCCTGCTGCCGCTCTGCTGCCACGCATTCCACGCAGCGTGTATCGACAAGTGGATCGTCTCCAATCAGACGTGCCCGCTCTGCAGGTCCACCGTGTTGCCGTCCGGCTCCGACGCACTCGATAAAATCCTCTCCGCCGGCAATGCGAACAGCGGCAGCTTCCGAGACGGAAACGGCGGCGGAAGCTTTCGGATTGAGCTCGGCAGCATCAGTAACCGCCGCGGCGGAGCGGCGGAGGAGGAAGGAGCGCGGCGAACGTACTCGCTAGGCTCGTTGGAATACATTGTGGACGATTGTGTATGCGAGGTTGCGGTAGGGTACACGAGTCATCGGAGAGGATTTTCCGAGAAGGAGTCGTCGGAGGCGGCGGAGGAGGAGGATCGAGGAAGGAGGAACTGGGTGAGAGAATACGTGGCGTCAATTTCGTCGCGGACGATGTCGTTTAGGAGCTCCGGGAGGTTCTTCTCCGGCCGCAGCGTGGTGCCGGAGGATTTGGAGGCGAATCGGGCGGGAGAGGAAATTAGTGAAATATTTCGGTGGATTTCTGGAATTTAATTAATTAATTGTTTATAATATATTCGATCTTCAACATTAATTATTTAGGATAATTTCATTGTCTCTCATGCATGTTAATTGTTAAGTAACAATTTTAAGAGAGTGAAAATAAGGCAAAGAAAAACTGTTAATTGCAGTAGCATTATTAATCACTAGTCCAATTTTTCTCTATACACATTCTCCATACATTTATTGACATCATTACAATATAGTATATGATATTGAATGAACTAGTGCATTAATTAAACACGAAAATGCATGTAAGAAAAAATATTATACCGACTTTTAATAAGTTAATTAATTATGAGAAATTGAGAATGCATGAACGATAACATATATAACATATTAGCAGAGAGAGTTCTTTTTTGGGAAAAAAGTTTTACAGCAAAAAGTTCCAACCACACATGCATGTACCCTTTCCCTGTTTCATCACCAAACCGCTAGTCTCGGAGTGACTGGAGGAAACTACTCGGGGTTTAAATGTTATATAATAATATTAATAATAAATCCAAATTTATTGTTTGAGTGGTAATAATAACAACAACAACAACCACTCAAACAATAAATTTGGATTTATTATTATTAGTTAATAATGAATCCATTACCATGGTTGATTATTCCATAATTAAGATTAATACTTTATAAAATAATATTTTTTATCTATAAATTTTAATTATGCTTGATTATAGTATAATAATTTGTATTTTTATTCTTTACCATTAATATTATTCAAATAATGAATTTGATACTCTGTATATAGATTTCGCATTGATTCTTTATAATGCGGACATCTACATGCATATATGATATATGGATGTGATGTATACCTAATTAATCAAAGAGTAATGCTATTTGGCCACACATGTGGCCAACCATGATTTTTAATTAAAGTAAGATTTTAATTTTTGGTAAGTAATTAAATAAGATTTTAATCATTAGTTAATGTTTATTTACTTTTATAACCTTGACTCATTTAAGAAAGAAGTTGACTTATTATATTAAAATTGAAAGTTCTCTTATATCTTTATTTTTACATTTTTTAATTATATTTTAAAATGTTGAATCATATAATAAACAAGTTTATAAAAATAAACTATATTTTTCAATTTATTTTTGTTTTCTTATATTTTATTTTATTTTAAAATTTAAAATCACATAATAATCAACTTTAGTAAAAAAAATATTAATTAAATATATTGCTGAATTTATTTTCATTTTGTTATATTTTTTATTTGAAAAATTGAACCACATAATAACCAAATTAATTAATACAACATATTAAATAATTTATTATATAAAATAATTTTGAATATTTAGTAAAATGAGTGTAAATTATATTGTTGAAATGACAAAATAAAAATAAAATTTTGAACTTGTTAAAAGGAGTATAAAATTTTTATGAGGAGCGGTGATCATGGTTAGTTGGTTACTATGACTTTGCATTTAAGGGTGTGCAAATGGTTGGTTTGGTGCAAAATTGAACTAAACCAATAAAATCATAAACCAAAAGTCTTAAAAATAAAAATAAAACCAACTAAAGTAATTGATATGACCGAACCTAACCAAACCATAATTTTCTTTGGTTGTTTTTGTTTTAACTGAATGTAATTTTTTTTTCTAAATAATTACATCTAAAGCTAGAAAAATAATATTGAAACTTAATAAATAACAAACGTTCATCAAATAAACAATAAAAAATTATTCTTTAATTCAATCACGTACATGATCAACTTATCATGTCATACTTACACTTAATATTTAATAGTCAAATACACAAAAAATATCACAAATAATTTACGTTGCATTTTGCCCTAATTTACTAATGAGTGTATAATTTTATTTTGTATCTTTTAAATTTGTGTAATATTAAAATTATAAATTAAAAATTAAAAAAATATAATTTATATACATTGGTTAGTTCGGTTTTAATCGAAATATTTTTTATTAAAATCGAAAACGAACTATACTATATTTTGGTTATAATATTCAAAACTGAACCAAAATGAAAGATAAAATCACAAAAGCAACCAAAGCAAATAACTCGATCCAGTTTGATTTTTGGGTTTTCGTTCAGCTTTCCACACCTCTATGTATTGATGCCAATCATTTTTTTAAGGAGAAGCGCTGATTAATTTTTTATTCAAAATTATCAACCATGTGTATTTTTTTCTCTCTTTTTCATATTTAATTTAATATTTTAAGTTTTTCTTATAATTGAATTAAATAAAAATAAATGCACCCAAATTAAGGCAATTGTGTATATGATATATTATATTTATAATTTTCGATAATTAACAAAATAAATTTAGTTGATTAGCACATAATTTTCAAATGAAATTCTTGTTTATTTTGGTAGAGATTAGTTTAATTTTTAAATTTTATTAGAGATTTTAAAAAAAAAAAAAGTCATTGTCCGATAATATATTTGTAGAGATTTTTATGTACATTTCAAAGTTTTCAAAATAATAAGACAAACTTTTTTCTAAAATTAACTACAAGGGTGTAAGTGTAAACATACATCAATCAATAATTATAATCTTAATTAACAATTTACTATAAGTTGAAATTTTTCCTTAATTAAATATTATGGCTAGCCACACTATGGCCAAGCAGCATTATCCTTAATCAAATATAAGTATTACGTACATTATTTAATTTCTATATATATAAGTATTAGTGAGTGTATTTACACTAATAATATAAAGTAATTAATAGCTGCGCGCGCATTAGTCCGCAACAACAACTAGAGTTCATATTTTGTTGGAGGCAAAATAAAGTTTACTGATTAAACAAGAAAATTGAAAGGTACAGATATATAATACCACATAAGCAGCTAGATTTCATATTGATTTTGTTTGTTATGAGAAAAACACTTGATTCCCTTCAAACCATAACAACCCATCGACCGATCAAAATGCCAATCATGTTGTTAACAATTTTATTTTCTTCCAAATTATTGGAAAGTCTCAATAAATTAAGATTAATAATTGGTGTTATTTATATTTGAATTCAAGCACAACTAAATTATCATTATAATTATAAATATGTTTCTGAATATGAATAAGACATTATTTTATTGATCTTAACTAAGATTACAGAACTCGCTAGGCGCTAGTCAAATGATCGTGGCCCGTGGGCAGTTGAAATACTCTATTGCATATTTAATTTGGTGTTACATTCCTTATTGCACACTCGAATTTTGTAATGTTTTTTTTTATTTTTTATTTAAATTTCTTATAATTTAGTTTAATTTTACACTTATTATTTAGGGTTAATTGCCAAATAAATCACCATGTTTCCATCATTTTGCAAATTAGACACCACATTTAAATCTAGTCAATTACAACACCACATTTTAATTTATATGGGATTAAACATCCCCAAATTTTCCGGTGAGTTAAGTATGACGTATTTAGCCTAAAAATCACATTGGTAGCCACGTCAACGCACACATGTAACAAACGACGCCATTTTTGTTACTTGCTCTTCCTTTTTTTGTTGAAAAAATCATTTTTATATAATTATTTATTTCTAAAATAGAAAATATATTGAGAAAACTAATAAAATCAACGTCGTTTGTTACATGTGTGTGTTGATGTGGCTGCCAACGAGAGTTTTAGACCAAATACATTATACTTAACTCGCCGGAAAAATTGGGGATGTTTAATTCCATACAAATTAAGACGTGGTGTTGTAATTGACTAAATTTAAACGTGCATGGTGTATAATTTGCAAAAAGATGTAAACGTGGTGATTTATTTGACAATTAACCCTATTATTTATGATTCATCCACCCAATTTAGAATGCATTATAATTTTTAGTATTTAATTTTTAATTTTTAGTTATTAATTGATTATTTGAAAAATTAAATACTAAAAAAAATTTATATTAAACCTTATATGGGTAGGATGAACCCTAAATAACAAGTGTAAAATTAAAGTAAAACATAATAAATTGAAATCAAAGAAAAAATTTGAAAAAAAAATGCAAAAATTGAGTATACAATATGAAATGCAACACAAAATGTGCAATAGAATGTATAGGTCGTGAAGCCTAGCTAGTGCCTGGGCATTTTTATTTTTTTATAATACATTGTCAAATAATGTTATTTATAAATTATAATATATCCCTTCAAAGTAAAAATAAAAAATATAATACATAAATCAAATTAAAATATAAACTAAACCTTGGTATAGTGGCTAAATTGTTAGCTAAACTACAAGGAGCTAATTAAAGAGCGTACCGAAATTCGCTCTAGCATCTGTGCTAATTAAGAACATTTTTATTAATTTAAAAACTTCAACTACGTACTAATATATATATATATATATATATATATATATATATATATAACCATTTTCGGCTCAGCTAGCGATCTCAACAATATTGTGACTTATTTTGTAATGTTAACGTAACACATTCCATTTTCTACCAACCTTATTCCACTCCTTACTCCTTATATTCGTGTTCACTTTATATAAAGCTTTAAAATATTTTGATTACCACATATATATATATATATATATATATATATATATATATATAAAAGTAGAAAGGTCTTTGAAATAGCCACCACTTCATTTTCTCGCCTAAATACACTCACAACATATAGTATAATTGACATCCTATATGTTATTTAATTCTATATTATGTCTATATATAATATTATAATATACATCAACACACGTATAATATAATAGGTATTTTTTAATAAATATGATATAATAGTTAATATCTACATATAATAAATACGTAGAATATATAAAATTCATGCACATATAAAAAAATAGAACCCATGTACATATAATCAATTATATATCCACATATAATACTATCTATGTTTCATTATGATTATTGTTTTAATTTTTTTATTTTGTGTCAAAATATTTGTTATTTTATATATTTTTTACTCTCTCTCTCTCTCTCTCTCAATTTTAATCCTATCCCAAACCCTGTTTTAGGAAAATATAAGTGAATAAAATTTTATGTCATATATAAAGGGTGAGTATATTAGTTCATAAAATTAATTATTAATTCTAGATAAAAAAAATAAAACAACAATCAAAACGAAACAGAAGGAGTACTAATTAGTAGTACTTAAATGTGCAATTGGTTGTAATATACATAAAACACTTGACAACGATATAATATAATATAATATAATAGACATTCACATATAACCTATATATATGATTTCATAATTCCGAAAGCCCTTTTAACAATTAGCCGATAATTATCCATGTTTTTCCATAATTAACCACCATTATGCAATTATTCATGTTTTGCAACCTTATGCATTCAATTAATATACATATAATGAATCATTTACTATATTTCACAAATGTTAAAGTCCGTCTATCTCATTTAGGCGATGAAATATTTATATTTTTTTCAATTAACCACAGTTATTATGCCTTTTGTTTAAATCCTTATTAATGCTATTTTGGATTCCCATTAATTTTTTAGGGGTGGTCCCCTATGAGATGAATTATTAATGATTATAAATACTTGCTTGATGTATCATAATTCATAATCTTTAACATTAAATTGTGTCAGTATTGTGCATTTTAGTATTGTTGTGATTCTTGAAAATTTGAATATATATATATATATATATATATATATTATTTTTTCTACTTTGATGCAGAGAAGTGCAGAATGACCTCAAATAATGAACGGGATATGTTTCTTCAAAGACTTTGAAACTGTGAGATATGGCTCTATAAAGTCAAATTCAATCCAAGTTGTCTATCATTTACTGCACATCAAAATAATGGAGAATATTTTTTTTTAGTGTATATCAAGTTAGTGAAGAAACTTTGTTTGTCATTTATTTTCTTTTGTAGTTTGAGTGTCAATTTCTTGCTTCCAAACAACAAAATAATTACAGTATATGTACATACACACACACACGCAAAAACAATTACAAATAATTATGTACAATCGCAATGAATATGATAAAATAATTGATATATAAATAGTGCGAAAAAAAATATGTTTCTTTAATTATTTATTTTCATCCCTTTCACTTAGAAGGATTTCTAAATCATCAATGGTATGCAAAATGACAAAAAAAAGAGTAATGCTATTTGTTTTTAGATTAAACAAACAAATTTTTTAATTGAAGCAAAATAATATTCTCGAATGACAACAAAAGAGAAGCAGAATATTATTTTCAAACAAACTAAAAGAAGTCACTCAAATTAATAAATAAAATTAAGAACATATTTTTGTGGTGAAAAATTAAGAACATATTTTTGTGATCTTTACCAGGATTTTTTGCATGCTACTAGCCTACTATTATTATTACACACAATATTATTCAACTTCGTAAATATCAATTCAAAATTAATTTAGGGTGACATACACGAAATGAGAAGTAAATTGCACTAAAAAGTGCGTAAACCATCATACCAAAAATTAAATTGTACCAAAAATAAAATAAAATTATGTACCACATGTTTGATTTATAAAATATTTGTAAGATTTAAACTTGAGAAGTTTGTATCATAAACACACTCATTTGAGGGGTGATAAGGTTTCGAGTATCTCAAGTCCAGCGCAACGTACAATACCTTACTGCAGTTGCCCAAGCTCTCGCTTCCTTATCCATGGCGTCTTCTTCTTTCATTACCCTAACCAAGCCGTTTACCTTCAACAAACCTAACCTCCCACATCTCTCAACTGAAAGCCCCTTTGGTTAGTCTCTCTCTCTCTTCATCCTCAATTTCTCAGTAGTTCAGGCGCCTCTTATTTTGGGGTTTCTTTTATTTTCTTTTTGACAGGTTTGCAGAGGAGCTCTCTGAGAGTCAATGCAATTGCAAAGAAATATGAGCCCACTAAGGTCTTCCATCTCTTTCCATATATATATATATATATATATATATATATATATATATACATACCAATGAGAATGTGTGTGTGTGAAACAAAATTTAGTTGCTCTTACAGTTTCTTTTTTTTCCTTTAAAGTAACAAAAATTAAAAAAAAAAAATACAATGTGGGAAAATTGTTATATTTAAGCTTTGTGAATGAAATAATTGAAAATGGGGTCTGAAAGGGTTTTGATTTTGTGTGTATAGGTGGTGCCACAAGCTGATAGAGTTTTGATTCGTCTTGAGGAGCTTCCAGAGGTATTGTTGCTTCTACATTCATGTTAGTATTTGGGATAAGCAGTTCTTGTTTTTTCTTGTATACAAGGAATCATTACATAGATTCAGTTACCATTCTTTTGAGAATTAGAGGCCTTGTTGATAAATTTGATGTAATAATACGAACACTTGCATTTCGTTTAAACTACATTGCAGTTAGTCGAAAATTGTGATCCGGATCCTATAAGTTCGTTATTGGAGTCATATTTGTTGAAGTGATGATGGATTTCTAATCATCCTTTGGAATCTTGCTGTTTGAATGCACTCTTCTTTAGCTTTTGAGTACAGTCTAGAGTTTGAACAGCTTTACGAGTGTGCAATGCATTTTCTTGGAAAAATGTGTAGAAGATCATTTGCTTAATACATGTGAGGATTAGTGATGCAATGTAGTTTCATTTGGTTGATGGATCATCTTTTTTTCTCTGAAGAAATCAGCTGGAGGAGTTTTGCTGCCCAAATCAGCTGTGAAGTTTGAGAGGTACCTCATGGGAGAGGTAAGTTAAAGCATATTAATGTCATTGTTGAGGGTTCGTTCACTCGTATGTCACGTCTCCAATCATGAATTACTTGTATTTGGGATACATCCTCTCATAATTCCGGTTTAGGTTGTCTCTCGTGGAGCTGAGGTTGAGGGCGTGCAAACTGGGAAGAAGGTAAATTTGAGAAGCTTTCATTTTGTATAGTTTCACCATTACAAGTCCTATTGCACACATTTATTCTCAAGTGCTGTGTGAAATTCCTTCTGTGCAGGTGCTTTTCTCTGATATAAATGCATACGAGGTATGTCTTTTATGACTTGTTTGACGGTTGAGTTTTATCTGTGTATTCGTGAAACCCCTCCAATCGGCTTGATTATGGATGGTCATGAGTTTTGTTAGCTCTAATGGTTCGTTAGAAAGCGTCTGCTCTGTACAAACTTGATCCAAGTAAACCATGTGAATGTGGAAGTTTGGAACTATGGTGCTGAACTTCAATCCATAAAATAATTTCACCAGCAAATTGCAGAAAGCATTAGAATCTCACTGTGAATGCTCATGGTTTACTATCAGGTCGACTTGGGAACAGACGCGAGGCATTGTTTCTGCAATGCTGGTGAGTTGCTGGCTGTGGTCGACTAGAGATCATACTCACTCTGGATCGACACAGAAGAGAGAACACAAGTCGAGACACGCGTAGCTTGCACCGAGTTCTATTAACTGCTGTAGTAACCTAGCTCATGGCAGAAATTCTGCATACATTCTCTTGGAGTCTTGGTGACTGTATGTGGTACTCTTCAATAAAAGATTTTCCTCTATCTTGATCGAGTGAACTTTTGAGAAGTGGCTCAATAAAATCATTGTTAATGTGCAGCACAAATAGCTTTGTTGGTGATTATCAAGATTTAAGGCATATCCTAGCTAAACTCATGCTAATAGGTTAGAGACTGCTTTCAATTATGGATGTCAATCCAGTTTGAAACCGGTGGGCCGGTCCGAATGGTCCGAGAGAAAAAGAGGATTAGGACATGAAAATTCTAGCTCGATGGGAATTTAGCCGGAACCAAATAGCCCTATGGAATTAGCTTGAACTTAAGTGGGTTGGCCCAAATTTTGATAGCTTATCTTTCTATATTTGTTTAAATATTGAAAGTTTTAAGTTTGACGCCGTGTCGTGGTTTAATTTATGACTACAAATATAAGTATTGAAATTTAAATAATTTATTCAATTAATTGGTAGTAAGTTATGCTATATTTAGGATAAATTTGTTAAAATTAGAAGTTTACGGGGACATCAATCACCAAATTTATACATGTTATGTACCTTTTGTGTAAATTTATTTGCCTGACAGGTTAGCCTCAACAATTTCGAATTGTATAACGATTTAATTCGAATTGACGAACTGAATAGCTCAATAACTAGATCGGACTTGATCGAAATCAAATGGAAGCTGAACTTTCTCCCCTCCACCCCCAAAAGGCAAAAGCAAAATTCCGTCACCTAGTGTAGGCAAAATTTAAGTAAAATTAAAAAAAAAAATTAAAAAATCCCGATGTGTATATTTTAATTAAGGGTTAATTGTCTTAAAAATCATGAATTTTGGATGTAGTTATAAATTTAACATGAACTTTAAAAGTAAGCAAGTAAAACACTAATTTTTTTAACTTGGGTGTTATTCAACATTCCCAAATTTTTGTAAAACAAATTAACCTCCAATTTAAGCCGCTAACTTAATTGTCTCTTCAAACCCATCATAATTCAACCATCAATTTTCGAAAAAAAATAAGAGTAAATGGATGAATCTAGCCTATTTTAGAATAAGGAATTCTTTTCTAGCCAAGTGTTTTAAAATATTCTTTGTTGACCAAAATAAAATTTTATGACTATACTATCCTTAAGGGAATTGATCTAATAAGGCACTTGTGTAGGTGTCTTATTTGATTTAGTAATAAAATTGATTTATCTTTGAATTTTCTTTAAATTTATCCTAAGTTGCCACTTGCTCGAGAAATGGTATCAGAGCCTAGGTAATTTTATTTAGGAATAATAATTTATTTATTATTAAAAGTAATATCCTAGCAGAGGAGACACCCAGAAAATATGGATCCGAACATTTGTTCGAGATGTTTTTATTTTAGAAGGTACCTTCAAATTTTGAAGGAACTGGAGAAAAGTCACAATGAGAGGCTATCCTACTAGGAAGCCCTATATGAAGAGAGATTCCTATCGGAGTCAAGCCTGGAGGAAATAGAGCAGTGTATTTCCCAAAGACAAGCTCAAATGAACTTGTTAATGGTGAATAATCTGCTACAATACGATTTAATGAACCATCAACAAAGGGCACACCAAAACCACGGTTGATGGAACAAAGAAACTACGAGATAACTCCCAGATTCAAAGAGATCGTGGCAGACACATCTAAGGTCTTGGAGGATTTACGAGAGATCCAGAAGACGGTACAAAATTACGGAAATCACACGTATGGAGTACCACAAGATGTAAGGTGAATTTCAATAAAACAAGATGAAATTCTAACCATCTTGTTAGAAATTCAAAAGAAGATCCAGACACTGGAATTAAATCAGACATGTTCTAGTAGAAGAAAACCCATCAAGTTTGGCAAAGTGAATTTCACACCAAAGGCCAAAGAAGAACCCAAGAAAAAGAAGGACGAAAGGATTTGCCAATTGCTAAGACAAATCAAAGAATGACGTCCCTCGAAAGGATAGGATTGGAAGATCTACAAGAATTGGCAGAGTCATTTGCCAATATGAAGATGGTAGATCTGAAGATGAATACAGGAGATGGGGCTTTAATCCCTCGTGGATACCATCAGGTACCCCTGGAACAACAAGTGCCGCAGGTGCCACCAGCCCAGCAGCAACAGGAAGGAGGCCCAACACAAGACGTTCTCATGAGAGCCCGCGAGGACTTTCATGTTGGAGATCAACACAGGAGAGAGAGACCCAATATGAACAATCTTACGGGAACTAGGGTGAGGAAACAGATCCCTAAGTTCCGAGATACGCCTCTCGGGAGAACGAGCCTTGATCCCATACATCCGTATGGACTCATGCTCAATATCGATGATATTGACTTCAAGGACATCGATATGATTATTGATGATTGGTCATCATCGATGAGAATAGCATCAGGAACGTTGGATCTAGAAAAGGAGGGATTCATCAAGCTGCTGGAGATGAGCTTGTTGGGTGTAGCCAAAACGTTATGGTCAAGATTTGCACCAGCAGTCAAAGAAGAAACCTTTGAGCCAGCCTCATACACGGAGATTGTGGATAGAATGGTTTTCTGGTTTAAACTCACCTTCTTGGGAGCAGACAATTTCGGAAGTGCAGATTCCGAAAAGATAAAGAATTATTCTCATGCTATTTTAAACCTGAGACTAAACAACATGGAGAAGGAGTCAATTGACCAATTCTTCAAGTTATACCACATCTACCAATGGAATTCAGATGTGGATGAAAGGGTCTGTGTAGAGATTTTCTTCACGAAGTTCACGAGTCCCTAGAAGGAAATGTTCATTAAAGAATACATTCCAGGAGATCCTGACAATGTTGGGAGGAGAATGTCTTTTGTCAAACAAAAGCTAGCTGAATGGTGCGGACAGACCATTCTGCAAAAGAATTACAAGAGGTTAAAGAGGATGAATAAATATTCCCCTCTTGACTGCACAGCCAATGATCTGCCGACCATCATTGGAGGAGAATCTCAAAGGCCACAGAAGAACAAGAAACACAGAGTTCATCCTTATGCCAAAGAAGAATTTCCAAGAAAAAGGACCTGGAAACCGAGGAGCAGATGGACCAAGTAAAAAGCCGGATTTTACAAATCTGGACAAAGAAGGGGTCCTTCCAGAGACAGGACATTATAAAGTTCATCAAGTCGAACTCCCGCGAGAAAAACTTTCAAAAGAGCTCATACAAGGACAAATGAAAGTTTTAAAGATTGCAACTGCTGGACTTGTGGTGCAAGAGGACATATTTTGATAGATTGTCCGGAAAAGAGAGAAATCAAAAGCTTCGAAGGAGCACCAGACATCAAGGAAGCGGTTTACTAGCAAGACTTGGTACAAGTCTACCAATTTGAGGATATACCCTCGGATGAGAGTATATACGAAGAAGAAGAAGTATTTAGCAACGAAAGTATTGATGGGAGATCAGACTCTGAATCAGACTCTAGCTGAGGTTTTCCATCAAGAGCAAGTGGACGAAACTAGATATTCCAGTCAAACCACTATCTCACAAAGCATGATCGACAAAATCATGAACAAGAGCCTTAATATCCAAAGATATCAAGGCTTTTCAGCATGACAGATTGATCAATTGGTCCGCAATTTTAGTCTGAAAAGCAGGAAGCACAATGTAATCTATAAGATTACCAGAAGAGAGATGTCGCTTCCTATAGAACTTACAGGGAATCAAGTTGAGCTACAACTGATTCCATATAATGAATTTCAAGAAGAGCTAGGAAGGATGAGGCCAGAGGTAAAGGATACCATATCTTGGATCCACATCGGGGCTGTCCAGATAGTGCTCAAATCCGCACTACCCGCAGGTGTTGATACACCCGTTGATATTGCAATATGCGATAAGCGTATCAGAAATCACAGAGATTCCTTGTTAGGAACTATATCGGGAAATCTCTATGCCAAGCAGATTATAGGGGTAATCTATCCAAAAATATCCTATAATCTGAAAGATAGAGATTTCAGTCGAGCCCTGACGCTGTACCAAGACTTCAAAAGAAAGGATATCAGCTACGAGGGAAATCGACCATTTTCTTTAACATATCAGGTGTCTTATGCGCTTTCCAATTCACACCACATGGATTTATTTCTAGGAAAGCAGTTCATCGAGATACCGGATGTGTTCTCAAAGGTGGCGCAGGCAATCCATCCAGACAGATCAGAAATGCCGCTACCAAGAGAGATAAACATTCGAGTGGGAGAAAAACCATTGTTAAAATACAATGAGAGTCTCAAGTTGGAAGGCAAAAGATTGTCATTCCAAGGAGATAGGATTGTGATAGAGCCATGGACTCAGTCCTCAAGGGGAAGCTTCCAAGGAGATCTCAGGTGACCAAGGCAAGTTAAAATAAAAATCAAATGCCCAGAAGGTTGGAGAGAGGTCGACACAAGATTCGACAGTACAAGATGGGAAAATAATTTCCCTTGTGACGTCCTGTACTACTTACAGCAACCAGAAGTCGGCCACTATAAGGGAACTCTCGATATAGAGGCTATGACAATGGGGGTACGAGGAAGAGCCGGAAGAGAAGCAGGAGTCCTAATCTTAGGACTTGACTTCTTAGAAAGGTTCAAGCCGTGGGAGCTGAAGGAAGATGGGATGATGATCACCTTTAACGGAAAACAACTGGTGATTATATGACTAGCCCATTCTCCATATACATCTCAGTAGGAGTGTTATACGAAGAATATAAGGCTGAATACTTTGCAACCTATATCGACTCAGGAGCAGGAATTTGTACTGCAAAAAGAGAAATTTTCCCAGAAGAATTAGAAGAGGATTTAAATCCAATTGCTGGAAGAGATTTCTCGAAAAGAGTTTTGCTCCTATCAAAATGAGTAAAGCAGTCGGAAATTTTGATTGGAGGAGCAGGAGATACACCATGGTATAAGGTGAAAACTCCACCAATCTATTTTCATGATACAGGGGCAGACATCTTGTTAGGAAACAATTTCCTACAAATGTTCAAAAAGTATACGCAGGACAATACCAATCGAAGACTGATCTTTACGACGATCTTTGACCATAAGATCATTGTCCAGCGGCTAAAAGGGGCATTCAATTGAAAAATGCCACTACAATTTCGCAGCAAGCGTGGTGATGATGGATATCTTCGACACCCAAAGATGCAGGATAAAAGAAAACTCGGAGAAGTAGTTCTGAGTTTTCATAGAGAAAAGGATCTTGAAGAACAAGAGATCCAAATCCTCAAGGCTTCTTTAATATCACATCAAGATATTAAGGAAGGAGCAAAGATATCCCTCGAAGACGTCAGACGGAAGATAGCCAGAAACTATAATGAAAATCCGCTAGCCTGGTGGGGAAAGAACCAACTCAAAGCAACCTTGAAGGTTAAGACTGGAAAAGAGTTTGAGTTCATTAGATACAAGTCTATCCTGATGAATATCAAAGATCAAAAGGATATGCGAGCAATCATCAAAGAACACCTTGATCTCAAGCTGATTGAACCAGGGAATTCGCCATACAGCAGCCCCGGATTCTTAGTAAGGAATCATGGTGAGATTAAAAGAGGTAAACCAAGGCTAGTCATTAATTACAAAGGGATTAATGACATTCTTGAGTTTGACGGATATTTTATCCCAAGTAGAGAACATCTTATTAACTGCATACGGAATGCTAGGATATTCTCTAAGTTTGATTGCAAGTCAGGTTTCTACCAGATTCGCATGGACGAGGAAAGCAAAAGGTTTACGGCCTTTTCAACACCACAAGGGCATTATGTTTGGAATGTAATGCCGATGGGGTTAGCCAACGCACCCCAAATATTTCAGAGGAAGATGGATAATCTTTTTAAAGATTATTTCTCTTTTATGTTTGTCTATATTGATGACATTCTAATTGCATCAAAAAGTATAGATGAACATCTCAAACATCTGGAGATCTTTGCAGATGTTTGTTATAAAGAGGGTCTTGTGCTGTCAGAAAAGAAGACAGTAATAGCTACCCGGAAGATGGAATTTCTGGGAATCGAGGTGGATGAATCAGGAATCATTCTGCAAAATCATATTGTAGAAAGGGTGCAGAAGTTCCCTGATGTTCTTAAAGAAAAGAAGCAATTACAGAGTTTTCTGGGAGTTGTCAATTTTGCAGGAATCTTTATAAAAAATCTTGCAAAACACAGGAAGGTGTTCAGTAACCTTCTAAAGAAGGATACCCCGTTTGTATGGACCAACGAACATCAACAAGGAATCAGACAGCTAAAGGAGATATGCAAAAATCTCCCAAAACTGGCTATACCACAAGATGATGATGAATTGATCCTCTATACAGATGCAAGTGATCATTGGTGGGCAGCCGTGCTTACAAAGATCACACCCAACGGAGAGGAGCCCTGTAGATATTGCAGTGGTCTCTTTTCAGATAGTGAGGCCATTCGATGGCATATCAATGAAAAGGAGTTCTTTGCAGTTCGGAAGGCATTTAAAAAATGGTCTCTGTTTCTCTTAGCAAAGAAGTTCACTCTAAAAGTTGATAACACACAAGATAAAGCTTTCTTGAAAAATAAAATTGAATCTAAACCTGAGAAAGCTAGACTAATAAGATGGCAAGCGGAATGTCAATATTATTTATTTGACATTATTGTGATAAAATTTCATGAAAATATTCTTACAGATTTTCTAACGAGAGATGGAAGCGATTGAGGTCGATGCCATCATGATTGCGCAGAGGCACTTCACTGAAAACATGGAGTTGCTTCAGCGTGAATGGAACGAGCTGGTTCTTCATGCTGAACAAGCAGGAAGAATGCAACAAGCAGACCAAAACAAGGTCAACGAGAGAATACGAGCATGTGTAAAGACTCAGGGGCAGCTCTGGTCAGCTATGCATGAACCCCTCCTCCGGGCCATCAACTTACCATTGATGAAAGGAAAGTTAGCAGTACCGACCTGTAAAACGGAAGCAGGGGATTCAAATAGCCCTAGCACGAGCTCTAAGCCGGTGATTTCTAAAGAAACACAGGCCCAAGAGAAAATTGAGGGTCAGGGATCACACTCTGAACCATCAAGTCAACCCAGCACCTCTGGGGTTAAAGAAGGAGAGATTAATCTTAGACCCATGACGGGTACCTCTAAGATTAATACTAACAAGTCTAAAGCTTCATCTTGGCAGGTTTATCAAGCTAACTGGGAGAAGCTCTATACTAGACAAGGAATCAATCCGTCTAAAACAAAGGTTGATATCTCTGGAAAATACCCAAGGGTGTGGATGTTACCAGGAGCCAATCCACACGAAGTCAAGCAATGGTATGACTTTGGGGCATTAGCTTCGATTCAGACCATGTCACCAGGCTTCCCAGAAATCAAGTGTCTACCAAAGTGGATACAGGAAGCCGTGCAAGAGTCCTAGGCTAACAATGATATGCTCAGCCGAGGAGATGTTCTTGAGCTATACTTCATCAGTGCTGCTCCAGAACCAGTAGGGAAAGGGAATCATGAGGCCTTTCACTACATAAGGCTTCAAAGCCCAGATTCCAGAAAATGGGGTGATATCAGAACCTCATCTGAAGAAATCCCACTAATCGCCTCCATTACAGAAGATCAAATATCGACTAGGCGAGCATGGGGATTATGGGTCTGTCTCACTGAGATGGACAAAGTCAAGTTTCCATTCAAGTTTTTCCACAATTCTGCGAATGGGTCATTCTTGTTAAATACCATGACAGAGAGAACAACGAGATTTGTTGAGGATCTGTTCGAGAAGAAAAGGTCCTTGATATGGGAGAGCAAGCTTGCTATGGGCAAAGAAACCCATCGCAAGTACTGCAACATGGCTCATTTTGGACAATGGGACAATCGAGTATGCTCGGATTGCCAGAACCAGAAGGAGCCAGAGTTCGGAAAAGGGTTCCGTCCAAGGATGGAACGAAAGCGAGCTGGGGAGGATAAGCATCTAATGCCGAAAACAAGGATGCCAAGAGCCCCACCAAAAAAGTAGCTGCTCGACAAGGGAATGTGGAGACATGTGATCACAAATCATGTAACCCAAAAGAAGAGGCCACTAGCACCAAACGACAGAAGCTGAGTGGTCCAACACAAGAGGCACATGGTGCCATTATTTGTGGGTACTTCCTCCCACAACCACTTTCACTTGAGGATAAAGAAATCGGGCCCGACCACTAATTCAAAAGAGAGTGTCGGCAGAAGGGGCCACTCACGTGAATTGCAGAGCTAAATAATGGAGTTGGTGAAGTAGAAGGATCCCCCCTCTATAAAATAAGAAACTGGAGGAAGAGAGGATCATCGAACATTTTCTTATCTTTCTTAAAAAAATTGTAATAGATATAATATTTTGAGTGTTCTTAGTTTATGAGTGTGGTGAGGATTCTAACTACCATGTGTAGCTAAACAAGTTCGTCTCCTCCCTAAAGGAGATTTACTTATTTATAATAAATGTATTATTATTCCTAAATAAAATTCAGGCTTTTGCTCATCCCTTGTGTTCATCATATATATATACTATATACCAGAAAATTACGCTACACCCCGTGTCGGAAACGAACGTGGGTTGCGCTGTGTGTTGCTGAAGGAGTTCGTTGCTGGAAACCATAGGTTGCGATCGTGTGGTTGGCAAGGCCGTAAAATCCCGATGAAAATACCCGGTAGCATTCCGGTCAAAAGGTATGAATCTGGTTTATAGTATTATGTATTTGATTTACGGAAGCATGATGGGCCTGATATGGTCGTAATGGACTATTTCCGTTTGATCCTGAAAGTGGTATACTAGGATTGAATTTTAAAGAAAGTCATTTAAGGGTATGATAGTCATTTGATGGTATGATTGGTTAGAAAAGAAGGTTTGATTCTTCTTGGCTAAAAAAGAATGTGTTATTCTGAATTGGACTATTTTCGATTTCCTCCCAAAAAATAATATCAGTGTGGCCGAATTTAACAATACCTAATTTTTTTCCTATTGATGTGAGTGCGATATTTGTCAATTTTGGCGTACTTTTGCAAAAATTAATGTTGGAGCCATGACATGCTTGAAAAGACAAGCAAGTTGTTGACTAAATTGAAGGTCAATTTGTTTTAGAAAAAAATGGAGATGTTGAATTATACCCAAGTTCAAAATTGGTGTTATGATTGCATACTTTTAAAATTTGTGTTAAACTTACACTGTGCTCAAAATTTCATGATTTTTAAGATAATTACCTTTTAACTAAATGCTATAAATAATTGAGAGTGAATTTGTTACGAATAAAAAAAGGTTGTGGTATTATTGAACTTTTTAAAAATCAAGTCAAATTTGCAAAATCGTCATGATTTATTTACCAATCAATTTTATTTATTTATTTATTTTTGTTATCATAAACTCGCATAATTTAAATTTGATTAATAATTGTTCAGACAAAAACCACTGGAATTTCTATAATAAGCACATAATTCATTCAATGCGATTTTTGTAACAAGTTAGAAACTCTTTGCATGAAAAGAAATTTATATAAAATAAGGTCAAGAATAGATAGGACGGTGTTAAACTGGCATCGAGATTTAGATTTTGTGCCTGTAAATGTAATTTTCTTTCACTGTCACTGCAAGAAGATCAAAAACTACCTTGGTAACTAGTTTTACTGCATCTAAGCTTAACATCTGCAGCCTAAAATTGTTATCAACTCAAAATACACAAGGAGATTCAAGTAGAGCTAAAACTCGAACAGTCGAAGCTCAACCATCCCTTCTTTTCGTTTTGGAGAAAACCATGCAACCACCTTCCCCGAACCAAGGAGTCTCAGAGAGTAATTCAAGCTGTAGATTAGATCTTCCAGCTGCAGCCCCTGCTTGTTAGACGACGAGCCAAGGGAAAACTTGGAATCCACCCGGAAAACAATAGGCCCAGCCACCTGCATGAGTGCAACTATCATGAATACCTAGTCCTTACTATTTGCTAAGGTATTATAGAAGCAAAATGAAGATCTAGAACTAGGAAGGTATGGAATATGGATAATTGTTTCTTTTGACAGAAATGAATTCGCTATGTGTCAACAAACAGGCATTGTTAACATCTTCAGCAATCACGCAAATTAACTCAATTCCTTCTTTGCCCTCGAGTAAAATCACAGTATGTGCTTTTTATAGACAAACAGTAAAGCTATTTTCTGAACCCATATTTCACCTCATATTCGAGTCAAAATGAGATGTGTATTATGTAACTCACCTGCTGCTGAAAAATAAGATTGAGTCTGGGAGAACACAGCTCATTTGGTGGTTGATTACTTTGTGCGCTGCTGAAAAGGTTGGCCACCTTTTTGGCAACAGCTGAAGCCGAAGAAATATCCAAGCGAGCATCTATTCTGGAAAGGTCTCCAAAATTATTTCTGAATCTCCCATGTTGGAAAGTGTAGCATAGTGAGCCGAATAAATCAGCACCAAAACGGCCTCTCCTCTTGGTCCCCGAAGAACTCTGGTTGACATCTTGTGAGCCTTCCACTCCACGTAGCCATGCCTCGCAAGTACCCCCTTGAATGCAAAAGAGAATAAAGCATCAAATAATTTGAAATTCCTGATGCAACTGCAGGGATTAATACAATATCTTGATTAGAGAACTTGAGCGATTCATCCAGCTCAGATGGGCTAACACTGTAATATGACAAACCATGCAATCACAAATAGAACTAAGAGATTTCTAAAGAAAGACATTTCAGTAAATTTGGCAACAAATCTACGTTCTTCAAGGTGTTTGGCATGACAACTGAAGAAAAAATAAATCAAAACAAAAATTGTTACATTTATGAAGAAGATAGAATAGACAGAAGTAGCACAAGCACACTCAAACCTACAAATTACCTATAATTCCAGATATTGCTGCGTGAGGATCCTTGAGACGGATATCATATGGGGGACACCAAGCCTGACCTTCTTTCGTCTCTACCGTGACATCATCTTTTGTTTCCTTTTGTCTCCAGAAGTCCTTTGACTTCTCATAAGAAAAAGCAGCTTTTGCACATAACCCAGGCAACAAGGCAACTGGAGTTTCAGTGCTAACTGAATCAACAGCCTCTGCAGTGCCACTACTTTTATGTAAGCCAAAACGGTATCGCAATCCTGAATCGGAGACAAGGGATGAACAATCCAAGGATATGGATTCAGGAACCTCCCAGTATTTTCCTTTACGGTCTATGAAAAGCTCTGGCCATGCAGCTTCAAAAGTTATATCATGATCTGGAAGCTGCAGGTGAAGACAGGATTATAAAAACAAAGGTTTGCTGATACAGAATAAAATACCACAGTGAGGCACTTAATAAATAGTTACTTTACGAGGAAAGTTAATATCTGATATATCCATCATGAAGTTTACTAACCTGTCATAACATGATAACTTCCAACCAGAACCCAAGCTCCAGGTAGGATTATAAGAATTTGACTAATATAGTAATATATAAAATGTAGTATCTCAAATATCTAACATATCGAAGCAGGCATCATTAATTGTATCAGCATGTCATAACATGATTAACATCCAAACAGAAACCAAACTCCAGGTACGATATCTCTCTCTTTTTCTCTTTCATATATTTCATAAATCAACAAGATGCATGCTTTAGAATAAATTGTTGCATGGCTTAATTCTAACATCTCTGGATATTAGACAAGTGATTAACAAACTTTGTATGGAGCTCTAGGTCAAACATGCATCATACTGCTCTGTATATTTATTCCTTTCCATGGCAACATGCATTAACTCTTTAAATATCTTCAGCAATTTATTCTACTTCACAGACCAACTGAAACACCAATTCTGGAGACTGGTGCATGTCTAAGCTATGAAGGCAATTAAGTTAGAAATTACTCAAGTGCACTTCACTATCAATTCCAGCCTACAGAACTAAGATGATCAACGCGAAGAGATTAAAAGGACTCAAGTAATACTAAACAGCAAAAGTAAAACTATAGGGACCAATGAGCATTCGAAACGAATAAAAACCGAAAGAAACTTGTCCGGGTGGATTACTACATAGAGTTCAGAATTTTGCCTTGTGAAAGAGCATGGCCTTGGTGCGTCGGTTATTCCTTTCCCCATGCTTTTCAGAGGTCAGCAGTAAGGATGATGAGGAGGTTAGGGCTATCTGTGTGCATAGACCTAATGCAAAGAGTGATTTGTCCAGGAAATGCTTTGCAGTATCTTTAAGTAAAGGCAGCTCCCACTCTTCTGCAGCAGAAACTTCAGCTTTGATAGAGGATATCAGCTTCTTCGGACGGAATTGCCCGATTAATCCAAACCACCTATATAATAAGGGTTACAAATTGCAATTCAACAACATAGGCCCTATTTTGATAAGCCACATTCTCCATATGGGCATGGATACACAAGCACTCGTACACAGACTATGTGCTCAACGTGTTCGTTTCAATTTAGAAGCCGCGCAACATAATGCAAATTCACATTGCCATTGCAGAAAGTAATCCCACAACTTTTGAAGCCGAAACGCATCTACATTAATAGCATTAATCACACGCAAAAGACCACAGTCGCAAATACCGACACTGATACACTAAAAACACAATGACAACTAATCCACAATTCATGATCCCACTCCCCCAATCACAACAAAATTCAGCAAAAACTCGAGATCATAAAAACAAAATGAAACCACATTTAACAACACGAGATGTTCGAAAAATGATACCAGTCGCCGATAACAGCTCGGCCAATGAGGGACTGCAGCGCGAAAGAGCCCAATTCCTTGTGATTAATCGAAGGAGAAAAGGATGGAATGATGCCCAAAGGAAAGCCGTTTCCGATGAGAGAAATTTGCTGAAATCTGAGCGCTCTGCTAGCTCTTGCACCGTCAAGGGGAATGGGGTCACCTGGAATTGCCCTACACACGCCATCAATGGCTTGCGGAGTTGAAATGTTGAGGTCCCAGAATGCAGCGTCCATTGCTGTTCTTAAATTCGCCATTTTTACGGCCTGTCTTTGCCGCCGGCGACGAGGTTACTTTTGGTTGATGTGATTAGGAAGAGGGTTTGGTTTGGCGTGGTTTCTTATCTTGTAGACTACTACTGGAATGAGACAATTTCAGAGAGAGAAGAGAGAGGGAGGGGTCAGTGAACGAACAGGGTTTTCTTTGGGTTTAAAGTCTGGGTAAAATTGCAGTTTGACCCCGATACTGCTGTCTATTGGCAAAATACACCCCTCTCAGTCTCTCACTCTGACTGATGTTTAAATAATTGTTAAATTTATTTATCAGTTATTTAGTGACAACATATTTAATTCATTAAGTTTATAATATTATATAGTTTAAATTAATGGATAATTAATTAATAATATTATTTTGTTTAATTTAAGAAGAAGGAGGTGTTCCTTAGGTCTAGACCCAGAATCAATGATCACCTTTTGAATTTTTATTTTTTAAGTAGGTATATATTACTTTAATCAGTAGTAATAAATATAAAGATTCAGTTTATATTTAAGTACCCAAACTTTATATCTTATACATGGTTACGCAAATTTATTATTTTATATTAATATTAATTAATTCATAAATTAATATTTATTAATTAAAAGAGTGTTTTCATAATTCAATGAAATTGAATTTTGAAATATCAAAAATCATTATATCTTACTAATTTATGTATCATGTTATTAAACTAATATTAAAAAAATTCGTTTCACATATTATTAATGAAAATTAATGAGTAATGCTCATTTTTTCTTAATAATTTAATATTATTCATTGTATTTTTACTAAAAGCATTTATTGTATGATAGCAATAAATTACGCTATATAAACAACATAACAAATTTATTAAAATCATATCCAACAATGACTTATTATCTTAAATGTGTCTCAAAATCAACATTGTTGACAGATGAAATATGTAAAACATTATGTGAGTAGAAATATATCATTCCACATGCACTCAAAAATATTTACATTTAAAAGTTAATACGGTAATACTTTGGGACAGTTAATACGATAGTACTTTAAGAAAAATAAAAAACACTACAATTATATTTCACTAAAATAAATTAACTATGTCCATATTTTTAAAGAATTATTAATTTATGATATTGAAGGGACCATATATTTTTTTCTACAGGGGCTTTCCAAAATTATATTATCTTATCGATATTTATGATATTTTCAACTGATCCAAATCGCGATTAGAGAAAAATATTATCTTAAAGAGTTTATTAATTTAACGAGTATCAATCTACTGAGGTTTTACTGTATTAACTTTCACAAGGGCTACACAATGGTATTTCAACTCACAATAACTAGCAAAGATTCGGTAATAAGGAACAAAAAATATGACAAAAACAAGGATTAATTAAAAGAAACAACATATTAAACGGGATAAGGGCCAAATTGGCCATTGAACTTATTTGGGAGCTCAATTGGGCCACCGCGATGTTAAAATTGGCTCAATTGGGCCACCGCTTAACGGAGCCCTAACGGGCTCCGTTAAGTATCCCCAAAACGACGTCGTTTTGCATGTTTTTTCACCCGACCTAGTACCCCGACCCACCCTCAAAAGAAAAACCCGACCCAACACTCTTAAAATCAATAGAATCGAAAATTTGGGGATTTCAAACCAAGCAAATATCAATTAGGGTTCTTTGATTTCAGAGTGAGTTAGGGTTCTTTGATTTCGAAAAATTGATCTTCCATTATAGAATTTTGATCTTCCATAGCTATACCACAACACCCATCTACATAGGGTCATCTGCGTGGCATTTCCACATCAGCCTCTTGCGCCAACCTGTCAACTGCTCGGTCAGACGTGGCTGGTCCAGGTTGGCATTCTCGAAGCCACGTGGCTGGTCCCCCCTTCCATTAGCACACGTCATGACGGAAAGGTAAGAATGGTTCTATTTTGTGTTCTTCAAATCTCTTTTGTGTGCTGTGATTTTGATTGATTTTCATTTTTTTGTTTCATAACTAGATTGAAAACATGGAGGTGAGTTTAATCAAGTTGTCATATCATAATCGTGGCAAATGGGTTTTGTCTAAGCATGCACAGTATGTAGGAGGGAAAAAATTAGTTGAAAATGGAGATATAGACTTTTTATCTTTCACGCATATGATCAAGAAATACAAACAGGAATTTGGGATGCATGAAGTGAACAAATTAGTTTATTTAAAACCTGGGAAAAAATTGAGTGATAATGCTTTGATGATTTTGGAGTCAGATGATGGGATTAATGACATTGTCGCTAGTGTGTTAGAGATGAATTATGATGGCTTCATTCATATTTATCCTTATGATGAGTTGGTTCTGAATCATAAGAAGTCTGTGTTGGTTGATGAAATGGTTGTGAATCAGCCTGATTTAAGCACCCAAGCTAGTGCCGATTTGATGTGTGAAGCTGATGACTTAGGATTAAAAACTAGTGAGATTGATATGGATGCAGGGCTGCAGGGTGGGAAAATGGTAGTTGATATTGATGAGATTGTTGTGAATCAGCCTAATTTAAGCACCCAAGCTAGTGTCAATTTGATGTGTGAAGCTCCTGACTTAGGATTAAACACTAATGAGATTGATATGGGTGCAGGGCTGCAGGGTGGGAAAAGGGTAGTTAATAGGGATAAGGGTAAACAATTAGTTGAAAATATTGAATCTGAAGCTAGTGAATTTGAGCAAAATGGTTCTGAAAGTGAATCTGGGGATCTTAGTGTGGATTCTAGTTCTGAAAGTAGTGATAGTAGTTATGATGATGATGATGATAATGAAGTGGAGATGCAAATAATCAACCAAAGTAAGAGGGTAGTTAAGTATGATGGTGATTAGGGTAATCCATTTTTCTTATTAGGTATGACTTTTGCTAATGTTGAGGAAGCTAGACTTGCCATAGCTAGGTATAGTGTGGCTAGGAGTACTCCACTGAAGTTGAACCCTAATGAGAAGGGCAGGATCAGAGCACAATGTAAGAGTGTTGGGTGTCCTTTTTATTTGTGGATGTCTTATTGTCAGAATAAGCCACCATTGGTTGTAAAGAAGTTCAACTCTGAACATAACTGTTTGAAAGATGCCAAGAACAATCTAGCTAGTGCTAAATTTCTTGCCCAAGAGTTTAAGAAAATCATCAATGAGAATCCAACCACCACAGTTAAGGAGTTGTTGAAAACAGCAGAGGATAAGATGCATCTATATGTGTCTAAATCTACATGTAAGAGGGCTAAATCACTTGTGAGAAATGAGTTGGATGGCAGCTACATAAGTGAGTTTGCAAAGATAGGGGCTTATGTAGCAATGTGTAAAGAAACAAACCCTGGATCAACAGTTGAGCTTGAACTGCAGGAAGAAGCACTGCATTCTGGAAAGTTTGTGTTTAGAAGGTTGTACACTTGTTTTAATGCTCTGAAGAGGGGGTAGAAGGCAGGGTGTAGGCCTATAATTGGGATTGATGGGTGCCATTTGAAGGGTATTGTGAAGGGCCAGATTCTAACTGCTGTGGGAAAAGATGCATCAGATCAAATTTTCCCCATTGCCTGGGTAGTGATAGACAAGGAAAATATTGACAACTGGAAGTGGTTTCTAGAGCTGCTTGTTATGGATTTGGAGATAGGTGACAGGGGCAGATCAATGACTATTATTTCAGACATGCAAAAGGTATTCTAAGTCACTTACTGTTCAGAATATTTTTCTTATTCAAACCACCTGAATAACAATTTGCGTTTTTTGTTCTGTAGGGTCTAGTGCATGCAGTGCAAGAGGTATTGCCTCTAACAGAACATAGATACTGTGCTAGGCATGTACATGCCAATTGGAGTAAAAAGTGGCACAGTGGTGAGCTGAAGAAGAAATTCTGGGCTTGTGTGTGGAGCACATTCAAAGAAGAGTTTGATGACAACTTGAAGATGTTGGGGTCAATCAGCACTCGTGCAGCAGAGGACTTTGTGGCATACAATCCTCAGGTTTTTTACAAAGTTTTTTTTAGCAATAGGTGCAAATCTGATGCATGTGACAATAATTTTTGTGAGTCATTTAATGCCAGCATAAGAGAGGCTAGGTTTAAGCCAATTTTGTCCATGTTAGATGAGATTAGGGAGGCTGCAATGGCTAGACTGGGTGTGAACAGAGAGGTTGTAAATAAGTGGGCCAACAATTGGAGTCCTGCATGCTTAACTAAATATCAAGAGAATATGGATAAGGCCTTTGGGTGCAAGGTAGTTTTTAATGGTGATCATGAATATGAAGTGGGAGATGGGGATGACAGACATGTAGTTAGGTTGGACAATTGCATGTGCACGTGTAGAGTGTGGGATATCAATGGAATTCCTTATTGCCATGCAATATGTGCTCTAAACTATGAGAAGAAGGATCCCAAAACATATATTTCTTGTTGGTATGAGAAGGCAGCATATATGGCTACATATCAATATCCCATGAAACCTATGAAGAGTCTTAAGTACCTGAGAGTTGATGATTTTGCAAAGTGTGAGCCACATCCTACTGTAAGATTGAGTGGGAGACCAAGAGTTAAGAGAATGAGAAGTGGCAGAGAGAAGATGAAATGGAAGCAATCTGGAAATCTAACCAAGAAGGGGGTGGTTATAAAATGTTCTATTTGTCATGTAGCAGGGCACAATGCAGTGACTTGTCCAGATAAGGTATTATGCTTCTTAATCACACTTTTTTTTGTATTCTTTCATTCTAACTAAACACTTATTAACTGACTACAGGGGAAAAGTTCCATGGCTAGTGAAGTTGCAAAAGGAAAGAAATGTGATGCCAAAGGGAAGAGCAAGGCCACAGATGCCCCTAAATGCATAAGGAAAACAAGGAGAGTGGTTGGGATGGGCTTGCATATTGATGATGTCACTGGAAATTCCACATTGAATGTGAGTGTCCATGTTTTTTGTGATTGTAGTGTGTTGCATTTAACAATATTGATTCTCATTTCTTATCTTGTATGGTAGCCTGGAATGAGCTCAGAGTCAATAATCTACCAAAGGGATCCAATTGCAAGTCAAAGCTTGAGTTCAGATCCAGATCCAGTTACAAGGTTTCCAGTCCCAAACCAGAGAGAGCTAAGACAAGAGCAAAGAGCCTCTAGGAGCAGTGCAAGTAGGAGAATTGCATTTGTTGCCACTGGAAACCAAGCTATCTTGCCAACCAACCTGCCTTTCAAACCACCTGGGCCAACTTGGAAGGGATTGCCTTGCACAAGTAGAACTGCTCTGGAGAAACAAATGGATGCTAAGAAGAACAAGTTGAAGAAATAGTGGGCTGTGACTGTTGATGTTTTTGCTTAATGATTTTTGTGAGCTGTGACTCTTATTATTTTGTGTAGTTATCAATTTTTGCAACTCATTTCAGAGCTCATGCAATGAGCATATGAGATTAATGCTCATTTTTTTTGTAAATCTGGCTTGATGTCAACTTTTTTGGGGCATCTGATATGAAATCACATTTTAGCATTTGGCTTGATGTCAAAAATTTTTAAGAGTGCAGTGAGCATATGACTTTTATCGTGTGAGCAATCAATGTTGTTTTGATATGAAACTTTTTA
Organism: Perilla frutescens; assembly: GCA_026008535.1. NCBI lineage: Eukaryota > Viridiplantae > Streptophyta > Magnoliopsida > Lamiales > Lamiaceae > Perilla > Perilla frutescens. Next base: position 40,662,026 of record BRKX01000012.1, read on the forward strand.
GCTATGTAATATGTTGTTTTGTGACTCCATTAATCTTTGAAAAAATTAAACAGATAAGTAACAACTTAAACAAGCACCAATGCCAAAAATCTCAACAAAAATTAAATAAACACCAATGCCAAAAATCTCTATTTTGTAACACCAATACAGTGGCTATACAATCTCTGCAAATATGTAACAACTTTACTCAAGTATAGAATGCCAAATACCAAACAATTACATGTGAATCTATAGAATGCCAAATACCAAACATTATCTTCATTAATAGATACATAAAGCCAAATGCCAAATCATTCTTCATAATCCAAATACACACTGCAAATTCATATTTTCCCAAACCATATAGAGACTAACAACAACCAAGTTACAAGAAAAGCAAATTTAACTCTTTTCAAACTCTTCTTCATTATAAGCATCTCTGAATTGGCAATTGTTTGAATTACATTCTCAGCTACTAGAACACTTTCACATTGCTTGGCCAAGTTCCTATTCTCCTTCAATAATGCAGCATTCTCCATCTTCAAGGTGTTGATCACCTCCTTCACTCTATCACTCATTTCTTCATCGCACCACTTAAAATGATTACATCCTACTTTGGGAATCACCCCTTTGGATGGCTGAAATTAAAAAATATGAAAATGAAACATATGCAGTGAAATTAATCAATAAAATGTAAAATTCATTTGATTCTAACTTACCCTATAATTACGACAACCATAAAATCTTCGACCCGAGTTCTCCTTTGTCTATAAGGTCCATATCACTTCCGTAACGCCACACTTACAAACATTTCGACCCTCTTGTAAATTTGAACTTTGTTGCCTCTTATAACTTGTCGAGCTCGAAGAAGAAGAATGTGAATTCATCTTTTCTGACTGAGAGTTGGACATCTGGTTACAACACTGGTGAATTGGGATGGTGGAGGGATTTCTGCAATTTTTTATTTTAGGGATTTCCCTAAGAACACTAAATGTAGAATTAGGAATCAAGAAATCCCCAAATTTTCGATTATATTGATTTTAAGAGTGTTAGGTCGGGTTTTTCTTTTGAGGGTGGGTCGGGTGAAAAAACGTGCAAAACGACGTCGTTTTGGGACACTTAATGGAGCCCATTAGGGCTCCGTTACGCGGTGGCCCAATTGAGCCAATTTTAACATCGCGGTGGCCCAATTGAGCCCAAAAAAGTTGTAGTGGCCCAATTGAGCCCCCAAATAAGTTCAATGGCCAATTTGGCCCTTATCCCCATATTAAACTATTTATCTACGGATCAGTACAATATTACAAGGATTCAGCGAAATAAAATATTAAACTAATTAGGTAGGCATATAATACTCAACTATATTGATACACATACGTGTTGTAAAAAAAGGAAACATGATGGGAAATATTAAACCCGGTAGCCAGCCATATAACATTCATACGCTCAAGTGTTGCCAAAATAAGTACCAAACCGCCTCTTATCATTTCACACTGCTGAGAGGAAGAAAAATCAAAAAGTCGTCAAAATAAGAAAAATTGATATTTTAAAAGGTAACACTCAGTTTTTTCTTAAAACATGATAGAGATTAAATAAGGCAGAATCCGAAGGAAATGATGGTTTGGCCACACCAACATACTACCATAAATGATTGATTAGTCATACAAACAAATAGCAACATTTGATTAGCCATACAAACAAATAGCAACATTTGATTAGCCATACAAACAAACAGCAACATACTGCAATAAGGGAAAAGGCCAGCTGAAAACAAAACAGAAACATAAACAAAAACCTAAAGCATAAACAAAATTTACCTTGGAGAAATTTTATCGAAACACTCATTCTCCAGATTCATGTAGTCAAAAGACACATGATTAGGAGAATCAACAATACATTCTCCTTTAATTGACTTTGACAAACAGCAGGTAGTGTCTGGAGTATGCAAAGTAATATGATTTCGGACAGACACTGCAAGCCTAAACTTTGTCTTCCCCATATTAGAAGGACCAATAACAAAGTAATCTCATCACCCATGAATTCAAAAAACGATTGTTGATGATATCAAAGTCATAAACTTCATTCGGATCTAAAATATGATAAAGCCCAAAGAACTTAAAATAATCAAGAATTCATTCTTCATCTTTCAACTTAACAATAGAGGATTTTGAAAGTGCAAAATAAAAATCTAAAGATAAAACATGACTGAAGTACTTAGCAAAAAATAAGTATGACCAGAGATATTTGATTTTTTTACCCTTGTAAATCTTCAATAGACAAAAAGATGAACAATCGATCAACATTAACAATTGAAAAATACTTTTGAAAATCAAGACACGACTTAAATAAATTGTAAGTGGGATTATCCACCACATCTATAATTTTATTGAATGCCCTATACACATAAACATATATTCACTAATGGATAAAACACGGCCTTTTGCTAGGCCAGGGGAGGGGAAATGCTCAAGAAGGGAGTGATAAAAAAAGGACCGAAATTCTATGAACCTTGGCAATTGAAACCATTCCTATATCATCAGAATCATTAGCAACAGTACACAAATTCTTTCTTATGCAGATACCTTTTTGCAAATTATGGAAACCAAACATAAACATACACGCAAATGCTGACGAAGATGCAAGAGAAGATATTATCAAGACACGAAAATAAGAATTTCTTACAATTCCACCTATTGAACTCAAATTGATGATGCAAACTATTGATGATGGCACCTAAGTGACTATGATTTTGGAATCATTCTCACCTGCTTTCTTATAATTCAAAAACAACTATGTGATGAATAAGCTGAATTATACATTAACTCAGTTGTTGAATGAATTGCAAACTTTTGAAGCCATTTCAATTGGAAAGGTCGAAAAAGGGGAGGCAAATTTTACCAAGAATAAGCAATCTTCTTCTAAGAAGAGAAAAGGCAAAGGGCAACGGAGACAATCAAAATTAAAGAAAAAGAAAGTTTCTTATGAAAGGAAAAACAGTTCGTGAAAATATTTCCATTGCAGTGAGTATGAACATTGGAAAAGAAATTGTCCCAAGTACCTTGCTCAGTTAAAGGAGAAAAAGAAAGGTAAATTTTATTTACTGATTCTTGAATCTTGTATAGTGGCTAAAGATTTTTCTACTTGGGTAGTTGACTCGGGCGCTACTAATCACGTTTGTTCTTCTTTGCAGATGCTTAGCTCTTATGAAGAGCTCGAAGATAGTTCTTTCACTATGCGAGTAGGCAATGGTTCGGTCGTTTCGGCAAGATCAGTGGGAGTCGTTAAACTTAATTTCATAAATCCGAATCTGGTTTTGAACAATGTTTATTACATTCCTAGTTTTCATAGAAATTTAATTAATAAAAATTAATAAGTAATGCTCATTTTTTTTAAAAAAATCGTTTCACATATTATTGATGAAAATTAATAAGTAATGCTCATTTTTTCTGAATAATTTAATATTATTCATTGTATTTTTACTAAAAGTTTTCATTGTGTGATAGCAATAAATTACACTAGATAAACAACATAGCAAATTTATTAAAATCGTATCCAACAATGACTTATTATCTTAAATGTGACTCAAAATCAACATTATTGATAGATAAAATATGTAAAACATTATATGAGTACAAATATATCATTCCACGTGCACTCAAAAACATTTACATTTGAAAGTTAATATAGTAGTACTTTAAGACAGTTAATACGGTAGTACTTTTAAGAAAAATAAAAAACACTACAATTATATTTCACTAAAATAAATTAACTATGTCCGTATTTTTAAAAAATTATTAATTTATGATATTGAAGGGACCATATATTTTTTTCTACAGGGACTTTCCAAAAGTATAGTATCTTATTATCTTATCGATATTTATGATATTTTCATCTGACCCAAATCGGGACTAGTTTAAAATATTATCTTAAAGAGTTTATTAATTTAACGAGTATCAATTTACTGAGTTTTACTATATTAACTTGCACAAGGGCTACACAATGGTATTTCAACTCACAATAACTAGCAAAGATTCAGTAATAAGGAACAAAAAATATGACAAAAATAAGGATTAGTTAAAAGAAACAACATATTAAACTATTTATCTACGAATCAGTACAATATTACAAGAATTCAGCGAAATAAAATATTAAACTAATTAGGTAGGCATATAATACTCAACTATATTGATAGACATACATGTTGTCAAAAAAAAGAACATGATGGGAAATATTAAACCCGGTAGCCAGCCATATAACATTCATACGCTCAAGTGTTGCCAAAATAAAGAGCAAACCGCCTCTTATCATTTCGCACTGCTGAGAGGAAGAAAAATCAAAAGGCCGTCAAAATAAAAAAAAAATTGATATTTTAAAAGGTAACACTCAGTTTTTGCTTAGAGCATGATAGAGATTAAATAAGGCAGAATCCTAAGGAAAGGATGGTTTGGCCACACCAACATACTACCATAAAGGATTGATTAGCCATAGAAACAAATAGCAACATTTGATTAACCATACAAACAAACAGCAACATACTGCAATAAGGGAAAAGGCCAACGAAAAAGAAAACAGAAGAGAAACTTTATCCAAACACTCCTTCTCCAGATTCATGTAGTCAAAAGACACATGACCAGGAGAATCAACAACCCATTCTCCTCTAATTGACTTTGACAAACAGCAGGTAGTGTCTGGAGTATGCAAAGCAATATGAGTTCGGACAGACACTACAGGCCTAAACTTTGTCTTCCCCATATTAGAAAGACCCAATAACAAAGTAATCTCATCACCTATGAATTCAAAAACCGATTGTTGATTATATCAAAATCATAAACTTCATTCGGATCCAAAATATGACAAAGCCCAAAAAACTTAAAATAATCAAGAATTCATTCTTGATCTTTCAACTTAACAGTAAAGGATTTTGAAAGTGCAAAATAAAAATATAAAGATAAAACATGACTGAGGTACTTAGCAAAAAACAAGTATGACCAGAGATATCTGATTTTTTTACCCTTGTAAATCTTAAAGAGAAGAAAAGATGAACAATCGATCAACATTAACAATTGAAAATCAAGACATGACTTAAATAAATTGTAAGTGGGGTTATCCACCACATCTACAATTATGTTGAATGCCCTATGCACATAAACAGATTCACCAACGGATAAAACACGGACTTCTGCTAGGCCAAGGAAGGGGAAATTCTCAACAAGGGAGTGATAAAAAAGGACCGAAATTCTATGAACCTTGGTAATTGAAACCATTCCTATATCATCAGGATCATCAGTAACAGTACAAAAATTCTTTCTCATGCAGGTACCTTTTTGCAAATTATGGAAACTAAACATAAACATACACGCAATGCTGACGAAGATGCAAGAGAAGATATTATCAAGACACGAAAATAAGAATTTTTTACAATTCTACCTATTGAACTCAAATTGATGATGCAACTATTGATGATGGCACCTAAGTGAGTATGATTTTGGAATCACTTCCACCTGCTTTCTTATAATTCAAAATAACTATGTGATGAATAAGTTGAATTATACATTAACTCAGTTGTTGAATGAATTGCAAACTTTTGAAGCCATTTCAATTGAAAAGGTCAAAAAATGGGAGGCAAATGTTGCCAGGAATAAGCAATCTTCTTCTAAGAAGAGAAAAGGTAAAGGGCAACGGGGACAATCAAAATTAAAGAAAAAGAAAGTTTCTTATGAAAAGAAGAACAGTTCTTCAAAGAAACCAAAGTGAAAATATTTCTATTGCAGTGAGGATGAACAATGGAAAAGAAATTGTCGCAAGTACCTTGCTCAGTTAAAGGAGAAAAAAAAAAGGTAAATTTGATTTACTAATTATTGAATCTTATTTAGTGGGTAAAGATTTTTCTACTTGGGTAGTTGACTCGGGCGCTACTAATCATGTTTTTCTTCTCTGCAGATGCTTAGCTCTTATGAAGAGCTTGCAGATGGTTTTTCCACTATGCGAGTAGGCAATGGTTCGGTCGTATCGGCAATATCAGTGGAGTCGTTAAACTTAATTTCATAGATGGTAATCTGGTTTTGAACAATATTTATTACATTCCTAGTTTTCATAGAAATTTGATTAATAAAAATTAATAAGTAGTGCTCATTTTTAAAAAAAATTCATTTCACGTATTATTAATGAAAATTAATAAGTGATGCTCATTTTTTTCTTAATAATTTAATATTATTCATTGTATTTTTACTAAAAGCATTCATTGTGTGATAGCAAAAAATTACACTATATAAACAATATAGCAAATTTATTAAAATTGTATCCAACAGTGACTTATTATCTTAGATGTGTCTCAAAATCAATATTGTTGGCAGATGAAATATGTAAACCATTATGCGAGTAAAAATATTTCATTCCACATGCACTCAAAAATATTTACATTTTACAATTAATACGGTAGTACTTTGGGACAGTTAATACGGTAGTACTTTTAAGAAAAATAAAAAACACTACAATTATATTTCACCAAAATAAATTAATGATGTCCATATTTTTAAAGAATTATTAATTTATGATATTGAAGGGACCATATATTTTTTTCTACATGGGCTTTCCAAAATTATATTATCTTATTATCTTATCGATATTTATGATATTTTCAACTTACCCAAATTGGATTAGGGAAAAATATTATCTTAAAGAGTTTATTAATTTAACGAGTATCAATTTACGGAGGTTTTACTGTATTAACTTGCACAAGGGCTACACAATGGTATTTTAACTCACAATAACTAGCAAAGATTCGGTAATAACGAACAAAAAATATGACAAAGACAAAGATTAGTTAAAAGAAACAACATATTAAACTATTTATCTACAGATCATTACAACATTACAAGGATTCAACGAAATAAAAATATTAAACTAATTAGGTATGCATATAATACTCAACTATATTGATACACATACGTGTTGTCAAAAAAAGGAACATGATGGGAAATATTAAACTCTGTAGCCAGCCATATAACATTCATACGCTCAAGTGTTGCCAAAATAAGAACCAAACCGCCTCTTATCATTTCGCACTGCTGAGAGGAAGAAAAATCAAAAGGCCGTCAAAATAAAAAAAAATTGATATTTTAAAAGGTAACACTCGGTTTTTCTTAGAGCATGATAGAGATTAAATAAGGCAGAATCCTAAGAAAAGGATGGTTTGGGCACACCAATATACTACCATAAAGGATTGATTAGCCATACAAACAAATAGCAACATTTGATTAACCATACAAACAAACAGCAACATACTGCAAAGGGAAAAGGCCAGCGGAAAAGAAAACAGAAGAGAAACTTTATCCAAACACTCCTTCTCCAGATTCATGTAGTCAAAAGACACATGACCAGGAGAATCAACAACCCATTCTCCTTTAATTGACTTTGACAAACAGCAGGTAGTGTCTGGAGTATGCAAAGTAATATGATTTCGGACAGACACTGCAAGCCTTCACTTTGTCTTCCCCATATTAGAAGGACCAATAACAAAGTAATCTCATCACCCATGAATTTAAAAAACGATTGTTGATAATATCAAAGTCATAAACTTCATTCGGATCTAAAATATGACAAAGCCCAAAGAACTTAAAATAATCAAGAATTCATTCTTGATCTTTCAACTTAACAATAGAGGATTTTGAAAGTACAAAATAAAAATCTAAAGATAAAACATAACTGAAGTACTTAGCAACAAACAAGTATGACCAGAGATATCTGAGTCTTTTACCCTTGTAAATCTTCAAGAGACAAAAAGATGAACAATCGATCAACATTAACAATTGAAAAATACTTTTGAAAATCAAGACACGACTTAAATAAATTGTAAGTGGGGTTATCCACCACATCTATAATTTTGTTGAATGCCCTATACACATAAACATATTCATCAACGGATAATACACGGCCTTCTGCTAGGCCGGGGAAGGGGAAATGCTCAATAAGGGAGTGATAAAAAAGGACCGAAATTCTATGAACCTTGGCAATTGAAACCATTCCTATATCATCAGGATCATCAGCAACAGTACACAAATTCTTTCTCATGCAGGTACCTTTCTTCAAATTATGGAAACCAAACATAAACATACATGCAATGTTGACGAAGATGCAAGAGAATATATTATCAAGACATGAAAATAAGAATTTCTTACAATTTCGCCTATTTGATGATGCAACTATTGATGATGACACCTAAGTGAGTATGATTTTAGAATCACTCTCACCTGCTTTCTTATAATTCAAAATAACTATGTGATGAATAAGTTGAATTATACATTAACTCAGTTGTTGAATGAATTGCAAACTTTTGAAGCCATTTCAATTGAAAAGGTCAAAAAATGGGAGGCAAATGTTGCCAGGAATAAGCAATCTTCTTCTAAGAAGAGAAAAGGTAAAGGGCAACGGGGACAATCAAAATTAAAGAAAAAGAAAGTTTCTTATGAAAAGAAGAACAGTTCTTCAAAGAAACCAAAGTGAAAATATTTCTATTGCAGTGAGGATGAACAATGGAAAAGAAATTGTCACAAGTACCTTGCTCAGTTAAAGGAGAAAAAAAAAGGTAAATTTGATTTCCTAATTATTGAATCTTATTTAGTGGGTAAAGATTTTTCTACTTGGGTAGTTGACTCGGGCGCTACTAATCATGTTTTTCTTCTCTGCAGATGCTTAGCTCTTATGAAGAGCTCGCATATGGTTTTTCCACTATGCGAGTAAGCAATGATTCGGTCTTTTCGGCAAGATCAGTGGAGTCGTTAAACTTAATTTCATAGATGGGAATCTGGTTTTGAACAATATTTATTACATTTCTAGTTTTCATAGAAATTTGATTAATAAAAATTAATAAGTAATGCTCATTTTTAAAAAAAATTCATTTCACGTATTATTAATGAAAATTAATAAGTAGTGCTCATTTTTTCTTAATAATTTAATATTATTCATTTTATTTTTACTAAAAGCATTCATTGTGTGATAGCAAAAAATTACACTATATAAACAATATAGCAAATTTATTAAAATCGTATCCAACAATGACTTATTATCTTAGATGTGTCTCAAAATCAACATTGTTGGCAGATGAAATATGTAAAACATTATGTGAGTACAAATATATCATTCCACATGCACTCAAAAATATTTACATTTTAAAATTAATACGGTAGTACTTTGGGACAGTTAATACGGTAGTACTTTTAAGAAAAATAAAAAACACTACACTTATATTTCACCAAAATAAATTAATGATGTCCGTATGTTTAAAGAATTATTAATTTATGATATTGAAGGGACCATATATTTTTTTCTACATGGGTGTGATACCCCGTCCCTTTTTCTAAATTATGAATTATAATTTTTGGAAAATGGTTTTGAAATTGATATTATTTGAATATTAATCATGTGAGTATGTTTGTATTATGCCGTTGATTTAATGCAGGTTGTTCTACTTGAGCCGATACGTCACAGCACAGTGATGTTATACTGAGTGTATAACACAGTCTGAATTTTAATACTAAAGTGTCGAGTTATATGATAATGAATGCGTGTTGAATGGGGCACGCCGCGCGCTCGTGGGGAGGTGCGCGCCCGCGGGGCTGCCGAGAGACGCGCGCCCGCGGGGGCTGCGCGCTCGCGGGGAGCATGGGCCGAGAGCCCCCTCGCGCGGTCGCGGGAGGAGCGCGGTCGCGCGGGCTGGGACGATTTCTCTGCCTATAAATACCACACTTATTCATTTCATTTTCATTTCTTCTCTCTTTTGGGCGATTCTTCCACCATATCTCTCAAGAAAATTCTTCAATTTTTGGATGGATCCTTTCAACATCCACCATCAATAAAGGTAACCTCTACACCTCTCCTTCTTGGGGATTAAGCACCCATTTCTTGTTGTCTTGGAAACTAGGGTTTGATATCCAAAATTAGGGTTTTCACTTTTATTGATCCTCTTGCCTTGATATCTTAAACATATGGTTTATTTACCTCCTTGAGGCTATATGTGAAGTTATGTCGAATTCCTATGGTTCATTGTTGCTAGGGTTTGGATTTTTGCCCTAATTACCCTTGATTTGTTGATAATTGTTTGGAGGTGTTGTGTTGGTTGTTTGGGGTTGATTTTCAAGTATGTTAGAGCTCTAGGATGAAGGTGTTTGTGTTTGAAATGTTGAGTTTAAATGATTTAAATTGAGTTATGTTTTAGTGGTTTAAATGGATGCACGTAATGTGCTCGATTAAATGTTTCAAGGGGTTTTAATGAGTATTTTGAGTCCAAAATCACGTTGTGAATTTGTATATCCATATTTGTGTATATGGATATGTTTAAAGACCTTAAAGCAAAGTATATCTTGAGTCGGTCAAAATTATGATTTAATTAAATAACTCGACGTCTAAAATGAAAAGAGAATTGAAAGGTGCTAGGTGACGTGTTGGGGCTCGAGGTGGACGACTTGTGCACGGCCAAGAAGTATTTCAAAGGTTGAGAAATATTTGAAAGCGTCTCTTAAGGTGGGGTAACTCTAAACTGTGAACACGTGTAAGTTTATAGTTACTGTTGTGCTGTGATTGTATATGTATGAAGGGTCTTCGGACCAGAGATGAAAGAGATCCTTCGGGGTCGACAAAGAGATCCTTCGGGGCAGAGATCCTCTGGATCGAACATAGACCTGTTAATGTCCTCCCTGGGGGGTAGGATGTCTGCGGGCATCCCTACAGGAATAAAGATGTTTATTAACGGGGGCATCATGATGTTTAGACCCTACGGGGTTGAGACTAGTCTCCACAAAGTAATGAAAAGTCCATATGTTATATTTTCACTTGTGCAATTAGCTATAACTGTTTACAGTGTTCCCCACTGAGTATGTTGTTAAATACTCACCCCATTCATTCAATGAATTTCAGGTTGAGGAGTCGAGGCCGGAGTAGGAGCGTTGTGAACACAAGAGAACCCCACAAGTTTGTGTTTAATTTTGCTTGCTCTTGAATATGCATATTATTAATATTATTACATTGATCATTCTTTCTGTTTTATGATCAACGATTATTGGGGATGGGAATAGCCCGATCTTTTGCAGTTATGTTATGTTTAACTTGATATAACATGTCAATATTTTAAAGGCGGGTCGATTGACCTAGGAGCCTATGATGTGTAAATATAAGCCATTACATTCCTATGCTACGTTTGTTAATTTAGGGTGCTAGACGGGCGGGTCGTCTAAGGCCTATGAGCCCGATAGGTTAGATGATTGTATGAATGATGTGGTTGGGTTTATTCTATGCTCTCGTTAAATACGATGCCTTGTGACATGGTAGATTATGATAGGTTGCATGTTATAATTGTGGAAGAAAAATTTATATTTGATATTATGATGTTATACCTCATTATGCTATTTGACCTTAGCTTCCGCTCAATTTTTTTTTTATGAGAATGGAAATACATGTGAATGAATTATTGTTAAGTGACGTGGCCAAACGGAGTAGTTTGAGACGTTATAAGTATGTTGAGTGACGTGGCCAAACGGAGTAGTTTGGGGCGTTACAATGGGCTTTCCAAAATTATATTATCTTATTATCTTATCGATATTTATGATATTTTCAACTTACCCAAATTGGATTAGAGAAAAATATTATCTTAAAGAGTTTATTAATTTAACGAGTATCAATTAACGGAGGTTTTACAGTATTAACTTGCACAAGGGCTACACAATGGTATTTTAACTCACAATAACTAGCAAAGATTCAGTAATAACGAACAAAAAATATGACAAAGACAAGGATTAGTTAAAAGAAACAACATATTAAACTATTTATCTACGGATCATTACAATATTACAAGGATTCAACGAAATAAAAATATTAAACTAATTAGGTAGGCATATAATACTCAACTATATTGATACACATACGTGTTGTCAAAAAAAGGAACATGAAGGGAAATATTAAACTCGGTAGCCAGCCATATAACATTCATACGCTCAAGTGTTGCCAAAATAAGAACCAAACCGCCTCTTATCATTTCGCACTGCTGAGAGGAAGAAAAATCAAAAGGCCGTCAAAAAAAAAAAATTGATATTTTAAAAGGTAACACTCGGTTTTTTCTTAGAGCATGATAGAGATTAAATAAGGCAGAATCCTAAGGAAATGATGGTTTGGCCACACCAATATACTACCATAAAGGATTGATTAGCCATACAAACAAATAGCAACATTTGATTAACCATACAAACAAACAGCAATATACTGCAATAAGGGAAAAGGTCAGCGGAAAAGAAAACAGAAGAGAAACTTTATCCAAACACTCCTTCTCCAGATTCATGTAGTCAAAAGACACATGACCAGGAGAATCAACAACCCATTCTCCTTTAATTGACTTTGACAAACAGCAGGTAGTGTCTGGAGTATGCAAAGTAATATGATTTTGGACAGACACTGCAAGCCTTCACTTTGTCTTCCCCATATTAAAAGGACCAATAATAAAGTAATCTCATCACCCATGAATTCAAAAAACGATTGTTGATGATATCAAAGTCATAAACTTCATTCGGATCTAAAATATGACAAAGCCCAAAGAACTTAAAATAATCAAGAATTCATTCTTGATCTTTCAACTTAACAGTAGAGGATTTTGAAAGTGCAAAATAAAAATATAAAGATAAAATATGACTGAAGTACTTAGCAAAAAACAAGTATGACCAGAGATATCTGAGTTTTTTACCCTTGTAAATCTTCAAGAGACAAAAAGATGAACAATTGATCAACATTAACAATTGAAAAATACTTTTGAAAATCATGACACGACTTAAATAAATTGTAAGTGGGGTTATCCACCACATCTATAATTTTATTGAATGCCCTGTACACATAAACAGATTCACCAACGGATAAAACACGGCCTTCTGCTAGGCCAGGGAAGGGGAAATGCTCAACAAGGGAGTGATAAAAAAGGACCGAAATTCTATGAACCTTGGCAATTGAAACCATTCCTATATCATCAGGATCATCAGCAACAGTACACAAATTCTTTCTCATGCAGGTACCTTTTTGCAAATTATGGAAACCAAACATAAACACACACGCAATGCTGACAAAGATGCAAGAGAAGATATTATAAAGTCACGAAAATAAGAATTTCTTACAATTCCCCCTATTGAACTCAAATTGATGATTCAACTATTGATGTTGGCATCCAAGTGAGTATGATTTTGGAATCACTCTCACCTGCTTTCCTATCATTCAAAAACAACTATGTGATGAATAAGTTGAATTATACATTAACTCAGTTGTTGAATGAATTACAAACTTTTGAAGCCATTTCAATTGGAAAGGTTAAAAAACGGAGGCAAATGTTGCCAAGAATAAGCAATCTTCTTCTAAGAAGAGAAAAGGCAAAGGGCAACGAGGACAATCAAAATAAAAAGAAAAAGAAAGTTTCTTATGAAAAGAAGATCAGTTCTTCAAAGAAACCAAAGTGAAAATATTTCCATTGCAGTGAGGATGAACATTGGAAAAGAAATTGTTTCAAGTACCTTGCTCGGTTAAAGGAGAAAAAGAAAGGTAAATTTGATTTACTGATTCTTGAATCTTGTTTAGTGGATAAAGATTTTTCTACTTGGGTAGTTGACTCGGGCGCTACTAATCACGTTTGTTCTTCTTTGCAGATGCTTAGCTCTTATGAAGAGCCCGCAGATGGTTCTTTCACTATGCGAGTAGGTAATGGTTCGGTTTTTTTGGCAAGATCAGTGAGAGTCGTTAAACTTAATTTCATAGATGGGAATCTGGTTTTGAACAATGTTTATTACATTCCTAGTTTTCATAGAAATTTGATAAATAAAAATTAATAAGTAATGCTCATTTTTTTTTAAAAATCGTTTCACATATTATTAATGAAAATTAATAAGTAATCGTCATTTTTTCTTAATAATTTAATATTATTCATTGTATTTTTACTAAAAGCATTATTGTGTGATAGCAATAAATTACACTGTATAAACAACATAGCAAATTTATTAAAATCGTATCCAATAATGACTTATTATCTTAAATGTGTCTCAAAATCAACATTGTTGGCAGATGAAATACGTAAAACATTATGTGAGTACAAATATACCATTCCACATGCACTCAAAAATATTTACATTTGAAAATTAATACGATAGTACTTTGGGACAGTTAATACTGTAGTACTTTTACGAAAAATAAAAAACACTACAATTATATTTCACTATAATAAATTAACTATTTCCGTATTTTTAAAGAATTATTAATTTATGATATTGAAAGGACCATATATTTTTGTTTCTACAGGAGCTTTTCAAAATTATATTATCTTATTATCTTATCGATATTTATGATATTTTCAACTGACCCAAATCGGACTAGAGAAAAATATTATCTTAAAGAATTTATTAATTTAACGAGTATCAATTTACTGAGATTTTACTGTATATAGAAGTAACAAAAGTATGTATGATCTCAATCCACGATGTATGAAAGTTGAAGAACACTTCTATAAATTAATCCAATTAGATTGGTCTTTGCATAATTTGCTTTTCTTTAGCAGCTCTTCGCCGTGAATACACTTTCTCATATTTATGTACTTCTATGTTTTGTTTCGGAAATTAAAAGGGAACAGATGGTTCCAACAGTTCAAATAGGTTATGAATTCGATAAAAAAAAATGTAAAATTTAAATTTAACTTCAAAATTGAGTAAAAATACCAACAAATTAAGATCTCAAAAAATATGGAGTTTCATGAAAAAGAGATTATAAAGAGAATTTGGTATAATGATAATGACATGTCTAATATCGTGCAACCATTGTCTTTTATATAAAACTAATGTGGGGTATTTGATTGGGAAGTTAATTGTTTTTTCATCTCTTTATAATATATCTTTAAGAAAATTTCATATTTTTTGGAAATTCCTAATTCGTAGGTATTTTGACCTCGGTTTTGTTTTCAACATAGTGAAATCTTCTACATTAGAGCATTTTCAGTAGTGCACTAAATTAGTGCAAAACTATAAAATACCGTCCATTTGTGCTCCAGCAGCAGCTATGACATCTTCGACGGCAAAATAGGGGAGTTTCTCCTCAACGGTAAAACACTCCCAGCATCAGCTGGGACTCCAGCGGTCGCTGGACTGACTCCCAACGCCGGCGGTGGGACTCAGCCGGCGCTGAGCATCAAATTTTTAAATACTCACAGCGCCGGCTGGGAGGCCAACGAGCGCTGTCAATTTTTTTTTTCTGTTTTGTGTTTTAAAACTGTAAAATAGCTACAACTACTGGAGATGCTCTTAGATTGTCAACGTTCAACGTTTATTAACTCAAAAAAAAGAAATCAGCGGATCTAGGTTATAATTTTCCAAAATTGGAACTATGGTCAATAGTTCGCACACACAAAAATAGAAGGACCTATAAATAAAAAATGTAAATGAAAGTCTCAAAACAAAACAAAAAAGTGCAGGACTTAAAAACATATACAAGAACCTATACGAACAAAACATAAAAATATAGAGATTTAAGAATGCGTTTTGCAATCCAATTATTTAATAATGCATGTAACTTTACTATGCATGTGCTAGGTCGGATGTTTCTTACTAATCCAAGTTTTATACATAGCTCTTTATTTTTTAATGAAAAATAAAATAGTTGTAAACTACAATTTAATACCCCCTCATTTAAACAATTAAGGGGAAGAATTTCACCAATCAAAAGCCAAAGCCAATTATATGAACAAAGTTGCAATTACCATGAATTCATTATTATAACAGCACAAAATGCAATATCAATTGCAATTACAAATAAAACTTGCATTCTGGCTGCCAAAATTAAATAAGAAGAATTAGCCTGTGTATGGTAAACACCACTCTCTCATGTAATATAATATAAATTAATAAATAAAACATGTAAACACTAAACAAAAGATCCAAACTGCCTAACCAATAAACCAAGTCCATGCTTATTTTAGTCTATTTTCAAACAGTAGGCATGGGCTTCAAGCTTACCCATCCCTTTCTATATATACCACCTTTTCATCTTTTCCAACACTCCTCACTTTGGAAATAAATTAATAATATCTTCAATAAATTTGGTTCTCATTGTTTCTACCTTTTGGACTAGGAACACATAAATTGTATAACATTATCCACCTTGAAATAGGATTAATAACTTTACAAATGTTGGGCCAAAATTTAAAGATTCCCCTACATCAAGATTTTATGCATTGCTATCTTTCAAACATTATATTTCTTTCTATCTTCACATCTTTAAACGCATTCTAAATTATTCCTTACAAAGCCATCTCCTTTTATTTTTACATTTCTATGATTTTTTTTTTTATTTAGTGATGATAAAAAAAGAACTGATTATGGATAGCTTGTTTGTGTGCTTTGAATAATACTATCGAGCTACCAAGGCTAAATTCCTCACTTTCAGTTTCATAAATATGGGGCAAAACGATTAATTTACCAGAGGTTAATCTTTGTCCCTTATTAGCAGAATCCTATGATTTCCTACAATAATTTACATTATCTCTCTCAATTGATAAACATAGTTAGTCTGCCAAACATCTACAGAGCTGTCACTAATTCTGATTAAATATTGATTGCTTAATTATGTGGCCTTAAAAGTGCAGAGCCACAAATCTTAATATTGACACACGCCAACTTTCTTCCACTAAATTAGATTTCAAATATATACATACATATATATATACATATGTATACAATCCAAACTCCACGTTCCAACAATCCAACCCAGCTGCTATATGCCTCTACATATAATCATTTTTCTCATCGAAATATCAGAACTAAAAGAACCACCAGAAGCCAATAACCAAGCAACAGAGAGAGAGAGAGAGAGAGAAGAGAGAGAGAGAGAGAGAGAGAGAGAGAGAGAGAGAGAGAGAGAGAGAGAGAGAATGAAGCAGTTCAGCTATTTGATCTCAAAAGCCTTAGTCTTCACCTTCCTGATCACAATCGAGAACACATCAGGCAAGAGCTTGATCAACTCCACTTGCCTAGATATAGCGCGCGACGATCCGAACATCGACTACAGCTTCTGCACAACCTCCCTGCAGGCAGCCCCGACCAGCCACTGCTCCACACTGCAGGGGCTCGCCACCATCTCTATGAAGCTCCTTCGATACAACATAACCGACATGCGCTGTTTCATCAAAAACCTCATCAAGAAGAGCAGGGCATCCGACCCATACCTGAGGGTGTGCTTGAGCGACTGCTTCGAGCTCTTCTCTGAAGCAATCCCTTCTGTCAAACAGGCCATGAGAGACTACACGAAGAAGAGGCTCGATGACGCCAACGTGGAGATAAGTTCCATCATGGATGGTGCCAC
This sequence comes from Perilla frutescens, assembly GCA_026008535.1. Lineage (NCBI taxonomy): Eukaryota > Viridiplantae > Streptophyta > Magnoliopsida > Lamiales > Lamiaceae > Perilla > Perilla frutescens. The sequence goes on from BRKX01000012.1 coordinate 40,679,363, forward strand.
CACCTGTGAGCAAGGTTTTATGGAGAAGAGAGGTGTGGTTTCTCCTCTCACAGAGAGAAACAACCACACATTTCAGCTCTCAGCCATGGCTCTCTCTATCCTTCATATCATTCAGGAACTAGCAACACCTAGTTTATGAAATTATTCTTTCTTTATTTTAATGTAAATGGGATTTCTACTTGTTCATAATTGGGAAGTTAGTTCAGCTGGAATATTAATGGTTTAAAGTGGCTTCCTATATTTCAAATTAGTTCGATTTCTCCATTGCATCTTAATCAACTTAGCAGTCAGAACAATTTTAGTAAGTCCACTACTTCATTCCATAAGTCCAAAAGGTACTTCAAATGAGGAAACAACTGACAAATTATCAATACTTGATTAATTACCAAGTTTAGTACTGAAAAGTTCATTGAAAAACAGAGCTACATGAAAACACAAAAAACAATACAAGTAGAGACATGGATCCAACATTCAATCCCAATTCAGGGATACCTTATCTCAAAGAAGAGGGCTAAATTATTTCGCGTACAATATCAAGTTTGTGCGATAGCGTATCCATAGTTGAGCAAAAAGATGGATACAAGCTTTTAAGAGATGTAAAACCGAATAACAGAAACCTTGCATATCTTAGCTGGCCATAGGATGGTTATGAATATATTCGATAGCGAGCTGGCACGAGTCAATTTTATCAGCTTCCTTGTCAGGAATTTCCAACTTGAACTCTTCCTCAAGAGCCATCACAATCTCCACATTGTCCAAGCTATCCAAGCCCAAATCCTTCTGAAAATGAACATCTGGAGTAACCTGCAGATAATAGAATAGAAAATAGTTAAATTTTGGCTGTGCTCATATCAAGATAATGAATGCTGAAACGCAGAATATCAAACTCCGACAGAAAGATGCTAATATTTGACAGAGATTGAGGGGTGTAATCCAGAGATGAACCAGAATGAGATGCTCCTGATGAACACAACTTCACGTTTAAAGATGGTTAAACCTAGAGTTGAAAACTGTACGTTTACCATGGTTTCTACTAAAATTGCTACTTCAAATAATTGACCCCTGAAATGGTATGAAATACATGATAATAGGACGAATTCCTTGCTTTCGAACCCATTGTGAAAAGACTTAATCACACATCTTAATTAAGTTGTCAATTGATCGATCAAAATAAAGAACACATACCACACACAAAATTTGTGCACATGCACACGCACTCAGTACATTACAGTAAACTCCCACGGTACAACATATGCTAAACTAGATATAACAATATGTTGTTCATCTCAAACACACACCCACGGTGTATATATGATTGTTTCTACAATTTTATGTATAAATAAAATTCAGATACTACATTGTTGTAGTCCTACTGGTATGGCATCTGGTCTTAGTTTATATTCCTTTGTTCCCTTTCTCTTAAGTTGTTTTTGCTTGTCTAACTAGAAATTTTTAATATATGATAGCATAATGTTAGTTAAATTTACAACTGATCAAGAACAACTGATCAAGAACGATTAAATATAGCACTTTATATCATTATGTTTCAATACTTTACATTTACTAGAAATGTTGTAATATTCTCACAGAAGACACTTCAAGTGATCTCTAGGATTAAAAGTCAAAGCATCTTTGCATGTCTATACAACTTTTATATTACGTACATAACCTTATCTAAGTAAAAAAAAGGGTTTAATTAGCATTATTCAAATGACAAATCATGTTTGTTTATATCTTCTTCTTGACGTGCTAATCAAAATCTTGATAGGTGATGACAAAACAATCAAGAGTCATGGTTCAATTTGCCCCATAAACTATTTCCCAAGGAACATCCGGACACTTATAAATTTGATCCCGGTTATCCCCTTGAACTTTTGAACTCAGCTCAATAGCCCCTCAAACTTTTGAACTTCAGCAGTTAACCGATTGAAGGTAAGAAATTTTGTTTTGCTTGTTTCTAAATAAAATAAAATAAAAGGTCATTTTCCGGATTCCTTATTATTATAATAAATTTTGTTTTTGCTTGTTTAATAAAAAGGAAAAAAAATTGGATTTTTTTGGTATGAAACTAGTCAGTTATTTTTTCTCTTTTATTAAACTTTAATAATCCATTCTATCAATAAATAAATAAATAAATATGTGTGTGTATCAAATCATCCAAAACCAAAGCTGTGAGTTTAAGACAGTTAATTGATTTGATCTATTTGTTAATTACAGGGTTATGCAATTAATCACACAAAGTTCGAAATTCATAACATTTTGTTAATCATGTTAATTATTTCATATTTGTACCTAGCAATGGTGTGGTCAGTTTTATCTAATGCTTGTGAAAAAGGTTATAGTTAATCGTTTGAGGCAATATGATGTGAAAATTTCTTTTTTATTTAAAAAACAAGCATAACAAAGTTTATTGTAACAATAAGTAATCCAAAAAAATAACTTTTTTTCTTATTAACGAGTAAAACAATTTTATTTTATTTTTACCTTCAAGGGGCTACCTAGGTCAAGTTCAAAAACTCAAGGGGATAACTGAGTTGAGTTCGAAAATTCAAGGGGCTAACCGAGACAAAGTTTAGTTTAAGTGCTAGAAACTCATTGGGAAATAGTTTATGGGCTAAATTAAATCTTAACCCAACAATCAATGAGTCAATTATGAAAAAAATTGTAGGGCAAAACAAAATAAGATTAAAAAAAGCAAAAGACAACGTTAAAAACATTAAAGCTATTGAATTATTAATCTCAAATACTGAGAATAGTTAAATGAGAGAAACTTTTATCGTATTCAATAGCAACTAAAGTTCTTATCTTTGATTTAAAAAGATAAATGGTTGATACATATTCTATCCTTTACTATTAACAAATTTTCAATTATATGCTAAGCTTTTAAGAAATTATAATGGATTATGTTATAGGTATATAATTTTTTTTAAGTGAAGGAAAAGGGGGAGGTAGGTCACTTGGGTGATAGAATATGGTGTTAACCCAAAGATAAATACAATTGGCTAATTGCATTCGCGCATTCAAAGAAGTAAAGTTTATGCATACTTCCATGCTAAGTGATTACATAACACAAATTATTGAAATACTCATTTTTTTCTTCTCTTTCTAGTTTCAATTTAAACATAACCTTTGCCTTTCTCAACCACGTTAACATATGATTTTGAATTTGAAAAGAATTTTGTTCCCGGAGTCAAATCAGAATAAAATACTCAATCAGTAGCAAAGCATGTAAATTCTAGTATATTTTTCTCATATGCTTTAATGACCTACTCTATTAGAATCAAAACCATTGCACTAGAAAAATTCTTTGTAATACAAAGTGTTCACCACTTGTTTACAACTCTATCGAGCACTCTTAACACCATACCACATAGTCAACACGGATTGCCAATCACATTACGAGCAACACACACCGCTTGATTGATATTACAAGCGCACCACTTGATATTCCAGGCTCATAACACACTTGATATTCGACGCGTGTCTATGGGTTATACTATCATTAATATAAGTTTAATAACATAGATTAGGATATGGAATCTAAATTCATTTTCTACTTTTTTTTGCACTGTAGAGTATTTTTTTTTTTATCAATCTCCTCAAGTAAATGTCAAGAGGAGTAATTTTTTTTTCAATTCAATTCTTTATCAAGATGAATGTAAAATTTTTCCACAAGATAATATAAATTCTTCTTCTAGTGTTAAGATTTCTTAACATTATTGTGCACACTCCACACTTATTTTACAATTTGAATAACTCTCTTTACAAAGAAACTAAGAACTTAATCAAAGGTCGGTAAGTGACCTCCTAAAAAGACTAGATAAATCTAGTTAATTAGACTTCTAGAATTAACTTTAATAGACAACAATATTGCAACTTGGCAATTTTCACTTTTCTCGATTTTCTCCACATTATTTCCAATCAACCACACTTGGTTTTATCTCTCCATAATGTTCTCGAATATCGGTGGTGATTGTTTCCTTTATTTTTAATATCAGTAACATAACTAACATAGCTCCCAGTCTTGTTCATCCATCAAGCATATCATACACAAGAGATAAATTTGAATTCATAACTTCCGCCTAATTTAAATCGAGAAACATTATCGAAACAATTCACATGCACAGCGTTCTCCCAAAAAAAAGGAAAACAATTAAAATAAATATTTGAAGGAAAAGGAGTGACCTTGGATGGATCGACTTTGGGGAAGCACTTGACGACGTCGAGAACTCGGTCGATTACTTGCTGCTTGTCGAGATGATCGTCGCCGTGGGACGACATTGATCGGACGGCCGTCAGTCGGGATCCGTTTACGGCTAAGGACTGGGTTACTGGTACCCGAATGTGCCGGAGAATGGCGGATCTCAACGCCGATGCCATCTTTCTCTTCCAATTTCACCGCCAATTTCTTTGATTCTCTCTACGGATTTCTTTGATTCTTCTCTCTCTAATGTGTAGGTAACTTAGTACACGATTTGGGGTGGAGGCAGCCGCACCAGGCACTTAATTACAGTGAGGTTTGAGGGTATTCTGGGAATTTCGGGGTAGAGGTTAGGGAGGAGAGGACTTACAAAATTGTTTTAACATATTGATTTATCTCAATTCTCTCCATGCTAAAAAAAAAGCATATATTAAAAGGAGAAACATGTTGTCACATGTTATATATTTGCATAATAATAATTCAATTGGCCGCATAAGTTATTGTAAGTGAGATATTGAGATATTTTATGCTACTCCATATGGTATTAATTACCTACATTCACAATGATTGTAAAATATGATAATTGTGAATATAATGCTCTTTTTTTAAATAAGATTAGACTTAACTAAAATAATATCACAATTGTCATTTATTACGATTCTTATGATTGTGAATAGTACACATGAGATATCATAGACTTTCTCGTTAGATATATACATTTTTTTTTTGTCGTCGAAGGTAACCCGCAGTCGCTACCAAGGTGCGCACTGGGTAAACCCCACCCCTGTATAATAGCCTGCAAACCCTACCGAGGTGCGCACTGGGTAAACCCCGCCCCTGTGTAATAGCCTAAACCACACTTGGCTGTAATAGCCTGACAGGCTCACACCTAATGGTGTTGGTGGGATTCGAACTTGAAACCTTTCGCCTCAAGATATCACTACTCCACCACTAGGCCATCCCAAGGGATATACACCTTTTGCTTGAAAGAAGAATGGTGACATGCTTATATCTATTGATAAATAATAGGAAATTGAAGATTAACTGACTAATATGTATTAATTAGATTATTTTAAAAAATACATATTTAATAGATCTACGTACATTAATTTTTGGCTCATGAATATATATACACAATATTGTATTAATTAATATTAATAAAAATAACCATCTCATCAAGATTCTACTCTAACATGAATCAATATCTTTCAATAACTTCATTGTGCATTAAAAAATCATTTACCTGAATATTTGACGAACAATATTTATGAGATTTTGACAAAATGTCCTATGATACATGCGTGCATTTGAGGAATTTTTTTTCTAAGTATCAACTATCAAGAATATGTTCCAATGAGTTGGTATTGGTACAATTTCTTATATAGATGATGGGGGAATTATAAATCAACATTCCTGCTGCCTTCAAATGCATTTGATTGATATGCTTTATTATGTGATTAGTCGCCATTATCTTATAATTCTCTTAGAAATCGTTATTGACTAAAATTATGAGATAATTTTTTTTTTCCTATCGGAATCTCTCATTCTTTAAAAAAAAATAAAAAATAAAAAATAAAAGAATAACTAAATGATGGATTAGGCATGAGTAGAGATCCCCTAATCCCAATTTATGTTTGTCAACATTAAAATTATATATTGTTAATAATGCTTTGTATAAAAATAAAATTTATTATATTATAACTAATCATAATTAATATCTATTGCTAAAAAAATGAGATTTTAAAAAATTATATACCCTAAGTTTGGAACAATCAACCCAAAAATCAATTATATTACTAAAAATGAAAATTAAATGTTATAAAATAATTATAAATTAAACCCTAATAATAATGTAAAATTATACTAAATCAAAATAATGAAAGAAAAAATAATAATTTTAATATTTAGTACACGATTGACATATATAAATTGAGACTAAAGGATCTAAAAAAATTCAAAATTAAAAGAATAACTAAATGATGAGATTAGGCATACCTATACCGCACAGTATTACGTATACCCAAAGGCAATGTTTGGTAGCCTAGATAAAGGCATATATACTTAGATTGCTACGCCAGAAACTGTATCCGATGGGGGCGTCGGATACATTATCCAGCCGAATCAGTAAATTACATCCCGGACCTCGCGTTAAGACCGAGCCTCGCGTGAACGAGTAATGGCTATCAAACACACAGTTCTTGCTGGATACCTATATTAATATGCATTTATACAGGCTACCAAACATTGCCTTTGAAGGCATCCTAAAATTTAATTATGTTCTTCTTGGACAAAACTATCCTTATGTATTTTATCTTTTGACAATTTTCATTTTTATTATATATACACAATCAAAATAAACCTAAAACCACGATCATTTAATTTCATCTCGTTGCGGTTAATTGCCTTCGTCATCGTCTTCTTCTCGGGTAAGTTATGGGGTTCTTGCAGTTATTTAATTTTAATGCCTTTGTTCTTGAAAGTTACAACAGGTCTCTCTACCTTTTGTTAATTTACTCTCAATTATTCATTTTTGTATTTTGTATTTGTTTTTCTTTGATTGGCGTAAAACATCCTCCATAGATGTTTTTTTTATCTTTTTTAAAAAACCTTTTTTTTTTGCTTCGATGATCAGCCCTAAACCCTAGTTCTGTTTGAGGAGTTCGGGGAAACCGCTACATGCATGACTTACCAATTATTAAAATATTTTATAATGATTGCTTAAACATTTTTTAGTTCAGATCTTAATTGACACATGATTTATCCCATTCCAGAAACTAATTAACTTGATCTAGTGAAAAAATATAAATAATGTGGCTCAACATGACTTTGTGTGATCATGCAATAGTTTATTTTTGGAGTTTTACCCAATCAAATTGATTATTACGACCCAGTGAAATAGAATTAATTAGAAATAATATATAAAACTCGATATCCTTTAATCAATCCTCTTAATTATGATTTCTTCACGAATTCTTTTGAGCTTCTTTGAATTATATACATATATATATATATATAAAGTCTTCTCTTAGTGGTAGGGCATTCCAAAAACAAAAATGTACATCTTAATGCAGTATTCCTTCGTCGAATATATGTGTGTGAGTGTGTGTATGTGCAATGTGTGGGCATTTCTATACTCGAACGGTTTCACAAATTAACAATAATAGCACTATAGCAATTGGCGTGTGGACTACTTAAATTTTATCTAAATTATCCCTAAGGGGTTTAATAGTTCACATTCAACATGAATTTTCGGTAGTCCACATCAACATTTGTGAGGTCGGAAAATTATTCAAATGCTATAACTGTTAATTTGTGCAAATGTTGAATATCAATATATAATTTTTTAAACTTTTGAGACAAAAGTATAAAAAGTCCAAAGGTTGGGTGTTGAAATGTAATCAATCCTCTTTTTATGTATAATGTATGTATATAATTTTGCACTCGCCTAAATATATTCCTTGTGAATTATAGTTGCAGTTATGGCAGGATTAGATTTAGCAACAAGACAATCATGGAGGAGAAAGAAATGCATTGCAATGTTATCACTATGGTTGAGTACAATGCATTTACTCAATTGGTTTTGGATCATTGTTGTCAAGCATGCAGTAGAACATCATGGTAAGTCGATTCACTTACCTAGAGATTATCATATATATATAGCTTTTTTGAGAGAATAAAATATATATATATATATATATATGCTATGCAAAAGATCAACTACTGGGATGATTTATTCGTTTATTTATGTTTTTAGATCATTCTCTTTTTATGGTGACTAGTTGCTCATTATTTTTGAGAAAGATCAATCAACATGAAATAATGCAGGAAGAGATACATTGAGAATAAAATGACAATATTAATAAAGATAATAAAATTGATGTAATTGAATTATTTTCTTTTCATTTTCTGTTTTGCAGTGCTCTCAGGAAATGAAGAAGTTCGCAATCAAAAGAAGAGGAAAAGATCTGCAGTTTATGATAACCAGTCACTGGGTAGAGAGATTAAAGAGGCGGCTTCGCTTATTGCAAGTGAAATTGCCAAAGGTAGCCAACTTCTTAGTAAAGCTATGGGAGTTGATGCCGAAATCTCTAGAAAGAGACAGAAGATTGATCACGAGATAAGAAAGATCCCGAATCTCACTGTAGCTGAAGTTATCAAAGTTGTGTGTCATGTTGCAAGACATTCGGAGTTGATTGAAGTGTTTTTTAGTATGGAGGAAAAAAATAGAGAGGAATTGGTTAGGGCCATACTAAATGGTGAAGTTTGAATAGTTTCCACTTTCCAACAACTTTATTTCTACTTATTTTGCAGACTTACTGAGTTCATTTCTGTTTAATTTCATTGACTTATATTTTCATTACTAATTTCGTTTCAATTTTATTTAATATTATTCATCATTTATATATATCACCTCATATAATTGATATGCCTTCAAATTCTGAATCATCATTTCAATGGGAATTCATTTTTCCCAAATGTTGTGGAATAGGAATATAGGAGCTACCTCTTATTGGGATAGTCGTTGCACGTACCTTTCATGGGTTTTACTACTGAAATTTAATCTAATATATAATGTTTCACATGTATAATTATGTTTTATAATATTATCTTGTCATATTTAAACAAAATAATTTATAATTATATTAAATAATAATCATTAGTTTCGGTATATGATTTCATATTATTAGTTCTGATAATGATTAAAACAAACTTATGTGTTTGATATAACTTAATATATTCAAATGAAAAAAATAAAATCATAAACCATTTTAATTACATAAAACATCGTTCAAACATACAAATTGTTATAACACTAAGTTTTGCATCAATGTCTATAGTTAAAAAGAAAACTATAATTTGCTAGAAACAAAATTATAAAAAAATTTACTTTATTAATTTATTCATTTTTCCTACTCAGAATATTGGTATTTTGATTTCCGTGTAAATTAATTTAAATGTATGAAAACATGTTGAATAAGTTTAATTTATTGTTCTATTACGCAAATCAATTTTATAATTATTGCTTGTGTTCTATAAGTTTGTATGAAAATTAATAGATACTTAATAAAAATGAAAAATATAGCTAGAAATATATTAGAAAATTTGTTAGTGCACATTATATATATAATTGATTGAAAAAAAATTTGATCATAAAAAAAATAAATACTTAATTTATAAAATAAAATATAAATTGATATTTCAGTCAGGACCAAGGTTGAAAATATCGTTATCGCAACATATATCGCAACTTCAATTTTATGGATATATCACCGGATATATCGATATCGCATAACTGACGGAAATCATATTAAAATCTTGGAAATTTAGCAAGAAATTTTAAGAACTATTATGACATATTATTATGCACATATTCCACTAAATTTTTTGATAGAATTGTATTTTGAAAGAAAACATATGAATAATACATTATATAAATACCGTCTGAGATAATACATTTGACAAAATAATACATAATACAACATAAAATAACTACATAAATATTATAAAGTACAATTAATACCAAAATGAGAATCTATGAGGTTCAAATATAGTAGATGGAATGTCATCTTGTTCTAAACAATATTGGTACCGACTCATCACATTAGAGTAATTATGGATATAATTATGCACACGCGCTTGATATGTTTCTTGATTTCTTAGATTTCAATTTCGTATGATATATGAGGAGAAAAACTTTAGTGATTTGTCCATCATGTCCCCTAACTGAAAAAATAAAAAATAAAGCCGGTGCATCTCACTTTTCAATCTAAGACATCCGTTGGTTTTCCGTTCTTCTTTCTCTTATAATTTTTTACAAAGTGGGTGTCTTTATAAAGCAAAGAATATTGCAACTCAAATAATTACATTGAAAACCTAAAAAAGACCATAAAAATATATAGTATTAAATAAAAATCAAAATATATTATAGAAATATAAAAAAAATCGTGATATATTGCGGTATTTTGAGATAATTTGCGATATTTTGCGATATTTCACCGATACTCGGGAAAAAAGATATTCTCCCCAATATCCGTATCGCAATATCAATATCCGCGATATATCTGCAATATTTCGCGATATTTCAATCCTTGGTCAGGACATACCAATAAGAAAGAAGGAAATGTCATTTAATTCATATGATCATTGCATTAATTCCATTCAGACCATATTAATCAGTTATATTAATTAAAAAATAAGAAATAAATACTCCTTACGTTTCGTTCTATTAGTAAGGTCCATAAACTTTAATTAAATTTTGTTTCGCAATGTATCTTTACAATTTTCTTTTTTTAAGAGGTTCTTAAACTAATTAATGAATTTCCGGTATTTTTTTTAATTGAAGGACCTGTTAAAATAAATAATTTTAAGAATATATATTAAAACAAATAAAAATTAAGGATTTAATTATTTACACGACTAAAAGTATAGGTCTCATAGAATAGAATAGTACAATATAAATTTTATACATTACCATTTCAAATCAAAATCTATACTATATATAAAAATAAAGTAGTGCACAATTTTCAAGAAGTAATTTTCCCGCTTAAAAATGTCGAATCATAAAATAAAATATATTTACAATTTTCCATTGATTAAAATATTAACTTGAGCCAAACATAAACTATTATTTTTATGCATTTTAATTCGAAAGCTTAAATAGTTCGCATATAATCATTCCACAATTCCTCAAATAAGATTTCAGATACTAAATCTTTTTGCTCAAAAAATAAGGTCCTCTTATATCATTTGAAATCGTCTATTGCACATTTTGTGTTGCATTTCATATTGCACACTTAATTTTTTTAATCTTTTGTCAATTTTTTTCTTTGATTTTAATTTTTGACACTTTAGTTTATTTTTACACTTATTTATTTAGGGTTCATCCTACCCAATTAGAGTTTTATATATTTTTTTAGTATTTAATTTTTTAAATAATTAATTAATAACTAAGATTTAAAATTAAATAATAAAAAATTACAATGCATTCTAATTGGGTATGATGAATTCTAAATAATAATTGTAAAATTAGAATAAAGTATAAGAAATTGAAATCAATGAAAAAAATTGAAAAAAAAAACTAAAAAAATATGTGCAAAAGAGAATGCATCATTAAATGTGCACTAGAAGATTTCAATTGCTCTTATATACCGTCAGACAACGCCTGGGTGTGATACCATTTCAAATCAAAATTATAGTAAGCATAAAGCATTGTATGAATATATGGAATGTAATATATTTTAATAGTAATGCAAGTGTTTTCTTGTCGTATTCTCCAAGACAATGTGATAAGAAAACATTTGCTTTATTATGAAAATATATTGCATCCACAATTACATACGTCATACGATGCTTGCATTAATTATAAAATAAAACATGTATAATTGTATATAATACACATTTTGAGCTAATCAGATACACGCACACAAACTCTGCGTATTTTTACCTAGTGAAACAAAATTTAATTATCTATTTACTATATGTAATCTTAAATCAATAAAAAGTATTGTAAACTACATAATCAAATATTTTAGTTTATAAAACATGATGCATTTAATAATAATAACAATAATAATAATAATAATAATAATAATAATAATAATAATAATAATAATAATAATAATAATAGACCCTTAAACTTTTATTAATTTGTTTCAATAAATCTTTAGATTTATATTTGTTTCGTTACATTATAAAATTAATTTATTTTAATAGATCCTACAACTAAAAATAACCCACAAAGTCCATTTTTCTCTTAATTTAGAGACCTCTCGAAATAAAATAATTACATAAAATGCTAAAAAAAATTAAATAATAATTAATCTAAGAACCTAAAGATAATTTTACATTCCATTTATAGTTTTACACCCAATTCCATCGTTTTTCCATACCAATCAATCGAGAATAACATTCATTGATATAATTTAATTTTCAATTTCGTTTTTTTTTTGGGATAAAATATTAAATTAATGCCTAATCCTATTTAAAAATAAATAAATAATGCCTAATGAAATTTACTTGACTCGGATGAACACAAATCGTAAAACCCATTTCCTTCTCGAAACACATACGCGCAAGTCTACAAGTCTACAAGTTTCGCCTCATCGATTCCTCCGGTTAAATATCCGGTCATTTTCCGGCGAGATCTCAACCTTCCGTCGGAAAAAACCGCGCAGTAGCCGAAGTCGAAGATCCGATCCTTTCGCACTTGATTGATGGCTCCGGTTTCAGCTCTCGCCAAGTACAAATTAGTGTTTTTGGGAGATCAATCGGTCGGAAAAACGAGCATCATCACTCGATTCATGTACGATAAATTTGACACCACTTATCAGGTGAGCAATCAGTTGGCTGCGGAATTTATTTTACATATATATCTTCGAGAGGAAGGTTTTAGCTGTGGCGGATCCGATCCTTAGTAGCATAACTGATTGATTTGTGTTTTTATTTGTTTTAAGTAGTTATGTTTATTGTTTATAGCTTCGATCAGTCAAACTTCATGCCACTTTTACTTTTCGACAGTTTTGTTTTGTTGTGATCTAATGTTGAAGACTGCTCTTAATTCCAAGTAATTGATGTCGACAGATTAGGGCAGTTGTATTTCAATTTGTCACTCTGATAACTTTTTGTATATTATGTTTGAAAATTTGTATGTATGGCTTATACGAGAAATATTAGGAAGGATTGAACATGTTATACAGCTGTGAGATAAATGAAGGAAAAAGAAATGAAATTGCTGGAAAATGGAAGTAAAAGCTCACTTCATGATTTCTGTTTATCTACCTATCCAGGCTACTATTGGAATTGATTTCCTTTCCAAGACTATGTATCTTGAAGATCGGACTGTACGGTTGCAGTTATGGTAAGATGTGATTCTTAGAACAAATGATCATCTCCAAGCTCTATTTTTATGTTGCACTCATATTGAGTTATATTGTTAGTTTAAATCATTTGCATCCCAGTTGCCAGATGATTATAACTTAGTGGAAACAATATTTTATAATATTGGTTGGGTCCGATTGTGTCGTCTTTCCTTTTTCATGTACTGATTTAGAGAACTGACAATGGATGGATGATTGTAACTTACTGCAACGAATACTTTATAATATTGCTCGAGTCCGATTGATTCTTTTGTCTTTTTTCATATACTTAGATAAGTATAACTATGGATGGTAGAAAGGATAGGTTGTGTTCTTTTTTTTTCCCATACGCTGAGGTTCTTATTCTTTGTTGTTTGGTTCATTCAGTTTCCATTTTTTTTTCTTTTAGTTTTGGCAAAGTAAGTTTGATCTTCTGGTCTCATGATATTATAGAAGGGAAATTGCTTCTTTGTGTTGCTATTATCTAGACTTGCTTTCATTTCCTTGTCAATGCTGTCATTTTACCCTGTAGTCATCTTTATTCAAATTCTGGACAGACATTCAGTCACTGTTTTCCAATTACTGAATTTTGTTTTGATTATTCCTCAGTTTTTCAATTTTATGAAGACATAATCTTTATTTTCGAACTTGTTCAGGGATACTGCAGGACAAGAAAGATTTAGGAGTCTCATCCCAAGCTATATAAGAGACTCCTCTGTTGCAGTCATAGTATATGATGTTGCAAGTATGAACTTTTTCCTTAACAAAATTACTTACAAGATGTTTGAGTAGTGACCAGTGGCCTATTATTGCATTTTATTTTACTTGACCTACGAAATATTGCTTGACGTTTGGGCATTGATAATAATTATTGACTGTTAGGCAGACAATCCTTTCTAAATACCGCGAAATGGATCGAGGAGGTTCGAACTGAGAGAGGAAGTGATGTTATTATTGTGCTAGTTGGCAACAAAACTGACCTAGTGGACAAGAGGTGACTGTTTTCTTCTACTTTTTCTGCTTCAGATTTGTGGGTTTTCCTGAATAAGAGACCATGCATTGAAGCGTCTTCAAACTCAGTTTTCACACTTATGTTTATTATTATCTTCATCAATGTTACAGCTCAACCTTTCGTAATGGAGGAGCATAAAGAAGTTAGACAACCCTAGTCAATTGTACTTGTTTCCGTAACATCAGAATTACTGTTTACATATTCGGATTTATTCATCAAAATGTTGCAAGAAAATTTTCTTCAACTATTAATATGTATTCTTTAAGTTCTAGCTTTAATGTATTTTAGAGGGTGGTAAAACTAGTGGGTAGAATCCGTGGAGCTTTTGTATCTATGTTGTAGCATCTGAAAGGTGTCACTGTGCAAACAATAATCCTTTGTGGAGAAGTTTCAAAGTGGGAACTAGGGGAGTCTATTCAACATGGAGATAATCTAACTACTGCAATGATGAAAAATTTCAATTAATCCATAAAAAAACTTTTTGATGCATAAATATGTTAAGGTGAATCCATGTATCTATACTCTTGCTCAGCTTATATTTATTGTATGCTTCTCTCGACTTATCCTTTTTGCTGCACAAGCTTAGTGCTATGTTACTTAGGAGTTCATGTTTATGTCCAGGCAAGTTTCAATTGAGGAAGCAGAGGCCAAATCTCGTGACCTTAATGTCATGTTCATTGAAACTAGTGCTAAGGCTGGCTTCAATATTAAGGTAACAGATTTCAACCAGTTCATTTCTTATATTCAGTTTGTTAGAATCTTGTTGGATATTAAAATCTAATACTTGATCTGCATTTATAATATAGTCGCTGCATCTTTTTGGTTTTTTCACCTTGATTTGTGATGTCATTTCTAGACATCGTTCTAAGTCTAAACCTCCACCAGATAAATGTACCATAATTTCTAAACATTATACATTTAGGGGGGTGTATTCAATTAGAATTTTGATGGATTTTGTTGGACTTTAAAATGTCCATGGATTTTTATGGATTTTATAAATCCATAGACTCCACATGGAGTCTTCAAGACTCCACATAGAGTCTCCCAACTCCACGCAGAGTCTAGCGGATTTCGTGTATGGATTTCGGACGATTTTGAACGATTTCAATGGATTTCAAATCCATCTCGCCAACGCTCGTTGGAACACAACGATCGGTGTATCCGAAAAAAAATTAAACCCAGCGGCCGCTAGAATCAAGTGACCTTGATCCCAGCGGCCGTTGGCTGGAGTGCCATCACCAGCGGCCGCTGGGGTCGGGTGATGGCTGGAGTGCCCGATTTCAACTCCTCACCGACCGCTGGGACACAGCGCTCGCCGGGTTTTCCAAATCCATCGAAATCTCGTGTCCAGAGGTCGGATTTCATCCTTTGTAATTTTCACGTGAAATCCAGCTGAAATCCAACGAAATCAATGACTTTTTAAAGTCCGTGGATTGTTGAATACCGCAGAATTTTAAAGGACTTTTAAAAGTCTGGATTGAATACACCAAGATTTCGTTGGACTTTTAAAAGTCTGGAGTGTATTTCGTTGGACTTTTAAAAGTCTGAATTGAATACACCAGAATTTCGTTGGACTTTTAAAAGTCTGGATTGAATACACCCGGATTTTAAAAGTCCAACGAAATCTCAATCCAATACACCCCCTTAGAGTTAAGAGCCGCTGTGCCTTTAATCCTGAACTATTTGTGTTCGTTCAGCCACTATTCAGGAAGATTGCTGCAGCCTTGCCTGGAATGGAAACTCTATCATCAGCTAAACAAGAGGACATGGTTGATGTCAACCTCAAATCTGGAAACAACAATGCGTCCCAATCACAACAGCAGTCGGGAGGGTGTGCCTGCTGATTACATGAACAGCCAAACCTCATTTTGTGCATTCATATTTTGATTGGACCATTCATGTATCTGTAAAGCTCTTCTTCTTTGGGGTTGATAGTATTGAATTTTGGTTGTGATTGTTAGTGAGAAATGAGAATTCTGAGCCGGATATAGTAGATTGTTGTTATAGTTCCCCTGTATCGTGTTCATCGTTCCATCTCTGTATCATTAAGGAGGCCATAGATAGTTTTCTTGATTCCATGTGCTTTCTCGTATCGTCTATTTCCTTCTCATATCCTCTACATTGTATGGTCTTATTAGTTGCAACTTCCTTTCGAACGTTTTCAAGCAAAATGCAGGACCGGATGAACAGGGGTGAATTTTTTAAATGTGGGGTATTGTATTAGCACTTTCGTGCTAGATGCTAGTTAGTTACAATTACTTTTAAAATGGATTTTTTTTTAATGATGACGTAACCTACAACGTTACCTGAGAGTGCGCACTGTTGAACTTTGTTCATAAGTTGCAGTGTGCAAACAACACGGAAGAGGTAAATATTACTTGTTATTTGTGGATTTTTGTTGTTTTAAGAGAGTGCTTTATTGAGGCACATGTTTCTATCGTAAGTGCTCAATTAGGAATAGGCTAATTTGCGCCGCAGTTGCACATTGTTAGAATCATAAGGTGTACGAACCCCCTTTATATGTCTACGTCAAGGTGAATTTTACATGCTAGAACACCTCCAATGTATCCACACTATCTACATTTTTTTTTCTTTTTTTGTTTTCCACTTTTCATTGGCATCCTTCAAGTTTAGAAAGCAAGATTCTATCGATTTTTTTTTTTTTGCCAAAATTTTATTGGCCATAGCAAGAACTAGTGTATAAATAAACAAATGCGTCACATTTATGTGGTTCCATGGAACACTTGTCATTCAACTAGGTGGGGAATACCAAAAAGAAAAAAAAAAAAAAGAAGCATTGAATTGAATTTGTGACTCAGATATAAGTGTGTGATTTTCGGAAGAATATTGAATTGCACATAAAAGAACATTGAATGCACAAAAATATTACACTTTGTATTAAATTTCGACTCCTCTAATAGTAATCCAAACTGGTCTAGTTATAATATAATAAAACTTGAAAAGAAGAAACATAAATCCTAATTATAATAAAATTTTGAAATAATAATGCAATCTAAATATATATTTAAATTTAAAATATAATATGAATATGATATCAAGATCTAATCCTGATATCTCCATAAATTTGCCACTTAAATGTCCTAGTATTATTTATTGAAGTCGTTTCTTCTTACCAATATGTCGGGCTTATTTTTTGTGTTTCGAAGAAACGCTAGTAGCCTAGTATCCTACTAACTGAAATCTAGGATCATTATCTAAATAAATTGGAAATGATCACCTATCCATGGATGAGTTAATTTCTACCGTGCGCGATAATGTATTGCACTAAATGTCACAATAGATAGTTGATCACAATGTGGTACTTAATTGTCACAATAAGTCCAAAGTGCATTGCACTATGGTGCATAATAGAAATTACCAATATGGCGACACGACAATGTGACATTGTACTATGTACATGTTGGAAATTCTATTACACATGTAGGGATAATACCACAATCCATTCATATCCACACATGTATGGATTGGGGTACTACCTCCACATGTGTTATAGAGTTTCTCATGTACTACATGCATAGTCGCGTGAGAATTAATTTCTTATTTAGATTCAGAATATATATATGGATGTAAATCTTGTATTGGTAAATGATGATAATAATTAACTGATATAGCAATATGAGTATGCATTAATAGGTAGTCTCATTTATATTATATATTTATATATATGGTCATCGCTGAGAAGATGATGAAGTACCCTTGCATGCACATTTTCAGTGTCTTTTTCTAACTTTTTTTTTTGGGGATTGACACGACGTTAGATTATGAGTGCAAAAATGCAAGTACAATCAAGTTGAACGCATTAATTATCATTTGAGGATGTTTATAAATTTATAATTCGAAAACAAATTGGTTGATTTGGTGTTTCTAGTAATTGAGTCGATCCAATTTCAACTGTCGGATTTGATATATCGCTGCCATATATATATATAAAATAATTGGAAGTCTGGAATTCAGCAAACACATGTCCGTACGAGTTCTGCTTTATATGAGAAAATACAACTCAGTCTGCTGTGAAGTTCCATAGCAGGAAAAAGAAAAACAAAAACTTGCTACGTCGTCATATTATTATTAAAGTAATATTATACAAGACCTTCCATGTTAAGTCATGTTTCATCTCGTGCCACGGTGTCACACCTAATAGTTATATGAAATTTTTAGTTGCACTCTGTATTTTATCTTGTGTTGCATTTTTAAATTATGAGTTTTCTTGTAAAATTTTTTTTTGTGATTTTGTTTATTTTTAAAAAAAATTATTAGGATTCAACCCATCGAATTGTGGTTTATAATTAATCTTTAGTATTGAATTTTCACATTTTTCAATTAATAATTCATTATTTTTTTCTTATTTCATTTTTTTTTGATAAATATTGATTATGATTACTTATGTTATAATTAATATTTATTATTAAAATTATAAATTTAATAGTGCAATAAAAAATTTGAACCCTCTAATAATATTGGCGACATTCGGTCTCTCATTAGATAAGATTTAACAAATCAACATTTTTCTACTACTCTCCCAATATTACAAATTGACAACAAATATTAAATTTAATATATATACAAAGATTGCAAAACCGACCGAATGCATTTAACTTACAATCTTTTTTGGAACCCAAAAATTGACATAAGTAAATTATTAGGTAACATGAATCGATGATTCTCTACTTTGACATTCTTTTTCACCAAATTAGCGGCAATCACAACTCTAATCTACCAATTAAATAATTATGCCCTTTAATTAATAATCTGTTGACTTATATCTATATCCTTATTCAATGTTTTATGTTTGAGTTTGGTACAATTTTTCTAATATTATCTGAATATATTTTGCTCATTATGCAAAATTGTACGTGTAGATCAATGAATCCTTTGCCGATTATTCAATTCAATGCAAAATAAAGTATTTGGCCCCAGTTACAGTACACAGCTAATAGCCTAATACATTTACATTAAATATAACGTATACAAATATTTGAAAATTAAAAAAAAATACGAAAAAATTGCAATAAGTTTGACAAACTAATTTTGGATTTTTATATTTTGGACATACCTTAATCATATAATTAGCACGTGCAAACAGAATTTCTCGGCCGCAAATTTCGTTTTCCGAATAATGCTTATCATGATTAATTAACACTTTCGAATATTATATTTCAATTTAAAAAAAATATTATATTCTTTATATCGTGTAAAAAGATAAACTAAAATATGACAAAATATATATTGTTAAAAAATCTAATATAGCTTAATTACTTGAATATATAATTTAAAGTAAAAAAATGTATGCCAACGGGGTTCTTCAATTAAGTGTTTTTTTTTTCCGCCTAATTTGTCTATTTCGTCATTTGCCGTAGGTGTACATGTTTTATATATATATATATATATATATATATATATATATATATATATATATATATATATCTATCTTAAATTCATTACTTATAAAATAAATTTGTAATGAGTTCAGTCATTTATTAATTTGTAATTATATAGTTCAGTAATTAGTATCTTTACAATTTATTCTGTATTTTGCCAACCAATTTTTCTTTTTCTTACTCATATTTACTATTATTGTGAGATTTTTTTTTCAATAATTATTTATTTGTACTTATTTATTTCAAATTTTTAACTTTATCGGATAGGACCTAATCTAGTTTGGTTTTAAAATGCTTTTTTTTTTTGTTTTTATAAAATGGGCATACTCATATTGTTATTTTTTTTAGGGAAATGGGTGGACTCATATTATATTTTTTTTATATGTACAAGAGTCAAATCATGGACGTTAGATAATAAAAATAAATAAGAAATTTAAATATGATTCTAGGATTAGTGGGCATAATTATCTGTTATCTGTTCCATACAACTGGCCACAACTGTTGAATGTGAATCAACAAAAAAAAAAAAAAACTACATTATTTTTTAGGAAGAAATTCTTGATTTTTGAAAATAATTTTTGTCCTCTACTATTTTAAATAAATTTAAAATAGTAGAGTGTCATTTTGATAGTAAGATCAAGTGTTTCCTACCTAATCATGGCGTCTCTTTCTCAAAATTCATGCTTCGAATCAGTCGAAAGCTATTGATTTTTAGTGAAATTAAAATAGTTTGCATTTTGGACTAAACGACTTAATTTGGACACCAACCAAATTATATTTATTATATTCTGATTTCTGAGTGAACAACTTAAAAACTTCAGTAAATTATATATCAATCAATCAGTAACGAGTTATCATTCATCAACAATAATTTAATTATCAGTGCCGACTCTCTATAATTACCATCATAGATAACTTCCATTACATATATGATATATCTAGTTAGGCAATTATTTCTCAACAAACTTTTTTCATTAAATGAAGAAAATAAATGTTTCCAAACTAGTTTCTCTCCCTTCACTCAAAATGATTTTCCACATAAATTCCAATATTGTTGTTGGTGCTTTTCATTCAAGTATTGAGTTGGTAATATCGTATGGAGTTATAAAAGCAAAATATATTTTTTATAGTGCGTCATGTTTGTTGTAAACTCGTAGCTAGCGTCAATGTGTTGGCTCATCGTCTTGCTATGGCTACCAACGAGTTCTCCAGCTCTCGTGTTGTTGGGTCGAACCTCCAAACTTTATAGATGACTTTCTCGACTATTTTACGTGATTGCTCATCTTAATAATATTCTTAATTTCACTTTGGTTTTAAAAAATTAAAATAAAAACCCATATGATATTCTTATATTGTTAATGGCAAATACTTGGGGTGTACGTTGAAAAAAAGTAATAATTGCAAAAATGTTAATTTTCAGCAAAATAAACGCGATACTTTTTAATATTATAAATGATACTTTTTCAGTATTGTGAGTGATACTTTTTCTGACTGATATAAAATTTTATGTACATCCGATGTACCGGAGACCACCTCATTGTTCATTGTTCGCTTTGTCATTCCTGAATGTTCATCTTAATAATATTCTAAATTTCACTTTGATTTAAAAAAAAACCACATAATATTATATTGTTCATTGTTCACATTGTCATTCTCATTCATGAGTAAAATCTCTTATTCCTTTGATGGCCTTTCAAAAATTATAGTCTATTTTCTTCATTTGATATGTATTAAATTTCCATTTCCTTAATACCCTTATTTAATATTCTTTTAAATTAACAATCCTTTTATTTTGGATAATTAAGTAAGAGTATGGTAGGAAAAAAAATTTATAATTTAAGTTTCCAAGTACATTAAATTGGAGGGACTGATACAAATAATATTTGTTTTTGAAATTAATGTCATAAATCATTGGGTAATGTTATTTGGCCATAGTATGGCCGACCATAATATTTAATTAAGGTGAGATTTTAATTTTTGGTAAGTTGTTAATTAAGATTCTAATTATTGATTGATGTATATTTACACTTGCACCCTTGTAGTCAATTCTAGAAAGAGGTTGCCTTGTTGTGTTTGAAAATTTTGAAATATCCATAAAAATCTCTACAAATATGTTAATGGAAAAATAATTTCAAATAAAAAAACTCTAATAAAAATGAAAAAAGTTTAAAATTAAACTAATATATACTAAAATAAACAAGAATTTCATTTGAAAATTATGTGATAATCAACCAAAATTATTTTTTTAATTTTCGATAATTACAAATACAATGTATCATATATACAATTGCCTTATATTGGTTGCATTGATTCTCAATTAGTTAAACTTAATTTAATTATAAGAAGAATATAAAATATTAAATTAAATATGAAAAATGGAGAGAAAAAAATACATATGGTTAAGAATATAAAAAAAACTAATCGGTTCTTCTCCTTAAAAAAATGATGAAAATTTGTATACTCCTATTAATAAATACAGTTTTTTTTTTGTTTTTTTTTTCTCATTTCAACAATATATTTTACACTCATCTTACTAAATTCAAAATTATTTTATATAATAAATTAATTAATATATTGTATTAATAAATTAGATTATTATGTGATTCAATTTTTTAAAATAAAAAATATAACAAAATGAAAATAAATGCAACAGTATATTTAATTAATAAATCTGATTATTATCTAATTCAAAATATTAAAATAAAATAAAAGTATTAGTAAAGAAAAATATATTAAATAATATAATGCATCAATAAATTTGATTGTTATGTGGTTCAAAATTTCAAAATAAATAAGAATATTAGATAAAAAAATCAATAATATGTTTTATTAATAAAGTTGATTATTATGTGATTTAAAATTTTAAAATAAAATAAAATATAAGAAACAAAAATAAATTCAACAATATATTTTATTTTTATCAACTTGTTTATTATATGATTCAATATTTTAAAATAAAATAAAAATATAAGAAAACTTCAAATTTTAAAATAATAAGTAACTTCTTTCTAAAATGAATCAAGGTTATAAGAGTAAACAAACATTAATCAATAATTAAAATCTTAATTGGTTACTTACCAAATATTAAAACTTTACTTTGATTAAATATTATGGTCGGCGACACGTATGGCCAAATAGCATTACTCTAAATCATTTACACCAGATGAAGCCCTGATCTATCCATTCATTTGTATAATTAACTGGAACTATTAAAGACTGCTTTTGAAATAAGCAGCTATTTTTGGTAACTAATAATTTAAATAAGACAAACCACAAACTTTTAATTTAAACCTAATTTTGGAGAAATTGGATTATAGAAAGTTGTATGTTTTAGAACATGAATGATCACTGTTACCTAGTCTAAGATACCATGCCACTTTATCAATTTACTATTTCATTATTATATGATTAAGAGTCCAGATTCGAGGTCCGATTATTCATATTTCGATCTAATATATATTTGAATGAAAAATAATAAAAAGAAGAAGAAACTAGATTTTGAGTAATATGAGCTCAAATCAAAATAATTAAATGTTACAAACAATTCACATTTCTATTACCAATACTAATATATCATATATTGTATACATACCTATATAGTGTTGGGTAGGATAGTCGTATGAGTCAAAACATAATATCTAAGACAAGCCAAGATCCAAACATAATTAAAATTATAAATATGTGATTAAATATGAGTTTGGATTCAAATTTTACCTTATCTAATGAAGTTTAACTCATAAGACAATCTCGGTGGAAGTACATAATTGTTTAAATGAATAGCGTAAAGAATAAATATAAATTAATCTTGAAGATTCACGAAAGCAAATATAAACAAGTGCGGAAATATTTTTTTATTATTTTTTAGTAATTTATATAAAAAATATGGTAGTCACTTAAATATAGTAAAATTTAAGAAACAAAGATTAAAATGTTTTTTTTTTTTCGTAAAATTGGAATGCAAAATAGTTTTCGGAAACTCTAAAGTCTAAACTACCCAACGTGAGCATGGCTTGATGTGTCCCTATCATTTTTAAAGTTTTTAGTTAAATTAAAGTAGGACGTAATATTATATCGTTAGAATTTATTATTATTTATGGTTTGTAATTGATAACTGTTATTTGGGGTTATTTATAAGCTTTGTAATTATCTTCAATTAGCTTTAATTTGTTAGCCTTTACTTAATAATTACTAATTAGGGTTTATTGGTGGTGTTGTTAGGGTTCAAGATTTTTTTTTTTTAATTTTATAATTAATATTTAGCTAGTTTGTGTATTTACTTGAGATTATCTAGTTCACTTTAATCATAGGTAAGGGTCCAGCTTTGATCTATCATTTGAGATCACACTTTTCCTATCTCAACTAGTATTCCATGAACTTCGAATTTATTAGTTTTTTCTTTAATTTTTTTTTTGTTTAGTTTAATTCTATAATTATTAAGTAGAGTTTATTCCACCCAATTAAGGTTTATAACTATTTTTCACTATTTAATTTTTATTTTTTGTACTTAATAATTAATTATTATGGTTGATTATTCTATAATTAGAGTATGTAATTTTTAAATTTTTAATTGTTATCTATAAATGCTAATTATGACTGATTATATTATAATATTTTTATAAAAAAAAATTAATTTATAGTGTGATAGCAAAATTGGACTAGAGGATCTCATCTCTTCATCTATTACAACCATATTTATGCTTGACTACACATAAAAAGCAATTATTAAAAAATAGACGAAAAAAAAATCAACTTATCTTTTAGAAATTGAAATTTTAGAGAGAATTTTAATAGATCCAGCCAAATAATATATTATTAATTTTATATAGAATGCTGATATTTTACTAAGTAATTAATATAAAAATTAACATATCCTGACTCAGTAAAAGATATTTCTAGCCACTAACTTAAAACTAGTCACTTGGATAAAATGTCACTAGGTTGTTCATCATAATCATATAATAATGTAAATTTATACTATTGCACGACTGCACTCAGTCGTACAAACCTCGGTCTTGTAATAGTATAAATTTGTAATGTTGCACGACTATGCTCGATAGTGCACGCTCAATTCGTGCAATATTATAAATTTGTAATGTTACATGAACACACTCAATGGTGCACCAATGACCACACAATTCTTTTCTTTTTTAAATGAAAGTTAATTCAGTAAATTCACTTAAAAAATCGCTAAAAACAATATTTTTTTAAAGTTAGCTAGTGGCTAAAAAAACATTTTACTAAGTGAAAAATACTATTTTTCTATTTTACCACTATTTAAAAATACATTTGAGCATAGACTATTTAAAAGATAAGAAAAGGACATGGAGAAACCAAGCAAGATTTACAAGCAAATAATCAAATTTTTTTGAAGTCTAAAGAAATTGAATGATAATCATCAAATAAAAGCAAAAGCATATAACCAAATTGAGAAGACATTATACTTGCACATGAAAGAGACCTCATAATCTCCCACTACAAACCTCCATTCACTATGCTTCAAAAAGGGGTGCTCAAATTCTCCTGTCTTTCTTAAGTTTCAAGATTTTAATTTTTTTTTATGCCAAATTAAGTGTATCTATATATGTGACAACCCCAGCTCCCAACTAGCTAGGATAGTCATTATTATTATCTGTGATATTTTATACGCGCCATAAGCCACGTGGCATTTTTAGAGTATGTATAATGTAACGTACACTATTATCGGTAATCAATTAATCATGTTCATGAGTGTATACGTTCATTCATAGTAGTTATAATATATATAAAATTCTATAAAAATTTTAGAGTTTATACAATGTAACGTACATTATTATATTGTCGTTAATCAATTAATCATGTTCACGAGCATATACATTCATTGATAGCTACAATATATATATATATATATATATATATAATTTAGCAAACACACACTGCAATTATTAATAGTTGATCAGTAGGGGTAGTTAAATTTGAAATTATTTTTTCTTAGTCCAAAATAAATTATCAAAAACAGATTCAATGAGAATCAAACAACAAAAGTTCCCAACTTTGACTGTTTGTCAGCAAATCGAACAAAAAAAATTTCATTATTGATTATTTAATTTCCTTTGAAAATACATGCAGCTCCCATTTTGTCCCTTTTCCTTTCTTTAAAGTTTCTCAATTTTAAAATAATTATATATTCATTCATCTCTATTTTTATTTTCTTTGTCGTGTGATGTTTGAAAAGCTCATAAACACTTAAATATATTTATGAGCACTCGTGAGCAACATATTTATATATAGTCACGCCAGAATGAGTATAAAATAATTAATTATCATATTAAGAAGATATCTTATAAATATAATTATTGAAGGTGAATATTCAGATTTGGGAGGCCGTAAAACTTTTTTTTTATTAATAGTTTCTGAAATAATGATACTCGAATTTTCACTGTTCATAAGGCAAAAATCCTATAACATTGAATAAAATTAATTTCAAAACATAATAATATATCATGAAGGGTGATTTGGTTATTTGAAATAAAATTCATTCAGGTTATGTATTTAAATCTTAATTACAAATCGAAATTTATGTATTTTCATTCACATCTCACTATATGTATTCCCTGTGAATACCGAACACAGAGCTGGGTTCTAATATATTAATATAATATTTTCGTAATATTATGATTTTATTACAAATATAATATAAAAATTAAATAAGTTGACATTAAGAATTAATAATATATTCTAAAAAAAAGAAAAATATGATAAAAGACATATATATATAATGTAAAATTAAAGTAATAGAGCATCATATGTATAACACATTTCGAAATAGAGCATAAATATGCATGTCATTTACCTTGCACATATTTTGGGATTGGATTATCGAATTTTCATAATAGACCATAATTATATTTTGTTAAATTACTATTATTATTGTAATAAGTTCTTATATTATTTAAAATAATAATAATAATAATAATTTATCAGACAATAATAACAATTAGACGAAAAACAAACTCAACAAAATTTTTATTATTTTTAAAAATAACCATTTCGTAATTGGAAAAATAAGTAAAGATAAAAAAAATATAATTGTATAAAAATTACATAAAAATAATTATTAAATATTTATAATAGCATAATAATACTCTCTTTGTCCCCATAATTGTAGCCCCCTTTAATTTTCTCATAGATTAAGAAAACATATTTAATTAAATAAGAATATATTAAGGAAAATAAAAACGCAATGCACATCTAATAAAAAAAAAGTGAATTATAATTTTAATTATGGATAGTCAAAAAAGAAATAAGAAATAAGAAACTACAAGTATGAGATGAAAGGAGTATTAATAATTAATTTATTATTATTACGATAAAAAAATTAAAGGATTGGCAGGCATTATTCTTATTTGAACTTTCTAATTTTGATTAATTAAGGGTCTCTTTTTATCTAAAAAAAATGTATTATTATTATTATTATTATTATTATTATTATTATTATTATTATTATTATTATTATTATTATTATTAGAGTAGAATAGCAAAATTTAAAGAGAGACGACAAGCTTGGTGGTAGATTTGGTGAGCAACCTTTTCTTCTTGACCGTTAAAACCCTTTCCATGTAAAGGCTGATGGGTCCCACCAAATGAATGGTTGGGCCCCACTGCCGATTAATCGCTCACTTGCGGGAAACCCACTGGTGTATGTGGTGTACAACACCCACTCACTCCCCCTCTTAAATGTGCAAGCAACCTTCCACACTTTCAATTTCATAACCATCAACCATAAATTCTCTTTTTTTTTTTCTTTTTCTTTTTTTTTTCTCTACCACAAGTCATTATTCGATAGTGCACATTGAATAAATTTCACTCTTTTGTATATAACTATATGCAAATCATATAAAAGGAAATAAATTATACTAGAAAAATCATCAATTGTGACAAAACTAATCATGAATAAAGGTGTTGGTGGAATGAATCATAAATTCTTTCAAACTATGGATGTTGAGTTATAAATATTACCTTTTGTTTTCTTAAAATAAAAGAAAATGAAAAAATAGCACCGTAGGTTCTATCCGTTATAATGAGTGCGAATAAGCAATAGCTTCACATATATATGTAATAGTGTGACTAGATATATATATATTTTAACTTTAATGAGGTGGCTCCAAATTGACATAATTTTGGAGAAAAATGAGGGTACTAGCTAGATAGTTGAATAACTTCACACCTAATAACTCAAGCGTAGACTCAATTAAATAATAATTGTTTGATGAATTAAACTATCTCGTAGTTCTAACTACAGAAGATAATCTCAAATTATTTATAAAATTATGCGAGTTGTTTGCCTTTTTAACAATACATATCACAAATTACATCTGATTTAATTTAATATATATTTGAATTCAAAAGGTAAAATCTCAATCACTTTCCTATTTGACTGAGGAAAGCCTTCCAGAAGAGCACATGTCACAAAAGTAAAGTCATATTAATATTCATAAAAAAAAAATCAAGAAAGGGGAAGAACCAATGATCTATGAAATATGATGTTGATTGATGGTGCAAGTTGATAAACATTGATCAACCATGACTAATATATTTTAGCTTTTTTATGCATCTCATCTCATCTCCTCTCCTCTCTTTACCCATGACTTGTCCCTTACCCTTAACATTATGTCTAATTGTCTATAAGCATAGGAGGCAAGTTTCTCTCCAACTATCTATGGCATTTCTTCACACTTTTTTATTTGAAGTCACAATAATGTGTATGGATCACATTGAATATGATATTTCACCATATATATAGTTTAGTGTAACTAGTTCTTTGTAATCAAGATAAAAAACAAAATATCTTTTATAACAAAGATCCTAAATCAAAATTTTAACCCAACTTTTATGGTATCAAAACAAATATCCTTAATTGAAATTAGTGGGACCTGTTACAAATCATTTAATCTTCGTTGTGCTAGATTTTTGTTAACACGGTCGCTGATTTTGAACACGATTTGTCTGAATGGTGTTAATAAAGAAAGGTGGGCTAATTTTTTAGGTTTAATTACAATAAAATTCACCACATTTCAACGAAATATTAAATTTAATCATTTATTCCCACATCGCAATTCTGATCATCGGAAAAAAAAAAAAAAAAGTTGGAAGTGCCAAATTTGCTTCAAATCAAAATATTGAGTTATTAATGTATCAGTTTAAAACTCATGCTTAAATTGCAAATTCATTCAAAAATGGTGAATTTTTTTGACAATTAACCCAATTTTTTAACACGGTTCATATGGAAAAGTGGCCTAATTTTTTAACCATTATATTTTGTTTTAATACTTTTTAAACTCTTGTATATATAAATTGTGTTCATTTTTTAACACGGTTCCATGTGCATTTTGCACACTTGAAAATGCACACTTTTGAACACGGTTTGTATGAACTTGTGCATTTCACACTTTTGAACATTTTGCATCCATTTTGCACACGGTTCTTATGAACCGTGTCCATATCGCCGACTCTCCACACTCATAGGAATCATGTTCATATGGACACAGTTCACTGATCCAGAAGGTCTTCATTTGACTTTTAACCTTTTAGTAAGAGTATAAATGACTTTTAAATCTTATTTTGGTTAGAAAAAAATTGATCTAGGATCGTAATTAGAAAATAATTTCCTTTTATCCCCTTTTTATTACTTTAAATTTTGTTCCTATAGTTTATTTAATAAATATTTGTGCGTGCATCAAGCCTTCTTTTTATTTTTAAATCGAATCATGTTGCATGTTATTACAAATTTATGAATACCATCGAGAGAAACGTAAGGTTGCACCAACCATACAATCTTCTTTGAATTCCATTATAGCTTTTCATTCAAGACTCCAATAATATATATATATATATGTGTGTGTGTGTGTGTGAGAGAGAGAGAGACTAGGAGAAATTATAGTTTCCACTCAAATCTAAACATACAACATTATGATGTCATCATCATGCGATATTTGATTAGTAAATTTGATCGAATGTATTAGGAGAAAATTCCAGACTACCTCCTTGAAGTACCACCCGCAAACCGTCACAACCTCTCCGATTTGCGAGTAATATCTCATATGAGGTACAGTAATATTCCCTTATATTGAATATAGTATTATATACAGATTTTTTCCCCATATATAATATATTATGACATTTGACAAAAATGAATAATACAAATAAATATAAGAGTGTGCAATTATATTTACGTGTGAATGCACGATGGGTGCAACGATTATTTTTGTTTGTAATCCAAAAAAAAATAGTCAACCCTGAAGGCATGATTACACATTCTCCCCCACCATTATAATCAAATTCACAACTCCAAATATCAAAGTGTAATCCTAATGGGGAGCAAATGCATTATCCCACTATATCTCAACCCACACCCCACATAAAAAAGTTTTTATTCTAACTCACCTAAATAAAATTAAATAAACAGTGACAGGGGCACTCAGGTCATTTCTCCACCATATATTACACTAAAATGTCTAAAGAAAATATATTTATGTTCCTTAATTCCTTTCCTTTTGTCAAGTAAAAATAGAAAGAAAAACAATGTACACAAAAATTACAAAGAACAAACCTAAATAGAGCAAAAAACAGTGGGGGTAAAACAGTAATTCTGGCGCGGTCAAAAGTCAATAGGTGGGGTCGTAGGGGAACCTCCCAAAATCTGCGAGTTTCCGAGACCGATTCTTGCAAAACGACGCCGCTGTGGAGAGGTAAGGCTTCGGCGTCGCCCTTGGGTCTCCGGCGACTGCCGCCTCCGGCGGCGCTACCTTCTGATTCCAGTGATGGTTAGGGCTGGGCCGCAGCAGCGGACTCAGACAGAACGTCAAACCCGATAGGCTTTTGCTATGCGCCGCTGCTTTCCCTCCCCCTCCCCCTCGCCGCGTCGACGCCGGCGTCCTCCGGGGTGTCTGTCTCCAGCCTTGAGAGTCCGACGAGTTTCCGCTCGATCCGCCGTGGCAATGCTCGTCTTCGTGATCGGCGTTCCTCACCGGAGACATCCCCCTGCCGCGATTCCGCCCGGTTCTAATCGCGCTTTCGTCGATTGAAAACGTCGAGACCTTCTTTTTCCGGCGGCCAGAGATAATGCTAGGAAACCACGCCGGGGAAGCCGAGCAGGAATTAATCGAAACCGTAGGATCAGAAACCGGATCCACATCGAAATCCGGTTTATTATCCGTCTTCGATCTGAAAAGCCCCCGAAACAGAGAAGAAAACCTACTCTTCTTATTGCTCTTAATTTCGACCGTGAATGAGGCGTTAGGCCCCACCTGAGGAGTGCTGTAGAAGAGCGGCCGCCACGTGGCGGCGGCGGTGTCTGATTTCCGTCGCGAAATGTAGGGCGAGACGGAGCGGGGAAATGAAAGAGGCTGCGGCAGCTGCGAATCGGATTTACGGCAGTCCTGTAGTGCCTGTTTCAGCGCCTGCGCCTGCGCTTGAACGGCGATGACGGCGACGAGCCGTTCGCGGAGGCAGGAGGCGCAGACGCCGACGCTGCAGCTTTGATCGGCGGGGTGTTTCTTACACCTCATTTATCACAATCACTCTCTATCTGTCTGTATATCTATTTCAGTATGTCAATGTATGCAGGCTTTGCGTGTGGCTCTATCTACAAATTTGTTGCGTTTATTTGAGAATTTTGATGAGAACGACTGGCCAGCCAGATTATCGCATTGTTGTGCGGGTGGGAGAGAATTCGAGGATTTGATGAAGATTACAAAGTCGTTTGTTCTTCCTCTCTGTTTGTTTGCTGTTTTAGAGAGAGAGACGAGAGAGAGGTGAGAGACGAGAGAGCAGGCACAGATTTGAGAGCAAATAAGTGTACGAGCTTTTAAAGCGAGAGAGAGAGAGAGATTTTTGCTGCGGGGGGTTGGAGTTAAGTGGCAAAACAGTCCCAAGATTTTATTTTGATCATATTTTATATATATATATATATATATAAATTTGAGATTTTCTACAATAATAATGCCTATAACTCTATATCTTGATTCTTGATTCTTGAGTTGGGATAAATAATTTGGTTTGTTGGTGTACGTGGAGTAAAATGGTTAGTATTTATGATTTGTGAATTTTGGTGTAAATTAGTGAAAGATGAAAAATGTAATAATGAAGGGTTAGTTGTTCCAAAATAATAATAATAATGAAGGCTTGCTCACCAAAGTAGTTTTTAGGTGACAATAGCAAACAACTCAATTGCTTGTATTTTACATGAATGAATTCATCTAGAACAAGTTGACCACCTTGGAGGTTATAACTTATAACCATATAAATATTTATATTTGATGAAACCAAATAATTTGAATTGGAATCATTCAATTACACTGATGTATCGGTGAATATATTATGAACTAAAGAGGCAAATTTCGATCCTATATATATTCTGTTGGATATATATATATATATATATATATAT
The DNA here is from genome assembly GCA_026008535.1 of Perilla frutescens. Lineage (NCBI taxonomy): Eukaryota > Viridiplantae > Streptophyta > Magnoliopsida > Lamiales > Lamiaceae > Perilla > Perilla frutescens. The sequence continues at coordinate 40,711,254 of BRKX01000012.1, forward strand.
TCACTAGTTTACAAAATTACTTCATTAGATATTAGTTGGTGATCTTTGGAGGTAAAATGACTCTGACCCATTTGAGGAATGTATTGTGTTTAACTAATCTTGCCACAAAAACTCAAATGAGGAATGTATTATTTAACTAATTAGGCCACATAAAAAATAGAAGATCTTGTAATTAATGGAAAATTATACTAAGTAATTATTAATAAAGTTTATATTATTGGAATTAAAAAAAAACCATTCCAGTTTGAGATATTTGAGTAATATACATCCTTTTATATATATATATATATATATATATATATATATATATATATATATAGAGGATGGATCAAATGAGAACCTATACCCCATGTGGGAACTAGGAACTCATCTCATTCATCCATTGTTTTGATTTAGATGGCTAAGATTTGATCAACTTTTGGTCAAAGGCGGAGTGGCAAACTTGTAATATTTGAGCATAATTTTCAGAAATCATATAGACAACACTTTAAAACCGTTGTCTATTCTTATAAATTTCGTATGCTAAAATGAGAGTACTATCATGCTATTATGAACATATATACATGCTAATATGAATATATATGTGCATGTTAATATGAACATATATACATGCTAGTATGAACATATAATGTCATACTATTAACGAACACTACTACTGCTATTATGAGTAAAATTTATGTGTTTTATGAATATTTTTTCATGTTGTTATGAATATTTTTTCATGCTATTATGTGTATACTTTTATGTTATCGTGAATATTTTGTCATGCTATTATGAGTTTAACATCACGCTATTATGGACGAAAAAATATATTCTCGAATAAACATATGAACAATGGATCTTAAATGAAAGAGCACGAAAAGAGTTTTAATTTGATATATAATTTGCGTTAATCTAATGAAAAATGAGCAAGTTATGGATGTTTAAAGTTTAAATAAGATTAAAACATTGTGTGGTTGAGATTAGTTCCTAATTCTCACATGAGGATTGGTTCTCATGTGAACCATACCCTATATATATATATATATATATATATATATATATATATATATATATATATATATATATATATATATCAGTGGCGGAGCCACATTGGAACAAGGGGGTATACTTGTGTCCCAAAAGATGGCCTAGTGGTGGAGTAGTGTTATTTTTAAGCTAAATGTCTCAAGTTCGATCCACCACCAACACCACTCACACCTGACCTGCTAAGTATGGTTTACCTCCCTTGTGTAGGTTTGCAGGCTATTACACAGGGGTGGGATTTATTCAGTGCGCACCACGGTAGCGGCTGCGAATTACCCTCGACATCTAAAAAAAGGATACACTTGTACCCCCAATTTTTTTTTTAATTTTATATATATATATATATACATATATGTGTGTATATATATATCTACTTTATTATTGGAGACTATTAACTAAGATCATAAAGATGAAAAAATAAAGTAGTGGTTGAGTACTTTAATTGAGACGTGATAAATAATATTATCACAAAAAAGGGTGGTGAATCATCCCCTTAATAACATTAACAATAAAACCATTAATTCGTGACTTTCTATCTTACTCCTCCTAAATCTTATACATATATAAAAATATAAGAACAAGACATGGACAATTATTCAAGTCTTCAAATACAACTCATAACAATTTCAAAAATACATTAAAATTTTAATTTAAGAAGTGCACAAACAACACTCTCGAATGATTGATGTTATTTTTTTCTTTCATTAATCTTGATTTTTTGTATGTATAATCTTAATTAAATTTCTTAATTCTTATTTATGTTTAGTGTTGCTTACATATTTATTTATTTATTGTCTAATTAAAATTTCAATTAAACTAGGGATTTGTGTTTGAATTAAAAAATTGAGTTTATGTACATATGGTTGAATTTTACAAGTATGAAAGGGATTTGATTTTGAATTAAGGTTTGGATTTATATATTTAAAATTAAGAATAATAATTTGAATTAAAGATTTTAATCTAAAAAATATTTATTTATACATTTTTGTATATCGTATCCCCAATTTTAAAATTTTAGATCCGCCACTTATATATATATATATATATATATATATATATATGTTTTCTTGTTTGACTCGCTGAAGTTATAGCTGCATGGTGTCATTACATATATAATGGATATTATGAAGTGGTAATCAGGTAATGGTTGAAACTTGAAAGTACCATGTTTGATAACAAAATAATTTACATCATCACTTCATTATGAACATTCAAGAAACTACTCGAGTTTACTGTAACTACTCAAAAAATCATTCGAAAATGACTTGATAACTCGAATCTCTTACACATTTGTATCTAGTTGATAAAAAATTAAAGCAAAATTCTACTCGCTTTTGCATTTTAACACTACGAATTTTTTTGCGTATGTTTTTTTTTTTTTTTTATCATTATTATCAAAAGTGGGTAATTTAATTTTTCACTCTAATTCGAATGTAATCCAGTCTTACAAGTATTCTTGGTGTTGGATGTAAATTAAATTACATTTCTCTTTAGAAGATCATATGATCGCTCACAAAATTAAGATGGTATCGATTTCTAAGTGTACTTTTAAATAGAGAATATATTCAATTAACATATAAATGGATTTGACATATTGGTTCCTATAATAAGTAGGAGCACCGGCAGTATTAAAAATAGGATTAAGATCTAATTGAAGTCTAACCACAATAGAAATTGGTTTTGATATCTCGAAGATTTAGCAAAAATATGGATAAATCATAGTAATTATTACGAATTATGGGTTAGTTGGTTGGCTGAAGGGGATTGGTTATTTATATCTTTCTTTAATTTAGGGGCTTTAATTACAATTAGTCATCTTTCATGGTAGTTAAAACTTAATTATTACATTTGGACTTTGTGTTTACCATCATTCATAAAATTGATGGTGTCATCTTATATCTTTTTCAAAATGATAAAAACTCACATTTGGACTTTGTGTTTACCATCATTCATCAAAGTTTATAAGATGAGTTTAATGAAATCTTCTGTTTCCAAACCGTGTTACATTCTATATTCTCTTATCGAATTTTATTATTTACTGTTCCATTTTTTTCTTCAATTTCTTTTTATTGTGTTTTAATTTAATTTTATAATTGTTAATAGATTATAAATCCTAATTATAAAACAATCAATCATAATAATCAGTTATTACCTAAAAATTACAATTTAAATACTAAAAAATTATGAACTCTAATTTAGTATAATCAATCTTAATTGATAAATGTAAAATTATTCTACTAAAAAAACAAGTGTAAAATGACACTACATCACAAACAATTGAAATGGAAGAAAAACTAATACATTCGATAGAGTAACAAGTGATGTAACATGGTTTGGATTTCAATCAAAATCTGAATCTAAACCATATTCACTTGTAATTTTATTAGCGTTTGATTGTGTTTAGATTTAGATCTTGACATGTCTTAAAAATTATGACTCATAAGACGGTCCCACACAAGACCTATAATTACGAATTATGATATGTATATATGTATATTTTTTATTTATTTAAAAATGTATGTTTTATGGAGGCAAATATATATATATATATATATATATATATATATATATATAGGGGTGGAGTTATATAAAAATAACCCCTTGTGTGAGAAATGAGAACACATCTCACACCACACATCCATCAAAAATTAAAGGTCCAGATTTGATGAAAAAGGCGGTGGCAATTTTGTAATATCTGAAAAGTTTTTCGCGTGAGGGTATTACTGTAATTTGGTAATTCTTATAAAAATCGCGGAGGATTTGATAACAGATCGTTATACTAACGAAGTATTATCATAATGCTAACGAAGTATTATCATAATGCTAACGAAGCATTATAGTTATGCTAATTAAAGTTTTCAAATATTGTTGGCGAAAAAAATATTCTAAAAATTAATTATAAACCTAATTCGATTTAATAAACCCTAATTAAATGGAAAAAATCATAATTGGATGAAATAAACCTAATTAAATGAAATAAACATTGATTGGATGTGGTAAACCCTAAATGAGTTGAAAGAAATCATAATAATAATATATTTGTACTACATTAGCATTATAGTTTTAGTTCGTCAGCATTGCGAATACACTATGTTAGCATATGTCAATACTCTATCAACATACGTTATAAATTATAATTGGATAGGATAAACCATAATAATCAATTAAGAACTATAAACAAAAAATTAAATTTCAAAAGAATAATGATAATTAGATGGAATAAACCAGAATCGAGATTAAATAAACCATAATTGAGATTTAATAAACCCTAATAAATTTATACTATGTTAGCATTATGATAATTCTTTGTTAGCACATCGAATATATTATGTTAGCATATGACAAATGCTTCATTAGCATACGTTCATATGTTATCATAATGCTGACGAAGAATTATTATATGCTAACAAAAGCATTTACAACCTGGGCACGCGTAAATTTTTATTTTTTTTTCGTTCGTATTTTTTCATCCAAACATAGCCTTTCGACATCTTAAATGAAAGAGCATGAAGAGAGCTTTAATTTGATATATTTTTTGTGTGCATTAGATTAAAAACGAGGAAGTTATGGTCGATTAAAGTTTTTAAGAATTTTTTTTTAATTGCTGACATCATCAATTTTAATGGATTTGGATGAAAATAGCCCTCCTTCCTTATTTTTTGCCCTATTATTTACGAAATTGCCACCTTAAATCTCAACCATTGGATTATTAAATTGGATTGTGTGAGATGTGTTCTCATTTCTCACACCAACCATGTGTTCTCATATGATCCATATCCTATATATATATATATATAGGGATGGGATCTGGTGAGAACCGGGAACCGATCTCATCCGTCTATTCCGAAAAATGAACGCACTAGATAAAAGCAAATTTTCCGTGACAATTTTGTAATTAAAACGAAAATCTTCAATTCATGCGTCTCATTAAGGGTAGAATTGGAACAATTGACTTTTAAAAAAAGTGACATCATCATGTTTTGAAAAAATTCTTAAAAACTTTAAATGATCATAATTTATTCATTTTTAATCGGATTTACGCAAATCTTATATCAAATTAAAGCTCTTTTCATACTCTTTCATTTAAGATCCATATTGCATATGTTTATTTGAAAAAAATAGATGAAAAATACAAAAATCATTTTTAGGCATAATTTTCACATAGAGCAACCCCAGATTTATATTAGCATGTTGTATACAACATTTTAGCATGACCTACATAACATTTTAGCATATTGTGTAATACATTTTAGCGGGTGATATTATGAATATATTTCTAACAGTTTTATATAAAAACCTACACCTATATAGATACTATAAAATGAAACACACGAGTTGATAATAAAAAAGAAAAAAGAATGAGAAAATGAAGCAACGAAAGAAATGACTGACAACTAAGAAAGAAAATGCGTAAATATTTTTCAAAACGAGATAAAGTTTATGAGAGTAAAATATATGTTGCAATTCTAAGTGCAGAAAGTAACATACAAATTTAGCCTCCTACTTCGCTCATTTTAGCCTCATTAATTTCTCATTTTAGCATGTGTTGATAAACAAACTATGGAACGATGATTTCATTGGAATAAAACACAATACACCCGATTTGGGGACAGTGAACCCTAATGAAAATCTCATAATTACTAATTGAGATCAGATGAGCCATAATTGGAACGTACTAAACCCTAATTGGGAATGGTGAACCCTAGTGGAAAATGTCATATCAAATTTAGTCTCATACTTCGTTCATTTTAGCCTCATTCATTTCTCATTTTAGCATGTTCTGATAAATAAAATATGGAACAATGATTTCATTGGAATGAAACACAATACACCTATTTGAGGACAGTAAACCCTAATGGGAATCTGATAATTACTAATTGGGATCAGATGAACCCTAATTGGAACGTAATAAACCTTAATTAGGAACGGTGAACCCTAGTAGAAAATGTCACATCAATTTTAGCCTCCAATTTCGCTCATTTTAGCCTCATGCATTTCTCATTTTAGCATGTGTTGATAAACAAAAATGAACGATAATTTCATTGGAATGAAACGCAATACACCATATTTGGGAACAATGAACCCTAATGTGAATCTCATAATTAGTAGTTGGGATCAGATGAGCCATAATCGGAAAGTAATAAACCCTAATTGGGAACGGTGAACCCTAATAGAAAATGTCACATCAATTTTAGCCTCACACTTCGATCATTTTAGCCTCATACGATTCTCATTTTAGCATGTGTTGATAAACAAAATATGGAACGGTGATTTCATTGCAATGAAACACAATACACCCTTTATGGGGACAATGAACCCCTACTGAGAATCTCATAATTACTAGTTGGGATCAAATGAGCCCTAATTGGAACGTAATGAACCCTAATTGGGAACGGTGAATCCCAGTGGAAAATGTCATATCAAAAAAAACACACAAAAGAAATAACATTGTGTAGTCGAGTCACAAAAAAAACACACAAAAGAAAAAAAAAAGCAAAGCATAGTTTGTATGACATGTTTCACAGAGTGCAGTAGAAATAACATTAAACCATCATGTTATCATGCTAAAACATATGTGACGACATGCTCAAACGACTACATTAACATGCTAAAACATATGTGATGATAGGCTAAAATGAATACATTAACATACTAAAATAAATAAACAGATCAAATTAATGCATATTCTGTATATTCTCGTACATACTAAACCCTAGAATTTCTAACAATTAGAAAATAACTGATATTTTTCTCAAAGAAAAAAACTGATACAACCCAGATCTGAATGAAAAAGATCAAATCAATCAAAAATATCGAATCTTCGTAACAAAACGATGAAGCCATAAACTAAAATAAGATGAGAAATAAAAATCACGAGAAGAAACGAGAAATAAATCGACATACCAAACTGCTAAAATAAATTGAAAAAAAAACACATACATGGAGTCACCATACAAAGACAGCGCCGCCGATGAACTCTACGAATCACAGGGTCAAATCTTCGCGATAAAATGATGAAAGCAGATGCTGAAAAATAATGAAAAGAGAAGAAGAAGAAGAAGAAGAAGAAGAAGAACGTAATCAGCGAGAGATGGAGAGAAAAGGGGAAAAAAATCTGAAGAAGGAAAGTTGAAGAACTGAATTACTATATTGCCCCCCTTTATAAAACTTGCCAAATATTACAATTATGCCACCGTCCCCATTAACTTAATCTGGGCCGTCTAGATTGAACCAATGAAGGGATAGGATTGGTTCCTAGTTCCCACCTAGGAGAAGGGTTCTCATTTGATCCCTTCCCTATATATATATATATATATATATATATATATATATATATATATATATTTGGGATCTTGTACTATTAAAATTTTCTGAATTAAATCCATGTACTTTAATTTGGTAAAATCAAATTCATACATATGTACTTACACTTTTGTTAAAACAAGATCTCCGTACCCTGCATTGTTAAATTGTTAATTAACTATGGGGAAATATATTACTGTGTGTTATTTATGATTACAAATGTGATATTTATAGTTGCAAAAGATGATATTAATAGTTACAAAGAGACAATTTTGTTATGCAAATGAACCTTATTTTAAGCACATGGACTTGATTTTACTCAACTGAAATTTGAGGATTCAATTCAAAAACAAAAAAAAAAAATAGTATAAGAGCCCAAATATACTTTTTTTTTCTTATTATGAATACACGTGATATATATAGTGGAAATGTATAAAACTAGACAAAAATAAATAGTTATTGGGAAAAAACAACAACTTTTAAAACATAGTATTTTTATAGGCAATTTGTACTATAATATACTTGGTCCCCACAGTCAATCATTGGTTCAGTGTACTTGTGTCAGGTCATTTTCAGAGAATTGCATAACCCTAAAATCGAAACCCTAATTGTGAATGCCTCGATTATATTTGAAGAAGCCTCGATTAGTTTTGGAAAATTACCTTGATAGAAATTACAAGCCTCCATTGATATATATGTTGAGCCTCGATTATTTTTTAAAAAGTGTCTCGATTGAGGAGTGAAATAATGCAATTACAACATTGCCTCAATTATTGACGTAAAAGTTATCGAGGCTTCTTAAAAGCCTCGATTATTATTTCTTCCATAGTAAGAGGCATCGATTATTTCTAAGAAGCCTCGATTATATTGTAAAATCCTCAATTAATTTTTTAAAAGCCTCGATTATTTTTGTAAAATCCTCAATTATTTTTTAAAAGCCTCGATTGTTTTTTAAAATGGTCTCGATTATTTTTTAAAATCCTCGATTAGTTTTGTAAAATCCTCAACTATTTTTTAAAAGCCTCGATTATTTTTTAAAATGGTCTCGATTATTTTTTAATGAACCTTGATTATTTTTGTAAAATCCTCAATTATTTTTTAAAAGCCTCAATTGTTTTTTAAAACGGTCTCGATTATTTTTTAAAATCCTCAATTATTTTTGTAAAATCCTCAATTATTTTTTAAAAGCGTCGATTTTTTTTAAAATGGTCCTCAATTATTTTTGTAAAAGCTTCGATTATTTTTCAACAAGCCTCGATTATTTTAATAACTAGATTTATGTCATTAGTCGTGGATCATGGAATTTAATCGAGGCCTTCATTAAAATGAATCGAGGCAATGTTCCTTACCTTGTGTGTAAGTGAGCTAGTCACTGACTTTCAATAAATAAAACGAAAGAAAGGTTAATGACTTCATTAAATGAAGAGAAGAGGAAGGTAGGACCGAATTTAATACATGTTAAAGGTTAAAGGCTTCATTTAATGTTTTGTAAGGAGGTAGGTTAAATTTTTGAATAAATAGAGTGGTTCCTCGAGCTCATTTACACTGTACAATACAAGCTTATTCACACCACAATAGAAATCGACCTAGAGGAGCAGAAGTTGGAGAAATTTTTTGGAGCAAGGCGGGCAAAAGAATTTTCCGAAGAAAAAAGTAGAGCTCAAAAATTTCCACCAATTTTCAAAGGTACGTTTTGTACTCTCCATTTTTTTGATTGAACGTATTTTGTAAATATTTATTGTTTTGATTATACATACATTACATGTGTTGTTAGATTTAATTTGAAAATAGGCGACAGAGAGAGATTTGCATGTCGTACTCTTTAATCTTTCATATATTGATGATTTGCATGTCGTAGACTATTTAATCGCGGCTATTTGAATTAATCGTGGTTATTATAAGTAATCGAGGTATTTTTTAGAATTAATGGAGACTCTTAGAAGTAATCGAGGAGCTTTGAAAATTAGTCGAGGCTTTTTTTTAATTAATCGAGGACATTTTCTAGACTAATCGAGGCCATTAGAGTCAATCGATGTTAATTTAAATTTAGTCGAGGAATAATGTAAATTAATCGAGGCTATTTTAAATGTAGGCGAGGAATTTTTTAGAAGTAGTCTAGGATATTTGAAAATTAGTCGAGGCTTTTTTTTAATTAATTGAGGATATTTTGTAGGCTAATCGAGGCCATTAGAGTCAATCGAGGAATAATGTAAACTAATCGAGGCATTTTTAGACTTAATGGAGGTCATTAGAATTAATCGAGGGTAAGTTTAATTTAATCGAAGAAGATTGTAAAATAATCGAGGCTTAGATTTAAGGCATTAATCGAGGCCTTTGTTTAGAGTAATATTGTAAAACAAAATTAGAATTAAAATAAATACTTTTAATATTTCCTATAATTTGTTAATACAAAATTAGTCCCTAAAATAAATACTTTTAATATTTCCTATAATTTGTTAAAACAAAATTAGAATTAAAATAAATAATTTTAATATTTCCTATAATTTGTTAAAACAAAAATTAATTTAATTAAAATAAATACTTTTAATATTTCTTATAATTTGTAAAATTAATCTAGGCAATATTTAAAAATAATCGAGGGAATGTTTCAAATTAATCGAGGCTCTCTAAAAATTAATCTAGGCAATACTTAAAAATTAATCTAGGCAGTATTTAAAAATTAATCGAGGTCTTTTTTAAAATCAATCGAGTAATGAGGCAATTTATTAAATTAATATTAATCGAGGACCATGTAATATTAATCGAGAAAAAATTTAAATATTAATCGATTAGGTATTTTCTTTTTTTTTTAAACTTCATCGATTACTTTTTTTAGTACATCGATTAGTTTTGTTTTTTAAACCAATCGATTAGATTTTTTTTTTAAATTAGATATTCATTGATTAATCGATTAGGTTTTTAAAATTAAATATTCATCGATTATTTAAAAATTCAGCTATTAGTTTTTTTACATTAAATACTCATCGATTAGGTTTTTTAAGTTCTTCGATTAGTATTAAATTAATAGTGGCAAGCCTCGATAAGTTTTTTATACTCAAGCGTCGATTAATATCAAGTTAAATATTCATCGATTAATTAACCTTGACTAATTAAGGTTCCTCGACTAGTCTAATAAAGTTCCTCAATTGATTTAATGTGTTCATCGATTAAATAACTAACTGTCCTCGATTAACATTTGAATGTCCTCGATTATTATTTCACTATCCTCGACTAATTAAGGTTCCTCGATTAGTCTAATAAAGTTCCTCGATTGATTTAATGTGTTCATCGATTAAATAATTAACTGTCCTCGATTAATTAAGGTTCCTCGAATAGTCTAATAAAGTTCCTCGATTGATTTAATGTGTTCATCGATTAAATAACTAATTGTCCTCGATTAACATTTGAATGTCCTCGATTATTATTTCACTATCCTCGGCTAATTAAGGTTCCTCGATTAGTCTAATAAAGTTCCTCGATTGATTTAATGTGTTCGTCGATTAACATTTCAATGTCCTCGATTAACATTTGAATATCCTCAATTAATTAACATCACATAATCCTCGATAACTAACATAATAGCATCGATTAGTCCACAATTACTTTCTAACAAACATCGATTAATATCAAACAACCAACCATTACATTCCTCGATTACTTGACATGAATATCATCGACTAATTAGTTTCCTCGATTAACTAACATAATAGAATCGTTAAACATATTACAATTTTCATGTGAATTCGCAACTAGTTTCTAACTACCATCGAGGAACATAATTGCATCGACTAACATAAACATTCATAAAACCTGCCAAAAAATGTGAGCATTGGAAAATTACTTGAGAAGAATACCCGGCCGGTGGTTGTCCTTGCTCTCCTTCCATTTTCCGGCGACCAAGTTCCAAGAGAGACAGCGGCGTGCAGTTGTTCCGAGAGAGACAGAGATGTTTGCTTCAACTGGTTTTTTTTCTTCAAAAGTATCGCAAAAGAGAGAGAGAAGGGTGGGTGCTTGGTTCTTCAAGATTATCGAAGAAGAGAGAGACAAGGGTGGGTGATTTTTTGTTCTAAATAATCGAAGAAAAAAGAAAAGGTTTGGTGCTTTTTGTTCAAAATTATCGCAGAGCAGAAGAGAGAGAAGGGTGGTTGGGATAATAAAGATTTTCAAACCCTAGTCATTAATATTCCATTTTGGATAGTTACAATAAAACAGCTTTTGTGTAAGACTTTTCTGAAAAAAAAGTACACAAACTCTGATTTGGTGGGCCCGGGCCTTGAATGTTGCAAAAATTAATAGAGATTGCCTACAAAACTCACTACTTTTAAATCTTGTTGTTTTTTCACAACTCTTATTTACTTTTGTCTAGAAAAACATTTCCCCCACATATATATATAGTTTTGGTAGCCTACACACTTTATATAAACACCTCTTGTGAGCATGGCTCGTGTGACTGCCACTTCACTAATTTTTATTATACATATATAAATAAATTATTAAGGAATATTTAATCATAATTAACATCAATTGTTATGAATTAATTTTTTTGAAAAGTATATACCCTTGACAAACTGTCGTTTTGTGTGCAAAATTATACCTGTGGGCAAAGCCCGATAAATGCTTAAATATACCCTTAGTGACTAGTACAACGTCTAGAGGCAGATATCGTCCCACGAGGAGTATTTAACTTTTCTATCTTTTTTGTATCTTTTGGAACTTGAGGGAATTACTCACTAATTCGTTCGTGCAAAACTAAATCTAGACAAAAACTAAAGTATAAACTAAGTCAAATAATATAAAATACATGTTCAAGTCAAACGTGAGTTCGATTTCGGTAGACATATGCAATCCTGGGCACATAAACATAGGTACCTCAGTAAGACCGTTTGGTTATAGAGAGCAGGTACGGTCGCCTTACACCCCACCCCCCAATTCCTTCTTACTGTGTATGCTAAGAGCGATACGGTCAGTGACTCTTAGTCTCTAACTACCCAAGACCCAACGAAGAGAGTCACACAGAGGATTTGCAAGGATAGCAGCATTGAAACGAAGGAACCCAACGCTGGCAAATGGGACTTCTTCGTCAGTGTGCCCAAATTCACCTATACTTTAATATCCAAACTTCGGCACCTGCTTTATCACTTAGTAGCTCATCAGGGTTTGGTCGCCCTTACTTCCACCCTGACTTATATAAACAATTACTCAATTAAGAATGACCAACTCCTAATCTTACCATTTTCATGTCATCGTTCTGACCAGAATGAAGTTGGAAATCAAATCAAGATAAATTCAAATCAATTAGCCTCATGCATACGTTCCACCTGTATCATTTTCACATTCGACTTGAACACTAACTACTTAGCCAGAAAACATATTAAATAACAAAGCAAGAATAAATAAATAACTCATAAGAATAATAACAACAAACTAGATTAAATCTGGACCCAACTTCAGATTTGGGCAAAATCAGGTATGCGCATCAGTCTAGGGCAAAACTGCCGATTGCTGTGCAGAGTATTCACAAGCTAAAGTGCAGAAAACTAAATTGCGGAATTGTAAAATGAATTCAAGTGTTCTAAAATGCAAGAGAGACCTAGTATTTATAGTTGTAAAAAAGGCCACACTTGGCCCAGCCCAGCCCACGCAGGGGCATGTAGTTAGTTGGTTCATCTCCACCTTGCCACCATGGTTGTGCAGCGGATTTTTAGGGAAGTGCTTGATTCCTTCTCTCTCCTTATCATCTCTTTTCTCTTCCTTTTTTCTTTCTCTTTCTTCTCTTTATTTTCAGGACCCTTAATCCCCTTCTGTTGCGGAACTGCTGCTGACGTGGATCCAGGTTGTTGAGTAGAGGTAGTTGCTGAACTTCCGCGCTTAATCTGCAACAGACTTTCTTATAAGCTTCGGCAGCCTCTTTATGCCCTTAATGTAGTAGGCACCACATTTACGCCCATAATGGATCCAAACGTGCTTCCCCCCTGTTACACTTTACTCCCTAATGGACTCTAGACATTACTAACGTACTGAAAATAAGTAAAAAAATAAGATAAAAAAGATGCTAAAGTGAGTTTGTATCAACCCTAAAAATTAATTATTAACTAAAAAAATGAAAATTAAATTATAATAAATAATTATAAATTTTAATTGAATGGAAAAATCCTAATTAATAATTATAAAATTAAATTAAACCAATACAAAATAATAAAAAAATTGATGATATAACTACCACATAAGTGATGATTTCCACAAAATGAGTGGCTTATATAAAGTGTATAGGCTATCATTCCTCAAATATATATGCATAATATATAAATAGATCGAACAAGATATAACATGAGTAAACTATAAGTTGATGCATGTACTTATGTATCCTCTATTATTTTACATATTATTTTAATATGACGGTTCTTATACGGATTAATTTAATTTTATCGTGATATATTCTTCTAAAATGGATTTTTTTAGAAAATGTTTTAGTAATACGGTTTTCATATTTTCTAAAATGATAAAAACAAACTATTGGATCTAGTGTAACCGACAAATTAATTGAATGTTCAGGTCTTATAAATCTTCAAATTAATGTTTAAATATAATGGATCTCGAATTTTAACGAATTCACTTCGAAATTTGCTAGCTGTAATCGAGATGAAAATAATGTTGCAGCATTGAGATAATAATAAAAAAAAATTCAACGCATTGATTTTTGGCTAGTTGAAATGGCCATGCAGATGCAGTCTTGGAGTAAATTATATGGAAGATAGTTTCTCAAAATAAAATAAAATTATGTGAAGATAAAATGTTGCAGAACTTAAATAAGAGAATCAGTGTATGATTTGCTGGCTTGTTGAAATGGCGTTGCGTGGGAATTTCTATGCTAGCACGTGGGTAGTGTCTATCTCTTACAATAGATCTAATTTAATATTTTCATGTGTCACAATAGGTCTATTGAAATTTATTATAACATATGAAAATATCTCATTATATCTATTATGACACTACGGACACTAGTATAGAATTATAACATATGAAAATATCACATTATATCTATTATGACATTACGGGCACTACCCACATGGATAGTATAGAATTTGCCCGCGTTGTGGTACGTAAATTATGAATTTGCATTAAAAGATGTGTAAGTACGTAAATTATGAATTTGCATTAATAGATGTAATGTACGTGGAAATTTACGATTGACACGACGAGTGCAATATTTCCTCAAAATTGGATATAGATCAGGGGTAATGGGTAACCGCTGGTTCTGAGTTTCAAATATGTGGAATCGGAACCACACCGACAAAGTACGGTTATTGTATGGTTCCGAAACTGAGAACCGCCTGTTCCATATATATCCGGCAGTTCCACGGTTCCAAATGGTTCTAATTTTTTTTAAATATAATATTTAAACTTCATTTATAAAATAATTACAAATTTGAGTGGAAATACCCACAAATTAAAAGATATCGTCACAAATTATGAGATTTGATTAAAGAGAAGTTAGTGTAATGATAACTAAAGGTCCATTATCCTTTTATAGGATAAACTAAAAAAATTACATGCATTTCATATAAAAAATGACGTGGAACATTTGGTTTGGCAGTTGGGGCATTTTTTTTGTCCCATATTAATTTATATCAAAGATAATTAATTAAATTTTCTTATAAATTGATATTAGACGTTTATTTATAGTTGCACTAATAACCAAAAATTAATGTTAATAGAATATATATGATCACCTAAATTATTAAAATGACACCATGACTTCTAATATTGAGGAATGAATTGAAATTTAATTTTTTCTTTCCATTATAATATGATATATTCGACGGTTTTGGAACTGTTTGTTAGGAAAATATGTTTAGTTTTAACGGATATATATCAAATAGAAATTAGTTGACATTGAGTTTGTTGTAAATGTCTTATCATACACCTAAGTTAGAACAAATTAGATGGTTGCTCCACCATAAGCTTCAATATGGATCTTAAATATAAGAATGTTGAAAATAATTTTCATTTGATACATAATTTGCGTAAATGAAATTAAAAGCGAGCAAGTTATGAATTTTTTATTAAAATATAATGTCACTTTTAAAAAAAATCAATTTCTCTCTTGAAAAGTTGTATTGAAAAGGGGAGAGAACCCGTTCAATAAACCTTTCATATTATTCTGCAAATTTTGCCCTTAATGAATTGAGCGAGTTTTAATTTTGGCTGCTAATTATAATTTTGCCACCACATCCAACATAAAATCTAAGTCGTTCGAATTAATGTGGATGAAATTGATTCTTTGTTCCTACATGAGCATGGTTCTCATTAGGTCCACTCCCTATACACACATGACACATCTTGTCGCTCCGTAAGATAAAACACATCTTAAATTACTTACACATACTATCCATATGCACACAATGGCAATGTCTTATACAGTATATTGCAAGTATGAAATGCATTTATGAAAGAAAACTTAATGACTATGATAGTACATAGAGTCCCAACTGCAAAACCATTTTTTTCTAAAAAAATATTTCATTCCTTGACCATTATAAATACGTGAAAGAAAGTATTCCCATTTCTTGCTAGGACGTGCCCAATTTTTCTTGCAAGAAAATTGAGGTCACATGGGAAATGGAACATTGCAGTAGAAGAAATTTAAGACTTTGATTAATGTTTTTGCCTTGATTTCTCCACAACCCCATAATTTTTTATTTTTTTATTTTTTTCCAACTAGTTAATCTACATTGTCTTGCTCCATCCTTTCATGTTGGGACTTGGTCTAGGTACTAAGTTCCACAAGTCACATTTAATTTGGAAATGACATAGGAAACCCCCAACAAAATATAATAATTAAGCCCCACATTTGTTTTGTGAGAAGTTATGTATGACAAAATAAAGAATTTTACAAAGATCGATTGAAAGTGATCATTTGACGTGGTTCATGGTATTTATATGTATTTATATATATATATATATACACGAATTATTATTTCAATATTTTACTATCACGTCCATTTTCAATATCTACACCATCAAAGCACTCCAACCCGAGCTCATGGTCTAGTCATAATCCATTTAGTACAAAGCGATTTTGAGCATGTTATTTTGTTCCTAAGATAGAATGGTCATACACACACACACACACACACATATATATATATATATGTATATGTATACCACATGCATGCACGGTCAGATTAATTAGTTATTTGTTAGTGTTTGTTTGATCACTCGCAACTGTTTTTTACTGCAATATAATTAATATACATTTATAGTAAGCAGATTTTATTCAATTTGTCAAGTCAATTGTGAATACTTTTGTGGTTGAACATGTCAAATTGTTTCTAGAGACACCCATAATCACTGTATCAATGCCGAATAGTAAAATATGTATGTGGAGATTTATATATTAATTAATTACTCATAATTGCTCAAATTTAATTACACTAACAAACGACCTTTCCAAATCCCACCGTACGTCTAGCTTGCTATAATATTAATATTAATTTTATATATGTTGTGACCGTGACCATGAGTTGTCGCATCATGTCAAATTTCATGAATTATCATTTATTTCCTCCATTTCATATTATTGGATATTTTAGGCTTTTAACATTATTTCAAGAATATATATTTGATGTTTATCATTTTTCACAATTTTTTTTTTCAATTTTACACTCTATCAAAACACTATGTATAGAATCTCATATTGATGTAACTCACTAAAATTTGCTATAAGTGGGCAGAGAGAAAGAGGGTATATTAATTAATTTATCACATTCATTTGCATCTTAATTTTTATAGAAAAATCTAAAACATTAAATAATATGGAATAGAAAGAGTAGCATATAATATTGTTAAAATTGTAAAAAGTTTCATTTGGTACAAAACACCCTAAATAGTAGCATCGTAATTAAAAAATGGTGAGAGATATAGAAAAAGCTGGTTTCAGCGCCCCTTGAAAATTCTTGTACGCATGTTGGGGGTAGTGGCACATCTGTCATAATAAATGTATTGAGACACTTCCATATATCCTAATATAGTGTGTGTTAGTGCGTACAAGAATTTCCCTCTTAAGAGACCGTCGCAGCCTGCACGCATGAGATAAAACTTTTTTTTAATATTTTATTTTTCTTTTTTCCCCACAAAATATATACTCTTAAATTATAGGTTAATTGCCTTACAATCATGAACTTTGAACTTAATTGCAAATTTAACATGAACTTTAAGAGTAGACATTTAAAACACCAATTTTGAATTTATGTTTTATTCAATTCAAAATTGGCATTTTAAATGCCTACTCTTGAAGTTCATGTTAAATTTGCAACTAAGCTCAAAGTTCATGATTGTAAGGCAATTAATCCTAAATAAAATTAATAAACCCTAAAATGGAATCATCGATGCATCGCGTAGTGCACTAGCCTAACTGTTGGGTATCAAGCCTAGCTGGGGGGTTCACCACTTGTTTTCTGACCCTTTGCGGTTCACTCTCACGGCTGCTCAAGCAACCAGAGATTATAACTTGATGGACCAGCCCTCAAGGAGTCTCAAACTGTAGCTTCTTCACAGACTCGTAGTTAAGTTCACCAAATATTTGGATCTGCAACACCAGAGGGTTAGAATCAAGTAAAGAGAATCAGCAAAAACAGAGCAGAAAAAAAGATTGAACACAAATAGATGAATTATAGTAAATAAAATGAAATCAGAGAGTTGATAAGTTGGGAAAGATGTGTCTCTTGGACACTAGGCTCAGATCTTTCCCGTCGGGGGCACTGCTACTTCCGGCGACACAGACTCAAGCCACAAAGGGGATTATTGGTGGGATCAACAGCTTGAAGCCCTCTAAAAAGGATCTCACATGTTAGGGCTCACACTCACTCTCAACACACAGCCACTCAGAAAACCAAGGGTTAGGAATTCGGCCAGAGGAACGGAGAAGGGAGCTTTACAGAGCACAGAACTTGCAGAGATTGAATATCAGAGATCGGGCTTGTTGAGAAATGAAACGGCGCGAGAGCTTAATAGAGAGAGGGAGTGATCAGATTAGGTAAATTAGGGTTAGGCAAGGTATATAAGGTAAAATAGGTTTAAGGGGTAATGGGCCAGCAGCTGGGCCATAAAATAAATAAAGGATTGAGCCAAGTGAGATAAAAGGGCAATGGGCCAATCTCCACATATCCACCTTTGGCCCATTGGTCTTTTGTGTCACCAAGGAAGTACTTGCCATCATTGGAGTTGATCATCGCAGCCTTTTTACTTATACCTATTACAAAGACAAGGTAAGAGGGGGAGAGATAAATACTATGTGTATTTATCTCAGTCTCAACACTAGAGACCAACCTAATCAATTCATCTCCTGCCATTCCATGGCTCTCCTTGATTGGATTGCACCTAGCTTTATACCAACAAAGGAGAAAAGTAACCAAGTATCAGACTGCCCCAAAGGCATGTTAGGTATTCAGGCACTAGGCTTGAAGTACCATTAGATCCTCATAGTTCAACCCAGATCCATATTCAGGGATCTCTTGCAGGCTTCCAGCTTTGCAACTGGAAGACACTTAGTGTCCATATCTGCAGGGTTGAACTCTGAAGGGATCTTGTCAAGCAGCACATCACCTTTTTCCACAATGTCTATGATGAAGTGGAATCTCACATCTATGTGTTTTGTCCTGTCATGAAACACTAGGTTTTTACATAGTTGTATTGCAGATTGACTATCAGAATAAATCAAAGGAATATCATCAATGAATTTTATTTCAGACAGCTTACCATTAAGCCACATGGCTTCTTTCACAACCTCAGTAGCAGCAATGTATTCAGATTCAATAGATGATAATGCAACAATATTTTGCAACTGAGATTTCTAACTAATGCAAGCACCACATAAAGTAAACACATAGGAGGTTGTAGACTTCCTTTGATCTCTGTCATTTGCATAATTAGAGTCTATATAACCCACACATTTTACACTATCAGCAGACTTAGTAAAGGTCAGGCCACTATTCATAGTGGATTTCAAGTATCTGAGAAGCCATTTCAAAGCTTCCTAGTGAGGCATACCAGGATTAGCCATGTATCTACTCAAGCAAGACACATCATAAGCAATATCAGGTCTAGTACTAATCATTAAGTACATGACATATCATATGGCATTAGCATAAGGAACACCTTGCATTTCATTCAATTCAAATTCATTTTTAGGAGATTGATCTTTACTTAGTATGAAATAAGATGCAAGAGGCACAGAAACAGGTTTCCATTGTTCCATATTAAATTTTTTCAACACTTGATCAACATATGCAGTTTGATGTAGCACAAGTGTATGATTATCTATATTTCTGTCAATGTTCATATCGAGTATTTTCTTAGCATCACCAAGATCTTTCATGTCAAAGTTTGCACATAAACACTTTTGCACATGCTTGATAGTTTTCAGACAGGGACTAATTAATAACATATCATCAACATAGAGAAGAATGAACATATGCATCTCAGTTTGCATGTAATACAGACAATGATCAAACTTACTTCTGGTAAAACTCATGCTTTTCATGCATTGATCAAACTTGATATTCCACTGCCTAGGAGATTGTTTCAGACCATAGAGGGACTTTTTAAGCAGACAAACATGATTAGGAAAAGATTTGTCAATGAAACCCTCAGGCTGATGCATGTAAATATTGTTCTCAAGTTCACCATGCAGGAAAGCTGTTGTTACATACATCTGTTTAAGTTCCTAATCAAAGTGAGCAACTAAAGCAAGCATGATCCTTACAGTAGTAAATTTGACCACAGGAGCAAATATTTCATTATAGTCAATGTCTTATTTCTGAGTAAAGCCCTTTGCAACTAATCTGGCTTTGTATCTTACATGATCAAGTTCTTGTTTTATTTTGAATAACCATTTACATTCAACAGTGGAACATCTATCAGGTTTTTCAACAAGAATCCATGTATTATTATCATGCAATGATTTAATTTCATTTTTCATAGCTTCAAGCCACTTATCAGATTCATGAGAGTTCATAGCTTCAGCATAAGAATTGGGCTTAATCTTACCAACATTGCTAAACACATTGAAGGCATACAGAGACAAGTTATAATCATCATATTTAGCAGGCAGTCTCATGTTTCTTCTTGGCCTATCTCTAGCAAGTTGATAAATATTCAGGTTATCAGGCTCAGGCAAGGTTTCATGCTCATTTTCAGAAGTTGAACTTGTTTCAAAGTCAGACATAGTCATGTTATTAGCAGGTTCATCACTAGATTCATGATTGGACACATAATCATTCACATCATGATTGTCAAGCACATGTTCATTTTCATTTTCTATATCAGGAGCATCATTATTATCAGAGTCAGGCAGCACAAGAGTTTGAACATCCACCTCATTTGGGACAGTAGGGGAAAACATGAAGTCGGGCATATTTTGATTCATATTATTCAAGTTCTCCACCTCACTTGGAGTTATAGATTGTGAGGATTCAGATAAACATGGGAAATCTTGTTCATTAAAAGTCACATCTCTGCTTATGTAGGTTTTAACCCCAGGCACACCCTTATCCCAAAGTCTAAAACTCTTAACACCTTCAGGATATCCAAGGAATATACATTTTCTTGCTCTAGGTTCAAGTTTACTCAATTTTTGATGTACATAAGCAACACAACCAAAGATCTTTAGATTTGACAAGCAAACATGTTTATTCCAGAACACAGACTCAGGCAATTTTCCAAGCAAGAGGACAGAAGATGATCTATTAATTAGATAGCAAGCAGTCATTAGAGCTTCACCCCAGAATTGTTTATCAAGACCAGAAGAAACAAGAAGACTCCTAACTCTCTCAAGGAGAGTCCTATTCATTCTTTCTGCAACCCCATTTTGTTGTGGAGTATATGGTACGTACTTATGCCTCTTTACACCTCTATATGAACATCAATTATTCATAGCATAATTACAAAACTCAAGACCATTATCAGTTCTTAGATATTTGATTTTCTTCTTAGTCTGGTTTTGAACTTCAACAACCCATTTAGAAAACTTTTGAAAAACTTCAGATTTATTTTTCATGAGGAAAACCCAAGTTTTTCTTGAAAAATCATCAATCACAGATAAGAAATACATGTTTCCATCATGGGTGGGCTCCTTAGCAGGGCCCCAAACATCAGCATACAAGTATTCAAGGATTTCAGAACTAACATGCTTCCTAGGATAAGGAACAGACACAGGCAAATGGACTTTATGATGTTTTCCCATCACACAAGGTTCACAAAATGTCATGTTTGTCACTTTATCATTTCCAAAAGCACCAGCTTTATGCAATATTTCAAGTCCTTTATTACTCATGTGCCCTAATCTGGCATGCCATAATGCAGTCTTATCTTCATGCACAATGTTGGCAACAGGTAAAGTAACAGACCCAGCTTGTACAACATAAAGATCCCCTTTTCTAGGAGCATTGAAATAAAGCATGAAATCTTTTTTAAATTTGAATCTCAAGTAGTTCACAGAGACATCAAGCATTTTGTCAGCCATTTTAGACACAGAGAGCAAGCTAAATTTTAGTTTTGGCACATATCTTACATCACTTAAGGTGAGCATGCTTCCATTTTCAAATTTAAGGCATATATCACCTCTACCTTGTATCTCACAGTTTTGACCATCAGCTAAAGCTACATGACTAGAGTTCACATAATGCAGATTGTAAAACATGTGTTTAAAGGGAGTAACATGAAATGTGCAACCAGAGTCAATCAACCATTCATTACTATGCACATTTTTAGACACAACATTGGTATAATTTATGAACTGATAATCATAAGTGTCATACACCATATATATTCCATCTTTTTCATAAACATTATTAGCATGATGATTATAGTTCACAAATTTATTCCTTTTTGGTTGTTTGCACCTATTTGAAAAATGTCCATGCTTTCCACAATTCCAGCAAGTCTTTATGGGCTTTTGGTCAAAATTTTGATGTTGAAAATGGTTTTGGTTTTGGTTTTGAGAAGAATTTGCATGTATTTCTTTTCTATGCCTTTCAACAGCCAAAACACTGGGATTTTTAGGGTTCAATGGCTTGTTAAAATGGTGATTGGGCTGTCTATTGTTATTTCTGTTGACATACATGATCTCACCATGCAAAGGTTTTGATTTTAACATTTGAAGCTCATTTTCTTTAGCTTTCAAGCCTGTCACAATCATATCACAAGTAACCTTGGAACCACCATATTTTAAAGCATATTTGACTTCAGAAAATGACTCAGGAATGGCACCAAGTAAAATTTGTGGGGCATATTTCTCAAGAGTGTGATCACCAGCAAGTTTCAAATCTTGGAGTAATTTATTGAATTCTTCCATATTAGCATCAATATCTTTTGAATTTTCCATTTGAAAAGTCATAAGTTGATTTTGCAGAGAATATGCAGACTCTTCAGAGGTAGCAGTATACAGAGAATTCAAATTAACCCATAAATCTTTTGCACACTTATGATGAGACACTTTTCTGACCACAGAACTGTTCAAATTTAACAAAATAGTGGCCCTAGCACTATCATTTATCTCATGCAGTTTCTCATCATCCCACAAATTCATTTATCTTAGTCAAAATGGCTTTATTAACCTTTTCTTTAACCAAAATGCACTCAATTTTTGTTTTCCAATCTTGAAAATCATCTTTACCATTAAAGGGTACCATATGCAGATTATTCATGATGGATACAGGCACAAGTACAACAGAAAACCAACCAATTCTACCACAGGCAACATGAGCACATAGCAGAAAGCCTACATGAGTGCCCAAAAGGCCAAAAAACTCAATAGAGCACTAACAAAATGTTCGGTATTTATTTTCACCTAAACTGCAAGTGTACAACGAGGCTTATAGGATAGCGGTGAACAAGGTCGTATCCACAGAGATTTAATATTTAACTAACTAAGTACTAGAACTTAACTCCTAAATGCTATCTAGACAACCGATTAAAGTGCTTGAACTAATTAAAGTACTTAAACATATAATATAAATGGAAACACAGAGAAGAAAGAGTAAAGAAGAAACAACGGAGAAAGACGAATTCTAGAGTTGAAGAATCCTTATCTAATCCATTTATTTACTTGTTTCATCACACACCTATGTAGGGACTTAAATCTAACTAGAACAACCACAATTATACCTTAAACCTTCTCTCGAAGTGCCTAAAGCGTGGATCACACAACTAGTATTAACGTCTTCGTTTAATGCCTAGCATGCAACTCCTAATGGCTCCCAGGGTCTATTGTTCTCTCAATTAACCTCAACCCTCTCGAGTGTTATTGATTAATGAGTTAATTACTCCAGATCACGTGTTAAAACTCCTCTCTGGATTTATGAATTAACACATCAAATTGTATCATTTAGTGATCAGTTAAATAATACAGATAAAAACAAGAGTAATCAAAGATCAAGAAAAAGTCATAGAAAATATGATAAAACCAATAAAATAAACTTCATAAACAATTCATCATCCAACCCTAGAAAACTAGGGTTTAGCTATCCATATAAATATAGAAAACTAAAATCCAACAAGAAATCATGTCTAACAAAAATAAAGATAAATAAAATCCGGAAGTAATTATTCTGTCTCTATTCTTGCTTGGCTTGAATCTCTTGGTCTTGCTCTCCGTGTTCTTCTCTGCAACTCTCTATCTCTGTGTTTAAGAGAGGAATATGGTGTGTGTTGTTGTGGTTTTTGGTGTTATGGTAGGGTTTTCATATCCTAATTTTCATGTTTGAGGAGGTATATATAGTGTTGGAAGTATCCCAGTCGAAAAAGGAAAGAAAACGGGCCAAAATAGGCCAAAAATTGGACTTCCAGAGCTTCACTCGCGACCTCGCTCGTGACCGGGTCGGTCGCGGGTGAGGTCGCGAGTCCACGTGGCATTTCCCTGTATACTCGTGACTGAGAGGGGGGTCTGAAGAGCAAAATTCGCGAGCCCGGTCGCGACTAATCTCCCTGGTCGCGGGTCCACGTGGCAGTCCGGCAGCCTTTCACTGTTTTGCTTCGTTCTCACTCGTTTCTCGTCCGATTGACCCGATTCTTTTTGCAACGCGTTCCTAACTTGATTTCCCATCTTTCTAGGGTGTTCCCACACTCATTTGAGGTCCACACAAAAAATGGCATTAATTCCCTTCACAATGAACAAACATGTGACATTGCACAAAACATAAAAAACTATGCAAAACTCAACACTTCATGCATGCAATGCCCATCAAATACCACTCAAATGTACCTCAAAATACATGTAAAATATGATGTTATCACAAAACCAAGAGATAAATCTCCAAAACATTGAAACAAGTACTTCGGGGAATATAGTGCTGAGGCTAGCCCAGTTCTCAGCACAGATTTATCTGTGGAGCAAGGGGTCACTCAGGACAATCCCAACACTTGTTTCAGTCACTAACTGACTCAATTTACAGAGTCAGTTCCTCAGAAACTTCACCAACAGGAAGTTTCAACAGGTTTTTCACCACCAAAAACTCACAGAGCAAAGAAAGAAGGGAATAACACCAGGCCAACAAATCACATATGCAGAGAACCACCCAGAAGCACAGAAAAAACACCCAGAAAGCACTCAATGACCCCTTATCTAACCCAGCTATCCAGAAAACTCGCACGAGGAGACCCAAAGGGGAATCCAGACGATCTGGATCGTAAGCTAGTGTTAGAGAATGGCGTGGAATGCCAAGAGATCACTAGAGAGTACACAAGAACCATAAACACACGGAAATAGATAACAGGATCTCTAGATACCACACTAAGGAGCTAGGGTTTCAGAGATATACCAGAGCCGACTCTCCCAGGCAGGAGAGAGGCCGGACTTACCTTAAACAACCTTGCCCGTCGGGGGCGAATCGGCACCGCCCTTACCGGCGGCGGGATGAGGTGAATGAGGCTTGGAGGGTGCCCCTGTCTAGGTTCTCGTGGCTCTGATACCACTGTTGGGTATCAAGCCTAGCTGGGGGGTTCACCACTCATTTTCCGACCCTTTGCGGTTCACTCTCACGGCTGCTCAAGCAACCAGAGATTATAACTTGATGGACCAGCCCTCAAGGAGTCTCAGACTGTAGATTCTTCACAGACTCGTAGTTAAGTTCACCAAATATTTGGATCTGCAACACCAGAGGGTTAGAATCAAGTAAAGAGAATTAGCAAAAACAGAGCATAAACAAAGATTGAACACAAACAGAGGGATTAAAGTAAATAAAATGAAATCAGAGAGTTGATAAGTTGGGAAAGATGTGTCTCTTGGACACTAGACTCAGATCTTTCCCGTCGGGGACACAGACTCAGGCCACAAAGGGGATTATTGGTGGGATCAACGGCTTGAAGCCCTCTAAAAAGGATCTCACAGGTTAGGGCTCACACTCACTCTCAACACACAGCCACTCACGAAACCAAGGGTCAGGAATCCGACCAGAGGAACGGAGAAGGGAGCTTTACAGAGCACAGAACTTGCAGAGATTAAAAATCAGAGATCAGGCTTGTTGAGAAATGAAACGGCGTGAGAGCTTAATAGAGAGAGAGAGAGAGAGAGAGAGAGTGATCAGATTAAGTAAATTAGGGTTAGGCAAGGTATATAAGGTAAAATAGGTTTAAGGGGTAATGGGCCAGCAGCTGGGCCATAAAATAAATAAAGGATTGGGCCAAGTGAGATAAAAGGGCAATGGACCAATCTCCACACCAACATTAATCCGCCAGCTCGTGCACCATTGTCGTAATTAACTTTTTCAAAATAAATATATACCCTAAAATGGAATTAGTGAATCTTAAAATTAAATAAATTAATTAAAAAAATTATTCGGTAGCGCTGGACAATTGACATTTTTTAGTTACATATAAATCATAATTGTGATTGATAAACCGTAATAAAGTTGAATTATTATTTTTTTTGAAAAAAAATTAAAAAGAAAAGGAAAAAGAAAAAGAAAGCAACACGCGTCTGACGAAAATGGACGTATATTGACGGGTTTATGGTGGGTTTGACTCGTCTAACGGTTTGTGACCCGTTAGATGGTGCAATACATGTATTTGTCCTTCCTTAATCCTAAATTAAATGGAATGAAACATGAATTCATATGTAGATCGAGTTAGTCGTAAAAAATGAATAAATTTCCAGTTTGAAATAATTTCCAAGCTTAATTAGCATGTGAATTTGTTTGTCTATATATGTGCATGTGTGTAAAAAATAAAAGTTCACCTTGTTTTTTCTTTTAGTTTTTTTTTTCCCTAATAAATATATGTTATTATTTCAGAGCAACGAATATGATATTCTTGTTCGCATAACTATTACATGGATAAGACAATATTGCTTGTGCTTAACCCGATGAGATAATGAGTCAAGAATCATGTAAAAACAGCTTGAATATATAACTGGACTCCAATAACTTAATTAAGTGAGAGAGAGTCATGCATTGTATCACCAACCTTCTTTCAATCCACTTCAAACTGATCATGTGTTGTGAATATATTTCCTTAATTTATTAGAAACGACCATCAACTGAATCTCTTAAATCGTCTCTCAATACGGGTGTAATCGAGTTGAATATGTAGTAGTAGACTCGAACTTGAACTCGATTCGATTACTTATTAATATTAAATAATCTTAATTATATTACATATTTTTGCTCAATTATATTAATCAAAGATATCAACCAATTAGTTTTGATATAGGTGTAAATAATAAAACTAATACGTAAATAGTTATAAATACACTACATTTGAAGCCCGATAAGATTCGCGAGCTTGCATGTGTTTATTTGTTGAGCTCAAGCTCGAGTAATTTTGAAATTTTCTCGAATAACTTATGAGTAGATCACGAGATGATTCAAATTACTTATATTTATAGTTGCAATTAGAATTGTCAATTTGGGCCAATTATAAGGTGATGAAGAACAATCCCAAAAACTGTTAGATAATTTATGAATTTTTCTTTGAAAATATTCAGACAGAATAAGAGTAAATGAACCAATTCCAAGTCTAAGTGAATTGATGCATTGTTCCAAGCTAACCGTTCAAGTGAATAGTTCAAGTGTGTTCTAACCGTCCATTTGGCAATGCGATAGTGCTAAGTGTGTTCTAACCGCCTATTCTAACAAGTGCGACGTGCGGATCAATCTTGGCTCAGACCATCCTTCTAGCCATTTTGCTTAGCTTAAAAAAACTAACTACAACACCATACAGGGGTGGAACTAGAAATTTTTCTTCATTAATATTTTTATATATAAATTTTTTAAAAAAAATTACATGTATTTTTTTTTTATTTTTTTGGCGGGGGGCAAGGCACCCCTTGGCTTGGATTTTTTAAAATTAAAATTATTTATTTATAGATTACACCAACCATATTTATTCAATATGAGATATACATTTTCATGTCCAACTCACTATTCCATATATAGTGTTGAGTTGTCAACTTTATCAATTAATATCTCTTTCTTCCGAAATTGAATTTGAAATAATAAATATATGAAATTCATCTACACGAAACGTAGATTATGAATTGATAACTATTTTTTCATTTTAATAAAATACTATTTATAAATTGATTAAAATTAATCAATTTCCAACAAAAGCGGGGTCGATCGGTCAGGGCTCTCAAGTTTTAGTGTTAATTTGTTGAGTCGGGACAGGCATAGCCACTAGACCTTTTCAAAAACCGATTGATCGAATGTTCCTATGGGCATCTAATTCTACATCTTTAGCCCATCCACGAGTCGGACTGTTTTTGAAGCTCTACCCGCGACACAATTCGCTAGAAATCTCATATATTATGTTAAATATTTATTACAAAACTCATTGTAGTACAAGTTCATACTTTATTTATGTACTAGCATGCCACCTGTGCGATGCACAATGAATATTATTAAAAAATATTCATGTATAATAATAAATATATGAATTTTATTGACTGAATTATAAATTACTTATGTATTTTTCTATAGAATATGCATCAATAACCTCTTCCAACTTTATAAAAGAAAAGACCATCAACTCATATAAGATAGATTGTAATTTTTATTTCGATTTTACAAAACGGATTGTTATATGTTATTACATGTAATTTCATGAACCCAACTGTAGAGAAACAAAAAAGGAAAAAAAAATATACGTCTCATTCTCCACCGCTCAGCGCTCGCCCATCCCTTTCTTCTCCATCCCATAGAGGCGCAACCACTGTCTCTCCCATCTCCCTCCATTTCAGCACATCCACAACCATGAATCTAACATAACATTGAAGAAAGTTAAACACGATCATCAACTATTCACAAAAAAGCAAAAAAATAAAAAATAAAAATGATGATCTACAAACTACAACGACCCTGGCTAAACTCATCTCCCCTGAAAATTCCGAAGACTTTGATCCTCATTGGAATTTTACAGTTCGAGCCTCTTTCTTCAGGTTTGAAAAAAAACCGATTGAATCACCTTCTTTGGTTAAATAAATGTATTTTATTACAACTTTTTACTATATTTAATACAACATTTTAATTTTAAGATATATTTAATATTAAATTAATAAAATCAAATATCAAAATATTACACTTGATCTCAATTAAAAGACCAAGAAAGGTGAAAAAGACCATTGTTGGGTCTTACAATTTATAATTTGCTCATGTACAATAATATTATATTTTATTTTAAAAATTAAATTAAATATATATAAGTTTTAACTATTTAAAATATATTTAAAAATGATAACTTAAATATTTTACCTTCAAAAGTTTAAAACTATTTAATAATAAATTTATCAATTAATACATTTATTTCAAAATTTTAAATATATTTAATTTAAAATTTTATGCCTATCTTGATTTTTTAAATACATTGAATTAACTTAATTATTTTTTTAAATAAATAATTTAATATATTTACAAAATTTTATTTGGAATTTTTAATAATAATAATAATTTAAAATTTTAATTTTAAAATATTTAAATTCTATAGATTCAAATATTATAATTAATCTTAATCGAAAAACCGAAAAAGGTGAAAAGACCATAATGGAGCTCCACAATTTATAGTTTGTTCATGCACACCAATATTTGTAAGTTATTTGATGTGGGATGAATTTTGTAAGAAAAATAAAATATTTAAGATTTATCTTTTAAAAATATATTTAAGGGTTAATTTCTAAAAAATTAACTACCTTTGAATTAATTTATAATTTAGATACACCTTTATTATGTAACGTAAATTTTTCAATTGTTGAATTTTTTGGGGGTCTGTTTTGCTACAATAAAAAAGTTATGTTATTATTGCAACGATTTGAAAGGTGTACTTAAATTGCAAATTCGTTCAAAGGTGGTGAATGTTTAGAAAATTAACTCTATATTAATACTTCAAACTAAATTAGTAATATCAATTAATACAATTAATTCAAATTTTTAAATATATTTAATTTAAATTTTGTGGCGTGGATCTTGATTTTTAAATATATTTAGTTAGCTTAAAAATTAAAAATATTTTAAATTAATATATTTAAAATATTTTCTTAGAAAGTTATGATTTATTTAACTAAAATTTTTAATTTTAAAATATTTAAATTCTTTAAATTTAAAATATATTTAATATTTAATATTAAACTGAGAAAATTAAATATCAAAGTTTTGCACTTGATCTCAATTGAAAGGGCAAGAAAGGTGGAAAGATTATTCTTGGACTTCACAATTTATAATTTGTCCATTCACAACAATATTTGTTAGTTATTCGATGTGGGATAAATTTTGTTTCAAAAATTAAAAGTCTTAACTATTTAAAATATATTTAAAGTTGATAACATAAATATGTTAAATTCAAAATTTTTAAATATTTAATATTAAATTGACATTATCAATTAATACTTTTAATTTGATAATTTAAATATATTTAACTTAAAAAATTTAAACATTTTTTTTATAAATTAATAGTATACATGAATTGATTAATTGATTTGTGTGTGATCTGATATTGATTTGCATATTTAATTCAAAAAAGTTATATGTAATTCAAAATTTTAATTTAAATATTTAAATATGCATTTAAATATTAATCTGATTAATTTAAACACGATATTTGTTCTCAAATCTTAATTAAAACATCAAGAAAAGTGTGAGGTATGAAAATTTTGATGTTGACCATATATATATATATATATATATATATATATATATTTGATATCGAGGGTAACCCGCAACCGCTACCAAAGTGTGCACTGGCCACTGGGTAAACTCCGTCCCTGTGTAATAGACTGCAAACCATACATGGGAGGTAAACCACACTTGACAGACCAGGTGTAACAGACTCATACAACATGTTCAAGCGGAACAATCATCTTTAAAATTCAATGTGGGATGATTGTCATTTGCAAAATTTGAGTACTTACTAATTTTCCAACTCTATGAGTATCCAAAAAAAAACCACACACACAGAGTTTTTTTTTTTTTTTTTTTTTTTTTTTTTTTTTTTACAACAAAATTACAGTGGGCATTATAACAACATAAGAGAGATAAAAAAAATTCAAAAAGTTTCTTTATAATACAAAAGATGCAAAAATTACATTAACAAATAATCAAATCAACAATTAAAAATAGAGGTAAAACTTATTTTAGCCACTTAAACTTTAAAACATATTTATTTTAGCCAGTAAGTTTTAAACATACTTATTTTAGCGACTTTGGACAAAAATACCCCTGTGCACGCTGGCACTGCGCGCAACAAGCAGGGGCAATATAGTAATTCTGGCTAAAAACATATATTTAAAAGTAAGTGGCTAAATTAAATTTTTTAAAAGTTTGACCGACTAGTTTTATATATTTTCACTTAAAAATATTACCTTCTTAAAGTTTTGATTCATGATACCAGCTGGAAATTTTAACCTACAAAATAGAAAATAAAATAATAATATCAACAACAACAACATTTTAATATTAATGCAAAAAAAAAAACACTTAAACCTTGCAACGAATACAATGACAATTCTATTCATATTTAAAGAGAAAATGACTTAAAAAAAAAATACTCGAACTTGCATATTTTGAAACTTGTTTGAAATTCAATCAATTAATATTATTATAAAAAATAGGGTTAATTGCCTTAAAAATCATCAACTTTGAGCTTAGTTGCAAATTTAACATGAACTTTAAAAGTAGGCAATTAAAACACCAACTTTAAATTTGTATGTTATTCAACATCCCCAAATTTTTATAAAATAAATTGATCTCCAATCCAACATACAATTTAATCGTCTCTTCGAGCCCATCATGACTCGACCATCAATTTTTGAGAATAACATCAAAGTGGCTCCAATTGTATGTTGATTGGAGGTCAATTTATTTTATAAAAATATGGGGATGTTGAATAACACACAAATTGAAAGTTAGTGTTTTAATTGCCTACTTTTAAAGTTCATGTTAAATTTGCAACTAAGCTCAAAGTTCATGATTTTTAAGGCAATTAACCCTAAAAAATAATACTCAAAAATTTATGTAATAATGTTAATTTTTTTTATATAGATTGATAGATCGATATTTTACGCACACATAAAAAATTTGTACACATTTACCATAGCTAATTACATATATATTAATGATTGAAAAAAAGTTTGTTAATGTAATTATGATCTTTTGAAGTGTATACATTAGATATATATAATTATGTAGACATATATTCCCTCTAATTATAATTTCATAACCAATTGCGTGCAATTTAGTATTTATGGAAATATATAATCATATATTTGGAATGTAATAATATTCAATCTTTTAAACATAAAATAAATAATTTAGTAATATAAAATATTATTTTTTAATTTTCGGAAGGTGCAAATGAGCGGAAAAACACTCAAAATCTATTTTCGGATGCGATATTGTTATTATATATATATATATATATATATATATATATTTTCTTCAAATATGTACCTCAAATAAAAGATTAGATACTTAATATATCTTTCATGTTACCATTCAAGAGGTATTTTTTCATATGTTATTACATTAATGGAATCAAATTCAAAACCAATGAAAAATTATAATAAAATTTGGAGCAATGCGATTCGATTTGGAACCCTAATCCTACGTCTACACGGTTTTATTTTGCCCCAATTGGTAAATCCGTTGACTCTTCGTCCCCACACAACGAACCGACGACTTTCCAATTTTTACAATAATTAACCGACAAAATTTTCACCCAATGATTAACCACTACTTCCAGAATGAGGTACAACCACTCATGCACAAAGTACAAACGACTAACCGATCCACTGCTCACTCTGGCATTAGCAAAACTGATTTCCGCCTTAGCGTCATTGTTCAAAGCTTCCGTCGCATTCCAACTGTCAATGGAGATATAGATTCCGTCACTACTGTAGCTGTACACTGAAGAAGTGGATTGATTTTTCTTCTTTTCTTTTTGCTATTTCTCTGTTCAAATAATGGGGAATTTTTCTCGCCAGATGTCGCTTTCATCGGCGCTGTTGAAGCGCTTGCAATCGCGGCGGGGAACTCTCGCCGCTGTAAATTTGGGCGGCGCAAGATCTTTTACGACGACGGAGGGCCACCGCCCGACCATAGTTCACAAGCGCAGCCTGGATATTCTCCACGATCCGTGGTTCAACAAGGTGAGCACTAAAATATGATGAATGTTTCAGTTATTTTACTGTCGGGATGTGGATTGTATTGCATCTTCGAGATCTCGAGGATCTGATGTTCTGTTGATTTGAAGTGTTGGATGATGATGATGCCGTTTGTAACTCGATTTAGTTTTTTTTTTTTTTGACGTGATGAGTTACTTGATATATATATATATATATATATATATATATATATGGTTGATTGGTGGTTTTGCTGTATCTGAATTAGAAGGAAAAGTAGATAACTAGTTAGCGTTATCGAGAATGGATTGTTTGGTAGGCCAGAACGCGAATCTAAAACTTTGTTGGCTGAGTATCAATTCATCAATTCATAAGATGAATGCAGGCCGATAAAATGTATGTCTTTAACCAAAAATGTTAGAGAAGCACTTGCATAATGAACACGAGATGTTATTATCTTTAAAAGTGTTTTGTTAATTCGGGAACTGCATAAATATAGGGAACTGCATTTTCAATGACAGAACGCGATCGCCTTGACCTCCGTGGGTTACTGCCTCCAAGTGTCATGAGTCCTGAACAGCAAATTGAACGCTTTAGTAAGTTTTCTTCCACCTTTTCTCATGATATCTTTTCATTCAATATTCAACCAGACAAATGCCATTGTGTCCACTTCTTGTGGGTGAAAGAAAACTCTATCTGAGTCATACATCAGGTGTTAGCATTTAGTATCGCTTGGGGTTCTGGTCATGTGCTTGTTTTGGTCTTGTATGAGTGATATTGGTTTTTGTATTGATTTGCTTTTTAAGTTAAAATAGATGCAAGTTACTTCCAGCCTTGTTCTAGATTAGAAGCTAATAGTTTGTAGCTTGCTCATCAGCTAAAAAAAATTCTGGGCTTTGGATGATGGGTCAAGTCATTAACTTGGTTTAGATGAAATTTGGGAGCAGTTCATCATTAAAAATCAACATTTTCCTTAAAACATAAATTATTTGCTTGTGTGCTGATTATTGAAGCTTATTAGTTATAATTTTGAGCTTCAAATGCTTGTGATAATATATATTTTTTCTATTTGTCTTTACTCAAATCGTAGTGGCTGACCTCAAGAGGCTTGAGCAAAGTGCTAGAGATGGACCATCGGATCCGTACAATTTGGCTAAGTGGCGCATTCTGAACCGGTTGCATGATAGAAATGAGACAATGTATTATAAGGTCAGTTACCAGGTCCATTATTTATCTTCTAATACATACTGTAGTTTTTTTCTCTTCCATTTTCTACATTTGCTTCATGATGACATTTATTTACTACGGTAATTACACTTTTATCACTTTCAAGTATAAAATACCTCCACAGACCACAGTACTCTTTCAACTAATCTTCATCAACTGGCATTGCTTTGAATTTGTGCAAGAGTCAAAAAAAGACTTCATAGATAAATTGTTTATGCATTTTGTCACCAGAACTTCTTAAATTCTTATGTTCTCACTTCTATCAATGAAATCATACTCTGTTGAATTGCTTACTCAAACTAACTAGCGGAGACTATCTTTATCCATCAAGTGAAATATTGAACTCTCTAGTGCACTAGGCTAACGTACAAAATAGTCCTACCTAAGATCCCTAACTTACAAAATATTCAACCTTCCTTGATGATGCCAAAATTTAGAAATACTCTTTAAAAAACATGAATGTCAGCAGACTCAGTACTGATTATTCTGACGGTGAACCTGCTAGATGCATCAATTTTATTGGACATGGTCCTTAAATCTATTATGACATCTTAGAGTAGATTCGAAAAATAAATTGTTTCTTTCGTAGTGTCTCATTCTGATATTATGCTGACAGGTTCTTATTGACAACATCGAGGAATATGCACCGATAGTCTATACTCCTACAGTTGGTCTTGTTTGTCAGAAGTACAGTGGCCTGTTTAGGCGACCTAGGGGCATGTATTTTAGTGCAGCAGACCGTGGAGAAATGATGTCAATGGTTTACAATTGGCCGGCGGAACAGGTTCGTTATACTTGAGGTGTTTTCTTTTGATGTTCCTTACTTTAATTGATTGATCAATTTTTTGCTGCATGTTCACTGTTCCAACTGATATTGCTCTTTCATTCCAGCATCCTAAATCTTAGGCGGAGTGCTGGATTCGAGCAATTTTCCAGTTTAAATAGTCCATTCTTGATCGCTAAGTTTAAACCTTCCAGTTCTATCGCTGTTTGCCCACCAACTTTTGTTAAAAATAGTCCATGTTTGCATCATATGTATATTCTTACCAGGGAGTACACACAATTGCTTCTGTGTCTTATGGTTGCCATTGTCATTTATCAGGCAGCTTTTATGTTAAAGAGTACAAACTTATAATTTGACCAAAAGTAGCAGCACAAATATAATTAAGTAGTGTATTTCATTTTTGGAACACAATCAAATATGTCTCCTTTGCAAGTTGCTGCTTTGAAATTTATCTTTTCCATGTAGGTGGATATGATTGTTGTAACGGATGGAAGCAGAATATTGGGTCTTGGAGATCTTGGAGTTCAGGGAATTGGAATTGCAATTGGGAAGTTGGATCTTTATGTCGCTGCTGCAGGGATAAACCCACAGAGAGTACTATCTTGTTCTTTTTTCACATCTAAATATTGCATTATCATCTTCTATATCACGTAAAATTGAATCTTGGCCTGCTGCCAATTTTACCAATATTTTATGAACAACACACCATAAAAAACCGATGTGGACATATGTACAGAAATCAGGGATGTTATATTTTGCAACTATATAACTGATATGTGTTTTGAGTAGTGAAACCATGAAACATATAATAACCTGAACTTTGAATTATATGTTAGCAAATCATTCAAAAGAAAGCAGGGAGTATTTGTTGTGAGCATTTGACAGTTTCTCTGCAGAAGGATGAAAATATGTAAGAAATAAGTATCTTGTTTTAATACTCCAGTTGATTTTTGATACTTTCCTGTACTATCTATGCTGGAATTAGGGAATTGCAAATAACATATCCCATTTGTAGTTCTTTTCTTTTCATTTTCTTTCTTTTATTCTTAGTGTGCTATTGATCTCATTGCACTGGTATTGCCCTGCCTTATCATTGATCATGATTTCCATTTGACAGAAAAAGAATTCACGGAACTGGATGGACGTACTCATTAGTGAACAGATACTACTGTCCTCTTTCTATCAAGTCATGAACTGATAACTGGGTTTTGTGTATTTTCATAGGTGCTTCCTGTCATGATTGATGTCGGAACCAACAATGAGCAGCTTCTGAAAGACCCCTTGTGTAAGTGTCTCAATGCATTATGCAATGGATAGATGTCGCTTCTCCAAATCAATCCTCTATCATTTTTCATTTAAGCACAATGGAACA
This sequence comes from Perilla frutescens, assembly GCA_026008535.1. Taxonomy (NCBI): domain Eukaryota; kingdom Viridiplantae; phylum Streptophyta; class Magnoliopsida; order Lamiales; family Lamiaceae; genus Perilla; species Perilla frutescens. Next base: position 40,747,566 of record BRKX01000012.1, read on the forward strand.
GAGTCTTACCCTGCATTCTGAATTTTTTAGTTGTTATTATACTACCTTTGAAGGCCTTGACATTAATCCTGGCACAGTTCTTGGTCAGTGTTGCAAATGTTTTATGCAAGTTTATATTCTTTGAATTGTGTTGAGTTGTGATGTTTGGTTATGCTGACAATCATGAGTTCTCTGTTTATAACAACGAATTTAATGGTGAACGTTTCATAGTCCATTTGAATATCTTATCCAACATGTTACTATTAGGTTTATGGTATTTATTAGGCTCGTACAAATCTCCAAATAATTATTAATATCACGTTAAATAAACTTATTGTATTGTTAGGGGTTAGTATGTCCTACACTTTGTTCTTTAATTTCGTATCAATAATCTAATTGCTTTTTCCTTGCAGATTTGGGATTGCAAGAGCATCGCCTTGATGGAGAGGAGTATATTGAAGTTATTGACGAATTCATGGAAGCAGTTTTTACCCGTTGGCCTCATGTGATTGTCCAGGTGCTTATTTGACTTGATAGTTGAGTATAATCTGCTGATTGTAGTGTGGTTTGTTGGTTAATTTTTCTCTTAAAGAAAGTTTTTCTTCTAAGTTACTAATTCACATAGATATTTGCAGTTTGAAGATTTTCAAAGTAAGTGGGCCTTCAAGCTATTGCAGCGTTATAGGAAAGAGTACAGAATGTTCAATGATGATGTTCAGGTATGTAATTCATGTGCAGAAGATGCTATTCATGATGTCAATTTGGCATATTAGTAGATGCTATCAGAAATCCTTAAGTAGTATAATATCAGTGGTTTGACTCATCAATTCCCCAGATCTAGTTTAACATTTGGGCCCCACCATGATTTGTAAATCCTGTGCTGCTGAGGGCAGAAGTTCAGTTATTACACCTATGAATGGATTAATATGACATAACTGTGAGGAATGACAGGCAACCTTTTCTGGGTAATGAATGCGACTGTGACTTGTTTTGCAGTATTCGTGGCACAACATTCTTATTCATGTTAACTTAAATTATTTGACATTTGAACGTTTCGAAGGGTTTGGGAAGGGTTATTGAGGATGTTAAGATGTACTCTACTGGATTTAGTGGAGGTTTTTGACATTCCATAACATAATTCCCAGTATCAGCCATCTTCAAGTATATAAGTGGATTTATCAACAGCTCTTTAATAATGTGATCTTCACATCTTCTATGCCAATTCCAGGAACAAGCTAATACTACATCTGAAACATAGACATTAATAAGAGTGTTTTCAGGCTTTATGAGAAACCAAATTATTGAAGTCCTACACTAGAAAAAAAGAAGAAAAGTTCTAAATGCATCAGATGCTGGATTCACTATTCTTTTCTATTCTAATTTCTAAGTAAGTCATGCCTGATGAGTGATAACAAAGAATTAATATTCGTATAAAGTTGATAATTAAATAATTATAAAAAGTAAAGATTTGCAATCACATGTCATGTCAGTTCATATATTATTTTATCATTTTGCTTATTAGGAGATTCTAAGCACCATGAACATGAGGATCTGATGCAAGTGATTGATTGAATTAGTTTTTTGTTGCCTTTTGTAGATTTTAGTAGTTATCAGCCGATTAAGCATGCTTGTGCTTGTTAAAGAAAAAATGATTCCAACTAACTTCATAATGCAAGTCATTATATGTTTCCTTCATGATTGATAACCAGATTATTGTATGTCTGTCATCTATTGCCCGATAAACCCACCAGGGAACAGCAGGGGTTGCACTTGCGGGTCTTTTGGGAGCAGTCAGAGCACAAGGAAGACCAATGATTGACTTTCCTAAGATGAGAATTGTAGTTGCTGGAGCTGGAAGGTATCTACAGTTATAATTGCTTCCTCCTTTTGTTCCGCCTAAAAACCACTGAAACTCGCTGCAGTGCTGGAATAGGCGTCCTCAATGCTGCAAGGAAAACAATGTCAAGAATGCTAGGAGACACCGACGTTGCTTTTGAAAGTGCTAGTCGTCAATTTTGGGTGGTTGATGCTAATGTGAGTGATCTTCTAGCATATTTTTCAGTTTGTGCATTATTATCTTGTTTTCTAATTCCCTTTCTGTTAGCCATTCAAAAATAATTTTCACCAGCAAGAAGTACTAAAAAAATGTAATGCCTACATACTTCAGGGGCTTATAACAGAAGCACGTGAACAAATTGATCCAGATGCCCGCTCGTTTGCTAGGAAGGTCAAAGAAATTGAGCGCCAAGGACTGAGAGAAGGGGCAAGCCTTGCAGAAGTGGTTAGTCTATAATCTATTAAACCTTTAGCTACTTTTGAAGATTGGATGCCTTAATTATTAAATGTCGATAGTATCTTGCTATATATTAACTGAGGTAGGCAAATGTGTGAATCAATAACTAACACTACAATTAGGCTCATGGCTATCTCTGAAATTGTTCAGGTAGACGTGTTATGCGTCATAAGATTTCACATATGCTACTTTAATGCGTAATAACTTTTGAGGAATGTGACATAGGTATCCTACAGATACTAAAAAACATGGATTTATGAAATGAACTCCATGTCTCTGCCTGATTTTTGTTCTGCTTATATCTTATAAGCTAAACGAGTCCCATCTCATTCATAACGCTGTTGGTTCCACTGCATTCTCTGGGTTTTGCAGGGAAAGGAACTGCAATTTTTAAATGGTTCTTTCAACTTTTTCCTTCTTTTAGATGGGAAATTAAGTTCCAACTATTTTTGTTCTGCTAATATCTTGTAAGCTAAACAAGCTCCATCTTATTCATAACGTTGTTGGTTCCACTGCATTTTGTGGGTTTTGCAAGGAAAAGAACTGCAATTTTTAAATGGTTCCTTCAACTATTTCCTTCTTTTAGAAGGGAAATTAAGTTGAATTTTTCTACAGCATATATGTTTATGCCGGAGATGATCGATCCAATAATGTGGTTGGGATCCTCCTTCTTACTCAGAATGATATGAAAAAGTTTGTTCAATTTTGTAACTAAGCATCACTGAAAAAGTTATTTATGTTTTGTATGGAGATTCTCACCAAATTATGTTCTGAAAATTTGTCGATTACCGTGATTTTGGCCTACCAGTCATCATACAAGTAAATTAAATAAGACAATGTATATTTAGAAAGTCAACCTCGGTCAGTCTCATGTAACATCAGAACATGGGAAGCTTTACATGGTTGATATAAGTAGCACATAAGGATATCTGTTCTGATGCTTTTTTTGGTCCATTATTTCCCTCAACATACTTCAGCCCATACCTTATTCATGACCAATGATTAAAAAAATTCTGAACAACTGAAACTTGGCCCTTTCCAGGTCCTTGGTCATGCACATGCTTAATTAGGAAAATAGAAACTTTAACATATATATTAAAAAAATTCAAACTCTTTACATTTGTGGATTTTTAGCAGAAGAGAGGTTTTGACCTCACCTCTAACAGATATGACTAGTTTCAATTCTTCTAGGAAGAGTTGGCGATAAGTCTATATGCACATACACACATTTTTAAGACGGTTGATATCATTTGCATTACAAATGTCTGACTGTTACCTAATCAGGTAAGGCAAGTAAAACCAGATGTGCTTCTCGGGTTGTCTGCTGTTGGAGGTTTGTTCTCAAAAGAGGTACAAATTCATTTTCATTTGTTATCACTTGCAACATTTTTTTTTTATCTCTGAATTTATTATATATAGTTTCTTATTCCATTTTCTTTATTTCAAGTATCCCTTGTCACCATAAGCAAAAAAAAAATAGTATAAATAGTTTTACACAGAATTGAACCTTTTTATCGTCAGGTATTAGAAGCTCTCAAAGAGTCAACTTCTACCCGACCAGCAATTTTCCCGATGTCTAACCCTACTAAAAATGGTACTGCATATGCTATTTATATTTTATTTTCTGGACACATTCCTCCTCTGTTTTATTGAGAAAATCCTTTGGAACTTTGTTAGCTGAGTGCACTCCGGAGGAAGCATTTTCCATAGTTGGTGATCACATCATATTTGGAAGTGGAAGCCCATTCAGTAATGTTGATCTTGGTGCGTTTTTACACTTGCTTACTGCAGCTTGCCTTGTTTGCATTTTCATTCAATATTCTGTTGAGGTTTTAATTTTCTGCTCAAGTGGAGGACTTTAGAGGAGGTATTAAGCATGCAAAAGTATATCCACAAGTTTCATCTGGCCTCTGTCAAACTAAGTCCTAAATATTTAAATACTGTTGGAGTTCCAATCCAGATGGAGGTTGAACTGTCTTATAGAGTGATGTTTAGAAGCTTCCTGTCCGACCTGCAAAATTTATTTTCTAGACCTTGAGTTGCCATATAATGTTTGGCAGAATATTTGCTCAAATCTTTTCAATGAAAAATGAATGTTCACATGTAAAATTAAATTTGTTACTCGACTTTACTGTTTAGCCTTTGAATTTTGCTAACCAAACACTCTCCTAATAATGATCTAACTGATTGAATGCTAGTTTCTCTGTCCAGATCTTGTTTTATAATTGACCATTGTATGTGATTGATATTTCACATCACTGACCTTTTTTTTAGTATTTTCCTGACCGATGCAACAACATTCCATTTCGGTACAAAAGTATTCTGCACTGATACTGCATTATGTAAACCCTCTGCCCTGGCCCCCATCTCCATTTCTTATCGACTTAAAAATCATTCTTTTACCGAATCAAGAAACAAGTTAAAGAATGTTAGAAGTATAATACTATGCCGGCCTTCAGGATTGGCAGGAAAGATGTTTCCATGTCATGTATGTGAGATAGACATTATTAAGTGATATGTAAGATCTTATTCAAAGTTCTTGAAGGCAGTCGGAGCACACTGTAGATGAATCTGTTCATTGATTATTTTAACTGCTTTTACTGACTGTTAAAAATGCACAGGAAATGGGCATGTTGGTCACTGCAATCAGGCAAATAACATGTTCCTTTTTCCCGGGTTAGATTCTGAAAACTCTAATTATGGATAAATGTTACAATTAGCAGTTCTTCATCTTAATGATTTTGGCCACTATTCTAGGATTGGACTTGGAACGCTTCTATCTGGATCTAAGATCGTCTCAGATGGTATGCTACAGGCAGCAGCTGAATGGTACTTCAGGGACTTCAACTTTTAAATTTATTATCGTCATAAATGGATTTTCAAATCTCTGTTGGCTTTGTGCTCTCTGAAACAAGTTTGGTCAATATCTACTATAATAGTATTCACATTGTAAGTTGACTTGTTTTCTTCGTTATGGGTCCAGCAAGACAACTTGTTTGATGCACGTTGTACGTAAATTTTTTTATCATATTAAATATTCTTGTAAATATCTAGCATTAAGTTAGCAGATAAGCCGTATAAAGCATTTACGTATTTAAACTCCTTTGCCTATCAAGTATCAAGTCTCAACACAGGTCTTGATTAGATTCTCTGTTACTACTGCAGCCTAGCTGAGTACATGACTGAAGAAGAGGTACTTCAAGGGATTATTTATCCATCAATTTCAAGGTATTCAAGGAATTTTGTCACTTCCATGAAATATAGTACTTTACTCTCTTTTACTAAATATTGAAACATGTACACAGAATACGTGATATAACAAAGGAAGTAGCTGCAGCAGTAATTACAGAAGCCATAGAAGAAGACCTGGTAGAGGGATATCGTGAGATGGATGCACGGGAACTGCATAAACTCGATCAGGTAGATAATGCTATCCGAACATTCAAATTATGTATGCCTATGGTTTTTCCTTCTTTTTCCAATTTCTTTTCCTTGACATGCCTGGAAATGCCTTTGCTCAGAATTTGAATGCATGTTTGTTTAACATACCCATGCCCTTGCTTCAGCCTAAAATTGATAATGTATCGTGATATTGACTGCTAATATGATCTACCAGAGTATTACCTACTGTATCTTAGAGACTTGAATCATGCTAGTTCAGTTATTGATATTAATGCAGTTGCAATGTTTGATTTGTGGCGCAGGATGAAATTAGAACTTACGTACAGAACAATATGTGGAATCCCGATTACGCGAAACTGGTGTATAAGAAGGACTGAGATTGCTTCTTATGAGGGTAGTAATTTTTGTTATGTTATACTAAATATGCAAGAGTTTGTAGGTGAGATGCCACTGCCACAAGGAACACAAGAACCACTCTCGCAGGTGGATTCAGTTGTATCTATTCATCTTTCATGTCTTTTCCAATATTTGTTGGTATAAAAGACTTGTCGTAGATGTTCTAAATTTGTAAATGTGAAGTGTAGAATAATGATAATGCTGATGTGAGCGAATTTGGTGTGTGGTGAAATGTTTCAAATGGCTGCTTCCATACAAACTGAGTAGAGTTCAGCAATTGCTTTCTTCGTTCCAAACAAAAATCGGAGCGTGAAAAGGTGAACAACGGTTTTAGTATTATGGGTAAATAATATGTTAAATGTCATTTTATATAATGTCGATCGATATTGGGCTTTTCATCGATTGATTAATTAAATATTAGTACCCATCATTCCACTTTTATTAAATCTAATCTGAGTTCTTATATTCATTTTCTCATCCTCACAAATAGTAGTATATATTTTTGTTTGTTATTTTGGTATGTGATTGGTGTCGTAGCATTAGTAAGCGGAGCCCACCACCGACAATCGCCGGCCACACGGCAACGGTGTAAGTGTGTAATCCACCTGACCCCACTTCTCCATTTTCAAATTTTCAAAATTTCCAAACGTTACTTTAAATTTATAGATACAGTAATAGCTACAGACCAAAAATGTAATAAAGATAAAAAAGGAAAGCTACCACACACTAGAACGGTCTCATTTGCCACATTTTGTTATATCTCTCTACTAACGTATAAATTATAATTAATGGTTTAATTAGATTTTAATAACTAAATCCTTGACTTTTTATACTTTTATTCCAATATTTTCAAAATTATATATTAATACTTAACGTTTGCACAAATGAACAACGAACAATTATAGTAATAGAGCAATTTTCCGATCTCGTAACTAAATATAAACGTGGACTTCCAAAATATTCTAGACCTGGTCTGTACTTAATTGTATTTGTACAAACATTGGATGTCCTTGTTGTTTTTCATCATTTATGACAATCCACATCAATACTTGCGAGGTCAAAAATTGCTTAAATGTTATAAATGTTAATTTATGCAAATGTTAAATATCAATATGTGATTTTTAATATTTTGGAACAAAAGTGTAAAAAGACTCAAATGTTGGGTACTAAAATATAATAAACCTTATGTTAATATACGGCAATTATTTGTAATAAACCTTATGTTAATCATATTGAACGCAGCATGAGAAAATCGTGCATACATTATAAAAATTGTATTTCTTATTAGTGTCATTAAATTTATATTCGATACAAAAATGCCATATATTACTGAGTTATATATATTACGAAAATAACACAAAAAATTTGGGTAAATCACATTACATATCGGTTGTGTCAGAAGTATGTTTTGAGATATAAGTGAAAACAAAAGAAAACATCGGAATAAAAATTATAATTTCATAAAAAATAAAATAAAATTAAAAATTTAAGATAGAATATAATATTAACTCAAATAAAAATAAAACGTAGAATATAGTGCAAATATTTACCTTAACGCTCGTTGTCCACAACTAGACCAACGCTGCTCATCCTCATTTCAAAGTGTTTTTGTACTACAATTTGAAATTTCACCCCCTTTTCAACTCTCTCTCTCTCTAACTCCGCGTCCATTGCAAGTCCAAACAGTTGTTTCCTCTACTGTCTTTTACTTCAATTCTAAGTTTATTCATCGTTTCCATAACTGAATTCATTTGGTTTCTCGAGGAGCTGAAGATCAACCGCATTCTCAGTTTAGATCTGTTGTTTTTTCGAATAAGAGTATAAGATGGCGACTATGGAAAGTTTGATTGGATTGGTGAACAGAATACAGAGGGCTTGCACCGCCCTCGGCGACCACGGCGGCGGCGACCAGGCTTTCTCCTCGCTTTGGGACGCTCTCCCCTCCGTTGCCGTTGTCGGTGGTCAGGTTGGTATCTTAAATCAATTTTCTTTTGATGAAAAATCTATTTATTGTGGTAGTTAGTTGAAGTGGAAACTCGGCGAGTGGATGATTCTTGTTTTTTGGTCAAAGTGTTTTGAGAAATTAGCAGATCCGTGCAGATTATTATGCAATTGAATGTTTTGATTTTAGGGTAAATGGAAATTTCATTGATGATTCAGATGTAGGATGAGTGGGAGTGGCAGTTTTTTTTCTCTGATCTTTTCTGAAAATTATTTTGTTCTAGTTAAACGTAAAATGGGTTTGTTTGTTTTTTTTTTTTCCTTCTTTTTTGTGGTTCTGAATGTTTATGTTTGTATTTTGAACTGAATACAGAGTTCAGGAAAGTCTTCTGTGTTGGAGAGCATAGTGGGACGTGATTTTCTACCTCGAGGCTCTGGTTAGTTCTGGTTAATGCATATCTGTTTTTACCAGCAAGACCGCATTTTGTTTCGATATATTTACTTTTGCATATTATCTATTGGTTGATTTGATCATGTGCAATATTTGATTTTTTTGCATTTTTTGAGTTCAGGAATTGTTACGAGGAGACCGCTGGTGCTGCAGCTGCAGAAAACAGAAGATGGGCAGCAGGAATACGCAGAATTTGGCCATATTCCTCGGAGACGATTCTCTGAGTTCGGTATGTGTGAAGTGAATGAGTGTGAGGCTGAACTCTGGAAGTGACTCCATTGATGAAATGCTTACACCATTTTATTTTCTGATGCAGCTTCTGTGCGCAAGGAAATTCAGGATGAAACTGATAGGATCACAGGAAAGACAAAACAAATATCTCCAGTTCCTATTCACCTCAGTATCTATTCACCCAATGGTATGTCACTTTTGAAGCTAATTTATCTTAAGCCACGTGACATATAATAAAGTTTTCTCTTGCTCATCTAAGGGATTCAACAGTGCTGATTGTTTTTTCTTTTGTATTCCTTCTTGCAGTTGTCAACTTAACTCTTATTGATCTTCCGGGTTTAACAAAAGTTGCTGTAGGTACGGTCTTGTTAGTTACTCTTCACATTGGTAAAATATAATTTAATTAATTTAAACTCTATCTGATGAGGTAAAAAATTATCTTTGCAGAGGGGCAACAAGAAAGTATAGTTGAAGACATCGAGAATATGGTTCGCTCATATGTTGAGAAGGTACATTTAATGTACTTTGTATAGAAGATATATATTCTTCAATGGTTTCTTACATTTGTCTATTGCAATTTCGTTTGGCATGCAGCCCAACTGCATCATACTGGCAATATCTCCAGCGAACCAAGATATTGCTACATCAGATGCTATTAAACTTGCAAGGGAAGTGGATCCATCAGGTAAGAACCTTTCTCTGATAATCTAAAGCATGATTTTTAATATGGGCTGTTGCAAACTTGGAAATGCTATGTTGTGATCCTTATGCAATTCATGCAGGTGAACGCACATTTGGAGTGCTCACAAAGCTTGATCTGATGGACAAAGGAACCAATGCACTGGATGTAATATCTCCCTCTTCCCTGTGTGTGTATATTATGCACAATGAAACAGAAATATTATTTTAACAAAAATGGGGCATAAAATTACAAAACAATCTTTTATCTGAATGAATCATCATATTTTGGGAGACTAAGAGCAGTGATGATGTCAATATTATCTCTTTACTTCAAAGTGCATCATCTTGTCCTTATCTCTTCCATTTTAGCTTCGTAATCAACCACACTCTTGTTTGTTGCCACCTAGCCCATAGATTACATGCTCTGTTCCATCTGGTGCCCCCTATTATTCAGGCATCCTCTCCTTGTCTAAATGTACATTTAAAGATAAGAAGCAGTTTAGCTAATTTTCCTGTTCTCTACTCATGATAGGTTCTGGAAGGAAGATCTTATCGTTTACAACATCCATGGGTGGGTATTGTGAATCGTTCACAAGCAGATATCAACAAAAATGTTGATATGATGGCTGCTAGGCGAAAGGAGCGTGAGTACTTTGCTTCAAGTCCTGACTATGGGCATTTGAGTAGTAAAATGGGTTCTGAATATCTTGCAAAGCTTCTCTCTAGGGTACAATTTTGTTTCTCAGCTGCAATTGATATACTTACTGCAATTTGGGTTGAGCTTACATTGTTGAATACTTCTCTTTCAGCACTTAGAATCTGTAATCAAGGCAAGAATTCCAAGTATAACTTCCTTGATCAACAAAAGTATTGATGAACTTGAAGCAGAGCTGGACCACCTCGGAAGGCCTATTGCTGTTGATGCTGGGGTGAGATTCTTGCCTTCCTTTTCATGATATTTTTATGAAGGATTTCGACTCTGTCAGCAACTGAAGCTTGTATTTCAGGCTCAACTATACACCATCTTGGAACTTTGTCGTGCTTTTGACAAGATATTCAAGGAGCATCTGGATGGAGGGTATGTGTATCTTGTGCTTTTCATCAACCTAAAATTCTGCATCTGCAAAACTTCTTCCAAGAACCTTTATTTTCTTGTTGTTTTCAAACTTCCTGGGACTGTATGATCAACGTGCATTAGATTCTTATTTATATATGACCGATATCTTTTGTCTTTTCCGCCCATGTATTTTTCTATCATTATGCGATTTGTCTGTTGTTGCTACTCATTTCCAATATCAAGACGAGTCAGCAGTCAAACTTATAAGAGTTTGTCAATAAAACCATAAATTTCCAATTCGTAATGCTGATGATGCTAACCATAGCTGGTCTAGAATATCTTATTAGTATTGTATCTTATCCAGATTTCGAGATAAAAGTTCATTAGATCAATGTTCTTTTAGTTGGCTTTGTCTCTGCACCTAAGTATTTCCCCTTGTTAAGCCCTGAAGTTTGTTGAGTTTTTGGTTTCATTCAGTTTTGTTGGTTGTGAGTTGTTGCACATACATAGCTGTTGCAATAATGCATTTTAGTCTTGCTTTCTTTAGCCTCTATGAATTATGCAGTAATGCCCTTTATAACCAATAAATAAGTAGCCTGTCCCTATACGTCTCATGGTTCATAGATTTCCCACCAAGCAATCACAAAATATTCCTCTGTTAGCTGAAACTTAAGTCGTGAACATAAATTTTCAGTGCAAAATTTTGGTTTGCCTCCACTTTCTGGTTTACAGATCAAATTCTAACAGTCAGCATATTTTTCTCCAATGCACCAACCCATCTGCTTTTCTTTTCACTCACGGTCTTTCTCCATGACCACCCTCTTAACGCATTATTTCTCTTCTCTTAAATTAAAATTATAAAAGCATCACTGGCAAAAAATTAATTATTTTGTTGTGTTGCATGTTCGCAAAATCAATAAGAAATCCTCAACTTTTTGATTTGATACCCCTAGGCCCTAGCATTAGAGGGACTTCTATTTATATGTTTGTTACGCAATCAGACCTTTCTTTCTCACAGTTTCAGTTTGTTTGTGCTTAGTTAAATTAGACATGGCAATTGTTACGGATTTTAATCAGCTGCATTATTATTTCAGACGTCCTGGAGGTGATAGAATTTATGGAGTTTTTGACAATCAGCTGCCTGCTGCGTTGAAAAAACTTCCATTCGATCGACATCTGTCAGTGCAGAATGTGAGAAAAATTGTCTCAGAAGCTGATGGTTACCAACCGCACTTGATTGCTCCTGAGCAAGGTTATCGGCGGCTTATTGAGGGCTCACTCAATTATTTCAGGGGGCCTGCTGAAGCGTCTGTAGATGCTGTGAGTACTCCACTCCAATATTGGAGACCATTTTCCCATGTGGCGTTTAATTTCTTGTTACATTTGTGACTGACCAAATAGTGTTGTTCAGGTTCACCTTGTTCTGAAGGAACTTGTCAGGAGGTCAATTGGGGAGTGTCAGGTGAGTCTGTCATTCTTTAGATTTTTGCCGTAATATTTTTTCATACTAGTTATGAGTTCACATGGTACCTTTTTATTTTCCGAATCTTTCTGGTGGAGCAGGAGTTGAAACGGTTTCCAACTCTACAATCAACTATAGCTGGAGCATCGAATGAAGCATTGGAGAAGTTCCGTGAGGAAAGCAAGAAAACAGTTGTTAGATTGGTTGATATGGAATCTTCGTATCTGACTGTTGATTTCTTCCGGAGACTTCCTCAGGAAGTAGAGAAAGCAGGAAACCCAGGCGGGAACCCGCGGGAAAACGCAGCTGCTGCAGCAAATGTTGATCGTTTTGCAGAGGGACATTTCAGGAGGATAGGGTCCAATGTGTCGTCTTATATAAGTATGATTTCTGAAACTTTGAGGAACTCAATTCCGAAGGCAGTTGTTTACTGCCAAGTTAAGGAGGCCAAACAGAATTTACTCAACTACTTCTACACCCAAATTGGGAGGAAAGAGGTATTTGCTCCGCTCTTTTGCCTGAAATCTCATTTCCTTTAAACAATGAACGTCTTGGAAGGTTTTATAGATTTGAGCTGCACATTCTTTTTTGCTTCGTAGTTTTTGTCAGTCCCGTCTTTGTTCTTGCATGTTTGTCATAATTGGTTATATATGTTGCACAGGGTAAGCAACTTTCAGAATTATTGGACGAAGATCCGGCATTGATGGAGAGGAGGCAGCAATGTGCTAAAAGACTTGAATTGTACAAGAAAGCAAGGGATGAGGTTGATTCTGTGGCGTGGGCTCGATGAACTCGATAGGTATCTTTTGTATGTTAATATAGTTGACGAAGGCGTGATTGTCATGTGTCTTGATTCTGGGAATGAATGCATTGATTCATATGCAGCACTGTTTTCCGATTCATTATAGTAATTGGCTTGATGATGTGAGATTTTGTTTATTTGTTGTAACACCGTAAATGAAGGATGATTGTTCATCTTCACAAGTTATTTTTTGCAGTTTTCACTCTCAAAATGTGCATCTGTTGTTCGATCGTGTAATGCTATGACTAAGGCTTAAAAAAAAGCAAAGAAAAGTGCAGGATATATCAGGAGATACTGTTATTACATGCCTCTTTTAATGTGGATAACAATATCATGTAGATTATGCAGTTTTCAGAAATAGTTTCTCAATGACAACATTAAGTCTCTCGAGGGCATGTAAAGTAGGGTTATGATTCGAGATCATTCAACATTTCATTAACTCGGTCGATGCTGATGTCGAATATAGGCTCGATGTCCAGCTTGCCGTCATCTGATAAGGGGATGCAACTCAATATGTCCTCACTGTATTCATCTGTACAATTACAAAAGAAGCAAAAGATGAGTGAAAATTTTCTATTTGAGACCATCATTCCACACTTCTTTCAATCAACGCTCAACTTTTTGAACCAAAGATCTGTCAAATAGTACTCATGTCCGGTGGTATATTTGTAAATTTGTTGGTGTTCGGATTCAGTGAATACCATCGAATGGATCTCGATTCTCAGTTCACCAGACAGCCTGGTAAAAAGCTAGGAAGAGGTATTGAAGTACATGTTCAATTCGTAAAGAGAAGATAGTTGTACCGAAAATCGACTTCAAGGAGGTAGGAGGAGGAGTAGCCAAAAAGTTGAGGCCTATATACAATCCAATCGCCAGAACAATCGTCACTGTTACATAAGTTGGCACAGCTAATGCCCAATACCTGAAAACACACTACTTTCAAAGCTAGAATTTTTACATGAAGAAGGGATTACTTCAACTACATGTTCATTCATCAAAACTTTCCTCTCTACTTTCTTACTCAAAAATAAATTCTCCCACAGCTTAACATCTCAAGATATTTGGGTTGAAAGGTTTCGAGCAACGTAAATGCATTTCTTTTACTCTTCTAGCAACATCTTGTTTGCATACGATAATCATAATTCAGTTATTGAACAATAAAATGAATCGTGTATCACTTTTAAATTGCATTTTCACCATTATAATAACTACTTTGGCTTCTCTTCACAAGATACGAACATTTAATCCAATAAAGGCTTGTTTACTTCAAGGATTTGCTATTAAGTAGATAGATAGTTTAGATGATGAGAGAATGGATAAATCATATCCCACCAAATAGGCACACAAAACTCATTTATCACGGGTCTTGAGTTATCTACCATTTTAATATAATGCAAAGTAAACATAGGATAACTTATTAATCCACCCTTATCCATCAAAGTAAACAAGACCTAAAGGAGTAACTTTTAGATACAGAACAAGTACCAAAAGGAATTGGAATAAAGCTCAAAAGTCTAATATGATAAAAAGGGAAGCACATATTCTGCTGCACTAACCTGTTTGGGTAGTAATGGATTCCTATACACTGCAACCAATAGTCAGGAACATATGCCCATATGATGAAAATACCTGTCAAAATATCATATTTTTACCAAAAAAAGAAAAAAGAAAAAAGAAAAAGGTGTTTTAGATGCCTTGTTTAGTACCATCAACCCTTATATCTTAAGCTCTGATTCTTCCCGAGCTTATTTTATGAATCAAAACCAACTATTAAGCTGAAAAATCGCGAAAAATTGAAGTTAACTCAAGAGTAGGTGTCTCCAAATGCTAGATCACTTTTGCTCTCTAAAGTGAAGTTAGGAAGTTCCACATTACTCATTTGTACATGTTGATTAGCAATGGAGAATTGAAGCTTACATAATTCTAGTAATAATGTCTGCAAATTTAGTCAAGTTCTTGTTTATATAACTTATTAAAATTTCCATGATACATAACCATTTCACAATACTAGCAACTGCAAACATATCAAGCAAATAAATTTTGGGGGGAAAATGGGGATTTTTTTTTCCTGCTCCAACTCCAATGCAACAATGTAAAGATAGCTGATGAAATCAGAGTTTAGAGAATGAGTGAAGAACGGTGGTAATCAAACCTGCGGCAACCACGATGGTGATCGAGCCGATGAAGCCATAGACTTCAGAATGTGTGGGGCCGTGCTCGCCGGAAACGCCGAATCTCGTCGGAGACGGGGCATCGGAGTTTGAGAGCCTTGGAGGACTAATCGCAGAATCACACCCTTCCATAAATTTTCTTCCTACTTCCCTTTGAAATTTCAATGGATTATTGCCGTTTAGGCATTTCGTCAAACAGCTAACATGCAATTGATGTGCACAGCATGAGAGGGAGAGAAGGAAACGAGCAATGCTGCTGCTTTTAAATTTTAATAAAAGGAGAGCAAATTCAAAATTCTGACAAACAGTGAAGCCGAATCGAATATATGTAATGTTTAATACGACCAAGTTCAAGTTTAATTTATTCACGGGTGATTCTATTTACACCACCAATTTTTCTTTTCACACCACTAATAAAATTTAAATGTAAAAATAATTAATTTTGAGATTGCTAAATTATCCTTTTCTTACCTCAACACACTACAACTTTTTCTTTCCACACCATCAAAATAATTTTATAAATTAAAGAATATTTCAGATTTCAGAATAAAAAATTAAAGAATAAATTAAAACTCAAATTTCATAACAAAAACATCGTTCATCGTATCTCTGCAAATGACCAAACCCTATTTTCTCAAACTTTGAATTCAAGAATATTAAGTTTAAATCAATCATGGAAGGTGGAAATGATGAATAAACCAGTAATGTAAGTGATTTCCTATTGTTTTAACCGCAATTTTTTAGTTTTTTGAGAATTACATCGAGTTATCACGTTCAAATCGTCGAACATGATTCAGAAATTACAGTTTGAATGTTGTGAAAGCGGTTCGAAAATTTGTTTCCGATCTTATATGGCTAAGTTCAAAAATAAGTTTCTGAGTGGATCATTATGTGGTTGTAAATTTGTTTCCGAATATCTCTCATTTTGTTTAGAAACTTGTTTCCGAAGCCACCTGTTTGCAACCAAAAACTTATTTATGAACCTCTATTATGTTGTTCAAAAATAAATTATAAATATTTTAACACCTTTTCTAGGCATTATTATTTTGTTCATTCAATTTCAGGTCTGCTTAACTCCTGGTCACCCGTTTTTACCAATTAGTCTTTAGTGGAGAAAGAATCGAAATGATTGCGCAATTGGATGGGAAGACTTTGTTAATTGAACAACTTTTTAGATTTTAATGAACTATGTGTATTTGTTTAATTGATGAACTTTTTTGTGTTGTAATAGACTATTCGTATTTAGTTGTATTGTAATAGACTACTCGATGTTTGTTAACTTGTACTAAGGAGCAGGTAAACAGGTATATGACCTATTTATGAATCATATTTTTAGGTTCAAAAACATATTCTTGAATCGGCCCTTTATATATTCGAAAACATATTTTTGGAAATACAAAGGGTGTGATAACATAAAACATAAGATAAAACATGACAAAATATCCATAATTGGAATAAAAGTCACGATTACCATTAACCAAATATCCATGATGAGATTGTCTAATGAGAAACCTCCAAACTTCACTAGTTGTTTCACACTTACATTTCAGAAGTTTTGCAGTAAGGCAGTGGGATTTAAGAACTTCTCTTTCTCTACCCTCCCAAATTGCAGCAGCTACATGCTTTTTGAAATGGATCAAAACTGAATGATCACTTGGTCCTCCCGGGAATGGCCCTCTAAGCAGCTCATCTTGGTCATCATTATCATTGGCACCTTCATTGAGATTATGATCTTGGTCATCATTATCATTGGCACCTTCATTGGGATTATGATCTTGGTCATCATTATCATTGACACCTTCATTGGGATTATTATCATCCGTTCCATCATTAAAGTGTTGATTTTCCAATTCTTCTTCAGCAATTCTAACTCTTTCATAATGTTCGAGGGCACCTTGTCTTTCTCTCCTTGCAGAGGCCGTGAGTTTCCTTTGATAAACTGAATAACAAAGATTTAACAAGTATCATTACAATCCCAACTGTGAGCAAAAAAAAGTTTATGAATGAACTTCAAGCAGTTCGAAAACAATAATTTGAAGCCTCTTCAATATGTTCAAATTATTATTTTTGAACAATCATACTGCCGTTCCAAATATTGTTTTCGAATATGCTCAGTAGCGTTTAGAAATATTTTTTGAATGCTTAATTATACACACATAAATTTATTTCCGAACTAACAACTTGTGATACAAAAAATACAGTTCGAATGACCTTCATACCGTCAAAACAGATCGAGCAACATAAAATCGAGACCCAAGATTTCAATACAATTCCAATGACATTCATACCATCTTTCACATACAATTTCAATGCAATATTTAGATTTCAAAACATATTGTAGCAATTTATTTAAACTAATTTACATTAACAAACCCTAATTTTGCACGTGGGGAAAACCATAAACAAACCATAAACCCTTGAACTAAATAGGAAAAACTTACCATTAATGGACACGAGGCTCAACAGTTGATGGGTTTTTGGAGTTTTGGAGATTGAAGTCCGAAGCAACTTCGATTGGATCGAATTTTGCCTTTCTAGCTGCCTTTGCCTTTCTCGCTGCCTTTCTTTTTTTCTTTCTCTCTGCTTTGTTTTTACGTAAGATTGAATGATGATATTTTTTTTTTCTTTTTTTGTTGTTTTGTTATAAAAACTAAATGCAAAATTCTGATTTTTCATTTTTTTAAGTTGAGGGGTATATTGGTCTTTTTATGTGGTGTGTAAAGAAAAAGTTAATAAAAAAAATGAGAATTTTTATGGTGTGTAAAGTAAAAGTGATGTGAAAAGAAAAATTAGTGGTGTAAATAGAAATATAGAATCACCCTTTATTTATTGTAGTTCGAATAAATTTATGGATTAAATATTTCTAAAAACATGCACGTCATATCGTTTTGGTTTTTTAAGATCAACTTTAAATTGCTACATAAAAAACACAAACTTTCATGCTCTGCAGGTTTAACACACAAAATTAAAACCGACGTTTATCTCCAATTAGAAACTATGTGGTTTGATCTTGAATAGAATCCTTTTGAAATGGGGTTGTTTTTAGTGACCGGGCGACCAATCTACGTTTATTTTCTGACATTCACTGCAGTTTTAATTTTCATTAAAATTGGAATTCATGTTAAATTTGCAAAATGTATCTTTGGTATAATAATTTAAAGTTCATATGTTAAAAATTAAAAAAAAAATGTAAAATTCATGGTTTTAAAGCAGTTAACCCTAATGGTGGAGTGAGGTTGTTTGGAGACCAACGATTTCGAATCTCCTCAATACCACCAGGTTAGGTGTTTGAGAAAAAAAAACCAAATGAGTTTTGTGATATATATAAATTGAAACCTCTATTTCTATGAAATGGCAAATTATTTATTATAAATGTATCATATTAATTAATTATAATGCATTATTTTTTTAAAAAAATAAAAATAAGCAAATAATTAATCATACTTATCATTTATTAAATGGTTAGTTACAATTTAATTCACAATATTTGGATGTTTTAACATAATTGGTCCAACGTTTTAATAATTACAATTTAATTCTTAATGTTTGTACATTGAACATAAATGATCCAATGTTTGCACTATGGTGAGCTAGGCAACATACATAGCGGAAGGACATTTTTGTTGAAAACGTGAGTTATTTATGTTAAACGTCTAAATATTGTGATTTTTTAAAATTATTATAACATTGTGTCATTTATTTTAAAACATCAAAAGTAAATTAAATTGTATTTAGTCATTTATTAAAATATAAAGTTAAATATCAAATTAATTATATTACATTTTCGAGCTAGCCCAAGAGATAAATAAGTCTACTCATGGCCTCATTCATCGAATAATGAAACTTACAAACGAGCTTTGTTTTTTAAATTAAAATCCGAGTAGCTCATGAATTTATTTATTGTACTAATTCTCAACTTTAATTTGGTTGTATTTTCAAAAGTAAAAAATATGCCACTCACCCTCCTGCATTCCTGGAACAATCTTTCTCCCTAAAAAAATATATTAAAAAAACCCAAATTATGAAAAAAAAAATCATAGTTATGAAATCAGAATATTAAAAGCTATTAACTAAAAAAGGAAATGCAAGTGAGTAAAAAAAAAACCTAAAGTGAAATAAAAAGAGAGGAAAATAGACATTCTTAATTAGAAGAAAGTTAAATGATTCTATATTTAATCGAGATAAAATGGTGTGAGGTAGTGAATGCAACTATAATATCATATATCTATTTATATACATGTATTCCCACTCTTCTCAACCTATTACCAATCATGATACGGGATGATCACTACACAATGCTCACTTGAGATCCTCTAGTCCCAATTTGTATGTGCCAACTGTGTGTCGCACCTCAAAATTATTACCTTTTATTTTATTTTTTTCTTCAATTTTAATTTCTTTTGATTTAGTATAATTTTACATTATTATTTAGGGTTTATTCCACCCAATTAGGGTTTATAATTATTTTTTAATATTTAATTTTTCATTTTTTAGTTAATATAATTGATTTTTGGGGTTGATTATTCCAAACTTAGGGTATATATTTTTTTAAAATTTTAATTTTTTTGCAATAAATATTAATTATGATTAGTTATGATAAAATAAATTTTATTTTTATAAAAAACATTATTAACAATATATAATTTTAATGGTGGCACACGGTTGACACACACAAGTGGGACTAGAGGATCTCTACTCCACAATGCTAGCTATTACTTTTTTATTGTTCTTGCCCCACATTCCTTTTTCCCCAACTTTTTGATGGATTATTCTTTATAATATTTTTGTGCATGTGTGGTTAATCCTCTAATCTATTTAATCGGCTCGTAATTAGGCCTCAGTTTAGGTGTATAAGGAATATCACAACATTTCTTTCAAAGGCATCATAATTCCTTTCTTAATTATTCCATTTGATCATGAAAAACAATCGATATTATTTTCATTCCTTCTTTGGTTTCCATTTGTGTATCCCAATTATGATTTCTCACAATTCTTAAGCTGTTGAATTCATCCTCATATATATATATATATATATATGTGGAAGTGAAAATACAATATCACCACTCTTGAGATACTCTCACACCTCTCAAGTCGTTTCGATATGGAAGTGACTACACTATTATGATGTTGCTCTTATAAGATTCTCACACTTCTTAACTCATTCTGATATGAAAGTGACTACACAATGTCACTATTCTTATAGAATTACAGGATTGACCCAGAGGGATGTTTGGATAGACTATTACCCACGAGCCCCTAAATTTTGGGAGTCCCCAAAAAAATAAAAAATTACATTATACCCTAAAAAAATTCATAATTCCACATTTCCACCACCTTCCACTCTCCACTAGACTCCTTTGATCTCTCCCTTCCTTCCTCCCTCTCTTCTCTTCAATGCCTCCAACACCTCTCTCTCTCTCTCTCTCCAACAACTCTTTCTCTCTCACTTCTCTCTCGTCTATTGTCTATTATCTATTGATGAAAAATAAATTGGTTGGGTTTTGGTGTTGCCGTGTTGAGATGTTGATAGCCGAAAAATAAACAAAAAATAGAAAAAAAAAGTGCAATTTTTTTTGAAGGAAATCAGTTTGGGGTGTTGGGTGATTGTTGTTCTAAGTGCTGTAAAAGGCTAAAAGCTAGCATTTGATGTAAAAAATTGATTTTCATTTTGCTTAATACAACAAATTCGATGTTGTAATTATTGGAGTCTATTTCTTATTGATAGCAATTTTTTTGCACTAAATTATTTTGATATGGTATAAAATCGGTAAGAAAAATTACTGTGACATATATTTTGACATGCGCTCCCAAAAGGTCAGGACCAGTTCTAATAGCATATGGTGGTGTGTGTGTGTGTGTAGGGGTGAGATCTGGTGGGAATCCTCTCCTATGTGGGAACAAGGAACTCATCCCATCCACCCATTCATAGATTTGGATGGTTAAGATTAAAACAGATTATCGGTGACAAACTTGTAATATATATGTTGAACTTTTTAAAAAAGGCGGTGGCATATTGGTAAATAAATTGAACTTCAAAAGTGGGGGGTTAATTTCTTTCAGTCAAAATATAGATGATGATGTCATCATATTTGTACAAATATTGTAGAAACTTTAATCAATCATAACTTGCTCGTTTTTAATCAGATTTAAGCAAATTACATATCAAATTAAAGCACTTTTCATACTCTTTCATTTAAGATTCGTATTGCATATGTTTATTTGAAAAAAATAGATGAAAAATACAAAAATCAATTTTCAGGCATATTTTTCATACAAAACAGCCACATAATTATATTAGCATGTCGTATATAATATTTTAGCACGATCTATATAGCATTTTAGCATGAAACTACTCGCATAATAGCATGATATATATATGACATTTGAGCATAATCCGTAACTTATATCAACATTTTGTTCATGACTTGCTCGTTTTAATCAAATTTATGTAAATTATATATCAAATTAAAGATATTCTCATTAGATTGGGGTGAACTCATTTGGAGGTATGCTATTAAAATTCTTATTTTAGTATATTGTGTAATACATTTTAGCAGGTGATATTATGAATATTTTTCTAACAATTTTATATAAACACCTACACCTATACAGATACTACAAAATGAAAAACACGAGTTGATGATAAAGAAGAAAAAAGAATGAGAAAGTGAAGCAACGAAGGAGATGACTGACAACTAAAAAAAAAAATGAGAGAATATTTTCCGAAACGAGATAAAGTTTATGAGAACAAAATATGTGCTACAAATCTAAGTACAGACAGTAACATACAAAGTGAAATGAACGAAGCTGAGGAAAACCTACACTACAGGCTCTCATGTGAAGATAGTCCAATTAATATTGAAGCATTTGTTATGTCGAAGTGATTTGTACTGTTAATGAAATTTATACAAGTACTATTAGTTTCAAGACATATATCTTATGAATATTAATTTATGTTGATAAATATTAGTTCAAGTTGAAGGATATTAGTTTAAGGTGATAAATATTAGTTTCAGACATTTGTTATTAATATTTGGAAATATCATTGTTAGCGTGAATTTTTCTTTATACGAGCATGATATTGTTGTTTTATTAGCATCATACAGTATTTCATTTTAGCATCATACACTATTTCATTTTAGCATCACACTTCCATCATTTTAGCATGATTTTCTATACCCTAATAGGAACATAATAAACCTTAATCGAACTGGGACACCAAATTTGACCTCATTCTCACTTCATTTTAATCTAATGTTATAAACAATAAACCATAATGCGGTGAAATAAACTCTAATGGAAATATCATACACCCTAATGGGAATGTGACAAAAAAATTAGCATGCTACTTCTCTCATTTTAGGCCTGAAACTTAACACATTTTAGCATGATCTACTAAACAACAATGGAGGATCTAGAAAATCGTAATGTGAATGTAATAAACCCTACTTGAGAATAATGAACTCTAATGGGAATGTTATAAACCCTAATTGAGAACAATGAACCCTAATGGGAATGTCATAAATCCTAATTGAGAATAATGAACCCTAATGGTAACAGGACATCGAATTTAGCATTATTCTTCCCTCATTTTAACCTGATACATCCCTCATTTTAGCAAGATACTATAAACAGTAACAGGTTATGCAATAAACCCTAATTGAGAACAATGAACCCTAATGCGAATGTAATAAACCATAATTGGGAACAATGAACCCTAATGAGAATGTGACATCAAATTTAGCATGCTACATCCCTCATTTTAGTCTGATAATTTTCTAATTTTAGCATGATTTGATAAACAATAACGGGGGATGCAATAAACCGTAATGGGAACATATTTAGCCTCATACTTCTCTGATTTTAGCATCATATTCTAAATAATAATTGAGATTGATAAACCTTAATATTAATATAATAACCACAAAGGATATGTCATAAACCTTTTGAAAAAAATCATATATTCTTGAAATAAAATAAAATAAGCCCTAAAAATGAATATTTTATATATTTCTTCATATTTCTTTGGATAAACAAAGCCATGTGAGATCTTGAATGAAATAGTATGAAAAAA
This sequence comes from Perilla frutescens, assembly GCA_026008535.1. Taxonomy (NCBI): domain Eukaryota; kingdom Viridiplantae; phylum Streptophyta; class Magnoliopsida; order Lamiales; family Lamiaceae; genus Perilla; species Perilla frutescens. Next base: position 40,770,506 of record BRKX01000012.1, read on the forward strand.
ATTATAATTTGATATATTATATGAAAAAAATATTGCGTTTATGAATTTTTAGCATTAAATTACTCTCATATTAGCATAGTGTATAAGATATTTTAGCATGACGACATATCAGTATTACGTTTATATGTGGATAAAGTTATTGTTGTTTAATTGAAGACTTTCAGTTTATTATTGTAAAATTTATCCAACATGTAACTCACATCAACAACATTTATCACATATCAGAAATAAATTTGAATGATATTATCAGTATAAGTCATGTCATTTTAGCATGAACTATGAACCATTCCAGCATGACGTATATGTCATTTTAGCACGAACTATAATAATAACAGAATCATTGACGAAAAAATGAAAATAAATACCTAAATCAGAATTGGACGAGATAACTAAAAAAAGATGAATACGTGAATCAACAACATTATATGAAAAAGATGAAACAAGGTAAAAATTTAATTGGGATAATTTAGAAAAAAATAGCATTTAATCCAAAAAGGATAATAACGTTTACAAACAAATCAAGAAATCTAAAAATTTAAAATGTGCATGTGAATGTCAAAAAAATAAAATCATCAAGAATTCAAAATCGTGTCTGAACCGGCAACATCAATTTCGAGTTTTTGCATAAAAAATCCTCTTAACCACATATATATATTTATAGGTATAATATTTTATTATTTTAATAAATTATTAAATTATCATAATTTTTCAATTTACATTTAGTAAATGGTTTACAAAAACAAACAGAGAGATGAGAGAGGAAATATGTGAAAAATAGAGAGAGAAAGAGTGGGGAGAGAGAGAGAAGTGCACAAAGAAAAAAAAATCGTGAATATTGGAAAGTAAAGAAAATCATGTTTCAAAACATAAGAAGTATTGAATTACCATAATACTCCTTTTACTTAAAGTTGTAAATAATTACAAGTATGCTACCTTGCATTTGACCAAACTTTGACTGAATTGTGGCCATTAAGATCTAAATAATGGAGGGACTAGATGAGTTCCTAGTTCCCACATGGGGGAAGGGTTCTCATTTGAACCCTTCCCTATATATATATATATGTTGTAAGTTGTAACATACTTATACTACCCAAAATTTTCTTATCCACCCAAAATTTTCTTATATCTCAAAATGAATTTCAATTTCGGTAATTCGTTAACTTCATCTAATAAGTTATTTATTAATATTTAATTTTGTATGAAATTATTGGCTGATAATTATTTTTATTACATGCTTCGTGAATATAAAAAATATAAAATGTCTGATTTATAAAATTGATTTGAAAAAATATATAAAAAAAGTAGTATGAATATTCTTATGAGTTTGGGAATTGATTTTTCGACTGCGCATGGATGACCTAAAGCTTAAACTTATAATTAATATTCCAATATTGTAATATTCTAAATCTATATACCAAGTCTAAAATTACCTAAATCTTAATCTTAGAGCTGAATATGTCCAACATCTGTCCAGGATCGACAACGCATCTTAATAGAATATAAAGATAATGTCACTTTGGGGATGACCTAGTAGTGGAGTGGTGATATCTTGAGGCCAAATGTCTCAAGTTCGAATCCTACCAACACCACTAGGTGTGAGCCTGTCACACCTGGCTTGCCAAGTGTGGTTTACCTCCCCTGTATGATTTGCAGGCTATTACACAGGGGTGGGGTTTACCCAGTGCGCACTTCGGTAGCGGCTGCGGGTTACCTTTGACAAAAAAAAAAAAGAATATAAAGATAATATATTCGAGTGACTTGTTTTCTTAATATGGGGAAGAGAATCTCACTAAATTAATGTACAATAAGAGCTAGGTTGTTGGAGTCACTAAAATAAGTGTTACATTTTTTTTACTCACACATCTAAGCTGTGGTATTGGGGAAATTCGAACCCGTGACATTTGATATATTACTTTATATATGCATATGGTATAACATGATTCTATTATAATACATATATTATGTATTTTGATAAAAATAAAATATAAAAATAATATGAATTACAATTCTTCCAACTAACATAACCGATTCAATCAATAGTATATTGCTTCAAACTTTCAATATTAGGTATTTTTTAATACATGCTGTACTCTACATTCTATCGCATAGATCACTGACACATCAATAATTTTTTTAATCAAGATAATACTTTGCTTATATGTGGTGATTTTGGTGAGATGTAATAATACCGTTTTAGATACTTAATAAATACACATTTTACGAGTTAACATGTATATTTATTTAGGAAACTAGTCAATTTCTTGATTTGAATCACTTAATTTTTATGTAATAATAGATGAGTTTCCTAAATAAATATACATTTTACGAGCATAAGAAATACGTTGTTGCTGTCATTGTGTCTACTCAATCTTTCACATTATTGGTGACAAAGTTGTAAAACAACTATAGCTCAAATGACAAAATATTTTTTTCATTAAAAAAAAATGAGAAAAGAATTGAAAAGATTGGAAGTTGACATACAAGTTGAAGTTACAAACACCTCTCTCTCTATAAATACATACCATATTGATAATTCGCTTCTTGTCCCATTCGGCCATTCGTAGAACTCCATTTCTCCACAATTTTCCCTCCCTTCTGCATTTTTCACGAGAATCAGGTGAGTTCCAGAGTTTAATTTCTGTATTTTCTTCAATTTCTTGATCGGAATCACTTTTTTTTTTTTTTATCTTGATTGTCTTAAATTTGATGAGGGGTCGTGCAGAAGCTAATTATTTAAGCTTCCCATTTCTGAAGATACGATTTTGTTTGTTTGTTTGTTTGTATTAACTTTTTTTTTCTATATATCTATTTGTGAGTCTGATTTGATCTGTTGCGTGATAAATATCATGTTTGATCATGGTGAGTCGAATTCATTCTTAATGGTGAGTTGAGCATAGTTCTTTTAGTTTATGTTTTCAAGAATGTTTTTTTTTTTTTTTTTTTTTTTTTTTTTTGTGGTGAAGAATTGCTAGCTAGTTTGCAGTGATATGATGGTTCAGTTCATTTTATACTGTGATGAATTTGCTTGCTTCTGAAAGAATTGAATATGTGGCTGTATACTGTGCTTTTACTGGTGAAATATATTATACTTTGTTAGCTGGTTCTAAGTAATCCTTGAACCTAATAAATATTCTGTTCATTTATTGGAAAAGAGTGATCATTTTCATCTCGACATGATGCTTCTTCGGTGTAAATTGGATCTTTTAATCGATGGATGAGATGTAACCTGCAATTAGTAGAGATCACCTTCTCCATCTTTGTCACATCCATCACATCCTCTAGTGTCCAGATGCAGCTTCCATTCCAAATCCTTCTTCCTCCTTCCATATCGCACTCGAGGGTCACAACTCCAAAAATTGATTTCTAATTGTTAAAGTGAGAAATGCTCGAAAGTCAAATTTACAGTACATATGCTGTGGTATTATTCTTTCTTGAATGGTTTTTGTGCTAAAATCATGCATTTGATCACTACCGTATGCAGATCCTTAAGGCATGGGGTCTGTTGTCGATGCTGCGAATAAGGTATTCTTTATATCTTTTTTTTACTCTTGTTCTTGAATGTGTTTTGCAAATTGAGAACTTGATGTTATAGCTGTGAAACCTAATTCCTAATTGCCGGTGAAGTTATTCTGTATTTCTGTCAGTTTGCGGTTTTAAGATTCCTTCAAGTTAAAAATTCATGTTTCAAGATTGATTTCAAAAGTTACAGACACTTGGACTTCATATTTGTTGAAATAGTACTTCTAGGCAGTTCTTTAAGATAGAAAACACTAGTATGGTGGCATATGAATTATGTTTTGAGCTGGATGAACAATATATCAGGATAGTTATAAGGAACTCTCAATTCCAGAATGATTTATGGAAAGCAGTGGTGCATGTAGTTTTGCATACCAGGACACTTGCACATTTGCATAACTTATCAGGCAGACTTCTATTGTTCACCTCTGTTCCAACAATGATCCTTGTGGTAACTGATGGGGAGGAGATCATTGACTTGTGTGGCAACAATTACTTTCGCGGTGAGACTGCAGTTGAAATGTTACAATTTAAAGATTTCAGTTGCAATGTTGCTTTTAGTCATAACTTTTAGCACAACTGCACAAGGACACACTCTCATAGTTGGTGTTAAAACTAAGGTCACCAGTTTGAGTACTGAAAATGAGCCATTTTCGGGAGAAGGTTCTCTCTGGCATGTTGGCAGTACTTGTGCTGTTGTGCAATTGTTGACAAGAGAATTGTTATCGAATATGAGTATATGCAACAGTTCTCATTTGATGGGAAATATGGTACTTGGACTATTGTATGGTTTAAAGTATATGTTGCATAAGGGCTCTACTTTTAGTTGTCATATTAACAGGGCGTCGGACAATTCTACAGCTTTGATACAAGTTAATTTTCGTGTAGGAAGTAAATGAAAGCTCACCCTCGGATAAAAAGTTCACTGTGGTTTTTGTTCTAGGTCAGTTCTCTGATTTCTATATTAATCATTTATGGCTACAGTAATGTTGTCCAGAAGTTAGTCTATTGTCCATAAGCTGACAAAAAACACATAGCTGGAAGTTATACCGTTAACATTCATGGCTGTTTCTGTACCTCATATTCCTCCACAATTTTCATTTTTCCTCTTTAAACTTGAGCAGGTGGCCCTGGCAGCGGTAAGGGGACTCAATGTGCGAATATTGTTCAACATTTTGGTTATAGTCACCTCAGTGCTGGTGATCTTCTCCGAGCAGAGCAAAATTCTGGTTCTGAAAATGGGTAAAACTTATTGTAACACTATTGTTATTTAGCATACACACCAAGTTCTCTTCAAAAATGGCATAAAATTCTATCTTTGATCACCAGTCCCCAAATACTTTTGTGAGTAAAATCCAAGGTTATCTGTAGACTTGTTATATAAGACAATTTTCACTTCTTACACATGCAGTACTTTTGTGTATCGACAGATGTCAACTCTGTTCTCTTTGTGATAGTTAAAAGGTAAAACTGCACTTGTCTTGAATAACTCTATCAATCGGATTTCCTTTTCATTTTATGATCTGTAGGGAAATGATCAAGAACATGATTAATGATGGCCAAATTGTACCCTCGGAGGTAACGATTAAGCTTCTCCAGCGGGCAATGGAGGAAAGTGGAAATGACAAGTTTCTTATTGACGGTTTTCCTCGTAATGAGGAGAATCGTGCAGCATTTGAGTCTGTTGTATGTCTTCTCACTTGCCTCTCCCTCAACCATCTCTTCTTGCTTATATCAACACACATTCATATATAATTATAAATAAGTATATAGTTTGTATATTGTCTATTTTCATGAAAATGTACATGGCGTAATAATGATTTTGTTGGTATCTCTGTTTTCAAGTCTTGTGCTTAACAAACATGGTTGCAATGAAGACATTTCATTTTGTTTTCCCATTGTACATTTCAAAAGCTTATTGGAGCTATTTCCCCAGAGTAGAAAAACGTATAGAGTCCATGCAACAAACCATTTATTGCATGTTGTATCTCTTGCCTTTTTTTTTTTCTTTGGCAGACCGGAATTGAGCCAGAGTTCGTACTTTTCTTTGATTGTCCAGAAGAGGAATTGGAGAAGCGCCTGTTGAATAGAAACCAGGTTATACACATTTTTGTTGCATGCCAATGCACGTGTAAATTATTTAGTCTTACTTCTGTTCGTATCCCTTTCGTTCCTGCTTTAAGGGTAGAGAGGATGACAATATCAAGACTATAAGGAAGAGATTTAAGGTGTATATGGAATCTAGCCTTCCAGTGATTGAATATTACAATTCAAAAGGCAAGGTTCGAAAGGTAATTTGTTTAACTCATCCACTCTTCCATCAGTTGCCAACATGTTTCAGTGTGATGACTGACATGCCCGTGCCCTTAAATTTAGATTGATGGTTCCAAACCCATTGAAGAAGTATTCGAAGCAGTGAAAGAAGTTTTCACCTCCACGAACGACAAGGTAAAACAGCATCATGATGCTTTTGCAAGATGTTATAAGCCCCTGGGATGTATAAGGAGAAAGAAATTTAGAAATGGTGCAACAAAATGCAGTTGGATGAGATGCATATTGCCTTCATGAACTTAGGGGCTATCGTATTTGGTGTTGCAGAATAATGTGTGTAGTCGTGAATATCTAACTAAGCTCGTGTTTTCATACGATTGATCGCGCATTTGTGTTACTCCTTGTGAATGGTGCATGAGTATCATAAGCCTATTCATTTGTGGTGCTTTTGCATTGTAAAGAGAATAATTCCTGCAATTTAGAGACGAAATGGCTGTTGATTTACCGTTGTTTTATGCACAGCAAAGTGAATAAAAGCAAATCTTTTTCCTTTCGTTTAAATGTAAGGATTGTATTGTGGGGGATGAATTCATTATTTGACTTGTCTTTTCTTGTTTCCTTGTGCATCGCAGGTTGCTGCTTAGAGAAATGATGCCACTTCAATCATAATGTTATTGCATTAGGTAAAAGTTTTACATTTGTAATGTGACCATCACGTTTCTTCCGACCCTCTCTTTTTTGGTAAAATGAAACACGAGATTGGAACGAGGCCTATATATGGTACACTTATTAGTTGCAACAGATATCGCATTGTTGATGCGGGCAAACTTTTATACTAGACTAGATTGTCTGGACATATCAGATGCATCAAAACTGGATCGAATTCGAGTCGGATGATTTATTTTAAAAAAAAAGAGTTAAATTACACTTTGATACTTATATTTTGGTCATTTTTTAGAAAAATTGACACTTCTTTAATAGAACAGTACCTACTTTTTTCAAAAATTTGTAAATCTAACATTTAATCAATTTGAGCGATCCAAAAATAGTACGTAAATGATTGTATTTTAATATTTCTTGATAGTAGTGATTTTTTTACGTGGTTGGGGAAATATAAATATTAAAATGCAATCAATCACATATGATTTTCGGGCCGTAAAATTGATTAATGTTAGATATGCAAATATTTTGAAAAAAATGAGTATTATTTTGTTAATTTTGAAAATGTGGGTATTATTTTGTTAATTTTGAAAAAGTGGCCAAAATGTAGGTATCAAAGTGTAATTTGCTAAAAAAATAAATTTTTATCAGTAAAGTCAAAATAAAAATTGTTGAATAAAATATTTAAAGAGTATATTAAAACATTTATATGTCAAAAATTGTTCTTAGAAAAGAATTGAAGCTTGAGAAATGATGCATGCAAGTTTGTCTAAATGGTTACAATTAATTTATACTTCATGTTTATAGGTATTATTTTTATGATTATTGATTACTGTAGAATTTTTCGATATTATTTTATTTATGAAGTGACACACACACATATATATAGTTTTTCATTTGTGAACATTAGCCTATTGTGTAATTTGTGGATAAATCATATTCATTAGATTTATTAAATGGATGATTATGATCAATTTTATTTTAATTATTTTATTTATGATATTTTTACGTTTCAGAATGCATAAGCTGTGATTTCGTAATGCTTTGTTTTTCACATCCACGGTTTTTGTAATTTAATTTGGAAACAAGAATGATACAATATATTGTTATGCTATTTTTACATTTTAAAATGTTTAATTTGTTATTTCTTAATTTTTTTTTTCACATTCAAGATGCATGCTCAATTGCTCATAGAAAATAAAAATAGCGACTTGATATATTTGACCTTAAGTGCATCTATAATGAAAATAATAATATTTTTCATAATTCCCTCCAAACTAATAATGTTCATTAATCTTAACAAATTAATGAATATGATTCATCCACAATTTACACAAAATATCTGTTCACATGCTAATGCTTCCATATGTATAATGAACTATATTTTTTTTAATTGATTACTCAAGTATAATATAGTAAAATTATTGAAACTTCAATAATTAATTGAAACAAATTAGTTAATAAATTGCGTGCGTTTCTATGCTAGTCACTACATATATTTTCGTATGGATACGATAATATATGAACGAATGCAAACTAATCATTATAATTACAATATTATAAACAAAAACTTAAAATGCAAAATAAAATTAAGATAATTATTACATACATATCAATTAATCAATATATACGCTTCCCTTAGTTAATTTGATAAATGGTTGACGATGAAAATTTTCATGCGCAAATAGAAAAATGGCGAAAAGTTAAAAAGCGTAAATCGAGTAAAGAAAGATTAATATATATAAGATATTGAAGCAGCACACATCATATATACAGTGGCGGATCCAGAAATAATTCTCTGGGGGGGGGGGGGTGAAATTGTATTGTAAAAAGAAAAATTCCACACAATCAAAGTAAACATAAATCAACACATAAATTATCAAATAAAAATCACAAATTTAAATAAGATGGAACTGTATAAATATTTAGTACATTAAAAATGTGCTAAAAATTGACACTCGGTGAGGTTGTAGTTGTGTTTATTTGAGGAAGTGGCGACAACTGAAATCTTCGTGTATCCATTGATTGAAAACGCTGCAAAATTGACTCATTTTCAATTGTTAAAAACATATCCCTCTCAATATACACAACTAAACTGTCATTCATCCACTCATCTGTCATTCGGTTACGCAAATCAGTCTTGATAATCTTCATAGTAGAAAACACTCTCTCAACAGAAGTTGTAGCAATAGGTAACACCAAAGCCAACTCAATCATACAATAAACCAATGGGAAAACCAAACTCTTACCAGATTTAACCATTTCCTGAGCAAGCATTCCCAAGTTGCTAATTGTAGAAAATTGAGGATCCCGCCTCATATTAACAATGTAATTACTAAGTTGTTGCGGAAGAAACAAACAATCAGTTGTCGAGAAGTCCCAAGGATAAAAATGAGTAAGACGCATGAGTTGATCAACATTAAATCGTGAATAAGAATCCCTTGGATCAAAACACGCTATATAACGAAGCAATTCTGTGTTAGCTTCTGTAAAAGGATTATTTATTTCTTGGATGATCAAATCAACAACCTGACATTGAGAGAAAAATGCAATTAATAACAAGTATAAATTTTCAACAAATAAAATAAACAAAATATTTAAAAATAATACCTGATAAAAAATCTCAACACGATAATAATGCAAATTAGTTATGGCTTGTGCTCCAAGTTTTTTATGACCACGTCGTGATATATTAGCATCTATATCAATCTGAGCAATACCATTCAATTCACAAAATTTACCCACTTGTTGGAAAATTTCTTCCCATCCATCTTCTCTAAATTTTTGCAATTGACATTTCACGGTGTCAATCAATGTCATAGCTTGAATAATATTTTGGTCTTTTTGTTGTAAAAAAAGAGACAACTCATGTGTAACTCCTAATAAAAATTTGGTCTTTCTGTTCTAATATTTCGGTCTTTCTGTCGTAAATAAGACGGCTACGTCTTTTTTTTTTTTTTTATATATATTCTAAATCCTAAGTTCCTACACTCCAGTCCAGCTGTCTAGAAGCCCAATAACTATAAGTATCTACATTTAGCCCACTTACCCAGCAACCAAAATTTATCTATATATATAACAATTAAATGGATAAAAAAATAAATAAATTATAAGATGTTGTAAATAGGATATGGTTCATATGAGAACACCTTGTTGGTGTGAGAAATGAGAACACATCTGACACCATCCAATTTAATGATCCAATGGTTGAGATTTAAGGTGGCAATTTTATAAATAATAGGGCAAAAAATAAGGAAGGAGGGCTATTTTCGTCCAAATCCATTAAAATTGATGATGTCAACAATTAAAAAAAAATCTTAAAAACTTTAATCGACCATAACTTCCTCGTTTTTAATTCAATGCACACAAAAAATATATCAAATTAAAGTTCTCTTCATGCTCTTTTATTTAAGATGTCGAAAGTCTATGTTTGGATGAAAAAATATGAACGAAAAATAAAAAAGAAATTTTTTTACGCGTGCCCAGGTTGTAAATGCTTTCGTCAGCATTATGATAACATATGAACGTATGCTAATGAAGCATTTGTCATATGCTAACATAATATATTCGATGTGCTAACAAATAATTATCATAATGCTAACATAGTATAAATTTATTAGGGTTTATTAAATCTCAATTATGGTTTATTTAATCTTGATTATAGTTTATTCCATCTAATTATCATTATTCTTTTGAAATTTAATTTTTTGTTTATAGTTCTTAATTGATTATTATGGTTTATCCTATCCAATTATAATTTATAACGTATGTTGATAGAGTATTGCCATATGCTAACATAGTGTATTCGCAATGCTGACGAACCAAAACTATAATGTTAACGTAGTACAAATATATTATTATTATTATGATTTCTTTCAACTCATTTATGGTTTACCACATCCAATCAATGTTTATTTCATCTAATTAGGTTTATTTCATCCAATTATGATTTTTTCCATTTAATTAGGGTTTATTAAATCGAATTAGGTTTATAATTAATTTTTAGAATTTTTTTCGCCAACAATATTTGAAAACTTTAATTAGCATAACTATAATGCTTCGTTAGCATTATGATAATACTTCGTTAGCATAACGATCTGTTATCAAATCCTCCGCGATTTTTATAAGAATTACCAAATTACAGTAATACCCCCGCGCGAAAAACTTTTCAGATATTACAAAATTACCACCGCCCTTTTTCATCAAATCTGGACATTTGATTTTTGATGGATGTGTGGTGTGAGATGTGTTCTCATTTCTCACACAAGGGGTTATTTTTATATAACCTCACCCCGTTGTAAATATATCTAATAGATATATATGATATGAGTGATGGCCAAGTTACTAACTCTAAAGCCATATCTCTTGTACTATTATATATAGAGGCATTTGGTCCTCATATTGAACACATACAATTGATATTCTCTCTCGTCTCTCTCTAGTTTATAACACGTTATCAACACGATTGTTCTACGCTCCTTCAATTCTAGAAGTCCATCAATCCTAGAAGGTACATGTTTTTTTTTACATCATGTTTATTAGCTTTAATATATTATGTCTGTTTTTTTTATTGTTATAATAATCGGTCTTTACCAATTTAATCTTGAAAAATTAAATATTGATGCTATTTGAGTAGCACAAGTAATATTCATGAAGAATATCACATTCAAGATCATAAATTGATGCTATTAAAGTAGCACAAGTAATATTCCTGAAGAATATTACATGCTCTAAAGAGCAAATAAATTAAACATGTGGATAATATATCTTTGATTCTTTGTGCAGAACTGCACGAATGGCAAACATCATTGAAGGCTCCGGAAGAGCTTGTATCAGTTTACCAAATGATACTAAACTAGATATTGAAAATGCCCTGTATTCTAGTAAGTCCAAGAGAAACTTACTAAGTTTCAAAGATATCCGCTATAATGGATACCATATCGAGACTATATCAGAAGGTGGAAAAAAATATCTCTGCATAAATTCTTTTGTATCCGGCCATAAGCGAACAAAAGAAAAATTATTAACACTACCTTCTGGGATGTATTACACATTCATAAAGGCAATTGAGACAAACCATGTCATGAACCCGAAGTTCAATGATATAAAAAGCTTTATGCTTTGGCATGATAGGCTTGGACATCCTGGAGCAACTATGATGCGCCGAATAATCAATAATTCATATGGGCACAACATGAAGAATCAAAAGATTCTTATGACAAATGAATTCCCATGTGAGGCTTGTGCGCAAGGCAAGTTAGTCATTAGACCTTCATATACGAAGGTTAATATTGAATCTCCATCTTTCTTAGAGAGAATTCAAGGAGATATTTGTGGACCTATACATCCACCATGTGGCCCTTTTCGATACTTTATGGTATTGATTGATGCTTCTTCTAGATGGTCACATGTATGCTTATTTTCTACTAGAAATGCATCATTTGCTAGACTACTTGCTCAAATTATAAAATTACGAGCTCAATTCTCAGACAATTCAATTAAAAGAATTCGTCTTGATAATGCTAGTGAGTTTTCGTCTCAAGCATTTGAAAATTATTGTATGGCTATTGGAATTGAGATTGAACATTCAGTCGCTCATGTCCATACTCAAAATGATTTAGCAGAATCATTTATTAAACGTCTTCAACTTATTGCTAGACCGTTACTTATGAAGTCAAAACTCCCAACTACTGCTTGGGGTCATGCCATATTATATGTGGCAACATTAGTTCGTATTAGACCATCGGCCAACTATGGATACTCCTCAATACAAATTATTTTTGATCGAGAACTAGATGTTTCTCACTTATGAACTTTTGGTTGTGCGGTTCAAGTCCCAATTGCACCCCCACAACGAACAAAAATGGGTTCCCCAACGAAGGCTTGGGATATATGTTGGATTTGATTCAGCTTCGATTATAAGGTATATTGAACCTTTAACGGGTGATTTATTTACTGCACGTTTTGCAGATTGTCATTTTGATGAAATGACATTTCCAACATTAGGTGGAACAAATCTACATCCAGAAAAGCACAAGGAAATATCTTGGAATGAGAAAAGCTTGTCACATTTTGATTCTCGAACTAATCAATGTGAACAAGAAGTTGAAAAGATTATTCATTTGCAAAAGATTGCAAACCAACTTCCTGATGCTTTTGTAGATACAAGAAAAGTGACACAATCTCACATACATGCTGCAAATACTCCAGCCAAAATTGATATCCCTGAAGGACAAATAGCTTTGGCAGCAAATGAGTCTAAAATTCATCAAAAATGTGGTCGACCGGTTAGTTCCAAAGATTCTGTGCCTAGGAAAAGAAAGGGGCAAGATGGAAACCAAACAATGACGAAAATGATTAATCAATCAAATGAAAGTGATGTAATTCCTGAAGAATTACAAGTATCTAAAAATCATGAGATCTCAATAAATTATTTATCTTCCAATCAGATACTGGAGAGAGAACATATCATTGTAGATGATATATTCTCCTTTCATATAGCTCATCAAATTTTAAATGAGGATCCTGAACCAAAATTTGTTACAGAATGTAAACAGAGAAATGATTGACCAATGTGGAAAAGATCTATGGAAATGGAATTACATTCCTATGATAACCGGAAAGTATTTGGACCTATAGTCCTAACTCCGGAATTTGAAACCCCTGTTGGATACAGATGGATATTCGTTAGAAAGAGAAATGAGAAAAATGAAGTTACGAGATATAGAGCAAGACTCGTAGCGCAAGGTTTCTCTCAAAGACCATGAATTGATTATGAGGAAACATACGCTCCAGTAATGGATGCAATTACTTTCAGATTTCTGATTAGTCTGGTTGTGTCACAAAGGCTTGCTATACGCCTTATGGATGTAGTAACTGCCTATCTATATGGGTCATTAGATAATGACATATATATGAAAATCCCTGAAGGATTTAAAATGCCTGAAGCATTAAAGTCAAAACCCAAAAACATGTTTTCGATTAAACTGCAAAAATCGTTGTACAGGCTGAAACAGTCTGGCCGTATGTGGTATAATAGATTGAGTGAGTATCTATTAAAAGAAGGATACAAGAATGATGATATCTGCCCTTATGTTTTCATAAAGAAAACCGAAAGTGGATTTGCAATTATAGCAGTTTATGTCGATGATTTGAATTTAATTGGGACTCCTAAAGAGCTCAATAAAACTGCTGAATATTTAAAGAAAGAATTTGAGATGAAAGATTAGGGAAAGACAAAATTTTATTTTGGTTTGCAAATTGAACGTGTCCGAGGAGGAACGTTTATTCACCAATCCACATATACAGGAAAAGTGTTAAAAAGCTTTTACATGGATAATGCACATCCATTAGCATCACCAATGGTCGTTAGATCTCTTGATAAGGAGAAAGATCCATTCCGACCTATTGAAGATGGTGAAACGATACTTGGTCCTGAAGTACCATATCTAAGTGCAATTGGAGCATTAACTTATCTGGCTAATTATACTAGACCAGATATAGCTTTTTCTGTAAATCTTCTCGCAAGATATAGCGCTGCACCCACTTTAAGACATTGGAATGGTGTTAAGCACATTCTACGTTATCTGAAGGGTACCATAGACCTTGGATTATATTATTCGGAAAATTCTGATTCTTCTCTGGTAGGGTATTCGGATGCAGGATTTTTATCCGATCCACATCAAGCCAAGTCACAAACTGGCTATGTTTTCACATGTGGTGGAACTGCTATATCATGGAAGTCTGTGAAGCAAACCTTGACTGCAACATCCTCAAATCATTCTGAAATCATTGCAATCCATGAAACAAGTCGAGAGTGTGTATGGTTGAGAAATATGACAAGTCACATCCAAGAGTCGTGCGGATTAGCTTCATCAAAGATCAATCCAACTATTTTGTATGAAGACAATGCTGCCTGCATCGCGCAACTCAAGGAAGGATACATCAAAGGTGATAAGACGAAGCACATTTCTCCCAAGTTATACTATACACACGATCTCCAAAAGAGTGGCGATATCAACGTTCAACAAATTCACTCAAGTGACAATTTGGCGGACTTATTCACAAAGGCATTACAAACATCAACATTCAGAAAGTTGGTACACAAGATCGGCATGCGCCGACTCAACGATCTACAGTGATCTCAAGATCAGGGGGAGCAGTTGCACTCTTTTTCCTTAGACTAGATTTTTTCCCACTGGGTTTTTCTAGCAAGGTTTTAATGAGGCAACATTTGTTTTAGAGATTGGTCACTCAAGGGGGAGTGTTGTAAATATATCTAATAGATATATATGATATGAGTGATGGCCAAGTTACTAACTCTAAAACCCTATCTCTTGTACTATTATATATAGAGGCATTTGGTCCTCATATTGAATACATACAATTGATATTCTCTCTCGTCTCTCTCTAGTTTATAACATAAGATATATATATATATATATTTTAAATGTTGGGTTGGGGGGGGGGTCATCATCGTTGAGAGGGTTGCACATTTTCTGAACAAATTAAACTATGAAATAAGAAAAGAGCGTTAGAAATGAAAGCAGAAAAGTGATGATCGATATCATTCTCATTTAGGGAAATCATTTAAGGGAGTTGAGAACGGCGGTGGATGGGAAGGCCAAGGACTTGCTCAATTTACGTACCCATCAATTCAACTTGATAATCCATGTACTTAATTATATATGATTTATATTATTGTAGAACACTAGCTAGATCTAGGGAAAGTTGAACCTAGCTAGCTTCTTAATTGTTGAATATTCATGGAATATATATATATATATATATATATATATATATATATATATGTATGTATGCATACATATGTGTGTGTGTGTGTGAATGAGCAGTTCATGCACGTTATGGAGATGAATAAAGTTAATTTGTGTTGAAAAGTTCAAAGGAAGGTCTCCGCTGTTGAATTCTTGGTCAGCAAGGAAGTCGCTTTCGAATTAGAGTCCAAAAAATTAATGTTAACTACTCATATTTGAATGTTTGAAGTTCCAATTTGCAATTAAATTGGTAATTAAGCTTATGCAAAACGATGTTTTTAACTTTTAACTCTCCCCTAGTACGTAGCTCAGTTGATATTCCTTTTTTTTGTAAGGAAAGAAACTCATGTATGGATTTCAATCTCTCATTTCCCAACTGAAAAAAAACTTTTAACTCTCCGGAGGATGGAGATGTTAATCATATTATCTCCCTCGGTTTTAGAACAGTCTTATTGAGTTGTTGGGATATTCGGTACGGTCTAGTTTGATTTGAGCTAGATAATTTCTTTGGCTTGAATATTTTTTGTCTTAATCCTAGCTTTTTGACTTATGAGCTAGCTCGTCAGACTAGTAAGTGTACGAAAAATCTATAATATTTATAAGTTTATCAATTAATGTCCACCTAAGCTTTTTAACAAATTAACACTAACTATAACTTACTACTAAGTAATTGAATAAATCATTAAGATTTCAACAAGTATAGTTTTAGTGCTCAAATTAAACATGAAACTTTTAATATTTAACAAAAATAGAAAGATAAATAATAGAAAATCAGGCTATTCAGATCATCCAACTTAATTTCAAGCTCGAGTCCTAATTTTCTTTTTTCGAGGAGGGGGATTGGGGGGGGGGGGGGGGTGAGATTTGTATTCGAGTCTCTCACCTTTACATAACAGATGAATACCAACTAATTCACATGCTAGTAGTGAGCCTTATTTTTCTTGGCAAATACTTACATGCACAAGGTGCATATAAGGCTTATATCAGACGGATGGGTTAAATTCGCGGGTCAGCACAGCAAAAAAAAAATTCCGGTCAAAATCAGTATCGACAGTAATATTAAAAAGTATCACTCAAAATTCAAAAAGTATCACCTGTATCATTAAAAAATAAGGGACCTGCGACTTATCTTAGGGGTTTTTGGTGGTGTTTTTAGGGGTTTTTTGGGGTTTATTTTGTGTATTTTAGGATTTTTTTGGGGATGCTTTTAGTGGTTTATTTTGTGTTTTTAGGGTTTTTTTGGTGTTTTTTAGGGTTTTGGCGGGGAGGGGGGGTTATGGTTTATTTTGTGTTTTTTAAGGTTTATTAATTCAATTTTAAGATATAAATTCATATTCATTTCAAATAAATTAAATCAATTTACTTTAATTTTAGGGTTCACTAATTTTATTTTAGGATATAAAATTTTGGGGAATAAAAACAAAAGGAAAAAACAGAAAATCGGATAACTAAATCGGAAAAAAAGGTAAAATATCACTCAGAAAAAAAAAGTGAACAGTGACAGGCGCGTGACGTCCACGCGCCACGCGTGGGCGCCACATGCCGTCTGAAATAGGCGCATATAAGGACCTTATGCACGCAAGAGTTCCTCATTTTTCTTACATTTCTCAAGCTATTCGGGTCAGCCTATTATTGATAGCAAGCAAAATTAACAAGCCTATCTCCGGACCATAATACCATGATACGTGTGCGGTGGGCCAATTTTCCGACCACATCAGATTAAATATTCCCAAATTTCAAGAAATGTTTTCCTATTTCGAAAAAAATATTACATTTTGATGTAATGGAAATGATTTAAAGTTCATATTTAAAACTAAAACAAAACCTAATTAAAAATCTATACGCGGAAAGAGGTAAATGCTCAACTAGTTAACTTTTGAACTACTTAACTAGTTAAATGCTATCAAGACAATATTATTATTTATTGCGTCAGTAAAAAATCAATATTTGAGTCAACAACTGTTAAATTCGGCAAGTCCACGCTAGAACCCTTGCATTGCATATCATCGTTAAATTTTTGTCAAGTGGAAATTATTTTTTGAGAAAATTAATTAACCTTGGTTCCAATACACTGTTCTGCCCTTTTTCTTCTTGGAAACTTCTATTTTGGGTTGACTAAAAATTCAATCGGCGAATAGTATGTATCGTTCACTTCCATGTGCTTCGATATGTTTTTCGACGATAGCGGAAATGTTATCGGCCCTGGTACGGTGTATGTTTCCAACCAGGCTCGACCCGATCCTCTAATCGACCAACTTAATTGTGTCTGTAAGAGGTGTAATCGACGACGGTGGTAGAAAACTTATTTTTTTTAATAAGTTTTATCTTTTAACTTAAATAGTCATCCCTATATTCATCGTCACTCTTTGCCAAATTTGAGAGCGTTAATTCCTGAGAGGCAATTGTGGGCAACTTTGATTTCGTAGAGCGGTACACCGCTAGAAAGTAAGGTGATTGGATCATTCCCCTGTGTAGGTCGTCGCCAATTCCAAAATTTTCCGAGAGAATGGGCAATCGTGCATAAAATTGAATTTCAATTTTGATTGAGTTTTTTTTTTTTTTTTTTTTTTTTTTTTTTTTGCAGATGAAGGGCGGTTGGATTGTCTTGTATAGAATGAACTGAGGAATGAAAGAGGTAACACTATCTCTGTAAATTTTGTAGCTATATGATTAATTCAAATTGGCAGTGTGGTGGGTAGCTTGGTAGTGAATTAAATTTTTTAGAATGATTTGTAATTTGAATCGATATGCGGGTTTCAATGAGGATGATTATGATAAGTCACACGAGCACAACCAATCTGTAAAATTTGACAGTTCCCCTAAAGAGGAGGAACATTCTCTAAGTACATCGAAAGAATGTGGGGGTTCCGGTGATACTTCCAAGCTTGCGCTTGAAATTGAAAAAAAGGTTGGAAGTGGGGTGTACATGTTGTATTGTGAGTATGCATGGTATTTGGGATTCAATGTTAGGAAAGGGTGTCAAAAATATTTCGACAACTCGTTGGATATTAGGATTAAAGTATTTAATTGTTCATGCGAAGGAATGCACGATAATAAAAGATCTGTTGGGAGGATTACTGTATACAGAAAGTAGGTAACGCGAAGCAATTGTAAGGCTAGGTTCTACATTCTGCGCGAGCGTGATGGTCCATGGATAGTTTCCATTTTTGAGAAATGACATAACCATGAATTAGTAAATCCCGACGAAAGCTACCTCCTGCGGTCGGCAAGACAACTATCTCAGGCCAAACAATCTATATTGGAATCCCTAGTATCTGCCGGAATACCTATCAGTTCTGCTTACAAATTCATGGTGAAGGAAAGTGGTGGAAGGCAAAACGTTAGGTTTTTCAGAATGATGCATACACACACATGAATAGGACGTAGTTGGAGACAAAGGTTGCTAATGGAGATGTTAATGCATTGTACCAGTTCTTCATTGATAAGTCTAATAAAGAGCCATTCTTCTATTGGAAAGTTCAAGTGGACGACGAGGGGAGGTTGATGAATTTTTTCTTCAGGGACTCCCATTGTGCAATTGATTATGAGTCGTTTGGGGATGTACTCTCTGTTGACACCACATACAAAACCAATAAGTATAATTTGGTTTGTGCACTGTTTGTCGGCATCAATCATCATCTACAAAATGTGATGTTTGGCCTAGCCTTCCTCTTGGATGAGACCACGAGTTCATTTGAATGGTTGTTTGGTGCTTTTTTGGAGTCCATGAATGGCAAGGAACCTGAGGTTATTTTCTCCAATCAATGTCAAGCCCTCATGAGTGGTGTTGACTATACTTTTGAGTCTGCAGCTCATCGTCTTTGTCAATGGCACATAAATCAGAATGCACCATCTCACTTTGGCTCGTTAAATGGAAATAGTGAATTTAAGTCTTTGTGGCATCGATGCATGAATGGTTGTGAGATAGAAGAGGAGTTTGAGGATTTGTGGCAGGAAATGATTGTGACGTATTAACTTTGTTCATAGCAGATGGTTTAGTAATATGTATAATCTGAGAAAAAGATGGTCCTCTGTCTTTACAAATAATCGATTCACTGTCGGGCTACATGCCACTTCCAGGAGTGAAGTCATAAACAAAGTCCTTAAAGAGTTAGGGAAGAGGAGCAATTCTGTGTATGAGTTTGTGCTCAACTTTTTGAAAGTACAAGCTGATTGGCGAGCTCACGAGAGTGCTGAGGATGCACTTTGTTGCGGAATGCCCGGGTAATTCGTGCCGGGGACTCAGTTGTTAAGTCATGCTGCGGGGATTCTCACTCACAATGTAATACACCCGCCTGCTGACTTTGTTGTGAATGAACTCATCTTTTATGTGGAATCACCTTCTGCCTCTCCATCCTCAAGGAATAGACGAGTCTATTTTGACAGATCCACTCACCAAACATCCTGCATATGCCGAATGTAGGAGACTAAGGGAGTTTTATGTCGTCACATCTTCAAAGTGTATTTTTGCTTAATGTTGCATCAGTTCCGGAACAATACTTACTGAGAAGGTGGAGGAGAGATACGGAACAGAGATGTGCAGCCGCTGCATCCGGGCGTTCTTGTGGAAATATTAATGTTCCAGACCATGTCTTTGTTAATCAGATTATGAGACTCATATATGATATGGCGCATGAGAACACGGGTAGTGATGACAGTCAGGCTGCAATTCATGATTACATATTTAAAATACGAAGTGAATTGTTGAAAAGGAAGGATCGTTCTACGAGCACGGAGAAAAATGACTTTGGAAGTGGTAGACAAAAGATAATTAGTCATTTAATGAACCCCGAACGTTGTGAGGACCCGTGGGAATGGTAGCGAAGCTAAAAGACGAAAATGAAATAATACGAATAGAAAGGGCATTAAGAGGACGTCACAACTAGGCATAATACCATCTCCAGGTAACGAATCGTTGTAAAAGACCCAATTGTGAAATCATTACAACTTTCTTTCTTAATTTAAGGGTACTAATTAGGCTACCTGCAGACACTGTAATGAATACATGTGAAAAGCAAGAGAGTTCTTGGCACTATCATGGGAAACAGATTTCGTTTACAACGGCTCATTCAATAAGGATGGAGTTGTCGTTCGATTATGCTGATTGTTCGGTAATCATCATTCTCTGTAGATTAGAACTGCTCATTAGCTGAATCTAACCGTGTACATTGTAGGGTATTGGAACCCAATGCTCTGTCCATGAAGTTGCTGAGTCAGTTCTGGAAGCTATCCACACTGGATGACATCCAGTGAATTTGATATACTGGTGTGCTATGTTGCCCTATTTTTGCTGAAAATTAATTTGAAATTACTTTCCTTTGTATAGGATAACACGGAAGATGGATTTGGTGAATCACTTCCATATGCATGGTTGTAGGAATACAACAAATTAATTGATGTGAAATGTCAATGTGAACTTTCATAAATTTTTTACATAACTTGTAACTTGAACTAAACAGTCTTGGACTATTCCTCATTGCTTTATTTATTGAATTTGATGTGATCTATCATTTTTTACCCCATTTGTATTAATATGCATTTGTAATTTATGTTAGTACAAAGTAGGCACAAACACATTCACAACTCAATCACTAGACTCAGAATCCGAATGGATATTAACCAGAATTTCATGGAAGTCGGCATCGACGGTGGGATTCAAATCGAACAGCTTCTCTAGGGAGCTGTAATGTGGCTCACCTTTGGTCTTGTATGCCGCACTAAAGGCATCATCTGAAACCTAACAGTATGAAATTATTTACCAAGCTTAATAGATTGATGATTAATAGAGGAATAGCTAGTAACTTACTTCAAAAAACCAGTTGTACACACATTCGCACATCATGATAGTATTCGATTGTCTTTCCCAATTAACCTCTTCATGGCCGATGATAAACTTGAAGTTGTTGAAATGTGTAAACAGGAGCGACAATCTGTTGTCATACTATTCAATCGACAATTGCCGTGAAAACTTCCTATTGAGTATTGTTGAAACGTGCTAGATGAATTGGCTGACTATGTTGCTAACAAAGAGTTTCCTCATCCATCTTTCGGAAACCTGTTCTTGAAGGGCTTCTTCGATGAATCTTACCTCCATTTGTGGCATCCAGATTTCTTCATAGAGGATTGAAGCGTGTGACATGTTATTTGATGTTTTTTTTTGTTTTTTTAACGCTAGGGTAGGGTAGGATATTTAATAAAGGAATCAATTTCATTTACAAGCAAGCAATGACAAAAAAAAAATCACACATGTAAACAAAGATTATTACTGTAAAATTGACCGAGTTATTACATAATTGGGCTTTAAGGTAGCCTAAGCCCAGTACAGGCCCAGCTAACCAACTGCCCACAAATGGGAAAGGTCAACCCAACACAATTTCCATAAGTAAATATTAACCACATTATTTTACAGACACATGAAGCAAACTTCTCTTAAAATGAGTCGGAACCGGTAGACGGATTAGGAAACCTACGGGTGGTCGGGCTACCAAGGCTATAATTGGATTGATCAACAACTCCACTCTTACATCGATTATCACTACTTTGATAATGAATGTTGTTGGTTGAGTCCGAGCTTACATAAAGTGCACAAAGGAACTCCACTTCCTCAGAGTTGGAGTTTGAAATTTGAATCACTTCAAGACGCTCCTGATTGCATCGTTCAGTTGACATATTCGAGTGGGAGCCCAAGGTAGACCTCACTTGAATACCGTGAGCTTGAGCCTTAGAGGCACCAGTTGTATCGGAGATTTCAATAACTTCCATAAATAAATCTTTTAGGTAATGCCAATAGGCTTCACCACAACGTGTGTACACTAGCAAGTCTGGGTTAGTCTGCAAAGTTTAAAAAAATTCAAAACCACAACAAAATCCCTACAAAAATTAACAAAAATCGCCCAAAATGAGTTGTTACCTCTACAATGTCCCACTACGTCTCGACAGAAGCTTGAACTGTGTTGTATAATTCTGAGTATACAACATCATCTCTTGTAATAAGCTTGGAGAATTTTTGGAACCGATCATCTAACTGTGCTAGCTTGGCGAGATAAACTTCGATGGGGATGTCTATGCCCAAGTCCTGCTTGACATCAAGTCGAACAATCTGCATCACTCGCTTGTTGTTTTCGTTATTCCCGCGGATCTAGGTGCCCTCCCAGAACTTGGAAGCCATCTTTCGTATCATAGTTTCTTCAAGCTCTTGAGTCGATGGATCAACAAAAAACACCATCTCTTACGGAATTGCATTTGGGAGAGGCATGTCTTCTAACTAAGTTGCATGGACTGCATAAAACTCCTCTATTTATAAAGGTTAATTGGTGAAGGCTGGTGCTAAAGTCTTATTTAACTTAGTAATTTCACAAATAGGCAACATATAACATGAAAACTACAGTAATCCCCAGAAGAGAAAACAACAACATCCGCGATCTCCGTACCGTTTTCTGCATTTCTACTATCAATTCTTTATCGGCAACACGCCTAGCCTCGTCACCCCTGTCTCCATCTGAATTCCCAGACTCATCAGACTTCAGAGGCAGGTTCTCAGATAACAAATTAACAACCATTATCTTGCACTTCAACTGTTCATCTAAGCTTCGATTAATTTTCAGCATGTTTCTCACACATTTCTTCTGAAATGGGGGAAGGTCTTCGTCAATCCACTCATAGAAACCACAATCGTTCTACACATAGAAATCCCAAATTAACAACTTATAATTAAATCTGAAACGCCCTAAATTTTGAACATCGCCCAAGTGAAAATGTTGAACTATAGCCCAAAACAAGCAGAATACCTTTGTCACAGGACATTTTTGAAACCTTCAAAAAGGGTTTCACTCTGTGTTAGAAGTGAACAGACGTGCTCGAACTCCATGGTAACAATCCTTCAACAAAAATTCAACCGAACCTGCTGATGAATTTCATGATAAACCGGCATCTCCAGACCTAGCGGATGACCTGTCTATCGAATACCCAACATTCGCAAATTCCTGAATTCACAATTGAAAATTATATTAAAGAATGTCGATGAATGGATTTAGGAGAGAAGAATTAGAGTATATGAATTGGTAACCCTTCACAACTTGCCGGAGTAGCCAGGAGTAGGTTTTCATAATGGAGATCTGCTCGATTATAAAACTCCTGATCGCATTGTAGATTTCAGCTTCCTCGATACGCCTCTCTTCTAAAAACTTTGAATGCCCGCCTCCAGCATTTTTTGACCCGCCCAATTTTTAGAACTAGGGGGGTTAATTAATTAAGTTAAGCTAGCTTAGTTTGTGTAACTATGTCATGAAATATAATAAACAAATAACATGACACACTCATTTAAATAAAAAATTGACTAACTTTTTTTTAAATATGATTACTATAACCAACTATATTTTGTAGTAAATTGAATACCTATTTAAGTAAATACACTACAAATTCTAATTTCAGAATTGTAGTGAGCTCATTGTTCCGAATTAATTTTGTTTGTAGAACATCATTTGTTGATCGTGGAAACTCAAGGGTAGGTAGGTGTTTGGTGAATTAGAACTAATTTGTGTTATGGTATATGACGCATGATCATTTCGCGCTCAAAATAATATTTGTATGCTCATGTGCCCACAGCGAGCGTAGCTAGCTATGAGTAAGGGTCGATCCCCACAGAGAGCTGATGTGATTCTACCTTTGCGTCACTAATCAAAAAAAGGGGGGTTGGTTTGTACTGTCACCTTACTGAATTTAAATCTGCAAAAATAAACTAAAAAGAATATCAAATAACAAAAGGTTTCGGGATTGAACTAGATTCCAATTTAACTCACACTCACTCGATCATGGGCACACTGATTTTCTTTATTACTGAATCACCCAGTTATGGAGATTGGATTCCTCACTGCATCTCTTCATCCATCCTTTCATTTTAGATTTAAAAGTGATTCCTCGTCGATTAAATCCCTAACCTACCACCCACCTCCCGATTCCCCTAAGAGATGTAAATGATTGGAAGCATTGCAACTCTAGATGAACCCAAGTTTGTTGTGTTTACTGATTTCCCGTGTGCCCACAACAATCCACCAAGTTCCCAGCTACTATCGAATTAATACACAGTCACGATTCATTAATTCTTTTAGCCTTAGAATGCCTATTACGACTAAAGAGTAATTAGCCACATTATTCATATTAAACACACTCTTTTCTAGCATAAGAACAAAACTTGGCAGAAACTCATTCGTATAGTAAAATGCCCACACAGCCTCACCAGTTTTAAGTGTGTTAAATCTTCATCTTTGTTCAACCCGGAATATAAATCTAGCTACTCATGCTAAATAGAACTGTAACGACATAAAATAAATACATGATAAATAGGAAAAACTTACTAAAATTGAATAAAGACGTGCTCAACACCAATATTGAACATAAAATAGCTTCCAACTTCCTGTGGTCATAAGGCCCCAGATTGTCTTGCTGCTGAAGCAGCGTTAAAACTAAACTAAATACATAATTAAAAGTGTAGTAACTATATGGTACGAAGTGTCCCCTTTTCTAACTATCAAACTAGTATTTAAAAGAGTACAATAATCAAATAAGAATCCCCACAAATGGGGATCTTCAACTGTCTGACGGATTTAGTGTGCCCTGTTGGACTCTAGCTGGATAAACTTTATCTTGAAGGTTGTTAGGCTGATCCCGATATTTTAGGGATTCTATCTCTTCCTTGCATGCTGATCCCTTTACTAGTCTTTATCCACTCCAACTCCCTTCAGAATTGATCAGATCGGCTATCTTTATCCCCACCTAACAAAATCCTGATTATTCCGCATGTGCCCTCTTCACTGCCTCTTTCGAATCTGCGCGAGTACTGTGGGCATGATATCTTCTGCTCATGTCGATTTTTATATGATATGCCCATTTCATCCATTTCAGTTAAATTGAAGGCCAAAATGCCTCTTTCACCAGATTTCACTCCTGTCATGCCCAAACCACTTTCCTGGTTCTTTTCCGACACAAAGACACTAAAAAAGGACATTTAGAGCGACTAAAATGCCCAGAAAATGTGAAATAAATGGACTCATCAGTATAATATTTGTATACCGTTCATTGTATGTTGCAGGGGAAAATGTCAATTACAATCAATAACTATCTGCTTATAATACTATAAATGAACGGTGGATCGTCCATTCATTCCAACAATGATCACTGACTTTTGAAATAAATGAGTATACTATCTAGACCAATCAATTACCACGATATGTCCAATAGGGTTTCTCGAGCGCGATCAATCGAAGAATACCACAAAGAGCTCGAGAAACTCTAGGGGGATGTCCAATTTAAGCAATTTACTTCAATATTAGACGGGAAACCCTGGGGGTAATGTCTAATTGAAAATGAATTCACAATATTAGACGATAAACTCTAGGGGTAATAACTAATTTGAAATAAGGTCGCATCATTAGACGGGAAATCCCGAGGGGTAATGACTAATCTGACATAAACTCGCAACATTAGACGGGAAACTCTAGGGGTAATGACTAATTTGAAATAAAGTCGCATCATTAGATGGGAAATCCCGAGGGGTAATGACTAATTAATTTGAAATAAAATCGCAACATTAGACGAGAAACTCTAGGGGTAATGACTAATTTGAAATAAAGTCGCATCATTAGATGGGAAATCCCGATGGGTAATAACTAATTTGAAATAAAGTCACAACATTAGACGCGAAACTCTAAGGGTAATGACTAATTTAAAAATAAAGTCACAACATTAATAATAATAATAATAATAATAATAATAATAATAATAATAATAATAATAAACCCTAACCCCTAAACCCTAAACCATAAATCCCTTAAACCCTAAAACCCTAAACTCTAAACCCTGAATCCTAAACTCTAGGGGTAATGTCTAATTTGAAAATAAAGTCGCAATAATAATAATAATAATAATAATAATAATAATAATAATAATAATAATAATAATAATAATAATAATAATAATAATAATAATAATAATAATAGATGGGTCAACCCACCACACTAGTTATGGGCTGAAATCCAACTTTCGGCCCAACAACCAATAATAAATTGGGCCTACAAATAAAACAAGATACTGGGCTCCAATTTGGCACTGGGTTATAATTCATGTTTTAGATAATACAAACTTAACATTAACTTTGCAATAATACAAACTTAATGATTCAATAATATAAACTTAATGATTAAATAATACAAATTGATTCATCGTCTAATATAATTGATACGCGGTCGTCACGCGCCCAAAATAACTGCTCTTCCAAATGCCCTGTAAGGGTGTAGTAGGTGGAAAATACAGGTCGAATCCACAAGGAACGGTGTATTCTTTCTTTCAAATGTAACTTTTGGGGTTTTAAGAGAATGATTATGTAACTAATCAACTAAGATAAAATGAGTAGTCAATATATAAAAACCGGATTGAGATTACAATGAATAGTGATATGCCTTATTTCGTTCATCGGTGCAAAAATATCAAATCAAACATCAAACAAACTAGTTATGGAATACCGGAACCCACTGACGCATTCCTCATTTCTCCTTAAGAATCATTGAACAAAAGAACCCTTATTATCCAAACTCTTATTAATTAACAACCCGCAAGAACCCTTAACAAATTTAATTAATCAATAGCATTAGGAATTAGAGAAACCTAGTTATATTACAGCCATACGGACCCGTATGCCCATAATATCCCTATATGCCCACTGACAAAGAAAGTCAGCCTTACCACTTATCAAACCGATTAGACAATTACAGATTCATCGAATTTGATTGGTTTTAATCCCCAATCAACTAGTTGTATATTGGCCACTACACAATTAATCAATTCAGAATATGAACTTGCTATATCGGAGCATAAAAAGGTATCAGTGTGTGAATTGTGTGAAAGCAATTAAACCTCACGATATGGGCATACCGGAATTATTATAATCTCATCCAGGAAAATAGCTTAGCCACTCATATTGAACTCAATACAAGTGATAATTATAAAATATGATAAACTTGAATAGAAATAAACAACGATAAAACTAAACAGGGGATTGTCTACAAAACTATCTATCAAAATCGGAATGTCTCTTCCAAATGACCTTACAACTTTATATAGGCCAACAATAATTTAAGAGTCATCAAGGCGTATTGTGATTTTTGCTAAGAAATCGCCGATTTCTTCCTTCAGAACGATCACTTCTCTCTTTCATCATCTTTTTATTAATTTATTTCCTTATTCTTCTGATTCTTTCATAAATGTGAATGGTTCCTTCCTTTCTCATATTTTTCCTGCAATAAACATAAAAATAATATGTTAAGTCTCAAATATATAAAACATATAGATAATAAAGATGCAATATTTGTGACTTATCATCTCCCCACACTTAAACTCATGCTTGCCCCAAGTATGAAGAACGGAACGAAAAAGAAAAGAAAGAAAATGAGAAACTAAAATAAAACAATGATAATCTAATTGCCCATCATAAACTTGTGAATCAATTAAATCAAAATAGAGTTGCCATCCATCAATCCTCAAAAAATTATTGCATTCTCCATCCAATTAATTAAAACGGTCAAATAGCAATAAGAATCACACAAATCTCACAACTCTCAAGTGTTTAATATCGGGACGTGTTTGCTCTGAAAATCATTCCACAAGTTGTTATCAACCATAAGTTTGCAGACACTCTCTTTTCATCACCACTGTAGACATATGACATGCAATCATCAAAAGGACTTTCTTTTGGTTGTAACGTGGCTGGTTTAATAGGTAGGAAATATTTTGGAACGAGGCTAGAATCATAGAAAATCAGTGGAGTTATACATTGAATAATCAATCAAATCAAAAACTCAACACCATTTTTAATATGCCCAAATGACTTTATATGCCTTGTTTTCCCATATGCCCAAAATTGCTTCATATGCCCCATTTAATTCGGCATTTTTTTTTCTTTTTTTTTTCACAACCACAACGAGAGCATTTTTTTCCTCTTACAAACAAGTACCCAGATAAATACCCCCTTTTTTTCTTCTAACACCTCGATATTTTTTTTTACCACTTTCAAATAACCAAAGCTCCACCGTTTCTATGATTAGGACACTTTTTTTTATGTGGAAGAGTGATTTTTTTTTTTGTAGGTATTTGAACAAATTGTCTCATATAAAGCTCAAAGGGGCTCACAAAATGATAATCAATAATTGGGTAGGCTTTGTAGGCTTCATGTGGCTATAAATAAGAAAAATGTGCCTTTATCATATAAATACATGCATAATGTCAATGTGGTCTTGAATAAGAACGAAAGCAAATTCTAGAGAAAAACAGACTCGGGACGAAAATCACACTTGAAAAGAATTGAGATTTTAAAGTGAATTAATCTCATAAAGCTCAAATCTCAACAGTTTTTAGCTATTTGAAAGTTCAACATACTAATTGTCATGTGGAGAAAACAAAAATTTTCAACCAGTCAATCCATAACCAACTCTAATCTTAATTCAATTAAAATCACAAATTCATAATTTGGCAATTAAATTGACTCAAAAAAAAAAAAAAAAACAAACACAAATGAAGTTCTCCCTCCCCACACTTAAAATTTACATGGTCCTCCATGTTCAAATAAAATAGAGAAAGGAAGAAAATCAAACAACTTGAGAAGAAATTAAAATAAAATAAAGATAAAATAAAGGAAAGAACCGTCCTTAAATGGGGTGGAAATTGGAGAAATATTTGAAGTTGTTTCCATCCAGTCCTGACGTTGATGATGATATTCAACCTACAAAAACTTGTAAAAAGTTGGAAGAAACGTTTATTGAAAATAAACAACCAAAAATAAAAATAAAAAATCGACTAAAATTTAAAATAAAATTGGGTTGCCTCCCAGTAGCGCCTTCATTTATAGTCTTTGGCTAGACATGAAATAGGATCAAAATAATTCTCAAATACGAGGTGGAGTGTCACCACCGTGCCATTTGTTGCGCCATTTAAATGATCCATATGGGCATACTGAAAATTTGTTCATGACTTGATCTTGATTGTGGCTCATGTACATATGATCTATAACTCTCCATCTCATGGCCAACTCATCTTCATATGCCCATTTTTTATTTTCGCTCATCCTCACAGAGAATGTCGAATCTTGCGAAACGTTCATCTGTCTAAATTCATCAAAAATTCCCAAAAAATTAACATGCTCATAATCAGAAGAAAATTTCATATTATCAAAAATATTAAATGTCGCAATTTCCCCATCAAATTCACATGTTAATTTTTCTTTGTCCACGTCAATCTTTGTCTTTGCCGTTTTCATGAACGACATCCCTAACAAAATAATAGACGAGTTAGAATTCACAATTTCCATGTCCAATATATAAAAATCAACTGGAAAAATCAGTTCATCTACTCTTGCCAAAACATCTTCAACAATTCCAATAGGATACACATTAGATCGGTCCGCCAATTGAATTATAACTTGAGTTTTCTTTAAAGGACCCAGATCTAATTTCTCATAAATTGATAAAGGCATAACATTAATTGCTGCACCCAAATCAAGCATAGCTCTTTCGACTTTTTTATCTCCTATCACACATGAAATTGAGAACATACCCGGATCTTTGCATTTCTGGGACAATTTACGTTGTATTACCGCTGAAACATTTTCTCCAACCAAGAGTTTTGCATTATCTTCATACTTGATCTTCTTCATGCATAACTCTTTAAGAAATTTGGCATACTTAGGCACTTGGCGGATTGCATCAAGAAGAGGAATGTTGATTTCCACATTTCTAAATACCTTGAGCATGTCTTGATTTTCATCATCTTTCTTCTCCCTTGCAAATCTGCCAGGAAAAGGCGATTTCAGTACAACTTTAGGTTTAACAGATTTAGATTTTACCTCAGTTTCTGCACTTTCTTTTTCTGGATTTTCTGATATTGTGGGAATTTCCTCCTGCTTGGGCATATCGGCTTGGTTGGGCACGCTGTCAATCTTCTTGATTGGATCGGGCAATTCTTTTCCACTCCTTAATGTGATGGAACTCACATTCTCCCGTGGGTTTATCTCGGCTTGTGAAGGAAATTTACCTTTGGAAATAGTTGCCTCCAATCGGGAAATCGCTTGACCCATTTGAGTTATTTGCGTTCCCATATGATTAAATCCTGCTCGAGTTTTTTGTTGAAACTTCAAACTATTTTCTGCCAATTCTGCAATAATTTCTTCCAAAGGTCTTCTTGGTTTCTCTTGCGGTGCTTGTGCATGTTGTTGCACCCGATATTGCCCACGTTGTTGAAAATCTTGTTGCGGTATGCCCTGCTGATGTGGTATGCCCTGTTGTGTTGACTGCTTGAAACTCGAATTTGGATGATCTTGCCATCGAGAATTATAGACATTAGAAAAATGATCATAATATCCTTGCTGTGAATTGTAACCTCCAACGGCATTGACTTGTTCAAGATTATCTTCTTGCAAAGTTGGGCACATGTCTGTGGGATGCCCATGAACACTGCATATGCCACATGCCTTGACTTGTTGTGTTGTGCCCATTCCACTAAGTAATTTGTCCAATTTTTCACATAATGCATCAAATCGTGTATCTTTGGCGGTCTGGACATCAGTCACTTTTCTCGATCCGTCTGCTCCAAATTGTTGTTTGTTGTCTGCAATATTTCCTATCAATGTTATTGCTTCATCTGGAGTCTTATTCATCAACACTCCACCACTTGCTGCATCCACCATACTCCTATCACCCGGCTGCAAACCTTCATAAAAATATTGAATCAGTAATAGACTAGGAATTTGGTGTTGTGGGCATTTAGAACACAATTTTTTAAATCGATCCCAATATCTATCAAAAGACTCTCCAAACTCTTGTTTAATTCCACAGATGGCTTTTCTAATGGAAGCTACTCTAGACGCCGGAAAATATTTTTCAAGAAATTTTTGTTTCATAATTCTCCAAGTTGTTATAGATCCCGGTGCTAAACTAAACAACCATTCACGCGCATCATCTTGTAAAGAAAATGGAAATGCTACAAGCCTAACATATTCAGAATTATCAACATTTCCCTGATTTTGCACAGTAGAGCAAGCAAGTTGGAAATCTTGTAAATGCTTATGTGGATCATCTCCAGGATAATCATGGAATTTAGGAAGTATATGCATAAAATCAGATTTTAATTGAAAATTTCCATGAGCTTGGGGAAGTGTTATGCATAATGGTCCAAAATCCATTTCTGGCGGATTAGCCAATTCACGCAAAGTAGCATTGTTTGCATTATTTTCTCCATTGTTGGCTGCATTATTTCCTTGATTATTAGCCATATTGGATTCTGCAGATGATGTTGTATCTTCAAACTCGTGTTCCTCGGTAGA
The DNA here is from genome assembly GCA_026008535.1 of Perilla frutescens. Classification (NCBI taxonomy): domain Eukaryota; kingdom Viridiplantae; phylum Streptophyta; class Magnoliopsida; order Lamiales; family Lamiaceae; genus Perilla; species Perilla frutescens. The sequence goes on from BRKX01000012.1 coordinate 40,802,090, forward strand.
TTCAGATATGGGAGTGAAATTGGATGTTGAAGAAGTTGCTTGCTTTGCCTTTTCTGTTTCTTTCCTTCTTTTTCGTGCAGATTTCTCAACTTCAGGATCAAAGATAAGTTCACCTGTACGAGAAGATCGGGGCATAAACAAAAAATAGACAATTAAACAATAATATGAAAGAAAGATTACTATTTTCGCTCCACGGCAACGGCGCCAATTTGATACGCGGTCGTCACGCGCCCAAAATAACTGCTCTTCCAAATGCCCAATAAGGGTGTAGTAGGTGGAAAATACAGGCCGAATCCACAAGGAACGGTGTATTCTTTCTTTCAAATGTAACTTTTGGGGTTTTAAGAGAATAATTATGTAACTAATCAACTAAGATAAAACGAGTAGTCAATATATAAAAACCGGATTGAGATTACAATGAATAGTGATATGCCTTATTTCGTTCATTGGTGCAAAAATATCAAATCAAACATCAAACAAACTAGTTATGGAATACCGGAACCCACTGACGCATTCCTCATTTCTCCTTAAGAATCGTTGAACAAAAGAACCCTTATTATCTAAACTCTTATTAATTAACAACCCGCAAGAACCCTTAACAGATTTAATTAATCAATAGCATTAGGAATTAGAGAAACCTAGTTATATTACAGCCATACGGACCCGTATGCCCATAATATCCCCATATGCCCACTGACAAAGAAAGTCAGCCTTACCACTTATCAAACCGATTAGACAATTACAGATCCATCGAATTTGATTGGTTTTAATCCCCAATCAACTAGTTGTATATTGGCCACTACACAATTAATCAATTCAGAATATGAACTTGCTATATCGGAGCATAAAAAGGTATCAGTGTGTGAATTGTGTGAAAGCAATTAAACCTCACGATATGGGCATACCGGAATTATTATAATCTCATCCAGGAAAATAGCTTAGCCACTCATATTGAACTCAATACAAGTGATAATTATAAAATATGATAAACTTGAATAGAAATAAACAACGATAAAACTAAACAGGGGATTGTCTACAAAACTATCTATCAAAATCGGAATGTCTCTTCCAAATGACCTTACAACTTTATATAGGCCAACAATAATTTAAGAGTCATGAAGGCGTATTGTGATTTTTGCTAAGAAATCGCCGATTTCTTCCTTCAGAACGATCACTTCTCTCTTTCATCATCTTTTTATTAATTTATTTCCTTATTCTTCTGATTCTTTCATAAATGTGAATGGTTCCTTCCTTTCTCATATTTTTCCTGCAATAAACATAAAAATAATATGTTAAGTCTCAAATATATAAAAAATATAGATAATAAAGATGCAATATTTGTGACTTATCAATAATCATACATGACATCATCATATAATAATACATACCATCAATTCGAATAATAATACATTCAAATACTACAATAATAATAATAATTAATTGTTTCAACATGCATGCAAAATGAGACCGACATTCATAAACAATGAAGAACCATGCAGCGCACAAAAAATACATCCAATGACTCAGTCTATGCGGCCGGAAATTTGAGTCCGAGCTCATACAACTCCACGCAGTAGCTTTTCCAGAAAATCCCGCATCAATCGGGGTCGACGATAGAGATGTTATTCCCGAAAATAAGACATTCCATGAACTTCAGTGACATGACGCCGCAATCGCTCCAATTCGATTGCTGCGGTGCCCGATCGGAGATCTTAACATCCCACACATCACGCAGTATGGATGTCATCTTCTTCTTCTTCCAAAGGTTCGCATGTTTGCAGACCCATGGGATACCCTTGGCCATATTGAGCATCGTCCCATCCACCTTTTTCATCTTCCCTCCGTCGCTTGCACATGGAGTCATAGACTGTGATCTTCTGGGCTTTGAAAGAGATCTCGTAGCAAACTCAATGGTTGCCTTTCAGATTGGCAATCCTAATCACCCGGCTTGCTTGTACCCAGGACATGCCCCTTGTCGCGGATAGCTCCCTCTCACACAACCCATCACTGGCTGGAGAGAATTCTCGAAGTTTGGCTATTGCAAGATGCTCTATTTAAGAGGAATCAAAATAAGACCAATGTTTATTTGAGAAAAAAGGGAATTAACATGTACCGTAACAAAAAAGGTACACCATCGGTAGAATTTCCATGGTCATCCACCCGCCAACAAAGCACTCCATCTTATGGTTGGACTTGAAGATGAGAAGGTTGATTAATCCGTCCACATTCTGCTTCAAATAACAAATTTGTTTATTATCATTAGTTACCATTGCTAGAGGGCACAATCTCCGACCAGTGAGTTTAAATTGCGTACATCATCCGTGAGCCATCCTTCACGATCTAAAATGGTGATAAACCACTGATGAAGACTCATTTTCGTGCTTTTATCTTTATCTTTTTACACCTTTTTTAAGTGTTTAGTATAGAGTCTAGTCTAGTTTTGGGGATAAAGCTGATTGCAGGAAGATGAGGGCACAAAACCACCACAACAGACACAGACAGGTGCTATTTATGCTGAGGGCACAAAGGACTGATTTGCCTGCCGAGGACCCAGTCAAAGTTGTTGCGAGAATTACGCAACAGAATTGCGGGACAGCTCCTATATACACGTGGAGGTGATGTGGTGATCAGTTCCGAGTCTTGGGGAGGTCCAAACACGTTGGGAAGGAAGTGGGGACATCAGGAAGCTACTGGAGGCGCTAGGATTTGTTGCTATCACTCCTAAAATTAAGGAAGAACATGGAGCATGAAGGTGATGAAGTGGAGGAGTGCAAGAGCCCCTGCGTGGGTGAAATCTGGGCTGCTTGAAGCCTTAATTCATTTGGCTATAAATACTTTTATCTGTTTTCATATTAGGGACGACGTTTTTTGCACCACGAAGATACAATTTTCTGTTTTCACACTTAGTTTATTTTCTGGATATTCTGTCTGCCTGAAGCTGGTAGTTTGCCCGCATAAAGGTAGTTCAGTTATTTTGTTGGCAAAACTGGGGTTGGGCCCAGAAGCTAATCCAGTTATTTCCTTTCCAAGTAAGATGTCTTTTATCATTTCTTTTACTTTCATTTCTATGTTTAGTGGCTAATTATCCACTGTTCAAGTCAAGGTAATGGTCTAAGGGTAGAATATGTGCATGAGGTGATCGGACTTTAATGTCTTAAGGGTTCACAATCTTAACTTGTTTTTCACTTAGACATAGGTAAATGGTGGTTGGAGATGAAAGCGCGCATTTCTGATTAACTGGTACTAGTGTTAGTTACGTGGGAGTGTATAGGTGACCCATGCCTTGATACCCGCATAGTAATAAGTCCGGGGGTGACAGCCTTGGTAGTTAAGATTGAGTAGTATATGCAGGCACAAGACCGTGTCAAACCTACTAGAATCGGGTCGCTTTTGCCCTCAAAGCTGCTATGCTTGCAAAACCTTTGTGTGATTCTCTCCTTAGGTTCCTGTATAGTTAGGTCCCTAGGTGTCGATCGTATCATCTAGACGATATAATGTAAGAAGTGATTGGGGAGTGGCCAATCGTATCCATTTCCTATAACCGGTTAACCCTCAAAGTGACAATTACCCATATTTGGCCATAGGGATTCAATTTTTGATCTTTCTGCTAGTGTGGGCACAACGGGTAGTAGCGGTAATTACATGTGTTTTACCCGGGATTGCGCATACCTACCGAATGACTTGATGCTTTGATTTGAACACTTTTATTACTGATATTTTCTTTTGTGATTTCCTTTTCAGCATTTAGTTAGTTTAAGTTTATTAGCAAGGTTTTTAGAGTGACACTGAAGACCCAAACCAAAACTAAGAAAAGACAGAAGGTTATAAACACTCCTCGTGGGATCGACATCCATCTTCACCAGCTATACTAGCCGTTGAGGGTAAATTAAGCATTTGTGGACCATTTACCCGCAAGTGTATTTTGCACACTAAAATGACGGTGTGCCAACCACCTCGCCGGCGCCTCTGTCTTACTCTGGGTTGGCAAGGGTGTGACGACATCTGTGCAAAAAAAAAAGTAATGCAGACACTCAATCTCCACAACCCTAAGAAATGATTAAAACATGCACAATCTCAAGTGGATTGGAGCACTCACTCAATTTAAGTGCCTCGCCATGCCATTCGGCGAACGCCTTAGTGCCCGCATTCTAGAAAGCTTTGTCGTTTGGGTTATGCATTTGGGGATCCATTGTTGCAAATAATTTGCGTCGGGCAACAGACTTAGACTCAACGCTTGCAGCCGCCTTTGGATACTCAGTGAAATGGGTGAGGCCATGGATGCCACTAGGGACAACATCATCATCCTGCTCCACTCCCTTTACGCATGCTTGTGTCCCCAACTCTAGACCCAATTCAGGCTCTTTGGCCTTGACTCCAGCCTCACCATCAACACCCTCATCAACCTTTTTAGATTGCGGCATCTCACGTCGCCCACATCCACAACACAGTTTCAATCTTCGCAAACATCACCTTCAATTGCGAATCTATATCATGCAACGTTATCTGCAATACACAACTCCATCAATACTAACTTCATAAAAATATTGATTGAGGGTTATCACATATATGAAAGTGACATTACTCACATTCGTTCTACTGGCTTCAATTGGTGCACTGCCAATGAATGGAGGTCCACTATCGGGGCTTTTGGACTCCGCCGTCGCTTCAGGAACTGACGACCTAGGAAATCTTGGGAATTTGCGCACTTCTACCATGATAATCTTATTTCGCTTCCTTTTTGAAGGCGCATCCAACTCCTCCACTTCAGCAACACTCACCTTTCTCTTCACACTCTTTGGCTTTAGCACCTTGGCTTTGGTTTGGACTTGAATAGCACGATCCAAACCTAGCTTTTGCAGAATTATCCATTCATCGTCAGTAGGAACTAGCTGTACCTGAAACAAGATGATCAATTTAGCGTGCCAGGATAGCAACATACATCTACATAGCTTCTCAAACAAATCAATTACTTTAATAACAATGCATAAATATTTACCACATCACTATCTTGATCGACATCATCAAAAAACCTCATCAAATCAATGTACTGGAAATATTGCGTCGTCTTCCACCTCAGCATCCTGGGAAACCTCCCCTCATTCGTCGTAGCTACGTCAGCGCAATACTTGGCCATAGTAGGCATAATTTTATATGCCCAACATTGGAGGGCTAATATACAAAGCTGTATGCATCATAGCCATCTTCTTCTTCTGCGCAATTAGATTATCGATTATTCCTTACCTTGAGTATGTAGCCATCACCATATATTCATAAGATACTCTGTCCCATGCGTATACATTGAAAGTCTCCACATCATCGGCAAGATGGAGATACTTCATTTGAATGTTCTTAGTATTTTTATCACGAATCATGGCGACGGAGTACATAACATATAACAGCGCCAACTTCAAGTACAATTCAGATCGACCAAGACTAGCTTTTGACTCTTCTACGAGAACCTTGCTGATATCACAAAAATTTAGATTGGGAGACCTCTCGGTGGATATTCGACGAAGCGGGAGGCTCATACTAGCCATCAAATTTCAAACCGCAAACAGTCGTGTATTCCACCGACCCAAATTCCAACACTTTATCATGAATGGTGAAAGCCAGACGCCCGTCATCCTTAGACTCCTTATTCAGACAATTCTTAACAAGAATGTGATATAACTGGTCTTGAAACTGTAAATCCTTGATATCAAATAGATGACCAAAACATGAATTCTTCAGTCTCTTTATGTTTTTATCATCTAAAAGGGTTTTCATTTCCTCTAGCCACCACAAGTGGCATCTCACGGACACTAGCGCACCTAAGGATTCAATCAAAACAATTATATTATTTCTATTTCAAGACTGGATATACCCACACCCTATCAATTCAACTATCTATCTATGTTAATCTATCTATCTTCATCCACAACATTATCAAGAACAAACTAGTAGAAAAAAAAAATGAAACCAAAAATTATAGGGGAAAATGAAGAGCATACTTTGTCCAGAACTGCTACACATCGACTTCTCCGACGTCGACATATTTCGGGTCAAATTTTCCCAAATTCTACTACCAACAAATATAACTGTAGGAAAAACATTTCAATACCTAAATCAGGGGATCTTAAACGAAAATACTATACACTTTAAATTGAAGAATCAGTTCATACCTTCTCCTAACTTATAAATTCGTCAACTACTCGCTTCAAACCGCGGCGGGTCCATCGATTCGATGGGAGACTTCACCATATACAGAACGGCATCTCAATAAACCATCGCAGAAAAAAATTTCCGCCGCTTCACACCAGCCACACATCGCGTCGAACCGTCGTTCCATGCTCAAACGACGTATGCTTCTTATAGTGAGTGGGTAGCCGTCTGAACACCTACGAGTTCATCGATTCAAGGACGATAAGAAGACAACGTCAATCATTCTGCAGATCAAGCGAGACCGAAACAACCTTTGACTTCTGCTTCACCGGAATCGTGCCGCTTCAACTCCTTCACTTTGAAACGTCGAAACCCTATTCGCACTCTCTCTCTCTCGAAGCTTTTGAAGTTGAAGTATAGATCTACTGCTGCAAGCCCCTTTTCTTTTCCTTTTCCACTCACCTCGAAGCAAGGGAAGAATTCAAACATCGCCGATTCCCAAATATAAAAACTTAGGGGTAAAGAATATTATGGAACGTTACAAATAATAATGGGCCGGTCTATAAAATCGATTCAGAAATAATCTTATGTTATCTCATGCTTTTTCCGATGTTGTTTTATGATATATCCAGCTCTATACCAACAAAATGATACTATTTCGCCGATACGTAATTATTTGCATGGCATGAATATTGCCTCGAAAACTATGAAATACTGACAAAAGGTGGAAATGAGGGGTTCTAAATTTGACTTTAGGGGTTCTGCATTTAATTTCCTTCCTATTTGTGGAGGGGGAACAATTAAAAAACGTGGGAAAATACCCTAACTCAACCGTGGTTAAGGTTGTTTTTTATTTTTGAATTAATTTATTTCTGCATTTGACACGTGGCACAAATCGGGAAGGGGGGTTGTAGTGCGGGGGTTCTAGCATGGACAATTCCGTTAAATTCTTGATCAAACACGTGCAATTCCTGGCAATGACATTTCTCAAAGTGACTGACCGATCCATTTCGTTACGGGCTTAATTGATTTATAAATTGAAAGAAAAAAATAGTCATTTAATGAATTAATTGCAAGGATGAAAATATCGCTATTGCACCATATATCGCAACTTTAGTTTTACGGATATATCGCCGGATATATCGATATCGCATATCGATATCGCGGAAAATTAAAAAAAATGATGGAAACTATATTAAAATCTTGAAAATTTAGTAAGAAATTTTAGGAACTATTATAACATATTATTATGCACATATTCTACTCAAAATTTTGATAGAATTGTATTTTGAAAGCAAACATATGAATAATACATTATATAAATACTTTCTGAGACAATACATTTGACAAAATAATACACAATACAATATAAAATAACTAAATAAACATTATAAGTAGAATTAATACCAAAAAGAGGATCTATGAGGTTCAAATATAGTAGATGAAATGCTATCTTGTTCCAAATTTAAGTGATGAATGACTATACATAACCCACCACTCAGCTGCCATTACCAAACACCAATAAATATATAATATATATTTATTCATTAAAGACATGATATTAAATTATTTAAACAAGCTCTATTTAAAAATATTACGTAAAACACTTACATGGAACCATAGTAGATCGAGAAGCAATTGCAGCACGATCAACAAATCATTTTCTCCCGTCACGAAAATACGTATGCTTCAAGTAATAAACTGAAAATTTATAAAAGATTATTAGAGACTTAGAGTGTCATGAATATAATATAAATGTGCAAACAATTCACGTAAATGGAAAAAATTATTTACCTGCTACATATAATGGATGAGAAGTGTGAGTGTCTTTGTAAAACAAAGAATATTGCAACTCAAATAATTACGGTGAAGACCTAAAAAAGACCACAAAAATATATAGTATTAAATAAAAATAAAAATATAGCATAGAAATATAAAAAATATTACGATATATTGCGATATATTACGATATATTGCGATATTTCACCGATACCCGAGAAAAAAAAAATTATCCCACATATCCGTATCGCAATGTCAAAATCCGCGATATTTCAATCCTTGATTAATTATAAATTAAGGTTTTATCTGCGGAATAGATTAGCACAATCCGCTTTCTCTCACTCCACCTTTATTCATCTAATGTTTTTCAAAATTCAACAACCGCGAGCTTTTGAAATTAAAAGCATAAGCATCTTAGGATAAATTATCATTTATATTTTAAATTATTTTTAGTTTTTTAATATATGATATATCTATCTCAAACCAATATTTTTGTTAATAAAATATCCAAACTATTTGAAAATATATCAAATCTATCATTGGAAATATTTTTCGGCCAAAAATTGTCATATGTTTCGGCTAAATACTTGACACTTTTTTTCTTCTTCTATGGTGTAGTCAAATTATCCATATCTATAATATAACATCTTTACACTAATTTTTTGCTATAATTTTAGATCTAATTTTGATCGGAAAATCTGATGTTAGATTTGATTACTTTTTAAATAGTTTTAGTATTTAATTCATACAGGTTAATGTGATAGTGCTCTATCCAGCTGAAGAGTTTGAAGAATCGGCACATGAAGTGGGTCGCGAGCACGAGGAGGTTGTCAACAGAGGTCAAGGGTGAACATTGTCATCAATCTGTCAATGAGAATTGCATCACAAGTATTACTTAGAGATAGATTTGTAAAAAAATGATAGTAGTTCGGGATATAAATGATAATTTACCATATATATATATATATATATATATATAAAAGGAGGTGTCAACAAACAAGAGTCGTCTTACAAATGACTTAGTAGTGAAGTTAGATATTTTTTAGATAAAAAATATCACTAAGACTACCAACATCAGTGACACTTATCCAACTCAACCTTCAAATAAAATATTAATTTCTCTTTTTTTCAAATCGATTTACATGAAGTAATTATCATTTTATTTTTTAATAACATATTATTAATAATAATTTTTACTATATTTAAGAAATCCTAATTAATTTATTAGATATATTCTTTTAAATTCATGATTAAAAAAATACCCATACGTACAATTATAAATTCATATTTTTTTTATTCTTTCCGTGCACAGTATTTGTGCTATCGAAGATCCATGCTGACATAATGGTTACATCTTCTTTCACGCACCGACTTACATTATTTTGCTCATTTTTAATTTTGATTTTGGTGTTGAACATTCCCAAACAAATTGTGAGATATATTTTCTGTGGTGGGAAATTCTTTAAATGATGGAATTCGAGTGAGGTTTGATGAAAATTGAGAATTTTGATAATATTGAGAACTTTGTTGATCTTTTGAATTTGGAAAATTTTGTGGGTGTAAATAAGTTTCAAATTTTGAAAAATTTTGGGAGTCACGATCAGTGTTGCAGAATGTGGCCTAGGCGGCGCCCAGGCGTTTGGCGCCACCCTCGAGGTGAAAATCATGTATTCGGCCCTCTTATGCAGACTAGCTGCCTAGGCGGAATTGTTGGACAATTACGAAGTCAAGTTCCGTCTAAGTGGATGAATTTCATTTTTTTGAAAAAATTATTTTTTAATATATTAATCAATAAACTCTAATTGATATTATTTTGTCATGAACTTTGAATAATTTGAACTTTCAATGTTTTTTTTTATTTTGGATTTTGGATGATTTAAACTTCAATTGATGCTATTTGAAATGTTACACTACAAAAAATTCACGTTTTACCGACGGACATAATTCGGGTCGTCATTTAGCGACGTATTAACGACGGAACGTTTCCGTCGTCGTTTAACGACGGACTTACGACGGAATTATTGTCGTTATATGTAACGACGGACAGATTCCGTCGTTACATTTACAGATTTTTATTTATTATTTATTATTTAATATTAACGACGGATTATATCCGTCGTTATATTTTTTTAAATATTTTTCTTTTAATTTTAATATTTAACGACGGAAATATTCCGTCGTTATATTTATAGATTTTTATTTTTTATTTATTTTTTAATAGTAACGACGGTGTATATTAGTCGTTATAATTTTTAATTAATTTTCTTTTAATTTTAATATTTAACGACGGACTGATGTCGTCGTTAAGTTTTTAGTTTTTTATTTTTTATTTATTTTTTAATATTAACGACGGACTGATGCCGTCGTTACGTTTTTAGTTTTTTATTTTTTATTTATTTTTTTAATATTAACGACGGACTTATGCCGTCGTTAAGTTTTTAGTTTTTTATTTTTTATTTATTTTTTTAATATTAACGATGGACTGATGCCGTCGTTAAGTCCATCGTAAAAAATCGATTAATTAGATTGAATCTGGGCGCGGAATGTTCATTTTCGCAGCCCTAATTCCCGATCAGCCCACCCCACCCCCTGACCCATCCACCCCGGCGACGGCGAACGGCGAACACCGAGGCGGCGACGAGCGCGGCGGCGGCGACGTTTTGAACCCACCCACCCATCCATCCATCTCTCTCTCTGTCTGTATATCTATATATATATATACCCTCTCCCTCTTTCTTAACTCTACCGGCGAGCAGCGGCGGCGGCGGCGACGAGCAACCCCGACGCAAGGTGCGGCCCTCTCTCTCTCTCTCTCGCTGTCTGTATATATATATATATATATATTTCAGATTTGTGTGTGTGTGTGTGTGTGTGTGTGTGTGTGTGTGTGTGTGTATATTTCAGATATGTGTGTGTTTATTTGAGATTTGTGTGTGTGTGATTTTTGGTGTTTTGATTGATTGTTAATTGTTAATTGTTAGTTTAGGTTAGATTAGGTTTTTTTGATAATTAATTTGGATTAATTATGTGTTTATTTAGGTTAGGTTAGATTAGGTTAGGTTAATTATATGTTATTTGTTAGTTTAGGTTAGATTAGGTTTTTTTGATAATTAATTTGGATTAATTATGTGTTTATTTAGATGAGGTTAGATTAGGTTAGGTTAATTATATGTTAATTGTTAGTTTAGTGTATATTAGGTGTTTATATTTTAATTTGGATTAATTATGTGTTTGTTTAGATGATGTTAGATTAGGTTAGGTTAATTATATGTTAATTGTTAGTTTAGTGTATATTAGGTGTTTATATTTTAATTTGGATTAATTATGTGTTTGTTTAGGTTAGGTTAGATTAGGTTAGGTTAATTATATGTTATTTGTTAGTTTAGGTTAGATTAAATTGTACAAATTATGTGGTAGATTAGTTTAAGTTAGTGTTTCATTTTGTGTGTGTTAGTGTATATGTGTGTGTGTGTGTGTGTGTGTGTGTGTGTCTGTGTGTGGTTGATTAATTTTTTTTTTCTTGTAATTATGTTGTAGTTAGAAGAGCTATTTTGAGGTTCAAACATCAAATTGAGGAATTTATCAAGTAGATTCATATATATTATAAAGGTAAGTAATGTTTTTATGATTTTAATATGCATTACTAAATCTTGTAATATGCATGTTAAATATATTAATGTTGTCATTTATTTTGTCAATTTATGTCAATTTATTTTGTCAATTTAAAAAATAGAAGAACATAGATCAATTTATTTTGTCAATTTATGCTAAGTATGTTATTTAGGCTAAGTATGTTATTTACGCAATTAGCATGCTAAGTATGTTTTTTTTTGCAATTATATGTTATTTAATTATGTTAAATTTATTTGGCAAATTTAGGCTAATTAAGTTTGTTATTTAGGCAATTAGCATGCTAAGTATGTTATTTATGCATTTAGATGTCAATTAATTATGTTAAATTTATTTGGGCAATTTAGACTAAGTATGTTATGTATGGATTTATTATGCTGAGTATGTCAATTATATTAAATGGGATGAGGGCCCCTGGATCCCTCTTTATTGAATTGTTGGTTTTTGTTTGAGATGAGGGCCCCTGGATTCCTCTTTATTAAATTATTTTATTTTCTTGGTATTGCTGTTTTGAATCGATTAGAAGAACATAGATCAATTAGCGTAGAGTCGAGAACTTGGGACTAGGAAATTCACATAGGTGCTGCCGAAATTTTTTAAAAATTTAGCGCTATTTTTTTAATGAATTATTTTATTTTCTTGGTATTGCTGTTTTGAATCGATTAGAAGAATATAGATCAATTAGCGTAGAGTCGAGAACTTGGGACTAGGAAATTCACATAGGTGCTGCCGAAATTTTTTAAAAATTCAGCGCTATTTTTTTAATGAATTATTTTATTTTCTTGGTATTGTTGTTTTGAATCGATTAGAAGAACATAGATCAATTAGCGTAGAGTCGAGAACTTGGGACTAGGAAATTCACATAGGTGCTGCCGAAATTTTTTAAAAATTCAGCGCTATTTTTTTAATGAATTATTTTATTTTTAATTGAACGATAATCAGTGCGTATTTTACGATCAAAAATTCTAGAAATTGGCCTTCTACAATGAGTCTAGATCGTGAATGGATGTACCGGCGATACCTTCAGAATGGTGCTTTGAATCCGAACTTCCTTAATGGACTAAATGCTTTCATCGAGTTTTCCTGCAATCAACCGTCCTTCATGAGTGTAGACAAGATTAAGTGTCCATGTCGTAAGTGTAAGAACATTCCATTCCAAACGTCGTCTACCGTTAGACTACACGTGGCAAAGAAAATTCCATTCCATTCCAAACGCCATCTACCTGAGCGGTCCAGTTGGCCATATCTCACTGGCCGGATCGTCACAGCCCGATGTTGACCATCTGGGTCGTCATCGTTGTTGGCTTCAGGATGGGTATGATTTCTTTACATAGTGGAATATTTTTTTTACAGATTATTATTTATATTATTCTAATATATTCTAATATCTTTATTATTTTGTAAATTTGGAAGTGAGTTGATGCCGAGTTATCCCACCTCAGCCACCATCACATCCAGCTTCAAGAAGTATTTGCATCCGGGAGGCTATACCTGGAAGATGGTGCCCCCTGAGAGGAGGCAGGCATATAGGGAGGAGTTTCGGGTATCTTATTATTATATATTTTATTTTAAAATGTTATATAAGTTTAGTATTTTCATATGTTTTCAATATGTTGCAGAAGGAGTGATTTTGGGATCCCACTTTGGAGGATGACATTTGGGCAGCATGGGAGATCAGGGCTCCTCAGAGATACAATGACATGGTCCATTACTTCAAGAAGGATAGGACCAAGGGCTGCCCTCCATTCATGGCTCCTGAGATGTGGGATGACTTCAAGGCGCATTGGGACAATGATGCCTTCAAGAAGAAGTCGGCCATCGCATCGAAGAATCGTCTGAGTGAGCCCGATGGTCCTGGCACAGGCATTGTGAAGCATCGAGGAGGCTCTCGGAGTGCAGTTGCACATGCTGCGGCTTTGGTATGCAATTAAATTATTATTATTATTTTTTTTAATATGCGTGTGCTAACATGTCTATTCAATAGGCTATGGAGAAGGGTGTGGAACCCAATGACGTGGCGTGGGAGACATTCAGGAGGCTGCACGACAATCCTGATGGATCCCACACAGATCTCATCTCTGCTCGTATAGCTGTAAGTTAATTTATCAATATTTATAAATTTATTAATAACATAGAAATTAAATATTTAATCATTCTTATTTGATTTTGTGAATAGGCTGATGTATTTGCTCGGGTTGAGAAGTTGAGCCAGCCGACTCCTGGCACAGATGAGGCGCCACCACCAGTGGACATGAGCGCTGTATATGTCGACACTGTCCGCCGACACTCGAAGAAGAATCGAGTGTTTGGGCTCGGCAGCCGATCACGGAGTTATTCAACTCCTAGCGTCTCATCTGCAGCTCCTCCACAGCCCGACACTCAGGCTGCCATCAGGGCTCTCCAGGAGCAGATGGAGGCCCAGCAGGCGGCTCTTCGCCAACAGATGGACGCACAGGCAGCGCTTCTCCAAGCCCAGCAGGAGAAGATCGATCAGCAGCAGGAGATGATACGCCAGCAGGCTGAGATGTTCGAGCTGATGCGGGTGCAGTTTAGGGGCCTCCTCCATCTTGATGTTCACATTACTATTATTATTTGTATTTTATACACTTTTATTACATTTTATGACATTTTATGTATTTTATTGGAGATTTATATATATTATTTTACATGTTTATTAAAGTTCTTTAATAATTTATTTACAAACAATAATCAAAATTAAAAAAAAAACAATAAAAAAATATAAAAAAAAAATTAAAACCAATTTTTTTATTTTTTTTAATTATTAACGACGGAAATATTCCGTCGTTATATTTTTATTTAATTATTAACGACGGAATTCCGTCGTTAATATATTTTAATAATTTTATTTATTTATTTTTAATTATTAACGACGGAATATTTCCGTCGTTACTATTTTTCTAATAATTTTATTTATTTATTTTTAATTATTAACGACGGAACATTTCCGTCGTTATATTTTAATTTAGTTTTAATTTTATTTATTTTTAATTATTAACGACGGAATATGTCCGTCGTTACTTCTGTCGTAAATCTTAACGATTGTAGACAACACAAGACTTAACGACGGATTATGTCCGTCGTTAAAGCTAACGACTGACATTTTCCGTCGTAAATTTGGTTTGCCGACTAAAGATATAACGACGGTCGTGTTCCGTCGTTAATCCGTCGGTAGTTATAAATAACGACGGAAAATAACGGATTAACGACGGAAAATTCCGTCGCTAATCGGCTTTTTTTTTTGTAGTGTTAAGATTTATTTAAATCTATATATGAATTTTTTTTATATTTATTGAGAAATATATAAGATAATAAAATAAAATAAAATAAACGTCTAGAATCTGCTTAGGTCCCGTCTAGGCTGTCCAAGCGCTAGGCCCCTCTCGACCACCTGACTAGTGCCTAACGCCTTCTGCAATCTTGGTTATGATAATAATTTTGGTGATTTGGATTCATAACTTAAAATGAAGAAGAAATGTGATATTGAGAATTTGATAAAATAAAATATATGTGAAAAAGAGAGTTTAGTTGTTTGTAAAAATATACCTATATTAATTTCTATTTATAGAGGAAAAAAAAATATGAATTTTGATATAAATATATAAAATATTTAAATTTTAAATTAATACATATAAAATGATGTGACACCCAATCAAAGGATGCCACGTGTGCACAATTTTTGGTCTTGCCTCAAGGGCGGCTGCCTGCCTCAAGTCACCAAAACTCATGAGTTTGTTTTTTTTTTTTTATTAATGTTTTTGTCTTTTATGGCGATATCCATTTGAATGTCACTAATATGTATAATCTAATAGATCTAACTTTGTCAGACCAAGTTTACATGTTATTATACAGAAACAAAGTTATTTTCAAGCTACCTGTCATTAGTTTTCTAAGTGATAGCACAAATTAAAATCCTACTAATATATGATATTTGGTTTTATATTTTATTTACTCTAAGCACCCGTATATAATCATTATGTGTGTGTTTTTTTTACTACAATGTAATATTTTCTTTTATATTTTTATTGTTGAAAAATAAACGTATAATGATAATATTATTATCATACACATGCAAAAAAATAAACATCATTTTGTACACGAGGCCCCATACTGTAATTTTTGTATGTGTAATAAATTTATCAACACTGCAATAATATCTCAAATCACAGCAAAATTAACGTTTTTTTTTGGAAGGAATAATTTGACAACATTTAGTCCCTTTGGAATTTTGAACATACATATAAAAAATTCAGTTTTATGAAAAAAAAACATATTCTTATCTCTCTCAGCTAGCTGATGACTATTTTCTGTTTCGAGCTTGTTAATAGGGATCAATGGCGATTAGCCGATTACGGGCTCTGTTCAATCAACACCACATCGATGGAGAAAGAGGAGTCGTTCGAGTAACTGTCATCTCCGGTATGCAGATCGTATTATATTTTCCATCTATTTATTCTTTATTTATTTATGTTCGATTATGATTTTTCCGATGGCTTTGCCCACATACCGAACTCCCATTGTTTCACTCACAATACGATTTCTTCTCCATTCGATGCTATATGTTAGAAAATTTATGCTATATTTTAGGTTCGGTTCAGAAGGAAATTTGTGAAGAAGATGGAACATGAAAATACCCATTTAAGTCGCACAGAGCATAGCTTTAGTAATCCATTATGATTCATGTGGTTGATGATGGACTTATGGTGAAATTGTGACATGAATTTTGGTTAGTAAAGGGATTTGGGAAATTGTTTATTCTGAGTATTAGATAGAATCTTGAAGCACAGGCACTAGTAAGTAGTATCAGTAGTTCACTAAAAAAAATAGTATCACTATCAGTAGACATAAAGATTTAAATTATGATTGTATATATATGTAGAATGGCCGAATCATTGCCCCGTTGGTAGCTGTGAATTTGGCTTTGAATCGGCAATGTCGATCAATGGACGGAAACCATGCTCAAGGCTGGCACGCCAGATTTTCTCAATATCGAAAATCATATTTCCACACTCATGGACATCCCATCCTTCCATAGCATGTAGTATTCCGGCTATACGCCACGCGCTGATCACCCGTCTTGGCAACCAATTCTGTGATAAAAAAATGAAAAAGGAAAAATGATGAGAACTTTTGCATTTAGGTGTTGTTCAACTCCAGTAGAAACTAATTAATAGAGAGCTTGGTTTAATGCCTAACCTCACAAGCGTCGACATTTTCTAGATGCTTGGGAGCCAGCATTGCTGGTGTGCTGTTGTAGAAGCAGTCTTTGCGCATTTTCTTTGGAGGAAAATGTGAAAGGGGAATGAATATTGTTCCTTTGGATGCCTTTAGCTGTTCGTCTTCACTTACTCCGTCTCCCACTAACCATGTCTGTGAAAATGACAATTGTATTAGCACGAGCCTGAGCGTCACGAGTTTATGTATGCACGCATTACTTTCATTACAACTACCTTTGAAGCATTGTGCTTAGAAAGGATCAAATTGTTTCCAGCTTCTTTGGTAAGTTTTAGTTTTAGTTTTTTGTAGTCATCCTCCAGTATTGTATGCACCTGTTGAAATTTAAGGCATATGATGCCAATTAATTGAGAAGTGTTTAATCCATCCATGCATCCTCTCAATTATGCTATGATGAAATTTCTATGGGGCAACAGATTTTTCCATACCTGGATCCCTCCTTGGCATAAAGCAAGGGCAACGGAGTAGGCAACCTTTGATAGTTTGCCTCGAAGGATGACCTGAGCTGTTCCTTTCGGAACGCTATTCAGGACAATGGCAACAGCTAAACTACTCCCATCTACCAGCTTTACTTTTAGCTGAGGATGCCTTCTAATGAACAGCTCACCATGTTTATTCAGCCCTTCTTCCTGCATATATCACATGAATAATTGATGAGTCTTTGATACAAAAAGTATCTAGTTGTGGCTAGCTCTGTTAAGTTACTTGCCTGATTCAATAGGCCAAGGCTCAACACTCGAACACCCTTCGACTCAGCTTCTAATACGCTATCCTCAATCATACTATTTATTGCTTCTCTCTGCCATTGCATGTAGTACTGCAGGGACATGAAATGAATATCAGAAATTTATAAACTTCGTCATTTTATATTACAACATGCTGATGTTGGGAATCAGTTGCAATCTTTACTTGAATGGTGTATTTTGGAATTGCCCATGTTTGCAGATTTAGGTGTTTGAAGACATTCCTCTCAACAGTGAATGTGCGGCCATAAATCCAAGTGAGCATCATGGACCAGAGAGTAACGGGCCACATTAACCATAAGTACCACTTGAATTTCTGAGGTTGAGATGCTAAGTGTGCAAATCCTAGGCGGAGATGATATATGGATTCTGGTGTTGTGAGATGAGTCAGATGCACCACATCAGGTGCTTCCTCCTTCCTAAGGAGTGACCTTTCATATAATGAGTCCGAAGATTTGTCCATGGTACCATAGATATAGTCATAAAATGGCATGAAAAGTGAGTAGTTGGTTCGGAATTGGGTGTGATGCAGCGAGTGGTACCTGCATGTTTCACCGAATATGCAGTAAGTTAAGAAGTTCCAGCACATACTGAGCAAATAATTACATCTGAAGGTGTTGGAACAGGTTAAGTTTTTACTTAAAGCCAGTAACATGTTTACCTTATCCCTGCATTAGAAGATTGAAATTGCTAAGTTATGGAAAAATCTCAATAGTTAAATTTCTGTTCTGTTTGATTTTATTTATTGACTGCTCATAGGATCTAAGATAATTTTATATGCACATTTGTAAAAGCTCCACATTGGTCTTTTATGCATGAAGCACAATTTCTTACTAGATATGCCTGGAATCTCTAAATACGTATTCAATATCACAAAGGTGGAATTATATGTATGTTTTAATGGACCAAGATGAGACTGAAACATGAAATAATATAATCTGTCTTGAAAAATAACAAGGGCAAAAAGGTACTCCCTTCATTTCTGAATAAGTGTCTAGACCTTCTAGCACTGTAATTTTATTTCAAAAAAAGTGTCATTCGACATAATCGAGGTAAAAAATTCACATTTTTCTCACATTTTCCCTCATTTAATGCATTCAAACATTCCTACTTAACTCATTTAATGTATTCACATAAGGGTGTGTTATGGAATTTAATTACTTTATTAATATGTGTGCATTTATCAAGAATGACACTTATTTAGGGGAGGGAGTATCACTTTGTTAACTGTAACTAACAAAGAATATAACTGGTCTCTAAATTGGAAGCAAGAAAATAAATGTGATCATCTTTACACCATGAATGAATTGTGTTCATATACCAAAATAATTATGTCCTGTGCAGAGGGTAGTTGCGTTTGGTCATTTTCTGGTCTTGGCAGAATAATGGGACATAGCATAACAGTAGGGGACCAAGAGACATAAGTCTAGGTCAATCTATATTCTCAGCCAAAACTATCTAATTCCACTTAACAACTAACTGCATGGAGACTGCTGATTATTTCGTGGAATAAGTTGAGAAAATGAGAGTTGGATACTTACGAAGGCGTGTAGATGAGGTACTTGAGGGGGGGAAATATCGAGAAGATCCGTTTTGGGATGCACTCGAAGTTGCAGTGGCCCATGTTGTTCATGAAGTCGACATAAGTTAGATAAACAACAATGGAGAGGATGGAGGCATTCTTCATGTAAATAGTTGCATAGAATGGCATTGAGAACAGAATGAAGTATGCAATGTGCTCTGCGAAGGGGTGAATTACAGCTACAGCAACAATATAATGGAGTTGTTCAGTGAGGGTTAGAATATGGTGATAGCATGTTTTAACTGCTTATTAATAGTATATGTGTTGAAACAAAATTTAACTATCTTCAATTATTGGGAGGCACTACTAGAGGGTGGGAATTGGTGGGGGTTGGGAGGGGGACGTATGTGAATAAATTATCGAGTCATTTTATGGCTAACTTTTATAATTTAATTAAGAAAATGACAAATTAAATTTTGATACCTACATTTTTTTGTTCTTTTTTAAAATCAACCACTTCTAAATTTTTTTTGGCAAATTAAATCTAACATTTAATCAATTTTACGGCCCGAAAATTGTAAATAATTGTTTGTATTTTAAGATTTCTTGATTTTTACGTGGTTGGGGAAATAGAAATATGAAAATACAATAAATCCCTTATGATTTTCGGGCTATAAAATTGATCAAATGTTAGATATAATATGCAATTTTTTTTTTACAAAAAAGTTGGTACTGTTAATTGCTTAAAAAGTGTGCTATTTTTGAAAAAATGATCCCAAAATGTAGGTATCAAAGTGTACTTTACCCGAAAAGGATGTATTTAGACAACATATAAGATGAATGAAACACTAATTTGAGTAGAGGATCTAAGATTAAGATTCTTAGTCTGAACTCCGAACATTTATTTTTTTCCTTTTTAGATATTGAAGCATTTAATTTGTTGAAAACTAGAAATAGAATTGATGATGTGTGATTAATTTCTTACATGTGATAGGCTCAGTGACGATGGAGGAGTGGTGGTGGGAATGGTAGCGGGTGTAAAGGAAGTGGTGGTGCAATGCCCTGTGCAGCCAGTAGTAGAGGAACTCCACTGGACCAGCATGAACCAGAAATGTCCAGATCACCCCATCTGTTCTCCACCATGGTAGATATTGAGCTCCCTTAAAAAATATCGTTGTCGAGTATATCAAAATCCCACTCAGTATAATTTGGTCATCCCTGCAGTTAATCACTTTCATAAATAAATTTTATTAAATCCAAATCCAAATCCAAATGAAATATGGGAACATTAATTACCAGTTTCTCTCTCTATCAAGTTGCTCGAACTCGATGCTCTTGTCAACTATCCTGTTATTCCCTTTGGCAGTTCGATAGCGGGAGAGTGAAATCCACAGTTGATTGTGCACCATTCTCCACACCAACAAAGGTAATATCAGAACATTTGAAAGCTCTCTCTCATTTTCATCTTTCACAATGTAGGAGCATACTGAATGTGTCACCCAGGGAGCCAATACCACGTACTGCATCAAAACTTGAGAATGTGAGCATTAAATAACCAAGAAAAGAAAATGCAGAAACCCAAATCTCATTGGAGTTCTAAAAAGTATCTCTGTCTAGTCCTCTTTTATATATGGCTTTTGATTTTGTCTTCTGCATATGCTATTTTTCACAGTGATGATGACCTTCATAGCAAGATAAAAATATTGCTTCATGCTAGGAGGGAGGATGCATGCCAAGCGTTTTACATGACACACAATGTTCAAAAGAAGCTTTGCAAACGTGGAAATCGGAAGGTAACAACACATTCTCTATCTTTTTTATGAGTGCAGAAAAGGGATCGATGAGAAAAAGAAATGGAAGAGGAAGAGAAGAAAACTAAACCACCTTGTAGCTTCCAAGCCATGTCCATGGCCACTCAGTGAGAATCCCTGGTTTAGTAGCCATTTTTCTTCAGCAACTGGTCAGCTCTCTTTCCCAACTTAGAGTTTGATATAATGATCGTTGCATTTATATAGCGTAGAAATAGGTACAAGAGCGGGGTTTACCTAGAGTTATTACACCCTTGCTCTCGGATAGTGCTCGTGGGTTATCTTATAAAAAAAAAATAAAGAAAAGAAACAGTGCTGCTAAAAATTATGTTAGTATCATCTTATTATTTAATCTATATGCTGTACCTACCTGGCATAGGCAGCTGTCTAATGATATCAGTTTTGCCCAAAATTTTAATGCAGTCGGACTAAATTTTGGTGATGTATTATTTTTGATTGTGCCTTGTTGTTTAGTTGATTATGGTGCATTTATTAGTTTCACCAGCCAATGTTGATGGGGTCGGTTTACAGTTGTGGTTGATCATTCACATCGATCCCTTGCACTGCTACACCTCTCCAATTTTACTTGAGGTAAAACCCATAATACCCAATGAACAGCTGCCTGCACTTCTCCTACTTCAATGTTTCTAAAATTATTTTTCTAAATATTTTGAAAATAGATTCATGTATTGATGTATGTTCCTCATGTAGTTATGTATGTGATGTTGAGTTGATGCTAACATTTGGGTTGTGTGCCATATGTTATATTAAATATTAGAGTTGGTCTCTTAACTACATGTATTTGATGTTGAGTTATGCTAACATTTGGTTTGTGTGTCATGCGTTATGGTCTCTTATCAGACATGGTGCACGCCATTGCTTTTGGTGAGGCAGGCGCGTAAGCATCACGCACACGTCTTTTCTATTTTTCCTGATTTTCTATTTTTCTTTTTTCCTTTTTCACCAAAAATCATACGTCTTTTGAGGTAAAATTAGTTTATTTAATTTGATGACTCGTGTTGTGCACTTGTCCGACACTAACGCATGGGCTCGTGCACTGCGCTTGATCATTGATTTTTTGAATTAAATATATACCCTAAAATAAATTAGGGAACCCTAAAATGAAAGTGAATTAATTTTTTTTATTCAACGACTCACGTAGTGCACTCGCCTGACGCTAACGCGTGAGCTCGTGCATTGCGTTTAATAATTAAATTTTTTGAATTAAATATAAACCCTAAAAAAACATAAAAACCCATAACATCCCCTCCAAAAAAAAAATCCTAAAAACCCTAAAAATATACTAAACCATAAAAAAAACCCCAAAAATCCTAAAATAATTTGAAAAAACACTATATAAACCCTAAAAAAACCCCTAAGCTCTAAACATTGATTGGGATGGAATAAATCATAATTTGAATTAAAGAAATTCGTATACGACAAGTTACATGCTTAATATTTTTTATGGCTAAGGGTGATACTTTTTGTACTTCAGATTGATGATTTTTAGTATTAAGAATGATACTATTTTTTGGCGATTTTTTTTTAATTTTTCTTTTACTTAAGGTAAAACCCCAAATACCCTGTGAACAACTGTCTACACTTCTCCTACATAGGGCTGTCAAAAAATACCGTCCATACCGTATCAAAAAAATATTGAAGATATCGATATTTACGGTATACCGGTCACCGAAATTTTACGATAAGGTAACAGTATAAATTTTCAAAAATTTAAGGTATGAATTAAATTATATAATGCATAATAATTTTTTATTCTTCTTCAATTTTTAAAACTAAAAGTTAACAAGAATGATTGAAATGATTAAAAAAAAAGAGATATATTATATAAAAATACAATACTTAGTTTGTTCATAGTAAAACTTCATAAACATATAATATTTAATATAATTTAATAATTAAATTATAATTAAAAATCAAACAATGTGAAATCAAATGTAATAAATAATAATTATATTATTTTTCAATCATTAAACTAAGAGTTATGATGAATGGTCTAAACATTTTTAAAAAATGAGATATACTATTTAATAATATAATATTTAGACCTTAGTTGTTTATTATGAAAGTTTTGAAAATTATTAAATTTCTTATAATTTAATACTCAATTTGTAGCTACAAATTGATCAATTTAAAATCAAATGTTATTGATAATCTTTTATTCTTTTTTAAACTTTAGACTAAAATTTATTTGGAATAATAAAAGAAAAATATAATAAAATGAGATATTATATACAATATTATAATACTCAGTATATTCATCATAAAAGTGTAAGAAAATATTATATTTCATATAATTTAATACAAAACTCATAACTAAAAATTGAACAATTTGAAATCAAATGTAATAAATAATAATATGTTATATTATTTTTTAATATTTATATTAAAAGTTATGATGAATTGTCGAAAAAATTAAAATAAAATGAAATATGCTATACAATGCTATAATACTTAGTACATTCAGTATAAACGTTTAAGAAAATATTATATTTGTTGAGATGTTGGAGACTTGAAGTTTCAAGAATTATTTTGGATTTTAAGATGTTGGAATTACATGTTTATATTTTTAATATTTGATGGGACTTGAGATTATGCTTCTAAGAATTGTGTGTTTGATATTTGTTAAGATTTTAACATAGTTGCATTTTTTTTTCAATTTTATTGCGTTGAAGTTTGATTGTTGATTTGATGTGTTGGTATTTAATTATTATTAGGGATATTTGATGTCGTTGTTGTTATTATTATTATTATTATTATTATTATTATTATTATTATTATTATTATTATTATTATGCATGTATTTTTTTACTAAATATTTTTTAGTATAATGATAATTTCGGTATACCGTGAAATATCGGTATGGTACGGATTAAAATATCAGTACAGTAAGATATATTGAACTAAAGTACGGTAAGGTATACTAAAATATAGGTATAGTAAATGTATGCATTATGTGTCATATCGAACTTAAGGTATACGAACTAAGATATATACTAGAGATAAAGATACAGCAACAATATGATTTTTATCATACCGTAAAGTATGACAAAAAAGTAAGGTACGTCATACATTGACACCCCTACTCCTACTTCAATGTTTCTAAAATTATTTTTATAAATATTTTGAAAATAGATGCATATATTGATGTATGTTCCTCATGTAGTTCTTATGTATTTGATGTTGAGTTGATGCTAACATTTGGGTTGTGTCCCATGTGCTATATTAAATATTAAAATAAAAAAGATATTGATTCATGATCAAATTGTAATTTTTAGGGGTCAATATTCGGTCTATTTCGGTTCAAAAATTATAAAATCAAATAGACTAAATTAGGAAATATTTAGGACCGAAGCAAACCGAATTAAGAGTGGAATCTAACCAGACCGAACTGAATTTCTTCTGTTCGGTTTGATTCGGTCTAGTCCAGTCTGATTTTTCTATTTTTTTTTATTTTTTATTTTAAATTGCTTGACTAACGGTGAAAATAATAGTTTAAATAATAAATAAATTCCACAAATCTATAATTGATATCATAAATAAATGTGTATAACTAATATAAAAAATTAAACCAACAAATAACAATGCAAACATCCGAAGTATCTAATAAATAACAATTAAAAAAAATAAAACATTAATAATAATTATAAAAACCCGGTCTATTTGGTTTGTTTTGTCCGTTTTCTATCGGACTGGACATGACCGAGAATCGAAATTTTATTAAAAAAAGAACCGAACCGGACCAAAAATGCGAAAGAACTGAGCCCAATGGACTGAATTTTGTTCGGTTCAACTTTTGGTTTTTTCGATTTTTTGCTCACCCTTATTAATTCGGAACCGATCCCTTGCACTACTACACCACTCCAATTTTACTTAAGGTACAACCCATAATACCCAATGAACAGTTGCCTGCACTTCTCCTACTTCAATGTTTCTAAAATTATTTTGTAAATATTTTGAAAAAATAGATGCATATATTGATGCATGTTCCTCATGTAGTTATTATGTATTTGATGTCGAGTTGATGCTAACATTTGGGTTGTATGCCATATGTTATATTAGACATTAAAATAAAAAAATTTTGATTAATGATCGAACCGTAATTTTTGTGCAAAACCGTGGATTCGAACACTGCGCTCGGGCTGGGCGGCGGAGGCGGGCTGGCCGGTTGGAACCGTGGCGTCCGGCGCGGGAGGGAGAGGGAGTCGACGTGGGGGGAGCGGCGTACACGGTCGGCGGGGGAGGGGGGGGGATCGGCGCCGGAAATTGCTAAATTAGGGTTTAGGGTGAATTGGGGGAGAAAAATAGGGAAGAAGGGGGGTTCCGCGCCCGAATATTACGAAATCGGGCGACAGAATTGGTGACGGACCATTCCATCGCCCGATATTATTAAATTAAATTTTAAAATAAAAACAAATAAGGAGACGAAATAGTTCTGTCGCCTTATTTTTCTGAAATTAAAAATTAAAAAATAAAAAAAAAGCGACGGAATACGTTCGTCCCCTTATGTGGTGACAGTGGTTCCGTCGCTAATTCCGTCGTCCCTGTTGGCGACAGACAATTCCGTCGTCTTTCCGTTGCCCATGTTGAGAGAATGTGTTCCGTCACCATTTCATGGTTTTCTTGTAGTGTGACGAGTGGATTCGAACACTGCGCTCGACAGTTAATTTTTTTCAAAATATATATAACACCTAATTGAGATTAATAAACCTTAAAAAAAGACCTTAAAACACACAAAATAAACTCCTAAAATTTTTTAAAAATTCTAAAAATACTAAAAAAATCCTAAAAATTCACAAACCCTAAAAAATCATAAACTCCTAAACTTTAAACATTAATTCGAATGAAACAAATCACAATTTGAACTAATTAAATTTGTATAAAATAAGTAGGAGACTTGTTACTTTTTAAGGATACACATGATATTTTTTTTAAAAAATTTTGAGTGATACTTTTTAGTGTTACAGTTGATATTAATTTTGACATTTTTTTTTGTTCATTGATCCCGACCCGCATGATGAATATATAGGCGTGTATTGGGCCTTTGGTGATGCAGGGGAGAATTATTATTATTGAATTGATTGCTAGGTAGAGACACATTCATTCCCGTAGATATTTCATTCCCTCTCAGGAAATATCATTTCCTCTCGTAGAAATTTCCTTAATTACCTCCTGCAAAAATTCACTTCCCTCTCCCACAAATTTTCTTGCATCTTGGTATATATACGAAACAAAATTCATCTGTATAATAAGGTGTTGCCAAAAATTCATTTCCTCACGTGTTTTTAAATATTCAGACAAATTGAGATAGGTGAAAAAGTAAAAGGATATTGAAAACCAACGAGGTAAGAAATTTTTTTCTTTGAGAGAGATGATGTTCACTGATGTAGGCCAATTAAGTTGAGGTGTTTGTTGAAAAATAGGATTTAATAAAGTGAGTGTGACTCATTTTATCCGATTTTTCGTGACCGGGATATTTAATTTTGGAGGAATTAAATACCGTACGATTGATCTATGTCGTGAGTAGATAATCGTAGTATTTTTATTTGCTCAAATCCGATTTTCGGTGAGTGAGAAATAAATGGTTAAAGTTGGTCACACGATTGGGCATTTATGGTGTGTGGGATAATGTGTTTAAGACACATTAAATAATCCCACATTGATTTCTTAATCAAATTAAGAAGTGTATTTAAGTGTATTAACACTTAAGTGAAGTAATTAAGTGCACAAGGATGTGGGCCATGAGCCCACACGCGCGCGCCCGCCCGTGCCCGTGCCCCGTGCCCGTGCCCTTGCTCGTCTCGTCTCGACTCGACTCGACTCGTCCTCGTCCTCGTCCTTGGACTTGGATCTTGGCAATTGGACTTTGGGCGTACATGGGCTTCCGGGGCTTAGCCTCGTCCTCGTCCTCGGACTTGGATCTTGGCAATTGGACTTTGGGCGTACGTGGGCTTCCGGGGCTTAGCCGTATCAGTTTTACGGTACAGAAACGGTCGGGGCGTGGAGCGGGTCGGCGGATCGGCTATCCGGGTCCGGGACGTGTGTGCACATGGTGCTTGTCCAGCTTGAAGGTATAACTATGTAACTCCCATGAGTTAAGACAACCGCCAAACCGTGAGCAGTAGCCGGGGCGTATTTGTCTTGCGGAGAGAGGTCCCCTCGACTCGGCTTGCCGGAATCTGCACATCGGTTCCTATCTTCTTGCTTTGTTTAATTTCAATTTTTATTGTAATTGTTATTCCTCTATTCCTCTACCTTCTTGTTGTACTTCAGTTGTAATTCAATTCCAGTGAAGTGTAAAACAGTAATCAACAATCGCAAGACAAATACCTAAGACTAAAATTAATCAACTACCTTTGCTGGAATGACGTCTTCATCCAACACCGTTGCTCCAAGGACCATTCCCCATGGCCAAGCCGAGAAGCCGGAAAAGTTCTCCGGGTTGGACTTCAAGAGGTGGCAGCAGAAGATGCTCTTCTACCTAACCACTCTCGGAGTTGCTGGATACATCAAAGAGGAGGCTCCTGTGGTCGAAGAAAATGAGCCGGACGTCAACAAACGAACGGCGTACGATCAGTGGATCAATGGTGATTTTCTTTGTAAAAATTATATTCTTAATGGCTTAGTAGATAGTTTATATTCTGTATACGGAAATGTAACTAGTGCTAAGGAACTGTGGGAAGCTCTAGAAAAAAAGTACAAAACTGAGGATGCCGGAACTAAGAAGTTCGTGGTGGCAAAGTTCCTCGATTATAAAATGGTGGACACCCGGTCAGTAATGGACCAAGTGCAAGAGCTTCAACTCATTGTGCACGACGTTCATGCTGAAGGGATGGTTCTTCCCGACTCTTTCACCGTTGCTGCGGTGATTGAGAAGTTGCCACCGTGTTGGAAAGATTTCAAGAGCTATCTCAAACACAAACGAAAGGAGATGACTCTTGAAGATCTTGTGGTTAAGCTTCGAATTGAAGCCGATAACCGAAAGGCGGATCCGAGACCACGAGTCCCGATCGAGGCCAAGGCTAACTTGATGGAACGTGGTGGACCATCAAATAGCAACAAAAGGAAGCGCCCGGGTCAAGTTGACAAAGGGAAGAAGCCGATGACGAAGTTCAACGGAAATTGCTTCAATTATGATAAGTCGGGGCATATGTCCAAACATTGCACGGCTCCAAAGAAGAAACGTACTAACTATGGTGCGCATTTGGCGGAACATAACAACAAAGGCAAAGGCAAGGCCCGTCAAGATGATTGGGATGATGATGATTTGGCTGCCGTTGTGTTCGAGGCCAATCACGTGGACAACCCGAGAGAGTGGTTCGTCGACACCGGGGCTACTTGTGACGTTTGCTCGGACAAGAGCTCGTTTGCTACCTACAAAGCTGTTGAAGGTAGAAAGTTGCACATAGGGAACCAAGCCTCGTCTGAAGTGGTTGGTGTGGGCAACGTGGTTTTGAAGCTGACTTCAGGCCAAGAGCTGACTTTGAAGGATGTGCTGCATGTTCCGGACATCCGCAAGAATCTAGTTTCAGGCTCACTGTTAGTCAATCATGGTTTTAGACTAGTGTTTGAGTCTGAAAAGTTTATTTTAAGCAAGTACAGAAGGTTCCTTGGTCGGGGCTATCTCGCCAATGGACTTTTCAAAATGAATGTAATGGCTATGCGCCGTGTTGCAAAAGAAAATGCTAATACAGTTGATTCTTCTATTTACTTGCTTGTTGAGTGCTCGGATTTATGGCATTGTAGATTAGGACACATTAATCTAAATGCTATAAAACGCTTAGTAAATTTAGATTTGCTAAAAGTGAACCAATTTAATACACAAAACAAATGTGAAGTTTGTGTCGAAGCTAAATTGGCCAAGTTACCATTTCAATCGGTTGAACGGAGCACTAAACCTCTAGAATTAATTCACACAGACGTGTGTGACTTAAAGTTTGTGCAAACTAGAGGCGGTAAAAAGTACTTTATTACTTTTATTGACGATTGCACAAAATATTGTTATCTTTATCTTTTAAGAAGTAAAGATGAGGCGATTGAAGCTTTTAAAAACTTCAAAAATGAAGCTGAAAATCAACTAAGCTGTCGAATTAAAGCAATTCGAAGTGATAGAGGTGGAGAGTATGTTGCCCCGTTTGAAGAGTTATGCGCAGAGGCGGGTATAATTCATCAAACTACGGCTCCGTATTCACCACAGTCTAATGGTGTTGCTGAACGCAAAAACCGAACTCTTAAGGAGATGATGAATGCTTTGTTGATAAGTTCAGGATTACCACAGAACTTGTTGGGGGAAGCTGTGTTGACAGCCAACTATATCCTGAACAAAATTCTACTCAAAGGTAAGGATGTGACGCCTTACGAGTTGTGGAAAGGACGCACGCCATCTTATAAATACCTCAAAGTGTGGGGGTGTTTGGCTAAGGTTGAAGTACCACTTCCTAAACAAGTTAGAATCGGCCCTAAAACGGTTGATTGTATCTTTATTGGGTATGCACTTAATAGTAGTGCATATCATTTTCTTATTCATAAATCGGAGATTCCCGAGTTGACTGAAGGAACGATGATGGAATCGAGGAATGCTATATTCTTCGAGAATGTCTATCCTTGTAAGAATAAGGATAGGACAAAAGGTAGTTCTGAGAAACGAACTACTGAAGCTACTACTAGTTCTGATCATGTGGATGAAGAACCGAGACGTAGCAAGCGAGCTAGGACGGCTAAGACCTTTGGTCCGGATTTCATCATCTATATGCTAGATGATGAGTCAAAGTCTTTGAAAGAAGCTCTATCTAGTCCAGATGCTGCGTTCTGGAAAGAAGCTATCAACAGTGAAATTGATTCCATCATGCAAAATCACACTTGGGAGTTGACAGATCTCCCAAGTGGGTGTAAGCCGTAGGATGCAAATGGATCCTAAAATGAAAATATAAGACAGATGGTTCTGTTGACAAGTATAAAGCTCGTTTGGTTGCCAAAGGCTTTAAACAAAAAGAGGGGTATGATTTCTTCGATACCTACTCACGATTACATGTATTCAGGTGCTTTTAGCGATTGCTGCTTTGCACAATCTTGAAATTCATCAGATGGATGTAAAAAACTGTGTTTCTGAATGGTGAGTTGGAGGATGAAATATACATGGAACAACCTGGAGGGTTTGTTGCACCAGGGCAAGAACGAAAGGTGTGTAAGCTTGTTAGATCGTTGTACGGTCTGAAACAAGCACCTATTCAGTGGCACCTGAAGTTTGATAACGTGATGTTATCAAATGGTTTCAAAATCAATGAGTGTGATAAATGTGTGTATATAAAGAGCAGTTCTAATGGCTATGTTATAGTCTGTCTTTATGTAGACGACATGTTAATCATAGGCAGTGGACACCAAGTGATTGTTGAAACGAAACAAATGTTGAAACGAAATTTCGACATGAAAGATATGGGCTTAGCCGATGTGATTCTAGGGATCAAGATAGTACGGACAAGTGGTGGAATTGTCTTAACACAATCTCATTACATAGAGAAAGTGCTTAAGAAATTCAACGCTTTTGATAGTCCGCCGGCTAAGACCCCGTTGGAACTCAATGTACACTTGAGCAAAAATCGAGGAGAACCGGTAGCTCAAGAAGAGTATGCAAGGGTCATTGGGAGTT
This sequence comes from Perilla frutescens, assembly GCA_026008535.1. Lineage (NCBI taxonomy): Eukaryota > Viridiplantae > Streptophyta > Magnoliopsida > Lamiales > Lamiaceae > Perilla > Perilla frutescens. The sequence continues at coordinate 40,832,630 of BRKX01000012.1, forward strand.
TGATGTACATCACTAACTGCACTAGACCTGATCTTGCATGTTCTGTGAACAAATTGAGTCAGTACACGAGCAATCCAAGCAAAGAACATTGGAAAGCTCTAGTACGAGTTCTAAGATACTTGAAGTATACTTTGAACTTCGGGCTGCAGTATACAAGGTTTCCTCCTGTACTTGAAGGGTACAGTGATGCGAATTGGATATCAGACACAAAAGACTCATTTTCGACTAGTGGATTTGTTTTCACTATCGGAGGTGGAGCAGTGTCGTAGAAATCCACGAAACAGACTTGTATAGCCCGTTCTACCATGGAATCTGAGTTTATCGCTTTGGATAAAGCGTGTGAAGAAGCAGAATGGCTTCACAACTTTCTAGAAGACATTCCATGCTGGAAAAAACCAGTGTCGTCAGTGATGATTCACTGTGATAGTCAAGCGGCTATCGGAAGGGCACACAATGCTATGTACAATGGTAAGTCTCGACACATACGTCGGAGGCATAATACTGTGAGGTATATGATCTCAAGTGGGATTATCTCAGTTGACTATGTGAAGTCAATAGATAATCTAACAGATCCGCTAATCAAAGGGTTAAACCGAGATCAAATGGCTAAGTTGCTAGAGGGAATGGGTTTGAAATCCATACTCTAAGAGTGCTTGTAGTGGTAACCCAACCATGATGACTGGAGATCCCAAGAACTTGGTTCAATGAGAAAACTAAGCTACAAACATTCGGTTTGGTAGCACTTGGAAAATTATAAGTGTACATTTCCCTGTGAGCAAACCAAGTGCACACATGTCAATGTGGTGAGGATAAGTCCTATGACTTTTAATGATTCCTAAACCTAATAAGGTTGAGTATGGCAGGATACTCAGAAGAGGAGATCACCTATATAAGTGAGAAGTGGGGCCGCTTCTAAAGAGATACTTATGAACTCAAAGAGGTTGTCCATGGCCGGAAAAGGACACAAACGTGAGAACTGATAATGTTTGATATACAGCTGTTTTCAATACTATTGTCTCGGTATACACTAAGGATGTATAGTTCAAGGCATCATGTCTACTAAACAACCGGTATACTCGATAGTGTTGAAATATGGAAGGTTCAAAGTCACAAGCTACCTATCCTGGTGCAGTTGTGTTTCTAAGAGAACTGGACTGCTTGTCTGCATACATGCATGCACTATTTCCACTCATGTGGGGGATTGTTGGAAAATAGGATTTAATAAAGTGAGTGTGACTCATTTTATCCGATTTTTCATGACCGGGATATTTAATTTTGGAGGAATTAAATACCGTACGATTGATCTATCTCGTGAGTAGATAATCGTAGTATTTTTATTTGCTCAAATCCGATTTTCGGTGAGTAAGAAATAAATGGTTAAAGTTGGTCACACGATTGGGCATTTATGGTGTGTGGTATAATGTGTTTAAGACACATTAAATAATTCCACATTGATTTCTTAATCAAATTAAGAAGTGTATTTAAGTGTATTAACACTTAAGTGAAGTAATTAAGTGCACAAGGATGTGGGCCATGAGCCCACACGCGCACACACGCGCTCGCCTGCCCGTGCCCGTGCCCGGTGCCCGTGCCCTTGCCCTTGCCCTTGCTCGGCTCGTCTCGACTCGTCCTCGTCCTCGAACTTGGATCTTGGCAATTGGACTTTGGGTGGACTTTGGGCGTACGTGGGCGTACGGGACTTAGCCGTATCAGTTTTACGGTACAGAAACGGTCGGGGCGTGGAGCGGGTCGGCGGATCGGCTATCCGGGTCCGGGACGTGTGTGCACATGGTGCTTGTCCAACTTGAAGGTGTAACTGTGAGCTGGTGGAGCCTCAGGTAACTGCCATCTGGAGTTAGTGGGCTGGACAGTAACCGTAAGTAACTTCTGTCGGGAGTCAAAGTCTGCAGCTGCCTTTGGACACGTGTTGGGATCCGAGCCGACAAGGGACACCTGTCGGGATCTGCAGAAGGTAACTCCTGGAGGGCTTAATGGCAGAGCTATAACTCCAGGGGGGTTACAACACCAGGTTTGAATGCCCTCAAACCCTAGCTGTCCCCTGCAGTGGAGATGTGCCTATAAATAGGACATCCTGCATGGATCCAAATGCTACATTCTGCATAATCGATCACACCTTCATATTGTTGCATACGAATCCTTTCGAGTCAAAGCTCCCAGTTTTCGACATTGTCTAGTTCGCCGGAACCTTGCCGGATTTGTGGTGCTACTGCCGGAAGGACGAAGCCGTTTCATCTTTGAAAGACAACCGCCAAACCGTGAGCACTAGCCGGGGCGTATTAAGGAGTGGCCTTTCCTATTATTAGCTAGATTTAGGGATTAACAAAAATAGATGAGAATTTATAGAGTTATTAAGGAGTGGCCTTTCCTATTATTCCCAGCCGTTAGTCTATATATGTATTTATCAAATTCATCAGCGTAAACAAATATATAGCAAAATCCATCTTTACCAACTAAAAAGGTTGTTTGTGCTACTTTTTTTTTTAGATGTCGAGGGTAACCCGCAGCCGCTACCGTGGTGCGCACTGGGTAAACCCCGCCCCTGTGTACTAGCCTGCAAACCTACACAGGGGAGGTAAACCACACTTGGCAAGCCAGGTGTGACAGGCTCACACCTAGTGGTGTTGGTGGTGGGTCGAACTTGAGACCTTTGGCCTCAAGAAACACCACTCCACCACTAGGCCATCCCAAGGGGACGTTGTTTGTGCTACTTGTTGCAGTTAATAGTTGCATGTACATGTTTGTGCTTTGTTTTCCTTGTTTTGAAAAGGCTGTTAATTTTAGTTTGATTTTGTAGGAAATTGGACTGAAATGAGGACGAGCTGAAGAAATCTATTTGGAGACAAGTTGGGTCGAGACTGAGCCAAACGAGACAAAGAAAGGCCGAACCGGAGATGGCCGACTAGGTCCCGCACGGACTGTGCAATTGGAATTTGGAATTTTCAATTGCACGGGTTGTGCTAAAGTACCTAAAGAATGCAAAGATTTATAGAAAGTTAGCATTGCCCGTGCTAAAAAGTGTAATTGTTGATTTATTAGCGGGAACCATGCTATTGCATTTTCCAATTGCACGATCCGTACATTCCTCCATCAAGCTGCCCAAAACAAACTGGACCGGTGGTTATAAATCGCCACTTGCTGATTTGAATAACTGTGGTCGACGGTCACAGCTACAAATAGGAACCACAACCTTCTTCCTGACGGTCTAGTTACAATTTGGTCATATAAGAACCATCAAACAGCCGGTTTGACCGGTTCAACCGATTTGTTTTAAACTTTTCTATATAGATGGTTTTACATATTAAGAATCTCCAGAAAAATATGAGATTTCCTAAAAAAACTGAACCAGAACCACCGTAAACCAGCGATTACGGTTTGTTAACCGTTACGGTCGACCACCTTGGGACAGTTCGGTTCCGATTTGTAACCGAAACTGTGGGCACCTCTATTCCTCCGCATAAAAGTTTACACTTTAAATTCCTTCTAGACCCCTTTTTGTTTCAGTTTTCAACCTGGACTCCTCCAACTATATAAAAGGTTCCACAAGCTCCAAAATTACACTTTTACACCTATATCATTGAGAAGAGAGCAAAGAGAAGATCGAGAAGAGAAACTCCTAAAAAATGTTTGATCAAAGATCAAGACAATATTCAACGTCTAGGTTTTATTTTAATTTACGTACTCTTTTCAAACTATGAATTTACTTGGATTTGATTTAGTTATTTGTATTGTTATGAATAGCTAAATTGTTTGTGTTCTAGGATTAGATAGTAATTGATTATGTAGAACAATTGATTTCTTTAATTGAATGTTTATGGTCATATTTTACTCATTTGTTATTGTGCTTAATTCTTTGTCTGAGTGTATTAATTCTTATATTGAAAGATGAGGTTTAATATTAGATTCGGAACATTTGACACTCTAATCAATAAAATCAACATGTTTGAGTTTAATAGTGAGACAATAAATCTATAATAGTTTTAAGAGTTGAATATTACTGATTGAACTGGTATATGGATAAAATGAAATATAAAATTCAAACATGATATGTTATATAAAATTTTGTGCAGGAAGAAATTAGTTATTAATCCCGACATCAGTTTTTGTAAACGAATAATTTAATTGAATAGTTTGGGAGGAAAGGTGAGTGATGAGTGGGTTATGAATTATGATATATGATCATAAATATTTGTTGGGTAGGGCAGGGACATAATTAAGTAATGGTTGCTTTTATTTATATTCTTTTGTGTTATACTATATATATACAGGTGAAGATATCATTAACATTTTGCATTCTCTATATATAATAATTTCATTTATTATAGAAATAAATGAGGGGCATACCTTTCTTCACCGGCTGCAAGTATAAATATTATGTTGACGAACTGACTGTATGTAAAAATATCTTCTCCACCAACTGCAGTAAAATAATGACCAGACATCTATAATTGAAGATATTTTCAGAATATGATATTATTGGTCAAAATCAAATATTGAAAAATATTTTTAATTTAGACGTACATAAAACTTACTAAGTATAACTCAAAAAAGTGGTATGGGCCCCGTCCTGATGGAGATAATCTAGTGGTGGATTGAAATTGCTTGAAGACCAAAAGGGTTCGAATCTCCTCAGTACCACCAGGTTGGGTGTGTGAATAAAAAAAAAAAAAAAAAAAAAAAAAAAAAGTGGTATGCACGCACAAAGAAATACAAATGCTAAGATTTACCTCATTAATTTACTAATCTTTCTTCACAAATTTCTAAGAATAGAATGGTAAAAACCATTTTCACATGAGTTTCGTCAAATAAAAAAAAATGTTGGGAATTTAATTAAACCCCTTTTCCGCCGCATTCCCCACAAAAAAGAAAAAACAAAAAAGAATGAGAAATAGCATCCTCTATTTATTTGCATGAAGGATTAGAGTGCTATCGTGTCACCTTACATTAATGTACATTAAATTCCTCTTTCGACAGCTAATATTCGATGAATTTCACCGCGAAAATGTCAATATATATTAATTAATCATACATTTATTTTTTTAATTTTTGTTAATGACTTACACTTTCTAATTAATAAGATAGACAATGTGTGTTGTGCAGTTGTGCTACATTACTTGCACGAAATATATAACTTTATCTTCTATTTTACATACAACTATATATCCCTGAAATTTGTGGAAAAGTCCAGTGGTATAAATGTGATTTAACATTTATCCCTAAAAAAAAAATAAAAAAAAATAAAGAAATGTATTCTTGAAAACAACACCGCAGACGACAGAATTGAAACAAAGTATTTCTTGTCGTCCTCCCCTCCTGGCCAATTCCATCTCTCTTCTTATTTTATTTTATTTTATTTTATTCCACCGTCAAATGTCTCCTTAAATCATCATGTATATGAAATTCAAATTCATAAATCATAAGTATTTCTTTGTTTATTAGCTTGTTGATGTATTGTTCTTACTTTATCTTAGAGTTGGGTTTCATCTATATATGGTTTATTGTAGTGCTAAAGATCAAGATTTACCTCTTCTTAAGGTAAAATATCCTTGCACTCACACTTATTTTTACTATTATGGATTGATTGTTTTAACTTTATTTAATTGTTAATCGTATTTGGAATTATTATTTAATTAGATTTCCGCCCGTGCATCTTAATATATAAGTGTTACATCTTCGTATTTTATAAATAATTAATATTTTAGATAATATGTATATACATACATATTATATTATAATATAACATATTTCAGATAATTGTATAAATAATTAATAAACTACTACAACCAAAATATTATATTAGAAATTATACAACATTTATTTGTATACAACGTTTGTAGTAACCTTTTAGATTATCACCATCTTTACGAATAAAAACTTTCAAACCATTATGACTTGTGACTCGTGAAACAATTATTTATAACTGACCATAACTAAAAACTTCATAAAAAAATTTGTGAACAAACATTATAACAATAACATAACTTATGTTTCATTTTAAATATTTTTAAATTTGTATTATTTTATATAGATTTGTTTGATTTAACTCTTAAGAAATTGATAATTATGGTTTATATAAAATAAATGTAGTCAAAATAAGGTTAATAAATATACATTGAAACATAAAAAAAATCAATTTAAGAAACTATAATGATACATCTTATGTATCTTCATTTTATTTGTATTAAAACATGGTTGATTACACTTTAGTATCCAACATTGAGCACTTTTATGTTTGTGTTCTAAAATTTCAAAATTTACATATTAATATCGTACGTTTGTACAAATTAATGCTTACAGTGATAGAGCAATTTCATGGATTGACAAACGTTAACATGGACTGCTAAAAATTGTGGAGAGCAACAACAACATCCAATATTTGTACAAATGGAATAAGCTAATATTTAATGTGTAATTTTTTAAAAGCTTTGGAAAAAAGTGTAAAAACTCCAATATTTGAGAGGCCAAAAAATTATTCTAGTTCTATAAGTGTTCATTTGTGCAAACAATATATGTTAACATGTAATTTTTTAAAAGTTTGGGACAAAAGTGTAAAAACATCCAATTTTCGGGTAATTAAGTGTAATGAACACCCTGTAAAATATGTTACCTATAATTGTATATCGATCTAATAACATCAGACTGTAATTTTTCAAAAATAATATAATATAATATATAAATTTATAAATATTAATCTCTGTTTTATTTAGTTATTCATTTAATTAGAATGTTAAATTGTTAAGTCTATCATGTTCAATATAATTAAAAAATATTATAAATGTTATATCTACGTATAAAATATAATAAAACATGCTATGGATTATGATGTTTTACGACATAATACACTTAATTATTTTATTTAACGTATTAAATATATGTTGATGATTATTTGACGTAATAAAATATACCGATGATTATCAATCACTTCTTAATATGCGGAAACTCAAATATTTATTTATTCGTGCAAATAAATTTTGAATGTTATATATATAAGAAAATATGTTATTGAATATAGTACGAATGAATTTTAAAATAAAAAAAAATGTGTGTGACATGTGTGTATGAGAGAGAGAGAGAGAGAGAGAGAGAGAGAGAGAGAGAGAGAGAGAGAGAGAGAGAGAGAGAGAGGGTCTCCATTTTATAGAATTATAGATGTGAACTAATTGAACATTATTAGTTTAATTAAACATTCATAAATGCAAGTATAGACAGCTGCTGTGGAACATAATTTGCTGGGTGAGATCCTCTATTTTAAATTTGGTATTTTAACTCGTATTCCATGTTCAAAATTACTAGTTTAATAATAGATATTACAAAGATAAAAATTAATTATAACATAATCAATCTAATCACATATATCAACAAAAGATTGAAATTTAAAAAATTATAAATTATATTTTTAAAATAATCAACCATAATAATCATTTCCTTCAAAATCAAATATTAAAAAATAATTATAAACCATAATTGGTGGGGTGAACCCTAAAAACTATTATAAAATTTAAGTAAAACATAATAAATTAAAATTGAAGAAAAAATGAAAGAAAAATTTATAAATTTAATGATGAAACACGGATTAAAATGCCAAATTTAGAATAGAGGATCATGCTGAAGGAGAATTACGTTTCTTTAGTTATTGTTTTGAAAAATGACTACTACGCATATATCCATCCATATTGTGTAAATTCAAGTTCAATGTTTATATATATGGAGTCGGATAAATTAATTAATCCAACTGAATTAATGTGGACTCACTGGAAAAATATAATTGAATATTATGTCTGTACTTTATTTTAATAGTTTCATGAGAATTTCCATATATTACGGCATATTTAATTTGATTTTTAGTAATGGTTTAGATATTATTTTATATTGTTATTGGTTGGATCCGTAAAAAGTAATCATGGATCGGTCACACTGCCCATATAAGGATGTGTATTTGCAAGCAAATTAATGTGTGTATGTGTGCCTATATATGTAAGGAATTATTTATGGAATTGGTTGTATATATAGTTATGAAAAATTTAATTAGAGGGTCGACGGCCTTATCATCAAGGTTTGAAGATGTAGCATTAATATGGCCACCATCACATGATCGTAGTTGGTGGAACAATTAATACTTACCAATTTTACTAATAATTAATACTGCACATGTGATTATTATAGAGGCTGCCGTAACGCCCCAATCTGGGAATTGGTCATCCCAACTCAACACATAATAATTTTATTATTTTAAGATACTAACATATTTTTTTCTCTTTCAGTCGTCCAAAGATTGTAATCACAATTCTATATAGATTTTTATACTAATTAAAACTAGGAAAATATGTAGAATTTCAATTCGTCTTGTAACTTTATGGATGGTAAAGTTGGTCAAATACCGATTTTCAATTTAAAGGTATATATTCACCTTTCGGATTTTTAATTATAATGAAAATTTGCATGAAATTCGAGGATTGGAAAATTGAACGTTACAGCATATTTGACCTTTTATTTTATTTTATTTTACTACTAGCATTACACCCGTGCGATGCACGGTGATCATTTTATAATTAATATATAATAAATAGTTTGTATAAAAAAATAGAATTGAATAATTAATATAAATAATGCGAAAATGTATAAATAATATAATGTTATTTTCAAGTTGTATGGTAAAATTCTTTTATGAGCAAACATTCCATATCTAATAATAAATTCAAAAGCAGAACCCTAAAACATATGTTAAAATGAAATTATACATCTTTGACATATCCTCTAAATTGTGTAAAGTGGATAGAAAGACATCGAGTGAGAGTTGCCACGACTTAATCGCCAACCTTAGATGTCATTTTGAATCGTGCATTTGGAGTTGAGAGATGGAAAATGACCCGCACCCCCTGTGATTGTCGCCAGTCTGACGGAAAGGCGAAAGGATGTTGAAACCCTAGTTGCCACCTTTGTGGAACCATGAAACCTTAGATGAATTTTGATAAGATCTCAACGATTCTTTTTCAATTTTTATTTTAATAAAAATATAAATATAAGATATACATAATTGATGCACCAAATATTCTATGAATCGTGGTCAATTAAAAAAGAACACACACCACGATTGGATAATAACTGTGGTGTACTCTTGCAGGTAGACCACATATCTTTAACAACGGTGGTGATTTTTTTAGGAGAAACACGAACATATACTACAGTTTTGATAAAAAAAATTGTTAAATTACCATGGTTTTAAAATGAACCGTAGTAAATTGATTGTGGGGTATATGCATTTTTCATGAGCAGCACCACCACATCATGATTACTTCATCACCATTTTCATATATATATATATATATATATATATATATATATGTGTATAAATAATACTCCTTCCGTTTCTATATGTTTGTTGTTTTAGGAGTTTTATTTTGTGTCAAAATATTTATTATTATTATTATTATTATATATATATATATATATATATATATATAACATACATACCCTCCCTCCTAATTTTAACTCTACAATGATAGAAAATTTTGCCAATTTTTTAGGAAAATATAAGTGATTAGATTTTATATGATATAAAAAAGGAGGGATATATAATCCTAAAAAAATTATTATTAATTCTAGATTAAAATTATAAAAAAACAAACATATAGAAAACAGAAGGAGCATACAAAATAATGCTATGAGCCATCGTCAAATAATTTAAGATACCTAAAATCTCGATTCAAAAAAAATACATAGCTATGAAATGATATAGAAATTGAAAAAATTCTACATACAACTTCAATGAGAAAAAAATATACATATCTCTTATGAATTACGTAAGCTATTCGTTTTTTCCACCTATATATATTTGTCATTTCGATTGCTAATGTACAATTTTCACCTTCTAGAATATTCTTAATTAGTATGCGAACTGAGCACTATGTTTGTTTATTAATGTGAAGGGAATATTCAAGTTAAATAGTAATTTCTATTCAAATTAAAAATAAGTAAAATCATCGTGATATATATATATATGTATATAAATGCACGTCCCAATTTGTAATATATATTTAGTTCTATAGAATACAACTACAAATCTATATCAATTTACAAAAAAGGTTAAAAACAAAAATGAGTGTACCAAATTGCATACAATGATACAATAGTTAATCATAAGTAATAAAATTGAAAAAAATTATGAATCCAAATTGAACTCCAAATTACAGTCCGTTACATTAATAATAATAATAATAATAATAATAATAATAATAATAATAATAATAATAATAATAATAATAATAATAATAAACTCTCACTCACATTTTGTTTATAAGGTTTCATTGCACCCCATTTCCGTCAACTCTACGTTGTGTCACTTTGCCTTCTTGTTCAAAGTCTTGCAATCACGTAGACAAAATGGAACCGTCCAATCTAAAGCAACCTTTTACACTTGAAGGATATAAATCTACAAGAGTGGAGCCATCACAACTTTCTGCACACATGTACTGACATTGATGTATTAATCAATTTTATTTTGACAAAAATTATAAACCGGAAACATATAATATGTAAGGGGTAAATACATAAAACATAAACATTAATACACCAAGCAGACATACATCATATGCAAACCAAACTACACAAAAATAAAGTCATGAAAATGTAAATGTTGCAAATACATTTATATATAGGCTGCAAAAAAAAAAATATTGACTCCGAATATTTAAAAATCGGTGCAGAAAATCATACAATCAAATGAAAAATATTTAGCGAAAATAAATTGTTATGATTCCTTAAGAAAATCAACTCCTATGATATATTAACATAGCTAAATCAATTGTTAGAATCTATTTACGAAATATATATCTCAAGTCTAAATCTTTTCTTTATATATAAAATACACATCTGTATCTATATACCTAGGTTCTTGTTCAGCCATAATTAGCCCCAATATTATACCATAAATACAATATTTATTTATATAATTAAAACTTAATTTAATCTAATCAATTAGGAGTAAAAGATTATTTACGAAATATATGAGTTTAGTGTAAGAGATTATTTAAGGAATATATAATCATTGAAATTAAACATTACAGTACATTATATGAGTGTATAGATATAATTATAGACTTATAGTCATAATTTTCAACATTGATTTAATTCTATTTATATACTATATATATACACACACATATGTGCATGCGTGTGTACCAAATTAAATGTTATATGATACACACAATCACATGAGGAATTATACATTAATGAGCAAACGTAAAATCTGCAAGTCTAAATTGATTTTCATATTTATAGATTTTTTTTGAAGCAATATCTATTGAACACAAACTATATAAAATGGGTGTTGCTATTTGCACCACCATTTTTTCAATATACACCACAATACCACATACACCACCATTATAAAAAAAAAATCAATATATATTCTTTATACACCACAAATTTTGCCATTTTTGCCCTTTAATTTAACAATCAATTTAAAAAAAAAAGGAGAACCCTCTTACTCCGTTGCCTCTTTCACTTCTTCAAAAATTTTCCATGCTCAACATCTCTCTCTTCCTTTTCGGCCTCTTTCACTTCAAAAAATTTCCATACTCAACATTTCTCTCTCTTCGTTTTCACTTCTTCTTCTTCTACTTCTTCACATTTTTCACTTTCCTCCCTATTCATTTGCCTCGCTATTAAAAAATATTCGTGAAAAATAAATTTTCGAATTTGGTGAAGTATTTCAAAAATTATTTTTGAATAGTTTGTTGAAGTTAAAAAAATGGTTTTCGAACTCTTGTTTGAATTTCATAATTGCAGGTGTGGGTAGAAAAATGGGCTGAGCATCAGAGGATCGAGGTCCTTGATCTGCAAAACATCAATAGATTTGTGGAGTTGTAGCGATGAAAAAATAAACGTTCGAGTTTCAGATCTAAGGTTTGCTGCAAGTAGGCTATACATTCATGGAGGGGACGGTTATTTAGGTTGGAGAAATGAAGATATGCAGAAATGGAGGGAGATGAATAGAGGGGTCAGAAAATGCATCGGGAAGAAGAATGCCGGCAATGGGAATTTGTGATGAGGACATCCATAGCAATGAGGAAGTCAATGAAGAGCTTCAATTCAAAGGACCCGTCACAAGACTACGAGCTAAGAAGTTGCAAGAATATTTGCAAGTTACAATCCGCAAGAAGCTTGAAGAAGAAGACGGCGTGCAAGGAAGCTTGAAGATGATGAACTTATTGACATTGGAAGATGGAGATCAAGACATGGAGAACACAACATGAAGATGTGCACGTGTGCATGTGGGCGTGTGCATGAGCCCAAGGAGTGAAGAGAATCGGCCCAAATTAACAAGGCCAATTTTCGGTCCTTGTTGATTTTTATCTAGTAGTTATTTTATTTTAGACTATAGTATTTATTTTATTTAATTATACTATAGTTAGGATCAGATTTATTGAATTAAATAGGTCAATTTTCGGTTACAATAAGTCATAGTTTGACTAGGATTTTAGATAAGGTAAGATCTACAAGTTCTACCTTAAATAGAATTCTAGTTTAGGAAACTTCCAAGTCCAATCCTAGATTGATTTGGACTCTTAATTTTCGTCCATAATAGCTTAGATTTTCGGTCACCTATGTATTATAAATAGGTGATCCATGCTTTATTGTTACTTTAGACTATATTTGATTATTAAGCCTTTGCTTTCAATATCATCTCTCCCCGTTTAATCTTTTGTGAGTTTAGATAATTAAATTCATACTCTTAGATTTAGCACCTCTAAATTTTACAAAGGGAATTCACCGACCACGTTCGAGGGATCGTCGGAAACTCGCTATCCGAAGAGCAACTTAAAGAATTTGGCCTTGTGTACGTTCGAGATTCAAGGCAACTTTCGGGTTGTAATTCACATCACAACCACCGCCGCCGTCCAGCCACCTTCGACGCCACCACCAGCCACCGTCGCCCATCTCAACCATCATCCTCAAGATCGTGTTCCAATTCATCGTCATTCCGTTCAATCCGTAAGTCCATCGTATCTCTATCATACCCTATCTACTCAAGCCGTTCTAAGCCAATACACACCATCGAAATTCCACCCTCCACACCATCATCATAATCGTCCAAAAACAGCCCCATCTTTGTTTGGATATTGTGTTATTTTGTGTGTCATTGTCTAGGTATTTTAGTTGAGTCTTAGTCGTCTAGTTTATTTTGTTATCTTCCGCATATTTTACTTTGATTGTTTGAGTCATCGTAGACACAAAACTTACGTGTGTCGACGTGTGTTCGTTCCTAGAGTCCGGGTCGTATCATAAAAGTGGTATCAAAGCCACGTCGGCTTTGGTTCGTTTTTGTGTCGTATTTTATTTTACGTTGAATCGAGTTGTAATTTAATTCCGTATTGTTCATTGTTACAAAAAAAAAAAAAAAATGCTTCGATCAAAAAAAAAAAAAGCGATCGAAAATCAAAAAAAAAAAAAAAAGAAATCGGATAAAAAAAAAATCCGAAATCAAAAAAAAAAAAAAAAAAAAATACATTGTTTCCTTTTAGTTCAATTTTAATTTTTGGTACTAGTTGTTAGTTGGTAATTACCTTAATAAGTCTTTTCTTATTTTTGGTAGTTTCCTTCAAGTTTGTTTTACTTTTGGAACTTTCCATACAAGTTCTATTTCTTGTTGGTAACTTCCTTAAGTGTCTTATTTTATTTTTGGTTCATTCCTTCTAGAGTCTAGGCTAATTAAGGTATTTAGATTGTGTCATATAGATTGATACATATCCAAATCCCCTACTTACCTTATCTCTTTCTTCCCTCCTTATCTAATCTAATTCTTTCCTTCTTCTATCTAGATTTATTTTTGGAATTCCTAAATCTATTTGGAACTTCAATAATTGATCTACTTCTTTCCTTTCCTACCATCCCTAACAATCGGCCACCCCACCCTACACACTACACCAATCGGCCATCACCTTACTTACACATACTCAACCCGTATCTCATCTATACATACCAAATTCATCCTTGTTCCGAGAATAGCATTCCCGCCCTTCCTTAGAACAACCCACACGAGTTCCTACTCCCATATACACGATTTTCACACACTGTGCACCATACACTTTGAGTGATACACGAGTGGTAAAATCAAGAGTGAAAACAAAAGAGAGAACGTGAGATAGTGAGGACCTACCTTGTTTTCTTTACGTTTGTTCATTTTGTAGGTACCATGAAGAAAGGAACCCACATCGAGTCATCCTCTACACCTCCAGTCGATCACCATTCGATCTCACCACCTTTGGACCCGTCCAAAGACCCATCCAAAGCACCCATGGAGTCATCATCGGATCCACCCGCACCGTGGGATCCCAAGTACCATTTTGAAGCGTTGTCTAAGCATGTTCAAAGACAACACCAGGCCCTCTCCGACAAAATAGACGATTTAGTGCATGCTCTTGAACGCACTAAAACAACACCCGTCTTTCCTCCACCCATTCGAGGAAACCAACGTCTAGAGCGCCAAAATGAGACAGAAGAGGAGTACTTTGATGAGAATACTGAAGAGTTTGATCGAGGACATCGCCCGAGAAGAGGCCATAGTCGAGATGACTATGAAGAAAATAGAATGCTCCACAACATCAAAACGAGCATTCCAGAATTTGAAGGCCTTCACGATCCCGATATCTATCTTGATTGGGAACGTAAGGTAGAAAAGATTTTCGCATGCTATGATTTTTCAGAAGCTAAAAAGGTGCAGTTAGCATGTTTGGAATTTAAAGGCTACACAGCCACTTGGTGGGAAATGCAGCAAGAAAGAAGACGAAGAAACAGAAATCCACCCATTGACAATTGGGAGGAAATGAAAGGATTCTTGCGTGGACGCTTTATTCCAGTCCACTATGAAAGAGAGCTTGAGAAGAAGCTCAACCGGATCAAGCAAGGCACCCGTTCGATTGAAGAATACCACAAAGAGCTCGAAACAGCTTTGAATCGAGTCGGGAAGGAGGAGACCTTAAATGCTACCATCATTTGGTACATTGAAGGTATGAATCCTGACATTGCCAGTGAAGTAGAACTCAAGGAGTTCACCAGCATAGAGAGAATGGTGCAGTACGCATCAATTGTGGAAAAGCAGCTACGAGAAGGTCGCCGTCGATCCGGTCAGACTTCAGCCCCTACTCGACAACCTTGGAGTAAAGCTACACCTTCCACATCACCTTCTACTCCTTCTGTTGATTCCACGCGACCCCGAGGTCAATCCGGTCCTCCGGAACGCCGTTTCGACCGTTCTACACCGCAAGCAAGCCGTAGACCCGAGTCTACACCCAGGCCACCATTCCAACGGCCCAATCAGTCCACTCCAACGCCGAATTCAGCCCCTAGTCGAGCTCGTGACATCCAGTGTCATAAATGCCAAGGTTGGGGTCATTTTCAGAACCAGTGTCCAAACCGGCGTGTTCTGTTCCTCAATGAACAGAATGGACTTGAATCAGCCAGTGAAGATGAAGAGGAGCCTCAGTCCGCCACCCCTGAAGCAGTTGAGGTCCCAGAAGTCGAGCCAGATGATGATGAAGTCGAGCTACCTCATGTCAGCTTGGTTTCTATTCGCAGTCTGAACATCAACCGTGAAGACGAAGAGCAATCGCAACGAGAGAACATCTTCTACACCCGAGTTGCCATCAAAGATCAGACTTGTGCAATGATCATCGACAGTGGGAGTGTGATCAACGCAATCAGTCAGTATGCCATTGATAAACTCGCCCTCACCACAACAAAGCATCCAAAACCGTACAAGTTGCAGTGGCTCACAGATCGCGGATCCATTCGAGTGACAGGTCAGGTACATGTTACTTTTACTAAAGGTCGCTATTCTGACACTGTTCTTTGTGATGTTATTCCTATGGAAGCAGCCCATATACTTTTAGGAAGACCGTGGCAGTTCGACAGAAAAGCGGTTCACGATGGTTTGGCCAACACCTATTCGATCACTAGGGACGACCGCACCACTGTACTTAAGCCACTCACTCCTAAAGCCGTTGCAGAGGATCAAGAAAGGATGCAAGAGAGATTCAAGCAAGAACGGGCAAAACAAGCCGCAGCCGCAGCCCGAACCAGTTCGGCCGCCACCTCTCAGCCGAACACCACACAAAGTTCGACCAATGCAGCCCCTAAGACATCTTCTAATGATGTCTTAGCTCGTGGAAAAGCAACCGGATCAGCCCCAAGTCAAGAGAAGAATCGATCCTTGTTCATCTCAGTTAAAGGCGTAGAGAAAGCACTAAAAGCAGGTTTACCTTTCGTTCTTTTATCTTATAAGGATAGTGCTACTAATGGTGTTTCTTTGCCTTGTGATGTGCAGCCACTTATGGAGGAGTTCGTGGATGTGTTCCCGGAAGAGATTCCAAGTGGATTACCTCCAGTTCGTGGGATCGAGCACCAGATCGACTTCGTACCCGGCGCAGTCTTGCCCAACCGACCGGCGTACCGCACGTCCCCTGAAGAGACGAAGGAGATCGATCGCCAAGTAAAGGAGTTGCTAGAGAAGAAGCAAATCCGAGAATCGATGAGCCCTTGTGCAGTTCCAGTCATTCTAGTGCCCAAGAAGAACAACGAATGGAGAATGTGCATGGATTGCCGCGCCATCAACAAGATAACAGTTAAGTACAAATTTCCTATCCCTAGACTTGATGATATGTTAGATGAATTAAGTGGTTCTCATGTGTTCTCTAAGATAGATTTGAGATCTGGATATTTTCAAGTTAGAATGCATGAAGGGGATGAATGGAAAACTGCGTTTAAGACAAAGCATGGTTTATATGAGTGGTTAGTTATGCCTTTTGGTCTCACTAATGCACCGAGCACGTTTATGAGGTTAATGAATCATGTTTTGCGTGATGTGATTGGTAAATTTGTTGTTGTCTACTTTGATGATATTTTGATTTACAGTTACAATGCACAGACGCACATAGATCATCTTAGGCATGTTTTTTGTCTTCTGCGTGATGCTAAGTTGTATGGAAACTTGTCTAAATGTTCTTTTTGCATGGATGAAGTCGTGTTTTTAGGCTTTGTCGTTAGTTCACGAGGTATTGAGGTAGACCGTTCCAAAATCAAGGCGATTGAGGAATGGCCAACCCCGAAAAACGCCTCTGAGGTTCGATCATTCCATGGTCTAGCTGGGTTTTACCGTCGTTTTGTACGGGATTTCTCCAGTATAGCCGCCCCTCTTACTAAGCTAAGTAAGAAGGATCGGAAATTTGAGTGGGGTAAACAACAAGAGCATGCTTTTAATACTTTGAAGTCATTGTTATGTACTGCTCCTGTTTTGTGTTTACCTGATTTTTCTAAGACTTTTGAGATCGAGTGTGATGCCTCCGGGATAGGTATTGGTGCTGTTTTGATGCAGGAAAAGTGTCCCGTGGCATACTTCAGTGAGAAATTAAATGGCGCCTCCCTTAGGTACTCCACGTACGATAAAGAGCTCTACGCTTTGAAGCGTGCGTTGGACACATGGCAGCACTATCTTTGGCCTAAGGAGTTCGTCATCCACATGGATCATGAAAGCTTGAAGCACTTGAAAGGGCAAAACAATCTGAACAAGAGACATGCGAGATGGGTCGAGTTCATCGAATCCTTTCCGTATGTTATCAAGTACAAGAAAGGCGAGGAAAACGTGGTCGCCGATGCCCTATCAAGAAGGTACGCTCTTTTGAACTTAATGCATGCTAAGATGCTTGGTTTTGAGTCTATTAAAGCTTTATATGTTGAGGACGCCTATTTCAGCCCCATATATGCTTCATGTAGCTCGAAATCTAGGTCATTTGATGGTTATTATGTGCATGATGGTTTTCTGTTCAAAGAGTCGAAATTATGCATCCCTACTTGTTCTATGCGTGAGTTATTGGTGTTAGAATCGCATGCGGGAGGTTTAATGGGTCACTTTGGTGTGCATAAAACATTGAACTTGCTGCATGAACACTTCTTTTGGCCGCATATGCGTAAGGATGTAGAGAACGTGTGTAGTCGTTGCATTACTTGTCGTCAAGCTAAATCCACTTCACACCCCTTTGGTCTTTACTCGCCCCTACCCGCCCCCTCTTCTCCTTGGATTGATATTTCTATGGATTTCATCTTAGGATTGCCTAGGTCTAGGTCGGGTAAGGATTCTGTGTTTGTTGTAGTTGATAGGTTTTCCAAAATGGCTCATTTCATTGCATGTAGGAAAACTGATGATGCTATACATGTTGCCAACTTGTTCTTTGTGCATGTTGTTAGATTGCATGGAATTCCTCATACTATTGTTAGTGATAGGGATTCTAAGTTTTTAGGACATTTCTGGCGTGTTTTGTGGGGAAAATTAGGTACTAAGTTATTGTTTTCTACTGCATGTCATCCACAAACCGATGGTCAAACTGAGGTTGTGAATCGCACTTTAGGAGCTTTACTTAGGTCTCTAATTAAGAATAATTTGAAGTCATGGGAAGAATGTCTACCATATGCTGAATTTGCTTACAATCGTGTTGTGCATTCTTCTACTAACATGTCTCCTTTTGAGGTAGTTTATGGATTTAATCCGTTAACTCCTAATGATTTGTTACCTTTACCTGTTGAGCATCTAACAAGTGTTAAAGGTATGAAAAGAGCTGATTTTATTCAAGAGATGCATGAGAAGGTACGTGCCCGAATTGAGCACCAAGGCTCAAGGATAGCCGCCGCACGCAACACGAGGCGCAAACGTGTCATCTTTCAGCCCGGAGATCGAGTTTGGGTACACCTTAGCCCTGGCCGATTTCCCAACTTGAGGAAGTCCAAGTTGTCGCCCCGTGGAGATGGTCCCTTCACTGTTCTAAGCCGTGTTAATGACAATGCATACCGCATTGATCTACCTGGTGAGTATAAGTGTTCTTCTACGTTTAATGTTGCTGATTTATCTCCTTTTGTTGCAGATGAATTCGACCATGATGAGGAGTCAAATTCGAGGACGAATTATTTTCAGCAGGGAGGGAATGATGAGGACATCCATAGCAATGAGGAAGTCAATGAAGAGCTTCAATTCAAAGGACCCGTCACAAGACTACGAGCTAAGAAGTTGCAAGAATATTTGCAAGTTACAATCCGCAAGAAGCTTGAAGAAGAAGACGGCGTGCAAGGAAGCTTGAAGATGATGAACTTATTGACATTGGAAGATGGAGATCAAGACATGGAGAACACAACATGAAGATGTGCACGTGTGCATGTGGGCGTGTGCATGAGCCCAAGGAGTGAAGAGAATCGGCCCAAATTAACAAGGCCAATTTTCGGTCCTTGTTGATTTTTATCTAGTAGTTATTTTATTTTGGACTATAGTATTTATTTTATTTAATTATACTATAGTTAGGATCAGATTTATTGAATTAAATAGGTCAATTTTCGGTTACAATAAGTCATAGTTTGACTAGGATTTTAGATAAGGTAAGATCTACAAGTTCTACCTTAAATAGAATTCTAGTTTAGGAAACTTCCAAGTCCAATCCTAGATTGATTTGGACTCTTAATTTTCGTCCATAATAGCTTAGATTTTCGGTCACCTATGTATTATAAATAGGTGATCCATGCTTCATTGTTACTTTAGACTATATTTGATTATTAAGCCTTTGCTTTCAATATCGTCTCTCCCCGTTTAATCTTTTGTGAGTTTAGATAATTAAATTCATACTCTTAGATTTAGCACCTCTAAGTTTTACAAAGGGAATTCGCCGACCACGTTCGAGGGATCATCGGAAACTCGCTATCCGAAGAGCAACTTAAAGAATTTGGCCTTGTGTACGTTCGAGATTCAAGGCAACTTTCGGGTTGTAATTCACATCACAACCACCGCCGCCGTCCAGCCACCTTCGACGCCACCACCAGCCACCATCGCCCATCTCAACCATCATCCTCAAGATCGTGTTCCAATTCATCGTCATTCCGTTCAATCCGTAAGTCCATCGTATCTCTATCATACCCTATCTACTCAAGCCGTTCTAAGCCAATACACACCATCGAAATTCCACCCTCCACACCATCATCATAATCGTCCAAAAACAGCCCCATCTTTGTTTGGATATTGTGTTATTTTGTGTGTCATTGTCTAGGTATTTTAGTTGAGTCTTAGTCGTCTAGTTTATTTTGTTATCTTCCGCATATTTTACTTTGATTGTTTGAGTCATCGTAGACACAAAACTTACGTGTGTCGACGTGTGTTCGTTCCTAGAGTCCGGGTCGTATCAATTTGTTTTTTTTTTTTTTTAATTTCTTTGAGTTTCCTAATTGGTTTTTAAATAAATGCTTTTTAATTAAGAAAAGGATATTTGAGTAAATTGGAAATTATTTAATTTCGAATTAAATTTAATAGTGGTGTATAATGAAAATTTAGTGGTGTATTTAGAAACACCCATATAAAATATTAAATTTTATATTATGGAGATTGACAAATCAATCATAGACACAAATTATGAAAAAATCAATTAGTAGTATACATGGACATGTATTGACTAACAATATAATTACTTTAAATATATTGTCATATTTCCAATAGTTAAATTCACCTTTTAGATATACACTTTTCAATAATTATTGATCCCATATCAATCAATCTATTGACTAATATATTGGTTCTATAATTGGTGAAAGAATTATTGATTTATAATCTAATTAATATTTATATTATAGTATACTAATTTAATATTTCTTGATTTGGAAGGATATTTTGGACGGGAAAATTTATTTTTTTCTATTTTCGATGACTATCTTGTTTTTAGATATAATATAGATATCTCAGCATTTAAAAATGGAATATTCAAATGGTTTTTTTTTCAAAACTATAATTAGAATCTAGAATAGAAATAACCATATTTAGTATTCACTATTCACAAGTTGATATCTAAAAAAGTACTATCTTACTAGCTAGCTAGATACGAATTAATGACAATAAAAGTTCTGCATTTTTCCAAATCCAATAAATTTAAAACTTTCCAAATCAGTTTGAGAATTCGTTTTCATAAAAAAAAACAAAAAAAAAAAAACAGAAATTGTCAGAAATTGTCATCAAGTAAATTATTAAAAAGTTGCAACTGAAATACATTGTTATATATAAAGTTCCCTCACAAAAATAAAATAAAGGCTAATTAATGGTGTAATCTCATGCATGCACGTTTTTTAGTTGTCAATAATTATTATGACAAATTGGCAATATATATGCATGGCAACAAAATGTTCGTGGAGCCGGTCGAAGATGAGTTATTTGATCCGATGTGATGAAAGTGGAACACGACGTAAAACAGTAGGAAGCTCATGTAAGTGCATGGATGACGTAGAGTGCGTTGATCTTTTACACTCAAATCTATTTTTGGAAGATCGATCTCCTACATTCATATAAATATGTTATGCAAACTTGGATGGTTCATATATAGAAGATCAAGAATATAATAAACCATTCAAGGGATCTACTTTTCGAATGATTATATGAAAATTTATTCGTTCATTGTGAGAGGTGATATTTTTTTAGTATTCTCACTCTAATTTGTTTTAGTGAGATTTAATTTGATTGTGACATAGTTTTTTTTTTTGGTTGTCGAAGGTAACCCGCAGCCGCTACCGAGGTGCGCACTGGGTAAACCCCGCCCCTGTGTAATAGCCTGCAAACCACACAGGTAAACCACACTTGGCAAGCCAGGTGTAACAGGCTCACACCTAGTGGTGTTGGTGGGATTCGAACTTGAGACCTTTGACCTCAAGATATTACCACTCCACCACAAGGCCATCCCCAAGGGGACAAAATATAAAGAGATAAAAGTTGTGGGATCCGATCCCCGTGACATAGTTTTGTTTACTACTTTGGTTGTTATGAGTTAAGTATTCCATCTTTTTGTTCATAATCTCTATATATATATAATAACATACTCGTGGAGCATCTTTTTTTCCCGCCCACCTAACATCATCTAATTACATCTAATTTAGCATTGATAAATTAGTTAATAAGTCAATTTATATTAATTGCATTAATAGTCGATCAACATTAATGAATGAATCACAACTAATACACCAATTAGCCATTTCGTAGAGTTAATTACATTTTATGGAGGTAATTTATATAATATATTTTAAATCTATAATAATAATAATAATAATAATAATAAATGAGTTGTGAAAGACATTTTTTCCTGCCCTTTAATAAGGGCAATTTAATAAATTTATAAGATAAAAACTTGTATTAGACCGTCTAACGGATCTCCTTATGTTAGACGGGTCAAAATCCGCCCAAACCCGTCAGACCCGCCCCCTACCCGCGCCCCACGCACAGGCGCGTGGCTGAACGCGCCCCCACGCGCGGCGCGTGCAGTTCACGCGCCTGTGCAATTTAATTTTTTATTTTTTTGATTTCTGTTTTTTTTTCGGCTGTTGTGCAATTTTTCTGACCACTGTACAAAGAAAAGTTAGTTGCACGCATTTCCAAACTTGCATTCTTTAATGTTTGCTGCTTTCTTTCTTTTTTGTCTTTTTCTTTCTCCCCTTTTTCCTTACTTTCCCTCTTTTTTCTCGTTTCCCTTTTTTATTCTTTGTTCTTCTTTTTTTTTCTTTTTGTTTCTCCTTTTTTCGTCTCTTTCTTTTTTTTTCTTTTTTTTTTATAATAATTATAATATAGTCTTCTCCGAGTATATATTTATTTTTAAAAAATTATATAGTTTTTTTCTGGTGATTGACTAATTAGTGAGCCAAAAAAAGAAGTATCATTAATTAATCAAAATATCATTATTTTATGAGGTGAAGTATTATTAACTCACATATGAGTATCATTATTTATGGGGTGAAGTGAAGTCTCATTACTATGAAAAAAGTATTATTAATTGCAGAAGAAAGTATCACTAATTGCATAAGAAATTATCACTAATTGCAGAAGAAAATATCACTAATTGAAGCAAAGTATCACTAATTGCAGAAGAAAGTATCACTAATTAGAAGAAAAGAGTATAACTAATTGCAGAAGAAAGTATCACTAATTAGAAGAAAAGTATCACTAATTGTGATGAAAGTATCACTAATTAGAAAAAAAATATCACTAATTAGACATAAAAGTATCACTAATTGCAGAAAAAAATATCACTAATTAGAAGAAAAGTATCAATAATTGCAGAAGAAAGTATTACTAATTAGAAAGAAAAATATCAGTACAAACATATTGCAATTCAAAAATTAAATCATTAGCTACATAAAAAGAAAATGTTGCAATTTAAAAATTGAACATGATAGTGAGTAGTAACTACTCATTATATTAGTGATGCTTCATTTTTTTTTACTAGTGATAATTACTTCATAATTAGTGATACTTTTCTATTGTTAATTTAATAATTAATGCTTAAACATCGGGAATTTTCATTTTAATGAAAATATAACTTTTATGTTGTTAAGTATCATTAACATTGATGTGAAGTATCATTAATTATGGATGAAGTATCATTAATAAAATCATTATAAAAAAAACACACAACTTCTAACTCTTTGTAGTGAAGTGTAAATTGGAGGTGAAAAAAAAAACTACCAAAAAATAAGAAAAAAAAAAGTGTATATATGTGCTGCAAAAAAATAAAAGATAAAAAAAGAAAAAAAGGTCGAGACCTTGAGTGTTAGAGAGAGGGGGTGGGGGTGGGGTTGGGGTGGATGGTGGGGCTGCGAGAAAAAAAAAAAGAAAAAAAAAAGAGAAAAGAAATAGATAAAAGGGTCAGTGAGAGAGGGAGTTGGGCTTGGGCTGGGGGGGCTGGAGGGCTGGGATGGCCGAAACAAAAATAAAAAATAAAAAAAAATTAAATCCGGGTCGGGTTAGAATCCATCTAATGGAAACGACCCGTTAGATCGTCCTACAGGAGTGTGCCTCAATTTATAATATGATATTTTAACCTCAATTTTTATATAAGTAAATTTCATTATTTGTTCCATAAATTTCATTATTTGTTCCATTTAATTCTAAATTCTAATGATACCATATTAATGATGTAATTGTATCCATTATTATATATCAGTTGCCTTAAAATCCATTGCACTAAACGCCAATTTTGCACGCATATGGAAATAATTGATATGTAATCGTGAGTCACTTTTTACTGACCATAATTATCGCACAAAATTAGTTTGGCAGTTTCCAAAATTTGAAACGACTCATGATTACAACAATTGTAGAGTTTTTTTTTAGATAATCAGTGAACGGTTTTATCTTATAAAAATTAAGTGATAGGTAATAGTTAAGCTCCAACAATATAAAATTATAATTAGGTAAGCGATTTTAATAATCATTATTTTTTTGTTTGCAATAATCGACTGAATTGGTTTTGGTAACAAATGCATAGTTTATTTATCTATTAATTTCAAGTCTTAAGCAATCATTAATCAACTACATCAGACAATCGTTTGGAGAGTACTTAGATTTGCCAAGTAACTGTTTCAGTGTTAGCGGTCCATACTCTTAAGATTATTGTACGCGAACATTTTTGTCTCCCCAAAATAAATTATTGTTTAAAATTTTTTTATTAATATTTTCTCATGTTTGTTCATATCCATTGTTTTTGTATTAACCAAAAATCATTATTAAGCAAATAAAATATTAATGATTTTTTTTTTTAATTTTAAAGTATCATTGTTATGTTCTTTAGTACATAATTTTTTAGCTCTTCATCAACTGCATAATTTATTATAATTATTTCCTACAATTAAATTGAATAAAATAAATAATTATATATAGTTTATCCGTGCATCGCACGTAAGATATTCTAGTAGACTATATATATGTAATTGCAAAAACTTGTGTGCAGCTAGATGTAAATAACATTATGTGAGACGGGTTGGATCCGGATTTTATCCGACCCGTCATATATATAAAAAAAACCGCTCCTTCTTCATTCTAACCCTAGCCTTCGCTATTCTGATCTTAGCGCAGCATTTCTCAATTTTCTTCTCTTTCCATTCTCGATCGCAAAACCCTACCATTCCCTTTCTCAACTTGCCTCGAGTTTTCCGGCATCTGTAATTGCAAGCGAAGAGCTCCGTCATTCTTTCGATCGATTTTTCCGACAATCGCGAGGCCTGCTTTGAGTCGAAGTCGCGACGTTTTCACTTGATCGAGTTCTCTGTTGAGTTTATTGAAGACGATTTCGTGCCAGGTTAGTTTCAGTTTACAATTTTTCGTGCTAGGTTAGTTTACAATTTTTCAATTTAAAATTGACTTCATCGAGTTCTCCGTCATTCTCTGTTGAGTTTATTGAAGACGATTTCAGTTTACAATTTTTTGTGCATTTTTTTAAGCATCTGATGAATATCATGTGAAAGATGTATTGCTTTTGTTTGTTTCATTGTCGATGCAGTGTTTTTTTCCCTCTTGTGTATTTTTGGCTGCTGTTTGTTTGATATACATTTTTGTTTGTGAATGTTCTCAGATTTGTTATTCAGATATCATACTTAGGTTATTCAGATTTGTTTCAAACTCGATTTGTGGAGTCATTGCTATATAATTGATATGCATGTTTGTTATTTGCTATAGCGGTTATTTGCTGTATCAGTTTTCTTTGTATGTCTTATTCCACAATTCTGAGTGAGTTCATTATAGTCTAACCATATCATATATTTTGTATCAGTTTTTAAACTGTTAAGCATCATTTTATTCACATATATGTATCAATTTAGTGTGTATCTGTCTTATAGATGGATATACAATCAGTGGACTGAGTTTTATAATTTGAAAAATGATGTGTGGATTATTTTGTTGTCTGCTCTTTATGATTGTGTTTTCACTTTTATTATTTCTTTGTATTGTAGGTTTCCAAAATGACGAGGAAATCTAAGAAGAAAATGAAATCTAAGGAGGCAGATAATCGCACTGATACTGACGCTAAGAATAAGTTCAAGAAAGCTGTGAAAGGGAAATCACCAGTCAGGCATATGTTATGAAAGTTATTTTAAATTTGAATTTATTTTGTTTTGTTTGGTATTGATTTTTATTTTATGATGTGATTCTAATTTTTTTTACTGTTTCAGGTCTGTGGAGGTGATGAAGACTAAGAAGCGGAAAAAGTATGACGATGCCCCATCAGATTGTGGAGGAAGCAGTCGTTCAAAGAAGAAGTCGGTAAGGAAGGTTTCTGACACATCTTGTGTCGATAAGAAATAAAAAATAATGAGGTGATTTATTCATGCATAAGTAGTACCTTTATGTGATTTCAGTGGTACTTTTTATGCATGTAGTTAGTACCTTTATGTTGCAGATTGTGAATTATGTTTCTTTTTTATTTTAATTTTTTATTGCAATGGAAATGATTATGTATTTAAATCCCGGCCCTCTTCAATTTGCTTCATGTTTTTTTTTGCTTATTGAAATGTTTGAACTTTCTTTTTGCAGTCATGTGGTAGAAGAAAGTTACGAGCATTGTATTGTGCTCGGATTTTACTTTCAGGGACGAACGACATGCGGTTTCAAGTTCACCAATCTGTCTTGGACTTTATGAACAAGAAGAAGAAATGATTTTATTTGTGTTTGAATGATGTTTTTTTGGTGGGATGTTGTGGGATGACAGATACTTTGATGTTAGAGTTAAGGTTGATCTGTGTTTGATATCAAAATACTCTGGTTTATGTAACTGCTTGATAATACAATTGTTTGGATATATTGGTCAGGGTTTTAGATATGATGAATAGATTGGATGTCTGGAATATTTTGAGAATTATGTTATTATGTAGTTTGTGTATGTTTTTTGATCATTAGAAAATGAGCTTTCTTTATGCTACAGTTTATTGTATTTTTTTTGCTCATATTATGTTAAGCACATAAAAAGTATCACCCTCATATTATGTTAAGCACATAAAAAGTATCACCTAATGTGAAATGAGGTACCAATGAACATGTAACTTTGTCCACACTATATGCTCAACAAAAAATTATCGTGTGTTTCAGAAATATTTTTACTTTAACTTTAGTTGTAAATTAGTTATTTAATGATTATTCATAACCTGATTTTAAAGAAACCTGGTTCTTGTTTAGATATAATAATAGTATAACGTACAGAGCATAAACGTACCACGTGATAAATGAAAGAGTACCATTTTATGTTTTTTGTAGTCTTTTTATGTTGTATGTGTTTTTTTAAAGAATTAAACGAAACTATCATAAATTAATGATCAACAAATCCTTGTATGTGGGAAAAAAAATCCCAATAGTAAAAAATATAATTAAAGCAAAAAATGAGTATGATACAATAAAAAGTACCATGTGGTAAGAAAAAAAGTATCAACTACTATAAAAAATCTAATTAAAGGAAAACATGAGTTGATACAAGAAAACGCACCATGTGGTAAGAAAAAGAGTATCAAGTTCGATAAAGACAGGTATCAACTTTAGATTAATCTAAAACAATCATCATTCCAAGAATTTCAAAGCAAAGCAAAACATGAGTCTGATACAAAAAAAAGTACCATGTGGGAAGAAAAAAAGTACCAAGTACGATAAAGACAGGTATCAACCTAAGATTAATCTAAAACAATCGAGGGTTGGGAGTTTTGGATCCAAACTCATCAAACTGAATTGAATTTGTTGTGTCAATTGTCTTCTTCTTTATGCCTCTCTCAAGTTGTCCCTATGAGCAGAGCCATCATCATGATTTTGAACATCATACACTATAACTTCAAATTCTTCACCCAACACATTAACAGTTGATGATATAGATTTCAATAGCTCATCCTCAAAATCAGTGAACACAGATAGTGTGTATACCTCAGAAGCATGCTTGAGTATTCCTATCAGGGGTATACGCGAGGTTGGTATCACTCTTGAGTATATTTTTTCTTGATTGCTCAGAGGAACAATTTCTGCAATATTTTTAACCCCCCCACTTGAACAAACATAATATTTCTCTGTCACAGCACCAGTACTATTGCGCCTTTGAGTATTTTTCCTGACACTAAATCCAACTTTCTGAGCATGTAGACAGTATAATTGATACATCTCTTCAAAACTCTCTCTCTTGAAACCAATTAGAGAACCACTGACATCAAACGTATTCACTGTATAATAAAAAAGTAACAATGACTATAAAATAAAGTACCACAGCATGTAAAAGTCTTGAAATACATAAGATTAGATATATGACCTGCTTCAATCAATGTAATGTTGTCTTCGTTTTCGTCAGTATATTCATGATGCTCATCCCCAGATTTGTCAAGAATAACTATATCTAATTCATTATCTGTCTAAATAGCTTGTTCATCCATTTTTTATCCTAACAGTAAATTCAAAAATAAAAATAAGAAATCAGAATTTCAACTCAAATTATATAAAAGTACGTCCAATGATGTTCTCATAGTTGATTTTACCTCAATTTGGATGAATCCAGATCGAATTCAGATTTGCAGGTGAAATTTTAATCGACTTTAGCTTCGAGATTCCTTAATGGTGGCGTCGATTCACTCTTTGCGGTGGTCGCAAACCCTAACTGACGGAAACGACTGTGATATTTGAACTTGGTATGAAGGTTGACGGCGGCGATAATGCCAACGTTCACGGCGGCAACGATGGTCTCTACGATCGCGAGAGATGCTAGCTGGTTTTTGAGCTTCGGTTATGATTTTTTGTTTTAGGCTTGAGTTGCAATTTTATTTTATTTTTAGATTAGAGCTGGGTCTGCATTCTATTGGGCTGGATCCGAATTATATTAGGCCGGCCCGTCTGAAATATCATATATCAAACCTGCTGCATGCAAGTCCACCTCATATGTAATTGGTTAGTTCGAGGGAATTGATTGTATATAACGATTTCGTGAGAAATAGGTAAGAACGAGGAAACTTGCATCGAATGTTAATTTTTCTATATAAAGAATACACAATCTTCTATTTTTGCCAACTAGAATCTGATCACCTAGATTTACCTACGTGATTTTATGCTTGTTTCTGTATATATATAAATTAAACTCTAAAATACAAAAAATTTGTTCCACAACTCCCTAAATACCGTCGTGTTTGCTAATAATTAGTACTCCATATGTCTTAATTATATAATCCTTATTACTATTTTGAGGCATCTCAATTATATAATCTCATAACTATAAATAGTATTAATTTTCATAATAATGTAAAAATTAAATATATACTCTTGTTAATTCTTTGAAATGAAAAATCAACCACTTCAATTCTTTAAAGTCAATAATTTTAAATAAGGGTAATACTGAAAGTTAAACATTAATATTTTGTTTCCATAAATATTTTTAATCTACGTACGGGGAGAAACTGGACTATATAATTGAGACTGAGGGAGTATGATTTATTAGTATAATTATCACGAGGTATGTAGTCTGATGTCTCAAATTATTTGAATGGTAAACCGTCATTATATTGAAATTCGAATCTTGATTAATAAAAAATCTAATATAATTTTTTTTAGTTTTACTGTAAGTGCTGTCACTATTATAATTAATATTTGTTATAAGGTTGAGGCACATTAGAAAAAAAAAGAATGTAATACAGAAAGATCATCGCATTAATTATGAGGCGTCTACCCATATGCTACATATTTATTGTTACGTGTTATATATATATAGATATAGAGCTTTTTATAAGGAAGAATAACTTCTGATATATTTTCACACAAAATAAATGATACCTGCGTAAGGTATTTATACAAGGCAGTACAACTAAAGAAGAATATCTATTCTAACTGACTATGCGAGAATAAATATACAAAAGATACATGAGATATACATAGAATAATTAATATTCTAACTGGATGGATTTGGTGAAACAGAAGCCGAATTACACGGCTTAACATGCCCCCTCAAGATGGAGTGTGGCAGAACACCAATCTTGGATCTTAGCTGGTGGAGGCGAGGAACTGAAAGAGGCTTGGTGAGGGCATCCGCAAGTTGATCAGCAGACGAGACGTGAGAGACACGAAGCTCACCATTCTGAACTTTCTGTCGCACAAAATGGAAATCAAGCGCTATGTGTTTCATATGTGAGTGAAACACAGGATTAGCACATAGATAGGTAGCTCCAATGTTATCACAATAAATTGGAGGAGTTGGAGGAACCGAAACACCTAACTCGTGTAAAAGAGACTTTATCCAAATCAGCTCGGCAGCCGCAGAGGCGACAGCCGCGCTCTATACTCCGCTTCAGTTGAGGAACGAGCAATAGCCAACTGTTTCTTGGAGGACCAGAAAATCGGGTTGTGGCCGAGAAAGACTATATGAGCGCTGATGGAGGAACGATTGTCTGGATTACCAGCCCAATCAGCGTCCGAAAAAGCATGGAGATGCAACGACGAAGTGCGTCGCAAAAATAGACCAAGCTCAAGAGTGTCACTCAAATACCAAAGAAGTCTTTTAATAGCTGTCCAATGATCTGTGGTTGGTCGTTGTAGAAATTGACATAGACGATTTACAACGAATGCAATATCTGGCCGAGTGAGTGAGAGATATTGGAGACTCCCCACCACAGAACGATACTCGAATGGATCCGAGAGTGTTGTCCTAGAGAGAGCTGATAATACATGAGAGGAAGCTATCGGTGATCTAGCAATTTTAGCACCGGTCATTTTTGTGCACTGGAGAAGGTCCTGAATATATTTTCTTTGCGAGAGAAAAATTCCATCGGAGGATGAGAGAACCTCCACACCAAGAAAGTAGGATAGATTACCAAGATCTTTGATTGAGAATTTTTCCGCAAGCTTTTGAACAATGCCATCAAGGAGTTGCTTACAATTTTCTGTAAGAACTATGTCATCAACATAAACAAGTAAGTAAGCCAATGAACCATTTTGATTAAATATGAAGAGAGAGTGATCAGCTTGTGATTGACGGAAGCCAATAGAGGTGAGGAAATTGCTTAAGGCCATGTGCCACACACGAGGCGCTTGCTTCAAACCATAGAGGGATTTTTGTAGATGACAAACAAATGATGGATGTTGTGAATCAATGTATCCCGGAGGCTGTACCATGTACACGTCATCAGTAAGACAACCATGCAAGAATGCATTGTTAACGTCCAGTTGACGCAAAGACCAACCTTGAGCAACAGCAAGGCTCAAAATAACTCGAATAGTTGTAGGTTTAACCACCAGGCTGAATGTCTCATTAAAATCAAGGCCAGGGCGTTGATGAAAGCCCTTAGCGACGAGATGAGCCTTATAGCAATCAATTGAACCATCCGGCTTGCGTTTGATGCGAAACACCCATTTGCAACCAACAAGATTATAAGTAGAGGATGGTGGAATCAATTTCCATGTACCATTACGAACAAGGGCGTTAAACTCATCTGACATGGCAGCACGCCATTGCGGATCACGCATGGCCTGAGAAGCACAATAAGGTTCAGTGAGTGAACTAATCGCGGTCATGGAGATGCGAGAGACGGGTTTAAAGATATTAGCTTTTGAACGCGTCGTCATGCGATGAACGTTCGACTCTGAAGGTGGCTTGTGGGGTTCAGTATTAAGAGGAATATTTGGAGTAGAGACAACAGGTTCGAGCAAATGAATAGTATGAGTGGTGGCAGCAGGGTCGAGCACGGGAATATTATGGGTGGTGGCAGCAGGTGTGGCTGGGAGAGTTATGGAGATGGTAGGTTGTGGCGAGGGTGAAGGAGGAGCAAACGGGAAAATCCGTTGAGACTCCGTGGCAGCAGGTGGTGTGTATACTGGAGCAGACACTGGCATGGCTGACAAACTCGGAACGGATGCAGGAGGAGGAGGCATAGGTGATTTTTGAAAGGGACAGATAGACTCCACGAATTTTACATGACGAGATGTGTAAATTTTATTTGATGAAGGGTCAAGACATAGATACGCACTTTGAGACAGGGAGTATCCAATAAAAATACACGGATAGATTTGGCCTCTAATTTATGAGACGTATATGGTTTTAACCATGGGTAACACACGCATCCAAAAACTCTTAATTTAGTATAATTAGGAGACGTCCCAAACAATTGAAAAAAGGAAGAATGGTTGGAAAAATTGGCCTTGGGCATGCGATTTATGAGGTATACGGCAGTGGCAAAAGCCTCGGGCCAGAAGACGACATACATAGAGGCATGATGGAGGAGAGAGAGACCTGTCTTGACAATATGACGATGACGTCGCTCAGAAAATCCATTATGTTCCGGAGTATGAGGCGGGGATGTAAGATGAGTGATACCAGATGAAGCAAGGTGAGATTTTAAAGCGATGTATTCCCCCCATTGTCGGTATATAACTGGATGATGGAGCGATTAAAAAACTTTTCCACAAGAGATTGAAATTGTATGAACACACGAGCCACATCAGATTTGCGATGGAGAGGATAGAACCAGACATATCTAGTGAAATGATCAACAAATATGACATAGTATTTATTTCCATGAAGAGAATGAATTGGAGCGGTCCATACATCAGAATAAATGAGTTCTAAGGGAACACTACTAGATAGAGAAGACTCCGAAAAAGGGAGTTTGGTACTTTTATTGCAGAGACATGCATTACAGCTTGAGGAACTGCTACGAGGAAAAACATTAATTAATTTGGACGACATGAGAGTGGCAAGGACTTTGGAAGATGGGTGGCCCAAGCGACTATGCCAATCAGTTATTGAAATACTAGCACAGGAAAAAGTAAGAAGAGGAGTTGTCAGTGGAGTTGGCCAAGCATACACACCATCTTTAGCCTTGGCAGTCATCCGAATTGTTCCAGTCTTGAGATCCTTCACACAAAAGGAATCATGTAAGAATTCAATGGCAACATTATTAGCATGATAAAATTGAGACACAGAAAGCAAATTTCGATGCATGGTAGGAACACAAAGAACATTAGAGAGAACAAAATTGTTAGAGGATGAGGAGATAGAAGTGGATCCTGTATGAGTGATCTGAAGACCTTTACCATCACCAATCAAGACACCATCATGACCCTTATACTGGGAGTGCAATGAGAGATTGTTGAGGTCATTTGTGATGTGATGGGAAGCACCAGAGTTAAGAAGCCATTCAGCAGCGGAAGGAGCAGGAGGTGCAACATAATGCGCTTGAGGAGTAGAACGATGAGGTGCATCAGAGGATTCAACAGGACTAAAGGTATAGGAGCCGCAACGTTTGGCGGAATGGCCTTGTTCACCACAAAGCTGGCAGAAACCTTTATAAGATCGTGGCTTGTGATTAGAGTTGGACGAGGGGCGATTAGAGGATTGGGAGTTGTGAGAATTCGAAAGCTGAGAGTGGCGAGTATATGAGGTTCCAGACTTTTGTGGAAATGACGAAGATCGAGATGCTGATTGTAGGACAACATGATTTGCAGTGGCAGGAAAAGAAGTGTGAGGAGTAGCCTGAAGCAATTGAGATTCACGAATAATGAGTTTCTCATGGAGTTCCTCAAAGGAAATAGAGGAGTCTCGAGCCTTGATAGCATCAGCAAGGCCAAGATAATCATCTCCTAGGCCATTGAGGATTTTCATGGTGAGATCATCAATATCGCAAGAGGCACCAAGCAAGAAAAGTTCATCAGCACAAGACTTGATGGCATGCATGTATTCGGATATAGTAGAGGCACCTTTGGTAGTCTGATCAAGTGTACCACGAAGTTGCATAATACGCCCTCGAGAGGGCTTTGCATATGTATTAAGAAGAAGATCCCACGCCTAACGAGACATGGTGGCTGTGACAATGAAAGGCACCAACTGAGGTGAAAGAGAGCCAACGATCGCATTGAGGATCAATTGATCCTGTCGAACCCATGGAGAATACGCTGGGTTCGGAGAAGAGACGGTGGTGGTGCCGGTGGTCTTAGTAACAAGTGGTGGCGGGCATGGCCGAGAACCATCGATATATCCCAAAAGATCATAACCAATAAGAACCGTATTGAACTGCATGCGCCAGACGCAATAGTTGGTCGAGGTTAGTTTGATCGGTGTCTGAGCAGACACGTTAATTGCAACAAGGGCATCGGAGGAAGAAGAAGAATCGGAAGCCATTGGAGGATCGATTTACTCGTAAGAGATAAAGAGGGATGATACCATATAAGGAAGAATAACTTCTGATATATTTTCACACAAAATAAATGATACCTGCGTAAGGTATTTATACAAGGCAGTACAACTAAAGAAGAATATCTATTCTAACTGACTATGCGAGAATAAATATACAAAAGATACATGAGATATACATAGAATAATTAATATTCTAACTGGATGGATTTGGTGAAACAGAAGCCGAATTACACGGCTTAACACTTTTTAATGCTAGTCCTAAGGCATTAGTTTTTATTTAATTAAAATTATAAGTTAATACATGTTGTGTATATATCATTCCTTTTGTATTGTTTTAAATTTGTTACAACCAATATTATTTTATCATTACTTTAAGGCAATGCTTGGTAGCCTGTATAAAGGCATATTATTAAAGGTATCCAATAATAACCGTGTGTTTGGTAGTCATTATTCGTTCACGCGAGGCCCGGTCCTAACGCGAAGCCCGGGGTGTAATTTACTGATTCGGCTGTATAATATATCCGACGCCTCCCCTCGGATACAGTTTCTAGCGATGAATAATAATATCGATAACAAGTGCTTCGGACATAATTACCCTTTCAAAATCATTCAAAAAGCTAAAAACATATATGCCTGCCCATTTCTTTATAAATCTGAAAATTTTCTATCGCCGTGTTATTCAAAACCCTCGCAGCTTCAGTCGACCAATGGTGAAAAAATTTCTGTATAGGAGATCTTCAAACATTACAGTGCTCGTCACGTCGGAATCGATCGCGCTTTAACTTTGGGTACTTTTTCGTGCAGTTAGTATTTGTAAAAGACACGAATTTTCGAGAATTTTTCAAGTGTGTAAATGAATGAGTGTGATTTTTTTTGGGTTCTTATTCTTTTTCAGATGTGGATGAATTTTACGGGCTGTGTGATCCAGGTAATTTGTTCTGACTTCATTCATAGGTGTTATTTCGAGTTTTGAAAATTGAAATTAGGGCGATTTTTGATTTTGTCGTATAAAAGCTCGCTCCTTTTGACTTGGTTCTGATTTTCCAAATTGATTAATGAATTGGGTATTTGAGAAATTTATTGTTGCTGTCTAGTTTAATGTAATGTTTAGCCTATTCAAATTGTCTAGTTTGCTTAATACCCACACATCTTTTTTCTCCTTCACTCCTCTGAATTTGGCACTTTAGTGGGGTTTCTCTCAGACTAGAAGGCAAAATAAGCGGAAAAGAAATGGAAAAAAAAAATAATTGGTTTTCATTTGGTGTTGCAATTTCTGCAGAGTTTGTTGGGTCTATTGCAGAAAAAGCTTCAAACCCAGAAGCATATATTCTTTAAAAAGGACTACAATAAATCATCGAAACTGAGAATTATATATATGTGTGTGTATATTTGTTGTGGGTTGTTTTCTTGAAAAAGCTTTTGATTTTGCAGAAAGTAGAGTGGTTTTTTCTTCTCCGATTTCTGTGTTGAATTTTCATTTAAATCCCATCTTTTTTTTAATTGAGGGAGATTCAAGAAATCCACATACATGGGAAAGCATGGACCTTGCTATCACTGTGGTGTTACAAGTGAGTTTGGTGGTTTTTTACTAGGATTTTTTTTTGGTCCAATGAATTTTGTAGATGAGTACGAGATGATTTGTTTTTGTGATTGAGTTCAATTCTTCAAATGCTTTTTTGCATTTAATGATTGGTCATTTAATCAATGGATTGCTCTACTCTTGAATGTTTGGGCAGAGAAGATGATTAGTGAACAATGAGCAATATATAGTCATATATGCTGATATGCGGATACCTTTTTCTAAAAAAAAGATTTGCTACAAATTTAGGGTAGTATATTATATATACATCAATGTTGAAGGTAGTTGAGGAGCTATCAGTGGATCAATGAAGATTAAAAGTTAGATTGTATTTTTTTTATATTTTTTTAAGGCATTTAAAATTTAAAAAATTCCACAGCCACAAACGTATATATGGCTAACTAGTTACCTAAATATCTGCATTTGTTTATTTGAATTTAATTTAGCTCAAATAGTTGTTATCTTATTTAAGTAGAACTGTCTGGCCTGTCCTTCACTTTAATTTAACTCTGCCATTACCTATTTCGTTTTTTGTTCTTAGTGCTCAAAAGCTTATATTTTTGTAATTGAGGTGTCAAACTTTCTATAACTGAGAATCATATGTACATGCATATGATATTGACATTTTATGTTCACGTTCTTGCGCTTGTACCTTCCTAAAATGACTTGGTAAGAAGGAAATAATTAAGTGGCATATGACAATATACACTTTATCATTTATGTTATGAAGTCAAACATAACTCGCTAAATATTTTGAATTGAGCAGCAGCTTTAAATCAGTTGGTTCGATCTGTTATAATATGTCTTTACATATCAAATATGAAAGAGTATTTTTTTTTTCTCTTTTTTTTTTCTTCCGGTACTGGATTCTTCTGGTTCGTCATCAGTTATTGTGGAGTTGGATTTGAAAATATGTCTCCTGGATCCATTTTTCTAAACAGTATTTGTAGTAAGTTAAAAAATTATAATCTGCAAACTATAGCTGTAATTTTTTCTGCTTATTGATGCTTGATTGCTTCGCTTGGTTTTATGTTTTTCTTTGTTATTGATAGGAATTTGTGCAAGTTTTTGCAGCTAAGTTGAGTGGAACCAATTTCTTGTTGAAATGCCGCCACCTAGACGTTTGACTGATTCTGATTATGTGTATCTGTTACTGCAAGAGATTCTTCTCAATCAAATTCTCCAACTGTTTGTAATTGTGCATTATTTAACAAAGCTTAACTCGCGCAAGAGAAAGCGTAATACACAAGCTGCACCCTACCGCATGATTCCACGTATCCCAGACCAAGTTAAACATATGAGTAGGATTGTAGGATTAACTGATGTAGATTGTGTTGTTAATCTGCGTATGGATCGCAATGCTTTTGGTAGATTGTGTCAGCTTTTGAGGGATTTAGGGGGGCTGGTAGATGGTCGATATGTAAGCATTCAAGAGCAAGTTTCCATGTTCTTGTCTGTCTTAGCTCATCATAAAAAAAATAGAGTCGTTAGGTTTGATTTTTGGAGATCAGGGCAGACTTGTTCTCGCTATATCCACTTGGTACTAAGAGCAATTTTAAGACTTTATGTCATCTTGCTAGTGAAGCCTGAGCCCGTTCCCGATGATTGTACTGATTCTCGTTGGAAGTGGTTTAAGGTAATGTCATGAGTCTATATTTAAACATCATTAGAACACATTTTCTTCAAAATATCCCTTTTAATTCTTGGACACCTCATTTTTTAATCTTAGGGCTGTCTTGGTGCATTAGATGGCACATACATCAACGTGTATGTTAGCAATACTGATAAGCCCAGATATAGAACCAGGAAGGGACAAATATCCACCAATGTATTAGCAGTTTGTGACCGGAAGATGCAGTTTGTATATGTTCTACCGGGGTGGGAAGGATCGGCTACCGATTCTAGGATATTACGTGATGCTTTGAACAGAGCTAACGGTCTGAAGGTGCCCAAGGGTACATTTTTGTTGTTCTTTTTCTCGCTATAATCAATTACAGTCATTAAAATATAACTTTCAGAGTCTTACCTTAAAATTAATTTGTTTTGTTCATTCTTTTAATGCCTGTTTTTTTGGTTATAAACAACATAGGACACTACTATTTGTGTGACAACGGTTACGCAAATAGCGAAGGGTTTTTAACCCCTTACAAAGGGGTTAGATACCATTTGAAAGAATGGGGTCCCACTAACGCTCGACCTCAAAATAAGGAGGAACTGTTTAATTTGAAGCACAGTAAGGCCCGGAATGCTATTGAGAGGGCATTTGGCATAATGAAGATGAGATGGGGCATACTTCGAAGCACAACATATTACCCCATCAAAATTCAGAATAGGCTTATGATGTGTTGCTTTCTATTAAACAATTTCATTCGATCTCAAATGAACATTGACCCAATTGAACAACATTTTGACATATTGGCAAATGAAGGAGCATTAGGTGAAAATGGTGATGAGTTTGTTGATACAGTTGAGTCCTCTCCGGAATGGAATGCCGCGAGGGACCATATAGCTGATGGAATGTGGAATGATTACATTAATGCTACTTAAGTTTGCCTTTTACCGTAAGATCTATCTGTTACACATGAAAAAATTTAATTCCTTTGTCTTATTATTTGTTACATAATCTGTTGTGATAATATTTTAAAGGCTGTAATTTTATATGTTTGTAGATGTGGAAGCTTATGAGGAGGGTTCTTTTCGAATATGCCATCAGTTAATGCTTGGTGTGGCTTGCTCGATAATTTCATCAGTCTCTGGAGCTTCTTTCCTCTGTTGGAGTTAATTAGCTCTGATATGTTCATTATGGCTTGGATGTAAACTTTGATAAGTAGTTCTATTCTGATGCCATGATCAGCTCAGAATGTTGTATTGTTATTGTTATTGAATTCTTTTCGGTATTGTTATTATTATTGAATTCTTGATGTAAGTTAAAGATTGAATTTTTATGTGAGATTTATTCTCTTGCATTCTTGACTCAGTAGTAACTTGATATGTTCATCTGAATCATGGCCATCTGATGTGTTACTTTTAGTCATTGTGAATTCTTGTATTTGCTCTATAAAATTGGCTTAGTGGTCATTACCAGATATGCGTATAAAATATGCTTCTGTTAACATTTATAGGAGTTGTTGTGGACATTTGCCTTTCAGTTAAATTTTCTTTATTTTGTTTTCTAAGATTGGATATGAATTCAATTTTATGAGGGAAGCGGATGCAATGGAAAAGATTCGATATTTTCTATATAAAAATTACAAAAAGTCCTCTGTTTCAGTGCCTTGACTAATTGGGAATATGTTCACAAGGTAATAAGGTTTGACCTTCTTCCAATAATTCTCTGTGAACATAATTTTTCTCAGCCCAAGCTCTAAATCATTTCCATTTTTTTTTAAAAAAACAACTTTTAAACCATGTACAGTAATACAGTATATATATATATATCACCTCTCTCTCTACACCAAAGAGGAAAGAACTGCGAGTATATTAGCTTTACTCCTACTGCTGTGAGTGTTGCATAAATATATGAAAGTAAAATTGCATAAACAATTAAACAATAGCAGTATTACTATTTAATTTATTTAGACTTACTCGACTTCTGTGCTCATTATGTCTCTTAGTTGCATTATGTCACAAGTTTGAACCATTATTAATTGCACTTCTAAATCTTTCTACACACACAACATGTTACACGCCAATCCAACTCAAATTATAACCAAAATCTTACATTGCAAATTAAATTTTACTAAAACACACATATTCACAAAAGTGGAATATAATGCTCCAACAAGTGTTTTGAAGACTAGAAGCTCCAATAGTGTCATAAAAAAACAGAAACATAATATCATCAAAAGACCAAGTCGTCCAAAAATAGCCAAAAAAATAGAAGCATATTGTCATAAAAAAACAGAACCATAATGTCTTCAAAAGACCAAGATGTCCACAATTAGACAAAATAACTTGTTCTTCCACTGAACTTCAACTTAAAGAGTACCATACTTCAAAGCAAGAAGCCTCATCACATATTGTGTCTTAGCTTCGTCGGGAAGGCCCATGAATATATCCATCTTGTCAACCTCCTTGGCAAGGATCTCACATATGTCGAATTTGTCATTGATAGATAACCCTTCGATGTTGCTCAAGCGATCAAACACCTCCTTCCGAGCCTTAGACTGATCAAAGTCATAGCCAATTCTGGAGGCTATAGTTTCCAACCTCTTATTAGTAGTGCGGTTGATTTCAGCAAGAAGCTCAACCATACCGGAAAACCCATCATTGCTCTTTCTTTTCTTGCCTTGAGTTCTGGGAGATGGTTTCTCTCGCTGAGTTTGGCTAACACTATCCTCAGCCACATCTTCAGTGAATGGTTCCTCGTGAGATGACACATAATACTCAACTTCAGGAAACGACTGTAATGCATCTTGGTTTTGGTGCAATTCATTGACTACATCCATAACATCTTCAGCGTTCTCACCCGTAGCCCGGTCTTTACCGAAGATTTCTCTCCAAGCATCAAGGTGAGGCCAACTCTTGAACCGCATCAACTTAGCATTGGCATCACACTGACAAACCAACAAGAATCAGTCAACATTTCATCAAACAGGAGTAACAAATAAATTTCAAATACAAGTAGCAAACCTTAACAATCTGCTCCCACTGCTCATCGTTGCAATCAATCATATGAGTACCTTTGAGATTGAATCCCACGCCACTTCGGTTCAACATGGCGGATAGCGAGTGGTAGTTCTTCTTCCACGTAGTTGTCTTTGAATTGATGTGGGGCATACCCTTCAAATCTGTAGAGGGAAACTCTTTTTTCATAGCCTCTTCTAGCTTATACAAATATCCAGCCCTAAAGCCGTTGTCAGATTTCCACCCTTGTACCACCAATTCCTTCAAAGCTGCCAACAGAACTTCTTCTTCTCTTGTGGACCAACTGCGGCGTGTCTTATCGGATTTGTTTCCACGCACCCGATAATCATTACTTCCTGTTTCATAAAACACGCAAAACCCAAATCCTTCTATTAGATCAACTTTTAGAAATATCTAAGATATAAAGAGATTGCAAACAACAAACTCAATGCATTTATTTTACAGTCAGGGATCAACATCCACTTATATGCTAATTTCAGTATCATCACTTTGTCCTTAATTTGAAAATTGTAGAATGTCTCATATTAACTATCAACCCAGCGCATACATCTCTGACGCTAGTCATCATATTATCATATTCATTAAAGATGTAACAATGAAGACAAATTATTTTATAGTCAAGGATTAGCATCACATATCCACTTTCTCCTTACTCTGTTTTACTCCTCAATCAGATCCTCTTACATTTGATCGGGGCTGTAAATAAATATCATAATAAATTGCAAAGCTACATACATGACTCAGTCATATAAATATGACAGAACATGATTATATTATAATGTTTACAAAGTGTAGAAACATCAAGAATAAGTTTCCAAAATGTCCATCCACCAATAGAAAGCCAAGTGAAGTGACACCTATGATCCTTAAGAACATTTATCGGTGGAAAGTCTAGTTGAAATAATAACTAGGAGATATTAATTTCGCAGCAATGGAGAATAAAATATTCAGTTTGTTTCTTTAGTTGGAAGCTAGCCTAAACAAGTGTAAACACAACATCCAAGACTCTTATGTCCACAAATCAGAGATATAGTTTCCACCCACCAAATGACGTACCTCTATTGACATCGTACAAAAAAGTAAGAAGAAAAAAAAATCATCACATGGTGTTTCTTTAACATTGCTCTTTCTAGGATGTTTCTTTCCCGACTTTCCTAATTACAAAGTTCAAAGAAGGCGCACAACAATTCTTTCCCACCACCAGATTCTATTCAGATTGACACAAACTAAAGCACCAGATACCACACACCACCACCAGAAATTATTAATAGCAAAAAGAACTCAACACGAGTATAAATCCTAGAAAGAGCAGCAAATATTTTTCTAATAATTCAAATTCAACACCGGATGATAAGTCTCAACTGGATTCCAACAAATTAAATAGTATACCTTGCGTCGCCGAACTCATTGTTTCAGAAACTTTCGTGTGAAGAGAAGAGCGTTGCAACCCTTGCGTTACCGAACTTCTCTTGCGCGCCAAAAAAAAAAACTCGGCAGAAATAATCCAAGCGAGAAGGTGAAAAAATCATGGATATAAATTGACAAAAAACGGGGGCGTGGTGGGAATATTGAAACTTTCATGAGGATATTATAGGCATTTCAGAAGTTAGTCTGCAGATAAAATAATGTACCAAACAGATGTGTGAAGCAATCTTAGTATATTTATCTTAATAACCAAACACACAATTTAAATAGTTAATACGCAATTATCTTGCAAAGCAATCCAGATTTTATTAATATGGGTATATCCATACCAGTATACCAAACATTGCCTAAAACGATTAATTTATCTTTGTAAAGTTTGAAATTTAATATGAAGATTTTTGTGAAATTTCAATGTCTTATCTCAGTGCTCTTAATTCAAAGGCCACAGCTGCAGGGTGTGTCAGCCCTCAACTCAACGACTAATTAATGTCGATAATGACTTCTCCCTCTAAAATTTGACGGTTGGAATTGGAAATTTTTATGCTGCCCCCTAGATGGTGCCCATCGGCTGTGCCTTGCCGACACGTGGCGTTGTTTTTAATTTTTGTTTTGCATTAATTTTTTATGTGCTAAAGTCAGAAAATACAGTGTATTTTAAAGGGGATACGGTCAGTGTGCTATTGGGACACTTCTCAGTCCCTCGCCTCAACAGCTGCTGCGGGACCCACGTCAGTGTTGGCACAACATCGGTGGCTATCGGCAAGCTCTATACTTTCCGATTCCGGCAGTCTCCGAGCCATTTTCTGACGTCGGCAAGTACTCCACAATATTCAGGGCGATGAGAACTTCCAGATCCACACGTTTTCCAATTTTTTGAAGGTTAATCAGGCATCAAAATTTATTTTCATCCGTAAATGGTAAACCCTAATTTATTTTTCTTCTTGCTCATGATTGCCTCATGCAGAATTCCCGCGTTTGCTTTACTGAGGCATAAAAGAAAGATTTTTTTTTAGATTTTGGTCATTTATTAGTTCAATAATTGATAATTTATTTCGTTTATAAAATTATTACTTTAGGATTACCATATTATTTTAGTTTATGAAGATTATTAATTTATTAATACGCTATTTTGAAAGTCGCGGTTGAATTCAAAAGCACTAACAGCGACCCTTCATATTACTCACTCCGCCATTGTCACTCCGCCGATATCTCGCAAGATTTGAACAGAGAATTCCATTTTGAAGAAGCGCGAAGGATTGGAACAGACGGTTCATTGAGAAGCTTCACGTCTCCTTGAATCGGTTAGTTTATGTATATATTCTGTAGTGTTAGGGTTGCATTCACTTTATTTTCGAAGAGCTAGTAAAAGTGTATTTTCCATTATTTGTCGTGAACATTCGTTGTGGAAGTATAAATTTGAGTTTTCATTTGTAGAAGGCGACGATGTCGTCCGGCCGACGTTCTTTTGGTTCTCCGACTAGTGGTGGGAAAGGAAAACAACCATCAAAGGATAAAGGAAAGAACAAAGTTGATGATTTTGAAGGTTAGTATTTGAAAATCGCAAAAGATGAATGTGTTTACGATTAATTGAATTATTTTGCAGTCACATTTCCGAAACCCACATGTTAGTGCTTATAATCTGTAAGAGGCGGGTGATTGAGATATATATGTAAATCATTATATTAGAGATGAAAATCGCACAAGATTATCAAGTGTTTATGATTATGTGAAACATTTTCATTGACGTTAAGTCTTTCAAAACCTGCAATATAATTAAATCTGCAATATCATTTTCATCAAAATTTGTAAATGCATAATATCTGAATATGCAATATTTGTGTGTGAAAATCTGCAATATATGTGATTCTCATGCCTTGGACTTATAATCTGCAAGACAAGTGTTTGAATGATATGTGTGTTAATATACATTATTTTTAGGGATTCTTCTTGAGACATTCCTTGTTTCCCACATGTTGTAGTTTGCTATCTACCTATATGCCAAATTGTCATTAACTATTTTAGCTAAGATCATCAATTATCATGTATCTTCTAGCCAGATATTCCAACACTTACATAATATTTATGATAATTTGAAGGTGATTACGTTTGTCTCCGTGACATCAAAATGACATTCAAGTATGCAATATTTGAGTGTTTAAATCTGCAATCCTTGTGATTCTCATGCCTTGGTTGTTATAATCTGCAAGACATGTGTTTGAATGATATATGTGATAATGTGAATCATTACATGACAGATTATGCAAAAGAAATTGATAGTGTGTTAAATATTTATTTGTAGTTAGAGGAGGGGCAATTTCAGTCCGTGGTCAGTTAATGGGTGTTATGAAACAAGTACGTGAATGATTGAGTAAGAAGAACCTTTGTGCTTTTAGAGAAACATGTTTTGGTCATTTGCTTGATGTGCCAACTATCCAGTATCAAGGGCAGTTGATCTTCCTCCTGTTGAAAGCACTGGAGGCCAAATCTGAATCTAGGAATGTGTTGTCATTTCTGATAAATGATAGGAGAATGGAGTTAGGGCAGAATGAGTTCTTTTGCATTACGGGTTTGAGTTTTAAGGAAACCGTTGATCTGCCAACTTCATCATCAATGCACCGAGATATTTTCTGGGGTGCTCAATAAATGAAAGCTGTACACATTGATGAGGCATTCAAGAACTATAGTGAAACCCATGGGGGGAATGGTAGTCTTATATTGAAGTTGTCTCTTCTGCATGTTGTTTATGGGCTGTTGCTGAATAGGGATAAATTGTGTAAGAATATAGAACTACAGTATATGCATCTTATTGATGACATTAATGTATTCAACAACTTTCCTTGGGGTAGGGTTGTATTTGATTTTTTGGTTCACTATACGCATGAGGCCCGAGGAAATATATATCGTCTCCAGGTTGACTCAGCTAGACCTCCCACTGATATCTGTGGATTCAGTCTAACGTTGCAGATCTTTGCCTTTGAGGTCATGCCGGCGCTTGCCAGACGATGTGCTACGAGAATTGATAGAGATCTTTTTCCAAGGATGTTTCGATGGACCACGAACGCATATTTCAAATACAAGTATCTTCTAAGTTTTTTCCAGAAAGAATGTTCTGATGAAATGGTAATAATCATAGTTTGGTTTCAGATTGATCGATAATATTATAAACATTACAATTAGGTAATGTGTTTTTCTTTAACTATAACAGATGCCTTTTCGATTCTCTGATGATGAAAG
Source organism: Perilla frutescens (assembly GCA_026008535.1). Classification (NCBI taxonomy): domain Eukaryota; kingdom Viridiplantae; phylum Streptophyta; class Magnoliopsida; order Lamiales; family Lamiaceae; genus Perilla; species Perilla frutescens. The sequence goes on from BRKX01000012.1 coordinate 40,877,498, forward strand.
AAATAGAATGGAGGCGGTTGGCCTGTCAGAAACAGTACATGTGGAGAGGCGGAAAAGTTTTGAATACAAGTTATTGGATGAGGATGATGATGACATTTTCTTACCCACAAAAGCGAAGTGTGATGTTTCTGGGAGATCTGAAGAAAGACGATCTCGAAGAGACTGTGCTACAGAGTTTGGTAAGTTGTTGAGAGATGCCACGATGCCTTCATCAGCAAGCGGACGAAATGATAGCACTGAGTCCACGTCTATTCGGAGGCTTGAGGCAATTATATTGGTAAGGGCCACTCAGTGAAGCAATTGTAAGGAGTGTTTATCTTGTTAAGTAACATGATTGGATTCACCTTTATTGTACATTTCAGGAAATGAACGTGAGAATGCAGGCTGACTCCCTATATATTCAGAAACAAAGTGAGATGATTGAGGTAAATGGCACTAAGAGTTATGTAGTTGTAAGTGGTTTGTATATTGTTAATTAACATGACCCCATTTACTGTTATTGTAAATATCAGAGAATGAACGTGATGATGCAATCTGCACTTCACCAAATTGCTGATCTTAAAAAATCATTTGATGATATGAAGAGAACCTTAATGGATGCGAGAGGTGACGATTGCAGCAATAAAGAGCACCTGAATGGGGTGAAAAATTCCGGCGTTGACAAATCGGTTCATAATTTGATGCAATCACAATCTGAAGCTATTGGTTCGGTTGAGGGAGAGGCTCCAGAGGTTGAGGTGGCACCTGCAGAGGTTGAAGGGGCAGTTGAGGTTGAAGGGAGAGTTGCAGAAGTTGACGCGGGAGCTGCAGAGGTTGTTAAGATTGAGGGGAAAGCTGTAGAGGTGAAGGGAGAAGCTGTAGATTGCCTATCAGAGCATGAGGGGGAAGCTGCAGAGGTTAAGGACGTTCTATCTGTAGAATTGTCCGAGAAACGGAATGATGGTCATGATGATGCATCTTACCCCGCAGAACAACAAGAGGAAAATATGTTGAGCCATTGTTCTCCTGACTGTGAAATTGACATGAATAAGGCTCAATCAATGGAGTATGAGCTATCTGATCTCTCTGCATATTCTCCACAACTCTCTATTGAGAATTCTTTAGACAAGAAGAACCCCCCCAAAAAAGAGGTTATTTGATGAAGCATCTGAAGAACTGACACCACAATTTGGATCTATCCATGGTGAACCACCAGTGAAAAAGGCGAGGAAATCTAAGACGCAGAAGTCGAGGTAACTAAAACCTGTGAGATTGGATTCATTGAAGCTGGAGTCATTTTTGGCGATAAGAGAGTATGAATGGCCTGCTATCAAGGCTTTCCAAGAGTGGTATAACCACTGCCGTAGAGAGAGGCTGTAAGTTTTTAAAGTTCTTATCTATTCTTTTAGATTACTATTACTTAGTCATTTAAATTAATTAGAGATCATGGCTTACTGAGTTATCTTTTTTTAATTTGTGTTTCATCAAGCATTCTTATATGGTTTAATACATTGGCTCCTTCATGTTGTTGTAATATAGGAATCCAAAAATTGGGTTACCAATCGAATGTAAAACCGAGGTAGATGTTGACTGGTTAGTGAGTTTATGTTCGGCGAAAGGCTGGCTAGCAGATGAGGTATGAACACAGTCATTCATCAACCTGCATGTTATTTTGCACTACAGTATGACAGAAAATCTAACTCAATTGCCTTCAATTCAGCACTGTGATGTGTTGTTGAATCTGGTGATTATCTATGCAAAGGCCTTCCCTGACCAGTTTAAGCAAGACTGGACACTCATTGAGTTAATTGGTTTGGTAATCCCCTCAACTACATAAATCATGTTTTTTTGTGAGACGTCTATTTTTGGACAAGTTATTGATAATCTGCATACGACAGCAAACTTTGGTACTAGATAGCATGGACCAGGTACCTGAGAGGATTTTGCCTTATGTTGAGGGCTATTATCCACATCAAGGTGGCAAACCGTGGCATAAGGTGGAGCATGTGTATGGGATTTGCAATATTGGAAAAAGTCATTGGGTGTTGTACAGGATTGACCTCGCTGCACAAAGGATTGTCGTATTCGATTCCATGTCTGGGGACAAAAAAGAGTGGGATGACATCAAAGAGACATTCACAAATGTCTGCAAAAATGTGTCGTTGTTGGTTGAAATCGGGAATGTGTATCGGGACAAGTTACCAAAGCCGGTCTTGAAGAAGACGTGGGATTTATTAAGATATGAGCACCCCCCACAACAAGCTACTACGTCGGATTGCGGGATAATGTGCCTGAAGTTCTTAGAATGTCTCGTCACTGGTACATCTCTGTCTGCTATAGACCCCGATCGATGTTCCCAATATAGAAAAGCGTATTGTGCGGAGTTGTTCGATAAGAGCCACTTCTTGAAAAATTAGGAAGTCTGACTTATATGTGATCTGGATTACATAATTTATCACCGATTAGCCTTTTGTAGGTTTTTTTGTATTTGTATATAAGTATGTATGTGGTGATAAATATGGAATCTGGATTCACATCTTTTGTGATAAGTATTATGTAAGACATGCAAATATATGGGTATGTTTATCTAATTATGTTGGGGTATTCTGTTTGAATTCGTACTTCATCAAATACAGCTTTATATTTTGATGCAAATATAATATGTGGTGAAATTTTTATTTCACCGAGCATAAATGATGGATCATTTATTAACTTTATTTAGAGAAGGTTATAATTTTCACCATAACTTTCATTGATATCTCTTATACTGTCCATTAGCATTAATGATGTTATAAGCTTCTGTACGAGAAATTTCTTCTATATTTTTGATGTCATGTATGATTCATAGAAATTTGATGCCCAAACTGTTCGACGAAATGTCCGAATGAACTCTTGTGGAGCACAGTGATACATTCTTTGCATCTAATAGTGCTAAATGGGTAGGGAGGCAAACTCACAGTAGCAATTAATTAGTTATATTAGATTTATAATAAATTATCAAAAGTATTAGAGTATCACAAGTTCCACTATCTATATAATATATAATAACAAGACCGCATCTGAAAATAGAAAAAGATAGTTTTCCCGCCTATTTGCACCTTCCGAAAATGAAAAAAAAAAAATTATTTTATATTACAAAAATTATTTATTTTTCATGTAAATGATTAAATATTAATATTCTTTTAATTGTAATCTGCAACTTCCTTAATTAATCACACTAATATTGATAGCATTAAACTCGGTTATATATATATATGTTTTCACCGAAATATCTTCTAATCATTTTTTTAAGGTAAATATATGTTATACATATTTTGCTTATATACTATATATTATACATATTACATATTTTATTTGATGTATCATAGCTATTCTCCACTGTTTTGTATTCTAAAAATCCATTACATATTAGGTACTTTTATCTTTTCTTTTGTATAGAAGTTTGAATTAGCCATTATGATATATATAAATTTCATTTGATTTTTTGAGCCGCTTATGTATCAAATGTCAACCCAGAACCCTATATGGTTCTTGAGGAAAAATATTTGTTATGCATATTTTTTTTAACTTACAGTATATTGGTTTTTTTTTCAGTTTTAAAAGGTTTGCAAGAGGAAAAGAAACAGAAAATTATTGAGGTGATTAACTATCATGTGAGTATTTTTTTTCACTCACTGTTTTATTTTTCTCTATCTTATAATTCTCACATGCTCTTTTTTTAGGACAATGTCAATTGGCAAAAAAATTGAAAGCAAATGATATATAGTGATACATAAGTTAGAGCATCATCAACTTACTTAATATATATATATATATATGGGAGTGGTATATTATCATAAAAACAAAAGAATATGCTATAAACTTAATTTTAGGAGAATGAAATGCTATATAGTCTTCATTTTCTCTACTTTAAATGATAATGTCGAGAGCCTCTGTCTTTTTGTCTATTAACCTTCTAAATAATAGATAGATTTGTATTTTTATTTTGAAAATATTTTATAGATTTGGTAAATGAATGGGTGTACTTATTTTAAAAAGATGACATTTTTTATACTTTAGTTGAACGTACAAGATTAGTCTAAAAATTCAAAATTATTGAACAATTTTAAATGCAATTACAATTTGTCATTATTATACAATTTGATAACTCACTAATCTCTCGTCAAATAATATCAATTAACCAATGACAATAATTGGGAGTGTAAATGACAATATATTTCTCCCATTTTTCGTGCATTTGTGTATATTTGTTATGCATTTGTTCCGATTAATGGGATTTATGGGTTGTAGTCATTTACACAATTAATGCTTGTTGATATTCTGATTCATAGAAATTGGATGTCCAAACCATTCGACGAAATGTCCGAATGAACTCTTGGCCAGCTGAGCGCGCCCCAACCGTTCGATGACATGCAAGACCCAGGGAATGGATTAGTTTGTATTTTCCTTCATAACGATTACTACTCTTGATTTCTAGTTTACAAACACACCACAGCTGCCTCATGATCCTATCAGAATCTCTGTACATTTGTAATAAAAAATCACAACCATTGAAGAACAAACTATAGCAGGTTATACAAACTACTCTTTTGATTGCTCAGGAGTAGTAATAAGATAAATTTCAAAATAAAGTAATAAATAAATAAATTTGTGTTTCAATGCTATTTGCAAGTTTATCCAGTTTTTTAAACTTGCACAACTGAAATGTTTTATAAAAATGTAATTGCCTCTATCTTTCACTGTCAGATAAGAAATGCTCCTTAAAATTTAATTAATTATACATGCTCCTTAAAATTTATTTGAATGTATCGAAATATCGACTGAGACTCACGTTAGGCTTTAGGTAAAGCTGAAATAGATGCAGGTGAATATATGCCACCCTTATGCGTGGACGAATGAGTAAAACAAAATAAGAACTGTTGCACAGACAATAATTCAAGAAACCAAATCAAAGTTTAAATAGGGAAATCTAAATACAACAATGGGTCATTCAATAATACAACTGAACTTAACATAGTACACACCAACTTATTTAGCCCTTATAGCGCATGCGAGCATGCATAACTAGGGGTGGAAAAGTGGTTAATGCATGAAAGGTAAAGCTTCACCCAAAATTTGAAGAACACGACTATCAATCCCCCTGATCATCTTCACTGTCAGGCACCACTGCATTGGCATACTCATCATCAGCCGCATTCTCATCCGCATCAGAAGGAATAAGTGTCGTCTCGGTAATTTCTTCATCCTCCACCTCTTCGTTCACTTCGAACAACATTTTCAATATCGACCAATTTTCTTCTTCTCCATCCTTGTAAGCTAGAACTTCAGGCCATATCTACCACATAAGAGCGCAAACTGTTATTAAGCAGGGATTACAACCAAACAATAGTCTTATGAGCTAAGAAAACATGTGGTAAAATTAACTTAAATACCTCGTGAATACGAGTCCATTGAGCGTTATCAATGTTTAGCGAGTTACGTTGTTGATCGTGGAGGAAGGGATTAACTTGCTCGAGCAACCAGTCAAACATGTGATACCTTTTGCGCCACTCGGCTAACTTTTTCTCGAACTCAGCATCAGTAAATGACATCTCCAGTTTATGCGCTACATGTTCACGTATGCGACGAAGAACATGCAAATTTTCCGCCTCTTTCCCAGGTATCCAGTGACCTCTCTTATGCTCCTCTTGAAGCTCATACAGAACAACATGCTCAACATAATGAGTCCAAGGTACGACATAGAAAACAACATCTTGGGAAATTGCAAGGGGAGCCATAATTTTGCAGGTATCACAAATATTAAAAATAGCAACTTATTATATAGCATAGGTGCAGGTGGTGTTCACAAGTTCCCAACATAAAATAGTCAAATATACTATACACTAAGTACAACTGTGAACAGTCCTGAATTGTCAAAATCACATAAAAATTACAAACACAAGCCTTGTAGGCAGCGGAGCAAAACATTAATCAAATGCACATAGTCAATTGTATTACACCCATACGGGACCCGCATTCTCCCCAACCTGTGACTGTCATAACACAAGCTATAGATTAGATGCATGGATTTAAATTACAATTGAACCACGTAGCAACATGTATACCTAGATCATTGCACAAGCTATACATTAGATAAATGGATTAAAATTGCAATTAAACCATCATAGCAACTTGTATACCTGGAAGATGGAGGTAACATCGATAGGGTTATCCAAGTTTGCATCTTCCTCATATTCGCTCAACTTTGCTTTATTTTTCTATAGCAAAAAGTATGATGATAAAAAAATCATTGCCAAATATTCCAAGATAAATAAATTTATAACCTGGAAACTACATATAAACCGAAGATTGCCCTTCCATTTTCTCCATGGTATACTCCTCATTAGGAGTGTTAACTCGTATGGAGACAGAATGACTCCTCATCTTCGAATCAGTTGATAAATCTCTCGTAGATTCAGTTTGTTGCGAACACTCGACATCTGTAATTGGATAATTGAAAATGTTACCACATTATTCACCAAATTTTGTCATCATTTCCCTATGATTTACTTGTTATGAGCTTCAACGAGCATACCTGGCCACTTTGGAAGTTGTGTTCGTTTCTGTCCTTTACTCTTCTTCCTACTCCAATGTGACTGCAAATTTTGATCGGGATTAATGCCACGTTTCCGAGCAGGAGGGGGGCGCAATTCAGTTGACTGTCCTCTCACTGAACCTTTTTTAAATGACTGACGAACACTTGAGCTACCTCCATTCTCTTTTGCTGTGAGTTCTTTCTTTAGTGCGCCAATACGATCCAACATTATTTGTCTAGAATCTGATTCTCCTTTCACATCATGTGCTATCTCCAGCGTCATTCGCATGACGTAGTTTACAAAGGCCATTTCACTTACAAAATCACTTGGATTTACTTTGTAGAGCTGCCCAATGTCCATATGTCTTTCCTTTGCCTTCTTCGTCAACCGACACAAGATATAACATTCAGGAAACTTCATCACATTCATGACCAGATACACTCGGAAAATATGGCGGCATAGGACTCCTTCAGTCTCCCACATACAACACGAACATGTGGCTTGATGAGATAGTCTGTTAAACTGTACAGACCTAAACCTTAACATTAAGGGCTGAGAAGAAACTATAAATTGCATTTCAACATCATTAAGATATATGGGATTCCCGATAACAGCCACCGTTAACACAAGTGTTAGCTGAGCCTCAAAGGTTTTGTACACTGCCCGTGTATAAATCTTTGAGGCTTGGGATAATAAAAGGCTATTATTTATAACCTGTCCAGGAGTGCCAACGTTTGTTGCATCATCTGCACACTCTGTTCTTCGCCAATCAACTTGGATTTTCTCATAATTTTCAACAATTTGAATGAGTGAACATCTGGCATTGCATAAATCTTTCAAGACCTTATTTGTGACCTCACTTCTAGATGTCGCTAGAAGACCGGCGCTGAAAGTATTGTTCGTGAATACTGATGCCCATCTCTTCCTTAATTTATACATATTGGAAAACCAACTATTATCCTGCAGGTTAAACCTTCCAATCATGGAAGCCCAACATTTCTCAAACTCAGATTCAGATTCTACACCATTCATGCAATAATACCAACTTTTCCTAAAATCGCTATTCGAATTCAAAGATCCAAAATGAGATGGGGCATTTCTGGCTATATGCCACTGACACAGTCTATGACTCGCACTTTGAAATACTAAATCAATTCCATTCATGAGAGATTGACTTTGATCAGAAAATATCACTCGGGGCTCCCTACCATGTATTGACTCCAAAAAGGTTGAAAACAACCATTCAAAAGAAGTGGTAGTCTCATTTGATAAGAAGGCCATCCCAAACATTACATTTTTCATATGATGATTAATACCTACAAACGGTGCACATATCAAATTATATCTATTTGTTTTGTATGTTGTGTCAACTGATAAAACATCTCCAAAATACTCGTAGTCAATAAGTGATCGAGAATCCCTCCAAAAAAAATTCATTAGTCTACCTTCATCATCCGATTGTACGTTCCAGTAAAAGAGAGGCTCTTCATTCGATTTCTTCACAAAGAACTGCACAAGGGCATTTGCGTCAACACTTTCCACACTAGTTGAAAGTTTTTTTCGGTTCAAATGATTGTAGGCATCCTTCCTCGTGAAACCAAGATTCTGTGGACCACCAGCTTCGCTCTCCATAAACCTACATGCCCGACTTACTCCTATTCCGGCTGCGTTTAATGCCTCAATAAGTGATTGTTTTGCATGAGATAAGTGACGTGCAGAACGCAACAAATAACTTTGGTCTTCTGCAAGCAATTCATGGTTGTGATCCTTAATAAATTTTTGCACTACCCAAGGGGAACCTCTCTGCCGAACAATGCGTATGCTGGCTTTACAACCACTGCGGGTTATCTGCTTCTTGTAAGCAGCTAATCTCCCTTTTGATCGTTTCTCATCATGGCGACCTTCACATGAACAATGATACTCTTTCATACGCAGCAAATTAGTTCCACAAAAATAATTTTGATCTCCCTTCCTAACACTAAACCCACACAACCTACCATACTCACAATAAAGTAAGTAAACCTGCTCTGGACTCTCCATTGTATTGCCAACTTCCAAGGTTCCCTCTAATTCCGTTAACATTGAATGATCAAGTGAAGTTTTTTCAGCTCCACTACTTTTTTCATCCCCCCAATTATTTTCATCTTCAGAATTACGGACCTCTTCTGTATCATCTTTATCATTCGGAGTACACTCCCTACAGAGATCATTCTCAAGGGGAACATTCAAATCGAACTTCATTTTAATTATATAAACCTACAAAAAAATATCATGACAAATAGCGACAAGTTGTAATTTAACATTCACAAACCAATATAACAAAAAACACGAATAGAAACTAATTACAGTCATCTTTACAAAGATAATATAATGGTAGCAATAGCAAGAGTATAAAGAAACACTAATCCAAATCCATATCCATTTCAAAATAATAATAAAATTACACAAAACCACCCATTATAAAGAGATTATAAATACGAAAGAAGAATTGGACTACCTAAATACAAATATACAGAATCAGTGCCCACCAACATCATCATAAGTAATCAATGAAATTCAACAAAAATGACTATAACCTAAACAAGACTAGATCAACAATGATTTCAACCCAAAAAATGAAATCAGACTACAACCTAAACAAGACTACATCAACAACGATTTCAACCCAAAAAATGAATAAATCGCAAGGAAAAATTCAAGCCCATAAATGAACGTCGATGATTAAATAAATACCTAATTTACCTCAATTGCGTAAATTAATTTTTCCTCACTAAACAAGGGAAGATTGCTTCGATACTCTGTTATGAGCTGTATTGGCTGCTGGATTGTAACATACTCCAATCTTGAGGACAAAAAAGGAGGGAAAAAAGTTTTGTTTTGCTTCTGTAAATATAATCGCTGAAAAGGTTCACTATATTTCTTATTTTGTTATGTCTAATTTCATAATATTTCAATTTTAACTATTACTGGAAAAATAATAGGCGCCAATTTTTAAAAATTGGGGTTTACCATTTACGGATGAAAATCAATTTTGATGCCCGATTAACCTTCCAAAAATTGGAAAACGTGTGGATCTGGAAGTTCTCATCGCCCTGAATATTGTGGAGCACTTGCCGACGTCAGAAAATGGCTCAGAGACTGCCGGCATTGGAAATTATAGAGCTTTCCGGTAGCCACCGATGTTGTGCCAACACTGACGTGGGTCCCACAGCAGCTGTTGAGGCGAGGGACTGAGAAGTGTCCCAATAGCACACTGACCGTATCCCCTTTAAAATACACTGTATTTTCTGACTTTAGCACATAAAAAATTAATGCAAAACAAAAATTAAAAACAACGCCACGTGTCGGCAAGGCACAGCCGATGGGCACCATCTAGGGGGCAGCATAGAAATTACCGTTGGAATTGTGCAGAAATATCTTAATTTGAGAGCACAATTTGAAGTTATAAATAGTAATTAAGACAGTAGGATAAATTATCATTTACATTTTAAATTATTTTTAATTTTTTAAAATTTATTTTAAATTAATACTTTATCAATTAATTATTTGAATTATTTATAAATTAATTAAATTTAACATTGAATGAATTTTCCGATCAAAATCAGATCTAAAAGAGTGGTAACTATATAGAAAAAGGCGATTTCTCATATATCTATAGTCAATTTGGTTACAACACAAGAAGAAGACCCACGTATTTAGCTGAAGTTAAGTATAAGGTACTTTTACCAAAAAAATATATATCTAATAATAGATTTGGTTAGTTTTAAAACAGTTAATGTATTTTATGATAAGTATGCTAGTTTGTGATACATTTGAAAATTAAATTAAAAATGATTTTGGATATATATAAATGATACTTATAATTAATACTGGATTGTCGTAAATGAAATATATGGTTTAATAATTTATTTCCATCGCATTTCGTCATTTAATTAAACTGAGCTAAAAAAAAAAGTTATTTTAAGTGCATGTAAGGAGACATGATGTGCTTGGCCCTTGGATCATCAATGGAAGATAGCAAGGCTGATTATTATCTTCCGGTGATCGACTAATGCATTTTGAAATTGCTAAACTCGATTTTCTGTTTTTTTCTTTTGTTTTGCTCTCGAAAAATTTATACCCTAAAATAAAATTAGTGAATCCTAAAATTAAAATAAATTATTTTAGTGTGATAGAAATAAATATTATAAATTTATACCCTAAAATAGAATTAATATACTCTAAAATAAAAGTGAATTAATTTTGTTTATTTTTTAAATCCATCGACTCAAATAATACATTCGCCCAACGCTAATGCGTGTGCTCGTGCATTGCGCTTGTTGAAAATCGGCGACTTAGTGAACCCTAAAAATTAAATAAATATATACCCTAAAATTTTGAAATAAATACATACCCTAAAATTTTGGACGATTTTGTTTAGTTTTGAAATAAATATATACCCTAAAATTAATGAAATTAGTGAACCCTATATTAAAAGTGAATTAATTTGAACTTTTTGAAAATCGGCAACTTGCGCAATGCACTCGATAATTAATCTTTCCAACTATAACCCATAATTGAGATTAATAAAACTTTTAAAAAAACCCTAAAAACACAAAATTAATCCTATAAGATATAAAAAATTCTAAAAAAAAAAACCCTAAAAAGACCATGAACCCTAAAAAAAATCCAAACTTCTAAACTCTAGACGTCAATTGGAATGGAAAAAAAATCACAATTTGAACTAAATAAACAAAGTATAAGATTACTAGCTGACCCGTTTCTTTTTAAGATAGAGGTGATACTTTTCAAATTTTGAGTGAAATTTTTTAGCATTACAGTTGATATTGATTTTCACGGATTTTTATTTTATTTTTTTTGCGGGTTAATCCGCGAATTGACCCGCTCGTCTAAAAGAAGACTTATTTACAACTAGTACATGCAAGTGTTTGTGTTTTAACTTTTACGATGAGGTGTTATAGTCAATGTTCAAAATAATGTACTGAACAATAATATGAACAACAATTAAAATAAAGCAAGTAAGAACACAATGAGAGATCATCTAATTAAGAGGTGAATAGTACACATACACATATTTATATATTGATTCAATGTGTAAGCAATTAAATTTTATTACCAATCAAATGGTACCACGTGGATATTAAATGATTAAATTCATGTTATTTATTTATATTTTAGGAATTTTAATTCCTAAGTTAAATATTTAATATGTGAAAATTTCGGCCAATAGAAAGGCGACAAGTGGTGAGCTCACACAAATGATCCATACATTGTTGTAAAGAATCATGAAATACAAGACACCAATAGAAACGCGCCATATAAGCCCTAATAAGGCACCAATGAGACGACGCCACACAAGCCCTAAATACACCCTCACTTGCCTATAAATAGAGGCCTTAGCATAAGGAAATGGACACAATTTGAAGAGCTCAAGACTTGGAGGAAGTTTGTTTGAAGAAATTATCTCTCAACCTTCAAGGTGTTCGTGCAAGATTCAAAGCGTTCTATGTCAAAATCATCCCAAGCTTGAAGTTTGATCCGAAATCAAGGTGCTACACCCTTCAATCAACGTTTCCAAGCTTTAAATCTTCAAGTTGTTCTTGAAGAATCAAGACGTTCTTTATCAAGATCGTCCAAAACCATCATTTGATCCGGAATCAAGGTCTCGACCATCCGAATCAACGTTATAAACTCCAAAACATCAAATTCGTGAGGATCGAAGAGGCAAATCCACCTTGAAGATCTTTAAGAACACGAAGATCAAATTTTTGAAGAGAAGAATCAGAAGATCAAATAGAGAATCGAACCACAATTGTAATTTCAATCCAAAAATATTTCTTTGTACGCATTTTAAGTGTTTATTAATATAAATACACGAAATTTGTGTTACACAATGGGCTAGCAATTTGGAGTCGGTCATTTGCTAATGCGATGACGAATGTTAAATAGTGCTAGTGGAGCATGTGTTGGAAATTAAACCGGTCCGAAACAATTTCGGGTCGAATAAAATCCGATATTCGATCAAATCGAACTGGAGCGGAAGCGGTATAAATCAGACAATAGATCGTGATATAAAAATATAATATCCATGCGAATTAAATTTATTTAAAACTAAAGAAGAGATAAAGAAAATACCTTTTTCTTAAATCTCCTTCGTCTTCTTCGATCAATCTTTGAATCTTGAAGCTCGTAAACACCACGATCTTCCGATTCGATCCTCCCTTTGAACGGTAGTGAGTGGGCACCGGAATAAATCTATTAAGTTCCTAACTTAATTTTTCTATGATTATTTCAACACATGAAATCGTAGAATTGGGCTGTAGTATTGGGAGGATATTTAATCTGAATTAAATATAAACAAAAGAAGAAGAGAAAACGAAATTGAAATGCTTTTGATTTCACAAAATCAAATTCACACAAGACGTGAATTAATTCTAATCAAAATAGAATTAATGAAGCAATTCTATGATTTGTAATCCCAACACAATTCACGTCTCACTGTGAATCTCCAAATCGGCATTTTTAATTCTCTTCTCTTATGTTATCTTTATAGTTAGATTTAGGTTAAATCCCAATACATATCAGTTTCCTATCTTAAACAGATTCAGAATCATAAAAGATAAGGAAACAAATTAATAATTATCTCTAATAATTATTAATTATTACTAATATGTGAATATTATAAATATCTTATATTTATTTAATTCCTAGCACAGTCAAACTGTGGAATATCATATATTCCCGGAATTAACTAATATTTACACATAAGCCCAAACTTTATGAAAATTTATTTTTCATAACACTTTAGAAACTTAAATATTATTATCAACCCGTCAATAATATAGGAAGGCGAATTGGGGACCATGGACCTATAATCAAGAGCTCCAATAAATTGAATAAATAATTAAACTCTTTAATTAATTTATTCAACTTATTAATTCCGATATTATTCCACTAAAAATTCGGAATTGCACTCTCTTTAATTATAGAACATATTTACTCTACGAATTTGAGCAGTCCATTGATTTAATCATTTCATATGAATTAATCCTCCATAGATAATTCATAATTGAAGACAGGTAATATCCGTTAACCTCTTCAATTATTTCTTTTTCTCATTTACCATTAATTAACTAGTGAGCGATTAATTTATAAACGATTTATAAATTAGAGATCTCTAATCACCCAGTTCCAGAATTAACAAATGAGAGAATTATCTTTCTACTTCTCAAAAGAAGGAATGGATTCCATATCTATAAATTACATTCCCAACTATTTAATTCAAATGTGAATCTAAAATGCAAGTTTAGAGAATGTTGGCAAACAAACTTTAACGAGCAAATCAAGAATCACATTGAAATAAACAGGAGTCTATAATCACTCAGGATTAAGATTATTCATATATGATCATCTTGTGATTTAATTTAATATTCCTTTTCTTTAACGGAATTTGAAGGAATAATTAAATTAAATAGGTCCAAGTCCTATATGATCATATCATATATAAATGCACCAAACTGGATGTCTCCACATCAACGGTCTGGATAAAACGGTCACATTCATAATGCCATTGGGTTGCATTAGTGACATTTTAATTAAAGATCCCATACTTTAATTAAATTTTTCATGGACTTCATTTTTAGTTTATTTTCCATAATCTTAATCCTCTTGTATATAACACTTATATACTAAGATTATGGTAACATCAAATAAACTAGGGATTTTCTGTGATGTATAATAAATGCATACAAGAAGCATATTAGTTCGAAAATAAATGTCGCTTTTATAAATAAGATAAAAACAATTCACAATTGCTTTAAGGGCACAATCCCCAACAATCTCCCACTTGCCCTAAAGCATATGGGACATGTCTCTTAATCCAAAATTATGAATATGCCTCTCAAATACTTTTGCAGGCAGAGTCTTGGTGAAAGGATCAGCAAGGTTGTCAGCAGACGTAATCTTGAGAATTGTCGCATCTCCTCTTTGTACTATCTCTCGGATTAGATGATACTTTCTCTCTATATGCTTTGACCTCTTGTGACTTCGAGGTTCTTTTGAATTGGCCACTGCACCACTATTGTCACAAAATAAGGTGATTGGTCTATCCAAATTTGGAACAACTTCCAAATCAGTAAGGAACTTCTTTAGCCATACTGCTTCTTTTGCTGCTTCAGAAGCTGCTATATATTCAGCCTCCATAGTGGAGTCTGCAGTACTGGATTGCTTGATACTTCTCCAGACTATGGCACCGCCACCAAGAGTAAACACTGACCCAGATATCGACTTTCGATTATCCTTGTCTGATTGAAAATCAAAATCAGTGTATCCATCTATTTGAAGGTCATCACCCGAATAGATAAGCATATAGTTTCTCGTTCTCCGAAGATACTTGAGAATATTCTTCACTGCTATCCAATGATCAATTCCTAGATTTGATTGAAAACGACTGACTATACCCACCGCATAACAAATGTCGGGCCTAGTACACAACATGGCATACATTAGGCTGCCTACTGCAGAGGCATAGGGTATGTGTCTCATGTTCTCTTCCTCTTCAGGTGTCTTAGGACACTGTTCCTTGGAGAGAACGACTCCATGTCGAGTTGGTAGGTAACCCTTTTTGGAATCTTGCATTCTATAACGCAACATCATCTTATCAATATAAGATGCTTGAGACAGTGCCAATAATTTACTCTTGCGATCTCGAACAATTCGAATTCCAAGAATATAATTTGCTTCTCCCAAATCTTTCATTTGGAATTGCTTGGCCAGCCAATCTTTAATTGCAGATAACGTTTCCACATCATTCCCAATGAGTAGAATATCATCCACATAAAGCACTAAAAATGCCACTTTACCATCCTTGATTCTCTTGTAGACACAAGGTTCATCAATGTTTTGGTCAAAACCATATGATTTAACGGTCTCATCAAATCTATGGTTCCAAGACCGAGAGGCTTGCTTTAGTCCATAAATGGATCTAAGCAATTTGCAGACTTTCTGCTCTTGCCCTTCAGCTACAAAACCCTCTGGTTGCTGCATGTAGATATCTTCATCTAGATAGCCATTCAAAAAGGCCATCTTAACATCCATCAGCCATATCTCATAGTCAAGACATGCAGCAATTGAAAAAAGTATACGAATGGATTTAAGCATGGCTACAGGACAGAAAGTCTCCTCATAGTCGACTCCTTCCTTTTGAGTATAACCCTTAGCCACAAGCCTTGCTTTGAAAGTCTCTACTTTCCCATCCACACCTCTCTTTCTCTTATAGATCCATTTGCACCCTATTGGTCTGACACCTTCAGGTAGATCTACAAGAGCCCAAACAGAATTGGAATATATAGACTCCATTTCTTGGTTCATAGCCTCAAGCCATCTCTCTTTATCAGAATCTTCCATCACATATCTAAATGTCAATGGATCATCATCGACTCCATCAGAAATGGCAACATTTGCCTCTTCATCTTGACGATAGCGGATTGCTGGAACAATCACCCTCCCACTGCGTCTAGGTGTCATGATATTCTGATTTGGTTCAGTGGTATCATTAGTGGTTTCACCAACAACTTTCGTGGACTGTGGTTTGATCTTATCATTAAGTAACTCCTCGAGTACAACTTTACTAAGAGGTCGAAAGTTTTGCATATAATCATTTTCAAGAAAGATAGCATTAGTCAAAACTATTACTTTCTTTTCTTGTGGATCATAAAACAAACCTCCTCTTGTTCCTGTGGGATATCCTATGAACAGACACACTTCTGATCGTGGATGTAATTTTCCAGTCTTTCCTTTAAGCACATGTGCTGGACACCCCCATATGCGAAAATGGCGTAAACTGGGTTTACTTTCTTTCCACAACTCTAGAGGTGTCTTTAGGATTGACTTAGACGGAACTACATTCAAAATGTATACTGCTGTTTGCAACGCATATCCCCAGAACATATCGGGCAGTATAGAGTAGCTCATCATGGATCTAACCATATCAAGCAAAGTCCAGTTTCTCCTTTCAGCAACACCGTTTTGCTGAGGGGTGCCAGGTGTTGTGAGTTGGTGTAAAATACCATGCTCTATCAAATAATCTTTGAACTCAGTATCAATATACTCGTCTCCTCGATCAGATCGAAGACACTTTAAAGATTTACCTAGCTGCTTTTCAGCTTCTGCATGAAATTCCTTAAACTTGTCAAAAGTTTCAGATTTCCTATGCATAAGATAAAGATATCCATATCTAGAGTAATCATCAATAAAAGTGACGAAGTACTCAAAACCACCTCTAGCTTGTGTGGATAAAGGACCACAAACATCACTATGTACAAGCTCAAGTGGTTCTTTGGCTCTAGATCCCTTTGCCGTGAAAGCTCTCTTAGTCATTTTTCCTTCTAGACAGGATTCACAAATAGGGAGAGTGCTAACATTTAGCTCTCTTAAAGGACCATCCTTTACTAGCCTATTTATCCTATCTAATGAAATATGACCTAATCTTAGATGCCAAAGATATGTATCATTATCATGAAAAACCTTTTGCCTTTTAGGATGTTCTACTCTAAACATTTCGGCATTTAGCAGTGGTTGTTCGTTTGGCTTAATTAAATAGAGTCCGTTTTCAACTTTTGCACTACAAATATTACGCCCATTCTTGGAAATAATAATCTCATTATTACTGAAAGAAAGGGAAAACAATTGTTCATGCAACTTTGAAACAGAAATCAAATTTCTACGAAAACTAGGAATGTAATAAACATTGTTCAAAACCAAATTCCTATCTATGAAATCAAGTTTAACAACTCTCACTGCTCTTGCCGAAACGACTGCACCATTGCCTACTCGCATAGTGAAAGAACCATCTGCTAGCTCTTCATAAGAGTTAAGCATCTGCAAAGAAGAACAAACGTGATTAGTAGCGCCCGAGTCAACTACCCAAGTAGAAGAATCTTTAGCCACTAAACAAGATTCAAGAACAAGTAAATCAAATTTACCTTTCTTTTTCTCCTTTAACTGAGCAAGGTACTTGGGACAATTTCTTTTCCAATGTCCATCCTCACTGCAATGGAAACATTTTCCCTTTGGTTTCTTTGAAGAATTGTTCTTCTTTTCATAAGAAACTTTCCTTTTCTTTTGTTTTGATTGTCCACCTTGACCTTTGCCTTTTCTCTTCTTAGAAGAAGATTGTTTATTCTCGGCAACATTTGCCTCCCCTTCTTTGACCTTTCCAATTGAAATGGCCTCAAAAGTTTGCAATTCATTCAGCAACTGAGTTAATGTATAACTCAACTTATTCATCACATAGTTGCTTTTGAATTGCAGGAAAGCAGGTGAGAGTGATTCCAAAATCATACTCACTTGGGTGCCATCATCAATAGTTGCACCATGGGTTTCGGCTTCAGTGAAGTAGTTGATCATGTTCAAAACATGTTCTCCCACTGACTGTCCCTTCTTCATCTTAGCATTCATGGCCATCTTAATAGCCTCATGCTTTGAATGAGCAGAAGGTTGACCAAACATCTCATTCAGAGACTCCATCATACCACAAGCAGTCTCTGTATTCTCATGTTTTAGTTTAAGCACATCATTCATACCGGCAAGCATATAGGCACGAGCCTTATTGTTTGCCATAACCCATCTTTCATAATTATCTCGTACATTACGAGCAGCGTTTGCAGGGGGTTCAGGCGGAACATTCTCAGTCAAAACAAATTTCAGGTTCTCACATGCGAGTGCAATATTAATGTTACTTTTCCACTTGATAAAGTTGTCACCAGATAATTTTTCATGAAGCAGTGCAAGCATTGGACTAGACATATTGCTGAAAAAATAAATAAAGCGACATAAATTTAAGAACAAACATCACATAACATGTACTTTAGGAATCATAAATGTGATGCATGATGCAATAACAATTTATCCTACCAATTCCAAGGTAATTTAATCTCACAATTGATATGCCGCCGTAGGGTAGGTCAAATCAAAAGATAATTAAATAGAGACAATCTCCATTAATAAAATAAATAATCAAGACATCTCATATCTTCATTTATTTTATTAATCACCTTTTATTTTAGTCAAAAATATTAACAAACAATTTATTAATATTTTTATGAGTGTGACCCACTATTTCAATCTTTTAAAACTAATTCATAATCGCCGCCGTAGGGTAGGAAGATTAAGAATTAAATTTCAAAAACTTATCCTTTCGGAGACAAAGCCTTGATTATTGATTTTTAGTGAAAGCCTTCCGTAGGGGGACGAAAGCTAGTCGTCGCGAGGCGTCACTAAAATCTCACCTTGCTTTTATCAATAGTGGAGACTATAGGTATTATTGTCATAAGACCTTCTCCCACTCATTATTTTATAATAAAAGTTTCAAAAACTTTTAAGTTATAAAACATCATATGTTTTAATAAAATACAATCTTATTGCTTTACTTGATTAAAAAATAATTATATTTCAATCTAACAATTAGATTAAAATAAACTATCTAACCAAAATTTTATAATAAAAGTTTCATAAACTTTTAAGTTATAAAACATCATATGTTTTAACAAAAACCAATCTTATTGATTATTTGATTAAAATTAATTTTCCACAATCTAACTTTTAGAGTACAAAAATTAAATTTTTAATCAAATCCTTAAATTATCAAAATAATTAAGGAATTAGGATGATCCAAAAAGAACAAAAATAAACACAAGAAAAATACAGAATTAGTCCATCTTAAAATTCGAACAATTCGATTGTTGCCCCCGATGGACCGTGCCCGTATTTTTATTTTATTTTCGTTTTTTTTTTGTGAAAATCTAATTTTTCATAAAAATCAGATTTAAATCATCCATCACAAAAAAAATAAAATAATAATCTATCTCATAGATTATATCTATCTTATAGATCAACCATAATATTAAACTCTTTAAAATTATGAACATGCTCGGAGTGGGTTTCATGAATGACATAATAATGCATGGCACATATATCACATATACATAAAATAATTTGCAAGAAATTATAAATGATGAATTGGATCGATGCCTTAAATTACACCCCTAAATCTAAACAGAAAAAGTAAATTACATAGCGGGGTAATCGGGGAGGGAAAACCAAACTATATAAAATTACAACTTCTATACCCTTTAAATTTAGGGTGTACATCATGATCCTATCAAAAACCAATTTAAGGCATTAATCCAAAAACATCCATACATCTATTCATTCATAAAACAATAAGATCAAATCTTATAGCCCACTCCTAAATAAATTTAATTCCATGAAATTATATTCTTATATCAAAACAACTATATGCTCTGATACCATTTGATGGATATTAAACCGGTCCGAAACAATTTCGGGTCGAATAAAATCCGATATTCGATCAAATTGAACTGGAGCGGAAGCGGTATAAATCAGACAATAGATCGTGATATAAAAATATAATATCCATGCGAATTAAATTTATTTAAAACTAAAGAAGAGATAAAGAAAATACCTTTTTCTTAAATCTCCTTCGTCTTCTTCGATCAACCTTTGAATCTTGAAGCTCGTAAACACCACGATCTTCCGATTCGATCCTCCCTTTGAACGGTAGTGAGTGGGCACCGGAATAAATCTATTAAGTTCCTAACTTAATTTTTCTACGATTATTTCAACACATGAAATCGTAGAATTGGGCTGTAGTATTGGGAGGATATTTAATCTGAATTAAATATAAACAAAAGAAGAAGAGAAAACGAAATTGAAATGCTTTTGATTTCACAAAATCAAATTCACACAAGACGTGAATTAATTCTAATCAAAATAGAATTAATGAAGCAATTCTATGATTTGTAATCCCAACACAATTCACGTCTCACTGTGAATCTCCAAATCGGCATTTTTAATTCTCTTTTCTTATGTTATATTTATAGTTAGATTTAGGTTAAATCCCAATACATATCAGTTTCCTATCTTAAACAGATTCAGAATCATAAAAGATAAGGAAACAAATTAATAATTATATCTAATAATTATTAATTATTACTAATATGTGAATATTATAAATATCTTATATTTATTTAATTCCTAGCACAGTCAAACTGTGGAATATCATATATTCCCGGAATTAACTAATATTTACACATAAGCCCAAACTTTATGAAAACTTATTTTTCATAACACTTTAGGAACTTAAATATTATTATCAACCCGTCAATAATATAGGAAGGCGAATCGGGGACCATGGACCTATAATCAAGAGCTCCAATAAATTGAATAAATAATTAAACTCTTTAATTAATTTATTCAACTTATTAATTCCGATATTATTCCACTAAAAATTCGGAATTGCACTCTCTTTAATTATAGAACATATTTACTCTACGAATTTGAGCAGTCCATTGATTTAATCATTTCATATGAATTAATCCTCCATAGATAATTCATAATTGAAGACAGGTAATATCCGTTAACCTCTTCAATTATTTCTTTTCCTCATTTACCATTAATTCACTAGTGAGCGATTAATTTATAAACGATTTATAAATTAGAGATCTCTAATCACTCAGTTCCAGAATTAACAAATGAGAGAATTATCTTTCTACTTCTCAAAAGAAGGAATGGATTCCATATCTATAAATTACATTCCCAGCTATTTAATTCAAATGTGAATCTAAAATGCAAGTTTAGAGAATGTTGGCAAACAAACTTTACCAAGCAAATCAAGAATCACATTGAAATAAACAGGAGTCTATAATCACTCAGGATTAAGATTATTCATATATGATCATCTTGTGATTTAATTTAATATTCCTTTTCTTTAACGGAATTTGAAGGAATAATTAAATTAAATCGGTCCAAGTCCTATATGATCATATCATATATAAATGCACCAAACTGGATGTCTCCACATCAACGGTCTGGATAAAACGGTCACATTCATAATGCCATTGGGCTGAATTAGTGACATTTTAATTAAAGATCCCATACTTTAACTAAATTCGTCACAGACTTCATTTTTAGTTTATTTTCCATAATCTTAATCCTCTTGTATATAACACTTATATACTAAGATTATGGTAACATCAAATAAACTAGGGATTTTCTGCGATGTATAATAAATGCATACAAGAAGCATATTAGTTCGAAAATAAATGTCGCTTTTATAAATAAGATAAAAACAATTCACAATTGCTTTAAGGGCACAATCCCCAACAGCATGGTCTACCATCGCTGTATCATTATTGGGCCGCGTTCCGTGGGCCTGGGGCGTTACATAAATCGCCAAGTTATATTTCATAAAATTAAATTATAAATATACTTTATTATTTTAATAAGTAAAATCTCATTTCACCTTCAATAAAAAAATCAATTATTACTCTAATTATTTTAATCTCATAATACCCGCTACGATATGTAATATATACACGTGGTGCATAAACATACGTGTTAATATTTGTAGTCTCAATATATAACAGTAATAAATTTGAATAATAAAGTGCAAAACAATAGGTAAATAGAGAGTTCCTAGAGAAAAGGTAAATAGTGAGCATAGCGTAAAAGGTCTTGAGATTAATTTAATCTCACCAGTCACCTAGGGCAACTCGTTGTTTGTTAGAATACAACTATTCCTTGCAACATAGGTGGGCCATCCTCGTTAAATTATGCCAATAAAACTAATTAATAGAGAGTTAAAAACATTTAATATCGAATTTATTGAGTTAGATTATCAATAACTGACCCTAAGCAGTAACATAAAAAGGGTAATATATATAATGACCAATCACAACTTGGACACCGCCGTTCTAGGTACTACTATGTACTTATATTGAAAAAAAATATGTAAAGGGGAGCCCCATATAACACCGGTCGAAATTTCGTGAGACGGTTAAAAGACTCGATCCAAATATAATCAAATAGTAATAAAATTATAAAAACGTCATTGAATAATATGAATTTTTACGTATCTTATAAAATTTGACCTATACATAAAATGATTTTACACAAGCTTTTATAACATCTAAATATTCGTCTTTATATTCGATTTGAATTTTGAGCACTTGACAATTTTTTAGAGTTTGATCAACTTGAATCTTATTCCTTCGGTCAACTTAAACTTCTTTATATTCTTATTATCTATTTGTATTTGATGCGGAAAACAACTATAACTCAAACAAAAATAAACAAACATAGTTATATGAATTCTCGAAACAAAATTGTATCGAATAAAATGAGTAATTTTCCAAAACTTCATCAAAATCCAACTACCGTAGATGAGTAAACAACAAACCTTATATATATATATATATATATATATATATATATAGGTGGGTTCAAATAGGAACCAATCCCCCTGTGAGAACCTAGGAACCAATCAAATTGAAGGATTTTGATGACATGGCGGATAAAAAGGCGGTGACATAATTGTAAATATGTAAAATTCGAAATATAAGGGGTAATTTCAGATTTTTTTTATAAAATGATGTCATCATCTTTTTAAAAATTCTTAAAAACTTTAAATAATCAAAACTTACTCATTTTTTTATCCAATTTACGGAAAAAATATATCAAATTAAAGATTTTTTCATGCTCTTTCATTTAAGATCCATAGTGCATATGTTTATTTGAGCAAAAATTGATGAAAAATACAAAAAACTTTTTTTCACGTATATTCAACTCGTAACTCTCAGACATTTGCTAATATGATATCACAATATTGCTCATATCTTGTGTTTATGGTGCTAACATGAAATTTTTTATGCACAACTTTGAATTTTAAGTTGCTTTCATGATAAAATAGTTAAAGTATGAGCTATATATAGTTAAGTTCATAAACAATTATAATTTTATCAATGCTTAAAATTATTTTGAAAACTTGTAATATTTGAGAATTTAAGTCATACTAGCATATCATTATTCACATATTAGCAACATATTACTAACATAATAGCAAATTATTAGTCACATATTAGCGGTGTGTATATTCTCTAACATATTAGCAATATGTTGTATGTATGAATGATATTACACATGTTACACAATATTATTTTAAATGTGGTCCAATGTTATATGTGTGGTGTTTAATACGTGTCAATTTAATATTATGATCTCGTCAAGTTAGCAATATGAGTCTACCTCATGTTAGCAACAAAATCTGTTGATGTTAGCAATATAAATCTTTCATGTTAGCATATTAATACAACGCCAGAAAAGACAACGGTTTTAAAGCGTTGTCTATTTAATTCCGAGAATTGGGCCCAAAATCGAAAAAAACATAACCTAATTTCTAAATTACGAAAATAACCCCGCCTTCATTAAGTTCTCAAATATTACAAGTTTGTCACCTTACTTTGACTACATTATGGTCATTAGATCTAATCAAATCTAAAGTTAGGATTGGTTCCTAGGTTCTCATGGGGGGATTTGGTTCCTATTTGATCCTTTCCCTATATATATATATATATATATATATATATATATATATGCTTGAGAACAAAAACCATGTTGGGATATTGGCCCATATGTTGGCCACTTGGCCCAACTCCCTTCTGTTTTAGCGGCCTACCTTGATCGTCCATTACTGTATCCAATGCGACCCTTGATCTTTTTTGGCTTCTTTAAATGAAGCTTGTAGCTTCATTGTTCATCATCTCTTTACTCAGTCTCTGATCTATCTATCTATCTATCTATCTATCTATCTATCTATCTTCTTCTTCTTCTTCTTCTTCTTCTTCTTCTTCACTTCTTGCAAACCTTAGAACAAGCTTCGTGCTTGGAGCTTTATGTTCATACTCTCTCATTGTCCTAGTTCGTTTAGATTCCCTATGATGTCTCTTCGTGCAAGTATCCTGGGTGCAGCGGCAGGTTAGTCATGGGTTTGTGATAAGTGTGGAGTTTCCGGTGTGAGGATAAAGTCGCTCTCTTTGCTTTTGGTCTACTGTGTGTTATTGATCACTATTGGAGGAGTTATCGATCTCAGATTACCTTGAGTCTTGTTGCTATTGATTCTCTTCCTCTTGTCCTCCGAGGGACGAACAGCTTCCGACCGCCGGTAACGGGAAACAAGTGGTGAATCTCCAGCGAGACGAGAAACCCTACAAACCCACAATCATATTATAATATAACTATGAAATTTACGAATAAGTAAGCTAACAAAAATAAAAATAAACTATAATCAACTAAATCATACGTATATAATGAATAACTAGCACAAATAAACCGAATAAAATAAATATATAAATATAAGAGGAGGTCTTCTGTCCTGTGACACCGTCTAATGGATTTCCATCCGTTAAATGGATCTTATTTGACCAAGGAAGGTGGTCTCCTTTTTTTTTCAGTGGTACTCCTTCCATTTTTTCTTTTATTTTCAGTTTTGTTTTTCAATTTTCAATTTCTTTTTTTTACGAATATATATTTGAGTTTTTGAAATAATTTAATTTTTTATCTCATGTCTCGCGCAATACACTCGCTCGACGCTAATGCGTGGGTTTGTGCACCACGCTCGATAAATAGTTTTTTAAAATAAATATATACCTTAAAATGGAAATAGTTAACCCTAAAATTAAATTGAATTAATTTATCTTTTTGAATTAATTTAATTTTTTTATCGAGTGTATCGCGCAGTGTACTCGCCCGATGCTAATGCGGGGTTCGTGCACTGCGCTCGATAATTAATTTTTTTAAATAAATATATACCATGAAATGGAATTAGTTAACCCTAAAACTAAATTGAATTAATTTAATTTTTTATCTGATATCTCGCACAGTGCACTCATCCGAAGCTACCTCGTGGGCTAGTGAACTACACTCATGTAACACCCTAATTTTAAGTACTAGAATGTTACCACTTTACTTTAGTATTCATACTAAAATCATTTAAATGTATCGCGGAAGCGAATTTCAATCACTTTAAACTAGCTATATAGGGCTGAAAATCAAATCAAATAGCTCAATACTCGACTCATGTTTGTTCATTAAAAATTTAAAGCTCGTTTGAGCCCAATTTGATAAGCATATCAAACAAACTTGAACATAATTTGTGTTCGATAAGATGTAAATCTCGGCTCGAACTCGAACTCGATAAGTAAAAATTGATCAAAGGCGCACACACACACATATATACGTATATATGTAAAATTATCAAACTACTCGAGCTCGACTTGTGTTTGGCTCGAATAAAACTCGTTTGAGCTCGACTCGATAGATTATCAAACAAACTTAATTTTAAATTTTAAAGCTCAATATCATTTCAAACAAATTTGAACATATGTATGTTCGTGCTCGACTCGACTCGACTTATTTGCAGCCCTACTTTAAACCTCTTTTCAAAACATTGATTAAAACTTAAAATTAGTTCACACATATTTTCTCATAATAAAATTTCTTCAACCCAGCCGAATGGACACACACGAGTAAATTACACTTTTGATCCCACAGTTTATATTTGAACACTTTTGGTCCCCAAAACTAACAGATTGTACTTAACATCCGTTAATACATATGAATATGACTACAAAATGACAAAAAAAAGGAAACAAAATACATGAGATGTGATGATCTTTGTTGCACCGCCTAATTAAGGGTGAAAAATGGAGGGAATGCAGTGCACATTTTAATCCAAAACAGGTTTTTATTTTGACTCTAAAATAGGTATTTAACGGATGTTATGTATAGTCCGTTAATTTTTAGGACCAAAATTATTGAAATATAAATTGTGGGAGTCAAATAATTAAATTTGGAACCAAAATTGTACATTATGTGACTAAAAAGTATCTTGATCATATTCTTACAAGACCAAGAATAAAACTTACTCGGACACACGTATTGAATCTTCCTCGTGGTCTAAAATACGAAAGTGCAAAGTTTACGAAACTTTACCTCTAAATAGTCATGGAAACCAACATCTAACATTTAATGTGTTTTCCTTTAATTATCTTAACTGGTACGGAGCCCGTGCATTGCACTGTGGAAGTAAATCGGTATCTAAGCCGTGCGTTGCACGGTAGCAGCGAACTATTATTTCATGGTTGTATTTCATGAATAAAATATTAGTTAAAATTAAAATTATGTTATATTTTTATGTAATTTTACATAGCTTAGTATTTAATTTTTTTAAAAATTTATAAAATAAATCATAATTATTAATTTTATCAAAAAAATTATTAACACAAATTTTATATGACATATATATATATAATAAGTACTTATATACTTCTTAACATTTTAAACTAATGTTAATTCATATTTAAATCATATACACTTTAAAAGTATATGTTATGAAAAATCAAAGTGAATATTAAAAAAAAACAATTTGTGTAACAGTTATATAAAATAATTAATTATTAAAATTATCTAAATTAATAATATATAATTATGTATATCCTTATTTGGGCCATATTTAGTATTTAATAGTTATGATTAAATGGATTTGTGCCAAGATAAAAATACTTGATTTTTAATTCAATTGGGCCGACATAATTAGTTTTTAATTAGGCTAATTCATTTTTATTTTTCTTTTATTAACCTAATCTAAAATATATATATCCGAACACTTCTCTAGGGTTGATTAATCGTCATTTCTGCCGCAGCCCTATTCTCTCTCTCTCTCTTCCGATTTTCTCTCATTCTTGTCTGAAATTTTTAGGGTTTTGTTTTGCCTCTCTTTGCCACCTTCATCTTGAAGGTTTTTCTTCCGGCAACACCTCCATTTTTTTGTTCTCAGTATAGATCTCTAAGTCTCATCTCATCTCTAAAACTTTCAGTCTTCCATCTGTTCTGGCCGTATAGATCTCTTAGCCTCTGACTCAGAGGCTGAATCTATGTGTTCTCTTTGTTCCGACAAGATCTGTAACTCTAAGTGTCATCTCATCTCAAAAATTTGAGGGTTAATCTCTTCTCTGAGTATAGGTCTCTAAGTCTCTCAGTCAGAGGCTGAATCTGTATGTTACTGTGAAGCTCTGACTGAGGGTTTCATAGATCTACGGATATTTTGAGCTCAGACAGTCGCTGCATCTATGTTTTTACTGTGAAACTCCGACTTCGGCAAAAAAAAGATAAGTTCATCACTTTTTTTCTATTTCTATCTCACTGACTAACACACACGAACATCTGCTTAAATATGAAGTTCAGATCTAATCAGATCTATTAAGTATGTATGAAAATCTTTACATTTTTTTTTCTTTATTTTTATTTAAATATGTTTCTGATTGGTGGATTTTTTTTTTCCTGCAGAATATCGACCTCACTTCTCACTATCTCTAGTTTCTGACGCCTCCAGAGTCTTTCTGTATCTTCCGTTAATTTTTTTTAAATTTAGATTCTAGGGTTTTTTTTATCAGCACTTTCTGTTGCCGCCTTATTCTTCACAATATCTCATCCGTGAGTCTAAATATATACGTCTCAGCCCTCTGTGAGTCTAAATATGTACCTCTTAGCCACCTCCCTCTGTGAGTCTAAATATGTACGTCTCAGCCAGAGGCTGAATCTCTATCTTACTGTGAAGCTGCGAGTGAGGGTTGTATGGATCTGTGGTGATTTTACCTCAGTAAAGGTGTTACTGTCAAGTTCTTAAACATGCATCCAGAGCAGCTATAAAGAGATGAGTTATTCATATTTTATCCATCTATATAACAATGTCTAACACACACACACACACACACACACACACACACACACATCTAATTAAACAAAAAAAATTTAGATCAAAGCACAGTTTAATCCTAAGTACTAATTTTTACTTTTATTAAAATACAGATCTCCCATGTAATAAAGAGATGTTTTGTTCAATTACAAAAGCACTTAGAAGCAGAATGAGATGAAAATAGGTATCATCTCTTTACATAAAATCTATAAAAAAATTTCATCTCAAATGTTGTATATGTACTAATATCTGTCTTTCTAATTATATATTGATTTACAATTACTTATGATTCTATTCAGGTTTTTATGCATACTATGTTAGTGTTATTTAGTTTAATTTACTATTCCATATATGTATATTTTTATTGCATGTTTCATAATTTATATTTATGCTTCAATGTTATAGGTAAAAATCTACAATGCAACTGTTGTTATTAAAAATCTGTTAATGTTATTTAGTTTAATTTACTGTTCTTGTTATTTATTTTTTGCTTGCATGTTTCATAATTTATTTTTATGCTTGAATATTTTAGGTTAAAATCTGTAATATATATGATTTAATATTTATATTTGCATGGTTGTATGCTTTGCTCTGTGCTTTTGTCTCTCAGATCTGTGTGATCTATGACTGTTCTTTTTTAGAACAGTCTCTGCGAAATCTCTCGGTCAGAGGTTTTGGTTTGGGTCATAGTGTTTAACCCGATTGGGTCATGGACTTTGTGTGACCCCCTGCGCCCCCGTTGAAACAGGTGATGGTGAACTGGGAAATCCACTTACTCCTAAATGGTTCTTGAACGGTTAATAATCTCTGATCCAGATCTTTCGCAGTCATTGAGTTGATATGTTATTGTTCTTGAATATGTTATTGCATCATTTCTGGAATCTGGTCTTATATGTGTTAATTGTTGCAGTGTTTTATTAAACTATCACATATTTAAATTGCATTTTATGTTTAAATTTAATTAGACTACTCTGTTAATTATGTTGTATTTATGAGTTTCATGTTATATGTATGCTTGGATGTTTGCAGAAAAACTATTTGTGATATAAACATACCGATTCTACAATGTTTCTTAATTAAATGTATCTTATATAAACACATATCACAATAAAATATAAACATAAACTCAATATCATGAAAAAGTCTGAATGTTTGATTGTATAGCATAATAATAAAGCTTAATATAAAATTGAAAACATAATGTAACATAAATTTAAAACTACTTAAAACCCATTAATGAGTTAAACCAAAACCAATACATGAAAAAATATTGTCCAATGCAAAACAAATCAAAATGTAAAAGTTCAACCAAAGAAAAATCTAAATAAATCGAACATAAAAGCAAACATGAATAAATAATGTCAAATACTCCAAAATATCTGCAAAACTGTGTAAAAAAATTAATTGTTCGTGTACTGAAAGCATTAAAAATTTTAATCTGATCCCCTCCAATTCATCAATTTCGTGGACATTCTGCATCATTTTTGCTTCAGCTCACAGTTTATCCTTCTTCAGCAATCTTTTGTTTCGCTTTTGGGTAGTGGATGAAAACTCATCAATCAATTTTCTCTTCACATGTTCATGATTGACTGCATTACTCGTGTTGGAGGTCATCTTTTTTGGTGTCACTAATGAGTCTCAAATCAAATTATCCTGAAATAGTAAAAAAAATAAAATGAATGAAATAAACTATATAATATGCTCGTTAAAAATATATAATCTAATATGCATAAATGTAGTATAAACATAAAATATAAATCTTTTGTGGATAATAATATACCTCATCTGCACTTTCATCAATCTACTCCTTCCCTTTTTTTTTTATTTGGATGATGATTCCTACAAAATTAATATGATTTTAGGTAAAGATTTGATATTTGCTCTGTAATTTTTTTTTATTAAAATTTGCACCTGATTTAGTGAAGTTGTGTTAGGTCCACAAATTAAATTTATATTTTCGGTCTAGACTCAACACGCTTGACTACTAGGGACCAAACCCGCAATCGGACGGGGTCAATTGTAGGGGCGATGAGCTAACCCGAGTCGAACTCTCAAGGAAGACTTCTTGTGGGCTATTATCTTAAGGCTATGTATGCAACGTGCTAGAACGATGAAAATAAAATCTAAACATGGGTTTGATGGTGATTTAATCTAAAAATTAAAACAAGCAATTAAACAAGTGAATGCAAGTAACAAAGATGATATCAAGATTGAGGAAAATAGAATGATAAAGGTATTAGAGCGTAGATTCTCTCAATGGTTTATCTCTAAGCTTGATTAAGGCTGGTTATATTAATCTCACACATCCAATAGACCCCCTCAAATGGTTTAATGTCAATTACTGTCACCGGCTATCAATTAAACCCTTATCGGCTATATCAAATGAGCAAGATTAATATATTAGGCTTAGGAATCTCATTCACCTAACGTCGAAGGAATCAAATTCGGGACATAGAATCTCCTTCCGGTCTCATCTAATTCCCAGCAATGTTCAAGTAGTGATCAATTACTCTCATATGATAATCACCATTCCAACAATAACAAGCATAGATCAAAAATCAAATCGATCATCTACCCCCTAATAGAGAGATTAGCCTATAAACATAATCAAAACAACATACATATTATAAAAGAAAGTCATCTCATAATCAAATGAAATAACGCAAACTTCTACAATATTTAAGATCCTTCAATAGTCTGGGACAAACCCCCACAAATCATCCAAGGAAATAGAAAGAAAATACCAAAAGTAGCCTTCTAACGAGCCTAGCTTCCACGGACGGCCCAAAGTCGAATTTCTTCTCGTCTCTTCTTCTTTGCCCTTGGCTTTGTTCCCTCTTTTCTTTCCTTTCTCCTCTTCTCTTTAGTGGTGATGAAAGATGGTGAAAATGGTGGTGAGTGATGGTGGTGAAGGTGGTATGTGTAGAGAAAAATGGAGATGGAGAGGTAGAGAAGATGAAGTGATGAAAATGGAGTGAATGATGAATAATATCAAATGTGTATGTCCCCTTCTTTTTCCTCAAGATATCAACGAGAGGGAGAGAGAGGTGTATGAAAAAAGTGAAGAGAGAGGAAAAGTGATGTGAGTTTGATGGTAAGGGAACATTAATTTCAAAAGATTTGAGAGGATTTGAGGAGCCAAAAAGTCCAAGGCTATAGGATTAGAGAAATGATATCCTATATTTCCTACTATTGAAATGGCTCAAAAGTCCTTATTTAAGTTAAATAATTTCAATTTGTAAGGAGAGGAGTGGAATCGAGTGGGATTGTAATTGAGAAGGAGGTGAAAAACTGGACCGAGAGAGGAGAAAAACACCCCGCACACCGGAGGGGTGCTGGCCGAGAGGAGGGGGGCCGCTGCGGCGGGCGCCAAAAAGCCCTTGGGCGCGGGGCGGCCTTTGGCACGGCGGCGGGGGTGTTGTGCCGTGGGGCGGGCAGGGTCGGTCCGGTCCTCTCGCTCCGTGGTCCACTTCGAGTGCAAACCAATGCAATTCCCCCTCGCTTTTTCTTCATTATTTTCGAACCTCCATTTAGCCAATCGGGCTCAATTTCTAACCTTTTCATTTGCCAACTAAATGTGATAGAATTCCTACTTTTATAATCAAAAGCTCAAGTTTTTGTACAACTTGGCATAACCCACCATTAGAGCAATAAATGAAAATAAACACACAAAATCAACACATAACAACATAAAAATCTAGAAAATAAATTACTAAACACAACGAAATTAATATAATAAAATAATACATTTAAACACTAAACAACTCCCCACACTTAGCCTTTTGCTTGTCCTCAAGCAAATAAGAAATTAAAAACATGAAGCAAGAAGGAAAAATTTGCAAAGCAATCATATAATTTGAGCAATTATCTTGGTTCCCATGAAAACATTCATCATCAAAGAAGGTGAACACAAAATCCAATCAAATGAGTTGTTTGTCCTTTCAAGGCTAAGAAAAACGCATTAGGCTCGATTTATTTCAATTAATTCCCCACAAATTACATCCAAATTTATTCACAAGAAATCAAAGTTTTTCAACAACACAAGGGATTGCAAACATAGGACAAGGTTCATTAGGTATAATCATCGAACTTAATCGAACTTCCTAATGTGGTTCCCCATACTCATCATTCAAATGGCGAAGAAATTTAACACACATGAGAGGAGTAGAATCCGGAATGCAATCCCAATTATTTAAATAAATTTTTGGGGTGTGGATCAAAATTCACAAGGTGAAATCCATAGGGAGAGAATCCCTAGTTTCCTTGTGTGGTTTGCCATACTCATAGTTGAATAAATCAACTAGAGGAGTAGAGATCCTTATTGCCCATTTTCTTTCTTTTTCTCTTTTTTTTTATCATAGAATATAAAAAATGAATATACATGAGGATAGGAGATTATGGGGATAATTATTTAAGAACAAGGCTAAACATGCTTCCTAATCTTTCAAGGACAAGACCCCTCAACATCAACCATCAATTTGTGATCACATTCTAAGACAATTCATACTCAAGAGTGAAGCCACGATAACACCATTTTTCATGATTGATTTGAAAATAATTCCTTGAAGATTCATATTCCAATTTTTCCTCAAATTTGGCAATTGGACAAAAGCATCATGCTAAGTGAGGGAATCACAAAATACGAAACATAATAAGTGAAATAAAATCAAAAACAAATGCAACATAATATATAAAAAAACTAACAAAATAAAACACAATCCAACAATACAAAATCCATCATAACTAACATCAAAACATAACTAAACATAACAATAACAAGCTCATCACTCCCCCACACTTAAACCATGTGTTGTCCTCAATGTATGAAAAACAATGCTCGATAGAAGTAAAAGGGAAGAGCACATTACAAGAATGTAGAAGACAGGCAACGGGTGTCGGTTCCTACAAAACAACACTAGAACACACAAACGATGTACGAACAACATAACATAAAATTAACGCACATGAACACGAGATACATAAAAACACAAAATAGAAAAGACTTCACTACTCCGGTGGTGGATAAGGTGGTGGATTCTGCGGTGTGAATGATGAGGCAAGAGTCCATGCATCCTAGCTCACCTGCAGGGCCTGAATCTGCTCATCGTGTCGATCGATGCGAGAGTAGAGGCCCCTAACATCTTGGTGCATGACACCGATCTCCTCGTGTATGGATTGAAAGGAGGCATCTATACGCGCTTGTTGTTGCAACATGTGGGCAACGTGTTCTTACCTATATGCAATCATGGAATCCTTAAATTGATCACCGAATGTGCTCATGGTGTTGGTAATAGATTTCTGGAATTGACCCATTGTAGTGTCCATGTAACCTTGGAACGAGCTCCAGTCATGGTGCGGCATTTGGTACCCAGAATGTGGGGGCTGCTGGAATTGATACCCCGGTTACTGGCCTTCTTCTCGTCCTCCTTCTTGCTCTTCGGCTTCTTCGGCTTCCTCGTTGGCCGCTTCATCGGGCTCATTAGATGGATCATTGTGTGGTGCAGATGAGAAATCGGCTCCTCTAGTGAGCTGCATGGTGCCTCGTTGGATGTCCCTCAGATTTCGTACACAGGTCCGCTTGGCATGAGGCCTCAATTCTCGCTCATTGTAGATGATTTCAGCTCATTTGAGCTCATCTTTGTCGATACCGTATTGGGCAATCCTTTTACACCCATTGGGTGCCGTGGCATTATTTTCAAGAGCCCCGAGCTTCACAGACAAAGTGGCAATAAAGGCACCAAAGGAAGGGTGTTGCTTTTTACGTTGGCGCGCTTCGTTGATAGCAGCCTAAATGAAAGTGGACGGGCAAACCTTCCTGTTGTTCTTGGCACACCAAAGGAGGAAAACCTCCATCGAATTGACCTTGTTAGCCTGCTCTTTCCCAGAAATGTTGTACGCCAAGTACTTGTGCACAATGGACAATGCCGGGTCCTCAATATACTTGCTTGGTATCCTCTTCGCATCCCAATTTCGGAACCCCGAGATTTCAAACCATGCATTCTTGGTATTGAAATCCGATGGCCTTGCTTTGGAAATCAAAATAATCTCGCAATGTAGCCAATATGACCTCATACCGTTCCCCAAACATCCGAAAATAACATGATTTTCCCTC
Organism: Perilla frutescens; assembly: GCA_026008535.1. NCBI lineage: Eukaryota > Viridiplantae > Streptophyta > Magnoliopsida > Lamiales > Lamiaceae > Perilla > Perilla frutescens. Next base: position 40,911,774 of record BRKX01000012.1, read on the forward strand.
CTTCTCATCATGCTCAAAAGAGACCAAAAACTCAAGCACCACATTATCATAAACTTCAAACTTCATTCTAGCAAATGTTTCCAAATTCAAACTTTTAAGATAATCCATGACTGCTTCTTCAATTCCCAATGATTCCATCAACTTCCAATCAATATATCTAGGATTAGAAATGTTAAGCTTGTGGAGGGTAGTGTAGAGTTTACCTTCGTCGGGAGTGGTGATGAGGAAAGGGGCTCCATATTGTTGGGCAAGGTCCGAGACTTCCCTTGTTGAGCTTGTGGAAGCTTTCCCTTTACCGTTGGCCTTATCTTTACTTTTTCCTCTGAGAAGGCTTGGGAGTCTCATTTTGGGAGCCATGGTATGGAACTTTGAGCAAGATGAAGGTGGAAATATGCAGTAGAAAAATTGAAAAAAATTGGCGGGGCTGAGTTGCACGGCGGCGGGGCTGAGTTTTGGTAGGTGTAGTTTGCTGTGAATTTGATATGCAGGAGGAGTAGTGAAATTTTTGGGGAAATTTTAGAAGAGGAGCGGCGCTGAATTGGGAGGAAATTAGGGATTTAGAGGTCTAGGTATTTATAGTGAGAGAGAGAGAAAAAAAAAAAAAAAGAAGGGCGCCGCAACGGGGTTCATGTGCGCCATGGCAGTAGTGTGCGGAGGGGGGGCGCCGCGGCGGGGGTGTATGGACGGAGAAGGGCACCGCGACGGGGGTGTGCACCGCGATGGCATGAGGCTCTCGGCCTTTGCCATGCCCCCCTGCGCCACCCCCTGCGCCCGCGCAGGTTCACTTTTACACTTAGCCAATTTTTTTTCTTTTTCGCCCAAATATCAGTGTGTTTCCCTTGTTTTTCCCTGCTTCTATAAAACCATTCATCATTTAAAAATTTTCACACCACCAAATATGCTAAACAATGGATAAAATTAATAAAAACTAAACATAAAAATAAAATCATGGGTTACCTCCCATGCAATGTTCATTTTAAAGTCTCGAGCTAGACGAAGTCCTTCGATAATTAGATGGAATTGTCGAGCTTGAAAGCCTCGACATCGGCTTATTGGTGAAATCCTTCAAGATATGGCTTGACTCGGTGCCCATTGGCTTGAAATGTATTGTTGGTTCTCGGATTTTTCAATGTCACTACTCCGTATAGGAACACTTCTTCAATGATGAACGGGCCACTCCATCTCGACTTGAGTTTTCCGGGAAAGAGCCGCAAACGAGTGTTGAAAAGAAGAACCTTCATGCCCGGAATGAGCTCCTTCTTGACAATGCGCATATAGTGAAGCTTCTTCATCTTATCCTTGTAGATCTTTGCATTGTCATAGGCTTCATTCCGCAATTCGTCAAGCTCGGACAATTGCAAGGCTCGTTCCTTTTCTGCACAAGTTAGATCAAAATTTACCGTCTTAATGGCCCAATATGCCTTGTGCTCGATCTCAACGGGGAGATGGCATGCTTTTCCATACACTAGGCGATAAGGGCTCATTCCTAGAATCGTCTTGTAAGCCGTCCAGTATGCCCAAAGAGCATCCGTTAGCTTTGTCGACCAATCCTTCCTCGTCACATTCACGGTCTTCTTCAAAATATTTTGAATTTGCTTGTTGCTCGTCTCCACTTGACCGGAAGTTTGAGGATGATAGGGAGTAGCCACTTTGTGAGTCACCCCATTCTTCTTCATCAATCTTTCAAAAAACTTGTTGGTGAAATGAGTTCTACCATTACTTATGATAGCTCGAGGGAATCCAAACCTACTCAAAATGTGCTCCTGCACAAACTTGATAACCACATTAGCATCACAAGACCTAGTGGGGATAGCCTCAACCCACTTAGACACGTAATCAATGGCTAATAAGATATATTCAAAACCAAATGAGTTAGGAACTGGTCCCATAAAATCAATACCCCAAACATAAAAAATTTCAACAACAAGATTGATATTTAAAGGCATTTCATTTCTTCTCCCAATATTGCCAGGTCTTTGGCACTTATCACATGATAGACAATAAACATGAGCATCTTTAAAAATGGAAGGCCAATACAAATCGGATTGCAAGATTTTCTGGGCTGTCTTTTGACCTCCAAAATTGCCACCACAATGAGAAGAATGGCAAAAGGACAAAACATCGATTTGCTCCTCCTCCAGGACACATCTTCGAATCACTTCATCTTTTTCCAAATGGAAAAAGTATGGATCGTCCCAAAAGTAGAACCTACACATTGTCAAAAATCTTTTTCTTTCTTGAAAGGAGAGATTAGGCCTCATTTTATCACAAACAAGATAATTAGCAATGTCGGCATACCAAGGAGAGGAATTAAGCTCAAGAGCATGCTCATATGGAAATGAATCACAATCAACTCCTTTTTCATGCAATAATTCAAAATTTTCATTAACGGGGAGGCGAGATAAATGATCATCTACCACATTTTCACACCCCTTTCTATCTTTGATTTCAACATCAAATTCTTGCACAAGTAAAATCCACCTAATGAGTCTAGGTTTAGCTTGGGGCTTGGTCAACAAATGCCTAAGAGCCGCATGATCACTATGCACAATCATTTTAGAGCCTAAGATGTAGGATCTAAATTTATCTAATGAAAACACAACGGCAAGCAATTCTTTTTCGGTTGTGGTGTAATTTACTTGAGCACTATTCAATGTGAGGCTATCATAGTAAATTACATGAAGAATTTTATCAATTCGTTGACCCAAAACGGCACCCACGGCGGAATTTGATGCATCACACATGATTTCAAAAGGTAATGACCAATTAGGGGGAATGACAATAGGTGCGGTGATCAATTTCTCCTTAAGAGTATTAAAAGCATGCAAGCATTTTTCATCAAACTCAAAAGGAACATCTTGAGCAAGCAAATGGCATAGAGGTTGGTTAATTTTTTAGAAGTCTTTAATAAACCTACGGTAAAAACCGGCATGACCTAAAAAACTTCTAACACCTTTTACATTGACGGGTGGAGGCAATTTTTCAATCACATCTACCTTAGCCTTATCTACACTCATTCCTTCTTTAGAAACAACATACCCAAGAACTATGCCGCTAGTAACCATAAAATGACTCTTCTCCTAACTAAGAGTAAGGCTACTCTCTATGTATCTTTTTAAAACAAGTTCTAACTTTTCTAAACAATCGAAAAATGAAGATCCAAAGACCGAAAAATCATCCATAAATACCTCAATGAATCTCCAATCATTTCGGAGAAGATAGAAAACATGCATCTTTGAAACGTGCCCGGTGCATTACATAGTCTGAATGGCAATTTTCTACAAGCAAATGTGCCAAAGGGGCACGTGAATGCGGTTTTGGCTTGGTCCTCGGGAGCAATTGCAACCTGAAAATAACCCGATAAACTGTCAAGGAAACAATAGAAACTATGAACGGCAAGTTTATCAAGTATTTGATCAATGAAAGGAAGGGAAAAATGGTCTTTTCGAGTAGCCGCATTAAGCCTTCGGTAGTCAATACATATTCTCCATCCGGTGGTGGTCCGAGTAGCAACATGCTCTCTTCTATCATTCTCCACCATCGTGATTCCTCCTCTCTTAGGCACCACGTGGACCGGGCTCACCCATTCACTATCGGCTATAGGATAGATAATCCCTTCCGCAAGGAGCTTGAGAATCTCCTTATTGACGACCTCCATCAACACGGGATTAAGCCGGCTTTATCCTTCTCTAACCGGCTTGGCCCCTTCCTCAAGAATGATGCGGTGTATGCACTTCGAGGGGCTAATGCCTTTGATATCGGAAAGGTTCCATCCAATAGCTTGCTTGTTCCTCTTTAGTACGGCTACTAAGAGGTATTTTTCATCTTTGTCAAGCCCAACAAAGATGATCATGGGCTTCCTTTCTTCTTCATCGAGATAGACATACTTGAGGTGAGATGGAAGCTCCTTGAGCTCAAGCTCGGGAGTAGACTTCACTTCCTCGTCGGTCGAGGCAAAAACTTCCATCAAGCTTACTCCTTCTCCTAGCAAAATCTCCATCTCTTCGGCATCCAATTCGTCTCCCCCACACTTGAGGTAAGCCTCTTCCACAGCAAGTTCCTCGGACAAGGCTTCACTCCTCCAATGGGAGCCTATTTCCTGCAAGAAAACCTCCTCGGACAAGGCATCAATAGTATCTATAAAAGAGCAATTTTTCTCAAATGAGGAGACGGGAATGACTTTATTTTTGTGGACGGAAAAAGACACGGTTTCTCCTAACACCAAAATTTTGAGAGTTCCATTTTTGACATCAATCAAGGTGTTTGTTGTAGCCATGAAAGGTCTACCTAAGAGAAGTGTGTGTTCTTTACCCGTTTCTTTGACATCACCCACATCCAACACAACAAAATCAACTGGTATGATTAATCTACCCACCTCAACTAGAATGTCTTAAATTATTCCTCTAGGGTATCTCACGGACCTATCCGCCAATTGTAGACACATTCTAGTTGGTTTTAAATCACCTAACTCTAATTTCTTATAAATAGAGTAAGGCATCAAGTTAAATCCGGCTCCTAGATCTAGCATACCACATGCTTCTTTACCATTTCCCAAGGTAATTTTAAGAGTAAAACTACCTAGATCACGGAGCTTGGGTGGTAGTTGATGTTGTAGGATTGCACTCGCCACTTCGGATACCACAATCTTCTCATCCTCCACAAACTTCCTCTTCTTGAAAGCTAGTTCTTTGAAGAACTTGACATAGGCTGGTACATTGCGAATGACATCAAGGAGTGAAATATTGACATTTACTTTGGATAAGAGCTTGTAGAACTCTTGGAATTGAGTGTCTTGCTTCTCATTCCTCAACCGGCTTGGAAATGAGATTGGAGGATTGTAGGGATTGGTAGCCTTGTGGAGTGTGGGTTTCTTCACTTCTTCGCTTTCCTTCTCGGGCTTCTTTTGTTGTTGTTGAGGAGCCTCCTCTTCTTTCTCAATCTCTTCGGTTGGGCTCGGTTCTCCAACCTTGTTATCAATCACCTTGCCTCCTCTAAGAACGGTGATGGCTTGAGCTTGCTCCGGTTGGCTTGGCAACTTGTCCGGTTTGGCTTGCTTGGCCAACTCTCCAACGGTCCCGGCTATTTGTCCCACTTGGGTCTCGATCCTCTTCACGGAAGCTTCAACGGACTCGAACCTTTGTTGGATGGCTTGAATGAAAGATTGCAAGGTGTCTTGCAACGTCGGTCTAGGAGGTTGATTTGGTTGGGCCGGATATTGTTGCGGCCTTGGGTGAGGTGGAGCTTGGCCACCTCCGACTTGTTGAGGTGGAGGCGGTTGTTGTGGTTGAGGTTGTCTCCAAGAGAAATTTGGATGATTTCTCCACCCCGGATTGTATGATTGAGAGTACGGGTTGTAAGGTTGGCGTGGTTGGAATCCTTGAAGGGCATGCACTTGCTCTTGAAGAGCATGAAAATGAGCTTCTTCATTTAATTCCGGCTCGATCGACTTTTAGCACAAGTTGGCCCCATGGCCATACTCTCCACAAATACCACATGTCTCTATGGTCATCGCTTGTTGGGGTGGTCTCTCAGAGGTTCGAAGCATCTCTACTTGCCTTGTCAACTCGGCAAGTTGTCTCGTCACATCATAACTAGGGTTGGCTTCATTGATGGAAGCTCTCTTCCCCCTAGCACTCTTTTGTTGAGAAGTCGTGGCCATGGTCTCATAGATGTTTGAGACTTCTTCGGCGGTCCGACCTCCAATGTCTCCTCCCGAGGAATTATCCACCATATATTGGAAATTTTGAGAGAGCCCGTCATAGAAGAATTGGTTGAGCAACTCGGATGTGAGATGGTGGTGCGGGCATTGTTGTTGGAGGCCTCGAAATTGATCCCAAGCTTCATGAAATGCTTCACCTGGGAATGGGACAAAGGTAACAATTTGAGCTCTCAAGTCTTTTCGATGGATGTTGTCAAACACGGGGGCTAGTCTCCGATTGAGGCTTCGTCTCCCTAGCATACACAACCACAAACAAAACGGAGATCACACGTAACTTGCGGAAAGAGATGTGAAAGCTAACTAACAACACAAGAAAATAATCACAAAACCAAATTTAAACAAACAAAACAAACACGAACACTTAAACAAGAAAAATTTCACGATCACAAAACAATACAAAAGCAATTATAGCACCTATAAGACAATAAACCTAAAGTCTCCCCGGCAACGGCGCCAAAATTTGTTAGGTCCACAAATTAAATTTATATTTCCGGTCTAGACTCAACACGCTTAACTACTAGGGACCAAACCCGCAATCGGATGGGGTCAATTGTAGGGACGATGAGCTAACCCGAGTCGAACTCTCAAGGAAGACATCTTATGGGCTATTATCTTAAGGCTATGTATGCAACATGCTAGAACGATGAAAATAAAACCTAAACATTCTAAACATGGGTTTGATGGTGATTTAATCTAAAAATTAAAACAAGCAATTAAACAAGTGAATGCAAGTAACAAAGATGATATCAAGATTGAGGAAAATAGAATGATAAAGGTATTAGGGCGTACATTCACTCAATAGTTTTTCTCTAAGCTTGATTAAGGTTGGTTATATTAATCTCACACATCCAATAGACCTCCTCAAATGGTTTAATGTCAATTATTGTCACCGACTATCACTTAAACCCTTATCGGCTATATCAAATGAGCAAGATTAATATATTAGGCTTAGGAACCCCATTCACCTAACGTCGAAGGAATCAAATTCGGGACTTAGAATCTCCTTCCGTTCTCATCTAATTCCTAGCAATGTTCAAGTAGTGATCAATTACTCTCACATGATAATCACCATTCGAAAAACAACAACCAACAATAACAAGCATAGATCAAAAACCAAATTGATCCTCTACCCCCTAATAGAGAGATTAGCCCATAAACATAATCAAAACAACATACATATTATAAAAGAAAGTCATCTCATAATCAAATGAAATAACGCAAACTTCTACAATATTTAAGATCCTTTAATAGTTTGGGACAAACCCCCACAAATCATCCAAGGAAATAGAAAGAAAATACCAAAAGTAGCTCCTAACGAGCCTAGCTTCCACGGACGACCCAAAGTCCGATTTCTTCTCGTCTCTTCTTCTTTGCCCTTGGCTTGATTCCATCTTGTCTTTCCTTTCTCCACTTCTCTTTGGTGGTGATGAAAGATGGTGAAAATGGTGGTGAGTGATGGTGGTGAAGGTGGTATGTGTGTAGAGAAAAATGGAGATGGAGAGGTGGAGAAGATGAAGTGATGAAAATGGAGTGAATGATGAATAATATCAAATGTGTATGTCCCCTTATTTTTCCTCAAGATATCAACGAGAGGGAAAGAGAGGTGTATGAAAAAAGTGAAGAGAGAGGAAAGGTGATGTGAGTTTGATGGTAAGGGAACATTAATTGCAAAAGATTTGAGAGGATTTGAGGAGCCAAAAAGTCCAAGGCTATAGGATTAGGGAAATGATATCCTATATTTCCTACTATTGAAATGGCTCAAAAGTCCTTATTTAAGTTAAATAATTGCAATTTGGAAGGAGAGGAGTGGAATCGAGTGGGATTGTAATTGAGAAGGAGGTGAAAAACTGGACCGAGAGAGGAGAAAAACACCCCACGCGCCGGCGGGGTGCTGGCCGAGAGGGGGGGCGCCGCGATGGGGCCTAGCGCCGGCGGGCGCCAAAAGGCCGAGAGCCCTTGGGCGCCGCGGCGGCGGGGGTGTTGGGCCGCGGAGTGGGCAGGGCCGGTCCTCTCGCTCCATGGTCCACTTCGAGTGCAACTCAGTGCAATTCCCCCTCGCTTTTTCTCCATTATTTTCGAACCTCCATTTAGCTAATCGGGCTCAATTTCTGACTTTTTCACTTGCCACCTAAATGCCGTAGAATTCCTGTTTTTATAATCAAAAGCTCAAGTTTTTGCACAACTTGGCATAACCCACCATTAGAGTAATAAATGAAAATAAACACACAAAATCAACACATAACAATGTAAAAATCTAGAAAATAAATTACTAAACACAACGAAATTAATATAATAAAACAATACATTTAGACACTAAACAAGTTGCTCCCACTATACTATCCTCACATGTAACTTTAACAACATTGAAAGGTCCCTTATAATTCTTGACCTGCTCCGGCGGGACAATTATATTAAAGAGACCTTTTTTATTTGATATGCCTACAACTTCAGGTGGAAGTATATCAAATATTTCATCCTATAAAAAACAGTAAATTAATTTATATTTCTAAAAATTTTAATATTCATGATAATCTGAATGAAATACCTCTGCTGATTTTTGTCCAAGTAATTCTATGCATTGCATATTCTACAGCAGAAATGTTGTAGTTGCAGTACAGTCGCTCACTTCAACAATCAATTTGTATCTATGTTGTTTTAAAAAAAAGTAATGATTTAATTTTGTAAGATAAAAATTAAATGAAATACTGAAAATATAAATTAATCAATAACCTTGTTTTTCCACATATATCAAAAGATTGACATTATTTGCAAAAGAATTTGAGTTCATCATGTGGCTTTAATTCCTTCCGGCATTCTTTGCATGCAAGGTATGAAATGCCAGTAATGTCTTCAATGGAGTTCACAGTGGCAAACACTGTGAACTCCCCACTCTGAATTTTATGACAATTTTGTTATGTTGATGGAATATAAAAAATTTATTTTCAATGAAAAAAATATTGTAACAAATTTTTTATACCTGCCCATCTCCTAGTATTTGCTGAATTGTTTTGCTGATAACATCAGAACTTCTTGATTGAACAATTGATTTTGAAGATGATGAACCAATCTGAAATAAAATAATTATTATCTATAAGTATTATTTTCTATGCAATAAAAATATTTTAAAAAATTAAAATGAAGATACCATCTCTTCACTCATTTCCGCTCCATTTATTGAAGTTGATGCTTCCTCCTATACAATAAAAATGATTTGTTATGAAATATATAAAGATATTGATTTTAAAATTAATATAGTATGTGTTTTAATATTTTTGCACCTTAATCGAAACATTTTTTCCACAAACTTTCTGGATAATTTCTCTGTTAGTTGACATCCTTGCTACACTGTAAGAGCCTGTGTAATTTCTTGTCTGCCCTGGCTGAACAATAACATTGAACAGAGCCTTTTTGATAACTAATTGTTCAATGCCTGCTGGAATTCCCTCAACACTTCGACCCTATAAAAAAATTGAATTAGCATTTATCTTGTTTAATATTACACATTTTAAAAATTAATGTTTACCACACTCAGTTCTTAGGCTGTTTTTCCAATTAGTGCTACACTTTCCTTATCCCACAGTAGGAAAGTAGTGGTTCCAGTGTCATCCACAACCCTAACAGTTAGCTTGTACCTGTAATTTAAAACAATAAGTATTATAATTTTTCTAAAACTATACAATAATTATTTAAATATGATGTACCTCAGTTTTCCTGCAATGTCAAAGGACTGACATTTTTCGCAGAAAAATTGATTTTCACTTGCTCTAATCTTTTTCTGACATCGTTTGCAAGCTAGGACCAATCTCCAATAGTCTCTACACAAAGTATGGTTGCAAATACTTAGAAATAGTCAATCTAATTACAATTAAAAAATAAGTTAAATATATTTTAAATATAAAAATAATTGATTGTTATTCCATTTATTTAAAATATCTCTCCATCCGTCATGATTTCAGATATTGTTTTTAGCTCAAAATCCTCATCTCTAATTTCATCATTCAATGACCTTGTTGATGATGATGATCATGTCAGTGTAGAGATAGTTATCGATCTCACTTTTCCATTACTTAGATAACTGGAAAAAATATATAATATTAATTAATATTAAAATTAACATATACAGTGTAATTAACGTATACAGTGCGTAATACATTAAATTAAAATAAATTACCTATTACAGAATTCTGAAATCTCTGAAATATTGTGCTCTGTGACAATCTTTGTAACATTAAACAAAGATGAAATTCTGACCTCACCTATTGGAATATTAAAATAATCAGAATCATGAACATAATTGAAATTTATATAAAAAAAATATTCTTACCCCTGTATATGTTTGGTCTGCAAAACTGCAGAATTATAACCACAGGAGCTTTAGGCGCAGAATTTAAAAAATTTATCATGTCATCTGCATAGTTCTCCCACAATGTAGCAATAATCGTATTTCCACTGCAAACATTGAAAACGAATTACTATTTATGTTATATCTATATTTCAGTTAATACATAATTACAGAACAATTAAATAACTTAAAATTTTTCAGAATCAAAACAAATATACTTATAAACTCGGAAATATGTAGTTCAAAATTAATAACTTACTCCAAATCCTCCAGCACCAAGTCCATCAACTTCGTCAGCTTCCCATTCATTTCTCTTGTAAGTGGTCTATAGCTAGAAACTATAGTTCCAATTACATCTGGCAAAAATAATTAAAAAAATTTATTAGATGTTTATGAAGATTGGGTTACCTAAACATTTTTGTACGTTTGCAAAAATCTTACCAAACATTGCCGCATCTCCTATGTTTTCCATATTTGCAACATCAACGAACGACTTTATCTCATATAAATGGTGCGGAAAACCTTCGTGGAATACCTCAAAAATTCTAGTCTGGTTAAAGATAATTATCTTATAAAGCGACACCGTTGTCTTGTATTTCATGACATTTATCCCGATTACAAAATCAATAAGAGCATAAACATTGCCTTCAATTACGCGATGTTTGAACTTTTCAATATTTGCTTTCGGAATAGTTACATGAATACGTACACCCTGCAAAAAAAAATCGTGCAAGTTATGATTTGATAAAAGTAAAAAAATTGAAACTTTAAGCAACTCATGTTACCTCTCGATCATGGAATATGCATTCCATACTATATGAATTTGTGTTTTCGTAGCATCGTATAAGTTGTAATTCTAAACCAAACGTGCTCTTTCGTAGGAATTTTTTTTTAATTAAAAAAAATAAACGTTTTACAAATTGAAAAAAAACATGTACTACACATGTTACCCAGTTTCAAAGTAGTTGATTATTAAAAAAATATTTAAATAATATTTTAAGTGAATAATAAAGTGAAATTTAATGACCTCAAAATTAAATTTTTATTACAAAATTACCATCAATTAATCGCCAAAATCAATTTCAATTAGATTTTTTCTGCTTTTATATATAGTATAGACTACACCAAACTATATAATTACACAACTAGTGTAGAAATCGCAAAGCAAGAAGAAAACAAATAAAATAGATAACAAATTAAGCTCAGGGTTGGGGAAAAATATATTGTTGGCTCCGTTATTGGAAGGAAACACGCTTACACGCTTGCAAATATTCATGACAATCACACAACTCATTTGGATTTAATTAGGTCAGTCTTATCGAATTGTTGAACTATTCGATTTAGATCAATTATGTTTAAATTTTCTTCGAGTTAATTGGAAAATTTTGTCTTTAAACTATTCAATTTTCACGCTAGCGCATCGGCCTGGTTTACAAAAATAAAAATAAAAAATAACACATTGTATTAATGACTTCTTGAATGGTCCTCCTATGTATAATCAGCCCGGCAACCTGAAAAACCGACCGGCTTAGCACGCCGCTCAAATTCATATCTAACTCTGCATTTTTCTTTTGTCGATCTATATCTATTCGAATCAACCCATCACTTTCGAACTAAATTGATATATCTACTTGTAAATGCCTTTGGTCAATGTGATGTGGGTTCGGGATAGATCAACATCGTTCTGAATCATCTTAATTGTATTGTCACTAACCCATAACATTCTTGTTTTTCTAGATTTAGAATTCACTGATCATCATTTGTAATTTTGTTTTCTAGAGTATACATTTTGCCTTTGTTGGAGTTTTCATCATCGATGTTTTTTTATTCGTAAATGTTTTTAAGAGGTTTGACGCATTTAGAAATAAAAAATAAAAAATAATATTTCATGCAATTCTTATTCCGTAGACATACTAATCATAAGAATTGTCATTCTATTTCGACTTTCATTCCATTCATAAGTTCATTCCATTATTCAATCTCTGTGAATAACGATTGATCAGGGTTAGCCTTTAGGATTTTGTACCTTGTTTTATAATACATCTCAGATTTATTCAATAAACAATAATAATATTTAATACATCTCGGATTTTTTCAGAAAACAATAATGATATATTTTACTCCCTCCATGGCTACAATCCCATTTACATGTGCTTATTTTTCTTTTTTGAATGTTCCAAATAGATAAGTTGATTCCTATATAAAGTAATATTTAATTAACTCATTTAGTATGTATCTATTCATGAATTATTAATTTATTGTCAAATAAAATAAATAGGGACATATTATGATATTTATTTATTTAATTATCTATTCTTCGTCAATGATATTTATAATCCTAGTGAAAAATTCAATCGGTCTATATGTATGTGGGACAAAAGAAGTATTTTTTTTTTTTACTGGAAATTCTTCAAATAAGGCTCCATGTTATAAATTCGAAAATAACAAATCTAATGTCTATAGTCTTTCTGTTTTATTTTTATCTAAAACAAAAACTACAACTAAAATATAGCCCAGTATCTATTCAAATTAGGCCACTTTGAATTTGCCCAATTAATAGGCCATTTCACTTCACCAATCTTAGAAACTGGACTTCTATATGGGCTTTCAATTATGGGTCGAAGCAATTCAGCTGCTTTTTGCATCTACCAAATTAGGCCCCTTTTTTCTCTTTACCACCCAAAATTAATTAGAATACGATTAATACAATTGGTTTTTCAATAACCTTTATGAATTAAACTGTTTTTCAAGTTGTATTGAATTATTATGGTTCAAGTTGAATCCAATTGGAAGCCACATGAATTTAGTTTTAAAAAAAAATGTTGAACTCAAATATACTCCCTCCAAAAAATGTAAGCCTCCTCCCCTTTTATACATATAAGAAAAATCAATTAATTTTCTTGGAATAGTAAAATTGAATAAAATTTTCCTACTATACTCTTATTTATTGATTCAAAAGAGAATGGATGTTAATGTCAAAGAATATTAAATAGGGGTATATTAAGGAAAATGAAAATTTAATGCACATATATAAGAATAGTGTACTATAATTTTGGGAAGGACGAAAAAGAAATGAGAGAATCAATTATGGGATGGAGGAAGTAATATTTTTAAAGAGCATTATAATTATTTTACTTAAGTATAGAATGAGATACTGTATATATACGATAATTTAGAATATCCAATTAACTTTATGAATTAAACTGTTTTCTTTGAGAGTGAATTAACATATGAGACATGCACTGTTATTGAAAAAGGGCACGTGTATCTACTATCTAACAAAAAAAAAAGGAACTAAATAGTAATGTTTATATCGAAAGTCATGATTACTTTACTAACATGTCATTATTTTAGTTATATACAAGAATTTGGAATATTCAACCAGCTTAATTTATGAATTAAACTGCTTGGCAATCAATTATCGTACAAATCATTTCCCTCCCCCAACTAAAAAAAAGACCTAGAAAGCAAAATTAATTGATGTACGTGTTTGGAGTTTGCTCAAGCGACACATGAATATGTTGCATGGTTTGTCTATAATGTGACTAAGAAGTGTCCAAAATTTTCCTTATATGTATTCTTTAATTATGAACTCTAATTTTATTTTTTTGTCAATATAGATATGGTGTAGTTATGGTAAAGTACATACAATTTTGTTCATATGTAATTATTGTCAATTGTTCATTTTAATTTCTATCAGATGATAAAAAGGAGGGATGAGGGTCAAATTGGTCAATGAACTTATCTGGGGGCTCCAATTGACCCACTACAACTTTTTTGGGCTCAATTGGGCCACCGTGTTGTTAAAATCGGCTCGATTGGGCCACCGTGTGACGGAGCCCGTTAGGACTCCGTTAAGTGCACCTAAAACGATGTCGTTTTGCTTATTTTTTTACCCGACCCACCTCTAACCCCTAACCCTACCCATTCGTCCAAACTACACAGTCTGTCGGGCTAGCTGCCCAGATTCCGGCCTCCCCTTCCAAAATATCTGCTAAAAATTGGCAAAAATGGCACAATCATCTGCATCCAAATTTGCAAAAAAAAAAAAAAAAACATCCAAAAAAATCAGCATCCCTTGCTAAATCTCAGCCTGACATTGTAGAAAATCAAACACAAAATCCCAGCACCAAAACAGAGTTGTTATCAAGCTCCAATTCTGACAAAAATCTCCTCCCAAACTCAATTCCTTTTCCCAGCTCTAATGCAACAGATCACAGCTCAAAAAATCCATCTCTTCACAGTCATCTCCCCTTTGCTCCAGATTCCTCAAATCTCCACTTCCATGCCCCTGACCTTTCCAATTAAACCTCTCAAGCCTTTTGGGATCGCTACCAGGTCTCAAAAATTCAAAACAAACAAACCCTCAACACCCAAATACACTTTCCCCACTCCTCCCGATCTCGTCACCTCGACGGGGCAGTCGCCGGACTCAGAGCAATCATCACCGTCCGACTCGACTCCCCTCTCTTGCGTCTACACCCCCAAAATTTCTCCCCATAAACTTCCGTCCCCAGAATCACACATACAGCCTCCAACCAAAACCAAAAATAAAAAATCCAACAAATCCTAAGAAATTTCAGATTCTGAGCAAGAAGTAGAAGCTCCAGAAGTAAAAGAGTTGGGAGATGAGCATTTAATTGAAATATCAGATGAAGAGAGCCCTGATGATGAAAGCTTACCTTTGATTGCTCATGCGGATCTATTCTCGTCTGCTTCGACTTCATCAGAGGATGAATCAGAGGAGGATCTTCTCCCTTTAAACCGAGCAATGGCCCAAAAGTTCCCCGAGACTGTTTCGTCAAGCCCCTGACTGGATTTCCGATCTCCCTGGCCTGAGTTTGGACGAGTGGGTAGGGTTAGGTATTAGGGGTGGGTCGGGTAAAAAAATAAGTAAAACGACGTCGTTTTAGGTGCACTTAGGGCTCCGTCAGGTGGTGGTTCAATTGAACCAATTTTAACACGGCGATGGTCCAATTGAGCCCAAAAAAGTTGTAGTGACCCAATTGAGCCCCCAAATAAGTTCAGTGGTCAATTTGGCCCTTATCCCTAAAAAGAAAATACAAACTATGATATATCTCAGTTGGTGTGAGAGAGAAGGCAAATAAAAAGATATATATATATATATATATATATATATATGTGAGTGTGTGTGTGTGTACGCGCGCGCGTGTGTGTGTGATTTTTTAATTACAGTGATGTAAGTAAAAATAAAAATAATGAAAAGATTTCTGCCTCGTAGTGTTTTTTTTTCTTTTTTTTTCTATTCACACACCCAACCTGTGGTATTGAGGAGATTCAAATCCGTTAACTTTGGCTTCCAAGCAACTTCATTCCACCATTAGGCCATCCCACCGGGACATGTTCTTCCTCATAATTTAATTTAGATCTCGATCTGTGTAGCTAGAGGTGTGTTTCTTTAAAAGCGCTTTAATATCATGTACAATTGCCGAAATTGTAATTCTATTTACATATAATTATTTAATGACATTTTAATATATAAATTATTGAAAAATCTAATTAAAATTAACAGCAACCGTTATACACTTAATAATGTTTTGAACTACTCCCTTCGCATCAAATTAATTGTCACTTTAGAGTTTTTTTTAGCTTGTAAAAAATTATGTGTAGTTTTACATGTTTTCACGACAAAAATTTGGGTACACCCGTTGTATTAAATTACTTTGCTCAAACAAAAATCAATATTTTTCAATGATACTATTCAGTATTAGAAGTAATAATACTTTTAGTATTATAAGTAATAATTACAAAAATGTCTTTAACTTTCTGTTTAACTGTAATTTTTAGTAAAATAAACATGATACTTTTTAGTATCATAAGTTATATTTTTTAGTATTATGAGTGATATATTTTTATGTCTGATATAAAGTCATGCATAAGAGACCACCCATTATTACGGACTAGATTTACAATTTAGGCTTAATTACCAAAAATATTCACTACCTTTGAACGAATTTACAATTTAAACACTACTTTTAAAATGCTGCAATAATAACCTAATCTTTTGATTTGTAGCAAATTCAGCTCCCCTAATTATTTTCCGATGATCAGAATTTGGACATAACAATATTTTTTTCATGTATACATATTAATTTAGGTTTAGGGTGTCGAAATAAAAGAGTTCTTATTGTGCAATGTCAATTTTCCAGTCATCGATTTTTTTTGGACGTCTATTTTGCAACAAATTAAAAAATTAAAATTTTACATTATTTTAAAAGTCATATTTAAATTATAAATTCATTCAAATATTGTGAATTTTTTAGCAAATAACCCTATAATTTATCGAAGAAAGTGTAAATAATGTTACATGATAATATTCCACATGCGCCTAACACCTTTCTTTGTTAGAGGATATTATACTACATTTCATAGAGTCCTAAATGAAATTTTGTTTAACCTTGAATTATTAGTGATGTTCAGCAATTTAATCTTACAGAAAATGTTAAAAATCTTGGATCTGTGAAAATAATTCTGTATGAATATTGGGAACTCAAAGAAATGGGATCTTGGCATTTTTAAAGGGGTAATTATATAATATTTCTGGAACAAGATTATGAGTTTATTCTGTGAAGGTACTCTCGTATTATAGCTAGATTTTATTTAATTTTTTAATTTGAAGCAGATTTCTTTTATTAATTATTTTTTTAATGTACTCCTTTAAGGAAGTCATTTCAATAAACTATTGGTAAAATGAAGGGGTTTTTTTTTTTTAAGGTAAGAGAAACTAAAAATATACGGGATTACTTTACATACCCACTTTTACACTTCTTGTACGAGGTGAGTGAGTTGATGAGTTGATCGCCTCAGGTCCTAAAAATAGTATGAAAAAAATAGAGGCCCCAAATTTTTTCATAGTTTCGTAATGATTGATATTTTAACCTCTTAATTTTGTTACAAATTATTTGATGTTTTACATTTTTTAACATTTTTTCCCAATTTTACCCCTATAAAATATTCTCCATAGATATATTGAGAAAATTAAGAAGAGATATAGACATATAGATTGCAGTGAGATTTAAATTAAGATATATTAGGAAAAATAATTTAATTAGAAGAGAGAATATATTTGTCACATTTTTTAATTTTTAATTTTTAATTTTTAATTTTTATTTTAAAATCTAAAACATCAATATTTATGAAATTGGGTGAATATAAAATTTGATGTTGACTTAGTGGTAAGAGATTGTGTAAAGAGATCAAGGGATCGAACCTCTAATTGCCAAAATTCACTTTTTAAAAAAACTCATAAATCTAAATCTATATTAAAAGGGTCACCACTACCTACATCCTAATTTTTTTTTAAATCATAAATCTAAATCTATATTAAAAGGTGGTTGCCTACAAACCCAAACAGAACCCCTGTATTTTTTATTTTTTTTATTTGTAATTCTAAATCTAAATATATTATTATAAGATGAAAAACAGAACATTATTTTTCACATTGATTCATACCGCTAAATCATTAGATTTGAGCACAATTAATTAAGTTAACGATCCCGTTGTTAATGGGACGATGTCATGTGAGTAGGGGAGGCACCGGCTGCAAACATCATATTTGACCAAAATATTATTTTTACTTCTTTATATAAAACTATATATATGTATATATAATCATAAAAAGGAATAAAAAATGAAACCTAAATAACCCAAACTTAAAAATAACTATAATTTGAGTCAACACTATTAATAACTATTACTAAAATTGAAAATAACTATGAACTCTAATAGTAAATTAGAAACAAACTTATTAACCATTATTCAAAATATTGAGCTAAATAATCGTAATCATTAAATAATCTCCCTCATTAATAATTTATTAATTAAAATATATAATATATAAGTTGAAAATAATTAAAGTTGATAATATGTATAGGTCCTAATAATAATAATCAACCATGATTAATAATTATACCTAAACCTTAATTAATTATAAATACTATTAACAAAACCTTAATAAAAATTACTTATAAGCCATATCCTAAAATACTTTTTTTAGTTGGATAGAATGAGTTGTAAGAAATATAAAATTTCATAAAAAAATAGTGGTCCATAGAGTGGACACATTAGCTCATGTCTATAGGCACATTAACTCGAGTGTATGGTGAGTAAATGAAAAATAATGTTAAATTATATTGATATAAAATAATAGAGGAGAGATGTTTGTGTTATATATATATATATATATATATATATATATATATATAAAGACTAGGAACTAATCCTAGCCTTTATTTAACTCGATCTGGATGGCCCAGATTAAATTAGATTTAAGTAGATGAATGGTGGCATTATTGTAATTTTCGACAAGTTTGATGGAGGGGTGGGGTAATATAGTAATTCAATAATTCTTCCTTTTGTTCTACATCTGTGATTTCATGGCGACTCCGGGTATGGTGTTTATTTTTGCAATGTTTGATTCAGTTTTGGAATTTTAGTGTCGATAAATTTCGCAATTCGTTGTATCTGCATTGATTTTACAGCTTGTTCTATTGGAGTTCATTACGGCTCTGTATTTACGTTTTTATGTGTGATTCATTTGATCTGTTTCTTTCAGTTTTCTGCTATATCAGTTGTTTTCTAATTGTTAGGAATTCTAGGGTTTAGTACAATAACATACAGAATATGCATTAATTTGATCTGTTTATTTGAGTATCATGTCATATAATTTGTTTTAGCATGTGAAAGTATTCATTTTAGCATGGTGTGATACATATTTTAGCATGATAACATGTTGATTTTATCTTATTTCTAATTCACTCTCTAAAACTAAAACATGTCATCCAGACCATGTTGCTTTTTTCTTTTTTTTTTTCTTTTTGTGTGTGTGTGTTTTTGTGACTTGGCTACACAATGTTATACACACCATGCAAACATTAGAATAGTGTGGTGCTAAAATGTGTGTTACATAATGCTAGAATGGGACATATGTTATGGTAAAAAGCAATGTATGTATTGATTTTATATCTGAACATCTCTTGATGTGATTATATTATTATTTTACTTTGTTCAGTTTATAATTTTTTGATTTTAATGTGTCAACTTCTTCTATCTCAAGTGATCATAGTAATATCACTTTAGAGATATCTTCTGGAATAACTGAATACTATAGACCATATTGTGAATTGAAGCTAACTCTTGAACAAAGTTTTAAAACTCTGGATGAGGGTGTGAAATTTTTAGGATCTATGCAGAATCATCTGGTGTTGACATTCGTCTTAGATCAGAGAAGAAGTCTAAAGATGGTACGATTATATGAAAATATATTTATTGTAATCGAGATGGTGAGAAGAATGCAATAGTTGAGGTTGGTGATTCGAGCAATATAGTTAAAACAAATAAGCGTAGAGTCTCTAAGAGATTTAATTGTAGGGCTCGTATTGCGTTCAGATTTTGTTCTGTGAAAGGATACATTGTCAAATTGTTTGAAGAACGTCATTCTCACCCGTTAGTTTCAGATGATTTCAAAATATTTCTCAAGGTGAACAGTGTAACAACCCGAATTTTCAGAATATGATTAAGTAATTCCTAATTTTAATTAGGAAATATTAAAAGGAATTTTGAGCATAATTATGATGTTTCGGTTCTAAGCCGCGATTTTAGGATTTATTTTCGTAAAATCGTCTTTTTGAAAATTTTGATCCGAGCTCAATTATAACCGATTTTGGTCATGTTTGAAAGGTGTTGACCCAAGGAGCATGCCGGTACTTTCGGATTTTGAATCGGAAGTCGTTTGAGTTCCCGGTGATTTAAAACGCGTTTAAAGAAGATATGAATAGTATTTTTCCGTAGGAGCGCGTTCGTTAGAAATTTGCGAAATCTTGTGTGTTGACCCGAGCTTTGTTCTTTCAAGCTTATCTTATAGGAAATTTCTCAAGGAATCTGTTGGCGTTCCCGGATTTTCATTCTGAGGTCAATCGAGCGCTCGGGAATTTTATTTGTCCCTTGTGTGGAATAGTAACTTTATTTTTGAAAAGAGAATATTTTCTTGTTTTCCTTCAAGATGACTCGTTCTTTATTCCGAGTCAAGTTGGTTCAATAGTACTCAAGCTAACGAACCTCCCGGTATTTTCGGATTTCGTGTCTGAGGTCATTAGGACCTCGACATTGAATAAAGCGCATTTTAACCGAGCACGATGTTTTTAAAGCAGTGTTGTTGCACTGAATAAGCTTCTCGGAGAAGCTTGGATTTCCCCTATAAATAGAGGAGCCCTCCTTCATTCCCATTTGCTCATTTCTCACTTCTTTCACCTCCATTTCTAAAGTCGAGCGAGGAGCGCTCTTCGTAAGCGCACCTCCGAGACGAGTAGTTTTTGTTCGGCGAGTCGAGAGTGGATGAGCGGAGGAGGAGTTTCCGCTGCCAGAATTCGCCTAGGTGGTGCGGTCGCGGGGGCTCCCGCGGTCGCGGGGATGCCCTCTCGGCGCGGAGATGCGCGAGCGCGGGGTTCCGCGGGCGCGGGGCTGTTGCGGCAGTTCCGGCACGTTTTCGTGCAGAGGCCATAAATTTTGCCTCGGTTAGAGTTACGAGGTCCATGAGTACTCAAATCGAATCTCTTTCGATGATCTACAAGGTAGCAGTGGCCGATCATCCGGAATCTCGATTGGTCGAATCAGATTTTCCGTCCCCTTTTGTGGTAATTTCGGGTGCCTTAATCTTTTAAATTCTCACATTTTAAGTTATAGCTAAGGGTCAAGGGTTTAGATATCATTTCGATGTCTTATTAGGAGCTCGAATAAGGATTCAAGTCGTTGATCGACTTTTGTAAAGATGAGGTGAACCCCGAGGAGGCCCGAGGAAGGATTTTCGGCTCGTTGCTTCGTCTACGCGCTTGTTATCAAAATGCTCATCATCAAGGTGGGTAGTTCTAAACCAAGTATAAGGTTTGAGCTATTAAGCTCTAGAAGCATGTTAAGGCAAGGGAAATATCCAATTAAAATATTTTATGCTCTGTCTGTTTAGTCTCTGTACAAGGAAAGGAAAGGAATAAAGAAAGTTATATGCATGATTATGTTAAATTGTTATTTCAGTTAGATAAAGTAAAGGAAGTTAGTATAAGTTAAGTGAGCTCTCATGTATGTTTAGATATGCTAGAATTGTTTATATACAATTTATGCTAGCATGAGGTGTTTAGAATTGCTTTATTTGCAATTGATGTTTATCCGTGTTCATTTCATCGTATTTGAATGTTTATGCTTTGTTAAAAGCTCGTATAGTTAAGGATTAAGGATTGCCTCGTTAGTGTAGCGTTAAATTCCTTATAGGCCGAGATCATGCTCAATTTAAGAATTAGCCTTAGACGATTGCTCTAGGTTTGGTATTGCTAGCTAAGTCAAGTAAGTAAAGAAGGTTAAGGTTAGGTAAGGAAGGAGGTTAAGGAAGGATATAGCTTCTGTTGTAAGCAGGTTATCGAGCTAAAAGAACAGTTTATTTACATTATCATGCCGTGACCTTCGTGTCACTAATGTTGAACATTTGATAGTAAAGGGAGTCACTGCTGAGTAATCTCCTCGCATACTCAGAGGATATTTGAGGTATTCCCTCTCTCATCCTAAGGCATAAGGGTGCAGTAGACAGCAGGTTTGAGCCAGGAAAGGCGCCAGAAAATGAAGTAAAAGGTTTTGCGGGTATGGAGAGGGCTTTTGCGTTTTGCTCTCCATATGCCGCCAGTTATTAATTGGATATTCCAAAGTTTATTAAAGAGTTTTCTCATAAAACCCCACTGAGTACATTAGTGCTCACCCCCTCTTTTTCAAATGTTTTCAGGTTGAGATGCTGAGGCCGGTGATGTGTTGCTGGTGGGGTTGTCTGAGGTTTCAAGTTTGTTGCTCTGTATGGTTACATGATTTTCTTCCGCTAAGTTTCTGCTAAGTACTCTGATGTTAGTATTTAGTCTTGATATGTGTAACTAGATTCTTGATAGTAGCATGTTTTAAATGCTATGAATCCTAGTTATCAATAAAGTCTTTGAAGCATGTTCTTTGATATATCAGTTGTTCCTTTATTGATTCCGAGTTATTTGAATAGTCATACCTGTTGAGCATCCTGGTATCTATTCATCTTCAGTTGACTTGTGAATAAGTCTTTCATGCTTGTTATTATTGTTCACCTACGAAGAGGCTTTTCCTTTCAAGCATGATTCTGTTTGTTCAAGTTAAGTTTTGAGTTAGTTTCTTGTTTGGTCCTATGAATGGGACAGTATGATTTATTTGACTCCGACCTTTTTATGGGTCTTAGCCATTGTGGCTTTTGAGGAAGTCTTGTTTAGTTATTAAGTCGAATTCCTATATGTTTGTATTTGGATTCTGTTTAAATTTCGGTTGGCCTATGATTTGGCATTCCTTTGACGCGATCGTATCCATTGACCCCTTTGATTCGTTAAAGATGATAGTCCTTCCAAGTCATAAAGTTAAGTTGCCTAAGTTCTTAAGGCACTAACTTAGTTTAATTCTAAAAGCACCCCTTGGATTTCCGATTAATCTACCTATTTTCTTCGGCTTTTACGCCCAACAACCCCGTCCCCATCAAAATGACCGTCTAAGGGACCGGGCTGTTACAAACAGGAATTTAGATGATGTGTACAAGAATTTTGTTTTGAATTGTGCTAGAGCAAACATAGGTCCAATGAGATCTTATAGGTGTTTTAAGGAAGTTGTTGGGAGCTATTCTGATATAGGTTACACTGGAGCTGATTTCAAGAATTATTCTCGTGACTTGAGAGCATACATTCTTGGGGCTGATGCCCAAATGGTATTGGATAAGTTTTATTTAAGGCAACATTCACATGCTGGTTTCTTTTTTGAGTATTATGTTGGCAAAGATGAAAGGCTGACACACATTTTTTGGGCCGATGCTCTGTTAAGGAGAAATTATGTTGCTTTCGGTGATGTTTCATTCAATTCAACATATAGTTTGAATAGGTATGTGATATTTTCTAATTTTAGCATTATATGTATAACTTTTTTAGCATACAGTGAGCATTGCGTTCAATTCATTCGAGCATGCTGTGTATAACATCGTTTTAGTATCTTGGGTATAATGTTTTAGCATTCTGTTCTATATATATTACCATTGATTTCAAGATGTATTTTATTTGTATTTTATTTTTTCCATTAGTACTTAGTGTTTTCTATTTTGTTTTAATGATAGGTATAACATGATATTTACTCCTTTACTAGGAAAGACAACCACGGTAAATGTGTATGTTTTGGTGTTAGTTTGCTGTCGGTAAAAATAATGAATCATATTCTTGGGTATTTGAGAAGTTTTTGAAATGTATGGGTAATTATCTTGGTATGATAATCACTAATCAAGACCAAGCATTGAAGGTTGCAATAGAACAATCATTTCCTGATTCTAGGCATAGGCTTTGTACGTGGCATATCATGCTGAAAGTTCCCGAAAAAGCTCCTCGTATGCAAAGGAAAGATGATTCTTTCATGAAGAGATTGAGTAATGTTGTGTGGTCAGATTACAATGAACCTTCATATTTTGATTTGAAATGGAATAATACTATGGTGGATTATTGCTTAACTAATGATTGTTGGTTCAATTCCATTTTCAACATTCGACAATATTGGATTCCTGTCTATTTTAGAGAACTGCCAATGAGTGGGCTGTGTAGAACAACTTCAATTTCAGATCAAATCTAGTAGAATTTTTTATGCATTTTGATAGTGCTATTGATGCACAGAGACATGCATATGATCTGCAAGAGAGTCTTGACGAATCAACCATTCCAATAACAAAGACCCCATTGGAAATTGAAAAACATGCAACTAGTATTTATATTTCTGAAATGTTTATGAAAGTGCAAGAAGAAATTGTGACTTTATGTTTTAAATGCAGTGTTGCATGAATTAATCAATGTGATTCTGGGCTACTGTATGATGTTGATGATGGCAGTAAGATTACTCACATGGTGATGTACAATAAAGAAGATGATATTGTTGTATGCAGCTGTAAGAAATTCATTAGGGATGGCATATTGTGTTCTCATGTTTTCCTTTTGTTAAAACATGTGAAAATAGTTTCAATACCACCTAAATATATTGCTTTTCGATGGACAAGAACTGCATTAGTTAAGCATATTCATGGTGGTGGTGCTGAGTTCTTTGGTAAATCTCTTGTGTCAGATGATGAGAAAATTTCACTTTTGGTTCCATAGGACACACTTGGGTTCGATTTTGGTCCTGATACTATCAATTTTGGTCTTTTTTCAAAAAAAAAATTCGTTCAGTTTTAGTCCCATAAGTTTAAGATTATCAATTTTGGTCCCATGATTTATAGGCCAAAAGCGGGATCAAAATCAATATTTTCCCTGTTGGGGATAAAAAAAATGATAGTATCGGGACCAAAATCGAACTGAGATGTGTCCTGTGGGACCAAAAGTGAAATTTTCTCATCAAATGATAATAGGAGTTTACTAAATTAGTTGTTTTCAAAGTTTTATTCTTGTTTGGGCTATGTTGAGTGTGATCTGGAGAAGATGAATTCATTTTTAGCTGGGCTGCAGAAGTTGAAATCATTGTTTCAGTGTGGTGATATGAAGGGTTCTACTTCACAAAGCAAGATGATGATGTTTGAGCAATTCTACGGTTCATGTGCCCCTTCTGAAGTTCATGTTTTATCCACATATTCCGGTTAAAATAAAAGGTAGCGGCAGTCGTTTGATATCTAAGAATGAGGCAAGGAAAAGAAAGGAGAACAAATCACTCAGAATATGCAGCAATTGCCACTAGTTGTCAGATCATGAAGCTAGGAATTGTCCAGCTTGATGTTATTATAGTGATTGGGCATAGTTTATTATCATGTTTTGCTATGCTTGTTAATTGTTTTCCGCACATTCATTTTTAAGAATATATATGGTTTTTCCTAAAAGTGTTTATGACATTTCCTTTGCGGTAATTATATTACTATTAAGTTTTATTAACCCCAATTAGTGTTTAGAATATGATGCTAAAATAACGGAAGAATGAGGTTAAATACGATGTCAGATTCTCATTGCATTTTTTATTTTTCAGAACATGCTAAAATGATAAATGAATGAGGCTAAAATGAGGGAAGTAGAATGCTAAATTTGATTTGACATTTCCATTAGGGTTCATTATTCCCAATTAAGGTTTATTACGTTCCAATTATGGTTCATTGCTCCCAACTAGGGTCTATGAAATTCTCATTAGAGTTCATTTCTCTCAATTAGGATTTTTATGAAATTCCTATTAGGGTTCATTGTTCCCAAATAGGGTTTATTGCATTTCATTCCAATTAAATCACTGTTCTATTTTTTATTTCTTAGAACATGCTAAAATGAGAAATGAATGAGGCTAAAAGGAGGAAAGTAGAATGCTAAATTTGATGTGACATTTCCATTAGAGTTCACTATTCCAAATTAGGGTTTATTACGTTCCAATTAGGGTTCATTGCTCCCAATTAAGGTCTATAAGATTCCCATTAGGGTTCATTTCTCCAAATTATGATTTTTTTTATGAGATTCTCATTATGGTTCATTATTCTCAAATAGGGTTTATTGCATTTCATTCCAATTAAATCACTGTTCCATTTTTTTTTATCAGAACATGCTAAAATAAGAAATGAATTAGGCTAAAAGGAGAAAGTAGAATGCTAAATTTGATGTGACATTTCCATTAGGGTTCACTGTTCCCGATTAGGGTTTATTACGTTCCAATTAGGGTTCATTGCTCACAATTAGGGTCTATGAGATTCCCATCAGGGTTCATTGCTCCCAATTAGGATTTTTATGAGATTCCCATTAGGGTTCATTGTTCCTAAATAGGGTTTATTGTATTTCATTCTAATTAAATCATTGTTCCATTTTTTGTTTATCAGAATATGCTAAAATGAAAAATGAATGAGGATAAAAGGAGGGAAGTAGAATGCTAAATTTGATGTGACATTTCCATTATGGTTCACTATTCTCGATTAGGGTTTATTACGTTTCAATTAAGGTTTATTGTTCCCATATAGTCTATGAGATTCTCATTAGGATTCATTGTCCCATTAGGATGTAGAAGATCATGCGTAAATGAGGACAATATGATGCTAAAATTACATAGGTAATGATGCTAAACATGAAAATGGTATGAGGCTAAAATCAAAACAACAATACCTACAAACAAAAATAGATACTAATAGTAACATTTCCAAATATGCATCACAAAACCTCTAATATTAATATTCATCAACTTAAACTAACAATGATCAGCTTAACCTAATATTTATAAAAATAACATTCATAAGAAATATGTCTTCAAACTGGTAGTATTTGCAGAAATTTGGTTAAGAGTACAAATCACTTGGTCAGAACAAATGCTTCAACATTAATCGGACCATCTTCACATGAGAGCCTGTAGTGTAGGTTTGCCTCGGATATTTTTCTTACACTTTATAGATTACTGTCCGCACTCAAAATTACAGCACAATATTTTACTCTCATAAACTTCAGTTATTTCAAATTGTTTGGCTTGATTCTGCATTTCCAATTCTTTAACCCATCCCCTATGTACGTTTCAATGCAGATATAATTTTAGTTTTATTGATTCTTAACGATGCCTACTTTTATTATTTTAATATGGAGTTTTCGTCTTAACTTAATTACAGTAAGATTTCATCACATTTCGATCAAATTGTAATTAAATGAAAAAGTTTGCAATTTTAATTTCCTCTAGTTAATTTTGACAAATGATGCGAGAAGTAGGTGACAACTTCTTTATATATATATATAGGGATTTGATCAAAAATACACTTTTTTCTGGTGTAAAAACTAGGAACTCATCTTATACCGTCCACCTAGATAATCTAATGGCTGAGATTAAATGTCAAAATCAAGGCAAAAAAAAAGGAGGCGAGGGTATAGTTGTCCAATCCCCATAAAAAAAGCTGATGTCATCACTTTTTTAAAAAAATCCTAAAAATTTTGAACGACTATAACTCACTCGTTTCAAATCAGATTAACGCAAATAATATACCAAATTAAAGATCTTTTCATGTTCTTTAATTCAAGATTAGTCATGGATATATTTGTTCAAATAAATATAGACGAAAAATACAAAATATATATTTTTACTCGTGTCCAGTGAAAAAATGCTTTCGTTAGCTTTTAAATAATGGTTCGTCAACATTATGATAAGTTGATAATGTATGCTAACGAAGCATTTGTTATATGCCAACATATTGCATTCATTGTGCTAATGAATGATTATCGTAATGTTACGCATACTTATATTATTATTATGATTTATTACATTTCAATTATGACTTATAATTAGTTTTTATGATTTAATTTTTATATTTTAGTTACTAATTGAATATTATATATTATTTATTTCATCAAATTAGAATATATTAGTTAGAGTTTTCTTCATCCATTTATGATTTATAACTTATGCTAACGATGAATTGTCATATGCTAACATAGTTTATTCGCAGTACTGATAAAATAATATCATTATGCTAATGTTTTATATTTATATTTATATTGTTATTATGATTTAGTACATCCAAGTGGGGTTTATAATTAATTTTTAGAATTTAATTATATTTTTAGATTATTGAAGTTTATTATATATGAATTATGGTTTATTTCATCCTATTAGAATTTATAATTACACTTTAGAATTTAATTTTTCCTTAACAATATGAGAAAAATTTTCATTAGCATAAAGATAACGCTTCGTTAGCATGATGATAATACTTCATTAGCATGACGATAAGTTATCAAATATCCTTCGCGATTTTTATAAGAATTATCAAATTGCGTTAATACCCCCACGCGATATTTTTTTTTCAAATATTACAGAATTACCACCACTCTTTTTAATCAAATCTGAATCATAGATCTTTATTGATTGTATGGTATGAGATGAGTTCCTAGTTCCTACACTGGGTAGGGTTTGCATTGTAACCCTCCCATATATATATATATATATATATATATATATATATATATATATGCTAGAATACATGTGACAACACAACACCAGTAAAATTTCAGTTGCCAAACAATTTTCAATTTTCAATTTTCAATTAATTAAAATCTATTTTATGCATTTTCCCCTGCATATACACCTATAAATCTCTTTGCATGTGCAAGATATTTTACAATATATATACACACACAGCGTACGTGTTTTTCATAATCCCTATATATAGAATGAACGACGATAAGCTATGACATTAATATTTCTAGAAAAAAACCCCATATTTAGCTCCATATAATATTAAGATTTTCTTAATTGGTTCCTGTATTTTAATTGGATAAAATAAAGTCATTGTACTTCTATATTTTTTTTTGTTAAAATAAGATTACTGCGTAACAAAATCATCACTTTGAAATTCTAAATATCATCTTTATAATTATAAATATCACCTAATAATATGTTCCCCACAGTGAATTAACAATTTAATAATGTAATTTTACAACGTAGGAATCTTGCTTTAACAAAAATCTAAGTACAGAGATTTGATTTTACCCAACTAAAATATAGGAAGCAAATTCAGAAAATCTTAATAGTATAGGGATCTTAAGTAGTGTGTGTGTGTGTGTGTTTTTTTTTTTTTTTTTTTTTTTTTTTTTGCCATGTCTCTATATATGATTATGATTTACAATACTAGATCCATCAATAAATTAACTAAACTAAATCCCCGCGAAATACCCAAACTATGAGATGTCTCAAGTTTGAAACTCACGTTACTCCCTGTTTTCTCAATTATAAATAAAAAAGTAAAAGAGAAATTAATTTTAAAAATTTAGCTATTTTTTGGTAAGGAAAGTAGCGTCCACCTTCTAGTGGATTCATTAATGGTCCTGATTGATGCTGATGTGTCCCTAATTGTCATGATCAACGGTATTGATAGAAGGTGCACAATGAATCTGGGCATACGTCTTTTTATTTTATTATTACAGTTTCAGCTAAATTCACCAAAAAATTGTTTGAAATTTAGAGGTTTGCGAATCCATATTGATCGAGTTTGAAGAACTGTTTAGTTGTTACTTTATATTGCAGAAAAAGTTTGCTTTTATTCATCTACTAATGATCGATCACCTTGTATTTTTTTAGAAATTGTCACATGCTTCTTTTTTTTTTTGAGAAAGAGGAAAATTAATTAATGCAGGAAGCGCTCCGTCAATAGGAAGTCCAATAACACACAATCCAAAATAACACCGGTATAAAAGAAAAAAAAAAAGAAAGCAGAGTTGCTAGTGCTAACTTAGCAAGGGAATGAGCTAACTTGTTGGCGGTTCGTCGAGCCAGCTAATTAAAGATCCCTTCTAACAACTGACTGTGACACATAACTCCCCAATAAGAATAATCATCCGTCTCAGATCAATGGGTTTGATGTATTTTCTGACCATCCATTTCAAGAATAAAATTTCTCATGTTATTTTAACTTTTTCTCATTAAGTATTTGAAAACTAGTACCAGATGGGCAGCTAATAATTATTGAGGATGTGTCAATTTAGTTCTGAATATGAAACCAAGTATACATCTCGCTTTTTTCTAATTTCTAAATATTTTAAAATTTCTAAACATATGAGGCCCAAAATAGATTCAATTCATTTTTATTTTAGAGGAAGATCCGTTTTATGATGTGTTTCGAAGTTTAAAAATTAGACAAGATTATAAAAATTAGAATTCAAACAAAATCAAACACCAACAAAATTACAAATGTGTTATTAAATATGAATTTTAATTCATATCTTAACCTGTCTCACAAATTATAATCATTAAGATAATTTTACACAAGTTTTTGTCTTATAAAAATATATGAAAAAACCAAATATATTGAGCAATCTTAAAAGAATTGAAGTAACTTAAGAATTAAATATTAGATATTCATTTTAATTATGATATAAATTAAAATAACATATAATTATTCTACTTAAATAATATATATATTCAACAGTACCAAACTTTGGGTAAAAATCATCAAAACCATATGTTATTGAAATCTTGCATGAAATCCTCTTCTATTTTCAAAATTGTGTCAAACACGAATGAAACTATGCAATGCAAGATGATTTGCAGAATATAGCAACTTCAGCATGCTGGAATGTCCTATTTATAGGCATCATTCCACTTAGGAGACAGCTAGGCTTTGGGGCATTCAATCCCAGGTGGTGTAACCTCCAAGGATTACAGCTTTGCCATCAATCCCCTTCAGGAGTTACAACCTCCAGCTCCTGTAGATCCCGATAAGTGTCCCGTGTCCCAGCAGATTCTGACACGTGTCTAGGGGCAACTGCAAATACTTGACTCCCTCAGGAGTTACATTCTGTTACACTCCAGCCCACTAACTCCACCTAGATCCTAGGTGCAAATACTTGACTCCCCCAGGAGTTACATTCGGTTACACTCTAGCCCACTAATTCCACCTGGATCCCAGGTGGTGTAACCTCCAGGGGTTACAGCTTTGTCATTAATCCCCTTCAGGAGTTATAACCTCCAGTTTCTGCAGATCCCGACAAGTGTCCGGTGTCTCAGCGGATTCCGACACATGTCCCGACAAGTGTCTAGGGGCAGCTGCAGACACGTAACTTCCTCAGGAGTTACATTCGGTTACACTCTAGCCCACTAACTCCACCAACTCCAGGTAGGAGTTACACATTTCAAACCTATTAACTCCATTAGCTTCAGGTGTGAGTTATACAATTCAAGGTTGGACGTGAACCATCAAGTGCACCCGCGGACTAAGCATCCGACCCGTCGTTTCATTACCGACCCGATCCACAATCTGTCCATTTCTGAATACGAGCACGGGCACGGGCATGTGTGTGGGCTCATGGCTGATGTAACCAATACGATGCGGAAGCTTAACGAATCGAACACACGTCAACTTGACAAATGATTCAATCCAACAATAAATTGAACGATAACAAATAAATAATCCAAATAAACTGATCTCAAAGTAAATTTCGAACTAAACACCAAGATATCATAAAAATTCCCAATTTCAACCCGAAGAACCCTAATTCTTGACCTAATCAATTGACCTAGCAAATGAAGTCGGATTACGCTCAAATTTTAGGACAAAGCATAAATATATAGCAGGAATAACATATCCAAAAATTAGACAAAACACACGTATAATTTGGGAGATGGTTCGGTGGTGATTTTAGGCGAGTTAAGGCTCGATTGGATTGTATATGTGAAATCTGGACTTGGGGTGGATTATGGACGATGGTGACAATGTGGTGGATGGTGTGGGATGTGTATGGAGGCGTGGTGGTGATGGTAAACGACGTGGAGGTGAATGGAAATGAAAAGGATAGATGAAGCTTACCCGAAACGAGTCCCGGATCTACGAGAATCCGAAATGCGAATATGGAGTAGAACTTCGTGGCGAGACTAACCCGTACACTACTGGATGCACGAACGAATCCCTTAATTTCAAGCTTGAAGCTGCCAAACTACAAACCCTACCAAGAACTATCAATATGTGTGTTTGAGACGGGATGAACGACAAAGCGTAATTTTAATCAAATCCAATCTCTCTAATACAGCGTTTGAAAGATGTATAAATACTATTCTAAGGGAAAATGAAATTATTAAGTAAATGGGCTTAATAATTTCGAAAATAAAATAAACTAACTAACTAACTAAAGGCCCAATTCTCCTAACAATAAAATTGGGCTTCTAATTAAATAAAAATCACAACTGAAAATAGTCTAATTAAATTAAATAAAATCTACTCTAAATCCGTCTATGCCTCTTCATCTTCATCTTGTATTGAAAGCATAATAATCAGCTTGGGGCTACTTCGAACAATCAACTCTTCCTCGAGCTTCTTTCTAACGAAACACTGAAGGTAGCCCTGCAGCTTCTTGGCTCTAAGTCGCGTCACTGGACCACGCAGCTGCAATTCCGGATTTAGTTCGTCAAGGCTCATTCCGGACTCATCAATGGCCCACATCCTTGTGCACTTTAGATATTACACTTAAGTGTTAACACACTTAAATACACCTCTTAACTAAGTTAATAAATCAATGGAGGATAATTAAATATGCCTTAAGCACATTTTCTCACACATCATAAATGTCCAATCGTGTAACCGATTTCAATCATTTATTTCTCACTCACCGAAAATTGGATTTGAGAAGATAAAAATACTACGATTATCTACTACAAATATAGAACAATCGTACGCTATTTAACTCCTCCAAAATTAAATAACCCGATCACTAAAAATCGGATAAAATGAGTAACGACTCAATTTATTATATCCAATTTTCCAACAAAAACTTTGTCAATTTTTAAAAACAATATAAGAGTTTGATACAATTTAAAAAACATAAGGAAATTTCATGCGATATTTCGATAATATAGGAGGATTTGACGCATTTTACCAATGAAAATTCAAAATTTGTTATGAAGACTCATTGGTCCACCAAAAAATTCATGTAGGTCCTACCATCAAACCGTAGAGATCACGAGTCATGACTCATCTACAAAGTGTCTCTTATTTCTATTATTTTTTTAAAAAGAACTTATGTGACACGATATTTACAGTGAGATACAGTACCTCTACATACTTTATATAATTTTTCAGTCCCATCCCTAATTCTAGTAAATTTAAGTGGACAAGAATTGTGAATGTGACTGTGTCGAGGTGTACCAAATGAATTTCAATTTACCCTAGTTCAAAGTGGACAAGAATTGTGATTGTGATGGTGTTGAGGTGGTTCCTAATGAATTTCAATTTACCCTAGTTTTTCATGTGGAAAGTGGAAACTGACATGACAAGATCAATGAACTACATGACAAGTCGCCTCACAAAAAGTAATATAGTAATAAAGTATTTGAAATTACACATTTTATTTTGTTTTTCTAGTGATTCAACAATTTTATTTATGTGAGATAATATTAGTTATTACTATTAAATTTGAATTAAGCGACATATATATTATTTAAACTGTAAATATGTTAGGAAAGGCCACACCGGAACTATATGCATGTATATAAAAGGTGGAGCGGTTGCAAACAATGCCATTTTCTTCCAAAGTATAATCAGCAACTATTATATTTTTAATAAATTTTATTCTTAACTATTATTATATTATTTCTCTAAGTCTAATGTATTATTATACTATTTCAATATTCACAAATTATATGCTATAAATAAATTAGCAATGCTATTTTTTAATTATACTTGATATTAAAATATTTATATATTGATAATTCAATTTTATAAATGCCATATACCTTTACGATGGATCTAATATCAGATTTAGTTGCCCCACGCCACCCTGGATTTTAGGATTAATTTTCTAAAATTATTATTATTATTATTATTATTATTATTATTTATCTCAGTGACGATGGTAACCCGCAATCACTATCTCTACCTCTACTTCCACACAGAAAAGATAAACTACATTAAGAAATTCATATGTAGCATACTCGACCTAAAAAACATTGGTGGAATTTGAACTCAAGACCTTTAATTCCAAGATATATATATCCTGCACCACCTGTACGTAGCAAGATATAATATGTCTTAAAAATTGATTTAATTACTGCATGATAAATTTTAATTTATTGTAGAATCCTATATTTAATTTGAGAGGGGTGGCAATCTCAAAATATATATCCTAAAAATCCAAAGTATCAAATTTAAAGGAGCTCATGCTCAATTTTTATACATATCGAGATATAAGGCTGAGCAGAACCGAACCGCAATTGAGATATACAGATTGTTAGTTCTAAAACTCTTGTCACTTAGTTCAGCTTTTGTATTAACTAAAATGTCACTTAGTTCAGCTTTTGTATTAACTTAAAAATAATAATTTAGAGCTCTATTCTTGTCTACCACTTCCTCCCCACGGAAAGTTGATTTTACCTGTAGTGCACGCCAGCTAATCATACACAAACACACAACTTTATTGACGTTTTCATAACATAATATTATTATTTATACAATATATATTTAAAAATAAAATAAAAGGGTAAAAAAAGACAAATAATAGAATATTATCATAGGGTGTCCATCACTTATTGATGGGACAATAAAATGACATCGGCACGCCCAAACAGTCAAAATCTTTATTTAAAAGATAGGTCAGTTTTATTTTGAGTTTGAGATTCACCGTTCATTTCTTTTCATTTTTTTTTAAATGTTCAGTGATTACATGATATAGTGCCACACATACTACCATATGTGGACAACAATATATACATACACGTACTCAATTTGCAAAATCATGTTGAAATATATTTGATACTTAATTATCAGGGATGTGATTCTCTATTTTAAATTTAGCGTTCTAACTTGTATTTCACGGTTAAATTTATTTATTATTTTTTTTCATTTTTTTTATCATTTTAATTTGTTATGCTTTAGTTTAATTTTATGATTTTTTTAACGTTCACCCACCCAATTAGGATTTATAATTATTTTTTAATATTTAATTTTCAAAAAAATGATTATTATGGTTGATTATTTTAAAAATGTGATTTATAAATTTTAAATTTCAATATTTTATTAATAAATGTGACTAGGTTGATTGTGTTATAATTAATTTTTATTTTTATAATATCTATTATTCTCTCCGTTTCGTTTTGTTTGTTGTTTTAAGTTTTTTCTTTTGTGTCAAAATGTTTGTTGTTTTATATATTTTGACACTCTCTCTCACAAATTTAACCTTACAAATATATGGAGAGAGAAAAACTTTTCAACTTTTTAGAAAAATATAAGTGAATAGGATATAGGGATATGTTAGTCCAAAAAATTAATTGTTAATTTCTAGATTAAAATTCTAAAACAACAAACAAAACTATCAAACTTGTAAATTCGATCGTGAAATACGAGTTGAAATACTAAATTTGGAATAGAGGACTGTATCCCTAATTACCATATAATGTGCAAGCACATTAATGCGCCAACTCATGAACATATGATTATTTCCTTATTAAAGTTAATTAGAGATTTTTGGTGATCGGGCGATGAACTTTCCCCCCACCACGTCACAAGCCACGACTTGATTTCTATTTTTTTCATGTACTTTAGCAAACATTTAATAGTGGGATAATTAGGCCATAAAAATGAAAAAGCCCACAATACTTACTTTTTGCGACTTCTCTTGTTATTGTACAATTGTACATTCTACATTTCTTTATTTGCAGATTCTTCGCTACAATTATATAAGTCTTATATCAGATATATATTTTTTAGTGCTACAGTTATAATTTTTTAATATTAATAGTGATATTTTTCAATAAAATCATTGTAGTAATAATTACAAAAATGACATAATCTTTTAGTATTTTTCAGTAAAATAAATGTGGTACTTTTCAGCATTAAAAGTTACATTTTTAGCATTAAAATTGAGGCTATTTTCCATCTAATATAAGATTTATATACAATCATGGCTTTAATTTATGTGGAGGTTAGGTAGATTATTTTGTTTGGGTATGTAGTAATATTATTTAATAATTCCCTTTTTGGGGGGTTTCCTTTCAAATAGTAAAGTTATGTTATTTTGATTTTATGTTTCCCGGTTATGAGGAGTAGAGATTAGAGAACGAGCTTTGTGTTATTGTATTAACTAGTATTACATCCCGTGCGATGCACGGTGAAAGATATAAATAATTTATATTAAATAGTTTTTATAAATAAAATAATTAAATTATAGAGTTAAATATATAATAGAAACAATTATAAAATGCACAAATAATATGATGTTATTTTCAAGTTTATGCCCTATTTTATCAGCAAACAACCCATATCCATGAGTAAATTTACAATTTCCATTGATTGTACTCAATAAAACAATGAACACAATTTGTTCGTCTGAAACTCATTACAAACATAATTAAATTCCCTAATAATTTGAAGTACAATGTGAAAAATTAAGAAGAAAATGACACAACACCATAAAATACATTTAAGATAATAATGACATCTTCACCATCCCTTCAGACCGTGTGAAGTGGATACATAGGAGACCATCGAAGGAGAGTTATTATGACTTGAGCAACACTTCCACAATTTAATTAA
The DNA here is from genome assembly GCA_026008535.1 of Perilla frutescens. NCBI lineage: Eukaryota > Viridiplantae > Streptophyta > Magnoliopsida > Lamiales > Lamiaceae > Perilla > Perilla frutescens. The sequence goes on from BRKX01000012.1 coordinate 40,947,867, forward strand.
TGTTTCGATTCCTTATTGCCTCTTATATTTATAGAGAATATCTCGAACTACATCTTCGATGTCATATTATTTTATGTATTTTTATACATGAGTACGAATGTATTAAATTATGTTGTTGTAAAATATTGGTTTGTGTGTAGTGTGAAATTAAAAATATTGATAATCTTTTATGTATGATATGTAAAATATACATACGATATATATCTATTAAAGAAAAAACATCAAAGAATTTGAAATGTGTTCTATAAATAATTTCTTGGATCAAATGAGGTAGCATATAAATTTTCAAATACATACACAGTCTCGCATATTTGAAACTCATTATAATATAAATATGCTAACTAAAAAAAATTGTTCATTTTCAACATTATTTAACATAATTTGAATATCTAACAAACAAAATTCTAAATTAAGATTGTATAAATAATTTATTGGATTAAATGAGGTAGCATATATATTTTCAAATGCATACGCAGTCTCGCATATTTGAAACTCATTATAATATAAATATGCTAACTAAAAAAATTGTTCATTTTCAACATCATTTAGCATAATTTGAATGCCTAACAAATAAAATTCTAAATTAAGATTGAGAGTCATAAACCACTTCACAAAACTCAATTAGGATCGAGAGTCATAAACCAATTCACGAAACAATATCAATAAGTAAAAGTATTTATTGGAAATAAATCATTTTTATATGATATAATAAAAAATAATTACTTCTAAATTAAACGATTGAGAATTTTATGTACTAACATAAAATTAATCACAAAAACTTCACCAATGAAATGCGTGAAAAAGTCTTATTTGTTCAATGAGCCAAACATTTAAATATTTGAAAGTGAAATGCATGGAAAGCATAAAAGTAAATTTGAATGAACCTAATAAATTTTAAAAACTAATAAAATATAATGCAATAATTAAATTATATAATAATATGGAAAATTCAACCCAAAAATATCTTCTATTTTTCAGAGTTTGTGATTCTTTGATTTTCATCTCCCATTTTCGGTTGGTGCTGATTTGTTCTTCTTCTGGAATGTTCTTCATCCCAAATTTTTCTTGGTCATTTGTAGCTAACACTACTATGTTAATTTCATCTTCAAATTTCAGTCTATTTTCAATCTTGTGAATAACATACTTTAAACATAAGTTTTATATTCATTTTACACAATTTATTTTCTATAGCCTACTTTATTGCATGTACAAAGCATTCATATAAATGGTGTCAACTATTATAAATTAGATCATCATTTGATAATTGTATATGGAATTGAAAATGCAAAATTATATATACTGATGTAAGCATCTTTTAATGTCAATAGCGTCTGGTCATGTATTCTCAAATATATCAATGATAGGTGATATTGTTAGTTTATATTAATTTTAAATTCATAAATGCTTAATTTATTAATATTTTATGAAAAATCCATAGGTGAAAATTTGATGGCAAAATATTCAAAAATTTAAATATACCAATATAAAAAATAATACATTGATTGTACTTAGATTAGAAATTAAGAATAATTGGTTCTATAAAAAATACATCATTGTCCATCTTATACATCTGACATATATAGCTACTGCATTTGAAATACATTAAATTATCTCAAACATATAAAAAAGTAAAAAATAAATAAAGAATGCAATGTTTATAATTGAACATATAATATAATATTCAACATTTGAAAAATAAATCACAATATTCACCCAATATATTCAATAATTTAATAGTCAAATAACAATTTAAAACCTAAAATACACCTACATAACTGTACAAAAAATTGCACATATTTCAATTCTTGAAAAATATGTTTTGCAGAAAACGTCTGAATTCTCATGCTCTCCTCATTTTATGATATGCGATCATCTATATTGATCTATTTTTTATCATTTTAAAATTCATAAATTCATTAAGATATGTCAAACCTAATTATTCAAAAAAGATTGATCTGAAACTCATTCAACCCTCCAATAAATCTCAAGTAAATATTATCGTAGTATGCTCGTTCTTGTGCATTCAAGCATGTATACATGGAAAAATTCGTTATAGAATTGTACCAAATATTAAAGATTTACGCTCAATACAATTAATGGCCTTTTTTGTTCAAAATGTTGGAACGTCCAAATCGGAGCAATCTTCAAGCTGCACATATGCAATCAAACTACATTTACAACACAAAACATTAGGAGGAAAAAAAAATCAATGTGTATATCGTATTTTTGTGAGTTTTATAAAATAAATGAAAAATATATCTTCTAAGGTATTCATCCATAGAACCCTAAAAAATTATATCCGTCTGTACATTTTTTTGTTTTCTACAAAAAAAAAAGCTTTTTTGTTTTTGTTTTTTTGGTTATAATACACCATTAAACCCTACTTTAATTTGTTTACAGAGTTCTACATGTATAGGTTTAATAAGGAGTTCAAAAGTGTAAGGATACACAAAAATTTGACGGGCAAACTAAAGTTTCTATTGAAAGCATACTTATTTGTTGTTATATATATGTGTTAAGATTAAGATAATGAATAAGATGTTACTTGGATATTATTGGGATATGAGATATTTGGCTTTATATTATAGTTTAATAATCAATTGATATTATAGTTTGTATATAAATATATTGTCTTATTTTAAAATTATAATTTTCGTGTTGATATATTTTCAAATATAAGGCTAAACTGTTTTTAATATTTTCAAATTTAGTATTTTTAAATAATGAGATTTGAATGAATCATTTCAAAGAAAACATTGTTTTAGACTTTTAGTTTACTCCATATATAATTGGTGCATTATTTACGTGTCTTAATTTGATAATTTTCGAAGCTATTATAATATAATGATCACTTCTTTTTCGTTATTATTCGAACTAAATTGTCAGGATCGCTTCATTAATTAAATTTTTATTATTCGAACATATATATATATATATATATATATATATATATTTATAGATTCATTAATGAATTTTTTTACCATGTATCTAGCGATAAGCTATAGTTTTTTTATTTATTTATATGTAATAGACCCAAATTTTATGTTTAGGGCAACTTACACTATTAAGAAAAAAATTGTATTGGGTAATTCTATTTGGGAAAATTCTAAACACAATCCCCGTTTTAACTCTTTTTAATCTCACTATTTTATAAAATGTAGATAACCAACTAACCAAAGATAATAATGATGATGATGATTTGATTATAGAATACCATAACTTGATCTATATTATACGAATGAATAAGGAGATAATATCTGAATATTTAAGAAAAAAAACACTAATTTAATTATGACTATATCAGGGTAATACATACATTTATACAACATTAATCCGGAACAATTATTTACATGACGGATTATATATTTTTCTCTATGTCATTCGGCAAAGAAGACGCAAATAGTTGAGGTTTGAGATGTTATACATAATGAATTATAGTTTTTTAAATCAAATCATCTATTTAAAATAATTATCGATACAGAAACATTTACTTAAAACCATTATAACTTTATTTACAGAATTGTATAATGTTGTTTGTATAATTACTCATCTTAAATTACATATGAAAATTACTAAGTTACTTTCATAATTTGGTCTAGCAAGATGCCTCAACGAAAAGTGAAACATGTAACTCAAAGCAAAATATAGATTTATAAGTAAAGCTTATATACACCATTTCATCAGTTTCTGCAGCAACATAAGTACCACATATCAATTAAAAAAATCCGTTCTTTCTAACTTAACCATAGCTTTCTTCTTATCCTCATTAATGGTTGATGAAAATCGATCATCCAAACTTTCTTTTAACCAGACATCCATTAAAATTTGTTTTGTACGGTGTAGTCGAAAAAGAACAAACAGAGCGTCCCATTGAACTCATCTTCTCATTAATGAATTTCTCATTTGCCAGAATTGAAAGTAGATCCATTTCTAGAGGCTAATTGAAAAGAAAAAAAGAATTTTTTTTTCCCCTTAAGAATAATGGGTAAGGATAATCAGAGAATTGAAAAATCGAAGAAATTGAATAAATTGATGATTTTGATGTATATGGTTGTAGGATATTTATACTAATGAGAAGAGTGTTCCGAAAAGTTTGAGTTTGCAGTCATTTATATAAATTGAGTCATTTTTACCAGATTTTGGAGGAAATCGTTGCCATCATTATTGTATGAAATTATTGCCATCATTGTAGGAATATAAAGAAAATTCCATAAGCAATACCTAACATATTTAAACCAATTGATATTAATTATTTATTTTGTAACTGATTCCTTGTCTTAAATTACTCATAAATATATAAAAATTTATCCATATTTTTTTAGTATTTTTTAACGGAATGAAGAGAGCGTGCATTTATATATAGAGTAAATTAAATTTGAAGGAAATCAATTGAATGATTTTAATAATCAACACAATTTAGCTGAACTGAATTCCTCTATTTCCGTTAGTTTTTGGCTATGATAAAATCAACGTTGATGTATTAATGTACATATGTATATAACATCCAATATATTATATGTTTACTATATATTGTATTATACTAACCATCTTAATATATAATTAAATTGTTAATTATTACTTTTATTATATGTAATTGATATGATATATATATATATATAAACTATTATGTATTATATTGTATGATTAATTAATGAATAGGCAGTCTTGATATAAAAATTAACTTATATGCTTAATAGATTGTATTATATTAACTATGTCTTAATATATATTTAAATTGTTATTTTATCATATGTATTTGATGTCATATATATATATATAAACTATTATGTATTATATGATATGATATGATATGATTAATTAAAATATTTAATACAATTAATACAATCTTAATATAAAATTGACTTATTACTAAATGTAGAAAGTATTTTGGCGGGAAAATGCTAGATTTCTATTAATGGCATAACTTCTTGTTTTTATATATATAAAGATGTCTCTTCATTCATCTCCATATATATCGAAGTTAACGTCTCTTCATAATTAAGACACTAAATCAAATCAAAGAATCGGTTTGTGATTATTCGATAAAAAAATATTTGAGCTCAATTCGAGAAGGATATCCAACAAAAACATAATGAGGTGGTTTTTCTGTATATTTAATGTACATAAAGACTTATATCTGATAGAAAAAGTATCACTTATATTGGTTCCAGAAGCGCTTATTAAGTGATTAGAGAGGGTGAATAATCACGACACTTAATCACTTTTTAAATTTCGATCAAACGAGTTATCAAAGTTTTATGGAAACGATCAATTCTTTCTCAGTTGAAGCTAATGGTTTTCCCAATTAACAACTTATCAGCTGAGCTTTGGCTCAGTTGGTTTGCTCAGTTGTCAAAGATATGAAATAAGAACTGATAGAACACTTACATTACTATTATGAGCATGCACATACAATCGATAATAGAAAGATAAATCAATTAAAGTAAAGTTGTAAAAGAGACACATACTTATAGAAGTTTGAGTCTAAACTGATTCTACACCCTCCCTTCTTCCAAAACTTTAGAAGGTGATGACTTGTACTATCGGAGCTTATTATGTTACAACTCGGATTATACAGTTGATCAGCTAAGACAGTAACTCACACTTGCAACGCTCAATCTCACTACTATTGTTGGAGGTCTAGCTCTATTTTAAGCAGAACAACCTATCAACTCACAGGAATTGCCCACTGATGCGCTCATGTGTTATTAGAACTAGTAGCTCTCACTTACCACATTTAGTTTCATTGCTATGGCTAAAACTGGTTAACTCACAATTTCCCACTAAACTCAGTTTGCACAACTATTGTTGGAGACACTCAACATCTCATAATTTCCCACTCAGTTCAATTTTGGTTGCTATTGTTGGAGGATGATGACATTTCAACTCACAAATTCTAACTGAATGAATAAGTGTTATTACTACAAAGTTTGGGAGTTTTTGATATTCCAAGATCATCCAATGAAGTGCTACACAGTGTCTCTTATTTAAGCAACAACAACTACCTCAGAATTCAAACTCAGTTTGAGCTCTGGATATCTTCATGTACCTTCTTCTTCTTCTTCTTCTTCTTTTTCTTCTTCTTCTTCATATTGAAGAAAAGATATCTCCAAAAGATTTTCTCCTCTAAAGTGCGGGAGAGAGAGTCTTCTTCTTTTGTATGGGTTTCGTCTTTTATAGGCTTTCGCATATTCATGCATTTTCTTCCATTTCTTCTGTGGAGCCTTTTTCTTTATCATCTTGAATAGAAGATCTCTCCAAAAGATTTTATCTTCTCAGGTGCAGGAGAGAGAATCTTCATCTTTTGAATATTTAGGTCGTAACACAATCTCAACCTTGATCAATGTGATCGTTGAGATTGTCCTTTTCTACTACATCAATCTGACTGTTGATGTGACAAGTTCTGACACCCTTACTACTTTTCAAAATGTCATTTTCATTAGTTCAATTGGCTTTCGCGTCTTAATTAAACTGCTCTAGATGACTTGCAAATAACTTAACTAACTTTTCTTCTTTGGTTAGCTTTTTTTATTTGACTGATTACTTCAACTTCAACCCGCTCCATTTTCCTCAATTGATCATCTTTAGTTGTCTTTTTTTCTCGATTGATTGCTTCAACTTCAGTCGATTTCCTTCTTGTCAACTGATCATCATCAGTTGGCTTCAAGTTTTCACTTATGTTCCTATTTTACATGACTCAATTCTATACAGGACAGTCACATGACTTGATTAGTTTGTTCTTATACTTAGAAAATTAAGTCATCTTGACATCATTCGAAACTTACTATTTTCTCAACAACTTATATATAATACTGAAAAGTATCATTTGTAATATTAAAAATTATTGCGTTTATTTTACTCAAAAGGATGGTGTCATTTTTATAATTATTACTATATTGTTTGGATTGAAAAAGTATAATTTCTAGTACTAAAAATTGTCACTTCTGATGCGGATCGAGCCGAGTTGATGTCGGATCCGATTAGAGTGCTGAAAGGGCCAGTGACAAGATCCAGAGCTAAGAGGTTCAATGGATTCATTCAAGAAGTCTGAAGCCGAAAGGTGACCAAAAGACCCGTGGAAGGAGTAGAACCCGAGCACAAATGGAGGACGTTGATCTCAAGTTACAGTACGGTTGAATGCGCGTTGCAAGCGAGCCGAAGCGCGGGTATGCGGTCGTGCTAAAGAGCGCGAGCAACAGTGCGAGTGGACTGCAATGACATATGGGGTGTTTCGCTTTGGGTGGGGCGCAAGTGACAGCGCGACCCAGGGCGTGAGTGATCCCAAGTCGCGCCTCTGTACGGAAATTCCGAATTTTCGAGTTATTAAGTATTTTTGTTTCCTATTTCTTTTGAGATATAATTTTATGGTTGATTTATTTTATCACAACTATATAAGTGATGTATCTTTTTGTTCTAAAAAAGACTACGATTGATATTGGAATTATTTTGTGAGTTTATTTCTCTCTAGAGAATTCTATCAATTTCACGCACACACCGTGAGATTATCCTGACTTATCAAATAACCGATTCATATCTGTTTGTGGTGTCAACACCAATTTCAAATTTGTGTTTCCAATCTTCAACAGGTCACATCGCTCATCATCGTGGTTCTTCGTCATTGTGAAGCTAGGGTTCGGAATCTTCCATCAAATCCACCGCTGTAACCTGATACTCCTCGGAGGATCGCATCAAGTGGTATCAAAGCTTCAAATTTATATCAGGTTCCAATTCTATCCTATATTTTAAATTTGATTTAATTTTCTCGCCTATCAAAAAAAAGGAAGAGTTCGAAAATCAGCCAAAAAAAGAGAAGAAATTGGCTGATTAAAAAAAAAAAGAAAAAAAGAAGAGTTTTTTGGCGAGAAAATATTTAGTATTTTCGTTGATTCTAGTATTGATATTTGTGTTCCCGGATGCTTATATATCATCTGTAGAAAAAATTGAAAAATTTTCAAAATAATTTTTCGGCATTTTTTTTGTGTTTGCTTTAGATAAGTTATTTGAGTATTATTGGTGTGGTTATGGAATTTTGGTGATTTCTGTGGAGAGAAATTTGAGTGGTAAAAGATGGAGAGTGTGAGATCAATAGAGTGAAAAGAGCCGAATTTGAGTGATACACGTGAGTTGAGAGTATAGAACATTGTGTAGGAATTTTACTTTGTTCTTTTGTTTGCATTTTGATTTTTTTTAGTCTTGTTCCATTCAATTGTTGTAATTCATCGTTGCGTTAAAAAGCGAGTAATAAAAAAATTGTGAAAAAAGAGAGAAAAAGAGTTGATTATGTCTAACAAAGCTGCAAGTACCGGAGATAAGGCGAGGACGTTGTTAAGAACTTCGATCTTAAATACACAATGAAGGTCATACAACAACACATGACAAGGTTGTTCCAGATGGAGATGGATGCACTGAATGAGAGACTCGACAACATGGAGAACTCAATACAGGAGCAATCTCAACAAGCTCCTCGTGTGAACCATGGTGGTAGAGACGAAAGAGGAAGTCGAGGAATCCGAGTGGAGGCTAGACGTTATCCCCATGTAGAGAGGGAAAGATGAGAGTATTATGAGTCCGATTTTGAAGACTATGAAGAGGAAGACAAGTATTCTGCAACTGGAGGACGGCAAAATGGAAGAGCAAGGAATCGAGAAGATTATTGACACGCTATTTATTAACAAATAAATCATACCGCAAGTGCACGGTGTTATTGTAATATCTAGGTAAGCAAGAGTATCATATCCCATAGAGACCATATTTACTCGTTCTTAAATACAAGCACCTAATTAATATCTAGACTCGAAACACTCAGATAAAGAGAAATAAAAATAACAAGCATAAAATAAAAATAGAAAATAAAGAAATACTTAAATGAACCAAATAGGTGAAAACACTAGATTTTATGGAACATGGATTTACTATATCATTTTACTATATTCATTGATTCTCTCACCCCGACTAATTATCTGTCTTTAATCTATTAATGGTGGGGAATCACTAAATTGTTATCAGGCTGCTGTTTTAAGGCATATATCATAACATGGATATAATGAGCATGCACTTCACTGCAGTCAGTTCTTCACACATGTCATTACTCCTAATCAAGTACTCGAAGATCTATTCAACCCTATGTGATACTTGTTCATTTGGTCGGTCCTTCCAAGTATACATAATCTGATTTCTATCTTTCTATCATTAATCCTTCTCTGGTCAGTGCTTCAAATTAACAACTAGCATGCATAAATGGTGATCAGGCATCCATACAAGATATAAAATAAACCATAGAAATCAAACCCCGAGAGATAGCAGGAAGAAAAAGTAATCAATTCATATATAAAATCAATAGGTTATAATCCCAAAAACCTAGCTACAAATTTAGCTAGACATAATAAAATAAATAAGCATCAGCAGAGTTTCAGTATTCATGACAGTAGAAAATAAAGGAAATTGAAAACAATATGTAATTCGGCGACTTCGTCTTCTCTGCAATGGTACTTTGTCTCTAACAACCTTGATGTCTCATCTTGAGTAGACATCAATTTCTCCTTCTTTCTTCTCTCTTTGGACGTGTGTTAGGCATCTCTTCTCTCTTCCAATGTGTGTCCGATGTTTCTCTAATGTGTCTTGGGCGTGTATCAAAATGGAAGCTTTTATATGTAGGTTAGAAACCCTGAACTGGAGTGAGAAAATCAAGTTCCCGCGGATCCGTCACACCCGGTCGACCCAGAGCCCTATTTTAACACAGGGTCGACCTAGGCCAACTGAGCTAGGTCGACTCACCTTTTCACGATTTGCACTAGGTCGGGTCGACCGAGCTCTCTCGGGTCCCGGGTCGACCCACCCCTTCTTCCAGTTGGACTTTGAATTTCTTTAGGTTTTAATAACTTAATCTGATCTGTTAAGCTTCCATTAAGTATTTAATTAAGCCCAAAAGCTTAATTAAACACCCATTCAACTTCTCTTGTCCATATTCACTACTTTTGCTTCAAATATACAATGAATTCACAATAATTACTGCAAAACTAGCAAACACATCAAAAATTCCAAATGATAATAAAATGAGCACAAAAGCTATAAAAACTACACAACTTCACATAATAAAGTACATCAATTCATATCTGAAAGTTGTGTAAAATACACAACTGTTAGTGATTATCTAGAGAACATCAAGATGCACATTATGTCGTTCCAAGGAAAAAATGATCCAGCCACATATCTTGAATGGGAATGCAAGGTGGAGATGATGTTCAAGTGTCACAACTATTTGGAGTTCAAGAAGGTGAAGTTAGCAGCTGTCGAGTTCTCAGATTATGCAATAGTATGGTGGGAGCAGTTAACATCCCCTAGATGGTGCAATGGAGAACCAACAATTGACACTTGAGATGAGATGAAAGCAGTGATGAGAAGACGATTTGTACCCAGTTATTACTACCGAGAGCTACACAACAAGCTCCAAACAATGAGGTAAAGCTCGAGTAGCATAGATGAGTACTTCAAAGAAATGGAGATAGCCATGATCTGAGCTAATGTGGTAGAAGATGGAGAAGCGCCCACAGCTAGATTTTTAGCAGGGCTAAATAGAGAGATTCGAGACACAGTAGAACTGCAACACTATGTGGATTTGAATGATGTGGTGCAGTTGGCAATAAAAGTAGAGAACTAGCTCAAGAGGAGGGGTAACCAAAATCGTGCAAGTTTCATCTAATTGGAGGCAAAATCAAAGTACCAACACACCTCCATGGAAAGTGAACCAAGGGAAGAAAGAGGAGAAACAACCTTTCCCCAAGCTAAAACCCGAGACACCTATCACACCCAGTCCAAGCAACCTAAAGTTATCAGCAAGTTAAAATCAGGACATCAAGTGTTTTAAGTGTCAAGATAGATGACATATAGCCAGTCAGTGTCCAAATTTGAGGGTAATGATTTTGAAGGATAGTGGTGAGATTGTGACAGCCAGAGAGGAGTCAGAAACTAAGATGCTCGCCTTGTTAGGGGGGTCTAGTGATGAAGAATATGCAGCACCCGAAGCACTAACATTGGTTGCAAGGAAGTCATTGAGCTTGCATACCAAGAGCGTGGAAGCAGCACAACGAGAGAACATATTCCATACTCGATGCCACATCAATGATAAGGTATATAGTATGATCATTGATGGAGGGAGCTGTACAAATGTAGCTAGCCCGGTGATGGTGAACAAACTAGGGCTACCTGTTTTGAAGCATCCTAAGCCGTATAAGTTGCAGTGGCTGAACGACAGTGGAGAAACAAAGGTGAACAAGCAGGTTCGAATCCTATTCAGGATTAGAAAGTATGAAGATGAAGTACTGTGTGACATTGTGCCAATGCAATCAGAGCACATTTTGTTAGGGCATCCATGGCAGTATGATCGGCGTGTAAAGTACGATGACTTCACCAATAAGTACTCATTTGTACTTAAACAGAAGACGGTGACACTAGCCCCTCTTACACCATCTTAAGTGTATGAGGATCAAGTGAAGCTGCAGACGAAGACCGATCAAATGAAGAAAGATGGGAATGGAGGAAAGGTTGGAAAGGAGTTAGTCCACCATTCCTGTTTTGCAACGGCTAGTAAATTGAAGTGGGCCATGAAAAATGAGAAACTGATGTACCTGCTGATCTATAACGACGTTCTTTTGAACATTAACCAAATTAACTAGTCTTTGCCTAGTTCTGTGATGTCTCTTTTGAAAAAATATAAAGACATCTTTCCCTATGAGATGCCACCGGGTTTACCACCAGTTCGTGGGATCGAGCACCAATTTAACTTTATCCCTGGTTCCACCTTGCTAAATCAACCAGCATACCGGTGTAACCCCGATGAGACTAAAGAGCTAGAATGGAAGATTCAAGAGTTGCTAGAAAAAGTTCAAGTGAAGAAGAGCTTGAGTCCATGTGTGAGTCCCATTTTACTCGTACCAAAGAAGGATACATCTCTAAGGATGAGCGTTGACTGTCGAGCCATCAATAACATTACGGTAAAGTATTGACATCCTATACCCCGCTTAGATGATATGTTAGACGAATTGCATGGTGCTTGTGTATTTTCTAAAATTGATTTGAGTAGTGGGTATCATCGGATTAGGATTAAAGAGGGGGATGAGTGGAAAACAACATTTATTACAAAACTGGGTTTGAATGAATAGTTGGTCATGCCGTTTGGACTAACTAATGCTTCGAGTACGTTTATACGTCTTATGAACCATGTATTGTGTGCTTTCAGACACAGGTTTATTGTGGTTTATTTTGATGATATTCTGATTTATAGCAAACATAAAGAAGAGCATGTTGAGCATTTAAGATGTGTGTTAGATGCTCTAAGAAAAGAACATTTATATGCTAACCTAAAAAAATGCACCTTTTGCATAGATAAGGTTGTGTTTCTTGGATTTGTTGTTGGTGCAGATGGTGTACAGGTGGATAAGAAGATTCATGCTATTTAAGAATGGCCGAGTCCCACCATTATTGGAGAAATCTGTAGTTTTCATGGACTTGCAAGCTTTTATTGAAGATTCATGTCGTACTTCAGTAGCATAGCAGCACCTATGACGGAAGTAATCAAGAAGAATATAGAGTTCGACTGGGGAGAGGAGCAAGAGAAGACGTTTAACACACTCAAGGAAAAGTTAGCACACCCACCGGTACTTTCTCTTCCTAATTTCTCTAAAACTTTTGATGTAGAATGTGATGCTTCGGGCATTGGAATTGGTGCAGTGTTGATGCAAGAGGTTCGTCCGATCACATACTTTAATGAGAAGCTTGGCGGCGTAACATTAAACTACCCGACGTATGACAAGGAGTTGTATGTGTTGGTTCGAGCATTACAGACATGACAACACTACTTGTAGACTAAGGAGTTTGTGATCCACACAGATCACGTGCTGGCATGCTCGCTGGATGGAGTTCATCAAGACATTCCCATACGTCATCAAATACAAGCAAGAGAAAGTGAATGTGGTAGCCGACGCACTTTCTAAAAGGTATGTCTTAATCGCTACTCTAGATGCTAAGTTACTTGGTTTTGAGAATCTGAAAAGTTTATACGTGGGAGATGATGATTTTGGAGAAATTTATGGTGCATGTGAACAATCCGGTAGTGGCAAGTTTTATAGGCATAATGGATTTCTGTTTTGACAAAATAAATTATGTGTCCCTAATTGCTCTATGCGTGATTTTTTTTTTGTTAGAAGCTCATGGTGGTGGTTTGATGGAGTATTTTGGTGTAGCTAAAACTTTGGTTGTATTGCATTAACATTTCTTTTGGCCTCTTATAAAACGTGATGTGCAATGAATTTATGGTAAATTTGTTACATGTTAACAGGCTAAGTCTAGAGTCCAACCACATGGCTTGTAAACTCCATTGTATATTCCTATATGTCCTTGGGTTGATATCTCTATGGATTTTGTATTAGGTCTGCCTAGGAGTAAAGGTGGTCGAGATTCTTTTTTTGTGGTTGTTGATAGGCTTTCTAAGATGGCGCATTTCATTCCATGTCATAAAACTAATGATGCATCCTATATAACTGACTTATTCTTTAGGGAGATTGTTTGATTGCATGGTATGCCTAGAATAATTGTGTCTGATAGAGATGCAAAGTTTTTGAGCTACTTTTGGAAGACGTTGTGGTGTAAGTTAGGAACTAAACTTTTGGTTTCTACTATTTGTCATCCACAAACCAATGGTCAAACTGAAGTAGTTAATAAGACTATGTCAACATTATTGATGTCTATAATTAAAAAGAACATAAAAACTTGGGAAGAATGTTTACCGCATGTTGAATTTGCATACAATAGGTCTGTTCATTATGCATCTCAATTTTCCCCGTTTGAAGTGGCTTGTGGTTTTAATCCTATTACTCATTTGAATTTAATTCATTTACATGTTCAAGAGCATACTAACCTTGATGGAGAAAAAAGAGCTAATTTTGTTAGACAGATTCATGAGAAGACAAGAGCGAACATTGAAAGGAAGATTGAGCAGTATGCCAATAAAGCCAACAAAGGGTGACAAAAGGTTGTGTTTTAGCCTAGCAATTGGGTTTGGTTGTATATGCGGAAAGAGAGGTTTCCAACAAAAAGACGGTCCAAGTTGCTACCTAGGGGTGATGGTCCGTTTCAAGTGGTGGAGGGCCTAAATGACAACGCCTACAAATTGGATCTTCTAGGTAAGTATAATGTTAACACTTTTTTCAATGTTGCTGACTTGAGTCTGTTTGATATAGATGATGAGCTGGATTTGAGAAGAAATCCTTTTTAAGAAGAGGGGAATAATGCGGATCGAGTTGAGCTGATATCGGATCCGATTAGAGTGCTGGAAAGGCTGGTGACAAGATCCAGAGCTAAGAGGTTCAAGGAGAGCCTCAATGGATTCATTCAAGAAGTCTGGATCCGAGAGGTGACCAAGTGACCCGTCAAAGGAATAGAACCCGAGCACAAGTGGAGGACGTTGATCTCAAGTTGCAGCACGGTTGAACGTGCATTACAACGTGAGCTGGAGCGCGGGTGTGCAGTCGCACCAAAAGGCGCGAGCAACAATGCGAGTGGACCGCAATGACACAGGGGGTGTTTCATTTTGGGCGGGACGCGAGTGACAGCGTGACCCAAGGTGCGAGTGGACCGCAATGACACAGGGGGGTGTTTCGCTTTGGGTAGGGTGCGACACAGGGGGGGTGTTTCGCTTTGGGCAGGGTGCAAGTGACAGTGCAACCCAAGGTGTGACTGACCCCGAGTCGCACCCCTACACGGAAATTCTGAATTTCTGAGTTTTTAAGTATTTTTGTTTTCTATTTCTTTTGGGATATTATTTTAGGGTTGATTTATTTTATCACAACTATATAAGGGTTGTATCTTTTTGTTCCAAAAGAGACTACTATTGATATTGAAATTATTTTGTGAGTTTATTTCTCTCTGGAGAATTCTATCAATTTCACGCACACACTGTGAGATTATCCCAACTTATCAAACATCCGATTCATATTTATTTGTGGCGTTAACACCAATTTTGAGTTTGTGTTTTCAATGTTTATCGGGTCATGTCACCCATCATCGTATTTCTTCATCATTGTGAAGCTGAAGTTCGGGATCTTCCATCAAATCCATCGTTGTAACCTGATACTCATGGGAGGATCGCATCAACTTCTAACACTCAAATGTAACATAAATTTCAGCTTGATCGAAACTGTTAGGTATAACGAGTGTATCCAAGTTTTTGGCAAACAAAATTTCGTGTTTGGTAATATTTAAAACTTGGCCAGAACTCGAACTCAATAAGTAAAGTTGGAACAAATATATAAAATACCAAACTAGTTGTTAGTGTCATTTTCAGGCACACATTTATTTATATATATTTATGGCAATATGTTTGCTCATGGAATTATCTGATAAATAAGTTCTGATCCGCTGTGATGAAAGAGGAACACAGAGCTAAGTTGTTGAAAGAAATTGACAAAGTGTTCTCAAAAGTGTTCCCAAAAATGTTCCATGTTTGAATACCGAATCGCACTACGCAAACTACTTCGATCCGGACCCGCAAGAGGACGGGGTCGATTGTAGAGCGGAGAGCTAACTCGGGTCGTATCTCTCGAGGAAAGCTTCGTCTGGGCTATTACCTTTCTATGCTACAATTGTTAACAAACACATGAATTTAGATACTACCTAAACATTCTAAGCAAGGGTTGGATGGTTGGCTAAACTATCAAATAAAACAAGTAAAATTAACTAGCAACACCAACAATAACAAAGATAAAGGGAAAATATTAAGAAAAGAGTATTAGGGTGTAGAATCTCTCATTAGTTCTCTCCTAGATTGTGTTGATTATGATAATCCTAGACGTACAATAGACCCCTTCAAGAAGCTTAACTTCATTTACTGTCACCGTCAATCCGTTAAACCCTCATCGGCTATATTATACGCACAAGATTAACACTTAGGCTTATGTACCCAGTCCACCTAAGGTTACTATTAGGCTTATGTACCCAGTCCACCTAACGTTGAAGGAACCTAAGTCGGGCTCTAGAATCTCCTCTCGGTCTCATCTAGAGCCTAGCAATGCTAAGTGGTGATCAAGCACTCAACATAAACAAGCACAATTCCAACAACACTCAACTAACCTTCACAAGCATAGATCTAAACCAAATCGATTATCTACCCCCTAATGTAGAGATTAGCCCATCATGCTCAAAACAACAAGAGAATCATAAAAGTTCTTCATTTCATAAATCAAAAGATAAATAAAATACAAACTTATACAATGTTTGTTGTCTCGAGAGTTTTGGGACAATTCCCACAAATGAGCTAAAGCTTAAAGGAAGAATTACCAAAGTGGAGCTCCTCGTTCAAGCTTAGCTACCACGGTCCATTTGAAGTTGGATTCCTCTTCTCGGGCCTCTTCCTTGAGCTTGAGCTTCCTTGCCTCTGCTCCTCCTCCTTCCTTTCTCTCTGGAACTGTGGTGGTGGTGAGAACTGGTGTGTTGGGAGCTTGAGGAGGAAGTTGTTAATTTCTCCTTCCAGAAGCGTTGAAGTCTGGGGGGGAAGAAGTACCCCCCCAGAAGGCGTGTGTGAATGGATGAAGATGATGGATGATTTATTGGTTGAAGAGAGAGAAAAGTAAAAAAGGTGAAGTTATTGCTTGGTGTTTTCCCAAACTCTTCCTGCTCCTAGCTAGAAGCTAGAACCGTGTGCATTGAATTCCCACAACTGGCCAAGTGGTGGAGAGCATTAAAGATGAAAACGGATGAATTACAGCTGAAACTGATCGACTAGAGTTAGAACTGATTGCGGCTGGAACTAATCGAGAGGAGCTCGACTGATCACCCGTGCGCTCTCTTCAGTAATCAGTTGAGCTCGTCAGTTGGGTCTTCAGCTGGGTTCTTTCAATTGGCGCTCTCATCAGTTGAGCTCATCAGTTGGCTTCTCAGTTGGTTCTCGGTTCTTCAGCTGCAGCTCCAAGCTCTTGGCTCTCATCAGTTGAGCTCATCAGTTGGGGTTTTCAACTGATCCCATCAGTTGTGGCTTGGAATCTTCAGTTTGACCCCAAAACTGATCAATTCTGGGTGCGACTTGGGCTCGGCCATCAGTTGGATCCATTACCGTCGGGCCAGGGGTGACTCCGCCAACCCGGAGCCCCAGGTAAGGGGGACTTCACCCCCCCTTAACCCCCCGACTCGTTGACCGGGTAGCGAGACCCCTGTCCAGCTCAGCGAAGTGGATGATTCAGGACCTATCATCAAGCTGGAGCTTCAGTTGGGAGCTTCAGTTGGGAGCTTCAGTTTGAGAGCTTCTCCTCCAAATCACCTTTTGGCCATAAAATCCTGCTTTTTGACACAAAAGCTCAAGTTTTGCACAAACCTGACCCAACTCACCAAAAGAGCAAACATGAAGGAAATAACATAAAAATATCACAAAAACATAGGGAACACACCCACAAAAGACACAAAATTTCTATGATAAAATAGGACAAATAAACACCAAACATTCCACCCCATAAATTTTAAGCAGTTTCATTTTGTGTGTTGATTTGTTTCTACACACTTTTTGAACAAGAATTCGTCCTGTTGCCTACTATTGAAGAGATTGTGCTAACTATTCACCATCAACTCAATACGGAAGACCTTTATTCAAACAAATGAAGTTCTATGCCGATAACCTGACGATCCACAAGGAAAGCTTCTCTCGGGTTTACTTTTCAGATTTTCAAGGATTATAAGAAGACCTATTCAAACAAATGAAGTTCTATGTCGATAACCTAACGATCCACAAGGAAAGCTTCTCTCGGGTTTACTTTTCATATTTTCAAGGCTTATAAGAAGACCTCTACATAAATATGAAGATGTGTTAACTCATGATATATGTTATAGGTTTTATTGATATATTATTTTCGTGTGCTTTTTAGGGCATAGATATTAGCTAGAATTATTCTTTAAATTGTTCAACGAGATAGTTTACCACAGTTAGTGTTTTGACGGCTGTCCCTACAAACCAGCACGAGTTTTTCCAGTGTGTTTTGTCCTCACTCGCACGCTCCCTAAGAAAAATTTTCAGGGGATCACTCATCCCACCATTGTCCCAGATTAAGCACGCTTAATTTTGGAGTTCTGGTGGAACGAGTGCCAGAAAAGAAGTTGCACCTTGTGGTATGAGCAGCACCAATCAAATCCTTTAAGCACTCATCAACTATACAGTCTCATTCCTGTATAGCCTCAAAATCCATCTCTTTTGGATGGATTCGATTCATTCATGTGCCCCTTCGCTTTGAAGTTTGGCAGGAGCCACTTTTTGTACGTGCCTTGCACCGGCGATCACTCCATACTTCGGTCCCGAGCATCACATGAACTGTCATGCCCCAATTTTCATAAAATATAATAATAATAATAATAATAATAATAATAATAATAATAATAATAATAATAATAATAATAATAATAATAATAATAATAATAATAAAGAAGGAACGTCACTTTTATTAAAATATAAAATATTTAATTTTAATACAGTGAAAGCTAAATAATAAAAACTCTTTAAAATCCATCATCACATGTCACCACGCACATCGCCCGAGTAAATCATCGATCTGAAAAATATAATAGCTTTGGGGTGAGTGATATTGACTCAGTGGTGACCGTATTTATCCAAGTTATACAGTTATAACAAATTATAATATAGGTAGCCCGCAGCTAATATATCGGGACGTATGCAGCTCGTCATCCAATAATAATAGTTGTAACCCGTAGGTTAATATTTGTAAACCTACATAAGAGCATAACAAGGATAAATAATAATGTGCGGCACATCGTATTCCCCAACTTAACTTGACTTGAACTTGACTTTAGAAAATAATACTGGTTAGTTAAGTCCACGCATCGCCTAATAATAAATAAAATATAACCACCTCTCTCTTTATTAGAAAAAAATAATAACTATTTCTCTCTCACAAACCCTCTTTTATAACAACCAACCCCAACAATTTAGAATAAAAATAAAAATCATCACTCACACTCTCTCACATTTCCCTCTCACATCTTCTCTCTCCCTAACCTTATTTCTCCCACACAATGTATAATGCTATTCATGAAAAATGATTGAAACAAATGAATGTTTGGTGTGTAGAATTATGAAATTGATGCTCCTTTTATAGATAAAAATTAGAGTTGAAAGGTTTCATCTTTAATCGTAAAAATAAATTTTGGAGTGGAAAGGTTTGATGTTTAATGTTAGAGATTAATATGGAAAAATGAAAAGATTAATTATTAAATATTTATTTAAAATAAAATAAATACTTGAGATAACTAAAAGATAATTAATTAATTAATTAATTAATTAATTAATTAATTAATTAATTTATGAACTCATTTAAAACATTTAAAATGCAATTTTCTTTACAAAATAAAATAACTATATAATCATTGTACACTTTTAAATATTTATTCAATACAATAACATTCTGTAGTAACTTCAAAAATAGATCACCTTAAATAAAAGATTTCAACTTTTAAAAAAATATAAAAGTTCCACTAAACTAAATAATGATGATGATGATGATGATGATGATGATGTTGTAGACGACTTATAGGAACATAACAAAATATTTTAATTTAACATACATTAATAAATAATTTTCGAACCACATTTTATATAAAAGGTAACGACCAATTTTAAAAAGATTTGGGTCGTTACAAAAGTCACATAAGAAGAGAGTCTATGTAAGTATCCTAAATACACTTCATGATGAGTAGTAAACTATTCTTTAAGATTGGGTATGAAGGTCCCCCAAAGTAGGTTGATTAATCGAATTAGGTAATTAATTCTAGTGTCGATTACTGCTTTTATTTTTACTGTTTCCACATGTGTCAAAAACATACTTAGAAACATATATAAAACAAAACGTCATGATTAAAATACATAGATTATGTTTTTTTCACTACTCGAGCTCAACTCTTGTTAAGTTCAGATAAAACTTATTTTGACTTGCTTGATTCGATAAATAATGAAATAAATCCAAACATAATATTAAAGTTTGATATCGTTTTGAACAAATGTGTGTCTGACTTGACTCGTATACGTCCCTGTTCATAATAAATTGTTTTATATTCTTTTAATAGACTTATTAATCATAATATTAATCTAATAGTCATCCGTTACCACTAACTATAACAATAATATTTTGGCACAAGCAAACAATTTGATCGATAATATTTGCACAAAATTCCACGCAACTTCCAAAATATCTTGTTTTGGGGTCAAATATGGCCACTTATTAATGAAATTGTTAATCATCAGTTAAATTCGTCTGTAATGGAATACATAGGCTTGCCAATTGTCATATTTTGATCTGGTACAAAGGTTCTAAAAATAGCAACTTTTATTTTTCCCGTCTAAACATCTTTACCCAAATTAATAAGTCCATTAAATATATATTAATTTAATTATATATTATATATTTAATAAAATACGATATAATATGCATGTCTATGATATATATCATATTAACTTATTGTAATAGGAATTCTATATACATATATATGTACTATGTATTAATTTCCTATATTTATATAAAATAAAATATAATGTGCATCATTGTATCATCTATAGTGTGTGTGTATATATAATTGTTACTAAAAAATAAAATTACCTATAAAATTCTAAAAACAATTTATGAGCTCTAATTATTCATTCAATTTTGAAATTGTAATTATTCATTTAAATATCAAAATTCATTCAATTTACGGGATTGCAGTACAACTAATCAATTATCATCATAGGATTCATAGCAAATATTTATATATATAAAAGCACAAAGGTCATGTTCCCTTGGGGATGATCTAGTGGTGGAGTGGTTTTATCTTGAGGCCAAAGGTCTCAAATTCGAATCCCATCACCAACACCACTAGATGTGAGCCTGTCACACCTGGCTTGCATCATGAGTTTTTGAAATTTTCTTCCTTTAATTTTAGATTTGGATAATTAAGGTTGAGTGTATATGATCAATCCTAATTTTTGATTGCATGTGCATAACAAATGTTTCTGATCAGAAAACTCGATCGATATCATTCTTTTGATGTCCAATTTATTAGTTTTTATTTTTATTTTTGATATATTGAAAAATTTCAGTTCTTAAGTGTTGTCCACGATTTGTAATTGTCAAATTAATTAGAATAATTTGGTAATGAAGTTGAGATTAACACGCTCATATAATGTTTCAACCTTTGATAGGAAAACATGAAGTATTTAATTACGAGTTTGTTTGCCATTGATCGTGAATTGAAAAAATAAGAATATGAAATTTAGATACAAAACACTATATTATAATAGAAAAAAAAAATTGTACAATGGTTATGAATTTAAATTTGAAACTCTATGATCATCTTTGCTGTTTTTAATGAGGAATTTATGTCTGTAATTATTTCTTCGATTTTCTTTTATTAATTTTTATATGATTTATACGATTAACGTTGGTAGCATAAAAGAAAGTACTTAATTAATTAGTACGTTGAGGTTTGTGCTTTTTGACCGGTGTATTTTCCAACATATTATTTCATTATAGAATATTATAATATGACTTCAATCATCATTCTTAAGTCTAAGAAATTTTGTTTGGTTTCATAATTATATATAAATTAAATTCTTATATTGATGGCAATTTATTTCATCTAATATTATGGTTTAATTGTTTTTGTTGTGTGTTCAATATGCATCGTGCTTTTTTTTTTTTGTGTTAAAATGTGTAATAATATATCCATATAAAAAATATGCAATGAGAGGTACTCACTCATTTACGGATGAATTCATTTTTGACGTGAAAATTGTAACAAAAAAAATATAATAATATTAGAAATAAAAACAATATTTTTTTAAGAAAATGTATCTATTATTTGAAACCTTTTTTTTAAAATTATATTTCTCATTATTTGGGTTGGTAGGTATAAACAAGATATATGTAACTTGAAATAAAACGTAGCGCCTCATCACAAATGATGAATTTTGAGTAGTGGAAGTTCACGTTTGTATTTGTAGTAATATATATAGTTGAATTTCTATACTGTACCATACATTTTAATGTATACTAATTTAATATATTTATGCCGAGATAATATTTGAATTGTAAAATAAATGTATGTACAAAAAAATGATTATTTTTTCCCATTAAAAGAGATTTTGCTAATAATTGGTTATGCACCAAATCCTAATATTGAGGCTTAATAACTATTTTTTTTACATGTTTTATATTTAAAACACTAAAATTGTTTTTATTTTTCATATATTAATTTAAATTTAAATTTAATATAATTTTAAAAATTAAAATATATGCATCGCGCATGGAAAATGCTAGTGTAACTAAAAATAGAATGCTATAAGGAATTTTAAAGTTAACATAATCCATAGGACGATCGAAAGCATTAACTATCATGTTAATTTTTTTAAGAAGCATTCGTTTTAATTTTAACTTTAAGTTTGTTTTTTAAACGGTTAATTTGCCAGTTGGAATATGTTTAATTTAAAGTATTAGCGTTAGCATTTAATTTTTATTGACATGTTACACGACGCGTCCAATTACCTAGCACATTTAATCATGGTAATAATTTTATTAAAATTTAAGAAGTCGAATTTGAAAAGACCAACTGGAAAAATAATAATAATAATAATAATAATAATAATAATAATAATAATAATAATAATTTTTGACTGTATTTAAAAAATGTTAATTAATTTATATATTAGATATATTTTTTGAATTCATAATTACAAAGAAAAAAATACCCATAGAATTATACAACTATTAATTTTGGTAATATTGAGAACTTTGTTGATCTTTTAAATTTAAAAATTTTTGTGAGTGAAAATAAGATCCAAAGTTTGAAAATTTTTGGGAGTCATGATAATAATTTGAGTGATTTGGATCCATAGTTTATACGAAGAAGAAATGTGAGATTGAAAATATATAGAAAGATGATTTATGAAAAAAAGAGAGTTTTAAGTTATTTATAAAAACATATCAATAATAGGCTCCAAAGTATGAATTTTGGTATATTTTTTTTTATAATTATATAAAATATTATATTTTAAATTAATATATATAAAATTATGTTGTACCCAGCAGAGAGTGCCATGTGTGATGTAATTGGGCCACACCCGAGGGCGAGTACGAGCCTTAAGTTACCAATTTTTGTGACTTTTAATTTTTTTTGTGTTTTTGTGATGACATCCCCACCCACAAGGCCGATTTTAATTTTTAAGTCAAATGATTATAATCGTTTTTTTTTTCTTCCTAATCTTAAAATCGTGCAAGATGTTCACTTCCATTTACATTATTATTGCAAAATTATATTGCATATATATAGAGAATAGAGATCTCTTCACTTCTATTTCCATAAATTATAGGCCCTATTTTTGTCTAACTCTCCACTTCTATCTCCATTATTTATTGCAAAAGTCCGTTATTTCTCCTCCAAGCGATCTATCACGTGATTTAAATTATTTTTTTAGAGATATCTTATAATTTCCTAATCAAAATTCTTGAATTATTTCTATTACAAAATATCATCTTTAATTCCATAAATCAAGTTTACCCTTCAAACTAAAAAACTTGTGATATGTATTACCAAAACAACATACAATTCTAGATATATTGACTTACTTGAAGATGTTGAATAGTCGCCATAATGTATATATTATATTGTTAATAGAATTTTATTGACTATACCTGATAAAATTGCATCTACATAATTTTTTTTTTTTAAATTAAAGCTATTAAAATTTTACTTGTCATGTGATCAACCATTGTTAGATTTTGGAGAAAACGACAAAAGTGTTTAAAGACAAACGAAAAGAAAAAGATTGCTATTGCTATAATATTAAACTTGGTCACCAAGGGTTCTACAGTTTCATAGACATCATACTTCTAGCCTAACTTGCTTTTCAAACTTAGGTGGCATGTAAAGTTGGTGTTAGATTCCATATTGGTCTCTAACAACCATGTCACAGAGAAGATTGAATGTGCTTGTTTTGATATTCATTGGACAATATTTATTAAAAAATGTTAATTTTGGAAAAAATATTAAGTTTACTTCAAAATATGATATTATTGTTTAATGTAAATTTGTTTATTTTTGTTTCAAATTTAAGGAACTCGCGAGGCACGTGATTTTAAAGATTTAGAAGAATGCAAACTTTTTGTGAATTTAAACATGTGAAATAATTTGTCATTTTGAAGAATAAAGATTTTTGAGGCGTGCTTGATATGCATTTTTATTTTATTAAATTACGGCCTTCAATTCTAAATCTGACCGGAGCTGTATTTATGTGTATGTATATATATAGGGTTTTGCTTTGTTGGATCTCACTTTCTCTTCTCCCCCTCCCACATATATATATCACTGTCTTCGCTGATTAGAAACTGACAATAATTCATGACTCTTTAGCATATGAGAGACGGTTTGCTTTGCACTTTGTTTTATTCACACACACACACTGTGTGAAAATTATTAAAATTATAAGGAAAAGAAAAGGAAAAAGGAAAAAGAAAAAAGAAAGCTAGGTTTCTATTTCTCAACCACAGGAGCCTGAGAGAGAGAGAGAGAGAGAGAGAGAGAGAGATGGTGGGGAAACAAAATTTGAGCAGTGCATCAAGTAAGTTTTTTTTTTATTTCTCTCTCATGCGTCCAAAACATACATGCATGCACACACACACACACAGCACACGCATAGTGAGATAGAAAAGAGTGTTTTTGTGTTTGTGTGTGTGTGTGTGAGAGAGAGAGAGATTTTCATTTTAGTCGTTTATGATATGAATATATGGAAATTTATGTTCATCATCGTACATGTCTCATTCTTGTTATTCTTTGAATCAAGTGATTTTTTCTGTTGATCTGAAACTGGGCTGAGTGTATGTCTTTCGATGAAAATGGCAATATTCTGAATCAAATCCATTGTGTTTATCAAGTTACTGCAGCAACTAAAGGAAGAAATTCTGGAATTTTTTTGTTATAAGTTGCTGGCATCACATATATTTGTTATTTCATCTTCCTATTGAAGCTTTTATCAGTCAATGAGTGGTATGAAATATTTGCAGAAACATTAATATTTTGTAGATCCAAAAATCAAGGCCATTTTTTTTACTGATGCGACATCTATAAAAAAATCAGGACAGATGAGAATCTCTGAATACTTCCCAAGTCTCTCAGCTCATCATGATATTGATGTGAAAAAAAAATTCCTTCATTTCTAAGGAATATAAATAGAATATTACCATGATGATACAGACAAAAAACACTTTCAAAACAATGCATGACAGCAAATGAAATCCCATATTATGTTTGCTATATGTGAGATGATTGTGATGATGATTATGATGATGACATCTTTTGTCATGTTAAATTGAGAATTTTTACCAAGAAGAAAGTATGTAAATCAATTAATGGACAAGGGTTCTTGTTCTTACAAGGAGCAAGAGTTGAGCCCACTATTTGCAATTCTTGGAAATGTTGGTTCAATCAAACTATTCAAGAAGTTGAAGAGTTAAAAAGTAAAAAAAAATGTTGATGGGTTGCTCTTGTTACCTCATTAAAATCCAAGAAGTAAAACAGGAACTTCAGGCATCCCACTTATTTTAAGCAAAACAGAGAAAACAACAAAAGAATACATGTGCCCAAAAAAAAAAAAAAAAAAAAAGGACAGAAAGATGTATTTATAGGATTTAAAGTATCTTCTTTTTGGTATTTTCTTTAGATTTCATCATTATTTTCAATGTAGTAATGTCATTTCTTATCAATGGTTCAGGCCATGTGGACATAATTTTGTCTAATGCAGGATTCTATAGTGTTTTAACATAATATGTTTCAATTCTGTCTATGTGACTGATGATAGTAATTTGGGGGGGGGGGGGGGGGGGGGTTCTAATTAACATTCTAAACAATTAGCAGCCATTATGTTCAACATGAAAAATCTAATAAACAGATTGAAAAATTAGCCAGAAAGGAATTGAATAGTTGTTACAAGTACCTGGAAGATTTTGATCTGTTGATAACCTCTTTTTTATCCATGATGTTCGACAGATTTAAGGTTTCTTCGATTTCAAGTAGCATGGCCAGAAATGATCTCCCCCTGCCTCTGGGAAGATGCCAGTATAGTCCTGCAACTCGGATTCCTGGCGATTTTGTTTCTTTGCTACATAAGAAACAATTTAGATCATTTCTACAAAGGAAGAAAGAAGCTGAGAGAAGTAGAAAAATATCCAACAGATGGTAAATATGGCCTCTCCTACAAACTCAGCATCATCTGTTCCATCTTAATGCTCAGCACTCAAGTTGTAGCATTGTTGGCGTCGCAACAACAAAATGGAAGCCAATGTGGGTCGAAAGCCTCACTTCTTTCCTCCAGGATAATGCAGGTAATATCATGGACAATCACATTGATTGTACTGTATAAACTACGAAGCAGGAAGCGGATCAAGTTTCCATGGATCTTAAGATTCTGGTGGACATCCAGCTTCCTTTTATCTCTTGCTCGTGCGATGATTGATGCTCATTGCATAATAACACAGCATGATCGACTTGGGGTGCAAGAATATGATGATATAGTTAATCTTGCATCTTCTGTCTGTCTGTTTATTCTGTCAATCCGAGGTAAGACAGGTGCAACTTTTAGCACCACAGAAGACATCAGTGAGCCTCTTCTGAATGGAAAAACAGAGAAGATTTCACAACTGAAGAGAGACAATCCTTATGGAAACGCCACCCTCATCCAACTTGTCACCTTCTCTTGGCTTAATCCGTTGTTCGAGTTTGGATTCAAGAAGCCTCTTGATCAGGATGAAGTCCCTGATGTTGATACCAAGGACTCTGCAGCTTTTCTATCCCAGGAGTTCGATCAATGCCTCAAGCGCGTAAAGGAAAGAGATGGAACTGAGATACCATCTATCTATAAGGCAATGTACATATTTGCAAGGAAGAAAGCAGCTATTAATGCACTTTTTGCAATCACAAGTGCAGGAGCATCTTATGTAGGACCTTACCTTATCAGTTACTTTGTAGAATTCCTAAATGAAAAGAAATTTAGGAGTCTAGAGAGTGGATACCTTCTTGCATTAGGCTTCCTTGGAGCGAAACTCATAGAAACGATAGCACAGAGGCAGTGGATTTTTGGAGCTCGACAGCTTGGCCTTCGCCTAAGAGCTGCTTTGATCTCTCAAATATACAAGAAGGGCCTAATCTTGTCAAGCCAATCGCGTCAGAAAAGAACCAGTGGAGAGATCATCAATTACATGAGCGTTGATGTACAAAGAATCACAGACTTCATATGGTACTTGAATACAATATGGATGTTACCGGTACAAATCTCCTTAGCAATCTATATTCTCCATTTGAATCTTGGAAGTGGAGCTCTAGTTGCGTTGGCTGCAACTCTGATTGTGATGGCTGGCAACATCCCTTTGACAAGAATCCAGAAAAGATACCAAACAAAGATCATGGATGCCAAAGATGATCGAATGAAATCCACATCAGAAGTTCTTCGAAACATGAAGACACTCAAACTGCAAGCATGGGACAGCCATTATCTTCAAAAGCTAGTAGACTTAAGAAAGGTAGAGCATAACTGGCTGTGGAAGTCGCTTAGACTGTCTGCATTAACGGCTTTCATCTTCTGGGGTTCGCCAACTTTTATCTCGGTGATCACTTTTGGCGGATGCGTTTTGATGGGAATTCCACTCACGGCTGGTCGAGTCTTGTCCGCTTTGGCTACGTTCAGAATGCTTCAAGATCCCATCTTCAATCTACCTGATTTGCTTAATGTGATTGCACAGGGGAAAGTTTCTGTAGATAGAATATCTTCCTACCTGCAGGAAGATGAAATCAAGTCAGATGCAGTTGAATTTGTTCCAAACAATCAGACAGAGCTTCATGTGGAGATTGATGGAGGAAAATTCAGCTGGGACATGGAAACAGGAGGAAATCCGACTCTTGATCATATACAGTTGAAGGTGAAAAAGGGAATGAAGGTAGCCATATGTGGCAGCGTTGGATCAGGGAAATCGAGTTTGCTTGCATGCATACTTGGTGAGATGAACAAACTATCAGGAACAGTGAAGGTCAGTGGTGAAAAGGCCTATGTTCCTCAGTCGCCATGGATATTAACGGGCAATATAAGAGATAATATACTCTTTGGCAAGCCATATGAAAGTGACAAATATGACAGAACAATTGAAGCTTGTGCTCTAACAAAGGATTTCGAGCTGTTTGCTGCTGGAGACCTAACAGAAATAGGCGAAAGGGGCATAAATATGAGCGGTGGCCAGAAGCAGAGAATACAAATTGCGCGTGCTGTCTACCAGGATGCTGAAATTTATCTTCTTGATGATCCTTTCAGTGCTGTGGATGCTCATACAGGCACACAACTCTTTAAGGTTCGTAGTTGAGCTACCACATTGACTCAGAGTGATAATTGATACAGCAGTATGTATACCTTCTTCAATCATGGGATTAAATCGAATGGCTACTTTACCTTTCAGGACTGCTTGATGGGAATGCTCAAGGACAAAACGATAATTTATGTTACTCATCAAGTAGAATTTCTTCCTGCAGCCGACCTCATTCTGGTATGTCGTGAGGAACAAATTCTTTTTTTCTGCTTTTCTGTTCAAATGAAGCATGAAAGGAGATCATCAGTCATCATTTTTTCTCAACCAACCAAAATCTTTACACTAAGTATCTAAATTTACAACTTTGGTTGAATTATATAATGTGAGCCTAAATATGTATGGTAGCAGTTTTGAGTTAAATAGTGTTACAATCATAACTCATGTTGTGACAGGTGATGCAAAATGGGAAAATCGCACAAGCTGGGACGTTTGATGAACTATTAAAGCAAAATATTGGGTTTGAAGTCCTAGTTGGTGCGCACAGCCAAGCTCTAGAATCAGTAATGACAGTTGAAACCTCAAGTAGAACCTCTGAGTTTGCAGCAATCGAGAATGACACGGATGCAGATGCCAACACAAATCATGAATTCCCTCATACTAAGCAAGATTCAGAGCATAATCTATCCGTTGAGATAACAGAGAAAGAAGGAAGGCTGGTGCAGGACGAAGAAAGAGAGAAAGGAAGCATTGGAAAAGAAGTTTACATGGCTTACTTGACTACTGTGAAAGGAGGCGCATTAGTTCCAATCATTCTTCTCGCACAATCATCATTCCAAGTGTTACAGGTACTGAGCAACTACTGGATGGCTTGGGCTTGTCCAGCAGGTGGCGACGAGCTAGTCGCGGGGATGAACTTCATACTGCTTGTGTATGCTCTCCTTGCAGTTGGAAGTTCCCTCTGTGTGCTACTCCGTGCTTCTTTAGTGGCCATAGCAGGTCTCCTCACATCAGAAACTCTCTTCAGCAATATGCTGACTAGCATTCTCCGAGCTCCAATGGCATTCTTCGACTCCACCCCTACAGGAAGAATCCTAAACCGGGTAAGAACATCACATATTCAACTTCTCAGATAACAGAAACATTCATTGTGTATTCTCATGATTATATCAATATCGTGCACAGGCATCTACAGATCAAAGCGTCTTGGACTTGGAAATGGCAAACAGGTTAGGTTGGTGTGCCTTCTCGATTATTCAGCTTCTCGGAACTATAGCTGTCATGTCACAGGTTGCATGGGAAGTATTTGTCATATTCATTCCAGTAACAGCAATCTGCATCTGGTACCAGGTATGCCATTGAAAATGTGCTACATTTTATTTCATGTATGGCTACAACCTTGAGCAAATCCACCAATCTGTAAACTTTTTTCTTGTAATTTTCAGAGATATTACATACCAACAGCAAGAGAACTAGCACGTCTAGCAGGAATTGAAAGAGCTCCAATCCTTCATCATTTCTCAGAATCACTCACCGGAGCAGCAACCATCCGTGCTTTCGACCAACATGAGCGCTTCACAGATGCAAACCTCTGTCTCATCGACAACCATTCCAGACCGTGGTTTCATAATGTATCAGCTATGGAATGGCTTTCTTTCAGACTGAACCAGTTGGCTAATTTCGTATTCGCCTTCTCACTGGTTTTGCTAGTTACTCTCCCTGAAGGGATCATAAATCCAAGTAAGGCAACTCATAAATCACAAATAAAAAAAATTCAGCTGAGGTAGGAAACTAACCAATGGCTTCTCTCGTGCAGGCATTGCGGGTCTGGCAGTCACTTATGGTATAAATTTGAATGTTCAACAAGCCTCAGTCATATGGAATATATGCAATGCAGAAAACAAAATGATTTCAGTCGAACGGATTCTTCAGTATTCAAATCTGGCTAGTGAAGCCCCACTTGTGATAGAAGACAGCAGGCCTCCATCAAACTGGCCAGATATTGGAACTATTTGTTTCAAGAATTTGCAGGTAACTAAGTCCAAATTGGTTTATATGATTCCCCTTTTCGTCACAACAAAGTTTGTAGTTTGATACAATGATCCTGTGGGCAGATACGTTATGCTGAGCATCTCCCTTCTGTTTTGAAAAATATTACCTGCACTTTCCCTGGGAGGAAGAAAGTCGGAGTAGTGGGAAGGACGGGGAGTGGGAAATCGACCCTCATACAGGCAATCTTCCGCGTTGTGGAAGCAAGAGAAGGAAGCATTGTCATTGATGATGTCGATGTATCTAAGATAGGCCTTCATGATCTTAGATCAAGGCTCAGCATCATACCACAGGACCCAACCATGTTCGAGGGAACTGTTCGAGGAAATCTTGACCCGTTAGAGCAACATTCTGACACTGAAATTTGGGAGGTACAAACAAACTCTACACTCAAAAAGCCTACATACATAAACAAAAATCATCATACCTAAATCGGCTTCTTCTTTGCAGGCATTAGATAAATGCCAACTTGGAGATATAGTGCGTCAAAAGCCTGATAAGCTGGAATCCACAGGTTAGTTTTCGACGTATTTCTGCGTTCACTATCCATGAAATCAGCTAAAATGTTTAAATGGTTGCACCAGTGGTTGAGAATGGAGAGAACTGGAGCGTAGGCCAAAGGCAGCTGTTTTGTCTTGGAAGAGCTCTACTGAAGAAAAGCAGCATCCTCGTTCTTGATGAGGCGACTGCATCAGTTGACTCCGCGACTGATGGAGTGATACAGAAAATCATCAGTCACGAATTTAAAGATCGGACTGTAGTCACTATAGCTCACAGAATCCACACAGTAATAGACAGTGACCTTGTCTTGGTGCTGAGTGATGGTAAGAACACAACTCTCACCACCATACTCCAGATATGATTTTCTGTATCAATGTCTGAAATCTCTTAAAAGTCGATTTTTTTTCTTTTCCCTCGAGCAGGAAGAATAGCAGAATATGACACACCAACTAAGCTACTGGAAAGAGAGAATTCATTCTTCTCCAAATTGATCAAGGAGTACTCCATGAGATCTCAGAGTTTCAACATGCCAAAGCTGCAACACTAACCTCTCATACATTGCAGGCGTTGCCACGAAACAAACAAAGCAACTTCATTCTACCATGAGAAATGTGAAGCATGAAATCATTATCTTGCTAGAACTTCCCTGAAGCTGTAATATGATTGATCAGATCAATGAATAAATTTTTATCATCTAGTATTCTGATGAATCCACAACATTTGTGCAACCAAAGTTGCACCAAATGATTCTGTACAACACCAATGCTACTACTAGTAACACATATTATTCAATCCATTCACCATATATTATCATTACAATTTACAGCTACCTAACATAAGACTGTGGCTTTCTACTTAGTTTTTTTTTTTTTTTTAAATAAACACCCCTAGGGGTGGAGCATTCGGCACCATGCCCAGCTTGTCAATAGATGAAATAAGTCATACAATGTTTCGAGCAAGATATGTCCCAAAGTGAACATATCCCAAAACAAACACTGTAACCTGTACAAAAAACCCACCAAAAAATGAGAATGCAGCCACAAACCAACCTCCCAAGAATTACCGTTCCAAAATAAATTAAACTTACCAAAAATGCTTCAATCGGATTCTAGAAACATAACAGCTAAGGTGTAAGTTTAGATGTTTTTATCGTAGTAGTAAGAAAATTTTAGAGTAGTCTTTTTTTTTTTTGGAGCTTGATTCATGTATGACTTGATTAAGAGGAATTAGTTTGACGACTAAATAAATTAATCAAAGCAAAATAAGTTCGAACAATTTGCATTCATTTATATGGTCTTGATTAGTCGTGGGTGCGACTTTAACAGGAAACACTCGGTTAATTAAATGCGATTTACAATTAACTTAAACTGAAGGAACAAGCGAAATAACAATCGAGAGAGAAACATTTTCCTCAAAAAAAAAAAAAAAAAACAATCGAGAGAAATGCTTACGCAGGATAAGGAGTAGCAGAAAATGGCGGCGGTGGTGAGAATACCGTTATCAACCGTCAGATCGGAAGCGACGAGTGCGGGCAACGGTGCGCCGCCTCCAGAGAGCCGGAAACCGGCGGCGGCGTCGGCGAGGCCTTTCCTCTCGGTGTCCAAGCCTAATTGGGTCGTCAGAACTGAGGCATGAGATTTTTCGCCTTTTTTTATAGCTTAACGGGAAAATTGAGAATATGCAGTGTTTGAATTTGTGATTATTCGAAGCTCAAATATTGCTTTGTACATAAAAATGATATGTTTTCTACTTGTTCAATTAGTCTCCATTTATCTAATCATTGTAGTCAAATGTTCGGAAAGAGCGCGCAACGGCGCCAGATCCACCTTGTGTAGTCTGTAGAGGAAGTGGTAGAGTTGATTGCTACAATTGCAATGGAAAAGGTAAAATGAATATCCTCGAATACCTTTTATACTGTAAACTCAAGGGGGAATACTGAATACACACGCAGGCAGAGCTCACATTCCCCTTGGAATTTTCCGTTCTTGTACAGGAAGGACGAATCACGTCGAGTTGGCGATGCTCCCAAAAGGAGAGTGGCCAAAATGGTAAGATGGGAAACTTGCAATATCAAGAGCCATGAATGTGTTTGTGTTGTGATCTCATCTGATAAACAGGTGCAGGAGCTGTGGCGGTAGTGGTCTTGCATACTGCGCCCGGTGTCTCGGGACTGGAGAATACAGGTATATAATGGGATTCCACTTCATGAACAAAGATGCTGATCGATCACAAGATAGCCCCAGGAATCATCAGACCTCACATTCATTCACAGACCTCTTACTCAACTCAGAATCAGGCAGTGATACCTCAATCTTATGATAGTAATAGTAATGCTAATGTTTGGGGTAATCAGCACAGCTTAGCTTCTCTTTTCAGAATTCTCTCTCTCTCTCTCTCTCTCTCTCTAGATACATACATTCTTATGTTTCTATAGCAAATGTAATCGTTTCATAATCTATCATATGTATGTTTAAATCTCATATTCCCAATGTTTTTAAGTTATAATAAAACTACCAAGTTACCCCAAATTTTGATGTGTCTACAAAATAAATGTTGATGTGTATACCATTTCCAAGACAAGTACAAACCACCACAAACGGGATAAAATCTGGGTAATTTATTCTAAAATTTCATATCCAGACAAACTAGAGACGGTATCAGTATGGACATCACTGTTTAGAAGAAAAAAAATAAACTAGCATTTGTCTTAAACAACTACAAATACACAACCTCAAAAACTAGCCTCCTTGCAAAGAGGAGGAAGAGCATTGAAGAGGGGCTGGGCTGGTTCCAGGAGCAAGAGCCCAGGTTCAAGAAGTAGCTCCATGGGGAATAAGCGCAGCGGCTATTATTCTGCCTTCTTCGTTCAATATATTGTAAGTAGAGGCTGCATTTCTCTACAATACAGCAACAACAAACACAACCAATGTTTTCAGTAGCAAGAAAAAGTTCGATTATCCTTGGAAAGTTGAGCAATACATGAAGATGGTATAAGTATATATCCTAGGTGCATTCCTGGGAAAAGTGAAGCAAGGTCTACTGGAATATCTATAGATGGAAGTGATATAATTCAAGGTATGGCTCAGTAAAGGGACTAAAGAGGAAATGACAAACAAGCCTAAATAGTGTACAACAAACAATCATGAAACTGAAAGATAAATTTTCACAGTGAAGTCAAGTAAAAGATGCACGTTCTGTGGTGAGAGGTAAAGAGAACTTACTGAGTCAACTACTTCTAGTTTCATGCCAATTGAACGAATGAAGCTACGAAGTTCGGGATTTACTGGTTGAATATACCTCCCGCAACCGATAATTAAAATCTCTGAGATTAACAGATGCCTCATTCAGCTATCAACACAAATAACATAAAGTAATAGAAAAGATGTAGACGTCTACAGTTTAAATTCGTGTTAGATGATCCCCAACAAGCATAATATGGGTTGAAAGAGAAGAAATGGCATATAAAGAGAAAAGGGCAAGTACTTCCTAAATTTTGCAGTGATTAAAAGTTGGTAATTGACAAGCCAATGACAATTTAAACAGAAAAGGAAGTCTAAGTTAGTCAAGCCGAAAGAACTATAGGGGAAGAAGAAAGTTAATTTTTTTTTTTTAGAATTTTACAAAAAAAAAAAACATTTTGGTCAATTATAATCTGACAGCTGAATTGTTCAATCAGCATTTTGGTAAAATCATTCAGAACATTTCGCTATATTGTTTCTAGCATGGTAGAACAAACAAATTTGATGATTCAGGGATTAGATAAGAAATTTATGACCTTCATACACTAGAAAGACAAAGCATTTTTAAAATAATAGACATAAGTGTAGCTAAGAGCAAATACCCTATATACCAAATTAAAAGACTATGTTAGCACTTAGCACAAGGTGATACTCTTGCTTGAATAAAAAATAGAAGATCTAATTTTAGTTATTGTTAGATTGTTTTGAATGTGCCCTGTTCACATTGGTGATTGGACATGAAGATCTCAAACATTATAACCATTTAGTGTACTCCCATCTAACTTTCATCTCTATATAAGAAAGATTGAGGCCCTTAAAACTAGAGCAATTTCCTTTCTCAATCAATCCAAAAAAAGGTTGGCTGTTTGCACTTCAGAATTATACAATTAGACTTCTTACCTGGTATGGGCCGCATAGTCTTGAAAATAGTCAAGCTGCAAAAAAAATAATGAAATCAGACTAAACTAAGAAGATGACCTTTTTAATAATAAGAAGAAGTTGATATTCAAATGGCTCTACGAGTAATTGCTAGTAAACATAAGCAAATAAGACATTTGCATGAACAAATTGTTATAGAGTTCTTTCTTGATACATTGGTTACAACTTACAAAAGCTTTAACAACATAACTTGCCTATTGAGTTCAAGCATGAAAAGATTCAACTCTCAGTAAAGAAGCAGCAAATATAAACTTCATTAGCATACTTGCCAAATGCCAATATAGTCTAAACATCTACATTTCTTATTGTTCGTTTTGGGCTGCAGATAGAATCAACCACCAATTCTACACTGAAATGAATTAATGAAGAGATGTTGCATTAAAACCATTAAACTATATGACAAGCTTTCAATTCTCAAGGTTCCATAACTGAAAAAGTATGCATAGTTTGTAGTTTTAGTCCGAATTGATAGAAAAATTTGTAGCAAAATTAGAAAGCAGCAATAAAAGCATTCCGAACCTTTCCTTACTCAATGGTTCTCAAGAAGCATACACAATATTTCTGGATAAACTGTTTACTTTCAAGTCTTAGAAATCTAAAACATCAGATGGAAGTCAAAAAGTGTCCCACCTTTAGAAAATTATCAATGTTGGAAGAAATTTGTCAAAGAGAAATGATTGTTGCAGTTACGTTTCAGCTTTCACCTCCAAAATAATACAAATCAAAAGTTTCTCTCCTGATTAGGCTGTTGGCTAAACCATGTGATTTAAAACTCAAAACAGAAATTGGCCAAAGAAGCCTAAATAGAGTATCCTCTCAAACCATTCAATTGTTCAGAATATTAACTCAATCTTCAAAGATACAAGAAAAAAAGAGATGGTAGAAAAGATAATGAGCTTTTTCTTTCTTTACATACAGAAGAAAAAGTGCAAGTAGGAATCAAATGATGGCTCATACTCATGTACCTTTCAGCAGTGATATCCGAGAACTTCTTGGGAGTCCAAGACATCAGTAAATTTCCTACGCAAAGTATGCTACCTTCATACTTAACTCCATTTACTTTGAATCCCGTGTCATCAAACCTACCAAACAAAGAGAAGAAAAGTTGGAACTGGTGAGTTCTGGATACATTTAAAAGCAGGTTCAGCATGGTTAATCCTCACATAAACTGCCTGAACATACAAATCGAAGTAAGATGAATATCAGTACACACTAAGGAATTCCTAGTATCAATAGTGTCATGCCTCAGTATACTAACCATTGAACACAAGTGCACTGAGTAGGCTACTAATAACCAGTGGATGCACATCGATTATTTTCCCAAATCTTATGAGATGTTCACTTTGTTCATTTCATCCCATGTGGGAGGAGGTATCAACATTAGAAGTCCAATACATGTAAAGTCATGTATTTACTGTATAAAGTGAACTCAAACATGGAAATTCTCAATTTATAAAATCATGAAAAAGTAAATGGGGCAAGCATTCCATATCTCAGCTTTTCTCATGCCCAGTCACCAAATATGCGCCTAATTTGAGTTGAACTATATTCCTAATACAGGACTAATCGATATCACATTCTAATTTCAAAGTAGCGGCAACATAATGCACTGCTAATGAAACTATTCCAATGTATTCACATAACGAATATACATGTTATGAATGTAGCTATGTATGTGTGTACACTTACAAACTAAGACGCAAATATTAATGTGAAGACTCATTAATTAGCAAGAAATCTCATTTTCATGCTATAATTCAACAAAATAAAGAAGAGATGACTGGTCAGAAAGATATACTCTTTCGAACTCAGGAAATTTTGAAGGTCTTCTTTGAGATTTTTAGGGTCTCTTTCCCAACCGCTGAAATATTTTGCAGAATACTAATTCCACGTTACAGTAAGGAAAAGAAGCGATTAATAACAAAGAGAAAGAGAATTGGTGAAAGGAGAACTGAATACCCTTGGAAACGGAGCTGGTCTTCGGGAACATTATCGATAATATTGATCTGATCGTAGAGAGAGAAAGCTCTTCTAAGCGACGGCAACACCGTGTGGTGCCTCGGTGGCGCCTCTTTCCGCAACGCTCGCATGAGCGTCGGAAGCGCCGCCGCTCTCTGCCTCACTGCCATCTCTTACGGTGCTTCCGCTCGTCTCCGGTGGATGTGCTGAATAATCTGGAATAAATATGCTTTTTTTCTCGAATTTTTAAATTATACTTTTTTGAGAAATTTACGCTTTCAAACCTACATTTTCGACCATTTTTAAAAAATGACTCACTTTATTACTTTTAGCAAAATAGTATCTACTTTTTCAAAATTTTTATAAATCTGACCTGGATCAAATTTCCAACTTATAATATCTATGTGGCACGTCGGAAATTTTGCCTGAGTTTTTTCTCTAATAAAAAATATTACCTGAATATTCCATGTCAATTATGAACTAAAAATAAAATAAATTTGTTTGGCATGTCACATAGATATTTTAGACTGAAAATTTGATCCAGGTCAGACTTGCAAAATTTTTGCAAAAATGGGTACTATTTTATTAATAGTAATAAAGTGGGTTATTTTTTAAAAAATGACCAAAATGTAGGTATTAAAGCGTAAATTACTCTAATTTTTTTTTTTAACAATAGGAAATCGCAGCTCGACTTAGTCACCTAACATTTAACGAATAAATATAGTTAAATACTGAAAGTGATTATCGCAAATGACACTTTTTTTTATCCAAATTTATTAATATTCACACAACTTCTAAAATACTAGAATAACAATATTTTTTTAACAATTAAAACATTTTCAATTTTTTCGATGAAATTTATCTAATGTGTACCACTAAAATGACATTGTTTTATATATTAAACAACATAATTTTACGGCTGAAAAAAATTGAGAATGTTGTATTAGAAAAGCAAAAATTAAAGATGTTGTAATTGTAATGTTTTAAAAGAATTATGTAAATTTATAAAAATGGATGAATATTACATTATTTGCTGCAATTAATCCTACTTGAAACAATCGTGTATTAAGTCTATTGTGGAATGAGAAATTTTCCCAACCTTCCCCATTATATTTTTTTTTACTGGAAAATCAAGTCAATGTAATGGCACTGCACCACCACAGCTAGGTATGAAAATAGGCCAGGTCTGGCAGACTTTGGCTTGAAAGGTCTAGGCGGCCTGACCTATTATCTATTTAGTATTTTATGTAAGTCTAGACTTGACCTATTTAATTAAACGAGTCGGGCAAGTCTTTTAAAAGCTTGTTTAAGCTTATTTAAAATAAATTTTATATTTTTATTAAAAAAAGATATACATACATACATACAATTTATTTTTTCATAAATTTTTTCAAGTAATAAATCAAATTAATGATTTACAAATATAAATATTTCTTCTTGTTAAAATATAAATATAATATTTATTAAACTAATTATTTAACTAACAAAATGTCTATTAAGTTTGATGAACTTTTTTAAAGATCTAGGTATGCCTCTTTAAATAAAGAGGCTTCTTAAAGAGTCTCATTGTGGCCTATCTACTAAATAGGCTGAGCTTATGTAGGCCTAACATAGGGTGGGTAAACCTCTGTCAGATAGTCTGACCTATTTTCATACTTAACCATAACTAGAGGTGGCAATTTAGACCCGATCCGATAGATCAGGCTGGCCAAGATTTTTCTCCTCTGAAAAGTTGAATGGCCTGAATGAGCTAAGTAGTATAGCCCAAAAATGAAAAAATTACACAATACCCCCGTGCAGCCCGACCCCACCTTTTGGGTCGAGCCATGCCCGAATTTTACATTTGGCCCGGCAGATTTTGCCACCTCTTCCATAATTTTGATAGCCTTAATATTTTTTTCTTAATTACATTTCGACATTAAAGTCAGTTGGTTAACAAAATTATTTAGTGTACACATTTTTATAATTTACAATTGGCTACGTAATAAAAAAAAATGTATTTAAAATTGGTCGTGTATCACGATGTTGCTATTGTAATTAGAGCAATTGGCTACATAATAAAAAAAATGTATTTAAAATTGGTTGTGTATCACCATATTGCTATTGTAATTGGAGCATAGTAGGACATAAATTGAATCTAAAAAAAAGAAACTATGAGTCGCAAATGTGAAAAATTTAACCATAAAACTCCCAAATTGATAATTAGAATAAACTATAAACAAAACACACAAAGTATAGACCTACATAATTAAGAGACTACAACTAGGTTAAAATTCAAAGTGAGTATTTGTAAATCTTAATTAAATTTTGATTAATTATTAAGTCTATATGAGAAAATAACAAAAAATAAGAATAAAAAACATACTAGTACTAGTACTAATAACATATAAATGATGTATGAAATGTAAAATTTGTGTAATCATTTTTAAAATATTTAATTAAATATTTAAAATTACTAAAATATTCTTTAAGAAATTTAAAAGAAAAAATGAGGAGACCCAGCCATCCACCTAACCGATGGCCTCCTAGAAGGGTCGGGGAAATCTCAACAGACTAATAGTTTCAATCACAATCATAAAATTTGATTGCAAACCTTGATCTATATTAACATTCACCCCATCCAGAAATCAGCCTAAAATTTATACATTTTTTTATGTATGAAGCTACTTCAACTACACCAGAGTGTAAGACCAAACGATATGTTATATGTTACTCGCAACCTCATTAAATCAAGCAACTCACTAGAATTTGATCAATGCTTTACAGGGCAACTGGATTTTGTAATATGATCTAGTTGCGCCAACTGTTTTGCTTCTTAGCTTCGAACGAGGCCCCATCACTGAGCATGTCTTGAGCATCAGTCTCCATTCCGAGTTTGGAAAGCGCGAGAGCCTGCATGTAGAAGGCTGTCGGCCACTCAGGCAAGCAAACCTGAGCCTGCATTGCGTCTCTCAGTGCTAGCTCGGGCTGGCCTATCATCAGATAGGAGATAGCTCGTCTCACGAATACCGTCCCAGATGGAACGGGCATCATGGACACCAGCTGCATAATCGATAGTCAACTCCAAGAAAAAAAAATGAACAGCTTCAGATAATCAATGGCATTGTAACGAGACCAAGTACCTTGGAATAGTAGTCGATTGCACTCTTGAAATCCTTGTCCTTGAACGCAGTGTCTCCGAATTTCTTCGTGTTAAGCATGTCTTGAACTTGTTGTGTCCATTCTTGGAATGAAAGCTTCACCAATTAGAACAAACAAATCAGTACATATTTCATTTTGCTCGAAGAAATGTGATGCATCACAACAGACTCTCCTATAAGGAAATTATGATTGAAGCATTTTATAAGAGCATAAGATGATGGTGTGGGCAGATTGTATCACCTCGTTATCCGCCCCCTCTTCATCTCTATAGCCTGTTTTCAGCAAGATGTCATGCACAGCAGTAAGATCCATCCTCGAGCAAGCCTTCCCAAGCGGAGAAACCATGGTGGGTAGAAGAACAACAGGGGTTTTTGTCAGATTCATCAGTACATTTGATGCAACCTAAAAAGAGCGAACAACGATCCCATGTAAGTATACCAATCAGGTGCACGAAGCAGTTCCCAAAATGGAAGAAATGTTATAAATAAAGAAAAAACTGAGACGTAACTTCCTGCTTTTGAAGGGGTGCTACGGCAGTAAGAAGAAACTTGAGGTCAGGCCTATCTCTGGTCTCGTATTGGAGACACTTTGAGGCAAGTTCGACCAATGCAGTAGCATCTTCATTAGCATATTGTCCTTCGAGGGATGAGTCCATCAGCAATAAAACATTTTTTCCTCTTATCAAATCCAAAGCCTGGAAGCAACAGAAATATCAACCTTCATGAAACCGAAAAAATCAAAGTAGATAATTACAAAATCATTAGTTGAAGAAGGTCCATATGCACGTCATATTTTTTATAAAAATTAAGGTTTCTTACACAGCACAATTGTCATAGTCAAAATGGTGAAGGCTTGACAAAATGCCTCATTCTTTCCTCTATCCTCCCATTATCATACCCTAATTTTCAAGTCTTCTCTTCAATGACAAGTGATGTAGAAAATTTTACTTTCATGCATGAAATGAGCCTTATAAAAAATCAGAAATGGAGACTACTAGACCTTCTGAAAGCATGGAACATCCGATTTTAAGTCCATAGATTGTTAAAAAAATAAATCGTTTCTAGGAACTTGCATCTCACTAGAACAACCTGGTTAGTTTATTCACTTGGTCAGGAACAGTATATAAGTTACAAATTTTATTGTCGATGAATGCCACATTTCGTAAGACTTCCCATTAGGTGCCAAATTAGCCACATAAACCCTCATTGGTTTCTCGAACAAGTTAGTATATTATGAGTTCCACATTCTTAACTAAAATAAGCAACTGAATTGTCATGTGAAGCCGCTTGCAAAGTCTAATTTGATCATCATAGGCAATTTAATCATAATGGGGTAATTTCCAGTAAAGATTTGTGTATGTAAGGTGCTTATAAACCAACAGACAAGATGAGGTCTGAGAATACACTATACATGACTAGGCGGGATATGTTTTCCACTCAAAAGGTCCAGAAGAACAGTTCCGTAACTGTAAATCACACTTTCTGCGATTACCCTGCCTGAAAAAGAGAACAAAGGAAAAAAAATGCCATTAATTAGGAACAATTTTTCACATAAACAACAGTTCTAGCAGTTAACCAAAAAAGCCTAAATTATGAAATACCTAGGAGGTGCGTAGAAATTATAGCAATGAATTTTAATACTCGAAGACAAGAAACAACTACTTGAACAAGGTGAAAATTTATCAGAACATCTTGCATATAGTTTATCACCAACTGCTTAGCTCCCATGAGAATTCTCAATGATTCATGTACACTAATAATGCAGCAGAGCAGCATGGCTAGACAAATATACCTGTTCGCAGAAATTCAGGTGGAGTGTATGCTAAATTGGTGCTATAACTCTTCCCGTCCCTGCTGTTTTTCATCAAGCCAAAACTAGACAACCTAGGGTCACCCTCCTGTAACACATCACATGTGTACCAAAAAGTCAATTAAGATCATAAAATCATTTTGACTGACAATGTATCAATTTGAAGGCACTACCTCATGATACACCTTGGTAAAGCTTTAAAAGTTTAAAATATCTAGCAGATAAATTCTATGTTGAAAGTGCAGGGAGGAGTGGGTAATAGATAGGAGGCTGGTTGCTGAAAGTATTGTGAAGGGATCTTTTCTTAATAAACGGGAGGCTCGATGTGTAGGCTAACATGTACAATGGAGGATTCTTTTTACTTATGACAACTTAAGCT
Source organism: Perilla frutescens (assembly GCA_026008535.1). NCBI lineage: Eukaryota > Viridiplantae > Streptophyta > Magnoliopsida > Lamiales > Lamiaceae > Perilla > Perilla frutescens. The sequence continues at coordinate 40,990,241 of BRKX01000012.1, forward strand.
GGTTCTCTTTGTAAGTTGCATAGAGTTGTTCCATAGTTCTCGCAGAGGTACTGCCACATAGCCGTATTAATGATAAAGATTTTTTTTCCCTTTTCATTTTGAAGGAATAAGTAAAGCTTTCTAAAAAGTGTAAGGTGCTTGATATTCAATAGCAAAGTGTCAATTAGTCCTGTTCGGTACTGTGTCTTGTATGGATATTGCCCTTTCCTCTTCTTTCACTTGTTCTTAGCATACTCAGACAACACAAATGCAGTTGGCCTCGGAAAGAAGTTTCACACATGCGCATCAGGGCATCAGGTTTCATAATTAGAAATTGCATTGCAGCAGGACGAATGCCTTGGACATTTATTGGTTAATGAACCACTTTAGATATTGATTAATTCTTCAGGAATTTAACAACATGTTACACATCAATGATGCAGAAATGTTTTCTAGAATGCTATAGTTGTTTCAAGCTACTTGATTCAAGTACCTCATCAAAAAGAACTCTGTAAGCATTCAAGTCATGATAGATTTTCCGGTTCTCAGAGTTGCAGTGATCAAGAGCTTGTGCTATGTTGTATGCAACTCTTACGCGCATTTCCCATGGCAGAGGCTGTTTATCCCCTATATTAAACAAAGAAGTTAAGAATTCAATGGATGAGACAGGATAAAATCACAAAGAAGTGGAAAGAGCAAGCCATCATGCTCAATTATGTTGCTCGCATATTATGTTATTGGCTGACCATAATAAGACTTCTGATTGGCAGTTTTCTATTTCAAATTTGTTCTTTGTTTTCTTTTTTAGACTTTAGGGGGAGAGGGCAACTTATCAACCTAGTACCATATAAAAGTAAGACAATGAATTTCAATTTGGTTTAACTTAATTACAGAGAGAAAAAAAAAAAAAAGTAACCATACAGTGAAAGAGGTGCTTCGACAGTGTATCATTCGGCATGTACTCAGAAACTAGTAGGCGTTCATCTCCTTCTGCACAACATCCAATTAAGTTCACCAATCTCTTATGTCTAACCTTTCCAACTCCAGCAGCTTCTGCCTGTAAAATTGAATTTCATAAAGAACATTGTTGGACCAGAGCTCAACTTTCACAATCAGACACCATTTTTGTGAGAAATAAGAACAGAAAGTTTATATTCCTTGCCATGATACTCAACCCTCGGTATACTATATTTGAAAATTAAGTGACACTAATTTCAGATTGAAAATATAGAACCCCCACTTCAAAGATAATAAAATTTCCACATACACTCACAAAAGATTGAAATCTTAAAGATGTCTCTCACAGTGATTTGATATGATTAAAAACACACACGCAAATAGATGATGAAATAAAACGAAAACAAAAATCAACAATTTGTGATAGGCATAAAATCTACAAGAATATGAATAAAACTAAGACATTCCGAGTGTTCAATTTCTAAACAGAATCAGTAGTACACAAGTCTATATTGAAGTGCACAATAAAAAATCAAAATAAATCAAAACCAATTTACTCTTATGAGAATACTGCAACAAGAAACAACCTTATAGGAGATAAAATATTCAACAGAAAGGCAGTTAAAAAATGCAAGATATAAAATATTCAATAAAAAATAAGCATACTAGATCAAGCTTTAGGAAGAATCTCATATGAGAAATAAATCTCACCACAAACTGCTGCGGGTCAGGCCATGACTGCTTTGAGAAACGCTTAATTGCAACAATCTTATTACTTCGAAGCTTGCCTCTATAAACAACATTAGGAGCTTTTTCTCCACTCTCTGAAACTATCAGGTCGTTGCTAAAACTATTTGTCGCAGAGCGAAGCTCTGCAAGCCCAAATTCCTTAAAAGCAGGCACTTGATCTTGATCTACTTGGTCCCCATTTGCTGCATCACCATTCAATCATCACATGAACAAACAATTATAGAAGGAAATTGTCGACATTCAAATGCTTGAACATGCGTAAAAGGCAAAGCTTTATGCAAAATCGAGTCTGTTCACAAATTAAAACACACACACACACACACACAGGTGCGCGCCCCAATAGCAAGATTCCAATTTCACGCTATGGTCTAGCAGAAACCTTCTTTTTCTGCTGAAACCATATCGGCTACATGCACCAAACTCAAATGACCAAAGTTAACTTGGTATGTTGATAATGAGTTCAGGAACTGCGAAAATTATTTATAAAACACAAACACACACACACACACACGGACTCAAAAGGCAATAAATTCAAAAACGGCTCATATCCAAGGAAGAAAATGAGGCAAAAGTGAAGAATGTAAAAAATAAAAAAAGTTCAAGAAATCAAAAATAAAAGGTAGAATACAGTTCTCACTGCCTAAAGCTTACACCTACCTAAAAACGATGCTAACTACAAACATTACTTGAAACACGTTTTACATTTATTTTTTCCTTGTGAATGAGACGAAATCTCGTATCACACAATCTAAAAACATCAAAAGTAATGCCCAGATTAGTCAAAAGATAAACTTTTACAAAAGCAATGATAATGGAAGTACAGAACACACATAAATACCTCAAACAATCATTTAACAAACGGACACAATAGCCCCTAAAAAAATAATTAAAGAAAGAGAAATAGCACTGGATAAAGAACAAAAAGAAGTGCAAAATGGAGAATACCTAGATCTGTTTTGGGGTCGGGCAGTGGAGGCTCTTGGTCAGGGGACTGAACATTAGCAGTCTTGGACTGCAAACAGCCCATCTTGATGATTCAGCGCTCACATTCACACACTTCACACGCACTCAGTGTGTATATATTGGTGTGTGCATTTATGTAAACACGAATATGTCAGTTTATGCTCCTGTAAGAAATAAAAATATCCTGAGCTATAAAGAATACAAGCCTCGATGGGTTTCAAGAAAAAGGGCGAAAAAATCGGTCTTGATGAGTCAATGGAGGAGGAGAGACTTGCACAGACTCAGCGTGTGTGTGTGTGTGTGTGTTGGAGAGGGGAGGAGGGAAGGGATGATTGGAGGAGCACTGAGAGTGGGGACGTAGATGTCACATGATAAGTCGATGATTGGCACGTGATGAGAGAGAGAGAGAGAGAGAGAGTAATAATGGTATTATTTTGTAGTTCGTGCCCAAAAACGGAAAACTGTTTCCCATTTCACATTTGCAGCGACTGTGTGCTCCCTCTCTCTGTGATGTGTGTCTCTTTTTTAAGTGCATCTTTTTAATAGTTATTTATTTGCAAGAAGAAAAAAAAAAAAAAAAAGAAAGGAAGAAAGAAGGAAATATACTGTAACTGTGTTTTTTCTAAAATACAAACAAGTTCATTCATTCTGCACATGGATTTTTCGAAAATTTAAAATTCTCGTGATTTTTCTTGACTTTATTGACCTAATAAACTGTCCATTATATCTTTAAATAAAAAACTAAATAAATAGAATAATAATTAAATTATTAATGTAACTCTATGAATTATTAAAACTTGATTTTTATGAATGTAATTATTTTAATTGAATTTATCATAATTTACACAAAAAAGTTATTGGAACATTTCAATAAATTTCACTATTTTTTAAAAATTAAAACTATTCAATTGTAACGAATACAATTGACAAATACTATCAAATACTCCTATTCAATATTTTTAATTTGGAAATGGGTAGAAGAGATGCTTTTTATTTCGGTAAATTCTACCTAAATTACAAACTCACACGCTACATACCTTCTTAGATATGCGACATGTATCTCATATTTTCTTTTTTCTTTTTTTTTTTAAATAGTGGATTAGTCATGGTTAGTATAATTTAACTTCGCGAAAAGTGGTAATCTTTTTATTAAAGATGTTCTTAGTATCCGTAAAAAGTATTAGTATCCGTAAAAAGTAATGATGGACTTCACATATCATCGGAACAATAGAAGCGGATCATTGGATGGTGGTTGTTTGGCCGTATAATTCACCGGCAATCAAATTTTATGCATCTTTGATGTTCATGGCAACTGCTTGGTTACATCAGATATACCTAAGTTTCCATAATTTGAGATTTTGTATTTTCAAAATAATTATTATTTTTTTTTTACTTTTTTCTCATTACAATAAGGAGAAGTATTTTAAGATTAGTTTTTTATTCATTTGAAGTTTCAATGTCTCTCTCTCATAACAAAATTTCTCTCTCTTAAGAACCTCTAGAATATCTCTTCTCTTATACAATATTTTTCAAATATGAGTTGAATCTTACCGGTTTGTTTGCGTGGATCTCATCGTTGTTTCTAAAATTTGGTTTTGTTGTGAGGATCTCAGATTAATCTCTCTTTTTTTGGAGTACTTGTGAGGAAAATTCATATGTAGGCATGTATATTTTCAATTTCTTATATTTTTTTTGAATGTATATTATTTCCATTTTATCTTCTACTCATGTTAAACATATTGTGAAATAATTTTGTTTCATTTCCTGCAGTAGTGAAAGAACCTAATTTTTTAGGTTGAATGAACAGTATCATTATGATATTAATATACACTTATGAGTTACAGACTTATAGATTAATTTTTTCAGATATTTTTTTAAAGTATATAAACATCTTACTTTATATTTTTTGTAAATTTCATTTTATTGTAGATTGACTGACGATGGAAAGAATAATAGACTTAAATGTAGCACTGTGTTTGGAAGATCTTAATGATGAGGAAGAAACTACAGTGCAAGTTCAAGATATGCATGAAACTGCAATAAAGATTGAAAATTCTCAGACTTTGTGTGATCCAAAAGTTCCGAAAGTTGAGGATGAAAGATCAGAAAATAATTTGCAAGTGGTGAATACTGATATATTTGATGGAAGGAATAGCGAGCCCGTCGATTTACTTGATTTAAAAGTTTTGAAAGTTGAGCATGAAAGTGCAACAAATATTCCGAATGAGTTGAATATTAGTGAAGATAATACATAAAATTTTCCATATGTGATGAATATTAGTGAAAATGGTGAAAATGAGAGTGTGCCTCTAGTAAATGAACTTGAAAAAAGATTGGAAATTAGTTTTTTTATTGCCGATCTGAATCATTTATTTTTGTTATATTGTGAATATGCACACTGTACGGGATTCAGTGTGAGGAAGTTCAACCAACGTTATTTTGGCAGAACTTAAGATATACGTTGGAAACAATTCCAATACTTTTGTATTGGGCAACCCGAATGTAAAAACTCTACTGATAAGGTGGAAACATATTAAAAACAGATTGCCATAACCAATTATAAAGCTAGATTATGAGTCTCGAGATTTCAACATGGTCCTTGGAAAGTTACATTATTTGTAAAAGTTCATAATCACAAACTGGTTCCTATGGATTAGAGTTATCTATTGCGGTATGCCCATCACTTGTCCCATGCAAAACAAATCTATTTTTGAAGTTATGCACTCACTGGGTATCGGAGTAAGTTGTGCTTAAAAGTTTATGGAAGCGGGGTGCAGAGGGACGTAAAATGTTGATTTTATTGGAAAAGATGTGTACACCCGCATGACGAGGATAAAAAAGAAGACCAAGGTTAAGAATGGTGAAGCAAATTCTCTGCTTCAATACTGTATCAATAAGTATAACAATGAGTCGTTCTTTTACTAGGATGTTCAGTTGGACGATGAGATGAGACAGATGATTTTTTTTTCTTTTGGAACTCTCATTGTACCGTCGACTTTGATCCTTTCGGTGATGGGTTGTGAATTGACACTACTTATTAAACAACCAGATACAACTTGATATGTTCTCCGTTTGTCGGTATCAACCACCATAAGAGAAAAATGATGTTTGGATTAGCATTTATATTCAACGAAATGAAAAATTCTTTCAAATAGTTGTTTGAAACATTTCTTGAGTCTATGAATAGTAAAACAACCAAAATAATCTTTCAGATCAATGTCGAGTCATAATGAATGTCATTGATCAAGTATTCCCGAATTTCTACCAGCGTCTCTATCAGTGGCACATTTTGGTAATTTGAATATCAATGCCAAATTCCAAAAATTGTGGTATCAATGCATGAATTGATGTAACACCAAGTTCAATTTTAACGAAATATGGCATGGCATGATTCAAACATATAAACTTTTCAGATTATAGATGGTTTAATGGTATGTATAAGTTTCGTCGTAGGTGGGCATCTTTTTTTTACCAATACACGTTCCACCACGAGTCTTAAGGCAACTTCTAGGAGTGAAGTTATGAACAAAGTCTTGATGGGATATGAAGAAGGTGGAGCTCCTACCATCTTCAATTCACCGCAGTGTTATCAGTTGATTTTCTCAGCTGAATCATCGAACTTAATGAAGAATTGTTAGTTTGCCATGCTACAAGGCCATAGAGAGTATCAAGAAGATCGTGTTGCATGCAATCTTGAATTGAAACTACCATTTTCAGGATCTAATTTTAGCATTTAAATCACAAATATTTGAAGAAAGACCCTGATACAACTCTCTCATAAATCTCATTATGTTAAACTTTTTTTAATACTTTTCTCAATATTCTCATAAGATTATGCTAAAAAAGGTTGTGAAATAAACATCAAATCATGAACGAGAAATGTAAAGTCCCAAAACTGCATTTCAGATATAGACCATTCAAATTCATTTATTGGAGTTTATTTTAGCCAAAGTACGAAAGAGAAGTGTCTAAGATTGCAAAGTAAGCAATGAATATTAGTCCAGCCAATAGATATGTAATATCCCAAACTTTTTAGTATTAAAATAATAGCTTATGATTATCTTAAGGGTAAGCTAGGGAAGGAAATAGACCCTTAAAAATTTTATTTTAGAAAAAGTGTATCGTTGGATATTAGCAATACCCGGGAAATTCTTATATTTAGTAATTATTTATTATTATCATTTCGGGTATTAAAAGATCATGTGTTTGGAATATATATATATATATATATATATATATATATATATATCCAAGCTCTAATAATTATCTAAATAAATACAATTTTATATAACGGCTACCCTACTATATATTATTATATTTCAATTCTATCTATATGTATATATTATTTTATTTGGGAACTATTAAATAATATAAGTATATATGTACACTTACGAGAACATACTAGAAATATATATATATATATAAGATAATTATAATATATTATGTACTATTTGGATAGATAAATAGAAAAAGAAAAAGATAAGGATGATTAAGGATCAAAGTTTAGGATGTCCATTTTAAAATAAATACATGTGTCCTTAGGATAGATGAGCATTAGATGAGTCATTCTTTTATATAATTGATTACTAATAAAAAAATGGTTTAAAAATGTCATAAGGAATATATATATATATATATAGATATCTACGTCTAATTTTCCTCAAATTACATATCTTAACTAAAGCAAAACTAATCCATATACGCAAGGTTTGATCAAATTTCTCATTTTCAAGGTAATATTTTCTTTTATTTTTAGTTTAATCCAAGTAGGAATGCAAAATGTGTGATTTGTATACTGATATAAATTTAGAATTTCAAAATTTATATATATAGCATATGATTATTGTGGTCGTAGACGAGTTGTACCAAATTCATTCATGTTAACCTTGAATTATATATTAGAATTTGGAACCACCACACATTATAATCATGAGAATAATTATCAGGGCTTGATATTAATAATAACAACAATATAAATTGCGTAGCCAATCTAGATATATTAATTTCACGTATCCAAGCACTCGAAGATGGATACAAATTTGGTATATTAAATTAAAGAATTATAATAAAATACTGGATAATGTTTTACTTAAAATCACTCATATTGAAGTTTGAATTTGAAAATACAGGATTAATTAATAATGAAGTTTAGCAGAAAATGGTAAAAGCAAAATTTAGGGATTGAGATTTGAGATTAAGGCCATGTCCCTTTAGCAAAACTAAGCCAATGATGGTTGTTGTAGGCTTAGAAGAGATAGCAGAATTCGAGCAGAACCAACCTAGAGTTTAAAAGCCTTTCTGAGAGACAAATCTTTTATCAGGTGGGTTTTTATTATATATAAATGTATTTCGGGTTATTAAGCCCTGATATTTATAAAATGAATGTGATTGAATATCCAACTCATGGCTGTATTTGATGTACTCTCCCGACTCATGTAAGTCTTACTACTGTTTTGGTGATGAAACTACAATGGTTCACGATATCAAGCCCCAAGCAAACGGAACAGTGTCCAACCTTAAGCAGCCAGGTTGTGTACATGAACCGACTCACCGTAAGCATTCTAGGGAAGAGTGGCGCGCAATGATGGAACTAAAATGATTTAGTATACATGGAATTAACAAATTTTCTGTTTTAAAAGCTTTCCATGATATGCTTGAAATATGATTGGATATTCTGTTTTATAAAATGATTGTGAAGGTTTTTCTCAAAAGTACCCACTGAGTGCATTAGTACTCACGTCCCAAATATTTTCAAATGTTTTCAAGATGAGCTGCGGGATGTGGATGGCTGCGCTAAGGCTGAAGGACTATCTTTTGATGTATATGTTTCTTTTAATGAGTCTAACTGAGAACATGATTTTTTTTTAGTTTGAATAAATGCACTACGTTCTTTTCCTCCTACTGTGATTATTGTTACGGAATGTTCGATTTTTCCGAATCCCGCTTACTTTCTGCTCCTGACAGATGAAAGCCTGGCATTTATTTACTTTCTTATTCAGATAGGCACAAGTTTGGCTTTACATTGTTTTCCATATCAAGGCAAAAGCCTGACTTTATATTGCTTTCATAACATACGAGAACCTGGCATCTCTTTACTTCATGTATTTGGATAGACATCAGCCTGGCCTTTCTCATATCTAATTTATTAATAGTTAACCTTTGAACCGTTATTATTTACATTGAAGTTTGCCTTGATTATTCTTTCATGAGTTCATCCCAAGAGTCATGGTATCTGGTTTGAGTCATTTTAGACGCTTTAAAAACGTGGATTGATTCAGTTATAGAGGTTATGCTGCCTAAATTTTTGGGGCACTAACTTTAGTTCTTTGATTACTTCTGTTCAACAACCCCTTCCCCCTTCTCCCAAGTAACGCACTAGTCCCTTGCCCTTCTCCCGGGATCGGGGCGTTACAGAGTGGTATCAGAGCAGGCTGCAACTCTGCATGCCTGTTATATTGTTGATTGAATCTAGTTCTTAGTTCTATCTCTTAATTGATTGTCTGAAAGCCCTAGCACGTCATCTGCACCGTACTCATCTGCTTCAAAATGAAAGGTACGTGAGTTAAAATGTTTTTGAGATTTAATAATATTTATTGATTTCAAAAAGAAAATGTGGATAAGGAACATTCTCCACATTGATGGTATTTATGAAAAGTCGCGCCAAAGATGGTTTCTAAAGGATAATGGTATCATTTTGGACTATGTATCCATATAATAAGGGTTATGAATGAAAGGGACTTACTGTCCATGATGGTAAAATTTTGGGACTTTGTGCCCAGATGGTATTGAATAATTATTTTGAATAGGACAATATGTCCATTATGTTTGAAGTGAAATATAATGTTTTAAATAGGGCTATATGTCTATGATATGTTCCAAAAGAAAGTGTGATGATAGTAATCAATGCCCTATGATTAGAAATGTTATATTATGAAAGTGATTAGAAATGTAATGACGTTAAAGTGATGGGAAACCCATAATTCTTATGTAGATGGAATGTGAACATAGAATGATTTGATTAGGTATATAGATGAACATAGCTAACTGTGATTTATGCACATAGATTAGATTTTAGGTGCCTCTCTTAAGATTCATATGGAAAGTAGACTGACTAAGTGCTTCTCTTTCAAATAAGTAGGTTGATTAGAATTGCGTGAAAAGCATTGTCAAGCGTCTAGTTTAAGAGATATCTCATATTCGTACCAATTTAGCATAAAGTGGATTTTATATGGGTCAATTCTGAAGCATAATTTTTTTTAGAATGTCGTCTAAGAAAAGAACACAGAATCAGGGAAACCTTGGACAACCTGCACCAATTCCAACCCCCCATACCGGTATCAAGAGCGAAAGAAGTTTTTCGTAAACATCATCCACCTACTTTCAATAGGCTAGGTGACCCAATAGATACAGAGAAATGGATTCAATCTCTGGATCGAATATTTGATTATATGTCTTGCACGAATGAGGAAAAGCTTACGTGTGCTCAATTTCAACTGACTGACGATGCAGACTATTGGTGGGAGTCTATAAAAAGAACCATGACTTATGAGCAATGGCAGAAATTTACTTGGGAAGACTTCAAGGAAGAAATTTATCAAAAATACATTCCTGATTGCTATCGAGAAAAGAAAGAGTCGGAATTTTGGAACCTCCGATAGGGAAGCTCTACGATTACTGAGTATGACCGCGCCTTTAATCAACTCTCTTGTTATGCTCCACATTTGGTAGACTTGGACTGCAAGAAGGCTAAGAAGTTTAGGAAGGGCCTTAAGCCAGAAATTAGCATGACTCTTATGGAGCATGATGAGATGTCATATACGCAAACACTGCATCATCAGGCTTTGAACATAGAGTCTGTTCTGCCAGCTGAGAAAATTTAGCCACAACAATCTTCCCAGGATCTGAAGGGAAAGCGGAAGTGGCAGGATAGAAACGTAGTAGGAAATAAGCAACAGTTGGCTAAGGGAAATACCAATTATGGGCAACAAAATCAACAAGCATATAGGACTCTCTGCCCTATCTGCTAGAAGTTTCATTCGGGGAAGTGTATGAGGAATACAGATGGATGTTTCTTTTGTCATCAACCTGGACATTTTGCTCGAGATTGTCCTAGGAGCAAAGGAAATATAGGTATTCCTCCTAGACCAGCACAAGATGGAAATATAGATCAGAGGCCTAACTAAGGGAGTAATCCTAGGCCTAATCAGGGTGGAAACTTAACGCAAAATCAGAGAGGAAACTTTAAGCCAAACCAAGGACAACGCGCTCCACAGCCAGCCAAGACTTATACACTTCAGCAACAGCAGACAGAGCAAGCTCCAGAAAATTTGGCAGGTATGATTAACATGGTTAATATACATGTGCTCGCTTTATTTGATACTAGAGCTACACACTCTTTCGTTTCAGAAAAGGCTAGTGAAAGATTAAAACTTAAACAAGTAGATGCTACTAATGCCTTAGAAGTTAGCATCCCTTCTGGAAAAACTATTTTAGCTAATAGAATATGCCTGAATTTGGAACTTGAGATTAACAAAAAAAATTCATCACAGATTTATATATAATCGACATGAAGGATTTTGATATAATCTTGGGAATGGATTGGCTAACTGCAACATATGCGACTATACGTTGTCATGAGAGAGAAGTTGTATTCCAGAAGCCAGGAGAACCAGAGGTAATTTTCTTTAGAGCAAGGACGGGTTTGAAGATATCAGTTAGTTCAGCTCTCAAAGCTGTAAAGCTAATGAGAAAAGAAGGTTGCCATGCTTTTCTGGTTAACCTAGTAGGAAAAGAGAATGATGAAGTAACGATAGATCAAGTCCCTATCATCCGAGAATATAAAGATATTTTTCCACAAGACCTACCAGGGCTACTTCCCGATAGGCAAACTGAATTCAACATTGACTTGGAACCAGGAGCAACCTCGATATCTAAGGCACCATATAGAATGACCTCCAATGAGCTGCAAGAGCCAAAGGTACAACTACAAGAGCTATTAGAACTTAGGTTTCATACAACCTAGTGTCTCACCTTGAGGAGGGCCTATTCTCTTTATTAAAAAGAAGGATGGTACATTGCAAATGTGCATTGACTATAGGGAGTTAAATAAGGTGACAATTAAGAATAAATATCCTTTGCCAAGGATAGATGACTTGTTTGACCAATTAAGAGGAGCTAAAGTCTTTTCAAAGATTGATTTACGTTTAGGTTATCATCAATTGAAGATAAGAAAAGAAGATGTGCCTAAGACAGCATTTCGAACACGTTACGGCCACTATGAGTTCTTAGTGATGCCATTTGGGTTGAGTAATGCACCTGCATTGTTCATGGATATGATGAACAGAGTCTTTTATCAATATCTGGATAGCTTTGTTCTTGTTTTTATAGATGATATTCTTATCTATTCCAAAAGTGAGGAACAACACCAAGAACATCTACATATAATATTGGAAACACTGAGGAGGGAGAAATTATATGCCAAATTTAGCAAGTGTGAATTTTGGCTCAGTGAGGTAATGTTCCATGGCCATATTGTGTCATCAGAAGGAATCAAAGTGGATCCTGCTAAGGTTGAAGCAGTAAGTAACTGGAAGTCACCTTCCAGTGCACATGAGATAAGAAGTTTCCTAGGATTGGCAGGTTACTACAGATGATTTATTAAGGGATTTTCTAAATTGTCAAGGCCAATGACTCAATTGTTGAAAAAGAAGGCTAAGTTCATCTGGACTGAGGAATGTGAGAAGAATTTCCAGGAACTTAAGAAAAGACTGACCACATCTCCAGTATTGGTTATACCGGAAGGGAATGAGGGATTTGTTATATTTACCGATGCATCTAAACTAGGGTTAGAGTGTGTGCTAATGCAAGATAGGAGAGTTGTTGCTTATGCATCTCACCAGCTCAGACCACGTGAGTTGAATTATCCCACCCATGACCTAGAGCTCGCAGCTGTGGTGCATGCCTTGAAAATTTGGAGGCATTATTTATACGGTGTCAGATGTGAAATCTACACTGATCATAAGAGTCTTAAATATTTTTTGAACAGAAGGACTTAAACATGAGGCAGAGAAGATGGTTGGAATTAGTTAAGGATTATGATTATAGCATTCTCTACCACCCCGGTAAAGCTAATATTGTGGCAGATGCCCTTAGCTGAAAAACCATAGCAGAGTTGGGTTGTTTCTTAACGCAAGAAGAAAGGTTAATTGAAGAATTTCAAAGACTAGAGTTACAGTTGGTTCGACCACCAGAATCTACCAAAGGACTTACAGTTGCCTTAATAGCTAAACCCAATTTAAGAAAACGAATTGTGGAGCCACAAAGAGGGGATCAATTTTTGGAGAAGATGCGATTGAAAACAAGATCTGAGTATTCAAAGGGATTTGCTGAAGCAAATGACAATGCTCTCATGTACGAGAGAAGAATATGTGTGCCCCATGATGAAGAGTTAAAGATGAAATCATGAGAGAAGCTCATGATACTCCATATACCGCTCACCCTGGAAGTACAAAGATGTATAGAGATTTGAAGAGAAACTTCTGGTGGTGGAATATGAAGAGAGAAGTGGCTTCATATGTTGAACGATGCTTATCTTGTCAGCAAGTAAAGACAGTACATCAACGACCATCAGGGTTATTACAACCACTTGAAATCTCCAAATGGAAATGGGAACATATCAACATGGATTTTGTAGTTGGACTACCAAAGTCAGTGTGAGGAAACACTGCAATATGGGTCGTTGTTGATGGATTGACCAAATCTGCGCACTTTTTACCAGTCAGTATGATACTTGGACTAGATAAGTTGGCACAACTCTATGTAAAAGAAATTGTGCGGTTACATGGAGTACCCGTCTCGATCACCTCTGACCGAGATACAAGATTTACTTCTAGATTCTGGATAAGTCTACAAGATGCCATGGGAATGCAACTAAATTTCAGTGCAACTTTCCATCCCCAGACTGATGGACAATCAGAAAGGACAATACAAATACTAGAGGACATGCTCAGAGGAGTTGTAACTGATAGAGGTGGAAGCTGGAAAAATGTTTTACCCTTAGTAGAGTTCGCCTATAACAACAGTTATCAGACAACTATTGGAATGACACCATATGAGGCTTTGTATGGTCGAAGATGTAGATCACCACTTTACTGGGATGAAGTGGGTGAAAGAAAGATATTGGGCCCTGAGATTGTTCAGAAAACGATCGAAATAATTGATAAAATAAGAATGAGAATGAAGGAGGCCCAAGATAGACAAAAAGCTTATGCCGATAAGCGCCGGAAGGATCTAGATTTTAATGTTGCAGATGAGGTTTTCTCAAAATATCTCCTACTAAAAGAATTGTACATTTTGGTAAAAGAGGGAAATTAAGACCACGGTATATTGGACCCTTTGAAATTCTCGAACGGGTTGGAGAAGTAGCTTATAGACTAGCCTTACCGTCAAGTCTAGCTGAGGTTCATAATGTTTTTCATGTATCAATGTTGAGGAAGTATGATCCTAAACACGTTATAAAGAATGAAGAGATAGCCATGAACCAGGATTTGACCTATGAAGAAAAACCAATAGCTATACTTGACCGAAAGGTACAAGTATTGAGAAATAAACAAATACAACTGGTAAAAGTTCTGTGGAGCAATCATGGAAGCGAGGAAGCTACATGGGAGCTAGAAAACAAGATTAAGGAGCAATACCCTGATTAGCCATTTAGAGGTATTTTAAATTTCAGGATGAAATTTATTTTAAGGGGGTAGAATGTAATACCCCAAACTTTTTAATATAAAAATAATAGCCTATAATTACCTTAAGGGTAAGCTAGAGAAGGAAATAGACCCTTAAAAATTTTATTTTAGAAAAAGTGTGTCGTTGGATGTTAGCAATACCCGGGAAATTCTTATATTTTTATTTAGAGACTCCAGTGTAGTTTAAAACCTAAAAAAAAAACGTAATTATTTATTATTATCACTTCGGGTATAAAAAAATCACGTGTTTGAAATATATATATATATATATATATATATATATATCCAAGCTCTAATAATTATCTAAATAAATACAATTTTATATAATGGCTACCCTACTATATATTATTATATTTCAATTCTATCTATATATATTATTATTTTATTTGGGAACTATTAAATAATATAAGTACATATGTACACTTACGAGAGCATACTAGAAATATATATATATATATATATATATATATATATATATATATAAGATAATTATAATATATTATGTATTATTTGGATAGATAAATAGAAAAAGAAAAAGATAAGGATGATTAAGGATCAAAGTTTAGGATGTCCATTTTAAAATAAATACATGTGTCCTTAGGATAGATGAGCATTAGATGAGTCATTCTTTTATATAATTAATTAATAAGAAAAAAATGAATTAAAAAATGTCAAAAGGAATATATATATATATATATATAGATATCTACGTCTAATTTTCCTCAAATTACATATCTTAACTAAAGCAAAACTAATCCATATACGCAAGGTTTGATCAAATTTCTCATTTTCATTTTCTTTTATTTTTAGTTTAATCCAAGTAGGAATGCAGAATGTGTAATTTGTATACTGATATAAATTTAAAATTTCAAAATTTATATATATAGCGTATGATTATTGTGGTCGTAGACGAGTTGTACCAAATTCATTCATGTTAACCTTGAATTATATATTAGAATTTGGAACCACCACACATTATAATCATGAGAACAATTATCAGGTCTTGATATTAATAATAACAACAATATAAATTGCGTAGCCAATCTAGATACATTAATTTCACATCTCCAAGCACTCGAAGATGGATACAAATTTGGTATATTAAATTAAAGAATTATAATAAAATACTGGATAATGTTTTACTTAATACACATATGATACTGATAGATATTGTTTTACTTAAAATCATATCACTCATATTGAACTTTGAATTTGAAAATATAAGATTAATTAATAATGAAGTTTAGCAGAAAATGGTAAAAGAAAAATTTAGGGATTGAGATTTGAGATTAAGGCCATGTCTCTTTAGCAAAACTAAGCCAATGATGGTTGTTGTAGGCTCAGAAGAGATAGCAGAATTCGAGCAGAACCAACCCAGAGTTTAAAAGCCTTTCTGAGAGATAAATCTTTTATCAGGTGGCTTTTTATTATATATAAATGTATTTCGGGTTATTAAGCCCTGAATTTATAAAATGAATGTGATTGAATATCCAATTCATAACTATATTTGATGTACTCTCCCGACTCATGTAAGTCTTACTACTGTTTTGGTGACGAAACTACAATGGTTCACGATATCGAGCCCTAAGCAAATATGGCAGTGTCCAACCATAAGCAGCCAGGTTGTGTACACGAACCGACTCACCGTAAGCATTCTAGGGGAGAGTGGCGCGCAATGATGGAACTAAAATGATTTAGTATACATGAAATTCACAAATTTTCTGTTTTAAAAGCTTTCCATGATATACTTGAAATATGATTAGATATTCTGTTTTATAAAATGATTGTGAAGGTTTTTCTCAAAAGTACCCACTGAGTGCATTAGTACTCACGTCCCAAATATTTTCAAATATTTTCAGGATGAGCTGCAGGATGGTGGATGGTTGTGCTAAGGCTGAAGGGCTATCTTTTGATGTATATGTTTCTTTTATGGAGTCTAACTGAGAACATGCTTTCTTTTCCGCCTACTCTGATTATTGTTACAGAATGTTCCGTTTTTCCGAATCCCTCTTACTTTCTGCTCCTGACAGACGAAAGCCTGTCATTTATTTACTTTCTTATTCAAATAGGCACAAGCTTGGCTTTATATTGTTTTCCATATCAAGGCAAAAGCCTGACTTTATATTGCTTTCATAACAGGCGAGAGCCTGGCATCTCTTTACTTTATGTATTTGGACAGACATTAGCCTGGCCTTTCTTATATCTAATTTATTAACAGTTAACCTTTGAACCGTTATTATTTACATTGAAGTTTGCCTTGATTATTCTTTCATGAGTTCATCCCAAGAGTTATGGTATCTGGTTTGAGTCATTTTAGACGTTTTAAAAGCGTGGATTGATTCAGTTATAGAGGTTATGCTGCCCAAATTTTTGGGGCACTAACTCTAGTTCTTTGATTGCTTCTGTTCAACAACCCCTTTCCCCTTCCCCCAAGTAACACACCGGTCCCTTGCCCTTCTCTCGGCATCGGAGCATTACAAGATAAAAGATAAATGGAGAAAATTATATATAAGAGCAATACCAAAGAGGAATGAAAAGATTAAAACTCCATATGTATATTTTCGAGGTCACAATATCTAATTAAATAAGCAACTATTTTAAATCCATATTAATACCAAATAAGAAATTGACTTAATTCCATCACAGTATCGATATCAACAGTTTTAAATCCAAAATATTTTTTAACTAATCAAAACACTAACAAAGTTAAATAGAGAGCATAAACTAAAACAACAACAACAACAACAACAACAACAAGAGACATTGCCCACTTGAAAAAACAATTGGGCATAATAGTATTGACAAAAGAGGCCAACCATTTTTGTATCAATGGTTTTCAACAAATTATCAGGCATCAGACATTCAATAAATTTAACGGCCATAATGTCACAATCATTCCCATTTTCCTATTGTGAGGGGTGTTCATACCTTTTCGAATCCCAATTATCTTTTTAATTTGAATGTGAATTTCTTACAGCTCCATTATGTTTACTTGTTCACACAACCCTGCCAAGAAAGCTCAAATAATTTTCAAATGTGCAATTATAACCCATTTATTGTTGGGATACATGAAATCGTAGACTTTGACACTATGTTCCTCAAATGAGATATCATATGCTACCCAGTGGCATTTCAACGCATGAGCCACACCATAAACTTTGTCAACTATGTGCCAAGCCTTTCCCCTACTTAGGCAGAGCACCGTGCACATACTTTAACAATAACGTTGATGCACTTTAGAAATTCTTCTGCCCGAGTGTTGACTGTAAACACAATATAATAATACTTGAAATACTTACATTGGGAGAACATAATCAATATAATACATATTTGTTGAACTTACCCAACACAAGCTTTCTAATATGATCCATCCGGATAGAAATGATGAAGGAGTTTCTAACCTCTTCAGAATCAACATGTTTAGCAAACACATTCACATTCTAACACGAACTCAGCAGACAAATGATATAGTCAAATGCATAAATGGATCTTAATTTTTTAGCAGACAAAGGTTTGTAATATTTGGTTTTCAATTATTTGTAGGCTTGGTGTTATCAAAAGAATGTTAAACTAATTATGTTTAGTTATTGCAACTATTATAGTGTGATGAATAAAATTTGTAAATATCACTATATCTAATGAGTTTTCAGCTTCTCCACATAAAAAAATGACATGATGCATAATTCCTTAAATGATGTTTCTACTTTATCAGTATAAATTAAACTTTTTTAGATTGCAATAGTTCCGAATTGTAGCATTTTGGAAAATAAAAATAATATCATTAACTATCATATAGTCGAAGGTAAAAAAAAAAAGAAAATAATGAGAGTTAAAGTACATGTACCATGTTTGAGAGCTAACTCTGTTTGATTCAACAGTTATCAAAACCAATATATATACATACGATTTATGCATTTTATAGGTATGCATATCTCCACTCGGCTACACAAAATTAATTTGACACTTAAAGTATCACGTCATAAATCTAGTAATATTACAATTTACCTAATAATTTACGAATGCAATAAAAGATATTACATCTTCGACCAACGAGCAACATCATACCATTCTTTAAACTTTTCAATAAATTTAGCATTATATTTCTTTATAGGATCAATCTTATCCTTCAAAACCCAAAAAACAAGCATCATGTTAGTCTTCTGATTTCATCGTGTACATGGATTGGTGTATGGCGAAATGATTGACTTTCTAGGTTGCCTCTCGTGTTTGGGAAGTATAAGAATGTTATCATATTATTTGTAGAACTTTCTTTCTTTGACTTCTAATCATAATGCATGGCAGTATGGATAATCTCCTCTTCTACGATAGTGTTGAAAATCTCTTTATCTGACTTTTCTGAGGTAGTATCGATAATTTCCTCATCTAAGGTCAATGTCTGATTTGCAATCGGTGATGATTGAGACTCTACGGGTAATGACACTAACTACAAGACATCATCATGGGTAATGGCACCGAATGAGATATATTTTAAATGAAACACATCCACAAATTGGCTAACTTTTGTTTGTTGATAATCGAGTTTCAACATCACCAACTTCTCAAGCTTCTTCAACCTGCATAAAACATCTCCATCTCTCTCTGCACTTGGATGAGTATCTCGTCTGCGTATACTTAACAGCAACTATTCAAGCTGAGATATTCTTAGCATCACTTGATCTTCAAATTTTGTTTGGCCGTGTGATGAAAAATACTTGAAGTTACATAAACTGTGTAGACATGTTCAATATCATGTACATGTACATTATTGCGAACATGCAAGGTCAGAATATATAAACTGAAAGCAAGTAAATGGCACGAGGTTGATAACTTTGTTCGATCAACTGATCTACGTCAGGAGAACTTCACAAGTCCGTAAGAAATAATTCACTACTCCGTTGTATAGTTACAAAGGCTATTACATGATGACCTCCAGTCACTCGACCCCTTTCCTACCCACTACAACTTCTTTTGTTGAACTAAATTGTGAGCTCCCCTCACAACCTAGAATCCCTCTAGTTCCCATAGAAAATCTCTCCCGAGACTCCTTTAAAGGTGTGTATGAATTAAGCTTCAAACACAGACTAGACACACAATGATCACAAGGATCAAACCTCATCTACCCGAATACTATATGCTTCAAAGATGAAGTCTTTTAGATTCTCTACCCTTTGTGTATTCATAAAACTCTCATCCTCTAAACTAGTCTGATTCCCAGGTTATTTATAAACAAAAGATATAACCTTAATAAGGTAATCAGAAGTTCTAATCTGACTTTGAATTCAATAAGGAAACGTTCTTCAATAAATTCGGACAACTCTAGTTTAGATTCCTTTCTTGAATAGAACTCCTGCTTTCCTTCTTTGATCTTCATCACGAACAAGGCAACTTCTATTCTGAAACGTCCATCTTGAATTTGCAGCTTCAACTCTTTGAATCTTAGCATGGCATGTCTCTTGAAACTCTCTGGACAACCATGTACATGATCATGTTCATGAACATGATTAAGTACATGTCTTGATCTTCAATCAGATTGACAACCGAATGTTCACAGTAGTGTCTAGAACATGGTCTTCAATCATGAATAACCAAAACCTTTTGTATTCTTTGATATTGCTATATAGATCATGACAATCTCGAACACTTGAGTGCAGATGGCACTAACAATACAAAAATTATAATCTTGTTATAATGTGAGTAGTACAAAGACATTCATTACATGGATGGTTTCTTGTGTTTGCATTGGTAGCACTATCTCATCCATTCTTACTTGGACCCCAACTTGTTTCATGGTAGGATTACTTTTGAGTGTTTGACTACAACACACACCTTTTGTTGGAAATTGCTTTGGAGCCAACAAACTTCTCATAATCGATTTGTCTCTTAGCTCGTAAATACCCTGCTCGTAATGAAGTATTGTCGACACTACCAACAACACCATTAACAACACTATTGACAACATTATCAACAACACCATATAATGAAAAATGTGAAGAGGCAACCTCAAACGCTTGAACCTTTTTGTCTAAGAGGTTTAACATTCATTGTCAGTTTATATATTAGTGAAAATTTAACTTTAAAATGGTAAAAATATATTTTTTTTAAAAAGTACGAACAACTTTGTGGTCAATTCTAGTACGAAAGAATTTCTTCAACTCATCAAATGTTGTTACACGAGGTACATACCAACACAACACTCTGGGCACCACACTAGCGTAGTCCTTAACGAGGGAGGCTAGCCTAATTCTGAGAAATTCTCAACCACCCAAACCTGAAGAGCATAACAAAAAATAAATTTAAGATTGATAGAAAAATAATAACTAATTAATTGGTTGGGCCTTATAAAGCATGGGGCATACGGTTAAAAATAATTCAAGCTTAATTATCCCACCGCGCCACCGCCATCGCCGCACATAAACTTTTAGAAAATTCAGCAAAAACATATGAGGTAATTACCTCACTGTTAACATTCAGTAAAAGTCTCGCACAAGCTAAGCGACGAAGCTGTTGGCGAGTCTGCAACCCACAATCTTCACAAGTCTCGTACAATCTGTTCAAAATAGATTATGTAATTAAGTTCAACTATTCAAGTCACTTTTAGGTTTTTATGTATTTTTGTTATGGGTTTTAAGTTTTTAAAATCAAAATTTTTAGCTGGTTTTGTGCTACAATTTTGTTTCTGCAATCGAGGTAGACATTGATTTTTTTTAAAAAATTAAAGTCAAAATGTTATATATTTCTTTTGGAGATTGTCAAATTTGAATAAAAGCTAATGTCATCGTCATATTTTTCCTCTATTTGTTAAGTATTAAATATGCGTACAATATTTTCGATGAAAGATTTGTTCTCTATCTTATTTTCTTTTTGATTAAATGTGAATCATGGCATGATAGATTGATAGTGTTATTAGAATCTTTTTGTAAACTAGCTTGCTAAATGTAATAACAACAAAGGTAAAGATTCTAAAACGTTTTGCTAATCTTTCCTATAGGGAAATGACATTCTGATTTATGGAATTTAGTTTTATAATGATCAAAAGTTTAATTAAAAGAGTTATTCATTATATTATTTAATTAGCACAATGTATGTTACTTATTTGTTGTTATATGTAATATGTTGCTGCTAAGAGATTTAGTTATTCATGTTATATACTGATTGTAATCTGTAATAAGATCTCTTATATATATTTCATAATTTTCAGATGTCTCTTCAAGATACATTAGCGTCGGTTGATGAATCAATGACTGTGCCCATCACTAGCATAAATGAAGATATTCTCGAACTTGATCGTGGAAATGAGGAGAATGCCCCTTATTAGAAAAAGAAAAGAAAAAAAATTTCAAGTGTATGGCAGGACTTTAAAGAGGTAACTCTTACCAATGGGGATGTGAAAGCATAGTGCATTCATTGCAAGCAACAACTCAAAATGAACAAAAGTGGTTCTACATCACATTTGATAAAGCATAGTGAAATTTGCGTTCCTAGGAAGGCCAATCAAACTACTAAAGGTCAGCAAACTCTTATTGTCACCAATACAATTTCTCAATTAGAATCAGTAGCTTCTGTCCAAAATTTCAAGCATGATCAAGCTAGGGCTAGGGAAGTCTTATCTCATATGCTTATTGTGCATAAGTTGCCTTATTATTTTCGAATATAAGTTGTTCAACTTGTTGATGAGAACTATCACTCCTCATTATGAGAAAATAAGTTGTGCCGCAACTAGAAATGATTGCATGACTTCTTTTGAGTTAGAGAAGAAAACGATGATGCTAGAATTGAAGGGAGTGAAGAGAATGAGTGTGACTACTGACCTATGGAAGTCGGATCAGAATATTTCATATATGGTTATCACATGTCATTATGTAGACTCTTCGTGGAATTTACAGAAACAACGCACTTTGGACTTTTGTGCTATTTCCACCACCACACACTGGATTAGCTATTTGTGATATGCTGAACAAAAGCTTGGTTGAATGGGGAATTGAGAAAAAGGTTTGGATAATCACTGTAGATAATGTTTCGAATAATGATTTGGCTATTCAGACTTTAAAAGACAATCTGTCATATAATCAAGGTCTTCATCTCAATGGAAAAATCTTTCACGTGAGATGTAGTGCACATATTCTCAATATTTTGGTACAACATAGGTTATCAGCTATTCAAGATATAATTTCAAAGGTGTGTGAAAGTGTGAAACATGTTATATCTTCAGAGATGCGTACAGTTTAGTGAAATTGTAAAGCAATTAAAGTTATCTTTTAAGAAGTTTGTGTTGGATTGTTGCACGAGATGGAATGCAACATATTATATGTTGTCAGCTACATTGGAGTTCAAGGATATTTTTCCAAGATATCAACAAAGAGATGTTTCGTATACTTCATTGCCGAGTGAAGAAGAATGGAGGAAAGTTCAAGTGATATGTAAGTTTCTTGGAGAATTCGAAGAACTTACTAAGCTCATTTCAGGTAAGGAAAATTTACTTTATATTTGAAATTGATATTATCTTGTTTTCTCAAATTTCATTAATACGATCTTATTTCAAATATGTTCTGAGTATCCTACTGCCAATCTGTTCTTACCAGAGCTTGTTCTCGTCAAGAACTTGTTGAAAGAAAAGTCACAAGAGACTTTTATGCAAGAAATGTTAAAACTAATGGATTTGAGGTTTGAAAAATATTGAGGATCTAACAACTTGTTTCTTTATCTTGCTGCTATTTTAGATCTAAGGAATAAGATAAAGGTGATAAAATGGTGTGCTAAGAATACTTGTTCTGAAATTGACAGGGTTGTGTTTGTGACCACAATTCTTGAGATACTGCGTACTCTTTATAGTGAGTATGTTGAGGATCACAAAAACAATTGTGGTGAAAATTTGAGTGAAACTCATATAGAAGAATGTTCGACAAGTGTATCAACAGGGAGTCAATCAAAGTCTAGAGCATTACTTGAAAGCTACATGTCAGATGATGAGTGTGTCACCGATAACTCTGAGTTAGATTTGTATATGGAGGAACCCGTTGTGAAATAGAAAGAGCTTATTTTATTTGATGCAATTGCATGGTGGAAGATGAATAACTTAAAGTATGGGATCCTATCAAGAATGGATTGTGATGTGCTATATGTTCCAATAACCACTGTTGCTTCGGAATCGGCTTTTAGTGCTGGTGGTAGAGTTATCGATCCACATCGTGCTTCTTTGGGGCTGAATACTGTGCAAATGCTACTTTGTGCAGGGGATTGGTTGTGAGCTCGTTATGGGATCAAGGAAAAAGTTAGAGTAAGTATAATCATTTTTGTTTCATTTATCTTTTTTCAATAATTGTGTTTATTATGTTTAATTATATTTATGTATTTCTGTATTATAGGATAAAGATAGCATTAAGGAGATTACTTTGACTTGAAAATTTTATCAAGATGAGAAGGTAAATTTTGTATTCCTCTAATTTTATATATTAGCTACGTTGATTTAAACTAATTTATTTCCACTAATTTGTATTTATTTTTAAATTATGTAGGTGCATGGAAATCAAGAACTTATATTGATCTTGATTGTTTTGTTGTTTTTTCCTATTAAACTTTCGAACATGGAGATGGTTATAAACTATCGAACTTTTGTCTAATTTTTTCGAACTTCTTATCGAACTTTTGTTGAATATTTATCGAATTTTATCAATATGAGGTGTATCGAATTATTTGTCGAACTTGTTCATGAATTTGTTGTTGAACTTTAATCGAATAGTTTGTTGAATTTATTATCAAATCGAACTCGAATCGAATTCGACCATAAATTTTTTTTATCGAACTCGAATTCATATCCCATTTCGAAGTTCGAGTCGAATGCGAACTCGAATTCGAGCTTGAAATTTCTAAACGAATTCGAATTCGAACTTGATGATATTCTCTTCGATTCGGTTCGTTTACAACCCTAATTATGAGTCTAATTAAAAAGGACATCACATATATGAATCAAATTGTATTTATAAATGCATTTCTTTAAAATTAACAATCATTTGTATGATGGCATTCAAAAATATTTTTATAACCCCAAAAGTGTTTGACACACAAATATGACCTGTAAGAAGAAAAAATAATCATAAGTATTTTGTTTAATTATTAAATAATTAAAATAATTTTATATGATTTTAATAGTCTACCTTGAAAATTCCTCATAAGGCATAACTACAACACAATTATGATTGGATGTAATGATTTTTTCTTGAAAATGTTAACTAACGTAACAACAACTTCAACCCATAATGTAGCATATAGTTGACTTTTACTAAAAAGAATATGAAATAAAAGTTAATTACAGATTGAAAAGAACCATTGAAATATTGACGATATAAATATACATGAGATCGCTTATAATAACATTAACCAACTTCGTATTTCACCTATTCAATATTTTTTTCTTGAGGCTCATTATGAGATTCTACATTAACGATTATATCTGTTATTTGAAAAAAAAATACGACCAGTATATGAGATTAAAAGTTGTAATAAGAATTTAATTAGAAGGTTATGATAATTTAATTACCGAATAAAACATTATCATCAAAGTGTTTCTTCATCTTCCAGTGTCATGAAATCACGGAACAAATATATAAACGTAGGGAAAGAAGAAACCTTCAACAAAATTACTTTAGTTTTCAAGAATGAAGTGAACTTTTTTTATAGGTTAAATAGGTTTATTAGTAAAGCCATAACTATGTAGGTTTTATATTGAACCTTGTTTAGTTCGACATTAAGAAACTGAATGACATACACCTTTCATTCGATGGATTGTTTGACTGACCAAACAAGTCATATTGATGTGATTCCGTCATGCTCAAGAACATGAAAGAATATCAGAAAATGCAGACTTAAGAACGGAACACACGACGACTATGTAAGGGTTCAAATAATACCGGGACTCAATATAAAACACGAAATAGCGGAAGACTTGAACTGAAAAGACTCGAAATATGGCTGGACTAGGACTCAATTAATTAGACTCAAATAAAACAAAGGTGAAATAAGACACTTACAGTATAAATGTTATTCGCGAGCTAAATAACACGTATAGGCGAAACTGACTTGAATGACTTCAAACACAGGTGAAACTCGATCTGGACTTTGATGAATGTTGTAGGAGGTGTACGACTTGTGTAGGATGGATGACGTCGATGATGTAACACGGACGGTGGCTGAATTGAAGTGAATCATAACCCGATAGTTGCCTTGCGATCTCGAACGTACCACGAGGCCAAAATCTCTAAGCCGCTCTTCGATATTAGTGAGTACCCGTTAATCCCTTGAGTGAATTAAGGAATACCCTTGAATAAGACTTAAAGATGCTATCCTCTAAGAATGATGATTTATGACTAAATCAACAAAAGTGTTTGTTTGATCAATCTAAGGATCGTGAGACAATTGAGAAAATCATTATTTATTTCATGCAACGTCTAAAGAAAATAAAATATATGGATCCCTTATTTATAGGGCATAATGGATGAAAATAATAGCCTAAAATAAATAAAATTGGACTAGGAAACTACCTAAACTAGAATTCTAACTAGGAAAGAAGTTCCCATAATTAAAACTCTAATTACCTAGCTAAAAACACCTTCTAGAAAATCCCTATTAAAAATACACGAAAATTACATAAATAAAATAATAAAACTGATCTAAAATATATAAATACTATAGTCTAAAATGATACTATAGTCTAATAAAATCAGCCCCTTAATTAAATTACTAAGGATCGAAAACTCCATGCACACGCACACATGCGCAACTCGACAAGTTGAACATCCATGCATGAGTTCTATCTTCACGCATTGCTCTTCAAATCTTGACCTCCAATCTTTAATCTTGAACAACATGACACTCTTCGAACCTTTCAGTGGCATTCTTGGATTTGATTTGTTGATGCTTATCGTGCTCGTATCACATATATACACTAACCTTCATAGTCATGAGACACAAGTTCTAAACCTAGTAATTGCGCGATTTTTTCATACAACTGAGATGGGTATATGCGGACAACACAAAGCTTTAAGGCAGATCGACTTTAAAAGAGCCATAATTTTTACATTATGAATCAAACTATAGAAATGGGTCATGTGCAATTGCGAATACTATTTTTTTGAAGCAATTCAATTGTCCATTAGGCTTTCTTATAGTATTTAATTAAGCCCAATAACCTAATTAAATCCCTCTTCAACTCCTCTTGTTCGTATTTAACTATTTTACTTCAAATATATAATGAAATCACAACTATTACTGCAAAACTAACAAACACATCAAAAACTCCAAATGATAAATAATATAAGCACAAAAGATATATAAAATACACAACTTTATATAATAAACATCATCAATTCATATCCCAAAATTGTGTAAAATACACAGTTATCACCGACAACATCATTAACAACACCATCTAATGAAAAATGTGAGGAAATAATCTCGAATATTTGCATCTCTTTATCCAAGAGGTTTAACATTTGCTGTCATTTTATATATCAATGAAAATTTAACTTTAAAATGGTGAAACATAAAATTTAAAATAAATAAATAAATAAGTACGAACCACTTTGAGGTCAATCCTAGTATGAAAGAATTTCTTCAACTTATCAAATCTTGTTACACGAGGTACATACCAACGCAACACTCTAGGCACCACACTCTCGTAGTCCTTAACACGGGAGACTGGCCTAGTTAATTATGAGAAAGCCTCAACTGCCCACACCTTGAAGAGCATAACCAAAAATGAATTTAAGATTGATAGAAAATAATAACTAATTTATTGGTTGAGACTTATAAAGCACGAGGCATGCAGTTAAAAATAATTCAAACTTAATTATGAATCTAATTAAAAATGGATAACACGTATAGAAATCAAATTATATTTATAATTTCATTTCTTTAAAATCAACAATCACTTGTATGTTAGCATTCAAAAATATTTTTGTCAACCCAAAAGTGTTCGACACACTAATCTGCAAGAAGAAAAAACTAATCATAATTATTTTATTTAATTATTAAATAATTAAAATAATTTTATACATGTTTTAATAGTCTATCCTGAAAAATCCACTACCGCATAACTACAACACACTGATTATTGGATGTGATGATTTTTCTTGAAAACATTAACTAATGTAGCAACATCTTCACCCCATAATGTAGCATCTGGTGGAATTCCACTAAAAAGAATATATATATATAATATATGAAAGTTAATTAGAAATTTAAAAACAACATTGGATTATTGACGATATAAATATACATGAGATTGCTTATAATAACATCAGCCAACTTCTTATTTCGCCTCTTCAACATTTTTTAGTATCATATGAGATTCTACTTTACAGATTATGTCTGTTATTT
This sequence comes from Perilla frutescens, assembly GCA_026008535.1. NCBI lineage: Eukaryota > Viridiplantae > Streptophyta > Magnoliopsida > Lamiales > Lamiaceae > Perilla > Perilla frutescens. The sequence continues at coordinate 41,018,005 of BRKX01000012.1, forward strand.
GAAAAAAAAAATACAATCACTATATGAAATTAAAAACAATAGTAAGAATTTAATTAGAAGATTATGAAAATTTAATTACCAAATAAAACATTATCATCAAAGTGTTTCTAAATCTTTCAATGTCGTGAAATCACAGAATAAACGTAGAAAGGGAAGAATTCTTCAACAAAATCACTTTAGTTTTGAAGGAAGAAGTGAACTTTTTTTTATGGGTAAAATAGTTTTATTAGTAAAGCCATAACTATGTAGGTTTTATATTGAACCTTATTTGGTTCAACATTAAAAAACTGAATGACATACACCTTTTATTTGATGAATTTTTTGACTGACCAAACGAGTCATATATATGCTAACCTTCATGGTCATGAGACACAAGTTCTAAACCTAGTGATTGCGCGGTTTTTTCCTACAATGGAGATGGGTACATGCAGACAACAAGACTCTTTAAGGCAAGTCAGCTTTGAAAGAGCCATAATTTTTTACATTATGAACCAAACTATAGAAATGGGTCATGTGCAATAGAGAGTACTATTTTTTAGAAGTAATTCGATTTTCAATTGTTTGTGGGATAATCACAATACTTTAATCTTAATATATAGATTAATCTTTATAGGCAATCAAATGTCTTCTTAGAATCAATTTTTCCCCCCATAGATTTCAGATGATGTGGGTACATCAACAAAGAGGGTAAATGAAAGATCCGTCATATATAAGAAAATACTTCTTTGACCCAAAGATGATACCTATTTTCTTAAATCTATAACTCGGCATTATTTTCGACTCATCTTCATGGTTCACGTGCAACATAAGGTGATGCATCATCTACCCTTGAAATTTCATAGGGTGGAGACCCAAAAAGCACCCAAAATAGCTATTTTCAAATTCATGTAATATGTATGTATGAGGATTATCTTTTACCATCTTCTTCACATAACGTCCTAACACGGATGTACCTGAAAGAGTGTGATGTTAATCTCAAAGTCTATTTCAACTATATATGTGGAAACATTTACAAGATGTAACCACTTCAATTTTCAATTTTGTTCATAAAACAACAGCTTACACACAACAAGCACGATTATTGGGCTTTGACAAAAATACATACTATTATTATTTAGAGCAACAAATGTAAATTATTAATTACGATTATTGTCAAAAATCCCAAAAACTTGTTAGTTTTCCTTGAGAGAAAGTTGATGCAAATGGGAGGTTTGATTCGTACCAAAGCATATATAGAAGAACTATGAAATGGAATTGAAATAAATTATCATATTTTCATTAATTTGTTTTCCAATCAGGATTTTTATGCTGCGAAAAATCTATGACATAAACTATTACAACATGCATTTCAATATTCCCTATTTTCTTGTGTTAATTAACTTAGACATAAAAATAAATATGTTTCATGGGTATATTATTTATTAAAATAGAAACAAACATTTGATTTCAAGATAATCATAATCTCTGAAATTTTCCATCACCTAAACTTATGGAGTTTCTTGAACAATCACAATTAATAATTTCTAATCAAGTCCATTATGTCCATGTCTCTCTCTAAACATATGGAGTTTCTTGAACAATCACAATTAATAATTTCTAATTAAGTCCATTATGTCCACGTCTCTCTCTCTCCCTCTCTCTCTCTCTCTCTCTCGAACAAATGTTGCGTCGCATAGCGGCAAACATCAATGGTAGCGGCCTTTCATGGCTTTATTTCTGACTTTCAGGACTGTAATTTAAGGAAATCTCTACATGGCTGTGTTCCAGACCTCATGGTTAACTGATATGCATTTATTAATAAATAAGTGAACCGCAAGTACACAATGTTATTTTAATACGTAGGTAAGCAAGAGTATCGTATGATCTTATCCCACAAAGAAAGTTATTCCTTTGTTCTCAAACACGAGCACCTTACTAATATCCAGACACTTAATAAGCAGATAGAATGTAAATAAATAAATGACACAAATAAAATGCAGAAAATAAAATAACTGAACTTATTAATTAAAGGAAACCTAGGCTTTATGGAAACTGGATTATTATTTCATTTATCAACATTCATTAATTCTTGCAACCCGGCCCTTGTCTTTAATCTATCAATGATAGAGAATCACTAGTTTGTTATCAGGTTGCTTTTAAAGGCATAAACCATAGCATAGATATAATGAGCATGCACTTCACTGTGGTCGGTTCTTCACACATGTCATCACTCCCAATCTAGCACTTGAAGATTTATTCAACCATATACAATACTTGTTCACTTGGTCAGTCCTTCCAAGCACACAACCTGATTTCTACCTTTTTATCACTAATTCTTCTTTGATCAGTACTTCAAATTAATGACTAACATGCATAAATGGTGATCAAGCATCCATATAAGATATAAATAAGCTCATAGAAATCAAGCCCCGAGAGATAACATGAAGAAATTAATCAAATCATATTATAAAATCCATAGTATCCAATCCCTAAAACCTAGCTATGAAATTAGCTAGACATAATTAAATAAGCAATAAAAACTAGAGTATAAGTGTTCATGACAAAATAAACAATAGAACCGAATAACACAGGGAAATTCAGTTGTCTTGTCTCTTTTGCAGCAGCACTCCGTCTCTAGCAACCTTGTCACCTCCCCTCGAATAGATGGTAAGTCTTCGTCTTCTCCTCCTCTCTCTTGGTGTATTCTAAGTGTATTTTATGATATGGGGCGTTTCTCACAACATATGAGGCGTGTATAAAAGTGTGAGCTTTTATATCTAGGTTTAAAACCCTGAATTGGAGATAAAAAAATCACATTTCCGCGGACCCGTACACATAGGTCGACCCACGAATTTCAGTTGATCCAGAGGCTTGTTTTTACACAGGGTCGACCTAGGCGAGCTCGGTCGGGTCGACCTTGGCCTTCACAAATTGCACTAGCTTGGGTCGACCGACACTTTCCGGGTTGATCCAAGTGTATTTTGCACTAGGCTTCGAATTTTTTCAAATTTTAATTATTTAATCCCGTCCATTAGGCTTTAATTGAGTATTTATTTGGAATTCAACTAAGATTGAGACTTTACTTGTTCTTATAGAGAATCTCTAAGACCATAATTAACTAGCCCAAATTAATTTGGGTTATAATTTCATGAAATTTCTTACTATATAATAAATTTAATTACTATATTTTTCGAGTTGTTACAGATCTCTTTCTTCGATAGACCAATCTGATGCTCTATGTGGTTAGAAGATTAAAAAAAATTGTTGTAGGTGGAGGTGGCGGAGTTGGAAGAAGCATCGTTGAATTGAAAAGAGAAGAAAAATCTTCCATTCCCCAGTTTAATTGAATTAAAGAATAGAGAAGTTGCGGCAGATGTGGAGACGGTGTTGGAGTAGGAATAGAGGTGCTTGAATTCTCGTCGATGACGGGTCGCCAGAGAAGGATGGCTCGACAGGTTGACTGTAACATCCCACTTCTACGTGATTTAATTATTTAATTACTTTAAATTTATTTGATAATGCTCGATAAAATTAATGAACTTGAGGGAGTCCAACATTGCGCCCCTAAATACAAACTTGGTTTGGTTAATTGGAATTTAAGGCACTAAGTGCATGAATTATTTTAGTCGGTAATTTTCATACGTGAGTATACATATGAAATACACACACTAATACTAACCATGACAATAATATCTTAAAATATAAAATAAAAGGAATTTTAAATATTATATATATATATATATACACACACACACACAAATAGATAGATATGAATGTGTGTGTGTGTGTTACAATCTTTTAACCACTGATCTTCTCACCTATGTCTTTAGGATAAAACTTTTAGTGATGACTAATAAATAAAATTGGGATAGGTGTCCCCAAATTGGAGTTGTAAATACTCATCCAAATGCTAGAAACTTCCAATCTCTCTTTTGTGATCTCTCTCTTCTCCTCTCTCTAACTTCTTGAAAAAAAAAACGTAAGCTCTCTCTCTTATATGCACACAAGCACTCAATCTCTCTCACTCTTCATCTCTCTCTCTCTCTCTCTCATTCCTTTATATCCCCAAGTTCAAGTAAAAGAAAGCTCCACACACATACACCTACTCATCTCTCTCATGATCTCTACTCCAAGCAAGGTAATCATCTATTCATATTTTTCTTCTTGTTTATTGATGTTCTAGGTGTGGATAGATGATGAATTATGCTGGAAATTATTTTGAAAAATTGAAAGATTTCTTCTTCTATTATTTTTGAATTTTGGGACAGCACGTCACCCTTCTTAATTAAAAATACCTGATTCTATTGAGCTATTTCTGGACCCCCACACCATGACACAATTGTAGGTTATCGTCTTAGCTTTCATTTGAAACTTGAATCGGGCTAATATGAATTTTGTAGACGAAGTTACGATCATTTTATCGAAGCTTGGCAGTTTTCTGAACTGTTTCTGTTCACCTAACTAATTCGACATTTTCGACCCTTTAACAATGAAATCTGAAAATTCTTATTTCATGAACAGTTTTAGATAAATGTCTTGGGGTTTTGCAAAACTTGGAATTTCTTTATTTAGAGTTTTAGTTTGTAAGATATGATTTATTTAGTAAAACTGCTGCATAGGGGAGTGTAACTCGCAAGAAGAAGTTTTGAATTTGTGTTTTTTTGGAAATTTTGGTAGGAGCTGGTTTACAGAGGTGGCTTTCTTTCAAGAATATGATGGAGAAGGTCTACTTGAAGAATAAGCTATTTTCAACTAAGAACATATAAATTTTTTCATAAATTATTTAATTAGTCCATAACTTATTTCAAATTCAAAATATGCCTAGAAACTTTTCAAAAGTTAGAATCTTGGTCTATAAATCAGATTTTCAGATTTAATAAAATTAGAAATGACTCAAATTATTTAATTAATTAAGATTATTTTGATTCTAGGTGCGGCACAATTAGGACCCTCGTCCACTCTGTGAATTTTTCCGACTTGGTTACTACGTGCTCTCTTTTATCAGGTGGGTAAAATTATTATTTTTGAAATAAAAGTATATGATATATGCTTTTTGAGACAGAAATGTTTTTAATCCAACTTGAATTATCGGGATGGAATTTGGATAAGAATTGCGTTTCGTACGCACCAGAATAGTGTAATGCACGTACCGAGAGCATGGCTTACACAGCAGAGAGAATATGTCCTGTGCACAGTTCAAGATGTATTCTAGATCAGAAGAAGAGTACCCTAAATCCATTATTCCTGCGATTTATTTCAGTTGGATAAACAGAAAAAAATACCCACATTTCCCCACCACTGAGTACGTTTTAAGAGTGCTCACCCCACGTTTTTAAATATTTTCAGGTCAATGAGCTTGGAGCTGCGTGAAGGAAATGGGGGTCGACTTTCTTTAGATGTTTTGGTTATTTAACTTAAACTCTTAGACTTGCTGCTTAAAATAAATTATTTTACGCTTGATATTTTGTATTTGTTTAGTATTTTTGGACTAACTTAAACTAGTAGTTGAATATTATGGTTTTATCAATATTTCGAGTATGAACTTTATATTTTAGAACTTATGAGTTACTTTTTGAAATGAAATGGAGTGAGCATATTAGAATTTATGAAATGTAGATATTTTGATATAAGTATATATATATATATATATTTATATATTTGAAAAATATATATTGTGCTCTATTTTCTTACTTGAGATTTCTAGCGTGATTATTTTAGAAACGAAAAAAAATACTCGAATTGTTATTATTGTTAATCAATTTCTGTTTTAAAGAATAGAAAGAGTCACATTTTAAATTATAGAATTTTGAGTGTTACATTGACGGAGAAGAAGAACACATGTTTTTCTTCTTTTTTTATTTTTTAATTAATTTTTACCTTCAAGTGGTAACCGGGTTAAGTTTAAAAGTTCAATGAGCTAATTAAGTTGAGTTTGAAATTTCAAAGGGTTAACCGAGACTAAATTTAGTTTAAGGATCAAGATGCTCCTTAAAAAATAGTTCAGACCAAATTAGACCTTAACCCTATATATAAATAGTATCCAAAAATATTTCTTATTTTATTTTCTTAAGGTAAATAAATACGACAATTTACTTCTTTTGGGATGAATTGGGAAAGGCTACTGGAACCACATAAAATTTAAGACGTTATTTTAATACAAATAATTTAATTCTCTTAAAAAATAAAAATAATTTAGTTATACCATCAAATATAAAAATAGAAAGAAAAAATATCAAAAGGGTAAAATTAAAAGTAAATTAAACTAATCATTCGTTTTCCATTGAATTAATATGAATTTTCTATTTGGCAACTAAAATTTGCCACAAACCTAATCATAATACCAATATGACACATATTTGGCTTGAGGTGGATTCGACATTGGTAGCTAGTATTTTTACAAGAAAGATTGCTTAATTCCATGGAGAGTAAAGGCAAGACTGTTGAGAGTTTTCAATTTTCTTCAGGGAGTTCACTTTAGGATCTCACATATTTAATTATCGTGAAGGGAATCAGGTGGCGGATAAATTGACAAATAATAATCTTGAAGTGGGCTGGTGGAAGTATGCCATACCGGAGATAAAGAAGACGGTGGAGATGGATTTTTTCAGCAGAGGGTATTTCAGGCTCGGGGATAATGACTAATTTAATTATTTTTGTGGGGATTTTAGATTTCATTTTAATTTGATGTTTTTGGTTTTTTTTAACTCATCGTTTGTTTTAATGAATTTTTTTTGGGTTGTAATACTTTTTTCATTCTTTTAGTAGTTTTAATAAGATTCATTTCATATTATTATACCAATCATTCAGTACCCCAAGTCGCCGTAATAGTTAAAAAAATAGATCTAATTCGTGACAAAAAAAAACAAATTAAAACGTGTTACATCAATAAAAAAAATCTAAAAAAATAACAACATGAATAATGAATTAATAGCATTCTCAGATTAAACACGAGTAAACATTACACAATAAAATCCTATATCATTCAATTACAAAATATACTACATCAAATTATAAATACATTACATCTGTTCCTAATTTTCAAAAAAAAAGAAAAGAAAAAATTGACATCAAAAGAGCTCACACAATTTGATTTCATTTATATTGATTTGGATGTACAAAGTAATTATACAATTCTAAAATTTGTGGTGTTCCACATCCTTTTATGTTTCTCTATTTTTGACGCCGCATTGGAGCCTCATTTTTTTAGATTACCTCAAACTTACACTGAAAATTAGCCTTATTTTTCTAGATTACCTTCATACTACACTGATAATTTTGAATTTATGATTCATCTTGCTTGTCCAATTAGATGTTTTGTCATTTGAATCATCTTTACCTTGGACTATATATCATTTCTTGAATCATAAGAAAAATATGGGAGGAAAACAGAAAAATATCAACAACAATAATTATATGCTATATGTAATATTGTAATACGAAAAAAGGGACAAACTCTTAAAACTTTTTCACAGAGATAGATATAAAAGAAGAATAAAATATTTAAATGACAAACATATTCCTATTCATTGAGGAAAAATGGCTTCCATATTCATGATTTTACCAATCTATACTATATATATATATATTTATATTTATATTTCAAGATGATATAGTAAATTTGACTGAATTAGCTAGGGATTCCCTAATTTCGTGAAAGAGCACTTAATGAGATAAATTAGGGAATCCCGAATTCTTTTAATATTTCGTGGAAGGGACGGTGAATTGGTGATCTTACAGGATTCCTTAGGTTTAGATTTAAATAATTGAATTAACCATTTAATTGAATACATTAATTAATTAATTTAATGTAATATTTAATTAATTAATTTCATGATGGATAGTTTTGGTGGGAAAATAAATTATATTTTTATGCTACACTATCCTAATTTTAAATATTCCAGGATGAAATGTTTTCTAATTTAAAAGAACAATTATGTAAATTGGTAATTATTTTTTTGAATTAATTTTAATATTGACGTGGAAAGAAAATGTGATGGTATATTTAGAAACACCCTTATATTTAAATTTAAAGCTCGGGTCTTGATTGGTTCCCAATTGAACTTTTATGAGAAGCACTTGTGTGCACTAGCCACTAGGTGCACCATCAAACGTATTGACCGGAGTCAACGCCGAAAATTGCGCGTTGACCCGATCAACTAAAAAAAACATTCAAAATCAGTATCAATCGTAACACTAAAAAGTATCACTCAAAAGCCCAAAAGTATCACTTATAACCTTAAAAAGTACCAAAACCGTCAAAATCAGTATCAACCGTAACACTAAAAAGTATCACTCAAAATTCAAAAAGTATCATCTGTATCATTAAAAAGTATCATCTATTTTACCATTTTTCTTTTTTGTGGGCTGACTGGGTCAATGCGCGTTGACCCGTGTTTGACCCGGTCAAAAGTGTTGACCGTCTGATATAAACTTATATACATCTAGTGTATGCAAATTTTTGTCAACTTTTATTAGTGGACTTCTCTCTTACTTTATGCATTTTATTTTACTCTTACACAACTTGATTATATAAAAATCCTCATCACACATCATTACATGTGGGATCGACTTTTATGCTTAACATTGCGTGTTTGTAATTGCTAATGAGTTCTTGTGTTCAACATAACCATATCTATACATATGATTTATTCGTACTCACTTATTTCAATAGAATAAATTGTCGCAATTTAATATTCATTATTCAATTTATCTAATTTAATTTTATGTCTTGGAAGTTAATAAAATATTCTTATTGAGCGGGATGAATGTTGCCAATTTATTTTAGATGTAACTTGATATATTCGTTAGATTATTCATAACATGGGAGTGTTTTTAAATTTTTCTTAGATTTCTATGAATTTTAGGGGGTGTATTCAATTAGGATTTTGTTAGATTTTAAAGGATTTTAAAAAGTCTATGGATTTTATAAATCCATAGACTCCACATGGAGTCTCCCAACTCCACATAGAGTCTCCCGAATTTTGGGTATGAATTTCGGACCGATTTTGAACGATTTTAATGGATTTGAAATCCTTATTTCCAGCGCTCGCTGGAATACAACGATCGCTTGATGGGGAAAAAATTGAACCCAGCGACCGCTGAAAGCCAGCGGTCGCTGGGAAGAGTGGACGCTGGGGCTAGCTGACCGCTGGAGCACCTTTTTCATCAGAAAACACAGCGACTTCTTAGCGATGTCTTTCTTTCTCTTATCCGACTTCTTCATCATATCTTGTCTTCCTCTCTCCACTACGCTGCTGCTACAGGTCTCCGAGGCACGCGCCTTCTACGGCTTCCAGATCGCCATCGAGAACATCCACTCCGAGATGTACAACCTCCTCCTCGAGACCTACATCAAGGACCGTTCTCGTAGATAATGAATAGAGGACGACGTATCTTTTGAAAATCGATTTTCAGTATCATTTGCTGCCAATATAATAGTCACTTGCCGAGATTATCACCATCCATTCATGTCCCATTTCAAATGCTATGATAGATGGAAGCAAGGAACAATTTAAGTATTTGAAATTTTTTTGGTATACGACAGGGCTATGATCGTTTATGGAGTTATTTGGTTCCCAATTATTGGATATTTTTTCTGTATGGAGTATTCAGTTTGCTTTATGTTCTTTTCATAGCCCTTGACTAATGTTTCCATTTATATTTAGATGACTTGTGTTTTAATTTTTTTATGCTGCAATTCATTTCTGGGCACCAACCTTCGAATGGGGCATTAGCATGGCCAATCTTGTTGACTCTAGTAAGCCCCCAGAGAAAGTTTCATATCCCTAGCAGATCGGTAAGTCATGATTGTTGATTGTTCCCGTTCTGAGTTTCCTTAGATGATCTAGGCAGTTTATTTTGTGGGCTGCATACATGGGATAAAGTGAACCTAAGATGATCTCTATTTAAGTGGTATGCATCAGGGGATTTTTCTCCTTCGATCTTCGTGGAAATGATATTGTTTACTCATCTGAAATTCTTTTACAGCTGTTACAACAACTGGAGTTATTTGGTCGCGTTACAACATAGTTATTACTCCTGTAAGCTTATTTGTTGATGTAATATGTTTGAAGTGGTCAGTGAATGTTGTTTTTTCATTCATATTTGGTATGCTGAGAGTAAATACTTTGTGCATCATTTCAGATAACTTATGTTTGATGTAAAGCTTTTAACTATGAGGGGTGAGGCTTATCCAGACTTGTATCTTAAGATCTCTTTTGTATGCATGGCTAGCAAAATAGTATAAAGTTGTGGAGAATGTAGACTAGGAAAAGCAGTATCCTGATTCAGAGTTGTATTTGCCCCCCTTTTTTAAATTTTGTAGCTATATAAATCGTGTTAATTACTTCAAAGGTAGAACAACACTACTCTATCTACCCCTTTTAGATTTTCTTTTTCGGTTTTGTTTTTCTTTGTTGTTATTGTGACACCCTTGACCGCCATTATCTGTGGTTATTGTTGTATTTGGTTATCCACTACCATTACCATCAATATAATTGCTAATGTAAAAAAAATTCATGTATTAATTGGGTGAAATTATAAGATAATTATTATTTTTTTCAAAATCCTTTTTATAATGTCCAGAAATTTGTGGTTCTTATTGCATATTGCAGAGCATAGACGTGGGTTCGGCAAACTTCAATTTGCAAAGCAGTAGAAGTCATGTAATCTTCACACTGGTACATAGTTATTTGCTGGCCTACAAAGTTCATGCATTCAAATTTTGATTTTCTAATTGGTAAGGTTGTTGACTACTGTTTGAATGAAGAAATGGATTATATATATATAGATATATATATATATATACTTTGTGTGTGTGTGTGTGTGTGCAATGATGTGGATACAGAGAGTGGGGGTGTGGAGTTGCAGAGATGTGTTTTCTTTTGATGAATGATTTCCGAGAGAGAAAGAGAAGAGAGAGAGAGGAGCATCTGGTGTTAGCATTAATGTCATGCTACACTAGTCAACCCTATTATATATATATATATATATATATATATATATATATATATATATATATAGACGATTATATATATATATTGTGGGATATTTATGTACGTAGGAGAGAGATTTAATTATTCCCAGCGACCGTTGGAAGCCAGCGACTGCTGGATTACAATCATCGCCTACTCCAGCGGCTGTCGGGGTCGGTTGCACACTGGGGTGCCCGAGTTCAACTCCTCAGCAGCCGCTGCACTGTACCGTGTGCCGGGTTTTTCAAATCCATCAAAATCTCGTGTCTAGAGGTCGAATTTCATCTTTTGTATTTTTAACGTGATTTTGAGGTGAAATCCATGACATTTTAAAGTCCATGGATTTTTGAATACACCCGGATTTTAAAAGACTTTTAAAAGTCTGGATTGAATACACCTGGATTTTAAAACTCCTTTAAAATCCATCAAAATCCAGATTGAATGCACCCCATTAATTTAAGTTGCTCAGGATTTGGAGTACTTATATTGATTTTAATTTTGATAAGTTAAAATTTAGACTTTTTTTTTTAACTCCAACCAAAAAAATAATAAAAATTTGTTGGGCTAGACTTAGATTTTTAGATCCCTTCTGCCTAGTCCTTAATGGGCTATAGGCCTAACCCTTTTTTGTATCTAATTTATGTGAAATAAAATCTATACTAATCTATCAATTTTATATAATAAAATGGAGTTGTCTAAGGATGTTCATTTCCTGCCCAAAATATCAAATCATCAATAATTATTACAAGTAAAAAATGATATATTTTTTCTTTCATTTTTTGTTGTCTCTCCATCCTCTCTCTCTCTCTCTCTCTCTCTCTCTCTCACACACACACACACACACACACACACACACACACATCACATACATTTTTAATTATAAGTTCATTTGTGTTACATTCAATAACATATTTCATTATATACATGATATTCAAAATTTATTTGTATGAATGAATAAATATGAGAGTTTTCGCATATTAAGAATTGATTGATAACGTTTAGTATATTTTATTATGTGAAATAATTCCAACATACATTAATTATATTAAATAAAATAATCAAGTGAATTATGTGGTAAAATATTGTAATTGATAGCATGTTCTATTATATTTTATATGTAGATATAATATTATACTATTTTTTAACTATATTGAATGCGAAATAATTAACAATTTAACATTCTGATCAAATGTGTAACTAAATCAAATTGAGATTAATATTTATAAATTCATATAGTTTAATTATATATATTATTTTTAAGAAAATTTAGTCTAAGGTTATTGGATATACAATCATAGTCAGCATATTTTATAGGATTAGTTACACTTTAGTACCTAAACGTTACACATAATGATTGCACTTATAGAACTAGAGCAATTTTCCGGTCTCGCAAATGTTGGATGTTGTTGTTGTTCTTTACAAATTCTAGCAGTCAATGTTAACATTTGTGAGGCCGTACAATTCTTAGAGTGTTGTAAGTGTTAATTTATGCAAATGTTTGATACGAATATGTAAATTTTGAAACTTTGGAACACAAGTGTAAAAGTGTTCAAACGTTGGATACTAAAGTGTATTTAACCTTAATTTAATGCAAACAAAATGAAGATTTATATATACTTAATATATATATATATAATGCATTATTATAGTTTTTTAAACTCAAATTTTTATGTTTCAAATATACTTATTAGCCTTATTTATTTGACTACATTTATTTTTGTACAACATGATTATCAATTTCTTAAGAGTTAAATCCAACAAATCTATATAAATATACAATCATAAAACCTTTAAAATGAAACGTAAGTTATTGTTACAATATTCATTCACATATATTTTTCAGAAATTTTTAGTCATGGTCATTAGTTGTGTTGGTTTGAAAGTTTTTTGTAAAGATAAAAATCGACAAAGATATTTACACTTTAGAAACCCTCTAAACGAACACCTTCTTGACCTTCACGCTTTTTTCAATGGATTAAAAATGTAAGAAACACTTACATCCCATGTGCCCCACTTGGTCTCCCTTACACACTCCGTGAGATTGCATCTTCAACAGAAAAAACCTCATTGTTTGTATTAGACAAACTAACAATTAAAACATCTAGTTGAACTAAAAAAAAGAAAAACACTATAATTTATAAACATCATATTAAAACACAACTCAAAACACTCTTATGTATAATATATTCAACATGTCCAACCTCTCATTGTGAATGAAGAAGCCTTTATATAAGAACTCTGAAGTTACATAAATTGTGCAGATAAGATCATGTTCTTAATCATGTACATGAACATTATGAAGAACATGTAAGATCATAATGCTAAATATAAAGCAAGAAAATGACACGAGGTTGGTAACCTTGTTGGATCAATTGATCTAAGTCAGGGAAACTTCACAAGTCCGTGAGAAATAATCCACTACTCTGTTGTAAGGTTACAAAGGCTATTACACGATGACCTTCCGTCACTCGACCACTTTCCTACACTCTACAACCTCTTTCGATGGACTGAATTGTGAGATCCCCTCACAACCTAGACTCCATTTAGTTCCCACAGAAAATCTCTCTCGGAACTCCTCTAAGTGTGTATGAAAGGATTTCAAACATAAACTAGACACACAATGATCACAAGGATCAAACCTAATCTACCTGTATACTATATGCTTCAAACTTGAAGTCTTTTTATACTCTCTAGCTCTTATGTATATGTAAAACCTCGGCACCCTAACTAGTCTGATTCTCAAGCTATTTATAAACACAAGACATAGCCTAAGCAAGGTAATCAGAGAATCATATTTTGAACCAAACTCTAAAAGAAACTTTCCTAGTTTAAATCGGATTACTCTAGTTAGAGACTTTCCTTGAATAGAACACACCTTCTTTCATCTTGATCTTCATCTTGAACAAGACATCTTCTATTCTGAAACGTCCATCTTCAAAAGGTAACTTCAGCTCCTTGAATCTAGCTTGGCATATTTCTTGGAAACTCTCTGGACAACCATGTACATGATCATGTTCATAAACATACTCAAGTACATTCTTCGATCTTCAATTAGATTGTCTGTTGGCAAATCAGCTCCATGTTTTTAAGGAACACAATCTTCATCTGAAGGATCATGTACCTCAATACATTCTTAAATGTTCTTGTGAACATCATGTGATCCTGCTGTTTTTCACTTTCTTATCAGCAAATTTTCTACTCTGCTATATTCCATTTTTTATCATATTCTTTTTATCAGCAGTCTTAACTTTTTCAGCAGACATAAAGATCATCAAACTTGTAGATAAAAATATTTGTTTCTAAAGATATAATATCAAAAAATTGATATACATATCATGAGCAAAAAGATCTTGCAAAAAATGAGTGCAAGATAAAAAAAACTTTGCAAGATAAAAAAAACTTTCAGAAGAAATTTAAAAATTTATCCAGCATTTAATCCACCTATTTTCCACCGAGAAAGGCAAAGGAGTAATTAAAGAACTACTCGAATTTGTCAGATGCTACCCCTTCTTTTTCTTCAGGTCCTCCTTTATCATCATCTTCTTCTTCCTCATTAGCACTCTCTTCATATTTTTTTGCATCCTACTCTTCCTCTACAGTGTCTTCCTCTGCAGCTTCCTCTTCTTCTTCATGATCATTAGTCTTATCTTCACCATGTTCTTCACCCTTTGAGATAGTCTGTGGAGATCCCTCTTGAGTTGCAGCTATGACAGTACTTGCAAGTTTGTGCAAGTTATGAACACTATCACGTACATCAACTGTTGGGGAGGTAAAGGCTTCTCTAGATGAAAGTTCAGCGATCAGAGCTTGAATCTTCATCTTCTCAGAGACATGCTCAGATATCAATTGAGCATGGAACTCCATACTGTTTTCTAAAAATTTGAGCACTAAGTCCTTCGGTGAACACTTCTCAGTCATTGTATCAGCACCTTTTGATGAGTGTTTATTTTACACTCTTTTTTATTGCATTTATTTATAAATGCAATAGGTTTTTATGTAAATATTATAATTATTGTTTAATTCCTTAGTTTTAATAAAAGTGGTTAATACATGAATTTTTGAGAAATTTAAAGTCAATTTGGAGGTTGATCAACAAAGATGTCGAGAGTCGAGAAAAGACGAAGAAAATGGAAAGAGAAACAAGTACTGAGCTCAGGCACAACCCTGGAATGCGAGTTCCTTGGGTCACGCCCCACAAGCATGCCAAACTCGGCCTTAAGACACGACCAAAAGCCCGTGGTGCAAAGCCTTCAGAGGCACGACATCCTTCGTTCGGGACTCGACCTTAGAACGCGACTACCATAGGGTCACACCTCAAATCCAGGTGAAACGCGACCCGTAAACGTGAGTTTGTGGGGGTCACATCCCAAAGCTTCGTACAGCGCGACCCCCGAACGCGAGAAAAAGCCCGAGTTTCGACCCCTTTTGAGAGATGGTTTTCTGTGTTTCAAACTCGACCATGAAACGCGACCTACTGGGGTCGCGCTCTGTACTATTGTGAGACTCAAGCATCAAACGCACCCCTCCTGTGGTCATCTTCCGGGTGAACAGATCTCACTCTTTAACTTTTGGCACTCCCTTTTATATACCCGTTTTGGAGGGCTTTTGGGATCACTTCTTCAGAACTTATTACTCACTTCTTACCTAATTTTCTCTCTCACTTCACAAGAACACACAACACACCACAAGATCACTCAAGAGAAGAAGGAAGAAGAAGTAGAAAGAGCATTCATCCATCTTGAAGATTCAAGCCAAATGATTGAAGAGGGGTGATCTACATTGGGTTTTATCTTCTTTTTCACTCTCTTACACTTGTATTTTAGGATGAGTTTTGTTATTCTCTTCTTTGTTCTTATGATCTTCGTGGTCTTCCTATCGTTGAATGAAGCATGATTGTAGAGATAACCTTTATTGTGTTCAAGAGAAGCATTGTATATCCATGTCCTAGAGTCTCGTCTTTAACTTGTTATTTGAACCATTTCTTTCAAGTCTTTGATATATTACACCAGTGTAGAATTTGGATTCCTTGTTTAAAGTTTATTCCTGTTTTTATGTTTGATCATTTGGTTTATGTTTTGGAATATTTGGATTGAAATCAAACTCTCATCTACTCAAAGTCTAGATAATCTACTCATCTATAGTTGTGGTACTTATTGTTATCCGTTTATATTTTACATTCCCTATGAATTGACCTCGTTTCATCCTATCTACAATATGCTTATACACTTGTAGACATGACTCGAGCACAAATGTAAAACACAAAAGAAAGCAGGAGTAATCCAGCATATCACCTTTCTTTAATGCAATGAACTTTTAAAACTGTATGCACAGATGATGATCACCAATTTCAGGAGCAACTTTGATGACAAGAGGCTTCTTTAGAGATATAACTCTATATGTCTTTGTAGAAACATTCTTCTTCTATTTCTTAATGATGCCATATATGAGAGAAGGATAGAACAAAGGTCCTTTGACCACAATTGATTCTGCATTGCTAGCCAGCTTCCCAAACACAAACTCTCCATAGTTGAACCTCTTTCCAGTTTCTATGTGAAATAAAAACCTCTCTTGAGCTTGTGTGACTACATCCATGTGCTTGGTTGTCATCTAATTATAAATCATTATGTGAAATAAAGCACTATACTTATGTGACAACTTTGAAGATGGAATAGTCTAAGGGTTAGATGGTCATTTGGTATAGATGCCCTGGGTCAGTTCTTTAGCAACCATCCACCAGTCATCTATCTCTTCCAACTCCCTTTAAACCGAGCAATCCAGAAACTCATTGATAAGTTCTGGTGAGAAGTCCAGCATCTCTCCTCTAACAAAGACTTTATGAAAGTCTTCTGAGTCAGGATCATCTACCTCCTTAGTCAGGTTGCAATAAAATTCAGATACAACCAAAAAAACAAATTCGTGCACCCTCTGCACAGTTCCTAACAATTCCGTATCTTCCAACAGAGAATAAATCCCGATAGCTAGCAGAGTATCCTTATCTATCTTCTTTTCAACAATCAAAGATCTCTTCTTCACTTTATCCCATAACTCAGCATGCTTCATTGAATGAAAAAGAGCATGTTTAGAGATACCTGGTAAATGAATGATCTGTTTAAGATGATCAGTTTCATGTTCACTGAACTCTAAGTGAACATCTTCAGATACATGCTTGGGATGAATAGTCTTCTTGGCCTTCTTTGATGGACCAGCACTTGTGATTGTTTTTCTCTTCTTCTGTGATGAGGCTGTGGATGGTGGTGTAGCAGATGCTCTACTTCTTATAACAAGAGTTCTTGGAACAAGATTGACCATTTCAGTAGAAGACTTCTTCTTCTGGATCAGCAATCAAAGGTCGTTTGATAACCTTCTTCTTTCCTTTTGCAGCTGTCAGAACCTTCATCCTAGTGCTTAGAAGAATATCGTCCTCCTCTGAAATATCTTCACCTTCTATAATGATTGGTTATTCTGATGTGGGCCTTTCAGGTACAGTCTCTTTTGGTGTAGTTTTCTCAGCATCAATTTTTTCTGCAACATGTACCTCTTCATGTACAGGTACTTATTCTGGGACAATAGCCTCATCAACATCAGGACCCTTCTCTTTTTGAAGGGCTTGAGCAGCTGGTGCTGTGATGGTTTTCTTTACTGTAGGGATTGCAGTCTTATTTGATGTCTTGACTGCAGAACCATTTGTTCTTACCTTTTTTGTTGCAGCCTTCTTGTTCACATTGTAGGAGCTTGCTGCTTGCTTCAACAAATCATAAAGTGAAAGATTCTAAGTCTTTATCTTCTTTATAGAGGATGTTGCTTCAGGATTTTCTTCCTCTATATCATTTTCTTCTTCATGGAATTCTTCAACCATCTCTTCAGTATCCTTTCTTGAGGACTCATCACGGAGTTTTCTTTAAATAGGTTTCTTATATGAAGATTCTCCACAAACTTGTCTGTCAAACTCATCTTCTTCATAGAATTGATCTTGATGTTTGAAATATGTGACTTTTCCATACCTCATTCTGGGTTTAACAACCTTTTTAGGATGGGCGAGCTTTCTTTTGGGTGCCATTGAATATAGACTAGAATTTCTTGGAGAGATCAAAGGCCAATGGCAGAAAAAATAAGAAGATGAGATATTAAAAAATAAGAGAACGATACTTGAATTCAGAATATTTGGAATGACTGAATATTATCTCTAAATGGATATACGTATATATAAGAGAGTACTTCATTCAAGAAGTTATCTCAGGTATTCGTTAGACTGAGAATTTGGAGGAAAATCCTGAAAAATCAGAGATAATGTTTGTGAGTCAGAACTAGCTGTTGACAAAGATGTACATGAGAATTTTGAAAATTGTTCATGTACATGATGATGAACATTTATAGGTATACTCATACCCTTTTTCTTAATTTACTGAATCAAGTAAACACCAAGAGATGCTCTCAGTTTCTCAAATCGAACATCATCCAATCCTTTGGTGAATGGATCAGCAAGTTGATCTTCTATTTTCACATATTTTATTCTTAGAACTTCTTTTTTAACTAGCTCTCTGATGTAGTGATGTTTGATATCAATATGTTCTGTCCTTGAATGTTGAACAAGATTATTTGATATATTTTGATAGCACTCATGTTGTCACAATACATAATAGGTGTATCATGAGCTACTTTATAATCTTTCATCATCTGCATCATCCAGATTATCTAAGTAGAGCTACTTCATGCTGCTATATATTCAGCTTCAGCAGTTGATAAAGATATACTATTCTGTTTCTTACTAAACCAGGAAACAACATTGTTTCCTAAAAAGAAACAGACACCAGGAGATCCTGCCCAATCAACATCACAGTAGGTATTAAGACTTGAATTTGTGTCTGATGTATACCATAATCCATAGTATGTAGTTTCATTGACATACTTGATGATGTTCTTTACTACCTTCAAGTGACTTTCTTTAGGACATGCTTGATATCTTGCACAGACACCCACACTATAAGATATATTAGGTCTACTTGCAGTAAGGTAGAGAAGACTCCAATCATACTCCTGTATAATGTCTGATCTACTTCTTGTCCTGTATCATCATTTTCAATCTTTACAGTGGTGTTAATTGGAATTTTTTTATGCTTAGAATTCTCCAGCTCAAACTTATTGACTAAGTTTCTTGCATACTTAGCCTGAGAGGTGAAAATACCATCTTCTGATTGCCTTATCTGAAGTCCAAGGAAATACTTCAGGTCTCCAACCAAACTCATCTCAAACTCAGTTTCCATATCCCTAATAAAGTCCTCGATCATCTTATCAGACACTGAGTCAAACACTATATCATCAACATATATTTGAACCATAATAACTTGTGATTTTTTCCTTTCTGATGAATAATGTTCTATCCTCTCCTCCTCTGTTGTATCATTTGCTTACTAAGTATGAAGCCAGTCTCTCATACCAAGCTTGATGAGCTTGTTTCAAACCATACAAAGCCTTCTTAAGTTTGAAAACATGATCTGGATAATGTGGATTTTCAAATCTTTTTGGCTGTGCAACATACATATCCTTCTTCAGAAAACCATTCACAAAAGCACTATTGACATTCATCTGATAGAGCTTGAATTTCATCATGTAGGCCATTGCAAGAGGTAGTCTAACATATTCAATTCTTGTGACTGGGGCAAATGTCTCATCAAAATCTATTCATTCGATTTGTGAATATCCTTAAGCAACCAGCCTAGCTTTATTTCTTGCAATATTTCCATAGTCATCTATCTTGTTCTTGAAAATCCACTTTGCTCCCACAATATTTACTCATTCAGGTTTCTGCACAAGATTCCAAACATCATTTTGATTAAAATGAAGTAATTTTTCTTGCATTGCTTCAATCCAGTATGCATCCTTTAGAACTTCTTGAACATTCTTGGACTCTATCTTTGATGTAAAATAGACATTGGATATCTCTTCATGTAATCTTTGATGTAAAATAGACAATGATCACAAGGATCAAACCTATTCTATCGCGGTCTCCTTTTCAACTGGTGCTGTCCTGGAAATGGTAGTTCCAACAATCCGCGGTCTCCTCAGCCAGTGTTGACGGCTCACACTTACGATCCCCAACTGCTCGCTAGAGAGATAAGGTGCTATTGCTCGTCTTTTCAAGGTTTTAGATCTCTTTCGATCTTCAAGATTACAGTCTTGAAACTGGTATCAACTGATGTGCTCTTTAAGCTTGAGCTGAGTAGTTGATCAGTGTATATCTCTGAACTGAGAAGCTTGCTCTGGCTGGATTCTTCAACAGCTAGCTTGACGATGAACGTTTGAATTCTTCTTCTCAGTTGGGACTCTTTTTCTGCAGATGATTAGCACTTGATCTTTGAGTTGTGAAGAAGTCTATACAGCAAAAGTCTTTTTGGCAAGAGTCTGTTCACAAGTTGAATCACCCATCTTTTATAGAGGAGTGAGCTTGTGACCGTTTGTGAATTAATGACTGATCATAAATGATTCGTTGATTTTTAAAGCCGTTGAGGGGCTTTTCATTGATGTAGTCGTTGCACTGCCGTTTGTTCCCTAACAAGCTTTTACTTCAAGATCTTGGTTTGCATTAACTACAAAGATCTTTTTGTTGGCAGTTCTGGAAATTTTAACTTCCAGTTTCGGCTTTTGTCTCGATCGATAGTTCTGAGCTCTAGCTGGCAGTTGTGATCTTCAGTTGGGTCATTTCCTCAGCTGGTAGTTCTGCGCATCTTGTTGGCAGTTTTAAGCTCCAGTTTTGACTTTCTTCAGCTGGTAGTTCTGGGCTCTGGCTTGATACTTCTGAGCTCCAGTTAAGCTATCTTCAGCTGGCATTTAGAGCTTGTGTATTTTCAGTTGGAATTCTTGACTGGCATGTCTTCAGCTAGAATTCTGAATTGGTATCACTTCAGCTGTAATTTCGAACTTGCGAATCTTCAGTTGGCATTCTGAACTGGTGTGTCTTCAGTTGGAATTCTGAACTGGTATCTCTTCAGCTGGAATTCATTTTGACCATGATGGTCAATTGACATTTTTGGGCTTGTCAGTTCCTCTGCTCTGACGGCCTATATCTTCAGTTTCCTTGACTTGCTAACTGATTAACAATCAAGCTTCTGCTTTCTTTTGTCCTCAGTTCTTGACTGGTCTTGATCTACTTATTTCTCTTCTTTAGATTGATCATGCTTTGGCTATTTTTAGCTCAATTTTTTGTTCGATCAATCTTGATTTTCTGCTTGGTTTTCTTTCAGTTTTTCAAAGTGATTTGACATGTTTTGACATTTCATCAAAACCACAACTGGGGTTACTGGGGTTACTCTTGGTAGGTTACTCCTAATAATGAGTCTAGCAACAATAATGTTCCTCAAGTTTTCCAAGGCTCTGTAAGATCATTCCATGATTACCTTAGGAGAGGTTTCGAACTACGCGATAGAGAAAAACATCATCAACTTCGAGCCAACTTGATTGAAAGCGTGTGAGAATGATACGAAAATAATTAGCAATTTTAAATTTTTCATGTTTTTTAACATTGGTTTGAGTTGTAATTTTTTTCATTTCTTAATTTCACAATGTGTTGTGTGTTCACTTTTAATTATTAATTGTTGTATTTTTTTCGTTTTTAATTCCACAATATATTGTGTGTCCACTATTATAAATTAAATATTTTAATTAAATTATTATGAATAATATTTAAATTTATTCAATCAAAAATATTAACATAAATGTTAATTTAATATATATGATGTATGAGATAAAATAAAAGTGATCTAATAGTGAGGTTCATGAATAGTTAATTTTGAGAAAGTATTGTTGGAGATAGATATATTTTGAGAAAGTGAAAAGTTAATTTCTTTTATGTGGCAATGACGTGGCACACATTCCGGGGAGTGTTTCCCAACTACTGGAGATGCTCTTAACTACCAAAAGTTAGGAGTGTAAACAAACCGAATCGAGCTAAACACCTTGATGCTCGAGCTTGGCTTGAGCTCGATTCGAGCTTTTTTCCTTTTGTTCAAGTTCGACTCGATAAATATTTGTCATGTTTGAATTCGGTTCGAACTCGGTTCATGAAATAGTTGAAAATTTATTAAATGAGCCTGAGCTCGAATGCTCGAAAAAAAGCTCGTTTAATTTACATATTCGAGCTCGAGTTTGAAAAATATAGCTTATTTTATTTACGCGTTTGAAATATTTATAATATTCATGAACATGTTCGATTAAGCTCGAACTCGAACATGTTCGCGAGCTGACCGGCCGAATACTACTCTGTTTGAGCTCGGCTCGATAATTTTATTGAGCTCGATTCGAGACTCGAGCTGAACTTGTTTAGAAAACAAACAAACTTTGAACTAACTTTATTTGGAGACGAACTCCGAATAGCGGTTCTATTCACTTAGGGCATCCACTATGGTGCTACCCCATAGTGATGTCATATGTGTGCCACATCATCAATCACTTTTTTTTAATTACTCAATATTTTCTCCACTATGGTGCTATCTCACTTTTAACTATTCATGGACCTCACTATTTAATTCAAGAACCAAAAATACAAAAGGGGAGGAGAGAGAAAGCACCAAAAATGCAAAAAGGGAGGAGAGAGAAAATTTTTGGGCCCACTATTTAATTCAAGAACCAGTTACTTACACAAAGGACTCATTCCTTATTTTGCTACCTTGACTTGTGTTCCACTATAATAGAACCTGGTACTTATTTTACCACATAAATATAAGCACCCCATAATGGATGCTACAACCTTACCAAAAAGTTCATTTTTTGGGCTACGAAAAAGTGAGTAGAGTTTCCACGTCACATCCCTACCAAAAGTTGATTTTTTTGGGCTATAAAAAGTGAGTAGAGTTTCCACGTCATGTATATCGTCTCACATGCACAACACGTGACAACCGCCAATAACGCGGCATTTAAAATGGCGTAATAAATTTGGGGGATTTCTTTTTCCGACAAACACGATAAACCAATTACAGCGCCCTATTTTTCGACTTTCACGATTCTAGAAGTTGGAAGAATCGCAGATCGAATTGGACACGCAGGTAATTTCTATTTTTCTTTTCTTTTTTATTTTATTTTGTTGACAGGTTTTAGATTTTGATAGTAACCATAATCCGGCTGTTTCTTGATTCATCGATTCAGATTCTTGGTTTTCTCCCTCGAATTCGTTTCTCGTTGTTTTGTTTCTGCTGCTTTTCTTTTTCTGGCTTTATAGATGGCTATATGATGATGATTATGGAGATTTGCCCAAATAAATTTATAGATTTTCTGATCGATCTCCTTTTTCCTTTTCAGCTGAATAATTTTGATTATTTTTTCTTAAGTAATTATTTTGGGTAGCGTTAGGAGAAGCTATTGTTGTTGGTATTATCATTATAGCTACAAACATTTTGACCATCTGAACTTTGACTGGTTTTGACTTCACCATCTGCGTTTTTTTTTTTTTTGGGGATACAGTTTGCAAATTATATTTTGCATCAAACATTGATGATTAATGTTGTTTTCATGGAATCACAGGTGATAGTTGGTTCCTATCAGTTCTTACTTACTTGAAGAGGGCATAATCGAACTTAAAATAGGGGTGTGAATGATTTGTTGAATGTTAGTATTACATGCACGTATTTTCTCTCATTATCTCTAAAGGATAAAACTAATATTAATAATCCACATTCGATGCATATCTTTGTAGAATAAAAAAGTAAAGGTCGGTATAGTTTTTCCTCAATGTTCAAGCTGCAGATTGTATCAAAGAAAAACTTAGGGGGGCAAAGTCCCAAAATAGCCATAGTTCGAGTAGTAAAATATAACGTTTTGGGGAAGATGAAGAAATAGTAATAATCATGGCCTAGCTCCTATATAGTGGATGTTATTTTAATTTTTGTGAATCTACTTTTTTCTTGACATGATAGAAATGGTTCTTCGCTTTGGTCAACCAATTCTGCTATTTCCTATTTGTCTTTTTAAATGTGGTTCTTCCTTAAACATGTGTTTACCTTGCTGAATTTGTGCGTGTTTGTTATTTTTCATCTGTTACTGTCTTATAGTGGTTTCCAAGTCCATTGTGGACCTTGTGGTTATCAATCAGTAACATTCTCATTTGAACATTCTTATTGCAAAGTTTTAACAATTCATTATTTTGCTTTCTACTCAAATGCTCATCCCACGAGACTTAACTGGGCTATAAGAAAAGGGTTTATTGATATTTAATATCATACAGCCTTACTCGCAAGTCTTTGCAAATAGTTAAGGATAGGAGTATTGGATCCTTTCCTCCAATTTAAGTGTTTTTGAGAATAACACTCGTTTGTATAGGAGAGCTTGTATTATGTGGTGAAAAACTGAGTGAATGAAAATTCAGAACTCTATATATATTTTACTGGAGCCTTGTACTTTTGAGCAGTTAACATCGTGAGTATCTTGGAACTCCAAACAAAACTGGGACGCAAGCATGTTAAAACTTCAATGTAGTCCTCTTTTTCATGTACATGCAAGGATATTTTGCTACCATTGGTTGGTAAGATCTATTAGTTGAACGAATGAGTGAAATCTTATAGTTATTTAGCTTCTACTTGTATTTTACAGGTGCCTTGTACTACTTCTACTTCCAACAGATTTAAAGACATTGTTTAGCTTTTTTGTACCTTATTTTCATTCCTTTTTTTATTCAACTTTTATGTTCTAGTCTGTGTCCAAGAGTGCTTGAGATTCTTATAGGAAAGATTGACACGTGTGATTATGTCTATTCAAACAGTGGCAGTGAAGTAAAAATATTTTCTTGGCATGGTATATTATTGGTTACTGATTGGGAGTTGTCCACTTCTTGAAAGGGTGTCGATGCACCTGCGTAAATGTATCATATGTTCAGGGCTTAGGGTTTAGCTAGATAGGGAGATGATCTTTGTTGACTTTCAATTTGTGTATTCTTGAGTCGTGATAGGTGTGAGATTTTGGAGTAATGTTGGTGCCTTATTATTTATCTCGTGAAAGATGGCAAGAATGGTGATGTCTTGCTGTTGCCAGTGGCAGAGTGTAATGTAGGATCTCTTATCCAAGTGTATAGATTATTTTTACGTTTATTAGAATGTTCTTTTTTCTAAATGTGTTTTCTTTGATTATCTATATATTGCTTTCGTATCGACATCAACTGTTTTTGTTACTGCACTGTTGATGTCTGGGATGGTACGAGTCTACGAGAAGCATGTTCAGGTTCAGTTTTTAGATATTAGAGTTGTGAGATTTGTCAATCTTGATTTGAAAATCGGAATTGATGAATTTTGATAAGAGCTGTGCTTACAAAAGAAACTACAACCTTGGCCGAGCAAATATTACAGTCCAGGTGGTGCTTGGGATATTTTCAGATTCATCTTAGAACTATGATTTTTGTAGTTCAGCATTAGGGTCTCTTTTCAATGAAGAAAATGGAAGAAAAAAAAGTGCACGAAATAGTCACATGGAAAACAAGTGCATATATGCTACTTAGATAAATTAGTTACATTATTTTTATATAATGATTGTTCTCAACATTTGGTTTTGTTTGGATCGACAGTTAATAGACAATACTTTGTGGTGGTCTTATGATGTAGGCACAGTTGATATTAGCTGATTCTTTTTAGTATATTAATTGCTACCTTTACAATTTTGTGTTGCTTCATAGAACTTATCCATCTGGGAAATGGGTAATACTTCAGCTAAAAGGGATGCTGTTCGTTACGCATATTGCTCCATTATAAAGAATTTACCTTACCTCTATTTGACGTTTCTTTATCCAAAATATGCTTTGTTGATTTGATCAGACCTCTTTTTCCCCTTCCTAATTTTCTTTTCTTGCTAAAGTAGAAGCTTAATTTGAATATTTGCAGAACAAAAACCTATCATTTTATGGATATGGCAGACACCAACAGGGAGCCTACTGAGGATTCAACTCGTGAGTCACTGATTGCTCTCTCTTACGGTGTACCTGAGACCGAACAACCTGCTGCAATGTCACCTAAAAATACGAGCGACGAGAAGGCTGGTGAAACTCTGCTGGGTAATGGTGATGGAGAAGAGAAATATAGGTCTAAGCTGATTTCTATTTCTTCTTCACCATCACCAGATATGAAAGTGCAACCGATGTTGCCCCTGGAGCTCGACGGTTAGCGTTGGCGACAGCTTCCATACATGCTACACTGTAAAACTATTGGCAAATATTGTAAACTCTTCTGCTGGGATTTCTGTATGTGATTTATGATCTATGTTGCAAAAATTGTGATTAACTTTTTTTTTTTCTCGTCCAATAGAGTAAAATATGTTTTGGATACTTGTATTTTATCCTCTTCTGTTTCTGTGTACTCTGCCTCACAGACTCTTGCAGTCATTTCTACCCAAAACACAGTCGCTTATTATATTCATCACTAGAAGTTACTATACCATATCCTATATAAGGAATGCCCATCAAATCTGAAATTGATGTGCTGGCCAGAATTTCTCGAGAAAAACTGACAGTCCCGCAAAGCCATAGCTCGAAAGAATTTAGCTAGTTCGAATCAATAGTCTGATAGTCCGATATGACTAGCTTGAAATTAAATGGGTTCATTCGAATATCTTGAATTTCTATTATTTAATTTTGTATTTTGGTTAAACACATTGAAAATTTATGTTCAATGTTATTTAATTTAAGCACTACAAATATAATTGTTGACACTTAAACTATTTATTCAATTAATTAGTGGGAAGTTATATTATATTTAGCATTGACAATATGAATTGACAAATTTGTACATGTATAATTTTCTTCGTAAACTTTGTCTCGATGAGCCCAAAAACCAAGAGATTAAAGTAAAAAAAATTTAGCCCAAAGAAAATTTAGTCAGAATTGACCCTTATTGTTATTGAATAGT
Organism: Perilla frutescens; assembly: GCA_026008535.1. NCBI lineage: Eukaryota > Viridiplantae > Streptophyta > Magnoliopsida > Lamiales > Lamiaceae > Perilla > Perilla frutescens. Next base: position 41,044,829 of record BRKX01000012.1, read on the forward strand.
ACAACAACCTGATTGGGTTGACCCGAAACTAAGCAGACTGGAACTTTAAATTAAAGTGGTTGATCTGAATAGCTTAAATATCTATTATTTATTTTTATATTTTGATTAAATATTGAACATTTATGTTCAATGATGTAATTTAATTTAAGCGCTAAAAATATAACTATTGACACTTCAAATATTTATTCAATTAATTAGTGGGAAGTTATATTATATAAAATTTGTTAAAAAATTAGAAGTATGGACGACATGAATTGATAAATTTATACATGTATATAATTTTTTGTAAACTTTGTCCTGATGAGTTCAAAAACCAAGAGATTAGGTTAAAAAATTTCAATTCGAAGAAGTCTGAATTGGCCCAAACTGAATAGCACGACAACCTCATAGGGTTGATCAGAAACTGAGCAGACTGACTCGATTGACATCCATACCTTGTATCTTGTAAAATTTGAGAGGATCTCAACAGTTAGTGCTTGCATCCCCTTCTCCATCCACTTGTCCACCAACATTGATACGAGCTTAGGTGAGGTGCCGACGATCGAGTTCGAGTATTCGGGAGGAGACAAGTGAGTTACAGCACGAATTGAGGCATGAGTGAACCACACCGATATTCCGAGGTGTTTCGACTTGGTCCGGGCGCGAGTAGGCTCGTGTTGAGCCCAGTAAAGTTGTTCACGAATTTATCCGAATTTTGTTTATTTCCTTTTAATCAAGGTTTCATATTATGGTTTTGCATATTTTTACCCACCTATATAAGGGTTTGTATTAGATTTCATTAGACAATTTTTGACATTATTGAAATTGATATTTCTCTGCGTGAGAATTTTTATTGAACCGTGAGTTCAAACCCCCGACTTACCAAATAGATATTTTTGTCCTCACTATAATTCATAGTTCGAGTTTTCAATCACAGTTGGGTCGAGATTGTCCGTGATCATTGGTTCGCCTGCATTATGAGATTTAGGTTATGGATTTCCATCATATCTCGTGGAAACCTGATACAGTTCTGGATTAGATCCTCATCATTTGGTATCAGAGCTTCGGCCTTTTATCAGGTTCCAATTTATTTACTTTCAATTTCTATATTTAATTTCCATCAATCATAAAAAAAAAGAGAAAAAGAAAATGGGCAAACAAAAAAAAAGAAGAAAAAAATCGCAAGTGAAAAAAAAGGAGAAAAAAATGTTTTGTTCTACAGGATTTGAGAAATATAGCAACAAATATCGCTACAGAGCTGATCGATAAAAGTATAGTGAGTCAAATTCCCTTCATTCCAAGGGAAGAGTGATCCTGATTTATATCTAGCATGGGAAAGCAATATGGAGTTGATGTTTGACTGTCATAGCTACCTCGAGTAGAAGAAAGTCAAGGTAGAAATTATTGGATTCTATGATGATGCTGTCACCTGGTGAAATCAATATATATCCATTAGTCGGTGTAATGGGGAGCCACCAATAAGGATGTGGAAAGAAATTAAGAGAGTGTTGAGAAGATGATATGTGCCTTATCAATACTATCGGGAGTCGGAAAGAAATCTACAGAACTTGAGACAAGGAAAAAGCAGTGCAGAAGAATACTACACTGAAATTAAGAAATCCATGAGTTGAGCTAATGTTGAGGAATATCTAGAGGATACGATGACTAGATTTCTAGCGGGCTTGCGCATGGAGATCCAAGAAAGAGTGGCCTTGTAGCACTATGAGGAGCTGGAGGACCTTGATAAGTCCATTTTTTTCGTGTTTTTATGGGCATTTTATCCTCTATAAATGTCCTTTTTAGTGTGTTTTGAGTCGAAAAGAACCAGGTTGCGGTCAAAGGACATTCCAAGAGTCGAGTTTGGCGAAAGGGGTATTTTATGCCCAGTTATTCACGTTTATCTCACACATATATTCATTAGAGGCACAGCGGACTTCTTCAGTATCCATCCCACATTCGGTCAGTGAAGTGGGCATATCAGATACGGATGGAGCTGACAGATGATGTCGTGCCCACAGTACTCGCACAGAGTCGACCACGGGTCAGAATGGGCATTCCCGTGAAACTCGGGATTCAGTTGAAGGACAACTGGTGGAAGGATAGCTACACATCCGCAGAAGAGTTGGAGCTAAGCTGGACTCCTAGAAGGCGCTGCAAACAAGGAGATAAGCTCAGAAGAAAAGATAAGCTCAATCTAAGGAGATAAGAGCAATCCCTAAAAAATAGGGATTTGATAAAGCTGAAGCTTATCCAGTCAAAGTCAGAGAGGGCACGCCGTTCCAGAATTTCAGCAGAAGACCCCCGCCTATGGGGGAAACTCTACTCGGAAATGTAACTATTTAAACAAGTTTAGATTCTGGAAAACGGAGCTTTAGACACTCTGAAACATTTCTACAGTTTATATTTTCTGCATTTTAATTTCCGCACGCTGCTTAGGCAGCCAAACAATCCGAAAGGTCTTAAACCTTCGGGACTTAGGTTATGTTCATGTTTTCCGACGTTGGAGTCGAGTTTTTGCTTAATTAATTCAGTAAGTTCTTGTTTATTTTTATGTCTTTAAATTCTGCAGTTTTAATTATGTCTAGCCTTCTCGGCTAGATCTTTAATTCTGGCGTTTGAATGATGAAATTGGATTAAGCATAAATCTGGACTCGTGAGGCCAAAATGGGCATAGTAATGCATGATTAGTTTCCGTTAATTCTTGTGCCTTGTTCCACGTGAGTGTGTGTCTGAAGTGCCCAATGTGGCTGATCACTCGTTAGGTAAAGAGGGCACACCACTATTAATTAAATTGACGAATCGTGACTGTGTGTCGGTTCATATAGTAATCAGGGAATTAATGGGGTGTTGTGGGCACAAGAGGAATCAGTTGAACACAACAGATCTGGGTCTGTCTAGGGCACACTGCTGCTTGTTTGCTTACATCTCTTAGAGGAATCGGGAGGTGGGTAACTGGTTAGGGGTTTAATCGAAGAGGAATCACTTTTAAACCTAAAATGAAAGGATGGATGAGGAGACGCAGAGAGGAATCCGGTCACCATAACTAGATGACGTATTATGTATGAAAATCGGTGTGCCCATGATCGAGTTGCTTTATGTTTAAACCAAATTCTAATTCAAATGCCAGAACCTTTTGTTATTTGATATTTTCTTTAGTTTCTTTTGCAGATTTAAATTCAGTATAGTGACAACACCAAAACCCCCTTTGTGATTGGTTACTTGAGGATAGAATCGCGACAGCTCTCTGTGGGATCGACCCGTACTCATTGGCTAGCTACGCTCGCTGTGGGCACAGGAGTTTACAAATATATTTTTGAGCGCGAAACAACTGCGCGTCAAAATTGGCACCGTTGCCGGGGAGCTAGTTTCTAGTGATTTTATCTTCTACAATTGGTGAGCCTAGAAGTTGATGCCCAAGGGCTCTTCAGAGGAGACTCTATTGTACGATCCGGAGATAGAGAAGACTTCGAGGAAAAATAGGGCAGCAGTGAAGAGGGCACACCAAGCAGCAAATAGACCTCGTGAGCCCATACCACCACCAGAGGATCAAGAAGATCAAGGAGACGAAGGGCACGAGGAGGAAACACAGTTTGAGAACGGCCACAACATCAACATGGTCGCAAATGGCAATGCGGATGATAACAGGACTTTAAGGCAGTTGGTCTTCCCGACCAACATGAATTTGCGCCCAATGGGCATTACACTCTCAGCTGTGACTCAGAACTGGGATATTCACGCAAACTTTATCCAGATCTTGCCGAAGTTCCACGGAATTCCTGGAGAGGATCCACAAAGGCATTTGTAAGATTTTGAGATGGTTTGCCAGACTCAACCATCCGACCATGGACGAGAGGAGTATGTGCAGTTGGCCTCGTTCCCTTTCACTCTTCAGGATGGGGCACGGGACTGGCTGTACACACTACCTACTGGCGCTGTGACCACATGGAGACAACTTCAACAGAAGTTTTTGGAAAAATATTTCCCAGCATCCAGAGTGCAAGAGATGAGAAGAAGGATAGGGAGCCTGATGATGGGAACTAACGAAAGTTTCTATGACTATTGGGGAAGATTCCAGGCGATGTTGGCGAAATGCCCACAACACCAGATTACTGAACATGATTTGATTCAGTATTTTATCGGAGGATTGAGACCACATGAGAGGATGATCGTGAATGCCTCATGTGGAGGATCCATTTTGAACAAACAACCTGTTGAAGCATTCAGAATTCTCACAGAAATGGCCGAAGACAACCGAGACTTTGGTGGAGAGGGCATTCGGATTGTAAGTGAAACAGAAAGGGCACTGAACCAGGACAGCAGGATTGATAGATTGTGTGACAAGATCAAAAAAATCTTGTCCGGTGCAAGCATGGCGAGGAAGCCCAGACCTTGTGGGGTATGCAAAAGCATATCTCATTTCATGGATGAATGCCCTACTTTACAAGATGAAATGGAAGAAGTGAATGCTGTAGGTGGTCAGAATGGGCATTCCAGAATATATGATCCCCATTCCCAGACTTATAATCCTGGCTGGAGGGACCATGAAAATTTTAGATAGAGAAGGCCAGAGGATGGGCATTCTGCACGCCCATTGCCACCACCAGAAGAGAAAAGGAAGCAAAGGCTGGAAGATCTTGTGTTTGCTATGGCTGAGGAGAATGAGAAGTTTAAGCAAGAGACTCGAGCTGGTCTCTCGCATATGAGCAAGCAAATCAATCAGCTGGCTCAAGCCATGCACAAGATGAAGGAGAAAAATGGGAAGCTGCCTTCCCAGGTCGAGAATCCAAGAGAACAAGTGAATGCAGTAGCATTGAGGAGTGGAAAAGAGCTTCCGGAGATGGTCATGCCAAGGAAAGAGAAGGACGATGTGCCCTTGGAGGAACAAGTGGAAAAAATTCCCAAAGAAGACAAGGCGCAAGAGACTGAGCAGACTGATACTGTGCCCATTCCAGAAGTGAAGCAATCTGCCAAGATGCCCACTCCAGAAAGACGGAAACCTCCCTTTCTAGGGAGATTGGCACAAAATAGAAAAGAAGAGGAAACCAGGGAAATGCTAAAAGTATTTAGCAAGGTGGAGATCAACATTCCACTGATTGAGGCAATCAAACAAGTGTCGCGGTATGCCCGGTTTCTAAAGAAACTTTGTACCAGAAAGGTGCGATTCAATGACGATGCAAGGTTCCTAGTTGGGGAGAATGTATCGGCTATGATACAGAGGAAACTACCCAAGAAGTGTGATGATCCAGGGATGTTCATGATTCCTTGCATCATAGGGAACAAGAAAGTTGAAAAGGCCATGCTGGATTTGGGGGCATCAATCAATGTAATGCCCTTGTCGGTGTTCAAAGAATTGAGGATTGGACCTCTGAAGGAGACCCGTGTGGTCATTCAGTTAGCTGACCGATCTAATGTTTATCCAGAAGGCCTTATTGAAGATGTATTGGTTAAGGTGGACGAGCTTATCTTCCCAGCAGATTTTTATGTGCTTGACATGGGCACAGCGACTTCAAAATCTTCAGTTTTGTTGCTGGGAAGACCCTTCATGAAGACAGCTCGAACCAAGATTGATGTGGACAAGGGCACACTGACGTGTGAGTTTGATGGGGAGAAGGTGACGTTCAACATTTTTGAAGCTATGAAGCACCCCCCGGATACAGAAAATTATAATTTCGTGAACACATTTCATTCCCCGAGCCGTTCTACTTTATCCATGGTGAGCAACAGAGAACCACTGGAGTGGGTATTATGGGATGGACTGAATGACCAGGATGCCCTGGACGAGGATGATGACATAAGGGATGGAATTATGATGCTGTATTCATTAGAAGAAATGCCACACGGATGTGTGGACTATGGTGTGCCCATTCGGAGAAATAATGACAAGCTGATGCCTTCTATTGTCAAAGCGCCCACGCTGGAGTTGAAGGCATTGCCTAGGTATTTGAAGTATGCCTATTTGGGAAATAATGAGACTCTCCCTGTAATCATAAGTGCGGGGTTGGATCAAGCTGATGAGGATCGCCTTTTGAGATTGTTGAAGCTGTACAAAGAGGCACTCGGATGGACTTTGGCAGATATAAAGGGCATTAGCCCAGTGGTTTGCATGCACAAAATATTGTTGGAAGATGATGCAAAACCTGTTCGTGATCCACAAAGAAAGCTCAATCCAGTGATGAAGGATGTGGTGCTAAAAGAGATAATTAAACTTCTGGATCAGGGCATTATATACCCAATTTCAGACAGCAAGTGGGTCAGTCCAATCCATGTTGTGCCCAAGAAGTCGGGCATTCAGGTTGTGAAAAATGAAAAAGGAGAGCTTGTGCCCACACGACTGCAAACTGGCTGGAGAGTTTGCATCGATTACCGGAAGCTGAACACGGTCACGCGGAAGGATCATTTCCCACTTCCGTTCATTGACCAGATGTTGGAAAGACTCGCAGGAAACAAGTTCTTTTATTTCTTGGATGGATATTCAGGATACATGCAGATTGCAGTAAGTCAAGAGGACCAGGAGAAAACAACATTCACGTGCCCATTCGGCACATTTGCCTACCGCAGAATTCCCTTTGGCCTCTGCAATGCTCCTGGTACATTTCAGCGTTGTATGATGAGCATATTCTCTGATTTGCTCGAGAACTGCATTGAAGTATTCATGGATGACTTCACAGTGTATGGGAGCTGCTTTGATCGATGTTTAGATAATCTGGAAAAGGTGTTGCAGCGTTGTGTAGACAAATGCCTGGTGCTGAACTATGAAAAATGTCATTTCATGGTCAGAGAGGGCATTGTACTGGGACATGTGATTTCTGAGAGGGGCATTGAGGTTGATAAAGCCAAAGTGGACATAATTGAGAAATTGCCATACCCCACTTCAGTAAAACAAGTGAGAGGCTTTCTGGGGCACACCGGATTCTACAGGAGATTCATCAAGGATTTTGCAAAAATTGCCCAGCCTATTACTCACTTATTACAGCAAGATGTTCCATTTGAATTCAATGAAGAGTGTAAGAAGGCATTCAATTTTCTGAAGAAGCAACTGGTCACGGCACCAGTCATTCAACCACCAGATTGGGAAATGCCCTTTGAGATTATGTGTGATGCCAGTGGCTACGCCGTGGACGCTGTACTGGGTCAGAAGAGAGGAAAAGAAAGCCATGTAATTTACTATGCCTCCAAGACTCTGAATGGAGCACAGTGTAATTACACCACTACTGAAAAGGAGCTATTGACAGTAGTGTTTGCATTTGAGAAGTTTCGATCTTATCTCTTGGGAGCAAAGAGCATTGTCTATACAGATCATGGTGCACTGAGGCACTTGATGGCCAAGAAGGAGACGAAACCAAGACTAATTAGGTGGATCCTGCTTCTACAAGAGTTTGATGTCGAGATAAAAGATAAGAGTGGGGCACGGAACTTGGTGGCTGATCATCTGAGCCGGGTGCTGAATGAGAAAGGCGACGAAATGCCCATTGCCGATCATTTTCCTGATGAGCATTTATATTCAGCAAGGGGCACACTAGCACCCTGGTATGCGGATATAGTGAACTACCTCGAGTCTGGAGAAATGCCTATTGGGTACTCAAGGTACTAGAAAAATAAACTGAGGTATGAGAGCAGGTTCTATGCATGGGATTGCCTTATTCTATGGAGGAGATGCGCTGATCAAATCATCAGAAGATGTGTCTCTGATGAGGAGATAGATGAAATTCTAAAGCATTGTCACAATTATGCTTGCGGAGGGCATTTCGGACCAAACCGAACAGCAAGGAGAATTTTGGATTGTGGGTTCTTTTGGCTCACAATATTCAAGGATGCCCACAACGTCTGCAGAAGGTGTGACCAATGCCAGAGGGTAGGGAACATTACAAGAAGAAATGAAATGCCCATGACGCCAATCATGCCAGTGGAGAATTTTGACATTTGGGGAATGGATTTTATGGGACCCTTTCTGAATTCAAGGGGGAACCAATACATTATCTTGGCAGTTGATTATGTGTCCAAATGGGTAGAAGCAAAGGCTACTCCTACCAATGATGCAAGAGTAGTAGCCGCATTTCTGAAATCCTACATTTTCAATCGGTTTGGTGTGCCCAGGTCCATCATCAGTGATCAAGGGACCCATTTTTGCAACCAAACGCTGGAAAGAATATTGAAGAAGTATGGGGTTCACCATAGGGTAACCACACCTTACCATCCTCAAGGAAATGGCCAAGCTGAAATCTCAAATCGAGAAATTAAAGCCATTCTTGGAAAGGTTGTGGCTCCAAACCGAAAAGATTGGAGTGTTCATCTGGAAGATGCCCTGTGGGCATACCGAACTGCATTCAAGACTCCAATTGGGATGTCCTCATACAGGATGTTATTTGGGAAGTGTTGCCATCTGCCAGTCGAGTTGGAACACAAAGCACGATGGGCACTTCAGAAGCTGAATATGGATCCTGACGCCGCTGGGCATTTCAGGAAATTTCAAATTCAAGAACTTGAAGAGATGAGAATGGAGGCCTATGATAATTCGGTGCTGTACAAGGAAAAAATGAAAAGGCTCCATGATCAAGTAATTCGGAGAAAGAGATTCATCCCAGGACAGAAGATACTTTTGTACCACTCAAGGTTCAAGCTTATGAGAGGAGGATTGAGGACCAAGCGGGTTGGTCCATTTGAAGTATATGCAGAATGCCCAAATGGGGCAATTGAGTTGATAAATCCCGATACTGGAGGGCGTTTTAAAGTGAATGGCCACCGTGTGAAAGCTTACCTGGGGCACTCTGATAAAGATGTCACAGTGATCTGGCTCGCGGAGCCTACTTACGCCTGATCTGAGGTGATGTCGTGCCCATGACAATAACTGGGGCGCTACTGGGAGGCAACCCAGGTGTTTTCATATCTTAATCTGTTTTTATTTATTTTTAATAAATTTTCCAGTTAATTAAACTAGTTTATGGAGCAATTTTACGCTTGTTTTGGATAAGTATGGTGTTTGCAGGTTTAGATAAGGAGAGAGAAAGATGAAGATAAAATAAATCCTTCGAAAATAGGGATTCTGAAGTGAGGCACGCTGGAGAGATAAAATCTGTTCCGATTTTTCAGGGATAAAGCTTATCCATTAGCATAGGGCATACTGATCCGAGAGGCTCCTAAGGAATTTGAAGAGTCACAAGTCAAATCATGAATAGTGATTCCCTTAATATAAAAGCCTTACCCTACAAAATCTCTACTATCACTTTCACTCGCCTTTTACAAAATTCAGATACTTCTCTCTCGATTTTTTCTGAAACCCTAATTCCTGAAAACCTTCCAAAATCCAACAATGGCGAAGACAAGAGGCAAGAAGGTAGCACCAAAAGCTGGACCTAAGGCACGCCTGGACTTCGAGACCCCCGCTGTCTCTGAAGAGCCCTCTCCAACTAAAGTCTTGAAGAAACCCTCTGCAAAACCCAAGGGGAAGGCTGCGTCTGAAGCAGCCGCTTCGAGTAAGCTTCCCAAGAAGACCCCACCGGAACAGGAGCCTATGCCTGAAGTCGAGGCGACGGAAGAGAGCTCCGCTACTCCAACTCAAACGGAGCAGCAAGAGGAGGAGGCGACTGTAGAGGGCATGCAGGAGGAAGAAGCGACTGAAGAGCCCTGCGCCAAAGCTTAAAAAAGGGGCTGAAAAGAAGAAAGCTAAGAAGCCCGTTAAGGTTCCGACTCCTGTGCCGTCGGTGGAGATCGAAGACTTGGAGGATGAAGAGGAAGGAGAGGAAGTAGAAGGGAGAGCAGAAGATGAAGGAGATAAAGATAGTGAGTTGGACAAATATCTGACTGAGATTGAAGACATTGAGGCTGAGCCCCAACCGGAAAAGGTACCGCTATTTGAAGAGGAGGAAGAGGCACCCGCTGACATCAAAAAGCGGGCACTGGAGAAAGCGAAGGGAAAAAGAAAAGTTGGAGAGCCCATTCCAGAGCCAACCAAGCCAGAGGTGTCCCAGCAAGGGGATACTGACGAAGAAAAGGAGCAGCAGGAGCCCAGTGCGCCCTCCCAAACGCAAGCAGGCTCTAAAGAGCCCTCGGAGGACTCATCACCCAGGCAAAGGGTGGGGAAATCTGTTAGTGTGAAAGCCGGAGCCAAGCTGGCTATAGAGGCCTCTTCACGGAAGAGAAAGGCTGAAGAGGGCACTTCAGCCCCTGTGCCTAAAAGAGGCAGAGGGGTGGGGAGCCCCACACCAAGTAAGCCCAGTAGTGGCCCGCCACCAGTCAGGGGCATCATCAACTCAAAAGGAGTCCACTGTGAGACGCTTGCAACTCTTGGTATAGAGCAGGAGGTAAGGGATTTATTCTCTGTAATTGGTTGGGAATGCTTTTTAGATATGGAGTGTGTTATTTTTCCTTCGTTGTCTCGTGACTTTGTCCAGAACTTAAAAATTAAAGCTGTGAACAAGCCTGCTACTTCCACTAGGGTTTTAACTTTTAAACTGATGGGTAGGAATTATTCTTTGTTTGCTGATGACTTGAATATGTTACTGGGCATCGTGACATACTTGGACCTCCAAGAGGAGGAGTATGTCGATGCCGTGACTGTAGTGCCCGACTCTGCAGAAGGAGTCGACGCAAAATGGGTAGATATTGGGGATGGATCTATTTTTCAAAGCGGATCCACAAAAGGATATTGCTTAAATAATGATGCCTTGAGATTCTGCCATAGGGTGTTGGCCTACAATTTTTTCGACCGTAAGGATAGCTCTAATTCAATCACTAATCAAGAGCTGTTCATTTTGTGGTGCATGGTTCATAAATTTAAAATCAATTTTGGTTCTGTGGCCATTGCACATTTTCGGGAAATTAAAACACACCCTAGGCATCGTATCTCTTGTGCCCAATTGATCACCCAGATTGCGGTTAGATATAGGCTCCTTGACTTGCATGAAACTGATTTGACCCCCCTTCCCCGTGAGTATTTTGATCTTAATTGTCTGAGGAGAATGCAAGATGTGGTTGACGATGAGGATGGAAAGCTTGTTTTCTTTGTGCCGGGGGCAGACCCCTCGAACATGCTTTTAGCTATGGCAGGTACATCGAAGAAACCACCAGCAGGGAAGGCACCGCAGAGGGAGCACCCAGTCGCAGTGATCATGAGGAGACTTGAGTTGATAGAGAATGCCCAGTTCCAGACCAATGAAAAACTGACCCGAATCGAAGCAGCCCTGAAGGCCTATTTCAAGCATGTTGGGTTCTCCTACCCAACGCCTGCAACCGATTGACCTGATTCTTTCTGTCCTTTAGATTAGGTTTTGTTTTGTTTTGTTTTTTTTGTTTTTGTCGTTTGAGTCTGTGTCCACACTTTGCAAGTTGCAAAGTTTGTAGGTGGGTAGTTGAGTCAAAGCATGCTATTCTATGAGTCTGTGTGGGCATTTCACGTAATGATCCAACTTTAATTGCTTTACAGAAAAATCAGCATGCCCAATTAAGATAAAGATGACGAACGAGTTTTAGCATGCCCTGTGAGACTTGAGCCTATATGTTGTATGCTTCAATTTTACAGTTTTTCTTTCATTCATGAGTGTGAATAATTCTGTGCTTAAGATGTTCTAGAATTTGCCTCTGTTCTGTGTTTAATTCTAGGAATTATTGATGCATATGTAAATGAGATAGGTCATGTTTTGCTGAGCCACTGAAATAAAATAACTCCCACCAATGACATAGCCCTTGCAGCCCCTTTGAGCCTATAAAATGCCCTGGCCGATTTTGTTCTGGGATGGTTTATACTTAACCAGGGCATTATAAAACCTGAAAAGAAAAATGGGGCAGGAGAGCTGTTTCTGGGGAGGCATAAATATGATGGGGCCAGAAAAGATAGGGGGAAGAATTAAATATATATAAAAAAAAGAAAAAAAAGTGATTAGAAAAAGAAAGAAAAAAAAGAGTTTGAATAAAAATCCCCCGAGTTCTAAGTATTTAGAATGCCCAAAATAAGAAAAATTCAGTGCTTGAACAGGGCACAGAAGGGTAGTGAATAGAAAGGAGCTGGGGAGGGGTCTGTACAATCAATAAAAACCCCTCCCACTTAAAATGTCCAACTGTAGCCTAAAAAGCCCTATTGATACTAATGCATCATGGTTTCCAGAGAATGAACAGCAGAACTTTGGCAAACTTATGGGACGAATTTGCATAGAATTACAGCCGAAATGAGAGTATACACTGAGTGAAGAGAGTCTGTGAGGAACACCAAGCTAGAACTCATTTTTGACCTATTTTAGGTATGCTGAAACTTTGCAATTTTTGTTAGATTGTTTCTGATGTACCCACACTGAGTAACAGTTTGCATGCTTGTGTCTTGAGTCTGTTTCTTTTCTCTTTTATTTTCTTTTGTTTTTCTAGATGCGTTGCACCCCATGCTTGAGAACAATCATGCTTAAAGTGTGTGGGTGTGATAAGTCCATTTTTTTCATATTTTTATGGGCATTTTATCCTCTATAAATGTCCTTTTTAGTGTGTTTTGAGTCGAAAAGAACCAGGTTGCGGTCAAAGGGCATTCCAAGAGTCGAGTTTGGCGGAAGGGGCATTTTATGCCCAGTTATTCACATTTATCTCACACATATGTTCATTAGAGGCACAGGGGACTTCTTCAGTATCCATCCCACATTCAGTCGGTGAAGTGGGCATATCAGATACGGATGAAGCTGACAGATAATGCCGTGCCCACAGTACTCGCACAGACTCGACCACGGGTCAGAATGGGCATTCCCGTGAAACTCAGGATTCAGTTGAAGGACAGCTGGTGGAAGGATAGCTACACATCCGCAGGAGAGTTGGAGCTAAGCTGGACTCCTAGAAGGCGCTGCAAACAAGGAGATAAGCTCAGACGAAAAGATAAGCTCAATCTAAGGAGATAAGAGCAATCCCTAAAAAATAGGGATTTGATAAAGCTGAAGCTTATCCAGTCAAAGTCAGAGAGGGCACGCCGTTCTGGAATTTCAGCAGAAGGCCCTCGCTTGTGGGGGAAACTCTACTCGGAAATGTAACTATTTAAACAAGTTTAGTTTCTGGAAAACGGAGCTTTAGACACTCTGAAACATTTCTACAGTTTATATTTTCTGCATTTTAATTTCCGCACGCTGCTTAGGCAGCCAAACATTCCGAAAGGTCTTAAACCTTCGGGACTTAGGTTATGTTCATGTTTTCCGACGTTGGAGTCGAGTTTTTGCTTAATTAATTCAGTAAGTTCTTGTTTATTTTTATGTCTTTAAATTCTGCAGTTTTAATTATGTCTAGCCTTCTCGGCTAGATCTTTAATTCTGGCGTTTGAATGATGAAATTGGATTAAGCATAAATCTGGACTCGTGAGGCCAAAATGGGCATAGTAATGCATGATTAGTTTCCGTTAATTCTTGTTTCTTGTTCCACGTGAGTGTGTGTCTGAAGTGCCCAATGTGGCTGATCACTCGTTAGGTAAAGATGGCACACCACTATTAATTGAATTGACGAATCGTGACTGTGTGTCGGTTCATATAGTAATCAGAGAATTAATGGGGTGTTGTGGGCACAAGAGGAATCAGTTGAACACAACAGATCTGGGTCCGTCTAGGGCACACTGCTGCTTGTTTGCTTACATCTCTTAGAGGAATCGGGAGGTGGGTAACTGGTTAGGGGTTTAATCGAAGAGGAATCACTTTTAAACCTAAAATGAAAAGATGGATGAGGAGACGCAGAGAGGAATCCGGTCATCATAACTAGATGACATATTATGTATGAAAATCGGTGTGCCCATGATCGAGTTGTTTTATGTTTAAACCAAATTCTAATTCAAATGCCAGAACCTTTTGTTATTTAATATTTTCTTTAGTTTCTTTTGCAGATTTAAATTCAGTATAGTGACAACACCAAAACCCCCTTTGTGATTGGTTACTTGAGGATAGAATCGCGACAGCTCTCTGTGGGATCGACCCGTACTCATTGGCTAGCTACGCTCGCTGTGGGCACAGGAGTTTACAAATATATTTTTGAGCGCGATACGACTACGCGTCAACCTCGTGCAAAGGGCAATCAAAGTTAAAGAAGGGTTTTAGAGGTGGAGCATTAAGACACCGTCAAAATTCTCTACATGGGATTTAAATTTAAGTGCCTTCACAAATATGCTGGAGTCGAGTCGGAGGAAGACTGAAGCTGTTGAAATGGAGTCTGATGTGGAGTTATTGCTTGCGTTCGTGGCCACCAAGGCCACCAAAGAAGATGTTATTCCAGGGATACCAGTTTTAGTTGATGCATCTATTGATGAATTGATTGTAGTCTCCATATGTGAAGACGTTAGAGATGAATAGATGGCAGTGGGAGAGTCTAATCCAGAGATAGCCATGTTAGAAACCATCAATTTGGAGATGTTAGTTGTGGGAGAGTTCAATCTAGAGGTGTCGGCAGTAGAGGATTCTATTCATGAAGAATCTACTTTGGAAGCTAGACAACCTTTGAGCTTGCAATCAAAGGATGAAGAAGTGGGAAGTGACGGAATGACGATGAAGATACAATCATGTTCTAAAAAGGAGGGTGACATTCATTGGGAAGTGGTTGTAGCACTAATGGAGCTCATACAAACGAACATGGTGGATGGGTATATTTATAACATTTGTCGCCAATAAGTTTCTTGTGATGTCTTTATTTTACAGGTTGACGAAGATATACCATCAGACATAGAAGTGCCACAAGATTTATTCCTAAATCCTATATCTGGGCATTGTATGGTGGTAGAGCGGTAGTTGTTTGACATAGGCTGGATGATTTTGAAGAGCTTTCTTGTGCAACTTGTGCCGAAAGTTTTTGATGATCGGTTCATGCTAGTCTTTGATCCAGGAGGTTTGGATTTGAGGACAAATCTCTTTCAAGAGGATAGGAATGATACGAGCTTAGGTGGAGTGCTGATGATCGAGTTCGAGTATTCAGGAAGAGACACATGAGTCACAGTGCGAGCCCGAGTGCAAATGAATCGGTCACGCCGCTAGGTGCAAGGTGCAACGCGAGTAGAAGCGCTAGTGAACTTCACTGATACTGCGGGGTGTTTCGACTTGGTCCGAGCGCGAGCTACGACGCGACCGAGGGTGTGAGTAGGCCCGTGTCGCGCCCGGTAAAATTGTTCGAGGATTTATCCAAATTTTGATTTATTTATTTCCTTTTAATCTAGATTTCATATTAGGGCTTTGCATATTTTTGCTCATCTCTGGATTTCATCAGACAACTTTTGATATTATTTAAATTGATATTTCTCTGCGTGAGAATTTTTATTGAACCGTGAGTTCAAACCCAACATTGGCTCATTTATTTGGCAAAGAATCTGACCTTGAAAAGTAATTTAATTCCTAAGTTTTAAAACTTTTTGTTTAGTTCAATTTTTGAAAGATTGTGGAAATCAATCACTCCCCTAAAAACCAAAAAAAAAAAAAAATGAAGTAATTTTCCTTGATTGTGAATACATATATTTTTTGGTTGTCATACCTATGGATATGTGGGTTGTGGATGAGGATCGTGAGCACTAACCATTGAACTTAACCTTTTCGGATTAATTCTTTTATCTTTAATCATAAGATATTCTTCGTTAGAATATCTATATTCGATAATATTCTTTAAAGCGACTCGAACGATAATATATTCGGCTCGATTGACGAAAAGAATAACAAATATAACCTCATTATATCGTGTAACAAAGTGCTCTAAACTAAATTATCTTTATTGAAAAATTGTATTTAGTCAGTGATTGGCGTCTTCTCTGTTGGAAATAGAATGTAAAGTAGCGTCGACGTCACCATTCCACTCGATGAAGCCACCAGTCTCGAATGCATATCTGCTACTACTGCAAATCATCATACATTATAATATATACTAATTCAACTACATATCATATAAATTAAATTAGAAAAAAAATTCATGAAATAAAATATCAAAATTAAGTTTGTGAAAATGGTGCCCATTCCGGTGGGGCCCATGTTTTTGTTCACATCTTGTCGCGTTGAGGTTTTGGGGATCTTGATCGGCTTGATTCCCTTTCTCTTTACAACTCCTATATTCTTGTCTGTTTTTGCATCAAGCCCACTCTCTAATGTTTTGTTATGCTCATAATTAAATGTGTTTGGTGAAATTCCTGCATGAATTTTGATGCATCATCACCTCACCTGATTGCTGCCGATCCAAGCCAATAATTCTTTTCTGTGGGAATTTTGGACTCTACTAATTTACATGTTTTTGGCAAAAATTGTCACATTTCTTTGTGAAAGGGGATGGGAGTTTGTGTTGCCTCTGCATGCAATTTGTATTCATGCAATCAACTTGCTTACTTTTTATAGATTATATATGCTTTCACGTTTGGATTTCTAGCTCTTAATAGAGAAGTATTTTTTTTTTATAGAAAACTTAATAGAGAAGTAACTGAAATACGTACAAGTTCGAGGTTTGTTTCGTTTCCTATGTTGTTAGATTGCGGATGAGATTTTTTTTTGCAAAAACTTGTATTCGATATCGCATTCGAGTTATTGAATTTCTACTACGTATATTTAATTTAATTATGGAGTTTTATCAATTTAGAGGCCGAAAAAATAGGTTAGCAATCAATCCGTATTTTGAAAGATGAAAATTATCAATTTAGATCATGAATAATTAGCCTCAAAATTTAATTCATTTTAATTAATTCTTATTTTATTTTTAATAATTATTTATTGAATTTAATAGATTAATTTGTCAAGAAATTTTCATTGAAATTAATTAAAAAATAAACACGATTCAAAATACTTGATTTAAAAGGGATCTTATAATAAATGATATCTTCAATAATTTAATATCTAAATTGATAGTTTTTATCTTTTGTGGTCTGAACTTATAGTTAACTTATTTTTTGGGCTCTAAATTGATAAAACTTTTAAAATTAATGAGTAAACAACCAGTTAACATGATCTTTTAAGCTAAAAAATGTCCAATCTATCAAAGTTTACGATAGATTAAGCTTATATTATTTTTATCAATATCTAAATTATCTAATCTATCACTTAAAATAAATGATTCTTACCAACCTGAATGTTGAGTAATGTTTTTTTTTTTTTTTTTTTGTTGAGGAAATGAATGTTGACTAATGTTGATATTTATATATGTAAGTGTCTAACCATATAGTCAAATATATATGCATAAACATACAAAAAGAAAAGAGTAAATATAATGGGCCTATAACTGTTTCACTAATTTATAATCAGGGGCTGAATAGTAAATAAACACCATATATGTCTCATGGACTCGTAAATCCCGAAAATCCTGCAACACTTTTAAAACTAGATCCTAGATCCCTAGGCAATATGAGTAAGAATTAAATTAACGAAAAAAATATTGAATAAGATAAATGTAAAAAATGACAAAGTTTCAATTTTTTTGGACGTCGAGGGTAACCCGCAGCCGCTACCGTGGTGCGCACTGGGTAAATCCCGCCCCTGTAAACCACACTTGGCAAGTCAGGTGTGACAGACTCACACCTAGCCTGTGTAATAGCCTGCAAACCAACACAGGGGAGGTAAACCACACTTGTGTGACAGGCTCACACCTAGTGGTGTTGGTGGTGGGTCGAACTTGAGACCTTTGGCCTCAAGAAACACCACTCCTCCACTAGGCCATCCCCAATGGGGACGATATTATAACTATTTGTATAGGAGTATTTTGGTCTCTGTTTATTTTTTTTAGTCTGAATTGATCTCATAACTATTTTAAATGTTCAATTTGGTCCCTATTTTGATCATCTAACTGACAAAGACGGAAAGAAACGACATTAACAATACCCGTTAAAACACACTTTTCTTACATACTTAAATTATTTCACACATTAACACACACTTTTTACATGTATAGATTGAACACGAAATTTTCTCCATTTTTTTAAAGAAAATAAAACACATTTTTAGCAAAATCACCAAATTCCCAAATTTAACAACACAAAATTTACATTGTATGATTTATTTCAGGGGTTAATGTTAGGGTTTAAACATAAAAGTCCCCAAATATTTAATTGATCATTTTTCATCAAATCATTATAGCCACTATGTTTCACTGTATCGAAGCCAAGAAATGCCCATATTCAACAAATTAAATGGAGAATCGGGGCATCAATATTATTTTCCCTTTTCTTGGACAAAAACAGCGAAATCGAGAGTCTGGATGCAACAGCTTCTCAATGCTATCACGTCGCTGGACCAGTGCGGAAGACTAGCGACTCGTTGATCCAGTGGGTAGTTTTCTCGCTTGATTGCCTCTTTCAATTTATTGCTCATTTCAATGATTTTTGTTGTATTTTCCGCGACGCTTGTTGTTTAGGACGTGAATCTCATTTTTTTTAATCTTTGCCATAATATTTGGGGATTTTTATGATTATACTCTAATATTTACCCCTAAAATAAATTATACATTGTTGAATTTGGAAATGTTGGGAATTTGGTGATTTTGTTGGAAATTGTGTTTTATTTTCTTTGTGAAAATTTGAGAAAATTTCGTATTCAATTCATATGTGTGTTAGTGTGTGAAATAATCTAAGTATGTAAGAAAAGTGTGTGCTTTAATAGGTAGTGTTAACATCATTTCTCTCTATTTCCGTCTCTGTTAGTTGAAAGATCAAAACATGAATCAAATTGAACATTTAAAACAATTATGTGATCATTTTGAAAAAAAAAAAAATGAACCAAAGTAGACCTAAATAAATAATTAAAGGGTCAAATTTCACGTTTGCCCAATTAAAAATAACTAGAAACACATTACATATGCCATCAATTATCTTATTTATTGTTTTTTTAGGGACAAGTTAATTTTTATTCTTATTTTTTTTGTCTTTTTAGGGAAGACAAGTTAAAATTTGTAAGACTGAAAGAACAGTAAGAACAGAGGCATTCCCGAAATGCCTACGTGGCATGCAATTCATCTGAGTTGGGTTTTGGACGTGGCTCCATTATTTTCCATGAAGCCAAAATGGCCATGTTGTAAATTTTTACAAACTCAGAATCACGGTTTCTTATTTTAGACTGAAACAAATAATATTTCTTTTATTTCTCCATCATTCATCCATTTGCATGGGATCGAAGAATTCCAGATAGACTCAAAATTTTATATAAGTCATTCAACTCGTACCTATGGCTAATAGCGGGACTCGAAAATTTTGTGTAAATTTATTGCGTAGGATATATAGTAGTAATAAATGTCAAAAGTGATCTTACACGTTAATAATTGGATGTCATAATGATATTTAAGACATTTATATTCTAACTTATCCATAAAACTCCTCTACTAATATATGTTACTCGACTTTCCCAATCTTTATTTACTTTTGCCTACTTTTACATATTTAGACATAATGATTTTTGACACGGCTCCATTATTTTTCATGAAATTCAAAATGGCCATATTGGATATCATGAATTTATAAGTACTTATTTTGACTTACTAAAAATTCTTTATAGTCATCAAATTAAAAATATATGTTTATAATTACTTGAACCAAATGGCCGCTTTCTGTCGTACACCTTTATCGTACAACAATGTAAATCTGTATGAATGCACGACTGCACTCAGTTGTGTACCCCAAGTCGTGCAGTAGTGTAAATTTTTACTGTTGCACACTTTGTCATTCACCCTCAATTTTTGCGACAGTGTAAATTTGTAATGTTGCACAAATGCACTCAATCATGCACCCGTACTCGTGTAGTAGTATTAATTTATACTGATACACAATTGCATCCCATTAGTGCACCACACCATTCCGATGACTGATGTAGATCCGATGCCGACGAATTGAAATTAAAGGAGAATGGGGGGAGGCGAAGGGTCATCGCAAGAAAGAAGAGGGGTGGGGACGCCAAGGAAGTGACGCGATAATATAAAAAAAGGTTGCAAGGGAAGAAGACGACGATGAAGAGAAGGAGGAGAGGGCGACAACTAAGAAGACAAGGGTGGTAGCGGCCTTATTTACGAAGTTGCCATTTTTGCAAATGGTGAAATTCAAGAGAGAGAAGAGAGGGTTGATGAGGAACCTTCACCCTACCCCATGTGGTGATAACCACGTGGAGTAGAATTTTGATATGTATACGATCATAAGAAGTTACTGTATACATGTGATAATCACATTAATTCTTCATTTCACATGACACAATTTTACTACCCAAATGTGGTAAGAAAGAAAAAACTCTAGGATAGTGGGGTGAATTTGATTTTTCTTTTTTTCATTTAGAAAAAAAAATGTTATTAAGTATATTAATCGAAAAAGTGATCAGAAACAATGTTTTTAAGTTAGTTGCTAAAAGCATAGTTTCCATGTATTATTGAACTATATGTATATATTTTTGTTATATTTGATGGGTTCCACTTGGCAATTGTGTAATTGTATATGGCCATTAGTTGATTATTCCATGAGATATATATTCATACACGTACATATAAACACAAAAGATGAATCAAATTATCTGACGTATAAAAATATTTTCGATGATATATTGAGATTTATTTTGTATTTCACACATAAATATACCGATGTATGGATCGAGTCATGATCCGACTCAAGTATGAGGATTGTTTAACTTTTATCCGTTAGATGATTTGACGGGAGAATACGTAAAATATATTATGGTTTTATGTATATTAAAAATAGTGAATGAATAATGGATATTGGGCTCAATAAATTATGTCAAGTAAGAATGAATTATTATTATTTACACTAATGAAATTTCACAATGATAGAATATAAACCGTCAAGAAAAAATTAGATTAGAGCAACATAATTAATATATTATAATTAAACCACTGTCTGAATTGAGGTTATCAAGCTGATCCCTTCCCAACAGTAATTTAGTATTCATCCAATGCATGGGCTGATCCTGTGATCCATATAACCCTTTCATACACAAGTTATTACACAGAGCCCAAATGAGAGAGAGAGAGAGAGAGAGAGAGAGAGAGAGAGAGAGAGAGAGAGAGAGAGAGATGGAAGATTCAATGGTGGCCTTCCCTAATTCTCAAATTTTAATTAAAAAATATTTGTAAAATGTTTTTTAAATAATTTTTTTAAAGATATATCTTACTTTTTAAGTAGATGTTAATTATGTTGGTCTCGTTTTATTTTTTCGTCTCATGTTATGTTAATGACAATGTTGTATCTTTTTTTAAATGATATTGTTAAAAGCACATAACAATGTTGTTTTCATAGGGGGAGCCAAAAAAAATCAGAAACACTGTAATTAACATTTACTAATATATCCAAAAATATATTTTTTAATTAAAATTGAGAATTAGGGTTTGGAGGGCACTATCGAATATTCCATATATATAGATAGATGAGTTCTGCAATGTGGAACAAGGTAACTAAAATCCAAAGGAACAAAAGCAAAGCCATTTCCAACAAGGTTTTTTAAATTAATTTATTTTTTAAAAAAATAATAGAATAGTACCTTTTTTTTTCAAAATTTTTGCAAATATAGCTATGATTTGATCTTTTTTTTAGCTCAAAAATCTTTCGTAATTGATTGTATTTTAAGATATATTGGTTGAAGAATTTATTTTATATGTTCGGGGAAATAGAAATCATAAAATACACCCAATTACGTAGAATTGTCGGGCCGAAAATTGATCAAATGTTATATTTACAAATTTTTTAAAAATGCGAGTACTGTTTTATTAATATAAAAAAAACAAGCTATTTTTAAAAATTAGACCAAAATATAGATATTAAAGTTCAATTTTCCCTATATATTATTCTAAAAGATAATATAGAATTATAATAAATTTGCCTTTTTGTAGTGAGGTAGTGGAACTATGGTGAACGTGGAGCCATGAGAATCTTGCCTCTTAAAAGTTTAAGATAATAAAAGGGAAAATAATTTCCTCAACATTTTTAATCAAGATAAGAGTCCAATACATTCAAGAGCCACCCCCATAAATTTTATAATGTAGCAGCACATCTTTCTCAAATCAAGGTGAATGTTTGGATCAAAAAAGAAAAGATTTGAATTGAGATGCTCAACGATATTCATATCCACAAAATTTTACTTTTTCTATAAATGATTAGATTTACGTAATAATATACTCTCTCAATTTCATAATAATTGATGTTTTAGACTTTCAATTTTGTTTCAAATTATTTAATATTTTAGACATTTTCATACTATCTCTCCCAATTTTACCCCTATCAAAATAGTATAAAACTTCTTACATATTAACTTATCTTTGATAGATGAAATTTCTTCCATAAAATTTGATAGAAGTGGAGAGAGAATAGTATAATCATCTCTTTTTTTCCTTCTTAATTTTTATTGTAAAACATAAAACATAAATTATTTTGAAACTAGGGGAGTACGTTAATGTCTATGATCAATTCTTGAGATATACCATAGCATGCAGCTTAGTTGGTATTACTCCCATTTGTAAGGGTAAGAGATCTGTGTATGAATCCCCATCCCCGACTAATATATATATATATATATATATATATTCAGATAACGACACTTACGGTGTAGGATGTATATAAGGGTTGTCTTGCTAGATTTGATTAGTTAAAGTTTGATATGTTTAACTAATTAAGATATTGTTTTGTTTAAAAAAAATTAGATATATATGCCTTATAATTTATATACGAAGCATAATCAATTTTATGTTTTGTTTTAAATATCTTCATCTACATCGATGCTTAATTAATCCGCTATTTGGTTGAGCGTATTATTAATATTCTTGATGATATTAGAATTATCTACAATGTCATTTTATTATGTTTTTAATTATGCATACATACATAATATTGGTGAAAGGGTAATTTAGTTCGGTAATACATCAATATCATTTGTAGGTATTATTTCTGAATTACATATCCCGTATTGAAGCGGATCAGGTCCTCTATTATATTTTTCGTGTTGCATTTTCTATTCAATAATTAATTTTTTAAATTTTTTATTTCTTTATTCTTTTTCTTGTGCTTTATTTTAATTTTACACTTATTATTTATGGTTCATTCTATCCAATTATGATTTATTATATTTTTAAAATAATCAATTAATAACTAAAAATTAGAAGGGAGATATGTAATCAAATATTCGTGAGAAATGAATTTGGGATCATTCCATTTCCATGGATTTGATTTTTTAAACCCAACAAATATTCAGTATAAATATCTATGACATCCCCACGGCGCGAATGAAAAAACTCTTGAAATATGTTTTACAAGGACTATATTGCAAATATTTTATTGGTGAGTTGGGAGAATGTCCAATTTATATTTATGTACATGCTATACAGAATTGTGGTTGGTGACTTGCTATAATTGTGGCCACATTAGAACCAGGAAATTTATTTGAAAAAAAAAAATCATAAGGGCTTTATCTGTCTGGAAAAAGATTAGCAGAGGTGGGGCTGCATTAGATACAAATATTTTGCAGACATGACTCAAATCTATCCATGGATATATATGAACCAATTAATCCCACGACTATATATCTCTTTTCCACATTTTGATAGGTTACCTACTTACCAAATTAAATAATTCATGCCATTGTTTTGTGTAACATATATATAGAGAGATAATGGATCAATTGAGAACCGGATAAAGTCTTATGTGGGAATTAAGAATCAATTAGAGTCGCATATCTTCAATTTTTGAGTGATGAAGATTTGTACTTGAGTTTGAGTTATGCGGTGATATTTTTGTAATATTAGAGTTATTTTAATGAACTGGAGGTATTTTTGTAATTTAAAAATTCTATTATATATGGGTTGAATCCTTTAAGCATTACTATGATAGGTTTTAGCATTGTTGTAAATTGTAATTAGTTTTAGTATTACTGTTAATAGTTTTAGCATTATCCAAAAAGATATAAATTTTAGCATTAACGTGATTATTTGTGTTTTATTTAATCTACGGATTGTGTAGGCACCACTTCGGAGATTTCTCCTGGGTTGTCTGAATTTTATATACCCGATTGATGGGGATGCGGTTATCTGTAATGATGGATATTTGCAAAATATCTCATTGCCTATATCATCTTGATGAGTCGGGGCAATTTTAGCTTTTGTTCATTGTATTTTCATCTGCTGTAACTCTTTTAACACCTATAAATTTTTTTATAATATTGTTAAGTAAACAAAATAACAAGGCTAAAAACATAATTGAATAATAAAGATAAAAGTAGTGAATAATAGTGTCAATGATAATACTGAAGTGATAGATGATGATGTTAATTCCAGTGAATAATAATGCGAATACCACAAAATGGGTCATGACTTTGATTTATAATGTTCACGTTAACTTTTTCAGACATATATGCTTTCTAATGCTAATAATGACAACGATAATGATAATTCAATAAACTGTAACAACATTTGTT
The DNA here is from genome assembly GCA_026008535.1 of Perilla frutescens. Lineage (NCBI taxonomy): Eukaryota > Viridiplantae > Streptophyta > Magnoliopsida > Lamiales > Lamiaceae > Perilla > Perilla frutescens. The sequence continues at coordinate 41,069,146 of BRKX01000012.1, forward strand.
CATGGTTGGTTTATAATGTCCCTAATAATTTTTTTATACTAATGTTAACAAAAGGTTATGATAATGCTAAAATGTAAAATGACAATGCTAAAAATGTAAAATAATAATGCTAAACACAATAAATTGTACAGATAAATCATACATTGCCAACAGGGGTAGGTTTTATATGTTTCAACAAATTTCTCGATATTAACAAAAACAAAATGAAACTGCTAAATAATCATGAGGCAATGCTAACAAGGGGTGGACGATATTGATAATTCAATAAAACTGTAATAGCGTTGTTTATTATTGGTTTATAATGCTCCTGACAAGTTCTCATGCTAATGCTAATAACTCAGTTAATGCTGAAATTATAAATGACAATGCTAAAACTATAAACGATAATGTTAAATTCACAAAATATACACATAAATAATACATTGCCAACAATGGTAGGTTTTGCATGTTTGTACAAGTTTCTCGATGCCAACAAAAATAATTTTGCTAAATCTTCATGAAACAATACTAACTCGGGGTATACAATATTGATAATTCAAGAAAAATTGTAATGGTGTTGTATGATTGGTTTATAGTATTCCTGGAAAGTTTTCATGCTAATGCTAACAAAAGTCGTGATAATGCTAAAATGAGAAATGACAATGCTAAAACTGTAAAAGATAATGCTAATTCTACAAATTACAATAAAATATGAAAAAAAGTTAAACGAAATATCACCTTGATTTTTCATCTTTTCTGATTTCAAGATTCAATCTTTCGTTGTTATTTATCTTCGCTCAAAAGATTTGAAACCCCTATAGAATTGTTGTCGCTGTTATGTTTAGTCTTTGTCTTCAATTTTAGCGAAAGATTGCTTGAGTAAGCTCTGTGAGTAGTAAATGAGGATTTAATCTCTGGAAAGCCTAGTTGTTTCATTTTTTTTTTTAAAGTTTTCGATTTTGCCCTTACTAATCTTCACGTATTGTTGGATTGATTCTTATTACGGTAATGCCACCACTTATTTCTTTTAATCTAGGCCCTAAGTTTTGGTTAGATTAAATAGTAGATATTGATGCTTAGTTCTCACACATGGCTTTGTACCTTTAAGACAGTCTTATACAAGATTCCCTTTATATATATATATATATATAATGGAAGGAGTTTTATATGAGATTGTCTTATAAGCCAAAATCTATAAAACAAATCAAGATTTGGATTCAAATATAATCAAACACCAATAAAAATATGAATTTTAATCCGTAAAATAGTCTCACACGAGTTTTTATTTTTATAATATATATTACAGACTCTTATTAAAGAATTATTACTTGGCCTATTCCATTTCACAATAACTTGAACTTAAATAAAAAAAAGTATCATGTATGAAAATATTATTTTCGTGCCTTGAGAGTTTATGAAAAATTCGAAATACCAAAAAAGCATCCCAAAAGTGTTTATATTTGGTTGAAGCAAATCCATTAGCGTTTTGGTTTAACTTGAATTAGGAGGCAATCAAATTTCTCCATTATTGAAGGTATTTATTCTCCTATATCTCATTACAATGAATACGTGCAACGTATGCATTTGTTAATACTATCATTTTACACACTTGACATTTATTAGTGATATAAAAAATAGAAATAAAATGTTTTTTTTTTTTTGGAAAGTTGAGCATCGATATAAGTAGAATTGTCTTCTAGGTTAGATCCAATGCTAAATATCTATTTGGTACAAATTCTGCACCAAATAAGTACAATTTTAGTACCAAATTTTTTAGCAACTCCAATGCTCTGTACCAAGTATTACACCAAATAAAATATTTTCTTAAAGATTTCATTTTGTCTTATAATTGAAATATAATATACTTAATGATTTAGTATTTTTCAAGAAATTGTAATTATTCAAAATTAATAATCATTAATTATATACTTTCAGAAAAAAATATATTATTAAAATTATGTAATATTAAAAGATTATAACATATAATGTGCTTAGAATAATAAAATTATTTTAAATAATCATCAAACTCTTACAATTAGTGAAAAATATTACGAGACTGCAAGACTTAAGAAAATACATGTATTTTGGCATCAGTGTGTTTTTCAAGTAGTTTTATGTTATTTGTAGTGTGTTGTTAAGTTAATTTGTGATATGTGCGATTTCATTCTATCCATTATGTTTAATTAATTGTGATTTTATTGAAATTATTTATTTATTTAGATGATTTATAATTTAAATTAAGTAAATAAATAATTTATAAATTAAATTAAATTTATTGAATAATCCATTTAATAATGATTTTAAATAATAAAATAATTCATTAAATGTGATGGGACCCATCAACATCAATTCGGTGCAGCACCAAATTATGCTCCAAATTTGGAGTAAGATTTGGTGTTGCACCAATTTGGGACAGGATTTAAGACAATATTGGAATTAATTCCTGCTCTAAATTGGTGTTTTAGTTCTTCACTGGAGTTGCTCTTGCACCATATCTAGATCGACATGCAAATTTCTTCTTTTTTAACCTTTTTAGGTTGTCAGATGGTTGAGGAGGGATGGGATTCTCCAGTTCATTTTTTTTTTTATCAATTCTTGTGTCCCACTATTAAATTTAATATTTTAATAATATTTAGTATAAAAATATAATTAATTATAGTATAAACGCAATCATAGTAAAAATTTATTTATAAGAATTTAAATTTTAAAAATTACATACCATAATTGTGTGGAATAAACACTAAAATCATAATCAACCATAATAATCAATTGTATTAACTAAAAATAGAATTTTAATACTAAAAAATCATTATAAACTCTAATTCGGTAGAATAAACCCTAAATAATAATTGTAAAACTAAACTAAACCAAAAAAAAATTGAAATTTAAGAAAAAAATGAAAGAAATTTGATAAAATTCATTATGGGACATAAGTAAGATAGAGAAAGTGAACTAGATGATTTCATTTGACCTGACAAGGCATAGCTAAACTGACATCTCGAACATCAACAAGCTTTTCAATCACTAATAAATGTTATTATTTAATCTAGAACTCAACCATTATACCACCTATGATTTTCTGAGATTTGAACTCTTAACCATTCATTAATTAAAAAAATGAATTCCGAGAAAAAAAAGATGATTGTTTAATTAGGCCAAACCATCGGGCTTAGTGGGCTAGATATGCATTGGCCCACTATCCTTCCACTGCAGAGAGCGGGAGGTTTGCGCTGCTCGGTGAAACTAGCCTGGCGCGGTGCGCTCCTCTCTGAGAGCCACGAAGCCCATGCCTTCGCATGGACCACGTGGCCCAACTCCCAGCATGGAACGGGCGGGCCAGAATTAGCATGACATAGTCCAGCCAATTGGTTCAGCCCAACATCCAACCATCTTAATGCCTCCACTCGGATTACAAGCCCTCATTGCTGAGCTCGGCAAAATATATAGCTTTGTATTATGCACTCAACCAACTATGTCAATACATATTTATACTGATAAATGTTATAAGTATGGGTGGCAATTCGGACTAACTGTGATAAAGAGGCTAGGCTGCCCCGATCGTCATTTGGGTCGAACCGACCTGATCGTCAGTCATGCTGGTATTTGCATTGCCTAGCCCAGCCCAAATAGCGGGCCGAGCTATCCGCTCGCTAGCAGGTAATTTCTTGCTTTTTTGATTGGGCGGCCCAGTCCATTCGGGTCAGCCCGGAAAAGCTTCATGCATATAAAATTGTGGTCCAACATGGTCTGATTATAACTCAACAACTTATATTGGATTAATTGACAAGTCAAGATCCACTAGACGATATTCATATTCAGATTAAATTCATATTCAGCGATATATTTACGATTTTATTGTATTAAAATCCGAATATGAATACTATTTAATAGATAAAGATCTTAACCTTGAAATGATGTAATAGAAGACTCCCCATGATATAAATGTTGAGTTGCGCAATTCCTACTACAATACTCAACCCAAAGTACAAACTTCAAAATATCATGCAAAAATTAATCAAAACACACACACACACACACACACACATAAATACACATGTGCACACAAACACAAGTAAATACAAATATGTATACGCATATTTACGGACTGTGGTACTTATATTCGATGTGTCATAGTAATAATGTTGAGGTTGTCAACTAATTAAATCTTGTGACTAGTTTGAAGTGGGATTGTGTGTGTATCTCTAGAAAAGAGACAGAGAGCAGGTAGAGGTAGCCAACGCCCATCCCCTTTTGCAATTTGTGATCAATTTTCCTTCTTTTTTCTCGTTTATAATCTCGGCAGAGAATACTTGCTCTAAACAACAAGACAAAGGCAGTAGATTTAGGCCGGCAGCACTCTCTCTCTTTTTCTCTCACCTCATAATTTTTTACCTTGTCACAGTTGGTCACGTACCTTTTAATTCACTATATTCCAATCCTACATTTTTTGTATTTTTCTTCTACCTCTTTTCCTCGCATCCAAATCCTCCCAGTATATATTTCCATCACAATTCTTGAAAGGGACTCATGGAGATGAATGTTTGATGTTTTTGCCTCTGTATCTCTACTTCTTTCTCTATCTGACTGCCACGTTTTGCAACTATATATTTGAGTGGCCCATTCAACCAAAAAAAGATTTGATTTTGGAGAGATTTATTAAGAGTTTTCAGTGATGGGGTTATTTGTGGTGGGGTGTTATGTGTTAGGATTGTTGATTGTGAAGTGGGTGTTGAGGAGTGTGAATTGCTGGTATTATGAGAGGAAGTTGGGAGAGAAAAGATACCAACTGCCACCAGGTGATCTGGGTTGGCCATTCATTGGCAGCATGTGGTCCTTCCTCAGAGCTTTCAAGTGCAGCAAACCTGAATCTTTCATCTCCACCTTTGTTGACAGGTCTCTCTCTCTCTCTCTCTCTCTCTCTCCATTTTGTAGGCTAGCTTGTAATGAGTTGGTCATGTTGTTTGAATTTTGTATTTAGTTAAAGGTTATCTCAGGTTCTTACTATGGGCAACAATATGGTGTTTCAGTTTGTACTGGCAACAGTTTAAAATCGGATTTCTTCATGGTGACATAATATACCGTCACCCATTGAGACATATCCCGTAATTTATCTCCTCTGTTAACCTCTAATGCTGAGTATGAGCCCTTAACAATGGTGTTAAGTAAGCATAGAAATTAACTTGCAAGAGTATAACTACAAGAGTTGGTCTATGTTTGCACCTCACAAAAACTAACATAAAAGAATAAAGTGAAAATTGTTTTACCTTTTGTGTTGGATGCTTTTTTCTTGGAGCAGTAGTAAAGTCCAAATTATTACAGAGGTCAAATGAAAGTTTTGAATTAACCTTAAAAGAATTGGTGGCCTCTTTGTTACTGTTGCTGACTTGCTGTCACTTTTTTATGGTTGATTATACTAATGCTTGTCTTGTATTGGGAATTTCCACATAGGACATGATTTATGCTGATCTTTGTTTATGTGAATCTTTAGGGTAAAAATAGTCTCTTTCAGCCTCTGATTGATGTGATATTTCAACATCATCTCCTATATCTTATCTTTAATCTGTAGTATGATACTGCTCTTTTCCATGTTCTTTCTGTTACTAGCTAGGCCATATATTTTATATTTTATATTATTATTATTATTATTATTATTATTATTTTATTTTATTTTATTTTTTATTTTTTTTTTTTAATTTCCTTCAAACTTTTCTGCTGGCAGTTATATGTATTTCCTTTCTTTTTGTCAACTAGTGGTTTTCAAGATACTAAAAATGCTCCAACATGCCTATATATATTGACACTCATGCTGGTACACTCAGTACCAACTTCCATGATCATTGTGGGAGCCTTGTGAGTGTGGCCAGTAATTTTTTTCTTTTTATTAGACTATAATAACCACTCAAGAAAACAAAATATGGCTGGGGCTGCAGATTATGTAGTTCTCGAATGTCTAATTTTTTAGGCAGTTCACTACATCCATTGAATCGACTGAGATTTAGGAGGAATATTGATCTCTCAGAATAAGGAGATTGAAAAAGGAGGAATATATGCCTATTCATGTTGAGTGAATTGGACCAAAGAAATAGAAGGCAGCATGAAGTGAAATAAATATTCTTAAATAACTGATAGGGGCCTTTAATTAAAAGCTTTTCATGCCCCCCAAACTGTGGCAATCTTCATTAGAATCTACAAGATTATGAAGCCCTCTTACACAGAGAGATTAAACTTTCACTTTCAAAACTCTGTTGAACTGCTTTGTTTTCATTTTGGATTCTTGAAATGTGGATCAGAAACTGAACCATAATATGGACCTAACCATTTTGAGTGAATTGAACCAAATAAATAGAAGGCAGCATGAAGTGAAATAAATATTCTTAACTAATTGATAGGGACCTTTAATTAAAGCTTTTCATGCCCCCATAAACTGTGGCAATCTTCATTAGAATCTACAAGACTATGAAGTTTTGTTTCCCAACATTGATTAGTGATTGATCACTGAAAAGCTAGTCTTTGAAGAGTTCAAAACTCTGTTGAACTGCTTTGTTTTGATTTTGGATTCTAGAATTGTGTATCAGAAGCTGAACTATATAATATGGACCTAACCATTTCGGATTCCACTAATATGCAGTGTAAGAGAGAAAATGAAAATAAAAAAAGCAGCAGCAGTAGCAGTTTTCTGATAAATAGATCAATTTCAATGATATTTTTGCAGATTTGGACAGACTGGAATGTATAAAGTTCACATGTTTGGTAATCCTAGTATCATTGTTACCACAGCAGAAGCATGCCGGAGAGTTCTAACTGATGATGAGGCCTTCAAGCCTGGATGGCCCTCTTCTACGATGAATCTTATTGGGAAGAACTCATTTGTTGGGATTTCTGATGAAGAGCACAGGTGGCTGCGCAAATTAACAGCAGCCCCTGTGAATGGACAAGAAGTGTTGGCCTTGTACATGAAATATATCGAGGACAGCGTGGTAGTAGCTCTAGAAAAATGGGAAGGCATGGGAAAGATCGAGTTCTTAACTGAACTCCGTAAGCTCACATTTAGGATAATTATGTATATTTTCCTGAGCTCAGAGAGTGAGCAAGTCATGGAGGTCTTGGAGAGGGAGTACACCGCTCTCAACTATGGCGTTCGAGCTATGGCAATCAACATACCGGGATTTGCTTACCACTCTGCGCTCAAGGTACTTACTTGATATATATACACACAAATGCTTATGCTTATGCTCACTCTTTGAGAGGAGTGCATTGTTTCCAAAAGTATATATACCAAACTCATGTAATGAATGATCAATCTTCTCCTTTTGAATTGGCCATTGCTTTTTCCAGGCGCGTAAAAAGCTAGTGGCTGTTCTCCAATCCATAGTAACTGCACGAAGGGAGTGGAGGAGGAATAACCCGAAAAGAGTGAAGAAAGACATGATGGACGCACTGATGGATGCTGAAGATGAGAACGGTCGAAGCTTGAAAGATGTAGAAATTATTGATGTTTTAGTTATGTATCTCAATGCCGGTCATGAATCATCCGGACACATCACTATGTGGGCAACCCTGTTTCTTCAGAACCATCCCGATGTTTTCAAACGAGCCAAGGTATGGTCTATACTTATATGATGATCATCATCACTGTCCCAGAATTGATCTGATGATGAATTTAGACCTAATGATTCCGAGTTTTTTTACTTGGTTTCCTCAGGAAGAGCAAGAAGAAATCGTGAGGAACAGGCCACTTAATCAAAAAGGTCTGGCACTCAAAGAAATAAGAGAAATGGATTACCTTTCTAAGGTGTGCTGTTCTTCCAAAAATAATTCAGTATACTTCATCATATCTCTTCATATTTTACTAAGAAACTTGAACCACAACTCAACAGGTGATTGATGAGACACTTCGCGTTATTACATTCTCACTCGCGGTGTTCAGAGAGGCAAAGAAAGATGTTCGAGTCTGTGGTATGCTGCAACTGATCATATATACATTTACTTGGTTTCACTTTTATGTGCTGCAACACATGATCCCGTTTCTTTGTTGTTTATCGTGCTCATCAGTTCTCGTTGGATAGGCCAGTTTCTTCAAACTAACTAATGAGATTATGAAACCAACCTTTTCTTTCATTCAGGCTACACAATTCCAAAGGGATGGAAAGTTTTAGTCTGGTTTAGAGGTGTTCATTTCGACCCTGAAACGTATCCTGAACCGAAGAAGTTTGATCCTTCTAGATGGGATGTGAGTTAGAAAACACCTCATCCTTCCTTCGCTAGTCTCCAATATATATATGCTTACAATATATATCTACATCTACATCTACATCTTCATCTTCATCTTCATCTGTGATGTTTTACGCGTAGGGATTCACACCAAAAGCAGGAAACTTCCTTCCTTTTGGTGGTGGAAGCAGATTATGCCCTGGAAATGATCTTGCCAAGATTGAAATCTCTATCTTTCTTCACCATTTTCTTTTGAACTACGAGTAAGTTACATATGCTCATTCAGCCTCCTATTTCTGACATTTTTTTTTTTTTAATTTTTTTGAAAGTAAACAAAGAAATTTGTTTGAAGCGAGTTTTAATTTACATGGATTGTGTTATTTTCTTGATTTGCAGGCTCGAACGCCATAACCCTGCTAGTCCATTGATGTACCTACCGCACACGAGGCCGAAGGACAACTGCGTTGGCAAAATTAGAAGAATCTCTTCTACAAAGAATTGAAAGAAATGAGAAGAGGAGGAGAAATGAAGCTTATTTCTTTAAACTGCATTCTGTAGTTCCATGGAGAGTTTTTTTGTCGAATCATCGTGAAGATTTTTTGGCTTTCTTTTCACTCCATTTATGTACAGAGACTATATATTTATCCTGATAGAGGATATATGAATGAAGATATTATATATATAGCAGTTCTTATTTTCTTGTGATCAGAAGCTGCATTTCTTAGGAGCTTGTGCATGGCTTTGTTTTTTCTAAAGTTAAAATTGCATGTGGTGTTTCAATTGGTATCTGTTTGTGAACTCTCCGATATTTGTTGAGCCCAAACATTGTTGTTAAAAATGGTGATATAGGTTACAAGTCACCACTCACCGGCCATTCTTATAAAGTACCATAATATTAAACAAAAACTTATATGAGAGTGTGTTACGGGTCAAAATATGTAAGATGGTAGATATTTAGAATCAAGCTCATATTCAATGACACAACTGTAATTTTGATAGTGTTTAGATTTGGATTTCGATTTGGACCTGTATAAGACAGCCTCACATAATCAGTTGATTCGATTCTATGCATACGTGGAACAACACGAGAACAAAGTACATCTCATTGATTTTCGTAAGAATACCGAATTGCACCAAATACAAACTACAATTTTATATCAAATTCAACTCTTTAAAAACAATTTAGACATATCCATATATAAATATCAAATAACTTGGAAAACTACGAGAAACGAAATAACCTAAGTTTAATAAAACTATTAATTAATCAATGGATAATTCTATTTAGCACAAATGATTCCAGCACAATAGTAAAATAATTATGTTAAATGACTAAATTATCCTTATTATATTATTTATTTTAAAATAATTCAAAATTTAAAATTTCTCTCTCTCCCTATTTAACAATTGAACTTCGATTCTTCAATTAATCAATCGTTAGCCCAATTTATGATTATTAATTTGATTAATAAAAAAATGTTCCGTAGAAGATAATTAAATTTTTGGCTTTATTCAATTCATAATCTGACCGGCGAGTTCAACTCATTATTATAGATCAAAAAACGTTTCTTAAAAGATAATTAAATTTGAACTCCAATTCTCCGATTAATCAAAAGTTTAATCAATTTATGATTATTTGAGTTATTTTTCGATTGTGCATTTTGAGAAAATTAAATGAAGATAACATATAAGAAAATATAATATATTTAACAATATATAATCATTCATAACATGTTCACATACTTAAGCTAAATTTTTCATTGGCGTTTTCATCAAGCAAAAATAATAACATAATTGGTAGTGTTCTATTGTGTTTTGAGGTATATGAAGTTTTCTAAATTATTTTCATATTGATGTTCAAATACAAATATTAATTTGAATAATTTAATTTTTGCTTTTTTTTTTTTTAAAAAAATATCATTGTACTTGGAAATTGGCGTAGAAAATGAGGGATGAATTTTATGCATTATTGATCATTCATGTATTCAAATCAAATATTGGGAAATTGTATCTATAATGGGGAATGAATTTTAACAAAAATTATATTAATGATGATAATTCTATTAAATTTTACAGTAACTGTGTCATTTAGCATTGTCCTTAATCAATATTATCACAAGTCAGATGGCAACTTGGCAAGTTGTGTCGAAAATATGCGATAGGGGAATAAGTAGTTAGGTAGTCATTCAGTCATTCTAGTTTGCCACTAAACCAAAATTAATATTATGGTGGAAAGTCTTGATACATTGGTAGTTGACCTCTAAATAGAAACTTTTCTATTAGTGGATATATCTAATAAATTGAATTGCTAGGGAGTTGAAGTATATAATACTAAAAGCATCTCCAATTATTAGAAATATGATGAGTTTACACTCAATATATTCCTATTTTTGGGAAAATTTCGATTGTGATTAAGAAATTTTGAGTGGATGAATTTTAATGAGGAAGTATTGTAACTTCCTAAATATTTTTGAAATTTAACAAGTGGGAAATTGAGAAGTGTAGTACACTCTCCATCTTTCCAAATAAAAAAATTGGCATTTGTGAGCAATTGAGAATGGGGTGGGCACATATGCGACGCCCTTGTATGCAACTTGCCCCCCCACTATCTTTTTTTTTTTTTATTATTTATTTTGTACTTTTTATTTTTATTGTATGTGTATATGTATGTGTATGTATTTTGGAAGGAATTTTACTTTTGACGTGATGATTACGCGATAATAAAATATTTAAAAATGAGGAAGTATTGATGGAGATGCTATGAGTAATGTGGTGAGGTTGAGTCACAAAGACACTGACGTTTATACTTGACAAAGGTTGAGTACAACATGCTATTTGAAGTTACATAAACTGTGCGCTCATGTTCATAATCATGTACGTGTACATTGTGATGAACATTCAAGGTCTAAATATAAAAACAGAAAGCAAGTAAAGAACACGAGGTTGGTAACCCTGTTCGATCAACTGATCTACGTCAGGGGGACTTTACAAGTCCGTGAGAAACAGTTTACTACTCCGTTGAATGGTTACAAATGCTATTACATGAAGACTCCCATCACTCGACTCCTTTCCTACCCGATTCAACCTCTTTCACTAAACTGAATTACGAGCTCCCCTTACAACCTAGAATCTCTCTAGTTCCCACAGGAAATCTCTCTCCGAGACTTCTCTAAGTGTGTATGAAAGTGAGTTTCAAACACAGACTAGAAACACAATGATCACACGGATCAGGACATGAAGAGACAACATCAGTAGACGATGAAGAGACAATATTTTGTTTTTTTATTTTCTAGGAGACTAAAGAATCTCTCCAAAAATACAATATCATGTTAGAGATTTTCTAGTATCAGGACATGTTCCTCAGTTAGCGTCACAATACGTCCGTAACTTCAATTTACCTTCAACCGGATAAAATATACCTGATGTTGGACATCCTTTCAAGTACTTCATGAGATAAGTAACTGTCTCCCAATGATCTTGCTTAGGCTTTCCAACAAACTGACTAAGTTGCTGGACTGAAAATTTGATGTCAGGGCGCGTAAGATTCATATATAGTATCCTTCCTATCAATTTGCGGTACCTCTCTAGGTCCCCAAAATCCTCTCCTTGATGGCGGCTAAATTTCACTCCAGGTGGTAATGGAGTAGCAGTTGGTTTACATCCTATCAATCCTAAGTCTGCCAAAGTGTCTAAGATATATTTTCTCTGGTTAGGTAAGTTCCAGAGGATCCTCTAGCAATTTCTATCCCAATAGCAAAACCCAAATCTTTAATAGTGAATTTTTCATCCAAAAAACTCTTAAATGTAGTGATGTTCTTCTCATGAGAACCTATTATCAAGATATCATCTATATAGACAATGAGAGTGAGAAATGATGAGTTAGCAGATTTCACAAATAGACAATTGTCATTAGGAGACTGTTGAAAATCATAATCTTGCAAAGCACTACAAAATTCATGATTCTATTATCTAGAGGCTTGTTAAGCCCATGGAGACTACGCATTAACTTGCACAATTGGCCAGGTTTGGCTTTCTCATACCCTGTAGGAGGTAACATATAAATTTCATCATCCAAATGTCTATGCAAAAAAGCATTACTTACATCAATATGATGTAATCCCCATGTCTGTGCAGTAGCCAAAGCTATGAGCATTCTCATAGTAACTAACTTGACCAGAGGTGAAAAGACTTTTGTGTAATCTTCTCTTTCTTATTGATCATAGCCCTTAGCCACCAAACGGGCCTCATATCTGTCAATTGTGCCATGTACCTTGAGTTTAACTTTATAAACTCACTTTCTTCCCATGGCATTCTTGTGGGTAGGTAAATCAGTCAGCACCCATGTCTGATTTTTTTCAAGTGCGTGTTTTATTTTTGCATAGCGTCAACCCACTCAGCATGTTATACAACTTGTTTATAACTAGCAGGTTCATGTAATAGTGATATATTTTCCAAATAAGACACATAAGTGTTGCTTAAGGTGGGTGCAATAGAGTAAGGAAAGACATTCAAAGTATGCTTAGTTGGATTTAAACATGTAGTATGAATAAAAGGAAGACACATAAGTGTTGCTTAAGGTGGGTGCAATAGAGTAAGGAAAGACATTCAAAGTATGCTTAGTTGGATTTAAACATGTAGTATGAATAAAAGGAAAAATATTGAACTCATATTTATCACTAATAACTGTGTGTGACAAAATCATTTATCCATGTAGGTCTCTGCTTATCCCTACAACCCTTTCCCAATGATGTAGATGGTATGGCAATAGTAGTAATGGGGTCATAAGCTATGGTAGGTTCATTGATAGATGGTTCAATGACAGGGACAAGAGATAGACAAGTGTATTCAGGTGTTGGAGTAATGAACTGAAAGAGAAATACATCTTCAAACATGGGAACACCTCAAGGAACAAAAAACTGCTTGACTCAAGCTCATGCAAAGTATAATCTTTTTGAGCTGAGGCATACCTCAATATTATGCATTTAGACCCTCTATAAGTGAACTTGGTTTTATTAGGGGTTGTGTTTGCAGCAAAAGTAAGACATTGAAAAGGCTTTAAGAAAGAATAATTAGGATCTTTTGCAAAAAGAATGTAATGAGGTGTTTTCCAATTCAAAACATGACTTGGTAACATATTGATCAAATGGGTGGCTGCAAGTAAGGAGTAGGGCCAAAATTTCTGAGGTAAGGAAGCCTGAAACATTAACGCACGATCAACTTGCAATAAATGTCTGTGTTTTCTTTCTACCACCACATTTTGTTGTGGTATGTGCACTTAACTTCTTTGATGGACAATACCAAATTTTTAAAGATTTTCTGAGTATCTTTTCTAACAAATTTTGTTCCATTGTCTGTTCTCACAACTTTAACATTCCTTAAAAACTGAGTTTTAACCATATTTACAAATGTTCTAATCAATGCAAGGACTTGGTTTTTATGTTGAAACATATAACTCTAAGTGGCTCTACTGAAATCATCTACAATGGTTAACATATAAGGACAATGGATAAAATTTGCTTCCATATAAGGACCCAAAACATCCATGTGCACAAGATCAAAAATAGAATTGGCAGAATCATCTCTTAAAGAAAAAGGATCCCTATGTTGTTTAGCGCGATGGCATATTTCACAAGTTTGCAACTCCAACATAACTTTATCACTATATAAACTCTTAACACATGGTATATGATTTAAAATTGTAAATGAAGGATACCCTAAATGCTTGTGCCACAAGGCAACAGTGGTTGTACAAGAATTAGAATGCAAAGATCTTTGTGGCTCAAAATTGTGTTTGTCACTGGATCTCCCTGGAATGTGACCTATAACATATAGTCTTCAATTTATTCTTCCCAACGCTAGTGGAGTCCTAGTCCTCTGTCCTGTATAACACAACTATCATAAGAGAAAACATAACTAATTAATTGTAATTGTGCTACTGATAAGAGATTATTGTTAAATTTTGGAACAAAAAGAACCTTGTGCAGAGTGATCTTATCATTCAAAACAACCGCCATATTTCTAAACTATTTATTTTGTTCTATTTGGTAAATAGACATGGACATGAAAACTCAGAGTCTTTAAGAAAGTAAAATGGTTTTGGTTGCAACACATGTAATTACTAGCTCTTGTATCAATAATCCATGAACCATTTTCAAGTTGATTAAAGACTGAACACACATACTGGGTGGCATGAGTAAGATTAATACCTGCATAGTCTCCAAAGTAGGCAAATTTTACAGCATCAGAATCACCTCCAAAGTATCTAGCAACTTCTGTCTGTATCATCTTTCCCATGTCTTGTCCATTTCACTCTTTCTGGCCATTTTCCAGTGTAAGGTGATGTATCAACTGCATTAGAACGAGTGCCTCTCTTTTGATCTTTCAATTTCTTGCACCAATCTGAGAAGCCATGAAGTTTAAAGCAATCACTCTTCTCATGCCTAGGTCCCTGACAGTGATCACATCTTAACTTTACCTTTTCCCCCTTAATCATTTTGAGCTTATAACCTTGCATATTCACTGCATTTGCTTCAGTTTTTTCAGCATTATAACCCTGTTTCCAATACTCTTTTCCCACAGTTTGAAATGACTTATGCTTATCAGTATCTGCATAAGATAGATGCACATCTTTTTGTTAACACTCGGGAGTGGATCTAATATAAGAATCTGGTTGTGTGTTTGCTCATAAGTGCTATTCAAACCCATTAAGAATTGCATAAGCTTTAGAGTTTCATCATATTCCCCCATACTTAGTAGCTTCACCGGTAACCGCATGTAAAGGAATCACACATTTAAGTTCACCCCACAACCCTTTAAGATTGTTAAAATAGCCCAGCACAGTCTGATTTCCTTGCATGTAGATAGAGATTTTGCTTTGTAATTAATAGATCAGATGACCGTTCGATTGACCAAACATTAGACAAATCTCATCCCAAAGTTCCTTTACAATTTTAGCATGAATCAAAGCTTTAGTAAGTTCCTTTAACATAGTTTATCAACCATGCAAATACCATACAATCAATAGTTTTCCAAATTTCATAATCATTAGATTCAACATCTTTAGGTGGTGGATATTTTCCATTTATAAAACACAATTTCGTTTAGCTCCTAACACTATCTTTATCGATTTATTCCATGTATGAAAATTAGATCCAGTTAACTATGCAGAGACCAATTGCATACCTAGATGATCCGACCCAGATAAAGACAACATGTGTCGATTTGTTAGATGTACGTGTGCATGCATCGCATGCATGAATAAATTGGCTACCGTGCATCTACGTGTATGGGATTATTGGCATTGGGACCATTTGATGTGGCAGCTCTTCGTGTACTCCATGCTCTCACTCCGAATTGTCACAACAACCATCGATTAGCTTTTCTTCAGTATTATCCCTAGCCGTAGATCTTAGATATTTTGAGCTCCTAATTGTGTTATTTGAGCTAGCTAGATATTTTGTATAAATATGAATAATGAAAAACTGTGTGTGGGTGAATACAAAAATAAACTCCCAACTCTTTTTCTACTTCTCACATGCTTAATTCTGGTGCCATAACATGGTATGTAGAGCCAAACGATTGACAAAATTTTGGTGATATCTTTGATTTTGATTCATTGATTAATTGAATCTGTCTAATTGAAGTATTCATGACGAAAGAAAATCACAAATTCTTATGAAAGAATGTTCGTGATGAAGAGATTGGCTTTACACTTGAGCATGGAGGATCCAGTGCTCAACCAGATTCAGAATCACCAAATGTGCACTCTGATTCGCATAATTCTAGTAGTAGAGGTAGGGAAATTCTTCATCTTGTTAGAAATGAAATTGTGCAAAATCGCATTCTTGCTAATGATGAGTTATATGTTGCTCCAAATGAGCATCCTGGAATGGTTTTGACCACGGATTTTTTCGATGGTAAGAATTTTCACAGCTGGTGTAGGGATGTGAAATGAGCATTATTTTCTAGGAATAAGCTAGGTTTTATCTATGGAAGTATGGTAGAGCCTAGGTCAGATTCGATTGATCATAGATAATGGATTAAAGCCAACTATTTCATGTTTAATTGGCTGTGTAATTCGGTCATAAAGGAATTATCTAGAGGTCTTCAACATTTGGCAAATTCTAAGCAGTTATGGGATAAATTGTATAAGCATTTTGGGAAGAGAAATGGTCCTCGTCTATACAAGTTACGTATGGAGATTGCTTCTTATACTTAACACACACAATCGGTGTTAGTATATTTTAATAATCTTATTGCTCTTTGGGATGAGCTAGCATTACTCAAGAACTCTCGATCCTGCACATGTGATGCAGCTGAGGATATTAAGACAGACATGGAAGATGAACAATTAATGCAGTTTTTGATGGGGCTCAACGATACTTATGAGCCAATCTGACAACAAATTTTGATTTTAAATCCTCTTCCTAGTGTAAGTCAGGCATACTCTATGGTCCTCCAAGTGGAGGAACAACTGCAAGTTTCATCTCAATAATCTGATGAGGCAGAACAAAGTGCTTTGTATATGAACCAAAGATCACCATATAAGAAGGATGGTTTCAAAAAGAAACAAACCAAAGAGGAGAAATCTAAATTGAAATGTGATCATTGTGGTAAAATAGGTCATTTAGTGACAGATTATTTTGAAGTAAATGGTGTACCAGATTGGTACAAGAGATTTAAGGAAGAGAAAGGAAAGAGAAGAGCAAATTTCACTGCTCACAAGGATAATGGTGATACAGTTGTACCATCTGCAACATATATAAAGGAACCTTATCCAGACATTGGTAGGGTTATTAAATCTGAGATTGCAAAGCATTTTGCTTCCTACTTGAGTAAGAGTAAGGGAGAATCTCAAGGTTTTGGAGGTCCTTCAGAATCAGCTAATATAGCTGAGCTTGAGTTTGGTACATATTCTGTTGAGTACTCAGGTCATTATGCATTTGGCATCTCTGCAGAAATAAGGAAAGATAAATGGATAGTTCATTCCAGAGCCAGTAATCACATGTGTTGCAGAGCTAGCCTTCTTACAGATCTAAGAAAACTTAGTCATCCACTCAGAATATTCTTACCAGATGGCACTAGTCTGTGGGCCTTTATGGTAGGAGATGCTCAGATTACTTCTAGTATCAAGCTGACCAATGTTTTGTTTGCTCCTGAGTTTACCCACAACTTACTTTCAGTGGGACAACTCACAAAATCATTAAATGGAAGAGTGGTGTTCCTGGAATCACATTGTCTAGTGCAACTCAAAGTAACTGGTTCTACACCTAGGATTGGCAAGATGAAAGAGACATTGTATGTGTTTCAAGCATGATGATCAAGAGCAGCTTACTGCCAATGCTGCAACTTTACCAACTCTAGAGGAAATGCACTCTCTTGTTGGCCATCCTTCCATACCACAATGAAGCATATGGAATTGTTTCAGAAGAGGTACAAAAATGAAGACTACAATGTCCTAGAGTCTTGTGATGTTTGCCATAGGGCCAAACAACAAAGGAAGCCTTTTCCTACATTAGGAAGAAGAAGTAAAAGGCTGTTCCAGATTATTCATGTTGATGTCTGGGGCCTCTATGTTGGTGAAAGTCTCACACATACTCCATATTTCTTAACAATTGCAGATGATTATTCCAGAGCCACCTGGACATTTCTGTTTGGGAGCAAAACTCAAGTTTGGCATATTCTGCACAAGTTTATTCTCATGATCAAGAATCAGTTTCAGAAGGAAATTTATATCTTAAGGTCAGATAATGGCTCAGAATTTGTGAGTTAAAAGATGCAAGATTTATTGGGAGATCATGGTATTATTCATCAGAAATCATGTGTGTATTCTCCTCAACAAAATGGCATTGTTGAGAGAAAACACATGCACTTGTTGTAGGTTGCCAAATCAGTGATGTTTCAAAGTAAATTACCCACTCATTTTTGGCCTTACTCTATATTGTTTGCTACATTCTTGATCAATCGATTGTCTTCTGTAGTTTTGTAGTAGAAGAGTCGTTATGAACTGCTATTTGAAAAAAATGCTTCTTTGGATGCTTGGTCTATAAAGTGAATCTCTAACCTTCCAAAACCAAGTTTAGCACTAGAAGTTTACAATGTGTGTATCTTGGTCCTGCTACATATAATAAATGAGTTTTGATCTATGAATTGATTTCCAAGAAGGTTTGTGTTGCTCGGGACACTGAATTTTTTCCCACTATATTTCCTTTGCAGACACAGACCTCTCTCCCTACTTTACCTTTTACCTCTTTTCATGATCAACCTTCCCATTGTCTGCCAACTGATGCTCCTATTATAGATTTATCTTTTTCTTGTTCTTTGCCTGATCCTCATACTTCTCCTTATTTCACTTATTCCTCTACTCTTCCTCCTTCTGATATTTTTCCTTCCTCCGAGTCTCCTAAGGCATCTCAGTCTGTGTCTGTTCCAAGAAGAGTTAGTAAAAAAATCTCCAAACCTCCAGTTTATTTGAATGATTATGTCTCAAATTTTGCTATCCCTTCTCCAATTACACTTGATGCTAGTCTACTCACTCCTCCCAGTTTCCCATATTTGATTTCAGACACTCTTACCCCTTCTTATACTTCTTACTTGTATAATGTCCAGTATGTTAAGGAACTTGTCCATTACAAAGATGTTTGCCAACACCAAGAATTGATAGAGGCTATGAATAAGGAATTGCAGGCTTTAGAGGATAATCATACCTGGGAGGTTATGCCTCTTCCTGCTGGTAAACAAGTGATTGGTTGCAAATAGGTGTATAAGGTTAAACTCAATGCTGATGGTACTATTGAAAGATACAAGGCCCGCTTAGTTGTAAAGGGCTATAACCAAGAATTTGGCATCAATTATCATGAGGTGCTTGCTCATGTGGCTAAGCTTGTTTCAATTCGATTACTCTTAGCTTTGGCTACACAGAATTCTTGGCTTTTGCATCAAATAGATATTAACAACGCATTTTTACATGGTTCTCTATCTGATGAAATCTACATGCAGTTTCCTCTTGGCTATACTAAAGGGAAGCCCAAGGATGTCTGCAAGCTTACCAAGAGTTTATATGGCCTCAAGCAGGCTTGCCGCAAGTGGAACTTAGAGTTTTGTAAGTATCTCTTTGCTCTAAAGTTCACTTAGTCTGAGTCTGATAATTGTTTGTTCACCAAAGGGGCTGGGACCTGTTTTATAGCACTTCTTGTGTATGTTGATGATATCCTATTACTCAGCCCCTCTCTTATCATCATTTCTGAAGTGAAGCAAGCTCTGCACACCGCTTTTACTATTGTTGTGACAGAATAGGATTATTGAGCATAAAACAAACAGAAAATATAAAGTAGACACAGATTTACGTGGTTCACCAATTTGGCTACGTCCACGGGCAGAGAGGAGAACAAATTTTATTATGCGGCTAGGTTACAGATTACAGATCTCAAAGACTATATATATAACACTGAGATAAAACACCAAAATTGGGCTTAAAGCCCAAAACTGCATATCATTGGGCCGAGGGCATCTCCGCCCCCCCGGACCCCCAGATAGGGGGGATGTCGCCCCCCTTGACCCCCTCCGACTTGCTGACCAGGCAGCGAGACCCCCGTCCAGCTCAGCGAAGCGGTAGATTCAAGACATATTAACAAATCTCCACCTTGACTTGAATCTTCCTTACAGATGCATCATTACAATGCCAGATGAATAGACTCCTCCTTTCTACCTCAAATCTGCCCTCCTTGGACAACTAACAGCTTGTGACGTTTAGCAAGTCCAAATAGTGTCTAAACTTGCTATGTGGGACCGGCTTGGTGAACATGTCAGCAGGATTATCAGCAGTACCTACTTTCATCACCTTAATTCTCTGCTCATTCATCAGAAAATGATACCTCACATCAATATGCTTGGTCCTCTCATGATGGACCTGATCCTTGGTCAAACAGATTGCACTCAAACTGTCACAAAACACAGTAAATTGATAATGATGTAGACCAAGATCACCTACAAGCCCTATCAACCAAATTCCCTCTTCAGCAACTTCTGTTAGTGCCATATACTCTGCTTCAGTTGTAGACAGAGTAACTGTAGCCTGCAAAGTTGTTTTCCAACTAACAACAGAGCCACTAAGAGTGAAGACATAACCAGTCATAGATCTTATACTATCAACATCTCCAGCATAGTCAGAATCTGTAATGCCCCAGTCCCGGAAGAATAGTGACAAGGGACTGGTGCGCTACTAGGAAAAATGGGAAGGGGTTATTGTATAAAGATAATTAAATGAAATAACTTTGGAACAAGAATAAGTTATATTTTCCAGAAATTTGGGCAGCATAACCTCTGTAACTGTAATAGAACCACGCACTAAGGCGTTTAGAAAGAACCTGAATAAAATACCAATCATCAAAGGGAACTTATCCCGCCAACAATTATAAAGGAACATTATAGCAAAATGCTAAAATTTTAATATGCTTCAGACAATTGAAGGTAAGCTATATCAGAGTGAACGGAACAATCGCGGAACATCTTTATTCAACTCAAGTAAATTGTTTCAAGTACTTAATTGATTTAGAGTATCTAAGATTTCTGAACAACACAAAAAGAGCAAACATATAACAAAAAGTCAGCCCTTGCCTCAGCTCCATCATTTTCCAGCCTGCCTCTCAACCTGAAAATATTTTAGAAAAGATTTGGGCTGAGTATTAGCGTACCCAGTGAGCAATTTTAATAAACAGTTCACAAACATTTTATAAATATGAATATCGTATCCACACAAGTATAACAATGGAAAGGTTTCAAATCTCAAAAGCATTCCATGTATACAAAGCTTCTTTTAACCTTACTTGCACGCTCTATCTCAACTGTCCCTTCCTACAGTATCTTAACTTATATACACGTCCTCCAGCCCAGCTGTCTAATAAAAGATAGTGTATACAGTCCCAAAGCTTTAAAGTATCCGAACTCGAGTCTAGTTAAACACTCAATATTTTCGTAGGATACTAGCGAATGTGAAAAATGAGCTAAAATATTTTGATACAGATATTCATGTTTCACAGTTGATAAGCAGTTGAGCTTATTAGCTGAACATAATTTGAGAAAAATATAGCCCACCTGGATGACGAGCACATGGCGGCACAATAACTTCAAAAATGGTTCATTAATCCTAGCAGGCTCTGCAGGTCCTACAAGGATCGATCTTCGACTCAGAATAATCGCTATATTTTCGGGAATTAATCTACTGTAATCTGAGCTATTATTTAATTCTATTCTCTTCAGAAATAGATTGTGCGACTCTAGAGATCTCGAATAATTCCGACAAAGAAGGAAATAAATTCCAAAATATTATTCTTGATTTACTAGGACCAACCGATTTGACAGAGGTCTCTTTCCAAAACTTGACATTTATCTAAATTTTACCAGATCTACGCCACGACATTTTTTAACCGCTCGGAAATTATGAAAATATTCAAGGATGATACTATACATGCCAAGACTAAAGAATGAGAATTTTAGAATTTTTCGATAACACATGCTCCCGGTACAAAAATAACTGTTTAAATTAAATAATCGAGATTTTTCAAAACTCGTCCAAAAATTACGAAATTCGACGGACATATAGGAAATATTATTTCAAGAAACTTTCGTGAATAAACCTTTTTGATTTGATGTCCCAAAAGAGGTCAAAACGGGAAAAATGTGAACTGATCGGCGTCGTTTATATTTTCTGTTTTCCGGCGATTTCGCCGGTTTCTGGCCGTCGGACGGGAATGCGTTCAACATACGAAATGTAGTAAACATTTAAATACACGGCATATTAAAATTTGGGCTAAAAAGGACGAGAAATGGACCGATACGACGACGACGAAAACGGGTGGCCGTGGAGTGGTTTCTCAGCTATGGCTGCTCACCGACGCTCTGGCGACGGCAGCTCCGGCAGGGGGGCGGCAGGGAGGCCAACTCCTCTCTCTCTCACTCAATTCTCGGCCTTTATTCTCTCTCTCATCTATCTCTCTCTCTCTCTCGCCTCTCTTCTCTCTCGCACAACTCTCTCTTTTCTTTCTTTCTTTCTTTCTTTTTCCTTCTTTCTTTTTCTTTCGTTTTGTTTTCTCACAACAATTGCCGATTCATAGGGGGGGAATGATTAAAAGTTGGGGGAAGGGTGATAAGGATCAACGGGGGATGGTTATCTAGATAATTTAGAATATTTTAGAATAAAATATTCTGATATAAAATATTGATAAAATGCTTTTTTGGACTCGATTAAAAATTACTTTATTTCACCAGGAGTTCAATTGATCTCGCATTATAAATCTAAAAATACCGGGAGGTTCATTGGGTTATTTTCTATTAAATCAATTCAAAATGGTATGCCGAAAATATCATTTGATAATAAAATGAAAAAAGATTCATTTTTAAATTGAATAAAAAAAATTACTATTTATTTTACAAAAAATATTGTCAGGAGTTCGTTTGACCTCTAATTAAAATTTTAAAAGTATCATTGAAATTCTCAGGTCATTCTATTTCCACGAAAATCATTATTGACCACGCGTCAAAAATATTTCAACTATAATTTTTTTTTTCAATCTTAAATAATACCTAAAGTCGCGTCTTTTATCTATTTTACTTTATTTTAGCTCCAATAATTTTTTTGTAGCCTTCTAAATAAATTTAGAAAACTTTTAACTATAATCCAAAAATACGGGGTGTTACAGAATCAGAGTAACCAACCACAGAATCGTGAGCATCACCTCCATAAATGAGACCAACATCATATGTACCTCTGAGATAACGGAAAATCCTCTTCATAGCTTGCCAATGCTCCTTTCCAGGTCGTCCCATGAACCTGCTGACAACACTAACAACATGTGCAAGATCTGGTCTAGTGCAGACCATAGCGTACATCAAATCCCTACTGCATTAGAGTATGTGACTCGAGACATGTACTCCTGCTCAGCTACAGATTTTGGTGCATAATTAGCAGGTAAATGAATATTTGCAGCACTTGGAGTATCAATATGCTTGGCGGTAGACATGCCAAATCTAGACAAGCTCTTCTGAACGTAACTCTTCTATGACAAGAAAAGCTTCTTCTTTTCTCTTTCTCTATATATCTCCATGCCTAGAATTTTCTTGGCAGCACCCAAATCCTTCATTTCAAACTCAGCATTGAGCAGATCCTTTAACTTCTGAATATCAGACTTGGACTTCACAGCTATGAGCATATCATCCACTTATAGAACGAGATAGATCATGGAACTATCATCAGCTTTGTTGTGATATACATAACAATCATATGGACTCTTGTTGTATCCCAACTGGATCATGTAACTGCCAAACCTCTTATACCACTGCCTTGGAGATTGCTTTAGCTCATATAAGGACCTCTTCAACTTGCAAACATAATCTTCCTCTCTCGGAACCTGGAACCCCTCTGGCTGAGTCATGTAGATATCGTCTTCGAGCATTCCATGTAGAAAAGTTGTCTTCACGTTGATGGTAACACTTTGATGGAAGTGTGTCTGACTACTGGTGAGAATATCTCATTATAGTCAACCCCTTCCTTCTGTGTGAACCCTCTTGCAACTAGCTGAGCTTTGTATCTCACACCCTCACTAGGTGTGGTTTCTTCCTTCTTCTTGAATATCCATTTGCAAGTAACAATTTTTCTCTCCTTAGGCCGTTTGACCAGCTCCCAAGTCAGATTCTTGGTAAGTGATTCCATTCCTTCCCCCATTGCAGCGAGCCATTGGGCCGACTCACTACCTGATATAGCCTCTCTATATGAGGATGGTTCACCTGCAGATGGTTCTTACTCTTCCACCTCATCAGAGACTTGTAATGTGTAAGTCACCATATCCTCAAAACCATACCTCACAGGAGGCTTCACGCCTATTCTCCTAGCTCTATCAAAAGCTATGCTTGTCTGACGAGCTTCTGGATGAACATCTGAACTTGTACTTTCAGCAATAGTATGTTGATCTTCTCCACCTTGGAGTTGTGATTTACTCTCATCGAGAGTGACTTGCAGCTCCACCTGTTTATAACACTACTATAATTTTCTGTACCAATGGACTTCACATCGGGGTTAAACATAGAATTCTCATCAAAAATCATGTTCCTAATGAGTATAACTCTATCCTCTGAAGGTGACCAGATTCTATATCCCTTAACTCCATCCCCGAAACCAACAAATATACCATTCTTAGCTCTTGGCTCTAATTTACCCTTACTAACATGATAGTAAATAGTACAACCAAAAACCTTCAACAGTGAATAATCTGCAGGTTTACTAGACCATACCTCGTAAGGTGTCTTGCAATTAATGCTAATGTGAGGACCACAGTTGATCAGATAGCACGCTATGTTTACGGCTTCTGTCCAGAACTTTCTAGCCAAACCAGCATTCAAGAGCATGCATCTCGCTCTCTCCAGCAATGTCTGATTCATGCGCTCTGCCATACCATTCTGTTGCGGTGTATGTTAAATAGTGTGGTGTCGAGCAATCCCTTCATCCTTGCAAAACTCGTTGAACTCAGCCAAACAGAACTCCAGGCCATTATTAGTTCGCAGTCACTTGATCTTCTTCCCAGTCTGATTTTCTACCAACACCTTCCATTGCTTGAACCTCTTGAAAGCGTCACTTTTATGTTTCATCATAATTACCCAAGTCATCCTTGAATAGTCATCGATCATAGACACAAAAAATCTATGGCCTCCAATAGACTCAATACGTGCCGGACCCCAACAATCCATATGAATGTAGTCAAGAGTCCCCTTGGTCTGATGAACGGCCTTCTTTGGGAACTTGCTACGATGAAGCTTCCTAAACACACAATGTTCGCATAATTCAAGACTCTGCACTTTATGCCCAGAAAGAAGATCCCGCTTTGACAAAATTTGCATCCCTCTTTCTCCCATATGACCGAGCCTCATATGCCACAGTCTAGTCATATCCATGGTCTGAACTTCGGATGATGCAACATCAGCAGAACCTGTCACAGTGGAACCTCGCAGATAATATAAGGTACCATGTTTCAAGCCTGTCAGAACCACCTTTAAACCTTGATAGACATACATAACTCCACCTTCATCTTTGAAACTGAAACCCTTGCTGTCAAGGAGACTCAATGATATCAGCTTCTTCGTCATCTGTGGAACATGCCTGACTTCATTCAAGGTGCAGAATACCCCATCATGTGTCCGAATCCTGACTGAGCCAATTCCAACCACCTTGCAGATAGCACTGTTGACCATGGAAACATTTCCTCCATCTATCTGCTCATAGGTCGAGAAGAACTCTCTGTTAGGACAAATGTGGTATGATGCCCCGAATCAAGAACCCACACATCATTGCGATGTGACTGTCCAGCTGCAACTAAAGCCAGATCTTCTTCAAAATTCATATCAGTTTCTGCCACAGTTGTAGAACCGCCGACACCCTCTTTCTTCTTCTACTTTCTTTTCTTCTTAGGACAATCATTCTTCCAGTGCCCTGGTTCTTTACAGTAATTGCAGATGTCTCTGGGGTTAGGACCATTTGATCCTTTATGGTTCGACTTCCCATTTTTCTTCCCAAATTTTTTGTGTCCCTGACCCATGACAAACAGCCCCGATACCTGATGTTTTGTGGCCGAGCCAGTTGCCTGTTGACGGTCTTCTCTGTTGTGGAGGGTAGATCGAACGTCTTCCAGAGACAGAGTATCTTTCCCAATGATAAACGATTTAACAAAATTCTTATACGATTTAGGCAAAGATACTAACAGAATTAAAGCAGCGTCCTTATCCTCTACTTTAACATCAATATTACGCAAATCTAGCAAAAATTTGTTTAATTTGTCTAGATGATCTCAAAGGGGTGTACCTTCCTGCATGCCCAAACAGAACAGACGTTGCTTCATAAGCAACTTGTTGGTCAAAGACTTTGTCATGTAGAGGCTCTCTAACTTCTTCCAGAGACCATCGGTAGTTTGCTGATTAGAAACTTCGATGATAACATCTTCAAACAGACATAGCATGATAGTCGAGTGGGCCTTTTCTTCTCGGGTATTCCACTATTCTTCATCTACATCCTCAGATTTCTTCTTTCCTGATAGCGGCGCCCACAAACCCTGCTGCTTCAGCAGAGATCGCATCTTGATCTGCCATAAATCAAAACTATTTCTCCCGGTGAATTTGTCAACCTTTACGTTGAAAGCAGACATTCTCGATCGGCTCAAAAAACCCTAATAGTGCGGAAATCCCTGATCGAAATAACCAGGCTCTGATACTAGTTTGTTGTGACAGAATAAGATTATTGAGCATAAAAAAAATAGAAAACGTAAAGTAGACATAAATTTACATGGTTCACCAATTTGGCTACGTCCACGGGCAGAGAGGAGAACAGATTTTACAGCGAGACCCTCGACCAGCTCAACGAAGCAGTAGATTCAAGGCATATCAACAACTATCAAGGACCTTGGAGAGGCAAAATATTTTCTAGGCATGGAGATTGGTAGGTCTCTTGCTAGTACATTTCTTTGCCAAAGGAAATACATCCTTGATTTGATTTCTTCGGCTGGGCTACTTGGTTGTAAATATGTTTCTACACCTCTCCCCCCGGGCTTGAATTTGTCTCAGTCTGATGATCCTTATCCTCAAGTTGATGCTTATAGGCATCTTATAGGGAAACTCCTATATCTTAACCTTACTCACCCGGACATTTCACACGCGGTCCAGCAATTAAGTCAATTCCTTAATCACCCCTCTCATGCACATTGGAGTGCCACTTTGCATGTGCTCAAATACCTTAAAGTATGCCCCTCTCTTGGTCTTTATTATAAGGTTTCTTCAACTTTCGATCTTACTGCTTATTGCGATGCCGATTGGGGCGCTTGCACTGCTTCCTGTCATTCACTCTCTGGGTATTGTATTTTCCTCGGTGATTGTCTTGTTTCTTAGAAATGTAAGAAGCAAAACACTATTTCTTTATCCTCAGCTAAAGCCGAGTATCGTAGTCTCAGCTATGTTGTCCGAGAGCTTCTGTGGGTCTCCTTCATGCTTGATGCCTTCTCTGTTCCTTATTCTACTCCCATTACTATGTTTTGTGATAATCAAGCCACCATCCAAATCACGCAGCATCAAGTGTTCCACGAATGTACTAAACATCTTGATTTGGATTGTCATTTTTCCAGATTACACTTTCGGCGTGGCTTCATTATTCCTCATTTTATTCCTATAGCTTCCCAGTTCGCGGATGTCTTCACAAAGGCTTTACTTGATCCGCACTTCCGTGAGCTTTTGTCCAAGCTTTACCTTGGTGATCTCCACCAGGTCCAGCTTGCGGGGGTGTTAGATGTATGTGTGCATGCATCTATATGCATGAATAAATTGGCTACCGTGCATCTGCGTGCATGAGATTATTGGCATTGGGACCATCTGATGTGGCAGCTCTTCATATACTCCATGCTCTCACTCCGGATTGTCACAACAACTATCGATTAGCTTTTCTTTATTATTATCCCTAGTTGTAGATCTTAGATATTTTGAGCTCCTAATTGTGTTAGTTGAGCTAGCTAGATATTATGTATGAATATGGATAATGAGAAACTGTGTGTGGGTGAATACAGAAATAAATTCCTACTTCATTTTCTACCTCCCGTATGCTTAATTCTGGTGCCATAACACGATTCAGATTTGTATATGGAACCATATTTTCTCTACTGTACCTCAAATTTTGATTTCCGACTCGCTCGTGAGCTTCTTCTTGTTCTTTATTATCGGCGCCCATTTCCTGGC
This sequence comes from Perilla frutescens, assembly GCA_026008535.1. Taxonomy (NCBI): domain Eukaryota; kingdom Viridiplantae; phylum Streptophyta; class Magnoliopsida; order Lamiales; family Lamiaceae; genus Perilla; species Perilla frutescens. Next base: position 41,097,094 of record BRKX01000012.1, read on the forward strand.
CAGCCAATACATTCTATGGAACCCTACGATTCTGTTTCGATATGTTGTGGGAGAATTCACATTCCGACTCTGATACCATGTTAATTAAAGTGAAGGAAAAGAAGAAGTTGATTTGGGCCATCTGTTAACTTAATAGAACGAAGGCGTGAGCTATTTATATTAGCTCACAAAGTTAGATCGTATTTTACAATTCAAGCAAATTAAAGCAACTCTCTAACAATATATCCTAACAACTCGTAAGGAAATATAAGAAATAAATAATAGATTTCTACACTACATACTACAAAAGGACCGAGCTTACAAGTATTAACCGAAATACACTTTATGAGAAATCTCGGGTATGCAACAAATAATGAGAAAATTTGAATATGGTAGTCGGTGCAATCCAAAAATATATGAAGTGCCTCAATTGAAAGCCTTAGCCAAATCAAGGAGGAGTAAAGGAAAATTTAATTAAAAAGGACAAAAACAGAAGTGGGAGAGAAAAATAAAATAAAATCAATCACAAAGTTGCAGCCTTGTATTGTACAAGGAAATGACAAAAAAAAAAAAGAAGAATAATAAAGAAAAATGTTGAGAAATGCATTGAAATTCTAATTAATGATGACATTGGACGAATTTATCTTTGAAAACTTCCTATTTCATCGAGACCAGACAAGGAAAAAATAATGTGAATAAGAGTCACAAGTCAATTTTATTTTATTTAGAACAAGCTGCTTAAATTTTAACTTGTTCATAAATATTATGGATTTTCAACTTTAGTAAATATATCACGAACTTCTACAAATTTATGCACAATCATTGTTGAAATACTATGGGTCGATGGTGAACTTCACTATATGTGGAACAAGGGTTAATCAAAATTGTTATTTTTTTCATAAGTTAAATGTTCATCACGTGCAATGCATGTAAAAATGTTCCGTAATTTATAATTTCAAAACGTGACTATTACATTATTCATCTAACTATAATAATCCTATTTTTTTTTTTTCGATAAAATTTACCCGACATAATTATTAAAAATGGATTTTGAATCCTACACACTCATAAAACCGATTTATAAGTAAATGGTTGTCTTCAACTTAATAAAGTGGTCGTGCCACTTTTACTCAATGATCAATATGATACATTCAATAATAATTTTTTTTATTTTTTTGAGAGATTCAATAATAATCATTCGCAAACACTTCCCTATAACGGATGCAAATAACACTATTTCAGATGGATCGGGTCAAACTCGCGCTTTGACAATCCGTGTTGACTGGGTCAACCCGCAAAAAAGTAGAAAAAAAACGGTTAAATCAGTATCAACAGTCTCACTAAAAAGTATCACCAAAAATTCGAAAAGTATCATCTGTATCATTAAAAAGTAAGGGGTCTGCTAGTTATTTTATACTTGTTTATTTAGTTCAAATTGTGATTTTTTCCATTCGAATTAATGTTTAGAGCTTAGTAGTTTAGAGTTTTATTAGTGTTCATGGTTTTTTAAAGGGTTCATGTTTTTTAGGGGTTTTTTTAGGGTTCATGGTTTTTTAGGGGTTTTTTTTAGTTTTTTTAAGGGGTTTTTTAGGGTATATTTTGTGTTTTTTAGAGTTTTTTGGGGGTGTTTTTAAAGGTTTATTTTGTATTTATTAGGATTTTTTGGGGGGTGTTTTTAGGGGTTTATTTTTTTTTTTAGGGTTTTTGGGGTGTTTTTAGGGGTTTATTTTGTGTTTTTAGGATTTTTTGGGTGTTTTTAGGGGTTTATTTTGTATTTTTAGGGTTTGTTAATTCTATTTAATACTCATTTCAAACAAATTAAATCAATTTATTTTAATTTTAGGGTTCACTAATATTTTTTTTTTGGTATATATTTTTGGGGAACAAACAAAATTGATAAAAAAAGGACAAAAACAACGTAAAAAAAAATTGCCAGAAAAACTGGAAAAAACGGACAAAAAAAAAAGACCGGCGCGTGGACCCCACGCACTGTCTGAAATAGTCTGAAATAGCGGTCGCAGCATGGAATACCTTCTCATAATCATTTTACAGTTGATACAACGCTCTTTTGTTGTTGAAAAAATTGAAGATGCTCTAATTGCAAGAAATTAAAGAGTGGTAATTTTTTTTTTGGGTCAGGGATAGGTGCTGTAACTTGTAATTGCTACATTTTAGAATATACTACATGTCAGCATTTGCAAATTAAGGAAAAAGTTGTGAGATTCAAAAGTAATTAAACTTTTTTTCTCCATTAAAAACCCTTTATTTATTTGGGTCGGGGATATGCTTTTATTTGGGCTTGATAATTGGATCATATCGTTTTGTTTATGTTCGGGTCGGGTCGTTACTTCCGGGTATGCGGTTTCTTCGATATCCATATTCAGCGCCCAATTTCCGAAGCTCCAACTCTCTTTCACTTCACAACGGCGATCTCTCTTCTTTTCCATGGCTGCATAAATTTTCAGGTAAAATTTTCTGTTGTTTTTCACATTGAGAGATATCCATCAATCTTTATCCTTAGAAATGCTTCAGCTGTATGTTCTTTCAAAAAAATTCTTGATTTCAATAATATTTATCAAGAATCATTTATTGAGTTCCATTTGATAGAGGTTTGCTGAAATGGCTGCGATTTTGAGAAAAACCCGTCAATTAAACTCCATATTCGGCAAAACGCCCAAAAATCCAAATTTTGCACCCTTTCTTAAACCCTTGCAAAACCCTAAATCCCCATTTTTTCATGAACTGCTTCGAGAGCCCTATTCGACGAAGTCGTCGAATTTCCCCGAATACGAGATGCCTACTGTGACTTGGGGTGTCATCCAAGGCCGAAAGGAGAAATTGGTGTCTAGGGTGATAGTTTGTGATTACTTGAAATCCATAGGCATTGTGCCTGATGAGCTAGAGGAACTCGAATTGCCCTCCACTGTTGAGGTTATGCGCGAACGTGTTGAGTTTTTGCAGAAAATAGGCTTGACTATAGATGATATCAATGAGTACCCGTTAATGCTGGGTTGTAGTGTGCGTAAGAACATCATTCCGGTGTTGGGATACTTGGAAAAGATTGGGATTCCGAGGGCGAGGATGGGGGAGTTTGTGAAGAACTATCCACAGTGTCTGCACGCGAGTGTGGTGGTGGAGCTTGCACCAGTTGTTAAGTTTCTACGAGGGCTTGATGTGGAGAGACAAGATATGGGTTATGTGTTGATGAAGTATCCAGAGTTGTTAGGTTTTAAGCTTGAGGGCACGATGAGTACGTCAGTTGCTTACTTGGTAAGTATAGGGGTTAATCCGAGGGACATTGGCCCAATGGTGACGCAGTATCCATATATCTTGGGGATGAGAGTCGGGACAATGATAAAGCCACTCGTGGATTATTTGGTCTCGTTGGGCTTGCCTAAGAAGATTTTATCTAGAATGTTTGAGAAGCGGGCTTATATTCTCGGCTATGATGTTGAAGAGACTGTGAAACCAAATGTGGACTGTTTGTTGAGTTTTGGTATCAGGAAGGAAGCACTTGCATCTATCATTGCACAATATCCACAAATTCTTGGATTGCCTTTGAAGGCTAAACTGTCTTCCCAGCAGTACTTTTTCAACCTGAAGCTCAAAATCGATCCTGATGGATTTGCTCGTGTTATTGAGAGCATGCCACAGATCGTTAGTCTCAAACAAAACGTGATCATGAAACCAGTTGAGTTCCTACGGGGACGGGGTGTTGCTGCTGATGACGTGGCAAAGATGGTTGTCAAGTGTCCTCAACTGGTTGCTCTTCAAGTGGGGCTCATGAAGAACAGTTACTACTATTTCAAGAGTGAAATGGGCAGGCCGTTGAAAGAGCTGGTCGAGTTTCCTGAATACTTCACGTACAGCTTAGAATCACGGATCAAACCAAGGTACCAGAGGTTAAAGAGCAAGGGAATTAGATGTTCGTTGGCCTGGTTCCTCAATTGTAGTGATCTAAGGTTTGAAGAACGACTTCAAGGTTCATATATAGAGGCTGAGAGCTCTGGTCCATCATTTTATATGGGTGGCAAGTTACAGCTTCCTGGGAATGATAATATTGTATCAGAGGAGGAGGACGAGAGCGATGATGAAGTACTTTATAAGCGAACTGTATCGTTGTAGCTACATTTTCGATCAAATTACACTGTACTTGCTTCTTGTTTAGAAACATCGATATGATTTGAAAATTTTCATCTACTCTCAGCAGGTTCCCTGAAATTCTTTTACCTTGAGAAATACTTGCTGTGTTTTAAAGGGCTATTTGTTTTTTGAGCTGATGTCTCTGCTATTTCCTTTTATTTAACATGGTTGTTTTGAGCGGTCACTGGTAAAGTTACAACCTCTCTACTAGTGAATTTATTTGTCTCCCAACTTTAGTTACTTTGATGGGTTAATTGCCAAATAAATCACTCTCTTTTCACCATTTTGAAAATTAGACACTACATTTAAACTTAGTCAAATTAAGTATGATGTGTCTCGTTTATAAATCACGTTGGTAGTCACGTCGGCACACACGTGTAACAAATGATTGTCGCTTTTGTTATTTTCTCTTCTTTTTTGGTTGAGAAGCCATGTGGATGAATGACTGTTGCTTTTGTTACTTTCTCTTCTTTTTTTGTTGAGAAGCCACGTCGACAAATGACTGTCACTTTTGTCTGGTTTATAAATTATGTTGATAGTCACGTCGTCACACAAGTACAACAAATATAATTATTTTGTTTCTAAAATAGAAAAGTTATTGAAAAAAATGATAAAATCAATGTCGTTCGATACACACGTGCGCTGATATGACAGCCAACATGGCTTATAGACAAGACACGTCATACTTAATTATCAAAAAAAATTATATACAAATTAAAACGTGGTACTGAAATTGATTAGGTTTAAATGTAGCGTCTAATTTGAAAAAGGATGAGAAAATGGTGATTTATTTGATAATTAACCCTACAATTGTTTATGAGGATGAGGAATACAATAAGCTACGAGATTGTGGTCCCGGGCAAAAGAGTTAATTGCATGAATTAGAGGGATTCTAAAAGATTTCATTACTTTGTTTGCTTCTTGGAGTTGGGTGAACTAATTTGGAGATGCTGATGGTGTTCTAGAATTCTAGATAAAATTACTCAAATATATAATGTGACGAAACATATATATACTTAAGATGTATATTTGTAATTTTATTTATAGTTTTATATAATAACTAAGATGGGGCCAACATAAATGTTTTGAAACAAGTTTTCAATTAACAAAAAATTATAATAAACGAAAACTCCAAAAAAAAAATAGAGATTACGAGATATATAGACGTATGATCTCAATTCTCATACATAAAAAATTGCGAGACAAAAAATGTAAATAATCTATATCTATATATTATATAAAAAGAGAATAGTGAAATTATTTTAGTGAATTCACAATTCATGCCAATTAAGCTATTCGAATTTAACGAAGTAGATTAAATTAGAATTTATATTAAAATTATGTCTACATAAGTTGTGATGCCTATCCAAACAATAATATTTTTCCTTGGCCAAGTCCACCTCTATGTTGGAATTTTTGCTTCCAAAACGCGATTAGCAAGTTTTGTAATCATCAATCAAGTGTTAGGACACCGTTTAATTTCTAACCAACAAGCACTTTTTACTATTGAACTACGAACTCCAATCCTTATTTAGTTCTATAATAGTAGTATTTAATTAAAACTCATATAAGAATTGGCATAACTAAATATATGACTTTTGATTATGCTGATAGCACCATTCTGATTTGGAAAGTTGTGACTATGTTGAGGTGACTCACTGTTTATATACTAACTTTTAATTGAGGATAATCTCGAATTTTGAAATTTAATATTTGGTAAGACTGTCACGTGCCGCATAAGGAGCAACATGCAATTGTAATAAATTTCTAAATGCTTTATTTTTTCTTCTGGAGACCCAATCTATTGTAGCCACAACCTATATTGGTTAGATCAGTGTATAAAGTTTCAGACGTATATATACTATTTCCTAATTCAACTTCAAAATAGGTTCTCCTTCAAAGCTTTTTCATATTTTATGAGGCATTTTCCTTTTTCTTTTATTTTTCAATTTCTGTAATATGCCCAATAATTATTTATTATTAAATCTGTTAGATTCTAACTGCAGATGAAATTGTGTATGTGATTGTTCTGCATCGTCCTAATAGAAATTAACTAAATATTAGACAAAACCTTGTTTTTTGTCCATGTACTTTTAAATTTTTCCGAATTTAGTCTCTCTACTTCATTTGGTTAAATTGAAGTCTCTGTACTATCAATTTAGTTAAAATGAGGTCCCTGTCCTATTAATTTCGATAAAATCAAGTCCTTGAGGAACTTGATTTTATCTAAATTGATGATAGTAAAGGGACTTGATTTTAACTAAGATTGAAAGTACAGGGACATAATTCAAAAATAAAAATAAAAATTGAAAAAATAAATAAACAACAATAAAAAAAATATATATTGAATTTTTTAAGTATAAAATTTATTTAAAAATTAAAAAATAAATTTAATTATTTTTTTTAATTATAACCACTATAATTTTATATTTTGATTTTGATTTATTATTTTTTGAAAAAAAAATCAAACAAAAGTTTTAAAATTTTGATTTTTATTTAATTGATTTTTTTATTTAACTGTTGTTTGGTTTTTTTTAATTTACTCTTTCAAAAATAAATTAAAATTACATAATTTTATAAAAATTAAATTATTTAATTTTTTGCAATTTATTTTTAAAATTAAAAAAAATGAATAAAAAATTTAAACTATTTTTTTATTTTTTTAAAAAATAATAAATAAAAAATAAAACATAAAATTACATTGGTTTCAAAAAATTTAATTAAATTTATATATTTTTATTTAATTTTTTACTTAAAAAAATTATTTTGTATTTATTTTATTTTTATTTAATTATTTTTTCAATTTTTATTAGTTTATTTTTAAGAAAAATGAATTTTTATTTTTATTTTTGAATTGGGTCCATGTACTATCAATTTTATTTAAAATCAAGTCCCTCTACTATCAATTTAGATAAAATCAAGTCCCCCAGGAACTTGTTTTTATCTAAATTCATAGTACATGGATCTCATTTTAACTAAGTTAATAGTACATGGACTTCATTTTAACCAAATAAAGTAGAGGGGCCCAATTCAAAAAAATTTAAAAGTACAAGGACCAAAAACAGGGTTTTGCCTAAATATTATTTAATGTTATGTTTATTGATTACAAAGATAAATATGATTGTCTTAACAAAAAAGGATGACACGGATTCATTTAATTTATTCAATTTATTAGCAAATATTCTTAGATTATGTATTTGTGTAAATGAAATAATTTTTTATTAAACTAAAAATATTGAATCCAACAACTATTGCATTGTTTCATTTATTGGAAGAGTTTTAAAATTAAGTAAATATTTTCTTGAAACATATGTTCTTATAATTTGTACGATAAAAATAATAAAATATTATCACGTGCAACGCACGGATAATGCACTAATTACTTTATTTATCAAGGGTTCAAAGGTGTTTTTACTAAACTTATGTTCTCTTCTTTTTAAAATTTTTTATTTGGGGTACTCTTGGTTTATGCATGCGGAGTACAATGGAGATGGGGTTAGGGTAAAAGACGACTCATTGTATATACTAAAATTGGTGTTTGAAGCCTCAATAGCTCTTCTGAATTTTCTTGTGTAGGTAGATTTAGAGAAGATGATTCACCTACAATAATATAATAGTGGCCTTCTCTGTTAAAATAAAATCATATGTATGTGATTTTTTTTTTAAATAGAATAAAATTCATATTGATTTCTCAATATTTTTCCTAACAACGTGTGTTTGTGTTGAAGTGGTATATGCATGAGAGTTCAAATATTGTTATAAGAAAAAAAAAGTCGATTTATCCCCTCGATCATACCTCTTTTTCTCATATCCAATTACTTGCTTTATCTTAAAAATATAAAGAAATTTTAAAAGGCAAACACTTGCATGCATCATGATGCAAATAACATTATATGAGACGGGTCAGTCAAACCCGCTTTTGACCCAGTCAATGCGGGTCAACCCGCTTTGACTGGGTCAACCCATAAAAAAAAACATGTTCAAAGTGAGTACCAACCTTCCTATTAAAAAGTATCACAAAACATTCGAAAAGTTCCATCTGTATCATTAAAAAGTAAGGGGTTTGCTAGTTATTTTATATAAGTTTATTTAGTTCAAATTCTGATTTTTTTTTTTCAGTTTTTATATTGTATGTGTTCAGATTAATCTAAAATAATCATCATTCCAAGAATTTGCAAAGGAAAGCAAAACACGAGTTCGGTAAAATAAAAAGTACCATGTGGTAAGCATAAAAGTATCAAGTACGATAAAGAAAGGTATCAACCTGAGATTAATACTATCATCATTCCAACTACAATAAAAAGTACCATGTGCCACGTGGCACGCCCGCGTGGGGCCACGTGGCCGCCTGAAATAGGCGGAAATAACCGCTGTTGCACGCAAGTCCACCTCTTTTTAAAATGTTATTTTGTTTAATACGATATGAAGGCAACGACAATTATGACAGCTGAGATGTAGCTTCATTTCCTTACATGCTCTATGAGTTTTATTTTGAATCCCTTAATTTATACCTTTTTTTTTATTTTTTATCTAGAGCTGTCAAAATCAATGACCAGATCGACCCAAGTTCATCAAACTGATACAAAAATAATGAACCAAGTCAGTTCAAGTTGAATTTTTTCGGGAGTCCAAGTTCGCTCGAGACCCGAGGGCTTTTTGGGTTGCTCGCAGACTCACACTTTAATTTTGGACTAATTCTATGCTACCCCCAGGGTATTACCCGAAGTGTCACAATAGGTCTATTGTGACACTTTTAAGTGTCACAATAGACCTATTGTGATACTACATAACACCTATTGTGCCACTTCGGGTAATACCTGAGGGGTAACATAGAATTTACCTTAATTTTGCAGGCCTAAATCCAACCTAGTAATGCATTGTTCTTGGTCGAATTATATTAATCCAAACTTAATCTTTTCGGATCTATTAAAATTGTACCTGATCCCGTTTGAAAATTGGGCTGAGCCACTTTTGAGTTTTGACAGCCCTTCCCATAATTGTTTGTACCTTTAATTTAGTAGGTATTTATGCAAATATGTATATATATATTATAAAAAAAGAGCTAATGAATAATTCAATTCTTGAGCCCGAACGGTAGACTTGTAGATTTTTCGAAAAATACGAGGTCCAAGGTTCAATTCCACACGCCCCCAATTTTTTTGAAACTTTTTACAAAAGCAACACTCGTTGAGCGCCGCCACGGCGCCACCTCAGAAGAACCCAGCCCTTTCAATTGCGATACCGCCGCCGACCGCTGCTTCCTTTCTTCCCAATCTCCGGCGGCATGTTTGCCTTGAGTGAAATAGAGCACACTTTGAGGTTGCCCCCTCACCTCCTCGATCGACCTCTTAACGACGTCATTAAAGGAGAGCTCGACTCCATCTTCCTCGACAAGGTTTCTCTCTCTACCTCTCATCCTCCTCTCGATATTTCTCCATTTGCTTACCGTTCTGCTCAACGATGCTAGGTTATTGATAAGCTAGGGTTATGCGTGAACGTGTATGATATTCGCTCAATTGATGGCGGGTTTATTTTTCCCAGTGATGGCGCTTCGACTTACACGGTAAAAATTTACACGATTGAGTTGTTGATTATGCTATTGGAATGCCGAGTTTTGTTTGATTATAGGCTTCAGTTACTGTGTTTTGTTCGTTATTTCTTTGAAACAGGGGAAGAAGTTATTATGTTTTTATCATCAGTAAAAATGGCTTCTGGAAATTGTAGAAATTATGTTGAATTGTGACAGTTTAACTTTGTGTGGTTTCCTTCAGGTGAAGTTCAGGCTGGTAATGTTTCGCCCGTTTGTGGACGAGGTCATTTTAGCTCGAGTGAAAGAATCTAGAGAGGACGGTATACAATGTATTATGCTCAACTGCTTAGTTTTTCTGGTTTGTTTTCAGTTGTTTTATCATTTATAAGTGCTGTCATGATCATCTTGTTATAGTCCTCCATAGTCGTAAAAATTATGATATAAGAGTGGGAAGGGAGCTCAACAAGCCCAATTTCTAACGCTATATGAAGCCCTTCATTCTAGATTTCTGTTATATTCTGGTGCCATTACTAGAATTCAAACATAATTTAATTTGGCCTAGGCTCATATTGGTCAATGTGGAACTAAAGAATACCTCATTGCTCTAGGAGTTTCTTTATGATAACTTACAATTCATGATGCCTTAGTCAGTACCGCACCAAATAAAATGAAACGTGCTCCTAACAGTGAGTCTGATTTCTTAATCATAGCATAAACTCGCATCGGATCATCTTTTGGTGGAGCGGAAGTTCTTTCTAGGTTATATTGTTCAATGCGGGTTTTGTATTTCTGCTGATGTTGGTATCACAGGACTATGTTATTCTTGAATCCACTATTGCAGCTCTCAACCATGTTGTAATGGAAAAATATGTTGCTTGAAATTTTGTTCTGATTTTCAATTTCTTTTTTTGCTGCACCTCCTTACCTCGTAGTCATTTGCCCTCTTTACTGTCTGGGACCTGCTTTAATATATTATTCTTGGGAAAGTATTTGAGGAAATTGTCTTTGTTTATTCATGTTTGTAATGTTCTACTTGGATATGGATGTCTCTTTGTTATAGTATTGGTCAATGATAAAAAGTTGTTTCCTCATTGTATGCAATATGCATTATGATATCTTCACTTCAATCAATTATGTCTTATTATATTCCGTGTTTTTAATGCTTATGTGCAAAAAACATTTTGTGTGTACTCATGTTTCTCACATGTTAGTTACTTGGCAGTGACACTTGGATTTTTTGACGACATACATATACCTGTCCATTTGATGTGCTCTGAAACCCACTTTGAACATGAACCAGGACATAAGCGAGCTTCTCTTTTGTCATCAATTTTTTTACGGACGTTTTACTTATGCCCAGGTTCTTTTAGTACATTTGCTATCTCATTGTAAATCTTGTTTCTGCCTTTATCAGGGCACTTTGGATCTGGAAATCTGATGAAGAGGATTTCCCTATGGAAGAGAAGAATGAGGTTATTTAGTTTGCACTTTTATTTGTTGTTTTGGCAATTGTGGAAACTTGTATGCGACCTCATAACTTTCTTGCTTGATTGTAGATAAGATTCAAAGTTCATAGTGTGAGTTATCCACCTGTACCTAAAGATCATGGCCAGAACTTAGAGCAAAAGGATGTCAAGCCATTTTCCCCCATGGTGGTCACTGTAAGTCTTACTTTATTTTTATTTTGCTCCTTTAGTTCTTACTGGAATTCCATAGAAGGTGATTTGTATGAAGGAATTGAATTAAATAGGAATGAAATGATCATAGAAAAAAGAAAGTTGTGCAAAATGACATTTGTATGATATGCAAATATCCATATAATGAGAATTGAATGAAATATCATTTTTTTTAATTCTTGGCTTATAAATTTTTGTAGGATCAAATTTCCTTCTAATTAAAGGATTCATGGGAACTAATATTATCATTAATGTGTAAATTTCGGTATCATGTATAAACTATTTTTTTTTGTTAATTATCATCTTTTTATACAATTTATAAATGTAAAGTACTAATTATAAAAAGTCATTTACATAGTATAACAATGAATTAAATTCACTCAATATGTAATTATACACTGAAATTAATATTTAAATCAAAATGGATACCAAGCTTTTAAGCAATAAGAAAAATTAAATGACAGTTTAAGATTTTAGTTAAATTTTTTTCTATTGAAGAACGAACTCTAATGCTAATTTAGTTCTATAATACTCCCTCCGTCCCATAATTGTAGTCCCTTTCCATTTTCACTTAGATTAAGAAATCACATTTAATATGTATTGGAAATGCACAATTTACAACAATTATCCTAAATTACCCCTATTTCTACTCTATTAATTTCATTCACACTATATTAAATAGGGTTATATTTGTAAAATAATGTTTTAATACAATCCCAATTTAGAATAGGACTATAATTCTGGGACATCCCAAAAAGGAATAATGGACTATAATTATGGGACGAAGGGAGTAGTAGTATTTAATTAACATTCATATAAGAATTAGCATAGCTAAATATTATTACTTCAATTTTAAAAACTAAATTGTTTTTGGTTTCGACTTTTCATTTGAATATATCCATAAATACTTTCAATTTTTATTAGCATATATATTTATATTTAATACAAATTTGGTTTATGGTTTCGACTCTTTTCTCGCCTGCCTTTCGAGCTGCATTTTCTTTGCCTTTCTTTTGGAGGGTGAACTATAACGTGGTTGAAAGTGAAAGTGAAAGTGTAATCATCGTTATGCTTCGATATAATCTTTGATTAGCAAAACTGGTAAAAGTCATTTTTTAAACAAATAATAATAATATTGCAGGGCTCTATTGATGTGGATGGTTTAGGGGGTATTTCATTAGGGGTGAGCATTCGGTTAATACGGTCGGTTTCGGCCCGAAAAATGAAAAACCGAATAAACCGAATTTTATAAAATTGTAACCGAAACGAACCGAATTGAAAAGGTTAACCGAACCGAAATAACCGAATTGTAAAGGCTAACCGAACCGAAATAACTGAAATAACCGAATAATCAGAAAGCATAAATTTAATCATAATAACAACAAATAAATCCACATAAAAACAACTAACTGTCTAACCAAGAGTCCAAGACTGTCTAACCAAGACAGTAAGACATAAAACAAATCATCCAAGACAATAATACAATAAAATCATCCAAGTATCCAATCTAATAAAGCACAAATCCACCATCATTAATTCATTAAGAAAAATCCAACTAACTTTAAAAAATAAAAGTCCAACAAAATGATGAAGCTTGACTGCTTGAATCTTGAGACTTGATCACATAAAGTCTTGAAGAGTACAACAATGAAATCCAAGTATCCAACATCTTGAGTATTGATTCACTTGAAATTGAAGCTTTAATCGGTTGAAGATTCTATTGCTATACTCCGCAAACCTACAAATGAAAAAAGGAGAACTTAAATAAAGTAGTAACCATTAAAAATAATGCAATACACAAATAAAATATTACCTTGTTCAATTTTGTCAACATCTTCTATAGTTTCTTCAATATCAACCGGAGTCACAGATTTACGTAGCCAATCTTGAGCACAAACGAGAGATTGTACCACTTTAGGAGTTAATGAACTCCTAAATGGATCAAGGACTCGTTTTCCAGTGCTAAATGCAGATTCTGATGCCACAGTAGAGATAGGAACGGTCAAAATATCACGAGCCACTTGAGAGAGAATTGGAAATCTAGGCTCATTCACTTTCCACCATAATAGGATATCAAATTTTGATCCACTTGCCTCTGTTTCTTCATTGTAAAATTTCTCTACCTCTGTCTTGCTTTGACCACCATCTTTTTTGTTCTTAAATTGTTTGAACTCAGACTCCACCATCCTCAATGCTATCACTGTTGGATCATCAACATCTAATTCATTTGACACTAACATGGAACTTTGTTCATTGTCCTCCACCTCTGGCTCAGGTTTCTTGTACTCATTATACAACAAAAATATCTCTTCTTTCACCTCATTTCCAACTTTTGAACCCACAACATTACCATACATATTAGTAAGTGCAAATTGCACCCACTCTAATTTGTATCGAGGGTCAAGTGCAGCGGCAATGAATATCAACTTATTCATCTTTTCTGGATCTCCCCAATACTTATCAAATTTATCTTTCATGCTCTTTGTCATTAGAACTAACTCTTTATCAGCACTCTTCAACCATTCTCTCAACACACAGTGCACCATATAAATTTCACGAAAACACATGTTAGATGTAACATACAAAGATCCAGAAATTCTACAAGTGAGTTCATAGAAGACTTTTAAAAACCCTATCATCCTTATCCGGTACCCCCTCTGTATTACCACTTTCAAGCTCAATTCTATAAGTTGGGTCTTGCAAATCAAACTTAGAAAAAGCCTTTTCAAATTTCACTGCTGCCTCTAAGGTGATTGTCTAACATAAGGTAGCAGTGAATTATATCTAGCAGGTGAAAATTTCACTGCTACCTTATGTTAGCCTTTTCAACCTAGCAGGTGATTGTCTAACATAAGGTAGCAGTGAATTATATCTATATAATTCCATATGTAAATGAGAGCGATCTTGTTTTGAATCACCATTACTTTTCTCCCCAAAATCACTTAAGGATATAGGAAGTATTCTTGCACACTCGGTGAGACGGTACAATTTAAAAATGCAGTATATAAATTTCGAATATCAAATATATACTTCGGTCATATTTAATATGTACTAGTGGAGATCACGTGTGTTGCACGTAAATTGTATGTTTTTTTACTAAAATATGTAAAATTAAAAGTTTTTTTATAAGTGTAAAATTTAAAGTTATAAGCTATATTATAATTAGAAAATATTAATAAATAATTAGAGTAAGTATATATATATATTAATAGCATTAAAATGAATTATTTATCTAAAACTATACACACACACACACACTGGGCGATAGATTCTCATATATGCGAATACAGTAACCAAGTTTTTTATTACGATCAACATTCCTTTGAACTTTTTTTTGAATTAATATATTTTTATATTAAAATAGAACATTTTCTCAATGTTTTTTTCCTAATGATTTTTGGGCGAACCTATGATAATAATAATAATAAAAAAAATTCCATGCATTATTTTAGTATCAAACAAAATTCATTATGGTTTCAAAAAGGGACATCTCTTTTGTGGTTATATTGGTTTTAATTTCTCAGAGCAATATCTTAGCTAGTAAAAAATTGAAAAAAATATAATAAAATTGTAATATTTATACTTTATAGTTAGGTGTGTTTCTAAATATTCCACATATTTTTCATACAAGGTTATGTTCGAAAATTTATTTTCAAAAATATAAGGCATGTTTGAAAATATATTTTTGAACATACATGATCAATAGCTTAGGAATTAAAACTATTTTTTTTTAATTGAGGGTAAAATTGGATCCAAACATTGGCCCGTCTTATGAAATTTTAACCTAAGATGATTTTATACAAGCTTTTGTCATTTATGAAAATAATAAGTTTAGAGATATTAAAGATATATTTTTTTTATGTTATATTTTATAAGGCCCATATATATATATGGGGTTGGTTATAATAGGAACTAAGTTTGGTGTGAGAACGTAAGAACGGGCTTGTTTAGTGTAATTTCAATGCTTTTCTTATTTTATTTTGGTGCTAAATCATCTAGCACTAAAATACAGTAAAAAAAGCATTAAAAAAAAAATTAAAAAATTGCATCAAAATACAGTAAGAAAATCACTAAAATTACACTAAACAAGTCCGTTCTCACGTTCCTACATGAAGCACTGTTCTCATTTGAACCAAATCCATATATATATATATATATATATATATATATATATATATATATATATATATATATATAGGAATTGGTTCAAATAAAAACTTATCTTGGTGTGAAAACTGCGGACTGTGCTTCTTTAGTGTATTTTTAGTGCTTTTCTTTATGTATTTTGATGCTAATTTTTTTTATTTTTTTTAATGCTTTTCTTATTGTGTTTTGGTGCTACATGTTTAGAGTAAGAAAAGCACTAAAAGTACACTAAACAAGCACAGTCCGCACGTTTTCACACCAACATAAGTTTTTATTATAACCAACCCCTATATATATATATATTCATATCTCATTCATATTATTAATCAATTTGAAATAATTCATATATCATAAATCCTACAAACTTATATGTTTATGATCTAAGTTAAATTGATATCAATAAATATACAAATACTTAGATATATTAATGTTCTCATCATTAATTTATTGATTAGTATATATTAATTGTCACTATTGACATTATAGTGTACTAAATGAATATATATTCTTGATTTACATACTATGTATATATACCATACTATCTTAAAGTTACTTATAAGCATACATTTTCATCAGTTCATGTAGTTGAAATATTAACATCTATAAATTTACAGTTATATAAAATAATATATATATATATATTTAGTTTTATAAATACTTTATGTGTTCTTTCTATTAATTATTGAAAATAATAAAGCTTAAAAATATATTTATTTTTTAATATCCAGGACTCATATATTCACTAAAATGTATTATATTTATTGTTATCTTTTTCTCTTTTAACTAATCTGGTGATTGTCCTGATAAAATTGAATCGTGAATAAATCATTTAATTGAATTGATATTGTTTGGATGAATCTATGAA
Source organism: Perilla frutescens (assembly GCA_026008535.1). NCBI lineage: Eukaryota > Viridiplantae > Streptophyta > Magnoliopsida > Lamiales > Lamiaceae > Perilla > Perilla frutescens. Next base: position 41,113,433 of record BRKX01000012.1, read on the forward strand.
ATCGATGATTTAGATTATTTCTTGCTCTATTATATCTGTAACACCCCGAAAAAAAATAGTGTTTAAATTTATTATATAGTAAGAAAAGTCTCTATTTTAGTTGAACATCTAAGTTAAAATTAGAATTTATAATATCAAGGTAGAAGTTAATGAGATCGCTTTGGTACCGTGATAATTTGAATCAAACTTCATTTAACCTCGCAATGAAATTTTTTCATCAAACAATTTGAAATTAATTTATTCTTTCAAGCCCAACTTTATAAATTCAAGCCCAATTAATTACTCACGTTTTGGCCCATCCAATTTTGTCAATTTCAACCATTTATCATATATATCAATTATTGGGTCAATCCATTAGGAGAATCCATGAGAGAGTAATTATAAATTTATATCATTAATTGTGCATGTTATTCATTTGGATAAATTTAAAATTCCACCTATCATAATTTACCATTTAGGGGATGTTTAATAAAAAAAATTAGTGTTGAGGTTGAAATACACGTGTAGATATATGTGTACTACCTATATATATATATATATATAAGCATACACGTATATAGTTATATAAATGGACAAATTGGATAACCAAGAAATCCTCCAATCATTCTTAACCATTTGGAAAACTATCGTGAGGGATTAGTGTATTATTAAATACACGTGTATAACAAATATGTGTTGCATGTGTGTGTGTGTGTGTGTATATATATATATAATAGGGGGGTTTCGGCTTTGGCTAATCAAAAGAAGAAAAAAACGATCAAGTCAAAAAAAAATTGAAAGAAGAAATTTGGAAGGAAAAAAAAAGAAAAGAAAGGTGAGTTTTTACCCTCCGATGTTTCTTTAATTTGTAATCCAATGTTATTTGATCTATTTAATTTCGGATTTAGTCTTAAAATATAAAATGTATCTAATTTTTAAATTCATATTTTTTTTTTTCAATTCTAGTTTAGTACTTGGGAATTAAATTAGGATTTTTAGAAAACGTTATTTAGTCTTATAAGTAAAATATTGTTTATTGTTCAAAATAAATTCTAAAAATTAAAATTCACTCCTATGTGTTAAATCGAGCTTTCTAGTTATTGAATTCAGTTCAATTCATCTTTATCCCTATTCAATTCTATCTGTGAAGTCCGATAAATTCTCAAATAGAATCACTAACTTGATTCACTCCGTCAAATGCGCATTATTCGCCATTTGACTCCAATTCAATTCCAAATGATTCCAAGACATAGAAAATTCTTAATTAAGCCATTTATGACCTAAGTTATTATTTTATTGGCCTATATTAGGATTCTAAGTTAGAATTCCAATTTTGTAGGTCGAGACGAGCTAAAAGTGTAGTGGCATATCAAGTACAACTGCATTACATATTGAGATCATCCAGGTGGGTTTTTCTATAACTCACAACTATGTTTTAAATTCGTCCATGAAAAGTATATTAAATGTTTTAATAACATTGTTTACGCAATGATTGGATTGTTCAGACTTCATGCATAGAGGAATTCCGACTTACAAGCATAGACGGTTTACTTTGTGACTAAATGTCTAGATAAGTAACCGTAAAGTATTCATGTGATCACATTGGGTCTCTCATCCAATGAAGAAGAGTAAACATTCTTATAAAGAATGTTTATGATTGATTTTAAAGCATGGAAGTATGACTTGGACGAATATTAATGTCTACTGAGTATTTTCTAGCACTCAACCCAAATATTTTTAAATATTTTCAGGTCCTGGAGATCGAGTTGGTTGATGATGAGCTGTTGGAGTGGGTTAGATGGTTGACCCTTGTATGGTTTTTGCTTAAAACCATCTTTAAACTTATGTTTGTTTGTTAAATATTAAATGCTTCCATTGGTATTCTGCAAACCTTTTAAGTTTGAAAGTTGTTGACTCTGATGGTCAATTTTTGATTGTATATACAAATATTTTGAATGTATATAAGGGTTGGCCGTGAAGTTTTTGAATGTGTGGCCTGTTTGGATATATATATATATATATATATATATATATATATATATATATATATTACTTGTTGGCAAGTCATAATTTGGTTATGTGTGAGTTAGTGATTTCGAAAAGCCTTGTTAAAAAGTTGACTTTGAAGACGCCTGAGTGCGTGGTTTGAGCATTTTTAAGTTGAGGTGCTGCCCATTTACAAATTATTTATAAAGTTAAATCTTATTTTTTGAAAAGTATTTATCACGTAAGCATGTATGTATGTTTTTGGTGACGTTTTGGTCTTAGTGGGACTGGGGCGTTACAGGTGGTATCAGAGCTAGGTTTACAAGATTGTAGGCCTGTGATGTTTTCAAAATTGAAATGTTTTGAGTATTATGTTATTGAAATGGCTACCCATAACCCAACAGTTATTGTCTACGCCGAGCTTACTCCGGGAAGGTACTGAAGTTCATGTTTTGAATTTCTTTAGTGCCTTATGAAAAGTATATGTATATAATTGTATTCATGATATACAAATACAAGTGATCTTAGTGTGTGATTTAAAGCATGGTCAAAAGTATGATTTACAAAGCATTGTGAAAGTTATGTTTTACAAAGCATGGTTATCAGTGTTTTCATGTCAAATCCATTTGATGCATAAACATCATCTGAGCTAGTTTTAGACCATAACTTAGTTGTATTTGAACATAGATGCACTAAACATAAGTACCTAGTTTGACTTTAGAGCTTCTTTAGCTCACTGGAATTTATGATCTACACGAATCTAAGTATGTTATATCGTTACCTTAGAATCTTATAAGAGTATTTGACGATCAAAGTATCTAACGTATGAAATACGTGTATAAGATGCCACCAAGACGTCAAGACAATCAAGTATGAAATCCACCATAAAAAGATACGGCATGTGTCATTGCTTAATTCCGAACGTACGACCCTCAAACATTTAATAGCCATGGTGAACCGACTGAGGCTAAAGAATCATTCCGAATGATGGAGCGCACATTCGCGTACATGGTGTGTACGGACTCTTATCATATTGCATGTACAATCTGCCAACTCGTTGGTGGTGTTGATCGTTGGTGGAAAACACATAGAAGGGTGATGACACCTGATCACTTCGTGAATATTACTTAGGAAGATCCTAACTGCAGATCGAGTATATAAAATATAGATTTGAACCTTAGCATGGATCATTAAGTGTGAATTTACGCATTTTAGGTTTAAGAGCTCTCGATCTTATTCTCGAGATGGATTAGGTAGAAGCTAACCATGCCACAATTAAGTGTCTTGAAAAGGAGCTAATCTTCCAAAGACCGGAAGAGTCGGAATTTACTTTCCATGGATCAAAGTTAGGAACTAGAGTAAGAGTTATTTCCACAATGAAAGCAATGAAGATGCTTAGAAGAGAAGGATGTGAATCATTCTTAGGGAGTTTGATAATGAACAAGTCAGAAGGTGACAATTGATGATGTACCTGTGGTGCGGGATTATAAAGATGTGTTTCCAGAGGACTTGCTAGGCCTGCCTCCAGACAGACATGTTGAGTTTACAATAGACTTGCTTCCAGGAGCTGCTCCAGTATCAAGAGTGCCGTATCGCATGGCACCAAAGGAGTTAAAGGAGCTAAAGGTTCAACTACAAGAACTCTTCGATAAGGGTTAAATTCAACCCGGCGTTTCACCATGGGGAGCACCTGTGTTGTTCATTAAAAAGAAAGATGGAGCACTCCGAATGTGCATAGACTACAGAGAGTTGAATAAGTTAACTATCAAGAACAAGTATCCACTTCCCAGAATTGATGAGTTATTCGACCAATTGAAGGGAGCATGTGTATTTTTCAAGATTGATTTAAGGTCTGGGTATCATCAACTTAAAATTCGGAATGATGATATACCTAAGATTGTATTTCATACACGTTATAGTCACTATGAGTTTATAGTGATGCCATTTGGTCTAAACAATGCACCTGCAGTCTTTATAGGTTTAATGAATTGAGTTTTCTACCCATATCTGGATAGATTTGTAATCATCTCCATCGATGATATACTGATATATTCTAAAAATGAAGAACAACACATTAAGCATTTGAAAATTGTGCTAGACACACTAAAAATGGAAAGACTTTATGCCAAATTCAGCAAATGTGAATTTTGGTTAAAGAAAGTGGTGTTTTTAGGACATATTATCTCAGATCAGGGCATTAAAGTGAACCCTGCCAAGATGAATGCAGTTAGTGAATGGAAAACCCCGACAATCGTACATGAGATACGTAGCTTCTTGGGTCTAGCTAGGTATTATAGAAGATTCATTGAAGGATTTTTCAAGATAGCAAGGCCTATGATCCAGCTATTGAAGAAGGAGAACAAATTCAAATGGACTGATGATTGTGAGAGAAGCTTCTAAGAATTGAAAAAGAGGATAGTCATTGCACCAGTACTAGCTATACCAGAAGAATCTGAAGGGTTTGTGGTTTTCACGGACGCATCAAAGCAGGGTTTAGGTTGTGTTCTGATGCAAAATCAAAAAGTGATTGTGTATGCGTCACGTCAGTTGAAACCACATGAGAATAACTACCCGACACACGATTTGGAATTAGCTGTTGTGGTGCATGCATTAAAAATTTGGAGACACTATTTATATAGTGGAAAGAGTGTAACTCCGATCATAAAAGCTTAAAATATCTGTTTGAGCAGAAAGATCTTAACATGAGGCGAAGAAGATGGTTAGAGTTGGTCAAAGATTATGACTTTTCCATCCAATACCATCTAGGAAAGGCAAACGTTGTTGCTGATGCCCTAAGTAGGAAGAATCGAGTAGAGTTGAGTTATCTAATAACTCAACAAGAACAAATCACCAGGGACTTTGCCAAGCTTAGCATTGAAATTATAACTCCATCAGATAGCATAAGTGCGCATATAACAACGATGATAATGAAGCCTAACTTGCGAGGGCGAGTCATTGAAGCTCAACAAAAGGATGTCTATCTTGAGAAGATAAAAAGAAGAATAGGTCAAGGAGCCCCATAAGAATTCGTGGTTGCAGACGATAATGCATTAATGTACGAGAATAGAATTTGTGTGCCACAAAATGAAGAATTCATAAGAGAAATTTTAGATGAAGCTCATTACACGCCTTACACTGCTCATCCAGGGAGTACTAAAATGTATGAAGATTTGAGATTAACGTTCTGGTGGCAAAATATGAAGAGAGACATTGCAGCTTATGTGGAGAGATGCATGACTTGTCAACAAGTCAAGGCAGAACATCAAAGGCCATCTGGATTGCTCAAACCCTTAGAAATTTCTGAATGGAAGTGGGAGCATATCACAATGGACTTTATGGTTGGTCTACCAAAGTCATTACGTGGAAATCATACCATATGGGTTATCGTTGACCGTTCGACCAAGTCAGCACACTTCTTACCGGTCAAGATGACTCTAGGACTGGATAAACTGGCACAAATTTATGTAAGAGAAATTGTAAGACTTCATGGTGCACCTGTGCCAGTGACATCAGATCACGATACGCGATTTACGTCTAAATTTTAGCAAAGCTTACAAAATGCAATGAGCACAAAATTGAATTTCAGCACAGCTTTCCACCCACAGACTGATGGACAGTCTGAAAGAACAATACAAACCCTAGAGGATATGCTCAGGGCTGTGGTCATGGATCAATGAGGAATCTGGGAGGAATATTTGCCTTTAGTTGAATTTTCTTACAACAACAATTTCCAAGCGATCATTGGAATAACGCCTTATGAGGCTCTATATGGTCGAAAATGCAGATCACCACTTTACTGGGATGAAGTTGGTGAAAGAAAAATTTTGGGCCTAGAAATTATACAGAAAACTGTTCAGGTTATTGAAAAAGTAAGACAAAGAATGAAAGATGCTCAAGATCGACAGAAAATGTATGCAGATAAAAGAAGGAAGGATTTACAATTTCAGGTGGGAGATAAAGTATTCCTAAAAATATCTCCTACAAGAGGCATTGTGCAGTTCGGAAAGAAAGGAAAGTTGCGGCCTAGGTATATTGGACCGTATGAAATTCTTGAACGAATCGGAGAAGTTGCCTACAAGTTGGCGTTACCGCCAAAGTTAGGAGGAATTTATGACGTGTTCTATGTTTCAATGCTTCGAAAATATATTTTCGATCCAAGTCACGTCGTAAACCAGGAAGAAATAGAAGTAAATCTAGATCTGACATACGACGAGTTTCCTATAGCTATTCTCGACAGAAAAGTCCAAAAGCTGCGAAATAAAGAGCTAATGCTTATGAAAGTTCAATGGAGTAGAGACGGACAAGAGGAAGCTACATGGGAACTTGAAGATCAGATCTTGGCAAAGTATCCAACCCTCGTCATAGCAGGTACATTCAATTTCGGGGACGAATTTTTTTTAAGGAGGAGATGATGTAACACCCCGAAAAAAAATATAGTGTTTAAATTTATTATATAGTAAGAAAAGTCTCGACTTTAGTTGAACATTTAAGTTAAAATTAGAATTTATAATATCAAGGTAGAAGTTAAAGAGATCGCTTTGGTACCATGATCATTTGAATCAGACTTCATTTAACCTCGCAATGAAATTTTTTCATCAAACAATTTGAAATTAATTTATTCTTTCAAGCTCAACTTTATAAATTCAAGCCCAATTAATTACTCACTTTTTGGCCCATCCAATTTTGTCAATTCCACCCATTTATCATATATATCAATTATTGGGTCAATCCATTAGGAGAATCCATGAGAGAGTAATTATAAATTTATATCATTAATTGTGCATGTTCTTTTCAGCTTTGGCTAATCAAAAGAAGAAAAAAACGATCACGTTAACATAAAATTGAAAAAAGAAATTTGGAAGGAAAATAAAAGGAAAAAAAAGAAAAGAAAGGTGAGTTTTTACCCTCCGATGTTTCTTTAATTTTTAATACAATGTTATTTGATCTATTTAATTTCGGATTTAGTCATAAAATATAAAATGTATCTAATTTTTAAATTCATATTTTTTTTTCAGTTCTAGTTTAGTACTTGGGAATCAAATTAGGATTTTTAGAAAACGTGATTTAGTCTTATAAGTAAAATATTGTTTATTGCTCAAAATAAATTCTAAAAATTAAAATTCACTCCAATGTGTTAAATCGATCTTTCTAGTAATTGAATTCAGTTCAATTCATCTTTATCCCTATTCAATTCTATCTGTGAAGTCCGATAAATTCTCAAATAGAATCACTAACTTGATTCACTCCGTCAAATGCGCATTATTCACCGTTTGACTCCAATTCAATTCCAAACGATTCTAAGAGATTGAAAATTCTTACTTAAGCCATTTATGAACTAAGTTATTATTTTATTGGCCTATATTAAGATTCTAAGTTAGAATTTCAATTTTGTAGGTCGAGACGAGCTAAAAGTGTAGTGGCATATCACGTACAACTGCATTACATATTGAGATCATCCAAGTCAGTTTTTCTATAACTCACAACTATGTTTTAAATTCGTCCATGAAAAGAATGTTAAATGTTTTAATAGCATTGTTTAAGCAATGATTGGATGTGTTGAGACTTCATACATAGAGGAATTCCGACTTATAAGCATAGACGGTTTACTTTATGACTAAATGTCTAGATAAGTAACCGTAAAGTATTTATGTGATCGCATTGGGTGTCTCATCCAATGAAGAAGATTAAACTTTGTTATAAATAATGTTTATGATCGATTTTAAAGCATGAAAGTATGACTTGGACGAATATTAATGTCCACTGAGTGTTTTCTGTCACTCAACACAAATATTTTCAAATATTTTCAGGTCCTGAAGATCGAGCTGGTTGATGATGAGCTGTTGGAGTGGGTTAGATGGTTGACCCTTGTATAGTTTTTGCTTAAAACCATCTTTAAACTTATGTTTGTTTGTTAAATATTAAATGCTTCCGTTGGTATTCTGCAAACCTTTTAAGTTTTAAAATTGTTGACCCTGATGGTCAATTTTTGATTGTATATACAAATATTTTGAATGTATATAAGGGTTGGCCGTGAAGTTTTTGAATGTGTGGCCTGTTTGGATATATATATATATATATATATATATATATATATATATATTGCTTGTTGGCAGGTCATAATTTGGTTATGTGTGAGTTAGTGATTTCGAAAAGCCTTGTTAAAAAGTTAACTTTGAGGATGCCTGAGTGCGTGGTTTGAACATTTTTAAGTTGAGGTGCTGCCCATTTACAAATTATTTATAAAGTTAAATCTTATTTTTTGAAAAGTATTTATCACGTAAGCATGTATGTATGTTTTTGGTGACGTTTTGGTCCTAGTAGGACTGGGGCGTTACAGGTGGTATCAGAGCCAGGTTTACGAGATTGTAGGCCTGTGATGTTTTCAAAATTAAAATGTTTTGGGTACTGTGTTATTGAAATGGTTACCCATAACCCAGCAGTTATCGTCTACGCCGAGTTTACTCCGGGAAGGTACTAAAGTTCATGTTTTGAATTTCTTTAGTGCCTTATGAAAAGTATATGTATATAATTGTATGCATGATATACAAATACAAGTGATCTCAGCGTGTGATTTAAAGCATGGTGAAAAGTATGATTTACAAAGCATTGTGAAAGTTACGTTTTACAAAGCATGGTTATCAGTGTTTTCATGTCAAATCCATTTGATGCATAAACATCATCTGAGCTAGTTTTAGACCAGAACTTAGCTGAATTTGAACATAGATGCACTAAACATAAGTACCTAGTTTGACTTTAGAGCTTCTTTAGCTCACTGGAATTTATGATCTACACGAATCTAAGTGTGTTATATCGTTACCTTAGAATCTTATAAGAGTATTTGACGATCAAAGTATCTAACGTATGAAATATGTGTATAAATACTTTTTAAATAATATTTAACTTTATAAGTTGAAGTCATGGGTAGCTAGAGGGAGTCTAGTGTCACGGTTGTGAGGGGATCTCACAACTTTCGTTCATCAAAGAGTTCGTATTGTAAGAAATGGCGGCATAAGGATGGAGTCTGTATGTGTAAGATCCTGAATAGTCTTCACGAATGAGTAGTGGATGAATCTTCAATTTTAGGCGAAGTCCCCCCAGAGTAGGTTGGTTAACCGAACCGAGTTATCAATCTCGTGCGTACTTTTACTGCTTTTATTTACTTGTTCTTGCTTCTGTTCCTGTCACTCTCAAGAACCATATATGCAGTAATCTTAAACACATAAGTGTACAGATTATAGTTTTTCAGGTAATGTACTACCTAATTTAAAATCTAACAAAAGATTAAAGTCTCTCATCTGTTTCATTTTTATTACTTTATATATAGTCATCATCTCATCTAATTAAGAAATCTTAAGGAAAAAACAACATAAAATCATAACAGAGATGTAGAAGAATTCGATCATGATCTGCTGCTATTCCAAGTGCTACAAAAGGATTATTCATCCTTGCACCTACGACACTAATGGAATAGAGAAAGATGGTTGGAGTGAAGATTGACTATCACCCAATTGCGCAAATTTTCAACGAACACAAAAAGATTATTTTCATAACTTCACAACAATTAAACAACAAACTAAAAGACATGAATTATAAATTCCGCCTAAAGATAATAATAAAAATGCTTATTAATTTGGACATAACATGATCAATCAAATTAATAATATAATCCAAACAATAGCAAACTAAATGAAAAATAAAAATGCTTATTAATTTGGACATAACATGATCAATCAAATTAATAATATAATCCAAACAATAGCAAACTAAATGAAAACTTCATCATATTTTCAGCATTCAAATTAAATGAATGATAATAGAACAAAATTAGAACTATATTATACCCAATAAAGTAATGAATTCAATTTCCCTTCTCTATATTATTTTTTAAGATTTTTTTCGAACATGACATGAAACTTAATGTCTTTTTTTTCGAAACTTTCATTTAGTTTTTGAAATTTTTCGTGTGAAGGTATTTTCCCCATGACAGAAGAAATCTTGGAAATATGAGAAAAGTAAGAGCGTGTCAAACATCATGTTATGGAGCGAGATCATATCAATTATTTTTTTCTTTTCAATTTATATATATTGGGGGTGGATCTTGTGGGAACCATTCTCCACGTGGGAACTAGAAACCCATCTCATCCATTCACTGTCTAATTTGGATGGTCCAGATTAAAAGATTTGGGCCGTGGTAAAATTGTAAATAATTGAAAAAAAAAATTAAACAACGTTTTTCATTAAAGGCAAAATCGGAAGAAAGTGAAAAAAAATACCCTTGCTTTTAAAGAAGTAAACATACGAGAGAGAATCAACAAATCATGACAGAAATTACAAGTACAAAATTAATTCAATCCAAAACAACAACGAAGCGCTGCGATTCAAACCATATAGAGAGAAGAATTTCATTGAAGGATTGATGAAGCTTTGCAACAAGTTCGAACCAAACAATCATGGCAGAAACTAAAATTAGTTACAGGTCGAATCTGTACAAAATGTAAAAAAAATTCATTCGTCTAGTTTTTTCGATTTCGTTTTAATTACGTAATCATGGAGTACAAAAATTGTCAAAATAATTTTCACATGAATAACTGGTTGATTTTCAGAAAAATACTCATTTTAGCATGAACGAATAGAATTTTTAGCATGGATTTGTGTATTTATTAAATTGGGATAAAGTGATGTTGATGTATTTCTGTTGTTGTAATCATATAAACAAGAGTAATTTTAGCATGCAAACAATATTGATTTTTATTGTATTGAGATGCAATGATGAAGTGGTATTTCTCTGGATATGTGATCCAATATGTCCTATTTTTTCGTTCTATTATGTAACCATGAAATATAAAAAATTGTCAGTACATATTTTAACATGATTCATTTGAGATGAAATAATGTCGAGGTGTCTGTTGTTGTAAGCTTATGAACAAAACTCATTTTTAGGCACATTTCGTTCCATAATATCATGTGGAAATATTCATGTTAGCACGAAGAAATCCTCATTTTAGCATATCATAGAATACATTTTAACATGAACAAATAAATTTTTTAACATTAATCTATGTATCTATTAGATTGAGATGAAATAATGTCGAGGTGTCTATTGTTGTAAGCTCATTAACAAAACTCATTTTTAGCATATTTTGTTCCATAATAGCATGCAGAAAAATTCATGTTAACACGAACAAATCTTCATTTTAACATGTTATAGAATTCATTTTAGTATGAACAAATGAAATTTTTAGCATTAATTTGTTTAACTCATTTTTAGAATATATTCCTTTTCATAATTGCATGTGGAAAAATTCATGTTAGCACGAATGAATCCTCATTTAGCATGTTATAGAATACATTTTAGCATGAACAAATAAAATTTTTAGCATTAATATGTGTATCTATTAGATTGAGATGAAATAATGTAGATATGTTTGTTGTTGTAAGCTTATAAACAAAACTTATTTTTAGTATATATTTCGTTCCATAATAGCATGTGGAAAAATTCATGTTAGCACGAACAAATCCTCATTTTAGCACGAACAAATACGCATTTTAGCATGTAAGACTTTTACACATACAATTTCATGATCTATAAAAACAAGTATACTGCAGTTAATATCAGCATTTATAATCAATATCTTGTTAATATTTTTTTTTATAACAAACTATAACTACTACAAAATGAAAAACAACAGACGATAAGATACACAAAGCAGGTTGAACAAGCATAAAGAAGAAAAAAGACAAAAAATGACAACAAAATGGAACTTGGAGAATGAAGAACAAAGACAATAAAAGAAGGAAATGACAGAGATGGCAAGCAACCATTAAAGAAAATGAGAGCGAACTTCCTAAAACGGGTTGAAAAGGATGTGGCTATGAAATCATATAACAAAAAAGAAACATCCACGTCCGAAGTTCTAAACTGTAACTCCCACTGATTGACCTGGCTGATTGAATGCCCCTTAACCCTAGCTGAACCTAGAGCTGTCAAAATGGGTTAGGCCCGTCGGGCCGACCCGTACCCGCCAAAAAAATAGTCGGGTTGGGTTGTTATTTTCTAAATGGCGGGCCTAGACGGGGCGGGCCTAATAATAGTTTAAACTTTAGAAAATTCACATTCATATCTATATATCATTATATAAAATAAAAATTAGTGATTCGAAAATAAATTTTAATTTTAATTTTTTTAATTATTTTTTGAATAGGCCCGTGGGCCAGCCCACCAACCCGCATCTCGCGGTAGGGGCGGGTTGGGTTGGAGGTTTTTAGGCCCGTGCCCGCCTAGGCCCGCCCCGCCTAGACCCGCTAAATGGCGGGCTTTTAAGGCTCGCGGGTTGGCCCGCCCCGTTAACCCGTTTTGACAGCTCTAGCTGAATCCCATGGTATGGAATCTTCTCTTCAAGTTCTAGAGAGAGGTCCCTCGACTCGACTATTCCAATTCGAGATTCATTCTGAATCTCTCTAATTTGTTATCATTGTTATTGCTTTCCAGTATTTTGATTATTGTATCGCAATATTATTCTCATTTGTTATTCTGTCCAATTTGATATTCATTCTGAATCTCTCCAGTTTATTATCATTGTTATTACTTTTCAGTATTTCAATTATTGTATTGCAATATTATTCTCTTTAGTTATTTTGTACTCTAGTTTGCTATTAGATTCCAAAGCATTGTAATATGAGTTACAAATATTTTACATTTGCTCCAGAGAATTATTTTATATATATTGTTTATATTGCTTGAAAAATAAGAGGTCAATAAATATTATTTTATAATAAAAAAATCGACTAAAATCTCAGTTGGTGAGTACGGGTGAGCGCCGGTTATTTTGCGGCCCACTGGTGACGCTAAATCTTTTGTATTGATTTGTAGGTTCACAAACTTTTTGTCTTATCCCTTTAATTACAAGTGTTCATGTATGGGCATTTAGTATTCGCTTTATAATGTAATGCGAATTTCGCATAATATTCTATTAAGGATCCACCGGATCTCTCAGATCCCGTTTCCCATAAATAGAGATATTGCATATCTTTGTATTGTTTTATAATTCTCTAGATCCTTCAATAGTCTTGTATAAATACCCATGTTGTGATTAATAAAAAATACAACTTCCTCTCATTTATTTTTGAGTTCTAATATGGTATCACACGCCATTCTCTAAAGAGTTTATTCGATCCCTCTCCCTAAATCCCCACCAATCTTCCGCCGCAACCCTAATCTCAAATATCATCCGCTACGTACTCTTTTTCGATGGCCCAAAATCCTTCAACTCTTCCTGCTGGGACAATCATCGTCGACCATACTGACACCACTCCACCACTCATCGTCCCGATCTCGGCACGTCATGATCTTCCAATCACTCTCACTGCGACTAACTTTCCATCGTGGCGTATCCACCTCCACGCGCTGCTCGATGGTCTCGACCTCATGGGGTTCACCGACGGCAAGAAACCGCACCCCGATCCCGCTTCTGATTCCGCCAAGATCGCCTGCTCCTTGCCGCAATCCTTGGTGCTATCTCGCCGGACATTCTTCCGTTGCTCGGCTCCGTCAAGACCTCTGTCGATGCATGGACTGTCATCAGCCGCGCCTTTCCTAGCACATCCCGTGCTCATGTCATGCATTTGAAGACTGCCTTGACCACGACAACTCTCGGCTCCAAATCGGTCTCTGAGTACGTCAACACGATCAAGGCCCTTGCTAACGAACTCTGGCTCATTGACACCCCTATCTCAGCTGACGACCTCACTCTCTACATCGTCAATGGTCTCAATCCTTCTTATCGTGAGATCGTCGGTGCTGTTTCCACCCGTGAAACTCCGTTCCGCTTTGAGCAACTCCGGGATCGGCTTGTGGAGCATGAACTTTATCTCAAGAGGCTCGAGGCTGACTCCTCGCAACTTGTTGCGACTGCCAACGTCGCTCAGTCCCATCCGTCTAGCGGATCTGCATCCAGATCCGGATGCCAAGTCTCCGGCAACAACAACGGTGGCCACGGACAGCCCGACGGCAACCGGGGTCGTGGACGCCGTAATTGGAACAACCGCAGTGGTGGCCGCAATTACTCCTCTCATTCAGGCCACTATGGTAATTTGGGTTATCCTTCGCAACCTATTATATATCAGTTGTGTGGTTTTTCGGGTCATACTGCTCTTTACTGTCGTCGTTCCCAACCTGCTGCTCACATGGCACAATCTCTGACCTATTCTCCTAACCCTAATCAGTGGGTCATGGATACCGGAGCATTACTTAATATCACTAATGACTTGAGCAATCTCTCCATTCATTCTGAATATGGCGGCACAGACGAGATTCAGATCGCTGACGGCACTGGTATGTCCATTACTCATACTGGTTCATCTCATATACGTACTCCTGCTCGTCATTTTGTTCTCTCTAATGCTCTCTGTGTTCCCCGAGCTACCTGAAATTTGATTTATGTTCATGAGTTTACAAAAGCTAATAGAGTCTCTGCGGAATTCTTTCTGTATCATTTTTTTATCAAGGACCGCATCACGGGGGCGGTAGTGGATCGCGGGCCGTTCCATAGAGGTTCCTACAGTTTAGATGCTCCGATCACAAGTTCCCAACCCAGGCTTGCAGCTTTAGGTGTACGGACTTCTGCTCGTCAATGGCATGCTCGCCTTGGCCACCCATCCAGACGAACATGTTCTACTATTTTTTTCTAAGTTTAATTTGCCTGTGTTTGGCCAGAAAGAATGTTTGGGATACTGATTATTTTTCCTGTAATGTGAGCAACGCTCACAAACTACCTTTTGGTGAATCTTGTTTACATGCTACTACATCGTTGGAATATTTATATGCTGATGTTTGAGGTCCTGCAAAAACTACTGCTTTTGATGGTTGCCGTTATTTTTTGCTTCTAGTTGATCTACATAGTTGTTATTGCTGGGTTTACACTCTTCATGCTAAATCTCAAGTTGCCGATATTTTTAAACAATTTCGGTCTCCGGTAGAGAAATAATTTAAAACAACCATCAAACACTTTTATACAGATAATGGCGGCGAGTTTACCACCTTAAAATCTTATCTAGTTCAGAATGGGATTTCTTGGCTAACAACTGCGCCCCATACACCTCAGCAGAATGGTATTTCTGAACGGCAAAACCGCCATCTCCTCGAAATCTCTCGAGCCTTATTATACCATGCCCGCCTTCCTCCGACATTTTGGGGTTTTGCTGTTCAAACGGCCGCTTACCTGATCAACCGGACTCCATCCCCCACTACTGTATTGGTCAGTCCCTTTGAGATATTATTTCAGCGTTCTCCCAATTATCTCAAACTGTGCACTTTTGGTTGCATATGTTTTCCATGGTTACGCCCATATAATATCGGTAAGCTGGATTTTCCATCACGACCTTACATTTTTATTGGTTATTCCACTAGCCAGAGTACCTACAGATGCTTGGATCCGGATTCTGGCTGAATTTTTTATCTCCCGACATGTTAAATTTTCTGAATCCACTTTTTGGGATTTCACCTAATCCGCATTGCCTGATAGTGATCGGGACAAATTCTTGCATTTATTGGATGCTTCACCGCCTCCGTCATCTGCTCCATTTTCCTCTCCACCCCGGCAGCCCACACCATCTTGGCCACCCACACCACCGCCACCGGCCTCTCCTTCATCGGTTCCAGCCTCTCCGGCCATACCCAATGTGTCCATTTCTTCCCCATTGGTTCCTCCAAATCCCCAGGTTGTCCGGTCTCATACCATGCACACTCGGGCTCAAAATGGCATCTTTAAGCCCCGCAAGCGTCTCTATTCTGCCACCAAGCATCCCTTACCCGCTGATGTTGAGCCTACTTCTATGTCTCAGGCCCTATCTTCAACCCCTTGGCGACAGGCTATGACTAAAGTATTCAATGCTCTCCAGTGATTTGGCACTTGGGATCTCGTGCCTCCGTCTCCCAAGGCTAACAACCATTTCTGATCCCGTCGGCTCTACACAATGTTTCCGCCGAGATCACCTGCTCTTTGCCGCAATCCTTGGTGCTGTCTCGCCAGACATTCTTCCGTTGCTCGGCTCCATCAAGACCTCTTCCGATGCATGGACTGTCCTCAGCCACACCTTTACTAGCACATCCCGTGCTCATGTCATGCATTTGAAGACTGCCTTGACCACGAAAACTCTCGGCTCCAAATCGGTCTTCGAGTACGTCAACACGATCAAGGCCCTTCCTGATGAACTCAGGCTCATTGACACCCCTATCTCAGCCGATGACCTCACTATCTACATCGTCAATGGTCTCAATCCTTCTTATCGTGAGATCGTTGGTGCTGTTCGTACCCGTGAAACTCCGTTTCGCTTTGAGGAACTCCGGGATCGGCTTGTGGAGCACGAAATTTATCTCAAGAGGCTCGAGGCTAACTCCTCGCAACTTGTTGCGACTGCCAACGTCGCTCAGTCCCATCCTTCTAGCGGATCTGGATCCAGCTCCGGACACCATGTCTCCGGCAACAACAACGGTGGCCGCGGACAGCCCGGCGGCAACCGGGGCCGTGGACACCGTAATGGGAACAACCGCAGTGGTGGCCGCAATTACTCCTCTCATTCAGGTCACTATGGTAATTCGGGTTATCCTACGCAGCCTATTATATATCAGTTGTTTGGTTTTTCGGGTCATACTGCTCCTTACTGTCGTCGTTCCCAACCTGCTGCTTATATGGCACAATCTCCGACCTATTCCCCTAACCCTAATCAGTGGGTTATGGATACCGGAGCATCACATAATATCACTAATGATTTGAGCAATCTCTCCATTCATTCTGAATATGGCGGCACAGACGAGATTCAAATCGCTGACCATACTGGTAAGTCCATTACTCATACTAGTTCATCTCATATACGTACTCCTGTTCATCGGTTTGTTCTATCTAATGCTCTCTGTGTTCCCCGAGCTGCCCGAAATTTGATTTCTGTTCATGAGTTTACAAAAGCTAATCGAGTCTCTATGGAATTCTTTCCGTATCATTTTTTTTTATCAAGGACCGCATCACGGGGGCGGTAGTGGATCGCGGGCCATTCCATAGAGGTTCCTACAGTTTAGATGCTCCGATCACAAGTTCCCAACCCAAGCTTGCAGCTTTAGGAGTACGGACTTCTGCTCGTCAATGGCATGCTCGCCTTAGCCACCCATCCAGACGAACATGTTCTACTATTTTTTTCTAAGTTTAATTTGCCTGTTTTGGCCAAAAAGAATGTTTTGGATACTGATTGTTTTTCCTGTAATGTGAGCAACGCTCACAAACTACCTTTTGGTGAATCTTGTTTACATGCTACTACATCGTTGGAATATTTATATGCTGATGTTTGGGGTCCTGCAAAAACTACTGCTTTTGATGGTTGCCGGTATTTTTTGCTTCTAGTTGATCTACACAGTCGTTATTGCCGGGTTTACACTCTTCATGCTAAATCTCAAGTTACCGATATTTTTAAACAGTTTCGGTCTCTGGTAGAGAAATAATTTAATACAACCATCAAACACTTTTATACAGATAATGGTGGCGAGTTCACCGCCTTAAAATCTTATCTGGTTCAGAATGGGATTTCTTGGCTAACAAATGCGCCACATACATCTCAGCAGAATGGTATTTCTGAACAGCGAAACCGCCATCTCCTGGAAATCTCTCGAGCCTTATTACACCATGCCCGCCTTCCTCCGACATTTTGGGGTTTTGCTGTTCAAACGTCCACTTACCTGATCAACCGGACTCCATCTCCCACTACTGCATCGGTCAGTCCCTTTGAGATATTATTTCAGCGTTCTCCCAATTATCTCAAGCTGCGCACTTTTGGTTGCATATGTTTTCCATGGTTATGCCCATATAATATCGGTAAGCTGGATTTTCCATCACGACCTTGCATTTTTATTGGTTATTCCTCCAGCCAGAGTTCCTACAGATGCTTGGATTCGGATTCTGGCAGAATTTTCATCTCCCGACACGTTAAATTTTCTGAATCCACCTTTTGGGATTTCACCAAATCCGCATTGCCTGATAGTGATCGGGAAAAATTCTTACATTTATTGGATGCTTCACCGCCTCCGCCAACTGCTCTATTGTCCTCTCCACCCTGGCAGCCCACACTACCTTGGCCGCCCACACCACCGCCACCGCCCTCTCCTTCACTGGTTCCAGCCTCTCCGACCATACCCAATGTGTCCATTCCTTCCCCATTGGTTCCTCCAAATCCCCAGGTTCTCCGATCTCATATCATTCGCACTCGGGCTCAAAATGGCATCTTTAAGCCCCGCAAGCGTCTCTATTCCGCCACCAAGCATCCCTTACCCGCTGATGTTGAGCCTACTTCTGTGTCTCAGGCCCTATCTTCAACCCCTTGGCGACAGGCTATGACTGAAGAATTCAATGCTCTCCAGCGATTTGGCACTTGGGATCTCGTGCCTCCGTCTCCCAAGGCCAACATCGTCGGCTGTAAATGGGTCTTTCGTATTAAGCGCAACCCCGACGGTACTATAGAACGCTACAAAGCCCGTCTTGTGGCTAAAGGTTTCCATCAGCGACATGGTGTTGATTTTCAGGAGACTTTCAGCCCTGTTATCAAGCCAGCTACTATACGGACCGTTCTTACGTTGGCCCTCTCCGCCAACTGGCCGCTGAAACAGTTGGATGTCTCCAATGCCTTCTTACACGATAATCTCAGCACACCTGTCTATATGTCTCAGCCTCCAGGTTTTGTTGACGATGCCCGCAAATCTCATGTTTACCTTCTCCGAAAATCACTATATGGCTTGAGACAAGCTTCTCGAGAATGGTACCTTGCCCTTGGCTCCTCCTTGGTTGCTTTCGGTTTCACGCAATCCAAGGCCGACACATCTCTCTTCACATACCATTCTTCAGGTATCCATCTCCTCGTCTTGGTCTATGTCGATGATATCATAATTACTGGGTCGCATGATTCCCACATTCAGCGTCTGCTAGCGCACTTGCAATCTCAGTTTTCTGTCAATGATCTCGGTCCTTTTTCTTATTTTTTAGGAGTGGAGGTTGCCCGCTGCAAGGAAGGCCTTTTTCTTTCTCAGCACAAGTATATTGTTGACTTGCTTCGGCGGCACCACATGGATAGTGCCAAACCACTCCGCACTCCGGCTAATCCCTCTGCTGTCGCTCCATTGACCTCTATCGACCCTATAGAGTATCAGAGCGCCATCGGTGGACTACAATATTTGGCATTCACTCAGCCGGATATTTCCTTAACTGTTAATCGCCTTGCCCAGCGAATGTCCTCTCCTTCCAGACATGACTGGGCTGAAGTCAAGAGATTGTTTCGTTATCTCAAAGGCACACTCCATCATGGTCTCCTTCTTTGCCGCCCCACTCATCTTCGTCTCACTGCCTATTCCGATTCTGACTTCGCTGGTGATTCTCGTGATTGCAAGTCTACATCGGCTTATATTGTCTTCCTTGGTGACAACCCCATTTCTTGGCGTTCTCGTAAGCAAACTGGCATCACCCGATCTTCCACCGAGGCCGAGTATCGATCACTAGCCTCCACTGATTTTGAAGTTGTTTGGATTTCTCAACTCTTTCGGGAACTCGGTATTCCCATTCGGACTCCGCCTCGGCTCCTTTATGATAATATTAGTGCAACTCGGCTTGCTCTTCATCCTATTCAGCACTCACGGATGAAGCACATCGCCGTCGACATTCACTTCGTCTGCGACATCGCTTCCAAGGGTCATCTTTGTGTTTCATTTGTTAAGACACTTGACCAGATCGCGAATTTGCTTACCAAGGCTTTACCACGTCCTCGCTTTGAGAGTCTTCGTTCCAAAATTTATGTTGCCGACGGAACGTCAATTTTGGGGGGCGTATTAAGGATCCACCGGATCTCTCAGATCCCGTTTCCCATAAATAGAGATATTGTATATCTTTGTATTGTTTTATAATTCTCTAGATCCTTCAATAGTCTTGTATAAATACCCATGTTGTGATTAATAAAAAATACAACTTCCTCTCATTTATTTTTGAGTTCTAATATATTCCACCCGAATTATAAGTTAATTTACAGTCTTTTGTTAATTAATTAATTTAATTTGAAGATAAGAAAAATGATGAGATTGAATCCTCAAGCTTGTCACTTCACAAGTTAATTTAATTATGATTAGTTATAATGTAATAAATTTTATTTTTACAAAAAATATTATTAACAATATACAATTTTAATGTTTACATACAAAATTGGAACAAGTGGATCTCTACTCTCATACCGCGCCCTGCTAAACATGATGCCTTAACAGTGTGCACGCAGTTCTACTATTAATTATTACGATTTAATTCGCGTGTGATGATAAATTAAATCGGAATAATTAATAGTAGAATTGCATGCACACTGTTAAGGCGTCATTTTAATTAGTAGGGCGCTGTATGGGAGTAGAAATTCACTAGTCCCAATTTTATGTGTCAATATTAAAATTATATATTGTTAATAATGTTTTTTGTAAAAATAAAATTTATTACATTATAACTAATCATAATTAATATTTATTGTTAAAAATTGAAATTTTAAAAAATTATATACCTTAAGTTTGGAATAATCAACTTCGGAAATCAATTACATTAACTAAAAAAATGAATATTAAATATTAAAAAATAATTACAAACCCTAATTGGGTGGAATAAATCAAAAATAAAGTTGTAAAATTATACTAAACCTAAATAAATTAAAATTGAAGAAAAAAATAAAAAAAATAATTTTAAAATTTGATACACGATTGACACATACAAATTGTGACTAGATCGGATCTCAAATGGCGGTAGGGTAAGTATTGGGTTTCATTTTCATTTTGATCAACTTTTTTTAATTGGACGTTTTTCGTATTAATTAAATAACACAAAATCATATTCAACAAATGCGTGTTTGTTTCACTAACCAATTGTAGATTATATTTTTAAATGATTTGATAATCTAACTTGTATCAAATCCTTCATTATTGAAGAAAAACGCCAGCTTCCGAAGTTATTAATATTCTTGAGGTTGATGAATTCAAATGAAAGATATTCTCACTCTTAAACTGATCTCCTAGCCTAGTCCTCTTAGATAATACAGTGAAACCTCCATATAAGAATATTTTATATAAAAATAATTTTTTTACAGTAATAAAAAATGATGGTCCCAATTTGGGACCATTTATAAATAAGAATAACCTCTACATTATAATATTTCAGCGTTTTTTTAGGACCATCCCTAAAAAATTTACCACTATATAGTAATAAAATGACATTAAATTTCAAATATATTTAAATATCTATATAAAATATTAGAACTCTTTACCTACACATGTTACATTAAACTTTAGATTGTATGAAATACTTATCTAAAGTTGAAACCTCCATATAAGAATATTTTATATAAAAATAATTTTTTTACAATAATAAAAAATGATGGTCCCAATTTGGGACCATTTATAAATAAGAATAACCTCTACATTATAATATTTCAGCGTTTTTTTAGGACCATCCCTAAAAAATTTACCTCTATATAGTAATAAAATGACATTAAATTTCAAATATATTTAAATATCTATATAAAATATTAGAACTCTTTACCTACACATGTTACATTAAACTTTAGATTGTATGAAATACTTATCTAAAGTTGACTGTGACAATGTTTTAATTTTTGGGGTTAATACCATATCATTTAACTTAAGCGTTCGAAGTAACTCATCAACATAATCACCTCTTTCTTGAATCCAAAACATTTCCGGTTTGTCCAACATGTTTTAAGTTTGTTGACATGAGACTTTTTCTATTTCTACACTATCATTTTCTGGATTATCACCTTGCACTTCTTGCTTAATTCTTATAATGATGTCTTCTTCAGTTAAAGCACATGAATGAATCTTATATACTTTTTATATTCATGCATTTTAAAATATGAAGGGACATTTCCAAGCATTGTATAATATATATATATATATATTTTTTTTTTTTTAAAAATAATTTTTATATATAAACTTTATATAAGAATAATCTTCCTATGCTAATATTTTTCTCTGATCTGATATTACTGTATCTGGAAATATATCATAATTAATATTGAATTAAATGACATAAGAATTGAAGTACGGACCATAAGTATAAAAACATCATCATTAATCATTATCGTAGAATACAAGGAACGCACGAACACGAGAATACGTGCCGCAAAAATGAGATTTCAATCTTGAACTGTTCCTGGAAAGTTGAACTAAGTCGAATCACAATTGGAGTAATTATATATTAATTTGAAGTTGGAATTTCTAGCGGTACAAAATTGGAAATATGAAAATATTAATAAAAAAAGCATTTGACAAAGAAATGAGGATAAATTAATTATCATAAAAAATACTCTTCAAATATTTTTGCTATTTTTTTATCCATTTCAGTTCACTAATAATTGAATTATTGCTATCACATGACGTGAATAAGTAATTTATAAGTAAAAATTTAAATTTTAAGTATATTGAATAAATTATACTTATATAATTCCTAGGTAATTAAATTATTATATACTCGACCAATTTTGAAATTCAACATGATTTTTAAAATATTTTAATAATGTCACCTTTTGAATTGTGGAAAATTCGACATCCTAAATTGTTACTAAAAAAAAATTAGAACAGACATTCATCATATAAAAAAAAGAATAATAAGAATAGTTGACATGAATGCATATATATGATATGCATTGTATATATATTAATTCATAATTTACATCTTATTGGTTTATAAAGATATTAATGAATTGCCTAGCATTTAATTAAAAAATAACATGTTAGTTGAAATTAGAAATTTATACACACATGCACATATCAAATTAATGCACCAATCAAAATTATATATGTATTTTAATTATAACATTATGGAAGTTAATAATAATATTTATTATTTGTTACCATATATATGTATATCAAATGAATGATCATTTGCATAAAAATCACGCTAGAAATTCTATACTCGCTACTATATGATAATAAAAAGTTCATGTTGTAGATTTATTATATTATCCTATTGTGCTTAATTTAAATATAGTGCAGGGATATATTAGTTAAATTCAATTTTGTAAAATAAGGATCTTTTTATATATAGTAGTAGATTAATATGGAAACTAATATACTATTATATTAGATTTTATATTATAAATACATATTATATATATTATATTACACAATTATCCTTAAATTAAAGTTGTAGTAGGGATATAATAGGTAAACCAAAATTTGTAAAACATCACGCTTTTATAATAGTAGTAGATTTTAAAAAATACAGGGTAATTGAGTACGCTTCAATCCAAGACTCTCTAATTTTCATATTTAAGCTATTAATGAATGAAGGAAAAGTTTATGTTGTTTATGATTATGTACCTGGCAACAATACTATGAACTACAGAACCACATGATGCAGATTAAAGCTATTATTTTTCAAAGAAATAAGGATTTGTGTGAAGTGTTTGGCGATACTTTTCCCAAACCGAATCTTCACTTTCAACGATAGAATAGAAAAAAATTATGGCATTGTCGTTTGGAGTTATCAATGAATTACAACCTGGAAAGAGCAAGATTAGATTACAATTACGACTTGTGCATTATTACGATGTTCCGGAGTTCAACAACATCAATCAAGCTTTTTAGCCTTGAATGTGTGTTCCGTGATAAATTGGTATAATTTACTATTGTAGTATATATTTTTGGAATGTCTAATGTATACTTAGATCATATTTAATCTGTTCTAAAAAATTCAGGGTGACTGGATACATTCTTCAATCCAACACTCTTTAAGTTCCAAATTTAAGCCATTAATGGATGAATGAAAAGTTTATATTGTTTACAATTATGTAGTTGACAACAATACTATGAACTACAAAACCACATGATGCATATTCAAGTTATTATTTTTCAAAGACGCAAGGATTTGTGAAGTATCTGACGATACTTTTCCCAAGCCGAATCTTCAATTTCAAAGATAGAAAAGAAAAAAAAAATTGTGGCACTGGCGTTTGGAATTATCAATGATTTACAATCTGGAAAGAGCAAAATTGAGTTACAATTACGACTCGTGCGTTGTTACAATGTTTCGGAGTTCAAAAACATTGATCAAGCTTTTAGCATTGAATGCATATTCCATGATAAACTAGCACATTTACTATTAAAGTATCTATTTTTGGAATGTCTAACGTATACTTCGATCATATATTTAATTTGTTCTAAAGAATTTGGGGTGACCGAGTACATGCTTCAATCCAACACTCTTTAATTTCCAAATTTAAGCCATTAATGGATGAAGAAAAAGTTTATGTTGTTTACAATTATGTAGTTGACAACAATACTATGAACTACAAAACCACATAATCCAGATTCAAACGTTTATTTTTCAAAGAAACAATGATTTGTGAAGTATTGGGTGATTCTTTTCCAAGTCGAATCTTCAATTTCAAGCCTTTAATGAAATAACATCAATGGAGAATACAAGTGGCGTTGTTATGTTTGGTATCGTTTGTGTTGCTATTATTTATTTTATCTGTTCATTATTTCTATAATATAATTAATATTATTTATATACATGTAGTTGTTGATATTTAAATTTGCAAATGTTCTAGATGTCACCGTGTCCACATATAAACCACAAATTAGGCAAAATAAATGGCTGACAAACAAAACTCATGGATTTTGTCATTGAGGACATCCAGTAAATAACGATTTTTTTTATTTTTTATTTTTATAATTATTCACTTTGATATTACCTTTTTCAAGCTTCTCTGTTTTGTACGCTATTTTGGCTCTATTGAGAACTATAATGACATGTTCTTTTTTTTTTCAATCAATTACCTTATGAGTGAAAATTATTTCTGTTTGAATGCATTTTTTTTAAAATCATAAGCATTTCATTTTGTGCTTCTACGAGTGTGTGCCAAAAATTAACTTAGTTTTTAGTGTTTTTCTTTTATGTGTGAATTAATTTTAATTTCTTAACTAATATTTCTACTTTATGATCAAATCATTCGATTGACATTGGGTTATTGTAAATCGGGCACAACGCATTAGAATGCACCTTATGCGAGAATTACGCTAATGAGGAGTTTAGTGATTTTCTACTCGACGAATCAACTTGCCCTATTGGTGTTATCATTGATCAGTTTTGACGCCCAAACACGTATTGAGATTTTCAAACACATTGCACACGTTATAAATACCTAAATTCAATATAATTCAAATACACTATTTTTTTTTTATTTTGCCCATCTAGGTGAAAACATAATTACAAATTCTTACTTTGCAACCCAGATAATCTTTGATGATAATATTGAAGAAATTAAGGCATTTTAGCAAAGGTTTATTTTGTACTCCAAAAGTCATAATTGATTCTTGATAAAAAAAAATATTGCGCCATATCAAACTTATATCTTAATTTCAAGACCGAGCAATGAATTTGGACTCCATACATAGATATTGAGATCCATATGAAAGATTATTATGTTGACAATTTATTTTCACATGTACATTTTTTTACAAGTATTTTTTCCGTTTCAGATACGGTAAGGCACAGCAGGGAGAAGTATTTCAGCATTTTATCATAACTTCTTGGGCTGTCAAATTAGTAGATATACAATCCAATTTGCTTATTTTAGTTCATCTAGAGCAGAGTTTGACACAATCAAAAGTTATTAATTTCACATTTGTCCTTCCAAGGTTGAAGTTAAGATTGGTAAATTTTGACCTACTTTGTAGTTTTGCTTGAAAGTCGACGCCATTATCTACATGAATAATTGATATTCGGATGAATCTTGCACATTTGGGGGTTCTTTCAATATTTTGTTTCTCACGAGATAGAATATGTTTAATTCAAATGTCATAACTATGGTTCTTGGTATGGTTTTGAGAAGGAATATTTTTTTAGGATTATGTGAGTTTCTCGATCCACTGTAGCTTCTGTGAATTTGTTGCAAAATTTTAAGCTATATACTACTCTATTTCTTGATATGTATGCTATTTGATTATTGTCTATTATGCAATGACAATCAACAACACTAAATAGTAATCACTTTCTTACATTTATATGTTGCTATTTCAATTATATGGAGAAGATTAATTAACAAACATTTTTTTGTATAGTTTCTTAATAAGATTTAGTATATGAATAATTATGATAAATATTGTAAAAGCAAGCATTATATATTAAAATTTCACAACTACATATGTTTTTATTTTTTATTTTAAAGTATGTGTATAATATTTAGTTGTAATGCACTAGTAAAAATATTAATAGTATCATAGGATCACAATTCAAAAGAAGGAAAAAGAAAAAGAAGTGATAGGATCTTCAACGTGAGATGAGAATTGAGATTTACCCAAATGCCCAAAAATAGAAAAATGAAAAAAGAGACGCGTGATGCATTTGCACGTGTTTAAATTTTAAAGTAGCGTAAAATCAAAATACCGGTTAATTAAATAAACCAAAATCCAACTAAAAAGAAAAAGAAAAGAAAAAAGTAAGCCAAAATCGAGTTATGGCGGCAAGGGATAGTCTCATTCAAACGATCGGAAAATCAGTAAAGGCGGTGGCGAAAAGCAGAGGGTCGGAGTGGTGGTACACCACTCACATGGCGGCGGCCGCCCGCACCATAGAGGAGCGAGTCCCACTAGTCGATCTTATTCTTGAAGTCCGTGATGCCCGGGTACATTTCATCTATGAATACAACATGTTTGTCGAAATGCCTCAATGCCTCATTATTCTTCTGTCATCGAATTTCTTTTGAATTCCTTTTTTACACTAGTGGGAATCCACTGCTATTTGTCAGGAGATGTCGTATCCTTTTCCATGATCTGTGAACATGTTACATGTAATGCAGTGTGGTGCATGACATGAGTTTTTTTTTTCCGGTCTGCAAAATGGGTGTGATTATGTTGTTATAGGAGCATAAGTTCCGTGACGATAATGAATCAGTCTAGCTAACAAGTTCACATTTTTGAGGATCTGTTCTTTTTTCTTGTGGGGAAGGGAATATTTTTGCGGTGTTGATATATGACTATTTTCCCTTTTTAGATTCCGTTATCATCAGAATTTTTGCAATTGAGGAAATTTCCTTCTGCAAACCGGATCATTGTGCTGAACAAGGCGGACCTTGCTCACCGCTCCGAAACAAAGGTGATTTTGTTTATCTCTTTTGGCTCTGCTATTGGAGAATACCACGCTTTTCATGGTTTGAGGAAATGTACTGTGAAATCTGTTAGTTTAGACGTCAAATTTGTGCTATATGTAACTTGTGTTTTGATCTTGACTTCATATTATCTATATATGACTTATAGCTTTGGAGAAAAATAATCCTACAGCACCAAATGGAAAATTATGAAAAGCCATGCTAGTTGTTTTTTGTGATTTATTGATGAGAAAAGGTGAAGCTTAAGTTGTAATCCATTCACTGACTTTGAAGTATTAATGAAAGATATGCTCTGATTTCTTTCATTTTTTTTGTTTTGAAATTCTAAAGCTGCGTTGAGATTTACGAATCTTATTTTTCCAGTACAAGTTAAAGTTAGTTTATGGATCTCTTTTGCAGGAGTGGTTGAGGTGTTTTGAGGAACAGAAATGCATGGCTTTTGGAGTAAATTCACATAACAGGGACAATATTAGAGAGGTAAATGCACAATATTCTGCAAAGCTAGATGTAATTACTCACAAAGTTTCGAGTAACTTACTGGGACTCTAATTAGGTTCGGGTCATAGTAGATTGAATATTATTGTCATTATTCGATATTCTATCAGTTGATGACATAAGTCGTGTTGAATATTTCTATTAAAAGTTAATGTCCATTGTCCAATGTTCAAAAGACTGTAATCTCTTGATGCCCGACTTTTGTGATCTGGTTATCACGGATATCATTTTAATGAACTGCAGTTTCTGACATTCCTAAAAGCCAGAGTCAGAGAATTAAAGAGGAAGAATGATCATGCAGATGCAATAACTTTAATGCTAGTTGGTATTCCTAATGTGGGCAAATCTGCATTAGCCAACTCTTTGCATCAGGTCGGAAGGATTTCTGCAGCAGGTGCTTACTTCTTTGTTGCACTTGCTACTATATTACACTCAGCTGTGATCTTTCAATTCTAAAGTTCGTTCCCTACTTGTTCATTCATTTCATCAATCTCTCTCCCAAATCTTTGAAATTTTCATTGATTTGCAGAGAAAGGGAGGTTGAAACATTCAGTGGTGACTCCACAGCCAGGGGAGACAAAAAGTATAAGCAGTTTAAAGGTGTAGCTTCTATCCTGATACATTGTTATGCTGTTTCTCGATGGATGTTCTTCCCATGAGTCATCTTTGACAAGTTAGTTCCTATGTTTTACCCGAAAAATGTTTGTGTGTATACACTGTATTAATCTGGCGTTTAGGATCATGAATTTCACTGCAGATTTGCCTAATTCAACTTGTTAGAAAGGAACCATAAACGCAAATTCCTTGTGATATTCTTTCATCCTTTGCGACCATTTGCTTGCAATGTCTGTTACAGATCGATTCTTAGAATGGTCTCTATATTTTGTATTTCGTTATTATCGTTATTCTCATTATTTAATGTAGTTATTTAGGTTAAGTTACTTTTAGGGTTAGAATATTGAAATGGGGCTAATCCAGCTTTGGCTCCAAGTTTACTTGGGCTTCAAGTTTAGGTTATTTCTTTTGTTATTTAAGTAGTAGGTTAGCCGTCATTGAGATCATTGAAAGATCATTAGAAAATTGAGGAAGCTGTTTGGCTTTAGGCAGGAAGTTTCTTCCTGATCGGCGCTTGGCGCTTGGGCACGCTTCGGCCTGAGGTTGTGTTATTTTCTGTGCGTTCTATTCCACTTTATTTATTTTCTCTAAGTAATTTCGCCCTTAACTCTATCAATGTCAACTTTGGCTCAAATATGCACGTTATTGTTAACAAGTCTGCTAACATTTGATGATTGAGTATTTAACTAAATCAGCAATTTTCTATTGCAGATCGCTAGCCATCCTAATATATATGCACTCGACACACCTAGTGTAATGCCTCCTGATGTGATTGATGATGAGGTCTGTTCTAAGCTAGCTTTAACAGGTACAATCACCCTCCATCTATTTCTTATGAATTTAGAGAATAAGCTCAGGGATATGATTACTTTCCATCCGGAGAGGTAGGTGTAAAAAAGGAAGAAATAAGAAAGAGAAGTGGAGAAAAGAATACAATGCAATGAGAAAAACAAGTGGAGTAAGGAGTAATATGCAACAAATATAAGCAGCATTTACATGCTCAATCAACCAACATAATTCATATGCTATTCACATAACTCTAATGAAGTGTGTTACAAGTTTGAATATTTCTCAGATATGTTCACTGATTTTTGTTACTAAAATACAGGAGCAATCAAAGATAGCGTAGTTGGTGAAATAAAACTTGCAGAATATTTTCTTTCCATCCTTAACATGGCTGAGGAATACAAGAAATGGAGGAAGTTATCTAGCTCTGAAACTGGTGCAGTATTGACCGGTGATGCTACTTCCAGTCTGGGGAAAAAGCATAAGAGACAGTATCCGACGGATCATACTCAGGTACCTTAATGTCCAGACTAAAACAATGCACTGCACGCTGATCTATAATGTCGTTGGAGACAAATTTGAGATGAACCTTTTTGCCACTCAACTTCTGTCGTGCTAACTGACCCTGATGGTTTTCAATGCAGGATTTCATTGTTAACAATGTACGAGGCACACTCTTTGACTTGGTTTCATCTTTTGCTGGTCATGTGCAAGATGGAGAAGATCCAGCAAGGCTAATTCACGAAGAATTTGAGGTTTTGCAGAAGGTATTTCATCTTCTTCCTTTAGAGGTAAAAGAATCCAATTATAGTCGAGTAGCTACGAAGTTGCTTAATCTGTATCGCACAGGAAGGCTTGGTCATTATACCTTAGATCATGTTCCAAGTAATGCTCAAGGCATTCCTCCTCTGATTTGAAAACATAATAATTATGCTTTACTTCCCGCACTTAATTTACTCCTCTCTATTTTATCTAATTTTATTTTATTTGTTTGAGAAGAAAGAATTATAATCCAAAAGCAAAGCCTGACCGCAGCAAGGGTTGATGGAGGTTTTGACAATCCACTTCAACTTGAATCTACCTCCATCCCTTCTAAGCATGATAGTCCTGGAAAATGCCAAAAATTGGTCTCCTTAATGGCTACATCTGAATTCACTTTCCATAACCCTGCAGAATTCGAAGGTCTCACTCTCTCCCATTTGTAGTCTTTATCGCCATGTCAAAACACTCCACAATTAATATAGCCCGATGTGACCGAGGTATGCCCTTTCTCCTCCCATTTCTACTCCTACGTTCCTTAAGAATTGGGATTGATAGAATTTTTTGTATATCTTTGTCAATAAATAGCCATGCCAAATATTCTTATCCCAGTTGCTCCCATCTTGATCAAGCAAACCTGAAACTCGCAAATCTGGATCCGTATCTCCTACTGAGCTCAAGATTCTACAGTAGGTACCGCTTCAAATCCACCTAAATGCTTCTCCTTGTATATGATGGATTATAGGCATTTCGAGTCTCAAGGAAATATATTTAAGGATAGTAGATGACACAACTAATTAAGATCTCAGAATCCTAGCCCTCCTTCCATCTTAGGTTTGCACAAAGTTTCCCAACTCTTCCAATGAACTCTAGACTCCTCTTCCCCTTCTGCCCCAAGAAAGAATTTGCTGCCAGAGAGTTAATTCTCGAACATATTTGGTCAGGTAGGAGAAAACAGCCCATTAAGTACCTTGGAATTGCTTGCGCCACTACTTTGATTAGCACAATCTGTCCTGCTGCTTAAAAGAGTCCTCTTCCAATCTTTCAACTTTTTCCTTATCCGGTCCTCAAGCATTTGGAATAGGGAAAAAGTCAAAATAAATACTCAAACTATATGCATAGTCCTTCCTAAATGTATGAACTATTTTTTGACTCAAATACACATATATTAAATTGTCTTTTAGGAAATTGAGTGTTGTCTATAGGTACGCGGTTAAAGACAACATGGAAAACGTGTTGTCTATTAAGTTATAAACAACAGTCGTGCAGTTAAAGACGACATGAAAACTGCATTGTCTATCATATTCTAGACAACGGTCATGCGGTTAGAGGCAAGGTTGAAATTGCATTGTCTATCATGTTACAGACAATTGCGGTTTGGTTAAAGATGACGCGGGAAAATCACTGTCTGATCATTAATAGACAATGGTTTTTGAACCGTTGTCATTTTCAAACTATTTAAATTTTTTATTTATTAATGTTTTGTTTATAATGTTACAACACGCTTATAATATTTCAAAAACAACAAAATTATAAAATTACCTCTGATAAATTTATAATTAATCATACCAATTCCAATGTATCCATATTCCATAGACTTATCCAAGCAACAAGTATATTAATAAACAAAAGTTCTATCGAATTAAACTTGAGTTTTTAGTACATAGAAATAGCCGTATAATATTAATGCTATAAAAACATGAAATAATTATCAGTACTTTTAATTGAAAACCAAATGGAGCATACATATTGGGGTATTATTGATAGGAAATAACATCACCTTTCACATACAGCATGTGAATGTATCTTAATCCATAAACCATGGACTGTCTGTCAATATATAATTAATGTATGCATTTCCTAAACTCAATCCACCTACCTAGCTAGAAGGTAGAGGTATAATGCTTTGTTCATTCTTGAAGAAATTGTCGGGATCAACAGCGGTTTTCACCCTAACAAGGCGATCGAAATTTTTGCTGAAATATTTCCTGCCCCAAATGCTGGCTTGTTCATAACTTGTGTTTCCATGAATGTTATTGACTCCGATGTCGAGATCTCTGTAGTTGAGGTACGCACTTCTTGGGTTCCTCGAAACATAGGGAGCCACGTAATTGTAATACCTCCTGCTCCAACTTATGTAACTGTCTGAATTTTGAGCCTCGTGATCTTGCCAATAAACCTGACAAGCAAGTTTGTACAAGTTACCAGCCCTGTGAGGAAATGCAGTGGCTGATTCAGAAATTTCATCCATTCTTCCGCCATATGGGACCATGTAAACATAAGTCTCACTCGCTTCTGGTTCATATAATAGTCTCACAATGCCTTCCAGCCCGGATTCGGGCATCGGTTTCTGCACATAATCCGATTTTCCTTTGAATCTTGCGATATCGGGCTTAGTCCTGTTGATCAAAATTTCAAGTGGCTCCTGGTGAAGAGGTGGTAGAGGCACTTGGATATTACTTACGGTAGATTCAATCCAACTCATTTCACCACAGTCTTCTCTTACCAGTCCTAACTCAGGGAAACTTTCTTGCATCAATGTAAGCAATCTATCAGCCCCTCCTAGGAAAAGTGAAACGAAAGAAGCACGAATGGTGGTCGTGTTCCTTCCCTTTTGGCTGGAATCATTCACCCTATACATCATGACTGAGATGTATAAATCTTGGTGGAGTTTAGGAGCCACGTATTGCCACCGATGAACAAGCTGAGTCGTGTTCTGTTCCAAAGTCCGATGGACTGCAAAAATGGTGACTGTTTCGGGAACATCCACCAATTGTGCATTCCAAGCAACAATTACACCGAAGCTGGCGCCTCCACCGCCTCTGATGGCCCAGAATAGATCTTCACCCATTGATTTTCTATCAAGAATTCTGCCATTAACGTCGACTATTCTTGCATCGATGATGTTATCTGAAGCCATGCCGTATTTCCTATGCATCGTGCCGTAGCCTCCTCCACTGAAGTGCCCACCCACACCCACAGGTGGCCAAAGACCAGCAGGAGATCCCAAAACATTGCTTTTTTCTCCAATCCTGTAGTATAAATCACCCAGCGTGGCGCCTGCTCCAATCCACGCAGTTTTTCTTTCAACATCGACTGTTATTTCACTGAGATTGATCAAGTCAATGATTAGAAGCGGTGAGTGGGATACATAAGACAGCCCCTCGAAGTCATGGCCGCCACTTCGAGTTCTAATTTCCAAACCACTTTGTTTGGCACAGTGTATCACGGGAGGGATTTGGGATTCGTGATCCGGGGTTATGATCACTTGTGGTTTTGGAGTAGATTCTGAATTGAATCTCTAGTTCCAGATGGAAAATTGAAGGATGGAAGTGTAAGAGGAGTTGGTAGCAGTGTAAACAACGTCGGAAATCGAGGAGAAATTCTTGAATTGTTGAGAGAGACATCCGACAAAATCATCGGCGGAAGCTGCTCGTGAGCATGAGAAGATTAGAAGAATGAATGAGAGTTGAGAGGGAAGGAGTGTTCATGATTTATGATTTTAGAGAATATAATCGATCGAGTTTGTGTATATATTACTGCATTGCAGTCTGTCTATTTATAATGCTTCTCACGGCAATAAAAAACTAAAAAAATATAAACTACAAATTAAATGACTTGCTTCTAAGTCGAAAAGACAGCATTTGCATTGTGCCTTGTTTTGAGATATAAGTTGGTAATTGAAAAGAAATTACTACATGGTCTATCTACGATCTAGGCCAAACATATACACTATTCAAGATAAAGACAAAAATACAAAAAATCAACATCTATGGGAGAAATTGTCTTGAAGTGATATGCCATCCCTTAGTTATGTTAAGAGGAAAACTTACTAATAGTTCAGGAAATCAGAAAGCCAACAAACATAACACTACTCTTGGACGAATATATCAATATATGAAAAAACTTTATGCTCATTACATTATAGAACCGTGATTTGATGAATAAATATCCGACAAAAAAAAAAGCAAAACAAAATTAGAAAATGCTAACTAGTGCACAGATGAATGTCAGAAAAAAATATTTACAATAATCTAGAAGTTTAATTAGTAGACACATGGTTAACAAAACATTAATAAATGTTTTAATGATGAGTTAGCGACAAATTGCAATTTTACTAGCCACAGATTTGTTCGTCTCTAAATCAATGCAATCAATTTAAGGGAGGTGATCCTCTGCAGTTTTAAAAGAACAGCAGGGGCGCTGTGGCTTAATGCAATGTCCTATACGTCAAATTAATTTTGCATTTTTATAATTCTTTATTATTAGTTTTTTTGTGCCAAATACCCAACAATTATTTTTCCTCCTTTTGTTCTAAACTCCTTTCGAAGACAGCCCTAATTTTTCTTTTTTCTTTTTTTTGGAGATAAATCTAAATAATTAGTGTCCCTTGAAGAATTTAACTTGAAGAAGATAGAACAATAATTTTTGGAGTAATTCGAGACCATCCCTATAGTTGCACACTCCAGGTTATTTTCTAATCTTTTTTTTCTTCATCATTTTCTACATATTGAAACAATGCTTGTAAGATTCTATTTGAGTAATCCAAGGTGAGTTCGTCATTATCTTGTGTTGCTAGACATATTTTGAATGGTGTAATGTTAATTAGTTATAAATTATAATACATTTTTTTTAATTTCATGTACCAGGACACTTTATTGTAACTGTTTTGTCAATGGATTCTAGTTCAAATTTTGAGTTCAAGCCTAGGGTTGGTATGGAATTTGATAGCTTAGATGATGTTTGAAAATTTTGGGTGCAATATGGAGGGACATTGGGATTTGGAGTTAGGAAGCATTATTCTAGCAAGAACAAGAAAGCTGGTTTGATGACATCGTAAAAATATGTTTGTTATAAGGAGAGTGTTCGTCAAGCGGACAAAAGAAATTCTTTGACACTCAATCCCCGACTCAAGACTCAAACGAATTGTAAAGTAAGATTAAGAGTCACTTGTGTAGATAGTAAATATAAAGTTAAAGAGTTTATCAAAGAATATAACAATCCTCTCTATCTTCCAGAAACAGTTCACATGTTGCCATCCTAGCGTAAAGTTACACAAGTTGATATGACCTGGACAATGTCTAGACCGAATCTCAGAAACGCGCGGAAGACTTTAGAATCGCAACACGTCAGCTAATGAAGAAATTCAATCCGACTAACAATACTATTAAATAAATGAACTAGAATAAAGCACTAAAGGACTCAATGGTTTTATGACGAACTAATCTAGACAACTAAGACACCTAGACTATGACACAAAATATGAAATACAAAACCAAATAACCAAAGCTGGATAGGCTCGACAATTTGGAAGGCTTAAGAGAATGAATATGAAGGGTTTAGAAGGGCTAGAGTAGATAGGGTATGTTAGGGTATGAATGAACTTACGGAATGGATGAATCTCGATGAGATGTATGGCGAGCACGGTTGGATGCTTGATGTATGAATCTTGATCGGAACTTGATGGAATGAGGGTATCACGAACGTTGGTGGCTTGATGAAGGTCATCGTCGATATAGAATGGTGGATGAACAATTGATGTGAATCACAACCCGATAGTTGTCTTGGATCTCGAACGTACCACAAGGCCAAAACCTTTAAGTTGATCTTCGATAGCGAGTTCTCAATAATCCCTCAAGTGAATTAAGAGGTTCCCTTGAATAAGACTTAGAGATACTAATTCTAAGAATCATAGTTTTTGAATCAAAACAACCAAAAGATTTAATTTGTTGAGATACAATTGGATGCAAAGGCAAATAACTTCAATAATGTCTAAAGTATCAATGTGACAGTGGATCCCTATTTATAACATCAATAGGGCCGAAAATTAGATGAAAAAGGGATCAAAAATTTGATCCAAAAAGAATACTAACTAGACTAGGAAATTGCCTAAACTAGAATTCTATTCAAGATATGAATATGCCTTAAATATAATTCTAGTCAAACCTATTCAAAAGTGACTGAAAATTAATGTAATAAAATAAATAAAACTGATCCTAATTAAATAAATACTATAGTCTAAAAATCCCCATGCAAAACATGCAAAGTTTCGAGTATGTAGGACCGCAAGGTCCGTGCGCTCGACTGGGTAGTTCCGCACGATCCGTGCGGGACTTTCTGATCCCATCTTCACATGCGTGCACGGGTGCACGGGCCGTGTCTTCAGCTCAGGCCTTTGCACGGTCCGTGTAGGTCTCTCATCCCTGAACTTCATCTTCAAACATTAACAACGACACCAATCTCGAGTTGCCTTGCATTGGACCTTCCTCGAGCTTCTTGCGGATCGTTGCTTGAAGATAATCTTGCAACTTCTTAGCTCGAAGCCTTGTAACTGAACCCTTGAATTGCAACTCCGGATTTAGATCATCATCATTGCTATGCATGGTCTCATCACAAGTTCAGGCCAATGAGATTGATTTGGCAGATGATGCTGGGCTTGGACAAAAGTCAACTTATGATTTAATGACTAGACAAGCAGGAGGGAGAAATGACCTTGATTACACCATGTTGGATGCCAAAAATTATCTTCGAACAAAGAGACAAATAAGTATGATGTATGGGGAAGTTGGTTGTCTAATGCGATATTTTCAACAACAATTATAGCAAAATCCATCCTTTTATCATGCTAATCAAATGGATATGGAAGAACAAATAACTAATTTTTTTGGGGCCGATGCAAGAATGTTGACTGACTATGAGTACTTTGGTGATGTTGTATTATTGGATACCACATATTGTACGAAGTGTGATAACACACCACTTGTGATCTTTTCAGGTTTTACTCATCGTCGAAGAACGGTTATTTTTGGCGCAACACTTTTGTATGATGAGACTGCAACATCATTTATTACTGGATATGCTTATTATAACATTTATTTTTTGTTGAAATAAGTTTTTAAGTTGAGTAATATGTCACGGTTTAGGGATTTAGAACATTTAAAAGTGGTTTTATTGTTGATAAAATAATAAATAATAAATGAATTTCTTTAAAACATATTAATGTATTATCTTTTTAACAAATGTTTTACTTCTAACATATTCATTATTTCACCTCGAACCCAATATTGTCTCAAAGCGGCCCCAACAAGTTACCATGTATACAATAATTCATTTTAGAATACTACTAATTTTTCTAATACTATTTTAACTAGGGAAAATTTAGCTTAATTACACTATTATATTAGAGCATAATACTACTTTTATAATAGCACGTACAAATGCTATAATTAAAACGGTAGACTTTAGTTGCTAAATTTGGGCAAATATAAGAATTTATTTTTTAAATATCATTTCTTGTACTTCTCAACCAAATATTTATTTTATTACATTATAATTATTTGACTTCTCATTAGCTATCCACAGATATACGAAGTATTTGTATTACAATATTGAACAAGATCATATTCCATAGAGACTAAAAACTTAACCATAATGTGAGTACTTCAACGTCAATCTTCTAAGTATTGTATATCTAGCACATTTAAGGTTTTGTTTTATATCTATTAAAGATAAATAATTAAATAAAGGCAAATAAATATAAATAGAGAAAATTATGAATTGATATATATATATATATATATATATATATATATATATATATATATAATAGAGGAAGAAATTATCTAAACCATCGATTTCATAGATTCATCCAAATAATTTCAATTCAATTAAATGATTTATTCACGATTCAATTGTAGTAGGACAATCACCAGATTAGTTAAAAGAGAAAAAATATAACAATAAATATAATACATTTTAGTGAATATATGAGTCTTAGATATTAAAAAATAAATATATTTTTAAGCTTTATTATTTTCAATAATTAATATTAGAAATAACACGTAAAGTATTTATAAAACTATATATATATATATATATAACTGTAAATGTATAGATGTTAATATTTCAACTACATGAACTAATGAAAATATATGCTTATAAGTAACTTTAAGATAGTATGATATATATATATATATATATATGTAAAACGATAATCCGTGCAAACAAGAGATTAATCGATACTGCTATTGTTTGTTCTACGATGTGTGTGGGACAGATGTAAGAACATAAATTAAAAAGCAGTAAAGAATGCACGAGATTGGTAACCCAGTTCGGTTCAACAACCTACTCTGGGGGGATTGCTCCCAAACTTGAAGATTCGACTGTTACTCCTTCGAAGAGTATATTAGGGTTCTTACACATACAAGTCTCCCGCCTTATGTCGCCCATTCTTCTCCATGAACTCTTTCACTAGACTCCCTCTAGCTACCCACGACTTCAACTTACAATCTCTCACGAGATTGCGTACAAAACGGATAAATAAACCCCTCACGTGTTTCACTCAAAACACTCAAAGACTAGTCTATCACGTTGAACTGTTAGGAACAACTACTAATAAAATACATGGGACACAAACGAAATTGACTCACAAATAATATGCTAAGAGAGCCTAAAAAGTCGTCCGCCAATTTCACAATGAATCGGTCTTCATATAGCCTTCACTTCTCACTTGTCGCCGATCCTTATGCGTCGCCAATATGGAAGTGAATTGTTGGTTTGTGATCTTCCCAAAAGTGTGTAGATACTTTCCTTGGATAAGAAAGTTATTAGCAGCTCGATATCTATTCCACAAGGCAGTCAATCGAACATCTCTTGCGTTCTACGAACGGATCCATGCAAGATCTTCTATATATGGAAACTGCCATATAAATGTGTCCCTGATTTTGTCTGGGACATCAGAGGGGACAGTTTGCCAACTGTTCTTCTTTCACGCACAGCAGAATGAATAGCTTTAGGGACATACCTAAGCACACATTGTCGAACATATCTCGCCAACAAAATAACACGAATACTTAGTGCATAACTGTGGCACTAACAATCTCCCCCTTTGGCGTTTATGGTCGACAATTATCAACTCAATCTGCACAACACTTAAATCAACTTCGCAAATCAAAATATATCAAAGCAAATGATATATTTAACAAACTGTCTGGGACAGTTCCAAACACACTCCCCCTGAGTTTGATCTGGGAGTGCCTTCAACATCACGAACATTGTTTTTCGCAGTCAAGGCTGCATTGTTAGGTGGACGCCCTCCTTTCTTCTCCCCCCCTTAATTGTTGCCAAAAATGACAAAAGAACCTTCAATGCGGGGGGGCATTATCATCAGCATCTGCATCATCAGCAGGAGCATCATCAGCATGGACAACAGCGGTGGTAGAAGGTTGATCAGCACCAACAACATCAAAAGGCGAGGCAAGGCCAAGAGCCCGAGCGTGAAGATCAACCAGGAGAGACTCTAATTCCTGTTCTCGAGTCTTGAAAGTCCTGATGGACTTCTTCAGCATCTGCACTTCACGCTCCAGAGACTTTCTATGCCTGTCAAAGAAAACAGAAGTGACAGACAAAGCAGGAGCAAATCTATGAGTGACAGAAGGTGGCACAGTTCCCGAACCACCAGCTTCTTCTCTGGCAGGAATATCCTGGCCCTGGGTATGCTGGGAGGAAAATAGCTTCTGGCTGATTATGAGCGGCAGTGCCTCAGGCTCATACACATCTTCTGCATACACCACATTGTGCACATCCATGATCAAGCTGAAAATCATTCCAGAAAAACCAATTGGTTGCTGACTCCGGGAAGACTCAGCATGGGCCACAACATGCTCAAATATGAGCTGGCCTAGGTTGAACTCCACCCGAGTTCCAACCTTAAACAACAACTGTTAGTTTTGTATACTGAAAGACTTGTCTTTGTATACTTTTCTGATGATATGATGATATGAAATGAAAGTTAGTGCAGTCACTGTTTGCATTTAAATTATGTTCTATAATTATTTTATGCAATGTTCCATATACTTACATTGTAGATGATATGGTGTGGGGAGTCACACGGTAAGATCATATCATTAGAACCTTGTAATGTATTAAAGAGCTCACGGCTTAGATGGTCCTGAACACACCATCGGTACACTGTAGAATAATCTGATAAGTTATTTTATCTTGACTAACTGATTATTCTAGTACACTCATTAGTGTATTGAGGAGGATCACGATAGGATACTATTATCTGTCTCTGACCCAGTTACTGAGAGAATAAAGATCCACAGAGTTCGGGTTCTGAACTCATGTGATATTGGCTAGCATATGTGTGTGTTGTCTATTACTTTGATTTATCAATGAGTAAGATCTTTTCGTAGATCAAATTCGATATCTTGGATAATAACAATGTATACATGATGTCTCGAGCAGTGATGTGACCCGAACAATAAATCCAAGACATGAAAAACACGCAGGCGGAAGACTTTAAGGACTCGAACTACGTCAGCTAAAGAAGGATACAATCCGACTCGAATTAAAACAATAAAGCTTACTGGAAAACTGGAACAACAAACTAAGAATCGGTGAACACACGGAGGATGGTATGAGGACGGCGGAATCACGGCGGTGGTGGCGGTGTACGGCGACGGTGTTGATGATGTTGGCGGCGGTGAAGGATAGAAGGATTGGCTAAAGCGGCGAACCCGTGTTGTAAAAACCCGAACGCACTCGTCTAACTTCTCTGGATAGCAATTCTCCCAAGTACTCGATTGTACCCTGAAGAACTTGATTAAGACTATTGAATTGCTAAATCAATAGAATTGTTGGTGATATTTTCGATCAACATTAGGTACTAGGAGACAAAGGAGAAATAACTCTTGAATTCTTGCAATTGTCTAACTTTTGAATGTTACATGGTACACCTATTTATAATAGCTAAGAATTCGAAACCTAGGGCCTATAGAACATGATAAGGCCGAAAATTATTTAGTCTTAATCAAACTAGAATAAAATCAAAAGTTACCAAAAGTAAGATAAGAAAAATCTATCTAAATCTAACTAGATAAGGATAAATCCCAAAGTGGATTTGGGCTTGATATTCTCGCCATTCTTGGACTTAAAATACTCGACCATGGGCTGCAATTAATTAGATTAATTTGTGGCCCATCTCTTTGCCACCTTTGCATGAAAAATAACATCTCCCGATTTCCCATGCAAACGCGTATAACTTTTCATACACACGTCCAAATGGCATCATTCTTCTTCTCACGTCTTCATGCTTCCTTCTTCATCATCAATGGATAGCATGGTGATCAATCTCGAGCTGCTCTTCACTTCATCTTCATGCAATTCGAATTTGCGCCTTATTGAAGCTTGTAGATAAGCTTACAACTTCTTAGCTCGCAAATGCGTCATTGGACCTTTGAACTGCAGCTCCGGATCATCTTGTTCAATGCCTTGCTCGATCTCATCAATCAGTGTGCATGAGCACCGTGTCCTGGTGCGCCAGGTTGATGATGTTCTCTTGAGGAAACACAAGTTCATGTTGAAACCCTGCAGGTGGAATTTATTCCGTACATGATTAAAGCTTGTGTGGTACTACTCAAGGTTTTAGATGCTAATTAATTATAGCTGTCAGAGGCTGACATAATTAATTAATGAACATTATATCTTAAACACGGGGAATGGCTGGACTAAAGGAGAAAGCATATTCGTAAATATGTATTAAATTGGTAGGTCAGTTTTACTTCTTTAGTGGAATAAAAGTAAAACTTAATTTATTTAATTATATCCTAAGTTTATTGGATATTGGATATTAAATAAATTAGTGGGCCAATTTAATATTCTTCTAGATCCCTGTTGTAGCCCAATTGACTGATAGTGGACTGGATATTGAACTTGAGACAGAGGCCCAAACCCAGTAGGGTTTGGAGATGTAATTTTCGCCCACTTCCCT
The DNA here is from genome assembly GCA_026008535.1 of Perilla frutescens. NCBI lineage: Eukaryota > Viridiplantae > Streptophyta > Magnoliopsida > Lamiales > Lamiaceae > Perilla > Perilla frutescens. The sequence goes on from BRKX01000012.1 coordinate 41,155,005, forward strand.
ATAAAAGGGGAAGGGGGGGGGCAAAAATTACACACATAATAATCAGCCCCTCTTTGTCTCTCAAAGTTATCCACAGATATAACAAGCTTATCTAGTAGATTTCAGCCCACTCTGAATCTAGATACAGTCCGGGAACACAACAGAAGATCCTGGAGTAAAATACTGTGGTGGCCGATTTTGAGGTGTAGGTGGCGCCTGTTACTGTGTTCATTCAACAACAAGATTAGATCTTTAATCTTGTCCTCAGACCGTCTGACAATTGTAAGTAATTCGGATCTATGTCTTCCGCTTTATTAGATTCATTTTACATGGTTTTGTGCGTGACATGATAAACATACATGTGACATAAAATTATGATTTACATGAACATGGATTAATAAACAACCAAATGATCCTGCGGTGGTTTAATTCGAAAAAACCCCAACAACTGGTATCAGAGCGGGTTTTGGCACTGTTCTAGATTTAATCCTAGGATGAATTCGATATATATGTTTCAATTTGATGATGAATTTAGGGTGCTTAAATTTTCATATTTGAATATGTAAGTATTTCGAATTTGAGGTGTTCAAAACTTGGATGAATTTTTGATGTGATTCGAAAATTCTAGTTTTGGAGTTTATGTAATTTTCGATAATCATAAAATTAAATTTGTTATGATATTTGATGTTCTTCAAATTTCCAGATTTATTTTATGGTGGGGATCGAAAATTTGGTTATCAATTTTTTTGAAAATTGATGTTAAATTTTCCCTAATTTGTGTTCTAAATTTTCGATACATGTGAATTAGATTTGGATGGATTTTTGATCAAGATCAAAATTTTCAGATTTAGTTTGGGCAGGGATCGAAAATTTTGTGTGATTAGAATTGGATTTGGTGTTTTTTTGATGTATATCAAAAGTTATCTAATTCTAATCTAGATAGGTTTGAAATTAGAATTTTAAATTTGATAATTTTTGAAGTGGATCAAAATTTCCAGATTTTAATTCTTGTAATTTTCGAAACCTATAGCTATATTATTTGGAATAGTTTTTTGATTAATGTCAAAATTTCCAAATGTGAAATATAGTGTAATTTTTGATTTTTAATGAATTAATTTGGAAAAGATTTTGATGGAAATCAAATTTCCAGATTTATTTATTAGTGTGGATCGAAAATTTGGGTGTTGGATTAAGATTTGATATTATTTGATGTATATCCTAATTTACCTATTTTTAATCTAGATAGATTTGAAAATAGAATTTTAAATTTGGAAGAATTTGAAGTGGATCAAATTTTCAGATTTATTAATTTGGTATTTTCAAAAATCTATAGTTTAAAATTGGATAAGGTGATTTTGGATGTATACAAATAATTATCAAAATCCAATTGTGATAAGAATTTAATTTTGGATTGGTTTTGGAAGATTTTGAAATGGATCAAATCTTCAAACCTTATCCTAAAAGATTTAGATTCTTATGGTTAATATTTGGATTAGATTCTTGATTTATATCAAGATATCCAATTATTATTTAATTAGGGTAGCTTGAAAATATTAAATAAATTTGGTGGATAATTATAATTAATTTTCAGATTTATTTAAGTAATATTTTTGAAAAATTTCAAGATTTAAATTGGTGGATAATTATTTTAATTTCCAATTTTTATCTTGTGGATAATATCGAATTAATTAATTTTATTAATTGTAAAATTTGATTATTTTTAATATTCGTGCATAGATATCATATATTATTTTATGTGGATCATATAATACATGATTGTTGGTTTTGTAGACTGTGCTTGTTTGCAGGTTTACCAACTATCATGGCTCCTTTATTTTATGTGATGTATGTTTATGTTGAATGAATGTTGGCCGTATGCCGGTTAGGCTACGTGATTTTAATCCATGATAAAATTCATGGATTAGGTCTAGGTTTTATTTTACGTTGTTTTAATGTAATAGATATAAAGCTGTTAGATCGAATTTTTGAGTTGTAATTTTTATTCTAGCAATATTAGATTTTTCCTTTTGGAATAGATAGTTTGTATTGAATAAAGATTAGAGATCAACTCAAAGAAGGAAAGTGGTTCAGCACTAAGAAATGAAGGTTCACCGGTTCACGTCCCGAAACCCTAAATGGAGCTGGGATTTTCGGCGAGGCGCGGTGAAGGGGGCGGCGATCCAAGCCCTATTTCCGGAGCTGACTTTCCAGTTTTATCTCATCAATCAACATAAGATATAAGCCATGATAGTTGGAATATTACTGTTGCTTATTATGTTGAAGCATGCAATGGATATTTATCATTTTATGTGATGTTTGCATGTTCGATAATGGGATAAAATGAAACCTCAAACATAAATAACTAAGTCAGAGAGATTCATACCAAAGTATATAGAAATCTCATACGGTCTCCATTAAATCTAGTTTAATTGAGAAGTGATGGGCATGCGCGTTGACATCGGTCTTCCTCCATATCGGATGTGTCATATCACAGATTTCTCTAGAAATTAAATCTCCTAAATGGATAGTTGTAGAACACTATTAGGACTAACTGACTCCTACATCTGGAGCGGTTAAATTCGAGTAGTGCTCTTGGTGCGAAGATAATGGTGTGCACACTTAGATGTAATTTATTGATAAACGTCCACACGATCGTGGCTTATCAGTTAGACAATTACATGACCGTGTTTATCCGGCTAGTAATTTGCTTGTTGTAAGGAAACTCAACTGGAGGTAAATTAAAGGTTTAACCTATTTAAAGATGAATTTTATAAACGTCCACACTATCGTGGCTTATAAAAGACGTTTTTAAAGTGTCGGTGGAAAAGTATATAATTTTTGTGAGGTTTTCGATTATATACTGTTTATCCTAAAAGTGTTTGTGACTGTACTGCATGTTTAATTTCAGTTATTTCATATCATCAATGACACTCTCCAATCTGTCCTCAATCCTCAAAGAAAACAAACTTGTCGGTGAAAAAACTACAATTACTGGCTTTGTAACCTTAACTTAGTTCTTGTTGTTGAGGGACACAAGTTTGTACTTGAAGAGGTTTGTCCTCAGAAGTCAGATGAGGGTTTTGACGAAGCCCAAAAGGTTGCATATGATAAGTGGGTTAGGTCTAATGAGATAGCGCGCTGTTACATCTTGGCATCTATGTCAAGTGTGTTGCAATATCAGCATGAGCCTATAAAAACCGCTTATGATATCATGTATAACCTTAGACAGTTATTCGGTCATTAAAACCGCTCGGCACGCCATTTGGTAATGAAGAAGCTAATGGATGCGAGAATGTCTGACTCCACACCTATTAGGGATCGTGTTCTCATGATGATGGGGTATTTATTTGAGATCGAGACCTTGGGTGGAGAGCTAGATGGCAATTCTCAAATCGACACTGTTCTTCATAGCTTCTCCTCGAAGTTTGAGCAGTTCAGACTGAATTTTAACATGATTAAGAGGGACATCAGCTTGACTGAATTGCTCATAGACCTTCAGGCGTTTGAATTGCTCCAAAAGAGCAATCCTGAGGCCTACATAGCTGAAAAAGGAGCGTCTTCTTCTGCTGGAAAAAGGAAGAGGAGAAACGCACCTAAAAAGGCTGCAGATGAGGTGCCTAAGGCAAAGAAATCAAAGGTGAAGATTCCTCCTGAGGAGTTTAAGTCTAAGACTAAATGCTTCAAGTGTAGCCAACTAGGTCACTGGAAGGCGGCGTGTCCTAACAACAACAAGAAGAGAGGTACATCTCACACTCTGGTTGTGGAAACATGTTTAGCAACCTATTCTACCCAGTCATGGATAGTAGATACTGGAGCTACTGATCATGTTTGCATGTCTTTACAGGGGTTCCTGGTAAAAAGACAGTTGAGTGAGAATGAGATCACCGTCTACATGGGCAATGCTACGAGAGTGGCGGCTATTGCAGTGGGAGACGTTGTTTTACCTTTCAGTAGTGATAGCATTTTGGTTTTGAAAGATTGTCTTTATGTGCCTGGTTTTAGGCGAATCTTGATTTCAGTTTTTAAATTGTTTATGGATGGATATTCTGTTTCTTTTGATAACAAAGTAGTTATCTTTAGTGGTAAACATTTTATCTGTTCTGGCATATTGGATGGACACTTATACTTTCTTAAACCAATTGAAAACACTACGCAAAGACAATTGTTGAATACATCGATTATAAACCCTAACAAGAGAAAAGAACCTTCGGAATTGAATCAAACCTATCTTTGGCATCTAAGGCTAGGTCATATTAACCTTAAGAGGATACAAAGACTTGTAAACGATGGACCATTGTCTTCTTTGGTACTGGAATCGTTTCCTTTGTGTGAATCCTATTTGGAAGGTAAAATGAACAAGCATCATTTCCAGTCAAAAGGAAATAGATCCGAAGGGCTATTAGATTTTATTCACTCTGACCTGTGCGGCCCTATGTCAGTTCAAGCTCAAGGAGGGTTCGACTATTTCATCACTCTCATTGATGATTACTCTAGATATGGTTATATCTACCTATTGCGTCGCAAGTCTGAATGCTTTGAGAAATTCAAAGAGTTTAAGACGGAAGCGGAGAAACGAATAGGTAGAAGTATCAAGTCACTATGTTCTGATCATGGTGGCGAGTACCTCTCAAGTGAATTTAGGGATTATATGGCAGAGAATGGGATTACATCCCAGTTGACTGCGCCTGGAATGCCACACCAGAATGGCGTGGCGGAAAGAAGGAATCGTACACTGTTAGAGATGGTTAGATCGATGATGAGTTATTCTGAGTTGCCTATTTCATTCTGGGATATGCCCTGGAAACGGCAGCCTATATTCTTAACTTGGTTCCATCAAAATCAGTTCCTGCTATGCCCACAGAACTATGGACTGGACGAAAGCCCAATTTGAACCATATTCGGATTTGGGGTAGCCCAGCACACGTGTTGGACAAGGAAGCTGATAAGCTGGCTCCTCATACTGACGTAAAGCTGTTTGTTGGATATCCTAGATGAACGAAAGGTTGTTTATTTTATAATTCTAAGGATCAGAAGATCATTGTTAGCACCAATGCTCGATTCTTAGAGGAAGACTATGTCATAAACCATAAACCAAGGAGTCAAATCATCCTTAAGGAGTTAAGGGGAGGATCGAATCCTACATCAGTTGTATAAGAAGAGGAACTACCAAACACTGCACAACGTGTCACGAAAATACAGGAACTTCCTCGTCATAGTGGGAGGGTTGTACGCCAACCTGATAGATTCATTGGTTTGGGAGAGGCTTCAGATTTCCCAGAATGTCTCAATGAATTGGATCCGAGGACCTATGACGAGGCGATTCAAGATAAAGATGCGGATTCTTGGAAAATTGCAATAGAGTCTGAGATTGGATCTATGGATCGCAATCAAGTCTGGGAACTTGTAGAACCACAAGATGGGGTAAAACCCATTAGCTGTAAGTGGGTCTACAAGCGCAAGAGAGGATCTGACGGGAAGGTTGAAACCTTCAAGGCAAGATTGATGGCAAAAGGGTATACTCAGAAAGAAGTTATTGATTATGAGAAAACCTTTTCACCGGTAGCCATGCTTAAGTTAATTCGGATTCTCTTATTTATTGTCGCTCATTTGGATTATGAGATCTGGCAGATGGATGTCAAGACAGCTTTCCTAAACGGAAGTCTTGAGGAAAACATTCACATGAAGCAACCAAAGGGATTCATTGCTAAGGGCCAAGAGCACTTGGTGTGTAAGCTTAAGAGATCCATTTATGGACTTAAGCAGGCATCGAGATCTTGGAACATCTGATTTGACAAGGTTATCCAGTCATATAGATTCATGCAAAGTCCGGATGAGAGCTGTGTGTACAAGAAATGTGACGGAAATGTGGTGGCATTCTTTGTACTTTATGTTGATGACATCTTGCTTATTGGAAACAGTAAGAAGGTGTTGTCGAACATTAGGGTGTGGCTGTCCAAGCAGTTTGAGATGAAGGATCTGGGTGAACTCGGACATGTCCTTGGCATCAAGATCATTCGTGATCGCCAGAAAAGGATGTTATGTCTGTCACAGGTGACTTATATCGATACATTGCTAGCTAGGTTTGGCATGAAAGATTCCAAGAAAGGTTTTATACCTTACAGGCATAGAATTCATCTATCCAAGGAAATGTGTCCCCAAACACAGTTTGAGATAGAGGAAATGAAGAAAGTACCATATGCTTCAGCTGTGGGAAATTTTATGTATGCTATGCTATGCACTAGGCCTGATATATGCTATGCCATTGGCATGGTAAGCAGATATCAGTCTAACCTTGGACAAGGTCACTGGACAAGGTTACTGGACTGTGGTAAAAAAATTCTCAAATACCTTAAAAGAACTCGAGATTACATGTTAGTTTTCCGCTCTGATAGTCTAGTGTCTTTGGGTTACACGGACTCAGATTTTCAATCCAACAAAGGTCAGAGTAAGTCTACCTCGGGCTATGTGTTTACACTAGGAGGTGGAGCCATCGTATGGAGGAGCATTAAGTAGAAATGCATTGCTGATTCCACCATGGAAGCTGAGTATGTAGCTGCCTCTGAGGCTGCAAAAGAGGTTGTCTGGCTCCGCGGGTTCCTAGTGGGCTTGGGTGTGGTTTCTGATTTACCTAAGACTATCACGATATACTGTGATAACTCTGGTGCAATGGCAAATTCAAAGGAACCCAGAGCCCACAAGGCAAGTAAACACATAGAGAGAAAGTACCATCTTATACGAGAAATTGTTAAGCGAGGAGACGTGGCGGTGGTCAAGATTGCATCGGAGGACAACCTGGCTGATCCATTTCATGAAGAGCCTAGCGGCTAAGACCTTTGATGGTCACGTGGAGAAAATGGGAGTGAGATACAGACCTAAGGGCGCAGTTTGAGTTGATAGTTTTGATTGGAGAGTTAGCCAGTTAGTTATTATGCTTGAAAGACATGCTTCAAGTATAAGTGGGAGATTGTTAGTTTTGTATATTGGAAGACTTTTCTTTGTATACTTTTCTGATGATATGATGATATGAAATGAAAGTTATTGCAATCACTGTTTGCATTTAGATTATGTTCTATAATTGTTTTATGCAATGTTCCATATACTTACATTGTAGATGATATGGTGTGGGGAATCACACGGTAAGATCATATCATTAGAACCTTGTGATGTATTAAAGAGAGCTCACGGCTTAGTGTATTGAGGAGGATCACGATAGGATACTATTCTCTGTCTCTGACCCAGTTACTGAGAGAATAAAGATCCATAGAGTTCAGGTTCTGAACTCATGTGATATTAGCGAGCATATATGTGCGTTGTCTATTACTTTGATTTATCAATGAGTAAGATCTTTTCATAGATCGAATTCGATATCTTGGGTAATAACAATGTATACATGATGTCTCGAGCAGTGTGCATGAGCACCGTGTCCTGGTGCTCCAGGTTGATGATGTTTTCTTGAGGAAACACAAGTTCATGTTGAAACGCTGCAGGTGGAATTTATTTCGTACATGAATAAAGCTTGTGTGGTACTACTCAAGGTTTTAGATGTTAATTAATTATAGCTGTCAGAGGCTGACATAATTAATTAATGAACATTATATCTTAAACACGGAGAATGGCTGGACTAAAGGAGAAAGCATATTCGTAAATATGTATTAAATTGGTAGGTCAGTTTTACTTCTTTAGTGGAATAAAAGTAAAACTTAATTTATTTAATTATATCCTAAGTTTATTGGATATTGGATATTAAATAAATTAGTGGGCCAATTTAATATTCTTCTAGATCCCTGTTGTAGCCCAATTGACTGATAGTGGACTGGATATTGAACTTGAGACAGAGGCCCAAACCCAGTAGGGTTTGGAGATGTAATTTTCACCCACTTCCCTATAAAAGGGGAAGGGGCGCGAAAATTACACATATAATAATCAACCTCTCTTTGTCTCTCAAAGTTATCCATAGATTTCACAAGCCTATCTAGTAGATTTCAGCCCACTCTGAATCTAGATAAAGTCCAGAAAATACAACAGAAGATCTTGGAGTAGAATACTGTGGTGGCCGATTTTGAGGTGTAGGTGGCGCCTGTTACTGTGTTCATTCAATAGCAAGATTAGATCTTTAATCTTGTCCTCAGACCGTCTGACAATTGTAAGTAATTCGGATCTATGTCTTCCGCTTTATTAGATTCGTTTTACATGGTTTTGTGCATGACGTGATAAACATACATGTGACATAAAATTATGATTTACATGAACATGGATTAATGAACAACCAAATGATCCTGCGATGGTTTAATTTGAAAAAACCCTAACAACAACAACCCTAAAGGCTTCCTAATCGTGGAGTTGTGAGTGCTGGGAGTCCAATTTTGAACACCAATCTTGTGAATGATAGAACACTTCACGCTCAAAGCCGATGCTATCAAAGAGTGGCCCGATGGCCAAGCACAACGACTGCCTCCAGTCAACTTCGGCAACAACCTCATCCAACTCAAACATGAGAACAGGAGCAATGGGGAAAAGGGAATCCAATGACCCCGCACAAATACAGCAAAAGCATGCTCATCAGAAGCATCACAAATGGACTTAGATAAATTTGCATAGAACTCATGCACAACAGCAGCAACCTAAGGCGGAGCAGTATAGGCAGATTTCTCTAACCTCAAATCATGTAAAATTTCAACGACTCCAGTACCCTCAACATCAGCCTTAAATAACTTACGCTCAGACACAAGAGAGCGACCAACAACCAACTTATATTGAATTTGGTAAAAGGCAGAGAGAAACTTACGCGAATCATATGCTTCAGATTCGGAATCAGATCTGTCCGGGACAGTTTCAGAGACATCCTCTGCTTCATCATCAGAGGGAGAATGAGCCCTGGCTTGCTTCATCAGTGGGCGACGATGACCCGACACCAATCCCATCCTCTACTCAGATAAACTCCGTGTAACACGGTGAGCAGGAACAACAACAAACTTTTTTGTCGAAGCTTTTTTTACCAGAGGACTTCACCAATTTGGGGGCTTTGGATGAAGACCCTTTCTTGGCAGCAACTTTCTTCAATTTGGGGTTTTAGAAGGAGGCCCCTTCTTCACAGCAACTTTCGCCAACACCTTTGATTTAAAAAAAAATGATAAGTGTGTCATCTTCATCATCAAACACCGGATGGGTGACTGGAACATCTCTTAACTCCAACTTGCGTTTAGTCCCGTGAGTCTTGGAGGAGATAACCTTTTGACTTGGTTGAGGTGGAGCAGAATCAGCCTTAAGAACAGGAGAATCTTCATCGACGAAGGAGATATCAACATCTTCTTCACCTTAAGCTTGATCAAGGGTTTCATCAGCAGCAATAGGTGACACTTCACCTAGGGGAACTTGAACAGTGACAATGGGCGTGTCACTAAACACCGAAACGACATCAAGAGCAGATGGTTATTGCACAAACTTCAAAGCATCAAGAGATGCAGCAAATTCCTCAATTGAGTCAGATTCGTCGCCAACAGCAGAGGCGATTAGGGCGTCGATTGATTCAATGTTCTCCAGAGGTGGCGAGGGAGGATCCGGAGAAAACCTAGGAGAGTGAGGAACCATAGAATCTGTCTCAGACACAGATCCAACAACGGCTTCCACAGAAGGTGCCACAAACAAAGGCACAGAAGTAGAGACATCTGGAATGGCTTCAATTTACTGTTTCGAGGCAGGGACAGAGGACCCAAAAGGTGCAAACACCAGCGGCTTTGAGAGCTCGCCTAATTTCCACCACAACTCTTATGAAGAAATTTTAGGCTTCTGGAATAGAGAGGGCTTGGAAGGCTTAGATTTTTTAGCCATTGATTTCTGAGAAAGAAGAGTCTTGAGAACTGAAAATTCAAGAGAAAGGCTTGAGGAGAATTTTGAGAAATTTTGGTGCCTTAAAAAATTTGAACAGTAGACTTAGCCCTTAATTAGAGAATTCACAAAGGAAATTCCCATAACTGTCACATCCCAAAAACAGCACCCCTCTGCTCGTTCTTGGAAGGTGGAACCGAACTCGGTGTAGGAAATAAGGATCCACTAGCCGTTGAGAAATAACCGTTCAAACTGTCCCAACATCTGTCTGAGACAAACTTCAGCACACACACTGCATCGACCACACCAACTTGGTCATTTTTACTCTCTGTACATACATCACTGACCAAGACCGTACAGAGAGGCTTCTCACAGAGAAGAAGTTCAGAAAACACATAGACCCATAGAGGATATAAGTGTTTCAAATATTGCACTATTAAGTGCCTTCTTAACATTCTTGGGCTCCATAGTTGAGGTATAACACACATTGGCTATCAATTCACGATAGTTCTTTCGAACACCTCTTGTTTGAACTCCTTCACTCATATCACCGATGATATCTGATGCAGAGTGGTTCTTCTGAACACCTTTCAAAGGATTGTAAACATCCAGTTTCTCACTTCTTGCTTCTGCAGGAATACTGTGTTCCGAACTGTCTGGAACAGATGCTAGAGCATGGATAGTAGCATCAACGATTTCTTCATCAGTCTGAGCAGCAAATTCTTCCAGATCATCAACAACAATATTAATGGACTCCAACACAGTCTTAGTCCTTTTGTTGAAAACATGATAGGCCCGACTATTCCTCGAGTACCCAAGAAACACACATTCATCTCTTTTGGCATCAAACTTGCCAAGCTGTTTTCGGTCTCACAACATGTAACAAGTACTCCCAAAGATATGATAGTACTTTAAGTTGGGCTTTTTCCCTTTCCCTAACTCGTAGGAAGTAACTTTTGTCTTGGGTCTGAAGTACACCCGATTAATAACATGACAGGCTGTATTCATCGCTTCCACCCAGAGGTTGTTAGGGACAGATTTCACCTTCATCATGACTCGGCTCATTTCTTGAAGCATCCGATTTTTCTTCTCAACAATACTCAATTTTGGAACACCAATCACAGCTTCCGTTTTCATGAGTCTTTGAAGATTTTGAAAACTGATATGGCCAAGCTTTTCATGCCATAAATTTGCTTTACCAATCTGAGATCTGAAGCAAGTCCCCTTCACATTAAGGAGATAACAGTTGTCCCTCGATCTGTCCCCATACATCAGAAGAACACTTTCTTTGTTCTTCACAAGGCATTTGTCCCGAGTGAAATGCACCAAGAGACCTTGGTCACACAACTGAATAATGCTAATTAAATTAGCTTCCAGTCCTTCTACAAGCAGCACGTCCTCCAGGTTGGGCATCCCATGCATATTTAGGCATCCACGGCCAAGCACTCTACCTTTAACACCATCTCCAAAGGTAATAGATTGATATGAGCAATCTTTTTTGTATGTTGCTCAGCATGCTAACATCTCCGGTCATATGCCGAGAGCATCCGCTGTCAAAGTACCAACTACTTTTTGCATGAATATTCAGTACATTGTGAACCACATAATTTTTGTGATTGTTCCTGGATCTGTTTCGGACATTTCTTTTGGGAAACTGATCAGATTCTACAAAACCCCTTCTTTTCATCCTTCGGAGGTCATTGATTAAGTTTTTGCAATGTGGTTGAATGTGACCAGGTTTCTCACAGTAATGACACACAACACGTGTCTTTTGAGGAGACTTCATTCGCTGCTGCTTGTTCTTTGGCTAAGCTCTCAACTCTGGATTATTGAATCTTTTGTTCTAGATGACTGTCCTTGACAGAATACGTCATAAGTATGAGCGCCATTGTATCCGAGCCCAGAATAATCTTGTGGACTCTTTCCTTTGGAGAGAATTTCATCCAGTTGAGATGATCCGGAGTTTATCATTTTGACAAGCTTCTTTAGGTGTTGGAGTTCACCATTCTGTGCTTGAGTACTAATTCTGGACTACAACAATTCATTCTGCACCTCATTAAGGCGAGTAGAGAGATTATCTCTTTCTTTCAAGAGATTGGAATTCTCTTTTAACAGGTCTTCATTGACCTTAACCACCATGATCCAACTGGAATGCAACTTCTTATACGCCTCCATAGTTGATTCCACAGGGAATTCTTTATCTTCTTCATCATCGCTGTATTCTGAAAATTTCTCGACCTCACTGTCAGGAACAGATACAGGCACAGACTCTTTTACAGAGTGTGTCATGAAAGCAATATGATTGCTTACACCTTTTTCATCACTTTCACTATCATCAGGATCATCACTTTCACTGAAGGTAGAACAATATGACTTGTTCTTCTTTTTTAGAGTGTTAGCATACTCGACTTGATAGTGACCATAACCACCATATTCATGACACTTCACTTCCTTATATCTGTCTTCATTTGACTCATCATCCTTGGTTTTTTGAGGTTGAGAGAACCTGTTCTTGCCAGCATTATTTTGAAAAGCATTCTCATATCATTTTGCAAACTTAGATAAATTCTTTAACAACATCGCAATTGACTCTGCAAGGTCATTTTTGTCAGGGAGATCTGTCTTCATTTGACTCATCATCCTTGGTTTTTCGAGGTTGAGAGAACCTGTTCTTGCTAGCATTATTTTGAAAAGAATTCTCATATCATTTTGCAAACTTAGAGAAATTCTTTAACAGCATCACAATTGACTCTGCAAGGTCATTTTTGTCAGGGACATTGTTTGGCACATCAGTACTGGAACCTGCCTGAAAAGCTATGCTTTTCTTCTGTACTGTCTCATCATCTGCCAGCCCCATTTCAAATGTTCGCAGAGACCCCATCAGCTCTTGTAGCTTCATCTTGCTCACGTCTTTCGCCTCTTCAATGGCCGTGACTTTGTACGCGAATCTTCTGGGCAGAGATCGCAAAAATTTTCACACAAGTTTCTCTTCGGAGATCGCATCTCCAAGGGAAAAGCTTTCATTAGCGATGTCACAAATCTTGGCGTTGAAATCAATAAGTTTTTCACCTTCATCCATGCGAAGGTTCTCAAATCTGGTTGTAAGCAGTTGCATTCGAGAGGCACGAACACTGCTAGTTCCTTCAAACGTGGTCTACAAGATATCCCACGCATCCTTGGCTTTGTCACATGTGGATATGAGCTTGAAGATATTCATGTCAACAACAGAGAAGATAACATTCATGGTGTTGTGTCTAAATTTGACTCCACACACGAGACTACTTTGATCCGGACTCCCGTAATAGGACGGGGTCGATTGTAGGGCGGTGAGCTAACTCGGGTCGTGTCTCTCGAGGAAAGCTTCATGTGGGCGATTATCTTTCTATGCCATAATTGTTGTCAAACACAATAAAATGAAATACATCCTAAACATTCTAAACAAGGGGGAGGAAAGTTATACTAATCTACCTAATTAAAACAAGTAAAATTAACTAATTGCACCACCAAACACAAAGATAGATGATAGAATTATGAGAAGAGCATTAGGGTGTGATTCTCTCAATGGTTTCATCACTATGCTTTATTCAAGTTGATAATACTAGTCTCACAAATACAATAGACCCTTCCAATTAGTTTAACTCCAATTACTGTCACCGTCTATCCGTTAAACCTCTCTTAGCTATATCATACAAGCAAGATTAACATGTTAGGCTTAGAAACCCCATCCACCTAACGTCGGAGGAACCAATTTCCGGATTTAGATTCACAATCAAGACTCCTCTAAATCCTATCAATGTTCAAGTAGTGATCAAGTACCTAAACATGAAAAAGCACGATTCCAACAACAACAACCAACATGAACGAGCATAGATCAAAACCAAATCAATTATCCATCCCCTAATGTAGAAATTCGCCCAACACCATGCTCAAAACAACATAAACATCATAAAAGTCATTTATTCAACAACCAAAAGATAAAATCCATACAACTTATACAATATTATTTGTTGTCTCGAGAGTTTTGGGACAAATCTCCACAAATGGGCTAAAGCTAAAAGGAAAGAAAATACCAAATCGGAGCCTCCTCGTCCAAGCTTAGCTTCCGCGGATGGCTTGAAGTCAGATCCCTCTTCTCGGGCCTTCATCAAAGCGGAGTCTCTCCACCAAGCTTAGCTTCCGCGGATGGCTTGATATCGGGCTCCTCTTCTCGGGCCTTCTTCCTTGAGCTCTAGCCCTCTTGCCTCTTCTCCTCCTCCTTTCTCCCTCTTTGGATCGGTGGTGGTAGTGAAGAAAAGTGAAAAAAAAGAAGTGGTGAATGGAGAGAAAGAAAAGATGAGAGATGGGTGTGTGTGGTGTGTAGTGTGTAGTGAATTGATGGGGAGAAAAACCCTCTTTTATTTCGAGAGAGAGAGATAGAGAGAAAGAGAGAGAGAAAGAAAGTCAAAAAGGGGAGTGGTTGGGGAAAGATCGGACAAAAAACGCGTGAAAACTGAGCTGGAACGCACCCCGCGCGCCCGCGGGGATCGAAAGCCGCGTGCCCGCGGGAGTCTCCGCGCTCGCGGAGACTCTTGGCCGAGAGGGGGGTCGCGCGGTCGCGCACGTCGCGCGGTCGCGCACCCTGGCAATTCAGCTTTCGGCAGCTTCCACGGTTTTGGCTCGTTCTCCCTCGTTTCTTGGCCGATTTACCCAATTCAACTTGCCACGCGCTCCTTATTCGATTCTCTATCTTCCCATTACCTTGAATACCTCAAATTTTTCATTCATTAATTCACCATTTTCTCAAGATCTTGTGCAAATCTACACAACTCACCAAAAGAGCAAAAGTGAAGGAAATAACATGAAAATCACACAAAAATAAGGGAAAAACACCTACAAGAGATACTAAACTCCTAAGATAAGATAGGACAAATATACACTAAACACATGGCTTTAGCATTTAACCCCATGACATGGAAGTCAGCATCCTCCTATTCTTCTTCCGGCTTCAGCACCACTTTGCCTTTTTCATCCTTCTTGGTGGGAGGCTTCCAGCCTTCAGTCACCATCTTTCAGGCTCATTCATCAATTGAACGTATGAAAGCTGTCATTCTAGCTTTTCAATAGGCATAATTGTTGCCATTCAGGAGCTTAGGTCGCACCGTCGAGGCTCCTTTTTTCATTGTGTCCATCTCGGAAAAACAACACAAAATACATGGATTAAAAACCCACGATCACACCTTAAGAAAGGTGACCTGCTCTGGTACCAATTGTAAAGTGATAATTCGTGCAAACAAGAGATTAATCGATACTGCTATTGTTTGTTCTACGATGTGTGTGGGACAGATGTAAGAACATAAATTAAAAAGCAGTAAAGAACGCACGAGATTGGTAACCCAGTTTGGTTCAACAACCTACTATGGGGCGATTGCTCCCAAACTTGAAGATTCAACTGTTACTCATTCGAAGAGTGTATTAGGGTTCTTACACATACAAGCCTCCTGCCTTATGTAGCCCGTTCTTCTCCATGAACTCTTTCTCTAGCCGAAAGCTGTAAGATCCCCTTACAACCGTGACACTAGACTCCCTCTAGCTACCCACGACTTCAACTTACAATCTCTCCTGAGATTGCATACAAAACGGATAAATAAACCCCTCACGTGTTTCACTCAAAACACTCAGAGACTAGTCTATCACGTTGAACTGTTTAGGAACAACTACTAGTAAAATACATGGGACACAAATAAAATTGACTCACAAATAATATGCTAAGAGAGTCTAAAAAGTCATCCACCGATTTCACAATGAATCGGTCTTCATATAGCCTTCACTTCTCAGATGTCGCCGATCCTCATGCGTCGCCAATATGGAAGTGAATTGTTGGTTTGTGATCTTCCCAAAAGTGTGTAGATACTTTCCTTGGATAGGAGGGTTATTAGCAGCTCGATATCTACTCCATAAGGTAGTCAATCTATAATACCCCGTAAATTAATTACTGCTTAATTGCAGTAAATTGTTGCAATTACTATTTAGTATAGTAATTTCCAGTCAGATTAGGGTCGAAAGTATCCGTTAGGTTCCATGGAATTCAAGATCAATTAATTCCCATAGGTGAATTAATTATTTCAGTTAGGGTTTAATCCTCTTTTTAGTTATGGGAAGCCAGAATCAGAATTTCAGATAAATTCGATTCCATTATTACGGTGTGTGTTTATCATGAATTAGATATTCCGATAAATATTTTTAGGACTGGGAGAATCAGATATTCTCCGGTCATGCAAGTATTAAATTCAGATAATTAAAGAAGAACATTTCAAATAGAGTGAATTAGATATCCCCTAGTGCCAATATTTTAACAACTAGTTTTTTTTCCAAATTGGGAAGACTTTTCTTCACTTCCTTGCCAATCTACCAAAGCACTTGTGGAATTAATTGGTCTAATGGGAAAAAGGGAAAATCTGCAGCCTAGCCTACTCTCATTTAATGGTAAAGCCTTACCCAAGCATTTACGTAGAGGTTGAGAGAGAGAGAGAAGGGCAAGGCATCCAACTTATTTCTTCATTCCATTTCACTTCTTCATTTGCCATAAAATTTTAGAGAAAGAGGGAGAGGAAACACAGCAGCTCCTCATTTCTTCTTCTCCATTTCATCCCCATTTTCTACACAAATTTTAGAGAGAGAGAGAGAGAGTGGTAGAAGCAAGAAGTTACAGCCTTTTCAAGAAGAGCTCAAGCTATCCTCATCCGCTCTTGACCATTGGGTTTCCTGCGTCATAGTTGGAAGCTTTGTTTCAGTCGTTTCATCTCCTTCAAGCTTCTTCCAACTCTTCTCCTTTGTTATTTTGGAAAAGGTATTTTCGAAAACCATGAAGTTTTTAGTCACATATTTTCAGATCTAAGCGTAAGAAGTATATTTGTGGATTTTTGGTGTTTTAAATAACGTTAATGTTTAGAAAATTAGTTGGTTATGTGCAAGCATGTGTAGTCCAGTTTGAGATGTTTTGAGGTGATGAAAGCTTGGTATTTGAACTAACATGAATCAGTTCCGAACTGAAACTCATTAGTTCGGTTAAATAACTGATGAAGGGAATCAGTTCCAGACTGAAACTCATCAGTTCGGTTAACTAACTGATAAAGTGAATCAGTTCCGAACTGAAACTTATCAGTTCGGTTAACTAACTGATGAAGGAAATCAATTCCAGACTGAAACTCATTAGTTCGGTTAACTAACTGATGAAGTGAATCAGTTCCAAACTGAAACTCATCAGTTCTGTTAACTAACTGATGAAGGGAATCAGTTCCGAACTGAAACTAATCAGTTCGGTTAACTAACTGATGAAATGAATCAGTTCCGAACTAAAACTCACCAGTTCGGTTAACTAACTGATGAAGTGAATCAGTTTCGAACTGAAACTCATCAGTTCGGTTAACTAACTGATGAAGGGAATCAGTTCTAGACTAAAACTCATCAGTTCGGTTAACTAACTGATGAAGTGAATCAGTTCCGGACAGAATCTCATCAGTTCGGTTAACTAACTGATGAATTGAATCAGTTCCGGACTGAAACTTATCAGTTCGGTTAACTAACTGATGAAATGAATCAGTTCTGAACTAAAACTCATCGGTTCGGTTAACTAACTAATGAAGGGAATCAGTTCCAGACAGAAACTCATCAGTTCGGTTAACTAACTGATGAAGTGAATCAGTTCCGAACTTAAACTCATCAGTTCGGTTAACTAACTGATGAAGTGAATCAGTTCCGGACTGAAACTCATCAGTTCGGTTAACTAACTGATTCGGAGTTTGTTTGGAGTTCGCACAGACGGCGCGCTGCGCAGCTCTGTTTGGCAGTTTTGCCACCCTTCAGTAAAATGAGCATAAATCTCTCGTTAGACATCGTATTGAGTCATCTTAAATTTTCCCGAAAAATAGACATCCGTGGCTTTCCAATGGTATATGTCTCATCCTCTAATTCGTTCTGAGTAAATTATGAAAAATCGGCAAATTCAAGGCATGTGTTTTTCTTCCGGAAATTCGTGACAGATTTGCCACCTTTTAGTAAATTGGGTATATCTGTTTCATTTGTTATCATTTTAAGTCACTGTAAATTTTTAAAAATTCTAGACTTCTATGACTTTCTAATGGTATATGTCTTAGTCCGTAACTCTTCCTGAATCGATCGTGAAAAATCTTCAAAGTCCGGTCACGAGTTCATTTTTAGAAATTCTGGCAGTTCTGCCACCTTCTAGTCAATCGGTCATAACTTTTTCGTTATTTATTATATGGAGTCACCGTAAATTTTTCCGGAAACTAGACTTCCGTGGCTTTCCAACGGTGTATGGCTTGTCCCCTGCACCTTAGTGAGTCAAAACAGAAAATTTTTCAAAGATAGACGTTGTGCAAAACGTCGTTTAGTCTACGAACTTATTGACGACCTTGTTCCTAGAATCTAGTTGTGATGATGTTAAGGTATTTTCGATACTTTAAATTATGTCAATGAATGTCTTTATATGGTTTGGAACTAGGGTCGAGATTAACCCTTAAGCTAAGAAAAATCTAGAACGGATACTAGACCCTAATAGGCTTTCGTGTCGTGTTGAGACCTGTGAAGAATTAGCAGCTGCCACTTAAAACATCAGTGAAAGGTGGGCTTTCCTTTCAACGGACTCTTAGTCCAAATAATGATTTGAGTTTTCACTCACCCGCAGTTAATTCTTCTGATGCAAATAAATTATTGTCATGCATAAAATGTTTTGTTTTGTATGATATCCTTATCCGTATTTAGTTAGCTCGCAAGGGGCTTTCTAACTCTTAAATCGATCGGGCCTCGTGCTAACTTAGCGTGTTAACCGAGGTTAGTATACATTTGGGTCGGTGATATTAGGAAGAGGGAAAGGCTGAGCGGAGCTATTCCTGACTAAGACATCGACGATGCTAAATATTCGTGGAAAAGGCTGAGCGGAGCTATTCTTCAGCATTTAGTTATGTTAAGCGTTCGGGGAAAAAGGCTGAGTGGAGCTATTCCCCGACATTCATGGAAAAGGCTGAGTGGAGCTATTCCTCGACTTTCAGTGGGATATGGGTGATCATACAACAGAAAAGAGCGCTCAAAAATAGAAAGTGATTTAGTAAAACATAGGGCCTTTTTAGATAAAACCCTGTGTGTTTACTTAGATGCATGACAAGAAAATCAGTGTTCAATTCAGTAAATATTTTTGACAATGTGTTCACTGAGTACCCTTGTACTCAGCCTTGCATGTTTATTTTTAAATGTGCAGGTTGAGCTGGTGTGGAAGGGAGAAGTGCCGAGAGTGGAGTTCTTTTTGGTACAAGGCTCAGATGACCTTGTATTATTATTATTATCATTATTATTATTGTCTTTATTTTGCTTCCGCAACTCAGCTATATAACAAGTCTAATATTTCAGCTTGTGATTTTGGATGAGTCCAATACCTTGATAATCAATTAAGTACTACTATTATTCTGTCCCTTGTGAGTACTTGAAATTAGTCCAGACTTTGAGTTCACAGCAAATATCATTCCTGGAATACAGTAGTTCATTCCTTTATTTAATTATTTTCGGTTCGCGCCTTGATCCATCCTTCATTGGGATCGATTTGTGCCAGTTACACTTCGTATTAATCAGATATTAATTTGGGATCGTGACAGAGTGGTATCAGAGCATTTTTGCTCTGAGCTCTAAGTTCTTTTAGTTGAGTCTAAGATTGTTCCTTAGACTGTTCAGTGATCAATTAACAACCTTCAGCACTCCCTCACATCAGTCTCAACTAAAGAAAGAAAGGTATGTGATTGTCAGAATTACAGTATTCAAGCAGGCCATTCAGATAATGGCAAGATTTTGAAAATCTTTCAGTTTTGGCCATTCAGATAATGGTGAGATTTTGAAAAAAAAAATCTTTCAGTTCAGGGTATTCAAGATAATAGCAAAGTTATAAAAATTTTCAATTAAGCCATTTAGATAAATGGTGAGATTTTTATAAAAGTATTCAGATCAGGCCATCCAGATGTTGGCAAATTTTCAGTAAGACCATTCAGATAATGGCATGGTAAGACCAATCAGATATTGGCAGAAGTTTCTAGACTAATCAGATATTGGCAAAATTTTTGCATCTGAAAAAGTTTTGAAAGCCTTTTTATGTTTAAAAAGAGTTTCAATGATTTTTATTTGTTGAGGCAAGCTCACAATGTAACAGTTAAGCAGGCACCCGAGATTGCCAGATGTCAGTAATGCAGTTTAGATAATTGCAAAGTTCAATTGAGTCAGACTTTAGATAAGTCAGGCTTTTACACGATCAGACTTCAGATAAGTCAGGTTGCTTCATGAATTTAAGCCTTAGATAACGTAGAGGAATTTAGAGGAATCTAGATTGCCTTAGTTCCCTTTAAGTTGGCTTTCATTTAAGTAAAGACTCAGTCAGTGAAACCTGATGAAGAAATTCAGCAAGTTCAAGAACTTGAAGGAAAAAGACAAGTTTCAGAATCAGATCCAGTTTCAGGAGGCATGATGATCAGGGATTCCAGTTCCAGTAGCTGATGTATCAATTTCTCATTTTAGTATGGTCTGCGAATTAGCGTTTCGAAACCTCGAGCCGAATTTATTTCTGAGTCAGCGTCTCAAAATAGCCAGAAGTTTTCTATTTCAAGTTAGCGCCTTGAAATAGAGTTTAAGAGTTCAGGATTTTCCAGTAGATGTTTCGAGAGTTGGTCGGGAATGTTCAAAGGAGTTAAGAATATTCAAGTCAGCATCTCGAAAATAGACTTAGAATTCTTCTAAGTCAAAGAGTTCATCAGTAAGAACTCATTTCAGTATGATTTTGAGTGTGGAAATTATTAGTCTCTTTAAGTTTTAAGAAAGGTTAGAAATACCATTTTAGTTTAGTATATCAGTTCAAAGAGTCATAATACGGTTGTATGTATACTTCTAGGCGTACCTATATAAATGAGTTTCTCACGAGAATTCTCCTTTATATCTCAGATGGCGGGACAGAGATGTACGGCACGGAAGAGTGTACCCCATCTGATATCCATAGCACAGTATACCTTTTGGTTTAGGATTTGTAAGCCAGAGAGCGGGGAGACCCTAGCAGGGTTCTTGTCACGCTACCACGAGCTATGGTTGCATGCGAGGCTCAGTCATGTGGAGGGTATTCATCGCCTGCTTAGAGTGCTTCCACAGTTGTGGCGTGGATGGGCGACAGAGGCCTTATACTATTACATCTGCCAGCACTCTCAGACTTTTGAGCTGATGGTGAATTTGCCTGAGTTTATCGCCCAGCTCATGCATCAGTATCTTACTCAGCGTGTACCTCCTCCAGGCCTATATGCTCAGATGCCCAGCTATCTTCTTAGGGATGAGCCACCTAGGGGAGTTTATGACCGTCTTGTTCCTCCCATTTTCGCAGCACAGGTAGCACCGCCTCCGGAGCCAGCAGTACAGGTGGACGCTGATCTCCTGCCACATTAGGGATGCAGGAATGATGAGGAGGCTGGACCCTCATGAGTGAGGCGAGCAGTCTCAGGAGACGCAGATGACGAGGTTCCTCCTAAGAAGCGTCAGGCGGTGGCAGATTCTCCAGAGAGGACCATAGAGGTTGTGCATGAGGTGTGTTACCAGAGAGCTGGGGAAAGAGGTGCAGCAGCTCCAGAACGTCTAGTACTAGTGGTAGGAGAGGAGTCAGAGGAGGATCCCTCGGAGGAGTCACAGCCAGAGGAGGGAGATGGCCCTCAGAGGATCACGGATGGTTGGTCGGCCAGTATCTCGTCTGACTAGTTAGCTTTTGAGCTATGATAGTGTATTTTGTATCAGGACGACTATATATTTTGTTATGTACATTTCGGTAGTTGAATGTGTTCCCTAAAGGACCATTCTTGGGACTTAGGTATTCCCACCTTTTGAGACAGGAATGCGTAGCTTTTAAGCATTATGTTGTCCAGGCATGGCTGGTTTTTGCAGAACCCATGCATTAGGAAATGTACTTGTAAGACCTCATTGGAGGCGATTTTCCTGACGTATATATATATATATATATATATATACATATATATATATATATAAGACTAGAACGGTTGTTGATTATGCTTCAGAGTTTCTACGTGTTTTGCATGCTCAAGATATGTTAAGGATTAGTTAAAGCATGAGTTATTATACAGTAGTAGGCAGTGGCCTAATTATTAATGATAAATTGGAGCTATAATTTGCAGAATGGTACCACCCAGAGCAGCGCGAGGAAGAAATGCGAATGCGAATCCCATAAGATAAAATAGGCCTAGAGAGAGACCTCCAAGGCAAGGAAGGCAAGAAAGAGTGGAGAAAGAACAACAAGAAGGACACGAGGAACAAAGAGAGCAGACACCTCCCCCACCTCCACAGCGCAGAATTGAGGAGCTTTTTCTACGACAGAACCCTCCATCATTTGATGGGGCTGGAACCCCGGCTGATGCTGAGGCTTGGATCCTAGCGATGGAGCGGATTTTTAATTTCCTCCGTTATGATAACCAGGAGCGACTCTCCTGTGTAGCATTCCAGTTAACCAGATCTGCAGATTTCTGGTGGGAGTCTAGAAGGAGAACCATGACTCTAGAGCAGCTTGATGCTTACACGTGGGATTAGTTCAAAACTGGATTCTACGACAAATACATTTCTAAGACGTTCAGAGTCAAGAAGGAAGTAGAGTTTCATACTCTGAAACATGGAAAGATGTCCGTCACAGAGTACGAGTGAGTATTCTGTGAGTTGTCACGGTATGCACCTCTTCAGGTAGATACTGATGAGAAGATGGCATCTAAGTTCAGATCAGGACTGAGGCATGAGATTACCATGTCTTTGGTAAGTCGGGAAGACCTGACCTATGCTGAGTCATTGAATAGGGCATTGGATATCGAGGCAGTAATGCCTGAAGAAAGAAAGGCCCCAGTATCAACTCCAATACCTACTTCAGCACCAGCACCAACCAGGAGTCCATCATAGAACTTCCAAGGGAAGAGAAAGTGGAATGATGGAGGTAACCAGAACATGAACCAAGACTACAGAAAGCCTTGGCAGGAAAATATGCAGCAGGGCCAGCAGAGTGCTCCTGCTCAAGGAAGAATTGCGCCATCACAACCCAGCATTCTTCTATGCCCAAGGTGCAACAAACGCCACCAAGGTATGTGTCAGGCCAGAAACACAAGTTGCTATAACTGTGGCCAGGAAGGTCACTATGCGAGGCAATGCCCAAAGGCACAACATGGATGAAACCCTCAGCAGATAAAGGCCTTGCAGGCATCGGGGCAACAAAGTCAGCAACCCCAGCAACAGCAGTATCAGCAGCAACAGCAGAGGCAGATGCAGCAAGGAAATCCCAGGTCTTATGCAATGAACCCCAGTTCCTCCGGGAAAGGGAAGTATAAAGGTAATCTTGCAGGTATGGGCAAACTTCATGACATGCCTTTAGTTGTTTTATTTGATACTGGAGCATCGCACTCCTTTATTTCATCAGCATGCTGTGATAAGTTAGAGTTTAAAACTAAACAAGCTAGTCATAAGAAAAAGATTTTAACACCAACTGATGGAACCATGACTACGACTCATGTTTGCTCGAACATAGAAATCGACTTGGGAACAACTAGGATTAAGGCTGATAATCTTAGTGTCCTACCGATGTGGGATACCGAGGTAATCCTAAGAATGGATTGGTTGTCAGAAAATCATGCCACGATCCTATGCAGCGAAAGGAAGATATCATTCCAATTTCCAGGAAAAAAGCCAACAAGTTTTCACGACATAGAAATGGGAAAGTTCACTCCAATGATTTCAACACTACAGGCCAAGAAGATGATCAAGAGAGGAAATCAAGCTTTCCTGGTTTATCTAAACAAAATAGATGATATAGAGAGAATAATGGAAGAAGTTCCAGTTGTGCAAGAGTTTGCAGACGTTTTTCCAGAAGAATTGCCAGGATTACCACCGAACCGGCTAGTCGAGTTTGCAATAGATTTGGAACCGGGAGCGGCTCCGATTTCAAAAGCTCCGTACAGGATGGTCCCAAAAGAGTTACAAGAACTTAAGATTCAACTTCAGGAGTTATTAGACCTAGGTTTTATCCGACCTAGTGCGTCACCATGGGGAGCACCAGTCCTGTTTGTGAAGAAGGATGGCACATTGAGGATGTGCATAGATTACCGTGAGCTGAATAAGCTGACATTAAAGAACAAGTATCCATTGCCAAGGATTGATGATCTTTTTGATCAGCTCAAGGGGGCAAGTGTATTCTCAAAAATTGACTTGAGGTCTGGGTACCATCAGTTAAAGATCAAGTCAGCAGATATACCTAAGACAGCTTTCCGAACCCGGTACGGTCATTACGAGTTTACTGTAATGCCGTTCGGATTGACAAATGCCCCAACAGTATTCATGGATCTCATGAATAGGTTGTTTCATCCATTCTTAGATAAGTTTGTCCTTGCGTTCATAGATGATATTCTCATCTATTCCAAGAATGAATCAGATCATGTAGAACATCTGAGGACAATGTTAGAAACACTAAGAAAAGAAAGGCTTTACGCCAAATTCAGTAAGTGCGAATTTTGACTGAAGGAAGTAATGTTCCTTAGACACATTGTGTCAGCAGAAGGAATCAAAGTGGACCCCTCTAAAGTAGAGGCAGTACAAGAATAGAAGTCTCCAACTATTCCTAATGAAATCAGAAGTTTCTTAGGATTAGCTGGATACTATAGGAGATTCATAGAAGGATTATACAAGATAGCGAGGCCAATGACACAATTGTTAAGGAAGGGAATCAAGTAACAGTGATCAGAAGAATGTGAAGCCAGTTTCTAGGAGCTTAAGAAAAGATTAACAACTGCTCCAGTGTTAGCCATTCCAGTTAGTGATAAAGAATTTGTGATTTACACGGATGCTTCGAAGAATGGATTAGGTTGTGTCCTAATGCAAGAAGGTAAGGTCATAGCGTATGCGTCTAGACAGTTAAGAATTCATGAGTTGAATTATCCTACGCATGACTTAGAGTTGGCAGCAATAGTGCATGCTTTGAAAATCTAGAGACACCACCTATACGGAGTTAGGTGTGAGATTTTCACAGATCACAAGAGTCTGAAGTACTTTTTCGAGCAGAAGAATTTAAATATGAGACAGCGCAGATGACTCGAATTAGTAAAGGACTACGACTGTGGAATCAGTTACCACCCAGGCAAGGCTAATGTGGTAGCGGATGCCTTGAGTCGTAAAACTAGTAGGTTGGGTTTTCTCCTCACTCATGAGGAGAAACTCATCAGAGATTTTGAAAGCTTACAGCTAGAGGTGGTTTACCCACCTGGGAAGATTGTATGTCGTGTGGCAAAATTGGTAGCTATACCAGATCTCCGAGAAAAGATAATTGAGGCACAGAGAAAAGATAAGTCCATGGAAGAGATGCGCTTGAAGATCAGATCGGGAAAAATAGAAAGCTTCAAGGAAGCATCAGATAATGATATCCTTTATAAAGATAGGATATGTGTTCCACCCTGTGTTGAGCTCAGAAATGAGATCATGAGCGAGGCTCACGATACTCCGTATACAGCACACCCGGGAAGTACGAAAATGTATCATGATTTGAAGCAGAAATTCTGGTGGGAAGGAATGAAACAGGACGTAGCTTCTTATGTTGAGCGATGCTTGTCATGTCAACAAGTTAAGAGATTGCACCAAAGGCCTTATGGTGTGCTACAACCGTTAGAGATTCCCGAGTGGAAGTGGGAACACATAGCAATGGATTTTGTGACAGGCCTACCCAAGTCAAGACGAGGAATACGGCCATATGGGTCATTATTGACAGGCTCACAAAGTCAGCTCATCTCCTTCCGATCCGAGTTATGGATGGATCGAATAAGCTAGCTCAGATTTATGTCAGAGAGATTGTACGCCTTCATGGTGTTCCAGTGTCGATAACATCAGACAGAGATTCAAAGTTTACCTCAAGATTTTGGATTAGCTTGCAGAAGGAGTTGGGAACTCAACTCAATTTCAGTACAGCATTTCACCCACAAACGGATGGACAGTCCGAAAGGACCATTCAAACATTAGAGGACATGTTGAGAACCGTGGTCCTAGACAGGGGTGAAAGCTGGGAGGAAATATTAGCATTGATTGAGTTCGCCGATAACAATAGTTATCAAGCAACCATTAATATGGCGCCTTATGAAGCGTTGTATGGGCGAAAGTGTCGATCACCACTTTATTGGGATGAAGTGGGTGAACGAAGGATTCTTGGGCCAGACTCAGTGTCAGAAATGATTGAAATTGTTAGAAAAATCCGTCATAGGATTCAAGAAGCCCAGAGTAGGCAGAAGTCGTATGCGGATAATCACCGTACAGATTTATAATTTGCAATAGGAGACAAGGTTTTTCTGAAAGTATCTCCTTCCAAGGGGATAATAAGATTCAGTGTAAAAGGAAAGTTACGACCACGTTTTATAGGACCTTACGAGATCCTTGAGCGAATAGGCGTAGTGGCGTACAGATTGGCATTACCACCCAGTTTTGGTAATGTTCATAACGTATTTCATGTTTCCCAGTTAAGAAAATACGTGTATGATCCCAAGCATGTAATCCAGCACAATGAGATTGAGTTAGATCCAGATCTAACTTATGAAGAGAGACCAGAAGCCATTTTGGATCGAAAGGTCCAGGAGTTGAGGAACAAGTATATTCCTCTAGTTAAGATCCCGTGGAGTCACCATGGTCAGGAAGAAGCGACATGGGAACTCGAGGATAAGATGAAAGCAAAATACCCAGAATTATTTCTCTAAGGTATGTAAATTTCGGGATGAAATTTATTTTAAGGGGGGTGGAATGTAATACCCCGTAAATTAATTACTGCTTAATTGTAGTAAATTGTTGCAATTACTATTTAGTATAGTAATTTCCAATCAGATTAGGGTCGAAAGTATCCGTTAGGTTCCATGGAATTCAAGATCAATTAATTCCCATAGGTGAATTAATTATTTCAGTTAGGGTTTAATCCTCTTTTTAGTTATGGGAAGCCGGAATCAGAATTTCAGATAAATTCGATTCCATTATTGCGGTGTGTGTTTATCATGAATTAGATATTCCGATAAATATTTTTAGGACTGGGAGAATCAGATATCCTCCGGTCATGCAAGTATTAAATTCAGATAATTAAAGCAGAGCATTTCAAATAGAGTGAATTAGATATCCCCTAGTTCCGATATTTTAGCAACTAGTTTTTTTTCCAAGTTGGGAAGACTTTTCGTCACTTTCTTGCCAATCAACCAAAGCTCTTGTGGCATTTATTGGTCTAATGGCAAAAAGGGGAAATCTGCAGCCTGGCCTACTCTCATTTAATGGTAAAGCCTTACCCAAGCATTTACGTAGAGGTTGAGAGAGACAGAATAGCAAGGCATCCAACTTATTTCTTCATTCCATTTCACTTCTTCATTTGCCATAAAATTTTTGAGAAAGAGGGAGAGGAAACACAGCAGCTCCTCATTTCTTCTTCTCCATTTCATCCCTATTTTCTGCACAAATTTTAGAGAGAGAGAGAGAGTGGTAGAAGCAAGAAGTTACAGCCTTGTCGAGAAGAGCTCAAACTATCCTCATCCGCTCTTCACCGTTGGGTTTCCGACGTCATCATTGGAAGCTTTGTTTCAGTCATTTCATCTCCTTCAAGATTCTTCCAACTCTTCTCCTTTGTTATTTTGGAAAAGGTATTTTCGAAAACCATGAGCTTTTTAGTCACATATTTTCAGATCTAAGCTTAAGAAGTATATGTGTGGATTTTTGGTGTTTTAAATAACGTTAATGTTTAGAAAATTAGTTGGTTATGTGCAAGCATGTGTAGTCCAGTTTGAGATGTTTTGAGGTGATGAAAGCTTGGTATTTGAATTGGCATGAATCAGTTCCGAACTGAAACTCATCAGTTCGGTTAACTAAATGATGAAGGGAATCAATTCCAGACTGAAACTCATCAGTTCGGTTAACTAACTGATGAAGTGAATCAGTTCCTTACTGAAACTCATCAGTTCGGTTAACTAACTGATGAAGGGAATCAGTTCCAGACTGAAACTCATCAGTTCGGTTAACTAACTGATGAAGTGAATCAGTTCCGAACTGAAACTCATCAGTTCGGTTAACTAACTGATGAAATGAATCAGTTCCGAACTGAAACTCACCAGTTCGGTTAACTAACTGATGAAGTGAATCAGTTCCGAACTGAAACTCATTAGTTCCGGTTAACTAACTGATGAAGGGAATCAGTTCTAGACTGAAACTCATCAGTTCGGTTAACTAACTGATGAAGTGAATGAGTTCCGGACTGAAACTCATCAGTTTGGTTAACTAACTGATGAAATGAATCAGTTCCGAACTGAAACTCATCAGTTCAGTTAACTAACTGATGAAGGGAATCAGTTCCAGACTGAAACTCATCAGTTCGGTTAACTAACTGATGAAGTGAATCAGTTCCGGACTGAAACTCATCAGTTCGGTTAACTAACTGATTCAGAGTTTGTTTGGAGTTCGTGCAGACGGCGCGCTGCGCAGTTCTGTTCGGCAGTTTTGCCACCCTTCAGTAAAATGAGCATAACTTCCTCGTTAGATATCGTATTGAGTCACCGTAAATTTTTCCGAAAACTAGACTTCCGTGGCTTTCCAATGGTATATGTCTCATCCACTAATTCGTTCTGAGTAAATTATAAAAAATCGTCAAAGTCAAAGCATGTGTTTTTCTTCCGGAAATTCGTGACAGATTTGCCACCTTTCACTAAATCGGGTATATCTGTTTCATTTGTTATCATCTTAAGCCACTGTAAATTTTTAAAAATTCTAGACTTCCGTGGCTTTCTAATGGTATATGGTTTAGTCCATAACTCTACCTGAATCGATCGTGAAAAATCTTCAAAGTCCGGTCATGAGTTCATTTTCAGAAATTCTGGCAGTTCTGCCACCTTCTAGTCAATCGGTCATAACTTTTTCGTTAGTTATCATCTGGAGTTACCGTCAATTTCTCCGGAAACTAGACTTCCGTGGCTTTCCAAGGTGTATGGCTTGTCCCCTGCACCTTAGTGAGTCAAAACAGAAAATTTTTCAAAGATAGACGTTGTGCAAAATGTCATTTAGTCTACGAACTTATTGACGACCTTGTTCCTAGAATCTAGTTATGATGCTGTTAAGGTATTTTTGATACCTTAAATGATGTCGATGAATGTCTTTATATGGTTTGGAACTAGGGTGGAGATTAACCCTTAAGCTAAGAAAAATCTAGAACGGATACTAGACCCTAATAGGCCTTCGTGTCGTGTTGAGTCCTATCAGTTTTAGGATCAACATACTAAGTATATTTTTATATATTGAAGGCTAGCAGATCCGCAAGGGATAAGACCTGTAAAGAATTAGCAGCTGCCGCTTTAAACATCGGTGAAAGGTGGGCTTTCCTTTCAACGGACTCTTAGTCCAAATAATGATTTGAGTTTTCACTCACCCGCAGTTAATTCTTCTGATGCAAATAAATTATTGTCATGCATAAAATGTTTTGTTTTGTATGATATTCTTATCCGTATTTAGTTAGCTTGCAAGGGGCTTTCTAACTCTTAAATCGATCGAGCCTCATGCTAACTTAGCGTGTTAACCGAGGTTAGTGTACACTTGGTTCAGTGATATTAGGAAGAGGGAAAGGCTGAGCGGAGCTATTCCTGACTAAGACATCGACGATGCTAAATGTTCGTGGAAAAGGCTGAGCGGAGCTATTCTTCGGCATTTAGTTATGTTAAGCATTCGAGGGAAAATGCTGAGCGGAGCTATTCCCCGACGTTCGTGGAAAAGGCTGAGTGGAGCTATTCCTCAACTTTTAGTGGGATATGGGTGATCATACAACAGAAAAGAGCGCTCAAAAACAGAAAGTGATTTAGTAAAACATAGGGCCTTTTTAGATAAAACCCTTGTGTGTTTACTCAGATGCATGACAAGAAAATCAATGTTCAATTCAGTAAATATTTTTGGCAATGTGTTCACTGAGTACCCTTGTACTCAGCCCTGCATGTTTGTTTTTAAATGTGCAGGTTGAGCTGGTGTGGAAGGGAGAAGTGCTGAGAGTGGAGTTCTTTTTGGTACAAGGCTCAGATGACCTTGTATTATTATTATTATCATTATTATTATTGTCTTTATTTTGTTTCCGCAACTCAGCTATATAACAAGTCTAATATTTCAGCTTGTGATTTTGGACGAGTTCAATACCTTGATAATCAATTAAGTACTACTATTATTCTGTCCCTTGTGAGTACTTGAAATCAGTCCAGACTTTGAGTTCACAGCAAATATCGTTCCTTGAATACAGTAGTTCATTCCTTTATTTAATTATTTCCGGTTCGCGCCTTGATCCATCCTTCATTGGGATTGAGTCGTGTCAGTCACACTTCATATTAATCAGATATTAATTTGGGGTCGTGACACAATCGAACATCTCTTGCCTTCTACGAATGGATCCGCGCAAGATCTTCTATAGATGGAAACTGCCATATAAATGTGTCCCTGGTTCTGTCTGGGAACAGTTTGCCAACTATTCTTCTTTTCACGCACAGCGGAATGAATAGCTTTAGGGACATACCCAAGCACACATTGTCGAATATATCTCGCCAACAAAATAACACGAACACTTAGTGCATAACTGTGGCACTAACAATATACATAGTATGTAAATCAAGAATATATATTCTTTTAGTATCTCTTGCACTATAATGCCAACAGTGACAATCAATATATACTAATCAATGAATTAATGATGAGAACATTAATATATCTAAGTATTATTATATTTATTATTATCAATTTAATTTAGATCATAAGCATATAAGTTTGTAGGGTTTATGCTACATGAATCATTTCAAATTAATTAATAATATGAATGATATATATATATATATATGAGCCTTATAAAATAAAAAATAAAAAAAGAATGCATCTTTAATATCTCTAAAATTTATTATTTTCATAAATGACAAAAGCTTGTATAAAACCATCTTACAGGTCAAAATTCGTAAGATGGGTCAATGTTCGGATCCAATTTTATCATCAATTTAAAAAAAAAAATTAGTTTTATCCAATTTAAAAAATGTATATGTATATAATTCACACATGCACAAAATCAAAGAGAGAAAATTTCATGCGTGAGCGAGAAGTCTTCATGTTTGAGAAATAAAAAGAGGTGTCACAATTTAGTTTTTTTTTCAAATTTGAAAAGAGGGAGACATATTTGCTGGGTTAATAATTGTCATGTATACTTTGAATTTGTAATAAAAATGTTATTTAAATTTGTAAATATTGATGTTTTGTCAGTCAATTTTGGATTTGGAAACTATTGAATTACAAATATGGTCAATAGGTTCGAAAATACGTTCAACTAATTTTTTTCCTAAGCTATATATCATGTAGGGGGATTTATTAGAATAGTCAATTTGTTATGTATGTTTGCAAAAATAGATAAGTAGTTATATACTTTGCACCCCATAAACATATTTGGGGTACAAGACAAATATACCCTCATTTGACACAAAAATTGTAAAAAATTGGTCCAACGTTACGCCTAGGGAATTGATTTTGCAGCCTAGGGAATTGATTTTTGCAGCATAGTTAGTACTAGGGTGTGTGTGTTAGAAATTTAGGACATTAATTATATTCTAGGAAAAAACCAACACGTTTTTTTAGCAAAGATAGCAAAAAAGGTGTCCTTTTGATTCCCATTTCAATTTTTTTTTTTGTAGTAATTCTGGAACTATCTCTCTCTCTCTGCACAACTCTCTCTCTCTCTCTCTCTCTCTCTCTCTACATAAATATATGTTAAGACATTGCATGCATGTCTCTCTCCCCTCTCTCTCTCTCTCTCTCTCTCTCTCGCATGCCATAATATTCTATGACAAGACAATGCATGCATGCCTCTCTCTCTCTTTCTCTCTCTCTCTCTCTCTCTCTCTCTCTCTCTCTCTCTCTCTCTCTCTCTCTCTCTCTCTCTCGTGCATGCCATAATATTCAAAAGAAAATCATGATATTCCTTCAATTTTCTTTTCTTATATCACACTTTCATTTCCTCTTCCTTCCTTCATTTTCTCTTCTTTTATTTGCACTCTTTTTCCTTCTCACTCTTTCTCACCATTTCAATATTTTTCTTAGCATAAAAATTAAAAAATGATGTTCGGAAGGTGTAGTAAGTCTCGCCGCGGTTCCTCTCACCAACAATCAAAACATGTTAGTATTCATGAAAACATATTCCTATGAGCCCCAGAACTCCTTACATTTATTTTCCGTGTCTGAAGTCTTAAATCATTGTGTGTAGCTATTTATTAACCTCCGTTTCCAATCTTGTTGAATTAGTGTGTGTGTGTGTGTGTGTGTATTTCTCGTTTTGGGTTTTGGAAAATAGGTAATTTTGAGAGAACTTGGATATGGTTGTCTGAAAGTGAATCCTCTAGCAGAATCTCAGAAGCTAGCTTTATCTTTTTTCTTAATCTAGAGGAAATTATTTGATAACTAGAGACATCTATCTTTTCTTTTTTCCTTCTTCTAAAGAAAATGACATTACAAATTTCACCATTTTTGTGGTCATCGTTGAATCGCACAAGATTTGATGGTGCTCGTTCTCCCTTTTAATCAAAAAAATATATTCATAAAATATTTTTATTAATTGCTAATTTTTTAGGGATATTAATCAATAATCACGGTATGATGTTAATTGTATTGATCCCCTTTAATTGTGCTGATATTAGTTTCCAAGGAGTCTCGCTTGATCATGGTCTAGTACTTTCTAGATTCTGTTGTTTTCATATGCTAAAGTAAGAAAGAGAGAGAAAACTAAATTTTGCAAGAGAGAGAGAAGTGCTAAATTTTGTAAAATTGTGTTATACTGTATCAAGACAGTTTTTCTAAAAATACTCTTGGAATAAGTTAATTTTAGTGCACAATTTTACTTCTATAATAATTTAGACATAGAAATAGACCCCATTCAACCATTAGTATTGCAAGTAAAATAATTAGGCATTATACAATTTTTGCAAGCATTAATTAGTATTTGACCAATCATTATAACTAATGCACATGAGTATGCTTCCTTTTCATGTAATATATGCACTAAATTGTGCACTAAAATTAATTTTCATTCTCCGTGAAGTGGGACTACATCATCACAAGGGAGACCAAATTTTGAGACAATAAATTTAATACATGGACCAATTTTTTCATTAACATAAATTAATTAGCAGCGGTCTCCATTAATTTTTAGATTATAAACATTTTAAAATTCATATATGTACATAGGGTATGTACTTGACCTGCAGAATCACTTGTTGTCTCGTTATAAATTGAAACTTATATTCTTAGAGTCTAACTTTTAATTATCTCATTAAAATACTAAACAGTCTAAACTAGCCATTTCAAAGAGGTCAAATTTAACTGAGAGAGAAGTACATGAATCCAAAAATGAAGAACAAATAATTAGGACAAATTATTTCATTGATTTAGTTGATGTAGTGGAGTAGAAAAAAAACGTAATTTAAATTATAATTTAGTGATAGTAATTATTTGTAAAAATTCTCATTCTCTAATAATTTCTTGTTAGACACGACCTGATTGGAAGAGGATCGAGATGATGGGGAGATTGCTAGCAATTAATTTATATTATAAGAGAAATAAATTGGAGAAGATTCGGGAAGTTTTGACTGCAGTTGGTGGCAAACCACTACTCTTACAATTTATGCAAGGGTGTTTTGGACACTTACTTATCTGGAGAGGGGGTCCAAGTTGTAGTAACGCTTTGCATGAGTTGCTAGCCTATGAAATCAGGGTGCCCGAGGCTTCAATATATGAAATCTGGTTTCACATATCCGAGAAAAATATCCTATTTTCTCCATCTGAGTACGCATTAGTGACCAGATTTTTATTTGGTGCATCAGATTTCGACCCCACAGCAAATCATGATCCTTCAGATATCGGTGTCTACTAGCGAGTTTGTAGAGGGCAGTCAATCTCGCTCCAAACGTTGTACACAAGATTCAGTAATCATGAGATAGAAGATCACAATGATAATGTTAAGGTGGCACAAATTATAGCATTATATATTTTTACCTTAGCATATGACGAGCGAAGGATAGTAGACAACTTTATATGGGTTTTGGTCGATGATGAAGATGCATGGAACAAATTTCCATAGGGGTCCTACATGTACCAACCGCTTATGCACTACACCAATCTGGTACCGAATACGAGAGTTGAATGTGGACCTCACTATCACTTGTTCGGACCGGTGTGGGCTATACAGGTGCAATGTTTTGTAAATAATATCATGTTTTTCTTTACATAACCTTTTAATTTGAATTGGAAGAAGTTTTTATCCTTGTTCTCTTATTGTATAAATAGATTTGGGCCTACGAGGCCATACCCTATTTGGGAACGAAGGTTGCCGAGTGTGTTGACCAAACTTCCATCCCCCGATTACTGAGGTGGTCATCCTCCGATGCATAAAACTTGTCAATATCATCGATAGAATGCTCGTATCCGGTCTCACAACCTGCAATCGATGACGGAACTGAAAAATTGAATGACGGTATATACGGTTGCTCGTGGGGGCCTGTTATACCATCGGTACTTTGATTGTGCACAACATACACTATGGGATCTCCCTCTCTGGCACACAAGTGTATGACGTCTTGATCAGTACTAAGAAAGGTCTTCACGGTCCTACCAGTACGAGATCGCGCTATGTAATACAACAAGTAGTCAAAACTCAATAAATTAGCTCGCATAATACGATTGACATTCTCAGTTAGTGATGAGAGAGATATTGGATCAGCTTCAATGTAGGTAAGCTCCTCATCCCCGCCCACATATTCAGAACTTTCCCATTGACCACTGTATCTTACAATCACACTTTGCCAAGACGTCATCTGCATTCAGTCGATATATGAAACCATTATTTTGCTAGTTAATTTTCTTTAGCGCTCATAATTTTTTATTAGTGTTAGTGAATTTTCCTTAACGCTAGTAAATTTTCCTTAGCGTGAGAAAATATTTCACGCACAATTATGAGAAATTTATAGTATTAATAATTTATAGTATTTCGTACTAAATGTTGGGTCATTTATAGAAAATCATTCTATTCGTTAAGGAAAGAAAGAGAATTCTATGGCTAACTCAATATTAAGTAGCATGAAGGATAAACTGTCACCGCGAAAGAAATACTAAAAATGGCTAATAAATGCTTAACTAAAGATACAATGTCAAATAATAACAAATTACATTAAACTATAACAGAATTTTTACGTTTGCACTTGTTAGGTCATGTTTTTTTTTTTACTTTTTGCATATAAGTAAATCAAATAAAATAAATTAAATTTTTTTATATGAATCAATTGCATGAAAAATACAATCATGCAAGTACATTTCAAGTTGAAAATATATTTATTCGAAACAACTAACCTTAGCGCTGGTAAATTTTCTTTAGCGTCTGTTAAATTTTCCTTTAGCGTCGGTAAATGTTCATTAGCGCTAGAAAGATTTCACAAGCAATCCTGAGAAATTTCATAATTTAAAAGTGTGTATACATATTCTTACTATTAAAACATGTAATTCTAATTTAATAAAAAAAAACAGAGTTGAAAAAATTACCTGTAAACTTTAATCGAGATGGAATGAGAGAAAAATGAGTGTATAGTTGGAGAATATATACACACACTATTGTCACATGTGTGAATGATATTTTTTGAGATTGCATGTGAATTTTTTCCTTTGTATTTGTTAGGTCATATCATTTTTACTTTATGCATGTCAGTAAAATAAAATTAATTTTATTTTATATGAATCAATTGCATGAAAAATAAAATTATACAAGTACATTTAAAGTTGAAAATATATTTATTCGAAACAATTAACCTTAGCGCTGGTAAATTTTCTTCAGCGTTTGTTAAATTTTCCTTTAGCGCCGATAAATGTTCATTAGCGCTGGAAAGATTTCACGAGCAATCATGAGAAATTTCGTAATTTAAAAGTGTGTATACATATTCTTATTATTAAACACATGTAATTCTAATTTAATAGCAAAAAGAGTTGAAAAAATTACCTCCAAACTTTAATTGAGATGGAATGAGAGAAAAATGAGTATATAGTTGGGGAATATATACACACACACTAATGTCACATGTGTGAATGATTTTTTTGAGATTGCATGTGAATTTTTTCCTTTGTACTTGTTAGATCATATCATTTTTGCTTTATGCATGTGAGTAAAATAAAATTAATTTTGTTTTATATGAATCCACTATCACCATCTTCGTTTTACTATATCATACATCATTCACAATGATCAAATATTCAAGTGCTATATCATTTGTTTATAAATCAAGTCACATTAATTGGGATGTGCCGTCAAAATTATTGTGACAAAAATAAAAAAAAGTATATCATTATTATATTCAATATCATGAATTATTAGAGAATTCTAATTTACATCTAACTATCTAGGATTATCGAATATCAATTAAAACATCAGATAATGCCAAATTAACATCCACAAAAAAAGATCATATTCCTATAAAATACAAATAATAATGATCACATTATTTTTATCAAATAGAAGCATCACTTTACAAAAATAAAAGTATTTACAAAATCAATAAAAGCATACTCGCCTACTATTCACAACAAATTTTCCACACGAAGATTATAACATAATCAAGTTTAGCATCATCCACATCAAGATTATAACATCGCCAACAATATTAATTAAACCACTACAAATTCTAATAAATATTAAAATTATCAAATTCACAATTACACTAAACTAGCATTATCAAATATCAATTGCATGAAAAATACAATTATACAAGTACATTTCAAGTTGAAAATATATTTATTCGAAACAACTAACCTTAGCGCTGGTAAATTTTCTTTAGCGTCTGTTAAAGTTTCCTTTAGCGCCGGTAAATATTCATTAGCGTTGGAAAGATTTCACGAGCAATCATGAGAAATTTCATAATTTAAAAGTGTGTATACATATTCTTACTATTAAAACATGAAATTCTAATTTAATAGAAAAAAGAGTTAAAAAAATTACCTCCAAGCTTTAATCTAGATGGAATGAGAGAAAAATGAGTGTATAGTTGGGGAATATATACACACACTAATATCACACGTGTGAATCATATTTTTTGAGATTGCATGTGAATTTTTATTTTTGTACGTACTTATTAGGTCATATCATTTTTTTACTTTATGCATGTGAGTAAAAAAAATAAAATTCATGGCTTGTCCATATGATGTGAGTCACTTTTTGATGTTGTGAGTACAATTAAATATATATATATATATATATGTATATATAATGAAAAAAGTCACGTATAGAATATGTGAATGAGAGTGTTCACCTACCAAAAAGCAAAGTTGGATGTAATTTTTTTTTTAAATCATCCACCTACCAAAAAGAAAAAGTTATGGAAAGTACATTGTGGAAATGTATGCAATCATTTCACCATGCTAATGCTTAGATTTTAGTGTGTCATTATTGTATGGAAATGTGTGCAATCATTTCACAATTTACTTTTAGGGGTAGTGAGGCAAATTTGTTATGGAGTGCAAATTATATAACCATCTATCTATTCTTGCAAATTAACATTCTAAATTGACTAGTTTTGATAAA
Source organism: Perilla frutescens (assembly GCA_026008535.1). Classification (NCBI taxonomy): domain Eukaryota; kingdom Viridiplantae; phylum Streptophyta; class Magnoliopsida; order Lamiales; family Lamiaceae; genus Perilla; species Perilla frutescens. The sequence continues at coordinate 41,192,473 of BRKX01000012.1, forward strand.
TACCACTATCATGTATGTTCAAAAATATATTTTCAAACATGCCTTATATTTTTGAAAATAAATTTTTGAACATAGTCTTGTATGAAAAATATGTGGAGTATTTAGAAACACACCTAACTATAAAAGTATAAATATTATAATTTTAATCTATTTTCTTTAATTTTTACTAGGATATTGCTTTGAGAAATTAAAACCAGCACAACCACAAAAGATATGTCCCTTTTTGAAACCATAATGAATTTTGTTTGATACTAAAATAATGCATGAAAAGTTTTTTTTATCATCATAGGTTAGCCCAAAAATGATTAGTGAAAAAGCATTGACAATATGTTTTATTTTAATATAAAAATATATTAATTCAAAAAAAAATACAAATAGATATTGATCGTAATAAAAAGCTTGGTTATTGTATTCACATATATTAGAATCTAAATTCGTCCAATATATATATATATATATATATATAAAGTTTTAGATTAATAATTCATTTTAATGTTATTAATATATATATATATATATATATATTCTTACTCTAATTACTTATTAATATTTTCTAATTATAATATAGTTTATAACTTTAAATTTTACATTGTCATAACCTTTAATTTTACATATTTTGATAAGAAATTATACAATTTACGTGCAACGCATATAATCTCCGCTAGTATCCTTTAAAATACTCAATTTTTTTAGTACATACAGGACATAACCGTATATTATTAATGCTATAAAATAACATCAAATAATTATTAGTACTAATTATTGAAAACCAAATAGAGCATGTTATTGATAGGATATAACAGAGTAGAAATTAAAATTGAAGAAAAAAATAAAAGAAAAGGTAATAATTTTGAGGTGTGGCACACGGTTGGCACACACAAGTTGGGACTAGAGGATCTCAAGTGGATATAACATCACCTTTCAAATATATATACATATAAATATGTATATATATATATATTAATAATTATTAAAACGCCTTATTCGTCAAAACTAAACATGAAGGTACAACATGGCGGTCTGAAGTCTGAACCATGGACTGTTTGTGAATATATAATTAATGTGTATGCATCTCTTAAGCTTAATCCACCTACCTAGCTGGAATGTAGTGGTATAATGCTCTGTTCATTCTTGAAGAAATTGTCAGGATCAACTGCGGTTTTCACCCGAACAAGGCGATCAAAATTTTTGTTGAAATATTTCGTGCCCCAAATGCTAGTTTGTTCATAACTTGTGTTTCCATGAATGTTATTGACTCCGATGTCGAGATCTCTATAGTTGAGGTACGCACCTCTTGGGTTCCTCGAAACATAGGGAGTGAGGTAACTGTAATACCTCCTACTCCAACTTATGTAACTGTCTGAATTTTGAGCCTGGCCATCTTGCCAATAAACTAAACAAGCAATTTTGTACAAGTTACCGACCCTATGTGGAAATGGAGTGGCTGATTCTGAAATTTCATCCATTCTTCCGCCATATGGGACCATGTAGACATAAGTATTCTCATCCGCTTCTGGTTCATATAATAGTCTCACGATGCCTTCCAGCCCGGATTCCGGCATCGGTTTCTGCACATAATCTGATTTTCCTTTGAATTGTCTGACAGTACTGGAACTACCAGTCCTATTGAGCAAAATTTCAAGTGGCTGTTGGTGAATAGGTGGTAGAGGCACTTGACTAATACTTATGGTAGATTCCACCCAACTCATTTCAACACAGTCTTCTCTTGCCACTCCTAACTCAGGGAAACTTTCTTGCATCATTGTAAGCAGTCTATCAGCACCTCCTAGGAAAAGTGAAAAGAAAGAAGCACGAATCGTCTTCGTGTTCCTATACATCATCACTGAGATGTATAAATCTCGGTGGAGTTTAGGAGCCACGTATTGCCACCGATGAACGAGCTGAGTCGCGTTCTGTTCCAAAGTCTTATGGACTGCAAAAATGGTGACTGTTTCGGGAACATCCACCAGTTGTACATTCCAAGCAACAATTACACCGAAGCTGGCGCCTCCACCGCCTCTGATGGCCCAGAATAGATCTTCACCCATTGATTTTCTATCGAGAATTCTGCCATTAACGTCGACTATTCTTGCATCGATGATGTTATCTGAAGCCAGGCCGTATTTCCTATGCAGCGTTCCGTAGCCTCCTCCACTGAAGTGCCCACCCACACCCACATGCGGCCAAAGACCCGCAGGAAATCCCAAAACATTGCTTTTTTCTCCAATCCTGTAGTATAAATCACCCAGCGTCGCGCCTGCTCCAATCCACGCAGTTTTTCTTTCAGCATCGACTGTTATTTCACTGAGATTGATCAAGTCAATGACCAGAAACGGTGAGTGGGATACATAGGACAGCCCCTCGAAGTCATGGCCGCCACTTCGAGTTCTAATTTCCAAACCACTTTGTTTGGCACAGTGTATCAAGGGTGGGATTTGGGATTCGTGATCCGGAGTTATGATCACTTGTGGTTTTGGAGTAGATTCTAAATTGAATCTCTGGTTACTGATGGAAAATTGCAGGATGGAAGTGTAAGAGGAGTTAGTAGGAGTGTAAACAACGTCGGAAATGGAGGAGAAATTCTTGAATTGTTGAGAGAGACATCCGACGAAATCTCGGTGCTCATCAGCGGAAGCTGCTCGTGAGCATGAGATTATTAGAAGAAGAAGAATGAATGAGAGAGTTGAGAGGGAAGGAGTATTCATGATTTATGATTTAGAGAATATGATCGATCGAGTTTAATTGTGTGTATATATATTACTACATTGCAGTCTATGTCTATTTATAACGCTTCTCATGGCAATCAAAAACTAATAGCTAGCTTCTAAGTCGAATAGACAACACTTGCATTGTATTTGTGCCATGTCTTGAGATTTAAGTTGGTAATTGAAAAGAAATTACTACATAGCCTGGCTATCTACTCTAGGCCAAACATACACTGCACGATTCAAGATAAACACAAAAAAAAAAAAAAAAAATTCGACCTCTATGGGAGAAATTGTCTTTTAGTGATATATATAAAAATATATAATATGTGAGCAAAAATATACTGAGACGTTAAAGTTTGTAATAGATGCATAGAAACAATATTTATAACTTTATTAACAAATTAAGATTCATATAATGTTAAATTAAATTTATATATAATGTAATAATTCTTTAAAATTGCAATTTAGATGTTAATTAATAAAGTTTTATCTATTTTCAATATTAACATTAGAAATTAATTAATAAAAATTAAAATTTATTATTTCGTAATAACATGAAATTAATATAATAATGAAACTAATTAGAAATTAAAAATCAAACTATATAAATATCACTATTATGTATATTCATTGATATATGTATAGATAATAGTATATATTACACAGAGGAAGATAAATAAAATGAATACATAAAGCCAATCTTTAAAAATATAATTAAAATTAAAGAAGTTACAAAAGAAATATAATATTTTAAATTAACATTAAAAAAGTAAAGTGGGATTTTTTATTAATAAGAAAAAAATTATTAAATAGATGAAGTAATGGCCATTTTAATATTTTGATACATATAAAAAATAATTGAATAATATTTTTAACATTAAAATTTATAAAAGATATTTAAAACCTTTATTAATATAAGTATTTCACTTAGAAATAATAAATTTAATTTAGAAATTCGATTTTCGTATATATATATATATATATATATTATATCTAAACATACATTGACACACTTGGTTAAGCGCACATCACAAATCTATGCATTTCTTGGAGGTTGCGAATTTGATTATCATCATCAGCAGCTCCCGGGTGGGTTAATTCATGGTGCAGATCTCACATACCAGTTTCTTTTTTTTTTATTTTTTCCAATGACCGATTTTAGAGATAAAATTTTTCATCACTAATTACGTCGCTAAGTATATTATGTCATTAATCTTTCATCAAATTGATTTAAGGATGGGATTTAGATGATTAGTGACTGAAAAATCCATCGCTAAAATGAGTTTCTTTGTAGAAAATGTTACCACAACAATGGTAACGCAACATTTTTTTTATGGAAAAATAATTAAATTATGAGCAACATATGGTTGAAAAACTAGTCGAGTTTAATTATTTTTCAACAAAAAAAAGGATTTTTAAAAATATTATTAACCATAAAGAAAATTATGACTATATATATGAGTGAAGACTATCAGTTTTTGCAAGAAACTGTCTAAATTCGAGTTCAATGCATTTTCACAATACCCTTTCAATTAAATTATATTTTTGAGATTCATTTCTTTTATCTTATAGTTAGAATGTTGGTTTATTTGGTAAAATGAAAGTTAAGCATATTAGATGATCGAAGCGAAACATAAAAAAAAAAATATAATAGGAAATCTCAATGTATGATACAATCTACTCTAGGTCAAACAAAGTAAAGACAGAAAAAATCTTGAAGAGGAAAAACTTTATGCACATTACAGATTACATGGAATCACAATTTCATGAATAAATAAATAAAGGAAAATAAAAGAAATAATAATAAAAAAAAAAACAGAAAATGTTTGCTAGGGCAACATATGCTAAAATGAATGTGTGAAAGAAAAATATTTACAATAATTTAAATTCTTAATTACTAGCCACAAATTGAAGTTGGGTTGATGCAATCATGCAATCAACCAAATATAGTAAATGTATATTTGTATGTAATCATGCCTTGTCTCTTCGACTCTTGAGATTAAAGTTGCAATTGAAAAGAAATTTCTACATAATTCATGGCCTATAAACTCAAGCTTCTCCCAATCAACCGAATCTATACTTGATAGGCACCTCATATTATAATTTATGTTTATTTAATTATTATTTATTTATGATTTATTTTATTTAGTTTAAGTAATTTATATTGTTAAGATTGTTTATAATATTATGATTTCTAGCTTATAAATTGTCCTAGCATTTGCATATTTTATATTCAATCAATAATATAACCATGTTTTGTGTGGCAAAATTCGGAGTTTTCACGCACTCAAAGCGCGATTTCGATAAGTTCATTACAATCTTGAAGAAAAATTGCACTACAAAAAACACAGAATTTAATGACATAAGTTACTATACGGCGGAGTAATAGAATGAATTTATGACAGCTTTTGCTGTGATATTCCATCGTAAAACATAACGACAAATATATTATGTCGTTAAATATCTATAAAAATATTTAAATTATATAAAATTATTTAACAACAAGATTCATCCGTCATTAGATATATATTTTTTATTATAAATTTAATGACGGAACTATTTTGTTGTTAAGTTGTCCGAATTATTTATTTTTTAAACCATTTTTATTTTTTGTTAATTTATAAATTTAACGACGCAACTATTATGTCGTTAAGTTATCCCAATTATTTATTTTTAAAATTATTGTACTTTATGAAGAAGTGCCTGTCGTTAAAGCAGTCATTATATGTAATGACAGATCAATTCTGTCATTAAATTTTTTTAATAATATTTAACTTACAACGGACTAAATCGATATATAGTTTGTCGTTAAAATTGATACACTTGAACTAGGCGGGATCTGCAATTTAAGTCTAGAATTGTCCCCCAAATTATAAAAACCCTCGTCGACCACTTGTTAGTCTTGTATACTAGAAGACTTGTCTTTGAATACATTTAACAATGCTTTGATGATATGGATTGAATATTTATTGCATTCACTGTCTTTGGATAGTAACTACATATGTTTAGAAATAAAATAATGTTTGGACAAAATCTATTTCAAATCGAAAAATTAGTGAATAATTTTTTAGATATTTTTGAATCCGGCCCCATTTCAAAAGCCAAACACGTCATTACAGTGCCTAGATCACCTCTTAAGAGCAACTCCAACCATAAACTCTACCTCTAACTCTATTGTAGAGGAAAATGTAGTGTGGCAACAAATACCTCTCCAACCATCAACTCTACATTTCACTCTACGATGGACTATTACATCTTTGTACTTTCTAATATTGATTTTTTTTATCAAATTATTGTATAACATATATGTTTTTCAAATATATTTACATATAATATTTAATATTATGTAATAATAATTAAAAACAATATAATTTAAATCAATTTATGAAACTAAATTTTATTTGAACATAAAATCAACATTTAATAATATAAAAAAGAAAAATTATGTTATAAAACAAATTAACATTAACAAAAGTATAAATTACATTTTAATAACAATTAACTCTCAAAATTCGAAAATTTCTTCCATAAATGTTCAATCAATATATTTTAATGTAATGTAATTTATGTTATTTTTATGTAGTATTGTGTTCATTTTAATTTAGTGTAATATATTTTATGTTATTTATTGTAATTTAAGTTTTTTTAATTTTTTATTATTGAATATGATTTTTTATTATATTAAGTGAAATTAAACAGAATATTAAACCTAAAAATAATATAATTTAAAACATTAATAGATAGAGGTGGCGAGAGGTTGGAGATTGTTTTGCCAAAAAGGAGCGGATGGGATCCTCTATTCCAGATTTGGTGTTCCAATCCGTATTCCACGATCAAATTTATGAGGTTTTCTTCCATTTTTTTTATCATTTTTAATTTATTATGTTTTAGTTTAATTTTATGATTGTTTTTAGGGTTCACCCCACCCAATTAGGGTTTATAATCATTTTTTAGTATTTAATTTTCAAAGAAATGATTATTATGGCTGATTATTTTAAAAATATGATTTATAATTTTTAAAATTTTAATTTTTTGTTGATAGATGTGACTAGGTCGATTATGTTATAGTTATTTTTTATTTTTATAATATCTATTATTAAACTTGTTAAATCGATCGTGGAATACGGGTTGGAGCACCAAATCGGAAATAGAGGATCACATCCCAAAAAGGAGCCGCGGCCACTACCTTCGAGATGCTCTAAATAGGAATAAGATCCTTTATTCCACATTTTATGTTCCAACTCATATTCCACGATTGAATTCACAAGTTTAATAATAGATATTACAAAAATAAAAATTAATTATATCATAATCAACCTAGTCACATCTATCAACAAAAAATTGAAATTTAAAAAATTATAAATCACATTTTAAAAATAAACAACCATAATAATCATTTCTTTGAAATTTAAATACTAAACAATAATTATAAACCCTAATTGGGTGGGGGTGAACGCTAAAAACAAGCATAAAATTAAACTAAAACACAATAAATTAAAATTGACAAAAAAATGGAAAAAAAAATTCATATATTTGATCGTAGAACACAGGTTGGAACACCAAATCTAGAATAGAGCATTTCATCCACTCTAAACAAATAGTTGGTAATTAATCTTGCAAACTTTCTCTTAATTTTTTTTGTTCAAATTAATTATTATATATTTTTGTATTATTAATACGAATTATGGCTATATATGTTGTGCTATGACTCAATATAATTTATTAATGTATTTAATGTTTCTTGTTGTTGTTGCATCGCATGTGCGACATATATACAAACTAATATCATATAAATGCATATAGTTAATGAAAAATGGGTAAGTATAGAGACATATAGTTCGCATTATCATTCATCAGATTTTGAGCACGCGTGTATTAATTAGAAACCACAAACCTAACTAAGACTTCTTTTCTTTTCTTTTTGAGAACAAACCTAGGATTGATTCTTCTTAATTGAACTGGATATATGGAAGAAATCAAATTAATATAATTTTATAGGACTACGTAATTGAAAATTAGTTAACTAATTATCACGGAGGCATACACTATATATGCAGGCTGCCTTTCTTTTGCAAAGCCTACAATCAATAATCAATAATATATATATATATATATATATATATATATAACTACCAATTTACCAAGCCTGTACATTAATTAATTAAAACATGTATAATCATCATCAACTAAATAAATTAATTACCGTATTTTCTGTGGGGAACGAACGATATTAGCGAGAATTGCAGCGTGTTGTACATAATAGTCTGCATAGATCTTTGACGTTGGGGTTCTCTTGAATGTGGTTGAGTTCGGAGATTAGCAGCTTATTTTTTTTTATGTCAATGTAACCCGCCGCGGTCGCTACCGAAATACGCACCGATTTAATTAAATTACGTAACCAGTTTCGGGGTCATAATAGTCTTTTTCCTTTGAACTGTTTGAGATAGGCCACCAAACATCCAATGGCAAAGTTCCCCAAAACCATTAGTGTCCCCGCTCCAACTTTAATTATTACCTGCATCATAATATATATTACGAAGTCTCATGTCAGACTTCTTTAGGAGCGTCAGACGGTCAGGCCAACGTAACACAGTTTGATCCGACCAGTCCGTAATAAAAAAATAAAATAAAATATTCACAGAAAAAAATATCTCTCATAATACTAAAAAGTACCCTTTGTAACTTGAAAAATATCAAGTCTGCTACTTTATTTTGGTTTATTACGTCCCACTGATTGTTTATTATTCTCAATTATAGTTTATTCATCTAAATTAGGGTTTATATTTAATTAAAAAAATTTAATTGTCAAGCGCAACACACGAGCCCACGCATTAACGTTGGATAAAAAAAAATTAATTCACTTTAAAATTAGGTTCACTAATTCCATTTGAGGCTGTGTATTTAGTTATTTCAAAAAAATTAAATTGTGTAGCGCAGTGCATGAACCCACACATTAGCGTCAATTGCAAGACGCCGTATCAAAAATATTAAACTATTTTCACTTTAATTTTAAGGTTCACTCAAATAAAATGTATATAAAACGAAAAGAAAATGAGACCAATAATTCCATTTTGACAAAAACTTGTATGAGACCGTCTAACGGGTCACTTACGTTGGACGGGTCAAATAAAATCCAAACCCGTCCAAAACCCGCCCCCAAGGCCATTTTTGCGCGCAGGCGCGTGTCTTACCCGCGCCCCACGCGCAGCCACTGGAGTATCACTAGGTATAAAGTAAAGTATCACTATGTATGAAGTATCACCGACTGACGACTGTGAAGTGAAGTATCATTAACTATGAAGCGAACTATCATTAAATATAAATTTGGCGAAATATCATTAACTATTAAGTGAAGTATCATTAGATATTAGATATATATTTGGCAAAATATCATTAATTATTAAGTGAAGTATCATTAGATATATATCTGGTGAGTATCATTAACTCTCTGTGAAGTATCATTAATTATGAGATGAAGTATCATTAACTCGGAAATGGAGTATAATATGATATTATTGAATATTAAACATTAATTATCAAATTCAGAATAGATTAATGTCATTAACTATGAGTGGACTATCATTAACTCAAGTATCATTATTTACGAGTGAAGTATCATTAACTCACGTGTGAGTATAATTAGTTACAGGGTGTATCATCACCTATGAAGTGGAGTCTCATTACTATGGAAAAAAAATATCACTAATGACAAAAGAAAATATCACTAATTACAAAAGAAGGTATCACTAATTAGAAAGAAAAGTGTCAGTTTAAACATAATCTCAAATTGAGAATCGGATCTATGAATACAATAAAAACTCATTCTTGATTAAAAATATTTATTTCATTATCATAGAGAAAAATATCATTGATTACAAAATAAAGTATCACTAATTACAGAAGAAAGTAATACTAATTACAAATAAAGTATCATTAAAAATCTTCAACAAGATCTCGATCTTCCACCTTTCAAGACCACCATGACATCCCCAACGCACCTGTGACAATAGATCGACTACAAACTCAAAATCTAAATTAAGCAAAACACTGCAAAAATGAAAACGACAGAACTAAAAAACGTTCAACCATTCCATGAAAGATCTAAAATATTCCCAACTCCATTAAAAACAGATTCAAATCGCAAAAAATAGACAAACTTCAAAGTCTGAATCAATCCACATCAAACGATAAACAACAGGGAAAATAATAAAATAGCATAACCAGATTCACACTAGATCAACGAATAGCTTGAACAATAAGCAGAAATGAATCAACAACGGATCAAGTCAAATTCACATTTTAAATCATAGAATCCTAATAATGATTCGATAAAAAAAAGGATTAAAGGGAAACAAAAAACATACAAATTAATCTTCTAGATTATGTATTGAATAATTTGTTACCTTAAAGCACCCCTGATTGAAGTTACAGAGTTGAGGTAGTGAGCGAGAGAGTGAAATGTTGAAATGGAAGACTCTATAGGCAAAATAAAATAGAAAATTTAAAATGTGTATACCTCTTTATAGTGGTGGAGACACTCGAAATAATCTTCTCGGAGGAGTCTGCAGTCCCTGGGCTCACGGCAGCGAGACATAAATGTTGTCTCTTGTGTTACTCTTTACTGGAATATTACAACTGAAGTACACAATAGAAGAGGTAGAAGTAGAGCAATTACAATATAAACTGAAAGCAAACAAAGTAAATAGAAACTGGAACCGATATGGTAGATTCCGGCAAGCCGAGTCGAGGGGTCCTCTCTCCGCAAGACAAATACACCCCGGCTAGTGCTCACAGTTTGGCGGTTGTCTTTCAAAGATAAAACGGCTTCGTCCTTCCAACAGTAGCACCACAAGTCCGGCAAGGCTCCGGCGAACTAGATTATGTCGAGAACTGAGAGGCTGTAGACTCGGGCGCGCGCGTGTGTGCGCGTGTGGGCTCATGGCCCACATCCTTGTGCACTTAATTACTTCACTTAAGTGTTAATACACTTAAATACACTTCTTAACTTGATTAAGAAATCAATGTGGGATTATTTAATGTGTCTTAAACACATTATCCCACACACCATAAATGTCCAATCGTGTGACCAACGTCAACCATTTATTTCTCACTCACCAAAAATCGGATTTGAGCAAATAAAAATACTACGATTATCTACTCACATCATAGACCAATCGTATGGTATTTAATTCCTCCAAAATTAAATATCCTAGTCACGAAAAATCGGATAAAATGAGTCAAAACTCAATTTATTAAATCCTATTTTCCAACAATCCCCCACATGAGTGAAAATAGTGCATGCATGTATGCAGACAAGCAGCCTAGTTCTCTAGAAACACAACTGCAACATGATAGGTAGCTTGTGACTTTGAACCTTCCATATTCCAACACTATTGAGTATACCGGCTGTTTAGTGGACATGATGCCTTGAACTATACATCCTTAGTGTATACCGAGATAATAGTATTGAAAACAGCTATGTCTCAAACATTATCTATTCTCACGTTTGTGTCCTTTTCAGGCCATAGACAACCTCTTTGAATTTATAAGTATCTCTTAGAAGCGGCCCCCACTTCTCACTTATAAGGTGATCTCCTCTTCCTAGTATCCTGCCATATTCAACCTCATTAGGTTTAGGAATCATTAAAAGTCATAGGACTTATTCTCACCACATTGACAGGTGTGCACTTGGTTTGCTCACAGGGAAATGTTCACTTATAAGTTTCCAAGTGCTACCAAACCGAACATTTGTAGCTTAGTTTTCCCATTGAACCAAGTTCTTGGGATCTCCAATCATCATGGTTGGGTTACCACTACAATCATTCTTAGAGTGTGGATTTTAAACCCATTCCCTCTAGCAACTTAGCCATTTGATCTCGGTTTAACCCTTTGGTTAGCGGATCCGCTAGATTATCTATTGACCTCACATAGTCAACTGAGACAATCCCACTTGAGATCATATGTCTCACAGTATTATGTCTCCGACGTATTGTGTGCCCTCCCGATAGCCGCTTGACTATCACAGTGAATCATCACTGACGACACTGGTTTTTTCCAACATGAAATGTCTTCTAGAAAGTTGCGAAGCCATTCTGCTTCTTCACACACTTTATCCAAAGTGATAAACTCAGATTCCATGGTAGAGCGGGCTATACAAGTCTTTTTCGTGAATTTCCACGACACTGCTCCACCATCGATAGTGAAAATAAATCCACTAGTCAAGAATGAATCTTTTGTGTCTGATATCCAATTCGCATCACTGTACCCTTCAAGTACAGGAAGAAACCTTGTATAATGCAGCCCGAAGTTCAAAGTATACTTCAAGGCCTTGTTTACTTTGGATGATAGGGATATCCCACTAATGCAAGGCTAAAATTATACAAAGTTTTGTTGAAATGAATGTGTATAACACAAACATTTACATATTTTTCCTTGTGAATAAGAACTAATTGAAGGATTCATATCCTTTCATAACAAGTGGGTTATGAGTTATCCTTCATCTCCTTCATTTTATTCATATGTTTATATATTTTATCACACCATATATTTCATGTTTTGTAAATTTAACTTTAAATTCATGGGATATCACACCCAATCCCATCCATCGAAGTAAACGAGCCCCAAGTATCTTAGAACTTGTACTAGAGCTTTCCAATGCTCTTTGCTTGGATTGCTCGTGTACCGACTTAACTTGTTCACAGAACATGCAAGATCAGGTCTAGTACAGTTAGTGATGTACATCAAACTCCCAATGACCCTTGCATACTCTTCTTGAGCTACTGGTTCTCCCCGGCTTTTTCTCAAGTGTACATTGAGTTCCAACGAGGTCTTAGCCAGCGGACTATCAAATGCGTTGAATTTCTTAAGCACTTTCTCTACGTAATGAGATTGTGTTAAGACAATTCCACCACTTGTCCGTACTATCTTGATTCCTAGAATCACATCGGCTAAGCCCATATCTTTCATACATAAAGACAGACTATGACGTAGCCATTAGAACTGCTCTTTATATACACACATTTATCACACTCATTGATTTTGAAACCATTTGATAACATCACGTTATCAAACTTCAGGTGCCACTGAATAGGTGCTTGTTTCAGACCGTACAATGATCTAACAAGTTTACACACCTTTCGTTCTTGCCCTGGTGTAACAAACCCTTCAGGTTGTTCCATGTATATTTCATCCTCCAGCTCACCATTCAGAAACGCGGTCTGTACATCCATCTGATGAATTTCAAGATTGTGCAAGGCAGCAATCGCTAAAAGCACCCGAATAGATGTAATCCTTGTTACTGGTGAGTAGATATCGAAGAAATCATACCCCTCTTTTTGTCTAAAGTCTTTGGCAACCAAACGAGCTTTATACTTATCAACAGAACCATCTGCCTTATATTTTCGTTTTAGGATCCACTTGCATCCTAACGGCTTACACCCACTTGGGAGATCCGTCAACTCCCAAGTGTGATTTTGCATGATGGAATCGATTTCACTGTTGATAGCTTCTTTCCAGAACGCAGCATCTGGACTAGATAGAGCTTCTTTCAAAGACTTTGGCTCATCATCTAGCATATAGGTGATAAAATCTGGACCAAAAGTTTTAGCCATCCTAGCTCGTTTGCTACGTCTCGGTTCTTCATCACAGGATCAGAACTAGTAGCAGCTTCAGAAGTTCGTTTCTCAGAACTACCTTCTGCCATATCCTTATCTTTACAAGGATAGACATTCTCAAAGAATATATCATTCCTCGACTCCATTATCGTTCCTTCAGTCAACTCGGGAATCTCCGATTTATGAATAAGAAAACGATATGCACTACTATTAAGTGCATACCCAACAAAGATACAATCAACCGTTTTAAGGCCGATTCTAACTTGTTTAGGAAGTGGCACTTCAACCTTAGCCAAACACCCCCACACTTTGAGGTATTTGTAAGACGGCGTGCGTCCTTTCCACAACTCGTAAGGCGTCACATCCTAACCCTTAATTGGAATTTTATTTAGGATATAGTTGGCTGTCAACACAGCTTCCCCTCACAAGTTCTGTGGTAATTCCGAACTTATCAACAAAGCATTCATCATCTCTTTAAGAGTTCGGTTTTTTCATTCAGCAACACCATTAGACTGTGGTGATTAGGGAGCCGTAGTTTGATGAATTATAATGATACAACCCAAGCCAAGGAGATGTCCGATCCAATCAAAGTATCGGAGGGGCCAGTTACACGATCAAGAGCTAAGAGATTCAAAGAGAGTCTCAGTGGATTTATACGAGGAGTCTGGACCCAAGAGGCGTCAAGAAGACCTGTCGAAGGGGTTGAAGCTGAGTATCGTTGGAGGATGAAGATCACATGTGAGTGTGAAATGGAGAGGCGGCGCGACCCGAGTACAGAGGAGGCGCGACCCAGGCGCGACCCGGGGACAGACACGGCGCGACTGAGCGTCGATGAAGAAGAGTGAAAAGTACCCAGGGAGGCGCGGCCCGAGGACAGACGTGGCGCGACCTCACTCACGCCCACCGAGGCGCGACCCGACTGAAGACGGCGCAACCGAGCCCGTGTCGCGCCTGTACAGGCGGTTCCGAATTTTGGCTTATTTTGTTTCCTAGTTTGTGTAGGATTTTATTTTGGGGCTTGATGTTTTGGACCAACTATATAAGACCTTGTCTATCAGTATTTTCATAAGACAACTTTGATATTAATTTTAAATGTGAGTTTTCACTTTTCTCTCTGAGAGAATTATCCGAGTTTCACAACATAACGTGAGATTCAATCGACTTATCAAATGGATTCACATCCCCGTTTGTGGCATCTTCATTATAATCCAAGTTCGTGTCTTCAATTGTTCGAGGGTCTCGTCTACGTTGTATATGGGGTTTGACATCGTTAAAGGCTAGGGTTAGGATCATTCCATCCATTATTCCGCGTGAATCTGATACAGTCCTGGACAACAACTGTCGTTCTTGTCGAGTACCGACGAGGATCGCATCAAGTGGTATCAAAGCTTCGGCTTTGTATCAGGTTCCAATTTATCCCTTTAATTCTTGTATTTTAATTTCTCGCCTATTGATATAAAAAAAAAGTCGAATTCAGCAAAAAAAAAGGAGAAAAGACGCTGAAAAAAAAAATAATACATAAGTAAAAAGGCAGGAAAACTTTTGGTGTTTTCGTTATATTTGATTGTGATATTTGGGTTGTTGGAGACGCGTATATTGCCTTGGGAGAAGTTGAAATTTTTTTGAAAATTTTCAAATTTTTGAAAATTTTCCGGCACATATTTTAGTGAATTGTGATTGGTCTTTTAAGGTTCATTGTTGTCTTTGTGTGCTAGTTAATTCTCTTTGGAGAGGAAAACGAGTGGTAAAAGGCAATAGTGTGTGAGATTATTAGAGTGAAAAGAGCCGATTGTGTGATACACGAGAGTAAACACGTGAGTTGAGAGCTAGACTTTATAGGATTCTTGTTTTTGTTGCTCATTTTATTTAATTCACTTTATTGTTTAATTTTAATTCTTGTTTAGTTCATTAAGCAAAAAAAAACGATCGATCAAAAAAAAAGAGTCGACATGTCTAACAAAGGCGCAGGTACGAAAGATAAAGCAGCAGGAACGAGTGAAGAGACGTCACTACATTTGATCCGAAGAATACAGTGGAGGCCATTCAATAGCATCTAACGAAGTTGTTCAAGATTGAGATGGCAACGTTGAATGAAAGACTCAACAAGGTGGAGACTTCATTATAGGAGCAATCCCAACAAGCTCCACAAGAGAACCGTGGTGGTAAAGGTAGAAGAGGCGGACGAGGAGCCCGGATAGAAGCTCGACACTACCCACATGTGGAGAGACAAAGGGCGGAATACTATGACACTGAGGTGGGAGATTCAGAGGAGGAGGATAGGTACTCAACTGCTGGAGGTAGGAAATATGGGAGAGCAAAGAATCGAGAAGATGACGACCTCGGCAACATCAAAATGAATGTGCCTTCATTCCAAGGTAAAAATGATCCAGCTCTGTACCTTGAATGGGAGCGCAAGATCGAGATGATGTTCGACTGTCACAACTATTCTGAGCTCAAGAAGGTGAAGTTAGCAGCTCTAGAGTTCTCAGACTATGCCATAGTATGGTGGGATCAGTTGATATCCAACAGACGGCGTAATCTGGAACAACCAATAGAGACATGGGGAGAAATGAAGGCGGTGATGAGGAAGAGATTCGTGCCAAGCTATTACTACCGGGAACTATACAACAAGTTACAAAACTTGAGACAAGGTACAAATAGTGTTGACGAATACTTCAAGGAGATGGAGATCTCAATGATCTGAGCAAATGTGGAGGAAGATAGGGAGGCCACAATGGCTTGATTTCTAGCCGGTTTACATAGAGAGATCCGAGAAGTGTTGGAGTTGCAGCATTATGTGGAAATAGAGGACATGGTGCAAATGGCTATAAAGGTAGAGAACCAACTCAAGAGGAGGGGTAACAACAATCGATCGAGTTCTTCTACATGGAAGTCGAACTCAAATTCCAATGCAACCCCATGGAAGACTACAAATCAAGGAAAGAAGGAAGAGAAGCAACCGTTCACTAAGCCGAAGATCGAGACGCCTACAGTGACTGGACCGAGTAATCAAGATTTGTCGGATAACCGAAACCGAGACATTAAGTGTTTTAAATGTCAAGGTAGAGGTCACGTAGCCAACCAATGCCCAAACCCATGTGTGATGATCTTGAAGAACAATGGTGAGATCGTGACGGATGAAGAAGAAGTTGATCCGGAGAGGCCGGGATTGTCCGAGTCAAGTGAGGATGAGGAATACAGAGCGCCCAACGCTCTCATTTTGGTTGCACGCAAGTCACTTAGCTTGCATACCAAGAGCGTCGATGAGGAACAAAGGAAAAACATATTCCATACCCGATGCCACATCAAGGATAAGGTATGTAGTATGATTATTGATGGAGGTAGTTGTACTAATGTTGCAAGTGTTTTGATGGTGACAAAATTAGGATTGCCGGTTCTCAAGCATCCTAAGCCATACAAGCTGCAGTGGTTGAACGACAGTGGAGAAACCAAGGTGAACAAGCAAGTTCGAGTGCCATTTCGGATTGGCAAGTATGAAGATGAAGTGTTGTGCGACGTTGTACCTATGCAAGCCGGACACATTTTTCTAGGACGTCCATGGCAATTCGATAGGAGGGTGAAGCATGATGGCTTCACAAATAAGTACTCTTTCGTACTTAATAAGAAGACGGTGACACTAGCTCCTCTAACACCATCCCAAGTGTATGAGGACCAAGTGAAATTACAAGAGGAGGCCGATACCATGAGGAAGAAAGGAAATGAGGCCAACGTTGGCAAGGAGGTGATCCAACACGCTTGTTTTGCCACAGCTAGCGATGTCAAATGGGTTGTGCAAAATGAGAAGCCAATGTACTTGATGATCCGCAGAGATGTCTTAATGAGTACTAACCAATTTGACCCATCTTTGCCTAGTTCTATTGTATCTCTTTTGCAGGAATTCAAGGATATGTTTCCCGAAGAGATGCTACTGGGTTTGCCACCAATTAGAGAAATCGAGCACCAAATTGATTTCGTGCCCGACGCCACATTGCCAAACCGACCGGCCTATCGAAGCAACCCCGAGAAGACAAAAGAGCTAGAACGTCAAATACAAGAGCTGTTGGAGAAAGGACAAGTGAGGGAGAGTTTGAGTCCATGCGCGAGTCCAGTTTTACTCGTGCCAAAGAAGGATTCGTCCCTACAGATGTGTGTCGACTGCCGAGCCGTCAACAACATTACGGTAAAGTATCGACATCTCATTCCCCGTTTAGATGACATGTTAGATGAATTACATGGTGCACGCATATTTTCTAAGATACACTTAAGAAGTGGGTACCATCAAATTCGCATCAAGGAAGGGGATGAGTGGAAAACGGCATTCATTACAAAATTAGGATTGTATGAATGGTTAGTTATGCCGTTTGGTTTGACAAATGCTCCTAGTACATTTATATGTCTTATGAACCATGTCTTACGTGCTTTTATAGGTAGATTTGTTGTGGTTTATTTTGATGACATATTGATTTATAGCAAGAATGAAGAGGACCATGTAGAGCATTTGAAATTTGTTTTGCAATCTTTGAGGAAAGAACAGTTGTATGCTAACCTAAAGAAATGCACCTTTTGTACGGGTAAGGTTGTGTTTCTTGGTTTTGTTGTTAGTGCAGATGGAGTACAGGTGGACGAAGAGAAGGTTCGTGCCATCCAAGAATGGCCGACACCAACAAGTGTGGGAGAGGTTCAAAGTTTTCATGGACTTGCGAGCTTCTATCAACGTTTTGTTCCACACTTCAATAGTATTGCAGCACCCATGACTGAAGTGATCAAGAAGAATGTGGAATTCCAATGGGGAGAAGCGCAAGAAAAAGCATTTTAGACGCTTAAGGAGAAGTTGACACATCCACCGGTACTATCTCTTCCAAACTTTGCTAAAACTTTTGAGATAGAATGTGATGCTTCTGGTGTTGGAATTGGTGCAGTGTTGATGCAAGAGATCCGGCCCATTGCCTACTTCAGTGAGAAGCCTGGCGGCGCCACTGCAAACTACCTGACATATGACAAGGAGTTGTATACACTAGTGCGGGCGTTGCAAACATGGCAACACTATTTGTGGCCCAAAGAGTTCGTGATCCACACCGATCATGAATCATTGAAGCATTTGAAGGGGCAACACAAGTTGAACAAAAGACATGCCCGTTGGATAGAGTTTGTTGAGACGTTTCCATACGTCATCAAGTATAAGTAAGGAAAGGAAAATGTAGTAGCCGACGCACTATCGAGGAGGTACGCTTTACTATTCACTTTAGATGCTAAGTTGCTTGGTTTTGAGTGCATTAAGAACATGTACATTGATGATGTTGATGATTTTAAGGATGTATATGTTGCATGTGAAGAATCTGGAGATGGGAAGTTTTATAGGCATGATGGATTTTTGTTTAGAGAAAATAGGTTATGTATGCCTAATTGTTCCATGCGTGAGCTTTTATTGTTGGAGTCACATAGTGGTGGTTTAATGGGGCATTTTGGGGTAGCTAAGACTTTAGCTGTTTTGAATGAGCATTTCTTCTGGCCTCATATGAAACGTGACGTGGAACGTATGTGTGCTAAGTGTGTTACATGTAGACAAGCCAAGTCTAGAGTCCAACCACATGGTTTATACATGCCTTTGTCTATTCCTACATTACCTTGGATAGATATATCTATGGATTTTGTGTTAGGATTGCCTAGGAGTAAACGTGGTCATGATTCTATTTTTGTGGTTGTAGATAGATTTTCTAAGATGGCACATTTTATTGCATGTTCTAAAACAAATGATGCTTCCTACATTGCTGATTTATTCTTTAGGGAAGTTGTGCGTCTACATGGTATGCCTAAGACAATTATTTCTGATAGAGATGCTAAGTTCTTGAGTTATTTCTGGAAGACATTGTGGTGTAAGTTAGGAATTAAGTTATTATTTTCTACTACTTGTCACCCACAAATAGATGGTCAAACAGAAGTAGTAAATAGGACTTTATCTACTTTGTTAAGGGCTTTAATTAAAAAGAACATAAAAACTTAGGAGGAATGTTTGCCGCATGTTGAATTTGCATATAATAGGTCTGTGCATTCTGCATCTCTGTTTTCACCATTTGAAGTTGCATATGGGTTTAATCCTTTAACTCCATTGGATTTAATTCATTTGCCTGTGCATGAATATACTAATCTTGATGGGAAAAAGAAATCTGATTTTGTGAGACAGATTCATGAAAGAGCTAGAGCAAACATTGAGAGACGGACTGAACAGTATGCCGAGAAAACCAACAAGGGACGAAAGAGAGTAGTGTTCGAACCTGGCGAATGGGTTTGGTTACACATGAGAAAAGAGAGATTTCCGGCTCAAAGGCGTTCTAAGTTACTTCCTAGAGGGGACGGACCATTCCAAGTTGTAGAACGCATCAGTGATAATGCATACAAGTTGAACTTACCAGGTGAGTATAAAGTAAGTTCATCATTTAATGTTGCTGATTTAAGTCCTTTTGATGTAGGTGACGAGCTGGATTTGAGGACAAATCCTTTTCAAGAGGAGGGGAATGATACGACCCAAGCCAAGGAAATGTCCGATCCAATCAAAGTATCGGAGGGGCCAGTTACACGATCAAGAGCTAAGAGATTCAAAGAGAGTCTCAGTGGATTTAGACAAGGAGTCTGGACCCAAGAGGCGTCAAGAAGACCTGTCAAAGGGGTTGAAGCTGAGCGTCGTTGGAGGATGAAGATCACATGTGAATATGCAACGGAGGGGCGGCGCGACCCGAGTACAGAGGAGGCGCGACCCGGGGACAGACACGGCGCGACCGAGCGTTGATGCAGAGGGGTGAAAAGTACCCAGGGAGGCGCGGCCCGGGGACAGACGCGGCGCGACCTCACTCGCGCCCACCGAGGCGCGACCCGACCGAAGGCGGCGCGACCGAGCCCGTGTCGCGCCTGTACGGGCGGTTCCGAATTTTGGCTTATTTTGTTTCCTAGTTTGTGTAGGATTTTATTTTGGGGCTTGATGTTTTGGACCAACTATATAAGACCTTGTCTATCAGTATTTTCATAAGACAACTTTGATATTAATTTTAAACGTGAGTTTTCACTTTTCTCTCTGAGAGAATTATCCGAGTTTCACAACATAACGTGAGATTCAATCGACTTATCAAACGGATTCACATCCCCGTTTGTGGCGTCTTCATTATAATCCAAGTTCGTGTCTTCAATTGTTTGAGGGTCTCATCTACGTTGTATACGGTGTTTGACTCGTTAAAAGCTAGGGTTTGGATCATTCCATCCATTATTTCGCGCGAATCTGATACAGTCCTGGACAATAACTGCCGTTCTTGTCGAGTGCCGGTGAGGATCGCATCAATTATACCCGCCTCTGCGCATAACTCTTCAAACGAGGCAATATACTCTCCACCTCTATCACTTTGAATTGCTTTAATTCGACAGCTTAGTTGATTTTTGGCTTCATTTTTTAAGTTCTTAAAAGCTTCAATCGCCTCATCTTTACTTCTTAAAAGATAAAGATAATAATATTTTGTGCAATCGTCAATAAAAGTAATAAAGTATTTTTTACCGCCTCTAGTTTGTACGAACTTTAAGTCACACACGTCTGTGTGAATTAGCTCTAGAGGTTTAGTGCTCCGTTCAACCGATTGAAATGGTAACTTAGACAATTTAGCTTCGACACAAACTTCACATTTGTTTTGTGTATTAAATTGGTTCGCTTTTAGCAAATCTAAATTTACTAAATGTTTTATAGCATTTAGATTAACGTGTCCTAATCTACAATGCCATAAATCTGAGCACTCAACAGCAAGTAAACAGAAGAATCAACTTTATTAGCATTTTCTTTTGCAACACGGCGCATAGCCATTACATTCATTTTGAAAAGTCCATTAGCGAGATAGCCTTGACAAAGGAACCTTCCGTACTTGCTCAAAATAAACTTTTCAGACTTAAACACTAGTCTAAAATCATGATTGACTAACAGCGAGCCTGAAACTAGATTCTTGCGGATGTCCGGAACATGTAGCACATCCTTCAAAGTCAGCTCTTGGCCTGAAGTCAGCTTCAAAACCACGTTGTCCACACCAACCACTTCAGACGAGGCTTGGTTCCCTATGTGCAACTTTCTACCTTCAACAGCTTTGTAGGTAGCAAACGAGCTCTTGTCCGAGCAAACGTGACAAATAGCCCCGGTGTTGACGAACCATTCTCTCGGGTTGTCCACGTGATTGGCTTCAAACACAACGGCAGCCAAATCATCGTCATCCCAATCATCTTGACGGGCCTTTCCTTTGCCTTTATTGTTATATTCCGCCAAATGCGCACCTTAGTTAGTATGCTTCTTCTTTCGAGCCGTGCAATGTTTGGACATATGTCCCGGCTTATCACAATTGAAGCAATTGCCGTTGAACTTCGTCATTGGCTTCTTTCCTTTGTCAACTTGACTCGAGCGCTTCCTTTTGTTGCTATTTGATGGTCCACCACGTTCCATCAAGTTAGCCTTGGCCTCGATCGGGACTCGTGGTCTCAGATCCGCCTTTCGGTTATCGGCTTCAATTCGAAGCTTAACCACAAGGTTTTCAAGAGTCATCTCCTTTCGTTTGTGTTTGAGATAGCTCTTAAAGTCCTTTCAACATGGTGGCAACTTCTCAATCACCGCAGCAACGGTGAAAGAGTTGGGAAGGACCATCCCTTCAGCATGAACATCGTGCACAATGAGTTGAAGCTCTTGCACTTGATCCATCACTGACCGGGTGTCCACCATTTTATAATCAAGGAACTTTGCCACCACGAACTTCTTAGTTCCGGCATCCTCAGTTTTGTACTTCTTTTCTAGAGCATCCCACAGTTCCCTAGCACTAGTTACATTCCCATAAACAGAATAAAGACTATCTACTAAACCATTCAGAATGTAATTTTTACAAAGGAAATCGCCATTGATCCACTGGTCATACGCCGTTTGTTTGTTGATGTCCGGCTCATTTTCCTCGACCACGGGAGCATTCTCTTTGATGTATCCAGGAACTCCCAGCGTGGTTAGGTAGAAGAGCATCTTCTGCTGCCACCTCTTGAAGTCCAATCCGGAGAACTTCTCCGGCTTCTCGGCTTGGCTATGGGGAATGGTCCTTGGAGTAACGGTGTTGGATGATGACGCCATTCCATAGAAAGGTAGTTGATTGTTTTTAGTCTTATATTTGTCTTGCGATTGTTGTCTCTTGTATTACTCTTTACTGGAATATTACAACTGAAGTACACAATAGAAGAGGTAGAAGTAGAGCAA
Organism: Perilla frutescens; assembly: GCA_026008535.1. Classification (NCBI taxonomy): domain Eukaryota; kingdom Viridiplantae; phylum Streptophyta; class Magnoliopsida; order Lamiales; family Lamiaceae; genus Perilla; species Perilla frutescens. The sequence goes on from BRKX01000012.1 coordinate 41,215,044, forward strand.
TTACAATATAAACAGAAAGCAAACAAAGTAAATAGAAACTGGAACCGATATGGTAGATTCTGAAAAGCCGAGTCGAGGGGTCCTCTCTCCGCAAGACAAATACGCCCCGGCTAGTGCTTACGATTTGGCGGTTGTCTTTCAAAGATGAAACGGCTTCGTCCTTCCGGCAGTAGCACCACAAGTCTGGCAAGGCTCCGGCGAACTAGATTATATCGAGAACTGAGAGGCTGTAGACTCGAAGGGAATTTTGTATGCAAGAAAGATGATTGTGCAGAATGTAGCATGTTGAACCATGCAGGATGTCCTATTTATAGGCACATCTCCACTGCAGGGGACAGCTAGGGTTTGAGGGCATTCAAACCAGGTGTTGTAACCCCCTGGAGTTACAACTCTTCCATTAAGCCCTCCAAGAGTTACCTTCTGCAAATCCCGACAGGTGTCCCATGTCGGCTCGGATCCCAACACGTGTCCAAGGCAGTTGCACCAGCTCCAGATGGCAGTTACTTGAAGGCTCCACCAGCTCCAGGTGGCAGTTACTCACTTGAAGGCTCTTAACTCAAGGGAGTTACACCCTTCAAAGTTGGACAAGCACCATGCACCAAATGCACCCACGACCCGGTCAACTAATCCGCTCCACAGCCGTTAAAGACCCGGATAGCCGACCCGCCGACCCGCTCAACGACCCGACTGTTTCTGTACCGTAAAACTGGTAATGCTAAGCCCCGGAAGCCCACGTACGCCCAAAGTCCAATTGCCAAGATCCAAGTCCGAGGACGAGACGGGCACGGGCTCGGGCGGGCTCGCGTGTGTGGGCTCATGGCCCACATCCTTGTACACTTAATTACTTCACTTAAGTGTTAATACACTTAAATACACTTCTTAACTTGATTAAGAAATCAATGTGGGATTATTTAATGTGTCTTAAACACATTATCCCACACACCATAAATGCCCAATCGTGTGACCAACTTCAACCATTTATTTCTCACTCACCGAAAATCGGATTTGAGCAAATAAAAATACTACGATTATCTACTCACAACATAGAACAATCGTATGGTATTTAATTCCTCCAAAATTAAATATTCCGGTCACGAAAAATCAGATAAAATGAGTCAAAACTCAATTTATTAAATCCTATTTTCCAACAATAAATTCACTGAAATCAACCCAGAAATCGTAGCATCGACCCTTGTTGCTCGTGATCCCCCATCCAGATCTGAAAAGAGAAACAAATTTCTAATTATCGTCCAGTTGATTGGCGAAGGTCGAGGCTTGCGTTGTGAGGGATGACAAATTGCGTTAGGTAGAGAGATCCAGAAGACCGCACAGAGGGGGAGAGAAAGAGAAGCGGCGCTGCACAGAGAAGGAGAGAAAGAGAAGAGAAGCAGATCTATTTTTACCTTTTTTTCTTTATTATTTTATATTTAAATTTCATCCGGGTAGAGTAGAGATCCGTCTAACGTAAGAGATCCGTTAGACGGTCTCACATAAGTGCCATTTCCATTTTATAATTCCATTTTAATTTTAATGTTTACTATAATCCCATTTTATGGTATGTATTTATTGCGAAAAGTACATTGTTTCCTTAGATCGACTACAGAGGATTCACGATTTCTTTGGTTGCAATATGGTTCCAAAATATATAAAAACTACATAGATAGAATTGGATTTTTCTACTGCCAATACAGTGACATGACATGCATAAATTGATATATATATATATATATATATATATATATATATATAATTAGATGTCGGCATGATTGGAGGCACAAAAGGATTGGAGCTGGGGATTAGTGTAAGATCCTCGAATTAGAGCCGTTGCTATGAATCTGTAAGCAGCTTCCGTCAAATGCAAACCATCCCAACTAACGTATTGGAAGGGATCCTTACACACCGTAGTTCCTTCTTCCCCACACATTAATGTTGAGTTTACGTTGTATGGCCCTCCACCACCACAACAAGCTGTAAGAGCTCCTCCACCAAATCCTGCAATTAACCAACCAATCCAAAATTAAATTTATATATCATCATGATTCATGAATATATAGCTATACCTACCATATTTCTGTGGGAATCTATAAAAATTCATTGCAGAATTGTAGTAGTCGGCGTAGATTATGTTGATCTTGGGGTTTTGATTCCGAATGCGGTGGAGTTCTTGTTGAAGCAGTGTGTTGTGGTGTTGGGAAAATCTGTTCAGCCAATTCAAGCAACCAGTTTGTGGGTCGTAATCTTTTTCATTCGAGCTTTTGAATGTTGTAAGATAAGATGCAGAACATCCAATGGGTAAGTTCCCTGGAACCATCAGGGTCACAGCTCCAAGTTTAATTAATTCCTGCATGCATGCATGCATATATAATTATATATTGGATATTAATTAGATATCGGTACGTACGTAAACAAATTAATTAATTATCATCTATATATATTCAGTCAAATTAAATATGTACGTACAGTTAGTAATAATTAAATTAGTTAATTAGTCATATATAGCAAATTAAATGTATGCATGCATGGCACCTACTTCGATCGTTGAACTAATCGCTTTGATGACTTCGGGAACGAATGTTTTCACCAATTCCACGCTCTTCCCCGCCATAAATGGATGGTTATAATCATTGCCACCTATTTCTCCTACTAGTACCAGCGAGGTCGCAACAAAATTCTCGCAATCTGGATATATATATATATATATATATAAGAAAACTTGTGGGTCAACGAATAAGATCAAAAGTTGGTGAACCTCAAAACACAAAACAATACAAAAACTCAGCATCAAGACTGGGCCGCTAACATACCAGTCTACAACCCCTCACCAACTAAGATATTAGTCGAATCTTAATTAATACATTTTAATGAAATAATAATTTAAAATTTCTATCAATATAAACAATTAATTCTCAAAGAACAAATTATATATTTAGTAAAACCTCTATACAATAACATCATCAGAATCAAATAAAAATATTACTATAGGGAGATTATTCTTAAATATTACTCAATACCACATGTCGTGTATGTGAGTTAAAAAAAATACAAGTTTACCTATAAAATTATAATTTACCAAAAAAAAAACTAATATACATTATACGACGCTTGGAAATATATCCCTTCATATTTTTAAAACATGAATTTAAAAGATATACATAAGAATCATATTTTTTTAGAAAAAATTGTACGTACAACATGCATGTACATTGTGCATGTATATATTAGATTTAGAAGATTCATTTATGTACTGCGAACACCCATGTTAAAAGATGCAATATTAACCCAAAAAATTAAGTTATTGTTACAGGCAACTTTAGATAAGTATTTCATATCATCTTAAGTATTTCATGTAATATATTTAGTTAAATAATTCTAGATATATTTTATATAGATACATAAAAATATTTTAAATTTAATGTCATTTAATTACTATATAGAGGTAAATTTGTTAAGGATGGTTCTAAAAAAATATGGAATATTATAAGATAGAGTTTATTCTTATTTATAAGTGGCCCGAGTTGGGACTATAATTTTTTATTACTGTAAATAGGTTATTCTTATATATATATATATATATATATAGAGCCAAAATTTATTTTAGCCACTTAACATTATTGAAAATTTATTTTGGCCACAAACTTTATAAAACTTTATTTTAGCCACTTGGGGCTTTAAATGCCAACAATGCCCTTAATGAATTTTAAAAAATAACACAAAAGATAAAAAAAATAAAAATACCAAACAGATAGTCTTCTCCAACACCTCTTCTCCGATCATCTTCTCCAGCTGCACCTCGCCGTTTTCTCTTTCACCTTGTCGCCGGAAAGAAGTAAGAACCCACCATTGACGACATTAAATACCTATGCATTAACATTGATACTCCCAAACCCACAATCAGCAGCATCATGTTCTCCATCTCGTCTCAGGCATCGTCTTCACAGTGAATCTTTGACACTATGCCAAAAAATGGAGGTTCTTGAATGCTCGAGTGCTCGACAAGTTCAAGCAATCGAGTATTAGTTCGAGCAATCGAGTATTAATGGTACAGATGATGAGTGCACGCAAGTACTCAAATGCTCGACTAGTTCGAGCAGTATTAATGGGGTTGATGATGAGCGAATGCAAGTACTCGAATGCTCAACTCGAGCATTCGAGTACTGGAGTCTTTCGTGGCTTGCAAGTTCCAGCCTTGCCTTCAACCACCCGACGATGAATACTCGAACTAGTCAAGCACTCAAGCATTCGAGTGCTTAAGCTTCGCTCATCTCCTACTCTATTATTGTTCGAGCACTCGAATGCTCGAACTAGTCAAGCACTCGAGCATTCAAACATCCTCCATTTTTTCTGGTAGGGTGAAGATTTGAGAAGATGGGTGAGAGTTGGAGAAGAGAAGTGCTTGAGCTCAACTTGAGGTGCTCGAGCTTGACTATTGTAGGTGACGGTTTAGGAATGGACTGCTGCGTCTGTTGTTGCAGGTAAGGAGTAGGTGCGACGTTGCCGGCGGTCCTGGGGTTGCTGGTTCAGTTGAGAGAGATGAGGAGGGAGGGAAGGAAAGAGAGGGGTGGCGCCATGGCGGTCCTGGGTTGTTGGTTCAGTTGAGAGAGAACAAGGAATGGGAAGGAATTAAGGGGAGTGGAGGGACTGCTGCAAGTGGATGGCGGCGACGGCGGATAGAAATTGGGAATTTGGGAAAGAGAGAAGATGCATATTCCTTTTTCTTTTTTTTCTTTTTTATAATGTGTTTTTTTTATTAATTTCATTAAGGGTATACATGTAAATTCATTACAAAAGTGGCTAAAATAAGGTTTTAAAAAATTTGTGGCCAAAAAAAGTTTTTCAATAAGTGAATCGGCTACTTTCAGATATTAACCCATATATATATATATATATATATAGAGGTGGGTTAAAGTGTATACTACCCCCCTATGTAGGAAATAGGAACAAACTGCAACCATAGATAGAGTCTAAATCAATGGTCCAGATTCAATTTCATTTCTAGGGACCAAATAGCAATATATATAATATTAATTTACAATAATATATGTGAAAGGGTAAAAAGGGGTTGAGGTAAAAATACCAAAAATCACGCCCCCTAATTTACGCTCACGACCGAATCAGCGATAGATTTGGAGAGATTTCATTTGCATCCAAAACAAACTAGGTTTTAGCTTTAGAATTCTCTATTGAGGCGTGAAAAATTCTCCAAAGCCGGCTATCGAACTCTGCAACTGCGTCGGAGGTATTCTACTACACATCGAAAGCCGATTACAACAGCAGATGAGGAGGAGACGTTCATCAATAAGAACTCCAGGTATTCAAGCATCGTTTTTTTTTTATTTGGTTTGGTTTCTTTGATAATAGATGCGGTTTTTCAAATATGTAGAGTGGTGTACTTCATATTTTAATATTTGTGTGCTTACTAATATTTACATTCTGGGGTTTTGCTTTTCTGGATTCTTTTTGTTTTTGGGTTCTGTATATTTACAATTTTTTTTAATGATAGAACTTGAAACTGTAAAAATCTGGGTGAAAGCAATGTTAATAAAAAAATTTGGATGCTAATGGTGTTTGATTTTGTATTTTTTTGTTTATTAGCAAATAATTATGACGAAATAGCATATGTTAACATTTCTGTTAGCAAATATGTTTAGCGAACTGCATGCTAGTACTCTTATTATGAAAATATGTTAATTAGCAAATAATATTCTGTATATTTACAATTTTTTTTAATGATAGAACTTGAAACTGTAAAAATCTGGGTGAAAGCAATGTTAATAAAAAAATCTAGATGCTGATGGTGTTTGATTTTGTATTTTTTTATTTATTAGCAAATAATTATGACGAAATAGCATATGTTAACATTTCTGTTAGCAAATATGTTTAGCGAACTGCATGCTAGTACTCTTATTATGAAAATATGTTAATTAGCAAATAATATTCTTTTCAGCATATATGGTGAACAATTTCAGCATAAAATATTATATTGCGATTGGTTGATTTGGGAAGGCTAGATATGATGTATGATTTAATTTTATATATTTAGTTTGCATGACTTGGAATGTTTTTCTAAATTAGCAAATGCTAATGATATAACTAGCATTTAGAATATGGACTAATAGCAAAAGACAGATTATTATAATTTTGTATGATTGTGTTTTGTTTTTGGTTAGTTGTTATTTCTCAAGTTAGCAAATGCTAAAGATATATATAGCATTCAAAATATGGGTTGTTAGCATAATGATATTGTTAGCTAATATCCAAACCAACAAAATATGATAAACTGAATTCAACATTTTTGGCTAACAGGCAGCTGAATAAATCTGTATATGTTAGCTAATTTTTATATTAGCAAATAAATCTGCATATGTTAGCAAATAAATCTGCATATGTTAGCTAATTTTTATATTAGCAAATAAATTTGCAGCTTATGGTGCATATAATTTTGGTGATATTCCAGAAGATGTAGCAGGTGCAGATCAACATGCGAATGGTCCTCCGTTAAATGAAGCTCATGATGTGGGTAACATTCGCAATGAAGGGGTAGAAGAAGACAATTAGCAAACAATCTGGTCTTCATTAGCAAATAAATGTGTCTTGTTAGCAAATAAATCTACATATGTTAGCTAATTTTTATGTTAGCAAATAAATCTGCATATGTTAGCAATTATCTGCAGCTTATGGTGCAGATAATCTTGGAGATATTCCAGAAGATGTAGCAGGTGCAGATCAACATGCGAATGGTCTTCCGTTAAAATACAAAATATATTTTGTTTTATATGTTGACAAATTATTTTACTGTAACTAGCAAATATATGTGTGTAGTAAACATCTATAAAGCAGTTAATTTTGGCATTTGTAATACATATGTTATGGTGATTAGTGATTTTTTTGTTTGTGAGCAAATTATTTGCCCATAATTAGCAAACATATGTGTTGTAAATAGCAAAATATTTAACTGATAATACGCATGTGAGAACTCATTAATGAAGTCCAAGTTCACATCCATCATCATACTAAAAAACTATTAAATACACTTGTATGCTATTTCAAATTGGAATTAAAATATAAGATGTCAACTGTAATCAAATTCACAAATCAAGAAAATACATGTCAAATTATCATCATTATCTATCAAATAGTAAAAAAAAAACGACGAACAAGCCTCCCTCTTCAAAAACATCTTATTCAATACAGTTTGAGCATCACAGTTAACAAAACTTATATAAATCATACAAATTAAAAATCATCAACGTACATGAACTACGTGTAGGTTCTGAATTAGCAAACAATGATAAACTAGTTAGCAAATCATATATAATTAGAGAGATTTTAACAACAATAATGAAGGAGTTGGATAGTTAATTAGACAAGGATTGATGAAGTAGTTTTTGTTCGTGGTAGTAAAAAAATTGCTAGTTATAGCTGAACAATTTGCTAACATATACACAAAACTTCGCTAATCTGAATAAGTCATTTGTTATTTGACAATTAAAGTTAAACTCTTACATTAAAGTTCTGAATTAGCAAATCCCATTTCATTAGTTAGCAAATAATAATATTGCGGATAGCAAAAGTCTGACAATAATGAATAAAGCGCTTCATCCTCCCATGCCTAATAAACAAAACCAACGTTTTTAATCTTTAATCCGAAACGCATTTATTGGTTAGTTGACTCATTATGGGAATAATCTTGTTGCATTAAAATTGGAAAAAACCGTCCAAATAATTAAAAGCCCCCATAATTGAAAATAAAGGATTATGATAAATTCCTAAAATCGTGGGATTGGATATGGACATAAAAATGTCAATTACAAGTATAACCCTTCACTAATTAAGTTAATGAAAAATTGCAATCTAATCCTTCCTAATAAGAACGAATCTTGACCCTTAAAAAAATCAAATCCTATGGCTAATATTCATTCCTATTTCCCACACAGAGTTTGTGTTCCTATTTGAACTCTGATCTATATATATATATATATATAATATGTGGGGAATGGTTCATTTGTTAACAATAGGCATATGTGTAATTTGTGGACTAATGATAGTCATTAGTTAGAATGGGTTGAAATTTCCTGTTAAACTTCCTTATGTTTAACTCTGTGTTTCATTATCAAATTTATGTTTTTAATAATATTTATTATAAAATAAAAATCAATTATAACATAAATAATAATAATAATAATAATAATAATAATAATAATAATAATAATAATAATAATAATAATAATAATAATAATAATAATAATAATAATCAACATATAGCAACAAAAAAATGAATTAAAAAATTATAAAACATAATTTTTAAAAAATAAACCATAGTAATGAATTATTAATTAGAAATCGAAAATTAAATATTAAAAAATAATTATAAACACTAATTGGGTGGGGTGAACCCTAAAAAAATTATAAACTGAAACTAAATCACAGAAAAAAAAAATGAAGAACGAAAGAAAAACTTATAATTTGAAAGTGTAACACGGAGTGTAATATAGAGAGTGTAACAGAAAATTCCAATCACATTAGAATTGTTAGATGGAGGGGGTTAAGATTGATTTCATTATTAATTATGTTTCTATTTATTTTAATTAGAAAAGAGCATATCTTTGTCAAATTCAAAGATTGGCAAATCATAGTGGATCATTTAAACCCATGATTTACGTGAACTTTAATTAGGCAATAATGCAACAGTGACCTTCTATCATATTCTTTTTTTTTTTACAGGCAACTTCGATCATTTTTATTTTATGAGATTTCCCCCTATTTTCGTCCACCATATTATTATTTCAGTATTTCAATACATAGTGTGCATCATCCAATAGTCATTTCAATGGCCGACACACCAAATCAAGAAAAACAGAATGAAAATCAAGGTTCGGTTGCAATTTTCAGTATTATGTTTTTTGTGTTTGGAAAAAACTATATCTTCATTCTTAATTATTGAGAATCGGTCTGTGTATATTATACCTTTTTCAAAAGAAATTAAAGAAAAGGAAAAAAGCATATATTATATATATGGATCTCCTTACTCGCAGCAGGTTGCTGGCAGAATGTGGGCAAGAATTTATGCTTAAACCAACTCAACTCAGCCGCCAACGACACAGTCCTTTGAGGAATTTGAACCCCATGCAACGCAAAAAAGGAATCCGGCAGCGCCGTCGATCCGGCCACCGCGAAATTCACACCTCCGTCAAAGCCTCCGCTGCTCAGATTCTTCCCGCCATAAAAGGGGGGCACCAGTGGAAGTCCATAAGCTTCAGCTGCACACAAAGTTCAATTAATTAACAATATACATAATATATATCATATATGAACTGTATTTTTTTGTGTATACGAACCGAGGAAATCGATGATGAGGCGGCCGTCTGAGAATCTCCCCGTCGGAAGGTGAAAATAAGTTTCACCGTATGGCGGCGGCGGACTGTCGGGCGGAGAGAGGTGAAGGAGGTTTCCGGTGTCGGCTAAGGAATCGCCGAAGCTAATTATGGATTTGAAGCATGCAGAAGAAGCTTGTTTGCTTCGTACAAGTAAAACTATCAAAATAAAGCATGTAAAAATAGTTGTGGCTGAAGAAGAAGAAGCAGCAGCAGCCGCCATCGGAAAGAGAGAGGTAGGTATGTTAATTTAGGGCTAGGACGTCGCCGTAGTGGTGGTGCATGAGTTCGAGAGCTTTATATAAGGAAAATGGGGAGATGAAGGACGAGGTTTGGTGGATAATTGTATTCACTGATTTAGTCATGCCAATTGTTTGAAGACGTGTAAATTTCATGTTGCACTTTCTCGTGTTTCATTATCAAATTTATGATTTTAATAATATTTATTATAAAATAAAAGGTAATTATAACATAAATAATCATAGTTAACATCTATCGACAACAAAAAAATTGAATTAAATAATTACAAAACATAATTTTGAAAATTAAAAATCAGTCATAATAAGAAATTATTAATTGAAAAGTGAAAATCAAATATTAAAAAGTAATTATAAACCTTAATTGGGTGAGGTGAACTCTAAACACAATTATAAAATTAAACTAAATTACAAAAAAAAAATTAAAGAAAAAAACTCCTAATTTTTCTAGTCCACATTTTATATCTCATTATTGTGTCCCACTATCAAATTCAATATTTTAAAAATATTTATTAAAAAAATAAAATTTATTATAGTATAACCAATCACAATTAACATTTATTGTTAAAAATTGAAATTTTAAAAAATAATATACCCTAATTTTGGAATAATGAACTATATTAATCAATTATATTAACTAAAACATAAAATAATTATTAAAAAGTTAAATATAAATCATAATTGGGTGAATTGTAAAATTAAACTAAATCAAAGTAAATTGAGATTGAAAAAAAAATCAATGAAATCAATCTAATAAAAATCAAAATAGGACACCATATGAAATAGAAAAAGTGTGATAGATAATTTCAATTGGTAATACAGAGAGTACAATGTGAAATTCATGCATGTTTGAAGCCGTAGTGGAAGAAAAACGTCAATTACTATTTTTGTATCTTTCTTAATTTTTAATTTTATTTTCTAGGTAAGAAATACTATATATATATATATATATTAAATATATCATTTGTGAATCCTTTTAGATTAAAGCATCGATAAAATTAAATAAGAATTGATATACATAATGACGGATTCATAAATATTTTTCAGGAGTGAATTGTCGGTAACATAGAGACTCTTACTTTATCTTTTCGAGTTTGCTTGCACGAGAGAAAAAATAGTAAAATTTGAGGAGATACTTCTCAACATATTTTATGAGTGTTACGAAATAATATTGTTTTAATAACACACTATAATTTTTTTCTTATTATTTTCCAGATTTTTTTTCTTATTATTACCCAAAGTTGATGACTTTGTTGTACTTAGTTCTTCTTTAGATTTCTTCATCCTGATATATAGTCCAAATTCAAAACTCTAAATTTTCCACTTTGATTATAATCAATAATTTAATATTTAACAAACAACCAATATAAGAATACCAAGCAAATAACATAAATATTGAGCAAAATATAAATGAAAATTTAGTTGCAAGTATATATTATTATTATTTTTTAAATCAAAAATCAAAATATATGGTGAAATTAATTTAGGCGAACTTTAAATTTTAGAAGTGTACTTCAAGCTTTTTATTTTTTAAACCACGTGAACTTTTTCCCCCTTAAAATATCTGAGAAGAAAAATGCATTTTCAAAAAAAAAAAAAAAAGGTGAGAAGAGAGATATTTTTTCATTTAATGATATTCTTTGGGTTCCCCTTGATAAATGTGGGATGAGTAGCTAGAATGAGAGAGAAATTTAATTTTATTTTATTTTTCAATAAGTGGGATGAGAGGGAAAAACTTTAATATTTAATTGCGGTTCCACCAACTTTTTTTTTTCACAAACCCATGCACCATCTCCAAACAAACTCTACCCTAGCTAAATTCTGCCCGTGCGCAACGGAGGTCAGCAGCCATCTTCCCTCCCTCCAGCGTCCTATTGTATAAAAAAATAAATTCCGGCGAGGGGAACTTGATCATTCTTGAATCCACCACTGATTATATATACACGTAATAAATCATCATCTATACATTTAATTATAAATTTAGGATTAATATATCAAATGAATGTTGAAAAATTGGATGTAATAAATTGAGTTGTGACTCATTTTATCCGATTTTTGGTGACCGGATTATTTAATTTTGGAGGAATTAAATAGCGTATGATTGTTCTATATTTGTAGTAGATAATCGTAGTATTTTTATTTTCTCAAATCCGATTTCAGTGAGTGGGAAATTAATGGTTGAAATCGGTCACACGATTGGACATTTATGATGTGTGGGAAAATGTGTTTAAGGCACATTTAATAATCCCACATTGATTTCTTAACCTAGTTAAGAAGTGTATTAACACTTAAGTGTAATATCTAAAGTGCACAAGGATATGGGCCATGAGCCCACATGCGCACACACGCGTGCACCCGCCTGTGCCCGTCTCGTCCTCCTGCAAACATTGTACTCAACAATTTCCTTTGAAATTTGTTTCAATTCAGCTTGCTCACAAAAAAATACTAAATCAACAACAGAAAAGCACGGTAATTGTATTCAACAATTGCAAGACAAATACTAAATCAACAATTACCAAGCTGAGAAACCGAAGACACTACAATAAAACATAGAAATGGCGATGGAATGGCAACGGGACTGTCCGTCGCCACAATGGGCGATGGGTGTATTCCGTCACCTTGTGTTTTTTTTTTATTTTTTAATTTTTAATTATGGGAAAATAAGGCGACGGAATATTTTCGTCGCCTTATTTTATTTTTAATTTTTTTATTCCCGAATAATAAGGCGACAGACAGGTTCCCTCGCCTTATTTTTTTTATTAATACCAGACGACGGAATGTTCCGTCGCTAAGTCCGTCGCCCGGTTCTATAATAATCAGAAATTCACCCTTCTTCCCCATTTTCCACAAATTCTCCCAACCCTAATTAACCCCCTTCCCCCTCCCATTCTCCCTGCCGTGAACCCTGTCGTGCCGGCGTCGAGCAACCCCCGCTGCCCTCTCCCTCTCCCTCCCTCTCTCTCTCTCTCGCTGTGACTTTGAGCCACCGGGAGCCACCGACGAGGAGCCCGCCGCCGTGCCCTTGATGTAACCCGAACAATGAATCCAAGGCACGAGATTTATGCACGCAGAAGACTCAAGAATCGAACTACGTCAGCTAGAACAAATGATACAATCCGACTCGAATTAAAAAGATAACTTACTAGAAACTCAAACAACGATTTGAACGATGATGAGGACTCGATGATAACACTTGGAACACTCGAAGGATGGCTGGAATTCGGCGGTGGTGGCGGCGGAAGTTGGCGGTGATGAGGGTGAGGGCGGCGGCGGATGTTTGTTGTGGATTGGATAGATTCGACGAACCCGTGTTGATAACTCGAACCCGTATGTCTAACTCCTCCGGATAGCAATTCTCCCAAGTACTCGATTGTACCCTGAAGAACTTGATTAAGACTATTGAATTGCTAAATCAATAGAATTGTTTGAGGATATTTTCGATCAACAAAAGATCTAGGAGACAAAGGAGAAATAACTTCTTGAATTCTTGCAATTGTCTAACTTTTGAATGTCACATGGTACTCCTATTTATAGGAGACATATGGATCGAAAATCTAACCTAAATAACTAGATAAGAATCGAAAATACTAGTACTAATCTAACTAGGATTGTTTCCTTATCCAAAATTTGTTTTTAAGGAAAGAATCAAAAGATACCAAAAATAAGATAAGAAAAATCTATCTAAATCTAACTAGATAAGGATAAATCCCAAAGTGTATTTGGGCTTGTAATCTCGCCATCTTGGACTTAAAATACTCAACCATGGGCTGCAATTAATTAGATTAATTTGTGGCCCATGTCCTTGCCACCTTTGCATGAAAAACAGCATCTCCCGATTTCCCATGCAAACGTGTATAACTTTTCATGCACACGTTCAAATGGCGTCATTCTTCTTCTCACGTCTTCATGCTTTCTTCTTCATCATCAATGGATAGCATGGTAATCAATCTCGAGCTGCTCGTCACTTCATCTTCATGCAATTCGAATTTGCGCCTTATTAAAGCTTGTAGATAAGCTTGTAACTTCTTAGCTCGCAAACGCGTCATAGGACCTTTAAACTGCAGCTCCGGATCATCTTGTTCTTTGTCTTGCTCGATCTCATCATTCTTCCCTGCTGAAAAGAATTCATCCTCGAATCGGGGGACTCATCTTCTTCTAACTCATCATCTGCAGAAAATGGAGATAATTCGGCAACATTGAATATAGATGAACACTTATACTCACCGGGTAAATCAATGCGATATGCATTGTCATTGACTCGACTCAACACGGTGAACGGTCCATCTCCTCTTGGCATAAGTTTCGACTTTCTCAGGTTAGGAAACCGTCCAGGACTCAGATGAATCCAAACGCAATCTCCGGGCTGGAAAATCACTTGCTTGCGCCGTTTATTCTTTTGAACAGCATTGCGTGCGCCAACGGCTTCAATACACGCACGTACTTTCTCATGCATCTCCTATACTTGTTTGGCTTTTCTTGTACCTTTAACACTTGTTAGATGCTCAATAGGTAAAGGCAAAAGATCATTTGGCGTTAGCAGATTAAAACCATAAACAACTTCAAACGGAGACATATTGGTAGATGAATGCACAACACAATTATAAGCAAATTCAGCATATGGCAAACAATCTTCCCATGATTTCAAGTTGTTTTTAACAAAAGAACGCAGCAAAGTACCTAAAGTGCGATTAACTACTTCAGTTTGTCCATCATTTTGCGGATGACATGCAGTAGAAAATAACAACTTGGTACCTAGCTTACCCCATAGTACACGCCAGAAATGTGCTAAAAACTTAGAATCCCTATCACTAACAATAGTTCTAGGTATTCTATGTAAACGCACAACATGTATAAAGAACAGATTGGCAATGTTTACAGCATCATCGGTTTTCCTACATGCAATGAAATGAGACATCTTGGAAAACCTATCAACTACAACGAAGATGGAATCTCGACCAGACCTAGACCGTGGTAAACCAAGTATGAAATCCATAGATAAATCAATCCACGGGAAAGACGGGGCTAGTAGAGGGGTGTATAAATTGAATGGGTGTGATGTAGATTTCAACTTCCTACATGTAATGCATCTACTACACACATTCTCAACATCATGCTTCATACAAGGCCAAAAGAAATGTTCATGCATCAAGTTTAACATTTTAGACACACCAAAGTGACCCATTAAACCTCCCGCATACGATTCTAGAACTAACAACTCACGCATAGAAGACTTAGGAATACATAATTGTGAACCCTTGAACAAGAAACCCTCATGCACGAAATAACCATCATAAGCACAAGATTTTGAACAACATTCAGCATATATGGGTACGAAAAACTCATCACGTTCATATAACTCCTTAATTACATCAAATCCCAACATCTTAGCATGCATAAGGTTCAAGAGAACATACCTTCTTGACAATGCATCAACTACCACGTTTTTGGCGCCCTTTTTGTACTTGATGACATACGGAAAGGACTCGATAAACTCTACCCATCGTGCATGTTGTTTGTTCAGATTTTGTTGGTCCTTCAAGTGCTTCAAACTCTCATGATCCGTATAAATCACGAACTCTTTAGGCCACAAGTAGTGCTGCCACGTCTCTAAAGCTCTCTTGAGTGCGTACATCTATTTGTCATAGGTGGAATAACGAAAGACTGCATCATGGAGCTTTTCACTGAAATAGGCGACTGGATGTCATTCCTGCATCAAAACAACACCAATCCCTTTGCCCGAGGCATCACATTCAATCTCAAAAGTTTTATTAAAGTCCAAAATAGCAAGAACAGACGCATTACATAAACATGTTTTCAAAGTGTTAAACGCATGCTCTTGAACAGGACCTCATTCAAAGTTTCAATCTTTCTTGCTTAACTCAGTAAGCGGCACAACTATGCTGGAAAAATCGCGCACAAAGCGATGATAAAAGCTAGTAAGGCCATGGAAAGATCGTACATCACTCGCAGACTTAGGAGTGGGCCATTCCTCAATCGCCTTGATTTTGGAACGGTCTACTTCTATACCACGTTCACTCACAACGAAGCCTAGAAAAATGACTTCACTCATGCAAAAGGAACACTTAGACAGATTACCATATAGTTTCGAATCCCTAAGAATCTCGAATACATGTCTAAGGTGCTGCATATGTGTGTGTATTGTGTCGCTATAAATCAGAATGTTATCAAAATACACAACAACATAGTTTCCAATCACTTCACGCAAAACATGATTCATCAGACGCATAAATATGCTTGGTGCATTAGTGAGACCAAAAGGCATAACAAGCCATTCATATAAACCATGCTTTATTTTAAATGCAGTTTTCCATTCATCACCTTCTTGCATACGTACTTGAAAATAACCAGAACGCAAATTAATTTTAGAAAAGACACGCGAACCAGAAAACTCATCAAGCATGTCATCTAATCTAGGGATGGGAAAATGATACTTTACCGTGATTTTGTTAATTGCACGGCAATCCATGCACATACGCCATTCGTTGTTCTTCTTTGGCACTAGAATCACTGGGACGGCGCACGGGCTCAAACTTTCACAGATTTTCTTCTTCTCCAACAGCTCTTTGACTTGCCTATCTATCTCCTTAGTCTCATCGGGAGACGTCCTATAGGCTGGTCGGTTGGGTAGTACAACTCCGGGGATGAAATCGATCTGATGCTCGATTCCTCGCACTAGTGGAATCCTCCGGGTATCTCCTCAGGAAAAACATCCTTGAACTCGTCAAGTAAAGGCTGCACATCACTAGGCAAACAATCATTAGTAGTACTGCTCTTAAATGTGAGTAGGATAAGAGGCATACCTGCTTTGACGGCTTTCTAAACTCCTTTCACTGAAATAAACAAGCTCTTCATGTGAGGCTTGTTTGAACTCGATTCATTCTTCTTTTCCATAGCTAAGGAGTCCGAATGAGGTTGTTTGGAAGAGGTAGGGGTGACGGCAAGGGGCTGTCCGGGGGTTAGGTTCTTGGCCTTGGCCTTTGGGACCCGTTTTGCGGCTGCTTGCTTCGCCTTTTCCTCTTTGAACCTCTCTTGCATGCGTTGCTGATCCATAGCAACGTCTTTAGGTGATAATGGCCTTAGGGTGCTGGTTCAGCCATCAATGTCAATGGTGTAGGTGTTCAAACGTCCGTCATGGACAACACGTCGATCATACTGCCAAGGTCTGCCTAACAACAAGTGTGCCGCATCCATAGGGATAACGTCACACAAGACAGTGTCCGAAAACTTATTGATTGAGAATGAGACACTTACCTGGTGAACCACGCGTATCTCGCATCTATCTGTAAGCCACTACAATCTGTAAGGCTTTACATGTTGTTGAACTGGTAGACCAAGCTTTTCCACTGCGTATTGACTGATAGCATTGATCACACTTCCACTGTCAATAATCATAGAACACGTGTGACCTTTGATCACTGCATGGGTGTAGAAGATGTTCTCCCGTTGGTGTTCTTGTTCTTCTTCTCGAATGATGCTCAAACTCCGGATTGTGACCAAACTGACTTGTTGAGCTTCCGGATAGACCACTGCATGGGGTGCATCATTCTCGATCTCCTCTTCAAGTGTGGCATCGCCCACGGGCTCCTTTTCATCCTCACTGGCTTATTCGACTTCATTTGACTCTGTTAAGTATAGAACTCGCCGGTTCGGACATTGAGCTTGGAAATGGCCCCAACCTTGACATTTGTGACACTGAATGTCACGGGCTCGATTAGGGGCTGCATTAGGGGGTGTTTCTCCTTAATTGGGCTGAGTAGGGTTCGGCCGAGGCTGAGTAGGTGGCGTAGACTCGGGTCTACGGCTAGACTGCGGTGTAGAATGGTCAAAACGCCGTTCGGGTGGTCCGAGTTGACCTCGGGGTCATGCGGACTCAGTAGAAGGGGTAGAAAGTGATGTGGAAGGCGTACCTTTATTCCATGAAGGACGTCTAGGGGCTGTATTGAAATGGGATCGACGACGCCCCTCTCTAAGTTGCTTTTCCACGATCGATGCGTACTGCACCATTCTTTCTACACTGATGAAGTCTCTGAGCTCGACTTCACATGCAATATCAGGATTCATACCTTCAATGTACCGAATGATGGTAGCATTTAACGTCTCCTGCTTCCCGACTCTGTTCAAAACCGTCTCTAACTCCTTGTGGTACACTTCAATCGATCTGGTACCTTGTTTGATCCGATTGAGCTTCTTCTCAAGCTCTCTCGCATAGTGAATGGGAATGAAACGCCCACGCATGAATCCCTTCATTTCTTCCCAAGTGTCGATTGGTGGATTGTGATTTTTGCGCCTTCTTTCTTGTTGCATTTTCCACCATAAGGCTGCATAACCTCTAAACTCTAAACATGCTAGCTGCACCTTTTTGTGTTCTGAGAAGTTGCAGCATGCAAAGATCTTCTCTACCTTACGTTTCCAATCTAAGTATACATCGGGATCGTGAAGGCCTTCAAACTCGGGTATGCTCGTCTTGATATTGTTGAGCCTACCATCTTCATAATCATCATGGTGTGGACGCCTATGAGGACCTCGGGGTTGCTCTTGGCGATTTCTTCGCCCTTGTGGTGTGTAATCAGCTTCATAACCACTTCCTGCATAGGAATCGTACCCGTAATCATAGTCTTCTTCAAATGCAGGCTCAGGGGGCGGCCTTTGAACATTCCTCTGCTGTTGGCGTCGGCCAATGTGCTCCACTTGAGGCTCGGATCGCCTCTCTGTACCATTTTGAGGCTCAGGTTGCCTTGCTTCTAGGGATGTCAATTTTACCCGCGGGTAAACGGGTTATAGGGTAGGGTACTGCCCGTAGATTCGGGTAACGGATAGGGTACTGCCCGTACCCGCTAATTTTTGCTAGGGTAAGGGTAGGGTATGGGATTAAAGTTTTACCCAATTACTCACCCGATTACCCTAACATATTAAAAATATATATATGTAATTGTATATATTTTTTTATAAAATTTTTACTTTTAATTTTTAATAATTTGATGAAACAGAATATACCAAACCTTCTGCAATACATTCCAAAATGAGCTTTTCTCTTCCAATATTTTCAGACGAGCTTGCATATCATATTTCTCATATTTGTTGTTCATGGGCATTTAATTTTTGAAATGCAGCAGATTGTTTTTGAGGCAAAAGTGCATTTGAAGAACTTATTTAATGCAATAGATCATGTGAAATAGTCTTTATATCGCACATAAGTTTTCTTTCTCTAAAAAATCAGTAACTAAAATAAGTAAAATAAGTAAATAACTAAAAGAACTCGTGTATTAATTTTTTTTCATGTTTTTTAGATTTTTTATTGTGATATATTAATATTATTAAATAAATCTAAACGGGTAACCCGTTTTACCCGCGGGTACCCGATTACCCGTAGGGTAATACCCGTACCCTATCCGTTATAAAAAATAGGGTAATAGGGTAGGGTATGGATAGGGCATTTTATATTAAGGTAGGATATGGGGAAGGCATACCCGCACCCTACCCTACCCATTGACATCCCTACTTGCTGCATTGATTTGAGGCTCAGCTTGCCTCTCTGTGTTGTCTTGAGGCTCGGGTTGCCTCTCAGGCTCTTCTTGGACCGTTTGGGACGCGGTCGACTGGGTTCTGAGCCTTGCAAGCTCCTCTTGCAATTCAGCTACTTGGTTGCCAAGTTCGTCTTTAAGTAGATGATTCTGTCGCTCAAAATGCTTGACAAGCGCGTCATATTGGTACTTGGTATCCTATTGTGGTTCGGACGAGTAAGACTGCTCGTCTGGTGTATTTGGTGATCTAGGCTCCTTAGGAGGTGGAGTAGACGCCTCTTTGTTGGTACCTTTCTTCATTGTACCTGCAAAACGAACAAACGTGAAGAAAAAGTGGAATAGGACCTCACAATTCCTTATAAGCTCTCGTGTATGTCACTCTTGATTTTTCCACTCGTGTTTATCTCTCAAATTGATGTAGTTCACGTGTGGAGTGAAAATATGGGGGTGGGTTGATCGAAAATTTCAGCAGCTTCTCTTGACTAACTCCACTAGGTCTTCTTCAAGCTCCAACGGATAGAATCAAGCCGGAAGGTTGTTAAGAGTAGAAGTAGGCGTGTGAGATGAGTAATTTAGCTAGATGGTGTATGTGGACCACGGGTGTATGGTGTACGGGTGTATGGACTATATGGTGTAGAAGGTGAACCGGGTGTAGGTAGGGAAGAGATGAAAATTTTGAATCCTACAAGGTGTTAGGATCGAAATTATGGGTGGATAAGGGTGGAGGATCTTGATTAGATATAGATGAGGATGGAAAGAATCTAAACAAGGAAAGAAATCTAGTAGATATGGTAGATGACTTTTGGATGTGTTTAACCAAGTATGAACACAATCTAAAATCCCTAAAATATCTATCTAGTATGGAAACAAATCTAAAAACAAGGAATTAAAATCGAAAATTAAAGAAACAATCTGAAATTTTTTTTATCGGCGACTTTTTTTTGACTTTTTTTTCAATGAATAACAATCGATTACAACTCGAAACAAAAATTAAAAGACACGTACGATAGATAAATGACACGTAGATGACACGTCGGATTGAACCACGACCAGCAGAGCTGACGTGGTTCTGATGCCAAATTTATGATGTGACCCGGACAATGAATCCAAGACACGAGATTTACGCACACGGAAGACTAAAAAATCGAACTACGTCAGCTAGAACAAATGATACAATCTGACTCGAATTAAAACGATAGCTTACTAGAAACTCGAACAACGATTTGAAGGATGATGAGGACTCGATGATAACACTTGGAACACTCGGAGGATGGCTGGAATTCGGCAGTGGTGGTGGCAGAAGTCGGCGGTGATGAGAGTGAGGGCGGCGGCGGATGTTTGTTGTGGATTGGATAGATTCGGCGAACCCGTGTTGATAACTCGAACGCGCACGTCTAACTCCTCCGGATAGCAATTCTCCCAAGTACTCGATTGTACCCTGAAGAACTTGATTAAGACTATTGAATTGCTAAATCAATAGAATTGTTTGACAATATTTTCGATCAGCAAAAGATCTAGGAGATAAAGGAGAAATAACTTCTTGAATTCTTGCAATTGTCTAACTTTTGAATGTCACATGGTACTCCTATTTATAGGAGACATATGGATCGAAAATCTAACCTAAATAACTAGATAAGAATCGAAAATACTAGTATTAATCTAACTAGGATTGTTTCCTTATCCAAAATCTGTTTTTAAGGAAAGAATCAAAAGATACCAAAAATAAGATAAAAAAAATCTATCTAAATCTAACTAGATAAGGATAAATCCCAAAGTGGATTTGGGCTTGTAATCTCGCCATCTTGGACTTAAAATACTCGACCATGGGCTGCAATTAATTAGATTAATTCGTGGCCCATGTCCTTGCCACCTTTGCATGAAAAACAGCATCTCCCGATTTCCCATGCAAACGCGTATAACTTTTCATGCACAATGGCGTCATTCTTCTTCTCACGTCTTCATGCTTCCTTCTTCATCATCAATGGATAGCATGGTAATCAATCTCGAGCTGCTCATAACTTCATCTTCATGCAATTCAAATTTGCACCTTATTGAAGCTTGTAGATAAGCTTGTAACTTCTTAGCTCGCGAACGCGTCATAGGACCTTTGAACTGCAGCTTCGGATCATCTTGTTCTTTGCCTTGCTCGATCTCATCATCCCTCCTGCCTATTGCCACCCCCGCCGCCGTCGCCTCCACATGTTGTTGCCGCCGATAAGTTGTAATTTTTAGTTTGTGTGTTTTTTTTTTTTTTGCTTAATTTTTTTTATTTTTCTGAATTATATATCATGTGTTAGAATTTTTTGCTTAATTAATTTGATATTCTCTTTAATATTTGTAAAATTGTAATTAATAGATATAACACCTAATTATTTATTAAATGACTAATTGGTATAAGAGACTCACTTAAATGACTAATTGGTATATTCTAGTTTGAATTTTAGCAATCATGTTTGTGGAATTTATTTAAGCATGTTTGTTGAACTTATTTAAGCATGTTGAACTTATTTAACCATGTTAATTTGTTGAATTTATTTAAGCATGTTAATTTGTTGAATTATTAAAGCATGTTAGTTGAATTTATTAAAGCATGTATATTAGTAGAATTTAATAAAGCATGTGTATTAGTTGAATTTATTAAAGCAATTTAATTAGTAGCATTTAAGAAAGCATGTTAGTTCAATTTAATAAAGCATGTGTATTAGTAGAATTTTTAAAAGCATGTTAGTTGAATTTAATAAAGCATGTTAGTTAAATGGGACGAAGGCCCCTGGATCCCTCTACATTAATTGTACGTAGTTAGAAAATGGGACGAGGACCCCTGGATCCTTCTATTCTAACTGTACATATTTATATTGGGGCGAGGGCCCCCTGGATCCCTCTAGTGTTTGGTATCTGCTAGTTAACTTCAGAACCTAGTTAAGTTACGTCGATGACTTAGTCAAAATATAGGTTTCACGTCGTTATACTGCCGAATTTTTTTCCTAATTAATTTTATAATTTAGGCAAGTATGAATTGAGTCCCTAGTCAAGCTTGGATGTATCAACAGAGTCGCGATGGATCTTATTTGTTAGAATTTGCACAAAAGATCGGAAGTTTTATAGACTTTGCCACTAGCCATCCAGCGTTTTTGGATAGGGAAAATATGAAGTTTGTGAAGAAGTTGAATGGCTTCACAACTTTCTAGAGGATATTCCATGCTGGAAAAAGTCGGTGTCGTCAGTGATGATTCACTGTGATAGCCAAGCGGCTATTGTAAGGGCACGTAACGCTATGTAAAATGGTAAATCTTGACACATATGTCGGAGACATAATACCATGAGACATATGATCTCAAGTGGAGTTATCTCAGTTGACTATGTGAAGTCAGTAGATAATCTAGCGGATTCACTAACTAAAGGGTTAAACCGAGATCAAATGAATAAATTGCTAGAGGGAATAGGTTTAAAATCCACAATCTGAGAATGCTTGTAGTGGTAGCCCAACCATGATGACTAGAGATCCCAAAAACTTGGTTCAATGGGAAAACTAAGCTACAAACGTTCAGTTGGTAGCACTTGGAAGGTTATATCATAACCTTTCCCTCGTGAGCAAACCAAGTGTGCACATGTCACTGTGGTGAGGTGAGGTGGAGTATGGCTAGATACTCGGGAAAAGGAAATCACCTATGTAAGTTAGAAGTGTGGGCCACTTCTAAAGATACTTATGAATTCAAAGAGGTTGTCCATGATCCGAAACGGACACAAATGTGAGAATAGATAATGTTGGAGATATTGTTGTGTCAATCCTATTGTCTTGGTATACACTAAGGATGAATAGTTCAAGGCATCACACCACTAATCAGCCGGTATACCCAATAGTGTTGAAAGATGGAAGGTTTAAAGTCACAAGCTATCTATCATGTTGCAGCTATGTCTCTTGAGGACTGGGTTGCTTGTCTGCATTCATGCATGCACTATTTCCACTCATGTGAGGGTTTGTTGGAAAATTGAAAGTAATAAATTGAGTCGTGACTCATTTTATTCGATTTTTGGTGACCGTGTAATTTTGAAGGAATTAAACATTGTACGATTGTTCTATATTTATAGTAGATAATCGTAGTATTTTTATTTTCTCAAATCCGATTTTCGGTGAGTGAGAAATTAATAGTTGAAATCGATCACACGATTGGGCATTTATGGTGTGTGAGAAAATGTGCTTAAGGCACATTTAATGATCTCACATTGATTTCTTAACCTAGTTAAGAAGTGTATTTAAGTGTATTAACACTTAAGTGTAATATCTAAAGTGCACAAGGATGTAGGCCACACTACCACAAAAACGCTCATACTCTACATAATCAAGACTACGGTTCTTCAAAAATACCATAGTAAAGTACTCAATCACTACAATTTTTTTGAGTCCCGTAGAGTATGAGCATTTTTTTTCTCATGACTATGGTAACATAGGTTTCTGTAGAGTATAAGCGTCGATTTTCTCCTTATTACTACGGTGAAATAAAAATTGTAGTCTATTAGCATGTGTCAATTGGTAAGACAACGGAGTAGATATTATCCGTAGAGATTTCAACATATCACAATGTCTACGGTCTTGACACATAACTGTAGTAATAATATTTATAAATAAGAAAAATAAATAAAATATAAAATTTAAATACCATATCTACGGTTTTATTAAATTTGTAGTAATAATGTATTTTTAAAAATAAAAATAAAATCAAATTAAAACTTAAAAATTTGGGTAAATATATGAAATCCTCAATTTTTGTCAAACTCCCGTGCACACTTCTTCTCCTCCTTCTCTCCAGCGTGCTGCCCACCTTCTTCTTCTTCACACTCTTCAGGCTCTGGAAATCACTTTCTCATTCACCGCGCCGACTCAGTTAGGGCGACTCAGTTAGTTGACGCCGAGCTGATTGACATCATCGTCAGATACAGCGTGGGATTGGGCAAAATCAACTTGGATAAGTGCAGAGAGAAAGGAATTAGGGTTTACCAATTGCGATTGGGATTTTGAGGAGAACCTGCGCGTACGGTGCATTTGAGGAGAAATTGGGATTTTGAGACGAGTACTAAGGTTTGTGAATTGGAACTTTTTAATTTTTCAGAATCTAAATATATATGGGCTGCTTGATTTTTTTAGATTTTGGTCTTCTGCTACTGTTGTAATTTGTGGATTTTTATTGAAGTTTTTGGGGGTTTTGGTCTCTCTCTTTCTCTCTTTCTCTCTCTAGATGTGAACATTTCATCTAAATCCATTCGCAATCTTCCTCTCTATCTCCAACACTCTCTTCCCCAAATTGAGCTTAGAGGGTTGTCCCATAGCTCTCTAACATTAATCCCAAAAGCCTGCAAATTGAGTTGAAGTGTGGAAAGGCTCTGAACCACGCAAGAACAAGGCCTAACAAAACTGTGCAGTGCTAGGGTTCCATAACAGATGCATTCGTTCCCTCTTTGTGATTGTGTCCTAAGCTTCCTAGTAATAGCCGTTGCATTATATTACTCCCAAACTGACCCTCGTTGAATATTTGTATTTCTGCAAATTTGAGGGAAATTCTGGAATTTATATGCATGTTTTCCTAAATTATTGCAATTGCTTGTGTGATTGTGGAAACGTGTGAATCTGCAAAATATCCAAGGTCTCTTGTATCTTGATTGTTAATTATATGTTTGGGAACTATTGGTAGTTTCTTGCTTGTGTTTTAAAATCATAAGTGAAATTAGCCAATTTTACTAGTCTCTCGGGCATATCTTCTTGACTAGAATCTTATTGGCTGCAATTTTAGATTCTATTATTGCAAAGGAGCGTCAGCCATCTTGTTTACTGTTCAGATAGCTTGCTGTTTAATTGATTGAATTTTGTATTTCTTGTTTATCTTGCAAGGGGCGCCAGCCAATCTAATTTTGCATGCTATTTTGTTGTTTTATTACTGTTCTAGCTACCTGTTTGCTTTGAAAAGAGGCTAAAATCCTGGTTGGAATTCGTGATCCTTGATTTATTACTGTTCTTGCTATTTTAGTTGCTTAGAAAAGGGGGCGTCAGCCATTCTGAAAACATACTGCTATTGTGGTATTTTCTATTGTGAGTATTACAGTGTTAATTTGCTAAGAAAGGGGGTGCCAGCCGTTTTGATATACCCCTGCAATTATCCTTGAGGAGTTGGTTAATTGTATCTAGTTGCTGCACTTGTGCTGTTCTTTAATCTAATTCCTATCGTGTCTTGCATGGAGTTGTTGTTGTATTATTAGTGCTCACGTGGGAGATTTGTGTTCTATTGGGAACTTACTTTTGTATTGTAGTCCCACCAAGAAGTATTCTCCTATTAAATACTATGCAGCCTGTGAACAAGTAAGATTTTCCAACTTTCTTGAAGTTTACATATATTTTAATATTAATCTTTGATATAAATAATCAATTTATTATTTGTGATACCCCGACCCTTTTTGCTAAATTATAAATTATAATATTAGTAAATGATTTCGAATTAATAGTATTTGAATATTAATTATGTTGGTAAGATGTTGGTATGTTTGTATATTATGCCATTATTTTAATGCAGGTTGTTCCACTCGAGCTGATACGTCTTAAGCACGGTGATATTATACTGAGTGTATAATACATGTTAACACTTTTAATATTAAAATTGTCGAGTTATATGTTAATGAATGAGTGTGATTATATTTAATTTTATGTTTGTCATACCTTGAACACCCTAACGCTGAGCCGGACGGGGGTTTCGCTGCCCGGCCAGCAAGTCGGGGGTTCAGGGGGCGAAGCACCCCGATGGGGGCTAGAGGGCAATGTCTCCTGCTTTTTTGGTGTATGTATTAAAATTGTATTGATTATGTTTTAAAAATTTAAGTTGTGTATTAGATGTGTTTTTAAAATTTAAGCTTAAGTTATGTTTAAATTAGAAAATTAAATGAAGTTGGAAATGTCCGGGAGTCGAACTGAATTCGAAAACCAAGTCGGGTCTGAAAAGCAACCCAGAAGCGTGAGTACACCGAGTCGCGCCTCACAGTGAAGTCGAGACGCGACTGGAAAATGCGACCTCCTTCAAGTCACGTTCCGAGAGGTCTACAGCGCGACCTTGAAACGCGACACCTCCGGTCGCGTGTTAACAGCTTCAGAGAGCCATTTTTCTTCGGCTAAAACGTGACTTGTAAACGCGACCTCCTTGAGTCGCGCCTCACAGTGTTTTTCAAAGGTCGCGCCCTGCTTCGGAATTTTCATCCTTTAAATATCACACTTAACAATTTCACCCTCATTTCTTTCTTCTTGGGCGATTTTCTCCCAAAGCTCTCTCAAGAAATTCTTCAACTTTTGGGAGTGAATTCTATCATCATCATCCATCATCTAAGGTAATCTCATACCACTTCCCTCTTGATGATTAAGCTCCATTTCCTGTTGTTTTGAACTTAGGGTTTATGTCCAAAATTTAGGGCTTTTTGATTATATTGATCCTCATGCTTTGGTATCTCAAACATATGGTTTATTTACTCCATTGAAGCTATATGTGTTATTAAATTGAAATCTCTAGGGTTCATTGTTGCTAAAGATTGGATTTTTGTCCTAATTTTCCCTTAATATGTTGATAGTTGGTTGGAGGTGTTGTGATGATTGTATGGAGTTGATTTTTATGTATGTTAGAGCCCTAGAATGGAGGTGTTTGTATTTAAAATATTGAGTTTAAAGGATTTAAATTGAGTCATGATCATGTGGTTTGAATGAGTGCACGTAATGTGCTCGATTAAATGCTTTAAAGAGTTTTAATGTGTATTTTGAGTCCAAAATCATGTTATGAGTTTGTATATCCATGATTGTATATATGGATATGTATGAAGACCTTAAAGCAAAGTATAGCATATTTTTGGTCAAATTATGATTTAATTGAATAACTCGACATCTAAAATGAGAAAAGAAAATTTAAAAGTGTTTGGTGACGTATTGGGGCTCGAGGTGGACGACTTGTGCACGGCTAAGAAATATCTCAAAGGTTAAGGATTTTGAAAGCGTCTCATAAGGTGGGGTAACTCTAAACTGTGAACACATGTAAAGTTATAGTTATTGTTGTGCTTTGAGTGTATAAGTATGAAGGGTCTTCGGACCAGTTATAAGAATGAGACCCTTCGGGGCAAAACAGAGATCCTTTGGGGTCGATAAAGGGGTCCTTCGGGATCGATATAGACTCGTTAATGTCCTCCTTGGGGGATAATAAGCCTGTGGGCATCCCTACAGGGATAAAGACGTTCATTAACGGGGGCATCATGATGTTTGGACCCTACGGGGTTGAGGCTAGTCTCCACAAATTAAAGAAGTATCTATATGTTATATTTTCACTTGTGCAATTGGCTATAACTATTTTCAGTGTTCCCCACTGAGTATGTTGTTAAATACGCACCCCATTCATTCAATGAATTTCAGGTTGAGGAGTCGAGGCTCGAGTAGAAGCGTTGTGAACACAAGAGAACCCCCACAAGATTGTGTTAACTTTTGCATGCCTTTGAATACGCATATTATTATAATTCCAATGATCATTCGATGTATCTTATGATTAACGATTATTGAGGATGGGATTAACCCGATTTTTATAGTTGTATTTTAATTAACTTGATATAACATGCCAATGATTTAAAGACGGGTCGATTGACCTAGGAGCCTACGTTGTGTAAATATATGTTGATGAACCCTAAATTTTGTGGTGGTTATACTAGGGTGCTAGACGGGCGGGTTGTCTAAGACTTATGAGCCCGGTAGGTTAGATGATTGTACGAATGATGTGGATGGGATTATTCTATGCTTCCGTTAAATACTATGTTGCGTGACAGGGTAGATTTCGATATGTTGCATGTTATAATTATGAAAAATTTATATGGGATTTATGACGTCATATCATATTATGCCTTTTGACCTAAGCTTCCGCTCACTTTAATACAAGTGCATAAAATTAAGTAAGTAAATTGTATGTTAAGTGACATGGCCAAACGGAGTAGTTTGGGGCGTTACATTATTTTTTCATATTTGGTTTGAAGGGCAATTGTTATGTATAATGCAAAAATAGGGCGGAGAGGCAAGAAACACCCACACTCGGAAATTGTTAAGGTATGTACAATTTGAAATAAATACAACATTAGTAGCATTAGATTATTAGATGTAGAATTTCACTTCTTAATTTTTCTGAACAGTGTCCAATTCAACCCGATTCCAAGCAATGCGGGTTTTTTATGATGCGTTACATGAAAGAAATCATTGATGAGACTGCAATTAGGGGTTCCATATCTCTGAAATCTCATGTAAGTGTGTTATCTATCTGTATTTATCATTATTATTTTCTACACAAGGGTATAAATAAGTATTATGATTATTATTGTTATTATATAGTTTCACAATCGAACATATTCTCAAATGGAAATCGATGAAGTTCGTTTTGAGTGGGCAGATTTTGTGTTGGAACAAATATAGGATATTGGCATTTGGAATCAAAGTGAGCATATTGCAATCTTTTGTATTTTGAATATTGAATATTTTGGAGTTTAGATTATATTTTGGATATTGATGATTGATGGGTTTTATTGGATATTAATGATGTTCTATTGGATATTATGAATGTTGTATTGAATATTGAATCTATATTGGGCATTATTCTGAATTTTTACAGATTTAATTTATTGTAATTTTATTTTATTTTTTTGCAAATATATCGACTACAGATAAATTAACCGTACAGATAATAAAAAAATTCGTAGACATTACAAAACACAACCATAGACAGTATAAAAAAATCCGTAGACATTATAAAACAAACCGTAGATTTAAAAAAACAATCACTACGGTTTTAGTAAATCATAGTATTAAGAAATCGAAAAATACTACGGTGTAAAACACAACTGTAGTTTTAAGGTACCTTTTACTACGGTTTTCAGGTCCAAATGGGGTGAAATATCTACCGTCGAAGCGTAATCTTTAGTCTTAGTTGCCTTATCTCTACGGTATTTTTGGTCTTACGACTACATTGTCATAACCGTAGTCGATTTGATCTTAAGACTACGGTTAAAAATCGAAGAGTAAGTGGGTACTCTATCTCTACACCACATTTCTCTATGGTCGCAGATCCTTTAGGACTACGGGTTTTAGCCGTAGAGTATGAGCGTTTTTATGGTAATGCCATGAGCCCAACGCGCGCACCCGCCCGAGCCCGTGCCCGTCTTGTCCTCGGACTTGGATCTTGGCAATTAGACTTTTGGCGTATATGTGCTTCCAGGGTTAATGGGTTTGAAATCTGTAACTCCCACCTGGAGCTGGTGGAGTTAGTGGACTGGAGTGTAACCGATGTAACTCTTGAGGGAGTCAAGGATCTGCAGCTGCCTTTGGCCCTGGAGGTTACACCACCTGGGATTGAATGCCCAAACCCTAGATGTCCCCTAGGATTGAATGCTCTAAACCCTAGTTGTCCCCTAGGGTGGAATGGTGCCTAGTTGCCAGATTATTCACAAACATCATATCATTTTGCATAGTTCATTAGTGTATGCTCCCAGTCCTGACATTACCTAGTTCGCCGGAGCCTTGCCGGAATTATGGTGCTACTGCCAGAAGGACGAAGCTATTTCATCTTTGAGAGACAACACGCCAAACCGTGAGCACTAGCCGAGGCGTATTTGTTGTGCGGAAAGAGGTTCCTTGTAATATCCCGAAATGTTTTTATAATCATTACTCAGAAATCTAGATACCTGCTCGAAAATAGTCGTATCAAGACATAATGATAATCCTATATTTGAATCATATCTAAATAAATCAAAATTTAATTAAGATAAATATTATTATTTATTAATTGTAATATTATAAATTGTTTGCAAATTAATTAGATTTATACAAGTATATTTAGGGAGAGTGGTCGTAGGTGAATTTGTAATATCGAATTTTAATTTACTTGATAACATTCGATAAAATTAGTTAGACGTGATGAAATCTAAAATTTTGCTCCTAGTATTAGGAATATTTAGAATTAATAGTTGAATTTAGAAGTTTACTTTCGAGTTTTAAAATACTTTTCGAGTCTGGTTCATTCGCACAAGATTTATTTTGGTAATTATTATATATATATACATATATATTTAGGGTTATTAAATGATTTTAATAAAAAAAATTAATTATGATTAAGATATTTATTAAATTTCTTCAATTCCCTTTAAATTGAACACGTAGGTGTATATATGCCAATTCAGCATATTTTGGTAGACACTTGTTCAGCTCTTATTTTCTTTATTAATCAATCAAGTAGCATAGAAGCTTATTTCCTTCGCTTTAGATTAAAAAAAAACAGACATAGAACTCCAAACTTCTCGTCTGGTAATCAAATTCCGCAGCAAACTCACTCTTTTTGGTAAGCTTCCTTTAGATTCAATTTTCTGTATTAGCTTCATAGATTATACGCCCAATAACCTTAGCAAATTTCCCAACTTCAATTAACCAAAACAAAGCTATGAAATTATATCAATGTAAACCATCAACTCCTATTTCTTAATGCATCAATTCAAAATTAAAACAGAACCACCCTCAAATAGATTTCCCTAAACCACTTTCAATATAGCAGATTTCAATCAAAATCTTCATACTCAAATATGTGAATTCCATACTATAGGTATTTCAGAATTTAGAGCTATATATTGTAGAAAAAGATAGAATTAGAGATAGAAAAGTTGCTGGGTTGAGTCGAAGCAGGGGAGGGCGTTGTCGACTAGGCTTGGTCTCGGTGACGCTAGTCTAAGTCGTGTCGGAGGTCTGCGTTACGCAGGTTAGTCGCTGGTGTCGTACCGAGCTCCGGATGAAGTCGAGTTGCCGGAAAACTTGCGTCGTGTTGTCGTGGTGGTTGAGCTTGCGTCGAGCTGCTTCATGACTGGAGTTGTTGGTCTAGGTTGCAGCAGGTGGGGCTGCAAGACGGGGTCAGGGTCCGGCGGTGAGCTCGCCAGCGTCGGGGAAAAAAAAGAAAAAGGAAGAAGTAGAATTAGGGATTTTGGAGTGGAATTTGGGGATTTTTTATTTGGATTCTGTTCTTCTTATTATGATTTTGCAAAGAAGACGAAAAGAAAGTGGAATTTAGAGATTTAAGGAAGCAATTTTAATTTCCATATATGTTCCTTTTTTTCCAGTCGAGAGAGAGAAAGAGAGGTTGATAAGAGAAAAGAAGGATACAGTGAATTAGGAATTTTGTATAGCTGGCACATGCCTTATACCGTGAATGCCTGTAATCATTCATTTGGGGTAGAAATAATATTATATACATACTTATATATATATATATATATAAATGGTACACATTTAATTAATTGGTTAGTTGACTCTAGTAATAATATTTACTTGTAGTTTTGCCATGATATTAGAGAAAGCACCATCGATCTTATCTTTTTATCCAAAATCTTAGTATTTCCTTATGACCCTGTCAGAATTGTGTTTATTAATTAGCTGCATGTCGTGATTTTTTTTGGAAGAAAGAAAGGATTTAATTGCAAATAAGTAAATTGCATGATGGCCCATCCTCATTAAATTACAAAAATTAGGAAAAGCCCCTAGAAGATATAAAAATTTCATAATCATTTATAATTATTTAAAAATATATTTGGTTCCTATAAATTTTTCATAAATTAATATCTAGCCCAAAACTTCATAAATTGATTAAATTAGCCCATAAATCTTCTAATTTTCAGATTTATTAAAATTAAAATTGGCTCAAATTATTTAAAAATCAATTTAGCCATAAAATTTTATCTAAATTTTCTATTTTAAACCAGGGCTCATAAATTAATTATTTAGGAACATAAATCTTGGATTTTTAGATATATTAGAATTATAATTGGCCTAAATGATTTATTTGAAATATTTTTGATACTAGGTACGGCCCAATTAGGACCCTCGTCCACTTTGTGATTCTCTACTCAATTATACGCACTCGTCATTATCAGGTGGGCTATATTTTTCTCAAATTTATGTTCAGCTATTAAGCTCAACTGTTTATCAACTATGAAGCATGAATATCTGTATCAAAATATTTTAGCTCATTGTTCGCGTTCGCCAGTATCCTACGAAAACATTGAGTGCTTAACTAGACTCGAGTTCGGATCCTTTAAAGCTTTGGGACCATATACACTATCCTTTATTAGACAGCTGGGCTGGAGGATGTGTATATAAGTTAAGACACGGTACGAAGGGACAGTTGAGATAGAGAGTGCAAGTAAGGTTAAAAGAAGCTTTGTATACATGGAATGTTTTTAGTTTTGAAACATTTCCATTGTTATACTTGTGTGGGTACGATATTCATATTTATAAAATGATTGTGAACTGTTTATCAAAATTTCCCACTGGGTACACTAGTACTCAGCCCAAATTTTTTCTAAATATTTTCAGGTTGAGAGGTGGGCTAGAAGATGATGGAGCTGAGACAAGGGCTAGCTTTTTGTATATGTTTGCTCTTTTTGTGTTGTTTAGAGATACTTGATACTCTAAAACAATGAAGTAGTTTGAAATAGTTTGCTTAAGTTTAATAAAGATGCTCTGCGCTTGTTCTGTTTACTCTGATTTAGTTTGTCTTGAATTGTGAAAATCATATTATGAATTGAGCTTATTGTTGAGATGTGCCTTTACAATTGATTGGTGGGATAAGTTCCCTTTGATGATTTGTAATTTATTCAGGTTCTTACTAAACGCCTTAGTGTGTGGTTCTATTACAGTTATAGAGGTTATGTTGCCTAAATGATTGAGGCACTAACCCTCCTTACATAATTGTCTTTATGCAACAACCCCTTACCCATTTTTCCCAGTAGCGCGTCGGTCCCTTGTCGCTATTCTTCCAGGATCGGGGCGTTACATTCCCTCGACTCGGCTTACCGAAAATTTGCAAACTTCAGTTTGTTTAAATTTGGTTTTAATTGAGTTTGTTGTATTGCTTTCTACTCTTTCCTATTTATTGTGTATTCCAGAAAAAGCACTGTAATTGTACTCAACAAATGAACTGTGTATTATTAGAATCGAAAAAAAAAAGGGAGAAAGTTCAAAGGGCAACCCTAGAAAATACAAAAATATCTCGTGAAAAAGGGGGAAAAATTCGAAATACAACCAGACTAACTAGAATAAATAAATAAAAACAATCTTTTCAATCATTATTGCAAATACGAAAATAACCAATACCAAAAAAATCAGAATCCATCAAGAAATTAATATATAATTACTCCAATTGTGATTCCCCTTAGTTCAACTTTCCAGAAACAGCTCAAGATTGAAATCTCATTTTTGTGGCACGTATTCTCATGTTCGTGCGTTCCTTGTATTCTACGATAATGATTAATGATGATGTTTTTATACTTGTGATCCGTATTTCAATTCTTATGTCATTCAATTCAATATTAATTATGATATATTTTCATATACAGTAAAATCTCTATATACTAATATCATTAGAACTAGAAAAAAATATTACTATAGAGAGGTTATTCTTATATAGAGCTTATATATAAAAATTATTTTTTAAAAAAATAATATATTATACAACGCTTGTAAATGTCCCTTCATATTTTAAAACGCATGAATATAAAAAGTATATGAGATTCATTCATGTGCTTTAATTAAAGAAGACATCATTATAAGAATTAGGCAAGAAGCGCAAAGTAATAATCCAGAAAATGATAGTGTAGAAATAGAAAAAGTCTCATATCAAGACATGTTGGACAAGCCGGAAATGTTTTGGATTCAAGGAGGTGATTATGTTGACGAGTTACTTCGAACGCTCAAGTTAAAGGATATGATATTAACCCAAAAAATTAAAATATTGTCACAGTCAACTTTAGATAAGTATTTCATACAATCTTAAGTCTAATGTAACATGTGTAGGTAAAGAGTTCTAGATATTTTATGTAGATATTTAAATATATTTGAAATTTAATGTCATTTTATTAATATATAGAGGTAAATTTTTTAAGAATGGTCCTAAAAAAACACTGAAATATTACAATGTAGAGGTTATTCTTATTTATAATTGGTTCCGAGTTGGGACCATCATTTTTTATTAATATGAAAAAGTAATTCTTATATAGAGTATTCTTATATGAAGGTTTTACTGTATTCTCTAAGAGGACTAGACTAGGAGATCATCAACCTCAAGAATATTAATAACTTCGGAAGCTGACGTTTTTCTTCAATAATGAAGGATTTGATACAAGTTAGATTATCAAATCATTTAAAACTATAATCTGCAATTGGTTAGTGAAACAAACACGCATTTGTTGAATATGATTTTGTGTTCTTTAATTAATACGAAAAACGTCCAATTAAAAAAAGTTGATCAAAATGAAAATGAAACCCAATACTTACCCTACCGCCACTTGAGATCCGATATAGTCACAATTTGTATGTGTCAATCGTATATCATACCTTAAAATTATTATTTTTTAATTTTTTCTTCAATTTTAATTTATTGAGGTTCAGTGTAATTTTACAACTTTATTTTCGATTTATTCCACCCAATTAAGGTTTATAATTATTTTTTAATATTTAATTTTCATTTTTTAGTTAATGTAATTGATTTCTGGAGTTAATTATACCAAACTTAAGGTATGTAATTTTTAAAAAATTCAATTTTTAACAATAAATATTAATTATGATTATTTATAATGTAATAAATTTTATTTTTACAAAAAACATTATTAGCAATATATAATTTTAATATTGACACACAAAATTGGGATTAGTGGATCTCTACTCTCATACCGCACCCTACTAATTAAAATGATGTCTTAACAGTGTGCACGCAATTCTATTATTAATTATTCCGATTTAATTTATCATCACACCCGAATTAAATCGTAATAATTAATAATAGAATTGTGTGCACACTGTTAGGGCGTCATTTTAATTAGCAGGGCGCGGTATGGGAGTAGAGATCCAATAATCACAACTTTATGTGTCAACATTAAAATTGTATATTGTTAATAATGTTTTTTGTAAAAAATAAAATTTATCATATTATAACTAATCATAATTAAATTAACTTGTCAAGTGACAAGTTTGAGGATTCAATCTCATCATTTTTCTTATCTTCAAATTAAATTAATTAATTAACAAATGACTGTAAATTAACTTATAATTCAGGTGGAATATTATTCGAAATTCGCGTTACATTATAAAGCGAATACTAAATATCCATACATGAAAACTTGTAATTAACAGGATAAGATAAAAAGTATGTGAACCTACAAATCAATACAAAAGATTTAGCGTCATCAGTGGGCCGCAAAATACCCGGCGCTCACCGTACTAACCAACTGAGATTTTAGTCGATTTTTTTTATTATAAAATAATATTTATTGACCTCTTATTTTTCAAGCAATATAAACAATATATATAAAATAATTCTCTAGAGCGAATATAAAATATCTGTAATTCATATTACAATGCTTTGGAATCTAATAGCAAGCTAGAGTATAAAATAACTAACGAGAATAATATTGCAATACAATAATCGAAATACTGAAAAGTAATAATAATGATAATAAACTAGAGAGATTCAGAATGAATATCAAATTGAACAGAATAACATATGAGAATAATATTGCGATACAATAATTAAAATACTAAAAAGCAATAACAATGATAACAAACTAGAGAGATTCAGAATGAATCTCAAATTGGAATAACTGAGTTCGAGGGACCTCTCTCCAAAGCTAGAAGAGAAGATCCATACCATGGGGTTCAGCTAGGGTTGAGGGGCATTCAATCAGCCAGGTCAATCAGTGGGAGTTACAGTTTAGAACTTCGGACGTGGATGTTTTTTTTTTTGTATGATTTCGTAGTCACATCCTTTTCTAGGGCTGAGCAGAACTGAACCGCAGCCGAAAAACCGAACCGAACCATCAAGTTCAGTTCGGTTCAATTTTATAATTAGTGAATTCGGTTCGGTTTCGATTTGGGCTTCCAAAAACTGAAAATAAGCAAACCGAACTAAATATATTATAATAATTAAAACTCAACCCAATCCATTAGATAATTAAATTAATTAAAAAAAGCCCACTAGGTAATTGGGCCCAACCCATTTCACACATCACAATCTAAATCTAATTGATTAATTTTGATTTCAAAAAACGTAAGTCTAAAAATCCCAAATCAGTTCTCGCGCGAACCTTCCGACTCTTGTCACATCTCGGCTCTAACCTAAACAAGTGCTCACCGGCGCAGACCTTGGCTTGGACAAGTGCTTGCTGTAGCCGACCTCCAACACCTTGAAAGAGTCGCAACTCGCAACAAGCTGACAACTCCATGCTTTCCTTCTCGCTGCAGTAACGACAACTCTCTCATCCCCATCTCACAGCAACAACAAAAGCACTCCATTTCCACCTTCTCATCTTGCGCAGTAGCAACAACAGCAAAGGTAAGCCACTAA
The DNA here is from genome assembly GCA_026008535.1 of Perilla frutescens. Taxonomy (NCBI): domain Eukaryota; kingdom Viridiplantae; phylum Streptophyta; class Magnoliopsida; order Lamiales; family Lamiaceae; genus Perilla; species Perilla frutescens. The sequence goes on from BRKX01000012.1 coordinate 41,251,637, forward strand.
GCCTCAATCTTCCTCTCTCTCCCTCTCTCTCTCTCTCTCTCTCTCTCTCTCTCTCTCTCTCTCATTTACAAAAAAAGCATCACATTGTCCTATTTTTGATGGGATTGGAAATATGTAGGAGGTTGAAGTGATGTTGGATTAGTAGCAGTTGCGAAAAAGATCAATCTTGATCTTTGAATTGGGAGTGGTGTTGGAATAATAGCAGATTAGCAGCTGTGAAAAAATCAATCTTGATCTTATAATTGGGAATTGTTCATGTGCTAAGTAAAGGAGGGCTGTGAAATTCGGTTTTGTAAAAATCGGCCGAAACTGAACCGACATTTTCGGTTTCGGTTCTGTTCGGCTGATAGTATATTTCAGTTCGGTGTCGGTCCTTAAATTTTTAGGTTCGGTGCATTTCGGTTTTGGAGGTTCGGTGCGGTTTGGTTCGGTCCGAACCGAATGCACAACCCTATCCTTTTCAACTTGTTTTAGGAAGTCCGCTCTCATTTTCTTTTGTGGTTGTCTGCCATCTCTGTCATTTTCTTCTTTTATTTTGTTCTTCATTCTCCAAGTCCATTTTGTTGTCATTTTTTATCTTTTTTCTTCTTTCTGCTTGTTCAACCTGCTTTGTGTTATTGTGTATCTTATCATCTGCTGTTTTTCATTTTGTAGTAGTTATAGTTAGTTATAAAAAAATATTAGCAAGATATTGATTATAAATGCTGATATTAACTGCAGTATACTTATTTTTATAGATCATGAAATTGTATGTGTAAAAGTCTTACATGCTAAAATGCGTATTTGTTCGTGCTAAAATGAGGATTTGTTCGTGCTAACATGAATTTTTCCACATGCTATTATGGAACGAAATATATACTAAAAGTGAGTTTTGTTTATAAGCTTACAACAATAAACACCTGTACATTATTTCATCTCAATCTAATAGATACACATATTAATGCTAAAAATTTTATTTGTTCATGCTAAAATGTATTCTATAACATGCTAAAATGAGGATTCGTTCATGCTAGCATGAATTTTTCCACATGCAATTATGAAAAGGAATATATGCTAAAAATGAGTTAAACAAATTAATGCTAAAAATTTCATTTGTTCATGCTAAAATGAATTCTATAATATGCTAAAATGAGGATTTGTTCGTGTTAATATGAATTTTTCTGCATGCTATTATGGAACAAAATATGCTAAAAATGAGTTTTGTTAATGAGCTTACAACACCAGACACCTCTACATTATTTCATCTCAATCTAATAGATACACAGTTTAATCTTAAAAATCTTATTTGTTCATGCTAAATTGTATTCTATGATATGCTAAAATGAGGATTTCTTCGTGCTAACATGAATATTTGCACATGATATTATGGGATGAAATGTGCTAAAAATGAGTTTTGTTCATAAGCTTACAACAACAGACACCTCGACATTATTTCATCTCAATCTAATAGATACATAGATTAATGCTAAAAATTTTATTTGTTCATGCTAAAATGATATTTTTTCTTGAAAATCAACAAATGAGTCATGTTAAAATTTGTACTGACATTTTTTTGTATTTCATGGTTACATAATAGAACGAAAAAATAGGACATATTGATATCACATCTAGAGAAATACCACTACATCATTGCATCTCAATACAATAAAAATCAGTATTGTTTACATGCTAAAATTACTCTTGTTTATATAATTACAACAACAGAAATACATTAACATCACTTTATCCCAATTTACTAAATACACAAATACATGCTAAAACTTCTATTCGTTCATGCTAAAATGAGTATTTTTCTAGAAATCAACCAATTATTCATGTGAAAATTATTTTGACAATTTTTGTACTCCATAATTACAGATTAAAACGAAATTGAAAAAACTAGGCGAACGAATTTTTTTTACCTTTTTTATAGATTCGAACTGCAACTAGTTTTAATTTCTGCCATGGTTGTTTGATTCGAACTTGTTGCAAAGCTTCATCAAGCTTCAACGAAATTCTTCTCTCTATATGGTTTGAATCGCAGCGCTTCATTGATGTTTTGGATTGAATTGAGTTTATACTTGTAATTTCTGTCATGATTTGTTGATTCTCTCTCATATGTTTACTTCTTTTAAAGCTAGGATAATTTTTTTCACTTTCTTCCGATTTTGCCCTTAATGAAAAGGGTTTTTTAATTTTTTTTTCAATTATTTACAATTTTATCGCCGCCCAAATCTTTTAGTCTGGGCCATCCAAATTGGACAATGAGTGGATGAAATGGGTTCCTAGTTCCCACGTGGAGGAGGATTCCCACAAGATCCACCCTCTATATATATAAATTGAAAAGAAAAAAACAATTGATATGACCTCGCTCCATAACATGATGTTTGACACGCTCTTACTTTTCTCGTATTTCCAAGATTTCTTTTATCATGGGGAAAATACCTTCACACTAAAAATTTCAAAAACTATATGAAAGTTTCGAAAAAGAAGACATTAAGTTTCATGTCATGTTCGAAAAAAATCTTAAAAAATAATATAGAGAAGGGAAATTGAATTCATTACTTTATTGGGTATAATATAGTTCTAATTTTGTTCCATTATCATTCATTTAATTTGAATGCTAAAAATATGATGAAGTTTTCATTTAGTTTGCTATTGTTTGGATTATATTATTAATTTGATTGATCATGTTATGACCAAATTAATAAGCATTTTTATTTTTATCTTTGGGCGGAATTTATCATTCACGTCTTTTAATTTATTGTTTAATTGTTGTGAAGTTATGAAAATAATCTTTTTGTGTTCGTTGAAAATTTGCGCAATTGGGTGATAGTCAATCTTCACTCCAACCATCTTTCTCTATTCTATTAGTGCCGCAGGTGCAAGGATTAATAATCCTTTTGTAGCACTTGGAGTAGAAGATCATGATCGAATTCTTCTACATCTCTGTTCTGATTTTTTGTTGTTTTTTCCTTAAGATTTCTTAATTAGATGAGATGGTGACTATATGTATAGTAATAAAGATGAAACAGATGAGAGACTTTATTCTTTTATTAGATTTTAAATTAGGTAGTAGATTACCTGAAAAACTATAATCCGTGCACTTATGTGTTTAAGATTACTGCATATATGGTTCTTGAGATCAGTGACAGGAACAGAAGCAAGAACAAGTAAATAAAAGCAGTAAAAGTACGCACAAGATTGATAACTCAATTCGGTTAACCAACCTACTCTGGGGGGACTTCGCCCAAAATTGAAGATTCGTCAACTACTCATTCGTGAAGACTATTCAGGATCTCACACATACATGACTCCCTCCTTATGCCGATCTTTCTTACAACACGAACTCTTTAATGAACGAAAGTTATGAGATCCCCTCACAACTGTGACAATAAACTCCCTCTAACTACCCACGACTTCAACTTATAATCTCTCCCGAAATTACGTATAAAAATGAATAAAAATACACTCACGTGTTTCACTCAAAATACTCAATGCTGGATTACCACGTTGAACAATTTAATGAACAATTCCTAGCTATTACAAGTATCACAAACCAACGACTCTCAAACACTAAACTCAGAGAATTAATAATGGGGGGGCCTTCTTATACTTTCACGTTTCTTATTAACTTGATCTTCAATCTTCACCAACTTGGAAAGTGAATTAGGATTTGTGATTCTTTCCATGTTGGTGTAGATTCCTTCCATGTAGTTGGGGGGTCTAAATTAGCTCTGCATCTACTCTATAAGGCAAGTAAAACACTCACTCCTTACTTCCCAAACTGATCTACACCGGATCTACTTCCGCAAGGAAACTGCCATATATAGATTGTTTCGGGGACGCTCCTGTAACATCATAGAGAACAGTTCACCACATGTTCTTTACTTTGCACAGCGGAATCAGCATATCACATCAGAAACATGTTCTCGAACACTTCGTCGAACATAAATCGCCACAACAAACTTAGTGCTATAAAATGGCACTAACATTACCTAATATTTTTATTTTTATTTTGAAAAAAAATTGGAGTTAGAAAAAAAATGGGATGCGTGTTGCCCTTTTTTTTCATCTTGAAAGCATGGAGTGGACAAATGGAGCCCAATCATGATAGGTTGAGTTTTTCTTTTCATTTCCGGTTCTAGTGCTAATGAGTTATTTCATGTTTTGGATTATTTACTATTTTTGCTGAAGTTTTGAAATATATTATTAAAATTAAAATTGAGTTTTTTTCGTATGAGGACTCCAATTTTCATAATTTGGACATGATTAAGTAAATATTTAAGAGGACCACGTCGTTGACCAACTCTCAAACAAACAAGTCAACAAAACCTCTTGCCCCCACTCCCCGTATTCCAATGCAAAGAAATACAATGCTATCAGTCACAAGATACTTTTCTAACATGGTAAAGAGAGGCATCATCCATTGATTATTGCCTCATTATGCAGTTTAGACATTTTTTGTATTCACTTTTCAATTCTTATTTTGGTTTCAAGTTTAGAAATTTATAACAAATATATAATAAAATGTTTAAATGAAAAGTCATAGTTCATGTATGTATTTTCATGTTTTCACTCGCTCAGCAATGTATCATTCAAGTTCGTGTAATTAATCATATACCTTGAAAATATTTTATGGCGTTGATCTTTATTTAACTATTCCTATATAAGTTATTGGTATGTTATATAAATTAAATTGGAGAAAACTTATGAACCCTCTACTTCATCAAATATTAAATAAAAAAAAAGTTTATTTAATTTTGGGAAATGAAACGTTAATTTTGTAAAAATGTCAATGAGAAACCTTATGTTAATTAGCTGTTCGAAAAACAACTTCATCGAAATAAATTTGTTAAATTATGAAACTTCTTGAGCACATTACATGCATATATAAGTGGGGTATGGACACTAACCTCTCATAGGGTGGCCTAGTAATAGACGACGTCATGCATGAGTTCGAATTCTAATAATTTATTAGTAATTTTTAATATTAGTATGATTTATTTTGTAAGAGTAGCTAGGGCACACCAGACTATAGAAACATACGCTCACCTACTTTAAACAATTAAAAAAATTGAAGGGATCAAATAGCAAAGCAAGGGCAAAAGGAAAATTAGGAGTAATTAATATTTATAGATAAAAATTAAATTTTTTTAAAAGAATATATATATATATACCTTATTTATATATACCTTAATTTTTTTAAATAGTAAAAATAATTATAAACCCTAATTTGATTAAATAAATCCTAATTAATAATTCTAAAACTAAATTAAACAAAAAAAAACTGAATTGTTTTTCTTTTTTTGCTTTCTTCAGTCGATTAGCTTATCTATTTCAAAGATTGTAATAACATCACGATAGATTTTAGATCCCCATACATTCTCTGTTATATCCCCTGTGTCAAGCTTATTTCTTAATTTTTTTTATTTCAATTTATTATTATTTTGTTTAACTTAAAATTTAAAATTTTTATTTAAGGTTCATCATTCCCCAACTACGATATATTTAAAAAAAATATTAATCGTGGCACGGGATATAATACGAATTGACACAAATGATCTGATCTGATTAGATGACGACGACACACAATCCGAGAGAAATATAACAGCAAAATTAGAACAAAGTGTACAATCTTAGGTAGTAAGAAGGAAATTTTGAAATCTAACTAGCTTTATAGCTACAAGTAAACAAAAAGGTATAGTATACTTAAAATGTGTTAGGATCTGGTAACTCGCTACACAAATTTATTTTAATGTATTTGGGTAGCATTTCTTCACAACATTATTTTGGGAGTCACGTTTAATCCTCTACATAAATTATGCAAGTCAAGAAGAATAAAATCTAAAGCTTAGCAATGGCATATACAGGTAACTCAGAGCTTACAGGGAGTTTCAAATCTTCCCAGCCATTGTCGTCTACCTTGGAGAAGTAACAGTCCACCATCTCGTCGCTGATCAGCTCTAGCTTCGACGGCTCCCACTGCAAAACAGGGAGAAACAAGAAAACAAAGTCTCAGCTAAAAGTCTAAACTTGTTTCTTTGTTTACACTTGTTGATGAACATATAAAATTCGTGTGCACCTTCGGATTTCTATCCTTGTCCAAGAGTATAGCTCTGCAACCCTGAATTTCCAGAGTAGATTTTATTTAGACAGTGTATAGAGACAACGAGTTAGAGTAGGTGCGTTGGTACCTCGACAAAATCCTTGCTCACTTCTCCCAGCATAACATGACAAACCATTCTGAATTCTCGGACAAGGCATTTACCGATGCCCTGGAGCCTGCCTTCTCTAATCTGAAGATTCAAACACTAGGATGCTGTTATTTGGACAGGTACACAAGTGATGAGAAATCTTTAGACAAGTCAACTAGTCAAGCAGATTCATAACAATCTTGTAATGATGAGTGTAATATGGACAAATAACATTTCCAGTTAGTGATCAGATCATTGAAGGTAAGAAGAAGAGCTCAAGTTTTGTATTCCTGAGTTCAAAATATGCATATTTTCTCTATTGGATGCTTAAACTTTCCTCCATTTCAAATAGTTAGACCTCATCCAAGAAATCAGCTAGAAGGGATATCTATATGAACAAACTATTATTGAAATAATTAACCAATATTTGAATATAATTGTTTCTCATTAGCATCCACCTAAGTTTAGAATAATGAGGCAATTTTAGGGGACTCAAAGTCGAGCCTCATGGACATGTAGATAAATGAAAAACTTTTGAGATGTCGAATAATACAAACTAAGAATGCTCATTGAAGTGTACCGATCTCAGAGAAATTTTAAGGCTCATAGGGGAAGCTTTCTTCAGTGACTGAATGGTGGAGAAGATCCAATCATCCTTCTTGTCAGCAGCCTCTTTTTCCTAGAAACACGAAAGCAAAAAAAATGAAAATAAAATGCAAAACTAGAAGTAGCCTGGGAAACTAGATCGAAACAATATGCCCTGTCCCTTACCAGAGCTGCTATAATCTCTTCGACTGTTCTTCGAGAAAAGCATTTATTAATGACATCTAACCTGCAGGTACAGTTGCATCAGATTGGAATATCTGATGTGTATCCAGACTACAAGCTGAAACCGTAAGGAAACATACTAAATAAGTCACAGAAGACAACTAGTTATGCAACACTTCTAGATTATAAAGAAATATACATATGACAAGGGAACGAAAGTGACAAGACAGATCAGTCATTATTTTTCGATGGATTATGAACAATCAAAGAACATAAATAATCCGTTCAGTTAATAATGTAAGCAGGGAAGTAATTTGAACGTGAAATTACAAAACCATTTTCTTGGAGCTGGCTGTCATTAGTTGTTATCCGACCACTCTATAAAAGACATGGTGGATAATAATATGACTGACAGAATCAACTATATTCACAAAATCTGGAAGGTTTTCTAGTTGTAGCAAGTACAAAGAGTAACATAGGATACTATAATCTAGCATCCACGATACGTGGTGTTCATATGTATGGTTCCTAATTTCCCTAATTCTACTGTTGTATATATATATAATGTTCCAGAAATAGAACGAATCATACCTGTGATAAGCACTATTCTTCTTCAAATTTGGTGCATGTGAGAAGTCTCCAATTGTAGTAGAGATAACCACTGGATCACTGGAATCTTCTTTTATAAGTGCTTCTTCTAACAATGGCAATCTCTGTCCAACAACGGAAGCATATCAAAATAATCAGACATGCACTATGATATCCAAAGAAAAAATATTCTACAACTAATTGTTAAAGATAACATTGTGCATTGTTCCAGCGGTAGCCCGGAGAAAAGAAAAAAAAATGCTACAGGTTCGAATTGGAATGTGAGTAATTACAGCCCATCACTAGAAAATTACTGAAGAATGCTGATTGACACTTTATAAAGCAACTCACAATTGGCGGGCTAAGAGATGAGGTCCGTTGACTTTATATATAAAGAAATGTGGTAGAAGTCAATTTGAGGATGGTAATCAAATAGATGCACTCTTATAATGGACTTGAAATCTCTATGTTTTATACTAGAAAGAGAATTGTGTGTGCCAGCAAAGCAGTCACTCGTTGAGACATTCTAGCGCGAGTCAAAACAGTATTTCTAAAATCAGGAGTAATAGTGAATAAAAAAGAGCAAGATAAGGGTAAAAAGCAGTGAAAAACGAAATATGTTAATTTCTTCATACTATCTGTATCCTAGTAACATAGTAATAGTACAAAATTTGAAATTGTCCAATATCTTCACAGAATCATTTCAATTCCTAAAACCCAACACTAGTTGCTTCAGCTGATTTAAGGAACAATTAAAATATTTTAATTAGAAAAGGCAAGCTTTTACTTAAAAGGGAAAAGATCAAGAACAGCCAACTCAATAACAACCTCGCCCCACTAACCTCCAGCATTTCAAATGAGTTGGAAGGGATTATACCTCTGATCGAACAAAGTGAGTTGCCAGACCACATGCAAGCATTTCAGCACCATCTAACCTTGCACCTGTCAGACCGACATACTCTCCTGCCAGGAAAAGTTCAGTTTCCGAGAAATGAAACAAACCAGTCATATTGGAGCACATGCTTTTTTCCACATTAGACAAGATCATATAAACCAGTAGAGAAAATATATAGAAATGAATGTGTGAGTTTTTTGACATTGAGAACATGATGTATGATTCATAAAATCCACTAGACAGTTCCTTCTTTCTAGTGATATAATCTAAGCAACTAATAAGATCCAGATAAACAACAAAATTACTGTAAAGGTACAGTGCAGTGTCCCAAAAAAAGACATATGAAAGATAAGCACAGAGGTGTTACCAAAGAATCCAGGGAGTCTTGACAAAAAGTAGGAAGCACCAATATCTGGAAAAAGTCCCAGAGCTGTTTCAGGCATAGCGAAAAGCTGCAAGAAGGTCCGAATGTCTCTTAACAGGAGCAATTTTTTTATTAACTAGTAGTATACCATTATCTTTAAAAGGAAGGGAAAACACAAACTTACAAAAATGTCATGTCAGATGCAACTATGTAAAACATTACTCAAACAGAATATAGATGGTACCCATGATTCAGATGCTAAACTCACAGTATTTTCCAAATGTAAACACATCAAGTCATAAACTAGATATTGGATATGCATAAAAACCACTCAATTTCAGTTAACTTATCCCATCTTCCATTCTTTTCTACCTGAAAAACTATTATGCTTTATCCATACTTAGTGCTATTTATGTCATAATTGGAAGGTCAATGCCAATCATTGAGCCTGCAAATGCCCTAATAATAAGTCACGGAAGACCAGCCTTATCACATATGGTCTAGCATATACTTTAAGAAATAGCCACCAAAACATCTTATTCTCTCAGAAAAATAATTGTGGTATAATTTTATCACCTGAAACATATTTGAAATTTGATCCCTAGTTGGTCTATAGCTCACACTAGAAAAATACATCTCAATGCTATTTTTCTCCTAGATCAATGCAACGTTCAGAAATACATAAACAACGCAACCACGTTGCTCCTTCCTGGAGTTTGGGATTCCAATCCCAAATGTGAGATCGGTGATGATGGTTATTACTGATATAAGAAGTATGCAGTTCCCCAATCCAGTGGCACACATAATATATCACGTATTAACATGCTGTCTGGTTTCAAAAAGAAAAATATATATATATATATATCCAAAATATGGTGCCTAACATGAGTAGTTACCTAAGCAAACTGCAGTTATGGTTTTTCATGTGTTTGGGAAACCAAAAGGAGAATTTCTTCAAAGGGACTAACCTTTCTTAAATTAGGATATGTGCACAAGCTATAATGATGAGTGCGTGTATGTGTAACGCCAAATATTGTTAAGGTGTATCAAGCAAAGATCCCAAATTCATAAAAGTCGAGAAAAAAAAAAAGATAAATACCGAGTTCTCCGTGGCAATGCGGAATCTACCATGTACAGAAACACCTGCTCCTCCTCCCATGACAATTCCATTAAGAATTGAAACCTTTTTAATGCATTTTTAAATGAACATCAAGTCTCAAAGAATAGTTCAAATGATAAAGACAGCCAATAACCAAAAATGGATATGACAAAATAACAAACAAAATGCACATTTTTACAAAATAAGCACCTGGGGTTTGCTATATGTAGCCATAACATAGTTCAATGTAAACTCTTTTCTGAAATAATCCGCACCTAACTTCCAATTACCTGATGCTCAAAGGAAAATATCAAGCATTATCAACGGTAACTCTGTAAAAATAGAGCCTTCAGTTATAAACTAAAAATTGTTGATGGCATCATTCCACAAGCAAGAATGGCAAGGAGCAAAATTATGGTAACAGGAGCAGATAAAAGAATTTCAGTGACAAATATCACTCAGATTCTAATGAAACTTAAAATATTTGATTATGAATTTATGACTAGTCAAAATCTGGTAGCAGCAAAATTAGCTTATGAAAGAATAAAGATAAAAATTTGAGAAGAACCAAAGCATACATTAACGTGGTCAAAGCAAACCGGGGAGAATAGTTTATAAACGAAAACCCGTAAAAAAGTGATCTGAAACCACTTTCTTAAGAGGCTACACAAATTTTGACCTTTTGGGAATGAAATTTAAAAAAAAAAAAACACCATACCTATATCCATTACACCGACAACCAACTTATATGTTCATATTAGACTCAATTAATTAAAAAAATCATATATATATATATATATATATATATGTATTTACCAAGTTCTTAACATTCTAGCTTCATAGCCAACATAAATGACTCATAATCCACCATTTTTGCATCAACTTATATGCATAGAACTCATTAAATTAATGATCAGAATTACACGAAAGCCTCTAAATGCAACCCAAGGTTATTGTTTATTAGACTGGAGGAGTTCATGAGGTGCAACCATTAATGGAGGAAAGAGACATTTACCTTGATTAATATCATGAACAACTGCTGCTACATCACCTCCGGCACAAAATGCTCTTCCTTTTCCCTATTATTTATGAATATATATATATATATATATATAGAGAGAGAGAGAGAGAGAGATTAAAACAATACAGCATAGGAAGATCAGAACACTTGAGGCCCACATCCTTAAACACTTTACCACTTGTGTAGGTGATGAGATGGAAATATACCTTTAAAATTATGAATTTGACAGAAGAATCTTCTGCACAAGCAAGATAAAGCTCCAACAAACGAGACACCTACAGCAAGATCAGAAACAACTTTAGCACATGATTGAATTATGCCTAATCAGCATAGCAGTTCATCTGTGCATATCTTGTGCATGTTAGTTACTGCAGAAAATAACAATGTGACAACAGGCAATAATGGAAAATTTGGTTGCATTTGCATAATATGTTCACTGGCTAATAATTGTTTTCCCGGTACTAATCAAAATGGGAAGATAGATAAGGCATGGTGCATATGAATGTGGACATGCTTACAGCAAAAGAAAGCACTCACGCATGACACAAGAGATACAGGATAGGAGTATAGTGCAACCAAGAACAAAGGGAAAAGACTCTCTTTGACATAATTCTACCAATTCCAGGCAAATCCTAGCTCCTACGTTCTTAGAGCAACTAATACTTTCCTATTCACTGATAACTGGTGACATTCTACATTATCACATTGTTCACAACCCACAACAAAAACTCCAGGTCTCCACCTAATCATTTAGTTAAACCTAGATAACAACCAAACCCCAAACACACTCGGAATACTTTGGTTGCACAATCTTCAGTCCACGTTACTCTAAACATAACACGGGGATCAGCTTCATGCACAAAATCTTCAGCATTAAACATTCTCTAATCAAATATTGAAGCTACAATATTCAATTACGAAAAACATCATCTCAAACAGTTAATGATCACATTATAAAAAAAATCCTGCTATTGAAATACAAATTTCCAACAATTTCACCGAGCAGCCAATGATTAACCTAAGCCATACCATTACAGCCGAAAGTGCATTGAGCTGCTTAGGCCTGTTCAACATAACAATCCTCACACAAGATTTCTCTTCCACCAAAATCTGCAATTTCAACAAAATTCAGGAATATTCAAGTACAAACTAGAGTACAAAACAAACCCACTGTATTTAATATCACAAAGAGAACATTTCAGCTAAACTCTCCATATTTAGTTGATCAGCTCAACAAGAACTTAATCAAAGCCCATTTCTTTAATGTATACGAAAAAAAGCTAGTAATTACGAAAGGACTCGGAGATGGAGCAAGAGATTTCACAAAAAAAAATATAACTTCATTTTATTTTTGGGGAAAATAATAGTTTTGAACCGAAAAAACTGAGTGAGAAACTGAAATTTCACATACCTGATCGGTTTGTCCATTGTTAGAAGCCATTGTGCCTGTGAAAAAGGTCGTTTGGGGGTCGAGGATAGTAAATTAGCAATTCGCATAAATGATGGAGAACCAGTTTAATCGATGGACTCCTTTCCTTTCCTTTTCTTTAATTTAATTTTATTTATTGATTGATTATTTTTATTTTTATTTTTATTTAGCAAGATAATTAAGTAATTTTATAATTAATTATTTTTAATTAAATTACTTTGTGGTATGAAGAGTAATTTTATAGTGCAAATGGAAACTTCATTCGCAAAAATAATAATATTTATGATAAGCATTCGGTTTATTCGGCAATAGAAATTTCTTGTTAAGAAAATTGTGTGTTTATTTGACTAAACTGAACCGGTTGCGATCGACACAAACTGAACCAAATCAACCAACCAGCTTATTTTATTGGGAAATTGTGTTTTATGTACTAAATTATTGAATATTTCTATTAATAGTGACAATCTTATTATACTTAAGAGTATAAATTAGCCGATCCGAAACGAGTACCACAGAACTCAAGCTCGGTTCATTTAGGTAAGCTCGGTTCATTTAGGTATTCATGGGCTCGGGATCAACTCGGGCTCGGCTCGATTACTTAAAATTCGATCCCGAACTCGGACTTAGCTCCAGCTCAACTCGATTATGTGAAATTCAAGCCCGAAGTCGAACTCGAGCTCAGCTCGTTTACATGCACAAGAATCACAAAATAACATACATAAAATTTTGAAAAATCATTATTTTTTTTCAATATCATTGATTACATTTCATATTTCTATTTTAATGAATTGAGAATGATTATGTTGTCAATATTAGTCTTATTTTTTCTTAATTTTCTTTCTCTTTTTTACTGTTATGTACATTTTAACTAATAATGATTTCATTTCATATTTATTATTTAATGAATGGAGAATTATTATTTTGTAAATACTTAGTATTAATTTATTTTATTACTTAGTATTCACTATGGATTATTATATTTCTTAATTTTGATAATATTAATTTAATACCATTTCATACTATGTAAACTTTTAAATAAGATAAACTATTTATGTATATTGTATAGTTCATTAATTTGTCTATTTGTGTATATAATTATTACTCTTGAATCTTGATCATTTGATTTTCTTAACTTTAATAATATTTGTTTAATACCATTAATTTTATGTTATTTTTAATGAAAAGTATTAATTTCACATAAGTTACAATTAGAGTTGTCAAAACGGGTAAAGCCCGTCGGGCTAGCCCGTACCCGCCATCGTTTTAGGTGGGTAGGACTTTAACTTTGAAATCCGTTTTTTTGGCGGGCCCGCCGGGTAAAGCCCGCGGCAGGGCGGGCTTTGACGGGTAAAGCCCACGGCGGGGCGGGTAAGCCGCCAAGCCCGCCGATATATACATATATATTATTTTTTTTAGTTAAATGGTATTTATGATTAATATGAATTATAAGATAATATCATCATTCCCCAAATGTTTGTAAATTGTAATTTGATTAAAATTTCTATACTTGTTTAGTTGATTATTTCAATCCCATAAAAAAAATAGATAGTTAAAAAATAAGAGTAATTTAAATTGAAAGAAAAAAAAGGTAAATTAAATTGAAAGAAAAAAAAAAAGAAGATTAAAATTGCTACATACTGGGTTACGAGTTGAAAACAACATTTCATGTACTAATTAATTAAACGTGAGAAACAAGGAGAATTGATATAATATTGTTGGAATAAAATACATAATTAGGAATATAATCTGAGTAGTGGTAGCTAAAACTACTATATGTGCTCTCATCTTTATTCTCGATCGCATTTGTCATCGAAATTCTCCGGCGTCCGATCGGAGCTCTATTTAGTTCTAATATATATTTTGGGCACTAAGCTACATGTTCAATTAGCAAAATTCATCAAACATACATATAGCAGTTCAAGGTTAATAATATATTTCTCATTATTGAAGTTTAAAACTCGAATTGCATTATAGAAAAAAAAAAAAGCTGGAAAGCCCGCGGTCCGGCCCGCCAACCCGCGGGCTTAGGCGGGGGCGGGTAGGACCCTGTCTTTTCGGGCCCGCCCCTCTGGGGGGCTTCCCCGCCCCGCCCCGTTAGCCCGTTTTGACATCTCTAGTTACAATATAAAAAAATAATATTTAAAATATCACAAAAATAGTATATGTTTCGAGTTCTAAATCAAATAGCTGGCGACACAGCTCGTGAGCCCGGCTCGTTTAAGCATTCATGAGATAGCTCGTGAGTCCATCTCGTTTAACTACTCACGAGCTAGCTTCTTGAGACAACTCGTTAAAAAGCTCGCAATCTCGACAAGCCAAGCTCGAGTTTGTCTTGAAAAAATGGCGAGCTTATTTATTGGGCTCTAGCTCATACAAGCCAATCTCGAGCAATCTTTTTTCGAGCCGATACCCGAGTATCTCACGAGTAGTTTGGCTGATTTGCAACTCTAATTACACTATATACTTCACTTATATGAGTGTATTACGCTCCAATTAGGTTTAACACGTCTCAATTTGTGTTTATTAATCTCAATCATTATTTATATTTAATTCAAAAAAATAATTATTAAGTGTAATGCACGAGCCCATACGTTAGAACTGGACTAGAGCAGTGCACGAGTCACCGGATAAAAAATAAATAAATAAATTCACTTTATTTTTAGAGTTCACTAATTTCATTTTAGAGTATATATTTATTTCGAAGAAATTAATTGTCGAGCTCAGTGCATGAGCGCATGGGTTATCATAGGGTGAATGTCTGCTGAATCATAAAATTGAATTAATTCACTTTAATTATATGATTCATTATTTCCATTTTAGGGTATATATTGTTTTAAAAAAATATTAATTATCGAGCACAGTGCGCAAGCCCATGGGTTAGCATCGAGTGAGTGCACTGCGCTGGATAGAAAAATAAAATTGATTCACTTTAATTTTATGATTCACTAATTCTACTTTAAGGTATACTATATATTTTTTGAAAAAAATAACGAAACTCTAAAAAAATAAATAAACTGAGTACACGTGCCAATTTTTTATATTATTATTGATCCCTCTGTCCCATAATTATACTCTCATATTCCTTTTTGGAGTGTACCAAAATTATAATCCACTTTCTTTATTTGATATGCATTAAATTTTTATTTTCCACATTATAACCTTGTGTTTAATATTTTTTTAAAATTAACAATAATTCTATTTTAAATCATTAAATAAGGGTGTAGTAGGGAAAAAAAATATATAATTTTATGTTGTCAAAATACATTAAATAAATTTTCTTAATTTGTGTAAAAATTAGAGGAGCAGTACAATTATTAGACGGAAAGAGTATTATTTTTTGCATGAATTGGGCCAGATATGGGTCCGTCTGACGAGCCACGCCCATGACACAGGTGGGCCGAAAACCAGCCCTCATTCTGTTTAGTTCGAAACTTGCATAGAATCAGGATTAGATTTTCAATATTGTCAATTCATTTAAAGTTAACTGACAAGACTCGTCTCAACTAACCCATAACTCAGTAGAACCGGTAAATTCTATTGTTTTGCATCCCATCTATCATGACACTTTAATTAATATATTGTGATACTTCAACTATCTATTATGACACTTAATTATTTACTGTGACAGTCCGAAACTAAAATTATTTTATGGGCCGACCGATAAAAATTGGAAATGGGAAAATTTGGCTGCAAATAATAAGAGAATGCAACTTAATTATCTATTGTGACAGTTCAAAACTAAAATTATTTTATTAGCCGGCCGATAAAAATTGGAAATGGGAAAATTTGGCTGCAAATAGTAATAGAATTCACCAGTAGAACCAACTTGAAACTGCGAAACCTGTTTGACATAAAACAGCAACAGTACCAAATAAAATAGGACCATTCAACATCATATGTATTGTACTTATTTCCTTTCATTTAATTACATCATGTCGCAATATGCTATTCATCTCGTCATCTAATCACCCTTTTTCCCCCTCGCATTCTTCCGGAATTTCACTCTCATAATCTGCAAATATTTGTAGCATTCATGATTCAAGAACTTAACGAATGGTCCCAAAACATATGGCTCGAAACATTACTGTTGTATTTGTATCCTCACACAAGTAATATATATAGCAGCAGTGGAACTGTTAACTACCACATGGTTATCACATCCACCAACTCCTTAAGTTCTTCGAGTTTCGCACCAAAAAGACCTACAAGAGAAGACAGCATTCCACTAAATAAATTAATCCAATCTTCAAATGATTCAGCATTACACAAATTCTGAGTTACCATTGCCATGAGGAATTCTAAGGACATCATCATGTTTTGCATTCAGCCAGTCTGCTCTATCGCGTTGAACTTCCTCTGTCCTTTTCCTTTTTAGATTTCCCAATTTTGTGCTGAATTCTGATGCCATATTTGTCAGCTCTGCAGGAATTAGAAGAAACGCATGATGTTCTGTAATGGTACAAGTATCAGCAGAGAATGCCCATTTGAAGAAGGCAGAAACTGGCAGATTACTCAGTCTACGTTTCTCTAATTGATTCTGAACAAAATGCAGGTACTGTAGCAAAGTTGAGAACAAAAATTGATCCAGTTCGATAAAGGGGGAAAAAGAAATCTTGCTGAAGCCACTTCCGGATCTGAATAACTACAAAGAACTCTAAATTCTAAATTCGCGCATTTGAAATGAACAAATTTGTTAATTCAATTTTTGACCTGGAGCTTTCACTTGTTTTTAGCATATCAAGGTAAAGACTTTATCATTGGATTTAGAGTGTAACTGAAAAGAGGTTGTTGATCATAAGATCACGGCACAAATGAGCGCACAAAGCTTTGATCAAATACTAATCTGTGGAAGGAAATGAATGAAACAATCATGTATATATTGTAAAGTCCAGATCCCATACTACCAGATTCAGAACAAGAGTCCTTTCTTCTATGAAGAAATCATGAAGATGCTACACAAATTCCATGTTCATCAGTTCATGCATTACAGCTTGAATAAAGCTAATTGATAAAGGTATTTAGAGTCAAAATAAAGGATCGGCGGGCCGATATGAGAGGCATGTTCAAGAGTCTTAAGTGATTTAGTATTTCATCTATTTAAGAGAGTCAATAGAATCATTCCAAGGGAGTGGAGTATTATGTTTTAAGAATCGATGGTTAACGCTAGGTCAGGAGAAATCCTGTGAAATCTTATAGCCTTTGAGTCTACTTTAAAATCAGGCAGCTCCCGTGGAGTCATTCTGTGTTCTTTCCTATTTCTCAACTACAATAAATTGTCGCCTTGCTAAACCCTTGCCTTTATCACACACCCTAATCATTATCTAGAACAAGAATCATCTTATTCTCAGCATATTATGTGGTAGCAAAACCTTGTCTATCTAATCATAATTTAGTGGGACATCACTGTGTCAAGAAACATGACTATAGTCCTATAGACAACAACACAACAGGAGCCTGAAAATCTGAGTTAGAAGCCTGAAATCTAGACCCAGTAGTACCTCTATCAACCCACAAATCATTACATTCTAAATCTGGAGCCCTGCTGATGAAGTTACTGAGCCCATTACATAATAAGAAAGAACAGTTTTTTTTTATAAAGATAACAGAACATTTGTTGCACACACCATTATATTATTGCCAGAGAACTAGTTCCTTGTTAATTTATGGGTATTATATCTTATTAGCATATTTCTTACTTTCATATTTTTAGTGCTGGTTTGCTTGGGCTGGTTATGTCAGATAGATATACAATCAGATACAGTATTTTGTTGATTGAGGGTTAGAAGCATGCAAACCTCAAACATGAAAATACTGTCACAAGTAAGTTTTGCATGATTAACCATTTGAATTTCATCCAACATCATCCTTGACTAAAATTGACCAAGAAAATCATTATATACCAGTTCGGAGATACAGCTGATAAAAAAAGTTTCCAACATTCATCAAAGAAATGAAGGTACCTTTCCTTTTCAGACATTAAAAACAGTTCTGTGAGTATTTCACTTATAATTTAAATTATATTACCTTGGAACATGCGGGTGGCATCACCTTCCTCGTACAACTGCAGCATTTCATCAATAGACCCAGCAGACTGATTGTTTGACAATGACTGCCTCTCCAGGTCATGGAGTTCTCGGGCAATCTCAGCAGATTCTTTTCCAGCCTGTGTCAGAAATTTAAAGTTTTGAGGGCAAAATGTAGGGAACAATAAACCACAACCAAATCTGCTAAGCCCAATCAAGGAATTCTAATCATCTGAATGGTAGCCGTTACCAAAGAAATTCTGGCACGCAAGGAATTCAACTGTGCATCCAGCTCTGTATTAGTGAGGGTATCAAGGTCCACTGAACCATCTCCATGCGAGTCATTCTACAACGAAACATTCAGTGAGAATTTTGCATACAACTTTTGGAAGAAAAAGGAGATTACTAAATGTAATTTGAGATTCAATAAAGTTCATTGGTAAACTATAGGCAAAGAAACAAGGGAAGTTCACTATCGTCACTGATCTCGAATGCAAATATCGCATTTTTTGTACATAACCAAATATTTCAAAGTTTAAGATATGAACAGGTAAATCCTCCATAATTTTATCATGTACATTGAATACAAACTAATTTTACTAATAAAAAAGTTAAAGCATATCTTTGAATACTTTCGGCAATTTGTAAGTAGTCAGGCAATTCCATCCTCAAGAAACCACAAATGTACCACTTAGTTAAGAATGATATTCGCGAAACTCGATAGATTTCTTCATCTTTCCAGTTTGTCAGAAAAAATTTAAAGTGAATCCAGCTATGAGACTATTAAAAAGAAAGAAAACTGTAAGCACATGTAATAGTTTTGTTGTCCTTTTGAAATCTGTGCAGCAAAAAAAAAAGAAACATAAAAGAATTTAATTTCCTAAGCACATGAAACTAAAAATGGTTCGACAAGCATATCAATTTACTCATGTCTCCAAAGAATGAAGACAAGAAATTGACAGAGATTACTTAACAAATAATAGCCTACTTATTCGAGCAGGAATAATCATTTGCTTGCAATACAACACCAGCTTGTCGAAAGAACAACATGCTGAACTTTACGAAATGGTTTATATTAGGTGTTGAGAAAATAATATCCAGACCATCAATTAAGACATTGACAAGAAAACAACTATGGTAAGTAGTCAGAAAAGGAACAATTGAATCACAGATTAGTTCAGAACACATACAGCTTTCGGCAAATGAAATCCCTCAGGCACACTAAAACAAAACCGAACACAGTACTCTTCCCACATCTGCATTCGCTTGTCGAGAGTCGATTGAACCAAATCCCGAATGTAGGACACGCCCTAACGATTCAAAAAAGAAATCCCCAACACCATTAAGACATGGATTTTGCAAAACCTTATCCAGAAAAGCAAATATACAACTTCAAAAGCCCCAATTTACAAAAAATGTGGAAGACAAACACAAATTAGAGAGATAAACCTTGGCCAATTCGTCGGATCTATCGGTACCCTCCGTTTTCAGCCGCGCAGAAGCCTCTCTGTAACGAATTAAACAGAAAATAAAGCGGAGCAGACAAAAATTATGAGTAAAGAAGGGTGGTGATAGGTCTCACTGGAGGAAGAATTGGAAGGCTTGGTCGAGCTTATCGTCGACAACATTGAGAATCTCATTGGTGAAGAGCTGCGGACTCAGATTTAAAGATTCAAATATGGACTGGCTGCTGCAATCTTCCATTTCCCTTTTCCAATTCTCAGAGAGAGAGAGAGAGAGCGTGTGTGATTTTCAAATTGAGAGGTGAAATTTAGCGTGTTTTATTTTGCCGCCAGGAACTGAGGAAGGAGTGAAGGACCGTCAAAAATAGCTTTGTTTTATAAAATTTACTCTTATGCACAATGATTAATGAATTAGAAAAAATAAAAATGAAAAAAATTTGAACCTACTGTTTGTTTTTTTTTTTTGATAAATTGAAATCTTCATTCGTCACTTAACTTCCTAAATCAGCGAAAAAAAATATTATTCTGTAGATGACAAAAATTAATAATATTATATATAATATTTTTATTGATTTTTATATATTTATTTAGTTTTGGAATCTTATGAAATCCAAAATTAGATAAAATATTTAAATAATAAAGATATTATTATATGATAAACATCAAAAGTCTTTGACAACAAGTAAATATCTTTCAAAAATATATATATCAATTTCCAACAGCCAATGAGATCGCGCCACGTCAGCCTTAGATCTTTCTCCCTACAACTATAAATAAGGGCCTCCATATCAGTTGAAAATCACACCAGAAGTCATTTGAAGAGTTAAAGAATTTGAGAAGAAATTTCATAAGTGAAATTCTCTCAAATATTCAAGGCATTCTTCACCAAATTCATTCCGAAAAAAGACGGTGTTTGATCCATAAGCAAGGCAGTCAAAGGCGTTCTTCATCAAATTCAACCCAAAATTGGCATTTGATCAAACAAGGTGTCGGCCCTTCGAATTAACATTGTCAAGTCCAAATACCAAGTCAAAGAAGATCGAGGATACAAATCGTCCCCGAAAACTTCGAAGACCAAGTTCAAACAACAAGTCTGAGAAGATCAAAGAAACAAATTTACTCTGAAGATTTCAAAGATCGTTTGAAGATCAAGTTCAAAGACCATTTGAAGATCAAGTTTTGAAGAGAAGAATCAGAGGAAAAATAGAGATTGAATCCGTATAAATATATTTTGATCCGAAGATCATCTGAATTGTACACGTTTTGTGTTTTACCAAATTAAATACAAAATTTAATGTTTACAAATTCTAAATACACATCTCCACATACGCGACATCAAAACGGACAATAGTGTGAGTAACAAGATTTGTCACCCTATCCTATACGTTTGAAGTGCTTAACAAATCCAGCTTTGATATTTTCAATAAGAAGAGGGAGTTCCTCCATCAAAAATGCCTCACAATCGGCTTCATGAGTAATTAGTCGAATAGTCAATAAAGAATCTGAATATATCACAAAAGATACCAATTCTTTTTGCAAACATAATCCAACTCCATAAATAATCGCATTCAATTATACATCAATTACTGAAATAGGCCGCTGAATTGGTTTAGCTAAAGCTGCTTTAATCCTCCCATTCCAATCCATCATCGTCGCTCCAGCACTAAACAAAAAATTTGAACCTACTTATTTTCTCACACTACATTAATTACTTTTTACACCATAAATAAAAATAATAGTATATTATTGTAAGATATGAGTAGGTAAATCCTTCATAATTTTATCATATACATTGAATAAAAACTAATGGTACCCTCTTTTTTTTCTTTTTCTTTTTCAATTTTACTTTTTCAATAGTCACTTTTTTTCCTTTTCTTTTCATTTTTCTATTATATATATATATTTAAATTAATTTAATTTTTTCATCCGACATTTCACGTAGTGTACCCGTGACACACCGTCATTTTGTGTGCAAAATTACACCTGTGGATAAAGTCCGGCAGATGCTTAAATGTGCCCTTAGCAACTAGTATAGTGCATGGAGGCAAATATCATCCCACGAGGAGTGTTTAACTTTTCTATCCTTTTTAGTATTGTAGATGTCAAAAACTCTACAATTCATTATTTCTTCGAGTTCGGACTCCGGCGATCTACAAGACAAAGAAAACACACGTGAAGTTGAAGGACCGTCGGGGGGTTGACGATCGAACGAACTCCGATGCTGCTCAAATCAGAATTGAAACTAGTAAAGATAATAATTTAAAAGTGAACGAAAAAATGATAAATCGAATGATAAACGATAATTAGGAATTGAAGAGCTGAATTCTACTGTCGTAGAGTGCTATGGCTATGCCGTGCGATGGGTCATATGATGCTAGTTCGTGAAAGAGTTGGAAACGAGTGTTGCGCAAGTGGTAGTTGATTTATCGATCCTCCCTTCATTATGTAAAAGAGCGAATTATATATATTAGAAAGCTTAACCGATTTCTGATTTTTAGGGGATCATATCTATCCCTTTTAGGGCTTTTTGACGGGGTCTTACTTATCTTCAATGGATACTTTGACTTGATCTCTTTCAGGAGTCTGCTCGATCTTGGACTCTTCATTTAGACCTCTGAACCTTGATTACTGAGGCGTCGACCTCGAGGTATCGATCATGAGGTGTCGACCTCTTTAGTTCTTTAGACCTTCAAATGGCCATGGGCCTGATCTTTGGGCCTATGTAGAAATAGGGCCTCTACAGTTAGCTCCTCATTACTTGATTCTTGTATTTCAAGGATCGGGTAATGAATGTCGGTGTTTTATGAACGATCATCTCAATTCAGTTCTGTGTTTAGATGCTGAATTTTTATTGACTTTTGGGCAATGCTTAGAGACGAATCCCTAGAAGGGTCTTAGATCACGAAATCTGATTTCGTGAGCTCCGGACCTGAACGTAGGTCCTGAGGGAGCTTCTAAGGTCATGAGAGCAGACCTCATGGAGCTCCAAACCTGAAGGCAGGTCCTGGGGGAGCTTCTGAGGTCGTGAGAGCAGACCTCGTGGAGCTCCAGACCTGGAGACAGGTCCTGGGCGAGCCTCTGAGGTCGTGATAGCAGACCTCGTGTAGCTCCAGACCTGAAGGCAGGTCCTGGGGGAGCTTCTGAGGTCGTGAGAGCAGACCTCGTGGAGCTCTAGACCTGAAGACAGGTCTTGAGGGAGCCTCTGAGGTCGTGAGAGCAGACCTCATGGAGTTCCAGACCTGAAGGCAGGTCCTGAGGGAGCTTCTGATGTCGTGAGAGCAGACCTCATGGAGCTCCAGACCTGAAGGCAGGTCCTGGGTGTAGAATATTAGGGTTCATTATATGTGAAAGCTCAATTAGAGCATTTGAGATTGCTGCTATATATAAGACATTACAGAATACTAATCTATTCTAATCTAGAGTACCATATATGGTAGGACTATCAAAATAATAAATACAAAATAATACAAATCACAATACAAATTAAACACAGCAAATCATACGCTAACATCCCCCCGCAAGATGGACCGTCTAGAGGAGAGACCAATCTTGAGCAACAAAGCCTGAAATCGCTGACGAGAAAGAGACTTAGTCAGGGCATCCGCCAATTGGTCAATGGAGGAAACATTCGTAACACTGAGGACTTTGTTCTGAACTAATTCACGAATAAAGTGGAAGTCAAGTGCAACATGTTTCATTCGAGAGTGAAAAATGGGATTGGAGCATAAACTTGTAGCACCAACATTATCACAGTAAATGATCGGCTGAGCATGAAGAAGGAGACCCAACTCGCCAATAAGAGATGAGATCCAACAAAGTTCAGCAGCCGTAGAAGCGACTGACCTATACTCTGCTTCAGTAGAAGATCGAGCAACTGTGGGTTGTTTCTTAGAACTCCAAGAGATGGGACTACGACCAAGATAAACAATATATGCACCTGTCGAAGTGAAGTCATCCTTATTGCCTGTCCAATCGGCATCTGAATAAGCATGTAAAGTGAATGGAGACTGTCGATGAAGAATAATGCCCTGATCAATGGTCCCACAAAGATAACGAAGTATCCGTTTTACAGCAAGCCAATGAATGGTAGTGGGGCGATGCATATATTGGGAGAGCTTGTTAACAGCAAAGGCAATGTCGGGTCGAGTCAATGAGAGATATTGAAGACTACCTACAGTAGCCCGGTATTCTGTTGGATCAGATAAAACAGTGCCTGCGTGAAGTGTGAGAGTAGGAGATGTGGCGAGAGGAGTAACAACCGGTGTTGCATCTGTCATCTTGGAGCGTGCTAAAATGTCAGCAATGTATCTTCGTTGAGATAAAAGAAGCCCTTGCGAACACGGGACTACTTCAACTCCAAGAAAATAATGGAGATCACCAAGATCCTTAAGGGAGAATCGAGCAGAGAGAGACTTAATGAACTTGTGTACATCCTCTTGGTGACTCCCTGTGACAATGATGTCATCAACATAAACAAGAACTAAAATGATAGTACTGGACATGTGCAAATAGAATAGAAAGGTGTCAGCAACGGAGTTCTGAAACTTCGACTCAAGGAGAAACTGACTCAACTCATTATACCAGGAGCGAGGAGCTTGCTTCAACCCATAAATGGCTTTACGAAGCTTACAAACATGAGTTGGTTTGTCAGAATCCATAAACCCAGGTGGTTGAGTCATATTGACATCATCAGTAAGAGTGCCCTGCAAGAAGGCATTATTAATATCAAGTTGTCTGAGAGGCCAACCCTGACTAACAGCCAGTGAAAGAACCAATCGGACTGTGACCGGCTTGATAACATGACTAAATGTCTCAGTATAGTCCACCCCAGGCCGTTGATGAAAACCTTTGGCTACCAATCGAGCCTTGTACCTGTCAATAGAGCCATCAGGTAAACGTTTAATACGATAAACCCATTTACACCCAACAATGTTATGCACACCAGTAGGAGAGACAAGTTCCCAAGTGCCATTGCGAATAAGTGCATCATACTCAGTGGACATGGCCTGTCGCCAGCTACTATCTTTCATTGCTTGAGATACACATGAAGGTTCAATGGTAGCAGCAAGTTGAGTAGAGAGATTGAGCTTGACTCTGGGCTTGTGAATGTTATTTTTAGAACGTGTAATAATATGGGAGGTACGTGAAAAAGGAACAGAAGAGTTACCAAGATCAGCAGACGATACCGTAGAAGACATCAAATCAAGTGGTGGATGAGAATCATAAGCAGGCTCTGGAGAAATGGAAGATATCGAACCTGTAACTATGGGCAGCTCAAGAGGACAGTTCGTAGATGGTGAGTGAAGAACCTGAGCTGAGAACCATGATGTGGGAGTGGCATCATCAGTAGAAGTGCCTGTAGGAGTAGAGCTAGCCATATGAAACACAGATTCAACAAATTTAACATGACGAGAAGTAAAAGTCTTGTGAGTAGTAGGACAGTAACAAAAATAAGCACTTTGAGTGAGAGAATAACCAAGAAAGACACAAGGAGTGGATTTGGGATCTAGTTTGTGAGCAGAGTAGGGCTTAAGCCAAGGATAGCACAGACAACCAAAACTACGAAGTTTGTTATAGTTTGGAAAAGTGCTAAATAATTTAGAGTAAAGGGAGGCCATATCAAGTGTAGGTGTGGGAAGTCTGTTAATGAGGTAAGTGGTAGTGAGAAATGCGGAAGACCAAAATTGAACAGGAATAGATGCATGAGATAGAAGACTGAGACCGGTTTCGACAATGTGGCGATGACGATGTTCAGAGAAGCCATTATGTTCTGGTGTGTGTAGCGAAGATGTGTGATGGGAAATTCCATGGACAGATAAATAGACAAATAAACCAACGTATTCACCACCATTATCGGAATAAAGAGTCTTAATTTTAAGATCAAAATAATTCTCAACAAGCACTTTGAAACGAGGAAATACAACAACCACATCAGATTTATGTTTTAATGGATATAGCCAAGTGTAGTAAGTGAAATGATAAACAAATATGACATAGTACTTAAAGCTATCAAACGAGTGCATAGGAGATGTCCATACATCGGAGAAAATTATTTCCAATAGAGCAGTAGAGAAAATAGTAGAAGTAGAAAATGGAAGTTTATGACTCTTATGACAAGCACAATCAGTACAATGTGCATGATTAGACTTAGCAGACACCAAATGAAATTTAGAAATTAAATGACTCTGGATAGACTCAGATGGGTGGCCAAGGCGATGATGCCAAGCAAATGACGAAAGTTTGACAGTGAATAGAGCAGAAGGATGCACAGATACAGCAGCAGGCCACTCATAAACACCATCTTTAGGACTGCCTTCGAAAAGAATCAACCCTGTTCGCAGATCCTTAACACGAAACAAGGAAGGCAAAAATTTAATAGAAGCGTTGTTAGTTTGACAAAACTGAGAGATAGAGATAAGATTACGCTTCATTGAGGGAACAAATAACACATCATTTAATTGAAATTTATGAGAAGCAATGGGAAGAGAAATAGATCCAATTCGAGAGATAGCTAGACCAGTACCATCACCAATAACTATGTCGTCTGTTCCTTCATACGGACCATGCAATGATAAATTATCAAGATTAGCAGTGACATGGTGCGAGACTCCACTATCCAGAAGCCACACCGGAGGGTTTGAGCCGGTTGCTATTGCAACATGAGCTTTAGGCTGCCATAAAGAAGAAATAGGTGGAGTAGGACTCGGGTGTGCAGCCCCACGTGACGAAGCTGGCATAAAATGGAAGTCGGGACATCGAGAAGTAAAATGCCCTGGCTGCCTACATGCTTGACATTTGCCAAGATACGGTTTTGAAGTATGAGATGGCGGTGGAGCAGAGGTATAGGGCTGAGTAGGTGGACGAACTGAGTCACGTGAAGAGTGGCAAGAAGAGCTGGATGAATGGCGAGGAGCAGATTGATGAGTAAAATTAGCCGTTGCTGGAAATGGTATAAAATTTAACTGTTGGAGTCCTAACTCACGATTGATGAGTTTCTCATGAAGCTCATCGAATGATATGGGGGTCTCACGTCCATCAACCATGTCAATTATCTGTCTGTAATCATCATCAAGACCAGCGAGAATTAATTCGATGAGATCCTCAGGATCAAGAGGTTTACCAAGAGCAGCAAGTTCATCAGAGCGACTCTTAACGAACTGCATAAACTCAGTGACGGATTTGGAGCCCTTGGTTGTCCGTTTGAGTTGATCTTTAATTTGTTTGATATGACCTCGAGTGGGACGAGCATAGGTGTGTGAGAGCGTCTGCCACGCTTCACGTGATGTGGCTAATTGTTGAATCAACGGAATTAATGCCGGTGAGATAGAACCGACAAGAGCCCCAAATAAGAGCTTGTCTTGGCGTATCCAAAATTGGTGAGCAGGGTTTGGAGTATCTCCAGTGGCCGCCGTGATGGGAGAAGAGGGACATGGATGAGAGCCATCAACATATTTATAAAGATCATAGCCGATTAGAATAGCCTCAATTTGGAGCTTCCATGCGAGATAGTTGGTGGATGAAAGTTTGAGAATGTTTTGATGTGATATGTTGATAAGTTGAGGAGAGGTAATAGTGGAATCAGCAACAGTGGTGTTAGTGGCCATGTCAATTGTTTGAGAAAAAAATAAGCGGAAGAGAGGGTTCACAGGTTAATATCGGAGGCGTCTTGATACCATGTAGAATATTAGGGTTCAGTATATGTGAAAGCTCAATTAGAGCATTTGAGATTGCTGCTATATATAAGACATTACAGAAGACTAATCTATTCTAATCTAGAGTACCATATATGGTAGGACTATCAAAATAATAAATACAAAATAATACAAATCACAATACAAATTAAACACAACAAATCATACGCTAACACTAGGAGAGCCTTTGAGGTAATGAGAGCAGACCTTGTAGAGCTCCAGACCTAAAGGCAGATCTTGGGGGAGCTTCTGAGGTCGTGAGAGCAAACTTCATAGAGCTCTAGACCTTAGGTACGGATTTTACTTTTCCCATTCTCTAAGACAACCCTCATCATTAGATCAAGACACATGGGCTTAGATCGTGCTGTCTTTTCTCCCCATATTTCAAATATCGAGGGGAACAGTTCCCTCCTCATTTTTTTCTTTAGAATCTCAAAAGTTTCTTCAATTTTAAACACATTTCTTTCGATAAACCTTATCCGTCTTTCAAATATTCAGAAGAATCTTACCCCGCATTTTCCACTAACTGCCTCCATTTTTCTCATGCTTGGGATTGCTCGGAGACTCTACTATGAAGATTTATCGGCTATCTACTTTGCCATTTTTCAGGTCACTCTCTCGTTTCCCTCTTTTTAATATTTGCGTCGTAAATATACTGTTCTGAGATTTTTCGTGTGATTTTCTGGAATGCTTGAGATATTTTTATGGGTATTTGCTAGAACCATAGTGATTTGTTGAGTTTTCTGGATTTACTTGATTTCTGGGCTGTTTTTGGAGGGCTTTTCGGTTATTTCAGGGTTTGTTTAAATTTTTCGGCAGGTTTTTCGATGGATTTAGGGGATTTTAGGATTCGTTTAGGATTCTGATAGTATTCTTGATTTTAGGCTGGTCTAGGGTTTGAACTACTTGTTACTTTTCTGGTTTTTTTATTATAATGAGTGCAAGTGAGGATTCAAATACCGGGGAAGAGGGGAAAAGTTATGGTGGTAGAGAGGATGAGATTCTTTCCAGGTCGGAACATTCCAGCAATTCCAGCTCCCCTGTGATTATTAGAGCCACGGAAAAGGCCAAAGGCAAGAGGCCATCAGCTATCTTCCCCGCTCAATTGGCCGGGCAGTGATTAGCAGACAGTGGGCCCCGGTGGACATGGGCAACCTGTCGAAGGTTCGAGGAATTCAAATCCGTGAGGTCCAGCCCGTGGGGGAAAGGTTTTCGGGTTGCGGATATTGCTCCGAAGGTAAATGAGAAGCTCTTGAGAAAGTTGGCTTCGCCTCCACTTTCAGGAGTTGGGGTCGAAATTCACTCCCCTCGACCCTCCGATAGAGTGCATCGACCTCCATCTGGGCTTACTATCTTCTACACTTTGGTTGCCGACAAGGGGGTCGGACTCCCTCTTTACTCCTTTTTTGCCAAGATAGCGCACTTCTACGGCATAGCTCCCGTCCAGATCATGCCAATCGGGTGGTTACACATGCTAGGGATGTATTATCTGTGGGCAGAGCTTGGCTTCCCAGAACCCACTGTCAACGAGTGGCATGAAGCGTATAGGCTGGTGGCCAACGCCGGACAGACGGACTTCTACTATTTTACCAAGTGGGTGGGGGAGCGGCCCCCCCTCTGATAATGACCTTGCCATCATCTTCGGATGATTGAAAGCCCAAGTTCATCTTCATTCCAGCCCGAACTTCTAAGAACGCGATCTCCCCTGCTGAATTTCGTGAAGCCCGTAGGTCTTTGAGCCGAGTCCTTCGATTACTTTAATTGTTCTGAGCTTTACAATTTCTTTGTTCTGTGCAGGCTTTCCCCCACGGCGCGAGCCTTCTGGAGTTGAGGCTTCCCACATCAAAGAAGCCTTTCTTCTTTCTACTGAGCTTTGAGAGTTTGAAATAGTTTGAGCAGGTCAGACCCTCTACGACATGGGAAAGCTCAAGATAAAACCCTCTGATGCTAAAGTCAAGGTGCTGGCCGCTGCTAAGATTGGAACCTCCTCTTCATCTGGAGTGAAGAGGTCCGCGAATGATGGGAATGGAAGCCTGATAACCTTGTATTTTTCATATGTTTTGAGGTTCATTTGAGTGGTATTTGATGGGCATTGCATGCATAAATTGATAAGTTTTGCATTATTTTCTATGTTTTGTGCAATGTCACGTGTTTGTTCGTTGTGAAGGGAATTAATGTCATTTTTTGTGTGAACTTTAAATGAGCTTGGGAAGACCCTAAAAAGATAGGAAATCAATTTAGGAACACGTTGCAAAAAGAATCGGGTCAATCGGACGAGAAACGAGTGAGAACGAAGTAAAACAGTGAAAGCCTGCCGGACTGCCATGTGGACCCGCGACCAGTCGGATTACCCGCGACCGGGGTCGCGAATTTTGTTCTTTAGACCCCCCCTCCCAGTTGCGAGTGTGCAGAAAAATGCCACGTGGACTCACGACCACATCCGTGACCGACCCGGTCGCGGGTGAGGTCGCGAGCGAAGCCCTGGGAGTCCAATTTTTGGCCTATTTTGGCCCGTTTTCTTTCCTTTTTCGACTGGGATACTTCCTACACTATATATACCTTCTCAAACATGAAAATTAGCATAAAAAACCCTACCATAACACCAAAAACCACAACAACACACACCATATTCCTTCTTAAACATAGAGATAGAGAGCTGCATAGAAGAACACGAAGAGCAAGGCCAAGAGATTCAAGCCGAGTAAGAATAGAGACAAAATAATTACTTTTGGGTTTTATTTATCTTTATTTAGGAATAATTTCACTTTTAGTCCCATTAGAATAGGGTCAAAACACTTTTGGTCCCATATCTTTCATTTTTGGTCCCATAGTTTATTAGCTCGACACTTTTGGTCCCAAGTGTTTTTTTTTCGACACTTTTGGTCCCAAGTGTTTTTTTTTTCTACATTTTTAGTCCTGAAACTAACAGCATATATTTTCTTATATTTTTTTTCAACGTTTTTTTCTGTAAATTTTGTCGAGAATTTTACTGAACAAAAATCGTATATTGGCAAGAAGTTGAAATGATTTTGTTAGGCATTTTGCTGGATATTTATTAGGCATTTTACTTCATATTTTGTTGATTATTTTGTTGAAAATTTTTGAGATATTATTTTAGATTTTTTGCTGGATATTTTCCTCTTTTTTTCTTAATGATTTGCTGAAAAAATGAAGCCAAAATGTCCTTTGAATATATACACACACACACACACACATACATACATATATACACATACATATACAGATATACTACACTTGAGACTAAAAATGTAGAAAAAAAACACTTGGGACCGAAAGTGTCGAAAAAAAAACAGATGAGACCAAAAGTGTCGAAAAAAAAATTCTTGGGACCAAAAGTGTCGAGTTAATAAACTATGGGACTAAAAATGAAAAATATGGGACCAAAAGTGTTTTGACCATATTCTAATGGGACTAAAAGTGTAATTATCCCCTTTATTTATGTTATACATGGTTTCTTGTTGGATTTTAGTTTTCTATATTTATATGGATAGCTAAACCCTATTTTTCTAGGGTTGGATGATGAATTATTTATGAAGTTTATTTTATTGGTTTTATCATATTTCCTATGACTTTAGCCCTCTGCCTATGCCTCCGCCGAAGAAGTCAAAGGATGATGCTCCTGTGCTTGCTCTTTCTGCAGCCTCTGCCTTCAGCGATTGTTGACCTGGAAGTCCCTCATTCTTTTAAGAAGGCTCTCGCCTCTTCCAGCTCTCGAACGGCTTCACTCAAACCCTTCCTTGCGGATGTCCAGAAGTCCGTTGCTTGCCTCGGCGCCCCCGAGGTGTATGAAAAGGAAAACCTTGAACAGCAGGCCTTCCTGTCGTTTGACCAAATGGCCAAGGTAATATATTTTTTTATCTGCGCGCATGATTCTAAACTGTGGTTTTAACTGCTGCTCGATGTTTGTTATAGGTGATGTTCAGTCAATTCTATCTCCGCCAGCGCCTCATAAATCATGAAGAGAGGCTACAAAAGAGGGTCTCCAAGCTATCTGAGGACCTGGAGAATGTTGCCGAGGAAAGGAAAGACATGGCTGATAGAGAGTCGGCCATTCTGGTGGAAAGGGACGCGACTAGAGTAGAAGCCACATGGGCCATGGCATTGCTGGACAGGAGCCTCGAGGCTTAGGTCAGGGCCGAAGCTGAGAAGGGAGGACTCCAAACCTCGTTAGCCGCTGCACAGGCCAGGATCAGGGATCTCGAGGCCTCCCTTGATTTGAACGTCATATTGGGGTCCGTCGAATTCATTCCCTTCAAGGAGGCCCTCTATCAAGAAGGCAAGGCAGCTGTTGTGGAGGCCATTAAGGAGAAGTTGCCTGACCTCAATTTATCTTTCCTGGAGGCCGAAGAGGAGGATGTCATCCAGACTGAGGGTCGAGTGGCTGAGGTCGACGGAGCGGAAGGTCAGGCGGAGGGCAAGGCTACCGGGGATTCCGTTGGAGACGATGGTGAAGATTCTGCTAAAGCCGGGGATGAGGCCTCGGTTTAGTTTTTCTGTGAATACTTTATCAAACAATCTCGCTTTTTTCTTCAAACAATATGCTTGTAAATATTTTTTTTATTTTCCTTACGTGAAGGCAAATGTGATGGATAACTTGGCTTTTTTGCCAATTTTAATTCTAGTGTTTTGATCTTCTCATTTTGTGTGTGCCTATATTATGTGTTTCGCTTTAACTTGATGTCTTTGAAATGATGTGATCTGCAAGCATTGACACATATGCGTAGAATAGGAGTTAGACAAAATAAATAACAATGATCTTGAGAATACCTTTTGGGGTCGTAGTTGGGATTCAGGACCTGTCATCATAACCTGAACTCATAGATTTGATCTCGGGACTCAAACTTATCCTCGTCGTCGAGTTCATGATTTTCACGGTTGGTATTTTGTTGAACTCTAGGGGGTTGGGACCCCTGTGCTTGGGGTTCTGTTAGTTACTCCGACGCTCAAGTCAGTAAACAAATACTTTAAATGATAAAGAATGAGGAATTTATGAGAGCGAATACGTACTCCTTTGTTCGAGCTGATGAACTTAAGATCGAAACTTCATTATTTTCTTGAGGGTTGGGATCTCTGTGCTTGGGGTTCTGTTAGTTACTCCGATGCTCAAGTCAGTAAACAAAATTAAAAAAGAAATCAAACTGAATAATAAAAATGAGATTGGGAGTTCTAGAAATGATACTATTTTAAATGTAGCGCATTCCAGCTGTTGGCTATGGGTCGGACTTCTCTAGTTCGGAGCTTATAAGCTCTGTTTCTGATGACCCTTTCGATATAGTATGGACCTTCCCAGTTTGACGCCATTTTTCCGGCTCCACTTTCCTTCGTATTTTGGAACACTTTCCTGAGCACCCAATCTCCGACCTGGAATGTTCAAAGCCTTGTATTTTTGTCAAAGTGTCGGCTTATCATTTGTTGATATGCTGCTATTTTCATTGCCGCCTGATCTTAGAGTTCATCTATCAAATCGAGATTCACCTCGAGCTCCTTGTTGTTTGATTGATTGGACCATTTTGTTTGGGCTGTACCGATCTCCACTTCTGCAGGCAACACTGCTTCCGAACCATATGTTAGGGCGAATGGGGTCTCTCCTATGCTTATCCTCAAGGTCGTTCTGTAGGACCATAGAACTCCTAGGAGTTGCTGGACCCATTGAGTTTTATGTTCAGATAGTCTTTTCTTTAGGATGCTTAGGATTGTCTTGTTTGTGGCTTCATCTAGGCCATTTACTGCGGGTACCTTGGGGTGGAGAACGAGAGCTTGATGTTCCATTCTTTGCAGAAGTCTTGAAATCTCGTGCTTATGAACTAGACCCGTTGTCTGTCACGACCTCCCTAGGAATTCGGAACCTGTATAAAATATATTTCCATAAAAAATTTTGTACCTCCGTGTCTCTGATCCGTGCGAAGGCTTTGACCTCGACCCACTTGGTGAAGTAGTCCGTTAACACCAGAATATAACATTTTTTATTTTCACCTTTGGGTAGTGGCCCTACGATGTCCATCCCCCATTTCATGAATGGTCAAGGGATGGCCGCGGTGTGTAGGGGTTCTGGGAGCATGTGATTTGTCTGTGCGAACCTCTGACATCGGTCACATGCCTTGGCGTAGTTTCTTGCATCTGTTCTCATGGTTGTCTAGTAGAACCCAGATGTTAGAGCTCGGTTAGCTAGACTTCTGTATCCTGAGTGATTTCCGCATTCGCCCTCGTGAAGCTCGCTTAGGATGTATTTAGCCTGTATAGGGCTAACACATTTCAAATAAGGCCCTGAAAAAGACTTTTTGTATAGGGATCCAGAGATCATGGTGAATTTTGGAGCCTTAGCCTTGATCCATCTTGCCTCGATGGGGTCTTCAGGGAGCTCGTTTTCTGCTATATATCTGGTGAGTGGGGTCATCCAGTTTGTACCGCTCTCGATAGGTAGAATTTCTGAACCTTCTTCTTTCCATACGGCTGGCCATTTTACATATAACACTAGGATGTTTTTGTCTTCAGTAGTTTTGATTGCTGACCCTAAATTTGTCAAAGCATCGATGTGTCTGTTGTCCTCTCTCATGATGTGTTGGACTTCGATCTTTTCAAACTTTGCGACTGTTTTTTTCACCCACACACTTTAAGCATGATTGTCCTCAAGCATGGGGTGCAACGCATCCAGAAAAACAAAAGAAAAGAAATGAGAAAAGAAACAGACTCAAGACACAAGCATGCAAACTGTTACTCAGTGTGGGCACATCAGAAATAATCCAACAAAAATGCAAAGTTTCAGCATACCTAAAATAGGTCAAAAATGAGTTTTAGCTTGGTGTTCCTCACAGACTCTCTTCACTTAGTGTATACTCTCAATTCGGCTGTAATTCTATGCAAATTCGTCCCATAAGTTTGCCAAAGTTCTGCTGTTTATTCTCCAGAAACCATGATGCATTAGTATCAATAGGGCTTTTTAGGCTACAGTTGGGCATTATAAGTGGGAGGGGTTTTTATTGATTGTACAGACCCCTCCCCAGCTCCTTTATATTCACTACCCTCCTGTGCCCTGTTCAGGCACTGAATTTTTCTTATTTTGGGCATTCTAAACACTTAGAACTCGGGGGGTTTATTCAGATTCTTTTTTTTCTCTTTTTTTCTTCTTTTTTTCTTTCTTTTTCTAATAACTTATATATATATATATATATATATATTATGTTTTATCTCCCCCTGGCCCTTCATACATATGTCTTCCCAACAACAACTCTGCCTTCCCCATTTTTTTTCTTTACAGGTTTTACAATGCCCTGGCTAAGTATAAACAATCCCGAAACAAAATCGACCAGGGCATTTTATAGGCTCAAAGAGGCTGCAAGGGCTGTGTCATTGGTGGGAGTTAATTTATTTCAGTGGTTCAGTAAAAACATGGCCTATCTCATCTACATGTGCATCAATAATTCCCAGAGTTAAACGCAGAACAGAGGCAAATTCTAGAACATCTTAAGCACAAAATTATTCACACTCATGAATGAAAGAAAACTGTAAAATGAAGTATACAACATATAGGCTCAAGTCTCACAGGGCATGCTAAAACTCGTTCGTCATCCCTATCTTAAATAGGTATGCTGATTTTTCTGTAAAGCAATTAAAGTTGGACCATCACGTGAAATGCCCACACAGACTCACAGAATAGCATGCTTTGACTCAACTACCCACCTACACACTTTGCAACTTGCAAAGTGTGGACACAGACTCAAACAACATGACAACAAAGAAAACAGAAAAAAGAACAAAACAAAACAAAACCTAATCTAAAAGGACAGAAAGAACCAGGCTAGTCGGTTGCAGGCGTTGGGTAGGAGAACCCAACATGTTTGAAATAGGCCTTCAAGGCTGCTTCGATTCGGGTCAGTTTTTCATTGGTCTGGAACTGGGCATTCTCTATCAACTCAAGTCTCCTCATGATCACTGCGACTGGGTGCTCCCTCTGCGGTGCCTTCCCTGCTGGTGGTTTCTTCGATGTACCTGCCATAGCTAAAAGCATGCTCGAGGGGTCTGCCCCCGACACAAAGAAAACAGGCTTTCCATCCTCATCGTCAACCACATCTTGCATTCTTCTCAAGCAGTTAAGATCAAAATACTCATGGGGAAAGGGGGTTAACAATGTCCTCTATTTCAGTCAAGTATTTGTCCAGCTCAATGTCTCTGTCTCCTTCCCCTTCAACTCCTTCTTGTCCTTCGACTTCCTCTCCTTCCTCGTCATCTTCTTCGTCTTCGATCTCCACCGATGGCACAGGGGTCAGAGCCTTAACTGGCTGTTTAGCTTTCTTCTTTTCAGCCACTTTTTTAGACTTTGGCGCAGGCTTTTCAATAGCCTCTTCCTCCTGCATGCCCTCTGCAGTCGCCTCATCCTCTTGCTGCTCCGTTTGAGTCAGAGTCGCAGAGCTTTCTTCCATCGCCTCAACCTCAGGCGCAGCTTCCTTTTCCAGCGGAGTTTCCTTGGCATGTTTGCTCGATATGGCTGCCTCAAACGCAGCTTTTCCTTTTGGTTTGACAGAGGGTTTCTTCACAACCTTGGTCGGAGAGGGCTCTTCAGAGACAGTGGGGGTCTCAAAATCTAGGTGTGCCTTAGGTCCAGCTTTTGGTGCGACCTTCTTGCCTCTTATCTTCGCTATTGTTGGATTTTTGAAGGTTTCAGAAATTAGGGTTTCAGGAAAATCGAGAGAGAGAAGTTTCTGATTTTTGTAAAAGGCGAGTGAAAGTGATAGTGGAGATTTTGTGGGGTAAGGCTTTTATACTAAGGGGATCACTATTCATGATTTGACTTGTGACTCTTCAAATTCCTTAGGAGTCTCCTGGATTAGTATGCCCTATGCTAATGGATAAGCCTTATCCCCTGAAAAATCGGAACAACCTTTATCTCCTTAGAGTGCCTTACTTCAGAATCCCTATTTTCAAGGGATTTACTTCATCTTCATCTTTCTCTCTCATTATCTAAACCTGCAAACACCATACTTATCCAAAACAAGCGTAAAATTGCTCCCTAAACTAGGTTAATTAACTGGAAAACTTATTAAAAATAAATAAAAAAGGATTAAGACAAGAAAACACCTGGGTTGCCTCCCAGTAGCGCCCCAGTTATTGTCATGGGCACAACATCACCCCAGATCAGGCGTAAGTGGGCTCTGCGAGCCAGATCACTGTGACATCTTCATCGGAGTGCCCCAGGTAAGCTTTCACACGGTGGCCATTCACTTTGAAGTGCCCTCCAGTATCGGGATTTATCAGCTCAATTGCCCCATTCGGGCATTCTGCATATACTTCAAATGGACCAACCCACTTGGTCCTCAGTCCTCCTCCCATAAGCTTGAACCTTGAGTGGTACAATAGTACCTTCTGCCCCTAGATGAATCTCTTTCTCCGAATTACTTGATCATGGAGCCTTTTCATTTTTTCCTTGTACAACACCGAATTATCATAGGCCTCCATTCTCATTTCTTCCAACTCTTGAATTTGAAATTTCCTAAAATGCCCAGCGGCGTCAGGATCCATATTTAGCTTCTGAAGTGCCCATCGTGCTTTATGTTCTAACTCGACTGGCAGATGGCAACACTTTCCAAATAACATCCTGTATGGGGACATCCCAACTGGAGTCTTGAATGCAGTTCGGTATACCCACAGGGCATCTTCCAGATGAATACTCCAATCTTTTCGATTCGGAGCCACAACCTTTCCAAGAATGACTTTAATTTCTCGATTTGAGACTTCAGCTTGGCCATTTCCTTGGGGATGGTAAGGTGTGGTGACCCTATGGTGAACCCCGTACTTCTTCAACAATCTTTCCAGCGTTTGGTTGCAAAAATGGGTCCCTTGATCACTGATGATGGACCTGGGCACACCAAACCGACTGAAAATGTGGGATTTCAGAAATACAGCTACCACCCTTGCATCATTGGTAGAAGTGGCCTTTGCTTCTACCCATTTGGACACGTAATCAACTGCCAGGATAATGTATTGGTTCCCTCTCGAATTTGGAAAGGGTCCCATAAAATCCATTCCCCAAATATCGAAAATCTCCACGGGCATGATTGGCATCATGGGCATTTCGTTTCTTCTTGTAATGTTCCCTACCCTCTGGCACTGGTCACACTTTCTGCAGACATTATGGGCATCCTTGAATATTGTGGGCCAAAAGAACCCACAATCCAAAATTCTTCTTGCTGTTCGATTTGGTCCGAAATGCCCTCCGCAAGCATAACTGTGACAATGCTTTAGAATTCCATCTATCTCCTCATCAGGGACACATCTTCTAATGATTTGATCAGCGCATATCCTCCATAGAATAGGGTAATCCCATGCATAGAACCTGCTCTCATACCTCAGTTTATTTTTCTGGTACCTTGAGTACCCAATAGGCATTTCTCCAGACTCGAGGTAGTTCACTATGTCTGCATACCAGGGTGCTAGTGTGCCCTTTGCTGAATATAAATGCTCATCAGGGAAATGATCGGCAATGGGCATTTCATCGCCTTTCTCATTTAGCACCCGGCTCAGATGGTCAGCCACCAAGTTCTGTGCCCCACTCTTATCTTTTATCTCGACATCAAACTCTTGTAAAAGCAGGATCCACCTAATTAGTCTTGGTTTCGTCTCCTTCTTGGCCATTAAGTGCCTCAGGGCACCATGATCTGTATAGACAATGCTCTTTGCTCCCAAGAGATAAGATCGAAACTTCTCAAATGCAAACACTACTACCAATAGCTCCTTTTCAGTAGTGGTGTAATTACACTGTGCCCCATTCAGAGTCTTGGAGGCATAGTAAATTACATGGCTTTCCTTTCCTCTCTTCTGACCCAGTACAGCGCCTACAGCGTAGCCACTGGCGTCACACATAATCTCAAAGGGCATTCCTCAATCTGGTGGTTGAATGACTGGTGCCGTGACCAATTGCTTATTCAGAAAATTGAATGCCTTCTTACACTCTTCATCGAATTCAAAGGGAACATCTTGCTGTAATAAGTGAGTAATAGGTTGGGCAATTTTTGCAAAATTCTTTATGAATCTCCTGTAGAATCCAGCGTGCCCCAAGAATCCTCTCACTTGCTTCACCAAAGTGGGATATGGCAATTTTTCTATTATGTCCACTTTGGCTTTATCAACCTCAATGCCCCTTTCAGAAATCACATGTCCCAGTACAATGCCTTCTCTGACCATGAAATGACATTTTTCATAGTTCAGCACCAGGCATTTGTCCACACAACGCTGCAACACTTTCTCCAAATTATCTAAACATCGATCAAAGCAGCTCCCATACACTGTGAAGTCATCCATGAATACTTCAATACAGTTCTCGAACAAATCAGAGAATATGCTCATCATACAACGCTGAAATGTGCCAGGAGCATTGCAGAGGTCAAAGGGCATTCTGCGATAGGAAAATGTGCCGAATGGGCACGTGAATGTTGTTTTCTCCTGGTCCTCTTGATTTACTGCAATCTGCATGTACCCAGAATATCCGTCCAAGAAACAAAAGAACTTGTTTCCTGCGAGTCTTTCCAGCATTTGGTCAATGAATGGAAGTGGGAAATGATCCTTCCGCATGACCGTGTTCAGCTTCCGGTAGTCGATGCAAACTCTCCAGCCAGTTTGCAGTCGTGTGGGCACAAGCTCTCCTTTCTCATTTTTCACAACTTGAATGCCCGACTTCTTGGGCACAACATGGATTGGACTGACCCACTTGCTGTCTGAAATTGGGTATATAATGCCCTGGTCCAGAAGCTTAATTATCTCTTTTACTACCACATCCTTCATCACTAGATTGAGCTTTCTTTGTGGATCACGAACGGGTTTTGCATAATCTTCCAACAATATTTTGTGCATGCAAACCGCTGGGCTAATGCCCTTTATATCTGCCAAAGTCCATCAGAGTGCCTCTTTGTACAGCCTTAACAATCTCAATAGGCGATCCTCATCAGCTTGATTCAACCCCGCACTAATGATTACAGGGAGAGTCTCATTATTTCCCAAGTAGGCATACTTCAAATGCCTTGGCAATGCCTTCAACTCCAGCGTGGGCGCTTTGATAATAGAAGGCATCAGCTTGTCATCATTTCTCCGAATGGGCACACCATAGTCCACACATCCGTGTGGCATTTCTTCTAATGAATACAGCATCATAATTCCATCCCTTATGTCATCATCCTCGTCTAGGACATCCTGGTCATTCAGTCCATCCCACAATGCCCACTCCAGTGGTTCTCTGTTGCTCACTATGGATAAAGTAGAACGGCTCGGGAAATGAAATGTGTTCACAAAATTATAATTTTCTGTATCCGGGGGGTGTTTCATGGCTTCAAAAATGTTGAACGTCACCTTCTCCCCATCAAACTCACACGTCAGTGTGCCCTTGTCCACATCAATCTTGGTTCGAGTTGTCTTCATGAAAGGTCTTCCCAGCAACAAAACTGAAGATTTTGAAGTCGTTGTGCCCATGTCAAGCACATAAAAATCTGCTGAGAAAATAAGCTCATCCACCTTGACCAATACATCTTCAATGAGGCCTTCTGGATAAACATTAGATCGGTCAGCTAACTGAATGACCACACGGGTCTCCTTCAGAGGTCCAATCCTCAATTCTTTGAACACCGACAGGGGCATTACATTGATTGATGCCCCCAAATCCAGCATGGCCTTTTCAACTTTCTTGTTCCCTATGATGCAAGGAATCATGAACATCTCTGGATCATCACACTTCTTGGGTAGCTTCCTCTATATCACTGCTGATACATTCTCCTCAACTAGGAACCTTGCATCATCATTAAAGCACACCTTTCTGGTGTAGAGTTCTTTTAGAAACCGGGCATACCGCGGCACTTGCTTGATTGCCTCGATCAGTGGAATGTTGATCTCCACTTTGCTGAATACTCTTAGCATCTCCCTGGTTTCCTCTTCTTTTCTATTTTGTGCCAATCTTCCTGGAAAGGGAGGTTTCTGTCTCTCTGGAATGGGCACTTTGGCAGGCTGCTTCTCTGGAATGGGCACATCATTAGTTTGCTCAGCTTCTTGTGCCTTATCTTCTGTGGGAATTTCTTCCACTTCTTCCTCTAAGGGCACATCATCCTTCTCTTCTCTCGGCCTGACCATCTTCGGAAGCTCTTTTCCACTCCTCAATGCTACTGCATTCACTTGTTCTCTTAGATTCTCGACCTGGGAGGGTAACTTTCCATTTTTCTCCTCCATCTTGTGCATGGCTTGAGCCAGCTGATTGATTTGCTTGCTCATGTGTGAGAGACCAGCTCGAGTCTCTTGCTTAAACTTCTTATTCTCCTCAGCTATAGCAAACACAAGATCTTCTAGCCTTTGTTTTCTTTTCTCCTCTGGTGGTGGCAATGGGCGTGCGGGATGCCCATCCTCTGGCCTTCTCCATCTAAAATTTTCATGGTCTCTCCAGCCAGGATTATAAGTCTGGGAATGAGGATCATATCTTCTGGAATGCCCATTCTGACCACCTATAGCATTCACTTCTTCCATTTCATCTTGTAGAGTAGGGCATTCATCCGTGAAATGAGATATGCTTTTGCATACCCCACAAGGTCTGGGCTTTCTCGCCATGCTTGCACCGGACAAGATTTTTCGATCTTGTCACACAATCTATCAATTCTGATGTCCTGGTCCGGTGCCCTTTCTGTTTCACTTACAATCCGAATGCCCTCTCTACCGAAGTCTCGGTTGTCTTCAGTCATTTCTGTGAGAATTCTAAATGCTTCAACAGGCTGTTTGTTCAAAATGGATCCTCCATACGAGGTATTCACAATCGTCCTCTCATGTGGTCTCAATCCTCCGATGAAATACTGAATCAAATCGTGTTCAGTAATCTGGTGCTGTGGGCATTTCGCCAGCATCGCCTGAAATTTTTCCCAATATTCATAGAAACTTTCGTTAGTTCCCATCTTCAGGCTCCCTATCCTTCTTCTCATTTCTTGCACTCTGGATGCTGGGAAATATTTCTCCAAAAACTTCTGTTGAAGTTGTCTCCATGTGGTCACAGCGCCAGTGGGTAATGTGTACAGCCAGTCCCGTGCCCCATCTTGAAGAGTGAAAGAGAACGAGACCAACCGCACATACTCCTCTCGTCCATGGTCGGATGGTTGAGTCTGGCAAACCATCTCAAAATCTTGCAAATGCCTTTGTGGATCCTCTCCAGGCATTCCGTGGAACTTCGGTAAGATCTGGATAAAGTTTGCATGAATATCCCAGTTCTGAGTCACAGCTGGGAGTGTAATGCCCATTGGGCGCAAGTTCATGTTGGTCGGGAAGACCAACTGCCTTAAAGTCCTCTTATCATCCGCATTACCATTCGCGGCATTTCCATTTGCGGCCATGTTGATGTTGTGGCCGTTCTCAAACTGTCTTTCCTACTCGTGCCCTTCGTCTCCTTGATCTTCTTGATCTTCTTGATCTTCTGGTGGTGGTGTGGGCTCATGAGGTCTATTTGCTGCTTGGCGTGCCCTCTTTACTGCTGCCCTATTTTTCCTCGAAGTCTTCTCTATCTCTGGATCGTACAATAGAGTCTCCTCTGAAGAGCCCCTGGGCATCAACTTCCAGGCTCACCAATTGTGGAAGATAAAATCACTAGAAACCAGCTCCCCGGCAACGGCGCCAATTTTGACGCGCGGTCGTTTCGCGCTCAAAATAAATTTGTAAACTCTTGGGCCCACAGCGAGCGTAGATAGCCAATGAGTACAGATCGATCCCATAGAGAGCCGTTGCGATTCT
This sequence comes from Perilla frutescens, assembly GCA_026008535.1. NCBI lineage: Eukaryota > Viridiplantae > Streptophyta > Magnoliopsida > Lamiales > Lamiaceae > Perilla > Perilla frutescens. The sequence continues at coordinate 41,293,911 of BRKX01000012.1, forward strand.
ATCTTCAAGTAACCAATCACAAAGGGGGTTTTGGTGTTGTCACTACACTGAATTTAAATCTGCAAAAGAAACTAAAGAAAATATCAAATAACAAAAGGTTCTGGCATTTGAATTAGAATTTGGTTTAAACATAAAACAACTCGATCATGGGCATACCGATTTTGATACATGATATGTCATCTAGTCATGGTGACCGGATTCCTCTCTGTGTCTCCTTATCCATCCTTTCATTTTAGGTTTAAAAGTGATTCCTCTTCGATTAAACCCCTAACCAGTTACCCACCTCCCGATTCCTCTAAGAGATGTAAGCAAACAAGCAGCAGTGTGCCCTAGTCGGACCCAGATCTGTTGTGTTCAACTGATTCCTCTTGTGCCCACAACACCCCATTAATTTCCTTATTACTATATGAACCGACACACAGTCACGATTCGCCAATTCAATTAATAGTGGTATGCCCTCTTTACCTAACGAGTGATCAGCCACATTGGGCACTTCAGACACACACTCACATGGAACAAGGCACAAGAATTAACGAAAACTAATCATGCATTACTATGCCCACTTTGGCCTCACGAGTCCAGATTTATGCTCAAACCAATTTCATCGTTCAAATGCCAGAATTAAAGATCTAGTCGAGAAGGCTAGACATAATTAAAACTGCAGAATTTAAAGACATCAAAATAAACAAGAACTTACTGAATTAATTTAGCAAAAACTCGACTCCAACGTCGGAAAGCATGAACATAACCTAAGTCCCGAAGGTTTAAGACCTTTCAGATTGTTTGGCTGCCTAAGCAGCGTACTAAAAGTAAAAATGTAGAAATGTAAATGTAAAATGTTTCAGACTATCTAAAAACTCCTTTTCCCAGAGACTAAACTCGCTTAAGTAGTTACATTTTCGAGTGGAGTTTCCCCCACAGGCGGGGGTCTTCTGCTGCAATTCCGGAACGGTGTGCCCTCTCTGACTTTGACTGGATAAGCTTCAGTTTTATTAAATCCCTATTTTTTAGGGATTGCTGTTATCTCTTTTGATTGTGCTTATCTCTTCGTCTGAGCTTATCTCTTTGTTGCAGCACCTTCCAGGAGTCTAGCTTAGCTCCAACTCTCCTTCGGATATGCAGCTATCTTCCACCAGCTCTTCTTCAACTGAATTCTGAGTTTCACGGGAATGCCTATTCTGACCTATGGTCGAGTCTGTGCGAGTACTGTGGGTACGGCATCATCTGTCAGTTCCATCCGTGTCTGATATGCCCACTTCGCCGACCGAATGTGGGATAGATACTGGAGAAGTCCCCTGTGCCTCTAATGAACATATGTGTGAGATATACGTGAATAACTGGGCATAAAATGCCCCTTCCGCCAGACTCGACTCTTGGAATGCCCTTTGACCGCAACCTGGTTCTTTTCGACTCAAAACACACTAAAAAAGACATTTATAGAGGATAAAATGCCCATAAAAACACGAAATAAATGGACTTATCAATAACACTAGGATGTTTTTGGCTTCGGTAGTTTCGATTGCTGACCCTAAATTTGTCAAAGCGTCAGTGTGTCTGTTGTCCTCTCTCATGATGTGTTGGAGTTCGATCTTTTCAAACTTTGCGACTATTTTTTTTGCTATGGCGAGGTAAGCGATCATCATTGAATCTTTTGCCTGGAATTCTCCTTCAAACTGGTTTATTATTAACTGGGAGTCGCTTTGAATTCGGATCTTTCTAGCTCCAAGGTCGCTAGCTAGGTTTAATTCTGCGATCAGGGCTTCATACTCGGCTTCATTATTAATTGCCTTGAATCCGCATCGGATTGAGTGTTCGGTAGTTTCACCTGTTGGGCTTGTTAGAACCATGCCTAGACCACTTCCCTTCAAAGTGCTGGAGCCATCGACTTGAAGGATCCAGAGCTTTGAATTTTCTTCTTCTTCGGTGTTCATTTATTCACCTTCTATTTCGGTCTGGACCTCGTAGAAAAAATCGACAATGAAGTCTGAAAGTACTTGGGATTTTATCGAGGTCCATAATGAATATCATACTCCCCGAGCTCGACGACTCATTTGGAGAGTCTTCCTGCAAGGTTTGGTTTTCTCAATACTGTTCTGAGCGGGAATTCCCTACCCACTTTGACCGAATGGCTTTAGAAATAGGCCTTCATTTTCCTTGATGCCATGATGAGGGCCAATGCCAGTTTTTCCAATTTTAGATATCTAGTCTTGGCATTTAGCAATGATCGGCTAGCGTAGTAGACCGGATGTTATCTTCCTTCGTTCTCTCTGGCTAAAACTGCACTAACAGAGTTAGTTGAAACAGATAAATATATTAAAAGTACCTCTCCATTGCGGGGTTTCGATAGTAGAGGAGGGCTTGCCAGATATTCTTTCAACTCTTCTAAGGCCTTCAAACATTCGGCGGTCCATGCGAAGCTTTTGTTTTTTCGTAGTGTCTTAAAAAAGAGTTGGCTTTTTTTTGAGTATTTTGAGATGAAACGGCTAAGTGCTGCGAGTCGTCCAGTGAGCTTTTATACCTCCTTGATATTCTGAGGTTATTGTATGTTCCTAACAGCTCTGATCTGACTGGGATCGGCTTCGATACCTCCTTTTGTGATGAGGTATCCAAGAAATTTCCCCGAGGTCACCCTAAATGCGCATTTTGCGGGATTCAACTTCATATTGTAGCGATGAAGGACCTCGAAGGTTCGATGGAGATGATTGATGTGATCTCAGGCTCTAGGAGACTTTACGAGCATGTCATGGATGTACACCTCCATGGTGTCCCCAATCAGTTCTTCGAACATTCGGTTCACCAATCTTTGGTAGGTTGCACCTGCATTTTTAGTCCAAAGGGCATTACTTATAGCAAAACATACCTCGATGGGTGATGAACCCAGTTTTTTCTTGGTCTTTAGGATACATAAGGATCTGGTTGTATCTAGAGAAGGCGTTCATGAAGCTCATCAGTTAGTGTCCAGCCGTTGCGTCCACTAGCGCGTCGATATGAGGCAAGGGGAATGAGTCCTTAGGGCATGCTTGGTTGAGGTCGTTGAAGTCTATACAGAGCCTATTTTTGCCGTTCTTTTTCTTTACCACCGTGACATTAGCTAGCCATTCGGGGTACTGAACCTCTCTTATGTGTCCATGCTTAAGTAGCTTATTGACCTCTTCATCCACGATCTTGTTTCGTTCGGAAGCAAACTTTTACTTCACTGGGGTCTTGTCTGGATCGACCTGCAATTTATGTGTTATGAATGAAGGGTCGATATATGTCATATCTTCGAATGACCATGCGAAGCAATCGTGGTGCTCTATGAGGGATCTTATCAATTTCTCTCGTATTTCTGTAGTTAATCTTGACCCGATCGGCACCTTATGGTCAAGAAAGTCAGGATGTATTTGAACTTCATCGAGGTCTTCCACTTCGGGTTCTTCGTAGCTGTGATTTTGGGCATTGGTTGAAGATGATCCGACTTCGATTTGATTGATTTCCATAGCTTCTTTATGTTTGAAGGTGGAGATGTAACATTCTCGAGCTGTGATTTGTTTATCTCGAACTTCACGAACTCCCCAAGGTGTAGGAAATTTCATGAGCTGGTGATAGATTCACGGTACCGCCTGGAGTTTGTGGATCCAAGGTCTTCCCATTATGACATTATAGGCTGGGGGGGCGTCAATTACTTGGAATTTGGTGAAGATATTCATCCCCTCGATATAGGTGGGAAGTGTGATTTCCCCCATTGTTGTTTTGTGTTCTCCACCGAAACTGATTAAGGTGGTTGATCTTTTAATGATTTCAATTTCCTTTACCTGCATCCCTTTCAAAGTACTTAAAAAGATCACATTAGAGGAGCTCCCATTGTCAATAAGGACGCGCTTAATCAGACAATTAGAAATTAATAAGGAAATGACTAGTGCATCGTGGTGAGGGTATGAGAGGTCGGAAGCTTCTCTATTGGCGAAGTCAAGGATGACAAGGTCATCTTGTTTGGCTTGTCTAGGGATGTTTCCATTGTACTTTATCGAGTGGCAGTGTCTCTTTGCTGAAGACTGTGAGATCCCGCTCACTTCTGAACCTCCTGTTGATAAGTTGCATATTTGCACCTATTTTTAGGTGATTTTCCCTTGTTTTACTAAGCTTTGTTGTGCGTTTATTGGGATTTGATGATCTTTTGAGTTTTGCAAGGGAATAAAGGTGTTTTGTTGGAAAGAAGGCTAAAATGATCATTTTGGAAGCAAAAGAATTGAAGAATTTCGAGTAGGAAGAGTCCAGGAGCTTCTGGCAGATAAGGCGTGGCCACGCCTTAGTCTGCTGGCGGGATTTAATTCATAAAATCACAAGTGGGCCCAGCAGAGATATACATGGATGAAATTCTTCTTTCCAATTGGTGATTTTTCACAAGGAAAGAGCCTTAGAGTCCAAGAAGGAGTAGAAGACTTACCATTGGGAGAGTGGAGAGAGAGATTAGAATATCTAGAAGACACATATATATCCGGAATTAATTTTCTCTCTCCACACAACTCCATTCACGCAGAAACACAGATTCACGCCATTCTTCATCTGTTTTCATATTTTTCCAGACTTTGCTTTAATTCCATGATGATGTTCTAAACACTTTTCTAGCGAGAGGATAATCGAGACTCGGATTCTACATATTTGTGAGATCGAATTGGTTTTATTATAATTTATTTCTCTCTTTATTTATAAATCTTCCGTTTGTGATTTCTGTTATTGTTTTAATGATTATGCAAAGTGCACGTTGTATGATTGTTGGAATGATTTCTTGCTAGTGAATAATCTAGATCCGTAATTGTCTAGATTATCTACCTAAGTAGCGCAATTGGATAGATTGGGGGTAAACAGTCCCGCTTTCGACACTTTGGGGATTTATGATCTTATCTGAACGGGTCATCGTATGATTTTCGTGGGTTTGAATTGGTGTTTCTCTGATTCTTAATGCTGTTAGTAGATTTAATTCTATGGTCGTACCTAGGATTGTCTATTAATTAGAGAAGTAGTTAACAGTCGTACCTTGGCTACAGAATAATTAAGGAGAAACGAGGTTGTTAGGTCGTACCAAGCCATAGCCAATTTAGAGACAGAAGTGAATTATATCTGTGCATCTGTGATCAAATTGTGTAGTCCGTTGTCGAGATTATTCTTGAGCTAGATATTTCTCTTATTTGATATTCGTTTGTCATTTTATTTCTTTGCCATTTAATTGATTTCGTTGCGTTATTTTAATTCCAGTATTCAAAACCCCCCATTTAGTTTTAGGATTTAGATAAAAAGATTTATATTTAATTTACCAGTCTCTGTGGTTCGACCCTGCTTGCTACTATTGCAGTTTATTTGGATATTGAAAAGCAGGTTTATTTTTGTTGGTTTCGACACCCATCAAATTTTGGCGCCGTTGCCGGGGACTAGTGTCAAGTTAAATTTATTCTTTTTGTCTAATTTATGTCGATTATCCCAACAGGTGAATTGTTGTTCGATCCAGAAATTGAGAAGACTGCTAGGCGATTGCGAAAAGAAGCTAGATTGAAGAAGCAACAACCTCCAGCTTCATCGTCAAGTTCGAGTTCTGAAGAAGAATTGTCGGAACAGTCCGTTGAAGTTGAAGTCGAAGTTGACAGAATGGTGAACAATAGAGAAAGAACTCTTCATGAGTTAGCTGTTCAAGATGTGAATCAACCTCCGCTGTGCATTGAGTATCCGGAGATGGAGGTCGATTTTGAGCTGAAGTCTGGTCTTATTCATTTACTCCCGAAGTTTCATGGTCTTGAGAATGAAGATCCGCACAAACATCTGAAGGAATTTCATGTGGTGTGTAGCACAATGAAGCCAAAAGGAGTCACAGAAGACCAAATCAAGTTGAGAGCTTTCCCGTTTTCTTTGGAAGATAGAGCTAAAGATTGGTTACTGTATCTACCTTCTAACACAGTAACAACTTGGGAAGAGATGGGGAGGATGTTTTTGGAGAGATTCTTTCCAACCACCAGAGCTACCTCACTCAGAAAAGAGATTACCGGGGTCAGACAGAAGGATTCGGAGACTCTCCACGAGTATTGGGAAATATTCAAGAGGTTGTGCGCCAGCTGTCCGCAACACGGGATTTCTGAGCTATTATTAGTCAATTACTTGTACGAAGGACTGTTGCCTGCTGAGAGGAAGTGGATTGATGCATCGTGTGGAGGTACAATCAGTGAGAAGACGCCTACACAGATTAGAAAGATCATCTCTGATATGGCTGAAGCATCACAACAATATGGCCGCAGACAAGAGACTCCCATCCGAAGAGTGAATGAAGTTGGCTCCTCTTCTATCGAAAGTCAGCTATCTGAGCTGACGTCTCTAGTGAAACAGCTAGCCACGAGAGATCTGCCACAGGCTAGAGCATGTGGAATTTGCCTTGCACCAAATCACCCTACTGATGCGTGTCCTACTCTTCAGGAAGACGCGAGTGAACAAGTGAATGCTGCAGGAGGTTTTCCAGGCCCATCACGTAGGAATTACGACCCATATTCAAATACCTATAATCCTGGATGGCGAGATCACCCGAATCTCAGATATGGCAATCCACAATCCCAGCAGTATCAGCCGAAGCAGACAGCTCCTCCAGAGAGCATTTCCGCCGACAACTCCATTAAGACGCTTGGATCACTTGTTCAACAATTTATAGTAAAGCAAGATGCTGTTAATTCCAAAACCGAGGCGAGTATTCAGGAACTACGCGATCAAATGTCTCAAATGGCTTCGTCGATGAGCCAATTGGAGTCTCAAGGAAAACTACCATCACAAACATTAGTTAATCCTAGGCAGAATGCGAGTGCAATCACTTTACAGAGTGGGAAAGAATTGGCCGAGCCAGCTAGAGAAAAGAAGAAGACAGCTAGAAGAGAAGTTGAGAAAGAAGCTGAGATTGCTCCACAAGATGGAGAGCAGAGTGCACCAGAGAAAGATAGGCAGTCTGAGGCCTATGTAGTAAAGCCACCATTCCCATCTCGGCTTAACAAATCAAAAAAGGAAGAAGCTAAGAAAGAGATACTTGAGACCTTTCGAAAGGTGGAGGTGAACATTCCCTTGATCGATGCCATCAAACAGGTACCTCGATATGCAAAATTCCTAAAGGACCTGTGCACGAACAAGAGGAAGTTGAAAGGCAATGAAAAGGTAAACATGGGCGAGAATATTTCTGCAGTCATTCAAAAGAAATTGCCACCCAAATGCAAAGATCTAGGTATGTTTACTATCCCCTGTAAAGTTGGTAATCTGAGGATTGAGAGAGCTATGCTAGATCTAGGGGCTTCAATTAATGTTATGTCTCTTTCTGTCTATTCTGCTTTGAATGCTGGACCTCTGAAAGAAACTGGTGTCATTATTCAACTTGCTGATAGGTCTAATGTGTATCCTGAGGGCGTGTTAGAGGATGTGTTGGTACAAGTGAATGAGTTAGTTTTTCCTGCTGATTTCTATGTGCTAAATATGGCTGAAGAATGATATTCTAACTCTGCATCTATTTTGTTAGGAAGACCATTTCTTAAGACTTCTAGAACTAAGATTGATGTGCATGATGGTACCCTTTCTATGGAGTTTGATGGAAATCTGATTAGGTTCAATATTTTTGAGGCTATGAAATATCCTAATGAGGTTTCTGGTGTCTTTATGCTTGATATGATAGATCCTTTAGTAGAGAAAGTGTTTGAGGTCTCTGACTCTGATTTTCTGAAGATAGCTTTGACTAATGCCTTTGATCTGAAAGAATTACAGATTCTAGACAGCATGTTTGGCGTGGACGAACATTTGCATGACGCTGTTCAAGAATTGGAAGCTTTAAAGCCTGTAGTCCAGCCTGTTTATAAATTAGAGTTGTCTGTTTCTCATGTGAAATTTCTCCCTTCAATTGTGCGGCGGTGCAGAGGCGACGGCGACGGGAGTAACTGGTGGTGATCGGCAGAGAGATGGTGATTGCCTCTGATAAGGATCCTCATCACCTGAGGTGGAGTCGGATCGGTAGAAGCGTCTTCTAGGGGGAGGACGTGAATGCCTCTGATAAGTAATACTCCCATCTTTCCTCGAAATCATACCCATCCAGGCTCAATTGACTGAGATGCAGCAAGACATTAGCTCCTTCCGAGCCGATTTTCACACTATGCAGTCACAGCTAGCCGCCTACTTTGCTAGTGTTGGGTTCACTCCGCCTCCTCAGTAGCCGATTTCAGGGCAGTCCTCTTTATTCTTTTGCTTTTACATTGAGGACAATGTTTTGCTTAAGTGTGAGGGGGTTGGTTTGGATTTTATTGAAGCTTGTCTTGTCTTTTGTTGCTCGTTAGTGCCGTTTTATGCTATTTTGTTGTTTTTCTTTTGTTTTACTTTTGGTTTGCTTTTTTGCTTATGATATATATATAAAAAAAGAGTCTCTCTGTGCTTAGATTGATAGTCTTTCTCCCTTTTGTGATTTAAATTGTGATGCTTCATTGAGATGAATTGATGTACGGTTGAGTATTGGCACGATTTGATTGAGTTTACATTCTCTTCACCTTGGTCTTTTGTTTTTAATGATGAATTGAATGAAAAGTGTGTGGAATGATATGCCAATGACCTTATTTTTGGTGAGTTTTTGAGCTTGAGCATCATTGAATTTAAATGCTCTTGCCTTCATTGTGTGAATGTCATGCAAAGTTGATTACCTTCTAGAACTTGCATTGTATACATGTTGGATTACCTTAGTGATGTGAAATGTGAAAAGGGCAATTAGGATAAGCCAATTTTAGCCTTCTATATGAGCCTACCTGTGAAGAAAAATCCCTAGATAGCCATTTTGAGCCTTAGCCTGTTTTTTTATTGAATTTTAACCACATTATTAGCCATGTTTATCCTTCTTTGTTTTGATTGCCAGGATTTGATCCCTTTTAATTGAAGGAATGCGCATAATTGTTCATTTGGATTGGTATTGTGGATGATTTAAGTTTGGGGGAATAGAAATTGAAGTGCTTGGGCCTAATTTTTGGAGAAAAATGAAGTTTAGAGCTATGGTTGGGAATTGAAAAAAAAAAGAAAAAAAATATAAAAGCCAAAAGAAAAGGCTGAAAATGAATTGAGAATGAAAGAAAAAAGGGGAATGAAAGGTTTGGAGAAGGTTGAAAGAAAAGAAAAAAAATTGTTTTAATTAGAACCTTCATGTGAAAAAGTAAGAAGGATGGGAAATTTGTGCCGTTTCGATGTCTTATAAAAATTGTATTGCCATTCCTTCAATTTTGAACCCTAAATATCCTTGTTTATCCACCCTGACCCAAAGCCCCGTTACAACCCTAATTGAAGTCCCTAATTTTGCATTTTTGCTCACTGTTTGGTGCCTAATTGATATATTTGCAAGCTTATGGACAGGTCTTCTATGTTTTGACTTGAGTGTCCAGATATTTGGAGCCTTAAAAACATTTGAGCGATTTTGAGTGAATCTTGGTGAGGGTATTGAATTCCACTACACTTGGATTTTGAGAAACCATGGAAGTATTTGATTATTGGTGTTAGTGGTGAAAATTCATTCCTTTCATTGTTGGTGCTTAATTTGTGTATTGGTTCATTTATTTGGAGCATTATGGTTTGAGTTGTGAAAGGGCATTGAAGTTGTTTTTGTTTTGGTTTTATTCTCTTGCTTAAGGACAAGCAAAGCTTAAGTGTGAGGGGGTTTGATAAGTTGCATATTTGCACCTATTTTTAGGTGATTTTTCCTTGTTTTACTAAGCTTTGGTGTGCGTTTATTGGGATTTGATGATCTTTTGAGTTTTGCAAGGGAATAAAGGTGTTTTGTAGGAAAGAAGGCTAAAATGATCATTTTGGAAGCAAAAGAATTGAAGAATTTCGAGTAGGAAGAGTCCAGGAGCTTCTGGCAGATAAGGCGTGACCACGCCTTAGTCTGCTGGCGGGATTTAATTCATAAAATCACAAGTGGGCCCAGCAGAGATATACATGGACGAAATTCTTCTTTCCAATTGGCGATTTTTCACAAGGAAAGAGCCTTAGAGTCCAAGAAGGAGTAGAAGACTTACCATTGGGAGAGATGAGAGAGAGAGAATAGAATATCTAGAAGACACATATATATCCGGAATTAATTTTCTCTCTCCACACAACTCCATTCACGCAGAAACACAGATTCACGCCATTCTTCATCTGTTTTCATATTTTTCCAGACTTTGCTTTAATTCCATGATGATGTTCTAAACACTTTTCTAGCGAGAGGATAATCGAGACTCGGATTCTACATATTTGTGAGATCGAATTGGTTTTATTATAATTTATTTCTCTCTTTATTTATAAATCTTCCGTTTGTGATTTCTGTTATTGTTTTAATGATTATGCAAAGTGCACGTTGTATGATTGTTGGAATGATTTCTTGCTAGTGAATAATCTAGATCCGTAATTGTCTAGATTATCTATCTAAGTAGCGCAATTGGATAGATTGGGGGTAAACAGTCCCGCTTTCGACACTTTGGGGATTTATGATCTTATCTGAACGGGTCATCGTATGATTTTCGTGGGTTTGAATTGGTGTTTCTCTGATTCTTAATGCTGTTAGTAGATTTAATTCTATGGTCGTACCTAGGATTGTCTATTAATTAGAGAAGTAGTTAACGGTCGTACCTTGGCTACCGAATAATTAAGGAGAAACGAGGTTGTTAGGTCGTACCAATAGCCATAGCCAATTTAGAGAGAGAAGTGAATTATATCTGTGCATCTGTGATCAAATTGTGTAGTCTGTTGTCGAGATTATTCTTGAGCTAGATATTTCTCTTATTTGATATTCGTTTGTCATTTTATTTCTTTGCCATTTAATTGATTTCGTTGCGTTATTTTAATTCCAGTATTCAAAACCCCCCATTTAGTTTTAAGATTTAGATAAAAAGATTTATATTTAATTTACCAGTCTCTGTGGTTCGACCCTGCTTGCTACTATTGCAATTTATTTGGATATTGAAAAGCAGGTTTATTTTTGTTGGTTTCGACACCCATCACCTGTTATACAGTTCAAAGTGAGATCGACCCTCGGGGGTTCAGGCGACTGTGCTTCCTTTTGATTTTCTCTTCACGACCAGGTCTCTTTCCCTTTGGGGGTCAGAAGGTCGGTGAGATATCCTCACTTTAAGAGTTCTGCGACTTCGAGTCTCAAGGCGATGCATTCATCTGTCTTGTGTCTATGATCATTGTGGAACTCGCAGAACTTGCTCCTATCACGTTCATTGTCTGGGGCTTTCATTTTTGCGGGCCATTTCACATTCTGGCCGAGTCCCTTGAGGGTTAGAACTGCTTCCGATGGTGATATGCAGAGTTCATGCTCTGGGAGTCTTCTGTCGACCTGGGGTTCTTGAGCTCGTCTTTGTCGCGAGTCGAATCATGGGTTTCGTGGATATGGGTCCATTCTGAATCTTTCCATCCTGTTACTTCTTTGTTCTTTCCTTGGATATTCATTCCTGGTGCGAGATCTAAATGAGTTTACTTCGTCTTCTTCCCATTTGATTTGGGCCCAGGCTTTGGCAAGCACATCTTCCATTGTCTTGCAGGGATATTTGATTAACTCCTTGTAGAGGTCGGAGTCTCTCTTGAGGCCTTTCCTGAAGGCCGAAATCGCGGTATCGATGTTACAGTTGGGGATCGATACTTTTTCTCTGTTGAATCTTTCCACGAAGCTTCGTAGGGGCTCTTCTGACCTTTGTATGACCGTGTAGAGGTTGTCTGTAAGTTTTTCAATCTTGTAGCTACTGGCAAACTATTCGACGAAGAGATCATTAAATTGAGCGAACGACGAGATCGTTGAGTTGGGAAGGTTGATGAACCATTGGAGTGCTGGGCCAATGAGGTTGGATCCGAAGCCTTTACACATGCTGGCTTCTCGGGCATGTCGAGGTATGTGGTAGTGAACATTCTTTGTTTGTATTGGGCGACATGATCATCAGGATTGGATGTGTCATCGAACAGCTTCATGCTCAGGAAGGTGAACTTCTGGGGCATCTCCACAAGGCTGATCTCGTTGGTGAATGGGGAATCTGCAAAGCTCGTTGGTGCAGTGTTTCGAATGGGAGCAGGAACCCCTGGAATTCGGGTCAATATGTCTTCCAATAGTTAGATCTTCTTTTCAACATCAAATTCTAATCTAGGCTCGTAGTCTTCGAACCCAGGAGGAGGTTCTATGGGAAAATCATCATTTTCCTTGCCCTTGAGTATGGGTTCCTTGCTTGTACCTGCGGTGAGATGATTAGTTAATTCATGAGTCGAGTTCAAAAGTACCTGCTCTAGGACTTCATTTGACGTTCGAGTTCGTGAGAGTGGGGATAATTGAGTTCGAGTAGATCTGTTTGGAAAAAGGTTTGGTTGCGAAATAGCTTCAACCCTAGCCTTTAAGGCCGAGTTCTCGGTCCGGATTGCAACGAGTTCAACTATGGTGGTATCCAATTGACGCTGGATCGAACACAGAAGTCGTGCAACATCACCATCACCTTCAGGTGAAGGAATCGCAGTTGCCCTATCTTTTCGAGCTTCCTAGGGGACGGTTGTTGCATCCTTACGGCTGTTGTTCGTCATCTTGAAGTGATCGATCGGAGCCCCATGGTGGGCGCCAAACTATAGAGGTCAAAAACTCTACAATTGATCATTTCTTCGAGTTCGAGCTCCGACGATCTACAAGTCAAAGAAAACACACGTGAAGCCAAAGGACCGTCGGGGGGTTGATGATCGAACGAACTCCGACGCTCAAGTCATAATCTAAACTAGTAAAGATAATAATTTAAAAGTGAATGAAAAAATGATAAATCGAACGATAAACGATAATTAGGAATTGAAGAGCTAAATTCTACTGTCGTAGAGTGTTATGGCTATGCCGTGCGATGGGTCATATGATGCTAGTTCGTGAAAGAGTTGGAAATGAGTGTTGCGCAAGTGGTATCTGATTTATCGATCCTCCCTTCATTATGAAAAAGAGCGAATTATATATATTAGAAACCTTAACTGATTTCTAATTTTTAGGGGATCATATCTATCCCTTTTAGGGTTTTTGACGGGGTCTTACTTATCTTCAACGGATACTTTGACTTGGTCTCTTTCAGGAGTTTGCTTGATCTTGGACTCTTCCTTTAGACCTTTGAACCTTGATTACTGAGGCGTCGACCTCGAGGTACTGATCATGAGGTGTCGACCTCTTCAGTTCTTTAGATCTTTAAATGGCCATGGGCCTGATCTTTGGACCTATGTAGAAATAGGACCTCTACAAGTATCCTTTGGAACTTAAGAGAATTACTGTCACTAATTCGTTCCTGCAAAACTAAATGCAAACAAAAACTACAGTGTAAATTGAATCAAATAATAATAAAGACATGTTCAAGTCAAACGTGAATTCAGATTTGGTAGGTGTATGGAATCCTGGGCACAATACTGTAGGTATCTGGATAAGACCGTTTGATTATAGAGAGCAGGTACGGTCGCCTTATACCCCCCAATTCCTTCTTACTGTATAAGCTAAGAGCGATACGATCGGTGACTCTTAGTCCCTAACTATCCAAGACCCAATGAAGAGAGTCATGCAGGGGGTTTGCAAGGATAGCATCATTCAATTGGAGAAACCCAACGCTAACATATAGGATCCCTTCATCGGTGTGCCCATATCTACCTATACTTCAATCTCCAAGCTTCGGTGCTTGCTTTATCACTTAGTGGCTCATCAGGGTTCGGTCGCCCTTACTTCCACCCTGACTTACATAAATAATGACTTAATTAAGAATGACCAACTCTTAACCTTATCATTATCTTGTCATCGTTCTGCCCCGAATGAAGTTGGGAATCAACTCGAGATAAATTAAGATCGATTAGCCTCGTGCATACATACCACCTTTATCATTTTCACATTCAACTTGAACACTAACTACTTAGCTAGAAAACATAATAAATAATAAAATAAGAATAAATAAACAACACATGAGAATAATGAAACAAACTAGATTAAATCTGGATCTAACTCTAGATTTAGGCAAAAGTAAGTACGCGCATCAGTCGAGGCAAAAACTACCAACTGTTGTGCGCAATATTCACAAACTAAATAACTGAAACTAAACCGTGAAATTGTAAATGAGTTCGAGTGTATCTAGAATGAAAATGGAAACAAGTATTTATAGTTATTGCAACAGCCACACACGGCCCAGCCCAACCCAACTCACGCAGGGGCATGAAATTAGTTGGTCTCTGTTGGTCCCAGGCGAGTTTGAATCAGTTTAGAGGGGGGATGAATAAACTGATTCCAATTCTTAACAATAATTGTGGAATAGATAGGGCCCTTGACTCGCGTATAAGTTATCTGTGCACTTGATCAGTTGAGGTGATCAGTGTGATGTATGTGTGCAGTTAAGCAATGCAACTGAAAGCAATAAGTTGAGCACACACAAGCAGTTTATAGATGTTCGAAGCTAAAACTTCTACGTCCTCTCTTCCTTACTGAAAAGGGCAATTCACTATGTAATGGTAAAATTTCTTTATTGCAATTACACAATGAAGACAAGTGTTGAACCTGGCTAACGACAACTTTACAAATTACGGCCTCCTTTTCAACTGTTGCTGTCCCGGAAATGGCAGTCCAACGAATGCAGTCCCCTCAGCCGGTAGGTCGACAAACTCACACTTGCGATCCCCAACTGCTCGCTGGAGAGATAAGGTGCTATTGTTTGTCTTTTCAAGATTTTAGATCTCTTTCGATCTTCAAGAATACAGTCTTGAAACTGGTATCAACTGATGTGTTCCTTAAGCTTGAGCTGGGTAGTTGATCGATATATATCTTCAAACTGAGAGGCTTACTTTGGCTGGACTTCTTCAATAGCTGGCAGGATGATGAGCGTTCGGCTTCTCCTTCTCAGTTGGGACTTTTGCAGCAGATTAATGCTTTGAGCTTCTAGCTATTCTGGAGAGGAAGTAAGCTCTTCAAATGTCTTTTTAACAATTTGTCTTGGTAAGAGTCTCTCTCTTTTTGCAGAAAGTCTGATTGGCAAAAGTCTGGTTTGCAAAAAGTCACTTTCACAAGTTGAATCACCCATCTTTTTTAGAGGAGTGAGCTTGTGACCGTTTGTGAATCAACGAATAATCATAAATGATTCATTGATTTTTAAAGCCGTTTAGAGGCTTTATGTTGAAGTAGCCATTGCAATGTAGCTTGATCTCTGACAAGCTTTTACTTCAAGATCTTCATTAATTCCAAGATCCTTGTGTCGACTTCTGGATAATTTGAATTCCAGTTTTGGCTACTGTCTTGAGTGTCAATTCTGAGCTGGCAGTTGTGATCTCCAGAACTGACGTCTTTTCAGTTGATGTTCTTGAACTGGCCTTTCTTCAGCTGGAATGTCTTTAGTTGAAATTCTGAACTAGCAATTCTTCAGCTGGAACTCTGAACTGGCCTTATTCTTCAGTTGGGATTCTCAACTTTTGTTTGATCAATCATGGTTTTCTGCTTGATTTTTCTTTCAGTTTTTCAAAGCATTTTGGCATGTTTTGACATTTCATCAAAAACATAGTAGGGATTACTTTTGATAGGTCACTCTTGATAGTTTTTTCTAACAGTCTCCCTCCACCTTGCCATCATGGTAGTGTCGCGACTTTTCAGGGTAGTGGTTGACGTCCTCTCTCTCTCCTCTATCCTTTCTTTTCTTCTCCTTTTCTTTTTTCTTCTCTTCATTTATAGGATCGTCGATCCCCATCTTTTGTGGAACTGCTGCTAACGTGGATCCAGGTTGTTAAGTAAAGCTGGATGCTGAATTTCCGCGTTTAATCCGCAACAGACTCTCAAAACTTCAACACTCTCTTTATGCTCTTAATGTAGTAGGCACCACATTACACCCATAATGGATTCAAACGTGCTCCTCTCTCTCCTGTTACACTTTACTCTCTATAGGACTCTAGACTCTATTAAAAGTACTAAAAACAAATAAAAAGTCAAGGTAAAAGAATGCGAAATTGAGTCTGTATCAACCCGTCCAAACTAATATGCGGGTTCATGCACTGCACTCAATAATTATTTTTTACAAATAAATGTATACTATAAAATGAAATTAGTGAACACTAAAATTAAAGTGACTTAAATTAATTTTTGAATTAATTTAATTTTTTTTATCCGACGTCTCTCGCAGTGCACCGTGCTCGATAATTTTTTTTTGAAATAAGTATTTATTCTAAAATGAAATTAGTTAATAATAAAATTAAAATGAATTAATATAATTTTTTAATTTGCCGTCTCACACAATACACGAGACGACACTTACAAAATAAAGGTTTAAAAAACTGAAAAAAAAAAATCACACACGAAGCCAGTTTCTACGAGTATTTTGGATGGGTCAAAATTAATTTGACCATCTAACAGATTCTAATCCACGTTTAATATAAACTTTTATCTTAGTTATATATTGTTCAAGTTTCGTTATTTCTATCGTTAACTAGATATACTAGATATTAGAGACACATTTGAAATCGTCTATTGCACATTTTATGTTGCATTTCATATTGCACATTCGATTTTTTTTAATTTCTTGTCAATTTTTTCTTTAATTTCAATTTATTATGCTTTAGTTTAATTTTACACTTAGGAGGTGATTGATATGATGGAATGGAATTAAGTATGAATGGAATGAACTTAGAAATGAAATGAGGGTCTGAATGGAATGACGATTCTTATGATTGGTATGTCTGTGGAATGAAGAACGGAATGAAATATTTTTTTTAATCTTATATAATGAATATTTTATGTAATTTCAAATATTCTTATAATCAAATAAAGTGTACGTACTAGCTAATAAATATCAATACATGCCTGAATTTATTTTTTATATTTCTAAACGCCATTTTTCTTTTTTAGTACATGGTTTTTTCTAATTTTTTTAGCAAATTATAATTTATTTATTTTATTGAAAAATATTAACATTATTCTAAAATATTTAATTAATCAATATACAATAATTTGTATAAGTTAATAAAAATATTTTTACTTTATAGAAAAATAATTTAACATTTCAATTTTTCATTTGAATATATTAAAATATATCAAATATATAAATATGTTATATTGCATTATAACATATTTTTATGTTATATTTATTTCGGCATCACTTTCATTTTTCTTCAACAAAATTATAAAAGTTATCAAAATTTAATTTTAACACATATTTTTAAATTATATTTTGAAAATAAATAATAATAATAATAATAATAATAATAAATTATTTAATTTGATTTTTGATTTATTTTTCTAAATATGATAAAATAATATTATAAGACATGATTATATATAAAAAATTATAATGCATTCTAATTGGATTATGAATTCTAAATAATAAGTGTAAAATTAAACTAAATTATAAAAAATTGAAATCAAGAACAAAAATTGAAAAAACTGAAAAAATTGAGGGTGTAATACACCAAATGTGGAATAGAAGAAGATTTGAAGTGTTAGAGACAACATATTAGTCAGGGACTTTCTTTTATATATATATATATATGTATATGTATATATATATATATATAGGGATGGGATCTGATGAGAACCAGTCACCAGGTGGGAACTAGGAACCAATCCCATCCCTCCATTCCAAAATCTGAATGATCCAGATTAATCCAGATTTTCGGTGGCAATTTTCTAATTAAAATGAAAATCTTCAATTCGCGCGTCTCATTAAGGGCAAAATCGGAAAAAATTGCCCAGATTCAATTTTAGCCTCCTACTTCGCTCATTTTAGCCTCATGCATTTCTCATTTTAGCATGTGTTGATAAACAAAAATGAAACGGTAATTTCAATGGAATGAAATGCAATACACCCTATTTGGGGACAGTGAACCCTAATGGGAATCTCATAATTACTAGTTGGGATCAGATGAACCCTAATCGGAACGTAATAAACCCTAATTGGGAACGGTGAACCCTAGTGAAAAATGTCATATCAATTTTAGCCTCCTACTTCGATCATTTTAGCCTCATGCGATTCTCATTTTAGCCTCAGAACAAAAGAAAAGAATTATTAAATTACTATATTACCCCCCCTCCCACAAAGTTGCCGAAAATTACAGGAATGCCACCGCCTATCCATTTAAATCTGATTTAATCTGGGCCATCCAGATTGAGTCAAACAAGGGCTAGGATTGGTTCCTAGTTCCTACCTGGGGGAAGGGTTCTCATTTGATCATTTCCCTATATATATATATATATATATATATATATATATAGGGATGGGATCTGGTGAGAACCGGTCACTAGGTGGGAATCGGAAACCGATCCTATCCGTCCATCCTGAAAAATCGACACCCCAGATCAATCCAGATTTTCAGTGGCATTGCTGTAATTATCGTGAAAATTTTCAATTGGCGCGTCTCATTAAGGGCAAAATCGAAAAAAAAAAATACTGTAAACATTGGTATCTTTTCGCAAAGAATAGAAATAAAAAACTGCCGAGATTCAACTTCTTTGCTGCGAAACTGAAATCACCAACCAAAAAAGAGATTCAAAGTGAAGAAATCGAAATCTACGACGCTTCAAATTAAAATCGAACTAAGCAAAGAAAAAATGGCGGAGAAGAAAACTGATTCAAGTTCAAAACTGGAGAAAGGTACAAAAAAGAACCCTACCTTTTCAGATTTCATTACTCTTTAATCGCAAATTCAGAAAAAGTTGAAAAAACAGTTTTTCGCATTGCTCATTCGTTGATTTCCGAAAAAATACAGGATATAGTATCAATATGTGTAGTAGTTAAATTCATTGAACTGGTTTTGAAGAATTTATGTTGTTTTAACTGTATAAGAAACGCTGATTTTAGCATACAGAGAACACAAATTTCTCTGTACATGATTTTAAGGCGTGTTTGCAAAATCCTTATTTTAGCATTTTGTGTAATACATTTTAGCATGTTGTATAACACATTTTAGCATTTTGTGTAATAAATTTTAGCATTGTTTAAATTGAGTGGGATTGTCTTGAGCATTGTTTTCAGCGTTTCCTCTAATACATTTTATCGTTCTATGTTATAAATTTTAGCAAACTAAATAATACATTTTAGCATTGCTCAAATTTATTGGGATGATCTTGAGCATTGTTTTGAGAGATCTATTGCTAAAATTGCATTTTAGCATTCCCTGTCATATATTTTAGCATTCTGTCCGATACTTTTTAGCATGTCGTATTATGCAGATACAAGAAAATGAAAAGCAAGAGTTGTTAAGGAAGATCAAGAAAGAACAAAAAATGCAAGGAATGAAGAAGATATGAAAAAAGAAGTAGCTACAACTGAACAAAACTACAGACTTGTTGAAGATGGCTACCCACTTCTAACAAGCAGAGCAATCCCATCCCCACTGACTAATGTAATCAAAAATTTCAATGAGGTACAAAGAGAAGCAGTGATCAATATGGGATTTGGTGAAATCCTAAACCTACAAGTTAAAGAGTTACCGCACAAGATGACGTACTGGATTTTAAACAACTTCAATCCAAGAAGGTGTGAAATAGAACTTGCTGACAATGGAGGGAGAGTACACTTAGATGAAGATGATGTGCTATTGGTTCTTGGATTGCCGAAGGGCAGAACCTTGATAAGAAAAAGGACTAGAAACACAACATGTCAACTGACTGAAACTTGGAGGAAAAGATTTGCCAGGCACAAATATAGGATTGTGCCTTCAAATGTTATGACGGATATGCTTGAAGATGTTGAATGAGGAGATTGGTTTAAGAGACAATTCATTGTGCTTCTGACATGTTGCTTGATTGAAAATGGTGGCAATGGATACATATATCCTAACATCATGCACCATTTGCAAGATATTGACAACGTGTCAGAACTAAATTGGTGTGAGTTTGTAATCCGATGTCTAGTGGAAACTTTGCTACGGTGGCAAATAAACAAAGCAAGGGATTTCAGAGGACCAATACTATTCCTCACAGTAAAAATCCTCACAATTATTGTACTCTTATCATTTTAGCATAGATTTACAATAATTTTAGCATATTTATATACCGATTTTAACTTCTTCTTTCTGCATTGTTTCATATTACTCAAATTCGAACTCTAACAATATTTGCAAATGCAACAGCTTCTATATGTTGATAGAGTGGTTTTATACAACCGATATGTGCCAAGATCAGTGCCAGTTATTAGAGAATGGGATACAAACTTCTTATTTGATAGACAAGTTCTGGAAATTGATGTAGGAGGATTTGGTTTGGGTTTTATAGAGGATGCATTCATGGAGCTCAATGATGATGCTGGACAGGAGTATGAGGGAGCTGATGTTGCGATTGCAGCAATAGAATATGGAGAGCCAAGCAATGCTGAGACGAGCAATGCTAAGAGACTACCAAGATACCGATCTCCAACTGTGAAAGATAAGCAATCTATAGCTCAAATGATCATTGAACATTCGAAGACAATAACCACATCAATGCAGGCAATACTTGATCTAGTTAATGATCTTCCCAATGAGATGTTGAATGACAGTCTCTTCAAGAGGGTGATTGATGTTGCACTTATGGTCACGAAAGCTGATCCATCAACCTCACCAGCACAGAACACACATAAATCATCTTCTTAGAGCGATGATGAATTCTGGGCATGTCCAGAACATATCAATGCAATAATTGAGATAGAGCAAGCTGCACTGAGGAGAGACGCTTTTAAGAAAATGATGGATGCTGATGCCCCAAGCTTCAGCATAGGACTCACACAAGAAGAACATAATGAAAAGTGGAATAAGATTTTGAAAGTATCAGGACTCTATGAAATAGTGTATGCTACTGAACACATGGATGATGAAATAAATGAAGAAATGGCTGAAGGTGAAGATACTGAAATAGAAAATGAAGAGGTACATTTAATTTTTGCATCACATGTATTCTATTACATGTAGGCATGACATGATTTTACAGATCTCAATTTGTATACTCCGATTAGAAGTACAGTTCTAATCACACGTAGGCATGACATGGCATCTAATAATGATATGAATCACATTACACAACAGATTCAACGGACAACATGTAAGCTTACAAGAAATGAAAATGAATTATACTGCTGGTTGATTGATAATGATGAATCAATTATGTAAGTTCTTTATGATAATGTTTCATTATGTTTGCTATCTGATAAGTGAAATAACTTAAAAAAAGAACACACTGATTTTACAGATCTCAATTTGTATACTCCGATAGTCGTGTGAGCATTACAATCCAGGACATAGGGACGTTGACTGCAGAATCCTATATTTACTCATCTGTGATCGATGTCTGGAATACAATATTGAACCACAATGAATGAGTAAGAAGTCCATCATCTTGCAGAAAATTCTTTGCCACAACGGTTCCCACTGTAAGTGAAAATACATACACGCATTCATATTATAACATTATAAAAATAAACTATAACTTTTTAAAATTTTGACTGACAGTCCTTCTCCGTTTCACACCCACCAAAACACTTTGATGTAAAGAGAAGAATGACACAGTTCTCAGAACTGCTTCTTATGGAGATGAAGAGCTTCAAACACTTGAACATAGATGACATAGATCTGGTAAAATAATACTTATTCTAGCATGAAGAAATTCCAGGATAACCATAACATCTTACATTTTAGCATCTTATCTAATCCATTTTAGCATCTTATTGAATTCATTTTAGCATCTTATCTTATACATTTTAGCATGTTCTTTTGCAGTACATATTCCCAATATACTACTCACAGCATTTCTTCATGATAGCAATTGATGTTGAGAAACAAAAAGCAGAAATAATTAACAATTCTTCAGCCATGGATGGTGATGAGAATGAAGAGAAATATGGTAGCATCCCACAAACTTTGGTAAGCATATAATTACAACATGATTGTACATTTCAAACCACATAAAACTAACATGAAGAAACACAATACAAGTTGAATTTTTAATTGATTTCCTCTACAACAACGGCCAAAAGAGAAGAGCCACAAAAATGTCAAAGTAGATGAAGCCTGCTGAAAGACTGAAGATGCCATGGAGAGATGATGCAAACAAATCTGACTGTGGGGTATATGTGATGAGACATATGGAGACGTACAATGGGAATGGGTGGCAGAATTGGAACTGTAGCATAACTCCAAACAATTTGAAGCAGTTGAAATACATGAGAGCCAAGTACTGTGCCACAATACTTGCTGCAGACAGTCACATTGAAAAGGAACGAATCATAGCTGAGGTAAAAATCCACTACAATCCTTCAGTTGACATTGACTCTATTATTCTGAACAAGAAAAATTAGTTTGTATTATGTGTTTTTTGCATGAATATGTTTTAGCACAATCTTTGTTTGGATTTTGGTGTTTCATTATAGATTGCTATATTATACAAGATGAGCAGTCTGAATTAATTTTAGCTTCATTGTCCTCTAATTTCAGCTTCATAGTCCTTTCATTTCAGCATTATAGTCGTTCCATTTTAGCATCACTAAAAACCAATTGAGAAATAATGAATCAAGAATGAGAATGTAATGTTGAGCGGTCTAAATTAAATTTAACAACATATTCCTTTAAGTTTAGCATAATAGTCCTCTCATTTTAGCATCAGTGAAAAAGATTGGCATCGAATATAAAAATACATGAACCAGAGTATCGTATTCAGCATTCTAAATTAATTTTAGTATCATAGTAGTATAATTTTAGCATTACAGTATTCTCATTTGAGCATGTTAGACCCTGAACTGTAATAGTGTAATAATGTAATAAACATGAGTATTAGAAGCTTAAGATTAAAAATAAAAATTCCTAAAAATATTAGTATGTGATGGAGAAATTAATCTAAAGAAATAAAAAATAATTAGTACGTTAAAATACTTATAAATTATCAAATAAAATAATTAGTATGTTAAAATATTCTATCCCGCCTAAACTATTAAGGACAAAAATGTAATTTTAATTAAATTTAGTAAACAATTAACATATTCAAATTAAAAGTTGTGTCTGATCAGAAACCTGCAACTGCAACATGCATATATTGATTGTTTTGAAATTCCACTTTTCACAAAAGAATCATTCACGGAAGAAAAAACAGAACGAAGAAATCTAAAAAAAAAACCGCAACCTCTAATCGCAAAAAATGGCGGACAAAAAGAAACTTGAAGCCTCTACCAACAAAAAAGGTACACTTTTCATTTCTGTAACAAGAACATATATTCAAAGCTCTGAACACAAAAGTTAGGGTTTGAACATATTTTAAACTTGTTGGAGGTTTTTTTTTAACACTAGGAAAGCAAGCATAAACTTGTTTATAATTCTAGCATGAGTCTCGTAATGTAATACCATACGTGTGCCGAATTTTTAAATGGTGAAAAAAGTAAGACAGTAAAGTTAATTTTTTTTTAAATGCCATAATAATCAAGATACCATGTTTAACATAGAATAGAGAAGCCCCAATTTTAGCATGTTGTAAAACCTAGTTTTAACATAGTTTTAAAGGTATATTTAAAATCTTTTTTCTAGCGTACTCTTTAATGGTGTTTTAAATGATATGTTTAACATTGCAAAGTGTAGACCAAACTTTAGTATGTCCTAAAACTCCAGATTTAACATATTTTTATAGTTATATTTAAAATAATTGTTTTACCATAGTCTATAATGTTGTTTTAGCATAATTAAATTTCAGTTTTAGCATCTCTCTGTGAGTCTTTTATATTGACAATGTTGAGTGATTGTGTGTTATGTAAACGTATGTAGATACTTTGAAGCGTAAAAATACAGAAACAAATTCATCTGGACAAACTGATGCAACAAATGCTGAAAGAAGAATGAAAGCAAGAAATGACAACGACAGACAAAAATAAATTAAATCTCAATTTCTTGCTCGCATTCTTAAGGAAGAACTTGATTCTCAAAAAGATAAAGTTCAGTGTTCATCATCGAAAGTTGAGATGGTCATGGAGAAGAATACAAAGAAGCCAGAAGTTTGGCCAACACTGAAGAGCAGAGCACTCCCAGCAGCTCTGACTAAAGCAATTAGGAGAATGAACGATGCACAGAAGGAAGCTGTCAGTAGTATGGGATTTGGAGATATCCTATACTTGAATGTGTTCAATATGCCTCAAAGGTTGAGCTTCTGGATTCTAGATAATTTCAATCCAAGGCGCTGCCAGATTGAACTTCCATATAATGGAGGTAGTGTTCCAATTACTGAGGATGATGTTGCAATCGCATTTGGGTTTCCACAAGGTGAAACACTTGTCGAAAGAAGGAAAATGAATCATCCATGTAAGCTGATGGATAGCTGAAGAGAGGAGGTGTAGAAACAAAAGTACAAAATCCTACCGTCTGACATTGTTACAAAGATGATCGAGGACGTTGAAGGTGGAAGGTGGTTTAAGATACATTTCATGGTCTTGCTGACAAGTTGCCTTATAGAAAATGGAGGCAACGGTTATTTATCTCCGAAGATCATGCATCTGCTAGATGATATTAACAACGTGTCAAAGTTCAACTGGTGTGAATTCACACTTAGAGCCTTGGTTGAGCATGCAAGTACCTGGCAGTCTGGCACAGAAATAAGGAAAAAGACTTCACAGGCCCTATCTTGTTCTTGACTGTAAGACTCCATATCTATATTTCATTTTAGCAAATATTTGTATAAATTTTACACTAGTTTTTATTATTATCAATACTAATTAGTACAATAATTGAACAATGCAACAACTTGTGTATGTCGATAGGGTAGTCCTGAACACCAGGTATGTACCTAGATCCATGCCGCTCATACAAGAATGAGGAAATACTTTGTTAGTTGACAGAGAAGAACTCGAAGAGAGTGCAGATGGATTTGGGTTAAGGTCAATTTCTGAACCTTATTATGGTGAGGAGGATGAGACAAATGAAGATGAAGGAGAAGAAGTTGAAGAAGAGGAAGATGAAGGAGAGGAAGATGAGGAAGATGAGGAAAAGGAAGAGGATGTGACTCACTATTCTGATCCCAGTCCGAGCTGCTCCCAACAACCTATTGAGCAAATTCAGAAAGGGATAATGAAGAATGCAAAGATAGTTGTTGCAGCTATCGAAAAAATAATTACTATTGTCAATGATGCTCCGCATGAGATGCTGAGAAAAAAAGAATTCAAGAGGATGGTTCAAGCCGCACTTCTGGTGACAAAGGTAGAATCATCTCAGCAAAATGTAAACACAACACCAGAGCTTGATGATGATTTTTGGGCCTATCAAGAGCACATTGCTACGATTGAGGAGTTAGAGAAAGCTTCATTGAGAAGAGATGATGTCAAGAGGAAGTTAGATGGTTTCCCTACTCTGAGCCAGGATGATAACTATGAGAGATGGGACGCAGTCCTCAAAGTTGCTCAGGAGAATGAAAGGATGATGACGGATGAAAACGAAGAAAGAATTGCTAGAGAGAATGAGCCATTGGTATCTCTTCACACTCAAGATGAAGATGAATATGTTTCTCCTATTCATTTTGGACCACCTATGAGTGATGAAGAGCATACAGAGAAAGCTACTCATGAGGAAGGAGATGAAGGAGAACAGACTGAGAAGATACCTGAGGAAGAAGGTGAAGGAGAACAAACTCAAAAGAAAGATGATGTAAGTAACATTCTGCCATTGATTTTGCAATGAATATCTTGCTCAGATTATTGTGATCTTAATATCAGAAGCATACTCCAAACTTACAGGTTGTTGAGACAAATACCGAGAAGGCTGAAAATGTTGTCACTTAAGAAGAAGAACATGAACATGAGAAAGAGCATGATGTAAGTATTTTAGCATGACATGTAACTCATTTTAGCATGATCAATTACAAATTTTAGCATTAATCTGTAGTTGAATTTAGCATTACCTGAAAAACTAATAATAACACAATAATCCAAACTTGCAGGCTGTTGATAAAAACACAGAGAAACAAAGTGAAGATGTGGAGCAAACTGTTGACACTCCACATGAAGATGAACAAGTTTGTAATGCTGAAGAAGAATCTGTAAGTTACATTTTAGCATGGTCAATTACATATTTTAGTATCAGTCTGTAATTCAATTTAGCATTACCTGAAAAACTAATAATCACACAATAATCCAAACTTCCAGGGTGTTCATAAAACTACAGACAAAGAAGATCAAGCTGTGGAGCAAACTGATGACACTCCACACGAAGATGAACAAGTTTCTACTGCTGAAGAAGAATCTGTAAGTTACATTTTAACATTATGTATAAATCATTTTACAAATTTGTCCAAATTTACTTTAGCATGCGCTACCTTTCCAAGCAAAACATTGATAACATATTATATAAAATTTTCAGCATCGTCGCGCTGTGAGAAAGGATAAGAAAAAGATTGTTGAGAAGGATTCTGAGTCTGAGGTAAATAAATATTAAATAATTTACATATCATTATACTTCATAAATTTTTATCATGATAATCAATCTTGGCATAACAACTATGATTTCGTATAATCGTGTAGGGATACACAAGAATGGTCACAAGGAATAAATCATCTTTGAAAAAAACTGACAAGATGGTATCTCCTTACCAAGAGAGAGCCATAACAACAAATGAAAAATTGACGAAGATTGAGAAGGAATTGTACATGTGGCTGATGATGAATAAGGAAGCGAATGAGTAATTTTCATATATGGTCTTTCAATATTTTTTCATATTGTAAAACAAAATTATTTTGAAAACATCTCATAAAGAATTGATTTTTGCAGAAATGATTTTCTTTATTCGGATGAAGATGTCTTCATTGGAAGGAATGAAATGAAGACATTAGCTCCTGGCACATACATTAGCTATGCTGTTATCGATGTGTGGAGCACCATCCTGAATCATAAAGAAAAATTGAGAGCTTCGAACTCCCCGAGAAGATTCTTCAGTTCAACGGACACAACTATAAGTGATTTGGAGATCTTCAGTCCGATGCTAAAATGTGTATATCTATATGCTAATATGTGCATTCCACGGTGCTAAAATTGTTATACTAAGGCTTTTTTTATATATTATACAGTGGAAAACAATTTCAGAGCCTGTTGCAGCATGGGATGAGGAGAAAAGAATGTCCAAATTCTGTGAGACACTGCTTGGAGAGATTCAGAGGATCAAAACACTCAACATTGCAGAAATTGAAATGGTAAAACAAATATATACATGAGATTTTTAATTATAGAAGAACAAAACTCACATAATCTTACTATTCATGTGCAGTTCCTCTTTCCCATATACAATTCGAACCATTACTATATTGTTTCCATCTGTCTTCGCAAAAACAAAGTCGACATACTCGACAACTCTTCAGTGCTAGATAGTGAAGAAAGAGTCAAGTATGGCGACATCCCCAACCTCACGGTATGAACAACTAAACAAATACAAATGTTAAATATTCATCAGAACACCACTAACAATAAAAAATATACAGGTCAAATTTCTGGTAGAATTCCTGAGGAATAATGGACACAGTAGAAAAGCGGCACAACTGTTGAAGAATTTCAACCCTGCTAAGAGACTGAAGATGCTAGGGAGGAATGAAACCAACAAAATTGACTGTGGGGTATTTGTGATGAGGCATTTGGAAACATATAAGGGAGACGGGCTCAAGAATTGAAAATGTGGAATAAAGCCAAACAATCTCAAACAGCTCAGGTTTATAAGAGCCAAATACTGTGCTGCAATTCTCAGTGCATACAGTAATATCCGAGTTGTGAGGAACAAAGTAGAGGCAAGCTTATTCTACAGGGTGTTATGTCAAGATGCTCCGATCAGTACTGAAGAATTTCTTCTGTCTCAGTGATTTGTAATCTAAAACAAATTCTACTATTCTCAAGACAAAATTTATCATCACCATTATGTTTATAAATATTAGATTAATTGGATAATAGTTAGTTTAGGTTGATGAATATTAGTATTAGTTTTAGTATTAGTATTAGGTTGATGGATATTTTCTGTGATGGATATTTGCAAGTCTTACTCTTAGTATGTAAGCCGTTTGTACCAACATGGTATTGTTCTTTTGATTTTGGCATCATAGCATTTGTCTTCTAATTTAGCATCCTACTTCACTCGTTTTAGCCTTATTGATTACACATTTTAGCATGAGTTTATAAACAAAATATGCAACGATGATTTAACTTGAATGTGACACAATACACCCTATTTGGGGACGGTGAACCCTAATGGGAATCTCATAGTTACTAGTTGGCATCAGATCAGAATTAATTAGAATGTAATAAATCCTAATTCGAAACAGTGAACCCTAGTGTAAAATATCACACCAAATTTAGCCTCATACATTTCGCATTTTAGCATGTTCTCATGAACGGTGATTTCATTGGAATGAAACCCAATATACCCTATTTGGGGCGATGAACCCTAATGAGAATCTCACAACTACTAATTGAGATCATATAATCCCTAATTCAAACATAATAAACTCTAATTGGGAACGGTGAACCCTAGTAAAAAATATCACACCAAATTTAGCCTCATACGTTTCACATTTTAGCATGTTCTCATGAACGATGATTTCATTGGAATGAAACCCAATATACCCTATTTGGGGACGGTGAACCCTAATGGGAATCTCACAACTACTAATTGAGATCATATAATCCCTAATTCGAACATAATAAACCCTACTTGGGAACGGCGAACCCTAGTAAAAAATATCACAACAAATTTAGCCTCCCACTTCGATAGTTTTAGCCTCATGCGTTTCACATTTTAGCATAATAAACCCTAATTGGGAAAGGTGAACCCTACTGGAAAATGTCACACCAAATTTAGCCTCATATTTGAATAATTTTAGCCCCATGCATTTCTCATTTTAGCATGTTCTCATGAACAAAATATGCACAGGGAATCTGACAACATATTCTGCACAGTAACTGTGATTAATAAAATTTAATAGTAATACAATTACTGCAAAGGAAATGTAATAAACACTTATATTAAAAATCATATATATTGTTCAAAATGAATGTGCTGAAAACAATTCACAAACATGATAAAACATCATATTGAACTATACCCAATCACTATAATAACATCAAAATGGACAGTTCCTAGCATTGTGATCTGACAAGTTGTGGCAATTGCTGCACATTCTGGGTGCTTTGTTCTCCTTTCTCTTCCTCGCCTCATTCTTAGATATCAAACGACTGCCGCTATCTTTTATTTTAACTGGAATTGGTGGATGAACAACAACTTCAGAAGGCGTATGTAAACCATAGAATTGCTCAAACATCACTGTCTTTCTATGTGAAGTAGAACCCTCCATATCAACACACTGAAACAATGCTTTCAACTTCTGCAAGCCAGCTAAAAATGAATTCATCTTCTCCACATCACGCTCAACATAGCCCAAACAAGAATAAAACTCTGAAAATAACTGATTTAGCAAACTCCTATTATTATCCGAGACAACAAATTTACCAAATACCTCAGCACCACCACCATGAATATGCTTAACTAATGCAGTTCTTGTCCAACGAGAAGCAATATATTTAGATGGTATTGAAACTATTTTCAGATGCTTTAACAAGAGGAAAACATGAGAACACAATATACCATCCCTAATAAATTTCTTACAGCTACATTCAACAGTATCTTCTTCTTTGTTGTATATCACCTTGTGAGTAATCTTACTCCCATCATCAACATCATACAACAGCCGATAATCACAGTGATTAATTCCTGCAACACTGTATTTAAAACACGAAGCAACAATTTGTTCTTGCACCTTCTTAAAAATTTCAGAAGTGTAAATACTAGCTGCATGTTTTTCAATTTGTAATGGAGTCTTTGTTATTGGAACAGTTGATTTGTCAAGACTCTCTTGCAGATCATATGCATGTCTCTGTGCATCAATAACACTATCAAAATGCATAAAAAATTCAACTAGATTTGATCTGAAATTGATGTAGCGGTTGAATAGACTGTTAGAACTCTCTGAAATTGAAGTTGTTCTACAGAGACCACTCATTGGTAGTTCCCTAAAATAGGCAGGAATCCAATATTCTCGAATGCTGAAAATAGAATTGAACCAACTATCATTAGTCAAACAATAGTCAACCATGATATTATTCCATTTCAAATCAAAATCTGAAGGTTCATTGTAATCTGACCAAACAACATCACTTAATCTCTTCATGAACGATTCATCTTTCCTCAGCGTATGAGGAGCCTTTTCAGGAACCTTCATCATGATATGCCACATACAAAGCCTATGCCTAGAATCAGGAAAAGATTGTTCTACTGCAATCTTCAATGTAGGGTCTTGATCAGTGATTATCATACCAGGAGAATTCCCCATACATTTAAGAAACTTCTCAAATACCCAAGAATACGACTCATTATTTTCACCTGACAGCAAACTAGCACCGAAACATACACATTTACCATGGTTGTCCTTCCCAGTAAAAGGAGCAAATATCATGTTATACCTATCATTAAAACAAAAGAGAAAACACTAAGTACTACTGGAAGAAATAAAATACATCATGGGATCAATGGTAACATATATGAAACAAAATGCTAAAATGCTATATACACAATGCTAAAACTTTATATCCGAGATGCTAAAACTATGTTATACCTCAATTTATATATATAATGTTAAAATTAGAACAAAATGCTAAAATGGTATAACCATAATGCTAAAACTCTATACCCAAAGATGCTAAAATTAGAAAACATGACATACATGTTCAAACTATATATTGAATCGAATGAAAAAAATCACCAAAAGCAGCATAATTTCTCCTTGACAGAGCATCAGCCCAAAAAATGCGTGTCAGTCTGTCCTCTTTGCCAACACAATACTCAAAAAAGAACCCAGCATGTGATTGTTCCCTTAAATGAAACTTATCCAATACCATTTGAGCATCAGCCCCATGAATGTATGCTCTCAAGTCACGAGCATAATTCTTGAAATCAACTCCAGTGCAACCTACATCAGAATAGCTCCCAACACCTTCCTTAAAAAGCCTATAACATCTCATTGCACATATGTTTGCTCTAGCACAATTCAAAACAAAATTCTTGTGCACATCATCTAAATTTCTCTTCACCTTCATAAATCTTTTGAAATCATCCGAAACTAACGGGTGAGAATGACGTTCTTCAAACAATTTAACAATGTATCCTTTCTCACAACAAAACCTGAACACAATACAAGTCCTACAATTAGATCTCTTAGAGACTCTACGCTTCTTTGTTTTAACTGCATCACTTGAATCACCAACCTTAACTACTGCATTCTTCTGACCCTCTCGACTACAGTAAACATAGTTCCATATAATTGTACCATCTTTAGATTTCTTCTCTGATCCAAGACGAATGTCAAAACCAGATGATTCTGCATAGATCCTATAAAATTTCACACCCCTCATCCAGAGTTTTCAAACTTTGTTCAACAGCTGGCTTCAATTCACAATGTGGTATAAAATATTCTGTCATGCCAGGAGATATCTCTACAGTCATATTACTATGCTCACTTGAAACAGAAGACGCTGACACATTAAAATAAAAAAAAAAATTATAAGCTGAACAAGGTAAAATAATAATACAATCACATCAAGAGATATTCAGACACACGAATTGAATTTTAGCATTAGCTATGTACCATTCTAGCACCGTTCAACATACATTTTAGCAACAAAGTATTCTAATGTTTGCATGGTGTGTGTAAAGTTATATAGCCAAGTCACAACATGTTTTGTACAACATGTTTGAGAGAGTGCGATATAAAACCAGCATCTTATCATGCTAAAACATATGTCAGGACATGCTAAAACAAATACATTAATATGCTAAAACATCTTATATTATGTACTCAATAAACAAGTCCAATTGATGCATCTGTATATTCTCGAACTAAACCCTAACATTCCTAACAATTAGAAAACGAATGATACAACACAAAACTGAACAAAAACAGATCAAATCAATTAAAAATAAAAACATAAATAAACAACCGTAATGAACTCCAATAGAACGAATTGTAGAATCAATACGATACAACGAATTTGAAATTAATCACCATTAAAACTGAATCAAACAATGCAAAATTAAAAACATACCTGGAGTCGCGATAGAATCAGAGATGTAGAAACTTCACGACAAATTGATTTTCAACAATTACAGAAATAAAACGATCTTCACAAATCAAAAACCGTGATACAGTTTTTGATCTTCGCTGCAAATTACGAACGAAGAAGATCGAACACGATCAAAGATAAGATTTAAGGAAAGAATTTCGACTGAGATTGACTCCAAAAAAAGCGGAAGGATTAAGATGGAAACAAAAACAGAACAAAAGGTAAGAATTATTAAATTACTATATTACCCCTCCGTCCACAAAGTTACCGAAAATTACAGCAATGCCACCGCCCCATCACTTAAATCTCTTTTAATCTGAGCCGTCCAGATTTACTCAAACAAAGATTAGGATTGATTCCTAGTTCCCACCTAGGGGGAGGGTTCTTATTTGATCCTCTATATATATATATATATATATATATATTGAGGTTCATCCATTTCTGGCTCATTGATCTAGAATTAAGTCATAAACGGGATTTGTATTTATTCTCAAAACACACTACAAATTGCAGATTCGGATGATTCAGTTTCACTTTGGACTTCGACAGTTCAACCAGTCAAACACAAGAGCCGCCGGAAAACCCTCGATTTCAGAGGGATTTCGCCGTTTAAAAATTGGATTCTGATCATCGAAGGACCCCTTTACATAGAGAAAGATAAAGGAATTTCTGAGTAATGGATTCGTCGATGGTGATGAGTGAGAAGGAGTGGCTGGCCTGCTGTGGGAGCGCCAAATTTGCTCAAGAAATGGTTACCGCCGCCCCCTTCTCTAATTGTCAAGAGGCCGTCGATGCTGCCAGAGATATCTGGTTTAATAAAGTCTCTATCTTTCTCACCAATCTCTCTCTACACACATATGTATAGATTTAGTGAATGATTCCTGTATTTCTTTTGTGTTTTGTTGTAGGTAGATGTGAATGGATGGCTAGAAGCGTTTGCTGCGCATCCTGCAATTGGTGAAAGCGCTTCGAAAACGAGCAAAAGTCCAACCAGTGCCCAGTTCAGTCTCTCGCTCTCTTATTGTCGCTTCATATATATATATATATATATATATACACATTATCTTGTGTCTGTTCGTCTTTTCTGATAAACCAGTTCATGCATTGTGAATTTGTGATTGCAAAATGCGATTATCATATATATATATTTTAAATTATGTAATTATCCTGGCGAAATAGAAGAAAAGGGCTGATCTTTTAGTTGCTTCTGGCATAATTACCATGATTTAACCCATTTTATGTCACACAAGATGGAATTCGAGAAGGTGGATTATTTGAATTGTTGTTTGCTGTGGTTAAGATAGAAAAATATAATCTTTTATTATTGAGAAATGCACGCCTCTTGATGGAGCAGGAAATCCAATTCGTATCGTTCTATCTAGATAGTGGCTTATTTTTTACCGATTCACGTCTCTTATGATGTTTATGACCTGTTTGAGTTCTAACACTTGTTTTTTATCAAGGAAAATAATTTAAACTTTGAATGAAGTAAAAAAAGATAAAAGATAGGAGTTATATGTGCCAATTTTCTGATTGCTTTTTGTTCAGTGTTGTGAGATTCGTTGTTCTTATCTCTAGCAGCATACAACTTCTTTTATAAGTCTTGAGATGATAAGTTGTTTCTTTGTATCAGGTGGAGCAAGGGAGAGCAATCTACTGCCTTAGCAACTGCTACTGACGCTACATTACAGGTATCTGGAATTTAATGAGGGTGCTGTTATGTTTCCTTATGATTAGTGGATGATTTTGAATGCTACATTGAACAGTTACTAGCCCGGAATTTTGTAATACTCATGATTGTCCCATAATGGGCCCTGGAACAAATATCCCGTATACTTTGGTGTTTCACGGAAATATTTTAGGTCAACACCTGAAATCTTTTCTTAATGTGTTTGAGCAGTTCTAGTTTTTTTCGTTTATTATTGTCTTGAAGTAGAATCCCTTGATATTTCTTCATTTTCACACATTCTAGTCATTCCTAACAAAATCTAGTAAAGTGGAAGAATTTTCAAATTGAGAAAAAATGAGATGTAAATACACATAAATCACATTTTATAACATTGACATAAAGATTGTAAACAATAATCCGAAATATAAGTTGTTATAACTTATAACCAGATGAAAAGCTAACTTATAATTCTTATCATGCCTTCTGCTGTTATAACTTACAACCAGATGCAAAGCTACATTATTCTTTGAGAGAATAATTTGGTTACATTTTAGGTGTCTGAACCACTATATTTTGTAGGAGCTATATGATTGGAATGTTCGCTACAGACAAAAGTTTGGTTTTGTCTTTCTAATATGTGCATCTGGAAGAAGTACTCCTGAGATTCTTGCTGAGATCAAGGTAAAGGTTGCATTGCTTAGGTTGACCCCATTTAAGATTACTGCTAGAAACTAGACTGTTTGCAGCCTTCTATATTTGCTCTTATTCTCATCTTCTAGTTTGTAATTATGTAGTCTGCAACTCATTCAATAGCGTGAAAAGTGGAAGACATCATCTTCTGTTATTATGTTAGATTACTTTTTGTGGTGGATTCCCTTTCCTAAAATATTTTATGCTGCAGTTTTTGGATCATATCAAAGATTTGATGTGTGTGTGTGTAAGTCTGTTTTCCCTTTTAATTTGCTGTGTAATTGTGAATCAATTTTTAGCGTACCAAACAGTTTTGATTTAATTATGATAGCAGAGGAGCTTTTGTACCCACTTCTTTCCTTGTTTCTATTGTACAGTCAAGCCATTCATTTCCTTTGTTCTTCCAAATTAAGTTTGGTGCGTGCATTCGACATATTGCCATTTCGATAAAACTTAACATTGTTTCTGTTACTGGCACATTTCTTTGGTACAGCGCAGTTAACTCTTTCTTAAAAATTGGATGTTGAGTTGGCCTTTTAATCTGGATGCATTTTCCAATATTAAAATTTTATGCTCTGCTCAGAAATGAATCCTTTCTTATTCTGTGCTCTGAATGTTGAGTTCCAGACATTGATATATAAGCATGAACAGATGTATTCGTGTGATGGCATTTCTTTTATATAGGCCAATCATGTCTTTAGAGTTTATGGGCTAATTTTTTACCACACGCTTTTTATTCTTTTCTTTTTCTTTTATTTGTTTTGGCAGAGAAGGTATGGTAACAGGCCAATCATTGAGTTTGATCTTGCAGCCAATGAGCAAATGAAGATCACTGAACTACGCATGTCCAAGCTATTCTCTGCTAATGCAACTGCTGGTTCCATCACCAAGACCCCTCATACTACAGATGTGGTGACAAAAGCTGGAGGTTCTGTGTCAGATTGGCTATTTCCGTTTCTAATCTTTAGTTTCTGTTGGTTTGTGTTTTACCTGGTTTCTTCTCGTATTTTCGAGTTTCTGGAGCCTAACATACTTGAACATGGGGAACTCTAGACTGACTAGAAGAAGTTACTTTCTCTTTACTTGGTAGTGCTATGTGTAGCAGGCTGTGGTGGTAGATTGTTCCCAAAATGTCCCTGATGTAGTTTTTCTCTATAATTTTTAATTAGAAATCGATAAAAGATTATGAATGAGTCTCCCTAAATCTTCTGGTTTTCAATTGTTTTGACTGAGATATGCTTAGCAAGACTTGCTGCTTTTTGTGGAAATCCTTAAACCTCTGAAATCTAACAGATGAACAAAAATGGTGAAACAAGGAGGAAAAGAAGACTGGAGAGAGAGAGAGAGGAAATGCTAACAGAAAGAGACATGCATAATCTCTTTAAGCTTCTTATGGTTTCAGATTTCCTAGTAAATATTTTTCTTTGGATCATTGTGCACGTTGTCTGATTTTCTTTGTTGAACTGTAGAAGATCGCATGAGTGTCATCGGAGGGCATTTGACTACTGCAAAAGAAACTCCTGCAGCAGAGCCCTCGAAAGCTTTCACCAGAACCCGTCCACCAATCACGACCCATATCCTGGATGTAGCTCGCGGCACTCCAGCTACCGGCATTGATGTGCGTCTGGAGACGTGGGCAAACAGCCGATCCCGGCCATTATTTGGTCAGGAAGATTCGGGTGGCTGGAAGCTTCAGGGCTCGTCAACTACAGACAAAGACGGGCGAAGTGGTCAGTTGATCAGCATGGTTGATGCTCTGAATCCCGGGATGTATCGGATTAGTTTCAACACTGGAAAGTACAACCCCGACGGCTTCTTCCCTTACGTCTGTATCGTGTTTGAAGTGAGGGAGTCACAGAAATGGGATCACTTTCATGTTCCTCTACTGCTTTCTCCATTTTCTTTTTCCACGTATCGTGGGAGCTAGTTTTCATGCCGCAACCAAATTAAAAATTTGAGCAAGAAAGGCTTGGGAAAATGTAATGGTGAAAATGGGATGTGAAATTGTATATTTTTCATGTTTGAAAATGATGTTTGTTATGGGATGTTAAGGTATCTTTTAAACATAACGAATTGTGTTAGTATTTTTAATTTATAATTTTTGTCATGACTGTTTTTTATGAATTTTGATTTATAAGATTGTCTTGCACCAGGGTTGAGTAATTAAACGTCCTCTTAAAAATTAAAAATAAAAGAAATTACTTTTTTTTTTAATTGTTATTTTCAGAAAGCGTTGAATTTTTATCCAGGAATAACCATATTAAACTAGTTATAAATAAATAAATATCATATTAAGCTGGTTTAAGAGCAATCTAATTATATTCCATTACCGTGTTAATTTAGCAATTTTTTTTTTGTTGGAGTTAAGGGAAAAGGGATCCATAGATCTTGAACTCGAAATATTTCCTTTTTATATATAAATTTTCATTACTTGAATGTCCTCTTACAAGAGTTTCAATCTAACAAGAGTATTTTCCAACGTAACATTTTCATGTTCAGCACAAGGCAACAAGCCTACTTTTGTTATCTTATAGATAAAAGAAGATATTATTTTATAGGAAAAATGACAAAGAATTTGTTTAGCATTTCCAACAAAATAAACAAATAATAATAACTACTCGGTATATCACCTAAAAGATTAATTTCGTAGTTTTAAGAAGAAAAAAATAAATTCGTCATATTTC
The DNA here is from genome assembly GCA_026008535.1 of Perilla frutescens. Taxonomy (NCBI): domain Eukaryota; kingdom Viridiplantae; phylum Streptophyta; class Magnoliopsida; order Lamiales; family Lamiaceae; genus Perilla; species Perilla frutescens. The sequence continues at coordinate 41,331,048 of BRKX01000012.1, forward strand.
CGGCTCCGCTAGAAGTAATTAATTACTTCACATTTCATAAAATTTACTTTATCCTTCATAACTTTCATAACTACACACACACGTATTAATAAATATAACTATATCCGTTTCTCAATAAGTGTCAATATTCTATGATAAATTACAATTTAATTCCCAAAGTTTGAAGGTTTTAACAAAAATAACTCAACGTTTTAATAATTACAATTTAATTCTCAACATTTGGATATTTTAACAGAAATAACCCAACGCTTATTATTAACAATTTAATTCCCAACGTTTGAACATTTTAACAGAAATGACCCGATAATTTAGGCAAAAAAAAAAACCATTTTGGTCATTTTTTCGACAAAAATATTAGTCGGTTATATGGGTGTCTAGCTCACTTGAGAGTAAATGTGATTGAAATTGGCTGAAATATTTTTTTTAGCTTAAAATATTGAGTCATTTCTGTTAAAATTTTCAAACATTGGGATTAAATTGTTAATATTAAACGTTGGGTTATTTATGTTAGAATATCCAAACATTGGAAATTAAATTGTTATTATTAAAATGTTAGGTTATTTTTGTTAAAATCTTCAAACGTTGGGAATTAAATTGTAATTTGCCCTTCTAGATAAACACACATATTAATAAAGTAATCAAATTATCTTATACATCCTTACGTGAATAAATTAAATTAAACGAGTCAAATAAGGATTTTTAAATGCATTAAATGAGGACAAATGTGAGAAAATTGTGAATTTATCACCCCGATTGTATAAAATGGCACTCTTTGTGAAACAAAACTAAGGTGTTAGAATGTCATTTATTTAGAAACAGATGAAGTATTTTTTTATGAATCAGGCCCTAAACTTTTTTAATCCATTTATAAGTTATATGTAAAATATAAAATGACATTACAAAAGATATAAACAAACTATTATAATTTTATAATAGTTTTTTGTAAAAAATAATTTTTTTTGTTTAATTTTATAATTTTTGATTATGATTCATTCTTCCCAATTCGAGTATATAATCATTTTTTAGTATTTAATTAATTATCATTTGTTGAATTAATTATAATTTATTATTATGGTTAATTTTTTCAGAATTATAATTTTTTAATTATTTTTTTAACAAACAATTAGAGTTCCTTATGCTTTAATTAATTTTTATTTATACAAAAATTATCATAAAATTATAAATTTGATAGTGTAGTACGGTCACATGACTCGTATATACCACTAGTGCAATAGGGATTATTTCATCTCTTTCATGCGATACCCATGACATGTATTAATGCAATTATACCTTATTTATCGATGGACAATACAAATTGGCAAGAATTTTCATTTTCTTGTGTCCACTATTTCAAAACCAACTTCATTGATAGGAAAGAAACTCTCCATGCATAACATCTGTCGTCTGCTTCAACCATTGTTTATTTAGGAATTAATTAATCTTATTTATGGGAAAAACTAAAGCGGTTTAATCGAAATAATTTCCTATAAAATCCTTCTCATTTGCATTTGTAGCTTTTAGTATTTAATAAATTCAGTTATTGCAGGAAAAAAATAGGGTGAAAGGTAAAGTTCGCGAAAATGCAGGCCATCAAAGAGAAGATAACTGACTTGAAGGAAATGCGAAAAGCTAAGCTTGAAGCAAAAGAGGAGGAAAAGGTAAGAATTATATGAATTAATTTTGAAAATACAAAGAAGTTTCGTGTAATATTTCGATAACACTGAGTTTTGGTACATTATTATCTTACCCCACCTAAATTTTTGATCTCATAAACACATACTTGTCGAAATATATTGAACTATATTATTCATCAAATAAATAAGGTATTATGTAGTATGTAATTATTGACCATAAGCTTATCTAAAAATAAAATAAAATTATTGACCATAAGCTAAAAATTTGAAGGTAAATTTTTATCTCATTCATATATAGTTACGTGTATGTATTGAATGACATCATAAATATAGACGTGAATGAACCACTGCAGGCAGAGAGAGAACTGGCAAAAGCGAGACTTGAGGTGGCTCATGAGGTGAGGATGGCGAGAGAGGCGGAGGCTGCAATGGATTATCACGTGCAGAAAGCCGCCGAGAAGGCGGCGGAGCACGAGAAGAAATACCCTCAGCCGAGGCACAGCGGCGGCACCCAACAAGACGTCTGCGCCGACGACGACTTACAGTCTCATGATTCTCACGGCCGAAATGCATCCGCACCACCTGGTGGTTGTTCAGCCGGCGGTGATCTTTACAGCGGCGGCGCCGCCGCAGATTCCGGCCACAACACCGCTTTTCTCGATGCCTCCGACACCGCCGCCCCGGAAACCACCGGCTACAACGCCGGCCCACCAACTCACAACAATTTGCTGTAGACTGATCGACATACACATACATATAATTAATTATTAATTTGCTGATTTAATTTGTGATCATATGAATAAAGTAGGGCAGAAAGATTGCTTCTGCAATCAGCTGCTTGCAAAGTTTTTTTGTTTTTTTTTTCTTTTTCTTAGTTTGATTTTAATGTAGCTGTTGCTGGACAGTTGGATTTGTTATGATCGCCATTAATTAGTTATAATGAAAATCAGCTCATGTATTTACACGTCAGATTTTTTTCATTTTTTTTATTTTATTTTTGTGGTTTTGAAGTAAGTAATTATTCATGGAAGAAACTGCTGTTGGATCCTCAATTTGTCCTGGAAAAGTTTTTATTTTGTGTTTTATTTATCATTATAACTTTTTATGCAATTGAACGTAAATTATATTTTAATTAACACTTTATTATAATCTTTAAAGATTATAATAAATTTAGAACTGAAAAATTTATTTGTATAGATTTTTTCAGTAGGGGAAAGCCGGAAGGGGAACGGTACGGTGCATTTCGAACATGATATTTTTTTTTACGCAGAGATCTTTATTGTTTGTATATGTGTTGAGGAGACTAGAATTATTATCTCATACAGGACAAATATTATATGCACTTCTAAAGTAAAATATGATATAATAATTTCCTTCTCCTTCACTTTTTCATTTTCTAATTTTGAAATACTAATATATGTATATATCTATATAGAGATGGGATCATGTGAGAACTACACCCCCTGTGAGAACTAAGAACTAATCTCTGCCACAGATTGATCATTTTTTTACGGCCAAGATCTGCCACATATTGAAAAAAACGCGGTGGCATAATTGTAATATTACTGACTTTTTAATGAAGCAAGAGTATTTTTGTAATTTATGAATTCATATGTCATTTTACCAAATCTTCTCTCACTCTATTCGCGTTTCTTTCTTCTAGCAATAGCGGTTCCCATTTCACCCGCTATCAGAGACGGTGCCGCCTCCGCTGCTTGTCATCGACGGCATCAACAATCCGCCACTTCACCTCTACCAAACAAAAGCGAGCAATTTTCAGCTGACAAGAGATATGTAATTCAAAATTGGGGATAAAAGAGAGAAAATAACTTGTAAATTTTACCAAACTGAGAAGTGAGAGTGGCAAATAGATTGAAGATATAGCAGTTGTTCTCACGATAGCATTCCAGAATTTTGAAACTTCATTCTCAGAAACAACTATATATATTATTCCCATCATCGGAAGTGATCTCCGCAGCAGGAATGGAGCCGAAGAAGCGGAAATCGAAGCGAATATTGCGTAGGCATGTCAAGAACTGCATCACATCTTTCTTGAATCTGAAGGCTTCATGAATTCCGTCAGATTTTTTTGGGGGTGGGATTAATTTTAGGTTTATTCTTAACTTTGAAAGGGCAAACATTGACGTTCTATTATTTTAGCACTTGCGTTCTACTATTTTAGCACAGGTAGTTGAAATTTTAGCACTTTCATTGCCTTTTTTAGCACTGTTAGTTGATGATTGAATATTTTGATAGGTGACAATGTTATCATTTATAGTCTTTTATTTATGATGAGAAAAACACTATAATAACTCTGTATGTATATATATAATAATAATTAATCCATAACATTACCAGATGATTTCGATTCCAATTATTTCAACAAATAATCATTGTTTCCAAAATTCATTTTTATTGATTTTATAGGAATTTGTATGATAAACTAATTCACGCTTCACATGTGGTTGTTGGTTTATAATTTAAGGGCCAGTGTTGAATTTGGTTTGGTTGAAGACTTGAAGTCATGTTATTAAAACCTTTTTAATGAAGCATGTCAAATAACAATTTACATGCATGTTATATTTTTAGACATATTTAAAAAGGTCTGATAAGGCCTTATCTTTCTGAGAAAAAGGAGTATTATAAAAAATATTTTGTTAACATGTACTTTAGCACTACTGTGATTTATTTTAGCATTACTGTGAACTATTTTAGCACTACCATGTACTTTAGCACTACTGTGATCTATTTTAGCACTGTTGTAATCTATTTTAGCATTACTGTGAACTATTTTAGCACTTAGGTTGATGAAGCGTGTTAAGCTATTATTTTGAATTTTTCACTATCAGTACTTTAGCACTACCGTGAACTATTTTAGCACTGTTGTAACCTAGTTTAGCACTACTGTGAACTGTTTTAGCACTACTGAACTTGAAAAAAACTAGAAATTTTAGTTTGGTTTCATTTCGATCCTCTCACTTTCCTGACACAATTGCATATTGTTTTATTTAAAAATTATTATTTCTAATTTCAAATATAATATTGAATCACAGTTGGAATCTCTTATTACACATTGGTGTTATATATATTTGCTGCCACACGTTACAATAGATGTTACATCAATGTTGCAAGTCAATGCATGAATTGGAAAATGAAGATTGACTGTAACTATTGTTGGGGTTTTTTCGAATTGAACCACCGCAGGATCTAATTGGATGTTCATTAATCCTAATGTCATGTAGATCATAAATTCATGCATCTCATATGTTTTAATTAACCGAGTTTAATTAACATGCAAATCCGGTTTAAACGATTCTACTAAAGCGGAAACATAAAATCGAAAAATGACTTACAAATTAAACGACGGGTGGAGGACAAGATTAAAGGTCTAATCTTATTGTTGTATGTATGAAAATCGGCGCCCCACAGTGATATTCACTCCTTGATCTTCTGTTGTATTCCCGGACTGAATCTAGTTTCAGGGTGGGCTGAAATCTACTAGATCGGTATGGAATCTGTGGAGATAAAGAGAACACAAGAGGAGCTGAACTATTACTCAAAAATTTCGTCCCCCACCTCCCTATTTATAGGGGAGGTGGTCGAAATTTCAGTGTCCCAACCCTACTGGGTTTGGGCCTCTATCTCTTTTTCTATCTCCAGTCCATTAAAGTCATATTGGGCTACAACAGGGATCTAGAAGAATATTAAATTGGCCTGCTAATTTATTTAATTTCCAATATCCAATAAACTTAGGATATTATTAAATAAATTAAGTATTATTCCACTAAAGAAATAATAGTGACCTACCAATTTAATACATATTTCTGAATATGCTTTCTCCTTTAGTCCAGCCATTCCCCGCGTTTAAGATATAATGCCCATTAATTAATTATGTAAGCTTCTGACAGCTATAATTAATTAATATCTTATCCTTGAGTAGTACCACACAAGCTTTACTCATGCACGGAATAAATTCCACCTGCAGGATTTCAGCATGAACTTGCATTTCCTCAAGGGGACACCATCAAACTGGCGCACCAGGACACGGTGCCCCTACATATTGCACAACCCATCATAAGTGTAAATGTCACAACCCAAGATATCGAGATTATTGATCCTTATGAAAGAATCTCACCATTTGATAAATCAAAGCTGCAAACACTACACATATATGTCTGCCAACACATAGGGGTTAAGAACCCGAACTCTGTGGATTCTTATTCTCTCATTTAAGGTCAGAATAGAGAATAGAATCCTAAGTAGATCCTCCTCAATACACTTGACCATGTATTAGAATAATCAGTTAGTCAAGACAAACTAACTATCAGATTATTCTACGGCGTACCGATAGCAGGTTCAGTGCCATCTAAACCGTGAGCCTTTTAATACATTACAAGGAACCGATGATATGATCTTACCATGTGTTTACCCACACCATATCATCTACAATGTAAGTATAGTGAACATGCATATAAATATAACAATTTAAATGCAAACAGTGACTGCAATAGTATTCATTCTATATCATCATAAAACCATTATTAATAATGTATACAAAAGACAGGTCTTCTAGTATACAAAACCAACAATCTCCCACTTATACTTGAAGCATGTCTTTCAAATATAAAACAAACTGGCTAACTCTCCAACTCTAACTAAAATCTCAAACGGCAATCCCGTGTCTGCATCTCACTCCCATTTTCTCCACGTGACCGTAGAAGGTCTTAGCCGGAAGGCTCTTCGTGAATGGATCAGCTAAATTGTCCACCGATGCAATCTTGACCACTGCCACATCTCCTCTCTTAACGATTTCTCGTATAAGATGGTACTTTCTCTCTATGTGTTTACTTGCCTTATGGGCTCTGGGTTCCTTCGAATTTGCCACTGCACCCGAGTTATCACAATATACCGTGATACTCTTAGGAAAATCAGGAACCACACTCAAGTCCAAAAAGAAGCTCTTGAGCCAGACGACCTCTTTTGCAGCCTCAGAGGCAGCTACATATTCGGCCTCCATGGTGGAATCCGCAATGCATTTATGCTTTATGCTCCTCCATGCAATGGCTCCGCCTCCCAAGGTAAACACATAGCCTGAGGTAGATTTACTCTGATCTTTATCGGATTGAAAATCTGAGTCCGTGTAACCCAAAGACACTAGACTATCAGAGCGGTACACCAGCATATAATCTCGAGTCCTTTTCAGGTACTTGAATATATTCTTAACTGCAGTCCAGTGACCTTGTCCAGGGTTAGACTGATATCTGCTTACCATGCCGACTGCATAACATATATCAGGTCTAGTGCATAACATAGCATACATAAGGCTTCCCACAGCCGAAGCATATGGAACGCCCTTCATCTCATCTATCTCAACCTGTGTGTGGGGACACATATCCTTGGATAGATGAATTCCATGCCTGAAAGGTATAAAACCTTTCTTGGAATCCTGCATGTTAAACCTAGCTAGCACTGTGTCGATATATGTCGCCTGGGATAAGCACAACATCCTTTTCTGGCGATCTCGAATAATCTTGATGCCAAGGACATGTCCGGCTTCTCCTAGATCTTTCATATCGAACTGCTTGGACAACCACACCCTTATGTTAGATAATACTTTCTTACTATTTCCAATAAGTAAGATATCATCAACATATAGCACGAGGAAAGCCACTACGTTTCCGTCACTTTTCTTGTACACACAGCTCTCATCCGGACATTGCACGAATCCATATGATTGGATAACCTCGTCAAACCGGATGTTCCAAGACCTTGACGCCTGCTTAAGTCCATAAATGGATCTCTTAAGCTTGCACACTAAGTGCTCTTGACCTTTAGCAATGAAACCCTCTGGTTGCTTTATGTGGATGTTTTCCTCAAGACTTCCATTCAGGAAAGCTGTCTTGACATCCATCTGCCAAATCTCATAATCCAAATGAGCGGCAATAGACAAGAGAATCCGGATTGACTTAAGCATGGCTATCGGTGAAAAGGTTTCCTCATAATCGATCACTTCTTTCTGAGTATACTCTTTCGCCACCAATCTTGCCTTGAAGGTTTCAACCTTCCCGTCAGCTCCTCTCTTGCGTTTGTAAACCCACTTACACCCAATGGGTTTTATCCCATCCTGTGGTTCTACAAGCTCCCAGACTTGATTGTGATCCATAGATCCAATCTCAGACTCCATTGCAATTTTCCAAGAGTCTGCATCTTTGTCTTGGATTGCTTCGTCGTAGGTCCTGGGATCCAATTCATTTAGTCCTTCAGGAAAATCCGAAGATTCACCCAAACCAATGAATCTGTCAGGTTAGCGTACAACCCTCCCACTGCGACGAGGCAGTTCCTGTACTTCTGTGACACGTTGTGCAGTAAATTGTGGTTCCTCTTGTTGTACTGTTGGTGTCAGATTCGAATTTTCCCCTCGAAGTTCCTCGAGTACTATCTCACTTCTTGGCTTGTGATTTATTACATAGTCTTCCTCTAAGAATCGAGCATTGGTACTCACAATGATCTTCTGATCTTTAGGACTATAAAATAAACCACCTTTCGTTCCTTTGGGATATCCAACAAACAGTCTAACATCCGTACGTGGTGCCAGCTTATTAGCTTCCTTATCCAGCACATGTGCTGGACTACTCCAAATCTGAAAATGTCCAAGACTGGTCTTTCGTCCAGTCCAAAGTTCTGTGGGCGTAGATGGGACTGATTTTGATGGAACCACATTTAGAATATAGGCTACCGTTTCCAGGGCATATCCCCAGAACGAAATAGGCAGATCTGAATAGCTCATCATCGATCTTACCATCTCTAACAATGTTCTGTTCCTTCTCTCCACCACGCCGTTCTGCTGTGGCGTTCCTGGCGCAGTTAACTGGGATGTAATCCCATTCTCTGCTAAGTAGTCCCTAAATTCATTCGAGAGGTACTCACCACCACGATCAGACCGTAGTGATTTGATACTTTTACTTGTACATTTTTCCACTTCCGCTCTGAATTCTTTGAAAGTCTCAAAGGATTCTGACTTGCGGCGTAACAGGTATATGTATCCATACCTTGAGTAATCATCAATGAACGTGATGAAATACTCGTACCCTCCTCGAGCCTGAACTGACATAGAGCCACATAAGCCAGAGTGAATCAAATCTAGTACCTCTTCAGATCTATTCCCTTTATCCTTAAAGGGTCGCTTGGTCATTTTACCTTCCAAACAGGATTCACACAAAGGGAACGATTCTAGGACCAATGAAGACAAGGGCCCATTGTTTACTAGTCTTTGTATCTGTTTAAGGTTAATATGGTCGAGCCTAAGATGCCAAAGATAGGTTTGATTCATTTCCGAAGATTCTTTTCGTTTGTTAGGGTTTATGACCGATGTATTCAGTAAATGCATTTGCGTAGTATTTTGCATAGGATTAAGTAAATAAAGATGTCCATCCAATGTGCCAGAACAGATAAAATGTTTATCACTAAAGATAACAACCTTGTTATCAAAAGAAACAGAATATCCATCCATAAAAAGTTTAGAAACTGAAATCAAGTTTCGCCTAAAACTAGGCACATAAAGACAATCCTTTAAAACTAAAATCCTATCACTACTAAAAGATAAGGTTACGTCTCCCACTGCAACTGCCGCCACTTTCGTAGCATTGCCCATATAGACTAAAATCTCTCCATCACTCAGATGTCTTTTTGCCAGGAACCCCTGTAAAGACATGCAAACATGATCAGTAGCTCCAGTATCTACTACCCATGACTGAGTAGAACAAGTAGCTAAACATGTTTCAATGACGAGAGATTGAGACGTACCCTTTTTCTTCTTCTTGTTAGGACAATCCGCCTTCCAGTGACCTGGCTTGCCGCACTTGATACACTTTGTCTTTGACTTAAATTCCTCAGGAGGAATCTTAGTCTTAGACTTCTTCACCTTAGGCGCCCCCTCTGCAGCTTTCTTGGGTGCGTTCTTCTTCTTCCTTTTAGTACCGGAAGAAGACGCCCTATTTTCAGCTAGGTGTGCCTCCGGATTTCCTTTTTGAAGTAACTCAGCCGCCTGAAGATCCATGAGCAGTTCAGTCAGGCTGACATCCCTTTTAATCATGTTAAAGTTCAGCCTGAACTGCTCAAACCTCGAGGACAAGCTATGAAGAACAATGTCTATTTGAGAATCGCCATCCAGCTCTCCACCCAAGGTCTCAATCTCAGCCAGATACCCCATCATCGTGAGAACGTGATCCCTAACAGGTGTGGAGTCAGACATTCTCGCATCCATTAGCTTCTTCATCGCCAAATGGCATGCCGAGCGGTTCTGATGACTGAAGAGCTGCCTAAGGTTGTACATGATATCATAAGCGGTTTTCATAGGTTCATGCTGATGTTGCAACACATTCGACATAGATGCCAGAATGTAACAGCGCGCCACCTCATTGGACCTAACCCACTTATCATATGCAACCTTTTGGGCTTCGTCAGAACCCTCATCTGGCTTCTGAGGACATACTTCTTCAAGTACAAACTTGTGTCCTTCCGCAGTGAGAACAAGATTAAGGTTTCGAATCCAATCATTGTAATTTTCACCGATTAACTTGTTTTCTTTGAGAATAGTGGACAGGTTGGAGAGTGCCATGATGATATAGAATAACTGAAAAATAAACATGCAGCACAGTCACAAACTTTAGGATACTCACATATAATCATATACCTCAAAAAATTATATGTAATCTACCGACATTTTAAAAATGTTTCTTATAAGCCACGTTAGTGTGGATGTTTATAAAATTCATCCTTAAACAGGTAAAACCACCTTTAATTTACCTCCAGTCAAATTTCCTTATGACAAGTAAATTAATAGTCGGAAATAACCACGGTCGTAACCTTCCAATTAATAAGCCACGTTAGTGTGGACGTTTATTAATAAATTACACCTAAGTGTGAACACCATCATCTTAGCACCAAGTCCACTATTTCGAACTCCCTGCTCCAGTTGGAGGAGTCAGTTTGTTCTAGTAGTGTTCTACAGCTATCTTGATAAAGAAGTTTAATTTCTAGAGATAACAGTGATATGACACATCCGTTATGGAGGAAGACCTATTGTCAACTCGCATGTCAATCACATCTCAATTAAACCAGATTAATGGAGACCGTTTAAGATTTCTACATACTTTGGTATGAATCTTTCCCACTTAGTTATTTAAGATTGAGGTTTCATTTTATCCCATTGTAAAAACATGCAAACATCACATAAAATGATAAAACACCATTGCATGCTTCAAACAACATAATAAGCAATAATAATAAAAACCAACTATCATGACTTATATCTCATGTTGCTGAATGAGATAAAACTGGAAAGTCAGCTCCGGAAACTCGAGCATGGCCGCCGCCCTTATCACTGCGCCTCGCCGAAAATCTAGCTCCAATTAGGATTTCGGGACGTGAATCAATGATACTTCCTTTCTTGAGCTGTGCCACTCTCCTTCTTTGAGTTGATCTTCAAACTTTATTCAATATAGAATATCTATTTCTTAGAGGAAAAAACTAATATATCTAGAATAAAATTACAACTCAAAAACTTGGTCTAACAGTTTTATTTATATTACATTAAAACAACATAAAATAAAACCTAGACCTAATCCATGGATTTTCTCATGGATTAAAATCACGTAGCCAAACCGGCATACGACCCATCATACATCCAACATAAATTAAAACATACATCACATAATTAAGGAGCCATGATAGTCGGTAACCCTGCAAACAAGTCAGTCTACAAATCCAACAATCACAATTACATGATTAGCATAAAATAACATATCATATCCAAACATGACATATTAAATAATATTCGAATTTTACAATTAATTAAATTAATTAATTCGATATTATCCACAAGATAAAAATTGGAAATTAAAATAATTATCCACCAATTTAAATCTTGTTAAATTTCGAAAATATATCTTAAAATAAATCTGGAAATTATTTATAATTATCCACCAAATTTATTTAATATTTTCTAACCACCCTAATTAAATAATAATTGGATATATTGATATAAATAAAAAATCTAATCCAAATATTATCCATAAGAATCTAAATCTTCAAGGATAAGGTTTGGAGATTTGATTCCAATCCAAAATCTTCCAAAACTTATCCAAATTTAAAATCTTATCCAATTGGATTTTGATAATTATTTGTATATATCCAAAATCACCTTATCCACTTTTAATCAAGAGATTTTCGAAAAATATCTAAAATAATAAATCTGGAAATTTGATCCATTTCAAATTCTTCCAAATTTAAAATTCTATTTTCAAATCTATCTAGATTAAAATTAGGTAAATTAAGATATACATCAAATAATATCAAATCTTAATCCAATACCCAAATTTTCGATCCATCTTGATAAATAAATCTGAAAATTTGATTTTCATCAAAATCTTATCCAAATTAATTTATTAAAACCGAAAATTAACCTATATTTCACATTTGGAAATTTTGACATTAATCTAAAAACTTATTCCAAATAATATAGTGTAGGTTTCGAAAATTACAAGAAAAATAAATCTGGAAATTTTGATCCACTTCAAAAATTACCAAATTTCAAATTCTAATTTCAAACCTATCTAGATTAGAATTAGGCAATCTTTGATATACATCAAAAATCACCAAATCCAATTCTAATCACCATGATTTTCAAACCACACTAGAATTAAATCTGGAAATTTTAATGTTGATTAAAAATCCATCCAAATTTAATACATAGTGTCGAAAATTTTAATTAACAAATTAGGAAAATTAATACATCAAAATTCAAAAATTTTGAACTCCAAATTTTCGACAACCACCATAAAATAAATCTAGAAATTTGAAGAACATCAAATATCATCCCTAATTTAATTTATGATTTTCGAAAATTACATAAAACCTCAAAACTAGAATTTTCGAATTACATCAAAAATTCATCCAAGTTTTGAACATACCATTCGAAATTTACCAACATATAAATCTGAAAATTTAAGCAACATAAATATTTCATCAAATTTATACATATATTTCGAATTAATCCTAGTATTAAATCTAGAACAGTGCCAAAACCCGCTCTGATACCAGTTGTTGGGGTTTTTTCGAATTGAACCACCGCAGGATCTAATTGGATGTTCATTAATCCTAATGTCATGTAGATCATAAATTCATGCATCTCATATGTTTTAATTAACCGAGTTTAATTAACATGCAAATCCGGTTTAAACGATTTTACTAAAGCGGAAACATAGAATCGAAAAACAACTTACAAATTAAACGAGGGGTGGAGGACAAGATTAAAGGTCTGATGCGCTGTCGTCACGTGCTCAAAATAAATCTGTTCTTCCGAATGCCCAAATGGGTGTAGTATGTGGAAAGCACAGGTCGAATCCTCAGGGAACGGTGTAACCCTTCTTTCTGCTGTAACTTTGGGGGTTTTGAGAGAGAGAGTTTAATCTAAAACTGAAAATAAGAAGTAAATAAATCAATAATAAATAATCCGGATGAAATCACAAAGTCATAACGGTATGCCCACGTCGATCATTGATGCAAAAATAATATCCACACAATCAAATAAACCAGTTATGGAATACCGGAACCCGCTGACGCATTCCTCATTTCTCCTTAAGTGTTATCGAATAAAAGAACCCTTATTATTCGCCTTCTTATCAATTAACAACCCGCAAGAATCCTTAACATATTTAATTAATCAATAGCTTTAAGAAATAGAGAAACCCAGTTATATTATAGGCATATAGACCCGTATGCCCACAATATCCCCATATGCCCATTGACAAAGAAAGTCAATTCTACCACTTATAAAATCAATTCGACAATTACAGATCTATCGATTCTAATTGGTTTTAGACCTTAACTAATCAATTGTATATTGCGCACTACACAACTAATTAATCAAGAACATAATCCTGCTATCTCGGAGCATAAAAAGGTACAAGCATGTGAATTTGTCTCAACCAATTTGATCTCACGATATGGGCATATTGAAAACTAATGTGACTTCATTCCGGAAAATAACTTACTCACTCATATCAATACAAACGATTATTAAAATACAATAAACTAAAAAATATAATTATCTCAGTACAGAACGGGATGCCCCTTTCAGAATAATATGACATAACTTATATAGGCATAACATTTCCTCCATCATTAAGTATCATATCGTGATTTGGCATTTGTGATCGTGGATTCCTTCATCAAAATCGATAGTTCATCATTATTCCATATCTTGATAATTTTCCTTCCATATTTGCAGCATTATTCCATTCATATTTTTCACACCTTCCATCTTCATATTATTCCTGCAATTAACAAAAAGATAATGATTTAAGTCTCAAATAAATAGAAATACAGATAATAAATGTGTAATATTTGAGACTTATCAAGGTCTAATCTTATTGTTGTATGTATGAAAATTGGCGCCCCACAGTGATATTCACTCCTTGATCTTCTGTTGTATTCCCGGACTGAATCTAGTTTCAGGGTGGGCTGAAATCTACTAGATCGGTATGGAATCTGTGGAGATAAAGAGAACACAAGAGGAGCTGAACTATTACTCAAAAATTTCGTCCCCCACCTCCTTATTTATAGGGGAGGTGGTCGAAATTTCAGTGTCCCAACCCTACTGGGTTTGGGCCTCTATCTCTTTTTCTATCTCCAGTCCATTAAAGTCATATTGGGCTACAACAGGGATCTAGAAGAATATTAAATTGGCCTGCTAATTTATTTAATTTCCAATATCCAATAAACTTAGGATATTATTAAATAAATTAAGTATTATTCCACTAAAGAAATAATACTGACCTACCAATTTAATACATATTTCTGAATATGCTTTCTCCTTTAGTCCAGCCATTCCCCGCGTTTAAGATATAATGCCCATTAATTAATTATGTAAGCTTCTGACAGCTATAATTAATTAATATCTTATCCTTGAGTAGTACCACACAAGCTTTACTCATGCACGGAATAAATTCCACCTGCAGGATTTCAGCATGAACTTGCATTTCCTCAAGGGGACACCATCAAACTGGCGCACCAGGACACGGTGCCCCTACATATTGCACAACCCATCATAAGTGTAAATGTCACAACCCAAGATATCGAGATTATTGATCCTTATGAAAGAATCTCACCATTTGATAAATCAAAGCTGCAAACACTACACATATATGTCTGCCAACACATAGGGGTTAAGAACCCGAACTCTGTGGATTCTTATTCTCTCATTTAAGGTCAGAATAGAGAATAGAATCCTAAGTAGATCCTCCTCAATACACTTGACCATGTATTAGAATAATCAGTTAGTCAAGACAAACTAACTATCAGATTATTCTACGGCGTACCGATAGCAGGTTCAGTGCCATCTAAACCGTGAGCCTTTTAATACATTACAAGGAACCGATGATATGATCTTACCATGTGTTTACCCACACCATATCATCTACAATGTAAGTATAGTGAACATGCATATAAATATAACAATTTAAATGCAAACAGTGACTGCAATAGTATTCATTCTATATCATCATAAAACCATTATTAATAATGTATACAAAAGACAGGTCTTCTAGTATACAAAACCAACAACTATGGCATCAAAGTTGCTGCACAACAACGAACATACATAACTAGACACGACTCTGATCTGCCTCGGAAATATATACTCATTGATGTCATCACATTATATCGTTGTTCTTCAACAGTTGATTCTCACTCTAATATTGAAAAGAATACAAACAAAATTTTTAAGTGAAATCCACAATTTTCATCTGAAACTGATGACGACCTACAAATCATTAATGAAAATAAATTTATGAGTTTGAAATTAATACAATGACGCTGGCCCTATGTTTTTCTAGTTGGGATTATCCATATCATATCGTAGCCTGTTTCACATCTATAATTTAAATAGATAGTAACATTGAGGCCAATTTTTGGATGTTTCATCAGTTGATGAATTTCTTAACATAGTAGTGTCTATAGTATAACTATTTTGAAGACAACAAATCCATAGAAGTTTCATTATTTTATTATACACATGTTAATGTTATCTGTAGGGGCCTTCAACTTCACCCAATTTTGAAATTTGACCCGACCCACCACAAACTTGAAACTCCATGCAAACAACTCGACCCACCACAAACTTTGTATAGTGAAATAGCATCATCAAGATTGATGGCTAAAAAAGACCATGACAGTGCTAAAAAAGACCAAGACAGTGCTAAAATAGAAGATGATAGTGCTAAAACCTTAAAAGAGCTATGCTAAAATAATTCATGACAATGCTAAAATAGAAAATGACAGTGCTAAAAGCCTAAAAGAGTCATGCTAAAAAAGACTATGACAGTGCTAAAATAGAAAATGACAGTGCTAAAACCTTGAAAGAGCCATGCTAAAATAAATCATGATAATGCTAAAAAAGGTCATGACAGTGCTAAAATAAGAAGTGTCAGTGCTAAAAAAGGCCTTGTTTCGCAACAACTTCTTTTCAGTTTTTTCCATGCCCAAGAAAGAAGCAAACATGCAAAAGCGTCTAATTCCCATCATGATCAACTACAACACCTATTCTTTCATCTGATAAAACCCTCTTCTCCAGTTGTATGCTGTTCATTTGCAAGAATTATATTTAACTAGTATTTTAATTATTTCTAAATAAGAGGGCTGTGGACAGTAATATGGGGATTGTGTGTAGAATTACCTGATCTCAAGATATAACAATTGGGCTAAATAATGTTACATTGTTACTCGTGAAACCATTACTGGGCCTATTAAGACAACTCCTATGACGGGAGAAGCTATATAATGAGAAATTAATGAAGAGTTGATGCTCTGTTCCCCAGTAGTATCAATTCTTAATTTGTTGGATTATGAATCCTTCTTTTAGCCCGTGAATAACTTTATTACAAACTTTTATGGAAATTAAAATTAAATTAAACAGCAAAATAACATAAGAAATATTAATATAGGTCATTCCTCCTTTCAACACCTGTACGACTCCGATTTCACTCTTCAATAATATGCTACACATGGTGAAAAAAAAAAAAAGTCATGACGATGCTAAAAAAGGCCATGACAGTGCTAAAAAAAGGTCATGACAGTGCTAAAATAAGAAATGACAGTGCTAAAACTCTAAATTGAAAAATATACACGTAAATTATGAGTATTCATATATTTTCCGATTTTACCCTTACTAAGATTCAGGGGCAGCGAAGTTGGATTTTATTACGAGATTGCCACCGCATTTTTTAAAATTTGAAGCAGATCTAGACCGTCCAAATATACCGGATCTATGACTCAGATTGGTTTTCGGTTCTCACCTAAGGGGTGGTTCCTTCTGGAACCCAACCCTATCTATATATATATATATATATATATATATATATATATATATTACTTTATGATGGAACATATACCATATATATTATTGCTATTTTTATCCCATCTTTTCTAATTTGTATAAATATTTTGACAAAAATTTGCATTAAATCGTCTAACGGATCCCTTGCGTTAGATGGGTCAAACCCGCCCAAACCCGCCCCCATTCGCGGCGCGTGTAGCTCACGTGCCTGTATCAGTTTTTTTTTCCCGGCTGGCAACAGTGTTTTTGCATTTTTTTTTCCTTTTTCTTCTTCCTTTCTTCTTCTTTTCTTTAGTTTTACCTTTCTTTTTTTTTCTTTTTTCTTTTAATAATTATTGTATATCAAGTGCAATATACATGTTTAAATAAATTTTATTTAAAAAAATAAATTAATTCAATTCAATTTTAGGGTTCACTAATTTCAATTTAGGGTATAGATTTATTTCAAAAAAAAATATATATATTGAAGTATCCTTAAAATAATTATATTATCATTAATTAGGGATGAAGTATCACTAATTGCAGAAGAAAAGTATCACTAATTAGAAGAAAAGTATCACTAATTGATGAGACCATCCATAGCAATGAGGATCTAAATACGGAGTTACAATTCAAAGGCCCTGTCACTCGATTAAGAGCTAAGAAGTTGCAAGAGTATTTGCAAGCAACAATTAGGAAGAAGCTCGAAGAAGAAGACGGCGTGCAAGGGAGCTCGAAGTTGGTGACCTTGTTGATATTGGAAGATGGAGATCAAGTCATGGAGTGCAATACATGATGAAGTGCACGTGTGCATGTGTCGCAGCCGTGTGTTGAATGGAGCAAGAATAATCGGCCCTTGATATTTAATTAAGGGGATTGATTTATTAGACTATAGTATTAATTTTATTTATTTTGGGACTATAGTAAATCAGATTTTATTTAATTTATTTGGGTAGTTTTTGGTTATGGAGTCAATAAGTCATAGGTTTGACTAGAATTTTAATTAAGGTAAATTTCTACCTTAAATAGAATTCTAGTTTAGGCAATTTCCTAGTTCTAGTTTATCTATTTGGAGTCTACAATTTTTGGCCATAACTATAGTATTTTCGGCCCTCCCTCTATTATAAATAGAGGTTCCATGTGACATTGATACTTTAGACTTTATTTGAATTATTAAGCTTTGCTTTCAATATTGTCTCAACCCCGTTTAAATCTTTGTGAGTTTTGATTGAAAATTCATACTCTTAGAATTAGCAACTCTAGGTTTTATTCAAAGGGAACTCTATAATTCACATTGAGGAATTATCGGGACATCGCAACTTGGAGATCAACTTAAAGAATTTGGCCTTGCGTACGTTCGAGATTCAAGGAAACTTTCGGCTTGTGATTCACATCAAACATGTAACACCCTAACTTTATTTTCACTAAAAAAAACACCACTTGGCAAAAAGGTGGGAAAAATAAACAAGACCAGCTCAATTAACTTGCACCAGAAGTAAGAACATATTGAAACTAAGCATAAATCCTTGAAAACAAAAACAATCCAGTAGTGCGTCCAACAATCCATCCAAAAGGAAACTCTAGGGTCTCAAACTTGAACGAAAGAAAACAATAATAAACAAGAGATAAACACTACTTGAATAACATAGGACTCTTGAAATAAAACACAAATAGCCATGTTCAAACTCGAGGCTCCGCAACTACTTCGACCTTCATAACTGTAAACCCTGAAAGGTAGGGGGGTGAGTACATCGATATACTTAGTGGGTGATACAAAAAAGAAATTTACATGTCTCATCAAGATAGTAGTTCAACCAAGAAAGAGTAAATACTGATATAGTCATAACATGTTTAACTGGTACATGCTTAAACATATAATCTCTTGCACGTGCTTAACACGCATTTTTCCTTCTTCATCTTTGATCATGCTCCACATAAAATTCTTTAGTACGTGCTTAACACGCCATCATACCCATGCTTAACATGTGATCTCTTATCTTATTCGTACACTTGCATCTCAAGTATACACTAAAACATATATAAATCACACAACTCGTTTAAACATGCACATCAATCAGATTTCAGAGATAACCCCACCTTAACGTCGAGTCGGAAACTCCTGCAAACAGAAAAAATCACATCTAAATCAAAATCCCATAAAGATTACCCAACCAGTCGTGAGCCAAAAACAAAGATTTAACTATGATACCTCTGACCGAAAGCTATGATTTATTCTTAAAGATACAACTGCCGACTACGAGTTAAGCTATAGCAGACCCTTCTTTTTTTTTAAAACTACAGAAAATCTGAAAGTAAAGAATTTCATACCTCCAATGCTGCCTTCTCGCAAACCTCTTTTAAAACTAGATCTTCCGGCAAAAACTTAGATTTTTGGTGTGGAAGGAATAGGGTAATAATTCCCTTATTTATACTAGTCATTTAAAGATGATTCCAATTCGAAAGCAATTCTATCGATGAAAGAGGTTGCACGAAAATGGAGTCTCGGTTTATCTCTTTGAAGAGATAAACTCTAATACAACAAATCTTTTTTTTTTAAAAAAATGAGAAGAAAACAAAAGATATTAAGTGCCAAACAAAAAAATAGCGATTTCTCCGGCTGGAAGACAGATCCTTTCGGCTTCTAGAAAAAAATTAAGCACTTAAAATCTAAAATTTAAAAGAACTCTTTTTTTTTACGGGCTGTTACAACCTCCCCTTCTAATAAAAGTTTCATCCTCGAAATTTCTGAGTGCGCTAAACATAAAGTAACTATATAACTCTTAACTGATCTTTCATTCTTTATTTAAACACCAAGAAGGTGATTGCATAACAAAGGTACCTGAGATAATAAATTAAAACATATCGAAATCAGTTCCATACATTTCTTTAATTTACTTGTTCTCTCCTTGATGCACCATATGGAAGATACGACCATACCTTGGAGTTTCTTTCTCCTTTTTACCCGAATTGGGGCAGTTATCCTTCTTGTGACCAAGCTCATAACAGTTATAACATCTTCCGATACCCCAATAACATTCCCCAAGGTGACTTTTCTTGCATTTGGGGCAGCTTGGTCGATCATTAGATGGATCACTGGTAGGGTTGTCATCCGTTCTTCCCTTCTTGATTTGTCTGCTTGCTTCCCCATCACTTCTATTCTCCCAATTTCTCTTATTAGTACCTTGGTGCGGCCTTGACGTCGTACCCTCCAATTTTAGCCCAATAGAAATTGCTTGAGCTCGCTCGATCACTTCAGCATAAGTTGGTAGCCTCAGCCCCATTAGGATCCCAGCTAACTCAGGTCGTAATCCTTCCTCGAATTTCCTTGCTTTCTTCTCGTTCGTATCCACAAGATGAGGAACAAAACGAGACAATTGATTAAACTACACTTCATATTCTATCACCATGCGGCCTCCTTGGGTGAGTGTCAGGAATTCAGTTTACTTTTGCATCTTATAAGACCTTGGGAAATATCTATTTGTCACCAAATCCTTAAATCCCTCCCAAGTCTGGTTTGAGCGTTCTTCCATTATCATCGTCCTAGCTACTGACTCCCACCAATGCCCGGCATCTTCACTTAGTTGGAACACCGCACATGAAACTTTCTGAGTGCTAGAGCAGTCTATATGTTCAAAAATTCTCTCCAAGGTTCGTATCCATTCTTCCATGACCAACGGTCCATCATGCCCATTAAACCTTGGTGGAGCGTAATCCTTGAATTGTTTCACAACTTTAGATGTAACATTACTGCTGCTACCTCCTGCATCTTGTCCTTGCGTGTGGTGCTCCTGCGTCTCCCTCGCCATTTGCAGGAAAAACTCCTTCATAGTTTGCACCAGACTTGGCTCAGCCTCCCTTTCACCCTGCCTATCTTCTTCATTGTTGTTGTGGTTCTCATTTTCATTTTGGTCACTGCTGTCTTCGATACTACTTGCAGTATCACCGTCTCGATCATGGGTAGCCTCATTGACCTTGCGATGTGGAGGGCGTCCACGAGGCGGTATCTTCGTATCTAAAAAAACCAAACGAGAAATTATCTTAGCATTATCATAGAAGGTCTGCCCAAGATACACTTTCCCTAACATTGATCTGGTAAAACAATAACAAAGATCTCCCTTAGGTAATGGACCTTTAAACTAGGCATGCGACGTGCTTCTTCCGTTGTTCGGCGCTTGCACAAAGAAAACAAATATAACTACTGCCAAAACACTATTGAAATTTTGCAGAAAATTCACTTACTTCTCAGAGGTTGAAACATATCTACACTTATTACCTTGTTGTACTCCAGCATTAGTCGAAAAAAGGTTTGGCATTTAATAAGTGATGGTTTTCTAGCTGGGTATGGAAAAATCAATTAAATTTTTTTTTTAGTAAACCCACAAGCTACCAATATCTTTATATATATATATATATATATATATATATATATATATATTTTGTTAACAACAAGTCTTTTAAAATTAAAAGTAATAATATATAGAAATCAATCACAAGCTTCTGCCACAATAATAATTTGTTTGAAAGGAGTTCTACGTTCAAGTCACACTAATAGCTGCAAATAAGATTTTTTTTATTTGAAAGGAAAAAGAACAAAACAACTTAAATCATGAGTGCCTTCGCAAAAAAAACTAAATAAATTCTACGACCAGCCTATTCTCTTGTTCTTTATTCAGACTAGCTACTACGAAGATGATTTCGATCACTCCCTACTTCCGATCCTACTTTCAATATCACTATCATCCTTTCTAGATGTTTTCCTTGCGGGTTCTTCTTCCTCCAGATCCTCCTCAGATTCCTCTTCACGATCTTCGTTCGACTTTGCCTTGGCGTATTTTTCCAGTGGTGTATCCTCGCAAGACCCATGCATGTGCTTCCTTTCTCCATTTACTTCAATGTCCCATGAGTCTAAGAGATGTCGAACAAAATTATGGTAATCGACCATAACCTCTAGATTGGACTTTTCGACCAAGACTTCTTTAAACACCTTCTGGACAATTGGTTGCAAGAGCGTCGGAACTAGATGCATCATGTAGCTAACGGCTGAGAAATGACTATCTCCTCACCCATACTAACCAACTGATTGCTCAAATAGTAGATTCTCTGTATGTGTGCCTCGAATCCCCGCTCCTTGCTCCATCCATAATTTCGATATTCCTGTCGTATTTTCTTAATCCATTGCTGCTCTTGTATTTCCCTCTTTCTTTCTAAGCTTTGTTGTTTTAGTTCCGCCTTCATAGGAGTTCTTCGCGGCTTATCCATCTAATCATAAGTCATATATTATGCTAAAACTGATGCTAAAGCATTTCTACTTACATACCATAACAACAATAATACTCGATCAACTTACATAAATCGTACTATAATAGCTCATACCATACATAAAAATTTAAAGGTTCATACCTTAGAGTCGAGGCAGCTCAGGAGTCTCGAATGACTAGGCTTTTTAATTATAAGCATTTTTTTTACGAGTCTACAGAAAAGTAGACCCGCTCTGATACCACATTGTAACACCCTAACTTTATTTTCACTAAAAAAACACCACTTGGCAAAAAGGTGGGAAAAATAAACAAGACCAGCTTAATTAACTTGCACCAGAAGTAAGAACATATTGAAACTAAGCATAAATCCTTGAAAACAAAAACAATCCAGTAGTGCGTCCAACAATCCATCCAAAAGGAAACTCTAGGGTCTCAAACTTGAACGAAAGAAAACAATAATAAACAAGAGATAAACACTACTTGAATAACATAGAACTCTTGAAATAAAACACAAACAGCCATAGTCAAACTCGAGGCTCCGCAACTGCTTCGACCTTCATAACTGTAAACCCTGAAAGGTAGGGGGGTGAGTACATCGATATACTCAGTGGGTGATACAAAAAAAAAATTTACATGTCTCATCAAGATAGTAGTTCAACCAAGAAAGAATAAATACTGATATAGTCATAACATGTTTAACTGGTACATGCTTAAACATATAATCTCTTGCACGTGCTTAACACGCATTTTTCCTTCTTCATCTTTGATCATGCTCCACATGAAATTCTTTAGTACGTGCTTAACACGCCATCATACCCATGCTTAACATGTGATCTCTTATCTTATTCGTACACTTGCATCTCAAGTATACACTAAAACATATATAAATCACACAACTCGTTTAAACATGCACATCAATCAGATTTCAGAGATAACCCCACCTTAACGTCGAGTCGGAAACTCCTGCGAACAGAAAAAATCACATCTAAATCAAAATCCCATAAAGATTACCCAACCAGTCGTGAGCCAAAAACAAAGATTCAACTATAATTCACATTGAGGAATTATCAGGACATCGCTACTTGGAGATCAACTTAAAGAATTTGGCCTTGTGTACGTTCGAGATTCAAGGCAACTTTCGGGTTGTGATTCACATCGAACATCCACCAACCGACCAGCCACCTTCGACGTCCTTCACCATCCACCTTCGTCCGTTCCATCATCAAACAACAAGTCATGGTTCCAGTTTGAAGCCCGTTCGAAGTCATCCGGATCAGATTTGCTTATACATGTTCTTCACGACGTTTGGAGCACATATAACGTAAGTTTGTCCAAACCTTATCATATCCTATCTACCTTAGCCATTCTTCACCTAAACCTCACACACGAAATTTCCATCCCTCAACCTGCCTAATTCTATGACATAACAGCCCTTTTTGATTTGGTTTTGTGTTTTGATTTGTGTGTCGTAGTCTAGGTATTTTGTTTAGTTCTAGTCATCTAGTCTTGTCTGTTATTTTGGTACGTGTTATTCCGCATATTTCAATTTTGTTATTCGAGCTTAGAGTCTTTAGAACCCTTACGTGTCGACGTGCGTTCGATCCATAATTCGAGTCACATCACTAATTGTAGAAGAAAGTATCACTAATTAGAAAGAAGAGTATTAGTTCAAGCATATTGCAATTCAAAAATTGAATCATTAGCTACATAAAACAAAATGTTGTAATTCAAAAATTGAACATGATAGTGAGTAGTAACTACTCATTATATTAACGATGCTTCATTTTTTATTAATAGTGATACTTACTTCATAATTAATGATACTTCTCTGTTGTTAATTTAATACTTAATGCTTAATCATCAGTAATTTTCATTTTAATGAAAATATAACTTTTCTTCTAAATTTTCATTTTAATAAAATATAATGTTTGTGCTAAAGAAAGAAAGGAAAAAAAGGAAGAGTACAAATGTGCTAAAGAAGAAGGGGAAAAAAAAGAAAAAAAGAAAAAGAAAAGGAGAAGCACATTGTGCCAAAGAAAAAAGAAAAAAAAAGGGAAAGGGCACGTTTGTGCTAAAAAAAAGGAAACAAAGAGAGAGAGAGAGCACGCAAGTGCCAAAGAAAAAAAAGAAAAAAATAATAAAAATTGAAAATCAAAGAAAAAGGGGAAGGTGGGGACCATTAAAAAATCAAAAAGAAAAGAAAAAAAAGGGGAAAACCACTTTGTTGGGTCAAATAACATCCGTCTAACGTAAGGGGATTCGTTAGACGGTCTAACAGAAGTGTGCCCCAAATATTTTTGGTATAAACAACAAACCTCGTGTGGAGTTCATAAAGTAAACTAGAAAGAAGAAGAAGAAGAAGAAGAAGAAGAAGGAAGAAGAAGAAAAGAAGAAGATATGTGGGCATGTCAAAAAAGAATGTGTAATACGCCGCCTTAAAGTAATCTATATCTATATATTATATAAAAACAGAATAGTAGGGATAATTTTTACATTTCACATTTAAATGTATTTTCTGAAAAAAATAAAAATAAATATTGAAGCGGCGCTGAGTTTAAATTCAAGCGGTGCCACCAATTCACATTCAATTTAATTTATAACCTCTCAATTCATCATTTTTCACATTCAATTTCCGTCGTCTTCCTCGACGTTCTCTTCTCCTCCATGTATAGGAGCCAAATCAACTCCATCATCTCCAATCAATCGACAATCCAGTTAAGCCATGAACCTCTGATGCCATTTCAAATGTTCTGGCAATCTCATGTCCCGATTTTTCTTCTAATTGTATTGTCTCTCCCGACTCCTATAAAACTCGCCATGAATCGGTCGCATATTATCGTAATTCAAAACTGCAGTTTTTATCAGTTTATGTTAAAAAAATTATAGATGCAATTATTTTATACTCCATCTACAAAGTTCATCTGATGCCTCAATGTATAACTGCATACAAATTCCACTTACTCTCTGAAAATTTCTTTAACAAATTTTATTACCCACCGCAGACCATCATATCGGCTCAGCAGATTTCAAGAAACTTCGAGAAAAAAGCTTAACATATTCATATATAATTCTCCCAAAAAAGTTTTCTTATCATGTAAATTTGGTTCAGTTCTACAATCTCTCACTGCGAGTGAAAACTGACTATGACTGAAATTTTCAGCAAGGGCGTCGGAACAGAGAGATTCATTCTTTAGCACCGACTATGATTGAAAATTTCAGCAAGGGAAGCATGGGTGTGGCGTCGGAACAGAGAGATCCATTCTTTAACAGAAGGTAAAAGCTTTTAACTGCCGAAATCCATTTTCTTCTCATTTATGTTAATGTGCAAAAAACACACTGATCAATCTTTAGCCTAAGATACCTCATGGTTATATACTTATATTTTTGCAAGACGCATTATTCCCCTCACCGAAGAATGTTTGCATGCTGCCTACAATGAAACATCTTTTTTTATTTATGTTAAATTTCCCAGAGGCAAGGAAAGTTATCTTAAATGTGCACTAACTTATAAGGTGACGGATGATTTAACCATGACACCTTTTTGTACGGTCTCCATCGTTTCCAATTTAAAAGAGATATATCCCTTTATATGATGTCAAATAATGGAGCTACAAATCGGATTGAAAGCGGTAATAGTAACATAATTTGAAACCTGTTATTCTCCACTGTTGATACGATATATATATTTTTAGTATGTTTAGATGTTGAAACCGAGTCTATTGGTGCATGGTTTAAACATACTAAAAACGTCTCTTACATCTACTTATGGTTTGACTGATGTTGTGCTCTTCAATCACATATCCAACAAATAACCAAAGTCAGAGTTTGATCTCAAGATTTCAATATTGTTCTTTCTTTTGCTTATATTGTTGCTTGCTAGGCTCTAGCTATATATATATGCAGCTCGATGGTCTTAAATGATTTTATGGAGATGTTGTTTCATCTGCTATATAAATCTGGTGAATAATTCTTCCTCATATAATAGAGAGCATGATATCAAAATTTGTAAAATAAAAATGTTGTTTCATCTGCTATATAAATCTGGTGAATAATTCTTCCTCATATAATAGAGAGCATGATATCAAAATTTGTAAAATAAAAATCAAACTGTTAAAGGAATCGAACAATTTCACGTACATTTAGTAAGTTCATTTGAGTCGAGGCATTATTTTAGAAAAATGTTTTTTTCCCATTCTTTAGTTTCATCATCCCAAATTGCAGCATGTTTGATCTATTTGCTTTCTAGAAATTTTATAGTAAAAGTCCGCCTCTAAAAATATCAAGACAATTCATAGGCAACATCTACAAGAATACATGTCTACTCACTACACTGCACCTAGAATGGTAATTACAACAATAGTAGCTAGCCATTAATAATTGAAATTATATGTTTGAGATTCTGCTCAAATTAATTTTTTTGCATTCAAAATGAAGCCAGTCCGTAGTTTTGATGTTGAGCAATGAGGACAATATTGCCTCAACCCAAAAAAACCTTCATTATTATGCACCTTCATTTTTATTGCATGATAGTAAAAGTGATGCACCAGGAATTAAGAAATTCAAGAGTTCAAAACTGGTTCCATAACCATCAGTGAAATAGAGACAAGATAGAGACAGTTTTGTTTTAAGAAAGAGCCTACTCTATTATTTCCACAAACATATATATAGTACTTCATAATTTGTACTAATATTTCAATGTTGTATCTTATTTCATTGATCTATTGATCTATACATATTACACATGCACTGATCATGAGTTTTATTGAACAATTTTAAACTTTGAGCCAAGTGTTGCTCATATTGAGCAGAACTTGAATCCAAAGAGAGAAAATTAGAGAAGCATGTTTTCTAATGCTAAGCGCTAGAATATTTTTTAGAGTTCATAGACCAGGAGACTTAGACTATATACTTTGCATAATCTTTTAATTGATATTTTGGAGAAATACTATGTTGATTGTAAAGAATGTAGAAATAGAATGAATCTGGTGGTTAATTTATAATTTATTTTGTTTGTGGTAAAGATGATACTAATACAAATACCACTACAAATGATAAAATATCTTTATATCTCCATCAAATGTTGTATATAAGTAAATATTTTCACAATTTGTAAAATTCAATAAAATTAAAAAAATTATATATGATATTTACGAATAAAAAATGAATTTTAAATTAGTCAAAACATGATCTCCGTGCACCGCACGAGTAATGCACTAGTTAAATTAAAAAGGCAATAATTTTAAGAGGCAAAAACTATTTTAGCCATTTGAACTTTAAAACATACTTATTTTAGTTAGTAACTTTAAAACATACTTATTTTAGCCACTTTGGATGAAAATGCTTCTGTGCGCGCTGGCACTGCGTGCTGGTTGCGCGCAACACGCAAGGACAAAATTGTCATTCTAGTTAAAATAAATATATTTAAAAGTTAGTGGCTAAATTAAATTTTTTTAAAATTTGATTGACTAATTTTATATATTTCCACTACGTTTAATAACTTATCATTGGGCCCAAGTACGAAAATACAAAAAAATTAAGGTGAGAAATTATAATATATATTTTTTTTTTATGAGTGATATTTTTCTCATCATTTTTTTTATCAAGTCAGGCAAATTGTTGACGGAACCTGTCGGCCGCACATAAGACTATGTGCAATCTTGGCTCCTAAGTACTTGATTAATAATAATAATAATAATAATAATAATAATAATAGATCATCCAATATACCCTTTTTAAAAGTGAATCTCGCGAAGCAAGACACCGATTGAAAAGTTCAATACACACACATTTATATACATATGCGCAGCGGCGGATCCACAAATTTTGTCGGGGAGGGATTCAACTAAAATATAGTATAAAAATATAAATAATGAGATTTGTGCGATTATATATATATATATATATATATATTAAGATATGTAAAATAACACACTTATATTCGGATTCAAACACCAATTAACACTACTACAAAAAGGCATTAAGACAACATAGGAAACACATCGGTTATTTTGAAAAACCGTTGTAATTTTAGACTTTACAATGGTTTTGGCTAAAAGCATTGACTATGAGCACATTTTTTTGAAATTTTACAACGGTTGAAAATAATACGTTGTCTTATGCATACATACACAACAGTTTGACTATGAGTGAAATTTTCTTAACAACGGTTTTGAGATAACCGTTGACTATGAGCTTTTTTTTTTGGTACAAATGTTAATTATGAACGGTTGTTCATTAATTTACAAGGGTTCGAAAAAATCTGTTGTTATTTTAGTGTTGTAATTTGTTCACAACAATTACATTTTTTGAAAAAAATAAAAGTAAAATAAAAACAAATTAAACCCTAATTGAAATTTCACAAAGGGGATTTCTAATTCAGTCTCCTCCTTCCCTCTTCTCGCTTCTTCTTCGCGCTTCTTCTTCACGGCGCATCCAACATCATCGACTACAAGCTCCCCAAAGTTCTTCTACTATCTCAATTTCTTTCAGCATCTAGTCCAGTGTGAATTTGAGAAACCAGGATGCTTATTTGAGACTGAATTTCCTCTTTCGTCTACAATTCTCACTCTACGAACACTCAACCACGCACAATTCTCTCGATTTTTTTTGTTTAATGGGATCTTTTTTTTCTGATGATATCTTAGGCCCCTTTTGCCAAAGGGATGCGCTGACTTTGGAAGAGAAGAAAGTTGAGTATAACCTGCATTTGATCAACTTCGACGCCAAGTCCCAATGGTGAGTTTGCTCAAACCGCCGCTGACAATTAAGGGTTTTGTTCCAAGTTTTTTTGGAGAGATTTAATTCATTTTTTTTTTCTTTCTATGAGGTATTTTAGGTTTGTCTAACAATTTTTTAGAATTTTTCTCTATGTTGGAGAGGTGTTGTGAGAGAAATGTTCTTTCTATGTTGGAGAGTGTTTGTCTCTCTGTGTGTTTTGTGTGTGCTTTGACTCTTCTATGTCTTTAGGAAAGCAACTGTTGTCACTCTTATCAACATTTGTGAAATAGATTTATGCTTTTCTCCAATTTGACTTTTTTAAATTGTGCTTTGAGTGAGACTTAGATATTTGGCTGGTGTTTTCAGACAGTATACTTGCTTCTTTTTGAATCTTTCTTATTGCTGAAGAATTTATAATAATGAATAGGTTAAGTATTAGGTAATAAAAAATGATGAGAGAATTAATTAATCATTGTTTTCTTTAAGTACTCTTCCTTCTTTTGAGCTCATTTTCAATTCTGTTGTTATAGTTTGAAAGAGATTCTTAGCAGATCAAAAGGGAATTGAAAACCATCGTTGTAGTTGCTTCTCTGAAAGTATAATCCACTGACCTGATACTCGACCCTTGACATCCTTGTAGTTGAGGTCCAACCATTATTTCGACGCAGCATAGAAATTGAGCTAAACTGCATCAATGAGTAGTTGCACCAGCTGAAGCTTTAAATTTACTAGCACTTGACCCTCTAAACTTTTTTAAACTAGCTTATAAATCAATTTATCATAACTGATTCTTATCAAGAAAATCTATCATAAACAAAGTATTCCAAACATGTGAACAACAGATTGCCGGTGTATTTGAATGAATGGCTTCGAGTTCAGTGAATTTCTCTGTCCTGCCTGAACATCATTCTATTACTCATATAATTTCTGGGTACTAGTATAAAATTCTTCTCAACAGTGAGCATCCTGAAGGGTTGAATTATGTTCGCAGTTTGTAGAAAGCAAGGTTTAGAAGAAAAATTACTCATCACTAGGTGATGTATAAGATTTGTCATATGTTCTCAGGATCTTTCCTTAATCAAGAGAGATAGAAGTAGTTATTGGTTTGACTTTCCTATATCTTACATCACAGGTCTTATATATAGTACTATTTTACAGTTACAATCTTTGTCTGGATTCTGCTGCCTTTTTCTGAAATTTCTGAGGAGGAATTTCTCTTGGTTTTGGATTTGTTATATGGGAAGAAGGATTTTTCATTTTTACAGATTATTTGATGTTAAAACTTAAAAGGTTGTAGATGGAACTGTAAATAACTACAATGAATATCATTAATGGCACTATTTTGACACTATGCGGAAATTTTCTTGAATCTTTATCAGTCCCACGCATGATGCTTCATCTATTATTTTATTTTATTTTATATTTTAGGTG
Organism: Perilla frutescens; assembly: GCA_026008535.1. NCBI lineage: Eukaryota > Viridiplantae > Streptophyta > Magnoliopsida > Lamiales > Lamiaceae > Perilla > Perilla frutescens. The sequence goes on from BRKX01000012.1 coordinate 41,361,461, forward strand.
TGCGGCGTTATTATATACTAATTAAGTAATTTTTTTGAGGGAATTTAAGTACTGTAATTATTATTTGGACATGCAGTAAGCATTAATATGAACATGATAAAATAGAAAAATCTAAATACAAGAGGAAGGCTTGAATAGTGATTCTTTCTCTCTCATTATTGACCAAACTCAACTGGAAAGTGTGACACTTTGAAAATTTCAATTTTCAAATAGAGGTTGCTCTTCCTTTTAAGCAAGTTTTGATTGTTACATCTTAAAATTGTGGGGATTTGAAGCGAGAAGCTGTAATAATGCGTAAAACATATACCAACAAAAACTCAATTGACTCTGCTACTGCATCATGCCTTCAGAACTAAACATAAAGAGACTCTGCTACTGCATCATGCCTTCAAGCCTTCAAACATGAGGACAAAGAGATGCCATTGATATACTTAGTCAAAGTGTATATAGAACTCCCACTACAGAATATTGCTGGCAATACAATGAGGAAGGATAAATGCAGCCATATTTAATAATAACTAAATGGCTGCTGCAGAAAGATTAGTTAAAAACAGAAGGTGTTTAGTTTAGAGAAATTTCAGGTGAAATTGATGTACATTATCACCTGAAAGTAATCAGAGATTCCAAACTTTCAGGGGCTATTTGCAGGGAAAGATATAAACAAGAAAATGCTACATATTTTAAATAAAAGATTGGAGAAAAGGAATAGCACAAGAGATTTTCTTAATTGTAAGCAAAGAAAGGTCGGAATGCTTACAGGGGAAACCAATTGTATGTGGAGGTGTATAAGAGGAGATGCTTTGCTTCATTCAACAACTTTTCAAAAATTCAAGAGAGAGAGAGAGAGAGAGAGAGAGAGAGAGAGAAATGCTTTGAGCATAAGCTTCAGCCCTTTTTTTTTGTTATCCCCATAAGATCCTCAAATAGGAACTGGTCCAAAATCTGTCATCACAATCTTTTTGATGCGATCCTCGCCGGCAAGACGACGACGATAGCGTTGTTTTCCCAGGAGTATCAGGTTACACGAACAATTGGGGATGAAAATCCAAACCCTAGCCTCACAATGAAATTGAACCACAAACTGATTGAATCCGCGACCCTCGATCAATTGGAAACACAAATTCGGATTGTATGGATGACGCCACAAACGGGGATGTGAATCCGTTTGATAAGTCGTTTGAATCTCACGTTGTGTTGTGAAACTCGGATAATTCTCTCAGAGAGAAAAAAGTGAAAACTCACGTTTTAAAATTGATATCAAAGTTGTGTCAAAAATAAAGGTCTTACAAGCCTTATATAGTTGGTCCAAAACCTAATTAAACTAGGACATAAAACATAAGAATCGCGCAATTCCGGACACGCTCCAGATGGGCGCGACACGGGGTCAATCGCGCCTCCACTCGCGTTGTAGGTCGTGCCAGTCTCATTCCGAATAGCGTCTGTGGCGCGACCGGCTTCACTCGCGCCTCAGGTCGTGCTGTAGGTCGCGCCAGTCTCGTTACCCGTAGCTTCAGTGGCGCGGTCGGGTTCACTCGCGCGTCCTCTCGCGCTGTAGCTCGCGTCAAATGGCGCGACCGGTTGCTCGCGTCCTGGCTCGTGCTGTGGCTCGTGCCAGTCTGTTCCGCAGCTCGAGATCACTGTCTTCCACTTGGGCTCGGGTTCTTCTCCCTCCACAGGTCGCTTATGTGACTCTTGGTTCCAAATCTCTCGCATGAATCCATTAAGGCTCTCCTTGAACCTCTTAGCTCTTGCCCGCGTTACCGGTCCTTCTGGCACCTTGATTGGATCGGACATCTCCTCAGCTCGGGTCGTATCATCCCCCTCCTCTTGAAAAGGATTTGTCCTCAAATCCAGCTCGTCACCTACATCAAAAGGATTTAAATCAGCAACATTAAATGAGGAACTCACTTTATACTCACCTGGCAAGTCCAACTTGTATGCATTATCACTGATGCGCTCTACAACTTGGAATGGTCCATCTCCTCTAGGAAGTAACTTAGAACGCCTTTGAACTGGAAACCGTTCTTTACGCATATGTAGCCAAACCCATTCTCCGGGTTTGAACACCACCTTCCGTCGCCCCTTGTTGGCTTTATTGGCATACTGCTCGGTTCGCCTCTCTATGTTCGCTCTAGCCTTCTCATGGATCTGTTTAACAAAATCAGCTCTCTTTTTCCCTTCAAGGTTAGTATGTTCATGAACAGGCAAAGGAATCAAATCCAATGGAGTTAAAGGATTAATTCCATATGCAACTTCAAATGGTGAAAAGTGAGATGCAGAATGCACAGACCTATTATATGCAAATTCAACATGCGTCAAACATTCTTCCCAAGTTTTGATGTTCTTTTTAATTAGAGCCCTTAACAAAGTGGATAAAGTCCTATTTACTACTTCCGTTTGACCGTCAGTCTGTGGGTGACAAGTAGTAGAAAACAAAAGTTTAGTTCCTAACTTACACCACAAAGTCTTCCAGAAATAACTCAAGAACTTAACATCCCTATCAGAAATAATAGTCTTAGGCATACCGTGTAGACGCACAACTTCCCTAAAAAATAAATCAGCAATGTAGGAAGCATCATTTGTTTTAGAACATGCTATAAAATGTGCCATCTTAGAAAATCTATCTACAGCCACAAAAATAGAATCATGACCACGTTTACTCCTAGGCAATCCTAACACAAAATCCATAGATATATCTATCCAAGGTGTTGTAGGAATAGGCAAAGGCATGTATAATCCATGTGGTTGGACTCTAGACTTGGCTTGTCTACATGTAACACACTTAGCATACATACGTTCCACGTTACGTTTCATATGAGGCCAGAAGAAATGCTCATTCAAAACAGCTAAAGTCTTAGCTACCCCAAAATGCCCCATTAAACCACCACTATGTGACTCCAACAATAAAAGCTCACGCATGGAACAATTAGGCACACATAACCTATTTTCTCTAAACAAAAATCCATCATGCCTATAAAACATCCCATCTCCAGATTCTTCACATGCAACATATACAGCCTTAAAATCATCATCATCAATATACATGTTCTTAATGCACTCAAAACCAAGCAACTTAACATCTAAAGTAGTTAGTAAAGTGTACCTCCTCGATAGTGCGTCTGCTACTACATTCTCTTTCCCTTGCTTATACTTGATGACGTATGGAAACGTCTCAAAAAACTCCATCCAACAGACATGTCTTTTGTTCAACTTGTGTTGCCCCTTCAAATACTTCAATGATTCATGGTCGGTGTGGATCACGAATTCTTTGGGCCACAAATAGTGTTGCCACGTTTGCAATGCCCGCACTAGTGCATACAACTCTTTGTCATATGTCAGGTAGTTTGCAGTGGCGCCGCCAAGCTTCTCACTGAAGTAGGCAATGGGCCGGATCTCTTGCATCAACATTGCACCAATTCCAACACCAGAAGCATCACATTCTATCACATTCTATCTCAAAATTTTTAGAAAAGTTTGGAAGAGATAGTACCGGTGGATGTGTCAATTTCTCCTTAAGTGTCTAAAATGCTTTTTCTTGTGCTTCTTCCTATTGGAATTCCACATTCTTCTTGATCACTTCAGTCATGGGTGCTGCAATACTACTGAAGTGTGGAACAAAACGCTGATAGAAGCTCGCAAGCCCATGAAAGCTTCGAACCTCTCCCACACTTGTTGGCGTCAGCCATTCTTGGATGGCACGAACCTTCTCTTCGTCCACCTGTACTCCATCTGCACTAACAACAAAACCGAGAAACACAACCTTATCCGTACAAAAGGTGCATTTCTTTAGGTTAGCATACAACTGTTCTTTCCTCAAGGCTTGCAAAACAAATTTCTAATACTCTATATGATCCTCTTCACTCTTACTATAAATCAATATGTCATTAAAATAAACCACAACAAATCTACCTATAAAAGCACGTAAAACATGGTTCATAAGACGCATAAATGTACTAGGAGCATTTGTCAAACCAAACGGCATAACTAACCATTCATACAATCCTAATTTTGTAATGAATGCCGTTCTCCACTCATCCCCTTTCTTGATGCGAATTTGATGGTACCCACTTCTTAAGTCTATCTTAGAAAATATGCGTGCACCATGTAATTCATCTAACATGTCATCTAAACGGGGAATGTGATGTCGATACTTTACCGTAATGTTGTTGACGGCTCGGCAGTCGACACACATCCGTAGGGATGAATCCTTCTTTGGCACGATCAAAACTGGGCTCGCACATGAACTCAAACTCTCCCTCACTTGTCCTTTCTCCAACAGCTCTTGTATTTAATGTTCTAGCTCTTTTGTCTCCTCGGGGTTGCTCCGATAGGCCGGCCGGTTTGGCAATGTTGCACCGGGCACAAAGTCAATTTGGTGCTCGATTTCTCTAATTGGTGGCAAACTCGGTGGCATCTCTTCGGGAAACACATCCTTGAATTCCTGCAAAAGAGATACAATAGAACTAGGCAAAGATGGGTCAAATTGGTTAGTACTCATTAAAATATCTCTGCGGATCATTAAGTACATTGTCTTCTCATTTTGCACAGCCCATTTGACATCGCTAGCTGTGGCAAAACAGACGTGTTGGATCACCTCCTTTCCAACGTTGGCTTCCTTTCCTTTCTTCCTCATGGTATCAGCCTCCTCTTGTAGCTTCACTTGGTCCTCATACACTTGAGATGGTGTTAGAGGAGCTAGTGTCACCGTCTTCTTGTTAAGTACGAAAGAGTACTTATTTGTGAAGCCATCATGCTTCACCCTCCTATCGAATTTTCATGGACGTCCTAGCAAAATGTGTCCCGCTTGCATAGGCACAACGTCGCACAACACTTCATCCTCATACTTGCCAATCCGAAATGGCACTCGAACTTGCTTGTTCACCTTGGTTTCTCCACTATCGTTCAACCATTGCAACTTGTATGGCTTAGGATGCTTGAGAACCGGCAATCCTAATTTTGTCACCATCACAACACTTGCAACATTAGTACAACTACCACCATCAATAATCATACTACATACCTTATCCTTGATGTGACATCGGGTATGGAATATGTTCTCTCTTTGTTCCTCGTCGACGCTCTTGGTGTGCAAGCTTAGAGACTTGCGTGCAACCAAAATGAGGGCATTGGGTGCTGCGTACTTCTCATCCTCACTCGACTCGAACAATCCCGGCATCTCCGGATCAACTTCTTCTTCATCCGTCGCAATCTCACCATTGTCCTTCAAAATCATCACACGCCGGTTTGGGCATTGGTTGGCTATGTGACCTCTACCTTGACATTTAAAACACTTAATATCTTGGTTTCGGTTACCCGACGAGTCTTGATTACTGGATCCCGTCACTGTTGACACCTCAGTCTTCGGCTTGGTGAACGGTTGCTTCTCATCCTTCTTTCCCTGATTTGAAGCCTTCCATGGGGTTGTATTGGAATTGGAGTTCGACTTCCATATAGAAGAACTCGTTCGATTGTTGTTACCCCTTCTTTTGATTTGATTTTCTACCTTTATAGCCATTTGCACCATGTCTTTCATCTCCACATAGTACTGTAACTCTACTACTTCTCGGATCTCTCTATGTAGACCTGCTAGAAATCGAGCCATTGTGGCTTCCCTATCTTCCTCCACATTTGCTCGGATCATTGAAATTTCCATCTCCTTGAAGTATTCATCTACACTATTCGTACTTTGTCTCAAGTTTTGTAACTTGTTGTATAGCTCCCGGTAGTAATAGCTTGGCACGAATCTCTTCCTCATCACCGCCTTCATCTCACCCCATGTCTCTATCGGGTGTTCCAGATTACGCCGTCTGTTGGATATTAATTGATCCCACCATACGATGGCATAGTCTGAGAACTTTACAGCTGCCAACTTCACCTTCTTGAGCTCGGAATAGTTGTGACAGTCGAACATCATCTGGATCTTGCGCTCCCATTCAAGGTACAAGGCTGGATCATTTTTACCTTGGAATGAAGGCACATTCATTTTGATGTTGCCGAGGTCGTCATCTTCTCGATTCTTTGCTTTTCCATGTTTCCTTCCTCCAGTAGTTGAGTATCTATCCTTCTCCTCTGAATCTCCCACCTCAGTGTCGTAGTAGTCCGCCCTTTGTCTCTCCACGTGGGGGTAGCGTCGAGCCTCTATCCGAGTTCCTCGTCCGCCTCTCCCTGCTTTACCACCACGATTCTCTTGTGGAGCTTGTTGGGATTGCTCCTATAATGAACTTTCCACTTTGTTGAGTCTCTCATTCAACGTTGCCATCTCAGTCTTGAACAACTTCGTCAGATGTTGTTGAATGGCCTCCACTGTATTCTTCGGATCAAATGTAGTGAGTGTATCATCACTCGTTCCTGCTGCTTTATCTTTGGTACCTGCACCTTTGTTAGACATGTCGATTTTTTTTTTGATCGACTCTTTTTTTTTTTGAATGATTTTTTTTTTCATCCTCTTTTTTTTTTTACTTAATGAACTAAACAAGAATTAAAATTAAACAATGAAGTGAATTAAATAAAATGAACAACAAAACAAGAATTCCCTATAAAGTCTAGCTCTCAACTCACGTGTTTACTCTCGTGTATCACACAATCGGCTCTTTTCACTCTAATAATCTCACCGGCAAGACGACGACGATAGCGTTGTTTTTCCAGGAGTATCAGGTTACACGAACAATTGGGGATGAAAATCCAAACCCTAGCCTCACAATGAAATTGAACCACGAACTGATTGAATCCGCGACCCTCGATCAATTGGAAAAACAAACTCGGATTGTATGGATGACACCACAAATGGGGATGTGAATCTGTTTGATAAGTCGTTTGAATCTCACGTTGTGTTGTGAAACTCGGATAATTCTCTCAGAGAGAAAAAAGTGAAAACTCACGTTTTAAAATTGATATTAAAGTTGTGTCAAAAATAAAGGTCTTACAAGCCTTATATAGTTGGTCCAAAACCTAATTAAACTAGGAAATAAAACATAAGAATCGCGCAATTCCGGACACGCTCCAGATGGGCGCGACACGGGGTCAATCGCGCCTCCACTCGCGCTGTAGGTCGCGCCAGTCTCATTCCGAATATCGTCTGTGGCGCGACCGGCTTCACTTGCGCCTCAAGTCGTGCTGTAGGTCGCGCCAGTCTCGTTACCCGTAGCTTCAGTGGCGCGGCCGGGTTCACTCGCGCGTCCTCTTGCGCTGTAGCTCGCGTCAAATGGCGCGACTGGTTGCTCGCGTCCTGGCTCGTGCTGTGGCTCGTGCCAGTCTGTTCCGCAGCTCGAGATCACTATCTTCCACTTGGGCTCGGGTTCTTCTCCCTCCACGGGTCGCTTATGTGACTCTTGGTTCCAGACCTCTCGCATGAATCCATTAAGGCTCTCCTTGAACCTTTTAGCTCTTGCCCGCGTTACCGATCCTTCTGGCACCTTGATTGGATCGGACATCTCCTCAGCTCGGGTCGTATCACTTTTTATATTCCCATGCAAATATATAAGAATTTTTTAAAGACGTGTTAAAATAAGGGAGTTGTCACTTTTGTTGTAAAGTTGCAGCCTTGATTTGAGTCTTTATAGGTTTAAAGAGAAAAAAAGAATGTTGGGATTTTTTGAGTTTGGGGAAGGGGGGGGATTGATGCCTAGTGTTTGCTTGTGTGGATTTTGTGTTGGATTGTTTGTTAGATTCTTGCTGAACATGTAAATTTATGTTGTTTATTGCTCAGATCAGATTGAAGGAATAAAGCAGCTATAAAAAGGCACGTGGCCTAGTTTAAATTCAGGTATCCTTGCTGATAATCTTCAATTTTTATAGGCAGTTTTAAGAATAAAGCATGACATCATCTACCCTACCCCATTACCACCCCCTCCACACCCAAACCAAAAAAGAAAAAGTAATTATTTGAAGTTTCTCTTCACTACAGTTAGATGACAACCTAGTTACTTAAATATAGGCTGCCATTTGAATAAAAATATCATTTAACTCACGCATTTCAGAGCAAAAAAGAAAATGATAATAATAAAAAAAATCATGGCATGTGTCAATTCCCATGCGTTGTGTTTGTAGTCCATATAGGCATTTCTCATTTGACTATAAAGTTTGACTAATGTCTATAAAATTTTCCTTAAAAATTAGATATATACAATATACATACCGTGAGACTAAAACCTCAAGAATTCATTTATATATTGGCTCATTTTATATGCTAAAAAAAGTGACCTTTTTTCAAGTTATTACACTTCAAAATAAAACATAATTTGATATTATATTTGCTAGCATGCTTCTACCATCTAATTTTCCTTTGCTTGTATATCTACTCAATTTGTCTCATCCTAATACAACATTTTTCTTAATTTGTGATATAATTTGGTTTGATGAGTTTACATGTAATAGGGTTGCAAGGATAGACTTGTGGACATGAAGAACGTTTGGTGCAAGAAATAGTGTCATAACTACAGTTAGTTCATCAAAGAAGAAGTGTGAGTGCTCTCTCTTATGTTTGTATGCCTAAAAATATTTTGTGCTATTTGAGAATCTATTTATGCTCAAGTTTTTATCATTGCGATTATCTATTATGCCTAAAAATTTGATTTATTATCTTAAGTCGTGATTATTTGTTATGTCTAAAAATAATGCAAATTTTTTTTTGGTGTTTCACATTGAATCAATGCAGGTACTCGATGTTGATGACCATATGAGAGGAATGCATGCTTTATGTAATTGAACTTTAGATGTGATTTTTTAAGTTCGTATTTAGAGACTATTGTATGTTTTGATGAATTTGTATCAAGATATTGTATTTTGGATGAATATCACTACAAGAAAAAACGCCATACACGACGGAGAATGTCCGTGGTCTATTCATTTTCGCTACCGTCGTATATAGTGGTGTTGTCTATAGTCCCATTTTACACGACGGAGAATCTCCGTGGTCTATTCTCATAATATACAACGGTAATATATCGTTGTCTTTATCGTAAATACCGTTGTATATTCACATTATATGTAACGGTTTTTTATTATTACCGTTGTGTAATGTTTACTTTAGATAACAGTAAAATTACATTTACCGTTGTGTAATTCATCTATATGTAACGGTAAATACCGTCGTAAAAATGAAATTTACCGTTGTGTAAAGTGATTATATGTAACGGTTTGTTCTATTATTACCGTTGTATAATATAACATTACTCAACGGTAATTACCGTTAAGCTTATGAAATTTAACGTTGAGTAAAGTGGTTATATGTAACGGTTTGTTCTTGTATTACCGTTGTATAATATAAGCATATGCAACGGTAAATACCGTTGTATTAATAAAATTGACCGTTGTATAAAGTAGTTATATGTAACGGTTTTTTCTCTATTTACCGTTGTATAATATAAGCATACGCAACGATAATTACTGTTGTGTACACATAATTTACCGTTGTATTTAATCACTATACGTAACAGTATTTTCTTTATTACCGTTGTATATAAATCGTTTATACAACTATAAGTACTGTTGCAAATGGGCATTTTCAATGTTGTATATTATACCTGTGAATCATATTATGAGAATTAAAATTATAATTATGAATAATCCAAAACATGACAAAATATTATCCAAAAATAAAATGACCATCGATCATCCAAAAATACCATATGATAGAATATTATCCAAAAACATGTTAGAATGATCTAAAACATTAAAATCCGAGCACATCACTAATATCCCATAGAAATTAAATAAGTCATCTAGCTGTCAAGAGTTATAATAATCAACAACCAAAACATGATACTTCCAAGTAATTGCAATTCCAATCTAGTCCTATAAATGATCACTCACAAAATTTGCCCATTCCACCCGAACTTCATTAATCTCATCTTTAGAATATGGCTTCTTTTGAAACTACACACAAAACCAATAAAATTAATATTATTCTAGCTGCTGACTTGGTATTAAAAATAATGCTCATTTTATTATTAATATTGTATTGAAAGAATGCACATGTCATTACCAATGATTTGAGGGAAACGGACCCATCTTCTTCAAATCCATCGATTATTTCTTTCATGAAACGCAACACGTAATAGCCACATTGTTTGTGATCAGGTTGGATAGGTCCCTATATTGAAAAAATATCAATGTCAATGTTAGAGAAATAAGTATCTACAAAGTATAAACAAATATGCATGCAAACCTTTATGATTTCCCAATTATGTTGCTTTTTGGCTTTCTTTCCCTTGTTTGCATTGAACATATTAATTGCCCTGCTCAAAACCAAAATCTGAATTACAATTGAGAAAAATATATAGCAGCATAAAGATAGAAAAAAATTTAGAACTTACATGTCAACTATATATTTCCAACAATCATCACGATTTCGATGAGCAAGAGGGTCCATCAAATAAACTTTCTCATTGTGAGGCTCAATGATTGTAAGAATCCAGTGTTGACTATTTTATATGAACACAAATTTAGTATAAACAGTTCATATAAATCATGAATATGATAAATGCAAGACAGTAGCTAACCTCTCTGGTACTTGTGTAAATCATAAACATGTGCAATTAATATATATCATAAATTTAGTATAACCAAGTAAGTTCTTACCCCACATTGCAAGGCACCAAGACAAGTTGTTTAGGGGAAACATCAGCTAACCTATCTGCCAAACAACGAGCTCGTTCACCACGATCACTCCCTGGGACATATGATATGCTAAAAGGATTCACAAATGTAAATCTAGCAAGATGGTTTTGTTCTTCCAGTTTCCCATATAGGTGCCTACAAATAAATATAAACTTAGCAAAACACAAACAATTTCATATCAAACTTTGACTACTTTTATAACACTTAGATCACTTACCCTATGTAGGCAACAACACAATTTCCAGAAATCGGGTCTAAGTCACAAAAAGGAAGTATGTCTTCAAAATGAATAAAAATCTCCAATCTGGAGCCAAACACATCATCACTCAACTGAAGACATATTCCTCGTCCATTTTCGTGTAGAGTCTCACCATAACAATATAAAACTTTCAGAGATGCAGACAAAGAAGCATAAGACTTGGACTTTCTTTCCTTGAAAGTAACTTTTTGTTCAATCTTCTCACGTTTAGTAATCTAATAATGGTACAACATGTTAGATAATCTGATACATATTCAGAAATAAATGAATAAAAAAAATATATCATTTACCTCATCTTTCACTACCAACAACTTAGTAGGCCAAGCCACGTGTGATCCTATTGCATCCCCAACTAAGGCACCAACATTTGGGATTGGAAATGGTAACATGGTATTTTCATCCAAAGCTTCATGGATTGACACGCATGCACAACCCTTAGGTATTGGAGCACCATGCAGAGTACCTTCTTCCCCATACAAACAGACCACTGTCCCATAAGCTACAACATCTTTCTTAGATTTCAATGTTAATGCAACTGATTTTCCCTACAGAATACACTTGAAAGTGAGTTATTTATAATTAAATATCTCATAGTCTCAAACAAATAATTTTCAATTAAAAAGTACCTTTAAGGCTGCTTCTTTATCAAGAAGGACCACATCCTCCTCACCTTCATCATCATCACCAGTGTCTTGATTCTTTGCCGTGCAGCTGCCTTTTTCCTCATAAATCTTATCCTTTGCATTGACTGTTGCTTCTAGTTTCCCAAGCCGATCAACTAGCTCATATATGACTTTGTCTTGAATATGTATTCTTGTATCATATTTTTCTATTTTTGCATCTTGTTCATTTATACGCACCTCTTGTTCACATATTCTTTTCTTTGCACTCTCCAGCTCCAATATTTTCACATCATACTGAGATCTCTTCTTCTCTTTGGGACATTTAAAGTATGCATCAGGATGCACGTATGCTCCAACACCCCGCACACGCCCATAGTGTTCGGGTGTCTCAAGTGCAGTTGTAAGCAAATCCTCGGTAGGGCCTTTTGATTTAAACACTCCATCTTCCTTTTGAGATATGTATTCATCCTGCCATTACAAATAAATAGTAGATGTATTACAAAAAACTCAAATAATATTAGAACAGTTATATGCTAACTCAAATAAATAGAATCTGATCTTACAATTTTTTCTATGGTCATTCTCAGATTCTCATCCTTAATCTCCCCATCAGCTGACACTTGTGCTTTTTTCCACATTATGGCTCTGTCTATTTCATCATCACCATATAATTCATCCTTCTACAAATGAAATAAGTGAGATTATTTCCAAAGTACATAATATAATTAACATCAAAATAACAAGTTATGTACTTATCAACAAGTTACCATGCTTTCAGCCAAACCCGCATAACCTATGCGAGAAAGTCGATGAGGATATATATTCTTCATTCTTCTATCCTTTTGCAGCTCACTTAATTTCTACACAGATAAGTGTGAACAAAAATTCAAATGTTAAAGCAAATTAAAACTGACCATCAAGTAAAATATACTAATACTAATAGAGAAGATTCATCATTTTCTGGCCGGAAGATAAATATTAGAGTTATATCATGTTAACTTGTTAAGTAGTTGGTTTTGAGCTGTTTTCGGTGGAATTTAAGCACATTTTTTAGCTAAAACATTAATATATTTATTATGCAGATTTAAGTTCAATATCATTTTCTGAAATAGACACTTAATTACTTAATCACAGACTTCATTAATTTGAGTGTTTAATTTTGGGTTCACATTCAAATCATATATGCATTTTCTGTCGTAAACCTTCACCAGTTTCATGAAAGTAGCACAAAATGAAACACCATTCAGCTTCGAATTACCAAGAATATCACCTTAATAAGAGAGAAAATTACAATTTCAGTTTCAAATGACATTCTCTTTTCGATTTTGATCTCAATACTCTCTTACTTTTAGTTTCAAATTGAAAATCTCATGCAGAAAATATAGGGTATTATGCAATTTCAGTCTCTTATTTCTTTATTTAAGTACTGTACTAATTACCTTAAAGTCATCAGACAGGCGAGTTAGGACAAACTGGCTCCAATCAGCAACTTGAATACCACTATCCTGGGGTGGTTCATGTAACTTTGCAGGGTCATCCTTGTTCGGAAGAATATGATCACTGTACAACCTACTCTTCCATTGACGCCACTTTCCATTAGCAGATTCTAGGCATCCGGACCTCCATTTCTCATCAACTTTATATGCCAGCTACAAAAGATAAAAAATAAATAAGGTGTAAATGTTAAACTATCAAGAGTGGCATATAACAAATTTTACAAGTATACGTACAGTGACTTGTTCCCATATCAAATCTTTCACTTCCATTGGAACGTCTCTCCATGTCTTATAGCTTACTTTCACATGTTCACGAGCAAGAACTCCGATATAGCTTTGCATTTCACTTGCAACTTTGCCTACCGGTTGTCCATAAGTGTTGAACTCCACTTCATTTATGATTCCCTTAGCTCGGCGCTTAGCAAGACCAGTTAAACATATCTTTCCCCTCGTTGATTTAGAGGACTGTGTATCTTTAGATGCTAACATGGACTCATCACTATCATTTCCAGCCATAACTTCCACAACCTGTCAAAATAAAAAAATAAAGTAAATATCAATATCATTGAAAACATGATTAAAAACAAACAATGTATGGCAAAAAAATAATAATAACACAATAGAGTACTAGTTCATTTACCAACTTAAGAGCTTGCATTATCAACCCACAATCCATCACAATCTTCTCGCACATAAGTTGGTTCATTATCATCTAATACATCATTTATATCAACTGTTGGGAAATCATTTGAAAAACTTTGAAGTTGGATAGCAATATCTCCCAATTCATCACCATCGTTAAATTCATCATGCTTTTTATTCCGACTAGCAAGCACCACAGACCATGCATGATCTTTAGGGTCTTCGAGGTAGAACACTTGTGTTGCTTGAATACCCAAAATAAAAGAATCAGTTTTGTATCCTATTCTTTTCAAATCGACTAAAGTAAAGCCCTCATCTTTTCTTACACCATTTTTATTATCCACCCAAGCACACTTAAACACCACAATTCGGAAGGCATTGTAATCAAGCTCCCAGATTTCTTCAATGACCCCATAAAACACCATGTCCTCAACAACTGGATTCTTATCCTTTGCACTAGCAAGTTGCATTGTACTTGCTACTAAACTAACTCCAGAATTTTGAACAACTCGCGTCTCATCACGCTTTTTTGTATGAAAAGTAACACCATCTATCATGTAGCTAGCATATTTTAGAACTTGTGTTCTAGGTCCATAAGCAAGTCTCTTCAACCTTTTTGATAGTTGTTCATTGGAACTTGTACTTGCTGTACCAACCTACAATACAAATTAAGACTTAGTTTAAGATCACACATAAGTATAGTTATTAATATTGGATACGTAACTCACATGATCACGTAGCCAACCAATAAAATACTTATTATGTTGATCTTGAAGCCACTTCTTACTCTTAGCTTTAGTGGGGAATTTTGAAGACAAATACGCCATATGTTCCCTACCATCAAATAAATTGTCTAAATGTTATAAAAGTAACACTCAATAAGATCACCAACATAAAACCTCTTGTTAAGGGTTGGGAACATACTTGATATATGGATCGACATCGGTACTGTTCATCAATACATGTAGATGTGCCTGCTCCCAATCTTCCTCACTAATTGTTTGAACATCGGGACTTGATAAGGGTCTGGTCAAGTCGACTTCAATATCATTAGAAGGGATACCAATTGTATGCACATTCGATAGATATTCAGAGCAATATTCAATGGCCTCCTCTGCAATGTAACACTCAGCAATACATCCTTCTGGTCGATTACGATTTCGGACGTAACCTTTCAAAACTTTCATGTATCTCTCAAAGGGGTACATCCATCTGTACCAAACCGGTCCACACAATTTTACCTCCTGCACCAAGTGTACCATTAAATGGACCATTATATCAAAAAAGGAAGGAGGAAAATACTTCTCAAGCAAGCAGAGTGTTATGACAATTTCTCTTTGAATCTCATCTAACTTTGGCACATCGATCACTTTGTTACATATTTCATTGAAGAAGAGAGACAATCTAGTAATAGCACACCTCACATGATTGGGCAAAACACCACGGATTGCTACCGGAAGGAATTGTTGCATCAAAGTATGATAATCATGTGATTTCAATCCAGTAAGCTTTAAATCCTTCATTGAAACAAGATTTTTAATGTTTGAAGAATATCCCATAGGCACCTTCATTCCAGACAATGAAGCACAAACATTTCTCTTCTATTCTTTACTCAATGTATAGCATGCTGGAGGTAGAAATGTTCTTTTATTTCCCACGTTTGGTGCTAGTTCAGTCCTCACATTCATCTCAACAAGGTCTAGTCGAGCTGCTATTCCATCCTTTGTTCTTCCTGGGATGTGAAGTAATGTTCCTATGAGACTTTCACAAACATTTTTCTCGATGTGCATAACATCGAGAATGTGTTGAACATGTAAATGTTCCCAGTACACAAGTTCAAAAAAAATCGACTTCTTCTTCCAACATGACTTAATATCATCCTCTTTCTTAGATGATTGTTTCCCCTTTAACTTCCCCCATGTGAAGTTTAGAGTGGAAACTCTTTCTAAAACCTCACGTCCATTCAGCGGTTTTGGCGTGAGGTTAAATTCTTGGTGGCCATCAAATGCTTTCTTTTGTCTTCGGTAAGGATGATATGAAGGTAGAAATCTTCTATGCCCAGTATAACATATTTTCCTACTATGCGGCAAATATTTTCCATAAGTGTGTTCACCACACGGAGGGCATGCATGATATCCCTTAACACTACAACCCGACAAGTTTCCATAGGCAGGAAAATCGTTGATTGTCCATAAGAGGACTGATTTGAGCGTGAAGCTTTCTTCACGGTATGCATCATATGCTTCAATCCCTACCTCCCATAATTTTTTCAAGTCATCAATTAGAGGTGCTAAATACACATCGATATCATTCCCCGGTTGTTTGGGACCAGAAATCAATAGTGTAAGCATTATAAATTTTCTCTTCATGCACAATCGAGGAGGAAGATTGTATGTCACAAGTAAAACCGGCCAACAGCTATAAGAAGAACTCATCAGACTATGTGGATTGATACCGTCGGCTGATAAGGCCAATCTGAGATTTCTTGGTTCTGATCCAAATTCCGGCCATTTGTTGTCCACTAACTTCCAAGCGGGCGAATCAGCTGAATGACGTAGATAACCATCTGTTACTCTTTCATCAGCATGCCAAGTTAATTCTTTAGAGATTTCCTTAGTTCGAAACATTCTTCGGAATCTCGGAATTGGTGGGAAATACCATAAAATTTTTGATGGAACTCCAATCAATGGTGTATTATTTCTACCCACCTTCCATCTCGAGAATCCACATGTTGGACAATTGATCAAATCCACATACTCCTTTCTATATAGAATGCAGTCATTAGGGCAGGCGTGAATCTTTTCATAACTCATTCCTAATGTGGACAAGCTCTTCTTAGCTTCATATAATGATGAAGGAAGTTCATTATGTTCAGGAAGCATCTCTTTTAACAAACTTAACAAGCTAGTGAAACTTGTATCACTCCAACCGTATTTTGCCTTCAAGTTATACATTTTTACCGTGGCAGATAACTTGGTAAATTTGCAACAACCAGAGTATAATGGTTTCTCGGCATCCTCAAGTAACATCCTAAATTGACTTGGGTTATCTGTGTATGTATCATATGCATCATGAACCATATCTATTGGATCATCTACATCTCCATTTTCAATATTATTCCTAACCCCATCCTTTTCATCATCCGATTTTGATGATATAACTCTTTCTCCATGCCATATCCACTTATGGTATGTAAGATCCATACCATGGCAGAATAGATGTGCTCTTATAATGTCAACACTCATCATACAGGTGTTGGCACATTTCGCACAAGGACAGGGTATTAAGTTACGATCTTTTGAATTTCGAAAAGCGAAATTCAAGAATGAT
Organism: Perilla frutescens; assembly: GCA_026008535.1. Lineage (NCBI taxonomy): Eukaryota > Viridiplantae > Streptophyta > Magnoliopsida > Lamiales > Lamiaceae > Perilla > Perilla frutescens. The sequence goes on from BRKX01000012.1 coordinate 41,378,428, forward strand.
TCAACCCCATCCGCATACTCACGTGATAATCTGTTGTGTGAAGTCCAACCTTTGTCCATTTTCAAAACGTTCATATACTTTCTATTAGAAAATAAAAGTTTCAGAAGGTTAACTACCTAAGTTTACAAATTTACAGCATTATAATTTAGAACTACGAGGATGAATAACACATGATAATCACTTGGGAAAATTTTATATAACAAGTAATAATGTAACTAACAGATTTATGATTTGTATATGATAAAGAACAAGCATGCAGTTGATATCAGTTGCACATATAATGCATCATGATATATATGGTATGTCAGCAAGCTAGAATATCACAGTACATCATCTTTGGACCAATATAAAAGCAAAAATATTAAAAAATATATATATATATATATATATTAATAAATATGTGCTTGTTGCTGAGGTATCTATACACTGAATGAGGGAACTACCAGAGGTATGGACTTCTGATCAGAACTCACTAAAACCATTTGAATATTCTAGTCAAAACAACATTAATTGACACCACAAATGACAAACCTTATGAAATGATCTGGATCATATCCAAGTGTTTTATATGAGAGTTGATAACTTTTAAGTTTTGCAACTTAGTAATTTTTGTTTAAATTTTGCCAAGCAGTATATTTAGGAGATAGGGAGCACAATTTTTCCTTAGTTTGATCAAAGTTCTTAATTTTGATTTTGCCTCCTGCAGGGAGTAATTTCCTTATATTTGTACTCATATAAGAGAAATAACAGAAGCTACTCAGCAAAAAAGTTTTCATCTGAATTCTGTTTCTAGATGAGTATATATGAAGATTCCTCCAAAATTCGGATACATATTAAAGGCTATAAAGTGAAATAAAGTTATTTCATGATATATAACTAATATCTGAGGGCCTACCAAATCTAAACAAGACATACACCACTAATTTGGGGCATATACTCAGTTTCTTGCATATACTCAGTTTCTTTGAGGCATAATCATTTGTTAAAAAGTGAATATTTCTGTGATATGAATAAAACAAAATAGGAAAAATAATTCAAGAATGGCTAGCTGGGAATGAACCAAGAAATCTGAAAATGTAAGAAATGATAAATATATTACGTGGAAGAGGTAGGCAAAAATGGAGTTGAATGGAAAGAAGAATTGAAGAAAAAATACACATCATGATATACATACATGTATGTATATGTATATCTGCAGCCATGGCTACTCCAATTCCTACTGATATATATATTCCTACTGATATATATATATATATATATATACATGTGAAAATCTATCATTTCCAAAAAGTGGCCGTTTATTAATGATTAGATTTCCCTCATCTTTGACAAATGACAACCTTAATTTGAAGCAATAGTTACAGTAGTATTTCCATGGCATGTGTTTACCAGTATCAAAAAAAATTCTGAATTGAAGAGACTAACTACCTAATGCAGAAGCAGAGATATTGGAGATCAAGCCAAACAAAAAAGGCTATAGCTATATATGAATACAATATATAATAATAGGTATTAAATAAATTATGGAATGGCAATCTAGGTATCTCAATCCATTTGTTTATTGCTTAGGTAGAATCATTACTTGGAGCCATGTGTGAGAAAGTTTGACCAACTTGATCTTTCCATTTTGGCCCCTTCAACCAGAGATGCATGTGATCTGCAGTTCAGGCTCGCGACAACGTCTAAATTTACTCCTCTCGTAAATGTAAAAGGAAATCTCACATCTCATCTACATTGAGAACACCAACTTTACCAAATTCACAGCATCTCTAGCTTTTTTATGAGACTAATAAGCCTTAGAAATGAAGATAGTCGATGTAATGATCATCTAAACATACTTAAATGGCCATCAACAACTAAGACACTTACCCACTTCACCTCTAATCCTATAGAAATAGAATTTGATTTACAAGATTCAAGCATATACTAAGATAAAGACATAAAAAGTAGTGATATAGCTATCATATAAAGAAAAAAACTCCCAAAAAAATTAAAAAGCATCTAGCAATTCCATTTTTTCTCCATGTACTACAGCAAGAAAACTACAGACTGTAACAGAGATATTTATTTGATTCAGCCCGTATATATAATTCAAACATTTACAATTCCGATGAAGACAAGACAAAACCAAGCAATCGAGTAACAAAAAAGGGTTTAAGCAGTTTACCTGTTAAACGGAAGAAAACCCCAAAGACACCCAAATCAGTAACAAAAATCTGCAACTCCCTAAATAAGAACAAATGTATATGAACTTAGATTAGGATTTGAGGTGTGAAAATTATTACCGTAGAAATTTTAGCGAAAAACAAGAAATAGAAGTAAGAAAATAATTTTCAAAAATTCGTTAGAAAAAGGTGAGACATACTCTACCACCCCGACTGGCAACTGGAGCAATTATACCAGCGAGAGAGAAGACGATTGAGACCTCCGTTGTTTGGCTCAGCTATATAACGGCGCGTCGGTTCATCTAGGGCTTGCGGGATTCAGTGGGAGGAAAAGACATAGAAGTTGGGATTAAGCGAGAGAAATGGCCGGCGGTTTAAAGATGTTTACCAGCGAAATGGCCGGCGATTGAGCACTGGGTTACTGACGAGAAAGTTTGGGCAGTGGGAATTGAGCGCCAATTTGAGAATTGAGAGAGCGGGAATGGCGACTAACTCTTCAACATTTTTAAGTTTAATGCCTACTCAGTACCAAGTAGTAAAATTAAATTATTTTTCAATTTTTATTTTAATTAGTTTATACAACAGTAATCTTAATACCGTTACATATAGACAGTGTATAAACAACGGCATACTCATTACCGTTATGTTTATTATTGAGCGCACGCAAATATGTAACGGTAATTTCAAATTCCGTTGTGTTTTTCACATACGCGACGGTAATTCAAAATTACCGTTGTTTATTTAGTGTTGTGTATGGCCATTTTTCTTGCAGTGAATTTGTACCAAGATATTGTATTTTGGATGATTAATTAATTAGCATGTTTGGATTTTATCAATGTCGTGCATTATTATTTATTAGTGATTTACAGGTTTGACGTCATAACAAATTAAATTGTGTAATTTTAAAATAAAAAAAAATAATAAAAAATCATGACATAAATTTAACAACGGTAAAAAATCGTTGTAAAATTACAACGGTTTTCAAAAATACCGTTGAGAAATTACAACGGATTTACAAAAGAACTATTGTGAAATTACAACGGTTTTGTACAAAACTGTTGTAAAATTACAACGGTTTTATGAACAACCGTTGTGAAATTACAACGGTTTTTTAAACAACCGTAACGGTTGTTTAAAAAACCGTTGTAATCCTGGTTAAAAGACAACAGAGAAACATGAGATAGACAATGGTTTTGAATCCGTTGTAAAATTACAACGGTTTTGAAACCGAAAACCGTTGTCTATGTGCATGCAAAATTTACAACACCAAATTGACAACGGTTTGAAAATGAACTAGGCAACGGCTCAAAACCGTTGTCTATCTAGTTTTTTATAGTAGTGTAAAATATAGATTTGTCCATATTATTTTAGGTCTAAATATAAGTACAATCTTATGAAATAATAGTTTTGATAAAGTTGTCAAGTTATATATATAGGATCATGTGAGAACTAGACATCCGCGTGAGAACTGAGAACTGATCTTAGCCACAGATTGCTCTAATTTAGACGGCCAAGATCTGTCCCAAAATTTAAAAAATCACGGTGGCATTATTGTAATATCAGATATTTTTTAATGAACCAAGGGTATTTTTGTAATTTATTAATTATGTTATTTTTGGAATGAATGTATTTCGGTCTACAATTCCTTTTCCATTCAAAATCTCTTTCCTTGTATATATCAAATTCCTTTGTGCTTATGTAATCGAAATTTCAGTCGATTCTCTTCGAATTTTATTCAACTGAATCTGTGTTCACGCGATTTTTTACTGGAGTTTGTGTTATTCACTGTTATTTGACAAAGATGCCGGGTAAAAAAGTTTTTTCTGTAATTTTGCTGCGATTTTTTTATACGTTTGTTTGACAAGGTTGACGAAGCTTATTTTGAATTTTTGACGATCAACATGTGTTTTTAGGGCTGTGTATTGTGTGTTTTGATTTTCTGTGTATAGTAGAGTTATTAGCATCATAATACGAATTATTAGCATTGTGAATTTAGTTTTTATCATTGTAAAAATAATTGAGTATCATAAGAATATCTTGTTAATAGAGTATTTGTATGATGAATGCAGAATTTGGAATAACAAATGAGTATTATAAATAATATTTTCTGAACATGTAGTTTAGCACTACTGTGAACTATTTTAGCATTGTTGTAACATATTTTAGCACTACTGTGAACTATATTAGCACTGCTTTTAGGTTGACGAAGCTTACTAAGCTGTTATTTTGAATTCTTGACGATGAGCATGTATTTTTAATGCTTCATATTGTGTGTTTTCATTTTCTGTATATTTTTATATTTATTAGCATCACAATATGAATTATTAGCCATGCAAAAAGTAAATTTTAGTCAGACATTTGCTATACGAAGTGAAGTCATATTGTTTATTAACATCTTATTATTTGTATGTTGTTATGAGAACAATATATAAATATAATTGTCATATGTTCATTTTTATGTTTCTGTCTTGTACTTTAGCACTGATGTGAACTATTTTAGCATTTTTGTAACCTGGTGTAGCACTACTGTGTTTTTAAGGCTGTATATTTTGTGTTTTGATTTTCTGTATATCTGTAGATTTATTAGCATGACAATATGAATTATTAGCCATGCAGAAAGTAAATTTTGGTCAGACAGTTACTATATGAAGTCAAGTCAACTGTTTATTAAAATTTTATTATTTGTATGTTGTTTATGAGAACAATCTGTAAATATAATTGTCATGTGTGTTCATTTTATGTTTTTGTCTTGCAGTTTAAATCATGTATATTGGAATATACATATTATGCTAAAGAAATTATTTTCTTTCCCATGTGGATAAATGAGAATTTATCCAAATAATCAGTTTAAATTATATCCTTGACTTAACATGTACTTTAGCACTACTGTGAAATATTTTAGCACTGTTGTAACCTATTTTAGTACTACTGTGAACTATTTTAGCACTGTTGTAAGCTAGTTTAGCAGCACTGTGAATTTTTATATCATGATGTTAGAATATGTTATAAATGTGCAGATTGTGCTTCTTCCGATTTGGAGATTTCACCCGTGTTTTCTGAATTTTACACACCTGAATGTGAACCATCTTTGAAGCCTGTATTGGGCAAGACTTTCCCTACTTTAGATAATGGTATAACATTTTACAAGGTGTATGCATCATCGTGTGGATTTGATACTCGTCTGTCTACTACAAAGAGGTTTAAAGATGGTACTATAATTTGGAAGTATGTTCTGTGTAGCTGTGAGGGAATTAAGAACACATCTGTTGATTTTGGTGAATCTTCAAAGAAAAAGAGACGTCGTGTGTCGAAGAGGAATTGCTGTATGGCTAGGATTGGTTTGAAGTATATTGGTTGTGATGGGTACAGTGTTGGATTATTTGAAGAAAGACATACACATTCTCTTGTTACGGATACACACAAAGAGTTTATGAATCTGAATAGGAATATAGATCCTTCACATCAAATGTTTATTTTAAACTATGCAAGGGTAAACATTGGACCTATGACAACATTTATATTATTTAAAGAAGTTGTTGGTGGATATTCGAATATAGGTTGTACAGTAGTTGATTTCAAAAACTTCAGTCGAGATCTCAAAGCGTATGTTGTGGGTGTAGATGCACAAATGATGTTGGATAAAATGTCCAAAAGGCATGAACTCTGCTCTGCTTTCATATCTGATTATGAAGTTAACAAGGATGATCAGTTGAGGTGTGTGTTTTGGGCTGATCCTATATCAAGAAGGAACTTTTCTCTATTCAGGGATGTTATGTCGTTTGATGTAACATATAGAACTAACAGGTTAGTGTGCTATATTATTTAGACTTGTTGTTCTATTAGTTTTAGCATTTTGGTGGTTTAGCACTGGTATTTTTCTATTTAGCACTTGCATTTCCTTTTTTAGCACTTGTAGTGTATATTTTAGCACTTGCATTTCCTTTTTTAGTACTGTTACCTAATATTTGAATATTTATTAGGTGATAGTGTTATCATTTGTAATCTTTTATATACAATGATAAAGACATGATAATAACAGAGGTTTATGAATTTTTATATTGTTGCAAGTATTCAATGATTTTTGCACCCTTCACCGGGAAGGAAAATCACGGGAAGCTTGTGACCTTTGGTGCTGCTTTAATGTCAGGTAAGGATGCTGAATCTTATTCATGGGTTCTTCAGAAATTCAAGGACTGTATGTGTGGTTCTCCTAGCCTAATAATCACTGATCAGGATCTTGGACTGAGGGTTTCTGTAAGATAGGTACTTCCCGATACCAGACATCGATTGTGTATGTGGCATATTATGTTTAAGGTTCCAGATAAGTTGCTTGCGCATATCAGAAAGAATGAGACATTCAGAAAGAGGTTAAACAGTATTGTGTGGTCTAATTGTATAAACATCACATATTTTGAGTTGATATGGAAGGAAATTATGGTTGAATTTGGATTGGCAGATGATAGTTGGTTCAAGTCATTGTATGATATTCGTGAAGATTGGGTGCCTGCATATTTTAGGGATTTACCGATGAGTGGGCTGTGCAGGACTACCTCAATTTCAGAGAGTGTGAACAATTTTTATTTGAGGTTTCTTAGATCAAAGTCAAACCTTGTTGAGTTTCTGATGAACTTGGATAGCGCACTTGATACTCAGAGACATGCACATGCCTACTTGGACAGCGTTGATGAGTCGTCAATTCCTCAGTTGAAGACCCCATTTGCATTTGAGAAACATGCTACCACTATTTATACTAGGAATAAGTTCTACGAGGTTCAGAAGGAGATTGGAGATGCATCTTATGTCTGTCGTGTTTGAAATATTTCAGAAAATGATTCAGTTGCGATGCTAGAAGTGAAGGATGGTTTTGGTGCTACAAATAAGGTTGTTCACAACAAGGTTGAGGATTCCACTATATGCAGCTGTTTGAAATTTGTGAGGGATGGGATCCTGTGCTGCTACATATTCACTCTATTCAAAGATTTGAAATTGGAGTCGATACCTCCTAAATACGTTGTGTCTCGTTGGATGAAGTCTTCACTCATTAATGAAGCAGGTGCATTGTTGGGTGATCGGTGTTTTTTGTTTGAGGAGAACAAAATTGTTATGAACCAATTAATTTCTAAGTTTTATGCATGTCTTTCTGTTGCTGAAGGTGACACTGCAAAGATGTCTCTGTTGTTGCAAAGTTTACGTGAGTTAAGAGAGGGGTTTTCATCTGGTGATATTGGAGACGATACTATGTCAAAGAAGAGTATATTATTTTCTGATTTTTATGGATTGTGTGCACCTAGTGAAGTTGAGGTGCATCCACCTGAGCTTGTGAAGACAAAAGGCAGTGCAAGTCGTATAAAATCAAAAGAAGAGGCGAGAGCTGAACGCAAAAAGAAACCTTTACGGACCTGCAAGAAGTGTGGGAAGAAAGCCACACTACAAGAAAAATGGTCATACTCAACACTAAATAGATAACGGTAATTTTGAATTACCGTTGCGTATGTGAAAAACACAACGGTTTTTGAAATTACCGTTACATATTTGCGTGCTCCCACTAATAAACATAATGGTAACAAGTATACCGTTGTCTATACACTGACTATATATAACAGTACGAAATTTACTGTTGTATAAACATATTAAAATAAAAATTAAAAAATAATTTAATTATACTAGTAAAATGAGTTGAAAATATTGAAGAGTTCATTTCTCACTTCTCCCGCTCACTCAATTCCACAAATTTCTCAAATTCACGCTCAAAATCCACTGCCCACCACACCAGCTGCTCAACGTTCTCGCCGGTAGCCCAACCAATAACCAGCGCTTTCGTCGGTCGGCGTCTTCTCCTCATCTTTTCTTGCTCAACCCTAATTCTTTCTCCCTCTAGCTATTTCTCACGCTAAATCCCTTTGTGCGTGCCCTAGATGAACTTACCCGGCCGCTATTTAGTAGCTGAGCCCATCAATGGAGGTCTCATCGATATCTTACCCAGTCGTCTTCTCTCTCGCCGGTATCTTTTTGGCATAGGGTTCTCTCCCCTGTTCTCAGCAGTAAAGGTTTTATCCACTTCAAGGTTCAATTAGTCAGCTGTCAGGTTGAGATGAGCAGATTCTGAAAGAAATGAAAATAAAGAAAAAATCGGAAGGCTGTTCAGGAACTCTGCTTCGGTCTCTGCTTTGGAACTCAAATCTTTTCGTTTCTCTATCAGGTATTAATCATGAACCTGGAAAAACAAAAGATGATTTTTCCTTTCGTTTGCGATTTAATTCGTGCATTTTTCTGTTTTGGTGTTTTGGAACACATTGTTGCTGAGATTGCTAATGGTTATTGCTTGTACATTGTATCCTTTGTGAGGGTTTGTTTGGTTCGTGGTTGAATTTTTGAATCTTATATTTGGATCTTTAATGTGAGTTATCTGTGATTGAGGTGCTAAGGCCTTTGAATTATTTTGTGTAAATTGATTGTTTAAATGGAGACCTAAGAACAGAATCATTTGAGTGATTGAATCGTCTCATGCTTTTGATTTTGAGCACACATAATAAGCTTGTGCTTTGTTAATTGCCTGCTTTGTTCTGATGTATTATGAATTTTCTGGTCATAATGCCTGGTTGATTCAGATAACTGAATGCTAAGTAGTAAAAGTACTCCGTATACCTTGGCTCACAGTGTGTTAATTCATTTATCAAAGTGTAATATATCAAATTTATTTGTTGACATTAACTCTCAATGATAAGAAGTCTAATGACAAGGTAAGTTCTCTAGATGAACATTAGAACATTAGGAATGTATTATTTCAATTTCAGCTTTCTTCTAAGCATCCTCAAGGTTGGTACTTTACATGATTTATCATCTAAAAGTGCCGCAAAGAAAATGAAACTAATGTTTACTAAAGCATGGATATCGTTTCTCAAGTTTTCCCTTCCTCTTGATGTGTACAAAGAGGTAAAGTTAAATATGTTTGTCAATGAGTCCATGAACTGCTCTATTATGAATTTTCCATTTCTATATTTATTCTCAAAATATAACTCAAGAGCATTTTAATTTATATGATGCACAATGAGTTTTAATAATAATTATCATCCTTCTATAAGTATTTTGCTCCAATTTCTAGCCTAGTACATAGCTTTTGTCTTTATGCTTTTTTGTAGTGGAAGCTGCAATTACTGCAGTTGTATTCTTAAACCACAACTGGCAAGAGGTACTTTGCACTAATGCTGCTTCTTTTAATATGGAAAGGTACTATTTGAAATTCAAAAATGGTTAAATCCTAACTTGAATGTTTATTAGGATTTCCTGATAGATGCAACTAGAAATCTTGATCAGTTGAAGGAATTTCTCAATGACAACTTTGACATATGCAAATGGGTTTGCTTGACTGTGGTAGCTGTACATGTTTATTTCCTTTCTCCATCTGCACAATCTCGGAAAAGGAAATAAAAAATAATAAGGAAGTCGAGAAGAAATGGAACATAAGCATTGCATAATTACACAAATCTTCGCTTCATCTATTTGTGCTGTAGTTTTGTGCTCAAGGGACCAAGGAGATTATTTGGTTTCATTTCAATATTATGGACGTCTGAGATCATCTTCGTTAATTTTGAAGAAACACATTTCTAGTTGATCACAAGATTAGAGTACTATTAGTATCATAATTTATATCACAAAACTGCAATATGAGGTTTAGCAAAACTGTAGCACACAATCTCAATGCCACAAAACCATATTGCTGTATTTACCAGATGTCTTCTTTAAGGAACAAATCACGATTGTAAGATTGCTGAAAACAAAACCCAATTACTTTGATGTTTAAAATATAAAATAAAAATTGAAATGATATCAATGTTGAAAATGTATGTAACCTGCTACATTTTATGTTCAAGCATGTAAGTGTGGTCAAGCATGTAAATGAGTTGTTTAATTGACCTCATCTGCTTTGAAATATTGTTTTGTGTGTTCAGAGTTGGTCTTAGTGCTAAGCATATATCTACTTTCTGCTTCTGCACTTTACTCGCTCTGTATCTGCCAAGCCATTAAAATTTAATCAAGTAGTATTGGCAAAAAAGCTTGATGTTTCTAGTCTTCTGAACGATTTCAAGTATAACATTGTTATGAATTATGGCTGCTGGTTTGACAAATCATATTTGGATTTTTGGTGGTTTTATCTTGCACCTTATTGGTATCATTTCTAGGGCTGAAGTTCGTTGGCTTTAGTTTTGGAAAATCCAACAGGAGCTTCCCATTTTAAATCCTAATAACATTCTTATTTCTCTTGAACAGAATGAAAGATTTGGGGAACTATTGAGTCAACAGGATAATTAAGGAACTAATCCTACCCTTATTGTTTGGTAAAATGACTTTTATAGTGACTAAAGTTTCAGCGAGTCATCTAGCAACTGTTAGGTTGTAAAGATGGTCATTTGAACTTATTAATTGATTATTTATGTTCTTTTGCAGGTAAATAGGCCCATCAGTCATTTTTATTGATGAAATTGATGCACGGGCCATAATTAAAGGTATGAGGATTCTAGCTAGTTTCTCTTACCTGACACTGAGTTTGAATTAGAAACTTGTGACCTAAATATATCTCTACAGTTGTCGGGAAGATAAAATGCATTGTCTGGAAATTTGAATTTTCATATGATCATAATCATACAGACAGTAGAGTAAAATAATACTGACTGCCTTTCTTGTCATTCCAATGTCTACAAACAACTTGTGGCATCGGCTTTAAGAGTTCTTTATGACTGCTGCTGCAAAACAGCTCTTTCCAAAACATGTTAAACTGCATAATTTCTTCAAAATGGGGATATGCAGTCTCTGCTACTATGACAAATGTGTCCTCGAGGTTTCTATTTTAATACATCACTAATTAAAAAAAAAACTCCCAACTATAATTAAGTGCCATTTATGCTTAGAAAAGTTTACAAGCTGTTCTAAAATGTCTTGAATTAATGTTTAGAGTCGGGGGTTGGACATGTCTAAAAATAATAAAATCCTCCATGTAAGCTGTACTAAGTCCCTCGAATATTTTTACTTACAAATTGCTTAAGATTGCTCCTAATTTATTTATGTGTGAGTTGTACTCAAATGGTTTTAATCTAAATTGAGTGTTTTAACTTTGCTGAAACTAAGATACTTGTAGTTTTTGTTCACTTATTTATTGTGTATTTTATAGATTATTGATGAAATTTAAGTAGTTGGTTCAACATACAAAGCAATGAAATTTGTTGGTTCTACAGTTGAGACTTGAGACGTTAAGTGCTTCTAACCATTAAGTAAATCTATGGGGTTTGAGGATAATAATTTCAAGTCACTAATGACTACTACAAGAATTATGTATATACTCAATACTAAATATTTAATTGGCCTATGGTAAATATGTGTTAATATATTCTGTGCATGGTATATTGTGTGATATTTAGCTAAATTTGATTAGTTTTATAGACTATGCAGTTTCTGCCATATAAAATACTACTCAATTTATAGTTCATGATAAAAATGTGATTTTTCTTTCATTTTATTGCTTTTGTGTAGTTTCAGAAAACACCATATTCTAAAAATGAGATCAATGAAGTTCAAGTGGAATGGTCGAATCGTGTGTGCGATCATTTGTAGGATCAAGGTATTTTGGATTTCTAGCTATCTACAACTAGGTTTGTTGGAGCATATTGTCGGGATGCATTGTAACTACTTGCAATTATTATTTTTTAGATTTTGATTATAGCTCTTTTGGAGCTGTTTTGTATTAGATATTAGAGATGACAGACATTTAAATGTTTTAGGTTATTTTAATATGTTTATGGATAATATTTCATAATATTATATTTTTGAATAATATTTGACGATGTTTTGGATGATTTGTGAATTTAATTTTATTTATTACATTATGGTTCACTAGTGACGAATAACCCTAAAAATAATATACAACGGTTTTTATAATTCTTCCACAACAGTAATTATCGTTGTCTATCATAATTATCTACAACACTAAAATATCCATTTACAACAGTAAATATCGTGGTATATGTAGAAAAAATACAACAGCAATAAAATGTCACCGTTACGTATACTATTAATATACAACGGTAAATAAAAAAATGCTACGTATACTATTAATAGACAACGGTAAATTTCATTTTTACAACAGTAATTACTGTTGCGTATGATTACATTATACAACGGTAATAATAGAACAAACCGTTACATATAATCACTATACACAACGGTAAATTTCATGAGTACGACGGTATTTACCGTTACATATAAGTATCTTATACAACGGTAAATGAAATGTTACCGTTGTCTAAAGTACATATTACACAACGGTAATAATAAGAAACCGTTACATATAATGTGAATATACAACGGTATTTATGCAAAAGACAACAGTATATTACCGTTGTATATTAGTAGAATAGACCACGGAGATCCTCCATCGTGTAAAAAGGGACTATAGACAACACCACTATATACAACGGTAAAAAAATGAATAGACCACGGAGAATCTCCGTGGTGTATGGCGTTTTTTCTTGTAGTGCCAATCATGATTCTAGGAATTGTGGGAAGAAGTAGACACATTTTATTTTATTTTTTGTACTTTTTTTTATACTGATTTTTTTATTAATGATAGCAATATTCTTTCTTGTAATGCTAAATAGGTAAAGTAGAATTTCAAATCTATAATTCAAATACTAGCGCTAAAAAAGGAATGGCAAGTGCTAAAAAAGGATTTGTAAGTGCTAAAATAGCTGAAACTCAGAATTTGAAATGATTATGCAACTAGTGCTAAAAAAGAAAATGCAAGTGCTAAAACCTTAATTATCAGTACTTACACTAAAATATTGACAAGAATAAGAAATTGTGTCAGTTACTACAAAATATTCATCCACTTATATTATATACTATCAAAACAGAAATATTGTATCATTAATACAGAAATATTCATCCACTTATACTATATACTATCAAAACACAAAATATTCACCCACTTATACTATATACTATCAAAACACAAATATTGTATCCACTTATGCAACAAGTCAGTTCATTGTTTTCATTTTTGTGGGGTCTACCACAATTTCACCCTGGGTAGATGATTGTCTGTAGAATAGATTTGCAGCTTTCACATGTTCATCCTTCAGTATGTTACTGTCTGCAGTTATGATTGCAGCACAGTATTTTGCTCTAAAAAATTTCATCTGTTTGTCATTTCCTTTCTTCAGACCAGTGCTCCATGTTTTCACACCACCGCCTCTGCACGTCTCCATGTGCCTCATGACATAGATGCCACAATCATACTTGTTCTTTGTATCTCTCCATGACATCTTCATCCTGGTAGTCTGATGTTTTTCCTTCAATGCATTTGATTTCGTTTCAAGCCCAGATCTTGCAAGGAACTCAGCAAAGAAGTTTACCTGCATATGTTTTTAAAAATTAATTTTTTTAATTGCTATAGATAGTGAGAAAAAATAATTGGTGACAAATTCATATATTACCAGAGTTTCTGGAATATCGCCGTACTTTATCTTAATTTCATCCTTCTCACTATCCTTTGCACTTGAATTGTCAATAATCTCAACACTGAAGTTACCCACATCAATGGAGATAAAAAAGAAATGGCTTAAATAGCAGATAGGAAAGACAAACTGCATACAAAGTTAGTTAACATGGGTTGTCAATATGAGATGACAGTGCTAAAACACCAAACTATAGTGCTAAAAGCATGAAAATTTACAGATAAATCACAGATGGACAAAAGTGTTAGGTTTACAAAAAAGAAACAAAAAATGAAACTGCTAAATCAATAACAATGCTAAAAAACATAATCTGAATACTAAATTATGAGATGAAAGTGCTAAAACACCAAACTATAGTGCTAAAAACAGAGTAAATGTGAAGATAATTCCATCCTTTGTTACTATCCTTTGTGTTATAATTGTTGCATGTTTAACAAACTTAGTATTTGCATTAATAATGTAAATTTGTAAAGGGGTGTAAACAATGTCAAGATGAGTAAAAATATTTTGCATACCAGATCAACATTGCTCAAAGATACCCATAGACAGCATTCGATCTCAAAATTTATTTTATCAATGAAAGAAGCACATCTTTTGGAAGTATCCCAGGCTGATAGTGCATCAACTACAGTGAAGCTCTGCAAGAAGAACAATTTTTAATTATATTAAGTGCACTTTAAGAACTTTATATGGAGTTCTTCTCAAGTATACACTTACGCAAGGCTGTGTGGTGGAGAAAAATCTTAGTTTAGAGGATGGGTCTCGCATTCTTTCATTATGATTCAGTATGGTGCTCCAAACATCCAGAACATGTGAACTGATGTATTCATTTGCAGCCATCGTCCTCATATCAATCCGTGCAAGGTTGACTCGTTTGTCATCATATAAGACTTGTTCACTGATAATTCAATTCAATATAAATAGAAAGACAGTCATGTACCTGATACAATATGATTTTTTATGAAGTATTTTTGCATAGCATAAGTCACATATCTGCTTTCTGAATCATTCTGCATAACCCAGAAGAATATCTCTTGTTGCTGCATGTCAAGTACTTCCTTTGTATCAGCAAATCTGATTCTGTATGGTGACATCAGCTTCTCCGTTGGCTTCTTCTGCTCTTTAGTTTTTGTCTCCATCTGGGTAGCTAGAGCCCGTATTATGTGTTTTGAAAAAATAACATTTAATAATTTTTACTTATTTTTCTTATAAAGTGTGATAAAGATGCTGAATGTTACTTCAATAGCTATATCACACCTCAGCATTATCCGGAATATTTGTTGGATTTGATGCCCCATCACCCTCATTGGGCTTTGATTTCTTTGAACTGAGATGCTGCATCTCTACCTGCAATTAGTTTTTTATGTGTATTAGAAACATAAATATAAGTCATGACAGTGTTAAAACAATCCATGAGAATGCTAAAATAATCCAGGAGAATGCTAAAATTAGTCATGAGAGTGCTGAAATAAAACATGAGAGTGCTAAACTAAATCATGAGAGTGCTAAAATAAAACATGAGAGTGATAAACTAAATAATGAGAGTGCTAAAATAATGAGAATATTTTTTCCATACCTGGTTCATTGCATCCTCTAGGATTTCAGCATCAAATGTTTCAGTTTGAGCTTGTTCCTTATCCAACACATTCCCTTGAGAAATTTCCTGTGTAACCTTCAGTATCCCAGCCCATGCATCACTTAGACCAAGATTGAATGTTGGACCTTCATCAACATATATCTTTTCAAGCTCTGCACGCTTTGCCAGATCCCTCTCAATCTCCTTAATTGCTGCTATCCTTGCTGGATCACTCCAGAACTCATCATCGTCCGGTGTTGCTTGTGGCTGGGTCTGAGTCTGTGATGCCTGCGACATCGAACTCGGCTGTTTCTTGATCAAGAGCTGCTGCACTATTTCATATGACTTCTTGAAGAAGAGGTTGTCCATCATATATTGTGGCACTCCCTCTATTGTTTTCATCAATGTGGACATTGTCTCTGTCATTCGCTTGGAGTCATCGATCAACTTTTGAGCATATTCCTGTACAGGATCATTAGCTGTTGGTAGGGTAGGATTGTCGGATTGTGTACCGAGATTGGTCTCAAGATAAGCATCCATAGCATGTGGAGCTTCACCTTTCTTAGGACCAGTCTCCAAACGAATGATGTTGTGCTCAGCCTTTCTTCCAGAATCTTCTTCTACATACGGGCCATAAATGTGGCCTCCTCCAAAACCACCTGATTTTAATTCTAACTGCTGTCTTTTGATCAGAAGCTTGTGTGTCCAGCCTTTGAATACTGGAATTGATCGTTCAACTCTTCTGTTATAGGACACTACTCTGTCCATATAAAATATCTGTGGGGTGGAAAATGTAATGCACGTTAGCATGAGCATGCAAATCGAAAGTTTATTTTAATAATGTACGCTAATTGCTAAACTAACCATTAAGAACAGGATTGGTCCATTGTAGCCTTTATCTCTGTTCTTTCTCCAAAGTAGTGCCTTCTGCACCAGACACCTGATAGTGTACTCACAGCAATTGTACTCACATATTCTGTCAACATCATCGAAGATGTGTACCAGCTGTGGATGTACATATCCATTTCCCGTGGATTCAATAAGGCTATTTGTAAGCAGAACCATAAAATGTACCTTGAATCATTTTTCACCGGCTTTATCTTTCTCTATTTTATCTGAAACATCAATGGGACGAATTCTGTGTTCATTTCTGCCAAATTTCTCTTGCCATTACTTTGTCAGATTGGAGCTTTGACATCTATGTTTCTTTTCTACACGCATAGCACCGCTTGGAAACCCCATGATCAATGATACATCATTTTTATCTACGTGCAACCGTCGATCTCTTTGGAGGATCAACTCACAGCTTTGAGGATCAAAGTTGCTAACCGACCAGTGACTCAGTACTTGAGGCACTTCCTTTATACTCAATTGTAGAATGCTCCCAAAGCCAAGTGATTCAACAACACTCTTCTGCTCAGCTGTGAATTTTTTTATTGCATCATATAGGATGCGTGGTGCTGTTCTGCTTTTAAGGGCTGGAAGATCTCCCTGTTTGGATTTTGCTGCTGGACTTTTTGATTCAGAACCACTTGTGGCTTCAGCATCTGACTCTGGTGTAGCATTTATCCTTTCAAGTAATGTTAATGCTAATGTTCTTGATCGAGATTTGAGAACATTAACATCATGTTTATTCTTTGATCTTATCTCCTTAGTTATTGATATATTAATATCTTCTGTGGATCTTCTCTTTTTGCTGGTACCTATATATGTATAGTTTTGTTAATATTATTGTTTTGTGTATATATTTGCAAAATGCTGATGTTAAAAAATATAACTCATTGATGCTAATTGTGTACAAAACTAGTGCTAAAATGAAAAATTAAGATCTATATTAACATTGGAAGAAGAACATGTTACAGTTCGTTTAATTAACATTATATTATCATTATAACTAAAATAGAGCATGGAAGCATTTTCTTATTATTTAAATATGTTTATAAAGATAAGAATTCTTATGCTAAGAGTAGATCTCCTTGATGCTATTTCGTAATATGTCACTAACACTATCATTAATTCATTCTCTAATATAGTGATGCTACATGTTAACACATAAATCATTTACGATATTAATGTTTATATCATTAAAAGGAAATCATGACATGGAACATAGTTTGCACAATGCATATGCATTCCAAATATTTGATTTCGTATATATGTGATTATTTTCAGTAAACGATAACAATTTCCATATATTTAGATTTTGTAACTGTTTATTTCGTGATATATAAAATTTTATCAGGGTTTCGTGATTATTTAGACTTTCTGTAATTTTTTTTGTTAGAACGAAAATGAAACACACATTACTTTATTTTTATGATGATGGAAGAAGAATGTATTGCATACCTTGTTCGCTCTCCATCTCTTCAGTTTTTCTCTTCTTTGTTGAAGAGTCACTTCGGCTCTCATTATTTTTCTTCTTTCATTTGTAAAATTTTTGATGTGTTTTTACCATCTCAATGCTTTGTGATTTTTCCATATTGATGTTTGTATTTTAAGTTTTTGAATCTAATCGCTCGTAAAACCCTATTCATTTCTGTGTTTGTTTGAAATTTTTGAATGAAAAATGTTTGCGTGTGTGTGTGTTTTGCAGAATTTGAATAGATAGCGGGTTTTTACCTTTTTTTTTCGGAGTGGATTTTATTATTATTGTTTTCTTTTTTTTTATTATCAGTTTTTCTTTTTTTTTATTTGGAAAAAAAGATTTTTGTATTTTCTATAGGTTATACTTTAGCATTGATATTTCATATTTTAGCACTGGCAGTTTGCATTTTAGCACTAGTAGTTTGTAGTTTAGCACTAGTAGATTCTATTTTAGCCGCATGTGTGGAAGTTTTTATACTTTGTTTATTTGGAAAAAAAATTCTGTATTTTCTTCAAATATATAGTGTTGATAAATAAATACAAAATTTACAGTTACATATTAAAATTTTAAATTGTGTAATTGGGATTTATGTTAGCATTATTTGTCTTAACATTAGAATGATTTTTTATATTTTAGGGTTGATATTTTAGCACTTGTGGGTTCTACTTTAGCAGTGTGTGTGGATTTTTTAGCACCTGCAGTTTTGATTTGTATGAGAATTGAGAAAAGTGAATTTGGACTTTAATGTGTACAACCAAGATATAGAATGAAAGGTATAGTTTTAATTTTAGCATTGTTACTCACAATTTTAGCATATAAAGCTCTGAAACTTTGACAGTGCTATTATGGTTTACAGTTATATATTAAAATTTTAAATTGTGTAATTGTGATTGATGCTAGCATTATTTGTCTTAGCATTAGAATGATTGTTTATATTTTAGGATTGATATTTGCTTGTTTAGCACTGTTAGTTTATTTTTTAGCACTGGTGGGTTCTACTTTAGCAGTGTGTGTAGAAGTTTTAGCATCTGCTAGTTTTAATTTTAGCACTGTTACTCATAATTTTAGCATTCAAAGCTCTGAAACTTTTGACATAAAATTTTAAATAATTATACTAATCCATAAACATTCCCATAATACAAAAATAGGAAATTTAAAAGTTGTCCAAGCAGTTATAGAATTTGTTACATATATATGAGTTGTTCATTCATTATCATCTTCTAGGTAGAGGTTTTCAATACCGATTGGGTTGTCTTTAGAAGATGCTTGGAAGTAGAGTCTTGCTTCTCTGATGTTCCTCTGCCTGTAGATGTTGCATTCTGCAGTAAGAATGGTAGCGCAATACTTGATCCTTAAGTATCTCAGCTGCATCTGATTTTTAGCTCTTATTCCACTCTTCCAATTCTTCACAGCACCTCCCATATACGTCTCCATATGACGCATTACAAAGACCCACAATCAGTGTTGTTTGTTGAAGTTCTCCATGGCATTTGAAGACGGTTCATGCTCTTGATATTTTCAGTCACTTCTTTTGTTAGTTTTGGAAGGCCAGTAGTCTTCAAGAAGTAAATGAAGAACTTGATCTGAAATTTATGATTAAAGTTAGTTCATTTTTATTTTTTGAATTGAATGTGTCTTTGTTAATTTTGTTTCACTAGTGAAAAAATCAATAAATACATATTTTTTCTTACGAGTCTTGCAGGGACATGCTCATATTTGAATAGTGGGTCGTCCTGCTCTCCTTCCATGGCATTGGAATTGTCAATGATCTCAGCCACCATTCTTCTTGTATCAATGACAATAATGTAGAAGTGTTCTGATTGCAATATCGGGAAGAAAAACTGCAAAAAAAAATAGTGTAAATTTTAGTTACTATCATGATAACTTTTTGCAATTTTAATAATGAATACGTACCATGTCCGTCTTATCTACTTCCACATTTGGATATGTGTTGAGTTCATAGAGTATGTTGTCAACAAACAACTTTGATACCTTCTGGTCATTCCATTCTTTTGAAGGTGCAACAACCGTGTAGTTCTATAAAGACAAATGAAGAATTTTGAACATGAAGGTGCAGTGTTGTTTAAAACAGAATAAAGTGAGTTAATTAGAAAATAGTAACTATGGAATTCTTCACTTACGAAAACGTTGGTTGTTAGGAAAAATCTCCTGGGAGTCTTTTGTTCAGGAAGCTTTGCTTGAGCATGGTTCAATATGCTACTCCATACATCAATAACAACAGAACTAATGTATGTGTTTTTGTTCAAACTCAACATCTCATCTCTCCTCAGCTCTCACCGCTCATCAGAATACATAACAATCTCCCTAATTTTGAATAAAGTTCTTTTTTTAGTGTAAAGTGTAGTCTGACAGAACAAAATGGCACTGATAAATTTTATTTATATTAATAATAATGTATTATAAAAGTACCTTTCATCATCACTTTTGTTTTCCATCGCCCAGTAGTGCAACTCACACTCAGAAGCTGTCAGTGTCTCTCTTGTGTCCACAAGGTTTGTAAAATGTTCAGGTTGTTTCAATGTTGCCCTGGACCTTGTGGAGACTGTGCTTGTTTGGATCACTGCTTTCTGTATATTTTTAGATGTTAATTAGAAGTAAAAACCTGTTAACAATATAAGTTATCATATTGGTATTATTATGTGGTAAGCACCTTTTTCTTGCTGACTCTGGGTGTTTCAGCTGGCTCTGTGGGCATATCATTGTCTGCCTCTTCTCTGTGTCTTTTGATTGCCTATTTTAGCAATCATTTTATAATATTGTAAATTTTGTTCTCAAGATTATTAGTAAACTTGATGACAATGCTAAACAATGAATGAAGAATGCTAAATTATATTATTAGTGAATGCTTATTGGATTTTTTGAACTGCATCTCTCTGTCTCAGGGATCTCAACAGCTAAACCCTTCCCTTTGTCTTGCTGCCGTCTCTCTTCTGCCAATTCTTCTCTTTGATTATGATATATTTTTTGTCCAAATCAGATAAGTAAATAGTCATTTATAAAAATAGAATTCAGTGATGATTCTAAACAAAGAAATTAACAACATAAAAATATATTAGTGATGGTATGTGACCTTATGAGTTGACCCGATATCTTGCTCATTCACAGTCGGAATTTATTCTTGTTCGACTTCTCTCTCTCTTTCTCTCTCACTTCTTCGACCTCACAACCTCTCTCTCTATTTTCATGTATGAACTCAGCCCTTGTGTACGCCGGTCAAGGATAGCCACATCCGAAATCTCTAGCAGCGAGCTCTGTTGCCTGCCTGTCAGCAAGTAATGTATCGTTCCACCCATTCAAGGCTGGGATATACCTTGGCACTTCCCGGAAGTACACCTCAATTCTATCCACATACATCATCTGTTCGAAATTGACCAATTTTTTGAGTAATGTATGTAGATAATGGTTGCAGTGTTTATACAAGCACTATAAGAAAAAATAAATAAATAATAACACTTACCAACAAAAACAGAATGAGACCTGTGAATGACATGGTTTTGTTGCTCTTCCACTTGATAGTGTGGTTCACCAATGATCTCAAGACATACTCACACCAGTCATATTGACTAACGTTGTCAATCTTGTCCAGACAGTCCATCAAGTTTTTGTGAATATGTCCATCTTCATAGTTCTCAATCATGGAAGTAATCACCAAAATCATGAAATTTATCTTGAACCATTCCCCTGCTGTTGTATCCGAGAGTATGCTACCTGAGCAACTCATCCTTCGGCATGACCTGGCATATGTGGCCTCTAACACTCTTTTGTATCTTCTGTGCTCATCTGGGAAAATCCAAGATCACAGACACATCAGAGACTTCAATCCTCAATCTTCTCCTGTGTTGCAATTGAAGTTCTTTTAATGGTGGGTCGAAGTTTTTGAGCAGCCAGTAGTTCATCCTCTTTAGGAAATGATATATATCTAAGTAAAGAATGCTGCCAAATTCCAGTTGTCTCACTGCTTCCCGTTGTGCTTTGTTCATTTGCATTACAACCTTCTAATAATGGATATCTGTTATACTTATCTTGAATAGTCGGGGCAGTTCTCGCTCTTTTGTGTGTGCTAGTTTCACCTTCTCCAGTCCTTTTATCACCTGTAATTTTTTTATATAATACTGTTGAGTAGACAAAAATAACAATGCTAAAGAACATGATCTGAATGCTAAAATATGAGATGACAGTGCTAAAACGCTAAACTAGAGTGATAAAACTAAGAAAATGTGCAGTTGAATCACAGATGGACAAAAGTTTTATGTTTACAAAAAATAAACAAAATATGAAACTCCTAAATCAATTACAATGCAAGAACATGATCTGAATGCTAAAATATTAGATGACAGTGCTAAAACTCTAAACTAGAGTGCTAAAAACTAAGAAAATGTGCAGTTGAATCACAGATGGAAAAAAGTTTTATGTTTACAAAAAAGAAACAAAATATGAAACTCCTAAATCAATTACAATGTTAAAGAACATGATCTGAATGCTAAAATATGAGATGACAGTGCTAAAATTCTAAACTAGAGTGCTAAAACCAAGAAAATGTGCAGTTGAATCACAGATGGACAAGAGTTTTATGTTTACAAAAAGAAACACAATATGAAACTCCTAAATCAATTACAATGCTAAAGAACATGATCTGAATGCTAAAATATGAGATGACAGTTGTAAAACTCTAAACTAGAGTGGTAAAACCAAGAAAATGTGCAGTTGAATCACAGATGGACAAAAGTTTTATGTTTACAAAAAAGAAACAAAATATGAAACTCCTAAATCAATTAGAATGCTAAAGAACATAATCTGAATGCTAAAATATGAGATGACAGTTGTAAAACCCTAAACTAGAGTGCTAAAAGCAAGAAAACATTCAGATAAATCAAAGATAGACAAAGGTGTTAGGTTTACAAAAAAGAAACAACAAATGAAACTCCTAAATCAATAACAATGCTAAAAAAAAGATAATCTGAATGCTAAAATTAAACAACATGTAACGGTGTTTTGTTGAAGGGGGGTTTTTGAAATGCCGATGGCATTTTTTTTTCATGATAATGCTGAAACAAGTGCCATGCTAAAATAAATCACGAGAGTGCTAAAAAATGAAACTCCTAAATCAATAAAAATGATAAAAAAAACATAATCTGAATGCTAAAATATGAATGCCACTGCTAAAACTATATTCACAGTGTTGTTGACAATGCCGATGCCATTTTTTTGTTGTAAATGCTAAAAAATTGTAATGCTAAAAATGGGTCATGCTAGTGCTAAAATTGAGAATGAGATTGCTAAAACCATAAATTGAAAAATATACACGTAAATCACATATATGTTGCAAATATTGTTAGGTTTAGCATGTTTATACAAGTTTTCCATCATTAACAGAACAAAATGAAACAGATAAATTATCATGCAATAAAAAGAACAAATTTTTGGTAAAGGTTATGTTTTGTATGTCTCCGGAGGAAGTATTGTTATGCTAAAAAAACACGAAAGAAATTACTAAATCATCATAATATAGTGCGAAATGTATTTTTATAAACTCAAAGTAATATCCAACAGAATTTGAAAAAATAAAACAGAACGATATATTACCTTGAGGATTCACGATTTTTAATCAGAAATTTAATGTTCTTTGTGCTTTTGCGATGATTTGAATGGTTTAATTCGACGATTTTGCTGGTTTTTTTATATTTCTTTGTCTGGTTTCGCGTGAGGAACTCAAGCAGTTATGGTGGGAAGAAAGCTTTTTGTCTGCAAACGTTTGAAATTGCATACAGTGTCAAATTTTCAATTTTACCCTCTGTAAGTTTAAGGGGCAGAGAACTTCATAAATATTACAATAATGCCACCATTTTTTTTAATTTTGGAATAGATCTTGGCCGTCCAAATCAGAGCAATATATATATATATATATATATATATATATATATATATATATATAGAGAGAGAGAGAGAGAGAGAGAGAGATGGGATCATGTGAGAACCACACACCCATGTGAGAACTGAGAACCAATCTCAGCCACAAATCGCTCTTATATTGGCGGCCAAGATTTATCCCAAGATTGAAAAAAAACGCGGTGGCATATTTGTAATATTAGCGACTTTTTAATGAACTAAGAGTATTTTTGTAATTTAGGAATTCTGCTAAAATAAGTCATGACAATGCTAAAAAAGGCCATGACAGTGGTAAAAAAGGCCATGATAGTTGCTAAAATAGGAAATGACAGTGCTAAAACTCTAAATTGAAAAATATACACGTAAATTCTGAGTATTCATATATTGATAATTCAACATGTAACAGTGTTTGTTCGTGATTTTTTTACAATGTCGATGACATTTTTTTATGTTAATGCTAAAAAAAAGTCATGCTAAAATAAGTCATGACAATGCTAAAAAAAGTCATGATAGTGCTAAAATAGGAAATGACAACGCTAAAATAGGAAATGACAGTGCTAAAACTCTAAATTGAAAAATATACATGTAAATTCTGAGTATTCATATATTGATAATTCAACATGTAAGAGTGTTTGTTCGTGGTTTTTTTACAATGTCGATGACATTTTTTTATTCTAATGCTAAAAAAGAGTCATGCTAAAATAAGTCATGACAATGCTAAAAAAGGCCATGACAGTACTAAAACCCTAAATTGAAAAATATACACGTCAATTTTGAGTATTCATATATTTTTCGATTTTATCCTTACTAAGATTCGGGGGCAGCAAAGTTGGACGTTATTACGAGATTGCCACCGCATTTTTTAAAATCTGGAGTAGATCTAGGCCGTCCAAATATACCGGATCTATGACTCAGATTAGTTCTCGGTTCTCACCAAGGGTGTGGTTCCTTCTGGAACCCAACCCTATACATACATACATACATACAACACGATAGAACTTGAAAGATAAATTATCAATATATTGCAACATTACTTATATTTTTCATATTTTAAAACCATTATATAATAGTTGTATTGTTAATATGTACTTATATTTTTTCTTCCTTGACATAATTATATATTTTAGTATGCAAAAAAAAAATCTAAAACATACAAAATCTAAAATTAGACTTAATAAATACAAATTTAAATTTAGAATGAGTACAATATAGCAAAGATTTGACTAGAAAAATAAATAGAGATAGTTGTTTTTTAAATAATAATAGTAAAATTATTAAAATAATATTAAAAAAAAATAAAATTCCAGGGGATCCGAATATCCGATTCCCCCTTGGTCATAGTATAGGTAGGCCTCTTCATATGTGCACATATGGATGTATGGATTGGGTCAAGCTCCGAACTCAAATATGGGTACTTTCCGATGGATTTTAACGGGTCACACAATTTCACAGAAGACTACATGTACGTATAGTTATACATTGATGCACTATTTTTTATGCACTTAACCGTAACTAACACAAGTCAATGTACTAAAGCTAGTAAATTAAGTATCGTATTCATAGGGACTGCAATTATGATTAACACTAAGTACTGACTAAACTAACAAGTTTCTATTATCCAGGCTCCCTAAATTTTAGTTGAATTAATTATAGGAAAAGAATTTAAAATTAACTATCAAACTCAACAATCCACAAACGAGATAAGTAATAACTAAAATAGCTAAAATGCCAAAAACAAATAATCAATCAAATTAAATATTAATCCTATGGAATGCATACATATGAATCCATTACGCATTAATCTAATTCTAACAATTCTCTCCGTCAGGTATCAAGATAGTCATAAATTAACAAACTATCTATTACTTTCGTCTCTAGATTTATTTGTTAACTCCTTAAAGCATTAGATTTAAAACCCCCTACAGGTTGCAACGAATGTGTATCAAATTATTCAATTAATCCCACTAGTTAATTATTTCCGCTAAGTCTCAAATTAACTAGCTAACACACAACGGTTATGACCACTAATCAATGCTTGAAACAAACAACACTTGAATATTTGAACACAATAATTTGAAGGGAAATTGTAAATGAATTAAATTAATCCATAACTTCAATCATGTTCACAACCCTAGAATTAATACATGTTTAGCCACTCATCCTAAAATTACAATCCAAGAAAATTAAAGTACGAATCAAAGATAGCATGATGAAATTAAACTAAAAAACGTAAAACAACTTATGTCGGATGTTGAATCTTCAGTCACAATCTTTCTTTATCGCCTCCTCTCTTATTTGCTCTACTATAGGGTAAAAAGTGCTATATTTTTCATCCATGAAGACCCCTTAAATAATAAAGGAAGTGGAAGCTCATAGAAGGAAAGAAAGTCCGGTCCAAAAGGAAACTCGTCGCTAATTGCCGAAAGGAGCACAGTTCGTGCTCTTAACTGTTCACAAATTGGCCTTCTTGCCGAGACAGGAGCACGGTCCATGCTCTTCTACAACACTTCAAACCATCATCTTTGTGGAGCACGGGTCGTGCACTGTCTAGCACGGTCCGTGCTCTTCTCTTCTCGTCTGGAATTTCATTTTCTCAGCTCATTTCACCTTCTAAAATTCTCTTGAACCATGTTTGGGCACAACCATTGACTCTATACTTCGTTCTCTTTGAAAATCATTCAAAAGAAGCGATTTTCCTACCAAAACTCGATAAACCCGTGACAACACAGCAAATGATAAAATCATAATGAACACATCACAAAACACATACAATCGACTCAAAATGAAAGCAAAATAGCACTGGAAATGTATGAAAACCCTAGGTTTATCATATATTCATATGTATTTGTGTTAGTGTCATCATTTAACACTAAGTTTGTTTTGGCAATTTATGTACGACAAAGTGTTCGTTGATTTGTTCATGATGTGGTCGTTGATTCCATTGTGTGAAGAAAAGAACAAGTTGTGACTGTTCCCAGGAGTGCCCTCGAAACAGTTTATTTATGGCCGTTTCCTTGTGGAACAGATCCTACGCGAACATGTTTGGGAAACGAGGATCCGTTCATTTGACTGCCTTTTGGAGTAGATGGAGTACTGTTGATTTAACCCCCAACTACATGGAAAGCATCTATACCAATATGGAAAGAATCATAAACCCTAATTCACCTTCCAAGTTGACAAAGATTGGAGATCAAGTCAACTTGAAGTGTGGAAGCATAAGAAAATCAATTATCCTCATAATCAATGTGCGTTTATTATTGATTATCTGAGTTTAGTGTTTGAGAGTCGTTGGGTTTATGAGTTTTGTAATAGTTAGAAGTTGTTCCTTAAACTATTCAACGTGATAGTCTAGCATTGAGTGTTTTTGTGAGAGAAACACATGAGGGGATTTTTAATCCATTTTGTTCATGATCTTGAGAGGGATTGTAAGTTGAAGTCATGAGTAGCTAGAGAGATTCTAGTGTCACAGTTGTGAGGGGATCTCACAATTTTCATTTGCAAAAGAGGTCGTGTTGTAAGAAAGGGCAACATAAAGAGGATTCTTTGATGTATAAGTTTGTTGAATAGTCTTCACGAAGGAGTAGTGAACGGATCTTCAAGTTTGGACGAAGTCTCTCCAGAGTAGGTTGATTAACCGAACTGCATTACTAATCTCGTGCGTACTTATCTCCTTTCTTTTATTCTATTCTTGGTTCAGTTCCAGTGTTTTTTCAAGAACATACATTTGCAATAACCTAAACCACATAAATGCACGAATTATATTATTTCGATTTATATCTACAAAATGGAGCAAGCATTAGGATTTTCATCACTAAACAACTGAGGTGCATGAACGTAATGTATGAAGTAAGGAGCCCCTCCCTCCTTTATTTTGACTTCTACTTTCTCTACTTCCTTAAACTCCACGACTTTGTCACCAATTACAAATTTTTCCTCAACAACCTTAACTTTCTCTTTCTTCTCCTCTTTCTTTTCTTCTTTCTTCTTTTCTTGTACAATCTCAGCATATTTGTGCACTCTTTTTTTCATGTATGTCTTCAACTTCTCTGCCTCTATCACTCCTTCAACTGTTATTGTTTGTGCTTTCATGTCGGTCTTAACATTATGAATACCTGTTACATTTAATAATTTATTGATAAAATACGAGACTGAAAACATGATCAGATACAGTCTAAATATGCATTGATAGTCGAACCTTTGTGCATTAAGAGCCTTTTACGTGCTTCCCTTTCGCATTGATCGCAATGCAAGAAAGCCTTCATGGTGATTGTTCGTATATTTTCCTTCTGACAAAATCAAACATGCAACAAATTTATGTATATGACATAATTAATTTGAGGAAAGGGTGATTTATAAATTTAATTAATTACCTTTTTCACTTCTTCCTTGGATTTTGTCTCGGAAATTAATTGAACTTTTTTCTTGCTCCATTTTTGTAGCCTTGCATGGATCTTCTTGGCATCAATGGCCCCAGTTATTGTGATCTCACCCTTGTCAAATTTTGTATCAACTTTATGAACTCCTGATTAATATCCATGAATATTGATTTCAATATTCAGTTGGTCTTTGTGGAAGACCAATTATATTTTAGTAAAAAACAAAACCATATCTATGCTTAAATCGTATGGGGATGTGCATAACATATTGTGCAGCATTTTCTATTACATTTACGGTTGATTGTCACGTGTCAATGAAATTGAGAGTTAGGGATATTGCTACAGCCTACAAACTTATAAATTTGTTAAAATTTTCTAATCGCTCGCGATTAAATTTACTACAAATATATAGATCAATCGTACACTTTTTCAATTTATCCAAATTAAATATTTTGGTCACAAAAAACAGATAAAATGAGACACAGTTCATTATAATGAACCCGATTTTCCAACACCACCAATAAACACCAGACGTATTAAGTATTATATAATTTTACAGATTGGCATGCAGTGTAATAATTTGCGAAGTTAAAACACAAAATTAATGTATCACAAAAATGTACATATAACAGAAAAATTGAACCATATTGTCGAGTACCAAAATCCATTATATTATGCTAACTTTCGATTTTTTCTCATACAATATAAGCCTCAACCTAAGAATTTAATTGGTTTTCGCATTACAAATTGTATTACACCGCATATAGTCATATTCCATTAGTACACATCGTGATTAATATCACAATGTCATCTAATATATGGAAGACGACGATGATGATGATGATGATACATCGATGCAAACAGTGTAATGCATATTTTAGAGCTAGTGATAAAGATTGATTTGTAATTTTTCTTTTCTCAGATTTTTTGACGGGGTTAGTGCCCGGTCCTGTATTATTTTTTATTTTTTTTATTTTTGTTCTAATAATACACATCTCATTTAATATATACATGTAGGCATATGGATATTGGATGAAAACATATAAATTTGTTAGAATTTTCAAAATCGTCGCAATTAAATTGATCTCTTTCTTGCATCCCGAAATATTTGATTCCTCGTTATTCTTCCAAAAAATTGAAGGGAAGGCGCAAAGATTTGCTCTTACGTACAAGATAATTTGGGTTATTAGATCTTTCTAAGCTTCTTATTTATAAAATTTACTTTACTAATATAGTTATATAGAATGCTAGTATTAATTATAATTTATTTAGTTATTATATGGACATATCATCAAAGAACAAATTTGCCAAATTAAGATCGAAAGATAGATAAAAAAAGAAAAGTAAAAACTATACGAAATGTTACGTACCTGGGATTTTTAAGAGAGGTTTTTGAATGTCTTGTGCACATTTTGGGCAATGCAGATATGTTTTGTAAACTGCTGTAATAACTTCAACTTTCTTTTCTTCTTTTGCCATTTTTTTTTGTAAGAACAAAATGCAGAGAACTAATTAAAATGACAGGCTTAAAAGTGTTTAAGATGAAATTGGTTTTTAGAGGGTGATATACTAGCTAGTATAGTCCCTTTGATTAGCTAGCTAGCTAACTTGTTCAAATTAATTGGTTGGTGGGAATTTGATGCATGTGGTTCACCAATTTGTGGAAATATTCTTGTTTGGTGGTGTTATCTTCTAGAATTAATTTTGAAACATATTTTGGTCGGATAAAATCACGTTTTCGCAACATTTCTTGCTACATATTTAAAATGATTCATTTGCATATTCTGTTTTTCTTTCATTTTAATTTCTCATGCATAAGTTTAATTTTATATATAATAATTAATTATGGTTGATTATACCCAATTATATTAGGGTATATATATATATATATATATTAGTACTTAAATTTCTAATTTTAGTTAATAATTGACCATTTTTTATAAAACTAGCGGAGATTACGTGCGTTGCACGTAAATTGTATAATTTTTTTTATCAAAATATGGAAAATTAAAGGTTATTTTGAAAGTGTAAAATTTAAAGTTATAAGCTATATTATAATTAGAAAATATTAATAAATAATTAGAGTAAGAATATATATATATATATATATATATATATATATTGGTCGAATGTAGATTCTAATATATTTGAATACAATAACCAAGCTTTTTATTACGATAAACATCCCTTTGTACTTTTTCTTGAATTAATATATCTATATCTATATACTACTATAAAATAGAGTTCCCTCCAAATAATTTTCCCTCCCAAAAACATCACATTATCTACAGTTTTATAAATTAAAAATTATATACCATTTTTGTGTCTCTCTTTCTCTCTCACACACACACATGTCACACATATTTTTTATTTTATAATTAATTTGTGTTATATTAAATAACATTTTCTTATATAATTGACATTCAAAATCTATTTGCACGAATAAGAAAAGATTGATAACGTTCGGTAGATTTTATTGTGTCAAATAATCACCAACATATATTAAATAGAGGGATTAATTTAAATACCCATATCCCTTAACTAAAAATTCCTTTTACCCACTTTGTTACACACATTCAAGAAATACCCACTTTGTCTAATATATCCCTAGTTTTTCATTTTTCAATGTATTCAGACATGGGCCATCTCATTTATCAGAAATTGTAAGACAAAATACTCATTTTCTAGCTCAAATCAGACTAATAAATATGTAAAGTGATTCCTCACGTGTGTGCACCAATACTAACTATTCCAGTCAAACCCAGGAAAATGATATACCGCTTAAATACATTAATTTTGTTACGGGTGGTATTCAAGCGGTATTGGAAGGGAATTGGACTAGAGTCCAAATATTTCAATACCGTCCATAAAAATATCGGGCGATATCCTTATTTATGTTGAATACCGTTCGGCTATCATCAAAAACATTTCGGGCGGTATCCATTTTAAATAGAATACCGTTTCAAATATTCAATATCGTCCTTAATAACATTCGGACGTTATCATATTTATACGGAATACCGCTCGAATACCGTCTCAAAATTTTCGGCGGTATCCATTTTAAATAGAATACCTTTTAGTGAAGTATTGAATGGTATTTTGAGTATTTTTGAATGTTCACGTGTGGGTCCCATGGTGGCAGTTATTTGTCATAAATTTCAAATTAATATTCCCACTCGTCGTTAACTCAAAAGAAATCAAATTCATCCCTAAATATTGAGCCCTAAAATCAAATCAAAAACCAAAATCTCCAAATACACGATAATATTTCTCTCGAAGAATATCAATGGAGTTCGGCACGAGTAGTGGTGCTCATCAATCTGACAATGAGCAGGTTAGTTATTACATTTCTCTCGTAAAATACATGAATACCGTCGAGATGACACAAGTCGGCGGTATAATTTTTTTTCTTGTCGACGATATCTAAAAATTTTTGTGATAATTATTTGATTATGGGTGTCTTTATGTTTTTAGTTGTAGTTATATTTTGGTTCCTACTAGATTAGGAATATCGCCAGTTGTTTAAATGGAAGAACACAGAATACCGTCCGTTTGAGTAAAATCGCTTGTGTACTACACGTTAGTATCGAACGGTATATGAGCGATATTTGCTCAAACAATCGATATACGGGCTGTTTTAGATAAAGGATTCACATTATGATGATTTTTGTTGTTATTTATACTGCTTGAAATTATAATTTGATAGTAATACCGTCGACCTATGGCAAATACCGTTCGAATACCACCCGTCTCTATCGGGCGGTATACGAACGATATTTGCTAAGACGATGGTTGTTTGGTGTTTTAGATTGGGGATTGTTATTATGATGATTGTGTTGGTTTTTACTTGATTAGAAATACAGTCGGGGTTGATTGGAATACCGTGGGTTTAAGCACAGAATACCATGGGGTTTAGCAAATACCGCTCGTATACTGCACGTCTCTATCGGGCGGTATACGAGCGGTATTTGCCGAAACAAGGGTATTTGGTGTTTTAGGTTGGGGTTTTTCATTATGATGTTATTTTTACTGCTTAAAATTTTAATTTGGTTCCTATACTTGGATATTACTATTAGTTGGTTAAAAACACCGAATACCGTCAGTTATTGCAAATACCACGCGTATACCGAGCATACTTGAACGGTATTTTACTACATTGACAGTATTGGCCTCATTTGATTATTTTTCTTTCTCCTTTTCTCAGGATAATTGGAGGTGGAAGAGATTAGATATGCAAAACACTACCCAAATTGTCAATCTCTACTATAGACCGAAGGTATTGTTGTCGATAAGGGTAACATTATTGAGAGTCGGTAGACTTCCACTACTGGGGAGATTCGAGGAGTAGGTGCTTTGGTCACCTTTTAAAATGGAGAAGCAGTCAAAGCAATGGTAGAGCCCTGCATGCTTTGATCTCTCGTGAGATCATTATTCCCGGTGCTCCGGCTCATGAGTATGGTTCCGTATTAATGAGAGCCATATCAGATTTTCGTGCTCCGAGTACGCTCTCATGACCGGGTTTCGATTTGGATCATCAGATTTTGATCCAAATGCTGAACACGATTGTTCCAATATGGGAATGTTTAAGAGATTTTGTGGTGGTAAGGATCTCAGCATTAAGGAGTTGTGGGATATTTTCGAAGGAAAGGTTCCCAAATTAGCGAAGAAGGCTACTCATGATGATTATTTGAAAGTGGCTAACATTTTAGCTCTGTGGTGTTTTGGTTTGGGATACGACACTCCAAGAAAGGTCGAAATGTTTGCCTGGGTATTGGTCGATGACCTAGAAGCATGGAAAATATTTCTCTGGGGTGCCTACACCTATCCTGCATTACTATATTATATTTCTCGATTGCCGACGTCGACTTCCAAAAAGTATCATTTCTATGGCCTTGTGTGGGTTCTACAGGTATGTATAATTTGATAAAAAAAATAGTGAGACTAGTACTATTATTATTATACTGATTAGGTTGATTGTAGCGCCCCGATCCTGAAAGATCGTGGAAATGGACGCCACGGGGGTTGGAATTAAGAAGCGGGAAAGAAATTGGGTAATTAAATTAATGACGGGGTGTTAATCCAAAAGGATTAATGTTTGGAATAAAATTTAACAACCGAGTATGCCAAAGATAGGTTATATGGCAAAGATAGGTTATGCCTTCCTGAAAATTAGACAGCATAACCTCTGTAACTAGAGCGAATCCCTATTTATAACGGCTTATAAGAGAAGAATGGAAGCTGTAACAATTCAATAAGCCCTTTTCATAGGCCAAACGGAAATAAATAACCAGATACCAACAATCATTAGACCCATTCATAGGTCGACAAAAGAAACAGACACCAATATGCTAAACAAATGAAGCCCTTCCATAGGCCAAAATGAATGATCAAATAAACATAACGAAAGACGGACTTCCTCCCCTTAGAATAATTATGTAGCTAATCATATGATACATGTTAACTAGGAAGTCAACAAGTGTTCAGAATCAGAGAAGCAGAATCATATCAACAAAATACCAAGATCAGAGTTCTTAGCATTTAGCAAAAGAATATCATAAGTGCGAAAACTTAATTCTTAACAGAATACTAACAAAAAGGGACAACGGAAAAATATGTAAATCATAATAGCCCATATCTCAGCCTCGTCACCTCCAGGCTCCAGCTTACTTACCTGAAAATGTTTGAAAAGATTTGGGCTGAGTACTAATGCACTCAGTGGGTAGGTTTTACAATTCAAGTTATGCAAATCATTTTATTAAAGTAATCTATCTGTGTTCATGCAGGTAGTGAAACTTAGGAGGTTTGAAAGTTGGAAGCAACCTAAGTTCACCAAAATATTTTATCGTGAAGCGCTTAAGAGTATAACTCGTCACTGCCCGCAACCCGAACTACATCACCAGCGCATAACGTTGAGTATGGTCATAGTATACCCAAAGAGTATAACCAATAAGTGTTTCATTTTAGTCTCACCGACAAGGAGTAGGGCAGGACAAATAATGCATGCATACTGTAGCTACTCACATTGACACAGCGCTGGTTTATGAGACTCCGACAACATACAGCAACACGTAAATATTTAACACAGATAGTCACATATGCAATTTTAGCAAAGCAAAGCTTAATAACTCGAAAGATACAATTTGGAAAGATATAGAATAACCCACCTGGTTAGCTAACAGTAGCTGAAGCTTTACACGTGTCTTGCAAATCCTAATTAAGTATGGGTCTCAGGTTCAGGCCTACAAAGAAGAAACTACCTATTAACATCATGCTAGTCCTTGAAACTATAACATAAGGTAAGCTTCAACTTAGGGTAAATACATGATTTTTTTTTTATTTCTAAACTAAACTAAATGTAATACGAATATTCTAAACTAATAAAACCGCTTCAGTCTACAATGCGCAACATTAGGATTTCATTCTCAACTCAACACTTTAGGGAATTAAATTCAGCGAATATTTTCGAGTAAAGCCGTCTAAAAACATTTGGAAAAGGTGGAGGTCGATCACTTGCCATTTTACTCGATTCTGATCAAATTTAATCTACGAGTCTTTCTGGCTTTCAGAAAATTACCAAATTTAATTGATAACATACTTCACATATAACAATGCAAGTGTGAAAATTTCATGATTTTCAGACGACACATGAAAAAGATACGAATTTAAATACACGATTTGAATAATTGGGTAAACTTGAAAATCCGCCTGGACAAAAATGGAATCTATAGCTAAGTAGAGAATCCACCATAGGGAATAAATGCTGAAGGAACCTTTTTGTTAGGACAGATCTAACAAACATTTTGAAGCAATTCTAACTAAAATGCAATTTTTGAAAATGAGACATTAATTTCGAAAAATCATATTAAATTCATTTCAACACGAAACGGAACACCGTCTGCGGCCACACGTGAATCTCGACGGGTACCACAATCGGTCAGAAGGGATCAAAGACTAATTCCGGCCATACCGGCTGAAAAGCTGGCTGGCGGAAATTCCCGCCACAAATTTTAGCTGAAAATGTATCGGTCTCGATCGAACTCAATACTCGTTAGATTTTCGCTCAAAAGTACAATTTTTGATAGTGCAGAAAATAAGGAATTTAATGGTGTAATCAGATCAAAGATCGGACGGCTAGAACATAAATTCGAACTGGGCAGATTTAAAATATAATATTCGGATCTGGATTTCAAACGACAAGAAATTAAAAATCTATTCCAGTTAACTACAAGATCCAAATGATCAAAGACTATTTATAAAAAGAAGATTTCTAATACGACTATCCAGGAAGAGTAGATTTGAGATTTACATAAAATGAAAACGAGAAAAAATACCGAAAACTCACAACATCAAAAATCGGAATCTGTAGAATTAAAGATAATCGAAATATAAGCATATTTAGAACTTGAAATTTCTAAATTCATCGGTCTGAATGACCAGAATCGGAGAAAGTACCTTCTCCGGGGAATTGGCGGCGGTCACGTTGACACCTTCAAAATGACTATTTCAGAATTGAAATAGGAAACTAGAGTCGTACATTCTCTGGAAGCTGCTCAGCGTTTCGATTTTGAAAATGAATGAAAAATGAAACCTTAAGCTCCTATTTATAGAGGAAAAATAAATAGGATAATAACGAATAAAAGAAAGAGGATAATGATGGAAAAAAGAATAGGATAATTAAGAATAAAATAATCTTTTGAAAAAGAAATTGGATACTGACGGATGTGCATTTTTCTATTAAATTTATTATTTTCCAACTTAAAGTTGTGCCAAGAGTTCATTTGAACTCGAAATTTGAAATTTCAAAGGTTGACACGATTCTTGAAATATTTTCTATCAACCCGAGAAAAATATCATAACATATTTTTAAGGCAATTTTTGACCAAATTAGATTTAACAGATTTCCCTGGCTGCGATTTTCCTTTATTTGAGTCATTTAAGGACTCAGCTTATTTTCTAACTTACCAGAGGGTAATATAAGTTGAATAAAATCTTCTAAAATATTTCAGGGTATTACATTCTACCCCCCTTAAATAAATTTCATCCCGAAATTTCCATATCTTGAGAAAAAGTATCAAAGTACATCCTCAGGGATCAAAACCTCAATTTTTGTACTTGCAGCCTAGAACTGATATGGGTTTCCTATTCTTTAGGTTGATTCTCAACCTTTATCCCTCTTTCCGCTTTCTTCTTGGTCAAATACTTCTTTGAAGAGTCTATACTCGCTCTTCTTTTCCACGCAAATTTATCTTTCTGAAAGCCTAAACATTCGCCATCTTTCTCTATCCTTTGTGAGAGCTATCACGATGCACCGACTTCATATAATCTCCCCATAATTCGAATGAGCACGCCCTTGGACGGTTGGATTACAAATTCTATCAGGTTCGAACTGTGTTTTATTTCTTTTCTTAAAATGTTGAGATTTGACGTTCACGTCTTCTTGAAGAGTGCTTGAATCGTATTTCCGATGCAAATTAGTCTTATTTTCCTTGTTATACTATTCTCTTTTCTTTAAAGTGGTAATCCGACTGTCTGGCTCCCACTAGTGATTACCTTCACATGCATGCATAATAAGAATCTCATGTCTAGACTTTAACTGTAAGCTCGAAACTTGCTTGTTGACATCCATTGATCATCTTAAATGTTACGAACTGAGAAATTACTTTAGAAATGTACTTTCGACTTTGGAGAACACTAAATGATATTTTTTTCGGTTCCATTTGTCATTATGGAATACTATCATTCGCTCTCTTGGAAATATACTTAAATGAATACTTCTATAAGCTCTCTCTTCTATTTGAAGACTCACACTTAAGTTCTATGAGTGAGATTAAAATAAATCAAACACCTCTGAGTGAGAACTTTATCTGATCAACAACAGCTGGAAGAGAGGTAACACTAGGTTATTTATACCAAAAATATTACCTTTTTAGAGGATTTATAACTCGAAGGGTTCTCACATTTTACAAAGATATATGAGAATAACAAAAGAAAATCAACGCTTAAGAGCTGAGAACCGTGCTGAAATATTTTCATAAAGGCGTTAGCATAGCCTAACAAGTAAATGCCATTGCTGATTCTTGATAATCAAAGAAGTATCATCCAAAATATTTTAAATTATCCAAGAGGATAAAATCAACGAATCCCAAGTGGTATAAATGGAGAATTTCAAATGATATGAAGCTGTTGAAGGGAAATTGATTCAATTAATAAGAGAATAAATCGATTTCAAAAGAGAATGAATAAATCGATTCCATCAACACGAGAATGAATAAATAGACTTATCAAAACTTCTTATCATAATAAAACTCTCAATCTATCGAATATTAGGTCTATCTTCTTAACGATCTTCTTCGGGTTATCCTTCCTTCTTTCTTGAGCTTCACCCATCTTGTTTTTTTTACGAGGTTGCTACGATAAAGCACGAGTCAGCTAGACTTCGCACTGGCTGGAAAAGCGACGTCTCGGGAATCATTTTCTACCCATTGAAAGGATACGAGAGAACGACTTGATCTATGATACCTCCTAGACTAAAAATAGTTTGACTTAACTTCTCCTGGAAGCTGAGTAGAACACCGGCAAACATATCTTTAAATTAATTTGGTAGCAATCATGACAACCATCTTTACCCTCATTCTAAAAATTTATCTAAAACAAGCTACGAATCTTGGGAATGAAACACGCCAGGGCCTCGATTAGCCATCCACTGAGGTGAAGAGCTTTCTCTTGGAGGAACGAATCTTTATTCCATGTAATCGCAACAGGATCGTTAAACACGACTTCTAAGTTGAAAGCTTGCGTAGGAATTTCTTGAACGTGTAATAGATCTACAATCTGATAACTGGCCTATAAATCGATTACTCATTTCTTTGCTTCTAGTTCGAAGTTAAAGCTTTATAACCTCATCTCAACATGGAGGTATAAAAGGCGGTGATCAGTCTACCTCAATATTTCACTCAGGTGACAATTCTGATGTTGAACCTTGTTTGTAGTAGCCATCATCGTCTAACATATCTACCCATAAAAATTCACAGTCTCCACATAGATCGTTGACTTATGTTTTTTGTTTTCAAAATATTTTATTCCTTAATGTGTCCATCTTACTAGTAACAACGCAAATTCTTGGTCAACTTTAACACAGCTCAATCTGAAAGACTTCTTCTAACCGGATGTTGACCCCCATAGAGTAGGTTATTTCCCCAACGAACTCAAACACCGAATTGATCTCTTTCTTGGTATATATACAAAATCTCATAATCCGCTCATCGTGATATGCATGTGGCAGTTATTCTGAGCCGTAAGTTTATGTTCAATCATCAAAATGAAACGTTTCCTCAATCAAACTATGTTCTCAACAATCTCATTAGTGTTTACAAATTCAGCCTAAGTTCAGTGACTATAGGCTAAGTTAATCTTACATTCTCCCACTTTCAAGTTCTTGTACTCATTCAAGAGTATGAACAATAAACACATTCCGGCTATCAAAGTTTACGGTATGCATTCCGCACGTTCCCAACATCAAAAGTATGCATAAGGCATATATAAACAAGTTCATATATATATGTAATCAACATAGTTTTTCAACAGAAACCAGTATGCTCACAGACATATTTCAAAACCAGTATGCTATCACCATAGCAACAGAGTATGCAATCGGCGCAGTTAATCAGAGTATGCTATCCGCATAATAATCAATCTTTCGAGGAATTCCCGTCAACACGGCGAATCCTAATCTTTCATTTTTAGACAGACTTAACATTTCAACAAATAATGAAAACTTTTAAAAACTAAAATTTGCATAAAAACATGCGTACCTTTTAAGTTGTTGCGTGAGTGACGAGCTGAGGGATTATATAATATCACACGGAATTTCAATGAAAGACGAAATAAGATCCAGCAGGTCTGCAGAGTTGCAAACCTGCTCTGATACCACTTTGTAGCGCCCCGATCCCGAAAGATCGTGGAAATGGACGCCACGGGGGTTGGAATTAAGAAGCGGGAAAGAAATTGGGTAATTAAATTAATGACGGGGTGTTAATCCAAAAGGATTAATGTTTGGAATAAAATTTAACAACCGAGTATGCCAAAGATAGGTTATGCCTTCCGAAAAATTAGACAGCATAACCTCTATAACTAGAGTGAATCCCCGTTTATAACGGCTTATAAGAGAAGAATGTAAGCTGTAAAAATTAAATAAGCCCTTTCATAGGCCAAACGAAAATAAATAACCAGATACCAACAATCATTAGACCCATTCATAGGTCGACAAAAGAAACAGACACCAATATGCTAAACAAATGAAGTCCTTCCATAGGCCAAAATGAATGATCAAATAGACATAACGAAAGACGGACTTCCTCCGCTTGGAATAATTATGTAGCTAAGCATATGATACATGTTAACTAGGAAGTCAACAAATGTTCAGAATCAGAGAAGCAGAATCATATCAACAAAATACCAAGATCAGAGTTCTTAGCATTTAGCAAAAGAATGCCATAAGTGCGAAAACTCAATTCTTAACAGAATACTAACAAAAAGGGACAACGGAAAAATATGTAAATCATAATAGCCCATATCTCAGCCTCGTCACCTCCACGCTCCAGCTTACTTACCTGAAAATGTTTGAAAAGATTTGGGCTGAGTATTAATGCACTCAGTGGGCAAGTTTTACAATTCAAGTTATGCAAATCATTTTATTAAAGTAATCTATCTGTGTTCATGCAGGTAGTGAAACTCAGGAGGTTTAAAAGTTGGAAGCAACCTAAGTTCACCAAAATATTTTATCGTGAAGCGCTTAAGAGTATAACTCGTCACTGCCCCTAACCCGAACTACATCACCAGCGCATAACGTTGAGTATGGTCATAGTATACCCAAAGAGTATAACCAATAAGTGTTTCATTTTAGTCTCACCGACAAGGAGTAGGGCAGGACAAATAATGCATGCATACTGTAGCTACTCACATTGACACAGCGCTGGTTTATGAGACTCCGACAACATACAGCAGCACGTAAATATTTAACACAGATAGTCACATATACAATTTTAGCAAAGCAGAGCTTAATAACTCGAAAGATACAATTTGGAAAGATATAGAATAACCCACCTGGTTAGCTAACAGTAGTTGAAGCTTTACACGTGTCTTGCAAATCCTAATTAAGTATGGGTCTCAGGTTCGGGCCTACAAAGAAGAAACTACCTATTAGCATCATGCTAGGCCTTGAAACTATAACATAAGGTAAGCTTCAACTTAGGGTAGATACATGATTTTTTTTTTGTTTCTAAGCTAAACTAAATGTAATACGAATATTCTAAACTAATAAAACGGCTTCAGACTACAATGCGCAACATTAGGATTTCATTCTCAACTCAACACTTTAGGGAATTAAATTCAACGAATATTTTCGAGTAAAGCCGTCTAAAAACAGTTGGAAAAGGTGGAGGTCGATCACTTGCCATTTTACTCGATTCTGATCAAATTTAATCTGCGAGTCTTTCTGGCTTTCAGAAAATTACCAAATTTAATTGATAACATACTTCATATATAACAATATAAGTGTGAAAATTTCATGATTTTCAGACGACACATTAAAATGATACGAATTTAAATACACGACTTGAATAATTGGGTAAACTCAAAAATCCGCCTGGACAAAAATGGAATCTATAGCTAAGTAGAGAATCCACCATAGGGAATAAATGCTGAAGGAACCTTTTTGTTAGGACAGATCTAACAAACATTTTGAAGCAATTCTAACTAAAATGCAATTTTTGAAAATGAGACATTAGCTTCCAAAAATCATATTAAATTTATTTCAACACGAAACGGAACACCGTCTGCGGCCACACGTGAATCTCGACGGGCACCACAATCGGTCAGAAGGGATCAAAGGCTAATTCAGGCCATACCGGCCGAAAAGCTGGCTGGCGGAAATTCCCGCCATAAATTTTAGCTGAAAATGTATCGGTCTCGATCGAGCTCGATACTCGTTGGTTTTCGCTCAAAAGTACAATTTTTGATAGTGCAGAAAATAAGGAATTTAATGGTGTAATCAGATCAAAGATCGGACGGCTAGAACATAAATTTGAACTGGGCAGATTTATAATATCATATTCGGATCCGGATTTCAAACGACGAGAAATCAAAAATCTATTTCGGTTAACTACAAGATCCAAATGATCAAAGACTATTTATAAAAAGAAGATTTCTAATAAGACTATCCAGAAAGAGTAGATCTGGGATTTACATAAAATGAAAACGGAAAAAAATACCGAAAACTCACAACAGCAAAAATCGAAATTAGTAGAATTAAAGATAATCGAAATATAAGCATATTTAGAACTTGAAATTTCTAAATTCATCGGTCCGAATGACTAGAATCGGAGAAAGTACCTTCTCCGGGGAATTGGCGGCGGTCACGATGATTTTCCATCGTGATTATCCTTCGTGTCATCATTTCAATCATGTATTCATGATCTACGCGTTGACACCTTCAAAATGACTATTTCAGAATTAAAATAGGAAACTAGTGTCGTACATTCTCTGGAAGCTGCTCAGCGTTTCGATTTTGAAAATGAATGAAAAATGAAACCTTAAACTTCTATTTATAGAGGAAAAATAAATAGGATAATAACGAATAAAAGAAAGAGGATAATGATGGAAAAAGAATAGGATAATTAAGAATAAGATAATCTTTTGAAAAAGAAATTGGATAATGACGGATGTGCATTTTTTTATTAAATTTATTATTTTCCAACTTAAAGTTGTGCCAAGAGTTCATTTGAACTCGAAATTTGAAATTTCAAAGGTTGGCACGATTCTTGAAATATTTTCTATCAATCCGAGAAAAATATCATAACATATTTTTAAGGTAATTTTTGACCAAATTAGATTTAACAGATTTCCCTTGCTGCGATTTTTCTTTATTTGAGTCATTTAAGGACCCACCTTATTTTCTAACTTACCAGAGGGTAACATAAGTTGAATAAAATCTTCTAAAATATTTCGGGGTATTACATTGATTTTCATATCACTTTTACAGGTTTGGGCATATGAAGCTATACCGGGCCTTGGAAGAGAGGTAGCAAATGTTGTTGATCTCGTGGCATTGCCTTGTTGCTTGAAGTGGTTTTTTACAAGTTCAAATGTGGCAGATTTTCATGCATTTAAAATGATACGGTACTAAATTTAAATAATAAAAATATTAATTTTCTATTTTAATTTATTTTTTTTAATTTCATTATTTTATCAATTATTTTGTAGGGTGAATGTCAATAAATGCTACATGCGGGCCCGAATGAAGAGCAAAATGACTATTGGATGAGTATTTTGTACTCCGATGCACTTGGTATTGTTTACCCTATAACCGTAAACCCAGTGAAGGCACAATGCGCCGGTGATGATGTGGTTCATCGTGTTGTGAGGACAGCATCACAGGTGCTAGAGCGAAATATA
This sequence comes from Perilla frutescens, assembly GCA_026008535.1. Classification (NCBI taxonomy): domain Eukaryota; kingdom Viridiplantae; phylum Streptophyta; class Magnoliopsida; order Lamiales; family Lamiaceae; genus Perilla; species Perilla frutescens. The sequence goes on from BRKX01000012.1 coordinate 41,420,775, forward strand.
TCATGTCGCTCTTCAACTTCAATTTCAGCAAGTGCATCGAAACGCCAGCCTCAGAAAAAGCAGAAGCAGACTCCTCCACCAGAGCCAGAGCTGGAGACTGAGACTGTAATATCCCAGAAATTTCAGAATATCTTAAGGAGTTTTCTAAATTTATTTAGAAGACTAAATAAAATAATGGGAGCTAAAATAAAGTTAAAAAGATGTAAGTCACGACATTTTGTGTAGTTTATGTGAAAATTTATTATGAGATTTTGCATTTGCCGCCGGAAGATAGTCAATATTGGTCTTTTCTGAAATGTAACGACCTAAAGGAAACTGTTGGTGCTTTCAGAATTTTAATATGACTTCTACAGGACTCTCCAAATTGAAAATCGTAAAGGAAAAACCTGTGAATAGTAATTTATGCGTGCGTTCGTGATTCGAAAAATTTATGAAATCCTCCTCATTGATCCGAGACTTGTTCTATCAAGACTATCTTATGAAAAATGACCCAATGAATCCGTACGCGTTCATGGATTGCCAATCCGAGGTCAATCGAATGTCCGGGAGCAAATTGAAAATCATAAAGGAAAAACTTGTGAATAGTAATTTATGCGTGCGTTCGTGATTCGAAAAATTTATGAAATCCTCCTCATTGATCCGAGACTTGTTCTATGAAGCCTATCTTATGAAAAATGACCCAAGGAATCCGTACGCGTTCATGGATTGCCAATCCGAGGTCAATCGAACGCCCGGGAGCAAAATCTGTCAGTCGAAAAGAATAGTAAAAGTAATTTTTAAAAAGAGAATCTTTTCTCATTTCTCTTCAGATGACTTCCTCATCATCCAGATTCAGGTTGGTTCAATAGTATTCGAGCCAACAAGTCTTCCGGTATTTTTGGATTTTGTGTCTGAGGTCGTTTGGACCTCGACATCGAATAAAATAACTTTTAATCAAGTCCGAAATCGCTTTATCAGTATTTTATACCCGGAGTGGCTTACCATGGAAGCTAAAGTTTTCCCTATAAATAGGGGAGGGGGGCTTCACTTCTCATTGCTCATTTCCCTTCTCTTCTCTCTTTCTCTCTCATTCGTGTTGACGAATGAGAGAAACCCGGGCCTGCGTCGAGTAAATCGTGTATGTGGGCCCAGGTTAAGTTTTGTTAGGGGTGCTGCTACGAGAGCAGCTACCGAGCGCTGGAAGTCTGTCGGAGAGGCGCCGCCGCTGCCATGGATGGTCAGAAATCACAGTCGCCATGCCGCCGTCGCGCCGCCGCTTCGGACGTCTCGTTTAGGTCCATTTCTTATCCTTTATAGTTGAAATTTTAATATGTTGTGTGTTTGAAATAGTACTTTATTTCGTATGTTGAGTGTGTCATCGTCCGGTGGCTGAAAACAGGCGAAAACGCCGGAAAACGTGAAAAATAAATGGGCGTCGATCAGATCACGTTTTTTCCCCATTTCGCCCATTTCAGATCGTCAAATCAAAAAAGTTTCTTCTGTAAAGTTGCTCGAAATTTTTTTTTTATATAGCTCCCAAGTTTCGTAATTTTCCGATAAGTTTTGATTAAAGTCGATTATTTTAATTAGGCGGTTATTTTTATAACTAGAGCATGAGAGTTTAGAAAATTCTGAAAATTGTATAGTTTAATAAAGATATATATGGTGTCATGCCTGATTATTTTCATAATTTTTGGACAAATAAAAAGTGCAATCGAGGTTAGCTGTGAAAAAATTGAGTAAAATGATAAGTTACGGAAAAAGTGACCTCTATCAAATGTTTTGGCCCCATTAAATTAGAAATTATATTTTAGAATTTATTTCCTTCTGTGTTGAAGTTGTACGAGTTCTAGAGTCGCGCATTCTTAATTAAAATATAATTAAAGTGAATATAAGCTCCAATTAAATTAAAGTTGAGTTCTAAAAATTAGAGCAGCAGTCCTAAAATAAGGTTTGACCTTGTAGGACCTGTTGAGCCAGTCAGAGAAGCTGACGGATGTATCGAGAAGTTTGATCACCTGAGTTGATCTAATCGAAGTGAGTTTATTTGCAAAACCTATCTGTATTTGAATTATTAACTCATAAATGTGATAGTCATAGTTAGAATATCCAAATAAAATATTTGAGGAATTATCTGCTCAGGTCTCTGCTAAAGTGATTATTATACTATTGTATAATTAATGAAAACATAGTATTATACTATTGTATAATTATTGAGAATATAGATTATGTTTTGCTATAATTACTGAGAACATAGATTATGCTTTATCATAATTATTGAGAATATAGATTATGATTTATCACAATAAATGAATATAGATTATGCTTCGACATAATTAAATAGAATAGATTATGCCTTGTCATAAATAAAGTCTATGGGTTAAAAGTTAAGGTGTAGAGTTTAAAGTTCATAGTATATAGATTAATGTTAGAGTTTATATTTAAAGTTTAAAAGTCATAGTTTAAAGTTACAGTAATTTAAATGTTTATTGTGTATTGATTATACTTGTGTATAATGAGTTATAATTTTTAGCTTGTCCTTCTAATATTCAAGTCGAGTTATAAAATTATTTTCGTTTAAGGAATATGAAGCATAATTGAACTAAGTTGGATAGAGGAATTAAGGGTTAGCATAGTTGCTATATTAAGAGGATGACAAAGTGTTTTTATGCTTATGTCATATTATGCGCTTTATAAGAGAAAATAGAGCAAATGATAGGTAGGAAATGTGATTTCTTGCAGTTGTGATATTAATCACTAAAGGTGTCACTGTGAGGTAACCCTGCACATACACGTGATCTGGGCATTACTATAGGAGTCAATGCTAGGTAATCCCTGGTATACTCAAGGTCAATGCTAGGTGATCCCTGGTACACTCTTCTCGGATTAGCGAGGTAACCCCTCCCTTTTCCTATCAGCGACATGTCATAGAGTGCAGTAGATGACAAAATGAGCTACAGGGTACCAAAGAGAAGTAAAGGTTTGCAGAAATGGAAAGGGCTTTGGCGTTTTGCTTTCCATTATCTGTATTTGTATTTTGGATATTCTGTTACAGTTTTTATTAAAGAATGTGTTAAAAATTTAACCCACTGAGTGCTTTAGTACTCACGCCCAAAATCTTTTCAAAATGTTTTTCACAAGTTGAGATGCTGGAGGTGATGGCTCGATATACTATTGTGGGTTGACCATGCCCCACCGGCGTTGGGTCACTCCGCCGGCACGGGGGCATGTGGTTTGAGCCCCACCGACATTGGGTTGCTCCGCCGACGCTAGGTATCTCGTTCCCAAGTCTATTTTCAAAGATTTTGGATTTTTAAAATCCATCCAATCATTAATTCTCGTGTTTATAGAATTATTAAAGTCGTGCAATCTGTAATAAGATCTTAGTAAAAGAGAATAAGGGTTTAATCTCGATTTAAGTTTCCATTAGAACTTAGGATCTTCGAATAGATTGCTAAAGTCGATAATCGACTTTTGTAGGAAAAGGCGAACCCCGAGGGAACCCGGGAAAGGAATTGCATTTTGTTGCTTTGTCCTCCGCTTCGTGATCGAGGTGGGTAATTCTATACTCATCTATCGTTTGAGCTAATAAGCTCTAGAAGCATGATAGGGCAAGATGAAATATCCAATTAAATATTTTGCTCTGCCTAATTAATCGCTGTACAAAGGAAGGAAGGAAGTTATGTTTATAAGGATTGATATTTGAGCTCCAAAAGTATGTTATATTGTGAATGTTTTAGCATGAGTTAATTGTGATATGATTTATCATTGTGAGAAGTACATGTATATGTGATCATGATCTTAAGTTGATTGTAAGGAAGTTTACATAGATGAGTATTGCCTTCTAGGCTAGTAATAGTTAAGTTAAGAAAGAAAGGATTGTATCATTTGATTAAGCAGGATTAGTCCTAGATGTTATGCTTTATGCTTGATTATGCTAGCAAAGTTAAGGAATGAAGGATTGTATCATTTGATAACAGGATTATGAGCTCAAAGGTTTGTGATTTTATATCACCAAGATGTGATCTTTGATCACTAAGGGAATCACTGCTGGGTAACCCCCTCACATACTCGAGTCACTGCTGGGTATCCCCCTCGCATACTCAGGAGGATATTTGAGGTAACCCCTCTCTTATCCTTCTTCATTAATCTTTCGCTTCAATCATTAATCTCTTTAATTAACACCCCATCCCCATTAATTAATCCCACTCTCAGGACCGAGCTGTTCTAGATTGAGTACTAAGTTGTAACCCCCTCGTAGCCACCACTTCTTTATCATACGACCCAACATCTGAATCTACCATAGCCATATTTGAAATAACCACAGTCTCTTCAGGCAAAGATTGAATCTTAGCCAGCACTGAAGGTGCAGACATTGTGTCACGGGATGGGACTTTCTCATTCTCTGACGCATGCCCACTTTTTCCCTTTCTTGGGGCTTTCCGGACAACTACTAGTTTGGCCCTGCCATCGGGCTCATCAGGGGAGTGGTATCAGCTATCAGCACCCAATCAGTGTGTTCCCACCTTGTGCTCAATGCCCTCGTCGAATCTTATGTAGGCGCCTAGCATATTGTTCGTCAATATCATATCAGAGTACGCTCGCATACGCTCCCGTGCGCCACAGCCGCACATCCTCGGCAATCCCCGCTAATCTCAGCTGAGGACGGATTGTGCGTGATAATGCAAGGTGCGACCTGTGACATCCTCTCCCATTGGATTTGTGGCCGTTCTCGAACACAGCGTGCACTCGCCTAAGGACTTACACTCATTGCCTTACATACTGAGGCACCTGTTTACTTATCCATCCTCCGCAAGGCTACGCAGGTCCTCCACCTGAGTGCCCGGATCGCCACTTGCGGGGCACCCGTGGTGGTTATACAAGTCCTCCTCATGAGTGCTTAGATCACCAACCACGGGGGGATCTTAGGAGGATCATTGCCCAGGAACCGATCGGCAAGTAGCACCCGCAATGCCCATACACAATGGGTCTACGAGCCGGCCCACTCTGATACCAAATGTCATAGGATGGGAGTTTCTCATTCTCCGACGCATGCCCACTTTTCTCATTTTTGGGGCTTTCTAGATAACTACTGGTTTCGCCCTACCATCGGGCTCATCAGGGGAGCGGCATCAGCACCCAACCAGTGTGTTCCCACTTTGTGCTCAATGCCCTCCTCGAATCTTATGTAGGCACCCAGCATATTATCCGTCAATATCATATCAGAGTACGCTCACATGCGCTTCCGTGCGCCACAGCCGTACATCCTCGGCAATCCCCGCCAATCTCGGCTAAGGATGGATTGTGCGTGATAATGCAAGGTACGATCTATGACACATTGTCACAACAAATATGGGATTCTGAGGGGGTGTTGAGAAAAAAGTCTTAGCAACCCAAGCATTCGTAGATTGATGAGTAGCACGATGTCTTTCCACACCAGAACTGACCTCCATAGCCTCCTTGGAGGAAGCAGTGGCACCAGACATATCAATCTTAGGCATAGCAGACTTGGCTACTCAACAATTCGAAGCAACAAGCCCAATCTGTCCACAGGCCACACAGAGCTGAGGAAGGTTCTCATATGAGATATCCACAAAGAAAGATGCCTCTCTGCTATCAATCATCACCGAGTACTATAGCTGCAGAGCTATATCAATTTCAATTAAAACCCGAGCAAAATGCCCGACTTCCCTAACTGCAGTACTACCATCAATCTTTAAAGGCAATCCAATAGCCTTTGCAATGCCAGTAATAACATGATGGTGCTAATATTTATATGGCAGATTGAAAAAATGTACCCAAACCGGAACCAACGAGCTCCGGCTTTTGTAAGGTGTAAAATTGGGAACCCATTTATGAATTCGGAGAACACTGCGTGACAAATGCCAAATCAATGAACATTTAACCTTCAATTGATCAACCTCTGACGTGAATTGCAGAGTGAAAAAACCTTTACCAATTGGCACTAGTCTCCAAGGTGCCAAAAGAACCCAGATTTTGGAAAGCTCTCGCTGCAAATCTTTAACCTGCAATGGAGTGTCTCCCTTAGACAGTAAGATACAACCAATGAGAGAGAATTGAAACTTAAGAAACTGTGAGGCATATAACTCATCTGGAATCGAAACATAGAAGAAATCTCATTTACGTATAGGTTGAATTGAGTTTCGCAAATAAATGAAAACATCAGTGAGTTTCGAGCCTAAAACTGTAACTTTAGCATACGAAGATGTCGGGACATCAGGAGACATTATCGACAACACTCCATGAAGAGACGAAGGCGGGATAAAGGCGGCGCACGAGCTAGGGCTCACGGGAACTGGCGGAACCCTAGAACCACCTGCCGTCAAAGGAGTAAAATCGGAACCAACCAAATATAAGGAGAGAACATCGACAACCTAAGGCATAGCCGTCAGCAAGAGCGATTGTCCATTTTATAACAGCAGACAACGAAAGCCATTGAAAAAAGAGAAGACAACGAAATTTTTTTGAAAGAGAGATAACAGAGAAAAATCACCCATTGGAATCCTTTTTTTGGAAGCCTAATTTTCTAAATCTCTTAAAAAATAATCATAGAAAAAAGATGAGGAAAAGAAGGGAAATCAGAAAATGTGATTGCATATGCAAATGGAGGTCATCGGAAAAATTCCAGCGATGACGGGCGGCAGTGATAGCTCAGACGATAGCAAGGAGGGGGAGAGATGAGAGAGAGGAAAGGAAGGAGTGGGGGCAGACCTAGTTGAGCCTCTTTTCCAAATGACCTAAAATGAAAATAAGGGGTATATCTTCTCCTCAAATTAACCCTAATTGAAATTTAATTTAAAAATTATATCATATATTGGTTAATGGAATTCCTATATTAGTAAAACCAAGTTCTACGGATTTGTATAAACATATATTCAAATTAAGTAGATAACTAAATTAAACATTGTTTCAAACATATATATATTCAAATGTTTAGTAGAGATAAACATGATTTTGAACATGTTAAACTAACTACTCAGAACTAATTTTACCTAGTAAAGCTTACAATTAGCATATTAATGTTGATCTTCAATTATTAATACCTCAAATAGTTAGAAGTCTCATCTAATCAACACGAGATAAGAGCTCTCTCCTTGTGACAAAACCAACTGCCAACAAAATCACAAAAATTAATTATGAACACGTGCACATCCACATCACACATAAACACACACACATAATACAACAACACATGTAGAGAGACAGAGAAAGAGAGATAGAGTGAGATACCTGCAGCTATTGTGGCTCGTCGCTAGAGAATTAGCGTCGCTGCAGCGGTGGTTCACCGGGAAGGGGCCGTAGACAAACATTAATCCCGAGAGAGAGCTACATACACACACACAGCCACCAAGCTGGTGCAAAACACACACACACACACACACACTCGTAGCCACAAGGCTGCACAACTCACACACACACACACACACACACTCGCAGCCACCAGGCTACACACACTCGCAGCCACCAAGCTACCACACACACACACACGAGCAGCCACTAGGATGCAACACACACACACACACACACACACACACTGCAGATAGAGAGAGGGGGGGAGTGCGTGATACCTGCTGTTGCTGAAGTCTCACCAGAGACTGCTGCAATTGGTGGGGCGGTGGAGAGAGAGACCGAGAGAGAGCGAGCGTGAGGGAGAGAGTGAGCGTGAGACAGAAAGAGGCGATGGAGTTGGGTGGCAGGCTAGGCAGGTGATGGAGAGAGGCAGATGAGGCAGCGGTGGCGCGGTAGGCGGTGTAGAGAGACTGAGGGAGAGAGGGCGATGGAGATAGAACGCGATGGAGAGAGAAGCGACGAGAGAGGGAGAGAGAAAGAAAGAGACAACAGAGATGCAGTGGAGGAATCAGTGGCGGAGGAGGTCAGCGTCGGGGGTGGCTAGGGCAAATTAATTTGGGAGGAAAATGAAAAAGAAAGCCCGTGCTTCTATTTTTATTTTGATATTTAACGACGGACTTAAACGATGGACAGGTCCATCGTTAAAATTTAATTGAAATTTTAACGACGAAACATATCCATCGTTATATTTTTTCCATATTATTTAATATAAATAAAATTATAACGACGGAATCAATCCGTCATTAAAGAATTTCTGAATTGTTAAATTTAATTAAAATATTCTAACGACGGAATTAATCCGTCGTTAACAATTTTCAGAATTATTAAATTCAATTCAAAAATTCTAATGACGAAATACACCTATCGTTTAAATTATTATGATTTATTTAAATAAAAATAATAATTTTAACAATGGATATGGTCCGTCGTTAAATGTGCCGACGGAAAGCCGTCTCTAGTCCGTCGTCAAGTTTACCCGGGAACCATTCCCGCCATTGTTTGTGCCTATGATGGTTAGCGATGGAATACCCATCGCTAAGTAGTCGCTATTAACCACTGATATTTTTCCGTTTGTAGTTTTCGTCGACACATCGTAATTTTTTGTAGTCTTAGATGAAATTTATAAGGATAATTCATTATACACACATTCAAAATGAATATAATTTCTATACATAACACATTGAATGATAAAACACAATGACTGCTACAACATAGTAATAATTGATGAATTTGCCGCATTACACAAAAAAAGTAAAAAAAAAACTACAATTGCTCTTTTTAATTCGCGTGAAAAAAAAAATCGGTCCAAAGTTCATAAATTTTAAGGTGATATGGTGTCCACGTAGATGTACACATAAAAGTTTCCGACTGTCATGTCAGATTCAATTGACCAAAATTTAAAAATCATATGAAAAACCAAACATGAGCTAAGTTCATGTTATTAAAAGTACGTTTTTTAAAATATGTGAAAAATAAAAAACACACCAAAATTTGTTAATTAACCCTAATTAAGATTAATAAATTAACTAAACGTTTATTATGATGATATTCTTTTACGAGAAGTTAAAATATTATAGCTAAATTAGTAAAAGAATACGAATTTTAAAATTTCCTTTTTTATTCGTGAGACTACATGGTCTTATTGAATTAATGGCATTAATTAAAGTTGTTCTTTTTTTTTACTCACACACCCGACCTAGTGGTCTTGAGAAGATTCAAATTCATGACTTTTGATCTCCAAGAAATCTCACTCCACCACTAGGTCATCCCCACCGGAAGAAGACATTAATTAATGTTAAAAAAGCCAATTTTGACATTCAGATATGATGGGAACGATAATCGTCCTATTTAGTCATATCCAAGGATAAACATATCGCTATCGCACCATATATCGCAACTTCAATTTTACGGATATATCGCCGGATATATCGATATCGCAGAAAATTGAAAAAAATTACAGAAACTATATTAAAATCATGGAAATTTAGCAAGAAATTTTAGGAACTATTATAACATATTATTATGCACATATTCTACTCAAAATTTTGATAAAATTGAATTTTGAAAGCAAACATATGAATAATACATTATATATATATATATATATATATATTGTCTGAGATAATACATTTGACAAAATAATACATAATACAATATAAAATAACTAAATAAACATTATAAAGTACAATTAATACCAAAATGAAGATCTATGAGGTTCAAATATAGTAGATGGAATGTCATCTTGTTCTAAATAATATTGGTACTAACTCATCACATATATTAGAGTAATTTTGGAATAATATTGGTACTAACTCATCACATTAGAGTAATTCTGGATATAATTATGCATATGCACTTTGATATATTTCTTAATTTTTTCCAATAGCTTCATCAAGGATTGGATAATGTCCATTGACTTTGTTGATGCACATTTTGACTTCTATACACATTTTGATAATATTCGTACAACCAAATCTCTAACTGATGACCATACATTACCCACCACTCAATTATCATTACCAAACACCAATAAATATACAATGCATATTTATTCATTGAAGACTTGATTATAAATTATTTAAATAAATAATTTTTAAAAATATTAAGTAAAAGATTTACATGGGACCATAGTAGATTGAGAAGCAATTGCAGCACGATTAGCAACTCCTTTTCTCTCTTCACGAAAAAATAAAATTGGTGCATCTCACTTTTGTTTCTAAGACATCCGTTAGTTTCCCGAGCTTCTTTTTTTTAATAATTTTTTACAGTGTGAGTGTCTTTGTAAAGCAAAGAATATTGCAACTCAAATAATTATGTTAAAGACCTAAAAAAGACCACAAAAATATATAGTATTAAATAAAAATTAAAATATATTATAGAAATATAAAAAAAATCACAATATATTGCGATATATTGTGATATTTCGCCGATACCTGGGAAAAAAGATATTCTCCCCCATATCCGTATCGCAATATCAAAATTCGCGATATATCCGTGATATTTCACGATATTTCAATCCTTGGTCATATCCATCCTCTATTATAAATTGCCGATATTTTTTTCTTATGTCAAAATTATAGATATTCTTTCATCTATTTATAACTATACTATTTTGATAAATAAATTATTTTATGATTACATTTCTATAATTAACGTTTCACTGATTAGTTTAAACTATTTTCCTTATAATTAACTTTCTATAATTAACAAAATAGTACCATAATTCAAACCAATAAATTAATTAAAGGTTCATATATACCTAAAATCGAGATATTTTAAAAAAAATTCAAAAATTGGATATTAAAGTATACTTTCCCATAAAAAAATCGTAAACATAAAAAAACCAAATTGCAGACAACGCAGGGGGTTTAGGGGGAGCCAACTCTGCCACATGCACATATATGTGCAATTTTGACAGGATATTTGTTTTTAAAGTAAATTTCTATGGATGATTTTTATTTATAATTTTAGCTCTATGATTTTCCGCAGATGATTTTTATATAAAATTTTGTTCTTGCGATTTTAGTTTAATATATGTACTTATAACGTCTTCTTCCAAGTATATTGTAACTTGTAAAGGGTGGTGATTTCTTGAGAGGGGGCAAATTTGGCAAATAATTTGTTAACAGTGGTATAGAAAAGAAGAAAAATGTTTCCAACAATTATATCAGAAAGAAATTTCCAACCAATTACTCAATGGGCATTGAGACATTGACACTGACACATCGATCGCCCCCTAGTCTTCGTGTATCTGTACTTGGGGTGGGACCGGAGTCAAGTTTGGCAATACTTAATAATTAAGACCTATGTTACTCGGACTCGGGTACGGGTGTCCGATACGGGTACATATCTAGGAATTCAACTTCTTAACCTCTAAAATTTAGGATACGTGGATACGGTTAAAAAGGGTCGAAAAATTAGACACGGGTACGGGGACATGGCTACATTGTTATATTTTATAAGAAATATTTATACAATTGTATATTTATGTGTGTATTCTGTAATTACTTTACTGTGTAATTGATTGGAGTTGCAATACAATTAATGTCCCACAGTTTTGTAAAAAGCTCAGCTCACAATCAATTACTAAAATCCTAAATTAAATAATATCTTCTCTCTCATGGTCAAGAATCTGGACTCAAGATGCGCCACATCTTCTTTCTTTTTCATCTTCATTAACACCCGCTACCCTACTTCCATGATTCCGCCTCAGAAAAAAACCCAATAACTAAAACGGCCACACTCTGATGAAAACTTTCCATGTCGGAAATTTTTCCGAGGTTTGGACACATATCCCATGTCGTGTCCCGTGTCGTATCGTGTCGACATGGGTGCGTCACCCAAAATGGAGAGTCCGAGTAACATAGATTAAGACATGGTGGCACCAACATTAATTTTATCAAATAAATTGGTTTTTGTTGAAATATTAATTCAGCATGATAATTTGCATGCATGCAAATATCTCACTTTGTTTGCTTGTTGTTGTGTTGCCACATTCAACACAGGAAATATCACATGCATTTGGTCGAGTGGATTGTAAGATAGCATGGATGTGAAGCTAGCATGGTTAGGATGAAGCCGCCACGTATCATCGCCACATGGCATTGGATCTTGGACCACAACTCACTAGTTAATAGCCGTCAGATTAGTTACATGTTGTGTAGTCGTGGATTTTTTCTTGTGTGCTCATCACGATGTTCTAGTTGTATAAAAGACTGAAATCCCTTCATTTGTAAAGTAATTTTTTGAAAATAAAAATTAGAAAATATTTTGTTCATCAACTCTGTATGAAACTCTCGATATTTTACTGATTTTTACATGGTATCTAGAGCCGGCTTGTAGCAGATTTCATATACAACTTTGTGAGGATCGTTCACGATAATCAATCGAATATTTTGAAGGAATGACAAAGAAGAATCAGACATTCTCTTAGAGGAATGCTAGAGACGAGGAGCTTGGTTTTTACCACCATGGAAATCCACCCGCGCATGTTGGATTGAGCGGCACAAAAGATGAAAATTGTGATAATTCGCACACAGATGCGAATCCTTCACCGCAACAAAGCACGAGATTTCATGGAGGAAGTCAAGAAGTGTTGTAGCTTGGTAACACACGGAATGAGGTTAGTAATAACCGCGCTCTTGCTAATGATGAGTTATATATATATATATCCAAGTGAAAATACTGGCATGATGCTTACTACAGATCTGTTTGATGGATCCAATTTCCATAACTGGACTAGATCTATTAAGAGAGGTTTGATTTCAAGGAATAAATTGAGCTTAGTCGATGGAAGTTTGCGGAAACCACCTATAGGATCAGTAGTCTATATGAAATGATTACGAGTGGATTATCTTATCTACAATTGGATAAGTAACTCTATGGTTAAGGAAATATCGAGAGGCTTTCAAAATGTAGAGACCTCCAAGGATCTATGGGATGAGTTGCATAGACGATTTGGGAAGAAAAATGATCTTGGAGTTTACAAGCTTAGAAGAGAGATTGAAACATACTCACAGAACAATCAATCAGTGATGTTATATTTCAATAACCTTAGTAACTTGTGGGATGAGTTATCACTGTTAAAAACATCTAGGCTGTGTGTTTGTGAAGCTTTGGAAGATAGTAACAAAGATATGAAGGAAGAGCATATGATGGGCTTCCTAATGGGGTTAAATGACTGTTTTGAATCCATTAGGTAACAAATTCTTATCCTAAACCCTTTACCAACCGTAAGCCAGACATATGCCATGGTCTTGCAGGTTGAGGAGCAAATTAGCATTCTACACACTTTGCAAACACACTAGATCAAAGTGCTATGTACAACTCACAGCAGAAGACTTACAAACGGGATTTCTATAAAAAAAAGATTAACAAAGGAGGAGAAAGCTAGATTAAGATGTGATCACTATGGAGGGGTTGGACAGTTGAAGACAGACTGTTTTAAGATCATAGAGGTGCCAGATTGGTACCGAAAAATCAAGGCAGAAAAAGGACAGGGAGAGCACATTGCTCTCTTAAACAAGCATCTGATGACAGGGTGGATCAAGACTCCCCTAGGCAGGGATTGAAGAATGAAATGGAAGCAAACAATGTCTCAGATGTGAGTAAACTAGTCCAATCTGAGATTACCAAACAAATGGCCATATATTTTAAGCAAGGAATGAAGGTTGATAATGGCATGAATGCTTCTAACTTGGCTGAGGTAGATACAGGAAAAAGAAACGTTGATTATTCAGGTCACTATGTGTTTGGGATGAATCCTGGTATAAAAGGGAATAAGTGGATTGTGGATTCGGGTGCAAGCAGCCATATATGCTGTCAGATAAGTTTGATGACAAATTTGAAGAGGCTTTATCAACCTATTCAGATATATTTTCCAGATGGCAGTGTGGTTTAGGTCTTCTTGATAGGCACAGCTAGGTTGAACAAAGAGATCACTCTTGAGAATGTGTTATTTGCTCCCGCATTTATACATAATCTTTTGTCAGTAGGACAACTCCCCAAGGACATAGATGGGAAGGTTGAATTTTTAACATCTCATTGCTTAATACAAGGGAAGAAATCAGACCAGACACTTGGTATTTGTAGCCTAAGGGGCTCCCTATATGTGTTTCCTACTAAGTATCAGCAAATTTCTTCAGCAAATCCTGTGCAGAATTCACCAGGTTTACAAGATTTGCACTGCATATTGGGACACCCAGGAATTACTAAGCATTTAAACATGCACTACAAGAGATACAGAACTAAAGGTTATGATATGTTGCATGATTGTAAAGTCTGTTTTCAATCCAAGCAACAGAGAGATCATTTTCCTACTCTACATAAGAGGAGTGATTCTCTTTTTGCTCTCATACATATGGATGTATGGGAGCCTTGCAAGGAAAAGAATATGTCTGGAACACCATATTTCCTCACTATTGTTGAAGATCATCCAAGGTCTACATGGACCTTTCTATTCAAATCCAAGGCTCAGGTCTGGAATATAGTTAGAAGCTATATATTAATGGTACACACTCAATTTAAAGCTAAAATTCAAAGTGTTCGGACTGATAATGGCACTGAGTTTGTTAATGCACAGATGACAGCATTATTTGTAGAGTATGGAATATCACATCAGAAATCCTGTCTCTACACACCACAACAAAACGGTGTGGTGGAGAGAAAACATAAGCACCTTCTACAGATATCAAGGGCTTTAATGTTTCAAAGTGCTTTACCTTCTAAATTCTGGAGTTTTTCTGTTCTGTATGCAACATGGTTAATTAATAGATTGCCTACTGCTATTCTAAGCTGGGAATCACCTTTCCAAGTATTATTTGGTAAAGAACCATCTCTGCATAATGTACCTCATTTTGGTCGTCTAGCTTACAAGGCTAATATAGGGTATGCTACTACCAAATTTTCTGCTAGAAGCCTGAAGTGTATTTTTTTAGGGATAGCCTCTCATAGTAAAGGTTATCTACTATATGACATTGGTTCTCAACAAGTCACTATAGGCAGAGATGTAAATTTTTTTCCATCTCAATTGCCTTTGGCACATGACCTTCTACCTGAGTCGCCTTTTACTTCTTTTGATCCCTTGCCTCCTCTTGCTTTTGAAGAACCTTTAAATTTCTCTCTAAGAAATGTATTCCTTGATCATTCAGATACTTCTAATCCTGACATTTCATCTTCTGAGCATCACTCTACAGGCAACTCTCCTACTGTGATTTCTCAACCTTCTCCTAACTCTCCTGCTTCTGAACATATTCCACTCAGGAGAAGCTCCAGAGTTTGCCAAGCTCCATCTTACCTGCAAGATTATGTGTGCTCTACATCTTCACAGTCATCATATACTCCACCAACCTTTCCTTATTATATTCATAAGAATTTCTCACCTGGATATA
This sequence comes from Perilla frutescens, assembly GCA_026008535.1. Classification (NCBI taxonomy): domain Eukaryota; kingdom Viridiplantae; phylum Streptophyta; class Magnoliopsida; order Lamiales; family Lamiaceae; genus Perilla; species Perilla frutescens. The sequence continues at coordinate 41,436,014 of BRKX01000012.1, forward strand.
GTGCTTTTCTTTCTCATGTCCAATCACTCAAGGAGGCCCAATCTTACAAGGAAGCCTCACAGTCTACAGACTGGGTTGAGGCCATGAACAAGGAATTGCAGGCACTGGAGGATAATCAAAAATGGGATGTTGTTCCATTGCCACCTGGGAAGAATATCATTGGTTGCAAGTGGGTTTATAAAATCAAGCTCACCTCTGATGGTCAAGTTGAGAGATTTAAAGCTAGGCTTGTAGCCAAAGGTTACAACCAAGAGTTTGGCATACATTACACAGAAGTTTTTCCCCTGTAGCTAAACTTATTACAGTTAGACTTCTATTTGCTCTTGCTTCGCAATTTTCATGGCACATTCACCAAGTTGATATGAATAATGCATTTTTGCATGGTTATCTCACAGATGAAATATATATGCAGCCTCCTCCAGGTTATGTTCATGCTGGTGTTGGGAAAGTTTGCAAGTTAAAAAAGAGTCTATATGGTTTGAATCAAACCTCTAAGGAGTGGAATCTTGAATTTAGCAAGCTCCTTCTTCATCTGGGATTTGAGAAATCTGCCAATGATCATTGTTTGTTCCTACGAGGTACTAGTTCTTCTTTTCTTGCTCTCCTGGTATACGTCGATGACATTCTACTTCTTAGTCCTTATATTGCTCTCATTCATGATCTCAAACACTCTCTGCACTCTGCCTTCACAATCAAGGACCTTGGTGAGGCCAAATATTTTCTTGGCATGGAGATTGGTAAATCTTCATCCGGTCTTTACTTATGTAAGAGAAAATACACCCTAGATCTTATTGCTTCCACTGGATTAATTTGGTGTAAACCGGCTGCCACTCCTCTTCCTCCAGGCCTTTCCCTTTCCCAGCACGGGGGGAGTCATTTTCCAAACCGGATTCCTATAGACAACTAATTGGCAAACTTCTCTATCTCAATTTGACACTTTCGGATATCTCTTTTGCCATTCAACAACTCAGTCATTTTGTCAATAAGCCTCAAAAACATCACTGGGATGCTACTTTACACGTTGTATGATACCTAAAATGGAGTACATCCCTTGGTCTACACTATTCTCCTTCCTCTACCTTTGATTTACGTTCATACTACGACGCCGATTGGGGTACTGGCACAGATACACATAAGTCTTTGAATGGCTATTGTATCTTTCTGGGGGATTGTCTCATCTCTTGGAAATGCAAGAAGCAGTCGACTGTATCTCTATCTTCGGCGGAAGCTGAATATCGTAGCTTAAGCTACACCGTGTGAGAAATACTTTGGTTTTCTTATTTGCTACATGATTTCAATGTCCCTATATCGCTCCATATTACCATTTTTTGTGATAATAACGCCGCCATACAAATAACCAAGAACCAAGTATTTCATGAGCGCTCCAAACACCTCGATTTAGATTGTCACTTTGCCCCGTTACACTTCAAGAAGGGTTTCATAGCTCTAGTTCATATATCTACTCAAATGCAGCTAGCCGACTTGATTACCAAGTCACTTCCTCGACCACAGTTTATCTTGCTTCTTTCCAAGCTCTCTCTCGATGACATTCACCAAGATTGAGCCTGCGGGGGGTGTTGAAATATTAATTATGCATGATAATTTGCATGCATGCAAATATCTCACTTTGTTTGTTTGTTGTTGTGTTGCCACATTCAACATAGGAAATATCACATGCATTGGGTCGAGTGGATTGTAAGATAGCATGGATGTGAAGCTAGCATGGTGAGGAGGAAGTCGCCACGTGTCATCACCACATGGCATTAGATCTTAACCACAGCTCACTAGTTATTAGCCGTCAGATTAGTTACATGTTGTGTAGCCGTAGATTTTTTCCTTGCGTGCTCATCACGCTATTCTAGTTGTATAAAAAACTGAAATCCCTTCATTTGTAAACTGATTTTCTGAAAATAAAAATTAGAAAATATTTTGTTCATCAACTATTCAACTCTGTATGAAACTCTCGATATTTTACTGATTTTTACAGTTTTAATGTCCCATAGTATTTTGGAAATTGTAATTCCAATCGTATATGATTCCAAATAGTATTTTTATAAACGAATTATTGAAAAATTACTTAAATCTCTCATCAAAGGTGTTTTTTGGGGCCTGAAAATTAAAATGGCATGCCAATTCTTTTGTGATGTGGAACTTTTATACGAAAAATTACTTAAATCTATCATCAAATATATTTTTTGGGACCTGAAAATTAAAATGGCATGCCAATTCTTTTGTGATGTGGAACTTTTGTAAAAAAAGAACTGACTCATTTTTTAAATTAAACAAACACCTTTCGTTTTCTCTCTAGCAATTAAAAGAAAAATGGATCAACAAGAATTGACGTGGGAATAAGAGTCTAACTGTTGGGGTTTTTTCGAATTAAACCACAGCAGGATCATTTGGTTGTTCATTAATCCGTGTTCATGCAAATCATAATTTTATGTAACATGCATGTTTATCACAGTCTAATCAAAAAGCATGCAAAGCAGATTCGAATCTAATAAAGCAGAAGACATAGAAATGAATCTACTTACAAATCGATAGACGGTCTGTGGACAAGATTAAAGATCTAATCTTGCTGTTGAATGAACTGTAGTTGGCGCCACCTAGCACTCAAAATTTCGACCACCACTGTATTCCACTCCAAGATCTTCTATTGTATTCCCGGACTGTATCTAGATTCAGAGTGGGCTGAAATCTACTAGATAGAATTGTGAAATCTGTGGATAACTTTGAGAGACTAAGAGGGGCTGATTTCCTATGAATAACATCCTCAAATTTCGTGCCCCCCTCCCCTTATATATAGGGAGGGGCGAAATTTCATGTTCCAGCCCTAATGGGCTTGGGCCTCTATCTCAAGTTCAATATCCAGTCCACTATCAGTCAATTGGGCTACAACAGGGATCTAGAAGAATATTAAATTGGTCCACTAATTTATTTAATATCCAATATCCAATAAACCTAGGATATAATTAAATAAATTAAGTTTTACTTTTATTCCACTAAAGAAGTAAAAGTGACCTACCAATTTAATACATATTTACGAATATGCTTTCTCCTTTAGTCCAGCCATTCCCCGTGTTTAAGATATAATGTTCATTAATTAATTATGTAAGCCTCTGACAGCTATAATTAATTAACATCTAAAACCTTGAGTAGTACCACACAAGCTTTATTCATGTACGGAATAAATTCCACCTGCAGGGTTTCAACATGAACTTGTGCTTCCTCAAGAGAACATCATCAACCTGACGCACCAGGACACAGTGCTCATGCATACTGCTCGAGACATCATGTATACATTGTTATTACCCAAGATATCGAATTCGATCTACGAAAAAATCTCACCCATTGATAAATCAAAGTAATAAACAACGCACACATATGCTCGCCAATATCACATGAGTTCAGAACCCGAACTCTATGGATCTTTATTCTCTCAGTAACTGGGTCAGAGACAGAGAATAGTATCCTATCGTGATCCTCCTCAATACACTAACCAGTGTACTAGAATAATCAGTTAGCCAAGATAAACTAACTTATCAGATCATTCTACGGTGTACCGATGGTATGTTCAGGACCATCTAAGCCGTGAGCTCTTTAATACATTACAAGGTTCTAATGATATGATCTTTACCGTGTGACTCCCCACACCATATCATCTACAATGTAAGTATATGGAACAATGCATAGAACAATTATAGAACATAATCTAAATGCAAACAGTGACTGCAATAACTTTCATTTCATATCATCATATCATCAGAAAAGTATACAAAGACAGGTCTTCCAGTATACAAAACTAATAATCTCCCACTTATACTTGAAGCATGTCTTTCAAGCATAATAACTAACTGGCAAACTCTCCAATCTAAAACTATCAACTCAAACTGCGCTACCGGGTCTGCATCTCACTCCCATTTTCTCCACGTGACCATCAAAGGTCTTAGCCGCCAGGCTCTTCGTGAATGGATCAGCCAGGTTGTCCTCAGATGCAATCTTGACCACTGCAATAACTTTCATTTCATATCATCATATCATCAGAAAAGTATACAAAGACAGGTCTTCCAGTATACAAAACTAACACTAACTCCTTTTTAAAAAACCAATCCATTTCCCAAAAAAACTCTGATGTCATTTTTCCAGATGTCAGAAAAATAATCAGGGATAATTTTAAATAACTTTTTAATAGTTTGAGAATTAAAATATCATTTATCATAGTATGAGATAAAATTATAATTTAGATAATAGTATATGATATTAAAATCTGTTTACCCTAACAAATATGTCAAAAATATTAATTTTATTAAACAACTTTTGTAGTAAGTAATACCAGAGTAATAGGATTTTCAAAAAATTCGAATTTATCACTTGAAAATTATACTCTACGTCTACATTTTAGGATACTATCTCAACATCATTGAAATCATGTCACTGGTCACATAATATATTTTTTAAAGACAAAAACTGATGCGATCCTCGCCGGCAAGACGACGACGATAGCGTTGTTTTCCCAGGAGTATCAGGTTACACTAACAATTGGGGATGAAAATCCAAACCCTAGCCTCACAATGAAATTGAACCACGAACTGATTGAATCCGCGACCCTCGATCAATTGGAAACACAAACTCGGATTGTATGGATGACGTCACAAACGGGGATGTGAATCTGTTTGATAAGTCGTTTGAATCTCACGTTGTGTTGTGAAACTCGGATAATTCTCTCAGAGAGAAAAAAGTGAAAACTCACGTTTTAAAATTGATATCAAAGTTGTGTCAAAAATAAAGGTCTTACAAGCCTTATATAGTTGGTCCAAAACCTAGTTAAACTAGGAAATAAAACATAAGAATCGCGCAATTCCGGACACGCTCCAGATGGGCGCAACACTAGGTCAATCGCGCCTCCACTCACGCTGTAGGTCATGCCAGTCTCATTCCGTGTAGCGTCTGTGGCGCGATCGGCTTCACTCGCGCCTCAGGTCGTGCTGTAGGTCGCGCCAGTCTCGTTGCCCAAAGCATCAGTGGCGCGGCCGGGTTCACTCGCGCGTCCTCTCGTGCTGTAGCTCGCGTCAAATGGCGCGACCGGTTGCTCGCGTCCTGGCTCGTGCTGTACCTCATGCCAGTCTGTTCCGCAGCTCGAGATCACTGTCTTCCACTTGGGCTCGGGTTCTTCTCCTTCCATGGGTCGCTTATGTGACTCTTGGTTCCAGACCTCTCGCATGAATCCATTAAGGCTCTCCTTGAACCTCTTAACTCTTGCCCACATTACCGGTCCTTCTGGCACCTTGATTGGATCGGACATCTCCTCAGCTCGGGTCGTATCATCCCCCTCCTCTTGAAAAGGATTTGTCCTCAAATCCAGCTCGTCACCTACATCAAAAGGACTTAAATCAGCAACATTAAATGAGGAACTCACTTTATACTCACCTGGCAAGTCCAACTTGTATGCATTATCACTGATGCGCTCTACAACTTGGAATGGTCCATCTCCTCTAGGAAGTAACTTAGAACGCCTTTGAACTGGAAACCGTTCTTTACACATATGTATCCAAACCCATTCTCCGGGTTCGAACACCACCTTCCGTCGCCCCTTGTTGGCTTTATTGGCATACTGCTCGGTTCACCTCTCTATGTTCGCTCTAGCCTTCTCATGGATCTATTTAACAAAATCAGCTCTCTTTTTCCCTTCAAGGTTAGTATGTTCATGAACAGGCAAAGGAATCAAATCCAACGGAGTTAAAGGATTAATTCCATATGCAACTTCAAATGGTGAAAACTGAGATGCAGAATGCACAGACCTATTATATGCAAATTCAACATGCGGCAAACATTCTTCCCAAGTTTTGATGTTTTTTTTAATTAGAGCCCTTAACAAAGTGGATAAAGTCCTATTTACTATTTCCGTTTGACCGTCAGTCTGTGGGTGACAAGTAGTAGAAAAGAAAAGTTTAGTTCCTAACTTACACCACAAAGTCTTCCAGAAATAACTCAAGAACTTAGCATCCCTATCAGAAATAATAGTCTTAGGCATACCGTGTAGACGCACAACTTCCTTAAAAAATAAATCAGCAATGTAGGAAGCATCATTTGTTTTAGAACATGCTATAAAATGTGCCATCTTAGAAAATCTATCTACAACCACAAAAATAGAATCATGACCACGTTTACTCCTAGGCAATCCTAACACAAAATCCATAGATATATCTATCCAAGGTGTTGTAGAAATAGGCAAAGGCGTGTATAATCTATGTGGTTGGACTCTAGACTTGGCTTGTGTACATGTAACACACTTAGCACACATACGTTCCACGTCACGTTTCATATGAGGCCAGAAGAAATGCTCATTCAAAACAGCTAAAGTCTTAGCTACCCCAAAATGCCCCATTAAACCACCACTATGTGACTCCAACAATAAAAGCTCACGCATGGAACAATGAGGCACATATAACCTATTTTCTCTAAACAAAAATCCATCATGCCTATAAAACTTCTCATCTCCAGATTCTTCACATGCAACATATACAGCCTTAAAATCATCATCATCAATGTACATGTTCTTAATGCACTCAAAACCAAGCAACTTAGCATCTAAAGTAGTTAGTAAAGCGTACCTCCTCGATAGTGCGTCTGCTACTACATTCTCTTTCCCTTGCTTATACTTGATGACGTATGGAAACGTCTAAACAAACTCTATCCAACGGGCATGTCTTTTGTTCAACTTGTGTTGCCCCTTCAAATGCTTCAATGATTCATGGTCGGTGTGGATCACGAATTCTTTGGGCCACAAATAGTGTTGCCACGTTTGCAACGCCCGCACTAGTGCATACAACTCTTTGTCATATGTCGGGTAGTTTGCAGTGGCACCGCCAAGCTTCTCACTGAAGTAGGAAATGGGCCGGATCTCTTGCATCAATATTGTACCAATTCCAACACCAGAAGCATCACATTCTATCTCAAAAGTTTTAGAAAAGTTTGGAAGAGATAGTACCGGTGGATGTGTCAATTTCTCCTTAAGTGTCTGAAATGCTTTTTCTTGTGCTTCTCCCCATTGGAATTCCACATTCTTCTTGATCACTTCAGTCATAGGTGCTGCAATACTACTGAAGTGTGGAACAAAATGCCGATAGAAGCTCGCAAGCCCATGAAATCTTCGAACCTCTCCCACACTTGTTGGCGTCGGCCATTCTTGGATGGCACGAACCTTCTCTTCGTCCACCTGTACTCCATCTGCACTAACAACAAAACCGAGAAACACAACCTTATCCGTACAAAAGGTACATTTCTTTAGGTTAGCATACAACTGTTCTTTCCTCAAGGCTTGCAAAACAAATTTCAAATGCTCTACATGATCCTCTTCACTCTTACTATAAATCAATATGTCATCAAAATAAACCACAACAAATCTACCTATAAAAGCACGTAAAACATGGTTCATAAGACGCATAAATGTACTAGGAGCATTTGTCAAACCAAACGGCATCACTAACCATTCATACAATCCTAATTTTGTAATGAATGCCGTTCTCCACTCATCCTCTTCCTTGATGCGAATTTGATGGTACCCACTTCTTAAGTCTATCTTAGAAAATATGCGTGCACCATGTAATTCATCTAACATGTCATCTAAACGGGGAATGGGATGTCGATACTTTACTGTAATGATGTTGATGGCTCGGCAGTCGACACACATCCGTAGGGATGAATCCTTCTTTGGCACGAGCAAAACTGGGCTCGCACATGGACTCAAACTCTTCCTCACTTGTCCTTTCTCCAACAGCTCTTGTATTTGACGTTCTAGCTCTTTTATCTCCTCGGGGTTGCTCCGATAGGCCGGTCGGTTTGGCAATGTTGCACCGGGCACAAAGTCAATTTGGTGCTCAATTCCTCTAATTGGTGGCAAACCCGGTGGCATCTCTTCGGGAAACACATCCTTGAATTCCTGCAAAACAGATACAATAGAACTAGGCAAAGATGGGTCAAATTGGTTAGTACTCATTAAAATATCTCTGCGGATCATCAAGTACATTGTCTTCTCATTTTGCACAGCCCATTTGACATCGCTAGCTGTGGCAAAACCGGCGTGTTGGATCACCTCATTTCCAACGTTGGCTTCCTTTCCTTTCTTCCTCATGGTATCAGCCTCCTCTTGTAGCTTCACTTGGTCCTCATACACTTGAGATGGTGTTAGAGGAGCTAGTTTCACCGTCTTCTTGTTAAGTACGAAAGAGTACTTATTTGTGAAGCCATCATGCTTCACTCTCCTATCGAATTGCCATGGACGTCCTAGTAAAATGTGTCCCGTTTGCATAGGCACAACGTCACACAACACTTCATCCTCATACTTGCCAATCCGAAATGGCACTCGAACTTGCTTGTTCACCTTGGTTTCTCCACTATCGTTCAACCATTGCAGCTTGTATGGCTTAGGATGCTTGAGAACCGGCAATCCTAATTTTGTCACCATCACAACACTTGCAACATTAGTACAACTACCACCATCAATAATCATACTACATACCTTATCCTTGATGTGACATCGGGTATGAAATATGTTCTTTCTTTGTTCCTCATCGACGCTCTTGGTGTGCAAGCTTAGAGACTTGCGTGTAACCAAAATGAGGGCATTGGGTGCTGCGTACTCCTCATCCTCACTCGACTCGGACAATCCCGGTATCTCCGGATCAACTTCTTCTTCATCCATCATAATCTCACCATTATCCTTCAAAATCATCACACGTCGGTTTGGGCATTGGTTGGCTATGTGACCTCTACCTTGACATTTAAAACACTTAATGTCTCGGTTTCGGTTACCCGATGAGTCTTGATTACTGGATCCCGTCACTGTTGACGCCTCAGTCTTCGGCTTGGTGAACGGTTGCTTCTCATCCTTCCTTCCCTGATTTGAAGCCTTCCATGGGGTTGTATTGGAATTGGAGTTCGACTTCCATGTAGAAGAACTCGCTCGATTGTTGTCACCCCTTCTCTTGATTTGGTTTTCTACCTTTATAGCCATTTGCACCATGTCTTCCACCTCCACATAGTGCTGCAACTCTACTACTTCTCGGATCTCTCTATGTAGACCTGCTAGAAATTGAGCCATTGTGGCTTCCCTATCTTCCTCCACATTTGCTCGGATCATTGAAATCTCCATCTCCTTGAAGTATTCATCTACACTATTCATACCTTGTCTCAAGTTTTGTAACTTGTTGTATAGCTCCCGGTAGTAATAGCTTGGCACGAATCTCTTCCTCATCACCGCCTTCATCTCACCCTATGTCTCTATTGGGTGTTCCAGATTACGCCGTCTGTTGGATATCAACTGATCCCACCATACGATGGCATAGTTTGAGAACTCTACAGCTTCCAACTTCACCTTCTTGAGCTCGGAATAATTGTGACAGTCGAACATCATCTCGATCTTGCGCTCTCATTCAAGGTACAAGACTGGATCATTTTTACCTTGGAATGAAGGCACATTCATTTTGATGTTGTCGAGGTCGTCATCTTCTCGATTCTTTGCTTTTCCATGTTTCCTTCCTCCAATAGTTGAGTATCTATCCTCCTTCTCAGAATCTCCCACCTCAGTGTCGTAGTAGTCCGCCCTTTGTCTCTCCACATGGGGGTAGCGTCGAGCCTCTATCCGAGTTCCTCATCCGCCTCTCCCTCCTTTACCACCACGATTCTCTTGTGGAGCTTGTTGGGATTGCTCCTGTAATGAACTTTCCACTTTGTTGAGTCTCTCATTCAACGTTGCCATCTCAGTCTTGAACAACTTCGTCAGATGTTGTTGAATGGCCTCCACTGTATTCTTCAGATCAAATGTAGTGAGTGTATCATCACTCGTTTCTGCTGCTTTATCTTTGATACTTGCACCTTTGTTAGACATGTCGATTTTTTATTTTTTTTTTATCGACTCTTTTTTTTTCGTCCTCTTTTTTTTTTTTACTCAATGAACTAAAAAAGAATTAAAATTAAACAATGAAGTGAATTAAATAAAATGAACAACAAAACAAGAATTTCCTATAAAGTCTAGCTCTCAACTCACATGTTTACTCTCGTGTATCACACAATCGGCTCTTTTCACTCTAATAATCTCACACACTCTTGCCTTTTACCACTCGTTTTCCTCTCCAAAGAAAATTAAACTAGAACACAAACGCAACAATGAAAACTCAAAAGACTAATCACAATTCACTAAAATATGTGCCGGAAAATTTTCGAAAATTTGAAAATTTTCGAAAAAAATTTCGACTTCTCCCCAGGCAATATACACGTCTCCAACAACCCAAATATCACAATCAAGTGTAACGAACTAATTGAATCCGCGACCCTCGATCAATTGGAAACACAAACTCGGATTGTATGGATGACGCCACAAACGGGGATGTGAATCCGTTTGATAAGTCGCTTGAATCTCACGTTGTGTTGTGAAACTCGGATAATTCTCTCAGAGAGAAAAAAGTGAAAACTCACGTTTTAAAATTGATATCAAAGTTGTGTCAAAAATAAAGGTCTTACAAGCCTTATATAGTTGGTCCAAAACCTAATTAAACTAGGAAATAAAACATAAGAATTGCGCAATTCCGGACACGCTGCAGATGGGCGCGACACGGGGTCAATCGCGCCTCCACTCGCGCTGTAGGTCGCGCCAGTCTCATTCCGTGTAGCGTCTGTGGTGCGACCGGCTTCACTCGCGCCTCAGGTCGTGCTGTAGGTCGCGCCAGTCTCGTTGCCCGAAGCATCAGTGGCGCGGCCGGGTTCACTCGCGCGTCCTCTCCCACTGTAGCTCGCGTCAAATGGCGCGATCGGTTGCTCGTGTCCTGGCTCGTGCTGTACCTCGTGCCAGTCTGTTCCGCAGCTCGAGATCACTGTCTTCCACTTGGGCTCGGGTTCTTCTCCTTCCACGGGTCACTTATGTGACTCTTGGTTCCAGACCTCTCACATGAATCCATTAAGGCTCTCCTTGAACCTCTTAGCTCTTGCCCGCGTTACCGGTCCTTCTGGCACCTTGATTGGATCGGACATCTCCTCACTAATTGCAGAAGAAAATATCACTAATTAGATAGAAAAATATCACTAATTGCAGAAGAAAATATCACTAATTAGAAAGAAAAGTATCACTAATTGCAAAAGAAAGTATCACTAATTAGAAAAAAAGTATCACTAATTAGAAAGAAAAGTATCACTAATTGCAGAAGAAAGTATCACTAATTATAAAAATAATATCACTAATTAGAAAGAAATTAAAAGTATCACTAATTTCGGAAGAAAGTATCACCAATTGCAGAAGAAAGTATCACTAATTGAAGAAAAATATCACTAATTGCAGAAGAAAGTATCACTAATTATAAAGAAAAGTATCACTAATTGCAGAAGAAAGTGTCACTAATTATAAAGAAAAATATCACTAATTGCGGAAGAAAGTATCACTAATTAGATGAAAAGTATCACTAATTGCAGAAGAAAATATATTACTAATTAGAAAGAAAAGTATCAGTAATTGCAGAAGAAAGTATCACTAATTACAAAAAAAAAAATCACTAATTAGAAAAAAAGTATCATTAATTGCAGAAGAAAACATCACTAATTACAAAAAAAATCACTAATTAGAAAAAAAAGTGTCAGTTTAAAACGTAATCTCAAATTGAGAATCAGGTCTATGAATACAATAAAAACTAATTCTTGAGTAAAAAAAATATTTCATTATCATAGAGAAAAATATTATTGATTACAAAATAAAGTATCAATAATTACAAAAGCAAGTAATACTAATTACAAATAAAAGTATCACTAAAAATCTTCAACACCCATCTATTAGACTATTGTATGTCACTCTATTTGGAGCTATATTTATGTTCAACATTTCATCGAACAACTTTTGGGCGGCATCCCCCACTCTCCTCTCCTTACACAACCCACCGATCAAAACATTGTACACAAACCCATTCACCCTAATCCCACATTTCTTTATTCCACTCATCAGCTCGAAACCTTTCTCCAAGTCATCAACTTAAAATTCAAGCAAAAATTGTCGAAATCCAGAATGAATCACCTTTCTGCCTTGAAGTTCAACTTGCAGATCAAACAACAAATCAAAGTCAAAGCATAATCAAATCATCCCCTTTTGCACAAGATAAATTCTAAATTTCCTCCTGATCAAACAGCAAATCAAAGTCAAAATTCAGCTCAGTACCAACATTACCACAACACGCGAGATCGAGCACCAAATGAACTACACACAATTGCGTTACCGACTACCTAAACCTAAACACACACAATCACATATACTCGGTGCAATTCTAAAATAGATCCACGTTCACTAGATTCCGGTGGATTCAGGAGACCTGGCGGCGGCGCGATGGAGAAATCGAGATCAGCGGTGATGGAAAAGGCGTTGGACATTCCCCCACTCTCAGCGGTTTCTTCCCCACCCAAGTAGTGTCGTCGCCCATCGATATCACACGTCTTTTGTATTTGATTGTGTGTGCAAGCTGGGACGTCGGCCGGTGAAATCACGGGCGATTCGAACGGCGGAAGATCGGAGTGAGTTACGGCTCACGAATTTTAAAAAAATTAAAATTGAAATTTTGAAATGGCCCGCTAACGGAGAGAATCAGGTAGGATAGTGGGTCGGGTTAGGATCCGTCTAACGGAAGCGACCCGTTAGACCGTCCTACAGGAGTGTGCCCCTTTTTTAAAATACTAGGAGTACAATGTTAAGGTACTTACTACCCAACGGGCCAGAATTTTCACACAATTTGAAAAGTTGGACTCATGACTTGTTGGGATGCGGAAATGGAAAAAGTAATGTGAAGGCCAGTTGTCATTTGAGTACTCTAACCCCTCTGCTATAGTATTATTTCGATCGAGATGAAAATGGAAAAATAGGTGTAAAAATAACTATTTTTTCAAGGTGAAAGACGGAATCAGAAACATTGATTCCTTAATTATATTTTTTAAACTCTTAACTATTAAAGTTTGCCATACTGAGCCCTACATTTTATATTATTTCTTGACAATAAACCCTGAAATCTTTTCCTACACCATTACCAATTCTGAGTAATTAGAAGCAGATTTAAGATCAGACGGCTTACAAAAAACAAAACAAAAAAAAAAAAAAAAAAAAAACTTAAGATTTGACTTCGTACAAATGTTTTTTTTTTTTTTGTAATATCATATTTTAACGTATGTAATTAACAAAAATATCATGAATTTTAAAAATTATAAAATATCTTGATTTTTTAGCATTTGAGTGACTTTTTGGTGTGTGCCGTGGTTAATCGGGATTATGCGTGAAATTTAGCCTAATATATTGATGTGTATCATGTTACTTTTTACACCACTTTTTATATTTTATAATAAATTCTTAAGTAGTATCCGAGCAAGAAAACATCATCTTAAATGTTAATTTCGATATTCTTTGACTAAAATATGCGTAGGAATTAAAATGATCAGCTTGTACTCAGAAACACAAATTTATAATTAGAAATAAGAGAAAAGGTCCAAAAAATAAAAATACTTAGACATATTAACAAATTTTCGGTTAGACATTTAAATTATAATTCTGTCCATATATAGTTGACCCCTTAAATTATTTTAGTGCAAATAAACACTTTCTTAAAAATATTATTTCCGTAATTAATTAATGTTAATTAAATGTGCAAAACTTTTACAATCTAATTTTTAGTGAGTCAGGCTATAATATTTTACAATATTGGTATGGTTGGAACCCTGTCGTAGTAAGTTTTTTAGTGGTACAATCAATTTGTCAATTAAATGTCAGATGATGGAATAATCGGATGGTGAAATTTCGAAGGTGATGATTTATCTTCACGACTTAAATTGAAAATTCCAACATTGATTCAACATTGAATATCAAAATTGAATCACAACACCACATTCAACAAAAGCTAAAAATTACTAAAATGAAAGCTAAAGATAAATAAAATAAAACATAGAAAAAGGAAAATAGGTAATAGTTAAAATAAATATAAAATGATAATCACTTAAGAAAAAATTAATAATCTAAACGTAAATAAAGAAAATAAAAATACTTTGAAAATGATAAAATATTTTGGAGTACTGGCGAGATTATTAAAGTTGGAGACAAAATAATTTATTGGGCTCGAATTAGATCTTTGTGCCTTCCTATGTTATATTAAAATAAAAATACTTTGAAAATGATAAAATATTTTGGAGTACTGTCGAGATTATTAAAGTTGGAGACAAAGTAATTTATTGGGCTCGAATTAGATCTTTGTGCCTTCCTGTGTTATATTATGTATTTTCGTGTATTATAATTAGTTTATTTTTAATTTTTAATATGCTCTATTTGGGGAAGATGTACCATAAACAAAATATTTAAATTAAATTAAATAATAATAAATTAAAAATTAAAAATAAAAAGTTTAGCACATCTCCCATGCAGAATATGACACGACACATGGGATTTGATGTGCTATCGGGCTTAGTAGTAATAGACCTATTATGACACTAAAAAAAGTCTAATGGGACACTTTGGGTATTACCTTAAGGGTAGCATAGAATTTCCCGATTTAGTGGGAAGAATTAAAAAATTAAAGAAAAGAACATGTGTTGACCGCCAAGAGAATTCTGGATCCTCCAAAAGAGTATTACCCTCTTGCCATAGACACTCAACGCGTCTTCTTTTCTTTAATATATATATAGGGGTCACAAAATCTCTTATCAGGCTTTGAAAATTAAAATCAGACCATCAGACGGGGCGGGCGCGCGGGTCAATCCTGACCCGACCCGTCCCGCCCTAAAAAAAAAGTTCGTCAGAAATAGTATCATTTTTAACATTGAAAAGTATCATTCCGAAGTACAAAAAGTATCACCCGTAACCATAAAAAGTATTGGGCTTGCAACTTGTCGTATACGAGTTTCTTTAATTCAAATTATGATTTATTTCCTCTCAATTAATGTTTAGAGATTAGGGGTTTGGGGTTTAGGGTTTAGTGTTTTTTTAAGTTTTTTTTAGAATTTTTTGAGGGTGTTTTTTAGGGTTTAGTATTTTTTTAGGTTTTTTAGGGATTTCTTTTGTGTTTTTAGGGTTTTTTTGTGGTTTTTTAAGGGTTTATTTTGTGTTTTTTAGGGTTTTTTAGGGGGTGTTTTTAGGGGTTTATTTTGTATTTTTTAGGATTTATCAATTTCATTTTACGAAATAAATTAAATCAATTTATTTGAATTTTAGAATTCACTAACTTTATTTTAGGATATAAATTTTTAGTAAGAAAATAAAAAGACAAAATAGAAAATCGAAAAAAAAAAAAGAAAAATCTGCCCAGAAAAAAAAAATTGACCGGCGCGTGAGCCCCACGCGTCCGCCGGACACTAGCTTATGGCACAATATTGTGTACAAGAGACCACCCCTATATATATATATATATATTGAATTATTTCCACTAGCCCAATATACTTCTATATCTCCAACTTTAATAATCTCCTTAATTATGATGGACATGAAAATGGAAAATGAGGTGTGAAAAAGCAACTCTTTTTTCAAGATGAAAAAATTTAAAAATTAGAAAGATTATAGTGTGAAAGCAACTTTATAAAGTGCGTGACTCGTGAGTCGTGAGGGAAGAAGCGATCTCTAATTTTTCCCTAAATAAAAAATATCACCATTATTAATTAAAAATATGATGGCTAGCTAAAAAGTTAATTTAAATAAAACAAAGATTGATAAATAATAAATAAAATCATAGTAAAAATATGATGGCTAAAGATGTTGACTTTCCTATCTACCTTGCATTAATTGTCAATTTTTTAGGTTAACTCTTATTCAAGGTGGTGGGAGGAAATGAAATATTCTAATCATTTTCTCAATATCACTGAATGTCTCATTTTGATTTTTATTAAATTTTTATTTATTTTTTTCTTATATTTAAATTTATTTTTATTTAATTTAATTTTTATAATTATTATTTAGGGTTCATTCACCCAATTAGATTTTTTTAATTTATTTTTTAGTAGTTAATTTTTATTTTTGAGTTAATGTAATTGCTTAATATGATTGATAATTCCACATATTTTTTGAATATTCAATAAATTATGAATATATATTCTGTAAATCTATAAATATAATCTTAATCTTAATATATATAAGGATGAATAGTGATACTATAATTAGTAACTATAGTTTTCCCGCCTCAGTATGCATTCCAAAAATAGTAAGTTTACTAATTATATATTAATTTAATTATTTAATTATATATATATCATATCTTTAATATAATATAATATAATATAATAATGTATAGCTATATATCAGCGTATATATCTAATATCATATCTCATGTATAAATAAAAAAATATGATACAATGTACGTACAATATATAATATATTATATATATAATATATAAGATAAGATAACAGCAAATCGGTGATTGATGGGGTGAATGAGACTGCAACTCCGACAATCTACGATGACGTTATCTTCACCGACATTCGAGAATTGGCTAGGTCGATCAAGGTGGTGAACTTTCAGCACATTCCTAGGAGGCGTAATCAGAAGGCCCACGATCTTGCCCGGGGTCCAGCGTTCTTTTGGATAGGAATCATTTCTCCTTAAGAGTGTTTTGTTTCTGAATGATGTTTAAATGGTACTGTTGTTTCTGATTAATATATCATTCGTAAGTTTGCTCAAAAAAAAAAAAAGATAAGATAACAGAATTGTGCAATAAGATTCCCCCCCCCCCCCATTGCAAATAGCAATTTCAGTCCATATAACATTGATGTACAGACTGTTTAATTATTTAATGATTGAAAATCTAGCTCTTTAAGAATCCCAAATTAACGCCAAATCTCAATTAATTAACACCCCAAATTAGCGTCAAATTTATAAGTGCATCCCAATTTGTATTGAAACCCGCTAATCTATCTATTTCTATAATGGATAGACTGGAGTCGTGAGTCCAAAAATTACCATTTTAAATTTAGAAATAGTAGCATGAATAGAGCACTTATTTAATTCATATATCCAATTCATACAGAGAAGAAAAAAAACGTACATGTTGGTGGAACAAAAGCCTTTGCAGACTACTATATATATGCCTTCATCCATTCTTGAATTAAAAATAAATAAAAAAAGATGAATAGCCTCATTCTAATTTAGAGAATAATATTAAGTAGAAGTCGTAGAGCAATGGAAAGTAGAAGAGGGGATATAGGAAAACAAGAAAGAGAGACAACCAATTGTCGTCATTGTGGTGCTCAAGACCGCAAAGGCTGCACCGTCCGATCATTTGATGGCGAATTTATAATTGATTTTCCGAATAGTCTTCTAGAGTACTATTGGCTTATTTTCTTATAGCTAAGCAAAAAGGGATTGAGATGACAAGAAGGGTTCGAAAATCCTGCGCATAGGATGTGACTTACCTGTAATAACTTTTTAACAATTTTTTTAAGTTGTTGTAATAGTAATTTCAGCTCTAATCGAAAGACTTTTAATTATGCACTATATCGAGTCACCAAATAAACAATATTGTTTATGCTTTGTAGTTCATGGGCCTCCAAGTAAATGCAGGTGTATTAATTTCATTGGATATGAGCACGTTCGTGTAAAAAGACCAAATATATACTTATGTCCCGAACTTTGACCTTTTTTTCTAAAAATGTCCCGAACTTTAAATAATACTAAAATATGTCCTGAACTTTGACATTTTTTCTAAAAATGTTTTGAACTTCAAATAATAACAAAAATGTCCTGAACTTTTCACTTTTTTGTAAAAATGTCATAAGATTTAATTTTCAGTTTCGGATTAATGACGAGGCATACCAGAGTCCAGCGTGTCAAAGTAAAATATAATTTTTTTTAATCTCAATTTGAAGGGTATACAATTTTTTTCTGCAAATTTGATTGATTCTGTTCAGATTGAGATTTGGAGAAGAATAAGAAGAAATCATTTAATTTTCTTTTTTCCATTAGGATTGAGAATTTCGAAATGAATGAAAATAAAACATTTTTCTCTCTTCAAATTGGATTGGCATGAGACATTTGTTGGAATGAAAAGTTACAGTTTTGGAGATGAAAACGGAACTTAATCTCGTCATTATTTATTTATTTTGAAAAAATTACGAATTCCACGTCATTTTGGCATGTTAGATTTCGGTATGCCTCGTTACTAATCCACAGTCGAAAATTGAATCTCATGACATTTTTGAAAAAAAAATGGAAAGTTCAGGACATTTTTTTTTATTTTTTATAAGTTCGGGTCATTTTTAGACAAAGGTCAAAGTTCATGATATTTTTAGAAAAAATGTTAAAGTTCAGGACATATTTTGGTATTATTTAAAGTTCGGGACATTTTTAAAAAATGTGTCAAAGTTCAGGACATAAGTATATATTTGGCCGTGTAAAAATGTACAACATTATTATTATTATTATTATTATTATTATTATTATTATTATTATTATTATTATTATTATTATTATTATTATATTCAGATTGAAATATTGTTTTTTAATTTCCTACTCTTTTGGATATATAATATCATTTTTATATTATGCTTTAAAACGATATGTATTGTTTTAGTTGTAGAAATTACACACTCAATGTTCTAATTGCAAAGTTTCAAAAGTCACTTAACATGTTGTAATTACAATTTTTCCTAAAAGGACGTGTTAATTAATCAAAGCAATTAACTCTAATTATTATCATCATATATCATCATCACCATCATCAAATGAAATTTAAATCAATTAACCAAAACGTTACTAATTAATATAATTCAATCAATGTATACTTTTCAATAATTACACTATGTATGTAGCGCCCCGGTCCCGAAAGACCGTGGAAAATGACGCCACGGGGGTTGGAATTAAAAAGTGGGAAAGAAAGGGGGTAACCTGATTAACAAAATCTCAACAGAAGACTCTGAATAGTCAAACATACTGTATAATAATATATACGTATTCACAACACCAAGACCAGAGCTCTTAGTGTTTAACAAAAGGATATTACAAGCGCGGAGACATCATTATCAAAAGAATACTTAACAAAAACAGACAATGGGAAAATAGGTAAATAACAAAAGCCCATCTCTCAGCATCGTCACATCCACGCGCCAGCCTACTGACCTGAAAAATATTTGAAAATATTTGGGCTGAGTACTAGTGCACTCAGTGGGCAAGTTTTTACAATTCAAGTTATGCAAATCATTTTGTTAAAGTAATCTATCTGTGTTCATGCAGGTAGTGAAGCTTAGGAGATTTTAAAATTGAAAGCAACCTAAGTTCACCAAAACATTTTATCGTGAAACGCTAAGATTATAATCAGTCACTACCCACAACTCGTACTACATCACCACGCGTAAAGTTGAGTATGGCCAAGTATACCCAATGAGTATAACTCATAAGTGTTTCATTTTAGTCTCACCGACAAGGAGTAGGGCAGGACAAATAATGCATGCGTACTGTAGCTACTCACATTGACACAGCGCTGGTTTATGAGACTCCGACAACATACAGTAGTATGTAAATATTTAACACAGATAGTCACATATGCAATTTTAACAAAGGAGAGTTTAATAACTCGAAAAAATATAATTTGCAAAGATATAGTAACCCACCTGGATAATAGATAAGGTTTCAAATTATCGGATTGATTCTACTTGATTCCTGCTACTTCTTCTGAGCCTACAACAATCAGCATTAGCTTAGTTTAACTAAAGAATTCCTATCAAAGCTCAAGCCCTAATCTTTCTTTTAATATCTATTTGTTCACTCTACTATTTTTCCTTAGACCAACTATCACCATAAGTATATGTAAAAATTGCACCCGAAATAAAATTAAGCAAATAAATCTTTTTTTTTTGTATTCCTTTAATTCCGGTGTAATTATTTAGAATACATGAAAATCACGAATTATTAACTAATCTCAAGCTTCGACCTTGTTCTTTAGTTAATTCAAATTAGCGGTGTCTAATTAATTGAGATAAGTGATATATATATATATATATATATAAGTTTTTTTTTAAGAATTGCATAACATTTTAAATACTAAATAGGAATCGAACTCCAAGATTTTGAATTAAACTAACTGAAGAACGAAAATAAATTTACCTTACCAAAGTCTATTTTCTAAACAGAACTTCTTTTCCTCCTAAGCATAATATGAGAGAATATGATTTAATGAAATTTGGATTTTACGGACTATAGTTATATTTACTAAATATTTAAACTTTTGATAAGTAAGGGTCACTCTTGGAAATGTATATATTGAGGATACATACCCTAGCTATTTTTTTATCTTAATGACACGTATCTCACAATTATAAATTTTGATACTATATAGTGGTAATGGGTTCCTTAGCCCATAATTAAATATTATCTGTACCACTCTGATTTTTCATATAACAACTATACAATAATACATATATCAACCAAAATATTAATATAATAATATTTAGCACAATATGACTCCACGAGAACAATTGACCATGTATTGAGATTGCATAATAAAATATACAATAACCTAATATTTTTTAAAATTTTGCACCTAATCCTAGAGAAAAATGTATACCACATCTTTAAATATACTATATATATATATATTATATTACGTTTTTTTTTTGCTCTAACACATAGGTAAATATTATTTAATTACATGTGTACATATTTATCTCACACTAATTAAATATAGTTGCTTTCAAATAAATAAATTTTGGTTAATCACAATACATACACATTTAGGGTTTTGAGTAAAATACAAGAATATTTTGGATATCTCTAATCCACTAAACAACTCTCTTCACCTAGAAAGGGATCTACAACGGTCTATTTTTTTCCCTAGCTTACTCTTAAGGGTAACATAGACCATTCTTTTAATGCATGAAAGTTTTGGATATTTCACTTATTCTAACTATTGGATATATATATATATATATATATATATATATATATATTTCTAATTAAATTTAGATAATAAAATTTTGGGGTATTACACTCCTCCTCCCTTAAAAGAATTTCGTCCCGAAATTCACGTACCTTCGAACAACTCAGGATATTGCTGTCTCATTTTGCTTTCTAGTTCCCACGTTGCTTCAGTTCGATCATGATGATTCCATTGCACAAGCACCAATGGAATTTGCTTGCTTCTTAGAACTTGAACTTTTCTATCAAGAATTTCGTTGAGTTTTTCCTCATACGTCATATCAGAACGTAGAATCAACTCACTTTCTTTGACAACGTGTTATGGGTCAAACACATATTTCCTGAGCATTGAAACATGATATACATCGTGAACTTGTGACAAGTCTAATGGAAGAGCTAATCGGTAAGCAACCTCACCAATTCTTTCTAGTATCTCGAATGGACCAATAAATCTTGGTCTCAATTTGCCTTGTTTTCCGAATCTCACAACACCCCGTGTTGGAGATACCTTTAAGAAAACCTTTTCACCAACTTGGAACTCTAGGTTTGTCCTGCGCTTGTCTGCATAAGCCTTCTGTCTGTCTTGTGCTTCTTTCATCCTTGCTCGAATTTGGTCGATCATCTTAATAGTGGTTTGCATGATCTCTGGACCCAAAATTTTTCTTTCTCCAACTTCATCCCAGTATAGGGGCGATCTACATTTGCGACCATACAAGGCTTCATATGGTGCCATCTTTATAGTTGATTGATAACTATTGTTATATGCAAACTCTACCAAGGGTAAAATATCTTCCTAGCTTGTGTTTCCATCCAACACAACTCCTCGTAGCATGTCCTCCAGAATTTGTATCGTCCTCTCTGATTGACCATCTGTTTGAGGATGAAAAGCAGTGTTGAAGTTCAGCTTCGTTCCCATTGTTTCTTGAAGACTCTTCCAAAACCTTGATGCGAAGCGAGTATCACGATTTGACGTGATAGAAGCTGGAATTCCATGTAGTCGAACAATCTCCTTCACATAAATTTGCGCCAACTTGCTTAATTTCGTTGTTGTTTTGATCGGCACAAAATGTGTTGATTTGGTCAATCGATCTACGATGACCCATACTGATGAGTTTCCTTTCACTGATCGTGATAAGCCTACCACAAAATCCAATGTTATATGCTATCATTTCCACTCTGGAATTTCCAACGGCTGTAATAACGCCAAAGGTCATTGATATACCGCTTTCACTTGCTGGCATGTTAAACATCTCTCCACAAATGTGGCTATCTCCCTTTTCATATTATTCCACCAGAAATATTACTTCAGGTCCTTATATAGCTTTGTGCTTCCTGGATGTGCCATGTAGGGAGTATTATGAGCCTCTCTCATAATTTCTTGTTTTAGTGTGTCGTCACTGGGAACGCATAATCTATCATGGAACATTAAAGCTCCATCATTATCTTCCCTAAATTCTTTTGGTTCGCCCGCTTTGACTCTTTGTCTTATCTTTTCTAATCGTTCATCTTTTTGCTGAGCTTCTACGATTATCTACCACTGTGGCTATCACACTTGATGTAGAGCTTGGTGCAAACACCAACTCTAATTTCATCTTTTTTATTTCTCTCACAAGTTCCTCCTTATTTGTGAGTAGACATCCCATCACTCCTTGTTTCTTTCTGCTCAATGCGTCAGCCACTACATTTGCTTTCTCGGGATGGTAATGTATTGTGCAGTCATAATCTTTCACTAATTCTAACCATCTTCTCTGCCTCATATTAAGCTCTTTTTGTTTGAAGATATACTTCAAACTCTTATGGTCAGTGTAAATCTCGCATTTCACCCCATAAAGATAATGTCTCCAAATCTTGAGTGCATGTATAACGGCGGCAAACTCTAAATCGTGGGTTGGGTAGTTCAATTTTTGAGGTCTTAATTGTCGCGAAGCATATGCTACCACCTTCCCATTTTGCATCAGCACGCATCCTAAACCCAATTTAGACGCGTCAGTATATATCACGAATCCTTCTACTCCTTCTGGCAAAGTTAAGACGGTGCAGTTGTTAATCTTGTCTTTAGTTCCTGAAAACTCTGTTCACACGCATCAGTCCACTTAAACTTGACCTTCTTCCTCAAAAGTTGTGTCATTGGTCTTGTTATCTTTGAAAAATCTTTAATGAACTTCCGGTAATATCCTGCTAAACCGAGGAAACTTCTTATCTCATGAATGTTGGTTGGTGATTTCACCTTCTTCACTGCCTCAACCTTTACAGGATCCACCTTGATCCCCTCTGCTGACACAATGTGTCCGAGCAACATTACTTCATTTAGCCAAAATTCACATTTGCTGAATTTGGCATATAACTTTTCTCTCCTTAGTGTTTCTAGTACTAATCTCAAGTGTTCCTCGTGTTCTTCTTCATTTCTTGAGTAGATCAGTATGTCGTCAATAAAGACCAACACAAACTTATCCAAATATTCATGGAAAACCCGATTCATTAAATCCATAAAGACTGCAGGTGCATTTGTTAACCCAAAGGGCAACACGAGAAATTCATAGTGACCATATTTTGTTCGAAATACAGTCTTGGGTATGTCATCTTTTCTTACTTTAACTTGGTGATACCCAGATTGTAGATCAATCTTGGAAAAGATTTTTCCACTAGTCAACTGATCAAAAAGATCATCTATCCTCGGAAGTGGATACTTGTTCTTCACTGTCATCTTGTTCAACCTCCAATAATCGATGCACATTCTCATAGTACCATCCTTCTTTTTGACGAATAGAATCGGTGCTCCCCAAGGCGATACACTAGGTCTTATAAAACCTAATTCCAATAATTCCTTCAGTTGCACCTTTAACTCTTGTAACTCACTTGGAGCTAAACGATATGGTGCATTGGATACCGGTGCTGCTCCCAATTCTAAGTCTATGGTGAACTCTACTTGTCTATTTAGCGGCAGACCTGGTAAATCGTTTAGAAATACATCTTCATATTCCCGTACCACCGGTACCTGACCCACTGTTAAACCTTCTTCTTTCTTGCTTACAAGGTTTACTAGAAACGCCTGACAATCTCCTTTTGGTAATAACTTTACTGCCTTCAATGCAGAAATGATGGGAATTATATTTTCCATTTTTGCTCCATAAAACTTCACTTCTTCCTTGCCTAGCTTCTGAAATATTATCTCTCTCTCGTGACAGCGTATTGTTGCACTCTCTTTTATCAGTCAATCCATCCCAAATATAATGTCAAAGTACAGCATCTCAAGAGCATAGAGATCAGTTGTGAAATTCTTTTCACCTACTACCAAGTCTAAGTTCTTACAAACACAATCAGCTAAAAGTGTTCGTCCTGAGGGAATGCTTACTGCTAAGGCTTCTCCTGCCAATTCTAGCTCTAGATTGAGACGTTTACATATATCTCTAGATATAAAGGAATGTGAAGCTCCAGTATCAAATAAAGCAAGCACAGGTATATCGCACAAACTAATCATACCTGCCAAATTTCCAGAGTTTCCAGCTGCCTCTTGCTGGTTGAGAGCATACGCTCTGGCTTGTTGTGGTGCACGAGGACCTTGATTCTGATTTTGCTGAGGTCTGGGATTACCTCTATTGTTGTTGTTATTCCCTCGACCACCTCCACCTTGTGGTCCCATATTTCTCATGCCCTGTCTGAACTGTGGCCTCTGCTGCTGCTGATCTTGCATTCCCAAATTTTGTTGGCATTTGTTAGCATAATGGCCCTGTCGACCGCATCGATAGTATTGGACACATGGTCCAAAGTGATATCTGTTACAAGTTGCATACAACGGTGAATTCCCTTAATAGCCCTGAGATTTTGGTGCAACATTCACTTGCCCTGCAGGCCTTGGTCCAAAGTTCCTTCCTCCTTGATAGTTATGCTAAAAATTCTTCCCTTGATAACCTCGTTGTGGTCCATCCCACTTCCGTTTTCCCTTCAGATCCCCAACTACCAGTTGAGATGCTGAAGTCTTTGATGTTCCTTGTATTGCCTCAATACTAAGTGCCCAACTCAGTATTTGACCATAGTTTGCTTCATCCTTTCCGATCAGTGCAGTGCCTATTTCCGGTTTCAAACCCATGTGAAATTTTTCAATCCTTTTTTCTTCTGTGTCTATGGTTTGTGGTGCATATCGAGATAACTTGTTAAACTGCAAATCATATTGTACCACTGATCTGCTCCCCTATTTGAGATTCCAGAACTCATTAGCCTTCTGATGCTGATAATGTGCCGGTATGTACTTTTGATACAAGATTGTCTTAAAGTTCTCCCATGTGAACACTTCCCAATCTGCATTAGATATTGTCCTTCGAACTGACTCCCACCAGAAATCTGCATCATCTACAAGTTGATACAGAGCACAGGCCACCATTTCTTTATCACTACAATGCAAAAACCCAAATATCTTTTCAAGTGCTCGAACCCAACGTTCGGCTGTGAGTGGATCCCCTTTTCCATTGAAAGTTGGGGGATTATGGCGTCTGAACTCTATTTTTATTTGTGGTCCCTGACCCTGCGGATTATTCGGTACTTCCGGTACCGCCAAGTTCACATTTCTTGGTCTTCCCCTTGGCATTCTGCAACTAGTCAAATCTCCAATCGATCAACACTTGCGTAAAGATTCGTAAAGGAAATAAAAATAATAAACACACATCTTGTAAAGAAAACGAAATGTAAATATGCAAAGCTTTCCAAAAAAATATATACACAACGTATATATAAATCTAAAAGATATCCTGAAATGGAAATTTTATATAAAAGAGTGGAATACCACACATACATCATCTATACATCAAAAATATAATATACCATCTAGTCCACTAAGTCAAAAAGAGGCTAACTACCGAATGCCTCATATCGGAACGGTCTTATAACAATGACAACGTTTCCGACTAACAAAAACTACTGAGCTGATGATACAACAAAATGTCAACGTCAGTATATACTGGACTACTCAAACTACTACTACGACTATACATCTATCTATGGAGATGACAGAATATATCAGTGCCCAGGACGCCCCTCTGCATCGAAATCACGTCGAAAGTGGAGCGTCGTAGATCCATCAGTTACTTCCATCGGCTCCTCATCGGGATTCTCCTCCGGGTCCTCCTCTGTAATGGGCTCTAACTAGGTCCTAGATGGACCAGCCTCATCATCATGCGATCCCTCAGTGATAAGTGGCGACTTTGGTGCAGGTGGTGCTGAACGATCCATCTCGATCGTCCTCTCCGCTGGTAAGACCGATGTAAATGGTACTCTAAACATATCCATATCCTCCTCTACTATGGGTAATTGTGGAGTCACACATCGTCTGTCTGCCCAAATCCATAGCACATATGTGAAGAATCTCGAGAAATAGACTTTCTCTGCAAAAGTAGGTGGAGATCTCTCTGAGAAAATGTCAGCAACTCTTGCAGCCCATGGTCTCCAGGCTTGAGGTAGTCCAATAATATATCTCGTCGTAGCCTCTACCTCTGTAATACCACTGATACCCGAGACAGTCATCCACAAAGTCACAAAACGTGCGGTGAACTCTGGCACATCCTCCCCTGGTCTACTAATACATGCACGAAACCTCTCTATCCGCTCATCCATCGTAACACGAGTACGACACCTCTTTCGAGGTCTCACCTGTCATCCCGCCATCTAATTAGCACAATTTCTCAATTAGTCTATGTTCAAACATTTTCACAATTTCTTACAAGTTCAGCCTAAGTTCAACAACTACAGGCTAAGTTCATCTTAAATTCTCAAATTCCAAGTCGAAGTACTAATCTAGAGCACAGACATCAAACACAAATCAACTATCCATGTGTGCAATCATCATATGCCAATCATTCATAAGTATGCCCAAAACATAGATAAACAAATTCCTCACATGTATACAATAGAATCAGCCTGGTTTAACACAAAATCCTGTACGCCCACATGCATATTTCATTCTCAAAACCAGTAAGTAATCAGTGTAAGACTCAATCTTTCAAGGCATTCCCGCCAACATGGCAAATCACAATCTTTCATTTCCAAACAAACTTAACATTTCACTAATTAATGTAAACTTTTAAAATCTAAAAACCGCATAAAAACATGCGTACCTTTTAGTTGTTGCGTGAGTGACGAGGTGAGGACTTTTATAATATCACACGGGAATTTAATGAAAAAGAAAAATAAAATAATTTGACCCAACAGGTTTGTAGAGGTGCAAGACCTGCTCTGATACCACTCTGTAGCGCCCCGGTCCTAAAAGACCGTGGAAAAGGACGCCACGGGGTTGGAATTAAGAAGCGGGAAAGAAAGGAGGTAACCTGATTAACAAAATCTCAACAGAAGACTCCGAATAGTCAAACATGCTGTATAATAATATATACCAATTCACAACACCAAGACCAGAGCTCTTAGTGTTTAACAAAAGGATATTACAAGCGCGGAGACTTCATTATCAACAGAATACTTAACAAACAGAGACAATGGGAAAATAGCTAAATAACAAAAGCCCATCTCTCAGCATCGTCACATCCACGCGCCAGCCTACTGACCTGAAAAATATTTGAAAATATTTGGGCTGAGTACTAGTGCACTCAGTGGGCAAGTTTTTACAATTCAAGTTATGCAAATCATTTTGTTAAAGTAATCTATCTGTGTTCATGCAGATAGTGAAGCTTAGGAGATTTTAAGATTGAAAGCAACCTAAGTTCACCAAAACATTTTATTGTGAAGCGCTAAGAGTATAACCAGTCACTGCCCGCAACCCGTACTACATCACCACGCGTAAAGTTGAGTATGGCCAAGTATACCCAATGAGTATAACCCATAAGTGTTTCATTTTAGACTCACCGACAAGGAGTAGGGCAGGACAAATAATGCATGCGTACTGTAGCTACTCACATTGACACAACGCTGGTTTATGAGACTCCGACAACATACAATAGTACGTAAATATTTAACACAGATAGTCACATATGAAATTTTAACAAAGCAGAGTTTAATAACTCAAAAAGATACAATTTGCAAAGATATAGTAACCCACCTGGATAATAGATAAGGTTTCAAATTATCGGATTGATTCTACTTGATTCCTGCTACTTCTTCTGAGCCTACAACAATCAGAATTGGCTTAGTTTAACTAAAGAATTCCTATCAAAGCTCAAGCCCTAATCTTTCTTTTAATATCTATTTGTTCACTCTACTATTTTTCCTTAGACCAACTATCACCATAATTATATGTAAAAATTGCACCCGAAATAAAATTAAGCAAATACATCTTTTTTTTGTATTCCTTTAATTTTGGTGTAATTATTTAGAATACATGAAAATCACGAATTATTAACTAATCTCAAGCTTCAACCTTGTTCTTTAGTTAATTCAAATTAGCGGTGTCTAATTAATTGAGATAAGTGATATATATATATATATATAAGTTTTTTTTTAAGAACTGCATAACATTTTAAATTCTAAATAGGAATCGAACTCCAAGATTTTGAATTAAACTAACTGAAGAACGAAAATAAATTTACCTTACCAAAGTCTATTTTCTAAACAGAACTTCTTTTCCCCCTAAGCATAATATGAGAGAATATGATTTAATGAAATTTGGATTTTACGCACTATAGTTATATTTACTAAATATTTAAACTTTTGATAAGTAAGAGTCACTCTTGGAAATGTATATATTGAGGACACATACCCTAGCTATTTTTTTTATCTTAATGACACGTATCTCACAATTATAAATTTTGATACTATATAGTGGTAATGGGCTCCTTAGCCCATAATTAAATATTATCCGTACCACTCTGATTTTTCATATAACAACTATACAATAATACATATATCAACCAAAATATTAATATAATAATATTTAGCACAATATGATTCCACAAGAACAATTGACCATGTATTGAGATTGCATAATAGAATATACAATAACCTAATATTTCTTTAAAATTTTACACCTAATCCTAGAGAAAAATGTATACCACATCTTTAAATATACTATATATATATTATATTACGTTTTTTTTTTTGCTCTAACACATAGGTAAATATTATTTAATTGCATGTGTACATATTTATCTCACACTAATTAAATATAGTTGCTTTCAAATAAATAAATTTTGGTTAATCACAATACATACACATTTAGGGTTTTGAGTAAAATACAAGAATATTTTGGGTATCTCTAATCCACTAAACGACTCTCTTCACCTAGAAAGGGATCTACAACGGTCTATTTTCTTCACTAGCTTACTCTTAAGGGTAACATAGACCATTCTTTTAATGCATGAAAGTTTTGGATATTTCACTTATTCTAACTATTGGATATATATATATTTCTAATTAAATTTAGATAATAAAATTTTGGTGTATTACAATGTATATCTGGAAATATCCAAAATTACCACCCCATACTCATCTATAAATAGTTTCATCTTATCAATTCTTGTATCTACCACACCTTATCTTAGACGATTGCAGAACATTTAAACATTTCTTACACATTTTTTTAATACCTTAAACGTGAAGAAAAATCTAAATTGGTTTGACTTGTCCCGATCCTCATCAAGCACTGGCATCGTACAAAATAATCAATGAATAAATCGCTTCATTTTCCCATTTCATTATGAAAGGAAGTATGTATTATTGTATTTCAAATAAAAATTTGGAAAAGCAGTGAAAATCGAAGAAGAGAATGCAATTTTCACAAGCTTCTATGTTGCTTAATTTTAAGTTTTATTTATTTTTTAGTTTTTTTAATAATTCATTTTTTAGTTGATAGTGGTTAGGGTTTCGTTTATTTGATTGTACTAATTCTTATTTAAGTCTCATTGTTGGTTTGCATTTTTTATTTTATTTGTTTCATAGTTTTATTATAATATATTGTTGTACAATATAAAATGCTTCAACGGAATTTTATAAGGGTTTGATGATTTTGATGTTTGGCTAAACTCTATTAAATTTCACAAAATAGATTTATTTTTTTAGAATAGGTTGCCTAATATGTAAATATCATAAGAATATTTTGCTTTAATTTCACAACAAAAAAACACGTTTTAACGACGGAATTAACAACGACAAACTAATAATGGATTGAACTTCGGACTTTTAACGCCAATCGACGGATAAATCCATCGTTAAATATCTAATTTTTATTTTTGTTAATAATTAACGACGAGCAACATAATTTTTCGTCTCTAAATTAGAGACTGAAAATTACATCGCTACATTTTAAAATTTATTTATTTATTTTTACTTTTAGCTACAGAATTAGCGACGGAAAATTCCCTAGCTAAAAATATATAATTTTTTATTTTAGCTACGGAAAATTCCATAGCTAAAAATAAATTTTATTTTTTATTAATTTTTCTTTACTTTTTTCATTCTCTAAATATCTAATTATGTTTTTTTTTAATTTTACTTTTAATTAGAGACATAGTTTAACATTAACATTGTAAAATAATAATAATAATAATAATAATAATAAATATATATATATATATATATAATTATTCTTTATTGAAAATTAAAACTTGATTAATTGACAATAATATGAAATGAATATAATATCATATCCTTATATTCTATACATATATTCATTGATAAATGATAATGTATAAATAATATATAATAGACAAAGAAATACAAATAAAATGTATACATATATTCAATCTTAAAAATATAATTAAAAATTAAAGAAATTAAAAAATAAAAAATATATAATTTAGCATTTACATTATAAAAATAAAAGTATTATTTAAATAAGTAAGAAAATATTAAATAAATGAAATAAAAATCATATTAATCTTTTAATATAATACAATGTAGAAATAATAAATAAACAATATATTAATTAATCCGCCGTTAAACTATTTTAAAGATGGATTTTTGATATTTAGTGACTGAATTTTCCGTCGCTAAAACGCGATTTTTTTGTAGTGTTCAGAGGCAGCCAAGTTTATTTTTGAAATTTTATACATTCAGAATAGGCACTAATTTTTATTTTATTTCAATGAAAAAATCTTTTGCATAAATGGATGAAATATACAATTGTTGCATACAACATACTAGCATAGATGAAATAATGATTTGTGGGCATCATATTTTTTTTGGATATAAACTGCCACTAGAAAAAAATATTTTATAGAAAATAATGTGTAATTTTTTTGTACTGTTATTCTGCATGTGTATATTAGATTTTAAATTGTTATTTGACTATCTTAAATTATTGAATTGGGTGAAGATTGTCATTTATTTTTGAAATGTTGAATATTATATATGTTGAGTTACATTGCATTATTTTATTTTTACTTTCTTTTACATGTTTGAGATAATTTAATGTATTTAAAATGTAGAAGTTATATATTAAATGTATAAGACAAACAATGATGCATTCTTTTTTTTTTGCTGGAGAACCAATCATTCTTTCTAATTTTAGTAGAATCAATAAACTTCCTCCGTTTCAAAATATTTATTTTTTTATGATTTTTTTTGTAACATTTTTTTTAGATATTTTCACACTCCATCTCCCAATTTGAACTATATCCAAAACTCTACAAAATTTCATAATTCTAACTTAAGATTTGATGTCATATGGCAAAGAGTGGTATATTAGTCCAAAATTATTTCTTAATTCAAGATCAAACTACTAAAACAACAAACATTTTGAAACAGGGATACTATTATATTTTTTGATATTGATGTCTTAATTTTTTTGGATATTTTACCATCAAATTTTCACCTATCAATTAATCTTTCATAAAATATTAATAAACTATACATTTACGAATTTAAAATATAAACTACCAAGATCTCCTTTCATTGATATAATTAAAAATATACAACAAGAGTTAATTGTAAACGGACAAGAAACATTTAGGATGAATAACATTCTTAAAGAAGAATAAATCAGTGGGGGCAAAAAATGAGATAAGAAAATTGAAAAATGACAACCCCTAAAAATTAGAAGATATTTTTGGGTTGGATTTTTCACATTTGGATATAATTTCATTATTGTATTATATTTTTAATATTTTAATGTTTTTTACTCATTTCGCTATTTAAATATATTTTTGTGTTAAATGTTTGGCTCATTGAACAAATAATTTCTTCATGCAGTTTTCATTGGTGAAGTTTACGTACGTGATTAATTAATTATATATTTATTTAGAAAATTCTTAATTATTTTATTTAGAGAGTAAATAATTTTTTTTATGTTTTATAATTGTTTTTTATGTTATCATAAAACAATGATTCATTTCAGCCAAATAATTTCACTTATTGATACTATCTCGTGAGGTGGTTTATGACTGTCAAATACTAACCGAGTTTCACTTATATTCGAGATTAATGTCCTGATTTTTAGAATTTTGATAGTTGCGCAATCAAATTATGCTAAATCGTGTTGAAATTGAACCATCTTTTTAATTAATATATTTATATAATATAATAATGATCTTCAAATATGTGAGGGCACATATTTGAATATATCTATGCTACCTTATTTGATCCAATAAATTATTTATACAAGACATTTCAAATTATTTGATGTTTTTCTTTAATAGTTAGATATCGTATGCGCATATTTTACATATCATATAAAAAAATGATCAATGTTTAATTTCATACTATGTATATATAGATCAATATTTTACAATAATATAATTTAATGCATTCATTCCTATATGTAAGGAGACATAGAATGACATGATGTTGATCATGAAGTTCGAGGTCTTCTCTACAAATATAATGTAAACAGTATGAGAGATTATTTTCGAACATATAAGAGATGATTTTCCAACTTATGAGAGATGGTGACGAAACATTAATCAACTTGTGGAAGTGTTGCTCGAGCTGTGTCATCATGTCCTATATATCCACTTCAAACAATCGTGAGAGATGGCGAAGACGTGATAATTTTATTAAATGTATTTTGCGGTGTTGTGTCATTTTTTTTCTTATTTTTTCTCATTGTACCAAAATTATAAAGGATATCGATTATGTTTGTAATGAATTTCAGGCGAATCAATTATGTTATTTGTTTTATTGAGCAAACTGAATGGAAAATATAAATTTATTCATAGATTTAGGTTGTCTACTGACAAAATAGCGAATAAACTTGAATATGACATTATATTCTTTGTACATTTTATAATTGTTTGTGTTAATTATTTAACTGTGATTTAATTATTTTCCTTAGACAAAATTTAATTTATATATCTATCGCCGTGCATCGCACGGGATATAATACTAGTACAGGTAAAAGTGAATAGTGACTGGCAAATAAAAACAAGATATAAGAATATTGAGTTATTTAGGCAATTTGGGTAAATATCTCAAATACCCTTATGACACACTTGTCCCCACAGCCCAATCATTGTTTGGGTGTATTTTTTACATTTTTTTTAATAATTACACAATAAATACACACACCTAACATATAAAAATCTAAATTTCATGTATTTTAGAAATAAAAATGACCGAAACACATTAACGTTTGATATTTTTGGAATTAACGTTATGTAACGTTATTATCATTAAATGTATAACGTTTAATTATTTTTAAAGTAATGCTATCATTATTCGAATGAGTGACATTTTATTTGGAAAACTAACGTTATTATTATACAATATCCAAAATATATAGTACATAACGATAAGTTGAAAATTAAAAGTAAGCATAACGATAACTTGAAAATTAAAAATAAGCATAACGATATCTTGAAAATTGAAAATAAGTCTAACGATAACAATATAATATCTTATTATTTAAATTAATGCATGACGACAATAAGCATAACGATAACATTATAATATCGTAAAATTGAAAATGATTCATAATGATAATGCATAATGATAATGATTATAATATCTTGAAATTGAAGACTAATGTTAATATAGTAAATGAAGGCATAACGATTAATTTTTTAAGACTACAATAATATAGTTAAATGCATAACATTATAATATCTGAAAAAAATTAATGTTATGCACTATTAAATGCATAACGATTCCATCAAATGAGCGTAGAACGACCGTTTCGAATTTATTTGTGCTCAAAATTGATATATTGGGTTATTTTCTTACTTTGGAAACATATAAAATTATTTTTTAAGTTAGGCAATTTATTGTTATGGTTTCTACGTTTTTAATCATCTAAATTTATGCACTAGTGTTATGATTTCTAGATTTTAATTTTCTAACGTTAGGGAATAACAATAAAGATTAATAGAAACCATAATGATAACGATTAAATAGAAAGCTTGGATTAAATAGAAGCATAACAATAATAAAAAAGAGAATAACGATAATTAAAAAGAGCATAACTATATTACATAACAATAGGTTAAAATGTTTATAATGATAGCTTAAACAATAAGGCATAACATTAATTTATAATGTTTATAATGATTAAATAGAAGGCATAACGATAATAAAAAATAAGCATAACGTTA
This sequence comes from Perilla frutescens, assembly GCA_026008535.1. NCBI lineage: Eukaryota > Viridiplantae > Streptophyta > Magnoliopsida > Lamiales > Lamiaceae > Perilla > Perilla frutescens. The sequence continues at coordinate 41,470,368 of BRKX01000012.1, forward strand.
CTGCATAACATTAGTCTATAATGTTTATAATGATTAAATAGAATGCATAACGATAACAATTACAAATAAGTCGTAATGATTAAATAGAAGCATATATAACCATAGTTAAACTAACATAACGATAATTAAATTTAATGCACAATGATAATGTCTAACGAGAGTTTATAATGTTTATAACGATAACAACATTGAAGACCTAACGATATGATATTTAAAAAAATAACGATAATAAAATTGAAGGCATAACGATAATCATGAAATTGTTAAATCAACCCTAACGATAGATTATTCCTTGTCATTATTTATCATTATGCTATAAGGAAAATTGATTTAAAATTTTGGTATAATATCGTTATGCTTAGTGTTATGTTTTATTTTTATGCATTAAATTTTTTTATGGAAAATTAACATTATTAGTTGCAATTTCGTTTTTAATTAGTAACACTTTAGAGTGGGCTAAATTTAAATGTACTGCTTAAGTGTTTATTGATAATGCAGATGGTTAGACGTCGTATTATTGTACGATATAGTAGCCGATAGGAGAGAACTTAGTATGTAGATGGTGAAGAGCAGCTTATCATCATGTCATCGGAGAAGTTGTGTTTTAGCTCACTGCTCAGAGAGATCCATGATCTGTTACAAACTGATCCCACATCTGTTGCGTACCGGTTATCTTATATGTCGAGCACCACCAATGGCAGACAGATCAAGACTTTATTGAAAGATGATGCAGATTTACTTGATCTACTTCACGAACAGAGCTCCGAGATAGTTGTGTATGTTATTCAGAGAGGTTACAATAGTTCCAGGTTCATGCCATCCATCATCACACAAGAAAGAGATCCGATTAGAGATGAGTTTCGTGCCGATACAGCCTATAATGAGGCTGATACACACTACTACGAGGCTCCAGATGATAATGTTGATGACAATGCATTCACACATGAAGAAGAAGAAGAAGAGGAAGAAGAATCAATATTTGAAGAAGAAGAGATGCCCTCTACTAATAAAGAAGATATTGTTTGGACGATAGAACTCATTCTGACCATCAACAAAAGGGTATTTAGACGATATTGTTTGGACGATAGACGAGAGACGAGAGAGAGAGAGAGAGAGAGAGAGAGAGAGAGAGAGAGAGAGAGAGAGAGATTTCAACCTTAACTGTTGAGTTTCTCGCAAAGTTCACGTCTAGGATACTTCACGGTTTTTCGGCGACCGACCTATTTGTGTTTAGAGATAAAAGAGAGAACGACGAAGTGAGAGAGTGAAGAAATCGGCAATGGCGTGAAGAGATGAGTTAATGTTGCTTTTTTAATCGTTGCTTGTAACGTTGAGAGAGAGAGAGAGGGGGGGACGAAAGTTTTTTTCCAAAATATTCACTCGTTTAATAATTTCGATGTTGGAAACTACAAAAGCTCATAACTTTTCAGAATATCTTTGTAAAATTAATTTTTTGGGACTCACTACAAATAATGGACACAGAATAAAGTACACATTGCCTAAATTTCTCCTATCTATTAAACTTTGCCCAACTATTCAAATTTTAAATTTAAATTGCCAAAATTTAAATTTCTCCCATATATATTTGTATGCGAGTGCGACAAACTAAGAATCGAAAAAGAGAGAAGAGAGTAGAGTGAAGGTAGAAAAAGAGAGAAATGAAAAGAGTCATAAAAAATTAATAACAAAATGATAACACTTGGGCTTGTGAAAAAGGTTGAAATTGGGAAGTTATATGCTTTCTTTGTGCAAGCTATAATCACAACACCATATTCAGCAAACGCTAAAAATTAATGAACTGAATGTTAAAGATAAATAATATAAAACATCGAAAAAGGAAGATAAGAAATAATTTAAATAAATATAAAATGATAATTGCATAAATAAAAATTAATGATCTAAACGTAAAGAAAGAAAATAAAAAAAACTTTGAAAATGATAAAATATTTTGGAGTTCGGTCGAGATTATTCAAGTTGGAGACAAAGTAGTCTATTGGGCTCGAATCAGATCTTTGTGCCCCCTTCGTATTTTCGCGTGTGATACTTAGTTTTTAATTTTTTTAACAACCCTAATTGAGAAAAATGAACCATAAATAAATTAAAAAAATTAAACTAAATTATGATATATTAAAAATTAAAAAAAAAAAAAGGTTCAGCAGATCTCCCATAGAGAATATAACACATGGGATCTTGTGCTATTGGGCTTAGTGGGAAGATTTAAAAAATTAATGAAAAGAACATGTGTTGACCACCAAGATACAAACTGGCTTCCAAGTAAATTCTAGGTTCTCCAAGTCATCTTGCCATAGACACTCAACGCGTCTTCTTTTCTTTAATATATACTTTTTAATTTTGAATTCTTTCCACTAGGCCCAATATACTACTTTATCTCTAACTTTAATAATCTCCTTTATTATGACCGACATGAAAAGGGCAAAAGAGGGTGTGAAAGCAACTCTTTTTTCAAGATGAAAAAATTTAAGAAATTCGAAAGATTGGGGAATTATGTCGATCGTTGGATTAAAGGGTTCGGGAAGATCGTACATGGCGAGGAGGGTTTTCGAAGACGTGGGAAATGAGCGAGGAGAGTGTTTTGACCTCGGCGTGTGGGTGACGGTGGGCGCCAACTATCGACGTGAGGATATCCTCCTGCGTATTCTCAATAAAGTATTAAAATCATAGACGGCGGCGGTGGCAACGGAGCGCCCACGTGGTTTCAAGGCGACGAGGAAACTGCTTGGATATGTCTCTACTCAAAATTGTTGGGGCGGAGGTACATGTTGGTGTTGGATGATGTGTGGGACACGCAGATCTTGGATTATTTGGTTCTTGCGCTTCCGAAGGAGAGCAACGGAAGCCTAGTGTTGCTGACGACCAGCTTGATCGACGTGGCGCGGCATCCAAATCCCTTTCATGTTTATGATATGTATGATGAGGTCTTGAACTTTAAGGACGACGGGTTCTGGGAGGTTTTCAGGCTGGTGCTGTTTCGGCGGGGGCCCTTCCCGCCGGAACTGGAAGAGGCGGGGCGGAAGATTATCCGAAATTGTCGAGGGTTGCGTATTGTGATGTCCAAAGTCCTCCTCTTCTTATGGAGAGCTGATAGGACTCCGGAAGCGTGGAACCTGATAGCCGATGAGCACCATCCGCTCTTCCATGTTGATGATGAACTATCAGAGGTACAATATTATTTCTTCTCATTCTTTTTCCTGACTTACATCTGCTCTCATATTTTATTTTATCAATATATTGTTATATGTTTATCTTCAAAACACTTCCGTCAAATGGTCTGATGGATCCTTACCCAATCACACCCGGGTTACCTCCCCCCCCAGAAAAAATAGCACTGCACTAAAAACGTATAAACCAAAGTCTGAGAAATATCGTCCATGCTACTTAGTTACATTATATGAGTTTAATACATCACAATTAGTTTTATTATTGTCAATTACAATTTATTATTCTCAATAGTGGTGGATCTAGAGAAAAAAATTGGTGGGGATGGGGCCAAGTGGATTCACCCTTGATTCCCAATTAAAGTTTAATAATCTCAATAATCGTTTATATTTAATTAAAAATAATAATTAAACGCAATGCATGAACCCACACATTAGTATCAGGGATTGTGCATTGCGCGAGTTGTCAATTCAAAAAATTAAAGAAATCACTTTAATTTTAAAATTCATTAATTTTATTTTAGGTATATATTTATTTTGAAAAAATTAATTATCGAAAGCAGCATAAGAATGCACTGCACGAGTTGTCAAATCAAAAAATTAAATTAATTTATTTTAATTTTAGTCGTTCCCTAGCTAATTCCATTTTTTTGAACCTATGTCATATCAAAAATTTTAATCGGTCCAATTTTTACTTTTAAATGTGATTTTATTCATTTCTATAAAATTATTATGGTTATAAAAATACCATTGAATAAAATATATAAAGTCAATTCTAAATAGTTAAATCACATATATATATATATATATATATATATCATTGCAATTTATTTCTAATTATTATTATAATTAGTAATAGTACATCATTATATTATCCCTACTATTTATAAATATATTGTTTTATTTATCAACTAAATATTCATATATCATTTTAGCTCACTTTGTAATTTTTCATAAAAAAATTAAATATGTCTTCTAACAAAACAAAAAAAAACATGATATATAGAAGTTGTATATATACATGATTCTTATGTACATATAACCATTATTCCTAGCATAATATCATACTATATATACAAAAAAATCTAATTAAATTTTAAATTTAAAAAAATACAGTAAACGTGCTTATAATTATATTTTGAAATATTACAAATATAAATTATGGCTTGACATCAGAAAAATGTAAATATGTGAAAAGATGGTAGATATATATATATATATATATATATATATATATATATATATCCGTGCATATATCCATATTTGATATTGATCTTAAGTTATTGTAAATATTTTATTTTATTTTCTCAATCATGATTAGATATACTGTATATTTGTAGTACACACATATAGAAGTGTGTGAAACGAACGTATATATATGTTCAAATAGATTAAAACAAGTTTTTTTTTTCAATTTCTTTTTTGTGGAGCGGAGCATCATTCACAATGTTGTTTGATAGTTGATAGAACTATTTATAGAATTAATAATGGAACTGAAAAAGGCTGTAAGTTACCCTCATCATCAAAAAAATAAAATGGAGCTAAAAAGTCATCCGTATAACATTTTAATTTCATCTTTTACCTGATTTTCAATTAAGAAGATGGAATGAGAGATTTTCATTATTATTAGATTGAGTTGTATAAATATATAAATGTATATATATTGATTGACCATGTTAATTACTTAGGAGGTGATTGGTATGGTGGAATTGAATGGAATAGAATGTTCATTCCTATTTCGGCGATTGATATGATATAAAATCGGGAATCACCATTCCCGAAGGAATTTCTATTCCCAAAGGAAGGGGAATAGTCATTCTACCCACCCCCATGGGTTTAACTATTCTTATTGACCTAAAAAATTAATATATGATATATTCATACATAATCATATCTCATAATATTATTTTATCATATTTAGAAAAATAAATTAAAAATCAGATTAAATAATTTATTATTATTATTTTCTAATTATTTTATATTATTTATTTAATTTAAAAATATATGTTAAAATCAATTTTTGATAGCTTTTATAATTTGTTGAAAACAAATGAATGTGATGCCAAAATAAATATAACATAAAAATATATTATAATAAAATATAAAATAATTATGTAAATGAAAATTTGATATGATAAACTACTTTTCTATGAAGTAAAAATATTTTTATTAAATTATACAAATTATTACATATTGATTGTTAAATACTTTATAATAAAGTTTTTCAATAAAATAAATTAATTATAATTTGCTAAAAAATTAGAAAAAAATCACATTTTAAAAAAGAAAAATGATGGTTAGAAAAATATTAAAAACAAATTAAGCTATGTATTGATATTTATTATCTACTGCTATACGTACTTTATTGAATTATAAGAAAATTAGTATATCACCCGTGCGATGCACATTTATTAAATATTGTATTCTATTATCATAATGTGTACATATAATATAAGATATTTATCATAAATACAAAAATAATTATATCAATTAAAAATTTAAAATTATAGAAGTTATATTTTGATTCCAAATTGTATATAGATAAATAAATATATTTGCTACTAATAAAATAAATGGAAATAATTTCTTATACACGTAGTGGTATATGAATTGTTATTATATTCATCACACATTCAAATTTTTAAACGATTACATCTTTTGATCTGGAAATAACAACATAAAGTTAACTCTGATTGAAAATAGACTTCCTCATTAAAAGTCCCATGTGAGACGTGGTACTAATTAATAAATAGACATATTGGATAGCTGATATTCCAACAATTTAGAAAAAATATATACAAAGAAAATTAAAGATGTACATTAATAAAGCATTTATAAGAAAAAAAAATCTAAAATTAATGAGTAAAAAATCCGAACATCTTCCATACATTTCCAATTATGTGGATCATTCGGTAGTAATCTCGCATCATAGTGCACGAGAAAGCTACAATCATGGAGGGACGTTTACCCTTGCATTTGTAAAAATATGACAGACAATATTGGAAATTTTATATAAATATCAAGTAATAGACAAAAAATAAATTTCAAAACATCCACAACTTATTTAAAAGTAAAAAAAAAAGTGTTCGTGTCGCAAATTTTAACCAACAAATAAGAATCTCAATCACTTGTCTTAGTAAGAAACAATTTTTTACAATAAATAAATAAATAAAATAAAATGAATAACCACATTCCCTCCAATAACCATAATAAACGAATTGAATTAATTGCAAATTAAACACGAACCAAATCAATTTACATTAAATATTTATTTCTTTTCACCTAGAATTCTTCATATGAGCAATTATTCTAAGTGATTCAGTACGCTCGTCGCTGGTGCACATACCGATTAAGAAATATTTAACCTTGGAAAGTTAGTGATCGACCGATGTATATTACACCATTGGAATGGATTAATTTTTAAGGTCGTGACTTGTCCACGGCGCAACAATATTTTTCATTCTTATTTCATTTCTATATCTTATTCATATTTTAACCAATAATAAGATCCAATGATATATATTATTGATGAGAAAATTCACATTTCATAGCATAAATAATATTTCACAATTTTACCAAATATTAATAAAAATTCACAGAGAGCTAAAAATTATTAATCCAAATAACATGAAGTCCCACCAAAATATAAATCATAAAACTGAGAAAAGTCTAGCATTTGCAAATAGCCTCCCCAACAATTAATCAATTAGTCTTTTTTTTTTTTTTTTTTTTTTTTTGCTAAACAATTTGTTGATAATTAACTAATCAAATACCCACACACTTTCCCTAATCTATTAAGGACATTCAAACATTTGAAATTGTTATGTAAAATTTTCAGAATTCACTTAACATGACTATATATTATCCAAATTTAACTTGTAATATAAGTAAATTTTGGATTGGGAGTATATGTAGTAATTGGACTGACCAATTTGTAATATTGAACTTGTAGGGGTAGTTAAAATTAAAGTGAGAGAAAATGTTATAATAAGATTAACATAATTCAATTTATATATAATTTTAAAAAATAAAGAAATGAAATCAAAAATAAAAATATTTAGCTTGAAAAATAAATTAATATAATGTAGTTTTTTAATTGGTTATCATAACTTGCAACAAAAGCAATCACCTTCTTAAAAATAATTTTTCCCCATAATTTCAATGAAAAATATATAATTTTAAGCAAAAAAATAAAATGAAATTTATCTTGGAGTTAAATAATTATATAGAAAATAAATATATTCTTATGATCGAGTTTGTTTGGTTTTACGAATATTAAATATAATTTTTTTAAAATATTGGTACATGTTGCATGCATCTGTAAGACATGATCGGGAAAAATTAATTTTACTATTAGATATATTATAATAATGGAACATTATTTTCTGTATTGTTTTAGCTTACAATCCACCCAATTAGCCTTAATACATCTATATGGTGAATCTATATATTATACAAATTTAATTGTTGGGGTAATCCATTTTAAATGTACGACTTAATATTACAATTATGATAAATTTATAGTTTAATATATCAATGTAATCTCTCCATGTGTGTTTAACCATAAATTTTAGTGTCATTATTTAAGAGATTTTTTTTGCAACTGAGCTTATAAATATATTGAAATCAATTATAGAATATTTAAGAAATATTTATCTAGAATTAAGAATAATTTTACATACACATAATTAGGGTATTATAAAATATTCTAAGGAAAATTGCAACTTACCTTATACAGTATATAATGAAATCAATTATCGAATATTTAAGAAATATTTATCCGCAATTAAAAATAATTATATATACACATAATTAGATAATCATAAAATAGTCTAAAGAAAATTTTAGTCGGGTTTTATAGTATTGATTTTATGTAAATTATAACAACTACTAAATTAAATGAATAATTTATTATTAAATTAAATAATGAGATCTTTTAATACTATATAATCAATTTTTAAAACAGAAAAATCAAATAGATGGGAAGCGACGTACTTTTGTGTTTGATGTATGAAACATTACATTACTTAATATAGATTATAAAGATAAAGATTATGATACACAATTATATAGAATAGATTTAGTTTCAAATTAAGATTATGTTTTAATTCATTATTAATTAACTAAATTCTACCTAATACTATATATGTTTGTATAGATGTTAAATTAAAATGATGCGTATTATATGTGTTATTATATATTTTATGGAATCAACAACATATTTTGTTATTGTTTCTATGATTAATTGATTTTTTATGGATTTAGGAAAACAATTATTCCCAATTGATTGCATGTTATTTGTGGAAATTATTAGATATATTTTTGAAAAATTGTTTACTAATAACTTATTTTGATTTCATATTAAATATTTATATATTTAGAAATATATTTTGAGCGGGAAAATTTATGATTTCTATTTTAAGCGACTATCTTACTTTTAGATAATATATAGATTTGAAGGTACATAAAATATTATAAAATATTCATTATATAAGATAAAAAAAAATGATATCTCATTCCGTAGAAATACCAAACACAAAAATCGTCATTCCATTCAGACACTGATTTCATTCCTACCTAATTTTATTCTACCATTCCATTATAAACTTATAATTGATGGATTATTATATTTACATTACATTACAATTACTTTCTATGTTCTTTTTTAACATTATTGTTTATATCTCTAAAGTAATTTACTTTGTTTATATTTTTAATTTATTAGTTCATTTATATTTATATATATATATATAATAGTTTTGATTGAGAATATGTAACTAGACAATATGACAACACACATATTTCAATACCTAGCATATATAAGTCACCCAAAATAGACATTGAGCAAAACTAGGACAATATATATATATATATATATATATATATATATATATATATTCTTCCAAGTGATTAAATGAATCAAAAATCCTATAATTAAAAATTCTAAATTTATTAGGTTAGATAAAACACTTTTGTAGAAGAAGAAGAAGAAGAAGAAGAAGAAGAAGAAGAAGAAGAAGAAGAAGAAGAAGAAGAAGAAGAATTCAGGAGCTTATAACAGGAATCAAACAATACTCAAAATAATTAAAAATATCGTGTGCAATTTAGAATGATAAATTCCACATAATTAGAAAAAATAGAAATTAATAAGAAAATAAAGTAAGTTTTTTGTTTTTTCTTTACACTTTCTCAAATTTATTAATTCATGCTAATAATTTGTTACACAAGTTACAATTTTTTTTTATTGTTCTATTAAATTGCTCAAAAAAATGAACTATAAAAGCAAAAAATGGGCCTAACCAAAACCCAACTCCATCTGAATTTCTCTCAATTTCTCTTTGTTATCTCTCTCTTCAAAATTCTCTTCGTAGTGCCACTACAGACCATTCTCAGCCAAGCACTTCTCCTCCCCCTTTTCTATTACGGAGGCCGACCACGACCATTCCCTAGTATAATGATTGACTCTATGAAAGAGAGTTTATTGAGCTTGCTTTTGGTATTTTCAGAAGAAAATTAATTGTATTTGATAGATGAAAGTTTACATTTATACCACATAGTTTGAATCAATTTTACCATGAACGAAATTTATACCGTAGAGCTAAATCTATTTCCTATTAAAATAATAATCAAGAGTCGAATCGATCAATTTCCAAAACAATTAAAAGAGTTGAATCGGAAAAAAATTCCTAAATTTTAAAAACATAAAATAAAATGAAATGTTAACAACAACACAGGACTCGAACCCACACCCGACACAAAGCCCACATGTGGTTTGTAGACACCAGGTAAATTCAAAGCATGATTTTAACTTAATTTTAATAGAAAATATTTTAAAAGTAGTTCTAATTCGTGATTTTTATATGACAATTTTATCCCTATAATTTTACATTAGTATATTTGTAGATACGGGTAAGGTTCATTTTGCTTCTTTAATTTTGTAGCATTTTGATCTTTTGTTTATTTTATTTTTTTAGTTTAAATTGATTTCACAATTATTTTAAATGCATCAACTTAATCCTTCTGGTTCTCCTTGAAGAATCGAACGTTAACGTTAACGTTAACGTTAACGTCCCTCGCGCTTTTACTTTTTTTTTTTCATTTTTTTATCCGATTTTTCTTTGTTCCTTTTGTTTTGTTCCCTAAAAAATAAAAATATATACCTTAAAATAAAATTAGTGAACCCTAAAATTTAAATAAATTGATTTAATTTGTTTGAAATGAGTATGAAATAGAATTAATAAACTCTAAAAAACACAAAATAAAAAAACCCTAAAAAATACAAAATAAACCCCTAAAAATACCACCAAAAAAACCCTAAAAAACACAAAATAAACCCCTAAACCCCCCCTCCCCCAAAAAAAAAACTCTAAAAAACACCAAATATAACCTAAAAAAACTTAGTCAAAGGGCGGGTTTGACCGCATTGACCGGATCAAAGCGCGGATTGACTCAACCTGTCTTAAATAGTCTCATTTAAGGCCCTATGCATGAAAGTTTTTGCCATTAAATAATCAATTTGGAGTTGATCCCTAATTGTAATTCTAAAATCTAACTCCATGACATAATTATAAACTTTTGAAAAATCGGGTATCACACTAGGAAGGTTATGATATTTTTTTTACATGCGGTCACAAAATCAGAACGATTTTATATTTCTATTATTAGTATTAATTATTTCATATTTTTATGATTTATTTTAATATATTAATTGAGATGATTTTAGCTACAACAAGCAAATACAGTAAGATCTCTCGGACCAATTATAAATAATAAAACTCTACATTGCAATATTTCATATTATTTTAGGATCATCCTTAATAAATTTACCTCCATATAATAATAAAATGACATTAAATTTCAAATATATTTATATATCTATATAAAATATCTAGATTTATTTAACCATGTTACATTAAACTTAAGATGATATGAAATACTTATCTAAAGTTGCTTGTGACAATGACTTAAGTTTTTTGATTAATACCGCATCATTTAACGTGTTCGTACTACATGAATGAATCTTCTAGATCTAATATATATTGTATACACAATGTACATATGCATGATGCACGTACTTTTTTATTTTTTTAATTCACGATTCTTATATCTTTTAAATTCATATTTTTAAAATATAAAAAAATATTTACGTGTGTCGTATATTGTATATTAGTTTCTTAAAAGATTATAATTTTTATCCTATTTAAAAATAACCTCCATATGATAATATTTTTTTTTCTCTGACCGCGATGATATATTACTGTATAGATCGAGATTTCACTGTAAATGAACTTAATTAATTCAAGAGTGTGTATGGTCTTCTTTAGATCTACCAACTAAATGAATACTTATTAACATTTAATTGAAACTTTCTAACCGAGACCACCCCTCTCCTTCAATTTCCAAACTAAAAAAAAAAAGAATATCATCGAACACTTAATTATTTTTCAAGAAACAAGTGGTTAGATTTTACAACATATTACATAATATTATTTTAATTGTGGTCCAATATCATATGAACATTGTCTAATATGTATCAATTTATCAATATGATCTCGTCACGTTATTAATATAAGTTTCTCATGTTGCAACATAATTCATTAATGTTAGCATCATACACGTCTTGTTAGCTTATTAATATATATGTCTGGAAATACAACATTTTTAAAGCGTTGTCTATTTAACTCTAAAAATTAAACCAAAAATCTGAAAAATATTGACTAAATTATAGCCCTTAGATCTAATCAAATCTAGGGCTTGGATTGGGTCCTAGGTTCCTACATGGGGATTTGGTTCTCATTTGATCCATTCCACACACACACACATATAGTTGGTTATAATAGGGACTAGGTTTGGTGTGGGGACGTGAAGACGAAGCTTGTTTACTATAATTTTAATGTTTTTCTTATTGTATTTTTATGCTAAAACATTTAGCACTAAAATAAAATAATAAAATCATTAAAAAAATAACATCAAAATACAATAAGAAAATCACTAAAATTAAAGAAAACAAGCACCGTCCTCGCGTTCCTACACGAATCACTAGTCCTCATTTAAACAAAATCCTATATACATACATATATATATATATATCAAATGAATTGTATAAATAAAGAAAAAGGATGACAATCCTAAAATTCCCGGAAATCACATACTGAAAACTCAAGGGACCGGAGCCTCATTAAAACCCACATGGAAAATCCAGAGTGGGAAAAACCTCATGGGAAAAAGAGTACTCCTCTAAACAAAATGAAAATAACCAGGACTACAAAAATCCTGTAAGACAGCATCCGTAATACAAGGAATAACCGAAGTCCAATAACCAGAAGAAACAACAGAAGAAGCTAAAATATCAGTCCAATAACCAGAAGAAACAACAGAAGAAGCTAAAATATCAGTTACCTTATTCCCCTCTCTATAAACATGAGAAACACAGAAATGAATCTGACTAATATAATCTAAAATGACACGGCACCTAGCCTTTATATTCCATGGAACTTGCAAATTTCGAGCCGAAAAAGAAACCACATAAACTGAATCTGCCTCTAGCCAAATAAAGTCTAGAGACAGTCTTCGAGCCCATTCCAAAGCCACCAACACGGCCAATGCCTCAGCCAAGAATGCAAAACCTAAGCCTTACTCCGTATGAAAACATCCGAAAACTGAGCCATCAGCTCAACGAAAAACTCCACCAGTAGCCATTCTACCAGGCGTTCCCTGAGAAGCACCGACCGTGTTGATCTTGATCCAATCTGGCGGCGGGGGTCTCCAAATCACCGAGATAGTAGATTTCAAAGGCGGAGGTCGCATCTGCACTTTAAGAGCTTTCAAAGTAAGAAGCTCATTAACATCATTCTTCATGTGCCCCTTTCGATCGTGCATGAATTCCATCTCCCTCAACGTTGCCCAAACCATATTGATCAACATTAAAGGGGTAGGGATCAGGTCTTCATATATAGCTTTGTTTCGAAATGTCCAAAGACCCTAAACCACCGTGATCACAGCCGCCTTCTAAAGTGCCGAGACTTGCGTACTAAAAGCTAAATCAATGTTTGATCATAAATCAAATCGAAAAGATTAATCTTTTCCTTTACATAATTAAAAGAAAACTAGAATATTTTATGACACAAAAAAAATAGCAAAACACTCATGCCCATTTGGTGTGTATCGATAAATAAGATTATTTGGATATAGACATATAGTAGGATTTCACTGTTCGGATAAAGATAATCATGCGTTTAGATTGATTGATTGAGATTTTAATTATTTAGAATAGATTGTCAATATTTTATTTGTATTGAAGAATTATGATTAAAATGTAGGAGAATACATAAATTATCATCCATATAAAATTTGCATTTATTTTTATTTAAAGTTGCATTTATTTTTTATTTAAAAAACTTGAAATTATGAAATCAGAAATAATCAAGCTAAGACACAAAAAATAATTAACCAAACATGGGAAATAATGGACGCATAAAAATAATTAATCAAAATAGTTTTTTCTTTGAAAGCCCTCTTTCAATTACATATTAGTGATCGCATTAATATTATGTTTACATATCAATATTCTTATTAATAGTTATTAAAATTACAATTATGTTACTTGTCATCGGATAAATGATGTAGATACAACAAATTCATTTTCAATTTCATAATCCATTTCCAATTATGAAATTACTTATATATATATATATATATATATATAGGCAAATTCACCTTTTTCTAATATGGTGTTTGACACCCTAAAAAACTCACGCCATGAAACATTATAAAATATCAAAAATTTATTGTTAAAATGGTTTAACAACGAATTGAGTCTATCGATAAAATAGTTTAATGACAGATTGAGTCCGTCAATAAAATGGTTTAACGATGGATTGAGTCTGTCGTAAAAAATCTCGTCATTAGCAATTTTAACGATAGAAAAAATTATCGACGGAATTTTTCGTCGCAAAATTATAGTCAAATTCAATCGTAAAAAAATTAAAAAAAATAAATTTACATTCTGTCGCTAAAAATAAATAAATTGGGTGCGCGTGGACCACCGACAAGTGAACCCCACCGCCACCCAAGTAGACTAATATATATTTATGTTAATATTTTGATAGAAGACACACACACACACACACGAAAACTATTGTGCTTCATTTATTTAAATTTATATTATAATATTTATTGTTGTAATTAAAATATAATTATATTACATCATTTATTTAATATTAGATTATTTCATTTAATTTTCTCAAATATTATATATTTATAATTAATAATATTTATAAAAATAAAAATTAAAGTGGTAAAAATTATAAAAAAGTCATTAAGTGGTAATTTAAAAATAAAATATATTAAAAAAATTTAAAAAGTTTAAAACATACAAAAAAAAATATCAAAAAAATCATTTTAAATTCTTCATTAAGTATTAATTGGAAAAAAATCAGAATTAAATTTAGTTAAAAAATTAAAAAAATAAATATTTAACGACGGATTTTTCTGTATCTAACTTAGCGACGAACTTATCTGTAGTTAATATAAAACATGAAAAATTAAAATTCACCGTTTAACGACGAAGTTTCCATCACTAAGTTAGAGACGGAAAAATATATTGTTAAACGTCTCAATTTTAGTCCGTCGTTAATTTGTCTATAATCTAACGACGGAATATAATCCGTCTGTAAGTCCGTCGTTAAATCATGTGTTTCTTGTAGTGATAGGATAAATATAATCACTCTAATTTTGGGGTGATGAGTTATTAATTGAATATGTGATTGGAGTCTGGGCCCATTATTAATATTGAGTTTCAATCCATTGAATCAAACATATGATCCACCAAACCAAACATACCCTCAAAAAGAATATAGCTTGTTACCAGACCGCGTCGTCGAGACACGATCTGGATGAATGATAGTCTAATTCAATTTTCACAAGTGTAATGAGAGGGATCAATAACTCTTGTATTCAACTTTTGGACAGAGAACTAGAATCAAAGAAGACCTCGCCAACTTAACGATTGAACCAGCCCATGTTAAGGAGATCTTATGTGATATTTGCAATGATAATGGCACTACGACTGAGATTGAATTTACCATGAAGTTGTTGTTCCCAAAAAGATTCTTTCCAAAAATGGAATTAACCTCATTTGTTGGAATGGCCGGCATCGGCAAGACTACTTTGGTTAAGAAGATTTTTGAACACCGAAAATATGTACGTTGTTTCGACCACTATCTGTGGATTAATTTAGGACCAAAATATCAATCACAAAATATATTGAAAGATATACTCAATCAGATTGATCCAGATAAAATGAAAATTAAAGGAGATGATCATGATTTGAGTAGAGAATTATCAAACAAAAGGTTCTTCCTTGTGTTGGACGATGTATGGGACGAAGCGCCCTTGCAATTCTTGGCAAATTTATTTCCAAACATCAAGGGTAGAGCTATGGTGACTACTAGATTTGCAAAAGTTGCTCATTCTGAAAAAATCAACTTAGTTCGTGAAATGCGCTGGCTAAATAAAAAAGAAAGTTGGGATCTTCTTCGTCAAAAGGTGTTTGGTAAAGGTTCATGCCCTCTCAGGCTTGAGAAATCTGGAAAGAAAATTGCAGAGAATTGTGATGGTCTTCCTCTTACAATTGTCAAGGTAGCCAACCTCCTATCCAACGACTTGTCTCTAAAATATTGGAACGATGTAGCAAAGAAGAATTTGGATTTCAAGAATACTTTAAGAAGATTATCAAATAAACTACTTCCAAGCTACAAGCGCTTGCCTCACTACTTGAAATTGTGTTTTCTGTACATGGGAGCTTTCCCTGAAAATTATGAGGTCTCCACCCCCAAAGTGGTTAAGTTGTGGATTGCAGAGGGCTTTCTCAAACCCGATTCATCTCAAAAAGTCAAAGATTATGTTGCACAATGTTTTTCTGAGCTTACTGGTAGAAGTCTACTTATGGTATGCCAAAAGGGCACTAGTCATGGAGTTAAGGCGACGCGCCTCCATTCTGTTTTATGGGATCTCTCCAACAGTGAAGCTCAGAAGAACAACTTTTTCCATGCCTTCAATAGTACTCAAACCCAAGGTATAAAGAAACAACGCATGTTTTGCATCCCCAATTGCATTTTGTTCAACTTTGAAGGCATTCATGACTCGATGAGGGACTCCATTTCAACTGCACGTTCTCTCCTCTATAGTGGTCCGTATCATCAATACCCACCACATACATCAGTATGTTTCGAGTTGAGGTTGCTCAGGGTGCTAGATACTCTAGCAATCCGTTTCTACGAGTTCCCAATTGAAGTAGTAGAGCTAATTCAATTGAGATACCTTGCCATCACTTGTAATGGAAACATTCCTGCTTCCATATCCAAATTGTTGAATCTTCAATTTTTGATTGTTAGTAAGCATATGAGGATCAAACCATTGGGAGATTGTTGGTATTTGCCTATGGAGATATGGGATATGAAGGAATTGAGACATCTTCAGGTTTCAGGAAGCATGCTACCTAAACCAAATTGTGGTACTATCTTATCCAACCTGGAAACCCTTTTAGATGTGAGCCCTCAAAGTTGTAGTGTGGAGGTTCTAAGAGGAATTCCTAATTTGAACAAGTTAGGAATTCAAATGGAATCGGCACCTGATGATGATGATGCTCATTATATTCATTACATGACTCATCTATCCAATCTGAGTAAGCTAGAATCACTTAAATGTGTTGTCTTGAATCCTGAGGTTGTGTTTGAGGATGTTGGAGGACTCGTTACCCCACCAACTCTCGTGTCAATGTTCTCGACAAATCTTGAAAAATTAAGTTTGAGTGGACTAGGATACCCATGGGAATACATGAATACTATAATTCACAAATTAAAAAATTTGAGAGTGCTCAAATTGCGATGTTATGTCTTTAAAGGACACACATGGCAACTCTGTGACTACTGCTCTTTCAAGAAACTTGAATATATTTTAATTGAAGATACAGATTTTGTGTGCTGGAAAACTACAATTAAAAGCTTTGATAAACTCAGGTATTTAAGCATCAAGCACTGCTACAACTTAGAACAACTCCCTAATAATTTGATAAATCAAACGATTGAAGTAGTTGACTGCAATTCCTACGCTATGGATTGGGCAAAGAAAATGCAAGAGAGGATAGGGGTCCCCATACTTCCTACAGAGGCAGATTCGAAGATTCATGTTGAGTATTCTTGGGATTATGTTGGCCAACCTCGTTTTCAAAGGTTAGTCATTTAATTCAATTATACTTTATTAATGCTACTGTTTGGTTAGTTTTTGTGTTTCAGATTTTTTATATGGAAATAATAATTTAGTGTAGATTTACATTTTAATGCACTTTAATCAATTTCAAACTTCCATTAATTAACCAGACCAATTCCAAGTCTTTGACTGTAACATATATATAATCGTGGTAAGCTAAGTCTCCCTATGTATTATCACACCAAAATTAATGTTAACATTTACAATTTTGATTTTTTACTGTATCTATATGTGTGTGTATATATATGCATTTCTATGTATTATATTTCAAAAAATTATTTGAGTTTTCAATAAATTTAGTTTTATATTGGATAAGATTTTTTATAGTTTTAAATTTAAGGGTAAATTCTATTTTGATATCTACATTTTGAACCCCCTTTTCAAAAATAACCATTTTTTAAAAATTAACAAAATGGTACCTATTTCCAAAAAAATTGCCAATTTAACATTTGTACAATTTTTACACCCTGCAAATTGTACGAACATGATTGTATTTTAATATTTTTATTTCCTCATCCATGTAAAAAAAATCCTCCGATCAAGAAGTTTTAAAATATAATTAATTACATGCGATTTTCGAACTGTAAAATTAATCAAATTTTAAATTTGCAAAACTTTCGAAAAAGTGGGTTCTCTTTTATTAATTTTGAAAAAAAATCCAAAATGATGTAGGCACTAAAGTAAAATTTTTATTTAAATATATTATGTATAAGAATGTACAGAAACTTCATATGAGATAAATTTATTTATCTGCTATTAATTAACTTTAGTATAACATACGTATTACGCATACTATCTATTTGAAGTCAAAATGACCTTAAACTAATTTCATTGCGTTAATATATATTAGAACGTGCATACTATGTTTATTTATTATAATTTTATTATTTATTTTATTATATTTTAGTGTTAATTCTTTTTATCGTCTATCTTATTGTATTTTAGTGCTAATTAGCACTAAAAGACACTAAAATAAGTGATAAAATTATACTAGTAAATAAGTATAGTACCTAGTTCTCACACCAATCACAATACTCATTATAGTCCACCCCTATATAAATATATATATATATATATACATACACACACACACACATACATATGTATAAGGAGTGGTTTCAGAGAGAACCAATCCTGGTGTGAGAACTAAGAGCCAATCTACACCCTTCAATTTTAAGATTGGATGGTGTAAATTTAGTCAAAAAAGGTGGTCAAAATAAAAAAAAAATGAATTTTCTAATCGTGTGCTAATAGAGATAGAATCATATGCTAATAAAGACATTGACGATGCTAATATAGGATTGATAATGCTAAATTTTACATTGATGATGCTAATGTTATCAGATTACTGTCATATGCATTATAAAAAATATCTAACGTTAAAAAAAATATTTTACATTCTTTCATAATGAATTAGCAGTTTCATTTTATTTTGTTAGCATTGGGAAACTTCCAGAAATATGTAAAACCTAGCCTATGAATAATGATATTAACATTGTCTGATTTATCTGTACATTTTGTATTATTAGCATTATTGTTCACGAGTTTTAACATTATCATAGCTTATTTTAGCATTGTCATAACTAATGTTAGCATTAACAAAAAAACTTATCACGAACATTATAAATCAACCATGAACAATGCTGTTAGAATTTTATTGTATTGCGTTATTGTTCGGTAGTGTTAGCATTATCATTGCTCATTTTAGCATTAGCAGAAAAACTTGCCAAGAATATTATAAACCAACCATGAACAACATTGTTACAATTTTATTGTATTAACATTATTATTCGATGTTAGCCTTATCATTGCTCTTGTTAACATTAGAAAAATATGTTACACATAAGGTGAAAGTAATAACAAAGGTGAAATTATGGTTAGTATTGACATATGCAAACTTTAGCGGTCGAATTTTTAAATGATAATATTATTATAGCATATAATTTATATAGTGCTAAAGTAGAGCATCAAAAGCATTCACTTTTAACAAAAATATGGATTTGACATATATTAATATTTCAATAGCATGCTATTGAAATAATAATGTCAATTAAGAAACATTATGACAATTCTAAAAAAAAGTGACATTGTTCTAAAAGTTAGAAATTTGATACATACAATAATTGTTTCATTCATCATCATCTTCCAGGTGAAGGTCTTCAACACTGATTAAGCGTCTTTAGAACATAATTGGAAGTAGAGGTTTGCTTCTGAAATGAACATCTTCCTATGGATATTGCTTCAAAGATGATTCACAATCAGGTATATAAAATTTAGACAACTCAAGAGAAATCTCTACAGTAGTGCCAACACAATCTGCAGATCAAATAAAACAAAAAATTAAAATATAAAAACACTAGTAATGCTAAAACTAATCATAGTAATGGTAATATGTTCTTTGATAATGCTAAAACTAATCATAGTAATGCTAATAAATTGGTCATCATACCAATACTCTGATAACATGTTATTTTTATAATGTTGATCATACGCTGTTTTTATAATGCTAATAATTCATTTTGTAATGCTAATAATAATTTTTATAATGTTAATGAGATGTGTTGTAATGCTAACAAATGCTGATAAATTACTAATCATAGTAATGCTAAAACTAACCATAGTAATGCCAATATCTTCTTTGATAGTGCTAAAACTAGTTATAGTAATGCAACTAAATCATTCATCATATCAATACTCTAATAACAAGATATTTTTATAATGCCGACAGACTGTTTTTATAATGCTAATATTTCATTTTGTAATGCTAATAACAACTTTTGTAATGCTAACGTGATGTATAGTACTGTAATGCTAACAAATAATACACGTGCATAGTAATGCAAAAACACAATATGCAGAAAATCAATAGACAAAAAACACAATTTCTGAACCTCTAATAATATGTTTTAGACACTCACATACGCCAGCAACAATACAAAGAATTGAAAACATCTGTTAATCATGAAAATTGAAAAGATCAACTTAATCAACTGCATATAACACTAATTTTGAACCGCTAATAATAATGGAGAGAGAGAGAGAGTAAAATAAGAAGAAGAAGAAGAAGAAGAAGAAGAAGAAGAAGAAAAATATGCATACACAAAGTAACAAAAGATCGAGAAAGATAGAGTAAACCCATAAGAGAGAGAGAGAACAAACCATGAAGGAAGACGAATAAATATTACTTTGAATTCGATCTAGGTGATCTTCAATTTAAATTCGATTTGGGTGATAATCTTCTCTTTTTCTTCGTGAATTTGTCTACTGCATATTGAAATCAAAGAAGCAGCGAAGAAGAAACGATGAAGAGTAGGGATAGAGAATGAGAGAGAGAAAAAAACCCTAGTATTTTAATTACATTTATCAAATTACAAAACTATTCTAGCCTCATTAAATTAATCCTTAAATTTCAAAAATGTCACCTTGTGCTGCTTTTGATCTAGACCACACATTTTTTATGGATGAATGCTGGAGATTAGTTCCTTGTTCTCATATGGGGCTTTAGTTCTCATTTGATCCATTCTCTCTCTCTCTCTCTCTATATATATATATATATATATATATATAGTCTTTCAATAGTAAAATCTTTCAGTAATGTGAATTTTGCTAATGAAAATATATAATTTATTGTAAAAATAACATATGCACTACAGTTGTTGTATAAGTTTAGGGTAATTCAATGAAATTTTAGAAATATAAAATGAGGAGCCATGTGATATATAATGATAACCAAAACTTGATGGAACATCATTTATTAGGATAAAAAATAATTTTTGTTCTTGAGAAAAATATAGCAAAATAAAAATAAACTAATTGACATGAAATTTATTTTAATATGATTATATCATAATTTATCTACAAATTATAATCCACAATCGAGATACCATTTCTGGTTCTATCACTATAAGGAAAACGTGATTTAGCGACATATTTAATGACAAATAATATTTCGTCGTTAAAATACCGATGATTAATGACGAATTTTTCTATTTCTAACTTAATGAGGGAAAAATCCGTCGTTACACGTCGTATTTTAATTTTTAAATTTTATTTTTTATTTTAGCGACGGACTAACGATGAATTTTTCCGTCGTTAGTCTAACGGAAAAATCTGTTGTTAAACATTTTTTTTAATTTCTTTAAATTTTAGCGACGGATTAGCTACATAATTATTCCGTAACTAAAATTAATTTTGATATATTTATTTCTTTTTTAAATTTTTTTATTTTCCAATTAATACTTAATTACGAATTCGAAATTAATTTTTTAAAAATTTTTATTTATTTATTTATTTTATCTTTTTGGATTTATTTGATATTTTTAATATTTTATATTATTCTTTAATATTTTTAATTTCTATTTTTTCAATTACTAATTATTACAGATTTAAAATTAATCTTTTTAATATTATTAATTTTTTTATTTTACATTTTCAAATTTATTTTATTTTTAATATATGATACTATTTTTAATATTTTATATTTTATTATTTTCCAATGACTAATTAAATTTAATATGATTTTTTTAATATTTTTATTTAGTTTACTTTTTCTGATTTATTTTATTTTATAATTTTATATTATTTTTATTATTTTATATTATTTTTTAATATCTTATATATATATAACTAATTAATCACTTTCTTTATAATTTTGTATTTTAATATTTTTATCACTTTAATTTTATTTTTATAAATATTATTAAATATAAATATATAATATTTAAGAAAATTAATTAAAATAATATAATATTAAATAATGATATAAGATAATTATATTTTATAATAAACATATAATATTAAAAATTATAATAGATATTTAAGTAAATGAATAATATATAATTATTTAATTTAGAAATAAAAATTGAATCAAAATAAGTTTCGTGTGTATACATACATACACACACACACACACACACACACATATATATATATATGTTATTCCTATATTTTAACATAAATATTCGGCAGCCCGCATGGTTAAAGATAGCCAGAGGTCCTGATTTTGAATCTCGTTCACGTATGGACTTCCACGATTTAATCTGCGCTCACTGTCCCCTTGGCTTCAAGCTGCTACCTAGTCTCGGATCAGTTTTTTTTCTATTTTTTTTTTATTCTCATGACAGAATTGGATTTAATCTGCGTTCACTGCCGCTTGGCTTGAAGGCTCAAGCTGCTACCTAGGCTAGGCTTGGCTCAGCTCGAATCAGTTTTTTTTTCTATTATTTTTTTTATTCTCATGACAGAATTTTGCCATGTCTGTCTAGGTCCGTCGTTAAAATGGTTCAACAATAGATTTTTGATGTTTTGCGATGATTTTTAAAACGCGAATTTTTGGTAGTGTATTATATTATAATTTAATAAAGATTCAATATTGTGTGATATAAAAATTTAGATAAAAAAATGTATAAAATTATTAAATAATGTGGACACATTATTCTATTTCTATCCAAGAGAACTTCTATTGTCTCGTCCCTATGGCCAAGTAAATTAGGTAATTACAGCAGGCCCGGTCCTGATGGTAGGCTGAGCATGCATGTGCATAGGGCCCCAAAATTTTAGGGGCCTATTTTTTTTAATAGGCATGTATAGATGTAATTCAAACTTAGATTTAAAGGAAAAGAAGAAAGAGACACTCATATAATTGATTATTTTATCTACATTTTCGATCAAGCACAATTTTCATCCCAAAAATGATTTGAGAAATTTAAGGAATAGAAATAAATTTTGGATTGTTTAAGGAAAATGAAACAAATTTGAGAAAGTTAAAGAGAGATCCATATGATAGTTTGTTGAAGTCTTGTATGAATCTTGAGCAATGTTTGAAGTATAATGAACATGCAGACATTATAAGAGATGATTTTGGCACTGAATTATTATGATTTGCTGAATTATTTCTCAAGTGAATGTTTAGATACATACACACACACTATATTTTTTGAAGAGGCCTAAATTGTTTTCGAAATGCTTATATTTCCTACAAGATTTTATTAATCACATTGATTATGATTGCAACAACTAAAAGATCTTTTTCCAAGTTGAATTTTTTCAAGACTTACCTACGATCAACGTAATATGTTGCATGATAAGTTGAATGGATTGACTATGTTATCGATTAAGAAAAAATGATTGATTATTTAGGCTACACATGACTTGTTAAATATTTTTTCCCCTAAACGGCAAAACGTTTTGTATTTAGATAAAAGAACATTTGTATATTTTGAACTAATATTGGCATATTGCCGACATATTAGTTTGTACTTTTTTCTTCTTGATTTAAACTATTTTTTTTGTTACTTTATAAGGGCCCATTTTTAAGTTCTTGCTTAGGGCCCTGTGTCTCACAGGTCTGGCCCTGAATTACAGTATATTTCTCATTGAGTGCAAATGTCTACAGTTTACATGTACATTGAGTACTTAAAAAATATTAAATTCAAATTACTGTCAAGAGGGACTTTAACCTCCGCATTAATTGTAGCCCCTAGCAGAGCACATAACTATCTCACGGAGGTTCTTCAATTCATGCATGCACAAACTGGAAACAGTGATGAATATAAAAAGAAGTGAATAACCGTAATAGAAATATATAGTACCTTGCAAACTTTAATATTTTTATAAATCATATAATGATTTAGTTTTGAATCATGTTTTACTTTCTTTTTTTAAAGATGTGAACCAATATATGTATATATATATATATATATATATATATATTAAGGTAGCAAAACACTATCCCACAATCTGGAAGAGTTCAACTTTTTTTTTTTTTTTAAATGCAGAACTATTAATTAAGGTAAAGAAACACCTCCCGCAAAAGGAAGATGGATACAATCATGCATGAAGGGTTCATGTTTTACTCTTTTTTTTTTTAAATCATGTTTTAGTACTAATGTTCATTTTTATTGTCATGAATATAATTAAAGAGTTTATTGAGTATGTAAACCTAGCTCATATTTTTATTTCAGGAACACACCTCGTGAGTCGTTGAGATCACTGTTCAATCTTTCGTAAAATGGGGTGGAGGATATATATATATATGGAGGTTAGTTTACATAGTTTGTACGTGTGTTATTTTTTTTAAATAAAAATTTCATCATCGAGCCATTCATATAAATTCTAATTCAAGTATGGATCGTGTCTTCATTTAAAGTTAAATTATTTTTATTTATCTTAAATCTTAATGTATATAGGACTTGAAGTCCAGCATACAATTATATGGTTGATTTCAATTGCTTAGGAACATAAATAAGATTATGTCTGTTTATGATTTTAAATCAATTGAAATAATATCTCAAAATTTAAAGATTAGTGGCGTATAAACTAGAGTAATTGATTATTGTATTCATATTGAAGTTTGATTTCTCTTTACTTCCTGAATTGTTTTAATGAAGCTAATAAAGTTGCAGGTGATATTTAAGTTCGTTCAACTACAACATGAGTTTGAAGTATTCCAAGTTGGATTGTTGGTGTCTCAACTCTCATGAAGAGTATATAATCAACCTTGTAATTCGCAGAAACTCCCATTTTCAGCATTTTTATTTTATAATTTGATCATTTTCTGTTTGTTTGTTTTTCCGGAAAGATACCGTGGTTACCCGTATTTGTCTTCTTATCAACCTAGTCGTATTAAGAAGATATTTTAAACTTGCAGAAATTTGGTGCTAACATAATTGTTGCTTTAGAATAGGATTACTATTAATATTATGAAAATTTGTTGAACAAATTATTACACATTACACACATATCAGTGACAAGAAATTTCTTGGTCCACTCTGTTTAACTTCCTTTAAAAACCTCACTTTTTAATGATTTCTACAATTTAATTGTATGTTTCAGACTCTATTACTGCACATCAAGCAACTAATAGTGTAGTTATAATACAGATCATCGTCACCTGTGCAACGTAACTTTACATAAACCATCATCTCAATTGATTAATTATCACTTTATCAGTGATGATCACATCGCATTGTATATATCTAGTCTATGGTACAATTTAATTTAGGCTTTTAATTACCTATAACAAATTGTTTTAACCATGCTAAATAAACATACCTCTGAGGGCGGTGGTCTCTAGTTGAATTGGTTTACGGGAACTAATTTACACTGCTTGTACCTGTCGATGACAAGCATGGAGAGGGCTGGGAGCCTCGCGTCGTCGGACTTCCACGCCATCCCCAAGATCCGGTGACACTTGCCCCTCACGTAAAAAAATTTGGAGGTCGGATGGCGTCTGAGATACTGTGCATCTATTCAGGAGAGATTTATAATTTATTAGCAAACGGAACAAATCTAGGAATGACCACATTATAAATTTAGCAATGATGTCTGTCTCTAGGAACTCGATATGAGCAGCACGTCCGATTAAGGTATTCAAGTTTCTTCCTTTACATCACAGCGCATGAACACGCGATGCTCGGAGGAAGGTGCTCGTATCTGGTCCAGGTATTCGTTTAGCATCTCCAGAAAAAGTTTGCCATCCTGAGACTTATATTAATGATGAAAGGAGTTAACTGCATTGTACAAAATTCAATTGCTGGAATTGATGGCATAAGATTATGAATGCTCGTATTTAGAAATACTACTATTTGCAACCATACTTTTTTAATATCAAAAGACAGTGTGGAACATGTTAGCTATACCATAAAAAGGTTACTATTTTTCTGTGTCCCATAAAATATTAGATAATTAGATATATGTCATCAGCTAACAATAAACAAAGCAGTAAAACAAAGAAATATCACATCAAATTAAAGTAAATAATGTGGAATATAGTTTCACAAATGTCTGATAATTTTCTACAAGTTGAAAGGGAAGAAAAATAAGGCCAGGGCCACAATTAACCCACGAAGGAAGTGAACTACCTGAGTTTAAGATAACAGAATAATATTTCTGAAATGCTCCAATGTCTTTTCCTGAAAAATTAACAGGTACTGAAAAGTTAAAAACTAAAGCATATGCTCGCCGAGTAGTGAGTAGGAATGCCTACCGAGTTTTTATACCAGGTAAATTAAGATTCAAAATGCACCAAATTAAACAAATAGCATAAGATGGAACAAAAATTCTCTAAATGGCGGCACCTCAGTTTTCATCTTTAAATTGTTGTCCCATGACCATCCACAGGTTTACAAACCACAATTAAGAACTAACAACTGATAACGATATCCCTGAACTGAAATCATTTTTCCCTTTCAAATTTTATCAGCATGGCAAATGTAACTCATAAAATCAAGTTCCCTACTACTAGCATATGAATTTTATATACCAGTGCATCCTTCATAAAATGACACATGGACGTTAACTAGTACCCTTGCACAGTTTGTATAAGAAAGTATTTTGCAGATCAGGATCATCTATGAAAGTCAGCTGATGAATGCACTGTGTTCCTTTGAGCTTCTTCATGTTGGCAATCCACGACCAAAAATAGCTTCGAGAATCCTGCAAAATCAAATCAGTCAAGATTAGATCCTAATATAGACTAGTTTCCCTTAAATAATGTTTTGAATCTCTTTATTTACCTCTGCTCTGTAATTATCTTAAACAACACAATATACAGCAATACAAACTGAGTACAATTCGGCTTCCTCAATCTGCATTCTCAAAGTTAGCAATCTTTATATTCAATTAATCATGCTCATACCACTGGTTAACATGGTATCAGAGCAGTGAGATCCATTTGGATCGCTGTTCTGCTTCATCATTTACCCATCCGAATACCAACCATGGCTGACGGAGGTTGCGGCAGCCTAGAGAATACACAGCAGCCTCAGCCAGGGGCTGAGGCTCTGGCACACCAACTGGCTACACTACCCCGACAGTTTAGCCAACCAGCAACCAACAACAATCAAACCTCAGAATATAGTCAGAATCAAACAGTGACAGTGAGTATCAAATTCAATGAATTCAACTACTCACTATGGTCGAGAATGATGCATCTCGCCATCGGAGGAAGGGGATGCCTCAATCACATCATCACCCACCCTCCTCCTCCCAACCAAACCGATCCCGCATACACAAAGTGGTATCAAAATGATCTAAAAGTTATATCATGGATCATTCAGAATATGGAACCGGCTCTAGCAAACAATTATGTGCAATACAAGACAGCAGAAAGTTTGTGGAAGGGACTAGCCACGACATACAACATCAAACGGGACTTAGCACAGATCTTTGAACTTACGGTTCAAGACAATAGCATTAAACAGGGACAAGGAACAATTGAGCATTTCTACAACATGCTTCAATGTATTTGGGCGGAAATAGATGAACATCATCCAAACCCTATGGATTGTGAAAAGGATATCAACACTTACAAGAAAATACAGTCGGAGACACGACTGTTCCAACTCCAATTGCCAGAGTCAGCGAGAGGTATGAACCCGAATGGAGGGATATTCTGAAATTAGACCCTCTTTCGAGTGTTGAAGCAGCGTATGCACATCTCCGAAGAGGAGCGGCCCGACGCGGCATCTGGGGATCCGAGACAGAGGGAGGAATTGATAAAGAAATTGGAAGCAGGCTTGTCACCCATCATAAGAGTGAAGCTCTCAGCCTAGCAGCGAATGAAAATCGGCCACCGTCCAACCGGTCCGGCCAAACCCTCAAGCACGGTGGTGGAGGCAGCGCGCCATCCCGGGAGAAGATAGACAAAACAAAGCTGAAATGTTCCCACTATGGCATGAGCAAACACACGAAGGAGACGTGTTTCCGGCTAGTTGGGTACCCAGAGTGGTGGGAGGACAATCACAAGCCTCCTAAAGAAAATCGAGGAAAAGCAGCCGTTGCGACGGGCAATACAGAGGTCGCCGACACTAGCCGTGGCGGTGATGGGAAAGGCGGTGGAGGTGGAAGATCGGAGAGTTTTGGGATAGCGGCTAGGGTTTCAGGAGAAACCAGTGAGAGGAAAGGAGAAGCAACTTATCCGCCTTATCTGAATTATGAAGGTAACGGGTCGGATATCTCTCTATTCGACCCGCGCGCCCTTTTTTCTTTAAACTCACAAATATGCGGCCCATCTCCCTTAATTTCAGAAATATATGGCCCAGTTCAGCATGATTTAATTCACCGCCCAACTCATAATTTGGATAAACATAATTCCTTAGCTCTAGCTCAAGTTGCTAAAAATGGGTGTCAAGATCAGTCTAAAAATACTGCCTAGATTTGTGATTGTGGTGCCACTGATACAATGCCATTTGATGCCTCTAATATTTGTGTTCCCTCATCACCCCGTATGTAACAGCCCGGTCCCGAGAATGGAATTAACAAGTGGGGACGGGGTGTTAATAAGGAGTTATTACGAATCTAGCGGAAATTACTCAAATAAATGGGGAATCATGATTTAGGGGAGATACAATAAAAGGAACTTGAATCGCATAAATATGCGAACTTATTCGAGACTAATTAATTTCAATGGACACCAATATATAAAAAGAATAGAACTTATATACGCTTCATTATATGGATAGTACTTAGTCAAGACATCGTACTGTGACAAGAAAATAGAAATAGTTAAGAGATTTAGAAGACAATAATCAGAGTAGCAGAATTATAGTGGGATTTGCGAAACATTAGATTATCACAAAAACTTGGTAGCCAACCCACATCCATAGCCACCATCGACCTCAGCATCTCAACCTAAAAAACATTTGAAAAAGAGGGCGTGAGCACTAATGTACTCAGTGGGTTTTTATCAGAAATTCTTGTAATAACTTTGAGAATATCCAAATGAACAGACGACATATAGAGAGCAAAACGCGAAAGCCCTCTCTATACTCGTGAAATCTTTTCTTTTCTTTGGGCCCAACCTTGGCTCAAACCTGATGTCAACCTGCACTCTTAGGCATGCCGAGGATAGAGAGGGGTTACCTCGTATATCCTACCGAGTTTGCGAGGGAAAACCCAGCAGTGACTCACAAATAACAGTCAAAGATCATATCTAGGAAGCTCGGGTTATGGCTAAGACAAGACTATGTTCTTTCTAACTTCTTATCTCAACTTCTCGACTTTCTTTCTTAATCTTACTTCTCATACTCATCTTAGCTTAGCAAAAATAAAGCCTAGAGCAATTATCTAAGACTATTCTTAGAATTTAACTTGAGGAGGGATTCATAATCCACCTTAGGAGGCTATACTAAGACACAAATGACTTGGCAAAACCCAAAACTCGAATACGAGGAAATAAATGCACAAAGCATAATGAATTGCAATATACGCAACATCAACCATCTCGTACAAATCTAATTATCTCATGCTAGCATAATTTGATCTATAGATAATCTATAATAAATAACTCATGCTCAAGAGCTTGATTACTTCCTTCTTTTCTTCTTTAGCACAGAGACAAAACAGGCAGAGCAAAATACTTTATTGGATATCTCATTTGCCCTATCATGCTTCTAGAGCTTAATAGCTCAAACATTTAGAAAAATATAGGTTTACCCACCTCGATCACTGAGCAGAGGGTGAGGCTAAGGGTTTACAATCCAACTCTGGGTCTTCTCTGGACGCACTTCCTCCTACAAAAGTTGAATCATCGACTTAGCGGGCTTCTTTGAATAAAATGCGCATCTAAACGGGAAATAACAATATCTACCCCCAAGACTATAATCTAATATTAAATTAAAGATTGCATGACTTTACGATTTTACAAATTCAAAACGAGTTTTGAAAGAGAATTATCATCTCGATTACTCGAGTTTTTAGACAAAAACAACACGAAGAGTTTACTCTTATCTACTTGGAAGAACTTGAAAATTCCTTGAATTATTTTGCAAAAATCCACTTGAATTAGACTTGAAAATAACTTGGAAAAATATCATGAAAGATGCTCGGAAAATAAAACTCGAAAAGCACGAAAACAACGCACGGAGGCGATGTACGGAAGTGGCCGAAGGCCACCTCTGCGCCGGCACCCCCTAGCGCCATGGTGGCAAGGGCCGCCTGTGGGAACCCCTAGCGCGGGCGGGCTTCAAAAGCCGAAAGGGGGGAGGCGCGGCGGCGGACCCCCCCGCCGCGGGGCTTTCTTATGCCAAGGGGGGTGGCGTGGCGGCGCACCCCCCCACTGCGGGGCCTCTCTCTCTAGCCCCCTTTCTGGACGGTGCTGGGTGATCTTCAACCCATTCTTCGGTGTTCATCAATTTTGATGAACACGAAGAACACGAACTCAAATTTAAATACACAAGTTTAAATAAATTAAATCAACACGAAATTACGAGCATGGATTAATTTATAACAACATTTGAACTTTAATCTAGGCGAAAAATAAAAGATTTAAAGGCAATTTCTATGAAGAACATGAAGAACGCGAAGAACACGAGGAACGCGAAATTAAATATGGAAATTAAAAACGGTATAGAAAGAACTTAAATCCGTGTCAGCAATACAGAATGGATGAAGTCGAGTGCGCCGGAGGAATGTGGCTAGCTTGGCGTCTCGTCGAATCATAGCTGCGGCAGAGCCGACCCACTACGTTTCGACGATGTCCCTAGTACATTCCCCAGTAGCATATCTTCCTCGCCACTCCACTTGCCGACTCGGAGGTGAACTCACGAAGAGACTCCTCGACTTACTCGGCATTTCACAGAAGAAATGGGGTGAAAGAGGTGAGAAATGAGCAAGTTTTTGAAGGGGGCTAAGTCCCTATTTATAGGAATTTAATTGGCCTTCCGGATAAGCCAATTGTAGTTTAGAAATACTGCAAAAGTTAGCCCGGGCTCGTTAAAAAGCTGCTTTATTGATTTCTGGGTTCAAATGACCTCGTTCACGAAATCTGAAAATACCAGAATGTGCATTGGCTTGAGTACTATTGAACCAACTTGCTTCAGGATAAAGACGGGGTCGTCAAAAGAAAGACGAGCCAAGATTCCCGCGGAAAAGTGGTTTTACTATTCATCTTGAGGAGCAAATAAAATTCCTGGAAGAGCAATTAACCTCGGAATAAGAATCTGAGAACGCGAACGGATTCCTTGCGTCGAAATACATAAGAGGGGCTCGACAGAACATGATCTTTACTAACGAGGATGATTTCGTAAATTTCTCAAAACACGAATGCACGCAAAAGTTACTATTCATTCACCTTTTAAATACGTTTTTGTATCACCGGGAACTCAAATGACATTAGGATGAAAATCTGAAAACAACATCATACTCCTTGAGTTAAAACCTTTCTAGCGAGACCACGAATGGCTATAAAAGATTTAAGATCATATTTTCTGCAAAGACAATTTTCACGAAAACTGACTCTTAAAGCCGTGACTGACATCCAACCTTAATTAACTTATTTAAATTCTTCCTTAATTGATTAATCAACATTAAAAATTCTCTTAAACCTTATCCAAAAATCTGGGGTGTTACATTCTACCCCCCTTAAAGAAAATTTCGTCCCGAAATTTACTAACCATGATAAGCGATATCAGGGTACTTCTTGAGCAGCTCAGATTCAAGATCCCAGGTTGCCTCCTCTGAACCATGATGGTTCCAGATCACTTTCACAAGATCGATCTCCTTGTTTCTCAGCTTCTGGATCTTTCGATCCACAATGGCCTGGAGCTTTTCTTCATAGGCTAAGTCCTCATTCAGGACTATTTCTTCTTTGCTAATCACGTGCTTTGGATCAAACGCGTACTTCCTCAATATTAAGACATGAAAGACGTCATGAACGTTACTCAGGTTGGGTGGTAAGGACAATCTGTAGGCTACTTCATTCACCTTCTCTAATATCTCAAAAGGTTCAATAAATTTGGGCCTTAACTTACTTCGTTTGCCAAAACGAACTATTCCTCTTGATGGAGACACCTTCAAGAACACTTTATCTCCAACATTGAAAATGAGCTCCGTTCTTCTTTCATCCGCATAAGCCTTCTGTCTATCCTGAGCCTCCTTGATTCGTTGACGAATAAGCTCGATCTTCTGGATGGCTTCTTGGACCATTTCGGGTCCAAGTATCCTTCTCTCTCCAACTTCATCCCAATACAAGGGCGGTCTACATTTCTTTCAGTACAGGGCTTCATAAGGGGCCATGCCGATCGATGACTGGAAGCTGTTGTTATACGCAGACTCTATTAAAGGTAGTAATTCCTCCCAACTACTTCCTTGATAGATGATTACTCCTCTAAGCATGTCTTCCAGAATCTGGATAGTTCTTTCAGACTGGCCATCCGTTTGAGGATGAAATGCTGTGCTGAAATTGAGCTTTGATCCCATTGCTTCTTGCAGACTTCTCCAGAATCTTGACATGAATCTAGTGTCACGGTCAGAGGTTATCGAGACTGGCACACCGTGCAAATGCACAATTTCTCTAACGTAAAGTCGGGCTAGCTGATCTAGCCGATCCGTCATTTTGACAACAATGAAATGTGCGGCTTTCGATAGTCGATAAATAACTACCCAAATAGCGGTATTACCCTACTTAGACTTTGGTAATCTAACTACAAAGTCCATATTGATATGATCCCACTTCCATTCGGGGATTTCCAGTGGTTTGAGCAAACCGAATGGCTTTTGGTGTAGAGCTTTGACTTGTTGGCAATTCAAATACCTTTCCACGAAGGCGGCTACCTCCCTCTTCATATTATTCCACCAGAAGTTTCTTTTAAGATCTTGATACATTTTAGTGCTTTCAGGATGTGCAGTGTAGGGAGTTTCATGAGCTTCACTCATGATTTCTTCTTTCAGATCTTCCTTGCTGGGAACACAGAGCCTTCCTTTAAATAAGAGCGCGTTGTCGATGACTTCTGTGAAGTCTTGTGAACTATCCTTCCTTGCTTCCATTCTTTTCTTCTCGAGAAACTTGTCTCCTCTTTAAGCCTCGATTATCCTTTGTCTTAAGTCGGGTTGGGTGACTAATGCTGCAATTTGAGCCTGAATCGTCTTTGGTGGAGTTAGCACCTCGATTCTTAACTTCTCGAATTCTCGGCGAAGATTTTCTTTGACCTGGAGAAATCCTAATCCTGTCTTCTCTTTTCTACTTAAGGCATTAGCTACCACGTTTGCTTGCCTGAATGATATTGGATGGTATAGTCGTAATCTTTCACGAGTTCTAACCATCTCTTTTGCCTCATGTTCAGGTCCTTTTGTTCGAAGAAATACTTCAAGCTTTTGTGATCTGAAAAGATTTCGCACTTTGCTCCGTAGAGATAGTGCCTCCAAATTTTTAGCACGTGAACAACCACAACTAACTCTAAATTATGCGTGGGATAGTTTTGCTCATGATTCTTAAGCTGTCACGAAGCATAAGCAATCACCTTCCCTCTTTGCATTAGCACGCATCCTAATCCTTTTCTTGATGCATCGGCATACACCACGAAATCCTCATTCCCTTCTGGAATGGCCAACACTGGGGCTGTGGTTAGTAACTTCTTCAAAGTCTGGAAACTTTCCTCGCACTCAGGCGTCCAGTTGAACTTGGAATCCTTCTTCAGAAGTTTTGTCATGGGTTTGGCAATCGTTGAGAATCCCTCGATGAAGCGGCGATAATATCCGGTGAGTCCAAGAAAATTTCTAATCTCATTCACATTTCTTGGAGACTTCCAATTACTCACGGCTTCAATCTTTACCGGATCTACCTTGTTTCCTTCTGCGGACACTATATGCCCTAGAAACATCACCTCCTTGAGCCAAAACTCGCATTTGCTGAACTTTGCATACAACCTTTCTCTTCTTAATGTCTCCAATACCTCTCTCAGATATTCTTGGTGCTCTTCCTCACTTGCTGAGTAGATGAAAATGTCATTTATAAAAACTAAGACAAACTTGTCTAAGTATGGGTGTAATACCCGATTCATTAAATCCATGAACACTGCTGGCACATTGGTCAATCCGAACGGCATTACTACAAACTCATAGTGACCATAACGAGTTCTAAATGTTGTCTTAGGAACATCCTCTTTTCAAATTTTCAATTGGTGATACCCAGATCTTAAGTCTATCTTTGAAAAAACTTTGGCTCCCTTAGGTTAATCAAAAAGATCATCTATTCTTGGGAGAGGGTATCGATTCTTGATAGTCAGCTTGTTCAGTTCTCGATAATATATGCACATTCTCAATATGCCATCCTTTTTCATCACGAACAAGATCGGAGCTCCCCATGGCAACACACTAGGTTGAATAAACCCTAGGTCTAACAACTCTTGCAGTTGAACCTTAAGTTCTTGTAGTTCTTTAGATGCCATTCTGTAGGGGGCTTTTGACACTGGTGCGGCTCTAGGTTCCAGATCTATGGAGAACTCTACTTGCCTATCTGGAGGTAGTCATTGGGATCTTTGTTCCCGGCCTTGACCCGAAGATTTTCACTTCAGGTTTTCCGGGAGGTCGAAAAACTACTTCTCTTTCAAGGCAGCTTATAGAGGCATAAGCTGAGGCTAACCAATCCATTCCTAGGATTATGTCGAAGTTCTGAATCTTTATTACGTAAAGATTTGACTTAAAGGTTTCGCCTTCTATGTTCAGTTCTAGGATAGAGCAGACCTTCCTAGATATCATTCTTTTTCCAGAGGGGATACTTATCTCAAGAGCATCTTTAGCATTTTCGGGTTTAATCCTTAGTTTCTTACAAGCAGACTCAGCTATAAATGAATGCGATGCTCCAGTATCGAAAAGAGCTAAAACAGGCGTGTTAAAGAGGGTAATCATACCTGCCAGATTACCTGGGGCTTTAGCAGCCTGCCGCTGAGTTAGAGCATAGGTTCGAGCTGGTTAGGATGGCCTCTGTCCTTGATTAGGCCTTTGATCTCGTCCTTGATTTGGTCTGGAATTCATTCCCGGCCTTGGTCCTTGAGATCCCCCTTGGTGAAACCTTGGTTGATTTTCAGGATATTGTTGGAGCGGCTGGGGATACAGGGTTTGCTACGGCAGCTGGGGCTGGCGGTTGTCTCTTTTCGGGCAATTTCTCTTGAAGTGCCCTTCCTTCCCGCAGGTGAAACATCCTGTCTGACTGGCTCGGCAGGCTCCCGGGTGCATTCTTCCGCACTTCTGGTCATGGCTTCCGACTTGGAACAAGGTCGGTCTGGCGTTGAGAGGTTCCTGATTCTCGGCTCTGCTAATGGGCTTTCTTCCCTCTGTCTTCTCTTCTTTTTCCTTCCCACTTCTTTGTTCCTTTCGGGTCACTAGTTGGTGGTGAAGGTGCCACCTTCTCCCGAGGGAGAATTGCTTCGATGCTTAAAGCCTTAGCCAGTGTGCGGGCATAGGACATGTCTTCTTACCCAGCGAGGGCTATGCCTATCTCAGATCTTAGCCCTTTCTTGAACTTCTTTGAAAGAGAATTATCATCTCGATTACTCGAGTTTTTAGACAAAAACAACACGAAGAGTTTACTCATATCAACTTGGAAGAACTTGAAAATTCCTTGAATTATTTTGCAAAAATCCACTTGAATTAGACTTGAAAATAACTTGGAAAAATATCATGTAAGAGTCTCGTAAAATAAAACTCGAAAAGCACGAAAACAACGCACGGACGCGACGCACGGAAGTGGCCGAAGGCCACCCCCACGCCGGCACCCCCCTAGTGCCGCGGCGTCAAGGGCCCCCGGCAGGCACCCCTAGTGCGGGCGGGCTTCAAAAGCTGAGAGGGGGGTAGCACGGCGGCACACCCCCCCGCCGCGGGGCTTTCTTTTGCCAAGGGGGGTGGCGCGGCGGCGCACCCCGCCGCCGCGTGGCCTCTCTCTCTAGCCCTCTTTCTAGGTGTTTTTGGTGATCTTTAACCCGTTCTTCGGTGTTCGTCAATTTTGATGAACACGAACTCAAATTTAAATACACAAGTTTAAATAAATTAAATCAACACGATATTACGAGCATGGATTAATTTATAACAACATTTGAACTTTAATCTAGGTGAAAAATAAAAGATTTAAAGGCAATTTCTACGAAGAACACGAGGAACGCGAAATTAAATACGGAAATTAAAAACGGAATAGAAAGAACTTAAATCCGTGTTGGCAATATAGAATGGACGAAGTCGAGTGCGTCGGAGGAATGTAGCTAGCTTGGCATCTCGTCGAATCGTAGCTGCGGCAGAGCCGACCCACTACGTTCCAATGGCGTCCCTAGTACATTCCCCCGGAGCATATCTCCCTCGCCACTCCACTTGCCGACTCGGAGGTGAACTCACGAAGAGACTCCTCGACTTACTCGGCGTTTCATAGAAGAAATTGGGTAAAAGAGGTGAGAAATGAGCAATTTTTTGAAGGAGGGGGGGTAAGTCCCTATTTATAGTAATTTAATTGGCCTTCTGGATAAGCCAATTGCAGTGTAGAAATACTGCAAAAGTTACCCCGGGCTCGGTAAAAGTTGCTTTATTGATTTCTGGGTTCAAATGACCTCGTTCACGAAATCTGAAAATACCGAGAGGTGCATTGGCTCGAGTACTATTGAACCAACTTGCTTCAGAATAAAGACGGGGTCGTTAAAAGAAAGACGAGCCAAGATTCCCGCGAAAAAGTGGTTTTACTATTCATCTTGAGGAGCAAATAAAATTCCCGGAAGAGCAATTGACCTCAAATAAGAATATGAGAACGCGAACGGATTTCTTGCGTCGAAATACATAAGAGGGGCTCGACAGAAAATGATCTTTACTAACAAGGAGGATTTCGTAAATTTCTCAAAACACGAATGCATGCAAAAGTTACTATTCATTCGCCTTTTAAATACGTTTTTTTTATCACCGGGAACTCAAATGACTTTAGGATGAAAATCCGAAAACACCGGCATACTCCTTGAGTTAAAACCTTTCTAACTAGACCACGAATGGCCATAAAAGATTTAAGATCATATTTTTTGAAAAGACGATTTTCACGAAAATTGACTTTTAAAGTCGTGACTGACATCCAACCTTAATTAACTTATTTAGATTTCTTCCTTAATTGATTAATCAACATTAACAATTCTCTTAAACCTTATCCAAAAATCTGGGGTGTTACACCGTAAACGTATTTCCAAACAGCCAGTGGGGAACTTACTCCAGTAACCGGTGCAGGAACTATAGAAATTTCTCCAACTCTTAAAATCTCAAATTGTTTACATGTCCCGACATTATCTCACAAATTTCTCTCCATTAGCCACATTACCAAGGAGTTAAATTGCACCGTGTTGATGCATCCTTCCTTTTGTCTGTTACAGGATATCCGGATGGGGGAGATCATTGGGCGTGACACTGAGCACCGGGGACTGTATTACGTGGACAAAATTGCTCAAAAAGGCACGATGATGTTGTCTACCGGAATTTTCTCATAGGCTGCTTGGCTTTGGCACCGTCGGCTTGGACATCCGTCTGCGGGTTATCTCAACATTCTTTTTCCTAAGTTATTTTCCAATTCTAAATTGTATTGTGAAACTTGTGTTTTGGCTAAAAGCCACAGACAAACCTTTAAGCCTAGTAATACTCATGTATCGTCTATGTTTTCCCTTGTTCACTCTGATGTT
This sequence comes from Perilla frutescens, assembly GCA_026008535.1. NCBI lineage: Eukaryota > Viridiplantae > Streptophyta > Magnoliopsida > Lamiales > Lamiaceae > Perilla > Perilla frutescens. The sequence continues at coordinate 41,508,223 of BRKX01000012.1, forward strand.
TGGGGTCCTGCTCCTGTTGTCGGTGGTCAAGGATTCACTTATTTTTTACTATTTATAGATGATCACACACATATGACCTGGGTTTATTTCCTGTGTCATAAATCTGAAGTTTTCTCCAAATTTTCTCATTTCTACACTATGATCCAAACTCAGTTTCACACTAATATCCAAACTCTTCGATCCGATAATGGGGGAGAATTTGTGAATTCCTCCATGACCAAAATTTTCCATGATAACGGATTAATCCACCGAACAACCTGTCCTTACACACCCGAGCAAAATGGAGTAACTGAAAGAAAAATAGAATTGTCACCTGGGTGCCCTCACACTTCTGGCCTGAAGCCGTTACCATAGTCGTTTACCTCCTAAACTGGTTACCTACAAAAAGCCTTGATCTTCACACTCCCATTCAGTGTCTCTCTCAGCTCACTCAAATTCCTGTTCCTCTTACCCTCAAACCTCGTGTCTTTGGTTGTTCTGTGTTCATCCATCTTCCCAAACACACTTGCACCAAACTTGATCCGTGTGCTGTTAAATGTGTGTTCGTCGGATATGGCGTTCACTAGAAAGGCTATCGCTGTTATGACCCAAATCCCGTCACTTGTTCACTACCATGAATTCTGATTTCCTCAAAACTGAGTTCTTTTATCGCCACCACCACCTTAGAGTTGACCCGCTAAGCTGGTTGCTAACTCCAAACAGCTCTGTGGAGTGAGTTCCAATAGAGACAGTTAACCATACCACTGAGATAATATCTGAACCGTCATTACAGTCCACCGGCCTCACTGCTCTGGACATTGCTCTGTCCAATCCGATATCTAAGGAGGTAAGAAGTTCAATTACTCCTCCTGATCATAGTGTTGATTCTCCTAATGATTCATTTGATTCTTCTTCCGCTAAACACACTAATACCACTAATGCTACCAATGATACCATTGTAGTGGATTCAGGTACTACTAACCATGAGATTTCAGATACTCAGATACAGGATTCCAGGAGGTATGTGTTGCCTCCTAGAAGCAATAGGGGAGTCCCTCCAAGGAGGTATTCTCCAGAACGAATTCCCAGAAAATCCAGATATCCTATTGGTAATAACGCTTAAGAAAATCTCACAAAGTTAGCAGTAGCATTTCAGACGACATTATATAAGGAGGAGAGTCCTCCCAGAATTGCCAAAGAGGCTTTTCAGTCAAGACAGTGGACAGAAGCAATGATAAAGGAGATGGATGCCCTTGCCCGGAATAGAACATGGGAAAAATGTGAGCTGCCACAAGAAAAAAAATCGGTTGGTTACAGATGGGTCTTCACAATCAAACGGAAACCCGATGGGTCAATTGAGAGGTACAAAGCTCAGTTAGTTGCGAAAGGGTACACCCAAACCTATGGAGTGGATTATGCTGAGACTTTCTCTCCAGTAGCCAAGATGAGTACAGTCAGGGTCTTACTCTCAATAGCAGTTAACAATAATTGGGGTCTTCACCAGTTTGATGTCACCAATACCTTTTTACATGGAGAGTTGACTTGGGAAGTATATATGGAAGCTCCACCTGAGTTCGAATCTTAGTTTGGAAATAAAGAAGTTTGTCGGTTGAAGAAGACACTCTATGGACTCAAACAGTCACCCAGGGTTTGGTTTGGGAGATTTACCAGTGCTATGAAGACTTATGGTTTTCGGCAGAGTAATTCGGATCATACATTGTTCGTGAAGAGAAGAGGAAGTCTTGTCACTTGTTTGATCATTTATGTGGATGACATGATCATCACATGTAGTGATATAGAGGAAATCAAGAAGTTGAAGAAAAAACTATTTTTGGAGTTTGAGATGAACGATCTAGGAGCTCTCAAATATTTCCTAGGAATTGAAGTCCTTAGATCTGCCAAAGGGATCTTCATACGACAGCAGAAGTATACTCTAGATCTTCTCACTGAGACAGAAATGCTTGATTGCAAACCTGTGGATACTCCTATTGCAGTTAATCACAAACTGCAGATTGTCGAAGGTGCATAGTTGACAGACAGAGAACAATATCAACGGCTAGTAGGGAAACTTATCTATCTTTCTCACACCAGACCTGATATAGCATATGCAGTGGGAGTGGTAAGTCAGTTTATGCATAAACCCTAAGTTGATCATAAGGAGGTGGCAATCCGAATTGTGCGATATCTTAAAGGCACATATGGTGATGAGACCGTGCATAGCATTGATGATTCAAATTCGGAGTTGCGAATTAGAGGTCCAATTACAAGGTTACGAGCTAAGCAACTTCAAGGGTACTTTCAAGGATATGTGCGAAAGAAGCTCGAGGAAGAGATGATTATCCAAAGTAGCCCCAAGGTCATTACTATACTTTCAATTGAAGATAAGGATCAAACTTTGGAGGAATGAAGCTTATTTGGCCGAAAATTGGAAGATTTAAATTTGATTTCGAGTTAGGCGTGATCACGCCTAAGCAGTTAACCGGCGCCCATGAAGAAAATCGTCCCTTAGTTATTTAATTTAGGGGATTGATTTATTTAGACTTTAGTATTTAATTAGATCATAGTATTTAATTATTTGAGTCAGTTTTTATTATTTATTTGGTGTAATTTTCGAATTTAATATAGTCAAGTTGACTAGGTTTTATTTAAGGTAATTTCATACCTTAAATAGAATTCTAGTTTAGGTAATTTCCTAGTCTGCTTAGAGATCTATTTGGATCAGATTTTAAGCCCATTAAACTCACAATTTTCGTGCCCCTTAGCCTTATAAATAGGGGAACCATGTCACATTGTTACTTTAGACATTGTTTAATTAAATTTGCTTTTGCATACAATTGTGTCTCAAATCTATTACATCTTTTGAATAATTTCACATGAAAATATTCATTCTTGGAGCTAGCAACTTTAAGTCTTATTCAAGGGTATTGCTTAATCCACTTGAGGGATTAACCGGTATTCGCTATCCGAAGATCAACTTGGAGATTTCAATCTTGGATACGTTCGAGATTCAAGGAGGCTATCGGGTTGTGATTCACATCAACAATCATCAACCATCTACCCCATACTCAACATCACCCACCTCTTCATCAACGTTCGTCGCCAAGTCAGCCCATAAGATTGAGATCATCTTTGTTCCATCCATACCGTAAGTCCGTTCTATCCATATCATATCATATCTACCCAAGCCTTTCTTCACCCTTAACACACGATTCAAACACACAAATTCCAGCTCATAAATCGTTCCTTTTCAGCCCTATCCCATTGGTATTGTGTTACATAGTTCGTGTCGTAGTCTACGTATTTTAATTGTCTAGATTAGTCGTTCATTTGAGTCGGATTGGAGCCCTTCAATTAGTTGACGTATTTCGATTCTTTAAGTTTTCCGCTACGTCTTTTGTTCGTCCTAGATTAATTGTCCGGGTCGTATCATAAATTTGGTATCAGAGCCATGTCAGCTCTGCTGGTCGTTGTTCAATCCGACGTGTCATATTTTATCCTACGTGACATCGTACGTGTCTTTTATTTTTATTTTATCGAGTTGTAATAGCTAGTGTGCATTGAAAAAAAAAGAATCGGTTAAAACAGAATTCAAAAAAAGAAAAAAAGAAAAAAGTGTTCGGATAAAAAAAATTCCGAAAAAAAAGGAAAGTATCGACAAAAAAAAGAGAAAAGAGTGGTATATTCATTGTGTTTCCAATTGAGTCTTGTTTTAATTTTGGTATTTCCCTTTTAGTACTTTTCTATAGTTGGTTTTTACCTTGTGAGTCATATTTTAATTTTGATAATTTCCTTCTAGGATAATTCCTTAGTTGGTAATTTCCTTTAGAGTCTTATTTTATTTTTGGAACTTTCCTTCCAAGTTTTATTTTATTTTGGTAGTTTTCTTTTGAGTTGTAATTTATTTTTGGTTCATTCCTTTTAGAGTCTAGTTCAATTAGGATATTTAGATTGTGTCACAATTGTGCAACACTTTCCAAATTACCTAATCTTTCTTTCCTTTTCATTCCTACTTCTTTCCTTCTACCCTTGGGGATCCATTCAACCCTAACCCACATACCAAACCACACGACCCCACCCCTTTTGCCACATCATCCCACACGCCACATATACATCTTGTCCCACCTCATCTTACACACCCCACATAGCCTACCCCACATCATCCATTGATCCTAGTTAGCAATCCGCGTCAAACTTTCGTGCAATTAATCCGTACCCTCGATATTTGACAAAGAGTGCTACCTCTCACCTTCCATATACATGACACACACACATCACCATACACTTTGAGTGCAAACGAGCGTGGTAAAATCAAGAGTGAAAACAAAAGAGTGAACATGAGATTGTGAGGATCCTTCCTTGTTTTCTTTTACGTTTGTTCGTTTTGTAGGTACCATGGACAAAGGCAAGAATGAAGTTCCCACTTCAACACCGCCCATAGAAAAGAATGAAGCCACTGCTTCGACACCTCCCATAGACGACCCAAAATCGTCTACTACACTAGATGAACTGTCTTACTCAACTGATTGGGATCCGAAGTACCAGTTTGAAGCTATGTCAAAGTACTTCCTGCGCCAAAATCAATTGATAAAGGATGAGTTCGGGAACCAAGTAGCCGAGCTAACTGATCAGATCAAGAAACTCACAGCCCAATCGACTACATCACTAGTAGTCCAACAACCCTAGCAAAGAGCCGCCCCAAGATAGCCCGCTTTTCAAGAAAATGTTGGAAACAACACAATCGGACCCGAGTTCGATGCAGCAGGTGAATATGAAGCCGACTTCAATCCACCATGGCAGGAACATCACCAAGATCGACCTAGAGCACCTGTCAGACAAGCAGTTCGTTATGAAAGGCTTAGAAATGGAGATGGAGACGGTTTGCTCAACAACATCAAAACAAGCATTCCGGAATTTGAAGGTATACACGACCCTAATCTTTACTTAGATTGGGAGTGCAAAGTAGACAAGATCTTCACGTGCTATGACTTTCCGGAGATCAAGAAGGTCCAGTTAGCAGCATTGGAGTTTAGAGGCTACGCAGCCTCATGGTGGGAAATGCAACAAGAGAGGCGACGCGGAGAGAGATATCCGCCCATTGATACTTGGGAAGAGATGAATGGCTTCATACGAAGAAGATTCATTCCAGTGCATTATGAGAGAGAGCTCGAGAAGAAGCTCAACAAGATCAAGCAAGGCACCCGTTCCATTGAAGAATACCACAAGGAGTTGGAGACCGCCTTGAACCGAGTCGGAAAAGAGGAGTCCTTAAATACTACCATCATCAGGTACATTGAAGGCATGAATCCCGACATTGCATGTGAAGTCGAGCTCAGAGTCTTCACGAGTATAGATAACATGGTGCAGTACGCATCAATTGTAGAAAGATAGCTTCGAGAAGGCCGACGTCGATCATACCATACTTCAGCCCATACTCGACCATATTGGAACAAAGGTACGCCTCCCACATCATCTTCTACTCCTACAAATTCTACTTAACCTCGAGGTCAGTTCGGACCACCCGAACGGCGTTTCGACCGTTCTACACCACCGCCAAGCCGTAGGACCGATCCTACACCCCAGCCCCAGTCCGGCCGAATTTTACACAGCTGAATCAGCCCAATGCAGTACCAACTTCAGCCCCTAGTTGAGCCAGAGATGTTCAATGCCATAAATGCCAAGGTTGGGGCCATTTTCAGAACTAGTGGCCGAACCGACGAGTTATAATCATCACAGAGTAGAATGAACTCGAATCAGCTAGTGAAGATGATGAACCTCCCAAATCCGATGCCAACACTAAAGGAGCCACCCAGATCGAGTTTGAAGAAGAAGAACCCGAGATTCCTCATGTCAGTTTGGTTTCTATCCGCAGTCTGAACATAAATCGAGAAGAAGAGCAACAATCACAGCGAGAAAACATCTTCTACACAAGAGTTGCTATTCAAGATAAGACGTGCGTGATGATCATAGACAGTGGTAGTGTAATTAATGCAGTGAGCCAGTATGCAGTCGACAAGCTTGGATTTACCACAGTGAAGCATCCAAAGCCATACCGTTTGCAATGGCTTACAGATCGAGGCACAGTTCGCGTTACCGGTCAGGTACATGTATCTTTTTTCATTGGTCGTTATTCTGACACTGTATTATGCGATGTTATTCCTATAGATGCAGCACATATACTTTTAGGGAGACCATGGCAATTCGATAGACAAGTTGTACACGACAGACTCGCGAACACTTACACAGTCAAGAGAGACGGCCGGACCACCATCTTAAAGACGTTGTCACCCAAAGCCGTTTAAGAAGAGCAAGAGATAATGAGAGCAAGGTTCAAAGAAGAGCAAGAGAAGACTGCAGCCGCAGCCGTCCGAGCAACCGCCGCCAACGGCTCTCCTCCGGCCAAGAGTTCAACACCGCCACCTCTTTCCTCTTCCATGGCAATTATAGCCCCTTCAATACCTCTTTCCAGCCCCGTTGATCATGGAAAAGGCGTGAATACAGCTCCCTTACCTCAAGAGAAAAATTGAGCCCTGTTTTGCACAATGAAAGGCGTTGAAAAAGCTATTAAAGCAGGTTTGCCTTTAGTTCTTTTAACTTGTAAGAACAGTGCTACTAACGATGTTTCTTTACCTAGTGTTGTGCAGCCCCTCATGAAGGAGTTCGAAGATGTGTTTCCGAATGAGATTCCAAGTGGATTACCTCCAGTTCGTGGGATCGAGCACCAGATTGATTTCGTGCCCGGAGCCATTTTACCGAATCGCCCAACTTACCGCACTTCACCTGAAGAAACAAAGGAGATAGATTGACAAGTTAAAGAGTTGTTGGAGAAGAAGCAAATCAGAGAGTCGATGAGTCCATGTGCAGTTTCAGTGATTCTAGTGCCCAAGAAGAACAATGAATGGAGAATGTGCATGGATTGTAGAGCCATCAACAAGATAACAGTTAAGTATCATTTTTCAATTCCTAGACTTGATGATATGCTAGATGAATTAAGTGGATCTAAAATCTTTTCTAAAATCGATTTAAGATCTGGTTATTTTCAAGTTCGCATGCATGAAGGAGATGAATGGAAAATTACTTTTAAGACTAAACATGGATTGTATGAATGGCTGGTAATGCCCTTTGGTCTCACAAATGCACCTAGCACATTTATGAGATTGATGAACCATGTTTTGCGTGATGTTATTGGGAAGTATGTAGTTGTTTATTTTGATGATATCCTGATATACAGTTACAGTGCACAGACGCACCTAGATCACCTTAGACACGTTTTTATGCTTTTGAGAGATGCTCATTTGTATGGAAATATGTCTAAGTGCTCATTTTGTTTGGATGAAGTAGTATTCTTAGGCTTTGTTGTAAGTGTTAGAGGTATTGAGGTTGATCATTCCAAAATCAAGGCGATTGAGGAATGGCCAACGCCTAAAACCGCGTCTGAAGTTCGATCCTTTCACGGCCTTGTGCGTGATTTCTCTAGCATTGCCGCGCCTCTTACTGAGCTAAGTAAGAAGGATCGTAAGTTTGAATGGGGTAAACAACAAGAGCATGCGTTTAAAACTTTGAAGTCTTTATTGTGTTTTGCTCATGTTTTATGTTTACCGGATTTTTCCAAAACTTTTGAGATCGAGTGTGATGCCTCCGGGATAGGAATTGGTGTTGTTTTGATGTAGGAAAAACGGCCCGTGGCTTACTACAATGAAAAGTGCCTAAAACACCTACAAGGCTACAACGACAGCTAATTGAACACTGTTGTGATATAATATTATATAAGGGAAGCCTGGCATTCATGGTGATTCTTCACTATCCCATATCACAACAATATCTGTACAAACCATTGATTTTTCTTTTTCTCCCTTCATATCTGCATTCATGGTGTTTTCTCAATCATCACCATCTCTGCCCTTTATATATATAGTGTAGTTCTGATTCATATTATTTTAAGAAGATAGTTGAATATCATTCAAGAAAAAAAGGGAAAATATTAGTGCTTTTTTTGGCAGTAATTTGACGTGAGGTAAAAAAATGAAGAACCATAAATATATGAATGGTCTGTATTTAATTTTAGGGAAGATACATCAACAATATATTTTATGGAAGAAATCCCCACTATCAATGATAAGTTAATGTAGGAGATTTTATAGGGGTAAAATTGAGAGGAAGAATGTTAAATTAAAAAGTATAAATCATCAAATAATTTGGAACAAAATTAAGAGACTAAAACATCAATTTTTATGAAATTGGGAGAGTATATATTCATAAACATATTGATGAGACATTGTGGGGTGTTTAACTCAATTATATGTTTCTAATATAATAATTAATAATATATAATGTTCCTATAAATTGAATTAACAATATATATATATATAATAAAATATTATTAATTTTAGACGAACATTATAATGAAAAATTTATTGTACACACAATCAAAATGAATATAATCTCTATAAGCAACATATTAAAATGATAAAACATAACATCTGCTACAATGACTCTATAACAACAATTGAGGAATTTGTCGCATTACACAATAGGCAAAAAAAAGGCCGTTTTTAAATCGTGTAAAAAATCAAAAGTTCATGTATTTTAAGATAAGTTGGTGTCCACGTATGTGTACACGTGAAAACCTTCGGCAGCCATGTCAACTTCAATTGGAAAAAAGTTGAAAATCATGTTAAAAAAAATCAAATGCTAAACTTATGTTATTAAAACTACGTTTTATAAAATGTGTGAAAAATAAAAAAAAAATCCCAAAATTAGTGTATTTTAAGAAAATTTATCCTAATTATTATCAATAATTATAAATATTCACTATTAACTACTGTGTTCTAATCATTCCTACCAAGTGTTAACTGAAAAATACAATTCAAAAGGAAATTAAAACAATGAATTCATAATATAAAATTAAAACAATTCAATATTGCAGTAAATGATAATGAAAATGCCTTAAAATTAATCTTAATTAAGATAAATTTTACTACTCCAATTTCCAAATCTCCAATAAACCCTAGGTGGATGGAGGGGGACTAAAAAAAAAAGAAAGGAATACAAGAATAAGGATTTCAGTATTGTCTCCGTTTTGTTTTGCATAGGTAATTATTTTTTATTTCTTTTTAGATATAAATACAAAATGTCATATATACCCTTGAATTTTTTCAAAAAATTTAGGGGCCAATGCCCCTTTGGCCTAATCCGCCATAAGTACCAGATAATTGACTATAAAATACATTTAATAAATTTTAAAAAGTCACGCATGAAACTGTTAAGTGTAATTTAACTAAAAAAATCTTAAACATAAAACAACACCACTGAAAAGCGGACAAAGCATGGGCCGTGGGAGGAAGCTAATCAAGGGAAAATTATATGCTACCCCTCGCATGCAACCCTACCGATGAACTTTGCCGACACGTGTCCGTGTTTTTATTTTTATTTTTTGCTTTTTTTTTATTATGGTAAATTCATTAAATACGTCGTATTTTTGAGGAAATACGATCAATAACCTATTGAGAAACTTTTGTGACTTATGCCTTGATAGTTGTCTGGGGCCCACCCCTGCATTGGCACGACGTCGGTGGATATCGACAAATTTTAAACTTTTCGATTCTGACGACGGCGACCCCGTTTTTCGACGTCAGCAACTTCGCCATCTTCTGGATGGAGCTTAGAACTTCCAGATCCACATTTTTTCAGATTTTTTGAACTTCATTTGTTGATCTAATCTACCTTGCCTTCTACAATGTGTAAATTCTAATTTTTTTCCCCTTCTCAATGACTGCCTGCCCAGGGCCATTTTATTTTACCGAGACAAAAATGGGTATTTATCCTATAACTAGATTAATGGGAGTCGCTTTTAAAATTTTTATCTTTAGGGTTACTAATGTAAATTTAACATATAATATTATGATTTAAATTAGATTAAATAGAATTGATAATAGTTAACTGTAGTCATTTAAAACTCGCGCGTGAACAGTTGCTTGAATTCAAAAGGAGAAAAAGAATGTGACCCTTCATTTTCTTCAGTTTTTGTCGGAGCTCGATCAAAATGCAGCGAAGTCAGTTACCACCGAAGAATCGCGAAGGCTTGGATATCTGAACTTTCATAAGAAGCTTCGCGTCTCTGAGAATCGGTGAGTTTATACATATACTCTATTTCATATCTCTACCATTTTATTTGATATAGTTGTCTTCATCGTCGCACATTGTAGAAGTAGATATTTTGAAGCATTTTTCGTTGAACACTTTGATGTAGCCTTTTATGGTGAGAGAAACCGGTTTCAAAACACACGTCAAAGGAACAACTTCTGATCAAGAAGCTCACCAGTCAGAGAAAACATACTTTGGTCATTTGCTTGATGTGCCACCCATACAATATCAAGGACAATTGATTTTCCTCATCCTGAATGCACTAGAGTCTGAATCGGAATCTAGGAATACTGTGTCTTTTATGATTAATGGTAGGAGAATTGGTCGCTACTCTTAATTGAACTATTATTTATGTAAGTCAGGGTGGAAGTAAGTGCGACCGTACCCTGATGAGCCACTAAGTGATAAAGCAGGTGCCGAAGCTTGGAGAATGAAGTATAGGTAGATTTGGTGGGCACACCGGGGATGTACCCATGTTCTAGTGTTGGGTTCCTCCGATTTAATGATGCTACCCTTGCAAACCCTCTACATGACTATCTTTTTCGGGTCTTGGGTAGTTAGAGACTGAGAGTCGCCAACCGTATCGCTCTCACAGTAAGAAGGGATTGAGGGGTGTAAGGTGACAGTACCTGCTTCCTATAACCAACCGGTCATATCAAGGTACCTATGTAGTTGTGCCCAGGATTGCATACATCTACCACAAACTGAATTCATATTTAACTTGAACATCTATTTTATATTTATTTCTGCCTTTGTTGTTTAATCGTTTGTTTAGTTTTAAGTGTGCAGAGAAGGATTACTAATGATGAAGCCACGACTAGTCCTGAAGAGTTGAATCCGAAGTTGCAAATGCGAGGACCAATTACGAGGTTGAGAGCTAAGCAATTACAAGGCTACTTTGAAGCATTTGTTCGAAAGAAGCTTGAAGACGATGACCATGTTAAGATCCATCAAGTTAAGGTTGTCACATTGATGACAATTGAAGATCAAGCCTTAGAAGAAGCATAGTTGGCCGAAAATTAGAAGATTGAAGTTGAATGCCCATCCAGGAGCTGATTGCAAATAAGGCATGGCCATGTCCTAGTCTTGAAGGATTCGAACCCATGCTTATTTTAGGGTGTCGAATTATTTATTTAATTAAGCACTATTTTCGATTTTTAATCATGGAAACTTCTTTCCTAGTTAGAATTCTAGTTATGGTAGGTTTCTACATATAATTTTCGTTCCTATTAGTATATATAGGACTTCATTGTATCATATTTTCTTAGACATTGTTTGATATTTGGTTTAATTCACTTTATCTCCAACACTTTTAAGTTTCGAAAATTTAAGGTTTAGAGTTTGGTATCTCTAAAGTCTTTTGAAAGAGTATCATTCAAGTTCATCGAAGATCTAGGGTGGTCTCGCCATCAAGTTAGGATCGAATCCTTACTAGTTGGGTTACGAGGAACGAGATTCGTATTGGGTTACGTCTCAACATCATCTCATCGTCAACATCAACATCACCATTCGTTTATCATCATCTTAACCATTCGATCACGAAGTTCCAGCCGTGAAATATACAACCGTTCGTGAGTTTGTCTTCTTCAACACGAGTCCTTCATCAATCGTGCAACAACATTACAAGTCATCGAACCAATTCAACTTGTTTTACCCATAAGATCGTTAAATTATTTATGTTTTTATCCTTGTTCGATAGCCACCAAGTTAGGATCGAATCCTTACTAGTTGCCATGTATTCTTTTCTGAGCTTTTCGCATATTTGTATCAATCTGATTTCTGAAGAAATCACATCAATTAGTGACAGTAATCCATACAAATTTCCAAAAGTTACTAAAAAGATAGAAATGTTAATCACTCCCCGTGGGACGATATCTGCCTTTGGGCGCTATACTAGCCTCTGAGGGCAAATTAAAGCATCTGCGGGGCTTTGCCCACAAGTGTGATTCTGCACACAAAGCGACGACGTGTCAGTGCTATAGGAAATGCAACACAAAATGTGCAATAGACGATTTCATGTGATATTTTATATTCGATCCCACCAAAAATATATTATACACAAACTCAACATTAAATAAACTAAATGATAATATATTTTAGTTATATCAATTTAGGGTTTGAAAGATGAAAACTATCAATTCGGAACCTAAAAGATGAACTATCAATCTAGGACTCCTAAAATCGTGTATCTGTTATTTCTTTTAATATTTATTTATTTTTAATGAAATATTTGTTGAACTTAATAGATAATTAATAAGGTTTTTTTTTTTTTTTGCTGAAAATTAATATAAAATATTTTTTAAAAAAGAATCAAAATACAAAAATTTTGGAGTCCTATATTGATAGTTTTCATCTTTCAAGTCTTTAATAGATAGATAACCTATTGTTCAGTTCCTAAATTGATAAAACGCATTTTAAGTATTTCCATCTATAACTTGATCATCGATTGATGTTTTATTATTTTACTTTGTAACATATGCGAACCATTTTTTAATTTCTTGATCGTACCTATCTGTAAAATTAATTAATATCTTATTCAGATTTCCTTAAATTATTAACTTAGATAATACCATTTATTAGACGTAGTCTAATATAATTTTCTAAAACCAATATTATTTATATATTAGTTACTTAATTTTATTATTGGAAATTATAAAATAACAATTATGGTATTAATCTCGGAATTATAAAAAACTTAATTACCACTCACTCCGTCCCATTTATATAGTCCTTATTATTATTTTGAGGTGTCCCAATTATACAGTCTCATAACAATAAATAGTATTATTTTTCATAGTTACAAATATATCCTTGTAAAATCTTGGAAATTAAAAATCAATCACTTAAATTTTTTAAAGTCATAAATTTTAAATGAGGGTAATATTGGAAGTTAAAGTTTTAATATTTTATTTTCATAAATATTTTTAATTTACGTGCAATGATAGAGCGGACTATATAATTGGAACGGAAAGAGTATTTTTCAAGATATATATCCAACACGGTTTCCATTTCTGGACAAAGAATTCAAGGAAACGTGAAGCGCCTTTTATTAGAAAGAAACAAGGTTGGTAAAAATATATGACCTTTTCTTTCCCAAAATTCTTATTTTATCAAACGAATGTCTACTTTCTCTCAGAAAAATATACACACATATATAGGAGTTTTCTTTTCGGGAAAATAAAGCTTTTATAAGATCAATCAACATTATCGTCTAATACAATTGATTGAAAGTGAGGGATAAGACATCTAGAATAATAAAGTTATCTTTACAATGATTACTATTTTTCGGTGAGAACTAAACACTAAATATAAAATTAAGCAATAAATTAATATAATATATGTTGATTCTAGCTGAATAAAATAAATGAACAATGTAATAATAATAATAGTTGAAAATCAAAATATCAACAACTTGAAATAAATTAAATATCGAAATGATATAACCAAATTTATAGAAATCCGAGGTCTGTGAAGATCACAGTTTCCTTAAACCAAATTCATCCCGTATGGACGTTTGATTCCCAGGATACAACGGATGAATCGGAACTTCCTCCGACGAACTAAACACTATGCTCGAATTTGATCAAATGGAGCTAGATTTCGAAACTTGGAGCACAACCTTCCAAACACAAACTAAATCTAGAACTCTAGCTTGCTCAAAAGAGAGAATCGAGAACTAGAGAAGAGAGGAAATGATCTTTGTTGGTGTGTCTACAAATGAGGCTCGAGCACCCTTTTTATAGCCTCCAAAAGAAGATTCTCAAGTGTTTTACCATTAAAACACAATTTGAAACCTCCAAAAGTTGAAAGGTTTCCATTATGGCAAACATTTGGTATATAGGGTTTTGGAAAATTCTAGATAAAAATCTAAATTTCCCTCACATTTTTCATATTTTTCCAACAATCCCCCACATGAGGGAAATCGACGAAGAATTTGATCAATTTTAGCAGTTGAATCCGGCATAGGATAGGTAGGTATAACCCTTTGAACCTTCCCTTGTAAAATATACTGACTGTACTGGCTCTCAATAGATGTGATGTCCTTGAACTGATCTGCCATTTGTGTAAATGATGATATACCATACACAGGATTCTCCCTAATATATTTCAGTTCTCATTGTTATGTTCATTCATGGCCCTGAACATACGCCTGGTTCTGTAAGAGAGTTTAAGAATTGAGCCTCACACCATTCTCTTCGAAGTGGCCCCACTTCTCTCTTACATAGGTGATTCTTTTAAATAGCCCATACTATCACGCTCGACTCATCAACGCGTAAGAGTCATTAAAAGCCAAATGCTTATCCTTCTCCATTCGGGTGTCACTTAACAAGGGATAAGTACACCCACAATGATCATATAAGTCTTTTTACAATTAGGTTGTCCCATTGAACCTAGATCTTGGGATCTCCAGTCAACTAGGTTGGATTTCCATTGTATCAACTCTTTTCTAGAGGCTTTAGACCCATTCCTCTAGTCGATTTTGCAACCAACTCCCTGTTTAACCCTTTGGTTAACGGATCTGCCAAGTTATCTTTTGACTTCACATAGTCAATAGATATAACACCAATTGAGAGTAGTTGTCTAATGGTATTGTATCTTCGACGTATATGTCTAGACTTACCATTATACATATGGCTCTGTGCCCTGCCAATCGCAGATTGACTATCACAATATAGACAGATTGCAGGCACTGACTTCGGCCAATTCGGAATATCTTCTAAGAAATGAAGTAGCCACTCAGTTTCTTTACCACTCTTGTCCAACGCTATAAACTCAGATTCCATGGTGGATCTAGCAATAACAGTTTGCTTAGAAGATTTCTATGATATGCTGCACCTCCCAACGTGAATACATATCCACTTGTGGACTTAGAATCCTTCATATCAGATATCTAGTTAGCAATACAATAGCCTTCAACAACTATTGGATATGTCCCGTAGTGCAGTCCATAATCACGAGTGTATCTCAAGTATCTAAGTAGTCTCACTATACCTTTCCAGTATGCATCAGCTGGATTACTAGTATATCTACTTAATTTGCTTACTGCATAGGCAATGTTTGGACATGTACAATTCATTAAATACATCAGACTTCCTATGACTCTCGAATATTCCACTTGAGAAACACTTACACCTTTATTTTTCGATAGATGTTGACTAGTGTCTATCGGGGTTCTAGCAATACTAGAGTCATTCTTGTTAACTTTCTCAAGAATTTTGTCCACGTAATGTGACTGACTTAGCACAATCCCTTGTGATGTTCGAAGAATTTTCGTTACAAGTATCACATCAGCTAGACCCATGTCTTTCATATCAAATCTTGAATTCAACATCTCTTTTGTGGAATTAATCATCTTATCAATGCTCCCAACAATAAGCATGTCATCTACGTAAACACATAGAATTACAAATCCACTTTCCATTTCTTTAACGTAAACACATTTATCACACTAATTAATTTTGAATCCATACCCCATCATGACATTATCGAATTTCTCATGCCATTGCTTTGGTGCTTGTTTCAAGCCATACAAAGACTTCACTAATTTACAAACCTTATTCTCTTGCCCGGGAGCAGAGAATCCTTCAGGTTGCTCTATATAGATCTCTTCTTCCAAATCACCATTTAGAAAAGCAGTCTTTACATCCATCTGATGTATTTCAAGATTTCTCAAAGCTGCAAAAGCAATAACCATCCTAATGGATGTTATTCTCGTTACTTGAGAATATGTGTCAAAGTAGTCAAGACCTTCTTTCTGTCTGTAACCTTTAATTATAAGTCTAGCCTTGTACTTTTCAACAGTTCCATCAGATTTTATTTTCCTTTTGAAAATCCACTTATAGCCTAATGGTTTACTTCCTGGAGGAAGATCCACTAGCTCCCAAGTGTGATTTTGCAAAATGGAATCAATTTCACTTTGAATTGCCTCTGTCCATAGAGGACTGTCCGAAGAATTCATTGCTTCGAAAAAGCTTTAAGGTTCACTTTCAACCATGTAGGTTAAAAAGTCTGGACCATAGGATTTTTCAATCCTAGCTCCTTTGATTCTTCATGGCTCTACCACCTCTTCGTCATGTTGTTCTTTTTCCACTGCTTCTAAAGTCCATTTAATGGAAGTAGATTCTATTTCACTCTTTCGTGGAAACACATGTTCGAAAAATGAAGCATTTCTCGATTCAATTATCATATTTTTGTGTATATCTTCAATTTTAGACTCACGCACAAGAAACCGATAAGCACCACTATTATGTGCATAACCAATAAATATGCAATCAATAGTTTTTGGTCCAATCTTCACCTTTTTTGGTGTAGGTATCGCTACCTTGGCAAGTCACCCCCACACTCGTAAGTATTTATAGGATGGTGGTCTTCCATGCCATAACTCATATGGGCTTTTATCTAACTTTTTGCAGGGCACCTTATTTAAAAGATAGTTGGCCGTCAAGACTACTTCTCCCCACATATTCCGAGGTAATCCAGAACTCAATAGGAACGCATTCATCATTTCTTTCAATGTTTTATTTTTCCGTTCTGCAATGCCGTTTTGTTGCGGCGAATAAGGTGCAGTGGTCTCGTGCCTTATTCCATTTTCAGCACAGAAATTGGCAAAAGGTGACTCATACTCACCTCATCTGTTATTTCGTAACACCTTAATCTTTTTACTTAGTTGATTCTCAACTTCAGTTTTATAGAGAACAAATTTCTCTTTTGCTTCATCTTTACTTTTGAGAACATACACATAGCAGAATTTAGTGCAATCATCTACAAAAGTAATGAAATACTTATTTCCAACTATTTCTTTCTATAGTTTGGAAAGATAACCGAGTTAACTTGGCTTCAACACAAGTTCCACACTTATGTGTTGAGTCAATATGGAGCATAGGTATGCTTTTCATACTCATTAATCTGCGCAGGGTATTAAAGTTGACATGTCCTAGTCTACCATGCCACATTATGTTAGTTTTGTATACTAGAAGACCTGTCTTTTGTATACATTATTGATGATGGTTTTATGATGATATAGAATGAATACAATTGCAGTCATTGTTTGCATTTAAATTGTTATATTTACATGCATGTTTTGGGGTTTTTTCGAATTAAACCACCGCAGGATCATTTGGTTGTTCATTAATCCGTGTTCATGCAAATCATAATTTTATGTAACATGCATGTTTATCACAGTCTAATAAAAAAGCATGCAAAGCAGATTCGATTCTAATAAAGCGGAAGACATAGAAAATGAATCTACTTACAAATCGATAGACGGTCTGTGGACAAGATTAAAGATCTAATCTTGCTGTTGAATGAGCACAGTAATGGCGCCACCTATGACCTCAAAATCGTGCACCACAGTATTCCACTCCAAGATCTTCTGTTGTATTCCCGGACTGTATCTAGATTCAGAGTGGGCTGAAATCTACTAGATAGAATTGTGAAATCTATGGATAACTTTGAGAGACTACGAGGGGCTGATTTCCTATGAATAAATTCATAAAATTTCGTGCCCCCCTCCCCTTATATATAGGGAGGGGCGAAATTTCATGTTCCAGCCCTAATGGGCTTGGACCTTTATCTCAAGTTCAATATCCAGTCCACTATCAGTCAATTGGGCTACAACAGGGATCTAGAAGAATATTAAATTGGCCCACTAATTTATTTAATATCTAATATCCAATAAACCTAGGATATAATTAAATAAATTAAGTTTTACTTTTATTCCACTAAAGAAGTAAAACTGACCTACCAATTTAATACATATTTACGAATATGCTTTCTCCTTTAGTCCAGCCATTCCCCGTGTTTAAGATATAATGTTCATTAATTAATTATGTAAGTCTCTGACAGCTATAATTAATTAACATCTAAAACCTTGAGTAGTACCACACAAGCTTTATTCATGTACAGAATAAATTCCACCTGCAGGGTTTCAACATGAACTTGTGCTTCCTCAAGAGAACATCATCAACCTGGCGCACCAGGACACAGTGCTCATGCATACTACTCGAGACATCATATATACATTGTTATTACCCAAGATATCGAATTCGATCTACGAAAAGATCTCACCCATTGATAAATCAAAGTAATAAACAACACACACATATGCTCGCCAATATCACATGAGTTCAGAACCCGAACTCTGTGGATCTTTATTCTCTCAGTAACTGGGTCAGAGACAGAGAATAGTATCCTATCGTGATCCTCTTCAATACACTAACTAGTGTACTAGAATAATCAGTTAGTCAAGATAAACTAACTTATCAGATTATTCTACGGTGTACCGATGGTGTGTTCAGGACCATCTAAGCCGTGAGCTCTTTAATACATTACAAGGTTCTAATGATATGATCTTACCGTGTGACTCCCCACACCATATCATCTACAATGTAAGTATATGGAACATTGCATAAAACAATTATAGAACATAATCTAAATGCAAATAGTGACTGCAATAAATTTCATTTCATATCATCAGAAAAGTATACAAAGACAAGTCTTCCAGTATACAAAACTAACAATCTCCCACTTATACTTGAAGCATGTCTTTTAAGCATAATAACTAACTGGCAAACTCTCCAATCTAAAACTATCAACTCAAACTGCGCTACTGGGTCTGCATCTCACTCCCATTTTCTCCACGTGACCATCAAAGGTCTTAGCCGCTAGGCTCTTCGTGAATGGATCAGCCAGGTTGTCCTCAGATGCAATCTTGACCACCACCATGTCTCCTCTTTTAACGATTTCTCGTATAAGATGGTACTTTCTCTCTATATGTTTACTTGCCTTGTGGGCTCTGGGTTCCTTCAAATTTGCCACTGCACCAGAGTTATCACAGTATATCGTGATAGTCTTAGGCAAATCAGGAACCACGCCCAAGCCCACTAGGAACCCGCGGAGCCAGACAGCCTCTTTTGCAGCTTCAGAGGCAGCTACATACTCAGCTTCCATGGTGGAATCCGCAATGCATTTCTTCTTAATGCTCCTCCATGCGATGGCTCCACCTCCTAATGTAAACACATAGCCCGAGGTAGACTTACTCTGATCTTTGTCGGATTGAAAATCTGAGTCTGTGTAACCTAAAGGTACTAGACTATCAGAGCGGAAAACCAACATGTAGTCTCGAGTCCGTTTAAGGTACTTGAGAATGTTTTTGACCGCAGTCCAGTGATCTTGTCCAGGGTTAGACTGATATCTGCTTACCATGCCAACGACATAGCATATATCATGCCTAGTGCATAGCATAGCATACATTAAACTTCCCACAGCCGAAGCATATGGTACTTTCTTCATTTCCTCTATCTCAGACTGTGTTTGGGGACACATTTCCTTGGATAGATGAATTCCATGCCTGTAAGGTATAAAACCTTTCTTGGAATCTTGCACGCCAAATCTAGCTAGCACTGTATCGATATAAGTCGCCTAGGACAGACATAACATCCTTTTCTGGCGATCACGAATGATCTTGATGCCAATGACATGTCCGGCTTCACCCAGATCCTTCATATCGAACTGTTCGGACAACCACACCCTAATGTTTGATAACGCCTTCTTACTATTTCCAATAAGCAAGATGTCATCAACATAAAGTACGAGGAATGCCACCACGTTTTCGTCACATTTCTTGTACACACAGCTCTCATCCGGACTTTGCACGAATCCATATGACTGGATAACCTCGTCAAATCGGATGTTCCAAGACCTTGATGCCTGCTTAAGTCCATAAATGGATCTCTTAAGCTTACACACCAAGTGCTCTTGTCCTTTAGCAATGAATCCCTCTGGTTGTTTCATGTGAATGTTTTTCTCAAGACTTCCATTTAGGAAAGCCGTCTTGACATCCATCTGCCAGATCTCATAACCCAAATGAGCGGCAATAGACAAGAGAATCCGGATTGACTTAAGTATGGCTACCGGCGAAAAGGTTTCCTCATAATCGATCCCTTCTTTCTGAGTATACCCTTTTGCCACCAATCTAGCTTTGAAGATTTCAACCTTCCCATCAGATCCTCTCTTGTGCTTGTAGACCCACTTACAGCTAATGGGTTTTACCCCATCTAGTGGTTCTACAAGTTCCCAGACTTGATTGTGATCTATAGATCCAATCTCAGACTCCATTGCAGTTTTCCAAGAATCTGCATCTTTATCTCGAATTGCCTCGTCATAGGTCCTGGGATCCAATTCATTGAGACCCTCTGGGAAATCTGAAGCCTCTCCCAGACCAATGAATCTATCAGGTTGGCGTACAACCCTCCCACTGCGACGAGGAAGTTCCTGTACTTCTGTGACACGTTGTGCAGTGTTTGGTGGTTCCTCTTCTTGTACAACTAGTGTGGGATTCGATCCACCCCTTAAATTCTCAAGGATGATGTGACTTCTTGTTTTGTGGTTTATGACATAGTCTTCCTCTAAGAATCGAGCATTGGTGCTAACAATGATCTTCTGATCCTTAGGACTATAAAACAAACCACCTTTCGTTCCTCTAGGATATCCAACGAACAGCCTTACATCAGTACAAGGAGCCAGCTTATCAGCTTCCTTGTCCAACACGTGTGCTGGGCTACCCCAAATCCGAATATGGTTCAAACTGGGCTTTCGTCCAGTCCATAGTTCTGTAGGTGTAGCAGGAACTGATTTCGATGGAACCAAGTTAAGAACATAGGCTGCTGTTTCCAGGGCATATCCCCAAAACGAAATAGGCAACTCAGAATAACTCATCATCGATCTAACCATCTCTAACAATGTACGATTTCTTCTTTCCGGCACGCCATTCTGCTGTGGCGTTCCAGGCGCCGTCAACTGGGATGTAATCCCACTCTCTGCCATGTAATCCCTAAATTCGCTTGAGAGGTACTCGCCACCACGATCAGAACATAGTGACTTGATACTTCTGCCTGTTCATTTCTCCGCTTCCGCCTTAAACTTTTTGAATTTCTCAAAGCATTCAGACTTGCGACGTAACAGGTAGATATAACCGTATCTAGAGTAATCATCAATGAGAGTGATGAAATACTCGAACCCTCCTCGATCTTGAACTGACATAGGGCTGCATAGGTCAGAGTGAATCAAATCTAATAGCCCTTCGGATCTATTTCCTTTTGACTGAAAAGGACGCTTGGTCATTTTACCTTCCAAACAGGATTCACACAAAGGAAATGATTCCAGTACCAAAGAAGACAATGGTCCATCGTTTACAAGCCTTTGTATCCTCTTAAGGTTAATATGACCTAGCCTTAGATGCCAAAGATAGGTTTGATTCAATTCCGAAGGTTCTTTTCTCTTGTTAGGGTTTATGATCGATGTATTCAACAGTTTTCTATGCGTAGTGTTTTTAGTTGGTTTAAGAAAGTATAAGTGTCCATCCAATGTACCAGAACAGATAAAATGTTTACCACTAAAGATAACTACTTTGTTATCAAAAGAAACAGAATATCCATCCATAATCAGTTTAGAAACTGAAAACCAAGTTTCGCCTAAAACTAGGCACATAAAGACAATCTTTCAAAACCAAAGTTCTATCACTACTGAAAGGTAAAACAACGTCTCCCACTGCAACATCCGCCACTCTCGTAGCATTGCCCATGTAGACGGTGATCTCATTCTCACTCAACTATCTTTTTACCAGGAACCCTTGTAAAGACATGCAAACATGATCAGTAGCTCCAGTATCTACTACCCACTACTGTGTAGAACAAGTTGCTAAACATGTTTCCACAACCAGAGTGTGAGATGTACCTCTCTTCTTCATTGCTAAGTGGTAAGCCGAGCGGTTCTGATAACCGAAGAGCTCCTTAAGGTTGAGCATGACATCATAAGCAGTTTTCATAGTCTGAGGCTGATGTTGCAACACATTCGACATGGAAGCCAGAATGTAGCAGCGCGCTATCTCATCAGACTTGACCCACTTGTCATACACAGCCCTTTGGGCTTCGTCAGAACCCTCATCTGGCTTGTCAGGACATATCTCTTCAAGTACAAACTTGTGTCCCTCAGCAATAAGAACTAAGTTAAGGTTACGAATCCAGTCATTGTAGTTTTCACCGACAAGTTTGTTTTCTTTGAGGATTGAGGACAGATTGGAGAGTGCCATAGATAATATGAAATAACTGAAATTAAACATGCAGTACAGTCACAAAACACGTTTAGGATAAACAGTATATAATCGAAAGCCTCATAAAAATTATATACTTTTCCACCGACACTTTAAAAATGTCTTTTACAAGCCACGATAGTGTGGACGTTTATAAAAAACATCTTTAAATAGGTTAAACCTTTAATTTGCCTCCAGTTGAGTTTCCTTACAACAAGCAAATTAATAGCCGGATAATTAACACGGTCATGTAATCGTCTAACTGATAAGCCATGATCGTGTGGACGTTTATCAATAAATTACATCTAAGTGTGCACACCATTATCTTCGCACCAAGATCACTACTCGAATTTAACCGCTCCAGATGGAGGAGTCAGTTAGTCCTAATAGTGTTCTAGAGCTATCCTTTTAGGAGATTTAATTTCTAGAGAAATCTGTGATATGACACATCCGATATGGAGGAAGACCGATGTCAACGCGCATGCCCATCACTTCTCAATTAAACCAGATTTTAATGGAGACCGTATGAGATTTCTACATACTTTGGTATGAATCTCTCCCACTTAGTTATTTATGTTTGAGGTTTCATTTTATCCCATTATCGAACATGCAAATATCACATAAAATGATAAACATCCATTGCATGCTTCAACATAATAAGCAACAGTAATATTCCAACTATCATGGCTTTTATCTCATGTTGATTGATGAGATAAAACTGGAAAGTCAGCTCTGGAACAGCTAGGAACCGCCGCCCCTTCACCGCGCCTCGCCGAAAATCCTAGCTCCATTTAGGGTTTCGGGACGTGAATCGGTGAACCTTCCTTTTTGGTGCTGAACCACTTTCCTTCTTTTGAGTTGATCTCCGATCTTTATTCAATACAGCCTATCTATTCCGAAAGGAAAAATCTAATATTGCTAGAATAAAAATTACAACTCAAAAACTCGTCTAACAGCTTTATATCTATTACATTAAACCAACGTAAAATAAAACCTAGACCTAATCCATGGATTTTCTCATGGATTAAAATCACGTAGCCAAACCGGCATACGGCCAACATTCATTCAACATAAACATACATCACATAAAATAAAGGAGCCATGATAGTTGGTAAACCTGCAAACAAACACAGTCTACAAAAACCAACAATCATGTATTATATGATCCACATAAAATAACATATGATATCTATGCATGAATATTAAAATAATATTCGAATTTTACAATTAATTAAATTAATTAATTCGATATTATCCACAAGATAAAAATTGGAAATTAAAATAATTATCCACCAATTTTAATCTTGTTATTTCGAAAATATCACTTAAATAAATCTGAAAATTATTTATAATTATCCACCAAATTTATTTAATATTTTCTAACCACCCTAATTAAATAATAATTGGATATATTGATATAAATCAAACATCTAATCCAAATATTATCCATAAGAATCTAAATCTTTAAGGATAAGGTTTGGAGATTTGATTCCAATCCAAAATCTTCCAAAATCTATCCAAAATTAAATTCTTATCACAATTGGATTTTGATAATTATTTATATATATCCAAAATCACCTTATCCAATTTTAATTACATAGATTTTCGAAAATATCTAAATAATAAATCTGGAAATTTGATCCATTTCAAATTCTTCCAAATTTAAAATTCTATTTTCAAATCTATCTAGATTAAAATTAGGTAAATTAAGATATACATCAAATCTTTAATCCAACAACCAAATTTTCGATCAACATTAATAAATAAATCTGGAAATTTGATTTTCATCAAAATCTTCTCCAAATTAATTTATTAAAAATCGAAAATTACACTATATTTCTCATTTGGAAATTTTGACATTAATCAAAAAACTATTCCAAATTATATAGCTATAGGTTTCGAAATTTTCAAGAATAAAAATCTGGAAATTTTGATCCACTTCAAAAATTACCAAATTTAAAATTCTAATTTCAAACCTATCTAGATTAGAATTAGGCAATCTTTGATATACATCAAAAATCACCAAATCCAATTCTAACCAACAAAAAATTCGAACCATACCACAAACAAATCTGGAAATTTTGATCTTGATCAAAAATCTATCCAAATTTATTTCCTAGGTATCGAAAATTTTAACACACAAATTAGGGAATTTTTAACACATCAAATTTGAAAATTTGATCTCCAAATTTTCGACCCCTATGAGAATTAAATCTGAAAATTTGAAGAACATCAAATATCATCCCAAATTTAATCCATAGTGACCGAAAATTCAAGTGCCATCAAAACTAGAATTCTTGATTTTTACATCTCAAATTCTTCCAAGTTTTGAATACCATAAAATCGAAATACATAGCTAATTAAATCTGAAAATTTAAACACCATAAATTTATCATCAAATTTAATCATGCAATTCGAAATTATGCCCGGATTAATCCTAGAACAGTGCCAAAACCCGCTCTGATACCAGTTGTTGGAGTTTTTTCGAATTAAACCACCGCAGGATCATTTGGTTGTTCATTAATCTGTGTTCATGCAAATCATAATTTTATGTAACATGCATGTTTATCACAGTCTAATCAAAAATCATGGAAAGCAGATTCGATTCTAATAAAGCGGAAGACATAGAAAACGAATCTACTTACAAATCGATAGACGGTCTGTGGACAAGATTAAAGATCTAATCTTGCTGTTGAATGAGCACAGTAATGGTGTCACCTATGACCTCAAAATCGTGCACCACAGTATTCCACTCCAAGATCTTCTGTTGTATTCTCGGACTGTATCTAGATTCAGAGTGGGCTGAAATCTACTAGATAGAATTGTGAAATCTATGGATAACTTTGAGAGACTAAGAGGGGCTGATTTCTTATGAATAAATTCATAAAATTTTGTGCCCCCCCTCCCCTTATATATAGGGAGGGGCGAAATTTCATGTTCCAGCCCTAATGGGCTTGGGCCTCTATCTCAAGTTCAATATCCAGTCCACTATCAGTCAATTGGGCTACAACAGGGTTCTAGAAGAATATTAAATTGGCGCACTAATTTATTTAATATCTAATATCCAATAAACCTAGGATATAATTAAATAAATTAAGTTTTACTTTTATTCCACTAAAGAAGAAAAACTGACCTACCAATTTAATACATATTTACGAATATGCTTTCTCCTTTAGTCCAGCCATTCCCCGTATTTAAGATATAATGTTCATTAATTAATTATGTAAGCCTCTGACAGCTATAATTAATTAACATCTAAAACCTTGAGTAGTACCACATAAGCTTTATTCATGTACGGAATAAATTCCACCTGCAGGGTTTCCACATGAACTTGTGCTTTCTCAAGAGAACATCATCAACCTGGCGCACCAGGACACAGTGCTCATGCATACTGCTCGAGACATCATGTATACATTGTTATTACCCAAGATATCGAATTCGATCTACGAAAAGATCTCACCCATTGATAAATCAAAGTAATAAATAACACACACATATGCTCGCCAATATCACATGAGTTCAGAACCCGAACTCTGTGGATCTTTATTTTCTCAGTAACTGGGTCAGAGACAGAGAATAATATCCTATCGTGATCCTCTTCAATACACTAACTAGTGTACTAGAATAATCAGTTAGTCAAGATAAACTAACTTATCAGATTATTCTACGGTGTACCGATGGTGTGTTCAGGACCATCTAAGCCGTGAGCTCTTTAATACATTACAAGGTTCTAATGATATGATCTTACCGTGTGACTCCCCACACCATATCATCTACAATGTAAGTATATGGAACATTGCATAAAACAATTATAGAACATAATCTAAATGCAAACAGTGACTGCAATAACTTTCATTTCATATCATCATATCATCAGAAAAGTATACAAAGACAAGTCTTCCAGTATACAAAACTAACAGCATGTTCACTATACTTATCACACGGTTAGACAAGTCTTCCAGTAAACACACAGTTAGATCATATCATCGGTTCCTTGTAATGTATTAAAAGGCTCACGGTCTAGATGACACTGAACCTGCTATCGGTACGCCGTAGAATAATCTGATAGTTAGTTTGTCTTGATTAAATGATTATTCTAATACACGGGCAAGTGTATTGAGGAGGATCTACTTAGGATTCTATTCTCTATTCTGACCTTAAATGAGAGAATAAGAATCCACAGAGTTCGGGTTCTTAACCCCTATATGTTGGCGGACATATACGTGTAGTGTTTGCAATTTTGATTTATCGAAGGGTGAGATTCTTTTATAGGATCAATAATCTCAATATCTTGGGTTGTGACATTTACAGTTATGATGGGTCGTGCAATATGTAGGGGCACCGTGTCCTGGTGCGCCAGGTTGATGGTGTCCCCTTAAAAAAATGCAAGTTCATGCTGAAACCTTGTAGGTGGAATTTATTCCGTGCATGAGTAAAGCTTGTGTGGTACTATTCAAAGATAAGATATTAATTAATTATAGCTGTCAGAAGCTTACATAATTAATTAATGGGCATTATATCTTAAACACGGGGAATGGCTGGACTAAAGGAGAAAGCATATTCAGAAATATATATTAAATTAGTAGGTCAGTATTATTTCTTTAGTGGAATAAAAATAATACTTAATTTATTTAATAATATCCTAAGTTTATTGGATATTGGAAATTAAATAAATTAGCAGGCCAGTTTAATATTCTTCTAGATCCCTATTGTAGCCTAATATGACTTTAATGGACTGGAGATAGAAAAAGGGATAGAGGCCCAACCCCAGTAGGGTTGAGACACTGAAATGTCGCCCACCCCCTTATAAATAAGGAGGTGGGGGATGAAATTTTGGGGATATAGATCAGCAACTCTTGTGTTCTCTTTATCTGCACAGATTCCATACCGATATAGTAGATTTCAGCCCACCCTGAAACTAGATTCAGTCCGGGAATACAACAGAAGATCAAGGAGTGGAATAGCATTAGTGGGCACCGATCATCATCATACACAACAACAAGATTAGACCTTTAATCTTGTCCTCCACGCGTCGTTTGAGTTGTAAGTCATTTTTCGATTCTATGTTTCCGCTTTAGTAGAATTGTTTAAGCCGGATTTGCATGTTAATTGAACTTGGTTAATTAAAACATATGGGATGCATGAATTTATGATCTACATGAGATTAGGATTAATGAACATCCAATTAGATCCTGCGGTGGTTCAATTCGAAAAAACCCCAACAACTGGTATCAGAGTGGGTTTTGGCACTGTTCTAGATTTAATCCTAGGATTAATTCAAAAAATATGTATAAATTTGATGAAATATTTATGTTGCTTAAATTTTCAGATTTATGTTTTCATTTTTTCGAATTGGTTGTGTTCAAAACTTGGATGAATTTTTGATGGTGTTTTGAAAATTCTAGTTTTGGATGAATTGTAATTTTTGATCTACACCTAGTAGGATTTGGAATGTAATTTTGATAACTCAAAATTTTCAGATTTATTAAGTGTAGGTTTCAAAAATTTGAATGTCAAATTTTTCGAAAATTTGATGTTTAATTTTCCTAATTTGTTCTATGTATTTTTCAATCACATTGAATTAATTTGGAGAGGTTTTTGATTTGAAATCAAATTTTCAGATTTATTTAATGTGGTGGTTCGAAAATTATGTGTATAAAAATTAGATTTCGTATTTTTGATGTTTATCTTAAAATTACCTAATTCTAATCTAGATAGATTTGAAAATAGAATATTAGATTTGGATTGAATTTGAAGTGGATCAAATTTCCAAATTTAATCTTCTTGCGATTTTCGAAATCTATAAAGATTTGAATTGGATAAGGTAATTTTTTATATATATCAATAGTTATCTAATTCTAATCCTAAAGGATTTGAAAATAGATTTTAAATTTGGAAGAATTTGAAGTGGATCAAATTTCCAGATTTATTATCTTGAAATTTTTGAAATTCTTGTAGATAAGAATTGGAAAAGTAATTTTTGATGTATATCATAAATTACTTAATTCTAATCTAGATAGGATTTAAATTTGGATGGAATATGAAGTGGATCAAATTTTCATATTTTATCTTTGTAATTTTCGATCCTAGCCTATCCAAATATTTGGGATAGATTTTTGATTCATATCAAGATTTTCAAATATTAATTAATTAGGGTGTTATCCGAAAATTAAGAAATAAATTTGGTGGATAATTATAACAAATTTCCAGATTTATTCTTAAGGGATTTTTGAGATTTTATCAAGATTAAATTTGGTGGATAATTATTTTAATTTTCAAATTAAATCTTGAAGCTATTTTCGAAATTAATTAATTTAATTAATTGTAATTTTCGAAAATCATGTCATGTGTGGATATCATATGTTATTTTATGCTAATCATGTAATTGTGATTGTTGGATTTGTAGACTGACTTGTTTGCAGGGTTACCGACTATCATGACTCCTTAATTATGTGATGTATTTTTAATTTATATTGGATGTATGATGGGCCGTATGCCGGTTTGGCTACGTGATTTTAATCCATGAGAAAATCCATGGATTAGGTCTAGTTTTTTTTATGTTGTTTTAATGTAATAGAAATAAAACTGTTAGACCAAGTTATTGATTTGTAATTTTAGTCTAGATATATTAGTTTTTTTCCTCTAAGGAATAGAAATTCTATATTGAATAAAGTTTGAAGATCAACTCGATGAAGGAAAGTAGTACAGCTCAAGAAAGGGAGTGTCACTGATTCACGTCCCGAAATCCTAATTGGAGCTAGGATTTTTGGCGAGGCGCAGTGATGGGGGCGGCAGCCATGCCCGAGTTTCCGGAGCTGACTTTCCAATTTTATGTCATTCAGCAACATGAGATATAAGCCATGATAGTTGGTTTTTATTATTATTGCTTATTATGTTGTTTGAAGCATGCAATGGTGTTTTATCCTTTTATGTGATGTTTGCATGTTTTATAATGGGATAAAATGAAACCTCAATCTTAAATAACTAAGTGGGAGAGATTCATACCAAAGTATGTAGAAATCTCAAACGGTCTCCATTAATCTGGTTTAATTGAGATGTGATTGACATGCGAGTTGACAATAGGTCTTCCACCATAACGGATGTGTCATATCACTGTTATCTCTAAAAATTAAACTTCTTTATCAAGATAGCTGTAGAACACTACTAGAACAAACTGACTCCTCCAACTGGAGCAGGGAGTTCGAAATAGTGGACTTGGTGCTAAGATGATGGTGTTCACACTTAGGTGTAATTTATTAATAAACGTCCACACTAACGTGGCTTATTAATTGGAAGGTTACATGACTGTGGTTATTTTCGACTATTAATTTACTTGTCATAAGGAAATTTGACTGGAGGTAAATTAAAGGTGGTTTTACCTGTTTAAGGATGAATTTTTTAAACGTCCACAGTAACGTGGCTTATAAGAAACATTTTTAAAATGTTGGTGGATTACATATAATTTTTTTAAGGTATACGATTATATGTGAGTATCCTAAAGTTTGTGACTGTACTGAATGTTTATTTTTCAGTTATTCTATATCATCATGACACTCTCCAACATGTCCTCTATTCTCAAAGAAAACAAGTTAATCGGTGAAAATTACAATGACTGGATTCGGAACCTTAATCTTGTTCTCACTGCGTGTCACGGGGCGCTTGTAGTGCTTGGGTTAGTAGCGCACCGTGCAACTAGTAGTCCGTCCTAGACTACGTCCGCCTCACTCACAAAAGCTTTACTCGCAAAGCTTGGTGCACGATGACGACGCAATTCACACCCTCCAGTGCTTTTAGTGGTCTCAGCAGAGCAAGCAACACATGAACACGATTGATTGCAAAGAAATCTCCATTAATGCAATTTGAATGTACATTATAGCTTGGAAGCAATTACAGCACGCGTTGGTTGGAGAGGGGGTCGCTCCTTGCCACGCTCACAGTCAGACAAAATTTCGCTCTCACCCCCTATAATAGGCTTAAAGAAAAAAAGGCTAGCGACAGCACTAGATACTACTAAGCTAGAAAATGACAAAAACAGCCGTGCAAGGCCGTGCTTACAATTATGTACACTACAAGGAAATAGCTAGCACTCTAGGCAACTAAGGAGCTTCGGGCGGGGCGTTTGGCGGAGGTCCACCCCGACGGTATGTTGGTGCTAGTGCTGGCGGCCCAGGCGGGTGCGGGTGGCCCGGGGTGCTGGGGCGCCAGTCACGGGAGCCCGACGGGCCTCGGCAGCAAGGGGACCGATGTTGCCTATCCCAAGGATCAGGATAAGGGAATGGACTTGTCCCGGCGTATCCTGGGAGAGGAGATAGGATGGGGGTGACATCCCGTGACAGCTCTCCCCCTCTGGAGTTGGTGACGTCCTCGTCGCCACGGTCATCAGGTACGCGTCGATCAGCAGCAGGAACGCCTTGAGGGTCGTCGTTCTCTCCCACGTGCTTTCCTTCTTCGGACAGCCCTCCCACTTCACCAGGTACTCTCTGTGGAGCTTCTTGCCTTTTGCGGCGTCCCGGTGGCAAAGGATGGCTTTCGCGATCCGCTTCCCTGTGTCATTGGCCAGATGGAGCTGGGGGCGGTTGAGCATGGTGCGCGTAGCGTCCACTTTATCTGTCTGGAACGGCTTTAGTTGGCTGACGTGGATGACATTGTGGATCCGCCACCATGGGGGCAACTCTACTCGGTAGGCTACCTTCCCAATATGCTGCAAGATGGTTAAGGGCCCAATATATTTTGGCATCAACCGGGCGTCCCGCCCTCAGGATGCTTTGGAGAGTCGTTGGTCCGGGACCTTAACCATAATTCGGTCTCCCACTCGATATTTCACGAAGCGTCGCTTCTGATCTGCATATTTTTTCATGCGCTGTTGTGCCTTCTCCAGGTAGCTTCGGGCGAGGTCGAGGTTCTGCTTCTATTCCAGAGAGAAACTCTATGCCGGTGAAACTCTGGCACCTTGTGGGGCGTCGATCGAGTGTGGGAGGAGCTGTTGCTGCCCGGTACATATCTCAAAAGGCGTATTGTTAGTGGTAGAGCACTTTTGGGCATTGAAGCACAGCTGAGCAGCATCCAAGAGCTTCACCCAGTCCTTCTGATTGGCGCTAACAAAGTGCCGAAGATATTCCTCTAGCATTGAATTGAAGCGCTCCGTCTGCCCGTCAGACTGTGGATGAAAGCTCGAGCTCATATTCAACTTGGACCTGAGGAATTTGAACAGCTCGGTCTAGAAGTTGCCAGTGAAACGGGAGTCCCGATCACTAACAATATCCCGCGGCAGTCCCCAAAACTTGACAATGTGCTTGAAGAAGAGTTGAGCTGTCTCTTTTGCTGTGATTGTCTTGGGGGCTGCCACAAAAGTGGCGTACTTCAAGAACCGGTCTACCACCACCACAATCGCATCCAAGTCTCCAACCTTGGGTAAACCGGTAATGAAGTCCATTGAGACACTCTCCCATGGTCGTGAGGGTATGGGGAGTGGCTCTAGCAACCCTGCCTTCTTGTGTCGATCCGCCTTGTCCTGTTGACATACCATGCAGGTGCAGACGAACGTCTCAATCTCATCTCACATCTGTGGCCAGAAGTACGTTCTCTGTACGAGGGCCACGGTGCGTTCTTTGCCAGGGTGTCCCGCCCAGAGAGTGTCATGACACTCCGCGATGATAGTTCTCCGTAGGTCCCCGCCTTTCGGGACATAGAGGCGGTTTCTCTTTGTCTTCAAAAATCCCTCTTCGAGCCAAAAGTTCCGGGTCTTCTTTTGCTCGACTAGGTTGAGTAGGCCCTGTGCAGTAGGGTCTTCCTTGGTGAGCTCACGAATTCGGTTCTTCAGGTCGGTGGTCGCTTTGCTGGAGGCGAGAGCCGCCATCACCGGTTGATCTTCCAAATCAGCCTACGACTTAGGGCGTCAGCGACATGATTGCTGGAGCCTGCCCGATACTCCAGTGAGAAATTAAACTCTGCAAGCAATTCCAGCCATCTTGCTTGCTTCGCAGTTAGCTTCGGTTTGGTCAAGAAGTAGCTCACTGCTGTGTTGTCTGTCTTGACCACAAAAGGGAAGCCCAGCAAATAGTGTCACCATTGTCTCAAACAGTGAACAACGGCCAACAACTCCTTCTCGTGCACTGGGTAACGTCTTTCGACATCCTTCCACTTCCGGCTCTCGAAAGCCACAGGGTGCGCCCCTTGAGTTAGCACTCCACCGAGGGCGAACTCAGAAGCGTCCGTCTCCACAACAAACGGCTTTGTTAAGTCAGGGAGCGCAAGCACGAGGTCACTCATGATCGCCTTCTTCAGTTTCTCAAAGGCGGCCTGTGCTTGGGGCGTCCACTCCCACACCTCGGTTTTCTTCGTGAGATCCGTCAAAGGGCGGGCAATCTCAGAGTACCCCTTCACAAATCTTATGTAGTAGTTAGCCAGCCCAAGGAACGATCTCACTCCATGAACATCTTCCGGCGGCTTCCACTCTTCAATGGCTTGGATCTTCTTGGGATCTATGCGGATTTGCCCTCTCTCAATGATGTGGCCCAGGAACTCGATCCTGTCTTGGCCAAATGAGCACTTCGACGGCTTGGCATAAAGCTCGTGCTCTCTCAATCTAGTGAATACCTTGCGGAGGTGCTCCAGATGTTCCTCATGAGATTCACTGTAGATGATAATATTGTCAAGGTACACCACCACGAACTCGTCCAGGAACCCATGGAGTACCTGGTTCATTAAGGTGCTGAAGGTGGCGGGGGCGTTTGTCAAGCCGAAAGGCATCACCAAGTACTCGTATGCCTCGTACCTTGTCATGATGGTTGTCTTGAATTCATCTCCTTCCTTGATCTGGACCTGCCAGTAGCCCGATCTGAGATCGATCTTCGAAAAATATTTTGCCAGACTGAGGCGATCGAAGCAATCCGCCACCAATGGTATTGGATATTTGTTCTTCATCGTCAGTTTGTTCAAGGCGCGGTAATCACAACACATCCGTAGGGTGCCGTTTGAATTCTTCTGGAATAATACGGGGGCACCATACGGGGACTTTGCTGGCCGGATCAGCCCGCTCTTGAGCAAATCCTTCAATTGCTTCCTGAGCTCCTCAAGCTCAGGGTATGACATTCGATACGGTGCCCAGACAGGAGGCTTTGTGCCCGGCACCATCTCAATCTCATGGTCAACCGCCCTCTTTGGCAGTAGTTTCTTTGGTAGCTCGTCGGGCACGACGTCCTCAAACTCCCGAAGAATTCTCTTCACGACTTCGGGGATTTTCCCCGACTTCTTTTCAATGTCTTCCACCCGGAGGGTGAACAGAAATGATGGTTCATTCTTCCAGCACCCCTTCATGAACTGCATGGCGGACAATGGCTTCGAACTCGTCCTGGGCGACACTGTCTGAGCCACACAGGGTTTGTTGCCCATCATCATTAAGGCTCCTGCATAGGGCATCACCGCCGTCTTTGTGTCTCGCAGGAAATCCAGCCCGAGGATGAGCTTGAAGTCATCCATCGTCACAATGGACAGATTCGTCCTCCCTTCGTATGGCCCTACCTTGATCAACACGGACTTCGCAACTCCGGTGATCGGTTGGGCGGCAGAATTGATGGCCTTCACTCGGCCCACTCCCTTCTCCAGCACTAGTCCGAATCTCTCAACTTCCGTGCTAGTAAGATAGTTGTGCGTGGCACCCGTGTCCACCATTGCCCGGATAGGCTTCCCATTGATCTTCACATCGACAAACATCAACCCTTTCTCCTTAGTGGATTTTGTCGATGGTTCTTCAGTTGCCCTGCCCTCCATTGCGGGGGCAGTCTTCACATTCTTGGGTAACGCCTTACCCTTTCGTGTTGTGGTTCTTGACAACGCATTGCACCTATGCGAGAAGGCTCTGAGATTTTCTCCCTCACTTTCGGAGTCTTCCTTACATTCTTCTGGAACTGGCGCCGGTTCCATTTCTTTCTTCTTGGACGTCTGTTTGTCCCACTCCATGTCTCCACATAGAGCATTGATTAGCTGTCGCTTCGGACAATCCTTTAACATGTGGGGGCCGTTACATAGATAACACCCGTCGAACTTCGAGTTTCCCGCAGCTTTGTTGCCCCATCGTGGGCGGCTTTTGTCCGTGCTTTCTTGGGAACTCTCTTGGGAGTGGGAGGGCTTGTCCCCTCTTCCCTTGCTGTAGGTGGGGCGGAAGGGTTTGCCCCACCTCCTTTCTGTTGGCCACCATTGGGTGGTGGTGGCTTCTTCTCCCGCGGCTCCGTGTGATAGTCCATTAGACACTCAGCCCCGGCCATCGTGTCACGGATGGTTGACACTCGTTGGCGTTGAAGTTCGGCACGTGCCCAGGGCTTTAGTCTATCCATGAACTGGTAGATCTTGCTTTCCTCATCCATCTTCGAGAGATCCAGTAATATCGAGGCAAATGCCTTCGTGTACTCATTAACCGTGCCCGTTTGTTTGAGCTCCCGTAGTGCCTTGCGAGCATTGTACCCAATGTTATCCGGAAAGAACTGTTTACGGATGGCTTCTTGAAGGAGATCCCAGGTATCAAGCCACTCGCGTCGATCCCGTATGTCTTGGTACTTTCTTCGCCACTATTGCTTCGCGTCTCCAGTCAGATACATTATAGCCATGGCAATCTTTTCCGACTCATCGTCGATGTCCGCCGCAATGAAATATTGTTCCATATCAAAAAGGAAGTTGTCGACCTCCTTCGCGTTCCTCACGCCGCTGTACAGCTGTGGCTCGGGGATCCATTTCTTCGCTCCCTCGCCAGTGCCAAAATTCTCCATTCGGCCCGCCGGCCCTCTATTGACAACTGCTTGTTGGAGTAGCGCCACCTGCGTTTCCAACCTTTCAATAGCCCGTTGCGTATCTCCCACAGTTGACCATGCCTCCCGACTCTCACCCAGTCGATGGTGGAGATCCATGTTCTCCTCTTCAAGGATGTCGACCTTATCCTGTAAGGTCGCGACCTTTTCCTCTAATTCTATGACCACGTATCCCAATGGCATTAACCCTCTCGCTCTTGGTCGGGGCCTTTGGTGGGGACCCAATTTCGTGGCCCGCTTGGCCACCCCTCGTGTTTGATGCAGTAGCAGTGTTTTCCATAGTAACCCGCCTCGGTCCGTGGATCAGGAGCCGAGGCTCTGATACCACCTGTCACGGGGCACTTGTAGTGCTTGGGTTAGTAGCGCACCGTGCGGCTAGTAGTCCGTCCTAGACTACGTCCGCTTCACTTACAAAAGCTTTACTCGCAAAGCTTGGTGCACGATGACGACGCAATTCACACTCTCCGGTTCTTTTAGTGGTCTTGGTAGAGCAAGCAACACATGAACACGATTGATTGCAAAGAAATCTCCATTAATGTAATTAGAATGTACATTATAGCTTGGAAGCAATTACAGTATGTGTTGGTTGGAGAGGGGGTCGCTCCTTGCAACGCTCACAGTCAGACAAAAGTTCGCTCTCACCCCCTATAATAGGCTTAAAGAAAAAAAGGCTAGCGACAACACTAGATACTACTAACCTAGAAAACGACAAAAAAGGCCGTGCAAGGCCGTGCTTACAATTATATACACTACAAGGAAATAGCTAGCACTCTAGGCAACTAAGGAGCTTCGGGCGGGGCTTTTGGTGGAGGTCCACCCCGACGGTATGTTGGTGCTAGTGCTGGCGGCCCAGGCGGGTGCGGATGGCCCGGGGTGCTGGTGCGCCAGTCACGGGAGCCTGACGGGCCTCGGCAGCAAGGGGCCCGGTGTTGCCTATCCCAAGGATCGGGATAAGGGAATGGACTTGTCCCGGTATATCCTGGGATAGGGGATAGGATGGGGGTGGCATCCCGTGACACTGCGGAAGGACACAAATTCATACTTGAAGAGGTATGTCTTCAGAAGCCAGATGAGGGTTCTGATGAAGCCCAAAAGGTTGCATATGATAAGTGGGTTAGGTCTAATGAGATAGCACACCTGTTAGGGATCACGTTCTTATGATGATGGGGTATTTATCTGAGATCGAGACCTTGGGTGAAGAGCTGGATGGCGATTCTCAAATCGACATTGTTCTTCATAGCTTGTCCTCGAGGTTTGAGGAGTTCAAGCTGAACTTTAACATGATTAAAATGGATATCGGCCTAAATGAACTGCTCATGGATCTTCAGGCGGCTAAGTTACTTCAAAAGGGAAATCCGGAGGCACATGCACCTAGCTAAAAATAGGGTGTCTTCTTCCGGTACTAAAAGAAAGAAGAGGAACGCACCCAAGAAAGCTGCAGATGGGGCGCCTAAGGTAAAGAAGTCCAAGACTAAGATTTCTCTCGAGGAATTTAAGTCAAAGACAAAGTGTTTTAAGTGCGGCCAGCCAGGTCACTGGAAGGCGGATTGTCTTAACAAAAAGAAGAAAAAGGGTACGTCTCAATCTCTTGTCGTTGAAATATGTTTAGCTACTTGTTCTACTCAGTCATAGGTAGTAGATACTGGAGCTACTGATCATGTTTGCATGTCTTTACAAGGGTTCCTTGTAAAAAGACAGCTGAGTGATGTAGAGATTTCAGTCTACATAGGCAATGCTATGAAAGTGGCGGCAGTTGCAGTAGGAGACGTAACCTTATCTTTTAGTAGTTATAGGATTTTAGTTTTAAAGGATTGTCTTTATGTGCCTGGTTTTAGGCGAAACTTGATTTCAGTTTCTAAATGTTTTATGGATGGATATTCTGTTTCTTTTGATAACAAGGTTGTTATCTTTAGTGATAAACATTTTAACTATTCTGGCATATTGGATTGGCATCTTTATTTACTTAATCCTATGCAAAATACTACACAAATGCATTTACTGAATACATCGGTCATAAACCCTAACAAAGGAAAAGAACCTTCGGAAATGAATCAAACCTATCTTTGGCATCTTAGGCTCGGCCATATTAACCTTAAACGGATACAAAGACTAGTAAATGATGGGCCCTTCTCTTCATTATTTCTAGAATCGTTCCCTTTGTGTGAATTCTGTTTGGAAGGTAAAATGACCAAGCGACCCTTTAAGGATAAAAGGAATAGATCTGAAGAGGTACTAGATTTGATCCACTCTGACTTATGTGTCCCTATGTCAGTTCAGGCTCGAGGAGGGTACGAGTATTTCATCACGTTCATTAATGATTACTCAAGGTATGGATACATATACCTGTTACGCGGCAAGTTAGAATCCTTTGAGATTTTCAAAGAATTCAGAGCGGAAGTGGAAAAACGTACACGTAAAAGTATCAAATCACTATGGTCTGATCGTGGTGGTGAGTACCTCTCGAAT
Organism: Perilla frutescens; assembly: GCA_026008535.1. Taxonomy (NCBI): domain Eukaryota; kingdom Viridiplantae; phylum Streptophyta; class Magnoliopsida; order Lamiales; family Lamiaceae; genus Perilla; species Perilla frutescens. Next base: position 41,545,696 of record BRKX01000012.1, read on the forward strand.
GAATTTAGGGACTACTTAGCAGAGAATGGGATTACATCCCAGTTGACTGCGCCGGGAACGCCACAGCAGAATGGCGTGGCGGAGAGAAGGAACAGAACATTGTTAGAGATGGTTAGATCGATGATGAGCTATTCAGATATGCCTATTTCATTCTGGGGATATGCCTTGGAAATGGCAGCCTATATTCATAACATGGTTCCATCAAAATCAGTCCCATCTACGCCCACAGAACTTTCGGCTGGACGAAAGCTCAGTCTTGGACATTTTCGAATTTGGGGTAGTCCAGCACATGTGCTGGATAAGGAAGCTGATAAGCTGGCACCACGTACGGATGTTAGACTGTTTGTTGGATATCCCAAAGGAAGGAAATGTGGTTTATTTTATAGTCCTAAGGATCAGAAGATCATTGTGAGTACCAATGCTCGATTCTTAGAGGAAGACTATGTGATAAATCATAGGCCAAGAAGTGAGATAGTACTCGAAGAACTTCGAGGGGAAAATTCGAATCTGAAACCAACAGTACAAGAAGAGGAACCACAAATTACTGCACAAAATGTCACAGAAGTACAGGAACTGCCTCGTCGCAGTGGGAGGGTTGTACGCCAACCTGACAGATTCATTGGTTTGGGTGAATCTTCAGATTTCCCTGAAGGACTAAATGAATTAGATCCCCGGACCTACGACGAAGCGATCTAAGACAAAGATGCAGATTCTTGGAAAATTGCAATGGAGTCTGAGATTGGATCTATGGATCACAATCAAGTTTGGGAGCTTGTAGAACCATAAGATGGGGTAAAACCCATTAGGTGTAAGTGGGTTTACAAACGCAAGAGAGGAGCTGACGGGAAGGTTGAAACCTTCAAGGCAAGATTGGTGGCGAAAGGGTACACTCAGAAAGAAGGGATCAATTATGAGGAAACCTTCTCACCGGTAGCCATGCTTAAGTCAATCCGAATTCTCTTGTCTATTGCCACTCATTTGGATTATGAGATTTGGCAGATGGATGTTAAGATGGCTTTCCTGAATGGAAGTCTTGAGGAAAACATCCACATGAAGCAACCAGAGGGTTTCATTTCTAAAGTCCAAGACCACTTAGTGTGCAAGCCTAAGAGATCCATTTATAGACTTAAGCAGGTGTGAAGGTCTTGGAACATCTAGTTTGATGAGGTTATCCAGTCATATGGATTCGTGCAATGTCCTGATGAGAGCTGTGTGCACAAAAAGAGTGACGGAAACGTGGTGGCTTTCCTCGTGCTATATGTTGATGATATCTTACTTATTGGAAACAGTAAGAAAGTATTATCTAACATAAGGGTGTGGTTGTCCAAGCAGTTCGATATGAAAGATCTAGGAGAAGCCGAACATGTCCTTGGCATTAAGATAATTCGAGATCGCCAGAAAATGATGTTGTGTTTATCCCAGGCGACATATATCGACACAGTGCTAGCTAGGTTTAACATGCAGGATTCTAAGAAAGCTTTTATACCTTTCAGGCATGGAATTCATCTATCCAAGGATATGTTTCCCCACACACAGGCTAAGATAGATGAGATTAAGGGAATTCCATATGCTTCGGCTGTGGGAAACCTTATGTATGCTATGCTATGCACTAGACCTGATATATGCTATGCAGTCGGCATGGTAAGCAGATATCAGTCTAACCCTGGATAGTTAAGAATATACTCAAGTACCTGAAATGGACTCGAGATTATATGTTGGTATACCGCTCTGATAGTCTAGTGTCTTTGGGTTACACGGACTCAGATTTTCAATCCGATAAAGATCAGAGTAAATCTACCTCAGGCTATATGTTTACCTTGGGAGGCGGAGCCATTGTATGGAGGAGCATAAAGCAGAAATACATTGTGGATTCCACAATGGAGGCCGAATATGTAGCTGCCTCTGAGGTTGCAAAAGAGGCCGTCTGGCTCAAGAGCCTCTTGTTGGACTTGAGCGTGGTACCTGATTTGCCTAAGAGTATCATGGTATATTGTGATAACTCGGGTGCAGTGGCAAATTTGAAGGAACCCAGAGCCCATAAGGTAAGTAAACACATAGAGAGAAAGTACCATCTTATACGAGAAATCGTTAAGAGAGGAGATGTGGCAGTGGTCAAGATTGCATCGAAGGACAATTTAGCTGATCTATTCACGAAGAGCCTTCTAGCTAAGACCTTCTACGGTCACGTGGAGAAAATGGGAGTGAGATGCAAACCCGGGGTTTCCGTTTGAGATTTAAGTTAGAGTTGGAGAGTTAGCCAGTTTGTTTTATATTTGAAAGACATGCTTCAAGTATAAGTGGGAGATTGTTAGTTTTGTATACTAGAAGACCTGTCTTTTGTATACATTATTGATGATGGTTTTATGATGATACAGAATGAATACAATTGCAGTCACTGTTTGCATTTAAATTGTTATATTTACATGCATGTTCACTATACTTACATTGTAGATGACAAGGTGTGGGTAAACACACGGTTAGATCATATCATCGGTTCCTTATAATGTATTAAAAGGCTCACGGTCTAGATGGCACTGAACCTGCTATCGGTACGCCGTAGAATAATCTGATAGTTAGTTTGTCTTGATTAACTGATTATTCTAATACACGGACAAGTGTATTGAGAAGGATCTACTTAGGATTCTATTCTCTATTCTGACCTTAAATGAGAGAATAAGAATCCACAGAGTTCGGGTTCTTAACCCCTATATGTTGGCGGACATATACGTGTAGTGTTTGCAGCTTTGATTTATCAAAGGGTGAGATTCTTTTATAGGATCAATAATCTCGATATCTTGGGTTGTGACATTTACACTTATGATGGGTCGTGCAATATGTAGGGGCGCCGTGTCCTGGTGCACCAGGTTGATGGTGTCCCCTTGAGAAAATGCAAGTTCATGCTGAAACCCTGCAGGTGGAATTTATTCCGTGCATGAGTAAAGCTTGTGTGGTACTACTCAAGGATAAGATATTAATTAATTATAGCTGTCAGAAGCTTACATAATTAATTAATGGGCATTATATCTTAAACACGGGGAATGGCTGGACTAAAGGAGAAAACATATTCAGAAATATGTATTAAATTGGTAGGTCAATATTATTTCTTTAGTGTAATAAAAATAATACTTAATTTATTTAATTATATCCTAATTTTATTGGATATTGGAAATTAAATAAATTAGCAGGCCAATTTAATATTCTTCTAGATCCCTGTTGTAGCCCAATATGACTTTAATAGACTGGAGATAGAAAAAGGGATAGAGGCCCAAACCCAGTAGGGTTGGGACACTGAAATTTCACCCACCCCTTATAAATAAGGAGGTGGGGGATGAAATTTTGGGGATATAGATCAGCTCCTCTTGTGTTCTTTTTATCTCCACAGATGCCATACCGATCTAGTAGATTTCAGCCCACCCTGAAACTAGATTCAGTCCGAGAATTGAACAGAAGATCAAGGAGTGGAATAACATTAGTGGGCGCCGATCATCATCATACACAACAACAAGATTAGACCTTTAATCTTTTCCTCCACCCGTCGTTTGAGTTGTAAGTCATTTTTCGATTCTATGTTTCCGCTTTAGTAGAATCGTTTAAGCCGGATTTGCATGTTAATTGAACTCAGTTAATTAAAACATATGAGATGCATGAATTTATGATCTACATGACATTAGGATTAATGAACATCCAATTAGATCCTGTAGTGGTTCAATTCGAAAAAACCCCAACACCCATTATGGAAGACTTAAGCATATAAATGGAAGGATTCACTTTATTGATCATAGCTGACTTATAGTTATTACATTGAACTTAAAAAGCCTGTTACATTTATAACCCTTTCTGACAAACACTCCATTCTTGGTCAATATCAACTTAATTTGATGGTTCGTGGACTGTAATCCTCTACTGTGCCAATATCACAACACAATTTGCTATGCCACAATACGACAACATTTAACATAAATTAAATGAAATGGGACTCAACTAATTAATGCCCCAAAAAAGCGTCAATCTAAAAAATCTAAACAATCTAATTCCCATCATTTTCTTAATATGAACCACGACTTTTACTTAAAAAAATCCGAACAACGACCACCTCACTTTATTATCCTCAATTCTTTGTTTTCTTTATGCTGATAAAATATGTAAAATCAATAATAGCATATATGAGTACATATCTTTTCTGTACTAAGAAGACATTTAATAATGAATCCCCTCACCTATAATTTGTTGGAGTAGCACACTTCCACGATACAAATTAATGAACCTTTAATCAAATATGTATGTTATAAATCTCATCGGAATAAAATGCTTTTATCCATTTATAGTGCACGATGAAAATTTCGAGTATTTACATATTTTAATATATAACTCAACTCAACTACTTCTACAATTTTGATTCTTGACGTTTGATGCATCTTTATCAAAATTCATTCCTTCGAAGGGCTATTAAGTGGTGCGTACATTAAACGAGAGCATGAATTAGAACTAATTAATAAACAATCATGCACAGAAGAAATGATTTTATAAAAGTTCAAACCATCAAGAATTATGTGAAATTAAATTAATTTTCCAGTTGTTTGCAAGCAAGTATAAGGTGCTGAACAAGAACCAAGTACTTCGTTGTGTGGTTCAAGGTCCTGAAATAATTGTAAAAAGAATTAAGCTTAAACAAATAAATAAAGCATTTTATTTGTTTTCCAAAAAGTCATCATTATAAAAATATCCACATTACCTCGACTCTAGGATTTGTTTTTCTTCTTTTCGATTAAAGTTCTACCTAGCTTTTCAGTCGTTTTGTCTTTTTCACATCAATTTTTTTCTTGAATCCTTTTGATTGTGTCATGGAAGACACTGTTGATGAGATATCTGCACAACTATTTTTCTCTTGGCTCTCTTCTGTTAAACATATTTCCATGATCTGCTTGCTTAGATCACACACTACTTCATGCACCAAAGAGAATGTTGATGAGTGAATTGACACTTCAATTGCCAGTCTTATGAGCATCGGGCATAATTTCCTATAACGTTATGAACTTTGTAGTTTAGGGTCTTTCTCAATTTCATTGGCCATGCAATCTTATACCACCTGTTAGGAAAAACTATCAAGAGTATTCCTGACTGGGCTTTGATGAGATGTCAAAATATGTCAAAGAGCTATTGAAAAGCTGAAAAGAAATCAAGCAGATAACAGAGGCTGATTAAAACAAAAAATTGAGCTATCAAAGCCGAAGAATGCTCAATCCAAAGAAAAGAAAAGAGAGAAAAGAAAAGAGAGAAAGGAAAATATCCAGCCCAAGAGTTGTGAAAAAGAAAGAACTGTAGCTTGTTTGCTAGATCAGTTAGCAAGTCAAGAAAACTGACAATGCAGGTACCGACAAGTTTGAAGTACCAAACTGCCATCAGTCTACAGTTGTGAACTGAAAAATATACCAGTTCAAGACACCAGCTCAGAAGTGCCAACTGATCAACACATATCAGATTTCCAGCTGAAGAAGAATACCAGCTGAAGAATGTACCAGTCCAAGGTACGAGCTGAAGGATACGCCAGCTCAAGAAAGCACCAGCTAAAGAGTGAAGTTCCAGCTGAAGAATGTACCAATTCAGAGGATACCAACTGAAGACGTATCAGTTCAGAATATCAGCTGAAGAAGCGCCAGCTCAACATCGAAAACTGAAGACCAGTTCAAGGAAGTTCCAGCTGAAGGGACATCAGTCCAAAACACCAGATGAAGAAACACTGGTTCAAAACTGCCAGCTGAAGTGAATCAAATTGGAACTCAGAACGTATAAAGCCAGAGTCCAAAACTGCCAGTTGAGGATGATCAAAATTGGAGCTTGCAAAACTGCCAAGATATGCAGAACTGACAGCTGAGAAAATGCTCAGAACTGAAGATTTCCAATTGCCAGCTGAAGCCCAGAACTGAAGATCAAGATAGAAGCCGTAACTGAAATTCAAATTTCAGAAATGCCAACATGAAGATCTTGAAGTAAATACTACCAAGATCCTGAAACTAAAGTATGTCAGAAGAACAAAGGCTACTCAACAGCTCTTTAAATGAAAAGCCTCTCACCGTCTTTATCATTTATAATCATCTATTGATCCGCAACGGTCACCAGCCGCTCAACTATAAAAGATGAGTGACTCAGAATATGACCAAGACTTTTTGTTAAATGACATTTGCAAAAGAGACTTTCTGCGAAGACATTCGCCAAAGCTCTAAAGCCTCAAGCTCAAATTCATCCAAAGCAAAAGTCCCAACTGAAGAGAAGGAGTAAAATTGCTCATCAAGCTAGTTGTTGAAGAATTCTAGCTAGAGCCAATCTCTCAGTTCTGTTCTACACTGATCAACTACCCAGCTCAAGCCAAAGACGCGCAAAAGAGCACATAAGTTGATACCAGTTTCAAGACTGTATTCTTGAAGATCGAAAAAGATCTAAAACCTTGAAAAGATGGCCAATAGCACCTTATCTCTCCAGCGAGTAGTTAGGGATCGCAAGTGTGAGATTGTCGACTCTACCGGCTGAGGAGGCTGCTTTCATTGGATCTCCGCTTCCGGGACAGCACCAGTTGGAAAGGAATCCATGACTCGTAAAGTCACCAACAGCCAGGTCCAACAGTTGGTCTTCACTGTGTAACTATAATAAAGAAACTTTACACTTGCATAGTGAATTTCCCTTCTGTAGGAGGAAGAGAGGACGTAGAAGTTGATCTTTGAACCTTTATAAATTGTTTGTGTGCTCAGTTTACTGTTTTCAGTTGCATATCTTAACTGCACATCTTAAGCACACACACTGCACTCCGAGCTAGTTGATCATCTCAACTGATCACCAAAGTGCACGGATAACTCAGCGAGTCAAAGGGCCCTATCTATTCCGCAAATATTGTTAAGAATTGGATCAGTTTATTCACCCCCCTCTAAACTGATTCTGACTCACCCCGGGACCAACAAGTGGTATCAGAGCAGTTGATTCTAAGGATCAACCATTTCTGTAGATCAACTGAATCAGATCTTTTTATCTGTGCTAATCTGTCAGCTATGGAAAACCATAAGCTATCTATTTTTTCAGTTGAAAACTATGATAACTGGAGCGGGAGAATGAAGGCGCATCTCTGCTCAATGCACGAAAATATGTAGAAAGTTATCGAAGAAGGTCCAATCATAATTATGATGGACAACGAGGCTCATATTGTTGATTTAAATCAACCAGCCAGGATTCCGAAGCCAGCACATCTTCTTATAAGCGAGGAGAAAAGGCTGAAGAATCTAGAGTTTGTTGCCCAAGCTGCATTGTTTCAAACTCTGGACGAAGACCGCATGGAGGACACCAAAAACTGTCAAACCGCCAAGGAGATATGGGACTTGCTTACTGAGTTATGCAAGGATTCCGAAGCCATTAAAGAAAACAAGCTCCAACTGGTCGTGGATAAATATGAATCCTTCAGACTGCACTCAAATGAAACCATCTCAAGCCTTGAAATAAGGTTTTTAGGTATCATCAGTGTCATAAACAATCTGGGAAGAAGCTATCCCAATAGTTAGATGAACTCTAAGATCCTGGACAATCTCACAGAGGAATGAGATATGAAGGTGATAGCTATAAAGGAATCGAAAGACTTAAACAGCATCACCCTAAGAGAACTCTTTAGTTCTCTCAAGGCACACGAGTATAGCCTAAACTGAAAAAGGGAGACATTCACATTGTCAGCCCAGGATGCAACTTTCTCTGGAGAAAGAAATCGGTTTAGAGAAACTCGAGAAAGAAACATCTTCCAGCCAAGAAGTTCTCAAGCCAGAGAACAACCAAGAGGCTCAATTGATCATAGAAGAGAAGCAGCTGAGAAGAAAGTGAGCCTGACTGAAGACATCAATGACCAAATCCAGCCAGTTGACAAGTTGCTAGAGAAGCTCAAAAAGATCAGAGATCAACCATCAGCTCTGCTTCAAATTGATGAGGAGCCCAGAGGTGAAAGAAACCGACCGTCTGCTGAACAACCCAGGACAGCCAACAGAAGCATAGGAGAATGCTTCCATTACCACAAGTAAGGACACTACCGATATGAATGTCCAGAGCTCCCTGAGGACAAGAAGGCCAAAGTGAAGAAAAGTTTTTTCAAGAGAAAAGCTATGATGGCCAACACAGAGAATGCCGTACTAGATGATTAAGATTACCCCTCAGGAATCTACTCTGACGGCTACAGCTCTGAAGATGATGTATTGTTCTGCCTCATGGCTAATAAAGAAGAAGAGGTTAGCACATATGATTCCTTAACCTCTTTTTATCACATTCATGAAACTTCCATTTCTAGCAATGAATTAAATAAACAACTAAGAATGCTAGAAGATCAGTTAGCTGCAATATCATATATACATGTGCAACTAAAGGAAGAAAATGATGACCTAAGAGATGAGGTCAAATGACTAAGAAGTGATCATAATAGAAATGAATCACTTGAAGCTCAGTCAGTGGAATGTGAAAAATTGAAGTTGAAAGTTGATGAGCTAGAAGCTGAGAATAAGAAGCTCAGGCAAGAGATCATTGAGAAAGAAGAGTTATCTCTTAAGTTCAAAAAGGGATATCAGACTCTTGATGAGATTCTAAGCCACCAAAGAGTTGAAACTGGTAGTCCAGGATTAGGATACAATAGGTACACTACCGCTGAGAAAGAAAAGACAGTTGCAAAAACCAGTCAAGAAGGAGCTCTACCTAGTTTTGTCAGACCTGCACTAACCCAATCAGTTAAGGAGACTGAAGGTAAGGGAATGGTGAACATCCCTTTAGTTCAGCCGAAGAGGTCTAACCAATCCTCTCAATTGAAAGGCTCAAGTCAGCCTAAGTCATCAGTTCAGCAGAGGAAGCTATCTCATCAGAGGCCACCAGCTCAAAATAGGCAGTCCGCCTATCAGCAGAGGCCACCAGCTCAGCCCAGGTAACCAGCGTACCAACAGAGGTCATCAGGCCAGCCAAGACCTCTAGCTCATCAGAGACAGTCAGTTTGACACAAAACTCCAGTTCATCAAAGGCCCAAAGCTTAATAAAGGCCTACTATGAATAGAACTGACATGCCAACTAAAGTATGGAGAAATACTCAGTTCCAACCACAGTTTCATCAAGATAGGGCATCAGTTCAGGAGAGAACTGCACCGCCAACCTATCTTCATAGACCATCAGCAAGTCAACCTGGGAGAGATGTTGACTCAAGAAGAAACGTGCATACAAGGTTGTATCGTTCAGATACCGTTGGAGAAGTTCACTCCAACTGACCTTGCAACACAGTATAATGAGTACTTGGATTCAAAGGATGAACCAAGAATCAACCCCAACTATAACTGGTTTGTAAACTGGCCATACCACAAGAGCAATAGAGCTCAAGAAGTCAGAAGAAATTGGCCACAAGGAAGAGCTAAAAAAGCTTGAGATTAGAGAGTTATGATCGAAATATTCTATCATACTAACTCTCATCACAGGTACAAGTCATGTGAATTAGCTCAAAGGAGGAGAGCTAAAAATAGAGTAAAACTGATCAAACGGTCTATGTCTGAAAGCTCTCTACCTGCGGAAAAGCTAAGAATTTGGCAAATCTGGATCCCTAAACACTTGATTAGTAAAGAAGGACCCGATATCATACGAGTACCTAAAAACTAATCGTCTCTCTTGCAGGAAAAGGGCATCCTATCGAAGAAGAGGACCAAGAAGATTTAGTATCTTGATAGCGGGTGCTCAAAACACATGAAGGGAGACAGAGAGGATCTAGAAGATTACAAGGAAATAAAAGGGCCATTAGTCACATTCAGAGACAACTTCAGAAGCCGAACCGTTGGAGAAGGGTTCGTGGTCAAAGGAAAGGTAGTAGTCAATGGAGTCTCTCATGTAGAAAGACTGAAGCACAAACTGCTTAGGATCAGTCAGTTATGTGACAATGGATATACAGTTGATTTCAGTCGAAGCTCATAGGACATAAGAGATAAGTCAATTGGAGCAATCCTTCTAACTGGTGTAAGGAGAGGCAACATGTATGTTGTTGACTGGTTAACCGGCTATGGAGAGGCTTGCTTTCTTTCAAAAGGCCAACTGAAGCAAGTTGGCTATGGCATCGATGACTAAATCATCTCAACTTTAGAACCATCAACCACCTGGACAAGAAGGAGCTAGTTGATGGACTTCCCAAGGAGATCTTTAACAAAACTGGCGTTTATGGATAATTCCAGAAAGGGAAGCAAGTGAAGTCGTCATTCAAAAATAGAAGTCACCCTCCAGGGACAACAACTCGCCTTCAACTGCTATACATGGATCTATTTGGGCCAGTCAAACTACCAGCTCCAAAAAGAAAAAGATTCACTCTTGTAGTAGTCGATGACTTCTCAAGATACACATGGGTAGAGTTTCACAGAAGCAAGGATGAAACCTACTCTAAGCTATCAGGGATGATCAGAAGACTGCAAACTGAAAGGGAAAGATCAGTTCGGCGAATTCGTTCAGACAATGGAACTGAATTCTTAAACCAGTAGATCATCAGTTTTCTCAGTGAACTAGGAATAACTCACGAGCACTCAGCTGCTAGAACTCGATAGCAAAATGGTGTAGCTGAAAGGAGAAACCGAACTCTCAAAGAAGTAGCTCGAGCAATGATAGCTGATGCCAACATAGCTGAAGGTTATTGGGCCGAAGCAGTCAACACGGCGTGCCATACTCAGAACAGAAGCGCCATCGTCAACACATATGACAAGACACCTTATGAGTTATATAAGGATCGTAAGCCATCTATCTCATACTTCAAAGTATTTGGCTGTAAATGTTATATTCACAACAATGGAAAAAGTCAACCGAAGACTTTCAGTACCAAAGCTGATGAGGGAATATTTCATGGTTACAATTCTCCTCATGCTCAAGCTTACAGAGTGTTCAACAAACGAACACTAGTTGTGGAAATAACATGTCATGTTGTTTTTGATGAGTTTGCTAATAAGTACAGGAACAAAGAAGCAATCAATGCATCAGTTCAAGTACTACCTAGCAAAACTGATAACTCGCAAGATTATGTGGATCACACAGTTCCAGAAGAGTTTGAAGTTGGACTAGAAGATGAAGGCAACATATCCAACACTAGACCAGCTGAGGGTAGCCAAGTCAATGAAGAGACTGATTGTGCGTAGACCTTCAATCCCACATCTAAAGCAGGGGGAAGAACTGATGAAGATGAAGGGAAAACTGAAGAAAAGACATCAAATGATGTCAATATTAAGGATCCAACTGAAAATCCTGCTGAGGATAGCCTACCCAAATGTCTCAGAAGCCACCCAGTTGATAAGATTATTGGAGATCTAAGAAGTCGAGTTCAGGCTAGAAGTTCAACAGAGCATGCCCTCTTCACATGCTTCTTATCTCAAACTGAACCGACGAACATCAAAGAGGCTCTTGAAGATGCAGATTGGATCATAGCCATACAAGAAGAGCTGAACCAGTTTACAAGAAACGATGTATGGTTTATTGTTGATAGGCCGAAAACCCAGAAAGTTATTGGAACCAAGTGGGTTTTTCACAACAAACTGGACAAGCAAGGCGTCATCACAAGGAACAAAGCAAGACTGGTAGCCAAGGGATACTCTCAAAGTGAAGGGATCAACTTTGATGAGACATTTGCACCAGTTAAAAGGTTAGAAGCTAACAGATTGTTCCTCGTCTATGCGGCTCATAACAACTTCACAGTCTATCAAATGGACATGAAAAGTGCTTTTCTACAAGGCATACTCAAGAAAAACGTGTACATCGAGCAACCACCTGGATTCGAGATTGGAGATCAAGTCTTCAAACTGAAGAAAACACTCTACGGGCTGAAGCAAGCACCCCAAGCCTGGTATAAAACCCTTACAACATTCTTGCTTAAGAATAGGTTTCAAAAAGAAGTCATTAATCACACTCTATTCAGAATAGAATGATCATCTGAGATCTTAATGGTTCAAATTTATGTGGATGACACAATATTTGGATCAAAGAGCAAAGATCTATGCACTCGGTTTGCACAACTGATACAGAGTGAATTTGAGATGAGCATGATGGGAGAAATTACGTTCTTCCTAGGACTCCAAGTAAAGCAGCTCCAAGATGGAATATTCATCAGTCAAGCCAAATATACAAAGAAGTTTGTCAAGAAGTTTGGAACTAATAACAGAAAAACTATCAAGATTCCCATGAACACATCAGTTCAACTGACTCTCGATGAAGAAGGAGAATCAGTTAGCCAAACTCACTACAGAGGCATCATCGGTTCGCTTATCTACTTAACTGCTAGTCAACCAGACATTTCATATTCAGTCAGCTTATGTGCACAATTCCAAGCTAATCCGAAGAAGAGTCATCTCGAAGCAGCAAAGAGGACCATCAAGTACCTCAGAGGAACCATAAATCTTGGATTATGGTATCCCAGAGATGACATCTTAAGTCTAACTGGATATTCAGACTCAAACTTCGGTGGATGCAAGATTGACAGGAAGAGTACCAGTGAAACATGTCAGTTTTTTGGTCATAAACTGATATTCTGGTTCAGCAAGAAGAAGCACTCAGTTGCCACGTCAACAACTGAAGCGGATTATATAGCTGCTGGAAGCTGTTGTGCACAGATACTCTGGATGAAGCAGCAGTTGAAGGATTACAAAGTCGAAACTGACAAAGTACCTATATTCTGTGACAACAATAGTGCTATTGTAATTTCTCATAATCCAGTTCTGCATTCGAGAACAAAGCACATTGACATCAAGCACCACTTCATCTGAGATCACATTGAGAAGAAAGACACATGCATCAAATATGTCAATACAGAGAAGCAGATAGCTGACATCTTCAGAAAGCCATTGCCAGAAGCAAGATTCGTGGAGCTATGTATGCAATTGGGGTTATTGGAACTAGCTTTAGAAGATAAAGATGATCAACTGATTGGGAGAATGCAAAGAGTAACCCCAACCAATGAGAAAAATAGAGGAGAATCTGTAACTGAACCAAAAGGTGCATCAGTTCAGTCAGCAAAAGGAGCCAAAATTGATCAAGCCATCAGTTCAAGTGAAAAGCAAGCTGAAAAACTTGTGAACTGATGAAAAGCATGGAAGCTAAGAAGTTAAAAGAACTAAAACTGATCAGAAGTTCAATCAGTTCAAAATAGAGAAGCAGCTCATGATCAGTTGAAACAAGCAGCTGAACTGAAGGAAGAGCTGGAAGCCATCTCAGCTGAGGAAGTAGCTAAACTGAAAAGATATCTCAGTTAAAACTAATCATGCCAACTGAAGATTGCCAGATGGAGTCGAGTCATCTGATGATGTCAGTAGCTTAAAGCCACGCGGAAGCTTAGGAGTGAGAGATTTGAACAGATAAGTTCAAATTTACTTTGCTTAGTGGAAGGGTAAAATGACGTGTCCAACCATTATTACCGTTAGACCCACTCTCTCATTCCTCATTTATCTCTAACGGATAAATTTGAAAACTAATCGATGAATTAATCAGAACCGTTCGAATTAGCCCCTCTCAAATCCTTTTTACCGTTAAATTCTTTGACCGCTTGAAGGCTATAAATAAATTGACAGAACCCCTTCTCAGTTCACTCAAAAAGACAATTGAGCATTCAAGTATTCCTTCTCAGAGCCTAAAAAAATGAAGAGACTTCCTTCTCTCAAAGAGCTTCTGGAAAAGCTTCCAAGTTCTTCAAATGGCTCAATTCTCTGTAAACCGCAACCGAAGAAAGTACAATTTCAAATTGACTGGTGAAAATTCAAGGGCATTCTGCAAAGACCTCTATCATGACAATTCACTGACAATGCTCAGCTACGTGATTTAGTCATCACGATGATTAAATGGCTAAATTAAAGATCTTCACAGAGGATATTTCCACACGGGTAAACCCAGAAGCTGTGGCAGAGTTCTTCCTCAACTCAACCAGTGAAAAGAACTCTCTGGAGATCAAAACTGAATTAAGAGGTCAGGAAATTATGATCACCCCTTTAGTTCTGAAAAACATATTTGGTCTATCAGAAAGAGGGGATGAAATTGAAGAAACAGAAGTAAACGCTGAACTCTGCTTCAATAGATGGGTGAATATCCCTTTTAATGACAACTTCCACATCAATCATCTGACATCCAAATTCCAAAAGGAATTTCAAGTGCTAGCAGTAGTGGCCACAAAAATGATGGTGGGACTATGTGGAAGTCACTCCGAAATATCGGAGATAAAGTACAAAATTTGCAATGCCATCTAGGAGAGAAAGAGATAGATTGGTCTTCGTGCTTCTTTAATCAGCTAAAGAAGTTTGTAGACATCGTGGAAGCCAAAACCAAGAGCCCCAAGCGCTTCCCATAAAAGATATATTTTCTCAACATGGTAAGCTTCATTCTTGAAAAGCGGATCCCTAACTTGATGGCAGAAGAAACCCATCTTCAACAAGTTGATCCAGATGATTTTATCCCAAAAGTGGATAAAGCAGCACTACCTCATGTGATAATCAAAGAGTCGCAGCCACGACTGAGAAAAAACCTGATTCCAACAACATCATTAACTCGTGGAAAAGGGAAAGCAAAGATGATGGAGCCTGAAGAGGTCTCAGACTCCAACTCAAATGACGATTTTCTCAATGAACAGAAATTCATGCCAAGTGAAGAAAGGCATAAGAGTAAGAGTGACTCTGAAGAGAGTCAAGACAAGCTGAGAACTACTGCAGCACTTCAATCAAAAGTAGATGAGAGGAGAAGGCAGACAAATACAATTGAGGCAGAGACTTCAGCAAAGATTTCAGAAGGAGAAACTGCCACCTCACCAGTTCAGATCAAGAAAAGGACCAAGCCAGCCAAAGAAAAGACTAGAGAAACGACCAAATTCAAGGGAACTGCTGAAGAAAGTGACAAGGTTAATGCAGCTGAAGATGAGGTTCACTTCAGAGACCATCAGACTGGAGAGCATTAGCCAGCTGCAGACAAGACCCAGTTCAAGGGTCAACAAACTGAAGACCCGTAGGCGAGCAGAGCATCAACTCAATTCAAGGAACTGATCAAAAGCATGAAAGATCAGGTAAAACTACTCTCTGACTCGATCCTAAAACTGGAAGCATATTCTAAAACTGAAGATTCTGAGGAAGATTCCTCCAACAATGAGGAAATACCAGACAGTTCCAAGAAAACCAAGAAAAGAAGAACTAACAACAAGAAGAACTAGAGGCCAATCAAACTAAACAGAAGCCCTAGGAACAACTTTTTATAAAATCAGTTTCCTATTTTTTCTTAATGAAAATCTTTTGTCTTGAATTAAATGTCTTGTCAAACATTTACTTCGAACTTCTTACCGTTGAATTCCTGACAACGGGCATTTAAGGCAAAAAGCAAAAGCAAAGGACACTATTCCTTCAAAAGTTTATGAGTATCATTTATTACTCATAAACCAATCCAGATCTAGTCCTTTTGGTAGAAGAGACACTCATTTCTCACATCATTTAAGAGAAGTCTCTTCACTCTCCATCTCTCTCAACCAAAAATTCTAGCCAAACTCCTTCAATGGCAGAATTACTCAGCTCCCCCAATTCATTCAAAAACCAGATATTGAGAGATAAATTCCTTGAAAGGAAGAAGTTCTAGGCAATTCTTCATGAAGCAAACAACCCAAACCTTCTTGTTAGTCTTCACAAGACAAGGATTCTTCATTATCTGGAAACACCACCAAGGTTCTTCAGACAAAACCAGGTGTGTGAATTTCTTCTCCAAGCACAAATTAGTACAAATGGCAAGGAAATTTCATTAGTTATCCAAGGCCGATTTATCAAGATAACTGAAGAAACAGTTGCTGAAGTTTTTCAACTTCTAAGGCAAGGAGCAACAGTTCCAGAATTGAGTGAAGCAGCTGAACTATACTGGAAAAGGTGGAAAGCCTCCACCTGCCGAAAAGCATTCAGTTTTACCACAGCTAAAACTAATTTGAAGCCAGAGTATGGAGTTCTGCTCGACATCACAAACAAGATGATGTTTAGAGCAATTGGAACCCTGAGCCAGCTTACCCAGAAGAGGAACAAGGTGATGATTCACCTACCTGAATGATGAGAAATAAACTGGGTAGAGTTTGTATTTTCTCAAATCAAGCATCATGTCCTCAAGGCCTCTAACTCAAAGAGAACGAAGAAATTTGAGTCTATGGTAGGACTCGTTCTCAGGATGAGCAAGATGATTGAAGACATCTTGAAGCTGCTAAATGATGATGCTTTACCAGTCCTTGTCTCTGACTGGATTCCCAAGAGAGAAAGCATTCATCTTCAGTCACTTAAGAAGAAAAGTAGGACCAAGGCCAAGACAAGTGCAACAACCTCAAGTAACTCAACTGCCAATGTCGTTCCGTCACCAGTCTCAAAGAATGGATCATTAGCTGATTTTCAAGCATGTTCTGATCCAGATAAGCTCATTCCATTTATCAGAATCCATCATCCAGACTATGGAGCTGATTACTTCAGGAGCACTTGCCCTCCTCTCGAACTGACAGAAGAAAATATTCGCACCTTCTACAGTGGTGAATATGCAGCCAAGAATGCACAGAAAGAGGTAACCAATCTACATCTCAATCAATTTGCATTCATCGCTCTGCAAGATCAAGAGATTTTTAAGCAACTGCACCGGTATTTTTACTGGTATAACTGGAGATACTCAATGTCCATCCAATCCCATTTCTTGATCACTGCTTTTCACGGTATGATTTTTTGGCAAAGAGAAGAAGTTTGGAGCCTAAAATAGATAAGTTCTTCAAATCCATTTCCTCCAATGATCGTGCAAGTTCAGAAGATCATGAGTCATCGACTGACCAACAAGATCTCTCCAACTGCCTTAGTTGCCGAACTGGGAAGTGACATTATGGCTTAAGAAGAAGCAGGAATCTAGCAGCCAGCCAACTGCACAGCCAGCCCTGCCTGCCGAAAACTGAATTTTGACAATTTGTCGAATCAGTCCGCTGAGCTACCTCGACCAACTGAACCTGCAACTGAGTAATTATACAATAATCCACCTCTCACTCCATTTGCAGTGAGTCGAGAATGTGATGTTGAAGACACTGCCACATCGCCAAATCTCTTATCTAAGAGATATGTCATCCCACTGATCGCTTCAAGCTCAAGGACAGCCGCCCAACTGAACCCCTAGGAAGTTCAATTCAAGTTATCCTTCAAGAGAAACTTGCAGAGAAGGTGAAGAGTCACATCAGCTGAAGCCAGGCAATGGAGTCAATCTGTGAGACACACAAGGCCAGATAAGCCAACTGAACGAACTGGATCTGCGTCAAATAGGAAACGACCAAACTGCTCCGAGAAAAACAGTGAAAAAAATCTAGTTCACCCCATCAAGAAGAGAAAAGTGACTGAGATTTAATCCAGCAGTTCAGAAACTGATATCATTAGTTCAGTGATGAATCAATTAAGGGGGCCATACAGAAGACATGACAGAACTGATCGATCAGTTGCCACATCATCAGTTCGCAAAGTCATCAGTTGGACTGTATCCCAACTGACTCAGGATAAGTTTTTGAATTATTTATTCTTTAAGCTTATTCTTAATTAAATTATTACCGCTGTGATTCATTCAATTTTTCATAATCCAACGGGCATAATTTTCAAAATGGGAGATCTCTCACAAAAGGCTAGCATTTAAGCCAATGACCAAAATCAACCACTAAAGTGGAAAGTGAGATGATAGTTTGAGAGATATAAATAGCAAAATCCTGCAAGAAATATTTGCTATTTATTGCAACTACTCCATTTTGAAAATGGATGAAATCTAAACCGCTGATCCAAAGTAAGCCTAAACTTGTGGACGACTGAGATATCCATTGCATTTAACCAGCTGAGCATCAGTCAAATCTATTAACTGATCAGTTGGAGAGTACTCGAGTGAAACTCGAAGTACATGCATGCAAAGCTTTCTTTATATGCTAAGGAGAAATCGATTAAGATCACAAATCAATCTTCTTATATCTCCTTACATTGCTTTGCAGCCCTCTCTCTCTACTCCATTCTACTCACTGAAATTCTATTATTTTTGCAGAATGGAACTCCCCGCTCAATACATTAATCCAGCAAGATATGCTCTCAATCTCAAGAGAGACAAGTTTGTCAACCTGGAATTTCTCAAAAAGAGACTATTAGCTGATGAATTACATCGCTTAGTCAAAGCAGTGGAGGAAACTGAACTCCTTCAGTTTCTCACTCAAACTCTAGTGAATGGACGATGCTTTCCAGAGCTTGTCACCGAGTTCTACATACACTCACAAATTGCAGACGACAACAACATTCTCTCATCAGTAGGCAACCATGTGATTGTCATCACGAAGGCCACCATGATGGAAATACTCTATCTTCTAAGCATATGTTCACCAGCTGACTCAATAGTCATGCCTAACCAAAAAGAATTGTGGAGTAACTGGACAAAATCAGGTATTGAGCATCGTGACTTCTCGCACAGACTGAAGGACAGTCTGCGACCGGAGTTCATACAACTCCAGGATATGGTGATCCACTGCCTCAGAGGTAATGTAGAATATACTCACTTCAGCGCGAAAATTGCTCACCTGATGGTACTCATTCACTACAGATGCAAGGTGGACTGGGCATCTTTTATGCTATCACAACTACGCCAGAATGTTCTGAAGACTCAGTTTGATTATCAAACAGGAACATTCAAGAAGAAGCTTAGATTCATAAATCGGTTAAGCGTGATCATAAATGCTCAAATCCGACTTCCTCCATAATACGATGTGTTGCTGGACAAGAGAGATTATCTTCCCATAATCTTTCTCAAAACAAAGAAGAACCTAAAGCCCTTGGGAAAAATCTCATAAATGAGGTCAGCTACTGATAAAGATACATCAACACCGACTGAACTGATACCCAGTAGTCGAGGAAAGAAACCCATGTCAGAAGATGACATGACGACAAAATCAACTGCGCCAGCTGATTCTCCACCAGCTGCCACAAAATACATGAATGGCGTTGAAGACAGCTTCAGCTAAACTCTCAAACAACTGATTTTCAGCAATTTTAACATCATCGAGAGATATGAATCCTTCTTATTCGATTAACTGAGGTGATATTTCATATGGTATATCTGGAGATTCCAAGTTGATGAAGTAGTTATGCTCGAACTGATCGATAAGAAGAGAAGATACTTTTGGCGTCAGTAAGGTATATGGAGCCGGAACTGGATGAACAATCCCTTCACGGTATCTCCCACACTCACGGAGATCATGGATTTAATGATCTAAAGAATCCAAACTGGAGTTCCAGTCGCAGATCCTCTACCTTTTACCGAGCCATCCAACTCATCCTCCACTCCAATAGAGTTCAGCCAACCACCTCCAACTGAAGAACTCCTCACGAGTTTGGCCATTGTGCCCACTGAAACTTAAGTTCAATCTTCACTCCCAGACCTACGACAGCTTATGCCCATAGACGAGGCATCAAATTGGCTACCTTCACCATCACCATAGCAGCCATACCCCTCTCCATATGAAGGTAACCTTGCTATCACCTTCAGCTTACTTTCACATATCCCCATACCGTCATTTGATCTGCAACTTCATACCCTTTTGGATGATGCCAAAAAGAGGGAAGATGATAAGGAGATTGAGAAATATGATGGAAAATTCTTGAGTCTCTGAGATGAGATTCAAGGGAAACCCTAGCAGTTTCAGGGGGAAGTGCAGCCTCAAAGCGAAGAAATGAGGTCTGTAGAAATTGCTCAAGAACAAAGGCGTCAGGGAGAAGTTAGGCGTCAGGAGGAAGTTTGGGGATATGTTTGGAGAAATGCCAAAGATAGGAGACATTTGTCTCAGGTGAAAGTTTGGAGAGATGTTTGGAAAAACGCTAGAGATGAAGGAGAATCTAGCAATTGGTGGAAAAGATGAAGGCTGAAGGAGATGAGCACCAGCTGAAGAAGTGTAGCTGAAGATCTAGAAACAGAAAAAAGAGAAAAAGAAAAAGAAATCTAATCAGTTTACATAAATCAGTTTCTTAGCTATAAAAAAGTTTTCTTGTTCAATTATGTTTTTCAGACACAAGCTAAAAAATTTTTAAAATCAGTTTTTCCATCATTGCTCAATTTTGCCATGTTTTGGACATCATCAAAAAGGGGGAAATTGTTAGGAAAAACTATCAAGAGTTTTCCTGACTCGAGTTTTGATGAGATGTCAAAATATGACAAAGAGCCATTGAAAAATTGAAAAAGAAATCAAGCAGATAACAGAGGTTGATCAAAACAAAATATTGAGCTATCAAAGTCGAAGAATGATCAATCCAAAGAAAATAAAAGAAAAAAAAAAGAAAAGAGAGTAAGAAAAGAAAAGAGAGAGAAAACAAAAGAGAGAAAAGAAAATATATAGCCCAAAAGCTGTGAAAAAGAAAGAACTATAGCTTGTTTGCTAGATCAGTTAGCAAGTACCGACTGATTGAATGTTCCGATTTATCCTACGCAACTTCTTCGATCCGGACTCACAAGAAGACGGGGTCGATTGTAGGGCAGAGAGCTAACTCGGGTCATGACTCTCGAGGAAAGCTTCGTGTGGGTGATTACCTTTCTATGCTATAATTGCTTACAAACACATGAATTTAAATACAACCTAAACACTCTAAACATGGATTGAGGAGTTTTGACTGAACTACTAAATTAAAGCAAATAAAATTAACTAGCAACACCACAACAACAAAGACGAGGGAAAAGATTATGATAAGAGCATTAGGGTGTAGATTCTCTCATTAGTTCTCTCCTAGCTTGTTTTGATTATGATAATCCTAAACGTACAATAGACCCCTTCAAGAAGCATAACTTCATTTACTGTCACTGTCAATCAATTAAACCCCCATCGGCTAAGGTTTAATATTAGGCTTATGTACCCAGTCCACCTAAGGTTTACTATTAGGCTTATGTACCCAGTCCACCTAACGTTGAAAGAATCTAAGTCGGGCTCTAGAATCTCCTCTCGTCTCATCTAGAGCTTAGCAATACTAAGTAGTGGCCAAGTACTCAACATAAACAAGCACAATTCCAACAATACACAACTAACGTTCACAAGCATAGATTGAAACCAAATCGATTATCTATCCTCTAATGAAGGAATTAGCCCATTATGCTCAAAACAACA
The DNA here is from genome assembly GCA_026008535.1 of Perilla frutescens. Lineage (NCBI taxonomy): Eukaryota > Viridiplantae > Streptophyta > Magnoliopsida > Lamiales > Lamiaceae > Perilla > Perilla frutescens. The sequence goes on from BRKX01000012.1 coordinate 41,566,832, forward strand.
ATAGAATCATAAAAGTTCTCCATTTCATAAACCAAAAGATAAATAAAATACAAACTTATATAATGTTTATTGTCTCAAGAATTTTGGGACAATCCCCACAAATGAGCTAAAGCTAGAGGAAAGAATTACCAAAGTGAAGCTCCTCGATCGTTTAGCTTCCGTGGATAGCTTGAATTTGGATTCCCCTTCTCGTGCCTTCATCAAAGTGAAGCTCCTTTCGCAAGCCTAGCTTCTGCGGACACTTTTTGTGCCTTCCTCCTTAATATTCAGCCCACTGACTCTTCTCCTCCTCCTTTCTCCCTCTCTAGAATAGTGGTGTTGGTAGTGAAGTTGGTGAAGAATGGTGTATGGTGTATGAATGAATGATGAATGGATCGGTGGTGAGAGATATATGAAATGGGGAGATTTTCCAAGGATATGTTTGGGAGTTCGGGGACAAGTTTAAGAGGGTAGTAATTAGGAGAATTAAATCCCGAACTTCTCCTATTATTATAGGCTCCAAAAGTCCACTCCTATGCTACTTTTCCCAGCTGGCCATGTGGTGTAAAATGAAGGATTAAAGGCTCGGTTAAAGGTTGTAACTGATGGGGAGGAGAGCTGGACTGATCGGTATGAAAAAAAAGCTGATCTGGAAGCTGAACTGGTCACTCCGCGCGCCGGTGGTGTGCCGCGCGTCCGCGGGGCCGGGGCGCTGCGCGCCCACGGAGCCTTGCGCACGCGTGGGGGCTATTTAACCGAGGGGTGCTGAGCGCGGCTGCGGGGATGAGCGTCGTACGTGCACGCGCGGGGCGCCGAGGGTTACGCGCGCGCGGTATCTCCACGCTCATAGGGTTTGCGCATCTCCGGCAGCTTCTATGGTTTTGCTTTGTTCTTGCTCGTTTCTTAGCCAATTGACCCGATTCAACTTTCTGCGCGCTCCTTATTCGATACTCTATCTTTCCGTTATCTTGAATCCCTCAAATTTGTAGTCATTTATCCTCCATTTTCTCAAGATATTGTGCAAATCTAACATAACTCAACAAAAGATCAAAAGTGAAGATAACAACATCAAAACAACACAAAAATAAGGAAACATGCACACTAAAGACATACAATTCAAATAAGAAAAACATCACAAATAGACATGAAACAACTCCTCCACACTTAGCTCTTTGCTTGTCCTCAAGCAAACAAAATCATTCAAGATATGAAGCAAGATGGAATTGCCCCTAATAAGATCATGCACTATAGAACATTCCACACTATCTCAAACTAGAAAGCGTAGCATTGAGGAGAATGGCATATTTATTAAACAAGGCATGTGGCTCGTCCAACGAGAATAAGCAGATAAGATGTTCTTAAGGCAAAATGCAACAATTATCCTATAGAACATTCCTCTCACTAACTCCCCCACACTTTATTCAAAAATAACCCGAGAATGCATCCAAAGGATATAATTTGTTAGGTGAAATCATTGGGTTAAACCGAGCTTCCTAATGTGGTTTTCCATACTCATCATGGATAGATTCAAAAGAATGACACACATGATAGGAGTAGAATCCAAAAATGCAATCCCGTTTATTATGACAATTAAAATAATAGGACATGGATCAAACTTCACAAGGTATAGTCCTTAGGAATAAAATCCCTAGTGTCCTTGTGTGGTTTCCCATGCTCATAGTCGATTTAGACGACTAAAGGAGGAGAAATCCTTATTATCCTCATTTTTATTTAAACATTTATTTTTTTATATATATCAAATGATAGGGAGTTAAAGGGGAGAATGGTTTTTCGAGCATAATTGACACATTTGACAAGAGAACAAACAAGCCTTCAAATTCTTAGAGGGTGAGACCCCACAACACAAATCATCTAAACATAAACATTCTCAAGATAATTCGAATTCCAGGATAAAATAATGGGAATAATTTTATGCAACATAATCATCTTAGCCATAATCCCTTGAAGATTCATATTCAAAATAACCAATTTGTCAATTAGACAAGACAAATCATGCTAAGTGCGAATTTAAACAAATAAAACACAACATAAACAAGACGTAGATCAAAAGAAAACAAAATGACACATAATAAATTTCAAAAATAAAATTTCAAAATTCAACAAAATTTCAAAATTCAACATAAAATTAAAAATACAGTCCTAAAAACATAAAACACAAGTTAATCCCCCCACACTTAAATCATGCATTGTCCTCAATGCAAGAAATAAAGGGAAGAGAAAACATTACAAAATGTAGAAGACCGGAAACAGGCGCAGGTTCCTAGAAAACAACACGAAAACAAATGAAAAACAAACAAAATAAAACAGGAAATAGAAAAATACTAACAACGCACACAAAACACAAAATAGAAAAATGATAAATAAAACAACTTCACTGCTCTGGTGGCTGAAAAGGTGGTGGAGGTGGTTGTGGAAGTTATGAAGAGTTAGGGTTGAACTGGACCCTTTATTTGTAGGGTTGAGGTGCGCGGTCATGGGAAGATCTGCGCTCATGGAGAGGCCGCGCTCACAGGAAGAGGCGCGCTCGCGGGGTGCGTTGAAGGGCGAGGGGCCACGCACTCACGGGAACGCCGCGCTCGCGGGGTCGTTTGGTTGAGAGCCACACCCCGCGGTCGTGCTAGTACTCCACTGGTGGTCCTACACTTAGTCATTTTGTATTAGTTTCTTTCCCAGTAGTGCACTCTTAATTTTTGACCCTGCGAGACAACAACGAAAATACAAACTTAAACACACAAAAAGGTAAAAATTAAACAAAACATGAAAGCAATAAAATCATGGATTGTCTCCCATGCAACGCTCATTTTAAAGTCTCCAGCTAGACATGGTTCAGTCAGCGGTCATGGGGGGTCGTGGAGCATGATAGCTTTGTGCCTCTTGACTTGGATGTAAGCCTTGGTCCATGGGCCAAAAAGCTCAATTTTCCCGCATCAAAATGCTTCTTTTTCAACCAATGCCCCACTCTCTTTAGACTTTGATTTGCCCGGGAACCACCTCCCGCGGGTGTTGGATACAAGCTTTTGAAACTCTTGGGCAACTTTCTTCCTTGGAGTGCATTTGTCAGGGAATTTCTTCACTTTATCCCTCTCAAACTCCTTGCACTCGCTTTCCAGGCTATGTTCCTGCACGAAAGCTTTCTCGAGCCTGGGATCAATAGCATCAAAGAGAGAGCAATTTTTGATCAAAGGGTTAGCAGGCATAAGAGGATCAAACATAGAGAAAGATACATTTTCTCCCAAAATAGACATTTTCAATGTTCTATTTTTAACATCAATGAGGGTATTTGTGGTAGCCATGAAAGATCTACCCAATAGAACTGTGTATTCTTTCCCATTTTCCTCGACATCCCCTACATCTAAGATAACAAAGTCAACGGGGACTATCAACCCACCTACTTTCACAAGGATATCCTCAACAATTCCCTTAGGATACCTAATGGATTTATCAGCAAATTGTAAGCACATTTTAGTGGGTTTCAAGTTCCCTAACTCTAGTTGCTTAAAAATAGAGTAAGGCATTAAATTTATTCCTGCCCCCAAATCTAACATCCCACATGCTTCCTTACCATTCTCCAAAGCAAGTTTTAGAGTGAAACTACCTGGATCACCAAGCTTGGGAGGTAATTGATGCTGCAGGATTGAACTTGCCATCTTGGGCATCAAAATTTGCTCCATTTTCCCGAATCTCCTTTTCTTTGCCACCAACTCCTTGAAGAATTCTACATAAGCTGGCTTATTTTTGATAATGCTCAAGAGATGAAGATTGATGTTCACTTTTGAATAAAGTTTGTAAAACTCTTGCAACTGCCGCTCCTTATTTTCATCTCTCAGCCGGTCTGGGTAAGGAATTAGAGGTTCATAGGGGTTTGTGGCTCTTTGGAGAGCAAGCTTCTCCCTTTGAGCTTTCGTTTCTTCAGCCTTCCTCTGCTTGTGTTGAGGAGCCCTTTCATTTTCAAAGGCAACTTCATTCAAATTGGGCTCTCTAACCTTGTTCTCCTTAATGCCCCCCATTTTTTAGCTCAGTTATGGCATGCACTTGCTCGGGCTGGGTTTGCTTTTTCCTGCTCTTTATACACTTCAATAGGTCACTCACAGTATCCGTAACTTAACCCACTTAGGTCTAAATCTGCTTAATTGAAGCTTCCACGGACTCGAATCTTTGTTGAGTGGCCTGCATGAAGGCTTGCAATATATCTTCCAAAGGCGGTCTTACAGGCTGGTTTGGTTGAGCTGGATATTAGGGAGATCTGGAATACTGTGGAGAGTGGCTACCTCCAGCTTGTTAAGGTGGAGGTGGTTGATGAAATGGCTGAGGCTGCTAAGGTTGCTTCCAAGAGAAATTTGGATGATTTCTCCACCCTGAATTATATATCTGGGAGTAAGGATTGTATTGTTGTTGAGGTTGGAATCCTTGTAAGGCATTGACTTTCTCTTGGAGATCGAGAAACTGTGCTTCATTACTAAAACTGTATTCCACCTGATTTGGACACACATTGGCTCTATGGCCATACTCTCCACATACTCCACATGTCTATAAAACCATAGCTTGTCGAGGTGGGCTTCTAGACACCCTCAGTATCTCCATTTGCCTAGTTAGCTCGGCTAACTATTTGGTAACATCATAGCTAGAGTTGGCTTCATTAACAGAAGCTTGTTTTCCCCTAGCGCTCTTCTGTTGAGATGTGGTGGCCATGGTCTCAAAGATGTTCGAAACTTCTTCAGCCATGCGGCCACCTATATCTTCTCCCGCTGCATTATCCACCATATATTGAAAATTTTGGGACAACCCGTCATAGAAGAACTGGTTGATCAACTCAGGTGCTAGATGGTGGTGCGGGCATTGTTGTTGAAGACCCCTAAAGTGATCCCAAGCTTCATGAAATGCTTCACCCGAAGATTGGGAGAAGGTGATAATTTGAGCTCTCAAATCTTGGGTCTTTTGGTTGGAGTAATATTTGGCCATGAACTTCTCATACACAGCATTCCAGCTGGCTAGTTAATAAGATGGAAAAGACATGAACCATGTCTTAGCACGATCCTTCAAGGTATAAGGAAAGCACCTGATACGACCAATCAATGCGGAAGCTAAGGAAAGAACACAAGTCAACTACAAGATTGATTCAACCCAAATAACCACTGGAATTAAAGGAATAATATGCTAAACAATCTGACCTAAATAAGCAAATTAACCGGATTAATCAAACAACCCAAAACTATTGATAGAACCCTAGAAAAGATGCGAAGAGAAACTGATGCTAGACAATTCGGATTAAGCTCAAATTTTAACACAAGGTACAATCTGAAGTCATGAAAAACATATTCTAAGTTCAGAAAAAATGCATGAGTGGTTTTCAATTTGGCTCGAAGGTCAATTTTCTAACTTCTGGGGCTTAATTAGGGCTTGAATGGCTTATATAAATTATTTCTGGACTTGGACGACTTTATGGATGAAATTTGTGATTCTAAGATAGTTATGGATGAGTGTGGAGTATGTGTGAAAGCGGGGTGGTGTCTGGAACGAAGAGGAAGGATGGAAAATGAAAGATAGAAGTGAATCTTACCCGAAACGAATCCCGAATCGATGAGAATCTGAAACGCGCCTATGGAGCAATCTTCATGACTGCCTAACCCGTAGAGTACTGGATGCATGAACGAGAAAAAAGATTTCAAGTTTTAATTTACCAATAATCAAACTCTATCGAAGAAGCGATTTGTTATGTGAGACAAGAGAATAGCGTAAAAGCTGTTTTCATTCATTCAAGTCTGAGGAAAATAATACGTTCATATAGCTTAAGTATTTAACCTAAGGAAATGAAAATTAAAAGCTAATGGGCTTGGATTTTCAAAAATAAAATAAATAACTAAAGGCCCAATTTTCCTAACAATAATTTGGGCTTCTAATTAAATTAAAATACTAGGTCCAATTAAAATAAAACAACTGAATCAAAAATATGGACACACGTCCACATGCATGGCCGCCACTTCAATCACCCTCCTCGATGCTTTTCAAAGTCACCAACTTGTATTGTCTAAAATCAGCTCCATCTTCCAACTTCTTTTGAACATAGCACTGGAAGTAACCTTGCAGATTCTTGGCTCTTAATCTCGTCACTGGACCTCTCAGTTGCAATTCTGGGTTCAAATCCTCAGTGTTTGACTCGATCTCATCATTCCCCCCCTCCTCAAAAGAATTCGACCTCGAATTCAGCTCCTCCTCGGTGTCGACATCATCTGCAGGAAAAGGAGACCAGTCAGAGACATTAAATGTGGAAGAACATTTGTACTCACTAGGCATTTCAAGTCGGTAAGCATTGTCGTTGACTCGAGCAACCACAGTGAATTGTCCTTCTCCACAAGGCATCAGGTTCGACTTCCTCAAGTTAGGAAAATGACCCGGGCTGAAGTGAACCTAAACCTTGTCACCAGGTTTGAATAGCACTTGTTTGCGGTGCGAATTCACTTTAGCTGCATTGCGCTCTTCTTGAAGCTCGATCCTCATCTTCACCTTTTCATGCATCTCTCGTACCTATTCAGCTCTACGAACACCTTGCAAACTCGAGAGATGGTCAATAGGAAAAAGAAAAAGATCCGTTGGGGTCAACGGATTGAAACCATAAACGACCTCAAAAGGCGACATATGTGTAGAAGAATGCACGACTATATTATATGCAAACTCAGTAAATGGTAAAAATTCTTCTCACGATTTCAGATTATTCTTCACTAATGTATGCAAAAGAGTACCCAACGTCCTATTTACTACCTCAGTCTGACCATTCATCTATGGATGACATGCAGTAGAAAATAACAGTTTAGTACCCAAATTTCCCCACAAAACTCTCCAAAAATGTCCCAAGAATTTCGAGTCCCTATCAGAAACAATGGTCTTAGGGATGCCATGCAAACGGACTACCTCACGGAAAAATAGATTTGCAATATTAACAGCATCATCAGTATTTTTGCATGCAATAAAATGAGACATTTTTGAGAAATGATCAACAACCACAAACACAGAGTCTTTACCAGATTTTGATCGAGGCAAACCTAAAATAAAGTCCATAGTAATATCTACCCAAGGAGAAGATGGCACCGACAAAAGCGTATAAAGACCAAACGGACTCGATGTGGATTTAGCCTTCCTACATGCAATACATCTAGCACAGACTCTTTCAACATCTCTTTTCATGTGAGGCCAATAAAAATGCTCATGCAAAAGATCTAACGTCTTATTGACACCAAAATGACCCATAAGACCCCCTGCATGGGACTCCAAAATAAACAACTCTCGCATAGAACAATTAGGCACGCACAATTTTGCATCCTTAAACAGAAATCCATCAACAATGTAATATGAATCCACAAGACATGATTTACCAACACAAGATGCAAAAATAGGTCCCAAGAACGGATCAGAAGCATAAAAACTCTTAACATGCTCAAGACCTAAACACTGTGCATGCATAACAGAAATCAAGGCATACCTGCGGGAGAGTGCATCAGCAACCATATTCTCCTCTCCCTTCTTGTACTTAATCACATAAGGGAACGACTCTATAAAATCCACCCATCGAGCATGGCGTGAGTTCAAGCTCTGCTGTCCCTTCAGATGCTTCAATGACTCATGATCAGTATGAATCACGAACTCCCTCAGGCGTAGGTAGTGCTGCCACATCTCCAACGACCTCTTCAGTGCATAAAGCTCCTTATCATAGGTGGAATACCGCAATGCTGCGCCATTGAGCTTCTCGCTGAAGAACGAGATGGGCTTCTTTTCCTGTGACAAAACAGTACCGATGCCTATACCAGATTCATCGCACTCAATCTCGAACATTTTATCAAAATCAGGTAAAGCCAAAACAGGAGCATTGCATAATTTCAATTTCAACAGATTCAAAACATGCTCTTGGGCTTTGCCCCACTCAAATTTCCTATCCTTACGACTCAACTCAGTCAATAGAGTGGCTATACTGGAAAAGTCTCACAAAAATGGCAATAGAAACTAGCTAAGCTATGAAATAATCGAACCTCAGCACAGGTTTTAAGCATGGGCCATTTCTCAATGGCCTTAACCTTCGACCTATCGACCTCAACTCCACGACTACTCACCACAAAACCAAGAAAAACAACCTCATTCATGCAAAAGGTACATTTAGACAAATCAGCATATAGTTTTGCATCACGCAGCAATTCAAAAACACGCCTAAGATGTCTAACATGATCAGGAATGCAAGTACTATAAATGAGGATGTCATCAAAATAGACTACAACATATTTTTGAATCACATCCCTCAAGACGTGGTTCATTAGATGCATGAATGTACTAAAGGCGTTGGTAAGCCCAAATGGCATGACAAGCCATTAGTATAACCCATGCTTCATTTTGAACGCAATCTTCCATTCACCCCCCCTCACTCATTCTCAATTGGAAATATCCAGAACGCAAATCAATTTTTGAAAAGATAGACGCTCCAGAAAACTCATCTAACATATCATCCAAACGGAGAATGGGGAAGCGATACTTTACCGTTATTTTATTAATGGCCCAGAAATTCATGCACATGCGCCACTCATTATTCTTTTTAGGGACGAGTATTAAGGGCACTGCACACGGTGACAACTATCTCTGATCTGCTTCTTCTCCAGCAACTCCTTTACCTGGCGGTCAATATCCTTAGTCTCCTCAGGACTAGTACGGTAAGCTGGTCAGTTTGGAAGGACTGATCCAGGCTAGAAGTCGATCTGGTGCTTAATTCCTCGAATTGGTGGCAGACTACTCGGAATCTCCTTAGGAAACATGTCCTTGAACTCCTCCATCAACGGCTACAAAACAGAAGAAACAACAACATCAAGAGTATCATCAGCCTTAAAATTAACTAGAATGATAGGCTGGCACACCGTCGTTTTAGTGTGCAAAATACACTTGCGGGCAAATAGTCCACAAATGCTTAATCTACCCTCAACGGCTAGTATAGCTGGTGAAGACGGATGTCGATCCCACGAGGAGTGTTTATAACCTTCTGTCTTTTCTTAGTTTTGGTTTGGGTCTTCAGTGTCACTCTAAAAACCTTACTAATAAACTTAAACTAACTAAATGCTGAAAAGGAAATCACAAGAGAAAATATCAATAATAAAAGTGTTCAAGTCAAAGCATCAAGTCATTCGGTAGGTATGCCCAATCCCAGGTAAAACACATGTAATTACCGCTACTACCCGTTGTGCCCACACTAGCAGAAAGATCAAAAATCAAATCCCTATGGCCAAATATGGGTAATTGTCACTTTGAGGGTGAACCAGTTATAGGAAATGGATACGATCGGCCACTCCCTAATCACTTCTTACATTATATCGTCTAGATGATACGATCGGCACCTAGGGACCTAACTATACAGGAACCTAAGGAGAGAATCACACAAAGGTTTTGCAAGCATAGCAGCTTTGAGGGCAAAAGTGACCCGATTCTAGTAGGTTTGACACGGTCTTGTGCCTGCATATACTACTCAATCTTAACTACCAAGGCTGTCACCCCCGGACTTATTACTATACGGGTATCGAGGCATAGGTCACCTATACACTCCCACGTAACTAACACTAGTACCAGTTAATCAGAAATGCGCGCTTTCATCTCCAACCACCCTTTACCTATGTCTAAGTGAAAAACAAGTTAAGATTGTGAACCCTTAAGGCGTTAAAGTCCGATTACCTCATGCACATATTCTACCCTTAGACCATCACTTTGACTTGAATAGTGGATACTTAGCCACTAAACATAGAAACGAAAGTAAAAGAAATGATAAAAGACATCTTACTTGGAAAGAAAATAACTCGATTAACTTCTGGGCCCAACCCCAGTTTTGCCAACAAAACAACTGAACTACCTGTATGCGGGCAAACCGCCAGCTTCAGGCAGACAGAATATCCAGAAAATAAACTAAGTACGAAAACAGTAAATTGTATCTTGAGGTGCAAAAGACGAGTGTCAAAAACGTCGCCCCCAATATGAAAACAGATAAAAGTATTTATAGCAACTGAATTAAGGCTTCAAGCAGCCCCGATTTTACCCACGCAGGGGTTCTTGTACTCCTCCACTTCCTCATGTTCATGCTCCATGTTCTTCCTTGATTTTAGGAGTGGTAGCAACAAACCCTAGCGCCTCCAGTAGTTTTCTGATGTCACCACTTCCTTCCCAATGTGTTTGGACCTCCCCAAGACTTGGAACTGACCGCCACATCACCTCCACGTGCATATAGGAGCTGTCCTGCGATTCTGTTGCGTAATTCTCGCAACAACTTTGACTGGGTCCTCGGCAGGCAAATTAATCCTTTGTGCCCTCAGCATAAATAGCACCTGTCTGTGCCTGTTGTGGTGGTTTTGTGCCCTCATCCTCCTGCAATTAGCTTTACCCCCAAAACTAGATTAGACTCTATACTAAACACTTATAAAGGGTGTAAAAAGATAAAGAAAAAAGCACGAATTTGAGTCTTCATCACACCCACACATAGGGGTGGAAATGGGCCAGGCCGCCCGACAGGGGCCTATGGCCTGGCCTGATTTGGGCCTGATTCGGCCTGGCCTGATTAGTAAAGAGGTCAGGCTCAGGCTTGGTTACAAGCTTGTATTAGTAAATAGGCTTGGGCTTAGGATTTGAAAAAAGCCCATTTATCTTATCAGGCCGGCCTATTTATAATATATATATATATATATATATATATAATGTAACTATGTAAGTTAATAAAAATAAAATCATCTATTATATATTTTTGTTTAATTAAAAATTGAATTAATATCTAATTAAAAGGTAAAAAAGAAAGGGGGGAAATGAGAATGCTCTAAAGTCTAACCCTAATAGTCTAATACTTTCTCGCCTAATTCAGCCTCAAGCAGACTTCGCGACTTTTGAGCAGACCGACAGGGACTCACGTCGCTGAATCCAATGGGCGACGGGTAACGAGAGAAGCGAGGTGCTGAGTTAGTGCTTTTCCCTAGTGATTATATTGCTGCTTTTGATTTTTTACTGCTAAATTCATGATGATGAGTTCCTTAACATCTACTAGGTACTCCGGCTCTCACATCAAAGGGATTCATTGAGGAAGATTTTGCAAAAGTCGCAGAGTTCTTTGATGCTAACGTAAAATTCAAGGACTGAAGCCAAGCTTGCACTCCTGAAGGTAAAATGGGTCTGTAGATTATTCTAATTTCTAAGCATTATTTTGGAACTTGGTACTTTCTTTTATTTTTGGAGATGAGTATAGCTGTAGCCAGTAGCCAACCTCTCTGCAGAATAAAAAACAAAAAAAAAATAAAAGGATTAATTACGTGTGAAATTTTGTAGATTAGAGTCATATATAAATAAATTAAATAAAGCACTGTTATTGCATTGGAAATTTTTGGAGATTGGAAATTTTGATTGATCTTCAGATTTTGCATTTATGGCACTATTATTTTTCCCATCAACCTGAATGTTGAATGTTTCATTTATATAATAACAACTTTTTATTTTTAGAATACTTTATCGAATGCTTGATTTTAGAAGATATAAGAATATTTGAATTTTAATTTAAATATTTTCCCTATTTGGTTTAGGATAACATTATGTTTGTTATGGGACGAGGGCCCCTGGATCCCTCTTTATTACATGTTTAATTTGTGTGGGACGAGGGCCCCTGGATTCCTCTAGAGTATAAATATGAATTGTTGATGTTGTTGGTATTGTTTATTTTTATTTGTTTTTTATACCTATTATACGTTTCTTTTTTAGTATGTTAGTATCTATGTATGTAGGTAATAGGGAAAATGGCTTCTCAATCAGAAAATAATGGATTAAATTCAATATCTTCTCTGCCTCGAAATGAGTCAATGGAAGCAGAAAACAGTAGAGCTAATACTGAAATTCAAGATAAGAACGATGATGTTTGTGTTATAAAAAAGAAGAGGAAGAAAACATCAGATGTTTGGTTTGATTTTGATGACGTAGAAGATCCTAAATTGGGAAGAAAAGCAGTTTGCAAGCATTGCAAAGATAGATTTGCATATGGTGGGAAAGGGTCTAGCACTAGTCATCTAAAAAGACATGCAGATTCTTATTTCCAAAAAAAGTTGAAAAACAATACATCAACAAAACAATCCACCATTCCTTTCAAGTCTTCCACTTCTTCTATGAACCCATTTTTGGTTCCAGGTGCCAAGTACTCTAATGAGAAAATGAGAGAAATAATTGCTTCATCAATCATGGTGCACGAGCATCCTTTTAACATTGTCGATGATCAAGTTTGGATGTGGGGCTTTCAATATGCTAATCCAGAATTTCAAAAAGTTTCTCGCAAAACAGTTAAAAGTGATTGTTTGGCCATATATGAGGCAGAGAAGAAGGATTTGAAGGCTTTGTTGAGAAGTGTGAATAAGATAAGCTTAACCACTGATATGTGGAAATCGACACACCAGGTGATTGAGTACATGGTTATCACCGCTCATTTTGTTGATATGGATTGGAATCTTCAAAAGAGAGTGCTGAGCTTTGTTAAAGTTCCTGCTCCTAGACGTGGAATTGATGTGGCAGGTGCAATTTTTAAGTGTTTGAAGGCTTGGGGGATCGAAAATAAAAAATTTTCTGTCACGGTTGACAATGCTCTTTATAACGACTCTTGTCTACGAACTCTCAAGGATAACTTTTCACTTAACAGTAGGTTATTACTTGATGGTGCTTTGTTTCATGTTCGATGTTGTGCTCACATATTAAACATAATGGTGCAATATGGTCTTGGTGAAATTAAGGATGTAATTCACAATGTTCGTGAAACTGTGAAATACATTAACCATAATGACTCAAGATTGAAAGCATTTTCTGAAGTATTAGAAGAAAAGAACTTGAAAGAAACAAAGCTCATCATTGACTGTTCAACAAGATGGAATTCTACATTCCATATGCTTTCTGTTGCTTTGAAATTCCAGATAGCTTATCCAGCTTACAAGGAAAAAGAGCCACATTACAATTCTCTTCCATCAGATGAAGATTGGGAAAATGTCAAGAAAGTTTGTCAACTTTTGGAGGTGTTCGATCTTGCTACTCGTGTTATTTCAGGTAGTGAGTATCCTACCTCTAATTTATACCTTCCTGAAGTGTGGAGAGTGAAGCAAGAAATTGATAAGGCTGTGAATTCTGAGGATTTATTCTTGAAAAATATGGCTGAAAAAATGAAGATGAGGTTTGATAAGTATTGGGGAGAATGCAATCTTTTGATGGCTATTGCTAGTGTTTTGGATCCTAGATGTAAGTTTCATGTTGTCAATATATGTTTCCCCTTGATATATACACCGGAGAGTGTGTGCAAAGAGAATGTTGAACTGGTGAAAACTTCATTGCAAGTATTATATGATGAGTATACTGAAATGACTAAGGATGAGGCAACCGGTAATATTAGCAGTGAAGGAGATACTGGAGGAAACTCACATGTGTGCAATACGCCCATCGTTACGGGATTTGACCAAATTAAGAGCATTGATCGCAAAAATGAAGCTCTTCCTCCATCAAAATCCGAGTTACAAACTTACCTTGAGAAGAGTGTTTATATTCCTGATGGTAGCTCGAACACTTTTTGTGCTTTAGAGTGGTGGAGAAATAATAGTTTGAGATACAAGATTTTATCGAAGATGGCTGCTGATATACTAGCAATTCCTGTCTCAACCGTTGCATCAGAGGCCACTTTTAGTATTGGAGGAAGAGTCATTGATAATTATCGTTCTAGTTTGAATGAAGATTCGGTTGAAGCACTCATCTGTGGGGGAGATTGGCTTCGTACCAAGTTTGGTTTGAAGAAAAAAAAGGTATCGATTTAATTACTAATTTAAGCACTTTATTACAATTTTATGACATGTCTAATATATACTTCTTTTTAGGTGCTTGATCTGGAACAAGAAATTATTTGAAGTTAAAGATTGAAGCAGAATGGCAGGCAGTTGGGAGCAACATATATACTTCTTCTGTTTCTTGGAGTTGGAGCAGAATGGCAGACAGTTGGGAACGGGCAGAGACAAACTACTTTGTTATTTTTATTTTGTATTTTGACTTCAATTGGCTGCCTTTCTTATTAGTTATTCCCATTTTGCATTTTGATTTCTATTGTTATTAACTTAAATTTACGTTGATTTTGAATTGATACATATTATATATCTAGATGTGTGATTTTTTACTAATGTTAATCTTAATTGAATGAAAAAAATTATATAGCCTCAAATAGGCTTTTATCAGGCTCAAAGCCTAGCTTGTTTTATTAAAAAGGCCAGGCCTGAGCCTATAAAAAAGCCTATAGTAGATAATGGGCCAGGCTTGGGCCTAACATTTTTATAATAGGCCCAGGCCTAACAAGGCAAAGTCCAGCCTGGCCTGGCCTATTTCCACCCCTACCCACACACTTGGACTATACTTGTCCTCAAATATGAATGTAACTTTAACTCAAAACACAACAAACAGAAGACTCAAATGACTCAAAACAAGACAATACAGCATATGAATCATAAGTTGATAAAGGGCATAACAGTTTGAACATAATGATGCAGGCAAATCGAATCAATCAAACTCAGGCTACTATTGTAGTGTACACTCAGCTCGCCTTTTTCTCGAGTGTTTAGGTTAAGTGTTTACTCTCAACAATTCCACCAAATTATCATCAACAAACTTGCAAACACCCTGTATAAACAATTTATGTTATTCACATACATGCATATCAAAAGGTCTTGTGAGGGTTGTAGTAGGGCATGCGGATCAAGGTTGGAAATATTTAGGAACTGGCTACCTTCAACAGTATTCGGGCAAAATCAGCACTGACAGCTTTGTGCCCACATAACAACCTGGGGAGAATAAAAATTCAAACACTTTTTATTTTTTATTTTTATTTTTTTTTATTTTCTTTCTTTGTGCCCATTTCTGGCATCCTGTCACTATTTGGCTTAAACCTGCTACCAATACGAGCATAAAGGTTTCATTCCCAGTTATAAGATACTCTTTAAAGAGAGATTTTCAGAACGTAGGTCATGAACAATTAAGCAGGCTCAAATAATGGCAGCAATGTGAAGCATTTATCAGTGAATAATATGGCCAAATAATGTCGAAAGAAAATGCCTTAATCATCTAAGCATGCATGAAATCAAGTTTGATAGGGCACAAGCAAGTAAGCATCAAATGAGGTGGTGGAATTTAAACACACAGAAAGAAGTCGCAAATGTTAATTTGGGCTCAAAGTTCACTGGGTAGTTATATATTGCTTTCACATGCGATTGATTAATTCCATCTGCCTAACAATAAGTTTATGTCCACATATGCCCAATGTCAATCTATGACTCATATGCTATAGACTCAACATGCACACACAAAATAAAAACATACAAACACAACGACCTAGGCATATCCCTCCCACTCACTTGCTGTGCAAAGTACCCTTGCAGGCACAAGCAGTAATGTGGGTTAGATATGCCCAAAAAAGACTCTATATATACAGACGCAAATATACAAAAACAAAAATAGACACTAAACACACAAACAAAAATAAAAGAAAATCCTAAACTACTGGGGATAAAACATGACTTAAGGAGAGGAGGGGTAGTCTAACCCGAGATGAACACAAATGCTCTGCAGGGCTTTCTCAACTCTTTCAAGCTTCTTTGAATCTGCACTGCTCTGTGCCCTGCTCGGTCCTTCTTGTGCCTTGGGTGATCCTTCTTGTGCCTTGGGGGCCTTTCTCTTGTCAAAGTATGTTGGTTCGTCAAAAGGGAGGAAGTATGGGGTATTCTCTTCAATGAACCCAACTAGCTGCATCCACTCTAGCCTCTGGGCATCGAGATACTCTGTCGTTTCGTCAAGCTCTGGGTAACCCTCAAAGATGTCGTCGAGGTCGCCACCTTTCAAACCTTCAAACACTCTAGCTATGAACATGCCCAAAGCTACAACAGTTGCTCTGGTGTTGCTAGTCTGAGCTTGCAATTGGATCGCCAGAATGTAGCCGAGGTTGACTTTCCGCTTGTGCACCATGTTCCATAATAGGAATACCTCCTGCTGCGTGACTTGGCCTGTGCCATCCTTGCGCCCATAAAGGTTGAATTCCATCCATCTATGGCAAATCTGGAGTGCGTGGTCAGAGATGTGCTTGTCCTTGCTTGAGCCCGAAAGATAGAAGCCTTTGCCTCCAATTTACTCCCACCGTTGCTGAATGTTTCGACTCCAATCGTCGCCAACGCTGGATTGCTGCTTCTTTGTACCACTTCGAATGCATATCTTTTGGTTGGATAAAATCCAATAGCAGATTCAATCCTGAGATTGACATGCTATAGCTTTCTCTAGCTATGTAGAAGTTCACAACTCCGGGTGTCTCCAGACCAAATCCCTGCACTAGTTTAAACTCATATGAGGAAAGAAATTCAATGATTAAAGAAGGGCGTACCGTGTTCCTCCAGCCAAGTACTTGCTCCCAACCGATGTTGGCAAAGTATTCATACACTTGGTCCATGACTCTAAGTGTCTTCAGCGTGCTGTCATGAAGAACGTACACGGGCAGATGCTTCTTCTTGTTCAATCTCTCGATAATTCCTTGTCTTGAGCTGCTTGGATCCTCCTTCTCTTCCTTCGCCAAGCGGCGTGGAAGGGTTCTGAGTGGCATCCTGCTTTTTGTGCCCTTTTTCACCTTTGCGGGCACATAGGATTGAACAGGAGCTGGGATGATTTGGATTTCCGGTTCCACTTCTTCACTGTGCACAGACTTCTCTTCATCTTAATTGTTGGACTGCTCCACTTCTAGCCTCCTCTTGGTGGGTAGCTTCTCTTGTTTCTTCGACTCCTTGTTGACTAGCTTCCTTAACTCTTTGCTGGTTGACTTGGTTCCCTTTGACTTGCTCTTAGACTTTTCGGGCACATTGGGACCCTTGCTTCGACTTGATTCCCTTTGTGCCTCCTTTGAAACCTCCTGTGGTTTTGCCTTCTTCAACTTTTTCTTTTCTGCGGGTGGATCTGGTTGTGCCTGTTTCGGTTGCTCAGACTGGCTGTGGGCATTCTCAGAGGTAGATCCTTCTGAGGCAACTTTGTCGTCCTCCATCGATTCCTCTTTCTCTTTTTCCGGTTCTGGTTCTTTCTTCTTCTCCTCTTGATGATCTTGCTCTAATTTCTCCTCCTCTTTGTCGTCTTCTTCCATGCTTTCACCTTCAGAGTCATCATCGCCTTCTTCTTCATCGCCGCTGCCATTTTGTTTTTCTTTCTCCACCTCATCTTCTTTCTCTGGTTCACCATCGTCCTCCCCGTCCTTCTCTGGTTCTTTCTCAGGCTTAGAATTGTCTGTTTCTTCACTGGGTTGGGGTGTCGGCGGCTTCTCAGGAGTTGGTGGCTTCTCAGGTGCAGGCGTTGGGTCAGGGTTTTGCCCAGCTTGTGGCGGGCTCTGAGGTTTGCCCTTATCAGCTTCAACTTTCTTCTTCTTCGACGCACCGCCCTTAGCCTTCGGCGGTGCTCGTTTCTTTTTCTCTGCTTGCGGCGGTGGGAGCGGTGGATGTTGTGGTAGAATGGTCTGGATTGGTGAGGGGTTTAGAACGGGTTAGGAGCTTTGTTTCGGCTCCTCTGGCTGGGTCGACTGGGTGGTCTGCGTCGTCTCTTACGATGATTCGCCGGCGTTGTGGGCACTGCGACGTGTGCCTCGCTTGGCAGTTTCTCCGGTTTTCTTCACCTTCACCATTTTTTTCTTTGGGAAATTTGAGAGGTAGGGTTTGCTTTGCTCCATTTGTGAGAAATCGAGAGTGGGGTGGTATTTGAATGCTTCTGGGGAAGTGGGGTGTTGTGAGGGTGGTGGGTTTGTGCAGAGAGATCGTGGCCGAGAATTTAGGGAACGATTGTGCCTAATTTTAAGAGATTTGGGGGTTTTGAATTGGAGGGAAGATATGTTTATAATTCAAAATAATCATATGGATATATCATCTCTCCTTCATTCCCCTTTTTTCGGCCTCAATTTTAACCGATTATCAATACTGCATGGGGAAACCAACCGTCTCTGCAGCTGCTGTCCGTGTCCAATCAGTCAAATCTGCTACAGTACCCACCCACACACTTAAACCTTGTTGTGCCCTGCACATGACTTTGCCCACAGTGATGCATTTCCAGTCTTTGCCTTCCTACAGCATTAATTCACAAACAAAATACAAATAACAAACATAATTGAAATTAAAGCAAGTAAACAAACCGGGTTACCTCCCGTCCAGCGCCTTTGTTTAAGGTCTTTGGCTCGACCGTGTTGTGCCTTCAGTAGTACTCAAGGGTGCTCAACACTTGGGTTTCTGCCCAAGTTTCCTTCTCTTGCTCGAAATATGGTTTCACCCTCTGGCCATTGACTCAAAATTCACACCCATCTTTTGGGTTCACCAGATCGATTGCTCCACTTGGGTGTTGATGTTGCACCAGATAGGAGCCCATCCATTTTGACTTCAATTTGCCCGTATACAATTTGAGATTTGAGTTAAATATGAGTACCTTTTGCCCACAGAGCAACTGTTTGCCCCTTGCGAGTGCATCGTGGTATCTCTTGGTCCTTTCCTTATACATCACAGCATTATCATAGGCCTCGGACCTCAATTCTTCCAATTCTTGGATCTGCAGCTTCCTCTCAATTCCAGCGCATTCATTATTGAAATTCAACTTCTTGATTGCCCAAAATGCTTTATGCTCCATTCCTACGGGCAAATTGCAATACTTTCCAAAAACCAGCCTATAAGGAGACATCCCAATAGGTGTCTTGTAGGTTGTGCGATATGCCCACAGAGTATCTTCCAAGTGATTGCTCCAGTCTTTGCGACTTGGTCCAACAACTTTCTCCAGAATATTTTTGATCTCCCTATTTGAGACTTCTACTTGTCCATTTGCCTGGGCGTGATATGCAGTAGTAACCTTGTGTGTGACCCCATACTTTACCATCATCTTCTTTATGACTGAGTTGCAGAAATGAGTCCCTTGATCACTGATCAGGACTTTGGGCATTCCGAAGCAACAGAACACATTTGCCCTCAAGAACTTCACCACTGTATTTGAATCGTTCATTGGAGTGGCTTTTGCCTCCACCCACTTGGACACATAATCTACATCCAGGATAATGTAGAGATTATTACCTGACTTGGGAAATGGTCCCATGAAATCTATGCCCCATATGTCGAAGACTTCCACGGGCATGATAGGTGTTTGTGGCATAGCCACCCGAATAGAAATATTCCCAGTCATCTGGCAATTCTTGCACTTCTTCACAAATATATAAGCATCCCTGAATAATGTAGGCCAGTAAAATCCTCCATATAATACCTTCCTTGCTGTTCTTCGTGGGCCAAAATGGCCTCCATATGCATTGTTATAGCAGAACTTCAAGATGACTAGAACCTCATCATCACTGACGCACCTCCTTATGACTTGATCAGATCCAATTTTCCAAAGAGTTGGTGTTTCCCAGAGATAGAACCTGCACTCACGCTTCATCTTATTCCTTTGATAATCACTCAAACCAACTGGAAACTGCCTTGCGACCAGGTAGTTTACTATGTCGGCAAACCATGGCTCCTTTGCTGTTTTGCCCGCAACCTCATACAAGTGCTCATCTGGAAAATTCTCAATGATTTCCTCTTTGCTCTCAACCATCAGACGGCTGAGATGGTCTGCAACCAGGTTTTCTGCCCCAGTCTTGTCTTTGATCTGCACATTGAACTCTTGTAAGAGCAATATCCACCTTAGGAGTCTCGGCATTGACTCCTTCTTAGATAGTAAGTACTTCAGAGCTGCGTGATCCGTGTAAACAATCACTTGTGCCCCTAGCAGATAGGAACGGAACTTCTCAAAAGCGAACACTACTGCTAACAGCTCCTTCTCCGTGGTGGTATAGTTGCGTTGCGCGACATTTAATGTCTTGGAGGCATAATAGATAACATAGCTCTCTTTGCCTCTTTTCTGGCCCAAAACTGCTCCCACGGCAAATCCACTGGCATCGCACATCACCTCAAATGGCATTCCCCAATCCGGAGGTTGGATAATAGGGGAAGACACTAACATATTCTGCAATGTATGAAAAGCTTTCTTGCAGTCATCATCAAAGTCAAATTTTACCTCCAGTTGTAGTAGGTTTATGAGTGGTTGAGCAATCTTTGCGAAGTCCTTAATGAATCGACGATAGAAACCCGCATGACCTAGAAATGCCCGAATTTGCTTAACATTGATGGGATAGGGCAATTTGGCGATGACCTCCACTTTTGCCCTATCCACCTCAATTCCTCGCTCGGATACTACATGTCCTAGCACGATTCCTTCTCTCACCATAAAGTGACACTTCTCATAATTCAACACCAAGTCTTTTTCCACATAGCGGCTAAGTACTTTGCTCAAATGATCAAGGCATTGATCAAAGCTATCTCCATAAACCGTAAAGTCGTCCATAAAGATCTCAATACAAGTCTCAAGCATATCAGAAAATATACTCATCATGCACCGTTGGAATGTGCCTGGAGCGTTGCAAAGGCCAAAAGGCATCCTTCTGTAGGCAAATGTACCAAAGGGGCAAGTGAATGTTGTTTTGCCTTGATCGTCTTGGGACACCACGATCTGCATATAACCAGAATACCCATCCAGAAAATAGAAGTACGATTTTCCCACAAGCCTCTCCAATATTTGATCGATGAAAGGCAAAGGAAAATGATCCTTCTTTGTGACTGCATTCAACTTGTGGTAGTCAATGAAAACTCTCCATCCGGTCTGCAGTCTCATCTGAATAAGTTCCTTGTTTTCATTCTCCACAACCTGGATTCCAGACTTTTTGGGCACAACGTGAATAGGACTCACCCACTCACTGTCGGGCACAAGGAAGATAATGCCCATATCGAGCAGCTTTAGAATCTCCTTTAACACAGCTTCTTTCATCAAGGGATTCAGCTTCCTTTCGGGATCTTGCACTGGTTTTGCCCCTTCTTCCAACTGGATCCAATGCATGCAAATGGTGGAACTTATGTCTTTGATCTCAGCCAAGGTCCATCCAATTGCTTCCTTGCGCATCTTCAATAGTGCTATCAACTTGACTTCCTGCTTCATGGTCAACGATGAACTGATTATAACTGGAAAATTCTCTCCTTCACCCAAATAGGCATATTTGAGGTGATCGGGTAACTCCTTCAACTCCAACTTGGGTGGTTTAATGATAGACCGCACCAGTTTTTCACCCTGCCTTATTGTGGGTAGAGGCAGACGTGTATCCCTTGAAAACCCGGCTTCGATGCGATACAGTTGCAGAATTGCCTCTTTGATTTGCTTATCTCGTTCCTCTTCAGCATCTCAATCGATCTTACTATTCTAAAGTACCCACTCAAGTGGATCCTTTGCCAGCAGCCTTGGCAATTCTTCTTGGATCATAGGCTCAAAAACGTCGATCATATGTACACCCTCAGTGTCATTGGGGTACTTCATTGCCTCCATGATGTTGAAGGTAACTCTATCTCCATCGAACTCGCACGTCAATGTGCCCTAATCGACATCAATCTTCGTATGTGCCGTCTTCATGAATGGTCTGCCCAAAAGTATACAGGCAGCCTTTGGATTGGTTTTGCCCATATCCAGCACATAGAAGTCTGCTGGGAAAATCGGACTCTCCACTTTGATTAAGACATCTTCAAGCACTCCCTCGGGGTAGACACTGGAACGGTCAGCCAATTGAATAATTGTCCTTGTATCCTTGAGCGGTCCTAATGTCAGCTCTTCAAAAATGCTTAGGGGCATAACATTGATCGATGCCCCTAAGTCCAACATAGCTCTCTCAACTCGAAGTCCTCCAATTTCACAGGGAATAAAGAACATCCCTGGGTCTCCACACTTTTCAGGCAACTTCTACTGCAATAATGCTGACACATTTTCATTCACAACCACTTGTGCCTCCTCTGTGAATCTCACTTTCTTTATACATAAGTCCTTCAGGAAACGGGCATATCGGGGCACCTGCCTGATTGCGTCCAGTAGGGGAACATTGATTTCCACTTTCTTGAAGATGTGCATTAGATCCCTATCCTCTGTTTTTTTTTTGTTTCGCTTCATCCTTCCTGGGAATGGTAAAGGCACCTCGATCTCTTTTGGAATATTACTCTTCAGGATGGGTTTGGGCACAACTGCTTCTGGTTCGTCATTTGCCCGCAACTCTGCTTCCTCCTTTATGGGCTCATCATCACTATGGGCATCATCCTCTGCAGTTTCTGGATACGGTGCAGGCAGTTGCCTTCCACTCTTCAGTGTTATTGCATTTACCCCAGCCTTTTTTGGTGGTTCTGTCTGTGAGGGCAGAATTCCTTTAGCTTTCTCCATCCTTGCGATTGCATCACTAATTTGGGATATTTGTCCTCCCAAATAGCTCAGTCCATTCCTTGTCTCCTTCTCGAAGGCTTCCGATTTCTTTTGTACCTCCACCGTTTCATTCACAATCTTGTGAACCATGTCTGATAAAGACGGTCCTGCTGCGGGCGCAGGATAGTATAGTACTGTCTGCCTCTGACTGTAGTTGGGGGCAAGGTGATTATGCCTCCTCCTTTGCCCTCCATCAATAGTGTTGACCGTTTCTTCCTTCTCTTTCACTTGTGGCCACTGGTCAGAATGGTGCCCCATCAATTCACATACCCCACAAATTCGCAAGGTATTAGCCGAAAACATGGTGATCATCTTCTCCATCTTGTTGCAGAGTTGTTCGATTCGGTCATCAGTTTCAGGTACAGAGATAGTTTTGCCTGCAGCGGCAACACTTGTTCTTTCATATGAATCGTCTCTGTTCTCCTCGGCCATTTCTCCAATAAGTATTAGAGCCTCAGCTGCCCTCTTGTTCAGGATAGATCCTCCACATGCTGCATTCAGTAAGGCTCGGTCCTCGCTTCTCAACCCCGAGACAAAATAGTTCACCAGGTCATGATCTGGAATCTGGTGATGTGGGCATTTCGAGAGCAATTGCTTGAAATGCTCCAGTAGTCGTAAAAGCTCTCGCGGGGACCCGCCTTTGCGGTTGAGATCTTCTTTCTCATGCTCTGCACTCTTGATGTGGGGAAGTACTTCTCCAGAAAATTTTGCTGGAGTTGACTCCAATTGGTTACACTCCTGGCAGGAATAGTGTATAACCATTCTCAAGCTCCGTCCTGCAAGGTAAAAGGAAAAGAAACCTGGCGAATGTATTCACCTGTCCCATTAGCTCGTCTGCGTTGTGTCTCACATGCCATCTCAAAATCTTGTAGATGTCGTTGTGGATCCTCCCCTGGATGGTCATCGAATTTGGGCAAAATCGAAATGAAGTTTGCCCTCAGCTCCCAGTTACCAATAGTTGTGGGCAAAACGATGCCCGTGGGACGCATGTTCATGGTTTGAGGGAAACTCAACTGCCTCAAAGTAAGGGTGTGCGGTGGTGGTCTTTGTTGTTCTTCTTCCTCGTGGTTTGATATCTGATCATCCTCCATCTCTTCTTCGGAATAGAGTGGATTGACGTTGCTTGTCTCAGCTTGTTCGTTGCTTACCTGACTTTCTCTACCTGAGGTCAAATCGTCACTGGATCCTTCAGTTTGATTTTCCTCCTGCAGCTTTTTCAAAAATGCCCTAGCTTGTGCCCTTCTTGCCCTCGCTGACCTCTCTATCTTCGGATCGTAGAGTAAATCTCCTGCGTGGTTAGAACGACGCATATACTAAGGTAAAATAGTAAATAGACAGAAAAGTGCGCTTACACTCCCCGGCTAAAATAGTAATCGATCTGGTGCTTAATTCCTCGAATTGGTGGCAGACTACTCGGAATCTCCTCAGGAAACATGTCCTTGAACTCCTCCATCAACGGCTACAAAACAGAAGAAACAACAACATCAGGAGTATCATAAACCTTAAAATTAACTAGAATAATAGGCTGGCACACCGTCGTTTTAGTGTGCAAAATACACTTGCGAGCAAATAGTCCACAAATGCTTAATCTACCCTCAACGGCTAGTACAGCTGGTGAAGATGGATGTCGATCCCACGAGGAGTGTTTATAACCTTCTGTCTTTTCTTAGTTTTGGTTTGGGTCTTCAGTGTCACTCTAAAAACCTTGCTAATAAACTTAAACTAACTAAATGCTGAAAAGGAAATCACAAGAGAAAATATCAATAATAAAAGTGTTCAAGTCAAAGCATCAAGTCATTCGGTAGGTATGCGCAATCCCAGGTAAAACACATGTAATTACCGCTACTACCCGTTGTGCCCACACTAGCAGAAAGATCAAAAATCGAATCCCTATAGCCAAATATGGGTAATTGTCACTTTTAGGGTTAACCGGTTATAGAAAATGGATACAATCGGCCACTCTCCAATCACTTCTTACATTATATCGTCTAGATGATACGATCGGCACCTAAGGACCTAACTATACAGGAACCTAAGGAGAGAATCACACAAAGGTTTTGCAAGCATAGCAGCTTTAAGGGCAAAAGCGACCCGATTCTAGTAGGTTTGACATGGTCTTGTACCTGCATATACTACTCAATCTTAACTACCAAGGCTGTCACCCCCAGACTTGTTACTATGCGGGTATCGAGGCATGGGTCACCTATACACTCCCACGTAACTAACACTAGTACCAGTTAATCAGAAATGCGCTCTTTCATCTCCAACCACCCTTTACCTATGTCTAAGTGAGAAATAAGTTAAGATTGTGAACCCTTAAGGCGTTAAAGTCCGATTACCTCATGCACATATTCTACCCTTAGACCATCACTTTGACTTGAACAATGGATACTTAGCCACTAAACATAGAAACGAAAGTAAAAGAAATGATAAAAGACATCTTACTTGGAAAGAAAATAACTCGATTAACTTCTGGGCCCAACCCCAGTTTTGCAAACAAAACAACTGAACTACCTGTATGCGGGCAAACCGCCAGCTTCAGGCAGACAGAATATCCAAAAAATAAACTAAGTACGAAAACAGTAAATTGTATCTTGAGGTGCAAAAGACGAGTGTCAAAAACGTCGCCCCCCAATATGAAAACAGATAAAAGTATTTATAGCAACTGAATTAAGGCTTCAAGCAGCCCAGATTTCACCCACGCAGGGGTTCTTGCACTCCTCCACTTCCTCATATTCATGCTCCATGTTCTTCCTTGATTTTAGGAGTGGTAGCAACAAACCCTGGCACCTCCAGTAGTTTTCTGATGTCCCCACTTCCTTCCCAACGTGTTTGGACCTCCCCAAGACTCGGAACTGACCGCCACATCACCTCCACGTGTATATAGGAGCTGTCCTGCGATTCTGTTGCGTAATTCTCGTAACAACTTTGACTGGGTCCTCGGCAGGCAAATTAGTCCTTTGTGCCCTCAGCATAAATAGCACTTGTCTGTACTTGTTGTGGTGGTTTTGTGCCCTCATCCTCCTGCAATTAGCTTTACCCCCAAAACTAGACTAGACTCTATACTAAACACTTATAAAGGGTGTAAAAAGATAAAGGAAAAAGCACGAATTTTAGTCTTCATCATAGGCTTACCGGCTTTAATTGCTTTTTGAACTCCCTTTGCACTAATAAACAAATTCCGGTGTATAGGATCAGAATTATCGGTACTGGAGGGCGACGAGGTGGCCAAATAGGCAGCCTTGGTGGCCCACTCGGAAGCTGATGCCGTCCCCTTGGAGTTCTTGGGGTCGACCGTCTATTGGCCAGCTAGAACCAGGAACTTGCTCTCGGTCCATTTCTCCTTCTCCTTCTTCTCATTAAACTTCTCCTGCATTCTCCTTTGATCTTCATTGACATCCTTGGGTATCAATGGCCATAATCGGGTGGTGTGTCCATCTCGAGTCACCGTATACGTGTTGGTAAACCCATCATGAATAGCTTTCCTGTCAAATTGCCATGGATGACCAAGAAGAATATGCGACGCCTCCATAGGGATGACATCACAAAGTACAGTATCAACAAATCGACCAATAGAGAATGTAACACTTACCTGATATCCAACACGGATTTCTCCTCAGTTAGTCAGCCACTGCAAACGGTACAGCTTGGGGTGCTTTTGTGGAATCAGGTTCAACTTCCCCACTGCGTACTGGCTGATCGCGTTCACGACGCTGCCACTGTCAATGATGAGCAAGCATGTCTTATCTTAGATTTCACAGCGCACATAGAAGATGTTATCACGCTGGTCATTCTGATCCTCCTCTCGAATCAGGCTCAGTGCTCGAATCACAACAAGACTGACATGGCTTGCTTCTATTTCTCATCTTCAATCTCATCAAGAAGTGGACAGTCAAGGGGCTGTTTAGTGCCTCATTCCACTTCTGCTTTATCGAGCTCCTTCTTACATGCTGACTCCAGCTCATTCTGCTCGATAAGGAAAAGAACTCGGCGGTTCAGACACTGGTCTTGGAAGTGTCTCCATCCTCCGCACTTGTGACATTGAACATCACGTGCTCTCTCTGGAGTATTACTCAAAGATTGACCGGGTTGCACTGTTCAATTTGGATTGTCTCTTTTCGGTGCAGGTGAATTGTACTTAGGTCTGCAACTCGGCCGAGGTGCAGACTGCTCAAAATGACGAGCGAGCTATGACGCCTGGCCTTGAGGATGTATGTGGGCTGTCCTAGGTATGGAAGACTCATCTTGACCCCACTATGTCCGTACAGGCGTCGACTGTGATGGTCTCCTACGGCCATCTCTGAGCTGTTGTTCTACAATTGAGGCATAGTGGACCATGGCCTCAATAATGGTGAAGCCCCTCAACTCGACTTCACAGGTGATGTCTGGGTTCATTCCCTCAATGTATCGGTTGATTGTAGCAACCAACGTCTCTTCTTTCCCAACTCGATTGAGGGCTGTCTCGAGTTTCTTGTGGTACTCCTCTATGAAACGTGTACCCTGCTTTATTCGGTTCAGTCTCTTCTTAAGGTCACGCTCATAATGTACCGGAATGAAGCGTCTCCTCATGACGTCCTTCATCTCATGCCATGAATCAATAAGCGAGTAGCATTCTCGGCATCGCCGGTTCTGCTGGAACTCCCACCAGGTGACTGCATATCCTCTAAACTCTAACGATGCTAACTAGACCTTCTTCTGCTCAGGAAAATCATAGCAGTCGAAAATCTTGTCAACCTTTCTCTCTCAGTCGAGATAGAGGTCTGGATCATGTAGTCTCTCGAACATTGGGATGCTTATCCTGATATTATTCAACAAGTTGTCAGGATCCGCACGTTGGGCTGCATATCTGTAAGGCTGACGTGGTCGGTCATGTCTCTAAAATAGATCATACTCGGCCTCTGATTCCTCTGTAAAGTCACCATAATCTTCTTCAGTTTCACAATCATAGGGATCGTTAAACTGCACTTGAGGTTGGCGACGTTGAGCTTGATGTGCTCTAGCATTCGCTCTGGCTGGCTCGGCTATATGTATTTCAGGTTGACGAGCTGCTTTAGGCTGATGAGCTGTTGCTGGCTGTCGAGCTGCTCCTTCTGACTGGACGGGTAGGCCTTGAACTAGTGGTGGTACAAGAATTTGAGCAGTAAGAAGTTCGAGCCGTGACATCATTTTGGCCAACGAACTATCTAGCTTATGCTCCAGTTCTTGATTATGGTACTAGGCATCCCACGGCTGTGGCATCGATGAAGCCGCGTCAGTAGGAGTACTAGGCAATGCGGGTGCCTTATCATTCGACTTATATCCCTCTCTGGATTCTATTTGTACCTGCAAAACAAATAAAACAAAAGAAAAGGACCTCACTTTTTTTACTCTCGTGTATATCACTCAATTTCTAGACCAGTCTCTATGCTTCGAATCCTCGGTAGAATTGATGCTAGCTCATCCAACTCTAGTTAAGGGCTCGAACTGGACTTCCAAAGTACCACGGGGTATTCAAAACACCACGAAGTAGGCTGCAATGTGGTCAGTTTCGACTGTATGGGTGGAAAAGCAAAGAAATTTGAAGAAACGGAAAAACTGGAAATTATTCACCAGGCAGTTTCACCTTGAAGATGATGGAATTTGATCAAAAGTACACATAGGTCACGGAAAAGCAATGAGTTTTGTTCGGCACGTTGTTTCACTTCTGGAATGGTATTATGGAGAAAAATCAGAGTTCGGGAACAAAATTGATGGGGAAAAGATGGAAAACCGGAACTAGGAAGGAAATTAGATGGTGGGATCGGCTAGAGGTAGGGACATATATATGGTGGATTGATTTGGTGCGGATAATGTGGCTGGAAATTTGGGATGGAAGGTGGATGAATATTGTACCAAAACAAGAGCAAAAATCCAACAAGGAAACAAAATCAATACCAACTAGGAAACTAACCAAAACCGATCCTAATGCAACTAGAAAGTGTAGAAAACGTCCCCTCCCCCTACAAACACAATAAGAATCGAAAATTTGACTCCCCAACAATGCAATGTCACATCCCCAATCGCTATACGACGAAGAACGGCAAATCACGACTCAACACAAAAAATAAAAACAATTGCTACCCAAACTAAATGATGCTCAACAAGACCAAACAAGAAACTCAAGAATTATCAAGAAACAATGCTAGATTAAATGGTAACACAATAGGGCTTGAAAAATTCAATTTTTTTATATCGATTTCTTCTTCTTTTTTTTGTACGATTTTTTTTCTCCTTTTTTTAAACAATGATCGAATCTCCTTTTTCCCCTACTGTGTCACATGAATTTGGATTGAACCATGACCAACCGAAGTTGAAATGGCTCTGATACCAAATTTATGATACGACCAAACAATGCGGAAGCTATGGAAATAACACACGTCAACTACAATATTGATTCAACCCAAATAACCACTGGAATTAAAGGAATAATATGCTAAACAATCTGACCTAAATAAGCAAATTAACCGCATTAATCAAACAACCCAAAACAAACCCAAAATTATCGATAGAACCCTAGAAAAGACTCGAACAGAAACTGATGCTAGACAACTCAGATTAAGTTCAAATTTTAATACGAGGTACAATATGAAGTCATGAAAAACATATCCAAAATTCAGCAAAAACGCACAAGTGGTTTTCAATTTGTCTCAGAGGTCAATTTTCTGACTTTTGGGCTTAATTAGGGCTTGAACGGCTTATATAAATTATTTCTGGATTTGGATGACTTTATGGAGAAAATTGGTGATGCTAGGATGATTATAGATGAGTGTAGAGTATGTGTGGAGGCATGGCGGTGGCTGGAACGAAGTGGAACGATGGAAAATGAAAGATTGAAGTGAATCTTACCCGAAACGAATCCCGGATCGACGAGAATCCGAAACGCGCCTATGGAGCAATTTTTGTGGCTATCTAACCCGTACACTACTGGATGCATGAATGAGATAAAAGATTTCAAGTTTGAATTCGCCAATAATCAAACTCTACCTAAGAACCAATTTGATGTGTGAGACAAGAAAATATCATAAAAGCTGTTTTCATCCATTCAAGTCTGAGAAAAATAATACGTTCATACAGCTTAAGTAATTAACCTAAGGAAATGAAAATCACAAGTTAATGGGCTTGGATTTTCAAAAATAAAATAAATAACTAAAGGCCCAATTTTCCTAACAATAATTTGGGCTTCTAATTAAATTAAAATACTGGGTCCAATTAAAATAAAACAACCAAATTAAAAATATGGACACACGTCCACATGCATGGCCACCACTTCAATCACACTTCTCGATGCTTGTAAAAGTCACCAACTTGTATTGTCTAAAATCAGCTCCATCTTCCAACTTCTTTTGAACATAGCACTGGAAGTAACCTTGCAGTTTCTTGGCTCTTAATCTTGTCACTGGACCTCTCAGCTGCAACTCCGGGTTCAAATCCTCAGTGCTTGTCTCGATCTCATCAGCACCTCATCTTCAATTGATCCTCGTTCAAACCTTGTAAAGAAAAGGTTTGAACCACAGCATAGAACTCCCGGATGAAGTTCAAGGCATCTTCTGCAGGCATCCTATAAAAGGATGGCAATTGGTTGAAGTGGATGCTCTTCAACTCGTAATTTCTTGCGGCTTCTCCAAGAAAAATACAAGAACTTGAGGCCCCTATCACGGGACTAGCAAAATCCCTCATGTTCCTTGCCAAATTTGCAATGTTCTCATTGTTGATGTGGTTGGCTTCCATCTCCAAAAGTTGAGGGTCGTCACTTGAAGAGTAGACTTCTCTCAAAATTTGTTCTTCCCAATTGGGCACTTCAATCCTTCTCGGTCTATGAATGTTGGTAAACATAGGGGCTAGTCTCCTATTACGACTTCGTCGACCTTGCATACACACAAACACAAAAAGAAGATCACATGCAACTATGGAAAAAGTAGAAAAGTTAAAACAAAAACACAAGAAAATATACAGAAATACAAAACAAACACAAAAAACACAAATACGAAAGCCAATACAAAACAATTATAACACAAAAACATAACACGCCTAAAGATTTCCCTGACAACGGCACCAGTTGATTGAATGTTCCGATTTGTCCTACGCAACTACTTCGATCCGGACCCGCAAGAGGACGGGGTCGATTGTATGGCGGAGAGCTAACTCGGGTCGTGTCTCTCGAGGAAAGCTTCGTATGGATGATTACCTTTATATGCTATCATTTCTTACAAACACATGAATTTAAATACAACCTAAACACTCTAAACATGGATTAGGGAGTTTTGACTAAACTACCAAATTAAAGCAAATAAAACTAACTAGTAACACCACAACAACAAAGACGAGGGAAAAGATTATGATAAGAGCATTAGGGTGTAGATTCTCTCATTGGTTCTCTCCTAGCTTGTTTTGATTATGATAATCCTAAACGTACAATAGAGCCCTTCAAGAAGCTTAACTTTATTTACTGTCACCGTCAATCCCTTAAATCCCCATCGGCTATATTATACACACAAGATTAACACTTAGGCATATGTACCCAGTCCATCTAAGGTTTACTATTAGGCTTATGTACCTAGTCTACCTAATGTTGAAGGAGCCTAAGTCTGGCTCTAGAATATCCTCTCGGTCTCTTCTAGAGCTTAGCAATGTTATGTAGTGGCCAAGTACTCAACATAAACAAGTAGAACTCCAACAACACGCAACTAACCTTCACAAGCATAGATTGAAACCAAATCGATTATCTACCCCCTAATGAAAAAATTAGCCCATTATGCTCAAAACAACAATAGAATCATGAAAGTTCTTCATTTCATAAATAAAAAGATAAATAAAATACAAACTTATACAATGTTTGTTGTCTCGAGAGTTTTGGGATAATCCCCACAAATGAGCTAAAGCTAGAGGAAAGAATTACCAAAGTGGAGCTCCTCGATGAAGCTTAGCTTCCGCGGATAGCTTGAAGTTAGATTCCCCTTCTCGTGCCTTCATCAAAGTGAAGCTCCTTCCGCAAGCCTAGCTTCCACAGACAGCTTGGAGTTGGATCCCCTTTCTTGTGCCTTCCTCCTTAAGCTTCAGCCCACTGCCTCTTCTCCTCCTTTTTTCTCCCTCTCTGGAACGGTGGTGCTGGAGGTGAAGTTGATGAAGAATGGTGTATGGTGTATGAATGAATCATGAATGGATCGGTGGTGATAGATATATGAAATGGGGAGATTTTCCAAAGATATGTTTGGGAGTTGAGGGACAAGTTTAAGATGGTAGTAATTATGAGAATTAAATCCCAAACTCCTCCTAAAAGTCCACTCCTATGCTACTTTTCCCAGCTGGCCATGTCGTGTAAAATGAGGGATTAAAGGCCCGGTTAAAGGCTGGCACTGATGGGGAGGAGAGTTGTACTGATCGGCATGAAAAAAAACTGATCTGAAAGCTGAACTGGTCACCCCGCGCGCCGGCAGTGTGCCGCGCGCCCGCGGGGCTGGGGTGCTGCGCACCGGCAGAGCCTTGCGCGCGTGCGGGGGTTGTTTGGCCGAGAGGTGCCGAGCGTGGCCATGGGGACGAGGGCCGTGCGTGCGCACAGGGAGCCAAAGGTTGCACGCATGCGCGGTGTCTCCGCGCTCGCGGGGTTTGCGCGTCTCCGGCAGCTTCCACTGTTTTGCTTCGTTCTCGCTCGTTTCTTGGCCGATTGACCCGATTCCACTTGCTACACGCTCCTTATTCGATTATCTATCTTCTCATTGTCTTGAATCCCTCAAGTTTGCAGTCATTTATCCTCTATTTTCTCAAGATATTGTGCAAATATGACATAACTCACCAAAAGATCAAAAGTGAAGATAACAACATCAAAACAACACAAAAATAAGGAAACACATGCACTAAAGACATACAATTCAAATAAGAAAAACATCACAAATAGACACTAAACACTGACAAGTTTGAAGTACCAAACTGCCATCAGTCTACAGTTGTGAACAGAAGAAAATACCAATTCAAGGCACCAGCTCAGAAGTGCCAACTGATCAACACAGATCAGATTTCCAGCTTAAGAAGAATACCAGCTGAAGAATGTACCAGTCCAAGGTATGAGCTGAAAGATACGCCAGCTCAAGAAAGCACCAGCTGAAGAGTGAAGTTCTAGTTGAAGAATGTACCAGTTCAGAGGATACCAGCTAAAGACGCATCAGTTCAGAATACCAGCTGAAGAAGCGCCAGCTCAACATCTAAAACTGAAGACCAGTTCAAGGAAGTTCGAGCTGAAGGGACATTAGTCCAAAACACCAGCTGAAGAAACACTGGTTCAAAACTGCCAGCTGAAGTGAATCAAACTGGAACTCAGAAAGCATCAAGCCAGAGTCCAGAACTGCCAGCTGAGGATGATCGAAACTGGAGCTTGCAAAACTACCAAGATGTGCAGAACTGACAGTTGAGGAAATGTTCAGAACTTAAGATTTCCAATTGCCAGCTGAAGCCCAGAACTGAAGATCAAGACAGAAGCCGTAACTGAAATTCAAATTTCAGAAATGCAAACATGAAGATCTTGAAGTAAATGAAACCAAGATCCTGAAGCAAAAGTATGTCAGAATAATAAAGGCTACTCAACGACTCTTTAAATGAAAAGCCTCTCAACGGATTTATCATTTATGATCATCTATTGATCCGCAACGGTCACTAGCCACTCAACTATAAAAGATGAGTGACTCAAAATATGACTAAGACTCTTTGCTAAAAGACATTTGCAAAAGAGACTTTCTGCGAAGACGTTCGCCAAAGCTCTAAAGCCTCAAGCTCAAATTCATCCAAAGCAAAAGTCCCAACTGAACAGAAGGAGCAAAACTGCTCATCAAGCTAGATGTTGAAGAATTCCAGCCAGAGCCAATCTCTTAGTTCTGTTCTACACCGATCAACTACACAGCTCAAGCTAAAGACGCGCAAAGGAGCACATCAGTTGATACCAGTTTCAAGACTGTATTCTTAAAGATCGAAAGAGATCTAAAACTTTGAAAAGACGGCCAATATCACCTTATCTCTCCAGCGAGAAGTTGGGGATCGCAAGTGTGAGACTGTCGACCCTACCGGCTGAGGAGGCTGCTTTCATTGGATTGTCGCTTCCGGGACAACACCAATTGGAAGGAATCCATGACTTGTAAAGTCACCGACAACTAGGTCCAATAGTTTGTCTTCACTGTGTAACTGTAATAAAGAAACTTTACACTTGCATAGTGAACTCTTTCTTCTGAGGAAGGAAGAGATGACGTAGAAGTTGAGCTTCGAACCTCTATAAATTGTCTGTGTGCTCAGTTTACTGTTTTCAGTTGCATATCTTAACTGCATACCTTAAGCATACACACTGCACTCCGAGCTAGCTGATCATCTAAACTGATCACAAAAGTGCACGGATAACTCAGCGAGTAAAAGGGCCCTATCTATTCCGCAAATATTGTTAAGAATTGGATCAGTTTACTCATCCCCCTCTAAACTGATTCTGACTCACCCCAGGACCAATACCACCACACCATGCTTGGCTTCTCTTATACACCTCTTCAAAATATAACACTCTGGAAGTTTTTTACGTCCATCACATTATACACTTTCACAGCATGAAAACATAATAATCTAATCATCTCGAATTTTTGACAAGTACATGAAATCTTTTTAGTAATCAGATCAAATGTGACCCTCCATTCTCTATCTTCATCGACTAGGCCAACATCATATTCACATAAAGATTGAGTTTCATTTTTTTACTTTATGTACACAGCTGCAAACAAAACAAACTCCTTTTGAAATAGATAAAAGACAGTTAGAGTATAAATCTCAGAAAGTTATCGTAACATAGGAGAGCTCTCTAGCCTTAATCTTGACAATTTTTGGCATGCATCAAATTAATGCTTCAACTCGTTGTACCATTTCTACACCAAAACCCACTCAAAATGATTAAAAAATTGTGTGATATCTAAATCAGGCTGAATACAATTCTCAATTCTTGATATCAGAATTCACACTCTTACTGATTTGTGTGCTTTTTATGCCAAGCGTGAATGCGTTCTTTATGTAACAAATTGCCCATTTCTCCTTTAAATTATAAATATGTTTCAACCATGCATTTTTCTGAATATTGTACTGTGTTAATAAGACATTCTATGCCTCCTCAAATTGTGTCTCATCTTCAAAAACCACATATACACTTCATAAAGTCAATAAAAAAATGACCCTTCCTTCATCAAGTTTCCCAAGTGTTTAATGCCATTTTGTATTAAATGCCATGTGCACAATCCATGGAATGTATCAAGCATCACCTCGTGCAGAGCTTTTATCTGAGCTTGACCTTGGTAAGTGAATACAGTAAGAGGCATTTTTTGTTTGTGGGCCTCTAAAAAGGTTTCAAATAACCATTTGAATGAAGCTGCAGCCTCATCATACATAAGTGATGCACCAAAAATCACTGCTACTCTATGATAATTGAAACCAGAGAAAACAGCAAGTGGTCTATGAACACGATTTGTACAATATATTGTATCTAGTGATACAACATCACCAAAGTTCTCATAGTCAATTAACATTTTTGCATCAGCCCAAAAAACATTACTTATTTGTTCTTCCATATCCATTTGATTAGCATGATAAAAGGACGGATTCTTAGATAATTGTTGTTGAAAGTACTGCATAAGACACTCGACTTCCCAATATACCATGTTTCTTTATCTCTTAGACCGAAGATAATTTCTAGCATCTAACATAGTGTAACCAAGGCCATCTCTACCCCACTTGTCTAGTCATTAAATCATAAGTTGATTTCTGTCTAAGATCAACATTCTTTGCCAAATCAATCTCAAGCACTTGAACTTCTGTAATTTTACGTTAGGAAGGCAACAAATGGATATATTGTCTCTAAAAGATGGAGATGGCGATTATGTGCATCAATAAATTCATTAACTTTATATTTACCATCCACATAATTGATTCATAACCGTACTTTACAATTTCTTCAAGTCTTAAGTCGAGGATTTTGTGTTAGAGAATCCCTTTTGTCTATTTTGCGAACACCCTCCTTGCAATAAACATATTTATATGACGTTATAATGCCTGTTTTCTTGTTCTTGTTACTATAATGCCTCATAACTCCAAATCCTGATTTCCCTCCATATTCAATCCATATTCAACAAATAGAAAATCAAAAAATAAGAAGAATAAAACTAAAGAAGTTGTGGTCCATATTAAGAAATTAAGGGAGGGGAATTAGATTGACACTTTTTTTGCGGCATTAATTAGTTAAGTCCCATTTCATCTCATTTATGCTAAATATTGTCGTATTGTGGCATAGCAAACACTACAAGAAAACATCAATATAGCGATGAAAATGGTGACGGAACATATTCGGTCAACACGGGCAATGGAATTAGTGACGGAACTGCGACGAATTAAATTAGTGACGGAAATGGAAACGGATTTTTCTGTCACTAACTTAAAGACGGAATAATACGTCGTTACACGTCATATTTTAATTTTAGAATTTTTTTTTAAATTTAACAACTAAAATAGCGACGGACTTTTTCGTCTTTAAGTTAGTGACGAAAAAATTCATCGTTAAACATTTTTTTTATTTTTTTAAGTTAGCGACGGAATTAGCTATGGAGTTTTCCATCACTAAAATTAAATTTGATTTTTTAATTTTTTTATTTTTTTAAAAAAATTTTAATTTTTTTATTATTGAATTACTACTAAATACGAATTTGAAATTAATCCTTTTAATATTTTAATTTATTTTATTCTTTATATTTTTTATTTTTTAATATTTTATATTATTTTTAAATTTTTTTTTTTTAATTTTTTAACTTT
Organism: Perilla frutescens; assembly: GCA_026008535.1. Taxonomy (NCBI): domain Eukaryota; kingdom Viridiplantae; phylum Streptophyta; class Magnoliopsida; order Lamiales; family Lamiaceae; genus Perilla; species Perilla frutescens. Next base: position 41,603,027 of record BRKX01000012.1, read on the forward strand.
TATTTTTTTTATTTTTCAATTACAACTAATTACAAATTTGAAATTAATATTTTTAATATTTTATCTTATATTTTAAGATTTTTTATGTTTTATATTATTTTTATTTTTATTTTAAATTTATAAATTTTTTATTTTAATATGTTAATTTATAATACTATAATATTCTAAAAAAACATAATTATATTAAGTCATTTATTTAATACTTTTAATTTTAATTTTGTATATATTATAAATATATAATATTTGAGAAAATTAATTTTCTCAAATATTTTAATTTTCAATTTTTTTAATTTTCTTTAATTTTTAATATTTTATATTATTTTTAATATTTTTTATTTTCAATTACTGATTAATTAAGAATTTAAAAAAAAATTAATATATTATTTATTTTATTTTTTTATTTATTTTATTTTATATTTTTTTTATTTTTTATAATATTTCATATTATTTTTTATATTTTATTTTTTGAATTTATTTTATTTATTTTAAATTATAATAGATATTTAAATAAATAAAGAATATTATAATTAATTAATTTAGAAATTAAAATTCAATCAAAATAGATTTCGTGTGTGTGTGTGTGTGTGTGTGTGTGTGTGTGTGTGTGTATACACATATATTATTTCTAAATTATAACATAAACACTTACTATCCCACATTGTTTCAGGGGCATCCCAGAGGGCCTGGGTTCGAATCCCGCGTAGGCGGAATTTCGCTGAATTAATTCAGTCCCGCTAGGCTGGCCGCGGCTCGATCTTGGCCGCACCCTAGGCCAGCCCTGGCTTGGCTACGCGGTTCAAACTCGTACTCGGCCTTTTTTTCCACGACGAAATTCCGTCGCTAAATTATATTTTTTTATGTTTTTATTTTCTCACGACAAATATCACACGACAATTTATGGCAACAGAATATATTCTGTCGTCAAGTCCGTCGCCAAAATATTTCGTCGCCTTCTTTTTTTAGTGACAAAAATTAGGAGATGGACAATTTCCGTCACCCGTAGTATTGGTGACGGAAAATGGGTATGGGACGATGGAAATTTCTGTCGCTATTCCGTGATTTTCTTATAGTGAAATTGTACTGTGATATTGGTACAGTAGAGGATTGCAGTCCCAAACTCTCATCCCTCATCGTCATCTGTAACTAAAAATAAAAAACACTAAAATACAACAAGATAAATAAGAAAATTATATTAAATAAGTAATGGTGCGTAGTTCTTGTAACAAGAACTAGTCCCAATTTGATCAAATTCACACAAACACACAAATATATCATATGTGTATAAACAGATGTGAACTTACATAATTGGATAAAATAAGGGTGAAGTAAGGACCAATTAGTTTTATGTTTTCTAGGGAAGGCCCACCAAAATTAATGGACTATGATTCTTCATATTTGTATAAATTAATTTTTGGAAACTTTTTTCTTCATATATTATCGTGTTCAACTTTAAATACAATAAAAGTATACGTTATTTTTTTAAGAACAAGTAAATGTCATTCAATTGGTTTATGTGTGTGTGTGTGTTGCCCTTGTTTTTTATCTTACATTGTAGTAATCCCAAAAATATTTTTATGGCTCATGATTCTGATTAATTTATATTTGAATATATATATATATATATATTAAATCCCATCCTATAATTAATGTATATACTTTTTTCATAGAATTTTCACGCCTAACTAAAATATTTTGCTTAGGAATGATAGTAAATCCTCCACAGTCTCATAGATCTGTTGATTCTAACTAAACAAAACAATCTATCAACGTAACAACAACAAGAGTAGAAGATCAAAATAAAAACTTGAAATAAATAAAAGATCGAAATAATAAGAATAAGTTTATAGAAACCCAAGACCTGTGGAGATCACAGTTTCCATAAACAAAATTCGTCTGGTATGAACGTTTAATTCCTGAGATACAACGTATAGACCAGAACTTTCTCCGGTGAATTGAACTGAACACTATGCTCGAACTTGATCAAAGAGAGCTAGAACTTAAAAAACTAGAATTTGAACTAGAGAGAATAAGAAACTAGAGAGAAAAGATGGAGAATATTTTGGTATGCCTTACAAATGAAGTTGAGGACACCTTTTATAGCCTTCAAAGTGAGACCTCACATGATCAGCATTAAATCCATGGTGTAACCTTCAAAAGTGAAAGGTTGCAATTAGTGCAAATCTTTGAGCTCTAGGGTTTAGAAAATTCTAGATAAAATTTTTCTCACATTTCTATATTTTCCAATAGTCCCCCACAAGAGGAAATTTGACAACGATTTGATCAAGCTTAGCAGTTGAATCCAGTACAGGATATGTAGGTGTAACCCTTAGAACCTTCCCTTATAAAATATATCGACTTTACTGGCTCTCAGCAGACGCGATGTCTTTGAACTGGTCTGTCGTTTGTGTAAATGCTAACATACCTTACACATGATTCTCCCTAATATATTTCAGTTCTCATTGGTATGTTCATTCATGTCCTTGAACATATACGTCTGGTTCTGTAAGAGGGTTTAAGAATTGAGCCTCACACAATTCTCTTCGAAGCAGCCCCACTTCTCTCTTACCTAGGTGATTCTTTTAAATAGCCTATAATATCTCACTCGGCTCAACGATGCGTAAGAATCATTAAAAGCCAAATGCTTATCCTTATACATTCGGGTATCACTTAACAAGGGATAACTACGCTCCACAGTGATCATACAAGGCTTTTTACAATTAAGTTATCCCATTTAACCTAGATCTTGGGATCTCTAGTCAACTAGGTTGAGTTTTCATTGTATCAACTCTTTTTTAGAGGTTTTAGACCCATTCCTCTGGTCGATTTTGCAACTAACTCCTTGTTTAACTCTTTAGTTAACAGATCCACCAAGTTATCTTTTGACTTCACATAGTCAATAGATATTACACCAGTTGAGAGTAGTTTTCTAATGGTATTGTGTCTTCGACGTATATGTCTAGACTTACCATTATACATATGGCTCTGTGTCCTGCCAATCGCAGATTGACTATCACAATGTAGACAAATTGCAGGTACGACTTCGACCAACTTGGAATATTTTCTCATTGCTGCACCTCCCAAAGTGAATACATATCCACTTGTGGACTTAGAGTCCTTCATATCATATATCTAGTTAGCATCACAATAGTCTTCAACAATAGCTGGATGTGTCCCGAACTGTAGTTCATAATCACGGTTGTATCTCAAGTATTTAAGTAGCCTCACTATACATTTCCAGCGTGCATCAACAAGATTACTAGTATATCTACTTAATTTGCTTACTACAGGGGCAATGTCTGGATGTGTATAACTCATTAAGTACATCAGACTTCCTATGACCCTCGAAGATTCCACTTGAGAAATATTTTCACCTTTATTTTTCGATAGATGTTGACTAGTATCTATCAGTGTTCTAGCAATACTAGAGTCATTCTTGTTAAATTTTTCAAGAATTTTGTACACATAATGTGACTGACTTAGCGCAATCCTTTGTGATGTTTGAAGAATTTTCATTACAAGTATCACATCAACTAGACCCATGTCTTTCATGTCAAATCTTGAATTCAACATATCTTTTATGTCGTTTAATCATTTTATTATTGCTTCCAATGATAAGCATGTCATCTACATAAATACACAAGATTAGAAATCCATTTTTTGTGTCTTTAACGTAGACGCATTTGTCACACTGATTGAATTTTAAATCCACATTCCATCATGGCATCATCAAATTTCTCATCCTATTGCTTTGGTGCTGGCTTTAAGCCATATAAATACTTCACCAATTTTCACACCTTATTCTCTTGCCCAGCAGCAAATAATTATTTCGATTGCTCTATATAAATTTCATCATCTAAACCTCCATTTAGAAAAGATGTTTTTACATCCATTTGTTATATTTCAAGATTTCTCAAAATTGCAAAAGCAATAACCATCCTAATGGATGTTATTCCCGTTACTGAAAATATGTGTCAAAGTAGTCAAGACTTTTTTTCTATATGTAATCTTTAATTACAAGTCTAGCTTTGTACTTATCAACAGTTCCATCAACTTTAATTTTCCTTTTGAAAATACACTTATAGCCTAATGGTTTACTTCCTGGAGGAAGATCTACTAGCTCCCAAGTGTGATTTTATAAAATGGAATCAATTTCACTTTGAATTACCTCTTTTCATAGTGGACCATCCATAGAATTCATTGCTTCGGAAAAGCTTTGAGGTTCACTTTCAACCATATAGGTTAAAAAGTCTGGATCATAGGATTTTTCAATCCTAGCTCTTTTACTTCTCCGAGGTTCTACCACCTCCTCTTCATGTTGATCTTCTTCCACTGCTTCCATAGTCCATTTAATGAAAGTAGATTCTATTTCAGTCTTTCGTGGAAACACATGTTCAAAGAATAAAGCATTTCTCAATTCAATTATCGTATTCTTGTGTCAATTTTAGACCCATGCACAAGAAAATTATAAGCACTACTGTTATGTGCATAACCAATAAATATACAATCAACAGTTTTTGGTCCAATTTTCACCTTTTTTTGGTGTAGGTATTGCTACCTTGGCAAGACACCTGTGCACTCACAAGTATTTATAGAATGGTGGTCTTCTATGCCACAACTCATATGGGCTTTTGTCTAACCTATTGCGGGACACCTTATTTAAAAGGTAGTTGGCTGTCAAGACAACTCCCACGACATATTTTGAGGTAATCCATAACTTAATAGCAACACATTCATCATTTCTTTCAATGTTCTATTTTTTCGTTCTGCGGTGTCATTTTGTTGCTGCGAATATGGTGCAGTGGTCTCGTGCCTTATTCTGTTTTCAGCACAGAAATTAGTAAAAGGTGACGCATACTCATCTTCTCTGTCACTTCATAACACCTTAATGTTTTTACTTAGTTGATTCTCAACTTCAGTTTTATAGTAAACAAATTTCTCTATTGTTTCATCTTTACTTTTGAGAAAATACTGAGCAGAATTTAGTGTCATTATCTACAAAAGTAATGAAATACTTATTTTCACCTCGTGTGGGAACTGCCTTTAAATCACACACATCTGTGTAAATTAATTCAAATGGTTCACTATTTCTTTTGATAGTTTGGAAGAACAACCGAGTTAACTTAGCTTCAACACAAGTTTCACACTTATGTGTTGAGTCAATATAGAGTACATATATGACTTTCATACTTATTAACTTGCACAGGGTATTAAAGTTGACATGTCCTAGTGTATCATGCCACATTATGGAAGACTGAAGTATATAAATAGAAGAGTTCATTTTATTATTCATAGCTGACTTAACAGTCATTACATTAAGCTTAAAAAGCCCGTTACATTAATAACCATTTTCGACAAACACTTCATTCTTGATCAAAATGACCTTATCAGACTAAAAGACAATGCTAAAGTCATGCTTGCTTAATAATGAACCAAACACAAGATTCTTACAAATCTCTGGTATATACAACACATTGTTGAGAGTCAGTTCTTTCCTTGAAGCCATCTTCAGAACTACATTTCCAAGGCCTTTCAAATGGGATGTAGCGGAGTTCCCCATGAAGAGTTTCTTGCTATCCACTTGTTCATCAAGGGCACTGAACAGGTCCTTATTTGAACACACATATCGGATCGCACCCATATCAACCCACCATTCATGTGGGTTTGAACCAACCAGGTTCATCTCGGAGATCACTACAACCAGGTACATCTCTTCAACATCCATGGAGAGATTTTCCACCATGTATGCTTCTTGGCTCATCTTTGGCTTTGTACAGTCAAAAGATCTGTGACCATGCTTGTCACAGTTGAAGCATTTCATATTGAACTTCTTCTTGAAGTTCTCTTTCTTTGGTCCTAACACTTTTTTCCCTGCAAGATTAGGCTTCTTGTTAGAGTTCCGTCTTGAGCTCTTACCATGCTCAACCACATTTACCTTAGCCACTTAACGGGTAACCCGCCTTTTGTCATAGCTCTTGTTATCTTCTTAAATGTGAAGTCTAACGATAAGCTCTTCAACAGTCATCATTTTTTTTCTTGTGAGTCAAGTAATTCTTGAAATCTTTCCAACTAAGTGGTAGCTTCGCTATGATAACAACCACTTGGTAAGTTTCATTCACCACCATTCCTTCAGAATGAATGTCGTGTAAGGTTATTTAAAATCTTGCACTTGATTGATTATAGTATTTGAATCAACCATCTTGTAGTTGAGAAATCAACCTACAAGAAATTTCTTGGCTCCAACATCTTCAGTCTTGTATTTCTTTTCTAAGGACTCCCACAACTCCTTAGCAGTCTTGATTGAGGAATACACGTTATACAATGTATCCATCAAGAAGTTCATTACATAGCTCTTGCACAGGAAATCCGAGTGATTTCATACATCAAGCACAGTGATAGCTTGCACATCAGCATTTCCCTCAATGTCGGAGGGTCTTCAGTCAAGAACCTCGCAAGGTTCAATGTTGTTAAGTAGAACAACATCTTTTTTTGCCATCGTTTGAAATTCAAACAATTGAATTTCTCCGGTTTGTCAGCATGATTGACAGTTACATTTATAGCACTGATCCTTATAGTGTTAGCAGCGGCAGCGGTGACATTGTTTGTCTGTTCACTAGGTATGTTGAAAACAAGGGTTTTCCAAGTAGTAAAATTTCGTTTAGGATTGTTGATACTAGCTGAACAAAATAATGTATCAACGTAACAACAACAAGAGTTGAAGATCAAAATAAAAACTTGAAATAAATTAAAGATCGAAATAATATGAACAAGTTTATAGAAATCCAATGCCTCTAGAGATCATAGTTTCCTTAAACCAAATTCATCTCGTATGAGTGTTTGATTCCTAGAATACAACGGATAGACCGGAACTTCCTTCGAAAAACTAAATACTATGCTCGAACTTTATCAAAGAGAGCTAGAACTTAAACTAGAGAGAACAAGAAACTAGAGAGAAAGATGGAGAATGTTTTGGTGTGTCTTACAAATGAAGTTGAGCCACCTTTTATAGCTTCCAAAATGAGACCTCTCACATGATCACCATTAAATTCATGGTGTAACCTCAAAAAGTGAAATGTTGCAATTAGTACCAACCTTTGAACTCTAAGGTTTAGAATCACCTGGATACAAATTTCCCTCACAATTGTTGATATTTTCCAACAGATCCTATATAGAAATGATAGTGGATTGGGTATGACTTAATTTTATTCAAATCCACCACTAGTATGTAACTTAGTTGGTGTTCTTCTCATTTATAAGACTGAAAGATCCTGGTATGAATCACAATTCCACATCCCCCAACTTTAAAAAAAAATTAATCAAATCCGTTTCTATATCTATTAATATAAATTTTAGAATCTAAAATAAATAATTTTAATTAGTTTATCTTAAAAAATGAAAAAAAAAAAAGAGGTGAACTTTCAAATAACTATTTTGACTTTCGAGCTACTAATAAGGGCGTCTCCAACTGAGACACAAATTGCATTCTGCAGCAATAAATTTGCTCCAATCGAGCTATATCTACAAACCCAAAATGGGTTTCAACTGGTTTTCTCTCTTTTTCCAAACGCAAATATGCATTTGGACTGTTCACCAAACTCATCTGCTATTTTCTTTTTAAAAATTACAATTTAATCCTTTATTTATTTGTAAATTTATAATAGTGTTTGCTAGTGAAGAAGTACGCGCTCCTGAGATTGTCATTATATTTATGACATATCTTTATGTTTTTGACTAAATGTTTAATATGGTATACCGGTTAGTGTTCGACTCCACTATGCAAAATAACAAGGTTGAAGATGGGAGACTTCAAGGCTTGGTGTTCACACCAGTGTCAACCAGGTGTACATCTGCGAGCAATAACAATCAGACTACAAATTGATCGAGAAGAAGTTATGCGATGGATGTTGAAGTGTTGCAAATTTACTACCAAAAAAACGGTCTTTAGTGACAATATTATTAGCGACGACAAATGTCGTCACTAATAATAGACTTAAGTAATAACATGTCATCTCTAATAATTGCATGTCATTTCTAATGGCATTTTTTGTAACGACAATGTTGTCACTTAAAATAATTTTTAATTTATTTAGGACAAACTTTTAGGGACGCTCTATTTGTGACGACATGATGTCGTCGCAAAAAATATTTTAGGTGACAACAATGGCATCACAAAAATTTTATTAGAGATGACATGTGATAATTAGAAACGACATGTCGTTACTAAAAGTCTAGCATTAATGATGACATTTGTCGTCGCTAATAATTTTGTCTCTAAAGACCATTTTTTTTTGTAGCAAAAAATATTTTAAGTGACAACAATGTCATCACAAAAATTTTATTAGAGATGACATGTGATGATTAGAAACGACATGTCGTTACTAAAAGTCTAGCATTAGTGACGACATTTGTCGTCGCTAATAATTTTGTCTCTAAAGACCATTTTTTTTTTTTAGTGATTCCAAATTATAACATATATATATATATATATATATCTTTTTTTTGTAATAACATGAGTTGCAGATATAAAAAGACATACAAAAATATGTCTTCATATTGATAGCTAACATTTAAAAAGATTACACACTATATTAATAATACAGGAATTTAACTGGATATATTGATTATGAGATATAAATTAATTCGATTTCTACTTATGTTATAAGAGATAAATGAATTCAGATCAAGGGGTTTAACTCTAATTTAACTCTAGATAAATGATCCATATAAACTTATGTCATAGCTAGATCAGTCAACACGGTTCTTCTATTCCGGATGAGATTCTCTATTATAACCTTGCATTTCATCACTTATTTAAATATTTAGACATTCCTCTTGTTTATTTTAAAAAATCAATGGTTCTGTACTAATAAAAACTAAATACACATGATAGATATTCAATGGTTGGAATACAAAATATAAGGTTGAGGATTTCGCTTGTATCACATCACCATCATATTTCAAAATCCCATTTTATTTTATTTTGTATATTACTAAGTTTAAATTGAAATCATAATTAATAATTTACTAGTAATTAACATGCACTAGTGATATGTGCACATATATGTTCATGATTTTGTGGCAGCTGCATGTTAACTAGACGAAATAAAGATGTTGGAGAGAAGAAATTCGTGAATGATGACAAGTTAATTGGTTATATTAATATATAATGATCAGGTGTAGCTTTAAACTCTCACAAAAAAAAAAATTAATAAATAAAAAAAACAATGTTGTTTAATGTACTTATACCGTGATCAAGAGTTAAAACTTGAGACATATCCAAAGCTATCGAGTAGTGGCTGCAGGTTTCTCTGGTCAATGTTGAGAGCTGGGTGAACTAGTACTATAGCAAAACAAATTGCAAGAGAATGAATATGATGTACATGCATGTTTTACCCTACTCATTAGGGGAATAATTATATATGCACTTGCCAAACTCTCAAAATATATCACATATATTATAGATTCAGTTAGTACTTTTATCATATTGTTCAATTCTCATGTTTAAGTTCATTATTAGACACGGCATTTATAGTGGTATTTAGCATTTAATTTGATGAATTATATCTTCTTGGTCAATTGATGGAATAAGTCCCTTAAACCCTTGATAAAAACACTATTATATAATATAATTTATAGAGCTAGACCTTACCATACAATTGTCTTATGTTTCTATTATGTTTTAATTTTATGTTTTACTTTATTAGTACCTACAAATTAAATTAGATTTGATCGTAGTATATATATGTTCAACACATGTATATATACACCTTATACAAATATAAAACTAAAACACCAAAAGATAAAAATATAAATTAAATAAGGATGTGAACTGCTATTACACTAACAATAAATAATTTTCTAATTATATAGGAGGGATTAAACTAATACTAAAACATTAGAGAGTAGCAAATGAAACAAGAGAAGGCACAAGGCTGCAGGAGCAACAAAAGGGAATCTATCTGCTAATAATACAAATAATTACTGCACTACTCTAATTAACAAAGTAGCCCATACGGCCGGCTGAAGTTACATAAATAGACCATAGGAGTTTGGATTTAATTCAATTTTTTATTATAAAGTTGCATAGTTTATTTCATCATATTAACTCCTACTTCATCCAATATTAATTAATTTTTCCTGAATGGCAAGAAATTGGTTAGATTTTAGCAGATATATATATATATATATAATTTAGCTGGAGACAAATTAATTATATAAATAATTCAAGCTGCTGAACAAGTTGCAATAAATTAAAGAAATTAATGAACTCTCTGAAAGTCTATACCTCAACATTATTTCTCAACTCATCCAAACTATCACAAGCGAAGATCATTAATTTTTTTTATTTTTTTTTTTGTCTTTTTCTCAAATCACAAATTAAATCAAGAAAGCAACAGACCTAATTAGAGTAAGGGGGCAAAAATTAAACAAGAACAATTTGATCACGATCAAGTAAAAAAAATGTACAGACGATGATGATATGATTAATTATCTGACCTAATACGGCGGCCGGCCGCCGGGATTTCCGGCCCATGCACCGTCAATGGGGAGCTGCCCATGGCCATTAGGCATATTGAAGAAAGGAAGCCCAAGCGACGACGGATCCGAGAACTGATGATTCCCCCCCGCGCCGCCGCTCGACGCCTGCGACGCCGCCGCCTGCATCTGAATCCCCTCCTCCTCCTCCAAAGGCAGCCGCTCGTACGCCACGTTGGTAAACGACGCCGCGATTATGATGACCGGCCCGGAGGCGATCAAAGCTCCGACGACATTCCCTCCCACCACCTGCCCCTGCCCACCCGCCAGATATATCGTCAAACTGGTGGCCCCCGGCGGCGCCGGCGGCGGCAAGAATGACCCTGAGAGGGATAGAAGCTCGAACCGGCCGTGGAGCGTCACGACGCTCCCCGCGGCGGCCGGCTGCCGCAGGCTGACGTTGTTGACGGTGCCGGTACCGCTGAGTATGCAAATCCCCCTCTGCCGCTTCCGGGCGTAGGCCGCCACCGCCTCGAAGACGTCGCAGCCGCTGCTCACCTCCAGTATGTGTGCCCGGAGCGTGTTCGCGCTCTCGCGAGTAATGATCACCGGCGGCTTGGGTTTGTTCTTCGAGCCCGCGGGGCGGCCGCGCTGCCGCCGCCCCACCACATCGCCGCCGGAGCTACCTAGGTCGAAGCCGGGGTTGGAGTTGTCGGTGTTTTCGCCGGAAAACTGGTTCCGATTGGATTCATCATCAGACTCAGGCGGCCGTTGGAGGTGGAGGTCGTGGCGATGGAGAGGTGAGACAAAGTCCAAACCAGCCATACATACACTACAACAGAGAGAAACAGGAAACTAGGAAAAAAAATTAATAATAGTAATATTGAAACAAGGAAAAAACAGTATAAAAAAGAAACAAGTCTTTTTATAAGAGAGATAGGAAAGCAAAGCGCAAAATATTCAAACCTAGAGCGAATAGAAAACAAAAAGAATCAAGTGGGGAGAGAGGACAGGGTGAGGAAGAAGTTTGGAGAGAGAAAGAGAGAGAAGCACAAATTAAAAGCAAAACATATAATAAAGGTCATACATATATATATATATATATAATATACAAATGAAATCCAGCTCTATCCCACTTTTCTCTATCCCATTTGGTGTTCCATTTTGATTTTTATTCGATTTTCATCAAATTTTTTCTTCAATTTCAATTTGTTATGGTTCAGTTTAATTTTATAATTATTATTTAGGGTTTATTCCACCCAATTAAGGTTCATATTTATTTTTTAATATTTATTTCTTATTTTTTAGTTAATATAATTGATTATTATGGTTGATTATCCCAAAAGTAGGATATATAATTTTTAAAAAAATTAATTTTTAGCAATAAATGTTGATTATGATTTATAATACTATAATAAAATTTATTTTTGTAATAAATATTTTTAAAATATTAAATTTTATTATGGGACACAATAGTGGGACATGAAAAGTGGACTAGAGGATTTTATCCCTATAATATAAGTATTGCACCCCTTTGTTACAAAACATATATATATATATATATATATATATATATTGCAACCCTTTGTTACAAAACTTAAATAACTATTTGTGGAAATAGTCACATATATACAGAGATAAGGTTCAATTTGGTCCTACAACTATACCCGAAATTTCAGTGTGGTCCTGAAATAAAATTTTGGCCCAAATTGATCCCTCAATTTTTTAAAAAGTATCACGTTAATCCCTCCGTTAGTCCCTAAACTAATTTTCATTCACGTCCATTACTAACGGCTTTATTTTAAGGGAATATGTTCAAACTGGTCCTACAACTATACTCGAAATCTCAGTTTGATCCCGAAAGTTGAAGGATCAATTTGGATCAAAATTTTATTTCGCAATTAAACTGAGATTTCGGGTATAGTTGTAGGACTAAATTGGACCTTATCCCATATATATATTACACAAACTTACTTCTGACCCTTACGAATCAATATCCTTGTTATCAATTAATTAAGATCAGAATCAAACTCAACTTCAATAATATATTTATATTTTTAGAAGTGTTTGATCATTTTGAATTCAGAACTTGACCTGTTTTACAAATTTTGAGACTATCTCACACAAAACTTTGCATATATATTTTAAAATTAGTACACTATTTTTAAAAAAAATAAAACTAAATTAGAATAAAACAAATCAAACAACTAAGAAAATTCAATCAAATTAAATAATAAATGCACCAATGAAAATATTTGAGAAGTGAAACTAATCAAAATATAATTTAAAGCCATTAAATTCTCTAACTAATAGGGTCAATAAAATAATCATTAATCAAATTTATAAGTCCATGAAAATAAATAATTAATCGTATCCAATTAACAACCAACAAAAATAATTTAAGAGTGCGGCCAGCTTCATGCTCATCACTTGACTAAAAATTTGTAAAAAGTTTTGTATTGAGCACACAATAACATACTCATTATTTAAAACGTCATAAATTTATTGTCCAACTACGAACTAAGATACATATATGAATATGAAATATAAAATTAAACACACAAGGTGCACACACTGAGGCACATATAAATATATATTAGACATAACTCCAAAACATTGAGTTGAACTTCTTGTATTACTGCACAATAATGAATACTCGAGGCATAAATAACTCATTAAACCATATTTCATAACCACAATATTCACACTGGACAAATAGTAGTAACAAAACACATAATGATAAAATTTAATAGTGTTTTCCACCTAAATAAAATTCAGGGTCTAATATGAAATTTCCAAAAAGTTATGTCCTTTAATATAAAACAAACAATTGCAAAGAAGCGAAGACAGGACAGAACAGAACTCAGATATCTCTCTCTCCCTCTCTCTCTCTCTCTCTCTCTCTCTCTCTCTCTCTCTCTCTTCGCCATCTTTGCCGCCACTCTCTCTTCTTAATCATGCTTTAAAAAAGGATTAGCATTTGATTTAAAAATCTAAAATATGAATTAAAATTGTCCCTAAGTTGAAACTTTGTGTTTTCAAGTGTAAACCGAGAAATAATAATAGCAATTAGTTATGGCAAATTGTATTTTGATACCTAAATTTTGTATTATTTTTAAAAAATAATTTAAGTGTACACTATTATGCAAATCTAACATCCGATCAATTTTCCAATATTGAAAAACCCATGTAGCATGCCGAATGCTTCCATGGAATTTGTTCTCCAATGAAAAAAAATATGTGTAAATTTCATATATTCCACGACAATTAACTATGGTTTAAAAAAAAAATATCACGCGAATGGGGCACGATAGGATCATGGTGTGGATTTTGTTTTTCGGTAAACCAATACTAATTGACGTGAAATATGAAAATTTCAATGTATTTTTCTCTACTAGAGATAAAAATTTCATGCAAGCATCCGACGTGCCTTGGGGGGACAAAAAGAATTGATCGAATATTATATTTGCAAAAATTATACAATCAAGATATTGCTAAGCTTGCCAAATATGAGACTGAAGATTATTTTATTAATTTTTTTTATTAATATAGGATTGTGTGTATTATATTATTATATATACTGGTCATCATAAACTTAGATTCCCTATTTTTATTGAAAATAAATATACAGCGATTAAATCGTAAGATAGCGATTGAGAGTGTAAATGAATAATTGTAAGTGCAATTGTTCATGTGTGCAAGAAAAAGATGTCATTATGATAATGATGCATGCAACATTATGTAACGTGTGATAAAGTTTTCTCTCCTTCCACCCCAACCACATATTATTTATTTAAATCTGAGTATTTAACTCAACCTAAGACCTACCCTAAAAAACTCAACCTAAGGTGTCTTGTTCTTAATTAATACAACAAAAGGTACAAAAGTAAAAGAATAAAAAAAAAAAGGAAACTCTCATTTAAGGCCTATTTGACTTGTACTGAATTTTAAACATAACAAAGCATAAAATATCCGGGTGTTGTTGAAATTTTGCATGGAACCCTTGTATTGTTTTAAATCGTGCCAAATTTTTTTGTGTGTTTTTTTTTTTAATATATTTCACAATTTTCTTTTTCCAAAAAATTTGCCCTAAATACCCCTTTGAGTTTGGGATTGTCTTTCATCTTTTCAACCTACGTAGGGGTATTTTGGGAATCCTTTTTGCCTAGTGTATTTGTCTATTTGATGTTATATCATCACTTCAAATAAGAAAAATATAGGTATTGATGCTTACAGTCACGTTAGGTGTGTGTGTGTAATGCATTAATATGTCATACAATTGGGAACATTTTTGGGTTTATATTTTTTATTGTTTTATTTTGATTTTTGTAGAAACACACAACTTATCACGAACACGTCGAACCCAAAATAAAAATATAATACATTTAAGGATAAAGTAGTTTAATTGGTGTGAATAGAAACTCTTCATAATGCGAACAATACGCACACACCAAATATACAATATACATATTGTTGGGAAAAATATTATGTTTTGAATGATGTAAAAACCAATGTCTTGCTAAGTACCCAAGTAGCAAGACAATGGGAAGTTCAATTCAAGTAATAGATGAGAGATAGAAGATGAGGGATCCAGTGGAATTGATTCTGAAGACCTAACCATCAAAGGAGGTCAGAGAAGGAAAAACAGCAAACCAGCCAACAAAGCTTATCCAGAAGACCAGACCATCAGAGGAGGTTAGAGAAGGAGAAGCAGCGGACTAGCCAACATAGCTGATCCAGAAGAAGACTTGATTTTCGGAAAGGTCAGAGAAAGAGTACCAGGGAAACAACAACGAAGTTGTTCCAGAAGAAGACTCACCTGATCAAGTGGAAGAGAATCAATAGAGCTTATTTAGTGCAAACACAGAAGGCTCACTTGAATAGTTGATCACATGACCAATGCCAGTTGATTGGATGACAGCCATAATTGAGAATATGTTCGTTCTGACAAAGAACAAAGAACAAACAAGAAATTTCTTAAACTTGAACCGAAATGGTTAAAGTCAGAACGAGGTTCAATTCAGAGAAGAATCAAGAGACAGGTTTCCATTTTCAGAAAGAAATCTCCAACATCCAGTAGTCAAAGCTAGAAAACAAAGACATGAAGACTAAAGGAAAAAAAAGATTGATGTGTTAGAAGAAGGCCAATCAGAAGCACGCCCTAAAGTGACTTGTATAAGAATGTCAGAAGAAGGGATAAATGGGCGGTTCTCGATGAGAATTCAAATTATCCCTCCAATGGATAACTTGAATTCTCATACTATAAAAGGAAGACTTCACACTCGTTTGTGAAGTAATGAAGTGTTGAACAAGAAAACATTCTTAAGCCTTCAGGTATTCTAGCCTTCTTCATTTCCAGATCTCTTAATCTAAGAGGTCTTGTCCTTCTATAGAGGAACTTAGTTAACCAGCTCTGTATAATCTTGGGAGATTTAAAACACTCACTCTAGCTGCTATAACACTTTATCTTATCAGAGAGAAATTGTGAGTTAAGGGCATGTTGAAACTTGAAATAGAGTAACAAATCTCCCAGCAACAGCAGTTGAATTTGGTAGTCGTGAGTGTGGGCAATCTCTTACAACTTATTTGCAGTGCGATTTGCATTGTAAGTTGTAGAATCCCAAAAGCATCTAGTAGATAGCTGAGTGGATTTGATGTACAATCCGTGTTGTAAATTGTACAAATGTGGCTGATCACTCTTTAATAATAGAGGACACACCAATATTAATTGAATTGGCGAATCGTGACTCTGTGTTGATTCATCTAGTAATTAGAAAATTGGTGGATTGTTGTGGGTACACGAGGAATCAGTAAACACAACAAATTTGGGTTCGTCTAGGGCACACTACTGTCTATTCATTTACATCTCTTTGGGAAACAGGGGATGGGTGATAGGTTAGGGGTTTAATCGAACAGGAATCACTTTTAAACATATACTGAAATGATGAATAAGGAGACGAAGTGAGGAATCCGGTCTCCATAACTGGGTGACTTAGTAATGCCGGAAAATCGGTGTGCCCATGATCGAGTGAATTAAACCTAAATCAGATTCTAGTTCAAATATCGAAATTTTTTGTTATTTGATATTCTCTTAAGTTTATTTTGCAAATTTACTTTCCAGTAAGGTGACAACACAAATCAATCCTCTTTAGTGATTGGTGATGCGAGGGTGGAATCACATCAACTATCTGTAGGATCAACCCGTATTCATAAATTAACTACGCTTACTATGGACACATGAGCTACAAATATTATTTTGACCACGAAACGTTCGCGCGTCAAAAGCTAATTAATCTAAAATCTAATTGTGGTAATGTTAATGCATCAACCAAACAATCTATATATAAGTACTAAAACGGAAAAGGTACAATTATATATTCCGGTCACTTTTGTAAGGCGTCATTAGCAATAACATGAACAATTAAATTTTATTTAACGACAAATCGAATAACGTAATTGATAAAACTCTGAACAGTCGAATCTAGTAATCTAGCAAAAGACTTTTTTTCTTTATACTAATCCTTTTGTAATCACTTTGATATAAGTATTAGAGAAAAAGGATGTTAAAAGTAGCTAGATAACAAGATTTTTTTTTTCTGACGATTTTTTTTTAATTGAAAGAAAGAAGGATCTTTATTAATTAATTAACTCTCTCAATCAGTGAAGAAAATTCTTATTCTAAAATCATCTCTAAAAGTCTGCACTATAACATAGTAGCACTATCATTAAAATGTAGTAGATTCTCAATTTCTCTCAACCAGTGAAGAAAATTCGTATTCTAAGGTCATCTCAAAGAGTCTGTACTATAATATAACATCACTATCATTAAAATGCAGCAGATTCTCAATTTCATCTCCAACAGTTTGCACTATAATTCTACACCAAAAGAGAATATTTCATAATATTCATTTTATTTCATTTACAATTATTATTTTATAATTGATAACATATAATGATTTATGAAATTTCATTTAATGGATATATATCTATACTTAAATTCAAAATTTCATAATAATTATTAAAATATTTTTATTTTATGCATATTTTTACATTTTTATTTCATGTACTTTTATCTATTTTTATGTATTATTAGAAAAATATTTATATCTTTTAATTTTATTTTATGCATATTTTTATGTTTTTATTTTATGTACTTTTATCTATTTTAGTATTTTTATGCTGTTTTATTTTTTGTGTAATTTTATTTATTTTTTTAGTATTTTTCATTGTTGGTCTAATTTTTATCTAATTTAATTTTATGTATCAACATTTGTATTTAATTAAATTTATCATATATAACAAATTTTAATATTAATTACAACACATTATTTAAAATACAATGCAAATAACATACACAAAATACAAAACAAAATATAACATTAAAAAAAATGAAAAATTTGCCGTCGATGAGAGAGGGGCGGTACCTCTCCCCCTAAAATGCTGCCCCATGCTGCCCCTTTTGCCGATCAGTTGGAGAAGACTTTTGCTCCATTTTAGCAAATTAGTCTCCTTCAAGGAGACGCCCTAATTACACATCTCCACATAATTTGCACTAACACGTGCAAGGTTGTGAGGAGCACAATTAGCTCTCTTGACCCTATGCATATGCCGAAGATCATGAACAACACCAACTTTGGTAACGTTTGCTAGAATTGATACCATCAAAAAAGTTAAAGATATGATTTTTCAACAACATAAAAATCATTGGATTCATATCAACTCATTAAATCGGTCTCATGTTGCGGAAAAGATATATCATCATCATTATTATATTATTAAAATATTTTGTTATTTGCTTATGACTAAAAAGATCCATCATTACAATATTAAATATATGTAGTGCTAAAGGTATACTTCTCTTTTTATTTTATAAACATGTATAGTTGGATAAGGGATTGATTATATGTATACTTATCTGGAACCCATGACCCTTTATGGTATATATAATGTTTAAATAAAATTATTTTTTAAAGCTGACATGACCCTTTATGGTATAAAATTTAATACACACGCACACACATTCTTGTCTTCATATAACTAAGAGCTCTATTTTTTATTTTTAAATATATTACTCTACTACTAATATCTTAACAATTATGTATATATATTAAATATTAATTGAGCTTAGATTTAGTTTCTTCTTCCTTCTCATTATGATTGATAATATAAATTACTTTGGCAGGAGAGATAATTAGGATATAAATGAATTTAATAGAATTTCAATATATAATTAGTTTTATATTTAATAAGAATATTGTCGATGTTTATAAAATATCTTGTTGCTTTAGCTTGATTTGAGTTTCAATCAAACTAATCCAGATTGGGCTTCTATATCTCTGAAACAATCATGGAATCGACTCGATCATCAGATTATAAGTTCATAACCCTAGCCCCTTCTTTGCTGGGAAAAGAAAAACTTTGCTTTGTTTTTCAAACTCAAGTAATTCCTTTTTTTTTTTTACTCACACACCCAATCTGGTGATATTAAGGAGATTCGAATTCGTAACCTTTGATATCCAAATAAACTCACTCTACCACTAGGTCATCATCCACATCCAGACAACTCAAGTAATTTAATATTTATTGATTGAGCAACCATTAAGTATTACTTACAAAATATACAACGGTAGTGCAGTACATACTTAGGAAATCATCCAAGTATTTTTTTAGATATACACAGCCATTAAATACAAGTACGTACAGTATATAAATATATATATATGGATCATATGAGAACACTTTGTTGGTGTGAGAAATGAGAACTCATCTTACACCATCCAATTTAATGATCCAATGGTTGAGATTTAAGGTAGCAATTTCATAAATAATAGGGCAAAAAATAAAGGAAGGAGGGCTATTTTCGTCCAAACCCATTAAAAATGATGATGTCAGTAATTTAAAAAAAAATCTTAAAAACTTTAACCGACCATAACTTGCTCGTTTTTAATCCAATGCACACAAAAAATATATCAAATTAAAACTCTCATCATGCTCTTTCATTTAAGATGTGGAAATACTATGTTTAGATGAAAAAATATGAATGAAAAATAAATAAGAATTTTGTTTACGAGATTGTAAATGCTTTCGTTAGCATATAATAATTCTTCGTTAGCATTATGGTAACATATGAACGTATGCTAACGAAGCATTTTTCAAATGCTAACATAATGTATTCGTTGTGCTAACAAAGAATTATCATAATGCTAGCGTAATATAAATTTATTAGGATTTATTAGATCTCAATTATGGTTTATTTAATCTCGATTATGGTTTATTTCATCTAATTATCATTATTTTTTTAAAATTTAATTTTTTGTTTATAGTTCTTAATTGATTATTATGGTTTATAATGTATGTTGACAGAGTATTGTCATATGCTAACATAGTGTATTCGCAATCATGACGAAGCAAAATTATAATGCTAACGTAGTACAAATATATTATTATTATGATTTGTTCCAACTCATTTAGGGTTTACCACATCCAATCAATGTTTAATTGATCTAATTAGGTTTATTTCATCCAATTATGTTTTTTTCTATTTAATTAGGGTTTATTAAATCAAATTAGGTTTATAATTAATTTTTAGAATATTTTTTTCACTAACAATATTTGAAAACTTTAATTAGCACAACTATAATGCTTCGTTAGCATTATGATAATACTTCGTTAGCATAACGATCTGTTATCAAATCCTATGCGATTTTTATAAGAATTGCCAAATTACGGTAATACCCCCGTGTAAATTTTTTTTCAGATATTACAGAATTGCCACCGTCTTTTTCATCAAATCTGGACCTTTGATTTTTAATGGATGTGTGGTGTGAGATGTGTTCTCATTTCTCACACATCTCACACCACACATCCATTAAAAATCAAAGGTCCAGATTTGATGAAAAAGGTTGTGGCAATTCTGTAATATCTGAAAAAAATTTCGCGCGGGGGTATTAACGTAATTTGTTAATTCTTATAAAAATCGCGGAGGATTTAATAACAGATCGTTATGCTAACAAAGTATTATCATCATGCTAACGAAGCATTATAGGTATGCTAATTAAAGTTTTCAAATATTGTTAGCGAAAAACATATTCTAAAAATTAATTATAAACCTAATTTGATTTAATAAACCCTAATTAAATGAAAAAAAAATCATAATTGGATGAAATAAACCTAATTAGATGAAATAAACATTAATTGAATGTGGTAAACCCTAAATATGTTGGAACAAATCATAATAATAATATATTTGTACTACGTTAGCATTATTGTTTTGCTTCGTCAGCATTGCGGATACACTATGTTAGCATATGACAATACTCTGTCAACATACGTTATAAACCATAATTGAATGGGATAAACCATAATAATCAATTAAGAACTATAAACAAAAAATTAAATATTAAAAAAATAATGATAATTAGATGGAATAAACCATAATCGAGATTAAATAAACCATAATTGAGATTTAATAAACCCTAATAAATTTGTACTACGCTAGCATTATGATAATTCTTTGTTAGCACAACGAATACATTATGTTAGCATATGACAAATGCTTCGTTAGCATCGTCATCATATGTTATCATAATACTGACGAAGAATTATTATATGCTAACGAAAGCATTTACAACCTGAGCACGCGTAAAAAATTTTCTTTTTTATTTTTCATTCATATTTTTTCATCGAAACATAGCCTTTCGACATCTTAAATGAAAGAGCATGAAGAGAGCTTTAATTTGATATATTTTTTGTGTGCATTGGATTAAAAACGAGCAAGTTATGGTCGGTTAAAGTTTTTAAGATTTTTTTTTAATTGCTGACATCATCATTTTTAATGGGTTTGGACGAAAATAGTCATCATTCCTTTATTTTTTGCCCTATGATTTAGGAAATTGGCACCTTAAATCTTAGCCATTGGATCATTAAATTGGATGGTGTAAAATGCGTTCTCATTTCTCACACCAACAAAGTGTTCTCATATGATCCATATCCTATATATATATATCAACTTACAAAAATATTAATATAAATCAAACTCATAATATATATATATATATATATATATCAACTTACAAAAATATTTAATTCTTCATTAATATTCAAAGCACCATTTCCCGCTTGAAGAAATTTTCGTATAAAAAATTCTATATAATTTTATTTCATTTTGGTTAAGGGGTCAGGGACCAGCCAAGCCCTAGTTCCACCCGTGTGGCGATGCTATATTTGTGAGCAGTTAAAAAATTAATAGCTATCGTTAAAAGTGCATAAGTTATTATTAAAATTACGATCAAATATGGTGGTTGAGTGGTTGACTTCTGTAAATATATTCATGTGATATTGGCACGTAAATAGTGATCACATTAATGTGTTGATGATTTTTTTTTTTTTTTTACTTGCACACTTCATTTGTGGAATTAAGAAGATTTGAATATGTGATCTTTGATCTTCAAGCAATCTCACTCCACCATTAAACTATCCTCACCTACGAGTTGGTGATTGGTTCTATAAGTTTTAGTGATAAAATATATGGGGAAATTACATCTTGCTAATGAGAAGCTTATTTTTGGCATAAGAAGGTAGTAGTGGAAAGCAAGGGTGGAACCAAGTAGTACCCCCCGGCCACCCCAAAAATTACTGCATATTTTATAGGGATGTGTCGTTTTCCTCAATCATATAGCCCCTGTTGGTGAAAGGTATATTTCTGATCTCTGCTGAAAAATTAATAGGAAATGGGATGGGGAGAGGGGTGCTGGTAGGTGGCAAAAGTGTAAACTTAACTAATAAAAGTGTGTTTCGTAAATACAACTTTAGGAAAACTAGTAACTTAAAGACCCCTTATTTTCTAATTTTTAATTCGAATTTATTTTTCAATTTTAATACTAAATTTTTGATTTGTTATTAATCCGTCTTATTTTTCTTGGGTATTTCTTTTACAGTACTTTATCTAGAACTTTTTATTTTATATATTTTGTAGTCCACTCCCTTCAATTTATTTGTGGTTAAGTTAGTTTAAGGTTTTATTGTTTAAATTTTATTAAATGTATATTTATATTTATAGATTATTAAACAATTATGTATTACCTCAAAATTATAGTTTTAAATTTAATTAACTTCTTTCATTTATAAATGTTTAATAGTTTGTTTAAGTTATTTTTTTCATGCATATTAGTTTTTATATTAAAACTCGCCTTACAGAATTAATGCATTTATTTATTTTAAAGTCTTTATTTGATTTAAATTTTCCTTAGTCTTTATAGATAAAAAATCATGAATATCGGTAAAACGATGTTGTATTACTAATACACATTTATGGAAAAAATAGTAAATTAAATATAACATTTCTTAACAGCCGACAATTGGTCACAATAATTCAGTACGCCCCCTAAAAAAATTATTTTCTGGTTCCGCCACGGCTGGAAAGGCAAGTCATACACTTTCATATTCAAACATTCTTTCTTATCGACTCTTTTCTTTAATAGAAATACAAAAAAAAAAAAAAAAAAAAACCTATAATTGGTTAGTGAATCATCTTTCACCACAGATTTGGCCAGCAAGTCAGACACACATGGATAGATTTACTTTCCTAGTTTGCATTAGTTTTCATTATTATGCCTAGTATATATATATATATAATCTAGATATATTATGCCTAGTATATATATTTCATTGGCATATTTATAATCTAGATTTTTAATTGGGAATAATGTTTTTGTCTTTTTTGTTCTTCTTTACTTATATCTACTCGGTATGTTCAATACTTTACATATAATTTTTAGTCTCATTTAATTTAAATATTTGATAATGAATACTTATTCTAATAAAATCGATCATATGTTTTATATGCAACACATGCTTCTCTTTGCTAGTACATAAATAAATATGTCGCAATCAAATAATTGAGATACTTAAAAAGCTTGAGTAATTAGCGAAGGCCGAGAGGCAAAAATTTGCGTGCACTAGATGTATATATTCTTATATCAGACGGTCAACAAGTTTGATCAGGTCAAACGCGACGTTGACCCGGTCAACATGCAAAAAAGAAAAATAGTAAAATAGGTGATACTTTTTATTGATACAGATAATACTTTTTGAATTTTGAGTGATATACTTTTTAATGTTACGGTTAATACTGATTTTGACGATTTTATTTATTTAATTATTTTGGCCGATACTGTTTAAGGATATAGATGATATTTTTGGGTTTTTGAGTGATACTTTTTATTCTTATGGTTGATACTGATTTTTGAAGATTTTTTCTTTTGTAGTTGATCGGATCAACACACGTTTTTCGACGTTGACCGATCAACACGTTGACCCGATCAATGCGCCTGATAGTACACTTAGTGCACACAAGTGTTTCTCTCAACGAAATATAATTTACCCATACACGCGCACTCTCTCTCTCTCTCTCTCTCTCATAATGCGTCAATAATAAAGTATGTTGATTTAGATGGGATAGGATTTAAACAAATCCTATAAGAAATATTGACTTTGAGGATTTAATTATATCAATGCCAACCGATAAGAGTTATAAAATTTAATCTATATTAATGTGTCAATAATGAAGTATATATGTATTGAGATGGGACTTAAGTTGATCCCATGCATGCATTAGAATATTTGACTTTGCACAAACTGCTTGGTTTACCTCGATGTGGGAATTTGAATAAATGTATTTTATTTCGTTATAGCCAAAATCTCGGCCGTTCTAGTCGAAGTGTAATCGAAGTTAGTCATTTCAATAAAGAAATTAATAATTAGCTCAATGACTTAAATATTAAGATCACAGTTAAAACACAAAAAAAAAAAATAAAAAAATTGTGTCGAATCGTTTTATGGGTCAAAATTCGGATTCAAATTTATATCTAGTGGCATTCGTCATTCTTGTAATATTTTTTTTTTTGGTGTTTGAATCCAGATTTTGATCTGTACGTTCAATGATTTTTGACCCGTCAGACAGTCTAATACAAGAATTGTTTGTAAAATAATTGATTTTTATTTTAGTCAATCATTCTTAATCTTAGTATCCATTATTCAAACATCGATAAAGTATCTTTGGCCCCATCGTTGTGTTTTACGTGGTAAACTCACCTTATTACGATATGCTAGTAGTATAGTAAACACTTTGAACCTTATAGTAAACATTTGAAAAATAATTTATTTAATTCAAACCTGGGTTCATTACCAATTATGCTTTATACTTAACTTAAAAATTTTAATTGTACAACGCAATGTACGTGCCCGCATGTTAGCATTGGCAACTGTACTGTGCGAGTTGTCGGATAAAAAAATTAAATTAATTCACTTTAATTTTAGAGTTCGATAATTACATTTTAATGTATATATTTATTTCGAAAAAATTAATGAATGAGTGTAGTGCACAAGCTCGTGCCTTAAGCTCTGAGCGAATGCACCGCATGAGATACTGGCGATTCAATTTTAGAGTTCAATAATTTCATTTTATAGTATATACTCACACGGAACAACTTCTCCCCACTCCACAAGGCCCAACTATCTTTTTAGGAAAAACAAACTAAAAGAAAATTAAAAATAAATAAATAAGTTATGGCGTGTACACAAAACGCACTAGCTGGATGTTGATTGGGTCAACAAGTCAATTCGTCTAATCATTTTGACCAGTTAGATAATCTGACATGAGATTGCCTCTAAGTTCTATTTAGACTTAATTTTTTTTTTTTTTTGAAACCATGGCATATTATCCCCATTTCTACATAGATTTCAGTTACAGTTACATGTCACACTATACCGTACAAAGTACACATGTATTCAATGTTGAAATTTATTAATTTAAAAGTATACATGTATTCAATGTTGGAATTTATTAATTTAGGATTCACTAGTTGCATGATGCTGATGCTACATACATACATATAGTAATAAAAATATAATAAATAAACATAGTGCTTACGTTCGCATACCAATCAGAGTGCGATCATTTGAACCAAAATCTTGCTTATAATTGTTTTTCACTCCTCCAAATTAAAATTTATGAGTCCGTTCCTCATTCTACCGTTTGAAAAAATTGTTGCAGTGGTAGTCGTACGTAGGTGGTTAATTTTGCTTTAAAATTATATGTAGAGAGACAAACATGTATCCAACTTAGTGGCAAAAAAGTTTGGGAAAAGAAAACTTACCAATATGCAAAAATGCAATTGTAGGCATGTAGGCAAGGTGCGGACACACACGATCGTAGATGTGTATAATTAATAATTTAAAAATGATTTTAAATATATACTATTTCATTAAGTCATCGTAAAAATTAATATTTTTATAAAAAGTTAAAGAAATCGTACATTATTTTTGCACAATAATAAGAATCACTGATAATTGATAACTTGGAGCTATTTCAATACCATTTTATAAACCAATTATATATTTTTGATGTTCAAATCCATATTTAATCTAAGTGTAAATTTCAGGTGTAATATAGAAAACTAACTAGTCGAGAAGCTGCCACGAGTGCGACTCGCGCCACAGAGCGCGATTTACAGCGCCGGCGAGAGCGCGACCCGAGCGCCCCGACCCGGGGCGATTTCTCCCGCGATGAGGGCGCGACCTACAACACAGCGTCTCGGGGATGCGACCTATAGCGCGACTGACCCCGCCCTGACCCGGGGCGGTTTCCACAGGTCACTCGGCGCAAGCTACAGCGCGACTTAGCCCGTGTCGCGCCCTGAGGGTCAGATTCGCGGATTTTTGGCCTTTGGTTTTCTTCAATCATTTTTTGTTCCTTTCCATTATTTAATCTATATAAATACCAAACCTTTTTATTATTAGGTTAAGCTTCCATTAGTGTAAAAATTAGAAGTATAGGAATAGTAAGAAGATAGAGAAGGCAAGAGAGGTTTTGGCTTGGAAGAAGGAGTTCTTGAAGGATTGTAGTGGAAGGAAGATCTTGTGGATATTTTGTACATCCTATTGGTTTAATCCATGGTTGTAAAAGTCGTTAGGCGCTAGTCGGGCGGCCGAGGGGGGCCTAACGCTTAGACCACTTAGGTGGGGACTAGACGTTTTTTAATTATTTATTTATTTATTTATTTATTTATTTTTACCCTATCAAATTCATAAATCACAATATTACAAATAAAATTTTTAAATCATCCAAAATTCCAAACAAAGCAACTTTCAACATTTAAATCATCCAAAATTTCAAACAAAACAACATTCAAAGTTCAAATCTCCAAAAGTTAAAACAAAACAACACTAAAAGTTCAAAATATCTAAAATTCAAACATCTTCCAAGAAATGGTCTCCATCCAACTCATCTCCATCTCCATTCTCAGTAATTTTCTCATTCTCAGACTCAAAATCCTCATCATACAATTCTCTTACTGTTCGATATTTTGGAGTTCGAGAACCCAGTCCTCCCATACCACCACCACCACCACCATCATCATCAACCACAACAACAACAAAAATAACAACAACATCATTAGCAATCTATTCTTGTGCCGTTGTTGAATAATTGGAAAGTAGTGTATCCACATCACTTCTATCCTTTTCTCTCCTTTATTTGCTCAACAATCTTGCATTGAATTGGATAAACACAAGATTGTTAAGTAGCTTTGTACCCTATCCATTCCTCTTTTTCGTATGTACCTACAACAAAACAATTTACAATGTTGAAAATATTAAATCAAATTAGCTAAAAAAATACAATAATAATTTAAAAAATAAATAAGCTAACCCCTTCAAATGCGTTCTAGTTTCTTTTGCAACCGGATGAACTACTTGTTAATGAAAGAATTCTCATAGCAAATTTTTGCAAGTTAGGAGTTATTGCACCAAAATTCGACCACCAAGATGCTACATAAAAAGAAAATAAAAAACATATCAATAAAGAAACTAAAAATAAATTGCTTTGGAAATAAGAAAATGAAATTATTTAATTTACCTGGATCAAATCTAGCATCATTCAAAGAACATCCTTTCACTGCAACTGGCTTTCCAAAAAGCGACTCCTTGTCCCTGTACTTGGGAAATTCTTCATTCAAGATTTTATCTTGTAAATCAACATCTCCCGGAAACAAGATATCCACACACTCAATCATACCAATCGCGATATCGTGCTTCAAATGAAGAAATGGATTCTTGTAGTGATAAAATGGATTCAGCACATAAGCTGTCAAATACAATGGGCTATTAAGCCTATCTTTAATCCATGTATCAATAACTTCAATGATTGGCTCATAGTTTTTTGGAATACTATGTTCAGCAATTTTGATATCCTTATTTGCTTAGACAAGCTCTCCGTATACAAAACCCATTGATAGCTTTCTATCACTATCAGCAATCCATAGTACCTTAATCAAAGGCGTGAAAACTTCCAAGCATGATGCAATACCACTCCAGAAAGTGAGGCTCACCACTATAGTGTAAGCCGTTTTTCCTTTGACACTCTTGGAAAATTTGCACTCTTCTCATTCATTACTTCCAAACATTGCCTTCAATTCTAATATTTTCTCATTTATACTTTGCAAGGTAAGAAATGCAAAAGCAAATCATGTAACCCCCGATCACACTATATCCTTCTTTTTTTTGAATGACCTCATCATTGTCAAAACCTTCTGGTGTGCATAAAGAAAGATTGTTAATGCTCTTGCTTGATCAATAGCTTTCTTGAACCTTGATTGTTTTGCAATAGATTCAAGTATAAGATCTATTGTATGAGCAACACACGAAGTCCAAAAGATGGTTGGCCTCTTCTCCTTCAACAACTTTGCAGCCCCCATATTGTTCGATGCATTATCGGTTACAATTTGAACCACATTGTCTTGGCCAACTTCATTAATGCATTGATCAACATACTCAAATATTACTTCACTTGTGTATGCAATGTCAGAAAAATCCTTAGAAGAAAGGAAAAGCAGTGCCCAATTTTGAATTGACACATAAGTTCATGATACTTCTTCTCTTTCTATCACTCCAACCATCTGTCATAATCGAGCATCTATTCAATCTCCACTCAGTTTCATGTGTCTTCAACAAATCTTTAGTCCTATCAATCTCTTTATTTAACAATGGCACAGTATAATCATATCTGGTAGGAGGTACATATCCCGGTCCATATTGCCCAATGGACTCTACCAACAACTTCCAACTATCTAACTCGAGACAGTTAAATGAAACACCAACTTCATAAGACCATCTAGACATCTATTCACTCACAATTGTTGATCTTTGTTTATCAAGTGCATCATTGATGTTTTGTTCCCGTAGTTTGCTCTTCCCAGAACTCAAACAAGCTTCAGGAGATATAGGATTTGCAAACTTATCCATGAGGCCAAGACTTGGTCGTGATTTCATAGACCCAAAAGACTCTTTCAATTGATCAACATCAATATCTTCTTCACGAGGGTTATTATGAATATTGACTTGTGATTTCAGCTCTTCTCCTTCATCTTTCTTCCTTTTCTTCTTAAGTTTAGCCTCATTGATTGCATTTTTATAAATTTCTTGATCTTCTTTTGAAGCTTTTGTACAAAAAGCAATATTTTCTTTTATCTGTGCAATGTGTTCTTTAATTCTATAAATCTCTCCAGAAAGTTTCTTGACACACTTGATGCATTGAACTTTATCCATATTCTTTGCATCAACTAAGATGGCGTAATTCCATCCAACATCATTTGAATTCCGTTTAAGCACCGTTTCAGATTCAGAAGTTTAAGCAGCTGAGGCAATACTCGAAGTTTTCATTTTAAATATGATCTATAAATTAAAAAACAATTAAATATATTTTAGCAACTAGAACAGTCAACATATGTAAAATCCTATACAAATTATAAAACCAAAACCAACTTAGAAAAAAAAAATTAAATCATAAAAGTATATGAGTGTATATCTCCATGCTCGAAGAAGTTTAGGAATAAAGGTACGCTTTGAAGATAGATGATGATACCTGGGTTTACTTGATTAAGAAGAAAGCATGCTTTAACGAATAAAACGACTAACTAATCAGATACCATCAAACATAAGCCCTTTTATAGGCGAAAGAAAAACATATTCGGAAAGCGGAGTAAACTTAATATGCATCTTATATATATAATCATGTCTGGGAATATTTTTAAAGTTTTGACAATCATAATGGAACTTAAATGGAATTAGAAAGAGTGTATCAGAGTAGCAGAAACATCATGGGATTTCAAAGAGATTCAGATAATAGCAAAACAATCTTGGCAGCTAACCCACATCCACAGCCACCAACATCCTCAGCATCTCAACTTGAAAACATTTGAAAAAGAGGGGCATGAGCACTAATGTATTCAGTGGGTTTTAGGAAAAACACTTTAATAACTTCAAGATATCCAATAAGTTAGTCAAGATAAACTAACTTATCAGATTATTCTCCGGTGTACCGATGGTGTGTTCAGGACCATCTAAGCCGTGAGCTCTTTAATACGTTACAAGGTTCTAATGATATGATCTTACCGTGTGACTCCCCACACCATATCATCTACAATGTAAGTATATGGAACATTGCATAAAATAATTATTAACATAATCTAAATGCAAACAGTGACTGCAATAACTTTCATTTCATATCATCATATCATCAGAAAAGCATACAAAGACAAGTCTTCTAGTATACAAAACTAACACACATAACTTACATTCTAACAGTCCACTATATTGTGCACAATAGATCATGCAATTTTTGAAGTAGTAGTCAATCTTTTCTACAGGTAGTCCCATACCACACAATAATTTCTTCGTGCTATAGAAATTATCTATGACTAAGTTATTCTCATACACTATCTCTTTCATTAATTATGTGATCTGATTGAAGCACTTCTTTGACATGTTATTCTCATATTTCAATAGGGGTGAGCATTCGATCTGAACAAAACCAAACCGAATCGAACCCCCCAAATTGAAGTAGATCAAAATCGAAAATTTATAAACCGAAACCGATCGAACTAAGGGTGAGCATCGAACCGAACCAAAAACCGAAGTAATCGGTTTGGTTCAGTCGATTTTGGTGAAAAATCAAATTTTTACTACTTTTATGTATATATTTATTTTGTAGACTTAAATTAACAGAAAGGTCTTGTGGCCGAGTTGGTCAAGCACTCTTATCTTTAAGTAAGAGGTGTTGTGTTTGAGCCTTCATTTCATTGGATTTAAATGTTTGAATAAACAATATATATTATAATATATATATAAATTTATAATAAATTATTAAATTAATATATATATATATATATACATATAAATTTAAAATTATATATACGTGTGTATATATATATTCGGTATTCGGTCAAAAATAATAATAAATTCATTAAATTGAATTAAATAATATTATATATATAATATATAGATTAAAATATAATATATATATATATATATATATATATATTCGGCCAGTTCGGTTTAAACCTATTTTTTACCTGTTCAACTCGAAACCGAACCGAACTACTATCGGTCCTAATCGATTCTTCCGAAATATGGCGGTCTTCATTATCATCCATGTTAAATTCAGGACCAACAACATCAAATACCATCGTACAGTACGTATTTGACTCCGTCTCCCAACCAAAATTCGAAGTCATAGTCCCAGTCTTTGTTATTTCCCCTTGATACTTCCAGATATGATAATTTCTCACAAACCCATAATTCTCAATGTACAACCGAACCGTGTATTGATTTTTAAAATGTATATTGTCTCATGTACGACATGAACACCTATTTTTTTCTCTATCCATGAACACTGGCTGACTAGAAGCAAACTCATTGTTGCACGAGTAGCTGATCGAAAATATATCATATTAAATGAGTTTTTAAAAAAATATATATTTTATTATAAATTTTGACCGTATTTATGTGAAAATCCTAATCACGAGTTCTCGTTTCTATGTTAATTGATCTATGTTTCTCTAATTAATTAATCTAAACCAAAAACACCAATAACACCAACAATTTAATCAATAATTGATAAAAAAAAATTATTTAAACAAAATTTTGACAGCATCTATGTGAAAATCCTAGTCCCAAGTTCTCAACTCTATGCTAATTAATCTATGTTCAACTACTTAATTAGTGAATACCGACAAAACCAACAATTCAATCAATAATTGATAAAAAAAATAAATAAATTTTTCAAAATTTCAAAGCACCTATGTTAAAATTCATAGTCTTAATTTCTCAACTCTATAGTAATTTATCTATGTTCAACTACTTAATTAGTAAATACCAATAAAACCAACAAAATCAACTATTCAATCAATAATTAATAAAAAAAATTAAATAAAATTTTTTCCAAAATTTCGACAGCATCTATGTTCAACTAATAACTAATTAGTCAATACCAATAAAACCAACATAATCAATAACACTAACAATATAAAGAAGGATCCAGGGACCCTCATCACTGTCAAATTAAACAAGCTAAAGAAGGATCTAGAGACTATCCTCACATTCAAACCAATAATATAAAGGTACAAGGGGCACATCAATCATATATTAAATTAAACAACATGCATAATTAAAATTTTTTAAAAATCTAGCATACTCAACATAATTTTAAAATTGGAATATATAATATATTTAACATAATTTTCATCTTATTACCTAGCATATTTAACACAATTTTGAGCTTCTAATGTATAACATACTTAGCATAATTTTCATCATATTCCCTAGCATCAAAGGCGGACATATGTGAGGGCCAAGGAGGGCACCGGCCTCCCCTGAAATTTTTAAAAAAATTAGGGGTATATGTGTAATTTCACATGTATAACTTTAAAAAAAAATCCTACAAACTATACGAGCACAACATCTTCTGTATTCTGGTATTTACAATTATACAGCAAGCTCAAAAATTTGTCGCTCTCCAAAATCCCACTCCCAACTCTAAATTCCAAATCAAATATAATATCCCAACTTCTGTATTATTTCTTAAATTTTATTTTTATTTTTTTCTTCCTCAATCTTCATCCATATCAAATTAAATTTCTTATTATTCTTGCATCTAGATTTGATTTATCCCTCCCTTTTTTTGCCCTACAAAATTTTTTGAATCAAGGGCTTAAGAGTGAGATTTCTACTCTATTAAGGTAAAACTTATTACATTTGCACTTACATTTCACTTTTTATATTGAATTGTTTTAATTTTAAATACTTTTATGGATTGTTTGCTCTAATTTATTTTATGAATTCATTTGTCTATTATCACTTGGTTATTAATAAATGAGATAAATATTTATAATTTTTTTATCATTGTTAGTTTAAACTATTATTTGTTTCTAAATCTAAGTTACTTTAAGCTAAATTTTGTTAGTTTCTAATTTTGATTTATTTTTCTTAGATAAATGGAACGATTTTATTGTAGAATATCACCCATTGTGGAGACATCATCTTCGTCGGTTACTAAACCTACACTTGTTGAACCCCAAAAATCATCAAAGCAATAAAATATCCAAGTTGATTTAGAAAACTTTCCTAGTGATTCCGCACTACGACCTGATGTGATCTCAACAGATGATCGACACCGGATGGATATACGCGCGGAAGATTTAGGAATGAACACGACAGCGGTAGAAGGATTCAATCCAATGAATAAAGATGTTGTTGGTGCATGGGGCGAGTTTGATAAAGAGAATGGGTATTTTTGTGTGTTTTTGGCTATATGTGCTATTTAGCTCAAACCGAATACGTATATGAACTGAACTAGGAATTGACTTAGAAACGACTCTATGGGATTGGAAAACTTGTGGAACACGAATTGGGGATGAGAAGTGATGATATGGATGTGGGTGAAGAATGATTTGGAGTAGACAGGATATGTCGAGTTTGGATTAAGACTTACGGTTGATGAACTCGACAATGATGTTGATGATCACAGCAGATTTGTTGATGTTGCAACGATGATGATGGTGAACTTGTGATGATGGAACATTGATGACGATGAGTGCAGATTGAGAATGGATGATGAACAATGATGATAGATTGAGTTGCGACCCGATACAAACCCCGTAGTTTATATACTACGAAACGTGTACCTCAAAGTAGCTTCTCAGATTGGCAAGACCACCCTAGATTTTGAGAACTAGAACGATACCCTTGAATAAGACTTTAAGATGCCAAACTTAAAGAATGCTAAAATTCGAAACCAACAGAAGGTTTATGAGAAAATGTGATTTAATTCAAATATCCAACAAAGTCTAAGAATAAAGTGTCACAAACTAGTCCTATTTATAATGTTAGGATCTACAAAACTAGGTAGGAAAACTATCCTAACTAGACTAGAAAATCTGACTTAATTAGAATTCAACTAGGAAAGAAGTTTCCTTAATTAAAACTCTAATTCCTATCTAAGTAAAAAACGAAAATAATAAAATAAAAATCTGAATAAAAACATCTAAATAATTCTAATATCTAATGGATAATGATTGAGACCCTAAAATAGCATAATGTTCGATCTTGAGCTTCTCAAACTCACCATGCACGTTGATCTTCCTTTTACGTCGATCTTCATGCATACGTGATCTGCATGTATTGTTCTTCAAGCTTTTATCTTCATCTTCAATTGTTAATAATGTAACAATATCATGGCTGCATTTAATTCCTTCTTCATCTTCAAACTTCTTGCGTACAAATGCTTGGAAATAGCCTTACAATTGTTTTGCTCGAAAGCGTGTAATTGGACCTCTTAAT
Source organism: Perilla frutescens (assembly GCA_026008535.1). NCBI lineage: Eukaryota > Viridiplantae > Streptophyta > Magnoliopsida > Lamiales > Lamiaceae > Perilla > Perilla frutescens. The sequence goes on from BRKX01000012.1 coordinate 41,637,173, forward strand.
TGCAGCCCCGGGTTTGATTCTTCATTGCTTATCTTGGCTTCATCACGACCAAATATCACGAGCTATATAATATTTGTTGGACCCCCTCGATTGAAATACTGGGTCCGCCACTACCTATCGTACTTAACATAATTTTAAACTTGTAATGTATAACATACTCAGCATAATTTTCATCATATTCCCTAGCATACATAACATAATTTTGAGCATCTAATGTATGGAATTATTAATTAGTTAGCATACTTTTATCTAGCTTATCTGATGTATGCTCCTTAGCATCAGATAGATGTTGATCCACTTATCTAGAAATCTAAATATAAATGAAATACAAAATTAACAATAAATATTTTGAACACAAAATTAACACTAAATATTAAATATTCACTAATCATTTACCTAATTAACGAGATTGGACACACACCAAACTTCAAATTGAAGTTCAAAAATCATCACATTAAATCTGTTAACAACCTAAACAAAATGAATATAGAACAAACAAAAAACACTACACATATTGAACAAAAATAGATTAAACACACAAGTTCAAAAATCATCACATTAGACCTATTAACAACCTAAATGGGAAAGAGATGGACATCTGCGTCCGCGGCGGAGGGACGGTGACGGAGCTGCGTTTGCAGTGATGGGCTAAGGCTCGTCGGAGGCGGAGACAACATAAAGAGAGGGAGATGAAAATGAGAGAGCGGGGCGGCAGTGACGTGGTGGTGGGGGACCGGGAGAATCGATTGGGCTTTGTGTTGGGGAAGGTCGGCAGCACGGCGGTAGGAAGAAATTAGGGCTGTGAAATGAAATGGGGAAAGAGAGGAAGATGGGCTGTTGATAAATCCCCATCTTTTTTAGTGATGGAATCACAACGGACCAATTCGTCATTAATGCTTAGGACAAATTGGTTTCGTCGTTATATTTATTAATTAATTTATAAAAATAAAAAAATTATTAACGTGGATTAAATTATGTCGTTGACATTTAGGACGGACGGTTCTGTTGACAATCCATCGTTACATATTAATTATTTATTAAATATAATTTTTTTATGATGGATATGATTGGTTCCATCGTTATATTTATTAATTAATTTACAAAAATTAAAAAAATTATTAACGGTAGATTTGAATACGTCATTGGTGTTCAAAATAGACGGTTCTGTCGTCACTCATCCTAATTTCTTCCCACAGGATTGTCCGTCGCAACCATTTTCAGAGATAAATTTTGGCGAGACTGTATAGCGCCTGAATTTAACGACGAACTAGCGACGAACCTCTTGTCGCTAGTGTTACTGACAAATTTCATCCGTCGTTATTTTTTATATTTAATAAATAATTAATTTTATTATGTAACGACGGAGTGGCGTCAGAACTGCCTATCTTGAACACCAACGTTGGATTAAAATCTATCATTAATAATTTTTTTAATTTTTGTAAATTATTTAATAAATATAACGACAGAACCAATCCATCATAATTTTTTTTATATTTAATAAATAATTAATGTGTAACGATGGATTGTCAACAAAAGTACAAAACCGTCCATCCTGAACGTCAAGGACAAATTTTAATCCATCATTAATATTTTTTTTTTATTTTTGTAAATTAATTAATAAATATAACAACATAACCAATATGTTGTAAGCGTTAACGACGAGTTAGTCCGTCGTGATTTCGTTACTAAAAAAGATGGGAATTTATCAACATCCCCTCTTCCTCTCTTTCTCCATTTCATTTCACATCCCTAATTTCTTCCCACCACCACACTGCCAATCTTCCTCGACATGAAGCCCAGTCGATTCTCTCTAGGAGTGGGACGGTAAGGTATACTTTACTTTTTTCACCATACATTTATCTTATCTTATTTGTACGGTATGGAAAAAATCAATACCGTTACCTTACCTTAACATTCGGTATACCTTCCTATGGTATACCTTAATTTCGACATGAAACAAATGGAATATTTTTACCTATCTTTGATATGTATAATACAATAATATATATATATATATATATAAGTAGGTAGGGGATAAACTTTAATGATAATGTAATGTAATTACAACTAGTAACTTGACTTTAGTTGGAGGGAGCATAATATTGCTGTATTTTTATTAATTATTGAGTAGTTTGCCAAAAAATAATAAAAAAAAGACGACGACGACAACAAGAAGAAGTAAAATTGCAGGTCTATAATAATATATTTTGGGGCTGTATTCAAATTTAATGATTTGGATATTTGAAGAGAGAGTTTGATAATGGATTTCAAATGATTCAGTGTCATACATGTTTAAAATTCAATAATATTACTCCAGAAAAAAAAAAAAAGATTACTAATATCAAATTCTCAAGTTCCATGCTCAATTGTTTTACATCAAATTTTTAATTTATTGTTTCGTTATGATTTGGATTACTTTCGTGTCATTAGTCTAGGCTTAAACTTAATTGATATAGTCATATAGGGTGCTAGGTACAAGTGTTTTTCTCGTGTTCATATCACCATATCTCAACTGTTTGTGCCCTCTTGACATGGATCTTGCTCTTTTTTACCCTTGTCCTCTTTTTAGTTCATCCAGACTCAAAACAATAAAGAAAATGACATTTTGTCTAATAGAAGTCTCTAAAATATCCAAATAAAATAGACTTGTATGATAGTAATCATTTTCTTCCCCTTAACCTATCGGTTCAAATTTCCAATTGCACTTCTTTGTGTTCACTATCAAATTTATGATTTTAATAATATTTATTATAAAATAATTAAAAATTAATTACAACATAAATCATCATAGTCAACATTTATCAACAAAAAAATAATTTAAATTTTTTTATAAAATTTTGTTACGAAATAATCAACCATAATAATGAATTATAAATTGAAAACTGAAAATTAAATATTAAAAAATAATTATGAACCCTAATTAATTGAGTGGAAATGGACTCTAATAAATAATTGTAAAATTAAACTTAATCACAAAAAAAAAAATTTAAAGAAAAAAAAGAACACATAATTTAAAATTACAACACGGAATATTACACAACCGAGTGTAACAGAAAATGTCATGCATGTGTTATACTATCATTACTATGTGATCGTTGTAGAGTGTGAATGCATTTTAATTTGTTTCTTGTGCCAATCCCGGCAATCAAATTTCCCTATTTCCTCACGTAACAACCCCCATTTTCTCAACTTTTTTTCCACCTATATAAGTCTAACCCACTTGGTTATATTCCAATCAATTAATCAAATTCAAGAAAAACATCTTCCGAAAAACGAATTTTTTTGGTCTAAAAAAAATTACACTACTTTATGTATTATTGATTTTCTACACTGTAGTTTAGATAGATACAGATTAATAATTACGATTTAAATATTTCATTAAATCTAACACCCGGTGTGAATTCCAATATATATAGACAATTCCGATCCATGCTAAGAATTCTGAAAAAAGCTCCTCAAAATCCACATTATATTATTATAACAACTTCAAGCAAACAATTACCATGTTTCTCTCTAGCTCGTCTCTCACTATCCGGGGTTAGATTTAACATGATTTCCAAACGATATGCATTATTTTTATTTATGTAAACCAAAATATATAGGGGAGGTCTCCAGTGAGACTGTCTAACGGATCGTGATTCATTAGACTGATCCTATAATCCGACCCGTCAATACATTGAATTATTGAAGCGAAAAAATAAAAAAAAAAATGTCACCTGATATTAATTAAGATATCACCAGATATGAAGTGATGTATCACCAACTATGAAGTGAAGTATCATCTGATATGAATTAGACATTAATTATATATTTAATAAAACTATAATAAAAACTTAAATATTAAATTTATATTTTTAATATATGAAATTTATTTATTACAAAGTTTATAAAAGTTCATGAATAAAAACTAAAAAAATTTATCACCTTGAATTATTGAAGCAAAAGAATAAAGAAGTGTCACCCGATATTAAACAATATATCACCATATATGAAGTGATTTATCACCAATTATGAAGTGAAATGTCACTCGATATAAAACGAAGTACCACCAGATATGAAACAGTATAAGTTAACATATTAGACATTAATTATATATTTAATAAAGCTATAATAAAAACGTAAATATTAAATTTTTATTTTTAAAATATGAGACTTATTACAAAGTTTACAATAATTTTTAAATTCGATAAAATTGTTCATAAATAAAAAGCTAAGAAAAACTATCACATTGAATTATTGAAACGAAAAAATAAAAAGGTGTCACCCGATATTAAGCAAGGTATCACCAGATATGAAGCGATATATCACCAGCTATGAAGTGAAGCATTACCCAATATGAGGTAGTATAAATTAACAGATTAAACTTTAATTATATATTTAATAAAAATTTAATAAAAACTTAAATATTAAATTTATATATATTTTTAATATATGAGAATTATTTATTACAAAGTTCATAAATGTTCATGAATAAAAACTAAAAAAAACACGCACATTGAATTATTGAAGCAAAAAAATAAAGAAGTGTCACCCGATATTAAGCGGGGTAGTATGACGTACTAATTATGAAGTGAAGTGTCATTCGATATGAAGTAAAGTATCAACAGATATGAAATTAATTGGATCAAGTCGAATCAAGTTAAAAGATACGTCTAATGATTTATAACCCGTTAAACGCAGGGACGGACATAAGGGAGGCTGGTGCCCCCCCCCCCCCCCCCCCCAATTTTTGACAATTTTTTTATATATATAAATATATAATTTATTACATAAATATAATATAATTTACATTATAATACTGTTTTTCGCAACCCCCCCCCCAAATTAACATTTCTGTGTCCGTCTCTGGTTAAACGGTCTAATATAAGTCTATGTCAAATATATAATCGTTCAAAAGTAACAATGTGATATAAATGTACACTTGCCGTAATTGGAACAGGTCTTTTATTTTCATATAATGTCTTTTAAGTTATATTTTACTATTATATGACATGTCAAACTGATAATTAATATTTTACTATAAAAAATTTATAAGATATAAATAGAAAATATAATCAAACTATACACATTGAATTCAAATTAACTTTTAACTGGAGCTTGATAGCGATAAACTAAAACTAAACAATAATATGAAATAATTCTTTACTGCGCGTTAACCTAATTTTAAAGGTATTAAAATAATAATTCCTTTCTTGCAGTTATATATATATATATATATATATATATATTAAATCTATTGAATATTTCTCGAGCACACAAAAGATCATTTACAATATCTACACAATGTTAATCTACCTGGATTTTTTTTTCCTGGCTACATGACAATTGAGAAAGGACCACATAATTTCATTTATATTATATTCAAAAAATTGTAAGAATATTTTATTTTAATTATTATCTTACAAATACACACTACAAAAAAATGGTCTTTATAGACAAGTTTATTAACGATGACAAATATCATCATTAATACTAGACTTTTAGTAACAACATATCGTTTCTAATTATCACATATCATCTCTAATAAAATTTTTATGATGACATTGTTGTCATTTAAAAATATTTTTTGTGATGACATCATGTTATCGCAAATAGAGCGCTCCTAAAAGTTCATCTCAAATAAATTAAAAATTATTTTAAGTGACCACATTGTCGTCACAAAAAAATATAATTAGAAATAGTATGTAATTATTAGAGATGACATGTTGTTACTTAAGTTTATTATTAGTGACGACATTTATCGTCGCTAATAATATTGTTATTAAAGGACCTTGTTTTGGTAGTGACATGCTTCGTACTTTATTTATAATATATGCCAATAAAGATGGAAAAAATTTTGTCTACCTCTTTGAGTAGTTCCCAAACATCGTTGGGATCGTGCCAGATCGGCACTCCCAGTGATATTTGGATACTACCTCAAAAGGTAAGGTAGAATTTTCGGGAAGGATGATTTATGAGATTAAAGCATCGGTCATGATAGATAAAATGACTTAACTTCCTTTGCTAAAAATCAAACTAAAATGGATACTAAATCAGCTCTTAATTAAAACTGATCATTAGTAGTTAATTTAGATTAATTCGTTTTAACTACACATAAAATTTTCAAAAAATAAAATTTATAGATCAACTAAAACTCAAGCTCAATAATTGAAAAACAAAAAAAAAGGAAAAAAAATAAAAAATAAAAAAATCATCCCAAAATACGTCCACTCTAAATTACTTTTCAATTCATACGTGACTTGAAAGCTAATACATACAAACGAAATTTAAACGAAATTTACACAGTGCACGTCCTCAGACAACGGCTGCAAGTTATTTCTCATCAAATTAAATTGCTAACTCTAAGCTTGTATTTGACTCAAGCTTAAAATTCATTCAAATTTATTTATTAAAGATTCAGCAAGAAATCATGTAATAATTTTCACTTCAATATATTAAACTCCACTCAACTCGTTTACACCAACAAAATTAATTAAGCGATTGATAGGTATTGCCAAAGTTGATAAATTGAAGTTGTCTTTTCCTTTATCTCCTTCATCAGTTCACAACTTGGACTTTATTTTATCAAAATCGGAAGATTTCAAAGCAAAAATAGTCATCTTTTTCATGCTCCCAAGTAAGTGCTTAACTTGTCGTCTTGTGTCACATAATACAATTAAGAGATAATTAATTAATTAATTAATTAAGACATCTTTTCTTGATAATCTCAACGGCTATTTCGCTGTCCACCAATTAGAAGACGTCTACGGACCTAATTAAAGCAATTAACTTACTCTAATACGAGTGCTTAAAATCCGATGGTGGTCCCCACCATGTTTCTTACCTAAACATTTTTATATTCTTGATTGCTTGGCATTGCCAGATTGCCGCTCATAAAGAGAGATAATTACACCTGCGGATGTAGAAATGCATTAATTACAGTAAAAGATTACTATAATCTTTTTTTTTTCTTTTTGTTTAGGAGAGTGATATAAGATTTAGTCAAAATGTCTGATCTTGTTTGATTTTCGGTTTCTAGTGACAAAGACTGATTTTATACTAGTTAGAGGTGTAACGAAAAAAAAAAAAACAAAATAAGATGGAGATAATTGAACTTTCTTTTAATAGTAGCTAGTTAATAGTATAAACACAACATTTTCATTTCTTTGGATTTGGAAAGAATTTGCTGATAATTTCGATTCAAACTTCTTGTCCCTATATTATCTACGGGAACAAATTGTTATTCTCTTCCTTTACAGGGAACTCATTCTTTCAAGTCGATCACAAGATATGTTACATTGAGTGACGTTGATGTCAAAATCTGTCAGACAGTAACTATATTTTAATCAATTTTGCAACTCACACATAATTAGTTCTTTTTTATAATAATTTTTTTTATTTACATAATCAAACTCAATTTTTAAAATAAATTACGAATATATTACCTAATATATGTCTTTTGGGCTTCCATCTGGATATGTGTACTATCTGATAAGTCGTAAATCGGTCTCTAATCATCTATCTATGACCTATTTTTTTTATGTTACAATATCTATGAAATTTAAAATTAATTATTTTGGTCAGTTTTTTGGGTGAGGAAAGCGATATTACATTGCCAATTATGGATCTATCTAAGGTTGAAAAGTATATATAAGAAAATATAAATATATTTAAACAATAGACGACTGAAATATATTGATTTGATAAATTCCTTGCTCTTGTGATGGGGATTAGATATTTGGTTCCAACCAAACTTATATGTTTATTCTAAGCTAAGTCTAAGGTTTTGTCAATTTTCCTGCAATTATATCAACCAGCTGGATTGTTGAGATCTAGGGTTTACATTATAAAATATTCAACTTTATTAGTATTAAACAATTTGGAGAGGCTCCAATTCCAACCCTTTCCACTCAACAAAATTTAATTATGTGGATAAAGAAAAATATGTCTTTGTTGCAAAAAAGTTAGTACTACTAATTAACTAGTACTTTGAAGGATAAATTAAACTATGTTATGTATATTAAATAAGAGGTTGAGAATGACTTACAATTAAAAAAATAACTCATATATAACTGAAAACAGAAACATTATTATTTAGAAGAAAAAATAATTGTTCTTTGTTTAAATTATTAATATATGTCAATCTTTGATTAATCATTTCAAACAACGAATTTAGTGTAAATAAATGCTTGGATTTCAGTATGATTCCTCCAACAATCATTTGATTGATGGTCACTTATTGAGCTTTTACTTTAGGTGACCACATTTTCTTCATCTTTTTTTTTTGAAAGGTTCATCTTTTAAAATTAGGTTTAATTTATTTCATAAATTAATACATTTCTGTTTGCAGGGAGCGCACACACACACACACACACACACACACACACACACACACACATATATATATATATATATATATAATCCACATACTGTCAATAGGTGTGTAGATGCATTTATTATTCAGATTTTAGAAAATTACACCCGTGTTTAATTTTATTACCATTCAAATGGAACTACGATTAACAGATTTTTTAATCAAGCCTAATAGGAATAGAACTTGAGTAATTTAATACTAGGTTAATCAAGGTGAGATCGAATCCTGTTTAAACTTGGCTTTCTCTCATGTAGTTGGTAGATAATTTTTATATACAAAAAGAAGTTATATTAAATAATTCGTCATGAGAATCTATGTATTATTTAAATTATCCATCACATATTAATCATGTATTGAGAATAGTTAGCTTCCATGATATATAATTATATATAATATAAAAATGGTAAAAAACTATTTCTTTTTGTGTAAAGACTAAAGAACGAGTCGAGGGTCCAAATTCCATCACCTTCCATTTCCAATCAAATTGAAAAAGGAAAGGAAAAATATTGAGAAGAAGAAGCAATTAATTTCTTTTCAAAAAAGAAAAAAGAATGGGTAATCTTTCTTCTTGATTTAGTTCCACATGCACGGAATATTTATTTATTTGATTTTTTTCGCCATTGAACTAACAGCCTTTTCTTTAACAGAGCTAATTAAGGCGACAAAAGTGGTTCTTGCATAAATATTGTTTAACAAGAACATAAAGTATACATTTTTTTTGTTTCACTTTCTTAAGCAAAAAAGTCATACAAACTATATAATTAATGTTATTTAAATATCTATTACTAGATATGATTATGAGAATAATTAAAGACAGCAGAATCAATCTACCAAGATTCAATAATATTTGTAGAAGTTAGAATTTTTGATACAAACATTGAAATGCAATTTCAATAATAACCCAAATTTGAATTTATAGGAAAAACTAAATATGCATACCTAATTTTTTCTGGCACCTAGATTTGAAACAAAATCACTTATTTTTAAAATTATATTGAAGGGTTGAGATGGTTGAATATATCCGGGAGCCAAAAAAGGAAATTCGGACGTGTACATTTTATTTTGTTACCAATTAAAATTTAGGTCAATATTAAAACGTTTCAAAGTTTGTGTTGAAAATTACAAATATTTGAAAATTCTTGATTTGAATGACAATTAACCCTAACTTTTTAATTCCTTTGGTTATGCTTCGCATTTACAAGAAATTTGTTGATTAGACCCCCGAAATATCAGTGGCTATATATATATGGATGGGATCTGGTGAGAACCGGTCGCTAGGTGAGAATCGAGAACCGATCCCATCCGTTCATCCTGCAAAATTGACGCCCCAGATTCATCCAGATTTTCGGTAGCATTTTTGTAATTATCGCGAAAATCTTCAATTCACGCGTGTCATTAAGGGTAAAATCGGAACTGAACTCAGAAATTGCCCAGATTCAATTTTAGCATCCGACTTCGCACATTTTAGCCTAATGCATTTCTCATTTTAGCATGAGTTGATAAACAAAAATGGAACGATGATTTCATTGGAATGAAATGCAATACACCCTATTTGCGGACAGTGAACCCTAATGGGAATCTCATAATTACTAGTTGGGATCAGGAACTTAATAAACTCTAATTGGGAACGGTGAACCCTAGTGGAAAATGTCACATCAATTTTAGCCTCCTACTTCGATAATTTTAGCATTATGCGATTCTCATTTTAGCTTCATGCGATTCTCATTTTAGCCTCAAAACAAAATGGAAGAATTATTAAATTACTATATTATCCCTCCGTCCAGAAAGTTGCCGAAAATTATAGGAATGCCACTGCCCATCCACTTAAATCTGATTTAATCTGGACCGTCCAGATTGAGTCAAACAAGGACTAGAATTGGTTCCTAATTCTCACCCGGGGGAAGGGTTCTCATTTGTTCCTTTCCGTATATATATATATATATATATATATATATATATATATATATACCAACACCACTACTAAATAAAATGGGAATGTGATGTCCCAAGGGGATGGCCTAGTGGTGGAGTGGTGTTTCTTGAGGCCAAAGGTCTCAAGTTCGACCCACCACCAACACCACTAGGTGTGAGCCTGTCATACCTGGCTTGCCAAGTGTGGTTTACCTCCCCTGTGTAGGTTTGCAGGCTATTACACAGGGACGGAGTTTACCCAGTGCGCATCACGGTAGCGGCTGCGGGTTACCCTTAACATCCAAAAAAAAAAATGGGAATGTGATGCATTTCTTTCACTAAAATTGGCAGTATTTAATGATGGGAAGCTCATAGAATTCAACTGGCACAATCACTCCAAATTACTCTCTCGAAATGGGCTCAAGTTAAAACCTAATAATCCAATAATTTGTAGTCTTGGGCTTTAAGGTAATATTTGTAATCCAATTATTATGCGCTTATATATATCATGATGGCCCAAATCTGTTTTAATTTCTTTTCCATTTTTTTTTCAGAGATTGGCCTCATAAAATTTTGAATCGGTGTATTATATATATGATAATTTGATTTAGTACATATAAATATCAGCTGTCAGCATACTCGTTTACCAACAAAGCCTGAAACTAATCCAAAAACTCCATAAATTCAACGACAGCAGTAGTGAGTAGTGACAATAACCCTTTTTACATCATATGGGGTTTCTGTTATACTTAATTTATGTTTCACTTCTTGTTTCATAGTTAAATTTTGAATTTTTCTATCATCTATTTAACAAGTTTAATATATTGTTGTGCTTTAATTTATTTTTACAATTATTAATTATGCATTACAAGAAAAGACCCCTTTCCAGCTTGTTTCTCACTCGATTTTTTATTATTTTAATTTTCTTTTAATTCCAGCTAGTATTAATTCCAACCGAAGATGCACGCTGGAATTATTTTGTATTATTTTTATTTTCAATTTTTATAAATTTCAGTGGGATTTAGAATTTTTTAGCACCAAAATCTCGATGGATTTAATATTTTTTTTTTGATAATATTAAAAAATGTTTAGATCTAACATATTAAGATATAATATATTTGGATATAATATATTTAGATTTGACATGTTAAGATATAATACATATATTTGGATTTAACATATTAAGATTTCAAACTATTAATGGTTTAATATTTAATTTCTTTATGGCTGTATTAAAATTGATTAAATATTTTATTTTCAATCCAAGTTAATCATTTATGTGTTTTATAGTATTTAGAAAATAATGATATTCATCATCAAGAAAAGTATTCAAACTTGATTTCGCATATAATACAATTAAATTGGACATATTTTTGTTATCTCCACGCAAAATTTTAATTCTACATTTATTTTCATGCATTACACAGGTGAAACAATGATTTATATTTATTGCGAAACTAACAATAGATATTACAATAAATAAATTTGATCACTTATAGCTGTGACACGCATTATTGATGCTATTGAACATGTAAATTAAATCCGCCAAAAGGGATTTGGTGCAATTTAAAAAGAAGAAGAGGATGGAATTCCGTCATTATTTTAATAAGACAAGGAAGTTTTATTGAACATATATTAGGTATAAGTGATGATGCATGAATGAGTTAGTTTTATATCTTAGTTAGGCTAAGAATGAAATTGAAGAAGGAAGGTTCCTCCCGGGAAAGATGGTGAGCCAGTTTCTTCCCAAAGCTTTGGTATAAATCATCAATAACCGAGCTTCCAAAGTGGGCCGCTAATACGGGCTCTGTATAAGCCCGAATAAAATTTGTGATTTCTTCACCCCTCCTGCTTTGATCGGCTACATGTGCATCCCAGGGAACTCGAAAACCTTCAATCGTCTCCAACTTAAAGGAACCTTCATCTCGGATTATTGAATCCACTTCTTGCTCGCATGGTGTGTATATAGGAAAGTTGAACGACTGCAGATCTCCCTCCTCAATCAACCCCTGAATAATGAATATTGAACCAACATGTAATATATGATTGTAGTATTGTACAATCATTTCAGTGTGAAAAATGTGTCTATCTTTTGACGGATAGTATCCGGTGATATATTTGTAATTTGTTGAGTGTTTGGATCCGGAATATGAGTTTTCCATATGGATTTTAATGAGGCCCCGATTCCAGAATTATCAGTGTGTAATATCCGGAATTTCTAGATTTTGGATCACTTTCGTTTTTCTTTATTTTATACAATTCATTTTGGATCCAGAATATGAGTAACATCCATCAAATTGACTAGTTTGACGTAAGAGTTCCCCATTGATTTTGGATCGGTTGGGGGGTCCATTAAGATTAGGGTTTATCTCTTTGTTTTTTTTTTTTAAATTATAATTTTTTTTTTCTTTTTTAAGGGAAGGTTATTTTAGTCCTTTCACCCAAAAAATGACTAGAAAAAAAATAATTTTAAGTATGTAGTCTTTAACCTCTAATATTACTATTACCCAAATTACAATTCCACTATTTGAAATAAATTTTAATACCTAAATTATTGAAAAATTAATCAAAACTAATAACATTGGAGCATTTTTTTAGGAGCTGAAAAATGACATGGAGAGTTCTCTCTCATGCTATTTGACTGTTTGTTGATATAACTATTTTGAGAGCAAACTTCATTAAATTTATGAATTGAAAATGTACCCTAGCCTTCAGATTAACTTTTTCAGGTGTCGGAAAAATACTTTTGATTTTAATTTTAATTTTAATTAGTTTTTATTCGCGTATTAAAATGTCATTTCTAATAGTATGAAATTAAAATCATAACTTCACTAATAGTATGAGATATTAAAGCATATTTAGCCTAAGCTAAAGGGATAAGAAGGCATATATTTCCCCAATAGCACATTGCTCACGTGACATATTTTTGAATCAAATTGATCCCATATATTTTTCAAACGTATCACTATGCGATCCCTATATTTTTTCTTCTATTAACTTCGTTAGTAACATCCGCCTATGCGTAAAAATTGTGTGCTGGTGTGTGAAAACTGAAACTAAGATTCAAGCGGGAAAAATGTGTGTCGGTGTGTGTTTTAATAGACATTACTAATACTAACGGCAATAATATAATGAGTACGTAAGATAGGGAGCAAAGTGATCGATACATTTCAAGAAGTTCTAAGATCAATTTGAGACGAATATTTATTTAGGGAGCAATAGTTAAATGACCATCAATTAGAGCTTATCCCATTTTAAAATTAATTAGTGGCCATAAATAATTGTGCATATGCATATGGTCGTACCTCAGAGACCATGTCAACAAGAGTATTAGCCAAGATCGTGAAATGCTGGCAATCATCTTTTGTGGAGGGATCCTCAACACTTCTGCCCACGAATATCAGCACCATACGCCCACCACCCAACATTTCTTCTCCCCTTAGCCTGAGAAATGTGGAGAAATCTCTCCGGAATTGATCTGCGTATGCTTCGAATACCGCCGCCGGACTTCCCATCGCCACGTGTATGTTTTCTCTATTGCTTTCCACGCCTTCGGGAACCTGCAGAGAATAGAAGATGAAACACGATTGGTAATAGAAGATCTCGTGTCGATATATAAATACGTACCTGAGAGAGCCACTGGAGACTGTAGGAAGAATAAACAAAGTTTAGAGAGTCGCGTGGTAGCAGTCTGCGGTAGAATGAGCCTGGCAATCCACATACAAACATTCCGCTTCTTCCACCATCACTGGGGAGCATCTTGAACAGGTTGTTGAAGTCATTTTGTGGAAGATCATTCAGAAACACCTCAAATTCATGTGATATATGCCTGCAATTCTTCTCTTTGCACAACGCTTCGATTTTTTCTTTTATGTAAGAGATGATCATAAGGGTATTAGGCCCTGACGAGCATCCCAAATCAGCCATCTTGAAGCATTTCGGAAAGCCATGATCGGTCATGACCATATGTTTGAGGGTCTCATCCAAAACATGCCGTGATTTCACTATGCCAATTTTCTATACACAAAACATAAGCAAGCATGTTAGCGTGGTCGTGTGCATGTAAGAGAGAGAGAGAGAGAGAGAGAGAGAGAGAGAGAGAGAGAACTTGATGGGTTGAATTGTTGGTGTAGCTAGTGTCACCACTTCCAGCATTCATGTGGACATTTACTTTATTCATTGCCATTGTTATTTAAACTTACTTAATTAGTCTCGACCCAAATCTTGCATATTTATACTCACGGTACCTTTTTATTTTTTAATTTTTTTTCCTCGAATTCAAACTATTACACATGCACGATGAACATCGATCATAAAACTAATGAATTAATGTCAGTCAAACATTGTTATACCTGATTTTCTTGGTCCATTATCTCATCAAACTTCATTACAATATTAATATTGACTAAAGCGGCTGGCTTGGTCCACCCCCCTAGGAAGGCACACATCAAAGATCACTGAATCACTTCCATAGGAATTGAAACAATAGTATATAAGGACATGGCAGTACTGAGATTGAGGCCTCGGAAAGCTCTATAATAATTACGGTATACTGTATCTTTTTCAATAATTATAATAATACATTATATATATATACATATATATATGTATATATTGGCTCATTGGTTCCCTCAAATTTCGATAATTTTGTACGCGAAAATGCGAAGAAGTCTCCTATGTAAAGCAAACAGTTAAAGTTTCAAACCCCACCGGCTCTCACATAATAAGATCCTTTAGTTCAAATTGTGTGTCTCATCCAAGCATGTGTCGACATTAAAAAATTACATAGTTTTAATAATATTTTCATAAAAATAAAATTTATTATATTACAACTAATCCTAATTAATATTATTGCAAAAAATTAAATTTTAAATAATTACATACCCTAACTTTGGAATAATCAACCCTAAAAATCTCAATACAAAAAAAAAGTGTTTTAATGACAAAATATAATCCGTGGTTAAATTGCCGACAAACTAACGACGGATTGAACTTGAGACTTTTAACGATTGATTTTTCTGTTTCTAGTTTATCAGTGGACAAATCCATCGTTAAATGTCGAATTTTTATTTTTTTACAGCGTCGAAAATTTTCCGTCACTACATTTTAATTTAATTTTTTTATTTTTAACTATACAATTAGCGACGGAAAATTACGTGTCCAAAAATAATTTTTTTTTATTTTTTTTATTTTAGCTACGTAATTAACTATGAAAAATTCCATAGCTAAAAATAAATTTCAATATTTTTTTAAATTTTCTTTATTTTTTTCATTCTCGAAATATCTAATTATAGTTTTTTTACTTTAACTTTTAATTTGAGACATAGTTTAACATTATCATTAGAAAATAATAATAATAATAATAATAATAATACACAATAATAATAATAATAATATAAATAATAATAAAAATAATATATAAAATAATTATTCTTTATTGAAATTGAAACTTTATTAATTGACAATAATATGAAATGAATATAATATCATATCCTTATATTATATACATATATTCATTGATAAATGTATAAATAATATATAATAGACAAAGAAAGATAAATAAAATGTCTACATATATTCAATCTTTAAAATATAGTTAGAATTAAAAGAAATTAAAAAATAAAAATATATAATTTAACATTGACATTGTAAAAACAAAGTATAATTTAAATAAGTAAGAAAAAATATCTTAAATAAATGAAGTAAAGATCATATTAATGTTTTAATATAGTACAACATAAAAATAATAAATAAGTAATATAATTATCTTTAGAATAATTGTTTCAACTTAATTGCACCTCGAATCGACTCACAATAGCACGAGGTCAATGTAGGGCGATAAATTGACCCAAGTCATATTCTCAAGGAAAGCTAAACAGGGTGACTACTTTTTGCATTACACACATATAAAAAATACATACCTAAACATTATAAATCAATTGTTTTAATAAGTTAAATTTAAACAAACTAACAGATTTTAAGATATGATAAAATGAGCAAGAAACAATGCAACAAATACAATAAGAGAAAGGTGTCAGGATATAGATTCATCTCCTCAATTTCTCACCAAGCTTGTTTCAAGATCATTTCATTAATCCAATCGCATAATCAACTTCAACAAAAGGGATAGCGTCAGTAACTTTCATTTCAATCCGTTAAACCATTAAGACTAAATTACACGATCGAGATTAACAATTAGACACGTGTTTTCGGTCAATCTAATATTGAGAGAATTCTAATCGAGTAGTAGGCTCATCTATCGATCTCATCTACTACTTAGCAATATCAAATAATGGCCAATTATTCAATATAATGGAACCCAATTCAATTAATGAGAAATTAAATTAGCAATCAACAAGTAATGGTCAAAACCGTTTTGAATATCTAACCCTAATAAGGGCACTTAGCCAATCATTGTACAATTCATCTAACTACCACAATAGATAACCGTCAATCCAATCAGAAGAGATAAATACAAATGAATCCTTACAATCAACTTGATGCAAAACTTGATGAAGTTTGTAGGAGTGTTTTCCCAAATAGAAATAGTGTTTAAAAAGAGGAAGAGAATAGCCGCTGATACAAGTCTGAAAATCCAGTCCAAATGAAGAGAACCCTAGTTTCTCCTTTTATAGTTTCATAAATTGCAACATAGGTTTCTCCGTCCAGCGACAGTTGGAGGTCAGCGCCGACTGGAACTCTTTAATAATCACCATCCTAGTGCCGGCTGGGAATCTCTACAATGCGGGTTGCCCAGTGCCGACTGGGACTCAGCCCCAGCTGGGCGTGTTCTGTTAAAACAGCAGCCTAGCGGCGGTTGGACTGTAGTGTCCGCTGGCTGCTATCTCAACTGAATGCCTAGTATGCCTAGTGTAAACTAAATGCAGTGCGCCAACTGAATGCCCAACGCGCTCCTGTGCCGTGCGGGCACTGTCTCTCTCAGCAATCACTATTTACCAGAGTCGGCTGGCCCTCTACTCCATTCTTTCATCGATTGTCCAAAAACACCGCATGTGCTTATCATGCACCACACAAAGAATAACAAGAACATAGAAAAACACGAGCAACTTACACAAAAATAGTGTAAACACACACGTAAATATGACAAAATGAACTAAAGAAAATGACACATAAAACGACTAAACAAACCTCTCCACACTTAGCACTTTGCTTGTCCTCAAGCAAAAATAATAATTTGAAATGCGAGTCAGGATGAAATCACTGTGGAACCTGCATGTCAATCACTCCACAAGGCTTTCCCACTAGAAAACTTATCATATTTGAAAATGAAGACAATTATCCGATTTGGCATGTTGCTCGTTCAATGACAATTATCAAATAGATTAAATCAAAGCAAAATATGACAAATGTTGTCTCTAACATCCTTTGTCACTAGTCTCATTATTCACGCTACACTTTGAACTCGGGGATGAAACATAGGACAATATTCATTAGATTTAGCCTTCAGAGAAATTACCAAATCTCCTAATGTTGTTTTCCATACTCATCATGTACAATTTCATTAGAAAAATGACACATGATAGGAGTATAGTCCATGTCACAACCCCTTTATTTTTTTATTAAAAACTTAAGATGACGTGGATCGAAATTCATAAAGTCAATCCTTAGGAAGAAACCCCAAGTATCCTTGTGTGGTTTCTCATGCTCATAGTTCAAACCAAAGGAGCAGAAATCCTTATTCATCTTTCTTTTTTTCCACCTACATTTTTTTATTTGATAGCTAGTGATAAGAATTATAAGAGAGATCAAGATGCATAAAAGCTAGAATTAATCATGTCAATCCAATTCTCAAGAAACCAGACTCCACAACATAAATCATCCAACTGTATTCATTTTCAAGATACTACTCATGTTGTAGAGAAAAACAACGGGGAACGAATTCATATATCATGATCAACAAGAACAACTACTAAAAATTCACACCTCAAATTATAAAACTTTAAAAGCGGAAAGAAAGTGATAAACACAATAAAACACACACAAAACCAAACAAAATAACAAAACTCACAACATGTAAGCTTAATTACATGAATGACCCCCTCCCCCTTGAAACCAGCATTGTCCTCAAACCTTAAAGAAAGCAGACAAATAGTATAAAGGTAGAGAGAGCATCACTATTTTGAAAGGAGACGGCAACGATGTGAGCATCCAACAAACACAAATCATTGAATGAAAGGGAAAAATAACAAAAACAAACCAAATACAGAAAAAAGTACAATGTCCCACAACGCACACAGAAACAAAAATAACAAGAAGACTTCACTACTCGTCAGACTGATATGGTGGTGGTGGATAGGACATGGTCCAAGAATTCCATTGCGCCTCAAGCACAAACATGCATCCTCTGATCTTGGGCATCAAAGCAGTGGTAGACCTTCTGACGGAACTATTACCTACAAAAGAAACACACAAAAACAAACAGTCAAAGTAAAGAAATAACAAAACCATGGATTGTCTCCCATGCAGTGCTCATTTTAATGTCCCAAGCTGGACCGGACATTAATCAGTAACAAATAATATCATCAAGTTCACTCGACTTTTCTTCTTCTAGATTAGGCAACTCTCTCCCTCTCAGTTTGTGTATGTTGTCGAATACTGGAGCTAATCCTCTGTTCAGACTGCCCTCCCTAGCATACACAAACATAAAACATGAGAAGGAGATCACACACACCTTGTGAAGAAACTAAGAATAATAAATAAAAATAACAAAGATAAACACGAAAAGGATAACACAAAAGGAATAATACGCCTAAAGCTTTCTCTGACAACAACACTAAAATTTGTTTCAACTCATTGCACCTCTAATCGACTCGCAATAATACTAGGTCAATGTAGGACGATAAGTTAACCCAAGTTGTTTTCTCAAGGAAAGCTAAACAGAACGACTACTTTTAGTATTACACACATAAAATAAATACAATCCTAAACATTCTAAATCAATTGTTTTGATAGGTCAAACGTAGAACAAACTAACATAATTTAAGCTATGATAAAATGAGCAAGAAACAATGCAACAAATACAATAAGAGAAAGGAATTAGGGTATAGATTCTTCTCCTCGATTTTTCACAAAGCTTGTTTCAAGATAATTTCATTAATCCAATCACATAATCAACTTTAACAAAAGGGATAATGTCAATAGCTTTTGTTTCAATCCGTTAAATCTTTAAGACTAAATTACACGATTGAGATTAACAATTAGACATGTGTTTCCAGTTAATCTAATGTTGCGATAATCCTAATCGAGTAGTAAACTCATCTATTGATCTCATCTACTACTTAGCAATATCAAATAATGGCCAATTATTCAATATAACGGAACCCAATTCAATCAATGAGAAATTAGCAATCAACAAGTAACAATCAAAATCGATTCGAATATCTAACCCTAATTTTAGCGACTGACTATTCCGTAGCTAAAATTTTGATTTAATTTCGATTTTTTTAATTTTTTTTAATTTTAGCGACTGACTATTTCGTAGCTAAAATTAATTTTTATTTTTTAATTTTTTTTATTTTCCAATTAATTTTTATTTTTTTTAATTTTCCAATTGTTTGAAATCAATTTTTTTTAAATTTTTTATTTTTATTTATTTGATTTATTTGTTTTATTTTTTTTAATATTTATATATTTTTTCTTTATTTTACATTATTTTATAATAATTTATATATTTTATTTTTCAACTAGTAATTAATTGCAAATTAATCTTATCAATATTAGTACTTTTTATTTATTTTACATTTTTTTATTTTTTTATTTTATTTAATTTTTATAATTTTTTTATTTTTTTTATTTTTCAATTACTAATTAATTATGAATGTAAAATTCATTTTTTTGATGTTTAAATATTTTATTTATTTTATTTTTCTGATTTATTTTATTTCATATTATTTTTAATATTTATTTATATTTTTTTATTTTGAAATTACTAATTAAATAATTTTTTGTTTTAATATTTATTATCACTTTATTTTTATTTTTATAAATTTTATTAATCATAAATATATAAAATTTAGGGAAAATAATCAAAATAATCTAATATTAAATAATGATATAATATAATTATATTTTATAATAAAGATATAATATTAAAAATTACAATAAATATTTAAATAAATTAATAGTATATATTTATTTAATTTAGAAATAAAAATTCAATCAAAATAGGTTTGTGTGTGTGTGTGTGTGTGTATTTTAACGTAAATGTCTGTTAGCCTACATGGTTAGAGGTGCAAGGCATTAAAGCCTTGCTTTCCCAGAGATCGTGGGTCCAAATCACCTTTATGCCAAATTCTGTAAATTAATCCTGGCTCGGCGGCTTGGCTCGTAAACGATGTTGGCGGCGCGATTCATTATTTTTAACGACGGAAAAATTCCATCGTTAATTTTTTTATTTTCCAATGATAGAATTTGGCGATAAGTTAACGACGGAAAAATCCATCGCTAATATTTTTTCATCATTAATTTTGTTGTTAAAATGACTAACGATGAGATTATTAACAACAGACTGGATTCGTCATTTGTTAAAATGACTAACGACGAGATTATTAACGACAGACTGGATCTGTCATTAAAATGATTTAACGATGGATTTTTGATGTTTAACGATGGAAAAATCTGTCGCTATAATGCGGATTTTTTGTAGTGAATATATAACCTTAAAATTAAAAACATATATTTATAAACATTATTAATCTAATTATTTAATTTAGAAATGAAAATTTAATCAAAATAAGTTTCATGTGTATATATATAATTTAAAAATGAAAATTCAATCAAAATAGGTTTCATGTGTTTATTTATATATATATATATATATATATATTAACACATACTTATTAGCACACATGGTATCAGGTCCTGGGTTATCTTTGGCTGAATTAATTCAGCAGCATCTAGTTGTGTGTTGGCCTCGCGAGCCCACCTCTGGGCTGGGCCTTGGCTGTGCGCGAGTGCTGATTCATCACTAATTTTTTTCGTTGTTAATTTTGTTAGTACCATATGCATTTAAGTGTTCGAGATTGTCATAATCTGTATGGTAATATGACAATATCAAAAAAACACAAAAGGTTTTGGTTATTCATGTTTGAATACCATATTCTGGACATTACTGTGAACATTCTGCTGCCAATCTGATTTAAGATAGATCAAGACATGTACTCAATCATGTTCAGGGACATGATCTTGTACATGGTTATCCAGAGAGTTTTCAAGAGATGTATCATGCTAGAATCAAAGAGCTGGTACTGCAAATTGAAGGTGGACGTTTCAGAATAGAAGCTACCTTGTTCGTGATGAAGATCAAAGAAGTATAGGAGGAGTTCTATTCAAGGAAGACATCTAAACGAGGAAAGTCCGATTTTTAATTAATGAAAAGTTTCCTTATTGAATTCTAGTCAAAATAAGACTTCTCATTACTTTGTTTAGGTTATATCTGTTGTTTATAAATAGCCTAGGAATCAGACTAGTTTAGAAGACATGAGTTTTACGAATACACAAAGAGTAGAAAGTTAAAAGACTTCATCTTTGGAGCATATAGTATTCGGGTAGACTAGGTTTGATCATTGAGATCATTATGTTTCTAGTCTGTGTTTGAAACCTTAATTCATACACACTTAGAGGAGTCTCGGGAGAGATTTCCTGTGGGAACTAGAGGGATTCTAGGTTGTGAAGAGACCTCGCAATTCAGTTTAACGAAAGAGGTTGTTTAGGGTAGGAAAGGGGTCGAGTGATGGGATTCTTCATGTAATAGCCTTTGTAACCATTCAATAGAGTAGTGAACTATTTCTCACGAACTTGAGAAGTCCCCCGGACGTAGATCAGTTGATTGAACAGGGTTACCAACCTCTTTTTCTTTACTTGCTTTCAGTTTTTATACTATGACCTTGAATGTTCACAACAATGTACACGTACATGATTATGAACATGAGCGCACAATTTATGTAACTTCTGGTACCAAAGCGGGTCGTCTTTGGTTTTAGTATGAAAAGAGTCCTGAAAAGTACATATCTGCGTGAAGGTTTTGGTTGCAATTCAACCATGAGTGCAATCAAAGAAGGAGGATCTACGGCCAGACCACCATTGCTAGAAGGTAACAACTATCCTTACTGAAAAGAAAAGATGAGGGCGTTCTTGAGATCACTTAATGAACTTGCATGGAAGAGTGTCACTGAAGGATGGAAAAAGTCAACTGTTGCCAAGGAAGAAAAGCATGTGGAGATTGAAGAAGAAGAGTGGACTGTGCCGCAGAAGAACTGGTACAATGTTAACTTTAAAACTCTCAATGCAATATTCTCTGCAGTGGATCTTGAGACATTCAGTCTAATCTCAATCTGTGAGACTGCAAAAGCTGCATGGGATATACTAGAAACCACCTTTGAAGGGACTAGTTCTGTAAGGCTGTGAGACTTCAAAATCTGACTTCAAAATTTGAAAGTCTCAGAATGGAAGAATCTGAATCCATTGGTGAGTTTAATGCCAGACTAAGAAGCATATCAAATGAAAGTTTTGCTCTCGGAGAGCCTATCAGCAATGAGAAGCTTGTGAGGAAAGTTCTCAGATCTCTTCCAAAGAAGTTTGCCTACAAAGTTGATGCAATTGAAGAAGCCAAGGACATCAAGAGTATGAGGCTTGATGAACTGATGGGGTCGTTAAGGATGTTTGAGATAAATCTGGAGGATGAAGACAGTAGCTCAAAGAAGAGAGGTATTGCCCTTAAAGCTGAAGTCTCTGAGGATGTACCTGAACATGTACAGAAACAAAAACCTGTACTTGATTCAGATACAATGAACAATATGGTCCTTATCACCAAGAACTTCAACCGAATGCTAAAAAGAGTAAACAAGCAGTCTTCTAGAAGGTCCAACAATAGAAGACAACCATCTGGTAATTCTCAACAAGACAGAAACTCTAGCAGTGATTAGAAAGAGTTTCAACCTTCAAATCCAAAGAGAGGAATTCAGTGCAGAGAGAGTGATGGTTTTGGACACATTCAAGCTGGATGTGCCAATACTCTGAAGAAGAATAAAAAGAATTATAATGCCTCTCTCAGTGATAATGATTCTGAAGAAAGTAGCAGTGAATCAGAAGAAGAGACTTATACTTTTACAGCAAAAGTCTCAGAGTTCCAGGATCCTTTCAAACGTGCAGAAGATGAAGACTCGGACAATGAAAACTTCAACCATGAAGAGTTTGTTCAAACATACAAGGAGATGTATGAAAAATGGCTTGAAGTTGCTGAGATTAATAGAACTCTACAATCCCACAACAAGGATCTTCTCAAAGAAAAGGGGGAATTGATCAGATCTGATGGAGAGCAGAATGTTATAATCCAGCAACAAAAGAAGGAGATTGAAGAGCTTTCTGCAGAACTAAAGTCTATCAAAAGGAATGCCAATATGCTCAACAAAATGGAATCTATTCCAAACGTATATGCCATGGTTCCTTACTTCGACAGGATACAAATATCTAAATTTGATATTTTGAGATACTTTTTCAAACCTATTGCCGATACTAAGTAGCAGTCAAAAATTTGTATCCATTTTTCATGATATTATGCATGGATCAGGTATATCATGGTGAATTCTTCCGAAAAAATGGTGTCTTCCGCAAGGGAATCTGATAAGTGAGATTTCGAGTAAATGTTTCCATAATCTTCTTCTGTCCGAAGAAATGATTCATCGAAATAATGAGTCACCATTGATATCGACACATCCGAGATCCCCAAATGTTCAGGAGTTCCTCTATTCAATCCTTTTCCTTCTTCTTGTTGCTGGATATCTCGTTCGTACACATTTTTTCTTTGTTTCCCGGGCCTCCAGTGAGTTACAGACAGAGTTCGAAATTAAGATATATTAGAAAAATATAACTCAATAGGGAGAGAGAGTATATTTATCACATTTTTTTAGTTCTTAATTTTTATTGTAAAACCTAATAAAACATCAATTATTTTGAAACTTAAAGAGTGTACACACACACACAGTCTTAAGAAATATGCTTTAAAATATCTATGTTGGTTTAATCACAATACAATAAAAAAATATACCTTGAAATTATACTTGAGTTCCAATAACATAATTAGGAAGAATATAAATGCATTTGGATGAAATTGAATTAGTTCAAGCTTAAAATTACATATAAAATAAATCTTACATAGAATATTTTTGTAATGTTGTTTGTCCTAAAAGAATATTATGTACAATAATACATATCATTTTTAAAATTAAATTACAATGGGGATCCATATGAATAATCTATATAACTGTTATACCATTGCATATATAAAAATATTATTGTATAACATGTGAAATACTGAGCTTCTTTATGTTTTAATCATTAATTACACGAGAAAATTGCAGAAATGGTCCCATAAAGCACGCCCCCGTTTCATTTTGGTCCCAAACTCTGCTAATTTAGTCCTTTCTTTATTTTTTAAGCCAAAATGACCCTATAAGACAGTCATATGCAATTTTGGTCCCGCGTATTTTGACGGGCTAGTTAACAGCTGACGGCGAGTTAACAAGTGAGGCGCACATGAGTTATAGGAACCCTAATTTCAGAAAATCCCCAAATTAAGACAACTAATTCGACTTCTATTTCCCCCCCCCCAAAAAAAAACTACCGTCTTCTACCTTCAAATCCATGAGAAATACACCAAATTAACCTGAAAGGAGACGGCAACGATGTGAGCATCCAACAAACACAAATCATTGAATGAAAGGGAAAAATAACAAAAACAAACCAAATACAGAAAAAAGTACAATGTCCCACAACGCACACAGAAACAAAAATAACAAGAAGACTTCACTACTCGTCAGACTGATATGGTGGTGGTGGATAGGACATGGTCCAAGAATTCCATTGCGCCTCAAGCACAAACATGCATCCTCTGATCTTGGGCATCAAAGCAGTGGTAGACCTTCTGACGGAACTATTACCTACAAAAGAAACACACAAAAACAAACAGTCAAAGTAAAGAAATAACAAAACCATGGATTGTCTCCCATGCAGTGCTCATTTTAATGTCCCAAGCTGGACCGGACATTAATCAGTAACAAATAATATCATCAAGTTCACTCGACTTTTCTTCTTCTAGATTAGGCAACTCTCTCCCTCTCAGTTTGTGTATGTTGTCGAATACTGGAGCTAATCCTCTGTTCAGACTGCCCTCCCTAGCATACACAAACATAAAACATGAGAAGGAGATCACACACACCTTGTGAAGAAACTAAGAATAATAAATAAAAATAACAAAGATAAACACGAAAAGGATAACACAAAAGGAATAATACGCCTAAAGCTTTCTCTGACAACAACACTAAAATTTGTTTCAACTCATTGCACCTCTAATCGACTCGCAATAATACTAGGTCAATGTAGGACGATAAGTTAACCCAAGTTGTTTTCTCAAGGAAAGCTAAACAGAACGACTACTTTTAGTATTACACACATAAAATAAATACAATCCTAAACATTCTAAATCAATTGTTTTGATAGGTCAAACGTAGAACAAACTAACATAATTTAAGCTATGATAAAATGAGCAAGAAACAATGCAACAAATACAATAAGAGAAAGGAATTAGGGTATAGATTCTTCTCCTCGATTTTTCACAAAGCTTGTTTCAAGATAATTTCATTAATCCAATCACATAATCAACTTTAACAAAAGGGATAATGTCAATAGCTTTTGTTTCAATCCGTTAAATCTTTAAGACTAAATTACACGATTGAGATTAACAATTAGACATGTGTTTCCAGTTAATCTAATGTTGCGATAATCCTAATCGAGTAGTAAACTCATCTATTGATCTCATCTACTACTTAGCAATATCAAATAATGGCCAATTATTCAATATAACGGAACCCAATTCAATCAATGAGAAATTAGCAATCAACAAGTAACAATCAAAATCGATTCGAATATCTAACCCTAATTTTAGCGACTGACTATTCCGTAGCTAAAATTTTGATTTAATTTCGATTTTTTTAATTTTTTTTAATTTTAGCGACTGACTATTTCGTAGCTAAAATTAATTTTTATTTTTTAATTTTTTTTATTTTCCAATTAATTTTTATTTTTTTTAATTTTCCAATTGTTTGAAATCAATTTTTTTTAAATTTTTTATTTTTATTTATTTGATTTATTTGTTTTATTTTTTTTAATATTTATATATTTTTTCTTTATTTTACATTATTTTATAATAATTTATATATTTTATTTTTCAACTAGTAATTAATTGCAAATTAATCTTATCAATATTAGTACTTTTTATTTATTTTACATTTTTTTATTTTTTTATTTTATTTAATTTTTATAATTTTTTTATTTTTTTTATTTTTCAATTACTAATTAATTATGAATGTAAAATTCATTTTTTTGATGTTTAAATATTTTATTTATTTTATTTTTCTGATTTATTTTATTTCATATTATTTTTAATATTTATTTATATTTTTTTATTTTGAAATTACTAATTAAATAATTTTTTGTTTTAATATTTATTATCACTTTATTTTTATTTTTATAAATTTTATTAATCATAAATATATAAAATTTAGGGAAAATAATCAAAATAATCTAATATTAAATAATGATATAATATAATTATATTTTATAATAAAGATATAATATTAAAAATTACAATAAATATTTAAATAAATTAATAGTATATATTTATTTAATTTAGAAATAAAAATTCAATCAAAATAGGTTTGTGTGTGTGTGTGTGTGTGTATTTTAACGTAAATGTCTGTTAGCCTACATGGTTAGAGGTGCAAGGCATTAAAGCCTTGCTTTCCCAGAGATCGTGGGTCCAAATCACCTTTATGCCAAATTCTGTAAATTAATCCTGGCTCGGCGGCTTGGCTCGTAAACGATGTTGGCGGCGCGATTCATTATTTTTAACGACGGAAAAATTCCATCGTTAATTTTTTTATTTTCCAATGATAGAATTTGGCGATAAGTTAACGACGGAAAAATCCATCGCTAATATTTTTTCATCATTAATTTTGTTGTTAAAATGACTAACGATGAGATTATTAACAACAGACTGGATTCGTCATTTGTTAAAATGACTAACGACGAGATTATTAACGACAGACTGGATCTGTCATTAAAATGATTTAACGATGGATTTTTGATGTTTAACGATGGAAAAATCTGTCGCTATAATGCGGATTTTTTGTAGTGAATATATAACCTTAAAATTAAAAACATATATTTATAAACATTATTAATCTAATTATTTAATTTAGAAATGAAAATTTAATCAAAATAAGTTTCATGTGTATATATATAATTTAAAAATGAAAATTCAATCAAAATAGGTTTCATGTGTTTATTTATATATATATATATATATATATTAACACATACTTATTAGCACACATGGTATCAGGTCCTGGGTTATCTTTGGCTGAATTAATTCAGCAGCATCTAGTTGTGTGTTGGCCTCGCGAGCCCACCTCTGGGCTGGGCCTTGGCTGTGCGCGAGTGCTGATTCATCACTAATTTTTTTCGTTGTTAATTTTGTTAGTACCATATGCATTTAAGTGTTCGAGATTGTCATAATCTGTATGGTAATATGACAATATCAAAAAAACACAAAAGGTTTTGGTTATTCATGTTTGAATACCATATTCTGGACATTACTGTGAACATTCTGCTGCCAATCTGATTTAAGATAGATCAAGACATGTACTCAATCATGTTCAGGGACATGATCTTGTACATGGTTATCCAGAGAGTTTTCAAGAGATGTATCATGCTAGAATCAAAGAGCTGGTACTGCAAATTGAAGGTGGACGTTTCAGAATAGAAGCTACCTTGTTCGTGATGAAGATCAAAGAAGTATAGGAGGAGTTCTATTCAAGGAAGACATCTAAACGAGGAAAGTCCGATTTTTAATTAATGAAAAGTTTCCTTATTGAATTCTAGTCAAAATAAGACTTCTCATTACTTTGTTTAGGTTATATCTGTTGTTTATAAATAGCCTAGGAATCAGACTAGTTTAGAAGACATGAGTTTTACGAATACACAAAGAGTAGAAAGTTAAAAGACTTCATCTTTGGAGCATATAGTATTCGGGTAGACTAGGTTTGATCATTGAGATCATTATGTTTCTAGTCTGTGTTTGAAACCTTAATTCATACACACTTAGAGGAGTCTCGGGAGAGATTTCCTGTGGGAACTAGAGGGATTCTAGGTTGTGAAGAGACCTCGCAATTCAGTTTAACGAAAGAGGTTGTTTAGGGTAGGAAAGGGGTCGAGTGATGGGATTCTTCATGTAATAGCCTTTGTAACCATTCAATAGAGTAGTGAACTATTTCTCACGAACTTGAGAAGTCCCCCGGACGTAGATCAGTTGATTGAACAGGGTTACCAACCTCTTTTTCTTTACTTGCTTTCAGTTTTTATACTATGACCTTGAATGTTCACAACAATGTACACGTACATGATTATGAACATGAGCGCACAATTTATGTAACTTCTGGTACCAAAGCGGGTCGTCTTTGGTTTTAGTATGAAAAGAGTCCTGAAAAGTACATATCTGCGTGAAGGTTTTGGTTGCAATTCAACCATGAGTGCAATCAAAGAAGGAGGATCTACGGCCAGACCACCATTGCTAGAAGGTAACAACTATCCTTACTGAAAAGAAAAGATGAGGGCGTTCTTGAGATCACTTAATGAACTTGCATGGAAGAGTGTCACTGAAGGATGGAAAAAGTCAACTGTTGCCAAGGAAGAAAAGCATGTGGAGATTGAAGAAGAAGAGTGGACTGTGCCGCAGAAGAACTGGTACAATGTTAACTTTAAAACTCTCAATGCAATATTCTCTGCAGTGGATCTTGAGACATTCAGTCTAATCTCAATCTGTGAGACTGCAAAAGCTGCATGGGATATACTAGAAACCACCTTTGAAGGGACTAGTTCTGTAAGGCTGTGAGACTTCAAAATCTGACTTCAAAATTTGAAAGTCTCAGAATGGAAGAATCTGAATCCATTGGTGAGTTTAATGCCAGACTAAGAAGCATATCAAATGAAAGTTTTGCTCTCGGAGAGCCTATCAGCAATGAGAAGCTTGTGAGGAAAGTTCTCAGATCTCTTCCAAAGAAGTTTGCCTACAAAGTTGATGCAATTGAAGAAGCCAAGGACATCAAGAGTATGAGGCTTGATGAACTGATGGGGTCGTTAAGGATGTTTGAGATAAATCTGGAGGATGAAGACAGTAGCTCAAAGAAGAGAGGTATTGCCCTTAAAGCTGAAGTCTCTGAGGATGTACCTGAACATGTACAGAAACAAAAACCTGTACTTGATTCAGATACAATGAACAATATGGTCCTTATCACCAAGAACTTCAACCGAATGCTAAAAAGAGTAAACAAGCAGTCTTCTAGAAGGTCCAACAATAGAAGACAACCATCTGGTAATTCTCAACAAGACAGAAACTCTAGCAGTGATTAGAAAGAGTTTCAACCTTCAAATCCAAAGAGAGGAATTCAGTGCAGAGAGAGTGATGGTTTTGGACACATTCAAGCTGGATGTGCCAATACTCTGAAGAAGAATAAAAAGAATTATAATGCCTCTCTCAGTGATAATGATTCTGAAGAAAGTAGCAGTGAATCAGAAGAAGAGACTTATACTTTTACAGCAAAAGTCTCAGAGTTCCAGGATCCTTTCAAACGTGCAGAAGATGAAGACTCGGACAATGAAAACTTCAACCATGAAGAGTTTGTTCAAACATACAAGGAGATGTATGAAAAATGGCTTGAAGTTGCTGAGATTAATAGAACTCTACAATCCCACAACAAGGATCTTCTCAAAGAAAAGGGGGAATTGATCAGATCTGATGGAGAGCAGAATGTTATAATCCAGCAACAAAAGAAGGAGATTGAAGAGCTTTCTGCAGAACTAAAGTCTATCAAAAGGAATGCCAATATGCTCAACAAAATGGAATCTATTCCAAACGTATATGCCATGGTTCCTTACTTCGACAGGATACAAATATCTAAATTTGATATTTTGAGATACTTTTTCAAACCTATTGCCGATACTAAGTAGCAGTCAAAAATTTGTATCCATTTTTCATGATATTATGCATGGATCAGGTATATCATGGTGAATTCTTCCGAAAAAATGGTGTCTTCCGCAAGGGAATCTGATAAGTGAGATTTCGAGTAAATGTTTCCATAATCTTCTTCTGTCCGAAGAAATGATTCATCGAAATAATGAGTCACCATTGATATCGACACATCCGAGATCCCCAAATGTTCAGGAGTTCCTCTATTCAATCCTTTTCCTTCTTCTTGTTGCTGGATATCTCGTTCGTACACATTTTTTCTTTGTTTCCCGGGCCTCCAGTGAGTTACAGACAGAGTTCGAAAATGTCAAATCTTTGATGATTCCATCATCTATGATTGAGTTACGAAAACTTCTGGATAGGTATCCTACATCTGTACCGAATTCTTTCTGGTTAAAGAATCTCTTTCTAGTTGCTCTGGAACAATTAGGAGATTCTCTAGAAGAAATACGGGCTTCTGGCGGCAACATGCTTGGTCCCGCTTATGGGGTCAAATCACTACGTTCTAAGAAGAAATATTTGAGTATCAATCTCATCGATATCATCGATCTCATACCAAATCCCATCAATCGAATCACTTTTTCGAGAAATACGAGACATCTAAGTCATACAAGTAAAGAGATCTATTCATTGATAAGAAAAATAAAAAACGTGAATGGGGGTTGGATTGATGATAAAATAGAATCCTGGGTCGCGAACAGTGATTCGATTGATGATGAAGAAAGAGAATTCTTGGTTCAGTTCTCCGCCTTAACGACAGAAAAAAGGATTGATCAAATTCTATTGAGTCTGACTCATAGTGATCATTTATCAAAGAATGACTCTAGTTATCAAATGATTGAACAACCGGGAGCAATTTACTTACGATACTTAGTTGACATTCATAAAAAATATCTATTGAATTATGAGTTCAATACATCATCTTTAGCAGAAAGACGGGTATTCCTTGCTCATTATCAGACAATCACTTATTCCCAAACTTTGTGTGGGACTAATACTTTGCATTTACCATCTCATGGAAAACCCTTTTCGCTCCACTTAGCCTTATCCCCCTCTAGGGGGATTTTAGTGATAGGTTCTATAGGAACTGGACGATCCTATTTGGTCAAATACCTAGCGACAAACTCCTATGTTCCTTTCATTACGGTATTTTTGAACAAGTTCCTGCATAACAAGCCTAAGGGTTTTCTTATTCATGATATCGATATTGATGCTAGTGACGATATTGATGATAGTGACAATATTGATGCTAGTGACAATATTGATGCTAGTGACGATATCGATCGTGACCTTGATACGGAGCTGGAACTGCTAACTATGATGAATGCGCTAACTATGGATATGATGCCGGAAATAGACCGATTTTATATCATCCTTCAATTCGAATTGGCAAAAGCAATGTCTCCCTGCATAATATGGATTCCAAACATTCATGATCTGGATGTGAATGAGTCGAATTACTTATCCCTCGGTCTATTAGTGAATCATCTCTCTGAAAATGTTCCAATAGAAATATTCTTGTTATTGCTTCGACTCATATTCCCCAAAAAGTGGATCCCGCTCTAATATCTCTGAATAAATTAAATACGTGCATTAAGATATGAAGGCTTCTTATTCCACAACAACGAAAACACTTTTTCACTCTTTCATATACTAGGGGATTTCACTTGGAAAAGAAAATGTTCCATACTAACGGATTCGGGTCTATAACCATGGGTTCCAGTGCAAGAGATCTTGTAGCACTTACCAATGAGGCCCTATCGATTAGTATTACACAGAAGAAATCAATTATAGACACTAATACAATTAGATCCGCTCTTCATAGACAAGCTTAGGATTTGCGATCCCAAGTAAGATCGGTTCAGGATAATGGGATCCTTTTCTATCAGATAGGAAGGGCTGTAGCACAAAATGTACTTCTAAGTAATTGCCCGATAGATCCTATATCTATCTATATGAAGAAGAAATCATGTAACGAAGGGGATTCTTATTTGTACAAATGGTACTTCGAGCTTGGAACGAACATGAAGAAATTAACGATACTTCTTTATCTTTTGAGTTGTTCTATCGGATCGATCGCTCAAGATCTTTGGTCTCTACCCAGACCCGATGAAAAAAATGAGATCACTTCTTATGGACTCGTTGAGAATGATTCGGATCTAGTTCATGGCCTATTAGAAGTAGAAGGCACTCTGGTGGGATCTTCACGGACAGAAAAAGATTGCAGTCCGTTTGATATTGATCGAGTTACATTGCTTCTTCAGCCCGAACCGAGGAATCCCTTAGATATGATGCAAAACGGATCTTGTTCTATCTTTGATCAGAGATTTCTTTATGAAAAATACGAATCAGAGTTTGAAGAAGGGGAGGGGGAAGGAGCCCTTGACCTGCAACAGATAGAGGAGGATTTATTCAATCACATAGTTTAGGCTCCTAGAATATGGCGCCCTTGGAGCTTTCTATTTGATTGTATCGAAAGGCCCAATGAATTGGGATTTCCCTATTAGTCCAGGTCATTTCGGGGCAAGCAGATCATTTATGATGAAGAGGATGAGCTTCAAGAGAATGGTTCGGAGTTCTTGCAGAGTGGAATGGATCTAAGAATCTTGATAAGATTCTTACTACTCCAGGACATTTTGGGAAAAGTCATCCAGATCTTGGATACAACGGTGGACAATCCGAGACAGTGTTTGTCAAAGCAAGTACAAGCCAGCCAGTGTATGTACAAAATAATGTTTAGAACATCCAGAAGAACATTAATAAAAAGATGACTGCTAATAATGGCAATAGAAAAGGAATTATCTGCCATTATTGTGAGGAAAAAGGCCACATTCGTCCACATTGTGAGAAGTATCTCTTTGATCAGAAAATAATGGGAAGAATATTTGTGGCTCAGCATTCCAGCAACACTCAGAAGAAATCAGCTACTTAGAAAAGGAAGAAGCCTGCACAGAAGAAACAATAGATTGTCAAGCAGACTAGTTTGATTGCCCATACTTCACTAAGAGTTGAAGACAAAGGCAGCTGGTATTTTGACAGTGGCTGTTCAAGACACATGACTGGAGATTGCTCTGTGGTTCATAATCTTAACGCTTGCTCATCAGACTTTGTTACCTTTGGAGATGGAAAAAGGGGCAAAGTAATGGGAAAAGATGAGCTGATTTTTAAAAGAATGCCCAATCTAAAGAAGACTATGCTAATAGATGGACTCAAAGTAAATCTGATAAGCATCAGTCAACTATGTGATGATGACATGACTGTTGTCTTCACTAAAGAAAGCTGCAGGGTTATAAATAAGAATAATGACTTATCATGGACGGAAAAAGATCAGCTGACAACTGTTATCAGCTACATGTTCCTGCACAATATTCTTTAACATACCAAAGAACATCTAAGAAGAGTCAGAGATCTGGCATCAGAAACTTGGACACATCAACTTCAGGAATCTCTAGAAGATCATCAGCAAAGAAATTGTCAAAGGACTACCTCAGATTAGAATTGACAGAGACAAAGTTTGTGGTCCATGTCAGATTGGAAAACAGTCCAGATCTCAGCATAAGGAAGTGCAAAATAGAACTTCTAAGTGAATTTTAGATCTTATTCATATGGATCTAATGGGGCCTATGGCTGTGGAAAGCTATAGTGGAACGAAGTATGTTCTTATCTGCATAGATGACTACTCAAGGTTTACGTGGGTAGACTTTCTCAGAGATAAGAGTGAGGCTTTCACAACATTCAAGAGACTAGCCTGCAAGATCATAGTTGAAAAGGATGAACAAATTATCAGAATCAGAAGTGATCATGGCAAGGAATTTGAAAATCAGTTCTTTGACACATTCTGCAATGAGAATGGAATCAGTCATGAGTACTTAGCCCCCAAGACTCTTCAGCAGAATGGAGTTGTTGAAAGGAAGAACAGAACTCTTCAGGAGATGGCAAGAACCATGATTGCTGCTAAAGGAGATGCTGCTATGTTCTGGGCAGAAGCTATTAACACTGCATGCCACATCAGCAATGGAGTTCATCTCAGACCAGGTACTTTCACTACACCATATGAGATTTGTAATGAGAAGAAACCAACGGTGAAGTACTTTCATGTGTGGTGTGACCCGGACAATGTATCCAAGACACGAGATTTATGCACGCGGAAGACTCAAGAATCGAACTACGTCAACTAGGATAAATGGAATCAATCCGACTCAAAACAGGATAAAACTTACTAGAATTGAACGACACGAATGAGACTCTATGTAGAACACTTAGTACGATTGTGAAGGTGGCTTGGTACGGCGGCGGACGGCGGTGTGGATGGCGGTGGTCGTCGGTGGAAGGGTAGAAGGATAATCAGGATCGGCGAACCCGTGTTGTATCAACTCGAATGCGCACGACTAATTCTCCGGATAGCAATTCTCCCAAGTACTTGAACGTACCCTGAAGAATTTGAATAGGACTATTGAGTTGCTAAAACAATAGAACTTTGAAGATAAAATTTTGATCAACCTTAGGATCTAGGAGACAAGAGTGAAATACTTCTTGAATTCATGCAATTGTCTAACTTTTGAATGAAACATAGATGTCCTATTTATACTAATAGCTATGGCCGAAAATCCTAAGGTATCTAGACTAGGATATGGCTGAAAATATCAATGCTAATCTAA
This sequence comes from Perilla frutescens, assembly GCA_026008535.1. Lineage (NCBI taxonomy): Eukaryota > Viridiplantae > Streptophyta > Magnoliopsida > Lamiales > Lamiaceae > Perilla > Perilla frutescens. The sequence continues at coordinate 41,672,196 of BRKX01000012.1, forward strand.
CTAGGATTGTTACCTTATCCAAAATCTGTTTTTAAGGTAAGAATCAAAAGATACCAAAAATAAAGTAAGACAAATCTATCTAGATAAAGATAAATCCCAAATTGATTTTGGGCCTTCAAAAACTCAGCACTCATGGACTTGGGCTCTTCAATAACGTGTTGGACTATTATTAGATGAATCCACACGTTATCTTCAACGTCAACCTAGTCAGTATGCCCATACCGACTGTCTTCATGCAATCTGGTCAGTATGCCCATACCGACTAACTTCAAGCCTTATTCTTTATCATCAATGGTTAGCATAGTGATCCATCTCGGGCTGCTCTTCACTTCATCTTCATGCATTTTGAATTTGTGCCTTATTGAAGCTTGTAGATAAGCTTGCAACTTCTTAGCTCGCAAACGCGTCACAGGACCTTTGAACTGCAACTCCAGATCATCTGGATCATTGCTAGGCACGATCTCATCATTCCCCCCTGCTAAAAAGAATTCATCCTCGAATTCTCGGACTCATCTTGTTCGAACTCATCATCTGCATAAAAGGGAGATAAATCAGCAACATTAAATGTAGACGAACACTTATACTCACTGGGTAAATCAATGCGATATGCATTATCATTGACTCTACTCAGCACGGTGAACGGTCCATCTCCTCTAGGCATTAATTTCGACTTTCTCAAGTTAGGAAACCGTCCAGGACTCAGATGAATCCAAACGCGATCTCCAGGCTGGAAAATCACTTGCTTGCGCCGTTTGTTCTTTTGAACAGCATTACGTGCGCCAACGGCTTCAATACGCGCACGTATTTTCTCATGCATCTCCTTAACTTGTTCCACTTTTCTTGTACCTTTAACACTTGTTAGATGCTCAACAGGTAAAGGCAACAGATCATTAGGCGTTAGCAGATTAAAACCATAAACAACTTCAAATGGAGACATATTGGTAGATGAATGCACAACTCTATTATAAGCAAATTCAGCATATGGCAAACAATCTTCCCATGATTTCAAGTTGTTTTTAACTAAAGCACGCAGCAAAGTACCTAAAGTGCGATTAACTACTTCAGTTTGTCCATCAGTTTGTGGATGACATGCAGTAGAAAATAACAACTTGGTACCTAATTTTCCCCATAGTACACGCCAAAAATGTGCTAGAAACTTAGAATCCCTATCACTAACAATAGTTCTAGGTATTCCATGTAAACGCACAACATGTATAAAGAACAAATTGGCTATGTGTACCGCATCATCGGTTTTCCTACATGCAATGAAATGAGACATCTTGGAAAACCTATCAACTACAACAAATATGGAATCTCGACCAGACCTAGACCGTGGTAAACCTAATATGAAATCCATAGATAAATCAATCCACGGGGAAGACGGGGTTGGTAGAGGAGTGTATAAACCAAACGGGTGTGATGTAGATTTCGACCTCCTACAAGTTATACATCTACTACACACATTCTCAACATCATGTCGCATATGCGGCCAATAAAAGTGTTCATGCAGCAAGTCTAATGTTTTTGACACACCAAAGTGACCCATTAAACCTCCCGCATGCGACTCTAAAATCAACAGCTCACGCATAGAAGACTTAGGAACACACAAACAAAAACCCTTCAACAGAAACCCATCATGCACGAAAAATCCATCTCTAGCCTTAGCAAGTTTCGAACATGCTTCATATATAGGTGCAAAAAATGGATCTAATGCATATAAGCCCTTAATGTGATCAAATCCCAACAACTTAGCATGCATTAAGTTCAAGAGAACGTACCTTCATGAAAGTGCATCGGCTACCATGTTTTCAGCACCTTTCTTGTACTTGATGACGTACGGAAAGGACTCAATGAACTCTACCCAACGTGCATGCCGTTTATTCAGATTTTGCTGGCCCTTTAAATGTTTCAAGCTCTCGTGGTCCGTGTGAATTACGAACTCCTTTGGCCATAGATAGTGCTGCCATGTCTCCAAAGCTCTCTTCAGTGCGTACAACTCCTTGTCATAACTCGAATAACGAAGGGCTGCATCGTGGAGCTTCTCACTAAAGTAGGTGATTGGACGCCGTTCCTGCATTAAAACAGCACCAATCCCCTTGCCCGAGGCATCACACTCTATTTCAAACGTTTTATTGAAGTCGGGAAGAGCAAGAACAGGCGCATTACATAAACAAGACTTTAAAGTGTTAAACGCATGCTCTTGAACAGGACCCCATTCAAACTTTCGATCTTTCTTGCTTAACTCAGTAAGCGGCGCGGCTATGCTGGAGAAATCACGCACAAAGCGACGATAAAAGCCAGCAAGGCCATGGAAAGACCTCACATCACTCGCAGACTTAGGAGTGGGCTATTCCTCAATCGCTTTGATTTTGGAATGGTCTACTTCTATACCACGTAAACTCACAACGAAGCCTAGAAAAATGACTTCATTCATGCAGAAAGAACACTTAGACAGATTACTATATAATTTCGCCTCTCTAAGAAGCTCAAAAACGTGTCTAAGGTGCCGCATATGTGTATGTGTCGTGTCACTGTAAATCAGAATGTCATCAAAATACACAACTACATACTTTCCAATCACATTACGCAAAACATGATTCATCAAACGCATAAAAGTGCTCGGTGCATTAGTGAGACCAAAAGGCATAACAAGCCACTCATATAAACCATGCTTTGTTTTAAATGCAGTTTTCCACTCATCACCCTCTTGCATACGAACTTGGAAATAACCAGATCGTAAGTCAATTTTCAAAAATATGCAAGCTCCAGACAATTCATCTAGCATATCATCTAACCTAGGGATGGAAAAATGATACTTTACCGTGATTTTGTTGATTGCTCGGAAATCCATGCACATACGCCATTCGTTGTTCTTCTTTGGCACTAAAATGACCGGAACGGCGCAGGGGCTCAAACTCTCACGGATTTGCTTCTTCTCCAACAGCTCCTTCACTTGCCTATCTATCTCTTTGGTCTCGTCAGGGGACGTGCGATAGGCTGGTCGGTTCGGAAGGACTGCTCCGGGTACGAAATCGATCTGGTGCTCGATCCCGTGAACTGGAGGGAGGCTGCCAGGTATCTCCTCAGGAAACACATCTCGAAACTCATCTAATAAGGGCTGCACATCACTAGACAATGACTCGTTAGTAGCACTGCTCTTATAAGTAAGTAAAACAAGAGGCATACCTGCTTTGACGGCTTTTTGGACTCCTTTTGCTGAAATAAACAAGCTCTGAGTGTAAGGCTTGTTTGTACTCGACTTGGACGACTTTTCTACAGCTTTGGGGTCCTCAATGGGCTGTTTTGGAGGTGAAGGGGTGGCGGCAATGGGCTGAGTATCGGTCGGTATGCCCATACCGACTGTTTTGGGCATGCCGTCGATTGGGGTCTTCGGAGCCCGTTTTGCGGCTGCTTGCTTCTCCTTCTCCTCTTTAAACTTCTCTTGCATGCGTTGCTGATCCGTAGTAATGTCCTTTGGTGATAATGGCCTTAAGGTGCTGATTCAGCCATCTATATCGACCGTGTAAGTGTTTAGACGTCCGTCGTGGACTACACGTCGATCATACTGCCAAGGTTTGCCTAACAACAAGTGTGCCACATCCATAGGGATAACGTCGCATAAAACAGTGTTAGAAAACTTATGGATTGAGAATGAGACACTTACCTGGTGAACCACACGTATCTCGCCTCTTTCTGTAAGCCACTGCAATCTGTAAGGCTTTGCATGTTGTTGAACGGGTAGACCAAGTTTTTCCACTGCATATTGACTGATGGCATTGATCACACTGCCACTGTCAATAATCATAGAACACGTGTGACCTTGAATCACTGCACGGGTGTAGAAGATGTTCTCCTGTTGGTGTTCTTGTTCCTCTTCTCGAATGATGCTCAAACTCTGGATTGTGACCAAACTGAGCTGAACTTCCGGATCGACTAGGTTAGGGGCTGCATCATTCTCGACTTCTTCTTCAAGTGTGGTATCGCCCATGAGCTCTTTTTTATGTTCACTAGCTGATTCGACTTCATTTGATTCCGTTAAGTATAGAATCCGCCGGTTGGGACATTGAGCTTGGAAATGGCCCCAATCTTGACACTTATGACATTGGATGTCACGAGCACGATTAGGGGCTGTGTTGCCTTAGTTTGGCCATGGAGGATTCGGCCGAGGCTGGTTGGATGGTGTAGACTCTGGTCTACGGCTTGACTGCGGTGTAGAACGGTCGAAACGCCGTTCGGGTGGTCCGGATGGACCTCTGAGGCGTGTAGAATCAGTAGTATAAGTAGAAAGTGATGTGGAAGGTGTACCTTTATTCCAAGTAGTGTGTGTAGGGGCTGCACTATAGTGGGATCGACGGCGGCCCTCTCTTAGCTGCCTTTCCATAATCGATACATACTGCACCATCCTTTCTACACTGGTGAAGTCTCTGAGCTCGACTTCACACGCAATATCAGGATTCATACCTTCAATGTACCGAATGATGGTAGCATTTAGGGTCTCCTGCTTTCCAACTCTATTTAAGAGCGTCTCCAACTCCTTATGGTACTCTTCGATTGATCTAGTACCTTGCTTGACCTGATTGAGCTTCTTTTCAAGCTCTCTTTCATAATGCATGGGTATGAAATGCCCACGCATGAATCCTTTCATCTCCTTCCAGTTGTCGATTGGAGGATTGTGGTTTCTGCACCTTCTTTCGTGTTGCATTTCCCACCATGAGGCTGCATAGCCTCTAAAATCTAAGCATGCGAGTTGTACCTTCTTTTGCTCTGAAAAGTTGTAGCATGCAAAGATCTTCTCTACCTTACGTTCCCAATCTAAGTAAACATCGGAATCATGAAGGCCTTCGAACTCAGGTATGCTCGTCTTGATGTTGTTGAGCCTACCATCATCATCATCATAGTTTGGACATCTATGGGGACCTCGGGGTCGCCCTTGATGATGTCGTCGCCCTTGTGGAATGAAATCAGCTTCATAACCACTGGCTGCATAGGACTCGTATCCATAATCAAAGTCTTCTTCAAAGGCGGGCTCTCGGGGTGGCCTTTGATCAACTTGCTGAATAGGAGGTGACTGTGGGATGTTCCTCAGGGGTTGGCGTCGGCCTTGGGCTCCTGTTTGAGGCTCATGTCACCTCTCTGTGTTGTCTTGAGGCTCAGATCGCCTCTCTGCATTGATTTGAGGCTCAGATTGCCTTGTCTCTTCATCTTGAGGCTCGAGTGGCCTCTTCTCAGGATCTTCTTGGACCGTTTGGGATACGGTCATTTGAGATCTAAGCTTTGCAAGCTCCTCTTGTAATTCAGCTACTTGGTTGCCAAGTTCGTCTTTCAGTAGATGAGTCTGTCGCTCAAAGTGCTTAGCTAGGGCTTCATATTGGTACTTGGCATCCCACTATGGTTCGGACGAGTAGGACTGCTCGCCTGGGGTGTTGGGCAATCTCGGCTCCTTAAAGGGTGGAGTAGACGCCTCTTTGTTATTTCCTTTCTTCATTGTACCTGCAAATTGAACAAACGTGAAGAAAAAGTAAGTAGGACCTCACAATTCCTCACAGACGCTCGTGTATGTCACTCTTGATTTTTCCACTCGTGTTTAACTCTCAAGTATGTGTGGTGCATGTGTAGAGTGAAATATGGGGGTGGGTGGATCGAAAACTTTCAGCAGCTTCTCTTGATTAGCTTCTCTGGGTCTTCTTCAAGCTCCAATGGATAGAATCAAGCCGGAAGGTTGCTAAGAGTAGAAGTAGGCATGTGGAATGAGTATTCAATGGGTTGGTGTATGTGGACCACGGGTGTATAGGTGTACGGGTGTATGGGTGTATGGACTATGTGGTGTATAAGGTGAGCCGGGTGTATGGATATTTGGGATGAGAATTTCGAACCCTAGAGATGTGTAGGATCGAAAATTTGGTGGATGAGGATGGAAGATTATGATTTGATATGGATGAGGATGGAAAGATCTTGAATAGATGTAGATTAGGATGAAATCTATCTAAACAAGGTAAGAAATCTAATGGATAAGGGAATAAGGATTTTGGATGTGTGAACACAATCTAAGAATCCCTAAAAATATGGAAACAAATCTAAACACTATGATGAAATCGAAATCAACAAGAATTAAATCTAAATTTTCATTTTTTTTTGTTTTTTTTGTTTTTTTTTATTTTTTTGCTATAGGGATTTCGATCCCTTTGCTCTTTTACTTTTTTTTCAATGAATAACAATATTTCAACTTGACAAATAAACGAAAATTAAAAGACACGTGTCTGACACGTAGGATAGAAAATCTGACACGTCGGATTGAACCACGACCAGCAGAGCTGACGTGGCTCTGATGCCAAATTTATGGTGTGACCCGGACAATGTATCCAAGACACGAGATTTATGCACGCGGAAGACTCAAGAATCGAACTACGTCAGCTAGGATAAATGGAATTAAAATCCGACTCAAAATAGGATAAAACTTATTAGAATTGAACGATACGAACGAGACTCTATGTAGAACACTTGGTACGATTGTGAAGGTGGCTTGGTACGGCGGCGGAAGGCGGTGTGGATGGCGGTGGTCGTCGGTGGAAGGGTAGAAGGATAATCAGGATCAGCGAACCTGTGTTGTATCAACTCGAACGCGCACGACTAATTCTCCGGATAACAATTCTCCCAAGTACTTGAACGTACCCTGAAGAATTTGAATAGGACTATTGAGTTGCTAAAACAATAGAACTTTGAAGATAAAATTTTGATCAACCTTAGGATCTAGGAGACAAGAGTGAAATACTTCTTGAATTCATGCAATTGTCTAACTTTTGAATGAAACATAGATGTCCTATTTATACTAATAGCTATGGCCGAAAATCCTAAGGTATCTAGACTAGGATATGGCCGAAAATATCAATGCTAATCTAACTAGGATTGTTACCTTATCCAAAATCTGTTTTTAAGGTAAGAATCAAAAGATACCAAAAATAAAGTAAGAAAAATCTATCTAGATAAAGATAAATCCCAAATTGATTTTTGGCCTTCAAAAACTCGCCACTCATGGACTTGGGCTCTTCAATAACGTGTTGGACTATTATTAGATGAATCCACACGTTATCTTCAACGTCAACCTAGTCAGTATGCCCATACCGACTGTCTTCATGCAATCTGGTCAGTATGCCCATACCGACTAACTTCAAGCCTTATTCTTTATCATCAATGGTTAGCATAGTGATCCATCTCGGGCTGCTCTTCACTTCATCTTCATGTATTTCGAATTTGCGCCTTATTGAAGCTTGTAGATAAGCTTGCAACTTCTTAGCTCGCAAACGCGTCACAGGACCTTTGAACTGCAACTCCGGATCATCTGGATCATTGCTAGGCACGATCTCATCAATGTATTTGATACCACATGTTATATACTCAATGATAGAGAGTATCTCATCAAGATGAACAACAAAGGTGTAGAAGAAATGTTTATTGGATACTCAAGAAATAGTAAATCATACTGGATTTATAACAAAGAGACAAAGGCTGTCATTCAGACAGTTAATGTCAGATTTGATGATCAGGATAATGCTGTCAATACCTCTGAAGATAATGTTCACACAAATGTCTTTGAACATCCTAATGTTCATGATGATACAGACAGAGAATCTGAAGAACAAACAGTAAAGCACAGAAAGCCTTCGAAGCAGATCATCAAGGATCATCCTACTTCAGGAGTAATAGGAGACATTCATGAAGGAAGGATGACCAGAAGCAGACTCAGAAAAAGGATACATGATGAGATATCCTATGTCTATTTTACCTCTAAGATTGAATCCAAGAACATTCAAGAAGCCCTCAAAGATGATTACTTGATTGAGGCTATGCAGGAAGAACTTCTATAGTTCAAAAAGAATGATGTTTGGGATCTGGTGCAGAAACCTGAAGGAGTCAACATTGTTGGAACCAAGTGGATATTCAAGAATAAGACTGATGAAGCTGGAAACATTACAAGAAATAATGCCAGACTGGTTACCCAAGGTTATTCTCAGATTGAAGGCATTGATTTTGATGAAACCTTTGCTCCAGTTACAAGGATAGAATTAGTCAGAATTCTTCTATCCATGACCTGCATTATGAAGTTCAAACTGTACAAGATGGATATCAAGAGTGCTTTTCTGAATGGATTTCTGATAAAGGATGTGTTTGTTTCACAACCTAAGGGATTTGAAGATCCACATCATCCAGAGTTTGTGTTCAAACTAAAGAAAGCACTGTATGGCTTGAAGCAGATTCCTTGAGCATGGTATGAAAGACTGGCAACATGCCTGGTTAGCAAAGGATACAACCGAGGAGGAGAAGACAGAACACTATTCATCAGAAAAGAAAAATCACAAGTACTTGTGGTTCAAGTATATGTGGATGATATAGTGTTTGGCTCAGTGTCTGATAAAATGGTCAAGGACTTCATCGGAGACATGGAAACTGAATTTGAGATGACCCTAGTTGGAGATCTGAAATACTTCCTAGGGCTTCAGATAAAGCAATCAGAAGAAGGAATATTCATATCTCAATCCAAGTATGCTAGAAACTTGGTTAAAAAGTTTAAGCTTGAAAATTCTAAGCACAAAAGAACTCCTATCAGCACTACAGTTAAGATTAGAAAAGATGATGCAGGAGCTAAAGTTGATCAAACTCTATACATGAGTATGATTGAGAGTCTCCTTTATCTCACTGCAAACAGACCAGATGTAGCATACAGTATGAGAGTGTGTGCTAAATATCAGTCTTGTCCTAAGGAGAGTCACATGAAGGCTGTTAAGAACATCATCAAGTACATCAATGGAACTATTGACTACAAATTATGGCATACTTATGATACAAATGCAAGTATCACCGCATACTGTGATGCTGATTGGGCTGGATCTCCAGATGAAAGAAAAAGCACTTCAGGGGCTTGTTTCTTTTTAGGGAATAATGTTGTTTCCTGGTTCAGTAAGAAGCGAACTGCATATCCTTATCTACAACAGAAGCTGAATACATTGCAGCAGAGAGCATCTCTACTCAGATCATCTGGATGATGCAGATGATGAAGGACTATGAAGTCAGTCATGATACACTTATTTTATATTGTGATAATATAAGTGCTATCAATATCTCCAAGAATTCAGTCCAGTATTCAAGGACAAAGCATATAGACATCATACATCACTTCATCAGAGAGCTATTGAAGAAGAAGTGCTGAGGATTGAACATATGAAGACAGAAGATCAACTAGCTGATTGATTAACCAAGGGATTAGATGCAGCTCGATTTGAGAAACTTAGAGCATCCATTGGGGTGTGCTTGGTTCAGTAAAACTAAGAAAAGGGGTATGAGTGTGTCTATTTCACACTCAGCAGAAAAGAACCATTCCTGCACAGAGGGTCTGAGCATTCCCATAAATATTTCTCTAGATGTACATGGACATTTTTCAAACCCTGAGTACATCTTTGTTAACGGCTAGTTCTGACGTGCAATCGTCATCTCTGACTTTCTTAGATTTCTCTCCGATTTCTTAGTCTAACAGAAACCTGAGCCTATGCTTTCAACGGAGTACCCTCTTATATATATGTTTAGCTGTTAAGAGAGATCATTCTTAAGTTTCAAATTTTTGAAATCATAAACCCCTCTCTCTTTCTACAACCTCTGAGTTCTTTGAAAAATTCTAAAGTTTTGCCATTGTTTCTCACTGATCTTTCTTGAAAAAATTACTTCTATATTTTTTCAATGGCACCCAAACGCAAACTCGTTCATCCTAAGAAGTTCGTGAAACCCAAAATGAGGTATGAGAAAGTTACATATTCCAAGCCTTAAGGTCAATTTTATGAGGAGGATGAGTTCGACAGGCAGGTTCGAGGTGAATTATCTTTCAAGAAACCTGTACAGAGGACGCTCCGTGATGAATCTTCGAGCAAAGATACTGACGAACTGATTAGAATGTTTCATAGAGATGAAGAGAAAGAAGACCTGGAAACAGAAGAATAAGTAATTACTTTTTCTGCAAAGAAAACAAAGACCCAAAGTCTGTCTATCCAAGATTTGTTGAAGGAAGCTGCACGATTTTATGATGTCAACAAAAAGAAGGCAAGAACAAAGGGAACTGCAGTCAAGAAATCAAAGAAGACTACAACCTCTTCTGCGAAGAAAATCGTCACAACACCTGTTGCCCAAGCCCTTCAGAAAGAGAAGGGATCTGCTGTTGATGATCAAGTTATGCTTAAGGATGTTCCTAAACCTGCCGAGGAATATGTTACAGTAAAGAGCACTGTAGAGACCTCTATCCCTGCAAGTGTCGTGCAAAAATCATCTACTCAACCTTCAACTACTGAAGGTGATGCTGAAGATAGGGAAGATGATATTCCCTTAAGTTTGAAAATGAAAGCCATTGTTATTGCTATAGCAAAAGGAAAGAAAAAGGTCATTAAAAGACCTTTAGTTGCAGAACCAACAGAGAAGAAAGATGTTCAGAGTTCATCCTCTAAATCTGCTGAGAAGACTCATGTTCCACAACAGGAGAAGTTGCTTGCATCTGCTCAATATGATTCATTTGCCAGATCACCGGTCAAGAAGAAAACACCAAGGAAGAAGGCATCTACTGCTGTGGTATAGTTGGTTCCAAGAACTCCTGTAACCCGAAGTCGAGCATCTGCCACTCCACCATTCACTACTGCATCAACAAAGAAAAGAAAAGCTGTTGAATTGACTGGTCCTTCCAAGAAGGCCAAGAAAGCTACCAAGTCTAAAGATGTACCTGAAGATGTTCACTCACAATCAAGTGAACATGAGTCTGACATTCACAAACAGATCGTTCATGTGCTAGGTACTTCTAAACAAGCTATCTTTCGTTCTTCCAAGCATGCTGAATTATGGGAGAAAGTGAAGCAGAGGTCTTTGATCTCTGAGAAAAAGGTGGACAAGGATACACTGTTGGCTACTGAAGTGTATACTTTGTTGGAGGAAGCAGAGTTACTAGGAATAGTGCAGAAGGTGCAAGGGTTTGTTCCCAAGGTTGTTACTGAGTTCTACTACAACTTGACCAAAGAAATTGATGATCCAGAGTCTGAAGACTTTTAGAAAGTCTTTGTTAGAGGTGAGATGCTGAATTTTTCCTCTGGCCTTATTAATGAGTTTCTGGGTTGTTCATCTGAGGAGGAGTATAAAGAACTAGATGATTAGGGGATGGTTGCTGAGGAACTGACCTAGGGTATCTACAACAAATGGCCATCTCATCCGCAGACTATCCCTACCTCAAAATTGACTCACAAATATGGAGCTCTGTTCAGAATATTGATCCACAATTGGCTACCATCTAAGCACAGAGATGTAATGACTCAAGCTCAGGGCCGATTCTTATATCACCTTGGAACTGAGAAGCAATTCAATTATGGTGAGTTCGTGTTTGACAAGATCATCAGTAGTGCAAAGTCTACACTGGTTAAGGGACCACTATCTTATCCTTTATTGATCTACAACATCATTAAGCAGCAGAAGAAGAATGTCTCTTCAAAGAATGATAAAGTTATTTCACCTAAGAAGCCTCTGGTGATCAAAGTTGCTCCTCAAATAGGAGATCCTCACCTTCGCCTCCAGTTCAAGCAGTTCATGGCATCCAAGAAAGGAGTGGATGCTATTGTTGAAGAGTCCTCACCAAAGAGTGTGGTGCTGAAATTTCTAGAGAGAAGCCTGGAGTTTCATGCTAGACTAATTTCTGAGCATACTTCTGAGAAGTTGAAGATTCAAGCTTTGATTGCTGATCTTTCATCAAAAAAAGGATTTGATTCCCCAGCAGCAGATGTTCCTGAACATATTTGTAACTTGCACAAACTTGCAAGTACTGCCGAAGCTGCTACTCAGAAGGATACATCTCCGGCTCAAAAGCAAGGTGAAGCACAAGAAAAAGAAGCTGAAACTGTCTAAGCAGAGTCTGCAGTGGAGGATCAAGAGGCTCATGAAAAAGAGCAGGAGGTTGATGAAGATGAGGAAGCTGAAGCAGAAGAAGAGGTTGATGAGGGAGAAGAGACAGAATATGATGATATTGAAGAAGATTTTGAAGAAGGAGGTTCTGAAGAAGAAGATGATGAACAAGACCCTGACAAATTCGAGTAGTTTCTGAGATTATTCCCTTGCCTTTCTCTGTGGTAAATAGGCGGAGTAATGCTATATAAATTTTTTTTATGTTCTCGCTGTTCTGCAAGATTTTTGCTCTAGCTTGTAATAGCTATTTTGTTATGGAACAAATTGTCTATCTTCCCTATATGATTCATATCTGCTAAAAAATTAAAACTGCTATCAAAAGATAAAAGAAAATAAAGTAAAAATTTAATATAGCAGAGCAGATACAAGCTGATAAGAAAGTAAAAACCAACTGAATCATATAATGTTCATAGGAACATTCAAGTACGTTTTAAGGTACATAATCCTACAGTTCAGGGTTGTGTTCTTTCAAAACATAGAGCTGATTTGCCACCAGATAAAGACAAAGGGAAAGATTGTTAGTGCCATCTGCACTTAAGTGTTCGAGATTGTGATAATCTGTATGGCAATATGGAAATATCAAAAGAACACAAAAGGTTTTGGTTATTCATGTTTGAATACCATGTTCTGGACATTACTGTGAACATTCTGCTGCCAATCTGATTTAAGATCAAGACATGTACTGAATCATGTTCAGGGACATGATCTTGTACACAGTTGTCCAGAGAGTTTTCAAGAGATGTATCATGCTAGAATCAAAGGGCTGGAGCTGCATATTCAAGATGGATGTTTCAGAATAGAAGTTGTCTTCTTCGTGATGAAGATCAAAGAAGGAAAGGTGCAGTTCTATTCAAGGAAGACATCTAAACTAGGAAAGTCCAATTTAATTAAGAAAAAGTTTCCTTGTTGAATTCTGGTCAAAATAGGACTTTTGATTACCTTATTTAGGCTATATCTGTTGTTTATAAATAGCTTGAGAATCAGACTAGTTTAGAAGACATGAGTTTTACGAATACACAAAGAGTAGAAAGTTAAAAGACTTCATCTTTGGAGCATATAGTATTCGGGTAGACTAGGTTTGATCATTGAGATCATTGTGTTTCTAGTTTGTGTTTGAAAACTTAATTCATACACACTTAGAGAAGTCTCGGGAGAGATTTTTTGTGGAAACTAGAGGGATTCTAGGTTTTGAGGGGACCTCACAATTCAGTTTAACGAAAGTGGTTGTCTAGGGTAGGAAAGGGATCGAGTGACGAGAGTCTTCGTGTAATAGCCTTTGTAACCATTCAACAGAGTAGTGAACTATTTCTCACGGACTTTAGAAGTCCTCCTGACGTAGATCAGTTGATCAAACAGGGTTACCAACCTTGTGTTCTTTACTTGCTTTCAGTTTTTATATTCTGACCTTTAATGTTCACAATAATGTACACGTACATGATTATGAATATGAGTGCACAGTTTATGTAACTTCAAATTTTATCGTTAAAATGACTAATGATGAGATCTTTAACGACATACTAGATTCGTCATTAAAATGGTTTAATGATGAATTTTTTATGTTTAACGACATAATTTTCTATCACTAAAACGTGATTTTTTTGGAGTGTCAATTATATTTACTAAAAAATAAAAAATAAATATTATAAAAAATTATAAACTCGAAGTAGATGGAATAAACTCTAAATATTAAAGTAAAATTATGCTAAATCAAAAATAGATTAAAATTAAAGAAAAAAATGAAAAAAAAACTAATAATTTTGATGGTTGGAATAACCACAAAAGACAAACAAAAAAAACACAAAAGCCAAAATGATGTTGGGTAAACTATATTTAATATCTCAATGTTTACAACCTATAATTATAATATTCTAAATGAATTGTATAAATAAAAGGAAAAAAATGTAACTCAAACCTAAAAGTCCCAGAAATCACAAATCGATAACTCAGGGGACCGGGGCTTCATCAAAACCCAAATGGAAAAATTCATAGTGGGAAAAACCATTGTGGGAAAAAGAGTACCCCTCTAAAAGAAACGAAAATAATACGGACCAAAAAAATCCTGTCTAACAAAAGGTAAAATACAAGGAATGTCAGAATACCTAACACCATAAGGGACAACAGAAGAGGCTAACAAATCCGCCACTTTGTTGCCCTCACGATATATATACGAAACACAAAACTGAATGTTAGTGATAAAATCAAGAACTCGATGCCACCGAGCCTTCAGAGTCCAAGGCATCCGCATGCTGCAAGTAGAGAGCAAAGACACCACATAGATTGAATCCGCCTCAAGCCAAATAAAGGTAAGGGCTATATCCGACCCCCTGAAAACCCTACCAGTCACCATATGTCCCGGAGCACCAACCGCAGAGCCATCAGTGTTGATCTTAATCCCTCCTTTTGGAGGAGGGCGCCATATAACTGGAACCACCCGCTTAGGAGGCGCGGGGCGACGATCCACCTTCAAAGTCTTCAACCGAACCAAATCCGCAACCTTATTATACATAAATCCACGACTCCACGAGTAGAAGAAACCTCCTTAAGAGCAACCCGAATAGCCGAGATGAGAATCATCGGAGTAGGAACAAAGTCCTCATAAATAGCCTTATTATGAAAAGTCCAGAGTGACCACACGATACAAACAACAGCCGTCTTCCATAACCCCAAAATTTGAGAGCTAAAAGAGTACTGCATGAACTGCACATAAGCTTCGTGAATGGACGCCGCATCAATCGGAGGAATCTGAAAAACATCAAACACCCATCGCCACACAAGAACCGCCAAAGGACAAGTCCCAAATCAAATGATCTAAAGATTCTGTCGCCCCTCTGCACATAACACAAATACTCGGTCCAATAAAACCATGCATCAAACCTATATTTGATAACAATTTTCCCCGATTAATGTTTTATTTTTGTTACAAGTCTATTACTGTATCTGAAATTTTTTTCCATAACTGAAAGATGAGTCATTATGTCGAAAAACACGCGGACACGTAAAAAAAATCCACGTAAGCCGATCAAATGTGGAATAATCTCCCGAGGGTTGACGAGCGATGATTTGTGAAATTAAGATATATGCGTGCCATGTCAGGTCAACTCATGTATTTTGATTTTTTTTCTTGACTCAGTTTTCATTTACCAAATTTTTTTACGTTAGACAAACTTAAAAAGTAACCAGCAAGAAACGTATAAAATAAGGTTATAATGTTTGAATTACTATACATATATATGACATAGTCAAATACAACTGAAAAAAGAAAAAACATAAAGAACATAAAATAGATTAAACGAAGTAGCAAATTTTGACGATAATAATCAAGGTTACTGATGACACAATCATGATGACGTTTTCTTGTCGAGAATCATTCAATTCTAACGGACCAAGTTTTTTATTAGTAGAATGGAGAATTTGAAGTCTTTTCTTCCCTAAAGGCCGAAGACGACTACATCAATAAACAAGTAACTGCACCACCAAGCACCAACTATATACCATTAGGTTTGCAGGCTATTATACAGTGACGGAATTTACTCAATGCATATTTTGATAGCAGTTATAGATTATCCTCAATATAAAAAAAGTAACTACAAAAAATTCGTAATTTAACAATAGTATTTTATCGACGGATAAGGCCAGTTTACGATTAAATATCCACAGATTAACAGTGAATTTTAATTCTGCCTGTAATTACATGTCGGCGGATTAGAGACAAATTTTTCGTGTCTAATTCTAAACATCGAATTTTAATTCCGTTTCCAATTAGGGAAGTTATTTTCCATCTTTACATTTTTTAATTTTTAATGACGAATTTTAATCCTCTGATTAGTGATGTATTTTTTCATCTCTAAGTGTTATTATTAATTTTTTTTAATTCATCTCTAATAATTAGTTTTATTAATTTATTAATATTCATAAATAAAATAATATACATATATATACATAAAAATATATAATTTATAAATTACCACACACGAGTGACAAACCACACTTTGTCAAGTTCAACCAGTTGGTATCATACACGAATTCAAATTTATATTTATATTCAGTAGTATATTTATAATTTTGTTGGTGTTTAATTGTTTGAATCTCGCTGTGGGCACAATCTCATGGATCTTGAGAGATTGGCCTTGTTTGTTTTTATTTTAAATATCAATTTCCAGTTTTTAGTATTTTCCATTTCAATTTACAAGGTATATTGATTTTTGAAAAAGTGTAATGATTTTGAATTTGTGATTGAGATGAAAAGATAAATATTTGCGTGGTTATGATGAATTGATGAATATTTAAATAATTGATCTTATTGTAATAATATGTATATATAATTGAATAGGTTAGGTAGGATTGGAAAAAGTGAAAATTGAAATTGAAAATGAATAAAATAAATGTATTTTCTGTGTTTTAAATAGTAATAGTACGTAAAAAGTGGAAAATTTTCATTTGGAAATGAAAACAAACAAGGCCTTAGATGAAAGCATTAAATATGTCTGATTATTGTCTTTACTTTCATGTCCTTTTAACTTCATCTGAAGCAAGTTTTTTATATGTTAACTATTTTTTTTTTCTAAACTTAAGATAATGGGGATTAAAATTTGAGATGAAAGCATCTCGAATATCCTTAAAGACCCTACATCAGTTCATCAAGCCTTATACTCTTGATATCATTGGCTTCTTCTATTGCATCAACTTTGTAAGCAAACTTTTCTGGAATGGATCTGATCACATTCCTTACAAGCCTCTCATTGTTCATGGGCTCTCTAAGTGCAAAACTCTCATTAGATATTTTCCTTAGTCTGACATTGAATTCACCAATAGATTCAGTTTCTTCTATTCTAAGATTCTCAAACCTAAAAGTAAGATTCTGAAGTCTTGATAATTTGATAGAAGTAGTCCCTTTATAGGTGGTCTCCAGAATATTACATGCAACTTTCTCACATGTTGAGATCATCAGACTGAATGTCTCCAAATCTACTGCAGATAATATAGCATTGAGAGATTTAGAATTAACATTGTACTAGTTTTTCTGAGGTACAGTCCACTCTTCTTTTTCAATCTCCAGTTCCTTTCCTTCTTTGGCAACATTCATCTTTGTTCATCATTCAGTAACACTTTTCCATGCAAGCTCATCTATTGATGTGAGAAACACCCTCATCTTTGCTTTCCAGTAAGGATAATTGTTGTCTTCAAGAAGTGGTGGTCTTGCTATGGATCCTCCTTCCTTGATCGAACTCATAACTTGAAATCAACCAAAAATCTTCACACAATTATGTACTTTAAGGACTTTTTTTGCTTTTACCAAAAGCGATCCGCTTTGGTACCAATTGAAGTTACACAAACTTTACAGAGATACACATGTTCATAAAAATGTACGTGTACGTAGTTGTTAACATGCAAGGTTAGAATGATAAAACTGAAACAATAAATAACACAAGAATGGTAACCATGTTCGGTCAATCGATCTACGTCATGGGGACTTTACAAGTCCATGAGAAATAATCCACTACTCTGTTGTAAGATTACAAAGGCTATTACACGAAGACCTCCCGTCACTCGACCCATTTCCTACCCTCTATAACCTCTTTCGATGGACTGAATTATGAGATCCTCTCACAATCTAGACTCTCTCCAGTTCTCATATGAAATCTCTTCCGGGACTCCTTTAAAAATAGTGCATGAAGGAATTCAAACACTGACTAGATATACAATGATCAAAAGATCAAACCTAGTCTAATAATATGCTAATGCTTCAAACTTGAAGTCTGTTTATACTTTCTAAATCTTGTCCATACGATAACCACCCTCGACCTCTAACCTAGTCTGATTCCTAAGCTATTTATAAAAACAAAGTATAGCCAAGACAAGGTAATCGGATTGTCCTAATTTGAAGCAAACTCTAATAAGAAAATATTCCTAGTTTGATTCGGACTATCTTAGAAAACTGGCGTTCATCTTGATCTTCATTTTGAACAAGACATCTTCTATTCTGAAATATCCATCTTCAATAGGAAACTTCTACTCCTTGAAATCAGCTTAGCGCGTCTCATTGAAACCTTCTGGACAACCATGTACATGATCATATGCATAACACTTGATTAAGTATATTCTTCGATCTTCAATCAGATTGGCAGCAGAGTGTTCTTGTGATCATGTCTAGGATATGGTCTTCAATACTTGAAAAATCAAAACCTTTGTGTTCTTGATTTGCCATAAGGAATATGACAATCTAAAACACTTAGTGCTAAACGATGACACTAACATAAATATAAATAAAAAATGTTATATAGTGCGATATATTGCGATATTTCGCGATATTTCATCGATAGCTGGGAAAAAATACATTCTCCCCCATATCCGTATCGCAATGTCAAAATTTGCGATATATCTGCGATATATCCGTGATATATATATCGTGATATATATATCGTGATATTTTCATCCTTAGGTAGGATGAACCCTAATGAATAAGTGTAAAATAAAACTAAAGCATAGTAAATTAAAATTACATAAAAATTTAGAAGAAAAATTAATAAATTTAATTGTACAGCCTAAAGTGTAGCAGATGATTTCATCCATATTCCGTACTCTACTACTTGCTTTAATTCATGTAGCCGAATACGAATTATCATCATTAATAACACACTGTTCACAAGTACAATAGCTATATCAGAAGTTATTATCATTTTTTTTACTCTGTAGTTATCACCATTATTATTCAGTAATAGGACACTATATATTCACAACTTGTTTAAATGATAGTGTGTGGGGCGCCGGGATAGCTTGCTAGAACAATAAGGCTATACATCTCAAATAGGATGAAATCTTCTATTGTATAATGATGTTATATGTAATAGTACACAATTTGTATTACATTGTATAGGTGTGTATTGATATCACACACGATAGTTCATTTCTTACATAAAATTTAATTAAACAAAACAAAAAATTAATAATGAAGCAATAGAAAGATGGAATTATCAATATAAGGACCACAATTAATAATAATTATTATTTTCTTATTTAGAACGATGTTATAAATTTATGAAACTGTGGTTTGGACATATTTAGTGAAGTTTCTGAGATCAGGATGTGGTGTCAATGTACATAACGTAACACTAGATATAACTAATATATATTAAGGTGTACCTAGAAGATTTTATTTGAAAGATCTAAAACTTAATTATTTAATTGTTACTGTCTGATAATATTTTCCAATCTCAATAACTTCTATCAAGATAGGTACGAAGTAATGAAATGCCTATAATTATGCATAAAAAATTAGTTAGGGTCTGTAAACAAATAAGCGTTTCAGCTATAAATATGCATGCATATGTTAGCCGCTATATGTTGCAAGCCATGCAAATTTGAAGATGGCGTCAAACAAAACCCTAAATTTCAAAGTTACTAGAAAAAACCCAGAGGTAATCCCTCCAGCAGAAGCCACGCCATATGAAATCAAATATCTTTCCGATATAGACGATCAAGATAGCCTCCGAATCCAAATCCCAGGGATACAATTCTACCGAAAAAATCCATCCATGGAAGGGAAAGATCCAGTTAATATTATCCGTGATGCAGTTGCTAAAGCCTTGGTCTTTTATTACCCGTTGGCCGGGCGGTTGAGGGAATACATTTGTCGGAAGTTGGTGGTGGAATGCACCGGGGAGGGGGTGGTATTCATCGAGGCGGACGCTGACGTCATGCTACACCACTTCGGAGACACCCTTTATCCACCCTTCCCAAACTTGGAGGAATTGCTTCTTCATATTCTAGGATCGCATGGAATAATCAATTGTCCTCTATTATATATATATATATATATAGTATAGATATATATAGAAACTCTATTTTAAATGATTTTTTTTATTTTGAATTCAATTTAATTAACAAATTCATGGTTCATTAATTAATTACTATAACGACCAACATCCTTAATTAGTATACATGCAACATATATTACTGTTTGGAAATTGTTTATTTAATTTGGTCTTGTTTATAATATATGTGTATGTGTGAGAAAGAGCTAGGCAAAACGCAATTTTAGGTATTTTTTGTTTTGTTTAATACTATAATATGTCTTTACACTTCTATATTTGATAACATCAATCCTTTATTGACAAAACTAGATGAATTTGTTAATGTTTTCCTTATTTAAATAATATGAGTTCATCTGAAATAAGCTTATCGAAGTACTCTTATATGTTCTTGAGAAAATTAAATAACTAATTTAATGTGATTAACGGCCTTCTCTTTAAGGGTCCTGTTCCATTGAGAGAGTACGTATTGTTTTTTATTTGATCAAGAGGAAATTGAATACTTTTATATTCCTTATCCAATTATCCTATATATGTTTGGAACATGCATGATAAGGCACATGAGCTTTCTTATTTTATCTGGTTAAACTACGAGGTTTTTCATGTATTTTTTTTAGTTTTTTTTTTTTTCTGTTATTTAGTTTAATTTTACAATTATTTTTTTAGAGTTTATTGCATCCAATTAGGGTTATAATTATTTTTTAATATTTAGTTTTTAGTTTTCAGTTAACAGTGATCATTATTATGGTTGATTATTTCATAATTAAATTTTATATTTTTCAATTCAATTTTTTCTTGATAAATTTTGACTATGAATGTGTATGTTATATACATTTAATTTTATTTTATAATTAATATTATTAAAATAATAAAAATTTGATAGTGAAACACGAAGAAGTGCAACAAGAATTTTGAATCAATGACAAAGAAATTGCAATTAGCAAAATTCTCATTAAAGGCATGATTGATATGCAAGAATTAATTAGGAATAAAATCACCACTCTCACCTCCATTGATAATATAATCTCATGTCTATTATAATTTTGTTATCGGGAATCACCATTCTTGTGGTAATTCTTATTCCCCCGGATTGGGATTCATCATTCCATCCAATCCCCATGATATTAAAAAACCAAAAAAAAAAAAAATTCCCCATGATATTACATATTTCCAATGACCGAGAAATAATTTTTATTTTTTATTTTGACAAAATTTTCTATATTTATTTTTTATATTGACAAATTAATTAGCACTATATCCATAAATTAATTTATAAAAATATAATTTATGTATGTATAGAAAATAAAAATTATAATAACTTTTCTAGAAAACATAAAATAAAACAAAGCATAAAAAATATAGACAATTATAAAAACTCAAAATTCATCAAACATTTTTAAGAATTCATAATTTTTTTTTTAAAAATTATGATCTTCATAAAAAAGTTTCATAATAAATACTATATCATATAAATTTGAGAAATATATGCTTTTTCTAAAAGATAATTCATAAAATTATATAATAACTTTAAAACTACAAAACAAGTAGTATTGTAGAAAAAGAACTCACATAAATTATATGAACTCAATATTCATTGCTTAAATAATTACTAAAATCATGCTCTGTTTTTCACAAATATTATTAAGATAAAAATTGCATAATATTTAATAATATTTTTTATTAAAATATGTTAGCGTCTTTTGACAGTTAATTTTGTTTATTGAAAATAAATTTAAGCAAATTGATGTATTTAATGTACTAATTTTAAACTATGATAATAAAATCCATTCATAAATATCAGTTCCATTCATATCTTATGCATTATGGATACCAACTATAAGAATGACATTAATATTCATACCATTCCAATCCCATAATCATTTCATTACTAAATTCACTCATTCTCATCTGATTCCATTCCTGCGTACCAGTCATGCCCTATATAGGTGATTGGTATGATATAATGAAATTAGCTATGAATGAAATGAGTGTCTAAATCGAATGACGATTCTTATGATTGGTATGTATGTCTACGGAATGAAGAACGAAATGAAATATTATTTTTTTACCTTATATAAAGAATATTTTATGTACTTTCAATTTTTTTTATAATCTAATAAAGTATATGTAATAGCTAATAAATATCAACACATGCCTTAATTAATTTTTTTATATTTCTTAATGTCCTTTTTTTTTCATTTTTAGTATGCGATTTTTTTTCTAATTTTCTTAAGAAATTATAATTTATATATTTATTTTATTGAAAAACTCTATTTTAAAGTATTTAATTAATTAATATATAATAATTTGTATAAGTTAATAAAAATGTTTATACTTCATAGAAAAATAGTTCATTTCAATTTTTCATTTGAATATATTAAATTATATCAAATACATAATTATTTTATATTGTATTAATAATATATTTTATGTTATATTTATTTTGGTGGCATCACTCTCATTTTTCTTCAATAAAATTATAAAAGCTATCAAAATTTAATTTTAACAAAATATAATAATAATAATAATAATAACAACAATAATGAATTATTTAATCTTATGATAAAATAATATTAAAAGAAATGCTTATGCTGAAATATATCATATATCGAATTTTTTGATCAATGTGAATAGCTAAATCCATGGGGGTGGGTGAAATGTCTATTCCCTTGCCTTTGGGAATATGAATTTCTTCTGTAATGGTGATTCACGATTTTAAACCATATGAATCGTCGGAATGTTAATGAACATAGAAATGATCATTTTATTCATTCCATTCCATCTTACCCATCACCTCCTATGTATTTCATTCAAATTATCATCAAGCTAGAATTGAATATCTAAAATAGTTTTCTCATTTTTTTACTACCAATAATATTTATAATTGTTACGGTGCATACGAATAATATGGTTTATAATTCTACAAGTCCAACTACGGGTTTCCAATTGTCTAGTACGTAGAAGTTAGATAATTTTTTTCTTGCGTAAATCTAAAAACGAAAACAAATTAAATTATATCTATATATTGACTGAAAATAAATTCAATTATTGTTGTAATTAAATCATTCAAAAATCACTATGAGTTTTGAAAATATAAAATAAATACTTAATATTCAAACTTTATTGTATCATAGTTTACAAATAATAAAAATTTGCTAGAAATAATTGAAGCCAATATAGGTAACGCGCCTAAGATGTGGCGGATTCATCTTGGCATACCGCTTCAACCACGCACCTAAGATGTGGCGGATTCATCTTGGCATACCGCTTCAACCACGCAATGTATGACGCTGCCGGCATTTTTCAATTTATGTCTGCCGTGAGCGAAGTAGCTCGCGGTAGCACAACCCCTTCTGTTCCACCAGTTTGGGAGAGACATATCCTCAGTGGTTGTGACAACTCGCGGAGCGTGTCATTCATGCACCCCCATGAATATGATGTCATTAGCAGTAGTGACACAACGGTGCAACGGTCATTTTTCTTCAGTGCTGCCGACATCTCAGCCCTCCGCCGCAGTTTGCCGCCACATCTCCAAAATTGCTCGAAGTTCGATATGGTGGCGGCCTATGCATGGCGGTGCCGGACTATTTCCATCTCATGCAAACCAGATGAAGAGACTAAATTCGTGTGCGCTATGGATATCCGAAAGAGAATCAAGCCTCCCCTTCCAGTGGGATACTACGGCAATTGTGTTATTTGCGTCACGGCAGTCACAAGCTCTAAGAAATTATCATAAAATCCATTGTACTACGCAGTGGAGCTGGTGAGGAAGGCAAAATCTGAAGCAACAGAGCTATCAGTCACAGATGTGATGGAGATGATAGATCAGCCCTTGACGATGACGTCGGGGATGATTTACGTGGTTTCGGATTTGACGCGTTTGGGATTTGAGAAATTAGAGTTTGGTTGGGGCAAGGCGGTGTATGGTGGTGTGGCAAAAAGCATTGGTGATTGGATTCCTCAACAACCAAGTTGGTACTATTCTTATAAGAATAAGATGGGCAAGGAAGAAGGGATAATGGTTCCTGTTAGCCTGCCATTCAATGCCATGGAAGATTTTGTAAAGCACCTCCAGATCTTCATCACGATTGCTCGCCCTGCAACTTCGCTCTTCATTACCTCACCATTGTAAAATGTATATATGTATATAATAAACCAGTCCATAACAAAATAATTAAATTGATCTAAACGTCCTCTCAATGTTCTGTTTTTACTACTTTGGATAATTAAGTATTAGTAATATAATAAGCAATGCGATGACGAAATAAATTTAAACTATATTGCAGCTAGTTTCTCGTTACATGCATTTTCGAAAAATTATAATTTTTTTAATTATGGCTATCATTGAGGATCACACCTCTACTATATTCAACATGGGCATATTGTATAGGCACTGTTTAATTGATCGCAAAGCAGAGTATTTAACTAACATGCAAACAGTTTAGCAATATAAAATAGAGGACTTGGGTGAGGCGGCCGCACGTGCCACAACCTTTATATATATTTATATATACATATGGGTGGGTTCAAACAGGAGCCATCCCCATGAGAATCTAAGAACCAATCAAATTTAAGGATTTTGAACGGATAAAAAAGGGATGACATAGTTGTAAATATGAAAAATTTGAAATATAAGGGGCATTTTCAGATTTTTTTAACAAAGTGATGTCATCATCTTTTAAAAAATTCTTAAAAACTTTAAATGATCATAACTTACTCATTTTTTTATCCAATTTATGCAAAAAATATATCAAATTAAATATTTTTTCATGATCTTTCATTTAAGATCCATAGTGCATATGTTTATTTGAGCAAAAATTGATGAGAAATACAAATTTTTTTTTTCACGTATATTCAACTCGTAACTGTCAGATATTGCTAATATGATATCACAATATTGCTCATATCTTGTGTTTATGTTGCTAATATGAAACTTTTTATGCACGATTTTGCACGTTAAGTTGCTTTCATGAGAAAATAGTTAAAGTATGAGTTATATATAGGTAAGTTCAAAAACAATTATAACTTTATCAATGCTTAATATTATTTTGAAAACTTGTAATATTTGAGAATTTAAGTCATACCAGTTTTCATTATTTACATATTAGCAATATGTTACTAACACATTAGCAAATTATTAGTCACATAGTAGCATATTATTAGTCACATATTACCAGTGTGTATATTTCTAACATATTAGCAATATGTTGTATGTATGAATGAAGTTATACATATTACACAATATTATTTTAAATGTGGTCCAATGTTATATGTGTGGTGTTTAATACGTGTTAATTTAGTATTATGATCTCGTCAAGTTAGCAATATGAGTCTACCTCATGTTAGCAACAAAATCTCTTGATGTTAGCAACATCTCTCTCTCATGTTAGCATATTAATGCAACGCTGAAAAAGACAACTGTTTTAAAGTGTTGTCTATTTAATTACGAAAATTGGGCCCAAAATTCGAAAAACATAACCTAATTTCTAAATTACGAAAATAACCCTGTCTTCATTAAGTTCTCAAATATTACAAGTTTGCCACCTTACTTTGACTAAAACATTGACTAAATTGTGGCAATTAGATATAATCAAATCTAAGGTTATGATTGGTTCCTAAGTATTTTTTTACCAAAAATATAAATCCTAAAATTGAATTATTCAACATTAAAATCAATGTAAATAAAAAAAAATCAAGGAAAATTATTTTAATTATTTTTATCCGACAACTCTTACAATGCACTCGTCCGATACTAACACGTGGCTCGTGCATTACGCTCGAGAATGAATTTGTGAACCCTAAACATTAAAGTGATTTAAATTAATTTTTTTAATCCGATGACTCGCGCAGTGCACAAGCCCCGCACTAACGCGTGGGCTTGTGCACTGCGCTCGATAATTAATTATTTTTGAAAATAATTAATTTGATCTGGTGACTCGCGCAGTGCACTAGCTTAAATTATGAGCAAGTGACTCGCGCGGTGCACTAACTTGATGCTAATGCGGGGGCTCATGCAATGCGCACGATAATTAATTTTTTTGAATTAAATATAAACCTCAATTTGGATTAATAAACTCTAATTATGATGAATACATTTTAAAATGGATGAAATAACACTCATATAAGACAGTACTTTTTAGGCTACGAATAATATGTTTTAGTGTTATAGGTGACTTTTTTTTGGGTTTTTTTTTTTTTTGCTAGAGCTGGTTGTAGCCTGTAGGTTGGATTTGGGTACGAATTGATCCGTGAATTGGCCTGTTTTATTTTTATGGCCTGCTTGCCATAAAATATTCTTTTTCTTATTTATCTTGCTAGATATAAATTTGTCCACTAATTTATTTAATATCCAATATCCAATAAACTTAGGATATAATTAAATAAATTAAGTTTTACTTTTATTCCACTAAAGAAGTAAAACTGACCTACCAATTTAATACATATTTACGAATATGCTTTCTCAT
The DNA here is from genome assembly GCA_026008535.1 of Perilla frutescens. NCBI lineage: Eukaryota > Viridiplantae > Streptophyta > Magnoliopsida > Lamiales > Lamiaceae > Perilla > Perilla frutescens. The sequence goes on from BRKX01000012.1 coordinate 41,698,441, forward strand.
TTAGTTCAACCATTCCCCGTGTTTAAGATATAATGTTCATTAATTAATTATGTCAGCCTCTGACAACTATAATTAATTAACATCTAAAACCTTGAGTAGTACCACACAAGCTTTACCATGTAAAGAATAAATTCCACCTGCAGAGTTTCAACATGAACTTGTGTTTCCTCAAGAGAACATCATCAACCTTGCGCACCAGGACACGGTGCTCATGCATACTGTTCGAGATATCATGCATACACTGTCATTACGCAATATATCGAGTTTATTGATCTACGAAAAGATCTCACCCATTGATAAATTAAAGTAACAAACAACGAACACATATGCTCGCGAATATCACATGAGTTCAGAACCCGAACTCTGTGGATCTTTATTCTCTTAGTAACTGGGTCAGAGACAGAGAATAGTATCCTATCGTGATCCTCCTCAATACACTAACGAGTGTACTAGAATAACCAGTTAGTCAAGATAAACTAACTTATCAGATTATTCTACGGTGTACCGATGGTGTGTTCAGGACCATCTAACCCGTGAGCTCTTTAATACATTACAAGGTTCTAATGATATGATCTTACCATGTGACTCTCCACACCATATCATCTACAATGTAAGTATATGGAACATTGCATAGAACAATTATAGAACATAATCTAAATGTAAACAGTGACTGCAATAACTTTCATTTCATATCATCATAGCATCAAAAAAGTATACAAAGTGTAACTCCCCGGTCCTGAGAGACCGTGGAAATGAGCGCCACGGGGGTGGGGATTAAGAAGAGGGGAAAGAAAGGGGATTTCGAGGATAATTCTCAATAAACGATTCCAAATTAGTTCAATAATAGAATACAATCATCGTAACAAATCCAGAGCTATATATATATATATATATATATATATATATATATATTCAACATAAGTTTTTGCTCTTGCGGAAGCTAAGAAATATCAAAAGAAATGATACGATGATCAGAGGTTAAGACAAGCCAAGACAACGGGTTAGGTACAAAAGTACACATATAAGCCCCATCACAGCTCATCGTCTCCACGCTCCAGCTCATTGTCCTAAAATATTTGGGAAAATATTTGGGCTGAGTACTAATGTACTCAGTGGGTTTTCTGAGAAAAATCGAATTATCAAAAGCATTTGATAAAATAATTATCTGTGAGTATGCAGATGAATCTTAGAAGGTTTTGTAAAGGGAAAATGCATCTAAGTTCATCAAAACGTTTTACATGAATGTGTTCACCAGTAAACCCTGAAGTGAACCTTGATCCATCAGTAAACCCTGAAGTGGACCCACTCACCAGTAAAGCCTGAAGTGAGCTAAGTACGACACCCGCAACCACCACTACATCATCATGCGCAATTACCGAGTAAACCCTCAAGGTAATTAAAAGTTCTTTTAGCTGAGAACAGCAAGGGATTGGGTGCGACTCAAACCAAGCAAGACTGTAGCTACTCACATTGACACAGCGCTGGTATATGAGACTCCGACAACCACAGCAAGCAGAACGAATCATTTTACACAGATAATCATATATGCATATTTGTTTCAAAACGAGCTTAATAACTCAAACATAACATTTTGAAAAAGATAGTATACGCCCACATGAATAATAGATAAGGTTTCAAATTTCCGGATTGATTCTACTTGATTCCTGCTACTTCTTCTGAGCCTATAACAACCAACCTTGACTTAGTTTTGTTAAAAGCCCCTATCAAAATTCAATCCCTAAGCTTCCTCTTAAAATATATACTTGATCAACTCTATTATTTAATTAGACATTTAAAATAATAATTATTTCACAAATAGAAACTTTAATCCAATAATAACTATTGGTACCTGATTAAATCCATTGCCTTAACCTAAAGAAAATATAATATATGCACATTACCATAATCTGATAATTTTAAAATATTGAACTATTTTGAACATTAATTAATTTACAGAACAGTTAGATGCATAGTTTTAATCAATGAAAGGAAATAGATTTAATATGCCCTATAGATTAATTCAATTCGACAATGATGAATAGATGATAACATACATATATACATATTTATGTATATATATAATTCGGTTATTATAATAGAAAAATATATACAAAAAAATAAAATAACTTCCTATATATATTAGTTCTTGTTCGAAAATTAAATTATGAATATGAGTAATTGATATATGAGCGATCGCAGTGCTTTAATTTAAATAAATCGCAAAAAAAAAAAATTACCTTCAAGTGAGATGAGAATTACTTATTTCTAATGTAAATAGATTGGATTTCCTTTTCTTTGCAACTACGCTAACAACTAAGTAAAACAATTGTAAATTTGTTTGTATGCTTAATAATTTAATTAATACATGACTCATCACTTGGTAGATTATATACAAGACACATCACCATGCCTATTTTATATAATGACACGTGTAGGAGTTAATAGATTACAACAAATCTAATCCTTATAAATATACTTATGTGCATTTTTTTTTTCCATTATATACGTGTATATATATATATATCAACTTTTTTGCATGCATTATATAAATAGTATATATATATATACCTATAATGTTTAAGGTTCTATTATGAGTATATCCACATATATATATATATATATATATATAATTTAATATCATGCCACAATTCTCACTTTAATTGATAGGACATGTGTACTTATTTTTCATTACATATAGCTTAAGGCCATCCACCTATCCATCCTATTTACATATGTGAGCTAGCTTAGGAATTAATATATTATTTCATTTTTTTTTATTAATCCATTAACCTAACATTTCCGTAAATGAACAAATATACTAATCTACAACCTATTCATTATAATATATATATATATATTGATATAATTTCAATATAATATATATAATTATATTTCTAGTTAAATTTAAATAATAAAATTTTGGGGTATTACATAAAGAGTCTTCCAGTATACAAAACTAACACAATCAACTTCTTCATTGCCAAATGGCATGCCGAGCGGTTTTAATAACCGGAGCGCTCCTTAAGGTTGAACATGATATCATAAGCGGTCTTCATAGGCTAATGTTGATGTTGCAATACATTCGACATGGATGCCAGAATGTAACAATGTGCTATCTCATCAGACTTGACCTACTTATCATATGCAACTCTTTGGGCTTCGTCAAAACCCTCATCTGGTCTCTGAAGACATACCTCTTCAAGTACGAACTTGTGTCCCTCAGCAACTAGGACGAGGTTAAGGTTACGAATCTAATCATTGTAGTTTTCACCGACGAGTTTGTTTTCTTTGAGGATTGAGGACAGATTGGAGAGTGCCATTGATGATATGAAATGACTTTAGGATAAACAGTATATAATCGAAAGCCTCATAAAAATTATATAGTTTTCCACCGACACTTTAAAAATGTTTACTATAAGCCACGATAGTGTGGACGTTTATAAAATTCATTTTTAAAGAGGTTATTAAACCTTTAATTTTCCTCCAGTTGAGTTTCCTTAAAACAAGTAAATTAATAGCCGGATAATAAACACGGTCATGTAATCGTCTAACTAATAAACCACGATCGTGTGGATGTTTATCAATAAATTACATCTAAGTGTGAATACCATTATCTTAACACCAAGATCACTATTTCGAATTTAACTGCTCCAGATGGAGGAGTCAGCTAGTTCTAATAGTGTTCTACATCTATCCTTTTAGGATATTTAATTTCTAGAGAAATCTGTGATATGACACATCTGATATGGAGGAAGACTGATGTCAACGCGCATGCCCATCACTTCTCAATTAAATCAGATTTAATGGAAACCGTATGAGATTTCTACATACTTTGGTATGAATCACTCCCGCTTAGTTATTTATGTTTGAAGTTTCATTTTATCCCATTATTAAGAACATGCAAACATCACATAAAATGATATACATACATTGCATGTTTCACAACAACATAATAAGCAACAGTAATATTCCAACTATCATGGCTTATATCTCATGTTGATTGATGAGATAAAACATGAAAGTCAGCTCCGGAATAGGGCTTGTCCGCCGTCCCTCCTTACCGCGCCTCGGCGGAACCCTAGCTACAATAAGGGTTTCGGGACGTGAATCGATGAACCTTCATTCTTGGTGCTGTACTACTTTCCTTCTTTGAGTTGATCTCCGATCTTTATTCAATACAGACTATCTATTCCAAAAGAAAAAATCTACTATTTCTAGAATAAAAAATACAACTCAAAAACTTGGTCTAACAATTTTATTTCTATTACATTAAAATAACATAAAATAAAACCTAGACCTAATCCATAGATTTTCTCATGGATTAAAATTCACGTAGCCAAACCGGCATACGGCCAAATATTCATTCAACATAAACATACATCACATAAATAAATGGAGCCATGATAGTTGGTAAACATGCAAACAAACACAGTCTACAAATCCAACAATCATATTTATATGATACACATAAAATAACATATGATTTCTATGCATGAATTATAATATTCGAATATTACAATTAATTAAATTAATAAATTCAAAATTATTCACAAGATAAAAATTAGAAATTAAAATAATAATCCACCAATTTAAAATCTTGTCTTTTTCGAAAATTGCCCAAAATAAATCTGGAAATTAATTAAAATATCCACCAAATTTATTTAATATTTTTGATACACCCTAATTAAATAATATTTGGATATCTTGATATAAATAAAAAATCTAATCTAAATATAACACATAAGAACCGAAAATCTTAAGAATAAAATCTGAAAAATTTGATCCACTTCAAACTCTTCCAAAATATATTATTATTTAAATCCTTATCACAATTGGACTTTGATTATTATTTATCTATATCAAAAATTACCTTATCCAATTTTAAACTATAGATTTAAAAAATTTACCAAATAATAAATCTGGAAATTTGATCCACTTCAAACTCTTCCAAGATTTAAAATTCTATTTTCAAATCTATCTAGATGAAAATTAGGTAAATCTAGATATACATAAATAATACCACATCTAAATCCCACACTTGTAATTTTCGACCCACGTCATTAAATAAATCTGAAAATATAATTTTCATCAAAATATTCTCCAATTTTAATTTAATAAAATCGAAAATAACACAAATTATCATATTTGAAAATTTTGATATTAATCAAAAAACAATTCCAAATAAAATAACATAGATTTTGAAAATACTAAGAAAAATAAATCTAGAAATTTTGATCCCTTTAAAAAATTACCAAATTCATAATTCTATTTTCAAACCTATTTAGATTAGAATTAGGTAACTTTTTATATACACCAAAAATTACCTATCCTTATTCTAATCTTCCAAATTTTCGAACCATATCAAGAATTAAATCTGAAAATTTGATATTGATCAAAAAACCATCCAAATCTAATTCTATAGTATCGAAAATTTAATACATGAAATTAGGGAATTTTAATACCACAAATTTTGAAAATTTGTACTTCAAATTTTCGAACACCATGAAGATTAAATCTGGAAATTTGAAGAAAATCAAATATCAATCCAAATAAATATTCATGAGGACCGAAAATTCAATAAACCTCAAAACTAGAATTTTCGAATTACATCAAAATTTCATCCATGTTTTGAACACCATAAAATCGACACACATGCATATTTAAATCTGAAAATTTAAAAACTATAAATCTAACATCAAATTTAAATATATATGTCGAGATTATGCTTGGATTAATCCTAGAACAGTGCCAAAACCTGCTCTGATATCAATTGTTGGGGTTTTTTCAAATTAAACCACCGCAAGATCATTTGGATGTTCATTAACCCACGTTCATGCAAATCATATTTTTATGTTCCATGCATGTTTATACACGTCTAGCACAATTAACATGTAGAGAAAATTCAAATCTAAAAGTTTGGAATACATAGAATCGAATTACTTACAAATCGGTAGACGGTCTGAGGACAAGATTAAAGATCTAATCTTGTTGTTGAATCAAGACAGGATCGGCGCCCCCTTCTCCTACAATGGATCGGCGTCTCCTCCAAGTATTCCACGTCGAGATCTTCTGTTGTATTCTCGGACTGAGTATCATATACAGAGTGGGCTATATACTACTGATAGAGTTGTGAAATCTGTGGATATCCTGAGAGACAAAGAGGAGCTGAATTACAATGCTAAAAATTTCATCCCCCTCCCCTAATTAAATAGGGAGGTGGGCGAAATTATCAAGCCCTAACCCTATTGGGTTTGGGCCTCTATCTCAAGTCCTATATCCAGTCCACTCAGTCAAGTTGGGCTACAACAAGGATCTAGAAGAATATTAAATTGGCCCACTAATTTACTTAATTTCCAATATCCAATAAACTTAGGATATAATTAAATAAATTAAGTATTCTTTTATTCCACTAAAGAAGTAATACTGACCTATCAATTTAATACATATTTGTGAATATGCTTTCTTCTTTAGCTCAGCCATTCCCCGTGTTTAAGATATAATGTTCATTAATTAATTATGTTAGCCTCTGACAGCTATAATTAATTAATATCTAAAACCTTGAGTAGTACCACACAAGCTTTATCATGTACGGAATAAATTCCACCTACAGGGTTTCAACATGAACTTGTGTTTCCTCAAGAGAACACCATCAACCTGGTGCACTAGGACACGGTGCTCATGCATATTGCACGACACATCATGTATACACTATCATTACCCAAGATATCGAGTTTATTGATCCACGAAAGGATCTCAAACATTGATAAGTCAAAGCAATAAGTAATGTACACATATGCTCGCCAACAAACATGAGTTCAAAACTCGAACTCTCTGGATCTTTATTCTCTCACTATGAGGGTCAGAGTAGAGAATAATATCCTATCATGATCCTACTTAATACACTAACAAGTGTATTAGAATAATCAGTTAGTCAAGATAAACTAACTTATCAGATTATTCTACGGTGTATTGATGGTGTGTTCAGAACTATCTAAGTATTTTGCTCTTTAATACAATACAAGGTTCTAATGATATGATCTTACCGTGTGTCTCCCCACACCATATCATCTACAATGTAATTATATTGAACATTGCATTAAACAATTATATAAAATAATCTAAATGTAAACAGTGACTGCAATAATTTTCAATCCATATCATCATATCATTAGAAAAGTATACATAAACATGTCTTTCCAGTATACAAAACTAACAACTCAGACATGATTTATTGCCATTTTTTCTCAAACAAAACAGGCTCTATAACAACATACCGAATAATCTTGTTTACTGTTGGTCCCGGAACGAGTCATAATCAGTTTAGAGGGGACGTGAATAAACTGATCCAAATCTTAACTAATACGATCCTGGATGGGGTGCCGATGATTGAGTTCGAGCATTCGGGGAGGCCGGCGTTAGTGCAAGTGTGAGACCTGGTGCGAGTGAACCAGTCGCGCTAGAGACAAGTTTGGCTTTGGGCTGAGCGCGAGTCACAGCGCGGGCGAGCAGGTCGTGCCCTCAACGTGTCCTGCACTGAGCCTGGCGCGAGCTACAACGTGACTAGGGGCGCGAGTGAGCCCGAGTCGCGCCTACTTGGACTGTTGCGGATTTATCCAATTTCTATTTATTTATTTCCTTTTTAGATTAGGTTTTGACTTTTAGGGTTGTTTTATTTTGCCCACCTATATAAGGGCTTGCATTATATTTCATTAGACAGTTTTTGATATATTAAATATGAGAATTCTCTCTGGAGATTTTATTGAACCGTGTGTCGTGTTCATCCGACTTATCAAACGGTACATCACAACTGTTTGTGGCGTCTTCGATTTTCATTCAAGGTTCTTATTTCCAATCATAGCTGGGTTATAGGTTTCATATACCTATAGTTCGTCTGTGTTGAGAAGTTCGGGTCGAGGATCCCGTCTCTGGCAATCTGATACAAGTCCTGGGGTTGCAGAATCGCATCATTAACAATATTTACGGAATAGACAGGGCTCTTTGACTTGCAGAGTTATCCGTGCTCTTTAGGTGATCAGTTGAGGAGATCAGCTAGCTTGAAGTGCTGTATGTGTGTGCTTAATGTGTACAGTTTAAGACATGCAGCTGAAAGCTTATAAACTGAGCACACAAACAATTTTATAGAGGTTCGAAGCTCAACTTCTATGTCCTCTCTTCCTTCCGCAGAAGAGCAATCCACTATGCAAGTGTAAAGTTTCTTTATTACAGTTACACAGTGAAGATTTACTGTTGGACTTAGGGATCAGTGACTTTACGAGTCACGGACTCCATTCCAACTGCTGCTGTCCTGGAAGTAACGATCCCACGAATGCAGCCACCTCAGCCGGTAGGGTCGATAGTCTCATACTTGCGATCTCCAACTACTCGCTGGAGAGATAAGGTGTTATTGGCCATCTTTACAAGGCTTTAGATCTCTTTAGATCTTCAAGAATAAAGTCTTGAAGCTGGTATCAACTGGTGTGCTCCTTTACACGCCTTCGGCTTGAGCTGGGTAGTTGATCGGTGTAGAACAGAACTGAGAGAGTGGCTCTGGCATGATTTCTTCAACAGCTAGCTTGATGAGTAGTTTGGTTCCTTCTCTTTAGTTAGGACTTTTGCTTTGGATGAATTTTTGAGCTTGAGGCTTTAGAGCTATGGCGAATGTCTTCGCGGAAACTTAGCAATAAGTCTCTCAAAAAGTCTTGCAAAAAGTCACGGTCATAATCTGGGTCACTCATCTTTTATGGTTGAGTGACTGGTGACCTTTGAGGATCAAAGAATGATCATAAATGATAAAGCCGTTGAGGGGTTTTTCATTTAAAGAGTCGTTAAGTTGTCTTTTTTCTTTTGACATGCATTTGCTTCAGGATCTTGGTTGCATTTACTTCAAGATCTTTATGTTGGCATTTCTGAAATTTGAATTTCAGTTATGACTTATGTCTTGATCTTCAGTTCTAGGCTTCATCTGGTAGTTCGAAACTTTAGTTCTGAATATTTCCTCAGCTGTCAGTTCTGCACATCTTTGGCAGTTTCGCAAGCTCCAGTTTAGATATTCTTCAGTTGGCAGTTCTGGACTCTGGCTTGGTGCTTTCGGACACGCAGTCGTTTTGCGGTCAGAATAATTCTCAAGATAGAGTTATCCTTATGCCCACAGTAAGGCGTAGCAAGCTAATGTGAGTAAGGGTCGATCCCATGAGGAGCTGCGAATTCTATCTTCCAATGTCACTTTTCCAAAAGGGTTGAGGATTGGTGTGGTCTCCGTACTTGTATTTAAAAACTGTAAACTAAAATAACAAAACAAAACAAGAGAGAAAAATATTAATAGTAAACGTATTTCAGATTAGAACTTAGATGTCGAACTTAACAAACACTTAACCGATCATGGGCATACTGATTACTTATATAAACCTAATTACCTGGTTATACGCAACGGATCTCTCACACTTATCCAATCTATCATTTTTGTTTAGCTTAGAGGTGATCTCTCGTCCCCTAAACCCTAACTTGTTGCCTAACCCCGATCTCTCATGTGATTGTAAACAATAAAGCAGCATTATGATCTAGACAAACCCAAATTTACCTAGACAAAGATCTCTCTTATGCCCTCAGTACCCATGATGTATCCTATCCCTTTATGACCAACACACAGCTACGATTCATTGACCATTTATAGAGGTAATGAACACAATTCTAATTAACGAGTGATCAGCCACAATTAACTAGCTTAGCCCACTATATAATACAACAAAGAAAATGATTACACGATGAAAATAGATTCACACAGTTTATGCCCATAAGCATCACTGTTCTTACGTGTTCATTAATTTCTTATCTTTGTTCAATCTGGAATAACGAGTCTAGCCGCTCATGCTAGACTTAGAACAATAATAATAACTATAAGAAATAAAAGAAAACATAATATAAACGAGAAAACTTACTTATATTAAACTACAAAAGAATCCAACTCCAACGCTGGATTGAATAACATAAAATAGTAAAATCCTAAGTGTCTGGGGGCATAAGGCCCGATACCTATTGCAGAAAAGTAAAATAAAATGAAAATAAATTGTTTGGTGCGTAAAAATATCCAGAGCTATTCGATTATTACCATGAGATCTACTTATATAGGAGTACAAAGACACTAGGTAAACTCTCCCATAACCCGGGGATCTTCAGCCCAATTCTCAGCCGCTATGCCCAAAGCTTTCCATATCTGGCAGATTATTACCTTATTTAAGAGATCCTGAGTCGTAGAATCTGTACTCGCCGTGCCCTAGTAGCACCGACATAGCATCCTTTTGGAAGCGTCAAGTTGCCTTTCGCGGCTCCTCTTATCTTTGGTGGCTAGGGTACATTGCTTCTGCTATAGCTGTCATTAGTTTCTCTTATCCCCAATATCCTCTCCTTCTCCTCTCAATCTGTTGGTCCCGGGCGAGTCGATATCAGTTTAGAGGGGGGGGGGGTGAATAAACTGATTAAAACTTTTTACTTCTAATGCGGAATAACAGGGCCCTTTGACTCACTTAATAAAACTTATCTATGCACAAACTTATTGAATAGTTAAGACAGTTTGAGTGCAGCTTGTGTGATATTGTATGCAGTTCAAAGATATTCAATAACTAAAATAGTACAACACACAAGCGATTTATAGAGGTTCGAAGTCTCAAACTTCAACGTCCTCTCTTCCTTCCGCAGAAGGGCAACTTCACTATATAACTTGAGTTTCTTTACAAATTATACAATGAAGGACAATTGGCTGAACCTGGTAACTGCTCGCTACCTCAGCGAGTCGACGACTCACACTTGAGGTCCCTAACTGCTCGCTAGGAATATAGGTGCTATTATCGTCTTTACAAGGTTTTAGATCACTTTCGATCTTCAAGAGGTTAGTCTTGAACAGATGGTATCAACTGATGTGCTCCTTCAATTGAGCTGGGTAGTTGATCGTTGTATAGCTGAAACTGAGAAGGCTGCCCTGGCTAGATTGTCAACAGCTGGCTGATTATCTTGACTCTGTGAATTTCTTCTTCTCAGTTGCACTCTCGCAGTTTCTATCAAATGCTGAACTTGAGCTTGAGTGGGAGGGAGAAAGAAAAGCTCTTGCTTGTATATGCGAAAGTTGTGTAGGTGAAGGATTCTTTTTGGCAGAGTTATTTTTAAACTCTGATTCACTCGTCTTTTATAGAGGAGTGATTTTATGACCATTGAGTTTTATTGTCCATTGATCGGTGGCTCTGTTGGCTCGTTAATGGAAGATGGTCTTTAATGATCGCTTGGAGCTTTTGGTTGAAGTATCCGTTACTCTAACAATTGATATTCATTTGATATTTAATTCCAGGATCTTTGTTGAAGCATTTACTCCATGATTTGGCGGTTTGAGCACTAAACTCCAGGGTTCTCTGACTTCAGCTTTCTTGGTAGTTTTGAGTTCCAGGTGGCAGTTTTGAGTTCCAGTTGGCAGAAATAAGGACTGGTAGTGACTCATCATTTGGAAGCTTCAGCAGGTCTTCAAGCATTTTACTCATTCTTAGAACAAGTCCGACCTTGGACTCAAATTTACCAGAGTTCTTTGAGTTAGAGGCCTTGATGACTTGATGCTTGAATTGTTGGATGACAAATTCTGCCCAGTTTGTTTGTCGCACTTCAGCAAGGTGAATCATAACCTTGTATCTCTCTTGGGTGAGTTGACTCAGGCTTCCAATGGCCCCAAACATCATCTTGTTTGTTATGTCAAGTAGAACACCATACTCAGACTTTAGGTCAGTTTTAGCGGTTGTAAAACTGAATTGCTTGTCGCAGGTTGAAGCTTTCCATTCTCTCTAGTATGACTCTGCAGATTCCTTTAGATCTTGAACGGAGGAACCTTCCTGTGAGAGTTAGAACACTTCTGCAATTGTCCTTTCAGTGATTTGAAGTGGCCGTCCTTGAATCACTGATGACACTGTCTTCCCATCTGCAGATAATTTTGCTTGAAGCAAAAATTCACTCACTAAATTTTCTCTAAAGTATTTTGGTGGTGTTTCTAGGTAGTAAAGAATTTCTGTCTTGTGAAGATTTGACAGAAGGATTGGGTTGTTTCATTCATCTAGAATCAATTGAAATTTCTTCCTATCAAGGAATTTATCTCTCATAAGTTGTTCCTTGAAGGAATTTGAAGATCTGGATAATTCGGCCATCTTTGAGGTTGGCTGAGATTTTGGGATTTTTAAGATCTTTTGAGAGAGAGAGAGAGAGAGAGTTTTTGAGATTGTAGGAAGAGGAGGCTTTTTGAGAGGTTTGAAAGAGAGAGGCTTATTATGAGTGTTTGGACAGGCTCATAAATCTGATGGTTGGAATGGTACTAGCCTCTGGTCTCTTTTGGTCGTTGGCAATTAATGACTTTGACACGTGTCATTGTTTTGCAACGGTCACAATTTCAAAATAAATGTGAAGCTTAACATTTATTTGAAATAAAAAAGATAACCTTTTATAAATATATCTAAAGATATAATTACAAACTGATTAACAAGAAGTACACTTAGGGCTTTTCTAATCAAGTTTTAACTTGATCAGCCACTTAGTTCTTTTTGTGATCAGTTTTCCTTCTCTTGGCCAGCGATTCAGTGAGGTCCTCTTCTTCATCCTCATCGCTGCTTCTTGACTCAGTTTCAGCTGACTGGAGCCTTGGATGAGCTTGCAGCTGCTTGATCTACTCAGTGTGCAGGTTAACCTGTTGCTGCAGGGATTGGATCAGCTCTTCATAATAAGAAGGGAGCTGGACTATTGAACTGCTTGGCTGAGTATCAAGCTGAATTGTTCTTGAATCAGCTTCATCTCCTGCTTCAGTTCCAACTAGTTCCTCGCAAGGAACGGTGTGGTAGTGATCCACTTTCTCCATACTAATTGATTCATCATAGCTTGGCTTTGGTGGAGTTTCTGGTGCAACAGTTAGGGCTTCAGCTTGAAGAGCCCTTTGAACTAGATCAAAGTACACAGTTAGTACGAGTGTACCTTAATAGGCAGATTGTTCATCTATTTGAGCAATTTGTCCAGCTGGCTGGTCAGACTCAGTTGGCTCTTGAGTTGTATCTTGGAGAGGAGCAGTTTGAGGTTCAGTTGGCTCCTCAGGCAGTCGAGTCTCTTTATTCGACTTCTGTGGCTCTTCATCACTTGGAAAATCTGGTAGGATAGGAGATTTGAGCATTTCTTCAAACTCCAGATCGCTGACTGTGCGCTCGCTAACAGCTTGCACCTTAGGGGAATCATCAAGAAGATCAATGATGATGTGATCTGGTTGAGGGGATTGTTCGAATGCTAACTGCCTAGCCACGGATGCTATGACAGTTTGTCTTGGACTGTAAGCTGTAGCAGTTCCAGCCCCTTGTTGACTGCTTTGAGCTTCTTTGTTGAACTGGTTCTGCACCTCCCGAAGATGTTGCTGCCTGAGTTTTAGCAGTTCATTGAGCAACCAATGTTGTTGAACTTGAGGATTTTTCCATTGTTGCTGCTCAGCTTGAGTTTGCAGAGGTGGCAGTCTGATGTTGGCCCAGTTGAGTAGATCATTCATCACATCCAACAGGGTCTGCTGATCGGGGTGTGGGTGGTTCCCACGAATGGCAAGCATTCTCTTCAAGGTGATAACTGGATTTTGCTCAGGACTCTCCTGTCCAGCCCATTGCATGCTCCACCTTTCTTCCCTTCTCCAAAAGCTCATCCCGTGGAAAGTGGTTAGAAGGAAATGGGCTTCGGAGTTGAAGCAATGTCTCCAAAGGTACCAGTAAACATACCTTGATAGAGCTGCATACAGAGCAGTAGTGCCAATCACATCTTCAATAAAATTTTCAGTGATGAACTTCTGCACTTGTTCATCAGCCCAGCATTTGACGATTTCAGCTCTTAATAAAGCTTTTATGTTTTCTTCAGTCTCTCCCATCGGAGGGCACGCAGTTCTTAAGAATTCAGCTCCTGTGTCCTTTGGCGGAATTCCCCTATTAGGCACAATATCATCTTCTGTGATTGGTGCTACATCAAACACCTTGATATTTTGTGGAGGCAGTTTTGGAGGGGGAGGAGGCCCTGATTTCTTCTTCTTCCCTTTTGGTTGAACTACTGCGGGCTTCTTCTTCGACTTGCCAGTTCTTTCTTTGAACTGAACTAGGCTGGTAGGAATCTCTTCTTCAGGTGAATTAATAAATGATCCACAGGGAACTTGGCGCAGTGGCTTAGCTTTAATCGTGCTTCCCAAAATTTGGCTTATTGGGAGATTATCGTCTGAATTGGAGTCTTCTTGCGGCATCTCAATAGAAATTTCTTTGCCTTATCTTTTTGTAGGTTCCTCAGCTTTCTTTGATAAGGCAGCAGTTGGCTGACTGCTTTTGATGTTTATGGATTTTGCAACTGGCTGCCTTTTTGCTGGTTGCTGGTATAAAATCCATCTTATCAATCACCAACGTGTCAGTTTCTTCCGACATGGAGTTTAGAGAGTTCTCCAATATGCTACTTATCCTGCAAGGGTAGCACATCTTCTGATGGAACTCAGTTACTCTCCAGTGCTTTTCAACAATATCTACATACTTCTTTATTTGCTTAAAGAAGTACTGAGCCCAGTTTACGCTGATGCCTCTGATGATTGCTGCACATATTTTATACTTGTGCTCCGACATCTCCGAATGGCTTCCAATAGTCCCAGTAATCATTCTAGTAGCAACTGATGCTAGAACTCTATATTCTTCTTGGAAGAGAGACATGAGTGTACTACTTTTGTAAGGATCTTCACATTCCACTCGCTTCCATTGACGATAGGCTTCCTCTTGATCCACTTCTATATCTTGCAATCGTGTTCCAGTTGTTGGCAGTTTGAATAATCTTCCTAGCAGTTCTGGAGTTATTACCAGTTCAACTCCAGGAACTTCAGTTACTACTTTGTCATCATGACCTTTTGAGTTTAAGTAAAACTCAACCACGACCTCTGGGTAGATCTTGGATGGATATTCTTCCGTGAAGCTTTTCAAACCGTTTTGCTCTATCTTTGTGTTCAGTGAGTTGCAGAGAGGGGAATCTGAGTATCTTTCTCTATAAACATCTAAATCTAGGAACTTGTCTCTGTAGAGATTTGATTGGAATCTTTGTGAGGATTCGCCAGTTCTCTTAAAGTCGAACTTTTGTCGAACAGCTGATGTGCGTCTTTCAGCCATGGAGTTTTTGGGATGAATGGTTTACAAAGGACAAATTGGCTTTGACTGAATTTCAGAACTGAATATTTTTACTTGCGTAAGTTTTGCAGAACAGTTTCAAGAAATGAAGGAGGAGAAATGCTTTAATTCTTTACTGAACTTGAGATCGGTAAAAGTAAAAATGAGAGTTCAGTCATCCCAAATATAATTTTAAAAGTATTTTGGTAAGTAAACTCACCTTATAGCTAGATTAGCTGTAGCTTTATCTATGACTTCTCGTCTTAAGCCAGCTGTTGGGGATTATGACCTTATGCTTAAATATAGCAATAGCCTTAATCACCGTCCTAAACGAGTCTCGAGTTAGGACCTATGCATAAAAACTATGTCTTAATAACATATTAATCTTCTAAACATATACCATAACGTAAATAAGGATCTAGGGAACGAGTCCTTAAAGTAAGAGCATACCCTGACGTCGCCTAAAAGTCGAATGTAATCCTAGATTAAAATATATCGGAGTCCTTGATCCTACAAATAGATGCCTTAAATTCATAGGAAAATTATAAAATTTAATTTAAGATTTAAAGGATCATAGAATATTATATAGAAATATTGATTTATTATCTCATACACCTAATCTCGAATTTAATCTAAATTGTGCAAAATACACCAAATAAAGATAAAGTAAAAATATAATATGATTATGTAATCAAGAGGGCTTGAACACTTGACCAAAAAGATATAAGTGAATAATAAGCACTTAACCACTAGGCTAGAAAAGTTTATACAACATTAATATAATTAAGCTGCTTTAATTAAATACCTTATAAATGTTTGAGTTAAAAGAGAATTATAAAATGCATCAAAGTGATTTGAACCTTCGACTTCTAATATAGAAACTGGACTCTCACCATTATACTAAACAATATTTTCGAAAATTGATTAGTGGTTTTAATTAAATGAAGTTCATAATTATCTTGGAAAAAAAATAAATAAAGTGCATTCTAAAGGTTTTTAACATTTGACCTATCATAATAAAATGTAGAATATAACCATTTGGCCAAAGGCCATTTTCGAAAATCAATACAGATTTTTGTTTATATATGGTGCATAATCATATTGGAATAAAATCCATAAATAAAATGTTCAAAAGAGGTTTTGAATCTTAAACCTCTCAAACAACAACCTGGACTCCACCCATTTAACTAAATGCCATTTTCAAAATTTATAAGATGTAATTAATTATATAAGGTTCAAACTTATCTTAGATAAAAATGAGTTAAAAACTGTAATTAAGTGGTTTTGAACCATTAACCTCTTATTAATAAATTTGAAACATATTCATTAAGCTACGTACTATTTTCGAAATTATCAATATGATTTTAATTAAATAAAGCATAATCTTGAAATGAATTAAAATTGATCTTAAAATGAATAAATAAAATATGTTTATAAAGGGATTTGAACCCTGGATCATTTAACAATTAAATTGAAACACAAACCATTACACTAAACCTCATTTTTTAAATTAATAACAAGCTTTTAATTAAATAAAGTCATAAATACATCCATCAATTAATTAAAATATTAAATTGCCCCAAGGAGAATTGAACTATAGATCTCCCAACATTAATTTACATACCTCAACCATTAGGCCAATGCTAATTTTCAAAAAATAAACCAATGCATTTACTTAAATAAGGTTGTATAACATTAAAAATTGTTCTTAAAAATGCATTTCATAAGATTCGAACATTAGACCTATCATTATTAAATCAAGACTCCAATCATTAAACAAGATATGATTTTCAAAAATTACAACAAGTTTTAAATTTAATAACTTCAAAAATACATGAATTAATTAAAATAATAAACTACTCCAAAAATATTTGAACATTAGACCTTTGCATATAAAATTAAATGATTATCCATTAGGATAGATATTTATATTAAATTATCAATCAAACTTTTTAATTAATAATTCTAGAATATATATATATATATATATATATATATATATTTTGAAAGAAGAGAAAAAAGAAAAGAAAAGAAAAAAAAACTGAAAAGAACACACACACACACTGGATTCACGCACACACATGCACTCAAAATTCCACCATTTTAGCATGAACTATTTAATCAATTTTCCACAACCTAATTCCACCAAAATATCAACAAGATCATTTTTCTCCAATCCATTATTAAACCATATCAACTCATCCAAAATGTTGATCTACACAAATCCACACACATGCACAACCTTCTACTAAGACTAATTTATAACATAGCCAGAACGGCCCATAAAATATAAAATAAATAGTTTAGAACTCCATAAATTGAAAAGAAGAGCTAAGGGTAATTTTCTCAAAGGCTAGAGATTTTTCCATTTTTAGATCCGAAAATTGGAGGCCTTATCATAGATAAATCATAAAAATAGTTAAATAATCGAGTAGAGGAGGAAGAGGACATTTGAAAAATATAATTGCATGTGAAAAAATATCACCGGAAAATTTTCCGGCGTGGAGGAGCGGCGGCGGTGGCCGGTGCCGGAAGCGGCTTGGGGAGGGGGTGAAGGGGAGGTGAGAGGGGTGAGGGGAAAAGAGAGGGGGCTGCTCCTGATTTGTTCCCCAACAAATGACCTAAAATGGAGATGAGGGGGTATTTATACCACCTCCTAAATAAACCCTAATAGAATTTAAATTAGAGAAAAAAAATCATATCTTGGTTAATTGAATTCATATACTAACAATGTCAAGTTCTATAGATTCGTATTATCAAGCACTATCGATTAATGTATTCGTTCATCTCGATCGGATCATAATTGACCCGTGAATAATTGAAAACATATTTGGGCTAGAAGGCCCAACATTTGGGGCATTTTAATAAAATAGACTCAACTTAAATATTTGGGCTTTAGAAAAATTCATTGGGCCTCTATAATTGGATTTGGGGTGTTACGGGTATACCTAAAATATTTATAATCATAAGCTAAATAAATATTGGATAATTTATTGTAAACCTACTGACTAACCTTGTATCATCAGCAGTATCACACAATGCCCAAAAATCACGAACGAGCAAAAAATTATAAATTAAATAACTTGTTAGTTAGAATTTGTATAATGAATTAATGAATATGCATTAAATCATAGCATTTGTTTTGATTGAGGCTAAAAGGAACAAATGCAATGTACTATTCAAAATAATGTTCAACTGGACAAAGATATGATTGATATAATGTTAATCAATTTATTAAACCGAAATTGGACAAATCTAAGCTTTTTAGTAGGTTTGAGAAATCGGACAAGACGTACACTATTTAACTTATCAAATTGAACCCATATTATCAAATAAATTATGCCATAGTCATAATCAGAAAGCTTGGAAGAGAATGAAACCCCTCCTTGTATTTTTTCTATTAATCTCACTAACTTATAATTTTATAAACACTAAAGACCGTTAGACAAAACTCATTGTACTTAATCGGACATGCTTCATTCTTCCCGTGTTCATGCCAAACCATCCTCGCCTTGAGCAAACAGAAACTCGCTCCATTCAAACATGCATATACAGTGTCATTTTTATATTAAAGCAAACAAATATATTTTCAACAATATAATATACTACTATGTCTCAAGATATCCAATAAATTCCATGTTTTCAACAAACTAACTAGACCGACTTGTGTAGATATGATTAGGCCACAGAAGATCAATTGCAATGTAAAAATGTAAAAATCTGAAATGTACAAATGTGGCAATTGCAACACATGCACTCGCAGCTAACTCCATAAAAATTAATTGGGAAAGAGGCAGAGATAGAGAAAGAAAAGAGAGAGAAGAGGCGGACTTAAAGCGGAGGTGGCAGCAGTCATGACGGATGCGGTGATTGTCGCAGCGGAGGACGAGCTCATATTAGTTTTGTATACTAGAAGACTTGACTTTGTATATTTTTCTAATGATGTGATGATATGAAATAAAAGTTATTGCAGTCACTGTTTGCATTTAGATTATGTTATATAATTGTTCTATGCAATATTCCATATACTTACATTGTAGATGATATGGTGTAGGGAGTCACACGGTAAGATCATATCATCAAAACCTTGTATTGTATTAAAGAGCTCACGGCTTAGATGGTCCTGGACACACCATTGGTAAATCGTAGAATAATCTGATAAGTTAGTATATCTTGACTAACTGATTATTCTAATACACTTGTTAGTGTATTGAGGAGGATCACGATAGGATACTATTCTCTGTCTCTGACCCAGTTAGTGAGAGAATAAAGATCCACAGAGTTCGGGTTCTGAACTCATGTTATATTGGCGACCATATGTGTGTATTGTTTGTTACTTTGATTTATCAATGGGTGAGATCTTTTCGTAGATCAATACGCTCGATAGCTTAGGTAATAACAGTGTATGCATAATGTCTTGAGCAGTATGCATGAGCACCGTGTCCTGGTGCGCTAGGCTGATGATGTTCTCTTGAGGAAACAAAAGTTCATGTTAAAACCCTGCATGTGGAATTTATTCCTTACATAGTAAAGCTTGAGTGGTACTACTCAAGGTTTTAGATGTTAATTAATTATAGCTGTGAGAGGCTGACATAATTAATTAATGAACATTATATCTTAAACATGGGGAATGACTGGACTAAAGGAGAAAGCATATTCGTAAATATGCATTAAATTGGTAGGTCAGTTTTACTTCTTTAGTGGAATAAAAGTAAAACTTAATTTATTTAATTATATCCTAAGTTTATTGGATATTGGAGATTAAATAAATTAGTGGTCCAATTTAATATTTTTCTAGATCCCTGTTGTAGCCCAATTGACTGATAGTGGACTGAATATTGAACTTGAGATAAAGGTCCAAACCCAGTAGGGTTGAGAGTTGAATTTTCGGCCACTCCCTATATAAATATAGGGAGGGGGTTCGAAAATTTCAGTACATAATATCAGCCCCTCTTTTGTCTCTCAAGATATCCATATATTTCACAAACCTATCTAGTAGTTTTCAGCCCACTCTGAATCTAGATACAGTCCGGGAATACAGCAGAAGATCTTGAAGTAGAATCTGTGAGGCCGATTTTGTGGAGATAGGTGGCACCTGTTTTGCTTTCATTCAACAGCAAGATTAGATCTTTAATCTTGTCCACATACCGTCTATCGATTTGTAAGTAGATTCGTTTCTATGTTTTCCACTTTATTAGATTCGAATCTGCTTTGCATGTTAATTCTGTTAGACTGTGATAAACACGCATGTGACATAAAAATATGATTTTCATGAACATGGATTAATGAACAACTAATAGATCTTATGGTGGTTTAATTCGAAGAAACCCCAACAATTGGTATCAGAGTGGATTTTGGCACTGTTCTAGGATTAATCCAAGCATGGGATTTCGATATGCCTAATTAAATTTGATGATGGATTTATGGTGTTTAAATTTTCAGATTTAATTGCCATGTATTTCGATATTTATAGTTTTCAAAACTTGGATAAATTTTTGATGCAATTCAAAAATTTTAGTTTTGATGTTCTTAGAATTTTCGGCCACCATGGATATGAATTTGGGATGATATTTGATGTTATTCAAATTTCCAGTTTTATTCTTCATGGTTTTCGAAAATTTGGAGTACAATTTTTTTGAAAATTGTTGTTAATTAATTCCCTAATTTGTTTAATGAATTTTCGGTCCTATGGAATTTATATTGGATGGATTTTTTATCAATATCAAAATTTCCAAATTTAATTCCTAGTAAGGGTCGAAAATTTGCTAGATAGAAAAGGAAAAGGTAATTTTTGGTGTATATCAAAAATTGCCTAATTCTAATCTAGATAGGTTTGAAATTAGAATTTTAAATTTGGCAATTTTTGAAGTGGATCAAAATTTCCAGATTTTTAATTCTTGAAATTTTCGAAACCTACTATATTATTTGGAATTGTTTTTTTATTAAATCAATTTGGAGTAGATTTTGATAAAAATGTAGGGTCTATTTTTTATTTTAATAAATCAATTTGGAGTAGATTTTGATAAAAATCAAATTTTCAGATTTATTTATTAAGGAGGAACGAAAATTTGGATATTGGATTAAGAGTTGATATTATTTGATTTATATCTTAATTTACCTAATTTTAATCTAGATATATTTGAAAATAGAATTTTAAATTTGAAAGAATTTGAAGTGGATCAAATTTCCAGATTTATTATTTTGATAATTTTCAAAATTTATGTGATTAAAAATTGGATAAGGTGATTTTGGATATAGATGAATAA
Source organism: Perilla frutescens (assembly GCA_026008535.1). Classification (NCBI taxonomy): domain Eukaryota; kingdom Viridiplantae; phylum Streptophyta; class Magnoliopsida; order Lamiales; family Lamiaceae; genus Perilla; species Perilla frutescens. The sequence goes on from BRKX01000012.1 coordinate 41,719,874, forward strand.
TTATCAAAATCCAATTGTGATAAGAATTTGAATTTGGATAGGGTTTGGAAGATTTTGGAGTGGATCAAATCTTCAAACTTTATCCTTAAAAATTTTGATTCTTATAGATAATATTTGGATTAGATTTTTTATTTATATCAAGATATCCAAGTATTATTTAATTAGGGTGGTTTGAAAATATTAAATAAATTTGGTGGATAATTTTAAATAATTTTCAGATTTATTTTAGTAATATTTTCGAAAATCTCAAGATTTAAATTGGTGGATAACTATCTTACTTTCCAATTTTTATCTTGTGGATAATATCGAATTAATTAATTTTATTAATTGTAAAATTCGATATTTAATATTCATGCTTAGATATCATATGTTATTTTATGTGTTTCATATAAATATGATTGTTGGATTTGTAAACTGTGTTTGTTTGCAGGTTTACCAACTATCATGGCTCATTTATTTATGTGATGTATGTTTATGTTGAATGAATGTTTGGCCGTATTTAGGTTTGGCTACGTGATTTTAATCCATGAGAAAATCCATGGATTAGGTCTAGGTTTTATTTTACGTTGTTTTAATGTAATAGATATAAAGTTGTTAGACCGAGTTTTGAGTTGTATTTTTACTCTAGCAATATTAGATTTTTCCTTTTGGAATAGATAGTCTGTATTGAATAAAGATCGGAGATCAATTCAAAGAAGGAAAGTAGTTCAGCACCAAGAAGGAAGGTTCACCGGTTCACGTCCCGAAATCCTAATTGGAGCTAGGGTTTTCGGCAAGGTGCGGTGAAGGGGGCGGCGGCCAAGCCCTGTTCCGGAGCTGACTTTCCTGTTTTGTCTCATCGATCAACATGAGATATAAGCCATGATAGTTGGAATATTACTGTTGCTTATTATGTTGAAACATGCAATGTATGTTTATCCTTTTATGTGATATTTGCATGTTCGATAATGGGATAAAATGAAACCTCAAGCATAAATAACTAAGTGGGAGAGATTCATACCAAAGTATATAGAAATCTCATACGGTCTCCATTAAATCTGATTTAATTGAGAAGTAATAGGCATGTGCGTTGACATTGGTCTTCCTCCATATCGGATGTGTCATATCACAGATGTCTCTAGAAATCAAATCTCCTAAATGGATAGCTGTAGAACACTATTAGAACTAACTGACTCCTCCATCTGAAGTAGTTAAATTCGAATAGTGATCTTGGTGCAAAGATAATGGTGTGCACACTTAGATGTAATTTATTGATAAACGTCCACACGATCGTGGCTTATCAGTTAGACGATTACATGACTGTGTTCTTTATCCGGCTATTAATTTGCTTGTTGTAAGGAAACTTAACTGGAGGCAAATTAAAGGTTTAACCTATTTAAAAATAAATTTTATAAACGTCCACACTATCGTGGCTTATAGAAGACGTTTTTAAAGTGTCGGTGGAAAAGTATATAATATTTATGAGGCTTTCGATTATATACTGTTTATCCTAAAGTTTGTGACTGTACTGCATGTTTTATTTCAGTTATTTCATATCATCAATGACACTCTCCAATCTGTCCTCAATCCTCAATGAAAACAAACTCATCGGTGAAAACTACAATGACTGGATTCGTAACCTTAACCTCGTTTTTATTGTTGAGGGGCACAAGTTTGTGCTTGAAGAGGTTTGTCCTCCACAGCCAGATGAGGGTTCTGACGAAGCCGAAAAGGTTGCATATGATAAGTGGGTTAGGTCTAATGAGATAGCTCGCTGTTACATTCTGGCATCTATGTCAAATGTGTTGCAATATCAGCATGAGCCTATGAAAACCGCTTATGATATCATGTACAACCTTAGGCAGCTATTCGGTCATCAGAATCGCTCGGCACGCCATTTGGCAATGAAGAAGCTAATGGATGTGAGAATGACTGACTCCACACCTGTTAGGGATCACGTTCTCACGATGATGGGGTATCTATCTGAGATCAAGACCTTGGGTGGAGAGCTAGACACCGATTCTCAAATCGACATTGTTGTTCATAGCTTGTCCTCGAAGTTTGAGCAGTTCATGCTGAACTTTAACATGATTAAAAGGGATGTCAGCCTGACTGAACTGCTCATAGACCTCCAGACGGTTGAATTGCTCCAAAAGAGCAATCTTGAGGCCCACATAGCTGAAAAATGAGCGTCTTCTTCTGGTGGAAAAAGGAAGAAGAGATACGCCCTAAAAAGGCTCCAGATGAGATGCCTAAGGTGAAGAAGCCAAAGGTGAAGATTCCTCCTGAGGAGTTCAAGTCAAAGACTAAGTGCTTCAAGTGCGGTGAACCAGGTCACTGAAAGGCGGCGTGCCCTAACAAGAAGAAGAAGAGAGGTACATCTCACACTCTGGTTGAAGAAACATGTTTAGCAACTTGTTCTACCCAGTCATGGGTAGTAGATACTGGAGCTACTGATCATGTTTGCATGTCTTTACAGGGGTTCTCGGTAAAAAGACAGCTAAGTGAGGATGAGATCACCATCTACATGGGCAATGCTACGAGAGTGGCGGCTGTTGCAGTGGGAGATGTTTTTTTATCTTTCAGTAGTGATAGAACTTTGGTTTTGAAAGATTGTCTTTATGTGCCTAGTTTTAAGCAAAACTTGATTTCAGTTTCTAAATTAATTATGGATGGATATTCTGTTTCTTTTGATAACAAAGTAGTTATCTTTAGTGGTAAACATTTTATCTGTTCTGGCACATTGGATGGACACTTCTACTTTCTTAAACCAATTGAAAACACTACGCAAAGACAACTGTTGAATACATTGATCATAAACCCTAACAAGAGAAAAGAACCTTCAGACTTGAATCAAACCTATCTTTGGCATCTAAGGCTAGGTCATATTAACCTTAAGAGGATACAAAGGCTTGTAAACGATAGACGATTGTCTTCTTTGATACTGGAATTGTTTCCTTTGTGTGAATCCTGTTTGGAAGGTAAAATGACCAAGCGTCATTTCCAGTCAAAAGAAAATAGATCCAAAGGGCTATTAGATTTGATTCACTCTGACCTGTGCGGCCCTATGTCAGTTCAAGCTCGGGGAGGGTTCGAGTATTTTATCACTCTCATTGATGATTACTCTAGATACAGATATATCTACCTGTTGCGTCGCAAGTCTGAATGCTTTGAGAAATTCAAAGAATTTAAGGCGGAAGCAGAGAAATGAACAGGCAGAAGTATCAAGTCACTACGTTCTGATCATAGTGGTGAGTACCTCTCAAGCAAATTTAGGGATTACATGGCAGAGAATGGGATTACCTCCCAATTGACTGTGCCTGGAACGCCACAGCAGAATGGCGTGGCGGAAAGGAGTCGTACACTGTTAGAGATGGTTAGATCGATGATGAGTTATTCTAAGTTTTCTATTTCATTCTAGAGATATGCCCTAGAAATGGAAGCCTATATTCTTAACTTGGTTCCATCAAAATCAGTTACTTCTACGGCCACAGAACTATAGACTGGACGAAAGCCTAGCTTGAACCATATTCAGATTTGTGGTAGCCCAGCAGACGTGTTAGATAAGGAAACTGATAAGCTGGCTCCTCGTACTGATGTAAGGTTATTCGTTGGATATCCTAGGGTAACGAAAGGATCATTGTCAGCACCAATGCTTGATTCTTAGAGGAAGACTATGTCATAAGCCACAAACCAAGGAGTCAGATCATCCTTGAGGTTTTAAGGAGAGGATCGAATCCTACACCAGTTGTACATGAAGAGGTACCACCAAACACTACACAACGTGTCACAGAAGTACAGGAACTGTCTCGTCACAGTGGGAGGGTTGTACGCCAACCTGATAGATTCATTGGTTTGGGAGAGGCTTCAGATTTCCCAGAGGGACTAAATAAATTGGATCCCAGGACCTATGACGAGGCAATTCGAGATAAAGATGCGGATTCTTGAAAAACTAGAATGGAGTCTGAGATTGGATCTATGGATCACAATCAAGTCTGGGAACTTGTAGAACCACTTGATGGGGTAAAACTCATTGGCTGTAAGTGGGTCTACAAGCGCAAGAGAGGATCTGACGAGAAGCTTGAAACCTTCAAGGTAAGATTGGTGGTAAAAGGGTATACTCAGAAAGAATAGATTGATTATGAAGAAACCTTTTCACCGCTAGCCATGCTTAAGTCAATCCGGATTCTCTTGTCAATTGTCTCTCATTTGGATTATGAGATCTGACAGATGGATGTCAAGACAGCTTTCCTAAATGAAAGTCTTAAAGAAAACATTCACATGAAGCAACCAGAGGGATTCATTGCTAAGGGCCAAGAGCACTTGGTGTGTAAGCTTAATAGATCCATTTATGGACTTAAGCATGCATCGAGATCTTGGAACATTTAATTTGACGAGGTTATCCAGTCATATAGATTCGTGTAAAGTCCGGATGAGAGCTATGTGTACAAGAAATATGACAGAAACGTGGTGGCATTCCTCGTACTTTATGTTGATGACATCTTGCTTATTGGAAACAGTAAGAAGACATTGTCGAACATTATGGTGTGGCTGTCTGAGTAGTTCGATATGAAGGATCTGGGTGAAGCCGGACATGTCCTTGGCATCAAGATCATTCAAGATCGCTAGAAAAGGATGTTATGTTTGTCCTAAGTGACTAAGATCATCGTAAGTCTACCTCGGGTTATGTGTTTACATTAGGAGGTGGAGCCATCGCATGGAGGAGCATAAAGCAGAAATGTATTGCTGATTCCACCATGGAAGCCGAGTATGTAGCTGCCTCTGAGGCTACAAAAGAGGTTGTCTGGCTCCGCGGGTTCCTAGTGGGCTTGGGCGTGGTTCCTGATTTGCCTAAGACCATTACGATATAGTGTGATAACTCTGGTGCAGGGGCAAATTTGAAGGAACCCAGAGCCCACAAGGCAAGTAAACACATAGAGAGAAAATACCACCTTATACGAGAAATCGTTAAGAGAGGAGACGTTGCGGTCGTCAAGATTGCATCGGAGGACAACCTGGTTGATCCATTCATGAAGAGCCTGCAGGCTAAGATCTTTGGGAATGAGATGCAGACCTGGTGGCGCAGTTTGAGTTGATAGTTTTGATTAGTGAGTTAGCCAGTTAGTTTTTATGCTTGAAAGACATGCTTCAAGTATAAGTGGGAGATTGTTAGTTTTGTATACTAGAAGACTTGTCTTTGTATACTTTTCTAATGATATGATGATATGAAATGAAAGTTATTGCAGTCACTATTTGCATTTACATCATATTATATAATTGTTCTATACAATGTTCCATATACTTACATTATAGATGATATGGTGTGGGGAGTCACACGGTAACATCATATCATTAGAACCTTGTATTGTATTAAAAAGCTCACGGCTTAGATGGTCCTGAACACACCATCAATACACCTTAGAATAATCTGATAAGTTAGTTTATCTTGACTAATTGATTATTCTAGTACACTTGTTAGTGTATTGAGGAGGATCACGATAGGATACTATTCTCTATCTCTGACCTAGTTAGTGAGAGAATAAAGATCCACAGAGTTCGGGTTCTGAACTCATGTGATATTGGCGACCATATGTGTGCATTGTTTGTTACTTTGATTTATCAATAGGTGGGATCTTTTCATAGATCAATAAACTCGATATCTTGGCTAATAATAGTGTATGCATAATGTCTCGAGCAGTATGCATGAGCACCGTGTCCTGGTCCGCTAGGTTGATGGTGTTCTCTTGAGGAAACACAAGTTCATGTTGAAACCCTGCATGTGGAATTAATTCCTTACATAGTAAAGCTTGAGAGGCAATACTCAAGGTTTTATATGTTAATTAATTATAGCTGTCACAGGCTGACATAATTAATTAATGAACATTATATCTTAAACATGGGGAATGACTGGACTAAAGGAGAAAGCATATTCGTAAATATGTATTAAATTGGTAGGTCAGTTTTACTTCTTTAGTGGAATAAAAGTAAAACTTAATTTATTTAATTATATCCTAAGTTTATTGGATATTGGAGATTAAATAAATTAGTGGGCCAATTTAATATTCTTCTAGATCCCTGTTGTAGCCCAATTGACTAATAGTGGACTAGATATTGAACTTGAGATAGAGGCCCAAACCCAGTAGGGTTGGGAGTTGAATTTTCGGCCACTCCCTATATAAATATAGGGAGGGGGTTCGAAAATTTCAGTATATAATATCAGCCCCTCTTTTGTCTCTCAAGATATCCACATATTTCACAAACCTATCTAGTAGTTTTCAGCCCACTCTGAATCTAGATACAGTCCGGGAATACAGCAGAAGATCTTGGAGTAGAATATGTGAGGCCGATTTTGTAGAGATAGGTGGCACCTGTTTTGCTTTCACTCAACAGCAAGATTAGATCTTTAATCTTGTCCACAGACTGTCTATCGATTTGTAAGTAGATTCGTTTCTATGTTTTCCGCTTTATTAGATTCGAATCTGCTTTGCATGTTAATTCTGTTAGACTGTGATAAACATGCATGTGACATAAAAATATAATTTGCATGAACATAGATTAATGAACAACTAATAGATCATGCGGTGGTTTAATTCGAAGAAACCCCAACAGCTCAGGTGTCGGATTTATCGGTGTATGAGAGAGAGAGAGAGAGGAAAGGTGGGGGACGTACGGCGGGAGGCGGTGGCACGACGAGGGAAGGGACAGGGGCGTCGATTTTGTTTAATTAGGGTTCGAACTGAAATGAGAAAGGGGAGAAGAAGACTGTCTGTATATCACGATTTAATAACGGACTAATTACGTCCGTAATTCGTCATTAAGTATTATTTTTTTAATTAAATCGAAAAATACTAACGACGGACACAGTCCGTCGTTAAGTAATATTATTTTTCTAAAATTAAATTGGAAAATAGTAACGACGGACTACGTCCATCGTTAAGTAATAATATTTTTTTTATAATTAAATCAGAAAATGGTAACGACGTTAGTCGTTAAGTAATATTATTTTTTAAAAATAAATCGAAAAATGGTAACGACGGACGGTTCCATCGTTAAGTAATATTTTTTTAAAATTAAATTGGAATTATTAACGACGGATGTGATCCGTTGTTAAATTATTTTTTATTAATTATTTGATTCTAGGAAAACTATAACGACGGAGATTCCATCGTAAGTCTGTCGGTAAAAGAAGACGGGAAATAATCCCGCTATTTTTTATTCCCTGAAACGGTAGCGATTGACCGTCTGTCGCCAACTGCGACGGAATATAATTCGTCGCTAACTTCGTCACTAAAATGCGAAATTCTTATAGTGAATTGTTTGGATCCAGATATGTGTATAGTCTCACATATCTTGACGTGTGAAATCTAAACTCTCTCACACAAGATTAATATCTTGTCATATCTATATGATAGCTTTATAATTCTTTGATTGTTTTTTCAATGATGCAAGGAAGCAAATACTTATGTTGTCTGAAAGTTATACACCGAATGCCTCTTTCACTCAAATTGCAAAATGCAAAAAAATATATAATCAACATGCAAAATCACACTGAGAAACGTATTTAATTCTTATGATATTTGTGATTAAATGTATGAGAAGTTTTCTGTACTTTCATGACTTTTTTAAAACGTAAGATAATTGGGATTGTGTTATTTTGAGATAAAAATATAATTAATTAATCAAATTTATAAAATGTGAGAATATTTTCATATAAATTACCCCTCTTGCTCTACGTTCGTACATTTGATAATTATTTCAGTCATTAGTGAGCGCTTGACTTGTATTTATAATATTAATTTCATCAGGTGCGAAACATTATTCAAATTAATGAAGAACTTCAACTAAATAGGATTTTGGTGCTGTGAAATTTTAGGAAATCAATCAAAGTACACTTGCATGCACTTTTCTCTTTCAAAGCTCAATAATGAATAATTTTTTACTTGTTGGCTAAGTATAGAATGCAACACTTAAAGAAAAAGTAAAAGAGATACATATTGGACATTTTGTTCAAAATTCAGGACAACGTCACTTCTTGTTCAAGAATGAAATTACTAGTTCTATCAAGTTATAACATAAAAATAATGTTTTTTTTTTTATATTTCTAGGCCTCATTTTAATTGGTTCCTTTTTTTTTCTGGAGATCAATAAACAATGTACTGTAGCGTAAATTCTCTCTAGCAAGCCGTCATGAATGCGAAATCAATTAGAATTAATCATACAATCTTTCTAGTTGAGGAATTGATAAACCAATTTCCCTATCTGTCCAACAAGAATTGTGCTTTAGCCTAGACAAATAATCCCCAAAGACTAAAAGGACTTATTTATATTATTTCTCATCACTATAATGTTAATTTTGTATACTACAAGACTTGTCTTTGTATTATTATATACATTTAATAATCACTACATGAAAATAGATTTTTAATGACAACAAATTAATGACAGTATGGTACACCTCTCACTAAAAGCATACCTTTGCACGCTTAGTGAGAGGAAAAGAAATCGCAATTTAAAGAGTAAGATTATTAGTGACGATTTTTTTAATTTGCTAACAATTTAATAATAGTCCCGTCACTATTCATGCACAAGGATTGAAGTATCGTGAAATATCGCGGATATTGATATTGCAATACGGATATTGGAGAGAATATCTTTTTTCCCGAGTATCGGCGAAATATTGCAATATATGGCAAATTATCGCAATATATCGCAATTTTTTTTATATTTCTATAATATATTTTAATTTTTATTTAATACTATATATTTCTGTGGTCCTTTTTAGGTCTTCAATGTAATTATTTGAGTTGCAATATTCTTTGCTTTATAAAGGCACCCACTTTGCAAAAAATTATAAGAGAAAGAAGACTGGGAAATCAACGGATGTCTTACATTGAAAAGTGAGATATATCGGCTTTATTTTTTCATTTTTTCAGTTAGGGGACATGATAGACAAATCACTAAAGTTTTTCTCCCATATATCATACGAAATTGAAATTTAAGAAATCAAAAAACATATCAAGCGCATGTGCATAATTATATCCATAATTACTCTAATGTGATGAGTTCGTACCAATATTGTTTAGAACAAGATGACATTTCATCTACTATATTTGAACCTCATAGATCCCCATTTTGGTATTAAGTGTACTTTATAATATTTATTTAGTTATTTTATATTGTATTATGTATTATTTTACCAAATGTATTGTCTCAGACGGTATTTATATAATCTATTATTCATATGTTTGCTTTTAAAATACAATTCTATCAAAAAATTCAGTGAAATATGTGCATAATAATATGTCATAATAGTTTCTAAAATTTCTTGCTAAATTTCCAAGATTTTAATATGATTTCCGTCATTTTTTTCAATTTTCTGTGATATTGATATATCCGGCGATATATCCGTAAAATTGAAGTTGCGATATATATTGCGATAGCGATATTTTCATCCTTGTTCATGCATAAAAATAATTTCCTCTCATAATTGGTTGTTTTAGGCGGCAATTTTCCCACTATTTTATTAGATTTTTTGGCATATAAAAAAATGAAAAAGAAGAATTGGTTTTGTGTTTTAGGCGCCAACTTTTCCACCAAATCTTAATCAATTAATCAATTTCCATATATAAAAAATTAACAAAAAACAAAGACTATTTTTTTTTTGTAATGTAATGTTGTTAGAAATAAAATAAATAAGTCCTCTTAGTCTCGAATCAAGGGATTTTTTGTCTGGGCAATAAAATAGTGAAATTAATAAATGAGGCACACTCCTGTAGGACGGTCTAACGGATCGCTTCCGTTAAACGGATCCTAATTTGATCCGGATTTAATTTTTTTCTTTTTTTTTTACACCCAGCCCCACCCCACCCCACCCCCACCCCCTAACACGCAACTGACCTTTTTTTTTTTTTTTTTTTTTTTTTTTTCAGGGGCCCATCCCACCCCAACCCACCCCCATCCCACCCCCACCCTCACCCTCACCCCCACCCCCTCTTTCTCTCACTCGTCCCTTTTTTTTTTTTTTTTTTTTTACAATTTTAATTCACGATTTATACACTTTTTTTTTCTTTTTTTGGGCAAATTTTTTTTTCAACTCCAATTTACGCTTCATTATGAATATTTAGAAGTTGTGTGTTTTTTTTTTTGTAATAATTTTATTAATGATACTTTATCCATAATTAATGATACTTCATATCAATGTTAATGATACTTCACAAGATAAAAGTTATATTTTCATTAAAATGAAAATTACCGATGATTAAGCATTAATTGTTAAATTAACAATAAAGAAGTATCATTAATTATGAAGTAAGTATCACTAGTAATAAAAAATGAAGCATCACTAATAGTGATATATTATTCTGCAATTAGTGATATTTTTCTTTCTATAATTAGTGATACTTTCTTTGCAATTAGTGATCATTTTCTTCTAATTAATGATATTTTCTTCTGCCATTAGTGATACTTTTCTTCAATTAGTGATACTTTCTTTGCAATTAGTGATACTTTTCTTTCTAATTAGTGATACTTTCTTCTACAATTAGTGATACATTTCTTCTAATTAGTGATACTTTCTTATGCCACTAGTGATACTTTTCTTCAATTAGTGATACTTTCTTTGCAATTAGTGATACTTTCTTCTAATTAGTGATATTTTCTTCTGCAATTAGTGATACTTTTCTTCTAATTAGTGATATTTTCTTCTGCCATTAGTGATACTTTTCTTCAATTAGTGATACTTTCTTTGCAATTAGTGATACTTTTCTTTCTAAGTAGTGATACTTTTTCTACAATCAGAGATACATTTCTTCTAATTAGTGATACTTTCTTATGCCACTAGTGATACTTTTCTTTAATTAGTGATACTTTCTTTGCAATTAGTGATACTTTTCTTCAATTAGTGATATTTTCTTCTGCAATTAACGATACTTCATCCCTAATTAATGATACTATAATTATTTTAAGGATACTCCAATATATATATATTTTTTGAAATAAATCTATACCCTAAATTGAAATTAGTGAACCATAAAATTAAATTGAATTTAATTTATTTTTTTAAATAAAATTTCACCACATAAAATATATTTTTTTTAAAAATAAATGTATACCCTAAAATAGAATTAGTGAGCACTAAAATTGAATTGAATTAATTTAAAAAAAAATATATATTTTTAAAAAAAGGAAGAAAGATAGTGAAAAAAAAAAGAAATTGAAATAACAAAAATTGGCCGTGAGAACATGAGAAAGAAAAAAGAAAAAGGAAAAAAAGAAAAGAGCAAAACAGCTCATTAGCGAAAAAAAAAGAGGAAAAAAGGCAAAACATCCCATCAACAAAGCCCAGCAAAAAAAAAGGAGAAATATATATATAAAATGAAAAATAAAAAAGAAAGGAAGAAGAAAAAGGAAAAAAGGGGCAAAAATTATGTCCCAACCGCAATATATATATATATATATATATATATATATATATATATATATAAAATGAAAAATAAAAAAGAAACGAAAGAAAGAAGACAAAAGGAGAAACAAAGAAAAAAAAAGATTGGAAAATGGCTGCCGGGCCAAATGAAAAGAAAAAAAAAAGGAGAAATAAAAATAAAGAAAGAAAATGGAAAATGGGCTTAGTTGTTGGGCCAAAAAAACTGAAAGAAAAAAAAGAGTGGGCTAAGGTGCGGGTGGGTGGATTTTGTGGGGCGGGTCGGGTCAAATATGACCCGTCTAATATATAAGACTGTCTCATACAAATTTTTGTCTTAATAAATATATTATGCTAGACATTAAGTAGTCTATCATTATTTATGTTACTTTAAAAGCGTAGCATAAACACTCAAGCAAAAGATATATATTATAACAAAATAAGAAAAAAATTTGCATATTTTTGGATGTAATCGAACTATTACTTACTTGCGGGCCAGAACAAGATTAGTGTAGAAATCAAACTTACATTTGAGTTCAACTCTCCTTGTCTTGTTCGAGCAACTTTTTGAAATGGAGTTTTTAATCTTGTATTATTTTTTTATATATATTCTCCTCATTTTAACTTTCTTTACGACGTAGTTGTTAAGGTTTAAATTTGTCTCTTGGATAGAAGTTGTAATATTATTATATATTAATTATTAACTGTGTTCAACAATTACATTTTATTTATTTACACTAATTAAGTATAATGTCTTAGAAATTATTGCTATAATTTCAAATTAGTGCAATATGCACAATAGAAATAGTTCATATGTACTTGATGCAATATTGATCAATTGATTAGGAAAATATGGATATGCTACATTTTCGAGGAGAGAGTTTAAAGTTATATTACTAATTAAGAACTAAACATATAGTGAAAAAAATATTATCATAAAAAAGTCATTCCACATAAATTTGCAAAAGTATGTAATTAATCTATGAAAAATTGAAATACATAGTACGAATTGGTGTAAGATGTCTGAATTGTTTAAAATTTGAATCTACCTACATTCACATTATTTTTTTCTTGATTATGTTGTAATATTCTAAAAGTTGCAATTGTGTCGCAATTAAAAATTAGGTTATTTCAATTTCTTTAAAATTTCTACACCTCTAATTAATATATTTTAGTCCAACTCTCCTGTCTTGCTCGAGCAACTGTTTGAAGTGGATTTTCAATCTTACACTGCAAGAAAAATTAGATTTAGATGAAATTTAGTCCCTTCATCGTAGAAAATTACTATATACTCCGTCCGTCCCAAAAATGTAGTCCACCTCCCCTTTTTACATATTAAGAAAAATCATTTAACGTACTTGAAAAGTAAACTTAAATAAAATTTTCCTATTATACCCTTATTTATTGATTTAAAAGATAAGAAATTTTAATTTTCAAAGAATATTAAATAGGAGTATGCTAAGAAAAATGAAAATTTAATGCACATATATAATGAAAGCGGACTATAATTTGGGAATTGACAAAAAAGGAATAATGAACTACAATTATGGGACGGAAGGAGTAATTAATTTTCAATATTAAATTTTATTTTCTAATTATTAATTGATTATTTCGTAAAAAAAATGATTATATACCCTAATTGGGAAGGATGAACCCTAATTAATAGATATAAAATTAAATTAAAGCAAAGTAAATTAAAATTGAATAAAAAAGGAAGAAAAATTAATAAATTTAATTATGTTGCACAAAATGTATGAGCGAATTTCATCCGGAATAACTCTACTACTTGCTTTAATTCATGTAGCCGAATACGAGTTATCATCATTAATAATACACTGTTCACAAGTATAATAGCTATATCAGAAGTTATTATATCTTTTTTTTTTTTATACTCAGCAGTTATATATCATCATTATTATTCAGTAATAGCACACTATATATTCACAACTTGTTTAAATGAGAGTGTATGGGGGCGCCGGACTAGCTAGCTAGAACAATAAGTCTATATATCTCAAATAGGATGAAATCTTCTATTGTATAATGATGTTATACGTAATAGTATACTATATTACATTTTATGGGTGTGTATTGATATCACACACGATAGTTCATTTCTTATGGAAAGAAAGTAATTTCGTTTCATGTAAAAATCATGTACATATTTATAATCTCTTGAAACATAAAAAGAATTGACTATATACCAAAATAAACAAATAAATAATCTAAGTCATAAAAAAATATAAATTCTAAAGAGTTCGATAAAGAAACCCTTATAAATTTAAGGGTTAATTGTCTTCAAAATGAGGAACTTTGAGCATAGTTGTAAATTTAACATGAACATTAAAGTAGGCAATTAAAACCAGTGCCGGACCCAGAAATTTTATCTAGGGGGACCCAACTTACAACAACATATGTACACCCTTCAAAATAATAATAAATTAATAAATAATAATTTTGATAAGTGTTTTTTAATTACATGTCAACATTAAAAAATCAATTGGTTAACAAAATTATATCATCATACATAATTTTTTAATAACTTTCAATTGGTTACGTACAGAAATAAAAATTTTCTCATGTTAGAACATATAGCTAAATTGATTGTATCATAATAATGCTCTTGTTGCATGTTAGAACATATAGCTAAACATATTTAATCAAAAAAATAATCTGTGAGTCATAAATGCAATAAAAATTAACTTTAAAAGACTCAAATTGAAAATTAGGATAAAATACAAGTAAAAAAAAATACACAAACATAAACGAACTAAATAAAATATGAAAGAAACCAATTATGTTTGAATTTAAAATGAGTATTTGTAAATTTTAAGTGACTCATAATTAATTTTTAAATTTATACGATAAAGAATGAGAATGAAAAATATATAGGGTTTAAAATTTATTAAACTTATTAAAAATTTAAATTAAATATTAAAACTATTATATTAAACCTAATTTTAAAAAAAAAAATTGAGGGAGGCCCATTGGCCCTCCTTGGCCCCTTAGTACGTCCGCCTCTGATTAAACACCAATTTTGAACTTGTGTGTTATTCAACATCGCCAGATTTTTGTAAAACAAATTGCCGTCCAATTCACCCTCTATTCAAACTCGTCGTGGCTCGACTATCAAATTTTAAAAAATTACGTCAAAGTGGCCGAATTCCATACTTGCATCAATGGAAAAAAAATGGGAATTTTTAAAATTGGCTACACCGATAATTTTTTTTTTTTCGAAAATTGATGGTCGAATTATGATGAATTCAAAAAGATGAACAAGTTGACGGTTAAATCGGAGAAATCAGAGGTCAATTTATTTTACCAAAAATGGGAGATGCTAGATAACATCCAAGTTAAAAGTTGGTGTAATATTTGCTTACTTTTAAAGTTAGTGTTAAATTTGCAACTATGTCCAAAGTTCATGATTTTTAATACCCTAAATTTAAAAATAAAACCCTAAAAATTGTAATATGTAATCCTAAACAAATATAGAATTAATTAAAAAAAATTAAATTACCAAAACATTAATTAAACAGCACAAAAAAATAATAATGAAGCAATATATAGAGAGATGGAATTATCAATATAAGGAAAACAAATTAATAATAATTATTATTTTCTTATTTAGAACGATGTTTTAAATTAATTAAACTGTAATATAGTGATTTGTACATATTTAGTGAAATTTGTGAGATCAGGATGTGGTGCCAATGGCATTGGCACCATGCACATAAATTAATACTAAATATAATTAATATATATTAAAGTGTAATAGAAGATATCATTTGATCGATCTAAAACTTAATTATTTAATTATTACCGTCTGATAATATTTTCCAATGCCAATAACTTCTATGGAGGGATAGAGTACGCATGCAATAATGACATGCCTAATTATGCATAAAAAATTAGTTAGGGTCAGTAAACAATTAAGGGTTTCAGCTATAAATATGCATGCATATGTTCCAAGCCATGCAGATTTGAAGATGGCGTCAAACAAAACCCTAACCTTCAAAGTTACTAGGAAAAACCCAGAGCTAATCCCTCCAGCAGAAGCCACACCGTATGAAATCAAATATCTTTCCGATATAGACGATCAAGATACCCTCCGAATCCAAATCCCATTAATACAATTCTACCGAAATAATCCATCCATGGAAGGGAAAGATCCAGTTAATGCTATCCGTGATGCTGTTGCCAAAGCCTTGGTTTTTTACTACCCGTTGGCGGGGCGGTTGAGGGAATACACCGGTGGGAAGTTGGTGGTGGAATGCACCGGAGAGGGGGTGGTGTTCGTCGAGGCGGACGCCGACATCATGCTACACCACTTCGGGGACACCCTCTATCCACCCTTTCCAAACTTGGAGGAATTGCTTCTTCATATTCCAGAATCGAATGGAATAATCAATTGTCCTCTATTGTTTTTTCAGGTACACACGCATATATATACATACATACACACACACACACACACACACACTCTATTTTAAATGATATTTTATTTCGAATTTAATTTAATTAACAAATTCACGGCTAATAATTAATTAATTACTATAAAAATCAACATTCTTAATTAACATTATATGTAACATATATTATTGTTTGGAAATTGTTTATTTAATTTGGTCTTGTTTATAATATATGTGTATGTGTGTGTGAGCTAGGCAAAGCACAATTTTAGGTATTTTTTGTTTTGTTTAATACCATAATATGTTATATGTCTTTACACTTCTATATTTGATAACATCAATCCTTTATTAACAAAACTTAATGAATTTGTTAATGTTTTCCTCATTTAAATAATACGAGTCATGTGAAATAAGCTTATAATCCAAGTACTCTTATATGTTCTTGAGAAAATTAAATAACTAATTTAATGTCAATATAATGGCCTCCGGTTCCATCGAGAGGAAGTATTTTTTTGTTTAGAGGAATTTCAATACTATTACATTCCTAATCCAGTTATCGTATATATGTTTGGAACATGGATGATTTGGCACATGAGATTTCCTATTTTATCTGGTTAAATTCCGAGGTTTTTCTTTTATTTTTTAAAAATTTTATGTTTTTTTATTATTTAGTGTAATTTTACAATTATTTTTTGAGGGTTCATCGCACCCACCCAATTAGGGGTTGTAATTATTTTTTAATATTTAATTTTTAGTTTTCAATTAACAGTTCATGGTTGATTATTTCATAATTAAATTTTATATTTTTTTAATTCAATATTTTCTTGATAAATTTTGACTATGATTGTTTATGTTATATTTAATTTTATTTTATAATTAATATTATTCAAATCATAAATTTGATAGTGAAATATGAAGAAGTGCAACATGAAATTTGAATGGATAACAAGCAAAATTGAAATTACCAAAATTCTCATTAACGGCATGGTTGAAATGCAAGAATTAAGTAGGAATAAAATCACCATTCTCACCTCCATCGATAATCTCATGGCTATTATAATTTTGTTATCTGGAATTACCATTCTCGTGATAATTCTTATTCCACCAAATTGGGAATAATAATTACTTCTGCCTCCCATGATATTACATATTCCTAATGACCTAGAAATAATTTGTTTTATTACGTGTTTATTTTTTACATTGACAAATTAAGTATTTTATTCATAAATTAATTTATAAAAATATAATCTACATTGGTATAAAAAAAATAAAAATATAACAACATAACTTTTCTAGAGAACATAACATAAAATAAAACATAAATACTATACAGAATTATAAAAACTCGAAATTCATCAAACATTTTTAAGTACTCATACAAAATTTTAAAAATTATTATATTCATAAAAACGTTTGATAATAAATAATATAAAATATATTTAAATTTGAGAAATATATGAATTATTTTTAAAAGGTAATTAATAAATTATTCTGATTCATAAAATTATAAAATAACATTAAAACTACTAAACAAATATTATAGAAAAAAAAACTCACATAAATTATATGAACTCATTCTTCATTGGTTAAATAATTACTAAAATCATGGTCTGTATCTCACAAATATTATTAAGTTAGAAATTGCATAATATTCAATAATATATTTTTTTTTCAAAATATATGTTAGCGTCTTTTGACGGTTAATTTTTTTTTATTGAAAATAAATTGAAGCAAATTCATGTATTTTATGTACTAATTTTAAACTATAATAATAAAATCAATTCATGAATATCAGTTTCATTCATATCTCATTAATTGTACAATAAGTTCCTTTGATTAGACCATAAATAGTATTTTATATATAAATTATCTTCAAAGCCACCTAAATGTTAAAAAAATAGGAAAATGGAAAAATGAAATGTGGTTGACAGCTAAAAAAGAGAAAAGTATTTAAGTATTTAACATGTATAAATTCTATTCAAATTTCAAAGTTGAACAAAGTATTTTACATGAAATGAGAATGCCAGGAATCGAACCAAAGAGGTAGGGGTAAGATAAGTTTTGCAAATGATAATAAACTGCCATACTAGAGAGAAATTTTGGTTTTCTCGGCCAAAATATAATTTTAACCTAAAGTTTTGTCAGAATTTTTATGACAATTTTACCCCTGCAATTTTGCTTTAATATATGTATAGATAGATAAATAATTACTTCAAAATATTCAAATTTTATTGTATCATAGCTTACCAAATAATAAAAAATTGCTAGAAGTAATTCAAGCCAGTACAGGTAACGCGCCTAAGATGTGGTGGATTCATCTTGGCATACCGCTTAAACCACACAATGTGTGACGGTGCCGGTATTTCCCAATTTATGTCCGCCGTGAGCGAAGTAGCTCGTGGCAGCGCAACCCCTTCTGTTCCACCAGTGTGGGATAGGCATATCCTCAGCGGCCGTGACAACCCGCGGAGCATGTTATTCACGCACCCCCATGAATATAATGTCATCAGTAGTAGTGACACAATGGTGCAACGATCATTTTTCTTCAGCGCCGCCGACATCTCGGCCCTTCGCCGCAGTATGCCGCCACATCTCCAAAGTTGCTCGAAATTCGATATGGTGGCGGCTTGTGCATGGCGGTGCCGGACGATTTCCATCTCTTGCAAACCCGATGAAGAGACTAAATTCATGTGCGTTGTGGATATCCGAAAGAGAATCAAGCCTTCCCTTCCAGTGGGATACTACGGCAACAGTATTATTGGCGTCATGGCAGTTACAAATGCTGAGAAATTATCCAAAAATCCATTGCACTACGCAGTGGAGTTGGTGAGGAAGGCAAAATCCGAAGCAACAAAGTTATCAGTCACAGATGTGATGGAGATGATAGATCAACCCTTGACGACGACTTCGGGGATGATTTATGTTGTTTCAGATTTAACGCGTTTGGGATTTAAGAAATTAGATTTTGGTTGGGGCAAAGCGGTGTATGGTGGTGTGGCGAAAGGCATTGGTGATTGGATTCCTATACAACCAAATTGGTACTTCCCCTTTCAGAATAAGATGGGCGAGGAAGAAGGCATAATGGTTCCTGTTAGCCTGCCACTTAATGCCATGGAAGATTTTGTAAAGCACCTTCAGATCCTCATCACCACTGCTGCTCGCCCTGCAACTTCGCCCTTTATTACCTCACCATTGTAATATATATATATATATATAGGGGAGGGTTACAATGCAAACCCTACCTAGTGTAGGAACTAGGAACCCATCTCACACCATACAATCAATAAAGATCTATGGTCCAGATTTGATTAAAAAGAGTGGTGGCAATTCTGTAATATTTGAAAAAAAAAATTCGCACGGGGGTATTAACATAATTTGGTAATTCTTATAAAAATCGCGGAGGATATTTGATAACATATCGTCATGCTAACGAAGTATTATCATCATGCTAATGAAGCGTTATCTTTATGCTAATGAAATTTTTTCTCATATTCTTAACAAAAAATTAAATTCTAAAGTGCAATTATAAATTTTAATAGGATGAAATAAACCATAATTCAGATATAATAAACTTCAATGATCTAAAAATAGAATTAAATTCTAAAAATTAATTATAAACTCCAATTGGATGGAATAAATCATATTAACAATATAAATATAAAACATTAGCATAATGATATTATTTTATCAGCATTGCGAATAAACTATGTTAGCATATGACAATTCATCATTAGCATAAGTTATAAACCATAAATGAATGAAGAAAACTCTAACTAATATATTATAATTTGATGAAATAAATAATATATAATATTCAATTAGTAACTAAAACATAAAAATTAAATCATAAAAAATAATTATAAGTCATAATTGAAATGTAATAAATCATAATAATAATAATAATAATATAAGTATGCGTGCTACACTAACATTATGATAATCATTCATTAGCACAATGAATGCAATATGTTAGCATATAATAAATGCTTCGATAGTATACGTTTCAACTTATCATAATGCTGACGAACCATATTTAAAAGTTAACGAAAGTATTTTTGCGCTGGACACGAGTAAAAGTGTATATTATGTATTTTTCGTCTATATTTATTTGAACAAATATATCCATGACTGATCTTAAATTAAAGAGCATGAAAAGATCTTTAATTTGATAGATTATTTGCGTTAATCCGATTTGAAATGAGTGAGTTATGGTCGTTCAAAGTTTTTAGGATTTTTTTTTAAAAGTGAAGACATCAACTTTTTTTATGGGGATTGGACAACTATACTCCCGCCTCCTTTTTTTTTACCTTGACTTTGACATTTAATCTCAGCCATTAGATCATCTAGGTGGACGGTATAAGATGGGTTCCTAGTTCCTACACCAGAAAAATGTGTATTTATGATCCAACCCCTATATATATAGGGAATGGATCAAATGTAAACCAATCCCTAGTGTATAAACTATAAACCAATCTCCCACCATCCATCTAAAAAATGCACGGTCAAGATTTGGAGAAAAATTCGGTGGCAATTTTGCAATTTTCGCAACTTTTTTCAGTATATGGGGGTATTTCCGTCCGTTTGTTGAAAAAAGTTAATGTTATGCTGACTCATCATCTAAAAAAATTCTTAAAAACTTCAAACGATCATAAGTTGCTCATTTTTTTTTATCGGATTAACACAAATAATATATCGAATTAAAGGTCTTTTAATCCTCTTTCATTTAAGAACAATGAAACATATGTTTATTTACAAAAATATGGACTGAAAATACAAAAGTTTCATTTTTCACGCATATTCAAGCTCAGAATACTTCGTTAGCATACGACATGTGTTTCGTTAGCATATGACAACTGTTTCGTCAGCATAAGTTATATTGCGATAAAGATTTTTTCAATCGTAATTATGTATGTTGAATTAGCATATAAAAAATGTTTCATTAGCACATGACAAATGCTTCGTTAGCATATGCCAAATATTTCATCAGCATCGATTATATTACTGTAAATGTTTAGTATATCTCAATTAATATATGCTTCACTGACATCAATTATATTGTTATAAATGTTTATTTAATCCCAATTATGATGTGTTTCGTTAGCATATAACAAATATTTTATTAGTATCAATTATATTCACAATGAACAATACATTAATGCATTAAGATATTTTTTATATGAGAATGCTAATGCACTGCTAATGTTAGCATTCTCATATGCTAACTAAAATATTATAATAATGCTAATGTAGTATAATTATATCTGATTATAGAATCATATGTGTTTAATATTGCATGTGTATTATCAATGTATGACATTTATCTCAATTAAGCATGATTCGTCAGCATATGATAGATGATTCACTAGCATCATGATTAGTCATATTGCTATCACATCAATTTTAGAGTTCAACAATTTAATTTCATTTAATTTTATCATTTGCTGCTATCATACGCTAACATAAGTATTATGTAATGCTAAAGAAAAATAATACACAATGCTAACAAAAGTAATAACATTGTGGATTGAAGCCAAATAATGCAACTAACAACCTTCAATCTAACAACTATAACTTTGTCCACTATTCATATTTTTTTGAAATTATTTGTTGTTAAAATTAGGCTTGACTAGTTTTCCAACCATATAAAATTCATCATTTAATAATTGCTTAACAAAATCAATTTTGTGTTTAAAGTTAGGTGTTGTGAATGAAGTGATATTGCTTCGTTAGCATATGATTATGTGTTCTTCAGCATATGAATGTGTCTTCGTTAGCCCACGTCCTAGAAATCCGCTATTTTTCTTTATTTTTTAAATTTTGACCTAAACGCGGAAATTACCTAAATGCCACCCCATTTTTTGAAGTGCCTCTTATAGTAATGCCACCACCCCTTTGACCAAATCTAGACCATTGGATTTTGAAGAATGTGTGGTGGGAGATTAGTTTACAATTTACACACTATGAGTGGTTTACACCAGAACCACCCCTATAAATATATATATATATATATATATATATATTGGTTAGGTTCTGGTGAGAAAGAACCCTCGTGTGTGAAATGAGAATAAATTAGATCCAATTATTCTCCTTGATCAACAGTTAATATTTAAATTAGTGATGGTGAATAATTTGGTGTGCAATTAGGCGTGAAGCATCTAGATTAACTCATACATTGTTATCATTCTAAAATTACCATAACACCATTATGGAAAGCATTTATAATTACTTACATGAGATATGGGATACGTTCAAGATTTATGGAATGTGTTATATCTTGAATGATTATAATTGCCAAAGATTTCATACCTCCCACAGTTAAGAAAAATGGCCAGATGAATTTGAAGGAACTCTCTCGAAAAAGTGCACCGAGTATTGAATTGAAAATTCGACAGAATCAAGCAACTGGAAGAACTCATAAAAATTCATCGATGGAGGTTTCCAAATCTAAAGGTAATTACTTATTATTGATTGTACATGAAATATGTAACCCTGAGCCAATATATGATTTTAGCCATTATTGATAGCATAATTTGTGCGAAATATGGTAGCAATTAAATGATAGTTGAATAAATCAAGTAATTGAAAGTTTAAGACAGTTGAATAAATCAAGAAATTGAAAAATTCAACTGATGTATGTAAATATGTATATAAATTTTGAAATAATCAATAGTTACTTTATATTAATTAAGCAATCAATTCCTATACATCTGTTAGATAAGTGCATTAAAATTTAGCTTGTGTTCAGAAAATTACTATAGGTTTAGCAAAGAATTAATATATTATTAGTAGAAGATTACTTTATTAAGAAATAAATTGCTATACATTAAGTTGGTAACTAATTAACAATAAGCAACAAATTACTAGTCATTACTTTAGAAATAAATTGCTATATATTAAGTTGGTAACTAATTAGATCCATATGAAGTAGATCTTGGACTCTGCTAGAGGTGATGTGTTGAACATCCTTGTGCTGTGATCTGATTTGCTTCCCAAGTTGACATGGCTCACATACTTTGTCATAGTCAATCTTGATCTTTGGAATCCCTTTAATTATGTTTTTGTTGACCAGCTTCTGCAGATTCCTGAAGTGAGCATGACCAAGCTTTTGATGCCATAACTCAATTTCATTCAAGTATTTTCACTGACAAGTTATGGAACGTTCTGAATGAACGTTGAACCGATAGCAGTTAACAGATGATCTATTTCCTTCCATGAAGACTTCGTTGTCCTTCTTGTAAACCTTGTAATTATCTTTGGTGAAGACCACGGTCATATCATCATCGCACAACTCACAGATGCTGATCAGGTTGGCTTTCAATCCATCCATTGGCATGGCTTTCTTCAGATTAAGCATGCCTTTGACATCTAGAACTACTTTTCCCGTAACTTTGTCCTTCTTTCCATCTCCGAAGGTTACAAAGTCAGATGAATAGGTCTTCAAATTCTTCACTACTGCTTTGTCACCTATCATATGCATTGAACATCCACTGTCAAAGTACCAATTGCTTAAACTCTTGGCTTTAAGCTGCGTGTGAGCAATCATGCTGACATGTTTCTTCTTCACCACTCACTTCTTCTTAGGTGTGATTTGCTTCTTCTTCCGATTATGTTGTGGAGCTGCAACTTTGACTTCATTAGGCACAAATCTTCTTCTTATTCTCTTTAAATCTCTGAGATATTCTGAACAATGTGGTTTGATATGTCCAACAACCTCACAATAATGGCAGATGATCTTTCTTCTATTTGATGTGTTGTGGAAGGCAACATTGGCATTGCTTCTGGGGATGAATGTTCTTGATAACGTTCTGAACTTTTGTATGAACATCTTTGTTTTGATCATGTTCCTCCTTTGCTTTGACAAACTCCACCTTTCCAGAGCTTTGTCCTAAATACCCAAGACCATGGTGATCTTTTCCAGTTTGTCTTGTGTTAAGAACCTCATCTAGATTCTTAATACCATTGTTGAGTATCCTGATGTTTCTCATAAACATCTTTAAATTTTCATTAACTTGTTCAATCTCCTTCTTTTGATCATAGATGGTCTTTTGCAGAGTTGCTTCCTTGTCCATCAGTTGAATATCTTCTCTTTGATAATCTCCTTATTATGTTCAACAAGATTTTTATTAATATCAACAACCTCCAACCATGTGTTGAACATCTCTTGATATGTGTTTTCAAGATCGATATCATTAATTCCTTCATTATCTGATTCCTGTTGGATGGAAAAAGGATCAATAAGAGATTCATCATTCTCCTTGGTTGTGAAGGCTATATGTAACACGCTAAATTCTATAATTTAAAATGTTACTTTTTCTATTATTTAAAGGGGAAAATGATTACCAATAATAATTGGTCAAGTAATTTTTTTTTCTAAAATAATCATGCTAGAAATCCTAAGAAGAAAAATAGAACACAAAATATATATTTTTCAAAAATATATGTACTCAGAACAAAATACATGCATTTCATAAACTCCAAGTTCATTTCAAAAAGTAATTCATAAGTTCTAAAATATAAAATTCAAACTCCTAATATTAATAAAACCATAATATTCAACCAATACATTAAGTTAGACCAAACACTACTAAAACGAACACAAAAATACCAAATTCAAAATAGTTTAATTTCAGAAACTAGTGCAAAAGTTAAGGTCAAGCGTTGGAAACATTTTGAAAAAGTTCACCCCCATTTCCATCGCGCCGCTCCCAGCTCACTGACCTGAAAATATTTAAAATTGTGGGATGAGCACTCTTAAATCGTACTTAGTGGTGGGGATCACGGACATTTCTTTCTATTTATCCAACAGAAATAAATCGCAGGAATAATGAATTTAGGCTACTCTTCTTCTGATTCTAGAATACATCTTGAACTATGCATAGGACATATTCTGGTGCGTATAAAACGCTATTCTGATATGATGCGTATAAAACGCTATCCACATTCCATCCACGACAATTGAAGTTGGATTAAAAACTTTTCTGATTCAAAAAGCATATAACATATACTTTTATTTCGCAGATAATAATTTTACCCACCTGAGAATAATGAGCACGTAAAATTGAGCAGATGATCACAAAATGGATGAGGGTCCTAATTGCGCCGCACCTATTATCAGGACAAATAATCTTAATTAAATAAATTTAGCCAACTTTAATTTAATAAAAAAAATTGAAAATTAGAAATTTATGGGCTAATATAGTCAATTTATGAAATTCTAGACCAAAAGTTAAGTTTTTGAAAAGTTTCTAGGCAGATTTGGAATTTGAAATTAATAGCAATGACCAAATCTAGAATTCATAAATTTCTGGGGATTCTTTTCTAAATTCTGAAAAATAATGGTTCCCAAAATGAAAATATATTATTTGCAATTTAAACCCCCATTTTCCTATTTTCTAAACATGAGAAATCGCGCTGCTATGAATTTCATTGATAATATTCATTTTTGTGTTTCTCATATTTATAGAGAGGGGAATCGTGTTGCAGACATTTTAGCTTCCCCTGTTGTCCCTTCTGGTTTTTGGCTTACTATTATCCCTTGTATTTCGGATGTTGTCTTACAGGACTTTCATTCTCCTGGTTTTTTTCGTTTTGTTTAGAGGAGTACTCTTTTTTCCATATGGTTTTTCTCTCATTTGGATTTTCCATATAGGTTTTAATGAGGCTCCGGTCCCCTGAGTTTTCAGCATGTGATCTCCGGGACTTTTAGGTTCCGTCTCTTTTTTCTTTTATTTATTCAATTCATTCAAAAAACACGAGAAATCAAATTGGAGATTTAAACCCCTTAATACAGCTTGCTTTCTCTCTCTTTCTCTCTCTCTCTCTCTCTCTCATTCACACACACTTTTTTTCTCTCTCTACTGTATATAGGAAACAAAAATGGAGATCCCCAATTTTTCTCCTCTTCTCTCTCTATCGTCACCTTCTACAGCAAGACTACTCTCACCATGCTATCTTTTCCACCTAATCTCCGGTGAGCAACCACTAACGACCCAACTACATCTCTCATGGGTTGACAAGAAAGATGGCCCAAAGCAAACCGAGCTCCAGCTGCAACCTAAGCTCGACATCGACGATCACAACCCGACAGCCTCTTGCTCCGACACAACTCCCAACCCAGCTGACTCAACAAAGCCCGAACCCAGCTCACCTCTGCTCAACTCAACCCAAATACCTAGCCTAATAGATGCGACTCCAACGTGTGTCCAACTCCAGTTGTGAGTCAAATCCGCCACAATCACCACAACTCCGACTCACCTTTTTCCTCTTTTTCTTGTATTATTTTGCATCTTAACTCAGAAATTATAAAATTCTATTTCTAGACTCAATAATTGACTATTGATTACTATGCTTGAGTTTTAGGGATAGAAAATAGTTGTTATGCTGCTCTTATTCGTGATTTAGTGGAAATGATTTTGAAGAAATTAAAATTAAATTCTTGACCATGCTTGCTTTATGGATTTTTGATGCTAGTTTTCTTGTGATTGTTGTATGAGTATGGGAGAATAAAAACAAAATGGATAGATAATGGTGCTGATTAGTGAATAGTAGGTGAATAGTATGAAAAGAATCAATAATTGTGGGTTACGAATTTGTAAATATAATTCAACCAAGTGACATGAGCTATTGTGTGATTAGATACTAAACTCATAACTTGGCAGCAGATATGATACAAAAGTTACCGTAGGGAGGATGAGAACTCCGAGTAGAACTTTGTTATGGAAATCTTGATCCAACAAATTTTACAGCTTTTTGATATGCATATCGATGGTGGAAACTTTCTGGAGTGAAAATTTGTGAATAGATTAATGGTAAACTTATAAGGTAAGAAAGGTAAAAGATAAGGATTCTATATATATATATATATATATATATATATATATATATATTTAATCTCATATTTATCAACTAAAATAAATTCTCTTTTTTTTTATTTTAATAAAAGCATATAAGAAATAACTTTAAAAATATTTAACAAAATCATATAATATAATTTCAAGACTCAAATTTAAGTTCTAAAATTTCTCTTTTTAATCTAAGGGCGCAATGTTGGAATCCCTCAAATCTATTTAGTTTTACCAAGCATTCTCAAGTAAATTAAAACTCAATTTTAAAGCAATTAAATAATTAAACAATTTAAATCACGCAAAAGTGGGTTGCTACAATCATTCCCACTTAAAAAAAATTTGTCCTCGAAATTTATCTTACCAGGTTATCCTAAGGATGGATATTTAGCTAGGATTTCCTCCTCGCGTTCCCAAGTTGCTTCTTCTTTTCCGTGCCTACTCCACTTTACTCTAATTAGCGAGACTTGTCGATTCCTCAACTCGTGAGTCTTCCTATCGAGAATAGCGACAGATTCCTCTTCATAGGTCAAGTCTTTGTTGAATTGTATCTCCTTATAGTTGATGGTGTGACATGGCTCATGCAAATACTTCCTTAGCATAGAAACATGAGAGACATCGTGCACCAACGACAATCCGGGTGGTAGAGCTAGGCGATAAGCCAAATCACCAATTCGTTCTAAGATTTCGAAAGGTCCAATAAAACGAGGTCTCAATTTTCCTTTCTTCCCAAATCTCAACACCCCCTTCATAGGAGCAACCTTCAAAAACACTTTGTCACCTACCTCAAAATGCAAATCTTTTCTTCTTTTATTGGCGTAAGATCTTTGTCGATCTTGAGCAACTTTAATGTTATCTCGAAAATCTTCTCCATTATCTCCACCGTTCTTTCGATAATTTCGGGACCTACTATCTTTCTCTCTCCAACTTCATCCCAATACATCGGTGATCTACATTTTCATCCGTATAAGGCTTCATATGGAGCCATGTGAATGCTAGAGTGGAAACTATTATTATAGGCAAATTCTACTAATGGTAAATGTGCCTCCCAGCTACCTCCTAAATCCATGACGCAAGTCCGCAACATATCTTCCAACATCTGTATAGTTCTTTCTGATTGGCCATCTGTCTGAGGATGATATGCAGTTGAAAACTTGAGCTTCGTGCCCAACGCTGCATGTAAGCTCGTCCAAAATCTCGATGTGAAACGGGGATCTCGATCGGATATTATAGAGACTGGGACTCCTTGCAGTCGAACTACTTCTCGAATATATAGCTGAGCAAGTTGATCCATGGTGAACGTGATTCGTATGGGCAAAAAGTGAGCTGATTTTGTCAGTCGATCAACTATAACCCAAATCGCATCATGATTCTTTACGGTCTTGGGAAGTCTGATCACAAAGTCCATTGTAATATGCTCCCACTTCCATTCTGGTATTTCCAGAGGATTCGACAATCCTGACGGTCTTTGGTGCTCTGCTTTTACTTGCTGACAAGCCAAACATCATGCAACGTAGTCAGCAATCGATTTCTTCATGCTATATCACCAAAAATTTCTTTTTAAATCTTGATACATCTTAGTACTTCCAGGATATGCAGTGTAAGGTGTTCGATGTGCCTCATCCAAAATTTCTCTGATTATCTTGTTGTTCGGCACACAAATTCTGCCCTTAAAGAGTAGAGCCCCATCTGATGATATCGTGAATCCCTTAGAATCATCCGACACTTCTCTTGCTCGTATCTTTTCTAGAAAATCATCTTCTTTTTGTGCCACTCTAATTCTATCTCGTAGTGTCGGTTGAACTACTAATGCTGCAATTATAGCATTAGCTTCTTCTGGTGTGGACACAACCTCAAGACTCAACTTCTCAAAATCCTTAATCAACTCTTCTTGCTGCGTGATTCCCTTAGTGGGATTCACTTTCTTTCGACTAAGTGCATCAGCCACAATGTTGGCTTTTCCGGAGTGATATATGATTGTGCAGTCATAATCTTTAACTAATTCCAGCCACCTTCTTTGTCTCATATTTAATTTTTTCCGAGTGAAGAAATATTTAAGACTTTTATGATCCGTATAAATCTCACACTTACCTCAATAGAGATAATATCTCCAAATTTTCAATGCATGCACAACAGCGGCCAACTCTAGATCATGAGTGGGATAATTCAACTCATGAGGCTTCAATTGTCTAGAAGCATATGTGTAACAACCCGAATTTTCAGAATATGATTAAGTAATTCCTCATTTTAATTAGGAAATATTAAGAGGAATTTTGAGCATAATTAAGATGTTTCGGTTCTAAGCCGCATTTTTAGGATCGTTTTTCGTGAAATCGTCTTTTCGAGAATTTTGATTTTAGCTCAGTTATAGCCGATTTTGGTCATGTTTGAAAGGCGTTGACCCAAGGAGCATGCCGGTATTTTCGGATTTTGAATCTGAAGTCGTTTGAGTTCCCGGTGATTTAAAACGCGTTTAAAGAAGTTATGAATAGTGTTTTTCCGTAGGAGCGCGTTCGTTAGAAATTTGTGAAATCTTGTGTGTTGACCCGAGCCTTATTTCTTTAAGCCTATCCTATAGAAAATTTCCCAAGGAATCCGTTGGCGTTCCCGGATTTTTATTCTGAGATCAATTGAACGCTCGGGAATTTTATTTGTCCCTTGTGTGGAATAGTAACTTTATTTTTGAAAAGAGAATCTTTTCTCGTTTTCCATCAAGATGACTCGTTCTTTATCCCCAGTCAAGTTGGTTTAATAGTACTCGAGTCAATGAACCTTTCAGTATTTTCGAATTTCATGTCGGAGGTCATTTGGACCTCACCATTGATTAAAGTAACTTAAATCGAATCCGAAAAATAATTTATCGGTATTTTATATCCGAATATTTTATCCCAAAATATCCTAAAATATTTAAATAACCCTCCCATCCTTATCTCTCCATCACCGCCCCCCCATTTGATCCTAATCCCCAAACCCCATCTATATATATATGATACGTGAGAGAGATAGAGAGATATGGGAGAGAGTGAGAGAGAGTAGGAGAGAGGGGGAGAGAGGAGGAGGGAGGAGCCACCTCCACCACCGCCCTGCTGCCGCCCCGAAGCCGCCGCTACAGTCGCCGGAGCGCCGCCAGAGCTGCCGGATAACGGCAACGTGGCTGCCACGTTGCGCAGCCTCGTCTCAGTTCGTTTCTCGTTCTTTTAAGTTGAAATTTTAGTATGTCGTGTATCTTTATGTGCTCTACGTTTCGTCTTTTGATATCGTTGTCATCCGGTGGCCGGAAACCGGCCAAAACGCCGGAAAACGTGAATAGTAGAGGGGCACCGAACAGTTACGTTTTTGCCCCGTTTCACCCATTTCGGGTTGTCAAATCGAAAAAGTTTCTTCACGAAAGTTGCTCCAAAAATTATTTCCAATGCGCCCGTCGAATTTCATAATTTTCGGACAAGTTTTGAATAATCTCGATTATTTAATTTAAACAGTTATTTTTATTCCGGAAGCATGAGTTATCAAAAAATTCCCAAAGTTTCGGTAATTAGTCCTCGTATGTATAGGAGCGTCCCGTATTATTTTCATAATTTTCGGGCAAGTGAAAAGTGTAATCGAAGTCCGCTGTGTAAAATGACAAATTTTGGAAAGAGACCTCTGTCAAATCGGTTAGTCCCATTAAGTCAAGAATGACGTTTTGGAATTTATTTCCTTCTTCGTCGAAATTATTCGAGGTCTCTAGAGTCGCGTAATCTATTTTTGAAGAGAATAGAATTAAATAATAGCTCGGAATATATTAGATTATTTCCCGAAAATAAAGCGATTATCCTGAGTTGAAGTTTACCTTCTGTAGTACCAGCTGAGCTAGAAAAAGAGTATCATGGTTGATTCTTCAGGAGTTAGCTTTTCAGAAATTCCGAGAAAGGTGGGCGTATACTTTCTTTCTCAAAATGCTATGTTTGAGTTATTAAACTCTGCTTTGTTAAAATTGCATATGTGACTATCTGTGTTAAATATTTACGTGCTACTGTATGTTGTCGGAGTCTCATATACTAGCGATGTGTCAATGTGAGTAGCTACAGTATGCATGCATTGTTTGTCCTGCCCTACTCTTTGTCGGTGAGACTAAAATGAAACACTTATTGGTTATACTCTTTGGGTAGACTATGGCCATACTCAACGTTATGCGCTGGTGATGTAGTTTGGGTTGCGAGCAGTGACGGGTTATACTCTTAAGCGCTTCACGATAAAATGTTTTGGTGAACTTAGGTTGCTTCCAACTTTTAAACCTCCTAAGTTTCACTATTTGCATGAACACAGATAGATTACTTTAATAAAATGATTTGCATAACTTGAATTGTAAAACTTGCCCACTGAGTGCAGTAGTACTCAACCCAAATCTTTTCAAACATTTTCAGGTAAGTAGGCTGGAGCGTGGAGGTGACGAGGCTGAGATATGGGCTATTATGATCTACATATTTTTCCGTTGTCCCCTTTTATTTAGTATTCTATTAAGAATTGAGTTTCCGCACTTGTGATATTCTTTTGCTAAATGCTAAGAACTCTGATCTTGGTATTTTGTTGATATAATTCTGTTTCTCTGATTTTGAACATCTGTTGACTTCCTAATTAACATGTCTCGTATGTTTAACCATATAATTATTCTAAGGGAAGGAAGCCCCATCTTTTGTTATGCCTATATGATCATTCATTTTGGTCTATGGAAGGGCTTTATTTGTTCAGCATATTGGTGTCTGTTTCTCTTGTCGGACTATGAATGGGTCTATTGATTGTTGGTATCTGTTTATTTGTTTTCGTTTGGCCTATGAAAGGGCTTATTGAATTGTTAAAGTTTCTATTATTCTCTTATAAGCCGTTATAAACGGGGATTCGCCCTAGTTACAGAGGTTATGCTATCCGATTTCTCGTAGGCCATAACCTATCTTTGGTATAGTTAGTGATCAAATTTTATTCCAAACATTAATCCTTTTTGGATTAACACCCCGTCATTAATTTAATTACCCCATTTCTTTCCCGCTTCTCAATTCCCACCCCCGTGGCGTCCATTTCCACGATCTTTTGGGATTGGAGCGCTACAGAGTGGTATCAGAGCAGGTTTGCAACTCTGCAGACCTGTTGGGTCATCTTTCATTTGGGATTCGTAAATTCTGGTGTGATATTATATAAGCCCTTAGCTCATCACTCACGCAACAGCTTAAAAGGTACGCATATTTTTATGCAAATTTTAGTTTTTAAAAGTTTGCATTATATGTTGAATGTTAAGTATGTCTGAAATTGAAAAATTAGGATTCACCATGTTAACAGGAATTCCTCGAAAGATTGATGAAAGATTAGGATTCGCCGTGTTGACGGGAATTCCTCGAAAGATTGATTATTATGCTGATTGCATACTCTGATTAACTACGCTGATTGCGTACTCTGTTGCTATGTGATAGCATACTGGTTTGAAATATGTCTGTGAGCATACTGATTGTTGCCGAAAAACTATGTTGGTTACATATATGTACGAACTTGTTTATCTATGTCTTGTGCATACTTGTGATATTGGGAATGTGCAGAATGCATACTCTAAACTGTGATAGCCGGAAAGTGTTTGTTGTATATACTCTAGAATGAGTACGAGAACTTGAAAGCTTGATAACGTAAGATTAACCTAGCCTATAGTTGCTGAAATTAGGCTAGACTTGTAAACACTTATGAGATTGCTAAGAACATAGTTTGACTGAGGAAATGTTTCATTTTCACAAATGAACATAAACTTATGGCTCAGAAGAACTGCCACACGTACATCACGATTGATGAGCGGATTACGAGATTGCATACGTATACTGAGAAAGAGATCGATTCGGTGTTTGAATTCATTGGGGAAATAATCTACTCTATGGGGGTCAACATCCGGCTAGAAGAAGTCTTTCAGATTGAGCTGTGTTAAAGTTGACCAAGAATTTGCATTGTTACTAGGAAGATGGACACATTAAGGAATAAAATATTTTGAAAACAAAAACATAAGTCAACGATCTATGTGGAGACTGTGAATTTTTGTGGGTAGATATGTTAGACGATGATGGCTACTACAAACAAGGTTCAACATCAGAATTGCCACCTGAGCGAAATATTGAGGTAGACCGATCACCGTCTTTTATACCTCCATATGGAGATGAGGTTATAAAGCTTTAACTTTGAACTAGAAGTAAAGAAACGAGTAATCGATTTATAGGCCAGTTATCAGATTGTAGATCTATTACACATTTAAGAAATCCCTACGCAAGCTTTCAACTTAGGAGTCATGTTTAACGATCCTGTTGCGATTAAAGGGAATAAAGATTTGTTCCTCCAAGAGAAAGCTCTTCACCTCAGTGGATAGCTAATCGAGGCCCTGGCGTGTTTCATTCCCAAGATTTGTAGCTTGTTTTAGATCAATTTTTAGAATGAGGGTAAAGATGGTCGTCATGATTGCTACCAAATTAATTTAAAGATATGTTTGCCGGTGTTCTACTCAGCTTCCAGGAGAAGTTAAGTCAAACTATTTTGAGTGTAGAAGGTATCATAGATCAAGTCGTTCTCTCGTATCCTTCCGATGGGTAGAAAATGATTCCCGAGACGTCGCTTTTCCAGCCAGTGCAAAGTCTAGCCGACTCGTGCTTTATCATAGCAACCTCGTAAAAAAAACAAGATGGGTGAAGCTCAAGAAAGAAGGAAGGAGAACCCGAAGAAGATCGTTAAGAAGATAGACCTAGTGTTCGATAGATTGAGAGTTTCATTATGATAGGAAGTTTTGATGAGTCTATTTATTCATTCTTGTGTCAATAGAATCGATTTATTCATTCTCTTTTGAAATTGATTTATTCTCTTGTTAATTGAATCATTTTTTTCTTCAACAGCTTCATATCATTTGAAATTCTCCATTTATACCATTTGGGATTCATTGATTTTATCCTCTTGGATAATTTGAAATCTTTTGGATGATACTTCTTTGATCATCAAGAATCAGCAATGACATTTCCTTGTTAGGCTATACTGACGCCTTTATGAAAATATTTCCGCACAAGTTTCCAGTTGCTAACTGTTGATTTCTTCCATATCTTTATTATATGCAAGAACCCTTCAAGTTTATAAGTCATCTGAAAAGGTAATATTTTTGGCATATATAAAGTGTTATATTCTTTCTAGCTTTTGACCTTGTCAAAAAATTATTGATCAAGATAAAGCCCCCACTCAGAGGCATTCATTTTATTTCGCTCCCACTCATAGAATTCGAGTGTGGACCCTTGAATAGAGCAGAGAGTATATAGCAGTATTTCTTTTAGTTATTATTGGAAGATCGAGAGATAAGTATTTCCTAGTAGGAAGTAGAATCCAAGTAAGTGCCAAATAGTATTCTTCGAGATTTTGGTGTGCGTTTCTAAGGAGATTTCTCAGCTCGTTATATTTGGAGGCAATCTAAGAAATGTCGGCAAGTAAGTTTCAAGCGTGCAGTTAAAGTCAAGACGTGCGATCTTTATGTCTGCAAGCGAGGGTGATCACTAGCAGAAGCTTTTAAAGAAGACAACTTCAATGAAAGAATATAAGAAGTGAATCACAAAGTACGCCCCAAGAAAACGATGAAGTCAAACCTCAAGAAGTTGGAGATGAAGATAAAACGAGTTTTGAACGTGTTAGAACGTGCAATGAACCATCGAAGGAGATGCCCAATTAATCCGAGTTTATCATCCAGTTCGAGTTCATTGAAGTTTCTCAAAGCTGCGAGAAGTAAAGTTAGAAGTAAAAGCAAAAGCCAAGCGAAACAAAAGAAAGATGGACTCGTTGAGACCGCACGGCCCGTGCACGAGGAGCAAGCTTGGTGAATTTTTATTTTCTTTTATTTCTTTTGTTGATCGAATAGTTAGTTTCTAGAGGTCCGCTCGAATGCAAGATCATAAGGAGCTTGTGTGAAGCGATATTTTTAGAGAGATTTCATAAGTAGGAAAAGATGGCAGATGCTCAAGTTTTCGGGAGGAAAAGAAGAATAATTATAGAATTATTAGTCCTGAGTAAGGACTAATTTATAAAGAAAAGTCTCGGGCTATTCTTAGTCATATAGTAAAGGTTCCGAACCATTGTCGTTCCAGTAAGGCTGTAAATTCTTAGGAGGTATCCAGACCTCCGTTCGAGAGGAAGTAAATTTCGGGACGAAATTTTTTTTTAAGGAGGGTAGGATGTAACAACCCGAATTTTGAGAATATGATTAAGTAATTCCTCATTTTAATTAGGAAATATTAAGAGGAATTTTGAGCATAATTAAGATGTTTCGGTTCTAAGCCGCGTTTTTAGGATCGTTTTTCGTGAAATCGTCTTTTCGAGAATTTTGATTTTAGCTCAGTTATAGCCGATTTTGGTCATGTTTGAAAGGCATTGACCCAAGGAGCATGCCGGTATTTTCGGATTTTGAATCTGAAGTCGTTTGAGTTCCCGGTGATTTAAAACGCGTTTAAAGAAGTTATGAATAGTGTTTTCCCGTAGGAGCGCGTTCGTAGAAATTTGTGAAATCTTGTGTGTTGACCCGAGCCTTATTTCTTCATGCCTATCCTATAGAAAATTTCCCAAGGAATCTGTTGGCGTTCCCGGATTTTTATTCTGAGATCAATTGAATGCTCGGGAATTTTATTTGTCCCTTGTGTGGAATAGTAACTTTATTTTTGAAAAGAGAATCTTTTCTCGTTTTCCATCAAGATGACTCGTTCTTTATCCCGAATCAAGTTGATTTAATAGTACTCGAGTCAATGAACCTTTCAATATTTTCGAATTTCATGTCGGAGGTCATTTGGACCTCACCATTGATTAAAGTAACTTAAATCGAATCCGAAAAATAATTTATCAGTATTTTATATCCGAATATTTTATCCCAAAATATCCTAAAATATTTAAATAACCCTCCCATCCTTATCTCTCCATCACCGGGCCCCCCCCATTTGATCCTAATCCCCAAACCCCATCTATATATATATATGATACATGAGAGAGAGAGAGAGAGATATGGGAGAGAGTGAGAGAGAGTGGGAGAGAGGGGGAGAGAGAGGAGGAGGGAGGAGCCACCTCCACCACCGCCTTGCTGCCGCCCCGAAGCCGCCGCTACAGTCGTCGGAGCGCCGCCGGAGCTGCCGGATAACGGCAACGTGGCTGCCACGTTGCGCAGCCTCGTGTTGGTTCGTTTCTCGTCCTTTGAAGCTGAAATTTTAGTATGTCGTGTATCTTTATGTGCTCTACGTTTCGTCTTTTGATATCGTTGTCATCTGGTGGCCGGAAACGGGCCAAAACGCCGGAAAACGTGAATAGTAGATGGGCAGCGAACAGTTACTTTTTGCCCCGTTTCACCCATTTCGGGTTGTCAAATCGAAAAAGTTTCTTCACAAAAGTCGCTCCAAAAATTATTTCCAATGCGCCCGTCGAATTTCATAATTTTCGGACGAGTTTTGAATAATCTCGATTATTTAATTTAAACAGTTATTTTTATTCCGGAAGCATGAGTTATCAAAAAATTCCCAAAGTTTCGGTAATTAGTCCTCGTATGAATAGGAGCGTCCCGTATTATTTTCATAATTTTCGGGCAAGTGAAAAGTGTAATCGAGGTCCGCTGTGTAAAATGACAAATTTTGGAAAGAGACCTCTGTCAAATCGGTTAGTCCCATTAAGTCAAGAATGACGTTTTGGAATTTATTTCCTTCTTCGTCGAAATTATTCGAGGTCTCTAGAGTCGCGTAATATGTTTTTGAAGAGAATAGAATTAAATAATAGCTCGGAATATATTAGATTATTTTCCGAAAATAAAGCGATTATCCTGAATTGAAGTTTACCTTCTGTAGTACTAGCTGAGCTAGAAAAAGAGTATCATGGTTGATTCTTCATGAGTTAGCTTTTCAGAAATTCCGAGAATGGTGGGCGTATACTTTCTTTCTCAAAATGCTATGTTTGAGTTATTAAACTCTGCTTTGTTAAAATTGCATATGTGACTATCTGTGTTAAATATTTACGTGCTACTGTATGTTGTCGGAGTCTCATATACCAGAGCTGTGTCAATGTGAGTAGC
The DNA here is from genome assembly GCA_026008535.1 of Perilla frutescens. Taxonomy (NCBI): domain Eukaryota; kingdom Viridiplantae; phylum Streptophyta; class Magnoliopsida; order Lamiales; family Lamiaceae; genus Perilla; species Perilla frutescens. The sequence goes on from BRKX01000012.1 coordinate 41,756,588, forward strand.
TACAGTATGTATGCATTGTTTGTCCTGCCCTACTCCTTATCGGTGAGACTAAAATGAAACACTTATTGGTTATACTCTTTGGGTATACTATGGCCATACTCAACGTTATGCGCTGGTGATGTAGTTTGGGTTGCGGGCAGTGACGGGTTATACTCTTAAGCGCTTCACGATAAAATGTTTTGGTGAACTTAGGTTGCTTCCAACTTTTAAATTGTTTTGATAAAATGTTTTGGTGAACTTTTAAGTTTCACTATCTGCATGAACACAGATAAATTACTTTAATAAAATGATTTGCATAACTTAAATTGTAAAACTTGCCCACTGAGTGCAGTAGTACTCAGCCCAAATCTTTTCAAACATTTTCAGGTAAGTAGGCTGGAGCGTGGAGGTGACGAGGCTGAAATATGGGCTATTATGATCTACATATTTTTCCGGTGTCCCCTTTTATTTAGTATTCTATTAAGAATTGAGTTTCCGCACTTGTGATATTCTTTTGCTAAATGCTAAGAACTCTGATCTTGGTATTTTGTTGATAAGATTCTGTTTCTCTGATTCTGAACATCTGTTGACTTCCTAATTAACATGTCTCGTATGTTTAACCATATAATTATTCTAAGGGAAGGAAGCCCCGTCTTTTGTTATGCCTATATGATCATTCATTTTGGTCTATGGAAGGGCTTCATTTGTTCAGCATATTGGTGTCTGTTTCTCTTGTTGGACTATGAATGGGTCTATTGATTGTTGGTATCTGTTTATTTGTTTTCGTTTGGCCTATGAAAGGGCTTATTGAATTGTTAAAGTTTCTATTCTTCTCTTCTAAGCCGTTATAAACGGGGATTCGCCCTAGTTACAGAGGTTATGCTGTCCGATTTCTCGTAGGGCATAACCTATCTTTGGTATACTTAGTGATCAAATTTTATTCCAAACATTAATCCTTTTTGGATTAACACCCCGTCATTAATTTAATTACCCCATTTCTTTCCCGCTTCTTAATTCCCACCACCGTGGCGTCCATTTCCACGATCTTTTGGGATCGGGGCGCTACAATATGCAACTACCTTTCCTTGTTGCATCAAGACGCATCCTAGACCTTGTTTTGATGCATCACTGTAAATCACGAATCCCTTAGATCCATCAGGGATGGTCAATACTGGAGCTGTTACTAGTCTTCGTTTCAGCTCCTGAAAACTCTTCTCACATTTTTCTGTCCATTCAAATGGTACCCCCTTCCGTGTCAGTTGCGTGAGTGGTCCAGCTATCTTAAAGAATCCTTTAATAAATCTCCGGTAATATCCAGCCATTCCCTTTTAAACTCCTCACTTCTCCCACATTTGTTGGTGGACTCAAATTGTTGACAGCTTCTACTTTTGTTGGATCAACTTCAATACCTTTAGCAGTCACTACATGCCCAAGGAATGCTATCCGATCTAACCAAAACTCACACTTTTTGAACTTAGCATACAATTTCTCCTTTCTTAGAGTTTCCAGCATAACTCTCAGGTGTGCTGCGTGTTGCTCTTTATCTTTTGAGTAAACCAGGATGTCATCAATGAACACAATGACGAATTGATCTAAATATGGATGAAATACTTGATTCATTAGATCCATGAACACTCCTGGTACATTAGACAATCCAAAAGGCATTACCACAAACTCATAATGACCATATCTTGTCCTGAAGGCTGTCTTAGGAATATCATCTTCCTTCACCTTCAATTGGTGGTATCCTGATCTCAGATCTATCTTTGAGAACACACTAGCCCCTTGAAGTTGATCAAATAAATCATCAATTCTCGGCAAATGATACTTATTCTTTATTGTGAGACGGTTTAGATCTCGATAATCTATGCACATTCTCATACTACCATCTTTCTTCTTCACAAATAGAACCGGTTCTCCCCATGGTGAAACACTTGGCCGAATATACCCTTTGTCAAGTACCTCTTGAAGTTGGACCTTCAACTCTTGTAACTCCAATGGTGCCATTCGATATGGTGCCTTAGACATCGGTGCTGCTCCTGGCATTAAGTCAATTGTGAACTCTACTTGTCGATTCGGCGGTAATCCGAGTACCTCTTCGGGAAATACATCCATAAATTCTCTAACTATTGGCACATCATCCAGTGTTGGTTCAGTTGGCGTAGTCCCAATAATACTCACCAAGAATCCTTGGCACCCACATTTCTTCAACATCTTCATAGCTTTCATTGTTGATATGATTCTTGGTCTTCTACCTAGCTTAGCTCCGTGGAAGATAAACTTTTCCTCGTCTGATTTTTGAAATACTACTTCTCATTGACGGCAACGTATAGTCGCAAAACTTTTGCTTAACCAGTCCATTCCTAAGATTAAATTAAATTCTTGCATCTTGAGAGCATTTAAATCAACTACAAGCTCTTTTCCCCCAAAATCCAATTTAACATCTTTAGCGACCCTATCAGTTCTTAATGTCTCTCCAACAGGAATTCTAACATTGAGGGCTAAGTTTTCTACTTCTAAACTTAGTCCTAGCTTCGCACAAAGCTCAGTTGAAATAAAAGAGTGTGAAGCACCAGAATCAAACAGAGCTAAAGTTGGCATTCCAAGAATTGATATCATACCTGACATCGTGCCACTATTCTCCCCAGCTTCTTGTTGTGTGAAGGCAAAAGGTCGTGCATTACCACCTTTCTTCGGCTCTTCACGCCGCTTCTTGGGACAGTTTTTCGAGATGTGCCCTGGCTCATGACATGTATAACAAACTCCTTTACTCCCAAAACAAGGTCCTGTATATGGCTTCTTACATTCTGGACATGGAGGAACTCATGTAGCTGCTCTATTTGCAGGACGTGTTTCAATCCTCTCTTTCTTGATAGGAAAATTAACATTTCCCCTATTGCGATTGTCCCACTTTCTCTTCCCATGAGGATCCGTATTTCTTGGAATAGCTTTATCCACTTCTAGTCCAGTAGCTACTTCATGAGCTTGTTTGACAGCTTGTTCATAGTCAACAATCCTCTGTGTCGCTAGAATTCCACGTATTTCTGGTCCAACACCTCTCATGAACCAGTCAACCTTTTGATCTTCACCGTCTAATAGACGTGCTGCGTAATGCGAGAGCTGATTAAACCTTCGCTCATACTCTGTAACTGACAAGTTACCTTACTTCAATTCTAAGAATTCAGTTTGCTTCTGCATACGAAAAGCCCGAGAAAAGTACTTGTCCATAACAATCTCTTTAAATCTTTCCCAGGTTAAACCATGTTGCTCTTCTGCAGTCATGCCAGTCTTGTACGACTTCCACCAATGGCCAGCATCCTCGGTGAATTGAAAGACTGCACATGAGACCTTATGTGCATCATCACACTCTATGTGTTTGAAGATTCGTTCGAGCTCCATTATCCATTCTTCGAGAACGAGTGGTCCACTCCTACCATTGAATCTAGGTGGAGTGTAGTGATGAAATTGCTCAATCACCTGATTAGTGGTTGGTGGGACAGGTGCATTAGGTGCTGCATTTTGGTTCACTGTAGCACGCGTTTGTTGCCGTACGAATCCCTGTAGTGCTCTAATCAATTCTGGCACAAAGTTTCCACCGCCTACATTTGGTGGTTGATTGGCCTCGGGATTCCGTGGTGGATTATGATTAAGAGGTGGTCGTCCACGTCTCATACTTCTGTAATACGTAAAAATAAATGAAGAAACACATACTACTAAGTTCAAGTCAAATGATAAGTATCTGAATATTTTGAATCTAAATAGGGAAACCATCTGTGGAAAAATTTTCTACGTTCACTCTAAATTTCGAAGACTAAAATAATTTATTTCTCATTCATCATATGCATTTAAACATAATAAAACTTTTCTGCATAAATCATTTCTCAACATTTCTCATCATTCGCATAATATCCAAAGATTTTCTTAATGCTCACCACATTAAACAACTTTGTAAAATAAGTAAATCAAACAAAGTACCTTGGAGCAGGAGCACGTGGTAGAAAAGGGTGGCGTACCATAAAATTAAACAATATAAATCCTTTCAAACACATTGAGTCTACAGGATGGTAGACCCGCTCTGATAACACAAAATGTAACACCCTAAATTCTATAATTTAAAATGTTACTCTTTCTATTATTTAAAGCGGAAAATGATTACCAATAATAATTGGTCAAGTAATTTTTTTTTCTAAAATAATCATGCTAGAAATCCTAAGAACACAAAATATATATTTTTCAAAAATATATGTACTCAGAACAAAATACCTGCATTTCATAAACTCCAAGTTCATTTCAAAAAGTAATTCATAAGTTCTAAAATATAAAATTCAAACTCCTAATATTAGTAAAACAATAATATTCAACCACTACATTAAATTAGACCAAACACTACTAAAACGAACACAAAAATACCAAATTCAAAATAGTTTACTTTCAGAAACTAGTGCAAAAGTTAAGGTCAAGCGTTGGAAACATTTTGAAAAAGTTCACCCCCATTTCCATCGTGCCGCTCCCAGCTCACTGACCTGAAAATATTTAAAAATGTGGGATGAGCACTCTTAAATCGTACCCAGTGGTGGGGATCACGGACATTTCTTTCTATTTATCCAACAGAAATAAATTGCAGGAATAATGAATTTAGGGTACTCTTCTTCTAATTCTAGAATACATCTTGAACTATGCATAGGACATATTCTGGTGCGTATAAAATGCTATTCTGGTCTGATGCTTATAAAACACTATCCACATTCCATCCATGACAATTCAAGTTGGATTAAAAATATTTTTGATTCAAAGAGCATATAACATATACTTTTATTTCGCAGATAATAATTTTACCCACCTTAGAATAATGAGTACGTAAAATTAAGCAGATGATCACAAAATGGAAGAGAGTCCTAATTGCGCCACACCTAGTATCAGGACAAATAATCTTAATTAAATAAATTTGGCCAACTTTAATTTAATAAAAAAAATTGAAAATTAGAAATTTATGGGCTAATATAGTCAATTTATGAAATTCTACACCAAAAGTTAAGTTTTTGAAAAGTTTTTAGGCAGATTTGGAATTTGAAATTAATAGCAATGACCAAATCTATAATTCATAAATTTCTGGGGATTCTTTTCTAAATTCTGAAAAATAATTGTTCCCAAAATGAAAATATATTATTTGCAATTTAAACCCCCATTTTCCTATTTTCTAAACACGAGAAATCAAATTGGAGATTTAAACCCCTTAATACAGCTTGCTTTCTCTCTCTCTCTCACTTCTCTCATTCACACACACTTTCTTTCTCTCTCTACTGTATATAGGAAACAACAATGGAGATCCCCAATTTTTCTCATCTTCTCTCTCTATCATCACCTTCTACAACAATACTACTCTCACCATGCTATCTTCTCCACCTAATCTCCGTTGAGCAACCACTACCGACCCAACTACATCTCTCATGGGTTGACAAGGAAGATGGCCCAAAGAAAACCGAGCTCCAGCTGCAACCTAAGCTCGACATCGACGATCACAATCCGACAGCCCCTTGCTCCGACACAACTCCCAACCCAGCTGACTCAACAAAGCCCGAACCCAGCTCACCTCTGCTCAACTCAACCCAAATCCCTAGCCTAATAGATGCGACTCCAACGTGTGTCCAGCTCCAGTTGCGAGTCAAATCCGCCACAATCACCACAACCCCGACTCACCTTTTTCCTCTTTTTCTTGTATTATTTTGCATCTTAACTCAGAAATAATGAAATTCTATTTCTAGACTCAATAATTGACTATTGATTACTATGCTTGAGTTTTAGGGATAGAAAATAGTTGTTATGCTGCTCTTATTCGTGATTTAGTGGAAATTGATTTTGAAGAAATTAAAATTAAATTCTTGATCATGCTTGCTTTATGGATTTTTGATGCTAGTTTTCTTGTGATTGTTGTATGAGTATGGGAGAATAAAAACAAAATGGATAGATAATGGTGCTGATTAGTGAATAGTAGGTGAATAGTATGAAAAGAATCAATAATTGTGGGTTACGAATTTGTAAAGAGAATTCAACCAAGTGACATGAGCTATTGTGTGATTAGATACTAAACTCATAACTTGGCAGCAGATATGATACAAAAGTTACCGTAGGGAGGATGAGGACTCCGAGTAGAACTTTGTTATGGAAATCTTGATCCAACAAATTTTACAGCTTTTTGATATGCATATCGATGGTGGAAACTTTCTGGAGTGAAAATTTGTGAATAGATTAATGGTAAACTTATAAGGTAAGAAAGGTAAAAGATAAGGATTCTATATATATATATATATATATATATATATATATATATGATTTGGTTCAAATGAGTACTCATCTTTAGGTGAGAACTAGGAACTATTTACAGTCATTGGATCTAATAAATTTAATGGTTCATATTTAGATTTATGTTTTTTTTTTTTGAAATTCCTACGGTTATATTAATGATTTTGGGCAATATAGTATTTGGAAAATCAATCCCATAAAAATAGGATTTTCATATCGAGATTTAATCTTATTTCCTTAATTTTCTCTTCCCACTACCCATGTTACAATTTTTTTTTTTGGCATAGATTTACTTTATTCAGCTTTTCAATTTTTAAGTTGTGCGTGGACTTTCTGTCTTAATTATGTAGCTTTCTATTAGGAAATGAAAGTTTGATCGTATTATTTCTATTTCTCAAAAGAACACAAGCTTTAATGATTTAGCTTATAGTTTACTGCTTTTTCCTAATTATTGGAACTATGTAATTTAATATTGAGATATTGGTTTCATACATGATAGAAAGTATTTTTTTTATTGTATTAATATGCATCACAAGCATTAACGTCCCATAAATAGTGACGATCAATGATTTTATGCTAAATGAGCTATGATATAATGTTATTTAAGCAATGTCTTGTTGATAAGGAAGCAGTGCTTAGATGATTAAGTAACAGAAATTGATTATAGAAAACATTATTTTGTTGATAATTAAGCAACATATAACACATAACAAAGCAATAATTTAATGAGGTGTTTTGAATTCTTTGTTTTCTTTATTCGTAGCATTAAATCGTCACTATTATAGCAATGAAGTGCTATAAATAAAAAAAATTGATAGTATCTAAAGCAATTAGATCATTGCTAAATTATGAACCAACTATTGCTAAGTAAGGTATACATTATTGCTTCGAAGAAAAAATTGGCAACCTTCCATCAAGGAACGAAATATTTTTAGTAGAAAATGTGTTATTGATAGAGTTTGTTGCTAGAATGTTTGATTTTGTTCTTAAAATGTGTTGGTTTTTGTGCTAGGTTGGTTTTGTTACTTAAAAATCTCACGCATTGGGTTATGGTTTAAAATGTTTGTTTTTGTTGTTTAGAATGTTTGATTTTATTGCTTGGCATATGATGCATCATGTTTGTTATCTAGAATGTTGGAATTCATTGCTTAGAATATTAGGTTTCGATGCTAATACTATTTTTTAATCATTTTTTATTGAAAGCAACGGTTTATACCTTATTTAACAATGATCTAGCAAAGATTTTTTTTTTAACATATCAATGGTTTATTGTATTCATTAATATTTATCCGTCATTTTAGCAAAACTATATAACAATTAACGAATATTACTTATGTAGCAATTAAACAATGCTAACGTATCAATACATAATTAATATTATGGCAATGGAGCAACAAATGGATTTCTTCTTGTATTGAATTGAAGTCAAATTTATGTTGATTTCATTTGAATTCCATGATTGCATTATAAAAATATGAGGTTAATTTATTTATTAGTGCTTTTTTTTTCATTTTAATGCTTGTGTAATTTTGGGTAGTTAGAATGGTTTAAATAACTCAATTTAAGGAATGAATCGTGTAATCCTAAATTAATGGAATGAAATCATATCTCAACAAGACTAAATTACGATAGTAATCCTATTGTGTATTTTTTTAAAAATATTATAATTATGCCACATCTAAAAATTGAATCTCAACCATAGATTTACACAAAATTGAAGGCTATGATTTATTCATAGTTCTCACATGAAAGATGGTACTCATTATAGTCTATCCCTATATATATATATATATATATATTTTAATCTCATATTTATCAACTAAAATAAATTCTCTTTTCTTTTTTTTTTTATTTTAATAAAAGCATATAAGAAATAACTTTAAAAATATTTAACAAAATCATATAATATAATTTCAAGACTCAGATTTAAGTTCTAAAATTTCTCTTTTTAATCTAAGGGCGCAATGTTGGAATCCCTCAAGTCTATTTAATTTTACCAAGCATTCTCAAGTAAATTAAAACTCAATTTTAAAGCAATTAAATAATTAAACAACTTATATCATGCAAAAGTGGGTTGCTACACTATAAGCTCATCTTCTGAATCTGATTCACTGGAGCTTGTCTCTTCTCCACTCATTAATGCATTGTAGCTCTTCTTCTTCTGCAGAGTGTTGGCACATTCTCTTTGAGTGTGCCCAAAGCCTTCACATTCTCTTCAACTTATTCATTTGCTTTGATCTTCATCTTGATAAGAGTTGTTCCTATTGGAATACTAACGAGAGAATTACTTTCTATTGTAGAACTTGGAGACAAGTTGATTTTCATCCATTTTCAACATTTTTTCTTAAATTCTTGGTGATCAGAACTATAAAATTTAGCATCCCTTCATCAAAAGCATCTTTATGAACTATTTTAGGAATTTTCTCTAAACCGTCAGCTTTTAAGGCAATTCATTTGCCTTTATCCATGTACATATCTTCTTCAAAATTCATCTTAAATGTCCTGAGAGATCCCATCAGCTCATCCAATCTCATACTCCAGATATCATTTGCTTCTTCAACGACAACAACCTTATAAGCAAATCTCTTTGGCAAAGATCTCATAATTTTCCTAACCAGCTTCTTATCTATCATTACTTCTCCTAATGAAAAACTCTCATTAGATATACTCCTTAAGCGGACATTGAATTCTCTAATGGTTTCAAAATCTGCCATCCTCAATTTTTTAAATTTAGACGCAATATTCTGAAACCTTGAAAGTCTGACAATGCTTGCTCCTTCAAAGGTTGTTTCTAGTATATCTCATACAGTATTAACTGTCTCACATGTTGAGATCAGGCTGAATGACTCCATGTCTACAACGGAAAAAATGGCATTTAGAGCTTTGGAGTTTGCATTGAACCACCTCTTTTGTGGTTTAGTCCAGTCCTTCTCGAGAATGGGTGTATACTTGTCATCCTTGACAACCATAGGTTGTGTCTATCCTTTTGTAACAATCTTCCGTGCTTGATCATCGATAGATTTGAGAAAAGCATGCATCTTTGCCTTTCAATATAGATAGTCTTCTAGAAACGGTGGTTTAGCTGTAGAACCTCCTCCCTTGATGAAACTCATGGCTTTAAAACCAAATACTTCACACAGTGATGTGCTTTCAGTAATAATTTCATTTTGAACACAAAACGACCTGCTTTGGTGCTAATTGAAACTATACACAGTAGTATCTATTCTGCAAACATTCACAATAATGTACTTGAATGTTGATAGGTAAAGTTCACTATAATATGTGTGAACATTATAATGAACTTAACGTAAATAATAAAAAATAAAGCACACGAAGAGTTTGATAACCCTGCTCGATCAACTAATCCACGTCATGAGGACTTGTCAGGTCCATGAGAAGCAATCTACTACTCTAATATATCATTTACTGGAGATCTTACATGCAGCTGACCTCCCGTCACTTAATACCCGTTCTACCCGAATACCTTCTTTCATTAGATTAAACTATGAGATCCCCTCACAGCTTAGATTTCTACCTATCTAGTTCCCATAGAAAATCTCTTAAGAGGCTTCTTTTGATAGTGTATAAAAAGTATTTTAATACAAAATGACTAGAACATTAACCTCTAGCCTAACAATGACAGCCGAAACCTATATGGCTTAAGATAGAGCTCTTAAACAACTTAATGTGAAAACTCTCTTTTTCGGTGTTTTGGGTCTCTCTAACAAGTCTAAATCCAGAATATTTACAGATTATAATATAGCCTTAACAAGGAAACATAAATTCTAATCCTAATTGAAATCTGATAAGGAAACTTTCCTTTCTGAAACTAAAACCTAGGACTTGTCTTTTTATAACTCTTCCATCTTTAGATTTCTACCTTATCTTCAATCACGTACTCTATAAGCTTGAATAAGACATCTTCTAGAATGATCTTGAATCTCTTCTTGGTTGGAAACTCGACTTCAACTTACAATCTCTCCTGAGATTGCGTATAAAAAGGATTAAACAACCCCTCACGTGTTTCACTCAAAAACATTACATGCTAGACTATCATGTAGAACAAATTAGGGAACAACTTCTAGCTATTACATAAATCACAAACCAAATGACTCTCGAATAATATGTTAAGAGAATCTAATTAAGTGCCCACCGATTGCTGCAAAGAATCAGTCTTCTTATAGCTTCACTCCTTAGTCAACGTCGATCTTCAATCTTCGGCAAAATGGTAAGTGAATTAGGGTTTGTGATCTTTCCAAATGTGTGTAGAAGTTTTCCTTGTGTATGAGGGTTATTTTCAGCATGATATCTACTCCACAAGATAGTCAAACGAATGGATCTTGACCTTCCAAACACGATCGGTGCAAGATCTTCTAAACATGGAAACTGCTATAATAAAACTGTTCCGGGTTATGTCTGGAACATCAGAATATGATCAACCATACAAAATGTCCACATTAGTCCACGTTTGCCACCTGCCGTCATCAATTACCTGAAAATATTTTTAAATAGTGGGGCTGAGTGCCAGAAAACACTCCGTGGGAATACTCATACATTCGTCCAATAATTTGTAATAAGAATATCCATAAATCCATATTTGACATGTCATAAATCATACACTCAATAGACATAGTGGAGACTGACCCTAATGTGATCACATATAAACTATAACATACTCATAACATGAACATATTCATAAGTAATTGCACCGGAGTGCCATATTCGGAATTCCTCATATAAGTCGTATCAATTCACATTGAGCAACATAAGCATAAATCATTTTTCATAGCGAACGAAGATTTAAATATAATTTCGAAAGTATTTTGGTAAGTAAACCCACCTTATAGCTAGATTAGCTGTAGCTTTATTCATAAATTCTCATCCGAAGCCAGCTGTCGGATTAGGACCTTATGCTTAAATACATGAATCGCCTTAATCGTCGTCCTAAACGAGTCTCAGATTAGGACCTATATATAAGAACTATCTCTTAATAACATATTAATCTTCTAAACATATACCATAATGTAAATAAGGATCTAGGGAACGAGGCCCTAAAGTAAGAGCATACCCTGACGTCGCCTAAAAGTTGAACGAGATCCTAGCTTAAAATATATCGGAGTCCTCGATCATATAAATAGATGGCTTAAATTCATAGGTGGAAATTAAAAAACTTAATTTAAGATTTAAAGGATCATAGAATATTAATATGCAAATATTGATTTATTATATCATACACTTAATTTTGAATTTAATTTAAATTAAGCAAAATAGACCAAATAAAAATAAGGTAAAAATATAATATGATTATGTAGTCAAGAGGGCTTGAACACTTAACGAAAACATAAGTGAAATAGTAGGCACTTAACCACTAGGCTAGAAGAATTTATATAACATTAATTAAAATGCTTTAATTAAGTACACTTATAAATGCTTGAGTAAAAAGAGGATTATAAAACACATCAAAGTGAATTGAACCTTGGACCTTTAGCATAAAAATTAAACTCACACCATTGAACTAAACCTTATTTTTGAAATTGTTTAGCAGTTTTAATTAAATATAGTTCATAATTATCTTGCAATAAAAATAAATAAAATGCATTCTAAAGGTTTTGAACCTTAGACCTATCATAATAAAATTGAGAATATAATCATTGGGCCAAAGGCCATTTTCAAAAACTACAACATACTTTTATTTAAATATAGTGCAGAATTATATTAGAATAAAATGTATAAATTAAATGTTCAAAAAGGGTTTTGAACCCTAGACCTATGGTTATTAAACCATAACATTAGCCATTAGACTATATACCATTTTCGAATTTTCAAGCATGGTTTTAGTTAAACAAAGATAGTAATGCATGCATTAATTAAAGTAAAATAAAAATTAACTATTTCCAAGAAGGATTGAACCATAGACCTCAAATAATAATTTATAAACCTTGACCATTAAGCTAAGAATCATTTTCGAAAATTATACTTAAATTTTATTTATGTATAGTTCAAAACTGTCTTGTATAAAATGTTAATAAAAGGCTTTTAAAAATAAAATGAGTCTTAAAATGCATTGATCAAGATTTAAACCTTAGATCATTTAAGAATTATTCTAGACCACAAACCATTACACTAAACCCCATTTTCGAAATTAATAACATGTTTTTAATTAAATAAGATCATAAATAAATCCATCCATAAATTTTGAAATTAGTAACAAGCTTTTAATTAAATAAGGTTATAGTATATCCATAAATTAAAGTAACAACTATCATTAAAATGAAATGGACCTTAGACTTCTTCAATAATTAAGGAGTACCTAACCATTAGGCCACACGAATTACTACAAAAATCATACCATAATTTTAAATACAGTGTAAAAATTAACTTCTTAATTAAAAATTAAATTGTTACAACCAAGTGTTGAACCAATGACCATATATATTACCAAGGCAGTAACTTGTTCAATTAGGCTAAGATTTAAATTTAAAATTAATCTCAGTTATTTAATTAAATGATGGAGGATACTTTGAAAAAAAAAAAATATAACACACACACAAAAAAATACACGCCCAACACACACACAAGCACACACCACAGATTCAATAATCCAATCACCAAAGAAAATCCATTTTCACCCATTTTTTATTCATTTTATCAATAAACCAATCAACTCCTTAAATGTTCAAGAACACCAAAAACACCAAAAATAAAATTAAGAACATACTTTAAAGTAAATAATCCAAAACAGTCCATAAACCACAATATGAATAGTAATATAAAAAATAAAATTGAAAAATAAAGAAAGAAATGGGGTATTGAAAGGTTAGGGTTTAACCCACTATTAGATCCGAAAATAGGATGCCTAAACCTCAAAATCTTTCAAAAATAATTGAAGAAATGGAGAGAGGGAAAAGAGGGGAATCTAAAAATGGTATTGCATGTGAAAAAATATCACCGGAAAATTTTCTGGCGTGGAGGAGCGGCGGTGGCTGGTGGCGGCGGCGTGGGGAGGGGGAAATGGAGGCGAGAGAGGGTGAGGGGAAGAGAGTGGGGGCTGCTCCTAATTTGATCCCTAACAAATGACCTAAAATGAAATAATGGGGGTATTTATACCACTCCCCAATAAACCCTAAATTAGGACTTAATTTAGAAATTAAATCATATTTTGGTCAATTTAATTCATATATCAGTAAAATCAAGTTCTATATATTCATATCGACGAGCACTATCGTGTAATGTGTTCGATCATCTTGATCGGATAAAAATCAGGCCGTAAATAATTAAAATCGTAATTAGGCTAGGAAGCCCATCATTTGGACCTTTTATTAAAATGGAATACAACTTAAGCATTTGGGCTACAGAAAAATCATTGGGCCTCTATTATTGGATTTGGGGTGTTACACACATAGATATGTATATATATAAATATATATAAATATATATATATATATATATATATATATATATATACTAGAGTTCAAATGAGAACCAAAGTGCAGTGTAGGAACTAAGAACTGATACAAACCATTAGATCTGTTATTTTAGATGGTCTAGATTCATCTTAAAAAATGGGGTCAAATTTGCAATTAATTAGTTAATAATTATTTTAAAATTAAACAAGGGTATTGTAGTAATTCAAAATCTATTCCATTTCAAATCGCATATTTTATGGAACATCATATCTTTATACAATATATCTAGTTTTTACCATTCTTCATATCTAATTTCTCACTGGTACTTTCAATCTTTATATCTACACGTGATTCTATCACATCTCTTTATGAGGAAAAAAATAAAATGCATCCACCAAATTGACAAACTATACATATCGTTTTAATTTTGTTCATCTATTTCGGATTAACATTTGCGCTTTGGTTGAAAGATCCAAGTATTTACAACATTATTAGTTCTAGATGTTCATGTGCACGTTTATAATCCAACTTTTATTTTTCATTAGTTCATTTGTCTTTGTATATTTATTTTATTTGATTCGTGATTTTATACTATCATTATGCAAACATCATGTACTATGGGGAGTCAAGTATTTTGACAAATCAATTAATTCTTGTTGTTATTTGTACATGTTTAGTAAACAACGTGTTAGTTTTTGTTGAGTTCAATTTTTTTTATATTTTCTCATTCTTTTGTAATGTCAAAATATTAATACTGCGTTTTTTAAGTATGTTTGTAGTTTGCTTCATCAGTATTGCTAACATACTACGTACATATTTATTGCTAATACATACTAAATCATTTGCTATTAAGCTAAAACATGCAATAGTATTATTAACAAATTGACTTTGCTAATAATACACCAATTATTAGCTAATGTCATTTGTATCACATGCTAATATGAGGTTTTGTACTATTAAGTTTTTTGTAGTGCCAAAATATAATTGCTAACATACTTTATATTTATTGTTATTATGTACTAATTTAGTATTTTGTTCAATCATTTTTGCTAACATACTATATATTTATTGCTAATATGTACTAATTTATTTGCTAAAATTAAAATATATACCAAACAAAATATATAAAATTCAGGAAATGAAATACACGATTAAATTTCGTTTGCCAATATAGAATTTATCATATGCTAACACTCACATTTATTAGGAAAAAACAAAAATCGCTTCTCAACTTGGAGATTCATTCAACTTGGAGATTGCATTACGTAGCGCCACAGGATTCGTTTGATTTCTCAAGTTTGTGTATTCATCCCTTGCATGCTTCTCATCCGTCTTCAATGCTTTTTTTTCCATGTGGTGAATCTCTTTGTCCGCAGTCAGCGGCATTCACATCATTCCGTCTCTTTGACCTAATCTCGTGTGTGTAGTCCTTGTTATCTAAATCACAAACACAATTCACTAAACATAGTGTAATAATTTGCTATCTACAAAGGAATAATTTGCTAAAGAATTAGATAAACATGTAAAAAAGGCAAGAATTGCACATTTTGCTAAACACGGTTGAATAATTAGCTAAAAACAGAAATATAATTTGTTCAAAATAGAGGAATATGAAAAAAATGCATACTTTGTTATAACATACTGCACAATTTGATAAACATAGCCGAATAATTTGATAAATATAAAGGAATAATTTGATAAAAATAAAAGAATATGAAAAATATGTTTTTGTTATAACTAGCTGCATGATTTGCTAAACACCAAGGAATAATTTGTTATCAACAGAAGAATAATTTGCTATAACTAGAGGAATATGGGAAACATGCAATTTTGTTATAACCAACTCCACAATTTGCTGAAAACGGAGAGGATAATTGCTATCAATAGAGGAATATTTTGCTAAAAAAAAGAGAATATGAAAACCATGCACCTTTGTTATAAATAAAGGAACAATTTGATATACATAGATGTATAAAATGCTAGAAAAAGAGGAATATGAAAAAATACATACTTTGTTATAACCAACTGCACACTTTGCTAAACACATACGGATAAAAATGCTATAAACAGATGAATAATTTGCTATGAATTATGAATCTCAAGAAAGATGCAAACTATAAACACATTAAATAATTTTTGACCCACAGTCGATACAATTATTGGCTAACAACACAACAAAAATTTGCTATAAACATATAACAGTTTGATATCATCATATTAATAACTTGCAACAAACAGAGAAAATATTTGCTAGAAACAAATTGTCAATTTGCTATAATCAACAGAACAATTCGCTAAAAATATAGGACCATGAAAAATGAAATTTTGCTATAACCAGCTACACGATTTGCTAAACAACAAAACATAATTTGCTATCAACAGATGAATTATAATTTGCTATAACCAGTTGCACGATTTGCTAAACACCAAGGCATAATTTGCTATCAACAGTTTGACATCAACAATGAAAAAAACTTAATAATTAAACTATATACAATGATGATTGTTGTCAATATCATAATAGTCATATGCGAACATTCCAACTAATATTTAATAATTAATACAAAAAAAGTCACATCTTAAAACACAAATATATGAAGAATCCTCACAAAAAATATCAATAATCATGATATATATAAATAAACATAAATTTGAAACACTAGTTTAGAATACTGATTAGGGTTAAATCAAAAATAATTTGTACACCACACAAAATCAAATACTGATCATAACACTATCTATAATCAAGAATCAATATATTTAAAAGCTATTAATAGAATACCTATCTCTTCGTGAATAACTTTTAGGAATCATCTGTAGATCTTCTATGTTTCTCTTGATTTGATATCTTCAAGTAGTCGTTGGATATGTTGGAACATATGCTCGATTAATACTCGACTTTAAGATGGGATTTCTATTGTGAATAATGAGGTTTGTCAGTCAATTTTTCCTCTGATTTATGAAGAAATTTGATGTTTTTGATTTTTCGTTCCGCAGAGTAATTGGAGTTGGAATGGCGTCTTTAATAAAATTTGTTTGTATAATTAAATCTGTATTATGCAGTAGTTTCCATATCTATTGAGATTCCATGAGATTATGATATCATATTATTTCCAATTTTACCCTAATATAATCCAAGTGAATTTAAGAGTGGATTAATTGCAATTATATCCATAAATATCCAATTGAATCATGACCATTCAAATTAAGTAGATACATCCATGGATCTCTATAAATTGAATGGACAAGATTGATTTGAGATTTTAGGGGTCAAATTGCAAAATGATAATTTTGTACCTAAATTTGAAACATAATAAGGGTATAATTGAGAAACCCAAATCACCGTTTAACACGTCCCACATATCTAGGAAGTGGGAATAATTTTACCAAAAAAATTGTAGATTCATTAATAGCAAATCAGAAACCCTAGAAACACAAATTAGAAAAAATTACCAAAACTCATCTTCAACCTCGTGCTGTACGCTCGTCTTCAACCTCTCGCCACCGTATTTCGCTGCTCGCCGCTGCCGATCGCGCATCGGCGGCCGGACCCTGCCCAGACACCGTCTACCATCTGCCCTGATCGAGTCACCGTCCTACGCCGCCGACGCCACCAGAAATATCGGTGTTCATTTCTGTGTGCTACTCTGTGGTGGAACGAACCACGTTTATCATACTTCTCTATCATTTGATACTTGTGTTTCTTCAGCCCACATCCCCACTTTCTTCGAATTTCAAGAATTAATGTTGCTGGGGTCGGACTTTTTTAATCATGTTTTATGAATCCTTTTTATTTGAGTTTGTTTGTTTGTTATGCTGGATTTGGATAAGAGTATTTGATTTTGATTTGTGATGGATATTTAAATTTATCAAAATTACTCCAGAAATAGATGTTGGGTTTTTTCGAATTAAACCAACGCATGATCATTTGGTTGTTCATTAATCCATGTTCATGCAAATCATAATTTTATGTCACATGCATATTTATCACGTCACGCACAAAACCATGCAAAACGAATCTAACGAAGTGGAAACATAGATTCGAATTACTTACAATTGTCAGACGGTCTGTGGACAAGATTAAAGATCTAATCTTGCTGTTGAATGAACACAGTAATTGGCGCCACCTACACCTCAAAATCGTCCACCTGCAGATTCTACTCCAAGATCTAATGTTGTATTCCCGGACTGTATCTAGATTTAGAGTGGGCTGAAATCTACTAGATAGGGTTGTAAAATCTGTGGATAACTTTGAGAGACAACGAGGGACTGATTATTAATGACTGCAATTTTTGAACCCCCCCTCGCCTTTTATACAGGGAGGGGTCAAAAATTCCTTCTCCAAACTCTACTAGGCTTGGGCCTCTATCTCAAGTTCAATATCCAGTCCACCATCAGTCAATTGGGCTACAACAGAGATCTAGAAGAATATTAAATTGGCCCACTAATTTATTTAATATCCAATATCTAACAAACTTAGGATATAATTAAATAAATTAAGTTTTACTTTTATTCCACTAAAGAAGTAAAATTGACCTACCAATTTAATACATATTTACGAATATGATTTCTCCTTTAGTCCAGCCATTCAACGTGTTTAAGATATAATGTTCATTAATTAATTATGTCAGCCTCTGACAGCTATAATTAATTAACATCTAAAACCCTGAGTAGTACAACACAAGCTTTACCATGTAAGGAATAAATTCCACCTGCAGGGTTTCAACATGAACTTGTGTTTCCTCAAGAGAACATCATCAACCGGGTGCACCAGGACACGGTGCTCATACATACTGATCGAGACATCATGTATACATTGTTATTACATAAGATATCGAATTTGATCTACGAAAAGATCTCATCCATTGATAAATCAAAGTAATAAACAACGCACACATATGCTCGCCAATATCACATGAGTTCAGAACCCGAACTCTATGGATCTTTATTCTCTTAGTAACTAGGTCAGAGACAGAGAATAGTATCCTATCGTGATCCTCCTTAATACACTAACGAGTGTACTAGAATAATCAGTTAGTCAAGATAAACTAACTTATCAGATTATTCTACGGTGTACCGACGGTGTGTTCAGGACCATCTAAGCCATGAGCTCTTTAATAAATTACAAGGTTCTAATGATATGATCTTACCTGTGACTCCCCACACCATATCATCTACAATGTAAGTATATGGAACATTGTGTAGAACAATTATAGAACATAATCTAAATGCAAATAGTGACTGCAATAACTTTCATTTCATATCATCATATCATCAGAAAAGTATACAAAGACAAGTCTTCCAGTATACAAAACTAACAATCTCCCAGTTATACTTGAAGCATGTCTTTCAAGCATAATAACTAACTGGCTAACTCTCCAATCAAAAACTATCAACTCAAACTGCGCCACCAGGTCTGCATCTCACTCTCATTTTCTTTATGTGACCATCAAAGGTCTAAGCCGGCAGGCTCTTCATGAATGGATAAGCCAGGTTGTCCTCCGATGCAATCTTGACCACCACCACGTCTCTTCTCTTAACGATTTCTCATATAAGATGGTACTTTCTCTCTATGTATTTACTTGCTTTGTGGGCTCTGGGTTCCTTCGAATTTGCCACTGCACCACAGTTATCACAGTATATGGTGATAGTCTTAGGTAAATCAGAAACCACGCCCAAGCCCACTAGAAACCCGCGGAGCCAAACAGCCTCTTTTGCAGCCTCAGAGGCAGCTATATACTTGGCCTCCATGGTGGAATCCGCAATGCATTTCGGCTTAATGCTCCTCCATGCGATGGCTCCACCTCCTAATGTAAACACATAGCCAGAGATAGCCTTACTCTGATCTTTGTCGGATTGAAAATCTGAGTCCGTATAACCCAAAGGCACTAGACTATTAGAGCGGAAAACCAACATGTAATCTTGAGTCCTTTTAAGGTACTTGAGAATGTTTTTGACCGCAGTCTAGTGACCTTGTCCAGGGTTAGACTGATATCTGCTTACCATGCCAACGACATAATATATATCAGGCCTAGTGCATAGCATATCATACATCAAACTTCCCACAGCCGAAGCATATGGTACTTTCTCCATTTCCTCTATCTCCGAGGCCCCGTTTGATGTCGTCGGCAAGTTATCCGGGTTGTCGACGCCGGCGAGAACTTCCAGATCCACCCGTTGTTATAATTTTCAAACTTCATCCATGGATCTAAAATACCTCTCCTTTATCCTTTCTCCAAACCCTGTTTTTGTTTAAAGTTGGCGCCATTTAAATAAATAAACGCCCTTTTAATTTCAGCTTATAATTTATTTCCTCTATGTGTTCTAAATAACCAATGGTTATTTTTTTTTTGTATGCAGACCAATTAAAAGAATAATTTGCGGTTCTCCCATAATTTATATTTCCGAATCTCTGGATTTGGCAAGAAATTAGCCATTATTGAGCTGAGCTTCTTTTTTTAACTCAGGTACTCGCATTATTTATGAACGTATAGTATATTCTGTTAAATTTACTCTTCCATTCGAATTATTTGTTGCTCTGACAGAGAAAAGTTTGTTGATTACAGTTGCTCCATTATTGAATTGGATTCGTCAATACTTATTTTTGCGGCACCGGTACGTTTGGCGGTTTATTAGTATTTATGGTTTTCTCTATTTATGTTCTATTTTATTGAATCTTCGTATTCACAATTTGTGCGGGGTGGGTGGATTTGTTATTTGAGCTTCTGTTGTTTAAAATGGGCATGCGAGTGGAAGTTTTATTCTTTTTTGCAGTGCTGAGGGTTAATGCGGTTGTAGTATTTTTGTAGGTTTATATAATTTGATATGATTATTGATTTGAATATTTCCATTCAGAATAATATATCGGTCGAGGATATCCCTCCCGAGAAAGATGATAGGGATGAATGCCGTCCTTGTGATGGTGAAGCCAGTTGTCATTACTATTCAATATCTATGGAGTTAGAGAATAGGTTGGAAGTTGGCAATATTGTGGAGAGTCCAGATCAAGTGTACCTACTTTACTGTGAATATGGGAGGTGTCGTGGGTTTAGTGTTAGGAAGGGGGACCAAAGTTACCTCTCTGGTACTAATTTGCTGCGAATGAAAGAGTATGTATGCTCATGTGAAGGGTGGCCTGATGAGAAACGATCAAAAGGACGACTAGCATGTTACAAGAAACAGGTAATTCGCTGTGGTTGTAAAGCCAGCCTACGCATTGTCAGAGACAGTGGTGCTGCCCCGTGGAAAGTCCAGAAATTGATAAAGCAACATAATCATGAAATGTTTGCAGTGGATCAGAGTTATCTGTTGCGTTCAGCCCGGTATTTATCTAAAGTAAAGCAATCACTTGTCGAGGCTATGAACTCAGCAGGGATAGGAGTTAGCAAGGCATGCAGGTTCATGGAGAAGGAAGCAGGTGGGCCTGAGAACATTGGGTTCACGAGAAAGGATGCTTATAATCATTTGAACCGATTTAAGTCCTCAAGCAGTGTTGATAGTGTTGATGCAAGTGCGTTGTTGCAGTTCTTTGTGAAGAAATCAAATCAAGAGCCATTCTTTTATTGGAATGTGCAATTGGATTCTGAAGGTCGCATAATGAATTTTTTTTTCCGGGATTCTCGTTCACTGATTGACTACGAGTATTTTGGAGATGTTTTATCGATCGACACAACATACAAAACAAATCGATATAATTTGGTATGTGCGCCATTTATTGGGATTAATCATCACATGAAGAATGTGTTGTTTGGGTTGGCATTTTTATCGAATGAGACCACCACGTCATTTGAATGGCTGTTTTCTACATTTTTGGAGTCGATGCATGGTAGGGAGCCGAAAGTTATTTTTTCCGATCAAAGTCAGCCACTGATGAATGGCATTGATTTAACATTTCGCACTGCAAGTCATAGACTGTGTCAGTGGCATATTGCTAGAAATGCTCCCTCTCATTTTGGAGCTTTGAATTCGAATAGTGAGTTTAGGAAATGTTGGTATTATTGCATGAATGGTGTGGAGTCTGAATTTGAGTTTGAGGAATGTTGGGAGTCCATGATCCGAACCTTTGAGCTTGAGGGCAACAGTTGGTTTTCTAATATGTATAAATTAAGGAGGAGATGGGCTTCGGTGTTTACCAACACTTGTTTTAGCGCTGGTCTTCTTGCCACATCTAGAAGTGAGGCAACCAATAAGGTCCTGAAAGATTTATGCAATGCTAGATGTTCACTGATACAAATCGTAGAGAATTATGAGCAAATCCAGATTGACTGGCGAACTAGAGAGCGTGCAGATGATGCATCGAATGTTGGCATCCCTAGTCAGTTAGTGAACAACAGTCTTTGGTTATCGCAAGCTGCAGAGGTTTATACACGGAGTGTGTATAAACTGTTTGAGGCTCAAGTGGCACTTGCCATTACGGTGGTTGTTATCGGGAATCCAGTATGCGTTGATGACGTTCAAATCCAATTCACGGTTGCGTCTCAGCCCCTAATGAGAAAGTTTCGATCAGTGCAATTCAACCGGTTATCTCATGAGGCGACATGTTCTTGCCACATGTGGGAGACTGAAGGTGTTCTGTGCCGATATATTTTCCGAGTTTATTTGGCGATGAATGTGTTGAAGTTCCCTGAATGTTATATTTTGCGGCGGTGGACGAAAAAGGCAAAAGAAAGACATGAGAAAGAGGTTGGAAAGTTCTACAAATCAAGTAAAGGTGATTTCGTGGGTGAAATGGCTTTTGTGAACCACGTCATGAGGATGATGCTAGAGTTAGCTCATGATGTGAAACAGAATAGTGATGCTCAACAAATTATGATGGCTCGTATTGGCGCACTCAAGAAAGACCTAACATTGTTGCAGAAGGGTGGTCTTTCAAGCATTCCTGTCTCTTTGCAAAAGAAATCAGCGGGGGGGCATTCCTCCCAAGTTCGACCGCCCCTCGCTCGCAAACGCGGCACAACTCCAAAATGACAATCGCATTGGAGTAAGAAGAAGGGTAAAGGGCAGAAACGAGGTGCTCAGCTTCCAAAGTGGCCAGGTAGGCTCCCTCCACATATCTATAATGACCTTCGTCTGTTTGTGTTGGTATGATTGGCTAATTCGGTAACTCTGTGAATTCTCCAAATCAGACGTAGAGTGCTCACAACAGTCCGAATCAAGCATAGAGAAATCAATTGATTCAAAAAGAAGAAGGAGTCCTTCAATCTCTCGGGTTGATTGTCAGAACGATTGCAAATCTAACATGAACTTGGTGGTGTGCATGTGTTGTCAATACGCTTGTAATTAATATTTCTGAAATTATTGTGTGTTCCTGAAAGTTTGCTTGTATTATTTTTGTGGCCGTAGGAAAATTACGCAACTTGCAGTCAATATTCCCAATATGATAACTTGGATAAACACATTGATGTTGCCTCTATTTTCCAGGTATTTATGTTGAGAGGCATGACGATACGATAACTTGATTTTTGACGAATTGTTGTTTGCAACTAACCTCTTTTGCTGTTGAAGCCACATTCACAGGTGGAGAAGAAACGCGGGTCTCGCAGTTTGGGTGTAATCTTCATTGGATTCATTGTGTAGGACTGTTTTTCATTTTTAGTAACATGATCTTGACAATTCACTGTATAACTATTCACATTTGGATGCCCATGTACTCTTATTTGCTTATATAATATCCACTTGCAATATGTACTTTAGTTGTAAATATTGTGTCTGATTTGCCCTGGATGAGATGTCCCACTCTGCAATTTCCCAAGACAATGTCTTCTTTGCTGAACATCAAATGTGGCTGGGTAACTGGATTCCTGGGAGAGAAAACGCGAACCTGCAGGTGCTTGTTCGTGTTGGGAGCTATATCCAAAGGGTCTTGAATCTCCCATTTACTGAGGTTGATTTCAAGAGCAAGTTTGACCAGTGGCGCAGAAGGTTTGAAATGTTCCAGTGGTTGCTTGATCGAGTTAACCCTGACAGGTATGATCAAATGCGAAACACTGTAAATGTTGAGGATGGTGAATTGACGCGTATTCACCAGGTAATTAGACTGTACACCCCATGGTATGCTTAATTTATTCCTTAGATTGCGTGAATAATTATACTCCATTGAAATGGTAGATATGGCCCGATGTTCTAGTCTACAAGAATGAGGGAGATGAAAACTGGCACCTGATGAAGAAGTTGTTTGAGGTGACTGAAGTTGACCATGATCAGCCCATCGAACCCAATACTTCGAGTGATAAACAATGGTTGAAGGGAGTGGAGTGATTCCCGACAGCGAAGATGAGAACGATGGTTAGTCATTTGACGGAGTCGTAATCGATCCCAATTTCTAAGCAACAATGAACCCCTGCATGCATGCATGGCATGCTTTATATAGGGCTAAATAAGTGTGCTTGTTTGTATGCAGTTGTGAACTATGCTTTCCGTATTTCTGCTCTGTATTCACGGTTATTCTTACTTGCGAAAACCACCTTGGAATAATATGCGTTCATATTATGTGTGTGATCTCCTGATGAATGAACCCGTTTTGGAATAATCTACCCCATTTTATGACAACTTTCAATTTTCCCTCTATTTTTGTGCCTTTAGTAGGCTTTGTATTTCCATTAATTGCAATGGCCTCTTTATTTTCTCATGTTCAAAAAAACAAGACTGTTTAGATCTAAGGGGACCCAATATCATTCGTTTTTTTTTTAAACTTAGACTTGTAGCATAACACACATATTTATGCATGGAAAAGAAAACTTGGTAGAACATGTTATTTCCGCCGAACATAAAGGAGAAAGCAACATTTCCCAGCAGAAAATGATCTATTTATAAAGTACCTGATTATCTGCTACAGTGGAGAGATTCAACATTTCCCTACTCCACGTGTCACTCCCCTCGTCCATGTATCCATTTTGTTTTTTACTGCTTGTCCCCATGCTATTAGAATATATTCGCTGCACTTGAGCCAGGTTTGCTTTTCATTGGGAATATTGTACTGCATGTGCTATTAATGAAATGTGGAAGCCTTCCACCAAGTATTAACAGCAGAACACAATACACATTTCGCTCAAGTGCAAAATGCCTCAAAACGATTACTTCTACGATGAAAGCTGGACCCCCGCCATTGAAGAACACATGATTGAGGAGCTGCTGAAGCAAAAGGAAATTGGCTGCTGGGTTTCTGGGAGCGACAATAATCTGCATGCAGTAGTGGCAGCGGCAGCCATCACTAATTCAAGGTTCAATGTACGCCGTACGCTGAACTTCTACAGAAGACATGTCGATCTACTTCAAGAATGCTATGAAACGTCCTCCTAGTTGAAGCAACTACCCTATGATCTTAGACACTCTAGGGCGGAAAAGAAGTTCATTCCACTAGCTCCAAACACTTGGGACAAACTAGCCAGTGTAACTACACTTTCAGGTGAATTATGCATTGCCACTTACATATATTACTAATTTTCTCACTAATATTACAGATCCGACCAC
The DNA here is from genome assembly GCA_026008535.1 of Perilla frutescens. Lineage (NCBI taxonomy): Eukaryota > Viridiplantae > Streptophyta > Magnoliopsida > Lamiales > Lamiaceae > Perilla > Perilla frutescens. The sequence continues at coordinate 41,781,742 of BRKX01000012.1, forward strand.
TTGCCCGCGCTTACGAGGACAATGATGAGCCACTTGATGCGAAGCTGTTTGAACTTTTTTTCCATGAAGCTGAAGACGAAGGCATAGATTTCGATGGACTGACCGCACGTACTCGAACCTCGTCTGAAGAATGGGTGGAAAATTTTTATTCAGAAGATTCTGATTCCTGCTGATTGTTCGGCAAGACATCTTCCACGGAGGAGGCTTTATTGATTCCTTTCCAGGTTTTCCCCTCACTCGTCCAATGTATGTCTGTTATCTAGTATTCACTGATCCGGTAATCGTAGTTTATAATCTACACTACAAAAAAATCACGTTTTAGCGACGGATTTAACGACGGAATAAAATCCGTTGCTAGATTATCGACAAATTAACGACGGATTGTAAATGAGACGTTTAACGACGGATTAACGACGGATTTTTCCGTCTTTAACGTAACGACAGAAAAGATCCGTCGTTAAAAATTGAATTTAATATTTTTAATTTTATTTTTTTAATATAACGACGGACTAACGACGGATTTTTCCATCGCTACGTTAAAGACGGAAAAATCCGTCGTTAGAAATTAATTTTTTTTAATTTTTAATTTTTTTAATATTTTTTTAAATTTAACGACGGAATAATTCCGTCATTAAATTTTTTTTATTTTTTTTTTATTTTTTCCATTTTTTTTAATTTTTTTAATTTCCCAATTAATACTTAATTTACGAATTTGAAATTAATTTTTTTAAAATTTTAATTTTTTATTTATTTTATTTTTCAGATTTATTTTGTTTTTTATTTTTTTTAATATTTTATATTATTTTTTAATTTTATTAATATTTTATATTATTTTTTAATTTTATTAATATTTTATATTATTTTTTAATTTTATTAATATTTTATATTATTTTGAATCTGTTCGAAGATGTTCTGAACTCGAGTTATTTTAGCTCTATATGGATCATATTTAATGTTCTTAACAATGGATTCCGACGTTGTTATACACTTATTATTTGAATTCCGGTTACCTATTTTCATCAAATCGAGTCCTTTAGAGAAAGTAATTTAATGTACCCGACCGGGTTCTATATTTACCTGGGGAGAGCTGCACCCGTCCAGATATAATGACTCCCTATTTTCATTAAAACGAGTCCTTAAGAGAAAGTAATTTAATGTACCCGACCGGGTTCTACATTTACCCGTGGAGATCTGCACCCGTCCAGATAAAACGACTCGAATAACGGGTCGAAGTGTACCCGCTGAACCCGCTCTACGCGACCACCCGATATGGTGGCATTTGTGGGGGCGGAATCCACCCGAATCTGGGACCGAATCACCTCTTCCGTTGACCATTTGTAACTACCCGTTGGGGAAGCATACACTCGTTTTCACAGATTTCCCCACGTGGGGCAAAAACTGAATAAGATGAAGAAGAAGGGTAGTTTGCAATTTTGTTTCAATGCGGTCATATTTAATTTTGTTGTCATTGTGTTTCGGTGATATTAGTTTCATGTTTTAATTCAATTCACTCGGAAATTACTTCACTAATTCAATTAATTGAATAAGCATTAATTAGAAATATCGATTTTATATATTTTGAGACAGTTTCATTACAGATAATATTAAGAATATACCGATAATACTAGAGATATATGTGAAATTAATCAGATTACGTAAATAAATTTTATTGGAACATAATCAGATTATAGTCAAGTTGTGCGATTTATTAAATGGAAAAAAACGCAGATACGTTGTTTCAAAATTTTCGGCTGTAAACATGTCAATATAATTTCGAATAAACATGTCATTTCAATTTTGGCCCGAAACATGACAATTAATTTTGATTTTTACGTGTTCAACAGTAATTTTTGTGTTAATAATTTTTTATATAATATATTATAGGTATTTACAATCAATCCAAAATTAATATATATATATATATATATATATAATCAATATATGCCATCATCTAGAATCTATCTATCTATAGTATCTATCTATCTATACATATATTAAAGCAAAATCATAGGGGTAAAATAGTAATTAAAAATATAACTATTTATAGCCCAAATCGAAAGCATAAAATTATTAATTTGTCTTCTTAATTTATATCTATATATTTTTCTTACTAATAATTATTTGTCTTCTTAACGTTTTTTGTTAAAACAAATAATAAAAAATATATTTTTTTTAAATTAAAATAATTTTTTTTTAAATCATGTGGTGATTATTTAAATTCGAATTTGAATTTATGCTTTATAAAATAAAATAGTGAGTGTTTAAAATTTAATTTTATGTTGGTGGCTCGCAAGATTTTTGTTGCCTATTATTTTATAAAATTATCAAATACTTTAGTTGACATGAAAGTATATATATATATATATATATATATATACATATATATTATAATCAAATTATATAATTTTCCATAAAAAAGAGCTCTAAATATATTTATATATAAATGTTAATTGTTTTATGAGAGTGTATACAGTTCAGGTCCCTTGGACTTCAGATTCGGGTGCTTTCTATGGCATTTTCGGGTCCCTTGGACTTCAGTTTCGGGTGCTCTCTAAAGCATTTTCGGCTGCCGACTACTTCATAGTCGGGTGCTGTCCATTTCATCTACGGGTGCTGTGAACCTCACGGTCGGTTGCTTAGTACTTCACGTTCGGGTGTTTTCTATATGAATTTACGGGTGCCTTGGACTTCAGTTTCGGGTGCATTCAACGTAAAATTCGGGTGCTTTCTACTTCTAATCCAGGTGCTTCCTAATTCAGTTTCGGCTTCTTTCAATTTCGGGTACACCCTACTTCATTCTAGTGGGCTTTCTACTTCATTCCCGACTGCTTTCTACTTCATTTTCGGGTGCAGTGGACTTCAGAATCGGGTGCATTGAGCTTCAGATTCGGGTCCTCTCTATAGAATTTTCGGGTGCCATCCACATAATTTTCGGGTGCATTCAACTTCACTTTCGGGTGCATTCAACGTCAAATACGGGTTCTTTCTAAAGCACTTTTGGGTGCCTTCCACTGCATCTACGGGTGCGTTGAAGCACATTTTCGGGTGCTTTCTACAAAAGTGTGCTTCCCCCTAAAAAAAAAAGTACCTTCCAAAAATGATAGAAAATATATTATATTACAAATCAAATTACTAGTTTCGGATTGATTATACTTGCTTCGGACCCTCTGGACCTTCGTCTATTTTTTGAGTTCTGGGCCAGGTGGTCAGCCCAAGTTGAATATCTGACTTTCAGATCCAAGTGGGCGAAACCGGGTTACACTGGACTAAAATTATCACCCCTCCCTAATTCATGGAATCAGAATTTTATACAGTTAGATAAAATAAAAAATAATTTACTTCAGTTATGATCTCTTCGTATGTATTACAAAAAAACCGTGGTGGGCACAACATCATCCTTATAAATTAATAGGCAATTAGGTTAAATTATCGTCATCATTGGAGCAGGCCAATTATTATTATTATTATTATTATTATTATTATTATTATTATTATTATTATTATTATTATTATTATTATTATTATTATTATTATTATTATCATCATTATTATTATTATTATTATAATAATGGTATGTTGTATTTTCATGCAGGGTCTTTGTATTATAATTTAATGAGAATATGATTTTGTTTTAATCAATAATTTTAAAAAACGAAATTATTAATCTTAATTTTGTATTATTTAATAATTATTGAATCAAACTATAACTTTCTATAAGGCTAATATAAATAAACATACACACGACCAAAAAAAATGCAACACCTTTTTACACGCAATGTTTGTGCTACATCAAATATTCCAGTTTATATTAATTTGCAGAGATCATTGTTGGGCCTCGCATTTCATAGTTTCTTTATATACAGTGTTATCTAACATTGAAATGATAAGATCAATTAATACGTTTCGAGTTCCAATCATTCAAAATTTAAATATATTTCATTTCAAATTTTGTATGCCGAACTTGATATTTTAAAATATATTTAAGCAATGGGCATTTCTAAATACGCCTGAAAATTTCCCACCGCAATTTTTTTAACATGGAAGGGAGAGAGAGTGAGGGTGGAGAATAATATTTTTTTAATTTCTTTTGAATTTTTTTTTGCATTTACTTTCTTTGTGAAAGCATATAAATTACTTTTATAGTGATCTATAAAGTGCAAATGTGAATATATGATAAAGAAGTGTGGTGTGGGAAACAAACATGGTGTATAAATTAAAAAAAAAAGGCCCTGCATTTAGGAAAAATGACCCTTAGTTGAGAGCAAATGTAAATTGAAAATGAAGTATGGTGTGTGAAATAAAAGTGGCCGTGCATTTAGAAACAACAGATATGTAAATATTACATTCGGGTCCTCTCAACTTAGAGATCAACAAATGTGGAAATTCATGGGAGTCACAATTTATAATTTGTTCGAGCATAACAATATTTATAAGTTTTTTTTATGTGTTATGATTTTTGTTTGAAAAACTAAAACTATAAGCTTTAACTAATTTATTTATATATATATATATATATATATAGTTCATGCCACAAATATATGTACAGATTAATTGCCAAGTTCTATTAATACATTTAATTCATAAACTTAAGTACATTTAATTTAAATTCCGTGATGCGTATCTTGATTCTTACATTTCATTTGAGTCTTTTAAATATGTTTAAGCAAAATTTTGATGTGGATGTGGAGTTATTTTAATATATTTAATCAACTTAGAATTTAAAATTTCTTCAATTAATTTATTAAATCAGTCAGTAACAACACTAGAGAGAATTACAATTAATATAAATCTATGGTCCATTGTAAAGAAAAAAATAGGTGATAAGAAAATTCACATATAAATTAACAATTTAAAGCCAGCTAATTATTTTTTTTTATTGTATGAAGAATAAAATTATTGATAAAAAATAGTATTTTTGCAAAAAACGATAATAATTTATAGTATTAAAATTCTAGTATTGAATGACTATAAATATTATTCTTTTAAATATAACATAGATATACATAATTGAATCCTTACTATGATGCTACATTGTATAGTAATCAGAATTCAGAAATTTGAAAAAAAGCGGGTGGTAAAGTTCCAAGCAGGTGAACTTGGATCTGGTCCCATACCACCCGGAGAATAGTTCAGGGACTAACACGCAGATACATTATATACCCGTCTGTGTCACATGTACCCGATCTTCCGGAAACGGGTTCCTGTAACCTGTCCAACTGGTGAAATGCACCCGGACGCACGAATGTTACTCAAAAAATTCATCACGCTCCTTTGCTTTCCACCCGGTGAGTTGTTGGAGGCTAAACGGGTACGTGGAACAATTACCCGTGGGAGGCAAAGGTATTATCATTATGATTATTTTAATTCTTCTTAAAAGTATGAGTAACTTACTTATAAATAAATAAATAGGACCATAGAGAAGCCGAGTCCAGGCAAATACCTATTAAAATAGGTTCTCTAATATTATTCCATATAAGTCGTAATAAACATCATATGTTATTTTAGTATTTTAAACTGCAAATTGTCGCATGTTCCAAATAATAAGTAAATATTCACAATAAACCCAATTCGATTACATAACAGAACCTTTTTTGCAATATGATTTATAAATCGCAATTGCAAAATAAATTTTTTTGCAACACTTGGGCATTAACAAATGTCAATTACAAACGGTAATTTTCGAGCAATATAATCGAAAAGAATAACAGAACCTTTTTTTGCAATATGATTTAATTTACATTAAATTTAATGCGGATCAATATTTAACACGTTCTGGGACGGGATACCCCGTTTTCAGTCCCAAAGACCAGACCGAGTCCTGGAATGAAACGACGTCGATTATCAGGGCGCCTGTTGGGGTTTTTTTTTCAATTTTAGGGATTTGATTTGTACAAACGACGCCGCCTCATTCACTAAACGACGCCACTTTGGACCAACTATTTATAAGGGTGAGCGAAACGATGTCGTCTCATAAATGAGGAACCCTATGGAAACACTTTCCTAAATAATTGAAAATTGAAAAACCGCACTCTCTCCCGCGTTACCATTTTCACACCCGTAGATAGACGCTTGACCCGCTGCTGAACCCCCCCCCCTCCCGCCCACACCAGCGGTTCCACCACCGTCGACGATGGCAGAAATGCAAGAGGTAAGCGATTCAATTTTATGTTCTCACCCACTATGATGGTTTTTGGGTGCGAGAGTTGATGATATTCGACTAATTGATTCATGTTATAAGGTTCGAAGCTGGGTGTGGATGAGATCATCGTTGCAAAACACTAATTGCCAAATAAACATATACTAGAAGAATTATGTGAAGCATATTATATAGGCGTTGAAGATTCTCGACGACATAGAGGGAGGGAATTTAGTTGATGGATTTAGAGAGGGTTGTTTCGGAAAATTTGTGGAGTATGTTGGAGGGCACAGTAACAATGCTGCCTTGCACGCGTTGATGTTGGGGGAGATCATATTGGAAGGTGCAACGGAAAATGAACGCTGGTTCAATATTGGTGGTACGAACATCCGATTTGCTCCGACGGACTTCGCTCTAGTGAGTGGACTGAAATTCGGCAGATCAGACTTCGATCCTTGTAAGGACCATGACATTCCAGATAACAGCTTTTTCCACCGCGTGTTGGACGGCAAACCAATTAAGTTGTGGGAGCTTTCTTCTAGGTTGACGTCTTTCGATCTTGGGTCTGACATAGACAATTACTTGACGGCTGCAAATGTGGTGGTCCTATTTCAATTGGTGCTCGGATATGATCTACCGCATGTCATTGATACATGGGTATGGGCATTGGTTGAAGACATTGCACATTGGAATGATTTCCCCTGGGGTTCACTGGCGTACGGGGTTTTGATGCACTATATGAATGCGGTTCCAAGGGAACTTGCACAGTTAGAGAAACAAAAGGTGAAGAAGTCATACCATTTCTATGGCCCTGCTTGGGTCCTGCAGGTAAATGCCGCGCATCTCGCCACCGAGGACAATTTATGCACCCTCATCTCTATAAAATTTGTCTGATACAATTCATACTAATTCATAGGTCTGGGCGTACGAGGCTATACCAATGCTCGGCCAACGGAGTGGCCATGTTATGGACACGAATGTGCTCCCGAGGTGCCTGAAATGGACGTTCCCAAACAAAGTGGCTTCGATTGGGCATTTGTTGGAAGATCAAGCGGTAAGTAATATGCACTTATGCATTTCCTTCTTCATGGAACCTTATATGATTCAATTAGATTTAACTAGTTTTTTAAATCTACACAGACTACGTGTTTAGTTTCATTGGAGCCAACTGATGCAGAAATGGCAATGCCTTATTATCTAAGCACCCAAGTTGACAATCCGGTCGGTGTGACTTTTGTCGTATCTCGGATCAAGACGAAGATGCCATTATATCATGAGGTTGTTGGGGTGACCAGCCCTCCAGCACGCATTTCACGCAGACGTCCTTTGCTCCCCACACTTCCATCATCGGGTGCAACATGTTCAGAGATAGGTGCAGGTCACACACGGAAGAGAGGAGCACATCATGAGCTGAATATTGATTCACAGGTTCAGGAAAAGCGTGCAAGGGCAGACGCTTCCTCGTCCAGTAGAAATGTAGATGCGCAGGAAGGTCTTCAGGAAATGTGGGAGGTCAAAGCTAAAGCAGCCCTGGCAGTCGCTTGCACAGTCGCCCGTGAGTTTGAAGATCGCCAAGAGGCGCGACTGAGGGAGCTAAGACAGTATATAGCGTCCATTGAATGAACACGCATTGAGCGAGAGGAGACACTTTTCAAACGGATGAAGTATGTCCTCACAGAGCTTGTGCAACCCTCTGTGAGGCTACCTAGTGGTAGTCGCAGTCCAGTGGAGGCCTGTAGTGCCGGTGTATATGCGCGCTTACCATACTCTGCAACAAAAGAGGCTGATGTGAGTGTACTACCCATCTACATTGTTCAAACTTACAGCCATAAAGATTGTTAATTTCAATGTGTTGTCTTGCAGATGGAACGTTTAGTTACAAGCATTGGCCATGACTACATTGAGGACACACTATGGAATATACAGCCAACCAATCAAGGAATTCTAAGTCATGACATCATATGGAATTGTGCTCAAACCAACAAGTACGGACAGTGGGCAGGCACCGATCGTGAGAGGGTTGTTGAACGCACCAACGAGGCTTGTGCCATAGAAACAACAGATACGGTTGCAGAAGAGGGGATGGGGGTGGATACTCAGAACGATGTGGACGTGCACCGGGAGCATGATAACACATTGCTCATGGACCTGGTGCCTACCCTTGGCGAAGGGGATGCATTAGTTGGAATGAATGGGGAGAGCATGATACTGGAGTCAGTTGTGGAGGACGTAGTGATGGGGAGTGGTGTTGGCGAAAAGGACGAGGGAGGAGGGACATCGGATTGCGCAATCATTGCCACCAGTGTCGAGGGTGAGCCTCAACGGAGTGGCACTGCCCCGACAGAAATGGCATTGGGGGAAAGGCCGCAGGAGCTTCCGTTTACAAACTCTGTCACTACAGGGGAACGTGCTGTGGAGATGGGGGACACTGGACATACATTAGTGAAAAAGGTGTTGGAAAGGGTTGAAGGGGTGGTATTGCCTGCTCCCTCGGAGTCCAGGCTTGGATTGGAGAATGAGGGAGGTAACGCGTGTACAGAGAGGGCGTTGGAGGAAAGGGTTGAAGAGGTGGTATTGCCTGCTCCTGCTGGGAAAATACTTGTGGTGGAGCAGGAGGGATGCAACGCATGTACAGAAAGGGCATTGGAGAATAGTGTTGAAGAGGTGGTATTGCCTGCTCCCTCGGAGTCCAGGCTTGGATTGGAGCAGGAGGGAAGCAACGCCTGTTCAGAAAGGGCGGTGGAGGAAAGGGTTGAAGAGGTGGTATTGCCTGCTCCTGCTGGGGCAATACTTGTGGTGGAGCAGGAGGGGATAGTCCTGGAGTTAAGAGATACGGGTGCTGTGGGGGAAAAGATTGGTCAATTGGTGATGAGCGCCTCTGCTCCTACGGCGATGGACCTGGCTCCAAGTGGCTGACTCGAAATGGAACAGGGAGACGGGTTGACTGGTACAGGCTTTCATGAGGGTGGGACAGACATGCCGAAAGAATTAGATGTGAGGGAGGGATTGACTGAAACAGAAAGAGATAGGGCGGCTGCAGCCAAGAAAAATAAATCGAAGGACTGTCAGATCCACTTGGACTCATGCGATCTTAACTCTGGTGAGGGTTCAGATGAATCTGATCTCGAGTCACCCCCAACTGATAGCGTGCCTAGAACACTGCTTTTGTACTCCGCTTTCAGAGCAAAGGGACCAGATGCGTTGACTGTGCTCAACGTTCACGATCTTCACTTATCGCAACAGGATTTCGAGGAATTGGAGGACCCTAAAACCGCGCTATCAGAAATGCAAATAGACCTAATTCTGTGGCTATTTCAAGCGAAGCTCGAGAAAGGCCGCCTGCTGAAGGACGGCATTCATGGAGAGAATACAGTCGTGTTGTAGTCATTTTTCTTTGTAAGTGTTCATGAAAATTGAAATAATAACTTATGGTATAAGTAATTAACAGTACAACTCACCGTGACCAAATATTGGCCGCAGAGACTCTTGGCCGATGAGTGGGTAAAACGTTGGCCAGAGGACGCAAAGAAATTCAAGACTGCGCCACACCCTTTGGGCGGCTTCTATGATGAATGTGAGTGGAATGATGAGCTCATACGAACTGTACAAGGGACCAGGCAATTTGCCAAGCCGTGGAGGAACGCGAAATATGTAAGTCGTATTGACATATTGATAGAATTGCTGTTCACACCATGATTCACAGTGATATGACAATGATCTTTCACTTGTAGATTATCACCGCCTGTCTCGTAAGTGAGCATTGGGTCACTGTTCGGATCAATCTGCAGTTATGGACCATAGACTTATATGATTCTCTAATATACAAGATGAGGGATAGTACTGATCCAAAAATTTATAACATGTGTGAACATCAGTTGTGGCCGTTGATGTATATGATTCCACCGCTTTTGAAAGCCGCGGGATATTGGCAACATCAAAACGGTCGCGAAAAACTGGCAAAGATGCAGTTTCGACGTGCGCCAAAGACAATTCAGTACAAGCAGACAGATAGTGTTAGCTGCGGCATCTTTGCCATGATGTCCATACAGAGGTTGATCTCATCGGAACGTCCTCCAATGACCTCGAAAACGGATGTCGTATGTGCTTATCGTCACCTTTTGGCACTTAGGTTATACCAACAGTGCGAAGACGAGTAGTAGCGTGTGTGAACTTCCCAGGCATTTCCCAACTATGTTATATATAACGATTACAGACATTGTCATGCATTTTGAAGGGTTTGCACTAGTCAAAATGGGAGGTGCATGAGAACATTCTGACCCAAGTGCGGGTGCACAACACTTGTCGCACACTAAAAACACACAGATTCCAATTAAAACTTGCTCAAGGGGTGTTAAAAATTTATTAACAAGAATTTGAGTCAATTAAGAATGAATACTAAGAAAAGTTCTTCTTTTTTCTGAAAATGGTACCGATGAGTTGAGAATGTAATTAAAAAGGAGCCACATTTGTTAAGATATTACGAAATTAACGTAATAAAATGATAATAACTAATTTATAGCGTATAATAAAAATGCGTTCTCCAAGCCAATTCATGATATCGCAAGGATACGTAAATGATTTTTCATTAAATACCTTCAATATTTGCTTTTTATTTTATTTCAATGGCTATCAATCTCCCATTATATATATTTCAATTTACGTTTCAATATATTGTAAAAAGCTAATTAAATGTTATTTCAATGTTCTAAATTACCAAATATGAAATATATTTTACCGACTAACCAATCAGACAGCTATCTATCTATCTATCTATACATATATTAAGGTAAAATCGAGTGATAAACAACGGTTCTGGTATAAACCGTTATCTACCACACATTTTAATAATTATATTTTAGACAATGGATTTTTCACAATAGACAACAGTTTAGAGTTAGTACACAACAGCAAGGATATTTACTGTTGTAAACTTTGTACTATTTTTTTTGGCCTTCTTTATAGGACACTGTAGATTCGGACCGTTGATTTTATAACGATTTTTTCAATCTTAATTTTTCATTTTTTTACTAAGAAAATTGAGATTTGTCACATTTTTTATTACGTTTTTTATGCACATATTTGTAGTACTCTAAGTTTGTCACCCAAACATAGTTTCATTCATGTAATAATAATAATGATGATGATGACGATCACATAAGTATGACATAATTTGTAATAATATATTATTTTTCTATGTCAATTTCATCATTTAAAATAATTAAATAATATTATTTTTATGCATGTCATATATTCATGAAAATCAAATGTTCTTTAATTATAGTTAAATATTGCTGGGTAAAAAATCGAGTCATTTCATTTTCATTTAATTCCTAAAATATACTGATTTTGTAATTGACATAACTATACAAAATTAATCTTCTTATGTAATTACTTAATGTATGTGCATTCCATTCTATTAATTTTTAAAAATTGAACACAACATACATAATTTAAAAATAATCATACACAACATATAAAATAAAAAATAATCATAATATTACACATTACAAATATTATAATTTTTTGTGCATCGCACAGGAGAAATACTAGTACATATATTAAAGGGATTTCGTGGGGGCAAAATAAATACCAATAATACTCAAAATTAGAATAAGAATATGTGTGTACTATTTGTTCATTAATTCTTCTAATTAATGAACTAAAATATTTGTTTATTTTAAACTTTACAGTAATTCTTGTAACTTATATACGTACTATCATATTTATTAATGATGCTCACACAAGTTTATTTTAACAGTTACAAAATAAACACACATACATACCATATAATATTTATTTCAATATATTATTACTAATATATTAACAAAATTTATGTGTGCCTGCATAAAATATAGTTAATATGTTAGTATAACTACTTAATATATTTTGGGAATTCTAGGAATGGAAATGAATAAACTAAGTTTACTTAAACCAGACAATATTCAGGACATATGTTTACAATTTCTTTTCGCAAAATGCCATAAAATAGAAATTGGTTGTCATAAAATTTGGTTAGAATTTCAAAATGATACATTCGAGTTAGTTAATACATAGTGCCTTTTCAATTATTTTATTTAATGCCATTGGTCACACCAAAGGGAGCGCCGACTTCCTGGAGGCGGGTGCAATAAAATTTTTAGCCCGCCCACTGCAAAACGGGTGCGCTTAATCGTTTCAGCACCCGCTTTGGGAGGGGTGCATGATAGGAGCAAAACGGGTGCGGGCATGGGCGACGGGTTCATTCTTCGGAGAAAACGGGTGCAGCTAAATATAATAGGCCAGCCACCCAGTACTTCCAAATCGGGTAGAATCAACTTCAGATTCGGGTGCTTTCTATCGCATTTGCGGGTGCCATCAACTTCAGATTCGGGTGCTTTCAACTACATTTTCAGGTGCCTTTAAACTTCACTTTCGACAGCTTTCTACTTCAAATTCGGGTGCTTTCTACTTCAAATTCGGGTGCCAGCGACCTCATTTTCGTGTGCCAGCAACTTCATTTTCGGCTGCGTTCTACTTCAATTTCGGGTGCTTTCAACTTAAAAACTGGGTGCTTTAAACTTCATCGGGTGCTTAGCCATTTAGTTTCGGGTGCTTCCTAGTTCAAATTCGGGTGCCAGCGGCCACATTTTCGGGTCACAACAACTTAATTTTCGGCTGCGTTCTACTTCAATTTCGGGTGCTTTCAACTTAAAAACCTGGTGCTTTAAACTTCATCGGGTGCTTAACCATTCAGTTTCGGGTGCTTCCTAGTTCAAATTCGGGTGCCAGCGGCCACAATTTCGGGTCACAACAACTTAATTTTCGGCTGCGTTTTACTTCAATTTCGGGTGCTTTCAACTTAATATCCGGGTGCTTTAAACTTCATCGGGTGCTTAGCCACTCAGTTTCGGGTGCTTTCTAGTTCAAATTCGGGTGCCAGCGGCCACATTTTCGGGTGGCAGCAACTTAATTTTCGGCTGCGTTCTACTTCAATTTCGGGTGCTTTCAACTTAATATCCGGGTGCTTTAAACTTCATCGGGTGCTTAGCCACTCAGTTTCGGGGGCTTTCTAGTTCACTTTCGGCTGCTTTCCATAGCATTTACGGGTGCCTTCAACTTCATTTTCGGCTGCTTTCTATAGCATTATCGGATGCTCTAGACTTCACTATCGGGTGCTTTCAACTTTTGTTTCGGGTGCTTTCTATATCATTTTCGGGTGCTTTTATTTCCATTTTACGGGTGCTTCCTAATTCAATTTGGGCTCCTACTGTACAACATGGTCCCAGTAATTTACGAGTGCTTTCAAAGTCCATTTTCGGGTGCACTTTCCTCCGAATATACGGGTGCATTCTTGCGATCCAAGGTCATACAAATCGAAAAAACTAGCCACCAAAATAAATTGCATCATGACTCAGCTTCAATCTTACTAATAAACTATTCACAGTACTTATTATATTGCTGGTGATGCTAACAAAAAATACATTAACATCGTGCATATACACGACTAGTCAGCAAAAGTCAAGCCCCACGCTTCATACAACGTGTAATCCAGCTAATGTTAATAACAGTATCCATGCAAAAACTTCCACATCATCTTTCACAAAAACAAAACAAAAGCATGCATATCCCTTCACACTTCCACATCATCCCTTTAACTTAATTGACAAGAGGGTGGCTCCTTGCAAAAAGCTCAACACAGTAAGCTTTCATGTACTGAGAACAGCGAGCGGGGTCGATTGCAGCTAGGGGGGTACCTATTAGGAAACATTCCAAGAACTTAAGGCACATGATTCCACAGTCAGATGTATTGCCTTGTTGTGGGGGGTGCTTATATCTAACCAAGTCCCAGGCTGGCTTCAAGGCTGGCTTCGTGCTCCTGCCCCGGTACACATTTAAGACATCCACAAGCTGTGCCACATTCTTACACATGTTGGCAAACGTTTCTTTGATATCATCCCATTCCTTTTTGTCCCCAGACATAGAATCGAAGACGACAATCCTTTGCTCGCCAAGGTCGAGCCTGTAAAACACCCAATGGCTCCCCCCAATATTCCCAATCCCGAACACTCTATCCACTGCATGCTAGGATTTCCCACCTTGGTGTGGGTACTGGCCTTCAATGTAGGGCAGAATCCTCTCAGGTACTCGATCCATGCTTTCCATCACCAATGCTTGCTGTCCAAACCGTCGGAAAAATTAACACGTTAAATGATAGAATGGACTACAAAGGAAAGTGAAGTAGCATGCTTACTGTTCCCATGGACTCGATGAGTGTCCAATCTTGATTAAACTGATCAGAGAAGGCACAGGAATATGTAATCACAAGATTCAACAGCACATCACAATGCTGCAAGTCACCAAAAATATGCTTCATCCATTACTTCACATAGAAAACATGCTTAAAAGATGATTGATGGGACTAGATACATACCTCATCAGCCAGCCACCCTTGGGATATAGCCAAGGGGAGAAACCACTTTGCATCGGCCTCGCTCTTGCACTCGGTTGGTAGTCCAATTATGGGGTTCCTGTGTTACAAGAACAGGGAGTGCATTAAGCATGATTAACAGTGACAGATAATTCGGACAACACTTACAAAAAGACATACAGTCTCTGCTGCCGGCATTGCCTAAGCCAATCATGAAAGGGCTTCTCAGCAGGCCACGCATACTCCCTAATGGGGTGAAAACTCTCCCAGTTCACAGATTCCAAACGCGGCAGCCTCGGTTTATTGCTTTCACCCTTCCTCGCCTTTTTCAGTAGTGGTTCACCAACAATAACTGAATACCGGGGTGTAGACACTTCACTTACCTCCTGGAACAAGCGTTTCTTTGGGGGTTTCTTCGTGCTCTCAATTTCCTCAGTCTCCAATTGCGGAGAATAGGCATATAGG
This sequence comes from Perilla frutescens, assembly GCA_026008535.1. Classification (NCBI taxonomy): domain Eukaryota; kingdom Viridiplantae; phylum Streptophyta; class Magnoliopsida; order Lamiales; family Lamiaceae; genus Perilla; species Perilla frutescens. Next base: position 41,796,750 of record BRKX01000012.1, read on the forward strand.
TCAGAAATCTCATACTCGGTAGATGGAGACTTGTTCATGTCAATCTCTGGCTGTTGGACAACAGGTTCATTCAGCCACATAGACAATTCTGCTGAGAGAAGGTCGGAGAACTGAACTTGCGGTTCACCACATCCCACGCATTCATTCAAGTCGGTCACCTTGACAGCTGCATCTTCTCCACAAACTGCCGGATGATCAACATGCTGCATTATTTCATGTAGGTCATCACCGTCCTTCTTCTCATCAGGCTTCCCTTCAGCACTGCGGGAACGCCTCACCACCTCAACCAGCCCAACACCATCGGAATTCTGTTTAACTGGACTCTCATCCAACTGAACACCTCTACCACTAATAGCTTCACCTTGGACTGATCCAACACCGTCGAGCCCTTTCTTCAGATCATCAACTGCTGTCTCTAGAGAATCAATTTTTTCCAGAGCAGTCTGCAGCATGTTGTTCATCGTCTAGTTTTCACAGTTAAGAAAAGAACCGGCTCAAAAATGCTGTTCAAAATATATGCACACCTAGGATTCAATTACTAGAACATGCATACCAATATCATCTCCAAAAGCTTCTCAATGCCTCTTGAGCCAGTCTGCAATGAGGCGTTCATTCCCTGGTAGTTCACAAGGCCACATTAAAAGACAGGACAAGCTCACTCACTCAATTATTTTGGAGGGACTGTGTGAATGTAATCATGTTATGAAACTCAAAGAGAAAGACTACAAGAGAAATTACCAATAGAGTCTCCCCAAGCTTCTCAATGGGATTGGACTCATGGATGTCATCTTTCTGCACTCTCGGTGATGAAGGCGTAGTCACAGATCTGAGCAACTGCCCAATGTTGGCAGCGTGCTTTCTACGGGACCTCCTCGCTGCAGAACTCTCGTTCAGGTCCAGTCCCCTTCCAGCGCTCTCATCATTTTCTACGAGTTTGGCATTGATTTGTTTCCCTCTCTCCACTGCAAGTGCTCCCACCATTCCACCTATTTCCACCAGACTATCACTTTCATCCAGCAATTTCACGGGTGTAACTTTCACCTTATTCCCCGCAACTGTATCCCACAATTGTTGTGCTACAAGCCTCCTCCTTTCATCCTCAGAAAATACAAATGGCATCTGTTACAAAAACACAAGATACATCACAATTACCTCAGTGGACTATACACGACATAAAAATGAAATATCGAATACAACTACACTACCACAGCATCCGCAGCACAATTCTGCAAAAAGGTCAGGAGATAGGCATATTTGTAAAATGTTTCAGTTGTCCACCGAAACATCCTCGGGAAAATGTGCGCATCAACTCTCCTTGCACAACGCCTCGAAAGGGACGGCATAACCTCAAATGCAAAGATCTGAAGCGCTACGGATAAACCACACACATCCGTAGCTGGCCTGTCTGAGTGCTCACTCAAACGATTTACATTGCTCCTGGCCACATGGGTCAAAGAAACCAAGAACTCATATGCAACCTTCCCCCACGGATATCTGTTGAACAGACGAACGTTATCCACAAGATGCATAAATTCCACCTCTACCTTCTTGCACTACTGATCCCTATTCAACAACAAACCATAAAGAACATGCAACAAAGCTAACTTCAACACAAGGCTACCATGACCCTTATGCTTCACACTATAATTCCTGAAGGCTTCATCAATGTCCACGGCTTTTATATTCCATGCACTCTTGAAAATGTCGCGGTGAATATTAGATGAAGAAGGGACCTCAACACCTCCCCTAAAATTCACACCCGTAATGCAATAAAACTCTTTTCGACCTAGTTCAATTACCCTCCCATTAATCCTAAAAGCCATAGTATTCCTTGACTCCGATTCAGGCTCCAGTGCATTAAGCAAAAGGAATATCAACTGCCCTTGATTTTGTATGGGTGACACATCAAGAAAATGACCAAAGCAGGTTGCCCTAAAAGATTTAATGTTCTTTTTGCTCAATCTTTCACGCACATCTTTCATAATCAAGTGCAGCTTGCCACGAAATGAAATCGCGCCACCAACAACTGTTAACCAAAAACGACATTCAAAACCAAATCTTTCTGCATCATCTAATCTAAGAATACGACTCAGTGGCATGCAACAAAGGAATATGATCAAAATAGGCAAATGTGACTCGGAGTAGCACAAGTAGCGAAAATAGAGTTCATTTATGTACAAAGTTTCGAATACTAACCGTCCCGCCGGTCGCCATAGCCGCGATTCCTCGACTTATCCTTAGACGATATTTTCCCAGTGGGGGGACCGCACGACCTTCGTCCGGATGACATTGAGGCGCATTCACAATGTACACTTCTGCACAATTTCAGGATGAAGAAATAAATACAACACCGGTAACAAAGAAAACTTTTGAGCAAAAAAAAAGAGAGAACGGGGAGCTACGCCGTGAAAAATAAAGTCTGCATACCTCTGGCCTCACCGACTCTAGCCTCTCTAACAGTCACGGGTTCCTTTCACCGAAATTTTCCTCGCCGTCTGGACAGAAAGGAGAGAAGGGAGAGCTCCGACGAAATATTTGGGAACATGAAGGGTCGCCTTCTTTTTCTACTTTTGAAACCAATGACACTATTCACGCGCGAATAACTAAGCTATACTTTCATTCTTATTAATTATATTTTAAATTTATTAAAATCATAATACCATATGTTAAACGTCACATAATAATCCTTAAGATAAAGTTTATAAACTTCGCTTAAGATTAATCTAATTATGAAAAGGCCCTCGGTAAAGACAACTTGGACCCCACCTTCATGATTGAGAAATGGTAGGGTTTGCGGGTTCTAAATGTGCTATTGATTACATAGGCAAATGAAGTTCAAAAATTCTAAAAACGGGTGGATCTGGAAGATTTCAAACCCATCGACCAGCCGGACAACTTGCCGACGTCGAAAAACGGAGCCGAAGTCGCACGAATCGGAAAATGTAACACTTGCCGATAGCCACCGACGGCCTGCCCACATAACAGTGGGGCCCATATACCCTAACGAGGTAGAAAACTAAAACTGTCACAATATGATGCCCACCGTAACCCACCCAAAATACCGTATTTTGGGATTTCGCAAAAGTAAAAAAAATAAAAATAAAGGGGGGACACGCGTCACCTAGGTATCAATTGGGGCAGCATCCGGGGGGTAGCATAGAAAAAACCCATTTGGGACTCATCACTCTAGAGATTACCTCCACATGACACGTATAGTGGGAGGAAAATTTAAAAAAAAAAAAAAAAAAAAAAAAACCTTCCAATCTATGTATAAATATAACAATTTTTTTATTGCTATATTAATAAATTACTACTATTTTTCTTATAATTGTATATATGATTATTTGCGTGAAATGTAAATATACTAATTGTATTTACACTCCATAATTCAAATAAATTAATCAAACTAACTTCATATCTAGAATATTAAATAAAAATACGAGAATGTTCCGGGTATTGCTAATCCACTCAACGACACACTTTATTTTAAAATAAATAAATAAACAAAGTTTATAAGGGTCCATTTTCTTCCCTAGCTTATCATTAATATAATCATAGGCTATTATTTTAAATAATAAATTTTTTTTGTATATTTCAATTATTCTAACTATTAGATGTATATTCCTAATTAAATTTAGATAATAAAATTTTCGGAGTATTACAGAACGTGATCCCTAATAGGTGTGGAGTCAGACATTCTCAAATCCATTAGCTTCTTCATTGCCAAATGGCGTGCCGAGCAGTTCTAATGACCGAATAGCTGCCTAAGGTTGTACATGATATCATAAGCGGTTTTCATAGGCTCATGCTGATGTTGCAACACACTTGACATAGATGCCAAGATGTAACACCGCGCTATCTCATTAGACCTAACCCACTTATCATATGCAAACTTTTGGGCTTTGTCAGAACCCTCATCTGGCTGTGGAGGACAAACCTCATCAAGTACAAACTTGTGTCCCTCAGCAACAAGAACTAAGTTAAGGTTACGAAGCCAGTCATTGTAGTTTTCACCGACAAGTTTATTTTCTTTGAGGATTGAGGATAGCTTGGAGAGTGCCATTGATGATATGAAATAACTGAAATTAAAACATGCAGTACAGTCACAAAACACGATTATGATAAACAGTATATAATCGAAAGCCTCAGAAAAATTATATACTTTTCCACCGACACTTAAAAAACATTTCTCATAAGCCACGATAGTGTGGACGTTTATAAAATTCATTTTTAAATAGGTTAAACCTTTAATTTTCCTCCAGTTGAGTTTCCTTACAACAAGCAAATTAAAAGCCAGATTATAAACACGGTCATGTAATCGTCTAACTGATAAGCCACGATCGTGTGGATGTTTATCAATAAATTACATCTAAGTGTGCACAACATTATCTTCACACCAAGAGCACTATTCGAATTTAACTACTCCAGATGGAGGAGTCAGTTAGTTCTAATAGTGTTCTACATCTATCCATTTAGGAGATTTAATTTCTAGAGAAATCTGTGATATAACACATCCGATATGGAGGATGACCGATGTCAACGCGCATGCCCATCACTTCTCAATTAAACCAGATTTAATGGAGACCGTATGAGATTTCTACATACTTTGGTATGAATCTCTCCCACCTAGTTATTTATGTTTGAGGTTTCATTTTATCCCATTATCGAACATGCAAACATCACATAAAATGATAAACATTCATTGCATGCTTCAACATAATAAGGAACGGTAATATTCCAACTATCATGACTTATATCTCATGTTGATTGATGAGATAAAATAGGAAAGTCAGCTCCGAAAACAGGCTTGGTCGCCGCCCCCTTCAGCGCGCCTCACCGAAAACCCTAGCTCCATTTTAGGGTTTCGGGACGTGAACCGGTGAACCTTCCTTCTTGGTGCTGAACCACTTTCCTTCTTTGAGTTGACCTTCGATTTTTATTCAATACAAACTATCTATTCCAAAAGGAAAAATCTAATATTGCTAGAATAAAAATTACAACTCAAAAACTCGGTCTAACAGCTTTATATCTATTACATCAAAACAACGTAAAATAAAACCTAGACCTAATCCATGGATTTTCTCATGGATTAAAATCACGTAGCCAAACCGGCATACAGCCAACATTCATTCAACATAAACATACATCACATAAAATAAAAGAGCCATGATAGTTGGTAAACCTGCAAACAAATACAGTCTACAAATGCAAAAATCATATATTATATGATCCACATAAAATAACATATGATATCTATGCATGAATATTAAATAATAATCGAAATTTTCAATTAATTAAATTAATTAATTCGATATTATCCACAAGATAAAATTGGAAATTAAAATCATTATCCACCAATTTTAAACTTGAAGTTTTCGAAAATATGTTTTAAAATAAATCTGGAAATTAGTTAAAATTATCCACCAAATTTATTTAATATTTTCAAGCCACCCTAATTAAATAATAATTGGATATCTTGATATAAATCAAGAATCTAATCCAAATATTATCCATAAGAATCTAAATCTTTAAGGATAATGTTTGAAGATTTGATCCACTTCAAAATCTTCCAAAACCTATCCAAAATTAAATTTTTATCACAATTGCATTTTGATAATTATTTGTATATATCCAAAATCACCTTATCCAATTTTAATTACATAGATTTTCAAAAATATCCAAATAATAAATCTGAAAATTTGATCCACTTTTCAGATATTACAGAATTGTCACCGCCTTTTTCATCAAATCTGGATGGGTTGTTTTTATATAACCCCATATATACCAAAAAACGCTCATAGATAACGGATTTTATCTGTTATGTATGTGAAAAAAGCTCTGTTACGTATACTGGTGTTATCTATGTTGCGCTCATACATAACGGAATAATATCCGTTATCTATGTTATTAAGCATAACGGTTGTAGCAACAAACATGACATCGGATATTACGTTATCTATAACTCTCATACATAACGGTTTCTTCCGTTATGAAAGTTTAACTATCTCCGTTATCTATGAACGTTTACATAACAGTTTTTTTTCCATACATAACACTCTTCATTGCGTGATCTATTACTGTTATATATAACGGTTTGTACCGTTATGAAAATTCATTTTTCTCCGTTATGAAATATACCACATTGATTAATACATAACGTTATTTGTAGTTTAGATAACGCTTTTTTACGTTATGTATGTTTTGATACATAACAGATTTTTACCGTTATTAAATATTTTTAGTTTCGTTATGTATGCCTGCTACAATTTTTTTTATAGATTTTCAGCAATTAAAATAATTCTAAAACAATAAAAATAACTGAAATTCCCATAAATCATCGTATATCTGATTCAAAAAATATTCATACATTCATCCGAATATAGTCAACATTCTAAACATTTTTATATCGTACTAATGTCCAAAAAAAGATAACATATATATTGCTAGCCATTTCGATCCGAACAACTTTTTCGGTGATTGAGAAACGCTCATTCAACTCAACTGCTCAACTATAAATCTGCCACGGTTGGAGAAGTAAGTGGTAACAATTAATTATCACAATACTACTTTTAAAAGAAAAAATCTGTGAACTTTTTCGAGACTACTCTATAGTCATATATATTGATGCACCGCAGAAGAAGAAAAAAACCCTTAAGAATATGATCAATTTATGAACAAAATAAAAAATAAAATCAAGGGTGGCCTTCCTGTAATTAATACATAAACAATATTAGTTCATTTAAATCTGCCACGGTTGGAGAAGTAAGTAGTAACAATTAATTATCACAATACTACTTTTAAAAGAAAAAATCTGTGAACTTTTTCGAGACTACTCTATAGTCATATATATTGATGCACCGCAGAAGAAGAAAAAAACCCTTAAGAATATGATCAATTTACGAACAAAATAAAAAATAAAATCAAGGGTGGCCTTCCTATAATTAATACATAGACAATATTAGTTCATTTAAACAATTTAAGGAAAATATACATTTGCAAATGCACAACTAATCATATTAATGGAGCACCTTATATTTTGCTTATTTTAACAATAAAGATGCACAGAGCAGAAAATCTGATCTTAAGAATATTCACCATTTAACTTAAATCCTATTTTTGCTCTTTACATTCTATTCATACTTATCTAAGCCTTAGTTCTATAGCTGGAGTAATTGCACATAGCATTACATTTTAGCATGCCTTTTTATTGAGATAGCAAAGTCACAAAATCAATAAACATTAGAAAGCAAGACCAAGAACCATAAAACGATCAAAACAAAGGTGTTTTGTAAGGTTAGGACTTGTGACATACATGACAATATAGTAACAAAATTGAACGAGAACAGTTCACAACACCATTTTTTTAGTACTAATTTCATCACCTGTATAACATTAATTAGTTCCATGATTGCCCATCCAACGAGACTCAAAGGAAGTAAAGTCAGGTAGTGTAACACCCTAAATTCTATAATTTATAATGTTACTCTTTCTATTCTTTAAAGTGGAAAATGATTAAAACAATAATAGTAGTTCGAGCAGTTTTTTTTTCTTTTCTAAAATATTTTCTTTTCTAAAATAATCATGCCAGAAATCCTAGGTAGGAAAATAGACCACAATATATATAGATATATATATATTTTCAGAAATATATATATTTAGTTCAAAATACCTTCATTTCATAAACTCCAATATACTTCTAGTTCATTTCGAAAAGTAACTCATAAGTTCTAAAATATAAAGTTCATACTCAAAACATTCGTAAAACTAAAATATTCAACTACTAATTTAAATTAGTCCCAAAAACTACTAATGAATACAGAGTATCAAGTTCAAACCTTCAAGTGAAATAACCTAGACTTCTAGAGAAGATCCACCCCCATTTCCTTCACGCTGCTCCAAACTCATTGACCTGAAAACATTTAAAAATGTGGGGTGAGCACTCTTAAAACGTACTCAGTGGTAGGGATCATAGATATTTCTTTCTATTTTATCCAACTGAAATAAATCGCAGGAATAATGGATTTAGGGTACTCTTCTTCTGATTCTAGAATACATCTTGAACTGTGCACAGGACATATTCTCTCTATTGTGTAAGCCACGCTCTCGGTACGTGCGTTACACTATTTTGGTGCGTACGAAACGCGATTCTTATCCAAATTCCATCCACGATAATTCAAGTTGGATTAAAAATATTTCTATCTCAAAAAGCATATATCATATACTTTTATTTCGAAAATAATACTTTTACCCACCTGATAATAGGGAGCATGTAAAATTGAGTAGAGAATCACATAGTGAACGAGGGTCCTAATTGCGCCGCACCTAGTATCAAAATAATTTCAAATAAATCATTTTTGCCAATTATAATTTTGATAAATCTGAAAATTCAAGATTCATATCCTAAATAATTAATTTATAAGTTCTGGGTTAAATAGATAATTCAGATAAAACTTTATAGGAAAAATTTTGTATTTGAGAAATATTTATGGACTGAAATATGCAGATAATAAACTTTTTGTGTTCATTTTTTTTTAATTATTATTTTTTTATTTTTTATTTTTTTAAAAAAAATAATGATAATGAATCATAATGTAAATAACTTAATTACGATTTAAACCTTAAGTGTCGTACGTCTAATTGATTAATGGAGCAGAACACTACTAAATTATTTATTGCTTGAGTTTGGTTAATTTTAACAATATTTGTTTTGGTTTCATCATTTGTTTAATTATTATTTAAAGTACTCCAATGAACATTAATTAGTCAGACTGATTTGATTTGATCTTACTATACTATGAACATATATTTCAACCCCCACCTCTTCACTCTCTTAAATCACGAAAGACCCAATTGCAAATCAAAATCCTTTAAATCAACTTTCTCTCTCTTCTCTCTCTCTCTCTCTCTCTCACTCTCTCTCTCGACTTTAGGAACAAATTAGAAATTCCCCAATTTTGAGATTCTAAATCCCTATCTTCTCCTCCATCTTCCCATTTCTACCTCTGCTTCTTCTCTCACTCCCTTGATTAAGCATCACCATCCAACGACACCACTCACGAGTGGACGATGAAGAAGACCTGACACAAACCTAGTTCCGGCGACATCCCAAACCTGCCGCAACGACCACAACCCCGACAACCCCCAAATCTCCGATTCCAACAGCTAGCTAATGCAACCCGGCCACCTCCCAACACGACAGTGAAGATTCAACAGAGTTTATAGCTGATCCTAACTCAGCTAAACCCAGCTTGAACTTGTATCCCTCTTTTCTTTTATAATTTTTCCTTTGCATCTTATCTAAGAAATTATGGAATTCTATTTCTAGACTCAATAATTGACTATTAATTACTTTGTTTGAGTTTTAGAAATAGAAAATAATTGTTATGCGTGATTAAGTGAAAGTTAGTTTGGTGGTAATTAAAATTAAATTCTTGAACATGCTTTATAGATGTTGATGGTGGTTTTCTTGTGATTTTTGTAGGAGTACAAGAGAATAGAAACGAAACAATGGATAGATGGTGGTGTTGATTATTGAGCAGATGGTGGAGAATCATTAATTGATTTTTACCGACTTTCAAAGGAATTAAACAAAGTGACACATGTTATTGTGAAGTTTAGTACTAAGCTCATACTTGAAATTGGTATTGAGTAGTAACAAGCATGATTGAAGAATTTACCGTAAGAAGAGCAAGAACTTTGTATAGAATTTTGCTTTTGAAATCTTAATCCAACAAACTCTTTCATATATGTCGATTGTGGAAGCTTTTCGATAGAAGTTTTGAATAGGAAATGAAATTAAAAGGTAGGTAAAGGATAAGAAGAACATGAGTATTTGATTAACAAAGAGGGGGACACTTGTATTTCTTACTTGCAATTGAGTGTTGCTACGTGTTTAGTTAGAAGAAACGATGAAAGCTCATCATTATCCTAGTCATTTTTTTTATTTTTTTAAATATTTAATGTCTTCAAAATTAAAATGAATAAATAAAAACAAATAAATCTTGTCTAAATAAACAAGACCTAAAAAATATATATTATAAGGCTCAAAAGTAAAATTTTAAAATACAAATATTGATTTTCAAATATTTCTAATACTATGGGCGCAATTTTGAACTCCCTCAAGTTCATTGGCATTATCAAATTAATAAAAACTCGATTTAAATAAATTAAACAATTTAAATAATTTAGATCACAAAGAAGCGGGTCGTTACAATCCTACCCACTTAAAAAAATTTCGTCCTCGAAATTTATCTTACCAGGTTGTCCTAATGATGGATATTTAGCTAGGATCTCCTCCTCCTTTTCCCAAGTTGCTTCTTCTTTCCCGTGCCTACTCCACTGTACTCTAATTAGTGAAACTTGTCTATTTCTCAATTCGTGTATTTTTCTATCGAGAATGGCAACGGGTTCTTCTTCATAGGTCAAATTTTTGTTAAGTTGTATCTCTTCATGCCATACCACCAGAAACTTCTTTTTAAGTTTTGATACATCTTAGTACTTTCAGGATGTGCCATGTAAGACGTTCGATGTGTCTTGTCTAAGTTTTCTCTCATTATGTCGTTTGAGACATAAATTCTTCCCTTAAAAAGTAGAGTCACATCTGATGATATCGTGAATCCCTTAGAATCGTCTAACGATTCTCTTGCTCGTATCTTTTGTAGAAAACCATCTTCCCTTTGTACGATTCTAATTCGATCTTGAAGCATCGATTGAACTACTATTGCTACAATTATAGCATTAGCTTCTTCTGGCGTGGTACAATTTTTAGACTCAACTTCTTCAAATCCTTGATCAACTCCTCTTGTTGCGTGATTCCCTTCGTGGGATTCACCTTCTTCCTACTGATTGCGTCAGCGATAACGTTGGCCTTTCCGGGATGATACATGACTGTGTAATCATAATATTTGACTAATTTCAACCACCTTCCTTGCATTATGTTCAACCCCTTTGAGTGAATAAATATTTTAAACTCTTACGGTCCGTATAAATCTCACACTTACCTTTGTAGATATAGTATCTCCAAGTCTTCAGTGCATGCACAACAGCAGCCAACTCCAAATCACGAGTGGGATTATCTCTAATTGATGATACCCCGACTTAAGGTCTATTTTTGAGAACACGTTTGTTCCTCTAAGTTGATCGAATAAATCTTCAATTCTTGGTGAGGGATATTTATTCTTCACAGTGAGGTGATTTAAATCTCGATAATCTATATACATCCTCATGCTTTCATTTTTTTTTATTACGAACAGAAGTGGTGCTCCCCACGGTGAAATGCTCGATCGAATATGTCCTCTATCTAGAAGTTCTTGAAACTGGATCTTCAACTCATGTAATTTCGATGGTGCCACTCGGTACGGCGCTTTGGACATGGGTGCTGCTCCTGGGACCATATCGATTGTAAACTTGATTTATCCATTCAGCGGTAATCTGGGTATGTCCTTAGGGAACGTGTCTATGAAATCTCTAACTGTTGGCAAACTATCCAATGTCAGTTCTATCGATATCGTCCCGATCTCATTCACCAAGAATCCTTGACATGTACCTTTCCTCAACATCTTCAAAGCTTTCGTTGGTGATATAATTCTTGGCCATCCACCTAACTTAGCTCCATAGAATATAAACTCGTCCTTGTCTGGTTTCTAGAATGCTACATCTCGATCATGACGCTTAACCAACCGATTCCTAAGATTAAATTGAATTCTCATATTTCTAGAGTATATGGATCAACCCTAAGTTCTTTCCCTTCAAATTCCAATCTAATGTCTTTAGCAATTCTATCGGTTCTCAAGGTCTTTCTAATAGTGATCCTAACACTGGGTCTAAGTTCTCTATCTAAATCTAGTTCAGCAACTACTTCGTGAGCTTTCCTAATTGCTTGAGCGTAATTGGTGATCCGTTGAGCTGCTCGAATTCCACGTATCTCTGGTCGAAGGCCTCTCATGAACCAGTCAGTCCCTTGATTTTTAATGTCGATTAGACGTGTTGCAAATAGTTAGATTTGGTTAAAATTTCGCTCGTACTACAGATTTTCTCGCTCCAACTCTAGGAATTCGGTTTGCTTTTGCATGTGAAGAGCGCGAGAGAAGTACTTATCCATAACGATCTATTTAAACTTGTCCCAAGTTAAGCCTTGATGCTCTGCTTCGGTCATGCCATTCTTAAACGACTTCACTAATAACCAACATCCTCGGTGAATTATAGAAGACCATACATGAGACCATACGCATATCATCGCACTCTATGTGCTAAAAACAAATTCGTTCGAGTTCTATGATCCATTCTTTGAAAATGAGAGGTTCACTCCTACCATTAAATCTTGGTGGAGTATAGCGAGAAATTGCTCAATCACTTGACTAGTAGTTGGCGGAGCAGGTGCATTGGGTGTTGCATTTTGTTGATCATCGTGCTCCGCGTTTCGACATTGGATGAATCCCTAAAGTGCTCTAATTAGATTTGGCATGAAGTTATTTATTTTCACATTCGATGCTTGATTATCCTCATCTCATAATTCATGTGACACGTGCAAGTAATTGAAGAAGCATATACTACTAGGTTCAAGTTAACTAATAAATCTCTAAATACCTTGAATCTAAATAAGGAAACATCTGTGGAGGAAGCTTCTATGTTCTTCTAAATTTCGAGGACTAAGAATAATTTCTTTGTCATTCATCATGCATTTCGAAATAATAGAACTTCTTTGCATAAATCATTTCTCAACATCTCTCACTCTTTCTTTGCATAAATCTTTTCTCAACATTTCTCATTCTTTCTTCACATAAATCATTTCTCATTCTTTCTTAATGCCCACCACTTCAACAATTTTACAAAATAAATAAATTTGAGCACAGTAAACAAAGTACCTTGCAGAAGGAGCGCGTGGCAGAAATGGGCGGCGTACCATAAAATCAAACAAAATAAATTCTTTCAAACACATTGAGTCTACAGGAAGGTAGACCCGCTCTGATACCACTAAATGTAACACCCTAAATTCTATAATTTATAATGTTACTCTTTCTATTCTTTAAAGTGGAAAATGATTAAAACAATAATAGTAGTTCGAGCAGTTTTTTTTTCTTTTCTAAAATATTTTCTTTTCTAAAATAATCATGCCAGAAATCCTAGGTAGGAAAATAGACCACAATATATATAGATATATATATATTTTCAGAAATATATATATTTAGTTCAAAATACCTTCATTTCATAAACTCCAATATACTTCTAGTTCATTTCGAAAAGTAACTCATAAGTTCTAAAATATAAAGTTCATACTCAAAACATTCGTAAAACTAAAATATTCAACTACTAATTTAAATTAGTCCCAAAAACTACTAATGAATACAGAGTATCAAGTTCAAACCTTCAAGTGAAATAACCTAGACTTCTAGAGAAGATCCACCCCCATTTCCTTCACGCTGCTCCAAACTCATTGACCTGAAAACATTTAAAAATGTGGGGTGAGCACTCTTAAAACGTACTCAGTGGTAGGGATCATAGATATTTCTTTCTATTTTATCCAACTGAAATAAATCGCAGGAATAATGGATTTAGGGTACTCTTCTTCTGATTCTAGAATACATCTTGAACTGTGCACATGACATATTCTCTCTATTGTGTAAGCCACGCTCTCGGTACGTGCGTTACACTATTTTGGTGCGTACGAAACGCGATTCTTATCCAAATTCCATCCACGATAATTCAAGTTGGATTAAAAATATTTCTATCTCAAAAAGCATATATCATATACTTTTATTTCGAAAATAATACTTTTACCCACCTGATAATAGGGAGCATGTAAAATTGAGTAGAGAATCACATAGTGAACGAGGGTCCTAATTGCGCCGCACCTAGTATCAAAATAATTTCAAATAAATCATTTTTGCCAATTATAATTTTGATAAATCTGAAAATTCAAGATTCATATCCTAAATAATTAATTTATAAGTTCTGGGTTAAATAGATAATTCAGATAAAACTTTATAGGAAAAATTTTGTATTTGAGAAATATTTATGGACTGAAATATGCAGATAATAAACTTTTTGTGTTCATTTTTTTTTAATTATTATTTTTTTATTTTTTATTTTTTTAAAAAAAATAATGATAATGAATCATAATGTAAATAACTTAATTACGATTTAAACCTTAAGTGTCGTACGTCTAATTGATTAATGGAGCAGAACACTACTAAATTATTTATTGCTTGAGTTTGGTTAATTTTAACAATATTTGTTTTGGTTTCATCATTTGTTTAATTATTATTTAAAGTACTCCAATGAACATTAATTAGTCAGACTGATTTGATTTGATCTTACTATACTATGAACATATATTTCAACCCCCACCTCTTCACTCTCTTAAATCACGAAAGACCCAATTGCAAATCAAAATCCTTTAAATCAACTTTCTCTCTCTTCTCTCTCTCTCTCTCTCTCTCACTCTCTCTCTCGACTTTAGGAACAAATTAGAAATTCCCCAATTTTGAGATTCTAAATCCCTATCTTCTCCTCCATCTTCCCATTTCTACCTCTGCTTCTTCTCTCACTCCCTTGATTAAGCATCACCATCCAACGACACCACTCACGAGTGGACGATGAAGAAGACCTGACACAAACCTAGTTCCGGCGACATCCCAAACCTGCCGCAACGACCACAACCCCGACAACCCCCAAATCTCCGATTCCAACAGCTAGCTAATGCAACCCGGCCACCTCCCAACACGACAGTGAAGATTCAACAGAGTTTATAGCTGATCCTAACTCAGCTAAACCCAGCTTGAACTTGTATCCCTCTTTTCTTTTATAATTTTTCCTTTGCATCTTATCTAAGAAATTATGGAATTCTATTTCTAGACTCAATAATTGACTATTAATTACTTTGTTTGAGTTTTAGAAATAGAAAATAATTGTTATGCGTGATTAAGTGAAAGTTAGTTTGGTGGTAATTAAAATTAAATTCTTGAACATGCTTTATAGATGTTGATGGTGGTTTTCTTGTGATTTTTGTAGGAGTACAAGAGAATAGAAACGAAACAATGGATAGATGGTGGTGTTGATTATTGAGCAGATGGTGGAGAATCATTAATTGATTTTTACCGACTTTCAAAGGAATTAAACAAAGTGACACATGTTATTGTGAAGTTTAGTACTAAGCTCATACTTGAAATTGGTATTGAGTAGTAACAAGCATGATTGAAGAATTTACCGTAAGAAGAGCAAGAACTTTGTATAGAATTTTGCTTTTGAAATCTTAATCCAACAAACTCTTTCATATATGTCGATTGTGGAAGCTTTTCGATAGAAGTTTTGAATAGGAAATGAAATTAAAAGGTAGGTAAAGGATAAGAAGAACATGAGTATTTGATTAACAAAGAGGGGGACACTTGTATTTCTTACTTGCAATTGAGTGTTGCTACGTGTTTAGTTAGAAGAAACGATGAAAGCTCATCATTATCCTAGTCATTTTTTTTATTTTTTTAAATATTTAATGTCTTCAAAATTAAAATGAATAAATAAAAACAAATAAATCTTGTCTAAATAAACAAGACCTAAAAAATATATATTATAAGGCTCAAAAGTAAAATTTTAAAATACAAATATTGATTTTCAAATATTTCTAATACTATGGGCGCAATTTTGAACTCCCTCAAGTTCATTGGCATTATCAAATTAATAAAAACTCGATTTAAATAAATTAAACAATTTAAATAATTTAGATCACAAAGAAGCGGGTCGTTACAATCCTACCCACTTAAAAAAATTTCGTCCTCGAAATTTATCTTACCAGGTTGTCCTAATGATGGATATTTAGCTAGGATCTCCTCCTCCTTTTCCCAAGTTGCTTCTTCTTTCCCGTGCCTACTCCACTGTACTCTAATTAGTGAAACTTGTCTATTTCTCAATTCGTGTATTTTTCTATCGAGAATGGCAACGGGTTCTTCTTCATAGGTCAAATTTTTGTTAAGTTGTATCTCTTCATGCCATACCACCAGAAACTTCTTTTTAAGTTTTGATACATCTTAGTACTTTCAGGATGTGCCATGTAAGACGTTCGATGTGTCTTGTCTAAGTTTTCTCTCATTATGTCGTTTGAGACATAAATTCTTCCCTTAAAAAGTAGAGTCACATCTGATGATATCGTGAATCCCTTAGAATCGTCTAACGATTCTCTTGCTCGTATCTTTTGTAGAAAACCATCTTCCCTTTGTACGATTCTAATTCGATCTTGAAGCATCGATTGAACTACTATTGCTACAATTATAGCATTAGCTTCTTCTGGCGTGGTACAATTTTTAGACTCAACTTCTTCAAATCCTTGATCAACTCCTCTTGTTGCGTGATTCCCTTCGTGGGATTCACCTTCTTCCTACTGATTGCGTCAGCGATAACGTTGGCCTTTCCGGGATGATACATGACTGTGTAATCATAATATTTGACTAATTTCAACCACCTTCCTTGCATTATGTTCAACCCCTTTGAGTGAATAAATATTTTAAACTCTTACGGTCCGTATAAATCTCACACTTACCTTTGTAGATATAGTATCTCCAAGTCTTCAGTGCATGCACAACAGCAGCCAACTCCAAATCACGAGTGGGATTATCTCTAATTGATGATACCCCGACTTAAGGTCTATTTTTGAGAACACGTTTGTTCCTCTAAGTTGATCGAATAAATCTTCAATTCTTGGTGAGGGATATTTATTCTTCACAGTGAGGTGATTTAAATCTCGATAATCTATATACATCCTCATGCTTTCATTTTTTTTTATTACGAACAGAAGTGGTGCTCCCCACGGTGAAATGCTCGATCGAATATGTCCTCTATCTAGAAGTTCTTGAAACTGGATCTTCAACTCATGTAATTTCGATGGTGCCACTCGGTACGGCGCTTTGGACATGGGTGCTGCTCCTGGGACCATATCGATTGTAAACTTGATTTATCCATTCAGCGGTAATCTGGGTATGTCCTTAGGGAACGTGTCTATGAAATCTCTAACTGTTGGCAAACTATCCAATGTCAGTTCTATCGATATCGTCCCGATCTCATTCACCAAGAATCCTTGACATGTACCTTTCCTCAACATCTTCAAAGCTTTCGTTGGTGATATAATTCTTGGCCATCCACCTAACTTAGCTCCATAGAATATAAACTCGTCCTTGTCTGGTTTCTAGAATGCTACATCTCGATCATGACGCTTAACCAACCGATTCCTAAGATTAAATTGAATTCTCATATTTCTAGAGTATATGGATCAACCCTAAGTTCTTTCCCTTCAAATTCCAATCTAATGTCTTTAGCAATTCTATCGGTTCTCAAGGTCTTTCTAATAGTGATCCTAACACTGGGTCTAAGTTCTCTATCTAAATCTAGTTCAGCAACTACTTCGTGAGCTTTCCTAATTGCTTGAGCGTAATTGGTGATCCGTTGAGCTGCTCGAATTCCACGTATCTCTGGTCGAAGGCCTCTCATGAACCAGTCAGTCCCTTGATTTTTAATGTCGATTAGACGTGTTGCAAATAGTTAGATTTGGTTAAAATTTCGCTCGTACTACAGATTTTCTCGCTCCAACTCTAGGAATTCGGTTTGCTTTTGCATGTGAAGAGCGCGAGAGAAGTACTTATCCATAACGATCTATTTAAACTTGTCCCAAGTTAAGCCTTGATGCTCTGCTTCGGTCATGCCATTCTTAAACGACTTCACTAATAACCAACATCCTCGGTGAATTATAGAAGACCATACATGAGACCATACGCATATCATCGCACTCTATGTGCTAAAAACAAATTCGTTCGAGTTCTATGATCCATTCTTTGAAAATGAGAGGTTCACTCCTACCATTAAATCTTGGTGGAGTATAGCGAGAAATTGCTCAATCACTTGACTAGTAGTTGGCGGAGCAGGTGCATTGGGTGTTGCATTTTGTTGATCATCGTGCTCCGCGTTTCGACATTGGATGAATCCCTAAAGTGCTCTAATTAGATTTGGCATGAAGTTATTTATTTTCACATTCGATGCTTGATTATCCTCATCTCATAATTCATGTGACACGTGCAAGTAATTGAAGAAGCATATACTACTAGGTTCAAGTTAACTAATAAATCTCTAAATACCTTGAATCTAAATAAGGAAACATCTGTGGAGGAAGCTTCTATGTTCTTCTAAATTTCGAGGACTAAGAATAATTTCTTTGTCATTCATCATGCATTTCGAAATAATAGAACTTCTTTGCATAAATCATTTCTCAACATCTCTCACTCTTTCTTTGCATAAATCTTTTCTCAACATTTCTCATTCTTTCTTCACATAAATCATTTCTCATTCTTTCTTAATGCCCACCACTTCAACAATTTTACAAAATAAATAAATTTGAGCACAGTAAACAAAGTACCTTGCAGAAGGAGCGCGTGGCAGAAATGGGCGGCGTACCATAAAATCAAACAAAATAAATTCTTTCAAACACATTGAGTCTACAGGAAGGTAGACCCGCTCTGATACCACTAAATGTAACACCCTAAATTCTATAATTTATAATGTTACTCTTTCTATTCTTTAAAGTGGAAAATGATTAAAACAATAATAGTAGTTCGAGCAGTTTTTTTTTCTTTTCTAAAATATTTTCTTTTCTAAAATAATCATGCCAGAAATCCTAGGTAGGAAAATAGACCACAATATATATAGATATATATATATTTTCAGAAATATATATATTTAGTTCAAAATACCTTCATTTCATAAACTCCAATATACTTCTAGTTCATTTCGAAAAGTAACTCATAAGTTCTAAAATATAAAGTTCATACTCAAAACATTCGTAAAACTAAAATATTCAACTACTAATTTAAATTAGTCCCAAAAACTACTAATGAATACAGAGTATCAAGTTCAAACCTTCAAGTGAAATAACCTAGACTTCTAGAGAAGATCCACCCCCATTTCCTTCACGCTGCTCCAAACTCATTGACCTGAAAACATTTAAAAATGTGGGGTGAGCACTCTTAAAACGTACTCAGTGGTAGGGATCATAGATATTTCTTTCTATTTTATCCAACTGAAATAAATCGCAGGAATAATGGATTTAGGGTACTCTTCTTCTGATTCTAGAATACATCTTGAACTGTGCACATGACATATTCTCTCTATTGTGTAAGCCACGCTCTCGGTACGTGCGTTACACTATTTTGGTGCGTACGAAACGCGATTCTTATCCAAATTCCATCCACGATAATTCAAGTTGGATTAAAAATATTTCTATCTCAAAAAGCATATATCATATACTTTTATTTCGAAAATAATACTTTTACCCACCTGATAATAGGGAGCATGTAAAATTGAGTAGAGAATCACATAGTGAACGAGGGTCCTAATTGCGCCGCACCTAGTATCAAAATAATTTCAAATAAATCATTTTTGCCAATTATAATTTTGATAAATCTGAAAATTCAAGATTCATATCCTAAATAATTAATTTATAAGTTCTGGGTTAAATAGATAATTCAGATAAAACTTTATAGGAAAAATTTTGTATTTGAGAAATATTTATGGACTGAAATATGCAGATAATAAACTTTTTGTGTTCATTTTTTTTTAATTATTATTTTTTTATTTTTTATTTTTTTAAAAAAAATAATGATAATGAATCATAATGTAAATAACTTAATTACGATTTAAACCTTAAGTGTCGTACGTCTAATTGATTAATGGAGCAGAACACTACTAAATTATTTATTGCTTGAGTTTGGTTAATTTTAACAATATTTGTTTTGGTTTCATCATTTGTTTAATTATTATTTAAAGTACTCCAATGAACATTAATTAGTCAGACTGATTTGATTTGATCTTACTATACTATGAACATATATTTCAACCCCCACCTCTTCACTCTCTTAAATCACGAAAGACCCAATTGCAAATCAAAATCCTTTAAATCAACTTTCTCTCTCTTCTCTCTCTCTCTCTCTCTCTCACTCTCTCTCTCGACTTTAGGAACAAATTAGAAATTCCCCAATTTTGAGATTCTAAATCCCTATCTTCTCCTCCATCTTCCCATTTCTACCTCTGCTTCTTCTCTCACTCCCTTGATTAAGCATCACCATCCAACGACACCACTCACGAGTGGACGATGAAGAAGACCTGACACAAACCTAGTTCCGGCGACATCCCAAACCTGCCGCAACGACCACAACCCCGACAACCCCCAAATCTCCGATTCCAACAGCTAGCTAATGCAACCCGGCCACCTCCCAACACGACAGTGAAGATTCAACAGAGTTTATAGCTGATCCTAACTCAGCTAAACCCAGCTTGAACTTGTATCCCTCTTTTCTTTTATAATTTTTCCTTTGCATCTTATCTAAGAAATTATGGAATTCTATTTCTAGACTCAATAATTGACTATTAATTACTTTGTTTGAGTTTTAGAAATAGAAAATAATTGTTATGCGTGATTAAGTGAAAGTTAGTTTGGTGGTAATTAAAATTAAATTCTTGAACATGCTTTATAGATGTTGATGGTGGTTTTCTTGTGATTTTTGTAGGAGTACAAGAGAATAGAAACGAAACAATGGATAGATGGTGGTGTTGATTATTGAGCAGATGGTGGAGAATCATTAATTGATTTTTACCGACTTTCAAAGGAATTAAACAAAGTGACACATGTTATTGTGAAGTTTAGTACTAAGCTCATACTTGAAATTGGTATTGAGTAGTAACAAGCATGATTGAAGAATTTACCGTAAGAAGAGCAAGAACTTTGTATAGAATTTTGCTTTTGAAATCTTAATCCAACAAACTCTTTCATATATGTCGATTGTGGAAGCTTTTCGATAGAAGTTTTGAATAGGAAATGAAATTAAAAGGTAGGTAAAGGATAAGAAGAACATGAGTATTTGATTAACAAAGAGGGGGACACTTGTATTTCTTACTTGCAATTGAGTGTTGCTACGTGTTTAGTTAGAAGAAACGATGAAAGCTCATCATTATCCTAGTCATTTTTTTTATTTTTTTAAATATTTAATGTCTTCAAAATTAAAATGAATAAATAAAAACAAATAAATCTTGTCTAAATAAACAAGACCTAAAAAATATATATTATAAGGCTCAAAAGTAAAATTTTAAAATACAAATATTGATTTTCAAATATTTCTAATACTATGGGCGCAATTTTGAACTCCCTCAAGTTCATTGGCATTATCAAATTAATAAAAACTCGATTTAAATAAATTAAACAATTTAAATAATTTAGATCACAAAGAAGCGGGTCGTTACAGGTAGAGTCAGCTTTGCGTAGAAGAATTTGCTAAAACATGAGAGATGAATGAAAAAAAAGGATGCCATAAGTAAATGTCATGTTTAATGCTGAACGATGCAATCAAGTAGATGAGACCTACTTCAATAAGGTTCTCAGTCTCGTTCTTTGCCAGAAGAAACAATATAATATAAAGAACCTGTCAACCAAACCAACAAATTAAGTAACATATCAAAATTTGAGGCATATCCCTGGGTACAGACAATATTCATCTCACAAGAAACACTGGTTCAAACATAAAGGTAAATCATAAACCTCAACCTTAATTCAATTTGCGTGCAAACCAACCGTCCAATGCATCACATACAAAGCTGAAAAACAACTTTCCATATTAGATTCACAATCATGCTTCATTAAAAAAAGTTCAAAAAAGAAAATTGAGCAAAATATGGACAGGAATCCTACCTAACAAAATACAATACTTGTTCTTAAAGCATATCGCAAAAGTATAGCAATTCATTAGAATTCTTACATAACCTGTCCAAACACTACAAGAAAATGAATTTTTAGTGACAATAATTTAATGACGGGATGCAAAACCGGTCATTAAAACAACTAAATATGTGATTTTAATGAGAGCAAAAGTTCCCGTAGCTAAAGAAGTACATTATTAATGACCAACTTTTAGATTCTCTCACAATTGATCACAAATCTCATCATTATTGATCATCATAAAATAATCCTGTCATTATTTGTGCGAAATATTGGGCGCCAAGTTTTCCCATTAAATTAATTAATTTTTTCACTTTAAGAAATTTATAAAGTAAATAACAAAAAAGAAGAAAGAGAAAAATGTATATGTTCAGTTACTTCCCACGATGGACTACCCTGAAAACCCCTAATTCCTTGTTTTTGAAGAACCCCTAGCCACATATTATTGTCTGGGTTTGTTTTAATCAAGCCACTGAAAATTAACAACAACTTATATCAAATATATCTAAATTAGCAAAGCAGTTAACAAGTTTAATTGAGGAAATCATATTCAAAAAAAGGAAGAATACACCTTGCAACTTTTCATGATTTTAGTCTTCTACGAGTGTTATCTTCCTTGAATACAGTCATCTACGGGCTGAGGGATGTATTCGCAGGTGACTGTGGGGCTGAGTTATTCTCCATTGGTGATTTTGGCAGCTGAGCGGACAGGGAATGTCGAAAATCTAGCCGCCATAGTGAAACTCGTTCTCAATGTCTGCAAGTTTCTTCACACTTTGAGAGCGATATGAGGTTCTCCTAGAGTGGAGTCAGGCTAGCAAGACTTGCTAAGTGCCAGAGCGATGGCGGAACCCTAGCCGCCATTTGTTTTATTGGCTCATCTAGTTCCAGCATCTACATTCCTCCAAACAGAGAAGGAGATTAGGAACTACCCACAAGAATCGAGAATTATATCTAACAAGTACACTAAGGGCTCGTTTACTTCGGTGGATGGGATTGGGTGTGATATCCCATTAATTTAAATTACAAAACATGAAATATATGGTGTGATAAAATATATAAACATATGAATAAAATGAAGGAGATGAAGGATAACTCATAACCCACTTGTTATGAAAGGATATGAATCCTTCAATTAGTCCTTATTCACAAGGAAAAATATGTAAATGTTTATGTTATACACATTCATTTCAACAAAACTTTGTATAATTTTAGCCTTGCATTAGTGGGATATCCCTATCATCCAAAGTAAACAAGGCCTAAGAGAACAGATATACCTTAATATAATCAAACAATATATCAAATCCATCGCCCATGTTGCTCTTATCTGCAGGGCTGCGCTTTGTTATCAGTGAAGACAGAGCCTAAGGTTCAGCAACAGTAAATACATTTCTCTCTCTCTCTCTCATCATAGTCAATTTGAGTCTCCAAACTGTCAACATTAACTTGCTAGCCCAAGAAAATTAATACAACTCCAAAC
The DNA here is from genome assembly GCA_026008535.1 of Perilla frutescens. Classification (NCBI taxonomy): domain Eukaryota; kingdom Viridiplantae; phylum Streptophyta; class Magnoliopsida; order Lamiales; family Lamiaceae; genus Perilla; species Perilla frutescens. The sequence continues at coordinate 41,819,969 of BRKX01000012.1, forward strand.
CATTTCACCGCTCAATCACTAAAATCATTTTAATAAAAAAACAACAACTAAATTCAAACTAATCATCATAAAAATAAACAGATAAAAAGGAAACACACACAGACAACAAATTGTTTATTTTCACGTGCTCCATAAATACTCATCGACAGCAACGCCATAAATATATAGACAGACAGAGAGAGAATTTATCAATTTATGAGGAGAAAGAAAGAGAAATATTCATTTAGTGTTTGAGTTTGAGCAGGAATCTGAATTTTGAGACTAGTGTGTGCAGGCGTGCAACATTTTTACTTTCTCTTTGTTCTTTTCGTTGAAAGCTTCTAGCGCTTCTTTGTACTCTCTCTCCTGTAATAACAGATTGCTCATCAGTCCCACAATCCAAATATTTAGAGACTCATTTATCAATCCACATAAACAAGTATTGCTTATCGATCAATTTCTATAGCATTTTCACAACGAAAGAGGGATAGCAATAGCATCATCACCTTTTTCTGGCAAGTCTGTCCCAACGGCTTTAACTCCTTGTTAACGGAGTCAATTTTCTTGCGAACAACAGAGACTTCCTTCTTCATTGGATCCGCCAAGGCATCTAATTCCTGATATATTCATTTACAGCAGCATTATGGCGAGTTTGTATATATAAAATATACTTAATTCAGCTTACTTGCTTCATCAACTTTTCAAACCACATATATATTAAGCTAGATAATTCACTCTTTCTTTCCATATACTTCACTCTTTTTCGAAACCACCCAAACATCACAACTCCACTATACACATCATATAATCTGCATATATATTAGAACTTCTAATAGAAAAATAAAAACCTCAAGCACATCAACATTTAACTAATCGCACAAAAAGTAACTGGAATGGAATTTGGTCACTAGCTACAAAAATAGAAATAAAACGTACAGAAATTTTAGAAATTTATAAATTGGGAATCTAAAATTTGACTTGAACCAAAATTAAAATTAGGGCTCACAAGAATCCAGGGAAATTGAAATTTTGAGAGAAGAGAGAGTACAGACATGAGAGAAAGAAAATGAATTGAAGAAATAAATCATTACCAACAACGGCGAAGTACGTACGAAGGGAGAGCGATGAGTGACGGCAGGCGAATTGTGGGTGCTATGGCCGTCGTCATCGCGCGGCGATTTCGATTCCTTGGACTCGTCGATGGGGCCGAGAGTCCCTTCGTATCCTCTGGCAAAGTACCTCGCTCCGATCAATTTCTTTTTGCAGTTGGATTTGGTGAAATTCGTTCTGATCTCACATTTACCTCTCCAAGAACTCGGGACTTTGGCGAAGCACGTATCGTTGAAGCTCGGGCTTTCAGGCCATACGCCGGTGTCAAGAACTCCGATGATGACTTCACTGGCCGAGTCAGATTCCGGGAACAAGGCAGCGTTCTACTCCAGACCTAGGAAGGTAGGGTCCGGAGGAATTGAGGATTTAAATTTTGGGAATTTTAGGAAGATGAAGAGCAGCGGGAAAGATATATACTTAGAAAATTTTAGATGTATATAATTTAATTTTGAATTAAAAAAATAATAATTAACACATATACATAACGAATATTTATAACGGTAAATGTTACCATTATATAATGTGTTTAAATATAACACAACGCATAACGGTACCAAATGAGCGTTATAAATGTGAACAATATATAACACTCATAGATAACGTAAGACTCGAAAACGTTATATATGATCGAAGATAACACTTCTCTCGTAACGAATTTTTGAAATATGCGTTATCTATGCAAAAAAGGCGCTCGTACATAATGGATATTTGAAATGTCCGTTATGTATGAGGTGTTATGTATGAGAGTTTTTTTTTGTAGTGTTCAAATTCTTCCAAATTTAAAATTATATTTTCAAATCTATCTAGATTAAAATTAGGGAAACTAGGATATACATCAAATAACATCAAATCTTAATCCAATCTTCAAATTTTCGACCAACCTTAATAATTAAATTTGGAAATTTGATTTACTATCAAAATCTTCTCCAAATTAAATTATTAAAATTGAAAATTACATTAAATAAACATATTTGGAAATTTTGATATTAATCAAAAAACTATTCCAAATAAAATACATAAGTTTCGAAAATATCCAGAATAATAAATCTGAAAATTTTGATCCACTTCAAAATCTTCCAAATTTAAAATTCTATCTTCAAACTTATCTTGATTAGAAATAGGTAACTTAAGATATACATCATAGATTACCTAATCTTTTTCTAATCCACTCAATTTTCGAAAACAACCGAAATTAAATTTGGAAATTTTGATCTTGATCAAAAATTCATCCAAATTTAATTTATAGTGATCGAAAATTTCAAGAGAAAATTAGAGAATTTTTTAACACATCAAATTCGAAAATTTGATCTCCAAATTTTCGAACCCCATGAAATAAAAATCTGAAAATTTAAAGAACATCAAATATCATCCCAAATCTTTATTACATGATGGCCGAAAATTCACATACAACAAAACTAGAATTTTCGAATGTCATAAAAAATTCATCCAAGTTTTGAATACCATAAAAATCGAAACACGTGACAATTAAATCTGAAAATTTAAACAACATAAATATATCATCAAATTTAATATATAGTTAGAAATTTATGCCCGGATTAATCCTAGAACAGAGCCAAAACCAGCTCTGATACCAGTTGTTGGGGTTTTTTCGAATTAAACCACCGCAAGATCATTTGGTTGTTCATTAATTCATGTTCATGCAAATCATAATTTTATGTCACATGCATGTTTATCACGTCAAGCATAAAACCATGCAAAATGAATCTAACGAAGCGGAAACATAGATTCGAATTACTTACAATTGTTAGACGGTCTGTGGACAAGATTAAAGATCTAATCTTGCTGTTGAATGAACACGGTAATTGGCGCCACCTACACCTCAAAATCGTCCACCTGCAGATTCTACTCCAAGATCTTCTGTTGTATTCCCGGACTGTATCTAGATTCAGAGTGAGCTAAAATCTACTAGATAGGGTTGTGAAATCTGTGGATAACTTTAAGAGACAAAGAGGGGCTGATTATTAATGACCGCAATTTTCGAAACCCCCCCTTTTATACAGGGAGGGGGCGAAAATTCCTTCTCCAAACCCTACTAGGCTTGGGCCTCTATCTCAAGTTCAATATCCAGTCCACCATCAGTCAATTGGGCTACAACAGGGATCTAGAAGAATATTAAATTGGCCCACTAATTTATTTAATATCCAATATCCAATAAACTTAGGATATAATTAAATAAATTAAGTTTTACTTTTATTCCACTAAAGAAGTAAAACTGACCTACCAATTTAATACATATTTACGAATATGCTTTCTCCTTTAGTCCAGCCATTCCCCGTGTTTAAGATATAATGTTCATTAATTAATTATGTCAGCCTCTGACAACTATAATTAATTAACATCTAAAACGTTGAGTAGTTCCACACAAACTTTACCATGTAAGGAATAAATTCCACCTGCAGGGTTTCAACATGAACTTGTGTTTCCTCAAGAGAACATCATCAACTTGGCGTACGAGGACACGGTGCTCATGCATACTACTCGAGACATCATGTATACATTGTTATTACCCAAGATATCGAATTCGATCTATGAAAAGATCTAACCCATTGATAAATCAAAGTAATAAATAACGCACACATATGCTCGCCAATATCACATGAGTTCAGAACCCGAACTCTATGGATCTTTATTCTCTTAGTAACTGGGTCAGAGACAGAGAATAGTATCCTATCGTGATCCTGTTCAATACACTAATGAGTGTACTAGACTAATCAGTTAGTCAAGATAAACTAACTTATCAGATTATTCTACGGTGTACCGACACTGTGTTCAGGACCATCTAAGCCGTGAGCTCTTTAATACATTACAAGGTTCTAATGATATGATCTTACCGTGTGACCCCCCACACCATATCATCTACAATGTAAGTATATGGAACATTGCATAGAACAATTATAGAACATAATCTAAATGCAAACAGTGACTGCAATAACTTTCATTTTATATCATCATATCATCAGAAAAGTATACAAAGACAAGTCTTCCAGTATACAAACTAACACTAGAAACTTGAGTGATGGATTTTTTATCTGTTGTAAAAGTGTAGAATGGATTTATTCACATCACTTTGATGAATTTTAAATTGTCGGATTGAACTATACAACTCTGGAGTCAACGATGAGAATTATAGCAGGCATTGCAACAAATATGGGGATTGAGTATTAGCAAATTAAATGGGAATGATTAACAAATTAAATGGATATACTTAGCAAACATTTTTTATTTATTGATTCTGATTTGATTTCTATTGATATATTTAGCAAATAAGTAAGTTGTTATTAATTAGCAAGTTAGTAATGTATATTTAACAGATTAACTTGATAGGTTGTGGTTTTATGAATATTTGTTATTTATATCAAATTGAGTTTGTTTATAACATATTTATATTTAGTCTATAGCAAATTTTGAATGTATAATCAGCAAATTGAGAGGCTGGATGATTATATAGGTGAAGAGAAACCATTCAGTCTTGCATTCTAGCAACTTAGTACGATATGATTAGCAAATGTTGCATCTGTGAAATTTTGCTACTGGGGTTCGTGTTTTAGCAAATTGATGTTTTGTTCATAGCAAATTAGTGATATAAGATTAGCAAATTATTATAGCATATTAGCAGATTAGTAAGATACTTTTATGCGTATTGGCTATTAATAGGAAATTGTGTTATTTATATCAAATTTTCACTATATTTATAGCAGATTGCTATTGGTTTATATCAACTTAGTAAAATAGGATTATCAATATTTGCAAATGTGGATGTTCTTTTTAGCAAATTGATAATTTATTTATAGGGATTTGACATGTTGTATATAGCAATTTGACATGTATATATAGAAAATAATTTATTGTTTTGCAGCCATTAGCAAATTGAGAGGGTGGATGATTATAGAGGTGAATAGAAATCGTTTTAGCAGATTAGTTAAGTAATACATAATTAGAAAAAATTAAAGGTTTTGTTTATTGTGTAATCATTTTATTCATTGGTTTGATTTGATTGGATTTGACATTTTTAGCCAATTAGTAAGGTTTGATTAGCAAATTATTAATATATGTTTAACAAATGTTGCTACCGTTAAAATTTACTACAATGATTCGTGTTTTATTAAATTGATTATTTGTTTATAGCAAGTTAGTGATACAAGATTAGCAAATTTGTGATATGTTTTTGTATTGTATAATGGTTTTTTTTAAAACTAATGTTATTTCATAAAAAAACAAATCATATTTTTCACATAAAAAATATTACCGATTTGCTATTAACAAATATATAATGTGCTAATTACAATTAAAAAAGTTGCTAAACGTCGTACACACGCGTTACTAACAGATTCTGTCCATATTCCCTACACCTACAAAGATACATTAATGGATAACGTAATACTTGTATCTTGTATAATCAGACGATAACCGGTATGATAATAATATAAGATGGAGTAAGAACTTGTGAAAAAAAATACGTTCTTATTTTACACACAACAATTCATGCCATTTTATTATTTTTTTCTTAATAACTTGAAAACTTCGACAACCAAATACGAAAAGCATCTATCGTCTATCATAAATATGAAATGCCCATTCTCTGCAAACATCTCACTATCATGCAAAGCACATTGAAACCATTATAAAAAAAGAGACCATCCTATCATCAAAAAAACAAATCATATTTTCACATAAAATATTACCGATATGCTATTAACAAATCTGTAATTTGCTAATTCCGCATAAAAAATTTGCTAAACGTCAGACACTGGCGTCCCTACCAGATTTCACCCATATCTTTACGCATACAAAGATACATTAACGGATAACACAATACATGTATCTTGCATAATCAGACGATAACCGGCGTGATTATAATATACAAATTGAGTAAGAACTTGTGAAAAAAAATGCATTCTTATTTTGCACACAACAATTCATTCCATTTTAACTATTTTTTTTAATAACTTGAAAATTTCCACAACTAAATACGAAAAAAGTATCTATCATCTATAATAAATATGAAATGCCCATTCTCTGTAAACATCTCACTATCATGCAAAGCACATTGAAACCATTTAAAAAAAAAAATTCACATAAAAATATTACCGATTTGCTATTAACAAATCTATAATTTTCTAATTCCGCATACAAAATTTGCTATATGTCAGACATACGCGTCCCTATCAGATTCCACCCATATCCCTACGCATACAAAGATACATTAACATATAACACAATACCTGTATCTTGCATAATCAGACGATAACCGGCGTATTTATAATATACAATGGAGTAAGAACTTGTCAAAAAAATACATTCTTATTTTGCACACAACAGTTCATGCCATTTTAATTATTTTTTTTAAAATAACTTGAAAACTTCCACAACCAAATACGAGAAAGCATCTATCATCTATAATAAATATGGAATGCCCATTCTCTGCAAACATCTCACTATTATGCAAATCACATTGAAACCATTTAAAAAAATCGAATTTTCACATAAAAATATTGCCGATTTGCTATTAATAAATCTATAATTTGCTAATTCAGTATAATAAATTTGCTAAACGTCAGATATACACGTCCCTAACAGATTCCACCAATATCTCTATACCATTAATGGAGAACATAATACATGTATCTTCCATAATCAGACGAAAACTGGAGTGAGACCGATGAAATCCGATAAATATAACTTGTCTATAATCTACAACGACTCCTTCAACCGTAAGAGACCCAAGCAATAAGAATGTTGAACAGGTGTGTGATGAATTAAAATATGAAACACCGATAGATACAACTCTGTAAAAAAACGATCTGTAAAAATTGTCCAAAATTAAAAAAAAAAGTCCAAAATTAAAAAAAAAAAACAGTTCCCATATAATCCCACTATATATGGAATAGATATATTTACTACAGATAATTGATATGCAATACAATGACATATATACCCTTAACTTAATATAATTCTTAAGATATTGCATTTTTTACCCCATTTTTTTGAGATTGATCCGAGCCTTAGAAAATCATTGATCCAACGCTCCATATTAGTTCCCAGTTTCTAGTTCCTACACAGGGCATTGGTTCTCATTTGATCTCTATACTATATATATATATATCCTTGTGCTGATGAAGACTGTATATGTTTTTGTGCTAACAAAGCTTGAATTGAGTTTCATACATACACATATTTTTATGCCGATCAAGATTTATTTGTATTAGCTAAATAATTTTTTTTAGCAATAATTTTTTCTAGCAATAATGTATCAACAAATAAACAAATGTACTTCAATCATACTTCGTTTGCACAAATACATACCTACATCAGCAATACAATAAAGCTTCGTCAGCACATACAAACAAAGTAAAATAAAGCTTATACATGATTATAGAATCAGAATCATTTATTTACATCTTATATGCATTGAGGTATTTCTCATTAAAAATAACCATAAAAGACTATTAAATTTTTATTCTATCTTTAAAAATGAAACGATTTGTTCATCATTATCAAAAATTAAAAAAATCCAATTGAAAATATAGAACTTGCACAATTCAACATTTTCACATAACCATAAACCAGTCATTCACCTAAGGCTTATGTTATTAATAAAACTAGTGATTTGAACATCTTCATTATCACCAGATTGGTACCTACAAATAATAAATAAAATATAAATAAGATTGGGTCCCAGATTTAAAATAAATAAATAAAATTGAATATGCATAAAACTGAATCAGCATAAACAGATACCTCCATTAGCATCACATGCTTTATAGATCAGCATTAGTCATTCACTTTACCACAATTCCTAGAATTATGTCTACATTTTTTATTGCACTTACATGTTCTTAAAGGTTTTTATTTTTCCCAAATGGCCTTCTCAACTCTTGGTATCAATCGGCTACCACTCCCTTTAGTTTTCACAATATCCGGCTGCAACACATCTACTTGTGTAGGGCGAGAAGAACCGTAAAAATTATAAAACATGTTACTCTTCTCAGACTGAATTCCTTCTTCAGAACTATCATGTTTTAAATATTCTTTAAAATCCCGAACACACCGTAATAAAGCAGAGAGCTTTTCATCATCACCGTCAGCAACACCAATACATGCATAAAACTGAGAAATGTATGTGTTAATCTTCATTTTATTCTCATCAACTTCAGCACAACTAATTACCAAATCTGTCAAACATTCGTTCACAGAATCAAAACATGACCTTGTCCACCGATGAACAACATATTTATCAAGAATTCTATCTACATTCAAATAATTCAATAATATGTATATATGACAGCACAACAATTCTTCCCGAACAAATTTTGCACAACTGCATACAACTGTGTCCTCAACATTATCATATACAACCTGAAAAATCCCTTCTCTATCATTAACATCATAAAACAGTTGAGGTTCATTCTCAGTTATACTCATAATGCGATATTTAAAACAAGCCGAATAAATTTCCTTCTGAACCTTAACAAAAATATTTGTAGTGTATACAGCCACAACATGTTTCTCAAATAAAATCGGAGTCTGCAATGAAGGAATTGTTGATTTATCAACACTATTCATCTCAGCATATGCATGCCTCTGAGCATCAATTGCACTATCATACTTCATAAAAAATTCAACAAGATTGTAGTTGGAATTTACAAATGAGCCGTAAAAGTTGTTGGTACTTTCAGAAATTGATGTAGTCCTGCACAACCCACTAAATGAATGATTCCTAAAATAAGCAAGAATCCAATTATATCGAAGATCATACATCAACTTGAACCAAGCTATATCAGACAACACATACTCAGACATGATTTCTTGCCATTTTTACTCAAACACAGCATGCTTTATAACATCAGACCAAACAATCTTGTTTACATTTTCCCTCAATGATTTATCCTTCTTCAAATGAGGAGGGACCCTTTCTGAAAATTTCAACATGATATGCCATATGCATAACCGATGTCTCATGTTAGGAAATACATGTTTCACCGTATTCTTCAATGCAAAGTCCTGATCAGTTATTACCATACTAGGAGACTGACCCATACAATCCTTAAACTTTTCTAAAACCCAACAATATGACTCTGTAATCTCACTTGACAGCAAAGCAGCAGCAAAAGTAACACACTTCTCATGATTATCCTTCCCAGTAAAAGGGATAAACACCATCTTATACCTATTTAAAGAATACAAACACAACATTAAAAATGAAAGAAAAAATTCAACTAGCTAGCATGAAAATGAAACTGTGTCAGCATGAACATGACTACTATTTAGCATTATTGAACCACTTCATTAGCATTATTGAACCACTTAATCAGCATTCAGAAACAAAACTACTATTTAGCATTGTTAAACCACTTCATTAGCATTATTGAATCATATAATTAGCATTCAGAGACAAAACTAAATCTATACATAATTATATATGTCATTTATACTTAAGAAAAAAAAATAATACAAATCTGTTTGTCTTATATGTAGCATCAAAGGACACTGAATCACCAAATGCAGCAAAATTCCTCCTACAAATTGGATCTGCCCAAAAAATATGCATCAACTGATCTTTCGCATCAACTAAATACTCAAAATAAAATGCAGAGCACAACTCTCTCCTCTTAAAAAGATTATCAATCATCATTTGAGCATCTGCACCAACAATGTAAGCCTTCAGATCACGTGTAAATTTCTTAACATCATTCTTTGTACATCCTATATTAGAATGCCCACCAACTACTTGATTATATAGTTTATAAGAACCCACTAGGCCGATATTTGCTCGAACACAGTCCAAAATAAATTTCTGATATACATGTTCTATATTTCTATTCACCTTCAAAAACCCCTTATGTTTATCAGAGACTAAAGGATGTGAGTGACGTTCTTTAAAAAAGTGAAATATGCATATCCGTCCAGACCACTAAACTTAAGAACTACACGTGCCCTGCATCGCACCCTCCTAGAAACTCTACGGCTCTTATCTATAACACCATCAACAGTAGCATCAAAATCCACAGTTGCATTCTTTTCATCCGTACGATTGCAAAGAATATACATCCAAGTAATCATACCATCTTTAGATTTTCTAACAGTAGAAAATCGAATATCAAATCCACAACGAGCCACATAAACCCTATAGAACTCTATACCATCCAACATATTCTTGAACATCATTCCAACAACTGGCTTCATAGAAGAATCACACCCAGGTACGTAGTATTACGTAAAACTAGGAGATATAACTATACTAGTATCTAAACAATCGTCAACTGAATCTGAGTCTGCCACTTAATAATAGAATATAGAAAAATATATAGTTAGCATGTAATGTATTCTTGATCAGCATATACTTAATTACTCATTATCTTCTATTGCATCAAACTCTAGCACTTAACAATGGAAAACATAAAATTGCATCGTTAGCACATAAATCATTCTCAATCAGCATATTTACAGTATTTATCATGCTAATAGCATCCACCTAATATACAAAATTCTAAAAAACACAAAACTAATAAACACAAAACAAACAATTAGCAACCACCAAATCGGAGATCATACTACATCGATAAACATAGAAATAAAAAAATCAAACATATCAAAATCGAAATAAAAAACTTAAAATTGATGATAAATACATAATGATTCATACATACAACTCGTATAATTAAAAAAACAACAAAACAAAACCTCACGCAACATCAAAGACATCGATAACCAGGAAAACACAAAGATCATCGCTTAGCTCTAATCAAATAAAAAATTGATGAGCATATAAAACTATCAATCTGACAATAAAATTAGACAAAACATGTCTGGCGAATCCATCAAATCCATCACGACAACCAAAAAAGATAGCAATGATCGATCGGAAGTAAATGAAGAAATTGTAGAAGAAGAGCTCGTGAAATCCGTGTGAGATATGACAATCAACGATAAGTTTGGAAATAATATCTCGACTGATATCAAATAAGACAATTACTAAATTACAGAAAAGCCCCTGGTGGCTGAAAACTTCAGTAGAATCACCAAAATGCTACTGAGATTTTGCTTAAATCTGGACCCTAGATTTTATCAGGATGTGTGGTGTAAGATGGAGTCTCATTTCTCACACCAGGAAAGTGGTCTCATTTGATCCATATCCTATATATGTATGTATGTATGTATGTATGTATGTATGTATGTATGTATGTCCCATAAAACACATGAAATGTCATAAAATATTAGTATTTATAAACCAAGTCTATCAAATAAAAATAATAATGTTCATGATGAAGATGAACGGGGGCCCCTAAACTACGCCCGCATCTCCTCGAACAGTATCGACATAAATGGCGCTCATGTCCACCTCTGGCGCCTCATCTTTAACATCGGAGTAAGTGGAAAGTAGTACATCTTTTTGTGTGCAACTGTGGTCTTCTGTCATTTTTAGGAACGACGACTTGTTTCCTTGAAATGTGGGTGACCACAAAATTTGCATTTTGAAAATTCACTATCACCACCCCAATAAATCATGCAGTTGTTGACGCAGCAATCAATTTTCTCTACATGTAACCCCATACCACATAGTAATTTCTTTGTTGTGTGGAAATTATTAGTGACCAAATTATTTTCAGGAACAATCTCATTCATTACTTAGGTTATCTGATTAAAACACTTCTCTGACATATTGTTCTCAGATTTTAAGTTCATCAAGCGAGCAACGAGTGACAATTGAGAATGATTTTGACAACCCGGCCACAATTCTTTATCTGCGACCCTCAACATATCATAAAATTATCGTGCTTCAGGATTTGGGGCCTCCTCAGTATGGTCATCGATATTCATATTGATTTGCGAACCGTAGCATCCATTACCATGTTTTGATACGTATTCAGTCTATCTTGACTACCCAAATTATGTTCGGTAACTGGAGGCACTTGTTTTTCTCCTTGATACGTCCATATATGATAATTGAAACCAAAGCCATTCTTTGCTACGTGTAGTCGAACAGTAGATGGCATTTGAAATGGCACGTTCTTACACTTACGACAGGGACACTTAATCTTATCTATACTCATGAACGACGGTTGATTGCAAGAAACTCAATGAAAGATTCAAGTCCATTCAGAAAAGACTGGACTTAAACCACCATCATCAAGATATCGACGGTACATCCATTAACGATCTAGATTCATTGTAGAAGGCCAGTTTTGTAAAATATTTGATCGTTAAAAACTCATTGATTATCGTTCAATTAAATATACAAAAATAAAATAGCTAATTTTTCAAAATTTCGACAACACCTATGTGAATTTCCTAGTCCCAAGTTCTCTACCCTACCATAATTGATCTATGTTTTTCTAATCGATTCATCACAACAAAATCAACAAATACCAACAATTCAATAATTAACATATATAAATATAGATGTTATAATCCATCAATTAAATAAAAAATAAAATGGTTAATTTTTCAAAATTTCAGCAGCGCCTATGTGAATTTCCTAGTCCCAAGTTCTCGACTCTACGCTAATTGATCTATGTTCTTCTAATCGAATCATAACAACAAAACCAACAAATACCAACAATTCAATAATTAACATATATAAATATAAATGCTATAATCCATCAATTAAATAAAAAATTAAAATAGTTAATTTTTCAAAATTTGAGCAGCACCTATGTGAATTTCATAGTCTCAAGTTCTCGACTCTATGCTAATTGATCTATGTTCTTCTAATCGAATCATAACAACAAAACCAACAAATACCAACAATTCAATAATTAACATATATAAATATAAATGCTATAATCCATCAATTAAATAAAAAATTAAAATAGTTAATTTTTCAAAATTTCAGTAGCACCTATGTGAATTTCCTAGTCCCAAGTTCTCGACTCTACGCTAATTGATCTATGTTCTTCTAATAGAATCATAACAACAAAACCAACAAATACTAACCATTCAATAATTAACATATATAAATATAAATGCTATAATCCATCAATTAAATAAAAAATTAAAATAGTTAATTTTTTGAAATTTCAGCAGCACGTATGTGAATTTTCTTATCCCAAGTTCTTGACTCTACGCTAATTGATCTTCTAATCGATTCATAGCAACAAAACTAAAAAATACCAACAATTCAATAATTAACATATATAAATATAAAATCTATAATCCGTCAATTAAATAAAAAATTAAAATAGTTAATTTTTCAAAATTTCAGCAGCACCTATGTGAATTTCCTAGTCTCAAGTTCTTGACTCTACGCTAATTGATCTATGTTCTTCTAATCGATTCATAACAACAAAATCAACAAATACCAACAATTCAATAAAGAGGGATTCAGGGGCCCTCATTCCATGCAAAATAAACAAGTAATAATGAGTGATCCAGGGGCCCTCATCCCATACATAGCATAATTTTTATATAATTAACATACTTAGCATGATTATTGCATAAATAGCATATTTAGCCTAAATTGTCCAAATAAATATTTACCTAATCGGTATTGTAGCGCCGCGAACCCAAAGGTCCGATGAGCTAACGGAAACACACACGAGAGAAAAAAATCACAATAAAATTTTCACAAACTAATATAAAACATTTTCTCGAATTATAAACATTCGGACATCACTTCATTTGGAATCATAATAAATTCCACGCTCATAGGTGTTTACCATTCAACAATCAATCACACAAGATAAGACTTTTCAACCAACCTATTGCTTCCAAATCACATCTTTCGAACCACCAATTAAAATATGTTCAATCTTGATTAGTCAAAAATACAATATTCAACATTCAATTTATGCCAGCAAGGCCATGATGATCAGACGCGTCCATAAAATATTTAAATAATTCATAAACATACAGCGAAAATCATATATAATCATATTTGTTGACCACGACTAAACAAAGTCAATATTTCAAAAATTAAAATATGGTTAACCATACAAGATCCCTATTTGTCCACGTCCGCCACTTGCCGTCATCAATTACCTGAAAATATTTTTAAATAGTGGGGCTGAGTGCCAGAAAACACTCCGTGGGAATACTCATACATTTATCCAATAATTTACAATAAGAATATCCATAAATCCATATTTGACATGTCGTAAATCATACGCTCAATAGACATAGTGGAGACCGACCCTAATGTGATCACATATAAACTATAACATATTCATAACATGAACATATTCATAAGTGATTGCACCAGACTACCATATTCGGAATTCCTCATATGAGTCATGTCAATCCATATTGAGTAACATAAGCATAAATCATTTTTCATAGCGGACGAAAGTTTAAATAGATTTTCAAAAGCATTTGGGTAAGTAAACCCACCTTATAGCTAGATTAGCTGTAGCTTTATCCACGACTTCTCGTCCTAAGCCAACTGTCGCGGATTAGAACCTTATGCTTAAATATAGGAATAACCTTAATCATCATCCTAAACGAGTCTCGGGTTAGGACCTATGCATAAGAACTATGTCTTAATAACATATTAATCTTCTAAACATATACCATAACGTAAATAAGAATCTAGGGAAGGAGTCCCTAAAGTAAGAGCATACCCTGACGTCGTCTAAAAGTCGAATGGAATCCTAGCTTAAAATATATCGGAGTCCTTGATTGTACAAATAGATGCCTTAAATTCATAGAAAAATTATAAAACTTAATTTAACATTTAAAGGATCATAGAATATTATATAGAAATATTGATTTATTATATCATACACTTAATCTTGAATTTAATCTAAATTAAGCAAAATAGACCAAATAAAGATAAAGTAAAAGTATAATATGATTATGTAATTAAGAGGGCTTGAACACTTGATCAAAAAGATATAAGTGAAATAATAAGCACTTAACCACTAGGATAGAAAAGTTTGTACAACATTAATTAAGCTCATTTAATTAAATACCCTTATAAATATTTGAGTAAAAAGAGAATTATAAAATGCATCAAAGTGGTTTGAACCTTGGACCGCTAGTATAGAAACTGGACTCTCATCATTATACTAAACAATATTTTCGAAAATTGATTAGTGGTTTTAATTAAATAAAGTTCATAAACTGGACTCTCACCATTATACTAAACAATATTTTCGAAAATTGATTAGTGGTTTTAATTAAATAAAGTTCATAAATTGGACTCTCACCATTATACTAAACAATATTTTCAAAAATTGATTAGTGGTTTTAATTAAATAAAGTTCATAATTATCTTGGGAAAAAAAAGTGCATTCTAAAGGTTTTGAACCTTTGACATGTAGAATATAACCACTGGGCAAAAGGCCATTTTCGAAAATCAATACAGATTTTTGTTTTATATATGGTGCATAATCATATTGGAATAAAATCCATAAATAAAATGTTCAAAAGAGGTTTTGAACCTTAGATCTCTCAAACAATAACCTGGACTCCACCCCATTTAACTAAATGCTATTTTCAAAATTTATTAGATGTAATTAATTATATAAGGTTCAAAATTATCTTAGATAAAAATAAGTTAAAAACTGTAATTAAGTGTTTTTGAACCATTAACCTCTTATTAATAAATCTGAAACATATCCATTAGGCTAAGTACTATTTTCAAAATTATCAATATGATTTTATTTAAATAAAGCATAATCTTGAAATGAAATAAAATGGATCTTAAAATGAATAAATAAAATATGTTTATAAAGGGATTTGAACCCTAGATCATTCAACAATTAAATTGGAACACAAACCATTACACTAAATATCATTTTCGAAATTAATAACAAGCTTTTAATTAAATAAAGTCATAAATACATCAATCAATTAATTAAAACATTAAATTTCCCAAGGAAAATTGAACTATAGATCTCCCAACATTAATTTGTGTACCTCAACCATTTGGCCAATGCTAATTTTCGAAAAATAAAGCATGCTTTTAATTAAATAAGGTTGTATAACATTAAAAATGGGTCTTAAAAATGCATTTCACAAGATTCGAATATTAGACCTATCATTATTAAATATTGACTCCAATCATTAAACAAGATATGATTTTTGAAAATTACAACATGTTTTAAATTTAATAACTTAGAAAATACATGAATTAATTAAAATAATAAACTACTCCAAGTATATTTGAACATTAGACATTTGCATATAAAACTAAATGATTATCCATTAGGCTAGATATTTATATTAAATTATCAATCAAAATTTTTAATTAATAATTCTAGAATATATATATATATATATATATATATATATATATTGAAAGAAGATAAAAAAAAGAACAGAAAAAAAAATTTAAACCACATAAACTCATCCAAAATGTTGATCTGCACAAATCCACACACATGCACAACCTTCTACTAAGACTAATTTATAACATAGCCAAAACAGCCCATAAAATATAAAATAAATAGTTTAGAACTCCATAAATTGAAAAGAAGAGATAGGGGTAATTTTCTCAAATGCTAGAGATTTCCCTATTTTTAGATCTGAAAATCGGAGGCCTTATCATAGATAAATTATAAAAATAGTTAAATAATCGAGTAGAGGAGGAAGAGGGCATTTGGAAAATATAATTGCATGTGAAAAAATATCGCCGGAAAATTTTTCGGCGTGGCTGAGTGGCGACGGCGGCTTGGTGAGGGGGTGAAGGGGAGGCGAGAGGGGTTAGGGGAAGAGAAAGGGGGCTGCTCCTAATTTATTCTTCAACAAATGACCTAAATTGGAGATGAGGGGGTATTTATACCACTTCCTAAATAAACACTAATAGAATTTAAATTAGAGAAAAAAAATCATATCTTGGTTAATTGAATTCATATACTAACAAGGCCAAGTTCTATAGATTTGTATCGTCGAGCACTATCTATTAATGTATTCGTTCATCTTGATTGGATCATAATTGAGCCGTGAATAATTGAAAACATATTTGGGCTAGAAAGCCCAATATTTGGGCCTTTTAATAAAATGGACTCAACTTAAATATTTAGGCTTAAAAAATTCATTAGGCCTCTATAATTGGATTTTGGGTGTTACAAATTTTCCTCCCCTTAAAAGAATTTTATCTTGAAATTCATGCATTTGTTATCGGTAAGTTTGCGTATCGTCTCATGATCTCTTATTCGCCTTTCCATATAATATCAACATTTCTGTGTCGACTCCACAAGCCCTTACCATCATTGCTTCTTCATTTCGAGATTTAAAAAAAAATCTTGCTATCAAGGATTGCCTTTGATGCTTTTTGATGAGTGATCTGGATCCAGCTTTACTCCGTCTCTATGGATGGTATGGATTGGGTCAAACTCCTCTTCTCGGAGTATTGAAATGTGAATATGTGATTGTTACTAACTTTACTAGTGAGGGAAAAACTTAGGTTGTCTCATTATGCGATTCGAGGATTTCATATGCACCATTGGATTGTTACTAAGTATCGAAACGTGTCTTTCATCAAAATATTCCTTGTAGAAGACAACTTGAGCAATTGTTTTCTTCAACTTTGAACCATAAGATCGTACGACGCTTGCAAGCATAGCTTTGTTTCTATCTTGACATCTTTGATTCTTCTCATACTCAATCGAAGACTACTATCGCAGTTGGTTCTAATTTGACCATACGATGTTTTTTTCACTTGTTTAATCCTTGCAAAGAGGATATCTAAAATTAAAACGATACATGTCTTATGTGATATCATTTCAATCGCTCCTTGGTAGCTATTTCTAAAACGTAATTCTATCGTTAGTAAACATTCCTTCTAGTCTTCACCTCGACCCATAATGTAGTTTTTAACATATACTTACACGTGCGTACTATCATTTCTGATTAATCGTGCGAGGGTGAAAAATCATACTAAGATTGATTCCTTATCCATAACATCTCGTAACTTTCTTCTTGAACCTACGTGGGACCCGTAGCAGGGTATATTGCTATCAATAATATGAATCTATAATAATCTTACAATCTTTTCAATATGTGCCTCGTAAATGTGTGCTAACTCATTCCGTTTATCCATAATTATTCATACTGCATGATCTACACAGATCACCTTGGGTAATCCAATAATAAAGCTCATCAAAATGTGTTCTTATTTTAACTTCAGAATTTATGAAGTCTTCTAAGCATCTTATGGTTGAGCCTTTATGATTCGACTTCGTAAACTAGCTCTCATATTTCTCATCATTCTTACTTTCATTTTGCTTGGTGCTACTACCACTTCGATCTTCAATCCCATAATATCCTTGAGCAGTTATCCTTATTAGGTTATTATGCAATTAGACATTTCTTGGGTCTTTCGACTTTAAGCACTTGCTATAATATCCATCTTTGCTACGTGGAATATGATGACGTGATCATAATCCTCACTAACTCTAATCGTTCTCATGCATCATGTAGAACTCATTCGAATAAAAATATTTAAACTATTCGATTAGTGTTGATCTTGCACATATTGTCATGGAGATTGAGCATCTGAATTCTTAATGTGTAAACTATGACATCAAACTCTTCATCAGATTTTAGATAATCTCATGTGATCTCGATCTTAATGTGTAAACTATGACATCAAACTCTTCATCAGATTTTAGATAATCTCATGTGATCTCGATTGTCGAGATGTAGATGCAATCACTTAACACTTTCACCAGTACAAACACGTATCATAATCCTATTTTAAAACATTACTGTAGATGACAATTCCTTTATATCCTTCCAATATAGTTCACATTTAGGTAGTGACTAACCTCTTCTTGAGCTCTTAAATAATCTCTTCACACACCTTTATCTAGTGAAGCCTTTACTGATCCTTAACAGCAAAATCATGGTTACTAAAATTTTGGAGAATCCTTCAATGAGTTCTATGTATAACACGTATAACCTTAAAATATTAATCATCTCATTCACGTTGGTTAATTATTCCTCATCACCAAATTCCTTTTCTATCATAGATGAATCCATCTTGATCCATTAAGTTATTACTATATGACCTTGAAATCTAACTTCATTAAGGTACTCACTTGTCAACTTTATCTTCCTTCATAAAGTTTCCAACATTATCTTTAGATGTGTCTTAAGTTGGTTATTGTTTCTAACATCATCTATAGCATCATCAATAATTACAAGTACCAAATCGCTCTACACGGGTTAAACTATTGGTCCATAAAGTCCATGAATACTATGGGAGCATTTCTAAAATTGAAATACATAACTACGAACTCATAATGATCATAATGAGTCTAAAAAATGAATCTTGTACGTATCTTCCTTAGGAATATAACTGCTAGCATCTGGATCTCAAGATAATCTTGAATAAAACACTTACCTCTTTCAATTAGTCGTGTAGATCGCCAATCCTAGATAGCCGATATTTGTCTTTACTTGTCAATATGCTCAACTCTTGTTCACCAATAACATTCGAAACTATATAGTTGTTTTTGTAACATACAATATCGATGCAGTTTTGGTAATATACTTGACCTTATAAATCTTTGGTCTAGAAATTCGTATAGTCATACTTCTATTCTTGTGATCACTTTGACGTCACAATTTATAGTGCCTTTGACATGAACGTGATTGTCGGTGTAAGAACTATAGTGTAATCAATTCTTTAATTTGGGAGACAATCTGGAGAAATCTTCAAAATTATATCCTTAGGGGGTGTATTCAATCCGGATTTTATTAGATTTTAAAACATTTTAAAAAGTCCATGAATTTTTATGGATTTATAAAATCCGTAGAATCCACATGGAGTCTCCCAACTCCACATGGAGTCTCCGTGACTTTAGGTATGGATTTCGGACCCATTTCGGATGATTTTATTAGATTTGAAATCCTTTTTTCCAGCGCTCGCTGGAACATAGTGACTGTTGTATGTGTAAAGCAGCCCCCACTGGAAACCAACGGGGGACAAAATTGAACCCAGCGACCGTTGGGAATGAGTGTCCGTGGGTCCCAGCGACCGCTAGACTCCAACGGCCACTGGGAATGCCATGATTCTGTAGTGGCCCGAACCTTTTTGTGTATAATTAATTGCAATTATAGACTATGGGAGTTGCGTCATTTTGAAATCCTATAATTCGGCGGTTTAACCGAACTTGCGACGTGTCGTATCGATGAGATTTGAAATATATTTAATATGAGTATTAATCTATTTATCGATTTGTGTCACTTGGCGTATTTAAAATATTTGAGAAAATATGTTTAATCTATGGTTTTAAAATCAATAAATTATTTCATCCGTTTCGATCCAATTTGGGATTTTTCCGGAGACGGAAAATATCACGGTAACCGAATAGCGGGTAATTAAAACCTGATATGTGTCATCTCGTCACCCAAAAAGGAGAGCGATGCCCTCCACGTCTTTCACCATACCCTATCTACCAACTCTATAGCTTTCTTTTTCTTTTCATTTTCTGCTAAAAAAACAAATATTTCGAGAGAGGGAGAGAGATCAAAACACGGCTGCCTTTTCTCTATTCTTCGTTTCTTTCTTCTTCTTCTTCTTCTTCTTCTTCTTCTTCTTCTTCTTCTTCTTCTTCTTCTTCTTCTTCTTCTTCTTCTTGTGGAATGTCTTAGAGAGAGAGAGCAACCCTCATTTCATCATCTTCCCCATTTCATCTTCTTCCAGCAGCAGCAGCTTCTCCATTCTTCATCATCTTCCATTCACTTCTTTTTACACAAAGTATCGAGAAGGCCGAGAAGTTGCAGCCAAAGGCAAGCTTGTTCCCAGCTATGTGCATCGCCATTTTCACCTCTTTTCAAGCTTTTCTGAGTCATTTTCGAAAGGTATTTTTGAAACCGTGTTGTGTGTTTTATTTACAGTCCAAAGCATGATACTCGAAGTTTTGGAGATGTGTTTTTATGATTTGAAAGATTTTGTATCGAGTTCATGGATATTGTGAAGTTATGTATTGAGTTTCATGGCGGTCTATTATGTTCTCGGCCTCAGTTCCGCACGAGTGCGGGGAAAAGTGCGAGTGCACGAACACGATGCATAGGTAGCTCGCCTGCGTACTGTGTGTTCGGCAGATTCGCCACCCTTCAGTAAAATGGGCATAACTCTCTCATTAGATGTCGTATTGAGTCACCGTAAATTTTGCCGGAAACTAGACTTAAATGGATTTCCAATAATATATGTCTCAGTCCGTAATTCATCCTGAGTAAATTTTGATAAATCATCAAATCAGTTGTTGTGTAGATTGCTCAACAAATTCTCAGTTTTCAAATCGCCCTTGTTCGAAATTAGTTTTAAAAGCATATTTTAACTCCTTGGATGATGCTAAGGAGTGTCCTTATCAGTTAATAGCTAGAGTTGAGAGGAACCTTGGGCTAAGATCGGTTCTAATGATGGATTTAAATTGTGTCGTTTATAATCGCACGCCGAGTGTTCGATTTATGCTCGAATGAGATAAATGTGTTTTAAAAGGGTCCTTTTGTTTTAATAAACTCCCATAGGTCTATGATGTTATTGACTCTCATTTATGTGAATTAGTATTGTTGAGATCTGAGTCATTTTTGGTTGTCGAGGTAAGCAATTGCTAAGCTATTAAGATTTAGCTTGGGTCGATTTAACCGATGAGCATGTTAAACTATATAATTGTGAGAGTCCTGACCTCGTGGAGGTTCTACGATGAATTTTGTTGTTTGTAGATCATTTTCCGTAAGACAAAATCGTTGTGGTGTTGCTCGATTCCGTAGAAACTGAAAAACTTCGACTATTATAGTCAAAAGGTGGGCGTATACTATCTTTCTCAAAATGCTATGTTTGAGTTATTAAGCTCATTTTGAAACAAATATGCATATATGATTATCTGTGTAAAATGATTCGTTATGCTTGTTGTGGTTGTCGGAGTCTCATATACCAGCGCTGTGTCAATGTGAGTAGCTACAGTCTTGCTTGGTTTGAGTCGCACCCAATCCCTTGCTGTTCTCAGCTAAAAGAACTTTTAATTACTTTGAGGGTTTACTCGGTAATTGTGCATGATGATGCAGTGGTGGTTGCGATTGTCGTACTTAGCTCGCTTCAGGGTTTACTGGTGAGTGGGTCCATTTCAAGGTTTACTGATGGATCAAGGTTCACTTCAGGGTTTACTGGTGAACACATTCATTTAAAACGTTTTGATGAACTTAAATGCATTTTCCCTTTACAAAACCTTCTAAGATTCATCTGCATACTCATAGATAATTATTTTATCAAATGGTTTTGATAACTCGCTTTTTCTCAGAAAACCCACCGAGTACGTTAGTACTCAGCCCAAATATTTTCTCAAATATTTTTATGAAAATGAGCTGGAGCGTGGAGATGATGAGCTGTGAAGGGGCTTATATGTTTATTTTTGTAGCTAACCTATTGTCTTGGATCTTCTTAATCTCTGATCATCGTATTATTTCTTTTGATATTTCATAGCTTCCGCAAGATCAAAAACTCATGTTTTGAATATATATATATATAACTCTGAATATATAACTCTCACGCAATAGCAAAGGTACGCATGTTTTTATGCGTTTGGAATATCAAATAATTGACAATTATGAGATGCGTTGTTTATTTGGATATTATGAAACGATTTATCATTATTTGGATACCATTGTGAGTTATGCTATTATATACTGGCGGTTTAGCCGTATATATGTTTGAAAATGGCAGTTTAGCCATAAATGTGATTATATACTGGCGGTTTAGCCGTATATATGTTTGATAATGGCGATTTAGCCATAAATGTGATTATATACTAGCAGTTTAGCCGTATATATGTTTGGATTTCTCTAATGTGATGACAAGGTAAAGATATCTTGTGCACTATACCAGCTAGTAGACGATGCTGACTTCTGGTGGGAGTCAGTGAGACAAATGATTCCCGATGACGAGTGGGAGATATTTACTTGGGAAGATTTCAAGTCCATTCTGTACCAGAAATATATTCCAGCTCACTATCAGCACCAGAAGGTGAACGAGTTTTGGAATCTAAAACAAGGTAGTGGCTCTGTGGCCGACTACAACCTGAAATTCAACAGACTGTCGAGGTATGCGCCTCAAACAGTAGATACTGAAGAAAAATGAATTGAAAAGTTCCGTATGGGACTGAGGCCTGAGATCGGGACTGGTCTAGTCAGGAAGGACGGAGCTAATTATGGCCAGTTTTTGAGCTGGGCACTGAGCATTGAGGCGATGCAAGGAACCTCGAAGAGGTCAGCGTCTCATCCGCTTATGGCTGACCCCTAGGGAAAGTGAAAATGGGAAAGTCCTCAGCATGGGCACCAGAAAAAGAGTTTCCAGCCCAAATATCAGGGTGGAGGAGGTTATGGACAAAGGTCGGCTGGCCAAGGAAATGCGGCAGCGGGGCCTCAGGGCTACCAAGGTTATGCACCACAGTGTGCCACCTGCCATAAACACCATTTTGGAAAGTGTCTTACATGCTACCGTTGTGGCCAACCAGGTCACTTTGCTAATCAGTGTCAGCAGAAGTCGGAAGTGCCAGACCAGAGACAACAGGGACCACAGGGAGGAGGTGGTTGAGGTAATGGCAACAACCGAGGCATCCAGAGTCCTCAACAAAATAAGAACCAGAATCAAAGGGAACCTCAACAGGCCCGAGCATATGCGCTGAATCAGCAGGAGGCTGCTGGGAATCCTGAAAACTTGACAGGTATGATCAGTATGTGTGATGTACCTGTGCTTGCCTTGTTTGATACTGGAGCTTCACATCTATTCATCTCTAAAAGTGTCTGTAAGCATATGAATCTTGAACCTGAGTTAGTAAAAGAACCTTTAGTCATAAGCATTCCTTCATGGCGAACGCTTTTGTCTGATTGCATGTGCCAGAACCTAGATGTGCTCATAGGTGAAAAGAGTTTCACAGTCAGTCTCTATATACTTGAGATGCAAGACTTCAAAATTATTTTTGGTATGGACTAGCTGACCAAAGAATGTGCCACGATTCGATGCCAAGAAATAGAGATTATACTCCAAAATCGGGTGGGGCCGAGACAAAGTTTTATGGAACAAGAATGGAAAGCACGATCCTCGTCATATCAATGCTAAAAGTGATGAAGATGATTCGAAAGGGTGAGTGTCGAGCATTCTTATGCACTTATCGAGAAAGAAAAAAAAGAACCCAAAGAAGATCGTTAAGAAGATAGACCTAGTGTTTGATAGATTGAGAGTTTCAGTATGATAGGAAGTTTTGATAAGTCTATTTATTCATTCTCTTGTCAATAGAATTAATTTATTCATTCTCATTCTGAATCGGTTTATTCATTTCTCTTGTCAATTGAATCAATCCCCCTTCAATAGCTTTATATGGTTTGAAATTCTTCAATTATATCGTTTGAAAATTTTCAATTAATCCTCTTGGATAATTTGTAATCTCGCTAGATGATACTCTTTGATCATCAAAAATTAGTAATAGCACTTCTTTGTTAGGCTATGCTGATATCTTTCTAAAAATATTTCAGCACGATTCTTAGATTGATAACCGTTGATTTTCTTCCATACCTTTGTGATGTGCAAAAACCCTTCGAGTTATCAGTCCTCTGAAAAGGTAATATTTTTAGCATATATAAGTAAGTGTTATATATTTTATACCCTTTGATCTTGTTAAAAATTATTGATCAAACAAAGTCCTTACTCAGAGGCATTTGTTCCCTTTAATCCCGCTCGTAGAACTCGAGTGTGGATCTTGGAATAGAACAAAGAGTATATAGCTGTATTTCTTTTAGTCATCATTGAAAGAATGAGTAGTGGTATTTCTTAGGACACGCAGTTCTAAAGTAATTTCTCGGCTTGTTGTGTTTAAAGGCGATCTAAAGAATATCAACAAGTAAGTTCCGAGCATACAGTCAAAGTCTAGACGTGCGATCATTATGTTTGCAAGTGATGGTGATCACCAGCAGGAGCCATGAAATCAGAATACCACTCTGAGGAAAAGAGACGACTGCGACAAGAGCTTAAGATTGAGATGCATCACGAAGTACGCCTCAGGAAGATGAGAAAGTCGAAAGAAGTTGAAGATAAAGATAAAGTGAGCTTCGAACCTGTTAGAACATGCGAGCAAGAATCATTGAAGCACAGCCAAAAGATGTTAAGTTGGAGAAAATCCGATAGAAAATCAAGAATGGCGAACCAATGGAGTTCAAGGAAGCCGATGACGGAACGTTGATGTTTTGTGATCGATTGTGTGTTCCAAATGTTAACGAATTGAAGTAGGAGATTATGAGGGAAGCTCATAATACTCCGTATGTTGCCTATCCCGGGAGTACAAAAATGTATAAAGATCTGAAGCAAAGTTTTTGGTGGAGCAACATAAAATGAGAAAGTAGAAAGATGCTTGACGCGCCAACAAGTGAAAGTTGTTCATCAACGACCTTCGGGTCTGTTGCAACCTTTAGAGATCCCTGAATGGAAATAAGAGCATATAACGATGGATTTCGTAGTTTGTTTACCTAGGTCAGTAAAAGGGAACACGGTAGTCTGGGTTGTCGTGGATCGACTGA
Organism: Perilla frutescens; assembly: GCA_026008535.1. Lineage (NCBI taxonomy): Eukaryota > Viridiplantae > Streptophyta > Magnoliopsida > Lamiales > Lamiaceae > Perilla > Perilla frutescens. The sequence continues at coordinate 41,845,535 of BRKX01000012.1, forward strand.
CAAAGTCAGCGCATTTTATTCCAATAAAGTCCACGACAGATTTGAGAAGGTTGGCTCAAATCTATATGAGAGATATTGTTAGATTGCACGGGATTTCAATTTCTATCACATCGGATCGTGATATTTGATTCACATCGAGATTTTGGAAAAGCTTTCAAGAGGCGATGTGCACGAGACTAAATTTCAGCACATCATTTCATCCTTAGACCGATGGCCAATCAGAAAGAACAATTCAAATTCTAGAAGACATGCTTCGATAAGTTGTGCTTGATGGAAACACGAGTTGGGAGGACATGTTTCCATTGGTAGAGTTCACGTATAACAATAGTTATCAATCCACCATCAAAATGGCGCCATACGAGGCTTTGTATGGTCATAAATATCGATCGCCCTTATATTGGAATGAGATTGGAGAACGTTGAATTTTGGGGCCAGAAATTGTGCAAATGACCATTGAAAAGATCGATCAAATCCGGACAAGGATGAAAGAAGCACAAGATCATCAAAAGGCTTACGCTGACAAAATAAGGATCGACTTGCAATTTCAAGTTGGTGATAAGGTGTTTTGAAGATATCTCCAACACGTGGTGTTGTGAGATTTGGGAAACGTGGCAAATTGTGACCAAGGTTTATTGGTTCATTCGAAATTCTGTAAAGAATTGGTGAGGTTGCTTATCGACTTGCGTTGCCGCCGAATCTATCCCAAGCACATCACATTTATCATGTATCGACGCTAAGAAAATACGTGTTCGATCCTGAACACGTGATTCGAGATGATAATTTTGTATTGCAACCTGACATGTCGTATGAAGAGAAGCCGCATATGATTATCGACCGGAAGGTCCAAGTCTTGAGAAACAAGGGGATTTCATTAGTTCTTGTGCAATGGAATCACCATGACCGAAACGAGGCAACATGGGAGCTTAAGAGCTCGATGAAACTGAAGTATCCCGAGATGTTTCAGGATGCTTAAATTTCAGGATGAAATTCCTTTTAAGAAGGGGAGTATCTAGTGTCCTGAACCTTTTTGTGTATAATTAATTGCACTTACAGACTATGGGAGTCACGTCATTTTGAAATCCTATAATTCCGTGGTTTAACCGAACTTGCGATTTGTCATATCGATGAGATTCGAAATATATTTAATATGAGTATTAATCAATTTGTCAATTTGTGTCACTTGGCGTATTTAAAATATTTGAGAAAATGTGTTTAATCTATGGTTTTAAAATCAATGAATTATTTCATCCGTTTCGATCCAATTTGGGATTTTTCTGGAGACGGAAAATATCACGGTAACCGAATAGCGGGTAATTAAAACCTGATATGTGTCATCGCATCACCCAAAAAGGAGAGCCATGCCCCCCACGTCTTTCACCATACCCTATCTACCAACTCTATAGCTTTTTTCTTCTTTTCATTTTCTGCTAAAAAAACAAATATTTCGAGAGTGGGAGAGAGATCAAAACATGGCTGCCTTTCCTTTCTTCTTCTTCTTCTTCTTCTTCTTCGACTTCTTCTTCTTCATCTTCTTCTTCTTCTTCTTCTTCTTCTTATGGAATGTCTTAGAGAGAGAGAGAGAGAGCAGCCCTTATTTCATCATCTTCCCCATTTCATCTTCTTCCAGCCGCAGCAGCTTCTCCATTCTTCATCATCTTCCATTCACTTTTTTTTACATAGAGTATCGAGAAAGGGGAGAAGTTGTAGCCGAAGGCAAGCTTCTTCCCAGCTGTGTTCATTGCCATTTTCACCGCTTTTCAAGCTTTTCCGAGTCATTTTTGAAAGGTATTTTTGAAACCGTGTTGTGTGTTTTATTTACGGTCCAAAGCATGATAGTCGAAGTTTTGGAGATGTGTTTTTATGATTTGAAAGCTTGTGTATCGAGTTCATGGATATTGTAAAGTTGTGTATCAATTTTCATGGCGGTCTATCATATTCTCGGCCTCAGTTCTGCGCGAGCGTGGGGATGAGCGCGAGCGCGCAAACACGGTGCACAGGTAGCCCGCCCGCGCAAGACAGTGCGCCCGTGCACTGTGTGTTCGGTAGATTCGCCACCCTTCAGTAAAATGGGCATAACTCTCTCGTTAGATGTCGTATTGAGTCACCGTAAATTTTGATGGAAACTAGACTTAAATGGATTTCCAATGGTATATGTCTCCCTTATTCGTCCTGAGTAAAGTTTGATAAATCATCAAAGTCAGTTGTTGTGTAGATTGCTCAACAAATTTTTAGTTTTCAAATCGCCCTTGTTCGAAATCAGTTTTAAAAGCATCTTTTAACTCCTTGGATGATGGTAAAGAGTGTCCTTATCAGTTAATAGCTAGAGTTGACAGGAATCTTGGGTTAAGATCGGTTCTAAGGATGGATTTAAATTGTGTCGTTTATAATCGCACGCCAAGTGTTCGATTTATGCTCGAATGAGATAAATGTATTTTAAAAGGGTCCTTTTATTTTAATAAACTCCCATAGGTCTATGATGTTATTGAGTCTCATTTATGTGAATTAGTATTGTTGAGATCTGAATTATTTTTAGTTGTCGGGGTAGGCAATTGCTAAGCTATTAAAGTTTAGCTTGGATCGGTTTAACCGACGAGCATGTGAAACTATGTAATTGTGAGAGTCTTGACCTCGTGGAGGTTCTAATATGAATTTTGTTGTTTGTAGATCATTTTCCATAAGACAAAATCATTGTGGTGTTGCTCGATTCTGTAGAAACTGAAAAGCTTTGACTATTATAGTCAAAAGGTGGGCGTATACTATCTTTCTCAAAATGCTATGTTTGAGTTATTAAGCTCGTTTTGAAACAAATATGCATATATGATTATCAGTGTAAAATGATTCGTTATGCTTGCTGTGGTTGTCGGAGTCTCATATACTAGCACTGTGTCAATGTGAGTAGCTACAGTCTTGCTTGGTTTGAGTTGCACCCAATCCCTTGCTGTTCTCAGCTAAAAGAACTTTTAATTACTTTGAGGGTTTACTCGGTAATTGCTTATAATGATGTAGTGGTGGTTGCGGGTGTCGTACTTAGCTCACTTCAGGGATTACTGGTGAGTGGGTCCATTTCAGGGTTTCATGATGGATCAAGGTTCACTTCAGGGTTTACTAGTGAACACATTCATGTAAAACGTTTTGATGAACTTAGATGCATTTTCCCCTTTACAAAACCTTCTAAGATTCATCTGCATACTCACAGATAATTATTTTATCAAATGCTTTTGATAACTCGGTTTTTCATAGAAAACCCACTGAGTACATTAGTATAACACCCCAGAATTTCGATTAAGGTTTAGAGGATTCTTAATGATAATTAAGAAGTTAAGGAAGAAAATTAATTAAGGTTAATTGAGGTCAGATGTCAGTCACGACTTTAAGGGTCAGTTTTCGTGAAAATCATCTTTTCGGAAAATTTGATCTTAATTTTTTTATGGCCATTCGTGATCTCGTTAGAAAGGTTTTAACTCAAAGAGTATGCCGGTGTTTTCGGATTTTAATTCTGAAGTCAATTAAGTTCCCGGTGATGAAAAGCGTATTTAAAGGATGAATGAATAGTAATTTTTGTGTGCGTTCGTGTTTTGAGAAATTTACGAAATCCTCCTCGTTGATCCGAGTCTAGTTCTGTCAGGCCCCTCTTATGGGAAAGTACGCCGCCGCGCCACACCCCCCTCGGCCGCGTCTTGCCCGCCGGGGCAAGGCAGCCCCGCGGCGGCAGGGAGCCCGCCGGGGCAGGTGGCCCCGCGGCGGGGGGGAGCCCGCCGGGGCAGGTGGCCCACGGCGGGGGGGAGCCCGCCGGCGGCCATGTGCGCCGCAGCGGCCCCCCCTCCTCCGTGTTGTTTTTCGGCCGTTTCTTTCCGGCTATTTTCGTACCCTCTTCTCGAGCTTTTCAAGTTTTTCAAGTCGTGTTATTTCCAAGTTATTTTCAAGTTAAATTTTAGAGAATCAACCAAGGTATTCTCAATTTATTTCGAGTAATCTATTCAAGTTATTCTTTGTCTAAAAATTGAGAAATCGTGTTGAGATGTTCTTTAAATAAATTCTTTTCGAAATTTATAAAGTCGTAAAGTCGTGCAATCTGTAAATAAATCTTAGATTTTAGTCTTCGAGTAAAATATCATTATTTCTCACTTTAGATAGTCGACTTCTTCGAAGAAGGTCGCTAAGTCGATGATTCGACTTTTGTAGGAGGAAGTGAGCCTCATAGGAAATCGGAGAAGGATCTTCAGCTCGTTGCTCCACCTTCTGTCCAGTAATCAAGGTGAGTAAATCTATACTCATCTAAAGTTTGAGCTAATAAGCTCTAGAAGCATATAGGGCAAATGAAATATCCAATAAAGCATTTTTGCTCTGCCTGATCGATCTCTGTACAAGGAAATGAAAGAAATAAAAGAAGTTATATGCATGATTATGTTGAATTGTTATTTGAGTTAGACAAAGTAAAGGAAGTCAGTATAAGTTAAGTGAGCTCTCAAGTATGTTTAGATATGCGAGAATTATTTATTTACAATTTATGCTAGCATGAGGTGTTTAGAATTGCTTTATTTGCAATCGATGTTTATCCGTGTTCATTTCCTCGTATTTGAATGCTTATGCTTTGTTAAAGCTCGTATAGTTAAGGATTAAGGATTGCCTTGTTAGGGTAGCTTTAACCCTTTGTAGGCCGAGATCATGCAGTAATAAAGTATTAGCATTAGACATAGTTCTAAGCTTGGTATTGCTATCAAGAATAGGGAGAGAAGGAACTTAGCTTTCACTTAAGCAGGATTCGAGCTCAGAATTATTAAGGTAGTCATTGCTGGGTTTTCCCTCGCAAACTTGTTTGGACATTTGAGGTAACCCCTCTTCTATCCCACGGCATGCCTAAGGGTACAGTGGACATCAGGTTTGAGCCAAGATTGGGCCCAAAAGAAAAGAAAAGGTTTTGCGGATATGGAGAGGGCTTTTGCGTTTTGCTCTCCATATACCGCTAGTTCATTGTTGGATATTTCTCAAGTTATTAAAGAAGCTTTCATTAAAAACCCACTAAGTACATTAGTGCTCACGCCCTCTTTTTCAAATGTTTTCAGGTTGAGATGCCGAGGATGATGGTGGCTGTGGATGTGGGTTGGCTGTCAAGATTGTTTTGCTATTATATGAGTTTCTTTGAAATCCCATAATGTGTTCTGCTACTCTGATTATCTCTTTCTAAATTCCGTTCAAAGTTCTATTATGATTATTCTAGATTCTAAAAATATTCCCAAACATGATTACATATATATGAGACGAATATTAAGTTTATTTCCGCTTTCCAAGTATGTTTTCCTTTCGCCTATAAAAGAGCTTATGCTTGTTGGTATCTGATTAGTTAGCCGTTTTATTCCGCTAAAGCATGTGTCCTTCTTAATCAAGTAAACCCGAGTATCATCAACTATCTTCAAAGCGTACCTTTATTCTTAAACTTCTTCGTTAATCTTCTGAATTTACTCGTTAAATCCCTTAATAACACCCCGTCCCCATTCGTTAATCCCTATCTCGGGACCGGGCTGTTACAGTTGGTATCAGAGCCAGGTTTGCAACTCTGCAGACCTGTCTTTTTGTTTAAGTTAAAGATAAGTGTTTATGTGCATATGAATTGCTTCGTGATAAGTTACAGCAGCAACCCACAACTCGCCATCACCCTCATATCTTCAACAAAAATCGAGGTATGATATTATAGAGATTTTAGATTTTGAATTCATAATTTTTTACTATCGAAAATGAAGAGATTTGAGCAAGCATGCCTCTTTTATGGATAAAGGGAAAAACCTTGATAATGAAATTCCAAGTAAAAAAAAAAGTATTCGGGTAAAATGATTTCCTGAGGAAAAAGGTTTGTGAAATAAGTTCTTGATCACAAAGAAAAGTGTTTAAAAACTTATTTTTAAACATATGTCTTAACAAAAGATAAAAGTTTCGAAGAAGAGTTCTAGATTTAAAAGAAAATAGTTGATTCATTCTCGAATTTTGTTTTAAGGGAAAAGGTAAAGTTTATGATCAAAAAACTTGGGAACCAAAATTTTTGTAAAAGTCAACTGCAAAAAGGATCTATGCATGCAAGATAAGTAGTCTGAATCTAAACGATAGCATGATCTCAGGAGAACCATTGGTCTCCATTTTATAATCTAGACTGATTAAGCTTCATATTTCTAGAATGGTTAAGCGTCGTTCGATTGATAGGGATAATGTGCCTCTTTTCTGCCCTGCTCAAGAAATGAACGACTTTGGAGGAACGACAGGAAAGGTATCCGACTTGGAAACATGCATCCGCATGTGTGAGCAAGCACCGGCCGCTGAGAGGCCAGCAATGTATCGCATTCTGCAAAGCACCATCACCCGTGATCCCGAGACGCATGCTGTAATCGGGAACCTGACAGAATTCTCTTCAGCCTTGATGGCTCTTTGGGATTTAAAGTATGGCTACGTGAATGCTCTAGCCAAGCAAAATCCCTCATCTGTGACGGAACCAGAACTGCTAAGGGCGACTCTGAACAGTCCCCCTGAATTTCAAGCACCGTGTCCTCGTGCTGAAGGAACCTTAGAAGTAAGACCCTTGATCCGTCCAGGACACCGAGTCTTTGTCCTCCAGAATGCACCAGTAGGCCCCTGCCTATCAACCAGTTGCCTCTCAAAGTCTGGGACAGTGAATGCCCCATCAGTTCCCTAAAGGAAGCTTAAGGAGATTCAAGTTCGAGGTACCAGAGACAGATGAAGATGAGGAAGAAGGGGACTCAGCATATAGTTAAGCTTTAGAAGTAGGCAAATGAGGTGTTGTTGTTAGAACACCTTGCTGACCTGTTGTCCCCTTTAATCTAGATCTTATTCTGAAAATGTATTAACCAACCTTTTCGATTTTGATAGCAGCAGTAATTCTCCAAAAAGTATCCCTATTTTTGGATGTAACCAAGAACCTCTTTCTTATTTATGACAAAAGTCCTCTTATGAGGTAATTTTCCCGCTTGCTTGATCTATCCTGCGTAATCTAAAGACCTTATCGAAAGGTATTTCATTTTGCTTCGTGCAAATTCGAGCGAGCATCTCTAATATGTAGGATTCTTTAGAATGTCGTCGAGAAGACATCAAGCCAAGAGAATGAGACCGCAAACAAGTAAGTCCTGAACCGCGACTCAAGAGCCAAGAATGTGTTTCTCAAACACAACCTTTCCGTTCTAATAGTCTAGGAGACCCGACGGGAGTCGAGAAATGGGTTATTCTTTAGAAGTGAATTTTCGATTTTATAGTCTGATCAGAGGATGAAGAATTAGGTTGTGCTCTTTTATGAGTACGAACTTCAGATAGGAGTCCATTCGAAGGATGATAAATTTGAGGCAGTAAGCGTAGTATGATTGGGATAATTTTAAGTACGAGTTATATCAAAAGTATAACCCAAACTGTTCATAAGGCAAGGGAGGTGGAGATCCGGAGCTAAAGACAAGGAAAGAAGACGTTGTCAATGTACGATCAAGAGTTCGACCAGTTATCTAGGCATAACTCGCATTGGTGGTTTCAGACGAGAAGAAAACGCGTATGGATCAGGTCGATTGTGTATCCCTTCTAAAAGGTGAAAGTGATTTTTGTATGTCATCTTTTCCAGCCAAGTATAGCTAATTGAAGGCCAACCGACTCGTGCTATTTCATAGCAACCTAGTAAAGAAGAAGATGCTTGAAGATCAAGGAAAGAAAGAGAAAGAACCTGAAGAAGATCGTTAAGCAGATAGACCTAGAAGTGGTAGATTAAAAGTTTCCGTAAGATAAGAAGTTTTGATGAGTCTATTCATTCATTCTCGCATCAATTAAAACAATCACCTTTCAACAACTTCATATTGATTGAAATTCTTCATTTGTATCATTTGAATTTCTTCAAATATCGTTTTGGACAAATTATAATCTTTTGATGCTACTTCTTTAATCATCTAGAATCAGTGATAGCATTCCCTTGTTAAAGTTATGCTGACGCCTTTGCAAATATTCAGTACACTTTTCAGTTGTTAATCATCGATTGTCTCCCATACGTTTGCTACACGCAAAAACCCCTTTTGGGTTTATAAGTCCTCTGAAAAAGAAATATTTTTAGTATAAGTAACCCAGTGTTATATCTCTTCCAGCTTTTGGAACATGTTAAAGAATTAATAAAGTCCTCACTTAGAGGCAATCATTTTGTTTTGCTCCTACTCATAGAGCTCGAGTGTGGATCCTAGATTAGAGCAGATAGTATAAAGCAATATTCCTTTGGAAGAATAAGAGGGAATAGTCCCGATAGGAAGAGGAATCTAAGTATGATAGTTAGTGCCCTTCTAGTAGGACGCGAATCTCTAAAAGTGATTTTTCAGCTCGTCCAGTATTAAGAGACAATCTGAGGAATGACGTTAACTAAGTTCTGAGCTTACGTTCAAGGTCCAGTCATGCGATCTTTATACCTGCGAGTGATGGTGATCCCCAGAAGAGGCTATAAAGCCAGAGTACCGTTGAAAAGCGGTTGCGACGAAGAAAGAGGAAGGAGAGTTTGCAATAGAAGGCGTTTCAGGCACAAGAAAATTTTGAAGATGTATTTCCAAAGGACCTATCAGAACTACCACCATATAGGCAGATGGAATCCACTATCGGTTTAGAACCAGGACCTGCACCAGTCAAAAGCCCCTTACAGAGTGGCGCCTAAGGAGTCGTAAGAACTCAAGGTTCAACTGCAAGAGTTATTAGACCTAGGTTATATCCAACCTAGTGTGTCGCCTTGAAAAGTTCCAGCCTCGTTGCGAAGAAGAAGGATGGCATATTGAGAATGTGCATCGACCATAGAAAGCTTAATAAGTTGACCATCAAGAATCGATACCCTCACCCAAGAATAGATGATCTCTTTGATCAAGCTTAAGGGAGCAAGTGTCTTCCCAAGGATAGACTTAAAGATTTGGGAATCATCAGCAGAAGATCTGAAAGGAGGATATTCCTAATACTTCTTTTAGGACTCGCTTTGGGTATTACGAGTTTGTGGTAATGCCGTTCGGATTGACCAATGCCCCAGCAGTGTTCATGGATTTAATGAACTGGGTTCTTAACCGTATTTAGATAAGTTTGCGCTAGTTTTCATAGATGATATTCTCATCTATTCGAAGGACAAAAAGGAGCATCAAGAGCACCTAAGAGTGGTGCTGGAGAAGTTAAAGAGGAGAAAGGCTTTACGCTAAGTTTAGTAAGTGTGAGTTTGGCTCAAAGAAGTTATGTCTCTAGTTCATATGGTTTCAGTAAAAGGAATCAAAGTAGATCCAACTAAGATTGAAGCTGCAAGCAACTCGAAGTCTCTAAGAAACGTGAATGAGATATGAAGTTTTCTAGGACTTGCGGGATCCTATCATAGATTCATCGAAGGATTCTCCTCAATAGCTAAGGCTATGACGCGAGTGTTGAGAAAGGACTTCAAGTTTAGGTAGACACCCGAGTGCGAGGAAAATTTCAAGAAAGAAGATATTAACCACAAGCCCGATGATTGGCCATTTCGGAAGAAAATGAAGATTTCGTGGTTTATGCTTATGCATCAAGAAAAGGATTAGGATACGTGCTGAAGAAGAGAGGAAGGGTGATCATTTATGCTTTAAGGCAGCTTAAGAATCACAAGTAGAACTACCTCACGCATGATTTAGAACTAGCAGCGGTTGTTTTTGCGCTAAAGATTTGGAGACACTATCTCTACGAAGCCAAGTGTAAGACTCTTCTCAAGATCACAAAAGTCTAAAGTATTTCTTCAAGCAAGAGGATCTTAGCATAAGGCAGAGAAGATGGCTAGGACTTGTAAAGGATTAGGACCGCACGACTCGCTACCACCCAGGTAAGGCAAATGTGGTAGTTGATGCCCTAAGTAGGAAGGAGAAGGGAGAGTTATAACTCACTCAAGTTAAGAAGAAGATTTGATAGGAATTCAAGAAGTTAAGAATCGAGGTGCTAACACCACCTGCAATCAATTAAGCACAAATCACCGCGATAGTCGCTCATCCCGACCCGAGACAAAGGAAAGTTAAGGTTTGGAAATGAAATGAGTTTCTCGAGAAGAAAAGCCTAGAAGCACGATTAGATAGCATGCAAGACTGCGCAGAAGCCGCCGATAAAACGCTCTTATTCAAAGGAAAGCTTTGTGTGCCTAGCAAGAAAGAACTAAAGGAAGAAATCATGTGCAAGGCACATGACAAGCCACATACAGCACATCCCGGAAGCACCAAGATGTATCAAGACCTCAAAAAGAACTTCTAGCAGTATAACATGAAAAGAAAAGTAGCCGCCTTCGTAGAAAGGTGTTGATCTATCAACAAGTGGAGCCTTGCATCAAAAACCTTCTGGTTGCTCGAACCCATAGAAATTCCTGAATGGAAGTATGATCGTAGTAGTATAGGCTTTGTGGTAGGATTACCAAAGTCTAAGTGGTGGAATACCGCTATTTGGGTAATCGTGAATCAATTATCAAAAGCAACACCTCTTATTGCTGTTATCATGGGCTAGATCAATTAGCCCAGATGTATGATAGGAAATTTGTGCATATTGTATGATGTGCCGGTCTTGATTATATCGGATCGTGATATGAGATTTATGTCAAGATTTTGGAGGAGTCTACAAGAGACAATGAGATCAAAGCTCAATTTCAGCACGACATTTCATCCTCAGATGAATGGCCAGTCCGAGAGGACTATTCAAATTCTAGAAAACATGCCTAGAGGAGGAGTCATCGATCAAAGAAGTAGCTGAGAGGAGCTACTGCAATTGGTAAAGGTTGCGTACAACAACAGCTACCAGTCATTGATCGGCATGGCCCTTATGAAGCCCTGTTCAGAAGAAAGTGTAAATCGCCCTTATATCGGAATGAAGTTAGAGAAAGAAGGATATTTGGACCTGAAATGGTCCTGGAAGCGGTCCAGAAGATTGAGCTTGTTCATCAGCAAATCAAGGAAATTCAAGATAGAAAGAAGTTTTACGCAGACGAAAGAGGAACGGAACTAAGATTCGACATTAAGATAGTATTCTTGTAAATGTCTCCGTCAAGGAGTGGTTCGTTTTGCCAAACGAAACAAGTTAAGGCCCATATTTATTGGACCTTTCGAAATTTTAGAAAAGGTGAATGAAGTAGACTACAGGTTGGCCTTACCACCCAACCTGAGTGACGTTCATGACGTCTTTTCATATCTCAATGTTGAGAAAGTACGTGTTCGATCCAAAGCACGTGATTTGCAAGGAAGAGATAGTCCTGAATGAGGACTTCGCCTATAAAGAGAATCCCCAGGCCTTTGTGAGTTAAAAGATCCAGAAGTTAAGGAAGAAGGAGATCAATCTTGTAAAGATAATCTGGAACCTTTATGGTTCAGAGGGAGCAACATGGGAGCTCGAATCCGTGCTACTCACAGTACCCTGATATCGTTTATCATGTTTAGTAAATTTCGGGACGAAATTTCTTTAAGGGGAGTAGGATGTAACACCCCAAAATTTCGATTAAGGTTTAGAGGATTCTTAATGATAATTAAGAAGTTAAGGAAGAAAATTAATTAAGGTTAATTGAGGTCAGATGTCAGTCACGACTTTAAGGGTCAGTTTTCGTGAAAATCATCTTTTCGGAAAATTTGATCTTAATTCTTTTATGGCCATTCGTGGTCTCGTTAGAAAGGTTTTAACTCAAGGAGTATGCCGGTGTTTTCGGATTTTAATTCTGAAGTCAATTAAGTTCCCGGTGATAAAAAGCGTATTTAAAGGATGAATGAATAGTAACTTTTGCGTGCGTTCGTGTTTTGAGAAATTTACGAAATCCTCCTCGTTGATCCGAGTCTAGTTCTGTCAGGCCCCTCTTATGGGAAATGACTCAAGGATTCCGTTGGCGTTCACGGATTACCATTCTGAGGTCAATCGAACGCTCGGGAGTAAAATCTGTCAGTTTGAGTGAATAGTAAAAAGTAATTCCAAAAAGGGAATCTTTGCTCGTCTTTCTTCAGACGACCCCGTCTTTTTCACGAATCAAGTTGGTTCACTAGTATTCGAGCCAACAAGTCTCCCGGTATTTTTAGATTTCGTGTTTGAAGTCATTTGGACCTCGACATCGAATAAAGAAGCTTTTAACCGAACCCGAGATAACTTTTGCAGTATTCTTGCACTGAAGTGGCTTCCCTTGGAAGCCAAAGCTTTTCCTATAAATACAAGGCCACCCCTTTAGCTTTCATTGCTCATTTGTCATCTATTTCACTTCTAAATCGAGAAGGTGAGAAGCTTTGAAAGCCGAGAAGGTTCTGTCAAAGTAAAAGTGTTCTTCGTAAGTGTTCTTCAAGACGACGAGCGGAGTGGCATGGAAGGGATGCGCTGAGGGAATGTGCTAGGGGCACCGTTGGGTCGTAGCGGGCAGCTCTGCCGCCGTTGCAACTCGACGAGATGCCGAGCTAGCCACCTTCCTTCGACGCACCTAACCCCGTCCATTCTTGTTCGTCGGTCTCGATCTCTATTTCTTTTTCCGTCTTTAAATTCCGCATTTACTTTCCGTTCTTTACGTTCTTCGCGTTCTTCATTATTGCTCGTTTACCTTCCGTCTAAGTTATATTTCAGTTTTTATTGAAGTTCCAAGTTAATAACGTTTACGTTATATTTCTCGCTTTATTCCTGTCGTTATTATTCTTGAGATTAGCTCCGTTTATTTCGTTTAAATTCCGTTCAAACTATATTTAGAGATTTCGTCGTTATTCTAAATATTTAAAGAGGATTATCGTGTCTATACTGTTGTAATGCCAAAATTCTTTTTAAATTGAAAAAACATGTTATTGCATGTTAAATTCAAGTACGTCGTTTTTATAAAAATCCGGGTTAATTGTTCTTCGTGTTCGTCAAAGAAATCAACGAACACGAAGAACAGTTGAAGAACACGTTGAAGAAACCCAGTTGAAGAGAGAGAAAGAAAAGGAGCCCCACGGGGGGGGGTGCGCCGCCGCGCCACACACCCCTCGGCCACGCCTTGCCCGCCGGGGGCGGGGAGCCCGCCGGGGCAAGGCAGCCCCGCGGCGGCAAGGAGCCCGCCGGGGCAGGTGGCCCGCGGCGGGGGGGAGCCCTCCGGCGGCCATGTGCGCCGCGGCGGCCCCCCCTCCTCCGTGTTGTTTTTCGGCCGTTTCTTTCCGGCTATTTTCGTACCCTCTTCTCGAGCTTTTCAAGTTTTTCAAGTCGTGTTATTTCCAAGTTATTTTCAAGTTAAATTTTAGAGAATCAACCAAGGTATTCTCAATTTATTTCGAGTAATCTATTCAAGTTATTCTTTGTCTAAAAATTGAGAAATCGTGTTGAGATGTTCTTTAAATAAATTCTTTTCGAAATTTATAAAGTCGTAAAGTCGTGCAATCTGTAAATAAATCTTAGATTTTAGTCTTCGAGTAAAATATCATTATTTCTCGCTTTAGATAGTCGACTTCTTCGAAGAAGGTCGCTAAGTCGATAATTCGACTTTTGTAGGAGGAAGTGAGCCTCATAGGAAATCGGAGAAGGATCTTCAGCTGGTTGCTCCACCTTCTGTCTAGTAATCGAGGTGGGTAAATCTATACTCATCTAAAGTTTGAGCTAATAAGCTCTAGAAGCATATAGGGCAAATGAAATATCCAATAAAGCATTTTTGCTCTGCCTGATCGATCTCTGTACAAGGAAAAGAAAGAAATAAAAGAAGTTATATGCATGATTATGTTGAATTGTTATTTGAGTTAGACAAAGTAAAGGAAGTCAGTATAAGTTAAGTGAGCTCTCAAGTATGTTTAGATATGCTAGAATTGTTTATTTACAATTTATGCTAGCATGAGGTATTTAGAATTGCTTTATTTGCAATCGATGTTTATCCGCATTCATTTCCTCGTATTTGAATGCTTATGCTTTGTTAAAGCTCGTATAGTTAAGGATTAAGGATTGCCTTGTTAGGGAAGCTTTAACCCTTTGTAGGCCGAGATCATGCAGTAATAAGGTATTAGCATTAGACATAGTTCTAAACTTGGTATTGCTAGCAAGAATAGGGAGAGAAGGAACTTAGCTTTCACTTAAGCAGGATTCGAGCTCAGAATTATTAAGGTAGTCATTGCTGGGTTTTCCCTCGCAAACTTGTTTGGACATTTGAGGTAACCCCTCTTCTATCCCACGGCATGCCTAAGGGTACAGTTGACATCATGTTTGAGCCAAGGTTGGGCCCAAAAGAAAAGAAAAGGTTTTGCGGATATGGAGAGGGCTTTTGCATTTTGCTCTCCACATACCGCCAGTTCATTGTTAGATATTTCTTAAGTTATTAAAGAAGCTTTCATTAAAAACCCACTGAGTACATTAGTGCTCACGCCCTCTTTTTCAAATGTTTTCAGGTTGAGATGCCGAGGATGATGGTGGCTGTGGATGTGGGTTGGCTTTCAAGATTGTTTTGCTATTATATGAGTTTCTTTGAAATCCCATTATGTGTTCTGCTACTCTGATTATCTCTTTCTAAATTCCGTTCAAAGTTCTATTATGATTATTCGAGATTCTAAGAATATTCCCAAACATGATTACATATATATGAGACGCATAGTAAGTTTATTTCCGCTTTCCGAGTATATTTTCCTTTCGCCTATAAAAGAGCCTATGCTTGTTGGTATCTGATTAGTTAGCCGTTTTATTCCGCTATAGCATGTGTCCTTCTTAATCAAGTAAACCCGAGTATCATCAACTATCTTCAAAGCATACCTTTATTCTTAAACTTCTTCATTAATCTTCTGAATTTACTCGTTAAATCCCTTAATAACACCCCGTCCCCATTTGTTAATCCCTATCTCGGGACCGGGCTGTTACAATTAGTACTCAGCCCAAATATTTTCTCAAACATTTTTAGGACAATGAGCTAGAGCGTGGAGACGATGAGCTGTGAAGGGGCTTATTTGTGTATTTTTGTAGCTAACCTGTTGTCTTGGCTCTTCTTAACCCTCTAATCATCGTATTATTTCTTTTGATATTTCATAGCTTCCGCAAGAGCAAAAACTCATGTTTTGAATATATATATATATATATATAACTCTGAATTTGTTACGATGATCGTATTTTTTTTATTGAACTAATTTGGAATCGTTTATTGAGAATTATCCTCAAAATCCCCTTTCTTTCCCCTCTTCTTAATCCCCACCCCCGTGGTGCTCATTTCCACGGTCTTTTGGGACTGGGGCCTTACAGATTCTTTCGGATCTTTTGTTGAATAATTCATTTTACCTTTATTGACGTTCGAATCTTGAGATTTTGTTAAATTTACAACTGAATGCCGTGATTCTTTCGGAACATTTATTCCAATTCCAAGTATATTTACAGATGTATAAATTATCAATCACACCACCCCAATTGGCCAACTCCCATCCACATCGCAGTCACAATGCAACTTTCTTTTCTCATTCTTTTTCGCTTTATTACTGAAATCTGTTAGTCATTGTTTTTTGCAGTAAGACTTGAGATCGATTTGTAGCTTCTTTTTCCAAATTTAGTTTCTCATTCACTCCTACTTTCCTTTTCTCTCTCGGTTTGGCAGCAAGAAATTCTGGTTGTTTTCTGCTTAACCCAAATCTGCACATTTTTTCTAGGGCTTTTCCGTAATCGAATTCTTGTATTTGGGTTCTCAATTATTCTAGAAATCTTGTTAAAAAATCAAAAATCGGTCCATTCTTTAGTTTTTTTCGTATATTGGCGTAAAAAAAGATGAAAATGAAGCTGAGAAAATCAGTGGGTTTCTTTTTGCTGGTGACGTTTGTTGCTCCAATTAATCTCTACACCGACAATCTGAGATTTTATTTCACTTCCTCTTTTTGTAAGTTTTTCAATCTCTAGTTGGTTTTGGAAGGATGTGCATTGATGTTATTTCCTGCAATTTAATTGTTTGTATATTTTTCTGATGTTATTTCCTGCAATTTAATTATTTGAATTTGCTTCCTCCTATCATACTATCGGTTAAATTAAGCTCAAAATCTAGTTGTAAGAAATATAAAGTGATTGAAAAATATTAACAGAATCTACTGAAGATAGAAGTTCCAATTCATCCACTCTAAGCAGTGGCAGCAATGAGCAGTCTTTGGATAAGAATGCCATAAGTGCTGTAAATTTATCGAAGTCCAGCGGTTATGCATGCCATGAATTATTCCCAGCGACCGCTAGGGTCCAGCGGTCGCTAGATTACCCTCAACGGCAGCTGAGGTCTACTGCGCGCTGAGTTGCCCGAATTCAACTCCTCAACGGTCGCTCGAGTACACCGCGCGCTGAGTTTTACAAATCCATCAAAATCTCGTGTTTAGAGGTCGGATTTCATCTTTTGTATTTTTAACGTGATTTTAAGGTGAAATCCAATAGAATCAATGACTTTTTCAAGTCCATAGAGTTTTGAATACCTCTGGATTTTTAAAGACTTTTAAAAGTCTTGATTGAATACACCCGGATTTTTAAAGACTTTTAAAAGTGTAATGCCCCGAACTTTCCATTATTAAAAGAATAATTTATGCTAAACTTAAGAGTAAGCTAGGGAAGAAACTAGACCCTTAAAAATTATATTTTTAGGTAAAATGTATCGTTGGATAGGTTAGCGATATCTAGGATATTTTCATATCTTTATTCGGAACTCTAGATTTAAGCTTATTTTGATTAATTAGAAATTTATATATTGAGTGCAAATAGATTTAGTGTGATTTTATTTGCATATAAATATATGCATATAAGTTCTAAAATAAAAATGTACCATCTAGTTATATATAAAAAAAACGTATATAGTACACTTACTCTGAAAATGGAAATAATATTTTATTATACATAGTTCATTTAAATATAATATATATGTATTTGTTACCACTTGTTCTTTCTCCAATGTGTATATATATATAAATATCATTTAATTAAAAAAAAAGAAAAGAAACGATATATATATATATATATACTTACATATAATCTTCGTTGTTTAATTATTTTTGCAATCATGAATTATGTAAGTATGTGCATAGTATATTAATATACGTGTAAGATTGTATCTTATATAATTAAGTGTAGTTGATATCTACCAATATAAAATAGAGTGAGGTGTCTAATATATATATTAATAGATGATGACTAATCAACAAATAGGTTACGTGTCTTGAGGACAAAAAATTAGTAGAGTAGTGAGTAATGTTTCAAGGTTGACCTAATTGAATTTTTAATTATTTAAACAATATAGATTTGATTCATT
Source organism: Perilla frutescens (assembly GCA_026008535.1). Lineage (NCBI taxonomy): Eukaryota > Viridiplantae > Streptophyta > Magnoliopsida > Lamiales > Lamiaceae > Perilla > Perilla frutescens. The sequence continues at coordinate 41,862,738 of BRKX01000012.1, forward strand.
TTTTCTTCATCACTATTATAGTTAAATCAATAATTTGACGATGGAAAATATAGTAAAAATAATAACTTTCTGCAACTATTTTTCCTTTGAGGTAAGTTCTCATTTATGACTTATATATATAATTTATTACTGGAATGCTTGGTTTTGAAGGATTACTCACATGATCTCATTCAATTTTAAGAAACTATAAGTGATCATTGTAGATAAATTTATTATATTAGTTTTCGTTTATCCAAAATTATGTACCAATAAAATATATTTCACCTAGAATAACAATATTAAATTATTATATTGGAATTAATTTGAAGGTTATGAAATTCGACATATATGTTTATGCTATTTGTAATTTAATTTAAGTAACTAGTTTAAAAGTGATTCATGATCAATTAATTAAGTCTACTTGAACTTAGTACATACCATGATTATTTCTAGAAATAAATCTATTTGGAATTTAATAATATTTTTATAAAACATGAAAACTAATGCATATGCTTGTGCACAGGATCAAGAATCCAAGTAACCTTATTTACAATTATGTAATCAGCTAATATCAAAAGTAATAGTTAATAATAGCACTAATAATTATTGATATTAATATAAAATATTAATTAAGTAGTAATAATCAATCTGATTTGAAATGTTCTAGATCTATGGATATAGGATTAATAGGATTTCTTAAATTTAAACATATTAAACTTTAATATATTGAAGTTATTAAATAAATGGTATAATATTGAATGGGGAACTTTAAATTAATTATGAATACAATAAATAGATTGTGAAATATTGGATTAGAGTTTCTATTTGTGAAATAATTATTATTTTAAATGTCTAATCAAATAATAGAGTTGATCAAGTATATATATTAAAAGGAATCTTAGAGATTTAATTTGGATAGGGGCTTTTAGCGAAAATAAGTCAAAATTGGTTGTTGTAGGGCCAGAGGAAGTAGTAGAATCCGAGCAGGACCAACCCAGAGTTTAAAAGCCTTTCTGTGAGATAAATCTTTTATCCAGGTGGGTTTTTATGATAAAAAATACATTTCGGGTTATTAAGCTCTGATATTTATAAAAGGAATGTGATTAAATATCTAACTCATGACTTTATTTAATGTGCTCTCCCGACTCATATAAGTCTTACTACTATTTTTTGTGATGAAACTACAATGGTTCACGATATCGAACCCAAGCAAACAGGACAGTGTCCAACCTTAAGTAGCCGGGTTGTGTAAACGAACCGACTCAATGTAAGCGTTTTAGGGGAGAGTGGCACGCAATGATGGAACGAAAATTATTTAGTATACATGGAATTCATAAATTTTTAGTTTTAAAAGCTTTCCATGATATGCTTAAAATATAATTTGATATTCTGTTTTAATAAATGATTGTGAAGGTTTTTCTCAAAAGTATCCACTGAGTGCATTAGTACTCACGCCCAAAATCTTTTTAAATATTTTGAGGATGAACTGTGGGATTGTGAACAGCTGTGCTAAGGCTGAAGGGTTATCTTTTGATGTATATATTTCTTTTATGTATGGAGTCTAACTAAGAATTTGCTTCCTTTTGAGTTTGAATAAATGCACTACGGTCTTTTCCGTTTACTCTGATTTTTATTACGGAGTGTCCCTTTTTTTCGAATCCTATTTACTTTCCATTCCTGACAGGTGAAAGCCTATGACTATTTACTTTCCTTATTCAGAGAGGCACAAGCCTGGCTTTATATTTCTTTCCATGTCAAGGCAAAAGCCTGACTTATTATTGTTTTCACGACAGACGAGAGCCTGACATCTATTTACTTCTTGTATCTGGATCGACATCAACCTGGGCTTGTTCATGCCTAACCTATTAACAGTTAACATTTGAACTGTTATTATTTACATTGAAGTTTGCTTTCGTTAATCTTTCTTGGGTTCATTCTAAGAGTCATGGTATCTGGTTTGAGTCATTTCATACGCTTTAAAAGCGTGGATTGATCCATTTATAGATGTTATATTGCCAAAATTTTTGGGGCACTAACCCTATTTATTTGATTGCTTCCATTCAACAACCCCTTCCCCTTCCCCCAAGTAGCACACCGGTCCCCTGCCCTTCTTCCGGGATCAGGGCATTACTGTGGTATCAGAGCAGGCTGTAACTCTACAGGCCTATTATATAGTTGATTGAGTATAGTTCTCAGTATAGTCTCTCAATTGATTGTCTGAAAGCCCTAGCACATCGTCTGCACCGCACTCATCTGCTTCAAAATGAAAGGTACGTGAGTTAAAATGTTTTTGAGATTTAATGATATTTATTGATTTCAAAAAGGAAATGTGGATAAGGAACATTCTCCACATTGATGGTATTTATGAAAAGTCGTACCAATGACGGTTTTGAAAGGATAATGGTATCATTTTGGGACTATGTACCCATGAGATGATGGTTATGAATGAAAAGAACTCTTTTTCATGCTGATAAAATTATGGGACTCATGTGCCCAGATGGTATTAAATGATTATTTTAAATGGGACTATATGTCGATTATGTTTAAAATGAAATGTGATGTTCTAAATGGGACTATACATATGTCTATGATATGTTCCGAAAGAAAGTGTGATGATAGTAATCAATGCCTTATGATTAGAAATGTTATAATGTGTAAGTGATTGGAATGTGATGATGTGAAAGTGTTAGGACACCCATAATGCTTATAGAATGATTTGATTGAGAATGTAGATGAACATGGCTAGCTGTGATTTATTCACAGAGAATGGATTTTAAGTTGATGATTTTTAAGATTCTTGTGGAACATAGGTTGATTAAGTGTTTTTCCACGTTCAAGATTATGAGTCCACATGGATTGGTTCCACTGAAATGTTTCAATTTGATATGATCTGAAATTTCTAAAGAATGTGTTATGTCATGTTTGGATTGAATCCTACATGAAAGAGGGTTCACGGCAAGGCTGAGGTTCGTCTATGATTTAAAAAAGATGTCTGGGACATCTGGATTCCAGATCAACCGAGAATCTGATGAATAATTATAAAGAGTAGATTGACTCAAAAAGATGGGAACAATTATGTAGTGCCTTGTAGACTTGAATCTAGAAAGAACTTAGAATGGATAAGCATATTGTTTTAGATGACTTGAGTTATATGGATTTCTAGGAAATGCAATTTATTTGTATGTGTATTTGAGGAGCATCTTGAGAGAATTTCAAATGTCGATGAAGAATCGTGATAGATAGATCTGTTCTCGCTATACCTACCTCTATACATTTCTGATTGAGGAGCAAGGATAAGTTCCAGACTAGATATCTCAAGTTCAGGATGACGTATATGATGATCGAGATAATATGCATTGATTTAAGGGGATCGATATCTATTCTTTCTCTATCTTTTATCGACTCAAATGATGATTGATACAACCCGAGCCAAGAAGATGTCTGATCCAATCAAAGTACTGGAAGGGCCAGTAACAAGATCAAGAGCTAAGAGATTCAAGGAGAGTCTCAGTGGATTTATGCAAGGAGTCCGGAACCAAGAGGCATCAAGGAGACTCATCGAAGGTGCTAAAGCCGAGCATAGTTGTAGGACAAAGATCATATGTTGGTGTGAGACAGAGGGACAGCACGGCCCGATTACAGGTGAGGCGCGACCGAGGTGTGACTCAGACCCAGACGAGGCGTGACCGTGCATTGAATCAGAGAGGTGAAAAACATCAAGGGAGGTGTGGCTCAATTACAGTCGATGCGCGACCAGTGTACTCATGCCTTGAGGTGCGGCTTGACTGAACGCGGCGCGACCAATCCTGTGTCGCGCCTATACGGGCGGTTCCAAATTTCTTAATTTTGCTTTGTTTTATTTCCTAATTTAGTTGGGACTTTATTTAGGGATTATGTTGATTTTGGCCAGCTATATAAAACTGAATTCTATGTTCCAAAACACAACATTCATATTATTTTTAATCTGAACATGAGTTTTTCACTTTTTCTCTTTGAGAGAATTATTTGAGTTTCACAATACAATGTGAGTTTCAAATTGACTTATCAAATGAATTCACATTTTCATTTATGGCATCTTCACATCAATCCAAGTTCGTGTTTCCATTTGATAGCAGGTTACGGATTCAATTAATTCGTGGTTCAACATCGTTGTGAGGCTAGGGTTTGGACAATCCATCCATTCCGTTCGTGTAACCTGATACGCCTGGGAAAACAACTGCTGTCTTTATCGTTGTGCCGGTGAGGATCGCATCAATGATGTTAAAGAATATTTGAAGAAAGATGCAGAGAAGAACTTATGAAGAGTTATGCGCATCAAGTTAAAGTGGACCAAGGCAAAGTATACATCTCAGTAAGATTTACGACTCGGGATAAATAGTGTTTTAGCTAGGAATGATGAGGTAGCTTATAAATCAGTCATATTGTTGATTCTAGCTAAGGTTTATAACATGATTGATGTCTTAATGTTGAGGAAATATAAGTTGGATCCTAAACACGCTATAAAGAATGAATAGATAGTCTTGAACAAGGATTTATTCTATAAGGAAAGATCAGAAGTTATTTTTGACCAAAAGATCCAAGAATTACGAAACAAACATATACAACTGGTGAAAGTTGAGTGGAGCAACCATGGAAGCGGGGAAGCTACATGGGAGCTAGTAAACAAGATCAATGAGCAGTACCCTGACTTGCTATTTAGAGGTATTTTAAATTTCGGGACGAATTTTTTTTAAGGGGGTAGAATGTAATGCCCAGAACTTTCTATTATTAAAAGAATAGTTTATGCTAAACTGAAGGGTAAGCTAGCGAAGAAACTAGACCGTTAAATTTTTTAGTTTTAGGTAAAATATGTTGTTGGATGGGTTAGCAATATCTAGGATATTTTCATATTTTTATTTGGAACCCTAGATTTAAACGTAGTTTGATTAATTAGAAATTTATATATTGAGTGCAAATAGATTTAATGTTATTTTTATTTGCATACAAATATATGAATATAAGTTCTAAAATAAAATTGTTCCATCTAGTTATATATAAAAAAAACGTATATACTACACTTACCCTAAAAATGGAAATAATATTTTATTATACATAGTCCATTTAAATATAATATATATGTATTTGTCACCACTTGTTGTTTCTCCAATGTATATATATATATATACATATATTTTAATTAAAAAAAAAAAAGAAAAGAAACAATATATATATATACTTACATATAACCTTAGTTGTTTAATTATTTTTGCAATCATGAATTATGTAAGTATGTGTATAGTATATTAATATACGTGTATGATTGTATCTTATATAATTTAGTGTAGTTGATATCTATCAATATAAAATAGAGTGAGGTGTCTAATATATAAATATTAATAGATGATGACTAATCAACAAATAGGTTACGTGTCTTGAGGAGAAAATTAGTAGATTGGTGAGTAATGTTTCAAGGTTGATCTAATTGAATTTTTAATTATTTAAACAATATAGATCTGATTCATTTTTTCTTCATCACTATTATAGTTAAATCAATAATTTAACGATGGAAAATATAGTAAAAATAATAACTTTCTGCAACTATTTTTCCTTTGAGGTAAGTTCTCATTTATGACTTATATATATAATTTATTACTGGAATGCTTGGTTTTGAAGGATTACTCACATGATCTCATTCAATTTTAAGAAACTATAAGTGATCATTGTAGATGAATTTATTCAATTAGTTTTCATTTATCCAAAATTATGTACCAATAAAATATATTTCACCTAGAATAACAATATTAAATTACTATATTGGAATTAATTTGATGGTTATGAAATTCGACAAATATGTTTATGCTATTTGTAATTTAATTTAAGTAACTAGTTTAAAAGTGATTCATGATCAATTAATGAAGTCTACTTGAACTTAGTACATACCATGATTATTTCTAGAAATAAATCTATTTGGAATTTAATAATATTTTTATAAAACATGAAAACTAATGCATATGCTTGTGCACGGGATCAAGAATCCAAGTAACCTTATTTACAATTATGTAATCAACTAATATCAAAAGTAATAGTTAATATAGCACTAATAATTATTGATATTAATATAAAATATTAATTAAGTATTAATAATCAATCTGATTTGAAATGTTCCAATCTATGGATATATGTTTAATAGGATTTCCTAAATTTAAACATACTAAAATTTAATATATTGGAGTTATTAAATAAATGGTATAATATTGAAATGGAGAACTTTAAATTAATTATGAATACAATAAATAGATTGATATCATAATTTCCAAAATTTTCTAATTATTGTTATATTTCCGTTAATTGAGACAATTGATTTAATTAGGTACCAATAGTAATTATTGGATTAGAGTTTCTATTTGTGAAATAATTATTATTTTAAATGTCTAATCAAATAATAGAATTGATCAAGTATATATATTAAAAGGAATCTTAGGGATTGAATTTGGATAGGGGCTTTTAGCTAAACTAAGTAAAAATTGGTTGTTGTAGGGTCATAGGAAGTAGCAGAATCCGAGCAGAACCAACCTAGAGTTTAAAAGCCTTTTTGTGAGATAAATCTTTTATCCAGGTGGGTTTTTATGATATAAAAATATATTTGGGGTTATTAAACCCTGATATTTATAAAATGAATGTGATTAAATATCCAACTCATGACTGTATTTAATGTGCTCTCCCGAATCATGTAAGTCTTACTACTATTTTTGGTGACGAAACTACAATGGTTCACGATATCGAGCCCCAAGCAAACAGAGCATTGTCCAACCTTAAGGAGTCGGGTTGTGTACACGAACCGACTTACTGTAAGTGTTCTAGGGAAGAGTGGCGCGCAATGATGGAACGAAAATGATTTAGTATACATGGAATTCACAAATTTTTAGTTTTAAAAGATTTCCATGATATGCTTAAAATATGATTGGATATTCTGTTTTATAAAATGATTGTGAAGGTTTTTCTCAAGAGTACCCACTGAGTGTAGTAGTACTCACGCCCAAAATCTTTTAATATATTTTCAGGATGAGCTGCGGGATGGTGGACAGCTGTGCTGAGGCTGAAGGGCTATCTTTTTGTTGGTCCTGGTACGAGTCTATGTCAGTTTAGAGGGGGGGTGAATAAACTAACTTCAAAAACTTAAACTAATTGCGGAATGTTTAGGGCCCTGACTCGCTTTCAATATTTTATTTGTGCACTATTCAGTTGAGAGTAAGAGCTTGACTTAAAGCTTAGCTGGTGAGCTGATCAGTTAGGACTGATAGCTTGAAGACTTAGCTTAGCTTGTCAGTACAGCTTGTGTGCTAGAGTGTGCAGTTAAAGAACATGCAAAGCTTAAAGCAATAAGTACAGCACACACAAGACTTATTTAGGTTCGAAGCTTACTGCTTCTACGTCCTTTCTTCCTTCCGCAGAAGGGAAATCCACTATGCAAGTGTAAAGTTTCTTTAATACAATTACACAGTGAAGAAATTCTATTGGACCTGAAAATGGCACCCTTCAAACCGAGTGCGGCCTCCTTTCCAACTATTGCTATCCTGGAAGAACGGACCCGTCAGTACACACTCATCCTCAGCCGGTTTCTGGGTTGACAACTCACACTTACCGATCCTAACTGCTTGCTGAGACTTTAGGTACTATAGCCTGTCTTTAAACGATTTTAGATCTTGCTCGATCTTAAAGAAGGCAGTCTTGAACCTGTTATCAATCTGAAGTGCTCCATTATTCTTGAGCTGGGTGGTTGATCTTTGAAGAACTGAACTGAGAAGCTTTGCTCTGGCTGGAATTCTACGTCAGCTAGCTGCTTTCTTGAGACTTGAAGCACACCTTCTCAGTTGGGACTTTTCGTACTTAAGAGGTTTAAGCTTTGAGCTGTGAGAAGGGAGAAAGAAGAGCTCAATATCTGCAAGATAGCAAAACTAAGATTGGCGAAAGTCATAGTCAAAATCGTGTTCACTCTCTTGATATAGTTAACTGATCTTTTGACCGTTGTGATTGGTGAATCTGTTGAATTGACCGGTGGTAGTTTAATGCCTGTAACCGTTTGAAGCTTTAAATGACCTAGCCGTTTGACTTTAATGACTTCTGTTCAAAGATCATCAGGATCTTTCCAAGATTTCCTGTCAAGATTTTCATTAACTGCTTGTTAGAGAGAGCATGTATTTCGGCTATCAGTTTTATACATTCAGCTCATGGGCTTTCAGCTATCTCGGCTTTCAACTCTAAGATTGTCCAGTTGGCAGTTCCTCAGCTACCTTATGATTCAGTTCAAGGATGGTTCAGTAAAGCTGCCTTAGCAACTTAGCTTCAAAAAGCTTTCAGTTCTGAACTATCAGTCGGCTGCTTCTTTGAGCTTTTCTTTCTTTGAACATATCATAGGTTAGTTCAGTATTGGCTCAAAGCACTTTAAGCTTTCTTCCAGCTAACTGATCTTTGATCAGTTTTACGATTAGCTGACTGATCTTTAATCAGTTCAGCTTCAGCTTTTCAAGCTGGCTCTACTCTCATCAGTCTTTTCGGCTTTCAGCTAGATTGATGGTTACTCATCTATGGATGCCTACCAGTCTCCAAAGTTCTCTCCCCCCTCTAGCTTTTTAATATTTGAAGAGTTGACTCTGAATAGTCTAACTGAGGCAACCTTTAAGCTGGTTGACCATGCTTCAAGACAGATGACTCTTGTTTCAGTTGGACTTATCTGAAGTCTTACTTAGTTATTAACCTTGATTTCTAGCTTTGAATAACCTGCAGTTTTTCATTAGATCATCACATATGTTTTGACATTTCATCAAAATCATCAGTTAGGTTTTTCCAACAATTTTGATTATGGAAAACTGCATGAGGTTATCTTTCATGAATGAACATCTGAGCTTGTACCAGTATTTGGTATCAAAGCTAATATCAGACCCTGTTCCTAAGAACAGTCTTAGGTGCTTATAGCCTTTAAAAGCTTATAAGTTTTGACATTCATGAGTATCAAGGCTTTGACATAAGTATCAGAGCTTTTAAAAAATAGATGAGTATCAGAGCTTTAAATAGAAATAACATTTGGGCTTAACGAATTTTATCTTTCAGGCATCAGGGTTTTTACTGAAAAAAGTTGCAGCTTAAGTGGACTTAAGATATCTTAATACTCGTTTACACAGCTTTGAAAAATCTTCAAATGTTTCAGTTCTAAAGCAGCTCAATTCTGATTATCATGCAAATTTTGTTTAATTATCAGAGCACATAGAAAGCATTAAACTATTCAGAAAGATATATCAGCATGATCAGAATGTATTTGTATTATTAACAAAGAGCATGTTTAGAGACTGATTGATCAAAGAAGATGAAGAATTTTAAGGAAGTAACAGAGAGAGAATATCAAGAACTGCTATTTTAACTTTCTTCTTTAGTTGGAACTATTCACCACTCAGTTCCTTCTTCTTTTGCTTGATTCTACCCTCTCATACTTGCAGGAAGAGATACCTGATATACTATGGATACCCCAATCTTGCTGTTGTTCCAGCTGGGCATTCTTCCAAGTCCAAGTGCCATTTTGAGCTTGCCATTGCTCAATTTGGACTTCCTCTGATGAATAGCTTCCCTTTGAAAGATAGCTGTAGCTTTCCCCTGAAAGGTAGCTTCCCTCTGAAGTTGTACCTCTCTTTGTACTTCTCTTTGGATCTCATCCCAAAGAGTTAGATCATTAGCATACCCTATCTCCTTTTTGGCATCATCCAAAAGGGTGAGCTGATGGAAATCATGGTTTGGCAGTGACAACTGTGGCAGAAGAGAAAAAGAAGTGGCCATCAAGTTGTCGGTGATATGAGAAGCTTGGGGTGTAGGCATAGGAGTGGACATCAATGCGCAAGACTCCTCAGTCAGTATCAGTTGGTCAAGATCAGGTAGAAAGAAGAGATCTTGCCCGGTGGTAGAAGCTGATGCGAGTTCAAGAAGTGGCTCATCTGGGAGGGTGAAGAGTGGATCCACTTGAATAGGAGTTGTGGATGAATTGGAGGGCTCATGGTTTGGGAGGGGTGCATCATGAGGCACCGAGGTTTGAAACCTCTTAATCATGGAATCCATGATTTTCGGAATAGATGGAGGTGTACTGAGTGGATAGTTCATCTAACTCCGGCTTCATTATCTTTTCTCGATCCAATATGAGTAGCCTCGCTTGTCCGCCATGTGAAACATGGTGGCATCATCCACTTGGAATCTCCATAAGTGATACTGGAGATATCTTTGAAGATGCTCGAAGAGAAAGGGGCTGAGATCCCCAATTTGACCAAAACAGCTCTGCAGCTGATGGTCAAGGCTTGCATTGAAGCCTTCTTCTAGAAGTTCTGGGTCATCGATGTAGGGAGGCTCACTGGTTACAGGTGCAGTTGACTTATCACTGGTAGAAGTGAAAGAGTCACTGTCAGTCATAGAATGATCTATATCAGCTGGAGGTTCAGCGTCAAGGAGCGGTTGCTTTCTTTTTGTTGGGCTGGGGTCCTCTGTCAGCTGAAGTCTCGACTTCCTAGGGTGGCCAGTTATTCCACGATGTTTTCTGTGGATGTAAACTGTAGGAAGGAGATCTCTTTTGGAGAGATAAAATCCACCAGGAACTGTTCCAAGTTGCTCCTCAAGGATGTGACTGAGTTGATTGGTAAATCCTAACTTGGCTTTAAATGTGCCAAAGATTGAATCGATCTTAGCACACTTCACATGAATGCAAAGCTGAGCCAATATAAAGGATGCCCAATCAGTCTTACATCCATAATATATGGCATCCATTAGGTGAACGGTGTTTTCGTTGAACTGCGCATTTGTGATGCTACTGAGAAAAGTATGCATCACAATGTCCATGATCTGGACTACTGTTGGAGGGAGACTATATTTTAAATTATTTGAAAAGTCTCTATGATCGACATGTGGAAGCTTCCAAACATTCCACAGTTCCAGCTTAGATAGGAGCGCGATTCTACGCACCTGCTAGCCTTCATCAGGGAGCTAAAATAGATCAGTTAACACATCTTTATCAATGGTGATAACCTTATTGTAGACAATAGAGATTATGTTGTCTCCCTTGATCCCTGTATTGTAGTAGAACTCAGCTACAAGCGAGAGATGCTTCCTCTTGGGCTTAGTTGTCATGAACGACAAGAGCCCGCATGTCTTCAACAAGTGAAGGATCATGCTACTCTTCTCTGGACCTATTCGAGGCTCAAGATACTCATGGTCAAGATACTTATCCTATCTGAGCTTCTTTATAAGAAGCTTGATATTCATCGGGCGAAATGGAAGAACTATTTGTCAATGACAAAAGATATGAGCAAGGAGGAAGCTTTGGATAAGTAAGAGAAGACAAGGAGAAGGAATGTGTTGAGAGTTCTATGTTTTCCATTCCAACTTCTCCGCTGCTTATATAGCAGTAATTTTGCATGCATTAACCATAGCAATCGAGTGCTTCTTGCTGATCCACTATCTAATTTGATAGAAAGTTAGCTGAGTTAATGATGCATACATCTCATCCATCTATTTGGACTATTGCTTTTTGATCAAGCGGCTGAGATCTGAGGGTTTGAAAATCTGGGTAGTTGCCATAAATAGCAAAATATTTTGCCAGAAGATTTGCTATTTATATCCCTTAGAGAATTCATCTATTTATATTTTAATGTTTAGCATAGAGACTTTATTGGAAACTCAGATAAATAGTAAGCTTATTTTGAAGTTGTAACGGTAACTATTTAATAATAAGCTTGAGGAATAGAGAGTAGAGAAGCTTATCAAGGAGGAGGGACCATGCAGCTGATGAGAGGGGGGGGGCTTTGCTTAAGGTGTCAGTTTCCTGTTGAACTAATTATACAACTTTTTAAAATGATTTGATCAGTTTTATTGATCAGCTGTTGATTGACTTTTCGTCAGTTTCCTCTTTTTTAGTGGTCGGACGGGGCTAGCTTCTCCGCATTCTCTGGAGTTATTTGACCTTTTCCTTTTGGAAGCTGAACTGAGGATGTCCTTAGAAGGATCAGTTCTGGCTGCAGTCTCAACTTGCTGAAGTTGCTTCAAGGTGGTCAGCTTTTTAATTCCTCTACAAGATGAGTTGGACTAATTTTTCATCAGTTTTGCAGCTCTTGAGCAAGACTTGATAAGAGGTGTAACGTAGCTTCAGGACAGGAGATCTGGTGACATGGCAGCATCTTCATCATCATTGGCTCCTTTTGTCCATGGTGTTGACTCCTTGGGGTCATTACGATTTCAGTATAAGATAGAGTTTGATCTATCTTTTCTGTGACCCCCACATCTTGTAGTGATGCCTCTTCCGACTGAATTGGATCAAAATTCAGTTTTAGGTAACATTGATCGACTGAATTGTTGACAAACTGCTCTTCAGTTGCAACTTCTTGCGATCTCAAGCTGGCTTGAACATCATTTAGCATTGCCTTAGCTGGAATGTTATTATCAAGTCGATGCTTCATAATCCGCTGGACTTGCACAATAGTTGGAGGGAATGGATTTGAAGCCCCAATCCATTTCATGCTCCAAGTCTCTTCATGTTGCCAGAAACTCATGCCATGAAAGGCAGTTAGCATGAAGTGTGACTGAATTGACATAGAATGTCTCCAGTTATACGAGTACAAGTACCGGTGTAGTTGTTTGAATAACTAATTGTCTTGCTTGGCAACATAGGTGAAGTGAGTGAGAAGGAGATTTGTTACATCCTGTTAGTTCCATCTGCACTTAAGTGTTCGAATTGACATAATTTGTATGGGATTATGGCAATTTCAAAAGAACACAAAAAGGTTTTGGTTATTCATATTCGAATACCATGTTCTGGACATTTCTGTGAAAATTACACTGTCAATGTGATTAAAGATCAAGACATGTACTTAATCATGTTCAGAGACATGATCATGTACATGATTGTCCAGAGAGTTTACAGGAGACGTGTCATGCTAGATTCAAGAAGTTGAAGCTGCAGATTCAAGATGGACGTTTCAGAATAGAAGTTTCCTTGTTCGTGATAAAGATTAAGAAGTAAAGAAGGAGTTCTATTCAAGGAAGATATCTAAACTAGGAAAGTCTGAATTAAATAAGAAAATTGTTTCCTTGTTAAATCCTAGTCAAAATAGGACTTCTGGTTACCTTGTTTGGGTTATATCTGTTTCTTATAAATAGCCTGGGAATTAAACTAGTTCAGTAGACATGAATTTTACGAATACACTAAAGGGCTGAGAGTTAAAAGACTTCACATTCGAAGCATATAGTATTTGGGAAGACTAGGTTTGATCGATTAGATCATTGTGTTTCTAGTCTGTGTTTGAAACTCACTTCATACACACTTAGAGGAGTCTCGGGGGAGATTTCCTGTGGGAACTAGAGGGATTCTAGGTTGTGAGGGGAACTGACAATTCAATTTAGTGAAAGAGGTTGAATCGGGTAGGAAAGGGGTCGAGTGATGGGAGTCTTCATGTAATAACCTTTATAACCATTCAACGGAGTAGTAACTGTTTTTCACGGACTTGATAAGTCCCCCTGACATAGATCAGTTAATCGAACAGGGTTACCAACTTCGTGTTCTTTATTTGTTCAAGTTTTTAGATTCTGACCTTACATGTTCACAACAATGTTCAAGTACATGATGATGAACATGACCGCACAGTTTATGTAACTTCAATTAGTAACAGAGCGGATCGCCTTTGGTGTTAGTGTGAAAAGAATCTTGAAAGCTAAATATCTGCGTGAAGGTTTTGGTTGCATTCCAGCAATGAGTGCAATCAAAGAAGGGGGATCTATGGTGAGACCACCACTGCTAGAAGGCAACAACTATCCTTACTGGAAAGCAAGGATGAGAGTGTTTCTGAGATCACTTGATGAACTCGCATGCAAGAGTGTCACTGAAGGATGGGGAAAGCCAGCTGTTGCCAAAGAAGGAAGGCATGTGGAGATGGAAGAAGGTGAGTGGACTGTGCCACAGAAGAACTGGTATAATGTCAATTCTAAGACTCTCAATGCAATATTCTCTGTAGTGGATCTTGAGACATTCAGTTTAATCTCAATCTGTGAGATTGCAAAAGCTGCATGGGATATTCTGGAAACAACCTTTGAAGGGACTAGTTCTGTGAGGTTATCAAGACTTCAAAATCTGACTTCAAAATTTGAAAGTCTCAGAATGGAAGAATCTGAATCCATTGGTGAGTTTAATGCAAGATTAAGGAGCATATCAAACTAAAGTTTTGCTCTAGGAGAACCTATCAGCAATGAAAAGCTTGTGAGGAAGGTTCTCAGATCTCTTCCAAAGAAGTTTTCCTACAAAGTTGCTGCCACAGAGGAAGCCAAGAACATCAAGAGTATGAGACTTCATGAACTGATGGGATCATTAAGAACATTTGAGATGGATCTGAAAGATGAAGACAGCAGCTCAAGGAAAAAAGGTATTGCTTTTAAAGTTGAAATTTCTGAGGATGTCCCTGAACATGTACAGAAACAATAACTTGTACTTGATTTAGAGACAATGAACAATATGGTCCTCATCACCAAGAACTTCAGCTGAATACTTAAGAGAGTAAACAAACAGTTTTTCAGAAAGCCAAATAATAGAAAACAATAACCTGGAACTTCTCAGCCAGATAGAAACTCTAACAGTGAGCAGAAAGAGTTTCAACCATCAAATACAAAGAAAGGAATTCAGTGCAGATAGTGTGATGGTTTTGGATATATTCAAGCTGAATGTGCCAACACTCTGAAGAAAAATAAAAAGAATTATAACGCCTCTCTTACTGATAATGATTCTGAAAGTAGTAGTGAATCAGAAGAAGAGACCTATGCCTTTAGAGCAAAAATCTCAGACTTCCAGGATCCTTTCAAACTTGCAGAAGAAGAAGAAGACTCGGATAATGATGATGTCAGTAATGAGGAGTTTATTCAGACATACAAGGAGATGTATGAAAAATGGCTTGAAGTAGCTGAGATCAACAAAACTCTACAATCTCACAACAAAGATCTTCTCAAAGAATAGTAGAGTTTGATCAAGTCCGATAGAGAACAGAAGATCATTATCCAACAATAGAAGAAGGAGATTGAAGAACTGACTACAGAGCTAAAGTCCATTAAAAAGAATGTCAACATGCTGAACAATGGAGCTGAGAATCTTGATAAGATTCTTACTAATCCAGGACATTCTGGGAAAAGTTATCCTGGTCTTGGATACAATGGTGGAAAATCCAAGACAGTGTTTATCAAAGCTAGTACAAGTCAGACAGCGTATGTACAAAATAATGTTTAGGCCATCCAGAAGAACATTAACAAAAAGATGACTTCTAATAATGGCAATAGGAAAAGAATCATCTGCCACTATTGTGAAGAAAAAGGCCACATTCGACCACACTGTGAGAAGTATCTCTTTGATCTGAAAAGAATGAGGAGAACATTTGTGGCTCAGCATTCCAGCAATGCTCAAAAGAAAACAACTACTCAACAAAGGAAGAAACCTGCACAGAAAAAATAATGGGTTGTCAAGCAGACCAGTCTAATTGCTCATACTTCGTTGAGAGTTGAAGATAAAGAAAGCTGGTACTTTGATAGTGGTTGTTCAAGACACATGAGAGGAGACTGCTCTGTGATGTAGAATCTAAAAGGGTGCTCGTCAGATTTTATTACCTTTGGAAATGGAAAGAGAGGTAAAGTTATGGGAAAAGGAGAGTTGACTGTTGCAGGAATGTGCGAACTCAAGAAATCTATGCTAGTTGATGGACTCAAAGCTAATCTGATTAGTATCAGTCAACTATGTGATGATGACATGACTGTAGTCTTCACCAAGGAAAGCTGCAAAGTTATGAATAAGAACAATGACTTATTCATGGAAGGTAAGAGATCAGCTGACAACTGTTATCAGCTACATGTTCCTGCACAATGTTCTTTAACATGTTAAAGAACATCTATTGAAGAGTCAGAGATCTGGCATCAGAAACTTGGACACACCAACTTCAGAAATCTTCAGAAGATCATCAGCAAGGAGATTGTCAGAGGGCTACCTCAGATCAGAATTGACAGAGACAAAGTCCGTGGTCTATGTTAGAATGGGTAACAGTCCAGATTTCAACATAAAGAAGTGCAAGACAGAACTTCCAAGAGAATTCTAGATCTCATTCATATGGATGTAATGGGGCCTATGGCTGTGGAAAGCTACGGAGAAAAGAAGTATGTCCTTGCCTGCATTGATGATTACTTAAGGTTTACTTGGGTTGACTTTCTCAGAGACAAGAGTGAAGTTTTCACAGCATTCAAAATATTAGCCTGCAAAATCACAGTTGAGAAGGATGATCAGATTATCAGAATCAGAAGTGATCATGGCAAGACATTTGAGAACCAGTACTTTGATACATTCTTTAGTGAGAATGGTATCAGTCATGAGTACTCAGCCCCCAAAACTCCTCAGCAGAATGGAGTTGCGGAAAGGAAAAACAGAACTCTCCAGGAGATGGCCAAAACCATGATTGTTGCTAAAGGAGTTGTTGTAATGTTCTGGGAAGAAGCTATCAATACAGCATGCCACATCAGCAACAGAGTTTATCTCAGACCAGGTACTCTCACTAATCCATATGAGATTTGGAATGAAAAGAATCCAACAGTGAAGTACTTTCATGCGTTTGGAACCATATGTTATATTCTCAATGATAGAGAGTATCTCAGAAAGATGAACAAAAGAGGAGTTGAAGGGATGTTTGTTGGATACTCCAGAAACAGTAAATCATACATGATTAATGAAGACTCAAATTCGTACTTTTTCCTTTATCTTTTTACACCCTTTTTAAGTGTTTAATATAAAGTCTAGTCTAGTTTTGGGGGTAAAGCTGATTGCAGGAAGATGAGGGCACAAAACCACCACAACAGGCACAGACAGGTGCTATTTATGCTGAGGGCACAAAGGACTGATTTGCCTGCCGAGGACCTAGTCAAAGTTGTTGCGAGAATTACGCAACAGAATCGCGGGACAGCTCCTATATGCACGTGGAGGTGATGTGGCGGTCAGTTCTGAGTCTTAGGGAGGTCCAAATACGTTGGGAAGGAAGTGGGGACAGCAGGAAGCTACTAGAGACGCTAGGGTTTGTTGCTACCACTCCTAAATTTAAGAAAGAACATGGAGCATGAACATGAGGAAGTGGAGGAGTGCAAGAACCCCTGCGTGGGTGAAATCTGGGCTTCTTGAAGCCTTAATTCATTTTGGCTATAAATACTTTTATCTGTTTTCATATCGGGGACGACACGTTTTGCACCTCGAAGATACAATTTACCGTTTTCGTACTTAGTTTATTTTCTGGATATTCTGTCTGCCTGAAGCTGGCGGTTTGCCCGCATAAAGGTAGTTCAATTGTTTTGTTGGCAAAACTGGGGTTGGACCCAGAAGTTAATCCAGTTATTTCCTTTCCAAGTAAGATGTCTTTTATCATTTCTTTTACTTCCGTTTCTATGTTTAGTGGCTAAGTATTCACTGTTCAAGTTAAAGTAATGGTCTAAGGGTAGAATATGTGCATGAGGTAATCGGACTTTAACACCTTAAGGGTTCACAATCTTAACTTATTTTTCACTTAGACATAGGTAAAGGGTGGTTGGAGATGAAAGCGCGCATTTCTGATTAACTGGTACTAGTGTTAGTTATGTGGGAGTGTATAGGTGACCCATGCCTCGATACCCGCATAGTAACAAGTCCGGGGGTGATAGCCTTGGTAGTTGAGATTGAGTAGTATATGCAGGCATAAGACTGTGTCAAACCTACTAGAATCGGGTCGCTTTTGCCCTCAAAGCTGCTTTGCTTGCAAAACCTTTGTGTGATTCTCTCCTTAGGTTCCTGTATAGTTAGGTCCCTAGGTGCCGATCGTATCATCTAGATGATATAATGTAAGAAGTGATTGGGGAGTGGCCGATCGTATCCATTTCCTATAACCGATTAACCCTCAAAGTGACAATTACCCATATTTGGCCATAGGGATTCGATTTTTGATCTTTCTGCTAGTGCGGGCACAACGGGTAGTAGTGGTAATTACATATGTTTTACCTAGGATTGCGCATACCTACCGAATGACTTGATGCTTTGACTTGAACACTTTTATTACTGATATTTTCTCTTGTGATTTCCTTTTCAGCATTTAGTTAGTTTAAGTTTATTAGCAAGGTTTTTAGAGTGACACTGAAGACCCAAACCAAAACTAAGAAAAGACAGAAGGTTATGAACACTCCTCATAGGATCGACCTCCGTCTTCACCAGCTATACTAGCCGTTGAGGGTAGATTAAGCAATTGTGGACTATTTGTCCGCAAGTGTATTTTGCACACTAAAACGACAGTGTGCCAAAATTGGCACCGTTGCCAGGGAGTGTAAGCGCACTTTTCTGTCTATTTACTGTTTTACCTTAGTATATGCGTCGTTCTAACCACGCAGGAGAATTACTCTACGATCCGGAGATAGAGAGGTCAGTAAGGGCAAGAAGGGCACAAGCTAGGGCATTTTTGAAAAGGCTGCAGGAGAATAATCAACTGAAGGATCCAGTGACGATTTGACCTCAGGCAGAGAAAGTCAGGCAAGCAACAAACAAGCTGAGACAAGCAACGTCAATCCACTCTATTCTGAAGAAGAGATGGAAGACGATCAGATATCAAACCACGAGGAAGAAGAACAACAATGACCACCACCGCACACCCTTACTTTGAGGCAGCTGAGTTTCCCTCAACCCATGAACATGCGTCCCACGGGCATCGTTTTGCCCACAACTTCTGGTAACTGGGAGCTGAGGGAAAACTTCATCTCGATTTTGCCCGAATTCCATGAATATCCAGGGGAGGATCCACAACGACATCTACAAGATTTTGAGATGGTATGTGAGACGCAACGCACACGAGCTAATGGGACAGGTGAATAAATTCGCCTGGTTTCTTTTCCTTTCACCTTGCAGGACGGAGCTCGAGAATGGTTATACACTATTCCTGCCAGGAGTGTAACCAACTGGAGTCAAATCCAGCAAGAGTTTCTGGAAAAGTACTTCCCCACATCAAGAGTGCAGAGCATAAGAAAGAAGATCTCAACCGCAAAAACTGGTCTCCACCAGAGCTTTTACGATTACTGGGAGCATTTCAAGCAATTGCTCTCAAAATGCCCACATCACCAGATTCCAGATCATGACCTGGTGAACTATTTTGTCTCGGGGTTGAGAAGTAAGGACCGAGCCCTACTGAATGCATCATGCGGAGGATCTATCCTGAGCAAGAGGGCTGCTGAAGCTCTAATACTTATTGGAGAAATGGCCGAGGAGAACAGAGACGATTTATATGAAAGAACAAGTGTTGCCGCTGCGGGCAAAACTATCTTTGTGCCTAAAACTGATGACCGTGTTTTCCACTAATACCTTGCGAATTTGTGGGGTATGA
Organism: Perilla frutescens; assembly: GCA_026008535.1. Classification (NCBI taxonomy): domain Eukaryota; kingdom Viridiplantae; phylum Streptophyta; class Magnoliopsida; order Lamiales; family Lamiaceae; genus Perilla; species Perilla frutescens. The sequence continues at coordinate 41,882,120 of BRKX01000012.1, forward strand.
GAATTGATGGGGCACCACTCTGACCAGTGTCCACAATTGAAGGGGAAGGAAGAAACGGTTAGCGCTATGGATGAAGGGCACAGAAGGAGGCACAATCATTTTGCCCCCAACTACAGTTAAAGGCAGACAACACCATACTATCCTGCGCCCGCAACAGGACCGTCTTTATCAGACATGGTTCACAAGATTGTGAATGAAACGGTGGAGGTACAAAAGAAATCAGAAGCCTTCGAGCAGGAGACAAGGAATGGACTGAGCTAAGGACAAATATCCCAAATGAGTGATGCATCACAAGGATGGAGAAAGCTAAAGGAATTCTGCCCTCATAGACAGAACCACCAAAAAAGGTTGGGGTAAATGCAATAACACTAAAGAGTGGAAGGCAACTGCCTGCACCATGTCCAGAGACTGCAAAGGATGATGCCTACAGCGATGATGAGCCCACAAAGGAGGAAGCAGAGTTACGGGCAAATGACGAACCAGAAGTAGTTGTGCCCAAAACCATCCTGAAGAGTAATATTCCAAAAGAGATCGAGGTGCCTTTACCATTTCTAGGAAGGATGAAGCGGAACAAAAAGGAAGCAGAGGATAGGGATCTAATGCACATCTTTAAGAAAGTGGAAATCAAAGTTCCCCTACTGGACGCAATCAGGCAGGTGCCCCGATATGCCCGTTTTCTGAAGGACTTATGTACAAAGAAAGTGAGATTCATGGAGGAGGCACAAGTGGTTGTGAATGAAAATGTGTCAGCATTATTGCAGAAGAAGCTGCCTGAAAAGTGTGGAGACCCAAGGATGTTCTTTATTCCCTGTGAAATTGGAGGACTTCGAGTTGAGAGAGCTATGCTAGACTTAGGGGCATCGATTAATGTTATGCCCCTAAGAATTTTTGAAGAGCTGACCTTAGGACCGCTCAAGGATACAAGGACAATTATTCAATTGGCTGACCGTTCCAGTGTCTACCCCGAGGGAGTGCTTGAAGATGTCTTAATCAAAGTGGAGAGTCTGATTTTCCCAGCAGACTTCTATGTGCTGGATATGGGCAAAACCAATCCAAAGGTTGTCTGTATACTTTTGGGCAGACCATTCATGAAGACGGCACATATGAAGATTGATGTCGATAAGGGCACATTGACGTGCGAGTTCGATGGAGATAGAGTTACCTTCAACATCATGGAAGCAATGAAGTACCCCAATGACACTGAGGGTATACATATGATCGACATTTTTGAGCCGATGATCCAAGAAGAAATGCCAAGGCTGCTGGCAAAGGATCCACTTGATTGGGTACTTCAGAACAGTAAGATCGATTGGGATGCTGAGGATGAACGAGATAAGCAAATTAAAGAGGCAATTCTGCAATTGTATCGCATCGAAGCCGGTTTTCCAAGAGATAGATGTCTGCCTTTACCCACAATAACGTAGGGTGATAAACTTGTGCGGTCTATCATCAAGCCACCCAAGCTGGAGTTGAAGGAGTTGCCCGATCACCTCAAATATGCCTATTTGGGTGAAGGAGAGAATTTGCCAGTTATAATCAGTTCATCTTTGACCATGAAGCAGGAAGTCAAGTTGATAGCACTATTGAAGATGCACAAGGAAGCAATTGGTTGGACCTTGGCCGACATCAAGGGCATAAGTTCCACCATTTGCATACATCGGATCCAGTTGGAAGAAGGGGCAAAACCAGTGCAAGATCCCCAAAGGAAGCTGAATCCCTTGATGAAAGAAGCTGTGTTAAAGGAGATTCTAAAGCTGCTCAATATAGGCATTATCTTCTCTGTGCCCGACAGTGAGTGGGTGAGTCCTATTCACGTTGTGCCCAAAAAGTCTGGAATCTAGGTTATGGAGAATGAAAACAAGGAACTTATTCAGATAAGACTGCAGACTGGATGGAGAGTTTGTATTGACTACCGCAAGTTGAATGCAGTCACAAAGAAGGATCATTTTCCTTTGCCTTTCATCGATCAAATGTTGGAGAGGCTTGCGGGAAAATCGTACTTCTATATTCTGGATGGGTATTCTGGTTATATGCAGATCGTGGTGTCCCAAGACGATCAAGGCAAAACGACATTCACTTGCCCCTTTGGCACATTTGCCTACAGAAGGATGCCTTTTGGCCTTTGCAACGCTCCAGACACATTCCAACGGTGCATGATGAGTATATTTTCTGATATGCTTGAGACTTGCATTGAGATCTTTATGGACGACTTCACGGTTTATGGAGATAGCTTTGATTAATGCCTTGATCATTTGAGCAAGGTACTGAGCCGCTGTGTGGAAAAAGACTTGGTGTTGAATTATGAGAAGTATCACTTTATGGTGAGAGAAGGAATCGTGCTGCGACATGTAGTATCCGAGCGAGGAATTGAGGTGGATAGGGCAAAAGTGGAGGTCATTGCCAAATTACCCTATCCCATCAATGTTAAGCAGATTCGGGCATTTCTAGGCCATGCGGGTTTCTATCGTCGATTCATTAAGGATTTCGCAAAGATTTCTCAACCACTCACAAACCTGCTACAACTGGAGGTAAAATTTGACTTTGATGATGACTGCAAGAAAGCTTTTCATACATTGCAGAATATGTTAGTGTCTTCCCCCATTATCTAACCTCCGGATTGAGGAATTCCATTTGAGGTGATGTGTGATGCCAGTGGATTTGCCGTGGGAGCAATTTTGGGCCAGAAAAGAGGCAAAGAGAGCTATGTTATCTATTATGCCTCCAAGACATTAAATACCGCACAACGCAACTATACCACCACGGAGAAGGAGCTGTTAGCAGTAGTGTTCGCTTTTGAGAATTTCCATTCCTATCTGCTAGGGGCACAAGTGATTGTTTATACGGATCACGCAGCTCTGAAGTACCTACTGTCTAAGAAAGAGTCAAAACCGAGACTCATAAGGTGGATATTGCTCTTACAAGAGTTCGATGTGCAGATTAAAGATAAGACTGGGGCAGAAAACCTGGTTGCAGACCATCTCAGCCGTCTGATGGTTGAGAGCAAAGAGGAAATCACTAAGAATTTTCTAGATGAGCACTTGTATGAGGTTGCGGGCAAAACAGCAAAAGAGCCATGGTTTGCCGAAATAGTGAACTACCTAGCCGCAAGGCAGTTTCCAGTTGGTTTGAGTGACTATCAAAAGAATAAGATAAAGCGTGAGTACATGTTCTATCTCTGGGAAACACCAACTCATTGGAAAATTGGACCTGATCAAGTCATAAGAAGGTGCGTCAGTGATGATGAGGTTCTAGTCATCTTGAAGTTCTGCCATAACAATACATGTGGAGGCCATTTTGGTCCACATAGAACAGCAAGGAAGGTATTAGACGGAGGATTTTACTGGCCTACATTATTCAGGGATGCTTATATATTTGTGAAGAAGTGCAAGAATTGCCAGATGACTGGGAATATTTCTATTCGGGAGGCCATGCCACAAATACCTATTATGCCCGTGGAAGTCTTCGACATATGGAGTATAGATTTCATGGGACCATTTCCCAAGTCAGGTAATAATCTCTACATTATCCTGGCTGTAGATTATGTGTCCAAATGGGTGGAGGCAAAAGCCACTCCAACGAATGATGCAAATACAGTGGTAAAGTTCCTAAGGGCAAATGTGTTCTGTCGCTTCGAAATGCCCAAAGTCCTGATCAGTGATCAAGGGACTCATTTCTGCAACTCAGTCATAAAGAAGACGATGGTAAAGTATGGGGTCACACACAAGGTTACTATTGCATATCACCCCCAGGCAAATGGACAAGCAGAAGTCTCAAACAGGGAGATCAAAAATATTCTGGAGAAAGTTGTTGGACCAAGGCGCAAAGACTGGAGCAATCACTTGGAAGATACTCTGTGGGCATATCGCACAGCCTACAAGACACCTATTGGGATGTCTCCTTATAGGCTAGTTTTTGGAAAGTATTGCAATTCACCCGTGGGAATGGAGCATAAAGCATTTTGGGCAGTCAAGAAAGTGAATTTCAATAATGAATGCGCTGGAATTGAGAGGAAGCTGCAGATCCAAGAATTGGAAGAGTTGAGGTCCGAGGCCTATGATAATGCTGTGATGTATAAGGAAAGGACCAAGAGATACCACGATGCACTCGCAAGAGGCAAACAGTTGCTCTATGGGCAAAAGGTACTCGTGTTTAACTCAAAGCTCAAATTACATGCGGGCAAATTGAAGTCAAAATGGATGGGCCCCTATCTGGTGCAACATCAACACCCAAGTGGAGCAATCGATCTGGTGAACCCAAAACATGGGTGTGAATTTCGAGTCAATGGCCAGAGGGTGAAACCATATTTTGAGCAAGAGAAGGAAACTTGGGCAGAAACCCAAGTTTTGAGCAGTCCTGAGTACTACTGAAGGCACAATACGGTTGAGCCAAAGACCTTAAACAAAGGCGCTGGACGGGAGGCAACCCAGTTTGTCTACTTGCTTTTATTGCAATTATGTTTGTTATTTGTATTTTGTTTGTGAATTAACGCTGCAGGAAGGCAAAGATTGGAAACGCATCACTGTGGACAAAGTAATGAACAGGGCACAGCAAGGTTTAAGTGTGTGGGTGGGTACTATAGCAAATTTGACTGATTGGACACGGACAGCAGCTGCAAAGACGGTTGGTTTTCCCCATGCAGTGTTGATAATCGTTGAAAATTGAGGCCGAAAAAAGGGGAGTGAGAGAGAGATGATACATCCAGATAATTATTTTGAATTATAAACATATCTCTCCCCCAATTCAAAATCCCCCAAGGCACAAGAAGGTTCACCCAGGGCACAAGAAGGACCGAGCAGGGCACAGAGCAGTGCAGATTTAAAGAAGCTTGAAAGAGTTGAGAAAGCCCTGCAGAGCATTTGTGTTCATCACGGGTTAGACTACCCCTCCTCTCCTTAAGTCATGTTTTATCCCCAGTAGTTTAGGATTTTCTTTTATTTTTGTTTGTGTGTTTAGTGTCCATCTTTTTGTTTTTGTATATTTGCGTCTGTATATATAGAGTCTGTTTTGGGCATATCTAACCCACATTACTGCTTGTACCCGCAAGGGTACTTTGCACAGCAAGTGTGTGGGAGGGATATGCCTAGGTCGTTGTGTTTGAATGTTTTTTTTTTGTGCATGATGAGTCTACAGCATATGAGTCATAGATTGACATTGGGCATATATGGACATAAATTTATTGTTAGGCAGATGGAATTAATCAATCGCATGTGAAATCAATATATAACTACCCAGTGAGCTTTGAGCCCAAATTAACATTTGCGACTTCTTTCTGAGTGTTTAAATTCCACCACCTCATTTGATGCTTACTTGCTTGTGCCCTATCAAACTTGATTTCATGCATGCTTAGATGATTAAGGCATTTTCTTTCGTCGTTATTTGGCCATATTATTCACTGATAAATGCTTCCCATTGCTACCATTATTTTAGCCTGCTTAATTGTTCATGACCTACGTTCTGAAAATCTCTCTTTAAAGAGTATCTTATGACTGGAAATGAAACATTTATGCTCGTATTGGTAGCATGTTTAAGCCAAATAGTGACAGGATGCCAGAAATGGGCACAAAGAAAGAAAATAAATAAAAAATAAAATAAAAAAAAAATAAAAAGTGTTTGAATTTTTATTCTCCCAGGTTGTTATATGGGCACAAAGCTGTCAGTGCTGATTTTGCGCGCATACTATTGAAGGTAGCCAGTTCCTAAATATTTCCAACCTTGATCCGCATGCCCCATTACAACCCTCACAAGACCTTTTGATATGCATGCATGTGAATAACGTACATTGTTTATACAGGGTGTTTGCAAGTTTGTTGATGATAATTTGGTGGAATTGTTGAGAGTAAACACTTAACCTAAACACTCGAAAAAAAGGCGAGCTGAGTGCACACTACAATAGTAGCCTGAGTTTGATTGATTCGATTTGCCTGCATCATTATGTTCAAACTGTTATGCCCTTTATCAACTTATGATTCATATGCTGTATTGTCTTGTTTTGAGTAATTTGAGTCTTCTGTTTTTTGTTGTTGTTTTCAGTTAAAGTTACATTCATACTTGAGGACAAGTATAGTCCAAGTGTGTGGGTGTGATGAAGACTCAAATTCGTGCTTTTTCCTTTATCTTTTTACACCCTTTTTAAGTGTTTAGTATAGAGTCTAGTCTAGTTTTGGGGGTAAAGTTGATTGCAGGAAGATGAGGGCACAAAACCACCACAACAGGCACAGACAGGTGCTATTTATGCTGAGGGCACAAAGGACTGATTTGCCTGCCGAGGACCTAGTCAAAGTTGTTGCGAGAATTACGCAACAGAATCGCGGGATAGCTCCTATATGCACGTGGAGGTGATGTGGCGGTCAGTTCCGAGTCTTGGGGAGGTCCAAATATGTTGGGAAGGAAGTGGGGACACCAGGAAGCTACTGGAGACGCTAGGGTTTGTTGCTACCACTCCTAAATTCAAGGAAGAACTTGGAGCATAAACATGAGGAAGTGGAGGAGTGCAAGAACCCCTGCGTGGGTGAAATCTGGGCTGCTTGAAGCCTTAATTCATTTTGGCTATAAATACTTTTATCTGTTTTCATATCGGGGACGACACGTTTTGCACCTCGAAGATACAATTTACCGTTTTCGTACTTAGTTTATTTTCTGGATATTCTGTCTGCCTGAAGCTGGCGGTTTGCCCGTATAAAGGTAGTTCAGTTGTTTTGTTGGCAAAACTGGGGTTGGGCCCAGAAGTTAATCTAGTTATTTCATTTCCAAGTAAGATGTCTTTTATCATTTCTTTTACTTCCGTTTCTATGTTTAGTGGCTAAGTATCCACTGTTCAAGTTAAAGTAATGGTGTAAGGGTAGAATATGTGCATGAGGTAATCAGACTTTAACGCCTTAAGGGTTCACAATCTTAACTTGTTTTTCACTTAAACATAGGTAAAGGGTGGTTGGAGATGAAAGCGCGCATTTCTGATTAACTGGTACTAGTGTTAGTTACGTGGGAGTGTATAGGTGACCCATGCCTCAATACCCACATAGTAACAAGTTCGGGGATGACAGCCTTGGTAGTTGACATTGAGTAGTATATGTAGGCACAAGACCGTGTCAAACCTACTAGAATCGGGTCGCTTTTGCCCTCAAAGCTGCTATGCTTGCAAAACTTTTGTGTGATTCTCTCCTTAGGTTCCTGTATAGTTAGGTCCCTAGGTGCCGATCGTATCATCTAGATGATATAATGTAAGAAGTGATTGGGGAGTGGCCGATCGTATCCATTTCCTATAACCGGTTAACCCTCAAAGTGACAATTACCCATATTTGGCCATAGGGATTCGATTTTTGATCTTTCTGCTAGTGCGGGCACAACGGGTAGTAGTGGTAATTACATATGTTTTACCCGGGATTGCGCATACCTACCGAATGACTTGATGCTTTGACTTGAACACTTTTATTACATATATTTTCTCTTGTGATTTCCTTTTCAGCATTTAGTTAGTTTAAGTTTATTAGCAAGGTTTTTAGAGTGACACTGAAGACCCAAACCAAAACTAAGAAAAGACAGAAGGTTATGAACACTCCTCGTGGGATCGACATCCGTCTTCACTAGCTATACTAGCCGTTCAGAGTAGATTAAGCATTTGTGGACTATTTGCCCGCAAGTGTATTTTGCACACTAAAACAACGGTGTGCCAATGATTTACAACAAATATACAAAGGCTGTAATTGAGACAGTCAATGTCAGATTTGATGATCAGGAAAATACTGTCAATACTTCTGAAGATGATGTTCATACAGATGTGTTCGAACATTCTAAGGTTCATGATGATACAGATAGAGAAGCTGAAGAACAGACAATAAGGTACATGAAGCCTTCGAAGTAAATCATTAAGAATCATCCTACTTCAGAAGTAATAGGAGACATTCATTAAGGTAGGATGACCAGGAGCACTCTGAGAAAAAAGAGGTATGATAAAATATCCTATGTCTGTTTCACTTCCAAGATTGAACCAAAGAAAATCCAAGAAGCTCTTAAAGATGACTACTGGATAGAAGCCATGCAGGAAGAACTTCTTCAGTTCAAAAAGAATGATGTCTGGGATCTTGTGCAGAAACCTAAAGGAGTCAACATTGTTGGAATCAAGTGGATTTTCAAGAACAAGACTGATGAAGCTGAAAACATTACAAGAAACAAAGCTAGACTGGTTGCTCAAGCTTATTCTCAGATAGAAGGCATTGACTTTGATGAAACCTTTGCACCAGTCACAAGGATTGAATCAGTCAGACTTCTTCTAGCCATGGCATGCATCATGAAGTTCAAACTATATCAGATGGATGTCATGAGTGCTTTTCTGGATGAATTTTTGAAGAAGGATGTGTTTGTTACACAGCCTAAAGGATTTGAAGATTCACATCATCCTGAGTTTGTGTTTAAACTAAAGAAGGCATTATATGGCTTGAAGCAAGCTCCTCGGGCATGATATGAAAGACTAGCTACATATCTAGTAAGCAAGAGATACAACAGAGCAGGAGAAGATAGAACGCTATTCATCAGGAAGGAAAAATCACAAGTAATTGTGGTTCAAGTATATGTAGATGATATAGTGTTTGGATCCGTTTCTGATAAGATGGTCAAGGACTTCATTAGAGACACGGAAATTGAATTTGAGATGAGTCTTGTTGGAGATCTAAAATATTTCGTAGGACTTTAGATAAAGCAGTCAGAAGAAGGGATATTCATATCTCAATCCAAATATGCCAGAAACCTGGTGAAGAAGTTCGAGCTTGAAAATTCTAAACACAAACGAACTCCTATCAGCACTACAGTCAAGATTGGAAAAGATGATGCAGGAACTGAAGTTGATCAAACTCTCTACAGAAGCATGATTGGAAGTCTTCTATACCTCACTACAAGCAGACCAGATATAGCATACAGTGTGGGAGTGTGTGCCAGATATCAGGCCTGTCCTAAGGAGAGTCACATAAAGGCCGTTAAGAACATCATCAAGTACATCAATGGAACTGCTGATTATGGTTTATGGTATACCTCATATACAAATGCAAGTATTACTGCTTACTATGATGCTGATTATGCTGGATCTCCAGATGACAGAAAAAGCACTTCAGGTGCTTGTTTCTTTTTAGAAAACAATGTTGTTTCCTGGTTCAGTAAGAAGAAGAACTGCATATCTCTATCTAGAGCAGAAGCAGAATACATTGCAGCAGGGAACAACTCTACTCAAATCATCTGGATGATGCAGATGATGAAAGACTATGAAATTAGTCATGATGCTCCTATTTTGTACTATGATAATATAAGTGCTATCAACATCTTAAAGAATCCAGTGCAGCATTCGAGGACCAAACATATAGACATCAGACATCACTACATCAGAGAGCTGGTTGAAGAAAAAGTGCTAAAGATTGAACACATGAAGACTGAAGATCAACTAGCTGATTTGTTCACCAAGGGATTGGCTTCACCTCAATTTGAGAAACTTAGAGCAGCCCTTGGGGTGTGCTTGGTTCAGTAATAACAAGAAGGAGGGTCTGAGTGTGACTATTTCACACTTAGCAAAAAAAAACCATTCTTGCACAAAGGGACTGAACATTCCCATAAATGTTCTTATAGATGTACATGATCATGATTCTAACCCGGAGTACATCTTTGTCAACGGCTAGTTCTGATGTCAAAATTTGGTTGGTGTCCAACAAATTTACTCTTATTTTCCGGTTTATGCTCACGAGACAACTACTTAGGACCACACCCGCAATTGGACGGGGTCAATTGTAGAAGCAATAAGCTTAACCCAAGTCGATCTCTCAAGGAAGACTTTATGTGAAAGAATTATCTAAAGACTAAACATGATCTCAACAAAACAACTAAAATAAAATCTAGACATTCTAGCAAGGGGGTTTGATGATTATTATGCTATTGATTCAAAACGGACAATAAAGCAAGAGAATTAAATGCAACAACACAGATTAAATCGAGATTAGAGGAAATAAGCTTGATTAAGGTATTAGGGTATAGATTATCTCAATGGTCTCATCACTATGCTTGAGTCAAGTTGATAATGATATTCTCACAAATATGATAGACCCTTCCAATTAGTTTAACTTCAATTCCTGTCACCGTCTATCCGTTAAACCTCTCTTAGCTATATCATGCATGCAAGATTAACATATTAGGCTTAGGAACCCCATGCACCTAACGTCGAATGAACTAATTTTCAGATTTAGATTCACAAACAAGACTCCTCTAAATCCTATCAATGTTCAAGTAGTGATCAATTACCTAAACATGAAAAAGCACGATTCCAACAACAACAATCAACAAGAACAAGCATAGATCAAAACCACATCGATCCTCTACCCCCTAATAGAGAGATTAGCCACTAAACATGCTTAAAACAACACAAATACCATAGAAGAAATTCATCTCATAAATCAAATGCAAATAACTCAAACTTCTACAATATTTAGTATCCTTCAAGAGTTTTGGGACAATTCCCCACAAACATCCAAGAAATACAAAGAAAACACAAGATAAACCTCCTCCGAGCTTAGCTTCAGCGGATGGCTCATCGTCGGGACCTTCTCGTCTTCTCTTCTCCTAGCTTGGCTTGGTTCCCTTCTTCTTCCTTTGCTCTTCTTCCCTCTTGTGGAGGTGATGATGGTGGAAATGGTGAAGGAAAATGTATAGAGATTAGTATGTGTAGTGTGTGAAAAGAGAGAGAGAATGGACAAAATGGAGAGAGTGGAGTGGTATGAGAGTTGATTAATGAATCTCCCAAAAATCTCCAATAGATATGAGAGAGAAGAGGGATACGAGAGAGAGATAGAAAAGGTGATGTGAGATTGATGGTGAGAGATCAATTAATGAAGGGGGTTTTTGTGGAAGATTTGTGCCCAAAAGTCAACTCTAAAGGTTTAGGTAATAAAAAGCTATAAATTCTAGGAATTAAAAATGCAGCTCAAAAGAGTCCTTAATTGATTAGAATCAGTTGGAACTAGAGTGAAAAGGAGCGGAGTTGCAACGATCATGGGAAAAAATAGACCGAGAGGAAGAGGGAGCAGCCCGCGCGCCGGCGGGCTGCAGGGCGCCATGGCGGGCAGCGCGGCGGGGGCGGTTGGAGCGGCAGGGGCCAGCCCCGTCGGGGGCGCGAGGCTCTCGGCCTTTTCGCGCCCCACCTGCGCTGTGATGCCCGCTTGTGTGGGTGCTTTTCCTCAATTCCTTTTAACATCTTGATCTTCTTAATTAAATAACCCAGCTCAATTACTCGATTTGCACTTGCCACCTAATTGCCGTAAAATACATGTTTTCATGATTAAATGCTCAAGTTTTTACAATACTTGGTACAATCCACCATTAGAGAAATAAACACAAATAAACACATAAAATCAACACAAAACAATATAAAATTAAACAAAATAAATACTAAACATAATAAAATATTTAAATTAAAATGACACAATTAGACACTAAACAATGTGCTATCATCATCTCTGATTTTTCAGGATTTCCCTCCGATTTCTTAGTATAACAGAAACCTGAGAACATGATACTCTCTTATATATATGTTTAGTCATTTAGAGAGAACGTTCACTTTTCAAATTTCTAAAATTAAAAAACTCTTCTCTCTCGATAAAACGTCTGAGTTTTTTGAGTTTTCTCCCTTGTTTGCCATTGATTGTCCTGCTATTTCACCTTGTCATGTACCTATATATTTTCAATGGCTCCGAAAAGAAAGCTTGTCTGTCCCAAGAAAATTGTGAAGCCCAGAATAAGGTATGAAAAGGTTACATATTCCAAACCTCAAGATCAGTTCTACGAGAAAGATGAGTTCGATAGTCAGGTTTAAGGAGAATCAACCTACAAAAAGCCTATTCAGAGGGCACTTCGCGAAGAATCTTTGAGCAAAGATACAGAAGAATTGATTGAAACTTTTCATTGGGATAAAGAGGATGAAGATATGGAAACAGAAGAGCAAGAAATTGTTTCTTGTGTAAAGAAAACAAAGACCCAAAGTCTTTCGATCGATGATCTTTTGAAGAAAGTTGCGAAGTCATACGATGTCAACAGAAAGAAGGCAAGAACAAAGGGAACTGCAGTCAAGAAATCTAAGAAGACTATAGCCCCTTCATCAAATAAAATCGTCACAGCACCTGCTGCCCAAGTCCTTCAGAAAGAGAAGGGATCTGCTGCTGATGATCAAGTTAAGCCTGCTGATGTGCCTGACCATATTGATGCACATATTGCAGAGAAGAGCACTGCTGAGACATCTACTACAGCTAGTGTTATGCTGAGACATCTACTCTCAGTTAAGGATACACTGTTGGATACTAGGGTGTATATCTTATTGGAACAAGCTGGTCTACTAGGCACTGTGCAGAGGGTACAAGAGTTCGTTCCAAAGGTGGTTACTGAATTCTACCGCAACTTGACCAAAGAAATTGATGATCCAAAGTCTGAAGACTTTCAGAAAGTCTATGTGAGAGGTGAGATGCTGCACCCTGACCTCATTAATGAGTTTCTGGGGGGGGTTCAAAGAGATAGATGACTGGGGGATGGTTGCTAAAGAACTGACCTAAGGCATCTACAAAAAATGGCCATCACATCCGCAAACTAATCCAACCTCTAAACTGACTCACAATATGGCGCCCTGTTCAGAATCCTGATCCACAATTGGCTACCAACTAAGCACATAACAGCAGTGACTCAAGCTCAGGGGAGGTTTATGTATCACCTTGGAACTGGAAAGCAGTTCAATTATGGTGAGTTTGTATTCCGCAAGATCATCAGCAGTGCAGAATGTACAGTGGTCAAAGGTCCACTGTGTTATCTATCATTGATCTACAACATCATCTAGCAACAGAAGAAGAATGTTTCTTCAAAGAAAGACAAGATTATATCTCTCAACAAGCCTTTAGTAATCAAGGTTGCTTCTGAAATAGGATATCCTCATCTTCACCTCCAGTTCAAGCAGTTCATGTCATCTAAGAAAGGAGTGGATGATATTGTTGAAGAATGCTCTCCAAAGGGTGCTCTGCTGAGATTTTTAGAGAAAAGTTTGGAGTTTCATGCTCGTTGGATTTCTGAGCATACTTCTGAGAAGATGGAGATTCAAGCAATGATTGCTGATCTTTTATCAGGAGAAAAGTTTACCTCTCAAGCAGCAGATGTTCCTAAGAATGTTTATAACTTGCACAAGCTTGCAAATACTACCGAAGCTGCTACTCAGAACAAATCTCTTCCAGCACAAAAGTAAGGTGAATCACAGACTTCAGCATAAGCTAAGGAAGTAGAAGCTGTCGAAGAAGATACTGCAGAGGAGGCTCATGAAAAAGAGGCTGCTGAAGAAGATGATGATGAATAGGAGACTGAGGAGGATGCTAATGATGGAAAAGAGACTGAGTATGATGATGCTGAAGCAGGTTCTGAAGCAGGAGGATCTGAAGGAGATGATGATGCACAAGACCCTGACAAAATCGAGTAGTTTCTGAATATTACTCCTTTGCCTTTCTCGGTGGTAAATAGGAGGAGGTAATGTGATAAGTTTTTGTTTTTTCTATTCTACTTATCTTGCATTATGTTTTACAAGGTATTTTGTTTTTGCTCCAATAGCTTTTAATAGCTATTTTGTTATGGAACAGATTTTCTTCCCTATATGATTCATATCTGCTAAAAAATTAAAACTGCTATCACAAGATAAAAATATATAAAGAAAAAAAATCAATATAACAGAGCAGGTACAAGCTAATAAAAAGTAAAACACAGCTGAATCATATAATGTTCTTTACAACATTCAAGGTCGTTTTAAAGTACATGGTCCTACAAATCAAGGATTGTGTTCTTTGAAAACATGAAGCTGATTTGCTACCAGATAAAGACAAATGGGGAGATTGTTAGTGCCATCTGCACTTAAGTGTTCGGATTGTCATAATCTGTATGGCAATATGGCAATTTGAAAAGAACACAAAAAGGTTTTGATTATTCATGTTCGAATACCATGTTCTGGACATTTTTGTGAACATTCCGCTGCCAATCTGATTGAAGATCAAGACATGTACTTAATTATGTTCAGAGACATGATCATGTACATAATTGTCCAGAGAGTTTACAAGAGACGTGCCATGCGAGAACCAAGAAGTTGAAGCTGCAGATTCAAGATGGACGTTTCAGAATAGAAGCTGCCTTGTTCGTGATGAAGATCAAGAAGGAAAGAAGGAGTTCTATTCAAGGAAGATATCTAAACTAGGAAAGTCCGAATTAAATAAGAAAATTATTTCCTTGTTAAATCCTAGTCAAAATAGGACTTCTGGTTACCTAGTTTAGGCTATATCTGTTTCTTATAAATAGCCTGGGAATCAGATTAGTTTAGTAGACACAAATTTTACGAATACACTAAAGGGCTGAGAGTTAAAAGACTTCACATTCGAAGCATATAGTATTCGGATGGACTAGGTTTGATCGGTTTGATCATTGTGTTTCTAGTCTGTGTTTGAAACTCACTTTCATACTCACTTAGAGGAGTCCCGGGAGAGATTTTCTGTGGGAACTAGAGGGATTCTAGGTTGTGAGGGGAACTCACAATTCAGTTTAGTGAAAGAGGTTGAATCGGGTAGGAAAGGGGTCGAGTGACGGGAGTCTTTGTGTAATAACCTTTGTAACCATTCAATGGAGTAGTAAACTATTTCTCACGGACTTGATAAGTCCACCTGACGTAGATCAGTTGATCGAATAAGGTTACCAACCTCGTGTTCTTTATTTGTTCGAGTTTTTACATTCTGACCTTAGATGTTCACAACAATGTTCAAGTACATGATGATGAACATGACCGCACAGTTTATGTAACTTCACATCCTTCTGTGCACTCTTGAGTGCATATTTGCCACTAGAGAGAGTGCGAATATTGTCTTCAGTCAACTGAAGAGGAGGACAAATTCTCCTGAAATAGTCAGCTCCATAATTTGGATGAGGAATTCTGATGAATAGGCTTAAAGTCAACTGATGATCCATTCTTGGAGTGTGGAGAAGGAACTTCTGTAACACCCTAAAGTTCTTAAATTGTTAAATTGATTTTTATTTAATTTAATTGATGCGGAAATGTGAGATAATAATTTTTTTTAAAACTTAAATAATAATCTAATTTAATTATTTAAAAGATTGGGCTGAAAATAAATACATGCAGTTAACAAAAGAAAAATTTATTCAATACATTAGATAGAGATGAAACTGAAATATTTTTATTTGAAAAGTTTATGATAAGTTCTAAAAACAAAATAAATTAAAAGACAATAACATGAGTAGATGTCTAAGAAGAAACATGATCCATAAAACATTGAATTAGAAATAACTAATTTAAAGAAATTTAAAACTATGATATGCGGAAGAAATGAGATTTGACTTGAACTGTCATTCGATCTTCCACACGCCACCAAATAAGTTATCTGAAAAATGTTAATGAGGGTGGATCATATATAAAATATACTCAGTGTTGGAAATTATGCAAAGATTTTCCCAAGTTAATAAAAGTGCAGCACACATATAACTGATACTGAAAATTTATTGTACCTTAGTACCGAAAATTGATAGTACATTAGTACTAATTGAATCGCATAGCGACATTGAGATTTGTGCACAAATACTGAGAGCCAAATAATGAATGAACATATAGTTGAACGGCTCATTAATAGTAACATGATATACGGCAAACACGTGATATTAAAATGGGCAAAAATATAAATCAACGGCATAAAATAAATGAATCCCACACCTTAACTGAACTGATGAACTTCGAATGAAACACTAGCAATAACTTATTGTCTTAGTCGCGCCGCACCTAGAATACCAAAATAAAATAATACCTATAATTGATGCATGTTGGATCCGCAAGTGTACAACAAATTTGAATTGAAATATGACATTAAATAATGAAAAGTCTCTAAGGTCTAAATCAGATTTATAAATGATCTTTATGAAATTCTAGAAAATCAGTAATACTTAAAAATTGTTTGTGAATAAATAAATGAAGAAGGTGGGTTTGATCCACTAAAGATAATTAACTAATTAAATCTCAAATTAATTAAGGCCTCTTAATAAATTAAAATAGTATTTTAAGCAAAAATTACTAATTTGGAATTGAAATTGTTAGCTCAATAAAATAGTTACTCTCTCGCCTAACTGATTCCCAACACTATTACGTACTACAAAATTAATTCTCATTAGCATATCTGCCAAAATATTATAGTATTCAAAGTTATACCTAAAATTACAATGTAATGAAAACGGTATGCCAAACAACATATATATATATATATATATTTACTCATATATAAACATATGAATTTGAAACTGGTTAAAAAAAATAATGACGTAGTACTTTAAATGTAAAACTAGAATTTGTCTACTACTAAAAAAATTAGTTAAACACATTACTTAGAATTTGTCCATGCTATAACCCACGTATGGAAGCCGCATACATATTTTTATTATGAAACATCAAATTAATTAACATATTTAATCCCTTTGATAGATTTATGATTCCTAAACTAAGATATATTATTAAAACTTTAAACTATCCACCCAATAAAATTCTCACCAACTCTGATCTCATTAATATTAATAAAAATAAAAATGGCTGATTAAAATTAAGCTTCCTTGACTAATTCTATAATCTACTAAATCTAAAGTTAAAATTGAAAATTTAATTCAATTCCATTATTCTTCAACAAACAGCAACCCAGAAACCAAGGTCATAAATTAAAATTAATATCTTTGCGAATGACCAGCGTAGAAGTTCGTAGATCATAGATGCGTAAATTTGAAATAAAGGCAGAGATCAATGATAGAGAAAAACTAAGAGATCTATATGCAGAAAAATCTCGGTGATGTAACTATTGAGAATCAAAATATGTATATAAGTTTATGATATATGATGCATGCTTGGAAATATAAAATATTAAATCATTAAGCTTGAAATATTCGAAAACTTTTTACCTTTGACACACTACCAATCCTCTTCAATGTTCGAGATTAAGAATTTCCTATATAACACAAGATTTTTGAGAAACTTTACATCGAAAATTTTTGAGAATTCATCTAAAGAAAATGGCAGAAAAGGTTTGTACCTTAGAGAAGCGGCGTTCAAAATCTTTAGAAAAAAAACTAGGTTGAAACCTTATCCTTTGTATTTATAGTAGAAGATTAGGGTATGAATTTTTTTTTCTTACAAACCTTATTTTGGATAAGCTTAAATCTCCTAATAACTTAAAAACTCCTAACTTTAATCAAAGATAAGCCTTGAAATCAAATTAAATATTTAGGAGATAAACAAATTTTTTTTTTCTTTAAGAAAATAATAAATATATTTCTAAAACTAGTTATATACGTATATAACATGAATTTTGAGAACTAAAAAAAAACTCTTAACAAGATGCATTGTTTTTTTTTATGTTTCTAATATGCGCGCACGCACACACACACACCTATATTTTAAATTGATACATGTAGGAATAAATTTTTGATGCAACATAATTTCCTATGTAATTTTTTTTAACTAAATATATCTTAATTTACTAAATTAAATTGAATATATATCTATGGGCGCGACTTGGACTTTACCATGACTCGAACATTGAGAATAATTTAAAATTAACCAAATTCTAATAATTCACACAATCCAAGATAAATATTTTAATTAAACAGTGATTGGAAATAGGGGCTGTTACAACTTCATTGGCAATTGAGCTGCTTGAAGTTGTATTGCCAGTCTTGGCTTTGGATCTCCTCTTCTTCTTGAATGACTGAAGATGTGTTTTCCCTTTCTTAGGAATCCAGTCGGAGATGAGGACTGGCAGCGCGTCATCATTTGGAAGATTCAGCATATCTTCCAAGAGCTTGCTCATTCTTAGAACAAGTCCTACTTTGGACTTAAATTTCCTAGTCTTCTTTGAGTCGGCAGCTTTGATGACTTGATGCTTGAATTGGGAGAATACAAATTCTGCCAAATTTGCTTCCAATCCTTAAACAAGGTGTATCATTACCTTGTATCTTTCTTGAGTTAATGGACTCAAGCTTCCAATGGCGCCGAACATAATTTTGTTCGTGACATCGAGTATAACTCCATACTCGGGCTTCAGATCAGTCTTGGTTGTGGTAAAACTGAATTGCTTGGTACAAGTTGAAGCGCGCCATTATTTCCAGTATGGTTTAGCTGAATCTTTCAGATCTTGAATCCTGGAACCCTTTCTGGGAAGTTGAAAGATTTCTGCAATCTTTCTTTCAGTGATATGGAGTTTGTTTCCTTGAATCACTGAGTGTATAACCTTCCCATCTGCAGATACCTTTGCTTGAAGTAAGAACTCACTGACCAAGTCTTGTCTGAAGAATCTTGGAGGAGTTTCAAGGTAGTGCAGAATTTCGATCTTGTGGAGATTGACCAGAAGAAATGGGTTGTTTGATTCTTTAAGAATCAATTGAAATTTCTGTCTGTCCAGAAATTTATCTCTCATCATTTACTCTTTGAAGAAAGTAAGAGCTTTGAACGATTCAACCATTTTTTTTTTAAAAAATTTTGGCTGTTCTTGAATTGAAGCCTTTTTAGAGAAAGAGAGAATACTCTTTTTGGAAGATAGTTTTTGAAAGAGTATGTGAATTGTGTTTCTGTATTCTCTCAAAATTTTGAGCAAGGGGATTTATGACTGAGAGGAATGACTCATAAATTTAATAGTTGAAAGAATTAAATCGCCCCTTGTCATTTTCCTTTGGCTTTTGATTTTTAGCTTAGGACCAACGGTCAAAAACAATAAATACTGACACAAGCATTTATTTGAGCCAAAAGATATTTTTATTAGAAAATTAAGAAATAGACTGATTTACAAGATGTTGTCCTAAGGCATCTAGCTGACTACATAAGCCCTCAGGTTTTCTTGCGTTCAGTTTTTCTTTTTCTTTAATAATCTGGAGCTGTCTGGAGTGCTTTCACTTGAGAGTTTTCTTCTGAATCTTCATTTCTAGAGTACGCTTCCAGTTTCATGATAGAATCAGAGAGCAGCTTTACCTGTTCCTTCATGCATTTGATCAGTGCTTTGATATGGGTTAATGATTTTCCTGACCACTGCCTTTTGGTTTGTTGGGCTCGTGGCTGAGTTTCTTCTACAGTCGGCTGATGCGCTCCAATCTTATGATCAATTTTCAGCTGATGCTCTGCAGTCTGATGTTCTACAGTTGGCTTTTTAACTGATTCAGACTGAATTAGAGACACATTTCTCTTGACAGTTGGACTCTTCCTGGAGTCCCTTTTGCCATCATCCATTTCTCCTGAGGACTTGTACTTTTTAACAATAGGGAGGACATCATTTGAGTCAGAGTTTTGACTGAACTACCGATTCTGCCATCTTAGCTTTCCCTTTCCCCCTTGTTATTGGAGCAGATAGAATCTGCTTCTACCTCAGTCACTGTTGTGGCTCTCTGATCATTAGTGGTGGCATTGCTCCTTCTGCTACTTTTGGAACAAAATCATTAGGATCTACTCACTGATGATTTGCTTCCTCTCTATCAAATTGGAAAGCAGCTTTTCTAGGATGAAGTTGACTCTGTTGATGTAGTACATCTTTTGTGGAAAGCATAATCTTCATTTTGTTTCACTTTCCACAATGTCTACAAACCTTTTCAGCTTCTTGAAGAGAAATGATGACCAGTCTATTCCTCTAGTCTCCCAGATGGCATTGCAGATCTTATATTTTAATTCTGACATTTCATTATGGCCTTCGCATGATCCTACCATCATCTATGTGGCCATAGCTGCTAGCACTTGGAATTTTTTTATGGAATATGGACGTTTGATGATTGATTTGGAAGTTTCCTGCTGCAGGATTCATTGCCCAACTGTTAAAGCAGAAACGGGCATTTACTGCTGTTTCCTCAAGGTTGTCTCCTTCTTCTGGTAATCCGAATATGTTTATTAGGATGGAAGGGGTGATCAGGATTTGAGTACCCCTTACTTCACTGATAATTATCCAAGAGTTTTTCTCACTAAAGGAGTTGAGAAAGAACTCCACCACCGCTTCTGGATATACTTTGGTGGGAATACTTTTGGTGAAGGTCTTCAGTTTTGCTGACTTAATCAGACTAAGAATCAATTCACCCATTCTTGAGAAGCTGGTGAATTGTCTGTAGTTGGTTGGGCTTAGAATTTTGTCGTGACCTAGATCCATGCAGAAGACTCCTGAGTTTTCACCAGAAAGTCTGAAGCTATGTGGTTTTCGGTGGAGGTTGGAGGAATATAGGGCCATTGAGAGAGTTTGAGGAGATTTGAGAGGTTGAACAGACTAGGAGTTCTGAAAGAATTTTGAGAGAGAGACTGAGTGCTTGAATTCTTTGGTCAGTTGTGTAGGTGATTTGGGAAAACAGCTAACCTATATATAGACTCAAGCGAGCGGTGTGTCCAACGGTAAGAAGAATTTAAGTTAAAATCAAAATTGAACAGTTCCGATTAATCCGTCAATTTAAATTTTAAGTTTATCCGTTGAGATTAATGAAGAGAGAGAGAGAGTAGGTCCAACAGTAATATTGAGATGACACGTCATTTTACCGTTTAGTAATAAATTCAACTTTTAACTTATCTGATTATGGCTCTCCTCCAGTCTCCACGTGGCATTGAGCTGCTGACGTCACCAGTTGGCCTTGCGATTGATGATTTCCTTGGATTGGATTGATCAGTTCCAGCTGAAGTTTCTTCAGTTGATTCCTTATTTCGTCAGCTTGATATGTCCTTTCAGCTTTGCTCCACCTAAGCTTTTCAGCTGCTTCCTCCAGCTAAAGCTTTGCTTTCATCAGTCAGTTTTGGATTCAACTGCTCTCATCAGTTGAACATGACTGGTTGAGAACTGATGCCTTCTGTGATCAGTTTACTCATCTTCATCCTTCAGCTTCAATTTAGCCTTTAGCCATTTCCTCTGAACTGATTTGGTCTTCATCAGTTTAAGCTCTAAAGATTAACTAACTGATACCATTTTGAGTCAGTTCTCATCTTCAGCTGGAATGTTCCTCTCCACTTCTTCTTTTGGCTGATCATCATCTTCCTTTGAAGCTATTTCGAGCAATCCCAGTTGGATGCACAACTCCAGAAATCTAGCTTCTGGCAATGGCTTGGTGAAGATATCGACTATTTGATTCTCCGTGTTGACATATTTGATGGATATGTCTTTCTTCTCGATGTGATCTCTAATGAAGTGGTGCCTGATATCAATGTGCTTCATCCTTGAGTGTAATACTGCATTTTGAGATATTATAATAGCACTATTGTTATCACAGTAGATTGGCACTTCTTCAGTCTCCACCTTATAATCCTTTAGTTGTTGCTTCATCTATAGAATTTGAGCACAACAGCTTCCAGCAGCTATATACTCGGCTTCAGTTGTTGACGTGGCAACTAAGTGCTGCTTCTTGCTAAACTAGGATATCAATTTGTTCCCAAAAAACTGACATGTTCCACTGGTACTTTTTATGTCGATCTTGCATCCTCCGAAGTTTGTGTCTAAGTAGCCGATAAGACTGAAGCTATCATCTCTAGGATACCATAACCCAAGATTTATGGTTCCTTTGAGGTATTTCATGATCCTCTTTGCTGCATCGAGATGGCTTTTCTTCGGGTTGGCTTGGAACCTTGCACATATTCCAACTGAATAGGAGATGTCTGGTCGGCTGGTGGTTAGATAGAGAAGGAATCCAATGATTCCTCTGTAGTGTGTCTGGCTGACTAATTCTCCTTCTTCATCAAGGGTCAGCTGCACTGATGTATTCATCGGAATTTTGAGAGTTTTTCCCTTATCAGTTCCAAACTTCTTGACAAGCTCTTTGGTATATTTAGCTTGACTGGTGAAGATTCTGTCTTCCAGCTGCTTCACTTGGAGTCCTAGGAAGAATGTCATTTCTCCCATCATGCTCATCTCGAATTCGCTTTGCATCAATTGAGCGAATCAAGTGCAGAGATCTTTACTCTTTGATCTAAAAATTATGTCATCCACATAAATTTGGACCATTAAGATCTCAGTTGATCGTTCTATTCTGAATAGAGTACGATCAATGACTCCTTTCTGAAACTCATGCTTTAGCAAGAATGTTGTAAGGGTTTCATACCAAGCTCTTGGCGCCTGTTTCAGGCCATACAGAGCTTTCTTCGGCTTGTAAACTTGATCTTCGATTTCAAAGCCTGGAGGTTGCTCGACATACACATCCTCCTTGAGCATTCCCTGCAAGAATTCACTTTTCACATCCATCTGATAGACCGTGAAATTATTGTGAGCTGCATAGGTGAGGAATAATCTGATGGTCTCCTATCTTGCAACTGGTGTGAATGTCTCGTCAAAGTTGATTCCTTCACTTTGAGAGTACCCTTTAGCTACCAGTCTGGCCTTGTTCCTTCTGATCACACCTTGTTCATCCAGTTTGTTGTGAAAGACCCATTTTGTCCCAATGACATTTTGGGTTTTCGGTCTGTCAACAAGAAACCAAATGTCATTTCTTGTGAACTAGTTCAACCCTTATTGCATCGGAATAATCCAGTCTGAATCTTCAAGTGCTTCCTTGACATTGGTTGGTTCCATCTGCGATATAAAGCATGTGAAGAGAGCATGCTTAGTTGAACCTCTGGTCTGGACTTTGCTTCTTGGGTTGCCAACAATTTTGTCAACTGGATGGCTTCGGAGCCATTTGGGTGTGGTGGCTTCTGTTGTGCCTTCAGCTAGTTTATCAGTTGCTCTTTCAACTGATCCTTCAGCTGCTCCATCAGCTGATTCTTCTACTGGTCTATCTGTTGATTCTTCGGCTGGTCCGTCAGCTGCTGCCTTGGCTCCGGCTTGTTCGTCATCTTCACTGATTCTTCCCCCTATTTCAGTTATGGGGTTTGAGGTTCCACTACAATTTATGTCCTCATTGACCAAGTTGTCTTCAACTGGTCTAGAATCAGTTTCAATGTCATCTTCTAGTGAAGCTTCAAACTGCTATGGGACAATGTGATCAATATAGTCCAGTAAGCTTTCACTAGGCAAAGCTTGTATTGATGTACAGTTTTTCTCCTTGTTCTTGTACTCATCAGTAAACTCATCAAATACCACATGACATGTTACTTTCACAACCAGTGTTTTCTTGTTGAACACTCTGTAAGCTTGTGAATGAGGGGCATTATAGCTAAGAAAGATCCCCTCATCAGCTTTGGCACTGAAAGCTTTCAACTGGGATTTGCCATTTTTGTGGATGTAGCATTTGTAGCCAAATACCTTAAAGTAAGAGATAGAAGGCTTAAGACACTTGAACAACTTGTAGGGTGTTTTGTCATGTGTGATGACTATGGCACTTCTATTCTGTGTATGGCAGGTTGTGTTAACTGTCTCTGCCCAATAGCATTCAGCTATGTTGGCATATGCTATCATTGCTCTAGCTGCCTCCTTTAGTATGAGATTTCTCCTTTCAGCTACGTCGTTTTGTTGAGAAGTTCTTGCAGTAGAGTGTTCGTGAGTGATTCCTAGTTCACTCAAGAAATTGATTATTTGCTGATTGACAAACTCAGTTCCATTGTCGTATCTCATCATTTGAACTGATTTTCCCTTGTCAGTGTGCAATCTTCTGATCCATGTTGATAGCTTTGCAAAAGTCTCATCCTTACTTCTCAGGAACTCTACCCAAGTATATCTTGAGTAGTCATCTACTGCTACAAGAGTAAACTTCTTGCCTCTGGGGGTTGGTGGCTTCACCGATCCAAACAGGTCCATGTGTAGCAACTGAAGAATGTCAGTTGTTCCTTGAGGATAGCTTTTGTTCTTGAATGATGACTTCGCTTGCTTTTCTTATGGGCATGGTCCGCAGATGACAGTTTTCTTGTAGATCTTTTTAGAAAGCCCATCAACTAGCTCTTTCTTGGCCAGGTATTTGATAGTTTTGAAGTTGAGATAGTTCAGTCGTCGATGCCACAACCAGCTTGCTTCAGTTGATCCTTTGGAGAGAAAACAAGCTTCTGAATAGCCAGTTGAACAATCAACAATATACATGTTGCCTTTTCTTACTCCAGTCAGGAGTATGGCTCTAGTTGACTTGTCAATGATGTCATATGAGCTATTGCTGAAGTCGACTGAGTACCCATTATCACAAAGCTGGCTGATGCTCAGCAGCTTGTGCTTCAGTCCTTTAACATGTGACACGCCATTCACGACAACTTTCCCTTTGACCACGAACCCTTCTCCAATAGATCGGCTCTTTGAGTTGTCTCCAAAAGTGACTAGTGGTCCCTTAACCTCTTTGTAACCATCGAGATCATTTCTGTATCCGGTCATATGTTTTGAGCACCCGCTATCCAGATACCAAGTATCTTTGATATTTTTCTTATATAAGATGCTCTTTCCCTGCAAAACAAAGGTCAGGTTTTAGGGACCCGCATAATATCGAGTCCTGAGAGGTTAATTAAATATTTAGGAATCCATATACGCCACACTTTTGGTTTTTCTTGGCTAAGAGATCCTTCAGAATTAGATCTCCTGATCAATCTTGGACTCCTTGTAACTCTTCGACTAAGAGTTGGGTCCATTGATCTGTACCTTTGATAAGTATTAGGATAGAAGACTTCAACTAATATCCTCTCATCTTGTGACTTGGTTGCTCTTTGTCTTAGCCAGTTTTTGATAGGCCTTTGACTTTGAGCTTTTTGGCCTTTATGAGATGGTTGTTTTCCAAACCCGTTATGATTGGGATTGTCTTTTGGTTGATTCCTTGAGTTCAAGTACTCATCATACTGGGTTGCAAAGTCACTTGGAATAAATTCTTCTAGAGAGATTAAATTATGCTGTCGTGCATAGTACAATCTTGTGTGCACATTTCTCTTGGGATTTCAAGAACTCCCAGGTTGATGCACAGGTGGCCTTTGAAAATAGGCCTGTCTAGAAGAGGTTGTAGCTCTTTGTTGAACTGGTGGCATGTTTTGAACTAATGGCCTTCTCTGATTGAATGGCCTTGAATGAGCTTCATGTCTCAGTTGAGTTGATGACCTGAAGTAAGCTAGAGGCCTTTGTTGAAAGTTTGGCCTTGGACGAACTTTTGATCGAGCAGTAGATCCTGGCTGATTAACTGATCTATGTTGAACTGGTGGCTTTTTCTGAGCGCCAAGCCTTTGAAAGACTGACTGTCTTCGAGTTGCCCTACTCAATTGATCAGTCTGATTTCTGGGCTGAGTTTGAGGATTTTCCAAGATGCCCTTGTCTTTGGATTCCTCAACTAGGGGGAAATAAGCTGGTCTTGTGAATCCTTTTAGGATTCCAGATTCACAGCTTTGAGCTAGTGCCTTGGCCTTCTCGGCGGCAGTGTACTATATCACAGCCCTGGACTCCCAGCTTCAACTCTTTGATGACTCATAATTTCATCTAGAGTCAGGGATCCCTTCTTGAATTTAAAGGTTAATTCATCTTTTTCAAGAATTTCTAGCTTAAGCTGCTCATTCTCAGCTTTCAATTCAGCATTTCTCAGCTTCAGCTGATCCATTTCAGTTGACTGAGCTTCGAGACTTTTTAGTTTCTCATTTTCAACACTTAGCTCTTCAACTCTGCTTCTTAGCTCATCATTCTCACTCTTTAGTTCAATATGCATGCTTGATACATAAGCTAATTGATCTTCTAGGATTCTTAGTTATTCATCTAGTTCATTCCTAGAGATCAAAGCTTCATGTATATGATAAAAAGAGGTTATTGAATCAGACATACTGACCTCTTCATCTTTGTCGGCCATGAGGCAAAGCAGGGCTTCATCGTATGAGCTGTATCCATCTGAGTCGATTCCAGATGGGTAGTTTGAATCATCGAGGATGACATTTTTGGAATTAGCAATCATAATTTTCCTTTTGAAGAAGCTCCTCCTTACTTTGGCTTTCTTATCTTCAGGAAGCTCGGGACAGTTAAATCTGTAGTGCCCTTGCTTGTGGCAGTGAAAACATTCCTTTATGTTTCGGTTAGCCATCCTGAATTGTTCAGCTAATCGTTCAGCTGGCTGCTAGCTTTTGGCTTTTTTCTCCTTTAGAAGCATCATCAGCTTGGGGTCGTGATGTGACCCAAAAAAATAATCCAAGACACGAGAAATACATAAGTAGAGGACTTAAGGACTCGAACAATGTCAGCTAAAAATGATGGATACAATCCGACTCAAAATTGAACTAAAGCTTACTAGGAATACGACAACGAATGAGGACTTGATGAGAACACGTAGGACAGCTTGGGGACGGTGGAAACACAGCGGTTATGGTAGTGTCAGCGGCGGAAGTCTTTGGAGTTGAGGTTGATAGCGGCAGTGATGTATAGTGAAGGATAGGCTAGGATCAGCGAACCCGTGTTGTAAACCCGAACGCGCACGTCTAACTTCTCCGGATAGCAATTCTCCTAAGTACTCGAAATAACCTGAAGAACTTGAATAAGACTATTGATTTGCTAGAACAATAGAATGTTTGTAAAGTTGATCAACGAAAGGATCTTGAGACAAAAGGAGGAAAAACTCTTAAAACTCTTGCAATTGTCTAAATTTTGAATGTCACATGATAGCCCTATTTATACTAACATAGGGGATGAAAATACTAAGGCCTAAAATCATGATATGGCCGAAAATATTTATTCCTAATCAAAATAGGATTGTTTCCTTAATTAAAAACTGTTTTTAAGGATAGAATCAAAAGATACCAAAAATAAGATAACAAAAATCTAACTAGATAAAGATAGATCCCAAATTTACTTGGGCCTTCAAAATCTCACCACTTTGGACCTTCAACTACACGACATTGGGTTGCATTTAATTAAATTAATTTGTGGCCCATGTTGTAATTAAATCTTGCCACCTTGGCATGAAAAATAGTATCTCCCGATTTCCCATGCAAAAGCGTATAACTCTTCATGCACACGTCCAAATGGCGTCATTCTTCTCCTCACGTCTTCATGCTTCCTTCTTCTTCATCAATGGCTAGCATGTTGACAAATCTCTGGCTGCACTTCATCTCTTCTTCTTGTAGTTCGAATTTGCGCCTTATTGAAGCTTGTAAATAAGCTTGCAACTTCTTTGCTCGTAAACGCGTCATTGGACCTTTGAATTGCAGCTCCGGATCATGCTCTTTATTGCCATGCTCAATCTCATCAGGTTGAGCTGATTGTTGATCTCTGACCTTCCTCAGCTTTTCCAGCAATCTTGTCATTGACTGGATTTGCTCATTTATATCCTCAGTCAGGATCTCCTTTTATCAGCTAACTCTCTTCTTCGATCAATCACCGATCTCTCAGGATTCTCTCTAGCAGGTGAGCCTCTTAGTCAAAAGTTGTTTCTTCTCACTGTTGCGATAGTTTCTTCCCAGGTTGTTCATCTCACTTATTATGCCAAAAAATCTTGTTTCTAGGCTCGAGATGCTTTCTTCCGACTGCATTTTGAAAGACTCATATTTGTCGACTGTGAGCTGGAGCTTGTTTCCCTTGATAGCCTTGGAAACTTGGCATAGATCTGCAAGCAAGTCCCAAATCTCCTTCGCTGTTCTACAGTTCTTTGTGTCTTTCATGCGATCATCATCTAGAGTTTGGAATTGTGTTGCTTGGGTAACAAACTCCAGATTCTTCAACTTCTTCTCTTCACTCGTGAGAAGATGTGTTGGTTTTGGGATCCTGGCCAGTTGGTTGACATCCATGATGTGGGCTTCATCTTTCATCATAATGATGATTGGACCATCTTCAATCACCTCCCATATGTTCTCATGGATGGAGCATAGATAAGCTTTCATCCTTCTGCTCGAGTTGTCATAATTCTCAACTGAAAAAAGAGGTAGCTTATGGTTTCCCATAGCTTGAAATGTTAGCACAGATAAACAGATCCGATTCAAATGATCTGCGGAAATGGCTGATCCTTAGAATCAACCGCTCTGATACCACTTTTTGGTCCCGATGCTAGTCTATGTCAGTTTAGAGAGGGGGTGAATAAACTAACTTCAAAAAATTAAACTAATTGTAGAATGTTTAGGGCCCTGACTCGCTTTCAATATTTTATCTGTGCACTATTCAGTTGAGAAGAAGAGCTTCAGTTAAAGCTGAGCTGGTGAGCTGATCAGTTAGGACTGAGAGCTTGAAGACTTAGCTTAGCTTGTCAGTGTAGCTTGTGTGCTAGAGTGTGCAGTTAAAGAACATTAAAAGCTTAAAGCAATAAGTACAGCACACACAAGACTTATAGAGGTTCGAAGCTTCCTGCTTCTACATCCTTTCTTCCTTCAGCAGAAGGGCAATCCACTATGCAAGTGTAAAGTTTCTTTATTACAATTACACAGTGAAGAAATTTTGTTGGACCTAAAATTGGCACTCTTCAAATCGAGTGTGGCCTCCTTTCCAACTGTTGCTATCCTGGAAGAATGGAGCCTGTCGGTACACGCTCCTCCTCAGTCAGTTTCTGGGTCCACAGCTCACACTTACCAGTCCCAACTACTCCCTGAGACTTTATATGTTATTGTCCATCTTTACACGATTTTAGATCTTTTTCGAGCTTCAAGAAGGCAGTCTTGAACCTGTTATCAACCTGAAGTGCTCCTTTATTCTTGAGTTGGGTGGTTGATCTTTGAATAACTGAACTGAGAAGCTTTGCTCTCACTAGAATTCTGCGTCAGCTAGCTACTTGCTTGAGACTTGAAGCACGCCATCTCAGTTGGGACTTTTCACACTTAAGAGGTTTAAGCTTTAAGATGTGGGAAGGGAGAAAGAAGAGCTCGATATCTGCAAGATAGCAAAAGTTAGATTGGCGAAAGTCTTAGGTAAAATCGTGTTCACTCTCTTTATATAGTTGAGTGATCTTTTAACCGTTGTGATTGGTGAATCTATTGAATTCACCGGCAGCAGTTTAATGCCAGTAGCCGCTTTAAGCTTTAAATGAACTACCCATTTGACTTTAATGACTTCTGCTCAAAGATCATCAAGATCTTTCCAAGATTTCCTGTCAAGATTTTCATTGACTGCTTGTTAGAGAGAGCAAGTATTTCGGCTGTCAGTTTTGGAAATTCAGCTGATGGGATTTCAGTTATCTCAGCTTTCAGCTCTGAGATTGTCCAGTTGGCAGTTCCTCAGCTGCCTTAAGCTTCAGTTCTGGGATGGTCCAGTAAAGCTGCCTTGGCAACTTAGCTTCAAAAAGCTTTCAGTTCTGGACTACCATTCGGCTGCTTCTTTGAACTTTGCTTTCTTTGAACTGATCGTAGGTCAGTTCAGTATTGGCTCAAAGCACTTTGAGCTTTCTCCCAGCTAACTGATCTTTGATCAGTTTTAGGATTGACTGACTGATCTTTGATCAGTTTAGCTTCATCTTTTCAAGCTGGCTCTGCTCTCATCAGTCTTTTCGGCTTTCAGCTAGACTGATGGTTACTAATCTGTGGATGCCTAACAGTTTCCAAACTTCTCTTCCCCCTCTAGCTTTTTATGATTTGAAGAGTTGACTCTGACTGGTCTAACCGAGGCAACCTTTAAGTGTCCATGCTTCAAGACAGCTGACTCTTGTTTCAGCTGGACTTGTCTGAAGTCTTACTTGGTTATCACCCCTGATTTCCACCTTTGAATAACCTGTAGTTTTTCATTAGATCATCACATATGTTATGACATTTCATCAAAACCATAAGTTGGGTTTTTCCAATAATTTTCCCAACACTTTTGATGTATATATTTCTTTTATGTATGGAGTCTAACTGAGAATTTGCTTCCTTTTAAGTTTGAATAAATGCACTACGTTCTTTTCCGCTTACTCTGATTATTATTACGGAGTGTCTATTTTTTTTCGAATCCCATTTACTTTCCGTTCCTGACAAGTGAAAGTCTGGCAACTATTTACTTTCCTTATTCAGAGAGGTACAAGCCTGGCTTTATATTTCTTTCCATGTCAAGGTAAAAGCCTGACTTATTATTGCTTTAACGATAGACGAGAGCCTGGCATCTCTTTACTTCTTGTATTTGGACAGACATCAACCTGGGCTTGTTCATGCCTAACATATTAACAGTTAACCTTTGAACTGTTATTATTTACATTGAAGTTTGCTTTCGTTATTATTTCTTGGGTTCATTCTAAGAGTTATGGTATCTGGTTTGAGTCATTTCATACGCTTTAAAAGTGTGGATTGATCTATTTATAGATGTTATGCTGCCCAAATTTTTTGGGCACTAACCTTGTTTATTTGATTTCTTATGTTCAACAACCCCTTCCCCCTTCCCTTAAGTAGCACACCGGTCCCCTGCCCTTTTCCCGGGATCGGGGCGTTATAGAGTGTTATCAGAGCAGGCTGCAATTCTGAAGGCCTGTTATATTGTTGATTGAGTTTAGTTCTCAGTGTAATCCCTCAATTGATTGTCTAAAAGCCCTAGCATGTCATCTGCACTGCACTCATCTGCTTCAAAATGAAAGGTACACGAGTTAAAATGTTTTTGAGATTTAATGATATTTATTGATTTCAAAAAGAAAATGTGGATAAGGAACATTCTCCACATTGATGGTATTTATGAAAAGTCGCACCAATAGCGGTTTCGAAAGGATAATGGTATCATTTTGGGACTATATGCCCATGTGATGATGGTTATGAATGAAAGGAACTCTTTTTCATGATGGTAAAATTGTGGGACTTTGTGCCCAGATGGTATTAAATGATTATTTTGAATGGGACTATATGTCCATTATATTTAAAATGAAATGTGATGTTCTAAATGGGACTATACATATGTCTATGATATGTTCCGAAAGAAAGTGTGATGATAATAATCAATGTCTTATGATTAGAAATGTTATAATGTGTAAGTGA
Source organism: Perilla frutescens (assembly GCA_026008535.1). NCBI lineage: Eukaryota > Viridiplantae > Streptophyta > Magnoliopsida > Lamiales > Lamiaceae > Perilla > Perilla frutescens. Next base: position 41,912,919 of record BRKX01000012.1, read on the forward strand.
TTGGAATGTGATGATGTTAACGTGTTAGGACACCCATAATGCTTATGGAATGATTTGATTGAGAATGTAGATGAACATGGCTAGTTGTGATTTATTCACATAGAATGGATTTTAAGTTGATGATTTTTAAGATTCTTGTGGAACATAGGTTGATTAACTGTTTTTCCACGTTCAAGATTATGAGTCTACATGGATTGGTTCCACTGAAATGTTTCAATTTGATATGATCTGAAATTTCAAAAGAATGTGCTATGTCATGTTTGGATTGAATCCTACATGAAAGAGGGTTCACGGCAAGGCCGAGGTTCGTTTATGACTTAAAAAGGATGTCTGGGACATCTGGATTTCGGATCAATCGAGAATCAGATGAATAATTATAAAGAGTAGATTGACTCAGAAAGATGGGAGCAATTATATAGTGTCTTGTAGACTTGAATGTAGAAAGAACTTAGAATGGATAAGTATATTCTTTTAGATGACTTGAATTATATGGATTTCTAGGAAATGCAGTTGTTTGTATGTGTATTTGAGGAGCATATTGGGAGAATTTTTAATGTCGATGAAGAATCGTGATAAATAGATCTGTTCTCACTATACCTACCTCTATACATTTCTAATCGAGGAGAAAAAATAAGTTCCAGACTAGATATCTCAAGTTCAGGATGACGTATACGATGATCGAGATAATATGCATTGATTTAAGTGGATCGATATCTATTCCTTCTCTATCTTTTATTGACTCAAAGGCTGATTGATACGACCCGAGCCAAGAAGATGTCTGATCCAATGAAAGTACCAGAAGGGCCAGTAACAAGATTAAGAGCTAAGAGATTCAAGGAGAGTCTCAGTGGATTTATGCATGGAGTCCGGAACCAAGAGGCATCAAGGAGACTCGTCAAAGATGTTGAAGCCGAGCATAGTTGGAGGACAAAGATCATATGTTGGTGTGAGATGGAGGGATAGCGCGGCCTGATTATAGGTGAGGCGCGACTCAGGCCCAGATAAGGCGCGACCGTGCATTGAATCAGAGGGGTGAAAAGTACCAAGGGAGGCATGGCTCAGTTACAGTCGATGCGCGACTAGCGCACTCACGCCTTGAGGTGAGACCCGACCAAATGTGGCGCGACCAATCCTGTGTCGCGCCTATACGGGCGGTTCCAAAATTTCGAATTTTGCTTTGTTTTATTTCCTAATTTAGTTGGGACTTTACTTAGAGATTATGTTGATTTTGGCCAGCTATATAAAGCTAAATTCTATGTTCCAAAACACAACTTTCATATTATTTTTAATCTGAACATGAGTTTTTCACTTTTTCTCTTTGAGAGATTTATCCAAGTTTCAGAATACAATGTGAGATTCAAATCGACTTATCAAACGGATTCACATTCCCGTTTGTGGCGTCTTCACATCAATCCAAGTTCGTATTTTCATTCGATATTAGGTTGCGGATTCAATTAATTTGTGGTTCAACATCGTTGTGAGGTTAGGCTTTGGACAATCCATCCATTCCGTTCGTGTAACCTGATATACCTGGGAAAACAACTGTTGTCTTTGTCGTTATGCCGGCGAGGATCGCATCAATGATGTTAAAGAATATTCGAAGAAAGATGCAGAGAAAAATGTATGAAGAGTTATGCGCATCAAGTTAAAGTGGACCAAGGCAAAGTATACATCTTAGTAAGATTTACAACTCGGGATAAATAGTATTTTAGCTAGGAATGATGAGGTAGCTTAAAAATTAGTCATATTGTTGATTCTAGCTAAGGTTCATAACATGATTGATGTGTTAATGTTGAGGAAATGTAAGTTGGATCCTAAACACGCTATAAAGAATGAAGAGATAGTCTTGAACAAGGATTTATTCTATGAGGAAAGATCAGAAGCTATTTTTGACCAAAAGATCCAAGAATTACGAAACAAACATATAAAACTGGTGAAAGTTGAGTGGAGCAACCATGGAAGCGAGGAAGCTACATGGGAGCTAGCAAACAAGATCAATGAGCAGTATCCTGACTTGCCATTTAGAGGTATTTTAAATTTCGGGACAAAATGTTTTTTAAGGGGGGTAGAATGTAATGCCCCGAACTTTCTATTATTAAAAGAATAATTTATGCTAAACTTAAGGGTAAGCTAGGGAAGAAACTAGACCCTTAAAAAAAATTAGGTAAAATGTGTCGTTGGATGGGTTAACAATATCTAGGATATTTTCATATCTTTATTCGGAACCCTAGATTTAAGCTTAGTTTGATTAATTAGAAATTTATATATTGAGTGCAAATAGATTTAGTGTGATTTTTATTTGCATACAAATATATGCATATAAGTTCTAAAATAAAAATGTACCATCTAGTTATAGATAAAAAAAACGTATATACTACACTTACCCTGAAAATGAAAATAATATTTTATTATACAAAGTCCATTTAAATATATTATATATGTGTTTCTTACCACTTGTTGTTTCTCCAATGTATATATATATATATATATACATATCATTTAATTAAAAAAAAGAAATGATATATATATATATACACATACATATAACCTTAGTTGTTTAATTATTTTTGCAATCATGAATTATGTAAGTATGTGTATAGTATATTAATATACGTGTATGATTGTATCTTATATAATTAAGTGTAGTTGATATCTACCAATATAAAATAGAGTAAGGTATCTAATATATATATTAATAGATGATGACTAATCAACAAATAGGTTATGTGTCTTGAGGAGGAAATTAGTAGATTGGTGAGTAATGTTTCAAGGTTGATCTAATTGAATTTTTAATTATTTAAACAATATAGATCTGATTCATTTTTTCTTCATCACTATTATAGTTAAATCAATAATTTGACGATGGAAAATATAGTAAAAATAATAACTTTCTGCAACTATTTTTCATTTGAGGTAAGTTCTCATTTATGACTTATATATATAATTTATTACTGGAATGCTTGGTTTTGAAGGATTACTCACATGATCTCATTTAATTTTAAGAAACTATAACTGATCATTGTAGATGAATTTATTTTTTTAAAAAAACACCCCTAAGGGTGGGGCATTCGGCACCATGCCCAGCCTATAAATAAATGATGAAACGTCTCATACAATGTCATGGGCGAAATATGTCCCAAAAGTGAACATATTCCTAACCATGAGCTGGAATCTGATAAACGCAACAAAAATATAGGAGATGCATCCACAACACGAATGCTAACTCCTAAACTAAATAAATCACAAACAAATGGAGCGCAGCCACAAGCCAACTGAGACTCCAAACACAAAACCAAACCAAAACAATAACATAAACAAAACATAGAAAACACGAGCCTCATCAATGATACCGAAATCAAAAGTTGGGATAACCCAACTGATCCATCCGTACCAAGGAGAGCAGATATGGAGGAGCTGAAACATCATCATAAAATGTCAAAGCCGAGGTCTGGACCCCTCGATCCGCCAAAAAATCAGCCGCCCGGTTCCCCTCACGATGGATGTGCGTGAACCGAACACGCCGCCCTCTACACAACAATCTGATGGAGGTGAGCGTATGTTGGGTAACAGCCGAGCCCTGACGTCCTGACTGCAACACCGACACAACAGACGCCGCATCCATCTCGATCAAAACATGATCCGAATACTGAACTACAAGCCGAAGACCGTGAAGAAGAGCCTGGAACTCAGCATCGAAGCTGAAGGCTGCCCTCAGGGGCGCACAAAAACTAGCCAGAAGCGAACCTGTATGATCCCGAACAAGTCCCCCCACCAGCCGCCATCTGAAGATCCGTCGAGAAAGATCCATCCGTGTTGAGCTTCACCCAGGGTGCCTCCGGAGGCTGCCAAGAAACCATTCTAGATTGTAAAGCTCTAGGAATGGGGTCAGCAACAGGCATAAAAGGCACCTGAGGGTAACAACCCAACCAATGCTGCGGACAGAGCTTCCCAGCCGAAATCAAAAGATGAAGGTGATGCTGAACCTGCCAAACAATGTGAGACACAAGGAAAGGAACGCCGAGGTGCTTGCAGCTGTTCCTCTCCGTCCAAATAAACCAAAAAGCCAAGCAAGGAATCAAAATGCTAATGTGCTTCGGAACGGACAGTGGGGACAGCCCCCTCTAAAACCCAAAAGCATGTGCAACAATGTGTGCATGTGGAGCAGTAATATGGAACCAATTCGCATCATATGCCCACACCGATTTCGCAGACTCAGACCAAAGAAAAACATGCTCAATGGACTCGACCTGTGGCACAACACAACACTGACACCGAGACGCAAGATGAATACGACGGGACTGCAACCTAAGATCAACAGGAATGCGATCATGCATGAGACGCCAAAGAAAGACAGATATAGTGGGAATGAGACAATCATGCCAAAAGGATCCAAAGATTGCACGTTCAGGCCACCGGTATCTGACCTGATCCCAATCAGAGGTCAAAGAGAACTCACCTGTCGAGGTTAAATTCCACCGCATGCTATTCCTCTCTCCCCACATCACCGGAGTCCGGATCACCGAATCAATCAAATCAACGGGTAAAGCATAATGCTCATGTAACGCATGCAGACGCTCAACATACCAAGACTCACCAGATAAGTACCAATCAACATGCAAATGATCAAAACGAGAAGCAGGGTAATAAGAAGATATGGGAACATCATCACACCAAATATCATCCCAAAAACTAACCTGTCCGTCCCCAAGGGACCACCGGATATGATCCTGAGCCCAAGCACCAACCCTAACCAATCTCTTCCAAACCCGTCTATCATGCGGACCCAACGGCACCCTCAAAGGATATAAATGACCCCTGCAATACTTAGCCCACATGTATCGGGCCCACAAAGAATCACGAGCTCTGAACCTCCACCATAGCTTCCAACTGAAGGCAGTGACCAGATCACCAAACCAATGGATACCCAAACCTCCCTCAGAAACCGGCAAACAAATGGTCTCCCAACTGATCCAGTGCATCTTCCTCTTCTCCCCAACAGAACCCCAAAAGAAACGAGCAATCATCTGCTCGAGCTGATGAAGGACCCCCTGAGGTGGCTCCATGATCTGGAAGATGTGCAAAAGAATAGTAGCAAGGGTGCTCCTGATGAGCGCCAGACAACCTCCAAAAGATAAGTGCCTATGCGACCAGCTATGAATCCTGTCACTCAAACGCTGTCTCAAAGGGATGAAAAGCGAGCACTTCAGAAAGCCTCTATAGATCGGGACCCCAAGATAAGTGAACGGCAAAGAACCCCGCTGATACCCACAGACGGACTGAATCTAGTGATGCCAAGTCGGCACAAACTTCTCCATGATGTAGAAGTTGCTCTTTCTCAGGTTCACCAGCTGGCCTGAAACCAAAGAATAATGCTCCAAGCAGTACACAAGACGACCCAAACCATCCGGGTCAGCTCTAGTAAAGATGATGATGTCATTAGCATAAGACAAGTGAGAAATCGGAAAACCCCTCTTCGCCATCCTATACCTCATGATCGGATCACCACAAATCAATCTGTCCAGAATCCGAGACAAGTAATCAGCCGCAAGAACAAACAATGAGTGAGATAGAGGATCCCCCTATCTCAAACCTCGGGATGAGGGAAAGAAACTAGCTGGGACCCCATTCACAAGAACCGAGAACCAACAATCCTTGATACACCTGCTAATCATGTCCACCCACTGATCCGGAAAACCCATATGTCACAAAACAGCAAGCAAAAATGACCACTGAACCCGATCATACACCTTCGCCATATCCAGCTTAAGAGCCACATTGGGAACGTTACGGCTGATGTGAAGATCCCCAATCATCTCCTGAGCAAGCAAGATGTTATCACTGAGCAAGCGACCCTTCACAAAACCACTCTGATTCGGAGCGAGCATGGCAGGTAAAAAAGGAGCCAACTGAGACGTCAGAATCTTCGTGATAATCTTGTTGGTCACATTGCACAAACTAATAGGCCGGTAATCAGTCCAAGCAACCGGTCTCTCCTTCTTTGGCAGAAGGACAATAGTGGTAGCCATGAAACTGCGCGGCAGATGAGCCCCTGCAAAGAAATCTGCAACCGCACCCACAACATCACTGCAAACAAAATCCCAACAATGCTGAAAAAACAGAGAAATGAAACCATCCGGGCCCGACACACTGTCCCCACTGATCCCAAAAACCGCAGCTCTGATCTCATCAGTATCCGGAACTTGGCAAAGCCCATCAATGTCCATAGCTGAAGGAATCCCATGCAGACAACTGAAATCTGGATCACCTAACTGAGCAATATCTGACGTGAGAAGCCTCTGAAAGAAACCCATAACTGAAGCACAAATCCCAACATCATCTTCAATCACACGCCCCTCATCCTCAATCGAGTGTATCCTGGACTTACACCGCTTCTGCTTCACCCAACCCTGAAAGAATCGAATTTCGTTCCCCTTCCGTGACCCACCTGACCGCCGCCTTCTGCTTCCAAAAATCTTCCTCCATCCTTGTCCGAAGCACATACTCAGCCACACAGCGACTGAGCTCAGCACGAGCATTCGGAGTAGGGGAGGAATCATATGAAGCCTGGGCAACAGCAACAGCAGCATCCGCCTTCCTAACCCGCTCAAAGATATCTCCAAAAACATCCCAGTTCCACTGTCTCAGCCTCTTCTTGACCCGCTTTAACTTCAGCTGCAAATTTATCATACCACTGAATCCAGTAGGAACACTCCACTCCTGCATAACAGTCTCTCTGAAGGTGTGATGCCGGATCCACATATTCTAAAATCTGAAGGATGATTTTGGAATCTGCTCAAGGAACTGACACCTAACCAACAAAGGAGCATGATCAGAAGTGTGTCTGGACAAGTGGGTGACCCTAGTCACAGCAAAAACTGACATCCAGAACTCTCCAAGCAAAACCCGATCCAGTCTCTCTCTCAAACCAGTGGAAGGGCGCTCCCATGTGAACCAAGCTCCATCAAAACCCGGATCTAACAACTGACAATCTGAAATGGCATCCCCAAAATCCATCATCTCACGGTGATGATCAGACACGCCATTCTCAACCTCATCCTCAGTCAAAAAAATGTTAAAATCACCTCCCACAAGCCACGGCCTCCCATCAATACCCAGAGCAACGTCCCTCATCTAATCCCAAAGCTCAAATCGATCCTCACGAGAATGCCGACCATACACAAGAGACAAAAACACAGTCCTACTCAACAGAGGTGAATCCACCCTAACATGAAGCAACTGACTAAAATCCAACTCCACAGACGCAGTAAAATCACGAGCACAAAAAATACAAATATGATTAGATAAATTAGACGCCACTAAAGTCAACCCAAAATGACGACTAAAAAAATCCGAATCAAAGTGGACTTTAGGCTCAATAAACACCAAAATAGACAAACGATGCAATCTGATCAAATTATGAACATAACCGCACTTGGCGTTTGATCCCAAATCTCGTGCGTTCCAAATTAATAATTGGACAGACATGAGAAACCAATTAAAGTTTCATAGGAGATGGAGGAATCTCCTTGTGTTGACCATGCAAGATTGGCGACGTGTGCATGGGAGAAATAGTAGCCTCACATGTTGGTTCATTACACAAATCGGCGTCAACAAACTGTTCAAATATATCATGCCCACCGTCGCCATAATTATCCTCATTTTTTCGATCATTATTCAATTAGTTTTCGTTTATCCAAAATTATGTACCAATAAAATATATTTCACCTAGAATAACAATATTAAATTACTATATTGGAATAAATTTGAAGGTTATGAAATTCGACATATATGTTTATGCTATTTGTAATTTAATTTAAGTAACTAGTTTAAAAGTGATTCATGATCAATTAATTAAGTCTACTTGAACTTAGTACATATCATGATTATTTCTAGAAATAAATCTATTTGGAATTTAATTATATTTTTATAAAACTTGAAAACTAATTCATATGCTTGTACAAAGGATCAAGAATCCAAGTAACCTTATTTACAATTATGTAATCAGCTAATATCAAAAGTAATAGTTAATAATCGCACTAATAATTATTAATATTAATATAAAATATTAATTAAGTATTAATAATCAATCTGATTTGAAATGTTCCAGATCTATTGATATAGGTTTAATAGGGTTTCCTAAATTTAAACATACTAAACTTTAATATATTGGAGTTATTAAATAAATGGTATAATATTGAAATGGAGAACTTTAAATTAATTATGAATACAATAAATAGATTGATATCATAATTTCTAAAATTTTTTGATTATTGTTATATTTCTGTTAATTGAGACAATTGATTTAATTAGGTACCAATAGTAATTATTAGATTAGAGTTTCTATTTGTGAAATAATTATTATTTTAAATATCTAATCAAATAATAGAGTTGATCAAGTATATATATATATATATATATATATATATATATATATATATATATATATATATATATTAAAAGGAATCTTAGGGATTGAATTTAGATAGGGGCTTTTAGCGAAACAAGTAGCAGAATCCGAGCAGAACCAACCCAGAGTTTAAAAGCCTTTCTGTGAGATAAATCTTTTATCCAAGTGGGTTTTTATGATATAAAAATATATTTTGGGTTAATAAGCCCTGATATTTATAAAATGAATGTGATTGAATATCCAATCCATGATTGTATTTAATGTGCTCTCCCGATTCATGTAAGTCTTACTACTGTTTTTGGTGACGAAACTACAATGGTTCACGATATCGAGTGTGATACCCCGACCCTTTTTGCTAAATTATAAATTATAATTTTAGTAAATGATTTCGAATTAATATTGTTGAATATTAATCATGTGAGTATGTTTGTATGTTATGCCGTTATTTTATTGCAGATTGTCTCACTCGAGCCGATACGTCATAGCACAGTGATGTTATACTGAGTGTATAACACAATTTAAATTTAAATACTAAAGTGTCGAGTTATATGATTATGAATGAATGTTATTGCATTTAATTTTTTTTGCCAAAACCTTGAACACCCTAACGCTGAGTTGATCGGGGGTCTCGCTGACCGGTTAGCGAGTCGGGGGTTCAGGGGGCGAAGCGCCCCAATGGGGGCTAGGGGGCAACGCCCCCTGCTTTTTCGGTATGTATTAAAAGTGCTTTGAAAATTTAAAGGAAAATGGAGTGGTTTAAAATAAGGGGGATGACTTTGGCATGTCGCGCGCTCGCGGGGAGGTGCGTGTCCGCGGGGCCGTGCGCGGTCGCGAGAGACTGCGCGCCCGCGGGGCTGGCGAGAGACGCGCGCCCGCAGAGGTTGCACGCTCGCGGGGTGCCTGGGCCGAGAGCCCCCTCGCGCGGTCGCGGGAGGCGCGCGGTCGCGCGGGTCCGGGGACTCTCCTACCTATAAATACAACACTTATCCCTTTTCATCTTCATTTCATTTCTCTCCTTGGGCGATTTCCTCCACCTCTCTCTCAAGAAATCCTTCAACTTTTGGAAGGGGATTCCACCATCATTATCCATCATCTAAGGTAATCTAACACCACTTTCCTCTTGATGATTAAGCTCATTTCTTGTGGATTTGGACCTAGGGTTTGTTACCCAAAATTAGGGTTCTTCGATTTTGTTGATCCTCTTGCCTTGACATCTTAAACATATGGTTTATTTACCTCATTGAAGCTATATGTGAAGTTATATTGGATTCCTATGGTTCATTGTTGCTAGGGTTTGAACTTTTGCCCTTATTTTCCCTTGTTTTGTTGATAATCGTTTGGAGATGTTGTGAGGGTTGTATGGGGTTGAGTTTCATATATGTTAGAGCCCTAGGATGAAGGTGTTTTTATTTGAAATGTTGGGTCTAAAGGATTTAAAATGAGTCATGAGCATGTGGTTTAAATGTGTGCCCGTAATGTGTTCGATCAAATGCTTCAAAGAGTTTAAGTGTGTATTTTGAGTCCAAAATCATAGTATGAGCCTGTATATCCATGGTTCTGTATGTGAAAATGTTTAAAAACTTTAAAGCAAAGTATAGTATGAGTTTGGTCTAAATTATGATTTAATTGAATAACTGGACGTCTAAAATGAAAAGAGAATTGAAGGGTGCTAGGTGACGTGTTGGGGCTCGAGGAGGACAACTTGTGCACGACAAAGGAGTATTTCAAGGTTAAAAGGATTCAAAAGCGTCTCTTAAGGTGGGGTAACTCTAAACTGTGAACACGTGAAAGGTTATAGTTATTGTTGTGCTTTGATTGTATATGTATGAAGGGTCTTCGGACCGGTGAATGAAAGAGATCCTTCGGGGTCGACAAAGAGACCCTTCGGGGCAGAGATCCTTTGGGATCGATAATAGACTCATTAATGTCCTCCCTAGGGGGGTAGGATGTCTGCGGGCATCCCTACAGGGATAAAGATGTTCATTAACGGGGGCATCATGATGTTTAGACCCTACGGGGTTGAGACTAGTCTCCACAATGTAATGAAAAGTCCATATGTTATATTTTCACTTGTGCAATTAGCTATAACTGTTTACAGTGTTCCCCACTGAGTATGTTGTTAAATACTCACCTCATTCATTCAATGAATTTCAGGTTGAGGAGTCGAGGCCGGAGTAGGAGCGTTGTGAACACAAGAGAACCCCACAAGCTTGTGTTTATCTTTTGCATGCTCATCTTTTGATAACACTCATATTATTATTGTTATTATTACATTGATCACTCTTTTGCCTTATGATCGATGATTATTGGGGATGGAAATAGCCCGATCTTTTGTAGGCTATGATGTATATATATAACTTGATATTATGTAGAACAACTTAAAGGCGGGTCGTTTGACCTTGGAGCCTTCTATGTGTAAATTATGTCGATGAACCCCTATATTATGTTTGTTAATTTAGGGTCCTAGACGGGCGAGATGTGTAAACCTATGAGCCCGATAGGTTAGATGATTGCATGCTTAATAGGACAAAATTTATATTGAAAACTATGATGCCTTACCTCATCATGCTATGTATATTATCATATTTTGACCTAAGCTTCCGCTCATATTAAAATAAGCACACAAATTATGTAAGCGAGCTGTATGTTAAGTGACGTGGCTAAACGGAGTAGTTTGGGGCGTTACATCAAGCCCCAGGCAAACAGGGCAGTGTCCAACCTTAAGCAGTCGGATTGTGTACACGAACCGACTCACCATAAGCGTTCTAGGGAAGAGTGGCGCACAGTGATAGAACGAAAATGATTTAGTATACACGGAATTCATAAATTTTTAGTTTTAAAAGCTTTCCATGATATGCTTAAAATATGATTGGATATTCTGTTTTATAAAATGATTGTGAAGGTTTTTCTCAAAAGTACCCACTGAGTGCATTAGTACTCACGCCCAAAATCTTTTTAAATATTTTCAGGATGAGCTGCGGGATGGTGGACGGCTGTGCTAAGGCTGAAGGGCTATCTTTTGATGTATATATTTCTTTTATGTATGGAGTCTAACTGAGAATTTTCTTCCTCTTAAGTTTGAATAAATGTACTACGTTCTTTTCCACTTACTCTGATTATTATTACGGAGTGTCCGTTTTTTTTCGAATCCCATTTACTTTCCGTTCCTGACAGGCGAAAGCCTGGCGACTATTTACTTTCCTTATTCAGAGAGGTACAAGCCTGGCTTTATATTTCTTTCCATGTCAAGGCAAAAGCCTGACTTATTATTGCTTCCACGACAAACGAGAGCTTGACATCTCTTTACTTCTTGTATTTGGATAGACATCAACCTGGGCTTGTTCATGCCTAACCTATTAACAGTTAACCTTTGAACTGTTCTTATTTACATTGAAGTCTGCTTTCGTTATTCTTTCTTGGGTTCATTCTAAGATTCATGGTATCTGGTTTGAGTCATTTCATACACTTTAAAAGTGTGGATTGATCCATTTATAGATGTTATGCTGCCCAAATTTTTGGGGCACTAACCCTATTTATTTGATTGCTTCTGTTCAACAACCCCTTCCCCCTTCCCCTAAGTAGCGCACCGGTCCCCTGCCCTTCTCCCGGGATCGGAGCGTTATAAAAAGTATTGATTGAATACAATCGGATTTTAAAAGACTTTTAAAAGTCTGGATTGAATACACCCGGATTTTAAAAGTCTAACAAATCCTACAGAATCTGAATTGAATACACCCCCTCCCCACTTAGACTTGCTTACGAAGGTATATCAATTATCATACATTACCGGTCTTCTTTTTTCCTAAGCTCACTAAGAATACTTAGCATTATGTCTTCATAGTCATCTCCAAAGTCTTCTTGGTTGTTCATACTCGCATTGATGTACTTGTCTTTTACTTCATGAAGTGTAGCTCTTATTCTCTTAGATTTAGAAACCTCATATTTTTACCATATCACTTAATCATTGAATGGATAACTCTATCCAGTTTGTTCCCAAAATAATATTGAAATCTTTCTTTTGCAACATATGCAAGGTCTTCTTGCTATGAAAGCCAAGATCTATCATAAGGTAACTTATATCGTTCACTAGTAGTTTTCTCGAATATGAACTTATTTGCAATGTCTTTCACTCCAACTCATCATTATTCCTTATGAATGAAATATACTTTTTCTTATTTGTATCTTGCGGATACAAAACCTATAATACTTTTCCTATTTTCATTCGTATTAGCCATTGACATATTCTCTTTCTTTCGATGAACAAAATTGTTTGCGAGTTCGCGGAGAAATATTCATTTGTCGATGTGGATGCTCCATAATCTCTATCATATTGATTGCTTCACCCTTATTGTTCCATTGCAATAGCACTTCAATGATTAACTCTTCCATCGGTCATGTCGTCTGTCAAACTTGCTATCAAAACTTGACATTCTTTCTTCTTAATCACCTTCATAGATAATATATTGAGTACCATATCACTTATTTTGATTCGTAAAAAGTGAAATGTTCTTCCTTCAATTTTGGAGCATTATTTCATTCTCGCAACATCATATTATTTCACGATTATCTTTAAGTCAATTCATTCTCAGGGTATCATCAAAGCATTTAATTAATTCTATCACGTGCACATTCGCCTTAAGATAACTATCATGGAAAATTAAATATATTCCAACACATATCGTACTATATACTTCTAAATGATATATCTTCTTCTCCTTTTTCTTCAGGTTCACTATGATTGTGGAAGATTAACGGTCGTATCATTGAAATCATTTGTTGATCTAGCTTATAGTGTCTCTTTACATGTTCGATTCATATTATGTTGGCTGAGTTTCAATCTACTGACATATTGCTTTGAGCTTATAGTTATTTAATGTAGTTCTTAGCACCTAATGTATATCATGAAGCATTGAATTCGTCAAGATCGATTCTGATCAGCATCATGTAGAGTTGAACTCATACTTCTTGATTTGCGCCTGGAGAGAATAACTCTTTCGTATTTCATAAATACCATGAAACTCCTATCTTAGTCGTTTCTAAATTTGATGCGGGATACTTAGTGGGTAAATTCATTACGCGCACATCCTGACAAAATATAATTAGTTCATAAAACGTAGTGAGACTACGTATAGTTCTCAATCGGTACCTCATAAAAGAGGAATTTCATAAATCATAAGAAATTGCACCGTAACTTATATGCAGTTGTTCGTATATTGTATGTGGTGTCATCATAATTATCCTTACATCAAGTGTCGCATACTAGGTCAATACTTATCATTAGGAGTTGCATAGTTCATCTAATTTACAACGTACTTGGATCTAATCAAAGTAATCATACCATGTAATTAACTATCAATAAAATAGAGTAAGGTCATCTGTAGCTCAAGTTGAAATTTTCGTCATGGAGGAGCATCTTCATCGGTGTCATTCTCTAGTTCGTCAAATTATCTCAATCGCATGAATATAGTAAAGGTTACCCGATTCTTAGTCATAGTTAAAATTCTCAAAATATATCGTGTAGTGCATAAGTAGTCCAAACATAGTTCACTAAATAAGTGAAAACTTATAGGCAATTTAACGATGCCAAGTCCATCTAGGTTCATCCTATGGTGGGATCATATCATAAGCATTTGGATAAAACGTTTTCATAATAAGGCAAACCAATAGATTTCCAATAACATAGGCTTGAAATACATTGTAATCAAGCATTTTCTTTATGATAATTCATCAAACATAATATATGTTTGTCTAAAATATACTTTGCTCAACAAAGATTTATGCTCATAAAGTTTTTACCTGATTGGGCGAGGCGTGGCGTGGACATGAGACCATAGGTAAGTAACAATTTCTTGCAAACAATATTTCAAAAACATTTCAAAAATCACTCCGCAGGGCTACAGATTCGTAGACCCGCTCTGATACCATATATAGCGTCCCAAACCCGAAGGTCCGGTGCGGTAACAGAAACACACACGAGCGAAGAAAATCACAATAAAATTTTCACAAACTAATATAAAACATTTTCTCGAATTATAAACATTCGGACATCACTTCATTTAGAATCGTAATAAATTCCAAGCTCATAGGTGTTTACCATTTAACAACCAGTCACACAAGATAAGACTTTTCAACCAACCTATCGTTTCAAAATCACACCTTTCGAACCACCAATTAAAATATGTTTAACCTTGACTAGTCAAAAATCTAATATTCAACATTCAATTTATGCCAGCAAGGCCATGATGATCAGACGAGTCCATAAAATATTTAAATAATTCATAAACATATAATGAAAGCATATATAATCATATTTGTTGACCACGACTAAACAAAGTTAATATTTCAAAAATTAAAATATGATCAACCATACAAGATGTCCCTATTAGTCCACGTCCGCCACCTGCCGTCATCAATTACCTGAAAATATTTTTAAATGGTGGGGCTGAGTGCCAGAAAATACTCTGTAGGAATACTCATACATTCGTCCAATAATTTGCAATAAGAATATCCATAACTCCATATTTGACATGTCGTAAATCATACGTTCAATACACATAGTGGAGACCGACCCTAATGTGATCACATATAAACTATAACATATTCATAACATGAAAATATTCATAAATAATTGCACTAGAGTGTCATATTCGGAATTCCTCATATTAGTCATGTCAATCCACATTGAGCAACATAAGCATAAATCATTTTTCATAGCAGACAAAAGTTTAAATATAATTTCAAAAGCATTTTGGTAAGTAAACCCACCTTATAACTAGATTAGCTATAGCTTTATCCACGACTTCTCGTCCTAAGCCAGCTGTCGCGGATTAGGACCATATGCTTAAATATAGGAATAGCCTTAATCCTCGTCCTAAACGAGTCTCGGGTTAGGACTTATGCATAAGAACCATGTCTTAATAACATATTAATATTCTAAACATATACCATAACGTAAATAAGGATCTAGGAAACGAGTCCTTAAAGTAAGAGCATACCCTGACGTCACCTAAAAGTCAAATGGAATCCTAGCTTAAAATAAATTTGTAACGCCCCGGTCCCGAAAAGAATAATAAATGAAGGACGGGGGTGTCACTTAAAAAGAATAGGATTTGGAATAATTATTAATTAAATAAAATAATTGTTGGAAACAAGAATAGGTTATATTCCCTAGAAATTTGGGTAGCATAACCTATGTAACCAGAACATGTCCCCATTTTATAACGGCTTATAAGAGTACAATTGGAACGACACAGAAACCAACAAGTCCGTATATGGGAAGAACGAGGTGATAAACAGATACCAACAAGTAAATATCCATTTATCCTAAAGATTAATATGATTAGTCCCATCCAAAGGAGAAAAGAAAAATAGCAGATAAAACCAATTCATAGGTCGACTGACAGTAAACAGATACCAACAAGTAATCGGGTATGACCCTTCTAATAGGTCAAAGTCAATAAAGGGATACTAGGTATGGCAAAAGAACGGGGTTTACTTCCCTCACGACTTTATTAAATAAATAGTCATCATATATTAGTAGCATATTAGACATGCTATCATCAAGTATCATGTATCAAAAGTCAAGACTAAATACTAGATATCAGAGTATTCAGCAGAAACATAGCGGAAGCAAATAATATAACCAGATAGAGCAACAATTAGGAAGCTCAGACAACCCCACCAACAGCACATCACCGGTCTCAGCATCTCAACCTGGAAATATTTTGAAAAGAGTTGGGTGTGAGTGCTAATGCACTCAGTGGGTAATTTTGAACTCAATTTGCAAATAAGAAATATCCAAAATAATACACAACATATAGGAAGCAAAATGCGAAAGCCCTTCCCATATCTGCAAACCTTTGTCTTCTTCTTTGGGATCCCTTTTGCTCAGTCTATCGTCTACTGTACAATATAGCATGCTGCTGGTAGGAAAAGGGAGGGGTTACCTCACTAATCCGAGGAGAGTATACCAGGCGTTACCTAGTATTGACCCTGAGTATGCTAGGGATTGCCTAGCAGTGACTCCTTATAGTGACATCCGGTCACAGTGTATGTGCGGGGTTACCTCACAGTGACACCTTTAGTGATAATCATCACAGCTGTAAGGGTGTATAGTCCTGCCTATGTTCATCAATTACTTGCACTACAAAATCCAAGATTATAGCACAAGCCTATCTCAGCTAAGTTTAACATCATCTTATAACATCTCATAAAACTTAGCAATTAAACCATAACTTGATCAAGCTTATACATCTATTCCAAAATATATGCTCATATCCTAGTCACAGTATTCCAAAAATATTCCAATAATATTCTAACAATATTTCAATACTATCCTATTCCACAACATAACAATATTCTATAATTCCTCCTATAACAGTGACGTTAACCAGGTAGAGCATAAAATATTTATTTGGATATTTCTAAGTTATCTATCATGCTTCTAAAGAGTTATTACTCTTAAATTGTATTTATTCTTTAAAAATAAACCCACCTCGCTGACGAGCAGGTGGCGACATAACAACTTCGGGAACATCATCTTCTCTCCTAGCAGCTTCTGCGGGTCCTACAAGGTCGATCTTCGACTCAGAATGACTACTATATTTTTCAGAAATTAATCTACTATAATTGGATCTATTATTAATTTTTATTCTTTTAAAAAAAATATTACACGACTCTAGAGATCTTGTGTACATTTGACGCAGAAGAAAATAAATTCTAAAATATTATTTTTGATTTATTGGAATCAAAAGATTTGACAGAGATCACTTTTCATAACTTGCCATTTTAATCGATTTTTATCAGATTTGTACCAGGACACTTTTTAACCATTCAAAAATTACGAAAATATTCAGGGACGATCCTATACATGCTAAAACTATAATTTGAGAGTTTTAGAATTTTTTTGATAACACCTTCTGGTAAAAAAATAAATGTTTAAATTAAATAATCGAGATTTTCCAAAATTCGTCCAAAAATTACGAAATTTGACGGGCAAATAGGAAATATTATTTCGAGCAACTTTCGTGAACAAACTTTTTTTATTTCGAAATGGGGAAATACAGTTGCAGATCGGCATTTGTTTAAATTTTAGTTTTCCGGCGATTTCGCTGGTTTCCGGCCGTCGGATGGCAACGAGTTCAACATACAAAACATATAACACATTTAAATACATGACATATTAAAATTTGGGCTAAAAAGGATGAGAAATGGACCGAGATGATAGCCGCGCAACGTGGAAACAACGTCGCCATTTTCCGGCGACATGGCTGCAGCTCCGACGACAGCGGTAGTGCTCCGGCGACGTCAATGGCAGCAGCGGGGTGGTGGTGGTCGGCAGCTGCACCCCTCTCCTCTCTCTCTCTCTTTCTCTCTCTCTCCCTCCTCTCTCTCTTGGATCTCTCTTTCTCTCGGCACTCTTCTCTCTCTCTCCCCTATCTTCTTTCTCACTCTTTCTCTCTCTCTCTCTTCTTCTTTTTCATTCTTTTTTTTTATTCACACGCCAATTGCCATTTCACCAAGTGGGGGGAATGCCTTGGATCCAATAGAGGGCTGGTATAAATAGAGATATTTTAGGATATTTTGGAATATTTGTAATATAATAATTCGGATATAAAATACCGATAAAATGCTTTTAGACTCGGTTAAAAATTACTTTATTTTACTGGAAGTTCAATTGATCTCGCATTATAAATCTAAAAATATCGGGAGGTTCATTGAGTTATTTCCTATTGAATCAATTTAAAAATGGTATGCCGAAAATATTATTTGATAATCGAACGAGAAAAGATTCCTTTTTAAATTAATTAAAATTTACTATTTATTTTACCAAAAATATTGTTGGGAGTTCGTTTGACCTCTGATTGAAAATCCGAGAACACCGGCAGATTCCTTGGTTCGTTTCCTATTGGAAAACTCTGACTAGTCAAGTCTCGAGACGTCGCAAATATTCCCGATTAAATTAAAAATTACTATTCACGTCCTCTTTGACTGTTGGGACTTTGATTGACCTCAAATTTAAATTTTAAAAGTACCATTGAAATTCTCATGTCATTCTATTTCCACGAAAATTATTATTGACCACGTGTCAAAAATATTTATACTTTTTTTTTTAATTTAAATAACACCTAAAGTCGCATCTTTTTATTTGTTTTACTTTATTTTAGCTCCAATAAATTTATATAGTCTTCTAAATAAATTTAGGAAACTTTTAACTATAATCCAAAAATACGGGGTGTTACAATATCGGATTCCTTGATCGTACAAATAGATGCCTTGAATTTATAGAAAAATTATAAAACTTAATTTAAGATTTAAAGGATCATAGAATATTATATGGAAATATTTATTTATTATATCATACACTTAATCTCGAATTTAATCTAAATTAAGCAAAATAGACCAAATAAAGATAAAGTAAAAGTATAATATGATTATGTAATCAAGAGAGCTTGAACACTTGACCAAAAAGATATAAGTGAAATAATAAGCACTTAACCACTAGGCTAGAAAAATTTATACAACATTAATTAAGCTGCTTTAATTAAATACAGAGAATTATAAAATACATCAAAGTGGTTTGAACCATGGACATCTAGTATAGAAACTGGACTCTCACCATTATACTAAACAATATTTTCGAAAATTGATTAGTGGTTTTAATTAAATAAAATCCATAATTATCTTGGAAAAAAAAAATTGCTTTCTAAAGGTTTTGAATCTTTGACCTATCATAATCAAATGTAGAATATAACCATTGGGCCAAAGGCCATTGTAACACAAATTCTGAGTATTTAAATTAATAAACACCGGAAAATTGTACAAAGAAAATATTTCAGTTTGAAATTACAATTTCTGGCTCGATTCTCTATCTAAATCTTCTGATTCTTCTCTTCAGGATTTGTTCTTCGTGTTCCTCAAGATGTTCAAGTTGTTCTTGCTCTTCGATCTTCAGGAACCCGATATTTTTAGGTTCGTAACGACGATTCGAAGGATTTTCATCTTGATTCCGAATCAAGCGTCGTTTTTAGGACGATTTGTTGAAGAACGCTTCGAATCTTCAAGCTGTTCTTGAGGATTTGAATTTGGTAACGCCGATCGGAGGGTTGAACACCTTGGATCCAGATCAAACGTCGAGTTTGGAATGATTTCTGGCGAAGAACGCGAAGAACGTCTTGAATCTCCAACTTGAATGTCTTGAAGATTGAAGAGAGCTTTCTCTCACGAATCCTTCTCCAAACTTGAGCTCTTGAAGTTGTGTGGTTTCCTTAGGCCAAGGCTTCTATTTATAGGCAAATGAGAGTGTATTAGGGCTTTCGTGGCATCATCCCATTGGTGTGTTCATTAGGGCTTACGTGGCATCGTTTCATTGGTGCCTTGAGCCATTTGTGATTCTCTACAATATTGTGGCTATTTCTTGTGTGAGCTCGTCATGTGTCGCATTTCTATTGGTCGAGATTTTTCCACATATTGAATATCAATTTATTTATTTAATTTAGGAATTAAAATTCCTAAAATATAAATGAATAATATAATTTGGATATTTCAATTGTTTAATTTCCACATGGCGCCATTTGATTGGTGATGACAATTTAATTAATTACAAATGCCCCCATGAGACGAGTTCATGAGCAAGTTGCCTTGAAGGTGGATGAGTCTCATATTTTGAATTTTTTTTGTTAGATAGTTTTAACTCATATCTAGGAGTTTTTCAGTTCGATTAAATATTTATTAGATAGTTTATACTCGTATCTAGGAGTTCTTCAATTTATTTTAAAATTTGTTAGATAGTTTACACTCGTATCTAGGAGTTCTTGAGCTCAATTTAAAATTTGCTATATAGTTTATACTCGTATCTAGAAGTTCTTGATCTTGAATTTATTTTCTTTCTTTCTTTAATTTCTTCATGGATTTGTGCTTGCAATTGGGTTTTCAAATTCATATGTGGGCTTAAAGTCTCATTTTCTTGATTTATTAAAGGGAAATTCTAAACACAACCCCCATTTTTCTCTTTGTAGCCCCCTTTATAAAAAAAATAAAAAATTTAAATTAAATTTTCTATTTTACCCTTGTAGCCCCTTTTTTAAAACTTGAAACTCTAATAGAAAAAAAACCCCTTGCCATATAGCAACATCTATTCTTCTTCAACCGATAATAGGAAGGAAAAAAAAAACCCACACCATACAACAATACAGTTTCTTCTTCAACATGTGCCGCAAAGAGAGGCTTTCAAAAATAATTCATAGCAAGAAAGGGTAAGGAAGATGGGGATGGCTAGCCAGTGACAATTTTTTTCTTTTTAATTCTCTGCGTTAGACCCGCTGTTCATCTTGTTCATTTTTTCTTTTATTTTTGAACATAGTTTTTCTTTATTGAATTAAAGGAACCATGAATAATTATTTTTTCATAGCTTCACCATATGATAAACATAGTTTTGCACATATTTGAATTTTTTTTTAGAAACTAACTTCACCATTTTTCTCTTTTTCGAGGGAAAAGAGTGGTAGTTTGCAGTTCGCTTTAGTTAGTTGTTAATGTTTAAATATTTGATCTCTTGAAATTAATTTCATTAATGTCGAAATTTTGACCAAGTAAAAAAATTGTACCGCACGGATGACTAAAATTATAAGCTCAAATAATTACTTGTTCTACAGAGAAAAAAAAAATTAGTCTTACATCCTTTGATTTATTTTGGAGAGTGAAAGCAATTAAATTGTTTCTTTCTTTTTTGGGGGGGATTCTGGGAATTTTAAGTTTAAATTTAGGGTTGCGGGCTATGATATTTTTGTTGGGGTTTTAAATAAAGGGCAAAAAAGTCTATTAAATTATTATTAATATTTTATAAGATTAAGGGGGCTATGAAGAGTAAAATGAGAGCTGTATTTAGAATTTCCCTTTATTAAATATTTGTAAGAAGATCTCCTATTTGGCCCAATTATCTTCTATAGCCCAATTCTCTAAATTGAAATGAAGCCCACACATACATACATATATATATATATATATATATATATCCAAATGAAGTGGGCCCATTGTTGTCTATTTACACCACAACGCAATCTCGATCTCTCTTTCTCTCCCTTTTTTTTTAATATTAATATGTGAAATGAGAAAAGGCCTAATCATGATATTGTTCTCAGTCATGCTAGACGTTTAGGAGATGCCAATGGGCCGGAATTAATTTTAAAAGAAGTTGAGCCCAATTTGTCTCCAAGTGACTTATTTCCTCAAATTTCAACTTTAATTGAAATTTTCTGCAATGAAGTGAACTGCTACTGCAAAGGTTTTTTGTTTGCTTTCCAAAAATGGCCTGAACCACAATTCAGCTTTTGCGATGCATTCTTATACTGCTTGAAAGATATATATCTTGGTTCTCTACTACAGGCTGCTGCTGCAATACAAACGATTTTCATGGTGCAGCCGCTGCAAAATTTGTTTGTTGTCCCCTGATTAGCCATTTTGCACAGCAAGAGGTTCCCTCCTTTTTATTTGGTAGTACTAACATAGCAGCACCCCATTAAATGCTCATTTTGTATCTGAGTGCATGTATGAATGTATACTTTGTTCTGAAATCTGGGAGCACCTGCAATATGGTCATCTGTGTAGGCTTGGGATTGGTAGAGACCTGCCTTGAAAGAGTATACCATCTGCTGCATCTTTCTGCAAAATCTGTATCCCTTGAGGTACAAGCCAGCTACTCTCTAATGGCTTGAAAGCTAGTTGTTATCCTAACCTGCTCCTATAAAGACCCTGATTTCCTCCATGCATTCGCACCAAGCATATATCTTCACACATCCTTGTTTGAAATTCTGCACTATTTTTATTAAAACAAGATAGCAGAGCTATGCTTCACTCTTTAGCCAGCCCTTTGATCTTGCTTTAACTTTGAGCTACTGCTGGTGGAGAGAAAAACGTGAGATGTTTATACCGGCTCTTTTCCTCCCCTTTTTTTTCTTTCGTTTTTTTTGATCTTCCGGCACCCCTAACTCCATTAAACTTGCTATTTTAGGCACAGAGGACTGTGGTGCGACGTAGTTAACTGCCATCTTGCTACATCTGTTAGAAGGAGGAGTGACTCAAGGAGCTTTCTAAAATGATGATGAAGGCTTGTTGTGAGTTTTGCCTCTTTCTTCCTACTATTCTCCTCCTTTTTTTTTAAATAGGAAGCATGCTAAGGAACTTATGTAGTCATATGCTATTTCCTTGCTGTATAGTGGCTTTTCTCTGCATACGTGTTGTCTTCTTTAATACTAGCATCTCTTATGGACTACAGCACCTGTTGGTTTAGCTTTGATTCTGCCTCTTCTCGAGACCAGTTCTTAGTTTAGATTCAGAAGCCATTGATCCTATAGTTTGAAAATCCTAAGTTCACATCTTCATCAAAATACAAAGCAGGTGCCTCTCTGTTCTGCTTCTAGTTCTCTGCATTAGATAAGGCTTGGTTGCTGATACATCAGATAATTGTGCATACATTCTTCTCCAACTTTAGCAACCTTAGGAGACTGAAACTCAATGAATTCGAAATGCTTTGATTTCCCTGCCTTCCTATTCTTTAGGATTTCAAATCTCCTAACCGTACCAATCTGCTTAAAGAAAGCTTTCATTTCAATCTCATAAAAACCATGTGGGATTCTTCCAATATACAGAACAGTCGCTTTGTTCTCTCTATTCTCAATCTTTGGAATACCCCTCGCCGGACCACCCTCTAACGGAAAGAAATCAGCAGCTTCGTCTTTGGAAAAACTAAGCTGCGGCCTTCTTCAAATTCTTCACTCCTGCCTTCTTCTTCGCTTTTAATCCCATGTTTGCAGACGACGGAACTCGGGGCGGGAGGAGATGCAGCCGTACCACCTCTTCGATATACGCAAGGCGGAGACCAAGTTGACGGCATGTGCGAGGCTGGAGATTTCAACGTACCTAAACGCGCCTGTCCTTGCAAAACCATACGGTTAAACTAAAATCCCGATACCACCGTGAATGCTGCCCGTAAATCTCCGGAAGACAAATGAAGCAGGCCAACTCTTCTCGACATTTTAGCGAATATCTTGAAGAACTCAGTTTTCCGAAACTCACCGGAATTCACCATCTTTCTCCATTTCGAATTGTCAGAAAACGAGAACTCCATTCTTTGGGTATACGGTATTCACAGCGGCATCAACATCTCAGTGGGCCGACTCCATTTCACAAATCAAAAATGCCTCACAGACCTCTATGCGTAATGCAAGACCACACCGAAATCATTCGTATTCAAACTCGGAAACTTCACCACTTCAAGAACCAAGAATGATCTGCTTGCGCCCATCTTCTTCTCCATAAATCTGTTGTTTTGGTTAATCCTTTTCTTGAAGTGAAGAATTTTGGGGCTCCGAGAGGGATCGAGAGAATAGAGTTGGAGAGGCAGATCAGGAGTACGAAAGAGAAGAGGGAAAGATGGATTAGTTGATTTAGGGCTAAATGATATGGGCCTCTAAAAAACTTGGGCCACGAAAAATTCTTTTTTTTTTTTGCCTCTTCTCTTTTCCTTCTGTTTATTTTCTTTTTTGGGCCTCTTTTTTTATGTTCCTTTTGTTTATTTGGGCTCTTCCTTTTAAATTTTTGGGCCTCTTTTTTTTTTCTTTTTTTGTGAATAACTAGGGCTTCAATCTTTCTCTCTCCCCCTTTTTTGCAGGAGTTTGTATTTGATTGGACTTGCTTGTGAATTTTATGAGACACTCCAAATCTGGGCCAAAGGATTTTTTGAGGATTTTTAAATTGGAGGTAGAACTTCCTTTTTTTTGGTATACTCCATGCCTCCTTTTTTGAGCATATTTCATACTTCACTCATTTTTTCCTTTTGTTTCTAGGGATGGTTCATTTTCAAGACACGAGTATCTCCGAGAAACAATACTTAGCGATCACGGATGATGACCAACAACCCGTGAAGAGAGGTACTCGTCTGTGAGCTCGCGAGCCACTCATCGGGAACTATGCACGTGAATGGCCTAAGCTTACGAA
Organism: Perilla frutescens; assembly: GCA_026008535.1. Lineage (NCBI taxonomy): Eukaryota > Viridiplantae > Streptophyta > Magnoliopsida > Lamiales > Lamiaceae > Perilla > Perilla frutescens. The sequence continues at coordinate 41,937,319 of BRKX01000012.1, forward strand.
TCCATTCCACAAGCCTCATTGGTGTCACGAGGTTTCTTTGACAAAAATGATGAGGGTGTGGGCTCTTCAATCAGCTCATCATCAACATGGCAATGGAGCTGACTTCTTCCCATTCCTAGGGCGCCAAATAGCAGAGGGCAAAGTGAAGTGGCACGACAAAGTCGAATTCCTTGGGGAATCCCGTTATTTTAGGGGCTATTGGGAGTGGACTGAGGACATGCTTAGTCGCTGCAGTGGTAAACTCCACGATGCGGGTATATACGACTCTGTCTACGCTTCTCTCTTCACGTATGATTGAAATACCGAGGTCGTCAAAGCCTTTTGTGAAGCATGGTGCCCCTTGACCAATACTTTGCTAACTTCCTCTGGCGAATTATCCATCTCTTAATGGGACTTGCATGTGACATCCGGTCTTTCTTTAACTAGAATTCCTTACGACGAGACGGTGCCCCGGGCGAATGAACTTACTGGAGTTAACAAGAGGGGCAAGCTATTCGTTCCCGCGAGCTGTAGGAATTTGTTCCATGCCTATCACCTCCTCAGAAAGGGAGACGGTGAAGCCTTGTATCACTCCGTGTCGATTGAGAGATAGATCGAGTTCTGGTCGAGATGAAAATCAAGGTATCGACCACCTCCACCTCGTAAGGAAAAGAAGAGTCAACGTCCCAAATCAACGCACAATCCTTCCGGAGAAATCAAGGATCACAAAGAGTGGACTAGTTCTGAAAGGGCTCCATTTGCAGAGCTTGAAGTTAAAGAGAAGCATCAAGATGAGACGTATTTGGCCGCCCATCTCACCTATTGGCTTTGCCGTTTTGTCCTTCCTGAAAGCGATGGTAGTAAGAATGGTGTGGCGGAAAGAAGATATCGTACACTATTAGAGATGGTTAGATCGATGATGAGTTATTCTGAGTTACCCATTTCATTCTGGGGATATGCCCTGGAAACGGCAGCCTATATTCTTAACTTGGTTCCATCAAAATCAATTCCTGCTGCACCCAGAGAACTATGGACTGGAAGAAAGTCCAGTTTGAACCATATACGGATTTGGGGTAGCCCAGAACACATGTTGGACAAGGAAGCTTATAAGCTGGCTCCTCGTACTGATGTAAGGCTATTCGTTGGATATCCTAGAGGAACGAAAGGTGGTTTATTTTATAGTCCTAAGGATTAGAAGATCATTGTCAGCACTAATGCTCGATTCTTAGAGAAAGACTATATTATAAACCACAAAACAAGGAGTCAAATCATCCTTGAGGAGTTAAGGAAAGGATTGAATCCAACACCGGTTGTACAAGAAGAGGAACCACCAAACAGTGCACAATATGTCACAGAAGTACAATAACTGCCTCATCACAGTGGGAGGGTTGTACACCAACCTGATAGATTCATTAGTTTGGGGGAGACTTCAGATTTCCTAGAGGGTCTCAATGAATTGGACCTATGACGAGGCTATTCGAGATAAACATATAGATTCTTGAAAAACAGCAATGGAGTCTGAGATTGGATCTATGGATCCCAATCAAGTCTAGGACCTTGTAGAACCACTAGATGGGATAAAACCCATTGGTTTCAAATGGGTCTACAAGTGCAAGAGAGGGTCTGACGGGAAGGTTGAAACCTTCAAGGAAAGATTGGTGGTAAAAGGGTATACTCAGAAAGAGGGGATCGATTATGAGAAAACCTTTTCGTCGGTAGCCATGCTTAAGTCAATCCCGATTCTCCCCCTCATTTGGATTATGAGATCTGGTAGATGGATGTCAAGACAGCTTTCCTAAATGGAAGTCTTGAGGAAAACATTCACATGAAACAACCAGAGAGATTCATTGCTAAAGGCCAAGAGCACTTGGTGTGTAAGCTTAAGAGATTCATTTATGGACTTAAGCATGCATCGAGATCTTGGAACATCCGATTTGACGAGGTTATCTAGTCATATTGATTCGTGCAAAGTCTGGATGAGAGCTGTGTGTACAAGAAGTGTGACGGAAACGTGGTGGCGTTCCTCGTACTTTATGTTGATGACATCTTGCTTATTGGAAATAGTAAGAAGGCATTGTCAAACATTAGGGTGTGGTTATCCGAGAAGTTCGATATGAAGGATCTTGGTGAAGCCGGACATGTCCTTGGCATCAAGATCATTCGAGATTGCCAGAAAATTATGTTATATCTTTCAATTTAGGATTTTAGCATTATCATTCCCTATTTTAGCACTATCATGATTTATTTTAGCACTGTCATGACTTATTTTAGCACTAAGATGACATTTGTTTAGCATGACAAGAAACTCTCAAATCAACTTTCTTTTTGCACTATCATTAACTGCATCAGAATATATACAATAAGAATAACCATCTTCTGTTGGAGAACTCCACATTTCCACTACAATTTGATAAGCGAAAAAGAATGAGCAAGTTTAATTCGTATGTATCAAATCAAAATATGCTGTTAAATTTGACGATGTTTCAAATTCGTGTTGAACTCATGAGCATTACGGTAGAGGGACTCCTGCCTTACGAGCATCAGTGTGAGTGATAACAAAACATATTTATAAAAAAAAAATTATTAATCTGTGGAGGCAGTCACCAATTTCAAAATGGAGTCGTTTTATATATAATACTAAATCATAACATTTCAATAGCACTTCAATTAATCACAGACGGGCATCACGTGATCGCATTGTCTAAAACTTTCAGCGGTAATTAATTAATGGAAGATTATTTGTAATTAATTAGGATAATGTTGGCAGATAATTAGTCTTGCCGACCAAATATGCTTCAGTTTGAAAAATTGCCACAAGCTTTAGATTTCCAAGGTTAAATGATGGACTATATATTGGGTTAATTTTTAATTATACATTTCTATACAAATTTATTTTGCTGTCGAATAGTTTCAGCTCTTTAATAGATATTGTAATGAAATCCGTTTAAATATTTTGACTTTTAGCACTTACAAATCATTTTTTAGCACTGTCATTTTCTATTTTAGCACTGTTATGGCCTTTTTTAGCATTGCTTTTTTAGGTTTTAGCACTATATTTCTCGGGGAAGGCAATCTGCGTTTCTGTTTATTGTTATACAAGGGCTTGTCTATTTTAGCTGCAACTTATGAACAACCATGGGAAGGTTGACACTGTTAATATAAATGGAGAAACTTATGACATGAAACTGTAGTAGTAAAGTTCTTAGAATTGAGCATATGTTTAGTCTATTCCTAGTAGTTTGGCTTTATTGCTGCACATGTTCCTTAGGATTGTTGCTTTAGTTTGAATATAGCTACGATAACACTAGTCCACAGTTTGGAGCATGTGAATTGCCACTTCTTACCAATGCTCGATGTTGTCTACTTTATTTTAATATAAGTAATAGTAATTGAGATTTTAGCACTTGCATTTTCTTTTTTAGTACTAGTTGCATAATCATTTTAAATTTCAAGTTTCAGCTATTTTAGCACTTACAAATCCTTTTTTAGCACTTGTCATTCCTTTTTTAGCGCTAGTATTTGAATTATAGATTTGAAATTCTACTTTAGCACTAATGGTTCATACTTTAGCACTAATGGTTCATACTTTAGCACTTACGTTTCCTTATTTAGCACTGCACGTTTCGTTGTATTAATGTATATGTCACATTTCTCCGGACATATATATTCAAAAGTTGAAATGATGGATCTAAACTATTTGTGGGAAAAAAATACCAACAATAATAAAAAAAATAAAAAGAAGTTTGAATGGTTTTGGATCTAAACTCTATGAAATATATGGCATTAAATCTTTTAGCACTTACAAATCATTTTTTAGCACTTGACATTAAATTTTTAGCACTAGTATTTAAATCCTATATTTCAAATTATACTTTAGCACTGAAAGTTTGAATTTTAGCACTGATGGTTTGTTCTTTAGCACTTACGTTTCCTTGTTTAGCACTCATGTTATTATTATTATTATTATTATTATTATTATTATTATTATTATTATTATTATTATTATTATTATTATTATTATTATTAAACTAAAATAAAAGATGGATACAAATGATTGGATATTTAGCATCCTGTTTTGTAAACATAGAGATAATATATGAAGTTCAGGGATACACTTATTTTTTTAAGTACATTGTCATGTCATTTGAAGATATAATACTAACATAACATAAAATTTTAAAACTCAATTGAACCAAATGAAGTTTGATGATTCACAGTAGTGCTAAACTAGGTTAAAACAATGCTAAAATAGTTCACAGTAGTGCTAAAATACTGATAGTGAAAAATTCAAAATAACAGCTTAATTAGCTTCGTCAACCTAAGTGCTGAAATAGTTCACAGTAGTGCTAAAATAGGTTACAACAGTGCTAAAGTACATTTCAGTGCTAAAACAGTTCACAGTAGTGCTAAAATAAGTTACAACGGTGCTAAAAATAAAACACCCAATCCCACCCTTTTGCCCTATATATTCTTAATTCTCCATATTTCCATATCTCTCATCTACTGCAACTTTCATGAAAAATAACAAAATCCTAGTTAGCTTCATGATCAATCATTAATATTTCTTCTGTTCTTTTCTTGAATCCTAGCTATACAAGCTCAGTCATTTCACATCCCCTCCTCTCTCTCTCTCTCTCTCTCTCTCTCTCTCTCTCTTTCTCACACACACACACACACACACTTGTGAATTGTGATGGATCCGATAACTCAAGAAATGTGGTCATCAAGCAACAAAAAGGGAAGCAACAACTCTTGTATAGCTAGGATTCAAGAAATGTGGTCATCAAGAAATGTGCTATCAATGAATATTATCAAAAAAGTTTCAACTGCTGCTAAAATAGTTCATACTAGTGCTAAAATAGGTTACAACATTGCTAAAATAGATTACAGTAGTGCTAAAGTACATGGCAGTGCTAAAACAGTTCACAGTAGTGCTAAAATATGTTACAACAGTGCTAAAATAGATTACAGTAGTGCTAAAATACATATTAACTGAGCATGAATCACACAATCACGGCCGAAAAATAACACCGACAGGGCCTCATTTTGTACCAGCGTTGGCACTATGTATCCAACTTCCTCCGCCCTGCAACTTGAAAATAATAAATTTGAGCAATTCATCACAAAAAATTAAGTCAACATAAATTTCCGTAATAAGACTAAAACTTGATTGAAGAATTAGGTTTGTGATCATATATATATATATATACACTAGTACGTACTAGCTACTAAAATAAGCAAAATTCGAGCAATGAATGATTCAGGAGTGGGCGTTACGTACCGGTGGCAGATCCTCCGCCGCAACAGTGGCGGCAGCAAGAGACGGCGGGCCACGACGAGGAGATGACGGCGGCCATGAAAAAGTGGCAGAAGGTTTCTAGTTGAGTATAGCCACTACAAAATACACAAGCTTCGAAGAAGATGAAAACCGCGTCGGATCTGCCATGTTTTTCTTTATGGATTAAGAGAGAGAGAGTGAGAGATGCTGAGGAAGAAGATGAATTGCAGACCGAGAAGATATTCATTCCAAATATGATAAAATTCCTAAATTACTAAAATACCCTGGGTTCATTAAAAAGTTTAAAATATTACAATAATGCCACCGTTTTTTTTTTAATTTTGGAATAGATCTTGGCCGTCCAAATAAGATCAATCTGTGACTGAGATTGGTTCTTGGTTCTCACATGGGGGTATGGTTCTCACATGATCCCATCTCTCTCTCTCTATATATATATATATATATATATATATATATATATATATATATGGGAGGGTTACAATGCAAACCCTACCTACTGTAGGAACTAGGAAGTCATCTCACACCATACAATCAATAAAGATCTATGGTGCATATTTGATTAAAAGGAGTGGTAGCAATCCTGCTAATAAAATTTTTTCTTCATGCTAACGAAGTATTATCATCATGCTAACGAAGCGTTATATTTATGCTAATAAATTTTTTTCTCATATTGTTAACGAAAAATTAAATTCTAAAGTGTAATTATAAATTCTAATAGGATGAAATGAACCATAATTCGGATATAATAAACTTCAATGATCTAAAAATAAAATTAAATTCTAAAAATTAATTATAAATCTCAGTTGGATGGAATAAATCATAATAACAATATAAATATAACACATTAGCATAATGATATTATTTTATCAGCATTGCGAATAAACTATGTTAGCATATGACAATTCATCGTTAGCATAAGTTATAAATCATAAATGGATGAAGAAAACTCTAACTAATATATTATAATTTGATAAAATAAATAATATATAATATTCAATTAGTAACTAAAACATAAAAATTAAATCATAAAAAATAATTATAAGTCATAATTGAAATGTAATAAATAATAATAATAATAATAATAATAATATAAGTATGCGTAGTACGTTAACATTATGATCATTCATTAGCACAATAAATACAATATGTTAGCATATAACAAATGCTTCGTCAGCATACGTAATCAACTTATCATAATGCTGACGAACCATTATTTAAAAGCTAACGAAGGTATTTTCTCGCTGGACACGAGTAAAATTTATATTTTGTATTTTTCATCTATATTTATTTGAAAAAATATATCCATGACTGATTTTGAATTAAAGAGCATGAAAAGATCTTTAATTTGGTATATTATTTGCGTTGATCCGATTTGAAACGAGTGAGTTATGATCGTTCAAAGTTTTTAGGATTTTTTTTAAAAAGTGATGACATCAGCTTTTTTTTATTGAAATTTGACAATCATACCCCTGTCTTCTTCTTTTTTGCCTTCACTTGGACTTTTAATCTCAGCCATTAGATCATCTAGGTGGACGGTATAAGATGGGTTCCTAGTTCCTACACCAGAAAAATGTGTATTTTTGATCCAACCCCTATATATATATATATATATATATATATATATATATGGTAGGGATCTGATGGAAACCCTCTCCCATGTGGGAACTAGGAACCTATGACATCCATCCATTCCACAATCTAGATGATCCAGATTACACCAGATTTTCGGTGGAAATTTTGTAATTAAAACGAAAAAATTTCAGTTTCCGCGTCTCATTAAGGGCAAAATCGGAAAAGAAATTTATGTGAACAGTAGCATCATTTTGCGAAGAACTGAACTAAAAAACTTGCGAGATTCAATTTTCAAACTGTAAAACTGAGATCATCTCTAATAGAATACATAGGCCTGGCAATTGCCATATCTATGTCTATATATATATATATATATATATATATAGGGTAGGGATCTCATGGGAACCCTCTCCCATGTGGGAACTAGGAACCCATCACATCCATCCATTCCACAATCTGGACGATCCAGATTACACCAGATTTTCGGTGGAAATTTTATAATTAAAACGAAAAATATTAGTTTCCGCGTCTCATTAAGGGCAAAATCGAAAAAGAAATTTATGTGAACAGTAGCATCGTTTTGCGAAGAACTGAACTCAAAAACTTGCGAGATTCAATTTTCAAACTGCAAAACTGAGATCATCAACGAAAAAACGCTATTCAAACTCAAGAAATCAAAATCAAGACAATGCTTCGCATCAAAATCGAACCAAGCAAAGCAACAATGGCAGAAAATAAGACTAATTCAAGTTCAAAACTGGAAAAAGGTCAAAAAATCTACCTTAACTCTTTCGATTTCATTACTCTTTAATCGCAAAGTAAGAAAATATTGTAAATATAGATTTTTGCTTGACTCATTCGTGGATTTCCAAAAAATACAAGATATAAGATGAATTTGTGTAGTAGTTAGATTCAGTGAAGTGATTTCGAAGCATTTATGTTGTTTTAACTGTATAAGCAGTGTTGATTTTAGCATACAAAGAACATGAATTTTCTTGTATTTGATTTCGAGGCGTGTTTCCAAAATCCTCATTTTAGCATTTTATGTAATACATTTTAGCATTCTGTGTAATACATTTTACATTTATGTGTAATACATTTTAGCATTTCGTGTAATACATTTTAGCATTGTTTAAATTGAGTGGGATGATCTTGAGCATTGTTTTGAGGAATTTGTTGCTATAATTGTATTTTTAGCTTTCCCTATAATACATTTTAGCATTCTGTGTAATACCTTTTAGCATTGTTCTAATTGAGTGGGATGGTCTTGAGCATTATTTTGAGGAATCTGTTGCTAAAATTGTATTTTAGCATTCTCTGTAATAAAGTTTAGCATTCTATGTAATACTTTTTAGCATGTCATATTATGCAGATACAAGAAAATGAAAAACGCGAGTTGATGAGGAAGATCAAGAAAGAATAACAAATGCAAGGAATGAGCAAGATATTAAAAAAGAAACACCTACATCTAAACATGACTACAGACTTGTTGAAGATGGCTATCCACTTCTGAAAAGCAGAGCATTCCCATTCGCACTGACTAACGCAATCAAAGATATGAATGAGACACAAAGAGAAGCAGTAATCAGTATGTGTTTTGGTGAAATCCTAAACCTATGAATTAAAGAGTTACCACACAAGCTGACATACTGAGTTTTAAACAACTTCAATCCCAGAAGGTGTGAAATAGAACTTGCTGACAATAGAGGGAGACTGTACTTAGATGAAGATGATGTCCTATTGGTTCTTGGATTGCTGAAGGGCAGAACCCTGATAAACAAAATGAGTAGAAACAGAACATGTGAAATAACTGAAAGTTGGAGGAAAAGATTTGATGAGCACAGATATAAGATTGTGCCATCAAATGTTGTAAAGGATATGCTTGAAGATGTTGAAGGGGGAGATTGGTTCAAAAGACAACTCATTATGCTTCTAATATGTTGTTTGATTGAAAATGGCGGCAATGGATACATATATCCTTGCATAATGCACAATTTAGAAGATATTAACAACGCGTCTGAACTAAATTGGTGTGAGTTTGTAATCTGATGTCTGGTGGAAACTTCGCTACAGTGGCAAATAAATAAAGCAAGGGAATTCAGAGGACCAATACTATTCCTCACAGTAAAACTCCTCACAACTATTGTCGTGTTATCATTTTAGCATTTATTTACAATCATTTTAGCATATTTATATACCGATTTTAACTTCTTCTTTCTGCATTGTTTCATATTGCTGAAATTCAAATTCTAACACAAATTGGAAATGCAACATTTTCTATATGTTGATAGGGTGGTTTTGTATAACCGATATGTGCCAAGATCAGTGCCAGTTATTAGAGAATGGGATACCAACTTGATGTTTGAGAGACAAGTTCTGGAAATTGATACAGGAGGATTTGGTTGTTAGTTTTGTATACTGGAAGACTTGTCTTTGTATACTTTTCTGATGATATGATGATATGAAATGAAAATTATTACAGTCACTGTTTGCATTTAGATTATGTTCTATAATTGTTCTATGCAATGTTCCATATACTTACATGGTAAATGATATGGTGTGGGGAGTCACACGGTGAGATCATATCATTAGAACCTTGTAAAGTATTAAAGAGCTCACGGCTTAGATGGTGCTGAACACACCATCGGTATACCGTAGAATAATCTGATAAGTTAGTTTATCTTGACTAACTGATTATTCTAGTACACTTGTTAGTGTATTTAGGAGGATCACGATAGGATACTATTCTCTGTCTCTGACCCAGTTACTGAGAGAATAAAGATCCACAGAGTTCGGGTTCTGAACTCATGTGATATTGGCGAACATATGTGTGCGTTGTTTATTACTTTGATTTATTAATGAGTAAGATCTTTTCGTAGATCGAATTCGATATCTTGGGTAATAACAATGTATACATGATGTCTCGAGCAGTATGCATGAGCACCGTGTCCTGGTGCGCCAGGTTGATGATGTTCTCTTGAGGAAACACAAGTTCATGTTCAAACCCTGCAGGTGGAATTTATTCCTTACATGATAAAGCTTGTATGGTACTACTCAAGGTCTTACATATTAATTAATTATAGCTGTCAGAGGCTAACATAATTAATTAATGAACATTATATCTTAAACACGAGGAATGGCTGAACTAAAGGAGAAAGCATATTCGTAAATATGTATTAAATTGGTAGGTCAGTTTTACTTCTTTAGTGGAATAAAAGTAAAACTTAATTTGTTTAATTATATCCTAGGTTTATTGGATATTGGATATTAAATAAATTAGTGGGCCAATTTAATATTCTTCTAGATCTCTGTTGTAGCCCAATATGACTGAAAGTGGACTGGATATAGAACTTGAGATATAGGCCCAGCCCAGTAGGGCTGGAGCATGAAATTTTTGCCCCTCCCTATATATAAGAGGAGGGGGGGACGAAAATTTAAGAAGAATAATCATAAAAAATCAGCCCCTCTTTGTCTCTCAAAGTTATCCACAGATTTCACAATTCTATCTAGTAGATTTTAGCCCACTTTGAATCTAGATACAGTCCGGGAATACAACAGAAGATCTTGGAGTAGAATCTGTGTTGGTCTAATTTTTGAGGTGTAGGTGGCATCTATCATTGCTCATTCAACAACAAGATTAGATCTGTAATCTTGTCCACAGACCGTCTATCGATTTGTAAGTAGATTCATTTCTATGTCTTCCGCTTTGTTAGATTCGAATCTGCTTTGCATACTTTTTGATTAGACTGTGATAAACATGCATGTGACATAAAATCATGATATGCATGAACACAGATTAACGAACAACCAAATAGATCCCGCGGTGGTTTAATTCGAAAAAACCCCAACAGTGGTATTAGAGCCAGGTTTTGACACTGTTCTAGGATTAATCCGAGCATAAATTCGAATTGTATAATTAAATTTGATGATGAATTTATGGTGTTTAAATTTTCAGATTTAATTAGCTATGTATTTCGAGTAGGCTTGAATTTTTTTATCACTATGTGATAAGATTTGGAATGATATTTGATGGTCTTCAAATTTCCAAATTTTATGTCATATGGATAATTTAAGGATCAAAATTTTGAATTTGGATGTGTTAAAATTCCCTAATTTTGGTGTTGCAATTTTCGGTCACTAGTATTAAATTTGGATGGATTTTTAATCAACATTAAAATTTCCAGATTTAATTCTAGTGAGCTTCGAAATTTTTAAAGATTAGAATAGGATTTGGTGATTTTTGATGTATATCAAGAATTACAAAATTCTAATCTAGATAGGTTTTAAATTGAAATTTTAAATTTGGTAATTTTTGAAGTGGATCAAAATTTCAAGATTTTTAATTCTTGTAATTGTCAAAACCTATAGCTATATTATTTGGAATAGTTTTTGATTAATGTCAAAATTTCCAAATGTGAAATATAGTGTAATTTTCGATTTTTAATGAATTAATTTGGAGAAGATTTTGATGAAAATAAAATTTCCAGATTTATTTATTAGAGTGGATCAAAAATTTGATGATTGGGTTAAGATTTGATATTATTTGAAATATATCTTAATTTACCTAATTTTAATCTAGATAGATTTGAAAATAGAATTTTAAATTTGGAAGAATTTGAAGTGGATCGAATTTCCAGATTTATTATTTGGATAATTTCGAAAATCTATAGCTTAAAATTGGATAAGGTATTTTTTTGGATATATACAAATAATTATCAAAATCCAATTGTGATAAGAATTTAATTTTGGATAGGTTTTGGAAGATTTTGAAGTGGATCAAATCTTCAAACCTTATTCTTAAAGATTTAGATTCTTATGGATAATATTTGGATTAGATTTTTGATTTATATCAATATATCCAATTATTATTTAAATTAGGGTGGCTTGAAAATATTAAATAAATTTGGTAGATAATTATAAATAATTTTCAGATTTATTTTAAGAGATATTTTCGAAAATGATAAGTTTAAAAATTGGTGGATAATTATTTTAATTTCTAATTTTTATCTTGTGGATAATATCGAATTAATTAATTTAATTAATTATTAAATTTGATTATTATTTAATATTCATGCATCGATATCATATGTTATTTTATGTGGATCATTTAATAAATGATTGTTGGATTTGTAGACTGTGTTTGTTTGCAGGTTTACCAACTATCATGACTCTTTTATTTTATGTGATGTATGTTTATGTTGAATGAATGTTGGCCGTATGCCGGTTTGGCTGCGTGATTTTTATCCATGAGAAAATCCATGGATTAGGTCTAAGTTTTATTCTACGTTGTTTTAATGTAATAGATATAAAATTGTTAGGCCGAGTTTTGAGTTGTAATTTTTATTCTAGCAATATTAGTTTTTTCCTTTTGGAATAGATAGTCTGTATTGAATAAAGATCGGAGATCAACTCAAAGAAGGAAAGTAGTTCAGCACCAAGGTTCACCGGTTCACGTCCCGAAACCCTAAATGAAGCTAGGGTTTTTGGCGAGACGCGGTGAAGGGGCGGCAGCCAAGCCTGTTCCGGACCTGACTTTCAAGTTTTATCTCATCAATCAACATGAGATATAAGCTATGATAGTTGGAATATTACTGTTGCTTATTATGTTGAAGCATGCAATGGATGTCTATCATTTTATGTGATGTTTGCATGTTCGTAAATGGGATAAAATGAAACCTCAAACATAAATAACTAAGTGGGAGAGATTCATACCAAAGTATGTAGAAATCTCATACGGTCTCCATTAATATCTGGTTTAATTGAGAAGTAATGGGCATGCGCGTTGACATCGGTCTTCCTCCATATCGGATGTGTCATATCACAGATTTCTCTAGAAATTAAATCTCCTAAATGGATAGCTGTAGAACACTAATAGAACTAACTGACTCCTCCATCTGGAGCGGTTAAATTCGAACAGTAATCTTGGTGCGAAGATAATGGTATGCACACTTAGATGTAATTTATTGATAAACATCCACACGATCGTGGCTTATCAGTTAGATGATTACATGACCGTGTTTTTATCCGGCTATTAATTTGCTTGTTGTAAGGAAATTTAACTGGAGGCAAATTAAAGGTTTAACCTATTTAAAAATGAGATTTATAAACGTCCACACGATCGTGGCTTACAGAAATCGTTTTTAAAGTGTCGGTGGAAAAGTATATAATTTTTATGAGGTTTCTCGATTATATATTGTTTATCCTAAATGTGTTTTGTGACTGTACAACATGTTTTAATTTCAGTTATTTCATATCATCAATGACACTCTCCAATCTGTCCTCAATCCTCAAAGAAAACAAACTTGTCGGTGAAAACTGTAATGACTGGATTCGTAACCTTAACTTGGTACTTGTTGCTGAGGGACACAAGTTTGTACTTGAAGAGGTTTGTCCTCAGACGCCAGATGAGGGTTCTGACGAAGCCCAAAAGGTTGCATATGATAAGTGGGTTAGGTCTAATGAGATATCGCGCTGTTACATCTTGACATCTATGTCAAGTGTGTTGCAACATCAACATGAGCCTATGAAAACCGCTTATGATATCATGTACAACCTTAGGCAGCTATTCGGTCATCAGAACCGCTCGGCACGCCATTTAGCAATGAAGAAACTAATGGATGCGAGAATGTCTGACTCCACACATGTTAGGGATCACGTTCTCACGATGATGGGGTATTTATTTGAGATCGAGACCTTGGGTGGAGAGCTAGATCGCGATTCTCAAATCGACATTGTTCTTCATAGCTTGTCCTCGAAGTTTGAGCAATTCAGACTGAATTTTAACATGATTAAAAAGGATGTCAGCCTGACTGAACTGCTCATAGACCTTCAGGCGGCTGAATTGCTCCAAAAGAGCAGTCCTGAGGCCTACATAGCTGAAAAAAGAGCGTCTTCTTCTGGTGGAAAATGGAAGAAGAGAAACGCACCTAAGATGGCTGTAGATAAGGCGCCTAAGGTAAAGAAGCCAAAGGCAAAGATTCCTCTCGAGGAATTCAAGTCAAAGACTAAGTGCTTCAAGTGCGGCCAACTAGGTCACTGGAAGGCGGCGTGTCCTAACAAGAAGAAGAAGAGAGGTATATCTCACACTCTGGTTGTAGAAACATGTTTAGCAACTTGTTCTACCCAGTCATGGGTAGTAGATACTGGAGCTACTGATCATGTTTGCATGTCTTTACAGGGGTTCCTAGTAAAAAGACAGCTGAGTGAGGATGAGATCACCGTCTACATAGGCAATGCTATAAGAGTGGCGGCTATTGCAGTGGGAGACGTTGTTTTACCTTTCAGTAGTGATAGAACTTTGGTTTTGAAAGATTGTCTTTATGTGCCTGGTTTTAGGCGAAACTTCGTTTCAGTTTCTAAATTGATTATGGATGGATATTCTGTTTCTTTTGATAACAAAGTAGTTATCTTTAGTGGTAAACATTTTATCTGTTCTGGCACATTGGATGGACACTTATACTTTCTTAAACCAATTGAAAACACTACGCAAAGACAACTGTTGAATACATCGATCATAAACCCTAACAAGAGAAAAGAACCTTCAGAATCGAATCAAACCTATCTTTGGCATCTAAGGCTAGGTCATATTAACCTTAAGAGGATACAAAGGCTTGTAAATGATGGACCATTGTCTTCTTTGGTACTGGAATCATTTTCTTTGTGTGAATCCTGTTTGGAAGGTAAAATGACCAAGCGTCCTTTCTAGTCAAAAGGAAATAGATCCGAAGGGATATTAGATTTGATTCACTCTGACCTATGTGGCCCTATGTCAGTTCAAGCTCAAGGAGGGTTCGAGTATTTCATCACTCTCATTGATGATTATTGTAGATACGGTTATATCTACCTGTTACGTCGCAAGTCTGAATGCTTTGAGAAATTCAAAGTGTTTAAGGTAGAAGCGGAGAAATGAATAGGTAAATGTATCAAGTCACTACATTTTGATCATGGTGACGAGTACCTCTCGAGTGAATTTAGGGATTACATGGCAGAGAATGGGATTACCTCCTAGGTGACTGCGCCGGGAACACCACAATAGAATGGTGTGGTGGAAAGAAGGAATCGTACACTTTTAGAGATGGTTAGATCGATGATGAGTTATTTTGAGTTGCCCATTTCATTCTGGGGATATGCCTTGGAAACAACAGCCTATATTCTTAACTTCGTTCCGTTAAAATCAGTTCCTTCTACAGCCACAGAATTATGGACTGGACGAAAGTGCAGTTTGAACCATATTCGGATTTGGGGTAGCCCTGCACATGTGTTGGATAAGGAAGCTGATAAGCTTGCACCTTGTACTGATGTAAGGCTGTTCGTAAGATATCCCAGAGGAACGAAAGGTGGTTTATTTTATAGTCCTAAGGATCAAAAGATCATTGTTAACACCAATGCTCGATTCTTAGAGAAAGACTATGTCATAAACCACAAACTAAGGAGTCAAATTATCCTTGAAGACATAAGGGGAGGATCGAATCCAACACCGCTTGTACAAGAAGAGGAACCACCAAACACTGCACAACGTGTCACAGAAATATAGGAACTGCCTCATCACAGTGGGAGGGTTGTACGCCAACCTGATAGATCCATTGGTCTGGGAGAGGCTTCAGATTTTCCAGAGGTTATCAATGAATTGGATCCTAGGACCTATGACGAGGCGATTCGAGATAAATATGCAGATTCTTGGAAAATAGCAATGGAGTATGAGATTGAATCTATGGATCACAATCAAGTCTGGGAGCTCGTAGAACCATAAGATGGGATTAAACCCATTAGGTGTAAGTGGATCTACAAGCGCAAGAGAGGAGCTGACGGGAAGGTTGAAACCTTCAAAGCTAGATTGGTGGTGAAAGGGTACACTCAGAAAGAAGGGATCGATTATGAGGAAACCTTTTCACTGGTAGCCATGCTTAAGTCAATCCGGATTCTCTTATCAATTGCCACTCATTTAGATTATAAGATCTGGCAGATGGATGTCAAGACAACTTTCCTAAATGAAAGTCTTGAAGAAAACATTCACCTGAGACATCCAAAGGGATTTATTACTAAAGGCCAAGAGCACTTGGTGTGCAAGCTTAAGAGATCCATTTATGGACTTAAACAGGCATCAAGATCTTGGAAAATACGATTTGACGAGGTTATCGAGTCATATGGATTCGTGCAAAGTCCGAATGAGAGCTGTGTGTACAAGAAATGTGATAGAAGCATGGTGTCATTCCTCGTACTTTATGTTGATGACATCTTGCTTATTGGAAATAGTAAGAAGGAGTTATCTAACATTAGGGTGTGGTTGTCCAAGCAGTTCGATATGAAGGATCTGGGTGAAGCCGGACATGTCCTTGGCATGAAGATCATTCGAGATTGCCAGAAAAGGATGTTATGTCTGTCCCAGGCGACTTATATCGATACAGTGCT
The DNA here is from genome assembly GCA_026008535.1 of Perilla frutescens. Lineage (NCBI taxonomy): Eukaryota > Viridiplantae > Streptophyta > Magnoliopsida > Lamiales > Lamiaceae > Perilla > Perilla frutescens. The sequence goes on from BRKX01000012.1 coordinate 41,953,577, forward strand.
AGCTAGGTTTAGCATGCAAGATTCCAAGAAAGGTTTTATACCTTACATGCATGGAATTCATCTATCCAAGGAAATGTGTCCCCAAACACAGTCTGAGATAGAGGAAATGAAGAAAGTACCATATGCTTCGGCTGTGGGAAGTTTGATGTATGCTATGCTATGCACTAGGCCTGATACATGCTATGCCGTTGGCATGGTAAGCAGATACCAGTCTAACCCTGGACAAGGTCACTGGACTGCGGTAAAAAACATTCTCAAGTACCTTAAAAGGACTCGAGACTATATGTTGGTTTTCCGCTCTGATAGTCTAGTACCTTTGGGTAATACGGACTCAGATTTTCAAACTGACAAATATCAGAGTAAGTCTACCTCGGGCTATGTGTTTACATTAGGAGGTGGAGCCATTGCATGGAGGAGCATTAAGCAGAAATGCATTGCGGATTCCACCATGGAAGCTGATTATGTAGCTGCCTCTGAGGCTGCAAAAGAGGCTATCTGGATCCGCGAGTTCCTAGTGGGTTTGGGCGTGGTTCTTGGTTTGCCTAAGACTATCACGATATACTGTGATAATTCTGGTGCAGTGGCAAACTCGAAGGAACTCAGAGCTCACAATGCAAGTAAACACATAGAGAGAAAGTACCATCTTATACGAGAAATCGTTAAGAGAGGAGACGTGGCGGTGGTCAAGATTGCATCGGAGGACAACCTAGCTGATCCATTCACGAAGAGACTGTCGGCTAAGACCTTTGATGGTCACATGGAGAAAATGAGAGTGAGATGCAGACCTAGGGACGCAGTTTGAGTCGATAGTTTTGATTGGACAGTTAGCCTGTTAGTGTTTATGCTTGAAAGACATGCTTCAAGTATAAGTGGGAGATTGTTAGTTTTGTATACGGGAAGACTTGTCTTTGTATACTTTTCTGATGATATGATGATATGAAATGAAAGTTATTGCAGTCACTATTTGCATTTAGATTATGTTCTATAATTGTTCTATGCAATGTTCCATATACTTACATTGTAAATGATATAGTGTGGGGAGTCACACGGTGAGATCATATCATTAGAACCTTGTAAAGTATTAAAAAGCTCACGGCTTAGATGGTGCTGAACACACCATCGGTATAACGTAGAATAATCTGATAAGTTAGTTTATCTTGACTAACTGATTATTCTAGTACACTTGTTAGTGTATTGAGGAGGGTCACAATAGGATACTATTCTCTGTCCCTGACCCAGTTACTGATAGAATAAAGATCCATAGAGTTCGGGTTCTGAACTCATGTGATATTGGCGAACATATGTGTTCGTTGTTTATTGCTTTGATTTATCAATGAGTGAGATCTTTTCGTAGATCGAATTCGATATTTTAGGTAATAACAATGTATACATGATGTCTCGAGCAGTATGCATGAGAACCGTGTCCTGGTGCGCCAAGATGATGATGTTCTCTTGAGGAAACACAAGTTCATGTTGAAACCCTACAGGTGGAATTTATTCCTTGCATGATAAAGCTTGTGTGGTACTACTCAAGCTTTTAGATATTAATTAATTATAGTTGTCAGAGGCTGACATAATTAATTAATGAACATTATATCTTAAACACGGGGAATGGCTGAACTAAAGGAGAAAGCATATTCGTAAATGTGTATTAAATTGGTAGGTCAGTTTTACTTCTTTAGTGGAATAAAAGTAAAACTTAATTTATTTAATTATATCCTAGGTTTATTGGATATTGAATATTAAATAAATTAGTGGACCAATTTAATATTTTTCTAGATCTCTGTTGTAACCCAATATGACTGAAAGTGGACTGGATATAGAACTTGAGATAGAGGCCCAGCCCAGTAGGGCTGGAGCATGAAATTATCGCCCCTCCCTATATATAAGGGGAGGGGGAACGAAAATTTAAGAAGAATAATCATAAAAAATCAGCCCCTCTTTGTCTCTCAAAGTTATCCACAGATTTTACAATTCTATCTAGTAGATTTCAGCCCACTTTGAATCTAGATACAATCCGGGAATACAATAGAAGATCTTGGAGTAGAATCTTTGTTGGTCGAATTTTTGAGGTGTAGGTGGCGTCTATCATTGCTCATGCAATAGCAAGATTAGATCTATAATCTTGTCTACAGACCGTCTATCAATTTGTAAGCAGATTCGTTTCTATGTCTTCCGCTTTGTTAGATTCAAATCTGCTTTGCATGCTTTTTGATTAGACTGTGATAAACATACATGTGACATAAAATTATGATTTGCATGAACACGGATTAACGAACAACCAAATAGATCCTGCGGTGTTTTAATTCGAAAAACCCCCAACATTGGTTTGGGTTTTATAGAGGATGTATTCATGGACCTTGATGATGATGCTGGACAGGAGGATCAAGGAGCTGATGTTGGTGTTGCAGCAATTGAATATGCAGAGCCAACCAATGCTGATCCGAGTAATGCTGAGAGACTGCCAAGATGTCGATCACCAACTGTAAAAGATAAGCAATCAGTAGCTGAAATGATAATCCAACATTCAAAGACAATAACCACATCAATGCAGGCAATACTTGATCTAGTTAATGATCTTTCCAGTGAGATGTTGAATGACAGTGTCTTCAAGAGGATTGTTGATGCTGCGTTTATGGTCACAAAAGCTAATCCATCAAGTTCTTCAGCACACAATACACAGAAAACATCTTCTCAGGCGGATGATGAATTCTGGGCATGCCCAGAATACATCAATGCAATAATTGAGATGGAACAAGCTGCACTGAGGAGGGATGCTTTTAAGAAAATGATGGATGAGGCCCCAATCTTTAACATAAGACTCACACAAGAAGAACAAAATCAAAAGTGGAATGAGATATTGAGAGTGTTGGGACTCTATGAAGTATTATATGCTACTAAAAATATTGATGATGGAATACATAAAGAAATGGCTGAAGGTGAAGATACTGAATAGAAAATGAAGAGGTACATTCAATTTTAGCATCACATATATCCCATTCTAGTACAATTCGAATCACACCTAGGCATGACATGGCATCTGTTAATGATGTGCATCACATTACACAACAGATTCAACGGACAATGTGTAAGCTTACAACAAATGAGAAAGAGTTATAATACTAGTTGATTGATAATGATGAATCAAATCTGTAAGTTCTTTATGATAATGTTTCATTATGTTTGCTATCTCATAAGCAAAATGACTTAAAAAAAAAGAACACACTGATTTTACAGATCTCAATTTGTATACTTTGATGGTCGTGTGAGTATTACAATGCAGGACATGGGAACATTGACTGCAGAATCCTATAGTTATTCATCTATCATTGTTGTCTGGAGTACGATATTGAACCACAATGAATGAGTAAGAGATCCACCATCTTGCAGAAAATTCTTTGCCACGACGGTTCCCACTTTAAGTGAAAATACATATTTGTATTCATATTATTTCATTATAAATATAAACTATAACTTTTTAAACTTTGAACGAACAGTGCTACTCCATTTCACAGCCACCAAAACACTTTGATGTAAGGAGAAGAATGATACAGTTCTCAAAACTACTTCTTATGGAGATAACGAGCTTCAAACACATGAACATAGATGATATAGATCTGGTAAAATAATACTCATTCTAGAATGAAGAAATTCCAAGTTGACCATACCATCTTACATTTTAGCATCTTATCTAATTCATTTTAGCATCTTATCAAATACATTTTAGCATGTTCTTTTGCAGTACTTATTCCCATTATACTACTCACAACATTTCTTCATCATAGCCATCAATGTTGACAAGCAAAAAGCAGAAATAATTGACAATTCTTCAGCCATGGATGATGATGACAGTGAAGTGAAATATGGTGACATCCCAGAAACTATGGTAAGCAAATAATTTCAACATGTTCACAACTCAAACCACATACTAATACGAAGAAATACAATACAAATTGATTTTTTCATCGATTTCCTCTACAACAACGGTCAGAAGAGAAGAGCAACAAAAATGTAAAAGAAGATGATGTTTGCTGAAAGACTGAAGATGCCATGGAGGAATGACACAAACAAATGTGACTGTGGGGTGTACGTGATGAGACATATGGAGACGTACAATGGGAATGAGTTGCATAATTGGAATTGTAGCCTAACTGCAAACAAGTTTAATGTAGTTGAAATACATGAGAGCCAAGTACTGTGCCGCAATACTTGGTGTAGATAGTAACATTGAAAAGGAACAAATCAGAGCTGAGGAAAAAATCCACCACAATCCTTCAATTGACATTGACTTCATTATTCTGAACAAGAAAAATAAGTTTGTAATAATATTATTCTGAAGTATATTATGTGTTTTTGTATGAATGTGTTTTAGCAGCATCTTTGTTTGGATTTTGGTGTTCGATTCTAGCATGCTATCTTATACTATATTGTATAAGTTGAGCAGTCTCAATTAATTTTAGCATGATACTCCTATAATTTTAGCATGATAATCGTTCCATTTCAGCATCAATAAAAAAAGATTGGCATCTAAGAAATCATGAAACAAAATGTCGTGTTGAGCAGTCTCAACTAATTTTAGCATCATACGCTTTCAATTTTAGAATGATAGTCTTTCCATTTTAGCATCACTAAAAACTGATTGGGATATAAGAAATCATGAACGAGAATGTCATGTTGAGCGGTCTCAATTAATTTTAGCATCATATTCCTTTACTTTTAGCATGATAGTACTCTCATTTTAGCATCAGTAAAAATATTATGATGGGATATAAGAATTCATGAACCGGAGTATCATGTTCAGTAGTCTAAATTAATTTTAGCATGATAGTCGTTCAATTTTAGCATTATAGTCCTCTCATTTTAGCATATAAGAAATGCTAGTTAGCCTATAATAAACCCTGAACTGTAATAATGTAATAAACACTAGTATTAGAAGGTTAAGATTATGCTAAGATTAAAAAAAAATTGCTAAAAATATTAGTACGTGATGGAGAAATTAATCTGAAGAAATAAAAAATAATTAGTATATTAAAATACTTATGAATTATCCAATGAAATAATAGATAATATTCCAGAAATAAATAGGTAATAATATTCTATCCCGCCTAAATCATTAAGGACAAAAATGTAATTTTAATTAAATATAATAAACAGTTGAGATATTCAATTCAAATTAAAAGTTGTGTCTGATAAAAAACCTTCAACTGCAACACACATATTGATGAAGCCACAAAAAGCCTTGAAGAACTTAATCCGGAGCTGCAAATACGTGGTCCATTTACACGACTTCAAGCAATACAATTACAAGGATTTTTCCAAGCATTTGTATGTAAGAAGTTCGAAGATGACAAAGGAATTGAGAGCATTCCAAAGATTGCTACTTTGTTAATAATCAAAGATTGGAGATCAAGATTTGAAGAGCAATGCATGAAGATAGAACTCATCAAGTTGTGCATGCATGGCAGATTCGCGTCATGGCAGATTCGCGTTGCATGGAATTTTCGTCCCTTAGTTGATTTAATTAGAGGTTGAATTTTATTTAGACTATAGTATTTATTTAATTATGTTAGACTATAGTTTAAATCAGATTTATTTAATTATTTGGGAGTAATTTTCGTCCATAATAAGCATAGGTTTGACTAGAATTGTATTTAAGGCAATTTCCTCCCTTGAATAGAATTCTAGCTTAGGGAACTTCCTAGTATAGTTAGAGATCCCTTTTGGATCAATTTTTTAAGCCTTTTTGATGATTAATTTCGTTCCCCATAGGCTTATAAATAGGGGAACCATGTCACATTGTTACTTTAGACTTTATTTGAATTATTAAGCTTTGCTTTCAATATTGTCTCAACCCCCTTTTTAATCTTTGTGAGTTTTGATTTAAAATTTATATTCTTGGAGCTAGCAACTTTAAGTCTTATTCAAGGGTATTGCTTAATCCACTTGAGGGATTAACCGGTATTCGCTATCGAAGAGCAACTTGGAGATTTCATCCTTGGGTACGTTCGAGATTCAAGGAGGCTATCGGGTTGTGATTCACATCAACGAATCATCATCCATCTACACCAAACGACGACTCCCATCAAGCCATCCACGTCCGTATCTGTCCAGCCACCAATCGATCGAGTCTCTTCCACAAGACGAGTTCGAGTTCTACCCGTTTCATCTACACGTAAGTTCGATTCATCTCTATCATAACCTATCTACTCCAAACCATTCTTCACAAGCCATCACACACGAAATTCCTCTCCAATTCAGCCCACAAAACCGTTCCCATACAGCCCCTCATTCCTTTGAATTGTGTTATATAGTTTGTGTCATTTTTCTAGGTATTTTAGTTGTCTAGATTGTCTATTTTTCGTTGTTTATCGAGTCGGATTGAAGCCCTTCATTCGCTGACGTGTTTCGTATCTAGAAATCTTCCGCTACGTTCTCAAGATTCGTCCTAGCATAGTCCAGGTCGTATCACATATATTCATTTTTTTTGAAATTTCCCTTTTCACAGAAACTCCATTCGCGACAGGAAACACAGAAATGAAAAATCTGAAACAAAAAAAACCGCAACCTCTAATCACAACAATGGCGAACAAGAAGAAACTTGCAGCCTCTACTAAGAAAAAAAGTACACTTTCATTTATGTAAAAAAACATATATACGAAGGTCTGAACATATATGTACTTACTGTGTTGTCAGAGATGAAGTTAGAGTTCGAACATATTTTAAATTTGTTGAGTTTTTTTTTTCAGTAAGAAGGCAAGCATAAAATTTGTTGATAATTCTAGCATAATGGTCGTAATATAATACCATATGTGTGCCGAATTTTTAAATTCTGAAAAAAGTAAGACAGTAAAGTTGAAAAAAAAACTTTTATATTATATATTTTAATAATATGCCAGAATAATGACGATCCCATGTTTAACATTGCATAGCGAATCCCCAAGTTTAGCATGTTCTAAAACCTAGTTTTAACATCGTGTAAAATCCATTTTAGAGATATATTTAAAATCATTATTTTAGCAAAGTGTACAATGTTGTTTTAGCATGTTCTAAAACCTAATTTTAACATTGTGTAAAATCCATTTTCGAGATATATTTAAAATCATTATTTTAGCAAAGTGTATAATGTTGTTTTAGCATGGCTAAACTCTAGTTTTAGCATCTGTCTGTGAATATTTTATATTGACTATGTTGATTGAGCAGTTGTTATATAAACGTATGTAGATAATTTGAAGCGTAAAAATCCAGAAACAAATTCATCTGGAGAAAGTGATAGAACAAAATTGGAAAGAAAAATGAAAGCGACGAATGATAAAGAGAGACAAAAACAAATTAAATTTGAATTTCCTTGCTCGGATTCTAGGAGAACACCTTGATTTTGTGAAATAAAGTGGTTAGTCTTCATCATCTCAAGTTGAGATAGTGATGGAGATGCAGACGAAGAAGCTAGATAATTGGCCAACACTGAAGAGCAGAGCAATGCCAGCACCTCTGTCAAGATCAATTACATATCTTAATTATAAGCAGAGAGAAGCTGTCATTAGTATGAGATTTGAAGATATCCTACACTTGAAAGTGTGGAAATGCCTCAAAAGTTGAGCTTTTGGATTCTAGATAATTTCAATCCACGGTGCTGCCATATACAACTTCCAGAAAATGGAGATAATGTTCCAATCACTAAAGATGATGTTGCACTCATGTTTGGCTTTCCAAAAGGTCAAACACTTATGGAGTGGAGGAAAATGAATAATCAATATGAGCTAATAGAAATCTGGAGACAAAGGGTGAAGAAACAAAAATACAAAATCCTAGCATCTGATGTTATCACAAACATGCTTGAGGACGTTGAAGGGGGAAGGTGGTTCAAGATATAATTCATGGTCTTGCTTACAAGTTGTCTTATAGAAAATGGAGGTAACAATTATTTAGCTCCAATGATCATGCATATGTTCGATGATATTGATAATGTGTCGCAGTTCAACTAGTGTGAGTTCACAATTAGATGCCTGGTTGAGCATGCAACTGCTTGTCATAGAAACAAGATGAAGGACTTCATAGGACCTATCTTGTTCTTGACTGTAAGACTCTATATCCATATTTCATTTTAGCAAATATTTGTATAAATTTTAAACTCTTTTTTCCCGATCACCGGTACTAATTAGTACAATAATTGAACAATGCAACAACTTGTGTATGTTGATAGGGTAGTCCTATTCACCAGGTATATACACAGATCTATACCGGTTATAGAACAATGGAAAATTGCTCAGTTATTAGAGAGACAAGATCTTGAAATGAGTACAGGTGGATTTGGGTTAGGGTCAGCGTATGGACCATATGATGGTGAGGAGAATGAGACAGAAGAAGAAGAAGATGAAGATGAGGATGATGCAGCTGAGCCAAGAGATGAAGAGGATGTGGATTGCTATCGTGATCCCAGCTCGAGTTGCTCCCAACAACCTATTGAGCAAATTCGGAAATGGATAATAGAGAATGCAAAGATAACAGTTGCAGTTGTGGAAAAAATAATTTCTATTGTCAATGATGCTCCACATGAGATGCTGAGAAACAAAAATTTCAAGAGGATGGTTAAAGCAACACTTCTGGTGACAAAGGCAGAATCATCTGAGCACAATATAAACATAACACTAGAACTCGATGATGATTTATGGGGTTGTCCAGAACAAATTGCTGCGATTGTGGAGATAGAGAAAGCTGCATTAAGAAGAGATGATTTAAAGAGGAAGTTAGATGCATTTTCTACTCTGAGCCTAGATGATGACAATGAGAGATGAGATGCAGTCCTCAAAGTTGTTGAAGAGAATGAAATGATGATGAGGAATGAAGAGCAAGAAGCAATTACTAGAGAGAATGAGCCATTTGTACCTCTTGACACTCAAGATGAAGAAGAAAGGGAAGAAGATGAATATGTTTCTCTAATTTGTTTTGGAGTAACTATGAGTGATGAAGAGGATATAGAGAAAGCTACTGCTGAGGAAGAAGGTGAAGGGGAACAGACTGACAAGAAAGATGATGAAAATAGAATTTTAAATTTGAAAGAATTTGAAGTGGATCAAATTTCCAGATTTATTATTCTTGTGATTTTCAAATTTTATGGATTAAAATTGGAGAAGGTGTTTTTTGGATATATACAAATAGTTATCAAAATTCAATTGTGATAAGAATTTAATTTTGGATAGGTTTTGGAAGATTTTGAAGTGGATCAAATCTTCAAAACCCTATCCTTAAAGATTTAGATTCTTATGGATAATATTTGGATTAGATTTTTGATTTATATCAAGATATCCAATTATTATTTAATTAGGGTGGTTTGAAAATATTAAATAAATTTGGTGGATAATTTTAAATAATTTCCAGATTTATTTTAAGGTTATTTTCGAAAACAACAAGTTATAAATTCGTGGATAATTATTTTAATTTCCAATTTTTATCTTGTGGATAATATCAAATTAATTAATTTATTTAATTGTAAAATTTGAATATTATTTTATATTCATGCATAGATATCATATGTTATTTTATGTGGATCATATAATACATAATTGTTGGATTTGTAGACTGTGTTTGTTTGCAGGTTTACCAACTATCATGGCTCCTTTATTTTATGTGATGTATGTTTTTGTTGAATGAATATTGGCCGTATGCCGGTTTGGCTACGTGATTTTAATTCATGAGAAAATCCATGGATTAGGTCTAGGTTTTATTTTACGTTGTTTTAATGTAATATATATAAAGCTATTAGACCGAGTTTTTGAGTTGTATTTTTTATTCTAGTAATATTAGATTTTTCCATTCAGAATAGATAGTCTGTATTGAATAAAGATCGAAGATCAACTCAAAGAAGGAAAGTGGTTCAACACTAAATAGGAAGGTTCACCGGTTCATGTCCCGAAACCCTAAATGGAGCTAGGGTTTTCGACGAGGCGCGGTGAAGGGGGCGACGACCAAGCCTTGTTCCAGAGCTGACTTTTCTGTTTTATCTCATCAATCAAAATGAGATATAAGCCATGATAGTTGGAATATTACTGTTGCTTGTTATGTTGAAGGATGCAATGGTTGTTTATCATTTTATTTGATGTTTGCATGTTCGTTAATGGGATAAAATAAAACCTCAAGCATAAATAACTAAGTGGGAGAGATTCATACCAAAGTATGATGAAGCCATAGACAACAAAGATGATGAAGAACCGGAGTTGCAATTTAGAGGACCAATCACAAGATCAAGAGCTAAGAAGTTGCAAGCTTACTTGCAAGTGTTGATTCGAAGAAAGCTCGAGATTGGAGATGAAGAAGTCAAGAGAAGAAATTCCAAGATAGTTAATTTATTAACTATTGAAGATCAAGAACACACCATGGAGTATTAATCTTGAAGAAATGAAGATGAAGAGTTCAAGTGCATGTGTGCATGTGCATGTAATTGCCGTGAGCATGTGTGTGCGATTTAGTGAAGAAAATCGGTCCTATAGTTATTTAATTATGGGGTTGATTTTATTTAGACTATAGTATTTAATTTATTTAATTATAGACTATAGTGTATCAGATTTTATTTATTTAATTAGGCACAATTTTCGGTCATTATGTCACATAGTCATAGGTTTGACTAGAATTTTAATTAAGGGAAGAAACTACCTTAAATAGAATTCTAGTTTAGGGAATTTCCTAGTCTAGTTGGATCACTTTTGGATCCTAATATTTTCGGCCATAACAACACTAATTTTCGGCCCTTATAGTAGTATAAATAGGGGTCATGTGTTACATTGTTACTTTAGACATTGTTGAATTAAATTGCTTTTGCATTCAATTTGTGTCTCAAATCTATTTGTCTTTTGAATACTTTTCACACGAAAATATTCATTCTTGGTGCTAGCAACTACAAGTCTTATTCAAGGGTATTGTTCAATTCACTTGAGGGATTGACCGGTATTCGCTATCGAGGAACAACTTGGAGATTTCAACCTTGAAGACGTTTGAGATTCAAGGAGGCTATCGGGTTGTGAATCACTTCATCAACACCACACGACCAACACCATAAACGACGACATCCAACCTTCCACCGTCGACCATACTCACGGCTGCCACCTTCGAGTTCAAGTCCAACACCCGTTCGTTTTATCCGTAAGTCCGTTCAAACACTAACATATCCAATCTTCTCCAAGCTCTTCTTCACCAACCTTCACACACAAATTCCTATCTAACTTCAGCCCACATAATCGTCCTATTCAGCCCCTTGTTCCTTTGGTTTGTGTTATTTAATTTGTGTCATAGTTCTAGGTATTTTAGTTGTCTAGATTAGTCGTATTTTGAGTCGGATTGTTCCCTTCATTAGTTGACGTGTTTCGATTCTTAGAAGTCTTCCGCTACGTCGTTATTATCGTCCTAGTTCGTGTCTGGGTCGTATCATAAATTTGGCATCAGAGCCACGTCAGTTCTGCTAGTCGTGGTTCAATCCGACGTGTCATTTTTATCCTACGTGTCATCTTACGTGTCTTGTTATTCTAATTTTATTTTATCGAGTTGTAATAGCATAGTTTTTCATTGAAAAAAAAAAGAAGCAAAAGTCAAACAAAAAAAAAATCGGCAAAAAAAAAGAAGAGAGAGAGCCGAAATAAAAAAAAAGAAAAAAAAAAGAAAGAAATCGACAAAAAAAGGGAATATTCATAGTGTTACCATTTGAGTCTTGATTTATTTTGGTAATTTCCTTTTAGTATTTCATCTAATTTGGTAGTTACCTTGTGAGTTTATTTTATTTTTGAAACTTTCCTTCTAAGTTCTATTTTAATTTTGGTAGTTTCCTTCTAGGATAATTCCTTAGTTGGTAACTTCCTTTTGAGTCTTATTTATTTTTGGAACTTTCCTTCCAAGTTTTAATTCTTTTTGGTAGTTTTTCCTTTTGAGTTGTATTTTAATTTTGGTTCATTCCTTTTAGAGTCTAGTCCATTTAGGATATTTAGAATTGTGTCACAATTGTGTAACACTTTCCAAATAACCTATTCTTTCTTTCCTTTTCCTTCCTACATCTTTCCTTCTACACTTGGGGATCCATCTAACCCTAAGCTACCCTACCCTACTCGACCCCATCTACTACCACACGCCACCTAGACCCCACACGTCTCCACATCCTTTGCCACATAAGCCACACGCCTCCTACACATCATCATACCATCTCATACATTGATCCTAGTTAGTGATACTCGTCTACACCTTCGTGCAATTCATCCGTACCCTCGACATTCGACAAGAGTTCTACTCCTCATCATTCCATTATACACGACACACACACTTCACTATACACTTTGAGTACAAACACGAGTGGTAAAATCAAGAGTGAAAACAAACGAGTGAACGTGAGGTTGTGAGGTTCTACCTTGTTCTCTTTTACGTTTGTTCATCTTGTAGGTATCATGAAGAAAGGTACACGATCCAAGTCATCCCAGACTCCCCCAGCCGACACCCCACCTGTATACCCACCCCGGAATCCATCCAAAGCTCCCATGGAGTCTCCATCAGATCCAACCGCACCGTGGGATGCCAAGTACCATTTTGAAGCACTTTCCAAGAACTTCCAAAGACAGCAATAAGCTCTATCCGACAAGCTTGATGACTTAGTGCAAGCCCTTGAACGCACTAACACTACTCCAACCATTACACAAGCTGTTCGAGGACCCGCTAGACGCAATGAGCGTCAAGACGAGCCTGAAGAGGAGTACTTTGATGAGAATACTGAAGAATTCGACCGAAGCCGTCGCCAGAGACGTGGAAATAGTCGTGATGACTATAATGAAGACCGAATGCTCAACAACATCAAAACGAGCATTCCGGAGTTTGAAGGCCTTCACGATCCCGATGTCTACCTAGATTGGGAACGTAAGGTAGAGAAGATTTTTGCATGCTATGACTTCTCAGAAGCCAAAAAGGTGCAATTAGCATGTTTGGAGTTCAGAGGCTACGCAGCCACTTGGTGGGAGATGCAGCAAGAAAGAAGGCGCAGAAATCGCAATCTGCCCATCGATAATTGGGAAGAGATGAAAGGATTCATGCGTGGACGCTTCATTCCAGTCCACTGTGAAAGAGAGCTTGAGAAGAAGCTCAACCGGATCAAGCAAGGCACCCGTTCGATTGAAGAGTACCATAAAGAGCTCGAGACTGTCTTGAATCGAGTTGGGAAAGAAGAGACCTTAAATGCTACCATCATTTGGTACATTGAAGGTATGAATCCCGATATTGCATGTAAAGTGGAGCTGAAAGAATTCACAAGCATAGAAAGAATGGTGCAGTACGCATCAATTGTGGAAAAGCAGTTGCGAGAAGGCCGTCATCGATCCAGTCAAGGCTCAGCCCCTACTCTCTAATCTTGGAATAAAGGTACACCTTCCACATCACCTTCTACTCCTTCTGTTGATTCTACTCGACCCCGTGGTCAATCCGGACCCCCGGAACGCCGTTTCGACCGTTCTACTCCGCAATCAAGCCGTAGACCCGAGTCTACACCGAGGCCACCATTCCAACGGCCCAATCAGCCCAGTCCGGCGCCAACTTCAGCCCCTAGTCGAGCCCGAGATGTTCAATGCCATAAATGCCAAGGTTGGGGCCATTTTCAGAACCAGTGCCCGAACCGACGAGTTCTATTCATCACGGACCAGAATGAGCTCGAATCAGCCAGTGAAGATGCTGAACCGTCCAAGGCCGACCCTTCACCTGAAGAAGATGCCCAAGATGAGTTTGAAGAAGAAGAACCCGAGAATCTTCATGTCAGTTTGGTTTCTATCCGCAGTCTGAACATAAACCGAGAAGAAGAGCAACAATCGCAGCGAGAGAATATCTTTTACACGAAAGTTGCTATTCAAGGCAAGACTTGCGCAATGATAGTTGATAGCGGCAGTGTTATCAATGCAGTAAGCCAGTACGCAGTTGACAAGCTTGGACTTTCCACTGTGAAGCATCCAAATCCATACCGTTTGCAATGGCTTACCGAAAGAGACACAGTTCGTGTAACCGGTCAGGTACATGTATCATTTTCCATTGGTCGTTATTCTGACACTGTATTATGCGATGTTATTCCTATGGATGCAGCACATATACTTTTAGGGAGACCATGGCAATTCGATAGACAAGCTGTACACGATGGACTCACGAACACCTAAACAGTAAAGAAAGACAGCCGAACCACCATCTTGAAGCCGTTAACTCCTAAAGCCATTTAAGAGGAGCAAGAAATAATGCGAGCAAGGTTCAAAGAAGAGCGTGAGAAGACCGTCGCAGCCGCCATTCGAGCCACCGCCGCGGACAGCCCCCTCACGGCCGAATCTTCATCACCGCCGCCCCTTCCTTCTTCCACAACCATTGCAGCCCCTTCCCCACCTCATTCCAGCCCCATTACCCATGGAAAAGGCATGAGTTCAGCCCCTAAGCCACAAGAGAAGAATCGAGCCCTGTTTTGCACAATTAAAGGCGTTGAGAAAGCTATTAAAGCAGGTTTGCCTTTAGTTCTTTTAACTTGTAAGAACAGTGCTACTAACGATGTTTCTTTTCCTAGTGATATGCAGCCACTTATGAAGGAGTTCGAGGACGTATTTCCGGATGAGATTCCAAGTGGATTACCTCCAGTTCGTGGGATCGAGCACCAGATTGATTTCGTGCCCGGAGCCATCTTGCCGAATCGCCTAGCTTACCGCATGTCGCCTGAAGAGACTAAGGAGATAGACCATCAAGTTAAGGAGCTGTTGGAGAAAAAGCAAATCAGAGAGTCGATGAGCCCATGTGCAGTTCCAGTGATTCTAGTGCCCAAGAAGAACAATGAATGGAGAATGTGCATGGATTGCAGAGCCATCAACAAGATAACAGTTAAGTATCGTTTTCCTATTCCTAGACTTGATGATATGCTAGATGAATTAAGTGGATCAAAAATCTTTTCTAAAATTGATTTAAGGTTTGGTTATTTTCAAGTTCGCATGCATGAAGGAGATGAATGGAAAACAGCTTTTAAAACTAAGCATGGTTTATATGAATGGTTGGTTATGCCTTTTGGTCTCACAAATGTACCGAGCATATTTATGAGATTGATGAATCATGTTTTGCGTGATGTTATTAGGAAATATGTTGTTGTTTACTTTGATGATATCCTGATATACAGTCACAGTGCACATGCGCACCTAGGTCACCTTAGGCGCGTATTTATGCTTTTAAGAGATGCTCGATTGTATGGCAACATGTCTATGTGTTCTTTTTTCTTGAATGAAGTAGTATTCTTAGGCTTTCTTGTGAGTTGTAGAGGTATTGAGGTTGATCGTTCCAAAATCAAGGCGATTGAGAAATGGCCAACGCCCAAAACCGCGTCTGAAGTCCGATCCTTTCACGGCCTTGCCGGATTTTATCGTCACTTTGTGGGCGATTTCTCTAGCATTGACGCGCCTCTTACTGAGCTAAGTAAGAAGGATCGCAAATTTGAATGGGGTAAATAACAAGAGCATGCTTTTAATACTTTGAAGTCTTTATTGTGTTCTGCTCCTGTTTTGTGTTTACCTGATTTTTCCAAAACCTTTGAGATCGAGTGTGATGCCTCCGGGATAGGTATTGGTGCTGTTTTGATGCAGGAAAAATGGCCCATGGCGTACTTCAGTGAAAATCTCAATGGCGCCGCCTTACGCTATTCGACGTACGATAAAGAGCTATATGCTTTGAAGCGTGCATTGGATACATGGCAGCACTACTTGTGGCCCAAGGAGTTCGTCATTCACACGGATCATGAGAGCTTGAAGCACTTGAAAGGTCAAAGCAACTTGAACAAGTGTCATGCGAGATGGGTCGAATTCATCGAGTCGTTTCCATACGTCATCAAGTACAAGAAAGGAGAAGACAACATCATCGCCGACGCCCTCTCTAGAAGGTACACATTGCTTAACTTAATGCATGCTAAGATGCTTGGTTTTGAGTCCATTAAATCATTGTGTGAAGTGGACGATTATTTCAGCCCCATATATGCTAAGTGTTCGAATTCTACCAAGTCATTTGATGGATTTTATGTGCATGATGGGTTTCTGTTTAGAGAATCTAAGTTGTGCATTCCTACTTATTCTATGCGTGAGCTACTTGTTTTAGAATCGCATGCGGGAGGATTAATGGGACATTTTGGTGTGCATAAGACATTATCCTTGTTGCATGAGCATTTCTTTTGGCCGCATATGAAACGTGATGTGGAACGCATGTGTAGTAGATGTATTACTTGTCATAAGTCTAAATCTACTTCGCATCCTTTTGGTTTGTACACGCCTTTACCTGCTCCATCTAGTCCTTGGATTGATTTATCTATGGATTTTATTTTGGGATTGCCTAGGTCTAGATCGGGTAAAGATTCTGAATTTGTTGTAGTTGATAGGTTTTCCAAAATGGCGCATTTCATTGCATGTAGGAAAACTGATGATGCTGTTCAAATAACCAATTTGTTCTTTGTGCATGTTGTTAGATTGCATGGAATTCCTCGTACTATTGTTAGTGATAGGGATTCTAAATTTTTGGGACATTTTTGGCGCGTTCTTTGGGGAAAGCTAGGTACTAAGTTATTATTCTCTACTGCATGTCATCCACAAACCGATGGTCAAACTGAGGTTGTGAATCGTACTTTAGGAACATTGCTTAGATCATTGATCAAGAATAATGTGAAGTCATGGGAAGAATGTTTACCTTATACTAAGTTTGCTTACAATCGTGTTATTCATTCTTCTACTAACATGTCTCCATTTGAGGTTGTTTATGGTTTTAATCCACTAACGCCTAATGATTTGATTTCTTTACCTATTGAGCATCTAACAAGTGTTAAAGGATTGAAGAGAGCTGATCTTATCAAGGAGATGCATGAGAAAGTAAGAGCCCGAATCGAGCATAAAGGAACTCAAACCACCGCCGCCCATAACACACGTCGCAAACGTGTTGTATTTCAGCCCGGTGATCGTGTTTGGATCCATTTAAGCCCCAGAAGGTTTCCTAATCTTAGGAAATCGAAGTTGTCACCAAGAGGAGATGGTCCTTTCACCGTCTTAAGCCGTGTCAATGACAATGCATACCGCATTGATCTACCTGGTGAGTATAAGTGTTCTTCAACGTTTAATGTTGCTGATTTATCTCCCTTTGATGTAGGTGAATTCGATCAAGATGAAGATGCAAATTCGAGGACGAATTCTTTTCAGCAGGGGGGGGAATGATGAAGCCATGGACAACAATGATGACGAAGAACCGGAGTTGCAATTTAGAGGACCACTCACAAGATCAAGAGCTAAGAAGTTGCAAGCTTACTTGATTCGAAGAAAGCTCGAGATTGGAGATGAAGAAGTCAAGAGAAGCAATTCCAAGATAGTTAATTTATTAACTATTGAAGATCAAGAACACACCATGGAGTATTAATCTTGAAGAGATGAAGATGAAGAGTTCAAGTGCATGTGTGCATGTGCATGTAATTGCCGTGTGCATGTGTGTGTGATTTAGTGAAGAAAATCGGTCCTATAGTTATTTAATTATGGGGTTGATTTTATTTAGACTATAGTATTTAATTTATTTAATTATAGACTATAATATATCAGATTTTATTTATTTAATTAGGCACAATTTTCGGTCATTATGTCACATAGTCATAGGTTTGACTAGAATTTTAATTAAGGGAAGAAACTACCTTAAATAGAATTCTAGTTTAGGAATTTCCTAGTCTAGTTGGATCACTTTTGGATCCTAATATTTTCGGCCATAACAACACTAATTTTCGGCCCTTATAGTAGTATAAATAGGGGTCATGTGTTACATTATCACTTTAGACATTGTTGAATTAAATTGCTTTTGCATTCAATTTGTGTCTCAAATCTATTTGTCTTTTAAATACTTTTCACACGAAAATATTCATTCTTGGAGCTAGCAACTACAAGTCTTATTCAAGGGTATTGCTCAATTCACTTGAGGGATTGACCGGTATTCGCTATCGAGGAACAACTTGGAGATTTCAACCTTGAAGACGTTCGAGATTCAAGGAGGCTATCGGGTTGTGAATCACTTCATCAACACCACATGACCAACACCATAAACGACGACATCCACCCTTCCACCGTCGACCATACTCACGGTTGCCACCTTCGAGTTCAAGTCCAACACCCGTTCGTTTTATCCGTAAGTCCGTTCAAACACAAACATATCCAATCTTCTCCAAGCTCTTCTTCACCAACCTTCACACACAAATTCCTATCTAACTTCAGCCCACATAATCGTCCTATTCAGCCCCTTGTTCCTTTGGTTTGTGTTATTTAATTTGTGTCATAGTTCTAGGTATTTTAGTTGTCTAGATTAGTCGTATTTTGAGTCGGATTGTTCCCTTCATTAGTTGACGTGTTTCGATTCTTAGAAGTCTTCCCCTACATCGTTATTATCGTCCTAGTTCATGTCTGGGTCATTTCAAAGTATGTAGAAATCTCATACAGTCTCCATTAAAATTTGGTTTAATTAAGAAGTGATGGGCATGCGCGTTGACATCGGTCTTCCTCCATATCGGATGTGTCATATCACAAATTTCTCTAGAAATTAAATCTCCTAAATGGATAGCTATAGAACACTATTAGAACTAACTGACTCATCTATCTGGAGTGGTTAGATTCGAATAGTGATCTTGGTGTGAAGATAATTGTGTGCACACCTAGATATAATTTATTGATAAACGTCTACACGATCGTTGCTTATCAGTTAGACGATTACATTACCGTGTTTATTATCCGGCTATTAATTTGCTTGTTGTAAGGAAACTCAACTGGAGGTAAATTAAAGGTTTAACCTATTTAAAAATGGATTTTATAAACATCCACACTATCGTGGCTTATAGAAGATGTTATTAAAGTGTCGGTGGAAAAGTAAATAATTTTTATAAGGCTTTTGATTATATACTGTTTATCCTAAATAGTTTTGTGACTGTATTGCATGTTTAATTTCAATTATTTTATATCATCAATGACACTCTCCTATCTGTCATCAATCCTCAAAGAAAACAAACTTTTTGGTGAAAACTACAATGACTGGATTCGTAACCTTAACTTAGTTCTTGTTGCTGAGGAACACAAATTTGTACTTGAAGGGTTTGTCCTCAGAAGCCAGATGAGGGTTCTGACGAAGCCCAAAAGGTTGCATATGATAATTGGGTTAGGTCTAATGAGATAGCACGCTGTTATATTCAGGCATCTATGTCGAATCTGCTGCAACATCAGCATGAACCTATGAAAAATGTTTATGATATCATGTAAGACCTTAAGCAGCTATTCGTTCATCAGAACCGCTCGGCACGTCATTTGGCAATGAAGAAGCTAATGGATGTGAGAATGTCTGACTCCATATCTGTTAGGGATCACATTCTCATGATGATGGGGTATTTATCTGAGATCGAGACCTTGGGTGGAGAACTGGATGGTGATTCTCAAATCGAGACTGTTCTTCATAGCTTGTCCTCAAGGTTTGAGCAGTTCAGGCTGAACTTTAACATGATTTAAAGGGAAGTCAGCTTGACTGAACTGCTCATGGATCTTCAGGCGGCTGAATTATTCTCGAAGAGCAATTCTCAGCCCCACATAGCTGAAAAATGAGCGTCTTCTTCTGGTGGAAAAAGGAAGAAGAGAAACGCACCTAAAAAGGCTGCAGATGAGGCGCCTAAGGTAAAGAAGCTAAAGGAAAAGATTCCTCCTGAGGAGTTCAAGTGGAAGACTAAGTGCTTCAAGTGCGGCCAACTAGGTCACTGGAAGACGGCGTGTCCTAACAAGAAGAAGAAGAGAGCTATATCTCACACTCTGGTTGTAGAAACATGTTTAGCAACTTGTTCTACCCAGTGATGGGTAGTAAATACTGGAGCTACTGATCATGTTTGCATGTCTTTACAGGGGTTCCTAATAAAAAGACAGCTGAGTGAGGATGAGATCACCGTCTACATAGACAATGCTATGAGAGTGGCGGCTATTACAGTGGGAGACGTTGTTTTACCTTTTAGTAGTTATAGAACTTTGGTTTTGAAAGATTGTCTTTATGTGCCTGGTTTTAGGCGAAACTTCGTTTCAGTTTCTAAATTGATTATGGATGGATATTCTGTTTCTTTTGATAACAAAGTAGTTATCTTTAGTGGTAAACATTTTATCTGTTCTGGCACATTGGATGGACTCTTATACTTTCTTAAACCAATTGAAAACACTACATAAAGACAACTGTTGAATACATCGATCATAAACCCTAACATCAGAAAGGAACCTTCGAGATTGAATTAAACCTATCTTTGGCATCTAAGGCTAGGTCAGATTAACTTTAAGAGGATACAAAGGCTAGTGAACAATAGACCATTGTCTTCTTTGGTACTGGAATTATTTCCTTTGTGTGAATCCTGTTTGGAAGGTAAAATGACCAAGCGTCCTTTCCAGTCAAAAGGAAATAGATCCGAAGGGCTATTATATTTGATTCACTCTAACTTGTACAACCCTATGTCAGTTCAAGATCGAGGAGAGTTCCAGTATTTCATTACTCTTATTATTGATTACTCTAAATACGGTTATATCTACTTGTTACGTCGTAAGTCTGAATGCTTTGAGAAATTTAAAAAATTTAAGGCGGAAGCGGAGAAATGAACAGGTAGAAGTATCAAGTCACTACGTTCTGATCATGGTGGCGAGTACCTCTCAAGCGAATTTAGGGATTACATGGCAGAGAATGAGATTACATCCCAGTTGACTGCGCCTAGAACGCCACAGCAGAATGGCGTGGCGGAAAGAAGAAATCGTACACTGTTAAAGATAGTTAGATTGATGATGAGTTATTCTGAGTTGCCCATTTCATTCTGGGGATATGTCCTGGAAACAGCAGCTTATATTCTTAACTTGGTTCCATCGAAATCAGTTCCTGCTACACCCACGGAACTATGGACTGGTTGAAAGCCCAGTTTGAACCATATTCAGATTTGGGGTAGCCCAGCACACGTGTTGGATAAGGAAGCTGATAAGCTGGCTCCTCGTACTGATGTCAGGTTGTTTGTTGGATATCCTAGAGGAACGAAAGGTGGTTTGTTTTATAGTCCTAAGGATTAGAAGATCATTGTTAGCACCAATGCTCGATTCTTAGAAGAAGACTATGTCATAAACCACAAACCAAGGAGTCAAATCATCCTTAAGGAGTTAAGAGGGGGATCGAATCCTACACCAGTTGTACAAGAAGAGGAAACACTAAAAACTGCTCAACGTGTCACAGAAGTACAAGAACTGCCTCATCGCAGAGGGAGAGTTGCACGCCAACCTGATAGATTCATTGTTCTGGGAGAGGCTTCAGATTTCCCAGAGGGTCTCAATGAATTGGATCCCAGGACCTATGACGAGGCAATTCAAGAGAAAGATCTAGATTCTTGAAAAACTGCAATGGAGTCTGAGATTGGATCTATGGATCGCAATCAAGTCTGGGAACTTATAGAACCACTAGATGGGGTAAAACCCATTGACTGTAAGTAGGTCTACAAGCACAAGAGAGGATCTGACGGGAAGGTTGAAACCTTCAAAGCTAGATTGCTGGCAAAAGGGTATACTCATAAAGAAGGGGTCGATTATGAGGAAACCTTTTCGCCGGTAGCCATGCTTAAGTCAATTGGGATTCTCTTGTCAATTGCCACTTATTTGGATTATGAGATCTGGCAGATGGATGTCAACACAGCTTTCCTAAATGGAAGTCTTGAAGAAAACATTCACATGAAGCAACCAGAGGGATTCATTTCTAAATGCCAAGAACACTTGGTGTGTAAGCTTAAGAGATCCATTTATGGACTTAAGCAGGCATCGAGATCTTGGAACATCCGATTTGATGAGGTTATCCAGTCTTATGGATTCGTGCAAAGTCCAGATGAGAGTTGTGTGTACAAGAAGCATGACGGAAATGTGGTGGCATTCCTCATACTTTATGCTGATGACATCTTACTTATTGGAAACTGTAAGAAGGTGTTGTCAAAAATTAGGGTGTGACTGTCCGAGCAGTTCCATATGAAGGATCTGGGTGAAGACGAACATGTCCTTGGCATCAAAATCATTTGAGATCACCAGAAAAGGATGTTATGTCTGTCCCATGTGACTTATATCAATACAGTGCTAGCTAGATTTGGCATGCAAGATTCCAAGAAAGGTTTTATGCCTTACAGGCATGGAATTTATCTATCCAAGGAAATGTGTCCCCAAACACAGTCTGAGATAGAGAAAATGAAGAAAGTACCATATGCTTCGGCTGTGGGAAGTTTGATGTATGCTATGCTATGCAGTAGGCCTGATATTTGCTATGCCGTTGGCATGGTAAGCAGATATCAGTCTAACCCTGAACAAGGAAACTGGACTACGGTCAAAAACATTCTTATGTACCTTAAAAGGACTCGAGATTACATGTTGGTATTCCGCTCTGATAGTTTAGTGCCTTTGGGTTACACAGACTCAGATTTTCAATCCGACAAAGATCAGAGTAAGTCTACCTCGGGTTATGTGTTTACATTAAGAGGTGGAGCCAGCACATGGAGGAGCATTAAAAAGAAATGCATTGCGGATTCCACCATGGAAGCCGAGTATGTAGCTGCCTTTCAGGCTGCAAAAGAGGCTGTTTGGCTCCGCGGGTTCCTAGTGGGCTTGGGCGTGGTTCCTGATTTGTCTAAGACTATCACGATATACTGTGATAACTCTGGTGCGGTGGCAACTTCGAAGGAACCCATAGCCCACAAGGCGAGTAAACACATAGAGAGAAAGTACTATCTTATACGAGAAATCATTAAGAGAGGAGACGTGGCGGTGGTCAAGATTGCATTGGAGGACAACCTGGCTGATCCATTCATGAAGAGCCTACCGGTTAAGACCTTTGATGGTCACGTGGAGAAAATCAGATTGAGATGCAGACCTAGGGGCGCAGTTTGAGTTGATAGTTTTGATTAGAGAGTTAGCCAGTTAGTTATTATGCTTGAAAGACATGCTTCAAGTATAAGTGGGAGATTGTTAGTTTTGTATACTAGAAGACTTATCTTTGTATACTTTTCTGATAATATGATGATATGAAATGAAAGTTATTGCAGTCACTATTTACATTTAGATTATGTTCTATAACTGTTCGATGCAATGTTCCATATGCTTACATTGTAGATGATATGGTGTGGGAGTTACACGGTAAGATCATATCATTAGAACTTTGTATTGTATTAAACAGCTCACGGCTTAGATAGTCCAGAACACACCATCGGTATGCCGTAGAATAATATGATAAGTTAGTTTATCTTGACTAACTGATTATTCTAGTACACTCGTCAGTGTATTGAGGAGGATGACGATAGGATACTATTCTCTCTCTCTGACCCAGTTACTGAGAGAATAAAGATCCACAGAGTTCAGGTTCTGAACTCATGTGATATTGGCGAGCATATGTGTGCGTTGTTTATTACTTTAATTTATCAATGAGTGATACCTTTACGTAGATCGAATTTGATATCTTGGGTAATAACAATGTATACATGATGTCTCGAGCAGTATGCATGAGCACCGTGTCCTGGTGCACCAGGTTGATGATGTTCTCTTGAGGAAACATAAGTTCATGTTGAAACCCTGCAGGTGGAATTTATTCCTTACATGGTAAAGCTTGTGTGGTACTACTCAAGGTTTTAGATGTTAATTAATTATAGCTATCAGAGGCTGACACAATTAATTAATGAACACTATATCTTAAACACGGGGAATGGCTGGACTAAAGGAGAAAGCATATTCGTAAATATGTATTAAATTGGTAGGTCAGTTTTACTTCTTTAGTGGAATAAAAGTAAAACTTAATTTATTTAATTATATCCTAAGTTTATTGGATATTGGATATTAAATAAATTAGTGGACCAATTTAATATTCTTCTAGATCCCTGTTGTAGCCCAATTGACTGATAGTGGACTGGATATTGAACTTGTGATGGAGGCCCAAACCCAGTAGGATTTGGACATGTAATTTTCACCCACTTCCCTATAAATAGGGGAAAGGGGGACGAAAATTTGAGCATTATTATTCCGCCCTTCTTTGTCTCTCAAAGTTCTCCACAAATTTCACAATCCTATCTAGTAGATTTCAGCCCACTCTGAATCTAGATACAGTCCGGGAATACAACAGAAGATCTTGGAGTGGAATACAGTGGTGCACGTTTTGGAGGAGTGAGGTGGTGCCATTACTGTGCTCATTCAACAGCAAGATTAGATCTTTAATCTTATCCTCAGACCGTCTGACAATTGTAAGTAATTCGAATCTATGTTTCCACTTTATTGGATTCCTTTTGCATGGTTTTGTGCATGACGTGATAAACATGCATGTGACATAAAATTATGATTTGCATGAACATGGATTTATGAACAACCAAATGATCATGCGGTGGTTTAATTCTTGTTTCTACCAACATGGTATTATTCTTTTCATTTTAGCATCATACCATTTTCATGTTTAGCATCATTACATATATTATTTTAGCATCATATTGCACTCATTTACGCAAGATCTTCCACACCCTAATAGGACAGTGAACCCTAATGGGAATCTTGTAGACCCTAATTAGGATTAGATGAGCCTTAATTGAAACGTAATAAAGCCTAATTGGGAACAGTGAACCCTAGTGGAAATGTCATATCAAATTTAGCCTCCTACTTCACTCATTTAGCCTTATGCGTTTCTCATTTTAGCATGTTCTGATAAATAAAAGATGGAACTGTGATTTCATTGGAATGAAACGCAATACACCCTATTTGGGAATAATGAACCCTAATGGGAATCTCATAATTACTTATTGGGATCAGATGAGGCCTAATTGGAACATAATACACTTAATTGGAAACAGTGAACCCTAGTGGAAAGGTCACATCAAATTTAGCCTCCTACCTCACTCATTTTAGCCTCATTCATTTCTCATTTTAGCATGTTAAAAATTTTAACATCATATATATTCTTAAAAATGAATGTGCTGAAAACAATTCACAAGCATGGTAAAACATGATATTAAACTATGCTAAATAACTATAATAACATCAAGCTGGACAATTCTTAGCATCATGATCTGACAACTTGTGGAAATTACTACACATTCTGAGTGGTTTGTTCTGTTTTCTCTTCCTTGCCCCCTTCTTAGATATCAAACGATTGCCGCTACCTTTTCTTTTAACTAGAATAGGTGGATAAACATGAACTTCAGAAGGGGTACATAAATTATAGAATTGCTAAAACATCATCGTCTTGCTATGTGAAGTAGAACTCTCCATATCACCATACTGAAACAATCCTTTCAACTTCTACAGGCCAGCTAAAAATTAATTCATCTTCTCCAGCTCACACTCAACATAGCCCAAACTAGATTAAAAATATGAATACAATTGATTTAGCAAACTGCTATTATCATTCGACACAAGAGATTTACCAAATAACTCAGCACCACCACCATGAATATGCTTAACTAATGCAGTTCTTATCTAGTGGGAAGCAATATATTTAGGTGGTATTGAAACTATTTTCAGATGCTTTAACAAAAGGAAAACATGAGAACACAGTATAGCAACCCAAATGAATTTCTTACAGCTACATACAACGGTATCATCTTCTTTGTTGTACATTACCGTGTGTGTAATCTTACTGCAATCATCAACATCATACACTAGCCAAGAATCACAGTGATTAATTCCTACAACACTACATTTAAAACACAATGCCACAATTTCTTCTTGCACATTTTTAAACATTTCAGAAGTGTGAATACTAGCTGCATGTTTTTCAATTTGCAATAGAGTCTTTGTTATTGGAAAGGTTGATTCATCAAGACTCTCTTGCAGATCATATGCATGTATTTGTGCAGCAATAGCACTATTAAAATGCGTAAAAAATTCTACTAGATTTAATCTAAAATTGATGTAGCGGTTGAATAGGCTGTTGGAACTCTCTAAAATTGAAGTTGTTCTACAAAGCCCACTCATTGGCAGTTCCTTAAAATAGGCAGGAATCCAATATTGTTGAATGTTGAAAATAGAATTAAACCAACTATCATTAGTCAAACAATAGTCTACCATAATATTATTCCATTTCAAATTAAAATCTGAAGTTTCATTGTAATCTGACCACACAACATCACTCAATCTCTTCATGAAGGAATCATCTTTCCTCAGTGATTGAGTCCAAATTTACACTTATAATTTCCGGCTTATGCTCACTAGACACTACTTAGGACCACACCCGCAATTGGACGGGGTCAATTGTAGAAGCAATAAGCTTAACCCGAGTCAATCTCTCAAGGAAGACTTTATGTGAAAGAATTATCTATAGACTACACATGCTTTCGATAAAACGATTAAAATAAAATCTAAACATTCTAACACGGGAGTTCGATGATGGTTATGCTAGGAATTTGAAACGGAAAATAAGACAAAGTAACTAAATGCAACAACACGAATTAAAATGAGATTAGAGAAAATAAGCTTGATTAAGGTATTAGGGTGTAGATTCTCTCAATGGTTTTATCACTATGCTTAAGTCAAGTTGATAATGCTATTCTCAGAAATATGATAGACCCTTCTAATTAGTTTAACTTCAATTCTTGTCACCGTCTATCCGTTAAACCTCTCTTAGCTATATCATACATGGAAGATTAACATATTAGGATTAGGAACCCCATGCACCTAACGTTGAAGGAACCAATTTCCAGATTTAGATTCACAATCAAGACTCATCTAAATCCTATCAATGTTCAAGTGGTGATCAATTACCTAAACATGAAAAGGCACGATTCCAACAACAACAATCAACGAGAACAAGCATAGATCAAACCACATTGATCCTCTACCCCCTAATAGAGAGATTAGCCACTAAACATGCTCAAAAATATGCAAACACCATAGAAGAACATCATCTCATAAATCAAATGTAAATGAAGATAACTTCTACAATATTGTATATCCTTCAAGAGTTTTAGGACAAATCCCCACAAACATCTAAGAAATGAAAAGAAAAACACAAGGTGACCTCCTCCGAGCTTAGCTTCTGCGGATGGCTCGTTGTCGTCCGTCTCGTGTCTTCTCCGTCTCCCTTAGCTTGGCTCCCTTCTTCTTCCTTTCCTCCTCTTCTCTTTGGTGAAGGGGATGATGGTGGGAAAATGGTGAGAAAAGTGTGTAGAGATTTAGTGTGTAGTGTGTGTGAAAGGAGAGAGAATGGAGAGAATGGTATGATTGAGAGAGAGAGTGGAGTGGTGAGGATGAATGGAATGAATGATAGATATCTTTTTGAATCCCCAAAATCTAATATTAGATATGAGAGGGAGAGAGAGATCCGTGAGATGAAGGAAGAGAGAGAAAGAGAGAGAGAAAAGATGATGGGAGTTGATGGTAAGAGATCAATTAATGAAGGGATTTTGTGGAAGATTTTTATGTCCAAAAAGTCTACTCTAGAAGTTTAGGTAATAATAAGCCATAAATTTCAGAAATTAAAAATGGCTCAAAAGAAATCTGCGAACTGATGTAAATAGAATCAGTTAGAACTGAGTGGAAAAGAGTGGAATTACAAAACAAGGGAAAACTGGACCCGAGAAGAAGAGGAAGCAGCCTGCACGTCGACGTGCTGCAGGGCGCCGCGGGGTGCACAGCGCGCGGTTGGGGGGCAAGCGCGGCGGGGTGCTGGGGCGCCGCAGGGGCTAGCTCCGCGGGGACGGGTGGTACCGCGGGGGCTAGCCCCGCGGGGGAGGTAGGCGCGGTGGGGGAGCCTTGCGGGGCGCGGCGGGGGCAATGTGCGCGGAGGGGGCGCGAGGCACTCAGCCTTTTCGTGCCGCGCCCGCACTCCTTAGCCTGCCCGTGCGGGTGCTTTTTCCTCAATTCCTTTTTTAAGATCTTGATCTCCAATTTAAACAACCCAGCTCAATCACTTGATTTTCACTTGCCACCTAATTGCCGTAAAATACCTGCTTTTATGATTAAAATATCAAGTTTTGCAACACTTGGCACAATCCACCATTAGAGCAATAAACATATATAAACACATAACAATATAAAATTAAACAAAATAAATACTAAACACAATAAAATAAATAAATAAAAATAACACAATTAGACACTAAACAACTCCTCCACACTTAGCTCTTTGCTTGTACTCAAGCAAACAAGAAATTAAAAATATGAAGCAAGAGGGAAATATTCACAAGGTAGTCATGTAATCGTCAATTTGTATGGTTCACCCAAAAGCATTGATTATTCAAGAATGTGGACACAATATCTTATCAAGTGAATTGCTTGTCCTCTCAAGTTTAGGAAAAACATGCTAGCCCAAATTCAATTAATTTACATCCCCACAAATCACCTCCATATTTATTAAAATATTTCATTAAGAGATAAAGGGGATTGCAGACACAGGACAACGATCATAAGGTCAAATCATCGAGCATACCCGAGCTTCCTAATGTGGTTTCCCATACTCATCATGCAACATGTGAAAGGATTGACACACGCATGAGAGGAGTAGAATCCGAAATGCAATCCCATTTATTTAAACACATTCATGGGGGTATGGATCAAAAATCACAAGGTTCAACTAGAGGAGTAGAGATCCATACTTTCCCTTTTTCTCTCTTTTTTTATTTATTTATTCTTATTTATTATTATTATTATTATTATTATTATTATTATTTTCTTTTTTTTTCTTTTTTTTTAACAAGGAAAAATGGTTAAGGGGAGTAGTTTTCAAGAACAAGGCCAAGCATGCTTCCTATTCTTTCAAGAGCAAGACCCTTCGACGTTAATCCTGAAATTGTGATCTCATTCAAAAATAATTCATGCTTAAGAGTGACACCACAAAACAATTCCTTCATTCATGATCAACTTGAAAGTAATTCCTTGAAGATTCATATTAAAATTTTTTCAAATTTGACCATCGGGCAAGTCAAAATACTAAGTGAGAGAATCACACTATACTTAGATAACTAAAACAAATAATCATGCATATCAAAACCAACACAATTAACATAACGTCATTGATACCAACATATTAAAGCAAAAACAACAAAATTTGCTACATAACATAACATGCTCTCCCCCACACTTAAAACATGCATTGTCCTCAATGTTTGAAAAACTAATGCAAGCAAAAGAGATAAGGGAGTAGAGAACGTCACAAATTTGTAGAAAACCGGCAACGTGCGCGAGCTTCTACAAAACAACACTAGGAAACACAAATGGACAATACGAACTATACAGTACAAAGAACAACGCACACGAACATGAAACATGTAAAACACGAAATAAATAAAAGAATCGTTACTGCTCTGGTGGCGGATAAGGTGGTGGATTCATTGGCGTGAAAGAGGAGGCAAGAGTCCATGAATCCCAGCTCATTTGGAGGGCTTGGATTTGCTCGTCGTGTCAGTCGACTCGAGAGTAGAGGCCCCGAACATCTTCATGCACTGCACTAATATCCTCGTGGATGGATTAAAAAGAGGCATCAATCCTCTTTTGCTGCTGCATCATGTGGGCATTATGCTCTTGCCAATAAGTGGACATAGAATCCTGTAATGGAGTGCCAAAGGAGCTCATGGTATCGGTAATGGACTGCTGGAATTGACCCATGATTGTGTCCATGTAGCCTTGGAATGAGCCCCAGTCCGTGGCAGGCATGTGGTATCCTTGATAGCCTACATGTACTCCTTGTTGCCCGCCGGGGTCATGCTCATCATTGTCACCCTCTTCATTGGGCTCTTGTGGAGCCGACGAGGAACCTTCTGTAAGCTCCATGGTACTGTCCTGGATTTGCTTCAAGGTGCCGACACAAGTCCTCTTTGCATGAGGGCGCACCTTGCGCTCATTGTAAATCACTTCGGCTCGCTTAAGCTCCCCTTTGTCGATTGTGGGGGCGTCGAGCCTTCTGTACCCAGGAGGAGCTGGGGCATCCTCATCAAGTGCGCCTATTGTGGCACAAAGAGTGGAGATGAATGCACAGAAAGAAGGGTGTTGGGTTTTCCGCATGATTGCGTCCTTGATAGTGCTCAAAATGAAGGTGGACGGACACACTTTTCTGCCTTTCTTGGCACACCAAAGTAGGAAGACCTCAGTGGAATTCATCTTGTTGGCTTGCTCCTTACCCGAAATGTTGTACGCCAAGAACTTGTGAACAACGGATAAGGTGGGATCCTCAATGAATTTGCTCGGAATGCCCTTTGTATTCCAATTTCGGAACCCTGAAATGTCATACCATGCATCCGCAGCATTGAAATCTGATGGCATGTGCTTGATCCCCGTAGTTGGGAAATCAAAGTAATCCCACAATTCAGCCAAAGTGATGTTATATTGCATATCAAACATCCGGAAGGTACAACTCTTTCCCTCATCCTCATCATATTGAAATGACACCAAAAATTCAAGCACGACATTATCATAAGCATAATATTGCATCCTAGCAAAGGTTTGTAAATTTAACACCTTAAGATACTCTATTATTTGCTTTTCCAAATTCAACTCCCGGATTAACTTCCAATCAATATAGCGAGTACAAGATATCTCATGGCTATGGAGAGTGAGGTAACGGTTACCTTCATTGGGAGTTGTGATGAGGAATGGAGCTCCATATTATTGTCGGAGGTCCGAGACCATTGGCGGGGAGCTTGTGCCTTCCGATCCTTTGCCTTTGTCCGTGCTTGTGGATTTGCTAGCATTCTTGCTCTTGTCTTTGCCCTTTCCTCCAGAAATTTTGGGAAACTTCATTTTTGGGCCCATGGTGAGGAGGTCGGAGATATGCAGGGAGATGAAGTGCAGCAACAATTTGGATGTAGAGCACAAGAAAATAGCCCGGCGGGGCAGTGTAGCGCGGCGGGGCTGGATGGAGCGGTAGGGCGTGTGAGAGCTTGGTGAATTTTTGGTGGAATTTCGGGGGGAGAAGGAAGGAGATGCTGTGAATTTAGCAGAATCTTGGAGTGAATTTTGGGGAAATGGAAGAATGTGTATAAGAAGATGGGGAGTGAAGGATTGAGGTGAATTATTGGTGAAGGGGGTGAGTACAAGTGTGCAGAGGGGGAGTACAAGTGGTGAATGATGTTCACAAGTGTTAATAGAGGTGGGCCCCGCGGAGGGGGTATGTGTCGGTCAGAGGGAACAAGAGAGGGAGAGCAAGAGGGAGGGTGCCCCGTGGGGGCGCGCGGCGGGGCTCGTGAGAGG
Organism: Perilla frutescens; assembly: GCA_026008535.1. Lineage (NCBI taxonomy): Eukaryota > Viridiplantae > Streptophyta > Magnoliopsida > Lamiales > Lamiaceae > Perilla > Perilla frutescens. The sequence continues at coordinate 41,984,785 of BRKX01000012.1, forward strand.
GAGCCCTGCGGGGGCACTTGGCGCGGCGGGGGCGCGGATGTCTCGGCCATTCCGCGCCCCACCCGCGCTGTGATACCCGCTTGCGCTGTGTCTTTTTTTCCTTGTCTCAAAATTGCACTTTCTTGCTCTGTTTTTCTTCTCTTCTCCACCTCTGCAAAAATTATTTTCCCAATTAAAAATTTTCCACTCCACAAAATACCATGAACTAATTAAAATTAAGGCAAGAGAAAATAAAATCAAACAATAAAAATCATGGGTTGCCTCCCATGCAGCACTCATTTTAATGTCTCGAGCTAGACGAAGTTTGTGGAAGATTCAATTGGAATTGATAAGTTTCAATTCCTCCACATCGGCTTCATGTGAAAACCCTTCATAGTATGGCTTGACTCGATGGCCGTTCACTTGGAATGTAGCATTTGTCACGGGATTTTTTAGTGTGACCGCTCCGTAGGGGAACACTTCTTCAATGACAAACGGTCCGCTCCATCGTGATTTGATTTTTCCGGGGAAGAGCCGCAACCTAGTGTTGAAAAGGAGGACCTTCATGCCCGGTGTGAGCTCTTTCTTGACAATTCACCTATCGTGTAGCCTCTTCACTTTATCTTTATAAATCTTGGCGTTGTCATAGGCTTCGTTTCTCAATTCATCGAGCTCGGACAATTGCAAGGCTCGCTCCTTTCCCGTACTTTCAAGATCACAATTCACTACCTTTATAGCCCAATAGGCTCGGTGCTCGATCTCAATGGGGAGATGGCATGCTTTACCATATACAAGGCGGTATGGGCTCATTCCTAAGATGGTTTTGTAAGCCGTCCGGTACGCCTAAAGAGCATCCGGTAGCCTTTGTGACCAATCCTTCCTCGTTACATTCACGGTCTTCTTCAAAATGTTTTGAATTTGTTTGTTGCTTGTCTCAACTTGACCGAAAGTTTGAGGATGATATGGTGTTGCCACCTTGTGAGTCACTCCATTTTTCTTCATCAATTTTGCAAAAGCTTGTTGGTGAAGTGAGTTCCACCGTCACTTATGATCACTCTAGGGAATCCAAACCTACTCAAAATGTGCTCCTGCACAAACTTGATAACCATATTAGCATCACAAGTTTTAGTGGGGATTGCTTCAACCCAGTTTGACACATAGTCAACCGCTAACAAGATATACTCAAAACTAAATGAGTTAGGAAAGGGTCCCATAAAATCAATACCCCAAACATCAAAAATTTCAACAACAAGATTGATATTTAAAGGCATTTCATTTCTTCTCCCAATGTTACCAAGTCTTTGGCATTTATCACAAGAAATGGAGTAAGCATGAGCATCTTTAAAATAAATGACCACCACAATGAGATGAGTGGCAAAAGGCTAGAACATCGGTTTGCTCCTCTTCCGGGACACATCTTCGAATTATCTCATCTTTTCCCAAATGGAAAAGGTATGGATCGTCCCAAAAGTAATACCTACACATTGCCAAAAATCTTTTCTTTTCTTGAAAAGAAAGGTTAGGTGTCAATTTATCACAAGCAAGATAAATGACAATATCGGCATACCAAGGAGAGGAATTAAGCTCAAGAGCATGCTCATATGGAAATGTATCACAATTGACTCCTTTTTCATGCAACAAATTGAAATTTTCATCAACGGGGAGGCGAGATAAATGATCCGCTACCACGTTTTGACACCCCTTTCTATCCTTAATCTCAACATCAAATTCTTGTACAAGCAAAATCCATCTAATGAGTCTAGGTTTAGCTTGTGGTTTGGTCAACAAATGTCTTAAAGCCGCATGATCACTATGCACGATTACTTTAGAACCTAAGATGTAGGATCTAAATTTATCCAAAGAAAACACAACGACAAGAAATTCTTTTTCGGTTGTGGTGTAATTTACTTGAGCACTATTCATGGTAAAGATAGCATAGTAAATCACACGAAGAATTTTATCAATTCGTTGGCCCAAAACGGCGCCAACGACGGAATTTGATGCATCACACATTATCTCAAATGGTAAAGACCAATCAGGGGGAACAACAACGGGTGCGGTGATCAATTTCTCCTAAAGAGTATTAAAAGCATGCAAGCATTTTTCATCAAACTCAAAAGGAACATCTTGAGCAAGTAAATGGAATAGAGGTTGGCTAATATTTGAGAAGTCTTTAATAAACCTACGGTAAAAACCAACATGGCCTAAAAAGCTTCTAACACATTTCACATTAATGGGTGGAGGTAATTTTTCAATCACATCTACCTTAGCCTTGTCTACACTGATTCCTTCTTTAGACACAACATGACCAAGCACTATGCCACTAGTAACCATGAAATGACTCTTTTCCCAACTAAGAGTAAGACTACTTTCTATGCATCTTTTCAAGACAAGCTCTAACTTCTCTAAACAATCGGAAAATGAGGATCCAAAGACCGAAAAGTCATCCATGAATACCTCAATGAAGTTTCCAATCATCTCGGAGAAGATTGATAACATACACCTTTGGAAAGTGCCCGGCGCATTGCATAGTCCGAATGGCATCCTTCGACACGCAAACGTACCAAATGGGCACGTGAATGTGGTCTTGGCTTGGTCTTCCGGCGCTATGGCCACCTGAAAATAACCCGATAAACAGTTAAGAAAATAATAAAAACTATGTCCACAAGTTTATCAAGTATTTGATCAATGAAAGGAAGGGAAAAATGGTATTTTCTTGTGGCGGCATTGAACTTTCGGTAGTCAATGCACATTCTCCACCCAGTGGTGGTTCGAGTAGCCACATGTTCTCCCTTATCGTTTTCAATGATCGTTATCCCTCCTTTCTTTGGTACCACATGGATCGGGCTCACCCATTCACTATCGGCTATGGGATAAATGATCCCTTCCGCTAGGAGCTTAAGAATCTCCTTCTTTACGACTTCCATTAGCACAGGTAAATAAATGACTAAACAATTATAAATATGACTCTATTATATGGCTGTACTTAGACTCGATAAAAATAAACAAAGAAGACGAATTAAGAACAAGGAATGACTCAATTTTATCTATATGTGCTTAACTCGCTGAATTGAGCACGTATAGGCAAACTTAATGAACTGACCTTGGACACTTGTTGAACTCGACTAGATCTTGATGGATAACAATGATATGGATGTTGGATGGTTGCTGGATGACGTCGGTAATGATTGACAATGTTGATGAAGATAGAATGAGTTGATACGCGAAAGCAAACCCCGTGGACACTTGATCCGCGAAACGTACTTCACTTGGAATCTCCTCGATAGATGAATTGAACTCGGGGCGACACACCCTGTGTAAAAAAATACAAAAAAGTCCCGCTACTTGAATTCGCTTAGGTTGCAAATCCGACCCTAACTCCACAAGAGAATTAGAACAAGATTTAAAGATAAAACTTAAAATTTGCAAGCTTCTAAGAGTGTGTATTTTCGGCTGAAAATAAACAAAAAGAGGATCTTGGGTGAGACAATATTGAAAGGTAAATTCTTCTTAATCAAATATGGTCAAAATATCAAAGTAACAATGATCCCTTATTTATAATAGAGGGATGGACGAAAATTCCAAGATAAAATCCTAAAGGAATTAGAAAAAGAGTTTCCTATCATAACTAGGATTGTTTCCTTATCCAAAATCTGTTTTTAAGGAAAGAATCAAAAGATATCAAAAATAAAATAAGAAAAATCTATCTAGATAAAGATAAATCCCAAATTGACTTTGGGCTTGAAAATCTCGCCTATCTTAGACTTGGGCCTCATAATTAACGTGTTGGACTATTATTGGATGAATCCACATGTTATCTTCAACGTCAACCCAGTCAGTATGCCCATACCGACTGTCTTTATGCAATCTAGTCAGTATGCCCATACTGACTGTCTTCATGCCTTCATTCTTCAACTCTTCAAGTATGATATCCCATGGTGTGATTTTGATCATCATGTATTGCTCTTCAAATCTTGATTTCCAATCTTCGATGGCCCTCATTCTAACAATCTTCGGACCTTTGAATGATAGCTCCGGATTTAATTCTTCAAAGCTTTTCAGGATCATATCAAGATTAGAGGAAATAAGCTTGATTAAGGTATTAGGGTGTAGATTCTCTCAATGGTTTTATCACTATGCTTAAGTCAAGTTGATAATGTTATTCTCACAAATATGATAGACCCTTCCAATTAGTTTAACTTCAATTCCTGTCGCCGTCTATCCGTTAAACCTCTCTTAGTTATATCATACATGCAAGATTAACATATTAGGCTTAGGAACCCCATGCACCTAACGTTGAATGAACCAATTTCCAGATTTAGATTCACAATTAAGACTCTTCTAAATCCTATCAATGTTCAAGTGGTGATCAATTACCTAAACATGAAAAGGCACGATTCCAACAACAACAATCAACGAGAACAAGCATAGATAAAACCACATCGATCCTCTACCCCCTAATAGAGAGATTAGCCACTAAACATGCTCTAAAATATGCAAACACCGTAGAAGAATATCATCTCCTAAATCAAATGTAAATGAAGATAACTTCTACAATATTGTATATCCTTCAAGAGTTTTGGGACAAATCCCCACAAACATCCAAGAAATGAAAAGAAAAACACAAGGTAACCTTCTCGGAGCTTAGCTTCCGCGGATGGCTCATCATCGTCCGTCTCGTGCCTTCTCCGTTTCCCTTGGCTTCGCTCCCTTCTTCTTCCTTTTCTTCTATTCTCTTTGGTGAAGGTGATGATGGTGGGAAAATGGTGAGAAAAGTGTGTAGAGATTTAGTGTGTGTAGTGTGTGTGGAAGGAGAGAGAATGGAGAGAATGGTATGGTTGAGAGAGAGAGTGGAGTGGTGAGGGTGAATGGGGAGGTAGGCGCGGCGGGGGGCCTTGCGGGGCGCGGCGGGGGCGTGAGGTTCTCGGCCTTTTCGCGCCCCGCCCGCGCTCCTTAGCCCGCCCGTGCGGGTGCTTTTTCCTCAGTTCCTTTTTTAAGATTTGATCTCCAATTTAAACAACCCGGCTCAATCACTTGATTTGCACTTGCCACCTAATTGCCGTAAAATACCTGCTTTTGTGATTAAAAACTCAAGTTTTGCAACACTTAGCACAATCCACCATTAGAGCAATAAACACAAATAAACACATGAAATCAACACATAACAATATAAAATTAATCAAAATAAATACTAAATACAATAAAATAAATAAATAAAAACAACACAATTAGGCACTAAACACTCAGCATATGAAGAGTCTTTTCGGGAACCTTCATCATGATATGCCACATACAAAGCCTATACCTAGAATCAGAAACTGATTGTTCTACTGCAACCTTCAATGCAAGGTCTTGATCAATAATTATCATACCAAGAGAATTCCCCAAATATTTCAGAAACATCTCAAATACGCAAGAATACGACTCATTATTTTAACCTGACAGCAAACTAGCACCAAAACATACACATTTACCATAGTTGTCCTTCCTAGTAAAAGGAGCAAATATCATGTTATACCTACCATTAAAATAAAATAGAAAATACTAAATACTACTGGAAGAAATAAAATATAAATAAAATACATCATGTAATCAATGGTAATATATATGGAACAAAATGCTAAAATGTTACGTCCATAATGCAAAAACTTTATACCCAAGATGCTAAAACTATGTTATACATAACATGCTCGAATGAATTAAACACGATGCTCACTGAATGCTAAAAATTTATACATATAATGTTAAAATTAGAAAATATCACATACCTATTCAAACTATATGTTGAATCAAACGAAACAACATCACCGAAAGTAGCATAATTTGTCCTTGATAGAGCATCGACCCAAAAATGCATGTCAGTTTTTCATATTTACCAACACAATACTCAAAAAAGAACCTAGCATGTGACTATTGCCTTAAATAAAACTTATCCAATACCATTTGAGCATCAACGCCAAGAATGTATGCTCTAAAGTCACGAGCATAATTCTTGAAATCAGCTCTAGTGAAACCTACATCAGAATAGCTCCCATCAGTTTCCTTAAAAAGCTTATAACATTTCATTGGACCTATGTTTGCTCTAGAACAATTCAAAACAAAATTCTTGTGCACATTATCTAAATTCTTTTTCACCTTGAGAAATCTTTTGAAATCATCTGAAACTAACGAGTGAGAATAACATTCTTCAAATAATTTGACAATGTACCCTTTCTCAAAAAAAAAACTTGAACACAATACGAGCTCTACAATTAGCTCTCTTAGAGACTCTACGCTTTTTTATTTTAACTACATTGCTCGAATCACCAACCTCAACTACTTCATTCTTCTCACCCTCTCAACTATAGTAAACATATTTCCATATAATCGTACCATCTTTAGATTTCTTTTCTGATCCAAGATGAATGTCAAAACCCGATAATTTTACATAGATTCTATAAAATTTCACACCCTTATCTAGAGTTTTAAAACTTTGTTCAAGAGTTGGCTTCAATTCACAATGTGGTATATAGTATTCTGTCATTCTAGGAGATATCTCTACAGTGATATTATTGCGGTCACTTGAAATAGAAGAAGCTGACACATTAAAATCAGAAATTTATAAACTGAACAAGGTAAAATCATAATATAATCACATCAACAGATGTGCAGACACAAAATCAACACATAAATTGATTTTTAGCATGACATATGTCTCATTCTAGCATCAGGTAATAGACATTTTAGTACCACACTATTCTAATGTTTGTATGGTATGTGTAACATTGTGTAGCCGAGTCACAAAAACACACATTAAAAAAAAGAAAAAAAGTAAAACATGGTTTGTATGACATGTTTTAGAGAGTGAATTATAAATAAGATAAAACCAACATGTTATTCTGCTAAAATGTATGTCATTCGATGCTAAAATGAATACATTCTTTTAATGCCATCGTTATGCACTAAAGAATGATTAAGTTTGTTTTGGCGAGATATAGAAGACAATGTGTTCTTGGGTATGTGTCTGAAGATAAAAGTTCCGTTGTGCAAGTTTGAAGAACAGTTGGTGAACTGTTCACTGAGATGTTCCTGACATATCCAGGAACAGTTTTATTATGGCAGTTTCCATAATATGAAGATCTTGTGCCGATCCAGTTTGGGAGGTCAAGATATGATCATTTGACTGCCTTGTGGTGTAGATACCGTGCTAAAATTAACCCTACTACACATGGAAAGTATCTACACTCATTTGGGAAGATTACAAACCAATATTCTCTTACCAAATTATCGAAGATTGAAGACCAATGGTAATGTTGTTGTGAAGATATATGAAGACCGATTATTGTAGTAATTGGTGTGGACTTCATTAGATTCTCTTAGCAAATTATTTGAGGGCCAATTTCATTTGTGATCTATGTATTAACTAGAAGTTTTTCCATAAATAGTTCAATGTGATAGCCTAATTTTTAGTGTTTTAAGTGAAACATGTGAGGGGTTATTTTAATCTATATTGTACGCAATCTCAGGAGAGATTATAAGTTGAAGTCAGGGGTATCTAGAGGGAGTCTAGTGTCACGGTTGTGAGGGTATCTCACAACTTTCGTTTAGCAAAAGAGTTCGTGAAGAAGAATGGGTGACATAAGGAGGGAGTCATGCATGTGTAAAATCCTAAATACACTTCACGAAGGAGTAGCAAACAAATCTTCAAGTTTGGGCGAAGTCCTCCTAGAGTAGGTTGATTAACCGAACTAGGTTAACAATCTTGTGTGTAATTTACTACTTTTTATTTACTGTTCTTACGTCTATTCCCAACATATCGTAGAACACTTATTAGCAGTTCACATAAATACCTTTGCACGGATTGTAGTTTTTTAATTGGTATCAGAGCGAGTCACCAGTTATTCAGGTGTGATCTTGGGATTTTAATCCGTATTTTTGTGTTTCTTTTGCCGAGATGGACATGATAAAAGAATGAGCATAGATGGTGCGACCTCCGCTCCTTGATGATAATAATTATGCCTACTGAAAAGCCAGAATGACTGCATTCATTCGTTTGATTGATGAACGTGCCTAGAAGATGGTGACTGAAGGATAGAACCCTTCCACAAAGAAAGATGACAAAGGGAAAATTGTGATGAAGCATGAAGAAGAGTGAGACAATGATGACTACCAAGTGATGGGACTGAATGCTAAATCCATGAATGCTATCTTCTCGGCTGTTGACATGAATGTATTCAAACTTATCTCCACTTGTAACAAAGCCAAGGATGTGTGGTTTATACTGCAGACTACATATGAAGGAACAAGCAGTGTTCATGTCTCACAGATGCAATTACTCAACACCAGATTCAAGAATCTCAGAATGGATGAGGCTGAAAAACTTACTGATTTTAATGTTAAAATTTGTGATATTCCAAATGAAAGCTTTACTCTAGGAGATGCCATTTCTGAAGAAAAAATTGTCCAAAAAATTCTTCGATCCTTACCTAAAAGAGTTGCCTGACAGACGTAAGCAAGATGAAGCTGCAAAAACTGATGGGGTCGTTGCGAACTTTTGAAATGGGCCTGACAGAAAAAGAAACTGTGCAGAAGAAAAACATCGCTTTTTAGGCTGGTTCCAGTGTTGATGTTCTCAATAATGTTCCTGACAAAGCTGACCTTGCAGAGTCAATTGCTATGCTGTCAAAGAATTTCTCAAAGTTTGCAAAACGCTATGAGAAGTCTTCTCAAAATAATGCTAGGAAGAATAGGTTTTCCAAACCTCGAAGAACCAAGGATGAGGAGTCAAATAATGACATACATAGGGAAGTAAAGTGTAGAGAATGTAGTGGTTATGGTCACTATCAAGCCGAGTGTGCTAACATTCTAAAAAAGAAGAACAAGTCATATTGTTCTACCTTAAGTAAAATTGATGATCCTGATGATAGTGGAAGTAATGAAGAATGTGTAGGCAATCATATTACTTTTATGACACACTCTGTTAAAGAGTCTGTGCCTACCTCTGTTCCTGACAATGAGGCCAAGAAAATTTCTGAATGCAACGATGATGAAGAATTTACTGAGGAATTAGCTATAGAAGCTTAGAAAAGGCTGCATTCCAGTTAGATCATGGTGGTTTAAGTCAATAAAGACTTGCTGAAAGAGAACTTTGATCTCTTGAAAGAATGAGATAATCTATCTACTCGCCTCAATAAGTTGCAGAATGAACTATTGCAGTCCGGGAACAATACTAATGCTCAAACTGGTGAACTTCTACATCTTAAGAAGCTTGTCGAAATGATGAACTTTGGCTTATCTCAGCTTGATAAAATTCTTTTTAAGGGAAAGAGTCCTCATGATCATACTGGGCTCGGATTTAATGGTGGTCATACTTATGAAAAATTCTGTCAAGGACAGACGTCTGGAACGAAAGATTCAACATTCCGATAACCAAAAGCTGAGCTAAAAAACAAGTAGCAGCAGCGAAGAAAGTCTCCTGAAAAGATACGTGTTGTGTGTCATTACTATGAGAAACCTGGTCACATTCGACCACATTGCAGAAACTATATCAATAACCTCATAAGGATGAAAAGAAGGGGTTTATTACAATCTAATTAGTTTCCCAGGGGAAATAACAATAGGAACAGATCAAGGAAAAACCATAAAAACTATGTGGTTCATACTGCTCTCAACATTCATGCAAAGAGCAGTTGGTATTTGATAGCGGATGTTCGCAACATATGACTGGAGATGCAAGCATGTTGAACAACATTCAAAAAGATTATTCATATCAATCTGTTACCTTTGGAGATGGTGTCAAAGAAAGAGTGCTTGGGCGTGGCCAATTGAATGTTCATGGAATGCCTAAAAAAGAAGATGTGCTACTTGTGGATGGACTAAAGGCTAATTTAATTAGCATTAGTCAGTTATACGACCAATGTCTCTTTGTGCATTTTATAAGAGATAAGTGTCTGGTCAAGGATAAAGAAACTGTTCTCCTGATGGATGGGAACAGATCGTGGGACAATTGTTACCTTCTAAACATGAAGGAAACTTGCTTCAGAACTCAGCTGTGTGAAGCAAATCTATGGCATGAAAAGCTTGACCATATTAGTTATTGAAATCTCCAGAGACTCATGAAGACTAAAGTAGTGATTAGAGTTCCAAGCTTAAATATTGATCGAGGAAAGATGTGCGGTCCATGCCAGGTTGGGAAGCAGATTTATACCTCTCATAAGTCTGTTAAGAAGATCACCACTTCAAATGCCCTAGAATTGTTACACATGGATTTGATGGGGCCTACTCAGACCGAAAGTATTAGACGGAAGAAATTTATCTTTGTTTGTGTAGATGACTATACCAGATTCACATAGGTCAAGTTCCTAAGAGACAAGGTAGAGACTTTTGAGACATTCAAAAAACTGTGTCTCAAGCTTGAAGTTGAGAAAGGAACTAAATGGTGAGAATAAGAAGTGACCATGGTCGTGAATTTGAGAGTGCTTTCTTCAAATCATTCTGTGAAGAAAAATGAATTGGTCAGGAGTTTTCTTCTCCGAAAACACCTCAATAAAATGGTGTTGTTGAGAGGAAAAATGGAACTCTTCAAGAAATGAGTCGAGTAATGATGAAGGCCAAATCTGTTCCTGACAATCTTTAGGCTGAAGTGGTGAACACAGCTTGCCATGTTATTAATCGGGTGTACTTCAGACCCAAGATATGAATTAGTCCCTATGAGTTGTGGAAAGGGAAGAAGCCAAACATAAAATACTTTCACATCTTTGGAAGTATTTGTTACATGTTGAGGGATAGAGAGTATCTTGACAAATTTGATGCCAAAGGAGACGAATACATTTTTCTTAGATATTCAAAAAATAGCCATGCCTACCATGTCTTCAACAAAAGGGCTAAAACTGTCACGGTGTTGGAAGAAATTTAAATAAGGTTAATTAAGGTCTGATGTCAGTCATGACTTTAGGGTCAGTTTTCGTGAAAATCGTCTTTTCGGAAAATGTGATCTTAACTCTGTTATGGCCATTTGTGGTTTCGTTGGAAAGGTTTTAACTCAAGGAGTATGCCGGTGTTTTCAGATTTTAATTCTGAAGTCATTTGAGTTCCCGGTGATGAAAAACGTATTTAAAAGGTGAATGAATAGTAACTTTTGTGTGCGTTTGTGTTTTGAGAAATTTACAAAATTCTCCTCGTTGATCCAAGTCTAGTTCTGTCTAGCCCCTCTTATGGGAAATGACTCAAGAATGCCGTTGGTGTTCATGGATTTCCATTCTGAGGTCAATCAAACGTTCGAGAGCGAAATCTGTTAGTCTGAGTGAATAGTAAAAAGTAGTTCCCAAAAAGGAATCTTGGCTCGTTTTTCTTCCGACAACTTTGTCTTCTTCACGAATCAACTTGGTTCACTAGTATTCGAGCCAACGAGTCTCCCGATATTTTTAGATTTCGTGTCTGAGGTCATTTGGATCTCGACATCGAATAAAGTATCTTTTAACCGAACCCGGGGTAACTTTTGCAGTGTTTCCGCACTGGAGTGGCTTCTCAAGGAAGCCAAACTCCCTCTATAAATACAAGGACACCCCTTTACCTCTCTTTTGCTCATTTTCCATCCATTTCACTTCATAGAGAGTGGGAAAGCTTTGAGAGAAAAGCCGATAAAGTTCTGTCGAAGTAAAAAAGCGTTCTTCGTGAGTGTTCCGCAAGATCACGAGTTGAGTGGCGTGGAAGGGATGCTGTGAGGGAATGAGCTAGTGGTGCCTTGGGGTCATAGCAGGTGGCTCTTCTACCATTGCAACTCGACGAGACACCGAGCTAGTCACCGTCCTTCAACGCACCTAACCCCGTCTATTCTTGTTCATTAGTCTCAATTCCATTTCTTTTCTATCTTTCAATTCCGCATTTACTTCCGTTCTTCATATTCTTCGTATACTTCATTATTACTCATTTATCTTTCGTTTAAAGTTGTATTTCGATTCTTAATGAAGTTCCAAGTTAATAATGTTTACGTTATATTGCTCGCTATATTCCTATCGTTATAGTTCTAGAGATTAGTCTCAATTATTCCGTTTAAGTCTCGTTCAAGTTATATTTAAAGATTTCATCATTATTCTAAATGTTTAATAAGGATTGTCGTTTTATGCCGTTATAATGTCGATTTCTTTTTAATTAAAGCGTGCCGTTTCAAGTTAATTTAAATTATTGAAGCATGTTTTTAAAAAATTATAAGTGTAATTCATGTTCTTCGTGTTCGTCAAAGGAATCGATGAATACCGAAGAAACTTAGATGAAGATTGCCCAGAAATTGGGCGTGGAGAGATGCCACCGAGGCGGAGAGGTACGCCGCCGCGCAAGTCCCCCCACGGCCTCAGCCTACCCACCGGCGTAAGGGGGCGCCACGGCGGGGGGGAGGGGGGGGTGCCCGCCGGCAGAGGGGCGCGCCGCGTCGGGGGCTGTCCGCCGGTGTCGGTGTGCGCCGTGGCGGTGCAACCCCCCATGATGTTCCACGCTGATTTTTCCAGCTATTTTCGTACCCTCTTTTCGAGCTTTTCGAGTCGTGTTATTTCTGAGTTATTTCCATGTTTAAATTTAGAAAACTTCCAAGTTATTTCCGATTTATTTCAAGTAAACTTTTCAAGTTGTTTTTCGTCTAGAACTTGAGAAATCAAGATGTGTTGTTCTTCAAGTAGATTCTTCTCAAAATTTATAAAGTCGTAAAGTCATGCAATCTGTAATTAAGTCTTAGACTTCAGTCTTTGAGTTAGATATCATTAGTTCTCGCTTTAGAAGGCTAATTTCTTCGAAATAGGCCGCTAAGTCGATAAGTCAACTTTTGTAGGAGGAAGTGAGCCTCGTGGGAATTCGGAAAAGGAGTATCAACTTGTTGCCTCATCTTCTGCTCCGTGATCGAGGTGGGTAAATCTATACTTATCTAAAGTTTAAGCAAGTAAGCTCTAGAAGCATATAGGGCAAATGAGATATCCAATAAAGCTTTTTTGCTCTGCCTGATTGATCTCTGTACAAGAAAGGAAGGAAAGGAAGATATGATGTTATAATTGAGCTCTTGAGCATGTTTAGAAATGCTTGAAATACTAAAGTATTGTTTATGCTTTTTTTTATATAGCTCGTATAGTTAAGGATTAAGGATTGTCTTGTTAGGGTAGCGTTAAATCCCTTATAGGCTGAGATCATGCTATATTAAAGCATTAGCCCTTAGACATTGTTCTAAGATTGGTTTTGCTACCAAGATTAAGGAAGGAAGGAACTTAGCATTTCGCTTAAGCAGGAATTGAACTTAGAGGATCCACGAACTTTTAAGTGAGTCACTGCTGGGTTTATCCCTCGCAAACTCATTTGGATATTCAAGGTAACCCCTCTCGTATCCTATGACATGCCTACGAGTGCAGTTGACATCAGGTTTGAGCCAGGTTGGGTCCAAAAGAAAAAAAAAGTTTTACAGATAAGAAGAGGGCTTTTGCGTTTTGCTCTCCTTATACCGTTAGTTAATTATTAGATATCTTGAGGTTATTAAAGTGTTTTTGATAAAACCCATTGAGTACATTAGTGCTCATGCCCCCTCTTTTTCAAATGTTTTTAGGTTGAGATGCTGAGGATGTTGGTGGCTGAGAATGTGGGTTGGATGCCAAGACTGTTTTGCTATTATTTAAGTTTTATTGAAATCCCATTATGTGTTCTGCTACTCTGATACACTATTTCTAATTTCGTTCAAACTCTATTATGAATATTAAGACTCTATGAATATTCCCCAGACATGATATATATATATAGGATGCATATTAAGTTTATTTCCGCTTCTCGTGTATATTTCCCGTTCGCCTATAAAGAGGCTTATTCACATTGATATCTTTTTATTCGCTTTGACCTATAAAGGGGTCTATACTTGCTGGTATCTGATCAAGTTAGCCATTTTATTTCGCTAAAGCATGTTTCCTTCTAAATCAAGTATATCTTTAAAAGTATATCTTTATTCGTAAAACCCCTTTGTTAATCTCCCGTCTTTAATTATAAATCCCTTAATAACATCCCGTCCCCATTCGTTAATCCCTATCTCGGGACCGGGCTGTTACAGATGGTATCAAAGCAGGTTTGGAACTCTGCAGACCTGTCTCTTTGTTTAAGTTAAGCTAAGTGTTTATGTGCATATAAATTGCTTCGTGATAAGTTAAAGCAGCAACCCACAGCTCACCATCACCCTCGTATCCTCAACCAAAAATCAAGGTATGATAGCATAGAGATTTTGGATGTTGGATTCATGATTTTTGAAATACACGAAAGGAAAAGATTTGAGCAAGTATACCTGTTTTATGGTTCAGAGGAGGTAACCTGGGACCTTGAATCCGACCTTCTCAAAAGGTACCCTAATATCGCTTATCATAGTTAGTAAATTTCATAACGAAATTTCTTTAAGGAGAGTAGGATGTAACACCTCAGATTTTCAAAAAATTATTAGAGGATGGTTAATGATAAAATATTGGTGTTGGAAGAAATTTAAATAAGGTTAATTAAGGTCTGATGTCAGTCACGACTTTAGGGGCCAGTTTTCGTGAAAATCATCTTTTTAGAAAATGTGATCTTAACTCTGTTATGGCCATTTGTGGTCTCGTTGGAAATGTTTTAACTCAAGGAGTATGCTGGTGTTTTCGGATTTTAATTTTGAAGTCATTTGAGTTCCCGGTGATGAAAAACATATTTAAAAGGTGAATAAATAGTAACTTTTGCGTGCGTTTGTGTTTTGAGAAATTTACGAAATCCTCTTCGTTGATCCGAGTCTAGTTCTGCAGGCCCCTCTGATAGAAAAAGACTCAAGGATTCCATTGGCATTCACAGATTTCCATTCTGAGGTCAATCGAACGTTCGAGAGCGAAATTTGTTAGTCTGAGTGAATAGTAAAAAGTAATTCCCAAAATGGAATCTTGGCTCGTTTTTCTTCTGACGACCCTGTCTTCTTCACGAATCAAGTTGGTTCACTAGTATTCGACCTAACGAGTCTCCCGGTATTTTTAGATTTCGTATCCGAGATAATTTGGACCTCGACATCGATTAAAGCAGCTTTTAATCAAACCTTGAGTAACTTTTTGCAGTGTTTCCACATTGAAGTGGCTTCTCTAGGAAGCCAACCTCCATTTATAAATACAAGGCCACCCTTTTACCTCCTTTTTGCTCATTTACCATCCATTTCACTTCATAGAGAGTGGGAAAGCTTTGAGGGAAAAGCCGAGAAAGTTCTGTCGAAGTAAAAAGCATTCTTCGTGAGTATTCCGCAAGACAACGAGTGGAGTGGCGTGGAAGGGATGCGGTGAGGAAATGTGCTACGGGTGCCATTGGGTCGTAGCAGGTGGCTCTGCCGCCGTTGCGACTCGACGAGACGCCGAGCTAGCCACCTTCCTTCGACGCACGTAACCGCGTCCATTCTTGTTCATCGGTCTCGATTCCATTTCTTTTATGTCTTTCAATTCCGCATTTACTTTCGTTCTTCGTATTCTTCGTATACTTCATTATTACTCATTTATTTTTCGTTTAAAGTTGTATTTCGACTCTTAATGAAGTTCTAAGTTAATAACAATTACGTTATATTTCTCGCTTTATTCCTATCATTCTAATTCTCAAGATTAGTCTCGATTATTCCGTTTAAGTCTCGTTCAAGTTATATTTAAAGATTTTGTCATTATTCTAAATGTTTAATAAGGATTGTCATTTTATGCCATTATAATGCCGATTTCTTTTTAAATTAAAGCATGCCGTTTCAAGTTAATTTAAATTATTGAAGCATGTTTTTAAAAAAATTTAAGTATTCTTCGTGTTCGTCAAAGAAATCAATGAACACCGAAGAAACCCAGATGAAGATCGCCTAGAAATTGGGCGTAGAGAGATGCCGCCGAGACGGAGGGGGTGTGCCGCCGCGCAACACCCCCCATGGCCTCAACCTGTCCGCCGGCACAAGGGGGCACCAGCGTAGGGGCGCACTGTGGCGGGGGCTGTCCGCCGGTGCTGGTGTGCGCCGCGGCGGTGCCCCCCCGTGATGTTCCACGCGGATTTTTCTGGCTATTTTCGTACCCTCTTTTCGAGCTTTTCGAGTCGTGTTACTTCCGAGTTATTTCCATGTTTAAATTTAGAAAACTTCCAAGTTATTTTCGATTTATTTCGAGTAAACTTTTGAAGTTATTTTCCATCTAGAACTTGAGAAATCAAGATGCGTTGTTCTTCACGTAAATTCTTCTCAAAATTTATAAAGTCGTAAAGTTTTGCAATCTGTAATTAAGTCTTAGACTTTAGTCTTCGAGTTAGATATCGTTATTTCTCACTTTAGAAGGTTAATTTCTTCGAAACAGGCCGCTAATTCGATAAGTCGACTTTTGTAGGAGGAAGTGAGCCTCATGGGAATTCGAAAAAGAAGTATCAACTCATTGCCTCATCTTCTGCTCCGTGATCGAGGTGGGTAAATCTATACTCATCTAAAGTTTGAGCTAATAAGCTCTAGAAGCATATAAGGCAAATGAGATATCAAATAAAGCATTTTTGCTCTGCTTGATTGATCTCTGTACAAGGAAGGAAGGAAAGGAACATATTATGTTATAATTGAGCTCTTGAGCATGTTTAGAAATTCTTGAAATACTAAAGTGTTGTTTATGATTTTTTTATATAGCTCGTATAGTTAAGGATTAAGGATTGTCTTGTTAGGGTAGCGTTAAATCCCTTATAGGCTGAGATCATGCTACATTAAAGGATTAGCCCTTAGACGTTGCTCTAAGATTGGTTTTGCTACCAAGATTAAGGAAGGAAGGAACTTAGCATTTCGCTTAAGTAGCAATTGAACTTATGATACGATTCCCGGTATGATAATCAACACCGAGAGAAAAAAAAATGCGCGGAAGACTTATAGAATCGAAACACACGTCAACTAAAGAAGGATTCAACCCGACTAATACTAGAACAAAATAAATGATTAAATAACGATATATGACTCTATTGTATGGCTGTACTTAGACTCGATAAAAATAAACAAAGAAAACGAATTAAGAACAAAGAATGACTCAATTTATCTATATGTGCTTAACTCGCTAAATTGAGCACGTATAGGTAAACTCGATGAACTGACCTTGGACACTTGTTGAACTCGACTGGATCTTGATGGATAACAATGATATGGACGTTGGATGGCTGCTGGATGATGTCGGTAATGATTGGCGATGTTGATGAAGATAGAATGAGTTGATACGCGAAAGCAAACCCCGTGAACACTTGATCCGCGAAACGTACTTCACTTGGAATCTCCTTGATAGATGAATTGAACTCGGGGCGACACACCCTGTGTAAAACAATACACAAAAATTCTCGCTACTTGAATTCTCTTCGGTTACAAATCCGACCCTAACTCCACAAGAGAATTAGAACAAGATTTAAGGATAAAACTTAAAAAGTTGCAAGCTTCTTAAGAGTGTGTATTTTCAGCTGAAAATAAACAAAAAGAGGATCTTGGGTGAGACAATATTGAAAGGTAAATTCTTCTTAATCAAATATGGTCTAAATATCAAAGTAACAATGATCCCCTATTTATAATAGAGGGATGGACGAAAATTCCTAGGTAAAATCCTAAAAGAATTAGAAAAAGAGTTTCCTATCATAACTAGGATTGTTTCCTTACCCAAAAATCTGTTTTTAAGGAAAGAATCAAAAGATACCAAAAATAAAATAAGAAAAATCTATCTAGATAAAGATAAATCCCAAATTGACTTTGGGCTTGAAAATCTCGCCTATCTTGGACTTGGGCCTCATAATTAACGTGTTGGACTATTATTGGATGAATCCACACGTTATCTTCAACGTCAACCCAGTTAGTATGTCCATACCGACTGTCTTTATGCAATCTGGTCAGTATGCCCATACCGACTGTCTTCATGCCTTCATTCTTCAACTCTTCAAGTATGATATCCCATGGTGTGATTTTGATCATAATGTATTGTTCTTCAAATCTTGATTTCCAATCTTTGATGGCCCTCATTCTAACAATCTTCGGACCTTTGAATGATAGCTCCGGATTTAATTCTTCAAGGGTTTTCAGGATCATATCAACTTAGAGGATCCATGAACTTTTAAGTGAGTTACTGTTGGGTTTATCCCTCGCAAACTCGTTTGGATATTTAAGGTAACCCCTCTTCTATCCTGTGGCATGCCTAAGGGTGCAGTAGACATCAGGTTTTGAGCCAGGTTGGGCCCAAAAAGAAAGAAAAGGTTTTACGGATAAGGGCTTTTGCGTTTTACTCTCCTTATACTGTTAGTTAATTATTGGATATCTTGAGGTTATTAAAGTGTTTTTGATAAAACCCACTGAGTAAATTAGTGCTCATGCCCCCTCTTTTTCAAATGTTTTCAGGTTGAGATTCTGAGGATGTTGGTGGCTGTGAATGTGGGTTGGCTGCCAAGACTGTTTTGCTATTATTTAAGTTCTGTTGAAATCCCATTATGTGTTCTGCTACTCTGATATACTATTTCTAATTCCGTTCAAACTCTATTATGAATATCGAGACTCAATGTATATTCCCCAGACATGATATATATAAGATGCATATTAAGTTTATTTCCGTTTCTCGTGTATATTTCCCGTTCGCCTATAAAGAGGCTTATTCACATTGATATCTGTTTATTCGCTTTTACCTATGAAGGGGTACTAGATCGGTATGGAATCTTTGGAGATCAAGAGAACACGAGAGGGCTGATAATGTTTTTTATATATAAATTTCATGTCTCCACCCTCTTTTTTATAAGGGTGTAGACGATATTTAGTGTCCCAGTTGGACTAGACTTTTATCTCTATCTCTTATTCTATCTCCAATCCAATTCAGTCTCTTTTTGGGCTACAATAGGGATCTAGAAGAATATTAAATTGGCTCATTAATTTATTTAATATCTAATATCCAATAAATTGAGGATGTAATTAAATAAATTAAGTATTAGTTTTATTCCACTAAAGAAATAATAATGACCTGCCAATTTCATACATATTTCTGAATATGCTTTCTACTTTAGTCCAGTCATTCCTCGTATTTAAGATATAATGCCCATTAATTAATTATGTAAGTTTCTGACAACTATAATTAATTGATATGTTATCCTTGAGTAGTACCACACAAGCTTTACTCATGTACGAAATAAATTCCACCTGCAGGGTTTCAACATGAACTTGTGTTTCCTCAAGAGGACACCATCAACCTGGCGCACTAGGACACGGTGCCCCTACATATTGCACCACCCATCATAAGTGTAAATGTTACAACCCAAGATATCGAGATTATTGATCCTATAAAAGAATCTCACCCTTTGATAAATCAAAGCTGCAAACACTACACGTATATGTCCGCCAACATATAGGGGTTAAGAACCTGAAGTCTGTGGATTCTTATTCTCTCATTAAAGATCAGAATAGAGAATAGAATCCTAAGTAGATCCTCCTCAATACAGTTTTCCTGTGTATTAGAATAATCAGTTAGTCAAGACAAACTAACTATCAGATTATTCTACGGTGTACCGATAGCGGGTTCAGGGTCATCTAAGTCGTGAGCTTTTTAATACTTTACAAGGAACCGATGATATGATCTAACCATGTGTTTACCCACACCATATCATCAACAATGTAAGTATAGTGAACATGCATGTAAATATAACAATTTAAATACAAATAGTGACTGCTATTGTATTCATTCTATATCATCATAAAACATCATCAATAATATATACAAAAAATAGGTTTTCTAGTATACAAAACCAACAGAAATTCCTATTGCGCCAAGATTTAGTACACCGCTGAATATTCAGCCTCTCAGAACAGTTGATACCAAATCCATCTTAAGGGAAACTGAAGCTGAACAGACAACTCAACCATCAGTCAGAAGAACAAGAAGAGCCTCAATAGTAGCTGGCCCATTAGCTCAAGCTGAATCAACTGGAAAACAAGCCAGCTCACATGTAGCTGAAGAAGAAACTTCAGAGCAGGAAGCATCAGCAAGAAGATCCATCACGAGGTCAGTCTAGGCTAAGAAGTTGGTTGATCAACTCAAAAAGAAAAGGGCTAAGACTTCACAGTCAAGGCATAAAATAGCTCAGAGTCCTATTCCAGATGACGAGGTAATATCTTATCCTTAAGTAGTACCACACAAGCTTTACTCATGTATGGAATAAATTCCACCTGCAAGGTTTCAACATGAACTTGTGTTTTCTCAAGAGGACACCATCAACCTGGTGCACCAGGACACGGTGCCCCTACTCATTACACGACCCATCATAAGTGTAAATGATACAACCCAAGATATTGAGATTATTGATTCTATGTAAGAATCTCACCATTTGATGAATCAAAGCTGCAAACACTACACGTATATGTCCGCCAACATATAGGGGTTAAGAACCCAAACTCTGTGGATTCTTATTCTCTCATTTAAGGTCAGAATAAAGAATAGAATCCTAAGTAGATCCTCCTCAATACACTTGACCGTGTATTAGAATAATCAGTTAGTCAAGATAAACTAACTATCAGATTATTCTACAGCGTACCGATAGCAGGTTCAGTGCCATCTAGACCGTGAGACTTTTAATACCTTACAAGGAACTGATATTATGATCTAACCATGTGTTTTCTCACACCATAGCATCTACAATGTAAGTATAGTGAACATGCATGTAAATATAACAATTTAAATGCAAATAGTGACTGCAATTGTATTCATTCTATATCATCATAAAACATTATCAATATTATATACAAAAGACAGGTTTTCTAGTATACAAAACCAGCACGAAGTCCCCCTAGAGTAGTTTTATTAACCAAACTGGGTTACCAATCTTGTGCGTAATTTACTGCTTTTTATTTATTGTTCTTACTTCTGTTCCCAACATATCATATAACACTTGTTAGCAGTTCCAATAAACACCTTTGCATGGATTGTAGTTTTTCACATTCATTGGCTAAAACATCTTATATGACATGATACTTCAAATAAACAGATCAAATTAATGCATATTCTTTATATTATCGTACTAAACCCTAGAATTTCTAACAAAAACAACTAATACAACACAAAACTGAAATTAACAGATCAAATCAATCACACCAACAGAACCGTAATCAACTCCAACATAAAAAACTGTAAAATCAATGTAGATACAACGAATTGTGAAATTAATTGACACTAAAATTACAAAACTGAATCAAACATTGCAAAATAAACACCATACCCGGAGTCGCCATGAATCACAGATGTAGAAACTTCATGACAAATAGATAACTACATAAATAAAAGGATGTTGAGAAATCAAAAACGCGATCCAAACGTAAATTAGCTACGATAAAGATTGAACGCGATCGAAGACGAGATTTAAGGAAAGTTTATCACGAGTGAGATAAGCGGAAGGATGAAGATTGAAACAAAAAAGAACGAAAGGAATAAATATTGAATTACTATATTAACCCCCATCAAAAGTTGCGGAAAATTACAATAATGCCACCGTCCATCCACATAAATCTAATTTAATCTGAACCATCCAGATTGAGTCAAAAAAGGGTTAGGATTGATTTCTAGTTCCCACATGGGGGAAGGGTTCTCATTTGAACCCTTCCCTATATATATATAAATATATATATATATATATATATATATATATATATATATACATATATATATATATATACATATATATATATATATTATAAAAAGAAAATAGTGGGATTATTTTAATCAATTCATAATTCATGTCAATTCAGTTACTCAATATGTGTTATTTTTGGGTTAGGGATATAGTCCCATTCACTATTCTCGAAGGTCTTGTTTACTTTGAGGGATAAGAGTGGATTAATAAATAATTTTATGTTTACTTTGCATGATATTAAAATTTTGATAACCTAAGGCCCGTGATAAAATGAACTTTGAGTGTTTATTTGAGGGATACATATCCCACTAAAGAGGTGGCATATGATTTATCCTTCATTATATCTACTAACTTATCTATCCTTCAAATTGTATATCCTCAAAGTAAACATGCCCTAAGGTTCATATTGACTCTTTGACTATTTAATTCATTTAACCCTCTCAAATTTCTAAAGTAGCTCACATTGCCCATTTTTGTGAATGCAAAAGTTAACATTATTAACAAACACATATTGTAATACCCCAAAAACCTTGAATTGGGTTTAATTAAATGAATTAATTTAAATAAGATATAGCCCAAATGAATCAAAATGGAAATGGTCCAAATTAATGTGTTTTAAGGCCCAATATCATGTTTTAAAATATCATCGTCTTGAAATGAGCATGAAATCAATCCATTTACCACATCAAGCCATAGTTCATATTGATACGAATCCATAGAGACTGAGAAAATTAAAATCAGATATCATTTGAGTATTCAACGAAATTTATTTCAGGACAAGAACCTAACATCATAAACCAATTCGAAGCCCAATTTCGGCCCGAGCTTGAATTGGTCCAGCCCACCAACCTAATACACATCATTCTTAGATGGCCTACATGTGTCATGATGTAGTACAGGTGTTGGAATTATGGTTAAGAGAGATAAGGTGGAGCTTCTCAACCATTTTCCCGATTCTAGTCATCTTCGCTGGCAACCTCATTTACTCCACAGTTTTTCACCCTCAAATGATAACCAAAATTTATGAAATCTATACCATAATATTCCTCTCATCCATCAGAATGAAGCTAAAGAAGATTTCGTTCAAATAGGTGTCCAAAAAGTGGAAAACAAATGTCAAAACCGTCGAGAGCTGCTGCCCCGCCACCATGTGTCGCAGCCATCTTGCGGTGCCATTTCCGGCCGATCCGACCGTCAGATTTTCGCCTACTTTATACCGTTTCAAAGCTCTTCTTACGGGCTACACATATCTAGTTCCCGATCATAGATCAGAAGTCATAAATTCGATCAAAATCACGTTGAAATTCGGCGTGAAACTACTATCAAATGTGAAAGCTTGCAGTTGGTGCTACTTCGATGACCTTGCTGCCGATAAAAATATATCATGCCGCACATGGTTAGAAACCTCTATCTACGACCTATTAAATCATGGTTTCAGTTCCTAATTTAGATATTATTTGAACTATCATTTTTGTATCGGAAATTGACGGAAAATCTCCGGCGGATGTAGATGGCTACAGCTGCTGCTGCTGCTGCATGTTTTCATCTCTTTTCTTCAGCTGAAGATCTTTATACTATACATAGTTAGAACCCTAATTTCATGATCTTCAACTTTCATAGATTCAGCTTTATTTTTGGATGATGTTTCGAGCCTCAAATGGTTGTTTAAAGATGAGAAACTCGTTCTCTAAAAATATGAGAAGGTGGACTTGTGCTTAGCTCATAACTCTTGCTTTAAAAATGTAGAAAACTCTTTAGCAGAAGTTTGATTTTGAAGATGCGTGATTTTCGGAAAAATATTGATAAATGGCGTGAGATACTAGGTTAATAGAAATATTATTTTAAGAGATTGGGGGCTGTTTTATAAACTACATAAACACCTATTAATGGAGATCTTTTATGAATTTTAATATATGTTCTTTTTGATCAAATTCGAGGTGGCAATTAGAATTTAAATCTTTAATTTTTCGAAAAGGGTATTAGTTTGTCCCAAATGTCCCAATTCTCGAATAGTCTCTTATGGAAGTTTAGAAACCTTTCATTACTAATTGGGAATCTCGATTATTTTAGAATTCGTAGTTTATGTATGTTTAACCCCATCTTCGTTCAAGTTCATTGGATTTGAATATCTAGATTTAAGTTTATTATTGAATATATAGCCTTAAGTTGTTAGTTAATGGGCTATACGAGTTTACAAAGTAAGAATCTTGTTGATCTGTAGGCCCGAACCCAAAACCTCCGACTTAGGATCTGCAAAACATGTGTAAAGCTCCATCTATTTTAGCTATAAGGTGGGTTTTGCTAATTAAAAACTTATGTTTTTAAAATGCTTTCGTCCATATAGGATGTACGACTATTTTCGCTCTTCGTGGATATGATTTGACCTGCATTATGAATTCTGGCATGGTCAATTATATTGACATATAGTTATGTGATCATATAGGGTCTATATCCATGCATGGTTAATTGAGCGCATTGGCTTTTGAAATAAATATATTCTTAAGCGCATGGTGATGAGAATGATATTGATTTATTCGCTTTTGAATAAATATATTCTCAAGCGCATGGTTATGAGAATGAGTTTGAATTGTCGGCTTTTGAATAAATATTCTTAAGCGCAGGAACATGATTGTTGGATTTTGATATGAAAAATCCTTGTATGTGTTTGGACGAACACGATAAACCCACTGAGTGTTTTCTGGCACCAGCCCACATTTTTTAAAATGTTTTTCAGGTACAAGGTGATGCAGGCAGCTGACGTGGACATATGAGTTCTACAAGTTTTTAACTATTCAAAATTGTATTTTGTATATTGAATGTTGACTTAGGTCAATATTTTAAAGTATTATGCTTCCGCTGAATGTTTTTAGTATTTAAGAACATTAAGATCTTACAGGTCCCCCTGTTATTGTGGACTTGTTCCAATATTTAACTTTCAACATTTGACTAAGTCGTTTATGAGATATATTTGTGATTGGTTGTTTAAAAAGTCTTCCAAAGTGATAACTTGTGGATTTTATTTTTAAAGAAATTACCTTTAAAATATTTTCTTTTCAAGGTAAAATGGTTATGAAAATAGGAATTTTATTTAATTTTGTGTAGCGCCTCAGATTTCAGGAATTGGGGCGTTACACATATCAACACACATTTTTCTCATACACTAAAATCTTTTCACATACTTTTCAAATACATTTATACAAAATTTTACAATTAACCAAAATTACAATAAATTAATAAATTATGGTTACTGATTTAAATAATAAATGAGGTAATTTTTACAATTATTTTGATATAAAACTAATATCCGCGTATTTCAAATTTACAATTAAGTATTTGACTTCATTTCAAATGGCAAAATGATCCACAAATCAATTCATATCACTATATAATGACTTCTGAAGAAAATGTCTAATCAAATATGAAATTCCTAAATCTTACTATCTTTCCAAAACATTAAATTAGCATAAATAAAAGTCAATGTTTATTTGTAAAATTCATCATTGAATCATCGAATTTCAAAACTCAATGTAAGTTTATAAATTATCTCAATATATATATATATATTACTTATAAATATTT
The DNA here is from genome assembly GCA_026008535.1 of Perilla frutescens. NCBI lineage: Eukaryota > Viridiplantae > Streptophyta > Magnoliopsida > Lamiales > Lamiaceae > Perilla > Perilla frutescens. The sequence goes on from BRKX01000012.1 coordinate 42,009,961, forward strand.
AATTTTCATAATATATTATTACTATTCTAAATTTATTATTTTATTAATTATTAATTATAATTTATTAATTTATTGCAACTTTGGTTAATTGTAAAAATGTGTGTAAAAAATATGTCAAATGATCATAGTATGTGACAAAAATGTGTGTTACTTTGTGTTTATTAGGTGTTAGATTTTACATCTACAAAAGGGAGGCAATGTGAGTTATTTTGGATAATCGAGGGTGTTAAATGAACCAAATAATCAAAGAGGAGACAATATGAATCTTGGAGAATAGTCGAGGGAACTATGTTACTTATGTAGCCTTTAATCTTGTTATTTTTTATGCGGATCTATTAAAATAGTTATTGCACCTCTTCATTAAATAAAATTATTGAAGCAACCCTCCAGAAAATCAATCTAAAAAAATTAAATTTTATCTTTTTTAAAATATCGATTAAAAAATAACTATCAAATCCTAAGCTAATCAAATATATTTTATACATCTTTTATGCGAACCTAATAAAATAGTTATCGTAGCTCTTCGCAAGAAATAATTCTATTAACAGAGTTATTAAAATTCGTCACTAAAAAATTATTACGCAAATTCTCCTGTACATAAGATGTACATCAGACTGTCTACGTGTTGATCCGATCAAAGCGTTGACCAAAAACATCATCAAAATGGGTGATACTTTTTAGGGATACAAGTGATACTTTTTTTAATTTTGAATGATACTTTTTAGTGTTACAATTGATACTGATTTTAGCAGCTTTTTTTTTATTTTATTTTTATAGGCCGATACTTTTTAATGATACAAATGATACTTTTGGGCTTTGAAGTGATACTTTTCAGTGTTATAAATGATTTTGATAGATTTTTTGGTCAATACATTGATTGGGTCAATGCGTGTTGACCGTCTGATGTGCACCTAGTGCACACAAGACCTGCCCAAATTATTAAAGCACCCTTCGCTTCGTGCGTGATTTTTCTAGCATTGCCGCTCCTCTTACTGAGCTAAGTAAGAAGGACCGTAAGTTTGAGTGGGGTAAAACACAAGAAGAAGCTTTCACACGTTTAAAATATCTTCTTTGTCATGCACCTGTTTTGTGTTTACCTGATTTTGAGAAAGTGTTCGAGATTGAATATGATGGCTGAGGAATAGGTATTGGTGCTGTTTTGATGCAGGAATTGACGCGATCCTCACCGGCACACGATAAAGAAAGCTTTTGAACTTCCCAGGACTTGTATCAGTTTCACCGATTTGGATGGATGGATCCAAACCCTAGCCTCACAACGATGTTGAACCACCAATTAGTAGAATTTGTAACCCGCGATCAATTGGAAACACGCACTTGGATTGGATGTAGACGCCACAAGCGGGGATGATGAACCCATTTGATAAGTTGAATTTGAATATCACAAATATTATGAAATACGGATAAAAGTTCTCCAGAGAGAAAATAAACTCACAAGTTTATAATTGAATTCAATAATGGTGTGTTCAATAATGTTCACAATGGATCCCTATTTATAGTGTAGAGATGGACGAAATCTAATGCTAAAAGGACTTAAAAATTTGCTCCAAAAAGAATTCTATCTAGACTAGGAAACTGCCTATAACTAGAATCCTATCCAAAGTAAGAAACTACCTTAAATAAATCCTAGTTAAACTATGACTCTTAAAAATCGAAAATTAAGAAATAAAATAAATAAAAATCTGAATAAATAAATACCATAGTCTAATAAGCCAATCCCCTTAATTAAAATATTAAGGACCGATATTACTCCTAGTCAGTATGGGCACACTGACTGTCGCGCGCGGTATGGGCATACCGACTGATTTCCATCTTCATGCAATGCACTCTAACTCCAACCCTTGATAACCTTGTGCCGATATCAACACCTTCCAGCTTGGTTCCCCCTCATTGGTTCCTTCCATGGGTTTCCTTGACGCCCCTTGTTCCCAAACCTCTCGTATGAACCCGTTGAGGTTTTCCTTGAACCTCTTAGCTCGCGATCGCGTCACGGGTCCTTCAGGCACCTTGATTGGATCCGACACCTCTTTAGCTCGGAGCGTATCATTCCCCTCCTCTTGAAAAGGATTTGTCCTCAAATCCAGCTCGTCACCTACATCAAAAGGACTTAAGTCAGCAACATTAAATGTAGAATCTTTCCCTTGTCGTCTCCTAAATCCGGTATCGCCAAGTTTGCAAACAGTTGTTCGTCCACCATAGATTCTTCAAGAGTTGATTCTTCTACAGCTGGAAACTCCATCTTGTAGTCTCTTAAATCTGGCTCTTCAAGATTGGGTTCCTTCAAGACTGGCATCTCTAACTCGATTGTTTCTAGCTCATACATGTCCGGTCTAGACTCTCCAACTACTTCCATGATTTCTTCAACACCTTGGCATATAGAAATAATTGGTATCTCATCAATGGATGCTTCATCGGCCACTAGAATTGGAACCTCAGAAACAACTTCCTCAATGGCCTCCATCTTTCTAGCTTCAGTCGCACTCCGATGCTCTACTTCCTCTGCCTCCAAGAACGACGTCAGAAGACTTTCCAAAGTACTCCAATCTGACTTCCATGAATAGGAATCTGACGGGACTTTCATGCTCTTCCTTCGAAGCCGATTCTCCACTTGTATAGCCTTTTGTACCATGTCTTCAAGCTCCTCATAGTGCTGTAACTCTACAATATCCCGGATCTCCTTCTTTAGTTCTACTAAAAATCGAGTTATTGTAGTTTCTTGATCTTCTCGTATGTCAGCTCGAAACATGTACTTATTCATATTCGTGTAATAACATCTTACATTGCTATCTCCTTGCTTCAAACCTTGCAATTCCCTATATAACTCTCGGTAGTGAGAATTGGATAGAAATCGCTTACTGTTTCCTCGGCCATCTCTACAATCCCCATGAACTCGGGAATGTGAGATAACATCCACTCGCTCAATTAACATTCCCATGTCCATCTTTATTGTTCGACTCATGTCATGTTGAAAAGATTCCCACATGGTGTCAAATTCTAATTTTTTACAAGTACCTATATCTTTGGACTCTTTTTTTTTTCATTTTTTTTTTGGCCTTTTTTTTTTGGACTCTTTTTCTCTTTTTTTTTATCACAATGAACTCAAAGATATATTACAACGAAAATTTAAATGAAAAGCTGAACAAATTAATTCCTACCAGAATTCTACGCAATAAAACTCCTACAATTATCTACGCACTCAGTTCCTACGGATGTCTAAACTCTCAATTTCCTCTTCAAAGAAATCAAATCCAAAAATTAAAAATATCCGAATCAATTCAAATGACCTATCTAAGGTTCAACAACCAAATAACGAAATGCGTCTCCAAAATCCAACAAGAACGAAAAACTAAGATCGAACAATAATTTTTTTTTTTTACTGTTCACATGTACTGTTCACGCCTCTTTTTTTTTGGTGAACGGCTTTTTTTTTATAAAGAACGAAAATTTAAAGACAAAATTTAAAGGATAGATGGAACCTGATACAAAGCCGAAGCTTTGATACCACTTGATGCGATCCTCGCCGGCACACGACAAAGAAAGCTTTTGAACTTCCAAGGACTTGTATCAGTTTCGCCGATTTGGATGGATGGATCCAAACCCTAGCCTCACAACGATGTTGAACCACGAATTAGTAGAATTCGTAACCCGCGATCAATTGAAAACACGAACTTGGATTGGATGTAGACGCCACAAGCGGGGATGATGAACCCGTTTGATAAGTCAAATTTGAATCTCACAAATATTATGAAATTCGGATAAAAGTTCTCCAGAGAGAAAATAAACTCACAAGTTTATAATTGAATTCTATAATGGTGTGTTCAATAATGTTCACAATGGATCCCTATTTATAGTGTAGGGATGGACGAAATCTAATGCTAAAAGGACTTAAAAATCTGCTCCAAAAAGAATTCTATCTAGACTAGGAAACTACATATAACTAGAATCCTATCCAAAGTAAGAAACTATCTTAAATAAATTCTAGTCAAACTATGACTCTTAAAAATCGAAAATTAAGAAATAAAATAAATAAAAATTTGACTAAATAAATACTATAATCTAATAAGCCAATCCCCTTAATTAAAATATTAAGGACCGATATTACTCCTAGTCAGTATGGGCATACTGACTGTCGCGCGCGGTATGGGCATACCGACTGATTTCCATCTTCATGCAATGCACTCTAACTCCAACCCTTGATAACCTTGTGCCGATATCAACACCTTCCAGCTTGGTTCCCCCTCATTGGTTCCTTCCATGGGTTTTCTTGACGCCTCTTGTTCCCAAACCTCTAGTATGAACTCGTTGAGGTTTTCCTTGAACCTCTTAGCTCGCGATCGCGTCACGGGTCCTTCAGGCACCTTGATTGGATCCGACACCTCCTTAGCTCGGAGCGTATCAGGAACGACATCCAGTCACCTACTTCAGTGAGAAACTAAATGGTGCAGCTCTATGTTATTCCACCTATGAAAAAGATTTGTACGCATTGAAGAGATCATTGGAGACGTGGCAACACTATCTTTGGCCAAAGGAGTTCATGATTCACAATGACCATGAGAGCTTAAAGCATTTGAAAGGGCAACAAAACTTTAACAAGAGGCATTCAAGATGGGTCGAATCAAGTCCTTCCCGTACGTCATCAAGTACAAGAAAGGAGAAGACAACGTCATTGCCGATGCCCTCTCTCGAAGGTATACATTGCTAAATTTTATACATGCTAGAATGCTTGGTCTAGAGTTGATTAAGAGTCTTTATGAATGTGATCCCTTCTTTGCTTCGATTTATGCTACATGTTCAGCTAAGTCTAAGTCTTTTGATAGGTTTTTCGTGCATGATGGGTTTCTTTTTCGTGGTTCTCAGTTATGCATTCCTAGTTGTTATATGTGTGAGCTACTTGTGTTAGAATTGCATGCGGGGGTTTTAATGGGTCACTTTGGTGTGAATAAGAGTTTAAGCTTGCTACATGATCACTTTTATTGGCCGCATATGAGGAGAGACGTTGAGCATGTGTGTAGTAGATGCATTACTTGCCATATATTGAAATCTACTTCATATCCGTTTGGTTTATACATGCCCCTACCTGCCCCTAGTTTACCTTGGATTGATTTGTCTATGGATTTTATCTAGGGTTTACCTAGGTCTAGATCAGGTAAGGATTATTTGTTTGTTGTCGTTGATCAGTTTTCCAAAATGGCTCATTTCATTGCATGTAGAAAAACTGATGATGCTGTGCATATTGCCAATTTGTTCTTTCTGCATGTTGTTAGATTGCATGGTATTCCTAAAACTATTATTAGTGATAGGGATTCCATGTTTCTTGCACACTTTTAGCGACTTTTCTGGGAAAAATTAGGAACTAAGTTGTTATTTTCCACTGCTTGTCATCTACAAACCGATGGTCAAACTGAGGTTGTGAATCGCACTTTAGGCACACTACTTAGGTCGTTAATTAAAAATAATTTAAAGTCATGGGAAGGGTGTATACCTTACACTGAATTTGTATATAATCGTGTGGTACATTTTTCTACCAATATGTCTCTTTTTGATGTTGTTTATGGATTTAATCCATCAACGCCTAATGATTTGTTACCTTTACCCATTGAGCATCTAACAAGCATTAAAGGTTTGAGATGAGCTGATCAAGTCAAGGAGATGTATGAGAGAGTACATGCTCGAATTGAGCACAAAGGGAAGCAGACAGCTGAGAGTAGGAATGTGCCACGTAAGAAGATTGTATTTCAGCCCGGGGATCACGTTTGGATTCATTTGAGTTCTGGCCGATTTCCAAACTTGACAAAATCCAAGCTCTCGCCATGTAAGAGATGGCCCATTTACCATACTCAATCATGTGAATGACAACGCTTACCGGATCGATCTTCCAGGTGAGTATAAATGTTCTTCAACTTTCAATATTGCTGATTTATCTTCGTTTGTTGCAGATGAATTCGATCAAGATGAAGACTCAAATTCAAGGATAAATTCTCTTTAGCAGGGGGAATGATGAGGCCATGTAAGGGAATGACGCCCTTGAATCCGAGCTACAATTTAAAGGTCCAATGACGCGACTTCGAGCGAAGAATTATAAGGTTATCTCCAAGTGTTGATTCGCAAGAAGTTTGACGAATTGGAAGATGCAATGGGTAGCCATGTATTAGTTAATTTATTAAATAATAAAGATCAAGATCACACCATGGAGTATCACAATTGAAGAGTGAATAATTAAAGTGTGCGAGTGTGCAAAAATATGGTCATGTAAATCGAATGCATGCATGGTTGAAATTTTCGGCCCTTGATGTATTTAATTAAGGGTTTTTTTTATCTAGACTATAGTATTTATTTATTTAATTTAGGATATAGTTTAGAGCAGATTTTATTTATTTTATTACTTATATTTTCGGTCACTTTTATTTAGAGTTGACTAGAATTATGTTTAAGGCATATTCCTACCTTGCATAGAATACAGTTTAGGCAATTTCCTAGACTAGTTTGAACTCTATTTGGATCATGTATTTTGATCCTTAGCTCTTGAATTTTTCGGTCCTTTTTATCTTATAAATAGGGGCCCTTTGTTACTTAGACACTTTAGACATTATTGATTAAATTTACCTTTGCATACAATTATGTATCCCAAACTTAAATTCCTTTGTTATTTTTGAACTAAAGCAATATTCTTAAAACTAGCAACCGTAGGTCTTACATCAAGGGAACGTTCTAATTCACACGAGGCATTAGGGTGAACTCGCTACCGAGGAGTAACTTGAAGATTCATTTTCATCGTACAAGATATGCTAGGGATTAATCGGGTTGGAAATCACAACACTTACATCAACGCCAACATCAATGATGTCCTTCACCATTATCAAGCCGTCCATTTCACCTTCTTCCATGTAGATTTGTTCGAGTACAAGTTCGAGATTAATTCAAGGTCCATCTATCATATTCTTCATCCTAAACCATAAGTTCTTTTCATCGTTAACATACCCTATCTACTCGAGCCATTCTAAAACTTCCATACTCATTCCATACGCCCCACACTTGCTTCCCTAACCATCAATCCAAAACAGCCCTCTTTTGTTTGGATTTGTGTTCTAGTTCTGTGTCATAGTTTAAGTATCTTAGTTAGGTCTAGTTCTATATCCATAAAAGTTTCGAGTCATTAGTTTATTTATTTTCCGTTTATTTCATTTATTTGAGTCTTTAGTATAGGATTGAATCTTTCCAAAGTTGACGTGTTCATTACAAGAGTCTTCCGCGCATTCTCGTATCCTATACAATTTGTCCGGGTTACATCACCATCTTTACAAGATTTTAGATCTCTCTCAATCTTCAAGAATACAGTCTTGAATCTATTATCAACTTTAAATGCTCCTTGAGTTTAGCTGAGTAGTTGATCTTTGAATTTCTTTAAATGAGAAGGTTTGCTCTGGCTAGATTCTGCAACAGCTAGTTGATTGATTGATTCTTTGAAGCACTCTTCTTTGTTGGGACTTTATGCTGTAGACAATTAGCGCTTTGAACTTGAGCTGTGGGGAAGGAGAAAGAAAGCTTAGTATATATTAGCAAAATGCCAGCAAAAGTCTTGATCAGAATGAGATTCACTCTTCTTATATAGATGAGTGCTCTCTGGAACTGTTAGGTTTCACCGATTGTTGGTTCGGTTAATCCACTGATCGTAATTGAATTCTTGTAGCCGTGAAAGCTTGTCTGAACTAGTCATTACCTGATTTAATGACTTCTTCTCCAAAATCTTTTGTCAGGATCTTCAATAACTGCTTGGCAGGTATCAATTGCTCGGCTTTCAGTATTGGACTTTAGTTGGCAGATCCTCAACTGCATTGGTTTTCACCTCTGGTTAAGTCCAGTTGGAAGTTCCTCATCTACCTTAAGCTTCAGTTATGGAGATGTCCAGTTTGGCATTTTCTCAGCTGTCTTGATCTTCAGCTCTGAACTCTGGCAGCTTAGCTTTGGCTTTAGTCCTGGAATGATCCAGTCGACACTTGGAAGCTTAGCTTTGATCAAAGCTTCAGCTCTGGACTCCAGTTGGCATCTTGGAAGCTTATCTTTGATTATAGCTTTAGTTGGCTTCTGAGCTCTTATCCCAGCTCAATCATCTTTACTATGATTTGAGTTTGGTCTTATATATGCTTGAGCTTTCAAGCTAGCTCTATCTCATCAGCTTTTCTTAGCTTTCAGCTAAGGTGATAGTTGCTCATCTGTTGGATGCTTTCCGGTCTTCAACTTTTACTGGTTAGTTTCTGGCAGCTTGATGTATCTTTCCCAGCTGGTTGACCATGCTCCAAAGCAGTTGAGTTTCACTTCAGTTGAGCTGAATTTTGGATTCTTACTTGGTCATCAAACCAATCTTCGGCCTGTAATTCCTGCAGTTTTTCACAAAGATATTCAACATGTTTTGACATTTCATCGAAACCACCAGTTGGGTTACTCTTGAGAGTTTTTCCAAACACTTCCCTTATTCTATATTTAATATCTATTCCGAAAGGAAAATTCTAATATTTCTAGAATAACAAAGGAAAATAAAATACAACTCAAAACTAGATGATTTTCAAACATTATCTCTAATTCTACCAAATTATTTTTCCCATTGCATTAAACTAGCATACTAAAATAAATTTCTTAGACCTAATCCATGAATTTAGTCATGGATAAAAAATCTCGTAGCCAAACCGGCATACAGCCAACCATACATTCAACATAAAATAAACATCACATAACAAATAATTAAAGACCATGATAGTTTGTTTCACCTGCCAAATAAACCATCTACAAATACAACTATCATAATTAAATGTCAAACATAAAATATCCCATGATATCCATACATGCTATTTTTCAAAAATTACACTTTAATTAATTAAAGATTTTTGAAAATTACACATTGATTAAATTTAGAAATTAATTATAATTTTCTACCAAATTAAATCCAATATTTTGAATATACCATAAGATCATCTTTTGAAGTTTATCAAAAAATTATCTACCAAATAATTCTTAAATGGAAATATTATCTTAAGATTAACTTTGGAAATTAATTAAAATTTTCTACCAAGGTATTTCTTAAAATTTCAAAAACTTCCTTAAGATAAAATTTAGAAATTGATCACAATCATCTAACAAATTATGTCTTAAATTTTTGAAATATACACCTAGGATTAAATTTTGAATTTTAAAATAAATCAAAATAATCCTCCAAATTAAACCCTAGCATTTTCGCCCCCCTTTTAATTTAAATAACTAATTTAAAATTTTGATACTAGTCAAATTACTTTCAAAATTATTTATTTGGAATCAAAATCACTAGAATTAAAATTATGGTAGTTTTGATCCTCTTCAAAACTTACCAAAATTAAAATTCTATTTTGAAACCTACTTTGATTAAAATTATGTAACTTTTGATATACACCAAAAATTACCTTTTACCAATTTTAATTCCCATTATTTTTGACCCCCTCTAGACTTAGGTATGGAAATTTTGATAATATCAAAAATCTATTCCAATACGTAGCCTAAAATTGTTGAAAATTATGGATTAAATTAAGGGAAAAATAAAACAATTATTTTCAAAAATTTGAGGATCAAATTTTCGAACACACTTAATTAAATCTGAAAATTATGATGAACATCAAAATACCATTACATGATCTTATTTCATGCCAAGTGAAAATCTCATGCAAATTAAAATAGAATTTTCGAATCATACAACAAAAATTCATCCAATTTTAATTCCACCGTGCTCAAAAATTATACACATTAAATCTGATAATTTAAACACATAAATTTATTAACAAATTTAATGCAATTTTTGGCCAAACACATCGGTCGAGCCATGTTGTTTGCTATGCGGATGGACGAGTTTTTCACTTAAAGTTAGGGTTTCAAACATAATTTGGAGGAGAACAACTCGTTACGCACGTATTCTAGAGAGGCACCACAAGTCACTAACACTGGAGAACACTCTAATTTACCATTGATTCACTTCCATATACCCCGAAGAGATGGAGGAGGCTACTAGTACCATCTACACTCGAAGGAAATCATCATAGCCATTGAAGAGGAAGTGTTCGATAGTGTGGAGTGAGAATCTATCATAGAAGACACTTGAATACTACACGGGATCACCATTGTCATTTATTTTAATTCTATGATGACTCATACTCTATTTTATTGCTTTTCAATTATGTCTAGCTAAATTATTTTAGGAATTCTAGGATTTGCAAATACTATGTTCATCGGAGAGGATGAACAGATCTTCGTGTAGTAGGATTGTAGATGAATTTAATAGCTCATTGTCTGGAAGAGATATATCATGAGGCACCGAGCATTGGAATCTTTTAATCATGGAATCCATGATTTCTGAGATGGTTGGCGGCGTGTTGAGTGGACGATTCATCCAACTTCTGCTTTAATGTCCTTCAGCTATCCAGAAGGACTCACCTCTTTTCTTGGGCAGATGCAGCATGGTGGAGTCATCTACCTGAAATTTCCATAAATAGTACTGAAGATATCACTTCAGCTGCTCGTAGAGTAAGGAGTTAAATTTCTCAATCAGACCAAAACAACTCTTCAGCTGATGGTCAAGGATTTTGCTAAAGCCTTCTTCCAGAGAATATATTTGAGCCAAGGAGGGAGGTTCGCTATTGGCTAGTGCGGTTAAATGATCACTCAAATGAGTGAATGAGTGCTTCATTCACGATAATTTTTATGGTGAATAAAGACTGTTGGAATTAAGTTTCTTTTGGAGAGAAGTGCTCCACCAGGAATTGTTTCCTCTATATGTTCTTCAATGATGTGGCTTAGGCTATTTGCTAACCTGATCTTGGCTTTGAAAGTTCCAGTTGTTCGGTCGATTTTAGCGAGTTCAACATGATAGTGAAGTTGAGCAAGAATAAAGGATGCCCAATCAGCTTTGCATCCAAAGTAAATGGCAGCTATGATGTCAGCGTTGTTGTCTGTGAATTGCACGTTGTGAAGATTTCCAAAAGGGATGTGCACAATGATGTCCATAAGTTGTACAATCACTGGGAAGAGGTGCTAGGAAAAACTATCAAGGGTTTTCTTATAAGGGGTTTTGATGAGATGTCAAAATATGCAAATATGCCTTGAAAGAACTGAAAATAAATCAAGCCAAAAAATAAGGATGATCATATAAAGTCAAGCTATCAAAGCAAAATGAGATTATCAATCCGTGTGAAAAGAAAAAAGAGAGAAAAATTGAGCAAAAAAGAAAATACAGAGAGTACTGATTGCCACCAGACTACAGTGAGAAACTTATGGACATATCAGTTCAAGGCCGATACCAACTGAAGAGATGTTCCAGCTAAAGGGAACTAATGAACATACCAGTTCAAGGCCGATACCAGCTGAAGAGATGTTCTAGCTGAAGGGAACTGATGAACATACCAGTTCAAGGCTGATACTAGCTGAAGGGAACTGATGAACATACCAATTGAAGGCTGATACCAGCTGAAGAGATGTTCCAGCTAAAGGGAACTGATGAACATACCAGTACAAGGCCGATACCAGCTGAAGAGATGTTCCAGCTGAAGAGCACTGATGGACATCCCAGTTCTAGGCCAAGACCAGCTGAAGAGATGTTCCAGCCGAGGAGAACTGAAGGACATACAAGTTCTAGGCCAAGACGAGCTGAAAAGATGTTCCAGTTGAAGAGAACTGAAGGACATACCAAATCTACGCCAAGACCAGCTAAAGAGATGTTCCAGCTGAAGAGAACTGAAGAACATACCAGTTCTAGGCCAAGACTAGCTGAAAAGATGTTCGAGCTGAATAGAACAGAAGAACATACCAGTTCTACGCCAAGACCAACTGAGGAGATGTTATAGTTGAAGAGAACTAAAGGGCATACTAGTTCTAGGACAAGACCAGCTGAAGAAAAGTTCCGGTTGAGAGAACATATGAACATACTAGTTCTAGCCCAAGACCAACTGAAAAGAAGAACTGAAGGACATGCAAGTTCAAGACCAATCCTAGCTGAAGAAAATACCAGCTGAAGATATGTACCAGTCCAAGATCTAGGCTGAAGGAAATGCCGGCTCAGGATATTCCAGTTGAAGGAGCATACAAACTGAAGAGAAGACCAAGGTACAAGCTGAAGGAAAACACCAGCTCAAAGGATACCAGTTGAAGAATGAAGTTCCAAGTGATGAAGTACCAGTTCGAAGGATACCAGCTGAAGACGCATCAGTTTTGAAGTCCGACTGATAAAACGCCAGCAACCGAACTGAAGACTAGTCCATAAAAGTTTAAGCGGAAGAGGCACAAGTCCAAAATACCAGTTGAAGAACACTGGTTCAAACTGCCAGTTGAAGCAAAGAAACCTGGAGCTCACAAGGTATGAAGCCCAAGCCCAGAACTGTCGGATGAAGATGATCTCAACTGAAGCTTTCCAAACTGCCAAAAGACGCTCAGAATTGACAGATAAGGAACTAAAGATTCAAAATGCCAAACAAAGCTCAGAAGAGTGAATACAACTCAATGACCCTCTTAAATGAAAGCCTCTCAACAGGCTTTATCATTTATGATCACACAGTGATCAACAATGGTCATCACTCACTCATCTTTAAAAGGTGACCGTGGGACTTTTGAGAATTTTGGAGAGAACTTTAGTTAAGACTTTCCCCGAAGACCTTCACTAAAGCACTAAAGCCTCGCGCTCAAAAACTCAAAAGAATCAAAAGTTCTAACTGATGAGAAGGAGCCTACGCTTATCGAGCTAGCTGTTTAAGATTTCTAGCCAGAGCTATTCTCTCAGTCATAGTGCTTCAGTAATCAACTTGTTGGGGTTTTTTTTGAATTAAACCACTGTAGTATCATTTGGTTATTCATTAATCCATGTTCATGCAAATCATATTTTTATGTCACATTGTAATGCTCCAAACCACTCCGTTTGGCAACATCACTTCACATACAATTTACTTACTTATTTTTGTGTGTTTATTTTAATATGAGTGGAAGCTAAGGTCAAAAGCATGATATTAGCATAATAGGGTAAGACATCATAATTTTCAATATGAATTTTTCGCAATTAAAGCATGCAACCTATCTTAGCTATTATGCCACACAACATGGTTTTAAGTAGAAGCATCGCGTAAGCTCATCCACAAAATCATGCAATCACCTAACCTATCGGGCTCATAGGTCTTACTCAACCCACCCGTCTAACACCCTAAATTAAAATACACAGCATCGGGGTTCATTGACATATAATTTACATCATAGGCTCCTAGGTCAAAGGACCCGCCGTTAAATCACATACATAATATGTTAAGTTGACATAACATACCTACAAAAGATCGGGCTATTCTCATCCCCAATAATCATTGATCATAAAGCAAAAAGAATGATCAATGTAATAATAATAATAATACGAGTATTTTCAAAAGAAGAGCATGCAAAAAGATAAACACAAGCTTGTGGGGTTCTCTTGTGTTCACAATGCTCCTACCCAGGCCTCGACTCCTCAACCTGAAATTCATTGAATGAATGGGGTGAGTATTTAACAACATACTCAGTGGGGAACACTGTAAACAGTTATAGCCAATTGAACAAGTGAAAATATAACATATGGATACTTCTTTTCTTTTGTGGAGACTAGTCTTAACACCATAGGGCTCAAACATCATGATGCCCCCGTTAATGAACGTCTTTATCCCTGTAGGGATGCCCGCAGGCTTATTATCCCCAGGGAGGATATTAACGAGTCTATTATTGATCCCGAATGATCTCTTTATCGACTCTGAAGGATCTCTTTGTCGACCCCGAAGGATCTCTGTTATCTCTAGTCCGAAGACCCTTCATATCTATACATTCAAATCACAACAATAACTATAACCTTACACGTATTCACAGTTTAGAGTTACCCCACCTTATGAGATGATTTAAAATCTTTCAACCTTGAAATACTCCTTTGCCGTGCACAAGTTGTCCTCCTCGAGCCCCAATACGTTGCCTAGCTCCTTTAAATTTCCTTTCTCATTTTAGACGTCGAGTTATACAATTAAATCATAATTTAGACCAAACTCATGCTATACTTTTTTTTAAGGTCTTCAAACATGTCCACATACACAACCATGGATATACAAGCTCATACTATGATTTTGGACTCAAAATACACATTAAAACTCTTTGAAACATTTAATCGAACACGTTTTGTGCACTCATTTAAACCACAAGATCAAGACTCAATTTAAATCATTTAAACCTAATACTTCAAATAAAAACACCTTCATCCTAGGGCTCTAACATACATGAAATTCAACTCCATAAAGGCATCACAACACTTCCAACCAAACATCAACAAAATAAGGGGAAATTAGGGCAAAAAGCTCAACTTTAGCAACAATGAACCATAGGAATTCGATATACCTTCACATATAGCTTGAAGGAGGTAAATAAACCATATGTTCAAGATATCAAGGCAAGTGGATCAATGAAATTGAAAACCCTAATTTTTTTTGGGTAAGAACCCTAGATTCAAATTAATAAGAAAATGATGCTTAATCACCAAGAAGAAGAGGTATGAAGTTACCTTAGTTTATGGATGATGATGGTAGAATACACTCCAAAAGTTGAAGAATTTGTAGAGAGAAATGGAGGAAAAATCGCCGAACAAGAGAGGAGAAATGAAGATGAAATGAATAAGTGTGGTATTTATAGGTAGATATCCGGATAGAAAAGTCGTCCAGCCCGCGCGACCGCGCGCTTCCCCGCGACCGCACATGAGGGCTCTCGGCCAATGCTCCCCACGCAGGCTTGGGCCGGTGCGCACGTCTCGCCCGCCACGCGGGCGCGCGACCTCCCCGCGAGTGTGCACCACCCCGCGGGCGCGCGGCGTGCCCAAATCAAGACCCCCCGACTCACTGACCGGGTAGCGAGACCCCTGATAAACTCAGCGTTAGAGTGTTCAAGGTATGGCGAAACAAAATTAAATATAAACACACTCATTCATGATCATAGAACTCGATAAATTTTAATGTTCAATTTCTAATTCTATTATGCACTGAGCATGGTATAACCGTGCTATCACTTATTAGCTCGAGTGAGATAATCTGCAATAAAATAACAGCATAATACATACATACACACATGATTAATATTCAACAATATTAATTTAACTTCATTTTCTAAAATTATAATTTATAATTTAGCAAAAAGGGTCGGGGTATCACAATCTCCCCAACTTTTAAAAATTTCGTCCTCGAAATTAACCTAACATTTTTGTTACATTTGGATATCGAGCTATGATATCAGCTTCTTTCTCCCAAGTGGCCTCTTCAGGTCCATGCCGACTCCATTGCACTTTTATTAAAGAAACCTCACAGGTTCGAAGAGTATGAACTCTTCTATCTAACACAGCAACTGGGACTTCTTCATACGTCAAGTCCTTGAAAACTTGCACCGTGTCATATGAAATGACATGACTTGGGTCAGGCACGTATCGTCTAAGCAACGACACATGGAAAACTTCGTGCACACCTGCCAAATCCGGAGGTAGTGCTAGGCGATAAACAACATCACCTATTTTCTCTAGAATCTCGAACGGTCCCACATAACGTGGCTACAACTTACCCTTCTTTCCAAATCTAACCACTCCCTTCATTGGGGAAATCTTCAAGAATACCTTGTCACCAATCTCAAAGCTCACATCTTTTCTCTTTGCATCGGCATAAGATTTCTGACAATCTTAAGCTACCTTGATTCTTCTTCTTCTTATCTTCTCAATTACTTCCACCGTCTTCTCAACGATCTCCGGGCCTAAGAGTGGACACTCTCCCACTTCTTCCCAATGAATAGGAGATTTGCACTTCCTCTCATACAATGCCTCATACAGGGCCATTCCAATAGATGCTTGGAAACTATTATCGTAAGAAAACTCCACAAGTGGCAAGTGGCTCTCCCAACTTCCACCAAAATCGAGAACACATGCACGGATCATGTCCTCCAATGTCTGAATGGTCCGCTTGGATTGACCATCGGATTAAGGATGATACATCGTGCTAAACTTCAATTGAGTCCCCATAGCTTCTTGCAGACTTCACCAAAATTTAGACGTAAACCTCGTGTCACGATCTGACACTATCGACACAGGAATGCCGTGAAGACATAATATCTCATCGATATATATCTGAACTAATCGATCCATGCTAAACGTCATTTTCACCGGAAGAAAATGAGCAGACTTGGTTAACCTATCGACAACAACCCAAATTGCATGATGACCTCTAACTGACAGAGGTAATTCTACCACGAAGTCCATTGCCATGTGCTCCCACTTCCACTCGGGAATCTCGAGTGGGTTCAACAATCCAGAAGGGCATTGATGCTCGGCTTTCACTTGTTGACAAGTGATACACTTCGATACGAATTGGCCAATCGACCTCTTCATATTTCTCCACCAGAAAACCATCTTCAAGTCTTTGAACATCTTCGTGCCTCCTGGGTGGACAGAATACAGAGTATTATGGGCTTCTTCAAGAATCTCCCTTCGCAGCTTTTCGTTCTTTGGCACACACAACCTTCCCTCGAAGAGTAGCGTGCCATCATTCGCATCGGCAAATCCCTGAATAGAAACCTCTAATGCTCTTTTCTTCATTTTGCATAAGAAAGGATCGTCGACTTGTGCTTCATGAACTCAATCACGAATTAGTGGTCGAACCACTAAGGCTGCTAAAATCCCTTGAGTGGTGTTGGAAGGATCCACCACCTCTAAGTTCATCTTCTCAAACTCCTTGATCAACTGCTCTTGCTTGGTTGGAAGATAGATCTTTCGGCTTAAGGAATCAGCTACAACATTTGCCTTTCCAGGATGATATAAAATCGTATAGTCGTAATCCTTTACCAACTCTAACCATCTTCTTTGATGTAAATTCAACTCCTTTTGGGTGAAGAAGTACTTCAAGCTTTTGTGGTTGGTGTAAATCTCGCACTTGCTTCCATAGAGATAATGCCTCCAGATCTTAAATGCATAAACTACGGCTGCTAATTCGAGATCATGGGTCGGATAATTATACTCATGCATCTTCAACTATCTTGATGCGTAAGACACTACCATTTCATGCTACATCAAAACACAGCCAAGTCCTTGTTTCGAGGCATCACTATAGATGACAAAGCCTTCAGTCCCATCAGGAATAGTCAACACTGGGGCTAACACGAGACGTCGCTTTAATTCTTGAAAACTCTGCTCACACTTCTCAGTCCATTGGAACATCTCAGTATTCCTCGTCAATCTTGTCAAAGGACTCGATATCTTGGAAAACCCCTCGATAAATCTTCTATAGTAACCCGCTAGTTCTAAGAAGCTTCGGACTTCACTGACATTTGATGGCGTCTTCCAATTGCTAACAGCTTCCACCTTCTACTGATCTACTTCGATTCCATTTGATGTCACCACGTGGTCAAGGAATTCCACTCGTTCCAACCAAAACTCGCATTTTGAAAATTTTGCATACAACTCTTCTTTCCTTAGCGCCTCCAACACGATTCTGAGATGCTCAGCGTGTTGCTCCTTGCTTCTTGAATAAATTAAGATATCATCGATGAAGACTATTACGAACTTGTCGAGGTACGGATGGAAAACTCGATTCATCAAGTCCATGAAGACTCCAGGTGCATTGGTCAATCCAAAAGGTACCACCGTGAACTCATAGTGACCATATCGTGTTCGAAATGTCGTCTTAGGGATGTCACTCTCCTTGATCTTCAATTGATTATAGTCGGACTTCAAGTCGATCTTCGAAAAAACACCAGCTCCCTTCAATTGATCAAACAAATCTTCAATTCTCTGCAGCGGATACTTGTTCTTGATCATTAACAGGTTTAATTCTCTATAATCAATGCACATTCGCATTGACCCATTCCTTTTCTTCACGAATAGCACAGGTGCTCCCCATGGTGAAACACTTGGTCGGATTAGTTTGTTGTCAAGTAACTCCTGAAGTTGAACTTTGAGTTCTTGCAACTCCTTTGGCGCCATTCTATACGGAGCTTTAGATATTGGTGCTGCACCTGGCACTAGGATGATGGTGAACTCGATCTGACGGTCAGGAGGACTCCCTGGCAACTCGTCTGGAAATACATCGGGAAATTTATTCACCACTGGTATGTCTGACACTTGCACTTTAGTGGACCTTGACTCCACTATGCTAACGAGAAATCCCTGACATCCTCTTTTCTTCAACAACTTTATTGCCTTCATTGTTGTAATGATTCTCTTAGTTGACCTCATTCTCGCACCATAGAAGATTAACTTAGTCTCACACATAAAATCAAATTCGACCTCACGGTCATGACATCGAATCATGGCATGATTTCCACTCAACCAATCCATACCTAGGATTATGTCGAAATCACGCATCTCCAAGACATGGAGATCTGCTCTCAGCACTCTATCATTGATTTCTAGCTTCAGGTCATATGCCATCTTGCTAGAAGAAACTTTCTTTCAAGAAAGAATACTGATCTCTAACAATTCACCACTATCTTTGCATAAAACACCAAGCTTGGAACAGAAACTTACAGATATAACACTAAAGCTGGAACATCTGATACTTGAAGAACACCTGACATAGTATCCCCACCTGAATTAGGGTTCTTTTCCTCGCTCTCCATGGCAAACAGTCGGGGCTTCACCTTTCTTTCTTGCTTCTTCTTCTTCTTCAGGCAGTCATAGGACAGGTGGCTCGGGTCCCCACACGTAAAGCAAACCCTCTGCCCCTCTCGACACTCTCCTAGATGGAACGTTTGGCATTTAGGGCAAGTAGCCCTATCATTGATTCCTCTCTGTGGGCCTGGCCTCTGCTGCCACGGCTTGTTTTACGTATGATCTTTCCCTTTTCCTTTGTCCTGCGGCTCCCATTTTCTCTTGCCAAAGGCCTCACACTGTCTTTGATCCTTCAGGTCCAACTGGAGCCCATAAGAGATGGCTTGGGCTCTCTCAATTACTTTGTCATAGGTCCTCAACCTTTGGCCTAACAGAATTCCCTCAATTTCAGGGCGCAAACCACGCTCAAAATATCGAGCCTTCTTTTCATCCGTATCCACGATGTACGGAGCATAGCGGGAGAGATGGTTGAACCGCCTTTCATATTCAATCACAGTCATTCCTCCTTGCCTTAGATTGAGGAATTCGGTCTATATCTTAGTCTTGAAAGACTCGGGGAAGTATCGAGTGAGGATCAAGTCTTTCAAGTCGGTCTACACCACAACAGATACATTTCATTCATCTTTATTGTCCAACTTCGGACCATTCTTTTCTTCTTTATCATGCTATCACGATTATTCAACTCCTTAACTTCTTTAACTTCTTTCCCGACACACTCTATATACACCCCCATTTCAAATTACTCATACTTGAAAATCTTTAAAAGTACATACCTTAGGATCAGAGTCAAGCCAAGTAGCTGTCGTGAACAACCATCCACAATTCTCACAAATAAATCACACATACAAAACAAGTCTACAGGAGCGTAGACCTGCTCTGATACCAATTTGTAACGCCCCAAACCACTCCGTTAGGCCACCTCACTTAATATACAATTTACTTACTTATTTTTGTGTGCTTATTTTAATATGAGCAGAAGCTAAGGTCAAAAGCATGATATTAGCATAATAGGGTAAGACATCATAATTCTCAATATGAATTTTTCGCAATTAAAGCATGCAACCTATCTTATCTATTATGCCACACAACATGGTTTTAAGTAGAAGCATCGCGGAAGCCCATCCACAAAATCATGCAATCACCTAACCTATCGGGCTCGTAGGTCTTACTCAACCCGCTCATCTAACACCCTAAATTAACATACACAGCATAGGGGTTCATTGACATATAATTTACATCATAGGCTCCTAGGTAAAAGGACCCGCCTTTAAATAAAATACATAATATGTTAAGTTGCCATAGCATACCTACAAAAGATCGGGCTATTCCGATCCCCAATAATCATTGATCATAAAGCAAAAAGAATAATCAATGTAATAATAATAATACGAGTATTTTCAAAAGAAGAGCATGCAAAAAGATAAACACAAGCTTGTGGGGTTCTCTTGTGTTCACAACGCTCCTACCCAGGCCTCGACTCCTCAACCTGAAATTCATTAAATGAATGGGGTGAGTATTTAACAACATACTTAGTGGGGAACGCTGTAAAGAGTTATAGCCAATAGCACAAGTGAATGCCCCCGTTAATGAACGTCTTTATCCCTGTAGGGATGCCCGCAGGCTTATTATCCCCCAGAAAGGACATTAACGAGTCCATTATCGATCCTAAAGGATCACTTTATCTACCTCGAAGAATCTCTTTGTTGACCCCGAAGGATCTCTGTTATCACTGGTTCGAAGACCCTTCATATCTATACATTCAAAGCACAACAATAACTATAACCTTACACGTGTTTACAGTTTAGAGTTACCCCACCTTATGAGACGCTTTAAAATCTTTCAACCTTAAAATACTCCTTCGCCGTGCACAAGTTGTCCTCCTCGAGCACCAATACGCCACCTAGCACCTTTAAATTTCTTTTCTCATTTTAGACGTCGAGTTATATAATTAAATCATAATTTACACCAAACTCATGCTATACTTTGCTTTACGGTCTGCAAACATGTCCACATACACAACCAGTGATATACAAGCTCATACTATGAGTTTGGACTCGAAATACATATTAAAACTCTTTGAAACATTTAATCGAGCACGTTATGTGCACTCATTTAAACCACAAGATCAAGACTCAATTTAAATCATTTAAACCCAATATTTCAAATACAAACACCTTCATCCTAGGTCTCTAACATATATGAAAATCAACTCCATAAAGGCATCACAACACCTCCAACCAAACATCAACAAAATAAGGGTAAATTAGGGCAAAAATCTCAACTCTAGCAAAAATGAACCATAGGAATTCAATAAAACTTGACATATAGCTTCAAGGAGGTAAATAAACCATATGTTCAAGATATCAAGGCAAGGGGATCAATAAAATCGAAAACCCTAATTTTTTTTTGGGTATGAACCCTAGATTTAAATTAACATGAAAATCGTGCTTAATCACCAAGAAGAAGAGGTATGAAGTTACCTTAGTTGATAGATAATAATGGTAGAATACACTCCAAAAGTTGAAGAATTTGTAGAGAGAAATGGAGGAAAAATCGCCCAACAAGAGAGGAGAAATGAAGATGAAATGAATAAGTGTGGTATTTATAGGTAGAAATCCGGATAGAAAAGTCGTCCAGCCCACGCGACCGCGCGCCTCCCCGTGACCGTGCATGTGATACGATCCTGGATGGGGTGCCTATGATCGAGTTCGAGCGTTCAGGAAGGCTGGCGCGAGTGGCAGCGCGAGACCTAGCGCGAGTGAACCAGTCGCGCCAGAGACGTGTTTGGCTTTGGGCTGAGCGCAAGTCACAGTGCAAGTGGTGGCGCGGGTGAGCAGGTCGTGCCCTCGACGTGTTCTGCACTGAGTCTAGCGCGAGCTACAGCGCGACCAGGGGCGCGAGTGGGCCTGAGTCGCGCCTATTTGGACTGTTGCGGATTTATCCGATTTCTATTTATTTATTTCCTTTTTAGATTAGGTTTTGACTTTTAGGGTTGTTTTATTTTGCCCACCTATATAAGGGCTTGCATTATATTTCATTAGACAGTTTTGAGATATTAAATTTGAGAATTCTCTCTGGAGATTTTTATTGAACCGTGTGTCGTGTTCATTCGACTTATCAAACAGTAGATCACAACTGTTTGTGGCGTCCTCGATTTTCATCCAAGGTTCTTATTTCCAATCATAGCTGGGTTATAGGTTTCATATACCTATAGTTCATCCGTGTTGAGAAGTTCGGGTCTAGGGTTCCGTCTCTGGCAATCTGATACAAGTCCTGGGGTTGGAGAATCGTATCAAGTGGTATCAAAGCTTCTGCTTTGTATCAGGTTCCATCTATCCGTAATTTTAATTCTTTTATTAGATTTGATTTTGTCCTATAATTTCTCGCCTTTAACAAAAAAAAAGAACAGAAAAATCAGCGACGCTGATTTAAAAAAAAAAAAAAATTCAGCGATGCTGAGTAAAAAGGCAGGAAAATTTTCTGCAGTTTTGTTACGATTTATTTGGTTGTTTGGGTTCTTGAGGGCTTCTATATCATCCGTAGAAAAGTCGAAAATTTTTCGTGAAATTTTAAAAATTTTCGAATTTTCGATAGTAAATTTTGGGCAATTTTGTGGTGTTGATAAACATTGTTTGGGAAGCTATATTTTGGTGTTTGGAGTAGATTGAGCATTGTTGGTGGAAGAGGTTAAAAAAAAAGATGAAAAAAAAGAGAAAATGTCCAAAACTGCAGGAACTGGAAGTGATGTAGACAAGGAAATTGATCCTAAAAACATGATGGAGGCCATACAGCAACAACTGGAAAAGCTATTTAAGACCGAGATGGCTGCATTGACAAAAAGGCTTGACAACATAGAAGCTTCAATACAAGAGCAGACTGACCGTGGTGATAAAGGAGGAGGAGCTCGAGGAGCTCGAGTGGAGGCTAGACGTTATCAGCATGTAGAGAGGGAGAGAAAGAAGTACTATGAAACCGAATCTAAAGACTATGATGAAGACGATCGATACTTGGCTAGTGGGGGATGGAGAAATAGAAGAAAGCAGAATCGGGCGGGTGATCATCTTGGCAATATCAAGATGAACATTCCTTCTTTTCAGGGGGAGAATGATCCAACCTTATACTTGGAGTGGGAGCAGAGAGTCGAGATGATATTCGACTGTCATGAATATTCCGAGTTGAAGAAGGTCCAGTTAGCAGCTGTTGAGTTCTCTAATTATGCTATCGTGTGGTGGGATCAGTTGAGAGCCACTAGGCGGCGTAATGGAGAGCGGCCAATAGAGTATTGGGAAGACATGAAGGCAATTATGAGGTGACGTTTTGTGCCTAGCTATTATTATCGGGAGCTGTACAACAAGTTGCAAAGCTTAAGGCAAGGTGCAAGCAGCGTTGATGAGTATTTTAAAGAGATGGAGATATCAATGATCCGAGCAAATGTGGAGGAAGATAAGGAGGCCACAATGGCTCACTTTCTAGCCGGTCTACATAGAGAGATCCGAGAAGTAGTAGAATTGCAACACTATGTGGAGTTGGAGGATATGGTACACATGGCCATCAAGGTAGAAGACCAAATCAAGAGAAGGGGCAGTTATAGCCGTTCAAATTCCTCAACCTGGAAATCAAATCCTAACACTGGTACTTCATCCTGGAAGTCGAACCAAGGGAGTAAGGAAGATTGAAGGCTACCGACTAAGCCAAATGTTAAAGCACCCACCAATGAATCTAGTTCCAGAAATCGGGATATCAGGTGCTTCAAATGTCAAGGAAGAGGACACATAGCCAATCAGTGTCCGAATCAAAGAGTGATATTGCTGCGGGATAATGGAGAAATTATAACTGATGAGGAAGAAGTTGACCCTGAGATGCCGGCGTTGGAGGAAGAAAGTGGCGAAGACTATGTGGCACCACCAGCACTCACATTGGTCACAAGAAAGTCACTAAGTCTGCACACCAAATGTGTGAAGGAAGAGCAGTGGGAGAATCTGTTTCATACTAGATGCCACATCCATGATAAGGTATGTAGTGTGATAATAGATGGCGGAAGTTATACTAATGTGGCTAGTGTGGTTTTGGTGATGAAGTTAGGTCTACTTGTCCTAAAGCATCCGAAGCCATATAAGTTACAGTGGTTGAATGGCAGTGGGGAAACCAAGGTCAACAAGCAAGTGAGGGTACCGTTCCGGATTGGAAAATACGAAGATGAGGTATTGTGTGATGTGGTACCAATGCAGGCGGGTCATTTATTGTTGGGACGTCCGTGGCAGTATGATAGACGTGTGGAGCATGAGGGTTTCTCAAACAAATATTCCTTTGTGTACAAGCAGCAGACAGTGACACTTGTTCCTTTGACACCATCTCAAGTATTTGAGGATCAAGTAGCACTGCAAAAAGAGGCGGACCAAATGAAGACAAAAGGGGAACAATCGAAGGGAGAAAGGAGTGGGTGAGATTTCATACACCATTCATGTTTTGCCCGACCAAGCCAATTCCAAGGGAATCAAGAGACCGAGATGCATACTACTCTTACACATCCTATTTTCTGTAATATTGTGTCTTTACAGGTTGAAAAGGGAGTTTTCCTTGAGTTGTCACTAAAGAAATTGTTGGAACTTTCAAAACAATCAAGGATACCGATGGTGGATGTATGGTCGAGAAAGGTGAAGTAGCGAGCTCGTGTTGATGAAGATTCGGATTTGAGGACAAATCCTTTTCAAGAGAAGGGGAATGATACGATCCTGGACAGGGTGCCGATGATCGAGTTCGAGCGTTCGGAAAGGCTGGCGCGAGTGGCAGCGCGAGACCTGGCGCGAGTGAACCAGTCGCGCCAGAGACGTGTTTGGCTTTGGGCTGAGCGCGAGTCACAGCGCGAGTGGTGGCGCTGGCGAGCAGGTCGCGCCCTCGACGTGTTTTGCATTGAGTCTGGCGCGAGCTACAGCGCGACCAGGGGCGCGAATGGGCCCGAGTCGTGCCTATTTGGACTGTTGCGGATTTATCCGATTTCTAGTTATTTATTTCCTTTTAGATTAGGTTTTGACTTTTAGGGTTGTTTTATTTTGCCCACCTATATAAGGGCATGCATTCTATTTCATTAGACAGTTTTGAGATATTAAATTTGACAATTCTCTCTGGAGATTTTTATTGATCCATATGTCGTGTTCATTCGACTTATCAAACAGTAGATCACAACTGTTTGTGGCATCTTCGATTTTCATCCAAGGTTCTTATTTCCAATCATAGCTGGGTTATAGGTTTCATATACCTATAGTTCGTCTGTGTTGAGAAGTTCGGGTCGAGGGTTCCGTCTCTGGCAATCTGATACAAGTCCTGGGGTTGGAGAATCGCATCAGCATGAGGGCTCTCAGCCAATGCTCCCCGCGCCCGCGCAGCCCCGTGCCGGTGCGCGCGTCTCGCTCACCCCGTAGGCGCGCAACACCCCATGGTCGTGCGACCTCCCCGCGGGAGTGCACCACCCCGTGGGCGAGCGGCGTGCCCACATCAAGAACCCCAGACTCGCTGACCGGGCAGCGAGACCCCCGATCAACTCAGCATTAGGGTGTTCAAGGTATGGAGAAACAAAATTAAATATAAACACACTCATTCATTATTATATAACTCGACAAATTTTAATGTTAAATTTCAAATTCTATTATGCACTCAGCATGGTATAACCGTGCTATGACGTATCAGGTCGAGTGAGACAATCTGCAATAAAATAACGGCATAATACATACATACACACATGATTAATATTCAACAATATTAATTCAACCTCATTTTCCAAAATTATAATTTATAATTTAGCAAAAAGAGTCGGTGTATCACACACATGCATGTTTATCATGTCATGCACAAAACCATGCAAAATGAATCTAATAAAGCAGAAAACATAGATCCGAATTACATACATTTGTCAGACAGTCTGTGGATTCTTAAAGATCTAATCTTGCTGTTGAATGAACAAAACAGGCGCCCCTTTTTCCTATGGAAAAATCAGCCACTACACAATTCTACTCAAAGATCTTCTGTTGTATTCCCATACTATATCTAGATTCAGAGTGGGCTGAAATCTACTAGATAGGTTTGTGAAATATGTGGATAACTTTAAGAGATAAAGAGGGGCTGATTTCTTGTGTTATAATTTTTGAACCCACCTCCTCTATTTATATGGGAGGTGGCCGAAAATTCAACTCCCAACCCTACTAGGTTTGGGCTTCTATCTCAAGTTCAAAATCAAGTCCACTATCAGTCAATTGGGCTACAACAGGGATCTAGAAGAATATTAAATTGGCCCACTAATTTATTTAATATCCAATATCCAATAAACGTAGGATATAATTAAATAAATTAAGTTTTAGTTTTATTCCACTAAAGAAGTAAAACTGACCTACCAATTTAATACATATTTACGAATATGCTTTCTCCTTTAGTCCATCCATTCTCCATGTTTAAGATATAATATTCATTAATTAATTATGTCAGCCTCTGACAACTATAATTAATTAACATCTAAAACCTTGAGTAGTACCACACAAGCTTTACCATGTAATGAATAAATTCCACCTGTAGGGTTTCAATATGAACTTGTGTTTCCTCAAGAGAACATCATCAACCTGGTGTACCAGGACACGGTGCTCATGCATACTGCTCGAGACATCATGTATACATTGTTATTACCCAAGATATCGAGTTTGATCCACGAAAAGATCTCACCTATTGATAAATTAAAGTAATAAATAACATACATATATGTTCACCAATATGACATGAGTTCAAAACCCAAACTCTGTGGATCTTTATTCTCTCACTAACTGGGTCAGAGACAGAGAATAGTATCTTATCGTGATCCTCCTCAATACACTAACAAGTGTATTAAAATGATCAGTTAGTCAAGATAAACTAACTTATCAGATTATTCTAAGGTGTACCGATGGTGTGTTCAGGACCATCTAAACCGTGAGCTCTTTAATACAATATAAGGTTCTAATGATACGATCTTACCATGTGAGTCCCCGCACCATATCATCTACAATGTAAGTATATGGAACATTGCATAAAACAATTATAGAACATAATCTAAATGCAAACAGTGACTGCAATAACTTTCATTTCATATCATCATATCATCAGAAAAGTATACAAAGACAAGTCTTCCAGACTAGTGGTTCTACAAGTTCCTAGACTTGATTGCAATCCATAGATCCAATTTCAAATTCCATTGTAGTTTTCCAAGAATCCGCATCTTTATCCCGAATCACCTCGTCATAGGTCCTGGGATCTAATTCATTGAGACCCTCTGGGAAATCTGAAGCCTTCTCCTAGACTAATGAATCTATCAGGTTGGTGTACAACTCTCCCATTGTGATGAGGCAGTTCCTGTACTTCTGTGACATGTTGTGCAGTGTTTGGTGGTTCCTCTTCTTGTACAACCGGTGTCAGATTCGATCATCTCCTTAACTCCTGAAGGATGATTTGACTCCTTGGTTTGTGGTTTATGACATAGTCTTTCTCTAAGAATCGAGCATTGGTGCTGAAAATGATCTTCTGATCCTTAGGACTATAAAATAAACCACCTTTCGTTTCTCTAGGATATCCAACTGATATGATCCTAAAAAGCCTTGAAGAATTAAATCTGGAGCTATCATTCAAAGGTCCGAAGATTGTTAGAATGAGGGCCATCAAAGATTGGAAATCAAGATTTGAAGAACAATACATGATGATCAAAATCACAACCATGGGATATCATACTTGAAGAGTTGAAGAATGAAGGCATGAAGACAGTCGGTATGGGCATACTGACCAGATTGCATGAAGACAGTCGGTATGAGCATACTGACTAGGTTGACGTTGAAGATAACGTGTGGATTCATCCAATAATAGTCCAACACGTTAATTATGAGGCCCAAGTCCAAGATAGGCGAGTTGTTCAAGCCCAAAGTTAGTTAGGATTTATCCTTATCTAGTTAGATTTAGATAGATTTTTCTTATCTTATTTTTGGTAACTTTTGATTTTATCCTAGTTTGACTAGAACACCTTTAGATTTTCGATTTCTCCTAGATTTAGGGTTTAATTTTCGTTCATAATCCCTACCCTATATAAAGGGATCAGTTGTGAACTTTATTTTTCAGACGTTGCATGAAATAAAGAGTTAATTTCTCAATTGTCTCACCGATCCTTTGGTTGATCAAACACAATTCTATTGATCTAGCAATTCAATAGTCTTATTCAAGTTCTTCAGGGTACAACGAGTACTTGGGAGAATTGCTATCCGGAGAAGTTAGACGTGCGCGTTTGGATTTACAACACGGGTTCGCCGACCCTAGCCGATCCTTCTACCAAACTTCACCACCGCCAAAGCCATCTTCAACGACATCCATCCTTCATCAATTCGTCTATATCACCATCATCCATCAAGTTCATCGAGTTCCCAAGCTGATTCCACCAATTTCAAGCATACGTGCTATTCGCGCTGAGTTAAGCACCTATATTGTAAGTTTCCTATTTTCTTATCATAACCTATCTACACCAGCCTTTCTTCACCCCCTATCATCATACTATATGACCATACCCTTTTTCTTTCATATTCAAGTCTTAAATATCAAGTTTAGTCGTTAGTTTAGTTTATTCATAGTGTCGGATTGAATCCTTCATTCGTCTGACGTGTTTCGATCTAAAAGTCTTCCGCTTGCATATTCCTTGTGTCTTGGATTCATTGTCCGGGTCACATCACCAACGAACAGCCTTACATCAGTACGAGGTGCTAGCTTATCAGCTTTCTTGTCCAAGACGTGTGCTGGGCTACCCCAAATCCGAATATGGTTCAAACTGGGCTTTTCTCCAGTCCATAGTTCTGTGAGTGTAGCAGGAACTGATTTTGATGGAACCAAGTCAAGAATATAGGCTGCCGTTTCCAAGGCTTATCCCCAGAACGAAATGGGGAACTCAGAATAACTCATCATCGATCTAACCATCTCTAACAGTGTACGATTCATTCTTTCCGCCACGCCATTCTGCTGTGGCGTTCCATGCACAGTCAGCTGGGATGTAATCTCATTCTCTGCCATGTAATCCCTAAATTCACTTGAAAGATACTCACCACCATGATCAGAATGTAGTGACTTGATACTTCTGCCTGTTCCTTCTGTTGGTTTTGTATACTGGAAGACTTGTCTTTGTATATTTTTCTGATGATATGATGATATGAAATGAAAGTTATTGCAGTCACTGTTTGCATTTAGATTATGTTCTATAATTGTTTTATGCAATGTTCCATATACTTACATTGTAGATGATATGGTGTGGGGAGTCACACCGTAAGATCATATCATTAGAACCTTGTAATGTATTAAAGAGCTCATGGCTTAGATGGTCCTAAACACACCATCGGTACACCGTAGAATAATCTGATAAGTTAGTTTATCTTGACTAACTGATTATTCTAGTACACTCGTTAGTGTATTGAGGAGGATCACGATAGGATACTATTCTCTATCTCTGACCCAGTTACTGAGAGAATAAAGATCCACAGAGTTCGGATTCTGAACTCATGTGATATTGGCGAGCATATGTGTGTGTTGTTTATTACTTTGATTTATCAATGGGTGAGATCTTTTCGTAGATCGAATTCGATATCTTGGGTAATAACAATGTATACATGATGTCTCGAGCAGTATGCATGAGCACTGTGTCCTGGTGCGCCAGGTTGATGATGTTCTCTTGAGGAAGCACAAGTTCATGTTGAAACCCTGCAGGTGGAATTTATTCCGTACATGAATAAATCTTGTGTGGTACTACTTAAGGTTTTAGATGTTGATTAATTATAGCTGTCAGAGGCTTACATAATTAATTAATGAACATTATATCTTAAACACGGGGAATGGCAGGACTAAAGGAGAAAGCATATTCGTAAATATGTATTAAATTAGTAGGTCAGTTTTACTTCTTTAGTGGAATAAAACTAAAACTTAATTTATTTAATTATATTCTAGGTTTATTGGATATTGGATATTAAATAAATTAGTGGGCCAATTTAATATTCTTCTAGATCCATGTTGTAGCCCAATTGACTGAAAGTGGACTGGATATTGAACTTGAGATAGAGGCCCAGTCCAATAGGGCTGGAACATGAAATTTCGCCCCTCCCTATATATAAGGGGAGGGGGAGGAATGAAATTTAGTGATATTATTCATAGGAAATCAGTCCCTCTTAGTCTCTCAAAGTTATCCACAGATTTCACAATTCTATCTAGTAGATTTCAGCCCACTCTGAATCTAGATACAGTCCGGGAATACAACAGAAGATCTTGGAGTGGAATACAGTGGTGGTTGAAATTTTGAGTGCTAGGTGGCGCCAACTACAGTTCATTCAACAGCAAGATTAGATCTTTAATCTTGTCCACAGACCGTCTATCGATTTGTAAGTAGATTCGTTTCTATGTCTTCCGCTTTATTAGATTCGAATCTACTTTGCATGCTTTTTGGTTAGACTGTCATAAACATGCATGTTACATAAAATTATGATTTGCATGAACTCGGATTAATGAACAACCAAATTGATCATGCGGTGGTTTAATTTGAAAAAACCCCAACACCTTCCTCTACTTCTGCCTTAAATTCTTTGAATTTCTCAAAGCATTCAGACTTGCGACGCAACAGTTAGATATAACCGTATCTAGAGTAATCGAAAACCTCACAAAAAATCATATACTTTTCCACCGACACTTTAAAAACGTCTTTTATAAGCCATGATAATGTGGACGTTTATAAAATTCATTTTTAAATAGGTTAATTTGCCTCCAATTGAGTTTCCTTACAACAAGCAAATTAATAGTCGGATAATAAACACGGTCATGTAATCGTCTAACTGATAAGCCACGATCGTGTGGACGTTTATCAATAAATTACATCTAAGTGTGCACACCATTATCTTCGCACCAAGATCACTATTCGAATTTAACCGCTCCAGATGGATGAGTCAGTTAGTTCTAATAGTGTTCTACAGCTACCCATTTAGGAGATTTAATTTCTAGAGAAATCTGTGATATGACACATTCTACATGGAGGAAGACCGATGTCAACGCGCATGCCCATCACTTCTCAATTTAATCTTTTTTTTAATGGAGACCGTATGAGATTTCTACATAGTTCGGTATAAATAACTAAGTGCACTTAGTTATTTATGTTTGAGGTTTCATTTTATCTCATTATCGAACATGCAATACTCACATAAAATGATAAACAACCATTGCATGCTTCAACATAATAAGCAACAGTAATATTCCAACTATCATGGCTTATATCTCATGTTGATTGATGAGGTAAAATAGGAAAGTCTGCTCTAGAATAGGGCTTGGACGCCGCCCCCTTCACCGCGCCTCGCCGAAAACCTTAACTCTATTTTAGGGTTTCGGGACGTGAACCGGTGAACCTTCCTTCTTGGTGCTGAACCATTTTCCTTCATTGAGTTGATCTCGATCTTTATTCAATACAGACTATCTATTCCAAAAGGAAAAATCTAATATTGCTAGAATAAAAATTACAACTCAAAAACTCGGTCTAACAGCTTTATATCTATTACATTAAAATAACGTAAAATAAATCCTAGACCTAATCCATGGATTAAAATCACGCAGCCAAACCGACATACGACCAACATTCATTCAGCATAAACATACATCACATAAAATAAAGGAGTCATGATAGTTGGTAAACCTGCAAACAAACATAGTCTACAAATCCAACAATCATCTATTATATGATCCACATAAAATAACATATGATATCTATGCATGAATATTAAATATCGAATTTTACAATTAAATAAATTAATTAATTCGATATTATCCACAAGATAAAAATTGGAAATTAAAATAATTATCCATCAATTTATAACTTGTATTTTTCCACCAAATTATTTAAAATTATCCACCAAATTTATTTAATATATTCAAACCACCCTAATTAAATAATAATTGGATATCTTGATATAAATCAAAAATCTAATCCAAATATTATCCATAAGAATCTAAATCTTTCAAGGATAAGGCTTGGAGATTTGATCCACTCCAAAATCTTCCAAATCCTATCCAAAATCAAATTCTTATCACAATTGGATTTTGATAATTATTTGTATATATCCAAAAACCACCTTATCCAATATTTAATCCCATAGATTTCGAAATTATCCAAATAATAAATTGGAAATTTGATCCATTTCAAATTCTTCCAAATTTAAAATTCTATTTTCAAATCTATCTAGATTAATATTAGGTAAATCAAGATATACATCAAATAACAACAAATTTAAATCCAATATACATAAATTTCGATCCACATCATTAAATAAATTTGGAAATTTAATTTTCATTAAAATTTCCTCCAAATTTAATTTAATAAAACCGAAAATTACATAAAATAACATATTTGGAAATTTTGACATTAATCAAAAAACTATTCCAAATAAATAACCTAAGTTTCGAAAATACCTAGAATAATAAATCTGGAAATTTTGATCCACTTCAAAAATTACCAAATTTAAAATTCTATTTTCAAACTTATCTAGATTAGAATTTTGTAACTTTTGATATACATCAAAAATCACCAAATCCAATTCTAATCACCAATTTAATATTCTATTTTCAAATCTATCTAAATTAAAATTAGGTAAATTAAGATATACATCAAATAATATCAAATTTTAACCCAACACACGAAATTTTCGACCCACCTTAATGATTAAATCTAGAAATTTGATTTTTATCAAAATCTTCTCCAATTTAATATATTAAAATAAAAAATTACACTATATTTCACATTTGGAAATTTTGACATTAATCAAAAAACAATTCCAAATTATATAGTATAGGTTTCGAAAATTACAAGAATAATAAATATGGAAATTTTGATCCATTTCGAAAATAACCAAATTTATAATTCTAATTTCAAACCTATCTAGATTAGAATTTTGTAACTTTTGATATACATAAAAAATCACCAAATCTCATTCTAATCTCTCCGAATTTTTGAACCACACTAAAATAAATCTGAAAATTTTGATGTTGATCAAAAACCATCCAAATTTAAATTCCATAGTGCCGAAAATTCAATGTACAAAATTAGGGAATTTTTACACATCAAAATTTGAAATTTTGACCTCCAAATTTTCGACCCCCACCTAGATTAAATTTGGAAATTTGATAATCATCAAATATCAATCCAAATAGAAATCTAATGATGGCCGAAAATTTCCACAATCCAAAACTAGAATTTTCAAAGTACATCAAAAATTCATCTAAGTTTTGAATACCATAAAATCGAAATAAATAGTCAATTAAATCTGAAAATTTAAACACCATAAATTCATCATCAAATTTAATCATGTGGTTCGAATTTTATGCTTGGATTAATCATAGAACAGTGCCAAAACCCTCTCTGATACCAGTTGTGTAACGCCCCAAACTACTCTGTTTGGCCACGTCACTTAACATACAATTTGCTTACTTATAATTGCATTTCTTATATTTAATCGAGTGGAAGCTAAGGTCAATTGGCATGATAAGACACAACATCATAATTCTCCATGTAAATTTTTCACAATTATAACATACAATCTATCGGATCTACATTGTCACACAACATATTATCAAACGGAAGCATTGCATAAGCCCATCCACATCAACCATGCAATCGCCTAACCTATCGGGCTCATAGGTTTACACAACCCACCCGTCTAGCACCCTAAATTAACAAACATAATATATGGTTCAACCACATACTTCACAGATAGAAGGTTCCAAGGTCTAACGACCTGCTTTTAAATTGTTTGCATAAGATCAAGTTATATACATCATGGCTTACAAAAGATCGGGCTATTCCCATCCCTAATAAACATCGATCATAAAGCAAAAAGAATGATCAATGTACTAATAATATGAGTATTTTCAAAAAGAGCATGCAAAGATAAACACAAGCTTGTGGGGTTCTCTTGTGTTCACAACGCTCCTACCCAGGCCTCGACTCCTCAACTTGAAATTCATTGAATAAATGGGGTGAGTATTTAACAA
The DNA here is from genome assembly GCA_026008535.1 of Perilla frutescens. Lineage (NCBI taxonomy): Eukaryota > Viridiplantae > Streptophyta > Magnoliopsida > Lamiales > Lamiaceae > Perilla > Perilla frutescens. The sequence goes on from BRKX01000012.1 coordinate 42,043,670, forward strand.
CATACTCAGTGGGGAACACTGTAAACAGTTATAGCCAATTGCACAAGTGAAAATATAACATATGGATACTTCTTTACTTTTGTGGAGACTAGCCTCAACCCCGTAGGGCCCAACATGATGATGCCCCCGTTAATGAACGTCTTTATCCCTGTAGGGATGCCCGCAGGCTTATTATCCCCCAGGGAGGACATTAATGAGTCTATTATCGACCCTGAAGGATCTCTTTGTCGACCCTGAAGGATCTCTGTTGTCGACCCCAAAGGATCTCTATTCTGCTCCGAAGGGTCTCATTCAAACTTATATAATCAAAGCACAACAATAACTATAACCTTACACGTGTTCATAGTTTAGAGTTACCCCACCTTAAGAGACTCTTTAGAATCCTTTCAACCTTTAAATACTCTTTTGCCGTGCTCAAGTTGTCCTCCTCGAGCCCCAATACGTCGTCTAGCACCTTTAAATCCCTTTTTCATTTTAGATGTTGACTCATATAATTAAATCATAATTTAGACCAAACTCATGCTATACTTTGCTTTAAAGTTTTCAAACATATCCACGTACACATCCATGGATATACAAGCTCATACTATGATTTTGGACTCAAAATACACATTAAAACCTTTTGAGACATTTAATCGAACACATTACGTGCACCCATTTAAACCACATGCTCATGACTCAATTTAAATCCTTTAAATCTAATATTTCAAATACAAACACCTTCATCCTAGGGCTCTAACATACATGAAAATCAACCCCAAACAACCATTAGAACACCTCCAAACCACATCAACAGAATAAGGGAAAATTACGGCAAAAATTCCAACTCTAGCAACAATGAACCATAGGAATTTGACATAACTTCACACATAGCTTCAAGGAGGTACATAAACCATATGTTCAAGATATCTAGACAAGAGGATTAATAAAATCGAAAACCCTAATTTTTGGGTATGAACCCTAGATTCAAATTACCAAGAATGGAGCTTAATCATCAAGAGGGAAGTGGTATTAGATTACCTTAGATGATGGATGATGATGGTAGAATCCCCTTCCAAAAGTTGAAGGATTTCTTGAGAGAGAGATGGAGGAAATCGCCCAAAGGAGAGAAGAAATGAAGGTGAAATGAATAAGTGTGGTATTTATAGGTTGGAAAATCGGGAAAGATAATCCCCAGCCCACGCGACCGCGCGGCTGCGCATGAGGGCTCTCGGCCCATGCTTCCCGCGCCCGCGTAGCCCCGCGCCGGCGCGCGCTTCGCCAGCCCCGCGGGCGCGCGGCCTCCCCGTAAGCGCGCACCACTCTGCGGGCACGCGGCGTGCTCAAATCGACCCCCTTATCTATCTCGACTCCCAGACATTTCCAACCCCCGATCAACTCAGCGTTAGGGTGTTCAAGGTATGACAAAACAAAATTAAATATAATCACCCCCATTCATTATCATATAACTCGACAAATTTAATATTAAATGTTAACATGTATTATACACTGAGTATAATACCACAGTGCTATGACGTATCAGCTCGAGTGAGACAACCTGCACAAAACAATGATATAAAATATGAATATACCATCATAATTAATATTCAAAAAATATTAATTCAACTTCATTTTCGAAGATTATAATTTATAATTTAGCAAAAAGGGTTGGGTTATCACAAGTTGTTGGGGTTTTTTTCGAATTAAACCACCGCAGGATCATTTGATTGTTCATGCAAATCATATTTTTATGTCACATGCATGTTTATCACGCCATACACAAAACCATGCAAAATGATTCTAATAAAGCGGAAGACATAGATCTGAATTACTTACAATTGTCAAACGGTTTGTGGACAAGATTAAAGATCTAATCTTGTTGTTGAATGAACAAAACAGGTGCCCCTTTTTCCTCTGGAAAAATCGGCCACTACACAATTCTACTCCAAGATCTTCTGTTGTATTCCCAGACTGTATCTAGACTGTGGATAACTTTAAGGGATAAAGAGGGGCTGATTTCTTGTATTATAATTTTCGAACCAACCTCCTCTATTTATAGGGGAGGTGGCCGAAAATTCAACTCCCAACCCTACTAGGTTTGGGCTTCTATCTCAAGTTCAAAATCAAGTCCACTATCAGTCAATTGAGCTACAACAGGGATCTAGAAGAATATTAAATTGACCCACTAATTTATTTAATATCCAATATCCAATAAACGTATGATATAATTAAATAAATTAAGTTTTACTTTTATTCCACTAAAGAAGTAAAATTGACCTACCAATTTAATACATATTTACGAATATGTTTTCTCCTTTAGTCCATCCATTCCCTGTGTTTAAGATATAATATTCATTAATTAATTAAGTCAGCCTCTGACAGCTATAATTAATTAACATCTAAAACCTTGAGTAGTACCACACAAGCTTTACCATGTAAGGAATAAATTCCACCTGTAAGGTTTCAACATGAAATTGTGTTTCATCAAGAGAACATCATCAACCTGGCGCACCAGGATACGGTGCTCATCCATACTGCTCAAGACATCTTGTATACATTGTTATTACCCAAGATATCGAGTTTGATCTACGAAAAGATCTCACCCATTGATAAATCAAAGTAATAAACAACACACACATATGTTCGCCAATATCACATGAGTTCAGAATCCGAACTTTGTGAATCTTTATTCTCTCACTAACTGGGTCAGAGACAGAGAATAGTATCCTATCATGATCCTCCTCAACACACTAACATGTGTACTAGAATAATCAGTTAGTCAAGAGAAACTAACTTATCAGATTATTCTAAGGTGTACCGATGGTGTGTTCAAAACCATCTAAGCTGTGAGCTCTTTAACACAATAGAAGGTTCTAATGATATGATCTTACCGTCCGACTCCCCACACCATATCATCTACAATGTAAGTATATGGAACATTGCATAAAACAATTATAGAACATATTCTAAATGCAAATAATGACTGCAATAACTTTCATTTCATATCATCATATCATCAGAAAAGTATACAAAGACAAGTCTTCCAGTATATAAAACTAACACAACTACCCCAGCTCAGATGCCAATGCGCAAAGGAGAACACCAGTTGATACCAGTTTTAAGACTGTACTCTTAAAGATCGAGTGAGATCTAAAATCATGTAAAGACGGGCAATAGTACCTTATCTCTTTAGCAAGTAGTTGGGGATCGCAAGTGTGAGCTGTGGAACTACCGGCTGAGGAGGCTGAATTTGTTGGATCGTCGCTTATGGGACAACACCAGCTGAAAAGGACACCGTGACTCGTAAAGTTACCATTCGCCAGGTTCAGCAGTTGTCTTCACTTTGTAACTATAATAAAGGAACTTTAGACTTACTTAGTGGATTTCCCTTCTGCGGAAGGAAGAGAGGACGTAGAAGTTGAGCTTCGAACCTCTATAAATTGTTTGTGTGCTTGGCTTTATATTTTAGTTTAGTTACATGTTTTAACACTACACACTCTAAGCACACACAACACTCCGAGCTAGCAGATCTTCTCAACTGATCTCCACAAAGCATGGACATTATCGTGAGTAAAAACGGGCCCTGAATATCCCGTATCTATGTTCAGTTTTGTAATCAGTCATTTTCTGCAGATCAACTAAATCAGATCTAATCATTTGTGCTAATCTATAAAGCTATGGGAAACCATAAGCTACATATATTTTCAGTTGAGAACTACGATAACTGGAGCAGAAGAATAAGGACGCATCTCTGCTCCACTCACAAGAATATGTAGGAAGTTATCGAGGATGGATTAATCACAATTATGATGGATAATGAAGCACGCATTGCTGATGTCAATCAACCAGCAAGGATCCTAAAGTCAACTCATCTTCTCACGGGTGAAGACAAAAAGTAGAAGAACCTAGAGTTTGTGGCCTAAGCCGCGTTGTTCTAAACTCTAGATGAAGATCGCATGAAGGACATAAAGAATTGCAGAACTGCCAATGAGATATGGGGCTTACTTGTAGATCTGTACAAAGAGTCTGAATCCATCAAAGGAAACAAGCTCCAACTAGCACTAGACAAATACGAGTCCTTCAAGATGCACTCAGATGAAACCATCTCCTACCTTGAAATAATATTTCTTGGCATCATCAATGAGATGAACAACCTGGGAAAACATTTTCTAATAGTGAGATGAACTCTAAGATTTTGGACAACCTCACCGAAGAATGGGATATGAAGGTGATTGCTACAAAAGAGTCAAGAGACTTGAACATTATCATCCCAAGAGAACTCTTTGGTTCTCTTAAGGCTCACAAGTATAGCCTAAACCAAAAAAGAGAAGCATCCACATCAATAGCCCAGGATGCAGCCTTCTACGGCGAAAGAAATCGGTTTAGAGAAACTCAAAGAAAAAATATCTTCCGACCTAGAAGTTCTCAAGCCAGAGAACAACTAAGTGGCTCAACTAATTGCAGAAGAGAATCATCAGAGAAGAAGGAGAGCCTGACTAAAGATATCAATGATCAAATCTAGTTAGTTGCCAAACTGCTAGAAAAGTTCAAGTTTAATAGAGATCAACCATCAGTTATGCTTCAAACTGATGAAGAACCCAGAGGCAAGAGAAATCAACTATCTGCTGAACAACCCAGGATAGCTAACAGAAGCATAGGAGAATGCTTCCATTACCATAAGCAAGGACACTATAGATATGAGTGTTCAGAGCTCCCTAAAGACAAAAAGGCCAAGGAGAGGAGAAGCTTTTTCAAAAGAAAAGCTATGATGGCTAACACAGAGAATGCCGTCCTGGATGACTCAGATTATCCATCAGGAATTGACTCTGACGGCTACAGCTCTAAAAATGAGGCATTGTTCTGCCTATAGCTGACAATGAAGAAGAGGTTAGCACAAGCGACTCCTTAACCTCCTTTTATCACATTCATGAATCTTCTATTGCTAGCAATAAAATAAATGAGCAATTAAGAATGCTAGAAGACTAGTTAGTTGCTATATCAAGCATACATCTACGACTGAGGGAAGAAAATGATGACCTAAGAGATGAGGTCAAAAGACTGAGAAGTGATCATGACAGAACTGAATCACTTGAGGCCCAGTCAATTGAATGTGAGAAGTTGTAGCTCAATTTTCATCAGCTAAGAGCTGAGAATGAGAGGCTATAGCAGGAGATCCAGGAGAGAAAGAATATTTCTCTCAAATTCAGAAAGAGATCTCAAACTCTTAATGAGATTTTAAGCCATCAAAGAGTTGAAACTGGTAGTTCTGAGTTAGGATAAAATAGGTACGTTGTCTTTGAGAAAGGAAAGACAGTTATTCAAACCAGTCAAGAAGGAACCTTCCTGGTTTTGTCAGACTTGCACCAACCCTACCAGTTGAAGAGACCGAAGGTGAGAGAATTGAAGACATCCCTACAGATCTGCCTAAGAGGTTCTGTCAATCCTCCCAACTGAAAAGCTCAGTTTAACCATCAGTTCGGCAGAGGAAGCCATCTTAAAGAAGGCCACGAGCTCAAAATAGGCAGTTCACCTATCAACAAAGGCCACCAGCTCAACAAAGGAATCCAGCCTATCAGCAGAGATTTTCAGTTCAGCCATGACCTTCAGCTCATCAGAGACAGTCAGTTCAATAAAGGTCACCAGACTTTCAAAGGCCCAAACTTTAGAACCGGCTTATGGTGAACAGAACTGACTGACCAACTGAAGTAAGGAGAAATACTCAGTTTGGACCGTAGTCTCATTGAGATAGGGCATTAGTTAGGGAGAGAACTGCTCACCCAACCTGTCCTCAAAGACATCCAGGAAGTCAACCTGGAAGAGAAGTTGACTCAAGGAGAAACGTGCCCACAATACTATATCATGCACGTCAACATTCTCAGATCTCTCTGGAGAAGTTCACTACAACAGATCTCGCAACAGAGTATAGTGAGTACTTGGACTCAAGGGAAGAATCAAGAGTCAACCCTTACTATAACTGGTTTTCCAACTAGCCATACCACAAGAGCGACAAAGCTCATTGTGATAAAAGAAATTGCCCATAAAGAAGAGCTACACAAGCTCAAAATCAGAGAGTTATGATCAAAGTGATCTATCCTACTAACTCTCGACGTAGGTACAAGTCAAATGACTCAGCTCAAAGGAGGAGAGCTAAAAAGAGAGTGAAATTGATCAGACGATCAATGTCTGAAAACTCTCTACCTGCCATTAAGCCAAAAGTTTGGCAAATCTGGATCCCAAAGCATTTGATTAGCAAAGAAAGACCCGATGTCGTGCGGGTTCCTAAAAACTAATCATTTCTCTTGCAGGAAAATGGCATCCTATCGAAGAAAAAGACCAAGGAGGTTTGGTACCTAGATAATGGGTACTTGAAACATATGACGGGAAACAGAGAGGATCTTGAAGGATACAAAGAGAAGAAAGGCCCATTAGGCACATTTAGAGACAACTCCAGAAGCTGAACCATTAGAGAAGGGTTCATGGTCAAAGGAAATGTGGTAGTCAATGGAGTCTCCCACGTGGAAGGATTAATGCGACCTGGACTAATAATCTAGGATGAATCTAGAGACGTAGCGGAAGACTTAGGATACGAAACACGTCAACCAAATGAAGGGTTCCAATCCGACTCGATAAATAATGAAAAGACGAAATCTAGACAACAAAAATACCTAGAACTATGAGACAACTTAAATAACACAAATCCAAGGATTATAGGGCTGTATAGGACGTGTATATGGGCTGGATTAAGGATGGATTTTCGTGTGTGAAGGGTGGTGAAGAATGGCTTGAAGAAGGTAGGATATGATAGAGCACGAATGAACTTACGGTATGAACAATCGGGTAGGACTTGATCTCGAACTTGTGGCTGGAATTGGGACGTGCGTAGGGGCTGTATGGATAACGTCGACAACATGGATGGAAGGTGTAGTTGTGGTGATTCACAACCCGATAGCCTCCTTGAATCTCGAACGTCTCCAAGGTTGACATCTCCAAGTTGTTCCTCGATAGCGAATACCGGTCAATCCCTCAAGTAAATTGAGCAATACCCTTGAATAAGACTTGTAGTTGCTAGCTCCAAGAATGAATATTTTTGTGTGAAAAGTATTCAAAAGACAAATAGATTTGAGACACAAATTGAATGCAATAGCAATTTAATTCAACAATGTCTAAAGTAACAATATGACATGGTTCCCCTATTTATAGGGCTAGGGTGAACGAAAATTATAAGCTTAAAAGGCCTAAAAATTGATCCAAAAGAGATCTCTAACTATACTAGGAAGATACCTAAACTAGAATTCTATTCAAGGTAGGAATTTGCCTTAAATACAATTCTAGTCAAACCTAATTGAATAATGGACAAAAATTAACAAATAATTAATTAAAATCTGATGTAAACTATAGTCTAAATTAATTAAATAAATACTATAGTCTAAATAAAATCAACCCCATAATTAAATAATTAAAGGGCCGAATTCTTCAACAAAACCGCACACACATGCACGACAATTTCATGCACATGCACACGTGCACTTGGATTCTTCATCTTCAACTCTTCAAGTGTAATTCTCCATGGTGTGTTCTTGATCTTCAATGATTAACAAAGTAACCAACTTCGAGCTGCATCTTTTAGCTTGTTCATCTCCAATCTCGAGCTTCCTTCGAATCATCACTTGCAAGTAAGCTTGCAACTTCTTAGCTCTTGATCTTGTGATTGGTCCTCAAAATTGCAACTTCGGATCTTGATCTTCTTTGTTGCTCATGGCTTCATCATTCCCCCCCTGCTGAAAAGAATTCGTCCTCGAATTTAGATCATCATCTTGATCGAACTCATCTGCAGCAAAGGGAGATAAATCATCAACATTAAACGTAGAAGAACATTTATACTCACCAGGTAGATCAATGCGATACGCATTGTCATTGACACGGCTTAAGACGGTGAAAGGACTATCTCCTCTTGGTGATAATTTTCGATTTCCTCAAGTTTGGAAAGCGGCCGGGACTCAGATGAATCCAAACACGATCACCGGGCTGAAATATAACACGTTTGCGACGTGTGTTACGGACGGCGGCGGTTTGAGATCCCTTGTGCTCGATCCTGGCTCGAACTTTCTCATGCATCTCCTTGATAAGATCAGCTCTCTTTAATTCCTTAACACTTGTTAGATGCTCAACAGGTAAAGGAATTAAATCATTAGGTGTTAGTGGATTAAAACCATAAACAACCTCAAACGGAGACATGTTAGTAGAAGAATGAATAACACGATTGTAAGCAAACTCAGCATTAGATAAACACTCTTTCCATGATCTCACATTGTTCTTAATTAAAGACCTAAGAAATGTACCTAAAGTACGATTCACAGCCTCAGTTTGACCATCGGTTTGTGGATGACATGCAGTAGAAAACAACAGCTTAGTCCCTAATTTTCCCCATAAAACTCGCCAAAAATGTCCCAAAAATTTAGAATCCCTATCACTAACAATAGTACGAGGAATCCCATGCAATCTAACAACATGAATGAAGAACAAATTGGCAATATGAACAGCATCATCAGTTTTCCTACATGCAATGAAATGCGCCATCTTGGAAAACCTATCAACTACAACAAACACAGAATCTTTACCCGATCTAGACCTAGATAATCCCAAAATAAAATCCATAGATAAATCAATCTAAGGACTAGATGGAGCAGGAAAAGGTGTGTATAAACCAAACGGATGTGAAGTAGACTTAGACTTATGATAAGTAACACATCTACTACACATGCGTTCAACATCACGTTTCATATGCGGCCAAAAGAAATGCTCATGAAACAAGGATAATGTCTTATGCACACCAAAATGTCCCATTAATCCTCCGGCATGTGACTCTAAAACAAGTAGCTCACGCATAGAACAAGTAGGAATGCACAACTTAGACTCTCTAAACAAGAATCCATCATGCACATAGAAACCATCAAATGACCTAGATGAAGTCGAACACTTAGCATAGATAGGGCTGAAAAATCCATCCACTTAATACATAGACTTAATGGACTCAAAACCAAGCATCTTAGCATGCATTAGGTTAAGCAATGTGTACCTTCGAGAGAGGACGTCGGTGACGACATTATCTTCTCCTTTCTTGTACTTGATGACGTATGGAAATGACTCGATGAACTCGACCCATCTCGCATGACGCTTGTTCAAGTTTCTTTGACCCTTCAAGTGCTTCAAGCTCTCATGATCGGTCTGAATGACGAACTCCTTGGGCCATAAATAGTGCTGCCATGTATCCAATGCACGCTTCAAAACGTATAGCTCCTTATCGTACGTCGAATACCGCAAACTGGCGCTGTTGAGTTTCTCACTGAAGTAAGCCATGGGACGTTTTTCCTGCATCAAAACAGCACCAATACCTATCCCGGAGGCATCACACTCGATATCAAAAGTTTTAGAAAAATCCGGTAAACATAAAACAGGAGCAGAGCACAATAAAGACTTCAAAGTATTAAAAGCATGCTCTTGTTGTTTACCCCATTCAAATTTGCGATCCTTCTTACTTAGCTCAGTAAGAGGCGCGGCAATGCTAGAGAAATCGCGCACAAAGCGACGATAAAATCCGGCAAGGCCGTGAAAGGACCATACTTCAGACGCGGTTTTGGGTGTTGGCAATTCCTCAATTGCCTTGATTTTGGAACGGTCAACCTCAATACCTCTACAACTCACAACAAAGCCTAAGAATACTACTTCATTCAAGCAAAAAGAACACTTAGACATGTTGCCATACAATCGAGCATCTCTCAAAAGTAAAAATACGCGCCTAAGGTGATCTAGGTGCGCCTGTGCACTGTGACTGTATATCAGGATATCATCAAAGTACACAACAACATATTTCCCAATAACATCACGTAAGACATGGTTCATCAATCTCATAAATGTGCTCGGTGCATTAGTGAGACCAAAAGGCATAACCAACCATTCATATATACCATGCTTAGTCTTAAAAGTTGTTCTCCATTCATCACCCTTATGCATGCGAACTTGAAAATAACCAGACCTCAAGTTAATCTTAGAAAATATCTTAGATCCACTAAGTTCATCTAACATATCATCAAGTCTAGGAATGGGAAAATGATACTTAACTGTTATCTTATTGATAGCTCGGCAATCCATGCACATTCTCCATTCATTGTTCTTCTTTGGCACTAGAATCACTGGAACTGCACATGGGCTCATCGACTCTCGGATTTGCTTCTTCTCCAACAGCTCCTTAACTTGACGGTCTATTTCCTTTCTGATACGACCCGAGCTGAGGAGATATCCGATCCAATCAAGGTGCCAGAAGGACCGGTAATGCGGGCAAGAGCTAAGAGGTTCAAGGAGAGCCTTAATGGATTCATGCGAGAGGTCTGGAACCAAGAGTCACATAAGCGACCCATGGAGGGAGAAGAACCCGAGCCCAAGTGGAAGACAGTGATCTCGAGCTGCGGAACAGACTGGCATGAGCCACAGTATGAGCCAGGACGCGAGCAACCGGTCGCGCCATTTGACGCGAGCTACAATACGAGAGGACGCGCGAGTGGACTCGGCCGCGCCATTGATGCTTCGGACAATGAGACTGGCGTGACCTACAGCACGACATGAGGCACGAGTGAAGCCGGTCGCGCCACAGATGCTACATGGAATGAGACCGGCGCGACCTACAGCGCGAGTGGAGGCGCGATTGACCCCGTGTCGCGCCCATCTGGAGCGTGTCCGGAATTGCGCGATTCTTCTGTTTTATTTCCTAGTTTAATTAGGTTTTGGACCAACTATATAAGGCTTGTAAGACCTTTATTTTTGACACAACTTTGATATTAATTTTAAACGTGATTTTTCACTTTTTCTCTCTGAGAGAATTATCCGAGTTTCACAACACAACGTGAGATTCAAACGACTTATCAAACGGATTCACATCCTCGTTTGTGGCGTCATCCATACAATCCGAGTTCGTGTTTCCAATTGATCGAGGGTCACGGATTCAATCAGTTCATGGTTCAATTTCATTGTGAGGCTAGGGTTTGGATTTTCATCCCCAATTGTTCGTGTAACCTGATACTCCTGGGAAAACAACGCTATCGTCGTCGTCTTGCCGGCGAGGATCGCATCAAGTGGTATCAAAGCTTCGGCTTTGTATCAGGTTCCAATTTATCCCTTTAATTTTTGTACTTTAAATTCTTGCCTATTATAAAAAAATAAGTCGAAAAAGTCAGCAAAAAAAAAGAAAAAGAGGCTGAAATTATTTTAAAAAAAAAAGTAAAAAGGCGGGAAAAATTTTAGTGTTTTCGTTACATTTGATCTTGATATTTGGGTTGTTGGAGACGCGTATATTGCCTGGGGAGTAGTCGAAAATTTTTCGACAATTTTCCAATTTTCGAAAATTTTCCGGCGCACATTCTGGTGAATTGTGATTAGTCTTTTGAGGTTTCATTTTTCCGTTTATGTTCTAGTTTAATTTTCTTTGGAGAGGAAAACGAGTGGTAAAAGGTAAGAGTGTGTGAGATTATTAGAGTAAAAAAAGTCGATTGTGTGATACACGAGAGTAAACACGTGAGTTGAGAGCAAGACTTTATAGGGAATTCTTGTTTTGTTGTTCATTTTATTTAATTCACTTCGTTGTTTAATTTCAAAAAAAAAAGAGTCGATCAAAAAAAAAAAGATCGACATGTCTAACAAAGGTGCAGGTACCAAAGATAAAGCAGCAGGAATGAGTGATGATACACTCACTACATTTGATCCGAAGAATACAGTGGAGGCCATTCAACAACATCTGACGAAGTTGTTCAAGACTGAGATGGCAACGTTGAACGAGAGACTCAACAAGGTGGAGACGCTATTACAGGAGCGAAACCGAGACATTAAGTGTTTTAAATGTCAAGGTAGAGGTCACATAGCCAACCAATGCCCAAACCGGCGTGTGATGATTTTGAAGGACAATGGTGAGATTGTGACGGATGAAGAAGAAGTTGATCCGGAGATGCCGGGATTGTCCGAGTCGAGTGAGGATGAGGAGCACGCAGCACCCAATGCCCTCATTTTGGTTGCACGTAAGTCTCTAAGCTTGCACACCAAGAGCGTCGACGAGGAACAAAGAGAGAACATATTCCATACCCGATGCCACATCAAGGATAACGTATGTAGTATGATTATTGATGGTGGTAGTTCTACTAATGTTGCAAGTGTTGTGATGGTGACAAAATTAGGATTGCCGGTTCTCAAGCATCCTAAGCCATACAAGCTACAATGGTTGAACGACAGTGGAGAAACCAAGGTGAACAAGCAAGTTCGAGTGCCATTTCGGATTGGCAAGTATGAGGATGAAGTGTTGTGCGACGTTGTGCCTATGCAAGCGGGACACATTTTGCTAGGACGTCCATGGTAATTCGATAGGAGGGTGAAGCATGATGGCTTCACAAATAAGTACTCTTTCGTACTTAACAAGAAGACGGTGACACTAGCTCCTCTAACACCATCTCAAGTGTATGAGGACCAAGTGAAGCTACAAGAGGAGGCCGATACCATGAAGAAGAAAGGAAATGAAGCCAATGTTGGAAAGGAGGTAATCCAACACACCTGTTTTGCCACAGCTAGCGATGTCAAATGGGCTGTGCAAAATGAGAAGACAATGTACTTGATGATCCGCAGAGATGTTTTAATGAGTACTAACCAATTTGACCCATCTTTGCCTAGTTCTATTGTATCTCTTTTTCAGGAATTCAAGGATGTGTTTCCCGAAGAGATGCCACCGGGTTTGCCACCAATTAGAGAAATCGAGCACCAAATTAACTTCATGCCCGGTGCAACATTGCCAAACCGACCGGCCTATCGGAGCAACCCCGAGGAGACAAAAGAGCTAGAACGTCAAATACAAGAGCTGTTGGAAAAAGGACAAGTGAGGGAGAGTTTGAGTCCGTGTGCGAGTCCAGTTTTGCTCGTGCCAAAGAAGGATTCATCCCTACGGATGTGTGTCGACTGCCGAGCCGTCAACAACATTATGGTAAAGTATCGACATCCCATTTCCCGTTTAGATGACATGTTAGATGAATTACATGGTGCACGTATATTTTCTAAGATAGACTTAAGAAGTGGGTACCATCAAATTCGCATCAAGGAAGGGGATGAGTGGAAAACGGCATTCATTACAAAATTAGGATTGTATGAATGGTTAGTTATGCCGTTTGTTTTGACAAATGCTCCTAGTACATTTATGCGTCTTATGAACCATGTTTTACGTGCTTTTATAGGTAGATTTGTTGTGGTTTATTTTGATAACATATTGATTTATAGTAAGAGTGAAGAGGACCATGTAGAGCATTTGAAATTTGTTTTGCAATCTTTGAAGAAAGAACAGTTGTATGCTAACCTAAAGAAATGCACCTTTTGTATAGATAAGGTTGTGTTTCTTGGTTTTGTTGTTAGTACAGATGGAGTACAAGTGGACGAAGAGAAGGTTCGTGCCATCCAAGAATGGCCGATGCCAACAAGTGTGGGAGAGGTTCGAAGTTTTCATGGACTGACGAGCTTCTATCGGCATTTTGTGCCACACTTCAGTAGTATTGCATCACCCATGACTGAAGTGATCAAGAAAAATGTGGAATTCCAATGGGGAGAAGCACAAGAAAAAGCATTTCAGACGCTTAAGGTGAAATTGACAAATCCACCGGTACTATCTCTTCCAAACTTTTCTAAAACTTTTGAGATAGAATGTGATGCTTCTGGTGTTGGAATCAGTGCAGTGTTGATGCAAAAGATCCGACCCATTGCCTACTTCAGTGAGAAGCTTGGCGGTGCCACTGCAAACTACCCGACATATGACAAAGAGTTGTATGCACTGGTGCGGGTGTTGCAAACGTGGCAACACTATTTGTGGCCCAAAGAGTTCGTGATCCACACCGACCATGAATCATTGAAGCATTTGAAGGGGCAACACAAGTTGAACAAAAGACATGCCCGTTGGATGGAGTTTGTTGAGACGTTTCCATACGTCATTAAATATAAGCAAGAGAAGGAAAATGTTGTAGCCAACGCACTATCGAGGAGGTACGCTTTACTATCCACTTTAGATGCTAAGTTGCTTGGTTTTGAGTGCATTAAGAACATGTACATAGATGATTATGATTTTAAGGATGTATATGTTGCATGTGAAGAATCTGGAGATGGGAAGTTTTATAGGCATGATGGATTTTTGTTTAGAGAAAATAGGTTATGTGTGCCTAATTGTTCCATGCGTGAGCTTTTATTGTTGGAGACACATAGTGGTGGTTTAATGGGGCATTTTGGGGTAGCTATGACTTTAGCTATTTTGAATGAGCATTTCTTCTGGCCTCATATGAAACGTGATGTGGAACGTATGTGTGCTAAGTGTGTTACATGTAGACAAGCCAAGTCTAGAGTCCAACCACATGGTTTATACATGCCTTTGTCTATTCCTACATCACCTTGGATAGATATATCTATGGATTTTGTGTTAGGATTGCCTAGGAGTAAACGTGGTCACGATTCTATTTTTGTGGTTGTAGATAGATTTTCTAAGATGGCACATTTTATAGCATGTTCTAAAACAAACGATGCTTCCTACATTGCTGATTTATTTTTTAAGGAAGTTGTGTGTCTACACGGTATGCCTAAGACTATTATTTCTGATAGGGATGTTAAGTTTTTGAGTTATTTCTGGAAGACTTTGTGGTGTAAGTTAGAAACTAAACTTTTGTTTTCTACTACTTGTCATCCACAGACTGACGGTCAAACGGAAGTAGTAAATAGGAGTTTATCCACTTTGTTAAGAGCTCTAATTAAAAAGAACATCAAAACTTGGGAAGAATGTTTGCCGCATGTTGAATTTGCATATAATAGGTCTGTGCATTCTGCATCTCAGTTTTCACCATTTGAAGTTGCATATGGATTTAATCCTTTAACTCCGTTGGATTTGATTCCTTTGCCTGTTCATAAACATACTAACCTTGAAGGGAAAAAGAAAGCTGATTTTGTTAAACAGATCCATGAGAAGGCTAGAGCAAACATAGAAAGGCGAACCGAGCAGTATGCCAATAAAGCCAATAAGGAGCGACGGAAGGTGGTGTTCGAACCCGGAGAATGGGTTTGGCTATATATGCGTAAAGAACAGTTTCCAGTTCAAAGGCGTTCTAAGTTACTCCCTAGAGGAGATGGACCATTCCAAGTTGTGGAGCGCATCAGTGATAATGCATACAAGTTGGACTTGCCAGGTGAGTATAAAGTGAGTGCCTCATTTAATGTTACTGATTTAAGTCCTTTTGATGTAGGTGACGAGCTGGATTTGAGGACAAATCCTTTTCAAGAGGAGGGGGATGATACGACCCGAGCTGAGGAGATGTCTGATCCAATCAAGGTGCCAGAAGGACCGGTAACGCGGGCAAGAGCTAAGAGGTTCAAGGAGAGCCTTAATGGATTCATGCGAGAGGTCTGGAACCAAGAGTCACATAAGCGACCCGTGGAGGGAGAAGAACCCGAGCCCAAGTGGAAGACAGTGATCTCGAGCTGCGGAACAGACTGACACGAGCCACAGCACGAGCCAGGACGCGAGCAACCGGTCGTGCCATTTGACGCGAGCTACAGCGCGAGAGGACGCGCGAGTAGACTCGGCCGTGCCACTGATGCTTCGGGCAATGAGACTGGCGCGACCTACAGCACGACCTGAGGCGCGAGTGAAGCCGATCGCGCCACAGACCCTACATGGAATGAGACCGGCGCGACCTACAGCGCGAGTGGAGGCGCGATTTACCCCGTGTCGCGTCCATCTGGAGTGTGTCCTGAATTGCGTGATTCTTATGTTTTATTTCCTAGTTTAATTAGGTTTTGGACCAACTATATAAGGCTTGTAAGACCTTTATTTTTGACATAACTTTGATATTTATTTTAAACGTGAGTTTTCACTTTTTCTCTCTGAGAGAATTATCCGAGTTTCACAACATAACGTGAGATTCAAACGACTTATCAAACAGATTCACATCCCTGTTTGTGGCATCATCCATACAATCCGAGTTCGTGTTTCCAATTGATCGAGGGTCGCGGATTCAGTCAGTTCGTGGTTCAATTTCATTCTGAGGCTAGGGTTTGGATTTTCATCCCCAATTGTTCGTGTAACCTGATACTCCTGGGAAAACAACGCCATCGTCGTCATCTTGCCGGTGAGGATCGCATCACTTTCTTTCTTCGGGTGACGTGCGGTATACAGGCTGGTTCGGTAAGACGGCTCCGGGCACGAAATCGATCTGGTGCTGGATCCCACGAACTGAAGGCAATCCACTTGGAATCTTATCCGAAAATACGTCCTCGAACTTCTTCATAAGGGGCTGCACAACACTAGGTAAAGAAACATCATTAGTAGCATTGTTCTTACAAGTTAAAAGAATTAAACGCATCCTAGCTCTAATAGCCTTTTCTACACTTTTAAATGTACAAAACAAAGACCGATTCTTTTCTTGCTGAATAGGGGCTGCATTGATGAAGCCATGGACAACAAAGATGATGAAGAACCGGAGTTGCAATTTAGAGGACCAATCACAAGATCAAGAGCTAAGAAGTTGCAAGCTTAGTTGCAAGTGTTGATTCGAAGAAAGCTCGAGATTGGAGATGAAGAAGTCAAGAGAAGCAATTCCAAGATAGTTAATTTATTAACTATTGAAGATCAAGAACACACCATGGAGTATTAATCTTGAAGAGATGAAGATGAAGAGTTCAAGTGCATGTGTGCATGTGCATGTAATTGCCGTGTGCATGTGTGTGCGATTTAGTGAAGAAAATCGGTCCTATAGTTATTTAATTATGGGGTTGATTTTATTTAGACTATAGTATTCAATTTCTTTAATTATAGACTATAGTATATCAGATTTTATTTATTTAATTAGGTACAATTTTCGGTCATTATGTCACATAGTCATAGGTTTGACTAGAATTTTAATTAAGGGAAGAAACTACCTTAAATAGAATTCTAGTTTATGGAATTTCCTAGTCTAGTTGGATCACTTTTGGATCCTAATATTTTCGGCCATAACAACACTAATTTTCGGCCCTTATAGTAGTATAAATAGGGGTCATGTGTTACATTGTTACTTTAGACATTGTTGAATTAAATTGCTTTTGCATTCAATTTGTGTCTCAAATCTATTTGTCTTTTGAATACTTTTCACACGAAAATATTCATTCTTGGAGCTAGCAACTACAAGTCTTATTCAAGGGTATTGCTCAATTCACTTGAGGGATTGACCGGTATTCGCTATCGAGGAACAACTTGGAGATTTCAACCTTGAAGACGTTCGAGATTCAAGGAGGCTATCGGATTGTGAATCACTTCATCAACACCACACGACCAACACCATAAATGATGACATCCACCCTTCCACCTTCGACCATACTCACGGCTGCCACCTTCGAGTTCAAGTCTAACACCCGTTCGTTTTATCCGTAAGTCCGTTCAAACACTAACATATCCAATCTTCTCCAAGCCCTTCTTCACCAACCTTCACACACAAATTCCTATCTAACTTCAGCCCACATAATCGTCCTATTCAGCCCCTTGTTCCTTTGGTTTGTGTTATTTAATTTGTGTCATAGTTCTAGGTATTTTAGTTGTCTAGATTAGTCGTATTTTAAGTCGGATTGTTTCCTTTATTAGTTGACGTGTTTCGATTCTTAGAAGTCTTCCGCTACGTCGTTATTATCGTCCTAGTTCGTGTCTGGGTCGTATCATGTATTGACGCCTTTTGCATGATCCTTGATGTCGAAATGAGGTGATGAAGGGGCTGCAATAGGCATGGAAAGGGGAGGCGGCGACGGTGGGGTCTTCACGGCCGTGAGGGGGCTGTCCGCGGCGGCGGCTCGAACGATGGCTGCGGAGGTCTTCTTGCACTCCTCTTTGAACTTAGCTCGCATTATTTCTTGCTCCTCTTGAACGGATTTGGGTGTTAACGGCTTCAGTATGGTGGTTCGGCCGTCCTTCTTTACTGTATAGGTGTTCGCGAGTCCGTCGTGTACAGCTTGTCTATCGAATTGCCATGGTCTCCCTAAAAGTATATGTGCTGCATCCATAGGAATAACATCGCATAATACAGTATCAGAATAATGACCAATGGAAAAAGATACATGTACCTGACTCGTTACGCAAACTCTGCCTCTTTCTGTAAGCCATTGCAAACGGTATGGATTCGGATGCTTTATGGTGGAAAATCCAAGTTTGTCGACCGCATACTGGCTCACTGCATTAATAACACTTCCACTGTCTATGATCAATGCACAAGTCTTGTCTTAAATAGCAACTCTGGTGTAGAATATATTCTCTCGCTGCGATTGTTGCTCAACTTCTCGATTTATGTTTAGACAACGGATAGAAACTAGACTGACATGTGGAATCTTAAGCTCTTCTTCTTCGAGCTCATCATGGACGTCTGCTTCAGCTGTGGCGTCGACCTTGACTGGTTCATCATCTTCACTGCCTGATTCGAGCTAATTCTGCTCTGTGAGGAATAGAACTCGTCGGTTTGGGCACTGTGTTTGAAAGTGACCCCAACCTTAGCATTTATGGCACTGCACATGATGAAGCCACGAAAAGCCTTGAAGAACTTAATCCGGAGCTGCAAATACGTGGTCCATTTACACGACTTCGAGCAATACAATTGCAAGGATTTTTCCAAGTATTTGTATGTAAGAAGTTCGAAGATGACAAAGGAATTGAGAGCATCCCAAAGATTGCTACTTTGTTAATAATTAAAGATTGGAGATCAAGATTTGAAGAACAATGTATGAAGATAGAACTCATCAAGTTGTGCATGCATGACAGATTTGCGTTGCATTGAATTTTCGTCCCTTAGTTGATTTAATTAGGGATTGAATTTTATTTAGACTATAGTATTTATTTAATTATGTTAGTCTATAGTTTGGTTCAGATTTTTATTTAATTTAATGTAATTTTCGTCCATATTATAGTCAAGGTTGACTAGAATTGTATTTAAGGCAATTTTCTACCTTGAATAGAATTCTAGTTTAGAGAACTTCCTAGTATAGTTAGAGATCCCTTTTGGATCAATTTTTTAGCCTTTTTTATGTTTATTTTCATTCCCCATAGCTTATAAATAGGGGATCCATGTTACATTGATACTTTACACTTTATTTGAATTATTAAGCTTTGCTTTCAATATTGTCTCAACACCCTTTTAAATCTTTGTGAGTTTTGATTTAAAATTCATATTCTTGGAGCTAGCAACTTTAAGTCTTATTCAAGGGTATTGCTTAATCCACTTGAGGGATTAACCGGTATTCGCTATCCGAAGATCAACTTGGAGATTTCATCCTTGGGTACGTTCGAGATTCAAGGAAGCTATCGGGTTGTGATTCACATCAATGAATCATCATCCATCAACAACATCATCCACCGTCCATCCTCATCAACGACGACACCCATCCAGCCACGTCGTCCGTATCAAGTTCAAGCCAAAAGTTCGAGATTGATTCCATCCCGTTTCATCTACACGTAAGTTTGATTCATCTCTATCATAACCTATCTACTCCAAACCATTCTTCACAAGCCATCACACACGAAATTCCTCTCCAATTCAGCCCACAAAACCGTTCCCATACAGCCCCTCGTTTCTTTGTTTTGTGTTACATAATTCGTGTCATTTTTCTAGGTACTTTAGTTGTCTAGATTGTCTATTTTTCCATTGTTTATCGAGTCGGATTGAAGCCCTTCATTCGCTGACGTGTTTCGTATCCAGAAGTCTTCCGCTACGTTCTCAAGATTCATCCTAGCATAGTCCGAAAATTAAAAAAAAAAACAAAAGAGGCTTATTCATTGTGTTACCATTTGAGTCTTGATCTATTTTGGTACTACTCTATAGTTGGTATTTACCTTGTGAGTCTAATTTTAATTTTGGTAATTTCCTTCTAGGATAATTCCTTAGTTGGTAATTTTCTTTTGAGTCTTATTTTAGTTTTGGAACTTTCCTTCCAAGTTTTATTTTTATTTTGGTAGTTTCCTTTTGAGTTGTAAATTATTTTTGGTTCATTCTTTTTAGAGTCTAGTTCAATTAGGATATTTAGATTGTGTCACAATTGTGTAACACTTTCCAAATTACCTAATCTTTCTTTCCTTCTTCTTTCCTATTTCTTTCCTTCTACCTTTGGGATTTATTTTTGGATCTCCTACACTATTTAGGACTTCAAAAATACATCTAATTCTTTCCTTTTTTAGCATTTTTCCATCCAAATCCTTCCAAACCTTCCATATACACTTCTTCCCTTCAAATTTTTGTCCACCATCATCAAGGGGATCGAAAATTCATCCTAGTCCACATACACCATTTGTTCTTACTCATATACACCATCCGGACCATACACATATGCACCCATGTACCATCTGGTCCATGCACCATACACCAATCATACTCCGTATACCCATACACCCTACACACCAAATTCTCGCCATCTCTACTGCAACAACAACATGATCATACCTGAGTTTGAAGGTCTATACTATCCCGACATCTATTTGGATTGGGAACGCAAAGTAGACAAACTTTTTGAGTGCTATGACTTCCCCGAGAAAAAGAAAGTGCAGCTAGTTTCGTCAAAGTTTAAAGGCTACGCAACAACATGGTGGGAATTCCAGCAGAACCGGTGCCATAGAGATCACCTTCCACCTATCGACACATGGTCTGAGTTGAAAGATTTGCTGCGGAAACGCTTCATTCCAGACCACTACCAATGGAAGTTGGAAGAAAAGCTATATAAGCTTAGACAAAGAGATCGAAGTGTAAATGTCTACTACAACAAAATGATTGAAGCCATGAGACAAGCTGATGTAGAAGAATATCCAGAAGACACCATGGATAGATTTCTAGCTGGTCTACGAAGAGCAATCCGTGAAAGAGTAGCATTGTACCGCTTCGACGAGTTGGAAGACATGGTGGATTACGCCATCTGGGTAGAAAAATGGCTAGAGGAACTAGAGATGAAGTCAAAAGAGGAGGTTCAAGTAGAGTCGAGCATTGCTACCCATGATGCTTCTACTTCTAAGGTACCGATTCTAGACTTCGTTGAAGTACCTTTTATCTCATTACCATCTATTTCTATGTGCTTAGAAGATGAGATAGTTGAAGAATCTAAGCCAGAGTTGGACATGATAGAAACAACCAATGCGGAGATGCCAGTTTTGGAGGAGTTCGTTCAAGACGATTGTAATCAAGAGGAGTCGGTTTCCATTCATGTTGATGAAGAGGTGCCCATTCTCGAAATTACTAATCTGGAGAAGACAAGTATAGAAGATTGCAGTTTGGATGTTTTGTCCATGGAGATGACAAGTCCTGAAGATTGTATGGATGACAAACTACAAATTGTGAATTTAGAGATCGATGATGCAGTTAAGGAAGCCGAAGAAGTTGAAGAGTTGTTGGAGATACAACCTTGTTTTAAAAAAGAGAATGATATCCGTGAGACAATGGTTGAAGATCATGAAGAGCTCGAACAAGCTAGCATGGCGAATCCATTGAGTTCTAACATTTTTTGTCTACCATTTTCTTGTGATGTCTTTATTTTACAGGTTGTTGAATAACCATTTGAAGTTGATGCACCACCAGATTTGATCATGAATGCCATGTCAAGGCAATCTATGGAGCTAGAGTTTCGGATGATTAACACAAGTGGAATGTTCTCGTTCATGTTCATGAAGATGTGTTTTATGCAGCTTGTGCAAAAAGAATTTGATGGCCAGTTCGTGTTCGTCTTTGATCCCGGAGCTTTGAATTCGAGGATGAATTCTTTTCAAGAGGAGGGGAATGATGAAGCCACGAAAATTCTTGAAGAACTTAATCCGGAGCTATAAATACGTGGTCCATTTACACGACTTCGAGCAATACAATTGCAAGGATTTTTCCAAGCATTTGTATGTAAGAAGTTTGAAGATGACAAAGGAATTGAGAGCATCCCAAAGATTGCTACTTTATTAATAATTAAAGATTGGAGATCAAGATTTGAAGAACAATGCATGAAGATAGAACTCATCAAGTTGTGCATGCATGACAGATTCGCGTTGCATTGAATTTTCGTCCCTTAGTTGATTTAATTAGGGGTTGAATTTTATTTAGACTATAGTATTTATTTAATTATGTTAGTCTATAGTTTGGTTTATATTTTTATTTAATTTAATGTAATTTTCGTCCATATTATAGTCAAGGTTGACTAGAATTGTATTTAAGGCAATTTCCTACCTTCAATAGAATTCTAGTTTAGGGAACTTCCTAGTATAGTTAGAGATCCCTTTTGGATCAATTTTTTAGCCTTTTTTATGTTTATTTTCGTTCCCCATAGCTTATAAATAGGGGATCCATGTTACATTGATACTTTAGACTTTATTTGAATTATTAAGCTTTGCTTTCAATATTGTCTCAACCCCCTTTTAAATCTTTGTGAGTTTTGATTTAAAATTCATATTCTTGGAGCTAGCAACTTTAAGTCTTATTCAAGGGTATTGCTTAATCCACTTGAGGGATTAACCGGTATTCGCTATCCGAAGATCAACTTGGAAATTTCATCCCTAGGTACGTTCGAGATTCAAGGAGGCTATCGGGTTGTGATTCACATCAACGAATCATCATCCATCAACAACATCATCCACCATCCATCCTCATTAACGACGACACCCATCCAGCCACGTCGTCCGTATCAAGTTCAAGCCATGAGTTCGAGATTGATTCCATCCCGTTTCATCTACACGTAAGTTCGATCCGTCTCTATCATAACCTATCTACTCCAAACCATTCTTCACAAGCCATCACACACGAAATTCCTCTCCAATTCAGCCCACAAAACCGTTCCCATACAGCCCCTCGTTCCTTTGTTTTGTGTTACATAATTCGTGTCATTTTTCTAGGTATTTTAGTTGTCTAGATTGTCTATTTTTCCATTGTTTATCGAGTCGGATTGAAGCCCTTCATTTGCTGACGTGTTTCATATCCAGAAGTCTTCCGCTACATTCTCAAGATTTATCCTAGCATAGTCCGAGTCGTATCAGCACATCTCGGGCTCGACTAGGGGCTGAAGTTGGCGTCGTGTGGGGCTGACTTGGCCGTGTGAAACTCGGCCTAACGGGGGCGGCAGGTGTAGGATCGGTTCTACGGCTCGGCGGTGGTGTAGAACGGTCAAAACGCCGCTCGGATGGTCCGGATTGATCTCGGGGTCGAGTGGAGTCCGTAGAAGGAGTAGAAGATGATGTGGACGGCGTACCTTTGTTCCAAGAGGGTCGAACAGGGGCTGTAGTGTGATGAGAACGACGTCGGCCTTCTCGGAGCTGCCTTTCCACAATAGATGCGTAGTGCACCATATCATCTACACTCGTGAAGTCTCTGAGCTCTACTTCACATGCAATGTCAGGATTCAAGCCTTCAATGTACCTGATGATGGTAGCATTTAAGGACTCTTTTTTTCCGACACGATTCAAGGCGGTCTCCAACTCCTTATGATATTCTTCAATCGAACGGGTGCCTTGCTTGATCTGGTTGAGCTTCTTCTCAAGCTCTCTCTCATAGTGAACTGGTATGAAACGGCCTCGCAGGAAGCCTTTCATCTCCTCCCACGTTTCAACAGGCGGATATCTCTCTCTTCATCGAGGCTGCTGCATTTCCCACCACGAGGCTGTATAGCCTCTAAACTCCAACGCTGCTAACTGGACCTTCTTGATCTCTGGAAAGTCATAACAAGTGAAGATCTTGTCAACTTTGCGCTCCTAATCCAGATAGAGGTCTGGATCGTGCAAGCCTTTAAATTTCGGAATGCTCGTTTTGATGTTATTGAGCAATCCGTCTCCATCTCCATATCTGGGCCTCTCATATCGAACAGCTGTCTGGCAAGTGGTCTGGGATGATCACGATGATCATCATGCCTCGGTGGAACGAACTCAGCCTCATAATCATCTGCGGCATTGAACTCAGGTTCGAATGCTTGTTGGCGGCGGTTTTCTTGGAAAATAGGCTGTCTTGGTGCGGCTCTCTGCTGGGATTGCTGGACTACTTAGCATGTAGCCGGTTGAACCGAGAGCTATTTGATTTGCTTGGCCAATTCGGCTACCTGGTTCCCGAACTCATTCTTCATCTGCTGATTTTGACGCAAAAAGAATTGTGCTAATGCGTCAAACTGGTCCTTTAGATCCCATTGAGTTTTGGATGTGTAGGAAAGATCATCGGGTGACTTGGGCAAGAATGGCTCGACCAAAGGAGGGTTGGAGGCGGTGGCTTCGTTCTTGCCTTTGTCCATGGTACCTACAAAACGAACAAACGTAAAGGAAAACAAGGATGGAACCTCACAGTCTCACGTTCACTCGTTTCTTTTCACTCTTGATTTTACCACTCGTGTTTGCACTCAAAGTGTATGGTGATGTGTGTGTCATATATAATGAAGGGTGGATGATAGCACACTTGTCGAATGTCGAGGGTACGGATTAATTGCCCAAAGGTGTAGACTAGTATTGCTAACTAGGATCAATGGATGGGATGGAGTATGTTGTGTAGGTGGCATGTGGCTTGTGTGGCAAAGGAGGTGGGGCCATGGGTCTAGGTTGCGTGTAGGGTGGGTGGAGTCGAGTAGGGTAGGGTAGGTTAGGGTTAGATGGATCCCCAAGTGTAAAAGGAAAGAGGTAGGAAAGAAAAGGAAAGAAAAATTAGGTAATTTGGAAAGTGTTACGCAATTGTGACACAATTCTAAATATCCTAATTGAACTAGACTCTAGAAGGAAGTAACCAAAAAGAAACTATATCTCAAATAGAAACTACCAACTATGAGATAAACTAGGAAGGAAAGATCCCAAAAATAAAATAAGACTCTAAAAGGAAATTACCAAATAGAAATAAAACTTGGAAGGAAAGTTCCAAAAATAAAATATAACTCTAATGGAAGGTACCAACTATAGAACTTGACTAAAAGGAAAGTACCAACTATAGAAAAACACTACAAGGAAAGTACCAAAATTAAAATGAGACTCAAAAGGAAACACAATGAATATACCTCTTTTTTTTTGAATTTTCGAATTTTCTTTTCTTTTCTTTTATCCCATTCTTTTTTAGTGCCTTTTTTTTTATCGGCTCTTTTTTTTTTAATTCATAGCTATGCTATTACAACTCGATGACACGTAATAAAATAAAAGACACGTAGATGACACATAGGATAAAATGACACGTCAGATTGAACCACGACCAGCAGAGCTGACGTGGCTCTGATGCTAAAATATGATGTGACCCAGACTATTAATCTAGGACGAATCTAGAGACATAGCGGAAGACTTAGGATACGAAACACGTCAACCAAATGAAGGGTTCCAATCTGACTCTATAAATAACGAAAAGATGAAATCTAGACAACAAAAATACATAGAACTATGACACAACTTAAATAACACAAATCCAAGGATTATAGGGCTGTATGGGACGTGTATATGGGCTGGATTAAGGATGGATTTTCGTGTGTGAAGGGTGGTGAAGAATGGCTTGGAGAAGGTTGGATATGATAGAGCACGAATGAAGTTACGGTATGAACTGATACGACCCGAGCTGAGGAGATGTCCGATCCAATCAAGGTGCCAGAAGGACCGGTAACGCAGGCAAGAGCTAAGAGGTTCAAGGAGAGCCTTAATGGATTCATGCGAGAGGTCTGGAACCAAGAGTCACATAAGTGACCCGTGGAGGGAGAAGAACCCGAGCCCAAGTGGAAGATAGTGATCTCGAGCTGCAGAACAGACTGGCACGAGCTACAGCACGAGCCAGGATGCGAGCAACTGGTCACGCCATTTGACGCGAGCTACAACGCGAGTGGACTCGGCCGCGCCACTGATGCTTCGGGCAATGAGACTGGCGCGACCTACAGCACGACCTGAGGCGCGAGTGAAGCCGGTTGCACCACAGACGCTACATGGAATGAGACCGGCGCGACCTACAGCGCGAGTGGAGGCGCGATTGACCCCGTGTCGCGCCCATCTGGAGCGTGTCCGGAATTGCGCGATTCTTATGTTTTATTTCCTAGTTTAATTAGGTTTTGGACCAACTATATAAGGCTTGTAAGACCTTTATTTTTTACACAACTTTGATACTAATTTTAAACGTGAGTTTTCACTTTTTCTCTCTAAGAGAATTATCCGAGTTTCACAACACAACGTGAGATTCAAACGACTTATCAAACGGATTCACATCCTCGTTTGTGGCGTCATCCATACAATCCGAGTTCGTGTTTCCAATTGATCGAGGGTCGTTGATTCAATCAGTTCGTGGTTCAATTTCATTGTGAGGCTAGGGTTTGGATTTTCATCCCCAATTGTTCGTGTAACCTGATACTCTTGGGAAAACAATGCCATCGTCATCGTCTTGCCGGCGAGGATCGCATCATGAACAATCGGGTAGGACTTGATCTCGAACTTGTGGCTGGAATTGGGACGTACGTAGGGGTTGTATGGATGGCATCGACGGCGTGGATGGAAGGTGTAGTTGTGGTGATTCACAACCCGATAGCCTCCTTGAATCTCGAACGTCTCCAAGGTTGACATCTCCAAGTTGTTCCTCGATAGCGAATACCGGTCAATCCCTCAAGTGAATTGAGAAATACCCTTGAATAAGACTTGTAGTTGCTAGCTCCAAGAATGAATATTTTCGTGTGAAAAGTATTCAAAAGACAAAGAGATTTGAGACACAAATTGAATGCAATAGCAATTTAATTCAACAATGTCTAAAGTAACAATATGACATGGTTCCCCTATTTATAGGACTTGGGTGAACGAAAATTATAAGCTTAAAAGGCCTAAAAATTGATCCAAAAGAGATCTCTAACTATACTAGGAAGATACCTAAACTAGAATTCTATTCAAGGTAGGAATTTGCCTTAAATACAATTCTAGTGAAACCTAATTGAATAATGGACGAAAATTAACAAATAATTAATTAAAATCTGATGTAAACTATAGTCTAAATTAATTAAATAAATACTATAGTCTAAATAAAATCAACCCCATACTTAAATAATTAAAGGGCTGAATTCTTCAACAAAACCGCACACACATGCACGACAATTTCATGCACATGCACAAGTGCACTTGGACTCTTCATCTTCAACTCTTCAAGTGTAATTATCCATGGTATGTTCTTGATTTTCAATCTTTAACAAAGTAACCAACTTCGAGCTGCATCTTTCGGCTTCTTCATCTCCAATCTCGAGCTTCCTTCGAATCATCACTTGTAAGTAAGCTTGCAACTTCTTAGCTCTTGATCTTGTGATTGGTCCTCGAAATTGCAACTCCAGATCTTGATCTTCTTTTTTGCTCATGGCTTCATCAAGGATTGAAGCACAAACTACTCAGCATTAGTTAATTATGTGACAATGGATATACCGTTGATTTCAGTCAAAGCTTCTGTGACATCAAAGGTAAGTCAACTGGAGCAATCCTCCTAACTGGTGTAAGGAGAGGCAACATGTATGTTGTTAACTGGTTAACTGGATAAGAAGAAGCTTGCTTTCTATCAAAGGGCTCAACAGAAGCAAGTTGGCTATGGCATCGGCGACTCAATCATCTCAATTTCAGAACCATCAACCATCTAGCCAAGAAGGAGCTAGTAGATGGGCTTCCTAAAGAGATTTTCAAGAACGTTGGCGTCTACGGACTATGCCAGAAAGGGAAGCAAGTGAGATCATTATTCAAGAATAGAAGTCATCCTCTAAGGATAACTACTCCCCTCTAACTGCTGCACATGGATCTATTTGTGCCAGTCAGACCACAAACGCCTAAAGGAAAACGATTCACTCTGGTAGTAGTCGATGACTTCTCAAGATATACATAGGTAGAGTTTTTCATAAGCAAAGATAAAACCTACACTAAGCTATCAGCGATGATCAGGAGACTGCAAACTGAAAGGAAGAAATCATTTCAACGAATTCATTCAGATAAAGAAACAGTATTCATCAACTAGCAGATCATCAGTTTTCTCAGTGAAGTGGGAATAACTCACGACCACTCAGCCACCAGAACCCGACAACAAAATGGTATAGCGGAAAGGAGGAATTGCACACTCAAAGAAGCAGCTTGAGCAATGATAGCTGATGCTAATATAGCAGAAGGATATTGGGCCCAGACAGTCAATACGGTGTGCCACACTCAAAATAGAAGCTCCATCGTCAGTGCACATGGTAAGACACCCTATGAGCTCTACAAGGGTCGTAAGCAATTATCTCATACTTCATGGTATTTGGCTGCAAATGTTATATTCACAACAATGGCAAAAGTCAACTGAAGACTTTCAGTGCCAAAGCTGATGAGGGAATATTTGTTGGTTACAATTCCCCACATGGTCAAGCGTACAGAGTGTTCAACAAACGAACACTAGTTATGGAAATAACTTGTCATGTTGTTTTTGATGAGTTTGCCTATGAGTACAGGAGTAAGGAGGAACTCAATCCATCAGTTCAAATGCTACCTAGCAAAACTGATAACTCATAGAACTATGTGGACCACATAGTTCCATAGGAGTTTGAAGTCAATCTAAAAGATGAAGGAAATGAATCCAGCACCAGATCAGTTGAGAACATAGCTGAGGGCTATCAACCCAATGGAGAAAATGATCGTGCTGAGACATTCAACCCCACAACTGAAGCAATGGGAATAACTGATGAGAAAGAAGGGCAAACTGAAGACAAGACATTAGAGGATGTCAATACAGAGGATCCAACTGATAATCAGCTAAGGAGAGCCTACCCAAATAGCTCAAAAGCTACCCAGCTGACAAGATAGTTGGAGATCCATGAAGTCGAGTTCAGACCAGTAGTTCAACTGAGCATGCTCTCTTCACATGCTTTATATCTCAAACTGAACCGAAAAATATCAATGAAGCTCTTGAAGATGCAGATTGGATAATTGCCATGCAAGAAGAGCTAAACCAGTTCACAAGAAATGATGTGTGGTTTCTTGTTGATAGGTCAAAAACCCAGAAAGTCATCGGAACCAAGTGGGTTTTTCGCAACAAGCTGGATCAACACATTACAAGAAAAATGCTCATACACCACAGGTAATAACTGTGGTGTATGATAAAAACCGATCATGGTGTAGGCCACAGTCGTATATGCACACACTCATATACCACAACTTTTTTAAATAGTGGTTAATTTACGACAGTCACATACACCACGGTTTTTCACAGTGGTAATTTTACCACGGTTTTCAAAAAACCGTGGTAAATTTATGAAAAACAGTGGAAAATTTACAAGAATTACAAAAAATCGTGGTAATTTTACCACTGTTTAAGTATAATTGTGGTAAGTTTACCACAAATTTATTACAACGGTGGTAAAATTACCACGATTTTCTTTAAAAACCGTGGTAAAATTACCACGACTTTCTTTAAAAATTGTGGTAAAATTACCACAATTTGATAAAACCGTGGTATATTTTTATTTTTTATTGTATTTTATTATTTTAATTTTTTAATCCCTTGATAAATTATTGTCTAGCATGTACAGTCCCAAACTAAAAAATATTTTATAGAAATGATAATCATCCAAAATACAAAAATCTCATTCAAAATACAAAATCTCATTTAAAATACAATATCTTATCCAAAATATAAAATTCATTGCAAAGTAATATCTTTATTGCTTGTTAAAAAACTACTAAACAAATCCAAAGTTCTATTACAAAGATCTTACTAGTTCCATTAGCTAGCTCCAATGATATATTGAAGAAATAAATGAGAGATGATTAGCTCACAATAACCTGCAACATGTCAAGACAAGTAATTAATTACAAGGCCTTAAAATCATAAAACAATTACGGGATATATTAACCTAAAGCACTATACACAATTTCATATACCAAAGAAGATAAACATTTCTTATGCAGCAATATACCAATTTCTTCAACTTCATCTGCAACAATTTCAGAAGGAACATGCACAAATACCTTATGGCTTTGCTGACTGGCCGTGTTTTCTGTATTTTACACATGATGAGGACATCCATAGCAATGAGAAAGTCAATGAAGAGCTGCAATTCAAAGGACCCGTCATAAGACTGCGAGCTAAGAAGTTGCAAGATTATTTGCAAGCTACAATTCGCAAGAAGCTCGAAGAAGAAGACGGCGTGCAAGGAAGTTTGAAGATGATGACCTTGTTGACATGGGAAGATGGAGATCAAGACTTGGAGTGCAATGCATGATGACGTGTACGTGTGCATGTGAGTGTGCATGTGTGCGTGTGATTGAAGACCACGGCCAAGATGGTGAAGCCCAAAATAATCGGCCCTTGATGATCCAATTAAGGGGATTGATTTATTAGACTATAGTATTTTATTTTATTTATTTGGACTATAGTATAAATCAATTTATTTAATTTAATTTGGATGTAATTTTCGGTTATTTAAAGTCATAGTTTGACTAGGATTTTAGATAAGGCAAGATCTACAAGTTCTACCTTAAATAGAATTCTAGTTTAGAAAACTTCCAAGTCCAATCCTAGATTGATTTGGACTCCATATTTTCGGCCTTAGCTTAGTATTTTTCGGCCCTCCCTCTATTATAAATAGAGGTGTCATGTGACATTCATTAAAGGTAAAGGGAGATGGTTGTTCGGTGTAGCCACCCTTTCAAAATTCCAGTAGTGTATATATATATATACACACACACACACACACATATAGGGATGGGATCTGGTGGGAACCCTCCCCCAGGTGGGAATAAGGAACCCATCTCATCCACCCATTTATAGATTTGGATGGCTAAGATTAAAACAAATTATCGGTGGTAAACTTGTAATTATATTAAACTTTTTAAAAAAGGCGGTGGCATATTGGTAAATAAATTGAACTTCAAAAGTGAGAGTTAATTTCTTTCCGTCAAAATATGATGATGATGTCATCATATTTGTACAAATATTGTACAAACTTTAATCAATCATAACTTGCTCATTTTTAATCGGATTTACGCAAATCATATATCAAATTAAAACTCTTTTCATACTCTTTCATTTAAGATCCATATTGCATATGTTTATTTGAAAAAATAGATGAAAAATAAAAAAATCAATTTTCAGGCACATTTTTCATACAAAACAGCCCCAGATTTATATTAGCACGACTTATATAATATTTTAGCACGATCTATATAACATTTTAGCATGAAACTACTCGTATAATGACATGATATATATATGATATTTGAGCATAATCCGTAACTTATATCAGCATTTTGTTCATGACTTGCTCGTTTTAATTAAATTTATGCAAATTATATATTAAAATAAAGATATTCTCATTAGATTGGGGTGAACTCATTTAGAGGCATGTTATTAAAATTCTCATTTTAGCATATTGTGTAATACATTTTAGCATGTTGTGTAATGTATTTAAGCATGGTGTGTAATACATTTTAGCGGGTGATATTATGAATATTTTTCTAACAATTTTATATAAACACCTATACCTATACATATACTATAAAATGAAAAACATGAGTTGATGATAAGGAAGAAAAAGAATGAGAAAATGAAACAACGAAGGAGATGACTGACAACTAAGAAAGAAAATGAGAAAATATTTTTCGAAACGAGATATAGTTTATGAGAATAAAATATGTGTTACAATTCTAAGTACAGAGAGTAACATACAAAATGAAAGGAACAAAGTTGGGAAAAACCTACACTACAGGCTCTCATGTGAAGATGGTCCAATTAATCTTAAAGCATTTGTTATGTCGAAGTGATTTATACTGTTAATAAAATTTCTACAAGTACTATTAATTTCAAGACATATTTCTTATGAATATTAATTTATGTTGATAAATATTAGTTCAAGTTGAAGAATATTAGTTTAAGGTGATGAATATTAGTTTCAGACATTTGTTATTAATATTTGGAAATGTCATTGTTAGCGTGAATTTTTCTTTATACGAGCATGATATTGTTGTTTTATTAGCATCATATAGTATTTCATTTTAGCATCAAACAATATTTCATTTTAGCATCACACTTCCGTGATTTTAGCATGATGTTCTATACCCTATGAGGAACACAATAAACTCTAATCGAACTAGGTACACTTAATTTTACCTCATTCTCACTTCATTTTAACTTGATGTTATAAACAATAAATCATAATGCGATGTAATAAACTCTAATGGAAATGTCATACATTCTAATGTGAATATGACAAAAAAATTAGCATGTTACTTCCCTCATTTTAGCCTGATCTACTAAACAACAATGGAGGATCTAGAAAATCGTAATGCGAATATAATAAATCCTACTTGGAAATAATGAACCCTAATGAGAATGTTATAAACCCTAATTGAGAATAATGAACCCTAATGGGAATGTCATAAACCCTAATTAAGAATAATGAACCATAATGGTAACAAGACATAAAATTTAGCCTTATTCTGCCCTCATTTTAACCTGATACATCCTCCATTTTAGCAAGATACTATAAACAGTAACGGGTCATGCAATAAATTCTAATTGAGAACAATAAACCCTAATGCGAATGTAATAAATCCTAATTGGGAAGAATAAATCCTAATTGGGAATAATGAACCCTAATGAGAATGTGACATCAAGTTTAGCATGCTACATCCCTCATTTTAGCCTGATAATTTTCTAATTTTAGTATGATTTGATAAACAATAATGGGGGATGCAATAAATCATAATGAGAACATATTTAGCCTCATACCTTTTTGATTTTAGCATCATATTCTAAACAGTAATTGAGATTGACAAACCTTAATATTAATGTAATAACCACAAAGGGAATGTCATAAATTTTTTGAAAAAAATCATATATTCTTGAAATAAAATAAAATAAAATAAGTCCTAAAAATGAATATTTTATATTTTTCTTCATATTTCTTCGGATAAACAAAGCCATGCGAGATCTTGAATGAAATAGTATGAAAAAAATTATAATGTGATATATTATATGAAAAAATATTGCGTTTATGAATTTTTAGCATTAAATTACTCTCATATTAGCATAGTGTATAAGAGATTTTAGCATGACGTTACATATCAGTATTACGTTTATATGTGGATGAAGTTATTGTTGTTTAATTGAAACTTTCAATTTATTGTGAAATTTATCCAACATGTAACTTACATCAGCAGCATTTATCACATATCAGAAAATTGAATGATATTATAAATATCAGCATAAGTCATGTCATTTTAGCATGGACTATGAACCATTACAGCATGATGTATATGTCATTTTAGCACGAACTATAATAATAACAGAATCATTGACGAAAAAAATGAAAATAAATACAGGAATCAGAATTGGACGAGATAATTAAAAAAGATAAATACATGAATCAACAACATTATATGAAAAAAGATGAAATAAGGTAAAAATTTAATTGGTATAATTTAGAAAAAATAGCATTTAATCCAAAAAGAATAATAACGTTTACAAACAAATCAAGAAATCCTAAAAATTTATAATGTGCATGTGAATGTCAAAATATATATATATATATGAAGAATTCAAAATCATGTCCGAACCGACAACATCAATTTTGAGTTTTTGCATAAAAAAAATTCTCTTAACCACATATATATTTATAGTTATAATATTTTATTAGTTTAATAAATTATTAAATTATCATAATATTTCAATTTGTATTTAGTAAATGGTTTACAAAACAAACAGAGAGAGGGGAGATGAAATAGATGGAAAATAAAGAGAGAAAGAGTGGGAAGAGAGAGAGAAAAGTGCACAAAGAAAAAAATCGTGAATGTTGAAGAGCGGAGAGTATCATGTTTCAAAACATAAGAATTATTGAATTACCATAATAGCCTCTTTTACTTAAAGTTGTAAATAATTACAAGTATGTCACATTAAATTTGACCAAACTTTGACTAAATTGTGGCCATTAAGATCTAAGTAATGAAAGGTTTAGATGGGTTCCTAGTTCCCACATGGGGAAAGGGTTCTCATTTGATCCCTTCCCTATACATATATATATATATATATATATAATATATCTATTAGTATTGATTAGGACTTTTATCAATTCAAAGCTTATTATCACTTCCGAACTTGAAAATTATCAATTTACAAATTTAATAATTGAAATTATCAATCTAAGACCTTAACAATTAAATATTTTGATGATTCTACTATTTTTCATGATTAGTTTGAATAAATCTTTGTTAAATTTGATATATAATTCTTGAAAAAAAATTCATTGAAAACAATATAAAACTAGCTAACTGAAAAAATAATCTAATACTTATATATGATATATATTTGAAGTAGATAATTCTAATTATTGAAGTTCTAAATTGATTCTATATTCCAATGAGGGGAAATTCTTTGCAGCAGCACATGGCACACTATATGTGTTGCGATAGATCTATTGTGACACATGGAAGTATCATAATAGATCTATCGCAACACATGGCACACTACGACCGGTCGCGGCATAGAATTTCCCTCCAATGAATAACAATGTCAGAAATGGACCACAAACCACACAAACAAACCGTACTTTTTTCTTGCAGAAATGAACCACCCTAGCTAGCCCTACCTAAGGATGAAAATATCGCTATCGCAACATATATCGCAACTTCAATTTTACGGATATATCGACGGATATATCGATATCGCATATCGATATCGCAGAAAATTGAAAAAAATGACGGAAATCATATTAAAATCTTGGAAATTTAGCATGAAATTTTAGGAACTATTATGACATATTATTATGCACATATTCCACTAATTGTTTTGATAGAATTGTATTTTGAAAGCAAATATATGAGTAATACATTATATAAATACCGTCTGAGACAATACATTTGACAAATAATACATAATACAACATAAAATGACTAAATAAACATTATAAAGTACAATTAATACCAAAATGAGGATCTATGAGGTTCAAATATAGTAGATGGAATGTCATCTTGTTCTAAACAATATTGGTACCAACTTATCACGTTCGAGTAATTATGGATATAATTGTGCACATGCGCTTGATATGTTTCTTGATTTCTTCCAACAGCTTCACCATGAATTGGATAATGTCCACTGATCCAATTATTTTGTTGATACACATTTTGAGTAGTCCAATCAATTTGTGAACTCCCATATGTGTAAGAAGCATATGAATCTTGAGACATATCACTATGATCAGTGCCACCCATATTTATAGAATCAAGATTTGACAAATAATTTATATTCAATCTTAGATTTCAATTTCGTGTGATATATGGGGAGAAAAATTTTAGTGATTTGTCTATCATGTCCTCTAACTGAAAAAAATGAAAAAATAAAGTCAGTGTACGTGCATCTCACTTTTCTTCCTAAGACATCCGTTGATTTAATTTCCCGGTCTTCTTGCTCTTATATTTTTTTGCAAAGTGAATGTCTTTATAAAGCAAAGAATATTGTAACTCAAATAATTACATTGAAGACCTAAAAAAGATCACAAAAATATATAGTATTAAATAAAAATCAAAATATATTATAGAAATATTAAAAAAATCGCGATATATTGCGATTTCTCGTCGATACTCGGGAAAAAAGATATTCCCTCCAATATCCATATCGCAATGTCAATATCCGTGATATTTCACGATATTTTCATCCTTAGCCCTACCTTATTCTTTCTCAATTTTGGACTCTTAACGATGAGGGCATATACTCCCTCAATTCTCACAAGTAATCAAAGATTCCAACAATTAATGAGGTAAGGTTAGTGATCCATTTCTAACATATTTTCTAATTGAGTAGAGAATAAATAGGGTTGGCAAAAAATATCGGTATGCCGGAATACTGTCCATACTGTACCAGAAAAATACCGAAGATACTGATATTTACAGTATATCAGTTTTTTCAGTAAGGTATAATACCTTATCAGAATTTTACGGCAAGGTAAAGATATGTGTTGAGTGCTGTATGACATTGAGGTCCAATGTTGCACTTGATGTCAGACAGACTCCCTACGACATCGTTTGTGACATAGTCGTAACTAATCTTATCCTTTCCTAGTTTTATTTATTATTTTAATAAATAAAATAACTTTATATATCTTAAAATATATGTGTATATCCACGAAATTAATATTTCAAATAAATGGATATATACATATTAGATATATTATTTAAAATAGAGTTTGACAAAGTCAAAACTCCATCTCCTATTTTTTAGGTCTAGCGGTTTCTCTATTTAATTCTTTTTTTTTTTAGAAAATTATATTTGCTGGATATTTAGAAAAAGAGCATGAACGTGGGGAAGCTATCAACCACGTCTTGGAGACGGTTTCTTCCATCTACGGTGAAGTCATGGAGTGAAGCGGTTATCGTCAACCCATGTTCAAGAAAGAGAAATCGTGGACCATGTTGGATTCAAGTGAAGAAGCATATAAGGGATATGTTCGACACTTGAAGACTTATTCAAGCCCAATCTATTTTTCGTTGTGTAAAGATTGAAGAAAGCTTGAGTTACAAACTTAGTTTAGGTTTCGTTCTTCATTCCTTATTCTATCTTAATGTTTATTGCTGTTCAATCCTTTTACGGAATAGATTGTACAAGTTAGGATAGATAGCAAGGTTGTGAAACCTTTACTAGTTTGTATACAAGTTGACGGGATGTCAATTTGTATGTTTTAGTTTGTATACAAGTCGACGGGATGTCAACTTGTATGATTTAGTTTGCATATGAATTGACGGGATGTCAATCTGTATGTTGTAGTTTGCATATGAATTGACGGGATGTCAATCTGTATGTTGTGGTTTGCATATGAACTGACGGGATGTCAATTTGTATGTTATTGTTTGTACATGAATTGACGGGATGTCAATTTATATATTTTAGTTCTTTTTAGTGATAGTCTAGATTAGAACTTGTAATGTTGTTGTAGTGTTAAGAGCATTCGCGTCTAACATTAAAAGCTTGAAAATTTTGTACTCTTAATATTATAATTTCGCCCTGTGGCAATCATACACATGTTGTGTATGATTTAAAAATTATATCGTGTATTCTTGTGCATTTTATTTCCAGCATATTTGTGTTAAGATAAGTTGTGTTAACTATCTTTAACATTGAGTTTGACATTACGAATCTGTGTCTAATTTCAGTGTTTGTGGCAACAAATTCCAACAAGTGGTATCAGAGCCGGTACTTAACACACTAAGTATTCGATCCTTGGTTTGTTGACTCACTGAAAGATGGATATTCAGATCAATCAATGCCGTCCTCCGACATTGGATTGTAATTGCAAGAATTATGCTATGTGGAAATCGTGCATGAAGATGTATATCAAGTCCATCGATGAGAGGGCTTGGTTGGCTGTAATTGAAGAATGGTCTCCATCGAGGATGGAAGGACCAAATGGAGTGTACATTCTTACTCCGGAGACTCAATGGACTAATGATGATCGAATCATTTCCAACTTCAATTCGAGGGCACTCAATGCTATTTTTGTTTCAGTTGATGTTCCATGCTTCAAAATGGTGTGTAATTACACCACGGCATATCAAGCATGGAGCATACTGCAGGAACATTGTGAAGGATCGATCACTGTACGACAAACAAAGCTTAGGCTACTCACTTCCAAATTCGAAACTCTGCGAATGTTAGAAGATGAGACTATCTCAATGTACACTGGACGATTGTGTGAAGTGTCAAACGAATCCACAACTCTCGGATGTCCGATCTCGAACGAAAACATGGTTAGCAAACTTCTTCGCACACTTTCAGAGAGATTCAACAT
The DNA here is from genome assembly GCA_026008535.1 of Perilla frutescens. Lineage (NCBI taxonomy): Eukaryota > Viridiplantae > Streptophyta > Magnoliopsida > Lamiales > Lamiaceae > Perilla > Perilla frutescens. The sequence goes on from BRKX01000012.1 coordinate 42,081,422, forward strand.
GAAAATCTCAGCAATTGAAGAAGCTCACAATGTATCAAACATGAGTTTGAGTGAAGCAGTGAGCATTCTACTTACATTTGAGATGAATCTTGAAAATTAGAAATCAAACATCTCCTCCAAAGGAATTGCACTTCAATCAGTAACATCAAGTTCAAATGTTGAACTTGATGTCGAGAACATTCAGGAGATTACTGAAGATAAACCCCTGAGCGTTGCACTGCTTACCAAGAAGTTCAATACCCTTGTGCGGTCAATGAAGAAAAGTTCCCCAAACTTCAAACCACGGAGATTGTTTGATTCTCCCTCTTCAACATCATCTGGATCGACAAAATCTTCAAAATCTCCAGATGTTGCAGTAAGGGACATTGACTCAGTTCAATGTAGGGGATGTTCTGTTTGGTCACTATGCCAATGAATGTCCTACTGTCCAAAGGAAGCAGATGAGAAATTACAGTGCTGCCATGTTAAGCGACAAATCCGGTGATGAAGAAGCTGAAAAACAAACTGTATTGTTTGTAAAAGTCAATGATGACTTAGATGAAATGATTAGCGCTTTAACTGACATGGAGAGTGTTGATTATGACTATGATGCTAGTCTTGATCATGTGATTCTAGATGTTCCAAACAATGTTATGGAGAATGTTACACAAGAAGTCTCTAACATTCCTCCAAATACCACTAACTAGTATGAAATGACATTGTTGGATGAATTTTGCAACACTGCTGAAGTTTCTCAGGTGGAAGAAGACAAGTCCGAAGTTAGCCACCAAGAAGCTCTACAACAATTGCACAAAGTTGTAGATGAAGTTTGTGTCCAATGGACCGAACAATCAAAAGAATTTGGGATTTTTGTTGAAGAAAACCAAACTCTAAAGCAACGAGTACTGGACCTTGAGATTCGACTCACTAGAAGTGATCTTGAGCTGAACAAGTTGAGAAAGGAAGTAGAAGCTACCTCGAAAACCTTTCGAAAACTCAATCAAGGAACATCTACTCTGAACGAGGTTCTGACATTGGGACAGACCACAAAAGCAGGCTTGGGATATACATTGAGTTCATCAATGTCTATCTCAAATCCTATCAAGTTTGTCAAAGGAGAAAACTCCAAGGATGTTCCAGTCAATATTGACGGAAATGTCAAACCGAATGTCAATGACAAGTCCAAGGAGAAGAAATTTGTTTGTCATTATTGCCAAGAGCCTGGACATATCAAACCTTGTTGCTTCAAATATCATGATGATATAGCAACAGGTAAGATTGTTGTGGAAAATTCTTCTAAATCTATCAAAAAGAAGAAACCCTCAAAGAAGGCAAAGATCTCATGTAATGTTGTCTACACATCTTTGAAAGCCAACATTGCTAGTACGTGGTACTTTGATAGTGGATGCTCACAGCACATGACAGGAAATTCTAAGTTTCTCGATGACTATACCACGACAAGCAAAGGAAAAGTTAGTTATGGTGGAGGAGCACAAGGCAACATAGTAGGAAAAGGAACCTTGAATGTCAAGAACTTTCCCAAGTTAAGCAATGTGCTTCATGTCGAAGGTTTAACAGTGAATCTGATCAGCATAAGTCAGCTATGTGATGACGGCATGCATGTCAGATTCAATAAGAACACTTGTGAGGTTTTTGATAGCGAGAATAAATGCATTATGTTTGGAAGTCGGGCATTAGATAATTGCTATCATGCTGACAAGAATGAAAAATGCAATGTTTCAGTCAATGTTGACACTCAACTCATACATCAAAAACTGGGTCATCTCAGCTTTCGAAGTTTGAAGAAACTAATTGAAGCTGATGCTGTTCGAGGTATTCCACCTGTGAAGAACAATCTCGATGTTGTTTGCAGTGCATGTCAAAAAGGAACAAGTAAGAGCTTCACACAAAAGTTCCTCAGCTTGTCAAACCACAAAGTGCTTCGATCTGATTCACATAGATATCATGGGTCCCGTCGACACCAAAAGCATGAGTCGAAAAAGATTCATTCTGGTGATAGTTGATGATTTTTCGAGATTCACATGGGTTGAATTTCTTCAAGAAAAATCTGAAGCTTTCAGGATGTTCAAGAAGTTCTACAGGTTGGTGTCAAGACAACATGAGTCCAACATCAAATGCATTCGAACAAATCATGGGCTCGAATTTGAAAACTCGATGTTTGAAGAGTTTTGTGAAAAATGAGGCATCATCCATGAGTTTTCTGCTCTGAAGACACCTCAACAAAATGGGGTGGTTGAGAGAAAAAATCGAACTCTTCAGAAGATGTCAAGAGCAATGCTACAAGCTCAATGTTTGTCCAAGAAGCTGTGGGCTGAAGCAGTTAACACTGCTTGTCACATCAGAAATAGAGTGATTCTTCGCCCAGACAGAACTGTGACACCGTATGAACTTCTGAATGGAAAGAAGCCCAATTTGAAGTACTTTCATGTGTTTGGATGTGTATGTTACATCCTGAATGACAGGGATCATCTGGGAAAATTTGACACATCTGACAGCCGTGCTTACCGTGTGCTTAATCTTTGGACAAAAATAGTCCAAGAATCAATTAACATTGTTTTTGATGACCACACAGGTATAGCTTCAAAATTTGAAGAGGATGATGTAATTGATCTCATTGACACTGATGAAATGTCAAGTGATCAGGCTGAAAGTGATTGTGAGAACAAGACATCCACTGAGAATGTCAAAGTCAATGTTCCACAGAGTGATGAAGCTTCAGTCAAAACATCAACACCAACATTCACTTCAGATAGTGAAGATGATCAGGTTGTGACTGCTGAAGATGAACCAAGAAGGGATTCTCCAAGTCGAATTCGGAAGAATCATCCAGATTCACAAATCATTGCTAAGCAATCTGAAGGAGTTCAAACTAGGAGTAAGAACTCAGAGGAATACAAAGAAACGCTGAAACTGGTATGCATGTCTTCTCTAAATGTTTGTATGTCAAACACGTGCTTTCTGTCTAACATTGAACCGAAAAATATTAAGGATGCACTTAATGATGATTTTTGGATCAATGCTATGCATGAGGAACTAAACCAGTTCGTAAGGAAGAATGTATGGGAATTAGTTCCACGCCCCAAAGATAAAAATGTGATTGGGACAAAATGGATTTTCAAAAATAAAACGGATGAGTCTGGCAATATTGTCAGAAATAAAGCTCGTCTAGTCGCTCAAGGCTACACCCAAATTGAAGGGGTAGACTTTGACGAAACATTTGCTCCTCTTGCAAGGATTCAATACATTCGTCTTTTATGTGCAATTGCATGTTATGTGGGTTTTACTTTACATCAAATGGATATTAAAAGTGCTTTCTTGAATGGTTTTCTCAATGAAGAAGCATATGTCAAACAACCTAAGGGGTTCGAATGTCATGAGAATCCATTGCACGTGTTTAAGCTCAAAAAGGCTTTGTATGGTCTTAAACAAGCCCCTAGAGCATGGTATGCTAAACTGACCGAATTCTTACTCCAATTTGGTTTTGAAAGAGGTCAAGTCGATAAAACATTGTGTATTAAGAAGAATCAAAAACATATTACCGTTGCTCAAATCTATGTTGATGACATTATTTTTGGTTCGACATATACTAATCTGCTCAAAGATTTTGTAGACTCAATGTGCAACACATTTGAAATAAGCATGGTTGGAGAGCTCAACTATTTTCTTGGTCTACAAATCAAGCAAGATAAAGATGGAATCTTCATCTCTCAAAGCAAATATGCTAGAGGATTGGTCAAGCGTTTCGGATTAGAGAATGCTAAACCTATGAAGACACCCATGGGATCTTCTGAAAAGTTGAGCAGAGATGATGTTGGTAGCAATGTTGATTCTACCATGTATAGAGGAATGATAGGCAGCTTATTGTATTTAACAGCAAGTCGTTCTGACATTATGTTTAGTGTTGGTGTTTGTGCGAGATATCAATCTCAGCCTAAACAATCTCACTTTAAAGTTGTTAAACGTATCATTCGCTATGTTTCAGGCACAATTGGGTTTGGTGTTAAATATTGCAAGAGTTCTAACATTCATCTTGTAGGTTATAGTGATTCCGATTAGGTAGGTGATGTCGGTGACAGAAAAAGCACTAGCGGAGGGTGTTTTTATTTTGGCAACAATCTGATTTCTTGGTCAAGTAAGAAACAAAATTGTATCTCACTATCCATGGCCGAATTAGAGTATGTTGCTGCCGCTAGTTGTTGCTCTCAAATGTTGTGGTTAAACCAAATGGTGTTAGATTATGGTCTGGACAGTCCTTCTTTGACATTGTTATGTGACAATGTCAGTGCAATTGAAATTTCGAAGAACCCAGTCCAACATTCTCGCACCAAACACATTGACATTAGACATCACTTTATCCGTGATCTTGTGGAACGAGATATCATTAAATTGGAATACATTCCTACAGAGAATCAAATTACTGATATTTTCAATAAACCTTTGGATTTTGAGAGATTTTCTTCTCTAAGGAAATCTCTTGGAATGTGTGTCTGTTAGTCAATGCTGACATCCTGATGTTAAAGTCAATGTTAGGATCTTTGACATCAGGTTCTGTAATTCTGAAATTATTAATAAAAACTATGGTACGATGATATGATTTTTTTAATAATCATGACTCGTCTCCATTAGTTTTATTTAGTTTCAGAATTTGTTTTTTTTTTATTTTTTATTTATTTATTATTTAGTGTTTAAATAATAAATAATTGAATTTTTGTTGATAAGCAGATATGCTTATCCGCATATCTTTTGATATGATAAGAGAGAGAGAATGAGAGATATCACTTTCATTATTTTAATATAATAAAGTGGTTTGTCCTTATCTCTTTTTTAATTCAAAACCCTCCATCTCTCTCCATATCTGATTCGCTTTTTCTCTCTCCAAACGATTCATCTTTTCCATCTTCTCAAACCGATTTTCTCTCTTTTTTCATCCATGGCGGACCAAAACCCTAATCATCTACAAGCCATGATGATGATGTTGTAGCAAATGATGGAGCTCACAAAAGGATCCCCATCATCGGCCTCAACTCCGGCTGCTGCATTACAACCCCCACTCTCTGCAACATCAACTCAGACCCCTGACATTGCACCTCCAACTACTCAGGCTGAACCAACTACAGCGAATGTCACTGAGCCTTCAACATCAAAGGCTATGCCAACTGAAGCTGAAGTTCATCCCGATCTCATTATTCCTCCTAGAACCGAGATTCTAAACCCCAAGCCGATTAGGATGAATGTGCTTAGAGATTCCACAAATCCAATCGACCCAGAAGCCACTTCACACCTGAAATCTTTATCAAAAATGGCGAAGACTTCTCCTCCGACAAGGAAATCGAAGCGACTTCACAGTGATGACACTGACAAACCTGATGTCGTCTCCTCCAAGAAGGTGAAGAAGGAAGGGTCTAAGGCTAGCTCCAAGTTGCTGAAAGATGAGTCCGACTCCACTAGTGAACAAGTTCCTACTTCTCCTCCTGCTGATGTTACACGGAATGTCAGTCCTTCTACTGAGCCCGTGGACGAGGATTTCGGAACAGATGAGGACTCTCCGCTTGATGTCACGCAAGCCTTCAGTAAGACTTTCTATTCTGAAGAGGCTAAGAAATCACATGCTCTTTATGTTAAGAGAACTTTTAAGGTTGAGAAAATGATTGATGTTCCTAGCTTTAAAAAATATGGGATGGATGTGTTTCTTAAGGAGAGATGTTTATGGAAATCTGTTACGTCACTAGTGTCATATGATCCTGATGTTATTCATGAATTTTATGCTAACATCATTTCTGATATGGGAGATCCCTCTAAACTGTGTTTGTTAGGGATAAAATCTATAAGTTTTCCCCTAATGTTATTAACACGTTTCTTGAGTTAGGAAATGAGGATACAACCATGTCTTTGGATCTAATTGATGATGTGGTGAATGTTATTACTGGAGGTTTGGTTTCGAAATGGCTCAACAAAGTGCCTGCTTCCAAGTTAAGATTCTTTTACTCAGTGTTATACAAGCTTGCAGTGTGCAATTGGCTGCCCACATCGAATGCCTCTATCATCACAGTTGATCAGGCCATTCTCCTGTACAAGATAGGAACTCAGCTTCCTTTCAACCTTGGTGCATACATCTTTGATGCAATGTTGAAGGCTTCCTCTAAGTCCAGTTCCTCGAACTTTCTTCCTTTCCCATGTTTGATCTATGGGATCCTTAAGAGCCAAGGGTTAAAGAAACGCAAGAAGAGTGTGCTGTCTGAGTAAACCACCTTCTCCATAATGAAGCCCAAGAGGAATAATGACAGGATCATTGATCTTCTCTATCCTCCTAATGCTGCAAATCTAGTGCCTCCTTATGCCGAAGGTACCCCTGCTCCTTCCCAATCTGATGTCTATCCTGATGTTGCCTCCACGCCTTCCATTCCCATTGTCATGATGCCGCTGGAGTCTCTTCAATATCAAATTGCTCTGCTTGATCATGTGATTGGTCAACTCACCAAGGCTCGAGATTTTTTTCTGACTCTCCTTTCTACACAAAAAGGGGGAGTGGATGATGATGCTAATGGTGATGATGCGGATGCTGGAGACATAAATGCTGCTGGTAAAGCAAAGGGGAGAAAAGGTACAGCCAAAGGAAAGAGGAAGATGATGTGAAGCTTAATGTTTAAGCTTCTAAAATTTAAAACTAAAACTTTTTTGTTAAAAATAATGTTTTATGTTTTCTGTTTTCATATGTGCTGGACACATGGTTTTTGATATGCATTTCATGCATATCTTGGTTTTTGTTGTTGAATGCAATTTATGATTGTGTTCTTGTTTTTATATGCTTATTCAGTTTTTGATATTTGTGATATATCATTATGATTAGGCATATTGAATTTGTTTTGAGATATTGAATGATCAATATGTCTTGATTATTGTGTGTTGAACGATGAGTTCAACATTGATATTTGTGTTTAATGTTGAGTTCAACATTGATATGTTGTGTTGAACGTTGAGTTCACCATTGATATTCTGTGTTGAATGTATTGTTCAGTATTGATTTTATAATAGGATATGTTCATATTATATGATGATCTAATTAAGGGGGAGTAACCCTTAAGGGGGAGATTTTTAAGATCTCCATTTTCCGCTGCGACTCTAATTGTACAAAATACATTGAGTTGTATGTTTTGTGCAGAAAGGCTAAGATTAAGGGGGAGATTGTTGAGTGCTGTATGACATTGAGGTTCAATGTTGCACTCGATGTCAGACAGACTCCTTGTGACATTGTCTGTGACATAGTCGTAACTAATCTTATCCTTTCCTAGTTTTATTTATTATTTTAATAAATAAAATAACTTTATATATTTTAAAATATATGTGTATATCCACGAAATTAATATTTCAAATAAATGGATATATACATATTAGATATATTATTCAAAATAGAGTTTGACAAAGTCAAAACTCTATCTCCTATTTTTTAGGTCTAGCGGTTTCTCTATTTAATTCTTTTTCTTTTTCAGAAAATTATATTTGCTGGATATTTAGAAAAAGAGCATGAACATGGGGAAGCTATCAACCACGTCTTGGAGGCGGTTTCTTCCATCTACGGTGAAGTCATGGAGTGAAGCGGTTATCGTCAACCCATGTTCAAGAAAGAGAAATCATGGACCATGTTGGATTCAAGTGAAGAAGCATATAAGGGATGTGTTCGACACACTTGAAGACTTATTCAAGCCCAATCTATTTTCCGTCGTGTGAAGATTGAAGAAAGCTTGAGTCACAAACTTAGTTTAGGTTTCGTTCTTCATTCCTTCTTCTATCTTAATGTTTATTGTTGTTCAATCCTTTCATGGAATAGATTGTACAAGTTAGGATAGATAGCAAGGTTGTGAAACCTTTACTAGTTTGTATACAAGTTGACGGGATGTCAATTTGTATGTTTTAGTTTGTATACAAGTCGACGGGATGTCAACTTGTATGATTTAGTTTGTATATGAATTGACGGGATGTCAATCTGTATGTTGTAGTTTGCATATGAATTGACGAGATGTCAATCTGTATGTTGTGGTTTGCATATGAACTGACGGGATGTCAATTTGTATGTTGTTGTTTGTATATGAATTGACGGGATGTCAATTTATATGTTTTAGTTCTTTTAGTGATAGTCTAGATTAGAACTTGTAATGTTGTTGTAGTGTTAAGAGCCTTCGCGTCTAACATTAACAGCTTGAAAATTTTGTACTCTTAATAGTATAATTTCGCCCTGTGGCAATTATACACATATTGTGTATGATTTAAAAATTATATCGTATATTCTTGTGCATTTTATTTCCAGCATATTTGTGTTAAGATAAGTTGTGTTAACTGTTTTTAACATTGAGTTTGACATTACGAATCTGTATCTAATTTCAGTGTTTGTGGCAACAAATTCCAACAATATGAATTTTCAAAAATTAAGATATACCGGTATATACCGAAATTTTGGTATACCGTCATATATAGGTATATACTATACCACGGTATATACCAATGTGAAGGTATATACCGTCATACCTTACCGCGGTATATACTGTTGTACCAGTATAATACAATATTTAGTAAGTTTATCATAAAAGTTATGTTTTGATATTTAATTTAATACCTAAATAAATTATAACTAAAGATGAATTATTTGAAATTAAAATGTAATAAATAATAATCTTCTATTTTTTTGATCAATAAAATTAAAACTTAAAATGAATAATCATTAAAAATTAAAATAAATGAAATATATGTAAATTATAAGATATAAAATTATTTCAATAGAATACAAGATAAATTAAATTATGTAATGCATAATAATCTTTTATTCTTCTTCAATTTTTAAAATTAAAAAGTTAACAATAATGATTGAAACGATTAAAAGAAAATGAGATATATTTATAAAAAAATAGTTTGTTCATTGTAAAGTTCAGAAACATATAATATTTAATATAATTTAATAATTAAATTATAATTAAAAATCAAACAATGTAAATTAAACGTAATTATTATTATTATTATTATTATTATTATTATTATATTATTATTATTATTATTTTTCAATGTTTAAACTAAAAGTTATGATCAATGGTCCAAACATTTTAAAGAAAATGAGATATAATATTCAATAATATAATACTTAGGCCTTAGTATGTTTATTATGAAAGTTTTGAAAATTATTAAATTTCATATAATATAATACTTAAATTATAATTATAAATTGATCAATTTGAAATCAAATATTATTGATAATATTTTATTTATTTTTTAAATTTTAGACATAAAGTTATGATGAATAAAAAATATATTAAAATGAGATGTTATATACAATATTATGATACTTAGTATGTTCATCATAAAAGTTTAGGAAAATATTATATTTCATATAATTTAATATAGAACTCCAACCTAAAAATTGAACAATGTGAAATCAGATGTAATAAATAATAATGTTGTATTCTTCTTTAATCTTTAGACTAAAAATTATGATGAATTATCAAAAAAATTAAAATAAAATGAAATATGTTATACAATGTTATAATACTTAGTATATTCAGCATGAATGTTTACGAAAATATTATATTTCATATAATTTAATACAAAACTCCTAAATAAAAATTGAACAACGTGTGAAATAAGATGTATAATATATAATAACGTTATATTCTTCTTTAATCTTTGAAGTAAAAGTTATGATGAATTATCAAAAAAATTAAAATAAATGAAATATGTTATACAATGTTATAAAACTTAGTATGTTCGGCATAAATATTTAGGAAAATATTATATTTCATATAATTTAATGCAGAACTCCTAGCTAAAAATTGAACAATATGAAATCAGATGTAATATATACAGTAAAAGCTCTCTATAGGAATATTCTATATAAGATAAACTTCCTTATAGTAATAAAAAGTTACGGTCCCAACTCGAGACCAATTATAAATAAGAATAACCTCTAAATTGTAATATTCCAGTGTTTTTTTCGTACCATCCTTGATAAATTTACCTCTATTTAGTAATAAAATGACATTAAATTTCAAATATATTTAAATATCTATATAATATATATATATAACTATTTAACTATATATGTTACATTAAACTTAAGATTGTATGAAAGAGTCTAAAGTTCTTTGTGACAATGTTTTAATTTTTTGGGTTAATACTACACCTTTTAACTTGCGCTTTCGAAGTAACTTGTCAACACAATCACCTTCTTGTTAAATCCAAATATTTTCAACTTGTCCAACATGCTTGAAGCTTCTTGTCACGCGACTTTTTCTATTTCTACACTATCATCCTCTAGATGGCATCTCGCGCTTCTTGCTTAGTTTATATAATGATGTATTCTTCAATTAAAGCACGCACGTGAATGAATCTTATATACCTTTTGAATTCACATTTTTAAAACATATGTGAAGGGACATTTCCAAGTATTGTATAATATATATTAAATTTTTTAAGAAATAATAATTTTTATATGTAAATTCTATATAAGAATAATCCCCCTATAATAATATTTTTCTCTAGTCCCAACGATATGACTGTATAGAGAGGTTTTACTTTAGTAATCTTATATTATTCTTTAATCTTTAGACTAAAAATTATGATGAATTATTAAAAAAATTAAAATAAGATGAAATATGATATACAATGCTATAATACTTAGTACATGTTCATCATAAATATTTAGAAAAATATTGTATTTCATATAATTAATACAAAACTCCTAACTAGCTAAAAACTGAACAATGTGAAATCTAATGTAATAAATAATAATCTTATATTCTTTTTTAATCTTTAGACTGAAATTTATGATGAATTATTGAGAAAATTAAAAATAAAATGAGATATGATATACAATACTATAATACTTAGTATATGTTGGCCCAGTTATAAAGGAGTGCAAGGTGATCTATTGCACATGGCCCAAAATTTTTAGGCCCAAAAAAGAAATCTACTTATGTATACCTAATAAATTAATATTTTATAAATAATGAAAATTTATCCATTATGCCGCCACTGCTTCACAAACTTCTTTATGATATATAATAAATCTCTGTCTCTCTTCCATTATCGCAAAAAATTCTCCGTTTTCCTCTGAAGAAAAATGTTCATCTCAAATTCTAATTTCTCATCTCTTCCGCTGCTGCAGCGTCATGCATCTTTTCCGTTGTTGCAGTAGTGCAGTTTTGCTTCTGCTTGAGATTTGAGATAAGTAGGTATGTAACTATGTTTTACCACCCTTTGATTGAGAGAAGGAAGAATGGAACTGGTTCCAGTGAAAGTAATGAAAGCAAGGCGAAAGGGTAGATATGTGGAGTGTTTGCTGTGCAGATAGATCTATGTTACGATCTAAGATAATGCCCGCCTTTCAGAATCTCTTCGTTTCTCTCTCTTCCCGGCGAGTCTTTCTAAAGAGCTAACCAGCCGCCTTGAAAGGTCAGGGTCTGAAGGCTGCTTTGCCTTCCCTAAGCTAAGATTTAGAGGGATAGGGCTAAACCTTCGACTTCTGGCCCATAGAGCGCCTTCTCTTTGGTAATTGGAAGTAGGAATATTCTTAAATGTTTTGCTCATTGAATTTGAGAGTATTGTTTGAATTGATGGACTAATTTAAATAGATGCTTTGCACCATAATGATTTAATTTTGTTTATTCTAATTAAAATTTAATTAGACTAATTTCTTTTTTAGTGAGGCTAAACCGAAAAAAAAATGTTCCAATGACAAAAGCATGCCAGATTTGGAACAGATGCACATCTTGAGCAATCTAAATAAAGAATTTATATCGAATTTATTTATATTGATTCGAGGTTGTACTCATATTAACAATATTAATAAAATAGTTTGAATTTTTTAATTTTTATTTTTGTTAAAATATAATTGTAAAATGCTAATGTTTAAAAATTTATAAATAAAATTAAAACTAAGTGGGGTGTATTGGATTGAGATTTCGTTGGATTTCGTTGGACTTTTAAAATCCGGGTGTATTCAATCCAGACTTTTAAAAGTCCAACGAAATTCTGGTGTATTCAATCCAGACTTTTAAAAATCCAACGAAATCTTGGTGTATCCAATCCAGACTTTTAAAAGTCCAATGAAATCCTGGTGTATTCAATCACGACTTTTAAAAGTCCATCAAAATTTTGAGGTATTCAACAATCCACGGACTTTAAAAAGTCATTGATTTCGTTGGATTTCGGATGGATTTCACGTGAAAATTATGAAGGATGAAATCCGACCTCCAGACACGAGATTTCGATGGATTTGGAAAACCCGGGGAGCGTTGTGACCCAGCGGCCGGTGGGTACACGAAATTGGGACCCCCCAACGGTCACCCGAAGCCAGCGGCCGCTGGCTTCGCTGAGGATGACTCCCCAGCGGCCGCTGGGTGCCAAATGCATGGCTTCCAGCGGTCGCTGGGTTCTCTCGACTCGACTTCCCAGCGGCCGCTCAATTCAAGCGGTCGCTGGGTTCAATTTTTTTCCGGGTCCACCGATCGTTGTGTTCCAACGAGCGCTGGCGAGATGGATTTGAAATCCATTGAAATCGTTCAAAATCGTCCGAAATCCATACACGAAATCTGCCAGACTCTGCGTGGAGTTGGGAGACTCCATGTGGAGTTTTGGGAGACTCCATGTGGAGTCTATGGATTTAAAAATCCATAGAAATCCATGGACATTTTAAAGTCCAACGAAATCCTAATTGAATACACCCCCGTAAATGTGTTTTGAGTATTAGCTAGAGGGGCAATTTAAAATTAGCGCAGGACCCTCCAAATTTTTAAGACGACCCTGAGTATATGTTCATCATAAACATTTAATATAACGATAATTTTGATATACCGTGAACTGTATGTATGATATGGACCGAAATATGGTTATAGTAAGATATTCTTAATTAAAGTATACCAAACTAAGGTACGGTAAGGTATACTGAAATAAAGGTATGGTTAATGTATGCATTATGTGTCATACCGAACTTAAGGTATACTGGAGGTAAAGGTATGGCAACTGTATGCTTTTTGTCATACCGTAAATTAAGGTAAGGTATAAGGTATGATTAAAAAAAAAGGTAAGGTATGTCGTACCTTGACACCCCTAAGAATCAAGACTGATTTAAACGTGATGAAAGCTTTTAAAATAGTAATTTTTTAATGTTCAAATCTCATTAGGCCTAAACTAGTATTTTTCATGTGCAATGCTTAACTTTATTTATTTATTATTATTATTATTATTAATATTATTATTATTATTATTTTGAATTCTAAATGTTGTGTTTAATATTTTAAAATTAAGAAAATACTATACGCATTAATTACATAAGAAAATATAGTTTGCGTAGTCAGAACAAACAATAAAAAAATTAAATTTTAGGAACTACATGATAATAATTTAGATTATTTCAAACAACACAAATTTACAAATAACAATGTATAATCGTCTATGATTAAATGTGTTGTTTGGTAGACGATCGTGATGTAACCTTGGCCGATCTTTCCTTTATCTAGAGTTGAGTTCAACTAATGATTGTCGTTGGGTAATTAATGTTCCTTCAAAATATTCTAAATTAATTAATTGGCTCATCTAATCTAATTTAATCTAATCTAATTATCTTCCTTCTTTCTTATAAAGCGGCCCACCCCAGCCGGATGTGATCCTCTCTATTCTATATTTGATGTTCCAACTCAGCACGTACGATTAAATTTATGAAATTTTTTTTCATTTTTTTCGTCAATTTTTATTTATTATGTTTTAGTTTATTTTTATGATTATTTTTAGGTTTCACCCCCACTTAATTATGGTTTATAATTATTTTTTAACATGTAATTTAAAAAAAATAATTATTATGATTGATTATTTTAAAAATATAATTTTTAATTTTTAAAATTTCATTAATATTTTGTTGATAAATGTGATTAGATCGATTATGTGATGATTAATTTTTATTTTTGTAATATCTATTATTAAACTTGTGAATTCGATTATGGAATACGGGTTGAAATATCAAGTCTGGAATAGAGGATCTCATCTCTACCCCAGCTAAGCCTTACTAGGGTTGTACATGTGCACAAAATCATATTAACCCGTTCAAACTATATGATGGGAAATTCTAAACATAACATGACCATCTTTGTCTACATAGCCCTTAAAATAATTTAAAATGTTATTAATATTTTTTTTAGGTTATTTTATTCTCTTATAAACCATACTAAAAAATTCTAAAAGATAAAATAAAATCCTCAATATGTGTATCCCAAACAAAACAATGAAAATAAAATCAAATTCTCAATTCAGTTGGTTGGTCCTCAGCTGTCTCAGCTTTCAGCTCTGAGATCATCCAGTTGGTAGTTGCTCAGCTGCCTCAAGCTTCAGTTCTGGAATGGTCTAGTTGAGCTGCCTTGGTCTTCAACTCTGGATTCTAGTAGCTCAGCTTTTGGTTAAAGCTTCAGTTCTGGACTCCAGCTGCCTCAGTTCTGGACTCCAGCTAAGCTGATGGTTGCTCATTTGTTGGATGATTTTCAGTCTTCAGCTTTGACCAGTTAGATTTTGTCTGCTTGATGCATCCTCTTCAGCTGGTTGACCATGCTCCAAAGCGTTTGACTTTCGCTTTAGTTGAGCTGAATTTTGGAGTCTTACTTGGTTATCAAACCAATTTCCAGCCTGAATAGCCTACAGTTTTTCATAGAAATTTTTCACATGTTTTGACATTTCATCAAAACCACTAGTTGGGTTACCTTGATAGTTTTTCCCAATAATTTCTCCCTTTTTGATGATGTCAAAACCCGTTAGTGATGATGGACAACTGCATAGTTTCAGATGAGTATTAGAGCTTTATTGCTAAACAAGTATCCGAGCATATCACTAAACAAGTATCAGAGCTTGCCTAGGTATGCATCAGAGCTTAAGTGTCAAAGCTTTGTTTTAAACAAATGTCAGAGCTTTGTATTTTCACAAGTGTTAGAACTTTTGTGGTTATCAAAGCTTTAATCAACTTAGAGCAAGTAACAAAGCTTTAGCTCTTAGAGGGCATAAGAGTTCAGTTTTAGGCATGTATAGAGCATATCTTGATGTGACTGAACCTTAAGCACCTTTTTTGCTTTCTAATCTTGTAGCATGAATATCAAAGCCTATTTGTGGTGAAACCACACGTTTTGCATAACCTTTTGAAAAGTTTTGGACATTTTAGTTCTAAGAATGCTCAGATTATTCAGTTCATGACAATTATGCGGCTAATTTGAATATGTTGGAGGTCAGAGCATATTTTCATAACAAGAATGAGCATGTTAAGAACTGATGTATTATACGAGCATGCAAAGCTTTGAAGAATCATAAGGAAGTTAAGAAGTGATAGAGAGAGAGAGAGAGAATATCAAGAATTGATATTTGAACTTCATTTTTCAGCTGGAACTGATCACCATTCAGCTTCTTCTTCTTTTGCTCATTTCTCCTTTTTCCTTTGTGCAAGGAGAGATGTCTGGTATGTTGTGAATGCCCCAATTTCGATGATCAAGTTGGGCATTTTCCCCAAGTCTGTAAATCTTGAGCTTGACATGCTTGCTGCTCAAGTTGGACTTCCCCCTGAATGGTAGCTTTCCCCTGAAGCTATACCTATCTTTGGATATGATCCCAAAGAGTTAGATTTCCATCACCTTTTCCATCATCAGTCTTCTCTCCCCCCTTTTTGGCATTATCTAAAAGGGTGAGCTGATGGAACTCCGGAAATAGTAGTGATAATTGTGGCAAGAGAGTGAATGTTGTTGCCAATAAATTGTCAGTGTTAAGAGGAGCTTGGGGTTCAGGCATGGGTATGGACAGCCATGTGTACACATCTTCTATTGGCATCAGTTGTGCTAAATGAGAGATAGAGAAATGATCTTGCCTGTCAGTGTGTTTTGATGCAATGTTGAGAAATGGCTCGTCCTCAGTGGTGAAGAACACATCCTCATGAAGAGGTGTCGTGCATAAGTTGGAGGGCTCATTGTCTGAAAGGGGTACATCAGGAGGCACCGAGCATTGGAATCTTTTAATCATGGAATCTATGATTTATTTGATGGTTGGCGGCGTGTTGAGTGGATCATCCAACTTCTGCTCCAATGTCATTTCGCTATCAAGAAGGAGTTACCTCATTTCTGAGCCAGATGCAGCATGATGGCGTCATCCACCTGGAATCTCCATAAATGGTACTAGAGATATCGCTTTAGTTGTGCATAGATGGAGGAGTTGAGTTCCTCAATGAGACCAAAACATTTTTTCAGTTGATGGTCAATACTTTGATTAAAGCCTTCTTCTAGAGAATCCGATTGAGCCGGGGAGAGAGGCACGCTGGTGGCAGGTGTAGTGGATTGATCACTCAGGTGAGTGAATGAGTCACTATCAGTCATGGACTGATCTTTGTCGGCTGGAGGATCAGCTTCAATAAGTGGCTCTTTCCCTTTAGCCTGGCTGTTGTCCTCCATAAACTGTGGTCTCTGTTGGGGTTTTTTCGAATTAAACCACCACATGATCTATTTGGTTGTTCTTTAATCCTAATATCATATATTCATATTTTATGTAACATAAATGTTTTAATTAACCAAGTTCAATTAAACATGCAAATCCGATTTTTGATTCTACTAAAAACGGAAACATAGAATACCGAAAAACGACTTACAATTGAACATCGAGTTGTGGACAAGATTAAAGGTCTAATCTTTTTGTTGTAATGATGATGAATGGCGCCCCTAAGCACAGTAATTTGACTCCTTGATCTTCTGCTGTATTCCCGGACTGTATCTAGATTCAGGGTGGACAGAAATCTACTAGATAACTATGGATATTGTGGAGATCAAGAGATAACTGAGGAGCTGAATTGTAACCTTAAAAATTTCGATCCCCACCCTCTTATTTATAAGGGGGTGGTTGAAATTATCAAGCCTCAGACCTACTGGGCTCGGGCCTCTATCTCTTTTTCTATCTCCAGTCCATTAAAGTCATATTGGGCTACAACAAGGATCTAGAAGAATATTAAATTGGCCAACTAATTTATTTAATTCCCAATATCCAATAAACTTAGGATATTATTAAATAAATTAAGTATCACTTTTATTCTACTAAAGAAGTAATACTGACCTACCAATTTAATACATATTTATGAATCTGCTTTCTCCTTTAGTTCAGCCATTCCCCGTGTTTAAGATCTAATGTTCATTAATTAATTATGTAAGCCGCTGGCAGCTATAATTAATTAATATCTAAAACCTTGAGTAGTACCACCCAAGCTTTACTCATGTACGGAATAAATTCCACATGTAGGGTTTCAACATGAACTTGTGTTTCCCTAAAAGAACATCATCAACCTGGCGCACCAGGACACGGTGCCTATATATATTGCACGACACATCATGTATGCAAATGCTATTACCCAAGATATTGAGTTTATTGATTCTATAAGAGAATCTCACCCATAGATAAATCAAAGCAATAAACAAAGTATACATATGTTCACCAATAAATATAAGTTAAGAACCCGAACTCTGTGGATCTTTGTTCTCTAACTTATAGTGTCAGAGTAGAGAACAGTATCCTATCGTGATCCTCCTCAATACACTAACACGTGTATTAGAATAATCAATTAGTCAAGATAAACTAATTATCAGATTATTCTACAGTGTACCGACGGTGTATTCATGACCATCTAAGCCGTGAGTCTTTTAATACTATACAAGGATCTGATGATATGATCTTGTTGTGTGTTTACCCACACCATATCATCTACAGTGTAAGTATATTGAATATGCATAAATAGTTATAATAATGTAAATGCAAACAGTGACTACAAAAAGATTCAATCTATATCATCACATTGTCAGAAAGTACACAAAGACATGTCTTCCAGTATACAAAACTAACAATCTCTCATTTATACTGGAAGCATGTCTTTCAAGCATAATAACTAATTGGCTAACTCTCAAATCAAACTATAAAACTCAAACTGCGCTTCCAGGTCTGCATCTCACTCCCGTTCTTTCCATGTGACCATTAAAGGTCTTAGCTGGAAGGCTCTTCGTGAATGGATCAGCTAAATTGTCCTTCGATGCAATCTTGACCACCGCCACGTTCCCTCTCTTAACAATTTCTCGTATAAGACGGTACTTCCTTTTTATGTGTTTACTTACCTTATGGGCTCTGGGTTCCTTCGAATTTGCCACTACACCAGAGTTATCACAGTATATCGTGATACTCTTAGGCAAATCAGGAATCACGCTCAAGTCCAACAAGAAAGTCTTGAGCCAGACGACATCTTTTGCAGCCTCAGAGGCAGCTATATATTCGGCCTCCATGGTGGAATTCGGACTGCAATTCTGCTTTAGGCTCCTCCATGCAATGGCCCCGTCTCCCAATGTTAACACATAGCCTGAGGTAGACTTACTCTGATCTTTATCGGATTGAAAATCTGAGTCCATGTAACCCAAAGGCACGAGACTGTCAGAGTGGTGTACCAGCATATAATCTCGAGTCCTTTTCAAGTACTTGAGAATATTCTTAACCGCAGTCCAGTGTCCTTGTCCAAGGTTAGACTGATATCTGCTTACCATGCCAACAACATAGCATATATCCGGCCTCGTGCATAGCATAGCATACATCAAACTTCCCATAACCGAAGCGTATGGGACTTTCTTCATCTCATCTATTTCAAACTGTGTTTGGGGACACATTGCCTTGGATAGATGAATTCCATGCCTGAAAGGTACAAAACCTTTCTTAGAATCTTGCATGCTAATCCAAGCTAGCACTGTATCAATATAAGTCGCCTAACCTATGATTTAGAGGAATTGGGCTAAACCTTCGACTTCTGGCCCATAGAGCGCCTTCTCTTTGGTAATTGGAAATAGGAATATTCTTAAATGTTTTGCTCATTGAATTTGAGAGTATTGTTTGAATTGATGGACTAATTTGTTTTTTAGTGAGGCTAAACCAAAAGAAAATGTTCCAACGACAAAAGCATGCCAGATTTGGAACAGATGCGCATCTTGAGCAATCTAAATAAAAAATTTATATCGAATTTATTTATATTGATTCGAGGTTGTACTCATATTAACAATATTAATAAAATAGTTTGAATTTTTTAATTTTTATTTTTGTTAAAATATAATTCTAAAATGCTAATGTTTAAAAATTTATAAATAAAATTAGAACTAAATGTGTTTTGAGTATTAACTAGAGGGCCAATTTTTATAATTAGCGCAGGGCCCTCCAAATTTTTAAGATGGCCCTGAGTATATGTTCATCATAAACATTTAATATAACGATAATTTCGATATACCGTGAACTGTCGGTATGGTACAGACCGAAATATGGTTATAATAAGGTATTCCGAATTAAGGTATACCGAAATAAGCTATGGTAAGGTATACTGAAATAAAGGTATGGTTAATGTATGCATTATGTGACATACCGAACTTAAGGTATACGAGAGGTAAAGGTACGGCAACTGTATGATTTTTGTCATGTCGTAAATTAAGGTAAGGTATGAGGTATGATAAAAAAAAAGTAAGGTATGTCGTACTTTGACACCCCTAAGAATCAAGACTGAGTTAAACGTGATGAAAGCTTTTAAAATGGTAATTTTTTAATGTTGAAAACAATTTTGAACTTTTGATTCTTATATGTCAAATCTCAATAGGCCTAAACTAGTATTTTCATGTGCAATGCATAAATTTATTTATTTATTTATTTATTTATTATTATTATTATTATTATTATTATTATTATTTTGAATTCTAGATGTTGGTATACACATTAATTACATAAGAAAATATAGTTTTCGTAGTTAGAACAAACAACCAAAAAATTAAATTTTAGAAACTACATGATAATAATTTGAATTATTTCAAACAACACAAATCTATAAATAACAATATATAATCGTCTATGACTAAATGTGTTGTTTGGTAGACGATCGTGAGGCGCAATGCCAACCTTGGTCGATCTTTCCTTTATCTAGAGTTGAGTTCAACTAATGATTGTCGTTGGGTAATTAATGTTCCTTCAAAATATTCTAAATTACTACCTCCGTTTCATAATGTTTGTTGTTTTATTTTTTTTATCTGAAATTAAGAATTAATTTCGTGGACAAATATACTCATCCCTTATATATGCCATAAAATCTAATTCATCTATATTTTTCTAAAAAATAACAATATTTTCTCTCTCCATATATTTTTCTCTCTTCATATATTATAGGTAATTTAGAATAAAATAATCTTGTAGGATTTGAGAGGGTTAAAATTGGGAGAGAAGATGTCAAATTATATAAAACAACAAACATTTTGAAACTAAAAAAAAAACCTTAAACAACAAACATTATGAAACGGAGGTAGTAATTAATTAGCTCATCTAATCTAATTTAATCTAATCTAATTATCTTCCTTCTTTCTTATAAAGCGGCCCACCCCAGCCGGATGTGATCCTCTCTATTCTATATTTGATGTTCCAACTCAGCACAATTAAATTTATGAAATTTTCTTCCATTTTTTTCGTCAATTTTTATTTATTATGTTTTAGTTTATTTTTATGATTATTTTTAGGTTTCACCCCCACTTAATTATGGTTTATAATTATTTTTTAACATGTAATTTAAAAAAAATAATTATTATGATTGATTATTTTAAAAATATAATTTTTAATTTTTAAAATTTCATTAATATTTTGTTGATAAATGTGATTAGATCGATTATGTTATGATTAATTTTTATTTTTGTAATATCTATTATTAAACTTGTGAATTCGATCATGGAATACGGGTTGAAATATCAAGTCTGGAATAGAGGATCTCATCTCTACCCCAGCTAAGCCTTACTAGGGTTGTACATGTGCACAAAATCATATTAACCCGTTCAAACTATATGATGGGAAATTCTAAACACAACATGACCATCTTTGTCTACATAGCCCTTAAAATAATTTAAAATGTTATTAATATTTTTTTTAGGTTATTTTATTCTCTTATAAACCATACTAAAAAATTCTAAAAGATAAAATAAAATCCTCAATATGTGTATCCCAAACAAAACAATGAAAATAAAATCAAATTCTCAATTCAACTAACCAAACGGAGGGTGGTGTTTAGAATTTCTCCGATATCAACTAAAAAAAGGAAATAGGTCACTATCAAGTCAGTTGAAATTAATGCATTCAAATAAATTGATATTGAATGACAAAGATTGAGTCGTGCGGCAAATATTCATCCATTATATAAAAAAATACATAAAATTATCAAGTTAATTCCATCTATTTAATTATTATTTTATTCCTTAAAAATAAATGAATGAACCATAGTCCATAAATACCACTACATTCAATGTAGTTCATTTTACATAGTTATAATGTTACTGATATTCGACCAAAGTCCTTTCGGAAACATCCAACGGTCTACGTAAAGAGCGAACGAGGTCTAAAAAAGAAATAGGTGGTTTAATTTTGTTCAATTCTTAGTAAGGGTAAGAATGAAATGAAAGAAGGAGGGACGCTCCTCTTCCCCTTGGTTTGTTGTGGAAAGATGGTGAGCCAGTTTGTTGGCATAGCTTTGGAATAAATCATTCATAATGGAAGTTCCAAAGTGAGCAGCTAAAACGGGCTCCGTAAAAGCCCGAACGAAGTTGGACACCAATTCTCCCCTCCTCTTCACTTCGCTATCGCTAACGTGCGCGTCCCATGGAATCCGAAAGCTGTCGATTGCATCCAGATTGAACGACCCTTCTCTGCGGATTACAGCCTCCACCTCTTCTTTGCATGCTGGGTATATGGGAAGGTTGAAACCTCGCAAATCGCCCTCCTTGATCACCCCCTAAATACGTCAATACACGTCATTTATATATATATATATATGTTTCTAGCCTCCACTTCTTCTTTGAATTATTGCATGACTACACTCAGTCGTGTACCTTTAATTCATGCAACAGTATATATATAAATTTATAATGTTGCATGAATGTACCTAGTCGTGAACCCCACTCGTGTAGCAATATTAATGTGTATTGTTACACAATCATATTTCATTCATACACCGAAATAGTGCACTTTAGTCGTGCAGCTCACAAATTTAATGAAGCGTAATTTAGTATTTTCAGTGAAAAAGTAACTATAAATATTTTTTTTAAAGTGGCTAAAAATATAATTTACTAAGTGAAAAGGACTAATTTTATATATACATTACCACTTTATTTTTTCTATATATCTCACACTTATATCACAATTTTAATAGTGTTTTATTCATTAATTATAAAAATGGTTTATACCTGAGTGGCCATTTCAGCGAGAGTATTTGCAAGCAGCATGAAAAGTTGGCAGTCATCTTTTGTAGAGGGATCGGCAGCACTTCTGGCAACGAACAGTAACACCATACGCCCTCTACCTAACATTTCTTCTCCCCTTGATCGAAGAAACGTCGAGAAATCTGTCTCAAACTGCTTCGCGTATGCTTCCAATACCTCCGGGGGACTTGTCATTGCCGTGTGTACGTTCTTTCCATTATTCTCCACTCCCTCCGGAACCTAATTAACCAACCTCCCATATTAATTTATAGTAATACAAACATTGATGCAGAAACTAATTAACTAAACAAAAATGAGGTACCTGAGAGAGCCAGTGGAGACTAAAGGAAGAATAAACAAAGTTCAAGCTCTTGCTGGGAATTAGCCGTCCGTAGAAGGAGCCAGGCAACCCCGATATGAAACTCCGACGAAGACATTCCTTGTCCGGATAAAAACTAGGGAGCATCTTGAATAGGTTGTTGAAGTCATTTTCTGGAAGATCGTTGAGGAATACCTCGTATTCAGGCAAATGGCTACACTTCTTTTCTATGCACATCTCCTCAATTGTGTGGATAATATAGGATATGATGGAAAGAGTGTTAGGCCCTGATGAGCACCCCAAATCAGCCATCTTGAAGCAGCTCGGAATTTCATCATCAAACAACATCTGTTTCAGGGTTTCTTCCAAGACTTCTTTTGATTTTAATATCCCTATTTTCTGCAACAATTATATCTCATATACATATATGATTAGTATTCAGTACTGTACGTCCTTCCCTCAGATGAAATTAATTTATGTTGTATAAGTGTGTGTGTGTGTGTGTGTGTGTGTGTGAGAGAGAGAGAGAGAGAGAGCTTGATAAGTTGAATTGGTGGCGTAGCTAGTGTCATCATTTCCAGATTTCATATGGATCTTAACTTCTTTCGCAGCCATTGTGTTTTAGCTTCGTAGTTTAGTTCTTACCTTCGGCCCAAATCCTTCATATTTATACTTAATTAGCTGATTGGCATGATGAAATGTGTTAGGGTTTTTGTGGCTGAAATTGTTTGGTCGTCTGGGTTTCTTTGTGGTATCTTATATAAACAAAAATATTAAACATTTGACAATTAGTGTCATCTTTTTTATCTAAATTTGAGGAAATCATATATTTGGGGATTCCTTATTTACGGGAAGCCAAGTTGTAAAGAAGTTGTATGTTGTCATAAAAATGGGTAATACCCAAGTTGTAAAAATATTTGTGGAGAAAATAGAGTAAATTGCAAAAATGGTCTCATAGGACATGCTCTCTCCCGATTATGGTCTCAAACCTGCTAATTTGGTACCACTGGATCACCATATGCAAAATTGGTCCTCACCGTCACGTTTGCCGTTAAATTTTCATGCAAATTTAGTACCAAAGTGTTTTGCAATTTTAGTCCCACTCGACACTCTCTCTCTATACAGTATGACGCCAACTGATCGCCGACGGCAGTTTCTCGGAGCACTGCCTCACCGACGGCATATCCATCAACTTCAACGGCCAGTTCATCAATGACGACAAAACGATTGTTTACATCTCCGAGAGAACAGGGTCGGCTCGGATTTTCCTAAGCCGAAGCGGCAATCCCTATCCCAAACAGCTCCATACCGCGGCGGAAAGCCTCTTCCACGACCGCCCCACCGTCAAGAATGGCCATCTCTACTTCATCTCCGCCCACGAACCCCCCGATAAGCCGTTCACGAGCTGGTCGGCCCTTTACGCGGCGGCTCTCGATGACAAGTGGGCCGAGTGGCTTATGCCGTACGGATCTATGGATTACAACCGCCGGGGCTCCACTGCTTCACCCCGCCGAGGGTGTCTCCGGCCAGGTCAAGCTGCCCAACCTTAGAAGGAAAAGAGAAAATTCTTACAAAAAAAACCCGAGCATTAATATCCTTCCATCAGATCGTGAATTTTCCTGCTGAGTTGAGAAGATCAGACAGTCTTGGCGACGGCAGAGGAGGAGGCGGCAACACCTTCAGCTTTATCGGGATTAAGTGGGGCGTGAAGAGTGGCGGTGATATCGGTATCGTCGTCGGGATCGTAATCGGGGTTGGGGTTGCGATCTATGGCTTTGCGGCCGGCTATCAACGCCGTCGTCAGCGCTGTCGGGGCTCCGCTGCTCCTCCACCGAGGGTGTCTCCAGCCAGGTCAAGCTGCTGCAGATTTGGGGATTTGAGAATTTTCGTTTAAATTAGGTTCAATTAGGGAGAAAATTGCAAAAATGGTCCCACAAGAAATCACGTGCGGCTCACGTGTAACGGTTCCGTCTCTTCCTAAGAATTCCGTCAAAACGGCTGGGACTATTTATGCATATCTCTGTCTTTTGGGGTCATTTTAGTAGCAAAATATCGAAAAAGGACCAAATTAGCAGGTTTGGAACCATAATCGGGGAAGGACATGTCCTATGGGACCATTTTTGCAATTTACTCGAGAGAATATGGTGATTAATGTTATTGTCCAATGTTAGGTTGGTCGACAGAAATTTTTGGGGTGAGGTAGCGACTTAGTGACAGCAATCAAGTTTTAATATTAATGTTGAAACTTGATAAATATCCTACACACTTGAGATGGTGTCATAAAAGGGTAAAGGATCCTATGATGTGCCAAGAGACAACAAGCGATGATGTGGTGTTTTTTCTTCGTTTTCTTCTTCTTTTCTTTTTCAATTTTTAAAATTTCATTTTTTAAATATTAGATCAGGGTTGATTTTTATAACTACGGTATGAATTCTTTTTTTAGCTTTTTATTTTCAATTATTAATTAGGGGTGATTATTTCAAAATTAGGGTTTATAATTTTCTTTATACATAATATATAGTTAGTAGCCCCTAATTAATGTTGATTATTCAAAATTAGGATTCTAATTATTTTATTAGTTTTTAGTTTATTATTTTAAAGATGTTACTTATTTCATAATTAGAATTTATAAATTTTTCAGTCATTACTTTTTAATTAATATTTTTATCATGGTAGAATTTTCACAAGTATGACTAATTATTATTAGCTATTTTTATTATTAAAGGTTAATTATTTTTTTAATTTTTTCTGTTATACTTTGTAAGTATGCATGGTGATTTCTAGGGATTGAATTATTGTTTAAAAATGGAAAAAATAAACTTATTTAAAAGCAAAATAGTTAACTTTGTAAGGCAAATTAAAATGCCATAGTAGAGGATCCATTCCCGTCATACAGTGCATTTTGAAGGCATCACGGAAGATTACTTTGGTTGAAGGTTTTTGCATTTTGAAGGCAAGTCAAATTGGAGTTTGTTAGTGTTTGTGACTCGATCGAATTAATAATTAATTGTTTTCATGGTTTGCGTTTTGTTAGATTTTTTGTCCCATATTGATTTTGATAATTTTGTATCCAAGATAGTGCATCCTAACATGGAATTTCCTATTACACTCTTTGTGTTACACTTTATTTTACATTTTCAAATTACGAGTTTTTCTTATATTTTTTTTCTTCGACTTTATTTTTATGTGATTTAGTTTAATTTTATGATTATTTTTTAATATTTAATTTTTTATTTTCAATTAATAATTCATTATTATGGTTGATTTTTTCAAATTGCGTTTTATAATTTTTTTAATTCATTTTTTTTATAAAGGTTGACTACGGTTATTTATGTTATAATTAATTTTTATTTTATAATAAATATTATTCTAATTAAATTTGATAATGAAACACGAAATAGTGTAATGGAAAATTTCAACCCGATATTATATAAGTCTGGTAATTAATGTCCTAATTAGACTTCCCATTATTGTATTTAGGGATAAGGGCCAAATTGGCCACTGAACTTATTTGGGGCTCAATTGGGTCACTACAACTTTTTTGGGCACAATTGGGCCACCGCGATGTTAAAATTGGCTCAATTGGGCCACCGCGTAACGGAACCCTAACGGGCTCTGTTAAGTTTTGCCAAAATGACGTCGTTTTGTTTATTTTTTACCCGACCCAATGCTGACCCATACCCCGACCCACTCTCAATCTAAAAATTCGACCCAAACTTCTAAAATCCACAAAATATCGAAAATTTGGGGATTTCTTGATTCCTAATTCTGCAATTAGGGTTCTTAGGAAAATCCCCAAAATTAAAAATTCCACAAATCCCCCCACCATCCCAAATCAGATGTTACGAGAATGATAAATGAAAATATAAAATTAAAGAAATCAACGATAAAAAAAATGAGGTGAAGTGAAGATGAGGCTCAGATGTACGGTAGTGATGCGGCAGAAGAGGATTGAACAACCAAGTCATGGCTGCAGAAATACCGGTTGCATCTCATAAGCAGACGCCGTCCGGGTCGTCCCGCCAAGATACGGGTCTCTCCTTCCTACTGCCCGATCCATTAGCTCAGAAGAATCAATAATTATCATTGTCATAGCCCCTTCACACACACACACACACACACACACACACACACACACATATATATATATATGAGAGAGAGAGAGAGAGAGAATTTGCTTGGCGACGATGAGTCATTACTTATTGAAAAGGTTATTGTTAATTGCAGCTGAAAGGGCTGTTGGATTTTTTATGCAGAGAAATCAATGGGTAAAGAGAGAGGGGCAACCACCCTCGAAGAAAATCCCAATATCCTCTCTCTAAACCCTCATTCTTTTCTTACCATGCTGGTGATTTGGGATGGTGGGGGGATTTGTGGAATTTTTTATTTTGGGGATTTCCCTAAGAACCAGAACTGTAGAAATTAGGAATCAAGAAATCCCCAAATTTTTGATATTTTGTGGATTTAGAAGTTTGGGTCGGGTTTTTGGATTGAGAGTGGGTCGGGGTATGGGTTAGCATTGGGTCGGGTCAAAAAATGAACAAAACAACGTCATTTAGGCAAAACTTAACGGAGCTCGTTAGAGCTCCGTTACGCGGTGGCTCGATTGAGCTAATTTTAACATCGCGGTGGCCCAATTGAGCCCAAAAAAATTGTGGTGACCCAATTGAGCCCCAAATAAGTGCAGTGGCCAATTTGGCCCTTATCCCTTGTATTTATCTTTCAACTTTAATGTGTGTAACTATAAAAAATGGATATACTTAATGTGCTTAATGATCAAAAATCCTTGTTATCTTTCAACTAGGATTTTAATTGATTTCGGATCGGCCCTATTGAATTGTTGCACCATTTGGTTCGAACTAATTTAGGCTAGATTTTATTCAATCTCATAATTTATGACCCTAACTTTACCCTTTCAATTTTTGGTATAGTCTATCAGGTCGTAAAGTTCATGAGAAAAAAAAAAAAAAAATCTTTGATCATTCATGATGCTTAAACTTTTAATTTTAACAAACTAATATTAAATATAATATAACTTATCCACAATTAATAAAGCGACGGACACATTTCGTCGCCTTATTTTTTTTATTTTTTTTAATCCGCGTGATATTATTTTTTTAATTTAAAATCGGGCGACGGAATGAGTCCGTCGTGAAGTCGCCCTCTCCCTCTGCCTCACCTCCTCTCTCTCCCCCTCTCCCTCTGTCTCAGATCGACCCCCCCCCCCCCCCCGCCGCCCTCTCCCTCTCCCTCTCCCTCTCCCTCACCTCCTCTCTCTCCCCCTCTCCCTCTGTCTCTCTGTCGCGTGCCGCCGCCTTGCCCGTCGCCTTGCCGTCCCCGCTGCCCTCTCCTCCACCTGCTGTCGCCGCCGTCCAAAGCACAGGTTAGGTTTTTTTCCCCTATTTTTCTAATTTCAATTTTTAAATTATTATAGCGTATGAAATGGTAAAAAAAAATATAGGTTTGATTGTTGATATATATACTTTTATGAATTGATTTCCTTTAATTAGCAGAAATTAGCAGAATATATATATTGCTTTGAATTTCAAAATGTAATAACTCATCCAAGTCAATGCATGCTAGTTGCTGCAGATTAGGATTAGCAATTTCATTGAAGTTGACAACATATATGCATAACACGTGAACTCGTTCTAAATTGGCATTCTCAATCTTTGGTTTTTAATTTTTTTTTATTGGGTTTATTGTCATTTAAATCAAAATTTTAACTTGTAACAAAATAGATACGGTCAAAATTATATAGCTGGATTCAACATAAAATTACTCCATTTTTTCATATTTATATTACAAAGGTTAAGATCAATTCAAGCGTCAGAAAAAATTGAATATGCATGTCTATTTTGTTACAAACTAAAATTTTGGGTGGTTATTGAAAACTTCCTTAGATTGTGTCGAAATTAAAAAATCGTGATTTAAATGACAACACAACCTCATTTTACTTGGCATTATAATTCATAATTACAAAAGAGATTTCGAGATGGTAGATCATTTTGCAAATTTAAAGGAATATTTATGCATTTTTCGCTCGTTATCATTTTGGAACAAAATTAATTTGGACAGTCCATATTTTTAACCCTATATTAATTGTACGTAGATAGAAAATTGGACGAGGGCTCCTGGATCCCTCAATTTTAATTTTACGTATTTATATTGGGACGAGGGCCCCTAGATCCCTTTGGTGTTTGGTATTTGCTAGCTAGTTAACTTCAGAACCTAATTAAATTACGTCGATGACTTGGTCAAAATATAGGTTTCACGTGGTTATGCTGCTGAATTTTTTCCTGATTATCTTGGATTTTATGTTTCTTATTTTTAGTATTTTGTATAAATCTTCATTACTATAGCTATATAAGATGTACACTGAAAATGTGTAAGTTTTTGTCAAATGACTAGAGGTGGTGAATCTCACGGGATTAGGTCACGAGCTATATCATCTATGGGATCTGTTGGCGGTCCTAATGATGATAGTGTCGGTCAGGATGGGACCGATGCTCAGGTTGAGGAGTTCCACACAGTTGACTCAAGGCGGGAGCTCGAGCTCGAGATTGTGGGCAGGGAGAGGTACGTTGATCTATATATCAATATATTTAATTAATTTACTTTATGTATATTATAATTTAATCTAATTTGCATTTTTCAGAGTCATGAGGCCCTCGAACACCTGTTCGAGGGAAATTACAGCTATCTTCAAGAGGTATATGCATCCTACGGGCTTCGCTTGGAAGAAGATGCCCGTGGAGAGGAGGATGTTGTACTGGGGGAGTTCAAGGTAAAAAAAATTGATATATATGTATTGGCAAACACTTGCATGCATCATGATGCAAATAACACTATATGAGACAGGTCAGTCAAACTCGCTTTTGACCCAGTCAACGCGGGTCAACCCACGCTTTGACCCGGTCAACACGGGTCAATCCGCTTTGACTGGGTCAACCCATAAAAAAAAACCTGTCCAAAGTGAGTACCAACCTTCCTATTAAAAAATATCACAAAACATTCGAAAAGTACCATCTGTATCATTAAAAAGTAAGGGGTCTGCTAGTTATTTTATATAAGTTTATTTAGTTCAAATTCTGATTTTTTTTTCAGTTTTTATATTGTATGTGTTGAGATTAATCTAAAACAATCATCATTCCAAGAATTTGCAAAGGAAAGCAAAACACAAGTTCGGTAAAATAAAAAGTACCATGTGGTAAGCAGAAAAATAACAAGTACGATAAAGAAAGGTATCAACCTGAGATTAATACTATCATCACTCTAACTACAATAAAAAGTACCACGTGCCACGTGGCACGCCTGCGTGGGGCCGCGTGGCCGCTTGAAATAGGCGGAAATAACCGTTGTTGCACGCAAGTCCACCTCATATGTATTTTGTGTTGTCTAATATTATTACTAACGCAGTTGTTTATTTATGCGTTAATACAGAAGGAGTTTAGGTTGTCTTATCCTGATGAGGAGGTGATTCCGCTGTTCTGAAAGAAGTACCAGGATCGGTACAAGGACATGGTGTACCACATGGAGAAGGATGACTACCGGGTGGCCGGCAAGAGGCCCGATTTTGTGCGCCAGGAGGA
This sequence comes from Perilla frutescens, assembly GCA_026008535.1. Taxonomy (NCBI): domain Eukaryota; kingdom Viridiplantae; phylum Streptophyta; class Magnoliopsida; order Lamiales; family Lamiaceae; genus Perilla; species Perilla frutescens. The sequence goes on from BRKX01000012.1 coordinate 42,111,616, forward strand.
CTGGCTTGGCTGGATAGCATACTGGCAGGCGGAGGACACTCAGGAGAAGGCTCGAGTGGCCAGGAAGAACCGTCTGACCGAGCCTGATGGACCAGGATCATCCAACCAGACTCACCACGGAGGTGCCTGATCAGTCGTGGATCATATGCACGATCTTGTACGAGTTATAATAATTATTCAAGTTTATAGTATAAAAAATTAACACATTCTAATTAATTTCATTTTATTTTGTTGAATCAGCCTAGAAAGCAGCACATGTCCGAGTGGGAGGCGCGCTACCAGACCTACCTTAGGCTTCACTGCCCAGACGGCCTCTGGACCCCAGCCAAGGCGAGGGAGAACAAGGTAAGTTTTTACTAATATTTTAATATATATATATATATATGTATAAATATATATATATATATATAACTTACTAATATTCTGATAAATGCAGGAGAAGTGTGACGCCTTGGCCGCTGAGTGGATAGCGGACGGCAGGGAGCCGGACATGGGCGAGATTTACCGCCAGGTGGTGGTGCCTGACAGGAAGGGACGCGCTATCGGGCTGGAGAACATGGCCCCTGCCGTTCGTCGCCCTTCCACTGCAGCTGGAGGATCCTCCTCGTCAGCCAGCCTGGGCTCTGGCTCGCTGTACACCCACGCAGAGCTCGATACGAGACTGGCTGAGATGCAGTCGCAGATGCAGGCACAGATGGAGGAGAAGCTGAGTGCCCAGCAGATGACTGTGTAGCAGGTGCTGGAGAAGCAGGCCAGGATGGAGTCCCTGCTTGAGCGCCTTCTCAGCCAGCAATCGGGTGGTGCTGGAGGATCCAGAGGGTCTAGTAGCGGATCCGACAGGCAGGATGATGGATCCGAAGAGTAGTTGTATTTATATTATATTACATTTTAAATATTTATTTATTTGTATTTAAATTATGTACAATTATATATGTGTATATATATATATATTTTAATTTTATGATCTTTTATTATATATATTTGGGTACAAATAAATAATAAAAAAACTGAAAAAGAACCTAATTAAAACAAAAAAAAAAAACAAAAAAGGCGACTGACTAGTTTCCGTCTCCTCGATTCCACGACCGAAATCGACGACAGTTGAAGGCGACAGAATATTCTGTCGTCTTATTTTTTTAACGACTAAAATAACGAGACGGACAATTTCCGTCGCCCGTTAAATTAACGACGGAAATTGACCATCGGGCGACGGAAATTTCCGTCGCTATTTAATGATTTTCTTGTAGTGAAATAACCCGATCTTGACTATTGTCAGTGTGGCTCACATTACCCCCTCTTTAATTATTTGGGCCACATAGCCCCTTCGACTAATAAAAGTTACCCTAATTGTCCTTTTGTACACAATATTAAAGACTCATTTAATTTGCTTTTAATTTGCATGAGTTAGTGAGTTAGGGTTCATTTTATTTTTTCCACCAATTTTCGTCCTAAGTAAAAAAATTCATTAAATTCTTATTCGTTCACCACTTCATCTTCTTGTAAATATATTTAGGTTTTCAACCATGTATTGAAATCTACTTTGACATTAATGGAATATTCAACAAACTAATCATCCTCAAGAAGAAGAACGGATATTGAATTGCAAGAGAAAAAACAAATTGTAAGTTTGGTGTTCGTGTTGTTCTTCGAATGTCATGCACCCAAGAGAATCCTGGAATGAGATTTCATACCTGTCAAAATTACAGTGTAAGTGACCAAAATTATTTTTAATTTTCTGTCATAGTTGGGATTTATTACAGTTGATTTTTCAATCATATTTTGTCTTATGTTGCCACCGAGAGACAAAGTTCAGAAAAAAAAAAAAAAAAAAAAAAAAAAAAAAGATGCTGCCACTTTATTTGGTATGTTAATTTGATGAGCAAAAGAACAAAAGAGATCATAAATTCACTGAAGGCAGAGTAGAGTCTTGATGAAAGAGAGAACGAATTTTTTGGGGAATAATTGTGACTATATAAAAGTGATAATTCAATGAGTTTGAAGAGTTGGTTGAAGACTTGAGCGATCTAAGGAAAATGAGAAATGTAGAATTTGAGGTTATGCAAAAGAAGTTGAACAATGGTTGAGATTTTGCAGTGAAAATTGTGATGCGGCCGAAGAAGAGGTTAGCATCAAACAAATATTTTTTTACAAGATGAATGTGGCGAAAGATGAATTTTGTGAATTTTACTTACCAGGTACCACAAAAATTGGTGGAAAAATGAACTCTAACTCATTAAAAATTGACGGGGTCTCTAACGTTGTGAATCAAATGGGCAATCAGGGTCAGTTTTAATAGTCGAATGGGCTATATGTCGCCTAAATAATCGGAAAAGAGGCAATGTGTGTCCTGACAATAGTTAAGAGACTATCTAGCCCTTAACTCATTTACCCTTTATGTGAATTAAAAGAAGTATGGTTTGAGGTAAGAATTGAAGGATGAAATTTCAGGTAGAAGTCTGGTTCTGGGTTACCTTATTTTAAAAAAAATACTACTATAAAAATTTCGTAAAGAGAAACATTCTTCTCATTATGAAGTATGGTTTAGGGGAGAGAGAGAGAGAGAGAGAGGTGACGATTCAGGGGCAGAGGCGACGAAGTGTTTGCCATTGCAAATGATGAAACCATATATCTATCTACTTAAATTTAAATAAGATGGAGCACTTCAAACTTCAATTCCAAGGTCTCAACTTCATTACCAAATAAAATATCAAATACGAATAAAAACCATGTTTAGTGTGATAAGTGGTGGTGTATAAATGAAGCTGAGACTGAGAGTAGAAGAAAAGGAGTGGCAAATGGCAATGCAACAATGCAATGCAAGGGCTGCTACATATACCTGCCAAATTCTGTCAAAGGGACGCACGAATAATAACATGCTGCTGTTTGGAAGACATCGCGGACAGTGTGTTGACAAGGGATGACATTGAGCTCAACGCAACATCCAATGTTTCTGCCGAGCAACCCGGTCTTGTCAATCTCTTCACCTGCATATATCCGACCCCCATTTCATTCACCAATGGAAGAAGGGTTCAGACAAAAATTATAATTTTACATTGATCAAAACTTCAGAAAAGTCCCGTGTGCACGACTAAACACTAAATAAGTGTCTGCTCCGTATACAAACTTCCCAATGGCAAAAGAAGCAGGGCAGTTTGTATCTAGGTAAGGTCAAATCAACTTCAAGTGAACGTTGTGCACGACCCAATCAAATAAAATCGGTCTTGTTCTATGTTAAAACAAGAACTTCAGAAGCTCTAGCCTTACTTCAGGATATGTTGCAACAGACCAAACAGAACTTGCTCTTTATAAAAACTTAATCAGACATATTTGATTCAGATGAGACATACCAAAATAAACAATTGAAGAACACATTTCTAGAGATAATTTTGTAAGGCGTAGCCTATCCACACGACACAATGCAACTCCCGACAGAGTACCTAGCTTTAGTGTGCAACCAATACCAAAAATAACTAATAGGAACCAGTTATGCCCAGACATATAAAAAGAGAAGTACCAAAGATTGTCAGTTTATCATCCCCAATAAGGAAATGACTTGGAAAGATTAAGGAAATATTAAAATACGCGTGGCACCAATCCAGGTTTGGAATAGGAGATGGAACATACACCAATATTGTATCAGCAGGTTTCATCAGTCATCACATAGGATTGGCAATGTAAACAGGCACAAAAACTAGTGAGAAAGTATGGTCACTTTACCATATCAACATAAAACTGAAACTCCTTCATCTTTTCAATATAGTCCTGACTATGAAAGCTAGAACATGATTCCTTCAGCAGCAGCAATTCGCCAAATAAGTTACCATTTTTAGTTTTTCTGCTCTCTGTACCAAATATGCTGCCATCAAACACCAAAGTGGTCAATGAACAAGGGCAAAATACCAATATTAAAAACTATAATAATCTGCAAGATAATTTTTTTCTTCACAGATGTAAGCCCCCATATGGCTCTGGAGAGAGATTTAGCAAAGAAAGAAACTAGAACTTCAAAATTCCAATGCCTTTCCCCTTAAAAGCAAACAAGAATACTAAGACTTTGAAGCATAGTTTCCTGGTATATACATCCCATAATAGATTAAAATATAATAGCAATACACAGCAAAACACCTCGCGCAATCACGATTATTTAGTAATTTTCATCGTACAACTCTTTAGGCACAATTGCACAAGGAAAGAAAGTAGTTTTCTCTGCTATTCTGTTAAGTTCAAGGAAACCTGAAAATGAAATGACTCTCAAGGAATTATACGAAGTGTATCTTTGTTTGTGCTGATCAAATGCCATTTTTTGTCAATTACCATGTCCCAACAATCATAGTAACTTTGAGAAAATCACTAATTACCTTTTTTTATTATATGGGATCACGTTTCCAGGCCCGCCAATTCAGCCTGACTAGAACTATAGAAAATAAAAGATCACACCTGCATGAAATATTTCTAATACAGTATATAAAATACATCCATATCTATATAAATTTTGACCTCTGCACAAAAAGCTATTTCTGAATCATTTTTAAATTTCATCTAGATGCCAAAATAAACCATTCCTAAGTATATAAAGAAGAAGGCGATTTTACACATCCAAAAGACAAACAAAATCCAGACGCATCATTTTTAAGGTCAAACTCCAGAACAGCACCACATCCAGACCAAACAGAATGTTGTTGTACATTCTATAAACCTATTCTACTAAATAAGTTAATCTATAGCCCAGAGGTAGTTGCAGAATAATTTAAATTGACAAGTCGCAATACACAAATATAGTTTTCAAGAAACTGAGATGAAAAATTATATAAATGAGCATAAAATGACATAAGTTTCAGGAATCCAACTCAAACCATGTCCCTGAGAGTTGATCTTTGTCATCTAGATGAGGTGCACCAGATTCTTGCATAACAGATGGTGTGTATAATGTATCTAGAGCAGCTTCATCCTGACAGAAATCATATCTCAGATTCAAACCCTTCAAAAACTTTGATATGTAACACTTGATGGCCAGCAGATCAGAACGAAACTAAGTCTAAATAAGAAAAACTCTAAAACTATAGTAAGACTGCTCAATTGGAGAAAAGCTATTTCTTCGACAAAATAGCTCTACGTTAAGTTATTAAATGAAGTGAGGAGGTGCAAGAAGGTTATATTGCAGTCATCTATCTATATACATCTATACAAAATCTACTTAACATGGTATCAATTTATGGATCCTGTTCCTTCCACTTTGGAAGCTCACTCATCTACTTGATTACTGCAGTTTCGTTTCTCAATTCATATTGTCACCAAACTTCAAATCTAACACTCTGGAAATGTATGGTCGGTTTTCTTCATCAAATATCTCCTCACATACCACATCATATTGAAGCAATAGCAACTCTTCTACAAAGTGCTTGATAGGAGAGAGTATAATTGACAAGAAAGACAGCTGCAACCATTACTCCAGCCCACTAGAAAAATTCCACCCCTTTTCCTTATGCATCAAACCGATGAGCATGCTGTAAATTGTTGAAATTTAACATCTATAATTTCAGCTCTTGTGCTCCACAAAAGTTATGCTTTCCGAAATTTAGTTTTTCTACTTCTGAATGCTCTACCTCAAACTTAAAATAAAGTCAGAAATAAATTTTCAGAATGTTTTCCTCCACCAGTCCTCACACACGCAAGTGAGTGCAGATGTGCGTTCTAACTTCAAAGACAACCCTTTTTGGTGATAGCTTTTATCAAAAAATTAAAGAACCTATTTTTTGCTTCAACATTTCAGAACAAATTTACTTCAAAGAAACCCATGAAATTCATCAAGAATAGACAAATTAGCATAACACGATTGTACGAGTAGCAGGTTCAGTTGAATTACCGGTTTCTGGAAATAGCAATTACGCCATGAGTTCATTTTCGGTGATTGCACACGAAGGGACTTGTAATGAAAATGGAACGGACTAATAACAATTTAGTACCTAAAATTCAGGTTTTTATACTTTTATCCTAAAATTTTAAAAATTATATAATAATATATAATATTTGTACAAATTAATATTTATAGCAATTGAAAAAATTTATGACGTTGCAAATATTGACGTGAACTGTTGAAAATTTTCCAAATTTTAACTAATTTAATTTATACAAACATTAGAGTGGGTTGCAATCGTGAACCCAAAAACTCCAACTTCTTCATTGTCACATCAGCATCACGTCAAAAGTTAACTCCCATCAATTTTTAATATAATTTGTCCACAATGCAAAATCCAAAAAATAACTTCTAAAAGGGTGCCACTTATACACATTATATGTATATGTGTGTGTATTGATTTTATTTACAATATTAACTTATATAATTAATTGAATTAATGACATATTTAATTTAAATTTTCAATATTTAAAAATTTCATTAAAAAGTTAAAAATTATAACATTAAATAATAAAAGGAAAAATTATAACAGTAATATATATAGTAGTTCATTGAATATAAAATATACATACATATATATATTGAAAATCAATCCAAAGAAGAAAACAAATTGTAAGAAGATTGTTGAGTGGCCGACTGCAACATATGGTGGGCTCGTGATGAGGCATTCTACTGTTTGTAATTGAGTTTCAAATAAGGAACTCAATTTCTTGAAAGTTGTACACTTTGACAATCACAGTGCAACCATTTCAAGTTCCAGATTCTTAGTGCTTGGAGAAGAAGCTCGATTGCGTCCACCCTTAGATGTGGTTGCTACTTTTCATAATTTTTTGTAGTACACCTCAACATTTGCATAGTCGGAGAATTGATCTAATGCTATAATGTTAATTTGTATAAATATTGAGTATCAATATGTAAATTTTTAAGATAAAAATGTAAGAACATTTAAATATTTGATACTAAAATATAATTAATTCAATTTGAAAGAGTTTTGTTTTGTTGCATAGCTTCCGGTTAACAAGTAGTCAATTGACTTCATGCGATTAAGTGTAATATTGGGAACAGAGAGGTTCAAATTCATTTCCTCATATAATCAAATGAATTCTTGAATTTTTTTTCCTGTACGAATAAGCTTTTTTTTTATTACATGTACGAATACGCTTTTAATATTGTTAATCATTTACAGTAAATCTTTATAAATTAATAACCTTGGGACCATGAAATTTTATTAATTTAGAGAGATATTGATATATCGATAAATTAATATTTTATTAATTAAAATAGAGACTTTTTAAATTCACCAAATTTAGTACATATGTAATGAAAATAAATGAATTCATGTATGTTTCATTGATTATATTCATGCATCAACCAATTCTTTGTAACTAATTAAATATATTCATGTATAATATCAATTCATTATATACAATTAACTATTATATTCATGGACGCATGTATCAATTCATTGAAATTACTTAAATATACATGTTTGCATTAATTCGTTGCACTTAAACAACTATTATAGTCAATTAAATATATTCATGCATGATGAATGAAACATATACTATATAAATCTCAATATGGAAATAAAATAATTTATAACACCCAACCATGTCTTCTCATCGTCGAAAATTTCCATAATATTTATAATTATAAGATTCATATTTTAGTAAATTACCATAATACTTATAATTGTAATATTTATGAATTATTAATTTAGAGTTTTAATGGGACCTAATATTTATAAATGGATTTTTCGAAAAATTATTATCTTATTATCTTATCGAATTTGATGATTTTTTATAAAGGCCCACGTCAGGACCTGGAGATTTTATTATTTTAGAGAGTTTATTAATATATAGAGTATTAATTTAGAGAGGTTTTACTGTATTTTCTTTTATTTATATCTACATGATTGGGTAAAACTCTTCCCATATTTTTTTTTATTATGGACACGACCCATCGCATTCACAATCTTTATTTTTGACATTTCATTTTAAAATACATTTATTTTCAATAGATATTTCAGATATAGTTTCTATAGATTTATGAGTGCAATTTTTATTTCGACAAAAGCATATAAGAAAAGGGAAAAAGCTACAGGATTTAAAAGTAAACAGTTTTTTCGACAATTTGTACTTAATCTGTACAAGATTCATGCAAGGGTCCCACAAAATCAGTTATTTTATTTTAAAAAACTGACACTACCTGCATGGAATTTATTCCCCACGATTGCATTTAATCACCCCAACAACCTCTCTCCTCCTTACAAACCCTACAACCACCGATTATTTTCAAACCAAATTTCCTCGATTTACAGGGGAAAAACCGCTGACTTGGAGCCTCGATTAACAGTGGAAAACCACCGCCGATTTGGAATATTAATAACTAGGGTTTGAATTTAATATCTCCCAACAACCCCTCTCTCTCTTCTGCCATAATGTATTGAATTGAAAGCACCAACCCTCCCTTCTCTCTCTCTTCTTCGATTATTTTGAAGCAAGCACCCAGTCACCCACCCTTCTCCCTCTCTCTCTCTTGTGCGATAATTTTGAAGAAAAAAGCAATCCATTTTTCTCTCTCTCTTCAGCGATAATAGAAGGAAAAAAACCATTTGAAGCAAAACCATTTGAAGCAAAACATCTGTGGATCTCGGAACAACCGCACGCCGCCGCTGTCTCTCTTGGAACTTTGTCGCCGGAAAATGGAAGGAGGAGAAGGACAACCGCCCGCGTCTTCTTCTCAAGTAATTTTCGATCCCATGCTTACATTTTTTGGCATGTTTATGTTGATCGCATGAAAATTGTTATATGTTTATCGATTCTATTATGTGATGTTAATTAGAAACTAGATGTTAATTGTTTTATTGTTAGATGTTCATCGATGTTAATTATTTTATTGTTAGATGTTCATCGATGTTAATTAGAAACTAGATGTTAATTGTGTTATTGTTTTTATGGTTAGATGTTTAAATTTCAATCGATGCATGAAATTTAAACTAAAATAATCAATCGATGCATCTTAATCAATCGATCCAGCTTAAAAAACCAATCGATGCAGCTTAAAAAATCAATCGATGCATGTTAATCAATTGATGCAGGTTAAAAAAATCAATCGATGAAGACGAATTAATTAGTCGATGATTAGAATAATTAATCAATGTACCCAATTAATTAGTCGATGAACTCAAATAATTAGTGGATGAACACAAATAATTAAACGATGAACTTTGTTAAACTAATCGATGCCTTTTAATTTAATCGATGAACATAGATAAATAATCGATGAACTTTGTTAAACTAATCGATGCCTTTTATGTTTGCAATGGTTGTGGTTGTGTTATGGCTTTAGAACTAGGCTTGTTATGTTAATAATGGATTTGTATGTTAATCTTGACTTGTTATGCTAATCGAGGCTTGTATTTTGTTAATCGAGGCTTGTATTTTGTTAATTTACTACTAATCGAGAAAGTTTAAAAAACCTAATTTAATACTAATCGAGTCCTAATAAAAAAAAAACAATTGAGGCTTAATTCAATTCTAATCGAGGAAGCCTCGATAAATTTTAAAAAAAAGTAATTGCTCGATTAATTTAATACTAATTGCCTCGAATAATTTAAAAAAAAAACTAATTAATTTAATACTAGCCTCGATTAATTTTAAAAAATAAAAACTAATTGATGCCTTCCTCGATTAATTTAATACTAATCGAGGCTAGTATTAAATTACTAATCGAGGCTAGTATTAAATTACTACTAATCGAGAAAGTTTAAAAAACCTAATTTAATACTAATCGAGTCCTAATAAAAAAAAACGATTGAGGCTTAATTCAATTCTAATCGAGAAAGCCTCGATAAATTTAAAAAAAAAGTAATTGCTCGATTAATTTAATACTAATTGCCTCGAATAATTTTTAAAAAAATAAAATAATTTAATACTAGCCTCGATTAATTTTAAAAAATAAAAACTAATTGATGCCTTCCTCGATTAATTTAATACTAATCGAGGCCTTCCTCGATTAATTTAAAAAAAACTAATAGAGGCCTTCCTCGATTAATTTTAAAAAAACTAAAAACAAAAACTAATCGATTAATTAAAAAAAATTAATCGAGTCACTAATCGATTAATTTTAAAAACAAAAACTAATCGATTAATTTTAAAAATAAAAACTAATCGATTAATTTTAAAAATAAAAACTAAATCGAGTCACTAATCGATTAATAGTATAATTAAAAACAAACTAATGGATTAATAATTTTAAAAAAAACTAATCGATTAGTAGTTTAATTTAAAACAAACTAATCGATTAATAGTTTTAAAAAAAACTAATCGATTAGTACTTTAATTAAAACAAACTAATCGATTAATAGTTTTAAAAAAGACTAATCGATTAGTACTTTAATTAAAAAAACTAAAAAAGCTAATAGCCTAAATTTAAATTTTAAAAAATTCCAATTTATATGAAATATTAAAAGAATTTACTTTAATATATAGTTTTAATTTTAAAAATGTTGTTAGATTGATTGGGTTAGACTGCCGTTACGGAGTCGGAAGACCTCGGTCGTCGTGTATGTCATCCCAGGTGTTATTGACACGATTAGAGACACACTGCTAGCGATTGGTGGTGACGCCGTCCTACTATTCAGATCGGGCTGTTTCGGATATTTTCTGGACTACAGAGATGGTGACGTCCAGAAGAGGGTCATACACGCGCTGATGACGTTTGAGGTGCACGCGCCGGATCGTGCACGTGTGGGGCGGGAGGCATGGTTTCACATTCATCACTCCCAGCTGCGGTTCGGTCCGAGTGAGTACGCCTTGGTGTCAGGTTTACGATTCGGCAACTCGACATTCGATCCTCATGGCGATCATATTGTTCCGTCGAGATCTGTGTACCACCGTTTATTCGAAGGGAAGCGTACGAGAATCAAACAGATGGAGGACAGGTTCAAAGACCTGGGGATGGCCAGAGACGCTGTGGATTATGTGAAGGTTGCGAACATATTGTTTGTATACCGGATGATTCTGTGCCTAGATCAGTACCGGTACGTGGATCCATGGGTGTGGGCGCTAGCGGAGGATGTGGAGCGATGGAACTCGTTTCCATGGGGTGCATATTCTTACCAGTCGTTGATGCACTACATTGGCCTCGTCCCCAGGACACGAGAGGCTATGGGCGGGAAAGGATCGGGACAGTATCATTTTTACGGACCGATCTGGGCACTCCAGGTAATTAGTTTAAATTTAATTGTTCTAAATTAGTTGAAATCAAGTGAATACGTAAATAATCCATTAATCCACTTTACAGGTATGGGCTTGTGAGGTGATACCGGAGTTGGCTAGTGAGGCTGGTGTGCATAGTGGACAGCTCACTGTGCCTCGATGTTTGAGGTGGACATTCAGTCTCCCTGCCACCGACCCAGCCACCTTATTACAGCGAGCGGTACGTTTTGATGTTTCTTGATATATTTAGAATCTTCGATCTATATTTGTTAATTCATCTTAATGATATTATTATTAATTCCATGCAGTCACGTGTGGTTATATTGGAGCCATCTCCCGAGGAGACAGCAACTTCATATTACATGAGCATGCAGTTGGAGCCTGGAGCTCAGAGCGTGAGATTTGTTCGCGCTCGATCCGGGAACAAGAAGAAGATGCTTGCAAATGTGGCATCTTGTTGTTCCACTTCGGTAGAGGAGGTTGTCGCCCCAACAGCCCGAGGCACCAGAGCTGCTCGGACACCACAGACGGGCCGTCAGGCGACCAGTCGACCCTCAAGTAGCCGGGCATTGAGGGATGAGTCAGATCATACTGAGACTGGAGCCCCGCCCCCCACTGAGGATGCACCAGTGCACACAGCAGATTCGATTGATTCAGAGAGCCCTCCTCGAGCTTGGGGAATGAAGCGTTCGAGGAGGGATCGCACGCCGAGCAGTGGGGAGCCCTCAGAGAGTTTCATTCAGATGGTTGTGGATCGAGTGATGCCTCGTGTCCAGGAGCTTATTGACACGACTATTGCTCCCCGTGTCCAGAAGTACGTGGACCGGGCTATTGATTGGGCATTAGGTAGGAGGACTAGCCGTTCCCGGAGGTCATCCACGTCTGACGTTAGAGCCCGCCACAGCCCGGAGCCGAGCCACCGTAGTGCAGCTCATCGGCCGCCCAGCCCACCTGGCGTGAGGGCTCCACAGCCCACCGTATTCCAGGCGGGTCCTAGTACTTCGGCTCCACACCATGGTGGTTTTAGCCCGACCTATCAGCTCATGAATGGCATTGATGATAGCAGCCTCCAGGTCTCCTACTCACGATTCAGACTTCAGGGTCCGGAGGCAGTTGTTCAGCTCTACTTCAACAGCGATCGCCTGCAGCAGCCCTGGTTTGACGAGCTTGAGGATCCGAGGAATGAGTTGAAGGATGTGCACATGAGCTATTTTCTGAGTGCGATTGCTCGACGAGTAAAGAGGGACCCTGGTTGTCCGACAGCGGTGGCTAATACCGGTCTATATGTGAGTTCAAGTACTTGTTGAATGTTTTTTGCAAAACATTGTTAGTTAGTCTTTTTTTACTCCAGTCATAATCGTGATTCAATTTTTGCAGGAGGCCCTCGTCGGAGCATGGAAGATCCTTCATCCTATTGACCCCCTGTGTAGAGCGACATACGGGGACGATGACTACCGGTGGTGGAGACCTGCAGAGGGCCTGGTATATCGGATCCAGGGCAGTGATAGGCGGTATCAGGTGGCATGGAAGGGGCGTGATTATGTAAGTGAGCTTCACAAGCAAATAATATATTGTCATATATTATTTGCTGACATTAATCTTGATATGATCCCGGTTTTATGTTGTAGGCTATCGTGGTATGTGACGTCTCAGGTGAGCACTGGGTAGTGGTTCGTATCCGCTTTTCTGATTGGGTAGTAGAGTTGTACAACTCACTACTATTTCAGATGGACAATCCGAGCGACCGCGAAGAGTACGAGAGGCGAGATAGAGAGTTGATGCCCCTACTCCGCCTACTTCCACGCCTACTCATATGTGCCGGTTTTTGGGAGGGTCGTCCGATGCCGCCCCGATGTGCTTTTGCGATGACCCTGGACAAGTCTATACCGGATCAGTATGTGTAGACGGACGCCACGAGATGTGGGGTATATGCCTGCATGTACGTGGAGCGGCTATTGGGTGATGCGATCCTCGCCGGTAAGACGACGACGATAGCGTTGTTTTCCCAGGAGTATCAGGTTACACAAACAATTGGGGATGATAATCCAAACCCTAGCCTCTCAATGAATTTGAACCACGAATTGGTTGAATCCGCGACCCTCGATCAATTGGAAATACGAACTCGGATTGTATGGAAGACGCCACAAACGGGGATGTGAATTCGTTTGATAAGTCAATTGAATCTCACGTTGTGTTGTGAAACTCGGATAATTCTCTCAGAGAGAAAAGTGAAAAACTCACGTTTTAAATTAATATCAAAGTTGTCTAATGAAAATAATGAGACACAAGGTCTTATATAGTTGGTCCAAGACATCAAGTCCCAAAATAAAATCCTACACAAACTAGGAAACAAAATAAGCCAAAATTCGGAACCGCCCGTACAGGCGCGACACGGGCTCGGTCGCGCCGCCTTCGGTCGGGTCGCGCCTCGGTGGGCGCGAGTGAGGTCGCGCCGCGTCTGTCACCGGGCCGCGCCTCACTGGGTACTTTTCACCCCTCTGCATCGATGCTCGGTCGCGCCGTGTCTGTCACCGGGTCGCGCCTCGGTCGCGCCTCTCCCATGCTCGAGCCGCGCCGCCCCTCCGTTTCACACTCACATGTGATCTTCGTCTTCCAACGATGCTCGGCTTCAACTCCTTCGACGGATCTCTTTGACGCCTCTTGGGTCCAGACTTCTCGTATAAATCCACTGAGACTCTCCTTGAATCTCTTAGCTCTTGATCGTGTAACTGGCCCCTCCGGTACTTTGATTGGATCGGACATCTCCTTGGCTTGGGTCGTATCATTGGGTGCAGGACCTCCACCCGATATATCGGAGCAGGCAGTACATGAATATCGGAAGGTTGTAGGGGCTCGGATATATTCATTGACTTACATCTAGAGGCCCCCCGTGTAGATGCTTACATTAACACCTTGACATTAAGATATTCGTATGAGTAGACTATGACTTATGTGGTGTTTTTGTTCATTTTGTACATGAACTTGATTAATGTAACTGTTTTTGTGAAAGCCTATTTCTCGTGACAAAACAAGTTGCTTAGTGACAAAATAATATGATTCATGACAAAATAAGTTGTTTCGTAAAAACACAACAACTTCATTTAATCGACTAATGCTCGTCGGCCGACAATCGAATAGGACGTGTATGCTCCGTACTACCGCAAATACTACACTTCTTCGGTGCCCTTCTCCGCGGAACATCTTCGGGCGGTGAATTCAGATCAACACCGCCAATAGGCAAATGGAATGTGCATACGCGCCTGTTGTGCCCCTGTCCATGGCATCTAGTGCAAAACTGCCTCCGTGCACTGGACGAGGCTTCAAACTGGGCTCGAGCTCTGGATGTAGACGGACGCCCAGCACGTCGTCTGATCTCTGGCGCCAAGACCACTCGTGCTCCAAATGCATCGGACATAATCTATTGTTCTGGATGAGGCAGACCCCTGATGACCAAATTATACATGCCTACCAAGCTCTCCGCCTTGTAACACTTGTCCACATAATCATATATAGCCGCCCCAGTACAACTGCGAAAGGGAAAATAAAGTTCAACACACTCGATTAGCTACATGTAAGAAAATAAGAACAAATAGACATTTAAATATCATACCAGATGACCGCTGTCGCGTGAGAACAGGGGATCAAGTCCAGCTCGAACTCACGACAGTCACAGGTCCGGTTCTGAAGATCGACCATGTAGACCTCCCTCCCAACCTCGACTTTCCATAAAGTTGCTAATGTAGTGGGCCGCACGGCATAGCAGCGTCCCTTATCGACGTTCCCTGAAAGCTTCAGCGCGATGCCATCAGTCAACACATGATTTGAGCTCTGTGCTGCCGCACGTCGCTCGACGAACCACTGCTCAACAATTGATCTAAACATTTCCAGCAACGAGCAAACAGGTAACCTCCTCGCCCACAACAGACGAGCATTGAGACTCTCCGCGGCATTAGATGTCATGAACCCGTAGCGCCGTACGGGACAGTGTGAACGAGCCCAATGCACTGGGCCAATATTACACAGCTTTTGATATGCATTTGGACAGACCTGCTCCAACGTCGACATACTCTCCTGGAAGGTGTCTCTCCGATATGCGTAGGTGAAAGTAAGTTCCAAAATTTGAAAATTTTGGGTGAAAGTAAGTTCCAAAATTTGAAAATTTTGGAAATCATGATAATAATTTGGGTGATTTGGATCCATAACTTGAAATGAAGAAGAAATGTGAGATTGAGAATTTAGTCATATAACATATGTGAAAAAATGAAAGTTTAGTTGTTTGTAAAATATACCAATATTATGCTTTATTTATAGAGAAAAAAACTATGAATGTTGAAATATTTTTTATTTTTGATAAGTATATAAATTATTTAAATTTTAAATTAATATATATATAAAATTATATGACACCCAATCAGAGGGTGCCACGTGTGTATGAATTGAAGGGCAACTTTTAGGTCGGCCATCTGCGCAGGTCGTCCAAAAGCATGACTTTTTTTTTCTTTTTCTTTATAAACTTATTTTGTCTTTTCTAGTGACATCCATTCATTTGGATGTCAGTGATGGCAATAGTCTTAATGAATCAAAATATATATATATACACACACACGCACACACATATTTTATCATCTAAACAATAATAAATCATTATATATATATTGTATTTAACACATAATCCTACTTACATAGTTATATTAGTATGTTTTGTACAAATTTCCATAATCATTTGCATATAGTTCCTTTGTAGTATTGGAGATCAAAATGTTATTAAAAATTATTGTAAGTGTCAAATTTTATTAATTAAGGGTAATATGATAAATTTAGTTGAACAACATGTTTTTCAAAATAAAATTTAATTTATGTGAGATGACGAGTGTAATCATATAATTGAGACGAACGTAGATGTGTTCAATGGTTTCGAACCACTGCTTATGATTCGAAATTGTTGGTTGTTTATCCACCATTGTAATTTTTAATTTCTTTATGATAAATAAAATAAAATTGTAATAATTTAAAATATATTATTTTAAGCTTTTGAACTAAAAAGGAATGAAAAAAAGTACTGTAACAAGTTTGAAAAATAATGATGTATAATTTTTAAGATAACGATATATAATTTAAGGCAAATACTTCATGCACCTGTTGTAAATAGTGCTATTTCAGACGGGTCGGGTCAAACCCGCGCTTTGACCAGGTCAACCCGTAAAAAAGTAGAAAAAAACGGTTAAATCAGTATCAACAGTCTCACTAAAAAGTATCACCAAAAATTCAAAAAGTATCACCCGTATCATTAAAAAGTATGGGGTCTGCTAGTTATTTTATACTTGTTTATTTAATTCAAATTGTGATTTTTCCCATTCGAATTAATGTTTAGAGCTTAGTAGTTTAGAGTTTTTTTAGGATTCATGGTTTTTTAAAGGGTTCATGTTTTTTAGGGGGTTTTTTTTAGGGTTCATGGTTTTTTAGGGGTTTTGTTTTAGTTTTTTTAGGGTATATTTTATGTTTTTTAGAGTTTTTTGGGGGGGTGTTTTTAGGGTTTATTTTGTGTTTATTAGGATTTTTTGAGGGGTGTTTTTAGAGGTTTATTTTGTATTTTTTAGGATTTTTTGGGGTGAAATCGGATAAAAAAAATGAAAAAAAAGTCAAAAAAACTGCCCAGAAAATAAAAATAGTGGGGGCTGCATGGAATACCTTCTCATAATTTAAAATGCAAATACGATTTACCAAGTTACAAATTTAAAATCTTACAAATAGAATTACAAATTTACCAAGTTATTATTATTATTATTATTATTATTATTATTATTATTATTATTATTATTTTGTTTTGTTTTGTTTTTGTTTTTGTTTATGTTTTTTTGGTTTTTTTTTTTGTTTTTGTTTTTGTTTTTTTGGGGGATTATTAACCAGATTCCTAAAACCCCAATTTCAATTTCACTCTCTTTCCCTCAAATTCAGTACTTTTTTCTCTAAAACAGAGCAGACAGCATTACAGAAATGGCGTAGAAGCCGGTGTTTCATCGGAAAATTTCAAGCAAACAACTCAAAAAATGTCGCAGAATCAGCAGCTGCCGCAGCAGAGTGGCAATAGCAACATTCCGGTGAGTGAGGTTTACTGGACTCTGGTGGCCAAGGCCGACAAGAAGTTCTCTAAGATCCGCGATTTGCCTTACTATCAACGCACCAGGTAAACCTTTTAAATAATCTCAATCGTTTCTAGCTATTACTATCATTCTTTTTGAGGAATTTAGTTTTGTGGAAATCATACGTCTTCTTGATTTTCTTTTTGTAGTTGCCCAGGTTTGTTGTCGGCGGTATGTGCTTGATTCTTGCTTTATAATGTTTGGATTAAGTTTGATCGCCTGAATGACCTGGTTTGTGAGATTTTATTGCTCGAAATGACTGGTTTGACCAAGCGTGGAAACTTATATTCTAAATATTTCTCGGAATTATATGGCATGATAATGATATTGAATGATGATCTTATCATTTTTGGTCTAATATTTTCTCGGCCATGATATTTGGATAATTTGCCGATGTGTACCTGAGAATTTTCTGTTTCTCCTCAATGGTGTTGCAGATATGATACGTACTTCTATAAAGTCTTCAAGGTTTATACTCAGCTTTGGAAGTTCCAGCAAGAGAATCGGCAGAAGTTGGTGGAGGCTGGGTTAAAGAGATGGGAGATCGGGGAGATTGCCTCCCGGATTGGGCAGCTTTATTTTGGGCAGTACATGAGGACTAGTGAAGCCAATTATTTGTCAGAAGCTTACATATTTTATGAGGCTATCTTGACGAGGGAGTATTTCAAGGATGGCTTGCATCTGGATGTCAATCTTGCTAGCAAGCAATTGAGGTTCCTTGCTCGTTTTCTGACAGTTTGTTTGGTCTTGAACCGCCGAGAGATGGTTTATCAGTTGGTGAATCAGCTTAAATTGTTGCTTGACGAGTGCAAAAGGACTTTCCAGGTTATTTTCTTAATCAACTTAGTCGTTATTAATATATCCTTATGTGATTGTTGGACATAGGTTTGTGGTAGAGATGTAGAGTTGAATCAGACATATTCTCTACTGTTGTTGATATATGAGTATGCCATGCATTTCCTATTTTTCCAGACATGCACGATGGGTTCGATTGTTCAAATGCCACATTGCTTTCTTTACTCTTTTAGCAAATTCCCTGTCATGCTTGTTCTCATATATGATGGATCAACTTGCAGACATTAAGAGCTGATGGCTAAATTTATACTTCTAATGTCTCCATATTGGGATCAGTTTATAACTTGGCGAGTAACCTGAAATCTGAATCAACTTTAGTTTAATCATTCTTCTGGACCAATGTGACTATGGCAAGATAGATACTGCTCTTCTCATGAAATGTCTATTGATTGTTAGCTATAAGCATGCATTGAAGTTCAGTTTATGTTGTGGACTGAAGTGTTAGATATTGAGGTGCCTACCAGGAAGGGAGACGCTTTTCTTAACGGATAACCTCATTTCCATGCAATATTCACTGGATATTATTTGATGATAGAAGAACTTTGGCTAATTTTATCAATGGCAGTAATGTGCTTTTACCATAGTTTGAAAGTAGAGTGTTAAATCACCTTTATAATGGTCTTGTTTCCAGGAAACTGACTTTAAAGAATGGAAGCTCGTGATTCAGGAGATAGTTAAATTCCTGAAAGCTGACACAGCTTTTATGAATCTCAGGCCTTTGAGATACAGTGTTGTATTGGACCTTCACCCAGATTGTCTCCCAAATGTTACGGATGCAAAAAGAAAACTAAGGCTAAGAGATGCTTTATTGTGCAGTTACCATCCTAATGAGGTTTGTATTATTTATTCTCCATCTACCCAATAGTGAAAATATATCTAAGTGGTTTAATTTCAAAGTTTGTTCCTTAAAATTTTCTTGTGCTTTTTAAGTGATGATATTTAGTGATACACTTTACAAACTGCAGCTTTCATATGTTGCTCTTTGCTGTTTCTCAGGTGAAGTTTTCAGAGCTCACACTTGACACTTTTAGGATGCTACAAAGTTTAGAGTGGGAATCCAGTGGCTCATTTTATCAGGCAAACTTGGCTCCCTCCATTGGGACTGGATCTGGTGCCAGTCAAAATGGGGCTTCAGGGCCTAGTCGTGTGAATCAGGATATAACTGATCCAACTTTGCCGCCTAACCCAAGGAAAGCCATCCTATTTCGCCCATCAGTCACCCATTTTATGGCAGTGAGTATTCACCATCAAGAAGTTCTTCTTAGTCTTTCTTTTATTATGCCACCATAAAACTGCATCAGGTTTGGATATTATATATAATAGCAATGCGAGTTGGAACAATAACTTTTACAACTTCCTTTTAGATATCAATGACCGAGCTGTATATGGCATGAGATTCTTGTAAATTGTTTGATGTCACATTACATTGATTGTGGATAACACTTTGTGCAATAATGCCAAAGGAGAGTTGTGAACCTACTTCGCCAGTCATCATTTTTGTTTCATCATGTTTCCTAATTCCTATTGCTGGTCCCCCTCTGCATTAGTTTTGGTTATGTTATTATAATATAATAAATAAAGATCAAAATGTTTATCAAAACTTTGAGTTTTGTTTAAGCACATATGATATGATCATGTGCTTTCTTTACTGTGACAAAAAAAAAATTCTATTACAGAATTCGAAGTTCAATTTTTTTCATATTTAACTATCCATTTATGATGTGCAGACCTTTCTCTTTAGAGTGTGACGATACATATTTGTTAGGTCTTAGGGACAGTCTGCGAGGAGCTTCCTTCTGATGGGATACTCTTAATCTACCTTTCAGCTTCAGGTAATGGAGCTTAGGCTATGCTCATTATTTCTTTTTATTTCTCATTGACAAACATGGCAAACATCATTTTCTTTGCTTCAGGAAACGGCTTGCATGTAGTGTCATCTCCAACTCGTGCTGGAAGTTCAATTGGTTACACTGAAAACATAGTGAGGGGCTTTCAGTTTCATTCAATTAACTCAGACTCAAGTTCTACTTATCCCATCACCACTGGATATGACAGTGTGGACCATTCTGGGGATACTGCTGATTGCTTACATATTGGACCTCGTGGACCTGGAAGTGGTAAATAAGTATTATAATGCGTTAATGTATTATGTGCTATGTTTTATTTTGAAATGCATAATAGTTTCATCTTATGTCTGTATATAAGAGTTTTGCTGTATTGATTAATTGGGGGATCAGAGGGTGTGTGGTTCATGGTGGCGAATAGGAATGGCGCAGTCACTTTCATCCCCCTTCCCCCTAAAAATGAGAGGAACTAAAATGGGGGTATCAAAAGGCTATTCATGGTATGATATATATATATATATATATATTATATAAGCATCCATGCAGTTTTGTGGCATGCTTGAGCAGTGTTATAAAGACACTCCCAAGGTGCAAGAGGCGAGAGGTGCAGGCTGTTGTGCCTTTGGAAGTGAAAGGCTGGCACTACTTGCTAGGCGCACACCCAGGTGTACCTTGTGTGCTCTTTTTGGCATTGCCAGAGGTGCATAAAAGGCGGGCCTCTTCAATTTTTTCAATTTGATTTTCAGAAAAAACAATGTGATTGCCATTCACGTTTTCAGGCTTCAGATTTTCAAATTTGATACTTCAACATTAAAAGGGAGAAAATGTTAAAAAAACCCATCATAACTAAAATCCCAGTACTAAGAAGTAAGAATTCCCCCCGTCGCATTGTACATGTCAGCATCATATAGAACTTCTTGTCTTAGACTCCTAGAGTCCTATCTTCTATTTAGTTTTCACTGGTGTTTTTCCTAGTCAAAATTCATGATCACATGTTTCATGGGTATTTTTTGTGCTTGTCAATTGTGAATGGCTTGTGTGGTAGAATATTAGTACTTATGATGCTTATGTTACTTTGTTACTATTTTTATGACAAATTCTATTTTTCTTTTCAATTTTTTATAATTTTAGCGTCTTGTGTCCGCAAGGCGAGCACCTTTTGCCTTGTGCCTTGGTGTCCGAAGGCCTTGCAACGATAACTATGCTCCTGAGGCACAAACGGCGTATGCGGTATTCGCGTTGCTGCACCTTTGTGCCTCAAACAAGGAACCTAATGGCGTGACTTTGTGTCTTTTCAATTCCAGTGTGCACTTTTTTCCTTCTTGTTTATTTTCCTTTGAGACGCAAACATATATTACAAAAATACACAGCCTATTTATAAGTTTAGTTACAAATAAACAGTAGAAGGAAATTAACATAGCCAATCAAAATAAAAATCATGCCTAATCTGCTTCTGTACTAATTTATCTGATCAGCCATAACTACCCCTAAGATAGATCTTCAAGCATTCCGGAAATCAATCATCCTAAATAGTTTCTATGCATCCATGTATCGTTCCATTCCCATTCCTTATATGATTTATGAAAACCCCTCAACTAAGCACCCTGCAGTAGCACATAGTTAAGTTAGTGGTTATTCTATAGAATGCTGGATATCTTTGTTTGTCCGAGTTAGACTAGAGGTTAACAGTATCCTATACATACTTATGGATTCTCTGTAATAGGGTCAGAGAGCTCAGAGCTGTTCACTTTGTTATTAGAAATCTTCAAGATCAGTGACCTCTTTTCTGTGATGGAGAATTTTCATTTCTTTATTATGATTTCCTAAACTCTTTCATTTATCTTCTTGGTTATAGCATTGAAAAGCTACTGTAAGTAATAGTGCTTTAACTTCTAATCTTAAAAATTCAGATGGAGGGGTATAATTTTGTTGAGAAATTCATAGCTTTTGAATGTATAATATCTATATTTAAATCTTGGAAAGATTTACAAAGGCTAACCAAAATAGCCTGAAATTTCTGTGGTTTTCTCTCTATAGATTCATGTTAGATCGATCAATGTTGGTTTAAATTACCAACCTGTAGGCTGTAGCAAGTCTTTAATACGAATCTGATGACAATTTAAATTTAGGTTTAAAATATTAAAAAAATTTGTTTCAGGCATCTTATCTGATGCGCTAAGCAATTATCTGATCATCTTCTCTTTCTAAGTGTAATTTATTAATATAAAGCTTGATCTCATATCAGAAAGAGTGAATGTTTCAGTATTGGTTATTTCAGGTATGAACTGCATATATCCCTCAGACCTATTACCCTTCACCAGAAGACCCCTTTTTCTAATTGTTGACAGTGATAATAGTAAAGCATTCAAGGTAAGTCTCACCTGTCCAGCCTTCTGTCATCAGTTTCTGTATATATCAGCCTGATGCAGGTCTCATTGCGATGCCAGCTTTGTATTTTTGTTTCTTTAAGTTATTGGAGCATAACACTAGTTTCACATTTCTTCAAGTTTAAAGAGCAACATCTGTTGCTATCCAATGAATTGAAGCTATGGGCATTTTGCATGATTGAAGTTGAAATATTCTCTACTGAGTATTCCATTGTTCTGTTATTTAAATGCACCATGCAAATAATTACTCAGCTGCAAACAACAATTTATTGAACCAGGGACTAAGATAATTGCTCATTTCACTTTATGTTTTACCAGTGCTAGTTGGTTGGCTTGTAGTTGTGTTCACTAGTATTCTTATTCTATAAAATCAGCTTAAAGTAATTGAACTTTATTTAATGGATTCATGGTTTCATATGCCCTACTCAATTAAGCAAAAATATATTTTAGGGTTCCCAATATATTTGGTATTAACATACTTATCTTGATGCAAAAATTTCTAGTGAAATGGGAAATGGATTACACCTTTTACATTTGAAACTAGAGTTGACAATTTTTTACACGACACGATAGCACGATACAAACACGTACAAAATTAACGGGTTAGTGTTTAGTTTTATCGTGTCGACACGATGTAACCTTTTTAATACGATATAAATAAATATATTAATTACATATAATTACTTAACATATTTATATAATTTAAAATTTTAGTCAAAACCTAGTTATTTAATTTAAAATTTATTTATTGAAATTATAGTTTTAATTTAATATGTACTACTAAGTTTATATCGTGTCGTCGTGTTCGTGTTGCTGTGTCGGCAAAATAAAAATCGTGTTTTGTCCGTGTTTGTACAGAATGGATAATGTGCATGTTTGGTCTTATCGTGTTGACCGGCGGTTAACGACCAGACATGCACGAATTGCCAGCACTATTTGAAACTATTTTGTTAGGATCCTCTTCTGTTGATGCTAATGATTATAGAAGGCTCAAATATCATTTTCATTTAATACGAGAAGCATTTCTTTTTGATGCACAACCAGAACTAATTGCAGCATGGTCTATTACAGGCTATGAGTGGTGCAGAAAAAGGAGAACCTGCTGCCATTCTACTTTCTCCAATGACATCATTACCTTTGCCTACTGTAGAATCATCACGTCAACCTAGTGGCAGCTTGTTCACCAGTTTTCTCACAGCTCCTTTACAGATGTTCACGCTGCTAGTTGGGTTGACTGGCTCTGAAGTTGAAAAGGTATGTCTAGTTATTCTTGATAGTTCTATTAATCTGTACTATCTCATATTAATATGTGCTATTTCAATGGAATGCGTGGGCTTCAGGACATGTACAATAGAGGAGAGAAATTGCTTCAGTCCTCGTTAAATAAATTGGGATCATTATTGGCTGCAGCTGACAATCTTGATCCTGTGTGGGCTCAAATTTTAACCGACCCATTCTTGAGGCGACTCCTTTTAAGGTGATTGATTCTGCTTTGCTTATATTTAGACTTCTCGGTGCAGTATAAACTTTGTCGTTATTTTAAGGGTAACTGCCTTAAACTACTCGAACTTTGAACAATTTTTGGGTTTTCACATGAATTAAAAAATGTAGTTTTAATGACATAAGTTCAACACTTTTTTGGTTTATATGTGCAATTTCCGGCCAATTGAAACTGGCGTGGCGGTCGGAATTGTCCATGTGTACATCTTAATAAACACCAAATTGCCTTAAAATTCATGTGAAAAACCAAAAATCGGTCCAAAGTTTGTGTATTTTAAGGCAATTAACTTTTATTTTTAAAGAATTCGTGATATAAGATCCTTCACTTGGGGTTATACTAATGCATTAATCTACTATGCTAGTCTGATTCATCTTGATTAGAATGCCAATCAATTAACTCTTTTCAGCTGTGTCTTTCATGAGATAAATGGTCAAAATGGAATGAATACCACCTGCATACTCAAATTTTCAAATTGATGGTGCGATAGTACTTGGTATTAGATGAATGACAGTTGATGTTTTCTCCAACTATTGCAGATTTGTATTCTGTCGAGCAGTATTGTCATTATACTCTCCATCCTTCGAAAAGGTAGAGTTTTTACCAGAATGCATGCCATGTCTTCCGGGAGTCGTGTCACCAATGAGCTCCGCATGCCAGACAGCAGTCTTGCAAGTTGCCAACTTGTTTGGAGTAACCAACAAGTTCCTATTCTCAGACGGAACATTGCTCACTGATGATTGAAATACTGAAGATCGCATGCTCTTCCAACTCCTTCCCGACAATAGCTTATAAGATGTGAATGTTCTCATAAGATGAGGCAGCCCTCTCTTTACCTCGTTGTTGGTTTCTGTTGATCCATTATTCTGTTTCATCGTCAATGCTGGATTGGCGTTGTTTCTCAGTCACATATGACCGATGCTCGTTAATCTGAGAACAAGGGGAGTGTCATCAGTAAGGACTATTGTACAAGAGATGTGGGACAGAATGAAGGTGTTATATCCGGCTACACTTGTTGATATCCTGTTTTTTTGCATTGTGGTGATCTTAGTATTTGTCTCCAGTTGTATTTGGCTTGAAAATTGTCATCAGTTTAAGTTTTGCATATGTTGTTATTGTGTGTACTGTGAAAATTAATTATGAGATTGGAATATGGACATAGAGTTGAAAATAAGGCATCATTTATAGTTCCTTCTTTCCCCCTAACTATTAAAGAACGCCAGAAGAGACCATATTATTTGTCGGTATGAATTGAATAATGCTAAGCCAGTAAGCCAAGTGATACTATATATATGAGTAAAAAAATACTAGCTGCTCAATGATTTAATATATGCGCACAATGCAACTTTAAAAAAAGGATAAAAAAGTACTTCTGCTAGCATAATGAAGGAAATATGTAAATTAACCACAAGAAGTGCTATTTTATTTGCATTTTTCATGGTGTCTTGAAAAGGAAGGATGCAGTGGCGGCCCTGAGGGTGTGCGAGAGGTGCGCCGCATAGGGGCTTCACACATTTAGGGCACCATTTTCATAAATTTTTAGTACTAATAGTTATATAACTTATATTAGTTTATTCCCTAAAAAAAACTTATATTAGTTTATATAAAAAAAATTAACATTTTAATTTATAAAAATTAATTCAGGCCCTTTAAAAAATAATAGAAAAGATCAACCCAATATTTGGCCCAATATTTTAAAAATAATAATAGGGCCAGCCCAATCAATCAATATGTGCAAAAGAGTTTTAGTGTTTTACCATAAACATATTATTATATTAACATAATATCACTTAGAGATATGAATATATGATCGACCTTTCATCTTTCATCTTGTTTTTCAGTTTGACGCTTGGTATTCTGCTAGACAACGGCGAGTCGGCGACTACGCTCCGAACTTTTGCTATTGAGACCTAGGCTGAGAGAATCGACTCTCTTACTCTTGAGATTTGAGAAGAGTTTGTTATTACTGTAATACTGCTGCTGAAAAATTGACCCAAACCCAATCTTCATAAACTAGTTTTGTTTTCACTGGTCGGCGACTACGGCTCGGACGGCGACACAACGAGTCGACGACTACTGCTCTCTTTCTTTGATATTACTGCTGCGGCCTGCTGAATATTTTTGTCGCAAGAATCATCGCTCTTGAGTCTTGAGTTTTGAGGTTTGAGAATATTTTCTGTTATTCTGTAATTCTACTCTTCATCAACCAAGTAAGCCCATTAATCCATTATTCACGTCATATATTTAATGTTTTTAGTTACAGATTTTAGTGCATATCAAAGGGAACTAAAGAAAAGAGATGATGAACTCAATAAGTCTCAAAAAGGTGCTCTTGATAAATTTGTTGTTAAAAAAATGCATTTTGTTGAAACTGAACTTAATGGTGATGAGTTAAATAAAGATGAAGAAATAGGACTTGGGGGAGATGAAAATGGAGAATTAGGATTTAATGAAGATGTGCCAAATGAAGAGGGAGAATGGAACTTAATGAAGATGAGGAAGAAATGAAACTTAATGGAGATGAATCATATAATGAAAGTGATATGAATGAAGTATGTAATGGTGAAATAAATGAAAATTTAGATAAAGTGAACTGTAATGGGTTGAATATTTCTAATATTTTTGATCCAAGAACTCGGGATATGCTTGATATGAAGGCTAGAGATTTGTTAGTAGAGCAGGGTCCCTTAAGGGATTATTCATTCAAACACGGTCCTCTGGATAAGATGTCAAGATATTTTTCTTCTCAATATTATACTCGTTATTTGGCAAATGGTGAGAAATGTGACAGACCATGGCTAGTGTACTCGAAAGAAATTGATAGAGTTTTTTGTTTTTGTTGCAAGTTATTTAAAAAGGGGTCATCAAGAGATAGTCGGCTAGTAAATGAAGGTTTTAATGATTGGATAGACCTCAGTATTGAGCTTAAAAACATGAAATCAGCAGCGAACACTTCATTAACATGAATACTTGGATTGACTTGCGTGCAAGATTAGAGAAAAATAAGACAATTGACAAGGATATTGAAGAACAAATCAAAAAAGAAAAGCATTATTGGAAGGAAATACTTCAACGAATAATCTATGTGGTGCAATATCTAGCGAAAAATAATTTGGCATTTCGTGGAACTAATGAGAGACCTTTTGACAATAATAATGGAAATTTTTTGGAATTAATTGAAATGATAGCAAAATTTGATCCTATAATGAATGAGCATATGCAACGTATTAAAAACAGTGAGATTAAATATCATTATCTTGGACATAAAATTCAAAATGAGTTGATTGTTTCGTTAGGTGAGGAAATCAAATGCGCAATTATTAAGAAAGTTAAAGAGGTAAAATATTTTTCTGTGATACTAGACTGTACATCTGATATAAGTCATCAAGAACAAATGTCTTTGTTAATACGATGTGTTGATGATTTTGATAATCCAATTAAAATACAAGAATACTTTGTAAATTTTTTACAAGTTGATGATACGACTGGAAAAGGACTCTTTGAAGAATTATGCAATGCTCTAGTAGATCTTGATCTTGATATTAATGATATAAGAGGCCAGGGGTACGATAATAGTGCTAACATGAAAGGTAAGCACCAAGGTCTCCAAAAAAAAATTACTCAACATAAATCCTAGAGCATTCTATACACCATGCGGTAGTCATAGTCTTAATCTAACACTTTGTGATATAGCGAATTCTTGTGTAAAAGCAAAAGATTTTTTTGGTGCTTTACAAGGTATTTATAACTTATTCTCTAGCTCTGTAAAGAGATGGAAAATTTTGAAAGAAAATGTGAAAATCAATGTTAAGCCATTATCGGGAACACGTTGGGAAAGTCATGTCAATGCTGTGAAAGCAATCAGATTTCAAGCTCTTGAGGTAAGAGAAGCTTTACTTGAAGTGGCTGAAAATGAAAATGGCAATGATTTGAGGTGTCGTGCAAATGCTTTAGCATCTCTTCATGTAGGAAATTTTGAGTTTTTGGTCTCTATGATAATATGGTATGAGATATTGTTTGCAGTTAATTTAGTTAGTAAGAACTTGCAATCTGATGATATGCTTATTGATGTTGCTATTAAGGAAGTGCAAGGATTGATTGCATTCTTTGAAAAATATAGAGAAACTGGGTTCCTTGATGCAATAAATATTGCTAAAGAAATTGCTAATGAAATGAAAATTGATCCTCAATTTCAAGAAAAACGTGTGATTCGTAGGAAGAAACATTTTGGTGAAAATGAAATGATAGAGGATAAACAATCACCCGAAGAATCTTTTAGAATCAATTATTTCCTCTATATAGTAGATCAAGCCATTGGATCACTACAAAAAAGATTTGATAGTTTCACTTTATATGAAAAGAACTTTGGATTTTTATTTTCTTCTGAGAAATTGAGTTTATTAGATGATGCTACTTTAAAAACAAGTTGTGAAAATCTTGAGAATATTCTTAAGCATGGGAAGCTTAGTGATTTTAATGGTCAAGAGTTATTTCAAGAATTAAAAATTTTACGGTATCTTTTACCAAAAGAATATAAAACTTTAGACATTTTGGATTACTTGAAGAGATTGAATAGTTGTCCGAATGCATACATTGTTTATAGAATTTTATTGACTATACCTGTTACAGTTGCATCTGCAGAAAGAAGTTTTTCAAAATTGAAACTATTAAAATCTTACTTGCGATCGACCATGTCACAAGAAAGATTGAATGGACTTGCTTTGATATCCATTGAACAAGAATTGCTAGAAAATATTGATTTTGACAAATTTATAAATGAATTTGCTTCAAAAAATGCTAGGAGAAATATTTTTAAATAATATTTTGTAGTTTGTGTTTCGTACTTGATATTGTTTAACATATTTTTCTTTTGTTTCTAATTTGTTCAAATATCAGTGAAGTAAATCGATCGATCCAGCTCACACTAGTGCCGCAACGACCCTGGATCAATTGGATCTGTAACCTAGTTCATAAACACATAGAGCTTCGTGGTCTTACATTAGTTGGATCTCTCTTTGACGTTTTCGTTGATTTTGGATTTTTTGGGCTTTTTGATAATAAATTCAGATTTGGTTCATGTCTTGTAGGAAGTTTTGCACATTCTTTAAGAAGTCGATTTGTTGAACATATATTGCTGAGTTATAGATATCAAACTACTTTCTTGAATCTCTGTTTGCATTTAGAGATAATATTTGGTTACTTTCTTGCAAACAAATATTTTTATCCGCATTTTATATGTATTTTTAAATTTTTAATTTAAATAATTAGGGGCACCATTTTTAGTGCTCGCACAAGGTCTTCGAAATCTCAGGGCCGGCCCTGGCGTCAATGGACAGAAGAAGAGGTTAGCATAAATCTTCGCTATGCTTGTAAACATCAGCAACCGATGTTTTCACACTCCCGTTTTTTTTCTCTGAGATTATTACTTGAAAGATGTTGTTCGATCTACAGTGTGATCAGCTGGTTTTGCAGCATCAAAATTGTAGCATAAATTATTGGCAAGTAATTAAATCCATGATCTGTCATATGATTGAATGCCTGATTAGAGGAGATGGTGAATTTTAATATTTCATTTGCCTAGAAATGCCTTGGAAGATTATTGAGCTTTTATATATCTTGGCTTTTAGACAAAATTAAATCTCACAGTTATTTGATTAATCATATATATATATATACATACATATATATATATATATGCAAGGGAGAATACCTTTTATTTAAAAGATAGTTTTAGTTGTGAAAATTTTATAGATAATTGAGGAGTTAACTAGGTTTTGTTTGGTCCTAAAACATTTACCATTTCTTATTCGAATATTATGGCTTTTCAATATATATATACATACATACATACATATATATATATATATATATATATATATATTAATCTTGCAGCAAGTGATGATATTGAGAAAGGCTGTTCAACGCTACAAGGATGAACTCATGGAAAATAAAGGTATACTGTATATAGAAGTTAAATAGGAGTGCTTAAGTTCTTTATTTTAAATTGCACATTTGTCTATACTTTGTTTGCTGTACGTGACTGGCTTCTATTAATCATCATCTTAAATAAATATATTTGTGGACATTTTTCAGTCTAAAATAAAGATAAATATATACCTTAAAATCTATCTTCTCAGCCACAAAAACTTATATCAGACCACTTTACATGTAAAGATCTCTATAAAACTGTACTTTTATTAATTCGGTGGTAAATTTAGAACTTTTTTTGGTGTTTGGACACACATTTGACTGGATTCGTGTATGGATAGTACCATGACCTGTGAGACGGTCTCATACATTTAACAACGCATTTAACTTTAACGTAACCTTCAGCGCATCCATAAGCGGAAGAAACGTCGTAAACCGAACAATGCCAGAGCTCAACAATCGAAAGAGGTGAGATAGCTTTTCTTGTTGAATAATCCTTCATTTTATATATGTTTTACTTATTATTTTGTCTTTTTTTTTGCTATAAAAATAATATAGCTCGTTTAATTAATTTCTCTGCTTATGTATATATATACATGTTTAGGAAAATGAAGTGATATTTAAATTGGTAAACAAATATGGTCAGTAGCGGCCCTGAGGGTGTGCGAGAGGTGCGCCGCACAGGGGCCTCACACATTTAGGGGCACCATTTTCATAAATTTTTAGTACTAGTAGTTATATAACTTATATTAGTTTATTCCCTAAAAAAAACTTATATTAGTTTATATAAAAAAAAATTAACATTTTAATTTATAAAAATTAATTCAGGCCCTTTAAAAAATAATAGAAAAGATCAGCCCAATATTTGGCCCAATATTTTAAAAATAATAATAGGGCCAGCCCAATCAATCAATATGTGCAAAAGAGTTTTAGTGTTTTACCATAAACATATTATTATATTAACATAATATCACTTAGAGATGTGAATATATGATCGACCTTTCATCTTTCGTCTTGTTTTTCAGTTTGACGCTTGGTATTCTGCTAGACAACGGCGAGTCGGTGACTACGCTCCGAACTTTTGCTATTGAGACCTAGGCTGAGAGAATCGACACTCTTACTCTTGAGATTTGAGAAGAGTTTGTTATTACTACAATACTGCTGCTGAAAAATTGACCCAAACCCAATCTTCATAAACTAGTTTTGTTTTCACTGGTCGGCGACTACGGCTCGGACGGCGACACAACGAGTCGACGACTACTGCTCTCTTTCTTTGATATTACTGCTGCGGCCTGCTGAATATTTTTGTCGCAAGAATCATCGCTCTTGAGTCTTGAGTTTTGAGATTTGAGAATATTTTCTGTTATTCTGTAATTCTACTCTTCATCAACCAAGTAAGCCCATTAATCCATTATTCACGTCATATATTTAATGTTTTTAGTTTCAGATTTTAGTGCATATCAAAGGGAACTAAAGAAAAGAGATGATGAACTCAATAAGTCTAAAAAAGGTG
Organism: Perilla frutescens; assembly: GCA_026008535.1. NCBI lineage: Eukaryota > Viridiplantae > Streptophyta > Magnoliopsida > Lamiales > Lamiaceae > Perilla > Perilla frutescens. The sequence goes on from BRKX01000012.1 coordinate 42,142,917, forward strand.
CTCTTGATAAATTTGTTGTTAAAAAAATGCATTTTGTTGAAACTGAACTTAATGGTGATGAGTTAAATAAAGATGAAGAAATAGGACTTGAGGGAGATGAAAATGGAGAATTAGGATTTAATGAAGATGTGTCAAATGAAGAGGGAGAACTAGAACTTAATGAAGATGAGGAAGAAATGAAACTTAATGGAGATGAATCATATAATGAAAGTGTAACACCCTGAATCTCAATATGAGAACAGAATGCTATCCAAAAAAAAAAAAAATAGAAATATATATTAAACTAATATTTTATAAATATTAAATAGAATAACTATGTACATGCAATGGTTTTAACCAAATATTTTCCAAAATAAAATAAAATAAAACAACTCAACTAAATAACTACTAGAGTGTTAGCAAGACTATTAAGCATTCACAAATGCACTTTCAAAATCCAATTCTTCACTCACATAAAAAAAAAAAAACCCGAGACTGAATTCTTAACTTAACAAAGTTTTACTTAAGCATTACAAAAGGAAGATTTTACAGATATGAACAATCGTTAAGCTCAAAATAGTATTAGATAATACATACAACAAAAGACATAATGACCAACAGGTACCACGTCGTCACGCCTTTCCCAACCTCCCTTACCTGCAGAGATAATATTAACGTGGGGTGAGTGTGTGAACACTCAGTGGGAACATACATTGTTAAAGTTAAATCATATGATACAAGAAACATTACTTCTTGTATGTACTTGAAACATAGAACATGTAGGTCTGCGTAGGATGTGGCCACATAACAATAGGGTGGTATTAAACCACAGTGGAATAAACCACACCATCGGTACGGTTCATATCTTAACCCTTTCGGCCTCGGATATTAGCCGTAAACTATAGGCAAGTACATACAATTTACTTACACATAAAGCACTTGAGTTCATATAACAATCACATAGTATAATTTAACAGAGACAATAATAAACAGAGAAGAAAGTGTTGATATGTTACCCACCTTACAAACAAGCACCCTTGATGCGACACAAAAGTTGTATTCTTTAAACCTCGGCTTTGTCTCGTGAACCTACAATGTATGTATGTATTAATTCTTGGTTTCCAGAGATGAATTCCTCTCTATTCTAAATGTCCAACAAGCATTAGATTTCTTTTTTAAAAAATAAATAAAAATAAAATAAAATAAAAACGTATCTACTAACAATCACTATACAATAGTTCTTAATGTTATTAATAAATCAACAGGCTAACTTAGCAACTTTTCTTTGTTCCATTAATTAAATTGTCCTTATATACATAAAAACTTATAATAATTATATTGATACTATGTCCTACGATAATCTTCCAATTTTTTTATAATTTTAAACTAGATTTATAAATATAAATTCTAATCTTCCCTTCACATGCGTACTATATATATATATATATATATATATATATATATATATATATATATATATATATAACCATAGAATTTAATCATAACTCCTATTTGACTAAAAATTTGAATTCATTCCTAACTTTCTAACGGATTTCTAACAACAAACACTCATTAGCTTAATTAATTCCTATTGATAAATGAAAACTTTGTTTGCTAACTCACAGTAACCTAAGCATCTACTTGATAATAATAAAAATGCATTAAAACATGTTCTAAAATGATTACTAGAACAATATTTGTTAATTAAATAATATTATAATTAATCTCATGTTTATACATAGCAATTAAAACTGGGAAAATCTCTCACCTTATCGGGAATTTCTCCTAAAATCGTACTAAACCAAAATTACATGTCTGACACTAAGAATAAAAGTTGGCTTCTTAAATTTTCATAATTTAAGAATTAATTATGTTGTGCATAATGAACAATAATGATTTTTTTTAACACTCCCAAAATCTTACCTCAATTGTTTTTGTCGGGTGTCCTGTCCCCTACGCACTAAAACTCTAAATTGATAAATCTTCTCTCCCAAGATCACCTTAACTTATTTATATAATCCTCCACACTTAACACAGATGATAATCTAAGCAAACACTAGCTAGCTAAGGGAGTGACAGGTGTATAAGCTATATTAATAGGTGATAGGCGTGTCCCAATGACTAATTCTAAGGATAATACAAACTTAATCTTTGAGGTAAGCCATATCAATTTTTTTTTCCCCAGCTCTAATATATAATATATATATATATATATATATATTTTATCTCACATATGGATAGAAAATACTCAAATTAGAATATATCCGTATTTTAAATCCTTATGATTTTCCATATTTTGAGTTCCCAAATAAATTTTCCTAATAATTTTTTTTCCCCGAGTGTTACAGAAAGTGATATGAATGAAGTATGTAATGGTGAAATAAATGAAAATTTAGATAAAGTGAACTGTAATGGGTTGAATATTTCTAATATTTTTGATCCAAGAACTTGGGATATGCTTGATATGAAGGCTAGAGATTTGTTAGTAGAGCAGGGTCCCTTAAGGGATTATTCATTCAAACACGGTCCTCTGGATAAGATGTCAAGATATTTTTCTTCTCAATATTATACTCATTATTTGGCAAATGGTGAGAAATGTGACAGACCATGGCTAGTGTACTCGAAAGAAATTGATAGAGTTTTTTGTTTTTGTTGCAAGTTATTTAAAAAGGGGTCATCAAGAGATAGTCGGCTAGTAAAGGTTTTAATGATTGGATACATCTCAGTATTGGGCTTAAAAAACATGAAATCAGCAGCGAACACTTCATTAATAACATGAATACTTGGATTGACTTGCGTGCAAGATTAGAGAAAAATAAGACAATTGACAAGGATATTGAAGAACAAATCAAAAAAGAAAAGCATTATTGGAAGGAAATACTTCAACGAATAATCTATGTGGTGCAATATCTAGCTAAAAATAATTTGGCATTTCGTGGAACTAATGAGAGACCTTTTGACAATAATAATGGAATTTTTTTGGAATTAATTGAAATGATAGCAAAATTTGATCCTATAATGAATGAGCATATGCAACGTATTAAAAACAGTGAGATTAAATATCATTATTTAGGACATAAAATTCAAAATGAGTTGATTGTTTCGTTAGGTGAGGAAATCAAATGCGCAATTATTAAGAAAGTTAAAGAGGTAAAATATTTTTCTGTGATACTAGACTGTACACTTGATATAAGTCATCAAGAACAAATGCCTTTGATAATATGATGTGTTGATGTTTTTGATAATCCAATTAAAATACAAGAATACTTTGTAAATTTTTTACAAGTTGATGATACGACTGGAAAAGGACTCTTTGAAGAATTATGAAATGCTCTAGTAGATCTTGATATTAATGATATAAGAGGCCAGGGGTACGATAATGGTGCTAACATGAAAGGTAAGCACAAAGGTCTCCAAAAAAAATTACTCAACATAAATCCTAGAGCATTCTATACACCATGTGGTAGTCATAGTCTTAATCTAACACTTTGTGATATAGCGAATTCTTGTGTAAAAGCAAAAGATTTTTTTGGTGCTTTACAAGGTATTTATAACTTATTCTCTAGCTCCGTAAAGAGATGGAAAATTTTGAAAGAAAATGTGAAAATCAATGTTAAGCTATTATCGGGAACACGTTGGTCTCTATGATAATATGGTATGAGATATTGTTTGCAGTTAATTTAGTTAGTAAGAACTTGCAATCTGATGATATGCTTATTGATGTTGCTATTAAGGAAGTGCAAGGATTGATTGCATTCTTTGAAAAATATAGAGAAACTGGGTTCCTTGATGCAATAAATATTGCTAAAGAAATTGCTAATGAAATGAAAATTGATCCTCAATTTCAAGAAAAACGTGTGATTCGTAGGAAGAAACATTTTGGTGAAAATGAAATGATAGAGGATAAACAATCACCTGAAGAATCTTTTAGAATCAATTATTTCCTCTATATAGTAGATCAAGCCATTGGATCACTACAAAAAAGATTTGATAGTTTCACTTTATATGAAAAGAACTTTGGATTTTTATTTTCTTCTGAGAAATTGAGTTTATTAGATGATGCTACTTTAAAAACAAGTTGTGAAAATCTTGAGAATATTCTTAAGCATGGGAAGCTTAGTGATTTTAATGGTCAAGAGTTATTTCAAGAATTAAAAATTTTACGGTATCTTTTACCAAAAGAATATAAAACTTTAGATATTTTGAATTACTTGAAGAGATTGAATAGTTGTCCGAATGCATACATTGTTTATAGAATTTTATTGACTATACCTGTTACAGTTGCATCTGCAGAAAGAAGTTTTTCAAAATTGAAACTATTAAAATCTTACTTGCGATCGACCATGTCACAAGAAAGATTGAATGGACTTGCTTTGATATCCATTGAACAAGAATTGCTAGAAAATATTGATTTTGACAAATTTATAAATGAATTTGCTTCAAAAAATGCTAAGAGAAATATTTTTAAATAATATTTTGTAGTTTGTGTTTCGTACTTGATATTGTTTAACATATTTTTCTTTTGTTTCTAATTTTATCAAATATCAGTGAAATAAATCGATCGATCCAGCTCACACTAGTGCCGCAACGACCCTGGATCAATTGGATCTGTAACCTAGTTCATAAACACATAGAGCTTCGTGGTCTTACATCAGTTGGATCTCTCTTTGACGTTATCGTTGATTTTGGATTTTTTGGGCTTTTTGATAATAAATTCAGATTTGGTTCATGTCTTGTAGGAAGTTTTGCACATTATTTAAGAAGTCGATTTGTTGAACATATATTGCTGAGTTATAGATATCAAACTACTTTCTTGAATCTCTGTTTGCATTTAGAGATAATATTTGGTTACTTTCTTGCAAACAAATATTTTTATCCGCATTTTATATGTATTTTTAAATTTTTAATTTAAATAATTAGGGGCACCATTTTTAGTGCTCGCACAGAGCCTTCGAAATCTGAGGACCGGCCCTGAATATGGTCATCAAAGGGTGTCTCAAGTGACAAAACATCTTCCTCCACGCCATGAAAATCAAGGCCGAGAAATTAGGTAACCTAATTGATTAATTACATGAGTTCACAATATCGTTGTGCTTCGTTTTTTATTTATTTTTGTCAATTCTGCAATATAATTGACACTAGCTAGCTATGTTTCATGTATTGATCGACTTTTTACCGGTTTTTTCTACAGGCGGCGGCGCAATCGCCTTAATCCCGACATAAAGACAACATGGACACAAGATGAGGAACTAGGTCTGATCCGCGCATATCGGGTACATGGAGACAAATGGGGGGAGTTAGCTAAGTTGTTACCTGGGAGGTATGCAGGGGTGGAACCAGAAATTTTTTATCGGGGGGGCCGAATTATTCTCCACTAATATTTCTATATTTTTTTTTTTTTAAAAAAAATTTACATGTATTTTTTTTTATTTTTTTGGGGGTTGGGGGGGGGCCAAGGCACCCCCTGGCTCCCCCCCCAGTTCCGCCACTGGAGGTATGTGTATGTGTATATAGGGGTTGTCTATAGACTATAATAGGGATTATGCTTGATGTGTGAACATGAGGACGTGGCTTGTTTACTGTAATTTTAGTGTTCTTTTTATTGTATTAATTGGTACTAAAATATTTAGCACTAAAATATAATAAGAAAAATATTAAAATTAAAAATTAAAAAATAGCATCAAAATACAGTAAGAAAAACACACAAACTACAATAAACAAGCCCTGCCCTCACTCCCACACCAGGCACTAGTCTACATTTGAGCCAAATTATATATACATATATATGAACTCTTATTCGTAGCAGAATAAGGTTGTAGCATAATTTTACGCGTAATTTGTTCACTGCCTGCATATTCACATACGTGTGCTTACAGAAGTGTCCACGCGATAAAAAACCACTGGAATAATGCGTTGAAGAAGAAAGCGGACTCGGATTTGGCTTCAGCAGGAATACTATACAAGTTTCAAGATATATCTCTTTTGAGGTTCATCTGCTTCATGAAGATCAAGATAATAGATTAATAGTGGAGAGGAAGCTTTGTTTAAGGTTCGGACATACCCAGTTTGTCTCTACAATCACAAGCGAACAGTGAAGTACATGCAAATCCATGAATGAAACAACTCATTTAGAGCAGTTTTTGTTTTTCATTAAGCATTTATTATGAACTATGAGAACGTACATGCATGCACGTCTATCTTAAATATTTTAGGGTTATGTGATTATAAAAATTGGGTTTCGATGATGATGATGATGATTTATCAACAAAAACTGGACCTTAATAAATTAATTAAGATTGGATATTTTAGTTACATTCTATGAATTGTTAAATATTATATTGATTGGGGAAAGTGACATGTGTCACTTATTAATGTAGGGACAACCCTCCCCTTACAAGTCGAATTTGTGAGAGTGACCGTTAGACCCAATATTCATTTCTAACATGGATATTGTAAATTGACGACTCTTCTTGTGTTGTCGATCTGCTACGAATTTGGTGTGAAAGTTCGGATGCAAGAAGAAAGTAAATCTGAAAAGAAAATGCAATTATAGTGTGTACAAGTCGAGTTTTGTATTATTTTTTAAGATTTGATTGAAGATTTATGGCATTATGGAACATTGAAAAACTAATTACTTTGGACGTTGAAACAATTTAGTTTAATTAAAGTTGAAATACTTATATATATGTCGTACAATAAGATGTATTGCAGATGCAGGATTTATATAATACTATAGAGAAAAAGAAGAAACGAAATCTCTGATTATATATATATATATATATATATATATATAATATTGTAGAGAAACATACAAAATTTCTGATTAAATATTAATGTATATCATGACCAGTTAATCAAAACTCATTAGATTGTACTCCTCCCTTTCATTTTATTTGTTGTTTTATATTTTTTTGTTCGATTTCAAAATATTTGTTGTTTTATATATTTTCACACACACTCTCTCTAATTTAACCATATCACAAACCCTATTTTAGGAAAATATAATTGAATAAGATTTTATGGCATATATGAGGAATGTGTATATTTGTCCACAAAATTAATTATTAATTCTAGATAAAAAAACCTAAAACAACAAATAAAACGAAACAGAGGGAGTATATAAATAGATCGAGTCCAAGATCCAAATACAAGTATTGGAGTAAGCGTATCTAACGAATTACTCTCCCTCGCCCCCCAAATAAAAAGATTAATTTTTGTTTCTTTGGAGGACATAGGTTTCAAGTTCAAATCTTAACACCAACACCACTGGGTGTGGGTCTGTCACATTAAATTTTTCAAGTGTGGTTTTCGTCTCCTATTGGTTTGCAGACTATTACACACACATGGATGGAGTTTATCCAGTGTACACCTTGATATAGTGGCTGTCAGAGGGCGGTGCACACTTTGATATAGTGGCACCTGAATTTTCCAAATGTGATTTACCTCTCCTGTGTGATTTGCGTATGCTATTACACAGGGGCAGTACGCACCTTGATATAGTTGTTGCAGGTACGACTAAGTACATTCTTGCAACATTACAAATTTACATTACTACACAATTGAGGTTACACGACTAAATGCGGTATTATAATTTTACATCATTGCACGACTAGTTGGAGTGCACTTTACATCATTGCACGATTAGTTGGGGTGCAAGACAGGAGGATATTTTGTCTGAGTGGCTAAAAATATATATATTATATTTTTAAATTAGTGGCTAGAAATACCTTATAGTTATTCAAAATTACTATTTCAAATTTCGCCTCTAGAATTAATATATAACCTAAACCACTACATCCTCATCGATCTCTGCTCATGCAAGATCGATCTATCTATCTAGAAATTATGTCATTTTCTTTGTCTGAAAATTACAACTCAACAAACTCAACAACATCACCATCTAATTTCCAATTCCTTCACTAACTACTCCATATTCTCAAACCAAAACTTCATTCATTACTAATCCCCCTTTTTCTCTCAGCTTCCAGCTGCATCAAGATAAACTTATCCTCTGCATCTTTCAAGAACTTGAACGTCGGAGGCGGCGAACTTCGCAGCCTGTTCATCTCCGCCTCCGTCAGTGACTCCAAAACCCGATTCCCGCCTCGAAGATTGGAACCCTTAAAATCCGGAGACGGCAAAGGAGGAGTGCCAATGCTATCAACACCACCGATACCATTCAAACCCTTGCAGTTGCTGCTTCTTGCCGACTCCAAATCTTCAGTGCTTTCCTCTTTGATCGTGAAGAGAAACCGCGGCGGCCCACACAGATTGTTCGTGCTCATCATCATCTCTGATTCTTCACCATAATCCAACTTGCTCGAACCCTTTTCCACATCTTCTTCGACCCCTACGACTTCCACCTGCTGATGATTTCTCACTGAGTTTGTGAGTTCTAATTGACTGCTGATCACGTCGGAATCTGGCCTCTTCCAACACAGTGAAAATGAGAAATATTTATGTGTTTTTGATCTGTTGCTAGAATATATTGATCGCTTCCTCCACCGTAGACGAAGAACATCAGCACCAACAATCCCCATTAAAATAAAACAAAACCCTAAACTCAAACCAATGCCTAATCCACGAAAAGATACCATTTTTTATTTATTTATTTATTTTGAAGTTCAAATGCAGTGGCCTAAGACTTACCCAAATCAAACTAGAAATTAAGTCAAGATTTTCGAGGCCCACCAATTTCTTGGAGATGATCCTGCTATTATTTAAAGTTAGGGTTTATTTACACTATATTGTATGACTTATTTAAGGTAACGATATTGACTGAGATCGATAAACGCGTTAGGGATGAGAGCAACGCTAATAATTAAGGAAAGTTGGGCAATTTATTTTAGAAATAAGTTTGGCATAAAAAAGGTTGAAATATGATTTCTTAAAATAAGATATTGTGTGAGATTTGATCAGAATTCGTAGAAAGCATGTGATATGGAAATGGTTGGAGGGAAAAAAAAATACCAAAAAAAAAACTAAGAAGAGGATAATAACTATTTATTATTATTACTATATATATATGTATATATATACAGGGGTGGGTTCAAATAGGAACCAATCCCCCCGTGAGAATCTAGGAACCAATCAAATTCAAGAATTTTGATGACATGACGGATAAAAAGGCGGTGGCATAATTGTAAATATGTAAAATTCGTAATATAAGGGGTAATTCCAGATTTTTTTTTATAAAGTGATGTTATCATCTTTTAAAAAATTCTTAAAAACTTTAAATAATCATAACTTACTCGTTTTTTTATCCAATTTACGCAAAAAATATATTAAATTAAAGATTTTTTCATGCTCTTTCATTTAAGATCCATAGTGCATATGTTTATTTGAGCAAAAATTGATGAAAAATACAAATTTTTTTTTTTCATGTATATTCAACTCGTAACTCTCAGACATTTGCTAATATGATATCACAATATTGCTCATATCTTGTGTTTATGTTGCTACCATGAAATTTTTTATGCACGACTTTGAATTTTAAGTTGCTTTCATGAGAAAATATTTAAAGTATGAGCTATATATAGTTAAGTTCATAAACAATTATAATTTTATCAATGCTTAATATTATTTTGAAAACTTGTAATATTTGAGAATTTAAGTCATACTAGCATATCATTTATTCACATATTAGCAACATGTTACTAACATATTAGCAAATTATTAGTCACATATTAGCAGTGTGTATACTCTCTAACATATTAGCAATATGTTGTATGTATGAATGATGTTACACATGTTACACAATATTATTTTAAATGTGGTCCAATGTTATATGTGTGGTGTTTAATGTGTGTCAATTTAATATTATGATCTCGTCAAGTTAGCAATATGAGTCTACCTCATGTTAGCAACAAAATATGTTGATGTTAGCAATATAAATCTTTCATGTTAGCATATTAATACAACGCCAGAAAAGACAACGGTTTTAAAGCGTTGTCTATTTAATTCCGAGAATTGGGCCCAAAATCTGAAAAAACATAACCTAATTTCTAAATTACGAAAATAACCCCGCCTTCATTAAATTCTCAAATATTACAAGTTTGCCACTTTACTTTGACTAAAATTTTGACTAAATTATGGTCATTAGATCTAATCAAATCTAAGGTTAGGATTGGTTCTTAGGTTCTCACGGGGGATTTAGTTCCTATTTGATCCTTTCCATATATATATATATATATAATAACACATGCTCTCCACCATATTATTTCCCTCCCATTTGCAAAGGTATATCAGTCAATCTATATTATACTAATTTTATGTCTTAATCTTATATTTATTGATGCATATTATGTCAATATTAAAATTAAAATTAATTTATAATCATTACTTACCGCCAATTAATATATAATAGATTGCATGATTACCAAATTAAATCTTATTTAACATAATCTGTGGGATATATTCGTTAATTAAGTAAGTAATTTAGTCATGTTGCTTAATCTAAATTAGTTACCGTAATTAATAATATAATATGTACATTGTAAACTAATTTACTATTACTTACTGACAACACGACATGACCAATCTATATCTATCTATCTATCTATCTATCTATCTATCTATCTATCTATCTATCTATACATATATAATAACTCACTCTTTACCATATTTTTTCCCTCTCATTTGCAAGGGTATATAAGCCAATCTATATTATACTAATTTTATGTCTTAATAATATTATATTTATTGATGCATATTATGTCAATATTAAAATTAAAATTAATTTATAATCATTACTTACCGCCAATTAATACATATATAATAAATTGTATGATTACCAAATTAAATCTTACTTAACATAATCTGTGGAATATATATTCATTAATTAAGTAAGTAATTTAGTTTATGTTGCTTAATTTAAATTACGTTACCTTAATTAATAATATAATATGTACATCGTAAACTAATTTACTATTACTTACTGACAACACAACACGACCAATTAAATCTTCTATATATATATATATTATATTATATTAATCTTAATTAACACAATTTATTATATTATATTATATTATGTAAATTACACCAATCCATATTTTATTCTCCGTAATTAATAGGGATAAGGGCTAAATAGGCCCCTGAACTTATTTGGGGTGAATAAATAGGCCCTCGAACTTTTTTTGTCTCGATTGAGCCCCTAAACTTTTATTTTGGGCTCAATCAAGCCCCTCCGTCACACTCCTCACAAACGACCATTAGTCTTGACTCAAAACGATGTCATTTTATACAAAACGACGTCATTTTGAGTTTGCCCAAAAAAATATTAAACCCGACCCGCCTGCCCAATAGAAACTCGACCCGCCCCAAAATCTCTCATGTCTGCTTCAAATCTCCCCCAAATTCTTCAAATTATCAAGCGATCAGATTTAGGGATTCAGGGTTCTTCTCATATTCAATCAATTTCTCGAAAATTCTTCAGATTCTTGAGCGATCTTTCTCAATTATGTTCGTTAGGGTTTAGGAAATTTAGGGCTACCACGTCACACAACTCTCTGCTCCACGTAGGACTGGAGTAAGTAACGTGGCCGTCCACATTGGAGTCTCTCTGGCCACGTCAGATCTGCGTGTAATTCACACGACGGTAAGAATCCAGTTCCAAACTAATAGATTATTGCAAAAATCTCTATTTTTACATGTTTTGATGCTCTGCCTCTGATTTGTGTTTCTTTTTTTTTTTTTATCTGTAGACTTTGGTGTCATGGATTGTGTAATAATTATGTTGATATATCACAAGGGTGGTAGATGGGTTTTTACTAATTCATTAGAATATGTTGGAGGCAGGGAAGTAATTGAAAAGGGGGATATGAACTTTCTATCATTCACACATATGACTAAGAAATACAAACAACAATTTTGAATGTCAGAAGTGAATAAGCTATGTTATTTAAAGCCTGGAAAAAAGTTAGTTGATGGTGTGTCAGTTCTTGAGAATGATAATGGTATTAATGACATTGTTGCTAGTGTCTTAGATTGCAAAGATGACTGTAGTGTTCATATTTTCCCATTTGATGATATTGTTGTGAGGCAGCCAATTACAGACACACAATGTTCTGCAAATGTTGATTATGTTCCAGATATGAGTATGTTGGCAGATGAGGTTGTCTTTGACTTAATGGATAATACTTCTAGTGAGGGGTTAGTGGCTGAGAAGAGTGTCAATGAAGGGTTAGATGCTGGCAAGGGTAAAGAGATGGTGGATAACAAGAGTAAAGGGTTGTATATTGAAGAAGAGTGTGAACCAGTGTCAGTCTCTGGAAGTGAGTTTGATTTAGAGAGTGGAGAAGAAAATTCTGGAAGTGAGTCTGATACTAGTGAAGAATGCAGTGGGGATGACAGTGAAGTTGAGATGAAAATAATTAGTCAAAGTTCAAGGGAGGTTAGGTATGATTGTGATGTTGGAAACTCTGACTTTTTGTTGGGCATGACATTTGCTAATGCTCAAGAAGCTAGGTCTGCTATAGCAAAGTATAGTGTAGCAAAGTGTACTCCACTAAAACTGAATCCTAATGAAAAACACAAAATTAGAGCAAAATGTAAGAGTGTAGGGTGCCCCTTTGTTTTGTTTATGTCAAAATCTGGTAAGGATTCGGGCCTCGTTGTTAAGACTTTTCACTCTGAGCATAGCTGTGTAAAAAACTCAAAAAATAAGTTAGCATCAGCCAGATTTCTTGTTAATGAGTTTAAGCCTTTAATCATTAACCAACCTACTATGACCATTAAGGAGTTGATGAAAATTGCAGAGCAAAAAATGCATTTGTATGTATCTAAATCTAGTTGTAAGAGGGCTAAGAAAATTATGAAGGAAGAGTTGGAGGGTAGTTATATCAATGAATTTGGATATAGTGGTGCTTACCTAGAGATGTTGAAAGTGACAAATTCAAACACAACTGCTTAGTTGGATTTATGTGAAGAATCTTTGCATGTTGGCAGAATTGTATTCAAAAGTTTGTATATATGCTTTGAGGCTTTGAAGAGGGGTTGGAAGGCTGGATGTAGGCCTATAATAGGATTAGATGGCTTCCATTTGAAAGGGATTGTGAAGGGTCAAGTATTGGTTGCTGTTGGGAAAGATGCAGCAGATCAAATATTTCCTATTGCTTGGGCAGTAACAGATAAAGAAAACACTAATAATTGGAAGTGGTATCTGGAATTGCTTGTGAAAGATCTGGAGATCAATGATAGAGGCAAGTCTATTACTGTGATCTGGAATTATTTAATAATCTACATTGAAAAGTGAAGTTGGTATTTGTTAATGGTTTGGAACACAACATTTCATTTAAAAATGATGTTTGTCTAAATAATGATTATAACTTGAGTCAACATTACTTGCATTATTAAGATCATAACTTCTATTCCTTGTGGTACGACTCGTATCATTGCTTGCTACATCTGTGTACACTTGCACTTGACACGATCTATAATTTGAGGTATAAAATACGTCATTAAGTTTTTGGCGCCATTGCCGGGGAATTAAAATGTTATGTTTTTAAGTTTATGCAATATTGTTTCAAATGGTTACTTTGCTAATTTAGATGTTTTGATTTTTATTTTTTTTATTTGTGTTTGAGTGGGTCACATTTTGTCCATTTATAGGTGGTGTATGCACACCAGGTCACAAGGAGAGCCACCTAATAATTTGGATTTGGAAATTGAAACGACGGTGTGCCACAACAACGCACGACGAAGGAGGAGAATGGTTAACAATCCTCCACCGGTGCAAGATCCTCTAATTGGCCAACTTCAAAGGCAATTAGAGGTAATGCAACAACAATTAAGGGCCCAAGAAGAAGCACAACTTGCTGCAGAAGTGGCCCCAATCAGAAATCTTTTTCAACCCATTATAAATCAAGGGGTAGCAAATGGCCCACCTATTCAAGCAAACAATTTTGAGCTCAAGACATCGCTCATTCTCATGCTCCAAGAACATCCGTTCAAAGGAACGGCTATGGAGGATCCAAATGAGCACATTCGAAAATTCCTTGAGTATAGTGGGACCGTGAAAGTGAATGGAGTCCCAGAAGATGCCATTCGACTTAGGCTCTTCCTGTTCTCCTTGGGCGATAAGGCGGAAACATGGTGGTTTAGCCAAGCTGAAGGATCTTTCCAAACTTGGGATGCATTAGTGACTAAATTCCTCCACAAGTTTTTCCCACCCAGAAAAACTCTCAAGTTAAAAGGAGACATTACCGTTTTCAAACAATGGGATGACGAGAACATGTATGAGAGGTGGGAAAGATTCAGAGAAATGCTAAGAAAATGTCCTGGGCATGGATTTGGCACCGACCATCAAGTGTGCATCTTCTATGCCGGGTGTAAACTCGAGGTGAGGACACTTATGGACGCTGCTGCAGTAGGATCTTTGTTAGCAAGAGGCCCGGAAGAGGCCATGCGAATTATCGAGGAGATGGCATCTAATTCATCCCAGTGGCCGGTGGCAAGAGAGAACGTCCAAATCATGAAGAAAGTTGCATCCACTTCTAATTTGGATGCATTGGGATTATTGGCGGCTCAGATGTCTACATTGAACTCAAAGATCGAAGCCTTCACCTCTCCAAAACCCGAAAGTTCACAAGCCTCTTTCGAAGAAGTGAATTATGTCAATCAAGGGGGTTATCAAAACCAACAACGGTCGTTCAACTAAGGGTACAACAAGCCGCAATATGGAAATCAATACGGAGGAAATCAAAATTTCCAAAATAGGGCGCAACACCCAAATCTCTCCAACGGAAATCCAAACAGTGGTATTGTTCCACCTCTCGACTTCTCTGTGACCAATGGCGTCATTGACGAAGAAAAGAAGCTGAAAATGGATGAGTTGTTGATGGCATTTATGAACAAGACAGAAAAGTACATGGAGGATTTACAAGTCCGTGTGGGAAAATTAGAAAACAATGTCGGGGCTATGGGAATTCAAGTGAATCAATTGGAGAAACAGATGAGCCAACTAGCCACGATCATTGGTGATCAACACCAACAAGAGAAATTTCCAAGTAATACGACCATCAATCCGAAAGATCAATGCAAGGCTATCACCTTGAGAAGTGGAACCACCTACGAAGGCCTGGAAATGCCTAGAGATGATGAAGATGTTGGTGAAGGAAGTTCAAAGAAAAAGGAAAAACAAGATGAACAAAATGAAGAAAGTGAAGAGATCGAGCATGCCAAGGAGAAAGAGGGCTCGATCAAAGAAAAGGTGGAACCACCACCAAAAGGAAATGAAGAACCAAGAGTGCACGTGCCATATTCCCAACACCTACAAAAGAAGAAGAACGAGGAACAATTCTCAATGTTCCTCGATATTTTTCGGAAGGTTCAAGTTAACATTCCATTGGTAGAAGCTTTGTAACAAATGCCAAATTATGCAAAATTTCTGAAAGATGTGATTTCGAAGAAAAGAAGGTTGGGAGATTTTGAGACGGTGAATCTCACGGAAGAGTGTAGTGCACTCATAAAAAGAAAGCTACCCGCTAAGTTGAAAGACCCCAGAAGTTTCACCATCATGGTTACTATTGGGGATAGCCACATGGGGAAGGCACTTTGTGATTTGGGAGCTAGCATTAACTTGATGCCGCTCTCCTTTTTCTTGAAGTTGAACATTGGACAAATCAAGCCGACTACCATTTGTCTACAAATGGCCGATCGATCCATGACCTATCCTAAAGGAGTGGTGGAAGATGTGTTAGTTAAAGTCAATGACTTTATTTTCCCGGTCGACTTTGTGGTTTTGGATATGAAAGAGGATAAAGATGTTCCCCTTATTCTTGGGCGACCATTCTTGAATACGGGGAAGACGTTAATTGATGTTGAAAAAGGGGAGTTAACATTAAGAGTTAATGATGAGAAGGTAATCTTCTCTCTCCAAAAGGCTATGAGGCACAAAGAGGAAGACATAGAACGTGAAGAAGAGTGCAAGGTCCTCGAAATGGTGGACTCGTGCATAAAGTTGGAGCACACCCTGGAACACATCTTGGGCATAAGAGATCCACTTGAGATTTGCATTTCTAAATCTCTTTTTAATTCATCCTCTGGTGATTTTTATCCTTTAGATATTGCTCTTGTCGATACTGTTTCTTTGATAAATTCTTTGCAGGAGGAGTACTTAAGAAAGCCCAAGTTTCTTCCATTGAAGAACGAGGAACAAACATCAACTGCGGAAGAGATAAAGAATGGCAAGATTGAATTAAAGCCACTTCCACCTCACTTAAGGTATGCGTACCTTGAAGATGGTGAGATCAAACCGGTAATAGTTTCTTCCTTTTTAAATGATGAGCAACTTGACAAATTGCTAAGGGTGGTGAGGAAATATAAGAGCACTATAGGTTGGTCTATATCGGATCTAAAAGGGATTAGCCCCTCGATATGCATGCATAGAATCCTTCTAGAAGAAGATTACAAACCAAAAGTGTAACATCAAAGAAGATTGAACCCAATTATGGAAGAAGTTGTTAGAAAAGAAGTGTTGAAACTATTAGATGCCGATATAATTTTTACAATTTCTGATAGCGAGTGGGTGAGTCCTACTCAAGTAGTAGCAAAGAAAGGGGGTACGATCCTAGTAGAAAATGAAAATAATGAGATAATAGCTACTAGGTTGGTCACGGGGTGGAGAATGTGCATTGACTATAGGGCTTTGAATGTTTACACTAGAAAGGACCATTTTCCCATCCCCTTTATTGATCAAATGCTTGACAGGTTAGCAGGGCATGAATTCTATTATTTCTTGGATGGATACTCGGGGTACAATCAGATAATGATTGCCCCCGAAGATTAAGAAAAAACGGATTTTACTTGTCCATATGGAATCTTTGCATATAGATGGATGTCTTTCGGGTTGTGTAATGCACCCGCCACCTTTCAAAGGTGTATAATGTCTATCTTCCATGGTCTGATTGAAAATATAATGGAAGTGTTTATGGATGATTTCTCCGTTTTTGGTGATTCGTTTGATAACTGCCTTGATAATTTGTCCCAAGTATTGCAGAGGTGTGAAGACACCAACCTAGTGCTAAATTAGGAAAAATGCCACTTCATGGTACGTGATGGTATCATGTTGGGACACCGGGTGTCCGGAGGAGGCCTTGAAGTGGACCGAGCCAAGATCGTAGCTATTGAGAAGCTATCGCCCCAGTCAAATGAAAAAGGAGTTAGAAGCTTCTTAGGACACGCTGGGTTTTATAGGCGTTTCATTAAAGATTTTTCTAAAATCTCTAAACCTCTGTGTCGTCTTTTAGAAAAAGCGTCTGATTTTGATTTTGATAATGATTGTTTGCAGGCTTTCAAGACCCTCAAGGTGGCCCTTATCACAGCACCTGTGCTCATTTCACCAGACTGGAGCCAGCCATTCGAAGTAATGTGCGATGCAAGTGAAATAGCCGTGGGAGCCGCTTTGGGCCAAAAGTGAGATAAGCTTTTTCGAGTAATCTATTACGGGAGTAAGACCCTAGATCCGGCTCAGACAAACTACACCACCACGGAGAGGGAGCTACTTGCTATGGTGTATACATTCGATAAATTCAGGCCTTATCTCATTGGGGCCTAGACTATCGTGCACACCGATCATGCCGCTCTAAGGCATCTTTTTTCCAAGAAGGATGCAAAACCACGGCTCATCAGATGGATCTTGCTGCTCCAAGAATTTGATGTTGAGATTCGGGACAGAAAATGGTGTGAGAACGTGGTAGCAGACCACCTTTCTCGCCTTGAACAAGTGAACGATGCAATGGGATCGACAAGGCCTATTAACGAGCTCTTTCCCGATAAAAGAATCCTAGCAATCAAGTCTCGTGTGCCTTGGTTCGCTGACATTGTAAACTTCTTGGTAGCAAGGGTGAAGCCAATGGAATTGGAAGCCTACCAAAGAAAAAAATTCTTCCACGACCTCAAGTATTATGTGTGGGATGAGCTGTACCTTTTCAGAAGATGTGCAGATTTGGTACTTAGGCGGTGTGTACTGGAAAAAGAATGGGAAGAAATCCTTGAAGCATGCCACAATTCTTCCACCGGAGGACATTTCGCCTCCATTAGAACCGCAAGAAAAGTGTTGCAAAGCGGCTTCTATTGGCCTTCAATATTGAAGGATTGTGTTGAATATGTGAAGAGATGTGAGAAGTGTCAAAGAATGGTTTCCATTTCAAAAAGGGATGAGATGCCAATGAAGAACATAATTGAGGTAGAGTTATTTGATGTGTGGGGCATCGATTTCATGGGTCCTTTCGTTAGTTCAAATGGTTTCCAATATATTTTGTTGGCCGTTGACTATGTTTCGAGATGGATTGAAGCCGTGCCTACCGCAACCAATAATGCAAATGTGGTGTTGAAGTTCTTGAAAAAGAACATGTTGACACGTTTTGGGGCACCGCGAGCTCTCATTAGCGATGGGGGACGTCATTTTTGCAACAAGTGGTTAGCCGCATTGCTTTCAAAATATGGTGTTCGACACAACATCACCACTGCCTACCATCCTCAAGCCAATGGCCAAGCCGAGTTGGCAAATCGAGAAGTGAAGCAGATTCTACAAAAAGTCGTGAAAACAAATGGCAAGGATTAGTCCAATCTTTTAGATGATGCATTATGGGCGTATAGGACGGCATATAAGACCCCGTTGGGCATGTCGCCTTACCAATTAGTTTTCGGGAAATCATGTCATCTTCCTATCGAGCTGTCACATAAGGCTTATTGGGCCACAAAAAAGCTCAATATGGATTTTATGATGTCAAAAGGAGAACGAATGTTCCAGTTGAATGAATTGGATGAATTTCGACTTGAAGCTTTTGAGAATTCATCAATTTACAAACTGCGGACAAAGCTTTATCATGACAAGTTGTTGAGAAAAAAAGAGCTATCACCGGGTGATGCCGTTCTTTTATTCAATTCACGCTTGAAGTTTTTCCCCGGAAAACTAAAAACCAAATGGAGTGGTCCTTTTGAGATCACAAGAGTCTTTAACGGTGGAGCAATCGAACTTAAGGGAAAGGATGGGAATCTATTTGTCGTCAATGGCCAAAGGGTAAAACGATTTTATGTACCGGAGATGAAGGATGACAATGGTTACAACAATTCAAATTTTTCATGAAGAATGAGACCACGTCGAGCTACCGACAATAAATGAAGCGCTCGTTGGGAGGCAACCCCACCTCGTACTTTTGTACATTTCTTTTATTTACGTTTAAGTCTTTCTCGTTTATGTTTATCTTTTTATTAGATTTAATATGCTGCTTTGAGTGTTTGTATAGTTTTGGAATCAGACAACAGGTTACAAGGAGAAAACAAGCTCAAAATATCAAAACACGTAGGCTCGGGCGCGATACACAGCACGTGCAGAGGCGCGATCACCAGTCGCGCCACCTAGCGTGACCGACAGAGCGACACAAAGCGCGATTGAGTCCGCCCGCGCCCAAACACGCATGGAAACCCTTCTCTGGCGCGACCGACAGCGCGAGCGAGCGCGAGACTGAGCCCGCTCGCGCCCAAGACAGAATAGTTCAGACGGGTTTTTAATCTCCCCTTTTCATTTTTCACTCCATTCTCACACACTCCACACTCAAAAACACACGCACACACACGAAAAATTACCCTCCAAGCCAAATCCAAGGTAAAAAATCCTCCCCATCTCCTACATTTTTGTTTTGCCCATGATCTTGTCTAGTTATTACATGTAATTTTGGTGATTTTTGGTTAAAATTGCTAGAAGTACAAATTAGGGTTCATATTGGGGGAAATTTTCATGAATTGAGAATATGCTTGGATTTGTTGTTTCTACTTCCTTGTTTGAGCTTTGATTTTGTTATATTGTGGTTAAAATTGTAGAAATGGCACATTTAGGGCAAAAATTTGGGAGTTTTGGCTTAGAATTAAGTGGTGTTGGTTTTTGTTGCTTCTAATGTAACACCCCAGATTTTCAATTAAGGTTTAGATGATTCTTAATGATAATTAAGAAGTTAAGGAATAAAATTAATTAAGATTAATTGAGGTCAGATGTCAGTCACGACTTTAAGGTTCAGTTTTCGTGAAAATCATCTTTTCGGAAAATTTGATATTAATTCTTTTATGGTTGATCGGGCTTATTCTAATTGTTCTTATCTATGCTATTTCATGCCTTAACCACTCGTTCATTGCATGTTTTGGAAATATTTGATGTGTTTTTAGGAGATGTGCAGGTGGAAGGAATGAAGTGAAGAAATGCTCCATCTTTTGAAGAATGCAAGCAAGCAGCTCGTAATACAGGCCGTTTGGGCAAGCCGCCAGAGGCATAGGCCGAGAAAATTCCAGAACTGAAGCTGTGCGCGACTTGGGCCTGTTTTGTGCGAAAATCTGATCCAGTCCAAGTTCTAGACGCGGATTTATGATCTTCATAGCCTAAAAGGAGTCCTATCCTTGGAAACTTCCTAGTCTAGATATAGAAGATTTATTTCCTTGTTGGATGCTTAATTTTAGGGATAGCTTTTGATATATTAGGATTTATTTTGACTAGAATAGATTGGATCCATCTCAGAAACGCAGCAACAGCAGAGCAGAGACGTTCCCAACAACTTTTATTTCTTCTTCTTCGTTAGTTTTCATGGTGTTCTGCTATATACTATTTTGGATTTTTGATTTAATCATGCGATCAGGCTAAGCATCGTTTCTTCCGGAACCAATTCACGGATCTTTGGCTCAACTCAACTGTGAGATCTAATCGCTTTCTTCCAATTAATTATTTTCGTGTATTTGCTATTCTCCGCTTTGCAAGTTGTGATTTATTCGAATTTACGAGGTAGTTGCAAATACTTAGTGATTTGAATCTATTACTAGCTAATTAAATCCATCATCCGCAATTGTGATAGAGGTTTAGTTTGGAGCAAAACGATTCTAAAGAATCAAGGGAATAGTAAGCTTAATTTAATTGTCCTGTGTCAGAGTCAATTGATTTTGTATCGGGTTCCTTTGGAATTAAAGCAATCAATCCATTTAACCGGTAAAGTGTCTTTTAAGGTTGTCGGTTGATTAGAGGAGCAATTAATGAAGTGTCTTCTTAATTGTCGATAAATCATGGGGAGGAATGAGGTTGTGTCGGAAGTGTCTTCGACAACCATAACCGATTTGCATGTTGTAATTAATTTAATTCTTGAATCAAGGATCAGTTGAGTAGCCGAAGTGAAGTGGTTGGATTCCGGATCATTCTAATTAATTTATATAAAACCCTTTCTCACTGTTTGTTTATTTATTATTTTCGATAATTATTATTTGTGTGCCATTTATTTTAATTATATAAATCGTTTGGAAAAGTTAAGTTCTGCAGATTGAAGATTTAGAATAATTCTCATCGTTCTACCTACCATCGCCCACAATGCAGAGATTCGGCCGGGGTTCATACAAGTGCTACCCAAATTCAGTGACGCACCTGGAGAGAGTGCGCACATGCATTTAGCAGAGTTTGACTGGATTTGCTCTACCCTGCGTCCTCAAGGTTTTACGGACGACAACTTGCGCTTGTTAACTTTCTCACACACATTGCAAGGCCGAGCAAGGGAATGACTTTTTGATCTCCCACCAGCTTCGATTTCTACATGGGATGAGATGGAGGAGTAGTTCCTATGCAAATTTTTCCCAGAGTCATGAGCTGCGAATCTTAGAATGGCCATCAGCAGCATCAAGCAAAAATCTAATGAAAGTCTAGCTAATTATTGGGCGCGATTTCAGCAGTTGTGCCGAAGATGCCCAGACCACGGGTTCTCTGATTATCAGTTATTCACTAACTATTTTTACCGTGGTATGTCAACTTTTGATAGGAAGATCATGGATACTGCTAGCGGAGGGTCTCTCACCAACAAGACTCTAGCAGAGGCGAAACAGCTCATCATCGACATGGTCTCCGGTGGCTAGGAATATGAGGATGATGATGATGACAGATACTGGTCTGTGAAGGGAGTCGAGAGAGCAGAAAATTCCGGAGTTAATGAGAAGATTGATGCTCTGACTTCTATTGTTCGAGGTCTAGCTATGGTGCAGACACATAACACATATGATCCAGGTGAGAGAGACCATTCGAACTTCGGCTGGAGGCAGCCGCAGGGCAGTCAGTATGCCCAAACTGACCGATCTGCACCGAGCATGACAGATATCATGAAGTGTCTAGAGAAAAGCAGTGCCCTGGTGAACAATTTGGCACAAAGTCAGAAGGCTTTCCAGCAAGAAACACAAGCCGCCCTAAGCAGTATGGGCACACAGATCACTCAGCTTTCCACTCAATTGAACAAGATGCAGGCGAATCAAGGCAAACTCTCCGTCCAAACTGAAATAAATCCAAGAGCGCATGTTTGCGCTATCACTTTGAGAAGTGCAGAGGAGTTAATTGAGTTGGAGGCTAAGAATGAAAAGAACCCGCAATATGGGCAAACTGCACAGACTAAAAACAAATCCAGTGCAAAAGAAGAACAACCAGCTGCCGAGTCTGCCCTTACTGAGGTGAAATCTGAATCCAAAATCTCTAATTCTCTGGTTGCAGCACCTTTTCCATCCAGGTTGATTCGAAACAAGAAAGAGGATGATGAGAAGGAGATCCTCGAGCTATTCAAGAAGGTACCTTTTGATGGGCTGACTAAAACCACTGCAATAACAGATGAAGACGAGGAGATTCGAGATGTCATCATGCAGATGTATACCACCAATGAATTCCCAACTCAGAACCTGACAGGCCGTATGCCCAAACTGACCAACTCGAAAGGGCAAGAAGCAAGGATGGTTGAGCTTTTGAGGAAGCATAAAGGTGTGAGGATGGAAACGATTCCTTTTGATAGGGGTAGGTCTGCTACCTCCGAAATCGTCTCATGATCGAGTTCTACTTGTGTCGAGCCTCAGACATTAAATAATGGCGCTTCTCGGGAGGCAACCCGAGCATTTATTTGCTTTCTGTTTTTATTTTATGTTTATTGTTCTAAAATAATAATAATAATAATAATAATAATAAAATAAAAAAAATATTCTAGTCCAGCTTTTTCGTGCAGGTACCTCTTCTAGCGCCGCTCCTAACCTTGCCGAGCTCATGGAGTTGTTTGACCATTACACACCAAGCTGAGCTACTACACTTGGGCACCGTCTGTTTGCCCCTACTGACCGTTTCGCGCCTTGATTGCTAGTTTGCTCTCTCTCTCTCTCTCTCTCTCTCTCCCTTTATTTTTATTTTCTTTCATTCATGTTGTGTTCGTTTTATTGACTCTCTTCCCTGCACAGTGAGGACACTGTATTGTCTAAGTGTGGGGGGGGAGGAAGTTGCTATTTTGTGTCTGGTTCTTTTCGAAAGAAAAAAAAAATTGTTGTTTTGCTTGTTTTTGTTGAGTATTGGCTGCCTGAGATTGAATTATACAAGGAGGACGGGTTATAGCATGGATTATCTTGGTTTGTTTGATTGATTCTCTTGTGATTGAATTATGCTATTGCTCGTATGTATTCTTGAATGATGAAATGTGCAACTTGATCAACTTTTGATAAGCTTATAAACGTGAGATTTGAGCCTTTTGAGCATGTTATATATATAGAAAGCTCAATTTTATTCTTTTGCTGAGAGTGTCGGATTTGAATGCTGAATTTCTGATTTGTCTTGTTGCCATGGTCATACTGCTTGTGAGTTTCATTTTGCATGAAAATGATAAAGGCATGTAGGATTAACCATTGCTTTGGCCTGAATAAATTATCCATACCCGACACTAACCCTTAGTGAGCTCGTTTGTGCCTGAATCCTCTCTTTCTTGATAGCCACTAAATATTTCAGCCTTAGCTTGTTTTGGCCTGCTCTTGTCCCTTGAAAGCATGTAAGTTATATTGGATTGTGTTGAGATGAGTTCGAAATTTACTTGAAGACAGTTAGTGCTGGAAGATTGAAGAAAAAAAAATAAAGTCATGTTCTTTTCGAAAAAAAAAAAGAGAAAAAAAAAATGGTCAGTATGCCCAAACTGGACGTGGAGGAAATAGGCCTGCACCCGATTGAAGTTAAATTTTGTGGCCCTGTATAGCTTTGAAGACCAGCATACAACTTGAGAAATATTGCAATATCTGAAGAAGTAGCTGAAGAGCTCTGTGATCGAGTTATAATATGCTTACATGTTTTCACTTATTTGAGCCATTTATCCAAATTATCCTACCTAAGCACCCTAGCCCCATTACAACCCATTTCAAAGACCTTTTGATTTGTGCATAGTTCTTACTTGCTTGGTAGTGATTTTGGCATATGGGCAAATCTATGTTTGAAGGTATCAAGTCGTGACTAGTGTGAATTAAATTATGTCCTTACTTTCTTTTGAGAGAAATTGAGCGAACCTTGGTGAGGCAGGATTGAGTTGCACGTTTTTGACTTGAATGAATAGCATGTGTTTATTTCATGAAATAAGAGAAGGGTTAGTGGATTGTGGATGGTTGTGTTGTAATTCGAACTTTGAGTGTGTTCAGTTTAAGACAGCCGGTACTTGACGTGTCATTTTCTGTTTTAATTTTGAGTCTGTTTTCTGTTTAAATATGCTCGAGGACGAGCATGGTCTAAGTGTGGGGGGGTTTGATCGGGCTTATTCTAATTGTTCTCATCTATGCTATTTCATGCCTTAACCACTCGTTCATTGCATGTTTTGGAAAGATTTGATGTGTTTTTAGGAGATGTGCAGGTGGAAGGAATGAAGTGAAGAAATGCTCCATCTTTTGAAGAATGCAAGCAAGCAGCTCGTAATACAGGCGGTTTGGGCAAGCCGCCAGAGGCATGGGCCGAGAAAATTCCAGAACTGAAGTTGTGCGCGACTTGGGCCTGTTTTGTGCGAAAATCTGATCCAGCCCAAGTTCTAGATGCGGATTTATGATCTTCATAGCCTAAAAGGAGTCCTATCCTTGGAAACTTCCTAGTCTAGATATAGAAGATTTATTTCCTTGTTGGATGCTTAATTTTAGGGATAGCTTTTGATATATTAGGATTTATTTTGACTAGAATAGATTGGATCCATCTCAGAAACGCAGCAACAGCAGAGCAGAGACGTTCCCAACAACTTTTATTTCTTCTTCTTTGTTAGTTTTCATGGTGTTCTGCTATATACTATTTTGGAGTTTTGATTTAATCATGCGATCAGGCTAAGCATCGTTTCTTCCGGAACCAATTCACGGATCTTTGGCTCAACTCAACTGTGAGATCTAATCGCTTTCTTCCAATTAATTATTTTCGTGTATTTGCTATTCTCCGCTTTGCAAGTTGTGATTTATTCGAATTTACGAGGTAGTTGCAAGTACTTAGTGATTTGAATCTATTACTAGCTAATTAAATCCATCATCCGCAATTGTGATAGAGGTTTAGTTTGCAGCAAAATGATTCTAAAGAATCAAGGGAATAGTAAGCTTAATTTAATTGTCCTGTGTCAGAGTCAATTGATTTTGTATCAGGTTCCTTTGGAATTAAAGCAATCAATGAATTAAACCGGTAAAGTGTCTTTTAAGGTTGTCGGTTGATTAGAGGAGAAATTAATGAAGTGTCTTCTTAATTGTCGATAAATCATGGGGAGGAATGAGGTTGTATCGGAAGTGTCTTCGACAACCATAACCGATTTGCATGTTGTAATTAATTTAATTCTTGAATCAAGGATCAGTTGAGTAGCCGAAGTGAACTGAAGTGGCTTCTCTTGGAAGCCAAAGCTTTTCCTATAAATACAAGGCCACCCCTTTTGCATTCATTTGCTCATTTTCCATCCATTTCACTTCATAGAGAGTGGGAAAGCTCGTAAGAGCCGAGAAACTTCTGTCGAAGTAAAAAGCGTTCTTCGTGAGTGTTCTGCAAGACGACGAGCGGAGTGGCGTGGAAGGGATGCGGTGAGGGAAGGTGCTAGGGACGCCGTTGGGTTGTAGCGGGCGGCTCTGCCGCCGTTGCAACTCGACGAGACGCCGAGCTAGCCACCTTCCTTCGATGCATCTAACCCCGTCCATTCTTGTTCGTCGGTCTCGATCTCCATTTCTTTTTCCGTCTTTAAATTCCGCATTTACTTTCCGTTCTTTACGTTCTTCGCGTTCTTCATTATTGCTCGTTTACCTTCCGTCTAAGTTATATTTCAGTTTTTATTGAAGTTCCAAGTTAATAACGTTTACGTTATATTTCTCATTTTATTCCTGTCGTTATTATTCTTGAGATTAGCCCCGTTTATTCCGTTTAAATTCCGTTCAAGCTATATTTAGAGATTTCGTCGTTATTCTAAATATTTTAAACGGATTATCGTGTTTACATCGTTATAATGCCAAAATTTCTTTTAAAGTTAAAAGCATGTTATTGCATGTTAAATTCAAGTATGTTGTTTTTATAAAAATTCGGGTTAATTATTCTTCGTGTTCTTCGTGTTCGTCGAAGAAATCAATGAACACGAAGAACAGATGAAGAACACGTTGAAGGAACCCAGATGAGGAGAGAGAGAAAAGGGGAGAGAGGAAGAGCCCCGCGGGGAGGGGGGGTGAGCGCCGCCGCGCTGCACCCCCCACGGCCGCGGCCAGCCCGCCGGGGCTGGCGGCCCTGCGGCGGCAGGTAGCCCGCCGGGGCAAGGCAGCCCCGCGGCGCCCCCATCCTTTTCCGTGTTGTTTCGTTTTTTCGTTCTTTTCGGCTATTTTCGTACCCTCTTCTCGAGCTTTTCAAGTTTTTCAAGTCGTGTTATTTCCACATTATTTTCAAGTTAAATTTTAGAGAATCAATCAAGGTATTCTCAATTTATTTCGAGTAATGTATTCAAGTTATTCTTTGTCTAAAAATTGGGAAATCAAGTCGAGATGTTCTTTAAATAAATTCTTTTCAAAATTTATAAAGTCGTAAGTCGTGCAATCTGTAAATAAGTCTTAGATCTTAGTCCTCGAGTAAAATGTCATTATTTCTCGATTTAGATAGTTAACTTCTTCAAAGAAGGTCGCTAAGTCGATGATTCGACTTTTGTAGGAGGAAGTGAGTCTCGTAGGAATTCGGAGAAGGATCATCAGCTCGTTGCTTCATCTCCTGTCAAGTAATCGAGGTGGGTAAATCTATACTCATCTAAAGTTTGAGCAAATAAGCTCTAGAAGCATATAGGGCAAATGAAATATCCAATAAAGTATTTTTGCTCAGCCTGATTGATCTCTGTACAAAGAAAGAAAAGGAATAAAAGAAGTTATATGCATGATTATGTTGAATTGTTATTTGAGTTAGATAAAGTAAAGGAAGTTAGTATAAGTTAAGTGAGCTCTCAAGTATGTTTAGATATGCTAGAATTGTTTATTTACAATTTATGCTAGCATAAGGTGTTTCGAATTGCTCTATTTGCAATCGATGTTTATCCGCGTTCATTTTCTCGTATTTGAATGTTATGCTTTGTTAAAGCTCGTATAGTTAAGGATTAAGGATTTGCCTTGTTAGGGTAGCTTTAACCCTTTGTTGGCCGAGATCATGCAGTAATAAGGTATTAGCATTAGACATAGTCCTAAACTTGGTATTGCTAGCAAGAATAGGGAGAGAAGGAACTTAGTTTTCACTTAAGAAGGATTCGAGCTCAGAATTATTAAGGTAGTCATTGCTGGGTTTTTCCCTCGCAAACTTGTTTGGATATTTGAGGTAATCCCTCTTTCTATCCCACGGCATGCCTAAGGGTACAGTTAACATCAGGTTTGAGCTAAGGTTGGGCCCAAAATTAAAGAAAAGGTTTTGCGGATATGGAGAGGGCTTTCGCGTTTTGCTCTCCATATACCGCCAGTTCATTGTTGGATATTTCTCAAGTTATTAAAGAAGTTTTCATTAAAAATCCACTGAGTACATTAGTGCTCACGCCCTCTTTTTCAAATGTTTTCAGGTTGAGATGCTGAGGATGATGGTGGCTGTGGATGTGGGTTAGCTGCCAAGATTGTTTTGCTATTATACAAGTTCCTTTGAAATCCCATTATGTGTTCTGCTACTCTGATTAACTCTTTCCAAAATTCGTTCAAGATTCTATTATGTTTATTCGAGATTCTGAGAATATTCCGAGACGATTATATATATATATAAAATGCATATTAAGTTTATTTCCACTTTCCGAGTATGATTTCCTTTCACCTATAAAAGAGTCTATGCTTGTTGGTATCTGATTAGCTAGCCGTTTTATTCCGCTAAAGCATGTGTCCTTCTTAATCAAGTAAACCCGAGTATCATCAACTATCTTCAAAGCGTACCTTTATTCTTAAACTTCTTTAATCTTCTGAATTTACTCGTTAAATCCCTTAATAACACCCCGTCCCCATTCGTTAATCCCTATCTCGGGACCGGGCTGTTACAGTTGGTATCAGAGCAGGCTTGCAACTCTGCAGACCTGTTTCTTTGTTTAAGTTAAAGCTAAGTGTCTATGTGCATATGAATTGCTTCGTGATAAGTTACAGCAGCAACCCACAGCTCGCCATCACCCTCGTATCTTCAACAAAAATCGAGGTATGATAATATAGAGATTTTAGATTTGGAATTCATAATTTTTGACTATCGAAAACAAAGAGATTTGAGCAAGCATGTCTCTTTTATTGATAAGAGGAAAGCCTTGATAATGAAATTCCAAGTAAAAAAGTATTCGGGTAAAATGATTTCTTGAGGAAAAAGGTTTGTGAAATAAGTTCTTGATCACAAAGAAAAGTGTTTAAAAACTTATTTTTAAACATATGTCTTAACAAAAGATAAAAGTTTCGAAGAAGAGTTCTAGATTTAAAAGAAAAGAGTTGATTCATTCTCGAATTTTTGTTTTAAGGGAAAAGGTAAAGTTTATGATCAAAAACTTGGGCACCAAAATTTTTGTAAAAGTCAACTGCAAAAAGGATCTACGCATGCAAGATAAGTAGTCTGAATCTAGACGATAGCATGATCTCAGGAGAACCATAGGTCTCCCTTTTATAATCTAGACTGATTAAGCTTCATATTTCTAGAATGGTTAAGCATCGTTCGATTGCTAGGGATAATGTGCCTCTTTTCCGCCCTGTTCAAGAAATGAACGACTTTGGAGGAATGCCAGGAAAGGTATCCGACTTGGAAACATGCATCCGCATGTGTGAGCAAGCACCGGCCGCTGAGAGGCCAGCAATGTATCGCATTCTGCAAAGCACCATCACCCGTGATCCCGAGACGCATGCTGCAATCGGGAACCTGACATAATTCTCTTCAGTCTTGATGGCTCTTTGGGAGTTAAAGTATGGCCACGTGAATGCTCTAGCCGAGCAAAATCCCTCATCCATGATGGAACCAGAACTGCTAAGGGCGACTCTGAACAGTCCCCCTGAATTTCAAGCACCGTGTCCTCGTACTGAAGAAACCTTAGAAACAAGAACTTTGATCGTCCAGGACACCGAGTCTTTGTCCTCCAAAATGCACCAGTGGGCCCCTGCTTATCAACCAGTTGCCCCTCAGAGTCTGGGACAGCAAATGCCCCATCAGTTCCCCGAAAGAAGCTTAAGGAAATTCAAGTTCGAGGTACCAGAGACAGATGAAGATGAGGAAGAAGGGGACCCAGCATATAGTTAAGCTTTAGAAGTAGGCAAATGAGGCGTTGTTGTTAGAACACCTCGCTGACCTGTTGTCCATTTATCCGCTTTAATCCAGATCTTATTCTGAAAATGTATTAACCAACCTTTTAGATTTTGATAGCAGCAGTAATTCTCCAAAAGGTAGCCCTATTTTTGGATGTAACCAAGAACCTCTTTCTTATTTATGCCAAAAGTCCTCTTATAAGGCAATTTTCCCATTTTTCTTGATCTATCATGCGTAATCTAAAGACCTTATCGAAAGGTATTTCATTTTGCTTCGTGCAAATTCGAGCGAGCATCGTTAATATGTAGGATTCTTTAGAATGTCGTCGGAAAGACACCAAGCCGAGAGAACAAGGCCGCAAACAAGCAAGTCCTAAACCACGACTCAAGAGCCAAGAATGCGTTTCTCAAACACAACCTTTCCGTTCTAATAGTCCAGGAGGCCCGACGGGAGTCGAGAAATGGGTTATTCTTTAGAAGTGAATTTTCGATTTTATAATCTGATTAGAGGATGAGGAATTAGGTTGTGCTCTTTTATGAATACGAACTTCGGGTAGGAGTCCATTCGAAGGATGATAAATTTGAGGCAGTAAGCGTAGTATGATTGGGATGATTTCAAGTACGAGTTATATATTAGAAGTATAACCCAAACTGTTCATAAGGCAAAGGAGGTGGAGATTTGGAGCTAAAGACAAGGAAAGAAGACATTGTCAACATATGATCAAGAGTTCAACCAGTTATCAAGGCATAACCCGCATTGGTGGTTTCAGACGAGAAGAAAACGCATATAAATCAGGTTGATTGTATATCCCTTTTAATAGGTGAAAATGATTCTAGTATGTCACCTTTTCCAACCAAGTGTAGCTAATTGAAGGTCAACCAACTCATGCTATTGCATAGCAACCTAGTAAAGAAGAAGATGCGTGAATATCAAGGAAAGAAAGAGAAAGAACCTGAAGAAGATCGTTAAAGCAGATAGACCTAGAAGTGATAGAATAAAAGTTTTCAGTGAGATAAGAAGTTTTGACGAGTCTACTCATTCATTCTCATATCAATTAAAACAATAACCTTTCAACAGCTTCATATTAACTAAAATTCTTCATTCATATATCATTTGATTATCCTTTTGGACAAATTATAATCTTTTGATGCTACTTCTTTAATCATCCAGAATCAGTGATAGTATTCTCTTGTCAAAGATATGCTGACGCCTTTGCAAATATTGAATACAATTCTCAGTTGGTAATCATCGATTGTCTCCCATTCGTTTGCTACACGCAAAAAACCCCTTTTGAGTTTATAAGTTCTCTGGAAAGGCAATGTTTCTAGTATAAATAACCCAATGTTATATCTTTTCCAGCTTTTGGAACTTGTTAAAGAATTATTGATCAAGATAAAGTCCTCACTCAGAGGCAATCATTTTGTTCTGCTCCCACTCATAGAGCTCGAGTGTGGATCCTAGATTAGAACAGATAGTATAAGGTAATATTCCTTTGGAAGAATAAGAGGGAGTAGTCCCAATAGGAAGAAGAATCCAAGTATGATAGCTAGTGCCCTTCTAGTAGGACGCGAATCTCTAAAAATGATTTTTCAGCTCGTCCAGTAATAAGAGGCAATCTGAGGAATGACGTCAAATAAGTTCTGAGTTTACGTTCAAAGTCCAGTCATGCGATCATTATACCTGCAAGTGACGGTGATCCCCAGAAGAGGCTATAAAGTCAGAATACCATCGAAAAATGGTTGCAACGAAGAAAGAGGAAGAAGAGTTTGCAATAAAAGGCGTTTCAGGCACAAGGAAATTTTGAAGACATATTTCCAAGGACCTATTAGAACTACCACCATATAGGCAAGTGGAATCCACTATCGGTTTAGAACTAGGAGCTGCACCAGTCAAAAGCCCCTTACAGAGTGGCGCCTAAGGAATCACAAGAACTCAAGATTCAAACACAAGAGTTATTAGACCTAGGTTTTACCCAACCTAGTGTGTCACCTCGAAAAGTTCCAATCTTGTTTGTGAAGAAGAAGGATGGCACATTGAGAATGTGCATCGACTATAGAAGGCTTAATAAGTTGACCATCAAGAATCGATACCCTCACCCAAGAATAGAAGATCTCTTTGATCAAGCTTAAGGGAGCAAGTGTCTTCTCAAGGATAGACTTAAGATTTGGGAATCATCAGCTGAAGATCTAGAAGGAGGATATTCCTAATACTACTTTTAGGACTCTCTTTGGGCATTACGAGTTGTGGTAATGTCATTCAGTTTGACCAACGCCCCAGCAGTGTTCATGGATTTAATGAATCGAGTTTTTACCCATATCTAGATAAGTTTGTGCTAGTTTTCATAGATGATATCCTCATCTATTCAAAGGATGAAGAAGAGCATCAAGAGCACCTAAGGGTGGTGCTGGAGCAGTTAAAGAAGAGAAAGGCTTTACGCTAAGTTTAGTAAGTGTGAGTTTTGGCTTAAAGAAGTTATGTTTCTAGGTCACATGGTTTCGGTAGAAGGAATCAAAGTAGATCCAGCTAAGATTGAAGCTGCAAGCAACTCGAAGTCTCCAAGGAACGTGAATGAGACAGGAAGTTTTCTAGGACTTGCGGGATTCTATCGTAGATTCGTCGAAGGATTCTCGTCATAGCTAAGGCTATGACGCGAGTGTTGAGAAAGGACTTCAAGTTTAGGTGGAAGCCCGAGTACATGGAAAGTTTCCAGAAAGAAGATGTTAACCACAAGCCCGATGATTGGCCATTTCGGAAGAAAATGAAGATTTCGTGGGATATGCTTATGCATCGAGAAAAGGATTAGGATGCGTGCTGAAGAAGAGAGAAAGGGTGATCGCTTATGCTTCAAGGCAGCTTAAGAATCACAAGTAGAACTACCTCATGCATGATTTAGAACTAGCAGCGGTTGTTTTTACGCTAAAAATCTAGACGCACTATCTCTACGGAGCCAAGTGTAAGACTCTTCTCAAGATCACAAGAGCCTAAAGTATTTCTTTAAGCAAAAGGATCTTAGCATAAGGTAGAGAAGATGGCTAGGACTTGTAAAGGATTACGACCGCACGACTCGCTACCACCCAGGTAAGGCAAATGTGGTAGTTGATGCCCTAAGTAGGAAGGAGAATGGAGAGTTAGAACTCGCTCAAGTTAAGAAGAAGCTTTGATAGGAATTCAAGAAGTTAAGAATCGAGGTGCTAATACCACCTGCAATCAATTAAGCAAAATCACCGCGATAGTCGCTTATCCCGACCCGAGACAAAGGATAGTTAAGATTTGGAAACGAAATAAGTTTCTCGAGAAGGAAATCCTAGAAGCACGAATAGATTGCACGCAAGACTTCGCAGAAGCCGCCGATAAAGCACTCTTATTCAAATGAAAGCTTTGTGTGCCAAGCAAGAAAGAACTAAAGGAGGAAATCATGTGCAAGGCACATGACACGCCACATACAGCACATCCCGGAAACACCAAGATGTATCAAGACCTCAAAAAGAACTTCTAGAAGAATAACATGGAGAGAAAAGTAGCCACCTTCGTAGAAAGGTGTTGATTTGTCGACAAGTGGAGCCTTGCATCAAAAACCTTCTGGTTGCTCCAACCCATAGAAATTCCTGAATGGAAGTAGGATCATAGTAGTATAGGCTTTGTGGTAGGATTACCAAAATCTAAGTGGTGGAATACCGCTAGTTGGATAATCGTGAATCGATTATCGAAAGCAGCACCTCTCATTGCTGTTATCATGACATATGGGCTAGATCAATTAGCCCAGATGTATGATAGGAAATTTGTGCATAAAGCACGATGTGCCGGTCTCGATTATATCGGATCGTGATACGAGATTTATGTCAAGATTGTGGAGGAGTCTACAAGAGGCAATGAGATCAAAGCTCAATTTCAGCACGGCATTTCATCCTCAGATGAACGGCCAGTCCGAGAAAACTATTCAGATTCTAGAAGACATGCCTAGAGGAGTAGTCATCGATCAAAGAAGCAGCTGGCAGGAGCTACTGCAATTGGTAAGGTTGCGCACAACAACAGCTACCAATCATCGATCAACATGGCCCTTATGAAGCCTTGTTCAGAAGAAAGTGTAAATCACCCTTGTATTGGGACGAAGTTAGAAAGAGAAGGATACTTGCACCTGAAATGGTCCCGGAAGCGGTCCAGAAGATCGAGCTTGTTCATCAGTAAATCAAGAAAATTCAAGACAGCAGAAGGCTTATACAGACGAAAGAAGAACAGAACTAAGATTCAACATTAAAGATAGTATTCTTGTAAATATCTCCGTCAAGGAGTGGTTCGTTTTGCCAAAACGAAACAAGTTAAGGCCCATATTTATTGGACCTTTTGAAATTTTAGAAAAGGTGAATGAAGTAGCCTACAGGTTGGCCTTACCACCCAACCTAAGTGACATTCATGACGTCTTTCCATGTCTCAATGATGAGAAGGTACGTGTTCGATCCAAAGCACGTGATTTGCAAGGAAGAGATAGTCCTAAATAAGGACTTCGCCTATGAAGAGAAGCCCCAGGCCTTTGTGAGTTAAAAGATCCAGAAGTTAAGGAACAAGGAGATCAATCTTGTAAAGATGATCTGGAACCTTCATGGTTCAAAGGAAGCAACATGGGAGCTCGAATCTGAGCTACTCAAAAAGTACCCTGATATCGTTTATCATGGTTAGTAAATTTCGGGACGAAATTTCTTTAAGGAGGGTAGGATGTAACACCCCAGATTTTCGATTAAGGTTTAGAGGATTCTTAATGATAATTAAGAAGTTAAGGAATAAAATTAATTAAGGTTAATTGAGGTCAGATGTCAGTCACGACTTTAAGGGTCAGTTTTCGTGAAAATCATCTTTTCGGACAATTTGATATTAATTCTTTTATGGCCATTCGTGGTCTCATTAGAAAGGTTTTAACTCAAGGAGTATGCCGGTGTTTTCGGATTTTAATTCTGAAGTCAATTGAGTTCCCGGTGATGAAAAACGTATTTTAAGGATGAATGAATAGTAACTTTTGCGTGCGTTCGTGTTTTGAGAAATTTACGAAATCCTCCTCGTTGATCCGAGTCTAGTTCTGTCAAGCCCTTCTTATGGGAAATGACCTAAGGATTCCGTTGGCGTTCACGGATTACCATTCTGAGGTCAATCGAACGCTCGGGAGCAAAATCTGTCAGTCTGAGTGAATAGTAAAAAGTAATTCCAAAAAGGGAATCTTTGCTCATTTTTCTTCAGACAACCCCGTCTTTTTCACGAATCAAGTTGGTTCACTAGTATTCGAGCCAACGAGTCTCCCGGTATTTTTAGATTTCGTGTTTGAAGTCATTTGGACGTTGACATCGAATAAAGTAGCTTTTAATCGAACCCGGGGTAACTTTTGCAGTATTCTTGTACTGAAGTGGCTTCCCTTGGAAGCCAAAGCTTTTCCTATAAATACAAGGCCACCCCTTTTGCATTCATTTGCTCATTTTCCATCCATTTCACTTCATAGAGAGTGGGAAAGCTCGTAAGAGCCGAGAAAGTTCTGTCGAAGTAAAAAGCGTTCTTCGTGAGTGTTCTGCAAGATGACGAGCGGAGTGGCGTGGAAGGGATGCGGTGAGGGAAGGTGCTAGGGACGCCGTTGGGTTGTAGCGGGCGGCTCTGCCGCCGTTGCAACTCGACGAGACGCCGAGCTAGCCACCTTCCTTCAACGCACCTAACCCCGTCCATTCTTGTTCGTCGGTCTCGATCTCCATTTCTTTTTCCGTCTTTAAATTCCGCATTTACTTTCCGTTCTTTACGTTCTTCGCGTTCTTCATTATTGCTCGTTTACCTTCCGTCTAAGTTATATTTCAGTTTTTATTGAAGTTCCAAGTTAATAACGTTTACGTTATATTTCTCGTTTTATTCCTGTCGTTATTATTCTTGAGATTAGCCCTGTTTATTCCGTTTAAATTCCGTTCAAGCTATATTTAGAGATTTCGTCGTTATTCTAAATATTTTAAACGGATTATCGTGTTTACGTCGTTATAATGCCAAAATTTCTTTTAAAGTTAAAAGCATGTTATTGCATGTTAAATTCAAGTACCTTGTTTTTATAAAAATTCGGGTTAATTGTTCTTTGTGTTCTTCGTGTTCGTCGAAGAAATCAACGAACACGAAGAACAGATGAAGAACACGTTGAAGGAACCCAGATGAGGAGAGAGAGAAAAGGGGAGAGAGGGAGAGCCCCGCGGGGAGGGGGGGTGAGCGCCGCCGCGCTGCACCCCCCATGGCCGCGCACAGCCCGCCGGGGCTGGCGGCCCCGCGGCGGCAGGTAGCCCGCCGGGGCAAGGCAGCCCCGCGGCGCCCCCCCTCCTTTTCTGTGTTGTTTCATTTTTCCGTTCTTTTCGGCTATTTTCGTACCCTCTTCTCGAGCTTTTCAAGTTTTTCAAGTCGTGTTATTACCACGTTATTTTCAAGTTAAATTTTAGAGAATCAATCAAGGTATTCTCAATTTATTTCGAGTAATGTATTCAAGTTATTCTTTGTCTAAAAATTGGGAAATCAATTCGAGATGTTCTTTAAATAAATTCTTTTCGAAATTTATAAAGTCGTAAGTCGTGCAATCTGTAAATAAGTCTTAGATCTTAGTCCTCGAGTAAAATGTCATTATTTCTCGATTTAGATAGTTAACTTCTTCAAAGAAGGTCGCTAAGTCGATGATTCGACTTTTGTAGGAGGAAGTGAGTCTCGTAGGAATTCGGAGAAGGATCATCAACTCGTTGCTTCATCTCCTGTCAAGTAATCGAGGTGGGTAAATCTATACTCATCTAAAGTTTGAGCAAATAAGCTCTAGAAGCATATAGGGCAAATGAAATATCCAATAAAGTATTTTTGCTCAGCCTGATTGATCTATGTACAAAGAAAGAAAAGGAATAAAAGAAGTTATATGCATGATTATGTTGAATTGTTATTTGAGTTAGATAAAGTAAAGGAAGTTAGTATAAGTTAAGTGAGCTCTCAAGTATGTTTAGATATGCTAGAATTGTTTATTTACAATTTATGCTAGCATGAGGTGTTTCGAATTGCTCTATTTGCAATCGATGTTTATCCGCGTTCATTTCCTCGTATTTGAATGTTATGCTTTGTTAAAGCTCGTATAGTTAAGGATTAAGGATTTGCCTTGTTAGGGTAGCTTTAACCCTTTGTTGGCCGAGATCATGCAGTAATAAGGTATTAGCATTAGACATAGTCCTAAACTTGGTATTGCTAGCAAGAATAGGGAGAGAAGGAACTTAGTTTTCACTTAAGAAGGATTCGAGCTCAGAATTATTAAGGTAGTCATTGCTGGGTTTTTCCCTCGCAAACTTGTTTGGATATTTGAGGTAATCCCTCTTCTATCCCACGGCATGCCTAAGGGTACAGTTGACATCAGGTTTGAGCCAAGGTTAGTCCCAAAAGTAAAGAAAAGGTTTTGCGGATATGGAGAGGGCTTTCGCGTTTTGCTCTCCATATACCGCCAGTTCATTGTTGGATATTTCTCAAGTTATTAAAGAAGTTTTCATTAAAAACCCACTGAGTACATTAGTGCTCACGCCCTCTTTTTCACATGTTTTCAGGTTGAGATGCTGAGGATGATGGTGGCTGTGGATGTGGGTTGGCTGCCAAGATTGTTTTGCTATTATACAAGTTCCTTTGAAATCCCATTATGTGTTCTGCTACTCTGATTAACTCTTTCCAAAATCCGTTCAAGATTTTATTATGTTTATTCGAGATTCTGAGAATATTCCCAGACGATTATATATATATAAGATGCATATTAAGTTTATTTCCGCTTTCCGAGTATGATTTCCTTTCACCTATAAAAGAGTATATGCTTGTTGGTATCTGATTAGTTAGCCGTTTTATTCCGCTAAAGCATGTGTCCTTCTTAATCAAGTAAACCCGAGTATCATTAACTATCTTCAAAGCGTACCTTTATTCTTAAACTTCTTTAATCTTCTGAATTTACTCGTTAAATCCCTTAATAACACCCCGTCCCCATTCATTAATCCCTATCTCGGGACCGGGATGTTACATCTAATGTCTCCCAAGAGCATGATAGACCTTATCTTGTAGGATGCACATCATTTGAAGTTGTTTATACATACATTGTGCTGGATTAAGAACTAGGGCTTTGTACATTTGGATTTTTGATTTTCTTGCCTTGGTCTTTAATTATGTATGTTTTTGAACTATTTTTAGTACATTTTGCAAGTGATGAGAAGGTGCAATGTGCATGTATTGGTTTTGTGTGTGGATGAAAGATGAAGTTGGGAGTTAATTGGAGGTGGTTGTGTGAAATGTTGAATAATGGTGAAATGTTTTGATTGGGATGTTGTTCGATGTTGTTTTTGCCTACCTCCGGGAGTCTAAATATTGTTGAAATTTATGTCTAATTTAGGGGTCGTAGATGTGCAACTCCGACCTTGTTTGTTTGATTCTTTTTGGAAATCGTAGTGCCCAATTTGGTTATGCTTTTTGCTTTTGTTAAAGATTATGTTGAGGCCTACAAATGTGGATAGTTTTTGTCATATTTTGCTATGAATGGGATTTAATTCTTGTTGTTATTTGTTTTGTAGTTTACACTTGAACCCTCATTCTTGGTTATTTTTATTCTTTGCAAGGTTTTGTTCTTTTGCCAAAAAAAATAATATACTAAGAAATGGCAAGACCGAGCAGAGGACAAGCATCCAGGACATATGTGGTAGAAGAATCTGAGGAGGAAGAATCCAGTGTCGATCTCTCCGAAGAAGAAGAAGAAGAAGAGGAGGAACAAGAGGAAGAAGACCAAGGGGACGAGGAAGAAGAGGAGTTTATGGAGCCCGAGCCTTTGCCAGACAGTGGACCAAATGACCCTGCAAGAGTGGGTGTTTTCTTCCGTACACAAAAGGAACGGGACTGTTGGGAAAAGTTGACAGTATCTTTCAACATATTGCCCACCAAGTATTCGTGTGACTCATGCACTCAAGCAATGGGAATACACGATGATGTTTGGAGAATGTTCACAAGAATTGGGTAGGTACATGCAATGCAAGGAAGGTGGCTTACCTATCCTGTCTTGGTCAAGGAGTTCCTATCCTCGCTTAAAGTTCACAAACTCCCTAGCAGAGGGCCGATTGGGTGCACTTTTCGATTAGGGAATCACGATCACGAGCTCACAGTGGCCCAACTTAACCAAATCTTTCAAACACTGACGGATGGATACTTTCACTACCACATAAATTTCAATTCCGAGGTGTTTTGGAGATTAATCTTAGACCCGGATGAGCGGATGGTCCAGTATGACTCGGGATTGGCAAAGGCTTCGCAAATCCAAATCTGGTTTTTAGATACATCCACAGGATCCTTTCCTCCATTGTCCTTGCTCGACATGAGAATGGTGGACTCCGAAAGGATGAGCTCTACATCTTGTGGAGTATGCTCCAAGCAATATACGTGGATTTTGGAGCATTGCTTTTGGATCAATTTAAAAGACAGGTGCAGCCGAGCAAAGGCACGATCAGTATAGGAGGCATGATCACTCCTATTGCCATGGCCTTGGACGTGAATCTTGCTGCCTATCAGCCACTCCCGGGACCTCGAGTTCTCAACCTCGCACATCTTTGGAATGTCCGCATGATTAGCCCGAATGCCGCCTCCATTGAGCTCATAATGAAGGATGGGAGGAAGTTTTCACTACCGAACCCAGCACTCACATCAGTAACCAATTTTGAGGATCAACGAAACTGGTTGATGAACACTCCAGAGCATAATGCTTTGATGATTGCTCCGGAACCCATGGGAGTGCATCTACAAAGAGAAAATGCGCCGCCAAAAGCACCTCGTGGGCAGAGAAAAAATAGAGGAGACGTGGCGGATAAACGACTTGAATCCCTTGAAGGTATGATGACAACGATGAATCAAAATTTTACTAACTTTCAAGGGAATGTGTTTACTCAGTTCACAGACATGCGGGTGGATTTCGATGCACGACTCACGGACATGAGGGAGAATGTGGATAATCGATTCACAAACATGTAGGCGGACCTTGACGCAAGATTTACGGGCCTGCAAACTCATCTGGATGGAAGGTTCTCCAGCATAAGGACGGAGTTTCAGGGGCTGCAGAGTAATTATTCAAATCTGCATGGGGATTACTCACATTTGAGGTCGGACGTCTCAGATATTGCCACCATGATGAGACAATGGGGTGGCATTGGATCTTCATCACAGAACCCGTCCCAGACCTACACGCCCCCATTCTCGCCGTTCCAGCAGTACCCCTATCCATACTCCGGGCCGTTCCAGTTCCCGCATAACACCTGTCCACGCCCGCCCCCAGATGCCGATGCATGACGCCCTGTTAGTCGATCAATGATACCACAAACCTATCCCCCTAAACTTATTCTTACTTCAGTTTTGAATAAGTTTGGGGGTGGGGGTGAATATGTGTGTATCGTTGGTCTCTTTTAACTCTAGTACTATCTATCTTTTTAGAACGCTTTTTATTTAGAATTGTTAAAACTTTTTTCGTATGAATGCTTTTATTTATTTATGTCTTGTTGGGATTTGCTACTTAAAGTTTGGATGATTTTTAATTGCATGGGTTTTGCGATGTTTTATAGCTTTATATTTTTTTTTGTTAATACGTATGATTGGTTTAATGATAAGGCAATAGCATTGATGATAAGCAGGTTTTAGCCTTGATCTCCTGT
Source organism: Perilla frutescens (assembly GCA_026008535.1). Lineage (NCBI taxonomy): Eukaryota > Viridiplantae > Streptophyta > Magnoliopsida > Lamiales > Lamiaceae > Perilla > Perilla frutescens. The sequence goes on from BRKX01000012.1 coordinate 42,183,090, forward strand.
TTCAACTCCTCTATTGCTTATGGACTTAAGTTTGTCATGCTCACTTTTGGAAAATCTTGATTTGCCTATGATGTTGTTTTTGGTAAAAATAAATGCATGCATAAGAATATGAGTTGATAGAACACTTGATGTGGATTGTGGAAATATTGGCATTAGCTTATAACCATCTTGTGAGAATTGAGCCTTGATCTTGTTCTTCATGTGTGAATCATCAATAATATTGGTATCTCTAGAACTTGCCTTTTTGAACTCTCTTGATTTTACAAGTTGTGCTTAGAATATGGAGATGACCTAAGGCTTTCTTTGTAAAGTTTGTGCCTAAAATCTTTCCTACAAATACAACCCTTGCTAGCCCTTTTGTGCTTGTTATTGATTTTATTTGAAACCAAGGGGTAGAAGAAATTTGGGAATCAAGTAAGCTTAAAAAAATGAGAAGTTAATGGTGGATTGAACACAAATTTTATTTTATTGAAATAGCCTTTTTGATCAAACACATATTGCAATCCTTGCAAGTTAAAAGATAAATAAATTGTAATTGTTAAAGAACAATCGTGAAAATCAAAATAAATAGAGGAGCATTAATGTTTTGTTGGCTATAGAGTTTTAGATCAAATTAAATTCCTAAAGCAATGTGTGAGGTAGAAGGAAACTCAAAATAATTTTGCTTGTCTTGAAATACAAAATAGGTTACGGGGATTGATGAAATCACTTTTAACCTATATTTTTCCTACCTCGTCCAAAGAGCCTAACGTTGCAACCCTTAAGACCTATGTGATCTTTATTTTGAGCACACTTGTGGGAAGAGATGAGTTATTTTGCAAGCTTATGGTGGTATACTAGCATTATTTGATGTCGAGCGTATACACGTCCCTTTTCTCCTTGAGAGGTTGAGTTGAGTGTTGATATTACTGAAAGTAAGGAAAGCCGTATTTTTACACGTTCATTTCTTGTGTATCGGAACTTCATATCCTTATGTATGATAGCATGCTTTTTGTTTTTCTTCTGAGGCACTCTTGATCTTGATTTCCCATGTTCTCTTTTTCTTTGCAAACTTGTTTGAGGACAAACAAGAACTTAAGTTTGGGGAAGTTGATAATCGGTATTTTTGTGCTTCTTTTGACTGCAACTTGGGGCTATTTCAATACCATTTTATAAACCAATTGTATATTTTTGATGTCGAAACCCATATTTTAATCCAAGTACAAATTCTAGGTGTGTTATTGAAGAATCATCGAGTTCGAGGAACTGGCGCAACCTACAGCGCGGTCGGAGGCGCGACCGCGCCTCTCGCACCCAAACGTGCCTTTACACACTTCTCTGGCGCGACCCATAGTGCGGTCAGAGGTGTGACTGGCTCGGGTCGCGCCAAGCCAGCCTTTCCACGTTTCTCTAGCGCGAGCTACAGCGCGAGTTCTGGCGCGACCAATCTCTTGTTCCCAAACACGCCTTCGCGCCTCTCTGGCGCGAGCTACAGCGCGACTTGGGCGCGACCGAGCCCGTGTCGGGCCCAGATACCCTGTTTTGCGTGCCTTATATGCTCCATTCCCTCTAATATTTGAGGGGATGATTTTTGTAAAGAGAGATATACGATTTTTGATCACAAAGAACACAAGAAAATTCCAAAAGCTCTCTTCAATACCATATTCCCCTTTTTTCCCTAAAATTCAAGAGATAACCATACAAATTAGAGGACAAAGAGGGCTTGGGTTTGTAAGGGGAGTTCTTGAAGTTTGAAGAGTTGAAGTGGAAGGATCTTGTGGAATTTGTGTACATTCTATTAGTTTAATCTAAACTTTATCTATGTTTTATAAACAAGTTTGTTATTTTGATCTCTCAAGCATGAGTAGCTAATCTATTTAGGTTTTGGGGTGTTGGATCATTTGATGATTGGTGTTTGAATTGAATGATTGATGAATGTACATTTCCCTTGCTTTAAATCTTATGGATCAATGGGTTGATTGTTGAATGTATGTGGGTGGCCTCCATTTAGATTCATATGTTACTTAATGTGTGATTAGGTTTGCTCATTTTGTATGTGATCTTGATCCATGAAACCTTTTACTTGTATCTTGAGATAGGTGTAAGTATTAGGGGTGTTAATGGTGATTTGGGGATCTTGGAAGGCTTGGGTGATTCATTTGCTAGAGATAGTAATGGTTTACACTTGTTTGTAGGCTAGGTGTTTGAGAAAATGCCTAGGTGAACCTTGCCCAAATCATGATTGTAGAGAGGAGAGTTATGTGATTCATTTGGTTTATAGAATACCTTAATCAATGATCTAACACCCTAGAACCCCTTGCTTTTATTACTCTTTAAATCTTCTTTTGGAATTATTTAATAATCTACATTGAAAAGTGAAGTTGGTATTTGTTAATGGTTTGGAGCACAACATTTCATTTAAAAATGATGTTTGTCTAAATAGTGATTATAACTTGAGTCAACATTACTTGCATTATTAAGATCATAACTTCTATTCCTTGTGGTTCGACTCGTATCATTGCTTGCTACATCTGTGTACACTTACATCTGTATGCTGTAAATTAACTCACCATCAATCATCCATATTTAACCTAGGGATAAGGCCCAAATAGGCCCCTGAACTTATTTGGGAGGAACAATTAGGCCCTCGAACTTTTTTTGGTCTCGATTGAGCCCCTAAACTTTTAATTTGGGCTTAATCAAGCCCCTCCATCACACACCTCACAAACGGCTGTTAGTTAGGGCACAAAACGATGTCGTTTTGTATAAAACTAAAAAAAACCTGCACCAGAGGGGTTAACCCGCACCACCCGACCCGTGTGCCCGCCACAAAATGCTTTAACCCACCCAAATCTTTCGCCCAAATCTTCAATTTATTTTGCCCAAATCTTCAATTCTGATGCTAGATTAGAGCGAGAGGCTGCAACTGAATTGTTCCCAAAAGAAGTGAAGAGAGATAGGAACAGACAAAGATGATGTGAGGGGGAGGCTCTCGATTGGGAATCCTTGTCCAGAAATGATCGGAGGGCTAGAAGGTTGGGGTCGACGGCATAATGGGGTGGGGGTGTTGTAGTCACTGCAGGAGGGGAAGAAAGGCTGGCAGATGGCGGTGAAAGGGGCTGGGAGGTCACGGTAGGTATGGGCAGAGGCTGGGGTCTGCCATTAACGGTTTGGGATGAATTTTTTTGGAGTTTTAAGCCCGAAATAGTGATAGTTAGAGATGAGCATTGGATGGTAATTACAGACGCATAGGAAGAGAGGAGAGGGGCTTCCGGAAGTGATGAGGCTAGCGGTGAGAGCCCAGAAGATGGCCGGCTCGATTCAGGTATTGCCGTCGGTGGGAGAGATAAGGGATAGAGCCGTGGCTTTGGGAGTCGGGAGAGGTAGAATCCGACGAATTGGATGTCGCCGGAGGTTGGCCGCCTGGAGAGGAGTCTTCACTGGTGTCGGGGATGTGAGATGGTTGAGACCCGTCAACTGTATCCGCGACAAGAGAGAGAGAGAGAGAGAGAGAGAGAGAGAGCGGGTTGAGAAGATGGACAAGTGGGTTTGGGTACGCGGGTCGGATGGTGCTGGTTAACCCCTCTGGTGCGGTTTTTTTTAGTTTTATACAAAATGACATCGTTTTGTATAAAATGACGTCATTTTGTGTCCTCACTAACGGCCAATTGTGAGGTGTGTGACGGAGGGGCTTGATTGAGCCCAAATTAAAAGTTCAGGGGCTCAATTGAGACCAAAAAAATTTTGAGGGCCTAATTGTTCCCGCCAAATAAGTTCAGGGGCCTATTTGAGCCTTATCCCTTTAACCTATATATGAATTAAGACTATGGCCTAAATTCAAGATTATTGAATTGAAATTTCATTTTTTAGAATTTAAATTTTACAAAAATATCACACTCTATATCTCTCTCAATATATATATATATATAGCCATTCTAAATTTTACAACTTATTTAGCTATGATGCTTATCGTTCTTTAGTTTTGAAAAACAATTAAATTATGAAGCTCCTAATTTTGTGATTTTTATGCTACATATTTTCACAAGCACTACAGGTTCGTTGCGATAGATTTTTTGCAAAGGGTGTTTTTTAGAGACAGAAGTCATGGATGGGTCTATTGGCGGATGCCACGTGTTTTTTGATTGCCGAAAATATGGAAGAGACTCAATTACCGATTTTATTTGTAAACAGAACTGAAATAGATGTGTACATATTTATGCCATGAGAGTATATGAAAATATAATAATTTTATATATATATGTAAATGATTGACATTGATTTATGTTTTTTGATATTCTAAAGTTGCAATTTTGAACATTTCTGTCATTTTTTTTCTTTTCCTTTCTTTTTTTTTTGTCATGTTTGGTTGTTTGGTAGGTTGGGTGATTTATTTGGATTTTTTAATCATAGATGAAGCAAGCACTTTTAAATGAATGTAAAAAGTGTATTAGTTTTAAATTTAAATTTTGTTTGAAGTATTCATGGACTAATTTTGTTAACACGGAACGACATTTTGTACATTCAAGTATTAGTGACCGAGCGATTCAACGCGTGCCAAAAGGAATTGAAGATTTTTATTTTTATTAAATTTTGTGATTTTGGACTTTTGGTGTACATTAGGTGGAAGAATCTTATTGAAGATTTTCATTTCAATTTCCTTTTGTGCAATAAAAAATATAGAATATATAATATGAAAGCTTTTTTAATGGTTAAATGACAAATATTTTTTAATTTTCCTACATATTTCTTAATTTCTACTAATTACTACATATAATAAATTTTTGTAAAATACATCACAACAATAAAAAAAAGCTACGTTTAATACCCGTACATCGCACGGGAGAATAGCTAGTTATTTTAGAAAAACAAGTAATGTAAATACTACTATCGTAATGATGAATAAACGATATTAGTCATGCTTGAATAGATGAATGAATCAAGATTGTATCGTATTATTTTCTGATGATGATTACAAGGCTATTACATCTCTTTATGTATATCTCTAAGACATATTTATGGAAATAACTAATCTAGGACATAATCCTTATTTGATTTTGATTCTTGCAGGAATTATGGAGCTATTCTGGGCTAGGATCGGTCAATATGATCTGGCTAACACTCCCCCTCAAGTCGAGTGGTGGGGTCACCCATACTCAACTTGTCGAGTACGGTTTCAAAGTTTTTTGCATTTACAGCTTTTGTGAGGATATCCGCCAACTGCTCCTCTGATCGGATGAATGGTAACTCAACAATCCCAGCCTCAATCTTCTCTCTGATGAAGTGTCGATCCACCTCAACATGTTTAGTTCGATCATGCTGTACTGGATTTTTTGATATGCTAATTACCGCTTTGTTATCACAGAATAATCGAGATGATTGGTCTGATAGAATACCAACTTCTCTATCTCGGTCAAGCCGCTTTTGATTCCCCTGAATTTTGCCTCAGCACTTGAGAGAGCCACCACTTTCTGTTTCTTGCTTCTCCAAGTTACAAGGTTCCCACCAACAAATGTGAAATATCCAGCTGTGGATCTTCTATCCACAGGATTTCCAGCCCAATCAGCATCAGTGTAGCCATATATATCCACGTGTCCATGTTTTCTAAACAGAAGTCCATACCCAACTGTTCCTTTTAGGTATCTAACAATCCTCAGAGCTGCTTCTAAATGATCTGGCTGTGGTTTGTGCATAAACTGACTAACCACTCCTACCGCATATGCGATGTCGGGTCTGGTGTGGGATAGGTAAATCGGCTTACCCACCAGACGTTGATACTGACCTCTGTCTGTGATACTACCCTCTTCTTTGATCTGCAATCTGTGATTAACGGCTATAGGTGTCTCTGCTGGTCTACAATCCACCATTCATGTCTCTGCTAGAAGATCCAAAGTATACTTCTTTTGACATATAAAAATCCCTTTTCTCGATCTGAGGACTTCAATACCAAGAAAGTATTTTAGAGCCCCTAAATCCTTCATCTCAAATTCAGTAAATAAACTTTTCTTCAGTCTCTCAATCTCCTCTGTATCACTACCAGTGATGATCATGTCGTCAACATAGATAATTAAGCAGGTAATGAGACTACCTCGTTTTTAATAAATAAGGTATGATCCGAGTTACTCTGTCTGAACCCATAGCTTTTCATCGCACCAGTGAATCTCCCAAACCATGCTCTTGGTGATTGCTTAAGGCCATACAGTGTCTTCCTTAGTCTGCATATTGTCCGTCCTCTAAATTCAGATTCAAACCCAGGAGGTGCTTCCATGTAAACCTCTTTGTTCAGTTCCCCATGCAGAAAGGCATTAGTGACATCAAATTGATGTAACGGCCAGTCTTGATTTGCTACGATGGAGAGGAGAACCCTTACGGTGTTCATTTTGGCAACTGGAGAGAAGGTTTCTGAATAGTCAACTCCGTAAGTCTGGGTGTACCCCTTAGCGACCAGTCGGGCCTTGTATCTTTCAATTGATCCGTCTGGTTTTCTCTTAATTGTAAATACCCATCTGCATCCAACTGGTCTTTTTCCTTGTGGTAGGTAGCAAGTCTCCCACGTGTTGTTCCGAGCTAACGCATCCATCTCCTTTTTCATAGCTCCTGCCCATTGTTCTGATTGAAATGCCTCTTCAGCTGTTCTTGGGATCTTTTCTTCCTCATACAAGGCAACTTGAAATGCCTTTGCCATTTTTGATAGGCTATTCTGAACGATGTCTCCTATTGGATATCTGGATTTTCTCATAATTCTTTCTGGAGAGTATCGCTTTGGAGGTATTTCCCTATTACTTCTTGGCGATAAAACATATCATCCTGTATCTTCCACCTGTTCATCTCTTCCTATATCATCCACCTGTTTTGTTCCCTCAGGTACGTCTCTATCATCTAACAAGTCAGGATTAGGAGAAACAGGAGTATCAATACTTTCATAGTCTATTACCTCAGATATCAGGTTGGGAAGAGGTCCTTGGATCGAAGTACCAAGCTCCGTAGACTGTGGAGACATTTCTGAAGTCTGCTCAGCGGAACTGCTAACTGTCTCTGTTGGAACCACATCAGGTGAGCTTGGATTTGGCAACCAGCTTAGTGGGTCAATGGTAATATTATTACTCTCCCCCGACTACTAAGATGGAGGTGATGATAAAAAAACTCAGACTCAAGAAAATCACAGTTCATAGTGGTGAACATGCGATGAGATTTGGGATCATAACATCGATACCCCTTTTTGTTGATTCCATAACCGATAAAAACACATTTCACGGCACAAAGATCAAGTTTGGAGCGTTCGTGTTTGGGTATATGAACAAACATAGAACATCCAAAGACACGGGGTGTGAGGGTCAGGGAAGATGGGACACTGGTTTGTTGGGAGAGACACTGAAGAGGAGTTTGAAAGGATAAGCTCCGGGTAGGTAATCGATTGAGAAGATAAACGGCAGTGGCAATGGCTTCTGGTCAAAAATGGGAAGGAATGCGAGACTCAATAAGGAGGGCTCGTGTGATTTCAAGGATGATCCGATTTTTCCGTTCAGCAACTCCATTTTGTTCAGGTGTGTGTGGACACGTGGTTTGATGGATTAAGCCATTCTTATGAAAAAACTGGGTCATGGATGAGTTTATAAATTCACCCCCATTATCAGACCGCAAAATTTGGATAGAAGTGTGGAACTGGTGTTGGATCATTGTATAAAAGGTGAGAAATTTAGAAAAAACTTCAGATTTGTGCCGCAAAAAATAAACCCAAGTCATACGGGAATGATCATCAACAAATATTAAAAAATATTTAAATCCTTGACCACCCACAATAGGAGCAGGGCCCCAGACATCAGCATGCACTAACGAAAAAACATTCTTAACACGAGTGTGATTAGGTCTAAAAGTTTGTCTATGGCTTTTAGCCAAAACACACATCTCACAAAACAGAGTTTGAGAACCAAATAATTTAGGAAATAAAAGCTTAAGATAACCCGAAGATGGATGCCCAAGCCGACGATGCCAAAGCCAAGCATCCTGGGTAGTAGTCCCATGAGCCAGCATTGCGGTGCCTTTTTGAGCGATTTCATCCACGTAATACAACCCACGGTGTTCAGTGCCACGCCCAATGATCTCCCCCGTCCGGATATCCTGTAACAGACAAAAAGTGGGACGCATTAGAACAGTGCAATTGAGTTCTTTGGTAACATAACTGATTGACAGCAATTTATGAGACAATCCAGGAACATGTAAACAATTGGAGATCATCAAAGTAGGAGAAATAGTCACTGTCCCGGCTCCCACAACAGGAGTAAGTGCACCATTTGCAGTCTGAACATGAGTTTTGTGAGGATGAGACGGAGTACAAATATCTGATGCATCATATGTTATGGTGTCTGTAGCCCCACGGTCAAAAATCCAAGTTGGACTCTTATTTTGAAGTTTTTTACGTTCAGTGGACATATTCGCATAAGACCATGTATTATGAAAAGAGAACATATGAGTTTTATTAGAATCAAAGAGAGACGGGTTGGGTATAAGGCGACCCGACCCAGTACCTTCATAATATGTGTCATCTTCCACCTCCGTCTTTCCTCTTTCAACTGAAAAATCCCTAGCTGCAATTCCCATCTCTGCCGCACCACCTGCTCGATCACCACGGCCGGCTTCATCCCTACCACTATGGGTGCCAGTGACCACGGCGTTGTTCACCCCTGTGGCAGCGGCAGCGGTGCTGCCTTTTTCCCCTAATCCACAACCCTCTCTCTGTTTGTGGTTGTCTTCCCATCACTCCGGGTAGCCCACAAGACGGAAACACGATTCTTTTGTGTGTTTCGACATTCCACAATGTGAGCACTTCAATTTTGACTTGTCGATTTTCTCTCGGTCTTGGGATGATGCGCCGGCATTTTTTGACGGTGGAACTGACCGATTGGACAACCGATACCCACGCGCCGCCATTCCCAGAGCCTCCTCCGACTGGGGTACGGTGTCTATGGAGAATCCACTCCCGATTTCACGATCTAGTGTCCCGGTGTTGCCGTCATCGTCGGACCCCCAGATGCCTCTCCTTGCCGCCCCTCGTCGGAGAAGAGCGTATGCAGCTTCCACATTTGGTAGGGGTTCCATCTTCAATATGTCTCACCGTTCAGGTTCGTACCTCTTACTAATTCTGGTGAGGAGTTGAAATAGTCGGTTCTCTGATTGAAGTCGATTGTATGTACGTATGTCTTTCTTGCATTCCATGGGATTAGATTGACTTTCATCAATTTCTGTCCATAAACGTTGAAGATTACTATAGAAATTTTCAATCGACCCCTGCCCTTGTTTGAGACTATTAGCCTTGATTGTGAGTTCAAAAATTTGGGCGGAATCTCGGCCGATACTATAGGTGGTCGCCAGACCCTTCCAAAGCCCGTTTGCTGTATTGTACTGTACATAATTGTTGGCTAATGTTAGCTCCATATTTTGGATGATCCAGGAGATGACGGTGAGGTCATTTTGGTACCATTTATGGTATGTTGGGTCTGTTGTTTCGGGGGAGGAGGATGGCCTGTGATGTGGTTGAGGCAACCCCTCCCTCCGATCGCGAGATGCATCATTGGAGACCAAAGCTAGTAGTTAAACTCGTTCAATTTTATGTTGACTGTAACAGACTGACTTTGATTGGTCTCTGTTGATTGGGTGTCAGAGTTTGGTTGGTTGAACTGTCGGAAGAGGGCTGCTAGTTGTTGTACCAGTGCCTCAGCTCCGGGCAGTGGCGCTTGGGTATTCAACCGTGTTCCTTCTTCACCGGCCATAGTGAATCAGGTTTGAATGGTAGATGATGAATGCAGAACAGCAGGATCCGTTTAAGGACCGTTACTGCTCTGATACCATGATGAATAAACGATATTAGTCATGCTTGAATAGATGAATGAATCAAGATTGTATCGTATTATTTTCTGATGATGATTACAAGGCTATTACATCTCTTTATGTATATCTCTAAGACATATTTATGGAAATAACTAATCTAGGACATAATCCTTATTTGATTTTGATTCTTGCAGGAATTATGGAGCTATTCTGGGCTAGGATCGGTCAACATGATCTGGGTAACACGTAATATGTCCAAAGCAACACAATCTCAAATTCAAAAAGTAAAATTTGAAGCTCACTTCATGACATCAGTTGATAACAAATTGTGCTTGATTATGTACAATTGAGTTAGGACCAACAAGATTCACAATTGTATTTTTAAATCAAGCACAATAACTATATATTATATATATAAGGAATGAATCAAATGTAAATAATTTCCTAGTGTGTAAGTTATGAACTAATCACTTACTATCCATTAATAAAAATAAACAATTAAGATTTGGAGGAAAATTCAGTGGCAAGTCTGTAATTTCCACAACTTTTTTTAGTGTTTGGGGGTATTTCCATCCCTTTTTTGAATAAAACCTGATATCATGCTGATTCAGCATCTAAAACATTTCTTGAAAAATTCAAACATTATAATTTGCTCATTTTCATCGTATTTACGCAAATAATATATTAAATCAAATGTTTTTAATCTTATAATTTGCTCATTACAATATATGTTTCATTAGCATATGACAACTGTTTCGCTGGCATCAATTATATTGCGATAAAGATTTATTCACTCGTAATTAGGTTTGCTTCATTAGCATATGAAAAATGTTTCGTTAGCATATGACAAATGTTTCGTTAACATATCCCAAATATTTACATGCAATTTGTTATTTTTGTATTGATACAATATATGGTAAAATATTAAATATAAAAATTGCATATAAAATATAATATTTAATTAAATTATTATGTAAATACATTTCTCAAAAGTGATTTGTTTAGCAAAATAATATATAACAAATTTTGAATCATATTCATTAGATTTTTTGAAATGCTGATTACAAAATTTATTATTATTATTACTATTACTAGTACAATAGTACTATATATTGAAATAAATACAATATTATGTGTGTGTGTGAAGAATTAATTATATAATATATTAATTACATAATTTTTTATCCTTAAATTAAGTGAAGATTGTGAGATAAATGGGCAAATTAAATTTTGTAAGAGTTAATGCACTTTTTATAAAGGTATAGATATAAATTTTCTTCTTTGCACACGTATGTTTTCCGTTAGCACCTCGATCCTCCGGGATCGATTGCCACAAAAGCATAATTATATCTAATTACATATTACATTAGATATTTTGGCTGAATAAGAATAGTTAATCCTCATGGGGTGAAGTTAATTTTCTTTTGGACACTTCAATTTTAAGTGGGAGTGAGGTTCTTTAATTAGGATAATTTTTTTTAAAAAAGTGATATGATATAACTATTTAAATTTAATTAAAATGATAATATATCATATGTGGATAATTAATTATATCATATAGTATATTATTTTTTCCCGTAAATTAAGTGTAGTTTATGGCAAATAAAATTCATGATTTTTACAGAATAGAACATATTAAGTTGTTTTTGTTGAGCAAAGAAAATAAAAGAAGAATGATAAAGGAAAGAAAATTTGATTGCATAATTTGTACAAACCATGCAAAAGAAATAAAAGAAAAGAAAAGGCGGCATATCTAATGTAATTAAGTAAGCAAACGTAACAGTGGAAGATCCATTAGTTGTTTGCAGGCGTTTGGTCGGAATCGGTGAATTGAGCCATCCACGAAGGTGGAAGCATCCCAGTTTGGTCTTTGCAATTTCTTGGTACATTCCACCATTTATCATCAAGTAATCCCTCATTGAGGAATAGCTTCCATCTTCTTGGCGTAGAATTCAGCCTCTGCAGCCTTCTGTTTCTTATACAGCTCCCAGTTGGCCTCTTGAACTTTTGTTTCATATTCGAGGAATTCAGCCTTGAGCTTCTCTGTGGTGGTCAATGCATTCATCGTCTCCACTTCCCTCTGCAATTCTTGTGCCTCCTTATTCCACGCGGCCTTCTTCTTCAGCGACTTTCAACTTCATGTTTTGGTTCTTTACTTTTCCTGAGGAGCAAATTCACACAGATACGTTAATACAATTTTGTGTCCAAATCTAGTTATCATCAAGAAATTAGATAGACTATATATGATGCTGACTAGCGATGGTATTAATTTGTGAACGTTTATGGATGTCAAATTTGAATCTATTTCATTGATTAATTACCCATATATATCTAAATTAATGTGTATTTTTAATCTAATTCCATTCAACTTGAGGAGATTAGAATCCCAACTTAAATCCTGCACATCTGAAATCCAACTCGATTTCAATTGGGAATCCGACATGTCATACCATCTCAACGTACATACTAAAATCTAAATTGGGCCCATGGAAAATTACCATCTTTTTAGATAATTTTGGACATAAAAATTGTTAGAAATTATTAGGTTTCGAAACAATTTCAAATTATTTCCATCGTTTTTCTTAAATCAGCAGAAGTAGAAAACGTACAAAAACAAGATCATGAGAATTAAATTTATTTCAAATTTCAAATATATATATATATATACATATATATTAATATTAGACATTGATCAAATTCATGAGAATTATTTTATTTTTTTAATATCTAAACAAGAGAAAACGAAAAAAAATACCTCGATCAATTCTCCTTCAACACTTCTTTGTCTTGTTTATGATTGGCGCACGTGATTATATCGCTAAAAACATATATCCCAATCTACGGGGATGTACTCATTTTATAGCCCAATAATAGTATGCTACATAAGTGTTTCTTATGTAAATAGGATTTATATTGGGCCGAGTTTCCTAACTCCTGTAGGAATAATCTTAACCATTGCATTAGAAAATCATAATGACAATTCCGTCCAATCTAAAACATACGGGATAGAATTGATGCGGATCGTGCTGAAGACGTGTCGGATTCCATTAGAGTGTTGGAGGGTTTCGTGACTCAATCGAGGGCCAAGAAGTTCAACAAAGTCCTCAACGGACTTATCCAAGAAGTATGGCACCGAGAAGCATCAAAAAGACCAGTTGAAGGAGCTAAACCCGAGCCCAAGTGGTGTTTACTTTGCAGAAGTCTCTCAAGAGAGGGGTATTTATTTGGTTCATTCGCGACCTCATTTGCGAGTGATGACATGGTCGCAAATTGGAGTGCCACGTCAGCGCCACTTGTGTCGCGAGCTCATTCGCGAGCTGATTTGTCGCGCTCGAAGTCGCGGACGAATATTGTGTTTCGGATTTTATGTATTATTTTCAAATTTGGGCTTGTTTTGTTTCCTAGTTGATTTAGAACTTATTTAGGTTCGGGTTTATTTTTGTTCCACCTATAAAAGGATGCAAACTATTATTTTGGAGATCGCTTATTATTCATTATTTTTCAGAATAGACGTGAGTTTATTTTATTTTCTCTCTAGAGAATTTATCCGGATTTCACAATACCACTGTGAGATTCAACCGAGTTATCAAACAAATTCACATCCCCGTTTGTGGCGTCATCACCTATAATCCAAGTTTTTGTTTCCAATCATCAACGGGTTACGGATCAATATTCATGGTTCTTCGTCATTGCTAAGTTAGGGTTTCGGATTCTTCATCCATCCATCCCGTGTAACCTCATACTCCTGGAAAGAGATTCATCGTCGTTATCAATCCGCCGACGAGAATCACATCAAGAATGAACATATCTTAATTGGTTGAGGAAATGGTAAAAAAAAAAATGAGGGAATTGAACGTTTCTCCTTTGATTAGATGTATTACAAATTAAATTAGTTACCCAAGAGTTAAGAATTACAACAAAGTGTCAAAAAAGATTCTTCCTGAAATATTGGACACAATGTATAAAAGATGAAAACTAATGTATTAAACATGACGAAACCTTGAACTTAATTACCCACACCAAACTCTAAGACCTAATTAACATTGAGGTCTTGTATCCTCCATTTTTCTTTGAGTAGCATATGTTTGTCTAATAATAAATTTATCGTCTACAAATAGATATTACATTGTACTAAACAATCTTTTGTTTTCATTAAGTTATTTTTAATACTAGTTTTTCTCCGGTGCGTTGCATAGAGATCATATTTAATGCATTTTTTGTTTAAATAATATAAATTAGGTGTTTATTTTGCATTGTTTAGGATTTTTTTAGAGGTTTATTTTGTGTTTTTAATTTTAAGGATTTATTTTTTGTTTTGTAGAGATTTATTTCGTGTTTTTAAGGTTTTTTAGGGGTTTATTTTGTATTTTTAGGATTTTCTTAAGAGTTTATTTTATTTTTTTTAGGGTTTATTAATTTCATTTTAAAGTACAAATTTATATTTATTTCAAATAAATTAAATCAATTCATTTTAATTTTATTTTAGATTACAAAGGTTTTAAGAAAAAAATAAAAAATCATATAAAAAATACAGAGAAATAAGAGTCAACGCACGGAAGTAATGCTCTTTAACATTTTATTAGGGAAATTCTTATATAAAGTAAAATATATATATAAGAATACTCTATATAAGAATAACCTCCTTATATTAATAAAAAGTAACGGTCCCAACTCGGGACCAGTTATAAATAAGGATTACCTCTACATTGTAATATTCCCGTGTTTTTTTCCGACCATCATCCTTGATAAATTTACCTCTATATAGTAATAAAATGACATTAAATTTCAAATATATTTAAATATCTATATAAAATATATAGAATTATTTAACTGTATATGTTACATTAAATTTAAGATTGTATGAAATAGTTATCTAAAGTTGTTTACGACAATGTTTTAATTTTTTGAGTTAATACTACACCCTTTAACTTGCGCTTTCGAAGTTACTCGTCAACACAATTACCTTCTTGATAAATCCAAAATATTTTTCAACTTATCCAATATGCTTGAAGCTTCTTGATATGAGACTTTTCTATTTCTACACTGTCATCCTCTGGATGACATCTTGCGCTCCTTGCTTGCTTTCTATAATGATGTCTTCTTCAGTTAAAACATATGAATGAATCTTATATACCTTTTGAATTCACCTTTTTAAAATATGTATGAAGGGACATTTCTAAGTGTTATATAATATATATTAATTTTTTTAAAAACTAATAATTTTTTTTATATGTAAACTCTATATAAGAATAACTTTTCTATAATAATATTTTTCTCTAATCCCAACTATATTACTGTATAGAGGTTTTACTGTATATATTGGGGGTACTATCCTAATATCTAATATATTATTAAAAAATTATAAAAATTATGTGTGATGAATAATAAAAAATTATTAAAGTGTATTAGATGTTTAGGTAATACAAGGTAAGAATTTTCCCATTTTATCGTTATAAAAAGTAGAGCAAATACAACGGAATCATTTTCCCAAATAATTACCGAGAAATCCATGCCTCCGTCATTTTTCCCAAATCATCCATAGCTTCGCCGGTGAAATCTTCCGTAGCTCCGCCGTTGAAGTTCTCCGTTCCTGTCCACGAGTTCCCCAGCCGAAATCGACAACCGAGGTGAGTGACCAGAAATGAGAAGCCAATTGTTTCCGATGAAATTTGTGCTCTAAAACCTAAAGTGGGTTGTGTTCTTCAGGATTAAGCCACATTTTCGTAGGTTACCATATATATTTCCTCTCCGACCTAAGCCTCTGCTTACCGGGCCGCCGTCCTCCGCTGGTAGAAGCGTCCGACGCGGCGGCACTGTTTCTGATCGAGGTGAGTAGATGTTCATGGAGTCTTCTTGATTCTTTATTTGCACTGCACATAGTTAGCATCGTCTTGAAATTAGATAATGTGATGATCAATTGGTGCAGTGAACTGTCTCAGTAGGTATATAGGGGTTTCATGATAATTTACTTGGAATAGTGGTTGATACAAAGTTTGATAAATGATCACTAAAAAAAAGTTTTTCCATTGGCATCAAAAAATTATATATTATTGGTTTCAAAATTGCAGATGTGTTTTTTTTTCACATTTTATTAATCTTTAAGTGGTCATTATCTTCTCAATTGTTCTGCTTGTCATTCCACTATGCTTGATATTTATAAATCTTGTGGAAGGTTGAATAAAAGTTAGTCTCCACACTCTTGTAATCTTCTTTTATTTGCGCAAACTATTTGTAATATTCTTTAATTTTTGACTCTATGACCCGTTTTTAAAATATATAGTATTTATATCAATAGTCTGTTTCTTTTAGTTTCACATTATTTTTTCTTAAAGTTGTCTTTTATATTGGTGATTAATGGGGGCTGTTTGGTGGACGGGAAGATGAGGGCTGTTAGAAAGAAGTTTGTTTTAGGAGATATATGACATCTACTCTGCATGAACAACACTGTCTAGTGAGTGTCTCACTACATAACAGTTTAAGAACTATCTGCTTTTTACACAGGAATAGGAATGGACACTGGGTGTCTGCATTCCCAGTTCAGCAGAACTCCATTTTTGCAGACATGCCTGAAATTTAATTATCTGAAACGCAGCACACAACAAGGTCTTAGTTCACTCGACTCTTTGAAGGTACTTCTATTTGAAGGGAGCTCTTATAATTTATTGATTCATCTCCTCTTGCCAACGCAACGTTAGCTGAATCAGGCTCTGGTTTACTTTTATGTGACCCTAATTATAAGATTTAGCTGGCTGTGGTTCTGTTTTTGTCCTGTTAGCTTAGAAGTTGAGTGCTTCTGATTCACTTTAGACGTGCTAGAGATTACTGATTGAGTTTTTTTTTTTTCTTTTTTTCTTTTTTTTTTTGGCTTACAGAGCACGTGCAATAGACTCGGCCAACTGAACTTAAGAATCTCAACACAGAGCTCAACTCACTTTCAAGCTCTTTTCATTAAATGCAATCATCCTCAAAATGCAGATTTTCCTCGTTATTATTCTAAAAAGGAGAAGAAACCATTTCCTATACCTATTGTTGAGTTACGACGAGCTGCCAGGGAGAGGATGAAAAATAGCAAAAACCAACCAAGGGGATTACTCCCACCTCCAAAACGTGGATTGATTGTTAAAAGTTTAATTCCTCTTGCATACAGAGTGTTGAATGCAAGAACAAGACTGATCAATAACCTGAAGAAACTTCTGAAAGTGATGCCTGTCAATGCCTGCAAGTAATTCTCTACCTGATGCTTGGCTTGTTGTGCATCTTTGCAACTTCATAGATCCATGTTTACTTCTTTGTTCTATGGACTTATTTTTTATTCGGCAAATTTAGACTTTTTTTTTCCGCTTTACTGTATTTTATGATGATCTCAGACGTGATGGTGCCACTGGTAGTTTGAGATAGATGATCTTCGAAGGATGATTACTGTTTCTAATTTCTGATTTTTCTCTTAACTGTTATATCTGATTCTTGCAGGTGGTGTAATGAAATTCACATAGGTCCTATTGTGCATCCTTTCAAGTCTTGTAGAGGACCACGAGCTTCCTTTCGTAAAGGGGCTCATGAATGGGGTGAAGCAGTTCTTGAGGACATACTAGTACCACTTGAGGCATACCACTTGTTTGATCGTCTTGGGAAGCGTATTACTCATGAAGAGAGATTTTCTGTCCCAAGAGTGCCTGCCGTTGTTGAGCTCTGCATTCAAGCAGGAGTAGACCTGCCTGAATATCCCACCAAAAGAAGAAGAAAACCCGTCATACGCATTGGAAAAAAGGAGTTTGTTGATGCTGATGAAAGTGAGTTGCCAGACCCTGACCCAGAAGCTCCAAAGCCAGAGATATTGGCTGAAATACCAGATTCTGATATTGTACCACCATCCAGGAAAGAAGATATAGCATTGCTTGCTGAGGAAACACTCCGGGCATGGGAAGAAATGAGGCATGGAACCCGCAGGTTAATGAAGATGTATCCTGTAAGGGCTTGTGGCTATTGTCCCGAAGTGCATGTAGGCGCAAGTGGACACAAAGCTCAGAATTGTGGAGCTCATAAGCACCAGCAGCGTAATGGGCAACATGGATGGCAGACAGCAACTATTGATGACTTGATTCCCCCCAGATACGTCTGGCACGTGCCAGATGTTAATGAACCTATGGAGAGGGAGCTCAGGAACTTCTATGGGCAGGCCCCTGCAGTGGTTGAATTATGTGTACAGGCTGGTGCTGATGTGCCTGAGCAGTATAAACCGACCATGAGGATGGATGTTGGAATTCCTATAAATGTGAGGGAAGCAGAAATGGCTGTTTGATATGCTCTCCTGTGTCTAGCAGGTTAGTATGCCAATGATTAATTTATATAACTATTAGTGAAATTCCACATAAGAATTCTATACGAGATGCTTAAAGGTAATCTTAAGATTTAGTGCAGAGAAAATGAAAGGATCATTACTCTCTCTCTCTCTATCTCCCTCCAGGTCAGCGTATCATGTATAAGTTTGTCTTGAACACCCCTGAGAGGAAGGAGTTATAGGTTCTGGAGTTTAAAGCCTTCTCTTGATGCACGAGGCTTAACTTTGCATGCTCTGTATTCTTCCTGCTCATTTTGTATAAGGTAATAGCACAGTTTGTCTGTCTTTATTAAGCTGTTTTGCTCCAAATACTAGTAGCATTGGTGCTGGTGAATATTATTGATCCAAACACTAATAGCAGTTTTGGTTCTTTTCTTGAATTTATGCAGACATTAGGTGAGCTGTCACCCTCGCTGAATCCGAGATTGATCGACGGAATCCTGCTGACAAGGTGAGACACAAGCTCTTCATTGCTAGTGTATTCCATCAGAATTAATGGTTTCTTTCACATCAAATTATTTAAATGCGTGATAAAAATTGGTTCAGGTGGGTTGGATATAGTGATTTGGAGAAGCTCAATGTCAAGACTCTTCTTAAATAGATCATTGTTGATCAGCACTGTCATCTCTTTCTCAAGTTCAAACTGTGTGTGCACTTTTCCTATCTCTAAATCTCACTACTTTGCTAATATTCCCAAATTCATTATTTTCAGAATAATGACCTTTAACTAACATTATATTACTCTTAAATCATAATTTGAAAATTCCCCTTCAAACATCTCACCTGCCAACTTGGAATTTTTTAGTGAATATCTCCTATTAAAACTTCCGAATCTTTCTCATCACTTTCACTAACTATTACTATTACTATGGGAAAATTCTATCCGACCTATACGGCTTCAAAATGCTACACGTGTCCCATTAGTTTAAATATTATTATTCTTATATACATCCAATGCATGTTTCGTACACCCAAAATATTAGTAATTCAAAATATAAGTATTATATTAACAAATAGGGCAGGTGTTGTGTGCATTAGGTGCATATTAGATGGTCAACTTGCGTTGACTCGATCAATGCTTTGATCAAAAAACCTATCAAAATCAGTGTCATTCGTAATATTAAAAAGTATTACTCAAAAGCTCAAAAGTATCACTTGTATCATTAAAAAAGTAACGGCCTGAAAAAAAAAATAAAGAAAAAAGTTGTTAAATCACTACCAAATGTAAAATTAAAAAGTATCACTTGTATCCCTAGAAAGAATTACTTGTTTTGACGATTTTTTAATCAATGCGGTCAATACGCGTTGACTTGGTCAATGCGACAACGTTGACTGTCTGATATATATCTTATGTGTAGGAGAATTTGCGTCATAGATATATTTTTCATAAACCATTGTCAATAATTTTACTAGTTAATGATTTTTATTTTTATCAATATTTATAATATTTTTGAACAAAATGCACAATATCAAGATTTAACAATCACTTTTCATTTTTTTCCTCTATGTTTCATTTATCTCTGAAGGGAGTTGCTCTTATTCCCTTGTTCTTTCGCATCTAGCCATTGTGTTGGAAGCACTCTTGCATTTGGATTCACTTTGTTGCACCAAGTAAATCACAATTTTGCCACTTCGGTGAGTATTTTTCGTTTTTTTTTTTTTTTATATTTGTCTTTGGATTATATCATGAGTTCTCATGTTTGTTTGTAATTTAAGGATCACTGTTTTTTCAAGGTTGAAGATATATCAGTTGAAAATTTAATCACACAGTTCAACTTGGACATATAAGGCAATTACACAATGAAACAATTTAAGGAAAGCAATAACATCGGTGGGATATATAGATGTTCGAATCAAAAATGATTCTACGTTCTCTCTCTTCCAATTGGTGACCATTATCTTTCGGTGTAAGTACACGAATTATATAAGTCTTAGATTTGACTGCTGTGCTGTTGTTGGAGACAACTATCAAAATCAAACAAAATATTGAGATGTTATAAGAATCTATCATCCTTTTGTACTAGTTAGCAAATAAGTCCTAATATATGTAATAATTACACGATCGTCATTTTTGTATACCGAGTAGATTTTGATTTTGACATGCATTAAATGCAACATTGAGAATGAAAAAAAGTGATGCATAAAATTTCTATTTTATTTATTTATTTTATTATTTTATTTTTGTATGTTTGATAGAACTTTCCTACTAATATGCGGATATGATCCTCTATTCCAGATTTGGTGTTCTAATTCGTATTCCACAATCAAAGTTATGAAGTTTTCTTCCATTTTTTTCATCAATTTTAATTTATTATATTTTAGTTTAATTTTATGATTATTTTTAGGGTTCACCCCACCCAATTAGGGTTTATAATCATTTTTTAGTATTTAATTATCAAAAAAATGATCATTATGGTTGATTATTTTAAAAATATGATTTATAATTTTTAAAAAATCAATCTTTTGTTGATAGATGTGACTAGGTTGATTATGTAATAATTAATTTTTATTTTTATAATATCAATTATTAAACTTATTAAATCGATCGTGGAATACGGGTTGGAGCACCAAATCTGGAATAGAGGATCCCATCCCACTAATATGTGTACAACTCACTTGTAGACTCTCACTGTACAATGTGTATTGTACCTTTACGGGAATTTCTATGCTACCCCACGCGGACGAGGTAGTGCCCATCTGTTATAATAAACTTAATGTGACATTTTCATGTATCACAATAGATATATTGCGACACATAAAAGTGTCACATTAGAACTATTGTGACATTGCGGGCACTACCTCATGGGATGGCATAGAATTTCTCGTACATTCACATTGAATCCTTTTTTTTTACTATAATTCGTTCATGTAGCCTTTTTTTTAGGTACGAGGCTTTTATCTATATTAATTAGGAAGTTGATCAATAATCTATAACAATATCAACTTAAATTATACAGTGGGTAAACCGCATGAGATGGACAAAACAAATGAAATTAATGCTGTTTTATTGTTAATACTTAATTTTTTATTTTTATTTTACTCATACACTGACTTATAGTATTGAGGAAATTCGAACTCGTGATTTTTTGTTTCCAAACAACCTCACTCCACCACTAGGCTATCACCACCGGAACTAATACTTTTTTTTTTTTAATAATTGCTATCTTATCCTAAATGAATACGACATGTAACGCCGAATCACCTATATATTTCGCAGGGGACAATATGAATACGGGGGTAATAAACATTGAATCTTTTTTTTTAGGAAAGGTTTTTGCACTGATTTAGTATAGCAAATTTTAGTAAATCACCATTATTTAATTTATAGTTTTTTTTTTTTTATTAAACTGGTTTTCTCAATCCTTGGAAGGTGCAACAAACTGGCAGAAAAATAGTTTATGTCATTGTTTATAAGTTAGCTTGTGATGAGGTTTTTGCCTTGGATTCTCATCTAATTTTCCTAATTAATTTAAGGAAATAATAACCAAAACTTCAATTATCATTTTTTTATAGAAGAAACCTTAAGTACTGTTGGGGAATCCCATCCTACAAAGACAGAGATCCCCCACCTGTTAGTGTTACCAAGGCTTTTCTGATAGTTCATAGACTCCATGCCACCCACTTTTTGTCATTAATAAATTAACAAATCTCCAAGAAAAAACACCATCAATAGTTGAAAAGAGCATCAATCAGTACATACTTGGTGTGAGAATTAAATACTATGTTTAATTACTATTCCCTCCGTCTCAATAACATAGAATGATTGAGATTTTCATAAGAATTAAGAAAAATATTGGGAAAGACAATTAATCAAAAAAATTCTAATATGCCCTTATTTATTTCTTTGACAGACTTAATGTAAACATATTAAATAAGAGTATATATTAATAAATTAACTAAATATATATAGAAACTAACCCATATATTGGGACATTCAAAAAAGGAAAATAAATCTATTTTATTGAGACGAAGGATGTATAGTTTTATTGCTTATCTTGTTATATTTTAGTACTAATTATTTTTTTTATTATTTATGTTATTATGTTTTAGTGCTAATTGTATTTAGTGCTAATATAAGCACTAAAGTATTATAAAATAAACAATAAAATTGTAATAAATTAAATAAGCACAGAGGTTAGATCTATACTCATTATAACTCACTCTTATATAGGGGGAGGGGTATGTGTGTTATAATGAGCATTGTGTTTGTTGTGAAAACTATACTCTATATATGTTTATTTACTATAATTTTATTATTTATCTTAGTGTATTTTAATATTAATTAACACTAAATATATTTAGCACTAAAATATAATAAAATAAGCAATAAAAATAATAATAAATGAATAGCATTAAAATACAATAAAATTATAGTAAATAAGCATAACGTACGCGTTTTCATACTAGAAACTAGTGCGCATTTGAATCAAATCATATATATATATATATATATTGATGATTATAGATTAATTCTGTACAACAACTTCTATTCAAAGTTTGTATAAGTATGTAATTTCGTAAAATAATTCAAGAACAAATTGCAATGGAGAGAGAGAGAGAGAGAGAGAGAGAGGGGGGGGGGGGGGGGTGGGTGGAAAGCCGCTTTTCTTAGGGGTGGGGATGGTTCTTCGTCAAGCATATAATGTATTACACTCCCATATATTTGCTTTCACCAACTAACTTGAAATGTACTTTAAATTGGTTGAACAACATTTCTTCACAACCCCAACCGACATCTCTTTGGTAAACAAACAATCATTTAAGAATCATCGCACTAGCTTAGATTCAAATCTGACTAAACAACTTTTTAATATTTTGTGGTGAATGATATTAATTAAAACATCTTTTACCATGTGCGTTTCCAATTTGACCCGACTTATTTAGATCATACATAACCGTCAGTTCCCACACCTATAGCCTTAAAATACAGCCATGAAAGAGAAAGAAACAAAGTAGATGAGGCCCAAAATGTAGTTATGCATAGAGTTTGAACTATTGATTTTTTTTTATTTATTTACTTTTTAGACTTAGGCATGTGAGATCATATTATCTATCAAAATTTGTTTGAGAAATTAAGAAGTGTTTCTTGGAAAAGAAAAAAAGGGACACATCAACTTCAACTTCAACTTCCACCTTCTCTCTCCAACCTCAGTTTCCTTCCCTTCTAAGCCCTCCTGCCTTCCAAATTCATCAAAGCTCAATCACAGAAATACACAAATTAATTAAAATCTCAGATCATCATACATTCATACTTGTTCACAAAAAATTCAATAATCATGGGATCTGCAGGGAATCAAAATCCATGGTCACCTTATGACTACAAGGATTGTTCACTAGGTGTGTGCAGCATCTACTGCCCCCAGTTCTGCTACTTCATCTTCCCTCCTCCTCCGCCGCCCGACGACTCCGCCGCCCCCTTCTCGCCCCTCATCATCGCCATAATCGGCGTCCTCGCCAGCGCCTTCATTCTCGTGAGCTACTACACCATCGTCACCAGATACTGCAAGAGGCAGGATCAGAACACGAGCGGCGCCGGCGAGGAGCTTCACGGCGAGGTAGCCCGCGATCAGTGGAGGCAGGCGGCGGCCGGATTGGAGGAGGCGGTGATCAAGACTATAACCGTTTGCAAGTATCAGAAGGGAGATGGGTTGATCGAAGGCACAGAGTGCGCTGTCTGTTTGAGTGAGTTTGAAGAAAACGAGCCGTTGAGACTTCTGCCTAAATGCAGCCACGCCTTTCACCTCCCCTGCATCGACACGTGGTTGAAATCTCACTCCAATTGCCCGTTGTGCCGGGCTAATGTCGTCGGCGAAGCTCATGCATTGCCTCTGAATGTGGATTCTTACGAGTTTCAGAGGCCTAATGACTTGATTCTGGTGGTGGATGATCAAGAACTGCACTGCCTTGTTGGTGGAGGCGGAGGAGAGGCGAAGAGCCCGAATCGAGATGATGGGAATGTTGCAGAGATAAGAAATCAAGGCATAGAGTTGAGAAGATCGGTTTCTTTAGGTACACTGCCATCTCAGCGCCACATTTTCGAGATTGGAGAATTTGATGAAGGTATAGCAAAGAAAAGATGTGAATCTGGGAGGGATATTGGTTCATCAAAGTGGATTTCTGTTGAAGAAAGAAATTCAGAGTGTAATTCCAGTGTAAGTTTGATGTTGGTAGATCATAATAAAGGCAAGAATATTGCTATATTCCCAAATTGAATATACTTTCATTTCTCACTTTGTAAATTGATTGTATTTAATGACAGGAAGAGTAATTTGATATTTGAAATTGACCCTTTAATGTTTTGTTGGTTTTATGTTATTAGCATCTAACGTGTTGTGATCTTGGGTGAATTAATTGGATACGATATATCATAGCTTCATCTCTTATACGTTTTATGCAAGTTCAAGATTTCATTACATAAACATTTTTGATAGTTGGGGTCTCTATAGAAAAAAAAATAATATATTAAATGAAAGAATCCTTGTTCATAATTTATTTGAATGTGACAGAGCAACAAATGGAGATGATGCCTGAGTTATTAAAATGATGATATCAGTTGAACTGTCTGATTCACTTAGTTTTTTTTATGCAGATATTGCCAAATTTTTGCCATAGAAAATAGACAAAATGTAAATAATGAGCTGACACCTCAATCTCTCTTTGAACCTTGCTGGTGTCGTGGTGCACTCTCTCTTTTTATTTATTATTTTTCTTCGATTGTTATTCTTTCTTCAAAGATTTGGGCCAATTTAATTTACTTTTCATTATTTTAAATGGATGTTAGTCAAGTGATTATTTTGGATTAATATTTATGAGAAGAGATATGCGTTTAATCTATTTTCCTCGTATTAATTAGTGCATAAAAGCATACAATTATGTATTTAAATTATTATGGCATTGACGTCGTCCCTGATGAAACTTTCCATATATCCGAATAGATAAAGTATGCATCAAATAATCAAATCAAACGCATTTAGAAACATAATAAGCCTGTAAATTTGCTGCAAAAGATTTTTAATTGATCTAATACTGAATGAAGGTGCAGTGAAGAGATCTACCTATAGCATACGTTCATTACTGTAGCAAAAAATAATAAAAAATAATATATATATATATATATATAAATAAATGAATTTATTGCATGATCAACAAAGAAATAATTAAGCAATCATGTTTATTATTATAGTTTATTTTATATACTCCGTACAAGTAACTAGGTTTTGTAAAGTGATTTGGTCAATTATTACAATTGAGCCGAATAAAATATATGGGAGTTTCTATTTGCACCCCTATTTTTACTCTTTGCACCACATTTACTCTCTGCACCATAATTTTTACTATTTGCACCACCAATATGGACAATAATACCATCTCATCTAAAATATGTTTTTTACATAAAAAAAACTTAAAAATAATAATTTTAACTTTATTTTTTTTTTAAAAAAAGAACCTTCATCTTCCCCAGCTTACCGCCGTCGCCCTCCCTCTCAACCGCCGTCGCCCCCCGCCCGCCCCCCTCGTCTGCTCCAGAATCCCCCCTCCCCACCCTCTCGTCGGTTCTCCCTCCCCGCCCCTAAATCCCACCCCTTCTTCTCCCCAAATTTTCATCGGTTCCCCCTGCCTTGAAATCCCACCCATTCTTCTCCCCAAATTTCGAATTTCACCCAAACTTTGAAGTTGCCATCCTCTCCTTCTCGAACTGAAATTTTCGAACATTCAACTTTGGTTCGAAAATTCTTTTTCGAATATGGTTAATAGTTTCGAAAGAATATATTTTCGAACTAAATTTGCACCATGTTCGAAAATTGATTTTCGAATGAAAGTTTCATTTTCGAAAATTGCTTTTCGAATCAAACTTACATGTTCGGAATTTTGTTTTTGAACCAGATGTTGATAATCACTCTAATGCTTATCTTGATAAGGCTTGTTGCACTGTTGATGTTAACTTACGAGGTCTGTGAAGTTGGTCCATTTATAGTGGGATTATATCCATTTATAGTGGGATTATACATGTGATTTTGTTTGCTGTGAATTGAAATCTTCCTTGCAGCCTCAAAGGACAAATAAGTGCCTCCATAGCTCCTTCGTTATAGTTTAAGGTTTATAAAAACTGCTCCTATTTTTCTGCCCTTTTGGATGCATGATTGTTCCAGTAGTTTCTCTTAAGCATCTCTCATATTGGTTTCTTTTTTATGTATCTGTAGGCTCCTTAATTATTGAATGGCTTTTGTTATGTTTGCATGATCTATATATTATCTGTTCTAACCATTCAGTCACTACTCTTCACTAAAGACTATAGAACATTTGATTTTGATGTCCCCTTGTGGCAGTGCTCCTTGCAGTCCTCTATAAGAAGAATTACGGAAGTTGGAGAAGATACATATTATGGTAGGCATGATCTCGTGGGAGCAAATGACAAGAAGGAGCCAAATAATTTTAAAGACTCGGACGAATTCAACCCAGAGAAGACTGTTTCAACCGGTGCAGGAAAGTTAAATGCTAGCCTCAGCGACAGAAATGAACAGAGTAAGTTCTCCAAAAACCAGCAGAATAACTTTCTGGACATTGAGGAAGGCCAGATAGTTACTGAAGAAATCAAGAATGCTACACAATGGTAATGGAGTTGTTGAGAGACTAGATGATGAGAACATTCGGCTGATTATGATGAAAATAGGAGGCGAAGGGAACGCTTTAAGGAGATGATTCCAACGAGCCGGGATTGTGAAAAGATTTCTTGTCCACTGCCTGATCCGAATGTTGAAACTGCTGAGGCTAGGCTAGAAAGACCAGCAAGAAAAAGGAGGTGGCTTCTGCAAATTGGTGTTGAGGAGGTAGCCGGTGGCCGGCGGCGGCAGTTACTTATGTTGTTCTGCAAATTGGTGACGGAGGGGAGGAAACGTAAAAGGCAGGAGGAGAGATGTTTTTTTTTCTTTTTAATATTTTATTTTATTTATTGATTTTATTTTTATTTAGTAAGGATATTTATGTAATTTTATAATTATTTATTTTTGACTTATGTAATTTAGTGGTGCAAATAGAAACTCCCAAAATATATAGAAGTATAGAACACATAAGACCTATTTAGACTAAGGCTACAAATACTAGAAGATTACAACATAAATAGGAAAAGGAAAGAAGCTAGATAAGAATAAGAAAATACAAATATATGATACAAAAATATATATCATCTAACATGCCCCGCAAGATGGAGCTCCACGAGGAGAGTCCAATTTTGAGTTGAAGAGACTGAAAACGAGAGTGCATAAGTAGTGTAGTGAGGGAACTTAGGAATAGATGAGACGTGAGTGACGCATAGAAAACCCTGTTGCACAAGTTGACAAATGAAATGGTAGACAAGAGCCATATGTTTCATTCGGGAATGGAAGATCGAGTTAGAGCACATATGTGTTGCCCCCACACTGTCACCATATATCACGAGCTGCGAGGAGACAAGAAATCCTAACTCATGTAGATGAGGAGTAACCTAACAAACTTCGGAGGCAGTAGAAGCAATAATAAAACGATGCTCAACTTTTGTAGTGGATCGAGCAATTGTGGGGTTGTTTTTTAGAGCTCCAAGAAATGAGATTACAATCAAGATAGACAAGGTATGCCCCCGTAGATGTATAGTCATCCATGTTACCTACCCAATCAGCATCAAAATAAACATGAAATGAATGAGGAGAACTGCGATGGAGAAGAATACCATGATGAATTATGGCACAGAGATAGTGAAGCAGACATTTAGAGGTAACCTAGTGTTCCATTGTAGGACAGTGCGTGAATTGGGTGAGTTAGAGCTAAGTACTGCATGCTACTAATAACACCACAAAATTCACTTAGATTAGAGAAATTCGAGCCTGAGTGAAGAGTGAATGAGGGCAAGACAACTATGGGAATGGACAGTGGGCGAGCATCCATCATTTTTCGTACATGACAACAAATCTGAAATATACCATCTCTAAGATAAAATAAGACTTAAGGATGGGGAACCACCTCAACTCCAAGAAAATAGTGTAGAGGATCAAGGTCTTTAAGAGAAAATCAGTGAGCCATGAATGAGATAAAGACTGGACTGATTGTGGATTCTCAACAGTGACAATGATATCATCAACATAAACTAGAATGATGAGAGAATAACCAACATATCCCTTAATAAATAAATAAGCATCGGCTATATAATTCACGAAAACATAGAGAAGCAAGAATGTTCGCAATTCATTGTGCCATGCCCTGGGAGCTTTTTTGAGGCCATATATAGCCTTGTGAAGCTTACAAACATAATTGGGGTGATCAAAATCAATGAAGCTAGTTGGTTGTGCCATCTACACCTCAACATGTAAGGTATTCTGCAAGCTGGCGGAGAGTCCACCCATGACTCAAAGTCAATGAGAGAACTAGATGAATGGCAACTAGTTTGACCACAAGACTAAATGTTTCATTTTAGCTAGACAAGTCTAGCACGCTAATGAAAGTCTTTGGCAACAAGACAATCTTTGTAGCGGTCATTGATCCATCAGGATGATGTTTAATTCGAAAAATTCATTTACAGCCAACAATATTGAGTTGTCCAGTATTGGAAACGAGCTCCCACATGCCATTTTGCACAAGAGCATCAAATTTTGCAGGCACTGCTCTATCCCAATGAGAAACACAAATATGCTCAAGAACAAAGGCAAGTTGGGCCGTGAGAGAGAGTTAGAATTTGGTTTAAATATTTTGTTTCGAGAACAAGTTCTAATTGTGGAAGTAAGGGTAAAGTGTGGTGTATTAGGCTCGTGTTCGAGAGAGCTGGAAGCAGTTGTCTTTAGTTTAACCATCACAACACATCTCCACAGCACCGCCCGAACTTCAATGTTAAATAGATTGAGGTGAGTGATATTAACTTAATGGGTTAACTCGATTATCTAGGTTATACAAATATAACAACAAAGACAATTCATAACATATATCAGAGAGTCCGTATGCCAACATACCATATAACCCCTAGGTTCATCATAATAGCCACGGAGGCCCATATGACCCATATGCCCACATGCACACTGCACATATAAGCATAATAATAAGAATAAGAGTTTGTATATTATTCGTGAGCATCCCCACCTTAAATTGAACTCACAAACTTGCAAATAAAAGATATTAAATATGTCCACACTCACCACCTCAAGAGGGACTAAAGTAGAGGAAAGGAAAAAGTTTGAGATACATTAGGAAGAGAAGAGAAACTTGAATTGGTGTGATTATTGTGAAAGAATGCTCTCCTATTTATAAAGGTTTAAACTTGAAAATAAGGAAAATTTGAACAAGAACAAGGCCTGCAAAATGGGTTTAGAACTATTAAGAGTTTTGGGCTTTAGTTGGATGGACTCTCAATAAGATGAACGATAATAACAAATGGGAAGACCAATGTTCTAAAAATATTATAAAAATAAATTAGTTAGTATAGTTTGATCAAGTTAAAGATATATATTAACTATTTGGTACGACTTATATGATTCGATAATATAAATAATTTTATGAAATATAATATCTTGGAAAAAATGTACTAAAATGTTTTACAATTTCCAGGGCGTTACATTGAAGTAACGCTCACTATTTCAAATAATGTTAACATACACATAATTATCTTATACGTGCAGTCATCAATAAGACGTTAGGGGAAGCCCTATACAATTTCACGCTTGTCGGGTAAGAATAGAACACATCCTTCATGATGTTAGTCTGTTGGCACCGTTTAGTAGATTGGTAATAACCATGCTCCTCCAATTTACCCTAGATATATTGCATTTAGGATGGTCCAGCATGTTTCACATACTCATTCATATTGCGCACATTGTAGATTGTCTTTATCATGGACTTATTATTTGGGAAGCTTTAATTTTCTATAATGCTATCAATATTTATTTTGGTCGAGTACGGGAGCTCGAGA
Source organism: Perilla frutescens (assembly GCA_026008535.1). NCBI lineage: Eukaryota > Viridiplantae > Streptophyta > Magnoliopsida > Lamiales > Lamiaceae > Perilla > Perilla frutescens. Next base: position 42,213,155 of record BRKX01000012.1, read on the forward strand.
AGCTAGCCATCAACTTTGTCAAGTGACTGATGTAAGCATGTCCTTCTAAGTATTGTGCTTGTGAATGGTTGTGAACACCACAAATAACTTTCAACGACCATTGCTTGCTTTCTGGAAAATAGTGTCCCTTTAAACGAATAGGACATGTGCATCTCTTAGATCCAATTTTCCTTGAGATGGTTTTGGATTTTTTTTTTGTCCCTTTTCCAAACACATCTTCTTCCTTCAAACTTTGTTCTGTGGAATCATCTTTCTATTGTATGTTTCTTTTTAACCACACAGGGATATACACTTCGTTCACAACACAATACTAAATGAGGAAGTCTCCCTTCACTTTCAGTTTATGAACTCTGCAGAATAACAACAATGTCAATTGGAATATATAGCTCTCTCACGAATCCAATTGATCGAACTTTCGTGAGAATAAACGATTCCATAGTAAGAAATATGTTTGCATAATCAATAATCAACTTGTAATTTAGTAAGCCAACAACACTGCTCATAGTATGTTTCTATTACAAAACAAACAAAAGTAGATCCCGCAGAGAATAAATAAGCCAACTCCATTTTGAAAACTAATTTTTGAACAAAATTTAGAGTTTGTTTGAAAATTAAATTTTGAACATCATCAGCAGCCATGGTTCGTGTATTAACACCTGTTGAAAAATGATTATTCGGACATATAGAAGTTGTTCGAAAACTTATTTTCTAACATTCCAATGTGTTCAAAAAATTCGAAGTGTGGTTCAAAAATGAAATTTCGAACAACCTTCATTTTTTTTAATTCAATTTATGAGCACCCTTATATGTATTTAGATGGTGTTTTTTCGAATGAAACGCGATTCCGACTTCGAGAAATATGCAAAATTTCAAAAATTAATCGATATGGACTAAAGAAAATGACCTAGATTGCTAGTTTCATCTTCATTTTCATTCACCGGTGCTATTTTCCACCTACCTAAGTTCAACTAATGTTTTAAGACTTGGTAAGTTAAATCTTGTAGATTATAAGAATATGAGAAATGGAGAAGAATATGAGAGAAGGGTTTAAGAAATATTTTATAATATATTTTTAAAATTTATGGTGCAATGAAAAAAAATTGTGGTGTAGCAAAATAATTCAAAGCACATTTAAATAAATTTAAAATCATTTTTTTTCTTTTTTATTTTTTTAATGTAAATGGCAGCTCCCTAATCTGAGACTAAAAAATAAAAGAGTGAGGCTATTTGCACTATAAAATTTGTTCTTTGCACCATAAATTAAAAAACACATAAATTAATAAATTTTAAAATTTCTCAAATACCCTTTAACTTAATTTCATATACATCATAAATTACTTTTCATACCACAAACTAAAAAATTAAATAAAACAAAATATTAAAAAGAGTGTTTCTAAGTACCACCACCAATTTTTCTTTATACATCACTATTAAAACTCATTCAACTGGACGACACATTCCTACATCCATTCCTATTCCTATGACCGATATGATTTTTTCAGTTGTGAATAGTCATTCCAAATGAATCACATTACCATGAACATATAATTAGTCATTACTTCCCGTTTCCATGTATTATGCATTCCCGATTATCAAAATAATTTTTATTTTTTATTTTGCAAAACTATACTTTATTTTTTGTATTTACAAATGAAATCTCATATTTTTATAAATTATTTTATTAAAAAATAATATTATAATAAATATAATAATTTTTCTAGACAAATTTAAAATATATTAAATTGTAAAAAAAAACTAAAGGAAATTATATAAAAACTTAAAAGTCATCAATCATTTTAAAAATTAATACGAAAAATTTGAAAAACTTCAAAATTATTTGACGATAAATAATATAAAATATTTCAAATTTATGATTTTTTTTAAAAACTCATTAATAATTTACTAATGATTCATAATTTTTTTTTAATGTTTAACAAAAGTAGTAATGATATTATAGGATTACATAAAATATATAAATCTGTGAATTATTAACGAAATACTTGTTAAAAGTATACTCAATTTTTTTCACAAATGTTAATAAAGTAAAAATTGCATATTATTTAATAATATATTTTAAAAATATAATAGTATCTCTTGAAATAAGAGTAATTTGTTATTTAGAGCTAAATAAATTAATTCGTGTATGTTTCATTCATATCTAATATCTTATTATTCATGATACTAGCTAAATAATAATTACACTGCACTTGCACAGATTTCCGGCCAAAGCTTCTTCAGTCCGGCTCGAAACTTACATGGCCGCCGACGAAGTGGCGGAGTGCAGGCTGCCGGCGTGCTGCATATCACATGAGTTTTACAAAGCAGCCTCTAAATGCCCCGACAAAATAGCCGTTATACACGCGGCCGGTTTCTCCCGAATTACCCGTGATTCCGCCGCCTGCTCACAACCAGATGGTGGCAGTACCAAATTTGCCACCGCTGAAACGGCGCCTTCCTCCCGACCCCCGCTCTATGACGGCGACGAGTGCTTCACTTTCTCTGATATGCTCTCCGCCGTCGAGAATCTCAGTTGGCGACTCAGGCGAGTTCTCGACGGTGAAGATGACCCGCACTTGATTAAACCCCAGTCAGGTAGGGATTCGCATATGCATATCCATACCTGATACCTATATGCGTATGTATTGCCGTATAGGCGGAATGATTACTGATAAGTATAGTGTAGTTTGGAATTGTTACATTTTTGCTGTATTATTAAGTGTTTCTTAGCTAATTAAAAGTTTAGGTGGTCTATTTTGGCTATATTACTCCTGTGTTGAATGGAAAGAAGATAAATTTTATATGTCGAAAACTTAATTTAACATAATTTCCCATGCTACATCTGAAATCTGGGATGATATCATGATAGCACCTTGCTATGGATCATTTGGATGAATATTAGGTACGGAACATTTGGAGAAGAATAGAGAGTTGCTGTGGAGACGAATTAATTAGAATCTTTCATGCTATGTTAATAGCGCTTAGCTATTAACACTTGCAAACCTAAATGGTATCCATTTGGACAAAATATCACATCTCACTTCTGTGTTTAGTTTTCAAGATTTGTGATCATTTGTAGTTATACAGTTTTATTGTCTAACATGCTTTTATTACTTCATTCGGAAGTGGCATTTATATTTGAATATATCGCAGTTGATATTTTCCGTGAAAAATCTTTACACGTTTCTGAAAATTTGCAAAGCTCAAGTCAAAGCATAGAGCAGCCAACTAAGATTAGGAACATGCGCACTCCAAAAGTGGTAGGGATATACATGGAGCCATCTGTTGAGTACATTGTGGCTGTCTTTTCTGTTTTAAGATGTGGGGAAGCGTTCATGCCTCTAGATCCCGCGTGGCCGAAAGCAAGGATACAGTCACTAGTATCCTATTCAAAAGCTGATCTGGTCATTGGGATTAACACGTCAATTGAGGGGAATTGTTTTCACAAGCTTGATTCATCAAAATGGCTTGTTGATGAAGGAAGTTGTCCTGTTTTATCTGTTTCTATGAAGAAGAACATCAAAGAACAATCTCATTCATTAATATTAGGGTGGCCTTGTGAAAGTGAAAGCTTAAGATCATTCTGTTACTTGATGTATACATCCGGATCTACTGGAAAACCTAAAGGTGTATGTGGCACTGAAATAGGTGAACTTTCATGTCATTTTCCATACTATTCACATTCTCTCTTGTACCGCAGAATGCCAGAAAATTATGACTCATATAATATTTTAGAGTTTAGATCTTTTGATTTCTTTACCCACGACAGTGCTCTTATGGCAGCATCAAACTATTGTAGGTCTTCTTAATCGTCTTTTATGGATGCAAGACATGTATCCTCTACATGAAGGAGATGCAGTGCTTTTCAAAACAGCAATAAGCTTCATTGATCATATGCAAGAGTTTCTTGGAGCTGTACTTTCTACTTGTACGTTGGTGATACCCCCTTTCAATCAGCTAAAAGAAAATATATTTTATATCGTAGACTTTTTACAGGTACATAACAAACGCTGAGCTGCAAAGTGATTCTTAAAATGCTTGGTGTGAGAACTAATTGGGAATCACTCTATTACTGAATACTGATTTGTGATGAGATGCTCCTTCATGGGCAACAAAATCAAATTGATCCTTGCTGAAGAGTTGTAGTGGCAGCATGTTTCTAGTTCTCCATGATTTATCTCATTTTTATTTCTTGCTATGTGCATTATATATTGGCTATCTAGGTCTAGGGAACTAAATAAAGTATGTATACGCTGCTAAAGAGAATACAGAGAAGTAATAAAACTTATATTTTAGTTTTCTAAAAGCTGAAAAGATGCTCTGATATTATTAAAGAGACAGCTGAATTATACATTGAATCAAATATTATTGGTAATCAGATATTAGAATCTATTACCACGACGCTGCTCATTTCTCTTTTAGTGAGAGCCATAATGACTATCCTTTTGCTTTTGCTTTTTTTCTTTCTTGCTCTTCTCTATTCCAGGGATACTTCATTAGCAGACTTGTAGCTGTGCCCTCCTTAATGCGGGCAATCCTTCCTTCTTTGCGAAGTCCATGTTTTGCAGCAATTCAATATTCGTTGAAGTTATTAGTGCTAAGTGGTGAAGTTTTACACCTTCCCTTGTGTGATATGCTTCTGAAGTCACTACCCCAGACTTCGATTTTGAATCTGTATGGGAGCACTGAGGTTAGATTTGAAAAACTCAGTACTTGTTCAAGATTTTGGTTGGTACTACCGGCAGTGTCTTTAATTATGAATCTAATAATTAATAATAGTGTTTCTAGTTTGGAAAATATCAAATCTGAATTAAAACAGGTAAATATTATAATCATATCAAAATAAAAACCAACAAACCTGCTCTAAATGGTCTGTATAAATTTTTCCCTTTCAAATTATCTATATGTCTGCCTATGTGACTTAATTTTCTATATTACTTGTGCCTGCATATGCACACCATTAGTAAAACTTACACATTCTTCCTTACACAGCCCTGAGTGAAGCTTAACAGCCACACTCTTTCTTTCTACAATATCGTTGGCCACAAAATTTCAGATTTATACCTTGCTTTTGCATGATCTCTTACTTCCTTCTGCGCTTAAATAATTTACTAGGATTATGTCCTTTGTAGGTGAGTCAATCCTTTTATCCAACAGGTTCTCGTTATATCTTTTTACTTACGTGTAATTGTTCTTCTGTTTCGGAACTGTCAGCTTCATGTTCTTATAAGATTATGAAGTTATATGAAGGGTCTTGCTAACTGCTTTGGTGAAACTGAGTGAAACCTATAGCACTTTTTATGAAGTAGTAAAAGATCCTCCTGAGATACAATGACACCAAATAGCAAGAGCTCTATCGTGGTCTGTTTTTCCAGGATAATTTGACATTTTAGCATGCCTAGTAGCTCTGTCTCTCTTTGCAGTTAAAGAGAGTTCTATAACGGTCGGCTTTTTCTGGTCAATTCTTCATTTTAGTAAGTCTAGTAGCTATTTTATTTGAATAGATCAAGCTTTTAAATGATTTAGTGAATTAAAATGAAAATCATTTTTTTGATATATGATAAACCTCTTCAACTCAAGTAACAAACTGTACTTTTTATAGCTTTATTCTCAAGAAAAAACTCCTGCATTCTGGATTTAAATCTCACTTCATCCCTTTGTCTTGTTACCTTTTAGGTTTCACAGCAGAATTTATTATGAGGCCTATGTGTTTTATTTTGAGCCATAGTTTTGAATACTTGTGTGAAATATGTTCAAATTAAGGTGACAGGTGACTGTACATACTTTGACTGCAAGAGATTGTCTCCGGTTCTGGAAAAAGAGGTGCTAAGCAGTGTGCCAATTGGTTTGCCTGTGTCAAACTGTGATATGGTACTTGTTGGTGAAAATGCTCCATATGAAGGGGAGATATATGTGGGTGGGCTATGTGTTGCAGCAGGTTACTTCCAACATCCTTATCTTATGCCCTTAGATCTGTCTTCAGAACATGATGTTAGTGGATGCAGATTTCAGCATTATTTTAAAACTGGTGATTTTGCGAGAAAGCTCCCTAGTGGTGATTTGGTTTTTCTTGGAAGGAAGGATCGTACGATAAAGGTTAGTGGGCATCGCATTGCTCTTGAGGAGATTGAGTGTGTATTTTGGGATCACCCTGATGTAGCTGATGCTGCAGTATTATCCCGTGAGGTTGATGGGGAATTCTTACTACTTGAAGCTCATGTGGTGATAGAGAAATCTGCCAAAGATGCTGAACTTTTGAAAACTTCTCTTAGGAATTGGTTATTGGGCAAGCTTCCAAGGATAATGATACCAAACCGCATCTTGTTAACCGAATCATTACCTTTGACTTCTTCAGGGAAAGTTGATTTCCTTTCATTAGCTGCTTCAACACTTACTGACCAACAATCCAAGATTGATATTGGAGAAATTCCTCAGGACAACCTCATTCAAGTTATCAGAAAGGTTTTCCTTGCAGATCATAGAAATTTTGAGCATCTTTACTGTGAACATCCTAATACTCTTTTAATTTTTATGCCTCATTTTTGCCTGAAGAAACATATTATTCATTAAGCATAAATTGTTATCCTTAAATACTGAGAATAGTGTGAGAACTTGACTTAATGCCAAATATTATTTGCTTCTAATTTTCAAAGATAAGGTGTCTTTTATCCTTCAAGTGTCCGATCAACCAGTGAATATCAGTACCTGTTTCCTATTAATGGCTATTATTTATTGATGAGCCTAGCTACTTTTTATCCTTCATTTTTACTTATCATGAATGGTAATATAATTTTGATACGAAGCGCTTTAAAACAAAGGAAGAAACTTCTTGTAATCTCTAGATTCTTATTGCAGGTAGCAAATTAGAATTATTTTTGGAAGCTTTAAGACTTGTTTTTGACATAAATAATCATTCATACACTGAAATATGAATGTTGCCAATTCCTGATTTTGCAGTAAAACTCAATGGCTTAGGGATGTATGCATAAACTGATATATATTGTCATGCTTTAGGCATTTATGTAACCAATCATTGCTCTTAAAGCATAAGACAGAAAAAAACAACTAAACCCTACTTCACAGTTCGCATCCGTTATAACTTTTTTCCTTTTCCTTTTTTTCAATTTCTATGAAATGTTGCTTTAGACTGAGTAATTCAGTATTGCATTGCTTTGTGACAACCTTTGTTCACAGATTTATCCTAAATTTGTTAATTCTTTTAGTTCAAAACTACAATAAATCAGAACATGTTATATTAGGCCAATTACTTCCTTTATTTTCTTGATCTTTAGCTGCTATGCCATTTGAATTGTGATATTGTAGCATGAACAAAATAAAGTTGAGTTCCGCATAAGGCAAAATTAGATGACTTAACAAGGAACATTTCCTCCATGCAAAAAGATCCAAATTATTGTGACAAAAATTTCTTTAGTACGTATATTGTCCCACTTGCTTGCTGGTTTTTCCACATCGAAGTCTGCTTCTCTAAAGAAGTTCTTTCTTTTGCTTATTCAGGTCTTTTCCGATGCATTGATGGTTGAGAAGGTTTCTGTTGATGATGATTTCTTTATGATGGGTGGTAATTCTATATCTGCAGCCTATGTCTCGTTCAAACTGGGGATCCATATGACATTGCTATATGCTAATCCAACTCCGCTGAGGCTTCAAATGGCCCTTTTGTCACCCAGGTCTTATATAGATACTGATATTGATTTGGTAGCGGAATCCAGAAGCCTTGAAGGTGGGCTTGCACCAAAGGAATCAAGGATTGCCAGTACTCTTGTCGACAAGACTCGTAAAATATTAGTTCAGGCTGATAGTGATGGGGGCATTTATAACCCTTTCAAAAAGTCCAAGACTGAGTCAAATGCTTGTTCCTCAGAGAAGCTAAGGCCTACCAATAGTTTGTGGAATCCCACTACACTGCAAACTGAATGCTCATTTAGTAGATGCAACAAAAGCACACATGGAAGGCAATGTGGGGGAAGTCACTTATGCAACAGAGTCTGGTCAAACATTATACCAGGAGTTGGAAAAAGATTTATGCGAGAACTTTGGAAAGTTGACATGGGTTCTTGTGTTGATGCATCACCTCTTGTGGTTTCCAGAGGGAGTAATATCTATTTATTCATTGGATCTCACTCGCACAAGTTTGCTTGCATAGATGGAAAAAGGTAGCATTGATGTTGTGCTACTAATTTTAGGAACTATCTTCATATTAGAATCATTAGATAAATGAAAATCTTCATTGCTATTGCATTGTGTCAGGGACCTAATGATGATACTTTTGTTATCTTATTTGGATTTTACATTCTATTGTTTGTTTATATGCTCTGGTAAACTGCTTCTGTTAATTTTCTGATTTAAAAACTTATGAAGTAACTGCTGGAAGTATCTGCGTTAACTTTTGGGAATTTTTCACCTCTTGATTAGAAAATTCAGACAGCCTCTGTCTAGAAAGAATGATGTGATACAAGTAACTTGCCTCTAACGTGCCATGCCTTAGTTTGAGCAATGACTCTTAGAGCGATAAGACCTCATAGTGAGCACTTTGGTTATGTTATGTCATGATGTGCCCTGCACACTGAGCTAACAAATCTGAAACCTTTATCAGTATCTCCATCCATGTATTACTAGATGGAACGGAGTGTATCTTGTGGCCACTTTTGCCTCCTGTATACCCATATACTGAAAATATGTTCTGTATTCTCCATTTTTTAGCATGCTTCAGAAAGTCTGGATATGCTTGGTTTTATAGCCAACCTTATTTCATTCTCTGAATTAAAACCAAACATTTGGGATTCTCCAATACACCTTTCCAATACATATCCCCCTAGAAAACAAAAAAAATCCAATTATATGTGTTGTGAAGGTTCTGAACAAGTATGCTGTCCCTTTTTCAGTATACATGAGGAAATTCTTAATCTAATGGATGGTTGATGCACAACCCTCTGATAGAAGATTTTTAACTTTATTTCCTCCTTTTCACCTAGCTTGTCTATGATTTTTGCGTTGGTAGTGAGACAATGGACATAAAGGATTGTGACAGTGACATGAATATATAAGGTAAATTCATTAGATCTGTGGCGACCGATGCTAGTGTTTGTTGTTTGGAGCCTAAGGCAACGAGTAAAGAAAAATAGTTTCTAATGCCTTGATATTTTCATTTGGGTTCACAATTTTATCTGACTAACATATATTGATCACATTGCTCACACAATATATATGTTACTATGAGTAGATAAAATAAAGACTACAGGTTCAATCAAGTATATGGAAAATGATAACTGGTGTTAATTTCAACGTTTTCTATTAAATTCGAGCATGAAATTTTGAACCATATCTTGATTTTCTCTCTTTACTGAAAAAGGAAAAGTACAGTTGCTTCTATTCATCTCTAGAAGCCTCAGGGCTCTGGATTCTGTTTTTTTCTAAGGAATTACTTCTGCAGAGAGACGGAAATGTTTTTATCTGTGTTTTTCCATTATATTGACTGCTCGTCAGAATAACATGCTAAACATCTGATGATCTGTATTATTTGCTTAATTTCTTTATGTCAATAAATATTTGATCATCATCAATGATTGTTTTGCTTGAAAATCATTATGAATGAGGTTTTGCAGTGGTATTGTTCACTGGGAGACCAAACTAGAAGGACGAGTAGAATGCTCAGCTGCAATTCTTGATGACTTTTCCCAGGTTAAATCTCATGTTAACGATCTTTGCTTACTTGCTACCTTGTTCCTTTTTTAAGAAATTCCCAAGTTGATCTGGGTAATTTTATAGATTGTAGTTGGATGTTATGAAGGAAATATTTACTTCCTTAACTTTTCAAAAGGCAATGTCAGCTGGAGTTTTCGAACTAATGGTGAGGTATGATAACATCGACCTTGCTTCTTTACATCACTTATAATAGTCATTAGTGTATAAAGAAAATTTTAAGTAATGTATAAGATATTTTTGCATCCAAAGTTTTCATATTAAATTGAGTTCTATAAGTATCATTGCATGTTGGTGCTTTACAAGTTTTGTGTGGGTGTGCATCACTATTAGTACTTCTATCTGTGTAAATTCTGTTGAAAACATTATCCTCCATGAAAAAGCAAATTCACCTGAAACAATTATAAGAAAAACAATGACGAATAAAATTAGTACATGTGTATATCCTTACGATAATATTGTCAGACTTATGTCTTACCTAACACCTTGGCCCACTGGGGGATTGCTTTATCAATATTGATTCATAATACAAATGCTTGTTTGACTTGACTTCCTACTGTGATATAAGATTTAGACCATAGAAATTTAGTTCTCTGCATATAGGTGGATTTTTCACCCCTATGGGAATGGGTCTACTAAGAAAGTGCAACTATGCGACGAATGAGGTTAGAATGTAGAAATGTAACTGATAATAAGGTTAGAAGGGAGTGGATAAAGCAGCATGGTGGAGTGCAGTGCAACTTGGACATTCTTTTGTTTACTACAAATTTTATGCAACCAGTCTCATGGCTGTGCTACGTAAAATACGGAGCTTGCATTGTAATGCCCCACATTAGTTGGGAAAGAAAAAGGTTAAATGTTTATAAATGGGTTTAATGAACTTTTTTTAGCAACTTGGCTTAACCATTTTGGCAAAGTGAGAATAGATGCTACGTACTTACTAAGTGAACTCATTGTCGCTACCAGGCCCTATTCCGTAACCTGTATCCATTAAGGCAGTTCTTTTCTGATCTTTGCAATTTGACATTATTTTGGTTATGCAATATCATGGCATTGATTGCTTTAGGATTTGACACCTTTCAGAACTGGTTGGTTGATTGCATCTTACAACAGTTATTTTATTTAGTTTAAGCAGTTGATTATCTACCGAAGCCAATAGTAAGTTGTGTAAACTTTGAAGTGGCTTTATTTATTTCTATTTGTTGTGAACTTTTGAAGGTAAAATCCCAACCGGTGGTTGACAAATGCAGACATTTGGTCTGGTAATCATTCTTTCTTACTTTTTGGCTAAGACATTAGTAATCGCATCTTAATACACATTTTTTTGTGTCCATTGTATTTTTATCTTTAGATCTTGAATATGGAGTCCAAATTAGTACTGTTGCATTATTGTTCATTCTGATATGTGTGCCCTCCTTGTCATAAGCAGCCATTAATGATATATAGGTACCTACTTGGAAAAACTTAAATTTTCAAAGACACAATAACCAAGATTGTGAAATATCTTTAAACAGAGTTGCTGATATTCTAATTCCCTCATATGTTTGGAATCCTATTAGATTTTATTCATTTCTAATTTGTATGACAATGTGGAAATGAAAATGAAGCTTCATTTTGTCTTACTTTCTTATGTTATTTATCTGTCAATGAGATGGTACAAACATGTATTTTAGAGCTGCTGCATATTATTTTCTAACTCTTTACCTGTTATTTTACACTTTACTAGGTGCGGATCTTATGACCACAATCTTTATGCCATTCACTACCAAAGTTACTGCTGTATTTATAAACTTCCATGTGGGGGCAGTATATTCGGTTCACCAGCTATAAATGAGGTGGGTTTCACAAATTCATTGTGACACACATCTATATTTTAGTGAACTATTCCTTCATCATGTCACGACTAGCACCAAACTAAATTATGCTGTAACTTGCGTAAATTTGCAAATTTAAAGAACTGTGCTCCAGTTATTAGTCTAGCTAACTGTAGAAAGCTCATGCTTGGAACTAATATTTCACAAAGAGCTGAATCCAAAACGGGGACCACAATATTTTTTTATGTTGACAAGTTAGGGTTGATCGGGCTATTTTTGGCAGACAAATTCCAACTTTTGCATGTATTAAAATGAAGCAAGAAAGTCGTCTCCTTTCCTAATCATAAAGCTATCCTCTACCATGGAAGGATTCTCGCTGTCACCTCCATCTTATTTTAAACCTACTTCACTTTTTCCATTACATCATTTATCTTCCTTCCAGCTGCCAGTCTCTGTGACCAAAGATATCCACAAATCTGCCCCATGTTGGCATAACTATTGACCATCTTCAACCCTCGACAACCATATATCCATCCATCTTTTCCTTTATGTTTTCTTACTCTTACGGTCTTACCCCCTCTTCACCAACTATTACACTCCAACCACTAGGTTGCCTATATGTAGCTTCTTTCTCTGGGTACTTAATGTAGGTTGTATTGTAATTTTGGATATACAAATTAGGAAACATACCTTAAATATGTAAAAGGTTGTAAAAATGAGTATTGACAAGCTTTTCAATTTAATTTCTCTCTTTTAATAGATAATTATTGCTTGCTTCTAACCATTGCCACTAAAATACACAATGTGTAGCTTTATAGATGTGTTATTACTTATAAGATATGGGGAAGAGCAAGAGGGAGCCAAAGCAGATTTAGGACCTGGGGGGACGTACGTAAGGGGTTCACTTCTATGAAAATTAGCTGTGACTAAGAAAGCGTGTAGAATTTCTAATACTGGTATGAGATTATTTTAGCATATGAAAAGAGAATTTCTTGGCAATGTTGTGTTGAATCTTGATGTGGCTATTCATTCCGCCCCCCCCCCCCCCCCATTTGCAATGTCAACCGAGTTGTACTGATAATCTCACACTCTAGGTAAGGATTCAAATATCAGTTGATCCATTTATCAATGTACCAAATATAGACTCTCACTCTACTGCCTCTTTAACTTGTTCCTGACATATAGATGCATGAATCAACATATCTTCTTGATGATGTGCTCCTGTTTTTTCCATTGAGTGTTTGTATTATATATGCCCTAATGAATGCCAACATCTTTTCCATCTTCTCAGCATGCTTTCTCTAGTCTGTCTTTTGTATTTACTATTTGCTTAGCTTGTGGACCTTCTTTCGGTTTTGCAGATGCAACAAAAGCTTTTCGTGGCATCCACGAATGGTCATGTTACAGCATTGGAAATTAAGGTTTTGAGATCTCATATTTACAATTTTTTATTGTTTATTTTTTCAAAGATTATCTTTTCAGTATTTCTCTTCAGCCCTGATCATCAAATTCAGTGGAACTGTTGAGTAAAAATTAAACTTTATTTAGTTGAGTTCCTTGTTGTAAGCATTGTAATATCATGTAACACCTAAATAAGGTAGATTGAAAAATCAGGCATCTACAGCGGGGATGGTTATTTCTTTATCTTCTCTAACTAATATTTATTCTGTAAAACCACCCTGCTTGATACCCTAATTGTAAGATTGAACCTTCTTATTTTTTAATTTTTTTTCTCAATGAGCGACTGACCACAGCTAATTTGCATGTTATCTTCCATCTCAAACTCTCATCTGATATGCATTCTCATTTATTATATTATGGATTGTCCTCACATGAGATTTTATGTGTTCATGTAGAATATGCCCTTTAAGAAGTTATGGAAGCAAGACCTAGGAGCACCTGTTTTTGGCTCTCTGTCACTCAACAATTCCGATGGAAATAGTACGTACACATTTCACTAAACCATTTGCCTCTGGTTCTTGATCTCCTTTATCAGTACAAAAACTTGTTTTTCATCATTATTGTCTTGTTTTCATCATCATGATGTTATTTACTTACCAATTCAGTTGTTTAATATCTTAGGAGCATAATCTTTTATGTCCATCTGCTTTGATATTATATTTTGCCTTCAAAATTATCATGTTTATGCATGCATAATTTTGTTTCAGTATGTGCTTGTACAGTAGTGAACTTGTACTGTGGCTTTATTTTGTATCTCACGGTGTTGAAATGCCTCATTCATGTTCATTTTTATGAGTTGCAGTCATTTGTTGCTTGGTAGATGGGACTGTTGTTGTCCTCAGCACCTGTGGCTCCATTGTTTGGAAGGTAAGCAATAGCTTTCTGCTTACTCTTGCCCTCTACGATTGTGGCTTTAAATGATTTTTACACTATGCCATTTAAGATTTTGAATTTTGTTGTTGGAAATTTTACTTTGTTACATAAGATACCTGGTTGTTGAGAGATTCTTGGGTTATTAATCATCCCTGTGATCGAAGCAATAGCAAGCATTTGCCTCTTCCTAGTTTATAATGTTTTGAAGTGTTTCTTTCCCATTATTCCAATGGTGTTGTTTCTGAAATGTTACTCAACATTATGCCTCTTTTTTTCTACTTCTCAGTTAGCGTGAAATAAGGAAGTAATCAGTTTCTAGTGTAGGCTAGTCTATGTAGTGTGGATGTGATGGCCTTTTTAATGGTCACAATAACAATATTTTGTTTGAGCATCTGGTCCTATTTCTGTTATTACCTATTTATTGATATTCATAGGACTAGCAACTTAGAGACATCTGATTAATGCCTCTTTGATGAAGTTTTATCTAGGTGATAAATTAACCAAAAGTTCTGTTTGGATTTGTCTACATGCTTAAGAGAATAATGAGGAAAAATTATGCTAATAGAAGTCTTGTAGAATATTTGGACCCTGTCTTCAGTCCATCTTATTTCATGTTTTCCTCTATTTTGCAACAGGTCAGTACTGATGGGCCAATTTTTGCTGGACCATGCCTATCTCAAGCTTTGCCTTCTCAGGTTGGTTCTTTGTTCCAGAAGCTGATTTAAGTAAATTAAATTTTATGGTTCTAATAACTGTTTGGAACAAACCTTTCTGCACTTAAATATGTCCGGTAGTTCTAAAGGTTAAGCTGAACTTAGCCTCGATTAAGACTATATGTGGTTGGTAAGGGTTTGCGGGCATAAAGTGCTATAATTTGAATTTAATAGCAAATGAAATCATGTGTACCCTGTTCTTGTAGTGTACATTCCCCAACCAAAACAAACAAACTCAAATCAATTTTTTATGTTATGTGCAACCATTTTTCTATCTCATATTGCAGTTGAATTTTCCTTTGTGAATTGCTCACAAGATTTACAGAGAATCCATCATTGCTATACGGCTATACCAAAAATAATTGACAATTGAATTCTAAAAATCAATTTCTCTCAAGTCACACCTAGAAACAAGTAAGATTGTCTTTTCCTGCTAGCGTGATACATCAGGCCTCAGACACAGGCACATATTTTTGTAAGGAATTGCTAGATTCTACATTATTGTATAGGTAAAGTAATTGGTGTAATGGTGAATGCCATCTATTTATGGTAGACTATAAACACCAAACCCGACAAGCACTGTTTAGCTCTTTTATTAGTCATACTGTGATTCGCATCAACTAATGAGGCTTCAATTGCAAAGTTGATTAACTTAGTACATGTGCAGGTGCTAATATGCTCTAGAGATGGAGGCATCTATTCCTTCGAGATGGTGAGATTGGGCTTTTGCATGTATATAAGCCTCTCAGGGTTATCAGCCCCTCTGTTCAGTAGATTCTCCATCTGTTTGTGTCTAATTTCTACATCTGAACATTTCACTTAAAAACATATTATACTTGCTCTATAAGTGTTATTTTAGCTTCATCCTGATGGGCTCTGGATTAAGTTTTTGGTGAACGTATTAATTAGACAATCATACCGTAATCCATAATTTCAGGCGACGGGCAATCTGATCTGGAAGCACGTAGTAGGACATCCCATCACTTCATCACCTTACGTAGATGAGAACACCCAATTGATGTCCAATAACTCCAACTCATCTGACAGGTGATAATTTTATGGTTTCGTATTACATTAGCCTGTGGTGATAAATTTATAATTAACATCATAATTGTTCCTCATTCTTTTCAGGTTAATATGCATCTGTGACAGTTCTGGTAGTATTTATGTTCTTAGAGTGGACTCGAGCTCCACCAGAAACTCCAAGTGGAACATGGAAGACAGAGTCGAGGAATTTGCTCGATTAGACCTTGAAGGCGATATCTTCTCTTCACCGGTGATGATTGGGGGCAGGATTTTTGTGGGTTGCAGGGATGACCACGTCTATTGCATTAAGCTCGATGTCGATTAGAAGTCAATCTGTCTATGCATCTGGCAGTCTGGGACTGGAACCATCTTTACCAACATTGAAAGATCAGGTGTGGTTTCTGGTAATGAAGACTGGAGCTTCAACAAACCCTCTTTGGCATCTAGAGCTTTTATATGTTCCTCATGTAAAACGATCGTGCCAAACTCGATCGGCGCGATATCTTCTGATGCTTATCAGGATTATTAAGATGTGTATAACATACTAGTTGTCCTAGGTGTGACAATTCTTAACACGACACGATAATTCTTAACACGACACGATAGTAATTGTGCACGTAATAATTTATTGGATGTGTAGAAATTTTGAAATCTTTTTTATATTTCTCTAATGGTTTGATTTCTTGTGTTTTATCATGTAATAATGCCGCATAATATTATACTTTAAAAATACATTTTATTTAGTTAATATTGTTTTTATATTTTACCCAATCATTACTGTATTATGTCTTGTCAATATAAATAATGTGTGCGTGTCCGTGTTAGATAGAAGATTATTATAGTGTTACGTTTGTGATAAGATTTATCATGTTGTTGTGTTATTATTTTGACAAAAGATGACATGATAACACAATGGACAACTTTAAGTAGCTGTGTGGTTTCGATGATAGTTATGATGATGATCTGCCTCAACTTTTATATGAGGCAAATGATTCTCACTTTTAAGGAGGGATGAATTTTTCGAATAGCAGACAACGAAGAAAATTATCTGAATATGCATATATTCCATATTTCAATCATTACAATCTATATATGTCTATCTATTAGCCCTTTATTCAGTTATATTCAACTACATAATGTGTTAGGCTGGGTTTCAGATAAACCAAACAAGACGTGTGCATGTGAACTGTTTAATTTGGTATATTATTTGTTTAGTATGTAGGTTTTAATTATTGGTCTCATGCCTCATGGAATGTTATTACATTTATTGATTTTTATAAAAATGGATGTTTTACCTTTTGTTATACTTCAATTTCATATGATGTGAATATGCGATCATAACCATGATGAATTTTTAGAAGATATTTGTAGGGCTTGGTAACGTGCATTGATGTTATGAGGCACGTGATCATAACATGCTACATATACATATTTAAAAAAAGTTAAATATTATTATTATTATTATTATTATTGAGGAAATGTATATAGATAAAACATAATTGTTCCTCTATTTATCATGGGGTACGAGTTAACATGTCCACTGTTGATTTTGCGATGTCACGTATGAAAGGAAGTTCACTATTTCATCCATCATACTAGATTTATTATTAAATCCCTATTTTATGGAATTTCCTTAAAATCATTAGACTATTAAGAGAACATTAAATTAGAGAATTTCATCGGCAAAATCATAGCTCCTATATGTATAACTTTGTTAATATTCCTTTGCTCCTATGTTCTATACAATTCTTTGTTATTTAATTTTATAAAACTCAAAATCATCATTACTATTAATTACTAACATTTGATTATATAAAAATCAATTAAACTCATTGATATGAAAAACAAATTTTATTAATTATTTATGAAAATAAATTCAACTAGACACATTAATTTGTTACCCAAATTCATATCTATAGTTATTTAATTATTTAATACATTTGTTTATATGAAATTTAATTTAATTTATATGAATAAAATATAATTATTATAAAATGTATTGGCTACCAAAACTAACATTTGTTTAAATTTAAAATCGAATAAGTGCATGATTATATAAAACTCCTTTCATAGGAGCAAAAAAAAAACTTACCAAATTATAGATATGTGAGGAGCCGTGATTTATTTTTTATCAATTTAAAGTTCATTTAATAATAAATTTTTAAGAAAGTTTTATCAAGGAAGTTCCATAAAATAGGAATTGAATAGAATAGTTGACTTCCATGCATATATGGCAATTAGTAGGCACGTTAACTCGAGCCCATGGTGGGTAAAAGTACGGTTTCTTCTTCTTGAGCTGTGAGATCGAGCTTTGGCCTCTCTGCTCCGCCACCTTCTTCAACATGTCAAATATTCCGGGCATCATCCATTCATCCCTTTGAGCCACTCAGAGCAAAAGCCAAGCTAGCACTACAATAAAATGACAAACTCGCGACGAAAAATTCCGTCACCCGAATTTGAAATTCCGTCGCCCTAGGCGACGGAGATGGCGACGAAATGTGTTCATCACTTATTCGCGACGGAAAAATTACGTCGCTAAGTTATCGTCAAATTCAGTCGTCAAAATATTAAAGAAATAAAAAATAAAAAAAATTAGCGACAGAATTAGTTACGAAATATTTCCGTCGCTAAAAATAAAAATTGAGATTAGCCCATTTAGCTAATTCCGTCGCTAAAAAAAAATTAAGATTAGCCCATTTAACAAGCCCAACTCACAAGGGGCCACACATCATTTGTCATTTAATGGGGGAGTGAATTTGCTCCTTAAAGGTTTCGAACACTAGCGCTCCCAGTTGATTAAATAAGCGTTAAACAGCTAGGCCAAAGTAATTACTTGTGAAATATACAGAATATTATATATTTATAATAATACATGTCTTTTTATGAATATTCTTCTAATAATAAGAATAATAATAATAAATTATATATAAAAATAATAATAAAAAATGAATATAAATATTATTTTCTATCTATTATTTATTTTTTAATTAATAACTATTTAATATTAGATTATTTTAATTAATTTTCTAAAATATTATATATTTATAACACATACAAAATAAAATTAAAAGTATTAAATAAATGACTTAATATAATTATATTTTAAAATATTATAGTATTATAAAGTATTAAAATGAAAATATTTAAAAAATAAAAAATAAAAATAATATAAAATATTAAAAAATAAAAAATATAATATAAAATATTAAAAATATTAATTTCAAATTTGTAATTTGTAGTAATTGAAAAATTAAAAAATAAAATCTAAAAAATTAAGAGTATTAAATAAATGAATTAATATAATTATATTTTAAAAAATATTTTAAAATATTATTGTATTATAAAATATTAAAATAAAAATACTTAAAAAATATAAATATAAAATAATATAAAATATTAAAAAATAAAAAAATCTGAAAATATAATGTAAATATTAAAAATATTAATTTTAAATTCATAATTTGTAGTAATTGAAAAATAAAAAATAAAAGTTAAAAAATTTAAAAATAATATAAAATGTTAAAAAATAAATAAATATAAAGAATAAAAATAAATTAAAATATTAAAATAATGTGAAATTCATAATTAGTAGTAATTGAATAAAAATAAATAAATAAATAAAAAATTTAAAAAAAATCAAATTTAATTTTAGCTACGGAATTTTTAATTCCGCCGCTAAAATTAAAAAAAATTAAAAATTAAAAAAATATTTTAGGATTTATATTTATTTTTAGTAATTATTTTGATTTTTTTAGTTAATATAATTGATTAATATGGTTGATTATTCCAAAATTATGGTATATAAAATTTTTTAATTCTAATTATTAGCAATAAATATTTATTATGACTGGTTATAGTATAATAAATTTTATTTTTGTAATAAATATTTTTAAAATACTAAATTTAATAATGGGACATAATAGTGAGACATAGAATGTGGAATAGAGGATTTCATCCCGAGTTTATGTTGCACTTCTGCTTCAACTTAGAGATTACATGTGATCTGAAATCTTTTGCATCTTCTAAAGCTCATAGGTGAAACTGCAACCTTCCATTTGCCACCCCTAATTACAAATCTATATTGATCACAAACTCCACCACATTTACAAAAGCCGCCATCCTTAATTTCCATATCTACTAAAATATTTTTTTTCCAACAATACATTTTAAAAAACATTTAATTTATTCATAAGTCTCTACTAATTTATTTTTATGATTTTATTTGTATAAAATTATTCACTCTAAGCATAAGTTTAAATATATCAGCACAAATATAGACATATAATAAAATGTAATGATATGAAAAATAAGCATTGCAACTTACCAAAATCATTTCTTGTCAAAAAGAAAATGAAAAGAATTGAACAACTTAAATTAACTGGTGTTTTTATTGCAAAAAGAAAAAAAAAACAATAAACGGGTAAGTAAAATTGAGAAAAATAAGTCATGCTGCAAAAAGTTCATACTTCAAAAAAAACAAAAGAGGTTTGAGAAAAAAAAAAACAAATTACACTTTGATACCACAACAACAAAATGATCGATAAAAGAAGAATGAAACTGAAAATAAAAAATGAAACTTGACAAATATCCCGTCGAGGAGGGAGAAATGCCGTATTTGGTTTCCCTCTTTCACCTCCCTACGGTGCCATTTGTCGTGGTTGTTGGAGAGCAATTTAATTTCACATCAAACTATCATTGTCGTTCTTTTTGCCACTTCTGCTGGAGATAGTCTAATATCTCTTTCTCTCGCTTCCTAACCCGAATATAAGAATATTAAAATTTAATATTTGGATGATTGTTATTTTGTTATTTGAGTGATTAATATGATGATCGATTATTGATGAGGACGAGCCAAGCAATAATGAAGAAGAGGACGTTGAGCTGCAACTTAAAGGACCAATTACCCGACTTCGTGCTAAGAAGCTTCAACAATATTTACAAGTGTTAATTAGAAAGAAGTTCGAAGTTGGAGAACAAGAAGTTAAATGCAGCCCAAGAATTGTCACTGTGTTGACAATTGAAGATCAAGTCCAAGAAGACCCAAGTTGATTAATTGGCATGTGGATCAGCCCATGAGTTGATTAATGTCGCCACTTAAGAGGCCCAAGTCCAATTGTAATTTATTTTTATCTAGTTTAGATTTTATTATCTTATTTTTGGTATTTTTGGATTTTTCCTTAAAAACAGATTTTTTTAATTAAGGAAACAATCCTAGTTTGATTAGGACTCTTATTTTCGGTCTTATCATGTTATTTAGGCCTCTTAATTTCGTCTATCCTCTTAGTATATATAAGAGAACTTTATGTCATTTTTAACTTAGACATTGCATGAATAAATCGAGTTTTAATTCTCTTTGTCTCACGATCCAAAGGTTGATCAACACATCTACAAGTTCTTTTGATCTAGCAAATCATAAGTCCTATCTCAAGCTTTTTCTAGTTCCATCGAGTTCTAGGGGGAGTTGCTACCAATTCAGAGTATACGAGATATCGTGTTTCACCTTCATCGAAGACGGGGTTTGAGTAAGTATATTTCTACTACCCTTCAATTCATCACCATCAATCATCATCATCCATATACATCTTCCATACGCCTCACCTTCATCCATCGATCATACTCCAACCTTAATTCACCTCCATAATCGTCCATACGCATACATGCTCAATTCGCTCTAATTAATACCTATAAACAATATGCCCCATTTCGCCTATTTGTGTTTATTTTGGATTTGTGTTTTATTTGGTTGAGTCATAATCTAGGTAATTTAAGTGTCTAATAGATCAAGTCTAATTCAGCATAATAATCGAGTCCATAGTTATTCAATTCCGCAATTACTTTGATAGTTTGTTTTGTTTGTATTGAATCCTTACATTACCAACGTGTGTTCGTTCTTGTTGTCTGCGTACTTTATTGGTCGTGGTCTTATTCGTGTTGAGATCACATCAATTATAGTAGTACGTTTTAAAAAAATTGGTTGAGCGTTTAGCTTACCATTAAGATATGAATGGACAACATTTATAAGTGCAAGTACTATACTTGTTGTGATTTAAATAGTCGTTATTTCAAAATTTGTGTCATGCATGATACGCGTGAATGTAAAATAAACGTGCTAACTGCTAACTATAGTGTGTGTTATACGTAGAATGCAAATAAATTGTTAACTTATATGTTATTTTCCATTAAAAAAAATTATATGTTATTTTGATAATAATTATTATTTTGAGGGAATTATAAAAAGCTTGACTAATAAACAGAAAAAATATTTTTTTTCATAAATTACTATCACTCTCACTATCATTTTCTTGATGCCAACTTAATTTTTTCATATTCCATTACATATATAGTATCTTCCAATCGCGCATTATGAAAGTTTAAAAAATAAAAAATTCCAAATAAAATGAAACGGATTATAAGTCATGCTAGCTATGGATATAACCAAAGAAAAAGAGACTAGTAATTTTTGGGGTTCTAGATACACCACCAAATATTCTTTACACAATCAATTAAAATAATTCAAAAATTATTATTTTCGATAAATTTTTTTAGTTGGGGGATGGGGGGATTGAATTTCATACTCAGGTCTCTCACTCTTACACAAAGGAGGAATATGAACTAAGCTGCATGCTACAAATTATTTTTTTTGCACACCACTCAATAAATAATATATCGAATATAAAAATTAATTGAAAATAAATTAAAAAAAAAAAAAACAGTCTTCTTCCCTATCCTTTCTCCTCCGCCATCCCCTCTCCTCAATTTTGCAGATTTATTTCATGTTTTCTTTTTTATTTTCTCTAATTCTTTTCCTAATTTCGTTAGGATTAATGTGATTTTTAATTCCTTTCCTACTTTGATTAGGATTACTTTTTAAATCGCATGGTTAGATTGGTATTTATAGGGTGTCTTTTCTCATTGTTAAGGGAGATATTTTTTATATTAAAAAAGATTGGAATTTTTCCCATCTCCATCATGATCTTGAGTGTTTTTAGATTATTCACATCAGTGACACTCATTCAACTCAATCTCTAAATAAAATATTAATTTCTTTCTTCTTCATATCTACAACTCTCAATTTTTTAAAATTTGCACTACATTAGTGACACTCAACCAACCCAACTTTCAAATAAAATATTAATTTCTCTTTTTTCTAATCTACATAAATTATTTATCATGTTGTTTTTTAATAACATATTATTAATAATAATTTTTTATTGTATTTAAAAAATCTTAATTAATTTATAAGATATATTTTTTGAATTCATAACTACAAAAAAATACCATTACAATTATAAATTTATAATTTACTTAACAACAAAATGAAAATTAGAAGAATTAAAACTAAATAAACTATGAATTTTGGTGTGTGTGTGTGTGTGTGTGTATTGATAATTACATAAAATATTTATATTTTAAATTAATGTATATATATAAAATTATGTGACACCCAATCAGAGGACGCCACGTGTGCAGAAGCTGGGCCACGCCTCAAATTAAGGCGGGCAACCGACCCAAGTCACCTTTTTTCATGATCTTTTCTTCTTCTTCTTCTTCTTCTTCTTCTTCTTTTTAAATTTTTTGTGTTCTGTGGTAACATCCAATTGCATGTCACCATTGGTTGTAGTTTTACATCATTCTTCGTGAATTTCGATCTTTCCGTATTAGATGTGGATTCAATTTAATTAAGAAGCTTGTTTGTTAGGATGTGTAGCGGACGATATTTATTTTTGTCAAGTTATTATTTTGGACTACTCAAGTTGTGTCCAATTTCAGAATATACTTAATTTACAGATGGAGTAGTGAATAATATTTTATTAATTTTAGTCAATATTATGATGGGCTTCAATTAAGTTTTGGACATTTAATTTTGATCCAATCGATCAAGATAAGCCCTTCACTTGGGAAATTATACTTTACACCACTAGGATTAATTGTGCCTATTTAGTGACATGATGGCTTAATGATGTCATACTCATATTGGATTTCATTTCATAGGGGAAAAAACAGCAAATTACTCCAAAACTATTATGATACGATCCCACCTTTCAAGTGTGTGCAAACTCCTATAAAGATGGAATTTAAGAAGAGAGAGAAAGGTGGAGAAATGTATTTTTCCTCCTTTTTAATTGTGTTTCTTGACTGAATTTAGTGTTGCTTGAAAAACTCTAATCAGTTTCATTGTTCTTCAATTCTTCTCATTATGAGGCTTTATTCCACTCTTTCATGACCCATTGTGTATAAACAAGTTTAGGTCGGTTTGGTGTGGAGATAATCTATCCAAAACCTATCTCATCTTCTACACTACATATTCTATTCAATTCTCCGTTTTATAATATTCTTGTTCACTGAACAATATTCATCGTGAGAGCACACATCGATTGAGCGTTGTGTTAATTAACCTTGGGAAGCTACTAGTATATAGATTTGGCACTTCGGGTTCGCCGCAATCACTTTTAAGGTAGTGAATTTAACCACGATACAACAATTATGTGTTTGCAATTTTGTATTCTTGTTCCTTTATTCGTTTCTAACTTATTCCTCCAATTAGATCACTAAGAAATATCCTAAACAAACATATTTTATTTTGCGGACAATTAGGAATCATGATCCAATTCAAATCAAAGTGGAGTATGCGTGCCTTTAGGAGCTCCATTCAAATATATATGAATTAATATAATTAGCTCTCTTTATTTTGTATTATTAATAAAGTAAGGAGACTTTATATTTGTCACATCAGATTGAAACCATGCATAATATTTCAAAGAGTACTTACTCTTCACAAGAAGATAGGACTCTCAATGTAATTGGATTGTGCTAGTTACTCATAATGTTGATAGGAGCTACACTAAGGTAGAACATATATTTTATTTTTTTAACCAGATGTGCACATTTTCTAGGGATAAGATGCATATACACTTAAAAAAACAAAAGGTAGTACATGAATTACAAATGAAAAAAGAAAATGTTAAAAAAATCCATTCGAGGCTCAATGCTGCAAAAATGAAAGTCGAATTACTGAATAAAATACATTATAATTTGAGAACTCAATAGCACAAAAGCTATAGGGGCTAAAAATATAGCTAATTTGCTTTAATTAATCATTAAAATGATTTAAGTTTGAATGAAAATAATAATTGAATGAATGAATAATTGTTGATTTTGGGCATCTGCTTGTAAGGCTCATCAGTTGTTAAGTTTGGTAAAACTACTTTTTCGTTTTTATTATGGAGTGACAATTGACAACAAATATACGTGTGTGTGTGTAAACTAATTTTCTAGACGTAACGTAATTAATGGAAATTGATGAAAGGTTGTCTGCTTATGCTCACGATATTTTCTATTTTCCCGTTACTTTAATTTAGTACAACTTTATTTGTGTACCATATGTTTATAGCATGCATGTTGTAATATTATATATATATATATATATATATATATATATATATCTGTGTGTGTGAACTTAATTGATAGAGGAAAAAAGGAAAATAAAAGTTTTTATCGATTAGAATCCAAAAAATGTTGTATCTATCGATTTGAACCTGAAAAATGAAAATTATTAATTTAGAATCTAAAAAATAATAAACCATCAATCTAGGACTCCAAAAATCGATCATACATTTTATTTTTAATTTATTTTTATATTAATTTTGAATGAAAATTCATTTATTCATTGTCTATTAAATATAATAAAATTTTATTTTGAACAAATTAAAAAAAAAATTCGAAATATATGATTTGAGGTCTTGAATTGATAATTGCATCTTTAACTTGAATGGATAGATAATTTTCATATTTGATTAATATATAACATATCTTTTAACTCCTAAATTGACCAATTCTCCTAAAAGCTTAAATGCTTCTCTCATGTTAGCTTCATTGTGTGTGTGTGCGCGTGTTTGTTTTATTTTTTCTTTTTCTTTTTTTGTGGAAAAGTTATTGTTATTTGATAATTAATAGTGGAGTTCAGATATATCATGTAGGAATGTCAAAGCGATGGATGGATTCCGCCGAAAATAGTGTTAAGAGTCATAAAATTTTAGCCCAAAAAAACTTAGTGAATTGATCTGAACCGATTAGTCTGGTAGAACTATCTTGAAATTAAGTGGGTTGGTCTGAATATACTGAATTTTTATTGGGGTGATTTAATTCACAACCCTCATTTTTCTCCTCATAGCCCCCAAATTAATTAAATTGTACATATCTATTTTTTAGACATTTTTACCCTTACAACCCCATTTAATTTAAAATAATAGCAAAAAAAAAAAAAATACAACCCCCACTGTACAATCACAAGTCCGCACTACTTAAAAATATCCTATGAAAAATAAATACAACCCCGTTATATAGCCCCCATTATTTTAAAAACTCTATCAAAATAAAATACAATTCCCCAATGCATAGTCCCCCAGGCCCCAACCTTCCTCATAATAAAAAAGAAAATAAAAGAATATTACCAGAATTATATAATTTCATTAAAATTTTAATAGATCCCATATAATACATCAAATATTAGAACCACTTTCATGATAGAGAGTAAAAACGATGAAGATTTTGAAAAATGTTATTGATAAATGTCATGTATTTATCGACTTTTAATTTGTTAGTCAACATTATAAATACTAAACTATTTGTAAAGTAAAGTATCGTCCAATTCATTTACCATTCGAAACTACATGAGTTTAGTTTATAAAAAAATGGTGATAAAAATAATTAATATTTAATTTGTACAAAAAAAGTTGTAATTATTTCACTAAATTAAAGTGCTTCCATATGAAAAAAAAATGAAAAAGTTTTCAACAAATTTATGAATTAAACTAATTTATTTAGAAATGAATTAAAAGTCTAGTCTTATATAATTGGAAAGTCATGTAATATAGTTTCCAACAAAAAATACGGATCTAAAACATAATATTTCTACAAAAAATTATGAGTATTTTATTAATATTTCTGCATAAAGTTGTGATCATTTTACAAATTGCCGGAAGATGCTTCTATGCAAGAAATTTGAATATTTAACAAACTTTCAGTTAAATTTTTAAGAATTAAATTATTTTCTTGAAATCAAATTGTGGTCTAATTAAGTCGTATACCATTTGAAAGTCATGTGAATAAAGATTTCAAAAAATAAATAATTAACTAAATAGAAAAAAGAACTTAAGAATAATGTTTCTAGATAGTTCCGATCATTTTACTCAAGTGTGTTAGGATATTATCTCTGCACATGAATTATGAATATTAAACCAATGTTGGTATTTATGAATGTATCCTGATTTTTTATATAACCATGACAAGTTAATTGCTTATATATTTCTCTAGATTTACCTATCTATTGAATGTGAAGAATGTTTAACAATGGCACCTTTTTGTATGGTTACAAGTTCATTTGTCAAAAATAAGAATATATATATTGGGGGAGGGGGGTTGTGTTTTAGTTTATTAGAGTTTTTAAATAGTAGGGGGTTGTATTTAATTTGCTAGAATTTTTAAATAGTGGGATTGTGAGGGTAAAAAAGTCTAAAAAATAAATATTTATATTTTAATTAATTTTGAGGGTTGACGGAGAAAATGAGGGTTGTGAATAGAATTACCCTTTTTATTGTTTATGTTTATGTTTTGATTAAATATTGAAAATTATGTATGTTTGATGAGGTTTAATTAATTTAATCATTAAAAATATAATTGGCAAGAATCAATCGATAAATTTATACATGTTAATTTTTTTTTTTTTCATAAATTTACTGACCCGACAGACTATTCCAAAGATCAAGGGGTTAGAGTTAAGACCCAAATTAAATTTTCAACTCGAAAAAAATCGAACACGAATTGGTACGAATGGAATAGCCCGACATCTTGATAACATATATCCCTAATATTATGAATTTGTGATTAATGGATATAATAAGCTTAAATTAATTATTTTGTATATTATGCTTTTTTTTTTCTTTTTTCTTACTCACACACCCGACCTGTGATCTTGAGGAGATTCGAACCTGTGACCTTTGGTCTCCAAGCAATCTCACTCCACCACTAGGCCATCCCCACCGGGACTATTGTGCCTATTTTGCAGAGATCTTTCCTAGTATATATTATCTGTATAATTTCCAATTTGGTAATACATTTTTAAAATAACGCTCTTTCCATTTCTGAACAAATGTCATTTTAATATTTTAATTTTATTTCAAAAAAAAGTGTAATTCTATAAATTCGAGACAGAAAATTTACATTTTTCATGCATTTTTTCCCATTTAATGTATTCAAATATTTATATTTAACTCATTTAATTAATTTTTAATTTACATATATTCATTCAAAATTATACTTAATTATAAACGGTGGGAGTATTTTATTATATTAAGACACGTACGTAGTATATTGATTATGTATATGACATTCTCATTTGTTGGAATCAGTTTTGTCCCGTCATAATAAATTCACTATATATATGCATACAAAACTCCAATCTTAATTATATGGGCAACTGGCCGCAATTTGGGTTGACAACTGTCCTTGAGTGAAACATAAAATAATTTAATACATCATTTAAAATGAAAAGAAAAATATTTGCAGATGTTTTTCTTATTAAAATTATCTATATATAAATTTCAAATAGCATAATATAATATACATGTATATCTGTAACAACTTGCATGCATGCAATGATATATAAAAGAGAATTTTTTGTTTATTAAAATTATCCATATATATAATAGCAACTTGCATGCAGTGATCGAGATATAGTAGCCACATGGGACAGATAGTTATCTCAAACTTATAACGAAAAACAACATATAATGATATAATATATATATAAACATTGATAATTAATAGTGGAGTGTGTGTGTGTCTATATATACACACACACACACGGGGGGAGAGAGAGAAAGAGAGAGAGAAAATATTCATATACTTATTCAATTCGAGAAACGTTAATTATATTATATTAATTAAAACTTAAAAGCCTGTCTAGATTAAACCTGTGCCAGATTAATAGCCTTAATTATATATTGTTTGACTTTAATTGTTTTTTCGTCACCCTAGTTATAATTAATGTCTTGCTAGCTGAGTATCCGGAATGTTCCATCGTTTGTACGGAATATTCTTCAAGAATTTTAATTATATAGTTTAGATAACAATCGATAAAATAAAAACAAAAATTGAATTAATCTATCAACAAAACATAAAATAAAATTATATTGCATATGCGAAAAAGAAATAGTTCACCAAATAATTTACCCTAAAAAAAGTAATAGTTCACCAAAATAATTCACCGTAAAAATAATTTGAAAAGTTAAAATCCAAAACAATGAGAGGTGTTATTGATTCACGGATATATATATATATATATATATATATATATATATATATATATATATATATATATGGAATGGATCAAATGTAAACCATTCTCTAGTGTGTAAATTAACTGTAAACTCATCTCCCACCATTCATCCATTAAAAATCAATGGTCTAGATTAAATCCAATTCAAGGTGACATTTTTGTAATCTTTAACTTATTTTATGGAGGCAAGGTTATTTTTGTAATTTAGTAATTCTAATTAGGGTTTAAGATTTGTTCTCCCATTTATCTTCATTCTCACGTAATTAGACTCTCTCTCTCCTCCTCTCTCTACCACAATCACCACCGCCACCGCCACTGCCACCACTATTATCGTCGCCCCTTATCCGTCCCACACGTGGATATCCAAAAGTAATAGCAATAATTTCTATGTATCGTCTCTCTCCCCCTCTCCACCATTGCGATTACCGCTTCTTCCATCTGTACATGAGCAAAACAATGGTGGCGGTGATGAAGATCTGAATAAGAGGAAATTCAACAATAATGATTGAAGCTTGTTTGGAGATGTGTTTTTGTATTTTAGATCCCCTCACACAATCACGATTAGTTTGGTATTTTTTTCTAATTCATCTCTGCGTATGCAATCGTTTTTTCAGTATTTCATTTTTGGTGGATTTGATGAATTCAACAGATATTTTTATGAGATTTGAAAGTTTTTTAAAAATTTTTTGAGCTTTTTTTTGCCGCATCTATGTGTTCTTTTTTCAAAGATGATGTTTTTATTGATGGTTTATATGTTTTACAGAATTGACATTGATTAATTGTTGATTGAAGAATTAGTGTATAGGTGTTGGTATTTTTGTTCGTGTAGTACGATGTTAGCATGATAAGGTTTATCTGTTAGCATCATTATGTTTTGGCATTAGCATTATATTTTTTTTGTATATGTTAATATTTGTGCTAACGAATATTTTCATGTATGCTAAGTAAGATGCTTTTAAATGCTGATGTTGTGATATTGTGATGACATGGAGCAACTCAAGTTCTGATGATTTGGAGACTAAAATAGATATACCAAGATGTGAGCCTACTATGATGCCATTCAAAGATTTATGAGGCATTTGCACATTTTTCTTCAGCTGAAAGAATCTAGTTTTTAAATTGACTAAATTCACCTGAAAGAATCTAATCTTTATGAGATTTGAAAGTTTCTGAATTTTTTTGAGCTTTTTTTGTCGCATCTATCTGTTCTTTTTTTAGAGATTATGTTTTTATCAATGGTTTATGTTTTAGAGATTTGATGTTGATTAATTGTTGGTTGAAGACTTAGTGTATATGTGTTGGTATTTTTGTTCGTGTAGCATGATGTTAGCATGATAAAGTTTATCTGTTAGCATCATTATGTTTTGGCATTAGCATTATATTTTTTTTATACATGTTAATATTTGTGCTAATGAATATTTTCATGTATGCTAAGCAAGATGCTTTTAAATGCTGATGTTGTGATATTGTGATGACAGGTAGCAACTCAAATTCTGATGATTTGGAGATTAAAATAGATATACCAAGATGTGAGTCTACTATGACGCCATTGAAAGATTTATGAGGCATCTGCACATTTTTCTTCAGCTGAAAGAATCTAATCTTTAAATCGACTAAATTCAGCTGAAAGAATCTAGTCTTTATGAGATTTGAAAGTTTTTTGAAATTTTTTTGAGCTTTTTTTGTCGCATCTATGTGTTCTTTTTTCAAAGATGATGTTTTTATTGATGGTTTATATGTTTTACAGAATTGACGTTGATTAATTATTGATTGAAGAATTAGTGCATAGGTGTTGATATTTTTGTTCGTGTAGTATGATGTTAGCATGATAAGGTTTATCTGTTAGCATCATTATGTTTTAGCATTAACATTATATTTTTTTGTATTTGTTAATATTTGTGCTAACGAATATTTTTATGTATGTTAAGAAAGATGCTTTTAAATGCTGATATTGTGATATTGTGATGACAGGTAGCAACTCAAATTTTGATGATTTGGAGACTACAATAGATATACCAAGCTGTGAGTCTACTATGACGCCATTGAAAGATTTATGAGGCATCTGCACATTTTTCTTTAGCTGAAAGAATCTAGTCTTTAAATCGACTAATTGGCCTGTATTTTTAGTTTTTTATTTTAGTGTTTCTTTTTGTTCTTGGTGTTTCTTGTATTTTGTACCTTTATCGTCGCAATTCTATGGAGGCAGATTCTCTCTCTCTCTCTCTCTCTCTCTCTCTCTCTCTCTCTCTCTCATCGTCGTCGCCTCCACCACCACTATTGTTGTCTCTTTCATGATTCTCTCTCTCTCTCTCTCTCTCTACCGCCACCATCGACGTCGCCGCCACCACTACTATCGTCATCTCTTCAATCTAATAGAAGCACGAATTGCTATGTATCATCTCTCTCTACACTGTTGACATCGCTACGCCTTCCACCTACATGAGAAAATCCAACAATAGTAGCGGCGATGAAGATCTGAAAAAGAGAAAAAACACCGGTGATTGAAATTCATCTGGAGCTGTGTTTTTTATTTTTAGATCATCTCAGGCAATCAAGATTAATTTTTTTTCTAATCCATAACTGCATAAATCATCGTTGTTTTAGAATTTCATTTTTTGTAGATTTGATGATTTCAACATGTATTCTTTTATGAAATTTGGAAGTTATCTGAAAAAAAAAATTTGAGCTTTTTTTGTCGTGTCTGTGTTCATTATTCAGAGAAGATGTTTTTGATGATGGTTTATGTTTTCAGATTTAAAGCTAATTAATTATTGGTTGAAGAATTAATATATATGTTTTTAGTATTTTTGTTCGCGTAGTATGATGTTAGCATGATACAGTTAATCTATTAGCATCATTATATTTTTCCGTTAGCATTGTGTTTTTATTGTATATGTTAATATTCGTGCTAATTAATATAATCACGTATGCTAAGTAAGATTCTTTTAAATATTCACGTTGTAATATTTTGAAGGTACCAACTCAAGGTCTCATGGTTTGAAAAAATGCCGGTGATTGAAATTTATTTGGAGCTGTGTTTTTTATTTTTAGATCATCTCAGGCAATCACGATCAATTTTTTTCTGATCCATATCTGCATATACCATCGTTTTTTAGTATTTCATTTTTTGTAGATTTGATGAATTCAACATGTATTTTTATGAGATTTGGAAATCATCTGAAAATTTTTTGAGCTTTTTTTGTTTTATTTGTGTTCTTTATTCAGAGAAGATATTTTTGATGATGGTTTATGTTTTCAGATTTAAAGTTAATTAATTGCTGGTTGAAGAATTAATATATATATTTTTGGTATTTGTGTTCGCGTAGTATGATGTTAGCATGATACAGTTTATCTGTTAGCATCATTATATTTTTCCATTAGCATTGTGTTTTTGTTGTATATGTTAATATTCGTGCTAACGAATATAATCATATATGCTAAGTAAGATGCTTTTAAATATTCACGTTGTAATATTTTGAAGGTACCAACTCAAGGTCTCATAGTTTGGAAAAACGCCGACTATTGAAATACGGCTCGAGCTATGTTTTTTATTTTTAGATCATCTCAGGCAATCACGATCAATTTTTTTTGATCCATATCTGCATATACAATCGTTGTTTTAGTATTTCATTTTTTGTAGATTTGATGAATTCAACATGTATTTTTTATGAGATTTGGAAATCATCTGAAATTCTTTTTGAGCTTTTTGGTCGTGTCTGTGTTCTTTATTCAGAGAAGATGTTTTTGTTGATGGTTTATATTTTCAGATTTAAAGTTAATTAATTGCTAGTTGAAGAATTAGTATATATGTTTTTGGTATTTTTATTTGCGTAGTATGATGTTAGCATGACACAGTTTATCTGTTAGCATCATTATATTTTTCTGTTAGCATTGTGTTTTGTTGTATATATTAATATTCGTGCTAATGAATGTAATCATGTGTGCTAAGTAAGATACTTTTAAATGTTGATATTGTAATATTTTGATGACAGGTGCCAACTCAAGGTCTCATGGTTTGGAGACTAAAATAGATATACCAAGATGGGAAATCTTTTATGAAGCCATTGAAAGATTTATGAGACATCCATTTTTTTTCTTCAGATGAAAGAATCTACGCTTTAAATCGGCTAAATTACCTTGTATATTTAGTTTTTGTTATAGTCCTTTTTATTTTTGGTGTTTCTGGTACTTTTGTATCTTTAATGTAGCATGAGCTAATATTAATTTTCATTAGCATATTGTTTGAATTACGTTAGAAATCTATTATATGTTGTATTTGTTTGACAATATTATTCAATGCTAATATTATTTTCTTATAATACTAATGAAGTAATAACATATCGCTAACGAAGAACAATATATTGACAGAGAACAATATACATTAATGCATTACACCATTTTAACCAATGCTAATATCTTATTACTATAATGCTAACGAAATAATAGCATATTGCCAATGAAAGACAATATATTGATAACAAACAATACATTAATGCATTAAGATATTTTTTATATGAGAATGCAAACACATTGCTAGCTTAGCATTGTCATATGCTAATGAAAACATTACAATAATGCTAATAGAATCGTGTGTCTTTCATATTATATATGATGATAATATAAATAAATATTAATAATAGAAAATATTAAAAGATTTGTTAGTATAAATGAATGTTAATATTATTGTTAGTATTGTCAGATGCTACTGTTAGCACATGATAATGCTAACAGTAAAATTATGTAACGCTTATGACAATATTGTTATAATATTAGCATTGTTAAATGATATTGTTAGCATTGTTATATGCTAACGAAAACATTATATATTGTTATAAGGGTTTATTACATCAATTTTAGGATTCAATAATTTAATTTAATTTTATTGCGTGCATTTCATCATTTACTTATATTAGCACTGTTGTATGCTAGTGGAAGGATTACGTAATGTTGAATGAATATATTATCCAATGCTAGTGAAACAATAATGTAGTGGATTGAAGCTAAATAATGCAACTTACAACTTTCAATAAAACAATCATAGGTTTGTCCACGATAAATATTTTTTTGAAATATATTTTTTTTTTGTAAAAAAGTAGGCTTGAGTAGCTTTCTAACCATATTAAACTCGTCATTTAATTATTTCACAAGTGATGATAATATAAATGAATGTTAATAATATTGAATACTAAAATATTTACTAACATAAATGAATGTTAATGATATTGTTAGTATTGTTATATGCTACCGTTAGCATATGATAATGCTAACAATGGAATTATATAATACATATGACAATAGCCTTATAACGTTAGGATTATTAAATCATATTGTTAGCATTATGTAATACATTCCTTCAACATTATTGTATTTAATCCTTTACTTCTATTAGCAATATCGTATGCAAATTGAAGCATTATGTAATACTCAAGGAATGTATTACATAATGCTAATGAAACAATAATGTAGTGGATTGAAGCCAAATAATGCAAATAACAATCTTCACTCAAAAAACCATAATTTTATCCACGATTAATATTTTTTTGAAAATGTTTTTTTGTTGAAAAGTAGGCTTGACTAGCTTTCTAACCATATAAAACCCGTCACTTAATTACTTCATAATAAAATCAAGTTTGCAATTGAGTTACGTGTTGCGCATGCAGTGATACTGCTTTGTTAGCATATGTTTATATCTTCGTCAGCATATGCTTATGTCTTTGTTAGCATGAGTCCTGGACGTCCGTTTTTTTATAAAAAAATTGACATTGACACGAAAATTATCAAAATGCCACCACATTTTTTTAAGTTCTTTTTATTTACAATAATGTCACCGCCCCTTTGACCAAATATGGATCATTGAATTTTGAAGGATGTGTGGTGTGAGATTGATTTACAGTTTACACACTAGGGATGGTTTACACCAGAATCATCCCCTACATATACATATATCACATCTATTGACAGAATGAATTATTAAATTTTAATAAAAGGGGAAAAATAACTAACTAATTTCATGCCAAAAAATCCGAAAAAAAGGGATCTATTTCATGAATTGCAAAAAAAACTGCGGAAAAGAGTTAGATATTGTACAAATTTCACTCACCGGATAACTATAGGAAAAGGATTCATATCTACCGTGCCACAAATATCGTAACATCTCTCTCTCTCTTCATATAGATATATATACATAATGTGTGTGTATAATGTTTGCAGGCCTAAAATTTTACGTGAGCAGCTGAGGGGCAGAGAGTTCAACATTAATCCCATGCCATGCAAATCACAAATATCACCCCAGATCCCTCCACCGTGACTCCACCGCCACTTCCACCTTCTGGCGGCGGCGATGAATCCAAACCGAGTGATGAGGAAAACTTGAAGAGGCTTCCTGTAGGTTTCTGATTCCGACCAACTAAAAAAGAGCTTATATTTGAATATTTGATGAAGAAGATCAACAATGAGGTGCTGCCCCACAGCATGATCCATACCGTTAAATTATATGCTTTTACTCCTGATCAACTAGCTGGTAATTTTTTTATTTTATTTAAATTATGTCTCCCTAATTTCAATGATTAATGTTCTTTTAGGATTTTAATTTTCTCGACTCCTGAATATAATACCTTTTTTTTGTTCAAAATGTTGAATAATTCGAGTACTTTCATAAATTTATTATCAAGAAAGGTAGAATCTTGTGTAGCATATTAATTCATATCTCTGATTTATTCAAGATACTCTATAAATTTGTGTGTTTCTAGGGAATCATGTGTATGTGTGGGGTTAAGGGTTTATAAATATTTTCACACGTGAAGGCAAGACTTTCATAGACCCCTATCATGAATAGGGTGATCATAAAATCTATAATTGCTTGATTCTTTTTCTACAATTCATATGTTTCTTTTTCTTACTTAAATGTCAAATTTGTAGGAAATAATCACAATTTCTAATGAATTTATAGCTAAAAATGGACTAACTGCAAAATGTTAATGAAATGAATCTGACTTATTTGTTGAATGAATGATATTTTTTTTACTAGCAGGAGTTAGCTATATATATGTATTGTTACTTAGAAAA
This sequence comes from Perilla frutescens, assembly GCA_026008535.1. Classification (NCBI taxonomy): domain Eukaryota; kingdom Viridiplantae; phylum Streptophyta; class Magnoliopsida; order Lamiales; family Lamiaceae; genus Perilla; species Perilla frutescens. Next base: position 42,249,160 of record BRKX01000012.1, read on the forward strand.
GTATGAATTTTCTTTTCTTGTGTTTAATTTGTTGCAAAAATGTTCAAATCAAGTGGAGAGAAAGAGTGGTATTTCTTCACACCGAGAGACAAAAAGTATAAAAATGGTCGTAGGCCGAACAGGGCTGCAGGGGGTGGCCATTGGAAGGCAACTGGAGCAGAAAAGCACATTACACATAATGGGGAAATAATTGGCTTGTGTCAAATGTTGACCTACAACAAGAGTCTTGAAAAAAATAGTAAGACTGATTGGTTGATGCATGAATACAAAGTGAGGAATTCTCATACAACACAAGTTAACACCATGAGGGTATGTATTATCTTTTATGGTAATAAATTTATTGAATTAATGGTCTATTGTAATCTCTTTATTTGTTTGTCTTGTTCATTGATCAAATGCAAAGTGAGTTGGAGTTTTTGAACCTTGGTGCTATGCTTTTAGTATTTAATCATTTCGTAGTATTCAATGTGAAGCTTGGTGCTATGCTTTTAGTATTCAATCACTTCGTAGTATTCAATCACTTTGTGTTATGCTTTTAATATTCAATCAAGAATTTGGTTTTAATGTATGTGTATCATTGATTATCAAATGTTAAACCCTTGTGCATGCAGTTACATGATTGGGTTCTGTGTAAGGTGTACAAGAAAACCAGTTCGTCAAGTACTACAGATGATTGGTAAATAAAAACGTGACACAAAAGAAAATCAGGAGTAGAAGAAAAGAAAAGCACAATAAAGAAGTAAAAGATGGAGAAGTAAACAACAATAATGAGGTCATACCATTATTTATGGAAAGCTAAAATGCAATTTCTTGTCCAAGGTCCTCATCAGTTGATGTTGCTCCGTTACCTTTCCCTTATAATATGTTAAGGCTTGGCCTTTCATTTGGTAAGTAGGCAGTTTCTCCCTTTTTTGTAGATGTTCTGAAATAACATTCATTTCATGTTCATTTTTCAGAACCATCTTCTGATCCAACTCAAAATAGAGTTGGAAGTTTAAGCAACACGATAAACATATATGATGAATTAAAACATGGGGAAGGAACCAACATGGTTGCCAAGAAAATACATATTGCAAGCTCTCATTCAATTCCAACAAGGTATTAGACTTTTTCCTAGTAGATGTTGCACAATTAGTTGTTGAATGTTTATGGGTGAATTGATTCTATTTTTCATTTTATAGTAATTGTTTTTCATCTTTTGGTGTTGGTCAATTCTCTCTTTCTCCTCATTATCAACAAGTACCTAGCTTTGCATCTGTTGGTAAGTGATTTAAATTCATATTTTTGCATTTAATTTCCTTTTATTCGTTCTAAACCAACCAATTTTGTCTATGTTTTTCTCTCTCAGAATCAATTAATGGGACAACAACTCATTCGAGTCACTTTCAGGTAGATCTGTTTATGCTGATATTATTAAATTATGTTGCATGTTTTCTGCTAAAACATATAAGGACTAGCTAGATTGTATCATAATAAGAATTCTGAAAGATTAATTAAATCATCTATTCTCTATCTCGGTTCTAATAAGACGGTCACATGATTTAACTATATGAAAATGAGTTTGTTAGAAAGATTTTGTGCAATACATGGCTTAACTATGTTGTTTTCTGTTAATTTTTTTTCAATTGCAGGTATCTGAAGAAGCTCCAAATTGGACATAAGACAATGATCTCTACATAAATGTAAGTGATTTAGTCATATCTTCTCTCTCTCTCTCTCTCTCTCTCTCTCTCTCTCTCTCTCTCTCTCTCTCTCTCTCCTATCAACTAACTCTCTCTCTTATATTGTGATGTTTATGTGAAGATCAGTTGTGTATCATAGTTAATTTACAGCTTATTTTTTTATTTTTTTTTGTATAGATTGATGATATTTTCCGGTGACTCGAGTGGAAGTGATGATCTCTCCATTGGTTTCTATAAAAGAAAAAAAATCACGTTAGATTGAGATCTTAATTCTGACTAATTGTTGTAATTTTGGGTGAATCATGGATTCTTGTTGGTTGTTGTGGATTTTTAAGGTGGATATATAACCTTTCCCAAACTTTCCAAATATGTTGTGATGATGCCTATTTTTTTGATCTTATGAATTCTTTGATTACCTTGATTTTTTTTTTGTTTTAATTATATATATATATATATATAGGGAATGGATCAAATGTAAACCATTCCCTAGTGTGTAAACTATAAACCAATCTCTTACCATCCATCTAAAAAAATGCACGGCCAGGATTTAGAGCAAAACACGGTGGCAGTTTCATAATTTTCGCAAGTTTTTTCAGGCTGTGGGGGTATTTTCGTCATATATTTAAAAAAAAGCTGATGTTATACTGACTCAGCATCTCAAAAAATTCTTAAAAACTTCAAATGATCATAACTCGTTCGTCTTTTATCGGATTAATGCAAATAATATATCAAATTAAAGGTCTTTTAATCATTTTTCATTTAAGATCAGTGAAGCATATGTTCATTTAAAAAAACATGAACGGAAAAATACAAAAGTTTCATTTTTCACGCGTATTCAAGCTTAGAATACTTCATTAGTATACGATAAATATTTCGTTAGCATATGACAAATGTTTTATTAGCATCAATTATATTGCTGTAAAGGTTTATGAAATCACAATTAGGTATGCTTCTTTAGCATATGACACATATTTCGTTAGCATCAATTATATTGCTGTAATGATTTATTTCATCTCAATTAGGATATGTTACGTTAGTATCAATTATATTGCTATAAGAATTTATTTCATCCCAATTAGAATGTGCTTTGTTAGCATATGGTAAACGCTTCATTAGTATCAGTTATATATTGATATCGAAAAATACATTAATCATTAAGATTTTTTTTATATGAGAATGATAATGCATTGCTAATGTTAACATTACCATATGCTAATGAAAATATTATAATAATGCTAATGTAGTGTAGTCATATATACTAATTAACAAAACCACATGTGTTTAATATTACATGTGTATAATCATTATATAACTTCTATCCCAATTAGACATGATTCGTTAACATATGCTAAATATTTCATTAGCATCGATTATATTGCTGTAAATGTTTACTACATCTCAATTAAGATATGCTTCATTGGCATCAATTATATTGCTATAAATGTTTATTTAGTCCCAATTAGGATGTGTTTCATTAGTATCAATTATATTGACAATGAACAATACATTAATATATATGTTAATATCTGTGCTAACGAATATTTTCATGTATGCTAAGTTAGATACTTTTAAATGTTGATATTGTGATATTGTGATGACAGGTAGCAACTTAAGTTTTAATGATTTGGAGACTAAAATAGATATACCAAGCTGTGAGTCTATTATGACGCCATTGAAAGATTTATGAGGCATCTGCACATTTTCTTCAGCTGAAAGAATATAGTCTTTAAATCGACTAATTGGCCTATATTTTTAGTTTTTTGTTATGGTATTTCTTTTTGTTCTTGGTGTTTCTTGTATTTTGTACCTTTAATATAGTGTGAACTAATATTAATTTCTTTAGCATATTATTTGAATTACGTTAGAAATATATTCTATATTGTATTCGTCACAATTATTCAATGCTAACAGTGTTTATTATAATGCTAATGAAATAATAACATATTGCTAACGAAGAACTGTATATTAACTGAGAACAATATACGTTAATGTTTTAAGATGTTTTCAAATTGACTATCTAATGCTAATATCTTATTAATATAATGCTAATGAAATAATAGCATATTGCTAACGAGAGACAATATATTGACAACACATTAAACAATATGTTAATGTGTTAAGATAATTTTTGTATGAAAATGCAAATTCATTGTTAAGGTTAGCATTGTCATATGTTAATGAAAACATTGTAATAATGCTAACAAAATCATGGGTCTTTCATATTACATGTGATGATAATATAAATGAATATTAATATTAATAGTGAATACAAAAATATTTGCTAACATAAATGAATGTTAATGTTATTGCTAGCATTGCCATATGCTATAGTTACCATATAATAATGCTAACAATATAATTATGCAACACATATGACTATAGCATTGGAATATGCTAAAGGAAGCATTATGCAATGCTAAATGAATGTATTATATAATGCTAACAAAATAATATTCATGTATTGGATTGAAGCCAAATAATACAATTAATAATCTTCAATCAAATAACCTTACCTTTATCCATGATTAATATTTTTTTGAAATTATTTTTTTTATTGAGAAGTAGGTGATGAAGACTCAAATTCGTGCTTTTTCTTTTATCTTTTTACACCCTTTTTAAGTGTTTAGTATAGAGTCTAGTCTAGTTTTGGGGGTAAAGCTGATTGCAGGAGGCTGAGGGCACAAAACCACCACAATAGGCACAGACAGGTGCTATTTATGCTGAGGGCACAAAGGACTGATTTGCCTGCCGAGGACCCAGTCAAAGTTGTTGCGAGAATTGCGCAACAGAATCGCGGGCCAGCTCCTATATGCACGTGAAGGTGATGTGGCGGTCAGTTCCGAGTCTTGGGGAGGTCTAAACACGTTGGAAAGAAAGTGGGGACATCAGAAAACTGCTGGAGACGCTAGGGTTTGTTGCTACCACTCCTAAAATCAAGGAAGAACATGGAGCATGAAGATGAGGAAGTGGAGGAGTGAAAGAACCCCTGCGTGGGTGAAATCTGGGCTGCTTGAGCCTTAATTCATTTTGCTATAAATAATTTTATCCGTTTTCATATTTGAACAGAGGCGTACACACACACATTCTGCACCTCGAAGATACAATTTACTGTTTTCATACTTAGTTTATTTCCTGGATATTCTGTCTGCCTGAAGCTGGCGGTTTGCCCGCATAAATGTAGTTCAGTTGTTTTGTTGGCAAAACTGGGGTTGGGCCTAGGAGTTAATCGAATTATTTCCTTTCCAAGTAAGATGTCTTTTATCATTTCTTTTGCTTCCGTTTCTATGTTTAGTGGCTAAATATCCACTGTTCAAGTCAAAGTAATGGTCTAAGGGTAGAATATGTGCATGAGGTAATCAGACTTTAACGCCTTAAGGGTTCACAATCTTAGTTTGTTTTTCACTTAGACATAGGTAAAGGGTGGTTGGAGATGAAAGCGCACATTTCTGATTAACTGGTACTAGTGTTAGTTACGTGGGAGTGTATAGGTGACCCATGCCTCGATACCCGCATAGTAACAAGTCCGGGGGTGACACCCTTGGTAGTTGAGATTGAGTAGTATATGCAGGCACAAGACCGTGTCAAACCTACTAGAATCGGGTCGCTTTTGCCCTCAAAGCTGCTATACTTGCAAAACCTTCGTGTGATTCTCTCCTTAGGTTTCTGTATAGTTAGGTCCCTAGGTGCCGATCGTATCATCTAGATGATATAATGTAAGAAGTGATTGGGGAGTGGCCGATCGTATCCATTTCCTATAATCGGTTAACCCTCAAAGTGACAATTACCCATATTTGGCCATAGGGATTCGATTTTTGATCTTTTCTGCTAGTGTGGGCACAACGGGTAGTAGTGGTAATTACATGTGTTTTGCCCGGGATTGCGCATACCTATCGAATGACTTGATGCTTTGACTTGAATACTTTTATTACTGATATTTTCTCTTGTGATTTCCTTTTCAGCATTTAGTTAGTTTAAGTTTATTAGCAAGGTTTTTAGAGTGACACTGAAGACCCAAACCAAAACTAAGAAAAGACAGAAGATTATAAACACTCCTCGTGGGATCGACATCCATCTTCACCAGCTATACTAGCCGTTGAGGGCAGATTAAGCATTTGTGACTATTTGCCCGCAAGTGTATTTTTGCACACTAAAATGACGGTGTGCCAAAAATTGGCGCCGATGCCGGGGAGTGTAAGCGCACTTTTCTATCTATTTACTATTTTACCTTAGTATATGTTTTGTTCTAACCGCGCAGGAGATTTACTCTACGATCCGGAGATAGAGAGGTCAGCGAGGGCAGGAAGGGCACAAGCTAGGGCATTTTTGAAAAGACCGCAGGAGGATAATCAAACTGAAGGATCCAGTGGCGATTTGACATCAGGCGGAGAAAGTCAGGTAAGAAACGAACAAGCTGAGACAAGCAACGTCAATCCACTCTATTCCGAAGAAGAGATGGAGGACGATCAGATATCAAACCACGAGGAAGAAGAACAACAAAGACCACCACCGCACACCCTTACTTTGAGGCAGTTGAGTTTCCCTCAAACCATGAATATGCGTCCCACGAGCATCGTTTTGCCCACAACTACTGGTAACTGGGAGCTGAGGGCAAACTTCATCTCGATTTTGCCCAAATTCCATGACCATCCAGGGGAGGATCCACAATGACATCTACAAGATTTTGAGATGGCATGTGAGACGCAACGCACACGAGCTAATGGGACAGGCGAATACATTCACCTGGTTTCTTTTCCTTTCACCTTGCAGGACGGAGCTCGAGAATGGCTATACACTATTCCTGCCAGGAGTGTAACCAACTGGAGTCAACTCCAGCAAAAATTTCTGGAGAAGTACTTCCCCACATCAAGAGTGCAGAGCATGAGAAAGAAGATCTCAACCGCAAAGGCTGGTCCCCACGAGAGCTTTTACGACTACTAGGAGCGTTTCAAGCAATTGCTCTCGAAATGCCCACATCACCAGATTCCAGATCATGACCTGGTGAACTATTTTATCTCGGGGTTGAGAAGCGAGGACCGAGCCCTACTGAATGCAGCATGCGGAGGATCTATCCTGAACAAGAGGGCAGCTGAAGCTCTAATACTCATTGGAGAAATGGCCGAGGAGAACAGAGATGATTCATATGAAAGAACAAGTGTTGCCGCTGCGGACAAAACTATCTTGGTGCCCGAAACTGATGACCGAATCGAACAACTCTGCAACAAGATGGAGAAGATGATCACCATGTTTTCCGCTAATACCTTGCGAATTTGTGGGGTATGTGAATTGATGGGGCACCACTCTGACCAGTGTCCACAATTGAAGGAGAAGGAAGAAACGGTTAACGCTATGGATGAAGGGCACAGAAGGAGGCACAATCATTTTGCCCCTAACTACAGTCAGAGGTAGACAACACCATACTATCCTGCGCCCGCAGCAGGACCATCTTTATCAGACATAGTTCACAAGATTGTAAATGAAACGGTGGAGGTACAAAAGAAATCAGAAGCTTTCGAGCAGGAGACAAGGAATGGATTGAACTATTTGGGAGGACAAATATCCCAAATTAGTGATGCAATCGCAAGGATGGAGAAAGCTAAAGGAATTCTGCCCTCACAGATAGAACCACAAAAAAAGGCCGGGGTAAATGCAATAACACTGAAGAGTGGAAGGCAACTGCCTGCACCATATCCAGAGACTGCAGAGGATGAGCCCACAAAGGAGGAAGCAGAGTTGCGGGCAAATGACGAACCAAAAGTAATTGTGCCCAAACCCATCCTGAAGAGTAATATTCCAAAAGAGATCGAGGTGCCTTTACCATTCCCAGGACGGATGAAGCGGAACAAAAAAGAAGCAGAGGATAGGGATCTAATGCACATCTTCAAGAAAGTGGAAATCAATGTTCCCTTGCTGGACGCAATCAGACAGGTGCCCCGATATGCCCGTTTCCTGAAGGACTTATGTATAAAGAAAGTGAGATTCACAAAGGAGGCACAAGTGGTTGTGAATAAAAATGTGTCAGCATTATTGCAGAAGAAGCTGCCTGAAAAGTGTGGAGACCCAGGGATGTTCTTTATTCCCTATGAAATTGGAGGACTTCGAGTTAAAAGAGCTATGCTGGACTTAGGGGCATCAATCAATGTTATGCCCCTAAGCATTTTTGAAGAGCTAACCTTAGGACCGCTCAAGGATACAAGAACCATTATTCAATTGGCTGACCGTTCCAATGTTTACCCCGAGGGAGTGCTTGAAGACGTCCTAATCAAAGTGGAGAGTCTAATTTTCCCAGCAGACTTCTATGTGCTGGATATGGGCAAAACCAATCCAAAGGCCGCCTGTATACTTTTGGGCAGACCATTCATGAAGACGACACATACGAAAATTGATGTCGATAAGGGCACATTGACGTGCGAGTTCGATGGAGACAGAGTTACCTTCAACATCATGGAGGCAATGAAGTACCCCAATGACACTGATGGTGTATATGTAATCGACATTTTTGAGCCTATGATCCAAGAAAAAATGCCAAGGATGCTGGCAAAGGATCCACTTGAGTGGGTACTTCAAAACAGTAAGATCGATTGGGATGCTGAAGAGGAACAAGATAAGCAGATCAAAGAGGCAATTCTGCAATTGTATCATATCGAAGCAGGTTTTTCAAAGGATAAACGTCTGCCTTTGCCCACAACAAGGCAGGGTGATAAATTGGTGCGGTCTATTATCAAGCCACCCAAATTGGAGTTGAAGGAGTTGCCCGATCACCTCAAATATGCTTATTTGGGTGAAGGAGAGAATTTGCCAGTTATAATCAGTTCATCGTTGACCATGAAGCAGGAAGTCAAGTTGATAGCACTATTGAAGGTTCACAAGGAAGCAATTGGATGGACCTTGGCCAACATCAGGGGCATAAGTTCTACCATTTGCATGGATCGGATCCAGTTGGAAGAAGGGGCAAAACCAGTGCAAGATCCCCAAAGGAAGCTGAATCCCTTGATGAAAGAAGCCATGTTAAAGGAGATTCTAAAGCTGCTCGATATGGGCATTATCTTCCCTGTGCCCGACAGTGAGTGGGTGAGTCCTATTCACGTTGTGCCCAAAAAGTCTGGAATCCAGGTTGTGGAGAATGAAAACAAAGAACTTATTTAGATGAGACTGCAGACCGGATGGAGAGTTTGCATTGACTACCGCAAATTGAATGCAGTCACAAAGAAGGATCATTTTCCTTTACCTTTCATCGATCAAATGTTGGAGAGGCCTGTGGGAAAATCGTACTTCTGTTTTTTGGATGAGTATTCTGGTTATATGCAAATCGTGGTGGCCCAAGACGATCAAGGCAAAACGACATTCACTTGGCCCTTTGGCACATTTGCCTACAGAAGGATGTCTTTTGGCCTTTGCAACGCTCCAGGCACATTCCAACGGTGCATGATGAGTATATTTTCTGATATGCTTGAGACTTGTATTGAGATCTTTATGGACGACTTCATGGTTTATGGAGATAGCTTTGATCAATGCCTTGATCATTTAAGTAAGGTACTTAGCCGCTGTGTGGAAAAAGACTTGGTGTTGAATTATGAGAAGTGTCACTTTATGGTGAGAGAAGGAATCATGCTGGGACATGTAGTATCCAAGCGAGGAATTGAGGTGGACAGGGCAAAAGTGGACATCATTGCCAAATTGCCCTATCCCATCAATGTTAAGCAGATTTGGGCATTTCTAGGCCAAACGGGTTTCTATCGTCGATTCATTAAGGACTTCGCAAAGATTGCTCAACCACTCACAACCTACTACAATTGGAGGTAAAATTTGACTTTGATGATGACTGCAAGAAAACTTTTCATACATTGCAGAATATGCTAGTGTCTTCCCCTATTATCCAACCTCCGGATTGGAGAATGCCATTTGAGGTGATGTGCGATGCCAGTGGATTTGCCGTGGGAGCAGTTTGGGCCAGAAAAGAGGTAAAGAGAGCTATGTTATCTATTATGCCTCCAAGACATTAAATGTCGCGCAACGCAACTATACCACCACGGAGAAAGAGTTGTTAGCAGTAGTGTTCGCCTTTGAGAAGTTCCGTTCCTATCTGCTGGGGGCACAAGTGATTGTTTACATGGATCACGCAGCCCTAAGGTACCTACTGTCTAAGAAGGAGTCAAAACCGAGACTCATAAGGTGGATATTGCTCCTACAAGAGTTCGATGTGCAGATCAAAGACAAGACTGGGGCAGAAAACCTGGTTACAGACCATCTCAGCCGTCTGATGGTTGAGAGCAAAGATGAAATCACTGAGAATTTTCTAGATGAACACTTGTATGAGGTTGCGGGCAAAACAGCAAAAGAGCCATGGTTTGCCGACATAGTGAACTACCTGGTCGCAAGGCAGTTTCCAGTTGGTTTGAGTGACTATCAAAGGAATAAGATGAAGCGTGAGTGCAGGTTCTATCTCTGGGAAGCACCAACTCTTTGGAAAATTAGAACTGATCAAGTCATAAGGAGGTGTGTCAGTGATGATGAGGTTCTAGACATCTTGAAATTCTGCCATAACAATGCATGTGGAGGACATTTTGGACCACGAAGAACAACAAGGAAGGTATTAGATGGAGGATTTTACTGGCCTACATTGTTCAGGGATGCTTATATATTTGTGAAGAAGTGCAAGAATTGCCAGATGACTGAGAATATTTCTATTCGAGAGGCCATGCCACAAACACCTATCATACCCGTGGAAATCTTCGACATATGGGGCATCGATTTTATGGGACCATTTTCCAAGTCAGGTAATAATCTCTATATTATCCTGGCTGTAGATTATGTGTCCAGGTGGGTGGAGGCAAAAGCCACTCCAACGAATGATGCAAATACAGTGGTGAAGTTCATGAAGGCAAATGTGTTCTGCCGCTTCGGAATACCCAAAGTCCTGATCAGTGACCAAGGGACTCATTTCTGCAACTCAATCATAAAGAAGATGATGGCAAAGTATAGGGTCACACACAAGGTTACTACTGCATATCACCCCTAGGCAAATGGACAAGCCGAAGTCTCAAACAGAGAGATCAAAAATATTCTGGAGAAGGTTGTTGGACCAAGGCGCAAAGACTGGAGCAATCACTTGGAAGATGCTCTGTGGGCATATCGCACAGCCTACAAGACACCTATTGGGATGTCTCCTTATAGGCTGGTTTTTGAAAAGTATTGCAATTTGCCCGTAGGAATGGAGCACAAAGCATTTTGGGCAATCAAGAAGTTGAATTTCAATAATGAATGTGCTGGAATTGAGAGGAAACTGCAGATCCAAGAATTGGAAGAGTTGAGGTCCGAGGCCTATGATAATGCTGTGATGTATAAGGAAAGGACCAAGAGATACCACGATGCACTCGCAAGGGGCAAACAGTTGCTCTGTGGGCAAAAGGTGCTCATGTTTAACTCAAAGCTCAAATTGCATGCGGGCAAATTGAAGTCAAAATGGATGGGCCCCTATCTGGTACAACATCAACACCCAAGTGGAGCAATCGATCTGGTGAATCCAAAAGATGGATGCGAATTTCGAGTCAATGGCCAGAGGGTGAAGCCATATTTCAAGTAAGAGAAGGAAACTTGGGCAGAAACCCAAGTTTTGAGCAACCCTGAGTACTACTGAAGGCGCAACACGGTCGAGCCAAAGACCTTAAACAAAGGCGCTGGACGGGAGGCAACCCGGTTTGTTTACTTATTTTAATTTCAATTATGTTTGTATTTTGTTTGTGAATTAACGCTGCAGGAAGGCAAAGACTGGAACACATCGCTATGGGCAAAGTCACATGCAGGGCACAGCAAGGTTTAAGTGTGTGGGTGGGAACTGTAGCTGATTTGACTGATTGGACATGGCCAATAGCTGCAGAGACGGTTGGTTTCCCCATGCAGTTTCGATAGTGGTTGAAAATTGAAGCCGAAAAAAAATGGGAGTGAGGGAGAAATGATATATTCAGATAATTATTTCAAATTATAAACATATCTCCTTCCTCAATTCAAAATTCCCCAAATCTCTCAAAATTAGGCACAACCGTTCCCTAAATTCTCGGCCACGATCACTCTGCACAAACCCACCACACTCACAACACCCCACGTCCCTAGGAGCATTTCAAATACCCCTCCCTCCACCTTCGATTTCTCACAAATCGAGCAAGGCAAACCCTACTTCCCAAATTCCTCAAAGAAAAAAATGGTGAAGGCAAAGAAAACTGGAGAAACTGCCAAGCGAGGCACACGCCGCAGTGCCCGCAACGCCGGTGAATCATCGCAAGAGACGACGCAGACCACCCATGCGACCCAGCCAGAGGAGCCGAAACAAAGCTCCGAACCCGTTCTCAACCCCTCACCAATCCAAACCATTCTACCACAACACCCACCACTCCCGCCGCCGCAAGTAGAGAAAAAAAAATGAGCACCGCCGAAGGCTAAGGGCGGTGCATCGAAAAAGAAGAAAGTGGAAACTGATAAGGGCAAACCTCAGAGCCCACCACCAGCTGGGCAAAACCCTGACCCAACGCCTACACCTGAGAAGCCACCAATCCCTAAGAAGCCGCCGACACCCCAACCCAGTGAAGAAACAGGCGATTCTGAGCCTGAGAAAGAACCAGAGAAGGAAGATGAGGCGGAGGAAGAAAAACAAAATGGCAGCGGCGATGAAGAAGAAGACGGCGATGAGGAAGAAGGAGATGAGGAGTCTGAAGGTGAGAGCATGGAAGAAGATGACAAAGAGGAGGAGAAACTAGAGCAAGATAATCAAGAGGAGAAGGAGAAAGAACCAGAATCGGAAAAAGAGAAAGAGGAATCGATGGAGGACGACAAAGTTGCCTCAGAAGGATCTACATCTGAGAATGCCCACAGCCAGTCTGAGCAACCGAAACAGGCACAACCCGATCTACCCGCAGAGAAGAAAAAGTCGAAGAAGACAAAACCACAGGAGGTCCCGAAGGAGGCACAGAGGGAACCAAGTCAAAGCAAGGGTCCCGATGTGCCCGAAAAGTCTAAGAGCAAGTCAAAGGGAACCAAGTCCACCAGCAAAGAGTCAAAGAAGCCAGTCAACAAGAAGTCGAAGAAACAAGAGAAGCTACCCATCAAGAGGAGGCTAGATGTGGAGCAGTCCAACAATGAAGAAGAAGAGAAGTCGGTGCACAGTGAGGAAGTGGAACCGGAAGTCCAAATCATCCCAGCTCCTGTTCAATCCTATGTGCCCACAAAGGTGAAAAATGGCACAAAAAGCAGGGTGCCACTCAGAACCCTTCCCCGCCGCTCGGCAAAGGAGGAGAAGGAGGATCTAAGCAGCTCAAGACAAGGGATTGTCGAGAGATTGAACAAAAAGAAGCATCTGCCCTTGTACGTTCTTCATGACAGCACGCTGAATACACTTGGAGTCATGGACCAAGTGTATGAATACTTTGCCAACATCGGTTGGGAGCAAGTACTTGGCTGGAGGAACACGGTACGCCTTTCTTTAACCATTGAATTCCTTTCCTCGTATGAGTTCAAACCAGTGCAGGGATTTGGTCTGGAGACACCCGAAGTTGTGAACTTCTATATAGCTGGAGAGAGCTATAACATGTCAATCTCAGGATTGAATCTGCTGTTGGATTTCATCCACCTAAAAGATGTCCATTCGAAGTGGTACAAGGAAGTAGCAACCAGCGTTGGCGATGACTGGAGTCGAAACATTCAGCAACGGTGGGAGGAAATTGGAGGCAGAGGCTTCTATCTTTCGGGCTCAAGCAAGGACAAGCACATCTCTGACCACGCCCTCCAGATTTGCCATAGATGAATGGCATTCAACCTTTATGGGCGCAAGGATGGCACAGGCCAAGTCACGCAGCAGGAGGTATTCCTATTATGGAACATGGTGCACAAGCGGAAGGTCAACCTCGGTTACATTCTGGCGATCCAATTGCAGGCGCAGACCAGCAACACCAGAGCAACTGTTGTAGAGTTGGGCATGTTCGTGGCGAGAGTGTTTGGAGGCTTGAAAGGTGGCGACCTCGACGACGTCTTTGAAGGGTACCCAGAGCTTGATGAAGGGACAGAGTATCTCGATGCCCAGAGGCTGGAGCGGATGCAGCTAGTTGGGTTCACTGAAGAAAACACCCCATACTTCCTCCCTTTTGACGAACCAACATACTTTGATAAGAGAAAGGCCCCCAAAGCATAAGAAGGATCGCCCAGGGCATAAGAAGGACCGAGCAGGGCACAGAGCAGTGCAGATTCAAAGAAGCTTGAAAGAGTTGAGAAAGCCCTGCAGAACATTTGTGTTCATCTCGGGTTAGACTACCCCTCCTCTCCTTAAGTCATGTTTTATCCCCAGTAGTTTAGGATTTGTTTGTTTTTATTTTTATTTGTGTGTTTAGTGTCTATTTTGTTTTTGTATATTTGCGTCTGTATATATAGAGTCTGTTTTGGGCATATCTAACCCACATTACTGCTTGTGCCCGCAAGGGTACTTTGTATAGCAAGTGTGTGGGAGGGATATGCCTATGTCGTTGTGTTTGTATGTTTTTATTTTGTGTGTGCATGTTGAGTCTACATCATATGAGTCATAGATTGACATTGGGCATATATGGACATAAATTTATTATTAGGCAGATGGAATTAATCAATCGCATGTGAAAGCAATATATAACTACCCAGTGAGCTTTGAGCCCAAAGTAACATTTGCGACTTCTTTCTGAGTGTTTAAATTCCACCACCTCATTTGATGCTTACTTGCTTGTGCCCTGTCAAAATTGATTTCATGCATGCTTAGATGATTAAGGCATTTTCCTTCGTCGTTATTTAGCCATATTATTCACTGATAAATGCTTCCCATTGCTGCCATTATTTGAGCCTGCTTATTTGTTCATGACCTACATTCTGAAAATCTCTCTTTAAAGAGTATCTTGTGACTGGAAATGAAACCTTTATGCTCGTATTGGTAGCATGTTTAAGCCAAATAGTGACAAGATGCCAGAAATGGGCACAAAGAAAGAAAATAAATAAAAAAAAATAAAAAAATAAAAGGTGTTTGAATTTTTATTCTCTCCAGGTTGTTATATGGGCACAAAGCTGCCAGTGCTGATTTTGCCCAAATACTATTAAAGGTAGCCAGTTCCTAAATATTTCCAACCTTAATCCGCATGCCCCATTACAACCCTTACAAGACCTTTTGATATGCATGCATGTGAATATTGTAAATTGTTTATACAGGGTGTTTGCAAGTTTGCTGATGATAATTTGGTGGAATTGTTGAGAGTAAACACTTAACCTAAACACTCGGGAAAAAAGTGAGCTGAGTGGACACTAAAATAGTAGCCTGAGTTTGATTGATCCGATTTGCCTGCATCATTATGTTCAAACTGTTATGCCCTTTATCAACTTATGATTCATATGCTGTTTTGTCATGTTTTGAGTCATTTGAGTCTTCTGTTTTTTTGTTGTTGTTCTGAGTTAAAGTTGCATTCATACTTGAGGACAAGTATAGTCCAAGTGTGTGGGTGTGATGAAGACTCAAATTCGTGCTTTTTCCTTTATCTTTTTACACCCTTTTTAAGTGTTTAGTATAGAGTCTAGTCTAGTTTTGGGGGTAAAGCTGATTGCAGGAGGCTGAGGGCACAAAACCACCACAATAGGCACAGACAGGTGCTATTTATGCTGAGGGCACAAAGGACTGATTTGCCTGCCGAGGACCCAGTCAAAGTTGTTGCGAGAATTGCGCAACAGAATCGTGGGCCAGCTCCTATATGCACGTGGAGGTGATGTGGCGGTCAGTTTCGAGTCTTGGAGAGGTCTAAACACGTTGGGAAGGAAGTGGGGACATCAGAAAACCGCTGGAGACGCTAGGGTTTGTTGCTATCACTCCTAAAATCAAGGAAGAACATGGAGCATGAAGATGAGGAACTGGAGGAGTGCAAGAACCCCTGCGTGGGTGAAATCTGGGCTGCTTGAAGCCTTAATTCATTTTGCTATAAGTACTTTTATCCATTTTTATATCAGAACAGAGGCGTACACACACACATTCCGCACCTCGAAGATACAATTTACTGTTTTCATACTTAGTTTATTTCCTGGATATTCTGTCTGCCTGAAGCTGGCGGTTTGCCCGCATAAAGGTAGTTCAGTTGTTGTGTTGGCAAAACTGGGGTTGGGCCCAGGAGTTAATCGAATTATTTCCTTTCCAAGTAAGATGTCTTTTATCATTTCTTTTGCTTCCGTTTCTATGTTTAGTGGCTAAGTATCCACTGTTCAAGTCAAAGTAATGGTCTAAGGGTAGAATATGTGCATGAGGTAATCGGACTTTAATGCCTTAAGGGTTCACAATCTTAACTTGTTTTTCACTTAGACATAGGTAAATGGTGGTTGGAGATGAAAGCGCGCATTTCTGATTAACTGGTACTAGTGTTAGTTACGTGGGAGTGTATAGGTGACCCATGCCTCAATACCCGCACAGTAACAAGTCTGGGGGTGACAGCCTTGGTAGTTGAGATTGAGTAGTATATGCAGGCACAAGACCGTGTCAAACCTACTAGAATCGGGTCGCTTTTGCCCTCAAAGCTGCTATACTTGCAAAACCTTTGTGTGATTCTCTCCTTAGGTTCCTGTATAGTTAGGTCCCTAGGTGCCGATCGTATCATCTAGACGATATAATGTAAGAAGTGATTGGGGAGTGGCCGATCGTATCCATTTCCTATAACCGGTTAACCCTCAAAGTGACAATTACCCATATTTGGCCATAGGGATTCGATTTTTGATCTTTCTGCTAGTGTGGGCACAACGGGTAGTAGCGGTAATTATATGTGTTTTGCCTAGGATTGCGCATACCTATCGAATGACTTGATGCTTTGACTTGAATACTTTTATTACTGATATTTTCTCTTGTGATTTCCTTTTCAGCATTTAGTTAGTTTAAGTTTATTAGCAAGGTTTTTAGAGTGACACTGAAGACCCAAACCAAAACTAAGAAAAGACAGAAGGTTATAAACACTCCTCGTGGGATCGACATCCGTCTTCACCAGCTATACTAGCCGTTGAGGGCAGATTAAGCATTTGTTGACTATTTGCCCGCAAGTGTATTTTTGCACACTAAAACGACGGTGTGCCAGTAGGCTTGACTAGCTTTCCAACAATATTAAACCCGCCATTTAATTATTTCATAACAAAATCAGTTTTACATTTAAAATTACGTGTTGTGCATGAAATGATATTGCTTCGTTAGCAAATGATTATGTGTTCGTTAGCATATGATTGTGTCTCCATTAGCCCGAGTTCTGGAAGTTCGCATTTTTTTTTTATTATTTTGACCTTAACGTGAAAATTACCAAAATGCCGCCGCGTGTTTTGAAGTTCCTCTTACTTACAATATTACCACCGCCCCTTTGACTAAATCTAGACCATTGAATTTTGAAGAATGTGTGGTGGGAGATTGGTTTACAGTTTACACACTAGGGGTGGTTTACACCAGAACCACCCCCTATATATATATATATATATATATATATATATAAATAAGTCAAGTTCCATCGTTGAGTGACAAATGGGAAATTTAATGAAATATTCAATGAATTTCTTATATATATATATATATATATATATACACACACACTACCTCTGTTTTGTTTTGATTGTTGTTTTAGTTTTTTATCTAGAATTGACAATTAATTTCATGGACTAATATACACGCCCCTCATATATATATATATATATATAAAACATAAAATCTCATTCACTTATATTTTCCTAAAATAAAGTTTGGGAAATGGTTGAAGTTGGGAGAGAGAGTGTGAAAATATATAAAACAACAAATATTTTGACACAAAATAAAAAATTTAAAACAACAATCATAATGAAACGAAGGGAGTATATATATGTCCCATAATGTAGTCTCCCTCTAATTTTTACGCTGATTAAGAAATTTTATTTAATGTACTAGGAAACATAAAATTTTCCTTCTATACGTTTATAATGATTCAAAATAAAAAGATTATTAATTTCAAAGAATATCAAATAAGGAAAATGAAAATTTAATGCAGATCAAATAAATAAAGTGGAATCAGCAAAAAAATAATAATTAGAGATTACAATTATGAGATCAAGGGAGTTCAAACTTTTAGTCCAAATATAATCACGTACTCATAATAACCAATTAGTTAACGGCAAAATTTTATTTTCTGAATGATCTTAATATTATTATATTAAAGGTTGATTAACATATATAGAGCTGAGTCTAGCTATATTTTCTTTAAGGTTTGATTTGATAATGCATATGTAGGGTTTTTGTCGGAGCTATATATCTTTCTTCTATGGTAATAATCATAAGGATTTATGGACCATGTAGATATTTGTCAAACAATTCGTTTCAATTATTTATTTTACAAATAATTCATTTAATAAATAAATTAATAGCTTTGGAGAAAAACAAATCCCCAATTTTATTTATTTTTTGTCGAAGGTAACCCGCAGCCGCTATCGAGGTGCGCACTGGGTAAACTCCGCCCCTGTGTAATAGCCTGCAAACCACATAGGGAAGGTAAACCACACTTGGCAAGCCAGGTGTAACAGGCTCACACCTAGTGGTGTTGGTGGGATTCGAATTTAAGACCTTTGGCCTCAAGATATCACCACTCCACCAGTAGGGCATCCCCAAAGGGACAACAAATCCCCAATTTAGTTATGGAAGTGGTGGGGGTAGTGGTGGGGTTTGGTGACGTATTGTAACTAGCTTATTTTGTGAAAATAAAAAGGAATCATTAATTAGGATTAACTTTAGCCAACTACTTAAATTCTTGATTTCTTGTTTAAAGCCATTTTTCAATCACTAATCACCTTTTCTTTTGTCCAATCAAAGAGTGACATTCCTTACCAATCACTAATCAAATATTTGTTGAATTAACACAAAATATCGTATATGTTAACTTTCTTACCAATCTTTATTTAAGTTAAGAGACTTGAAAAGATAAGATATGACAATAAATCTAAGATGAGACGTGTTAGAAAATAAAATTAAAGAGAAAATTATTCACGAATCATTTTGAGAAAATAAAAGGGAAAATTATTAGGTAAAAAAATAAATAAAAATATTTTGATCCCTTTTTTTTTTGGAAACACGAGAACTATAACTTCATTCATTCATACAAACAAAAAATTACAATATATGTCCTCTTGGGAATAACCTAGTGGTAGAGTGGTATTATCTTGAGGTCAAATTCGAATACCAACATCACTAGGTGTGAGCCTGTCACACCTGGCTTGCCAAGTATGGTTAACCTCTCCTGTGTGATTTGCAAGCTATTACACAGGACCGGAGTTTATTCAGTGCATACCTCGGTAGAGACTGCGAGTTACCCTTGACAAAAAAAATTACAATATCTTATGTCCAAGGATGAGTTTAATTGAAACATAAGAATGGAAGTGTGATGTGTGTTTAATTAGTTCTATATGATTCGTTGCACATTATATGTAAATATTTAAAGAGGCAATAAGCAAATAAAAGGAAATTTGTTAATTTGTTATCAACTTTAAAATATTGGAGTACTTATATTTTTTTTAAATGATCATTTGATGATGCAAATGCAAAATAATTTTTTTTTTATTAATGTATTTGTCAAAATTTGTCCATTTTTTCATGAGAATGTCGACATTTCCCCAACACTCTACCATTTAATTAAATATACAAGAATGAAACGTACTAAAACTAAAAGAGAAAAAAAAAACTAATAATAAAAGACATTTCAAAAGACATGTATGGAAGAACATTATGGTTGCAACATTAAGGGATTGCGTACACTGTACAATATATTTCCTTATTTAAAAGTGTGACTATTTATACTAAACATATATATTAATATTATCTAAATCTTTCGCTCTAATTGATCTTAATACCTTTTTTTTTTGAGGAAATTAATTTTGATACTTGAAACGACCTCTTAAATGACAAAAATAACCCACACCCAGAACTGTTACTAACAAAGTAAGTCCATATATAACTAATCAACTGTGCATGTAGACCACCAATCTTCAACTTTTCATCAAGTAAAAGAAAAAAAAAATATACAACAGTGGGTTTAATTTTGACTTTAGACTATATTAGTAATTAAAAAAAAAAAAACTTAAGTGATGTTTGGTTTTATTTCAACTTCGATTTCCAGTTTTCAGTTTTTAAGTTTATTTGACGACGTGTATTAATATTATGCCTCATAAGTTTAAAAAATGAAAATATATTTGTATAATTATTTTTCTAAATTGAATTTATAGTTGATATGAGAAAATAAATATTTTTATGGCTAACATGAATGGATGGATATTTTTTAAGTGATGTGTCTTAATTTGAAAGATTAAAAATGAGTAAAATAAACGTGTTTTTACATAGTAAATAATTAGAAATTTGAGCACCACTTGCATGCATTAGGCCATGTATACATCTATATCCGGTAAGCGCATGGTGCCCACGAGCCTGCCATTTTTTTTTTCATGGCAATTTTTTTTATTTTTTTTCAATTTTTATTTTCAATTTTCTGTGTTTTCTTTTTATTTTTCCCAAAAAAAATTTATACTCTAAAATAAAATTAGTGAACCTTAAAACTAAAATGAATTGATATAATTTGTTTGAAATAAATATAAATTTATACCCTAAAATGAAATTAATAAACCCTAAAAAAGAGCAAAATAAACCTCTAATCCCCCCCCCCCCCCAAAAAAAAAATCCTAAAAAAACACAAAATAAACCCTAAAAAAATCATGAATTCCTAAACTCTAAACATGAATTGGAATAGAAAAAATTATGATTTGAACTAAATAAACTAGTATAAAATAAGTAGCAGACACCTTACTTTTTAATGATACATATGATATTTTTCGAATTTTGAATGATACTTTTTAATATAACTGATTTTGCCGGGTTTTTTTTTTTTTTTTGCAGATTGATCCATGTTGACTCGGATCAAAGCAGGTCAACCCGTGAATTTAATCCGCCCGTCTAAAATAAGTCTTATATGCACCTTGTGTATGCAACTAATACAAGTATTTACCTAAAAATTTACATTTAGAAATAAAAACAAAGTAGGCCTTAACTTTTTCAAAGAATGAAGTAACCTCATCGAAAGTTTTCGAAAAAGAAAAATGAGAATGCCAAAAAATGAAATTAAAGAGACATAGCATAACTTTTGTAATTGTACGTAACATCCTTAAATCATGCATTAACAAATGCAATTATATAAAAATGCGCAATTCTCTCTTTGCTTTGTCTGTCATAAACTCAGGTGGGGTCCACACGTACAGCACACCCTCTTTTTTTGGGTCTATTACCCTTTAGTTTCCACTCTTTAAGTGCTTATCCTTACGAAATTAAACTTTCGTTTGAATTTTATTTAAAAGTTAATTATAGAAATAGTAAATATATTGGTTCTTGATTGTCCATATATCTTTTGTACGTAATTAATTGGATTCTAATGCTTTGATTTGGTTTAATTGAGTCTTAATTAACTTTATGTTTAGTTGTATATATATGAGTTTCCTTAAATTACAACTTAATTTTTGGTTCGATTTAATTGAGTTTTGTCTCCGGATTTTGTATCATGTCACATATAATTATATCCAATTATAGATGTGTTTAATTTGAGCGACTATTTATATATGTTTAAGTTTGATGATTCAATCGTAACAAAACACAAAATTTGAAGAATTTATTAAACCAAACAAAATTTTAAGATTAATTATAGGCTTTATATTAGGGACATATCATGTATATATAAATTCTGAATTATATGATAAATAAATAATATTGTTTATACGTATAAACTCAAGCGTATATATTTTGTTAATTTTTGAGGAAGGAATTATAGAAAATTGCTGGATTATACTAGTATGTGTTGAGCCAATTTATGGCCTGGTCTGCCTGCAGCTATATATTCATCTTTACCTAGTGAATTGAAAAATGACTAAAATTATCAATATTTAATTAAATCATTGATGTGTCAATTTAATATTGTAGCATACCTAATCTTTTGAGCTATTATATATTATAAATAGAAATACGAAATATCAAATCAAATAACAAGAAGTGCTAACTTTTCCAAGAATAGAGAATAAGCCACTCTATCCGCAATCAAATTTCATACAACACTTTATATTTCATTTCCAGAAAATGGCCTTATATGCAACTACACATTTTCTTGGTGTCCACATGCTTTATCAATTGATTCTCTCTCTCTCTCTCTCTCTCTCTCTCTCTCTCTCTCTCTCTCTCTCTCTCTCTCGAGCCCATAGACACTTTCTCTAGCTACTTTTCTAGACTGTGTGTGTATATATATTACATAAGATCATCAAAAAACAGGAATTGATAAAAATCAGTTGTCATTAATTATAGGTAACATAATATGTATAAGCTCCAAGATTCTCTGCTATCATTAATCCATCTTCTTCTTCTTCTTGTTCTCGACATAGCTTATGCTACTGCTGCGTTGAACATCACCACCACCCCCTTCTCCAAAGGGTTCACCCCTCTTTTTGGTGAACCAAACATCATCCCCTCCGTCGACGATCGATCCCTTCAACTTCATCTCAATCAATATACAGGTATATATATATATATATATATTCGATGTATAGTTTCAATATAATGTTTATGATGCATGATGTCTTATAATTAATTATGTGATTTTTTTGTTGTTTTTATTTAAAAAAATCCCATCTTTATTTTTGGGTGATTATGATTATGAATATATGATCATGCATATATGCAACATTGCTTATAGCGTAAACATAATTTCTATTTGATTCTTGGACTTCTTTCTTCTTCTTTTTATTACTTCTCTCTCTCTATATATATATATGTATATTTTTAATTAGCAATTAAATTCATTTTCTTGAATTTTCCTCATCAGGCTCAGGATTCAAATCCTCAAACCTCTACAACCATGGCCTCTTCAGCGCTAAAATCAAGCTACCATCGGACTACGCAGCCGGCGTCGTCGTCGCGTTTTATGTATGTAGAGCAACCAAATTACACTCAATTCAGACTCCCTTTCCCTCAAAATTAACATTCCACAAATAGTAAACATACAATTTCCTAATAACTTGATTTAATTTGTGTGATCGATCATTCATATAGATATATATATTTTTTGATATATATAGACAACAAATGTAGACATGTTCCGAAAGACACACGACGAGCTGGATTTCGAGTTTTTAGGTAACATACGAGGAAAGGCGTGGAGGTTTCAGACAAATATGTATGGAAATGGAAGCACTAACAGAGGCAGAGAAGAGAGATATTACTTGTGGTTCGACCCTTCTAAAGACTTTCATCGTTACACAATTCTTTGGACCACCACCAATATTATGTAAGTTTTTTTTCTTTCATTAATTCATTTTTTCTAAATTTTTTTGCCCAACCACCCTTAATTAGTTTCTGAATCATGTGATCGATCGCCAACAGTTTCTTCAATTAGTTAATTAGAATTTGAAATAAAAGTCATATGTTAGGAAATTAATTAATTAATTAGGTACACAATTAAGTAAGAAAAACTCTTCTTAATATATATGCTTGTGGCCAATTCGGAATATTGATTTGAGTATACGTACGTATAATTTTTATAAAGATGATACATTAATTGTGTGTGCATATTAATTAATAGCAATTCATCATATTTATGTAGATAGTTCAAGTTGTCGTAGACAAGTGAAAAATGTGCTGTCTAGTATCATAAATATTCTTTCATTGAAATGAAAACACATGAATTTGGGATGAAGTCAAATTTTTAAAGAAAGATCAGGAATTTATGTTATCTGATATACAAGCTAGACATATACGTAATCCAATTATTAAATAGAATAAAATTCATATAACACCCCCTTGTTTTTTTCCAAAATATATATATAAAAAACTATGCTTCATAAATAGCCTAAAATCCCATTATGTTATGGTAATTCACTCTCTCTAGAAGGGGATTTTTAATGAACTTCACCATAAGATATGGGGTTTTTAGACTATATTTTAAAGATATGAGTGTTTTTTTTTAATGGAAATCAGATGAGAATAATATGAAATTTGTCCAAATAAATATTTTTAGAGTACTGTTTTTTTTTTGAGGCAATATTTTTAGAGTACTGTTATTCTATATATATATTATATTATAATTTAATTTAGAATTTGTTAGTATATGTGGTTGTGAGAGAGTTTGACCATCATCCCGTGAATATCATCAATATAATTCGCACAAAGTTGCTTGCTGAAGAAAATTAGCCACTATTAATAATTAAGTAAATATAAAATTTAAATGATGAGGGTTTTGCAGCCATAGTTTTCAAGATTCACATGTATTTGGATAATAATGAAAATATTGATAAAGTGTCACATGCATGGGGACAAGTTGAATCATAAAAAGTCGTCTGGGGTGATGAATATTTAATTCAAATTCATAATTGCGTGAAAATTAAGGAAAATTGCTGTCCTTTTCAAGTTTAGCTGGTAAAGTCGTCTATATATATGATGGAAATTTGAACCGATGCCATGCCTTGATTGGAGCTTAACAAATTATTGGAAAGATTTGGAGGAGGGGAGAGAAAACTCACGCCACAAATTACATATATATATATATATAATATTCCTCCATTTCTTGTTAATTTATTTTCTTATTATTACTTTATGTGATCTGATTAAGTGACGTATTGGACAATATCCACCATATATGTAACCATAAAATAATTGATGAGAGTATTGATATAGATAGGAGCGAAACCTTATATAATTGAGTGAAAATTGCTTAATGGGAAGATGGAAGAATCCGTATATATATCATAGAATAACCGTACCGATTCACGTTTTATTATTGGTATCATCATGTGTATATTATGGACGTATACTTCTATTTTGATCATTCTTTGTTATATATATATGTATGTATGTATATATCAAATACTTTTCATATTAGAGAATTGTGATTCGGTGAATGATGCGGGCTCCTCTTGATATTCAATTATACATACGGATGCTTAATTTTTACTAATTTATTTATAAATGAATATATAATATAATGTGCATGTGATCTATCACAGAATACATATGGGGTTTAATTTCATTTAATTTGTTTGATTTTCTCAATTTTCAACTACAGATTTTACATTGATGATATTCCAATAAGAGAAATCGTAAGAAATGATGCAATGGGAGCTGATTTTCCCTCGAAACCTATGGCATTATATGCCACAATATGGGATGCCTCGGATTGGGCTACATCCGGTGGCAAATACAAAGCAAATTACAAATATGCCCCTTTCGTGGCCGAGTTCACCGACCTCGTCCTCAACGGCTGCGCCACCGACCCATTGGAAGAGGTGGTAACCACTGCCGGCTGCGCCGAGAGAGATGGCCAACTTGCTAATTTTGGTACCATAGCCCCTAAACAAAAGATGGCAATGAAAAAATTTAGAGAAAGATACACTTATTACTCGTACTGTTACGATACGTTAAGGTATCCGGTGCCACCACCGGAATGTGTCGTTGATCCGGCGGAGAGGCAGCGGTTTAAGGAGACGGGGCGGCTGAAGTTCGACGAGAAGCACCACCACCGGAGGTTCAAGCAAAGAGGCCAAGTTATGGAAGGAAGGAGCAATGGAAATCAAGTGAGCGAGTGATATTAGAATATGATTTATTTTTGGTTAATTTTTTTAGAGGATTTTTTATTGAAATAAATTTGTATTAAATATATTAATTATTCTTTAGATTATGCAGTGATTGTTTATATTTTTACGGAGAACTAAAATTTATTTTTAGGTTTTAAATTGTTTTGTGAATAACTCTAATAAAAGTGTACTTATAATTGTGGTGTCTAAATTCTACTATATATAAACATATGATGACACATGAATATAACTAGAGCTTTTAAATACGAACTAGGCAAGATAATTAATATATGCCCAGTTACACGTACAACTTTTTTTTTTATTCGATACAACACGATGACAATATAATAACGATAAAAGACATATAACGTACATACTATAAAAAAACACCAAAAACATTATTCCAGATGTGGTGTCTCCGTCCGTGTTCCATGATCAAAATTATGAAGTTTTTTTCATTTATTTCGTCAAATTTAATTTATTATGTTTTAGTTTAATTTTATTATTATTTTTAGGGTTCACCTCACCCAATTAAGGTTTATAATTATTTTTTAGTATTTAATTTTCAAAAAAATGATTATTATGATTTTTTATTTTAAAAATATGATATATAATTTTTAAAATTCCAATCTTTTATTGATAGATGTGACTAGATCGATTATGTTTTAATTAATTTTTATTTTTGTAATATCTATTATTAAATTTGTGAATTCGATCGTGAAATACGGATTGGAACACCAAATCTGGAATAGAGTATCTCATCCCCGGAAACACACTATTAATATTAAAATTAAGGTAAATTATATTTTGATGCTGACATATTGGGCTCTTTTTTAAAATAGCCCACTTTTTCCAAATTAACAAAACATTATCTATTGTTTCAAAAATAATAATAATTCAAATCTAACGTTTGGTCAATTCTACGACTCGAAAATCATATGTAATTGATTATTTTTAAGATTTCTTGATTGGAAGGTTATTTTTATGTGGCTGTGAAAATAGAAGTATTAAAATACAATAAATTATGTACAATTTTTGAACCGTAAAATTATTCAATGTTAGATCTACAAAAAAAAATTAAAAAAGGAGTACTATTTTGTTAGTTTTGAAAAAGTTAGCTTTATATTTTTGAAAAATAATTGAAAATATAATTACGAAAGTGTAATTTACCTTAAAATTATAAGAAAACATACACAATCCTGACAATCTACATATTAATATTATTTTTAGAGGAAAAAAAATAACTCTAATTTGTTTTAGGGAAAAAAATATTGCACTATACTAATTAAAACTATCAAAAACTTGAAAATTCTCTCTTACCCTTATGGGTACTACTCACAGTGCTAAGATTATGCTACGTTGAAAGGAAAATTAATAAAATGATTGTACACATGTGACATGTCAAAATTTTACCACGTGTGAGTTCTCTCCCCCTTTGGCCACAATATGGCTTCATCTTTGGTTTCTAGAACAAATTTATGCAATACTTAATTTTAATATATTTATATTATAGATAAATTTTTTATTTTTATGTTATCTTTCATCTTTTGAAGTTTTAGAAGATAGATTATTATTATGTGTAAATCTATAAATATAGACAAAAAAAAAGTAAAAAAATGAGAAAAATGCAACATATAAGGGTATAGTAGTTTCATGGACAATTTGGAGTTATGACACACTTGTCCCCATACCCAATGATTGGGTAAGTGTACTTTTTACAATTTTTAAATAACTAAGCATTAAATGCACCTGACCTAACATTAAAAAATGTTCTCAAATTGTAATAACGAAAATGTTTCGTAAACATTATAAGGAAATTGTAATAACGAAAATTTTGGTTATATCAATATAACGAAAATTGATGAAAATTGTTCATTAATAATGAAAATTGTTCATTAATTATAACAAAAATATACAATTTCTGAACTATATCATTATATCATTATTATAACGAAAATTTTATTAACGAAATTTTCATTATCATTATAACAAAATTATAATGAAAATTTTCTATAATGAACTATAACGTTATATCGTTATAATGAAATACTTCATTATTAGAAATAAATATCGTTATTAAAAAATGAACAATATCGTTATAATGAACTATATCGTTACTAATAATGAAACTGTAATAATAATAATAATAATAATAATAATAATAATAATAATAATAATAATAATAACGAAATTACTATTATTATTAATAACGAAATTGTAATTGAATAACGATTTTTTTTCGTTATCAATATAACGAAATTTTGTTATTGAATAACGAAATTTTTCGTTAGGCATAACAAAAATGCATAATGAAATTTCATTTTTGAATAACGAAATTGTAATCGTTATGGCCGATCAAGTTTTAACATAAATGCATTATTGTTTCTTTATGTGTTGGTCAAAATGAGGTAGGTAAAATGCATAAATTTATATTTGTATAGATAGGTATTAGTTGAGGCAAATTAAATTCAATTTAATGCATTTAATTTTGTGTAAGAGAGGTTGGTGGTATAATGTACTTATATTGAAGGTAGGGTTTGATTCCGAACATTCAACACCAAAACACAAAAAATATATTGAGAGCTTGATATAGAAGATTACTGAAGAAAGCAACGACGTCTTCATCAAGAAAATACTCTCCGGTCGGCCTCGAAAACTTTTAAATTTTGAAAGGTACATTTCGAGTTTATTTGTAAAAGAAACGTAGGATTTTTATTTTAAAGGTACCTATTGTTACGTTTCTATGTTTCTAGTTCTAAAATAACATGTAAATTTATAAACTAGTGTTGTGGATGCTTGATTTAATTTTGTAACCTTAGGCTAAAAGTGTAAAGGTGGAATGAATTTTCGTTATGCATAAAATGAATTTTCGTTATGATTTCACTTTAGTTATGGCTAAATTTTTCGTTATTCATAAAATTAATTTTCGTTATGCATAATATGAAAATTATCGTTATGGCTTTACTTTAGTTATAATTAAATTTTCGTTATTGCCTAAATGAGTTTTCGTTATGGCTAAATTAATTTTCATTATGCATAAAATGAATTTTCGTTAATGTTAATTTTGTATTTTCGTTATGTTGAAATTACATTCTCTTTAATGTTAATTTTTATTTTCGTTATGTTGAAAATTTAGTTTTCGTTATGCATAAATTTAAATTGTCGTTATCTTTAAAATTAACTTTCGTTATGTTAAAATTAAATTTTCGTTATAGTTCAATTTAAATGATCGTTATGTTAAAAATCAAAGTTTCGTTATTGATAAATTAAATTTTCGTTATCTTTAAAATTACCCATCGTTATGCTTTAAATTGTCACTAAAGTTTCATTATAAATAAAAAATATTATTCATTTCGTTATGCTTAAATTATGCTTTCGTTATGCTTAAATTATGCTTTCATTACTGTCAAATTTTGCTTAAAATTTAAAGTTTCGTTATGCTTAAAATTGAATTATCGTTATGCTTAGAATTGAATTATTTCGTTATGCTTGAAATTATCGTTATGCTTACGTGAAAATAAATTTTCATTATCTTTAAATTGGAATTTTTTTGTTATCACAGATGGTTAGACGTCGTATAATTGTACGATATAGTGGCCGTTGGAAGAGAGCTCAATATGTAGATGGTGTGGAGGAGTTGATCATCATGTCATCTGATGATATCTATTTTAGGACACTGATGAGAGAGATACATGAGTTACTGGAGACCGATCCCATCTCTGTCAAGTACCAGTTATCATAGATGTCGAGCACCAATAGCGGGAGACAGATCAAGACAAGACTGAAAGATGATGCTGATTTGCTTGACTTGCTCCACAAGCAGAGTCAAGAGATGATTGTGTATGTTGTTCAGAGAGGACGCAGCAGCTCAAGGGTCATCCCTGACACCGTGCCCGAATATAGAGAACCGGTCAGAGAGGAGGTTCGTGATGATACGCAGTAGTATGAGGCTCTAGAGCACGATTTTGAAGACGATGCATTCCCGCATAAAGAAGGAGAAGAAGAAGAAATTCCTACTACTGATGAAGAAGCGGAGGAGAATGTGAGAACAGACTTGCTCGAATCAGTGTTCACAGAGTTCACGGGATGGATTCGTTCTACAGGGGGTACAGGACGATTGATAGGCATGACCGGAGGAGCATCATCGTCGAACACTAGGGCTGAGTAATGAGTGGCATTTTGGCACAATATTTTGAGGTTTAAATGAAGTGAATTGAAGAGTTTTGCATGTGTTTTAACCCAAATTGCGCTCTTAACCTTCCTACTTGAGAGTTTTATTTCTTGTTTGAGTTTTGCATAAAATTGTTGATGAATAAATGAATTTTTGAGTGATTCAATGCCATGGGAAGATAGAGGATCGAATTGGGAGCACAGTGTAAGTTGAATCACCTCAATCGGATAAGAAACAAGAGAGAACGAAGCAAAATCGTGAAAGGTATCGGAGCAGGGCTGTAGGCGCGACCCGAGCCAGCCCAGCACCGCGACCGCCGCTCCGTGTCCGCGGCTGATTTTCCACCACCTGCAACGCGACCTGAGCCAGCATCCTCTACCTGGGTCGCGCCTCCCAGCCCTGACACGAAGCCGCAGGGCGCGACCGACTCCGTGTCGCGCCCCTGTGTCACATTTTCGGATTTTTCATCTTTTTTCCCCCCATTTTTTGATTTTCTTTTAATTCTTTTATTCCTCCACTATATAAACTCACCCCAATACAAAATTAGGCCATTCCATTCCACCCTTAGCCACTTTTAGAGAGAGAAATACTTGGAGAAGAAGAGAGAAGAAAGAGAATTGAAGATTGGGCAAGAAGAACAAAGTTGAAGCAAGATTTGAAGTCCAAAACATCCATCCGGGTTCTTTTGTTCTTTAATTTTGTTAAAATCATGTTCCTTCTTGTAGAGATTTTGGTTACCCATGTAATTATGAGAAGCTAAATCTTTGATACTCTTGGGTGTTGGTTTTATTTGAATTATGAAATATAAATGATATTTATTTTGGATGTTTAATGGTTCTTGATTATGCTTTGAATTCTTGTTATGTATGGGTGTTATGTATTGTTGATTGATGAGAACTAATTGATAATTAATTAGCATGATTATGTATGTTGATTCAAAATTCGAGAGATAGGCTTCAGCATAAGATCTTAGAATTCAAAGAGCAATTATCAATAAAATTGAGAGGTTTGAGATAGTTGTTGAGGCATAGATCCTTGGTGCTCTTGGTAAGCACACTTAGGTATTAGTTGGAGACAATAATCCTATGCATGTGCCCCATATTCTATATGCTTCGAGAAGAGATATAGAATAAATTTGTGATCGCCTTGGTAATCTTGAATTGGAAATTAAGCATCCATTATAATTAGATTTTGTGTTAATTAATCTAATAAAACCAACCCCGAGAGTGTTCCTTTCCTTAATTGCCCAATTTATTTGTTAATTGCAATTATTTACTTTGCTTTATTATTTAGTTAGTTTTAAATCAAACAATTATCCATTTCGTCGTCTAGATAACAAATAGGAGCCGATGTCATAGTACGTGCTTATTTAAACTTTCTTTTTCCCTATGGATTTGACCTCGTTTCACCCTCTACTATATTTACTTGTTCACTTGCAAGTTGATTCGAGTTTTAAAACTAAAATTTCACACATCAAGTTTTTGGCGCCGTTGCCGGGGAATTAGTGTTTTAAATTTGTGCTATTGTGATAAGGTTGTTATTGTTAATTTAGACATTTTTTGTTTATTTTTGTTTTTCACTTTTTGTTATTGGTGCTTTGAAGGTGGTGCATGATCACACGGTATATGAGAGCACTCCTTGAACATGAGGTTATTATTTCTCGTGGATAAAAGGAGATTGAAAAAAGAGAAATAGTAATGGGAGATGAAAATGAAGGTCTTGTTCGTCGTCTACAAAGACAATTTGAGGAGATGCAACAAAGATTGAATGAGCAACGAGATGTCCGGGTTCAAGTGGAGCAACCACCCATTAGAAACATGTTTCAACCCATTGTAAATGAAAGAGTGATGAATGGGCCAAGAATTGAAGCCGATAACTTTGAATTGAAGCCCGAATTAATCTCAATGATACAACAAAACCAATTTGGTGGAGGAGTCGATGAAGATCCAAATGAGCACATTGATCAATTTCTACAAGTGTGTGGGACCGTGAAGCTTAATGGAGTCCCGGATGACGTAATACGCCTCCAATTTTTCCGATTTTCTCTTAAAGAAAAAGCACGAACATGGTATCAAGGTTTGAGAGTTGGATCTATTGAAACATAGGCTGATTTGATTTCAAAATTTCTACATAAATTTTTCCCTCCGAGTATGATGTTGAAGTTGAAAGGTAAGATCACACAATTTCGCCAATGGGATGATGAGAGTTTTAATGATGCATAGGAACGATTTTGTGAAATGTTGAAGAAGTGCCCTACTCATGGGTTTGGTATTGACCACCAAGTGTGCATATTTTACAATGGAACCAATCAAGACATGAAGAGACTATTGGATGTCGCATCGGGTGGCTCATTGTTAGGAAAAGGGCCCGATGATGCCATGAAAGTTATTGAGGACATGGCCATGAATTCCTATCAATGGCCTGTAGAGAGACAACAAGTGCAACACTTGAAGAATGTGACTCCTACATCCGAAGTCGAACCTTTGTCAATCTTGGCGGCCCAAATGACGATTCTCAATAGAAAGATTGAAGTCATCACTCATTCTTCATTGAGCTCAAGGAATGAGCAAATCCAAGGAGTTGAAGCGATGAAATATGTCGAGCAATGGAGCAACAATGGCCGCCCAAACCAAAGTTTTCAAGGAGAAAATCACTACAACCAAGGAGTCCGACAATTTTATTCAAATGTTCCTTATGGTAATCCTAATGGTGCTTGCCAATCTCCACCTAACTTTACCATAACAAATGACATGGTTGATGATGAAAATAATCCGAAGGTGGATGATCTTTTGATAGCATTCATGGGTAAAATAGAGACATATATGAGAGAGTCCCAAGTTCGCTTTGAGAAGCTTGAAAGTAAGATAGACATGATTGGAGCAAGGGTGGATACCATTGGAACAAGAATGGGCGTGAATGAGAAGAGGATGGATAAATTAGAGGTTGTAGTGGGAAAATGACCGCAACAAAGCCCGGAGCAATGCAAAGCTATATCCGTGATGAGTTTGAAAACTTTTGATGGGGTAAAAATGCCACATGAGGAATTTTTGGAAGTTGAATGTGAAAATTCCCAAAGTAAAAAAGATGATGAAAAAGGAGAAGCAAAGGAATTGGTTGAGGATACTTCAAATAAGCCGCCATCGGCACCCCTAGCTCCCATTCCTATTACCATACCTTACCCTCAAAGATTGAAGAAGGATACCATGATGGAGCAATTTACCAAATTTTTGGAGATGTTTCAAAAAATTCACATCAATACCCCACTTGTGGAAGTCTTGGAAAGGATGCCAAATTATGCCAAGTTTTTCAAAGAAATGCTAGCAAATAAGAAGAAGTTAAAGGATCATGAGATTGTGAGCCTCATGGAGGAATGTAGTGCAATTATTCAAAGGAAGTTGCCACCAAAGCTCAAGGATCCGGGGAGTTTCATCATTCCTTGTGGTTTTGGGATGAAATTCTTTGGGAATGCCTTGTGTGACTTGGGATCAAGCATAAATATCATGCCCCTTTCTTTCTTCAAGAAACTCAACATTGGGAAGCTCAAGCCAACGAGTATTTGCTTACAAATGGCGGATCACACTTTTATCTATCCAAAAGGAATCTTAGAAGATGTGCTAGTAAAGGTGGATAAATTCATCTTCCTAATTGATTTCTTGGTACTTGATATGAAAGAGGACACAAATGTGCCTCTTATCTTGGGGAGGCCATTTTTTAGCACCGGGAAAACATTGATAGATATGGAGAAATGTGAGCTTATCCTTCGAGTGCATGAGTCAAGAGCCATGTTTCCTATTTCCATGAGGAGGGAAGCTATAAAAGATGATGAGTTTAAGATAATTGAAGAATCCAAGGTGGTCCAAGAGATAAAGCCACAAATTGAGAACATGAAAGCGAGGAAAGAAGAGGAGATACCCAAGGAATATTATAGAATCTTTGATCCAAATTTGACTTCTAAGCCTCAAAGAAAGAAAAAAAGAGTTCTAAGGTGGTGTCAAGTGCCACCAAACCCACCTTGACGGTTGTAAGTCCGTCCAAAATAAATCACTTCTTCTTTTTCAAACTTATTGGTACTTTGTTCCGAATAAGTTTGGGGGAGGGAGAAGTATGGTTATTTTGTACTCCTTTTTGTTTTTTTTTTAGTTTGCATTTGCATGTAGTTTGCATTAAAATTTTGATAAAATTTTAAAATTTTTAGTTTGTTTGCACGTTTACTTGATTTCAATAACCGATGGTTTTTGATTTAGTTGTTGATCTTGTGGAGACTTGTGGTTGAAAATGATTGAAGTGTGGATTGGGTTGTTATGTTGCTTATGATGAGATGGTTTTATTTGGAAAAATGACATGAAAGCATATTATGATTTGTTGATATTTGCCTTGATAAATTATTAAATGTGTTATCTTTTGAACTTAGTTGAGCCCATGTGAGATTTTGAGCCAAAGATTGCTTTAATTTTACAATCTTTTCCATGCATGTGTGGTAATCATTCATACTTGAATTGTCTCTAGAACTTGCATTGTGTCTAACTCAAGATTGCAATAGTGTGCTTGATGACTCGAAAAGGATTTAAGGCCATCTTTTATCTAGCCTACTCTACCCAAATTTTACCATTCCAACACTAAATCCCTTGTTAGCCCCTTTGAGCCATGAGACCATATTTCATTATTTTGCCTTGGGTTGGGAATAATTAGTAATGGGGAATTAATGATTATGAGAAATTTGGAGTGCTTGAAATAAAAATTGCATTTTAGAGTATTTGAGACGAAAATGCCGAATAACCCTTCTTAGCTCTTACGAAAGAAAAGAGAGAAAAGTTGAAAAAAAAAAAAAAAAGAAAAAAAAATGATGTGTTTACATTTTTTTATTATCATTGAAATGAAAGAGCAAGAAAGGGAAGTAATATTGTTTATCATGACAAAATTTCTAGATTTTGAGATTTTGTGAAAGCTTGGAAGGTGGAAGAGCGCTTGTATAGTTCTACTTCGTTAGTATGGAGATTTGGATTATTGAGGATTAATTCTTAATTGAGTCACTTAGCCAAACAATCCCCACCTTACCAAAAAGCCTTCATTACAACCTTGAAAAGGCCCTTAATGATTCTTGTTTGAACGCACACATAGGTGGTGGAGAGAATAGACACATTACAAGCCTATGGTAGACTTCTCGTATGACTTGATTTTGAGTGTATACACTTATAGCCTAAACACTTGAGTGATGAGTGATCTTATATCATAGAGAGGTTACAAGTTCTTTTGGCCATGCATTATATAATTTGTCAAGGCTTTTTGATCTTTGAATATCATGCTTGAATATACAAAGTGTGTTTTGAATCTCTGAAGCAAATTCCATCCTTTTATCCGCATTTAATCATTTAAACCTTATTTCTCTTTTCTTCATTGTTTGGGGACAAACAATCTTTTAAGTTTGCGGGAGTTGATGAGTGGTATTTTGGCACAATATTTTGAGATTTAAATGAAGTGAATTGAAGAGTTTTGTATGTGTTTTAATCCAAATTGCGCTCTTAACCTTCCTACTTGAGAGTTTTATTTCTTATTTGAGTTTTGCAGAAAATTGTGGATGAATAAATGAATTTTTGAGTGATTCAATGCCATAGGAAGATAGAGGATCGAATTGGAAGCACAGTGCAAGTTGAATCACCTCAATCGGATAAGAAACAAGAGAGAACGAAGCAAAACCGTGAAAGGTATCAGAGCAGGGCTGTAGGCGCGACCCGAGCCAGCCCAGCACCGCAACCGCCGCTCCGTGTCCGCGGCTGATTTTCCACCACCTGCAACGTGACCTGAGCCAAAATCCTCCACCTGGGTCGTACCTCCCAGCCCTGACACGAAGTTGCAGGGCACGACCGGCTCCGTGTCGCGCCCCTGTGTCACATTTTCGGATTTTTCATCTTTTTTCCCCCCATTTTTTGATTTTCTTTTAATTCTTTTATTCCTCCACTATATAAACTCACCCCAATAAAAAATTAGGCCATTACATTCCACCCTTAGCCACTTTTAGAGAGAGAAATACTTGGAGAAGAAGAGAGAAGAAAGAGAATTGAAGATTGGGCAAGAAGAACAAAGTTGAAGTAAGATTTGAAGGCCAAAACATCCATCCGGGTTCTTTTGTTCTTTAATTTTGTTAAAATCATGTTCCTTCTTGTAGAGATTTTGGTTACCCATGTAATTATGAGAAGCTAAATCTTTGATACTCTTGGGTGTTGGTTTTATTTGGATTATGAAATATAAATGATATTTATTTTGGATGCTTAATGGTTCTTGATTATGCTTTGAATTCTTGTTATGTATGGGTGTTATGTATTGTTGATTGGTGAGAACTAATTGATAATTAATTAGCATGATTATGTATGTTGATTCAAAATTCGAGAGATGAGCTTCAACATAGGATCCTAGAATTCAAAGAGCAATTATCAATAAAATCGAGAGGTTTGAGATAGTTGTTGAGGCATAGATCCTTGGTGCTCTTGGTAAGCACACTTAGGTATTAGTTGGAGACAATAATCCTATGCATGTGCCCCATATTCTATATGCTTCGAGAAGAGATATAGAATAAATTTGTGATCACCTTGGTAATTTTGAATTGGAAATTAAGCATCCATTATAATTAGATTTTGTGTTAATTAATCTAATAAAACCAACCCCGAGAGTGTTCCTTTCCTTAATTTTCCAATTTATTTATTAATTGCAATTATTTACTTTGCTTTATTATTTAGTTAGTTTTAAATCAAACAATTATCCATTTCGTCGTCTAGATAACAAATAGGAGCCGATGTCATAGTACGTGCTTATTTAAACTTTCTTTTTCCCTATGGATTCGACCTCGTTTCACCCTATACTACATTTACTTATTCACTTGCAAGTTGATTCGAGTTTTAAAACTAAAATTTCACACATCACTGAGGATGTATCTGAGAGGGTGGGAGCAATTGGCTTGTTCCAATTACGAATATTGACGTTGCAGGCCCACTGAGTTGGGACGAGCCTTCAGCAACCAATACAGATGAACTTCATAAGGGTGCGATTTTCCACACCAAGGATGATTTGGCCCTGGCCATGGGTCTGTATCACATGCAGAATCGAGTGGAGTATGCCGTGTATCGATCAAACAAGACACGACTGGTCTATATGTGCAAGCATGGCAGAGAGTGCCCGTTCAAGCTGTGTGCCATTGTGGATGGAGTTGTTTGGAGAATCTACAAGTTTGACGACACTCACACTTGCCACATGGATAAGAGCCGAGTTGCCCCACGATAGGTGCCTGCACAGGTGGTTGCAAAGTATTTTGCACGTAAACTGGTCGATGAGGGGGTTGTTCTGAAGCCCAAAGAGATGGTCTCCAAGCTTTTACGTGAGTACGAGATTCAGATTGATTACAGTTTCGCTCTGCGCTCGAGGAACATTGCAATTGAGATGATCTATGGGGACTTTGATAAGTCCTATGCGCAATTGCCCGCATTTCTACACATGTTGCAGCTGCGCAATCCTGGGACATTGTACGAGTTTCAGATAAACACCGTACATGAGCTGAAGTATACATTTTTGGCACTCGGACCGTGTATCAGTACCTTTCATGTGGGTGCAAGACCAGTGGTCATGATTGATGGGACACACTTGAAGAGAAAGAACAAGGGGATTTTGTTTGTTGCTGTGACGAAGGACGGTAATGAACAGGTGTTACCTATTGCAGTTGGTATCGGTCCGATCGAGAATGATGACACTTGGATCTAGTTCCACTACAAGAAAACCGCTCATATACCACGGGTAATAACCGTGGTGTATCAAAAATCCCAACCGTGGTCTAGGCGGGCGTCGTCTATGCACACACTCATACACCACGGGTAATAACCGTGATAATTTTACCACGGTTTAAAACCGTGATTAATTTACGAGGGTGGCATACACCATGGTTATTCACTGTGGTAATTTTATCACGGTTTTCAAAAAACCGTGCTAAATTTATGAAAAACCGTAGTAAATTTACGATGGTTACTTAAAATCGTGGTAATTTTACCACGGTTTAAGTATAAGCGTGGTAAGTTTACCACGGATTTATTAAAACCATGGTAAAATTTCCACAGTTTAAGTATAACCGTGGTAAATTTACCATGATTCACCATTAAAACCGTGGTATATTTTTATTTTTTATTTAATTTTATTAGTTTGTTTTTAATCCCTTGATAAATTATTGTCTAGCATGTATAATACCAAACTAAAAAATATTTTATAGAAATGATAATCATCCAAAATATAAAATCTCATTCAAAATACAAAATCTCATCTAAAATACAATATCTTATCCAAAATATAAAATTCATTGCAAAGAAACATCTCTATTGCTTGTTATAAAAGCTATTAAACAAATTCAAAGTTCTATTACAAAGATCTTACTAGTTCCATTAGCTAGCTCCAATGATATATTGAAGAAATAAAGGAGAGATGATAAGATCACAATAACCTGCAACATGTCAAAAGACAAGTAATTAATTACAAAGTCTTAAAATCATAAAACAATTATGGGATATATTAACCTAAAACACTATACACAATTGCATACACCATATGAGTAAAATTACAAAACAACAATATCATGAGATAATTCTATGTACATAAAATAGTTCATTGTAACACACGATGCACAATAAAGAATTTTATAGAACTATTCATATCAAATATGATGTCCTATCAATGCCAATTGTGATTTCAATATCTACTAATTTTTTTAGTAAACTGTATGAATTGTTGTATCATTTTCAGGAAAAACAAGAGGAGGATATTATTTACCCTAACTTGCTCTGGAACATAGCACTTAAACCAAAATCGATCTATTTTAGGTTTCCAACACCTTCCAATAAGAAGTTTTCTGGCTGCAAAAGAAAAGATACAAAATAAAACATAAATGAGACTTTTTCTTGCAAAATCAAATATTGATGAAATAATTTTGAATTATTGCTCAAATTTTGCTCACTAATCTTCTTAAAGCTAACAATCTGCTCATCCATGTACATAGGCAACAAAACTCCAATTTAATTAGAATTTGTTATAGTCCTATTTAATAAACAACTTATTAAAGAATACAATGCCTTTTTATAATTAAAAAATATTGGGAGAGACTGGAGAGTAGAGTAGAAGACTCAGGTGTAACCGTTTAAAAAATAAATAAATATAGAAGCAATATATAAAAATGCAATACCTGAGGGATGTTGTTATGCTCTACTGAACAACAAAAAAGCAACACAAATAAGACAATCAATTAAGAAGTTGGTGATCATGTTTAAAGCACTTATATTTGTTGGAGGGTATCCATCAATGCCCACTCTTGGAGTTTAAAGGGTGAAAATGAGAAACCCTAAAAAGAAAGAAAAGGAAAGTGACAACACAATAATTTACCTTAAGTATAGAAAGCTCAAGATGAAACTTGGGACTATCATATTGATGCAAGACTGGTCTAAAAGCATCTACCTCAAGAGGTTTACAGAGTTTCCTTACACGAATTCTCACCTAATTAACCGTAAGTGATTGCAGGTTAACAAGTCAGAAAACATACTACAAATACATAAGCCTGCAAAAGAGAGTGATTGTAATAAAATAAATTAATATTCTACCTGAGCCGGGAACCTTAATTCGTATAATTCCATGCTTGCTCATATAAATAGAATAATATTTCGATGCTTATTAACAGTTAGATCATTATTACTCCCTCAACTTTTCCCTAAAAGTAGTGATTCATAAAAAAAGTCTAAACTAAACTGCATACCAACTTTAACATAAAATTGCAACAACCTCAAAATACCATGCAGCTGGTGAGGGTCTAATTGTAGAGGAACAGAGGTAAACCAGGTGTGATGGCCCTCACAGAATCTCTATATCTTGGTGGCATGACTACAAAAGAAATGGACAGTTATTTACATTGATAACAACAAAAAGTAGGCATAAGAAGCAATTATAATACTTAAAAGAAAATAACTATGGGTTTACTTAACATATTCAAAAAGAAAAAAGAAAGTACATGTGGAAGCACAATGATTATGTCAAAAAATAAATAGACTAAAGGTATCACATCGCTTGGACGGTTGGGCCTTGTTTACTTTGATGTATAAGGTTTGATTATAAATTATCCTATGTTTACTTTGCATGATATGAAAATGGTGGATAACCCAAGGCCTGTGATAAATGAGCATTGAGTGCTTATTTGTGTGATATGTATCCCATCTAAAGAGGTGGGATATGATTTATCCATCAATGTATCCATTAAACTATCTATCATTCAAATTGTATATCCTCAAAGTAAACAAGCCCTTGGAGTCTAAGAGTAACAACATATATATTAACCTTCTTTAAGTTCGTATATAGTAACATCACTGTGAACATTCTCCATGCTGCAAAAAAACGTACACACAAATGTGCAATCAAAATATTAATAGATATCTCAGCTGAAAAGATAACCCAGATAACCATCTAAATTCATACCCTAAAAAATAAGGAAGTAATTAAGAGAAAAAATACATTCAGCAAGTTAAAAGTCCAAAAAAGATAAATCTCCAAACCTACTTAGGACTACAACTACTAAAGTTCAACTACAAAGAAGAAAGAAGAATTTTGTGAAAGAGTTTAACAAAACCTACAAACTTAGTTGAATAGTTTCAAGATTTTATGTTTGGATTATTAGTCTACTTGCAATAATTGGACCAACCAAAACATTTAATTGAACAATAAAAAGCAGTCGTCCAAAAAACCATTTTGTATTAGTAACTAAATATACTATGGCATAGTAACATGCTCTATGGTGAAACTATGAAAAGCAGGTCTGATAAAACTAGAAGATAACATAAAATACATAATTGGGACAGAGGAATTGAAGTTTCAACAGGTCTCGTATGCTGTACTCCACAAAAAAAAAAGCATAAACCCAACAACAGATAATCAATGATGAACATAAAATTGCTAAGATTTCAAAGATGTAGAAATGCCCAATTACATTAGAAAAACGGAAGTAGCAAAATATAAACCAGTAAACCCATTAATAGTCACCTAATCAATCTGAATCTACAGTATCTAAACTCCTAAATCTTCACAAAATTATCACATGTTGAATATCATTTCATAAGTGCTAAATTTAGTTTTAAAATTATAAATGATAAACTCATCCAGTAACCATATATTTCTCATGTACAAAAAACATTTAGCACAATCATACAAACTATGAATTGATTGTATATGTCTCAATCTTTCCTTAATTTTTCACTTATGGAGTAAAACTAGCAATACAAAACTGCAGCAACAACCATCCAATCTGAAAAAAAAATTAATAACAAAATGCAATACACCAATCACGGAGTTTAAGGAGCATACATCTGAAAACACAAATACATGATAAACAGAAATTTAGGCCTTTGAACATTACCCTAGCAAGTAAATGCACCAACCAGTTACATCAAACAAGAATTGAAAAACATGAAGTGAACAATCCCTTCAAAAATAAATTGGAGAAGGTTAAAATCCATATTGTCAAACCATTACTATTTCCAAGCAATTCCTAGCCAACACAGAGACACACATAAATCAAGAAAATTGAGTCTTGAACTGATGATACCGAACCCTAAAACGCCAAAGAGGGCTTGAACGGGAAAGAAAATTACCTATCAACAAGTATACAATGTCTCGTTTAAAGATTTGCTTTTTTGGGTAATCTGGGAAGAAAAATTAGTAGAAGGTTTCGAGAAAATTGGGTGTGAAATAGCAGCAAAGGGGCACGAGGGATGTGAATCTCAACAGTAGGCAACGACAGTGATGGAGACCTAGACGGAGACCTGGACAGAAACGATGATGACTAGCTAAGGGAGAAATGGCAGTTGATGGGTGTGAGAGGTTGAGAGAGAATAGCAGCGGGTGTTACACTTAGGGATTTCAATTTTTTGAATTCCCTCGATATTTTTTTAAAAGTATACTTACCACGGTTAGGGAGTACCAGTTGTGTATTCACATATATACACTACCAAAGCATTTACAACCGTGGTGCTTTTTAAGGTAAGACACGCTAATACACCACATTTTTTAGGAAAACCGTGGTTATTAGCTAAATCACCACGATTTATTATCAAAACCATGGTAAATAGACAGTGGTATATGAGCAAAATTCTAGTAGTGTTCCTGAATTGACTACATATCACTTTGGGCGAGATAGAAGACCTCCTGATCGTGTCCGATCAGCACAAGAGCATTAAGAATGCTGTCGCGACTGTTTTTCCAAGAGCGACACACGGATTGTGCTATTATCATCTACAGACCAAGATGGCAAAGCGTGGGTCCAATGTCATTGGGTTGTTTAAGGAGGCTGTGTTTAGTGTCAAATTATATTATTTTAATTTATTTCTTTTATTGTGTTTAGTATCTATTTTGTTTAATTTTATATTGTTATGTGTTGATTTTATGTGTTTATTGCTCTAATGATGGATTGTGCCAAGTGTTGCAAAACTTGAGCTTTTAATCATAAAAGCAGGTATTTTACGGCAATAAGGTGGCAAGTGCAAATTGAGTAATTGAGCCGGATTATTTTGGTAAGAAGATCAAGGTTGCTAAAAGAATTTGAGGAAAAAGCACCCGCACAGGCAGGCTAAGGATCGCGGGCGGGGCGCGAAAAGGCCGAGAGCCTTGCGCACCCGCCTCGCGCAAGGGCCCCCGCTGAGCGCCTCTAAGCCCCGCCGCGCCCAAAGCCCCCGCGGGGCTAGCCCCTGCCGCGCCATCTGACCCCGCGCGCTCAGCCCCCGTCACGCTAGCCCCCGCGGCGCCATGCAGCCCGCTGGCGCGCGGGCTGCTTTCTCTCCCTCTCGGTCCAGTTCTCCCCGCAATTCTGTTCCTTTCCACTCAGTTCCAACTGATTCTATTTACATCAGTTCAAGGACCTCTTTGAGCGGCATTATTTCTAATTCCTAGAATTTGTAGCTTATTATTACCTAAACTTTTAGTGTGGACTTTTGGGCACAAATCTTCCACAAAAATCCCCTTCATTAATTGATCTCTTACCATCAATCTCACATTACCTTCTCTCTCTCTCTCTCTCTCTCTCTCTCTCTCTTTCGTATCTCTTCTCTCTCTCTCTCTTTCATATCTCTTCTCTCTCTCATATCTATATTAGATTTTGGGGGATTCAAACCAATGAACTCTCATACCACTCACACCATTCATTACCATTCTACCAACCATCATATTCCATGCTCTCCATTCTCTCTCTCTTTTCACACACACTACACACACTAATCTCTACACCATTTTCCTTCACCATTTCCACCATCATCACCTCCACAAGAGGAAAGAGGAGCAAAGGAAGAAGAAGGGAACCAAGCTAAGCTAGGAGAAGAGAAGACGAGAAGGTGCCGACGACGAGCCATCCGGGGAAGCTAAGCTCGGAGGAGGTTTATCTTGTGTTTTCTTTGTATTTCTTGGATGTTTGTGGGGATTTGTCCCAAAACTCTTGAAGTATACTAAATATTGTAGAAGTTTGAGTTATTTGCATTTGATTTATGAGATGACTTTCTTCTATGGTATTTGTGTTGTTTTGAGCATGTTTAGTGGCTAATCTCTCTATTAGGGGGTAGAGGATCGATGTGGTTTTGATCTATGCTTGTTCTTGTTGATTGTTGTTGTTGGAATCTTGCTTTTTCATGTTTAGGTAATTGATCACTACTTGAACATTGATAGGATTTAGAGGAGTCTTGATTGTGAATCTAAATCCGGAAATTGGTTCATTCGACGGTAGGTGCATGGGGTTCCTAAGCCTAATATGTTAATCTCGCTTGTATGATATAGCTAAGAGAGGTTTAACGGATAGACGGTGACATGAATTGAAGTTAAACTAATTGGAAGAGTCTATCATATTTGTGAGAATATCATTATCAACTTGACTCAAGCATAGTGATGAGACCGTTGAGAGAATCTACACCCTAATACCGTAATCAAGCTTATTTCCTCTAATCTTGATTTAATTTGTGTTTTTGCATTTAATTGTCTTGCATTATTGT
The DNA here is from genome assembly GCA_026008535.1 of Perilla frutescens. Classification (NCBI taxonomy): domain Eukaryota; kingdom Viridiplantae; phylum Streptophyta; class Magnoliopsida; order Lamiales; family Lamiaceae; genus Perilla; species Perilla frutescens. The sequence continues at coordinate 42,292,662 of BRKX01000012.1, forward strand.
CTATTTCAAATTCCTATCATAATCATCATCAAACCCCCTTGTTAGAATGTTTAGATTTTATTTTAGTTTTTTTGTTGAAAGCATGTATAGCCTTTAGATAGTTCTTTCATATAAAGTTTTCCTTGAGAGATCGACTCGGGTTAAACTTATTGCTTCTACAATTGACCCCGTCCAATTGCGGGTGTGGTCCTAAGTAGTTGTCTCGTGAACATAAACCGGAAAATATAAGTGTAAATTTGGACCTCAATCAAATTTTGGCGCCGTTGCCGCGGAAGACTTTTAAGAATTGTCTTATTGGTGCTATATTTGCTTTTGTGTTGTTTTGAAATTGTGAACTAGTCATTGAAGTGTTTGTGTTGTTTGTATAAATTTGTTTTTGTGTTTATGTCCTTTTGTTTGGCTTTGATATCTTTTTCTGCAAGGTACGTGTGATCTCTGTTTTGTTTGTGTTTGTGTATGCTAGGGAGGCGAAGCCTCAATCGGAGACTAGCCCCGTGTTTGACGACATCCATCGACCAAGGAGATTCGACGTGTTCGAGTGGGAAAGAGAGATGAAAGCTAACCATTTCAACAACCCCGACAATGCCAATGCCAATTCCAATGCGGCTATGAACATGAGAGATTTTGCTCGTCCCGTGATTGGGGCGTCGACTTCTTACATAGTTCTTGGTGAAGCCGCAAGGAACTACGAGTTGAAGAACATCCATTTTAGCCAACTTCTCTCATTCTATGGGATGTCGGCCGAAGATGCTTTGAACTTCATCCGGGAGTTCTATTCCGTTGTTCAAACCTTTCCTTTACAAGGTTTAAACAAAGATCAATTAAAGATGAGGTGTTTTCCTTACACCTTGAAAGATCGAGCCAAGACGTGGTTCATGTCTCTTCGGGCCAATTCATTGGCCAATTGGAATGCCGTCTATGAGAAGTTCATGGCCAAGTACTACTCCAATCAAAAGACCCAAGACTTGAGAGCCCAAATTGTTACATTTACCCAATTTCCGGGTGAAGCATTTCATGAAGCTTGGGATCGATTTCGAGGTCTCCAACAATAATGCCCTCACCACTATCTCGCACCCGAGTTGCTCAACCAATTCTTTTATGACGGGCTATCACAAAATTTTCAATATATGGTGGATAATGCATTGGGAGGAGACATTGGAGGACGTACCGCCGAAGAGGTATCAAACATCTATGAGATGATGGCCACGACTTCTCAACAAAAGAGTGCTAGGGGGAAGAGAGCTTCCGTCAATGAAGCCAACCCTAGTTATGATGTGACGAAATAACTTGCCGAGTTGACAAGGCAAGTAGAGATGCTTAGAACCTCCGAAAGATCACCCCAACAAGTTATGACCGTTGAGACTTGTGGGATTTGTGGAGAGTATGGCCATGGGGCCAACTTGTGCCAAAGGTCGATCGAGCCAGAGTCAAGCTAAGAGGCTCATTTCCATGCTCTTCGAGAGCAAGTGAATGCTCTCCAAGGCTTCCAACCGCGCCAACAATACAACCCCTACTCTCAAACATACAATCCGGGGTGGAGAAATCATCCGAATTTCTCTTGGAAGTAACCTCAACAACCACCTCAACCACCACAACAACCGTCTCCACCTCAACAAGCCAGAGGTGGCCAAGCTCCACCTTATCCGAGGCTGCAACAATATCCGGCCCAACCCAATCAACCGCCTAGGCCAACATTGCAAGACACATTGCAATCCTTCATCCAAGCCACTCAACAAAGATTTGAATCCGTTGAAGCTTCCGTGAAGAGAATTGAGACTCAAGTACGCCAAATAGCCGGGACCGTTGGAGAGTTGGCCAAGCAAGCCAAGCCGGGCAAGTTGCCTAGCCAACCAGAGCAAGCTCAAGCAATCACCGTGCTTAGAGGAGGAAAGGTGATATAGACAACAAGGTTGGAGAGTCAAGCCCAACCAAGGAAGTTGAAAAAGAAGATGAGACTCCTTCACAACAATAAAAGGAGTCTGAGAAAGAAAGAGAAGAAGTGAAGAATCCCACACTCCACAAGGTTACCAATCCTTACAACTCTCCAATTCCATTTCCAAGCCGGTTGAGGAATGAGAAGCAAGACACTCAATTCCAAGAGTTCTACAAACTCCTATCCAAGGTGAATGTCAATCTTCCACTCCTTAATGTCATCCGAAATGTGCCGGCCTATGTCAAGTTCTTCAAGGAACTTGCTTCAAAGAAGAGGAAGTTTGGAGAGGATGAGAAGATAGAGGTATCCGAAGTGGATAGTGCAATCCTACAACATCAACTACCACCCAAGCTCCGTGATCCAGGTAGTTTTACTCTTAAAATTGCTTTGGAAAATGGCAAAGAAGAATGTGTTATGCTAGATCTAGGAGCCGGAATTAATTTGATACCTTACTCTATTTATAAACAATTAGAGTTAGGTGAATTGAAACCAACTAGAATGTGTCTTCAATTGGCGGATAGGTCCATGAGATATCCTAGAGGAATAATAGAGAACATTCTAGTTAAGGTCGGTGGATTGATCGTACCGGTTGATTTTGTTGTTTTGGATGTGGGTGATGTGAAAGAAACGGGTAAAGAACACACTCTTCTCCTAGGTAGACCTTTTATGGCTATAACAAACACCTGGATTGATGTTAAAAATGGAACCTTAAAAATGTCGGTGTTAGGAGAAACGGTTTCTTTTTCCGTACATGAAAACAAGGCTATTCCCGTCTCCTTATTTGAGGAAAATTGTTCTTACATAGATGTTATTGATGTCTTGGCCGAGGAAGTTTTCTTGCAGGAAATAGGTGCTCCTTGGAGGAGTGAAACCTCGCCCGATAAACTTGTAATACCCCAGATATTCGATTAAGGTTTAGAAGATTCTTAATGATAATTAAGAAGTTAAGGAATAAAATTAATTAAGGTTAATTGAGGTCAGATGTCAGTCACGACTTTAAGGGTCAGTTTTTGTGAAAATCATCTTTTCGGAAAATTTGATCTTAATTATTTTATGGCCATCCGTGGTCTCGTTAGAAAGGTTTTAACTCAAGGAGTATGCCGGTGTTTTCGGATTTTAATTCTGAAGTCAATTGAGTTCCCGGTGATGAAAAACGTATTTAAAGGATAAATGAATAGTAACTTTTGCGTGCGTTCGTGTTTTGAGAAATTTATGAAATCCTCCTCGTTGATCCGAGTCTAGTTCTGTCAGGACCCTCTTATGGGAAATGACCCAAGGATTCCGTTGGCGTTCACGGATTACCATTCTGAGGTCAATCGAACGCTCGGGAGTAAAATCTGTCAGTCTGAGTGAATAGTAAAAAGTAATTCCAAAAAGGGAATCTTTGCTCGTCTTTCTTCAGATGACCCCGTCTTTTTCACGAATCAAGTTGGTTCACTAGTATTCGAGCCAACGAGTCTCCCGGTATTTTTAGATTTCGTGTCTGAGGTCATTTGGACCTCGACATCGAATAAAGCAGCTCTTAACCGAACCCGGGGTAACTTTTGCAGTATTCTTGCACTGAAGTGGCTTCCCTTGGAAGCCAAAGCTTTTCCTATAAATACAAGGCCACCCCTTTAGCTTTCATTGCTCATTTGTCATCTATTTCACTTCTAAATCGAGAGGGTGAGAAGCTTTGAAAGCCGAGAAGGTTCTGTCAAAGTAAAAAGTGTTCTTCGTGAGTGTTCTTCAAGACGACGAGCGGAGTGGCGTGGAAGGGATGCGGTGAAGGAAGGTGCTAGGGGCGCCGTTGGGTTGTAGCAAGCGGCTCTGCCGCTATTGCAACTCGACGACACACCAAGCTAGCCACCTTTCTTCGACGCACCTAACCCCATCCATTCTTGTTCGTCGGTCTCGATCTCTATTTCTTTTCCGTCTTTAAATTCCGCATTTACTTTCCGTTCTTTACGTTCTTCGCGTTCTTCATTATTGCTCGTTTACCTTCCGTCTAAGTTATATTTCAGTTTTTATTTAAGTTCCAAGTTAATAACATTTACTTTATATTTCTCGCTTTATTCCTGTCGTTATTATTCTTGAGATTAGCCCCGTTTATTCCGTTTAAATTCCGTTCAAGCTATATTTAGAGATTTCATCGTTATTCTAAATATTTAAAGCGGATTATCGTGTTTTCGTCGTTATAATGCCAAAATTCTTTTTAAGTTAAAGCATGTTGTTGCATGATGAATTTAAGCACGTTGTTTTTAAAGAAATTTCGGGTCAAGTGTTCTTCGTGTTCGTCGAAGGAATTAACGAACACGAAGAACCCAGTTGAAGATCGCCCAGGAAGAGAGAGAAACCAGGTCCCGCGACCGCGGGGGGTGGGCGGCCGCGCGACATCCCCCTCGGCCCAGAACCCCGCGGGCGCAGAGGGTGCGCGGGCGCGGGGGCTGCGTGGGCGCGCGGGGTGCCGCCGGCGATCATGCAGCAACAAGGTATTAGCATTAGACATAGTTCTAAGCTTGGTATTGCTAGCAAGAATAGGGAGATAAGGAACTTAGCTTTTCACTTAAGCAGGATATGAGCTCGTTCGTATATTTGAGGTAACCCCTCTTCTATCTTATGGCATGCCTAAGGGTACAGTTGACATCAGGTTTGAGCCAAGGTTGGGCCCAAAAGTAAAGAAAAGGTTTTGCGGATATGGAGAGGGCTTTTGCGTTTTGCTTTCCATATACCGCCAGTTCATTGTTGGATATTTCTCAAGTTATTAAAGAAGCTTTCATTAAAAAACCCACTGAGTACATTAGTGCTCACGCCCTCTTTTTCAAATGTTTTCAGGTTGAGATGCCGAGAATGATGGTGGCTGTAGATGTGAGTTGGCTGCCAAGATTGTTTTGCTATTATATAAGTTTCTTTGAAATCCCATTATGTGTTCTGCTACTCTGATTAACTATTTCTATATTCCGTTCAAGGTTCTATTATGATTATTCAAGATTCTAAGAATATTCCTAGACGATTACATATATATATGATGCATATTAAGTTTATTTCCGCTCTCCGAGTATGATTTCCTTTCACCTATAAAAGAGCTTATTAGTTAGCCGTTTTATTCCGCTAAAGCATGTGTCCTTCTTAATCAAGTAAACCCGAGTATCATCAACTATCTTCAAAGCGTACCTTTATTCTTAAACTTCTTCGTTAATCTTCTGAATTTACTCGTTAAATCCCTTAATAACACCCCGTCCCTATTCGTTAATCCCTATATCAGGACCGGGCTGTTACAGTTGGTATCAGAGCAGGCTTGCAACTCTGTATATGAATTGCTTCGTAATAAGTTACAGCAGCAACCCATAGCTCGCCATCACCCTCGTATCTTCAACAAAAATCGAGGTATGATAGTATAGAGATTTTAGATTTTGAATTCATAATTTCTGACTATCGAAAAATGAAGAAATTTGAGCAAGCATGCCTCTTTTATGGATAAGGGGAAAACCTTGATAATGAAATTCCAAGTAAAAAGTATTCGGGTAAAATGATTTCCTAAGGAAAAAGGGTTGTGAAAGAAGTTCTTGATCACAAAGAAAATTGTTTAAAAACTTATTTTTAAACATATGTCTTAACAAAAGATAAAAGTTTCGAAGAAGAGTTCTAGATTTAAATAAAAAGGGTTGATTCATTCTCGAATTTTGTTTTAAAGGAAAATGTAAAGTTTATGATCAAAGACTTGGGCACCAAATTTTTTGTAAAAGTCAACTGCAAAAAGAATCTATGCATGCAAGATAAGTAGTTTGAATCTAAATGATAGTATGATCTCAGGAGAACCATAGGTCTCCCTTTTATAATCTAGACTGATTAAGCTTCATATTTCTAGATGGTTAAGCGTCGTTCGATTTCTAGGAATAATGTGCCTCTTTTCCGCCCTGTGCAAGAAATGAACGACTTTGGAGAAACGCCAGGAAAGGTATATGACTTGGAAACATGCATCCGCATGTGTGTGCAAGCACCAGCCGCCGAGAGACCGACAATGTACCGCATTCTGCAAAGCACCATCACCCGTGATCCCGAGACGCATATTGTAATCGGGAACCTGACAGAATTCTCTTCAGCCTTGATGGCTCTTTGGGAGTTAAAGTATGGCCACGTGAATACTCTAGCGGAGCAAAATCCCTCATCCGTGACGGAACCAGAACTGCTAAGGGCGACTCTGAACAGTTTCCCTAAATTTCAAGCACCGTGTCCTTGTGCTGAATAAACCTTAGAAGCAAGACCCTTGATCATCCAGGACATCGAGTCTTTGTCCTTCAGAATGTACTAGTAGGCCCCTGCCTATCAACCAGTTGCCCCTCAAAGTTTGGGACAGCGAATGCCCCATCAGTTCCCCGAAGGAAGCTTAAGGAAATCCAAGTTCGAGGTACCAGAGACAGATGAAGATGAGGAAGAAGGGGACCCAGCATATAGTTAAGCTTTAGAAGTAGGCAAAGGAGATGTTGTTGTTAGAACACCTTGCTGACCTGTTGTCCGTTTATCCGCTTAAATCCAGATCTTATTCTAAAAATGTATTAACCAACCTTTTAGATTTCGATAGCAACAGTAGTTCTCCAAGGGTAGCCCTATTTTCAGATGTAACTAAGAACCTCTTTCTTATTTATGCCAAAAGTCCTCTTATGAGGCAATTTTCCCGCTTTGCTTGATCTAACCTACGTAATCTAAAGACCTTATCGAAAGGTATTTCATTTTGCTTCGTGCAAATTCGAGCGAGCATCTCTATTATGTAGGATTCTTTAGAATGTCGTCAAGAAGACATCAAGTCGAGAGAACGAGGCCGCAAGCAAGCAAGTCCTGAACCGCGACTCAAGAGCCAAGAATGTGTTTCTCAAACACAACTTTTCTATTCTAATAAGTCTAAGAGACCCGATGGGAGTCGAGAAATGGGTTATTCTTTAGAAGTGAATTTTTGATTCTATAGTCTGATCGGAGGATGGGGAATTAGGTTGTGTTCTTTTATGAATACGAACTTCGGGTAGGAGTCCGATAAATTTTAGGCAGTAAGCGTAATATGATTGGAAAGGTTTCAAGTATGAGTTATATCAGAAGTATATCCCGAACTGTTCATAAGGCAAATGAGGTAGAGATCTGGAGCTAAAAGTAAGGAAAGAAGACGTTGCCATCGTACGATCAAGAGTTCAACCAGCTACCAAGGCATAACCCGCATTAGTGGTTTCAGACGAGAAGAAAACGCGTATAGATCAGGTCGATTGTTGTATCCCTTCTAATAGGTGAAAGTGATTCCTGTATGTCACCTTTTCCAGTCAAGTATAGCTAATTGAAGGTCAACCGACTCATGCTATTTCATAGCAACCTAGTAAAGAAGAATATGCGTGAAGATCAAGGAAAGAAAGAGAAAGAACCTGAAAAAGATCGTTAAGCAGATAGACCTAGAAGTGGTAGATTAAGAGTTTCAGTGAGATAAGAAGTTTTGATGAGTCTATTCATTCATTCTCGTATCAATTAAAACAATCACCTTTCAACAGCTTTATATTAATTAAATTTCTTCAATATCGTTTTGGACAAATCATAATCTTTTGATGATACTTCTTTAATCATCCAGAATCAGTGATAGCATTCCCTTGTTAAAGTTATGCTAATGCCTTTGCAAATATTCAGTACAGTTCTCAGTTGTTATTCATCGATTGTCCCCCATACGTTTGCTACACGCAAAAAACCCTTTGAGTTTATAAGTCCTCTGAAAAAGCAATGTTTTTAAGTAACCCAGTGTTATATCTGTTCCAGCTTTTGGAACTTGTTAAAGAATTATTGATCAAGATAAAGTCCTCACTTAGAGGCAATCATTTCGTTTTGCTCCCACTCATAGAGCTCGAGTGTGGATCCTTGATTAGAGCAGATAGTATAAAGCAATATTCCTTTAGAAGAATAAGAGGGAGTAGTCCAAATAAGAAGAAGAATCCAAGTATGATAGCTAGTGCCCTTCTAGTAGGACGCGAATCTCTAAAAGCGATTTTTCAGCTCGTCCAGTATTAAGAGGCAATCTGAGGAATGACGTCAAATAAGTTCTGAGCTTACGTTCAAGGTCCAGTCATGCGACCTTTATAGCTGCAAGTGATGGTGATCCCCAGAGGAGGCTATAAAGTCAGAATACCGTTGAAAAGCGGTTGCAACGAAGAAAGAGGAAGGAAAGTTTGCAATAGAAGGCGTTTCAGGCACAAGAAAATTTTGAAGACGAATTTCCAAAGGAGCTATCAGAACTACCACCATATAGGCAAGTGGAATCCACTATCGGTTTAGAACCAGGAGCTGCACCAGTCAAAAGCCCCTTACAGAGTGGCGCCTAAGGAGTCGTAAGAACTCAAGGTTCAACTGCAAGAGTTATTAGACATAGGTTTTATCCAACCTAGTGTGTCGCCTTGGAAAGTTCCAATCTTGTTCGTGAAGAAGAAGGATGGCACATTGAGAATGAGCATCGACTATAGAAAACTTGATAAGCTGACCATCAAGAATCAATACCCTTACCTAAGAATAGATGATCTCTTTGATCAAGCTTAAGGGAGCAAGTGTCTTCTCAAGGATAGACTTAAAGATTTGGGAATCATCAGCTGAAGATCTGAAAGGAGGATATTCCTAATACTGCTTTTAGGACTCGCTTGGGGCATTACAAGTTTGTGGTAATGCCGTTCGGATTGACCAACACCCCAGCAGTGTTCATGGATTTAATGAACCGGGTTCTTACCCGTATCTAGATAAGTTTGCACTAGTTTTCATAGATGATATCCTCATCTATTCGAAGGACAAGGAGGAGCATCAAGAGCACCTAAGGGTGGTGCTGGAGAAGTTAAAGAGGAGAAAGGCTTACTAAGTTTAGTAAGTGTGGGTTCTGGCTTAAAGAAGTTATGTTCTAGGTCATACGATTTCAGTAGAAGGAATCAAAGTAGATCCAGCTGAGATTGAAGCTGCAAGCAACTCGAAGTCTCCAAGGAACGTGAATGAGATATGAAGTTTTCTAAAGACTTGCGGGATTCTATCGTAGATTCATCGAAGAATTCTCGTTAATAGCTAAGGCTATGACGCGAGTGTTGAGGAAGGACTTCAAGTTTAGGTAGACACCTGAGTGCGAGAAAGTTTCCAGAAAGAAGATGTTAACCACAAGCCCAATGATTGGCCATTTCGGAAAAAAATGAAGATTTTGTGGTTTATGCTTATGCGTCGAGAAAAGGATCAGGATGCGTACTAAAGAAGAGAGGAAAGGTGATCGCTTATGCTTCAAGGCAGCTTAAGAATCACAAGTACAACTACCTCACGCATGATTTAGAACTAGCAGCAGTTGTTTTTACGCTAAAGATCGAGCCGCACTATCTCTACGGAGCCAAGTGTAAGACTTTTCTCAAGATCACAAGAGCCTAAAGTATTTCTTCAAGAAAAAGATCCTAGCATAAGGCAGAAAAGATGGCTAGAACTTGTAAAGGATTACGACTGCGCGACTCACTACCACCCAGGCCAGGAGAATGTGGTAGCAGATGCCCTAAGTAGGAAAGAGAAGGCAGAATTAGGATTCGTTTTAGTTCAAAAGCAGTTACGATAAGGAATTCAAGGAGTTAAGGATCGAGGTGCTAACCACCCGCAATCAATTAAGCACAAATCACCGCGATAGTCGCTCATCCCGACCCGAGACAAAGGATAGTTAAGGTTTGGATATGAAATGAGTTTCTTGAGAAGAAAATCCTAGAAGCACGATTAGATAGCACGCAAGACTTCGCAGAAGCCGCCGATAAAGCACTCTTATTCAAAGAAAAGCTTTGTGTGCCAAGCAAGAAAGAACTAAAGGAGGAAAATATGTGCAAGGCACATGACAAGCCACATACAGCACATCCCGGAAGCACCAAGATGTATCAAGACCTCAAAAAGAACTTCTAGCAGAATAACATGAAAAGAAAAGTAACCGCCTTCGTAGAAAGGTGTTGATCTATCAACAAGTGGAGCTTTGCATAAAAAAAAAAACCTTCTGGTTGCTCCAACCTATAGAAATTCCTGAATGAAAGTAGGAACATAGTAGTATAGGCTTTGTGGTAGGATTACCAAAGTCTAAGTGGTGGAATACCACTAGTTGGGTAATCGTGAATCGATTATTGAAAGCAGCACCTCTCATTGCTGTTATCATGGGCTAGATCAAATAGCCCACATGTATGATAGGAAATTTGTGCATATTGCACGATGTGCCGGTCTCGATTATATCGGATCGTGATACGAGATTTATGTCAAGATTTTGGAGGAGTCTACAAGAGGCAATGAGATCAAAGCTCAATTTCAGCACGACATTTCATCCTCAGATGAATGGCCAGTCCGAGAGGACTATTCAGATTCTAGAAGAGATGCCTAGAGGAGTAGTCATCGATCAAAGAAGCAACTGGGAGGAGCTACTGCAATTAGTAAAGGTTGCGTACAACAACAGCTACCAATCATCGATCAACATGACCCTTATGAAGCCCGGATCAGAAGGAAGTGTAGATCGCCCTTGTATTGGGACGAAGTTAGAGAGAGGAGGATACTTGGACCTGAAATGATCCCAGAAGCGGTCCAGAAGATCGAACCTGTTCATTAGCAAATCAAGGAAATTCAAGATAGACAGAAGGTTTATGCAGACGAAAGAGGAACGGAACTAAGATTCAACATTGATGATAGTATTCTTGTAAATGTCTCCGTCAATGAGTGGTTCGTTTTGCCAAACGAAACAAGTTAAGGCCCATATTTACTGGACCTTTTGACATTTAGAAAAGGTGAATAAAGTAGCCTACAGGTTGGCCTTACCACCCAACCTGAGTGATGTTCATGAGGCCTTTTCATGTCACAATGTTGAGAGAGTACGTGCTTGATTCAAAGCACGTGATTCGCAAGGAAGAGATAGTCCTGAATGAGGACTTAGCCTATGAAGAGAAGCCCCAGGCCTTTGTAAGTTAAAAGATCCAGAAGTTAAGGAACAAGGAGATCAATCTTGTAAAGATGATCTGGAACCTTCATGGTTCAAAGGAAGCAACATGGGAGCTCGAATCCGAGCTACTCAAAAAGTACCCTGATATCGTTTATCATGGTTAGTAAATTTCGGGACGAAATTTCTTTAAGGGGGGTAGGATGTAATACCCCAGAGTTTCGATTAAGGTTTAGAAGATTCTTAATGATAATTAAGAAGTTAAGGAATAAAATTAATTAAGGTTAATTGAGGTCAGATGTCAGTCACGACTTTAAGGGTCAGTTTTTGTGAAAATCATCTTTTCGGAAAATTTGATCTTAATTATTTTATGGCCATTCGTGGTCTCGTTAGAAAGGTTTTAACTCAAGGAGTATGCCGGTATTTTCGGATTTTAATTCTGATGTCAATTGAGTTCCCGGTGATGAAAAACGTATTTAAAGGATAAATGAATAGTAACTTTTGCGTGCATTCGTGTTTTGAGAAATTTACGAAATCCTCCTTGTTGATCCGAGTCTAGTTCTGTCAGACCCCTCTTATGAGAAATGACCCAAGGATTCCGTTGGCATTCACGGATTACCATTCTGAGGTCAATCGAACGCTCGGGAGCAAAATCTGTCAGTCTGAGTGAATAGTAAAAAGTAATTCCAAAAAGGGAATCTTTGCTCGTCTTTCTTCAGATGACCCCGTCTTTTTCACAAATCAAGTTGGTTCACTAGTATTCGAGCCAACGAGTCTCCCGGTATTTTTAGATTTCGTGTCTGAGGTCATTTGGACCTCGATATCGAATAAAGCAGCTCTTAACCGAACCCGGGGTAACTTTTGCAGTATTCTTGCACTGAAGTGGCTTCCAAGCTTTTCCTATAAATACAAGGCCACCCCTTTAGCTTTCATTGCTCATTTGTCATCTATTTTACTTCTAAATCGAGAGGGTGAGAAGCTTTGAAAGCCGAGAAAGTTCTGTCAAAGTAAAAAGTATTCTTCGTGAGTGTTCTTCAAGACGACGAGCGGAGTGGCGTGGAAGGGATGCGGTGAAGGAAGGTGCTAGGGGCACCGTTGGGTTGTAGCGGGCAGCTCTGCCGCCGTTGCAACTCGACGAGACGCCAAGCTAGCCACCTTCCTTCGACGCACCTAACCCCGTCCATTCTTGTTCGTCGGTCTCGATCTCCATTTCTTTTCCGTCTTTAAATTCCGCATTTACTTTCCGTTCTTTACGTTCTTCGCGTTCTTCATTATTGCTCATTTACCTTCCCTCTAAGTTATATTTCAGTTTTTATTTAAGTTCCAAGTTAATAACATTTATGTTATATTTCTCGCTTTATTCCTGTCGTTATTATTCTTGAGATTAGCCCCGTTTATTCCGTTTAAATTTCGTTCAAGCTATATTTAGAGATTTCATCGTTATTCTAAATATTTAAATCGGATTATCATATTTTTGTCGTTATAATGCCAAAATTCTTTTTAAGTTAAAGCATGTTGTTGCATGATGAATTTAAGCACGTTGTTTTTAAAGAAATTTCGGGTCAAGTGTTCTTCGTGTTCATCGAAGGAATCAACGAACACGAAGAACCCAGTTGAAGATCGCCCAGGAAGAGAGAGAAACCAAGTCCCGTGACCGCGGGGGGTGCGCGGCCGCGCGACATCCCCCTCGGCCCAGAACCCCGCAGGCGCGGAGGGTGCGCGGGCGCGGGGGCTGCGCGGGCGCGCGGGGTGCCGCCGGCGCACGACGTTCCCCCCGTGTCGTCCGACGCTGGTTCTTCCATCTTTTCGAGTTTTCTTCGAGTCATTTTTTCCAAGTTATTTTCAAGTTAAATTTTAGAGAAGCAATCAAGATATTCTCAATTTATTTCGAGTAATCCATTCAAGTTATTCTTTGTCTAAAAATTGGGAAATCAAGTCGAGATGTCCTTTAAATAAATTCTTCTCGAAATTCATAAAGTCGTAAAGTCGTGCAATCTGTAAATAAATCTTAGATTTTAGTCTTCGAGTAAAATGCCATTATTTCTCGCTTAAGATAGTCAATTCCCTCAAAGGGGGTCGCTAAGTCGATGATTCGACTTTTGTAGGAGGAAGTGAGTCTTATAGGAAATCGGAGAAGGATCTTCAGCTCGTTGCTTCATCTTCTGTCCAGTAATCGAGGTGGGTAAATCTATACTCATCTAAAGTTTGAGCTAATAAGCTCTAGAAGCATATAGGGCAAATCAAATATCCAATAAAACATTTTTGCTCAGCCTAATTGATCTCTATACAAGGAAAGGAAATGAATAAAATAAGTTATATGCATGATTATGTTGAATTGTTATTTGAGTTAGATAAAGTAAAGGAAGTTAGTATAAGTTAAGTGAGCTCTCAAGTATGTTTAGATATGCTAGAATTGTTTATTTACAATTTATGCTAGCATGAGGTGTTTAGAATTGCTTTATTTGCAATCGATGTTTATCCGCGTTTATTTCCTCGTATTTGAATGTTATACTTTGTTAAAGCTCGTATAGTTAAGGATTAAGGATTTGCCTTGTTAGGGTAGCTTTAACCCTTTGTAGGCCGAGATCATGCAGTAACAAGGTATTAGCATTAGACATAGTTCTAAGCTTGGTATTGCTAGTAAGAATAGGGAGATAAGGAACTTAGCTTTTCACTTAAGCAGGATATGAGCTCGGAATCATTAAGGGAGTCACTGCTGGGTTTTTCCCACGCAAACTCGTTCGTATATTTGAGGTAACCCCTCTTTTATCTTATGGCATGCCTAAGGGTACAGTTGACATCAGGTTTGAGCCAAGGTTGGGCCCAAAAGTAAAGAAAAGGTTTTGCGGATATGGAGAGGGCTTTTGCGTTTTGCTTTCCATATACTGCCAGTTCATTGTTGGATATTTCTCAAGTTATTAAAGAAGCTTTCATTAAAAAACCCACTGAGTATATTAGTGCTCACGCCCTCTTTTTCAAATGTTTTCAGGTTGAGATGCCAAGGATGATGGTGGCTGTAGATGTGGGTTGGCTGCCAAGATTGTTTTGCTATTATATAAGTTTCTTTGAAATCCCATTATGTGTTCTGCTACTCTGATTAACTCTTTCTTAATTCCGTTCAAGGTTCTATTATGATTATTCGAGATTCTAAGAATATTCCCAGACGATTACATATATATATGATGCATATTAAATTTATTTCCGCTCTCCGAGTATGATTTCCTTTCACCTATAAAAGAGCTTATTAGTTAGCCGTTTTATTCCTCTAAAGCATGTGTCCTTCTTAATCAAGTAAACCCGAATATCATCAACTATCTTCAAAGCGTACCTTTATTCTTAAACTTCTTCGTTAATCTTCTGAATTTACTCGTTAAATCCCTTAATAACACCCCGTCCCCATTCGTTAATCCCTATCTCAGGACCGGGCTGTTACAGAACTTGCTATGGATGAAGCCCACCTCAAGTGTGGGGGAGACGAGTTGAATGCCGAAGAGATAGAGATATTGCTAGGAGAAGGCATGAGTCTCATGGAAGTCATAGCCTCAACCGAAGAGGAAGTGAAGCGTACTCCCGAGCTTGAGCTCAAGGAGCTCCCATCTCATCTCAAATACGTCTTTCTTGACGATGAAGAGAAGAAGCCCGTGATCATCTTTTTCGGGCTCGAAAAGGATGAAGAGGACCTCTTAGTAGCCGTACTAAAGAGGAACAAGTAAGCCATTGGATGGAGTCTTTCCGACATCAAAGGAATTGGCCCCTCTACGTGTATGCATCGCATCATTCTTGAGGAAGGGGCTAAGCCGGTTCGTGAAGGGCAAATGAGGCTCAACCCCGTGCTAATGGAAGTCGTAAAGAAGGAGATTCTCAAACTCCTAGCGGAAGGGATCATTTATCCCATAGCCGATAGTGAATAGGTGAGCCCAGTCCATGTCGTTCCAAAGAAAGGAGGGATAACAGTCGTTGAGAACGACAAAGGAGAGCATGTGGCTACTCGAACCACCACCGGGTGGAGAATGTGCATTGACTACCGAAAGCTCAATGCCGCCACTAGAAAAGACCACTTTCCCCTTCCTTTCATTGATCAAATACTTGATAAACTTGCCGGACATAGTTTTTATTACTTTCTTGACGATTTATCGGGTTATTTTCAGGTGGCCATAGCGCCGGAGGACCAAGCCAAGATCGCATTTACGTGCCCCTTTGGCACATTTGCGTGTAGAAGGATGCCATTTGTACTATGCAATACACCGGGCACTTTCCAAAGGTGTATGTTCTCAATCTTCTCTGAGATGATTGGAGACTTCATTGAGGTATTCATGGATGATTTTTCGGTCTTTGGATCCTCATTTTCCGATTGCTTAGAGAAGTTAGAACTTGTCTTGAAAAGATGCATAGAAAGTAGCCTAACTCTTAGTTGGGAAATGAGTCATTTTATGGTTACTAGTGGCATAGTCTTTGGTCATGTTGTGTCTAAAGAAGGAATGAGTGTAGACAAGGCTAAGGTAGATGTGATTGAAAAATTGCCTCCACCCATTAATGTGAAAGGAATTAGAAGCTTTCTAGGTCATGTCGGTTTTTATCGTTGGTTTATTAAAGACTTCTCAAAAATTAGTTAACCTCTATGCCATTTACTTGCTCAAGATGTTCCTTTTGAGTTTGATGAAAAATGCTTGCATGCTTTTAATACTCTTAAGGAGAAATTGATCACCGCACCAATTGTTGTTCCCCTTGATTGGTCTGTACCATTTGAGATAATGTGTGATGCATCAAATTCCGCCGTGGGCACTGTTTTGGGTCAACGTATTGATAAAATTCTCCGTGTAATTTACTATGCTAGCCTTACCTTGAATAGTGCTCAAGTAAATTACACCACAACCGAAAAAGAATTGCTTGTCATTGTGTTTTCATTGGATAAATTTAGATCCTACATCCTAGGTTCTAAAGTAATTGTGCATAGTGATCATGCGGCTTTAAGGCATTTGTTGACCAAACCACAAGCTAAACCTAGACTCATTAGGTGGGTTTTACTTGTGCAAGAATTTGATGTTGAGATTAAGGATAGAAAATGATGTGAAAACGTGGTAGCGGATCATTTATCCCGCCTCCCCGTTGATGACAATTTCAATTTGTTGCATGAAAAAAGAGTTGATTGTGATACATTTCCATATGAGCATGCTCTTGTGCTTAATTCCTCTCCTTGGTATGCCGATATTGTTAATTATCTTGCTTGTCATAAAATGAGACCTAACCTTTCTTTCTAAGAAAAGAAAAGATATTTGGCAAAGTGTAGGTATTACTTTTGGGACGATCCATACCTTTTCCATTTGGGAAAAGATGAGATAATTCGAAGATGTGTCCCGGAAGAGGAGCAAACCAATGTTCTAGACTTTTGCCACTCATCTCATTGTGGTGGTCATTTTGGAGGGCAAAAGACGGCTAGAAAGATCATACAATCCGGTTTGTATTGGCCTTCAATTTTTAAAGATGCTCATGCTTACTCTATTTCATGTGATAAATGCCAAAGACTTGGTAATATTGGGAGAAGAAATGAAATGCCTCTAAATATCAATCTTGTTGTTGAAATTTTTGATGTTTGGGGTATTGATTTTATGGGACCCTAACTCTTTTGGTTTCGAGTATATCCTGTTAGCGGTCGACTATGTCTCAAAGTGGGTTGAAGCAATCCCCACTAGGTCTTGTGACGCTAATGTGGTTATCAAGTTTGTGCAGGAGCACATTTTGAGTAGGTTTGGATTCCCTAGAGCGATCATAAGTGACGGTGGAACTCATTTCACCAACAATCTTTTTGCAAAATTGATGAAGAAAAATGGAGTGACTCACAAGGTGGCGACTCCATACCATCCTCAAACTTCCGGTCAAGTTGAGACGAGAAACAAATAAATTCAAAACATCTTGAAGAAGACCGTGAATGTGATGAGGAAGGATTGGTCACAAAGGCTACCGGATGCTCTTTGGGCGTATCGGACGGCTTACAAAACCATCCTAGGGATGAGCCCGTACCACCTTGTTTATGGAAAAGCATGCCATCTCCCCGTTGAGATCGAGCACCGACTATTGGGCTATAAAGGCGGTGAATTATGATCTAGCAAGTGCGGGAAATGAGCGAGCCTTGCAATTGTCCGAGCTCAACGAATTGAGAAATGAAGCCTATGACAACGCCAAGATTTACAAAGACAAAGTGAAGAGGCTACACGATAGGCGAATTGTCAAGAAAGAGCTCACGCCGGGTATGAAAGTTCTCCTTTTCAACACTAGATTGCGGCTTTTCCCCCGAAAACTCAAATCACGTTGAAGCGGACCGTTTAGTATTGAAGAAGTGTTCCCCTATGGAGTAGTCACGTTGAAAAATCCGGTAACAAATGTTACCTTTCAAGTGAACGGGCATCGAGTCAAGCCATACTATGAAGGGTTTTCGCACGAAGCCGATGTAGAGAAATTGAAGCTTGTCAATTCCGAGTGAATTCTCCAAAAACTTCGTCTAGCTCGAGATGTTAAAATGAGCGCTGCATGAGAGGCAACCCATGATTTTTATTGTTTGATTTTATTTTCTCTTGTCTTAATTTTAATACGTTCATGGTATTTTGTGGTGTGGAAAATTTTTAATTGGGAAAATAATTTGTAGGGGTGGAGAAGAGAAGAAAAACAGAGCAAGAAAGTGCGCATATTGAGAAAAGAAAAAAAACACAGCGCGGGCAGGGAGCGAGAATGCCAAGACACCCGCGCCGCCGCCGCGCTCACCCGGCCCCTGCCGCGCCACCCGCCCCCACGGGGCTCCCTCTTGCGCGCCCCCGCCGCGATGTGCGCCCCCGCGGGGCTCCTTCACCACGCCCCCACGGGGTGCTCTCTCCCTTGCTCTCTCTCTCTCTTGCTCCCTCTAACCAACACATACCCCCCCGCGGGGCCGCCGTTTTTAACAATTGTGGACATCATTCACCACTTGTACTCCCCCTCTGGACATTTGTACTCACCCTCTTCACCAATAATCCACCTACCACATTCACTCACCATCTTCATATACGCACTCTTACATTTCCCCAAATTTCACTCCCCCTTCTGCTAAAATTCACAGCACCTACTTCCTACCTCTTCCAAATTCCACCAAAAATTCACCAAGCTCCTACACGCCCCGCCGCTCCATCTAGCCCCGCCGCGCTACACCACCCCATCGGGCTATTTTCTTGTCCTCCACCTCTAAATTGTTGCTGCACTTCATCCCTCTACATATCTCCAACCTCTTCACCATGGGCCCCAAAATGAAATTGCCCAAAATTTTTGGAGGAAAGGGCAAAGACAAGAGCAAGAATGCTAGCAAATCCACAAGCACGGACAAGGGCAAAGGACAGGAAGGCACGAACTCCCCGCCAATGGTCTCGGACCTCCGCCAACAATATGGAGCTCCATTCCTCATCACAACACCAAATGAAGGTAACCGTTACCTCACTCTCCGTAGCCATGAGATATCTTGTCCTCGCTACATTGATTGGAAGTTGATGAGGGAGTTGAATTTGGAAAAACAAATAATGGAGTATCTTAAGGTGTTAAATTTTCAAACCTTTGCTAGGATGCAATATTATACTTATGATAATGTCGTGCTTGAATTTTTGGTGTCATTTCAACATGATGAGGCGGAGGGAAAGAGTTGTACCTTTCGGATGTTTGATATGCAATATAACGTCACTTTGGTATAATTATGGGATTACTTTGATTTCCCAACCGTGGGGATCAAGAGAATACCGCCTGATTTCAATGCTGCGGATGCATGGTATGAAATTTCAGGGTTCCGGAATTGGAATACAAAGGGCATTCCGAGCAAATTCATTGAAGATCCCGCCTTGTCCGTTGTTCACAAATTCTTGGCATACAACATTTCGGGCAAAGAGCAAACCAACAAGATGAACTCAACAGAGGTCTTCTTACTTTGGTGTGTAAGGAAAGGCAGAAAAGTATGCCCGTCCACCTTCCTTTTGAGCACTATCAATGACGTCGTCATGCGGAAGACCCAACACCCTTCCTTATGTGCATTCATCTCCGCCATTTGTTTCAAAATTGGCGCACTTGATGAGGATGCCCTAGCTCCCACTGGCTACAGACGGCTTGACGCCCCTACAATTGACAAAGGGGAGCTCAAGCGAGCCGAAGTGATCTACAATGAGCGAGAGGTGCACCCTCATGCAAAAAGGACTTGTGTTGGCACCTTGAAGCAACTTCAGCGCAGCACCATGGAGCTCACAGGAGGTTCCTCGTCTGCACCACAGGAGCCCAATGAAGAGGGCAACAATGACGAGCATGACACGGACGGGCAACAAGAAGGACATGCAGCCCATCACGGGTACTACATGCCTGTTAATGACTGGGGGTCGTTCCAAGGGTACATGGACTCTCGATTGGACAACTTTCAGCACTCTATTGCCGACACCATAAGCACCTTTGGGGATGAAATCCGGTATTCCATGTCGACCTCTTGGCAAGAGCATAATGCCCGCATGTTGCAACAACAAGAGCGTTGGGATACCTCTTTTGCCCTAATGCATGATGCGATTGGGGCCGTACACCAAGATGTTCGGGGCATCAACACTCGCCTTGACACGCATGATGAGCAAATTCGAGCCCTCCAATTGAGTTGGGATGCATGGACTCTTACCTCTTCATTTCCACCACCACCACCAGATGAGCAGTGAAGTACTTTGTGTTTTGTCTTATTCGTGTGAGTTGTTTTTCTTGTAGTTGTCATGTTTTCTTTTCGTTGGTGTTTCCTAGTATTGTTTTGTAGGAGCTCGTGCACGTTGTCAATTTTCTACAACATTGTGACGTTATCTACTCCCTTTTCCCTTTTGCTTACATTCGTTTTTCATACATTGAGGACAATGCATATTTTAAGTGTGGAGGAGAGCATGTTATGTTATGTAGTGAATTTTGTTGTTTTTACTTAAATATATTGGTGTTAATAATGTTATGTTAATTGTGTTGATTTTGATATGCATGATTAGTTGTTTTAGTTATCTAAGTATGGTCTGATTCTCCCACTTAGTATTTTGCCTTGCCCGATGGTCAAAATTTGAAAATTTTTTGATATGAATCTTCAAGGAATTACTTTCAAGTTGGTCATGAATGAAGGAATTGTTTCATGGTGTCACTCTTAAGCATGAATTATTTTTGAATATGATCACAATTTGATGATTAACGTTGAAGGGTCTTGCTCTTGAAGAATAGGAAGCATGTTTGGCCTTGCTCTTGAAAACTACTTCCCTTAGTCATTTATCCCACGTATTTATGATATATAAAAAAAATAGTAAAAAAAATAATAATAATAAAAAAAAATTATGTTCACATTCTTGGATAATGAATGCTTTTGTGAGAACCATGCAAATTATCGATTACATGATCACCTTGTGAGTATTTCCCTCTTGCTTCATATTTTTAATTTCTTGTTTGCTTGAGGACAAGCAAAGAGCTAAGTGTGGGGGAGTTGTTTAGTGTCTAATTGTGTTATTTTAATTTATTTATTTTATTGTGTTTAGTATTTATTTTGTTTAATTTTATATTGTTATGTGTTGATTTTATGTGTTTATTTGTGTTTATTGCTCTAATGGTGGATTGTGCCAAGTGTTGCAAAACTTGAGTTTTTAATCATAAAAGCAGGTATTTTACGGCAATAAGGTGGCAAGTGTAAATCGAGTAATTGAGTTGGATTATTTTGGTAAGAAGATCAAGGTTGCTAAAAGAATTTAAGGAAAAAGCACCCGCACGGGCGGGCTAAGAAGCGCGGGCGGGGCGCGAAAAGGCCGAGAGCCTTGCGCCCCCACCGCACGCCCCCAAGCCCCGCCGCGCCATCCGACCATGCGGGGCTAGCCCCCGCCGCGCCATCCGACCATGCGGGGCTAGCCCCCGTCGCGCTAGCCCCCGCGGCGCCCTGTTGCCCGTCGGCGCGCGGGCTGCTTCCTCTCCCTCTCGGTCCAGTTCTCCCCGCAATTCCGCTCTTTTTCACTCAGTTCCAACTGATTCTATTTACATCAGTTCAAGGACCTCTTTGAGCGGCATTATTTCTAATTCCTAGAATTTGTAGCTTATTATTACCTAAACTTTTAGAGTGGACTTTTGGGCACAAATCTTTCACAAAAATCCCCTTCATTAATTGATCTCTTACCATCAATCTCACATCACCTTCTCTCTCTCTCTCTCTCGTATCTCTCATCTCTCTCATATCTATATTAGATTTTGGGGGATTCAAACCAATGAACTCTCATACCACTCACACCATTCACTACCATTCCACCCACCATCTCATATTCCATTCTCTCCATTCTCTCTCTCTTTTCACACACACTACATACACTAATCTCTACACCATTTTTCTTCACCATTTCCACCATCATCACCTCCACAAGAGGAAAGAGGAGCAAAGGAAGAAGAAGGGAACCAAGCTAAGCTAGGAGAAGAGAAGACGAGAAGGTCCCGACGAAGAGCCATCCGCGGAAGCTAAGCTCGGAGGAGGTTTATCTTATATTTTCTTTGTATTTCTTGGATGTTTGTGGGGATTTGTCCCAAAACTCTTGAAGGATACTAAATATTGTAGAAGTTTGAGTTATTTGCATTTGATTTATGAGATGACTTTCTTCTATGGTATTTGTGTTGTTTTGAGCATGTTTAGTGGCTAATCTCTCTATTAGGGGGTAGAGGATCGATGTGGTTTTGATCTATGCTTGTTCTTGTTGATTGTTGTTGTTGGAATCATGCTTTTTCATGTTTAGGTAATTGATCACTACTTGAACATTGATAGGATATAGAGGAGTCTTGATTGTGAATCTAAATTCGGAAATTAGTTCCTTCGACGTTAGGTGCATGGGGTTCCTAAGCCTAATATGTTTATCTCGCTTTTATGATATAGCTAAGAGAGGTTTAACGGATAGACGGTGACAGGAATTGAAGTTAAACTAATTGGAAGGGTCTATCATATTTGTGAGAATAGCATTATCAACTTGACTCAAGCATAGTGATGAGACCATTGAGAGAATCTACACCCTAATACCTTAATCAAGCTTATTTTCTCTAATCTCGATTTAATTTATGTTTTTGCATTTAATTATCTTGCATTGTTGTCTGTTTCAAATTCCTAGCATAATCATCATCAAACCCCCTTGTTAGAATGTTTAGATTTTATTTTAGTTGTTTTGTTGAAAGCATGTGTAGTCTTTAGATAGTTCTTTCACATAAAGTCTTCCTTAAGAGATCGACTCGGGTTAAGCTTATTACTTCTAAAATTGACCCCGTCCAATTGTGGGTATGGTCCTAAGTAGTTGTCTCGTGAGCATAAACTGGAAAATATAAGTGTAAATTTGGACCTCAATCAGGCTTGCTATGCATATCAGACAGATGTATTCCAGAGGTACTTGTCAGCATTGGAAATGCTGAGCAGACCAGCATACGAGAAGCTTTATACTATTGGTCCCGATCGCAGTGTCCCGTACGGCGTTTTGGATTCTTGACATCTAATGCGGCTGAGTCACTCAATGCCCGTCTACTGTGGGCTAGGAGACTGCCTATTTGCTCAATGCTTGAGTCGTTCAGGAAAATTGTGGAAGAGTGGTTTGTTGAGCGTCGGGCTGCAGCGCAGACGTGGGATCACATGTTGACACAGCCCATTGTCGACAAGTTATCCAAGAATGTCGAGCAAGGATGATGTTTTTCCTTTCAATGCACGACCTTAACACACATGTGGAAAGTAGAGGTGGGCATGAAGTCTTTTATGGTCGATCTTCATCATCGGACCTGCGATTGTCGTGAGTTCGAGTTGGATTTGATCCCGTGTAGCCACGCTGCAGCAGCAATCAGGTACTTGCTTGTTTAAATTTTTTAACACTATCATGGTTATGAGTAATCATGTTTTTTAACTGTAATTCGTGTGCACACGTAGATTCTCCGGTGGAAACATATACGAGTTTGTGGATAGATGCTACAAGATGGAGACAATTGCAAGCATGTACGACTCGGTCATCATGGGCTTACCCAGTCCAGAAGATTGGATTGTCTCGTCTGACGGTTGTCCACTTGTGCGCGCTCGTGTGATAACAAAACAGGCCAGTTGTCCTCGAATGTCTAGAGCTCGGGGGGGTTCTGAGGCGTCATCCAGTCAGCGGAGGCAGATCTGTACTAGATGTCATGTCTCGGGCCATAACAAACGCGTGTGCACAGCCCCGGTGCCCATTGTCGGTGTGGACTTAAATGCACCTCCAGAGAGCGTGCCACCGGAGTCTGCACGTAGAAGAGCGACTAAGAAATGTGGTATTTGTGGTGAGATGACTCACACCCGTCCCAGGTGTCCGAGTAGACAGGCGGAGGACCTAGATTGATCATGTCTATATTATTGTTATTGGCATTCAGTGATAACATGGTTTATCTAGACTTTGGTTGTATTTGTTTAAAATGATAATGATGTCTACTTTGGTTTTATTTGTTTAAAATCATGTAGTCAACAAACATATTTCAATAAAACGCACGAGCAATGTCAAATGCAATACATACATGAAAGACGTCAAGTACAATACATATATAACATCATAAGTCACTCTAGATGACCATAGCTAAGTGAGAAGATCCTCTTTGCTACAGAAAGACGGTATCTGTGAATATCATATGGATCGACATCAAGACCAAAAGTGCCAAACAGCAAACGATCCACATACATCATAGCATAAACACCACAACTGATGCTGTCGAACTGCGCAAACTGCTCTTGGATAGTCTTGTAACAGTTTGCATGCTTGTGTCTTGAGTCTGTTTCTTTTCTCTTTTATTTTCTTTTGTTTTTCTGGATGCATTGCACCCCATGCTTGAGGACAATCATGCTTAAAGTGTGTGGGTGTGATAAGTCCATTTATTTCATGTTTTTATGGGCATTTTATCCTATATAAATGTCCTTTTTAGTGTGTTTTGAGTCGAAAAGAACCAGGTTGCGGCCAAAGGGCATTTCAAGAGTCAAGTCTGGCAGAAGGGGCATTTTATGCCCAAATATTCACGATTATCTCGCACATATGTTCATCAGAGGCACAGGGGACGTCCTCAGTATCCATCCCATATTCGTCCGGTGAAGTGGGCATATCAGATACGGATGGAGCTGACAGACGATGCCGTCCCCACAGTACTCGCACAGACTCGACCACAGGTCAGAATGGGCATTCCAGTAAAATTCAGGATTCAGTTGAAGGACAGCTGGTGGAAAGATAGCTACATTATCCGCGGGAGAGTTGGAGCTAAGTTGGACTCCTGGAAGGTGCTGCAAACAAGGAGATAAGCTCAGACGAGGAGATAAGCTCAATCTAAGGAGATAAACACAATCCCTAAAAAATAGGGATTTGTTGAAGATGAAGCTTATCCAGTCAAGTCAGCGAGGGCACACCGTTCCGGATTTTCAGCAGAAGACCCCCACCTGTGGGGGAGACTCTACTCGGAAATGTAACTATTTAAACAAGTTTAATTTCTGGAAAAAGACAAGTTTGGAGAGAGAAGTTTGGAGAATAGATACTCTAAAACATTTCTACACTTTACATTTCTGCATTTATTTTCCGTACGCTGCTTAGGCAGCAAAACAATCCGAAAGATCTTAAACCTTCGGGACTTAGGTTATGTTCGTGTTTATCGACGTTGGAGTCGAGTTTTTGCTTAATTAAATCCGTAAGTTTTCGTTTATTTTTATGTCTTTAATTTCTGCAAGTTTGATTATGTCTAGCCTTCTCGGCTAGATCTTTAATTCTGGCGTTTGAATGATGAAATTGGATTAAACATAAATCTGGACTCGTGAGGCCAAAATGGGCATAGTAATGCATGATTAGTTTCCGTTAATTCTTGTGCCTTGTTCCACGTGAGTGTGTGCCTGAAGTGCCCAATGTGGCTGATCACTCGTTAGGTAAAGAGGGCACACCACTATTAATTGAATTGGCGAATCGTGACTGTGTGTTGGTTCATATAGTAATAAGGGAATTAATGGGATGTTGTGGGCACAAGAGGAATCCGCTGAACACAACAGATCTGGGTCCATCTAGGGCACACTGCTGCTTGTTTGCTTACATCTCTTAGAGGAATCGGGAGGTGGGTAACTGGTTAGGGGTTTAATCGAAGATGAATCACCTTTAAACCTAAAATGAAAGGATGGATGAGGAGACGCATGAGAGGAATCCGGTCACCATAACTAGATGACCTATCATGTATGAAAATCGGTGTGCCCATGATCGAGTTGTTTTATGTTTAACCAAGATCTAATTCAAATGCCGGAATCTTTTGTTATTTGATAGTTTTCTTTAGTCTATTTTGCAGATTTACATTCAGTTTAGTGACAACACCAAAACCCCCCTTTGTGATTGGTTACTTGAAGATAGAATCACAACAGCTCTCTGTGGGATCGACCCGTACTCATTGGCTAGCTACGCTCGCTGTGGGCACAGGAGTTTATAAATATATTTTTGTGCGCGAAACGACAGCGCGTCAAAATTGGCGTCGTTGTCGGAGAGCTGGTTTCTAGTGATTTCATCTTCCACAATTGGTGAGCCTGGAAGTTGATGCCCAGGGGCTCTTCAGAGGAGACTCTATTGTACGATCCGGAGATAGAGAAGACTTCGAGGAAAAACAGGGCAGCAGTGAAGAGGGCACGCCAAGCAGCAAACAGACCTCGTGAGCCCACACCACCAGAAGATTAAGAAGATCAGAGAGACGAAGGGCACGAGGAGGAAGGACAGTTTGAGAACGGCCACAAGATCAACATGGCTGCAAACGGAAATGCCGCGAATGGAAATGCGGATGATAACAGGACTTTAAGGCAGTTGGTCTTCCCGACCAACATGAATCGACGCCCAATGGGCATTACACTCCCAGCTGTGACTCAGAACTGGGATATTCACGCGAACTTTATCCAGATCTTGCCAAAGTTCCACGGAATGCCTGGAGAGGATCCACAAAGGCATTTGCAAGATTTTGAGATGGTTTGCCAAACTCAAGATGGACCACGGACGAGAAGAGTACGTGCGGTTGGTTTCGTCCCCTTTCACTCTTCAAGATGGGGCACGGGACTGGCTGTACACACTACCCACTGGCGCTGTGACCACATAGAGACAACTCCAACAGAAGTTTTTGGAGAAATATTTCCCAGCATCCAGAGTGCAAGAAATGAGAAGAAGGATAGGGAGCCTGAAGATGGGAACTAACGAAAGTTTCTATGATTACTGGGGAAGATTCCAGGCGATGCTGGCGAAATGCCCACAGCACCAGATTACTGAACATGACTTGATTCAATATTTCGTCAGAGGATTGAGACCACATGAGAGGACAATTGTGAATGCCTCATGTGGAGGATCCATTTTGAATAAACAACCTGTTGAAGCATTCAGAATCCTCACGGAAATGGCTGAAGACAACCGAGACTTCGGTGGAGAGGGCATTCGGGTTGTAAGTGAAACAGAGAGGGCACCGGACCAGGATAGCAGAATTGATAGATTGTGCGACAAGATCGAGAAAATCTTGTCCGGTGCAAGCATGGCGAGGAAGCCCAAACCTTGTGGGGTATGCAAAAGCATATCTCACTTCACGGATAAATGCCCTACTCTACAAGACGAAATGGAAGAAGTGAATGCTATAGGTGGCCAGAATGGGCATTCCAGAAGATATGATCCACATTCCCAGACCTATAATCCTGGCTGGAGAGACCATGAAAATTTTAGATGGAGAAGACCGGAGGATGGGCATTCTGGACGCCCATTGCCACCACCCGAAGAGAAAAGGAAGCCAAGTAGGCTGGAAGATCTTGTGTTTGCTATGGCTGAGGAGAACGAAAAGTTTAAACAAGAGACTCGAGCTGGTCTCTCGCACATGAGCAAAAAAATTAATCAATTGGCTCAAGCCATGCACAAGATGGAGGAGAAAAATGGGAAGCTGCCTTCCCAGATCGAAAATCCAAGAGAACAAGTAAATGCAGTAGCATTGAGGAGTGGAAAAGAGCTTCCGGAGATGGTCAGGCCGAGAGAAGAGAACGATGATGTGCCCTTGGCGGAAGAAGTGGAAAAAATTCCCACAGAGGATGAGGCACAAGAGGCGGAGCAGACTGATACTGTGCCCATCCCGGAAGTAAAGCAATCTGCCAAGATGCCCACTCCAGAAAGACGGAAACCTCCCTTTCTAGGGAGATTGGCACAGAATAGAAAAGAAGAAGAAACCAGGGAGATGCTAAAAGTATTTAGCAAAGTGGAGATCAACATTCCACTGATCGAGGCAATCAAACAAGTGCTACGGTATGCCCGGTTTCTAAAGGAACTTTGTACCAGGAAGGTGAGATTCAATGACGACGCAAGGTTCCTAGTTGGAGAGAACGTATCGGCTGTGATACAAAGGAAGTTACCCAAGAAGTGTGATGATCCAGGGATGTTCATGATCCCTTGCATTATTGAAGACAGAAAAGTTGAAAAAGCCATGCTGGATTTGGGGGCATCAATCAACGTAATGCCCCTGTCGGTGTTCAAAGAATTGAAGATTGGACCTTTAAAAGAGACCGTGTGGTCATTCAGTTAGCTGACCGGTCCAACGTATATCCAGAAGACCTTATTGAAGATGTATTGGTCAAGGTGGACGAGCTTATCTTCCCAGCAGATTTTTATGTGCTTGACATGGGCACAGCGACTTCAAAATCTTCAGTTTTGTTGCTGGGAAGGCCTTTCATGAAGACAGCTCGAACCAAAATTGATGTGGACAAGGGCACACTGACGTGTGAATTTGATGGGGAGAAGGTGACGTTCAACATCTTTGAAGCCATGAAACATCCCCCGGATACAGAAAATTGTAATTTTGTGAACACATTTCATTACCCGAGCCGTTCTACTTTATCCATGATGAGCAACAGAGAACCGCTGGAATGGGCATTGTGGGATGGACTGCTTGACCAGGATGTCCTGGATGAGGAAGATGATATAAGGGATGGAATTATGATGTTGTATTCATTGGAAGAGATGCCACACGGATGTGTGGACTACGGTGTGCCCATTTGGAGAAACGATGATAAGATGATGCCTTCTATTATCAAAGCACCTAAGCTGGAGTTGAAGGCATTACCAAGGCATCTGAAATATGCCTATTTAGGGAATAATGAGACTCTCCCTGTAATCATAAGTGCGAGGTTGAATCAAGCTGATGAGGACCGACTTTTGAGATTGTTGAGACTGTACAAGGAGGCACTCGGATGGACATTGGCAAATATAAAGGGCATTAGCCCAGCGGTTTGTATGCACAAAATTTTGTTGGAAGATGATGCAAAACCCGTTCGTGATCTACAAAGAAAGCTCAATCCAGTGATGAAGGATGTGGTGCTAAAAGAGATAATTAAGCTTCAGAACCAGGGCATTATATACCCGATTTCAGATAGCAAGTGGGTCAGTCCAATCCATGTTGTGCCCAAGAAGTCGGGCATTCAAGTTGTGAAAAACGAGAAAGGAGAGCTTGTGCCCACACGACTGCAAACTGGATGGAGAGTTTGCATCGATTACCGGAAACTGAACATGGTCACGCGGAAAGATCATTTTCCACTTCCGTTCATTGACCAGATGTTGGAAAGACTCGCAGGAAACAAGTTCTTTTGTTTCTTGGATGGATATTCAGGATACATGCAGATTGCAGTAAGCCAAGAGGACCAGGAGAAAACAACATTCACGTGCCCATTCGGGACGTTTGCCTATCGCAGAATGCCCTTTGGCCTCTGCAATGCTCCTGGCACATTTCAGCGATGTATGATGAGCATATTCTCTGATTTGCTCGAGAACTGCATTGAAGTATTCATGGATGACTTCACAGTGTACGGGAGCTGCTTTGATCGATGTTTAGACAATTTGGAGAAAGTGTTGCAGCGTTGTGTGGACAAATGCCTAGTGCTGAACTATGAAAAATGTCATTTCATGGTCAGAGAGGGCATTGTACTGGGACATGTGATTTCTGAGAGGGGCATTGAGGTCGACAAAGACAAGGTGGATATAATTGAGAAATTGCCATATCCCACCTCGGTGAAGCAAGTGAGAGGCTTTCTGGGGCACGCTGGCTTTTACAGGAGGTTCATAAAGGATTTTGCAAAAATTGCCCAGCCTATTAGTCACTTATTGCAGCAAGATGTTCCATTTGAATTTGATGAAGAATGTAAGAAGGCATTCAATGTTTTGAAGAAGCAACT
This sequence comes from Perilla frutescens, assembly GCA_026008535.1. Taxonomy (NCBI): domain Eukaryota; kingdom Viridiplantae; phylum Streptophyta; class Magnoliopsida; order Lamiales; family Lamiaceae; genus Perilla; species Perilla frutescens. The sequence continues at coordinate 42,321,714 of BRKX01000012.1, forward strand.
GGTCACGGCACCGGTTATTCAACCACCAGATTAGGGAATGCCCTTTGAGATTATGTGTGACGCCAGTGGCTACGCTGTGGGCGCTGTACTGGGTCAAAAAAGAGGAAAGGAAAGCCATGTAATTTACTATGTCTCCAAGACTCTGAATGGGGCACAGTGTAATTACACCACTACTGAAAAGGAGCTATTGGCAGTAGTGTTTGCATTTGAGAAGTTTCAATCTTATCTCTTGGGAGCAAAGAGCATTGTCTATACGGATCATGGTGCCCTGAGGCATTTGATGACGAAGAAGGAGATGAAACCAAGACTGATTAGGTGGATTTTACTCCTACAGGAATTCGATGTTGAGATAAAAGATAAGAGTGGGGCACAGAACTTGGTAGCTGACCATCTGAGCCGGGTGCTGAATGAAAAAGGCGATGAAATGCCCATTGCCGATCATTTTCCTGATGAGCATTTGTATTCAGCAAGGGGCATTCTAGCACCCTGGTATGTGGATATAGTGAACTTCCTTCAGTCCGGGGAGATGCCTATTGGGTACTCAAGGTACCAGAAAAATAAACTAAGGTATGAGAGCAGGTTCTATGCATGGGATTGCCCTATTCTATGGAGGAGATTTGCTGATTAAATCATTAGAAGATGTGTCCCTGATGAGGAGATAGATGGAATTCTAAAGCATTGTCACAATTATGCTTGCGGAGGGCATTTTGGACCAAACCGAACGGCGAGAAGAATTTTAGATTGTGGGTTCTTTTGGCCCACAATATTCAAGGATGCCTACAACGTCTGCAGAAGGTGTGACCAATGCCAGAGGGTAGGGAACATCACAAGAAGAAATGAAATGCCCATGACGCCAATCATGCCAGTGGAGATTTTTTACATTTGGGGAATGGATTTTATGGGACCCTTTCCAAACTCGAGGGGGAACCAATACATTATCCTGGCAGTTGATTACGTGTCAAAATGGGTGGAGGCAAAGGCTACTCCTACCAATGATGCAAGAGTAGTAGCCGCATTTCTGAAATCCCACATTTTCAGTCGGTTTGGTGTGCCCAGGTCCATCATCAGTGATCAAGGGACCCATTTTTGCAACCAAACGCTGGAAAGATTGTTGAAGAAGTATGGGGTTCACCATAGGGTCACCACACCTTACCATCCCCAAGGAAATGGCCAAACTGAAGTCTCAAATTGAGAAATTAAAGCCATTCTTGGGAAGGTTGTGGGTCCGAACCGAAAAGATTGGAGTATTCATCTGGAAGATGCCTTGTGGGCATACCGAACTGCATTCAAAACTCCAATTGGGATGTCTCCATACAGGATGTTATTTGGGAAGTGTTGCCATCTGCCAGTCGAGTTAGCACATAAAGCACGATGGGCACTTCAGAAGCTGAATATGGACCCTGACGCCGCTGGGCATTTCAGGAAATTTCAAATTCAAGAGCTGGAAGAAATGAGAATGGAGGCCTATGATAATTTGGTGTTGTACAAGGAAAAGATGAAAAGGCTCCATGATCAAGTGATTCGAAGGAAGAGATTTAGCTTAGGACAGAAAGTCCTATTGTACCACTCAAGGTTCAAGATTATGGAAGGAGAACTGAGAACCAAGTGGGTTGGTCCATTTGAAGTGTATGCAGAATGCCCGAATGGGGCAATTGAGCTGATAAACCCCGACACTGGAGGGCGCTTCAAAGTGAATGGCCACCGTGTGAAAGCTTATCTAGGGCACTCTGATGAAGATGTCAAAGTGATCTGGCTCGCGGAGCCCACTTACGCCTGATCTGGGGTGATGTCGTGCCCACGACAATAACTGGGGCGCTACTGGGAGGCAACCCAGGTGTTTTCTTGTCTTAATTCATTTTTATTTATTTTTAATAAATTTTCCATGTTATTAAACTAGTTTAGGGAAATTTTACGCGTGTTTTGGATAAGCATGGTGTTTGCAGGTTTAGATAATGAGAGATAAGGATGAAGAAAAAATAAATCCCCTAGAAATAAGGATTCTGAAGTGAGGCACGCTGGAGAGATAAAGTTTGTTCCGATTTTTCAGGGATAAGGCTTATCCATTAATATAGGGCATACTGATCCAGGAGGCTCCTAAGGAATTTGGAGAGTCACAAGTCAAATCATGAATAGTGATCCCCTTAATATAAAAACCTTACCCCACAAAATCTCCACTATCACTTTCACTCGCTTTTGCAAAAAAAATCAGGACCTTCTCTCACGATTTTCTTCTGCAACCCTAGAAAACCTTCAACTCCAATAATGGCGAAAATGAGAGGCAAGAAGGTCGCTCCAAAGGCTGGACCTAAGGCACGCCTGGACTTCGATACCCCCGCTGTCTCTGAAGAGCCCTCTCCAACGAAGGTGGTGAAGAAACCCTCTGCGAAAGCTAAGGAAAAGGCTGCATCTGAAGCAGCCGCTTCGAGCAAGCTACCCAAGGAGACCGCACTGGAACAGGAGCCTACGCCTGAAGTTGAGGCGACGGAAGAGAGCTCCGCTACTCCAACTCAAACGGAGCAGCAAGATGCTGAGGCAACTACTGAGGGCACGCAAGAAGAAGAGGCTACTGAAGAGCCTGAGCCCAAGCCAAAGAAAGTAGCTGAGAAGAAAAAAGCCAAGAAGCCCGCAAAGGCTCCGACTCCTGTGCCGTCGGTGGAGATCGAGGACCTGGAAGACGAAGAAGAAGGAGATGAAGTTGAAGGGAGAGAAGAAGCCGAAGATGAAGGAGACAGAGACACCGACTTGGACAAATACCTAACTGAAATCAAAGATATTGAGGTTGAGCCCCAACCAGAGAAGGTACCCCTGTTCGAAGAAGAAGAGGCGCCCGCTGACATCAAGAAGCGGGCACTGGAGAAAGCGAAGGGCAAAAGAAAGGTTGGAGAGCCTATTCCAGAGCCAACCGAGCCAGAGATGTCCCAGCAAGGGGACTCTGAAGAAGAGAAGGAGCAGGAGGAGCCCAGTGCGCCCTCCCAAATGCAAGCAGGCTCTGAAGAGCCCTCGGAGGACTCCTCACCCAGGCGAAGGGTGGGGAAAGCTGTTGGAATGAAAGCCGGAGCCAAGCTGGCTGGAGAGGCCTCTTTGCGGAAGAGGAAAGCTAAAGAGGGCACTTCAGCCCCTGTGCCTAAGAGAGGCAGATGGGTGGGGAGCCCCATACCGAGTAAGCCCAGCTGTGGCCCGCCACCAGTCAGGGGCATTATCAACTCTAAAGGAGTTCACCGTGAGACGCTTGCAGCTCTGGGTATAGAGCAGGAGGTACGGGATTTATTTTCTGCAATTGGTTGGGAATGCTTTTTAGATATGGAGTGTGTGATTTTTCCATCGTTGTCTCGTGACTTTGTCCAAAATTTGAAAATTAAAGCTGTGAACAAGCCTGCCACTTCTATTGGGGTGTTATCTTTTAAAATGATGGGTAGGAGTTATTCTCTATCTGCTGATGATCTGAACATGTTACTGGGCATCGTGACATACTTGGGCCTCCAAGAGGAGGAGTATGTCGATGCCGTGACTGTACTGCCCGACTCTGCAGAGGGAGTCGATGCAAAATGGGTTGATATTGGGGATGGATCCGTTTTTCAAAGCGGATCCACTAAGGGATACTGTTTAAATAACGATGCTTTAAGATTCTGCCATAGGGTGTTGGCCTATAACTTTTTCGGCCGTAAGGATAGCTCAAATTCAATCACAAATCAGGAGCTATTCATTTTATGGTGCATGGTGCACAAAATCAGAATCAATTTCGGTTCTGTGGCTATTGCACATTTTCAAGAAATCAAAACACACCCTAGGCATCGTATCTCTTGTGCCCAGTTGATCACCCAACTTGCTGTTAGGCATAGGCTCCTTGATTTGGATGAAACTGATTTAACCCCTCTTCCCCGTGAATATTTTGATCTTAATTGTCTGAGGAGAATGCAAGATGTGGTTGACGATGAGGATGGGAAGCCTGTTTTCTTTGTGCCGGGGGCAGACCCCTCGAGCATGCTTCTAGCTATTGCAGGTACATCGAAGAAACCACCAGCAGGGAAGGCACCACAGAAGGAGCACCCAGTCGCAGTGATCACAAGGAGACTTGAGTTGATAGAGAATGCCCAATTCCAGACCAATGAAAAACTGACCCGAATAGAAGCAGCCCTGAAGGCCTATTTCAAGCATGTTGGGTTCTCTTACCCAACGCCCGCAACCGATTGACCTGGTTCTTTCTGTCCTTTAGATTAGGTTTTATTTTTGTTTTTTGTTTTGTTTGTTTTGTTTTTTTTTCTGTTTTCTTTGTTGTTTGAGTCTGTGTCCACACTTTGCAAGTTGCAAATTGTGTAGGTGGGTAGTTGAGTCAAAGCATGCTTATCTGTGAGTCTGTGTGGGCATTTCATGTTATGATCCAATTTTTATTGCTTTACAGAAAAATCAGCATTCCCAATTAAGATAGGGATGACAAACGAGTTTTAGCATACCCTGTGAGACTTGAGCATATATGCTGTATGCTTCAAATTACAGTCTTCTTTCATTCATGAGTGTGAATAATTCTGTGCTTAAGATGTTCTAGAATTTGCCTCTGTTCTGCGTTTAACTCTTGGAATTAATGATGCACATGTAAATGAGATAGGCCATGTTTTGACTAAGCCACTGAAATAAATACCTCCCACCAATGACACAGCCCTTGCACCCCTTTTAAGCCTATGAAATGCCCTGGCCGATTTTGTTCTGGGATGGTTTATACTTAGCTAGGGCATTATAAAACCTGAAAAGAAAGATGGGTAAGGCAGAGTTGTTTTCTAGGAAGGCATATATATGAAGGGCCAGAAAAGATAGGGGGAAATAAAATAAAAAAAACTGATCAGAAAAAGAAAAAAAAAGGAGAAAAAGAAAAAAATAGTAGTCTGAATAAAATTCCCCCAAGTTTTAAGTGTTTAGAATGCCCAAAAGTAAGAAGGATTCAGTGCCTGAACAGGGCACAGGAGGGTAGAGAATAGAAAGGAGCTGGGGAGGGGTCTGTACAATCAATAAAAAACCCTCCCACTTAAAATGCCCAACTGTAGCCTAAAAAGCCCTATTGATACTTATGCATCATGGTTTCTGGAGAATGAACAGCATAACTTTGGCAAACTTATGGGACGAATTTGCATAGAATTACAGCCGAAATGAGAGTATACACTGAGTGAAGAGAGTCTGTGAGGAACACCTAGCTAAAACTCATTTTTGACCTATTTTAGGTATGCTGGAATTTGCAATTTTTGTTGGATTATTTCTGATGTGCCCACACGGAGTAACAGTTTGCATGCTTGTGTCTTGAGTCTGTTTCTTTTCTCTTTTATTTTCTTTTGTTTTTCTGGATGCATTGCACCCCATGCTTGAGGACAATCATGCTTAAAGTGTGTGGGTGTGATAAGTCCATTTATTTCATGTTTTTATGGGCATTTTATCCTATATAAATGTCCTTTTTAGTGTGTTTTGAGTCGAAAAGAACCAGGTTGCGGCCAAAGGGCATTTCAAGAGTCAAGTCTGGCGGAAGGGGCATTTTATGCCCAAATATTCACGATTATCTCGCACATATGTTCATCAGAGGCACAGGGGACGTCCTCAGTATCCATCCCACATTCGGCCGGTGAAGTGGGCATATCAGATACGGATGGAGCTGATAGACGATGCCGTGCCCACAGTACTCGCACAGACTCGACCACAGGTCAGAATGGGCATTCTAGTGAAATTTGGGATTCAGTTGAAGGACAGCTGGTGGAAAGATAGCTACATTATCCGCGGGAGAGTTGGAGCTAAGCTGGACTCGTGGAAGGTGCTGCAAACACGGAGATAAGCTCAGACGAGGAGATAAGCTCAATCTAAGGAGATAAACACAATCCCTAAAAAATAGGGATTTGTTGAAGATGAAGCTTATCCAGTCAAGTCAGCGAGGGCACACCGTTCCGGATTTTCAGCAGAAGACCCCCGCCTGTGGGGGAGACTCTACTCGGAAATGTAACTATTTAAACAAGTTTAATTTCTGGAAAAAGACAAGTTTGGAGAGAAAAGTTCGGAGAATAGATACTCTGAAACATTTCTACACTTTATATTTCTGCATTTATTTTCCGTACGCTGCTTAGGCAGCAAAACAATCCGAAAGGTCTTAAACCTTCGGGACTTAGGTTATATTCGTGTTTATCGACGTTGGAGTCGAGTTTTTGATTAATTAAATCCGTAAGTTTCCGTTTATTTTTATGTCTTTAATTTCTGCAAGTTTGATTATGTCTAGCCTTCTCGGCTAGATCTTTAATTCTGGCGTTTGAATGATGAAATTGGATTAAACATGAATCTGGACTCGTGAGGCCAAAATGGGCATAGTAATGCATGATTAGTTTCCGTTAATTCTTGTGCCTTGTTCCACATGAGTGTGTGCCTGAAGTGCCCAATGTGGCTGATCACTCGTTAGGTAAAGAGGGCACACCACTATCAATTGAATTGGCGAATCGTGACTGTGTGTTGGTTCATATAGTAATAAGGGAATTAATGGGGTGTTGTGGGCACAAGAGGAATCAGTTGAACACAACAGATCTGGGTCCGTCTAGGGCACACTGCTGCTTGTTTGCTTACATCTCTTAGAGGAATCGGGAGGTGGGTAACTGGTTAGGGGTTTAATCGAAGAGGAATCACCTTTAAACCTAAAATGAAAGGATAGATGAGGAGACGCATAAGAGGAATCCGGTCACCATAACTAGATGACCTATCATGTATGAAAATCGGTGTGCCCATGATCGAGTTGTTTTATGTTTAACCAAGATCTAATTCAAATGCCGGAATCTTTTGTTATTTGATAGTTTTCTTTAGTCTATTTTGCAGATTTACATTCAGTTTAGTGACAACACCAAAACCCCCCTTTGTGATTGGTTACTTGAAGATAGAATCGCAACAGCTCTCTGTGGGATCGACCCGTACTCATTGGCTAGCTACGCTCGCTGTGGGCACAGGAGTTTATAAATATATTTTTGCGCGCGAAACGACAGCGCGTCACTAAGACATGTGTATCTGGCCTACTCCGACCTCTCCAATAACCAGCGCTCCACATGACGCGTGGCAGTAGACATAGGAGCGGTAGCAGCTCTCGATCACGCCTCTGAGACAGCGCTCTGTTCTCCAGGTCGTGTATCTGGAATAATAACGAGTCATACAACTCGACCTTCCACGTCGTGAAACAGATACGTACAGTGACCCAGTGAGCGTTTCCAACATTGCATATCATGATCGCCTACATAAATGATAATGATTAATGGATGAAAAAAAAACAAATCATCATAGATAGTATGATAAGTGTACTTGAAAGATCACTTACATGAGCTACTCTCATCCACAGAACCTCCTAGACGCCACCCTTGCCTCTGATTACATCTAGTAAGACTTCTAGAGGATCCCAGTGCAGATATCTGTCCTCACCATACTCCTCCTCACAGTGAGGATCTCTTGGATGAAGCTGCTGCCATGCTGACTGTAGCTGAACCTGAAAAAAAACACATGAACAAATCACGTAAACAGACAAAGAGATAATGGAATACAAAAAAAGAAAAGAATGTATCTTGAACTTACAAAAAAATATGGAGAGCAAATCACAACATCGCTCCTGTGCCTTTTGAAAAGTCATCGCTTCACCTCAAGCAAGAAATGTGTAACCATCTCATAATCAACGAGCTCATTAACATCCTCTATACGCTCAAAAAATGCCTGCCAGAGTATGCCACCGGTCAAAATAACCTGGATATTCACCTCATAACCCTTCCTCCTGAAATCCGTGTATCCAACCTCTACCCTACGCGCTTCATCCGCCTCCAGTAAGTCAAATACCAATGAACCCGCGGTAGATAATGGGCCAACAGATGATGGCTGGGTAGACGACGGGCCTAGAGATGACTGCGCGTCTGACGAAGGGTGCGAAGAAGATCGACCTGCAGATGATCTACCTCTGGCTTTTCCCCCTCTCATACGGGGGGTCATACGAGGCGATGTGGGGCCCTTAGGTAAGGTGGGATCTCTAGGAGGCGGTATGGGCCCCCTACGAGGTGTGGGGTCCCTGAGAGGTGGTGTGGGGTCTCTGGGCACCGGTGTGGGCCCTGTGGGTGGTGTGGGCGACCTGCGTAGCCGACCCATAACAAGGTCTTCCAACCGCCCCATCCGCTCAGATAAGCCTTCAATCATCCCTCTGATACTGTTATCCATCTGTCTGAAATTATTCTCTATCTGACCCATAATGCGGGCTTCTGAGGCAGCAACGACATGGATAACACGATCGAACCAACCAGGACGTGGACTGGGCTCTCCACGGCTCCCCTCATGGCTCCTCCTCGGGCGCTTACTGCCTGTCGGTCGAGGAGGGCTCTCACTGCGGTCCGGTCCCTGCTCCGAGGGTCCAGATCCCTCATCCGGCTCGTCTATCAAACGGTGCATCATCTGTGGAGCCTACTGTTGTGCAGTACGGGCACTCCTATGCTGTGGTGCTGGGTTGACGACGTCAGAAATCCCTGCACATGTCTTCGGGACCACACGACGGGCCACCCCAATCAGCAACTTCTTCTTGGAGACCTTTCGAGGTACCACGTACCTCACACCCAAAAAACTATCTCCGTCCAAGCTCTGAACATATGGGGTCAGGAGCTTCGCTGCTGATGGCACCATCGGCTAGACATCTATCTGCATCAATAACGAACACCATGTTAACATTAACCAATATTACTTCAATTTAATAATTAAAATTACTTACATAAAAAAGGTTACCTGTCTATCAAAAAATCTGGAGAAGTCGATGCTTGGGGCTATGAATGACCACCTCAATAAGCGAGGTGTAGTCATCTGACCTCCAGAGATGCCCAAACAGGTCCGTACCAATGATACGCTCCGTCCCCCTGTGGGCCCATATCCCGTCGAGCTCTAGGGAGAATGCTGATAAAGTGCATCAGGATCTGAAATGTGTATCCCCCCATGGAAAAGAATTCCACGCATCAGCATCCTCCACCAGGGCCCACACCCAGTCATCGATCGTACGTCCGGGGTCCTGGCAAAATAACATCCGGTACACGATCAGGATGTTCGCAATCTTCACGTAATCTGGAGAGTGATTGGCTAGACACCTCGCCGTGAACTTCTCATACATCTGTGTAATTATCGTCTTCTTCCCTTCAAATAGCCGGTGATAGATGCTACTGGCCGGAATCACATGAGCCACATTCAGATCGAAACTGGACGGCCCGAACCGCAAGCCCGACACACCAGTGCGAACTCTGAGGGCTCAAAGTGTAGTGTAGTGTCGTTCTACTCACATGGAACCAACACTCTCTAACCTCGTGTGCAGGATCCTGGACACGCACTTCGCGACAAATCAATGCATGCAACGCCTTCCGGGCTATGTTACCCCCCTAAAGTCCACGAAGTGTCCTAAGCATCCATATCTGAACGTCTGGATCGTATCCTCACCGCCGAAATGCTGTAACACCTCTCTAATCTTGTCTACTAACTCCATCTTCACGTACATATTCACAGTCGGCTTGAACCTCTGGAGGGGCGTCTAATCCACTCGATCTAAATTTCACAATAGAAAATTAGACTCTTATTAAATTATTAATTATATTAATTGTTTTTGCTATTTTTATTTTTTACTAATATTATTAATTAGCAAATATTATTGTTATTATTAGATTAGTGATTGTTGTTGTTGTTGTTGTTGTTGTTGTTATTATTATTATTATTATAATTATTATTATTATTATTATTATTAATTATCAAATTAAAAAAGTATAATTATTTATATTAATTGTTTTTTATATTTTTATTTTTTACTATTATGATTACTTATACGATTAATATTATTATTATTATTATTATTATTATTATTATTATTATTAATTATCAAATTAAAAAAGTATAATTATTTATATTAATTGTTTTTTATATTTTTATTTTTTACTATTATGATTACTTATACGATTATTATTATTATTATTATTATTATTATTTATTTATTTATTTTTATAATTAAAAAAGTATAATTATTTATATTAATTTTTTCTATATTTTTATTTTTTACTATTATTATTACTTACATGATTATTATTATTATTATTATTATTATTATTATTTATTTTAAAAAAGTATTATTATTTCTATTAATTGTTTTCTTTTTAATTTTTTATAGTAATATATAGTATTAATTAGACTAATATTATTATTAATATTTCATTTTTATACAATTTCGTTGTGCTTCGGTGCGTTTAAGGTTATCGTTAATGATTACTTGTAATTAAATTAAATCACAATGATTAATTGTTTTTGTTATTTAATTAATTATTTTTGTTATTTTATTAATTGCTTTTTATTATTATTATTATTTAAAAAGTATTATCAATAAGGAACTAAATATTTAACACTTCCGAAAATCTAATTGAACCAATAAGGAAAGTTTTAACATTAACATATCAAAATTTAAATTTAACAATAACGATAATTAGATTTAATAATAACGAAATTTACATTTAACATATATGACATAAACGAAAGTTTAAATTTTAGCATAACGAAAATAACATAAACGCATAACGAAATTAAAAAATCAACGTAACGAAAATCAAAATTCAATGTAACGAAAATCTAATATAAAAGGCATAACGAAATTATTTAAAAGGCATAACGAAAATCTACTTTTACAAATAACGAAAGTTTTAACTTTAATATATCAAAATTTAAAACGCATAACAAATATTTAACTTTTACCATAACGAAAATTAATTTCTAGCATAAAGAACGATTAACTTCTAGCATAACGAAAATTAACTTCTAGCATAACGATTTGTGTTACATATTGCCTAACAATTATTATATATAAGCATAAGGATTACTCAAACAATTAGCATAACGATATATTAAAAATAGAATAATGATTAATTAAAATAACCTTTCGTTATATACTTTCATTACAGATTAAGGGCATAACGATATATTAAAAATAGAATAACGATTAATTAAATTAACCTTTCGTTATGCAATTTGAAATATTTTTTAATTACAAATTTTAGCCATAACGATTATGCAATTAAACTACTTTCATTATGCATTAAACTACTTCCGTTATGCAATTTAAATACTTTCGTTATGCATTAAACAACTTTTGTTATGCAATTAAAATAGTTTTGTTATGCAAATACACTTTCGCTATGCAATGAAACTACCATCGTTATGCAAATACACTTTCGTTATGCATCAAGACTATCATTTTACATCTAAAAATCTCACGTTACTCCAGATCTAACAATTAAACATGGAAATTTCACCAAAACATGCTTCTGTATTCTCGAAACAAGCTAACCTCTGCCGGAATTTCTCCTGCCGAACCCGTCCGAAGATCTCTTGTATTCTCCATCTTCGATTAACAGTTCTAACAATTAAAAATAAATGGGTGATTAAATTATGATGACGATACACGAGAGAAAGACGAGAGATGGGAGAGGGAGAGATTTCAACCTTATCTCTTTCGTGGCGGAGTCAAGGGAGCAGATTTGATTTTTTTTTTTTGGGGTTTTTGGTTACTTCTTCTTATCGTTACAGAGGGGGAACGAATAGAGGGGGAATGAAATACCACAGCTTGAGAGAGAGCAGATGAGAGAGAGAGAGAGAGAGAGAGAGAGAGAGAGAGAGAGAGAGAGAGAGTGTGTGTGTGTGTGTGTAAAGGGGGTGATTACAAAATTTAATACCAAGATTTCGAAGAATTAATACCACAGCTTTGTTTTTTTTTTTTAACTAACATTGAGTTTGGATAGATGAGAGAGGGAGAGATTTTATCCGATTTTATTCCATGCAAATCTTTTGTTTTTTCTGCATGAAAAATACAAATATGTAAGATGCTTTTTCAGAGAAGTAAGGGAATATTCATTTTTTTTAGGTCAAAGATTTTAAACATAGTACAAATTGCCCATATAGCTCCTACCCCCTTAAAAATTGTCCAACTATACTGATTTTAACATTTTTTTGTCTAGATAAAAATTTCTCCCTATTATTATCTAGCCTCTAATTTCCAAGGCCAAGTATATATACGTAGTAACCATCGGTACATAGACACGGATAAATAGTGACTCTTGTTAAGCTTTCAAGCGGAATAGTATGTGAATGATCTGAATCCACATACGAAACACAGGGATTTCGAGGCTATTGATAATTGGTAGTAGGGGTGGGTTGGTACGGTATATCGAAAATTTCACGCCATACCGTATACCATACCGAAATTTCGATATCAAAAAATTTCATACCGTTCTCGTACCGAAACTTTCGGTATACCGAAATTTCGATATACGCCGTAACAGATATTGATATCGTACCGATATTTTCGGTATACCGAACTTCCAAGGTATACCGGATTTTTATGGTATATCGAAAATACCAAATTTCATATGTCGTATCGATCCGAATTCTACAAATACCAACATAAAAATTCATGTCTCAAGAATCAAAATACCAACACCAAACAAGTTTAATAGTCCATTTCTTAACAACAAAAATTCAAATATAATATTATTAAATGAAATAACATAGCAACTTGATGTTGAGTAGATCTCGGTAATTTTTAGATATACTTAATATTTGTATATTATAGTATAGAATAATCAAATATAGTCTTGATGATGAGAGTTATTCACTTTAGATGAAACTTATATAATGAGATTTTTTATATAAACAATTCTTGATTATGATTTATTAAAATAAATATTCACTAATTTTTATTAAATTTATTTACTAAAGATTTAATTATTAGTATTACATGATGATTATTTTTTTAGATATAGATATAAATATAATTTTATATAGTTTATAATTTTTTATGCAATATATTGAAAAACTAATTAATGGACAAATAAAATTTTATTTCATCATTCATATACATAGATCTCGGTAATTTTCAGATATACTTAGTATTTGTATATTATAGTATAGAAGAATCAAATATTGTAACACCCCGGTCCCGAGATAGGGATTAACGAATGAGGACAGGGTGTTATTAAGGGATTAACGAATAAGTTGGAAGATTAACAAAGAAGGTTTGGGAATAAAGATATACTTTTAAAAGATAGGCGATGATACTCGGGTTTACTTAATTAAGAAGGAAGCATGCTTTAGCGGAATAAAACGGCTAACTAATCAGATACCAACAAGCATAGACACATTCATAGGTCAAAGTGGATAAACAGATACCAACATGAACAAGCCTCTTCATAGGCGAAAGGAAAATATACTCGAGAAGCAGGAATAAAACTTATAATGCATCTTTATATATAGATAACCATGTCTGGGAAAATATTCATAGAATCTCGATAATCATAATAGAACTTGAACATAATTATAAAGAGTGTATCAGAGTAGCAGAAACATCATGGGATTCCAAAGAAACTTATATAATAGCAAAACAATCTTGGCAGCCAACCCATATCCACAGTCACCATCATCCTCAGCATCTCAACTTGAAAACATTTGAAAAAGAGGGCGTGGGCACTAATGTACTCAGTGGGTTTTAATAAAAACTTCTTTAATAACTTGAGAAATATCCAATAATAAACCGGCAGTATATGGAGAGCAAAACGCAAAAGCCCTCTCCATATCCGCAAAACCTTTTCTTTACTTTTGGGCCCAACATTGGCTCAAACCTGATGTCAACTGCACCCTTAGGCATGCCATAGGATAGAAGAGGGGTTACCTCAAATATCCAAACGAGTTTGCGAGGGAATTAACCCAGCAGTGACTTACTTTAATGATCAAAGATCATGAATTCTGAGCTCAATCCTAGTTATAAAAGTTATATTCTTCCTTTCTTGACTTAGTCTTCCTTTCTCAACCTTAATCCTTAATTCCTTAGCTTCCTTAACCTTACTAGAATTATCGAGCTTAGAGCAACGTCTAAGGCTAATCCTTTACTTAAGCATGACTTCGGCCTATAAGGGATTTATCACTACCCTAAAAAGCAATGCTTAATTAGCTAAATAAACTTTAGCAAAATCCAACATTCAGATACGAGGAAATGAACGTGCATAAACATAAATTGCAATTAAAGTAATTCTAATTATCTCATGCTATCATAAACAATACTTAATCATTTATAGCATATCTAAACATGCTTGAGAGCTCACTTAACATATAATAACTTCTTTTCCTTCCTTCCTTGTACAGAGATCAATCAGGCAGAGCAAAAATGTTTTATTGGATATCTCATTTGCCCTATCATGCTTCTAGAGCTTATTAGCTCAAACTTTAGATGAGTATAGATTTACCCACCTCGACTACTGGACAGAAGGTAAAGCAATGAGCTGATGATCCTTCTCCGGATTTTCACGGGGCTCACTTTCTCCTACAAAAGTCGAACCATCGACTTAGCGACCTCTTTCGAAGAAATGGAACATCTAGAACGAGAAATAGCAATAACTAACCCAGAGACCTTAATCTAAGACTTAAACACAGATTGCATGACTTAATGACTTTATAAAATTCGAGAAGAATTTATTTGGAGAAATCATATTTTGATACTCGAATTTTAAACGAAAATAACTTGAAAATCTTCTCAATTTAAACTTGGAAATAACTCAAGGTTAGTTTGGAAAAACACAACTCGAAAGGCTCAAAAAGAGGGTACAAACATAGCCGGAAAAATCACATGGAACAACACGGGGGGCCCCGCCTCGGCGCACCCCTGCGCCGGCGGGCAACCCCCACCGCGGCGCTTACAGGTGCCGGTGGGCACCCCCCTCCCCCCGCCGCGGCGCACCCTTGCGCCGGCGGGCAGGCCGTTGGCCGTGGGGGGTGTTGTGCGGCGGCGCACCCCCCGCCTCGAGGGCCTCTCTCTACGCCCAATTCTAGGCAATCTTCATCTGGGTTCTTCAATATTCGTCGATTCCTTCGACGAACACAAAGAACATGAAGAACACTTATAAAATTTAAAAAAAAACATGCTTCAATAATTTAAATTAACATGAAACGACATGCTTTAATTTAAAAAGAAATCGGCATTATAACGGTATAAACACGAAATAAACATGCTTCAATCATCCTTGAATACTTAGAATAAATGACGAAGTCTTAAATATAAACTTCAATGGGACTTCAACGAAATAAACGAGACTATTCACTAGAAATGATGACGAGATCATAATAACGAGAATATCAACGAGAAATATAAACAGAAACACTAATAACTTGGAACTTCAACAAGAATCAAAATACTAACTTTAGACGGAAATAAATGAATAATAATGAAGACATGAAGAACGGAAAGTAAATGCGGAAATTTAAAGACAAGAAAGAAAATGGATTTGAGACCGACGAACAAGAATGGACGGAGTCGGGTGCGTCGAAGGAAGGTGGCTAGCTCGGTATCTCGTCAAGTTGTAATGGCGGCAGAGCCGCCTGCTACAACCCAACGACGCCCCTAGCACCTTCCCTCACCGCATCCCTTCCATGCCACTCCGCTCGTCATCTCAGAGGTGAACTCATGAAGAGACTCCTCGCTCGACTCAGAGATTTCCCACTCTCTAGAAATGAAGAAGTGAAGAGTGAATGGTGTGAAAATGAGTGAGGGGTGGAGTCCTATTTATAGGAAAAGCTTTGGCTTTCAAGGGAAGCCACTTCAGTGCAAGAATACTGCAAAAGTTACTTCGGGTTCTGTTAAAAGCTGCTTTATTCGATGTTGAGATCCAAATGACCTCAGACACGAAATCTAAAAATACCGGGAGACTCATTGGCTCGAATACTAGTGAACCAACCTGACTCATGATGAAGACGGGGTCATCAGAAGAAAGACAAGCAAAGATTCCTTTTTTGAAATTACTTTTACTATTCACTCAGACTGACAGATTTTGCTCCCGAGCGTTTGATTGACCTCAGAATTGAAATCCGTGAACGCGAACAGATTCCTTGAGTCATTTCCCATAAGAGAGGCCTGACAGAACAAGACTCGGATCAATGAGGAGGATTTCGTAAATTTCTCAAAACACGAACGCACGCAAAAGTTACTATTCATTCATCCTTTAAATACATTTTTCATCACCGGGAACTCAAACGACTTCATATTTAAAATCCGAAAACACCGGCATACACCTTGAGTTAAAATCTTTCTTACAAGACCAAAATTGGCCATAACTGAGTTAAGATTAAATTTTCGAAAAAGACGACTTTACGAAAAATGACCCCTAAAGTCGTGACTGACATCTGACCTCACTTAATTCTTATCTAAACTTCTTCTTTAACTTCTTAATTACTCTTAATAATCCTCTAAAACTTATCTGAAAATCTGGGGTGTTACAAATATAGTCTTGATGAGGAGAGTTATTCACTTTAGATGAAACTTATATAATGAGATTTTTTATATAAACAATTCTTGATTATGATTTATTAAATTAAATATTCACTAATTTGTACTAAAGATTAACATTTAACTTTTCAACGGAAAGTGTCATTTAGCTTAATTTTAGATTAGTAAGTTTTGATTCAACTTTTCAGTGGAACATCTTATATTATTGCATTGTATTTCAATTTCTAATATATATATATATATATATATTTGATTAAATACTTGAGTTTTTGTATTTTTATCATCATCACAAACATATATGTAAATTATTTATCACTCATATATACGTACATTAGTCATGTTCATATTTGTATATTCATTTTCTATTTATTCATTTTATTTTTAATTATACTCATAATTGTAATCTTGTTAGATAATTATATAATTCTTCATAGTAGTTTATTATTTTTCATTAATCATGTTCAAAATTCATTATATAAATATTAAAGTTTTTTTTTGTATGATAAAATTGTTAAATGTTATATTATTGCATTGTATTATTCTTTCTCATTTTGACTCTTTGACATATTTGATTAAATATTTGAGTTATAATTATGAATCCAAATTTTAAATAAATGTTACAGTATTGTAGAATCAAATGAATTCAAATATAATTATATGATTAACTATTTCTTATTTTATTTTATTTAATTTTCCTTATTAATTATTTTACTCTTAATTGTAATCCACATTAGTTAAGTAGTTCATTCATATTAGTTTATTATTTTTCAATATGAGTCATATTCAAAAATTAATATATAAATAGCGAAGTGTTTTTCTTATATCTCATATATATTTATTAATTTTCAAATATTGTATTTTTGCTAAAATTTTATAAAAAACTTACTAAATATTATTTTATTGCATTGTATTTCTTTTTTCTTTCTTTCTCATATTTATAAATCTAAATTTTGAATATATGTTGCAATATTATAATTACAACATTGAATTATAGATGTGTTTTTTTTTTGAAAAGATGGTATGTATCGGTATATCGATATACCGTACCGTACCGAGACATTAATATACCGTCTGCATACCGGTATACTGTGGAGTTTTGGTATATACTGATATTCGGTATATCGGTATATACCGAAATACCGGTATATACCGAAACTCCACGGTATACCGAAATCTCCGTATACCGCGGTATACCGTAATTTTTAAAAGTTCATACTGTTACCGTACCGAAAATTCACGGTACGATATCATACCATACCGAAAATCTCGATATACCGAAAATTCGGTATTTTCGGTATTTTTTCGATACGATAAGTGCGGTATTTCGATATTTCGGTATATTTTCCCACCCCTAATTGGTAGTTTTGTACCAAGTATTTAGGTTTAAATTATCGAAAATGCTTAAATTGAGTGCATGTTTGAATTGTTAGATGTCAATTAACCCATTGTTTTGTATTAATTGTTTTGCAAGAATATTGAGTTAAAAAGATGCAAATAGGGAACAATATAATCAAGTGTTTCGAAATTAGGGTAACACTCCTCATGCATAGCCACTTTCAAACATCTTAGAGAGTAGAAAGAGAGAATATGAAGGGTGATTGAAAACTAGGCAAGAAAAGCAAGATTTAGCCAAGATCGGAAACTAATTTCTCCTATGGGTTTAGTTGTTCATTTCTTCTTTGTTGAATCATGTTAATTTCTCCTATGGGTTTACTTGTTCTTTTCATCTTTATTGAACCATGTCTATTCTTGTAATGATTTTAGTTTTTCATGTAACAATGATAAGATAAATCATTGATACTCTTAGATGTTGAATTTATTTAGAATACAAGGCACAAATGATGTTTGTTTTGGATGATGGTTTTTGCCTATGCTTTGAAATGTTGATATGTATGTGTGTTGTTTATTGTTGATTGGTGAAGGTTAATTAATTGATCTTTAAATAACTTAATTGATATGTATATCGATTCAAAATTTAAAAGATGAGTTTTGACATGTGAACCTAATAGGCTAATAGTTCAAAAGGCAATTATCTTCATAGATTAGAGCTAGTTGTTAAGGCTTAAGATTATTTGTGCTCTTGGTAAGTACACTTTAGAGACAATAATCCTATGTGTGTGCCCCACTTTCTTAATGTTTTGAGAGGAGGTTTAAAATAAGTTTGTGATCAACTTTGTGAGCATGAATCAAGAGTCAAACGTCCATAATAATTGATTTTTATGCTAAGTAATCCAAGTAAGTTGATCCTGAGAGTATCCCTTCTATCAATTACTCAACTCGGTAGTTAATTATGTTTATTAGTCTTGCTCTATTGTTTACTTAGTTTTAAATTGAGCGAAAGCCCATTCTCATCGTTTAGATAACAAATAGAAGCTGAAGTTGCAATATATGCAGTTTAGTCCAACATTTCTCTTTGGATTCAACCTCGTTTCACTATTTGCTATAAATTGTTTCTTCACTCACAATATTTTTTTTACTCACATACCCGACCTGTGGTATTGAGGAGATTTGAACTCGTGACCTTTGGTCTCCAAGCAACCTCACTCCACCACTAGGTCATCCCCACCGGGACTTTCTTCACTCACAAAATTGATACTAACTAAAATAAAAAACCTATTAACTATACAAGAATGAAACTGTATAGTTAAGAAGAGCTTAATTGATTTTAAATGTGTTACTCATACCACAAGGTACATTTTTCTTTAGATCTCATTCCACCAGAATTTCAAAGTTAAGCGAGTTTGATTTGAGACAAGGGTGGGATGAGTGACCCCTGAGAAGTTTTCCATGAAGCATACGAGTGAGGACAAAATACACTGAAAAAACTTGGGTTAGATTGTAGGGACAACCGTCATTTTTGAAGCCAGGTCAAAATCTGAATTTAACCACATATTCAATGATAAATTTGTATTTTTATTAATGTTTGATTGTGTTTGAATTTGAATTTTTGACACGTAGAATGGTCTCACCTAAGACTCCCTCAAAGATGAAACTATCGATATTGTAAAACTCCAAAAATCATGTATGTTGATATTTTAATTATTTTTATATTGATTTTCAACAAAACAACCTTTATTAATTATCCACTACATTCAATAAAGAAATTTATTAAAAATAATTAAAATAAAAATCAAAGAGAATCGAAATACATTATTTCAAGAGTTCCTAGATAAATAATTTTAATTTACCTAGTCCTGAATTGAGAGGTAACCTATATTGTGGGTACAAAATATACGTAAAGATAATTAAATATTGGGTATTTCTATTTACACTACAAAAATTGCTCTTCACACCACACCCACTTTTCACATTACATATTTTACTTTTTTACTTCACACCAAACAATTGATCTAAAAAATAATTTATTTCTATATATATTTTTTTAACTTGTTGTGTGAAGAACAAATAATGTAGTGCAATTGCCCAAATAGAAACTCCTTAAATAATACCCTCAAATGAGTAGGCTGGTAAGAAATAGATTTGGGCCTAGAAAGGTGAGCCCAAATGTAGAACTAGGCCCAAACTAAAACATCTGGGCCATACAACATTTCTGACGTGGCCTACCAAAATTATTAAACAGAAAAAACTAAATCAGATTAATTTCCATGAATTCTGAATTTCTCAACACAGTGTTACTTCAGTAACGACAACCGCCGGCCACCTCATCGCGCCGTCGATAGCTCCGCTCCGCCGCCGCAGAACCGCTATAATGGCGGAATTCCTCGACCTAGAATTACAGGACTCCGTCCGCATGCCGTGGAACGTCCTCCCCGGCACTAAAGCCCATGCCGCGAACTGCGCCATCCCGATCGCCGCCATCTACACGCCGCTGAAGACGCTCCCCGAAGCGACGCCGCTCCTCCCTTACTCCCCTCTCCGATGCCGCGGCTGCCGATCCGTGATCAATCCGTTCTCGATCGTCGATTTCTCCTCCGTCAACAAGATATGGATCTGCAGCTTCTGCCTCCAGCGCAACCACTTCCCGCCTCATTACCAGTCGATTTCGGAGCAAAATTTTCCGGCTGAACTATTCCCCCAGTATACGACTATCGAGTACGAGACCCCTGCTCCGCCGCATGAGAAGGCGCAGCCTGGGAGCAGTAACGTTTTCTTGTTTGTGGTGGATACTTGTGTTATTGAGGAGGAGTTAGGGTATTTGAAGTCCGCTTTGTTGCAGGTTTGCGTGCCTTTCTCGTGATTGATACTTAGCTGATACATGCTGCTGCTTATTTCAAAGTTACACCTAAACTACGCAAATTATTCGAGTGATCATTGCTCAAGAATCAATTTTTTTTACTACTTGAGCGGTAGCTGAGTTTTCTGACGATCAGAGGAGTGAGCAGATCAATAGACGGTTTTGTTGAAATTGGTGCTCTTTATAGAACTTATTTGGGAGGTTTAATTGCATTAAACATTTCAACCGAACTGCCATAGAGAATACCAAGTAATCTTACAGTTAATTAGATTCTTGTACCTAGCCACATAACTAAATCCTATAGTTTGAACTTTTTGGCACACAATACAATAGCGTTTCTAGGCATTAGCATTCTTCTATTTTAATTTAATGTTGGTTCTTTTGGACTGGTTTAACTTAATTTGTGGATTGTTTATCTGTGATGCAGGTTTTGGGAATGGTGCCTGAGAATTGTTTGATCGGGTTGATAACTTTTGGTACATATGTGCATGTTCATGAGCTGGGCTTTGGGCTGATTCCAAAAGTTCACGTGTTCAAGGGGACAAAGGAGGTGACTAAGGATCAGTTGTTGGAGCAGATGGGCTTCTTCACAAAAAGACCAAGACCGACTACAGGTGTCATTGCTGGAGTGAGAGATGGGCTTTCACAGGAGAGTGTTGCAAGATTCTTGTTGCCCGCGTCCGATTGTGAGTTCGTTCTTAATTCGGTATGATTCTTAAGTATGGTATTGCTGTATTATTTTCTTCTATTTAAAGAAATTTCAGAATGTCTTTTGCGTTTGTTTAAGTTTCAATGTGGTGTCTTGTACCAAAGCACTTTGTTTACATTAAATGCCTTCCCATCTGTTAATTAATGGTCCAATCAAATGGCATGTCCTAAAACTGCTTGTTTATACTGTTATTTATTTATTGTGTATGTGATATCTAAATTGTGTTTGAATCAAGATATTTGGTCAGTTTGATTAGTTGATGAATGGAATCATCAACTTATAACATTTTCTTTTGCATTGCTCGTCTTATTTACAAGATATTAGAGGAGCTTCAGAAAGATCCTTGGCCAGTTCCATCTGATCAGCGTGCTGCTAGGTGTACTGGTGCAGCATTGAGTTTGGCTGCTCATCTGTTGGGAGCCTGTGTTCCTGGTAGTGGGGCTAGAATTATGGCATTTTTGGGTGGACCCTCAACAGAAGGGCCAGGAGCTGTAAGTGGACCTATCTGTGGTGCTTTGTTTAATCAATTATAGCTACTAAATATTAGTTGAATCTTGTTAGAAGGACCATCAATCATAATTCATTTGTAAGAATTTTACCCCCCTACTTTTTTCTGAAGCATGATTTGTTGGAATAAACTAAGTAGCACACACATACTAATTGTTCAGGACCTTCAGGTGCCAATTTGTACATTGCATGTTGAATGGGAAGCAGATCCCGCTTTGTAATGCTTTATATGTGGAAGTGGAATAGATAAGATTTTGCTGAAGTATCTCCATTTTAATTTGCAGATAGTGTCCAAAAGTCTGTCTGAACCTATACGTTCCCACAAGGACCTGGACAAAGATTCAGCTCCTCACTACCATAAAGCTGTGAAGTTTTATGAAACACTTTCAAAACAACTTGTTCATCAGGGACATGTGCTAGATGTTTTTGCTTGTGCACTTGATCAGGTACTCATTACTTTTAGACTACATGTCAAAAAAGAGAAAGTATGTTTTTTGTTCTGTTAATTTTTGAACAACTTTGACTTGTATATTGTTAAAAAGGCTGTTTTATTTTTTACTGTTTTTCACTGGTAAAGGCTTCCAATACTTGAAAAGGGGGAGAGAACTCAGAAACCTATTAAATGCCTGACCAAAACTGTGCCCCATATATATCATACATGCTTTCTATGAAGTAAAATGCTCGGTGCATTTATGTCCCCACCATACGACCTCAATACAGAAAGGAACATATACAGATGAACTAATAAGTAACTAATTTGACCTATTTATATATGAGGCAATAAATTTTGGCACATTTATAGTAGGGAGCATCAAAGTTTATGGATTATTTAAAGGAGAAATACCATTTAATACCTTAACGTTTATAATTTTTCACAATAATACCCCCACCTATACATAATAGCAACGCGACCCCAAACATTTCATTTTTTTTCACAATTCTACCCTCCGTCAAATTTTCTGGTGACTGAAAGCATGAAGATTCTTGATAAAAGTGAAATGTGAGTCCAACCTCTATGAATTTGTTGGAAAATATCCCCTGGTTTTGGATTAGATTGACTGACAAGGCAGCATGTCACTGTTGAAAGGTCTGATTATTGTTAAAAAGACAATTTTGAAATTGCGGAGTATACTTTTTCTTTTCTTGATAAAAGTGAAATTGATTTTGTGTGGTTTTCTACGATTTTGAGATCTTTCTATAGCATGTCAGGGTTGCAAATTAACATGAATAAGAATGTTATTGGGCATTACTATAGAGGAAAGCAATGCCAGAAGTTTGACGAACATGGTTTGTAGTGCAGTGGGTGAATGCCCTATCAGATACTTAGCGGTCTTGTTGGGAGGTAATGCCCTCAAGGTATCCTTTTGGGAACAGTCTTGATAAAGTATTCGAGAAAGTTAGCTGGATGGAAAAAAGCTTATGTAGGAATCAGTTTGGAGATGTCTTTCTACTTTGCTCTTTCACCCTTAGCTTATGTCATAGAGTGTTCACATAATTGGGCATACGGTGGATTCTGCCATGTTCAGTCAATGATATGTTTTTGTCTAATCTTGGCAACTTCATATGCAAAAAGGGTAAGTGTACTGGAGTTTATAATTCCATCTCTCTGTTGGTCATTGATGGTAGGAAAGGAATACCTTTTTGACGATCAAGAAGAATCCTTAGAGGAGGTGTGGGTAGGGTGAATTCTATAGTTGCTTGGTGGATCTGAAATCATAAAGGACTCTAGGCTTTTTATTTCTGTTTTTGTTTTTAGATGTAACCTGAGATTGGAGTTGTATATTTAGCTAGGATATCACTTAAGATTACTCATCCCTTTGTAACAACTCAAACTTTTTCTAAAATGATTTCTTGTTTCCTGTAATAAGAATTTCGTAGACAAATTGGTCTTTAAGAAATTTCTTAAGGCCGCCAATTATGTTTCAACGTATTACTCTGACAGGCAATGGTGCCAAAGTAAACTGTCCCAACTATCTACTGCCTTTTTTAGAAGTCTCTTAGTAACTCCTGCAGATTCATTTTTAGTAATATCTTGAATCTTCGTTAAATAAGGAAATTGGTGACCATCATTCTTTTCATACATGTATTTACCAGGTTGGTGTTGCCGAGCTTAAAATAGCAGTTGAGAAAACTGGAGGGCTTGTTGCTCTTGCTGAAAGTTTTGGCCATTCAGTTTTCAAGGATTCTTTAAAATGTGTGTTCCAAGCTGGTGATCATGATCTGGGATTGGCATCAAAGTAAGGTTTGGATAGGCTTTTGTTTTACTATCTTATTTTTCTGAAAATCCAATAAGATTGGCTAATACATTTGGCTCTAAATCAAGTTTCTGTTTACTTCTCCATAATGTTCTGACTGTTTATGCCAATAAAAATTCTTTTGCAACGAATGTTTCTAGCCATTTTGAAGTTTCACTGTTAAGATTCTTTTTATATTAATAATGTATATTTAGTACATATTTAAGCAGGCTGATTTAGGTAGGACGCCCAACTAAGTCCGTTTAATTTTTGCAGTGGTATATTTGAGATCAACTGCTCAAAAGATATCAAAATTCAGGGAATAATTGGGCCTTGTGCATCACTTGAAAAGGTATGACCTAGGCCTTCTGAAGGATTCCATCCTATGTGCATCTGGCTAAATTTTTAACAGTTTCCGGTTTCTGCAGAAAGGTCCTTTGTGCTCTGAAACTGTTATTGGCCAAGGGAATACCACTGCATGGAAGTTGTGTGGCCTTGACAAAAATACTTCTTTGTGTATAATATTCGATGTTGCCAAGAAAGAGAGTCCAGACATTATTTCTCAATCAGCTAACAACCAGTTTTATTTCCAGTTTCTGACCTAGTAAGATTCTGGACTGATTTTATCTTGAATTCTCGATCAATTTGATCATGCAGCAGCTAGTTTGGTCTTTTAATGAGGGGTTCCTAACTTTTACATAAATATTCTTCTCCAGTTATCAACACAGCAGTGGACAGATGAGACTCCGTGCCACTACTCTCTCCAGAAGATGGGTTGCTGGACCTGGGATCAAAGATGTAAGCATCTTAATGTTTTGTTCTATACCCTTTTCTTGTGATTCTCAATATAGCATCATGGCACAACCATAATATTTCTGTACTCAGAAATTTTTCTGAGCTAGAGAATTTAGCACAATTCTTCCTTCCACACAAGATATCGCATATGATTATTTCCTTATGTTTTATTCTGCAGGAACTAATATCTGGATTTGATCAAGAAGCAGCCGCCGTAGTAATGGCACGCCAAGTTTCTTTCAAAATGGAAACTGAGGTGATATCCTATGCCTTTTCTGGCTGAGATATTGTGAAGAACCTAGAATTTCTCTTGTTTTAGACTTCATATGCTGAAGCATAAGACAACCTGTGATAAAGTTGTGGTTCTGTTTGTTTATTAAGCCTGACAAAATCAAGAGTTCCCATGCCTTGTGTTGACCGCCACCAATCTTTAAAGTTTATAATATTTTGACTTATAAGTATATACTGCTATATCCAGAAGGTGGACATGGTGTGTGTTATTCTGAAACACCTCTTAGGATACCCTATAAAGAAGTCTGCAATATTTTCTAATTAGATAACTCGACATGATTCTTGACTCTCTTTTTTCAGTGGATAACAAGGAAATTTTATCTATTGTGAATAATCATAGAACAAATGGGGATGATGATGATGAATCCCAAATAAAACATAAGAAGTAACTAAATGGCGCTGCTCCAATGTCTAATAGTATCAAATATGAGGAAGTCTTGAATTCTTTGTGCTTTTAGACCCACCAGGCTACCCTAAATTCAATCCTCTCATGAACCTTATCAAGGGACTTCTCCAATCGACAACTCTCCTAGAGCATGGTTCTTGACTTGAGTCTTGCTTGCACTTTATTTGAAGCTTGTTGATTTGCCATGCATTATGTAGCTGATGTTACAGCATAGAGAATATAAGTCATCCTCTTTTGCTTTAGAATTACCTTTTTGGTTATTATATATCAGTGGATAAATTTTACCTTATTTTGAAAAGGGTTAAGGGTATAAACTTATTATTTCCTGAGGACATGTATAACAAACTATCAGTTGTCTGATTATGTTTATTCTGAGGCTATTGCTTTTAGTGTCATCACTGTCCATGCAGGTGCCTTGTAATATCTTAGTCTTAGGAATACTACTTAATGGTCCATCTGTTAGTAACTACCTTTGGGAAGACATTAATTTCTTACTCAAAGAGGTATATCTGTATATACTTCCTATGAGATAACATTGAAGGATTTCACTTGATAGCTGTATTTTTGGTTGCTAGTAGTCGGTTAAGTACACCAACAGGCAGAAAAAATTTCTCTACTCCTTGATTTTATTGCAATTATGTGGTGAGGATGGGTGCTATGCCTGTTGTCTTCTGATTGCTTCTTAGTATTGCTTGCTTTACCTTTGTTCTGAAGTTATAAATTAAATGTTCTCTGCAGGCTGAATTTGATCCTATAAGGTGGCTTGATAAATCATTGATACATATATGTACACAATTCGGAGAGTACCAGAAGGACAACCCTTCTTCTTTCGGTTTATCCCCTAGATTATCGATATTCCCTCAATTCATGTTCCACTTACGGCGTTCGCAATTTGTCCAGGTACATGATTATCTCTCTCTCAATGTTGCTTTTTTTGAGATATTATAATTAAATCAAATCACAACTACAATGACTGGATAGAATCTAATGAAGTTTGACTAGCAAAAAAGCCAGACTAACAACCAACAGCCAATACACTCGCTTTCAAATGTTATTTCCCCTTTTTAATATAACATTTGGGTAGAGGTAGCATTAATTACAGTGCAAAGAAGTACTGGAAAAAATGAGATGATGTAGCTCTGTTTAAAGCAACAAATCTCTCTAATATTGATTAGGTACAATATGGCATGCCATCTGTTATTTTGGCTATCAACTCTGCAATTAAAATTCATGCATTCATCTTTGATCAAAATGCACCTGTGATGTGATGTCCAATGAATTTCACAGACTTGGTGCATTATACTATTTTTCTGTTTTACACTCCGAAACTAATGTTAGATACTTACTTCCCATTCAAAAATAAAATAATAAAAAAAATTGCTAGGTTAGACACACTTTAGATGCCCTTTTCTTACCTTTTAAGTGGAAACTCCAAAATAAAATGAGATCATATTTTAAAGTACATACTATGTCTCAAAGACGAGTTGTAGAATGAAGATAGGCAACTCTGATATTTTTTTCTTCATGACTGCACCTCTAATACTTTGTAGACTTTTTTTATTGAGCTTAGATTTGGATTTGTTTTTGACCTTTCTATTCAGGTCTTCAACAATAGCCCAGACGAGACGGCATACTTTAGAATGATTCTGAATAGGGAAAATGTTTCTAATTCAGTTGTCATGATCCAACCTTCCTTGATCTCCTACTCTTTCCACTCTGGGCCAGAAGCTGCACTTCTTGATGTGGTTTCCATTGCTGCTGATAAAATTCTTCTTCTGGATTCGTATTTCACTATTGTTATATTTCATGGATCAACTATTGCTCAATGGCGGAAAGCTGGATATCATGAATTGCCTGAACATCAAGTAAGTCTTTTGCTACATGACTAGCTTTTGCTATTCATACACGTACTGCAGTTTATCCGAGAGATCCTGAAGTGGTGGTACAAGCTGTTTCCAAGTGGTGGTTCTTAATGTATAAAGATACTAAATTGTCTCCCTTTCTTTTTGCCTAGACATTCCATCGTATTGCAGATAGTTATAAGTAAACCATATGGGATTTCCCTCCCCTTGTGCTCATTTTATCAGACTCGATAAGATTTTTTAATATGATGTGTGTATTGTAAATTTGTTTAATCTTGTAGAAATTGACTATTAGCTTAGACAAGCAAGATTTAAAACGACATGTAGTGAACCATTTAACTACTTTGGGTTATCAACCCCAGTAAATATGTAAACCACTAGCATCAGATAGAAGAGATTATTGTACTTGTACACTAGTATACCTCTACCATTTAATATTATCTCAAAATAGCAATTTCCTCTTCTCCCAAACTCCTTAATTCTTTAATCAAGAAGTAACAATGAAATACTTCAGAGTAGACGCTGACCCACTGTGGACAATTTAAGAAGACCACATGAATCAAATTAATATCACATCATGCATTATACTTCACTGATACGGTTGTTCCTTTAATTGGAGTAACAACTGCATAGGCACCTCATTGTTGAACTTGGTTAAGTTGTTAGGTCTAAAGTCTAGACATTTAGCCGGTTACTCTTACACAACTTGATGATTACATTATCAAATCTTTTGTTTTTTTAGGCCTTCACTCACTTGCTGCAAGCTCCTCGGAATGACGTTGATGCCATAATAAGAGAAAGATTCCCAGTTCCTCGCCTTGTTATCTGTGATCAACATGGCTCTCAGGTCTGTAATTCTCTTCCATCAGAACTAGTTTCTCTAATGCATAATCAACTACGCACTGTATTCTTGCTTTGTTTGCATGCATTTTTGTGTTGTTACTCATGGCTATGTAGTGTATGGAACTTCGGCATAGAATCAGCTTTTTTGAACTGAATGCTTGGGAACTCGCTGAATTATCCATATTTGGTTCAGAATGTTGCTTAAGGCATGGGCTTCCCTATTGGAGATATGAACCTGGTTCTGTAGTACCTAGTAGTAGTACCTACCATACTTGGGATTTATTATGGCATATATGGGCTGCTGAAAAATTTCATTGTCTTTAGAGCTGCGTTATGCCAATATATCTTAAAATATTGTAATCAAACGATGTACTTACTTCGAAAGTCATGTTGTTACTTACTTCGAAAGCCATGTTGTAACTATCTAATGATTTAAGGCTATTGTTATTCCCACATGCTATACTGATAATTATGAAGTAGATCACTGTAAGACGAAGAAATCCTAATAATGCATTGATGCATTATTAATTCTTGCAATCAGGGACAATGATAAATTCAATCTCTCTGAGTCAATGGGTTTTTTTTCCCCCTCCATTAATTGCTCTGTTGTTTTCCATTATAAGGTTAATATTATCTCAGTTATGCGTTGCTTTCTCTCAAATGAATCTGCGAATTAGAAGGATATATTATGATAGCCCAATATATGTGGGAAAATGAGAATTGACAAGAATTTTATGGATTTCTAAACTTACCAAGGGCTAAGGAGAATAGTTCATTAGTAGATTAAAATTAGCTTGCAGAAGAGTATATGTTTATGCAATCTCTCTCTTGAGTTGATTGTGCAAGCATGGTACAAGGGCTGGGAGAGGCTCTTAAGACAGAAATATGGTCCTACTGAGAGAATTTATCAGGATCTATAGTGGCATGAGCCATGAGGTTGCTTTATTCTGTTGCTGGAGGAAATGTCCTGACAAAGAAGATGTTGATCATTCTAGACTTGCAGTGTCAAATATTTGTGATCTTTTATTGCTTTTAGCCTTCAGGTTGATATATCCAATCATGCCATAATATGATTTATTGCAATAAAATGTGCAGGCCCGTTTTCTGCTAGCGAAGTTAAATCCTTCAGCTACTTATAATTCAGATTCTGCAGCAGCTCCCGGAGGCGATATCATTTTCACTGATGATGTCAGCTTTGAGGTCTTCTCGGATCACCTTCAGCGCTTGGCAGTTCAATAGAGTGTTTCTTACAACATTTTCTGAGGTTAGATAGCACGCAACTGATTTTGTAAACTGTTTTCTCTAGAACGTAACAGATATGAACAGTCCTCTCTTAATTTTATCTACTCTCTTATACATTGAAAAAGGCTTGCAGACTTTCTATGATCCTGTTAATGAAGAAATTAAGGTTTATTGTCCCGGGTGGATATTAATTCTAATACCAGGTTGATCCCTCAGTGTGTGTTTGCGTGTGAGTTTGCATAGGTGTGCTTGGAATAGTGTGCATGCATATAAGGATATCCTTATGAAATTTTTGTTTAGATATTACTTAAATCTTCTCAGTCAATAGTCTCATAAACATAGTTATTTTTTTGTTGTTATTATCTCTAAAAATTAACCAGTAAGCTCTACCTTTATTTGTTTTTCCTTTTCTCCAATCCAACCATGATCTGTCTCCTGCCTGTAACGTGGACATGATCTTTTGCTTTATTTTGCATTTGGTTATGTAATTAGCAGGCAAGACCTATTTTATTGTGACCATAAAAACCTGATTATCTAAAGAACTGCATGTAAACTATTGGTAAACTTCAATACAAATCAATGGACGAGCTACAATCATTCAGTTGATTCTTTTTAATCGTCACTTAGTGGTTCATCCATCTCTTGCTTAACACACAATTTTGAACTAACTCTGTACATGTGTCCATCTGTGTTTGAACTATTGGTATACTCAATAATTTCAATGCAAAACATGAGGCGAGCTACAATCATTCAGTTGATTCCTTTTAATTATCACTTAGTGGTTCATGCATCTCTTTGCTTAACATACCGAGTTCGAACTTAGTTTGTGTATGCATCCACGAGATTCATTTTGTACCTTTATCCACAGTCCAAATGGTAGACTTTGGCGATGTGATATTTTATGTGGCACCAATCCAATCCTCAAAATAATGTGATCTATGCACAACATTATTGTGGTTAAGGTGCCATTTGCCCCCAAGGAAGTTAACCAATGCCCAGAACAGAAAGTTACCTCCATGACTCCATCATCTTTGGAGATGGAAATCACATAGCCAAGCAGCAATCATTTAATACATGAAGTTACTCTACATTAGATCAATTTAAGATTATTTCAGCAGTTCTGTGTCCTGGATTTCTCCTCAGCTTTTTCAAAGATACACAAGTGCTTATCACTCAAAGCATTGCTTTATGCTTCATATTCTTAGACTTTTTCATAATTATGCATATTGGATTTAGCCTTAAGAATAATAGTACATATTCATGAAAGGACTGAACAAGAATATCTCTCATTCCCAAGCTCCTGGCGATGACATGAAAAGCAGCGCATTTTTTTTGTGAAGGTTTTGGATTGTGCCTTGTTTCCTGGGATGGCACCTACAATATATTTTAAATTAGTAATTGATGAAAGTGGTCCAGGAACGATCATGTCAATGGTCTGTGGCGAACATATTGCGAATGGGCGAATTTTCTCTATGCATAAAATGTATGCCGTTAATGTTCACTGATACATTGGTGCTTACATATGCTGAGACATAATGTGCTACAGAATTTGTGGGCGGACCATTCCTCAGATGGTTCCAATAACCCATAAAGGTCCAGTATGCCACATTATCATAAACTTGGTAGTATTTGCTTGTGAAACTTATGTCTTTAATTTTGAAATATCAAAATTTTTATTGATAATATTGTGGGCTGAGTGAATGAAAATCAGTTGCTTTCAGATCATGCTTTCTTGGCCTATGGTTCCTGGCTCATTCTTAGAAGTAATTATACATGAAGTCATGTGTTTTTCCTTCTTTCAGTGATTTGGATCTGTTAAATGCCATTTTTCCTTCTATTCACTGATTTAAGTAGCAAGGATAATTATGAAAAAAATACATAAATAGTCACTTTACCTTGGCAATTGAAGTAGGTTTTTCCTTCCTTTTCCTTTCATTGTCTTTTATGTTATTTTTTTGTTTTTTTGTTTTTTTACTGGGGGGTTGGGGTCAAGTATCTGGAATGATGTAGTGTCAGGTCTGGAAACATGGAGATTTTAGACATGTAAAATCAGGGTCATTATTATGAGATAGGAGTCTCCCTCTTGAGATGTACTTTCCATAAAGTTGCTGCTTTGGTGGTGCCTATGCTATCTTCCTTGTAACAATCCTAGTGAGCTCTTGAAGGGAGTGATCCAGTTACTTATAATGTGCCATAAGGGATGATTTTCACCTCAACTCTGCAAATAACCTGAACAATTTATGTGATTTTTCCAACTCATAAACATCTTTGTACAATGTTAAGAATTTGAAATCTAAGTTTCATACATACAGACTTGGGCTTCAGGATGGAATACTTGGCTAAAGAGAATTATTCTTCAGAATAGTTTTAAGTAATCATATTTTGAGAATAATACAGGAAAAAGATCCAGAATAAGTTTTGCACGCAGCAATGGTTTTTAATTCACTAATTTACAGGATGTAGGAATCTATCATTTTTTTATTAGTTTATTGTCATACTTTATGCTGCAATGGTGTACAACAAGGTGTTGCTAGAATCCTTAATAAGTAAAATATGGAATGGTAGAGATAAGATCTCAGGTAGCTCCTGGCTTCTTTCTGGCCAGACCTCCTTTTAAACCCAGGCTTTGTACCAACTCATGAATCTTGCCATAAACTCTAAAAACGAAAGAAGAAAAAAGGTGTTAAGAACAAACTACTGAGGTAAACTCTAACGGGTTGCAAGAAAGAAAACATTTATACCATTAGTATTTACTAAAAAACTTTGTCGACAAATAATCAATGAGTTTCTATAAACTGCCCCTTGATAATTATACACTGGACTTGACTTTTTTGTATATTGAAAAATGAATGCCTTGTTATATAAGCTCCTAGCAAGAAGCATGTAGTCTCTTGGGAGTTGGGTTGATTGTACTGTTTCTTTGTTAACCTCATAAAGAAACAATCCTTTTTCCAATCTTTCTTCACATGATCATTTCTTTGATTTCTTTATATATTACCAGTTTCATTACTTAGACCTAAACTGAAAAACTAATAATTTCAAATATGTAAAGTAGTTTTATTAGTTAGCATTTTTGTGTAAATTTTACTCCATAAAGGGCTCCTCTAGTTCTAGTTTATCTTTAACATTTGGCTGTTAAATATTCTGAGTTGCATGAATATAAAACACCTTTTGGATTTAGGATACTACATAGAAGTTTTATCTGGAGATTTTGTTGTATTTTGGGGCTGCTTTGTTTAAAGCACAAATTAAGTTGTTTAGACTACTTTTAATTGGGCTGTTACATGGATTCTTCATTATGAATAGAGAACCCAATTGTGATAAGGGTATTGCCCAGGAAGTTCTTGGGCTCTGTAAAATTAGTGAACCGATATTGAAAATTCCAAATTGCAGTGATATCTTGCTTGAAACACAAACAATTTCTCTACCATGGTTGGAAAAGCTCTGTAGGACTTTTTCCTTGCATTTTTTAGGCAATGCACTTATTCAATTTATTTTCTGTGTTATATTGTTAAATGATGAATCTATCGTTTGTTTCTCTAAATGTGTCATTCATGTGATGGATGCTTATTGCTTACCTTCAATCCTCATGAACTCTTGTACATTCTTTCTTGGATCATTTAGTCCTTTTCCAGATTCCTCTAGTTGATGCTCAGAGGCCAAGTACTTTGTAGTGGCTTGATTTTTCTGAAAAGCAAAGGGTTTGTTTAGTTGTCCATGCTGTGGCACTTCTATCATGCACAAGTGAGTCTACCAGAGAAAAGCATAGTATTGGAGTTTATACTTTACAATCATTGTATAGCTTGTCAAACTGAGGCAGAAACTGTTGTGGAAGAATTATCTTTAGTTCTGCTGTTAGAGCCTGCATAAGACATAATTTGTTAACATAATTGAAATTGTGGATGGTAAGTGTAAAATTGGATCCTTCTTACTCGGAATACGAAACCTGGAGCCACATTGTGCTCTATAAGAATTTGAAGTTCTTGACGAATCTTGTAAAGCCTGTGGATATGTGTGTCTGCACCGTTAACTTTAAAAATGGTCCATGTCTAAAATAAGTGGTTGATATATGTTAGATGGTACTTACTGTTTCGGGCTTTGTTCTTTTACGGCATTTCTTGCTATATTCGCTATTGTATCTTCCCACCCAGTTCTGATAAGTTGAGCTCCCTTTAAGGAAGACCTGCAGTGACTTCATTGCACAACAAGGTATGGGAAATTGAGAAATGTTAGCCAATATTAGACTCTTAGTAATTCACGAGAGACATATCTAACTTCCAACATGAACTAATTATGTGCACTTTTCTGGACTGTACTTGAAGTTCCAAGTAGCTTCAAATGAGCGTATGGCTTGTCTTAGATTATTCCTGCAATTTTCAGTAATTTTATTGGCCAATTGTTGAGGTAGCTCTATCCCTTCTTGGATTGCTATGGAGGCCAGTACTTTGAGAACCTATAAAAAAGAGGGAACTGCTCAGGTGGAAGCTATATCTTGAAGTAAGTCAGATTTGGGGGAAGGTAAGCTGACAGTTCGAAAGTATGAGACATTGTCTCGGCACCTCTTCATTTGTAGGTTCAAGCAGTCGGATGCACCTGCAAAGTGGCTTTATGGACTCGAGCTTTGAGGCATCACTGCAGCAAAAAAATACCTTGTTACATCCTTTGAACTTCTCTAGCATCCATTTCACATACGACAGGGCATCAGTAGATAGCTTGTCTGCTTCGTATAGGATAATAGCTGCGTATGTTATATTCATTAGATGATATGTTATTGATCTGCAAGTTTGAAGCCAAATAATTGCTTGTTAAACTTTGATATTTGTACCTCGACAGTTCTTGGGGCTGCTGTGCAATACTTCGTTAGACAACTTCTGATTTTTCTCATTGATAAGTTCATAAATCACATGCTTCGCGTAACCTTTAAGTTCAGAAAAGTTGACTTCAGTATGTTGAGGTGATACCATTAAATTTACATGGATGCTCTCCACTGCTTCTCCCTGCGAGTCAAACATATGAAAGGTCTACTGAGAAACATACTAACTAACCCCCCCCCCCATGTGTTAATCTGGTTAGGTAATGAGGGGTGGTTTACTAGCACTAAGAAGTGTGTGCAGTGAATAATCTTAACTGAGCAGCATTTTTTTCCTGGTTCTGAACATTTGGATTGAACATTGTTTATAGATGGTTGCTATTCTTAAAACTCAAGTTATACTCTACTATTTTTTCTTACAAAGCTTATTTAATGCAAATTTTGTGCTGTGAATGTTCCATAACCATAAGATGTATTCTTGAAGTTGATCAAGTCAACCTCCCTTTAGATTTTCATGACTAAATTCATTTATCTCGTGTATGATTTATGCTTAATCATGAAATGATCTTTGGAATATTCTGTAAGGTGCTAGCATTTTCATGTGTAGTTTACCTTTAAGTAAAATTCCTTGCATTCTTCTCTTGCCTGTGGATAAAAACTCAAGTGATCAGATAGTTGCAACTCTGCAAGTACGTAGCATGTTAAACATTACTGTGGCAGAGTACCATTAACATTTTAATGAGTTTTCACGCTAGAACACTATGAAAATAAGTGGTGCTATAAAATGATAGTGGTTGTTCGATTGCTCTTGGAGTGAAATTAAGTTCAATTAGATTGAATGACATGCATATTACTTCTGTAAAGCAGGGTTGTAAGGATTGCATAATACCAGTTCCAGATATCTATGTTATAGATGAAATTTAACTGTAACCTGCACTTTGTCGGCTCCAAAGGCTTCTCTAAGCAAAGCCCAAATCATGGTTCTCTTTCCTACCCCAGGGTTGCCTTCAAATATGAAATGACCACATTCCTCTCCCTTTTCATGACAATTCCTTACTACTGCCTGTAGTTCAACTGCAGCTTTGCTATTGCATAGGAAATCTTGCAACCGTAAAGGCCTATATTTCTCTGCCCAGGTGAATTTACTTTCATTTCCATTCGTGTTTGTCTCCTGGTTCTCATATGCAACTCCTCCAGCAGATGGAGTCTGCTGTGCTGAGCTTTGGACAACCATTGGTGATGTTGGTGCAATCTGCATTTCTGAGAGGGGTGTTGGTAGAGGTGAGGGAAACGGTTGTGCTGTTGGTGGTGTTTCCTGAGATAGTGGATACAGTAATGATTCTGGTGAAGGTGTATTTCGTGGTGACAGTGGCAGCATAGGTAGTGGTTCAGAGTCTCTCTCCCTCAAGGGCTTCTCAGAAGCCATAGTTTCTTCACTCTTCATTCCAAGAAGAGTAGCATTTTCCCTCTCAGATTCAGGGTCATTTCTTTTTTCCTTGGCTTTGGCTTTTTTTGCTGCTGCTGCTTTTTCTGTAGTCTTTGATGCACAGCCGTCATGGGAGATTTCATGTTTTTTCGTGGTAAACCAAGACGAACCCCATTCTTGCACCTTGACCGTAAAACTGGACCTGGAACCAGAACTGATGGAACTTTCTGCCTGGCTTTCTCTTCCAGGGCTAGACCCTGAGAGTTTTTCCTTGTTGATAACCAGGGAAAAATCTGTTAATCCTTTATAATATGGGCTTGCTGCGTTGCTCTGTCTTACAGGGTTCAACACACTCTGTTTTTCTCTGTTGATATCGAGCGTAAAGTCGGTTAATCCCTTATAATAGGGGCTGCTGCTATTGTACCTTGCTGCTGCCAGTGCATTTCTTCTGTTGAACTCTTGCAGGCTTTCTTCTGTTAAGCTTGAATTCCTTTTATTATCTCCTTTGACATACTCACCAAGTTTCTTGGACCAGGCAGTCACCGGCGAACCAGCCGAGCGCGTTGACCTGATCGGATGGCTCGACGGATGTAACTTGAAGTGGGATGGTGAGTGCGGGCTGGTGATATCGGCTGCTGATTTAGAGACTAGGATCGCTTGTCTCGACATCGATGGAGTAAGATTGTTTGAACACTCTCTCTTCCCTGATAAGAAAAAAAGGTGATCTTGTATAATGGTGGTGTGTGAGGGAAGTGTTGGTTTTCTTTTTACCGCTGTAGACAGACATTATAGGCGTTAACAATGAGGAATAAATAAATATAAATTTGGTGTGAATTACTATGGGCATCCAAATTGATGGATTAATGCCAATAGGAATATGTTTTAATTTGTTGTGGCATTAATTGGCAGTTGTATTAGGAACAATGAACTGATTTAATAGGAGAAAAAATAAAAGAAAAAAAAAGAAGTTATTTTCTGTTATTTATTTATTTATTTTTTATTTCTTGGATTGGAATTGTGCAGATTTAGATATATTTTTGGTAAAATGTCCATTCTTTTCTGTTATTCTTCTAAAAGAAAATGAAGAGTATGTTTGTTGAATTTCAGGTATACAGTTCTCTGGAATTTGACATTTTTTTGGGCACCTACCGTAATTGTAATTTATATTTATCAATTTATTATTGAACATTAAATTAAAATAATGAAATAAATAACGATTAATATATTTATTTGCTGAATTATATTGTGGCTGGTTTTATTTCAGAGGAATGTAAATTACATAATTAACATTATTTTTTATTTATTTTTTTGTACTATTTCATCCAATTTTTTTAATTGCAACATGATTTATTTTATTTTATTTTATTTTTTCTATGCAACTTTGAATTGTTTTTAGTTCAATCCACCGATAAAGATTACATGGGGAGTTGTTCATGTGGCAACCAAAGTTTGCACCAATATATATGCATCAGAAATTTTCAAAAGGTCAATTTTTAATATAGTTGTTTATTTAGTTTAAACATGTTGTGACTCATCAATTTTACTAGTAAATACACGAATATGTCAACTTAATCAAACTCTCATTTTGTTTTGTTGCATTGTTCTGAAATCTTTTTTTTTATTATTTTAAATAAAACTGAATATTCATCAAGTACTTTGTTATTACTCAAATGATTAATTCAAGAAATTAAATCAAGTTATTAGAGTTCATTAACCCACGTATAAATTTTTGAAACATGAGATTCTCATTGTGATGTGAGACTACAATTAACTTCTCCTTCTAACATATGAAAAATGTCACGTTTCTGTTGTAGAATAATAATATTTGTAAAAGTGGGGTGGATTCTCAGTTCTTGATGTGAATTACTTTCTTATTTTATTTCACTGTTTCAAATGATGTAATTACAATGTATACATGAATTAATCAATAAATTATAAAATACAAGATCAGGCATTCAAATGCATCTCCTCCAAACGCACGGAGGAATTCTAACAAATATTATATGATTAATTGCCTTAAAAATCATGCAATTTTGAACATAAAAGTAAATTTAACACGAATTTTAAAAATTTGCAATCAAAACATTAATTTTTAACTTGTACGTTACTCAACAACCTAAAATTTTTACAAAATAAATTGACCTCCAATTCAACCACCAACTTGCTCGTCTCTTTAAAGTCCCACCATGACTCAATTATTATTTTTAAAAAAGGGCATTAAAGTGGTTGAATTTCACACTTGAATCACCTAGAAAAAAATAAACAAACAAAATCGTCTATAATTATATTGTACCTTTTGTGTTGCATTCCTTATTGCACAGTCGATTTTTTTAATTCTTTTTCATTTTTTTCTTCGATTTCAATTTATTATATTTAATATAATTTTATAGTTGTTAATTATGGTTCATCCTATCCCATAAGGATTTATTATAATTTATTAGTATTTAATTTTTTAAATAACTAAAAACTATAAATTACAAATTAAAAAAAATATCTAATACACCTTAATTGCATATGATGAACCCTAAATAACGAGTGTAAAATTAAACTAAAGTACAAGAAATTAAAACCGAAGGAAAAAATGAAAAATAAATAAAAAATCGAGCGTGCAATATGTAATACAACACCAAATATGCAATAAATGAGTTCAACTGAAAGAAAAAAATGAGGGCCATTAAATTCTACACATAATGACAACATTAGTTCCTGCACAAACTATGTAATTTTTTAGAGGATGTCTTGTGTGAGATTACCGGTCAAAATTCATAAGACGGGGTCAATATTAATACCCAATTATAATCAAACACCAACAAAATTACAAATATAACATTGAATGCAAATTTTAATTGGGATATTGACCCGCCTTAAAGATAATTTTGACCCATGATGAGACGCTTCTTACAAATTTGCAAATTAATATATCCAAATAACATTTATATTTGAATTAAATATTACACCATCCAACAATTGTATATCCTAATTAGTCCAATTCGAATCCTTCTAGACCAAGGAGTCGCGCTCGTAACATACTACATATATTTATGATCCCAATTCCATTAGTCTCATCATCAACGCATTCTCTCTCACCAAATTTTCTCTCTCTCTTTTTTTTTCCTTCCAACTTTTCTTGAAATCTCGATCATGGATGATCATTACCACTACAATCGGAACACCAAATTCCAGATCATAGGGGAATTCGAAAACTCTGACTCCCATGAATGCAAGATGAAACTCAATTTTTGTTTCAAAGAAGATATCTCAAATTGGATTCTACACCAAGATTCCACAACTCCACAGCTTACCGAAGTAAACCCTAGCTCGAACTATCATGCCCCTTCCCTTGTCGTGACCCTCCGAGAATCCCTGCGGTGGGACGATTTACGAGAGGCCGCCGGAAAAGCCATCGGGGATGGCCTCCTCCACAGCCACGAGATCGATCAATTGATCGATCTTTCGTGGGCGGAAGCGTTTAAAATTTGTAAGACCGGAACCCTACCTAGGCCCGGCCTTCTTAGACTTGATTGCATGATATTTATCGAACACCGCCACATTTATGGCGTGGAAAGAGACGACTGTTACCGCATGGTTCCGGCAGCGGAGTCATCGTTTAATCTGTTGGAGAAGTACGAGGATGATGATGAGGAGAGTTGCTGCAGCGTCTGCTTGGAAAAGCTGGGCGGCGGGGCGTTGAGAATGCCATGTTTGCATGTTTTTCACGGCGGCTGCATCCAGAAATGGCTGAGGAGAAGCCATTATTGCCCTCTTTGCCGATACCAGATGCCGACGGAGCACTAGATGGTGGCCGGAGTTCCAGATTTTTGTATGCCTAGTTTCAAGAATTTCAAGATTTTGTGTTTTGATGAATAATCATCACATCACACCTCCATGTGTTATGTAATATATCATATATATGATTAATATATACATGTTGGAACTTTGTATAATCATGTGCTTTTTTTTATATATAGCAAACATAATATTAGGGTGTTCTTGATATCTAGCTATCACTCTTTATACTCTAGTAAATAATTAATATGGTATATGATAAAAGAGAAACATATCCAATCTTATACACTATTGTCTAACAAAAGAGTAGATCTAATTTTAATGTCTAAGTATGAGAAACATAATGCTACATGATTGTTGGGCATCATGTATTAGGAAACATCCTCGTATTTTTCAATGATGAAATATTTAGTATTTTAAGATAGAGTAGTTTGAATTGAATGCTAACTTAACTTGTTCAAGGTGTTGATTGAAACACAGCTCCTTATTCCTGTTTGTTAATTATGTCAATTAAGATAATGGAAACCATGATTTGTGAGCCCCATTATAGAGTTCCTTCCAAACCGAGCTTTACCAAAATAGATATTTATAAAAACAAGCAATTATTTTCCTACCTTTTCTTTAGCAATTGAATATTAAAGTTTTCCGAAGCAAAAGATTATAAACAATTATTGTTGGGAGTTGCTATACTTTGTCTAAACACACTACAATATTTTCTCTTTTACACGGCATTTTTTTTTTATATTTTTACTTTCCACACTATAAGATTTTTCATTTTTACCCTTCACCTTAAAAAAAAAAACAATTTTAACAGTATTATTTTAAATAATAAACAAAAATTTAAAAAGTTTAACCATATTTAGTTCCCAATAGATTGATACAGATGACATAGGGAAAGCTAGACGGAAGGAATCAAAATCAAAGGAGGAAGTGTTCTTCAGAGAGAGTGTTCTTCAATTTCAACTCAAATCGAACTTCATGGAGGTTGATCATAAGTTTGATTTTTCTTTTTTTTATTTGAATGCAGTGTCGAAATAGATTTTTGAACTTTCCCGGTGAACCTTGAAAAGCAGTTTGTGAACTAACATCGTGAGTTCTGAAAATATTTTCCGACCCATCATGAAGATTTTGAAAACAGTTAATTATTTGAAAAAGCCTTATGAGTTCGAAAATAATTTTGAACAATGCTTAATATGGTTGGCCCCCGTGACAGGTTTCAAACTATTTTTTGATTTAGTTGCGACGAATACTACTCTAAAATTAGAAAAACTGTCGAAATAATTGAACAAAAT
Organism: Perilla frutescens; assembly: GCA_026008535.1. Lineage (NCBI taxonomy): Eukaryota > Viridiplantae > Streptophyta > Magnoliopsida > Lamiales > Lamiaceae > Perilla > Perilla frutescens. The sequence goes on from BRKX01000012.1 coordinate 42,362,424, forward strand.
ACAGCAAAATAATAACTTAGGCTGTCTATTTTCATCCTTTTCATGCTTCATGGTTGATTTTGACATTTTGACGAATTTTGTGTCCGGCCGGGGCTTCGGGTTTGGGTTTAAAAATGAAATTGTACTGTAAGGAGTTGATCTTATGCATTTTTGGAATTTCTTCGATTTTAATTTTGATCATGTAGCTCCAACGGCGATAGCTAAAATTTTGATTTGGCTGTTTAATTAATTTATCTGTATCTTTTTTGGTGCTGTTATTTTTGTTACTTTTTATTGATTAACTTTTCCCGTCATCTATATATTTGATAATTGATAATTGATATGCGTATGGTCCATTGTTATCATGGTGTGGTGATTAAATTAAATTTCTTCATGTCATTATGTCCTAATTTATGGCTGCATGCATGTTTGTTAATTAATGAAGCTTGTTTCCAAGCTAGGCATGTTTCTTTTAATTCTTTGTAATTATATATTATTAGTTTTGTCACAAGGATTCATTTATTTAGCTTCTCTTTGAGGAATACATTTATCTTGAATCTCCATTACAATTACAACCAGTTTCATGGAAACTTACGAACAATAGCAATGCATATATGATATATATAACTCTGTTATATATATATGGACTTAATTATAAGTTGCAATTTTCTGTTACTTCACACTAAGCTCAGTGCTTTTAATGAATCTGAACAAGTCAGTCTATCAATTGATGATTGATGATGGTTTCCATAGCCTTTAGTAAAGTTGAGGATCCATTTGAAGATACTCAACCAAATTCCCAAGGAAAGGGGAGTTGTTAATTAATGTGGACCAATTAAACTTAATTTGCACAAATTTTCCAAAGGTATAATTAATTTGTTTAAACATGATGTCAATCTTCAATTTTATAATTAGTAAATACGTACACGAATATGGCAACTTACTCAAACTGGATGTGAATTACTTTCTTATTTAAGTTCACTAATTCAAATTATGTAATTACAATGTATACATGAATTAATCAATAAAATACAAGATCGATCAGACATGCATCTCTACCAAATGCGCAGAATTCCACCAAATATTATAGAGTTAATTACCTTAAAAATCATGCAATTTTGAATATACCAGTAAATTTTAACACGAATTCAACTTTAAAAGTTTGCAATCAAATATCAATTTTTAACTTGTATGCTATTCAACATCCTCATATTTTTACAAAATAAATTAACTTACAATTCAACCACCAACTTTCTCGTCTCTTTAAAGCTATCGTGACTCAATTATCAATATTTGAAAAAAGACATAAAAGAGGTCAAATTTTACACTTGAATCACCTAGGAAAAAAAAGGAAAGACAAACGAATTTGTCTATTGCATTTTCTGTGGTGCATTTCCTATTGCACATTTGATTTTTTTAGTTCTTTCATTTTTTTTCTTCAATTTCAATTTCTTGTGTTTAGTTTAATTTTACAGTTGTTATTTATGATTCATCATACTCAATTAGGGTTTATTATAAGTTATTTGTATTAAAATTTTCAAATAATCAATTAATAACTAAAAACTATAAATTACATACTAAAAAAATATAATACATTTTAATTGGATAGGATGAACAATAAATAACAAGTGTAAAATTAAACTAATTAAAGCACAAGAAATTGAAATCGAAGAAAAAAATGAAAATAAAAAAAATCAAGCGTGCAATATGGAATGCAATATCAAATGTGCAATAAAAGATTTCAACTGAAAAATAAAATGAGCCGAGGGCTATTAAATTTTAGACATGATGATAATATTAGTTGGTGCGCAAACTACTCCCTATGTCCCATTTTGATAGGCTGATTGAAGTTTTTTTACGGGGATTAAGAAAATGATTGAGAAAGACAATTAATCAAGAAACTTCTTAATTTGTCCTTGTTTAATTCTTTGATATTAAATTAATGCCTAATGTAATCATATTAAATAGGGGTATATATTAGTAAATTAGCTAAATATATATATATATATATATAAATATGCATATATATATATATATATATTGGGACAAACCAAAAAGGAAAACAAGCCTATCAAAATGAGACGGATGGAGTATGTAGTTTTCTAGAGGGTGTCTTGTGTGAGATTACTGGTAAAAATTCACAAGATACAGGATTCAATATTCATACCCAAGCCCAACCATATAATCAAACACCAGTGAAATTATTTATAAATATGATATTGAATAATAATTTTAATTGAGATATTGAGCCGTCTTCGAGGTAATTTGGACCCATGAGACCTTTCTCACAAATTTACAAATTAATATATCCGAATAATAATTATATTTGGTTCCTTCTAGACCAAAGAGTCGCACTCGTAACATACTATATATATGTATGATCCCAATTCCATTAATCTCATCATCAACGCATTCTCTCTCACCCAATTTTCTCTCTTTTTCCCTTCCAACTTTTCTTGAAATCTCGATCATGGATGATTATTACCACTGCGATCGGAACACCAAATTCGACATCATAGGGGAATTCGACAACTCTGATTCCCATGAATTCAAGATCAAACTCAATTTTTATTTCAAAGAAGATATCTCAAATTGGATTCTACACCAAGATTCCACAACCCCACAGCTTACCCAAGTAAACCCTACCTCGAACTGTCTTGCCGCTTCCCTCATTGTGACCGTCCGAGGATTCTTGTCGCGGGACAGTTTACGAGAGGCGGCCGGAAAAACCATCGGGGATGGCCTCCTCCACAACCACGAGATCGATCAATTGATCAATCTCGCGTGGAAGGAAGTGCTTAAAGTTTGTAAGACTACCGGAACCCTACCTACCTCCGGCGTTCTTAGACTTGCTTGCATGATATTTATAACACACCGCCACATTTACGGCGTGGAAAGCGACGACTGTCATCGCATGGTTCCGGCAGCGGAGTCGTCGTTTAAGCTGTTGGAGGAGTACGAGGTTGTTGATGAGGAGAGTTGCTGCAGCGTCTGCTTGGAAGAGATGGGCGGCGGGGCGGCGTTGAGAATGCCGTGCTCGCATGTTTTTCACGGCGGCTGCATCCAGAAATGGCTGAGGAGAAGCCATTATTGCCCGCTTTGCCGCTACAAGATGCCCACGGAGGAGTAGAATTCAAGAATTTCAAGATTTTGTGTTTTGATGACCTCAACAATTAGCGGATGAAATCAATTAGATTTTGTAGTTTAATTTTACATTTGTTAATTAAGTTCATTCTATTCGGTTATAATTTATAATTTATAATTATTTTTTAATACTTAATTTTCAGATAATCAATTAATAACTTAAAATTGAAAATTAAATGTTAAAACCCTTGTTTTAGTTTCCCCTAATATGAGACGTACGTGGTGTTCAACTCTCCAATAATAAGGAAAACCCTTTTGATCGATTATCTTGTATGCCTTCAACTCCGCATCAAATTCAAGTTTTTTTTTTTTTTTTTCAGACTGATTTATTTTACTATTTATTAATTCCAGTTTTATGATGAATCTTTTTAAGTTTTTCATACATTTTTGTTAGGTTCTGATATATTTAGGCGAAATACGAGATGCCATATGCGACTGGTAAATTAAATTTATGATTTATTACGTTAATGTCTGGGAGCAAAAGTAATCAAGCTATTGCAGAGTACATTAAGGCCAAATTAATGACTTTATAAGCCATTGCATAATGCACTCAAGGCCAAAATTTTAATGACTATATAATTAATTAATGAGACAAGAATGCCCCTATACATGTTTAGGGAATAATATTAGGATTATTTAATTTAATTTGTTGTTGACTTATGTAAGTTATATTGGTTTATGTACGATTAGATCCAATAAGATGTTGGGTTGGTTTGGATATCGATATATATATAGTATTGTTTTTTTTTTCTTTTTAATTGAAAAGTGAGTGCGTGAATGCAAATAGATAGATGCATACATCTTTTGTGCAAAATAAATGTTCGACGTTTATTCAACCTAATTGTGCACAGTGAGATTACAATGCAGTAGTGAACAAGAGTATTTATGCCGTTTTAAACTCTTTTTTTTTTTATTTTAAAATCCGACATTAAATTAGTATCGAGATTTGAAATCTAATTTGTCTACACAAACCATTATTATTAATATTTCTACGTACATGTAATTTTTCTATTGTTTGACACCCTATTAGTGTCATTGTTTAGCAGTAAGTGTTTTAGATTGTCATGATCTTTATGCCAATTCAAAGAATACAAAGGTTTTGATTTTTCAAGTTTTGAAGATCATGTTCTAAACACTATGATATGAACTTTCCGTTGTCAATCTGATTGAAGATTGAAGAATGTACTTGATCATGTTTGTGAACATGATCAAGTGCATGGTTGTCCTTTTCAAGAGACGTGCCAAGTTGAGTTCAAGAAGTTGGAGTTTCCTTTTGAAGATGAACGTTTCAGAATAGAAGATGCCTTGTTCAAGATGAAGATCAAGATGGAGGCGAGTTCTATTCAATGAAGACTTCTAAACTAGGGTAGTTCGAATCAAACTAAGAATGTTTCCTTTTAGATCTAGAGTTTGATTCAAATTAGGACTTTTTGATTACTTTGTGTTTATAAATAGCCTGGGAATCAGGCTAGTTAGATGTCAAGGTTTTTATGTATACACAAGAGTTAGAGAGTGTAACAACCCGGATTTTCAGAATATGATAAAGAAAATTTCGAATTAAGATTATGAATTATTAAGAAGAAATTTAACCAATAATTGATGTAAGTCACGTCTTTGGGGGGGGGGGCTTTTTGTTTCGGATATTGGGATATAACCGATATTAGACTCATTTGAAAGATAACGATCCAAAGAGTTTTCCTGTGTTTTCAGAATTTAAATATGAGGTCTATGGGAATTCCGATGTTGAAAAAACTAGAAGATTACCTTGTGAATAGTAATTTTCCATAAAAACGTGATTTTTTCTACCCAGCAGCCGATCGACTGCCGGATCCGTCGCTAGAATCCGGCCACCGTCACCAGAGCAATCGTCACTGCCGTCCAACTTGCCGCCTCCGTGCTGCTGCCTTCTGACGTTTCGTTTCAATTCGTTTATTTTCCTATGGAGCTGAAATTTTAGTATATTGTGTATCTTTAAGTGCTCTACGTTTTATCTTTTGATGTTGTTATCATCTGGTGGCCGAAAAATGGCCAGATCTCCGGAAAACGGAACCTACTCCGGTTACCGACCAGTTTCAATATTTTGGGGTTTTGGGGTCTTTCGAGATCCCAAATCGAAAAAGTTTCAACTGGAAAGTTATCCAAAATATTATTTCACGTTGAAATAGCATGTCGTTGAATTTTATTTTTGAATATCTCATCATTTGAAATTTTGCCTAAACCGTGAAAGATGTTCGAGTTTAATTTTGAAATCAAATGTCGTCAGAAAAATCCCGAATTTAGATATTTGGTTGTTGTTATGATATGGGATATACTAGATTTATTTTATGATTTTTGGATAATTATAAGGTGTCGTTGGATTTTTGGTAAAAATGTCAAAAAATGGTAAAAATAACATGGCGTCATTTTTCATCAATCTTTTGACTTGGACGATCTTAAATTATTATTTTAAGCATATTTCATGTTCAGGCCGAGTCGATTAGAGGTGTCTAAATTCGTGCAATCCGTAGAGGAGTTGTAGTCAAGGAATTCCGTTTTTGTGATTTTGGATCCTAGGATCTTCGAATAGATCGCTAAGTCAATAATCGACCTTTGTAAGACAAGTTGAGCCCTAGAGGAACCGGGAAGAAGTTTTGGATTGTTGCTTCATCTCCAGGATGTGATCGAGGTGGGTGATACTATCTTTATCTATGGTTTGAGCTAGTAAGCTCAAACCTCATTAAATTATTATCTAATTAAATGTTTTATGCTCTACCTGATTAGTCTATGTACAAGGAAATTATTATACTATGGGATATGATTATTTGAATTGCTATCTGAGCTCTTGAGTTGATATGTTATCAATGATAGCTGGTGCGTCGTTTTACACCAAAAATAAATTTCCCGACAGCAGTCGGTATGCCCATACTGCACAGTACAGCGATGAGCGAGATCGTCTCCCAAAGGACCGGTGAGAATTACCCTATACTCTCAATTTGTATATCCAAACTTCAAAAGGGGTTTTTGTAATTATAATAAAACAAACGAAATTAATAATTAAATATAAAGTGAATGCACGAGTAATTAAATCGAACAGACTTAAAATATAAGAAGAAGTATTCCGGAATCCAATTAACTCCACCCTAGCTTACCTAAACCGATCCTTGACGTAAAGATAAATTCAATTAACACATACAAATCAGTTATAGCTACCGAAGACGCTTACTGACGCAGCCTAATTCCTCCATAGTTTCTCGATAATCAGAAAGACGCTTCACCAATTATTTCCCTAATCGACTGGCAACCGTAAGAGACGCTCTATAGGTTTAATGAGCCGACAGCCTTAAATTCTAGAGGAACCCGATTCATAATTAACAGACTTTGACGCAGGACTGTTAAATTAAGATTGCTATTCTCCCTGGTTCTGAAGAACCGTTTCGCCACTAATTAAACTTAAACCACAATTACGGATGGCCGGTTTAATTGACTACTAATTAATTCCGATCTACTAAATATGTGCACCTATCTAGCAATATCGAAACAATTAACGACTCGAAATACAAAGAATAACAAATGCATGCGATTAAATTGGATGATAAACGAACAATTAGATCTCACAGTTTAGCTAGGCCAGGGCTTCGTTAGTTGTCACCGGAATAAAAAGAACTTAGCTTGATTGCATAATTAAATCAAACCTCCAAAATAAGATGTAGCAGAACATGATGAAAAACAACGAAGAAGAAGAAAATAAACGCTGCTGGAATGCGTCTCTCTGGTCTGCTGCTATGCGTTAATTCTGCAATACGGAAAATATAAATCCTAATCTGTATATATATATATATATATATCCTAAAATACAAATATTAATCATGGAAATAGAATCCTAATATATCCCAACTAGGTAATTAGCAAAAGAGGGACTCTTTAAGGCGGTGGGAACTCTGAATCCCGCGTCCAGGCCTTGGGCTTTAGTAAATCCCGTGCTCCAGCCCAAATTCGCGCGCACAGGCCCATGTTATCCTGCCGTATGCCCATACGGCATGGTCCTCCGAGCTTCCAGTTTCATCTTTCCTTGCACAGCCTGTTCTCCTACCAAAAGTATGCCACTTTCTCTAACTTTGTGTTAATTACCTGCAAAACTCTTAAGGCACAGCATTCTTCCAAAACGAAATCATTATATGGCAATCAACACTAATAAATCACACCAAATTGACCAAAAATATCAAGTAGAAACAGCCCGATCAATAGCATAATATGTTATGATATGACTTGTTGATTTGAGATATAGATGATCATGATCATAGGATTAAATTTCAGAATTTATATTACGATGAAGATATGTTGCTTAGATTAATGATGCATGTTAGATTGATTATAGTATCCCATATAGACATTGAGACTATGGTAATGATTGAGGAATTAGACCTAGATGATTCTAAGTTATGATCTATGCTAGCAGGATTGAATATTGAGGTTTGATTGTTAAGATTGAATGTTGAGGATTAAATATTGAGGTTTGATTGTTAAGATTGAATATTGAGGTTGATTGTTAAAATTCAATATTGAGGTTTGATTGTTAAGATTGAATGTTGAGAATTGAATGTTTGTTAAGCAGGATATTAAGCTCATGGAATTGTGATTTTATATCACCAGATTGTGGTCTTTTGATCGCTAGGAAGTCACTATTGGGTAACCCTCTCGCATACTCAGAGTCACTGCTAGGTAACCCCCTTGCATACTCATATCTATGGGTTGTAACCCTCGGGTTACCAGGTGGTGGCCTTTGGGTCACTAGGTTGTGGTCTTTTGATCACTAGGGAGTCACTGCTGGGTAACCCCCTCATATACTCGGTGGGATATTGAGGTAACCCCTCTCTTATCCTAAGACATGCCTCTATAGGGTGCAGTCGACATCGGGTTTGAGCCAGAATGGGCCCACAGGAAGTAAAATATTTTGTAGATATGGGAAAGGTTTTTGTGTTTTGCTTTCCATATGTTGCCAATTGTTATTGGATATTTTTAAAAAATTTCAGAGTTTTCTTATAAAACTCCACTAAGTACATTAGTACTCACGCCCTCTTTTTTAAATAATTTTTCAGGTTGAGATGGAGAGATCGATGGTGGTTATGAATGTGGGTTGGCTGTCGAGATCTTGCTTCGCCATTATAGTATTTATCCACTATGATTCTTGCTGCTCTGATAACTCTCAAGTATTGCTATCTTATGACACTGTGACTTGACTTATTGAACTTTTTCTACGCTCTTAGTATATCATATTTAATATGATAAACTATTGATCTCTTTATGATTAATCGAAGGGGAAGAAGCCCCATCTTTGTTATGCCTACTTGATCATTCGCCTTGGCCTATGGAAGGACTTTATTTGTTTCGCATGTTGGCCTCTATTTCTTTTCATTGACCTATGAATGGCTTTGTTGACTGTTGGTATTTGTTTATTTGCTTTCATATGGCCTATGAATGGGATGATTGAATTGTCCCAGTTTCAATTCTTCTCTTATAAGCCATACATAAATGAGGATTTGCTCTAGTTACAGATGTTATGTTGTTCAATTTTTCGAAGGGCATATCCTATCTTTGGCCTACTCGTTTGTTAATTGTATTCCAAACACTAATCCTTTTTGGATGAGCACCCCGTTTCCACTTAATTATCATTTTCAGGACCGGATTATTACAGAGAGTCTAAAAAGACTTCAAGTTTGAAGCATTTAGTATACGGGTAGACTAGGTTTGATCCTTGTGGTCACTGTGTGTCTAGTTCATGTTTGAAATTCTTTCATTCACACTTAAAGGAGTCTCGAAAGAGATTTTCTGTGGGAACCAGAGAAAATCTAGGTTGTGAGGGGATCTCATAATTCAATCTATTGAAAGAGGGTGTACGAGTAGAAAGGGTAGCAAGTGACGAGAGGTCATCTTCATGTAAAATCTTAAGTAAACGTTACATTGGAGTAGTGAATTATTTCTCACGGACTTGTGAAAGTCCCCTAACATAGATCAATTGATCAAACAAGGTTACCAACCTCGTGCCTTTTTATTGCTTTATATTTTATCATTCTGACATTACATGTTAACAATAATGTATGTGTACATGATTGTGAACATGATCATCTTTGCACAGTTTATGTAATTTCATATATAATATATTATATATGTATGTGAGAGTGTGATAGTGAGAGGCCATAGATAGTTTATTCACGCAGGAAGTGCAGTAGTTAAATATTAATAGAAGTTAATTATAGTTTATTATATTTATTTTATATTTCTTTGTTATGGACTTTAATTATGTTGTACCTGGAGTGGGCCTGATATGCATGGGCCTTAGGTGATTAGGGTATCATATTTATAGTATTTCTGGAGTAGAATCTGCTGTGCAGAATTAAACTGGAGTTTGGGACGACTTTGTTGTAGGCTTCATTTGAGGATTATTATTATTATACTGTTCTGAGTTTGCATCTTCCACCTTTACTCTAACAAATTGGTGTGGTGAACGTGGAACAAAAATATGGTGACAACACGAAGTACTAAGACTCAGTTAGATCAGTTGGAGAAAGTGGTTGAAGAACTGTCCGCTATTTTCAATAATTTTCAAATGGATTATCAAATATCCCGAACCGACTTATGCAAAGATGGATGCTCTACTGAAGAAATTCACTATCCCTACTGGATCAGAAGAGAATAACGAATCTGGTGGAAGCCACGCTACTAGTCCGAAGGAAGAATACTCCACCCTTGTGCAGGTGATACAGAAGATGGATCTGTCAAGCTTCGATGGATCTGAAGCCCTCTCATGGTTAGTTCGCGCCGAACAATATTTTTTGGTCCTTGAAACACCATTGGAGAAAAGGTTAAAACTAGCCCTTATCGTAATGACAGGGCCAGCTATGTCCTGGATACAACTCTTGCTCTGTCGTTGCCCTACGTTGGAGTTGTCTCAATTCTCACGAGAATTGTTAATTCGATTTGGAGACGGAGTGACCATCAATGGGTTTGAGGCTCTAATTACTACAAAGCAGTCTGGAACCCTTGAAGATTATATTGCTGCCTTTGAAGGGATGGTTTCTCAACTGCCCGACTTGTCGGATGATCAATATATGGGATTTTTCTTGGGAGGCTTGAAGAAAAATATTCGCATGCAGATCCAAGATCCCACTATAATTAACCAACTATTCAGCTGCAGTGCAAATAGCAAGGAAAATTGATTATGCGGCCTAGCCATCGTCATTGTCAAACTCTACATCAAGTTATTCCCCACGACCCTCGTCCACGCAGCGATTCACATCTTCAACTGGATCGAACGGCCGTACGTCACAGTCTCAGCAGTCACAATTTCCCATATCATCTACGGCCGGCTCAGCAGCGCTGCGGAATCCACAATTGAGGGGCGACCACAATGTCTACAAGGTGACCCCACTCTCGCTAGACGATTGTGCTCTTATCAAGAGCTCCAGGCTCTTGACCCTGAAGATGAATGTTGGATACTATGGTAATGGGCAACAGCTACGGAGCATATTATGGAATATCAGATGAGTTATCCCTATCTGAATGAAAAGAGATAGGAGTTGTTTTAGCTGCTTTTCCATCTATAAGTACACCAACTTCTGGCCTACCGCCAAGCCGTACGAGCGATCATCGTATTAAGTTACAACCAGGAGCTCTCCCGGTCTCTTGTGTCCATATTGATATAATCATTTGCAAAAAGATGAAATGGAGTGAATGGTGGTAGAAATGCTCACTGCGGGGATTATTCAACTGAGCACTACTCCGTATTCCAGTTCGGTTCTCTTAGTACGGAAGAAAGATGGTTCGTGGCATTTTTGTGTAGACTATCGGGCACTTAACAAAATCACTATTCTGAATAAGTATCCAATTCTAGTCATTCAGGAGTTGTTGGATGAATTACATGGCGCCCAATTGTTCAACAAACTGGATTTGAGAGCAGGCTATCACCAAATTCGGATCGCCTAAGTAGACGTTCCCAAAACCGCTTTTCGAACCCATTCCGGCCACTATGAGTTCCTTGTTATGTCGTTTGAGATCACAAATGCGCCAGCAATATTCTAGAGATTGATGAATGACATCTTCCGGCCCTTTCTCAAAAAGTTTGTATTGGTGTTCTTCAATGACATCTTGGTGTATAGTTGGACTTGGGAGGAACACGTGCAGCAGCTATAATAGGTTTTCCAAATTAACTCTTTATTTCATGCAACGTCTGAATTATGAATGTCACATGGTGCTCCTATTTATAGAAGTGTATATGGACGAAAATTAGAGTCCTAATACTAGAAGAATTCGAAATAAACTAGTTCTAATCTATCTAGGATTGTTACCTTTCCAAAATCTGGTTTTAAGGTAAGAATAGAAAAATACCAAAAATAAAGATAACAAAAATCTAACTAGATAAAGATAAATCCTAACTAACTTTGGGCTTGAACAACTCGCCTATCTTGGACTTGGGCCTCAAATTAACGTGTTGGACTATTATTGGATGAATTCACACGTTATCTTCAACGTCAACCTAGTCAGTAAGCCCATACCGACTGTCTTCATGCAATCTGGTCAGTATGCCCATACCGACTGTCTTCATGCCTTCATTCTTCAACTCTTCAAGTATGATATCCCATGGTGTGATTTTGATCATCATGTATTGTTCTTCAAATCTTGATTTCCAATCTTTGATGGCCCTCATTCTAACAATCTTCGGACCTTTGAATGATAGCTCCGGATTTAATTCTTCAAGGCTTTTCAGGATCATATCATTCTCACATTAACACACATTTTACACATATATGAATTTTAAAAATTAAAATGAACACTAAATCCCTAACTATCTCCCTTTATCTTCTTCTTCGGTGATATCTCACCACTTCCCGTTGATGATCAACGAAGACAACATAAATCAGACCAATCCCCCCCTCCCCCACACGACTTAGTAGTGAAGACTCCGACTATACCCAATCCAAATTCCATTTTTAGGGTTCTAAAATTCTCCATCCAATTTCCATTTCTAGAGTTTCTAAGGGAGAAGCGCAACAAAATTGATGTCAAAATTCTACTTCCCGAACTAATCATTTAACATATACAATCTTTCCTCACTAGAAAATAAGTTACCCAAACCTCTGTCTTCTCCAAATCATGGTATAGTGTCTAGTTAACTCGCCCAAACCTCGAGTTCGATTGCAATTATCTGATTTGCAGTTTCTTGAATCGTTATGAGTTTCATGAATTCAACAAGAAGAATATGAAAGGTACCAACAACTAAACCTAACGATTGAAAGTTTTAGGCTTTACATAAATGATTTTCTATAGGCAAAGAAGTGATCGTTAAAAAGCAATGAGAATGGGGTTGTTGATCTCCATTTAGAGACTACGTTATCGATGTTTGTATTATTTTTGTAAACTTTAAATATTTGATTACCAATTGAAATCTAATAATTGAATGTTGTGCTATGTAAGATGTTGGTGCTACTAGCTATATGTTTTCTATTTTCTAAATTGATCATGAGTGTGTTTTGATATCATAATGGTGATGGATTGTGTTCTTATATTATAAACATGCTGATAATTTTTTAAAAGAATTATTTAATTCATGTGTAAAATGTGCTTTTACAAAAGTGTATGAAATGATTCAAAAAGTGTGTATGATAACAAGGGTTATTAACAAACGTTAATGCCCATCTGTTGAATGAGTAACGCAGGGACCATCTTGATACTTTTTAAATGGTTATAGGAGCATTTTGAACCAAAACTTTTCTTCGTGATCAAAATGAGATTTATGATATAGTTAAGCGATCAAGATCAGATGTACCTTATCCCAACCACAATTGACATTGTCAGTTTGTTTTTAAGGATTTATTGCGGGGATTTCGTAATACCATTGTGCATACCTCAGTGTCAGATCATCTCGTACATCCCAAAACCTAGAATATTTTAGGATTTGTGGTAAGAGATGCATGAGGGAATGAAGAATTATTTCCTACTATCAAGGATATGAGAATCATAAATGTGTTGTTTTTGTTCCCACACCGATACCCAACACTTATCACTTACCCAATGCCCTGGTATATTGACTACAAATACGAGCTGCATAAAGTGTATCACAAAATAATTACCAAACAATCATAAAAAAATGTAAAATAAAAAAAAATCAAATTATAACTTTAACGTAGAAGATAGTGTTATTACATTATTATAATTGTACCAAAGTTTCAGTGGACCCCAACCAAGTATTTCTACAGACACATTGGGATGGACCTTGAAGATCATCATCCGAGATTATTTCTTCAGTATCTTCATCAAACGTACCAAGATCGATCAAATTAATGTATTTCCTAAAACTTTCCCAAACTGTTCATAAATTAAAACAAAAATTACACACATAGAAATTGAAAAAGAACTATACATGAACAACTAAAACATACATACCATGAATGATGTGGCAGTTAGAACCATGTTGGGATATTTTTGTCGACATTGTACAAATCCAGGATTTGAATGAAGTATGGCGAGATAGGTATCGATATGTTCCTCGATGAACTCCACCGATGGATGTGTAAGGTCAGCAAAAAACTTATACAGTATAACATAACTTATACTAATATTCCTTCCACATACATATTACAAATAATAAACGCATCTCAAATTATAATAGAATTTTAACTTACTGCGACAATATAATAGTATATTGGGTGAAAGTAAGCTACGACAACCAACTATGCCACATGCTTTATTCTCTTAATTTTCGGCAAAATATTTATTTTTAACAATTTTTTGACGGATTTTTATTATGATAATTTTGCTCCTGTTATTTTGCCTTGTTTGCTAAGTAGTATAAGTGTGTAATAAATACTTATAACACCTTAATACTATATTTGCTAGTAATATTAAAACTCATGACTATGCAAATGTCCGTCATTTGTTATCTATTTATATAGTATAACATATCACACCCTGCAGATGGGATATACTCCCTCTATTTCATAATATTTGTTGTTTTGGAGTTTTATTTTTGTGTCAAAATATTTGTTGTTTTAGATATTTTCACACCCCTTCTCCCAAGTTTAACCATACAAATATAAGGAGAGGGAAAATTTTGCTAACTTTTTAAAAAAATATAAGGGAATAAGATTTTATTTGATATAGAAGAAAGTGATATATGAGTGCAAAAAATTAATTGTTAATTCTAGATTAAAATCATAAAACAACAAACATTATAAAACAGAGGGAATATAATACTATACATAATTATTAAAAATTATAAACTAAAATAACCTTGCAGATATTGATTAAAAATCTTATTATAGAATATTCACACAATATATTGTAATTAATTAAAGGATATTTTAGGAATTGAAATTTTACGGAGAATCTAATACAACTAAGCAAACACTATATTATTAATATATATATATATATATATATATATTCTATATATCCGTTTCGTTTTGATTGTTATTTTAGTTTTTTTTATCTATAATTAACAATTAATTTTATGGACTAATATACACATCTCTTATATAATATAAAATATTATTTACTTATATTTTTCTAAAAATAAGATAACATTTTCTCTGTCCATATATTTTTAGGATTTGAGATAGGATTAAAATTGGAGAGAGTAAAAATATATAAAACAACAAACATTTTAATTAAAAAAAACAATGATCAAAATGATAGGGAGAGTATTATTTTTAATAGACCAAAACAAATATGATATTGATATCTTATACGGTAAAATATATCCATATCAAATATATTTAAACTTATATCATATAGTCTAGAAAATGAGCCATTAATGTATAGATAGATAGAAAGATAGATTATAAAATTAAATTAAACTAAAAATTAAAATAAAAAACTAATAAATTCAAAACACGGAAAAGAAAATGAAGCAGTGATCTGATTTATATAGATATATATGTATTCACGAACCCGATCTATGGTATTAAGGAGATTCGAACTCGAGATTTATACATGCAGTAATGTGACAGAAAAACGGCCACACAAAATTTATCATCGTTTTCATTTCCATTTCTGTTTAAAAATATATATATTTCCATTTTTGTTTTTTCCATCTACTGAGCTCAAGTTTCGTAACGGCAAAATCATGGCTTCTCTACATACTTCTGCGCCGCCGTCTTACTCAATCGCAATCTTCCGCCGTCCATCCGTCGGAAATTTTTCCCCTTTCCACATCTGCGCTACTCCTGCCTGCCGTAATTTTAATGGCCTTCTTAATTTAAGGTACATTTTCCCACAATTTGACCCTTGCAATTCCACATCGATCTTAATTATCTATAATTCTGTAGAATATAATTTGATATGGATTCCGCCAGTTTGGATTGGATTCTTGTTACATTGAGCTGAGAGTCTTTGTATGTATTGCTTGCTTCTAATGGGGTTTTCACGTTAGTGATTAACATATTTGCTGGCGTACTTACAATTTTTGTCAGTGATTTATTTTTATTTTTTTACTCACACACCCGACCTATATTGAGAAGATTCGAACCCGTGACCTTTGATCTCCGGTAACCTCACTCCATCACTAGGTCATACCCGCTGGTACTTTGTCAGTGATTTTAACTAAGAGTTGCTTGTTGAGTAATGTAGGATTTACATCTAAGCTGTGTATTTTAGCTGTATAAAAATTAAGAAAAAATGGCAGACAAGGAATGAATCGGGATAGCATCTTCTTGATCATCGGTCTGTTTTTCTGGGAAAAATGCTATCTACTAGCTTCTTGAATTGCTAGTAAGAGAAAACGATGCGTGGAAATACACTGTATAACTAGGAGATAAGTGGGGTGGGCGCAAGAAACACTTATAGGAGTTTGAAGAGGGAATAACACCTCATTGTAGAATTGGTTGAATCGAGGGGAAAATGTTTCTTGTAACTAATATTTGGAAATGCCTTCCTGCTTTGCAGCATTTTTGTTTCAAAAAACTTGTCATGTTATTGATTTTGAATGATCTATAGGGAACCATTTATACGCCTCTCTTAATGCTGGATCACTGTAATTTGGAAATATCTCAACAAGGTGGTGTTTTGATTGACTTATTATCAACATCAATTGTGAAAAGTGATTCTCTCATGAAGCCCCCAATCTTGTGGTTTGAAGACAGAGAGTAATACATGATCCCAAGTGAATCTGTAACTCATTGTCAGTTTGAGCACATATGAAGTAGGTTAGAGCTGTTATGTAACATATTTGCAACTACAATTGAGCATTCAGATTGGTGTGTGCTTCTAATTTACCGCGCGAGATGAATGTGCCTCATAAAAAAATGGCTCCACAACATTGTTTTCAGGTTTTGTTAATACTGGAGAAGAATATTTGCTAGAATCATAATCTGTAAGGATGTGGTTATATCATCTGTTTGTTGCTCATGCTTTACAAAGCAGATGATGCTTATAAGAACCAAGTTTCAACTTTGTCTCACCCTGCATTAGAGTAACTTAGTTTTGGTACGCTTCGTCTTGTATGACCATGTGGCCTATTTTAACCGCAAACACAATGTGAGAAACGCATACTAGATTGGTAGATAAACGAAGAATATGATGAAGCAACCCCCCTCCCCCGAACTGTAATAGCATGTGGATGGGTCTAAGTTTCCTCAGTCTGACGAACTTGGCTTCATTCTTGGATATATTCAAGTTAAGATTCTATCGTGTGTTTTTTCCCTTTCAGGTTCGAGAAGGAACTGAAAGTGCAAGTAAAGAAGAGGTGGAGTCCTGTATCTGCATCAAATACGAATCCTTCAGAAAAATCGGACGACACAAAATCCAGTGATGATGCTTCGGGGCCTCCACTCCTCACCATCTTAGCTGGTCTGGTAGTCTTCTTGTTCGTCTGTTGGATCCTCGGATCCGTAGTAATGTGGATTATTGGCTTAATTTTACGTCCACCACCTCAATTGTAATGAGACCAAGTTTGTCTAGTTTTAACACTCTCAGTTTATCCGTTCAAAAAAAATAACTTTCCCTTCATTTGCCTCATCAGCATTCTCAGTGAGGAGCATCTTGCAGTGACGATTACTATGCGTTTTCTTCTATATTCTGTCTCGTTAGGTTTTGGTAATAGTTGGTGATATTACTTTTCTATCTAAATACTACATCTAAATTTTGCCTTCTGGATTTCCTAGCCACTATCCAACAGACAAATCAAATATAATTATGTTAGATATGAGTATGTAACTATACTGGAAAGATGCTAGTAAGGTTTTGCATTTCATGAGAAAGAAATAGATCACATTAGTCAATGATTCCCGATTAATAAATACATAGCTGTGAGAGGTACATTGACATTTTATTCAAGAAGAATATTCAAGAAGCAGAGAGGAATACCCCACATCTCCAGCAATGCAGAGCACATTTGCAGTCTCCATTCCAACAATTCTAGGCCGGAATTTGCATGGATATACAGGTTTATCTGATCATCGTGCAAGAAAGAATTCATAAATTTGTATGTTATGAAACTAGAGTTTCTCGGAGCTTTTCCCTTTTTCTTCAAGGCCGTCTTCTCCAACCACCACAGATGTAAAGGCGCGTCTCTCATCAGAAGTTGCGGTGATAACTGGTAGCCAGATATCAGCTGTAGTGCTTAAGAGAGCTCGGACCTGTGGGTCTTCAGCCATTGTTGAAGATATCAACTCATCAACATGATCAAGCTTTGTAGATAATTTGTCCAATTCGTTTGCTATCTCCATCTAATTGGACAAAAAGATATTCTTTAAACAGAGAAAGAGCAATCAAATGAAAGTAGAGTGAGAGATCATAACTTGAGGATGAGTATCATATGTATATAGCTGCCAATGAAGCACAACTACCTCATTAAGATGTTGAGCAGATTTTGAAGGAAGTTTTCGGACCTCCAATCCAAGAGTTTCAATCTTGGCACGCAACTCCACTTCTTCTTGATTAGTCAATGATTCAACCTTGAAAAGTATTCATAAAGAGGCCAAATTATTGAATTACGAATAGAATGACGATTTCATAAAGAGTTCATGTAGGCAACCCGAGCATTGACACAAGGAAAGGCTTTATGATGAATATATGTGTTGTGGTATACAAGCTTATTTTGCATGGTTTGCAACAAAACTAGTCGCTATTCACAAGTCAATTACATACAACTATATTTGAACCATTTCCACACTCCACAACCCCCACCTCTGGTAACTTCACAGATGTTTGAAAAAATCAAATGAAGTAGGTCCAGAAGTTGAGACGAAGATTGATAGTTACTTGGTTATCTAATTCAAGTCATTCTTGAAACTGCAATCCAACTTCTAGAACAATAAACCCTTTACAGAAAAGGGAGGAAAATTATTCAGTGTCACAAGGCTAAAGAGCAAATTTCATGCACTTGTAAATTAAGCTCAATGCTCATGCTATGCAGCATTGTTATTCAACTCGACTTCTCCAACTTGTTTTCTAATCTGAGGCTGCACACGCTCAGATACAGGAAAAGAAACACTTCTGGCAATTACCACCTTCTCTTTTCCCTTACAATGAAAAAAATAAGCAAAACTCTATCGAACAACTCCATGCTTTCTACTATTTCTATTTCGGATACGCTTCCATTTCTTGGCACTACACGATGCAGCTCAATCAAAAATATCACTCAGACATCACTACCAAATACCAAGGCAGACAACCTTTTCTTTTCTCTTTTTGTTTCGGTTTTTTATTAAGAAACAGAGGTTTATAAATATAAAAAGGATCAACATTTATTTCCCTTTTTCATCTACCAAAAGCATAAATGTACATTACATAATCCCTAGGCAATAATATACCGAGAAAAGCTCCAAATTCAACAATAACAGGGAAAAAATCACACCTACGAATTCGAATAATTACACGAGCTTAACTTAATCTAAACAACCCCAAAATCCAAACAACGATATTTCCCAGTAAATCCTTTCAATTTAATTTCACCACCTCAATAAAAGCCGTATGTTTTATTTTTTACCCATCGGGCAAAACATTCCACAATTAATTACCATATAAACAGATCTCACATCTCAAATATTGGAATATCAAAATTTAAATAGTTAAACATCAATCAATTACAGAATTTTTAAACAAGAAAAGAGATCGCTTACAAAGTAATTCAAACAGCGGCATACAAATTTGTTACACAGCTTAAATTAACGCACCTGTTGAAGGAGATTAGAGAGTAGCCCAAAAAGATGCGCATCTGCGGCCGCCGGCGACGGTGGCGCTTTTCCTTCCTCCGCCATTTTTCTTTCTCGTGTTATTTATTTGTGCAAAACTAAACGCGGCCTCCAACTTATAGGTATCGCTCAATGCCGGTATAAGAGCGCGCTTTGTGCTTGCGATTTTCTTGTTAGGTACTTGGGTTTCCAGATCTTTCATTTTTTCCATTTTTTTATAGACAAAATTGATAAGGGAGTTACTAAATGCACCATCATTTTTTTATTCTTTGCACAATAAATTATTTTTTATTTTCTTTTATTAGTTATAAGTTTAGCTAAAAAAATTTACTAATAGAAAAAAATAAAACTTCGCGTTTCATTCGAAGTCGTATGTTCGAACATTCTGAATATGTTCGAAAGACTTCGAACAATCTGGATATGTTCGAAATCTTGTGTTTGAACGGTACTTAAATAAAAATTCATGGAGTATATTCTAAAAAAAATTCGAACATATCATATTTGTTCAAAGATTCATTTTCGAACGAAACTTATTTTAAAAATCATGTATGTTCGTAAATGGAATTTCAAACAAACATGATGCATTTGAAATTTAATTTTCGAACCATTCTTGATTTTTTTTTTCTTTTTGGGTTAAAGATATTTAAGTAACTTTAATTTTTTTTTTTTTTGGTAGTGCAAATAGTCGGTGCTAATTGATATTATGGTCCTAAACTATTAAGTTTTATTTCGAAATGTCCTTAATTTTTTTTCCCTTCTCTCTTATGTGGTCCATAAACTATTAAAAAGCTGAGTCGTGATATGCTTTTGAGTTTTGAGTTTAAAAAACTATTAAAATAAGAGAGGGAAACTGAAATAGTAACGTTTGATAACAAAATGTGTGAATATATCTTTCTAACCAATTTAATGTTGTAAAATTCTTTTCTAATAAAAAATTGTAGACTCTTCTTTTTTAACAAAACATTTTTTATTTCACCATAATACCCTCACTGAAATGTGGGACCCGCCCTCAATTTAAAGTAGAAACTTCACGGGGTGGTATATTATATGTCACGGTGGCAATTATTCATGGCCCTCTTCTTGAATAAAATTTGAACCGTGTTCTTCACGGGTGGCAATTATTCACGGCCCTCTTCTTCTTCTTCTTCTTCAATTGAACCGTCTTCTTCTTCTTCTTTACAGCCGTGTGTTCTTCTTCTTCACAGCCCTCTTCTTCTTCTTCACTGAAATAATACAAGAAATAATACATGGCTTGAGAAGAACCACCGACGTCGAGAAGAACCGCCGCCTGCGCCGCCGTTGCGTATCGCCGGAAAAAATGAATGCTCAACAGGTAGGTTTTGAATTTGTCTAGTTCTTGTTAATTACTATAATTTTGTTCAATTAATTAGTTAATTGATGTATGGGTATTTGGATTTTGATTGTGAATTGAATTGAGTTTTGGTTGCTTGTATATTTTGATTCTATTGAATTTAGTTTGTGTATTGAATTGTGAATTGGATTGAGTTTTGAATGGAAAGAAATACACGGTCACGACCGTGTATTTTGGTTTATAAAAAAATATAAAAAAAATTGTTTACCAGGTAGTTCACGGTGGAACACCGTGTATGTAGTACATGGTACTCAACCGTGATCTACGCGGCAAACAATTTTTTTTATAGTATATTTTTATTGTGATGTCCACCGTGTAGTACATGGTGCTCTATCGTGAACTACCCGACAAACAATTTTTTTTTATATTTTTTATTGTGATTATAATAATATCATAAATTTTCAATTAATTAAAGTATGTTACTTATGGATAGGAATTACATACGTACCAACTTATATTATACTACCACTTCATCCATGGTCAAGCCGTATAACTCGAAATCTTTCTCATCATATGTTCGTTCCCTTTCGGTTGACAAATGAAGAAAGAAATATTTATATTTTATTTACAAGATTTGATCCAAATATGATTTTTTAAAAAAAAAAGGAGGAACTCACCCACAATATATCCATATTTTTTTGTGAAATAAAATATGAAAGTTAATTTAAAAATTAATTATATCATAATTGAAAAACTAATTAAATCTTAATTAGCTCAATTTGCACGTTGAAATTATAGTCGAAGACTAAACTAATTAAATCCTAGTAAAGAACATATTTAATTTGAAAAGTAACCAAATTCATATTCGAAAAAAATCGGCGTCTTAATTTGGCGGAAAACAAAAAAAAAATATTCGGCGAAAAAAAATGGGCGTGTACACGGCCAAAACCATATTCACGGCCAACACATTGACCATGTACACGACCACCTTTTCTTTTTTTCCCAACCGTGAACAAATCACTGAAATGAACCGCAATTGTTGACTTTGAAAAAAATTGATCAAAGATAAATTAAATATTTAGCCTTATCTTTGGTTAGAAAAGAAGATTTTAGAATTCTTGATTAGAAAAGA
This sequence comes from Perilla frutescens, assembly GCA_026008535.1. Taxonomy (NCBI): domain Eukaryota; kingdom Viridiplantae; phylum Streptophyta; class Magnoliopsida; order Lamiales; family Lamiaceae; genus Perilla; species Perilla frutescens. The sequence continues at coordinate 42,384,154 of BRKX01000012.1, forward strand.
ATTTTACTTTTTAACTTTTCTTCAAAACAAATGTGTAAATAGAAAACACTATGATTAAAATAAAGTATACCATGTAGACAAAGTGACTAAAATGCCCCCCCAATTAGTCATCCCTCCCGTTTTGGAAGAGCAGTCAACCAGTCAATCGATTTTACATTGGCAAACTTGCTCAGTGATTGTAATGTATTGGATAGCAATTCAAACCCACGCTGGGGCTAGGAAACTGAGACTTGAAGTTAAAAAAAATAGGGTTAATTGCCTTAAAAATCATTAACTTTGAGCTTAGTTGCAAAATTAATATGAACTTTAAAAGTAGGCAATTAAAATACCAACTTTAAATTTGTATGTTATTCAACATCCCCAAATTTTTATAAAATAAATTGATCTCCAATCCAACATACAATTTGATCGTCTCTTCGAGCCCGTCATGACTCGACCATCAATTTATGAGAATAACATCAAAGTGGCCCCAATTGTATGTTGATTGGAGGTCAATTTATTTTATAAAAATATGGGGATGTTGAATAACACACTAATTGAAAGTTAGTGTTTTAATTGCCTACTTTTAAAATTCATGTTAAATTTGCAACTAAGCTCAAAGTTCATGATTTTTAAGGCAATTAACCCAAAAAAATAAAACAAAACAAAACTAAGAGTATTTTGATAATTTTTAAGTTTAATTAAAAAACAAAAATATTGTCTTCAATTAATAAGTTCTCTACCATTCCAAGTAGTGGAGGGAGGCAGAAAGATTGACTATTAGGCTATCAATATCCGCGACCACTTGAAGTGGTCGCTGCTCATGTGGCAATAAAAAAAAAAATGGTTGAGGTTGAATTGAAACGGTCGACCACTCCCATTTTAGATTTCATGTGGTCTCACTCCAACCATTCTTTTGGCTAATGGGATGTGTCACCATCTTATTGCCCAATTAATTTTATTTAAATTTATAGATAAAATTAATATATTTTTTTATATAATATTATAAACATAAATAAAAAATATATCAAACTTCATATTTTTTTTATTCTTTATAAATAGATATCAATTTTGATATATTTTAACACACTTTAAAATTATCTATTTTTTCTCTAGTTTTCTATATAGATATCAATTGCGATTTTTTTTTAAAATTTTATGAAGTATGTTGTAATTTATGTTATTAATTTAGTTTGGAATATTTTTATTTTCTTGTTATAATTATAAATTTTTATATAATTTTTATTACAAGTAATATTTTACTTTTAAAATAAAATAAAATAATTATATATAATGGTGTGGTTGGGTGGTTATGGATAAAACATGTAAAATAGATGTAGTTGGGTTGGATGAATATTAATATAGAGATAAATTAATTAAATATTGAAGTGGTTGGATGGTTGGAGTGGTTGTTGTTATTTGTAGTCAAAGTTAGAAAGGTTCTCCATCTCTCTTCACAATTTTTTAAATTTTATTTATGAAAATTTATCCTAACAAATTATATAAAAGTAGAATTTATTACTACTATTTCTTGTTGATTCTTTTTCCTAAACTGCATGTCGCCTTCATCTTCTTCTTTTATTTTTTTTAAACAAAGATAAAATTTTATTAATGGGAACACGAACAAAAATTATCATCCACAAAATGAGAAGGCTCAATCCAATAATAAGGGCTTAAATGCTCACGAACAATCCTAGCTAAACAATGTGTCACAACAGTAGCATTACGTACGACAAACCAAGTTAAGAAGAAAAAGATTCTTTCGAGGAGATCTTTATAAACATCAATAATAGTACCAAATTCTAAATGACCAATCGATGACAAACATGTATAGCATCATAAACCAAGGATGAAAATATCGCGAAATATCGCGGATATATCGCGGATATTGACATTGCGATACGGATATTGGGGGGAATATCTTTTTTCCCGAGTATCGACGAGAAATCGCAATATATCGCAATATATCGCGATTTTTTTAATATTTCTATAATATATTTTGATTTTTATTTAATACTATATATTTTTGTGATCTTTTTCAGGTCTTCAATATAATTATTTGAGTTGCAATATTCTTTGCTTTATAAAGACATTTACTTTGCAAAAAAATATAAGAGAAAGAAGACCGGGAAATCAACGGATGTCTTAGAAAGAAAAGTGAGATGCACATGCACCGACTTTATTTTTTCATTTTTTCAGTTAGAGGACATGATGGACAAATCACTAAAATTTTTCTCCCCCACACGAAATTAAAATCTAAGATTGAATATAAATTATTTGCCAAATCTTGATTCTATGAATATGGGTGGCACTGATCATAGTGATATGTCCCAAGATTCATATGCTTCTTACACATATGGGAGTTCACAAATTGATTGAATTACTCAAAATGTGTATCAACAAAATAATTGGGTCAGTGGACATTATCCAATTCATGGTGAAGCTGTTGGAAGAAATTAAGAAACATATCAAATGCATGTGCATAATTATATCCATAATTACTCAAACGTGATAAGTTGGTACCAATATTGTTTAGAACAAGATGACATTCCATCTAATATATTTGAATCTCATAGATCCTCATTTTGGTATTAATTGTACTTTATAATGTTTATTTAGTCATTTTATATTGCATTATGTATTATTTTGTCAAATGTATTATCTCAGACGGTATTTATATAATGTATTATTTATATATTTGCTTTCAAAATACAATTCTATCAAAAAAATTAGTGGAATATGTGCATAATAATATGTCATAATAGTTCCTAAACTTTCATGCTAAATTTCCAAGATTTTAATATAATTTCCGTCATTTTTTTCAATTTTCTACGATATCGATATGCGATATCGATATATCCGTCGATATATCCGTAAAATTGAAGTTGCGATATATGTTGCGATAACGATATTTTCATTCTTGTCATAAACTAATTCGAAATCCACTTCAATTATCACATGCCTAACCCCAAATTTTTAATCCACGGACAAAGCCTCATGCAAGCACATCACCTTATCCTAATCAACTCGAAAATGTCCTAGCTAGAATGCGACAAATTCTAGCAATAATATTAATCTTGATAATCTCTAAGTAACATATCAAATCTATCTATCTCTAGAATTATTAAAGAAAACTACATCAATATTCACTTTCATACGCTACACTGGAGGCTTATACCACTCCCCACAAGAGTCACAATCTTATGTTTTAAAAAATAATTTAATAATCATGCCTTCTTTTTTAAGTTGAGTATAATATTTTATCCTCCTTTTATTGAATTTAAAAGTTATTTTAAACTCTCTAGACTGTAAAACTCTCACATATTTAAAAAATAATTTAATATACTACACTTACAATAATTTACTTTCTAGTTCGAATTTTATATTTAACAATTATAGATTGCTTGTTTTAATCAATTTATTTTTTAATTGGAATTAATTTCACTATTAGTCCTATTAGAATAGAATAAAAAAATAGTCCAAATTATAACTTTTTTGATTCAAAATTTAATTTTGATGACATTCTTCATCCCAAATAATATGTTTCAACATTTTTTGTTACAAAACTAAATGGATACTTAACGTCTATTAAATTTTGGGTTCAAAAGCATCAAAACATATCATTCGGGACCAAAAACTTGGAAAGATTTAATTTGGGATTAAAAAAGTTATGATCGGGACAAAAAAATGTACATATCAAAATTTTAGTTTATTTTTCATTTTTTTTTCTTCGATTTTAATTTCCTGTGATTTAGTTTAATTTTATACTTGTTATTTGGGCTTATCATACCCAATTAGAATTTGTATTAATTTTTTAGCATTTATTTTTTAAATAATCAATAAATTTTTTTTTGATGTTTTCTTTATTTTTTTTTTCAAAATATACCAAATAGAATAATTAAAAATAAAAATTGAAGGGTATTTTAGTAAGGGTGTCTGACATGCTATTTATTAACAAATAAGTGAACCATAAGTGTATGGGCGTTATTGTAATACTTAGGTAAGCAAGAGTATCTGATGAGACCGGGATGAGCACTGAGGAACTAAACCCGGAGTTGCAGCTGAGAGGTCCAGTGACGCGCTTATGTGCCAAAAAGCTGCAAGGATATCTACAGTGCTATGTTGGAAAGAAGCTGGAAGATGATGGAGTCGGTTCCAGACAGTACAAGTCGGTGACTGTATTGAGCATCGAAGAGTGAAGAAGCCGCGGCCATGTATGAATTTATTTATTTTAGTTGGCCGTGTGTCTTTAAGTATTTTATTAAGTTGTTTTATTTTAATTGGACCCGATATTTTTAATTTAATTAGAAGCCCAAATTATTGTTAGGTGTATTGGGCCAATAGTTTTATTTATTTTATTTCAAGTTTAATTCGAAAATTCCAAGTCCAATAACTTGTGATTTTCGTTCCCTAGGTATTACTTAAGCTGTATGAACACGTTATTTTCCTCATATTTGATTGAATGAAAATCATCTTTACGCTATTCTCTTGTCTCACACAAACAAATCGGTTCTTCGGTAGAGTTTGAAGTTGGCGACTCCAAGTTTGAAATCTTTTGTCTCGTTCGTGATATCTTGTAGTATCCGGGTGATTCAAGCTATGAAGATTACTCCACAGGTGCGTTTCGGATCCTTGTAGGTTTGAGGTTCATTTTCGGGTAAGATTCACAACCTATTCTCATTTCCATTCACCACCACATTTTCCCACTCCTTCCCAGCACCCATACACATCCCATATCCACCCTAGCATCAACATCATCGTCCCTTTAGCCCTACAGGTCCAGATTTTACATACACCAACCAATCGAACTCCAATTAGCCCCTAAATTGACCACCGAGCCAATTCCCTTTCTACTCGTGCAAATTGGTTGAATTTTGGATATGTTATACATGATGATGAGTTGTACCTTGTGTTGAAATTTGAGATTATTTCGAGTTGATTTGGATTGTCTGCTGATCGTGTCTTTAATTAGTGTTCTAGAGTCGTTTTGGGGTTATTTTGAGTTTAATTTCTGTTCGAATTTATTGAGTGTTTTAGGTCAGATTATTTAGCATATTATTACTCTTAATTTCAGTGGTTATTTGGGTTGAATCAATTTTATAAGTTGACGTGTGTTCGTTCGTTGCTTCCGCATAATTGTTGGTCGTATCAGTATCGTATCCCACAAGGACTGCTATTTTTCACGTTCTCAAATACAAGTACCTAATTAATATATAGACACTGAATAAGCAGGTAAAATAGAAACAAATAAAATAACACAACTAAATGCAGAAAATAAAATAAATGAACTATCAAATAAAAGGAAACCTAGACTTTAGGGAAACTAGATTATTATATAAATTATCAATTATCAATATTCATTAATTCTTATAACTTGACTTTTGTCTTTAATCTATCAATGATGGGAGATCGCTAATTTGTTATCAAGTTGTTTTCAAATGAGTAAACCATAACATAAAATAGATATAATGGGCATGCACTTCACTGCGGTCGGTTCTTCACGCATGTCATTACTCCCTATTGATGAATATTCAGCATGAAAAGTTAAAGAACAAGCTGTAAAAATCACGAGTTATAATACTCAGAAGACGCGTTATGTTCACTTGATGAATATTCAGCATGAAAAGTTAAAGAACAAGCTGCAAATTTGTAGAGTGATACATATGCCTAACATCCATGTTAGTTTCAATTGGAATCGGTGTTAAATTTGCAAAATATGTCAAGTTCTGTTTTTGGTGTAACGATTTAAAGTTCATGTTAAAAACTAAAATCCATGTAAAGTTGATGATTTTAAAAGTAATTGACCAAAAAAAAAAAATCTTACTTAATCTAGCAAATGTGTTCTATTTTCTTCTCTGTACCCGAAATTTTAGTTTGGTCCCAAAATAAAAATTTGACCAAATCAATTCCTTAACTTCACAAGAGATATCAAAATGATATCAATTTGGGACAAAATTGAGATTTCAGGTATAGTTAAAAGGACCAAATTGGATTTTTCCCTTTTCTTATAGAACAATTAGAACTTGTTTACTTTGAGAATATACAATTGGATGAATATAGTATAATTTAGTGGGTATCAGGATGTATAAATCATATCTTACCTATTTATATATATCATCCATATGACCACTATTTATACTCATAGGACATTGACTTATACACCAATTTAATAATGGACAAAGGTACAAAAAACACCTAAGGTATTGGATGAGTCTCAGTTAGGCACTTAAGGTTTGACTCGGTCCATTCGACCCTTTAAAATTTTAAAATCAGTACAATCATGCCCTTACATCTCGCCTCCGTTACTGAGTTAGAAACGACGTCTATTTATTGAGCTAATGGCGTTTGTTCTTCATTTAGAACACCTTAAACGTGAAAAGCTGTAATTCCTAACTCCCTAAATCCTTACGAGCAGATGCAAGGGATTAAGTTTCAAGCCTCTAAAAATCCCTCAATTAGAGTTTCAAGCCTCTAAAAATCATTACGAGCAGATGCAAATTGTAGTTTCAAGCCTTAATTCCTAACTCCCCCAACCCCCCCTCCCCAAAAAAATTGGTAAAGTTTCAAGTTGAAAGCAACCCTCCATTTCGTGCGATGCAAAGTCGAGCAGCAGTGGTCCCCAAGGCAGCATATGTAACCCACAAATTTGACAAAAGGTAAAAGATGCATGCCTCTTTTTATGCAAAATATTATTCTTTAGTGTAAATAATGGAAAATTATGAAACCCCAAAATAATTTGAACAATTCATAGTCAGAAGAACAATAGAATATGTTGCAAAATTTACAAGTTTTTAAATTAATAATTATTTATTTTGGATTGTATCTAATTTCTTGTAATTTTTTATTTGGTTTTGTAGATATGGATATAGAGGTGGTTTCTTTGGTGTACCATTTTATATGTAGGTGGGTAAATTTACCAAACTTGAGTTACATTGATGGGAGTACGATAAACGAACTGGAGGATATAGATTTTCTATCTTTTACTCACATGCTAAAAAAATATAAGGAAGATTTTAAGATGGAAAATGTTAAACGATTGACTTATCTAATCCCAGGACATACATTAGACAATGGACTTAGGTGTATGGAAGATGATGGTGAATTAAATGAATTGGTAAATCTAATTAAAGAGTCAAATTGTGAGTCTGATGTGCATATTTATCCAATGGAAGATAATGCGGGGATATGAAAGGCAATAATCGGGGGTTGTGCAGGGGTTTAACTTCTAATGAAATTGAAATTGATAGAGGTTTAGATTTAGATTTGGGTGATAATGAAATTGAAATTGATAAGGGTTTAGATTTGGGTGTGGATGATAATGAAGCTGGAATTGATGGAGGTGTTTAAATTTTGATTTGGGTGATAATGAAGGTGGAATTAATGAAGGTTTAGATTTTGATTTGGGTGATAATGAGGATGAAATGTGAGGAGTAAATGAAACTGAGGTAGACTCCAATGATGAAGATTATGATGAGAGTTGTGAATCAAATGGGGAATCTGATTTGGGTGAGATTGACTTGAAGTTATTTAATCAGTAAGAGAAAAGTGAGGTATGATGTTGATGATAATAACCCCCATTTCATGTTAGGCATGACATTTGGGAATGCTAAAGAGGCTAGGCTTGCTATTGCTAGATATAACAAGCAAAGTGTACTCCTTTGATTTTGAGGCCTAATGAACCTAAGAGAATTAGAGCAAAATGTAAAACTACAGGTTGTCCATTTCATTTGTATATCTCAGAAGATGGTAAGAATGGTGGATTGGTGGTAAAGACTATAGATGATAGACACACATGTTTAAGGGATGCAAACAACAAGTTAGCTTCTGCCAAGTTTTTAGCTCGAGAATTCAAAAATAAAATCTATCACAATCCCTGAACAAATGCTAAAGCTATGAAACTGGATGCTGAGGAACACATGAGGGTGTATGTGTCTAAGGCAAAATGTAAGTAAGCTAAAAAGATTATTCCTGAGGAGTTAGATGGTAGTTTTGCTGCTGAGTTTGGCTACTTAGGATCATATATTTCTATACTAAAAGAAACAAATCCTGGTAGCACTGCTGAATTTGTGTGAAAAATTCATGAGAGAATGGAAGATTGTATGTAACGCCTCAGTCCCACTAGGACCAAAAAGTCACCAAAAATATACGTGCATGCTTACGTGATAAATACTTTTCAAAAGATAAGATTTAACTTTATAAATAATTTGTAAATGGGCAGTACCTCAACTTAAGAATATTCAAACCACGCACTCATGCGTCCTCAAAGTCAACTTTCAACAAGGATTTTAAAATCATTAACACACACATAACCAAATTATGACCTGGCAATATACATAACCAATCAGGTCATACGTTTAAAAGTTCAATGGTCAACCCTTCTATACATTCAAATATTTGTATATACAATCAAAATCTGACCACTGAGGTCAATAAATTTCAAACTTAAAAGTTTTGCAGAGTATTAACAGAAGCGTTTAATATTTAAATACTGACAAGATTTTAAAGATGATTTTAGCAAAAACCACACAAGGATCAACCATCAAACCCACTACAGCACCTCGTCATCAACCAGCTCGATCTCCAGAACCTGAAAATATTTGGGTTGAGTGCCAGAAAACACTTAGTGGGCATTGATATTCGTCCAAGTCATTCTTTCATGCTTTAAAACTGTTATATATGCTGCATAAATCATGGAAAATAACCATGAATATACTTTATAACAAAGTTTACTCTTCTTCATTGGATGAGAGACTCTATGTGATCACATGATACTTTACGGTTACTTATCTAGACATTTAGTCACAAAGTAAACCGTCTTGCTTGTAAGTCGGAATTCCTCTATGCATGAAGTCTCAACACATCCAATCATTGCGTAAAAAATGCTATTAAAACATTTAACATGCTTTTCATGGACGAATTTGAAACATAGTTGTGAGTTATAGAAAAACCCACCTGGATGATCTCAATAAATAGTGCAATTTATGCGTGAGATGTTACTATACTTTCAACTCGTCTCGACCTGTAAAATTGAAATTCTAACTTAGAATCCTCAAATAGGTTAATAAAGATAATAACTTAGATCCTAAATAACTTAAATAAGAATTTCCTATGCCTTGGGATCGTTTGGAATTAAATAGAGTCAAATGAGCGAATAATGCGCATTTGACAGAATAGATCAACTTGGTGACTCTGATTAAGAAATTATCGGACTTTCTAGACCAAATATGAGTGGATAAAAATGAATCGAACTGAATTCAATGGCTATGAAGTTTGGTTTAGCATTTATGAGGGAATTATAATATTTAGAATTTTTTTAAGAAAAAATATAACATTTGGAAATTATAGGGCTAAATGACATTTTCTATAAATGTTAATTTAATTGCCAAGTATTAAATTAGAACTGGAAGAATATAAATTTAAGAGTTAGGTTTATTTAATATTTTATGGTTAAACCTGAAATTAATTAGATCAATTAATATTGGATTAAAATTTAGAAAATATGGAGATAGAACTTGCAACAATAAATTTATCATGTCATAAGAATTATAAACTTAGAATAGTTGGACTAATTGAAATTAAATTGAAACAAAATATTGGTGCTAAGAAACTCACCTTAACTTTTCTTCCAATTTTCTTTCTTCAATTTATTTTTCTTCCGATTTTACTTCAGATTCTTCTTTTTCAATTTTCCTTCTTCGTTATTTTTTTTCCCTTCTTTGATTAACCAAAATAGAACCCCCCCCATTATATATATACATGTGACATATAATATATGTATTACACGTGTACTATATACTATATGTACACTAATCTATTTCAATACACTCCCAAATGGCCACTCTTAATTGGCTAATGTTTTATTTTATTATTTCTTTTTCTTTTCTTTTCTTTTCTTTTTTCTTTTGATTTCTTCTTCTTTTTTTAATCTCTCTCTTGACTATCTTCTATATATCTCATTCAACCAACAAATATACATTTATATATGGCTTTGGGAAGCCACACGTGTACATCAAGTACACTAATCCATTTTCTTTGCTTCCCAAATGACCAAATATGATTGGTTGTTATATTTTTATTTTTATTTAATATTTTCTTTATTGCAGCAAACCCATTATATATATACACACACACACAACCTTACTCATATACACGTGTACATTTACTTTATTAGATGGACTCCGAATGGCAATAATAGGATGATGTTTTAAACTTTTCCAAATGGATTTTAATAAATTGATATAAACTTAATTCTCTTCTCCAATAGATAGGCCCAACAATAGATATATCCTATATGTATTTTAATTATGAAATAATTGGAATTGGCATAATTAGAGGGGTCGAGAAGTGGATTTTTAATTGGGCTTGGTAGAATAAACTGATTTCAAAATGTTTAATGAAATAAATTCCATTGGAAGATCAAATGAAGTTTGAATGGAATGTTAATGGTACCAAAACGATCCCATTAATATCTATTTTTATAATATGGCTTCTAATATTAATAAGAAACTCAACTAATTTCATGAAATTTCTAATTTATAAACTAAATTTAAATACTTTATTTTTCTGGAGTGTTACATTGTATTTAAGAGACTTTTTACATTTGTTTTGATGCTCTGAAAAGGGGTTGAAGAGCAGGGTGTAGGCCAATTATATGCTTAGATGGTTCTCATTTGAAGGAAAAATTTAAGGAACATGTTTTAGTTGTTGTTGGACAAGATGGAAATGATCAGTTATTTTCAATTTCTTGGGCAGTCATTTTTATAGAAAACAAAGCAAATTGGACATTGTTTATATAGCTACTTGTGAAAGACCTGGAAATCAAAGAGCATAGAAAGACAGTAACCATCATGTCAGACATGCAAAAGGTAACAAGTTACATAAATTATGTATTAAATATTTAACTATAAAAGACCTTGAAATTCTATTTTATCAATACAGGGTTGGTGCAGGCAGTCAATGAGGTGTTGCAGCTGAACACAGGTATTGTGCATGACATGTGAATGCAAATTGGAGCAAAAAAGTGGCGCAGTAGAGAATTGAAGAGGAGGTTCTAGATGTGTGCATGGAGCACATACAGTGATGAGTTTGAGGATAATTTGAATCTATTGGGAGCCCTTAAAAAAATACAGCGACTGATTTGGTAAAATCCAATCCAATCACCTTCTACAGGGCATTTTTTAGCAGTAGATGTAAGTCTCCAATGGTTGACAACAATATATGTGAGTGTTTCAATTCTATAATAGGAGATGCTAGGGAGAAACCAATTGTGTCTATGTTGACTAATATGAGACTTGATGCAATGCTAAGATTGGCTACAAATAAGTGAGTGGTTGATTCATGGACAACTGATTGGAGTCCAGCATGCATGGAGACATATCAACAAAACATGGATGATGCTTTTGGGTGTAGAGTATTTTTCAATGCGAATGATGGTTATGAAATAGTGGATAGAGATGATAGGCATTCTGTTTTTTTAGATAAAAAAACTTGCACTTGGGGCATTGGATCTTTCTGGAATTCCTTGCTCTCATGCAATTTGTGCAATGCATCACTCCAAGCTTGACCCAAAATCCTACATTTCTAGTTGGTATCATAAAAGAGCATACATGGCCACATATGAGTATGCAATGCAGCCTATGCCGTGGAAAAATCCATGAATAGTGGAAGATTTGAAAAGCTTGAACTGCCTCGAGAGGCTATTTGGTAGACCAAGGAAGCAGAGGATCCGAAGCGCTCATGAGCGCATGAAAGGGAAGATTTCAGGAAAGCTCTCAAGGAAGTATGAAATAATGACTTGCTCAATTTTCCACTCTAAAGATCATAATTGAAGAACATTTCCACACAATATTGATGAAACATTTGGAAACTTGAAACGTTTGAATTTTTGAACTAATATGTTTTTATTTTTGTTAATGTAGACTGGTATAAGATCTGAAACTGTAATCACACAAATGATCCAAATGCTAGTCAATCCTTGGGTTCAAAAACAGATCTAATTATCAGATATCCAGTTCCTAGTGAGAGAGAGCTCAGATAAGAACAAAAGTCTTCTCGTTTGTTGAAGAGCAGTGGAGTATGAAGAATTGCATTTGAAGTAGAAGGGAGCCAGACCATTTTGCCCACAAATCTACATTTCAAACCTCGAGGATTACATTAGAAAGGGAAACAAGCTATGACTACCAAATAACTTGAGCAAGAAAAGGAAACGAAGAAAGCCAAGAAAGGAGCAGGAATTGGAGTATCTAGTGGATAGCAACCAACTGGATTATGTGGATATTTTGTCACCCAAATGTTTGGGTCTTTTTTGTTGTGAACATGTCTAAATCTATTTTATTTTGGTCTCTTGTTGTTCAGAACATGTCATTCAGGTATTTGACTCTGATTTTGTCAAGCTACTTGATCTTTTTTTACTATTAATATAAGAGAAGTAATTATTCTATTAAATCATATTGATTTGCAATTATGTTTTCTCTATTACAATGTCTTAATCAGTAGCTTTCCACAACCAATTCACTTGGAAAAATTGCAACCTTGTTTTTGAATTTCCATCTTTTACTGGCCGCAAAATTCAAGATTGAATTACTGATTTTTGATGACTACAATACTTACAACATAATTTCAACAAAATTCAAAATTGAATCTGTCATTTTGATAGAAAAATAATACTTACGGCATAATTTCGACAACCATAAAACCTTCTTCCCGAATGTTTGTTAGTCCAAGATGTCCGTAGAAGAACTCGAACACCACAATTGCAATATCCAGTTCCTTCTTGCAAATCAGCACTCTATCTTCTTTGTGACGCCATTGAGTCAGTGGATGATGTGGATTCCATAATTTTTCTTCAAATTGGAACATCACGAAGCAACTATAGGCTACCAATTAACCATAGATGTATAAATTTGAAAGCTTCAAAGAGAACGTTTGGGAGTTAGGAATTAGGGCTTGGCTACTTAAGGGTTTCTAAATGATGAACTGTGTGCCGTTAGTTGATAAATAGACGTTGTTTCTAACTCAGTAACGGAGGTGAGACGAAAGGGCATGATTGTACCGATTTTGTACATTTGCCCTTTAATATCAAACAAAGTAACATATGATATAATAGAACAACTTATAAATCCATTTTTCTTGCAAAGTAAACAAGACCAAAATGAGCAAATTCTTCTTTATTTTATTAAATGTGTGACATGTGAAATATGACTAGAGTATCTCCCGTGCATCGCACAACTGGATATGTATGAAAAATTTAAGAAAATTATTGTAACCAAATAAATTAAAATTAATTTATAACTATGATGAATTATATAAATTTTCATATTATTTATTTTTGGGTTATTTATAACATATATATATATATATATATATATATATATATATATATATATATATATATAAATGATCAATGTGGTTGTGCCCAACAACAAAAATGATTTAAATCTAATTCTTACCTCATCAATATGCAAGTGGACATAAAATTAAATATTAAACTCAGTGGTAAAAAACTGACAATAACTTCTAAGGTTCATATGTTAACAAATAAATTATATTTTGGTATAAAAATTTCAATTCTAACTTTGAGCGCATAAAAGTATTTTATATCTCGTCGTTTAGTTTGAGAAAATATTAAATCTATATATAAGTTTTTAATATGTTTTATGTCTTAAGTTGTGAAAATCAACATTATCTCTACCAAATTAAATGTAAATACAAATAAATAATAATAATAATAATAATAATAATAATAATAATAATAATAATAATAAATTTCAAGTATATATATATATATATATTATTTGCTTTGAGAAATCTCTCGAAAAAACAAAGAAGTAGAAGAATCAACATTATCTCTATTTTCTTAAAATAAATTTATCATCACTACCAAAATAAGTGTATAAATATAAATGTAAATACAAAGAATACATATTAATAAAAGAAGTTCACAAATTTTTTATTTTGAGAATCTTTGGAAGAGAGAGAGAGAGAGAGAGAGAGAGAGAGAGAGAGAGAGAGAGGGGTAGAAGAACTCAAGAACCACTACAAATGAACAAAACTACGATCTTCATAATCTCTAAGAAAAAAAAACATACATAACATGTTGAATTTTAGTAGAAACAAAAACACAACAATTAGAATTGGGAAATTTCAATATCTCAAAAATAAAAGAAAAATCATTAAATTGGACAACAATGGACTCATGATATTGATGGACGTTTCTGATCACAAATATTTGCATTGCACGGTCGAATGGTCGAATTGATCACATTCAACCTTAGCTATCTACATCAGCAGAAAATGAAGAAAAATTCAAGAACTCACTAATCATGATAAAACTAAAGCATACAATAATTTAGCAAAACTGGAAATATATATAGGTATTGTCTCTCCGTTTTGTTGCCTTGAATTAGGAGTTATAAGAAATAGTGAAATTGCTTGTTGTGTAATCTCATAGTTTGTGTTTTCTTCATCTACGCTTCTGTAAAATTTTGTAAAATATCATGTCACTGGTGAAAAGATGAAAAAGTGGTGGTGGTGGTGGTGGATGGAATTTTTCAGCCACATAATACGACGTGCAACAATCAACAAATTATAAGAGCTCCAAATTGAGCAAATCATCATTCATAATCATACACATCTTGTACTTTAGAATAGATATATTTGTACATGTACAATATATAAGAAGAAAATTTGAGAGGTGAATTGAGGGTCATAATCCCAGCGTTTAATTCAATTAATTGGATGTTCAGATTTCTTGAATTAAAAGTTTCCAAATATAATATCCTAATGTATTTTGAATAAGGAAGAGTTTAGTTGATTTTGAGCACTGAATTTTGTGCTATTAATCAACAATATTCAACACAAAATTATGATATAATTTGTTAAATAATCATAATTATATATTTATTAAATTGCCCCTGCAATTGAGTGGGAAAATGGAGATTGCAACACTCTATTATTATATCGATATATAGATATATAGATTTGCACTCTGAAATATAACAATATATGTTGGATATATCGCATAGGGATAAAATTTACTGAACTTACTATAACTGTTCAATTAGCTCTACCAGTGAAATAATTAAATTAAGGAAAATCATCGCTCAATACTTTAAATATGGAATAAAAATGCAGAAATTAAATGTTGGGGGGCAAATTATGCAATTTTCTTCAAAGTAAAATTAGTTGGATTAAGCAAAAAACGACGACGTACTCGGCAGAATGGCCTCCCTAGTAGAGCACAGATTCCGAAAGTGCGCCAGGTGTGAGTCATAGCAAATGCTACCCTTCCCCTCTCTCTCTCTCTCTAGCGTTACCCTTTCTCGCGCCCACTCTCTCTCTCTCAAGAATTATCCAAGATGCCAGCCTTGTATTCTTCCTTTCTCTCTCTAGATATACACGACGCATGATGATGAATTAGGAATCCCATGCTTCAAATCAGCAATACCATGGAGAATCACTATATACGAGGAGAAGTTCCACTTCTCTATGCAGGTTCAGTGCCCACTGTTTCAATTTTCTCGCTCGCACTCATTCATGTATACATGAATCTAACCTGTGTTACCTTTTGATTTTGATCTCCAGATGTATGTGTAAGCACCTTCGTAATTTCCTTTTTCCGATTTTGGGTTTCTAGACCCCTAATTTTGCACATTCATAGTCAATTTTTATTCTTGAATTCTGAACCCAATTCTGGAAATTCAGTTACTTATTCCAAGTTCGGGTTTTTGTGGGTTATTTGTGCGTTGAACTCAGGTGGTTTACCCGATTCTTGAGATTTGGTAGTTTTGTGTGTGCGCGCTCATGGCTGACGATTATTTGATGGATGTGGATTTTTCGGATCTTGATTTGAACCAAGAACCGGCAAACCCACCTTTACATAGGGTTGAAAGATATGGGTCGTTGTTGAATGAATTAGAAACTGCTCATGATAGGATAGAGGAGAGGATCCGACAGCTAGAGGTTGTTACTGCTCGCGCGAGGCAGCGCCAGCGGTGGCGACAGGCGAGGAATTCTATGGACATTAGTTATTTTCCTAGTGACATGACGGTAGATGTGGGTCAGAGAGTGAGCCCTAATGAAATGAATGACTTTAGTGTCTTCAAAAGGAGTTCTGAGAGAGGGAAGGGTTGTAAGAGGGATAGTTCTCATTTGGTGGCGAAGGCATTGGAGATGGGGTCTGAGGTTAAGAAGGCCGATAAGGAGGGTGGGAGCTTTTACGATTGTAATATATGCTTGGAGGTGGCGAAGGAGCCCATCTTGACTTGCTGCGGTCACTTGTTTTGTTGGTCATGCTTTTATCAGGTGTCGGACATTGATTCTACTTCAAAGGAGTGTCCAGTTTGTAAGGGAGAGGTATCGAATAGCACCGTGATTCCCATTTATGGTAATGGGGACAGTGAGCGCGTATGTGAGACGGAATCTGGCTTGATGATACCTCCAAGGCCAAAGGCTCATAGAGTTGAAAGTGTCAGGCAACAGCGTGTGACTCAAGGGCTGTCCCATGTTCCAGTTGCTGAAGCACTTAGGCGAATCAGGATTAGTATTGGTGCAGTGGGCAATCAAACACAACAAGAAGGTGGAAGTGGTATTCTCAGTTTTGATACAGAATCTCAGGCAGGGCAAAATGCTGAGCCAGTTGGGGGCCACCACTTGAGGATCCATCAGGTTTCAAGAGTATTATCTGAAAGTGCTGCTTCTCTTTCTTCCCTCTCATCTGCTTTGACTAATGCGGAAAGACTTGTTGAAGACCTGGAAGCAGTTATTAACAACAGGTTATTACGAAATGATGCACGGGTTTTGCCATTTGATGTTGGAAATCTGTTCACTAGGCCATTGGCTGCCATACAACCTAACAACCAGCCTCCAGATTCAACTGCAGATACACATGTTGCTGTTCCCATTACATCTTCTTCCGAATCTACTGATGCTTCTAGTGCCCTTGCTTATGCTATGAGAGCAAGGGGTTCTAGTGATGCGAGCCTGCCTTTGGTTACTTCTTCCTCTCTCCGAAGGAGAAGCATAATCTCGAGGACTTTAGATTTGGACAGCCGTGATCCCCGTGAGTTGAGAAGAAGAAGATTGAACTAACTGCCTTCAGAAAAACATGGTAAGCTGTCTTGCTGATGTAGAATTTGATACCTCTTGTCTGTTGTCTGTTAAAAAGGATAATTTGAACATCATGTTGTTTCACTACATTCTGAAATACATTATATTTTTAGAACAAAGGTAGATGATGTCCCCGTGGCTCTTTCCCCTGTTTTACCACAAACTTATATTCATACATCATGGAGAGCTGATGTGTATCTAATTAGTTCTCCATTGTTTGATGTAGTTTTAAGCTTAGTACTGGATATATTTTGAAGGCCTGCTATGCATTATTTGGTATTAACACAAAGATTTGATTATCTTGTTTTCTTTCAGATTTTGTTTTTTTGAATTTAATGTCGTCCCATCATCTTCTTAGAAATCCTCCTGATGATCTCACATCTGACAATTGGGGTTTTCAAGTGCAAATATAGTTTCTGTATTCCTTGCCGGCATGCCATGAAATATTATCGTATCATTGATTTATAGCTTAGTTGTTCTTTTTGAAGATTACAATAACCACAAAATATACATTGCTTGAAGATTTTAGGGCAAAGTGTGTTGGTGTGTGCTCTTTGGCATCTACCTTGGTGGATTAACATGATGAAATTGGGGTTATGTCCATATTAAGCACAAGTAATATACAATATACAATAGTCCGTGGCCTTGAATTAAGTTTAGAGATAATAATAACTACCTCGTTGAGGTTTGGCCAAACTAGAAAAGCATGTATTAGTTGTTATAACCTTACAAATCCCTCCAAATAAGAGGGTGTACAAGAAAAAAATTAGAGCTGAGGAGGCTGGATATCTTTGTAATTAAGCCAAATCTCAAAAGAGGTATTTGTATTATCCTTCAGTTTATTCAAATTGAATACATATATGTTAAGGGAGATTCAATACATGGTGCTACTCTTGAGTCTTGAGGATTAAGGTTATCAGCTAGGTATTTGAGTCGCCTTTGGAATAGATGAATAACGGGATAAGTAATTGTATTAGGTTGAAGGGAAGTTTCGAAAAGTGCTACAAGAGTGGTGACATTTTATTTGATTTTGGACATGGATGGTGATAGAGCAAACCGAAAAAAAGATGCATGTATTGGGCCCTAGCTAAGTACGTTATAAGGCCGCCTTCTGTTATGTGTATTTGAGCCTAACTTGATTGGTTGGAGGCCATTGTTGGTCATGAAAACAAACTGAGGAAAAGAGCATTACAATGTCCATATACTTAACTGCTGTAGATGAAACTCTTACCGTGTTTTATTTGAAAACATCATTTTTATCACCTATTTTGGATATATGCAACTCTTGGTTTGCTGAATCCTTTATATGGTCTGTGAGATCGAATTTAATTCATTGTTTATATCTGATTTAAACCTGCAGTAAAGTTGGTAAACTGTAATAGGATCGCTATGTTTTAGTAATTGAAGACAGATCCGTGAAGCATAATGCTGTATATGTAGAATGATTTTTTTACAATGTGTATTGTTGTTTTCCTCTGGTGCTGTGTTCATCGAGTTTATTGGCTTAGGGTTTTGGAGAGTCGGGACGGTTTATGCTTTTCGTAGGTGTTGATGTGATGGCTGGATAGCTTGAAACTGTAGGTTTGATCTAGTGAAGGAGACAATCTTGGAAATGCTAACTAGTAATCGACTGTTGTGGTTTGTGGGACGTATTTTTACCCGTTTCTTCCTTCCCTTTTCACGTTGGTAGTTTTTCTATATCGAACATGAACACGAACATCATCGGTGTTTGTAATGCTAATTTTGATTTGCCATTGCTATTGACGAATTTTTCAAGATCCAAATTCTATGGTTGCCAAGCTGCCCTGTAGATAATTGGCTCAGATATATATGAATATTGTTGATACAAATAAGACTAGGAGGTCGGTGATGACTAGTTACAAGTTAGATCTATGAAGACGAAGGTTTGATAGCTGATAAAGTTGAGCATAAGTTAGTTGATAAATATAGTTGATTATTTATGACAGTATCTATATATATTTACTAAGCTTATCAGATTTATAGTATCATGAGCAGAAAAGAGATGACAAAAATCATTTAAGAAAGACAAATATTCTATAGTCTCAACGAAGCCATTTCAACAATTATAATGCCCGTTGATCCAACAAGTTACCCGATTCAACTCAAAGTTCAATGGATTTGTCAAAAAAAAAAAAATCATTAATAAAATATTTTCAAGAACAAATCCTTTCCATCAACAATCTTTACTTTGCATTTTGTTGGAGAAGATTTTGTCACAACTACTTACGACCATAAGTTTGATAATTAAGTAGTGAAGAAATCACGAGGTGTAGTAGTGGGGGTGGCGGCGGTGCATTTGTCAATAATTCCAAATTGCTACATTTTGTAATTTTACAGGATTGAAATTGTCACACCTCTATCATGGGAAAATTCTATGCTACTCCCGGGTATTACCTTAAGTGTCACAATAGGTCTATTGTGATGCTTGAAAGTGTCACAATAGACCTATTGTGACACTATAAAACACCTATTGTGACACTTTGGGTAATACCCGGGGAGTAGCGTAGAATTTCCCCTCTATCATGCGTGATTGAAAACTACACTTGAAATTAATCCCAACATGATCAACCAAACATGCAAATTTACCCGGAAAGATAAAAATAAAATAAAATTTATTAATAGAGGACTGATAGACGATGGAGGATTATTTAAGGAGAGAACATTGTGTTTTGAGCTTGAAATTTAAGTATGTAATTATTGTGGTTTTTTACCAAATATACTAAAACATTAAAACTAGCTAGTTTGAACTTGCTATATAATTGGATTAATTCAACAAAAATTCTAATACTTATAATTGTGGATGGCTATTTGAAAAAATGGGGCTTTATAAGAATCGTTAAAAATAAAAATGACAAATGTAAAAATTATAATTCGAATTGCAAATCTTTTTACCCATGTAAATATAATCACAAAATTAGGGAATTAATGCGGGACAAAATTTTCTGCAACACAGTTATGCTTCATCCTCTACAATACGATTAAATTTATTATTATTTTTTTTTTTCATTTTTTCTGCCACATTTTTTGTTCTTTAGTTTAACTTTATACTCATTAATTAGGTTTATTTTATCCAATTATGATTTATAATTATTTCTTAGGATTTCATTTTTATTTTTTAGTTGTTAATTAATTATTTAAAAGCTAAACAATAAAATATAATTATATAAACCCCAATTGCATTTTTTTAATTAATAAGTGTAAAATTAAACTAAAGCACACGAGAAATTGAAATCGAAAAAAAAGAAGTAAGAAACATTAATAAATTTGATTGTGTATAGAAGAGAATGTAGTACAATTATGTTGCAGATGATTTCATCCGTTTAGACACAAGCGGATCACACAACACAAAATTAGTCAGTTAGTGGTTAGTATTATTATATTGTGTTTGTGTTGACAACACAATAAGTACACATAAATTTATATCTCTTGTTGCCATCTTGTGATTCTTGTCTACATGATAATAATTATATATTCCCTCGCCTTTATACTTAACAGATCTTTCTTAGTTTGAAAGTGTTAAGTTGCAATTTCATGTGTGATTTTTATTATATATAAAAATCACACACACACATACATATATATATATATACACATATATGCTAGAGTTTCATGTTGTTAGTATATGCGCTTGAGAGAGTTAATTAGCAGACGAATTTGTTGTATTTTAATTTCTAGAGTCAAATTATACCTGAGTGAATTGGTTTGTTTAGCTAGGTGGTCACATATGAAAATAGCAATGATGTTTTCTTGTGGATGTGGTGACGTTTATTTATGGGTTAATTAATTACAGTATTTAACAACACTTACATCATTTTACAATTTTCGCACAACATTTAAAAGTTTACAATTTTCGCACAATATTTAAAAGTTTGTCATTAAATACCTTGGTTACCAATTTTTTTCTGTCAGCAAGCTAAGACTACTGCACACATGTACAATTATTAAACGATGTCGTTTTAGAATTTATGGTTTAATTTGTCTTATGGGTTAGGCACAAGATAAAAAACAAATTCTACTACTGTAGAATAACATTGTCAATACTCACGGTCATTAACTTGTCAAATTAAAAAAAAAAAATGTTAAAGACTCAATCCACCAATTGACAAAAAATCTTAAACTTCAAACAATATTTTATATTTTGAATGCACATAAAGTTTATTTGGCCACAAAATTTTCCACTTGATCAGATAAAAGTTAGAAGATATATAATAGTTTTTTTTTCTACACACACACCCGACCTGATGGTATTGAGTAGATTCGAACTCGTAACCTTTGATTTTCGAACAAGCCCACTCCACCACTGGACCATCTCTACCGAGACAAACCAATTCGTAATCTAATCTCCGCTAATTCAAAAGTTAATTTATTTAATTTGAACCACTCGAAAGCCAAGCCATGAATCATGAATGAGCTAAGCAAGATCAAATCTTGAAAAAAAAAATATTCAAAGTTTAATCTAAAAAGTATTTGGGTTACATATTGCAAATATGTTAAAGGTTGTGTATCTAATTGGAAAATTTTAAACTTTGTTTGAAAAATTACAAAATGGTATAAACGTTATGTATTTATATTAAATCGTGTGATTAACTATGTACTAAAATATTCGTGTGATTAACCCTTTATTTATTGCATCTTTATCTTTATATATTAAGTGCTCCTAAATATCATCGAATGTTGTAACTTGTAATTCACATCGTTGAAAACTCACTTCAAATTGTAACTTAGAGCATCTCCAACAGTCTACACTATTTTACTACAACATCTGCACTCCATCTCGAGCAGCCTTGGCATGCACTAAATTCTGCAATGACGAAATAGTTCATAATAATATGATATTATTTTTTATAATTTATTTAATCTTACTTTTTGTATTTTCATAATATTCATGATAATGAGTTGCGAAGAGAAAACATAGAATTGTGGAATCGTAAGTCTGAAATAAATGAATTGGTGAGAGAATACGACATTTTAATGATCAATTTGGCCACCCTTCATTTATGATCCGACGTGAATACTTATGATTGAAGCAACACAAAATTCTACAGAAGCAGAGATCGACCTACTCTAGTAGTTTTAATATGTTCGAATTTTTTTCCAATCCTTTGTATTTTAAATAACTTTATATTTAGATATATATTTATTATATATATAATTTGATCTATTTTAGTAATTGTTTGTACTTTTTATTGTTGGTGTCATTTTATCTAATTTAGTATTTTGTGTTTCAACACTTTCCTCTAATTAAATTTATCACATATAATTTAATCGACCTTATGATTAATTTGTATTTAATATATTAAAAATACAAAACTAATTATAATATCTATAGACAAATAAAAAAAGGAAAACAATTATATGGTCCTTGTATTGTTCACAACACAAAAAATGTCGTCGTTCAATACCGTGCTACCGGAGAAGATTTCTACGGCATAATGACACTTAGCGCCATTAAACCACTCCGGCTGAAAATAATATTATTATCCTCGACATCCAAAAAAATAAAAAAAAATATGTAAATCATTGTAAACATAATTATATTAAAGCTGCCTTTGGTTTGGTATTCCATAATTAGGGGCGCCCAACTAACTAAATGGAATCCAATACAAACGTGTAGACATGGTCATAATACGACAGAGAAAACAGAGGGATTGACCAAACAAGGGAAATAATAAGAAAATAAACATATTATAAAATTATAGCTATCATAAGATTGAGTTCATTATTAGAGTTCTAAATTAATAGTGTTGTTTTTAGTTCAATAAAATTGAAAAAAAAAAATAAACAAGTAAAGTTCAGATTTAATTACAAACTTTTAATATCATATAATAGAGCTAATTACAAAAATAAGTGTTTTAAAAGGTTTTCACATCTTTTTTCTTTTTTTCTTTTTTTTTTTTTAGCTCAATCTCGTTAATTTGTCAAATTAAATATATATAAATAGATCGCAAAAATAATTGAGGTTAATGAGTTCTTTTACAAGTAGTGATGAAATACAATGAAAAAGTATTAATTAGGGTAAACTATAATTCATATTGTAAATTATTTCCTTTTTTCAAATCTATTATAATCTAATGCCTTTGTCAATAAAATATAAAAATTATTTAAAAATTAATCAAATCTAACATCATATACATTTTCCGGCAAAAAATTACCGGCCTAATGCTTCAACTATACACACCTTCTTCCTTACACATCCTCGTATATATTGTGGTCGAATTGACCACACGATCTATGATATGTCATTATGTAATATTTACTCTCATTTCCAGCCAATTTGATTATTTTTAAACAGTTTATGTATTTAATTGGTAAAAATATTCGATTACAATATATTTGAAAAATAAAAATAGTTTGAGATATAAATGATAATTGGGTTGAATACTTTTAAAATCATAAACAATGCACTTTTTTTTTAACATGAAATTAAAATTGTGCAACAAAAAAATATAAACTTAACAACTTTTACAAATTCAACATCTATTTCAATTTCGACGAAATTAAAACTGACGTGGATGGTTGAGAAAGACAAGTAGATCAGTTGTCTGACCATTAAAATAACATTCGTAATATAGGTTTCATTACTTTAAAATAAGTCCGCATGTGTTTGTCGTCCGACATCCACGCCAGTTTTAATTTCGTCAAAATTGTCGCCCATGTTAAATTTACAAAGCTTATTACATATTCTGAACAATTTTAATTTACTTAATATAATATAGATATGTACAAACATATAAAATTCATAATTTTAAAAGCATAAAGCCTATGATATTTTTCCCAAAATGTTAGTATATTGTTATGATTTTATTTAAAGAGTAATAGTATATAGTTCCGTTATTAGATGGGGTCGGCCCAAAATCTTGAAAGAGTGATATGTCTAGGCCTTATTTATTTATCGTTTTCTATTAAAAAAACACAAAGAAATTCACGTGTGCGCCTTTGTCAAACATGAGTATGTCGGTCAAACCCTCATTATGCTAATCATCATTAACTAAAATTCTTAATGACCCATCATCAAAACACCAATGAATCAATCATAAAAAAAAGATAATAACCTTAAAAAGGTGGAAAATAAAAACAAACAACTATTTAAAGGTTAAAAAGGGAGACCTTCGTACATGTTTGGTCCTCTCTCTCTCTCTCTAAATTAATCATTTATGCAGCACGACAATACTGTTCAAGAAATTTCACCAGAATCTCTCTATTAAGACTCTCCCGTTCCTTCCAACCCAAACTCTCCCCCCCCCCCCCCCTCTCTCTCTCTCTCTCTCTCTCTCTCTCTCTCTCTCTCTCTCTCTCGTTTATAGCCTGGAATTAATGGAGTTGGGGTTGAGCTTAGGAAATGCATCAGAATTCTTGGAAAACGGGACTGGGAAACAGCAGAAATCAGGACTGAAGAATGGGGGTGCGGATTTGAGCATGGGATTGAGCCTCAATTCTTGCGCAGTTGAAAATCAAGGAAGACCTCAAGAAAATGATGAAGATGATGATGATGGAGATGATGAGATTTCTGAAGGAGATGGCTGCGGCCATTATAATATGGGAGAAGCTCCTCTTCAGCTAAATCTTCTACCTCTCGCTCCTGTTCCTCGCCGCTTTTCAAACCATCGTCCTTGGGCCTCTGATAATGGCACTTCTCTCTCCTCTTCTCTCTCTCTCTCTCTGGATGATGGACCATACAGTGCATCAAGAAAATTCTAAGTTTTTTTTTTCCTTATATTTGTCAGGGAGTTCGGAGAATGGGTCATCGGGGAACATGGGCCTGGCGGCGGCGAAGGGGAGGCGGGCGGCGGAGGAAGTGTCGTCTGCAAACAGTGTGGGACCTCCCTTTCATCCAAGCAAAAGGGACTTCGCAGGCACGGGAAACAACGTCGTTGAGGAGGAGCGAGCTAGCGATGATGATGAAAATGGCGCCCTAAATCGGAAAAAACTCAGATTATCCAAACAACAGTCTGCTTTTCTTGAAGAAAGCTTCAAAGAACACAACACCCTCAATCCCGTCAGTACTAATTCATTCATAAATTCATTAATTAACCCCATAATTAAATATATTTGATTTTTTTTTTTTTTATATTTGATCATAGATATAATATTTGATATATATCTTTTGCTTTGAAACAGAAACAAAAGTTGGCTCTTGCAAAACAGCTCAATCTCAGACCTCGACAAGTTGAAGTCTGGTTTCAAAATCGACGAGCTAGGTGTGTTTTTCTATGAATTAAATTTATCACACACACACACACACAAATATATACTATTATATATAAAGTTTCGAATTTCGATCGAGCGTTAATAATATATGGACAAAAAGTTACAGCTGTTAATTAGTGGAGGGACGATTTTATTCCTATGAATAAAAATCTGATTTTAGAGTACGATCAAAGACTCCCGTTTGGATTTTGAGAAACGTTAATGCACTTAGAAATTCAGCATACATATTTAAGTACTTAAATATATATATAGAGAGAGATACCGATATATAGGAGTATGTTATAATGAGTAGGGTGCTTGGTGTGAAAATATTGTCATTTTCTTGCTAATTAACACTAAATATACAATTAATTACCAATAGATAAGCAATAAAAATAAAAAATTAGCGCAAAAACATAACAATATACGCAATAAAATTATAGTAAATAAATATATATAGTGATCGCGTTCTTATCCCAAGAACAAGAAGAGTGCTCGTTTAAATCAAATCATTATATACATATATATACATGCATATATGAGCTTTGAAAAAACATGAGTAACGGTAAGTAAACGAACTCTTGGTCAAAATTGGAATCCAAACATAGACGGATTTTGAGGCGTGATTTTTGTGCAGGACTAAGCTGAAGCAAACGGAGATAGACTGCGAGTATTTGAAGAAATGGTGTGAGAAACTGAGTGAAGAAAATCGAAGGGTTCACAAAGAGTTGCAAGAATTGAGAGCTCTGAAAACTTCCAGTACATTCCAGACGCAGCTGCCCGCCACCACCCTCACCATGTGCCCCTCCTGCCAACGCGTCACCACCACCATTCCCATTCCTCTCAACAGATCCAGATTTTACCCATTTTCACAAACTACAAGCAATTCTAATCAGCCTGCGCCTTCGTAAATGTGATGGATATATAATATATTAAATTGTTAATTGGAGTTTGGGTAATGTGAGAAAATGAATTTTTTGTTTGTGGTCCTCATCGGAATTAATTAATTATGTGTAAATATGGGGAATTCTTTTCCTCTTTTTGTCGATTTCAATTCGGTTTTGGTTGTGTGAATTGTGGTGTAGGAATTCTTGAAGCTTGAGCAATTTTTTTAGCTCAATTCTATGTGAATTTAGTGGTATATACAGATGTAGAGAAAGTTAGTTTGGAAAATGAAAAAACAAATTAAGTTTTTAGAATATACAAGTGCTTGTTTAAATTTCAGTCCTTTTTTGTTTATCCATCTTGGTGGTTGTGGAGTATGATGAGCACACATATTGGAATCAGGATTAATTGTCAAAAAAATTCACAATTTTTCATCGAATATATAATTTAAATATTAATTTTACAATATTTTAATAATAATTTAATATTTTGATTTGTAATAAACTCGACTTTTTCATTTTTTTTTCATATGATCAGGATTATGATATATTTTTTCACGTATAAATTAATTAATTTTTGGGTGTCTAATATGATTTATTTATTTTTATTGTGTAACTTCAGTTATTTTATGTTCGCTGAAATTTTTTGGGTGTCTATTTTACTACGAATCAAAAGGTTGTATTATTATTGTAACGTTTTAAAAGTCGTGTTTAATTTATTAAGTCATTTAAAGCGGTAGTGAATGTTTTTTTGGCAATTAACCCATTCGTTAAATATTTATC
This sequence comes from Perilla frutescens, assembly GCA_026008535.1. NCBI lineage: Eukaryota > Viridiplantae > Streptophyta > Magnoliopsida > Lamiales > Lamiaceae > Perilla > Perilla frutescens. The sequence continues at coordinate 42,411,114 of BRKX01000012.1, forward strand.
ATTTTAAAAAAATAAATTACCTTATTTTAAAAATTATAGTATATTTACTAAAGTTCATTACTTCAACAAATAAAGTTAATTAGAAATTACTTAATATATGTATTATTATTAATTAAAATATAAAAGTTTAAGCTAAGTCAAATTTAATTATGTAACGTTTTCAAGCTAGCTTGATGAGTAAATTAATGAGGTTGCTCGCCAGTTAATGAGTTCAATTTAATTAGCTCGTGTATTTATTGAGTTTCGAATTCGAACAAAACTATTTTGGAGCAGCTAGGTCATTAATAGTTCCACTCGCCAACCATCTTAACTCTTAAGCTATGTGTAATTTTCATGTTCATATATTGTCGTCCCAAAATCGAGATAATTAATGTATATATATATGCTCAAAATTAAATTGGAGAAAACTTATCATTACATGTATTTAAAAAAAATAAAATTAATAAAAAACTATAACCATGTAATTGCCTCAACATGAAGGATAAAGATAAGCTTAATTAAAAAAAAAAAGATTGATTAATTGTATAGAAAGTATATTGATTGAAGAGAAGAGAGGAAGCGTGGGGAGAAGGGCGTTTCATTTAATTTATGGGGACAGAGGGATGCCATATTTATTCATCTGTCTGCTAAAGTGCGGTGCCCTTTTTTCAGCTCTAATTATTACCACAAATCATAAAATATTAATTTATTTTATCCATTCTTAATTGTGCTTTTTTAATTTCTGTATTTAATTTCATATTTTTTTTACGGGCTGAATAAAATATAAATCTAAAATTTGATCAATTTTATGGGTCGAAAATTGTACGTAATCGATTTTATTTTAATATCATTAGAATGGTTTTTCTTACACAGTTAGGAAAATAAAAATATTAAAATTCAATGAATTACATCTGATTTTTGGACCGGAAAAAATAATTAAATTTTAGATTTACAAATTTTTTAAAAAAGAGAGTACTGATTTGTTAATTTTAAAAGAGTGAGTTATTGTGAGTGTAATATATCAAATTTTAAAAAGGACATTCAACTACGAGATGAAATTAAAACTGTTTGAATATAAAAATTTCGTGTTCATAAACTCAACTCAAGTATATTAATCATTTATATATTTGTCATACCTTTCGTTTTTGTTTCTCTCACGTGATAGCATTGATATCTTCACCTCCATGGTGATTTAATTAGACCTCTCATCATCCAAATTAAGTGAACAAGTGATTAGGTTAAGACAAATTAATCTATGCATCCTAGCTAGTCAAAAATTAATTTATTTGAACAAATTAAAGCCTAAGCCAAATGCTTTCTTCAGACAAGAATTAAGATTAGATTTTGATGTCTTCCTTTGGTGGTCTAGTTGGTGGAGTGTGTACTTTTTTAGCTCCGAAGATATGGAATATAAATTTATCAATGCATCATAAATATATGTCATGATCTCTACAATGGAATGTAGTACGAGTACCCGCAACTCTTATATGCATTATATAGAATTTCTAAAATTTAAGAAATGATATAGAAGGATTGCACAACCTTTAAATTGTAAGATATACTATGTCTGTTTTACGGTTGAAATTTCATGTTACACTTTTTCATGTTTCACTCTGTCTTTCATTATCAAATTTATGATAAATATACAAGAAAAAGAAAATGAATATAAATATACAAGAAAAATTCATAATTTGAAAGTGTAACATAGAGAGTGTAAACAGGAAATTTCATGTGCTATTTTATTGCTTCATTTACGTTTCATTTACGTTACACTCATGCATAATTGCATTCATAAACAAACCCCACAGGGCATACAAATGTACAAACTTATTTGCAAATTTATATTTTGGTTAATTGAGATAAATTAGCTAGTCTTCAACAGCTTAATTATCTAACTAAACTCCAAGATTTCCCAAGTTAATTAGCTTAATACTTCCGCAAAATATCTAGTTTATTTAATAAGTGATCGTGACTTAAATAGTCGTCAAAATAAAATGAATATTAACTATTCCTAACCGCATCGGGTTCGAGACCCACCATTTTCCTTTCCCTAACTGTAAAAATTTAACAATGCACGATTTGATATAGCTGATTTGAATTAAACTATCTTTTTTAGGATTTTACTAGACATTTTTCTTGCAATCTAATTGTTGTATTTCACCACTTTTCAAAACTAATATCTACGAATTAACCTCGTCATAAAAAATAAAATAAAATATTGCATTGGATAAGCATGAGTATACATACTTGGCATGCATCGAAATCCCCCATCCAATTAATGTATAACATACATGCACGCCACCTAGAATCTAGTTTAATTTGATTATTATTAATTTTTTTTAGGGAACTTCGATTTTAATGTGTTAGGACTTAGGTACATATAGTTTCAAAAAAAAAAAAAGGACTTAGGTACATATAATGACTTCTTTTATCTTGCTAACGACCATAATTAATAAGTAAGGAGAATAATAATCAAATCAAAAGAGACGATATCTATCGAGTGAGATGATATGACTTCTTAATAAGCATTATGAAATGTGCTTAATTTCAACCGTTAATTAGCCTGTTTAATTCGTTGGTTGATATTTAAAATCCCTTTTTAATTTGTTTAAAGTGTATGATTTTCCCTTATCTAAATGGAATAATATGTAGAATTTGTTATCCATATAACTTAAGATCACGGAAATTAGCATTATTCCTGACAAAATTTTTCTTATATATGTATATATGTATATATGTATGTATATATATATACATGAGCTGGCTAATTATATATGATAATATACGTAAAAAGGGTTTACATATCTCGAGTCTTAGAAGTTAGAACATAAATGTAAATTAAATAATAATTGACTAACAGTGTTTATTATTTCATAATTAGGATTTAATTTTTTAAAATATATTTTTTATGGATCAATATTGAAGAGTCTTGTTAGCCTGCACACCTTAGCCTATACACCCTTGTGAGCACTATCTATGTGGCGGTCACCTCACCACTTTTTATTATATAAATATAATTTATTATAACATAACTATCATAATTAACATGATTTATTGCTAAAAATTAAAATTTTAAAAATGATATACCCTCATTATGAAATAATTTACCCTAAAAATCAATTATTAATTAAAAATATAAAAATTAAATTCTAAAAAATAATTATAAATCATGATTGAATGTGTTAGTGCCATCATCATGCACTAAGTATTTGTGTTGTTGAATTGGCGAGATATGTTCGACAAAGTGTGTCTGGGTTTGTCCCACAAAGTTTTATTTTCCGCTGTGCAAGAAAAGAAGAACAATTGGTGAACTGTTCCAGACTATGTCCCAGACAGAACCAGAGACACTCTATTTATGGCAGTTTCCTTGTTGGAAAGATCTTGCGCCAAACTTGTTTGGAAGGTCAAGATTAATTCGTTTGACTGCCTTATGGTGTAGATCCGGTCTTGAATTAACCCTCCTACACTTGAAAAATATCTACACACGTTTGGAAGGCCACAAACCATAATCCACTTACCATGTTGGCGGCGGATGGAGATCGACGCCTATATGAAGACCGAATTGAGGAGCAATCGGTACCATTTATATTTTGTTTAGATTCTAGTATTAGAATCAGTTTGTGGTCGTTTGTAACTAGTAGTTGTTCCTTAAATAGTTCAACGTGATAGACTGGTTTTGAGTGTTTACGAGTGAAACACGTGAGGGGATTTTTATTCCGTTTTGTACGCAATCTCGGGAGAGATTGTAAGTTGAAGTCGTGGGTAGCTAGAGGGAGTCTAGTGTCACGGTTGTGAGGGGATCTTACAAATTTCGGCTAGTGAAAGAGTTCGAGGAGAAGAACGGACGACATAAGGCGGGAGGCTTGTATGTGTAAGATCCTTAATACACTCTTCGAAGGAGTACCAGTCAAAAATTCAAGTTTGGGAGCAATCCCCCCCAGAGTAGGTTGGTTGAACTGAACTGGGTTACCATCTCGTACGTTTTTACTGCTTTATTCTTTTATGTTCTTGCATCTGTCCCACACATATCATAGAACAGATTTTAAGCAGATAACTAAAACACGAATAGCAAGGATTATCGTTTTTCAGAATGGAATGGACCATAATTAAGAATTATATAATTAAACTAAAATAAGAAAAAATAATAAAAATTAATGATGTGGCTTCTATATAGGCGGTGCCCACAGACGTGTGTAGGATAACAAAACTCCAATATTGAATATGGTTTAATATGTTATAATTAATTTTTAATCATGATCAAAATTATAAATTTAATATTAAAATATAGAGTGAAACATGAAAAATATAACATGAGATTCAAACAAGAATTGCTATTCTTAACAATCAGTGAATATATGTGTGTGCGTGTTGACAGAACATATCAAAATTCAAATTCTATTATATGTTTGACCCGTTACGTATTTGTATTTGGAATTAAATCTTATGTCCGAGTAATATATATATATATTAATGAATAATCATCCCAATTTACTTCGAACTAATTACTAACCATTCAAAAAAGATTCAACTTTTGTATCATGCACAAATTAAAGATGAAGAGATGGGGTTATAAGTGATGTGCCTTAATTGCACTATTTTTTGTCAACATCTATCGGACTCTCTCTCTCTCTCTCTCCCTCCCTCCCTCCAGGTGGATAAGAGTGGAAATAAGTTAGACTACTCGATAAAATTTAGGATCAATGGGATTAAAAATATCTTTCAAGAAATTTATTTAGATTAATAAATTGGGCTTAAATCTTCAAGAAAATTCGTGAAGCCTGAAATATAATAATACAAATCATATTTACATAAACTATACTCCCTCTGTTTTGTTTTATTTGTTATTTTAGATTTTTTGTTTTGTTTCAAAATATTTGTTATTTTATACTACCTCCGTTTCATAATGTTTGTTGTTTTGTTTTTTTTATCTGGAATTAAGAATTAATTTTGTGGACAAATATACCCATCCCTTATATATGCCATAAAATCTAATTCATCTATATTTTCCTAAAAAATAACAATATTTTCTCTCTCCATATATTTTTCTCTCTTCATATATTATAGGTAAGTTAGAATCAAAAAATCTTGTAGGATTTGAAAGGGTTAAAATTGGGAGAGAGGATGTCAAATTATATAAAACAACAAACATTTTGAAACTAAAAAAAAACCTTAAACAACAAACATTATGAAACGGAGGTAGTATATTTTCACATACTCTCTCTAATTTAATCCTATCACAAACCCTATTTTAGGAAAATATGATTGAATAAGATTTTGTGGCATATATAAGGAATGGGTATATTAGTCCATAAAAAATTAATTGTTAATTCTAGATAAAAAAATCTAAAACAATAAATAAAATGAAATGGAGGGAGTATTTATATATACTCTAAGTAATGTAATTTGTTATTTAAATTATTAGTGTTACCCCAAGTCCCCAACTCATTGTTCCCTATATATCGTTAAGTATAATGGCTTTTTTTTTTTTTTTTGAGAACCAAGTATATGTTAATTTGAAAAGAAGTTATTGTTGTCAAATCATATTAACATGCCATTTTTGCAAAGAATCATCAATAAAAAAATGTAGTAGCTATATATGTAGCATTTTATATATTCCTTTGATAAATAAAATGAGGTTATTACTTGGTCTATAATCAAATCACTGTCTGGTTGAAGGAAAATAAACGAGGAACATAGAAGATAAAATGTAGTTGTGAAATTAATAAAAGGTGCTTGTTGCTTTTCATATTACTATTCTATCCGCATAATTAAATTATTAATATATGCTTTTGACCTCTTTATATATATATACTCGGGATAATACCCTAAAATAATCCATCGTTTACGAATTTTAACTGAAATAATCCAACTTAGCTATCAATAATTACTGTAAAATACATATCATTTCATGATTCATTTAACTATTCTACCCTAAATTAAAAAATCCAACGACTGAAATATCAGGGTCGCCCCTGGGGGTAGGCCAGGTGGACCACCCCCCACTTTTATGGGCCCACATTTAAAATATATATATATATAATTATGTAATTTAAAAAAAAACATGTATAAAGTTGAAATGGTTGTCTCTTTTAGATTTACTCTCTCGACTTTGAAATCTCACAGGGCTTAGTGATTAAATCAATCACTTATTTTTTTCTATGTAAATTTAGTGTGATAAAATAGTTATTGAGATTTGTGTTGATTTAATCTTAATTTTGTAATAAAATAATTAATCAACTATTTATATTCTATAGAAAGATTCCGTACGAGAAATGCACCTTTAAAGACTCAATTTTAAAATTTTATTAAAACTGTATAAAGAAAAAACTCAATTGTGATATTTTGGGGTCAAAATCTCAACTTCAGGGATTTTAACATAAAATATTATAATAAAAAATGAGTTGATTCCATTTTGAATTACTGTATTTTCCTTAATATTATCAATATCTTTTTTTTAACGATTATTTAATTAATAAAAGTGTGTTTTTACTTACATAATTCATGAATGAGATTTTGTAAATGTTGATTGTACTTTTTCAGAATTTAAGATGACTGGAATAAAATGAAAAAAACATCGTGAAAAAATTTCAGGCCCCCCCCCCTTTTTTTTTTTATTTCACCCTGGGCCTCCGAATAGGATCGGCCCCGTGAAATATGACTGGATTCGTCCGGAATTCTAAGTAGATGTTTAGAAAAAGAAAAATGACATGCCGTCATGACCTAACAACGTGAGAAAAGTTCACGATTTTGCAAGATATTGACGTTTTTTTTCTTTTCATTTCATGCTGAAATAAATTCGTTCATTATGATGAAAAGTTGGACGATGGAAGCTAAACATTAGGAATTTTTGATACATACAATTCGGTTGAAGATGGTCATTAATTGCGAAAAATTAATATTTTCTGTAAATTTTCTTAACCATGGAAATTACCGTTTGCAATGACCCTCATTTTTTAAAATATATTAATTTGGGGTGGTCTTATGTGCACTAGGTACACATCAGACGGTCAACGCGCGTTGTCAATCCGTAAAAAAAAAGGTCAAAATCAGTCTCAAATGTATCATTAAAAAGTATCACTCAAAAACTCAAAAGTATTACTTGTATCTTTTAACTCAAAAGCTCAAAAGTATTACTTATATCTTTTAATTCAAAAGCTCAAAAATATTACTTGTATCCTTATCGGCTAGAAAAAAAAACCCATCAAAATCAGTATCAATCATAACACTAAGGTGGTGATTGGTATGATAGAATGGAATTAGGTATGAATGGAATGAACTTATGAATGGAATGAGTGTCTGAATGGAATGACTATTCTTATGATTGGTATGTCTACGGAATGAAATATCATTTTTTTAATCTTATATAATGAATATTTTATGTGCTTTGAAATTTTATTATAAATGAATAAAGTGTGCGTAATAGCTCATAAATATCAACACATGACTTAATTTATCTTTTATATTTCTAAATGTCATTTTTCTTTTTTAATATATATTAATTTTTCTAATTTTTTATCAAATTATAATTTATTTATTTTATTGAAAATTTTTATTCTAAAATATTTAATTAATCAATATATAATAATTTGTACAAGTTAATAAAAATATTTTTTACTTCATAGAAAAATAATTTAACATTTCAATTTTTCATTTGAATATATTAAATTATATCAAATATATAAATATTTTATATCGTATTATAACATATTTTTATGGTATATTTATTTCGACATCACTTTCATTTTTCTTCAACAAAGTTATAAAAGCTATCAAAATTTGATTTTAACATATATTTTAAAATTATATTTTGAAAATAAATAAATAATATAAAAACAATTAAATAATAATAATAATAAATTATGTAATTTGATTTTTGATTTATTTTTCTAAATATAATAAAATAATATTATAAAATATGATTATGTATAATTATATCATATATTAGTTTTTTTGGTCATTGGGAATAGCTAAACCCATAGGGGTGGGTGGAATGGCTATTCCCCTTCCTTTGGGAATAACGATTCCATCGGGAATGGTGATTCCCGATTTTAAACCATACCAGTCGATGGAATGAGAATGGACATAGGAATGACCATTCTATTCCATTCCATTTCATCATACCAATCACGTTATCAATAAAAAATAAAAAAAGTGTCACTTGTATCTATAAAAAATATCATCTATTTAACGTTTTTTTACCGTCTGATATACAACCTAGTGCATTGGAGAATTGACATATTAATTTCTCAAAAGAAAACATTTTTTTTTCCCACAAAAAAGAAAGAGAAGAAGATAAGGAGAGAATACCAAACAAAACAAATAATTAAAATAAATATTAGTATATGAAACAAAATCGCCGGTTTCTTTTATTAGACTTAGACAAACAAGCATGTTTTATTACTTAAAGCTCGTGATACTATCTCCCAAACAGTCACTGGAGTACAATCTAGTCATAGTAAAAATTCAATACTAGAAGTTTACAGTTTGTCGAAAAACGCCACAAACAATTCCTTGATGTTAAAAATGAATTAGAAAAAAAATTGTGACTAGTCATTTTTGTTATCCATTTTTTTTATATCAAAATATCTACATAAGATTCCGGCGACTCCAATCATTCTTTAGTACTTGGATATTGGGAAGTAGAAGATAGATTGGTTAAGAAATTGAAATCATACGTATTTTATAATAATTATCGATAAATTGGGTTATTTTAGGGCATTTACCTTATATATTCTCCTTGGTTGAGTTGCACGCTTGTTAGCAATATATGGAATTACCTAAGTTATGGAGTCGATGTGTTTATAATTGAAAGATTATGAGTTTAAAATTTATTAATTAATACTTTCTAAGTTGAATTAATCACATAAGTTAACTTGTCTAGTCAAATTTGTATCTCCTCTGTGCTTTAGAGTTATTGCATGAAGAAACATAGTTTAACCTTCATCGTAACAAATTGTTCTATTAAATTATGGGGCACACTCCTGTTAGACGGTCTAACGGATCCTCTTACATTAAACGAATATTATTTGACCCATCAAAGTGGTCTTCCCTCCTTTTTTCTTTTTTTTTTGATTTTTTTTAATGATCTCCCCTTTTCTTTTTTTTATATTCAATTTTTAATTTTTTTTTCTTTTCCAGAAATTAACGGATCTATTTTTATTGCCCACTTACGAAAAAAATTTCATAAATAGGCCACACAATCGCTTATACTCTACTATCATTACAGGTTATACAAATTTTTAATATATTAATAATATTATAATAGAAGATGAATGCTATTTATAATATACATATATAGAAGTTCTATTTATTTATTTATGATTATGACAAACAAGCGCAGAACTATGAATTAATTGTTTATACTATTTTTTTTCTTTCCAGAAACGTGGTTTGTTGCTCTTCTTTTTTTTTTCTTTCCAGAAATGTGTTTTGCTGCTCTTTTTTTTCTTCGAAAAACGTGTTTTGCTGCTCTCTTTTTTTTTTTCCTTCTTCTTTGGCAGTTTTTTCCTTCTTTTTTTTTGTGTTTTTTTTATAATGATTTTGTTAATAGTACTTCATCCATAATTAACGATACTTCACATCACAGTTAATAATACTTCACCAGATAAAAGTTAAATTTTCATTAAAATGAAAATTATCGATGATTAAACATTAATTATTAAATTAATAACAGAGAAGTATCATTAATTATGAAGCATTACTAATATAATGAGTAGTTACTGTAGTGGCTATTTTTCGTCAGCCCATTATGTTGGTCCATGAGGATTAAACGTTGTCGTTTAACCGAACAACCTCATAAAGATCGGCTAATTTGAATTAAATTGAATTAGCTGTCCGCAATACCTGGAAGGGTTGACGTGATCAAACGAATGAGATCATGTCTCAACCGCTCCCATAATTCACGCGAACCCTAACGCTGCCTTTCTTTATAAAAAGAGACCTCCCTCCTCATTTGACGGGTACGCTGAAATACTCACAAGCTTCACATCATACCCTAGACACATTGAGTTTATCATTTTCTAATTTCATTCTACTCCGGCGATTCAACATCTGGGCGTCTTTCTTACGATCTTTTCTGATTGAACGAAGATTCCCTCAATTTCTAGTCACGTTCTGGCTAGAGATTACTAGTATTCAGCTAATTAATTATTCAATTGTTTCGTATTTTAACTCTTTCTACTCTTCTTCTTTTCCTGACTTGAGCGTCGGAGGTCCAATGATCGTCACCCCCCCGACGGTCTTTGGTTCTTACGGTATTTTCTATTTTTATTTCACAGATTGGCCGCTACTCCGGACTGAATTAATTAATTGCAGATTTTCGGATCTACAATTTGGCGCCCACCGTGGGGCAGCGATCTATTCTTGAAACAAAATGACAACGCCTAATGAGAGTCGCAGAGATGGAAAAGGACCCCAGCAAGATGGCGGAACTGCTACACCTTCACCTGATGTTGATCTGTCGCTGGCTGATGTTCTGAGGAATACACAACATCAAATGGCAAACACCACGGGGGTGTTAGCACTTCTGAGATCAGAGAACGCTTCACTCCGCAGTAAACTTGAAGATCTGACCATCAATGACAACACACGCCATCTAAACTACATCAAACCCACTAATCTGTTCGGTGAGCCAAATTCAGTATACTCTGAGCGTCGTCGGTCTGTTACTTTTACTGATCTATTTATTGCAGGTACTAGTGCGTCAGCACAGAAGATAGACACCAGACAACAAATGGAGAAGAGCCTGCTAAGGCCACCTCCAGGGTTTGAGTATCATGCTTCTGGGCAGGAAAGGATCTGACACCAGACCCTCGAGCAAGAAAGGGTTGAACAGCAGCGCAGGTTCAACCAGGGATTTGATCAGAGAATGATCGATCACCCAAGTGAATTGGAGCAACGACTGGCTGGTATCGAGGCAATGATAACGCGAATTCCTGGTGTACCTCTTCCAATTCACAAGGCTGCACCAAATAGCTTCGCTGACTCACCATTCGTGGATGAAATAGGGTTAACAGAGATGCCGTCAAAATTCACCTTACCATCTATGAAGTTATTTAACGGAACTTCAGATCCGGATGACCATATCGCACAGTATAAACAGAAGATGTTCATCGCAGCAATACCAAAGTACCTTAGAGAAGCCTGCATGTGCAAAGGTTTTGGGTCAAGCCTGTCAGGAACCGCACTGTGGTGGTTCACAAACCTTCCTAACGCTTCGATCGAATCATTTACACAACTCACAGATCTTTTCGTAGAACAGTTCGCTAGCAGCAAGAAAATTGAGAAACATTCCGATGACCTCTACGCCATTATCCAGTATCCAAATGAAACACTTAGGAATTATGTTGCAAGATTCAATAGAGAGAAGGTAGAGATACCAGGCTGCAATGCTGACACCGCCATATGAGCCTTCAAAAAGGGGCTAAAGAGGGATTCAGACCTCTACAAAGAACTCACAAAGTACCCGTGTAAGACAATGGATGATATTTTAGCAAAGGCATGGGCGCAAATTAAGTGGGAGGAAGATGGAGACCAGTATTATCGACCCAAGCCAAGAGGTCGAGATAAAGGAAGAGACTCCCGCAGAAATGATAGAAGAAGAACCGACCCTTATCCCCGCAATGATCGCTACAAACCTCGAGGTCGAGAAGATATTTCAGATCCATATGATCGACGCTTGCCAGAATACAACCTGTGCATCACACCCTCAAAAGCCGTCAATGCCTTGAAGGAACTCAGTAGTATAGTAAAGTGGCCGCCCAAGATGAGGAGGCCAGGTCATGAACGTGACAGAACAAAGTACTGCGAATTCCACAAAGATCACGACCATAGAACATATGATTGTATCGCATTGCGTCGTGAAGTCATCGACCTACTCAAGTGAGGCCATTTGAAAGATTTGCTGACTGATAAGGGGAAGCAGACCTTCAGTAAAAATGATGAGAATCCGAGGGATCCACCAAAGCCCCCACCAATTGAGCATGTGGTTAATTGCATAACTAGAGGATCCGAGGTTAGTGGAGTGTTCCAGGCATCAGCAAAACGACACTGCAGATCTCTCAAATACATGCCTATGATACCAAAGCCCGATACCGAAATGGAACTCATAACTTTGAGTTTCACCAACAGTGAAGCTTCTGAACTCTCACACCCGCACCACGATGCACTTGTTATTTCAGTCCTTATTTCTAACTGTATGATCAAAATGACTCTCATTGATGGTGGGAGTTCGACTAATGTCATTTTTTATCTACTTTGAAAGGAATGTAGGTCCCCCGAGGCTAACATCGTCAAAAAATCGATGACCTTGATTGAATTTAGCGGCGAGGACAAAGCCACCATAGGTGAAATTACACTACCTGTGTATACGGAAGGGGTTAACCTGCACACCAAGTTTCAAATTATCGATGCACCCTCAGCATACAACGTCATCCTGAGGAGACCTTGGATTCACGAACTAAAAGTTGTACCCTCGACCTACCACTAAGTCATACGCTTCCCAACCCCATGGGGAATTTGGAAGATCCGTGGAGAGCAAATTGCATCAAGAGACTGCTACAAATCAGCTTTCAAGACTAACCACGTGCAGGTACAAGAAGTAAACCAAATTGATGAGGCATCGACGTCAAACTCAAAATATGAATGCGGAGAAAGCTCAAATTCAAAATATGAGCAAGGAGAAAGTTCAGGGTCGACCTCCTATGTCGAACCCGAGATAGAAGATCTCGATGAAATACAGTTTCACCCTGACTACCCAGACCACATTGTTCAAATTGGGTCGAGACTGACTTCTGAAAGGCGAGTAGAGTTAATCGTGTTTTTGTCAGAACACCATGATTGCTTCGCATGGTCATACGCCGACATGACAGGTATCGATCCTTCTATCATAACTCACAAGTTACAGGTTGATCCTGATCACCCACCAGTCAAACAAAAAAGAAGAAAATTTACAGCAGAACGAAATCAAGTGATAGAGGAAGAAGTTCAGAAGCTAATCGATATCGGTTCAGTTTGAGAAGTGCAGTACCCTGATTGGCTAGCTAATGTTGTCGTAGTAAAGAAGAAGAATGGAAAGAACAAAATGTGTATCGACTTCACCGATCTAAATAAGGCTTGCCCAAAGGATTCATTTCCACTCTCTCACATCGACACACTTGTCGATGCAACAGCAGGACATGAGATGATGAGCTTCATGGATGCCTTCTCTTATATCCAGATGATCAAGAAAGAATAGCATTCGTCACAAGTCGAGGCATCTACTGCTACAAATTCATGCCGTTCGGGTTAAAAAATGCAGGAGCCACATACTAGAGATTGGTTAATCGTATGTTTGAAAAGTTAATAGGTTGGACAATGGAGGTCTACATAGATGATATGCTTGTAAAATCACTACAAGCTAAAGATCACATTGGGCACCTGAGGCAATCATTCGAAGTGTTAAGAATATACAACATGAAGCTTAACCCTTCCAAATATTCTTTCGGAGTAACGTCGGGAAAATTTTTAGGGTACCTCGTCACAAAAAGAGGAATCGAAGCTAATCCCGACCAAATCAGGACAGTGGAAAATATAAAGGCACCCCGCAACATCAAAGAAGTACAAAAACTCACGGGTCGTTTGACAGCACTTAGTCGTTTCATATCAAAATATTCTGACAAGAGCCATCAATTCTTCAACACACTCCGAAAGGGAATAGACTTCGAGTGGACGCCAGAGTGCGACCAGGCTCTCAACCAACTTAAGTCCTATCTCTCAAGCCCGCATTTGCTCTCGAAGCCTAACTCAGGTGAGGTACTTTTCATTTATTTATCCATTTCTGCTAACTTTTTAAATGCAGTGTTAGTTCGCGAAGAACAGGGAAGACAATACCCTGTCTACTATGGCAGTAAATCACTACTCGATGCAGAGACCAGATACACTCAACTTGAAAAATTAGCCCTCACACTAGTCATGGCCTCGCGAAAGTTGAAGCTATACTTCCAGGCCCACCCAATCACGGTGGTGACAACCTTTCCACTAAAGACTGTATTGAGCAAGCCAGACTTATCTGGCAGATTATCAAAGTGGACAGTAGAGCTTGGAGAGTACGACATCACCTATCTACCCCGGACTGCAATAAAATCACAGGTTTTGGCTTATTTTATTGCAGATTTTTCATCAGAGCAGCATGAGCTTGCCGAAAAAGAACTACTCTCAATAACCGAAGGTGATAATTCAAATCACTGGACTCTTCAAGTTGACGGATCCAGTAATTTCAAGGGGAGTGGATTGGGTATAGTATTGATCTCTCCCAAAGGCGACGTTGTTGAAAGAGCAGTTCGATGTGGATTCAAGACAACAAATAATGAAGCAGAATATAAAGCACTGATCGCCGGACTAACCTTAGCCAAAGATATGAAGATACCAAACATGAAAGTACAAAGTGACTCACAACTTATTGTAAGTCAGTTCGGAGGAGATTTTCAAGCAAAAGATTCTAGAATGTCAGCATACCTTACCATGGTGAAGGAATTATCAAAATCGTTCACAGAAATAGAAGTTACCCATGTGGCGAGGGAGAAAAATCGACATGTAGATGCACTGGCCAACCTAGGGTCGGCAATTAATTGTCAGTCATCGAAGCACATACCCTTAACATATGCCCAATGGCCAGCAGTGTGGAAAGAAGAAGCAGAAACCAAATCGGTGGAAATAGTCGAGGTTGAAGTTAGTTGGATGACTCCGATCATCAAATACATTACCGAGAATGAACTACCTGAAGACAAGACAGAGCCTAGGAGGATCAAAGCTAGGGCAATGAAGTTTAATATGATCAGTGGGTCTTTATAGAGAAGTTCATACTCAGGCGCCTACCTGAAGTGTGTAGGCCCAAATCAAGCAAAGTATATCCTTGAAGAACTACACGAGGAAGAGTGTGGAAATCACTCTGGACCACGAAGCCCAGCAAATAGGGCCCTAACAACAGGTTTCTACTGGCCGACCATGAGAGCCGATTCAAAGAGTTAAGTTCAAAAATGTGATAAATGCCAGAGATTTGCTCAGTCCAATCACACTCATCCAGAACCACTCCACCCTTCAACAACGCCCTGGCCTTTCATGAAGTGGGGCATGGATATCGTAGGGAAACTACCCAAAGGTAGCAATCAGAAAGTTTTTCTCTTGGTCATAACAGATTATTTCACAAAGTGGATCGAAACAGAGACATTCGCACAGGTCAAGGACCGTGAGGTGAGAGGTTTTATGTGGAAACATATTTTTTGCAGGTTTGGAATACCAGCAGAGATCGTCACCGACAACGGACCTCAATTTATTAGTTTTGAGTTCTAAGACTTCTGTAAAAAATGGGGAGTCAAGCTAACCTATTCTATCCCAAGGTACCCAGCCGCTAATGGTCAAGCCGAAGCCTCCAACAAAACAATAATGAACACCCTGAAGAAAAAGCTAGATAAACACAAGGGAAAATGGGTCGAGCATCTCCCTAGCGTGCTATGGTCTTACCAAACCACAACGCGAACAGCTACGGGAGAAACACCTTTTTCTCTAACATACGGGTTTGAAGCCGTCTTGCCTCCAGAGATAGGGATCAGGAATGCGAGGACTTCAAGGGTGAATGAAAATGAGAATAATCAGGAGCTAGAATATAACCTGGACATAATTGATAAGCAACGGGATAAAGCAGCAATGAGAATATCTTCATACCAGCAGCAGATAGCCCGACATTATGATAAACACGTTCGGCTCCGCAGTTTCAAGGTCGGAGATTGGGTCCTTAGAAAAGTTTTTCAAAGTACTGAGGAAGTTGGGGCTGACAAACTAGGCCCTAACTGGGAAGGTCCATACCTAATCACGAAGATAGTAGGAAACGGGGCTTACAAGCTGCAAACTGTTGAAGAAAGAGAAATTGCAAATAGCTGGAACGCAGCTCACCTCAAGCAGTATCATTTCTAAACCCTTAGCTAAATTTTCCAAATTTTGCATTGTTTATTTTTATTCGACCTGTCACTGACTTGACCGTCGGAGGGTCGATGGCTATGCCATTGACCATCTAGGCATGATGCATGCAGGTTGAAACTCAACCATGATAACCGAGGTTCAGTAGAGAAGCCCCCTCAAGGTCGATCCTGCAGTCCTTA
This sequence comes from Perilla frutescens, assembly GCA_026008535.1. Classification (NCBI taxonomy): domain Eukaryota; kingdom Viridiplantae; phylum Streptophyta; class Magnoliopsida; order Lamiales; family Lamiaceae; genus Perilla; species Perilla frutescens. The sequence goes on from BRKX01000012.1 coordinate 42,427,226, forward strand.
GCGTGAACATCGATCCTGAAAGAATGAGTTTGTGTTTCTATTTCAATTTCTTTTACTGCTTTCAGTAATTTTCAAATTTATTTCCTAATTCAGTTACTGACTTGAGCGTCAGAAGCCATCGACCATCTAATCCTACTTCCTGTAGGTTGAAAATCAATGTTGGCAACTCAAGTCAGACAAGAATGACCCTGTAGATCTCAAACACGCGCTAAGGTCAGCATCAAGTATAACAAAGAGCAAAAACGATGGCTTTACACGTCAAAGTTGATAAATTTCGTCGATGTCAATCTTAACATATTTTCAATGGAAAATTCTCAAATGATATTCAATACCAACATCTCCAAATCATGGTTCATCCTCAATGCAAGTTCAGCCTCGATTTAAAACAAATTGTAATTTAGATAACTTGCATATTTGCATATGCTAGCCTTAGATCCTAGAATTGTAATCTACCGATCAGATTAAATGTAAAATAATCAATACATATATTTTTACGTATGTGTTTCTAAGATTCTCTTGTTCAAGTATATGTCATGCACTGGCACACATAACTTCTAAACATCGAAGTTGAAGAAAAATAGAAGCTCAAGTATGAAATGTCATTCAGAATGTCGCTACCCCAAACGGGAGTTCAACATCGATAAAATAAAGTGGAAAATCACCACAAATATACTGCAACACCGAAGCCAGAAGAAATAACAATAAGTCTAAATGTACGACAAAATATGCGGATAATAAAAATATAGAAAATCAGCCACGCGATGTATAGCTTCATCAGCCTACGTTGCGTCGTCGCCATAAAGGAAAGACAAATCAAGATCAGGATTCTTATCCTTGATCATCCCCACTAAGCCTTCAGCTATCTTTATTTCCATGTCAGCACGAATGGATTAAAAGGCTTCAGAATCAGCTATTTTCTGGAGGTTGATCCCCTTACCTTTTTTAGCGGAATCAAGGGCCTTATCACGAACCGCCAATTCGGATTTATAATGGTCCTTGGCAGCATCAAACTTCTTCTGCATTTTGGCATGAGAAATATTCACTTTGCTCAGACGTCTCTTGTATGTTTCGGATTCTTCCAATGTTGTTACCGCTTTCTTCTTAGCCTCAGCCTTCCCCCTTCTAACTTTTTCTACCTCAGTCTTCAAAGCAGCTACCTCAGCCTCAAGCTTGGGAGTTGAGGATGACTCAGCTTCAAGATTTGCCCGAGCACACGATAGTGCCATGGTAGCCTACATTCACAAGAATTAAAACAAATTAATACGTCGATATATATGTGAAAAACAAAAATTATGAAAAGTTGGATACATACCTAAACAGAATGATTAAGTGCACAAGCAATCTGAGACTTTAATCCAGCTGCTTGTAGATTACCAATATCGACCGCCACCATCTCATTCTGCATTTTTGACCAAACAATGCTGGATGGATCGAATGTGGATAAATTTCGAGGAACTATCTCATTCCCTAATTCATCGAGCATCGGGCCCGCTGGCCCATCAGCAAGAGAGGGAGAACTGAACCCTACTTCAACTACCAATGAATCTGGTTTCTCTTGAGCAGGTGTGGTGTGTGGGGTATGGTTAGGAGCTAAGGTCGATGTCCTCGCCTTCTTACTTGGGGGGACATCAGAGGGACGTCGACCCCCAGACGGGGCTGCAGACCCCAAAGCACCTTCCTTACTTGATTTATCCTTGACTTCATCAACCTTAGCTTTGATCTCTGTCAATCGGAGGGTACGAGCATTGATAGGAGGCATCTTGATGGCACTAACTACTCTTTCGTCTCGCAAAGTCTTGAAAGAACGATACTCTTTAGGGATGTCGAGGGCTCTTTGGATCCGTTTATGTAAGATACCCTGCTGTTTATGTTTCTTGTGAACACCTACAAAAGAAGGACATTTTTTTTACTACTTAGAGATAACTATAATCAAGATCAGAATTGGCGTCATCCAAATTGATAAAAAAAAAAAAACGCACGAGCTTGGCTAAAAAATCGAGAATGACTTTTTTCGCTATCTTCACCACATGTCACCCAAAACCAATTGGGCTTCCAATCACCAGAAGATGAAATACATTTTCTCACTAGTCCCGCAAACCCGCCAGTCCATCTAGTGAAATAATAGAAGCCCAGATTATCAGGCACATTAACGATTCTATACAATGAGTGCCACTCCTCCAATGATGGTTTACCAAACTTCAGGTCATACCATATCAACAATATACTCATCATATGGCTGTAGCCGTTAGGAACAATTTGAGGTGGGGAGATTCCATAACTTGCTGTAATCTTTCGAAAGAAATTATGTAAGGTAGTCGAACCCCTCTCTTAAAAATGTCAGAATAAACTGCAACAGCATCTCTAGTCGGCCAACAAGCCCTCTCCGAAGACTTAGGGATCCTTACCTTCAGTTGACAAGCAATTCCATAAGCTTGTATTATATGTTTCAAAGATTTCTGGTCGATGACAGACGATATTGTTTCTGCCTTGAACTCCAAAAACCTCTGGGAGCTAACCGCATGGTCACCCGAATCATCAGGGCCATTGATCTCTTCACCAGATTTTTCCATCTGATCAACAACTATGTCATTACCTTCAGAAGCGTGCCCTCAGCATCTTCAATACCGTCTGCCTCCGAATCTGAGCTTTCATCTTCAGATTCAGATTTATCTCTCAAGTTCCAGATCTCACCACACTCAGTGGACCCTGAATTTTTCTTCAAAGTCTTTAATTTTTTACGAGTATCGAACCTGTCATCAACATCAATTCTAGGGTCGACTGAACTCGACTCTTCTCTTTCTGGAATCTCAGTTTCGGGTCTCCCCATGTCTCTGCAGATGTCGATCATTGTTTCTCACTTATCCTCACTTAACGACATCGAAGAAAAATAAATAAAATCACTCAAATCAAGATCAAGAGGATAAAAGACGAGTAACTTACCAATTACTGAGGACGAATGTTGCCCAGCGTATCTTGATGTCGCCGCAGTTTTGAAACTGAGAAAATAACGATGAACAATGATTTTGAGCGTCTACAAAATAAGAAAAATTTCTTCTTCTTATAGAAGTGGCAGGTAGCGCAGCTAGGATGGAGTATTGCTCTCCAAGCAAGGAGAAAGGCCCTATTTCAAAGCCCAGTCCAGATAGGAATTTGAGTTGCATAAGGATTCTTAATTACCGCACTTATTCAATTACAAATTTATAAATAATAATAACAATCGACCTTAGGATCTATTATGTTAAAGATCGACCCTAAGGGTCTACTATGCCGAAAATCGACCCTAAGGGTCTACTATGAAGAAAATCGACCCTAAGGGTCTACTATGATGAAAATCAACCCTAAGGGTCTACTATGGCGAAAATCGACCCTAAGGTCTACTATGCCAAAAATCGACTCTAAGGGTATACTATGCTGAAAATCGACTCTAGGGTCTACTATATCAAATATCGACCCTAAGGTCTCATAAGCATCAAGGTCGATGATATTCTGGGTTCGGTCAGCGAGACCCCCATGTGAATCTGGCAAACAATAGTGGTTTATGGCAAACAATATTAGATTTATGGTGTTCGGCCTTACGGTTTGCTTTCAAAACCTCGATTGTCCTACCTTATAGCTTGCACTCAAAGCTTAGGCATTCGACCTCTAAGTTATTTTATAACTTGGGTCGTTCAGCTTCATAGCCTATACTCGGGGCTTTGGTGTTCGATCTTACGGTTTCCTTTCAAAGTCTCGATCGTCCTACCTTGCAGCTTACCCTCAAAGCTTAGGCGTTCGACCTTTAAGTTATTTTATAACTTGGGTCGTTCAGCTGCATGGCCTGTACTCAGGGCTTCAGTGTTCGGTCTTACAGTTTGCTTTCAAAGCCTTGACCATCTCACCTTGCAGCTTGTGTTCAGAGCTTCAGTGTCTTATGTCCTTACATGTTTTATTTGCATTACGGTTCATTGTCCAGTTCCCATGCTGGAACCTAGACAATGAGGGGCTAACTGTAGTGGCTATTTTTTGTCAGCCCATTATGTTGGTCCATGAGGATTAAACGTTGTCGTTTAACCGAACAACCTCATAAAGATCGGGTAATTTGAATTAAATTGAATTAGCTGTCCGCATTACCTGAAAGGGTTGACGTGATCAAACGAATGAGATCATGCCTCAACCGCTCCCATAATTCACGCGAACCCTAACGCTGCCTCTCTCTATAAAAAGAGACCTCCCTCCTCATTTGACGGGTACGCTGAAATACCCACAAGCTTCACATCATACCCTAGACACATTGAGTTTATCATTTTCTAATTTCATTCTACTCCGGTGATACAACATCTGGGCGTCTTTCTTACGATCTTTTCCGATTGAATGAAGATTCCCTCAATTTCTAGTCACATTCTCGCTAGAGATTACTAGTATTCAGCTCATTAATTATTCAATTGTTTCGTATTTTAACTCTTTCTACTCTTCTTTTTTTCCTGACTTGAGCGTCGGAGGCCCAACGATTGTCACTCCCTCGACGGTCTTTGGCTCTTACGGTATTTTCTATTTTTATTTCACAGATTGGCCGCTACTCCGGACTGAATCAATTAATTGCAGATTTCTGGATCTACAGTTACTACTCACTATCATGTTCAAATTTTGAATTGCAACATTTTCTTTTATGTAGCTAATGATTCAATTTTTGAATTGCAATATGTTTGAACTAATACTTTTCTTTCTAATTAGTGATACTTTCTTCTACAATTAGTGATACTTTTCTTCTAATTAGTGATACTTTCTTCTGCAATTACTGATACTTTTCTTTCTAATTAGTGATACTTTCTTATGCAATTAGTGATACTTTTCTTCTAATTAGTGATACTTTCTTCTGCAATTAATGATATTTTTCTTTCTAATTAGTGATACTTTCTTCTGCAATTAGTGATACTTCTTTCCATAGTAATGAGACTCCACTTCACCCCATAAATAATGATACTCATATGTGAGTTAATAATACTTCACATCATAAATAATGATACTTTGGTTAATGATATATTCTACTCATAGTTAATGATATTTTACCTTATAATTAATGATACTCTTTTTGGCTCAATAATTAGTCAACCGCCAGAAAAAGAATATATATTTTTAAAAAAAATAAATGTATACCCTGAGAAGAATATCTTATAATTATTTAAAAAGGAAAAAACGAGAAGAAAGAAAGAAAGAAAAAAAGAAAAAGAAAGAAGAAAAATAAGGAAATGAAAAAAAAACGGGGAAGAAAGAAAGAAAAAAAAAAGAAAATCTGCACAGAAAATGGAATTTGGATATTTGATTTTTCCTACAATTTTAGTAGAAGAAAGAGGAAAACGTGTTAGTATTTTAAAAATAAATGTATAGCCTAAAATTGAATTGAATTAATTTTTTTTAAATTCAATTTATTTTTAGGTTATTTTTTTTTCAAAAAAAAAATAATTTTTGAAATAAATGTATAACTTAAAATTAAATTGAATTAATTTATTATTTTTTATTCGATGTCTCGCACGACGCTAACGCGTGAACTCGTGTATTACGCTTGATATACAATAATTATTAAAAGAAAAAGAAAAAAAAAGAAACGAACAAAAATGAGAAGAAAGAAAGAAAAAAAAAAGAAAGAAGAAAAAGGAGGAGTGGGCTCTTGGCCCAACAGCCACCAAAAACAGAAAAAAAAAATCTGCTGGGCGGGTTGGGTATTATTTGATCCGTCTAATGTAAGATACCCGTTAAACGGTCTCATACAAGTTTCTGTCTTAAATTATTTGTTGGAGAAAAAAATGTAAACCCAAATTAGAACATTTCAAGGGACGAATTGATTCAAAGTTCTACATAGTGTGCACCATCTACATAATTACAACGTGGAGTATAGATAATTTGTATCCTACATTCAGGTTCAATGCACTCTGAATCTAATGTGACATTTAACTATTATGTTAACTACCTATTGTATCACTTAGTGCATTGCCCCTGGCTGCAGGATATCACGATAGATTTTTTCGACCGATCGAAATTTTTGGCCGAAACTTTTATTTCTGGACAAAAAAAGAACTGCAAATAACCCAAAAATAATGAGCCCATAACACTTATCGCCTGCAGAATTGGAGCATGCACTGTAGGCACCTTACACTAGAATTTACCTATAAATTACCAAGTGTACACCCCAAGTATGTTTGACTGGGCATTCAACTTCCACATATTGACTAATGGCAATCCCTTTATCATTAATTTGCAATGGTGAAAGTAACCTCTCTTTTGTTTTCTTATATATTTTAAAAAAAAGGGTTAATTCCTAAATAAATTATCACGTTTACACCTTTTTGCAAATTAGACATCACGTTTAAATCTAGTCAATTATAGCATCACGTTTTAATTTGTGTGGGATTAAATATCCCAAAATTTTCCGGTGAGTTAAGTATGACGTATTTGGTCTAAAAACCACGTTGGCAGCCACGTCAACACACAAATGTGTAACAAATGACGCCATTTTTGTTACTTTTTCTTCTTTTTTTGTTGAAAATTTATTTTTTTATATAATTATTTATTTCTAAAATATAAAATATATTGAGAAAACTGATGAAACCGTCCAAAGTATTGAAGAAGAAGAACCCAAACTGCAACTTAAAGGTCCAATTACTCGACTAAGAGCAAAACAACTTCAAGGATTGTTAAGGTGTTGTCTATTGAAGATGAAGAAGATCAAAGCATGTGAAGAGGGAGTTTCATCCGTCCAAACTCTCATAATTAAAGATCAAGTTTTGGATGTTGGAACAAAAGCAAATTTCAAGTTAGGCGTGATCACGCCTAAGCTGTTGGCCGACGTTTGTACGTATTAAGAAGAGGCAACCCATGATTTAATTATTTGGACATCCATGTTCGAATAATTAATTTCCAAGATTGAAGGCCCAAAGTTGTTGGGTTTATTTTATCCTATTTTAGATTTTTATTATTTTTATTTTTGGTCCTTTTGGATTTACCTTAAATAGAGTTCTAATTAAGGTATGTCTCTTTATTATTTTCGAAATTAGACTTCTATTTACTTTAGGTTTCTTTCGATCCATATACCATATATATGTGATCATTGTGACATTATTATTTAGACGTTGCATGAATTTGAAGATTAATTCTCAATTGTCTCACGATCTTTTGTTGATCACCAATTCTACAAGTTCTTAAAGTTTAGCATCCTTTAAGCCCTATCTTAAGATTTGTTCTAGTACTTCGAGTTCTAGGGTGAATTACTATCTATCGAGAAGAATTCAAGTGGTGTTCGTTTTGTGAAGTAATCTTCACTTGGTGTTGTAGAGGGTGAATTTCCACAATTATTTTTGTACTTGGTTCGGGCTCTGGCGACTGGTGAGATTTTACCAGGTCAAAGAATGAGTCGAATGAGATCGATTAAGGAATGGTTGAGTGTCTAAAAGATCGGAATAATTTATTTAACCAATGATTACTCGGGTGTTTCGATATTCCATTTTTTTTATTTTTGACCCCCTTTGCGATATATATAGGGTGAAGCCGTAACCCCTTTTTCGATTTTTAAGGGATTCTTCACTATCTTTGGGGATAGACCCTTATCCCCTTAAGGGTTTTTGACCGGGTTATGTTTATCTTCCAACGTTCCTTTTGACCTGGTCTCTTTGTTCGAACTCTGTTCTAGCTCCCCCCTTTATCTTATCTCCTCTCCGAACTCGGCTCCTTCGATCCCTAAGCCCTGGACTTCGACACACGTCTACTAGGCCCTAAGACCCTTAAACCATCATGGGTCTTATTATTGGGCCTTAACAAAAATAGACCTCTACAATTAGCCCCTCATTACTTGAGGCTCGAGGATCGAGGATCATGTAATGAATATCGTCACGATGCTAAGAGACGATCATAATATATTTCGGATGATTTATGAAGCCCCAAGTTTGACATTATTAACAAATGATCATGGGATCGAAAAAGGGTCGTGAAAGAAGATCTCGTAAGGCTCCAGACCTGAATGAAGGTCCTGGGGAGCTGAAGAGGCCGTGAGAGCAGACCTCGAGAAGCTCCAGACAAGAATGAAGGTCCTGGGGAGCTGAAGAGGCCGTGAGAGCCGTGAGAGCAGACCTCGAAAAGCTCCAGACCTGAATGTAGGTCCTGGGGAGCTGAAGAGGTCATGAGAGCAAACCTCGAGAAGCTCCAAACCTGAATGAAGGTCCTGGGAAGCTGAAGAGGTCGTGAGAGCATACCTCGAGAATCTCTAGACCAAAAGGCAGGTTCTGGGGGCAAAGTAGTCTTTTCAACCCTTCTCACCGACTTTCCATCTTCTCCTGTAACCCTAGTCGTCCGATCCGTGAGATATGCGGCTCAGATTTAATTTTGTTTCTTTTCGGGTTTTAAGCACAGATTCGTCCAACCCTTCCCTCCTTGCTTTCATTCAAAGCAAAATCCGTCCACCGACTTTCCTCCTCAACTCACATTCAAAACACGCCCAATTACAAATTTCAAAGATTTTGTTTGAATTTCTCACTGAATCTCGCGCGCCTCCATTATTCTCGGAATCCAAGTTTCTTCCGTGCCCGACAAAATTTCGATTTCTAGGTTATTCCTTAACTCTCTTTCTCATTTTCTTGAGGATTTTTAGGTTGATGTTTAGTTGTGGTTTTACTTTATTAGTTTGGAGAAGTAGAAGTTTTTAGGCTTGGTTTTCTGTGGGTTTCGTATACGCAAATCTGGTGGAGGATTTTTGAATTTTTGTTGACTGCCGATAGTTTTTATCACCAACGAAGTAGGGTTTGAATAGGATTAGGGTTTAAACAGGGGGTAGGTTCTTGGTGTTTCTGGGCCTAACTTCTTGATCCCTGATAGGGTCTTTTTCTGGCGACCACCTGTAGATTCACATTTAGGATTTTCTCATCATGAGTATGTCGGGTAGTGGTGATTCTGACGAAAAGACCCGAAGTTGGGGTGGTGGTGCTAGGACAGCTGAGTCGGAGCAATCCTCTGGCTCTGTCTCTGAATCGACAGAAGTCATTATGCCTCCTATCAAGCCGTCTGGGGAGAGTTCTGCCATTATTCCCCGTGTCGGAGGAGGGTCGGTGGTGAGTCGCCTTAAGGCTTCGAAGGTGGCCACCAAAAAACACGTGAACAAGTTAAAGACGCGGAAACCCGAGGCTGCGGGCTCTCCCTCTTCGAATGAAGGTTTCAAAGCTGTGGAGGTCGCTCCACAAGTAGGGGCAGACTTAGTTAAGAAAATAACTTCTCCAGAATACTCGGGGTCGGGGGTAGAGATCCGCGTCCCTAAGCCTTCAGATAGAGCCAACAGACCCCCTCCGAGCTTTACTGCTTTTTATACCTTAGTTATCGACAAGGGTGTAGGGCTTCCTCTTCATCCTTTTTTCGCCAAGATCTCTCACTTCTATGGAATTGCTCCTGCCCAAATATCACCAATAGGATGGTATCATATGCTGGGCATGTACTATCTCTGGGAAAACCTAGGGTTTTCTGAACCTAGCATCGGGGAGTGGCACTCCTCATATAGAATAGTGGCTACCCCCGGAAAGAAGGGTTTCTATTACTTTACCAAGTGGGTCGGGGAACGAGCCCCTCTAATAAACATACTTTTTTCTTCATTAGGGGATTGGAAGCCGAGGTTCGTCTTCATCCCAGTGGAAACTTCGATCCATAGGATCTTGCCAGCATCGTTCGCTGAAGCCCGTGGGTCTTCGAAGCCTGTTTCTCTCTGTTTTTTTTACATATCATAACTATCCTTGACCTCGTGCTTTGTGTCTTTCTGCAGGATCCCATAAGTGAAGAGACACAGCTGGCACTGAGGCCGAGCGAATCAAGGTCGCATTCTCCCTTTCTGAGGAAGATCGTCGGTTCGAAGCTGTTCACCGAGGCCGAACCTTATTCGACATGAGGAAGTTGAAGATTCGTCCCTCTGATGACAAGGTAAAGGCCTTGGCTGCAGCTAAGGTGTCGAGCCCCTCATCGTCCGGCGTCAAGAGACTTGCCGGGGCCACTCCTTCAGCCTCTCCGCCCTTGAAGAAGTAAAACAACCAACTTGGCCTCGAGGCTCCCGCTCCTTCGCTCGTGCCCCAGCCCGTGATCGATGTCGATGCCTTGTCTGCTAAGAAGGCTTCGAAGGAGTAGAGCAGCCTTAAGGTTCCTCTAAGGCCTTTCCTCCTCGATGTCCAATCCGCCATTGCCGATGGCTGCTCTCCTTTGGAGTTCGAGAGAGATGGTCTAGAAGAGCAGGTTCGACTCGCCTTCCAAATGCTGTCAAAGGTTTGCTTATCTCTCACTGTTCATACTTTCCTTATGTGTTTCATACTCGTGTTTAAATGAGTGCATAAAACTAGTTTGTTATGTTAAAGGCCCTGTTCTGTCAATACCAGCTCCGAAGTCGGGTCTCGGGACACACTGAGGGCCTCGAGAAGAGGTTGATGGAGCTCTCCGAGGAGCCGAAAAGGATCGCTGAGGAGAGGCACGACTTTGCTGCGGAGAAGTCAGCCCTGCTCATCGAGAGAGACTCAGCTCGTTCATTGGCCGCCGGGGCTCAGGTGCAACTTGATAGGGCTTTGGATCACCAAGCTTGTCTGGAGATATCAAAGGCTTCTCTAGAGTCGAGGCTGGCTGCTGCTGAGATGAGGATAAAAGAGCTCGAGGCTCTTCATGCGACTCTGGATTTTACCTCACTGGTTGATTCTGCGGAGTTCGAGCCCTACAAAGAGCTCTTCTATCAGGAGGGCGGCTCTACAGTGGTAGAGGTGATCAAGGAGAGGATGCCTGATCTTGACCTCTCCTTCCTTGATGCTGACGATGAGGTGGAGACAGAGGCAGTCAGGAGCTCTACGGACGGGGCCGGAGAGGAGAAGGGGGCCAAGGCTGGAGAAGACGCTGCGAGGACGGTTGCTTCAGAGGCTGAGAAGAGTACGGAAGATCAATCGTGACTTCTTTTTTCTTTTTCTTTATGATTCCTGTGGACATGTTTTAAACAACAGTTGATATATTTTGTGAGAATTTGCCGTGAATAGTTTGTTCATATAATTTTGTCCATGTTCCGAGGACTCCTTCTGAGGCTAGTTAAAGAGAAATGAATGAACGTGAGGTGTGAGTGCTTTTCCGAACTCATATTAAAATAGGATCAAATCTACTGGACTTTTTCTCTTCACTTTGCTGGAAGGCGGGAGTAGGGGTCTCTGGATTTCGGGTTCTGTTAGTTACTCCGACGCTCAAGTCAGTAAACAATTAATAGAGTGTTTTTTTAAAAATGAAAAAAGGAAATGAGTAAGAAAGGAGAAATGCGGTACTCTTTTTGGCTTCGAGATCGATCCCTTCTCTCGATCTTGTTGGAAAGTGGGAGTCGAGACTCTTGGGCTTCGGGTTTCTTTTAGCCACTCCGACTCCCAAGTCAGTAAAATATTAAAGTACTTAAAAGCTGAAAAAAGAATAGAATGTTGAAGGGTTTATAAATGATACTATTTTAAGTGGATGGCATTCCATCTATTGGATATCGAATGCCCTTCTCTCAATCGGAGTTTGTAAGCTCTGTTCCCTATGACTTTCTCGATCTTATAGGGGCCTTCCCAGTTCAGGGCTAGTTTCCCAACTCCGATTTTCTTTGTGTTCTGGAATACTTTCCTTAGTACCCAATCTCCTGTTTTAAACGTCCTTAGCCTTGTGATCTTATCAAAGTGTCTTCTTATTTTTTATTGATAGGTTGATATTTTTATTGCGGCTTTATCTCGAAGTTCATCTATGGTGTCGAGGTTGGTTTCGAGCTCAGAGTCGTTGGTTTTATCCGACCACTCAGTTCTTGCCGATCATATTTCTGCTTCTGCTGAGAGGACTGCTTCCGAACCATAAGTGAGAGCATACGGGGTCTCTCCCGTAGCGGTCCGGGCGGTGGTTCGATAAGACCAGAGGACTCCTGGGAGCTGTTCAACCCATTGTCCCTTGTGTTCGGGGAGTCTTTTCTTCAAGGTGTTCAGGATTGTTTTGTTGGTTGCTTCGGCTTGACCATTCGAGGCTGGATGTCTTGGTGTGGAGAAAGAGAGCTTGACATTCCAATGGTGACAGAAGTCTTGGAATTTTGAACTTATAAATTGGGAGCCGTTGTCGGTGACTATTTCTTTAGGGACTCTAAACATGTAAATAACGAATTTCCACAAAAAAAATTGCATACCTCGGTATCTCTTATTCGTGCGAAGGCCTCTGCCTCGGCCCATTTGGTGAAGTAGTCTGTCACGACCAAGATAAAGCACTTCTGATTCGATCCCTTTGGTAGTGGTCCCACAATGTCCATTCCCCACTTCATAAATGGCCAAGGTATAGATTCGGTGTGTAGAGGTTCTGGTGGCATATGACTCGTCTGGGCAAACCTCTGACATTTGTCACATTTTTTGGCATAATTCTTGGCATCTTTCCTCATAGTTGGCCAGTAAAAGCCGGCTGTTAATGCTCAGTTAGCCAGGCTTCTATGTCCTGAATGATTTTCGTATTTACCGTCGTGGAGCTCGGTTAGGATGTACTTTGCTTGAGTCGGGCTTACACATTTCAAATATGGTCCTGAGAAAGACTTTCTGTACAAGGATCCAGAGATCATGGTGAATTTTGGGGCTTTCTCCTGTATTCGTCTTGCTTCGATGGGCTCTTCGGGGAGTTCATTTTCTGTTAGGAATCTGCATAAGGGGGTCATCCAGTTTACTTCGATGTCGACGGAAAGGGCTTCGGGGTTGTCACCTTTCCACACTGCGGGCCATTTGGCGTATAGGACCTGGATGTTTTTGTTCTGGTTAGTTTGTATGGCTGATCCCAAATTAGCTAATGCGTCAGCGTAGCGGTTTTCTTCTCTAGTGATGTGTTGGGCTTCGATTTTTTTAAACTTGGTCGCCGCTTGTTTTGTGACCGCGAGGTATGATACCATCCTCGAGTCCTTTGCTTGGAATTCTCCTTCAAACTGATTTATTATCAATTGAGAATCACTCATGACTCGGATTCTTTTAGCTCCTACGTCAGCTGCCAAATTTAGTCCTGCTATGAGGGCCTCGTATTCTGCTTCGTTGTTGGTGGTTTTGAATCCGCATCGGATAGATCTTTCCATGATTATCCCTGCTAAATCGATCAGTACTAAGCCCATACCACTCCCCTTCGAAGTGCTGGATCCATAAACTTGGAGGGTCCAGTACTTTGAATCGTTGCCTTCGATGTTCATCAGCATTTCTTCTTTCGATTTGGCCTCGTGGGAAAAATCTGCAATGAAATCCGACAAGACTTGTGATTTAATTGACGTTCGGGGAACGAAGCCTATATCGTACTCCCCGAGTTCGATAGCACATTTTGATAATCTTTCCGCGAGGTCTGGCTTTCTTAACACGGCTATTAAGGGGAACTCTGTGACCACTTTTATTGAATGGATTTAGAAATATGGTTTCATTTTCCTGGATTCCATGATAAGTGCTAAGGCCAGCTTTTCGAGCTGTGGATATCTGATCTCGGCATCTAGCAGCGAGCGACTAGTATAGTATACGAGGTGTTGTCTTCCTTCGTCTTCTCTAACAAGGACTGCACTAATAGAGTTAGTAGAAACAGATAAATAAATGAGGAGTACCTCACCGTTAATTGGTTTGGATAGAAAATGTGGGCGTGCAAGGTATTCCTTCAGGTCTTCGAGGGCCTTGGCGCATTCTGGAGTCCATTCAAAGTCTTTGTTCTTTCGTAGAGTCTGAAAAAACGCTCGGCTTCTTTCTAAATATTTAGATATAAAGCGGCTGAGAGCTGCTAATCGACCGGTTAGATTTTGGACGTCTTCAGGGGTTTTGGGTTGTTGAATATTCCGGACTGCTCTGATTTGGCTTGGGTCAGCTTCGATACCTCTTTTCATTACCAGGTACCCCAGGAATTTCCCCGCCGTTACTCCAAAAGCGTATTTGGTGGGGTTCAACTTCATGTTGTATTGGCGTAGAACTTCGAAGGTTTGTCATAGATGCATGGTGTGGTACTGAGCTCGTACTGATTTGAATAGCATGTCGTCGATATAGACTTCCATTGTTATTCCGATGAGTTCTTTAAACATTCGATTTACTAGCCTTTGATACGTTGGACCTGCATTTTTAGTCCGAAAGGCATAACTTTATAACAGAACATACCTCGATGTGTGATGAATGCTGTTTTTTTCTTGGTCTTCGTGGTGCATTAGGATTTGATTGTATCCCGAGAAAGCGTCCATGAAACTCATGAGCTCGTGACCTGCCGTTGCATCAACTAAGGCGTCTATGTGTGGGAGGGAGAAGGAATCTTTAGGGCACGCTTGATTGAGGTCGGTGAAGTCTATGCATAACCGATTCTTTCCATTCTTCTTTTTTACCACCACGATGTTTGCTAACCATTCTGGATAATGAACCTCATGGATATGTCCGTTCTTTAATAGCTTGTCTACCTCTTCGTCCACGATTTTGTTTCTTTCTGGGGCAAACTTTCATCTTTTTTGCTTGATGGGAGTCTTTTCCGGGTCTACCTGCAATTTGTGAGTTATAATGGAAGGGTCGATATCTATCATATCCTCGAATGACCATGCAAAGCAGTCGTGATGTTCTTTGAGGAATGCGATCAATTGTTCCCTGGTGTCCGAGGTTAATCTGGATCCGATGGATACCCTGTGATCTGAAAGTTCGGGATGAATCTGTACTTCATCGAGGTCTTCGATTTTTGGTTCTTCATAATTTCGGTCTTCCATGCTCGCGGAGGTTGATCCCCTCTATCTGGTTGACCTCGATGTTTCCTTTTTGTTTGAAGACGTTGATATAGCATTCTTTGGACGAGACCTGTTCTCCCCGTACTGATCGAACACCCCAAGGAGTAGGGAATTTCATGATTTGGTGGTATGTTGAAGGTACTGCTCAGAGCTCATGGATCCAGGATCGTCCCATAATCACATTATATGATTAAGGTGTGTCTATTACTTGAAATTTGGTGAGGAGGTTAAGCCCCTCAATGTAAGTGGGGAGCGTGATTTCTCCTAAGGTCGTTTTGTGTTCTCCACTAAAGCCGATCAATGTTGTTGACTTCTTTATGATGTCTGTTTCTTTCACCTGCATTCCTTTTAACGTACTAAGAAAGATTACGTTAGAGGAGCTCCCGTTGTTGATGAGAGTTCATTTGATTAAACAGTTCGATATTAAGAGGGAAATGACTAGTGCGTCGTGGTGTGGATGTGAGAGTTCAGATACTTCACTACTGGAGAAGCTGAGGGTTGTCAGATCACTAGGTTTGGCTTTTTTGGGTATGTTTCTTGTATATTTGAGAGATCGGCAGTGCCTCTTTGCTGATGACTGGGAGACGCCACTGATCTCCGAACCTCCGGTCATGCAATTTAAAGTTCGATCGATTCTCAGGAGTTCGATGGGCTGAGTTTCCATACGATCATCTCTTCTGTTCTAATTTTCTTTTCCTTTCGAGGTCAGGAGATCGATCAAGTGGCTACTTTTGAGAAGCTCGATCACTTCAAGTCTGAGTGCGATGCAGTCGTCTGTCCTATGCCCATGATCGTTGTGGAAGTCGCATAATTTGTTCCTATCTCGCTCGTTATCAGGTGTTCTCATCTTTGGAGGCCATTTGACGTTTTGCCCAAGCCCTTTCATCGCATTTACGGCTTCCGAAGGTGTTATGCAAAGATTATACTCAGGTAGCCTTCTGTCATGTCGCTCGGGTGCTCTCCTATCTCTGGGATCGAATCTGGGGTTACGAGGATAAGGGTCTGCTTGATATCTTTCATTTCTGATGTGAGACTTGTGCTCCTTGCGGGGTGGATCATTTCGGGATTTAAACTTGGATGCGTTTGCTTCGTCTTCTTCCCATTTGATTTGTGCCCATGTTTTAGCGAGGACGTCTTCCATCGTTTTGCATGGATATTTGGTTAGTTCTTTGTAGAGATCTGAACCCCTCTTTAACCCCTTCCTAAAGGCGGATACGGCGGTGTCGATGTTGCATCCCGAGATCGACACTTTTTCTCTGTTAAATCGTCCTACGAAGCTTCGTAAGGTTTCCTCTGGTCTCTGGATCACTGTATAGAGGTCGTCGGTATGTTCTCAATTTTTCGGCTACTAGCGAACTGCTCGACAAACAGGTCGTTGAGCTGGGTGAAGGTGGAGATCGACGAGTTTGGCAAACTCGTAAACCACTGGAGTGTCGGTCCGGATAGGCTGGTTCCGAACCCCTTGCACATTCCAGCCTCTCTACTTTATCGCGGGATCGAAGTGGTAAACATCCTCTGCTTGTATTGTGCTATATGGTCGTCAGGGTCGGCTGTGCCATCGAACAGTTTCATGGATGGAAAGGTGAACTTCGGTGGCATCTCTACGAGGCTGATTTCTTCTGTAAAAGAAGAATCCGCAAAGCTTGTCGGGGCCGTCTTTCGGATGGGGGCGGGAACCCCGGGGATTCGTGTGAGCATTTCTTCCAACCGCTTCAGTTTGCTCTCGACCTCGATTTCAGGCTGGTTCTCGATATATTCGAACCCGGGGGGTCTAAGATACGGATCGTCAGCATCTTCTTTGTTTCGTTGTCCTTCGCTAGTTCCTGCAATGTTTTGATTAGCAGTTTCGTTAGCGGAATTTAAAAGTACCTGTTCACATAGCTGACTGGATTTTCGAGTTCGTGGGGGTTGTCGATGAAGTCCGTTAGGAAACTGATTCGGTGGACTGAACGCTTCCATTCGAGCTTTAAGGACTGAATTTTCTGTTCGAATAGCCGCGAGTTCCACTACGGTGGAGTTGAGTTGTTGCTGGATCGCTCGCAGCACTTGAGTAATGTCCCCGTTTCCTCCTGCGGGAGGGGTTACAGATGATGATTCCCTCTGATTATCTTGAGGGTTCGGGGTCGTACTGCTTCGGCCGTCGATTGTCATCTTCAGTACAATCGATCAGAGCCCCACGGTGGGCGCCAAATTGTAGAGGGTGAATTTCCACAATTATTTTCGTACTTGGTTCGGGCTCTGGCGATCGGTGAGATTTTACTAGGCCAAAGAACGAGTCGAATGAGATCGATTAAGGAATGGTTGAGTGTCTAAAAGATCGGAATAATTTGTTTAACCAATGATTACTCGGGTGTTTCGATATTCCCTTTTTTTATTTTTCACCCCCTTTGCGATATATATAGGGTGAATCCGTAACCCCTTTTCCGATTTTCAAGGGATTCTTCGCTATCTTTGGGGATAGACCCTTATCCCCTTAAGGGTTTTTGACCGGGTCATGTTTATCTTCCAACGTTCCTTTTGACCTGGTCTCTTTGTTCGAACTCTGTTCTAGCTCCCGCCTTTATGTTATCTCCTCTCCGAACTCGGCTCCTTCGATCCCTAAGCCCTGGACTTCGACACGCGTCTACTAGGCCCTAAGACCCTTAAACGATCATGGGTCTTATTATTGGGCCTTAACAAAAATAGACCTCTACAGGTGTGCACTCCGATTTCGACTCCATCGACTTCAACATGTTCCATCAACATCGATCACCTTCTCCACAAGCCACCTTCGTCCGTCTCGACATCAACTCCCTAGTTGTCGCCGTTCATCTTCCATTCCATCCCAAGATCCATCCATACCACGTAAGTTCATACATCCTTAATATACCCTATCTACTCAAGCCCTTCTTCACCATATCACAAAACTGAGCCTTCTGTTCCTTCGCCATAAATATGCCCTTCATTCCCTTCTGAATTGGTTTAGTGTTTTATATAGTTGTGTCATAACCTAGGTAGTTTAAGAATCTTATAGTTCGAGTCTTATACAGCCACATATCGAGTCTTTTATTAGTTTATTTCATATATTTCGTTAATTGAGTCAATAGTTTGGATTGAATCCTTCTACCGTTGACGTGTTCGTTCCTAAGTCTTCCGCGCGTTTCTCTGTCGGTGTTGATATTCTGCTGAGATCACATCAAAAACTAACAAAACCGATGTCGTTCGTTACACGTGTGTGTTGATGTAGCTGCCAACGTGGTTTTTAGACCAAATACGTCATACTTAACTTGCCGGAAAAATTAGGATGTTTAATCCCACACAAATTAAAATGTGGTGTTATAATTGACTAGATTTAAATGTGATGTCTAATTTGTAAAAAAGTGAAAACATGGTGATTTATTTAGTAATTAATCCTTTAAAAAATTCATCTGAGGACCTTTACTTTTGTTGTTTTCTATTTCGATATTTTGAATTTCTACCTTTTCCTTTTTTTCTTAGTTCTGCCACATCAAGTTTTTTCTTAAATAATAATTGGGCTTTGACCATAAGATATCATTAAAATCAAATAAAAAGATTATGATTTAGAACCCATGAAATATAAGCCTGAAACTGAACCCATAAAATGAATTTCGAAGTTGATATAAAATGCGTAATTGCACGTGTGGACTTTTTATTTAATGTACTGTTTGAAAATCATGCAACATAAACCTACATTTAATATAAAAATTCTAAGACTTTTTTTTTCTTTCAAACACCCGACATGTGGTATTGAGGAGATTCAAACATTTGACATTTGGTCTTCAAGCAACCTCACTCCACCAGTAGCTCATCCCACCGGAATTACTAAGACTTTTTTAAAATATGAAACTTAGGAGTATTTGAATAAATTGATATATTGTATAGAGAAGGGAATAGAGTGGCTGATATTTTAGCTTCCTCTACTGTTCCTTCTGGTTTCTGGTACTCTAGTATTCCTGTATCGCTGATGCAGTTTTGCTAGACTTTTGTTCGTCTGGTTATTTTCGGTTTTCATAGAGGAGTACTCTTTTTTCCATATGGTTTTTCCTACTCTGGGTTTTCCATATGGGTTTTGATGAAGTTCATACCCTGAGTTATCGTTTATGTAATTTCCGAGACTTTTAGGATTGTTACTTTCTTTTTCCCTTTTTTTATACAATTTAATTGGATGAATAAATTGATATATTAATAGAAAACATATTATTATAATATTAAAAAAGATACGTAAAAGATTTTCTTAACAAATATCAAATTATTATTAGAATCTGGTAATTATTAAGAAATAAAATTTAAAATTCTCCAGATCTGTTTCATTCCAGCCGTCACCACCACCTTCATGGCAACGTCGCCACCATCTACCATCATTGGGACAACGGATCCTCATCCAAATTCGCCGTTGTCTAAAAATATCAATCCCAAATCCGTCATTGTCTGAAAACATCAACCCCAATCCAAGGAAAATTATATGCTACCTCCAAGGTAGTTTCCTAGTGTCACAATAGCCTTCTTTAAGTGTCACAATAGATCTAGTGTGACATTTAAGGACACTACCATGGGAGTAGCATATAATATTCCCCCAATCTGGCCGTGCCTCATCCTCATCATATTTCGAAGGTTGCTATTCATGATGAAATAATGATCGAGCCACCTAAATTTGAGTACCGACATCTTGAAGATTTCAACAATGATGAGGCGAGGCATGAATATGCTGAAAGGAGAAAGAGGGTCGTAGGAGTGCTTGGAGAGAGAGAGTAATGAATGTTGGGTTTAATTTCAGTGGAACATGAAAATTGACAACTCTTGCAAAATTACTGAGTGGGTTACAGAAAGAAGGCAAATATAGTATGAAATATGAAATATTATTTCTTACAAAGCCACATATGCAAATACTACACAGACATCCTTAACAAACAAATGAGTAAGATTACAGGTATGCTGCTGATACTGTTTAGCTCAGAGTCTAGCCCTAGAATTGGTGAATCTAAGCCGGCTTCGATCTGTCTACTACAGATGATCATTCTCATCAATTCCTAATGATTGAGATCTATGTTATATCCGAACAACTACAGAAATGCAATGCTGTAAAATTACTGTATGTTCAGAACTTATGACTAGCAAACAGAGAATGTATCAGTTTTATATGCTCTACAAATGCTGCACACCACCTAAGTATATGAACTATATGCTGCCAATTTGAGGTTCACCTTTCTTGCATCTTACAAGGGAAGGGGTGCCAATCCGTTCACATGAGTCATGGGTATCTGGATTGCGGACAATAGTATTAGTAACCGGGAGGAAGCAAGGTAACGTGGACATTTTAGTTTGCTGGAGCAGATTCATTTTTGAAGTGTTGCTCTACCATTGGTGGTAAGAGAAGAGCAAGTCTGGTTTTGTATCTTGTAATTCGTTGAAGCCGTTCTTCTCTTAGCCTGCAGTGGTCATCAAAATGACTATCACACATAGAAACTGATTCTCCCAATAGGCGTACAAGTCCCAGAGAAAAACTTAGTAAACAATCAGTGAGAAATGTCAGAATTCTTTCTCAAAAAAAAAAACATACATACATACATATATATATACTAATATTTGACTGGTAGAGATATATATAGCACGAAAATTTTGTAGGCGTTACAAAAACAATTGAAAACATTTTGAATAAGAGCTTAACACTTGGCAGTAACAAGATGATGAAAATATTTAAGGAAAATATAACACTCGAACAATGCACCAAGAAGTATTACAAGACTAGGTTCAAGGGCAATCCAGTAAACTTCACCTGAGGGGTAAGTTTCTATTAAATCATTTTCACACCTAATAAGATATTCTTCACAAAGCATAGCAAATTATGGTGCAAAACCACATTATTTCATTCCAAGAGCCCAGTGGCAGTATAATTTAAGCACTAAATAGAAATGTTTACATGAAGGCATTCAACACATTTGTTGGGAAAAAATAGTGTCGGTTTACCCACAATGACTGTATTTATTGACGAAGCACCTTAAGATTATCCTTCAAACATTTGATATGAACTAGTGGTGTTCAATAATTTAATTTTCAGTGAAAATTTAAAATATTTCAACAAACTAAACTGTCATGAAATATGTTTTAAACCGCATCCCATTATTTGAGATTCTCAAATGCATTACAAATGGTATATCAGCAACAACCATCCGCAATTTAGGAAGCTGATAATGTGCATGAAGGCATATCTGATAAATAAGTTCATTAATGTAAAGATCAAAACTAGAAGAATATTAAATATCAGCAACAACCATCTCAATTTAGGAAGCTGATAATGTGCATGGACAGTCATACATATTGGACATGGACAGGCAAGATTAACAACAAAAATAAGTAAAAGGGCACTAGGCGCCAAAAAAAATGCAGAAATACTGAAAATTTAATAAATGGCATCTCTATATAAGACCAAAACAAAGGATGATGCATTTTACCGTGATCGAACCCTCTTGGCACGTTTAATGTGTTTTTGCAACAGCTCTTTCTCAGACAAATGTTCATAAGAGTCCTTATCCTGAAATGTTGTATCAGTCAATTTGCATATTCCATTGATTCCCAGAAAAACATATTACAATGTTGTGCAAAGGGATCTCATAGGCATTGTTTTTAACATGCTTTATTATGCTATTCTTCAGTAAAAGACACTGGCATGTACATATCCTACAAAACAGAGTTCTTGTGCATCTTTGCTGGTACTGCTATGGTATGAAAATCTAATTAAGACCATTGCTGACAGTTAAGAAATAGTACAGAAGATCAATATTTTGTCAAAAGTCATCTTATGAAAGACTTTCTTCAAATTCAACAGCTAAAGACAATTCTGTGGGTTTACAAATTAATTACCATTAAAAATTAGAAATCTTCTCAGTTATGAGGTACTTGTAACTGACTGCTTTTAGGTTATTCGATTTTACAGCACCACAGCACCAAGAAGTCTTCTTGGTTATGAATTGACGACAAGTCGACAACGTCCCAAACCTTTCTAAGAAATAGGAACCAAATAGATAACAAACCAAGTTTATATCATCACGAATATACATTAATGTTTTTATCATCATTTGCTGTTTCAATAAATTTGACATCTATCAAAGCTTATATAGTGGACATAAGTTTACACAACAAAACAAATTCATCTTCAAAAAACCTTTTTTGAAAGTTACCCCAATACCATATAATCCCAGTTTTGGACAAATGCAATTATCTACAGCAATTCATTGTTCTAGCTTTCAAGAAAAGTAATTGAAAAGCAATATTCATTTCCATGATACACTGGCATCATTGTCATGTACTAACCTTATCTTCTTCTTCTTTGTCTTTTGTCTTTTTATCTGGTGAATCTACATCTTGTGCAGCTACAGGCAATGGTCTTGGAAGAGACTTCACAGTATCCAGATACTGCGGCTGCTAAAGATGTGATACATCAGATAAAAGTGAATCTAAGGTTTTAATAAAAATTTTAACAAGATCGGTTAGATATTCTTATTAAGTTATCATACAGTGAACATGTACATCAAAGTGAATACTTCCACAAAAGCAAAATAGAATACAAAGAAAACACCGTATGTGTATATAATATGCACCATATATCCTTTCTCCTAATTAAGACCATATACTTACAACTATCGCATCTCGAAGGAAATAAAGTGTCTTCACATTTTTTTGGAGAATCAACATGACAAAATGGATTTGAGACATCAAATTCATAAGTGACAAATGCAATATATACGAAGCAAGCAACCATCGTCTTTGTTAGTTCCAGACAAGGATTTTAGAAGAGATATACATGCTGTCCAAAAAGGTCAGCACTCAGCAGAGATAGAATTAATCAATGCTACTGGATATCAAAGAAAAATGAGGAAGATCAGTGTCAATCCCGAGCAGGCAAGTACATCTGTCAATAAGCATAAAAGGTAAAGGTTTTATACTCTCTACATCCCAATGTTATTGCTCCTGATTGTCAAAATTTATCCTCTCAATTAGACTGATTGATGCCAACTCTCAACTTTACTTTCAAAGTATTAATGTACAAGTACACAATTACACAAATCTTGCATATTTGTTAACTTTTCTCTGAAACCCTACTTTAGTCAAATTAGATCCAATTCTGAAGGATTAAAGTACATGTATAAAGCGAGATCTGAAAGAAAATCAAGCATTATCAAAAAAATCAAACAGAATAAAAAAAAAAAAAAAAAAAAAAAAAAAAAAAAAAAAAAACCACGCAGCAATGCTTGATGTAGAGATTATACCAAAAAAAAAACAATGGAAATAACATTTTATAACTGATAATTGCATGTCTCACATTACTGGCCAGCCAATTTTAAGGCTTCACTCTACCAAGACCAGGCGACCCTCAACATAAGCAACCCTCTACATAAGCATTATGAAAAAAATAATTACTTCACATATAGATTATTCAAATGTCAAGGAAATGGCATAAAATAACCTATAAGAGCATTCTCCGCAAATATTTACACCATACGTAATGCTACAGTACAGTTTATCAGAGCAAATGGACAAAATACTTTTGAGGCATTACTAAGATTGAGTCCTTGTGATCTCTTCAAATCCGGGCGTATATGGTAGCCAAGAACTGATATAAACTGGAAATCAGAAAGAGAACAAGCCTAATATAGCAAAGCACTCACAGAAGCTTTCAAGGAGCTCACCTGAGTTTCTTCAGGAAAACTATTCCTCAACCATGATCGGCAGAGGGCATACAGAGAGGATTTTTCATGTATTCGAACCTGCAACAGAAAAGAAAGACATTTGTGGCAAATAGGAGTACTAAAATTGATGGAAAATCTGATAGCAAGCATAAGAAAACTGAAATTTGCCAATCTTTTGTATGAAATTATTCTAGGCTTCTAGCAGTACAAATTGTTGTCTTCCGCAATGAAGATGTGCCATTTAATAAGGCTAAAACTTTCAAAACCATACAACTTACCTTCCTATCTCTGATTATTACAAAAGCATCATCCTTAGTTCTATCCCTGCAGAGGGTACATGAGGTGGAGTCTTGAGAATTTATAGTATAATATATTAGCAGTTTAACAAGAAGTAAAGAGGTAAAAACTGGATTCGGCAAAAAAATTACCTTAAATCTTTGTGGCCATTGTTATCCGATATTGAAACTGAGAGAGGACCAACCTTTCAAAAGCCAGAAAATATTCAGAAGATTATATCATGATATAAAAAAAAACTAATGCTAGTTGTGCTCTACACCTAAATCAACATAATTTTTCTTTGATAAATAGTTAATAGCCCAACACTTGAATGAACTTCATTGTGGACTTCTGTCAAACAAACTTTCTGATGACCATTTAATTACTGCAATGCACATTCTAGAAGAAAAGGCAGCCATCAGGCATGACACAGGAAAATCTTAAGCAAAAAGCTCGTAAACAGGGAAAAAGAAGGCAGATTGCACAGGTGCGGAGGTGCCAATTGTCCTATTGTTTAAGTGATACATTAGGTATGCACAAAATATACTTACCAATTATTACAAGAAAATTCAGGCACTATAGTTGAAGAAAACAAGGAAAAGTAGGTTGTTTGCTCTTTCAAAGTTCATTTGAGACCACAAGTAAAACCTAACTTGGATCAAGCTTTAGATGAAATAGAAAAATCAAGAGATGGAAAAGTGAAATTCAGTAATTCAGAAACATAGATCAGTTAACTGTGATAGATTCATATCTCAATAACCATATACAACACAATTTTTTTTCTTTTTTTTTTTTGGGTGTGGAAACCTTAGATAGATTCAAGGTGGTACTTCAACAAAAGCAAAAGAAAACAAGAAGGCTTCAGGTCCAAGCTATTATATAGAAAGGTCGTCTTCAAAGAGGACATTTTTCTCTTCAGTGCAAAGATGAATCATAATAAAAACATGGGAAAGGGGCTGCACACAAATGAGCTTCATATATGGTAGCAACTTCATAAAATACAGTCACCAAGAAACGAACTGCATCACCAAAATATACTGAAGAATACTACTCGACCTAAAACTTAGTAAACCACCCATTTTCGTAAAAAAATAAATATCTGAAAATTATTCGAATTGTAAACCGCACAAATTACTTTTATTCCAGAACACACCTAATAATTAAACGGGTAGAACAAGCTCAATTCAAGACAAAGAAACCAAATCACAGCTCACAATTATCCCATCCAAATCCCTCTCTCACTTAAGTACCTTTGGCTGGTGTGAAGACAGAACAGGAACTCCTTTAACAACACCGGGCATTGCTCCGGTCCCAGAAGAACACGGACTCGACCCAATTAGCACGTGCGGCAAGTGGTTCGGCCGCGCAAAAACGGGATTTCCCTGACCTTGATCCAGGTACGGGAACATAAATGGCGGGCGCTGTCCCGGGCGGGCAGCAGGCACGGCAACGGGGCGGGAGAGGAATCCACGGCCGGAGGAGGCAACCGGGTAGAGAAGCTGCGATGGATCCTGAGAATGGGGGTGGGGATGAGGGGGGCGGGGCGCCAATTGAGGGTAATTAGGGTTAGGATTGGAAGGGAGTCGAGGCGGTGGCGAGTAGAAGGGGTGAGAAGTCGGGGGCCGTGGGGGATTCTGAAATAGAGGTCTCGTTGTTGCTCCGGCGGTTGAGGTGGGGGCGGTAGAAGTGTCCGGTGGCGGAGGAGGGGTGGAGGGGGCCATCGGTGGAGCTGGCGCGGTTTTATGTTTTTGAAAGAGTATATGATTTTGAAATTTTAGGTGGGTTGAAAGTTGAAAACACACAGATTTATATGCGCACACAACTTTTGTGGGCCCACGTAATCATTCACATCGCTCACTTTTCAAGTTTAAAATTTAGGGGTGAGCTATGAGCTCTGATCTCTCTCTCTGCCCCCATCAGACCTCGGTACTCAGCCATCTCCGCCGCTCCGATCGCCAGCCATGCAAAGCCCCACCCTCACCAGCCCACTAAACACAAAACGGTTCGCGTTCGGTCAATGATCATGTGTAAAAAAAATGTAACCGCACCGACCTTGTGATCGGTCCCCATTAAACCAATTGAACCGGCCAGGCACTGGCGGATACAGGGGTGGGCAGAGGGGGCAGCTGCCCCCCAAACTTTTTTTCAATTTTTTTTTTATATATAGTTTTAGATTTTGTAATTTTTTTTTACATATAGTTAATAAATAAAATTGAGAGAAGTTCATATTTTACCCCCCTAATTAATTTATTTTTTTACTAAAGTATAAAATTGTGTTGAGCTTGATACATATTTTTTTTTATATGGAATACACATTGTTTATTTATTCTAATTTATTTTTAATTTATACTCCGTATTAATTGTGATTAAATGTTAATATTTTTTAATTAAACTTTTTTTCTATTTTTATGTAGAATGTAGAGATGTTTTAAAATAAAATCATACCAGTATCTTTTTCATTTACTTTTAATGAAGTTAATATTCATTAAATATTAAACTAGGGGTTGATTATGAATTTTAAGAATTATAATAGAATCGAAAAATAAGATCGAATTTTGAATTTAAGTTATGATTCTTGAATGTTACATATTAGTTTACATTATTAAAATTAAAAAAAAAATTAAAAGTGTGGACTGTTGTCAACTCTTGAAATAAGAAAAATATATAGTGCATTACTGAAATAAATCTGAAAATCGGTTGCTCCATCATATATTAGTGTTGCCCTAAAAAAAAATTTGTCTCCGTCATGTAACAATTTCGCCCCCCCTACAAAAAGTTTCTGGATCCGCCACTGCGGCCAGGGCGGTCCGATTATAAATAATCATGGCCTCATTATGGGTAGATGAACGGTTCTTATAATATATAATAACAAGACTGAATATAATTGAAATGTTGATTATTCTTCGTATTATTATATGTATTAAATAAAGGGGTTAATTGCCAAAAAACGCACCATCTTTCAACGAATTTACAAATTAAACATCACTTTTCAAACGTTTCAATAATGACCCAACCTTTCATTTTGAAGCAAAATAGGCACCCCCATTTTTTCTGGCCACTGACAAAATGACGTGGTTTTACTTATTTCTTACATGGACTGGGACTCCAACTTGAGAAAATATTGTCATTTTCAGCTTAATATTCTTGGGAATTATACACACATTAAATTTAAAGCTCACACATTCTTCACCCTAATTTCTCACGAGAAATCCTCTTGAAATTGTAAAAAACTTTCGAATATTGATTGCCCATCTAAATTTAGAAGGAAATCTAACAAAAATCGGAAGAAATATGGTTCAAAGGTTCTCTACTACGAAAATCAAAAAGGCATTTGCTACCAGCAAAATTCATTTGTAAATTTATCACCACACCCTCGAAGCCATGTTGTTGACTTCGATGCCAAATGAAAGTCCATACTAGAGGTTCTATCGATGCCCAAATCGAAAGGTGATTTTTTTTTTCTTTGTTTTGTTATGTCTAATTGATTTCCCTATTATTACTCAATTAAATTTGGATTTGGTAATTTGATTTTAATTGTAAATTTGTGATTTTGTTGTAATTTTCAGAAATTATGTATATTAAAGTCACACAGAGACCGTTTAGAGTGAAAAATTTGTGATTTTTGTTGTAATTTTTAGAAATGATGTATTCAAATATGATAGTGAATAGTTAGGTTTCACAGAGAAAAGAATTGCGGTTGGGGAGAGAAAGATGATAGTGATTGGGATTTTTAACTCTATTTCTAATTTCTAATTGTGATTTGAGAAAATATACTCAATTTGTGTGTTAAAGATAATGTGAAATTAAAAAATAAATATTGACGTGGCAAGTACATGCAGGAGTCCCAATCCACGTAGGAAAAAAGTAAAGCCACATCATTTTGTCGGTGGTTGGAAAAAATCAGGGGTGCCCATTTTGCTACAAACTAAAAGGTCGGGTCATTATTGAAACG
Source organism: Perilla frutescens (assembly GCA_026008535.1). Lineage (NCBI taxonomy): Eukaryota > Viridiplantae > Streptophyta > Magnoliopsida > Lamiales > Lamiaceae > Perilla > Perilla frutescens. The sequence continues at coordinate 42,454,866 of BRKX01000012.1, forward strand.
TTTGAAAAGTGGTGTCTAATTTATAAATTCGTTGAAAGGTGATGCATTTTTTGGCAATTAATCATTAAATAAATAATAGTCAAGGTAGTCTCATGTACAGCAAATGTACCTAAACCTCAGGTATCATACGGAAAAAAGAGTATTACTTATAAAAATGAAAAATATGACATTTATGTTATAAGAAAATACTAGCATAACACGATGCACAGGGAATATTATTAAAAAAAATATTTATGTATAATAATAAATATATGAATTTTATCGACTGAATTATAAATTACATGTGTATTTTTCGATAGAATATGCATCAATAACATTTTCTAACTTTATAAAAGAAAAGACCATCGACTCATATAAGATGGATTGTAATTTTATTTTCAATTTTCTAAACGGATTGTTATATGTTATTACATGTAACTTTATGAATCCAACTGTAGAGAAATAAAAAAGGAAGTAAAAATATGTCTCCTTCTCCATTGCTCGGCGCTCGCCCATCCCCTTCTTCTCCATCTCGCAGAGATGCAACTAATGTCTCTTTTATCTCCCCTCCACAGCACATCCACACAACCATAAATCCAACATAAAATTTAAGAAAACTAAACACGATCATCAACCATTCATCGAAAGCAAAAAAAGAAAAAAAAAATAGATGATCTGCAAACTAAGACAACCTTGGATAAACTACCCTCCCACAAAAATTCTGAAAACTGCAACCCTCGTTGGAATTTTACAGTTCGAGCCTCTTTCTTTAGGCCTGAAAAAAAAATTGAATCCCCTTCTTTAGTTAACTAAATGTATTTAATTTTTTTTATTCCAACTTTTTAATATATTTAATACAATATTTTAATTTTAAAATATATTTACTATTTAATTGATAAATTCAAATATCAAAATATTACACTCGATCTCAATTGAAAGACCAAGAAAGGTAGAAAAGAGCATTGTTGGGTCTCACAATTTATAATTTGTTCATGTACAATAATATTATATTTTATTTTAAAATTAAAATATATAAATTTTAACTATTTAAAATATATTTAAAAGTGATAACTTAAATATTTTAGCTTCAAAAGTTTAAAACTATTTAATAATAGATTTATAAAATCAATTAATACATTTATTTTGAAATTTTAAATATATTTAATTTAAAATTTTATGTCTATCTTGATTTTTTAAATACATTGAATTAACTGAATTACTTTTCTTAAATTAATAATTTAATATATTTAAAATATTTTATTTGGACTTTTTAATAATAATAATTCAAAATTTTAATTTTAAAATATTTAAATTCTATAGATTCAAATATTACAATTGATCTTAATCGAAAAATCGAAAAAGGTGGAAAAATCATTATTGAGCTTCACAATTTATAGTTTGTTCATTCACACCAATATTTGTAAGTTATTTGATATGGGATGAATTTTGTATGAAAAATAAAATATCTAAGATCTATCTTTTTAAAATATATTTAAGGGTTAATTTCTAAAAAAAAATCACTATCTTTGAATGAATTTATAATTTAGATACACCTTTATTATGCCACGTAAGTTTTTCAATTGTCGAATTTTTTTGGGGTGTCTATTTTACTACAATAAAAAAGTTATGTTATTATTGCAATGATTTGAAAGGCGTGCTTAATTAAATTGCAATTCCGTTCAAAGATGGTGAATTTTTAGACAATTATTAACTCTATATTAATATTTCACACTAAATTAATAATATCAATTGTAGTGGCCATGTTTCGTCAGCCTGCTACGTTGATCCATCAAGGTTAAACGTTGCCGTTTAACCAATCAGCCTCATAAAGATCGAGTAATTTGAATTATTTTAAATTAACCATCCGCATTATCTGGAAGGATTGACGTGATCAGAAGAATCAAATCATGCCTCAACCGCTCCCGTAATCTGCATAAACCCTAGCCGTTAGCTCTGCCTATAAAAGGATGCATTCCTCCTCATTTGATGACTACGCTGAAATACCCACAAGCTTTATATCATACCCTAAGAACACCGAGTTTACTATTTTCTGAGTTAATTCCACACTGGCGATTCAATATCCGGGCATCTTTCTTACGTTCTTCTAAGATTAAACGACGTTCCCCCTGATTTCTAGTCACATACTGACTAGAGATTACTGTTATTAAGCTCTTTAATTATTCAATTATTCCGTAATTTATCTCTTTCTACTTTCATTCCTTTTCCTGACTTGAGCGTCGGAGGCCCAACGATCGTCAACCCCCGATGGTCTTTGGCTCTTACGGTATTTTCTAGTTTATATTTCACAAATTGACCGCTGCTCCGGACTGAAATAATTAATTACAGATTTTCGGATCTACATCAATTAATATAATTAATTCAAAATTTTAAATATATTTAATTTAAATTTTGTGATGTGGATCTTGATTTTTAAATATATCTAGTTAACTTAAAAACTAAAAATATTTTAATCTAATATATTTTAAAAAATTTATTAGTAAGTTATAATTGATTTAACTAAAATTTTTAATTTTAAAATATTTAAATTCTGTAAATTTAAAATATATTTAATATTAAACTGAGAAAATTAAATATCAAAATTTTGCACTTGATCTCAATTGAAAGGGCGAGAAAGGTGGAAGATTATTGTTGGGCCTCACAATTTATAATTTGTTCATTCACAACAATATTTGTTAGTTATTCGATGTGTGATAAATTTTGTTTCAAAAATTAAAAGTCTTAACTATTTAAAATATATTTACTTGATTTAATTGGTGGATAGCACGTTTTCGGGTATCAACCTAAAATATGTATACATGCTAAATAATAGTATATTTATATATGGTTTATTGGAATGATATACAAGATTACAATATATTATATCCTTGTATTAATTAGTATGCTTAATTAAGACAAAATATAAACTAATTTAAGAATATAATATACATTTCATATATGTAGATTATTTATAAATTTAATTCTAGATATAGAAATGTCATTTAGGTGGAAAAATCAATAATTTTTATTTGCGGATGCGGTGTTGTTATTATATATTATATAGATAGATGCATATTTTTTTGTAGATATAAATTTAATTAATTGATCAAAATATAAAGTATGTAATTATTTACACATCGATTTTGAAGAAAATGTATCTTAAATTATATATGCCGGATTTAAGGGTTTGTTATTTTGTAAATTCCTCATGGACGCAAAAATGAAATTATTGGATTTAAGGGTTAACATATCTTAAATTAAATAAACACGTTTCCATTTGAATAAACAATTGATTGTTCAATGAATGGTTAAAATTTGATAGTTAGACGACTTTTCTTTGCAATGAATTACTTGGTCAATTAAAGATTAAATGTCTACACATTTAGATAATTAATTTAATATATGAATCATGATTTAATATTTGATATGAATATTTATATTTAGAATCCGATCGATGAAAATAATTTGCATCAAATCGTTGTATATACATTGTATTCCCAATTGTAACATTGAGAAAAAACTAATATGAAAATAATTTGGTATTTAAATTAAAATAATTTGTGGCATTTTAACTTAAAATGATGTAAAATTCAAGATTCGAGAAATAAAAATGAATCGAAAATATGGACGCAATGAGTGGTAGTAGACTATCAAGTAGGGATATTAGAGATATAGTAATAATGAGTGAAACCTATTAAATTTCATTGATGCAATTGAAAGGACAATAAATTTGATGAATACTATTTATTAAGAGATCATTGCCAAACCACATACGATAATGTAAGAGTTTTTTTCCAACCAAATCATCAAACCCTTATAAATTTCCATTGAAGTATTCCATATTATACAACAATGCTTATAATAATGAAATAAAGAAATAAACAAAATCCTACCGCGTACAATTAGCTAAAAAAATAAAGAAATTTTAAAGCCTAGCAACATAGAAACTTGTGAAGACAGCATTTTCTTCTTCAATTTTCACTCCTTTTGTAGGTTTTCTTTGCACCGCATCAATACATACACTCTTTCATAATGAAATGGAAAAAATAAAGTAATATATTCATTGGTTCTGGTGGTTGATGAGAATCGAGACAAGACAAATGATTGAAACTAAAATAACAAACAAAGAACATAAAACACTACTAAAAATATCTACAAAGATGATTACAAATATAATCGTTTTAACTACAAAATGGTTAGATGAATACAATGCTATTTAATTTTTACAACTCAAAAATTAAATTGTCTTTCTTTGTATCGATGTACGGATAGATGATAGATCTTGATGAATGAACTTCAAAGTGATGTGCAGATAGATGATAAATCTTGATGAATGAACTTCAAAGCTCTCAAGCAAGAATAAACATTGACATCTCCTCTATAATTTGAAGTAATTGTATTATCCTCTACAACATAGTATTAATTTAAAAAATTGAAATGAAAAATTAAATTAAGAAATAAGAATATAGAACAAATAAATAAAGTATATCATCTAAATTTTGAACACACAAATTGAAGTTATGAAGTTGTGATATAAGAAATTGGTATTTATAGACCTCAAAATCCTCTCAAGGCACACGTGTTGAAATGAACTTGCACAAACATATGACAATTAATTAAATATGCACAAATTTATTAATCAAAATTTATTGTAATCAATGACAATAAGTGCAATTCAATGGTATTCAAAGAAAATATTATGTGCATATAAGTATAATATATATATATATATAAACTGCTATATATTATATCGTATTATTAATTAATATACATATTATATAATTGTCACAATAAATGTAGATATAATTATTATATTATATATCATATGTATATCAATGTATACTCGTATATAGATCTATTATATTATATACTTAATATATTGTATAATATATATATCAATTAATTAAATAATATTAATTATTAATTATCTTAATATATATATATATATAAAACATTATATATTATATTATATTATATTATATTATATTATATTATATCAAGATAAGATTATACGATTAATTAAATCATAACATTAATACAATTAATACAATCTTGATCTATTAATATTAATATTAAAATGAATAATTACTAAAAATAGTATGTGGTTTAGGTGGGAAACTGGGTTACTATTTTTAGTATAACTTCTTGTTTTTATATATATTAGGATTGAAGTATGACATTTATTTTATTAGGAAATATTGCTATTAGAAAAAGACGGTGATATTTTTGTACTTGCAATTATATTTTGGGAGTGACTTTTTGCAGCACAAAAAAATAAATAAAAGAAAAATAAAATAAAATAATTTTGAAGTTACTTAAATACCCTTTAATTACCTCTCTATACCACAAAAATTGTTCAATACACCAAAAATTAAAAACGAAAAAAAAAACAAGAACAATCACTATCTTAACTCACGCCCAAGATCCAGCAACCACCACCAACCACCGCTCGCCACCATTCTCCGCCAATCGGCCTTCACTATCACAGTCAACCCTTCTTGATGCTCAAAAAATTGAAGTACGTACATAGTGTCCGAACCCTTCTTCTTAACCGCCACTATCGCTTACCATCTTATTCCTTTCTCGTCGAGTAGTTCAGAAATTATAGTTTGAACATAGCGAAGAGTGTTCAAAAATGCATTTTCAAAACTATAGAAGTGGTTCGAAAATTAAATTTTCGAACAAAATTGAATACAAATTTGGTATCATTCGAAAATTATTTTCCGAATATTTCGAATATGTTCAAAAATCATTTTTCGAACATCTTATAGAAGATTCAAAATTTGCAATTCGAACTATTCATAGTGGAATCCGGCAAGGACGAAGAAGAAGAAGAAGAAGAAGAAGAAGAAGAAGAAGAATGGGTTGCGGTTTAGAGGAAGGAGGGGTGGATTTGGTGGGGTAGGGGGAATTCTGAGAAGAAACGAAGGGGTGGGGTAGGGGGTGAATGGAGAGCGATGGTTGGGAGGGTGGGTGGCGACGTGAAGAAAGGGTGGGTCTCCATGGGTAGAAAGATTTCAGATTTTTTTTAAAAATGAATTATTATTTTTTTAAAATTAAATAAATATTTTTAGAGTGGAGTGTATTAATGTAAATGTGTGCGGTACAAAGTGTAAAATCAATAGTGCATTGAGTAATCTAAGTGCAAAAAGTAAAATTAGTAGTGCAAATAAAAATTTCCTTATATTTTTGGATTGAAAAAAAGTATCACTCCAAACATTAAAAAAAATATCATAAATTTTCCTCATATATAAAATTTATATACATCTGAGATTGAATTTTCCATAACATTATGGTACTTCATGGTCGGGTGAGTTCTAGTAGTGTAGCTCTTTTGTTGCTTGTCATTTTATCTAGAGGCAAATATTGTTTTAGCCCTTTTATATTGTAGAAAACTTATATTAATCTCGAACTTTATAAAAACTTATTTTAGTCATTTTAGGTTTGATATGTCAACAATGCCCTTATTGCACATTTTTAACTATTTTTAAAATCTTTAGTTTATCATCAACTACATTCCCCGAATTTCCGATCTCGCCAACCCTCTTCACCCCTATCAAAATTAACTACTTGATTCATGTCAACCTCATTGCTAGCGACCTATCCATACCGCCGCCCACTACAAGTAAACTAATGAGGGTTCAAGCTTGAATGGAAAAATTGTATGAAGTTTCCAAATAAAGGAGTTCAATTGTGGTTAAATTTCAAAATGTACATAAATGGATAGTGAAAGTTATTTCTATGAGGTTCCTAACGTCTTAATCTGTCACCAAAGGAAGGCAATGAATAAGTACTTGTATCAATTTTGGTAGTTTTTATTTCAAGAGAGTGCTCCAAAAATTAGATTCTTAGTTGCTCGTTCTGACAAATACTTTACATTCAATTTGTCGAGCCTTCAAGTACTTAGAGCTAGCCCTCAGAGATGTAGAGTAGGCATCCAATGCTTGAACACTCGAGGGCGAGGCAGGCTTAGAGTGTTTGAGCACTCATGGATGGATGACACGAAAACGACTGCTAGCTAAAATTATTCGAAGACTCGACAGGTCTAATGTCGAATCTTTGAGTACTTTGAGTGTTCGAGTGTTGAGTGCATTTTTCGAGTTTTATCATATTTTTAACTTGATATAGTGTAATTAAATTATTTGTTTACTTTGTATTGATTATGTTATTGGTGGTGATGGGCATGTTGTTTGTTTTATACGATGAGGGGTGGTTATGGAAGAGGTGTGTGACGATTAATGTTGGGCATTCTATTATTATTTATAATCGAGAAAAAATTATAAATGATATTTATAATACTTTTGTTAATTACCTTTTGAGACCGGACATGGAGGAATTTAAAACACTCTTGCCCTTGGACATTTTTAAATCCGACATCATTTATTTAAGAAAATCATATCTTTTTGTTTAATTATGCAAAAGGAAACTAGACTCATATGTCTTTTACTCGATATAGACTTCATAACCTAACTCATGCTTTGTAATATCAATTAATTAAAAGAATTTGACCACAAAACCCAAAAAATTGAAGTCCACAAATGCTCAAGTGTTGGTATTTTCGAGTGCTCAAGCACTCTACAATATTATAAAATCCAACATCATTTATTAAAAAAATTTATCTTCTGGATCAATTGCGTAATTTAGTCTCTTTTTTTATTGAAAACTGATGCAGATCCGACCCAGGACAGTATCAGGTTGCAAAGGCGGAATCCCTCAACCAGAATCTCACAACGTAGATGAACTATGTATATGTGAAATCTACAACTCTACTGTGGTTGAAGACAATAACCTTGGAATAATTGTGAAGACGCCACAAATAGGGATGATTATCTATTATGTCGGGTTGAATTCACACAGAATTCGAGTAAAAGTTCTCGACAGAGAAAATATCAATATCAATAATCAAAATAATCTGTGTTCAAATAAAGTACTGAGTCACTTATATAGGTGGGACGAAGCAAAGTAAACCACTAATTGAAGTTCTAGACTGAACATGAAATAAATAAAGCCCAAAATCCAAAAATAACATAAAATCTGAAAACAGAAGGCATTCGCGAGTTTGCTCATGGCTAGACTCGCGGCTCCACGTGGTGCTGAAGTGGCTCTCATACTCATGACCTCTTTGAAACCTGTGACCATGCTCATGGAAAATACTCTGACGAACCCCCTCTCAGTAGTGGGCTTCCAGAAACTAGTCCTTGGTCCGACTTATGACTCCACTCATGAGTGTTATGTGGCTCGCGACTCACCAGCTTAGATCTCTCTCTTCGTTCGCGATCTCTAATGCATTCAAACCCCTTTTTGTGAGGACCTCTCAAACACTCAAACTTGAATCTTACCACCCCACCTAGGCTCGTATCATTCCCCTTCTCTTGAAAGGGATTTGATCTCAACTCTGGAATGTTAAGAACAAGGTCCCTCGTACATGACAAATCCGGTGGCACTCTCTTATCAATTTATAAAAGTAAATCAGGACAAGAAAATAATAAATAACACAGGTTAGCTCTCAGCCATGTATTCCGACTAGCATGCTTCAATTCCATATTGTCAATGTCGAGGTCTTCTCGAATTTCTTTAGCTCAAGCTAAACATGAATGGTGAGCTACTTCATTCCCATCCTCTTCCCCCTTTGACTATTTCCCATTAGTCACCATCTATTCTGCCTCCTTTTGTAAGACCATTTGATCCTCAAATACTTGAGAAGGTGTCAAAGGAATGAGTGTCACTATCCGTTGATTGTGCACAAATGAATACTTGTTGGTGAAGGCGTCATGTTCCACTCGTCTATCAAACTGCCATGGATGTCCTAACAATAAAGTGCCCAGCCTGCATTGGCACCATGTCACACAACACCTCATCTTAATATTTCCTAATTAGGAATGACACTCTCACTTGATTTTGTTCACATTGGTCTCCCCACTATAATTCAACCATTGTAGTTTGTATGGCTTCGGATTCTTAAGGATAGGAAATCCTAACTTTGTCACCAAAACTACACTAGCCACATTGGTACAACTTCCACCATCTATAAACATACTACATACCTTATCTTGGATGTAGAACCTAGTATGAAATAGATCCCGTTGCTCTCCATCAACCCATTTGGTATGTAAGCTCAACGACTTTCTCGTGACCAATGTGAGAGTTGGTGGTGCTATAGATTCCTCACCACTATCTTCTTCTAATGCTGGTATCTCAGGAATAACTTCTTTCCTATCGGTCACAATCTCTCCTTTATCTTGCAGTACCATCACCCTTTGATTCGGACACTGATTATCTTTGTGTCATCTTCTGTGGCACTTGAAGAACTTGATATCCCGATTTCTAGAACTGGATTCAGAATTGCCTTGGCTAGCATTGGCAGATGCTTCAACATTTGGCTTAGATAGTAGCCTCCCTTCTTTCTTTGTCCCTTAACTCGACTTCCATGGTGATGTACTAGTGTTCATGTTCGATTTCCAAGTGGAGAAATTCAAACACTCGTAGCTACCCCTCCCATTGAATTGATTCTCTACCTTGATGGCCATTTGCACAATTTTCTCCAATTCAACATAGTGTTGCAGTTCTACTACCTCCTGAATTTTTCTATGCAAACCCGCTAGGAACCTTGCCATGGTATCTTTCCGATCCTTCTCCATATTAGCTCGGATATAGATATCTCCATCTCCTTAAAATACTCATCAATACTATTTGTGTCTTACCTTAATGTTTAAAGCTTGTTATACAACTCCCAATAATAATAGCCTAGCACAAAATGCCGTCTCATGACTGCATTCATCTTCTCTTAAGTCTCTATCGACCATTCTTCATTACGTCGTCTAGTGGCTTTCAACTGGTTCCACGACATGATAGCATTATTAAAGAACTCAATAGGTGCTAACTAGACTTTCTTCAACTCCTAGTATTTATGGCAGTCAAATATTATCTCAACATTTTTCTCCCATTCCAAATATAGCATCGGGTCATTCTTCCCTTGAAATGAAGGACCGTTCATCTTAATATTGCAAAGGTGATCATCCTCCCAATTCCTCATTCTCCCATATCGACGACCTCTAGCTGTGGAGTTTTTGTCTTCTTCATCAATGTCTTCAAAATCAGAGTCGTAGTACTTTTCCCTTTCTCTCTCCACTCTAGGATAACGTCTAACCGTCACTCGACCTCCTCTTCCACCCCTACCTCCACTGTTCACACGCGGAATTTTTTTGAGATTGCTCTTGTATTGAAGCTTCCATGTTGTCAAGCCTATCATTCAATGCAACCATCTCGGTCTTAAACATTATCCTAAGTTGTTGTTGTATGGCCTCCATCATGTATTTAGGATCAAAGTTCTTGGCCACTTCATCTTCCGAACCTGCAGATTTGGACATTTTTTTCGTCCCTTTTTTTCAATACCAATAACACACAACAAACACAAACTACAACACTTTCCAATAGCTAATATCAATATCACAAAATTAACCAAATTTTTTTTCCGAAAATTAGAAAAATTTAAAAAAAAAATCGATTTTTCTCTAGACAATATATAAGACTATGTGAACCCAAATAACAATACTAGAATCATCAAAAGCACCTAAAATTTTCCCGCCAAAAAACTCATTTTTTTTAAAATTCAACTGATTTTTTTCACTGAATTCGTTCTCTCTCTTTTTTTTATACTAGGCCAGAATTTAAATTATAGAAATTAAACGGATAAATTGGAACATAATACAAAGTCAAAGCTTTGATACTACTTAATGCGGATCTGACCCAGGATAGTATCATGTTGCAAAGGCGAAATCCCTCGACCTAAATCTCACAACACAGACGAACTATAGATATGTGTAATCTACAAATGTACTGTGATTGAAGACAAAAACCTTGGAATGATTGTGAAGATGCCACAAACATGGATGATTATTTATTTGATAAGTCGGGTTGAATTCACACAAAATTCGGGTAAAAATTCTCCACAGATAAAATATTAATATCAATAATCAAAATAATATGTCCAAATAAAGCATTGGGTCCCTTATATAGATGGGATAAACAAAGTAAAACCCTAATTGAAGTTCTAGACTGAACAAGAAATAAATAAACCCCAAAATCCAAAAATAACATAAAATCTGAAAACAGAAGGCGTTCGTGAGTTCACTTACAACTAGACTCACGAATCTAAGTGGTGTTGATGTGGCTCTTATACCCGTGACCCCATTGAAGCCCGTGAACATGCTTGCGGAATTACTCTGACGAACCTCCTCTCAATATTGGGCTTCCAGAAACTGATCCTTGGTCCGACTCGCAACTTCGCTCGCGAGTGACATGTGGCTCGTGACTCATCAGCTTAGATTCCTCTCTTCGTTCACGACCACTGATGCATTCAGACCCTTTTTTGCACGGACCTCTTGAACACTCAAACTTGAATCTCGTCACCCCACCTAGACCTGTATCATAAACTAAACTTGGTTTTTCAATTGGTGCAGGCTTCATAACCTAATTCATACTCCATAATAGTAGTTAATTACAATAATTTAACAAAAATTCTGGAAATTTGAAGTATTCAAATGCTCGAGTGTTGGCGCCTTTGAGTGTTCAAGTATTTTATGATTTTATAAAAATTTGGCATCATTTACTTAAAAAATCATATTTTGCCCCTCAATATTTTTAAAACCTAAACTCGTATGTCTTGCAATTGGAACATGCTTCATAACTTAATTCATGTTGCATAATTACAGTTAATTAAATTTTTTTACTAAAAATGAAAAATTTAAGTGCTCGAATAATCAAGTATTTGACCACTTTGCGGTATTACAAAGTATTAGTTTTCAAGAAGTTCAATGTCATGAGACAATACAAGAGGTTCAACGTTCTTAAATATTGCTGAAAAATTGGATTTATTAAATTGAGTTTTGACTCATTTTATCTGATTTTTCATGATCGGGATATTTAATTTTGGAGGAATTAAATACCGTACGATTGTTCTATGTTGTGAGTAGATAATCATAGTATTTTTATTTGCTCAAATCTGATTTTCGGTGAGTGAGAAATAAATGGTTGAAGTTGGTCACATGATTAGGCATTTATGGTGTGTGGGATAATGTCTTTAAGACACATTAAATAACCCCACATTGATTTCTTAATCAAGTTAAGAAGTGTATTTAAGTGTATTAACACTTAAGTGAAGTAATTAAGTGCACAAGGATGTGGGCCATGAGCCCACACGCGCGCACCCGCCCGTGCCCGAGCCCGTGCCCCGTGTCTGTGCTTGGCTCATCTCAGCTCGTCTCGTCTCATCCTCGTCCATGTCCTCGGACTTGGATCTTAGTAATTGAAATTTTGGTGGACTTTGGGCGTACGTGGGCCTTTAAGGCTTAGCTGTATCAGTTTTACGGTACAGAAACGGTCGGGTCATGGAGCGGGTCGACATTGTACAGAAACGGTTATGGAGCGGGTCGGTGGATCGGTTGACTAGATCACCGGGTCATGGGTACACTTAGTGGTGCATGTCCAGCATTGAAGTGTGTAACTCCTAGCTGAGTTAAGTGACTTCAATGGTGTAACTCCTACCTGGAGCTGGTGGATTTAGTGGGCTGGACTGTAACCGAAAGTAACTCCTGTCGGGAGTCAAAGTTTGCAGCTGCCTTGGACATGTGTTTGGATCCGAGCCGACATGGGACACCTGTCGGGATCTGCAGAAGGTAACTCTTGGAGGGCTTAATGGCAGAGCTGTAACTCCTGGGGGTTACAACACCTGGTTTGAATGCCCTCAAACCCTAGATGTCCCCTGCAGTGGAGATGTGTCTATAAATAGGACATCCTGCATGGTCCAAGATGCCACATTCTGCACAAGCATAAACATATTGTTGCATACTTCCTTTCGAGTCTTTGCTTTCCAGTTCTCGATATTGTCTAGTTCGCCGGAGCCTTGCCGGACTTGTGGTGCTACTGTCGGAAGGACGAAGCCGTTTCATCTTTGAGAGATGAATCGCCAGACCGTGAGCACTAGCTAGGGCATAATTTTTCTTGCGGAGAGAGGTCCCCTCGACTCGGCTTGCCTGAACCTACTTCAGTTCCAGTTTGTTTGTTCTTAATTTTTGTTATTTCGATTGTTGCATTTGTTCTTCTTCTACTCCTTCTGTTTCTTTATAATTCAGATTGTAATAATTTCAGTCAAGTGTAACATTGCTTCTATAACAATCCTAAGACAAATTAATAACTAAAAAGAAATAACCACCTTTGCTAGAATGACATCATCATCCACTACCGTTGCTGCAAGAACCATTCCCCATGGCCAAGCTGAGAAGCCGGAGAAGTTCTCTGGATTGGACTTCAAGAGGTGGCAGTAGAAGATGCTTTTCTACCTAACCACGTTAGGAGTTGCTGGCTACATCAAAGAGAATGCTCCAGTGGTCGAGGAAAATGAGCCGGACATCAACAAACGAACGGCGTAGGATCAATGATGATTTTCTTTGTAAAAATTATATTCTGAATGGTTTAGTAGATAGTCTTTATTCTGTATACGGAAATGTAACTAGTGTTAAGGAACTGTGGGATGCTCTAGAAAAGAAGTACAAAACTGAGGATGCCGGAACTAAGAAGTTCGTTGTGGCAAAGTTCCTTGATTATAAAATAGTGGACACCCGGTCAGTTATGGATCAAGTGCAAGAGCTTCAGCTTATTGTGCACGACATTTATACTGAAGGGATGGTCCTTCCCGACTCTTTCACCGTTGCTGCGGTGATTGAGAAGTTGCCACCATGTTGGAAGGACTTCAAGAGCTATCTCAAGCACAAGTGAAAGGAGATGACTCTTGAAGACTTTGTGGTTAAGCTTCGAATTGAAGCTGATAACTGTAAGGCAGATTCGAGACCAAGAGTTCCGATTGAGGCCAAGGCTAACTTGATAGAACGTGGTGGACCATCAAATAGCAACAAAAGAAAGCGTCCGGGTCAAGTTGACAATGGGAAGAAGCCAATAACAAAGTTCAAAGACAACTGCTTCAATTGTGACAAGCCGGGGCACATGTCCAAACATTGCACGACTCTAAAGAAGAAGCGTACCAATTATGGTGCACACTTGGCGGAACACAACAACAAAGGAAAAGGAAAGGCCCGTCAAGATGATTGGGATGATGATGATTTGGCTGCCATTGTGTTTGAAGCCAACCACGTGGACAACCCGAAAGAGTGGTTCGTCAACACCGGGGCTACTTGTCATGTTTGCTCGGACAAGGGCTCGTTTGCTACCTACAAAGATGTTGAAGGTAGAAAGTTGCACATGGGGAACCAAGCCTCGTCTGAAGTGGCTGGTGTGGGCAATGTGGTTTTGAAGCTGACTTCATACCAAGAGCTAACTTTGAAGGATGTGCTGTATGTTCCGGACATCCGCAAGAATTTGGTTTCGGGTCCATTGTTAGTCAACCACGGTTTTAGACTAGTGTTTGAGTCTGAAAAGTTTATTTTAAGCAAGTATGGAAGGTTCCTTGGTCGGGGCTATCTCTCCAATGGACTCTTCAAATGAATGTAATGGCCATGCGCCGTGTTGCCAAAGAAAGTGCTAATAAAGTGAATTCTTCTGCTTACTTGCTTGTTGAGTGCTCGGATTTATGGCATTGCAGATTAAGACATGTTAATATAAATGCTATAAAACGTTTAGTAAATTTAGATTTGCTAAAAGTAAACCAATTTAATACACAAAATAAATGTGAAGTTTGTGTCGAGGTGAAATTGGTAAAGTTACCATTTCATTCAGTTGAACGGAGCACTAAACCTCTAGATTTAATTCACACAGACGTGTGTGACTTAAAATTTGTGCAAACTAGAGCCGGTAAAAAAGTATTTTATTACTTTTATTGACGATTGCACAAAGTACTGTTATCTTTATCTTTTAGAAGTAAAGATGAGGCGATTGAAGCTTTTAAAAACTTCAAGAATGAAGCCGAAAATCAACGAAGTGGTCGAATTAAAGCAATTCGAAGTGATAGAGGTGGAGAATATGTTGCCCCCTTTGAAGAGTTATGTGCAGAGGCGGGTATAATTTATCAAACTACGGCTCCCTATTCACCACAGTCTAATGGTGTTGCTAAACGCAAAAACTGAACTCTTAAGGAGATGATGAATGCTTTGTTGATAAGTTCGGGATTACCACAGAACTTGTGGGGGGAAGCTGTGTTGACAGCCAACTATATCCTGAACAAAATTCCACTTAAGGGTAAGGATGTGACGCCTTACGAGTTATGGAAAGGACGCACGCCGTCTTATAAATACCTCAAAGTGTGGGGGTGTTTGGCTAAGGGTGAAGTGCCACTTCCTAAACAAGTTAGAATCGGCCCTAAAACGGTTGATTGTATCTTTATTGGGTATGCACTTAACAATAGTGCATATCATTTTCTTATTCATAAATCAGAGATTCCCGAGTTGACTGAAGGAACGATGATGGAGTCGAGGAATGCTATTGTAACGCCCCAGTCCTACTAGGACCAAAACGTCACCAAAAACATACGTGCATGTTTACGTGATAAATAATTTTTAAAAGATAAGATTTAAATTTATAAATAATTTGTAAATGGGTAGTACCTCAACTTAAAAATGTTCAAACCACGCACTCGGGCGTTCTCAAAGTCAACTTTCAACAAGGATTTTAAAATCTCTAACACACACATAACCAAATTATGACCTGGCAATATACATAGCCAATCAGGTCACACATTTAAAAGTTCAACGGTTAACCCTTCTATACATTCAAAAACTGACCACTGAGGTCAATAACTTTCAAATTTAAAAGTTTTGCAGAGTATTAGCATAATCATTTAATATTTAAATACACCATCAAACCCACTCCAGCCCCTCGTCATCAACCAGCTCGATCTCCAGGACCTGAAAATATTTGAAAATATTTGGGTTGAGTGCCAGAAAACACTCAGTGGGCATTGATATTCGTCCAAGTCATTCTTTCATGCTTTAAAATTGTTGTGCTGCATAAATCATGGAAAATAACCATGAACATACTTTATAACAAAGTTTACTCTTCTTCATTGGATGAGAGACCCAATGTGATCACATGATACTTTACGGTTACTTATCTAGACATTTAGTCACAAAGTAAACCGTCTCTGCTTGTAAGTCGGAATTTCTCTATGCATGAAGTCTCATAACATCCAATCATTGCGTAAACAATGCTATTAAAACATTTAACATGCTTTTCATGGACGAATTTAAAAATATAGTTGTGAGTTATAGAAAAACTCACCTGGATGATCTCAATGTGCATTGCAATTTATATGTGAAATGCTACTATGCTTTCAGCTCGTCTCGACCTATAAAATTGGAATTCTAACTTAGAATCCTAATATAGGCCAATAAAATAATAACTTAGGTCATAAATAGCTTAAATAATAATTTCTTATGCCATGAGATCATTTGGAATTGAAATAGAGTCAAATGGGCGAATAATGCGCATTTGAAGGATTGAATCAAATTAGTGATCCTGATTGAGAATTTATCGGACTTTCCAGACCAAAATGAAAATATATGAATGGTGAACTGAATTCAATGACTAAGAAGTTTGGTTTAGCATTTAGGAATGAATTATAATATTTAGAATTTATTTTGGGAAATTATAACATTTAGAGATTATAGGACCAAATAATATTTTCTAAAAATCCTAATTTAACTCCCAAGTAATACATTCGAACTGGTAAAAAAAAATATATGAATTTGGGAGTTGGGTTCCTTTAATATATTACGGCCAAATCTAAAAAAAAAACTAACAAATCAAATAATATTGGGTTAACAATTTGGAAACAATGGAGAAGTTTATAAAAACGAAATAATTATAAAATTTGAACAATTAAATTGACCGGAAATTAAATCGAAAGAAGACTTTAGTGCCAAGAAATTCACCTTTTTTTTTCCCTCTTCTTATTCCAATTTTTCTTCCTTCAATTGTACTGCTCTCGTCTTTGCTTATTTTTCTTTTTTCTAGTTTTTTTTTATTTTGATTGTATTAAGCTAAAAGTTTCAATTATGTACATATACATACTTAGCACATGATATACGTGTACTATTTTTAATATATACACTTATCCTTATTAAGCAACCTCCACTTGGTAGAGTATGGTTGGATGAGATTATTAATTTATCCAAATGTACTACAACACTAATCCATTTCAATTGCTTCCAAATGTCTAAGTTTGATTGGTTTTTTATTATTATTATTATTATTATTATTATTATTATTATTATTATTATTATTATTATTATTATTATTATTATTATTATTATTATTATTATTATTATTATTTTTCTTACTTACTTAAGCAACCTTTCAAATTTACACACACATTTCTACATTTAAAGCCCACGTATGTTTAATTGGAAGTTGTATAACAATTATCCCAAATGAAAGAAAGACAAATCATTTTTCCAATTATTTACTTAAATGACTAGGCGCTCTTAATGAAATATCATATATGTATTTTGCTTATAAAATGGTTGGAAATGGGTGGGCCGAAAGTGAGTAACTAATTGGGCTTGAATTTCTAAAATTGGGCTTGATGGAATAAATTGAGTTCAAAATATCACATTGAATAAATTTCATTGGAAAGTTAAATGAAGTCCGAATTGGTTGATCAAGGTACCAAAATGATCCCATTAATGTCTATTTCTATAATATGGATTCTCATATTAATTAAAAAAAACTTAACTAAGGTCGAGACTTTTCTTGGTCTTATAATGCATCTAAGACCATAATTTAACTAACCCAAATAATTTGGATTCTAATTTCAAAAAATTTCTAGTTATAAAATAAATTTAAATACTTTAATCTTCTGGGGTGTTACAGCTATATTCTTCGAGAATGTCTATCCTTGTAAAGATAAGGATGTTGGTTCTGTATACTAGAAGACCTATCTTTTGTATACTTTATTAATAATGGATTTATGATGATATAGAATGAATACAATTGCAGTCACTGTTTACATTTAAATTGTTATACTTACATGCATGTTCACTATACTTGCATTGTAGATGATATGGTGTGGATAAACACACGGTTAGATCATATTATCGGTTCCTTGTAATATATTAAAAGGCTCACGGTTTAGATGACACTGAACCTGCTATCGGTACGCCGTAGAATAATCTGATAGTTAGTTTGTCTTGACTAACTGATTATTCTAATACACGGTCAAGTGTATTGAGGATGATCTACTTAGGATTCTATTCTCTATTCTAACCTTAAATGAGAGAATAAGAATCCACAGAGTTCGGGTTCTTAACCCCTATATGTTGGCGGACATATACGTGTAGTGTTTGCAGCTTTGATTTATCAAAGGGTGAGATTCTTTCATAGAATCAATAATCTCGATATCTTGGGTTGTGACATTTACACTTATGATGGGTGGTGCAATATGTAGGGCACCGTGTACTGGTGCGCCAGGTTGATGGTGTCCCCTTGAGGAAATGCAACTTCATGCTGAAATCCTGCAGGTGGAATTTATTCCGTGCATGAGTAAAGCTTGTGTGGTACTACTCAAGGATAAGATATTAATTAATTATAGTTGTCAGAAGCTTACATAATTAATTAATGGGCATTATATCTTAAACACGGGGAATGGCTGGACTAAAGGAGAAAGCATATTCAGAAATATGTATTAAATTGGTAAGTCAGTATTATTTCTTTAGTGGAATAAAAATAATACTTAATTTATTTAATAATATCCTAAGTTTATTGGATATTAGAAATTAAATAAATTAGCAGGCCAATTTAATATTCTTCTAGATCTCTGTTGTAGCTTAATATGACTTTAATGGACTGGAGATAGAAAAAGGGATAGAGGCCTAAGGCCAGTAGGGTTGGGACACTGAAATTTCACCCACCCCCTTATAAATAAGGAGGTGGGGGATGAAATTTTGAGAAAATATAGATCAGCTCCTCTTGTGTTCTCTTTATCTCCACAGATTCCATACCGATCTAGTAGATTTCAGGCCACCCTGAAACTAGATTCAGTCCGGGAATACAACAGAAGATCAAGGAGTGGAATAGCATTAGTGGGCGCCGATTTCATAATACACAACAACAAGATTAGATCTTTAATCTTGTTCTCAACCCGTCGTTTAATTTATAAGTCGTTTTTCGATTTCTATATTTCCAATTTAGTAGAATCAAAAGCCGGATTTGCATGTTAATTAAACTCGGTTAATTAAAACATATGAGACGCATGAATTTATGATCTACATGACATTAGGATTAATGAACATCAAATTAGATCCTACAGTGGTTCAATTCGAAAAAACCCCAACAACTGGTATCAGAGCGGGTTTTGGCACTGTTCTAGATTTAATCCTAGGATTAATTTGAACAATATGTTTAAATTTGATGAAATATTTAAGTTGCTTAAATTTTCAGATTTATGTGTTCATATTTTCGAATTGGTTGTGTTCAAAACTTGGATGAATTTTTGATGGTGTTTCGAAAATTCTAGTTTTGGATGGATTGTAATTGTCGGTCATATCTTAATTAGATTTGGAATAGATTTTTGATTTATCAAAATTTTCAGATTTAATTAGATGTGTGTTTCTAAAATTGGAGCATCAAATTTTTGAAAATTTGATGTTTAATTTCCCTAATTTGTTCTATGTATTTTTCGATCACATTGAATTAATTTGGAGAGGTTTTTGATTTGAAATCAAATTTCTAGATTTATTTAATGTGGTGGTTCGAAAATTATGTGTATAAAAAATTAGATTTGGTATTTTTGATGTTTATCTTAAAATGACCTAATTCTAATCTAGATAGATTTGAAAATAGAATATTAGATTTGGATAAAATTTGAAGTGGATCAAATTTCCAAATTTAATCTTCTTGTGATTTTCGAAATCTACAAAGATTTGAATTGGATAAGGTAATTTTTGATATATATTGTAACACCCCAAAACCAATTATAGAGGCCCAGTGAATTTTTCTAGAGCCCAAATATTTAAGTTGAGTATATTTTATTAAAAGGCCCAAACGATGGGCTTTCTAGCCCAATTATGATTTTAATTATTTACGGCCCAATTATTACCCGATCGAGATGAACGAATACATTAGACGATAGTGTTCGCCGATACGAATCTATAGAACTTGATTTTACTGATATATGAATTAAATTGACCAAGATATGATTTAATTTCTAAATTAAGTCCTAATTTAGGGTTTATTGAGGAGTGGTATAAATACCCCCTTATTTCATTTTAGGACATTTGTTGGGGAACAAATTAGGAGCAGCCCCCACTCTCTTTCCCTCACCCCCTCTCGCCTCCCTTTCCCCCTCCCCACACCGCCGCCACCGCCGCCACCGGCCACCGCCGCCGCCGCCGCTCCTCCACGCCGGAAAATTTTCCGGCGATATTTTTCACATGCAACACCATTTTTAGATTCCCCTCTTTTCCTTCTTTCCATTTCTTCAATTATTTTTGAAAGATTTTGAGGTTTAGGCATCCTATTTTTGGATCTAAGAGTGGGTTAAACCCTAACCTTTCAATACCTCATTTCTTTCTTTATTTTTCAATTTTATTTTCGATATTAATATTTATATTGTGATTTCTGGGCTGTTTTGGTTGCCCATTTTAAAGGATATTTTTATCTAGTGTTCTTATTATTTTTAATATTCTTGAACACATTAAAAGTGGAATGGGTGAAAGATGAGAAGAGAAACTATGAATGTTCATTGTTAATGTTGGTGTAATTGTTAGTTATTGAAATTAATAGAATTTTCAATTTATGTATATGTTTGTGCGTGTGGCAGTGTGTGTGTTGTGGGTGTGGTTGTGTGTGTGCGTGCGTGAGTTTTAATTTTTTTTATTTTCTTTTATTTATTTATTTTATATTTTATGCTATTATAATGTAGATAGGTATAACTAAAAAGGTTAGAAATACTTATCACAAATTGATCTTAATACAATGGTTAAATCTCTATCAATTAAATTACATGAGCTATGGATTAACCTTTGTTAGTAGCATTTTATTTTATTTTTATTTAGGCATATATTTTTGACACATATTAATTATAAATTTTGGTATATATTTCAAAGATTCAATTCTAGCCTAATGGATAATCATTTAATCTTATATGCAAAGGTCTAATGTTCAAATATACTTGAAGTAGTTTATTATTTTAATTAATTCATGTATTTTCTAAGTTATTAAATTTAAAACTTGTTGTAATTTTTGAAAATCATATCTTGTTTAATGGTTGGAGTCTTGATTTAATAATGAGAGATCTAATGTTCAAATCTTATGTAATGCATTTTAAGACTCATTGTATTTTTTTTTAAAATCATTTATTAACATTTTATGCAAGATAATTCTGAACTATATATACGTAATTATAGATGATTAATTTCGAAATCGGGGCTTAGTCTAATGGTTAAGTGATCTGTTTGTGTTTAGGAGGGCCAGAGTTCTAAACCATTTGATGCAGTTTTAATTCTCATTTTGTGTATTTAATTCACAGCATTTATGAGTGTATTTAATCAAAACAGTTTAATTAATGTTGTATAAATCTTTCTAGCCTAGTGGTTAAGTACTTATTATTTCACTAATATTTTTGATCAAGTGTTCAAGCCCTCTTGACTACAAAATTATGTTATATTTATCCTTATTTTTATTTAGTTTATTTTGCTTAATTTAGATTAAATTCGAAATTAAGTATATGGTATATTAAATTGATATTTCCACATTCTCCTATGATTTAAGATGATAATTTAAATCATATATTAAATATTATATTTTTTTCCTTTATGTATTTAAGGCATTTATTTGCATGATCGAGGACTCCGATATATTCTAAGTTAGAATCCCGTTCGACACTTAAGCAACGTTAGGTTACGCTCTTACTTTAGGGACTCGATCCCTAGAACCTTATTTATGTTATAGTATATGTTAGAGCATTATTATGCTATTAAAACATAGTTCTTATGTATAGGTCCCAATCCGAGACCCGTTTAGGACGACGATTAAGACTAATCCTATATTTAAGCGTAAGGCTCTAATCCGAAAGCAGGCTTAGGACGAGAAGTCCTGAATAAAGATTCAGCTAATTTAGCTATAAGGTGGGTTTACTTACTAAAATGCTTTCGAAAATATATTTAAACTTTCGTCCGCTATGAAAAATTATTTATGCTTATGTTGCTCAATGTGGATTGACACGACTCATATGAGGAATTCCGAATATGGCACTCCGGTGCAATTACTTATGAATATATTCATGTTATGAATATGTTATAGTTTATATGTGATCACATTAGGGTCGGTCTCCACTATGTTTATTGAGCGTATGATTTATGACATGTCAAATATGGATTTATGGATATTCTTATTGTAAATTATTGGACGAATGTATGAGTATTCCCACAGAGTGTTTTCTGGCACTCAGCCCCACTATTTAAAAATATTTTCAGGTAATTGATGACGGCAGGTGGCGGACGTGGACTAATGTGGACATTTTGTATGGTTGACCATATTCTAGTTTTTGAAATATTGACCCTTTTTAGTTTTGGTCAATAAATATGATTAATTATGCTTCCGTTGTATGTTTATGGATTATTTAAATATTTTATAGACGCGTGTGATCATCGTGGCCTTGCTGGCATAATTTAAATGGAATATTGAATTTTTGACTAGTCAAGGTTGAACATGTTTTAATTGGTGGTTCTAAAGGCGTGATTTTAAAATGATAGGTTGGTTGAAAAGTCTTATCTTATGTGATTGGTTGTTGAATAGTACACGCCTTTGGGCGTGGAATTTATTAATATTTTAAACGAAGTGCTGTCCGAATTTTTATAATTCGAGAAAATGATTTATGTTAGTTTGTGAAAATTTTATTGTGATTTTATTTCATCGTGTGTGTTCCCGTTAGCGCACTGGGCCTCCGGGTTCGGGGTGCTACATATGGTATCAGAGCGGGTCTACGAATCTGTAGGCCTGCGGATTGATTTTGAAATGTTTTGAAATATTGTTTAAAAAAAACAATTTTTTTTTATTATTATTATCTCTTTTCTATGGTCCCATGTCCATGTCACGTCTTGCCCAATCAGGTACAAATTTTATGAGAATAAATCTTTATTGAGCAAAGTATATTTTAGGCAAACGTATATAATGTTTGAGAAATTATGATAAAGAAAATACTTGATTACAATGTATTTCAAACCTAAGTTATTGGAAATCTATTGGTTTGCCTTATTATGAAAATGTTTTATCCAAATACTTATGATATGATCCTACCATAGGATGAACCTAGATGGACTTAGGCATAATTAAATTGCCTGTAAGTTTTCACTTGCTTAGTGAACTATGTTGGACCATTTATGCGACACACGATATATTTTGAGGACTATAGCTCTGATTATTGGATAATATTTACTATCTTTATGCGATTGAGATAATTCGATGAGCTAAAGAACGACTCCGATGAAGACGCTCCTACATGATGAAAAGTTCAACTTGAGCTACAGACGACCTTACTCTATTCTATCGATAGTTAATTACGTGGTATGAGTACTTTGATTAGATCTAAGTACATTGTAAATTAGATGAACTATGCAACTCCTAGTGATAAGTATTGACATAGTATGCGACACTTGATGTAAGGATAATTATGATGACGCCGCGTACGATATATGAACAACTACATATAAATTGCGATGCAATTTCTTATGATTTATGAAATTCCTCATTTATGAGTTACCGATTGAGAACTATGCGTAGCCTCACTATGTTTTATGGACTAATTATATTTTTCGAGGACGTGCGCGTAATGCATTTACCCACCAAGTATCTCGAATCGAATTTAGAATCGACTAAGATAGGAAATTTCATGGTAGTTAATTCTTATGAAATATGAAATAGTTATTCTCTCCGGGCATAAATAAAAAGTTCGAGTTCAACTCTACATGATGCTGAACAGAATCGATCTTGACGAAATCAATGCTGGATGATCTACGTTAGGTGTTAAGAACTACGTTATATAACTATAAGCTCAAAGCAATATGTCAGTAGATTGAAACTCAGCCAACGTAATATGAATCGAACTGTAACGAGACCTTATAAGCTAGGTCAACAAATGATTTCAACAATACGACCGTTAATCTTCCACAATCATGGTGAACCTGAAAGAAGAAGGAGAAGAAGAAGAAGAAGAAGAAGAAGAAGAAGAAGAAGAAGAAGAAGAAGTGCCATTGAAAAATATGCAGTATGATATGAGTTGGGATAGATTTAATTTTCGATGATAGTTATTTTAAGGCAGATGTGTACGTGATAGAATTAAATAAATGATTTAATGTTACCCTGAAAATGGATCGACTTGAGGATAATTGTTAAACAGTATGAGGCCATGAGGAAAAAGTAATGCTCCAATTATCGAAGGGAGAAGAGTTCACTTTTATGAATTGAAATAAGTGCTATGGTACTCAATATATTATCTATGAAGGCAATGAAGGCGATTAGGAAGAAAGAATGTCAGGTTTTGATAGCAAGTTTGACAAGCGACATGACGAATAGAAGAGTTAATCATCGAAGTAGTTTTGCAATGAAACAATAAGGCTGAAGCAATCAATATGATGGAGATTATTGAAAGTTCACACCGACAAATGAATTTTTTTTTGCGAGCTCACAAACAACTTTATTCATCAAAAGAAAGAGAATATAGCAATGGCTAATACGATTGAAAATAGGAAAAATATTGAAGGTTCTGTATCCGCAAGATATAAATAAGAAAAACATATAATTCATTCATAAGGAATAATGATGAGTTGGAATGAAAGAATTTACAAATAAGTTCATATTCGAGAAAACTACTAGTGAACGATATAAGTTACCTTGTGATAGATCTTAACTTTCATAGCAAGAAAACCTTACATATGTTGCAAAATAAGGATTTCAATGTTATTTGTGGAACAACCTAGATAGAGTTACCCATCCAATGATTTAAGTGATATGGTAAAAATATGAGGTTTCTAAATCTAAGAAAATAAGAGTTGCACTTCATGAAGTAAAAGACAAGTACATCAATGCGAGTACGAACAACCAAGAAGACTTTGGAGATGACTTTGAAGACATAATGCTAAGTATTCTTAGTGAGCTTAGGGAGAAGGGAAACCATTCATGTATGATAAATAATGTACCGTCGTAAACAAATTTAATGATGTAATTTTGAAGACTTCTCTAGAATGCCCCAAATTGAAGAGTGGGTTACGCTATAGATCTGGTTTCGGAAATCACATTCATGTTAAAGTTACCATTATGAGTGACGTCAAAGTGATCACAAGAATGGAAGAACGACTATACGAATCTCTAGACCAAATATTTATAAGTTCAAGTATATTACTGAAACTGCATCGATATTGTATGTTATGAAAACTGCTAGATTGCTCCAAATGTTATTGAAGACCAAGAGCTGAGCATCTTAACTAGGAAAGACGAATGACAACTATCTAGGATTGACAATCTACTTGAGTAATTGAAAGGTACACGTATTTTCTACGGGATTACCTACAGATCTAGATGCCAATAGTTATATTCATGAAAATGATACACGCAGGACCATTTTCAGATTCGTTATGATCACTATGAGTTAATAGTTATGTATTCTAATTTAAGCATTGCTCCCGTAGTATTCATGGACCGATATTTTAACACATGCAGGACAACAAACAATTTAAGAAATATCTAAGGACAATGTTGGCGACTTTATGAAAGAGAAGACTATATGATAAGTTGTTAAGTGAAATATTTACCTTGATAAATATAGATTTCAGGGTCATATAGTGATAACTTAATAAATTAAGATGGACCTATCTATGGTAGAAATAGATAAGATGATATGGAATAATTGACCAACATGAATGAGATGATTATTATTTTAAGTTTATATGTTTTATACTAGGGCTCATTGAAGGATTCTCCAAAATTTTAGTAACCATGATTTTGTTGTTAAGGACCAGTAGAGGTTTCACTAGATAAAAGGGTGTGAAGAGATGATTTAAGAGCTCAAGAAGAGATTAGTCACCACCTCAATGTGAACTATGTTGGAAGGATATAAATGAATTGTCATCTACAGTAACGTTTCAAAAATATAATTATGATACGTGTTTGTACTGGTGAAAGTGTTAAGTGGTTGCATCTACATCCCGACAATTGAGATCACATGAGACTATATGAAATATCATTTAGAGTTTGATGCCGTAGTTTAGATGCTTGACCTCTACAACAATATACGCAAGATCTACATTGATCGAATAGTTTAAATATATTTATTCGAAGAAGGAGTTCTACATGATGCATGGGAACTATTGAAGTTAGTGAGGACTACGATCACATTATCATACGCCACATAGCAAAGATGGGTATTGTAGCAAACCCTTACAGTTGAAAGACCCAAGAAATGTCTAATTGTATAATAACCCAATAAGGATAATTGCTCAAGGATATTACGAGATTGAAGATCGAAGTGGTGGTAGCACCGAGCAAATGAAAGAAAGAATGATGAGGAATATGAAAGCTAGTTTACGAAGTTGAACCATAAAGGCTCAACCATAAGATTCTTAGAAAGCTACATAAATTCTAAAGTTGAAATACGAAAACATTTTGATGAACTGTATTATTGGATTACCCAAGATGATCTGTAGAGATCACGCAGTACGGATAATTATGGATGAACTGAATGAGTCAGCATGCATTTACGAGGCACATATTGAAGAAATTGTAAGATTATTATAGATTCATATTAGTGATACCAGTATACCTGCTATGGGTCCCATGTAAGTTCAAGAAGAAAGTTACGAGAGGTTATGGATATGGAATCGATTTTAGTATGATTTTCCACTCTCACACGATTAATCAGAAATGATAACACGTACGCGTGAGTGTATGTCAAAAAAAAAATTACATTATGGATCAAGGTGAAGACTAGAAGGAATGTTCACTAATGATAGAATTAGCTTTTAGAAATAGCTACCAAGGAGCGATTGAAATCATATCATATAAGGCATGTACCGTTTCAATTGTAGATATTCCCTTTGCAAGGATTAAGAAAGTGAAAGAAACATCATATGGTCGAATTAGAACCAACGGCAATAGTAGTCTTCGATTGAGTATGAGAAGAATCAAAGATGTCG
Source organism: Perilla frutescens (assembly GCA_026008535.1). NCBI lineage: Eukaryota > Viridiplantae > Streptophyta > Magnoliopsida > Lamiales > Lamiaceae > Perilla > Perilla frutescens. The sequence continues at coordinate 42,481,973 of BRKX01000012.1, forward strand.
AGATAGAAACAAACCTATGTTTGCAAGTGTTGTACGAGCATACGATTCGAAGTTGAAGAAAAAGTTCACAAGTTAACTCATACAAAAGACCATTTGAACAAAAGATGTTATGGCCATGATCAATTGGTCATCATGAAATCCTCGAATTGCATAGAGAAAACCTAAGTCTTACCCTCACCGTTAAAATTAGTAACAATCACGTATTCACGTTTCAATACTCCAAGAATAGGAGTTTGACCCAACCCATACCATCCATAGAGACGGAGTAAAGGCAGATCCAGATCACTCGTCAAAAAGCATCAAAGGCAATCATTGATAGCAAGATTTCAAAATCTCAAAATGGAGAAGCAATGATGGTAAGAGGCTCGTGGAGACGACATGAAAATATTGATATTATATAAAAAGGCGAATATGAGATCATGAGACGATATGCAAACTTATCGATAGCAAATGCGTCAATTTCGGGACGAAATTCTTTTTAAGGGGGGTAGATTTGTAACACCCCAAAACCAATTATAGAGGCCCAATGAATTTTTCTAGAGCCCAAATATTTAAGTTGAGTCTATTTTATTAAAAGGCCCAAATGATGGGCTTTCTAGCCCAATTATGGTTTTAATTATTTACGGCCCAATTATTACCCGATCGAGATGAACGAATACATTAGACGATAGTGTTCGTCAATACGAATCTATAGAACTTGATTTTACTGATATATGAATTAAATTGACCAAGATATGATTTAATTTCTAAATTAAGTCCTAATTTAGGGTTTATTGAGGAGTGGTATAAATACCCCCTTATTTCATTTTAGGTCATTTGTTGGGGAACAAATTAGGAGCAGCCCCCACTCTCTTTCCCTCACCCCCTCTTGCCTCTCTTTCCCCCTCCCCACACCGCCGCCGCCGCCGCCGCTCCTCCACGCCGGAAAATTTTCCGGCGATATTTTTCACATGCAACACCATTTTTAGATTCCCCTCTTTTCCCTCTTTCCATTTCTTCAATTATTTTTGAAAGATTTTGAGGTTTAGGCATCCTATTTTCAGATCTAAGAGTGGGTTAAACCCTAACCTTTCAATACCTCATTTCTTTCTTTATTTTTCAATTTTATTTTCGATATTAATATTTATATTGTGATTTATGGGCTGTTTTGGTTGCCCATTTTAAAGGATATTTTTATCTAGTGTTCTTATTATTTTTAATGTTCTTGAACACATTAAAAGTGGAATGGGTGAAAGATGAGAAGAGAAACTATGAATGTTCATTGTTAATGTTGGTGTAATTGTTAGTTATTGAAATTAATAGAATTTTTAATTTATGTATATGTTTGTGCGTGTGGCAGTGTGTGTGTTGTGGGTGTGGTTGTGTGTGTGCGTGCGTGAGTTTTAATTTTTTTTATTTTCTTTTATTTATTTATTTTATATTTTATGCTATTATAATGTAGATAGGTATAACTAAAAAGGTTAGAAATACTTATCACAAATTGATCTTAATACAATGGTTAAATCTCTATCAATTAAATTACATGAGCTATGGATTAATATTTGTTAGTAGCATTTTATTTTATTTTTATTTAGGCATATATTTTTGACACATATTAATTATAAATTTTGGTATATATTTTAAAGATTCAATTCTAGCCTAATGGATAATCATTTAATCTTATATGCAAAGGTCTAATGTTCAAATATACTTGAAGTAGTTTATTATTTTAATTAATTCATGTATTTTCTAAGTTATTAAATTTAAAACTTGTTGTAATTTTTGAAAATCATATCTTGTTTAATGGTTGGAGTCTTGATTTAATAATGAGAGATCTAATGTTCAAATCTTATGTAATGCATTTTAAGACTCATTGTATTTTTTTTAAAATCATTTATTAACATTTTATGCAAGATAATTCTGAACTATATATAAATAAAATTTGAATATAATTTTTGAAAATGATCCTTTGCCTACTTTTATTTTACTTTAATTAATGCATGCATTACTGTCTTTATTTAATTAAAACCATCATTTAATTTTTGAAAATAGCATATGGTTTAGTGGTCAGTGTTCAGATCAATACTTAAGAGGTCAAGGGTTTGAATCCTATTGATGTAATTTTATACCTTTTTAATCTTTTTATCATAAAAGCTTTCTGGATTATATATATACTTAATTATAGATGATTAATTTCGAAATCGGGGCTTAGTCTAATGGTTAAGTGATCTGTTTGTGTTTAGGAGGGCCAGGGTTCAAAACCATTTGATGCAGTTTTAATTCTCATTTTGTGTATTTAATTCACAGCATTTATGAGTGTATTTAATCAAAACAGTTTAATTAATGTTGTATAAATCTTTCTAGCCTAGTGGTTAAGTACTTATTATTTCACTAACATTTTTGATCAAATGTTCAAGCCCTCTTGACTACAAAATTATGTTATATTTATCCTTATTTTTATTTAGTTTATTTTGCTTAATTTAGATTAAATTCGAAATTAAGTATATGGTATATTAAATTGATATTTCCACATTCTCCTATGATTTAAGATGATAATTTAAATCATATATTAAATATTATATTTTTTTCCTTTATGTATTTAAGGCATTTATTTGCATGATCGAGGACTCCCATATATTCTAAGTTAGAATCCCGTTCGACACTTAAGCAACGTTAGGTTACGCTCTTACTTTAGGGACTCGATCCCTAGAACCTTATTTATGTTATAGTATATGTTAGAGCATTATTATGCTATTAAAACATAGTTCTTATGTATAGGTCCCAATCCGAGACCCGTTTAGGACGACGATTAAGACTAATCCTATATTTAAGCGTAAGGCTCTAATCCGACAGCAGGCTTAGGACGAGAAGTCATGAATAAAGCTTCAGCTAATTTAACTATAAGGTGGGTTTACTTACTAAAATGCTTTCGAAAATATATTTAAACTTTCGTCCGCTATGAAAAATTATTTATGCTTATGTTGCTCAATGTGGATTGACACGACTCATATGAGGAATTCCGAATATGCACTCCGGTGCAATTACTTATGAATATGTTCATGTTATGAATATGTTATAGTTTATATGTGATCACATTAGGGTCGGTCTCCACTATGTTTATTGAGCGTATGATTTATGACATGTCAAATATGAATTTATGGATATTCTTATTGCAAATTATTGGACGAATGTATAAGTATTCCCACAGAGTGTTTTCTGGCACTCAGCCCCACTATTTAAAAATATTTTCAGGTAATTGATGACGGCAGGTGGCGGACGTGGACTAATGTGGACATTTTGTATGGTTGACCATATTCTAGTTTTTGAAATATTGACCCTTTTTAGTTTTGGTCAATAAATATGATTAATTATGCTTCCGTTGTATGTTTATGGATTATTTAAATATTTTATAGACACGTGTGATCATCGTGGCCTTGCTGGCATAATTTAAATGGAATATTGAATTTTTGACTAGTCAAGGTTGAACATGTTTTAATTGGTGGTTCGAAAGGCGTGATTTTAAAATGATAGGTTGGTTGAAAAGTCTTATCTTATGTGATTGGTTGTTGAATAGTACACGCCTTTGGGCGTGGAATTTATTAATATTTTAAACGAAGTGTTGTCCGAATTTTTATAATTCGAGAAAATGATTTATGTTAGTTTGCGAAAATTTTATTGTGATTTTATTTCATCGTGTGTGTTCCCGTTAGCGCACTGGGCCTCCGGGTTCGGGGTGCTACATATATCAATAGTTATCTAATTCTAATCCTAAAATATTTGAAAATAAATTTTAAATTTGGAAGAATTTGAAGTGGATCAAATTTCCAGATTTATTATCTTGAAATTTTCGAAATTCTTGTAGATAAGAATTGGAAAAGTAATTTTTGATGTATATCATAAATTAATTAATTCTAATCTAGATAGGATTGAAGATAAGACTTAAATTTGGATGGAATTTGAAGTGGATCAAATTTCCAGATTTTATCTTTGTAATTTTCGATCCTATCCTATCCAAATATTTGGGATAGATTTTTGATTTATATCAAGATTTTCAAATATTAATTAATTAGGGTGTTATCCGAAAATTGAGAAATAAAATTTGGTGGATAATTATAACAAATTTTCAGATTTATTCTTAAGGGATTTTCAAGATTTATCAAGATTAAATTTGGTGGATAATTATTTTAATTTTCAAATTAAATCTTGCAGCTATTTTCGAAATTAATTAATTTAATTAATTATAATTTTCGGAAATCATGTCATGTGTGGATATCATATGTTATTTTATGTTAATCATGTAATTGTGATTGTTGGATTTGTAGACTTACTTGTTTGCAGGGTTACCGACTATCATGGCTCCTTAATTATGTGATGTATGTTTTAATTTATGTTGGATGTATGATGGGCCGTATGCTGGTTTGGCTACGTGATTTTAATTCATGAGAAAATCCATGGATTAGGTCTAGATTTTATTTTATGTTTTTTTAATGTAATAGAAATAAAACTGTTCACCAAGTTATTGAGTTGTAATTTTATTCTAGATATATTAGTTTTTTCCTCTAAGGAATAGAAATTCTATATTGAATAAAGTTTGAAGATCAACTCGAAGAAGGAGAGTAGTATAGCTCAAGAAAGGAAGTGTTACTAATTCACGTTCCAAAATCCTAATTGGAGCTAGGATTTTCGGCGAGGCGCAGTGATGGGGGCGGCGGCCATGCCCGAGTTTCCGGAGCTGACTTTTCAGTTTTATCTCATTCAGGTACATGAGATATAAGCCATGATAGTTGGTTTTTATTATTATTATTATTGCTTATTATGTTGTTTGAAGCATGCAATGATGTTTTATCTTTTTATGTGATGTTTACATGTTTTACAATGGGATAAAATGAAACCTCAATCTTAAATAACTAAGTGGGAGAGATTCATATCAAAGTATCTAGAAATCTCAAACGGTCTCCATTAATCTGGTTTAATTGAGATGTGATAGACATGCGAGTTGACAATAGGTCTTCCTCCATAACGGATGTGTCATATCACTGTTATCTCTAGAAATTAAACTTCTTTATCAAGATAGCTGTAGAATACTACTAGAACAAACTGACTCCTCCAACTGGAGCAGAGAGTTTGAAATAGTGGACTTGGTGTTAAGATGATGGTGTTCACACTTAGGTGTAATTTATTAATAAACGTCCACACTAACGTGGCTTATTAATTAGAATGTTACATGACCATGATTATTTTCGACTATTAATTTACTTGTCATAAGGAAATTTGACTGGAGGTGAATTAAAGGTGGTTTTACCTGTTTAAGGATGAATCTTATAAACGTCCACACTAATGTGGCTTATAAGAAAAATTTTAAAAATATCAGTGGATTACATATAATTTTTTGAGGTATACGATTATATGTGAGTATCCTAAAGTTTGTGAATGTACTGCATGTTTATTTTTCAGTTATTCTATATCATCATGGCACTCTCCAACCTGTCCTCTATTCTCAAAGAAAACAAGTTAATCGGTGAAAATTATAATGACTGGATTCGAAACCTTAATCTTGTTCTCACTGCGGAAGGACACAAATTCGTACTTGAAGATGTATGTCCTTAGAAGCCAGATGAGGGTTCTGACGAAGCCCAAAAGGTTGCATATGATAAGTGGGTTAGGTCTAATGAGATAGCACGCTGTTACATTCTGGCATCCATGTCGAATGTGTTGCAACATCAGCATGAACCTATGAAAACCGCTTATGATATCATGTACAACCTTAGGCAGCTCTTCGGTCATCAGAATCACTTGGCACGCCATTTGGCAATGAAGAAGCTAATGGATGCGAGGATGTCTGACTCCACACCTGTTAGGGATCACGTTCTCATGATGATGGGGTATTTATCTGAGATCGAGACCTTGGGTGGAGAGCTGGATGACGATTCTCAAATCGACATTGTTCTTCATAGCTTGTCCTCGAGGTTTGAGCAGTTCAGGCTGAACTTTAACATGATTAAAAGGGATGTCGGCCTGAATGAACTGCTCATGGATCTTCAGGCTGCTGAGTTACTTCAAAAGGGAAATCCGGAGGCACACCTAGCTGAAAATAGGGCGTCTTCTTCCGGTACTAAAAGGAAAAAGAGGAACGCACCCAAGAAAGCTGCAGAGGGGGCACCTAAGGTGAAGAAGTCCAAGACTAAGATTCCTCCCGAGGAATTTAAGTCAAAGACAAAGTGTTTCAAGTGCGGCCATCCAGGTCACTGGAAGGCGGATTGTCCTAAAAAAAAGAAGAAAAGGGGTACGTCTCAATCTCTTGTCATTAAAACATGTTTAGCTACTCTTGTTCTACTCAGTCATGGGTAGTAGATACTGGAACTACTGATCATGTTTGCATGTCTTTACAGGGATTCTTGGTAAAAAGACAGCTGAGTGATGGAGAGATTTCAGTCTACATAGGCAATGCTACGAAAGTGGCGTCAATTGCAGTAGGAGATGTAACCTTATCTTTAAGTAGTGATAGGATTTTAGTTTTAAAGGATTGTCTTTATGTGCCTGGTTTTAGGCGAAACTTGATTTCAGTTTCTAAACTTTTTATGGATGGATATTCTGTTTCTTTTGATAACAAGGTTGTTATCTTTAGTGATAAACGTTTTATCTATTCTGGCACATTGGATGGGCATCTTTATTTACTTAATCCTATGCAAAACACTACGTAAATGCATTTACTGAATACATCAGTCATAAACCCTAACAAACGAAAAGAACCTTCGAAAATGAATCAAACCTATATTTGGCATCTTAGGCTCGACCATATTAACCTTAAACGAATATAAAGACTAGTAAACAATGGGCCCTTGTCTTCATTGGTCCTAGAATCATTTCCTTTGTGTGAATCCTGTTTGGAAGGTAAAATGACCAAGCGACCCTTTAAGGATAAAGGGAATAGATCTGAAGAGGTACTAGATTTGATTCACTCTGACTTATGTGGCCCTATGTCAGTTCAGGCTCGAAGAGGGTATGAGTATTTCATTACGCCGCAAGTCAGAATCCTTTGAGACTTTCAAAGAATTCAGAGCGGAAGTGGAAAAATGTACATGTAAAAGTATCAAATCACTAAGGTCTGATCGTGGTGGTGAGTACCTCTCGAATGAATTTAGGGACTACTTAGCAGAGAATGGGATTACATCCCAGTTGACTGCGCCGGGAACGCCACAGCAGAACGGCGTGGCAGAGAGAAGGAACAGAACATTGTTAGAGATGGTTAGATCGATGATGAGCTATTCAGATCTGCCTATTTCATTCTGGGGATATGCCTTGGAAACGGCAGCCTATATTCTTAACGTGGTTCCATCAAAATCAGTCTCATCTACGCCCACAGAACTTTGGACTGGACGAAAGCCCAGTCTTGGACATTTTCGGATTTGGGGTAGTCCAGCACATGTACTGGATAAGGAAGCTGATAAGCTGGCACAACGTACATATGTTAGACTATTTGTTGGATATCCCAAAGGAACGAAAGGTGGTTTATTTTATAGTCCTGAGGATCAGAAGATCATTGTGTGTACCAATGCTCGATTCTTAGAGGAAGACTATGTGATAAATCACAGGCCAAGAAGTGAGATAGTACTCGAGGAACTTCGAGGGGAATATTCAAATCTGACACCAACAGTACAAGAAGAGGAACCACAAATTACTGCACAACATGTCACAGAAGTACATGAACTACCTCGTCGTAGTGGGAGGGTTGTATGCCAACCTGACAGATTCATTGGTTTGGGTGAATCTTCAGATTTCCCTGAAGGACTAAATGAATTGGATCCCAGGACCTACGACGAAGTGATCCAAGACAAAGATGCAGATTCTTGGAAATTTGTAATGGAGTCTGAGATTGGATCTATAGATCACAATCAAGTCTGGGAGCTTGTAGAACCACAAGATGAGGTAAAACCCATTGGGTGTAAGTGGGTTTACAAACGCAAGAGAGGAGCTGATGGGAAGGTTGAAACCTTCAAGGCAAGATTGGTGGCGAAAGGGTACACTCAGAAAGAAGGGATCGATTATGAGGAAACCTTCTCATGGGTAGCCATGCTTAAGTCAATCCGGATTCTCTTGTCTATTTCCGCTCATTTGGATTATGAGATTTGGCAGATGGATGTCAAGACGGCTTTCCTGAATGGAAGTCTTGAGGAAAATATCCACATGAAGTAACCAGAGGGTTTTATTGCTAAAGGCCAAGAGCACTTAGTGTGCAAGCTTAAGAGATCCATTTATGGACTTAAGTATGCATCAAGGTCTTGGAACATCCGGTTTAACGAGGTTATCCAGTCATATGGATTCGTGCAATGTCCGGATGAGAGCTGTGTGTACAAGAAGAGTGACAGAAACGTGGTGGCTTTCCTCATGTTATATGTTGATGATATCTTACTTATTGGAAACAGTAAGAAAGTATTATCTAACATAAAGGTGTGATTGTCCAAGCAGTTCGATATAAAAGATCTAGGAGAAGCCGGACACGTCCTTGGCATCAAGATAATTCGAGATCGCCAGAAAAGGATGTTGTGCTTATCCCAGGTGACATATATTGACACAGTGCTAGCTAGGTTTAACATGCAGGATTCCAAGAAAGGTTTTATACCTTTCAGGCATGGAATTCATCTATCCAAGGATATGTGTCCCCACACACAGGCTGAGATAGATGAAATGAAGGGCGTTCCATATGCTTCAGCTGTGGGAAGCCTTATGTATGCTATGCTATGCACTAGACCTGATATATGCTATGCAGTTGGCATGGTAAGCAGATATCAGTCTAACCCTAGACAAGGTCACTGGACTGCGGTTAAGAAGATACTCAAGTACCTAAAAAGGACTCGAGATTATATGCTAGTATACTGCTCTGATAGTCTAGTGCCTTTGGGTTACACGGACTCAGATTTTCAATCTGATAAAGATCAGAGTAAATCTACCTCAGGCTATGTGTTTACCTTGGGAGGCGGAGCCATTGCTGAAAGAGCATAAAGTAGAAATGCATTGCGGATTCCACCATGGAGGCTGAATATGTATCTGCCTCTGAGGCTGCAAAAGAGGCCGTCTGGCTCAAGAGCTTCTTATTGGACTTGAGCGTGGTTCCTGATTTGCCTAAGAGTATCACGGTATATTGTGATAACTCGGGTGCAGTGGAAAATTCGAAGGAACTCAGAGCCCATAAGGCAAGTAAACACATAGAGAGAAAGTACCATCTTATACGAGAAATCATTAAGAGATGAGATGTGGCAGTGGTCAAGATTGCATCGGAGGACAATTTAGCTGATCCATTCATGAAGAGCCTTCAAGATAAGACCTTTTACAGTCACGTGGAGAAAATGAGAGTGAGATGCAGACCCGGGGTTGCCGTTTGAGTTTTTAGTTAGAGTTGGAGAGTTAGCTAGTTTGTTTTATATTTTAAAGACATGCTTCAAGTATAAGTGGGAGATTGTTGGTTTTGTATACTAGAAGGCCTGTCTTTCGTATACTTTATTGATAATGGTTTTATGATTATATAGAATGAATACAATTGCAGTCACTATTTGCATTTAAATTGTTATATTTACATGCATGTTCACTATACTTGCATTGTAGATGATATGGTGTGGATAAACACGCGGTTAGATCATATCATCGGTTCCTTGTAATGTATTTAAAGGCTCACGGTTTAGATGACACTGAACCTGCTATCGGTACGCCGTAGAATAATCTGATAGTTAGTTTGTCTTGACTAACTGATTATTCTAATACACAGTCAAGTGTATTGAGGAGGATCTACTTAGGATTCTATTCTCTATTCTGACCTTAAATGAGAGAATAAGAATCCACAGAGTTCGGGTTCTTAACCCCTATATGTTGACGGACATATACGTGTAGTGTTTGCAGCTTTGATTTATAAAAGGGTGAGATTCTTTCATAGGATCAATAATCTCGATATCTTGGGTTGTGACATTTACACTTATGATGGGTCGTGCAATATGTAGGGGCACCGTGTCCTGGTGCGCCAGGTTGATGGTGTCCCTTTGAGAAAATGCAAGTTCATGCTGAAACCCTGCAGGTGGAATTTATTTCGTGCATGAGTAAAGCTTGTGTGGTACTACTCAATGATAAAATATTAATTAATTATAGCTGTCAGAAGCTTACATAATTAATTAATGGGTATTATATCTTAAACACGGGGAATGGCTGGATTAAAGGAGAAAACATATTCAGAAATATGTATTAAATTGGTAAGTCAGTATTATTTCTTTAGTGGAATAAAAATAATACTTAATTTATTTAATAATATCCTAAGTTTACTGGATATTAGAAATTAAATAAATTAGCATGCCAATTTAATATTCTTCTAGATCCCTGTTGTAGCCCAATATGACTTTAATGGACTGAAGATAGAAAAAGGGATAGAGGCCCAAACCCAGTAGGGTTGGGACACTGAAATTTCACCCACCCCCTTATAAATAAGGAGGTGGGGGATGAAATTTTGAGAAAATATAGATCAGCTCCTCTTGTGTTCTCTTTATCTCCACAGATTCCATACCGATCTAGTAGATTTCAGCCCATCCTGAAACTAGATTCAGTCCGGGAATAGAACAGAAGATCAAGGAGTGGAATAGAATTAGTGGGCGCCGATTTCATCATACACAACAACAAGATTAGATCTTTAATCTTGTCCTCAACCCGTTATTTAATTTGTAAGTCGTTTTTCGATTTCTATGTTTCCGCTTTAGTAGAATCGAAAATCGGATTTGCATGTTAATTAAACTCGGTTAATTAAAACATATGAGACGCATGAATTTATGATCTACATGACATTAGAATTAATGTACATCCAATTAGATCCTGCAGTGGTTCAATTCGAAAAAACCCCAACAAAGGATAGGACAGAAGGTAGTTCCGAGAAATGAACTTCTGAAGCTGCTACTAGTTCTGATCCTGTGGATAAAGAATCGAGACGTAGCAAGCGAGCTAGGACGGTAAAGACTTTTGGTCCGGATTTCATCACCTATATGTTGGATGATGAGCTAAAGTCTTTGAAAGAAGCTCTATCTAGTCCAGATGCTGCGTTCTGGAAAAAAGCTATCAATAGTGAAATCGATTCCATCATGCAAAATCACACTTAGGAGTTGACAGATCTCCCAAGTGGGTGTAAGCCGTTAGGATACAATTGGATCCTAAAATGAAAATATAAGGCAAATGGTTCTGTTAATAAGTATAAAGCTCTTTTGGTTGCCAAAGGTTTTAGACAAAAAGAGGGGTATGATTTCTTCGATACCTACTCACCAGTAACAAGGATTACATCTATTCGGGTGCTTTTAGCGATTGCTGCTATCTCGCGGTCCAAATTTACACTTATAATTTCCGGTTTATGCTCACTAGACACTACTTAGGACCACACCCGCAATTGGACGGGGTCAACTGTAGAAGCAATGAGCTTAACCCGAGTCGATCTCTCAAGAAAGACTTTATGTTAAAGAACTATCTATAGGCTACACATGCTTTTAACAAAACAACTAAAATAAAATCTAAACATTCTAACAAGGGTTTTGATGATGATTATACTACAAATTCGAAATAGACAATAAGGCAAGAAGATTAAATGCAAAACACGGATTAAAAATGAGATTAGCGGAAACAAGTTTGATTAAGGTATTAGGGTGTAGATTTTCTCAATGGTTTTATCACTATGCTTAAGTCAAGCTGATAATGCTATGTTCACAAATATGATAGACCCTTCCAATTAGTTTAACTTCAATTCCTGTCACCATCTATCCGTTAAACCTCTCTTAGTTGTACCATGCATGCAAGATTAACATATTAGGCTTAGGAACCCCATGCACCTAATGTTGAAGGAACCAATTTCCGGATTAGATTCACAATCAAGACTCCTCTAAATCCTATCAATGTTCAAGTAGTGATCAAGTACCTAAACATGAAAAGGCACAATTCCAACAACAACAATCAATCAAGAACAAGCATAGATCAAAACCACATCGATCATCCACCCCCTAATAGAGAGATTAGCCACTAAACATGCTTAAAACAACACAAATACCATAGAAGGAAGTCATTTCATAAATCAAATGCAAATAACTCAAACTTCTACAATATTACGTATCTTTCAAGTGTTTTGGGACAAATCCCCACAAACATCCAAGAAATATAAAGAAAATACAAGAGGAACCTCCTCCGAGCTTAGCTTCCACGGATGCTCATCGTCGGGCCTTTCTCGTCTTCCCTTCTCCTAGCTTGGCTTGGTTCCCTTCTTCTCCCCCTTCTCCTCTTCTCTTTTGTGGTGGTGTTGATGGTGAAAATGGTGAGGAATGGTGATGTTGAGATTTAGTGTGTGTAGTGTGTGTGAAAAAAGAGAGAGTGGGGTGGAGAGAATGGCATGAATGGCGTCAATCCCCCATTGTTGATGAATCCCCCAACTCTAATATTCGATATATGAGAGAGAGAGAGATCCGTCAAAGAAAAAGGGAAGAGAGAGAGAGAGAGAGCCCGAAAAGGTGATGGGAGTTGATGGTAAATTTTTGGAGATTTTTGGGAGCAAAAGGCTACTCTAGAAGTTTAGGGAATGACAATCCTAAAAATCTCGCAATTAAAAATAGCTCACAAAGTGAAAACGTGTGGAATTGCACGAACATGGGGGAGAACTGGACCCGAGAAGGAAAGGAAACAGCCCGCGTCGATGGGCTGCATGGCGCCACGGGGGCGCGTGGTACGCGGCTGGGGTGAGCGAGGCGGGGGCTAGCCCCGCGGGGGCGTTGGGCGCGGCGGGGCCTTCCTGCTGGCGCGGCGGGGGTACGAGGCTCTCGGCCTTTTGGCGCCCCGCTCGCACTCCTTAGCCCACCCGTGCGGGTGCCTTTTCCTCCATTCTTTTTAACCTCTCTTTCTTCTTTTGAGAACAACCAGCTCACTTATTCGGATTTGCACTTGCCACCTAATTGCCGTAAAATACCTGCTTTTATAGTTAAAAGCTCAAGTTTTGCAACACTTGGCACAATTCACCATTAGAGCAATAAACACAAATAAACACATAAAATCAACATATAACAATATAAAATTAAACAAAATAAATACTAAACACAATAAAATCAATAAATTAAAATGACACAATTAGACACTAAACAACTCCCCCACACTTAGCTCTTTGCTTGTCCTCAAGCAAACAAGAAAATTAAAAATATGAAGCGAGAGGGAAATATTCACAAGGTGATCATGTAATTGTTAATTTGCATGGTTCCCACAAAAGCATACATGAATCAAGAATGTGAACACAATATCTTATCGAGTGAATCGCTTGTCTTCTCAAGTTTTGGAAATACACGCTAGCCCAGATTCAATTAATTTACATCCCAAAAATCACATCCACATTTATTAAGGGGGTTGCAAACACAGGATAAGGATCATTAGATCAATTCATCGAGCATACCTAAGCTTCCTAATGTGGTTTCCCATACTAATCATGCAACACGAGAAAGGATTGACACACATATGAGAGGAGTAGAATCCGGAATGCAATCCCATTTATTTAAACACATTCATGGGGGGGGTATGGATCAAAAATCACAAGGTTCAACCATAGAGAGGACATTCCTAGTGTCCTTGCGTGGTTTCCCAGACTCATAGTCGAATAAATCAACTAGAGGAGTAGAGATCCTTATTTTCCCTTTTTCTCTCCCTTTTTTTTTAACAAGGATAAATGATTAAAGGGAGTAGTTTTCAAGAACAAGGCCGAGCATGTTTCCTATTCTTTCAAGAGCAAGACTCTTCGACGTTAATCATAAAATTGTGATCTCATTCAAAATAATTCATGCTTATGAGTGACACCACGAAACACTTCATTCATTCAAGATCAACTCGGAAGTAATTCCTTGAAGATTCATATCAAAAGTTTTCAAATTTGACCATCGGGCAAGTTAAAATACTAAGTGGGAGAATGACACAATACTTAGATAACTAAAACAAATAAACATGCATATCAAAACCAACACAATTAACATAACGTTAATACTTAGATAACTAAAACAAATAAACATGCATATCAAAACCAACACAATTAACATAACGTCATTGATACTAACATATTAAAGCAAAAACAACAAAATTCGCTATATAATATAACATGAGCTCCCCCACACTTAAAACATGCATTGTCCTCAATGAATGAAAACTTAATGCAAGCAAAAGAGATAAGGGAGTAGAGAACGTCACAAATTTGTAAAAAATCGGCAACGTGCGTGAGCTCCTACAAGACATTAGGCAACACAAACGGAAAATACGAACAATATATATTACAAAAACAACACACACGAACACGAAACATATTAAACATGAAATACATAAAGGAATCGTTACTGCTCTGGTGGTGGATAAGGTGGTGGATTCCTTGGCGTGAAAGAGGAGGCAAGAGTCCATGCATCCCAGCTTGTTTGGAGGGCTTAGATTTTCTCATCGTAATGGTCGACTCGAGCGTAGAGGCCTCAAACATCGTCATGGACGGCAGTGATATCATCGTGGATGGACTGAAAAGAGGCATCAATCCTCTCTTGCTGCTGCATCATGCGGGCATTATGCTCTTGCCTATAGGTGGACAAAGAATCCTGCAATTGAGTGCCAAAAGAGCTCATGGAATCGGTAATGGACTGCTAGAATTGACCCATTGTTGTGTCCATGTAGCCTTGGAATGAGCCCCAGTCCGTGGTAGGCATGTGGTATCCTTGATGCCCTGCATGTCCTCCTTGGTGCCTGTCGGCGTCATGCTCGTCGTCGTCACCCTCTTCATTGGGCTCCTGTAGAGCTGACGAGGAACCTCCCGTAACCTCCATGGTATTGCGCTGGATTTGCTTCAAGGTGCCGACACAAGTCCTCTTTGCATGAGGGCGCACCTCTTGCTCATTGTAAATCACTTCGGCCCGCTTGAGCTCCCCTTTGTTGATTGTATGGGCGTCAAGGCACCTGTACCCAGGAGGAGCTGGGGCATCTTCATCAAGTGCGCCAATTTTGGCACAAAACGCGGAGATGAAGGCACAGAAAGAAGGGTGCTGGGTCTTCCTCATGACTGCGTCTTTGATAATGCTCAGAATGAAGGTGGAGGGACACACTTTTCTGCCTTTCTTGGCACACCAAAGTAGGAAGACCTCAGTGGAATTCATCTTGTTGGCTTGCTCTTTGCCCGAAATGTTGTATGCCAAGAACTTGTGAACCACGGATAAGGCGGGATCCTTAATGAATTTTCTTGGAATGCCCTTTGTATTCCAATTCTGGAATCCCGAAATTTCATACCATGCATCCACAGCATTGAAATCTGATGGCAGGTGCTTGATCCCCGTAGTTGGGAAATCAAAATAATCTCGCAATTCAGCTAAAGTGAGGTTATAGTGCTCATCAAACATCCGGAAGGTACAGCTCTTTCTCTCATCCTCATCATATTGAAATGACACCAAAAATTCAAGAACGACATTATCATAAGCATAAAATTGCATCCGGGCAAAGGTTTGCATATTTAACACCTTAAGATACTCCATTATTTGTTTTTCCAAATTCAACTCCCGCATCAACTTCCAATCAATGTAGTGAGGACAAGATATCTCATGGCTACGGAGAGTGAGGTAATGATTACCTTCATTGGGAGTTGTGATCAGGAATGGAGCTCCATATTGTTGTCGGAGGTCCGAGACCATTGGCGGGGAGCTTGTGTTTTCCGGTTCTTTGCCCTTGTCCGTGCCTGTGGATTTGCTAGCATTATTGCTCTTATCCTTGCCCTTGCCTCCAAAAATTTTGGGAAGCTTCATTTTTGGACCCATGGTGAGGAGGTTGGGACCTTGCAGGGAGATGAAGTGCAGCAACAATTAGGGAGTAGAGCACAAGAAAATAGCCCAACGGGGCGGTGTAGCGCGGCGGGGCTGGATGGAGCAGCGGGGGTGTGAGAGCTTGGTGAGTTTTTGGTGGAATTTCGGGGGAAGAAGGAAAGAGATGATGTGAATTTTAGCAGAACTTGGGAGTGAAATTGGGGGGAAATAAAAGAGGCGTAAATGAAGGTGGAGAGAGAACGAGGTAGGTGAATTATTGGTGAGGAGGTTGAGTGCAAGTGTCCAGATGGGAGTACAAATGTTGAAAGAAGTCCACAAGTGTTAAAGTAGGTGGGCCCCGCGGGGGTGTATGTGTCGGATGGAGAGAGTGAGAGAATGGAGAGCATAAGGGAGGGGTGCCCCGTGGGGGCGTGGTGGAGTAGCCCCGCGGGGGCACTTGGCGCTGCGGGGCATTCGGCGGGCGCGCGGCGGGGCTGTTCGGGTAGGAGCCCCACGGGGGCATATGGCGCGGCAGGGGCCAGCCCCACGGGGGTGGAGGGCGCCGCGGGGGCCAGCCTGCTGGCGCGGCGGGGGCGATGCGCGCGGCGGGGGTGCGGGTGTCTCGGCCGTTTGGCTCTCCGCCCGCGCTGCGTCTTTTTTTTCTTTTTTCAAAATTGCACTTCCTTGCTCTGTTTTTCTTCTCTTTTCGACCCCTGCAAAGTTAGTTTCCTCAATTAAAAATTTTCCACTCCACAAAATACTATAAACCAACTGAATTTAAGGTAAGAGAAAATAAAATTAAACAATAAAACTCATGGGTTGCCTCCCATGCAACGCTCATTTTAATGTCTCGAGCTAGACGAAGTTTGTGGACGGTTCACTCGGAATTGACAAGTCTCAATTCCTCCACATCGGCTTCATGCGAAAATCCTTCAAAGTATGGCTTGACTCGATGGCCGTTCACTTGGAATGTAACATTCGTTACCGGATTCTTCAATGTGACCACTCCGTAGGGAAACACTTCTTAAATGAAAAACGGTCCGCTCCAACGCGATTTGAGTTTTCCGGGAAAAAGCCGCAATCTAGTGTTGAAAAGAAGAACCTTCATGCCCGGCATGAGCTCCTTTTTGACAATTCACCTATCGTGTAGCCTCTTCACTTTATCTTTGTAAATCTTAGCATTGTCATAGGCTTCGTTTCTCAATTCGTCGAGCTCGGACAATTGCAAGGCTCGTTCCTTTCCCGCACTTCCAAGATCACAATTCACAGCCCTAATCACCCAATAGGCTCGGTGCTCGATCTCAACGGGGAGATGGCATGCTTTTCCATAGACAAGGTGGTATGGGCTCATTCCTGGAATGGTTTTGTAGGTCGTCCGGTACGCCCAAAGAGCATCCGGTAGCCTTTTTGACCAATCCTTTCTCGTTACATTCACGGTCTTCTTCAACATGTTTTGAATTTGTTTATTGCTCGTCTCAACTGGACCGGAAGTTTGAGGATGATATGAAGTCGCCACCTTGTGAGTCACTCCATTTTTCTTCATTAATCTTGCAAAGAGCTTGTTGGTGAAATGAGTTCCTCCGTCACTTATGATCGCCCTAGGGAATCCAAACCTACTCAAAATATGTTCCTGCACGAACTTGATAACCACATTAGCGTCACAAGACCTAATGGGGATTGCTTCAACCCACTTTGACACATAATCAACCGCTAATAGGATATACTCAAAACCAAATGAGCTAGGAAATGGTCCCATAAAATCAATACCCCAAACATCAAAAATTTCAACAACAAGATTGATATTTAAAGGCATTTCATTTCTCCTCCCAATATTACCAAGTCTTTGGCATTTACCACATGAAATGGAGTAAGCATGAGCATCTTTAAAAATTGAAGGCCAATACAAACCGGATTGTAGAATTTTTCTAGCCGTCTTTTGCCCTCCAAAATGACTACCACAATGAGATGAGTGGCAAAAGGCTAGAACATCGGTTTGCTCCTCTTCCGGAACACATCTTCGAATTATCTCGTCTTTTCCCAAATGGAAAAGGTATGGATCGTCCCAGAAGTAATACCTACACATTGCCAAAAATCTTTTCTTTTCTTGAAAGGAAAGGTTAGGTCTCAATTTATCACAAGCAAGATAATTGACAATATCGGCATACCAAGGAGAGGAATTAATCACAAGAGTATGCTCATAGGGAAATGTATCACAGTCGACTCCTTTTTCATGCAACAAATTAAAATTCTCATTAACGGGGAGGTGAGATAAATGATCCGCTACCACATTTTCACACCCCTTCCTATCCTTAATCTCAACATCAAATTCTTGCACAAGCAAAATTCACCTAATGAGTCTAGGTTTAGCTTGTGGTTTGGTCAACAAATGCCTTAAAGCCGCATGATCACTATGCACGATTACTTTAGAACCTAAGATGTAGGATCTAAATTTATCCAAAGAAAACACAACGGCAAACAATTCTTTTTCGGTTGTGGTGTAATTTACTTGAGCACTATTCAAGGTAAGGTTAGCATAGTAAATTACACGAAGAATTTTATCAATTCGTTGACCCAAAACAGTGCCAACGGCGGAATTTGATGCATCACACATTATCTCAAATGGTAAAGACCAATCAGGGGGAACAACTACGGGTGCGGTGATCAATTTCTCCTTAAGGGTATTAAATGCATGCAAGCATTTTTTATCAAACTCAAAAGGAACATCTTGAGCAAGTAAATGGCATAGAGGTTGGCTAATTTTAGAGAAGTCTTTAATAAACCTACGGTAAAAAAATCGGCATGGCCTAGAAAACTTCTAATCCCTTTCACATTCACGGGTGGAGGCAATTTTTCAATCACATCTACCTTAGCCTTGTCTACACTCATTCCTTCTTTAGACACAACATGACCGAGCACTATGCCACTAGTAACCATGAAATGACTCTTTTCCCAACTAAGAGTTAGGCTACTTTCTATGCATCTTTTAAAAACAAGTTCTAACTTTGCCAAATAATCGGAAAATGAAGATCCAAAGACGGAAAAGTCATCCATGAATACCTCAATGAAATCTCCAATCATTTCGGAGAAGATAGAAAACATACACCTTTGAAATGTGCCCGATGCATTGCATAGTCCGAACGGCATCCTTCTACAAGTGAATGTGCCAAAGGGGCATGTGAAGGCGGTCTTGGCTTGGTCCTCCGGCGTTATGGCCACCTGAAAATAACCCGATAAACCGTCAAGAAAGCAATAAAAACTATGACCGGCTAGTTTATCAAGTATTTGATCAATGAAGGGAAGGGGAAAATGGTCTTTTCTTGTAACGGCATTGAGCTTCCGGTAGTCAATGCACATTTAGCCACATGTTCTCCCTTGTCGTTCTCAATGACTGTTATCCCTCCTTTCTTCGGCACCACGTGGACCGGGCTCACCCATTTGCTCTCGGCTATGGGATAAATGATCCCTTCCGCTAGGAGCTTAAGAATCTCCTTCTTAACGACTTCCATTAGCACGGGGTTGAGCCTCCTTTGCCCTTCACGAACCGGCTTAGCCCTTTCCTCTAGAATGATGCGATGCATACACGTAGAGGGGCTAATGCCTTTGATGTCGGAAAGACTCCATCCAATGGCTTGCTTGTTCCTCTTTAGCACGGTTACTAAGAGGTCCTCTTCATCCTTTTCTAACCCGGAAAAGATGATCACGGGCTTCTTCTCTTCATCGTCGAGATAGACGTATTTGAGATGGGATGGGAGCTCCTTGAGCTCAAGCTCGGGAGTAGGCTTCACTTCCTCTTCGGTTGAGGCCATGATTTGCATTAGACTCATGCCTTCTCCTAGCAAGATCTCCATCTCTTCGGCATTCAACTCGTCTCCCCCACACTTGAGGTAGGCTTCATCCATAGCGAGCTCCTCGGACGAGGTTTCACTTCTCCACGAAGCACCTATTTCCTGCAAGAAAACCTCCTCGGCCAAGACATCAATAGCATCTATGTAAGAACAATTTTCCTCAAATGAGGAGACGAGAATAGCCTTGTTTTCATGAACGGAAAAAGATACAGTTTCTCCTAACACCGACATTTTTAATGTTCCATTTTTAACATCAATCAAGGTGTTTGTTGTAGCCATAAAAGGTCTACCTAGGAGAAATGTATGTTCTTTACCGGTTTCTTTCACATCACCCACATCCAAAACAACAAAATCAACCGGTATTATCAATCCACCAACCTTAACTAGAATGTCCTCTATTATTCCCTTAGGATACCTCACGGACCTATCCGCTAATTGAAGACACATTTTAGTAGGTTTCAATTCTCCTAACTCTAATTGTTTATAAATAGAGTAAGGCATCAAATTAATTTCGGCTCCTAAGTCTAGCATACCGCATGCTTCTTTGCCATTTCCCAAGGTAATTTTAAGAGTAAAACTACCTGGATCATGGAGCTTTGGTGGTAGTCGATGTTGTAGGATTGCACTCGCCACTTCGGATACCTCTATCTTCTCATCCTCTCCAAACTTCCTTTTCTTTGAAGCAAGTTCCTTGAAGAACTTGACATAGGCCGGCACATTTCGGATGACATCAAGGAGTGGAAGATTGACATTCACCTTGGAAAGGAGTTTGTAGAACTCTTGGAATTGGGTGTCTTGCTTCTCATTCCTTAACCGGCTTGGAAATGGAATTGGAGGATTATAAGGATTGGTAGCCTTGTGGAGTGTGGGCTTCTTCGCTTCTCCACTTTCTTTCTCGGACTCCTTTTGTTGTTGTGAAGGAGTCTCATCTTCTTTTTCAACCTCCTTGGTTGGGCTTGACTCGCCAACCTTGTTATCTATTACCTTGCCTCCTCTGAGCACGGTAATGGCTTGAGCTTGCTCCGATTGGCTAGGCAACTTGCCCGGCTTGGCTTGCTTTGCCAACTCTCCAACGGTCCCGGCTATTTGGCCTACTTGAGTCTCAATTCTCTTCACGGAAGCCTCAACGGATTCAAATCTTTATTGAGTGGCTTGGATGAAGGATTGCAATGTGTCTTGCAATGTCGGCCTTGGTGGTTGGTTCGGTGGGGCCGGGTATTGTTGCGGCCTAGGATAAGGTAGAGCTTGGCCACCTCTGGCTTGTTGAGGTGGAGGCGGTTGTTGTGGTTGTAGAGGAGGTTGTTGAGGTTGTTTCCAAGAGAAATTAGGATGGTTTCTCCATCCCGGATTGTATGTTTGAGAGTAGGGGTTATATTGTTGGCGCGGTTGGAAACCTTGGAGAGCATTCACTTGCTCTTGGAGAGCATGGAAATGAGCCTCTTCACTCTTCTCCGGCTCGATCGATCTTTGGCACAAATTAGCTCCATGGCCATACTTTCCACAAATCCCACACGTCTCAACGGTCATCAGTTGTTGGGGTGGTCTCTCGGAAGTTCTAAGCATCTCTACTTGCCTTGTCAACTCGGCAAGTTGCTTTGTCACGTCGTAACTAGGGTTAGCTTCATTGACGGAAGCTCTTTTCCCCCTATCACTCTTTTGTTGAGAAGTTGTGGCCATGGTCTCATAGATGTTTGAGACCTCTTCGGCGGTGCGTCCACCAATGTCCCCTCCCAATGCATTGTCCACCATATATTGGAAATTCTGTGAAAGCCCGTCGTAGAAGAATTGGTTGAGCAACTCAGATGCGAGATGGTGGTGAGGGCATTGTTGTTGGAGACCTCGAAATCGATCCCAAGCTTCATGAAATGATTCACCCGTAGATTGGGTGAAAGTAACAATTTGAGCTCTCAAGTCTTGGGTCTTTTGATTGGAGTAGTATTTGGCCATGAACTTCTCATAGACGGCATTCCAATTAGCCAATGAATTGGCCGGAAGAGACATGAACCACGTCTTGGCTCGATCCTTCAAGGTGTAGGGAAAACACCTCATCTTCAATTGATCTTCATTCAAACCTTGGAGAGAAAAGGTTTGAACAACGGAATAGAACTCCCGGATGAAGTTCAAAGCATCTTCGGCCGGCATCCCGTAGAATGAGGGAAGTTGGCTAAAATAGATGTTCTTCAACTCGTAGTTCCGTGCGGCTTCACCAAGAACTATGCAAAAAGTCGACGCCCCAATCACGGGACGAGCAAAGTCTCTCATGTTCCTAGCCGCATTGGCATTGGCATTATCGGGGTTGTTGAAAGGGTCAGCTTCCATCTCTCTTTCCCATCCGAACACGTCAAATCTCCTTGGTCGATGGATGTCGTCAAACACGGGGACTAGTGTCCGATTGAGGCTTCGCCTCCCTAGCATACAGAAACACAAACGAAACGGAGATCAAACGTACCTTGCGGAAAGAGATATTAAAGCCAAACAAAAGGACATAAACACAAACACGAATTTACACAAACAACACAAACACTTCAATGACAAGTTCACAATTTCAAAACAACACAAAAGCAAATATATCACCAAAAAGACAATTCTCAAAAGCCTTTCCCGGAAACGGCGCCAAAATTTGTCTCACGGTCCAAATTTACACTTATAATTTCCGGTTTATGCTCACTAGACACTACTTAGGACCACACCCGCAATTGGATGGGGTCAATTGTAGAAGCGATGAGCTTAACCCGAGTCGATCTCTCAAGGAAGACTTTATGTGAAAGAACTATCTATAGGCTACACATGCTTTTAACAAAACAACTAAAATAAAATCTAAACATTCTAACAAGGGTTTTGATGATGATTATACTACAAATTTGAAATAGACAATAAGGCAAGGAGATTAAATGCAAAACACGGATTAAAAATGAGATTAGCGGAAACAAGTTTGATTAAGGTATTAGGGTGTAGATTTTCTCAATGGTTTTATCACTATGCTTAAGTCAAGCTGATAATGCTATGCCCACAAATATGATAGACCCTTCCAATTAGTTTAACTTCAATTCCTGTCACCATCTATCCGTTAAACCTCTCTTAGTTGTACCATGCATGCAAGATTAACATATTAGGCTTAGGAACCCCATGCACCTAATGTTGAAGGAACCAATTTCCGGATTAGATTCACAATCAAGACTCCTCTAAATCCTGTCAATGTTCAAGTAGTGATCAAGTACCTAAACATGAAAAGGCACAATTCCAACAACAACAATCAATCAAGAACAAGCATAGATCAAAACCACATCGATCATCCACCCCCTAATAGAGATATTAGCCACTAGACATGCTTAAAACAACACAAATACCATAGAAGGAAGTCATTTCATAAATCAAATGCAAATAACTCAAACTTCTACAATATTAAGTATCTTTCAAGTGTTTTGGGACAAATCCCCACAAACATCCAAGAAATGTAAAGAAAATACAAGAGGAACCTCCTCCGAGCTTAGCTTCCACGGATGCTTGTCGTCGGGCCTTTCTCGTCTTCCCTTCTCCTAGCTTGGCTTGGTTCCCTTCTTCTCACCCTTCTCCTCTTATCTTTTGTGGTGGTGTTGATGGTGAAAATGGTGAGAAATGGTGGTGTGGAGATTTAGTGTGTGTGAAAAAAGAGAGAGTGGGGTGGAGAGAATGGTATGAATGGCGTCAATCCCCCATTGTTGATGAATCCCCCAAATCTAATATTCGATATATGAGAGAGAGAGATCCGTCAAAGAAAAAGGGAAGAGAGAGAGAGAGAGAGCCCGAAAAGGTGATGGGAGTTGATTGTAAATTTTTGGAGATTTTTGGGAGCAAAAGGCTACTCTAGAAGTTTAGGGAATGACAATCCTAAAAATCTTGCAATTAAAAATAGCTCACAAAGTGAAAACGGGTGGAATTGCACGAACATGGGGGAGAATTGGACCCGAGAAGGAAAGGAAACAGCCCGCGTCGATGGGCTGCATTGCGCCGTGGGGGCGCGTGGTGCGCGGCTGGGGCGAGCGCGGCGGGGACTAGCCTCGCAGGGGCGGAGGGCGCCGCGGGGGCCAGCCCCGCGGGGGCATTGGGCGCGGCGGGGCCTTCCTGCTGGCGCTGCGGGGGCGCGAGGCTCTCGGCCTTTTGGCGCCCCACCTGCGCTCCTTAGCCCGCCCGTGCGGGTGCTTTTTCCTCCATTCTTTTTAACCTCTCTTTCTTCTTTTGAGAACAACCAGCTCACTTATTCGGATTTGCACTTGCCACCTAATTGCCGTAAAATACCTACTTTTATAATTAAAAGCTCAAGTTTTGCAACACTTGGCACAATTCACCATTAGAGCAATAAACACAAATAAACACATAAAATCAACATATAACAATATAAAATTAAACAAAATAAATACTAAACACAATAAAATCAATAAATTAAAATGACACAATTAGACACTAAACAGCTGCTTTGCATAATCTTGAAATTCATTAGATGGATGTAAAGACCGCATTTCTGAATGGTGACCTGGAGGATGAAATATATATGGAACAACCTGAAGGGTTTGTTACACGAGGACAAGAACGAAAGGTGTGTAAACTTGTTAGATCGTTGTACGGTCTGATACAAGCACCTATTCAGTGGCACCTGAAGTTTGATAACGTGATGTTATCAAATGGTTTCAAAATCAATGAGTGTGATAAATGTGTGTATATAAAGAGCAGTTCTAATGGCTATGTCATAGTCTGTCTTTATGTAGATGACATGTTAATCATGGGCAGTAGCCACCAAGTGATTGTTGAAACAAAATTTCGACATGAAAGATATGGGCTTAGCTGATGTGATTCTAGGAATCAAGATAGTACAGATAAGTGGTGGAATTATCTTAACACAATCTCATTACGTGGAGAAAGTGCTTAAGAAATTCAATGCCTTTGATAGTCCACCGGCTAAGACCCCATTGGAACTCAATATACACTTGAGCAAAAACTGGGGAGAACTGGTAGCTCAAGAAGAGTATGCAAAGGTCATTGGGAGTTTGATGTACATAACTAACTGCACTAGACCTGATCTTGCATATTCTATGAACAAGTTGAGTCGGTACACGAGCAATCCAAGCAAAGAGTATTGGAAAGCTCTAGTACGAGTTCTAAGATACTTGAAGTATACTTTGAACTTCGGGCTGCATTATACAAGGTTTCCTCCTGTACTTGAAGAGTACAGTGATGCGAATTGGATATCAGACACAAAAGACTCATTCTTGACTAGTGGATTTATTTTCACTATCGGTGGTGGAGCAGTGTCATGGAAATCCACGAAACAGACTTGTATAGCCCGTTCTACCATGGAATCTGAGTTTATCGCTTTGGATAAAGCATGTGAAGAAGCAGAATGGCTTCGCAACTTTCTAGAAGATATTTCATGTTGTAAAAAACCAGTGTCGTCAGTGATGATTCACTATGATAGTCAAGCGGCTATCGGGAGGGCACACAATACTATGTACAATGGTAAGTCTCGATTTATACGCTGGAGACATAATACTGTGAGGCATATGATCTCAAGTAGGATTGTCTCAATTGACTATGTGAAGTCAATAGACAATCTAGCGGATCCGCTAACTAAAGAGTTAAACCGAGATCAAATGGCTAAGTTGCTAGAGGGAATGGGTTTAAAATCCACACTCTAAGAATGCTTGTAGTGGTAACCCAACCATGATGACTGGAGATCCCAAGAACTTGGTTCAATGGGAAAACTAAGCTACAAATGTTCGGTTTGGTAGCACTTGGAAACTTATAAGTGAACCTTTCCCTATGAGCAAACCAAGTGCATACTTGTCAATGTGGTGAGGATAAGTCCGATGATTTTTAATGATTCCTAAACTTAATGAGGTTGAGTATGGCAGGATACTCAGAAGAGGAGATCACCTATATAAGTGAGAAGTGGGGGCCACTTCTAAGAGATACTTATGAATTCAAAGAGGTTGTCCATGGCCTCAAAAGGACACACACGTGAGAACATATAATGTTTGAGACATAGTTGTTTTCAATACTATTGTCTCGGTATACACTAAGGATGTATAGTTCAAGGCATCATGTCCACTAAACAGCCGGTATAGTTGATAGTGTTGGAATATGGAAGGTTCAAAGTCATAAGCTACCTATCCTGTTGCAGTTGTGTTTCTAGAGAACTGGGCTGCTTGTTTGCATACATGTATGCACTATTTCCACTCATGTGGGGGATTGTTGGAAATTGGATTTATTAAATTGAGTTTTGACTCATTTTATCCGATTTTTCATGACAGGGATATTTAATTTTGGAGGAATTAAATACCGTACGATTGTTCTATGTTATGAGTAGATAATCGTAGTATTTTTATTTGCTCAAATTCGATTTTCGGTGAGTGAGAAATAAATGGTTGAAGTTTGTCACACGATTGAGCATTTATGGTATGTGGGATACTATGTTTAAGACACATTAAATAATCCCACATTGATTTCTTAATCAAGTTAAGAAGTGTATTTAAGTGTATTAACACTTAAGCTCGACTGCTCGAGTACTCGACTGCTCGTGCGCCCGTCCGAGCCCGAGCCCGAGTACTCAAGCACTTGACCATTGCAACCAATATGACCTTTGACGATGGTGCTTCGATGGTTACAATACTCAATGCTCGATGACTCGAGTACTCGAGCAGTCGAGCTCCAACCCCCACTTATTTGCAGGCTAATGCAAACTGCTCGAAAATACGGAATTTGAGTCTTTCGAGCGAGGATCTAATCGAGTCTTGAAGAACAATGGGTGCAAAAATTGAACAATTCACCTACAAAAGTCACTAAACTATAAAAAACTCACCTAAAATTTTAACTTCGATGACAATATGACCTTTGACGATGGTGCTTCGATGGTTACAATACTCAATGCTCGATCACTCGAGTACTCGAGCAGTCGAGCTCCAACCCCTACTTATTTGCAGGCTAATGCAAACTGCTTGAAAATACGGAACTTGAGTCTTTCGAGCGAGGATGTAATCGAGTCTTGAAGAACAATGGGTGCAAAAATTGAACAATTCACCTACAAAAGTCACTAAACTATAAAAAACTCACCTAAAATTTTAACTTCGATGACATATTTAAGATCGAAAATACAATATTTTAAATTCAATAACATACCTCTAACTAATGCTCAGATTTTGAGGCTGTCCAGAAATGAAGACCAAAATAAATCAATGAGGAAGCTAGTTGTTTTTAGGTTTAGAATTTTTTGGTAGAGAATGAGAGGGTGGAGATTTTAGTTGTTTGAAGAAGAGGGTGAACAAAAGTCTTGTTTGAAAAATATAAGCTTTATTTGAAAAATGTTGTAATAAAGGTATTGTAGATATTTCATGGCCGAAATGGTTAAAATAAAGTTTTCCTAAATTTCCATAAGCTTTGTGATTAGGTCATCAAACTAATTTTGTGTGGTTCAATAATTAGTTTCTCGAACTTTGCATTATTATATCGAGTGATTAAACTTTATATAATTATTTCAATTGCATGGGTATCTTAATTAACCTTTTGGTATGCTAGCTATTGCTAATTTGCTATATCCATAATTGGAGTCACATACCATATAATTTATTACTTAGGGACCCTTTTTAACCTGTTAAAAGTTAAAGGGCTCAATTGCAATATAGCTAAGCTAGCTCAAAGTTTAAATACTGAAATGGACCAACTTCAATCAAACTAACATATGAAGGTTCAAAAGGAGCTAATTTCTCATTAGCATGTTAGAATGAACTAGCAAAAATCTTGATCTTAATTCTTCCTGTTCTTATGATTATTATTATTTATTTATTTTATGGAATAAGAGAACTAATCAACTACTCCCATTATAAATGAGACTATAACTGGAACACGTACAAACCGATTGCATCCACCCATTTTCTTCTTTCCACAAAATTATACTTCCCAAAAATAAAAACCTTGAAAGCCAAGTTTCAACTACTCTAGAAATATAATGGACAATTAAAGATGCCATACGAAACTTTGACACAAACTCAATACACATGTTTAGTCTATTTGATTTTTCTATTACAAATTATGTGCTGGATACTTATTTTAGTGCACGTAATAAAGAATTTAACTAATTATGATTAAATAAATAAACTCTGACACAATTAGCAATTTAGAAAAAATAAAGAATTTAACTAATTATGATTAAATAAATAAACTCTGACACAATTAGCAATTTAGACGCCACCTTCCAAATGTCGCAATTAACTACAAATTGCATTTTTTGCAAAATAGGCAATTTGCAATAATATAAAAATCAAACACTATATTTCATATCGATCTTTATTGTATTAATGAAATTCAAATTATATTTATGTTATATATCTATGCAATTTTACAATATTTCATGTTATATATCCGTTTTTCGTTCGTTGGAAAATTTGGAGTGTCTATTTTGCAAAAAAAAAAAAATTGAAATTACAAGATTGTGTTTTAATTGCAAAATTCGTGTCTAAATTATGTGTCAAAGTTTATGTATTTAATTGTAATTAGCCTTAAAGAATCATAAGTACCATTCGATAAAAAAAAAAAAGACAAGAATATATAAATATAAAAGACAAAGGAAAATTCTAAATACAGCTCCCGTTTTACTCTTTATAGCTCCACTATTTTATAAAATATAATTATTAATATGATAAGACTTTTTTTTGGATCCCTTAAACCCTTAAAATTTAAAACCCTATCGCCTCTTACACGAGTAGAGATCCTCTAGTCCCACTTGTGTGTGCCAACCGTGTGTCACCATTAAAATTATATATTGTTAATAATGTTTTTTATAAAAATAAAATTTGTTTTATCATAACTAATCATAATTAATATTTATTGTAAAAAAAATTAAAATTTTAAAAAATTATATAACCTAAGTTTGGAATAATCAACCCCAAAAATCAATTATATTAACTAAAAAATGAAAATTAAATATTAAAAAATAATTATAAACCCTAATTGGGTGGAATAAACCCTAAATAATAATGTAAAATTATTCTAAATCAAAAGAAATTAAAATTGAAGAAAAAAAATAAAAGAAAAAGTAATAATTTTGAGGTGTGGCACGCAGTTGACACACACAAGTTGGGACTAGAGGATCTAAGTGCTCTTACACACCATGGCCCGCACCTACCCTTCCATAAAAAACACAGGAGCAACGCCAATCTGCACCAATTATGCATCGAAAAAGAAATTTGGCGTGAAAACTGGTTTCAAGTAATTAATTCGATCGAAATCAGAATGATTTTGGTATCATCTAATTAATCATGCACATTCAAGTAATTATTTAATGATTGAATTTGATTTTCAGTTTTTTTTTTTTCCTTTCCATCATATATATAGATCCAAACTCCGAAACACAAAATCAAATGAATGTTGATTTATGATATTTGTAAACATGAAAACCACACTGCTCAAATTTATTAGAATTCAATCGACACTCAACTATACATGGTCTTAATTTAAATAAATTTTTATTTTTTTTTCTTTTTTGAATTGTCATTTCTAGATCTATAACCATAAATAAAATAAATATTTGGAAAATGAGCTGTTAGTATCTTTTCTTGGAAGTGTAATCAGGTAGTTTATTGAATTATCGTGGAGCAGTGAAAGATTTTTCTGGATGGAAGGGGTGGGGGCTATACGGGAGGTTATGATAGGGTTTTAAATACTGAGTATTAAAGAATTAAAAAATCTTATCATTTTAATATTTATATTTTTTAAATAGTGAAGGCTATATAAAGAGAAAATCGGATCCGTGTTTAGAATTTTCCAGACATAAAACGTTGTTTTTAATCCCCATGCTTACATTTTTTTTTTCGGATCGAATCCCTACTTCATTTGGTTAAAATGAAACCATCGTGCTATCGATTCGTAGATTAATAATTTTTATCTTTTACTTTATGTATTAATTAATAATTTTCATAATTCAAAATTTAAATTTTTAAATAATGTATTTTTTCAAATTCCAATCGTTAATGATCTGGGGATCCTAGTCCTAGTACACGATACATTTATCAAAATCAAATTTGGATAAAGTTAAAATATACCATTTGTCGGTCTCACGTGTCAAGCTCAATTAAAACCGAGCTCACTTGTTATTTCAAAATAAAAATAAAAACTCGACGAAATCGATGAGAGATGAAAGCCTCACTCACACTCCGTGATCACCCAAAAAATCCCATTTTCAAAGCCAAAATCCCTATATCCATTTTCGGCTTTCCATTCCGCTCCGGCATCCAAGCCGGAGATTTCCACGAGCTCTGCCTCACTTTTAGCACAGCCTTTTGCTCCGGTCCACTGCTCAATTTCTGCTACCGCCCCAACGATTCGCGCCGCCCGTTCGGGTTTACCGTGAGAACCGGCGTCGGCTCTCCGATATCTATGACCGCTGAATTCAGTTGCGCCGGCCGACCTAGGTTTCTTCTCCACTTCAAGCCGCGATCCGGAGATTTCTCTGTTCGGAGATCCGTCGAGAGCACTCCGGCGATGAATCAGAATCACGAGATCCAGAACGGCGGCGTCGCGGAGGAGAAGTTGAATTGGAGTTGGAATCAGTTCCTTTCTGGTGCGTACGGCGTGTTGAGTGATGGGGAGGTGCGCGCGAGGACGTCGCTGCCGGTGAATCGGGCTGTGCTGAAGCTAGGATGGAGCATGAAGCTTCCTCCGACAGTAGCCGCGGAGGAAGGAGACGGCGGCGGCGGAGGAGGAGGCTGGAGAGATGCGAAGCTGTTGAAGGAGTTGCCAATGCCATATTTAGTGCTCCGGAAAATAGCAATCGAGCGCGAGGCGGGAGAGGGGAAAAGGCGGGAACCTCGTGGGAAAGATGATGACGTGGCAGAGAGGCGTTTGGACGTGATACGGGAGGAACTTGATTTGGTGAAGAGCGATAATATTAAAAAGGAAGACTTGGCACATGGCATAATGGAGGAAACCAACAACAATAATTAATTTTCTGGAATAGTTGATTATTGAACTATTATTATTTGTTTATTTTTATTTTTTATATTTAATATTTTAGCAACTCTTCTTATGTAAATGTATTAATAAGAGCTGCCTAGCTCGTTTTTCTACCTTTTCTTAAAAAGTAAATTATATATGGAAAGTAATTAAACTCAGAGAATTTTCTTTCAAATTCCGAAATCTCGATTTCTTCTATCAGAGCTGCCAGTTATAAACCCTGAAATATACAAGAAAACAACACTCTTTAAAGGTCCCAAAGAAGAAAGGCAAAAATAAATTAAATGAGGCAAAAAATGTGCAATAAATATAAATTTAAAGTGAATGTTAACCGGTTGAAATTTCCTATTGCATTTTTCAGTATTTCACTATTAAATTTATGATTTTAATGATATTTATTTTAACATAAAAATTAATTATAACATAAATAATCATAGTCAACATTTATCAATAAAAATGAATTAAATAATTATAAAACATAATTTTGAAAAAATCAAACATAATAATGAATTATTAATTGAAAACTCAAAATTAAATATTAAAAAATAATTATAAATCTTAATTGGATGGGGTGAACCATACGAAACAATCATACAATTATATTAAATCACAAAAAAAAAATGAAGAAAAATACAAGAAAATTCATAATTTGAAAGTGTAACATGTAGTGTAACATAGAGAGTGCAATAAGAAATTTCATGAGAATGTTGTTAGGAAATTTTTGATTTCCTAAATAATCTAAATATGGGTAACATATTTTATGCAATTATATTTGCTATCTTGACATCCCGCAAAATCTGAATCAGAATACCCAATGATCTCCAAATTCTCTGATCTTCGATAAGTGAGCATGTAATCTATTGTTCTCTTCGAATAGCGCATCACGCGTTTGGCTGCTCTACAGGATTGCTCAAATATCTACCCAATACTCCTACTATAAATGCTATGTCAGGGCGAGTACAAACTTGAGCATACATCAGACTTCCTACTGCAGACGCATATGGAATCTTTTGCATTTCTTTCATTTCAAAATCATTATTGGGGCACTGTTTGAGACTGAATTTGTCTCCCTTAGCAACAGGGGTATCCAGTGGCTTACAATCTTTCATGCTGATTCTTCCCAAAACCATATGAATATAACTCTTTTGTGATAATCCTAGAATACCTTGAGAATGATCTCTAAGTATTTGGATCCCTAATACAAAAGAAGCATCACCTAGATCTTTCATCTCAAATTTCTCCGTTAGAAATCTCTTAGTTTCATGCAATAAGCCTATATCGTTACAAGCAAGAAAAATATCATCGACATATAATACCAAGAAGATGTATTTACTTCCACTGAACTTGCAGTATACATAGTCATCAACAAAATTGACCTCAAAGCCATAAGAGGTGATAACTTGATGAAATTTGTGATACAATTGACGAGATGCCTGCTTGAGACCGTAGATGGATTTTTTTAATTTACAAACCATAGACTTTGGATCTCCAGATACAAAGTTTTCTAGTTGCACCATATAAATCATTTCATCAATGTCTCCATTGAGAATTGCAGTCTTAACATCTATCTGATGTAGCTCTAAATCAAAATGAGCCACAAGTGCCATAATAGTTCTAAAAGAGTCTTTTGAAGAAACTGGATAGAAAGTTTCTTTATAGTCAATGCCTTCTCTTTGAGTGAAGCCTTTAGCGACTAGATGAGCCTTATATCTTTCGACATTGCCTTTCGAGTCCCTTTTGGTTTTAAATATCCATTTACAACCAATAGTTTTCGCATTTTTAGGCAATTCGATAAGATCAAACGTCATTGTCACTCATCGACTTCATCTCATCCTTCATGGCATTAATCCACTTTTGAGAATTAGAACTGCGTAAGGCTTGTCCAAAGGTGACTGGGTCATCCTCGGTCAAACCGACGCCATCCTCATGTTCTTGGAGATATACTTCATATTCATTAGAAATAACATTTCTCCTCTCTCTGGTGGATCTCCTTAATGGCACATCTTGAGGTTGTTGAAGAATCTCAATGTTGTCTTGATTTGGAATAATATTTTCGACATGAGTCTCAACATTATTCTCTAATACTGGAGTTGTTTCTTGAACAATAATAGGTATATGAACTAAATCATTGTCAGAAACTTCATGAAAGACAACATTCCTTATGACATTTTCCCTCCCAAACTCAATATCCTCATGAAATTTAGCATTTCCCATATTAAAAAAGGTTCTTGATGTGGGATTGTAAAACTTATACCCCCGAGAGTATTCAGAGTAACCAACAAAATAATAGCTAACCGTTCTTGAGTCTAATTTCCCTTCATGTGGCCTATAAGGCCGCGCTTCAGCAGGACAACCCCAAATGTGCAAGTGCCTAATGCTAGGTTTCTTGCCCATCCAAAGTTCGTAGGGGATTTTGGCAATTGTTTTACTTGGTACTCGATTGAGAATATATACTGCGGTCTTTAAGGCTTCTCCCCAAAGTGACTCAGGCAAGGATGAATGACAAATCATACTCTTTACCATATCCTTAAGAGTCCGATTTCGTCGTTCTACAACACCATTCATGCTAGGTTTTCCTGGCATTGTGTATTGCGGAACAATTCCACATTCTTTGAGGAAAAGTACAAAAGGTCACGGACGTTGTTCTCCTGATCCATCATATCATCCATAGTATTCACCTCCACGATCCGATTTGACAGCCTTAATTTTATTTCTAAGTTGAAGTTCAACTTCAGCTTTGAAAGATTTGAAAATGTCCAAGGATTGAGACTTCTCATGAATTAAATATAGATAACCGAATCTAGAGTAATTGTCTATGAACGTAATAAAAAACTCTGCCCATTCCAAGATGCCGTAGGGAATGGACCACAGATATCAGTGTGAATCAGTTCTAAGACATCCTTAGCTCTTTCAGCTTCTAATTTCCTCATGTCATTTCCCTTTGATGCACTCAATACAAACTTGAAAATCTGCTAGATCTAAGGGATCAAGGATTCCATCAGACACAAGCCTTTGTATTCTTTGTTTAGAAATGTGCCTAAGCGCTTGTGCCACAAAATGCAGAATCCCCATTAATTTTTTTCTTTGTACCTTTTGTAGAAGTCTGCAGTATAATGTTTTGGGAACTCACAACATCAAGCATATAAATATTATCATGCAAAGAGCCATCACCAATAAGATTTGAATTTTGCAAGAGACTAACTTTATTATTTCCAAAAGACCAAGAAAATCCCAGTTTATCCAAAATCGAAATAGAAATTAAATTCCATCTGAAAGACGGTACAACGAATGTCTCAAACAAATCCAAATAAAAACCACTCTTTAAATTTAATCTAAATGTTCCTACAGCTTCTACTGCAACTTTATTGCCATCACCCACAAAGATGAATTTTTCAGCATCACTTGGCGGTCAGCTCCACAGGCAACCCTGCAAAGACACACTTATGTGAGTAGTAGCACCAGAATCTACCCACCAAGTATCTTTAGGTACAAAGGTCAAATTAACCTCAGAGCAAACTAATGTTAGAAGTGTACCCTTCTTTGCACGCCAGACGGCATACTTGAGGCAATCTTTCTTAAAGTGTCCCGCCTTCTTGCAGAAGTGACATTTATTATTATCAGGATCTTTCTTTTACTTCTTCTGCTGGGGAACAGTTACCGCAGTACCCTTAGTTCCCTTTCTTTTCTTGTTGTGAGAGGTAAATGCCAAGTGAGCACTTTCAATCTTATCTCTATGCTGTCTCTCTTATTCTTGCACACAATGAGATATAAGCTCATTAAGGGACCATTTGTCTTTTTGAGTATTATAACTCACTTTGAATTGCCCCAAGTGTGCTGGAAGAGTGATCAAAACTAGGTGCACGAGCAAGTCATCAGATAACTCTAACTTTAGTGCCTTTAGTTTTGATGCGAGATTAGACATCTCCATAATGTACTCCCTAATGTTCCCTTTGCCAGTGTACCGCATGGAGACAAGTTTAGCCAAAAGACTACTTGCCTCTGATTTTTCATTCTTGGCAAAGTACTGCTCAACAGCCTCAAGGAACGTTTTGGCATTCTCACTCTCAGCAAGGGACCCCCGAAACACTTCCAGAATAGAGCGCTTCATGATCATCAAGCACATTCGGTTTGATCGATCTCACTTCTCAAATTTGATCTCTTTCGAGTCATCAGTAGTGGGAGTGGGTCGATCAGATCGAAGATCCAAATCCAAATCCATACAACCAAGAACAATTTCTAAAGTTTCTTTCCGAACCTTAAAATTCACCCCACTTAGTATTGGGATGTTATTAATTTGAGTAGAGACATTTGTAGCTGTAGCAACAGAAACTGAAATAGAGAACAATTACAAACATACTCATATAACATACATGTCATAAAACAAATCAGACGCGAATGAGTAAAATAAATTGGGGACCCATCTCAAGATACCTAGTACAACATTAATCTTCGTCTATGGACAAACAATTAATTGCAGTGGTAATCTTGGTGTAATGATCAAGTATTGATAATATGTTCTGTCAAACAAAAGTCTATCTATGGACGGACTAGTGTTCACATGAAAAAACCGTATAATTATCACATACTTATTATCACATGTGTGTTATTATTTGGCCAAACCGTGTCTTCCTAGGGGTCGAGCACAGAACGCACAAATAATACCACACACCATCTATGTAATTCCAATAAAGTTGATCTCCACACAGAGGTTACTATGGCAACATTATGCTTTGATTAACTATATTGAATATTACTAGACCAATTAAGCAAAAATATAACAATTAAAATATATTGAAAACTATATTTAATTTTAGCTCAATTGTACGACATTAACATGTCTTCCAAATTCAACATATATTTTAATAGAATAACTATTAAAATATAATTCGAAAAAGGAGTTGCCAATAAAATAACTAACTTATATAATTTAAAAATCTACACCATAATTGCTTTTAATAAATTATAAAGCATCGCAGACTCGGATAACATAGCCGACATATACGTTGAGACTTGATAAATTAAAGGATACAAATAATATACTAACTCCATTAATTGCAAGTCCACGTAGATATTAATCAATCATCATTGATTAAAAAAAACTCATGAATCAGCTTATTATCTAATATGCCAAATTAATCAAGAAAGTAATTAATACAATGGCATTAAACGTAAATTTTTTGTCTCAATAATATTCTCAAGATTACCAAAAATCATGAAAGTTGGATCCGATGACAGTCTCATGACGATGAAATATTGAATATGTTAATACACATATTCACGCAGACAATTCATGTCAACAATTAGCAATATTAAAAGAATTATGCAATTAATTCTACACATCCAGCTGTCGATGACTGCTCTGATACCACTTGTAAGAATTTATAAATCACATAATATAAATTCAATCATCTTAGATCATGCAATATTCTAGGATAATAACATCGTACTAGATTGTCAAAGATTATAAGAATACCTGGATCCATTGAGATTGAAAACCTCTGATACCACTTGTAAGAATTTATAAATCACATAATATAAATTCAATCATCCTAGATCATGCAATATTCTAGGATAATAACATCGCACTAGATTGTCAAAGATTATAGGAATACCTGGATCCATTGAGATTGAAAACCTTGATGCAGAATATCTCTATGAACAATCTCTAGACCCGAACACGAACATGGGATTGGTATTATGGCCTTTCTCAACTAAATCTCCTTATTTCTTCTATGAGACCTTCGTTTTTCTTCCAGTTGGGAAGATGTAAAAACTGCGTTCGATTTAGTGTGTTGGGAACCATAACTAAGCGGGCTATATATACTATTTAATTAGGGCACTCATAAAACCCTAATTAGAACAATATTTGATATCTACTCATTAATTATATATCAATTATGCAGCCCATGGACTATTACCTTATTAAAACCATTTAGATTATTTAGGAAATCAAAGATTTCCTAACAGATGTTAACAAAGAAGAAAAAAAATAAAAGATCATTAATGTGAATAGTTGAACGTTTGAGATATATACTTATTAAATTACAATTATACCTTGATTTGATCATTAACACACGATAATTGGTTAATTTCAAGACGAGCCGGAAAATGTAACATTGACACCCCCCCCCAACCGAGAACCCCTCATACAATTATGGTAATTTATATCTTATCCCTCCATTACTTAGATCCTAATGACCGTAATTCAGTCAAAATTTGATCAAATGTAAAATGACATACTTATAATTATTTATAATTTTAAGTAAAAGAGGGTATTATGGTAATTCAATAATTCTTATGTTTTGAAACATGATTATCTCCCCTCTCCATTTATTTCTCTCTAACACTCACGATTTTTTTCTTTGTGCACTTCTCTCTCTCTCTTCCTACTCTTTATCATCTCTCTATTTTTCACCTATTTCCTCTCCCCACTGTCTATTTGTTTTTATAAACCATTTACTAAATACAAATTGAAAAATTATGATAATTTAATAATTTATTAAAATAATAAAATGTTATACCTATAAATATATATATATATGGTTAAGAGTATTTTTTATGCAAAAAATCAAAATTGATGTTGCCGGTTCAGACACGATTTTGAATTCTTGATGATTTTATTTTTTTAACGTTCACATGCACATTTCAAATTTTTAGGATTTCTTAATTTGTTTGTAAACGCTAATATTCTTTTTGGATTAAATGCTATTTTTTGTCTAAATTATCCCAATTAAATTTTTATCTTGTTTCATCTTTTTCATATAATGTTGTTGATTCACGTATTCATCTTTTTTTAATTATCTCGTCCAATTCTGATTTAGGTATTTATTTTCATTTTTTCGTCAATGATTCTGTTATTATTATAGTTCGTGCTAAAATGACATATACATCACGCTGGAATGGTTCATAGTCCATGCTAAAATGACATGACTTATGCTGATATTGATAATATCATTCAAATTTATTTTTGATATGTGTGATAAATGCTACTAATGTGAGTTACATGTTGGATAAATTTCACAATAAACTGAAAGTCTCAATTAAACAACAATAACTTCATCCACATATAAACGTAATACTGATATGTAACGTCATGCTAAAATATCTTATATACTATGCTAATATGAGAGTAATTTAATGCTAAAAATTCATAAACACAATGTTTTTTCATATAATATATCAAATTATAATTTTTTTCATACTATTTCAATCAAGATCTCATATGACTTTGTTTATCCGAAGAAATATGAAGAAAAATATAAAATATTCATTTTAGGGCTTATTTTCTTTTATTTTAAGAATATATGATTTTTTCTCAAATAGTTTATGACATTCCCTTTGTGGTTATTACATTAATATTAAGGTTTATCAACCTCAATTACTATTTAGAATATGATGCTAAAATCAGAGAAACATGAGGCTAAATATGTTCCCATTACGATTTATTGCATCCCCCATTATTGTTTATCAAATCATGTTAAAATTAGAAAATTATCAAGCTAAAATGAGGGATGTAGCATGCTAAACTTGATTTCATATTCTCATTAGGGTTCATTGTTCCCAATTAGAATTTATTATCTTCCCATTAGGGTTTATTCTTCCCAATTAGGATTTATTACATTCGCATTAGGATTTATTGTTCTCAATTAGGGTTTATTGCATGACCCGTTACTAGTTATAGTATCTTGCTAAAATGAGGGAAGAATAAGGCTAAATTTGATGTCCCGTTACCATTAGAGTTCATTATTCCCAATTAAAGTTTATGATATTCCCACTAGGGTTCATTGTTCTCAATTAGGGTTTATGACATTCCAATTAGGATTTATGACATTCCCATTAAGGTTCATTATTCCCAACACTACCGCAAAAATGCTCATACTCTACGGCTAAAAGTTGTAGTCTTAAGGGATCCGCGACCGTAGAGAAAGGTGGTGTAGAGATAGAGTACCCACCTACTCTACGGTTTTTAACCGTAGTCTTAAGAGCAAATCAACTACGGTTATAACACCGTAGTCATAAGACCAAAAATACCGTAGAGATAAGGCAATTAAGACTACAGATTACGCTTTGACCGTAGATATTTAACCCCATTTGGACCTGAAAACTATAGTAAAACTTACCTTAAAACTACAGTTGTATTTTATACCGTAGAATTTTCAATTTCTTAATACTCTAATCTCTACAGAAAATTTATCTGTAGTCTATATATTTGCAATAAAATAAAATTACAATAAAATGATTTTATAAAAATTCAAAAGAAACCCCAATGCACATCCAATATCGAATACACCATTCAATATCAAATACAACATTCACAATATCCAATAAAAAAAAATCATCAATATCCAATACAACCATCCGTCATCAATATCAAAAATGTAATCTAAACTTCAAAAGTATCCAATATTCAATATACAAAAGATGATTGCAATATGCTCACTTTGATTCCAAACTCTCACTTTCTCCCTCTCCCTCTCTCCCTCTCCTGTTTCTGCAGGCGATCATTTTCCTCCATCAATAACTTATTCATAGCGCTTATTTTTCTATTCACACTCTGTAGCCTCATGGATTCCTTCCTCTGCTTCTCTCGGCACCTGCATTCATTTGCAACAAGGCAACTCTCATCCTTCCATTAGCTGACATTGCTATTCCTTATTTAAATCCATCACAAATTCTCTTAAACAATCAAATCACTCCAACAAGATACACGAATCCAACAATCATTTACAAAACCCACAAAATGATAAATAAAATGCAACCAATTAACCTGATTAAGAAAAACAAAGCAAAGCAAAGCAAGAGATTTTGCACTTCGCCTGCGGTTCTGGAACCAGACTTTGATCTATCTGGGCTCAATGTTGGAAATAATGGGGCATTCCCCGATCAGCTGTTGCCGGCGCAATGATCATCTGTAGTGGGTTAGCAGCAGATCTAATGTTCCAAAATCTTACTAATTATTAATACTGTTATACAAAATTAGAAAACATATTCTGGATGAAATACTAAGAATAACTAGTTTTAATAATAAAATCAAATATATTTAATCTTTAATAGTAGGTATAAGATAAAGATTTCATCATATCGAAATTTTATACTCCAACATAAATAAGATAAACCAAATGCTCTCTTGGAGCTTAGAAGTCAAATCACCCTCACGAGCAACCTATTTTCTCTCACTAATTAATTTGGTGTGTATTAAATGTTTGTGTTTTATATTGGAGATGAGATGTATATAAAGTACACGGTTTATGACATAGAATTAAATAAAGCTCCACTCATTTAAGAGAATATATTATAAGTTTATTTTATAATATCAAATGCAAATTGGTTTGATAAATTTGGTACGGTGTAAAAACCAATTGAATGCTGCTTCAATACAAATATCTTATCTCATAAAATATGGAGTATACAATTGATTTTTTTTAGTTTTTAGTTAGCATTCTAATTAGTAAGGTTATAATTACTGATACATTTTTCAAACTTAAAAAGACTATATATAACAAGGGAGCACATATGTATATCTCATAATTAATACAGTAATTAAATTTGGGCAATGTAATAAATTAAGATAGAATAATGTTAGTTAAAGAACCGAAAAATGATTATTAGTTCCAATTTTTGGCAACAGTAGACAACAAATCTGCACAAACATGAGGCTCTCTCTACATTATAATTGATTTAATTAATTAGCAGCCCCAAACAGATAAACATTAAACAAAATAGGCAACAGTAGCCCAGAGTCACAATCAAGTTTGTTTCCTTTTATTATCATCAAGTTTTCTTTACTCTAGACTCTAGTACTATTCTTCCTAAATAACTTCCAAAATTAATTCAACAAACTAGCTATATATATGAGTAGGTGAATTAAAGTTATAATAACTATATGATTTGAACAGTGAGAAACTGAGCAACACACACGGAAGGAGCTGAAGAAGGCTCAACCAATGGCTGCCGACAAACAGGGCACGAAGAATGCAAAACCAACCATTTATCTATACACCTGACGTGGAAACCATGACTGCATCGCGGCAATACTAAAAATTAGCTAAGAATTACAACAAATGCGAACACTGCAGGGGAAGGTTCTAAAAATTACTTCAAAAATCTTAGAATCACCTGCTTTCCTTGGCTGCAAAATTTAATTTCAGTAGAACCCTACAAATTAGCAAGTAGAGTATGCATATCACATCAAATAACAACATCAAACTATGAAAAATCAACTTAACTAATAAACTTCCTAAGTACGAATGCAAAAAATCCAATCTTTATTACAATTTTTTTCTTAAAAAAAAGCATAACAACGATCTACTCTAAAAAGCACGAATCAAGCAATCCCAAAAAAATAAAAAAAGCAATGTAAACATATAAAAACATAAACCTAATAACATATTAATCTACACCTAATAACAAATAGCTGATAACTGAATTAGAAAACAAGGTGCAAATAATAATAATTCAGTGCATAAATAAATATAAAAAAATGAAGATTATACTTACTTGGAACCAGATCTTGAGGTAGAAGGGGTGCATTTGGCGTGGAGTAGGCGGAGGCCGACGCTGCTGTCTACGCCGCCGCTGAGAAGGACGACCACTTTGAGAGGAATCTTTTATGGCAATGAGCATGATAAGTAGCCAGGATCAATAGTTTTGGCGGCGGCGAAGGTGGAATAGAGCGATAAGAGTGGGCGGGGTTTGGGAAAGGATAGAGAGAAAGCGGCGGAGAGGGAAGCAATTACGGCGGAGGGGTTTAGGTGGGAAGGAGAAGGGTGGACAGTGCGCGGGAGTTTGACAAAATTAGGGATTTCATGTTTTTACCCAAATTTTTAAGTTTTAATTTGATTTTATATTTATTTTTACAAATACATATATTACTAGGAATTTAATAAAACTGTAGATATGGTATTTAAATTTTATATTTTATTTATTTTTCTTATTTATAAATATTATTACTACAGTTATGTATTAAGACCGTAAACATTGTGATCTGTTAAAATCTCTACGGATAATATCCACTCCGTAGTCTTAACAATTGACACATGCCAATAGACTACGATTTTTATCTCACCGTAGTTATAAGGAGAAAATTCACTCTCATACTCTACAGAAACCTATGTTACCGTAGAAAAAAAGCGATCATACT
This sequence comes from Perilla frutescens, assembly GCA_026008535.1. NCBI lineage: Eukaryota > Viridiplantae > Streptophyta > Magnoliopsida > Lamiales > Lamiaceae > Perilla > Perilla frutescens. The sequence goes on from BRKX01000012.1 coordinate 42,523,711, forward strand.
CTACGGGACTAAAAAAACTGTAGTGATTGAGTATCTTACTATGGTATTTTTGAAGAACCGTAGTCTTAACTATGTAGAGTATGAGCGTTTTTATGGTAGTGCAAGTAGGGTTTATTATATTCGCATTACGATTTTCTAGATCCTCCATTGCTGTTTAGTAGATCATGCTAAAATGAGGTAAGTATCAGACTAAAATGAGGGAAGTAGCATGCTAATTTTTTTTGTCACATTTCCATTAGGGTTTATGACATTTCCATTAGAGTTTATTATATCGCATTATGGTTTATTGTTTATAATATCAGGTTAAAATGAAGTGAGAATGAAGTTAAATTTAGTGTCCCAGTTCGATTAGGATTTACCGTGTCCCTATTAGGGTATAGAAGATCATGCTAAAATGACGGAAGTATGATGCTAAAATGAAATAGTGTATGATGCTAAAATGAAATACTGTATGATGCTAATAAAACAACAATATCATGCTCGTATAAAGAAAAATTCACGCTAACAATGACATTTCCAAATATTCATAACAAATGTCTGAAACTAATATTCATTACCTTAAACTAATATTCTTCAACTTGAACTAGTATTTATCAACATAAACTAATATTCATAAGAAATATGTCTAGAAACTAATAGTACTTGTAGAAATTTCATTAACAGTACACATCACTTCGACATAACAAATGCTTCAACATTAATTGGACCATCTTCACATGAGAGCCTGTAGTGTAGGTTTTCCTCATCTTCGTTCCTTTCACTTTATATGTTACTGTCTGCACTTAGAATTGCAACATATATTTTGCTCTCATAAATTTTATCTCGTTTCGAGAAATATTCTCTCATTTTCTTTCTCAGTTGTCAGTCATCTCTTTCGTTGCTTCACTTTCTCATTCTTTTTTCTTCTTTATCATCAACTCATATTTTTCGTTTTGTAGTATCTGTATAGGTGTAGGTGTTTATATAAAACTGTTACAAAAATATTCATAATATCACCCGCTAAAATGTATTACACAACATGCTAAAATGAGAATTTTAATAACATGCCTCCAAATGAGTTCACCCCAATCTAATGAGAATATCTTTAATTTGATATATAATTTGCGTAAATTTGATTAAAACGAGCAAGTAATGAACATAATGCTAATATGAGTTACGGATTATGCTCAAATGTCATATATATATCATGCTATTATGTGAGTAGTTTCATGCTAAAATATCATATGTGAATTATAGTTGGTCATGCTAAAATGCTATATAGGTCGTGCTATAATATTATATACCCCATGGTAATATAAATCTGAGGCTGTTTTGTATGAAAAATATGCCTGAAAATGGATTTTTGTATTTTTCATCTATTTTTTCAAATAAACATATGTAATATGGATCTTAAATGAAAGAGTATGAAAAGTGCTTTAATTTGATATATGATTTGCGTAAATCCGATTAGAAACGAGCAAATTATGATTGCTTAAAGTTTCTAAAATATTTGTACAAATATGATGACATCATCATCTATATTTTGACGGAAAGAAATTAACCCTCCACTTTTAAAGTTCAATTTATTTACCAATATGCCATCGCCTTTTTTAAAAAGTTCAACATATTTACAAGTTTGCCACCGATAATCTGTTTTAATCTTAGCCATCCAAATCTATGAATGGGTGGATGGGATGAGTTCCTTGTTTCCACATGGGGGACGGTTCCCACCAGATCCACCCCTATATATATATATATATATATATATATATATATATATATATATATAGGGGTTGGTTATAATAAAAACTTATCTTGGTGTGTAAACGTGCGGACTGTGCTTGTTTAGTATATTTTTAGTGTTTTTCTTTATGTATTTTGGTGCTAATTTTTGCTAATTTTTTTTAATGCTTTTCTTATTGTGTTTTGGTGCTAGATGTTTTTAGCACCAAAATATATAAAGAAAAGCACTAAAAATACACTAAACAAGCATAGGCCGCAATTCACACACCAAGATAAGTTTTTATTTAAACCAACTCATATATATATATATATATATATATATATATATATATATATATATATATATACAGGGGATGGTTCAAATGTTAACACCCTCCTCCTGTGGAAACTAGGATCCAATCTTAGCCACCGATTCAATTAATCTGGATGGTTAAAAATCAATTGGAGATTTGAGGATCTAATAGCAAAAAAATTAATTTCTCATATTCCATCTAATTTCATTGGGCTAAAAATGTAACAAAAATTTCCCATATTTACACGTCCCAATATTCCGCCCTAATCATGGGATGATATCATTAAGGATTTTGATACAATCCCTCGCCTAAACCACCATCACAACAAAGCCTCAAATAAAGTTTTGCAGCAATAAACTTGCATATCTTCATCTATGAAGATTCTTCAAATGAAGAGAAAAATTCCAGAAGCATAACAATTTTTTTTCATGAATCATCCCGAAGAATTGTGTGGTTAAGGGAGTTTCACTCGACGAATGAGATGATCGGGAAGATCCAGTTGCACACGCACCTGTGATCGTCAAATTCGATGATGTCGATCATTTATCTGAAATTGGGAGCATCGCCGGGGTTTACTTATTCATGATTCTATTTCGTTTTGTGCACTGATCCAATTATGATCCATGAACTTACATTTTTTTTTTTGGCATTTTCTCTCTTTTTTTCAAATAATATGTTAATAGTATTATTTTTTTTCCTTTTATTTGTAATGATACTAAAATAGCATATATTTTTTGGAACATTAGCAAATTGTATTGTTCATTGTAGCAATGTATTTTATTTGAATATATAATTACATTTTGTTTTGTAGTATTCATTGTTACATGGATGTTAGCAAATTTTTGTTAATTTTTAATTTCATTATACAATATTTCATAGTAAAATCTTGTCTATAAGTAAGTTATTTATATATAGCTCTAACAAAATGCATATGATAAATTTGGTTTCGAGTTAGCAAATGCATATATTAAAACTAGCAATTCAGACATAAGATATTGACATAATTGTGTGATCATGATTTTTTGTTTTCATTTTTCCTGGAATATTATGTGGTATGTTAGCAATAACATTATATTTTTTTTCCTCTTTTGGTTGTAATTTGAAATAGCAGAATTATTTCATAATTTTAGCAAATTGTATAGTTTATTATAGCGATGTATCTTAATATAGCAATTGCATTGTATATATGGATATTAGCAAAAAAAAATAATTGATACAGAAAGTTAATTATACATTATGTAATATCAAATTTTTGTTAATAGATCAGCTATTTATATGTAGGCATGATAATACGTATATATGATAATTAATTCCAAAGACGTGTTAGCAAACTCATACATTAAAATTATGTGTATTCATAATGTAATTGTGTGTTTTCACATTAGCAAGTATAATATGGTTTAATAGCAATAAATTGTTAAGATATTAGATAACTAAATTTGATCGTGTGAGATTTTTTGAAATATTATTAGCAAATTTCTTGTATTGCAAAAATATATACGTTATTTTTATAATATTGAGCTCATGTAACCTCTAATTGCTATCATGTTAATAATATTTTGCTAATGTGTGACGAATACTTTGCTATGGAAAAAACAAAGTGATATGAAAAATAATAAAACGAAATTAATTTGTATGTTGATTAACAACAAAAAATAGTGAAAAATAATATATAGAACATAAGTAACAAATTCGTATATATTCAATTTACTTGGGGAATATTAAATGAAATAATTAGACTAGGTTGGCGTAAAATATGGGATTTGGTATCCATATAATTTAAAAAATTACTTTTGTATCCTTAATTTATATGACTTTTAATTAATTGCATCTTTAATCCCACCACTTTTAGTTAATCTTGACCATGAAAATCAAATAGATTAATGGCTAAGATTGGATCCTAGTTTCTACAGGAGAATATGGTTAACATTTGATCCAAAACCTATATATATATATATATATATATGACAAAAACTTGTATGAGACGGTCTCATACATGAGACGGTCTCATACATGAGACGGATCAATACATGTGAGTTAATGATACTTCACCCATAAATAATGATACTCACATGCGGGTATAAATAATGATACTCACATGTGAGTTAATGATACTTCACCCATAAATAATGATCCCCACATGTGAGTATTGATCTGTCTCATGTATGAGACGGTCTCACCCAAGTCTGTCCCTATATATATATATATATATATATGTCTTTGCGAATAAGTGAATCTTATAGTTTTGCGAGCGTCCCTTATGATTGTTGTCTCACCATTACTACAAATATGATCATCAAACTTTACTAGATCTCTTATTTGTCCCTTTTTATTTGTTATATGTTTTTTCTTTTCATGTCATGGAAACATCTAAACCCAATTTGCTTGAAGATAGTTCTAGCTTTGAAGGTCATTACAAACCACTTTTTGTTTCTTAGTAATCATTTGTCAAGTGTCCTTGAATGTATTCCTTTTTTTTTTAGTTTCTGTTGGTCTTATTTAAATGGTGATAATAACAAAATAGAAAAGCTATGGATAATTTTGGCGAATATTTTTTGTATTGCTCTTTTCGAGAATTAATTTACAGAGTGAGGTTGCGCAACCTCTGATACAGCTAAAATAATACTTTAGAATGTAATAGGTGCGCACTTACAATTGGTGCGACATAAAACTAATTTTAAATAATGATCGGATAATAATTAGCTAAGAATATTCTCCTAAGAGATAGTAATCAGATGCAGCTTCTTGCTTGTGCTCCCGCCGCCGCATTTGTTCTTGACTTGAAAAGATATTTCCAGCTGACTGCTGAGCTAGCAGACTATGTAAAGGAGTCGAGATTGGTTTAGTATTTCTAACAAGTAGCAATATTGGTGTATGTAAAGTTAGAGATAATGACAACAAAAATAGGTAGCTACAAGCTACCTTTCTTCTCCAAAGTGGAGCGTCGACTTTCTTGGTTTCCTTTTGTGTTTTATCATTAGAAATTTAACATCACTAAATCTGATCTGAAATTGTTAAGAAAACATGACCTTTTTTTATCAGTTTCTTTTTTTTTGGAGACACCTAATATGAATTACAAGGCAGAACTCCTAATCCAAGTACTTTGGAAGTTCAACGATTAGTAGAATCTGTCAGCTCGATCTTGTTGGCGTTGAGAGAAATATATACCTGATAATGCCATGTTAGTAGGCAGCATTTAAAAGGGAAATACATAAAGATTTCTATGATGCAACTTTGTTATAGTTCATCTTTTGAGTTTTGGTTCAGTCCTTGGTGATATTGTGAAAATATACATGGAGAAGTTAGGTTTCAAAATTTTGATTTTGTTTATTGTTATATCGAGTTATTTCATTTTCCCCTTCCTAATAATTCTCTCATCTGATATATTTTTTTTGGATATTTAAACTTTTTTATTTTTCCAGATAAGACTATTTGATAGTACTTTCAAATTATTTTTTTTAATGTTGCAGATGTTCGTGGCATTCAAAATGAGTTATTCTAATTTTGGGAAATAGAATATTCATCGCACCATGACATCTACCAAATGATTTGGTGCTATTTTAATGTTGTTCTGCTCCACTCGCAACAAGTTTATACTGTAGGATCTTGAAATTTCTAGTTCATGCTTCAAATGGTATAACAAAGTCTTGTAGGGGTAGTGCAACATGGGTTTATGCATCCTGATATGACCATGAAGTACAAGATTGATATCTCTAGTTTCTCCCAAAGATTTTCAAAAAGTGATAAAAGATTGGTGCAGCTATAAGGTGGTGAAGGATTCATGCAACTGATTATCACATTTGTCTAGAGTGTTTTCAAGTTTTATTGTAGTGTGAACACACTAAACATTTTTGTTTGTAATTGAAAGAGGAACACAAAGTTTACACTGTTGTTTTCAGTCTTGCATTATGTAGTCATTTGTTAAGATTTTGAGTGAATGGTGGAATATCATATCTTACCATCCCTTGATCAAAGTCAAATTTAAAACTCTTGTGATTGATAATAATAGTGAAAAGGTCCTTTATCAGTTTGATACATATTTTTAGCACTAGTCATGCATTAATGCTTATATTATAAAAGATCAAATAAAATATTTTGAATACCAATAGTATTTTTAAGGTTTTTTAGTAGTTGATAAGTATTGCTCAGTCAAAATCACAAAATCAGTCTTGAGATTAGTATTTTAACAGTGAAAGATCTTAAATGATTTGAATTTGTGTTTTGAGCAATGAGCACTATCACTATGCCTTGTTTAAACTTAAAACGTGCAATATTAAGGTTGAGCTATAGTGTTTGAATTTGTTTTAATAATTTAAAGAACTAGTGATAGTGCTCATTGCTCAAAACACAAATCTTAGCTCTTGTGCTAGATGATAAATTTGAATTAGATAATTGATAATTATATTTATATTTGGATTGATGATAGTTTATGATTTAAGGGTGTAATCAAACTCAGTCAAACCAAATATCATAAAGTTTGAGTTTGGCTAATATTTTATCGAGTCGGATGTGAGCTTAATTAATCAAGCATAACCAAAGCATTATGGGATTTTTTGAGATTAGTCATGCCAAAACAAACTCTCTCTCTCTCTCTCTCTCTCTTTCTCTCTCTCTCTCTCTCTCCATATATATATATATATATATATGTTGGTCCCAGGCGAGTCGAAGTTAGTTTAGAGGGGGGTGAATAAACTAACTAAAAAACTTTTAACTTGAATGCGGAATAGATGGGACCCTTGACTCGCTTAAGAACTTATCAATGCACACAGTTAGTTGAGATGAATGATTGACTCAAATGTGCAGCTTGTGTGAGTGAAGTGTACAGTTCAAGATATGCAGATCGAAAGAAATAAGTACAGCACACATACAATTTATAGAGGTTCGAAGCTTAAACTTCTACGTTCTCTCTTCCTTGCTGAGAAGGGCAATTCACTATGTAATGGTAAAGTTCCTTTATTACAATTACACAATGAAGATAACTGTTGAACCTGGTGGATGACAACTTTACGAGTCACGACCTCCTTTTCAACTGGTGCTGTCCCGAAAACTGCAGTTCCAACAATTCGCGATCTCCTCAGCCAGTTTCAACAGCTCAGACTTGCGATCTCCAACTGCTGGCTAGAGAGATAAGGTGCTATTTCCTATCTTTATAAGATTTTAGATCTCTTTCGATCTTCAAGAATACAGTCTTGAAACTGTTATCGACCGTGTTGCTCCTTGAGTTGAGCTGAGTGGTTGATCGTTGACTTTCGTGAACTGAGAAGCTTGCTTTTGCTGGAATTCTTCAACAGCTAGCTGATTGACTCTTTAAGGTCTTCTTTTCAGTTGGGACTTTCGCTGCTTTATATCAGTGCTTGATCTTGAGCTGTGAGGGAGAGAAAGAAAGCTCAGTATGTTTTAAAAAGTCTTGGAAGTGAAAAGTCTTGAATCAAATGAGGTTCACTCTTCTTATATAGAGGAGTGTTCTATGTGACCGTTGGGTTCCACCGATCGTTGATTCTGCTGAACTACTGACGGTAGTTGATTCTTGTAGCCATTGAAGCCTTTTTGAATTAGCCGTTGTTTAGCCAATTGATCTCTGCGGAGCATTTACTCCAGGATCTTCTTCATTAATTTTAGGATCTTCTTGAATGAGCATTTACTGCGGGAAGCTTTGATTTGGCAAACTCATCAGTTGCTTAGCTTCCAGATTGGAACTCTAGTTGGCAGTTCTCGAGTTGCTTGTCTTTCAGTTCTGGACTGGGCAGCTTGTTTCGGCTATTGCTTCAGTTGGCTGATCTTCTGAGCTCTTTTCCCAGTTCGACTGATCATAACTGTATAACTGGTTACTCAGTTCAGCTAGTCTTATTTTGAGCTTATATGCCAGTTCAACTGTCCACAAACTGATGAGCAGTTTGTCACTTTGACTGGTCTTATTTTGAACTTGGTCAACAGTTTGTCTCATGTTCGAGCTTTGAGCTGACTAGCTCTAGTTCTAGCCATTATCAGTTGACTTGTCTTCTTGGCTTCAATTCAGCTAATATTTGATTTTTTGACCATCAGTTTGATGCTTCCAATCTTCAGATAAACTGTCATGATGTTAGTTTCTTCAATTAGCTTGACTCGTCTTTTAGCTCAACTGAGTTGGCTTTCAGTTTGATTGAAGCTGAGTTGTCTTTTGAGCTTTAACCTTTAGTTGGGTTATTTCTTGACTGGTTGATGCATCTCTTTAGCTAGGTTGACCATGCTCTAAAGCAGTTAACTTCTAGCTTTAGCCAAGCTGTTTTTGGAGTCTCTTCTTGGTCAGTTTACTTTTTCCACCTTAGAACTCCTGCAGTTTTTCAAAAAAAAAAAGATTTCTACATGTTTTAACATTTCATCAAAATCATCATTAGGATTTTCTTGATAGTTTTTCCTAACAATTTCCCACTTTTTGATGATGTCAAAACTTATCAGTGATGATGGAAAAACTGAGTAATTGATGCATGATATAGGAGTTCTGTCAAAGATTCATGAAAGTTCAGTTCTCACAAGTATCAGAGCATATCGATATAACTGAACTTTAAGCATGTAGCAGAGCATGAGAATACAGCTGGACTTCAAGCATGTATCAGAGCATGAAGGGCTGACCGAGTTTATATATCAGAGCATAAAACTGAGATTTCAAGTATGCATGAGGATTCTGAATTTGTATCAAGATAGTTAAGTTTGAGCTTATATTAGAGCATAGGACTTTAATTTCAGTTTGAGCATGTATCAGGGCTTCTTATCAGAGTTTCTTAGTTCAAGCATGCATCCGAGCAATCATATTTTATCATTGTTCTTGAACTAGTTGCCAGAGCTCTTGAGCTTGTTATCAGAGCATAAAATTGATACATAGATTAATGAAATCAGAGAGTTCAGCTTCATGAGTGTTTATATCAGAATTATAAACACTTCCCTTCATGAGATATTCATGCTATATGGTAAAAACCAAATTTGATGTTAGAGCTGCTTTCATGCTAGAGTGATCATGCTTGGTTTCAGAGTCTCATGATTTCAGAGCATTATGCTTGATGTCAGAGCAATGTTCATGCTTAATATTCGAGCCACTAAGCCTGGTATAATGAACATTGAAGATTCAGTTCAAGCTTAGAGCTATCATGAGATTATGGAGCATGATGGTCATAGTATCAAAGCATGATATCACAACATAACATTAAAAAAAATGATATCAGAGCAAACAATCAACATATGATGTCATAGCATGGATAGGAGTAATCATGAGCATGGATTGTGAATCATAATTTGAGAGAAGGGAAACTAAGATAAAAAAATATCAAATTTTGATATTTTTGACTTCCTTCTTTACTCAGCCCTTTCAGCTTCTTCTTCTTCTTTAGCTTCTTCTCCTCTTGCTTGTTTCTCCTTTCTTTCTCACACCTGGAATGTAATGAATGCCCCAAGCTTAACTCTCAGGCTGTACTTCTCCTTGAAAGTTAGGTTCCTCTAGAAGTTGTGCTACTTCCCCCTCAAGGTTAGCTTCCCCCTGAAGCTGTGCCTCTCTTTGGATCTGCTCCCAAAGAGTTAAGTTTCCATCATCATATATATCTTCTCCCTTTTTGGCATCATCCAAAAGGGTTGGTTGTTGGTGCTCGAATGATGGGATTAACAAGTGTGGCAAAACAGAAAATGTTATTGGCAGATTGTTGTCAAAAGTGGAAAAAGCTGAAAGATCGAGCATTGGTGAAGTTAACCTTGCGTATGCCTCTTCAGTTGGCATCAAGTTACCAAGATCAGGGAGAAAGAAAGGATCTTGATACCCAAAGGGGATGGATACCGAGTTGTTGAGATGTTCATCTTCTGAAGAGAGTAGCATGTCTTCAGGTATAGGTGTGGATGAGGAGTGAGTCGGCTGATAGTTCGGTAGAGGTGCTTCAGCTGGAACTGAGCGCTGGATTCTTCTAATCATGGAATCCATGATCTCCTCGAGTGTAGACGGCACGCTGAAAGGATGATTCATCCAAGTTTTGCTCTAGTAGCCTTTATTTATCCAGAAGGCTGCACCTTTTGTCTCGATCATGTGAAGCATAGTGAGATCATCTACCCGAAATCTCCATAGATGGTATTGGAGATATCTTTGAAGTTTCTCATAGAGAGATGAGTTAAACTCCACAATGAGACCGAAACAACTTTTCAGTTGATGGTGTAGAGTGTTGAAGAAGTTGTCTTCAAGGAAGTCCTTACGGATTGAAGAGGGTTGCTATGAGCTTGCTCGGGCAGTCGACTGATCACTCATCTGAGTGAGAGAATCATTCTCAGTCGCGGACTGCCTTCTTTGAGTAGAGTTATTGTCTTCAAGTAATGGCTTTTTCCTTTTATCGGAGCCATTATTTTCCATGAGTGGTTTTATAATTGGCATTGGTCTTCTGGTTCTGCCGCTATTCTTTCGGTTACGAAAGACGGTGCGGAGAAGATCTTTTCTTTCAAGAGGTATTCCACTGGGAACAATCACGTCGATTTACTTCTAAATTATGTGACTGAGATGATTGACAAAGCCCATCTTTGCTCGAAAGGTGTCGGTGCTGTGATCGATCTCCGCTCTCCGAACATGAAAGCATAATTGCAAGAGAATGAATGATGCCCAGTCTGCTTTACACCTGAACTGTAAAGCAGCCATCAAGTGGGCTTTAGTATTGTTGAACTGCATGGTTTCAAAGTTGCCGTGTAGAATGTGTCGAACAATGTCCAACAGTTGGACAAGCTCTTGAGGGAGGCTCTCCTTTAGATTGTGAGAGAAATCCCGATGTCCAATATGAGGAAGCTTCCACATATTCCACAATTCCAGCTTGTTGGGGAGGACCAGCTCTATCACCTTCGGTCCTTCACTGGGAAGATAAAGCAACGTCATCAATGTGTCTTTGGTTATTGTGATGACACGGTTGTACATGACTGAAATGATGTTTACGTCGTGGATCTCGGCATTATAGTAGCACTCAGCAACATAGTCGGAGATGCACATCTCGGGTGCTTTTAGCATGAATGGTAGCAGCCCGGTTTTCTCTATTAGCCGAATGATTTTATCAAATCTCTCAGGACCTATTCGAGCATTAAGAAGCTCTAGGTCGAGGATTTTATCTTTCTTCATCTTCTCTTCTAGAAGATCTATACTCATCATGTGGAATGGCATGCTCATGTCTGTAGATGTAGATGATGATATTAGAAGAGTAAGAGTTTTGATGAAGATGAGAGATGGCAAAGGAGAAGGATGGAATTTTTTTGAAGTATCCTTCATCTGCTTTTCATATATAGTCAGCTTGCATGCACATATCGAGAGTACTCGATTACTCTCTAGCTGATCAGCTGGTTGATTTGATGGGCGATCAGCTGAGTAAATGATGTATACATCTCATTCATCCACTTGTTTATGATCAAGCGGCTGAGAGCTGATGGATTTCAAAAATGGGTAGTTACCATAAATAGCAAAATATTTTCTTGCAGATTTGCTATTTATATCTCTCAGATATTCGTCTCCTATTTCTACTTTCATAGTTACTAATTTATTGCTTAACACAAAGACATTTATGGCAACTAGATGAACAGTGAACCTATTTTGAAATTGAGACCGTTAGATGTGAGATTGAGAAATTAATGATCTCAACGGTAATTATTCAAAAATAAGCCTTATGAATAGTGAGAAAGAAAAAGCTTATCCTGAATTAGTTGTGATACTGTTAACTAATTGATTGAGGTAAACTGGTGGGGCAGCTATTTGAGCAGTTCGATCTCTTCTCCAGTTTCTGCATCGAACTGACTGGTGTGTTAACTAAACTGAATTTTATCAGTTGTTAGTTGGAGTCAGTTTTCTCTTCTTGAGTGGCCGAACTAAACTAGCTCTACTGCTACCTTTGGAGCAGTTTGATCTCTTCCTTTTTGAAGCTGAGCCAGTTGCGTTATTCAGCTGTGCTGTCCTGGCAGTTTTCATAGTTTTCTGGAGTTACTGAACTACAACTGGTGAGCTTTTTAGCTTCAAGTTGATAAACTGTGAAGTTCCCTTGCTGGATGATCTGAACTGATCAATGTTGATCGTTAGTTGAGCTGCCTTTAAAATGGATTTGATTAAAGGAGTAACATAGCTTTTGGACAGAAGATTCGGTGATGTGGCAGTATCTTCATCATCTCTGTCTCCTTCTTTGTCATGCTCTTGACTCCTCTGGGTTGCCACAACTTGAGTTCTTGATAGATCTATATCTATCCTTTCAGTTGCATTTTTAGCATGACGAGATGACTCTGTTGACTGATTATCAAAGTTCAGTCTTCGGCAGTGGGAGCTAGTTGGGCAGTTGGCTGATTGATCTGCGACTGCAACTCTTTGTAATCTCAAGTTGGCTTGTTCATCAGCTAGGATTGCATTAGATGGAATTTTGTTGTCAAGCCGTTGGTTTATAACGTGCTGAAGTTGCACAATAGTTGGAGAAAATGGATTCGAGGCTCCTATCCATTTGATGCTCCAAGTTTCTTCACGCTGCCCAAAACTCATGCCATGAAAGGCAGTTAGTAAGAAATGCGATTGGATAGACATGGAATGTCTCCAGTTGAACCAATAGAAGTACCGATGCAATTGTTTGAACAACTGATGGTCTTTCTTTACAACAAAAGTAAAATGAGTGAAAAGAAGATTGGTCACTTCCTTTTGTGCGCTCTTGACTGCATATTCACTACTATAGAAAGTGCGAATATTCTCTTTAGTTAGCTAGAGTGGGGGGCAAGTGCCTCTGAAGTAATCAGCTCCATAGTTTGGATGAAGAATTCTAATGAATGGAATGAGCTCATCGGGATCAGAGAAAACCTTGAAATCAACTGATGACCTGTTCTTGAGGTTAAGAGATGGAAGGGTATTTGCAGTTGAGTTGCTCGATGTAGTATTGCTTGCCTTCACTTTAGCTTTCATTTTCTTCTTGAGTGATTGGAGGTGAGCACTTCATTTCTTGGGAATCCAGTCAGAAATTAGGACAGGTAGGACATCATCATTTGGTAGCTTCAGCACATCTTCAAGTAGCTTGCTCATTCTTAGAACAAGTCCTACTTTGGACTCAAATTTTCTAGTTTTCTTTGAGTTAGAAGCTTTGATAACTTGATGCTTGAGTTGAGAGAAAACAAACTCTACCCAGTTTGTTTGTCGTCCTTCAGCAAGATGAATCATCACCTTATATCTCTCTTGAGTGAGTTGACTCAAGCTTCCTATTGCCCCGAACATCATCTTGTTTATGATATCGAGTAGAACCCCATACTCGGGCTTCAGATCAATTTTAGCTGTTGTAAAACTGAATTACTTGCTGCAGGTGGGAGCTTTCCACTCTCTTCAGTACAATTTTACAAATTTCTTCAGATATTGAACATTTGATCCTTTTCTCGGGAGTTGAAATATCTCTGCAACTTTTCTTTCAGTGATTTGGATTGGCTGTCCTCGAATCACTAATGATATGCTCCGTCCATCTGCAGTTACTCTTGCCTCTAGTAAAAAGTCAATAACCAAGTCTTGCTTGAAGAGTCTTGGTGGAGTTTCCAGGTAGTGAAGAATTCCTGTCTTGTGAAGATTCACCAGAAGGGTTGGATTGTTTGATTCTTTGGGAATCAATTGAAATTTTTCCCTTCCTAGGAATTTGTCTCTCAACATCTACTCTTTGAAGGAATTTAGAGAGCTAGATAATTCTGCCATCTTTGATGGTGGCTGAATTAAAAAGAATTCAAAGTTCTGAAGAGAGAGAGAGAGAGAGAGAGAGAGAGAAATACTTTTTGGAATGAATAGGTAATAAGTATTTATGAGAGGCTAAGAGCTAAGGGGTTTTTATGAGTAAGGAAGAAGACTCATAAATTTGTTGGTTGAGTGAAATAATGACCCATGTCTTTTTCTTTTTGGTCATTGGGTGTTTAATGACTATGAAACGTGTCATTATTTTCCAACGGTCAGAAAAATTCAAAATAAATGCTGACTCGACATTTATTGTGGAAATGAAATAAACCATTTTATTTATTAGAAGGATTATTGAACAAACTGAATTACAAGAATATAACTTAGAGTAACTAATCAGCTGCGCTCGATCAGGCTCTTAGTCTTTCTTGTGTTCAGTTTTCCTTCTTTTGGCAACTAGTTCACCGGTGTTACCTTCTTCTTCTTCTTCACTGCTTGAGGACTCATCATTAGCTAGCATAAGTCCTGCACGAGCTTGAAGCTTCTTGATCAACTCTTCATGCAGTTTTACTTGTTGCTGCAAGTTTTGGATCAGTTTCTCATGCTGAGCTGTGAACTGAACTGTGGAACTTCCAGGTTAGTCCTCAAACTGAACTGTGTCAGTTGGGATCAGACTGATAGTCACAGTTCCCACATTCAGTTGTAGTTCATTGCCTCGTGATGAAGCTTCATCACCATCTTCAACCCCTTCTAATTCTTCATAGGGAACAGTCTTTGACTGCTCGGCAGGCTGCTCAGTATCACCCAAGCTGACTGTATCTTCATGGCTTGGTTCTGGAGGACTTTCTGGTTCAATTGCTTGAGCTTCAACTTGAAGTGTCTTTTGTATTGGATCAAGGAACACTATTAACTCATTTGTTCCTTGATACACTGGTTGTTCTTCCAACTGAAATATCTGATCAGTTGGTTCTTTAGGGGCAATCTCCTCAATGATTGGAGCAGTTAGGGGTTCACTTGGAGGAGCTGTTTCAACAGTTAGCTCCTTGGGAGAAGTTGGGAGTTCAGTGGATTCTTCAACTGGTTGTGCTTCATCAATTGGCTGGCGAGGCTACTCCCTAGCTGGTTGAACTGGTGACTTGAGTAGTTCTGCAAACTCAGCGTCACTCATGATTTGGTTGTCAGCTGCTTCTTCATCAGCTGGCTTCTCAGGTGAATCGTGTATGAGATTTATCTCAACTTTCTTTGTTTGCGAAGATCTTTCAAGGTGTAACTCCCTTATCACCTCTTCGATAAGATCTTCCACTCGTACATGCTCTTCTCTTACATTTGAAGCTGATGATGTTACAGCTTGTTGACTTGTTGTTTTTTCTTTAGCTCATTGTATAACCACTTCTGTTGGACATGCAAGTGTGTCCATCTCTCACGTTCTTCTTTTGTGGTGAGAGTTGGTGGCATGATTCCTTTGAGATTGCATATCTCATTGAATATGTCAGTCATTGATCCATTCGATGGATTTAAATAGATCTTCTTGAGCTGCAGTTATCTCTTTAGATCCTTGGTTCTGATGATTCCATCATTTTCACCGCCTGTCTACCATAGGCTCCATTTTTCTTCTCTCTTCCAGAAGCTCATTCCGTGAAATGCAAGCAATGAGAGAAATGGTTCTGTGAGATAAATGTGACGCCACAAAAACCAATAAATATACCTGGTTAGAGTATTGAAGAGCTCTTCATAGCTAGTGAGCTCTGAGGCGTAGTGTTGGGCAGCATATTTGTTTGTAGTGTCTTCAGTCCACTTCTTCACATCCTCTGTTTTTGAGAAGGCTCTCATATTGCCTTCAGTTTGTGCCATTGGTGAACATGTGAATCAAAAATAGTCAGCTCCAGCTCCTTCATGGGAAATCCCGCTGTCAGGTATGATGTCCCTTGGATTTGCACAGGGTGTAAGATCTTTAATTGTGAGATTCGGAGAGAGCGTTGGATCCAGAATTGGACTATCATCTTTCTTCTGTTTGCGTTGAGATGGTTTGGCTGTCCTTCTTATTTGATTAGTTAGTTTCCTGGTCTGGACTGATCTGGTGACTGGTTATCTTCCTAAAGCTTCCGGTTGGATTGAGATGTCAGCTCCAGTTGTGATTGGACTTTGTTGACTTGATAATGGTTCAGCTTGAACTGCAGTACCAATTCTATCTGAGGATGAACTGGGTCTCCTGGCTGAAGATTCAGCCTGAGCTGGTGTGCCAGTTATAGTTGTAGCCCTTCTTGATTGACTGGCTGATGATTGAGCTGATGTTCCAGCTCTAGTTTTATCGCTGCTTGTAAGATTAACTGATCTAAGTGGTTGGATGTTGAGTGGTGAGCTAAATCTCTGTGATAGAGGCATTTCATCTTCGGAGTCAGATGAGATATCTTTGAGATCCTGAGCTGCTGCTTGTTTTCTTTTTTCCTTCAGCTGCAGTTTCTTTCCTTCCTGACTTGTCAACTTGTGCAGATGTAGGTTCTTTGATCTTGACTGACTGAGTTGTTCCTCTTGGAATAAAGTCATTTATGCTTATAAGCTTGAAATCAGTTTCTTCATTCATCATCAGTGGAAACTGTTTTTCCAGGATTATGCTTACTCGGTTGAGGAAGCACATGTGTTGTGGGAACTCTGTATCCTTCCCATTCTTCTTTATGATATCAACAAATCTTTTGAGTTGACCGAAGAATAATTTTTCCTAATTGATGTTCAATTGATTCATTATAGCGGCACAAACTCGATATTTCGGTTCCGACATCTCAGAGAGACTTCCGGCTGTTCCAACAATCATCCTTGAGGCTATCGCTCTAAGAATTTGATACTCATCTTTGAAGCAAGAAATGAGATGATTGTTCTTGTACTGTGCTGACAAGCTTTTCTTCTTCCAGGCATTGTATGCTTTCTCTATATTGACGATTGTTTCTTCCAGTGTCAATCCCTTGGTTGGCAGATCAAACATATCACTGAGAGATTCAGCTGTCACTGTGAAGTGTCTTCCTCTGACTTGTGTTCTGATCTCCTTAGGATTTTCAACTCCATTTGAGTTCAGAAAGAATTCGATAACAGATTCTGGGTAGACGCGAGAAGGTGGAACTTCGATGTATGTTTTCAGCTTGCTTGATATAGCCTTACGATGATCTTGTCACTGAGTATAGAATTGTTGCAGTTTTGAGAAAAGGCGACTGGGTCTAAGAACTTATTCGCTAGAAGTTTTTCACATAATTTAGAAGAATCTTCTTTGGTTAATCGGAAGTTAAATATCTTGCGGTCGGGATTTTGAGCTATGGTTCTGATAAAGGCTTTTTGAGGAGAGAGATTTTGAGAATTTGAGAAATCAAGCTTCTGAGAGAAGGAGCTCTATGGAATAAGTCAGTAGATGATGTAAAAAGGCTTTTGAGAATTCAGCTAACTTATTTATAGTGTGGGATACGGTAAATCCAACGGTTGGGAAAATTCGAATTATTGGATTCGATGATTCAGAAGCTGGTATGATTAATGAGGCCGATAAGTCGCTTTAACTTTTCCTAAAACTATCCGTTGAGTATTGATGAGGAGAGAGAGAGAGAGAGTGGGAGTCGGTCCAACGATAACATTTACTTGACACGTCATATTTACCGTTCCACTTAAATAAATTTGAACTTATCTATTTCTCTCTTTTTGGCTTCCACGTGGCCTTGAGCTGCTGATGTCATTAGTTGGTTCACCGACTGATGGGATTCCAGTTGAGCTGATAATTTCTAGCTGGACTGATCAGTTCCAACTGAAATTCATTCAGTTCTGATTTTTTGTCAGTTGTGGCTTGCTCTTTTATCGGTTCAGCTCCTTATTAAGTTCAGTTGCTCTCTTCAGTTGGGAACAAACTGATATCTCCAGTGATCAGTTTGAACTGTTTGACCAGTTTTGACTTTTCTTCTCTCAGTTTGCAGTCTCTGTATTAGCCAATTCTTCTGAACTAATTGAATCATCAGTTTGGCTTTCTGAACTGTTCTATTCTTGACTTCTCGTCAATTCTCTTCATCAGCCGGAGTGATCATTTACACTCCTTCTTTCAACTGATCATCTTCATCTTTGGAGGCTAGTTTGAGCAATCCCAGCTAGATTCATAGCTCCACAAATCTAGCTTCTGGCAGTGGCTTTGTGAAGATGTCAGTTATCTACTTCTCCATGTTGACATATTTGATACATATGTCTTTCTTCTCAATATGATCTCTGATGAAGTGATGTCTTATATCAATGTGCTTTATCCTTGAATATAATACTGGGTTTTAAGATATTACAATAGCATTATTGTTGTCATAGTAGATAGGCACTTCTTCAGTTTCCACTTTGTAGTCCTTCAACTATTGCTTCATCCGGAGTATTTGAGCACAGCAGCTTCCAGCAGCTACATATTCTCCTTAGTTGTTGATGTGGCAACTGAGTGCTGCTTCTTGCCAAACCAGGATATTAGTTTGCTTCCGAGAAACTGACATGTTCCACTGGTGCTTTTTCTGTCGATCTTGCATCTACCAAAATCTGAGTCTAAATAGCCAGTTAGACTCAAATTGTCATCCCTGGGATACCATAATCTAAGATTTATGGTTCCTTTGAGGTATTTAATGATCCTCTTAGCTTCTTCAAGATGACTTTTCTTAGAGTTTTCATGGAACCGTGGACACAATCCGACTGAATAGGAAATGTTTGGTCGAATGGCTGGTAGATAGAGTAGTGACCTAATGATTCCTCTGTAGTACGTCTGGCTAACTGATTCTCCTCCTTCATCAAGAGTTGGCTGTACTGATGTGTTTATTGGAATCTCGAAAGTTTTTCCTTTATCAGTTCCAAACTTCTTCACCAGTTCTTTGGTGTACTTGGCCTGATTGATGAAGATCCCGTCTTCTAGCTGTTTCACTTGGAGTTCTAGGAAGAAAGTCATTTCTCTCATCATGCTCATCTCAAATTATCTTTGCATCAGTTGAGCGAATTGAGTACATAGATCTCTGCTCTTTGATCCAAAAATTATGTCATCCACATAAATTTAAACCATCAAGATCTTATCTGATCGTTCTATTCTGAATAGAGTCCGATCAATGACTCATTTCTGAAACCCATTCTTCAGCAAAAGTGTTTTGAGAGTTTCATACCATGCTCTGGGAGCTTGCTTAAGCCCATAGAGAGCTTTCTTCAGCTTGAAGACTTGATCACCAATTTCAAAACCTGGTGGTTGCTCAACATATACGTCCTCCTTGAGCATTCCTTGCAAGAATGCGCTCTTAATATCCATTTGGTAGACTGTGAAATTGTTGTGAGCTACATAGGAGAGGAACAGTCTGATAACTTCCAATCTTGCAACTGGTGTGAGCGTCTCATCAAAGTCAATCCCTTCACTTTGAGAATACCCCTTTGCTACTAGTCTTGCTATGTTCCTTGTAATCACGCCTTGTTCATCCAGTTTGTTGTGAAAAATCCACTTCGTTCTAATGACCTTCTGGGTTTTAGGCCTGTTAACAAGAAACCACACATCGTTTCTTGTGAATTGGTTCAACTCTTCTTGCATTTCCATGATCGAGTCTGAATCTTCAATGGCTTTCTTGATGTTTGCCGATTCAGTCTGTGAGATGAAGCACATGAATAGTGCATGCTCAGTTGAACTTCTGGTTTGAACTTGGCCTTTTGGATCACCAACAATCTTATCAGTTGGATGGCTTCGGAGCCATTTGGGCAGGTTGGCTTCAGTTGGATCTTTTGCTGCTTCTTCAGCTTGTCCTTTAGCTGATTTTCCAGCTGGTTCTTCAGTTGACTCATCATTTTCATCAGTTCTTCCCCTTGCTTCTGTTGTGGAGTTTGTAGTCTCAGCACGATTTGTGTCCTCATTGACCAGATTGTTTTCAGCTGGTCTAGAGCCAGTTTCATTGCTCTCTTCTAGTGAAGCTTCAAACCGCTCTGGAATAATGTGATCAACATAGTCCTGTGAGTTTTCTGTTTCACTAGGCAGTACTTAAATTGATGTATCATTTAGTTCTTTATTCCTGTACTCATCAGTAAATTCATCAAATACACATGACATGTTATTTCCACAATAAGAGTTCATTTATTGAACAATCGATAAGCTTGTGAATGAGGAGAATTATATCCAAGAAATATTCCCTCATCAACTTTGGCACTAAAGGTTTTCAGTTGAGTTTTACCATTATTGTGAATATAACATTTCTAACCAAACACTTTAAAGTATAAGATAGAAGGCTTACGACCTTTATATAGCTCATAAGGTATTTTGTCATATGTACTGATGATGGCACTTCAGTTTAGAGTGTGGCAGGCTGTGTTGACTGCTTCGACCCAATAGCTTTTAGCTATTTTTACATCAACTACCATTGCTCGAGCTGTTTCTTTGAGTGTTCGGTTTTGCCATTCAGCTATACCATTCTGTTGAGGAGTTCTGGTAATTGAGTGCTCATGAGTGATACCCAATTCGCTAAGAAAGTTGATCACTTGTTGGTTGACAAATTCAATTCCATTATCAGATTAAATCTTTTGAACTGATCTTCCTTTTTTAGTCTGTAGCCTTCTGATCAACGCTGATAGCTTGGCATAGGTTTCATCTTTGCTTCTCAGGAACTCCACCCATGTATATCTTAAGTAGTCATCAATTACTACAAGTGTGAATCTTCTGTCTCTGGGAGTTGGTGGCTTGACTGGCCCAAATAAATCCATGTGCAGCAGTTGCAAGCTTGAAGTTGTTCCTGGGAGATGGCTTTTGTTTTTGAAAGATGACTTCACCTGCTTTCCTTTTTGGCATGGTCCGCAGACACTAGGTTTCTTGTATATCTCATTGGGAAGCCCCTCAACTAGCTCTTTCTTCACCAGATAATTGATAGTTTTGAAGTTGAGGTGGTTCAATTGTCGATTCCATAGCCAGCTTGCTTCAGTTGAACCCTTCAAAAAAAAAGCAAGCTTCTGAGTAGCCGGTTGACCAGTCAACAATGTACATATTGTCTTTTCTGACGCTAGTTAAGAGAATTGCTCCAGTTGACTTTTCTCTAATGTTGCATGAGATGTTGCTGAATTCAACTGAATAGCCATTATCGCACAGTTGACTGATGCTTAGTAATTTGTGCTTCAGTCCGTCCACATGAGATACTCCATTGACTACAACTTTTCCTTTGACTACAAAACGTAACAAGTGAACCTTTGACTTCTTTATAGCCTTCTAGATCTTCTTTGTCTCCAGTCATGTGTTTGGAGCACCCGCTATCTAGATACCAAATATCTTTGGCCTTTTTCTTAGATAGGATGCTCTTTTCCTGCAAAACAAAGATTAGTTTTTAGGTCCCCGTATAATATCGGGTCCTGAATGGTTAATTATATATTTGAGGATCCACATTTTCTTAATTTTAGGTTTTTCATGATTCAGTGATCTCTCAGATCTAGATCTTTTGATCAACCTTGGACTTTTGTTAACTCTTCTTCTTTGAGTTGAGTCCATTGATCGGTATCTGTGATGTACATTAGGATAAAATACTTCAACTAATATTCTTTTATTTTGAGCCTTTGGTGCTCTTTGCACTGGCCAGTTCCTTGTGTTCTTCACAACTCTGGTGTTGCTCCTACTCGGATAATACCTTGGATTATCTCTGTAATTCAGGTATTCATCATATTGGGATACAAAGGAGCTTTCAACTTTTCTTCGATGATAGCTTTGACTAGGCTTATGAGGATGAAATGATCTGGGTTAAATATTTATTCTGGGATTAATAGATTTGGGTTAAAGGTAATTTAGGTGGCCTTTGCTGGTAGATTGACCTTGGATGATTTGCAGGTCTCATTTGAACTGATGACCTGGTATGAACTGGTGGTCTTTGTTGAAAATTTAGCCTTGGATAAGTTGAGGGTTTAGACCGAACTGATGGTCTTGGCTGATGGGTTGGTTTCTTTTGAGCTGGTGGTTTTGGCTGAAAGGATTGGCTGAGTTGCTTGGGCTGAATTGGAGGAGTTCTTAGGATTCCTTTGCCTTTTTTTATCTCAGCTAGAGATGTTTCAGCTGGTCTGATGAATCCTTTTAGGATTCCTTTGTCACTGCTCTAGGCAACTGTCTTTCCATTTTCTGCGGCAGTTAACTTGCTGTACCCTAGTCCTGGACTGCCAGATTCAACTCTTTGATGACTCAAAATTTCATCAAGAGTCTGGGATCCTTTCTTGAATTTAAGAGATACTTCATCTTTTTCAAGGATCTCTTACTTGAGCTTACCATTTTCAGCTTCTAGTTCAACATTTTTCACCTTCAATTTTTCAAATTCAAGTGACTAGACTTCAAGAAATTTCATTTTTTCATGATCAATGATCAGTCTTCTAACCTTATCCCTTAGTTCATCATTTTCTTCCTTTAATTCAACATGCAGACAAGATATAGAAGCTAACTATTCTTCTAGCATTCTTAATTATTCATTCAGTTCATTGCTAGAGATAGATGCTTCATAAATATGATAGAATGAGGTTAGAGAATCAGCTGTACTAATCTCTTCTTCGTTGTCTACCATGAGACAGAATAGTGCCTTATCGTCTGAGCTGTAGCCATCTAAGTTGATCCCAGATGGATAGTCTGAATCATCCAGTACAGTATTCTCCGAGTTGGCCATCATTACTTTTTTTTAAAAGCTTCTCTTTACTCTGGCCTTTTTGTCTTCGGGGAGCTCTGGACACTCATATCTGTAGTGTCCCTGTTTATGGCAGTGATAGCATTCACTGGTGCTTCGGCTGGCTATCCTGGTCTGTTCACCTGGTTGGTTTCTTTCACCTTTCGGAACTTCATCAGTTTGAGGTAAAACTGATTGTTGGTCCCTCATTTTGTTCAGCTTTTCAAGCAACTTTGTTACTGACTAGATTTGATCATTGATATCTTCAGTCATGATTTCCTTCTTTTCGGTTACTTCTCGCGTTCGATCAGTTGCTGATCCTCCTAGATTTTCTCTGGCTGGTGAGCTTCTTGGTCGGAAAGTATTTCTTCCACGAGCTTCTCTAAATCGATTCCTTTCTCCGTAGAAAGCCGCATCCTGAGTTGATGATGTGGATGCTTCTCCTTTTCAATTTAGGCTGTACTCATGAGCCTTGAGAGAGCCAAAGAGTTCTCTAGGGGTAATGCTGTTAAGGTTTCTCAGCTCCTTAGTAGCAATTACCTTCATTTTCCATTCTTCCGTGAGATTATCTAGAATTTTGGAATTCATCTCACAGTTGGGATAATTTCTTCTCAGGTTGTTCATCCCACTGATAATGCCTATAAATCTCGTTTCAAGGCTTGAGATGGTTTCTTCTGAATGCATCTTGAAGGACTCATATCTGTCAACTGCCAGTTGGAGCTTGTTTCATTTGATTGCTTCGGACTCTTTGCATAGATCTGCTAGCAAGTCCCATATCTCCTTGGCAATTTGGCAATTCTTTATATCCTTCCTTCGATCCTCGGCTAGAGTTTGAAATAGTGAAGCTTGTGCAATGAACTCTAGATTCTTCAACTTCTTTTCTCCACTGGTGAGAAGATGAGTTGGCTTCAGGATCCTTGCAGGTTGATTGCCGTCAACTATGTGAGCTTCATTGTCCATCATGATAGTGATTGGACCATCTTCTATCATTTCCCACGTATTCTCATGTATTGAACAGAGATGAGCCTTCATTCTCCTGCTCCAGTTATCATAGTTCTCAACTGAAAAGATAGGTAGTTTATGGTTTCCCATAGCCGGCAGATTAGCACAGATAAGTAGATCTGATTCAGTTGATTTGTAGAAACGGTTGATCCTTAAAATCAACCGCTCTGATACCACTTGTTGGTCCCAGACGAGTCGAAGTTAGTTTAGAGAGGGGGTGAATAAACTAACTCAAAAACTTTTAACTTGAATGTGGAATAAATAGGGCCCTTGACTCGCTTAAGAACTTATCAATGGACATGATCAGTTAAGATGAATGATTGACTCAAATGTGCAGCCTATGTGAGTGAAGTGTGTAGTTCAAGATATACAGATCAAAAGAAATAAGTACAGCACACAAGCAGTTTATAGAGGTTCGAAGCTTAAACTTCTACGTCCTCTCTTCCTTGCTGAGAAGGGCAATTCACTATGTAATGGTAAAGTTCCTTTATTACAATTACACAATGAAGATAACTGTTGAACTTGGTGGATGGCAACTTTACGAGTCACGGTCTCTTTTTCAACTGGTGTTGTCCTGAAAACTGCAGTTCCAACGATCTGCGGTCTCCTCAGCCGGTTTCGACAACTCACACTTGCGATCTCCAACTGCTGGCTGGAGAGATAAGGTGCTATTGCCCATCTTTACAATATTTTAGATCTCTTTCGATCTTCAAGAATACAGTCTTGAAACTGGTATCTGTATTGCTCCTTGAGTTGAGCTGAGTGATTGATCATTGACTTTCATGAACTGAGAAGTTTGCTCTTGCTAGAATTCTTCAATAGCTAGCTGATTGACTCTTTAAGGTCTTCTTCTCAGTTGGGACTTTCGCTGCTTTCTATCAGTGTTTGATCTTGAGCTGTGGGGGGAGAGAAAGAAAGCTCAGTATGTTTTAAAAAGTCTTGGAAGTGAAAAGTCTTAAATCAGATGAGATTCACTCTTCTTATATAGAAGAGTGTTCTATATGACCATTGGGTTCCACCGACTGTTGATTCTGCTGAACTACTGACAGTAGTTGATTCTTGTAGCCGTTGAAGCCTTTTTGAATTAGTCATTGTTCAGCCAATTGATCTCTGCAGAGCATTTACTCTAGGATCTTCTTCATTAATTTCAGGATCTTCTAATGATCATTTACTGCGGTAAGCTTTGATTGGACAAACTCATCAGTTGCTTAGCTTCCAGATCGAAACTCAAGTTAGCAGTTCTCTAGCTGCTTGTCTTTCAGTTCTGGACTGGGTAGCTTGTTTCGGCTATTGCTTCAGTTGGCTGATCTTCTGAGCTCTTTTGCCAGTTCGACTGATCATAATTGTATAACTGGTTACTCAGTTCGACTGGTCTTATTTTGAGCTTATATGCCAGTTCAACTGTTCACAAACTGATGAGCAGTTTGTCAGTTTGACAGACTGGTCTTATTTTGAACTTAGTTAACAGTTTGTCTTATATTCGAGCTTTGAGCTGGCTGACTCTAGTTCTGGCCATTATTAGTTGACTTATCTTCTTGGCTTCAATTCAGCTGATATTTAATTTTTTGACCATCAGTTTGATTCTTCCAATCTTCAGATAAACTGTTATGATGTCAGTTTCTTCAATTAGCTTAACTCGTCTTTTAGCTCAACTGACTTTGCTGTCAGTTTGATTGAAGCCGAGTTGTCTTTTGAGCTTTAACCCTTAGTTGGGTTATTTCTTGACTGGTTGATGCATCTCTTTAGCTGGGTTGACCATGCTCCAAAGCAATTAACTTCTAGCTTCAGCCAAGCTGTTTTTGGAGTCTCTTCTTGGTCAGTTTACTTTTTCCAGCTTAGAACTCTTGCAGTTTTTCAAAAAAAAAAAAAAGATTTCTACATGTTTTGACATTTCATCAAAACCATCATTAGCATTTTCTTAATAGTTTTTCCTAACAATATATATATATATATATATATATATATATAAATACTCATCATTTTCTTTAAAGTAAATGACAAAAACTTAATTTTTCTTATAACAAATAAAGTTAATTGGATAAGTATATTTTACTGCTGATAAATATATACAAATATAACTTAAATATCAAATTAATAGTTTTATGATTTATAGTTATCTCAATATTTTATTGACGGGTTTGATTACGAGCTAACTAATTTTTTTGATGCTTAAGTAGTACAGTACGTATTAAGATCCATATCTTGATAGGTCTGACACAAGATTTCCCATATATTATTTGGGTACATAGTACTAGAGTTATAATAGAATATCTGTGGTTGAATTCAAGTTTAATTTACTAAATTTGTTCATGTCTCACTAGTTTTATTGAGCCTAAATTAATAGACAAATAAGTTTAATTACAAATAAACAAATGAGAAGTCTTATTCTAAAATGATTAAACATATTTTTAAATATATTATTACTAAAATTTAGTTAGATACTTTCAACAATCTTTTTTTTTTTTAATTCTCTTTCATTCATTTGTTTCTTGTTTATTTTTTTTATTATATATTAATTTTGAGGTTTAATCTTCATACATTCAAATATAAATTATGTATAATAATAATTTTGTTAAAATAACATAGTTTGTCACTTTATTTTATAATATTATTTTGTGTTCATTTCTTATTTTAACTAAATAATTTTTGTATCCATTCACTTAAAAGAATTAAATATATAATTCCTATTTATTTATTTATTTATTTGTTTGTTTGTCTAATGATTCCCCGAGTTATTATCCCATAAATAGAAACCCAAAATTATTTGGTTAAATTTTTAAAATTAAATGTTCTTCAAATCAGGAAAAAAAATATGTAATGAATAAATTTAATTTTGTGATGATATTTGTAAATTAAATGGTGAATAAAGTACAAATAAATTAGAAAACAAAAAAGGGCGGAACCAAAAAAAGAAGCGCGCGAACCCGCGCGATGCATTGAAACATGGGGAAATTCTATGCGGCATCACCCATGTACCACAATAGATTTAATGTGACACTTTCATGTGTCACAATAGATCTTGTGGCATGAAAGTGTCATATTAGGTCTATTGATAGAATTTCCTTGAAAGATGAAGAAAAACCGCACAACCACATGTCAGACTTCCTCTTTATTTTGTTTGAACCATTCCTCTCTTTCCTTTTGGTCTTTAGTATGCGATTCTTCTCAATCCTAGAACTTCCCAATTTGGAATTTTATAGCTGATCAGTCATCCAAAGGTGATTCATATGTCGGATTACCATGTCCATTTGAGAAGGTAAACTTATTGCACTTGAATTGTGCAGCTATTGTTGTTTTCCCATTCGAAATTCTAAAATCGAGCTCTTCTTTCTGTTTACCTTGCTAGGAGCATTGTCTCGAATTCTCGATGTAGCATGTCAATTGTGCAATCATAACTTGAAAAATATGAATGCTATTCAATTTGATTATGTGGATAGATATTATTATTTTTGTTAGAATTTATTGTGTAAATCTTGTAGTACTTTCGTATTGTATGATTGAGCTCTAACAGAAAATTAATTTCTTGATTGATTTGTTACATGCCCGATTTCTTGAATTCCTGAATTTTATTGTTTCGGAAATGGGTTGATAAAAAGTCCCATTTTAACGTGATGTGTTTTTAATATTCATGGATTTGTGTAGGATAGCATAGACATTCCAGAAGTGGGTGGTTGATCTTACCAACTTTTCCCGAGATAAAAAAAAGAGGAGATAATGCATTTCATTTTCAAGGTTTATTTTACAGAAAAGAATAGATTTATTTCAGATTGATAATATATAAATATTGATGTTGTTTCCGGTGTATTGTTGAGGCAATCTTTCCAGCATGTGACAACCTTTGTTTCTTTTGACTAAACAATGCTTGCAAGGTCTAGACAGTCAGTGAAGAGGTACGCCAAGTTTATATCATACATTTTCCCATAGTCCTAAGTTAGTTTAATTTTATGGATTATATGTTCTTTTTTTCTAACATTTTATTATTAGTGTTCGTACTGCAGACTCCAATGTTGCTTGCCATTTTTCAATGTGTGACTCTCGAATAGTATCCTCAAATCAATTATGAGCTTATAAATATAATCTGAATAAGTAGATTAAAGTACTAACATGAAAATATTTTTGAACTATTGAAGCTCAATGGAACGGATCATTTTTGCTTTCTACAGGATGGAGCAAAATTTGAGGTACACTCTCTCAAGCCAATGTATGAATTTCTTTCTGAACAGTTGAACACCTACTCTAGAGGACTGGGATTCTTATCAATTATGGGAGTTGGCATTCTATTTTTTCTTTTGTAAGGTTACGCACCAAATTATAGTTTGTTCTTGGTTTCTATTTCTCAATCTATTCCATTTTTTTATATATGGTAGAAAACTTTGCTAACTTTGGTGGTGAATATTCAAGTGAAACAAAAATATCATGTTTTCATATCATAAGTACTCTTCCTGTTTCGTACTCTTATTATCTTCTGTTCTTGTCTGTGTATTCTGATTGGCTGAACCATTATGCATTAACTATGGACTCTTGAAAGAGCAACACACATATTTTTCATTTTTTTTCAAGAGAGGAGAATATTGTGTTACTGAGAGCATTGAACTATAACTTGAAAGAGAAGCTTATTACAAGGCTATCCTGCAAATCATTAGCTTCACCACATAACATTGGACGATTAGCTTCTTTGTTGGGATTATTGTAGCTTATGAGGTAAGTTCTTTGTTATATCATCTCCATTGACTTCTCCCGCTTGTGTTCTACTAAAATTTGGGAATCCTGTGTTTGGTAATTTGTATGTACACCCAATCACCTAATCAATCAGCACTCTTTTAAATCTGAAGAGACATTTGGGTGTAGGATGTTATTTTTTATACTTACACCTTGCAATATACTCAAAAGAAGTATAACTGATATTAGTGGTGAATAGGAATAAATTGACT
The DNA here is from genome assembly GCA_026008535.1 of Perilla frutescens. Classification (NCBI taxonomy): domain Eukaryota; kingdom Viridiplantae; phylum Streptophyta; class Magnoliopsida; order Lamiales; family Lamiaceae; genus Perilla; species Perilla frutescens. Next base: position 42,551,939 of record BRKX01000012.1, read on the forward strand.
TGTAAAAAATTCTAGAAACAAAACTATAGCAAGTCTTAACTTAAAGATTGGAGCCTTAGTTTAACCTGAAGAGACATTATAAATTGCAAAAGTTTGCATGTACACTTGTGAGAGCTTGAAACTGTTATATAATTGTTTATAAGTGCATAACATGTTCGTAGTTCTTTTATGTGGTTCTTTGGAATCATTCATTCCATATGGAAAATCTGTAAACTTGTATTTTCTAATGTATGGGATAAGCATTGCATTAAATGGACTTTTTTATACCATATGTTTAAAAGTGCTAAAGGTCATTTACTAATCAGGATCAATAATTGTTAATTAGATAGTAAACTATTTTCTATGAAACTATATTGTTTTCTATGAAACTATATTGTTTAGATTGATCTTGAATACTTAAAACCCACTTTCAGAATTTGTTCGATCAGTGTTTAAGACATTTGGCAAACTTGAGAACTTTGACAGCTTTGTAAGGTAACTAATTTCATCAATTAAAAAAAAAACAATGCCTTATCCGAGTCTTATTTGTTAAAGCATGTCTCCTCATGCCCTTTCTTTTTTTTTTGAAATTTTGATATATTTGGTGGAATGATTGGTATATTTTATTATTCCAAATATTCTGATAAGTTCATATCTAGCATATACTAATTTTCTTCGATTCTTACATATTTTTGTCATGTGCAGGTAAAAACCTAATTGATGATTGAAGGTTATTCTATGATTGTTTGGATTTTGAGCATACTATTGGATTGGAGACGTTAGTGCAATTCATCATGTATAGATTGTCACTTTGTTATTTGTAAAAGGGCAAATTACAATTTAATTCCCAACGTTTGAAGGTTTTAACAAAAATAATTCAATATTTTAATAATTACAATTTAATTCCCAACATTTAGATAGTCTAACAGAAATAACCCAACGTTTAATATTAACAATTTAATTCCCAACGTTTGAACATTTTAACAGAAATGACCCGATAATTTAGGCGAAAAAACCATTTTGGTTATTTTTCGACAAAAATGTTAGTCCGTTATATGGGTCTCTAGCTCACTTGAGAGAGTAAATGTGATTGAAATCAACCGAAATAGTTTTTTTAGCCTAAAATATTGGGTCATTTCTGTTAAAATTTTCAAACGTTAGGAATTATAAATTGTTAATATTAAACATTGGGTTATTTCTGTTAGAATATTCAAACGTTGGGAATTAAATTGTTATTATTAAAACGTTATGTTATTTTTGTTAAAACCTTCAAACGTTGGGAATTAAATTGTAATTTGCCCTTTGTAAAATCCTAATGGATTTGATAAACCTTGTATCACTTTATATGTCGAACATTATAGTTTTTGAATGAATTTGTTTATTTTCCATATATATAATATTTATTAATTTAGTTGGAAAATTAATAATAATTTTGTATCGATCTCTTTAATATTTAGGTTGGTATTGTGTAGTTAAAATTTAATATAAACATAACTAGGAAAAAATGGTATTAAAAATAATGGTTAAATAAATTAAAAATAATATAATGGTGCACCAGGAAGTGGATCGAAATGTAATTTATTTATATTTATGGATGCATTTTGAAATATTTTATATTCGTAAATGTGGTGTAGTCTTAGATTGCATTTCAAGGCAGGTCACAATGTCATTACACGTCTTCTACTTGGATATTTTAAATGTACTAACATAATATTTATACTTACGTTTATCTATCATGACATTGATTTAGATGACAATTTTGGGAAATGCCTTGATAATTAAAATGTAGTAAAAGCTTATGCATTGTGATGTTTTTGTAAAACACACTGATGCAAATACAACGGTTTTATCATGAACCATTGTGAAATTCAATATGACAACAGTTTTCTAATGAAACTGTTGTCTGATAGGTGTTGTCTATTCACTTATTTGTAGTAGTGATATTTGATAAGGACAACGTATATTACTACAAAATTGGCTTGTTATGACACCTAAAAATGTCAAGTGAAATTGGTTATTATTACACTTTGGCTGTCACGACATTTTCCAAAAGTGTCACCAATCTCAATGTAACAATAGATAATGATAAATATCTCATTATGACACTTTGATGTGCCTTAAAAAGAAGGCAAAACACATTTTTAGGTCCCTATACTTTTATGTTTTGTTTTAATAGGTCCTTATACAATTTTTATATTTTAGTGGGTCCTTCTATTTCAAAAATACATTTTTCTCAAGTCCCTATACTTTTTTATTTTGTTTCGAAAAGTCCCTCTAAAACTTTTATATTTTAATAGGTCCTTCTACTTTTATTTTTAATTTTATCAAATCCTTGTTTCACTAAAAAAATATCTAATAGGGGGTTAATTTGTTTATTATTTAACCTAATCCAATTATTGAAATTACTATTAAACTTTGGTCAATAATTAAAAAATAAAAATCTAAAAGTTATAGTGTAATTGTTCTTGAAACTAATTCAAATTTATAGTATTTTTTGTCTATTATATGAAATTAAACTTGAATTTTTTATTAAAATTTAAGTACATTCTCAATTGAATATAGAAAAAAATTAAATTATAGTGTTTATAAAAAAAATGAATTGATAACAGTGGACAAATTAATGAAATTAAACTTGAATTTTTTATTAAAATTTAAGTACATTCTCAATTGCATATAGAAAAAAAAATTAAATTATAGTGTTTATAAAAAATGAATTGATAACAGTGGACAAATTAAGGCAATGTTCCTACGCCGCTTCTCTTTTGATGGGAATTCCCCATACATTCTTTTATATTTAAATATATTATTATATACGTAAATGTATCAATAAATAACATAAAAAATTATTTACTAACTTCATTGTTAATTATTTAAATAATGAAAAAATTAAGTAATTTGTTACTTTTATTAAAAAATTAAGGACTAGAACATATCAAATATGTAAAGTAGAAGGATTTAATAAAATAAAATAAAAAGTGTACAAGGATTTATCAAAACAAAATATCAAAGTACAAGGACCTAAGAAAATGTACTGTCAAAGTAGAAGGACCTAGTAAAGCATAAAAAATATATAGGGACCTATCGAAATAAAACATAAGAGTACAGGGACCTAAGAATGTATTTTGCCTAAAAAGAAACGTATAATGGCGGTATTGCCTGTCATGAAAAATGGTCTAAGACTACAGATATTAAAATCGAAAGGCCTCCATTAATATTAATAATGACGTGTTATGATGTCAATTTGTGATTATTTTTTTAATATAATTTATTGGCTACTATTATTATAATGGACTAGTTGCTATCCAACCTCCGTAAATTATTATTATTATTATTATTATTATTATTATTATTATTATTATTATTATCATTATTATTATTATTATTATTATAACTTTTGATAATTATTTTTTGTGACTATTTAATTTTAAATTTAACTATGCAATAGCAAAAATAATATTATATAAAAGTAATGAATTCATATCAAATGATACATGAAATATACTTAACAGATCCATTGAAGATGTATAATATTCATGTTATAAAGACGTACAAAATGTCTCCAATCCAATGAGATATTCAATACAAGCAATTTACATATGACATTCTGCACTAGCTTCAATATAATCCAGTAGTATGTTTCAAAAACCCAAGAACCATAGAACAAGTATCAATCATCAACTAGGTGTTAGGTGTTACCTGCACATGACAACAAAAATAAGAAACGAATAAAATCAGTATATTTCAAATATAAACTTATGAGAATATGTAGAATAATAAAATATCCAAATCGGCTAGGCTAGGAAATTGATGCTTCAACCTCTTGCAAAAAAAAAAAAATGTAAACAGAAACATGGAATCGTATCACCTGAAAAACTGCTATACATAGAAATTCAATGAATATTCTATACAATGATCAACATGCATGTACTAGACAAAAAAAAAGGGAAGCTAGAAAAAATAATTTTTAAGAACTTGTTTGAATTACCATATCAATTCTCCTGCTGTTGTTGCTGCTGCTGTTCTGCTCTTACAAATGCAAGCGTTATCTGGAGCAGTCCTTGGTGGAAACAACGCGACCAGCCCTGAATCTTGTCACCTCGTTGAACTCCATTTTCTTTAATCATCCTGTTCCACTCCTCACCTTGAAGGACAAACTTACCATTGGCTTCTAAGTGAAATGATTAGTCAAATCCATTTGGATCTGTGGCCACAATCCTATCAGCATGTGCTTTTTCTGGATTAACCATATTCAATCGAATGAAAGGATAATCCTTCAGTGTCATTTGGAACAAAAGTTTGGGTGGTTTTTTCACTCCAGACAATTGAATTGATTGACATATTCTTGGGTGAAATTCTGGAGGAGCAAGGGCAGTTGACTGCTGTTCTTGCCTGGCAACATCGTTAAGAGAGTCTTTCTTATTCAAGTCATCAGCTTCAGATTCTTGAATATCACGGCCATACACTTCCTTTTCCTTCCCTTTGCCTGCTTTAAATCTTTTGCTCTCACGATCATCGGGATAAGTCTGAACGGCACAAATATCAACACCAAACAACCTCATCATTCTTGATTGATTCTGAACAGAAACCTCATCGGCCGCAACTGCTTTCAATTTCCGATCTTCACCCTCAGCCATCTTAGTAATCATTGAATCTTGATCACCACTAATTTTCTCCCCCAACATGATTTCTACGTGAACCGCCTCATCGGAATCAGTTTCTTGCGACGTGAGCACTGCCTCATCTCTGAGAGGACGCTTCCGCGGCGGCAATTCTTCTTCATGATTTCGTGGCTGATTATCCATTTTCCTATAAACTTGATCGTTCTTGATCGCGACTTCTTTAATTCTGCTCAATAGTTGATATTGTTATCTGTAGTGTGATAAGCGGGGCATTCCCTATCTATATATAGCAGGTTGGGGAATGAACCGTAAAATAATTTGAATATCTAATTCTAGTAGGCATTTGCAATTTGTAATATATGAATGAAGCGTAGAAATTTATAATTTATAGCCTTAATTAAATAATATATTAGAAAGTGAAAATTATCGGAGGTGATTATTTGTATTCGTGATTGATTGGACTTAAAATTTTGATATCGATTAGAATAATGAAATTGAATGAGAGGTTTAAAACTCTAACATGTGGATTGTATAATGATGCTCTCAATTTGTTAGATTGACAATTATAGATGATATAATTAAGCCTCAAATTGCATTGTCAAATTTGTATGTTTAATTAACTTTAATTAATTACTAATGAACAATTAATAAAATTTTCAATGAAGGGGTCGATTGGGTCATGTAAAAAGGGGTTGATTGGACCATTTCAAATAGTTTAAGAGGGCGAACTGACTAAGTCATACTTTAAGTATCTCACCGAACTAAGATATTCTTAAATTTGTTTTTGTACCTTTGCCCTTGAATTTATAATTAGTTTTTCTTTCTACTTTTCATCAATTTCAATTTTTCATGATTTAATTTAATTTTATAATTATTAATTAGAGTTTATTCCACCCTTAATATATTTTCACTATTTTTTAATTTATTTTTCTAGTTAATAATTGATTATTATGGTTGACTATTTCATAATTGTAGTATATAATTTTTTAAAATTTAAATTTTATCTATAAATGTTAATTATGATTGATTATATTTTAATAATTTTCATTTTCATAAAAAATATTATTAAAATAGTGAATTTGATAAGTGGGATACTATAGCACCCCTAACTCGGAGGGTCGAGGTGCTAACGGAATCACACACGAAAGAAGAAAATTCCGTAGAATTTTTTTTAGATAGAGTGATAAATTTAGGACTAGCTATACCAAAAGAAGTTTACATTTACCAGTCAAACACAAAAAGTAAATACATTTAATTAGTCAAGAGCCAATAGAAACAGACATTGAGAAATTTGACCGGTTAACTATATCAAAATAATAACAGTCAATTCACAAAAACATAACATGACCAAAATGCTCATAGGCGTACACGTGGCAACAGTCAAAATTCAGGGGAAGCATGGAAATTAACAACAATCTAGTTGACGGTCAACAAATCATACACTAGAAGAAAATTGATATGTAGTGAGGAAATATTGTCATTAAATGATCAAAAACCCTCATTAAAAGCTTTTAGTGACGAAAATTTTACTTTCATCACCCTTCATTATTGCCTCTCTAGTTAAATGTAATTAATGAGGGTAAAGAGGTCGCATCATTATTAATGCATTACTTTTAATGATAATATAATACAGCCCTCACTAAAAAATTAATTAGAATCCTACCTATTTCGTCTTTATGTTTTTTTAGGGGTGGGTTATAATGAGTGTGCTTTGTGTGAGAATCAGGAACTGTGCTTATTTATTATGATTTTTAGCTTACCTTATTGTATCTTAGTGCTATTAGCACTAGCACTAAAATACAACAAGATAAGTTATAATTTTTTTTAAAAAAAATTAGTACTAATATATAATAAAGTAAGCTATAAAATCATAGTAAATAAGCATCGTTTCTGGTTCTCGCACGAAGACTAGTACCTATTTGAACCAAATCCTATATATATGAATGTAAAATTTCAAAACCAAATGAATGTAAAATTTCAGAACCTCCAATGCACATATGAAGAAATTCTAAAAATTAACACTAAAAACTAACAAATAATACTGCAAAAAATTGTTAAAAGACAACTATCTAAGCTGTTGTGAAAATTGTTTAGCTGAATATTGTCACTACTGCTGTGCATTAACTCAAAAATCTTGTCTACTATTGAAAAGATATTGTCTAAAAATATAACTATTAAATTATGAGATAGACAATGGTTAATACAAGAGCAATTTTCTATCACACAACTTTGTCCTTAATATATGTATAAATGGATTTCTTGATTAACGTATTTGATGTTGCGAGAAATGAGAAAAATGCTTATGTTATTGTAACTTACTTCTTAATTGCTATGATTTTATTGCATAATAATTTTGTCTCACACATGCAAGGAAATGATAACTTTTAAGCACAAAAATTATAGAATTTAAGCAGTGAAATACGATAAGATAAGGAATGCTCCTATTTCTCATGCAAGTTAAATTAATGTATAGTAATTTGTTGATTATTTCTTATTATTTATATATTTATTGCTTAATGTACAATATTTTTCTGCAAATTGTAATAATTTATTTAATTAGAAAAGTAATGCTAAAAAATTATTAAAAAGGAGTATAATGTTTAAGGAAAACACCAAATGAATGTGAAACATACAATTTCGAAAGCTACAAACACATATGAAGTAAATAAAAAAAACTAACGCTAAATAGATGCATATATAGTGAAGAAGACTCGAATCACATTATTGTTTGTTGGGACAGTTCCTAGCATCATGTTTGGTTCTTTGATTGCATTTAGTAGATTGCCGCAGTGGTTTCTTAATTCTTTCAATCTCACTTTCTCTCCTTGATTTCAGACGATTGTCGTTGTCTTTTGCTTTCACAGGGACGGGTGGGTTCACATAAACCTTTTCGGGCATAGATGATCCATAGAATTGATCAAACAATCTTCTCTTCACTAATGTTGATGATATATGGTCTTCACTCGGCTGGACTTGGTCCTTAATTAAATTCTCTAAGAACATGCAACTATGAACATGTTTTGTTAGGATCGCCTTCAATAAAACCCATACAACAATAAAGCTCGGAGACAAAAACCTTAAATCTATTTTATTATGTTCAATGTCAATTGAACTCAAATCAACATAGTATACAGTGAGATGTTTTTTATCAAATGTATATAGACATATTATAATGTATTAATGTCTGTTTGACTTATTCGGAAAATGAATATAGGTTTAGCAAAGAATTAATATATTTGTAGCAGAAAATTACTTTAGTATTCCGCTGTATATGGACCATTTAAGCATGTTATGTATTAAAGAAGCAACGATTGGAACACAAGTAAGCAATATAATGACCTACATTAAGCAATCTATATAAACGAATGTCAATAAACAATACATGTTATTTGATTTTAATTAATTATTGTCGTATGTCTCAATTTCATATAATGACAACATGGGAAGCAAATTCCTTTATGCATTGCCTGTTTTCACCTCTAGTGTGTATTTAGATGTTACAGCTAACAAGTTCATAATATTTAAACACTTAATTTTACGTAATAATCTCGTGGAAAACTTTGATATAAGAAGAGAGAGAAATATAGTGAGAGATATATCTAAACTGTATTCTCCATCTACAACCTGATGTATGTATGCAAATATTCATTTTAAATTGATGTATTAATGGACTGTCAATGGAGAGAACAAATCGAGAAATGTATAAAAAATTATGAATCTGAAAATTATGATGAACCGAAAAAACAAATAAGATGAAAAGAAAAAAAAATCATATTCGTGTTAGATTAGGAATGAATATTATAATATGAAATCTACCAAATAAATATCACATTATAAAAGGAATGAGCGATTCCTATGGATCCCTTAAACTCAAATTACAAAGTTGACCTCCGTAGTGAAATTGCATCAACATCTATATATTATTTTTTATATAAAAACAAAATAGTAGGATCAATTTTGACAATTCACATTTTATTGAATTTTCTGAAAAATAATAATAGAATTATTCTACATATGCATCGGTTGAAGAGTTCAGTTGGACGCATCTATTGTTGAAGAGTTGGAGCAATTTCAAAAATCTATAAAAATCCATTTTAGTTGATGATTAAACAAACATTCGCGAAAGAACAAAATCCCTTAGAATCGAATCCTTTTTCTCCATGCGTTAAGATTCTTTGGAGTTTCTTGATGTTCCTATTGATTCAGAGAGGTGAGTTTATTGCATAATTGTCGTCGAGTTTGGGTTTCACAATTTGTCCAGTGTCGATGTACATTGCCCGCATCGGCATCATTGGAGGCCATTGTGCGCCATTTGGGCTCGTCGGGCAGCCACTGCAAATCGTCTACTTTTCTGTGGTATGGCTTCCAAGTGCAAGGTATCATCATATACTTCTTTCTTTGTGACTCCGATTATTTTTAATGTAGAATAATGGAACACAAAAAGGTTTATATAAGTTTGAGTTTGCTGCTAGCATTGAACCAGAAATTTTACTTCATTATCAATTCATGTAAGATTACAAGGTTTGGCAACGCCTCCATCATCATTTTGTAAAATTATCTAAATTTGTAATTCTTGGTTTTTTTTTATGTTTGATATGATCAGTATGAACATGACCACATCTTGCCGGCCAATATCAAATACATTATATTGCCTCTTATTATATTGTCAATAAATATTTCTTTTTCTTTTATTTTTTAATTTCTGATCTATGCCGAATAACTATTTACTATTGGGTTCTTGAGGTTCATATTGCAAGAAATTGTATATGGGTTATTTTGGATTAGATTTGTTGGTTGCAATTATAGTCTAAATTGGTGTTCTCTTTTGGGGCCTATTTATTTCAATGATATGTATGATTTGATTTTTGTTTTATTGGACTCATTTTTGGCTTAGTTTGAATTGAAATTTGAATATATAATACATCCTAACAATACATATGCAATGCTAAAGGATCTTAATTCTTGCAAGATAAAGTATGTATTTTAGTTTTAATATTTACTAGTGCATTACCCGTGCAATGCACGAGATATCAGAATCATATTTTATTATTTAAAGTAAATCAAATATTAATTTGTAATCATGTAATAAAAAATATTACCTAAAAATAATAATATTATGAGAACAAATGTTGTCAAGAAAATGCTTATTTTTTACATCACATCCTATAATCGAGTCATACGTGCAATACTTTCTCGAGTCTTTTTATCAGTAGGAATTGAATATTTTTAATTGGATATTTTTTTTATTAATGAGAATAATATATATTAGTTGGAAATTGATTTTTTAATAAAAAACTATTTTATTCACACACAAGCATGCAAATATATATATATATAATAAGAATATTTAATAAATTAAATAAATTGTTCTATATCATTTTTATTTTTATTTTTTGGTATAGAAATTATGTTTATCTACATCCATATGTACATAACACATTAAACAATATTTGTTAATGTAGTTATTTGTATATTATGTGCCGATATCACATTATATAAATTTTGAAAATTCTTAGTTTGTACCAAAACCCTTCAAAAAAATATAACCAAATTTCATCATATTGTTTAGAAAATTATATGATAAAGTTACATTATATAAATTTTGAAAATCCTTACTTTGTACCAAAACCTTTTAAAAATATAAACACTCAACAATATGAAAATCTATCTAAAATATTTTAGGTTGTACCAGTAAAAATTATATAATATTATCTCACATATTAAAAATTTATATGATAAAAACAAATTAAATATTACATAGAATCAATTATCCCCAAAAACACATAATTTCCACCATTGTGTGATGACCATTCATTTGAATGCCTAGTAAAGAAAACATTATAGAATCAATTATCTCCAAAACAAAAGAAGCCTGCAATAGATATGAACATAACAATAAAATCTACAAATCAAAAGAAAAGATGTTGAGAATCCAAGATCCTGAGCAAAAATTAGATGGATATTATTTCCGGAACTTGCAACCTCCCTACCCCACAACTAAGATATTATCAAGAAAATAAAGGAGGGAAGAAATAGTATATATTAGAACATACTGCTCTATATAGTTCACGGAGAGGAGCTTATAAGGGGGATTCTTTTAGGAAACGATTAACAAAAGAAGAAAAAAGCAAATTGAAATGTGAACACTGTGGTGGCACAGGTCATGTGAAATCAGAGTGTTTTGATATTATAGGCATACTTGAATGGTTAAAGAGATCCGTTAAAGAGTGTAATACAAGTTTTTATCCTCAAATTATGGTTTATAATTTTTTTTACCATTTAATTTATAATTTTTGAGTTAATAATTGATTATTGTTTTTATAATCATAATAGCGTATATAATTTTTAAAAAATTAAATTAAATTTGTATCTATTCAATTATGATGTATTATATTTTAATAATTTATATTTTTATAACAAAAGGAAGGAGGGAGAGAGAGGAAGAGATAATAATTAGTAGTAATGTGTGTCCCGTTTGAAATAAAGCTAGTGCCCAAACCCTAAAAAAAACAAAAAAGACCTACTTCCCGAGGCAATTCGATCAGATATACATGATATACCCAATTAAATAGCTTTCCTAGTGTAAAAAGGAGAGCCGCAGTTCATGGTATACCAACAATATTAAATATCGATACATACAAAATCTCTAGTACATACATAGACGACATCATATCGTGTAGAGGAAGATGGATGCGGATTGTGAAAACTCGATTTTGACTCGTCAGACAATTGTTAGAGAAGTCAATCAAAACAGTAGTGATGATTATTCAATGGAATTTGACAAAATTCCAAAAACAATCACGCTGTTTGGAGTTGACATCACCATTCATCGGCCCACTGCGTGTCGTGCAATCGAGTCTGAAGAAGGTAAGACTATCGATGATGAGACGACGTCGACAGCGAGAAGCCCTAATCAAGATGAAGAAGAAGAAGTAGAATCTCCTGTCTCGTTTTCAGAAGGTTTTGATGAGAATGGACCGTACTTCAATATCGATCTAGATCAGTTATTAGCTGAATTCTCTTAATAAAGAGTTCCATTAGAATTAGATTATTTTGTTTCTTGCCTTCCAACTTATTTGATATTATAAATAAAAAGGTCTACATTGTTATTTGGGTTACCGTGTTGAATTAGATTAATAAATTGTGGTTTGTTTTTGTGTAATTCGGTATTTTTACAAGAATCAAGCTTTTGTACTTTTGTTACTTTGTTCTTGGGTGTATTCATATAATAAAACCGATTTTCCATGGGTTGTGAGTCGTGTGACATGTGACCGTCGGACAGTATTATACATGGTTTTGAATACACACGGTGACATGAAATTGTGGGCTGCTTCGCGATGATGAATTTGGCTTGGATTTGGAACTCGCTTATAATTATCAAGAAATTATATATATATATTAGCGTTGGGTTGACTGCTCATCATCAAGATTTTCACAACTTTTGTAATCAATGCTGATCATACTTGGGATTCTTCTTCCCTTACTGCAGCTGCTGTAATTAGGCCAACATTCGATTTCAGAGTAATTAAGATAAGTATCAATCGAAACACTAAAAAGTATCATTCAAAATTAAAAAAAGTATTAGTTGTATCCCTAAAAAGTATCACATTTTTTTGGTCAATCATTTGACCAAGTCAACGCGCGTTGACCCGATCAACGCGTTAACCGTCTGATGTACATCTTACGTACAGGAGTATTTGCGTTTCTCCTAAGATATATATCCCACCCCTATATAGAACTTGGTTCAAATAGGTACTATGCTTCGTGTGAGAACTAGGAATGCTGCTTAATTACTACGCTTTCAAAATATATTTCATGATTCCTTATTAGGAATAGTTGAATCAAGTTTATGCGATGGACCGATATATTTTTCGTGCTTCCCAAATTTTGTAGTATCATTATCTGATCCTACTATTTATCATTCTTTATGTTTAGACATTAAAACTGAGGGTTATGATTTAAAATCAAATGCTCAGAATGTTATTCTTATTTACAGAATAGGGAAATTTACAGTTTGATACCCACATTTTGGGCACTTTTTCAAAAATGACCTACTTTATTACTATTAGCGAAAAAATACCCACTTTTTCAAAATTTTTGCAAATCTGACCTCAATCAAATTTCCACCCTCAAATATCTACGTGGCACACTGAAATGCTTACGTGGCTTTTTTGTTTTAATAAAAAAAATTAGTTGGATATTCCACCTCATTTATGAAATAAAAAAAATAAAATTATTGGGCATAAATTATTAGCGGGAATCCATTCATTCTTCCCTCCAACTTTCTCCCCTGACAAAAAGAGTGCAGACACACCTTCTCTTCCCATTCTCACAAAAATCCTAAAAAGAGTAGGGTTAGTGGTCCGAAGTCATCTGGTAAAAAGATAGAGTTTGTGGGGTTTGTGGACCATTTATTGGAAGCGAAAATCAACAACGATTCCAACACATTGGAAGCTTAAAAAAGGTATTTTTTAGTGTTTAACAATGTGGTTCTTTACTTTGGTTAGTAATTAAATAAAGTCTTATTTTATTCAAGAATTAACAAAAAGAAGTGGGGCTTGAATGCCTACACTACATATGTGAAATTTTGATTCTTGGTCACCAATTTTTGTGAATTTTTTATTTGATTTGGGGGTGATTTATAAAAATTAATTAAACATGAATTCTGATTAAAATATTTTACTTTGTCAGTATGCAATATGATATCTACGGACGGATTGTATAGGGTTGAAATTTACCACGGCGGAAGATTTGTAAATGTAGATCACTATAATGGTGGAACTGTTTTGGTTCGGACTGAATTTGATACTTCGTATTTTGCTTATGATGATGTGGTGTTAGAAATGGCATTTATGGGTTATAAAGAAGTTGTGAAATGTGCCTTTAGGGAGCCTATGGAGACTGAAAAGTATTGTTATGTTAATGATGAAGCTAGTTTTCTTGAGCATATTTTTAGGTGCAATGATGAAACAAAAAAATTAGTTATAATTTGTGTTGAATGTACTGTGAGTGATGAATTGAATGGTGAGTATATTGAATCTAGAAATAAGTTGAGTGTAGTCAAGGGGAAACGAAAGCAGGTGGAAATTAATACAACCCCTATCACTCAACCCGAGTCTGAAGATGAGAAAAGTTATCATTCAACATATGCAGACACAGATGCATCTATTTACTCAAGTGATGACAACAAAGGGAAGAGCAAAGCTAAAGTTTATTCAAGTAACTGTGACCATCATACTTTAAAGTTTGAGTTGGGCATGGCTTTCAAAGACTGCAAAGAATGTAAGGCAGCAGTTAGAAAGTGGGCGATCATCAATGGCTACAACATCAAGTGGACAAAAAGTGGTTGTTGTAAGCTTCAAGCAAGGTGTGAAGGGGATTGCCCATGGATATTATATGCAAGTAGGTTGACAAGAGAGCCCACATGTGTCATCAAGACTTTAGTTGACAAGCACACATGTGTCAGGGCTATTATTAGAAACAGGCAAGCTACAAGTTCATGGATTTGCTGAAATGTTTAGCAACAAGTTGCAGAGAACTCCTGACTATGAGGCTAAAGAAATTCAAAAGGATGCTCAGTTAATTTATGGTATCAGTGTGAGTTTAGCACAATGCTACAGAGCTAAAGCCAAGGCTAAATTAAAGCGAGATGGAACCATGGCTGAGCATTACATCAAACTTAGATCCTATGTTACTGAGTTAAAAGATATGGATAAAGAAGGTAGGTTTGAATTAAAAACCTACCTTGACAGTGAAGATAATCCTGTTGCCAAAGGTTATACATTGGATTTTCTTGCTTGAGGAAATGCTTCATGATAAGCTGCAGAAAAATCATTGGTTTTGACGCTTGTTTTCTTAAGACAGAACTTGGTGGGGCTCTATTAGCTGCAGTAGGAAAAGACTGCAACTTTAAAATGCATCCTATTGCATGGGCAGTTGTTGAGAAAGAAAATGAAGAAAGTTGGACTTGGTTCTTTGAGAAATTTTTTGAAGACATGCACATTGAAGATGGTTATGGGTGGAGCTTTATGTCTGACAAGCAGAAGGTAACAATCTCATTTATGATTTTTTGAAGACTTGCACACTTGATTATTTGAAGATTTATTAATGATTATGGTGTGTTTTATTTATTTATTTGCAGGGCCTTATTAATGGTATACAAAAGCTAGCCCCAAATGTTGAACATAGACATTGTGCTAGACACGTATATTCTAACTGGAAGAAAAAATATTTGGGGCCCAAATTCAAAGAACTTTTCTGGAGGGTGGTCAACAGTTGCAATGTGAGTCAATATCACTACAATCTCAACCAATTGAAGGCAGAATCTGTGAAGGCATATGATGACTTTTGTAGTAGAAATCCTCGGGCCTTTTGTAAGTCTCTGATTTCTTCACACACTAAAAGTGATATGATTGAGAACAATATTTGTGAAACATTCAATAACTACATACTTATGTTCAGAGATAAGCCTTTAATCAAAATGTTGGATGGAATCAGACTTCACCTAATGACTAGAATGCATAGAATTGCAAAAAGTCTGGAGAGAAGTTCAGATTTGTTGTGCCCTGATGTTAGGAAGAACTTGGGTAAAATACAAAAGCAAGCTATGTTCTGTGATGTAAGGCTAGCCGTTGGAGAAAAGTCTGAGGTTCATTATATGAATGATTCTTACATAGTTGACTTGAGAGAGAGATCTTGTACGTGTAGGATATGGGAGTTGATAGGTATACCATGCTGCCATGCTCTGGCAAGTATTATACATGCTAGAGAGCAAGTTGAGAATTTTGTTGATCCATTTTATTACAAAACCAATTATGTTACTGCTTACAAACATGCTTTGGAGCCTATCCACCATTTCATCGTATTGTAATTTTTCATAACATAACATAACAACCACATTGCACTAGAATTCGGATAACAATACATTCAATAATCAAACTATTGAATTTCATCTTCATTTATTTCATTTCTTTCAACTCCTTCAATTTCTTGTTCTCGTCCACTAGTTTCATTCTCTCTGCATCAGAGATGTTCCCTTTGGCCCTCAAATAATCAACCAAGCACATTATCAACAATTTTCCTGAACGAATTCTTCCAGCCTAATGCATTAAGAAAAAATTGAAAAGATGGATTAATTGACTAAAAAATTACCAATAAACAAATGCATAAAAGGGAATATTTTGGATTAGAATCAAGGACAAAACTCTTTACCTATTGCCAATTTTCCACAGAGGGCATCTCCAAAACGTCCAGCCCAGTTTATCCGATCCGCCGATGTCAACGACGTAAGAAGGTGGCAAGTCCATCTTTACGAAAAGCTCTCGACTCAGGCTAGACTTCAAGGATTCTTCAATTTGTACGAAAGTCCATCCGACATAAATGAAGTTATTCCTAGTCTGAATCTCTCCATCTCGTCTCTTACCCCCTTGACTGAATTCTTGTGTGCTCTTGTTATTAGGGCATAAAATTGGAAGAGAAGGTGCGTGCGTGCGTGTTTGTTGTCAGGGAAGAAGATGAATAGAAGGAATGGATTCCCGTTTATATGCCCAATAATTTATGCCCAATAATTTTTATTTTTTTTAGTTCATAAATGAGGTGGAATATTCAGTTAAATTTTTTTGTTACAACAAAAAAGCCACATAAGCATTTCAGTGTGCCACATAAATATTTGAGGGTGGAAATTTGAATGAGGTCAGATTTGCAAAAATTTTGAAAAAGTGGGTATTTTTTTGCTAATAGTAATAAAGTGGGTCATTTTTGAAAAAGTGCCTAAAATGTAGGTATCAAACTGTAAATTTCCCTACAGAATATATTATAAAGTTATGAATACAACATTTCCGGATATTAGAGAAATTTCTTCAAATAATAAAATATACTACCACTTTGTTTATTACTGATGTTGCTAAAAGCAATATTGTAGTTCCAAAAATAATATCTTGGGATATGGTTAAATTACCTGAAAAATGGACTCTTGAAGAAGCAAATGAACCTATTAAACAAGAAAATTCAAAATTAGAACAAATTATTGAGTATCCTGATGGAGAAGTTGAAATTAGATTCTCTAGAGAAAGAGTTACTCGCCTTAATTTGGGTAGAAATACTCCCGGTAGAAATTCTACTTCTTCCGTTCCTTTATCTCAATTTGAAAAGAAAAATATAAAAATTAATACAACAATAGACGGTGTTAGTCAACCTGAATATAAGGTTGAAATTCCTTCTTCGAAGGCTAGATCTCCTACACCCTCTGATATGGGGTATGATGATAGAAGTGCCTTTGGTATTTATACCATTACGACTAATAAAAAATTTGAAGTAAATTTTCCTTGTGAAGGAAAAGCTAGAGAATTGTTTTATTCTCATAAAAATGAGATAAAGAGAAAATGGTTCTATTCCATAAAGAGAATAGAAAGTCAAAAGAAATGGTTTAAAACCTATAAAGAATTTATTAAAGGAAGTGTTGAAATTGACGATTTCTTTGATGTAATGAAATTATTCTATAAAATAGAGAATAGAAAATTCCCAGATTTTGAATCAGAAAAGACTATCAATAATATTGAATCTGTTTACAAAAATTTTATCCTTAAAAATGGAGAAGTAATTAGGGGCGTACATCCTCCTGAGTTTAACTTATCTGTTAAAGTTAAAGAAGACGAAATTATTGCGACTCCTTATAGGAAAACTGGAACATTAGAAGCTGTTGTTGAACAAAATAATTTTACTAACTTGTCTCTACATACAATTGGAAAACAATTAATTAGAATTGAAAATAATGTTAATAATAATATTGCTAAAACTATTTTGGTTCAACCAACAGATAATCCTGTAATTAGTACAGAAAAGGTTTTATTTAAACCCCTTCCTTCTGAAAAAATTAGATATCAAGATTAATAAAAATCTTGAGAATTCTGAAATGTTAGAAGAAATTATAAAAAAGCTTAATAATGTTAGCATTAGTAAAGAAAAACATATTGCCCCTTTAATTGAAGGGAAGAATGATGAATCAGACTGAATCAGAAACTAATGAGATTTCTGAAATAGAAGAAATGTTCTTAAAAGAACAAAAGGAACCTTATGAAATAAATAAGGTAGGATATCAAAATAAAAATTATAATTTTTCTGGAAAACCTTATTATCACAGGCCTACTCCAGTTGATCTTCTCTTTGAAGAACAAGATAATTATATGGCTGCTTCTTTTGATGGGTCTTCCATCACAGAATGGAATATTGATGGCCATTCAGAATATCAAATTTAGACAAAATTACATTATATGACTATGTTCGCTACTGCTTGTAGATTAAAAAATACTAATGATATCAATATTGCTAAAGCAATAATTCAAGGATTCACAGGCCAACTAAAAGGTTGGTGGGATTTTCATCTAAATGATGAAGCTAAACAACATATACTTAATGCTATAAAATATGAAGGAGAAAATCGTATTGCAGATAGTGTTAATACACTAATTTATACAATTGCAAAACATTTTATTGGAACTGCATCTTTGCAATTTGATAAAACACAAGAGCAACTTATGAGTCTAAGATGTCCAACTTTATCTAAGTTCAAATGGTATAAAGGTGTGTTCTTTTCAAAAATATATATGAGAGAGGATAGTAAACATGATTGTTGGAAATAAAATTTTCTTGCTGGATTACCCCACATGTTTGCAGAACGAGTTATAACTCAGATAAAACAAAAACATCAATGAGTAATTCCTTATTCTATTTATACATATGGCGACCTTGTTGCCGAAATTGTGGCTGAAGGAATATGTCTTTGTAATGAAATAAAATTACATAGACAAATAAAAAAAGAGAAAATTCTAGAAAAACAAATCCTAGGAGACTTTTGCGAACAAATTGGGTTATCACCTGAAGATAAAAAATTAAATAAAAAGATTAGTCATAAATTTCCTAGAAGGAGAAAATTTAGAAAAAATGAATATATTTCAAATGAGAAAAAGGAAAAGGATTATAATCCTAAAAGAAATAAAAAATATCGTCGGCATAAAGATAACAAGAGAAATGAGAAATTTATTCCAGTATGTTATAAATGCGATAAAACTGGTCATTACGCTAATAAGTGTAAATTAAAAAAGAAGATTGAAAGTCTTCAAATTGATGAAGAATTAAAAAGATCACTTTTAAATATCTTTTTAGATAATACTGATTCTGAAAAAGAAAATTTAAAAATCTCTGTTATAACAGAAGAAAAAACTGATGTTTCTGATGATTCAGAAACGGAAGAAGAAAATGTTAATAGTGATTGTGATGGAGATTGTAATTATTATAAAGCTTTATGCAAAGCTAATGATTTATTTGTTCTTACAAAAGAAGAAAATTTTGTCCTTGATCTTATTGATAAGATTAATAATCCAGATGAAAAAAGAAAGTTACTTCAAAAATATATTGAAGAAAATTATAAAAATATAAATGAAGAAAAAAGGATTACAGAACCAAAAGAAATGTATAATCTTAAAGATATACTTAGAAGAGTTAAAAATTCTAATGTTGAAAAAACTTCTAAATCAGAAGTTACTATTTCTGAACTTAAACATGAAGTTAAAATTCTAAAAGAAGAATTAGAAGAGCTTAAAGCTAGAGTTATTACTTTAGAATCAAAAGAAACTTTTGAAAATCCTTCTGAAGAGGAAGAAGAAGAAAGTAAAATTGAAGCTGTTCCAGATCAAGAAGAATTAAATTCTTTAACCTTCATAAACTTGATAGATAGAGTAATTACTCATAAATGGCATATTAAGGTTACTATAATAGTTCATAAAGAATATTACTTTTCGGCTATAGCCATGGTTGATTCGGTTGCAGATTTAAATTGCATAAATGAAGGGTTAGTACCCTCTAGATATTTTGCAAAAACTACTGAAATTCTTAATGCTGCAGATGGAAGAAAATTACTAGTTAAATATAAACTCCAAAATACTTCTGTTTGTAATAAAGGAATTTGTTTAGAAATGACATTTCTAATGGTTAAAAATTTATCCCATGATCTGATTCTTGGGAATCCTTTCCTACATATGCTTTATCCTATTAAAAGCAATACAAAAAATGGAATTATTAGTGATATAAAGGGACAAGAATTAGAATTTAATTTTGTGTCTCAACCTCGTTTTCACGAGATAGATACTATTCAAAAGACTATAAGAAGAAAAGAATATTTTTTAAATTCCTTATCACAAGAAATTTGTTATAAAAAAATTGAAGAAAAACTCTCTTCCCCTATTTTACAAAAAAGAATTAAAGATCTACAAATTATAATCGAAAAAGAAATATGTTCGGATATTCCGAATGCATTTTGGGAGAGGAAGAAGCATGTAGTTTCTTTACCTTATGAACCAGACTTTAAAGAAAGTCAAATTCCTACAAAATCTAGGCCTATAGCTATGGGTCCTAGACATTTAGAATTATGTAAAAAAGAAATTGAAGAGTTATTACTTAAAAAACTTATTAGACCTTCCAAGAGCCCTTGGAGTTGTCCTGCATTTTATGTTGAAAATGCTGCAGAATTAGAAAGGGGTGTTCCTAGGTTAGTTATTAACTATAAACCTTTAAATAAAGCTTTAAGATGGATTAGATACCCAATCCCTAATAAAAAGGATCTATTAAACATGCTTTACTCAGCAAAGATAATGTCAAAATTTGACATGAAATCTGGATTTTGGCAAATTCAAATCCTTGAAAAGGATAGATATAAAACAACATTTACAGTACCAGTAGGACATTATGAATGGAACGTTATGCCATTTGGGCTTAAAAATGCTCCTTCTAAATTTCAGAAAATTATGAATAACATATTCAGTGCTTATACAACATTTATTATAGTATATATTGACGATGTTTGAGTTTATTCTGAAACTATTGAACAACATTTTAAACATTTAAATATTTTTATAAATACTGTAAAGAAAGAAGGTCTTGTACTTTCAACAAGAAAGATTAAACTCTTTCAAAATGAAATAAGATTTTTAGGACATATTATTAAAAATGGAACCATTTTTCCCATTCATAGAGCAATAATATTTGCTGAAAAATTTCCTGATGAAATTAAAGATAAAAATCAACTACAAAGATTTCTTGGAAGCCTTAATTATGTTTCTGAATTTTATAAAGAATTAGCTCAAGATGTTAAACATTTATTCGAAAGATTAAAGAAAAATCCTCCTTCATGGACAGATATTCACACTAAAGCTGTTTAAAAAATAAAAGCTAAAATTAAGGAAATTCCTTATTTAACTATTTCCCAACCAGATGCTTATAAAATAGTTGAAACAGATGCCTCAGATATAGGCTATGGTGGAATCCTTAAACAAAGGATTAATAATAAAGAATCTCTTATGAGATTTACCTCAGGGGTCTGGAGAGGACCAAGAGTTAATTATTCAACTGTTAAAAAAAAAAATTTATCTATTGTTTTGTGCATCCAGAAATTTGAAAGTGATCTTCTTAATAATAAATTTCTTATTCGTGTAGACTGCAAATCCGCAAAAGATATTTTGCAAAAGGATGTTAAAAATTTAGCATCAAAACAAATCTTTTCAAGATGGCAAGAAATTTTATCTATTTTTGATTTTGATATTGAGTTTATTAAAGGATCAGATAATTCTTTACCTGATTTCTTAACTCGTGAATTTTTGCAGGGAAATAATGAGCAAAAATAAAGGGAAAGAAGTTATTAAGGGGTTAAGCCCTTACATTAAAAAGAATCAGACTTATAAGTCTGCAATATCTAAGGATGAAAAAACACTCAAAGAGGAGGCTTTAAGTCAAGTCTTAGAAAAAATGAAATTGAGAGATGATGCTTATAGCATCGCTGCTAAATCAACCTCTGCCAAGGAATATATTTATCCTTATATTCCTATTACTACTTTATGGATATCTCCTATTAAGCATAAATATGCAAATTTAACAGCTGAAGAAGTTATGAATTTTTATTTAAAAAATTATACAGATCCATTTCTCTTTCCAAAGGATTTCATGTTCTATCAAGAAATTCTTTCGGCAACTTGTTCAGTTCTTTTTTATTCAACCTCTAGAGGAGGTGGTGAGTTAGCTTATTCTAAAGCTACAATTAATCAAGTGTTAACTCCAGAAGCATGGGGTGGAGATCTTTTTAGATATAAAGAGATCCCTTCTAATTCTAGATATTCTAGAACGAATAAAGTTCATTTTAATTACTTTGATTATATCAAAGCTTGGGATATTGCTTTTTGCTGTAATAACAGTCAAAGAAAACATAGCTGGTTTGTTAAATTTGGAGAACAAAAGACGTTAAAATTCTCTCAATGGTTTATTATTTGGTTTTCTAATTGGGGATTATATCCTTTAATTTTACCAAAGAGAGTGAGAGACATTTTTGATGATTTTATTAAAACTAATCATTCTATGGAAAATCATGGACTAATGTTTACAGTCCTTTACCAAGTACCTTGGATTGTTAAATGGAATGTTATTATAACCCCAAGATCTCTTTCAAAGCATGACATAAATTTTAGAAATATTCCTTATTTAGGAAGACAAGTTTTTATTAAATGGTAGGATAAATTTAATTTCTTTGAAGACTCTATCTTTTCAAGAAAGGGTTTGATAAATTCAGAACCTCCCCCAATAGTTGAACCTAAAAAGGATATTTCAAAAATTGTTAAAGAACTCCTCTCTAAAAATTCTTCTAAAAATGAGTTGAAGAAACAACTTAAAGCTCTATTTGATTCAGATGATAACGCTGCCACAGTTGATGATGATTCTACAGCTGGTGGTGACTCAGATGTCATGATGCAAGATGCTCAAAATCCCCATTAGCATTAAAGCACGAAGAATCCGCAATAAGGCTGCCAACAATTGTCCTTAAAGGAATCTGAAATGATGGAGTTTTAAAATTTTGTCAGAAATAATGGAGAATACTGTTCTTCAAAATTTTTGAGATCTGAAGATAAAATCTGCACAATAATTCATGAAGTACTGTATATCAACTAAAACTGAAGTCCGAATTTGGAATTCATTTGATGCTTATAAAAGGGAGCTTATTCATGGAGAGGCGTAGAACTTGCTTCCGCATTCCAGCACTCTTATCTATTCTCTTGTATAATTCGCAACTATAGATTGTGTAGTATTTCTCCACTATCTCCACTATCACCATTATATCTCCACTATCACCATTATAGTTCCACTATGTCCATTATAAATAGATATCTCTATTATAGTTTGTAATACAATTTTCATTCCCACGATTATAATTCATAGTTGATAGCTTGATGCTGTAAATATATATATATATATATATACATGGTAGATGTATATGTATATAAAAGGAAACAAACAATCAGGTCACCACATATATTATATATATACCATGCGCACAACCAAATATATATATATATATATATATATATATATTATTAATAGTACAACCTTTATATTATATATATATACGCACAATCACACACACACACACATACACACACACACACACAGATATATATATATATATATTAATAGTACGCTCACGCACAGGCCACACATACATATATTATAGATATAATCTCTATATTCTTCTCCAAAATGCAAATAAATATGATACATGAGAAAATAGAAAAATATGCCAATTGAAAAAAAACAACCCTATACCTCGACGAAAACTGGAAATGTGGTAAGGAACTTAAACTCTTCTTTTCTTTTTGGTGTGGGAAAAAAAATGGAGACAATAAATAATGAGAGGTTAGGGTTTCATATAGGAGTTTGGTAGAACAAGAATTCTCTTGTGGTTATCTTAACTTTTTGGAACTTAAACTCTTCTTTTCTTTTTGGTGTGGGAAAAAAAATGGAGACAATAAATAATGAGAGGTTAGGGTTTCATATAGGAGTTTGGTAGAACAAGAATTCTCTTGTGGTTATCTTATACTTGGAGGACAAGATAAGAAATAAATAAAAAGAAAATAATAAAGATTTGGGCTTTCTTTCTATTGGGTCTTCAATTTAAAGTAATTGAGCTTCTAAATTAAATAAAAAAATGCTAGAAATAAACTTTGGACAAAATAAATAAAATGCAACAAATTAGGCACTCTAATTAAAATTAAATGCATGCTCATGCTATGAAAATTAATATATATTAAAATGAATTCAGGCTAAAAAAATATATAAATTACTTAGGCGCGACTTATTAGACTTAATTAATTTAATATCCCATAAACAAATAAAAGATAAAAAAGAAATATTTTTAGGGAAAGAACGTAGCTATAAGAATAAATTGGGTCGCTACATTTAAAATTGATGACGTCAACAATTTAAAAAACAAAATCTTAAAAACTTTAAATGGCCATAATTTGCTCGTTTTTAATCAAATTAATGCAAAAATATATCAAATTAAAGCGTTCTCAGTGCTCTTTCATTTCAGATATCGGAAGGCCATGTTTAGGTGTAAAATATCCACGATCTTCAAAACCTCCCCGGCCTATCAGAGTCAACATTACTTCTGCATTTGGAATTGGTATGTCAAGCAAATTTCTTCTTTTTATTGTGCCAAAATTCTTTTGAGGTTTGGCGAACACTGGCAACTTGCTTTCTCCATTCATGAATAGGCACCTGCCAATTGTAATAAGAAAATTTCTAATAAGAAAATGGTGTTGAGCAAGCACTTTTATAAGTAGGAAACTGAGATGAATATGGAATTCTTACAGCAGGGAACCCCCCATAATCCCCTGCTTCACAGATGTTCTTGGTCACGCAACTATTAATTAGCAGCTAATCTAACCTACATATACAAGGTCATCATCTTAATTCGGCTCGTAGAAAATTCAAAATTGGAGATACCATATAGATAATACCTGTCTCATAAAGTTAGGTTTATAATGTGTATTTCTTTTCTTTTTTAATAAAAAACCAAGATAGAGTTAGAATTATTTTCACACAGATTAAGAAATGATATTTAATATAGTTAAGAACATTAAATTTTACATGTATTTTCCACATGCTCCTTTTCTGAAACAAATTTCCATATATACATATCCTTTATGTCTCATTAACTGGCCAAACATGTCTATTCTTACACGCTTTTTGACAAATTGAGCCGTTACTCAATGTTAATAAAAGGAGATCCTACTTGAAAACAATGCAGCTTAGGCAGAGCCCTCTGATATAAAAACTAATGGTTAGTTGTAAGATCCTGTCACAATATCATGACTCCTAATGAGTACTTGTATAAAGATAAGTTATAATGGAAGAAAAAAGCGCCCAGAATTATACCTTTGATGATATGCAAACATGATCTCAGATCGAAACTCTTCCTCCTAATATCACATAATCTCCTATCCTGATTGGACACAATGCAAAACAATAAAAACCCAAATCAAATTCTTAGGACTTTTGAAGGTTAACTAAAACTTGAACTTCACAAACTGCAGTTACACAGAGAGACAAGTTTTTGGTTAGAAAACAGAAAAAAGGAGTAAAGAAGATAACATACGTCACCGAACCTGCAACTCCGACTTGTCCGCATAACATACAATTTTTCCCTATTTCCATGTTGTGACCTATCTGCAAGTGAAGACAAAAAATGACTTTGACCTGAAAAATTATCACAATATTGCCAGAAATTGAATTACACCTGTACCAAATTATCGATCTTGGTATGATCCCCAACTACAGGGACAAGTTTGTTGCAAGATCATCATATAAATCTATAATCCAAAATAGATTCTCACAATCTAAAAGCTGTTTTGTTAGGAGAAATGAAATATTACCGTAGAAGTCATGACAAATTTCACCAATTGTGCTATTACTCAGTACAACATTATAACTGAGGAAAATGGAAGGTTGAGTCAAAAACCAAAGTAGACAGAAAAGTATACCATAATCTCTTGATACATAGAAACTGGACGCGACATTTGCATACAAAATAATGAGTGTAGCAAAAAGCCTTTTTGTGACGATGACAGATGTATCCAAGTTCAATTCATATACAACCACAAAAAAACCCTTTTCAAACGGCAATGAATTAAAGAGACCAAAATAGCATGTTACAAAATTTAGATGTTTGCAAGAAAACCTTGATGCATGTTATCTTATTAGTCCCAAATAGCAGATATCATAAGTCCATGTCCAAATGCCAGGGCTATCAAATACCATCGGAGGAACATTTTTTATCTATTCACATTTTTTTTTTGTCTGTTTTATACTGTAGTTTTGGGTAAAAGATATTTTTTTATATTATTCCAGAGTAAGGAACCCACATATATATACAAATAAGTTACCCCGTGAACATGAAAGAGATAAAACTAAAATACCTACAATCCTAGTAGTACTAGGAATCATAATACCTGCAATCCTAGACTTCTAGTACATCATAAAATCTGTAAACATACACAATAAAACCTACAAAACATTAACAGCTTTAGCGATGCATGATACAGTTGTGTACCTCTTTGTCATAGATTTTTCACAGAAGGAACGAGCATTACCACATTTTCAGTTCCAATATTTCTCTATCTCAATAAAAAAGTGGTCTAAGTTTTTCATACACCAACTAGGTAGAATTAAAATTGGAGCATGTATGCTCTACATTAGGGTATTTAAACATAGATGGTGAAAAGTGAATATTTAAGCTGAGCAAACAACACTTAGTTTAAATCCAATAAACTCTAGAATAAGCAAAAAAATTTCGGGTTGGAAATTTTTAGCCCTAACCCTTTGATTTTTGGGCTAACCTGTCGGGCTGACATGTTAACGAATTTTTTTTCACATGTGAAAAATGATAATCCGTGCTAACAAGTGTTAAATAAATACTGCTGATAAGTGTTCTACGATATGTGTAAGACAAATGTAAAAATAGTTAATACTAAGCATTAAAAATATGCACGAGATTGTTAATCCAGTTAGGTTAATCAACCTACTCTGGGAAGATTGCTCCCAAACTTGAAGATTCGACTGTTACTCCTTCATGAATTGTAATAGGGTTCTTACACATACAGGACTCCCTCCTTATGTCGCCCGTTCTTCTCCACGAACTCTTTCGCTAGCCGAAAGCTGTAAAATCCTCTTACAACCGTGACACTATACTCACTCTAGCTACCCACGACTTCAACTTACAATCTCTCACGAGATTACGTACAAAACGGATTAATAAAAACCCCTCACGTGTTTCACTCAAATGCTAGAACATATTGTGGGATAGTTACTAGCTAATATGAAGACCACAAACGAAATCACTCTCAAAAAATCTTCTAAGAGAATCTAAACATGTGTAAGTGGTATCCATTGCAAAAAGAATCGGCCTTCTTATAATCTGCACTTCACAATTGTCGCCGATCTTCGTCGCCGTCAATATGGTAAGTAGATTATGGTTTGTGATCTTCCCAAACGTGTGTAGATATTTTCCTTGGACAGGAGGGTTATTTACAGCTCGGTATCTACTCCACAAGGCAGTCAATCGAACATATCTTGCCTTCCAAGAACGGATCCGCGCAAGATCTTGTAAATAAGGAAACTGCCATATAAAAGTGTCCCTGCTTCTGTCTGGGACATCAGATGGAACAATTTGCCAACTGTTCTTCTTTTCTTGCACAGCAGAACAAATGGCTTTGGGGACATACCCAAGCACACATTGTCGAACATATCTCACCAACAACACAACACGAACACTTAGTGAATAACAGTGGCACTAACAACATGTATAAATTATATCTTGATAATTGTAAAAAATGGTCACCATCTCTTATTCTTGAAATAAATAAATACACGAAAAATAACATAAAATGAAAAAAAATGACAAACATAAAATTTCATTAACATCATAGTGCATCAAATAAAGAAATCAACGGTACATGAAATGATAAATTACAATAATCTTCAATCATACTTTGTTCGTTCAAAAATAATAATTTCAAACTAAATCAAAAATCTAATTATAGCTCAATCTCCGATCTAATTTGAAGTACAATCTTCTTCTACTTCAACAATAATATTTGAAGATCTTTCAACTTCATGTTCATATTTCACTTTTAAAGTCTTCATTATTTATTAAAAAATAACAACATTATAATATTATACAATTAAATAATTTAAAACATGATAAATAATAGCTAGCTAGTAAAAAAAGATATGAGAAAATAAAAAGGGTAAAACTAATATTATTAACATCACACATTAAGAACATCCGAGTAATAAAGAAAAAACCAAAATTATGTACATTTCATGATAATAATGTTCAACCTTAGTTTATCAAAAATAATAATTTCAAATTACATCACAATAATTACACTCAATCATCAATATAAATATTGGAATTACATTATTTTTCTACTTTAAAGACATTTGGTGCTTCAAATTACGTATATCTTTGTATTTTTTCTCATACATTAAACAAACGATAACATTAGAATGTATATAAAATTAAATTATTGAAAACATGATAAATAATATATTTTTAATACTTTAAAACATCAATACTATATAATAATAGATGGAACGAGTGAAAGATAATTTTCTCAACAAAAATAAAATAAAATAATAAAAGAAATTAAAGTGAAGAAGCAACAAACGAATAAATAACATGTTTTATACATCATACTAATCACTTATAGTCCTTATAACATTGATAAATGAAATAATGTATGTCATAAATGAAAATATAACATTTAATAAAAAAATTGCATCATTGAATAAGACTCATTTACTATTAGTTGTAACTTTAAAAATTCATAACTTTTAGCATATTTGGAATCTGTAAATACATAATATATGGATGGAAAGATAATTGAGTTAGCTTTCCAACACTTCCGACCGTTTGCAAATAAGATTTTTCTAGAAAAAGTTATGATCAAAACAACGGAGGCTACAGGCAGCCCGACGGGCCAGCCCGTTTGGCCCCCCAGCCCGACCGGTCTTGCCCGTTGTGTTAATTTTTTTTTTTTCAGTATGAAAATTTTCGACCCTAACCCTTTATTTTTCTCGATCTATTTAGGCCAACCCATCAATTTCGGGCTAAATTGACATCCCTATATAGAAGTATATATATTTATTTATGGAAATACATCACTTTCCAAAATTTGAAAATTATTCCATCTCTCTCTCCACAAAAACTTGAACGAAAATTTTCCCTCCCTCTCAGCTACTCTCTCTCTCTCTCTCATGCTCATGCATTCAAAGAGGCAAGAAGAAGACGAAGCTAAATTTCAAAGACTACAACGATTGTGAAACGTGAACTTCAATTTTCTGAACTGTACTTTAATTTGAAAGGTATTGTTTTTACCTCATTCACATTTTCACACTAAACCCAAGACCAAAAAAAAAATATTTTTAATTGCGCGTCAGGTTGTTCTTAACTGTGCGTGTGATGATTCTGGCACTCTCGGACTGTTGCATGTTTCCTGAAGCGTGCTTGATCTTACGCGCAATATATCACCCACATTGTATCACACACGGGCGCGCGCGCATTTTAACAAATAAATCTTAATAAGTGCCTTTTACATTTCATTTCAATTTTTTCATAATGTTTATTATTTTCAATAATTTCTTAATCAAATGTTGAACAATTTCTGATATATTTTTTTATGTTTGATTCATGTATAAGTGTATTAAATAAATTAACAATAACTAAAGTATTTTATTGTAAATAACATTTGTGGTTTGTTTTGTATTTAATTATCTTCAAAAAAATACATTAAATGTCTACTTTTTAATTGGATAGTTATGTATATCTCGTTATAAAATTAGTATTAGACTCTTGTAAAAAAAATAATTCCACATCATTTTCTAATAATCATTTTCACAATAATTATTTAATTATCTAATGAAACAATCTACCATAAATTTAGTATACTTAATATGTACTAAATGAGAATGACATGAAGGTTTGTAAATTTTTTCATAATTTTTATTGAAAAATTATGAATCCGAAATTTAACAATAATGTATGAAAAATGAAATATAATTAATGAAGAAATAGAAAAATGAAATGATCATGCACGAGATTCCGAGAGTTAGGTAATTAGAATATCTATCTGGATTAAGTCATCAAAATCCAGGAAATTTGTATCATTTTTCTTAGTTTGAGGAATCTGATTACTTTCACAAAGTTCATTAAAATTGAACCAAACATAAGAATTTAAAAATAGAAAATCAGATTAATTTTCCAAGATAGATTGTATATATATCAGCTAAATGGGCCTTTCGAGCATCTACTATGGGAGTAAATTTTGGGTACAAATAGAGTGGTACATACTAGAAAATTAGGTACACTATAGGAGGAGAGGAAAAAAAGGGTACAAACTATCCATATAGTACAACTACATGTACCAAGTATTTGTGTGGAAAAGAGTGAGACGTGGGGCCCACCCCTTTATACATGTTGCTCCACCGTGTAGAAACCAAAAAAGTGTTTATACACGGTGCTCCACCGTGTAGAAACCAAAAAAAATAAAAAAAAAATTGAAAGTTTACACTTCTCCACTGTGTAGAACCAACAAAAAAAAAAAACTTGAAGTTTACACTTCTCCCCCGTGTAGAACCAACCAAAAAACAATGAAAATGTAAACATTGGTTGTAGACCAAAAAAATAAATAAAAAATTCAAAGTGTTACCAAGCATGATAATTAATTTTCTTGTTTCATGCAAGCACTTGTCAACTTGGTAGTCATGCGACATTTATCAGCTTTGGCTAATACATGCATCTATCAGTTTTGGCTGTCTTGTAGCAATTTTCAATGTTAATTAGTTCATTTCAGAAGCTTTTATGAATTTTAATATTTCATTTTATGTACCATTTGTGTTTTATTTTCCAACGTTGTACTCATCTTTCTAATATCAGTAAAATTGTTATTTTTTTAATTATTTGGTATGAACGCGATTCATTTTTAATTTTAAAAATTTTAATTTTTTTTAATGATAGCTTTGATATTTTTATATCAAAAAATAATATTTAAATAAAAATTAGTTAAATATACATAAAAATTATATATATGTATGTATATATTTTATTAAATGGGTGATAAATATGGTGGGATCCCAAAAAGTTATGTATGTACCATATGTATAGTGGATGATTTGAAGGGAATGAATATTTAAAAAAGTAGATATATAATTTTTAATGTGGCGGTGACGTGGCCGAGTTATGTACCAAAATTTGGGTACAATATAGGAGATGCTCTTAGTCTCATATATTTCTTCGATTATTATTGTTGTCATTTTTTTTAATCATTCCGTCTCACAATTTATTCAAAATCCTATAAGCAATTGATTGATCGCTATAAATAAATGAATTAATTAAATATTGTGTAATAAGCACTCATATTTAATATGCAATAAATATCGCATATTATTTTATTGCTTAGTTTATATTAATTTATTGCATTCTTTGGGTTTATGTATTGATTTTTCTTTTCATATATATTGTATTGCTTATTTGTGTTTCATTTATTGCTTAATTTATAGTATATTTTTGATGGAGTTATCATCGTTTCATGCTTACGAGTTTATCCTATCACATTAGATTTTTAATTTGTTAAAAATCTACTAAGATAATATAATCATTACAATAATTAATTTGCATTCATATAAATTATTAATATTCATAATTAATGTATTATTACATTATAATACCCTTAAATATATTATATGATAGGGATATAATATGTAAACTGAAAAGTGTAAAATAACTCACTTTTTATATTAGTATAGATATATATTATTGATATATGGATATATGAGAGAGAAAATTAGATATTTTTTCCGAATATTATTGATATGAATATATGAATAATAATAATTTTTAATTATAAATATAGAAACAAGGGTATTGTAATACTTTTTTTTATGATAATGGTTAGAAATATTATTTTCTTAAAAAGTGGCCATTTACATGAATTACTTAGTAATAATGGCTATTTAAAAATTTTCCTCTTAAAAATTTGTTGATAATTAAAATGAGTATTTTGAAAGTTTAAATGGCTAAAACAAAAGTGACTACTTTTATTTTTAGGTAGGTCAAGTATAGCTTTCCAAAACACGTATATTATATTGATGATGGTGAAATATTAGATCGATATATATGTAATATGAAAATATAAAAGAGAAGCAATATTCGTATTGGACA
The DNA here is from genome assembly GCA_026008535.1 of Perilla frutescens. NCBI lineage: Eukaryota > Viridiplantae > Streptophyta > Magnoliopsida > Lamiales > Lamiaceae > Perilla > Perilla frutescens. The sequence goes on from BRKX01000012.1 coordinate 42,583,631, forward strand.
ATAGTAAAATTTTATTTATTATTTGCTCTTCTTGTTTAGTACAACATACACATGCAATGCAACACCATGCATGTGATCGAACAAGAAGAAGATATATAGATAGATGGAGTTTAATTTATTTAGTTTTATTAGTGCAACATGAAATGGAAGGTGGTTTAAATTTGAACGGGATCGACGAATAAGGCAATGATGTGGGGCTTCAAAACCTTTTCTGGTTTAGTGTAGCCATCTCGGTTGTCTTTGTAGACGACCTCAATCATGCGTGTAAAGTTTAGAATTCGCATATGAACTTCACACGAACGTGCAGATGCCCTAATTAGCATCTCCTCATTCACATCCTTCCATGCATTTATAGACATTTCAATAAATTTATCCATTGCTTCTTCTTTTTTCACGCCATTATCATTCATGTAGCAATCGATCCCCGTAGTTACCTGACCCCTATCCTTCTCGACCTGAAGTTGAAGTTATTAGTAAAATTGCAAATGAAAATACTATTCTACTCTGATTAGGTCAAAGTCTCCCGTGGGTACGGCCCATCAGATGACCCATTAAAAAAAATTAGGCCACGGCGCGTGCAAGCCACACTCATCCTATTATTATTATTTTTGATTTTCTATATTTTTTAGTGTTTTGTTTTTCCAAAAATATACCATAAGTTGAATTAGTATAGTGTATCCTAAAATTTAAGATAACTATTTTTTTTTTATTTGGCGATTCGCTCAGTGCACTCGTCCGACAAATATAAACCTTATTTGAGATTAATAAATTTTATTTGGAAATAATAAATCACAATTTAGATGTATTAAACCATAATTGAGATGTAATATACTCATATAATTAAAGTACCAGGGGTGATACTTTTAAGGCAATGGCTGATAGTGTAATGAATAATATTTTTTCGGAGATAAATTTGTAATTTTTTTCAGAGTGGGACCCCGTCCCGCCCGTCCGAAGGTTTGATTTTATGTTCCTTGAGTTTTAAAGTCTGAAGGGAGAGTTTGCCATCTACTCTAGATCATATTACAATCATGATTTTAGAATATATATATGTGCGTGTGTATTATGCATATACATGTTTAATCATAAGTTACGTAGGCTACGTACCTCATAACTGGCTACGTCGTCAACAAGTCGAGATATTATATCAGAGGCTACAAGAATTTTAGGTTTCTTGCTTAGCCATTCAAAGTCTTCCTTCATGGCGGCTTCCATCCCCAACCGCGATGTCATTGCGAGGTAACAACCACCAGTGGTGTTGAGTGCATTCTTTAGGTACTCTTCGAAGTGTGGTAAATATCCTTGTATAATCCATTTGGATTCAACGTTGTAGCTCCTTACCAATTCTTTAAACTATATATATATATATATATATATATATATAAATAAACACGATTAATTAATATTAATTTCATAAATTCACAACTAAATTAATTAAGCTCTTAAATTAACGAGAAAACTTTGATTGAGAAAGTTAGAAAATTTCAATGAGGAGAATTAATTAATCCTTAAAGTGATACTTACGGTTTCTATAGTATGGCATGTCGCGTAGGATCTTCCCTCCTTAGCTAATTCTTGTTCAAACTGCTCGTAGAGTTCTAGAAGAGCTTTATACAATGGTTTCATGTACCCGGGGAGTCTTTCAATCTCTCCAATATTCCAGCTGAAGAGGTTAAAACAAAGAAGAATTACTAATTACAAGTTAGCTAGCGAAGAAAATAGAATACATATGTATCAAAGAATTAAGGTGCATGTAGTTAAGTTAGTTGTACCTATCGATTGCCTGAGTGAAAACATGGAGTTCTTCAATGGTACCATAAGCATCATAAGTGTCATCTACTAAGGAGACCATAGCTATGCTTTTAGCCAGCATTACACGAGCACGAGAATATTGTGGCTCATGGTACCCTCCCATACTCCAGAAGAAACACTCCACCACTCTATCTCTTGCATAAGGAAGTTTTGTGATTAGGTCCAACTCTTTCCACCACCTACATATAAATTATAATTGAGATTAATAAACTTTAATTAATATGTATTAAACACTAATTGCAATGTAATAAATTCATATAAGCAAAGTAACAAGGATAATACTCTTCAGACTACGGGTGATATCCTTAGTGTGATGTGTGATACTTTTTTTTGGTGAATTTTTATTTTTTTGGATGACATGGGTTGACTTGTGAAATTAACCCTTCTCACTGAGTAACTCTATACACCATGATATTACCATTATTTAATCATTATGTACCTTTATTATAAATATAATATACAATTAATAATATGTTACCTGCAGACTTCACGCAGCTCCTCCTTATGTAGCATTTGCACTAGATTATAGTCTAATTTGGCAAACCTCAAGAGGGATTCATTTCTCTCTTCACATTCCTCATAGATGGAGATAAAGTTACGTGCTTCGATTCTTGGAATACCAAAGTGCAAGGATTGCACTAGGGCATGCACAACTTGTTTCCCAAGGGGTGCTTCCAGGAGTGGCGCTATGAATTTGAGACTGTCCGTAGCAAAGACGAGCGCGTCGTCCAATATGGTTTCACCACGTGTTCTCAGATAAGACGCCTCATACAGACTAAGCAAACCCTTCGCATCACTCTTGAGCCCCTCCTCGAACTTTCCATTCCCATCCTTCCATCTACCAAAAATGTCTGATTCAAGAATATATAGTGATTTACTAATTAATTTGGTTAAAAATTCAATTTAATTAAAAAAATGCATATAAGTATATACCACAAGATATACGGTAGCCATGCTGCCTGAATAATCGGAAATGTAGAGCAACAGTGTACAAATCATAGGCCCTATCACTGTAATCTGTATTGAGATCGAAAAACTGCTGCAATTTATCTTCAATCTCATTTTGAAAGTGATACGACACGCCTAGACGTTCGACCGTGTCAATCAGGTTCATCGTGTCAACCATTTTGGTTTCACGAGCTGTTATCATCCTCCTAACTTCCTTCTTCAGCACTTCAACAATCTTGGAATATTTTTCTTTTTCTTCAACCTATTTTTATGAACAAGTGTTTTTTTTTAATACTTATCGTACGTAGTTCATATGAATTATGAGATTGAATAATCAAATTAGTATACCTGAGCCTCAGAATTAAGTTTGAGGAACTGATCGCCCCACATGCTGGGGGAGAAATTGGCAATAATGGGCCTCTGAATTTCTGCGGCCATTCTAAATGCTAATTAATTTTATCAGCTAACTTATGTAATATAATGTATCAAAGCAGATTAGCAGAAGGTGGTGGTGTACAAATTAACACAAGGGTCTACCTCTATTTATAGTGGTTAAATAAATCTTCAAGATCAATTAAACACATGTTACACAATACAAGTGTTTAATTAATTTTTAATGAGCAATTATGGTAATTGTCCTATTAAATTACCGCCACAAGCTATATATAGACATGATATAAATGCAAGAAGTTACGAGGTTTAATTCCTCTAATCTATGATAATGTAATTCAACTAGATAGGTATTATACATAGGCTTACTTTCACGAGGATATACAATTGGGTGTATACATGGTTTAGGCCCCATTTGGATTGCTAGATGGGATACATAAGATTGATCGGAAAGAGCATTGCACTGTTCATTGATCAATGATAACATGTTTGGATTGATTGATTATAATTTTAGTTATTTAGGATAAATTGTCAATATTTTATTCTAATTAAAAGGTTATGATTAAAATTTAGGATAATACCTAAGTGGCCCATCATATAAAATTTTTATTAATATTTTTTTGAAGTTGTAACTATTTTTATTAAAATTGTATCTCTCTCTCTCTCTAATAATTTTTGAAGCTGTAATTAATTTTATTAAAATTGTACCTCTCTCTCTCTCTCTGCGTGTGTGCGCGCATTGTGAATTAGATCTCTCTCTCTCTCTGCGTGTGTGCGTGTGAATTAGATTAAATGACCGTGTGTGAATTAGATAAAATGACCATTAGTGTTTTGGTGCGAGAACAATGTACTAGTGATAATTTGCTATAATTTCTCTATATTCCCTTTTAATATTTAACGAAATAAATATTTAAAAAATAATAAAAACACTAAGGAAAGTTTCCCAATTGCAAAAATATAGTAGTTTGGCCAAATACAATAATTTTTAAATAGAGACTTTTTCATTTTTGATTCCATGAAGATATGATCAAATACACATGTTTTATTTGCTTGACTCTTTTGGTCCCAAGTATTATAATTTTACTTTTTTGGTCTCAAAACCATCAAACCACTTACACGTTATTTGACCCCTATTTGATTTTGTTGATGGGATATAGAAAATTGCTATGATAAAGTGGGATTGCATTGTTCATATAAAAATAATCATATGTTTGGATTGATTGATTGTGATTTTGATAGCTTATGATAGATTATTAATATTTTATTTGGATTGAAGGATTATGATTAAAATATAGTTGAATACCTAAATTTCCCTCCATATAAGTATTCATTATTAATTTTAAAGAAACACTTACTTTTACTCAAAAAACTCGAAACTAGAATTATGGATGACTAATTAAATTACAATTATGGAGTTATAGTAGAATTTATGATGGATTATTATTATTCTTATTTTTAGAGTCTTTAGTATTTTATTTAAAACTGATCTTTAGCTTTAGTATTTTATTTAAGAGTGATCTCAATGAAAATTAGTTTATACATAATATGCATTTGTGTAAATATTTCCAAAAATGGGGGTAGAAAGATTCAAATATTATTTAATTGAGGATAATTTACGGTGGACTATTATTATTATTATTATTATTATTATTTTATGTATCTTTTGTATTTTATTTAAAGGTGATTTTAAGAAAAAATAGTTTATACATGATATGCACTTGTGAGAATATTTCCAAAATTGAGGGTAGAAAGATTCAAATATTATTTATATGGGGATAATTTAGTAATTTTGAATTTAATCAAAGATGGGATGAATTTAACCACCCCAATTTTGGGGTGATAAGTTATCCCTCAAGTGATAGGAGTTTGGACCCGTCATCAATAATAGTCTTCTATTATGCGAACCAAACACTTGATAAAGTGAGACAATTTTATCAATCAAAGTTAAGCTACCATAATCCTTCAAACCAAACATGCCATATAGTTTAATTATTGAGACAAAAAAATATCGAAAAATAAAACTTGGACAAAAACAATTGAAAAAAATAAAATTTAGAACCAAAAATATAAAAATTGAGACTACATCAGTTTGGATTCTATTTTTATGGATCAAAGTGAAATTCATCATATAATGCAAGTAAACCCACTTCTTATAGGATGGTTAAGCAAATAGATATGATGAGATCAGAGTGATCGGCATAATATTGATGAGTGTGGTTAAAGTCCAATTTAATTACCCTCTAAATTATTTTTATTGATAACTTTAACACTCGAACTAATTTTTATCCCATACAGGCACTTAAACTTTGAAACTTGTCTCAATTTGCCCTTTTAATAAGGCGTGAATATTGAGTCCACTGGTGCTAACTTTTTCGTTAACACACACTATAACACATTGTTTACATGCATACTAATCAATTCACGAACTGACATACACTTTTTACAAAACATAAAGATAAGCACATATTTTTTAATTTCAAGACATTTTCATAACTTGAATTGAAAATGCCGAAAACAGGAATACAATCAAACATCCCTTAAACCATTCAAATTTACATTAAAAAAAATTTAAGCCGTAAGTATTTCAGAAATAATTATTTATAATAGCAAGTTGCCTTCTATTGTTAAAAGATACTAATGTATGGAGCATCACATATATATATATATATAGGGTTGGGTTTCAGAAGGAACCACACCCTATATGAGAACCGAGAACCAATCTCAGCCACAGAGTGCTCTGATTTGAACGGCTAAGATCTGTTCCAAATTAAAAAAAAACCCGGTGGCATTATTGTAATAATTTCAAAGTTCGCTGCCCCTGAAACTTAGAGAGGGTAAAATCGGAAATTTGAAACTATATGCATTTTGAAAACGTTTGCAGACAAAAGTTTTCTTCCCACCACAACTGCTCGAGCTTCCTCACTCGAATCCAGACAAAAAAATCTTAAAAACCCCGCAAAATCGTCGAATTCAACCGTTCAAGTAGTTCGAAGATTAAATTTCCGATCAAAAATCATGAACTCTCAAAGTAATATATCGTTCAGTTTTATTTTTTCAAATTCTGTTGGATATTATTGTTTGCTATAAAAATTCATTTCGCAATATATAATGATGATTTAGTAATTTCTTTCGTATTTTTTTAGCATAATAGTACTTCGCCGGAGACATACAAAAAATAATCTTTACAAAAATCTGTTCTTTTTATTGCATGATAATTTATTCGTTTCATTTTTGTTTTATTGACGATGGAAAACTTGTATAAACATGTTAAAGCTAATAATGTTGGAAATGTATATGTGATTTATGCGTATATTTTTGAATTTAGGGTTTTAGCATTCTCATTCCCTATTTTAGCACTGTTGTCTCGTATTTTAGCACTAACATGACTCTTTTTTAGCATTACAATTTTTTTAGCATTGTTATTGATTTATGAGTTTCACTTTTCATTTCTTTATTTTTAGCAAACTAGTTTGGTGTTTTAGCACTGTCCTCTCATATTTTAGCATTAAGATTATGTTTTTTTAGCATTTTTACTAATTTAGCAGTTTCAATTTTTGTTTCTTTTTTGTAAACCTAACACTTTTGTGCATCTGTGATTTATCTGCACATTTTCTTGCTTTTAGCACTATAGTTTAGTGTTTTAGCACTGTCATATCCTGTTTTAGCATTCCCATTATGTTTTTTAGCATTGTTATTTTTCTTTAACAGTATTATATAAAAAAATTATAGGTTCTAAAAGGACTACAGATGCTCAAAGTAGCAAAAGCAAATGAGCTAAAACTGCCCGGATAATGAAGACAATAGACTCAGTGCTATATATAACAAATATCCATTCTTAGAAGCAACAACATCACCATCAACTCTCTCAGACGCTGTGAGGAGAATGAATACAACACAACGGGAAGCAGTGAGACAGCTTGGATTCGGCAGCATTCTTTATTTGAATATAAATCATTTGCCAGAGAAGATGAACTACTGGCTGCTCGAAAACTTTGACCCAGTATCAAGAGAAATCCAATTGCAACACGGCAGAAGAATGCGGGTTGAAGTGTCTGATGTGTCTGTGATTTATAATTTTCCCAGAGGACCGCAGAAGATAGAAAAGAGTGTTAGAGGCCAAATATGCCAGGTCATGCAGAAGGATGAGTTGCTCAGTAACATACTCTCGGATACCGTTGCAGGGGAATAGTTCAAATTGAACTTCATGATTTTGATGATCATTTCCATGATTGAAAACTCTGACGATGGATATATTTTTAAAAATCTGATGGACTACCTGGATAAAATTGACAACATTAGTCAACATGACTGGTGTGGATATGTCTGGAGATCATTGGTGAACCACACTGTCAAGTCGAAGAATGACAAAACCATGCCCTTCACAGGTCCCATTATGTTTTTGTTGGTAAGTGCTATTAATTATTTATTTTTTATTAAAGTGTTTGTATAAAAACTGCAACCATTAGCACTATATATTTAGATTCACAATTCCGAGTTTTTAGCAGTTTTATGCCACATTTAGCACTGGTATTTGTAAGTTTAGCACTTGTCATTTCTTTTTTAGCACTAGTATTTGAATTATGAGATTTTGGCACTTTTATAAGATATGTTAGCACTGGTAGTTTCTTCTTTAGCACTTAAGTTTCCTTATTTAGCACTGGTAATTCCTTCTTTAGCACTTACTAAAAAAAAATTCAATTTCGAACAGATGATGTATGTTGATAGAGTCGAGGTGTACTTCCGGAAGGTGTCGAGGTATATCGCAGCCTTCTATGGATGGAACTATGCTTTGCTTAACCACAGACAGGCAACAAAGCTTGTTTTTGGAGATTTTGAAGGAGGCTATCCTTGGCCGGCGTACACAAGGACTGAGTTCATACAGGAACACGGAGAGAGAGGTTATGAGCTGGAAGAACTTCGATGGAGAGAAGTCGAAAAAGAACATATTCCAACCGTGAATGAGAAAGATGTCGGGCCATCTCATAACGTCACATACCATCACTAATATATTTTTTAGTGTTGCTAATTTCTTTGTTTAAACTCATAATTGATTTCTGTTTTTATAAATGACTATTTACTTATCTAATTTCCACAAAAAATATATCAGATTCAAAGAGAAGAATTGGCAGAAGACAAACAGAAGCAAGACAAAGGGAAGAGGATAGCTGTTGAGATCCCTGAGACTGAGATAAGCAGTTCAAACACTCCAGTAAGCAACCACTAAAAATATAATTTATCAATCTTCATTCATTGTTTAGCAGTCTCATCAAGTTTACTAATAATCTTGAGAATAAAATTTACAATATTATAAAATAATTTCTAAAATAGGCAATCAAAAGACACAGAGAAGAGCCAGAAACTGCTATGCCCACAAAGTCAGCTGAAACACCCAGAATCAGCAAGAAAAAAGTGTTTACCACATAATAATACAAACATAATAAACTTATATTGTTAACAGGTTTTTACCTTCAATTAACATCTAAAAATATACAGAAGGTGGTGATCCAAACCAGCACAGTATCAACAAGGTCCAGGGCCATATTGAAGAAAGCTGACCATTTTAAAAACCTTGTGGACACAAGAGAGACACTGACATCTTCTGAGTGTGAGTTGCACTACTGGGCGATGGAAAACAAGACTTATGATGAAATGTACTTTTATAATACGTTATTATTAACAAATATAAAAGTTATCAATGTCATTTTATTCTGTCAGACTGTACTTTACATTAAAAAAGAATTTTATTCAAAAATAGGGATGTTGTTTTGTATTCCGACAAGTGTGTAGAGCTGAGGAGAGCTGAGATGCTGAGTTTGAACAAAAACACATACATAAGTTCTGCCGTTATTGATATATGGAGTACCATATTGAACCATGCTCAATCAAAACTTCCTGAAGAAGAGACTCCGAGGAGATTTTTCCTAACAACCAACGTTTGCGTAAGTGACAAATTTGATAGTTATTAATTCTAATTAACTCACTTTATTCTGTTTTAAAATAACAATACACATTCATGTTTCAAATTAACTCACTTTATTCTGTTTTTAATTTGTTAGTATTGGCACTGGTAATTGAGGTTTTAGAACTTGAATTTTCTTTTTTAGCACTAGTAAAGCATTTTTCAGTTTCCAGTAGACATATAACCTCATAATAACTAGTATTTTGTGTTTTAGCATTTGCCATTCCTTTTTTAACAATAGTATTTTGAATTCTAAATATGGAATTCTACTTTAGCACTGATAATTTCAAATTTTAGCACTGGTAGTTTATTATTTAGCACTTACATTTCTTTGTTTAGCACTGATATTACACCCTGCTAGAAATGTTAAAAGATTTATTAGCAATGCAAAAAATGAAAATATCAATTATGCCTACTAGCATTACATGAAAGAATATTACTATCAATAATAAAAAAATAGTATGAAAAAACTACAAACAATAAAATAATAAAATTCTTCATTTGTCTTTATATATAGAACTACATAGTTGTTGCACCTCCAAAAGAATGGAATGACGAGAAGGTATCAAAGCTGTTTGTTGATAACATATTCCAAGAACTCGACTCATACCCCAATATGAAAGCATATAAGACGGACATGGTACACATTCATATTTAAAATTGCAAAAGTCATCATGATAGTAACTAAATATACACTATTTTGTTTGCAGTTTTTCTTTCCAATATTGCAATTAGAACACTTCTACATTATTGTCATTGATACAAGAAGATTGGTGGCTGAGATCATTGACAATATCACTACCATGGAAGGGGAGTAGGACGACCCACTATCAAAATATCAACATATTCCTACAAGACTGGTAGCAAAAAATATCTATTTATTGCTTTTTTCACTAGTGAAACAAATTAACAAACACACATTCAATTCAAAAAATAAAAATGAACTAACTTTAATCATAAATTTCAGATCAAGCTCTTCACTTAATGCCCTTCCAAAAATGACAAAAGAAGTGACTGAAAATATCAAGAACATGAACCGTCTTCAAATGCCATGGAGAACTTCAACAAACAGCACTGATTGTGGGGTCTTTGTCATGCGTCATATGGAGACGTATATGGGAGGTTCTGTGAATAATTGAAAGAGTGGATTAAAAGTAAAGAATCAAATACAGCTGAGATACTTAAGAATCAAGTATTGCGCTGCCATTCTTACTGCAGGATGCAACATCCACAAGCAGAGGAACATCAAGAATGTAAGAGTCTACTTCCAAAGATCTTCTAAACAAAACCCAATCAGTATTGAAAACCTCTACCTAGAAGACGATAATGAATGAACCACTTATATATATATGTAACAAATTTCTAACTGCTGGAACAACTTTTGCATTTCCTGTTTCTGTATTATGAGAATGTTTATGGATTGATATAATTATTTCAATTCCATGCTATTTGAAATTTTTATGTTAAAATTTCAGAGCTTTATATGCTAAAATTATGAGTAACAATGCTAAAATTTAATACCTTTCATTCGATATCTTGGTTGTACACATTAAATAGTATAATAATTAATTAAATGAGACTGCTAAAATATTTACAGAATTATCACCACCCTTTTAATCAAATCTGAGCCTTTTATTTTTGAGGATTGTGTGTTGTGAGATGCAGTCCTACATGTGATACCCATTAAATACCCTATTTCACTGCTAAAACATCCAAAAATCACGTTGTGAAATCTCATACAAAATCAAACCCAGAGATGCTAAAACTTCCACTCATACCGCTAAAGTAGAACTTACCAGTGCTAAAATAGAAACTACTGGTGCTAAAATAGCAAATACCGATGCTAAAGAACAAACTATCATTGTAATACTAAAACAATAATGCTAATGTCAATTACACAATTTAAATTTTAATATATAACTGTAAAATTTGTATTAAAAAAATATATATATTTATCGACACATTTTAAATGAAGAAAATACAAAATCTTTATTTCAAAAGCAAGATAAAAACTGATAATAAAAAAAGAAAATAATAATAAAAAAACCACCTCTGAAAAAAAGGTAAAAACCCGTCATCTATCGTTTTCCATTAATTCAACACTCAGAAACTTCTGCAAAAACACAAACACACACTCAAATGCTTAAATTCAAAAACTTCAAAGAGAAACACACACGAATAGGGTTTTTCACAGAGAAATGGAAGATATTCAAACAAAACCAACCACATAAAAAACCTACGAACGGAAAAAGAAAAGCAAGGAGAACCGAAGCGACTCTTCAACAAAAAATAGGAAACCTCAAGAGATGGACATCGAACAAGGTATGCAATATATTCTTCTTCTTCAACATAAAAAATAAAGTAATGTGTGTTCCATTTGCAGAAATGAACAGTGCTAAAAACCTCACAAAACTTCATATATGACGAAAATTCAAAAACAAACCCTTACAAACTTAAATATATGGAAATAATCAAATGTATAAAATCAAATATAGAAAATCAAAAATTTGCAATGCATATGCATTCTGCACATTATGTTTCATGATTTCCTTTTAATGATATGAGTTGTGTGTTAACATGTAGCATTACTATATTAGTAATATGAAATAATGATAGTGTTAGTGTTATATTACGAATTAGCATCACGGAGATCTACTTATAGCATAAGACTTCTTATCTTTATAAGCATATTCAAATAATAATAGCAAAATACTTCCATGCTCTGTTTTAGTTATAATGATACCATAATGTTATTTTGGAGCTACATGTTTTTGTTGAGATGATGGTGCTAAAACCATGAACTGACAGTGCTAAATATGTTAATGATAGTGTTAGTGCTATATTACGAATTAGCATCAAGGAGATCTACTTTTAGCATAAGACTTCTTATCTTTATAAGCATATTCAAACAATAACAACAAAATACTTCCATGCTCTATTTTAGTTATAATGATACCATAATGTTATTTTGTAGCTATATGTTTTTGTTGAGATGACGGTGCTAAAACCATGAACTGACAGTGCTAAATATGTTAATGATAGTGTTAGTGCTATATTACGAATTAGCATCAAGGAGATCTACTTTTAGCATAAGACTTCTTATCTTTATAAGCATATTCAAATAATAACAACAAAATACTTCCATGCTCTATTTTAGTTATAATGATACCATAATGTTATTTTGTAGCTATATGTTTTTGTTCAGATAACGGTGCTAAAACCATGAACTGACAGTGCTAAATATGTTAATGATAGTGTTAGTGCTATATTACGCATTAGCATCAAGGAAATCTACTTTTAACATAAGACTTCTTATCTTTATAAGCATATTCAAATAATAACAGCAAAATACTTCCATACTCTATTTTAGTTGTAATGATACCATAATGTTATTTTGTAGCTACATGTTTTTGTTGAGATGACGGTACTAAGATCATGAACTGAAAGTGCTAAATATGTTAATGATAGTGTTACTGCTATATTAGGAATTAGCATCAACGAGATCTACTTTTAGCATAAGATTTCTTCTCTTTATAAGCATATTTAAATAAGGGCAAAGGTACAAAAACACACCTGAAGTATTTGTGAATTTCCGGTTAGACACCTAAAGTATGACTCGGCCCAGTTAGACACCTAAAGTTTTAAACTCAGAACATCCATGCCCCTCCGTCCACTGAGTTAAAATCGCCTGTTAATGAGTTGAAATGGGGTTAAATTACGAAGAAACAGGGTCAAATTAAAAACCCTTAAATATCCAAGAACCCTAATTCCCAATTCTTAAATCCCCCAAATCCTCCCAAATTTCCTGCCCTAATTTCAAATGCTTGAAGTTTCCAGCCCTAATTCGTAACTCCCCTGAATAGCCCCAAAGAAGTGGTGAAGTTTGAAGGTGAAAGTGACCCTTCTATTCGCGCGGTGTAAGGTCGACGAGTAGTGGTCCCAAAGCCAGCACATGTAACCCACAAATCCGACAAAAGGTAAAACATACATGCCTCTTTTTGTACAAAAATATTATTCTTTAATGTAAATGATGGAAAAATTATAAAACCCCAAAATAATTTGAAGAATTCATTGTTAGAAGAACAATAGAATATGTTGTAAAATTTATACGTTTTGGAATTAATAATGATTTGTTTTGGACTGTATCTAATTTCTGGTAATTCTTTATTTGGTTTTGTAGATATGGATATAGAGGTGGTCTCTTTGGTGTATCATTTTATGGGTAGGTGGGTAAATTCACCAAAATTGAGCTACATTGATGGGAGTGTGATAAATGAATAGGTGGATATAGATTTTCTGTCTTTTACTCACATGTTAAAAAAATATAAGGAAGAGTTTAAGATGGATAATGTGAAACAATTAGCTTATCTAATCCTAGGACATACATTAGACAATGGACTTAGGTGTATGGAAGATGATGGTGGATTAAATGAGTTGGTGAAACTAATTAAGGAGTCACATTGTGAGTCTGATATGCATATTTATCCAATAGAAGACAATGCAGGGTATATGAAAGACACTAATCAGGGGTTGTGCAGGGGTGAGGGTTTAGATTTGGGTGTGGATGAAGGTTTAGACTTTGATTTGGATGATAATGAAGGTGGAATGGATGAAGTTTCAGATTTTCATTTTGGTGATAATGAAGCTGGAATAGATGAAGGTTTAGACTTTGAGGTGGGTGATAATGAAGCTAGAATTGAGGATGAAATGTCAGTTTTAAATGAAACTGAGGTAGGCTCCAGTGAATCAGATTATGATGAGAGCTGTGAATCAGATGGAGAATTTGACTTGGGTGAGATTGACTTGAAGTTATTTAATCAGAGTAAGAGAAAAGTGAGGTATGATGTTGATGATAATAACCCCCATTTCATGTTAGGCATGACATTTGGGATTGCTAAAGAGGCTAGGCTTGCTATTGCTAGATATAGCATAGCAAAGTGTACTCCTTTGACTTTGAGGCCTAATGAACCTAAGAGAGTTAGAGCAAAATGTAAGGCTCCAGGTTGTCCATTTCATTTGTTTATCTCAGAAGATGGTAAGGCTGGTGGATTGGTGGTAAAGACTATAGATGATATACACACCTGTTTAAGGGATGCAAACAACAGGTTAGCCTCTGCCAAGTTTTTAGCTGGAGAATTCAAAAATGAAATCTATCAAAATCCCAGAACAAGTGCTAAAGCTATGAAGCTGCATGCTGAGGAACACATGAGGGTGTATGTGTCTAAGGCAAAATGTAAGGGCAAAATGTAAGAGAGCTAAAAAGATTATTACTGAGGAGTTAGATGGTAGTTTTGCTGCTGAATTTGGCTACTTAGGATCATACATTTCAAGAGTAAAAGAAACAAATCCTAGTTGCACTGCTGAATTGGAATTGTGTGAAAAATCCATGACAGAGGGGAATGTTGTATTTAAGAGACTTTACATTTGTTTTGATGCTCTGAAAAGGGGTTGGATGGCAGGGTGTAGGCCAATCATATGCTTAGATGGTTGTCATTTGAAGGGAAAATTCAAGGGACAAGTTCTAGTTGCTGTTGGACAAGATGGAAATAATCAGTTGTTTCCAATTGATTGGGCAGTCATCTCTATAGAAAACAAAGAAAATTGGACATGGTTTATAGAACTACTTGTGAAAGACCTGGAAATCAAAGAGCATGGAAACACAGTGACCATCATGTCATACATGCAAAAGGTAACAATTTGCAAAAATTATTTATCAAAGATTTAACTATAATAGATCTTGACATTCTATTTTATCAATGCAGGGGTTGGTGCAGGCAGTCCATGAGGTGTTGCCTGCAGCTGAACACAGGTATTGTGCACGACATGTGCATGCAAATTGGAGCAAGAAGTGGCGCAGTGGGGAATTGAAGAAGAGGTTTTGGATGTGTGCATGGAGCATATACAGAGAGGAGTTTGAGGATAATTTGAATCTATTGAGAGCCCTTAAAAAAGCTGCAGCAACTGACCTGGTAAAATACAACTCAACCACCTTCTGCAGGGCATTTCTTAGTAGTAGATGTAAGTCTCCAATGGTTGATAACAATATATGTGAGTGTTTCAATTTCATAATAGGAGATGCTAGGGAGAAACCAATTGTGTCTATGTTGACTGATATGAGACTTGATGCAATGCAAAGATTGGCTACAAATAAAGTGTTGGTTGATTCATGGACAACTGATTGGAGTCCAGCATGTATGGAGAAATATCAACAGAACACGGATGATGCTTTTAGGTGTAGAGTTTTTTTTCAATGGGAAAGATGGTTATGAAATAGTGGATGGAGAGGATAGGCATTCTGTGTTTTTAGATAAACAATCTTGCACTTGTAGGGCATGGGATCTTTATGGAATTCCCTGCTCTCATGCAATTTGTGCAATGAATCACTCCAAGCTTGATCCAAAATCCTACATTTCTGCTTGGTATCATAAAACTGCTTACATGGCCACATATGAGCATGCAATGGTGCCCATGCCTTGGAAAAAATCAATGGATAGTGGCAGATTTGAAAAGCTTGAACCACCTCCTGCAGAGAGGCTAACTGGTAGACCAAGGAAGTAGAGGATCCGCAGTGCTCATGAGCTCATGAAAGGAAAGACTTCAGGAAAGCTCTCAAAGAAGGGTGATATAATGACTTGCTCAATTAATTTGCCACTCTGATGAACATAATCGAAGAAGATGTCCAAACAAACAGTCTCAGGTAACACTACAATGTATATTTCATTCATTATTAATTTTTTCATTCACTTCAATTAATTATCTTGCAAAATTGTATTTAAGGTGGCATCTAATGTGGGCACAAGCAGCCAACCATAGTCAAGAAATGAATCAACTTCAAGAGGAAAGCAAAAATGTCAGAAGCAAGCCATAAGAAGATCTAGAAGAACTGCAGGACTTGGAATATATATTGATGAAACTTCTGGAAACATGACTCTCAATGTGAGTATATCTAAAAAAGTTTTACCTAATATTGATGCAACTTCAGAAAACATGTAACATCTGAATTTTTAAACTTATATGTTTTTATTTTTGTTAATGTAGCCTGGTATGAGATCTGAAACTGTAATCAAACAAAGGGATCCAAATGCTAGTCAATCATTAGGTTCAATGACAGATCCAGTTATCAGATATCCAGTTCCTAGTGAGAGAGAGCTGAGACAAGAACAAAGATCTTCTGGTTTGTTGAAGAGAAGTGGAGTAAGAAGAATTGCAAGTGCAGTAGATGGGAGCCAGACTATTCAACCGACAAATCTACCTTTCAAACCTCCAGGATTACAGTGGAAAAGGGAAACAAGCCATGATTACCAGACAACTTGAACAAGAAAGAGAAAACAAGAAAGTCAAGAAAGGAGCAGGAATTGGAATATCTATAGGATAACAATCAACTGGATCATGTGGATATTTTGTCACCCAAGTGCTTGGGTGTTTTTTGTTATGAACATGTCTGAATTTGTATTATTTTGGTCTGTTAGTGTTTAGAACATGTCACTTAGTTATTTAGCTGTTGGTCTATCAAGCTACTTGATCAGCTTTTGCTATTAATGTAAGGCTCTAATTCTGTCAAGCTACTTGATCTTCTTTTGCTATCAATATAATGAAAATACTTGTATTATTTTGGTCTCTTGTTTATCTCAGTTTTCAACATAAGTAGGCTAAGATTATTTTTGCTATCAAATATACTGCTTCAACAAAAACTAAATCAAATGAAGATGCACAATGTCTGAATAACACTGATTGAACAAAAACTAAATATAATGATTCAACAAAAACTGATTCAACAGTCTTGAACATTAAACAAAAAAGTCAAGATACACCATGTCTGAAATATACATATCTATTTCATCCTACTTCTATTACAAATACTTGGCTATGCCCAAAGCAATCAACAACTAAGACAATATCAAAGCAAAATATGCTTTCTTCAACCTCATAGGCACTTTCTCCAGTTCAACCTTATGCATTATTTTCAGCTTACTCAAATCAGTTTCCAAAGCTTGAATCTCATGCTTGACCTCAATCTGTGTTCCATAATCTCTTATCAATTGACCTTTCTCTTTCAACAACAAGATATTTTCTGCCTTCAAACCATTTATGACATCTTTAGCTCTATCACCCATTTCACTATCAATCCATTTAAAATAATTGCAACCTTGTTTCTGAATTCCATCTTTTGCTGGCTGCAAAATTAAAGATTGAATTACTAACTTTTTATTTCAACAATCGCTTATCACATAATTTCAACAAAATTTAAAATCAAGTCTGCCATTTTGATAAAAAAAAATTAATACTCACAGCATAATTCTGACAACCATAAAACCTTCTTCCTAGATGTTTGTTAGTCCAAGATGTCCGTAGAAGAACTCGAACGCCACAGTCACAATATCCAGTTCCTTCTTGCAAATCGGCACCTCATCTTCTTCGTGACGCCATTGAGTCAGTGGATGATGTGGATTCCATAATTTCTTCTTCAAATTAGGAATTAGGGCTAGAAACTTCAAGAATTTGCATATGCTCTCAAGAATTTGGGGGGATTTGGGGAGTTAGGAATTGGGAATTAGGGTTCTTGGATGTTTAAGGGTTTGTAATTTGACCATGTTTCTTCATAATTTAACCCCATTTCAACTCATTAACGGGCGATTTTAACTCAGTGGACGGAGGGGCATGGATGTTCTGAGTTTAAAACTTTAGGTGTCTAACTGGGCCGAGTCATACTTTAGGTGTCTAACCGGAAATTCACAAATACTTCAGGTGTGTTTTTGTACCTTTGCCCTTTAAATAGTAACAGCAAAATACTTCCATGCTCTGTTTTAGTTATAATGATACAATAATGTTATTTTGTAGCTACATATTTTTATTGAGATGACAGTGCTAAAACATTCAATATTATGTATGATGATGCCAATCCATTGCTCAGTATTGTAAACAAAACACTGCAATGTCAACAAAACCTACTATTAAAAATATGAACATACATAGGTCCCAACAAAAGATCAAGGACTACAGAAGATATCAATATATCAATCACAAATGAGAGAAGATCCAAGATGAAGCATGATACCCGTGATATGAAAGCTCGATCCAGAACATTAGCGCTGACATTTCTTCAAAGAATAAAGTCTACACCAGATTCTGAAGTAGAAGACACAAGTGCTTCTGAATCTAAAAGTCAAGGACAAACACCCAAGGCAGACAAACAACCAATGCTTAAAAGCAGAACCACCCCTCGCACCATCTATTCTGCAATCAAACAATTCACCCCTGAGCAAAGAAATGATGTCGAATCAATTGGTTTTGCAAGCATTTTGCACTTGGCTATCGAGGAAGTGCCTCAAGCACTGAGCCACTGGTTGGTAAGTAACTTTGATCCAGAAAGCTGTGAGTTGATACTCAAGAGAGATCGACGATTGCATCTAGATGTAAGTGACGTATAATTGATCATGGGCTTCCCCGCTGGTGCCCTGCGCATAAATAAGAAACCTAGATGTCAAACTTACCTATTGACAAAGGAGTGGCAAGGAAAATTTGGAAAACATGAACACAAAATCTCTGCGGCAAATGTTTCAGATAAAATGCTTGAAGATAAAGATGGCGGTAAATGGTTCAAAATACACGTCATGGTACTGCTTATTAACAATCTGATTGAGTCAACAGACAATGGATATGTACATCCACAATTGGTGCAAATCTTTTATGATGTTGATGGAATACAGAATTACGATTGGTGTGAGTACACTACCAGGTGCCTTGTTCAGAAGACGCTGGTTTGGAAAAGGAAGAGAGACAAACACTACAATAGACCCATTCTCTTCTTAATGGTTAGTTTATCAATTAGCATGTTTATAATAATCATTAGCATTATTAAAATAAACTTTTTATTTCCTTACTATTACTAACATAAATTGCATTTTCCACCCCATAGATGTTTTATATGGACAGAGTAGTGTCCTACAACAGAAGGGTTGAACGATCGATTCCAGCATTCAAAGGCTGGACACACAAGATTTTATGCAAAAGACAGATTTCAGAATTGAAAACAGGTGGTTTTGGAGGAGGCCATATTTGTAGCCGATATGTAGTAGAAGAAGCTAGAAGAAAGGATGAGCACATCTTACCTGCTCTGGAGGCTCCTGCTGAGAAAAGTGAAGTTGTATATGCTGTGGATGCCGGTGTTGAGAAAGATGAAGCTCCACATCCTGTGGAGGCTGATGTTGCAACCAATCTGGCTGCAGAATCCAACAGTCTTGCGCGAACAACAACTAAGGATCCTCTGCAGGAATATGTGCAAAAGCTGATTGATGACTCGAGATGAATGGCAGCGGCAATGTCCACATTGATCAAAACAGTAGAGGGAGTGCTGCAACACATGATGGACAACCTCTTCTTTAAGAAAACGTATGAAACAGCGCAACAACTTTTTATCAAGAAACAGCCAAGTCCGATGTCGCAAGCATCACAGACTCAACCACAACCACAAGACGATGATGAGTTCTGGAGTGATTCGGTGAGAATATCAACAATAGAAGATATGGAGAGGGCTATGGCAAAGCGTGCAAAGCTTGAGAGGATATTTGCTGATGAAGGTCCAACATTCAGTCTTGGGCTAAATGATGATGCATGGGCTGGGGTACTGAAGGTTACATTGGAACTTTATGAAGGGAATGTATTGGATAAGGAACAAGCTCAAACTGAAACATATGATGCTGAAATCCTGGAGGATCTAATAAACAAGGCATATGAAATTTTTTTGTCATTTTAGAATTCTTATGCATTATTTTAGCATTCACATAACTTTTTTTAGCACTAACACGGCTCCTCATTTGCTATCAGAAATTTTTTGGTCTAAAGTTATATATAATTATGTTTCTAATATACATAAAAAACTAATTGCAGGTAGAGATGGAGCATCTGAATTCAAAGAAATCAAAGCCAGATGAGCGTGATGGCACATCAAAGCCAAAAAATGTTCCAGATAACGCTGAGGTGTGATATAGCTATTGAAGTAACATTCAACATCTTTATTACATTTTACAAGAGAAAAAAGTATAAATTATTAAATATTGTTTTTTCAAAAACAGATGATACATGCTCTCACGAGGCGGATAGAGACAAGAACGAAAGAGTAGAAGAAACCAACAGAGAAGCTGTTGTCACCATACAGGATCAGAGTCCTTGATATAAAGGAACACATTGACAGGCAACAACAAGAGATATTCTTGTGGGTTGTGCAGAATGATACAGAGAGCAGGTATGTCACTCATGTTATGTAAAAAATAATGTATAAAAAAATCATATTGTATACTGGTATATGACTGCTTTGTATTTATATTGATTTATCAGTGAACAAACCTTGTATGATTACAAACGAGTCAACATTGCACGGGTTGATATGAAGACCATGGCTCCAAATGAATACATCAGTTCATCTGTTCTGGATGTTTGGAGCACCCTACTGAATCAGAATGAGAAAATGCGAGACCCATCTTCTAAATATAGATTTTTCTTTAGCACGCAACCTTGCGTAAGTGTATACTAAATTATAACTCCATATAAAGTCCTTTAATCTACACTAAATATAATAAAAAAATGTTCTTCTTGCAGAGCTTCACTCTAGTTGATGCACCATCTGCATGGGATTCTTCCAAGAGATGTTCTTCTTTCGTCGATAAAATAAAATATGAGATTGAATGCTGTCCATGGGTATCTTTGAGCAATGTTGATTTGGTACACAAGATTATTCATCTTGACATTGTTTACACCCCTTTAAAACATTACATTATAAATGTGAATATTAAGTTTGTAAAACATGCTAGAATTATAACAAAAACATATTTTTTATTTTTTAGCGATATATAGTCCTATATTAGCACTCATGTGCTGTTTTTTTAGCATTGTGCAATTTTATATTAGCAATACATATCTATATCAAGTAACTCATTTTTTATTGACAAACCCCATGTTAACTTTGTCTGCAGTTTTTCTTTCCTATCTGCCATTCAAGTCACTTTTTCCTTATCTCCATTGATGTGGTTAACTTCAATGTTGACATTATTGACAATTCAAGTGTACGAGATAGTGAGAAGAATGGAATAAAGCTCAAGCACAATGACATTCCAGATAACCTGGTAATATATGAATTTGTCACCAATTATTTTTTCTCAGTATCTATCTCAATCAAAAAAACTAATTTTGAAAAACACATGCAGGTAGACTTTTTCAGTGAGTTCCTCACAAGTGTTGGACTTGAACAAAAATCAAAGGGATTAAAGGAAAAGCATAGGATAACCAGGTTGAAGATGTCATGGAGAGATACAAAGAACAAGGTTGATTGTGGCATCTATGTCATGAGGCATATGGAGACGTACAGAGGGGGTGGTCTCAAAGACTGGAGCAGTGGTCTGAAGAAAGGCAACACTAGGCAGATGAAGTTCTTAAGAGAAAAATACTGTGCTGCAATCATAACTGCAGACAGTAACATACTCAGGGATCAACACCTCAAATCTGCTACTCTATATTACAGACAATCATGTTCCGAGGGGGAAATTGTGGTAGACCCCACAAAAATGAAGTGACTTGTTTTATAATGATTTCCAACTCTGTATTATAATGATACAATATTTGTCTTTTGATCGTATATGTTGGTATATATGTCTTTTGTAGTAATTGTCACCATATCCTCTTGTCAATATTTTAGTATTAGCACTGTTAATTGAGGTTTTAGCACTTCCATTTCTTTTTTTAGCACTACTATAGCATTCACCACGCATTTTATATTTTAGTACTTACAAATCCTTTTTTAGAACTACTACTAACATATAATACTACTCGGGTTTGTCAAATTAATATTTAGATTCACAACTGACTTTCAGTAGTTTTAACCAAAGCATTTAACACTGGCATTTTGACTTTTAGCACTTAAAAATCATTTTTTAGCACTGCTACTATCATATAAGACTACCAAGTTTGTCTAGTTAATATTTAGATTCACAATTCTGAGTTTCAAGCATTTTTAGCACTTGTCATTCCTTTTTTAGCACTAGTATTTGAATTCTGAGGTTTTAGCACTTTTATAAAGTATTTTAGCATCGGTAATTTCTTCTTTAGCTCTTAAGTTTCCTTCTTTACAGCTGCTAGAAATATTAAAACTTTTATTAGCAATGTCAAAAATGAAATACCAGCTATGCCTATTTAGCATCACACGAAAGAATATTGCTATCATTAATAAAAAAATCAGTATAAAAAAAGTTCAAAAAATAAAATAAAATGTATCTACTTCTTCCCACAATTCCTAGAATCATGATTGACTTTCTTCCCATACTTCTTCCAGGTCCTTAAAGGTTTCTTTGCGCGTTCAGCTCTCGCCTCTTCTTTTAATTTTATACGACTTGCACTGCCTTTTGTCTTCACAAGCTCAGGTGGATGCACCTCAACTTCACTAAGTGCACACAATCTATAAAATCAGAAAATAATCTACTCTTTTTTGACATAGTATCATCTTCAATATCACCAGATGAAAACCCCTCCCTTAACTTTGCAACAACAGAGACATCTTTGCAGTGTCACCTTCAGCAACAGAAAGACAGGCATAAAACTCAGAAATTAATTGGTTCGTAATAATTTTGTTCTCCTCCAACAAAAAACACTGATCACCCAACAATGCACCTGCTTCATTAATGAGTGAAGACTTCATCCAATGAGACACAACGTATTTAGGAGGTATCGACTCCAATTTCAAATCTTTGAATAGAGTGAATATGTGGCAGCACAGGATCTCCTCCCTCACAAATTTCAAACAGCCGCATGTACTGGAATCTTTAACCTTGTTGTGAACAACCTTGTTTGTAGCACCAAAACCATCCTTCACTTCTAGCATCGTAACTGAATCATTTTCTGAAATATTACAAACACGACAGACATAACATGCATCTTCAATCTCCTTCTGAACCTCGTAGAACTTATTCCTAGTATAAACAGTGGCAACATATTTCTCAAATGCAAATGGGGTCTTCAACTGAGGAATTGACGACTCATCAATGTTGTCCAAGTAGGCATGTGCATGTCTCTGAGTATGAAGTGCGCTATCTAAGTTCATCAGAAACTCAACAAGGTTTGACTTTGATCTAAGAAACATTGAATAAAAACTGTTCACACTCTCTAAAATTGAGGTAGTCCTGCACAGCCCACTCATTGGTAAATCTCTAAAATATATAGGCACCTAATCTTCATGAATATCATACAATGACTTGAACCAACTATCGTCTTGCAATCCAAATTCAACCATAATTTCCTTCCATATCAACTCAAAATCTGTGATGTTTATACAATTAGACCACACAATGCTATTTAACCTCTTTCTGAATGTCTCGTTCCTTCTTATATTCGCAGACAACTTATCTGGAACTTTAAACATAATATGCCACATACACAATCGATGTCTGGTATCGGGAAATATCTATCTTACAGCAACCTTCAATCCAAGATCCTGATAAGTGATTATTAGGCTAGGAGAACCACCCATACAGTCCTTGAATTTTTGAAGAACCCATGAATAAGATTCAGCATCCTCACCCGACATTAAAGCAACACCAAAGGTCACAAACTTCCCGTGATTGTCCTTCCCGGTGAAGGATGCAAAAATCATTAAATTCCTGCAACAATATAAAAATTCACAAACATCTGTTATTATCATGTCTTTATCATTGTATATAAAAGCTTACAAATGATAACATTATCACCTAACAAAATATTCAAACATTAAGTAACAGTGCTAAAAAAAGGAAATTCAAGTGCTAAAATATAAACTACAAGTGCTAAAAAAGGAAATTCAAGTGCTAAAATAGAAAAATACCAGTGCTCAACCAGCAGAATGCTAAAACTAATAGAACATCAAGTCTAAACAATATAGCAGATAAACATGTTAGTCCTATATGTCGCATCAAACGAGACAGCATCCCCGAATAGAGAAAAGTTCCTTCTTAATATAGGATTAGCCCAAAAAAACACCTCAATTGATCATCCTTGTTAACTTCATAATCAAATGTGAAAGTAGAGCATAGTTCATGCCTTTTGGACATTTTATCCAGCATCATTTGCGCATCTACACCCACAGCATACGCCTTCAGATCTCGACTGAAGTTTTTAAAATCAATTGTTGTACAACCTATATTGGAATATCCACCAACAACTTCTTTAACTAATGTAAACGGCGTCACAGGTCCAATGTTTACCCTTGCACAGTTTAAAATAAACATTTGATGTGTAGGATCTATATTCCTATTCAGATTCATAAACTTTTTGTGTGTATCCATAACAAAAGAATGTGTATGTCTTTCTTCAAATAATCCAACACTGTACCCATCACAACCAATATACTTCAAACCTATCCTAGCCATACAACAATTCTTCTTCGACACACGACATCTCTTTTTGTTTGAAGATTCACCAAAATCAACAGATGTGTTCTTAACTCCCTCACAGCTACACAGAACATACTTCCAAATTATAGTACCATCTTTAGACCTCTTTGTAGTAGACAGACGGGTATCAAACCCACATGATGAGGCATACACCTTGTAAAATGTTATAACATCATCTAAAGTAGGGAAAGTCTTACCCAATGCAGGCTTCAAAGATGGTTCACATTCAGGTGTATAAAATTCAGAAAGCACGGGTGAAATCTCCAAATTGGAAGAAGCACAATCTGCACATTTATCAATACACAACTAAATCACATTAATGCGTAAATAACATATTCTAAGATCAAGTTATAAACATTCATAGTGCTGCTAAACTAGCTTATAACAGTGCTAAAATAGTTCACAGTAGTGCTAAAGTACATGTTAAGTCAATGATATAATTAATTTAAACTGATTATTTGGATAAATTCTAATTTATCCACATAGGAAACAAAATGATTTCTTTAGCATAATATGTAGATTCCTCTATACATGATTTAAATTGCAAGACAAAAACATAAAATGAACACACATGACAATTATATTTACAGATTGTTCTCATAAAAGCATACACATAATAAAATTTTAATAAACAGTATGACTTCACTTCGTATAGCAACTGTCTGACCAAAATTTGCTTTTTGCATGGCTAATAATTCATATTGTGGTGCTAATAAATATACAGATATATATAGAAAATGAAAACACACAATATGCAACATTAAAAACACATGCTCATCATCAAGAATTCAAAATAACAGCTTAGTAAGCTTCTCAACCTAAAAGCAGTGATAATACAGTTCATAGTAGTGCTAAAATACGTTACAACAATGTTAAAATAGTTTAGAGTAGTGCTAAACTAGATGTTGAGAAAATATTATTTATAATACTCGTTGGTTATTGAAAATTCTACATTCATCATCGTACAAATACTCTATTAAGAAGATACTCTTATGATACTCAATCGTTTTTACAATGATAAAAACTAAATTCAAATGCTAATAATTCGTATTTTGATGCTAATAACTCTACATATATACAGAAAACCAAAACACACAATACGCAGTCCCAAAAACACATGTTGATCGTCAAATATTCAAAATAACAGCTTAATCAGCTTCGCAAAACCTTGTCGAACAAACGTATAAAAAAATCGCAGTAAAATTACAGAAAAACTTTTTTACCCGACATCTTTGTCAAATAACAGTGAATAACACAAACTCCAGCAAAAAATCGCGTGAAAACCGATTCAGTTGAATAAAATTTGAAGAGAATCGACTGAAATTTCGATTATATAAGCACAAAGGAAATTGATATATACAAGGAAAGAGATTTCGAATGGAAAAGGAATTGCAGACCGAAATCGATTCCATTCCAAATATAACATAATTAATAAATTACAAAAATACCCTTGGTTCATTAAAAAATCACCAATATTACAATAATGCCACCGCAAATTTTTTAATTTTGAGGTAGATCTTGGCCGTCCAAATAGGCGAGATCTATGGTTGAGATCAGTTCTCAGTTCTCACATGGATGTCTAGTTCTCACATGATCCCATCTATATATATATATATATATATTATTGTACCTTCATCGAACATAGTATCATGCACATTGTAATCGCCGTGTATAAATAGTTATGTCATATAGTGAAAAGTATATGTATTTTTTTTAATATATCACTTTATTTTCCCAATAATTTACATGTAATCATATTTTAATTCTCTACATATTTTCCTGATACTACAATTCAAATACTTACAAAAAATAATAGGGCAAAGGGCTAGAAAAACACTTGAACTATATGTTCAATTCCACCTAGACGTTGAATAATTTTTTGGCCTAAATATATGTATCTAAACTATTTAAAAAGTACAATGCATCTGCTCAACTATTCAGAAAAGAACAAACTAGCACTTGACATTAACATCGTTAGTTTTTCGTTAATTAAAATGTGTTAAGCTCAATGCTATTACCTATAAATGCTAATCAGACAAGTTGAAACCACGGCCTAATAACCCGTACACTATGGATTTTCAAACCTTTCTTTTAATTTCAAATTCCAATATCGAATCAGTATCGAGATTTAAAATCTACTTTGTAAATCAAACCTTTGTCATTGATATTGATCCATGCAATTATTCTGGTTTTTGACATTTGATTGATAGATTAAGATATAATTAAAAACTCCATGACGATATCTTTCTAACCATACGGCATGACATGATATTATCATCCGAATCAATCATACATAGGTCGAATAATTTATGCGCATCTTTATTTAACAGAAAAAACTAATGGTGTTAAATGTAAAGTGTGAATTTTATATATTTTGAATTGTTAAAGAGGTTGATTGTACCTTTTAAATAGTTTAAATGTGTATTTGAACCAAAAAATAGTTTGCAGGTCTAGGTGGGATTGAGCATATAGTCAGTCAGTGGCGGATCCATGAATTTTTTTTGGGGGGGGGGCGAAATTGTTATATAAAGGGGCCATAATTTTTTTTAGGGGTGACATTAATATATGACGGAGCGACCGACTTTCAGGTTTATTTACATGGTTGAGACATAATGTTGTTTCACTAAGGCACTATATATTTTTGTTATTGCAAGAGTTGACAACAGTCCACACTTTTAACTTTTTTTCTAATTTTAATAATGTAAACTAATATGTGACATTGAAGACTCAAAACTTAAATTCAAAATTTGATCCTATTTTGTCGATTCTATTATAATTCTTAAAATTCATAGTCAACCCCTAATTTAATATTTATCAAATATTAACTTCATGGAAAGTAAATGAAAAATATATTGGTATGATTTTATTTTAAAACATCTCTAGTTATATTCTACATAAAAATAGAAAAAGTTGGGATTCAGTGAGAGTTGGGATAACACCTCCCGATATTGTTCATCTCACTGATGATGCCTAGAAATCTAGTTTCAAGGCTTGAGATGGACTCTTCTACCTACATTTTGAAAGATTCATACCTGTCAACTGCCAGTTGGAGTTTGTTTCCTTTTATGGCCTCAGACTCTCTGCAAAGATCGGCGAGTAGGTCTCATATTTCCTTGGCAGTTGTGTAGTTCTTTGTATCCTTCATACGATCTTCATCTAGAGTTTGAAATAATGCGGCTTGAGCAACGAACTCTAGATTCTTTAACTTCTTCTCTTCACTTGTGAGAAGATTAGTTGGCTTCGGGATCCTTGCCGGTTGATTGATATCAACTATGTGAGCACCATTGTCCATCATGATGATGATTGGACCGTCTTCAATGACTTTCCACATATTCTCATGAATTCAGCAGAGATGCGCCTTCATTCTCCTGCTTCAGTTATCATAGTTCTCAACTGAAAACAAAGGTAGCTTATGGTTTCCCATAGCTGAAATGTTAGCATAGATAAGTAGATCTAATTTAGTTGATCTACAGAAACGGATGATCCTTAGAATCAAACCGCTCTGATACCACTTGTTGGTCTCGGGCGAGTCAGTATCAGTTTAGAGGGGGGGTGAATAAACTGATTGAAAAACTTTTACTTTAGATGCGGAATAACAGGGCCCTTTGACTCGCTTGTTGAAACTTATCTATGCACAAACTTGTTGATCAGTTAAGACAGGTCAACTGCAGCTTGTGTGATATTGTGTGCAGTTTAAAGATATGCGATAATCAATATAGTACGGCACACAAGTGATTTATAGAGGTTAGAAGTCTCAAACTTCTACGTCCTCTCTTCCTTCCGTAGAAGGGCAGCTTCACTATATAACTTGAGTTTCTTTACAAATTATACAATGAAAGACAGTTGGCTGAACCTGGTAACTGCTCGCTATCTCAGCGGGTCGACGACTCACACTTGAAGTCCCTAACTGCTCGCTAGGAAGGTAGGTGCTATTGTCGTCTTTACAGGGTTTTAGATCTCTTTCGATCTTCAAGAGGTGAGTCTTGAACAGGGGTATTAACTGATGTGCTCCTTTAATTGAGCTGAGTAGTTGATCATTAAATAGCTGGAACTGAGAAGGCTGCCCTGGCTGGATTGTCAACAGCTGGCTGAATATCTTGATTCTGTGAATTCTTCTTCTTAGTTGGACTCTCGCAGTTTCTATCAAATGTCGCATTTGAGCTTGAGTGAGAGGGAGAAAGAAAAGCTCTTGCTTGTGAAGGCGTATGAAGTTGGCAAAGATTCTTGCTTCGTTGTTTGGCAGAGAGTATGCGAAGAGTGTTTTAAACTCTGATTCACTCATCTTTTATAGAGGAGTGATTTTATGACCGTTGAGTTCCATTGTCCATTGATCGCTGGCTCTGTTGGCTCATCAATGGTAGGTGGTCTTTAATGATCACTTGGAGCATTTGGTTGAAGTAGCCGTTACTCTGCTAATCGATCTTCATTAATTTCCAGGATCTTTGGTGAAGCATTTATTCCAAGATTCGCCGGTTTTGAGCCACAAATTCTAGGGCTCTCTGGCATCAGCTTTCTTGGTATCTTTGATTTCCAGTTGACAGTTCTGGATTTGTCATCTCAGTTTGATTATCTCTCTAGCTGGCAGTTCCGAGCTTGTCAGCTGAGTCTGACTGTTACTCCAGTTGACAGTTCTGAGCTTATCAGATGGGTTTGGTTATCGCTTCAGTTGGCAATTTTGGGCTTGTCAGCTGAGCCTGACTTTTGCTCCAGTTTGTGGTTCTGAGCTTGTCAGCTGAGTTTGGCCATTGCTCCATTTGGCAGTTCTGGGCTTGTCAGCTGAGTCTGGCTATTGCTCCAGTTTGCAGTTCTGAGCTTCTCAGCTGAGTTTGGCCATTGCTTCAGTTGACAGTTCTGAGCTTGTCAGCTGAGTTTGGCCATTGCTCCATTTGGCAGTTTTGGGCTTGTCAGCTGAGTTTGGCCATTGCTCCAGTTGGCAGTTCTGAGCTTATATTTCTCCAGTTCGACTGATCTCAAGTTCTTGGCTAGCTTGGCAGCTTGACTGATTTCCCTTTGAGCTTTCTTGTTAGTTTTGACTAATCACAAGCTGACTTATTACAGTTATTACTTTCAGCTGATCTGTCTTGTCTACTGCAGTTCGACCATCAGTTAGATACTTCCAGTCTCTAGCTTAAACTGATGCTTTATTATTTTCTTCAGTCTTTAGTCAACTCTTTTCTCCCTCAGCTCAGCTGACTTGGTTGACAGCTTGTTTTGACTGGTATGACTCCTTAGCTGAGTTGAATTTGACTGGATGACGTATCCTTCAGCTTGTAGACCATTCTTCAGATTTGTAAACTTTGACTCTACTTAAGTTCCTTTTTGATGCCCTGGACTGGTCAGCTCCGATCTACACCTTGAACTTTAGTCAGTTTTTCATAACTAAATTTGACATCTCATCAAAACCTGATTCTAGGGGTTCCTTGATAGTTTTTCCTAGCAATTTCCCCCTTTTTGATGATGTCAAAACTTTGTTGATGATGATGGAAAAACTGCAAGTGTAGCAAATGCTTAAGTAGAATCTTAGAATCAGAGAAAATTCAGAGCACGTTGAGAGATAAATTGATTCATGATTTTCATTCAAGTATCAGAGCCATATGATTAATGATTTTTATTCAAGTATCAGATCATTTGTCATTTTTGCTAACATTCAAGTATTAGAGCATGTCAAATTCAAGAGCAATTTGGACTTCAAATTTCATGAGCATTTTTTTTATTATTTCTCTTTGAGCATGCTTTCATTTCAGTGTCAAGGCATTCAAACTAAAGTGTCAGAGCATAAAATATCATGTCAAAACATTCAAACTTGAGTTATCAGAGCATAGTATATCAGAGTATTAGCATTATAATAATGACAAGCTTGAAGTATAAGCATGATCAAAACTTGTATTATATATTCATTTTAAAGCATATTTTAATTTCAAGAAGAGTAGTTAAAACTACTAATCTACTTCCTGAAAATTGCTCCAATTGCTCCTTTTCTTTCTACTCGATTCTCCTCTTTCTTGGATTCCTTGAAGTCTCCATGCTTCCCCATGAAGCTGATCTTCCCCCTCATGATGAATTTCTCTTTGAATCTGATCCCAAAGAGTCATGCATCCATCATCATACTGTCCATCTTCTCCCCTTTTGGCATCATCCAAAAGATGAAATGGATCACATGATGGTAATGACAAATTTGGCAGAAAGGTGAAGGCGGTTGCCAAATTGTCATCATGAGCTGAGGGAACTGAAGGAATTGGCATGGGTGAGGAGAGCCATGCATAGGCGTCTTTAGTTGGCATGAACTGACCTTGTTCAGAGATGCCGTGCTCTCTGAAGTTCATGGAGGCCAAGTTGGTGAAGATTTCATCAGTTGAAGGGAGGGGTGGATCACCAACGAAGGGTGTGCACGAGGAATTGGCTGGTTCATTGTCGGGGAGAGGAGCATCAGCTGGAATACCGAGCTGGAGTCTCTTGATCATCGAATCCATGATCTCCGAGAGAGTTGGTGGCGAGGAGACTGGATGATTCATCCAATTTCTGCTCCATGTACCTTTGTTGATCCAGAAGATGGAGCCACGGGTGTGGATGAGGTGGAACATTGTTGAC
The DNA here is from genome assembly GCA_026008535.1 of Perilla frutescens. Lineage (NCBI taxonomy): Eukaryota > Viridiplantae > Streptophyta > Magnoliopsida > Lamiales > Lamiaceae > Perilla > Perilla frutescens. Next base: position 42,614,738 of record BRKX01000012.1, read on the forward strand.
TCATCCAGCTGGAAGTGCCATAAGTGGTACTGCAAGTACTGCCGGAGTTGGGAGAATAGTGAGGAGTCGGAGTCCTCAATGAGACTGAAGCAGTTTCTAAGCTGGTAGTCTAGAACTGCTTCAAAGTCAACCTCAACAGAGTCCCGTTGGACTGAAGGAAGAGGTTAGAAGCTGGCTGATATTGTAGGCTGATCACTCAGCCTTGAAAGAGTTGCAGTCTCAAGCATCAGCTCTCTTTCGTCAGCGTGCTCGGCCTTTCTGTAGACATTTTCCGCTTCTTGAATGGCCTAGCTAGACTGGCAGCACTGCTTCCTTTGGATGTAGCTTTGTGCGTTGATGGTTCTGGCCTTTCTGTCCTCTTAGCTTGACGAAGGTGAAGCTAGATTTCAACTGACGAGCTTTTCATTCTTTGACTAAGGGAGTGTGAATTTCCCTTTGGCGGTGACCCAAACTGATCGCTTTTCATGAGCAGTTTTATGCCTTTTGAGCTAGAGGTGAGTAGTGGAGTCACATAGCTTTTGGATAAGAGACTTGGAGATGTGGCAGTGTCATCATCATCACTGTCGCTCTCATCAGTACGCCTTGGATTCTTCTGAGAAGCTATGGCTTTAGCATGTGAGAGATGATGTTCTCTCCTTTTGGACGACAGGTGGATTTTGTCGTGAGGGCTCAGCTGACTGACTTGATAAATTATCAAAGTTCAGCTGACGCTAAAGTGAGCCAGTTGGGCAGTTGACTGGTTGATCTGCAGTCCCAACTGCTTGATGCATGATGTTGGTCTTGATTTCTGCTAGAAGAGCGTTTGCTAGAATCTTGTTAACAAGCCGGTGGTTCATGATGTGCTGAACTTGCACAATGGTTGGAGGAAATGGATTTGATGAACCTATCCATTTGATGCTCCAAGTTTCTTCTCGTTGTTAGCAGCTCATGCCATGAAAGGCAGTTAGAAGAAAATGAGACTGGATGGACATAGAATGTCTCCAATTGTACCAGTAGAAGTACCGGTAGAGTTGTTTGAACAACTCTTGATCACATTGGGTAACAAAGGTAAAGTGAGTGAGAAGGAGACTAGTCACTTCCTTTTGTGCACCTTTGACTGCATATTCACCACTGTAGAAAGTGCAAATATTTTCTTCAGTCAGCTGGAGCGGTGGGCATGTGCCTCTAAAGTAGTCTGCTCCATAGTTTGGGTAAGGGATTCCAACGAATGGAATAAGCTCATCTGGATCGGAGCAAACCTGGAAATCAACTGGCGATCCGTTCTTTGATTTTGGAGAGTGAACGGCATTGGCAGTTGAGTTGCTCGAACTTTGGTTGCTCATCTTGGCCTTGTCTCTTCTCTTTTTCTTCAGTGACTGAAGATGAGCAGTTCCTTTCTTGGGGATCCAGTCGGAGATTAGAACCAGTAGTGATTCATCACTTGGAAGTTTCAGCAGGTCTTCAAGCATCTTGCTCATCCTTAGAACAAGTCCTACCTTGGACTCAAATTTGCCAGATTTCTTTGAGTCTGTAGCCTTGATGACTTGATGCTTGAGTTGTTGAAAGACAAATTCTGCCCAGTTTGTTTGTCTCCCTTCAGCAAGGTGAATCATGACCTTGTATCTCTCTTGAGTGATTTGGCTTAGGCTTCCAATTGCCCCGAACATCATCTTGTTCGTTATGTCAAGTAGAACTCCATACTCGGGCTTTAGGTCAGTTTTAGCAGTGGTAAACCTGAATTGCTTGTTGCAGGTTGAAGCTTTCCATTCTCTCCAGTGTGACTCGGCAGATTCCTTTAGATCTTGAACGAATGAGCCTTCTTGTGGAAGTTGGAACACTTCACCAACTGTTTTCTCATTGATGTGTAGCATCCTTCCTTAAATCATTGATGATATCATCTTCCCATCTGCAGATAATTTTGCTTGAAGTAAAAATTCACTCACCAAACTTTGTCTAAAGAATCTTGGTGGTGTTTCCAGGTAGTGAAGAACTTCTGTTTTGTGAAGATTTGACAGAAGTGTTGAATTGTTTGATTCATTTAGAATCAATTAAAACTTCTTCCTATCAAGGAATTTATCTCTCATGAGTTGTTCCTTGAATGAATTTGAAGATCTGGATAATTCGGTCATCTTAGAGGTTGGCTGAATTTTTGGGATATTCAAGATCTTTTGAGAGAGAGAGTCTTTGAGATTTTAGGAGGAGGAGGCTTTTTGTGTTTGTGAGACTTGAGAGAGAGAGGCTTTTTATGAGTGTTTGGACAGGCTCATAGATATCATGGTTGAAATGGTACTAGCCTCTGATTCCTTTTGGTCGTTGGCAATTAATGACCTTGACACGTGTCATTATTTTGCAACGGTCAAAATTTAAAATAAATGTAAAGCCTGACATTTATTTGAAATTAAAAGGATTAACTTTTATGAATATATATCAAAAGATAATTACAACTGATTAACAAGAAGTACACTTAGGGCTTTTCTAATCATGTTTAAGTTGATCAGCCTCTTAGCCCTTCTTGTGATCAGTTTTCCTTCTCTTAGCCAGCGGTTCAGTGGGCTCCTCATCTTCATTCTCGTCGCTGCTTGCCGACTCAGTTTCAGCTAACTGGAGTCTCTGTTCGGCTTGCAGCTGCTTAATCTGCTCAGTATGCAGTTTAACCTGTTGCTGCAGGGATTCAATCAGTTCCACATAATGTGGAGGGAGCTGGACTGTGGAACTGCTCGGCTGAGCGACGAACTGGACTACTTTAGAGTCCGCTTCCTCTTCTTCTTCAGTTCCAACAAGTTCCTCGCAAGGAACTGTGTGGGAAATCTCATCTGCTTCCATAATGATGATCTCATCATAAATTGACTCTGATGAGGTCTCTGGTGCGGGAGTTTGAGCGGCAGCTTAAAGTGCTCTTTGGATTGGATCAATGTACACAGTTAGGGCTAATGTACCTTGATATGCAGATTGTTCAGCTACTTGAGCCATCTGGTCAGCTGACTGATCATGTTCAGCTGCCTTTGGAGTTGACTCTTGGGGAGGGGCAATTTGTGCCTTAGTTTGCTCCTCGGGCAGTCGAGTCTCTTCAGTTGGCCCTTGTGGCTCTTCGTCACTTGGAAGCTCTGACATAATAGGAGACTTGAGCATCTCTTCGAATTCCAGATCGCTGACTGTACGCTCGTCAATCGCCTGCATCTCAGGAGAATCATCAAGAAGATCGATGATAACATCTTCTAGCTATGGAGATGCTTGAAATGTTAACTGTCTGGCCATAGATGTTATGACAGTTTGCCTTGTGTTGTAAGCTGTAGAAGTTCCAGCCCTTTGATGACTTCTCTAAACTTCTTGGTCGAACAGCTCCTGTCTTTGCTGAAGTTGCTGCTGTTGGTTTTGTATACTAGAAGACCTGTCTTTTATATACATTATAAATAATGGTTTTATGATGATATAGAATGAATATTATTGCAGTCACTGTTTGCATTTAAATTTTTATATTTATATGCATGTTCACTATACTTACATCGTAGATGATATGGTGTGGGTAAACACATGGTTAGATCATATCATCAGGTTCCTTGTAATATATTAAAAGGCTCACGGTTTAGATGGCACTGAACCTGCTATCGGTACGCCGTAGAATAATCTGATAGTTAGTTTGTCTTGACTAACTGATTATTCTAATACACGGTCAAGTGTATTGAGGAGGATCTACTTAGGATTCTATTCTCTATTCTGACCTTAAATGAGAGAATAAGAATCCACAGAGTTCGGGTTCTTAACCCCTATGTGTTGGCAGACATATACGTGTAGTGTTTGCAGCTTTGATTTATCAAAGGGTGAGATTCTTTCATAAGGATCAATAATCTCGATATCTTGGCTTGTGACATTTACACTTATGATGGGTTGTGCAATATGTAGGGGCACCGTGTCCTGGTGCGCCAGTTTGATGGTGTCCCCTTGAGGAAATGCAAGTTCATGCTGAAACCCTGCAGGTGGAATTTATTCCGTGCATGAGTAAAGCTTGTGTGGTACTACTCAAGGATAAGATATTAATTAATTATAGCTGTCAGAAGCTTACATAATTAATTAATGGGCATTATATCTTTAACGCGGGGAATGGCTGGACTAAAGGAGAAAGCATATTCAGAAATATGTATTAAATTGGTAGGTCAGTATTATTTCTTTAGTGGAATAAAAATAATACTTAATTTATTTAATAATATCCTAAGTTTATTGGATATTGGAAATTAAATAAATTAGCAGGCCAATTTAATATTCTTCTAGATCCCTGTTGTAGCCCAATATGACTTTGATGGACTGGAGATAGAAAAAGGGATAGAGGCCCAAGCCCAGTAGGGTTGGGACACTAAAATTTCGACCACCTCCCCTATAAATAGGGAGGTGGGGGACGAAATTTTGAGAAGAATAATCAGCTCTTCTTGTGTTCTCTTTATCTCCACAGATTCCATACCGATCTAGTAGATTTCAGCCCACCCTGAAACTAGATTCAGTCCGGGAATACAACAGAAGATCAAGGAGTGGAATATCACTGTGGGGCGCCAATAATCATCATACACAACAACAAGATTAGACCTTTAATCTTGTCCTCCACCCGTCATTTAATTTGTAAGTCATTTTTCGATTATATGTTTCCGCTTTAGTAGAATCGTTTAAATCGGATTTGCATGTTAATTAAACTCGGTTAATTAAAACATATGAGATGCATGAATTTATGATCTACATGACATTAGGATTAATGAACATCCAATTAGATCCTGCGGTGGTTCAATTCGAAAAAACCCCAACAACTGGTATCAGAGCGGGTTTTGGCACTGTTCTAGATTTAATCCTAGGATATTTTCAAAATTCATGTATAAATTTGTAGATGAATTTTATGTGTTTAAAATTTTCAGATTTATTTGATCATGAGTTTCACGTTTAATAGATTCAAATTCGGATGTAATTATGATGTATATTGAAGATTCGAATTTGTGGAAATCTATGTAATTTTTGGTCATGATGTTATTAGATTTGGAATAGAATTTTGATGTATCAAAATTTCCAGATTTAATGAGGTAAGTGTTCGAAAATTTGATCATCAAATTTTTCGAAAATTTGGTGTTTAAAAATCCCTAATTTTTGTCTTAAATTTTCGGCCACTATTATTGATTTTGGATAGATTTTTGATCAACATCAAAATTTCCAGATTCAATTAGAATAGGGTTCGAAAATTTGGTGATTAGAAAAAGATTAGGTAATCTTTGATGTATATCTTAAGTTACCTATTTCTAATCTACATAGATTTGAAAATAGAATTTTAAATTTGGAAGATTTTGAAATGGATCAAATTTCCAGATTTATTTTTCTTAGTATTTTCGAAATCTATGGTAATTTTTATTTGGAATAGTTTTTGATTAATGTCAAAATTTCCAAATATGTTTATTTATATTATTTTTGAATTTAATAAATTAATTTGGAAGGATTTTGATGAAAATCAAATTTCCAGATTCATTTTTTAATGTGGATCGAAAATAATAGCTATTGGATTTAGATTTGATGTTATTTGATGTATATCTTAATTTACCTAATTTTAATCTAGATAGATTTGAAAATAGAATTTTAAATTTGGAAGATTTTGAAATGGATCAAATTTCCAAATTTATTATTTGGTAATTTTCGAAATTTATTGATTAAAATTGGGATAAGGTGATTTTGGATATATACAAATAATTATCAAAATCCAATTGGATAAGATTTTAAATTTGGATAAGTTTTGGAAGATTTTGGATTGGAATCAAATCTCCAAACCTTATCCTTGAAGATTTAGATTCTTATGGATAATATTTGGATTAGATTTTTGATTTATATCAATATATCCAATTATTATTTAATTAGGTTGGTTAGAAAATATTAAATAAATTTGGTGGATAATTATAAATAATTTCCAGATTTATTTTAAGATATATTTTCGAAATTTAACAAGATTTAAATTGGTGGATAATTATTTTAATTTCCAATTTTTATCTTGTGGATAATATCGAATTAATTAATTTAATTAATTGTAAAATTCGAATATTATTTAATATGTCATGTTTGGATATCATATGTTATTTTATGCTAATCATGTAATTGTGATTGTTGGATTTGTAGACTGACTTGTTTGCAGAGTTACCGACTATCATGGCTCTTTAATTATGTGATGTATGTTTTAATTTATGTTGGATGTATGATGGGCCGTATGCCGGTTTGGCTACGTGATTTTAATCCATGAGAAAATCCATGGATTAGGTCTAGGTTTTATTTTATGTTGTTTTAATGTAATAGAAATAAAACTGTTAGACCAAGTTATTGAGTTGTAATTTTATTCTAGATATATTAGTTTTTTCCTCTAAGGAATAGATATTCTATATTGAATAAAGTTTGAAGATCAACTCAAAGAAGGAGAGTGGCACAGCTCAAGAAAGGAAGTATCACTGATTCACGTCCTGAAATCCTAATTGGAGCTAGGTTTTCGGCGAGGCGCAGTGATAAGGGCGGCGACCATGCCCGAGTTTCCGGAGCTGACTTTCCAGTTTTATCTCATTCAGCAACATGAGATATAAGCCATGATAGTTGGTTCTTATTATTATTGCTTATTATGTTGTTTTGAAGCATGCAATGGTGTTTTATCATTTAATGTGATGTTTGCATGTTTTACAATGGGATAAAATGAAACCTCAATCTTAAATAACTAAGTGGGAGAGATTCATACCAAAGTATGTAGAAATCTCAAATGGTCTCCATTAATCTGGTTTAATTGAGATGTGATAGACATGCGAGTTGACAATAGGTCTTCCTCCATAACGGATGTATGTCCTCAGAAGCCAGATGAGGGTTCTGACGAAGCCCAAAAGGTTGCATATGATAAGTGGGTTAGGTCCAATGAGGTGGCGCGCTGTTACATTCTGGCATCTATGTCAAATGTGTTGCAACATCAGCATGAACCTATGAAAACCGCTTATGATATCATGTACAACCTTAGGCAGCTCTTCGGTCATCAGAACCGCTCGGCACGCCATTTAGAGATGAAGAAACTAATGGATGCGAGAATGTCTGACTCCACACCTGTTAGGGATCACGTTCTCACGATGATAAGGTATCTGGCTGAGATCGAGACCTTGGGTGGAGAGCTGGATGGCGATTCTCAAATCGACATTGTTCTTCATAACCTGTCCTCGAGGTTTGAGCAGTTCAGGCTGAACTTTAACATGATTAAAAGGGATGTCAGCCTGACTAAACTACTCATGGGTCTTCAGGCGGCTGAGTTACTTCAAAAAGGAAATTCGGAGGCACACCTAGCTGAAAATAGGGCGTCTTCTTCCGGTACTAAAAGGAAGAAGAAGAACGCACCCAAGAAAGCTGCAGAGGGGGCGCCTAAGGTGAAGAAGTCTAAGACTAAGATTCCTCCCGAGGAATTTAAGTCAAAGACAAAGTGTTTCAAGTGCGGCCAGCCAGGTCACTGGAAGGCGGATTGTCCTAACAAGAAGAAGAAAAATGGTACGTCTCAATCTCTCGTCGTTGAAACATGTTTAGCTACTTGTTCTACTCAGTCATGGGTAGTAGATACTGGAGCTACTGATCATGTTTGCATGTCTTTACAGGGCTTCCTGGCAAAAAGACAACTGAGTGATGGAGAGATTTCAGTCTACATGGGCAATGCTACAAAAGTGGCGGCAGTTGCAGTGGGAGACGTAACCTTATCTTTTAGTAGTGATAGGATTTTAGTTTTAAAGGATTGTCTTTATGTGCCTGGTTTTAGGCGAAACTTGATTTCAGTTTCTAAACTTTTTATGGATGGATATTCTGTTTCTTTTGATAACAAGGTTGTTATCTTTAGTGATAAACGTTTTATCTGTTCTAGCACATTGGATGGACATCTTTATTTACTTAATCCTATGCAAAACACTATGCAAATGCATTTACTGAATAAATCGGTCATAAACCCTAATAAACGAAAAGAACCTTCGGAAATGAATCAAACCTATCTTTGGCATCTTAGACTCGGACATATTAACCTTAAACGGATACAAAGATTAGTAAACGATGGGCCCTTGTCTTCATTGGTCCTAGAATCGTTCCCTTTGTGTGAATCCTGTTTGGAAGGTAAAATGACCAAGCGACCCTTTAAGGATAAAGGGAATAGATCTGAAGAGGTACTAGATTTGATTCACTCTGACTTATGTGGCCCTATATCAGTTCAGGCTCGAGGAGGGTACGAGTATTTTATCACGTTCATTGATGATTACTCAAGGTATGGATACATATACCTGTTACGCCGCAAGTCAGAATCCTTTGAGACTTTCAAAGAATTCAGAGCAGAAGTGGAAAAACGTACAGGTAAAAGTATCAAATCACTACGGTCTGATCGTGGTGGTGAGTACCTCTCGAATGAATTTAGGGACTACTTAGCAGAGAATGGGATTACATCCCAGTTGACTGCGCCGGGAACACCACAGCAGAACGGTGTGGCGGAGAGAAGGAACAGAACATTGTTAGAGATGGTTAGATCGATGATGAGTTATTCAGATCTACCTATTTCGTTCTGGGGATATGCCTTGGAAACGGCAGCCTATATTCTGAATGTGGTTCCATCAAAATCAGTCCCATCTACGCCCACAGAACTTTGGACTGGACGAAAGCCCAGTCTTGGACGTTTTCGGATTTGGGGTAGTCCAGCACATGTGCTGGATAAGGAAGCTGATAAGCTGGCACCATGTACGGATGTTAGACTGTTTGTTGGATATCCAAAAGGAACGAAAGGTGGTTTATTTTATAGTCCTAAGGATCAGAAGATCATTGTGAGTACCAATGCTCGATTCTTAGAGGAAGACTATGTAATAAATCACAAGCCAAGAAGTGAGATAGTACTCGAGGAACTTCGAGGGGAAAATTCGAATCTGACACCAATAGTACAAGAAGAGGAACCACAAATTACTGCACAACATGTCACAGAAGTACAGGGACTGCCTCGTCGCAGTAGGAGGGTTGTACGCCAACCTGACAGATTCATTGGTTTGGGTGAATCTTCGGATTTCCCTGAAGGACTAAATGAATTGGATCCCAGGACCTACGACGAAGCAATCCAAGACAAAGATGAAGACTCTTGGAAAATTGCAATGGAGTCTGAGATTGGATCTATGGATCACAATCAAGTCTGGGAGTTTGTAGAACCACAAGATGGGGTAAAACCCATTGGGTGTAAGTGGGTTTACAAACGCAAGAGAGGAGCTGACAGGAAGGTTGAAACCTTCAAGGCAAGATTGGTGGCAAAAGGGTACACTCAGAAAGAAGGGATCGATTATGAGGAAACCTTTTCGCCAGTAGCCATGCTTAAGTCAATCCGGATTCTCTTGTCTATTGCCGCTCATTTGGATTATGAGATTTGGCAGATGGATGTCAAGACGGCTTTCCTCAATGGAAGTCTTGAGGAAAACATCCACATGAAGCAACCAGAGGGTTTCATTGCTAAAGGCCAAGAGCACTTAGTGTGCAAGCTTAAGAGATCCATTTATGGACTTAAGCAGGCGTCAAGGTCTTGGAACATCCAGTTTGACGAGGTTATCCAGTCATATGGATTCGTGCAATGTCCGGATGAGAGCTGTGTGTACAAGAAAAGTGACGGAAACGTGGTGGTTTTCCTCATGCTATATGTTGATGATATCTTACTTATTGGGAACAGTAAGAAAGTATTATCTAACATAAGGGTGTGGTTGTCCAAGCAGTTCGATAGGAAAGATCTAGGAGAAGCCGGACATGTCCTTGGCATCAAGATAATTCGAGATCGCTAGAAAAGGATGTTGTGCTTATCCCAGGCGACATATATCGACACAGTGCTAGCTAGGTTTAACATGCAGGATTCTAAGAAAGGTTTTATACCTTTCAGGCATGGAATTCATCTATCCAGGGATATGTGTCCCCACACACAGGCTGAGATAGATGAGATGAAGGGCATTCCATATGCTTCGGCTGTGGGAAGCCTTATGTATGCTATGCTATGCACTAGACCTGATATATGCTATGCAGTCGGCATGGTAAGCAGATATCAGTCTAACCCTGGACAAGGTCACTGGACTGCGGTTAAGAATATACTCAAGTACCTAAAAAGGACTCGAGATTATATGTTGGTGTACCGCTCTGATAGTCTAGTGACTTTGGGTTACACGGACTCAGATTTTCAATCCGATAAAGATCAGAGTAAATCTACCTCAGGCTATGTGTTTACCTTGGGAGGCAGAGCTATTGCATAGAGGAGCATAAAGCAGAAATGCATTGCGGATTCCACCATGGAGGCTGAATATGTAGCTGCCTCTGAGGCTGCAAAAGAGGTCGTCTGGCTCAAGAGCTTCTTGTTGGACTTGAGCGTGGTTCCTGATTTGCCTAGGAGTATCACGGTATATTGTGATAACTCGGGTGCAGTGGCAAATTCGAAGGAACCCAGAGCCCATAAGGCAAGTATACACATAGAGAGAAAGTACCATCTTATACGAGAAATCGTTAAGAGAGGAGATGTGGCAGTGGTCAAGATTGCATCGATGGACAATTTAACTGATCCATTCACGAAGAGCCTTCCGGCTAAGACCTTCTACGGTCACGTGGAGAAAATGGGAGTGAGATGCAGACCCGGAGTTGCCGTTTGAGATTTTAGTTAGAGTTGGAGAGTTAGCCAGTTTGTTTTATATTTGAAAGACTTGCTTCAAGTATAAGTGGGAGATTGTTGGTTTTGTATACTAGAAGACCTGTCTTTTGTATACATTATTAATAATGGTTTTATGATGATATAGAATGAATATTATTGCAGTCACTGTTTGTATTTAAATTGTTATATTTATATGCATGTTCACTATACTTACATTGTAGATGATATGGTGTGGGTAAACACATGGTTAGATCATATCATCAGGTTCCTTGTAATGTATTAAAAGGCTCACGGTTTAGATGGCACTGAACCTGCTATCGGTACGCCGTAGAATAATCTGATAGTTAGTTTGTCTTGACTAACTGATTATTCTAATACACGGTCAAGTGTATTGAGGAGGATCTACTTAGGATTCTATTCTCTATTCTGACCTTAAATGAGAGAATAAGAATCCACAGAGTTCGGGTTCTTAACCCCTATGTGTTGGCAGACATATACGTGTAGTGTTTGCAGCTTTGATTTATCAAAGTGTGAGATTCTTTCATAAGGATCAATAATCTCGATATCTTGGGTTGTGACATTTACACTTATGATGGGTTGTGCAATATGTAGGGGCACCGTGTCCTGGTGCGCCAGTTTGATGGTGTCCCCTTGAGGAAATGCAAGTTCATGCTGAAACCCTGCAGGTGGAATTTATTCCGTGCATGAGTAAAGCTTGTATGGTACTACTCAAGGATAAGATATTAATTAATTATAGCTGTCAGAAGCTTACATAATTAAATAATGGGCATTATATCTTAAACGCGGGGAATGGCTGGACTAAAGGAGAAAGCATATTCAGAAATATGTATTAAATTGGTAGGTCAGTATTATTTCTTTAGTGGAATAAAAATAATACTTAATTTATTTAATAATATCCTAAGTTTATTGGATATTGGAAAATAAATAAATTAGCAGGCCAATTTAATATTCTTCTAGATCCCTGTTGTAGCCCAATATGACTTTAATGGACTGGAGATAGAAAAAGGGATAGAGGCCCAAACCTAGTAGGGTTGGGACACTGAAATTTCGACCACCTCCCCTATAAATAGGGAGGTGGGAGACCAAATTTTGAGAAGAATAATTAGCTCTTCTTGTGTTCTCTTTATCTCCATAGATTCCATACCGATCTAGTAGATTTCAGCCCACCCTGAAACTAGATTCAGTCCGGGAATACAACAGAAGATCAAGGAGTGGAATATCACTGTAGGGCGCCAATCATCATCATACACAACAACATGATTAGACCTTTAATCTTGTCCTCCACCCGTCATTTAATTTGTAAGTCATTTTTCGATTCTATGTTTCCGCTTTAGTAGAATCGTTTAAATCGGATTTGCATGTTAATTAAACTCGGTTAATTAAAACATATGAGATGCATGAATTTATGATCTACATGACATTAGGATTAATGAACATCCAATTAGATCCTGCGGTGGTTCAATTCGAAAAAACCCCAACAGCTGCTGCGTGAGTTTTAGCAGTTCATTGAGCAACCAATGCTGTTGAACTTGAGGAGCTTTCCATTGTTGCTGTTCAGCTTGAGTTCGCTGAGGTGGTAGTCTGATATTGGCCCAGATGAGAAAATCATTCATTACTTCCACTAGAGTTTGCTGATCAGGATGTGGGTGATTTCGTCTAATGGCAAGCATTCTCTTCAGTGTGATGATTGGATTTTGCTCTAGGAACTCCTGCCCAGCCCATTCCATACTCCATCTTTCTTCCCTTCTCCAGAAGCTCATCCCATGCAGAGCAGTTAGGAGAAAGTGGGCTTCAGAGTTGAAGTAGTATCTCTAAAGGTACCGGTAGACATACCTTGTTAGAGCTTCATACAGAGTGGGAATTCCACTCACGTCCTCAATGAAGTTCTCGACTATGAACTTTTGAACTTGTTCATCAGCCCAGCAATTAACGATTTTAGCTCTCGACAGAGCTCTTATGTTTTCTTTGGTTTCTCCCATCGGAGGGCAAGCAGTTCTGAAAAAGTTGGCTCCTGAATCCTTTGGGGGAATTCCTCTGTAAGGCACTATGTAATCATTTTCAACTGGCATAACATCCATTATCTTGATGTTACAGGGAGGCAGTTGAGGAGGAGATGGAGGCCCAGACTTCTTCTTCTTCGCTTTGGATTGAACTGCTGCGGGCTTCTTCTTCGACTTTCCAGTCCTTTCCTTGAACTGAACTGGCTTGGTAGAGATCACTTCTTCAGGTGGATCAATGGTTGATCCACATCGAACTTGGCGCAAGGGCTTGGCTTTTATTGTGCTTCCCAACATTTGGCTTATTGGGAGGCTGTCTTCTGAATCGGAGTCTTCCTGCGGCATCTCAAGGGCAATTTGCTTGCCTTTTCTTTTTGCTGACTCTTCAGCTCACTTTGAGAGAGCAGCAGTTGGCTGACTGCTTCTGATGGTTATGGGTTTTGCAGCTGGCTGTCTCTTACCGATTACTGGTATAAAATCCAGTTTGCCGATCGTCAGCGTGTCGATTTCTTCTGTCATGGAGTCAAAATTGTTTTTCAATGTGATACTGAGTCTGCTTGGGTAGCACATTTTTTGATAGAACTCAGTTGGTAACCAGTTCTTCTCCACAATGTCAATGTACTTCTTTATTTGCTCGAAGAAGTATTGAGCCCAGTTGACGTTGATGCCTCTGATGATTGCTGCACATATCTTGTACTTGTGCTCCGACATTTCAGAATGGCTTCCAGTTGTTCCAGTGATCATTCTAGCAGTAACTGATGCTAGAACCCTATATTCTTCTTGAAAAAGAGACATGAGTATGTTGCTCTTGTATGGATCTATACATTCCTCCCGCTTCCACTGGCGGTAGGCTTCCTCTTGATCCACTTCAACATCCTGCAATCTTGTTCCAGCAGTTGGCAGTTTGAATAGTCTTCCGAGCAGTTCTGGAGTTATAATCAGTTCGACTCCACGAACTTCAGTCTCTATTCTGTCATCGAAGCCTTTTGAGTTTAAGTAAAACTCAACCACAAACTCTGGGTATATTTTTGATGGATACTCTTCCGTGAAGCTTTTCAGTCCGCTTTGCTCTATCTTCGTTATCAGTGAGTTGCAAAGAGCGGAATCTGAACAGTTTTCTCTATAAGCGCCTATATCCAGGAACTTAACTCTGTAGAGATTCAATTGGAATCTTCGTGAGGATTCGCCAGTTCTCTTGAAGTTGAACTTTCGTCGAACAGTTGGTGCGCGTCTGTCAACCATGGATTTTTTGAGATGAATGATTTAAATGGGTTAAAGTGACTTTAACTGACTTTAGGAACTGGATGGTTTTACTTTCGCAAGTTTTGTAGAACAGTTTCAAGAATTGAAGGAGAGGAGATGTTTTAATTCTTATTATGCTTGAGATTGGTAAAAGTGAAAATGAAAGTTCAGCCATCCCTTTTATAGAGTGTGATGGGGTTCATCCAACGGTTGTGATGCTTGGTATGCCCAATATTCAACGGTCGGATTAGATCAATCGACCCGTCGATTGGCTTTTCATTTCTATCCTTTGGGGATAAATGAGGAGAAAGAGAGAGGGTTCAACGGTAATATTGTGATGACACGTGTTTTTACCGTTTCCACTATTCAAACTTTTGAACTTATCTTTTCTCTCTAGCTGTTTCTCCTTGCCTTGAAAACTGATTACGTCATCAATTGGCTTCGAGTGTAACTGATGATTTTTTCTGTTGATCAGTTCCAACTGAGATATCTTCTCATTAGTTCCGTACTAGTCTTGACTGCTTTGGACCTTTATTTAGCTGCTTCCCAGTTCAGCTGATCTCTTTCAGCTGGTAGTTAAACTGATATCTCCTTTTGAATTTACTTCAGTTCCTATGACTCATTCGTCAGTTTGATTAATTTGCAGCTTGTATGTTCTGCATAACTGACTGGATCATCAGTTTGAGCGACTGAACTGGTGATTTAGTTGAACTGATGGAGTAAACTGATCATCTCCAGTTTACTTATCTCTCAGCGGCTTATTGCCTTTACTTCAAACTGCTGGCTTATGTGACGAACTGATCAGTTTCTCGCCTTTTTTACTCAGTTCATCTCTTCAGCTAGAGTGGTCCTTTGGCCTTTTTCTTCCAGTTTATCATCTTCATCCTGTGATGCTAGTTCCAACAGTCCCAACTGTATGCATAGCTCCATAAACCTTGCTTCAGGTAATGGTTTGGTGAAGATGTCAGCTATCTGCTTCTCAGTCTTGACATATTTGATGCATATGTCTTTCTTCTCGATGTGATCTCTGATGAAGTGATGTCTTATGTTAATGTGCTTAGTTCTTGAATGTAGAACTTGATTCTGAGATATCGCAATTGCACTATTGTTGTCACAGTAGATAAGCACTTCTTCAGTTTCAACTTTGTAGTCCTTCAACTGTTGCTTCATCCAGAGTATTTGAGCACAGCAGCTTCCAGCAGCTACATATTCTGCTTCAGTTGTTGATGTGGCAACTGAGTGCTGCTTCTTGCTAAACCAGGATATCAGTTTGCTTCCAAGAAACTGACATGTTCCACTGGTGCTTTTTCTGTCGATCTTGCATCCACCAAAGTCTGAGTCTGAATAGCCAATTAGACTTAAACTGTCATCTCTGGGATACCATAATCCAAGGTTTATGGTTCCTTTCAGATATTTGATAATTCTCTTTGCTGCTTCAAGGTGGCTTTTCTTTGGGTTGGCCTGGAATCGTGCGCATAGACCGACTGAATATGAGATGTCTGGCCGGCTGGCTATTAAGTAAAGTAGTGACCCAATGATTCCTCTGTAGTGTGTTTGGCTAACAGATTCTCCTTCTTCATCAAGAGTTAGCTGAACCGATGTGTTCATGTGAATCTTGAGAGCTTTTCCTTTACTTACTCCAAACTTCTTCACTAGCTCATTGGTATACTTTGCTTGACTGATATGAATTCCATCTTTCAGCTGCTTCACCTGGAGTCCTAGGAAGAATGTCATTTCTCCCATCATGCTCATCTCAAATTCATTTTGCATCAGTTGAGCGAATCGAGTACATAGATCTTTACTTTTTGATCTAAAGATTATGTCATCCACATAAATTTGAACCATTAAGATATCAGTTGATCGTTCTATTCGAAATAGAGTTCGATCAATGACTTTCTTTTGAAACCCATTTTTCAGCAAAAATGTTGTTAGAGTTTCATACCACGCTCTAGGAGCTTGCTTCAGTCCATAGAGGGCTTTCTTCAATTTGAAGACTTGATCACCAATTTCAAAGCCTGGCGGTTGCTCGACATACACGTCGTCCTTGAGCATTCCTTGAAGAAAAGCACTCTTGACATCCATTTGATAGACTGTGAAGTTGAAGTGTGCTGCATAGGCTAGGAACAGTCTGATGTCTTCCAATCTTGCAACTAGCACGAATGTCTCATCAAAGTCGATTTCTTCACTCTATAAGTAAGCTTTGGCTACCAGTCTAGCCTTGTTCCTTGTGATCACTCCTTGTTCATCCAGTTTGTTGCGAAAGACCCATTTTGTACCAATGACCTTTTGGGTTTTTGGCCTATCAACAAGAAACCATACGTCATTTCTTGTGAACTGGTTTAGTTCTTCTTGCATGGCTATGATCCAGTCTGAGTCTTCTAATGCTTCTTTGATGTTTGCTAGTTCAGTTTGAGATATGAAGCATGTGAATAATGCATGCTCAGTTGAACTTCTGGTCTGGACTCGACTTCTTGGATCACTAACTATCTTGTCAGTTGGGTGGCTTCGGAGCCATTTGGGCAAGATAGCTTCAGCTGGGTCCTCAGCTGGCTCTTCTGTGGTGACGTCATCAGTTGCCCTTTTATCAGCTGGTTCAGCATTTTCATCAGTTCTTCCCCCTGTTTCAGTTGTGGGGTTTGTGGTCTCAGCACGATTTGTGTCTTCATTGACCATGTTGTTCTCAACTGGTTTTGAGCCAGTTTCATTACCTTCTTCTAGTAAAACTTCAAACCGCTCTGGAACAATGTGATCCACATAGTCCTACGAGTTCTCAGTTTCACTAGGTAGTACTTGAACTGATGTGTCTATTCTTTCTTTATTCCTGTACTCATTAGCAAATTCATCAAATACCACATGACATGTTATTTCCACAACAAGAGTTCATTTATTGAACACTCTGTAAGCTTGTGCATGAGGTGAGTTATACCCAAGAAATATACCCTCATCAGCTTTAGCGCTGAAAGCTTTCAATTGAGTCTTGCCATTGTTGTGAATGTAACATTTACAGCCAAATATTTTAAAATATGAGATAGAAGGCTTATGACCCTTGTATAGTTCATAAGGTGTCTTGTCATGGGCTGCAACAATGGCACTTCAATTTTGAGTATGGCAAGCTGTGTTGATTGCTTCAGCCCAGTACCCTTCAGCTATGTTGGCATCAGCTATCATTGCTCGAGCTGCTTCTTTGAGTGTCCGGTTACGCCGTTCGGCTACACCGTTTTGTTGTGGAGTTCTTGCAGATGAGTGTTTATGAATGATTCCAAGCTGGTTGAGAAAGATGATCATGTGTTAATTCACAAATTCAGTTCCATTGTCGGAACAAATCCTTTGAACTGATCTTTCCTTCTCAGTTTGTAGCCTTCTGATCAGCGCAGTTAGCTTGTCATAAGTTTCATCTTTGCTTCTCAAGAATTCCATCCATATATATCTTGAGTAATCATCAACTACTACAAGAGTGAATCTTTTGTCTTTTGAGTTTGAGGTCTAACTGGACCAAACAAATCCATGTGTAGCAATTGAAGGCAATCAATTGTTCCTGGTGGATGACTCTTATTCTTGAAGAATGACTTCACCTGCTTCCCTTTTTGACATGGTCCACATAAACCTGTCTTCTTGTATATTTCCTTGGGAAGCCCCTCAACTAACTCTTTCTTGGCTAGATAGTTGATTGTTTTGAAGTTGAGGTGATTCACTCGTCGATGCCATAGCCAGCTTGCTTCAGTTGATCTTTTTAAGAGAAAGCAAGCTTCTGAGTAGCCAGTTGACCAGTCAACAATGTACATGTTGCCTCTCCTGATGCCAGTTAGCAGAATTACTCCAGTTGACTTATCTCTTATGTTGCAGGAGTTTTTGGTGAAGTCAACTGAATAGCCATTGTCGCATAGCTGGCTGATGCTTAGTAGTTTGTGGTTCAGTCCATCCACGTGGGAGACTTCATTCACTACTACTTTTCCCTTGACTAGGAACCCTTCTCTAATGGTTCGGCTTTTGGAACTGTCTCCAAATGTGACAAGTGGGCCTTTGATTTCTTCATAACCATCGAGATCTTCTCTGACTCCGGTCACGTGATTGGAGCACCAACTATCAAGATACCAAATGTCTTTGGTTTTCTTCATAGATAGGATGCTCTTGTCCTGCAAGAAAATGATTAGCATTTAGGGACCCATTTCATATCGGGTCCTTTTTGATACATTAAGCCTTTTGGAATCCAAACTTGCCAAACATTTGGCTTTTTATCACTCAGAGAGTCAACTAATTTGGATCGTTTCATCAGTTTCGACTCTCTTTCAACTCTTCTTGAGTCGGTTGAATGATACTTGCGTTGCAAATTAGTGGAATAAAACAATTCAACTAATACGCAGTTATCCTGAGATTTTTGAGTTCTTCTATCAGGCCAATGCCTTGTGTGTTTCCCATATACTGGATTAAACCCTTTAGGATCAGTTCTTGGTTCATTTCTTGAATCCAGATACTCATTATAATGATGATAAGGTTGAAATGAGTTTCTTTGATCTCTCCTAGAAGTGCCTTGGTTGAACTGCTTGGCAGGGTAGGATTGAGATCTAAACTGATCTTTCTTAAAGTGAACTGATTTATCAGGTTGTCTCATCGGCATTCTATATTGAGCTAGTGGCCTTTATTGAACTGGGGGCTTTGAACAAGTGGATTGACTTGAGTGAACTGATGATCTTGGCTAGGAATTGGACTTCAGCTGACCTGGTGTTTTAGGTTGGTAGAACTGACCAAATTGTCTAGGCTGAGTTTGGGGATTTTTTAGCATTCATTTTCCTTTGTTTGACTCAGCTGGCTGATCATGAGATCTAGTGAACCCTTTTAAGATCCCCTTATCACTGGGTTGAGCAACTGCTTTTCCCTTTTCTAGGGCAGTGAACTTGCTATATCCTAGTCCTGAGCTGCCAGTTCCAGTTCTTTGATGACTCAGTATCTCATCTAGAGTTTGAGATCCCTTTTTGAACTTCAGATTTACCTTTTCTTTTTCAAGGATCTCTTGCTTGAGTTTTTGGTTTTCAGCCTTTAGATCAGCATATCTCAGTTTCAATTTTTCAAATTCTATAAGCTGAGATTTAAGATAATTTAATATTTCATGATCAATGCTCAATTTCCTAACTTTGTTTCTCAGTTCATCATTTTCATCCTTCAGTTCAATATGCAAACAAGAAATTGAAGCTAATTAGTCTTCTAGCATCATCAGTTTCATATCAAGTTCATTGCTAGAGAAAGTTGCTTCATTGATATGATAAAAAAGAGGTTTGAGAATCAGCTGTACTAACCTCTTCATCATTGTCTGCCATGAGGCAGAATAGTGCTTCATCATCTGAGCTGTAGCCGTCAGAATCGATTCCAGAAGGATAGTCTGAATCATCCAGCATGGCATTCTTGAGATTTGCGACCATTGATTTTCTCTTGAAGAAGCTCATTTTTACCTTGGCTTTCTTGTCTTCGGGAAGTTCTGGACATTCAAGCCTGTAATGTCCTTGTTTATGGCAATGAAAACATTTCCCAAGATTTCGGTTGCCACTCCTGAATGGTTCAACTGACCGTTCAGCTGGTTGATAGGTTTTCTCAACTTTTGGGATTTCATCAGTTTGAGGTGAGACCGATTGCTTATCCCGAGCTCTCTTCAACTTTTCTAGCAACTTGGTAACTGATTGTATCTGATCATTGATGTCATCAGTTAGATTCTCCTTCTTTTCAGTTGCCTCTCTTTTTCGTTCAATTGAAGATCCACCTTGGTTTTCTTTGGCTGGTGAGCTCCTAGGTTGAAAGTTGTTTCTTCCTTGAGTGTCTCTAAACCTCGTCCTTTCTCCGTAGAAAGCTGCGTCTTGAGCTGACGATGTCGATGCTTCCTTTTTTCGGTTTAGACTGTACTCATGAGCTTTAAGAGAACCATATAGTTCCCTTGGAGTGATGCTATTTAGGTTTCTTGACTCCTTTGTAGCTATCACTTTCATATCCCATTCGTCAGTGAGATTATCCAATATCTTGGAATTCATCTCAGAGTTGGGATAACACCTCCCGAGATTGTTTATCTCACTGATGATGCCTAGAAATCTAGTTTCAAGGCTTGAGATGGACTCTTCTACCTGCATTTTAAAAGATTCATACATGTCAACTGCCAGTTGGAGTTTGTTTCACTTGTGAGAAGATTAGTTGGCTTCGGGATCATTGTCGGTTGATTGATATCAACTATGTGAGTATCATTGTCCATCAGAATGATGATTGGACCGTCTTCAATGACTTCCCACAAATTCTCATGAATTGAGCAGAGATGCGCCTTCATTCTCCTGCTCCAGTTGTCATAGTTCTCAACTGAAAATAAAGGTAGCTTATGGTTTCCCATAGCTGAAATGTTAGCATAGATAAGTAGATCTGATTCAGTTGATCTACAGAAACGGCTGATCCTTAGAATCAACCACTCTGATACCACTTGTTGGTCCCGGGTGAGTCGGTATCAGTTTAGAGGGGGGGTGAATAAACTGATTCAAAAACTTTTACTTTAGATGCGGAATAACAGGGCCCTTTGACTCGCTTGATGAAAATTATCTATGCACAAACTTGTTGATCAGTTAAGACAGGTTAAGTGCAGCTTGTGTGATATTGTGTGCAGTTTAAAGATATGCAATAATCAATATAGTACACCACATAAGCGATTTATAGAGGTTCGAAGTCTCAAACTTCTACGTCCTCTCTTCCTTCCGCAGAAGGGCAACTTCACTATATAACTTGAGTTTCTTTACAAATTATACAATGAAGGATAGTTGGATGAACCTGGTAACTGCTCGCTACCTCAGCGGGTCGACAACTCACACTTGAAGTCCCTAACTGCTCGCTAGGAAGGTAGGTGCTATTGTCGTCTTTACAAGATTTTAGATCTCTTTCGATCTTCAAGAGGTGAGTCTTGAACAGGGGGTATCAACTGATGTGCTCCTTTAATTGAGCTGAGTAGTTGATCATTGAATAGCTGGAACTGAGAAGGTTGCCCTGGCTGGATCGTCAACAGCTGGCTAAATATCTTGATTCTGTGAATTCTTCTTCTCAGTTGGACTCTCGCAGTTTCTATTAAATGTCGCACTTGAGCTTGAGTGAGAGGGAGAAAGAAAAGCTCTTGCTTGTGAAGGCGTATGAAGTTGGCAAAGAGTTTTGCTTCGTTGTCTGACAGAGAGTATGCAAAGAGTGTTTTAAACTCTGATTCACTCGTCTTTTATAGATGAGTGAGTTTATGACCGTTGAGTTCCATTGTCCATTGATCGGTGGCTCTGTTGGCTCATCAATGGTAGGTGGTCTTTAATGATCGCTTGGAGCATTTGGTTGAAGTAGCCGTTACTCTGCCAATCGATCTTCATTAATTTCCAAGATCTTTGGTGAAGCATTTATTCCAAGATTCACCGGTTTTGAGCCACAAACTCCAGGGCTCTCTGGCTTCAGCTTTCTTGGTATCTTTGATTTCCAGTTGGCAGTTCTGGCTTTGTCAGCTCAGTTTGATTATCTCTCTAGCTGGCAGTTCCGAGCTTGTCAGCTGAGTCTAACTGTTGCTCCAGTTGGCAGTTCTGAGTTTATCGGCTGGGTTTGGTTATCGCTTTAGTTGGCAGTTTTGGGCATGCCAGCCGAGTCTGGCTTTTGCTCCAGTTTGCAGTTCTGAGCTTGTCAGCTGAGTTTGACCATTGCTCCATTTGGCAGTTCTGGGCTTGTCAGCTGAGTCTGGCTATTGCTCCAGTTTGCAGTTCTGAGCTTGTCAGCTGAGTTTGGCCATTGCTTCAGTTGGCAGTTCTGAGCTTGTCAGCTGAGTTTGGCCATTGCTCCATTTGGCAGTTCTGGGCTTGTCAACTGAGTTTAGCCATTCCTCCAGTTGGCAGTTCTGAGCTTATATTTCTCCAGTTCGACTGATCTCAATTTCTTTGCTAGCTTGTCAGCTTGATCGATTTCTCTTTGAGCTTTCTTGTCAGTTTTGACTAATCACAAGCTGACTTATTATAGTTATTACTTTCAGCTGATCTGTCTTGTCTACTGCAGTTCGATCATCAGTTAGATACTTCCAGTCTCTAGCTTAAACTGATGCTTTATCAGTTTCTTCAGTCATTAGTCAACTCTTTTCTCCCTCAGCTCAGTTGACTTGGTTGTTAGCTTGTTTTGACTAGTATGACTCCTTAGCTGAGTTGAATTTGACTGGATAACGTATCCTTCAGCTTGTAGACCATTCTTCAGATTGGTTGACTTTGACTCTACTTGAGTTCCTTTTTTATGTCCTGGACTGGTCAGCTCCGATCTACACCTTGAACTTTAGTCAGTTTTTCATAACTAATTTTGACATCTCATCAAAACCTGATTCTAGGGGTTCCTTGATAGTTTTTCCTAACAGTATATATATAAATCACTAGCTAGGTCATCCCCACCGAAACACCTTTTACTCTTTTAGACTAAACTCACTACAAAAAATTCGCATTTTAGCGATGAATTTTTTTGTCGCTAAATATAAAATATTCATCGTTAAAATGATTTAACGGTAGTTCGCCGTTAATTATTTTAACGACCGAATTAACGTCGGATTAACTTTAACGATGGAATTAACGACAAATTTTTTCCGTCGCTAAGTCATCGCCAAATTCTGTCGTTAGAAATAAATAAATTTAGCAGCAAATTTTTTTCCGTTAAAAAAAACTGGCCCGAGCCGAGCCCAGGAGCCAGTCTAGCTGAGAACAGGTAGCATCTTGAGCCAGGCCGCGCCAAGCCAAGAATAAATCATATAAATCCTTGCGTGTAAATGAAATTCGGACCCCAGTCCTCTGGGTTTACACCTTGTATTTCTAACCATATGTGCTAGTGAACATTTATGTTTAACTATTGGAAAATACACAAACACACACACACACAAAACACTTTTTGATTGAATTCTTATTTCTAAATTAAATAATTATATTTTATTCATTTATTTAAATATCTATTAATATTTTTCATATTATATGTTTATTGTGAAATATATTTATAATATATAATTATTTAATATTAGATTAATCTAATTAATTTTTTCAAATATTGTATATTTATAATTAATAATATATATAAAAATAAAATTAAAGTGATAAAAAATTATAAAAAAGTCATTAATTAGTTATTGAAAATAAAAAAATATAAAAATTATTAAACAAATATAAAATTATAAAAAATTATAAAATTATAAAATAAATCAGAAAAAGTAAAATTAATAAAAAAATAAAAAATAAAATAAATTTAAAAATGTAAAATAAATAAAATAAATTTGAAAATGTAAAAAAAATAATATTAATAATATTAATTTCAAATTCATAATTAATTAGAAATTGAAAAATCTGAAATTAAAAATATTAAAAAAATAATATAAAATATTAAAAAATAATACAAAATATTTAAAAAAACACAAATAAATCAGAAAATATATAACAAATAAAAAAATAAAAATTTTTAAAAAATGATTTCAAATCCGTAATTAACTATTAATGGAAAAATAAAAAAATAAAAAAAATTAAAAAAATTAAAAAAATTAAAAAATTAAAAAACTAAATAAAAAATAATAAAAATAAATCAAAATTAATTTTAGCTACAGAATAATCATGTAGCTAATTCGTCACTAGAATTAAAAAAATAAAAAGAATGATGTTTAACGATGAATTTTTCCGTCTCTAAATTAACGACGGAAAAATTCATCGTTAGTCTGTCGTTAAAATAAAAAAAATAAAATTTAAAAATTAAAATATGACGTGTCACAACAGATTTTTTCTGTCGTTAACTTAGAGATAGAAAAATTCATCGTTAATTAAAAAAAATATTAATCTGTCGTTAATTTGTCATTATTTTAACGACGGAATATTATCCGTCGTTAAATCGCGTTTTTCGTTGTGACTGTTCTAAGAGAAAAATAGTTTCAACACAAAAATTAATAAAAAAAAACCATAAGATTAGCATCAATAGCTATCTTACGTAATTAGCATAAATGTGCAATTAATTTTAAACAAATGTTAAATGACCGCCACAAGTTATTGATATAATAGACTCATGAGGAGGGACGCTTCTATTCTATAAATTGAAGTAATTCAACTAGATTGGTGTAGCTATGGACATAGAAATGGGTTCAAGTAGAAATCTATTTCCATGTGGAAATTTAAAAATAAATCAAATCTACATATCTTGATGATATGGAGGACAAAAATATAGTGACATAATGTAAATATGATAAATTTGAAAAAGAAGTGATATCATCCTGTTATTTTTTTTTATAAAGTGATGTCATCAAATTTTCAAAAATTATTAAAATTTTTAAATAATCATAACTTGCTCATTTTTATCCAATTTACACAAATAATATATGAAATTAAAGATTTTTCAATGTTCTTTCATTTAAGATACATGTTGCATATGTTTATTTGAACAAAAATTGATGAAAAATATAAAAATTATTTTTCACACATATACAAGTTGCAACTATCGGGCATTGCTAATATGGTATCATAATATTGCTCATATCTTTTGTCTTTATGTTGTTAATATAATTTTTTTAATTTTTACATGATAACTAACTTTGAACAACAAGTTATTTTCATGGGAAATAGTTAAAGTATGAGTTATGTATGATTGGAAAGCTAATCGAGTTTATTTTTCAACAAAAAAAAATAATTTAAAAAAAAAATTAAGCATTGAGAAAGTTATAATTGTTTGATTGAAGACTATCGATTCATTGCAAAAACTGTGAAAAAATATGGTTCAAATTAAACCAACATTACTTATAAGTCATATTAGCAAAATTATTATACACATGTTAATATTATTTTGCTAATATTACGTAATTATATTGTTAATATGTTATGTAAGAAATCAGAATTGGAATAGAATAAATTCTAATTGGATGGAATAAACTATAACTGAGATTGAATGAACCCCTATAATAAATTGTTAACTAAAAAATAAAAATAAATTCTAAAAATAATTATCGATTAAATAAACGTGGCGGAATTAATCCAAACTGAATGGAATAAATATTCAAATTTGGAGGAATAATAAACTCTAATTTTATATAATTATAAAATTATTAACAAATTGTCAATTGATTAATACTATTTACCTCATATAATACCGAAATTTGCTAACATGTTAATAATTTGTTACTCTTGTGGCAATAATAATAGGTAATATTTCAGAATAAATTTGGTAATATACAAGAACATCTGATCTAATGTGAACTTAATGACATGCTAGTATGTTAAATTGTACGAACTCTGTAAATAAAATTTCGGACCGGTTTTAATTTCCAACATTTCATACATCAACAGATAAATGTCAAGTCTCAAGCTAGCGGGCACCAAAAAAAGAAGAAGAAGAAGAATAAGAAGAAGAATTATCTTGAATTGGTTTAATTTATTAGACATTTGAAGAAATCAAGTATAGCAAAATGAGCACATTATTCCCTGATCTGATAATTATATATATATATATATATATATATATATATATTCTTGGAAAAGCACACAATATAATAGAGAAGCTAGTTTACATGCATTCACGACAATTTAAGCAGTATATAGGGTGTTCTTACCTTCATACAAGAAGTTACACCAACTAATTAATTAAGCGTGCATGATTGAAATTTTTTGTGCCACAGAATTGAAAATTCATGCTGCTGTGTGAGGGAAAAGACGAACAGGCAATCCCTTAGCAGGAATAGGAATTGGGTTCACAACAATCTTCTCATCAGGGATGATTTTCTCCCACCAGAATCTCTTCACTAGATAGTGCACGAACACCAGGATTTCCAACTGCACGTACTCTTGCCCGGGGCATATTCTCGGCCCTCCGCTGAATGGGACGAATGTGTACAGCGCTGGCCCTATCCCCTCGAATCTCGACGGATCGAACTTCTTAGGGTTTGGGAAGCAATATTCCAGGTTTTTATGGGGTCGAATTTACGCTCCAGTAGATCTGCAAACATGTAATAGCTCGTAAATCATACTGACTGAACAAGCCACCTAATTTTATTAATTAATTTATAAATGATGAATTATATATATATATGTGTGTATGTATATGTATATGTATATGTATATGTATATATTTACCCTCCATCCCTTTGGGATAGTGAAACCGTTGTAGTTGAAATCGGATAGGGCCTCTCTGAAAGCACCCTGAATAGCGGGTGCCACTCTTAGAACTTCACATGCTACATTCCATGAATATTTCATCTTTTGAATATCGTCCCAGTTCAATAATTCTCCTGCTTTCTTTGAATTTGCAACTTCCATTTGTTCTGCAACCAAAATATATTTATTTAGATTATATATAACACGTATCACATTAATTTACAATGCTACCTACACTATAATATAGAAAGGAATTAAAGTAGATGTCAATGTCAACATATAAGGTCAAGGAGTATCTCCACAAGTAGGCATCAAAGTCTTGATCGGATTTTTTTTTTTCTTTAGACGGGATGGCGCAACTAAAAATGATCTATAGAGACAATATTATTAGGGATGACAAATGTGATCATTTATAATAGACTTATTTAACCGTCTGTCGTCACTAATTACCGTATGTAATCTTTAATGACATTTTTTGATGACATTGTTGTCACTCAAAATGTTGTTTAATTTATTTGGGATGAACTTTTAGGAATGCTCTATTTGAGGCGCCATGATGCCGTCGGATTTTTTTTTTTTTTAAGTGACCACAATATCATTATAAAAATATCATTGAAGATGAAATATGATAATTAAGATTACATGTCGTTACTTAAATCTATTATAAGTTATGATATTTGTTGTCTCTAATTAAAGATCATTTTTGTAGTAGTGAATATTTTTTAAATTGTATTTCAATGTATGTATATATATAAAATATTTTAATATGAAATATATATAATATAATATGTAAAATATGATATATATGCGCCGCATTTGATATATATAACCAATAAAATAGTCCCGTGTTACATGAGTTAAATATGAAATTAAAATAGTGCTACGATTGATCACTGTCGAAAAACAAAGACAAAGTAAATTTTAGAAAATCTAATTAAGTTGACATATTTATTGGGATGGATTATAATGAGTACTAGTGCTTGGTGTGAGAACTATTTACTATATTTATTCATTACGATATTATTGAATATTTTATTGTATTTTGGTGGTTATTAACACTTAATAGCATTAACACTAAAATAGAACACTATAAAAAATTCACTGATTTGCGACGGAATATTCCATTGGTAAACCCATATTTTTCGTCGTTATTTTTAACTACCGATGGAATAACGACGGACTGTGGCCGTCGTTAACTCTTTAGTCAGCAAACAAACCTAACGGCGGAAAATGTCAGTCGTTGATCGTAACGATGGCCATACCGACGGAACGTGTCCGTCGTTAAGTATTGTATCGTCTACAGTCGTTATTTCTTACGACGGCCATACCGACGGAAACAGTTTGTCGTTAATAATTAAAAATAAATAAAAAATAAAAAATTGAATAATGTAATGACGGAAACAGTCCGTCGTTAATAATTAAAAATAAATAAAAAATAAAATACAGAATAATTTAACGACGGAATATATCCGTCGTTAAGTTTTAAAAATAAATAAAAAATAAAAATCGGAATAATTTAACGACGGCATAAGTCCGTCGTTAAGTATTTATTTTATTTTTTTATTTATTTATTTGTATTTAATTTTTTTTTTTGTAATTTTGATTATTGTTTGTAAATAAATTATGGAAGAACTTTAATAAACACGTAAAATAATATATATAAATCTCCAATAAAATACATAAAATGTCATAAAATCTATACCTATATAAAAAGTGTGGATGCTTCTTACAAAATATGATTTGCCTATTATATCCATGATCTACACTTAATTTAAGGGTAAAAAAGTAATATAATATATCTAACTATTTATAAATAATTATTTGTAAATATAATATGTTATATTTATTTCGATAGTTTTGGTATACTTAAACTCTATTATATAAATTATCCAAAAATAATAACAAAATTATTTATTTAGTATATTATATTTATTTCAATAGTTGTTAAAATTAAACTCTATTATATAAAATTATTCCATAATAATATCAAACTTATTTCTTTAATAAGGTATATAGATATAAGAATAATGTTCGGCCGCAAAAAAAAAAAAGGAATTGTTTTATAGAATCGATTAATATGACTGCAAGTCTGTAACTATCTTGAAAGAATCTATAAATTGAGATTGATTTTATTTTAATTAATTTATAACATATAGCATGAGTTAAATGAATGTACCCACAATATTTTTTTAAGGAAAATAACAATCTAAAATTATGAAATAACCGAGACATATATCAAATATGTCAATATAATATCTCAAATCCTCAAGAAAGATAATCATTTAATTTGTCCTTTTAATGAGGCTCCGGTCTTTCAGGTTATCGATATGTGATAACTGGGACTTTGAGGTTTTGAGTTTTTCTTATTTTTATAAAATTCATTTAGAAAATCATTTAATTTGTCCACTATGACTGCAAGTCTATAACTGGTTGGCCCGCTATGGTTGGCCAACTATAAGGTTCATGACTGCGCATTTTTCTCACATCATTCCGTTTTTGGCGTCATTCAATATTATCCATTTTTAATAATTAATTGACTTTCTTAATATAATTCTTCTCCTAATAATAATATAACTCTATAATGTTAATATAAATTTTCTCCTAATTATAATAGGACTCTAAAATTATCTATTTAAATCATTGGCTTTCAACTTCTAATTGTTACGAACAATAGTTCAAAAATTCATTCTCACTTTACAAATTTCATTGGCAATTGTTACGAAAATTCAATCACTTCAACATAACACATTCATTATTTTGATATTTTTCACAATTATGAATATTCATAATGCATCGTCCACATCAAGTTCATCTTCAGGTAAATTTTAAATTTATTAAAATCTTAATTTGATGTAATTGAATTCTTTTATATAAATTTATTCCAAAATAGTAACAAAATTCTTTCTTTAGTTTAAAGGGGCCAAACATATTACATCAACATATGCTCTTAGTATTTTATCATTAATATTATTTTTTTGAGATAATTATTTATAATCTTAGAGATCATACTTTAATTTGTTCTATAAATAAAAACAGAATTGAAATGCATGCAGCGTATTTTATGTTTTTACTTGCTTAATAGTGTAAACTTTTATTTTCACTATATGAAATCGTGTTTTTAGAATTAAGTGGCACTTTGTAGTACTTGAGAAGAATATTATAATATAATATTAAAATACAACATACCAAAATAAAATAGAAAGAAGAATTAGAAGAAAAATCAAAATAGCTATGTTATCTAGAAAAAAAAAAGAATTATTGAAGAACTTGATTGTACATGTACTACTTTTAATCATATAAAATGAGAATGAACACATCAATTTCAATGAATAAATTAAAACTTAGCATTTTGATTGTATATTATGGAACCAAATTTTTTTAAATTTTCTTTCATATCATATAACATGAATCAGAATACACACATGCATGTATATTGCAAGTGCATCGTCGTTTATTATACTTTTAAAGTGGGTATCAATAAATTAATATATCTTAATGAGGACCACATAAAAAATATGATTCACTGAATATTAATTTTGGTATATAATATTTAGATGAGTTGACATATATATATCTGTCTCATGCACCAACCATCAAAATTTAACTACTCCTGTTCATTTTCGGCTTATCAATTTATCATTTTTTGTTTAATTAATTAGGAAGGAAACTCGCAGTCACAATCATAAAATCTTAATGATTATGATTATATAAAAATGAAATTTAATAATAATGTCATATTGCTAAAAGAAATATTATTAGTCGCTATAAATTTACGTATGTGAAAACAATGTATTCATCAAATTTTATTAACTGTATATTAATTATATTTATTTCAATACTTTTGTTATAATTGAACTCTATTATATAAAATTATCTCAAAATAATAACAAACTTATTTCTATAATAAGGTATATATATATAAGATTAATGTTCGGCCACCCCAGAGGTATTGTCAAACATTCCCTAAATTAATCTTTTTTTATGTTGATTTATTTATAATTGTAAAAAATTGTTTTATAAATTTTGTAATTACAAAAATGGTAAAGCCAGTGTCTAAAACAAAAAAAATGTTTTAATAACCAAAAAAGAACAACTGTATATTTTCATTTACTTAATCCAGTGTAACATTGGATAAGGAATTGGCATATGCAAGACGAGGAGTATATTCTTTTCGAGCACAAGGAATAGTTAATCATGATCTTCCAAGATTGAGACCTAATAATACAAGTCCAAGTTTTTTTAATTATACTTTTTTGAGACGGGAACTGAGGTTGAGAACATAATGAATAAATTGAAAAATTCAAATATATCAGAAGCAGTTGTGAAGAAACTAATAAAAAACTTCATATCTCAAAAGACGTGAACTTAGATCAACGAGTATACAATTCTCCAAATGCAGATCAAGTTGTAGCTATATGGGTTGAAAGACATAATGATAACATTCCATTGGAGCGAGACATTGTCGTTCATGCTCATTCCAGCGAGAGACACAAAATAAAATATTATTATAGATGTTATGACCTACTACAATATCCACTTCTTTTTTCAAGAGGCGAAACAGGTTGACATCAAAATATTAAAACTTTCTTTATTTTAATTGAGATATCTTAATTGCAACACATTCATTCAAATCAGTTGTCCAGAGTCATATTCACTGACGGCTAATTACCGTTATTTTATCTTGTTCATTATATATTTCATCATCTGAAATTATTATTTTAGACTATCTCAACAATAGTTAATACAAATCAAGTAACGAGTCAAGACCTTATATTTCCGCACTTAAGATTGAATTTTGAAAAGAGTTTATTCAACCCTCCTTTTAAACTCCTTTTGACTCATCCGGGACCAACGAATTACATCTCAACAAAGAGATTGAAAAATAAAAACTTACATTTATGTAAAGAGTATAAACTAATCTCATTGTTCTAAATAAATTATATATCAATAATCAAGAACTACATCAACATCAATCATTACCAATGGGAAAAAGGATAAGAGGAATAACATTCAATCAATGATTTGATTCATTTAATATAAGTTATTTAAATAGTTCTTAATAGAAAACATGTAATTTAGTTGTGGTAACTACAATGTGTGTGTGTGTGTGTGTGTGTTCTAAATCATGTTATATGGTATATGATAGAGAATTGAAATGAAAGAAGTTGGTAAAAGAATTGTTCTTCCTGCAGCATTTATTGGTGGTCCAAGAGATATGAGATGTAGATATCTTGATGCATTGACATTAGTACAAAAATTTGGTAAGCCAGATTTATTTATTACAATGACTTGCAATCCAAAGTGGAGAGAAATACAAGAAAAATTACATGTCGGGCAAACAGCTCAAGATCGTTCGGATTTAACATCAAAAGTATTTTGAGCAAAGTTACAAGACTTGAAAGATCAATTATTTAAGAAGAAGATATTTAAAAATGTAGTTGCACATGTTCATATAATTAAATTTCAAAAAAGGGAAGATTTCAAAAGGAATATGATCTTTTAGTTGAACAACAAGTTTCTAAAATATTAAAAAGCTTGAGCATTTTCTTGGAAAACATGGGGAAAAATATAAACTCGTATGATCTTCCAGACATTCCTATCTCAATTGACACAACAGACAGTGCATGTCCTAGAAAGATACAAGATGAAATGTTAATATAAATACCGGAAGAAGATCATGACACAGAGTTAAAGTTAAATGTTGAACAACGAAAAACTTTTTCAATTATATTGGAAAGCATAGAGAAAGGAAAAGGTGAGTTTTTTTTTATAGATGGACCGGGTGGAATTGGAAAAACATTCTTATACCGTGCATTGTTAGCTCATCTCAGATTAAGAAAAAAAATTGCACTTGCAACAACTTCTGGAGTTGCTGCTGGAATAATGCCGGGAGAAAGAATCACACATTCACGATTAAAAATTCTAATAAATGCAGATGAATCAAGTGAATGTTCAATTTCTAAATAGAAGTACAACTGCAGAATTGTTGTGTAGAGCAAAATTAATTATATGGGATGAAGCACCTATGACAAACAAATGAGCAATTGAAAATGTAAATAAACTATTGAAGGATGTGATGAGAATGATAAGGATTTTGGTGGAAAAGTTTTAGTATTTAGAGGAGATTTTAGGCAAGTATTGCCCATAGTGCCCAAAGGTACAATTCAACAAAATATACCAGCATGTTTAGTAAAGTCTTATTTGTGGATGAGAATGAAAAAAATAACTTCGTCAAACAATACGAGATCGAAGAACGACCCAGAATACAATCAATTCTTGCTTAGAATTGGAAATTGTGAAGAATCAATAGATTCTGAAGACAACATCAAAATTCTAGATGAAATGGTCATAGGGTATGATAATGAAGAAAATTATGTAAAAAGGCTAATCAAAGCCATTTTCCCGAATTTACAAAAAAATACAAATTCGGCAGAGTACATGATAAATCAAATATTTATTTATGAAGTATTATAAGTTGTAGTTATATCTATATATAACATCACTTATCTCTTTTCTATGTTATATTTACTACTTTCATTCTTCGTCAATTAATTTTATTATGATTAGAACTTATAAAATATTTAACATTTAAACATTATAAAACTTATATTAATATATTAAACAAAAAAAGGACAAACACGTGCAACGCACGTATCCTCTGCTAGTATAATAAAGAGTGTATAAATGTAGCACCCCGGTCCCGAAAGACCGTGGAAATGGACGCCACGGGGGTTGGAATTAAGAAGCGGGAAAGAAAGGGGAATAATTTGATTAACCAAATCTCAAAAGAAGACTCACAATAACCAAACATATTTTTTAATACATATATTTATTCAAAACACCAAGATCAGGGTTATTAACGTTTAACAAAAGAGTAACATAAGTGCGGAAGCTTAATTCCCAATAGAATATTAACAAAAAGAGATAATGGGAAATAAGTAAATAATAACAGCCCATATCTCAGCCTCATCACCTCCACCATCCAGCCTACTAACCTGAAAATATTTGAAAAGATTTGGGCTGAGTACTAATGCACTCAGTGGACAAGTTTTCACAATTCAAGTCATGCAAATCATTTTGTTAAAGTACTCTATCTGTGTTCATGCAGGTAGTGAAGTTTAGGAGGTTTAAAAGTTGAAAGCAACCTAAGTTCACCAAAACATTTTATCGTGAAGCGCTTAAGAGTATAACCCGTGTCGCTGCCCACAACCCGAACTACATCACCAGCGCGTAAAGTTGTGTATGGCCATAGAATACCCAATGAGTATAACCAATAAGTGTAACCAATGAGTGTAACCAAAGAGTGTAACTAATAAGTGTTTCATTTTAGTCTCACCGACAAGGAGTATGGCAGGACAAATAATGCATGCGTACTGTAGCTACTCACATTGACACAGTGCTGGTATATGAGACTTCGACAACATACATTAGCACGTAAAATATTTAACACAGATAGTCACATATGCAATTTTAATAAAGCAGAGCTTAATAACTCGAAAGATACAGTTTGCAAGGATCCAAGATTGGAACCTTGTTAGGATATTTGTAGGTGTAAGGTGGGCTACTATACTATCTTTGCAAACTGTATCTTTCGAGTTATTAAGCTCTGCTTTATTAAAATTGCATATGTGACTATCTGTGTTAAATATTTTACATGCTACTGTATGTTGTCGGAGTCTCATATACCAGCGCTGTGTCAATATGATTAGCTACAGTACGCATGCATTATTTGTCCTGCCCTACTCCTTCTCGGTGAGACTAAAATGAAACACTTATTGGTTAAAATCTTTGGTTACACTCATTGGTTACACTTATTGGTTATACTCATTGGGTATTCTATGGCCATACTCAACCTTACGCACTGGTGATGTAGTTCGGGTTGCGGGGAGCGACAGGTTATACTCTTTAGGGCTTCTCGATAAAATGTTTTGGTGAACTTAGGTTGCTTTCAACTTTTAAACCTCCTAAACTTCACTACCTGCATGAACACAAATAGATTACTTTAACAAAACGATTTGCATAACTTGAATTGTGAAAACTTACCTACTGAGTGCATTAGTACTCAGCCCAAATCTTTTCAAATATTTTCAGGTCAGTGGGTTGGAGCGTGGAGGTGACGAGGCTGAGATATGGGCTATTATTATTTACTTATTTCCCATTATCTCTTTTTGTTAATAGTCTATTGGGAATTAAGCTTCCGCACTTATGCTACTCTTTTGTTAAACGTTAATAACCCTGATCTTGGTGTTTTCAATAAATATATGTATTAAAAAACAAGTTTGGTTATTGTGAGTCTTCTTTTGAGATTTGGTTAATCAAATTATTCCCCTTTCTTTCCCGCTTCTTAATTTCAACCCCCGTGGCGTCCATTTTCACGGTCTTTCAGGATCGGGGCGCTACAAAGTGGTATCAGAGCCAGGTTTGCAACTCTGCAGACCTACTGCGTCTTATTTCATTTCTATTAAATTCCTATGTGATATTATATAAGCTCTCAGCTCGTCACTCATGCAACAGCTTGAAAGATACGCATGTTTTTATGCGGATTTTAGTTTTTAGAAGTTTACATTATTTGTTGAAATGTTAAGTTTGTCTGAAAATGAAAGATTAGGATTCGCCGTGTTGATAGGAATTCCTCAAAGGATTGATTTCTTTGCTGATTGCATACTCTGATTAACTGTGCTGATTGCGTACTCTATTGCTATTTTGATAGCATACTGGTTTTGAAATATGTCTGTGTGCATATTGTATTCTGTCTAAAAACTATGTTGATTACATAATGGTACGAACTTGTTTATCTATTCCTTGGGCATACTTGTGATGTTGGGAATGTGCAGAATGCATATTGTAAAACTGTGATTGCCGAAAAGTGTTTAACGTATATGCTCTAGAATGAGATCGAGAACTTGAAAGCTTGATAACGTAAGATTAACTTAGCCTATAGTTGTTGAACTTAGGCTGAACTTGTAAACACTTATGAGATTGCTAAGAACATAGTTCGACTTATGGAACGTTTCATGTTCATGAATGAACATAAACTATGGCTCAGAAGAACTGCCACACGTACATCACGATTGATGAATAGATTACGAGATTTCATATGTATACCGAGAAAGAGATTGATTCGATGTTCAAGTTTATTGGAAAAATACCTTACTCTATGGGAGTCAAGATTGAGGTTATCTTAAGATTGACCAAGAGTTTTCCATGGTGCCAGAAGGATGGACATATTTACCATCGAAATTTAAAAAAAAAAACGTAGCTTAACAATCTATGTGGAGATTGGAAATTTTTGTGGGTAGATATGCTTGATGATGATGGCCGCTAGAAACAAGGTTCAACATCAGAATTGTCATCTGAGCGAGATATCAAGGTAGACTGATCACCACCTCTTATACCTATCTGTGGAGATGAGATTATAAAGTTTACTCAATAAGCGATAACTAGTTCATGGGAAACTTTGGCACTATCATTTGAAGTTGTTGCTGATGTATTTTGCATGCGTCGAGTTCAAACTTTATCATTGAAAGCCACTAGGCCTTGAATGGATAGACGATGTTGAACATACGATGACCATAGACGACTGTACGATGTTGTTGGGTCAAGATTGATAATTTTCTATTAGGTTAACTTGGTATTTTTTTGTAGATCTAGAATGTTGCATTCTTTTGATAAATCTATCATGGTGTCACGTACCAGAAGAGATTGGAATCTACAATCTTAGGAAGCTAACAAGATAACGGGTGCTATGACAAGAAAAAAAAGGTGAGAAATACTCGAATATTTTATAGTGGACCAAGATATTATCTTAGGTAATAATATGTCATACCAATCAAGATAGAGATAGAGTCGAACGAGCTAGCTTAGCGATACGTATGATTTATGGTGCATCTATGTGGAATTCTTATCTCAATCACGTCAGATTGCGAAACGTAATTCCCATCGACATTCAGTCAGAAAGCGCTATGGATACAAAATTGAACTCACATACAAACGAAGGATGAAATTGAATGAACGATACAAAATAAGATGAACATGCTTCAAGAATTTTTCTTAGATGAGAACACAAGCTGGAAAGATGTTCTACAATAATCTATCGGCAATGAGAGAAACGCAATGGAAACAGGGTGTGTATGATGTGTTAAATATATCGATCCTAAGGAAGTACGTGTTTGACCCGAACCACGTGCTCAAGGATGATAAGTTGATCTTGCGTGTATATATAACATATGATAGGAGCCTCGCTGGATAGAACCGTGGAGGACAAGTAACATCAAAACTTGAAAACAAGAGACACAATAATTAACTTGAGTGTTTTCGGATAAGCGAAATTTCGAGGACGAAATTTTCTTTAAGGGAGTGGAATGTAACACCCCGTCCCAAAATAAATTTATGAATTACTTCAACTGTATAAGAATCATGTGTTGATTATATAAGCCTTTGAAATGATTTTAGAAAATCCCAAATATAGAGAAAATGATTTCCAAAGTTGGCTCAATTCTATTCTTAAAATCAAGTTGTCCTCTAAATCTTTCTCGATCACATATCTTGTTCCTCGTGACAAGATATTTCCATGAGTAATTTTTCATTCGTAATCTTGCGTGTCCAAATTATTGATAGACCGTATTTTCATCACGAAAATAAAATTCTACCATTTTATGCCTAACTCCGAAAATTTTGGTTTCGTCTTTGACTAGGAGTTATAAATTTTTTCATAATCGTGTGGTCATTAATTTCATTAAAAATGGAGTTCATTTGACCTTCCAACTGAGTTTTATTCATTCTCTATTTCAACCCAATACCATATATTAAAATACATCCCCAAATTGATTGCCACCACTCAACCCTACCATGCTCCAAGTGTCAACCGTACCTTGTTCCAAATGTCACATTGCATTGCTCCAAATGTCACCATGCATGATAAGAGTGCCCCATGTGTCACCATCTATTCCAACTAGTTGGATTCATGTCCTACACATGTCTAACATAGTTATTGGTTGAATCAAGAGAGGGGGTGAGGAAGAGCCCAACTTTCTCCCACATTCTCTTCTTCAGCTAGTTTCTCTCTTTCCCTCCCAGCAGCACCCTTTCTTTCCCTACTAATTAAGACCATCAAACCTTAATCAACAATTCTGAAATTTTACAGAGAGATTTCCACTTTAATGTAGATGATGTTAGCTGAAGAAATCGTCCAATTTGGTTCTCATATGGTCAAGAACGAAGGGAAACATTGCAGTGGTCGCTGTTTTCCGCGAAGCTGCAGCAACGATTGTATTCTGTATATTTTGACCCTCAAATCTCCACCAACATACCTGGAATTTTGATATGTTGTTCCACTCTTCACGTAGTTGATGTTAGCCACTGTAATTACTTGATTTGGTGTCCAGAAAGTCAGAAATGAAGACATGCAAAATTGGAGTTTCTAGCTGTAAGTTTTATCATTAGTGTAGCAATCGTATTTTACAATTTTTGTCCTTTAAATATCCTCCATAAATTCTGAAATTTTAGTATGTTTTTACTTTAATAATGTAGTTGATTTTAGGATCAAGAATTTCTCAATTTGGATCTATGAAGCTCCTAAACGAAGCTCGACTATTTTCTTGGTGGTTTAATTTTCATAACTCACCAAACCCATTTATGACATCTTTATCCCATAGATCCAGCCATTATATTTCTATGAAATCTACATCATTATAAACTTAACTGATCAAGGTTTCCAGAATAGGTCTCGGATCGTCGATGTGATATCATTTGGTCTATCAAAGATACGTCGCAAATTGACATGTCAAATCTGCCGCAGAAATCGTTGTGATGCGAGTGCAACTTCGTAGGCTATTTTTCGTCGATTCCTCCATCCTTTTGACTTAATTTTTGGACTGCACAATCTTTTCATATCAAGCTTTGTAGACATATTCTCCAATCCATGATCCGATGTCATTTGTTCTTCTGAAATCGAGTCGTAAGTTTCCCGAAAACCAACTTATTTCCGGCAGATTATGTCTTATGTTAATAATGTTGAATTTCATGCTCATTTACATTCGTTATACATTATAAAATCTAAATCCGTTTGCTGTATTGAAATGTTTGTTTCCTCTAGTATCAAAAATTGTATTTTTAAGCCAAAATCCGTTAAGTATCGAACTCATTTGAGCCTCAAACTTTTTGATGAAAAATATGTTCTGGGAATAATAAACAGTATCTTTTCTGGCCGATTTCAGGCCAGGATGATCGGAATTTGTCTCTGACTCCTTCTGACCGATTGTAGGTCTCATTGTGACGGATGCGTGGCCGCTGACCGTGTCTCAATCGGATTTTAATTGAATTTCCTATAATTTTTTAAATTTTTTGTCCTGTTTTAAGTTGTTCCATTTTACGTCGAATTTGTTACAAGTTATTTAAGGAGTATCGTAAAAACCTATTATCGATTCGTGTTGGATTTAAAACCCGAGTAATGTGCATTCCTAGTTGAAGTAAAATTAATAAGGCTCCAACTAAATTAAAGCGAATATTAGATTATTTCCGGAAGTAGTTATTGATCCTGAAGCAAGATTGATCCTTGTAGGACTTGCTTGACTTACGACGAAGGTGAATGGTTGAATCTCGAGACGGTTAGAGCAGCTTAGCCCTAGGGAAACCCAGGAAGGAACTCCGGACCTTTGGTCCGTCCCCAAGACCATGATCAAGCTTGGATCCTTGTTAGGATATTTGTAGGTGTAAGGTGGGCTACTATACTATCTTTGCAAAATGTATCTTTCGAGTTATTAAGCTCTATTTTTATTAAAATTACATGTGTGACTATCTGTGTTAAATATTTTACGTGCTACTGTATGTTGTCGGAGTCTCATATACCAGTGTTGTGTCAATGTGAATAGCTACAGTATGCATGCATTATTTGTCCTGCCCTACTCCTTGTCGGTGAGACTAAAATGAAACACTTATTGGTTACACTCTTTGGTTACACTCATTGGTTACACTTATTGGTTATACTCATTGGATATTCTATGACCATACTCAACTTTACGCGTTGGTGATGTAGTTCGGGTTGCGGGCAGCGACGGGTTATACTCTTAAGCGCTTCACGATAAAATGTTTTGGTGAACTTAGGTTGCTTTCAACTTTTAAACCTCCTAAAATTCACTACCTGTATGAACACAAATAGATTACTTTAACAAAATGATTTGCATAACTTGAATTGTGAAAACTTGCCCACTGAGTGCATTAGTACTTAGCCCAAATCTTTTCAAATATTTTCAGGTCAGTGGGCTGGAGCGTGGAGGTGACGAGGCTGAGATATGGACTGTTATTATTTACTTATTTTCCATTATCTCTTTTTGTTAATATTCTATTGGGAATTAAGCTTCCGCACTTATGCTACTCTTTTGTTAAACGTTAATAACCCTGATCTTGGTGTTTTGAATAAATATATGTATTAAAAAACATGTTTGGTTATTGTGAGTCTTCTTTTGAGATTTGGTTAATCAAATTATTTCCCTTTCTTTCCCCCTTCTTGATTCCAACCCCCGTGGCGTCCATTTTTATGGTCTTTCGGGACCGGGGCGCTACAATAAAATACAAATAATAAAGTAATATCAAGATGGAGGAGGGCCCCTAAACTGTGTCCGCATCAGCTCGAACATCTCGGCCTGCTGGCATAGCATCTCCTGCTGCTGATCGATCTTCTCCTGCTGGGCTTGGAGAAGCACTGCATGTGCGTCCATCTTCTCCTTGAGAGCCGTCTGCTGGGCGTTCATCTTCTCTTAAAGAGCCCTGATGGAAGCCTGAGTGTCGGGCTATGGAGGAGTTGCAGATAAGATGCTAGGAGTTGAATAACTCCGTGATAGACTGCCGAGCCCAAACACTCGATTCTTCTTCGAGTGTCGGAGGGTAGCGTGAACATATACGGCGCTCATGTCCACTGGTGGTGGCGCCTCATCTGTGCCAGGAGTCGGCTAGCTCAACTCCTCAACCCGAGCCAATACGTCAGCCTATTCACAATATCAAATAAGAATGATTAAATACTTAATTTCTATGTTATTAATAAATTTATAAATATTAATAAATTAACTTACAGCTATACGAGCAGACTTCCCATCCGTGTGGGATCCATCAAGATTGTTGTCCAACCTCCTAAATGTCTTCCACGCCACGTCATTGGGCTGCACGGCCTTGTCCTTAGCCTATTGGATAGACATGTTAGCACAAACACATTAAAAAATAAATAAATACATAATTTAATTGCATACTAAAGCCGCAGCATGCGCAACTGCACTCCGAGAGCCTCCTCGATGCTTCACAATGCCTATGCCAGGACCATCGGGCTCACTCAGACGATTCTTCGATGCGATCGCTGACTTCTTCTTGAAGGCATCACTGTCCCAATACGCCTTGAAGCCCTCCCACATCTCAACTGGCATGAATAGAGGGCATCCCTTGGTCCTATCCTTCTTAAAGTAATGGACCATGTCTCTGTATCTCTAAGGAGCCCTGAGCTCCCATTGTGGCCAAATGGCATCCTCCAAAGTGGGATCCCAACACCACTCATTCTGCCACATATTGAGAACATATGAAAATACTAAACTTATATAACATTTTAAAATAAAATATATAATAATAAGATACCCGAAACTCCTCTCTATATGCCTGCCTCTGCTCAGGGGCAACATCTTCCAGATGTAGCTTCCCGGATGCAAAAACTTCTTGAAGCTGGATGTGATGGTGGCTGAGGTGGGATAACTCGGCATCAATTGGCTTCCAAATGTACAAAATAATAAATATATTAGAATATTAGAATAATAAAAATAATAATCTGTAAAAAAATATTCAACTATCTAATTCAACATACCCATCCTGAAGCTAACAAAGACGACGACCCTACGCATTAACATCGGGCAGTGACGATCTGGATAGTGAGATATTAACGAAGGACCACAGCCGTCGTAATTTATAACGACGTTTATGCCGTCGTAAGTCTATCGTTAATGGAACGCGGGAACCAATCCTGCCAATTTTATCTGCATGAAATATTAACGACGGACAATCCGTCGCTATATCGTGAAATTCTTGTAGTGGAATAAGATAAACAATATATATATATATATATATATATATATAATAGCACTAAAGATCTCGTAAGCCCATACCACCTGGTGATCAAGAAGATAAAAAAAGACGAAGGGCACGAGAAGAAATGTGTTTGTCCCGGGCGAGTCGATATCAGTTTAGAGGGGGGTGAATAAACTGATTAAAACTTTTACTTCAATTACGGAATAAACTGATTAGAAGAAATTGCTCCATTTGGCAGTTTTGGGCTTGTCAGCTCAGTTTGGCCATTGCTCCAGTTGGCTGTTCTGAGCTTCTTCCTCCAGTTCGACTGATCTCAAGTCGTTAGAATGATTTTGTCAGTTCGACTGCTTCTTTCTTGAATTTTCTTGTCAGCTTGACTAATCATAAGTTGTTGACTATCTTGTCAGTTTGACTGCTCTCTCTTGAGCTTTCTTGTCTGCTTGACCAATCATAAGTTGTTGACTAGCTTGTTAGTTTGACTGCTCTCTCTTGAGCTTTCTTATCTGCTTGACTAATCATAAGTTGGCTGACTTTAGTTCTGGTTTTTAACTGATTTGTCTGTTTACTTCAGTTTGGCCATCAGCTGATTACTTCCAGTCTTTAGTTCAAACTGATCTCTTATCAATTTCTTCAGTTTAGTCGATTCTTTTCTCCCTCAGCTTAGTTGACTTAGCTGTCAGTTTGTTTCGACTGGTTCGACTTTTTGACTCCTCAGTTGAGTTAAGTTCTGACTGGATGATGTATCCTTCCAGCTGGTAAACCATACTCTAGTTTGGTTGACTTTGGCTCTAATTGAGTTCCTTCCTGATGCTCTGGATTGATCAGCTCAGATCTACAGCTTTAATTTTAGTCAGTTTTTCATAAATAGTTTTGACATCTCATCAAAATATTATCTAGAGATTCCTTGATAGTTTTTCCTAACAATTTCCCCCTTTTTGATGATGTCAAAACCTTATCAATGATGATGAAAAACTACAAATGTTCGTTTGATAGACATGCTGCAGTTTGCTTGGGCAAATTCTTGATATCAGAGCAAGCATGAAATTCAAGTATCAGAGCATTCAACGCATACTTTTATTTTAGTCATGCTTTCATTTTGAGTAATTAGTGCATGATTGTCCGAGTATCAGAGTAGAGCACAATGCTTGATATTAAAGCACGTTGAAGCATAAGTTCAAGTATTAGAGCATATTCTTATTAGAGCATGTATCAGAGCATGAACATATTCTTATTAAAGCATGTATCAGAGCATGAAGTATAGATCAAAACATATCAAATGATCTCTAGAAAGCAAGTTAGGACTACTCCTCTTCTTTGG
This sequence comes from Perilla frutescens, assembly GCA_026008535.1. Lineage (NCBI taxonomy): Eukaryota > Viridiplantae > Streptophyta > Magnoliopsida > Lamiales > Lamiaceae > Perilla > Perilla frutescens. The sequence continues at coordinate 42,657,134 of BRKX01000012.1, forward strand.
TTACTTTATCTTTTCATGCTTGATTCTCCTCTTTCTTGAGCTCCAAATTTTCTCCAAGCTTCCCCCTGAAGCTGAGCTTCCCCCTAATGATGTATTTCTCTTTAGATCTGATCCTAAAGAGTTAAGTTTTCATCATCATCATACTTTCCATCTTCCCCCTTTTCTCCAAGCTTCCCCCTGAAGCTGAACTTCCCCCTCATGATGTATTTATCTTTGGATCTGATCCCAAAGAATTAAGTTTTCATCATCATCATACTTTCCATCTTCCCTCTTTTTGGCATCATCCAAAATGGTAAGTTGTTGTGGATCGCATGATGGGATTGATCGGTTTGGCAAGAAAGTGAAGGCAGTTGCCAAGTTGTCATCATGGAGTGAGGGAACTGAAGGAATGGGCATGAGCGAGGAGAACCATGCATAGGCTTCTTCAGTCATCATGAACTGACTACGATCAGCAGTTTGAGAGAGTTCTTGCTCTCTGAAGACCATGGAAGCCAAGGTGGTGAAGATCTCATCGGTTGATGCGATTGGAGGATCTTCAAGAGATGGGGTGCAGGAGGAGTTGGCTACCTCGTTGTTGGGAAGAGGAGCGTCGGCTGGTATGTTGAGCTGGATTTGTTTGATCATCGAATCCATTATCTCTAAAAGTGTTGACGGTGAGCAGAGTGGATGGTTCATCCAATTTCTACTACATTCTCCTTCGTTGATCTAGAATAGGGATCCACGAGTGCGGATGAGGTGGAACATGGTGGCCTCATCAAGTTGAAATTGCCAGATGTGGTACTAGAGGTACCGTTTTAGTTGCTCGAATAAAGAAGGATCGGTGCCCTCAATGAGATCGAAGAGGCTTCTTAGCTGATGGTCTAGAACTGCCTCAAACTCAACCTCAATGGAGTCGTGATGGACTAAGGTTAGAGGTTGTGAGTTAGCTGGTATTGTAGACTGATCACTCAATCTAGAGAGGGGCTCATTTTCAATCATCAGCTGCCTTTCTTCTGAGGAGCTGGCATGGGTGACCAACGGTTGCTTTCCATGACTTGAGTCGGGAGTTCCTGGTTGGTGTGATCTCTTCGGGATCGGATGGCAGTAGATGGTTGGGAGCATGTCTCTTCGTCCGATCAGTTCGCCAGTTGGAATGATCTCATCAAACTGGCTTAGAATGATGTGGCTTATGCGACCCATAAACCCAACATTCTCTCGGAACGAGTCAGTTGATGGATCATATTCTGCCTGCTCGATATTTGCTCGTAGTTGAGCAAGAATAAAGGAGGCCTAATCGGCTTTACACCTGAAGTATAGAGTGGCCATTAGATGGGCTTTGAGTTCTGAGAATTAGACTGTCTCAAAGTTCTCATGCAGGATATGGCCGGTGATATCCAAGAGTTGGATGATCTCGCTGGGCAGACTTTCCTTCAGCCTTTGTGAGCAGTCATGATGGTGTACATGAGGGTATTTCCAAAGACCTTATAGTGCATATTTGTACGGTAGCTCCAGTTCCATCATGTCTGGGCCTTCGCTGGGGAGGAGAAGTGTAGACATCATCGTATCTTTTGTCACCATAATCACTTTGTTCTAGATGGCGGAGATGATGTTATTGCCGGAGATGGTTGCGTTGTGGTAGAACTCCGCAACATGGGAAGGTATATTCTTGACTGGCATGATTGTCAAGAATGGCAGCAACCCAGTTTCCTCCAATGGCCGATAGATTCTTTGAAAGTTGTCTAGGCCAAGACGTGCCTTAAGAAGCTCTAGATTAAGAGTCTTATCTTTTCTTATCTTGTTCATGAGCGAGTTGACATCTACCATCTGAAATGAAGGCTTCATTTATGCAATGAGATGGTGTTGTTAGATGTGCAAGTGTGTTGAGAGAGAGAGAGATTGCAAGTGATCAAAGGAAGGATGAGAGAGAGTTTGCAGATGATCGGAGCCTGCATCTCCTTGCATATAAATATTCAGCTTTGCATGCATTGATCTAGGACACTCGATTGTTTCTCTTAGCTGATCAGCTATCTGATTTGATGGATGATTAGCTGAATTAATGATGCATGCTTCTCAGCCGTTCGATCGTTAAACAACTTTATGATCATGTGGCTCAGATGGAGTTATTTTGAAAATGGGGTAGTTGCCATAAATAGCAAAATATTTTTTGCAGATTTTGCTATTTATATCTCATTAGAAAAATATATTTTCCTTTTCTTCTTCGAAGAGTTGATTTAATATCAATACAGAGATATTAATGGCAACTTGTGAGAGAGAACCCTATTTTCAAATTGTAGTCGTTGAATATAATATAAGAAATTTTATAATCACAACGGTAACACTTTAATTATGATAAGCTTGAGGATTAAGAAAAACTTATCCGGAGTCAGTTGGGATACAGTCCAACTGATCGGTTTGACGATTCCGCGGTTGGATGATCAGTTTCGTCATGTTATCAGTCGTTGCTGATGAGCTGACTGAAGCTCTAACTGATCTGAACTGATCAGTTCGTTTGATCATCTGCGTGATTTTCTTGAGTCAATTTCCTCTTTTTGAAAGGCCGAGCTGGACTATTTCCACTGCTTCCTTTCGAGCAACTTGATCGCTTTGACATTGATACAGATCTAGTTTTGTTCTTTGGCAGTGCGGGCCTTGCTATCTTTCGGGCTTGGTAAAACTGCTGAATGGCAACTAATGAGTTTTTCATCCTTTGATTGAGGGATTGTGAAGTTCCCTTTGGCGACGGTCGGAACTAATCATTTTTCATAATTAATTGCACGCCTTTTGAGCTGGATGTGAGTAGAGGAGTGACATAGCTCTTGGATAGGAGACTTGGTGATGTGGAAGTATCCTCATCATCACTTTCGCTCTCATCATGCTTTGGATTCTTCTGAGGAGCCACGACTTCAGTATGTGATAGATGTGGTTCTATCCTCTCTGTGGCAGTTGGAGTTCGTCGTTGTGGCTCAGCTGACTGACTTGATAAATTATCAAAGTTCAGTTTTCGGCAAAGCGAACCAGTTGGGCAGTTGACTGATTGATTTGCAACCACAGCTCCTTGAGGCATGATGCTTGTCTTGAATTCAGCTAACAAGACGGTCGCTGGAATTTTGTTGACAAGCTAGTGATTCATGATGTACTGGACTTGTACAATGGTTGGAGGGAATGGATTTGATGATCCTATCCATTTAATGCTCCAAGTTTCTTCACGTTGCCAGTAGCTCATACCATGAAAGGTATTTAGCAAAAAGTGAGACTAGATGGACATAGAATGTCTCCAGTTATACCAATAGAAATATCGCTGGAGTTGTTTAAACAACTCTTGGTCACGTTGTGCAACAAAAGTAAAGTGAGTGAGAAGGAGATTGGTCACTTCCTTTTGTGCAGATTTGACTGCATATTCACCACTATAGAAAGTGTGAATATTTTCTTCAGTTAGCTGGAGAGGAGGGCATGTGCTTCTGAAGTAGTCCGCTCCATAGTTTGGATAAGGGATTCCAATGAATGGAATAAGCTCATCTGGATCAGAGCAAACCTGGAAGTCAACTGACGATCCATTCTTTAATTTTAGAGAATGAATGGCGTTGGTAGTTGAGTTGCTCGAGGTGTTGTTGCTTGTCTTTGCCTTAGTTTGTCGTTCCTTTCTTAGTGACTAAAGGTGAGTAGTTCCCATCTTGGGAATCCAGTCAGAGATAAGGACTGGTAGTGATTCATCATTTGGAAGTTTAAGCAGGTCTTCAATCATCTTGCTCATTCTTAGAACAAGTCCTACTTTGGACTTAAATTTGCCAGATGTCTTTGAGTTAGAGGCCTTGACGACTTGATGCTTGAATTGTTGAAAGACAAATTCTGCCCAGTTTGTTTGTTGCCCTTCAACAAGGTGAATCATGACTTTGTATCTCTCTTAGGTGAGTTGACTCAGGCTTCCAATGGCCCCGAACATTATCTTGTTTGTTATATCAAGTAGAATGCCATACTCGGGCTTCAGGTCAGTTTTAGCGGTTGTAAAACTGAATTGCTTGTTGCAGGTTGAAGCTTTCCATTCTTTCCAGTATGACTCTGCAGATTTTTTTAGTTCTTAAACTAATGAACCTTCTTGTGGAAGCTCGAACACTTCTGCAATTGTTCTCTCAGTGATTTGAAGTAGCCGTCCTTGAATCACTGATGATACTATCTTTCCATCTGCAGAAAATTTTGCTTGAAGCAAAAATTCACTCACCAAATTTTGTCTAAATAACTTTGGTGGTGTTTCCAGGTAGTGGAGAATTCCTATCTTGTGAAGATTTGACAGAAGGGTTGGATTGTTTGATTCATTTAGAATCAATTGAAATTTCTTCCTATCAAAGAATTTGTCTCTCATAAGTTGCTCTTTGAAGGAATTTAGAGATTTGGATAATTCGGCCATCTTTGAGGTTGGCTGAGATTTTGGGAAATTTCAAGAGCTTTGAGAGAGAGAGAGAGAATTTTTTGAGAGCGAAGGAGAAGTATTTCTAAGAGGCTTGAGAGAGGGGGCTTTTTATAAGTATTTGGGCAGGCTCACAGATCTAATGGTTGAAATGATACTAGCCCCTGGCCTCTTTTGGTCGTTGGCATTTAATGACTTTCAAACGTGTCATTGTTTTGCAACGATCAAAATATTTAAAAATAAATGTGAAGTTCGACATTTATTTGAAAACAAAAGGATAATATTTTTATATATATATATAAAAAATAATTACAAACTGAATTACAAGAAGTAAACTTAGGGCTTTCTAATCAGTTTGAACTTGATCAGCCACTTAGTCCTTCTTGTGATCAATTTTTATCCTTTTGGCAATCGGTTTTGTGGCGTCATCTTCTTCATCCTCATTGCTGCTTGATGACTCAGTTTCAGCTGATTGGAGTCTTGGATGAGCTTATAACCGCTGGATTTGCTCCGTGTGCAGTTTAACTTGTTACTGCAGGTTGTGGATCAGTTCCACATAATAAGCAGGGAGCTGAACTGTAGAACTGCTAGGTTGAGCATTGAACTGAACTGCTATTGAGCCAGCTTCCTCACCTGCTTCAGTTCCAATCAGTTCCTCGCAAGGAACTATGTGGGTCAGTTCATCCGTCTCCATGATGATGGTCTCATCATAACTTGATTCTGGTGAAATCTCCGATGCAGCAGCTTGAAGAGCTCTTTCAATTAGATCAACGTACATAGTTATTGCTAGTGTACCTTGATAGGCAGGTTGTTCATCTACTTGAGCTGTCTGTTTAGCTGGCTGGTCAGACTCAGTTGGCTCTGGAGTTGACTCTTCGGGAGGAGCAGTTTGGGGTTCAGTTGGCTCCTCAGGCAATCGAGCCTTTTCAGATGACTTCTCTGACTCTTCATCACTTGGAAGAACTGGTAGAATAGGAGATTTGAGCATTTCTTCGAACTCCAGATCACTGGCAGTTTGTTCATCAACTGCTGGCACCTCAGGAGAATCATCAAGGAGATTGATGATGATGTAATCTGATTGAGGGGATTCTTCGAAAGTTAACTGCCTAGCAACAGATGCTATGACAGTTTGCCTTGAGCTGTAAACTTCCGTATTTTCAACACCTTGTTGACTGCTCTGGGCTTCTCCGTTGAATAGATTATGTCCCTGTTGATGTTGTTGTTGTCTGAGGATGAGCAGTTCCTTGAGCAACCAATGCTGTTGAACTTGAGGATTTCTCCAGTGTTGCTGTTCAGCTTCGGTTTGTAGAGGTGGCAGTCGGATGTTGGCCCAGATGAGCAGATTGTTCATCATATCCAACAATGTTTGTTTTTCTGGGTGATGGTGGTTCATTCGAATGGCAAGCATTCTCTTCAGTATGATAACTGGATTTTGTTCAGGAGTCTCCTGTCCAGCCCATTGCATGCTCCACCTCTCTTCTCTTCTCCAGAAGCTCATCCCATGAAGGGTGGTTAGGAGAAAATGGGCTTCAGAGTTGAAGCAGTGTCTCCAAAGATACCAGTATACGTACCTTCAGAGAACTTTATACAGAGCAACCGTGCTAATCACATCTTCAATAAAGTTTTCAGCAATGAACTTCGTCACTTGTTCATCAGCCCAGCTCTTAATAGAGCTCTTATATTCTCTTCAGTCTCTCCCATCGGGGAGCACGTAGTTCTGAAGAAGTCATCTCCTGTGTCTCGTGGTAGAACTCCCCTGAGAAGCACAATGTCATCTCCTTTAACTGGTGCCATATCAAACACCTTGATGTTAAAAGGAGGTAGTTTTGGAGGGGGTAGAGGTCCTGATTGCTTCTTCTCCCCTTTTGGTTGAGATGCTGCGGGCTTCTTCTTTGATCTGCCAGTTCTTTCCTTGGCTTGCACTGGCCTGGTAGAGGTCTCTTCTTCAGGTGAATCAACCGTTGATCCACATCGAACTTGTCGCAGAGGCTTGGCTCTGATTGTGATTCTCAACATTTGGCTTATTGGGACATTGTCTTCTGAGTCAGAGTCCTCTTGATGTATATCTGTAGCGATCTCTTTGCCTTTTCTTTTAGTAGGCTCTTCTGCTTTCTTTGAGGGGGCATCAATTTGGCGACTTCTTTTGATGCTTATGGACTTTGAAGCTGGTTGTCTTCTGCCAGTTGAGGGTATAAGATCCAGCTTCTCAATCATCAATGTGTCAGTTTCTTATTCCAAGAATTCGAGAGTGCTTTCCAGGATGCTGCTTATTCGTTAGGCATAGCACATCTTCTGATGAAACTCAATTTCTTTCCAATATTTTTCAACAATGTCTACATACTTCTTGATTTGTTCAAAGAAGTACTGAGCCCAGTTGACTTTGATGTTTGTGGTGATTGCTGCACAGGCTTTGTACTTGTGTTTTGACATCTCTGAGTGACTCCCTGTTGTGCCAACAATCATCCTGGCTACAACTGTTGCTAGAATTTTGTATTCTTCTTGGAAGTAGGACATGAGTATACTGCTTTTGTAGGGATCTTCACAGTTCGCTCTTTTCCAGAGATGGTAGGCCTGTTTTTGATCGACTTCCACATCTTGTAATCTTATGCCAGAAGTGGGTAGCTGAAATATCCTCCCGAGCAGTTCTGGAGTTATTACCAGTTCAACTCCACGAACTTCAGTTGTGATCCTGTCGCCGTATCCTTTTGAGTTCAAATAGAACTCAACAACAACTTCAGGATAGATATTTGCTGGATAAACTTCAGGGAATTACTTTAGTCCTGACTAGTCAATCTTTGAGATCAATGAGTTGCAGAGAGGAGAATCCGAGCACTTTTCTCTATAAGCACTTTGATCTAGAAACTTGTCCCGATATAGATTCACTTGGAATCTTTTAGATGATTCCCTAGTTTTTCTGAAATAGAACTTTCATCGAACAGTTGGTGCGCTCTTTTCAGCCATGGGATTTTTGTGAGGTTTGATGAATGATCTGGAGAAAAGAATAATCTGGTCTTGACTGTATTTGGAACTTGATCTTTTACTTTTGTAACTAGATTTGCAAAACTGTTTGAGAGAACGAAGAAAGAGAAAGGCTTTAATTCTTTACTGAGTTTTGGATTGGTAAAAGTGAATTTAGAATTCAACTATCCTTTTTTATAGGAAGAGATGGCGTTCATCCAACGGTTGTGTCGATTCGTATGCCTAAGTTGAACGGTCAGATTAATTCATTCGACCCGTCGATTTGCATTTTATTTCTATCTGTTGGGGATAAATGAGGAGAGAGAGAGAGTTCAATGATAATATTTGAGTGACACGTGTTTTTACCGTTTCCACTATTGAAGTTTTGAACTTATCTTTTCTCTCTAGTGGTTTCTTCTTGGCTTGAAACTGATTACATCATCAGTTGGTTTCGACTGTAGCTGATGATCTCCATGTTGATCAGTTCCAACTGAGGTATTTTCTTATTAGTTCCTTACTTCCTCAACTGCTTGAACTTTAAATTCAGCTATTTCTTAGTTCAGTTGATCCTTCAATCCTACTGCTTTACTTCCGCTGGTTCTTGAACTGATGTCTCCTTTTGAGTTGGTTCCAGTTCCTTTAATTTCTCCATCAGTTTGATCATTTTCCAGCTAACATGTTTTGCCTAACTGACTAGATCATCAGTTGAGACCATTTGACCAATCCTGCCTTGCTCCTTGCCTCAGTTTGAGCAAATGAACTGATGATTCAGTTGAGCTGATGGGTTAAGCTGATCAGTCTTCAGTTTACTTTCCTTGCACAGCTTCTCGCTTTATTTCAAACTGATAGCTTATGTTTCCAACTGATCAGTTTAAAGACTTTTTCAGTTATGAACTACTCATGATGAGTTGAAGCCTTTTGGTTCAGTTCCTCTATTCAGCTGGAATGGTTTCTTGGCCTTTTTCTTTCAGTTGACCGTCTTCATCCTTTGGTGTTAGCTCAAGTAGCCCTAGTTGTATGCATAGCTCCATAAACCTTGCCTCAGGCAATGGTTTGGTGAAGATGTCAGTTATCTGCATCTCCGTGTTGACATATTTGATACATATGTCTTTCTTCTCGATGTGATCTCTGATGAAGTGATGTCTTATGTCAATGTGCTTAGTTCTTGAATACAGAACTGGATTCTGAGATATTGCAATTGCACTATTGTTGTCACAAAATATAGGTACTTTTTCAGTTTTGACTTTATAATCCTTCAACTGTTGCTTCATCCAGAGTATCTGAGCACAGCAGCTTCCCGCAGCAACATATTCTGCTTTAGTTGTTGACGTGGCAACTGAGTGCTGCTTCTTGATAAACCAGGATATCAGTTTGCTTCCAAGAAACTGACATGTTCCACTGGTGCTTTTTCTGTCGATCTTGCATCCACCATAGTCTGAATCTGAATAACCAATTAGACTCAAACTGTCATCTCTGGGATACCATAGTCCAAGATTTATGGTTTTTTTAAGATATTTGATAATCCTCTTTGCTGCTTCAAGATGACTTTTCTTTGGGTTGGATTGAAACCGTGCGCATAGACCGACAGAATAGGAGATGTCTGGTTGGCTAGCTGTTAGATAAAGTAGCGACCCAATGATTCCTCTGTAATATGTCTGGCTAACTGATACTCCTTCTTCATCAAGAGTCAGCTGAACTGATGTATTCATAGGAATCTTGAGAGTTTTTCCTTTATTAACTCCAAACTTCTTGACTAGCTTCTTAGTGTACTTGGCCTAGCTGATAAAGATCCCATCTTTCAACTGCTTCACTTGGAGTCCTAGAAAGAATGTCATTTCTCCCATCATGCTCATCTCAAATTCGCTTTGCATCAGTTGAGCGAATCGTGTGCATAGATCTTTGCTTTTTGATACAAAAATTATGTCATCCACATAAATTTGAACCATAAAGATCTCAGTTGATCGTGCTATTTGGAATAGAGTTCGATCAATGACTCCCTTTTGAAATCCATTTTTCAGCAAGAATGTTGTAAGAGTTTCATACCATGCTCTAGGAGCTTGTTTTAGTCCGTAGAGGGCTTTCTTCAGCTTAAAGACTTGATCCCCAATTTCAAATCCTGGCGGTTGGTCGACATACACATCTTCCTTGAGCATTCCTTGAAGAAAAGCACTCTTAACATCCATTTGATAGACTGTGAAGTTGAAGTGAGCTGCATACGCTAGGAACAATTTGATGGCTTCCAATCTTGCAACTGGTGCGAATGACTCATCAAAGTTGATCCCTTCACTTTGTGAGTATCTTTTGGCTACCAGTCTTGCCTTGTTCCTTGTGATCACACATTGTTCATCTAGTTTTTTGCGAAAAACCCATTTTGTACCAATAACCTTCTGAGTTTTAGGTCTATCGACAAGAAACCATACGTTATTTCATGTGAACTAATTCAGTTCTTCTTGCATGGCCATGATCTAGTCTGAATCTTCTAAGGCTTCTTTGATGTTTGCTGGTTCCGTTTGAGATATGAAGCATGTGAATAATGCATGCTCAGTTGAACTTCTGGTTCAGTTGGATAGCTTCGGAGCCATTTTGGCAAGATTGCTTCAGCTGGGTCTTCAGCTGGTTCTACTATGGTGACGTTATCAGTAACCCTTCCATCAGTTGGTTCGGCATCTTCATCAGTTCTTCCCCCTGTTTCAGTTGTGGGGTTTATGGTCTCAGCACGATTTGTGTCTTCATTGACCATATTGTTCTCAATTGGTTTAGTACCAGTTTCATTACCTTCTTCTAGTGAAACATCAAGCCTCTCTAGAACAATGTAATCCACATAGTCCTGCGAGTTCTCAGTTTCACTAGGTAGTACTTGAACTGATGTGTCTATTGTTTCTTTGTTCCTGTACTCATTAGTAAATTCATCAAATACCACATGACATGTTATTTCCACAACAAGAGTTCATTTATTGAACACTCTGTAAGCTTGTGCGTGAGGCGAATTATACGCAAGAAATATTCCCCCATCAGCTTTAGCACTGAAGGATTTCAGTTGAGTCTTGCCATTGTTGTGAATATAACATTTATAGTTAAATACTTTAAAGTATGAGATAGAAGGCTTACGACCCTTATACAGTTTATAGGGTGTTTTGTCATGTGCGGTGACAATGGCACTTCGATTTTAAGTGTCGTACGCTGTGTTGATTGCTTCAGCCCAGTAACCTTCAACTATGTTGGCATCAGCTATCATTGCTCGAGCTGCTTCTTTAAGTGTCCGGTTTCGCTGTTCAGCTACACCGTTTTGTTGTGGAGTCTTAGCAGCTGAGTGTTCATGAGTAATTCTGAGTTTGTTGAGAAAACTGATCATTTGTTGATTCACAAATTCAGTTCCATTGTCGGAGCGTATCCTTTGAACTGATCTCTCTTTTTTAGTTTGTGGCCTTCTGATCAGCGTCGTTAGCTTGTCATAAGTTTCATCTTTGCTCCTCAAGAATTCCACCCACGTATATCTTGAGAAATCATCAACTACTACAAGAGTGAATCCTTTGCCTTTTGGGGTTTGTGGTCTGACTGGACCAAACAGATCCATATGTAGCAGTTGGAGGCAATCAGTTGTTCCTGGTGGATGACTCCTATTCTTGAAGGATGACTTCACTTGGTTCCCTTTTTGGCATGGTCCACACACACCTGTTTTCTTCTATATCTCCTTGAGAAGCCCCTCAACTAGCTCTTTCTTGGCTAGGTAGTTGATTGTTTTGAAGTTGAGGTGGTTCAGTCATCGATGCCATAACCAGCTTGCTTCAGTTGATCCTTTTGAGAGAAAGCAAGCTTCTGAGTAGCTGGTAGACCAGTCAACAATAGACATGTTGCCTCTCCCTATGCCAGTGAGAAGAATTACTCCAGTTGACTTGTCTCTTATGTTGCAGGAGTTTTTGGTGAAGTCAACTGAGTAGCCATTGTCGCATAGCTGGCTGATGCTGAGCAGTTTGTTTTTTAGTCAATCCACATGGGAGACTCTATTTACTACAACTTTTCTCTTGACCACAAACCCTTCTCTAATGGTTCGGCTTTTGGAGTTGTCTCCAAATGTGAGAAGTGGGCCTTTTACTTCTTTATAACCGTCGAGATCTTCAATCTTCTCAGAGAATCAACTGATTTGGATCGCTTGATTAGTTTAGATTTTCTTTCAACTCTTCTATTTTGAGTTGAATCAGTTGAATGGTAACTGTGTTGAAAGTTAGTAGGGTAAAACACTTCAACTAAAATGTTGTTATCTCGATACCTTTGAGCCTTTCGATTAGGCCAATGCTTTGTGTGTTTTCAGTTTGCTGGATTGAACCCTTTTGGATCAGTTCTTGGTTCATTTCTAGAATCCAGGTACTCGCTATAGTGATGATAGGGTTGAAATGAGTTTCTTTGATCTCTCCTATAGGTATTCTAATTGAACTTCTTGGCAGGATAGGCTTGAGATTTAAACTGGCTTTTCTTTCTAAAGTGAGCTGATCTATCAGTTTGCTTTGAAGGCATTCTGTGCTGAGTTAGTGGCCTCTGTTGAGCTGAAGGCTTTGAATGAATGGATTAGTTTAAGTGAACTGATGGTCTTGGCTGGAATTTTGGCTTCAGTTAACCTGGTATTTTTGGTTGGGAGAACTGTTCGAATTGTCTAGGCTGATTTTGAGGGTTTCTCAATATTCCTTTCCCTTTGGTTGGTTCAACTAGCTGATCATGAGTTGACCTAGTAAATCCTTTTAGGATTCCTTTATTACTAGGTTGAGCAATTGCCTTTCATTTCTCTAAGACAGTGAACTTGCTATATCCTAGCCCTGTGCTGCTGGTTCCAATTCTCTGATGATTTAATATCTCATCTAGAGTTTGAGATCCCTTTTTGAACTTCAGAGTTACTTTTTCTCTCTCATGGATCTCTTACTTGAGGTTTTGATTCTCAGCTTCTAGATCGACAGTTCTTAGTTTCAGCCTTTCAAATTTCACAAACTGAGACTCAAGATAATTCATTCTTTCAAGATCAATGCTCAGTTTTCTAACTCTATTTCTCAGTTCATCATTTTCATCTTTCAGTTCAACATGCAAGTAGGATATTGAAGCTAATTGATCTTCTAACATCATAAGTTTCATATCAAGTTCATTGCTAGAAACAGTTGCTTCATTAATATGATAGAAGGACATTTGAGAATCAGCTGTACTAACCTCTTCATCATTGTCAACCATGAGGCAAAACAGTGCTTCATCATCTGAGCTGTAGCCGTCAGAATCAATTCCAGATGGATAATCTAAATCTTCTAGCACGATATTCTCGTAGTTTGCAACCATTGCTTTCCTTTTGAAGAAGCTTCTTCTTACTTTAGCTTTCTTATCTTCAGGGAGTTCTGGACATTCATATCTGTAATGTCCTTGTTTGTGGCAGTGAAAACATTCTCCTAGATTTCGATTGCCACCCCTGAACGGTTCAGCTGATCGTTCAGCTGGTTGATGAGTTCTCTTATCTTTTGGGATTTCTTCAGTTTGAGGTGGTACTGATTGTTTATCCCGAACTCTTTTCAACTTTTCTAATAACCTAGTAACTGACTGGATTTGATCATTGATGTCTTTAGTCAGGTTCTCCTTCTTTTCAGTTGTTTCTCTCTTTCATTCAGATGAAGATCCGCCTTGATTTTCTCTGGCTGGTGAGCTCCTAGGTCGGAAGTTGTTCCTTCCTCGAGTATCTCTAAATCGGTTCCTTTTACCATAGAAGATTGTATCTTGAGCTGACAATGTTGATGCTTCCTTCTTCCGATTTAGGTTATACTCATGAACTTTAAGAGAGCCAAAAAATTCTCTAGGAGTGATGCTATTTAGATTTCTTGATTCTTTTGTAGCTATCACTTTTATGTCCCATTCTTCAGTGAGATTATCCAAAACCTTGGAATTCATCTCAGAATTGGGATAACTTCTCCCGAGGTTGGTCATCTCACTGATGATGCCTAGAAATATGGTTTCAAGGCTTGAGATGGACTCTTCTGGCTGCATTTTGAAGGATTCATATCTGTCGACTGCCAGTTGGAGCTTTTTTCCTTTGATGGCTTCGGACTCTTGGCATAGGTCTGCTAGTAAGTCCCATATCTCCTTGGCAGTTGTGCAGTTCTTTGTGTCTTTCATTCTGTCCTCATCTAGAGTTTGAAATAGTGCAGCTTAAGCAACAAACTCTAGATTTTTCAACTTCTTCTCTTCACCAGTGAGAAGATTAGTTGGTTTTGTGATCCTGGCTGGTTGATTGATATCAACTATGTAAGCGTCATTGTCCATCATGATGATGATATGACCATCTTCAATAACTTCCCACATATTCTCATGGATCGAGCAGAGATGCGCCTTCATTCGCCTGCTCCAATTATCATAATTCTCAACTGAAAACAAAGGTAGCTTATGGTTTCTCATAGCTTGAAATGTTAGCACAGATAAGTAGATCTGATTCAGTTGATCTGCAGAAACGGCTGATCCTTAGAATCAACTGCTCTGATACCATTTGTTTGTCCTGGGCGAGTCGATATCAGTTTAGAGGGGGGGTGAATAAACTGATTAAAACTTTTGCTTCAATTACGGAATAATAAGGGCCCTTGACTCGCTGATTAACTTATCTATGCACAGTTTAGTTGAGCTCTTTTAGTAGCTTGAGTGCAGATTGTGTGAGCTTGTGTACAGTTCAAAAATATACAAGTAATTAAAACAGTACAGCACACAAACGATTTATAGAGGTTTGAAGTCTCAAACTCCTACGTCCTCTCTTCCTTCCGCAGAAGGGAAACTTCACTATATAACTTGAGTTTCTTTACAAATTACACAATAAAGGACAGTTGGCTGATCCTGGTAATTGCTCGCTACCTCAGCGGGTCGACGGCTCACACTTGAAGTCCCTAACTGCTCACTACGAAGGTAGGTGTTATTGACGTCTTTACAAGGTTTTAGATCTCTTTCGATCTTCAAAAGGATAGTCTTGACCAAGAGGTATCAACTGATGTGCTCCTTCAATTAAGCTGGATAGTTGATCAATGTATTGCTGAAACTCAGAAGATTGCTCTGGCTGGATGATCAACAGCTAGCTGAATATTTTTGTCTCTATGAATTATTCTTCTCAGTTGGACTCTCGCAGTTTTTAGCAAATGCTGAACTTGAGCTATTTAGGAGGGAGGAAGAAAGCTCTGCTTGAATGAAGGCTTGAAGAATAAGTGTTGCGAAAAGTCTCGGAGGCAAGAGTGTTTAAAACTTTGATTCACTCATCTTATATAGATGAGTGATTTTAGTCAGTTTTTCATAAATAGTTTTGACATCTCATCAAAATCTTATCTAGAGGTTCCTTGATAGTTTTTCCTAACAAAATGACAGTTTGAGAACGGCCACAACATCAACATGGCCGCAAATAGAAATGTCGCAAATGGTAATGCGGATGATAACAGGACTCTAAGGCAGTTGGTCTTCCCGACCAACATGAATCTACGCTCGATGGGCATTACACTCCCAACTGTCACTCAGAACTAGGATATTCATGCAAACTTCCTCCAGATCTTGCTAAAGTTCCATGAAATGCCCGGAGAGGATCCACAAAGATAGTTGCAAGTCTTTGAGATGGTTTGCCAAACTCAACCATCCGACCATGGACGAGAGGAGTATGTGCCATTGGTTTCATTCCCTTTTACCCTTTAGGAAGGGGCATGGGACTGGCTGTACACACTGCCCACTAGCGTTGTGACCACATGGAGATAACTTCAACAAACGTTTTTGGAGAAATATTTTCCAGCATCAAGAGTGCAAGAAATGAGAAGAAGGATAGGGAGCCTGAAGATAGGAACTAACAAAAGTTTCTATTTGACTATTGGGGAAGATTCCGGGCAATGCTGGCGAAATTCCCACAACACCAAATTACTGAACATGACTTGATTCAGTATTCTATCGGAGGATTAAGACCACATGAGAGGACGATCATGAATGCCTCATGTGGACGATCTATTTTGAATAAACAGTTTGTTGAAGCATTTAAAATTCTTACTGAAATAGCTGAAGACAACCGAGACTTCGGTGGAGAGGGCATTCGGGTTGTAAGTAAATCGGAAAGCGCACTGGACCAAGACAGCAGGATTGATAGATTGTGTGATAAGATCAAAAAGATCCTATCTGGTATGAGCATGGTGATGAAGCCCAGACCTTGTGGAGTATGCAAAAGCATATCTCATTTCACTGATGAATGCCTTACTCTACAAGAAGAGATAGAAGAAGTGAATGTTGTAGGTGGCCAGAATGGGCAGTCCAGAAGATATGATCCCCACTCCCAGACCCAGACTTATAACCCTGGCTGGAGAGACCATGAAAATTTCAGATAGAGAAGGCCATAGGATGGACATCCTGTACGCCCATTATCGCCACCAAAGAAGAAAAAAATGCAAAGGCTGTAAGATCTTGTGTTTACCATGGCCGAGGAGAATGAGAAATTTAAGCAAGAGACTCGAACTGGTCTCTCGTACATGAGCAAGCAAATCAATCAGTTGGTTCAATCCATGCACAAGATGGAGGAGAAAAATGGGAAGCTGTATCCCCAGGTGGAGAACCCAAGAGAGCAGGTGAATGCAGTGACTCTAAGGAGTGAAAAAGAACTTCCGGAGATGGTCAGGACAGTAAAAGAAAAGGACGATGTGCCCTTTGGAGAAGAAGTGGAAAAAAATTCCCACAAAGGACGAGGCACACGAAGCTGAACAGGAAGATACTGTGCCCATTCCAGCAGTAAAACAGCCTGCTAAAGTGCCCATTCCAGCAAAACGAAAACCTCCCTTTCCAGGGAGATTGACACAAAATAGAAGAGAAGAGGAAACCAGAGAGATGCTAAAAGTATTCAGCAAAGTGGAAATCAATATTCCATTAATTGAGGCAATCAAACAAGTGCCGCGGTATGCCCGGTTTCTGAAAGAGCTTTGCATCAGAAAAGGTGCGATTCAATGACGATGCAAGGTTCTTAGTTAGGGAGAATGTATCAGCTGTGATACGGAGAAAATTACCCAAGAAGTGCAATGATCCAGGGATTTTCATAATTCCTTATATTATAGGAGACAAGAAAGTAGAGAAGGCCATGCTGGATTTGGGGGCATCGATCAACATAATGCCCCTGTCGGCGTTCAAAGAATTAAAGATCAGACCTCTGAAGGAGACCCATGTGGTCATTCAGCTTGTTGACAGGTCTAATGTATATCCAGAAGGCCTCATTGAATATGTATTAGTCACAGTGGACGCCCTTATTTTGCCAACATATTTTTATGTGCTTGATATGGGCACGACAACTTCTAATTCTTCAATATTGTTGCTGGGAAGGCCTTTCATGAAGATAGCTCAGACCAATATTGATGTGGACAAGGGCACACTAACATGTGAGTTTGATGGGGGAAAATGGTGACATTCAACATATTCGAAGCATCAAAGCACCCCTTGGATACAGAAAATTACAATTTTGTGAATTCCTTCCATCCACCAAGCCGATCTACCCTATCCATGGTAAGAAATAGAGAGCCATTGGAATAGGCATTGTGGGAAGGCCTGACTGACCAGGATGCCCTGAATGAAAATGATGACATTGAGGAAGGAATTATGATTCTGTATTCGTTGGAAGAAATGCCATACGGTTGTATGGATTATGGTGTGCCCATCCGAATAAATAATGATAAGTTGATGCCTTCTATTGTTAAAGCATCCACGATGGAATTAAAGGCATTACTGAGGCATTTGAAGTATGCCTATTTGGGAAATAATGAGACTCTTCCTGTAATCATAAGTGCAGGGTTGAATCAAGAGAATGAGGACCGTCTTTTGAGATTGTTGAGACTGTACAAGGAGGCACTCGGATGGACATTGGCAGACATAAAGAGCATTAGCCCAGCGGATTGCATGCACAAGATCTTGTTGGAAGATGATGCAAAATCTGTCCGTGATCTACAAAGAAAGCTCAATCTAGTGATGAAGGATGTGGTGCTAAAAGAGATTATAAAGCTACTGGACCAGGGCATTATATACCTTATTTTAGATAGCAAGTGGGTCAGTCCAATCCATGTTGTGTCCAAGAAGTCGGGCATTCAAGTTGTGAAAAATGAGAAGGTAGAGCTTGTGCCCACATGACTGCAAACTGGCTGGAGAGTTTGCATTGACTACCGGAAGCTGAGCATGGTCACATGAAAAGGATCATTTCCCACTTCCATTCATTGACCAGATGCGGGAGAGACTTACAGGAAACAAGTTCTTTTATTTTTTGGACGGATACTCAGGATACATGCAGATTGTAGTGAGTTAGGAAGACTAGGAGAAAACAACATTCACGTGCCCATTCGGCATACTTGCCTATCGCAGAATGCCCTTTGGCCTCTGCAATGCTCATGGCACATTTCAGCGATATATGATGAGCATATTCTCTGATTTGCTCAAAAATTGCATTGAAGTATTCATGGATGACTTCACGGTGTGTGGAAGATGCTTTGATCGATGTTTAGACAATCTAGAGAAGGTGTTGCAGTGTTATGTGGACAAATGCCTAGTACTGAACTACGAAAAATGCCATTTTATGGCCAGAGAGGGCATTGTACTAGGCCATATGATTTTCGAGAGGAGCATTGAGGTCGATAAAGCCAAAGTGGATATAATTGAAAATTTACCCTATCCCACTTCGAAAAAGTAAGTGAGAGGTTTTCTAGGGCACGCTGGATTTTACAGGAGGTTTATAAATGATTTTGCAAAAATTGCCCAGCCTATTACTCACTTATTACAGCAAGATGTCCCCTTTGAATTTGATGAGGAGTATAAGAAGATATTCAATTTTCGGAAGAAGTAACTGGTCATAGCACCGGTTATCCAACCACCAGATTGGGGAATGCCCTTTAAGATTATGTGTGACGCCAGTGGCTACGCTGTGGGCATTGTACTGGGTCAGAAAAGAGGAAAAGAAAGCCATGTAATTTACTATGCCTCCAAAACTCTGAATGGGGCATAGTGCAATTACACCACTACTCAAAAGGAGCTGTTGGTAGTAGTGTTTGCATTCGAGAAGTTTCGATCTTATCTCTTAGGAGCAAAAAGTATCATTTACATAGATCACGGTGCCCTGAGGCATTTGATGGCCAAGAAGGAGATAATACCGAGACTAATTAAATGGATCCTGCTATTATAAGAATTTGATATCGAGATAAAGGATAAGAGTGGGGCACAAAGCTTGGTAGCTAATCATCTGAGCCGTGTGTTGAATGAAAAAGGTGATGAGATGCCCATTACGAATCATTTTCCTGATGAGCACTTGTACTCAGCACAGGGCACACTGGAGCCCTAATATGCAGATATAGTGAACTTTTTAGAGTTCGGAGAGCTGCGAATTAGGTACTCAAGGTACCAAAAGAATAAAGTAAGACATGAGAGCAAGTTCTATGCCTGGGATAGCCCTACTCTATGGAAGAGATGTACTGATCAAATCATGAAAAGATGTGTCCCAGATTATGAAATTGAGGAGATTTTGAAGCATTGTGACAATTATGCTTGCGAAGGGCATTTTGAACCAAACCGAACAGTCAGAAGAGTTCTGGACTGTGGGTTCTCTTGGAAAACAATTTTCAAGGATGCCTACAATGATTGCAAAAGGTGTGATCAATGCCAGAGAGTCGGGAACATCACAAGAATGAATGAAACCATGACACACATCATGCCAGTGGAAATTTTTGATGTTTGGGGAATGGATTTCATGGGACCCTTGCAAATTCCAAGGAGAACCATTACATTATCCTGGCAGTTGATTATGTCTCCAAATGGTGGAGGCAATGGCTATTCCTACCAATGATGCAAGGGTAGTAGCCGCATTTCTGAAATCCCATATTTTTTGTCGGTTTGGTGTGCCAAGGTCCATCATCAGTGATCAAGGGACTCATTTTTGCAACCAAATGATGGAAAGGCTATTGAGGAAGTATGAGGTGAACCATAGAGTCACAACAACCTATCATCCAAAAGAGAATGTCCAAGCTGAAGTCTCGAATAAAGAAATAAAAGCCATCCTTGGGAAGGTAGTGAATCTAATTCGGAAGGACTGGGGTGATCATTTAGATGATGCCCTGTGGGCATACCGGACTGCATTCAAGACTCCAATTAAGATGTCCCCATACTGGATGTTATTTGGGAAGTGTTGCCATCTGCCAGTAGAGCTGGAATACAAGACACGATGGGCACTTCAGAAGCTGAACATGGATAAGGATGCAGCTGGGCATTTCAGAAAATTTTCAGATTCAAGAGCTGGAAGAAATGAGAATGAAAGCCTATGATAATGATGTGCTTTACAAGGAAAAGATGAAAGGCTTCATGATAAAGTGATTAGAAGGAAGATATTTTTCCCAGGACAGCAAGTGTTTTTATACCATTCTAGGTTCAAATTGATAGGAGGAAGTTTTAAGACCAAGTGGGATGGTCCATTTGAAGTCTATGTAAAATTCCCTAATGGGGCAATTGAGCTTAAAAATCCCAAAACTGGAGGACAATTCAAAGTAAATGGCTATCATCCCAAACCATACCTAGGGCATTCTGATCAGGATGCTAGAGTGGTCTGGCTCGAGGAGCCCATTTGTACCTGAGCAGGGATTTTGTCGTGCCCACGATAATAAATAGGGCGTTACTTAGAGGCAACCCGGGTTTTTTGCTCTAATTCATTTTTTTTATTTAATAAAGTTTCCAGTTAATTAAACTAGATTAAGGGAATTTTTACGCTTGTTTTTTGATAAATATATGATCTGTAGGTTAAGATAAAGAGAGAGAAGCAAAAGATAAAGATAAATCTCAGAAAAATAAGGATTCTGAAGCGGGGCATTTTGAAGAGATAAAATGTTGGTCCCGGAGCGAGTTAGAATCAGTTTAGAGAGTGTGAATAAATTGATTACAGAACTGAACTTAAATGCGGAATATTCAGGGGCCGTTTTGACTCGCAAATATCATCCGTGCTATGCAGAGATCAGTTGAGAAGATCTACTAGCTCGGAGTGTTGTGTGTGTTGTTAGAGGTTCGAAGCTCAACTTCTACGTCCTCTCTTACAGTTACACTGTGAAGACAGTTGCTGTCCCGGAAGCTGCACTCTCAACTTCCTCAGCCGGTAGGTTGACAGCTCACACTTGCGATCCCCAACTTCTCGCTGGAGAGATAAGGTGCTATTGCCCGTCTTTTCATGATTTTAGATCTCGCTCGATCTTCAAGAGTACAATCTTGAAATTGGTATCAACTGGGTTACTCCTTTGTGCGTCTACGTCTGAGCTGAGGTAGTTGATCACTTAAGCATGGTGACTGAAAGAATAGCTCCAGCTGGAAATATTCAGCAGCTAGCGCGAAGAGCGTTAAGGCTCATTCTCATCAGTTAGAACTTTTGATTTTTGAGTTCTTTGAGTATAGTAATAAGAGAATCAATGGGTTGTTGTGGGCACACAAGGAATCAGTAAACACAACGGATCTGGGTCATCTAGGGCACACTACTGTCTGTTCACTTACATCTCTTTGGGGAACCGAGGGGTGGGTGACTGATTAAGGATTTAATTGATGAGGAATTACTTTTAAGTCTATAATGAAAGGATGAATGAGGAGACGCAGAGATGAATCCGATCTCCACAACTAGGTGATTTATCATGTATGAAAATCAGTGTGCCCATGATCGAGTTGATATATAATTAAACCAAATTTAAGTTCAAATCCCAGAACTATTGTTATTTGATATCTTCTTTACTTTCTGTTTGCAGATTTAATTTACAGCAGTGACATCAAAACCAAACCCCTTTTATGATTGGTTACTTGAAGGTGGAATCACAACAACTCTCTGTGGGATCGACCCGTACTAATTAGCTGGCTACGCTCGCTGTGGGTACAAGAGTTATAAATTATATTTGAGCGCGAAACTACCGCGTGTCAAGCACCCTTGAGTTGATTGAACATATCATCAATTTGAGGTAAAGAGTACTTGTTCTTGATTGTTAATTTGTTTAACTCCCTGTAGACTATGCACATGCGTAGTGATCCGTCCTTCTTCTTGACAAATAACATATGAGCTCCCCAAGGTGAAACACTAGGTCTTATGAATCCTTTATCCAAGGAATCATGTAGTTGAACTTTTAGCTCTTGGAGTTCCTCTGGCGCCATTCCATATAGTGGTTTTGATACTGGGACGACTCCAGAGATAAGGTCGATAGTGAAATCTGTTTGTCGATCATGTGCGATTCTAGATAGCTCATCAGGAAAAACATCTTAGTAATTATGAACAACAGACACATTATCAATGGTTACTCCTTTGGTCTCGTCCCCTATCAGGCTTCCCAAGAAATTCTGACATCATTTCTTCTTGATCATCTTCATTACCTTCATAGCTGATATCATAGGTATCGCTGCCCCTACTTTTGATCTATAAAAAGTGAACTCTAGTCCTCCTGGCGGTTGGAGTATTATCTCTTTCTCGCGACATTGTATTGTTGTACGATTTTCTTTAAGCCAATCCATTCCAAGAATAACATCAAAATCATTCATTTCTAGCACATGTAGGTCCGTCCTAAGATAGTTATTTCGCAAGTTTAACTCTAATCCAGCACAGATCATATAAGCTACAAGTATCCTCCCTGATAGTATACTTACTTATAGGGGTTCACTCGAGTGTTCTCCTAGAATTCCCAACTTCCTATATGTTCTCATAGATATGAATGAGTGTGTTGTTCCAGTGTCAAAGAGTGCAAGTATTGGGGTGTTATAAATATCAATCATACCTGCCATGTTCCCAGGTGTTTGAGCTGCTTATTGTTAGTTCAAGGCAAAGGCAAGTGCATTCCTAGGTGGCTGTTATCCCTGGTTATTTCCTTGATTGTTCCTTGCATTATTTCCTTAGTTGTTCCCCTGATTTAGTTATTCCCCTGATTGTTCCTCAGGTTATTCCCCTGGTTGTTCCTTGGGTTATTCCCCTGGTAGTTTCCTTTGTTAACCGTCGAATTATTTCCTTGGTGGTTTCCTTGATTGACTCTCAAATTATTCCCTTGGTTGTTTCCTTGATTTCCCTTATTTCTAGGGCAGTTAGGAGCATTATGGCCAGGTTGCTTGCACCAAAAGCAAGTATTCATTCTCAAAAGATAAGTGTCATTGTGTCTCTTATTGCATGCTTGGCATAGTGGCTTCCCCACCTATCTTCCAGAATTAACAGTTAGCCCAGTTCTTGCTTGCTTGTCATGTCCGGGTTCATTCTTGTTCCGGTTATCCCATTTTCTTTTTCCCTTTTGATCATGGTTCCACTTTTTTTCCATCATGAGTAGTGATTCAATATCTTGAGCTCTGATGAGTGTTTTAGCATAAGTGGTTGTACCCCCTCCAGCAATAGGGATCACAATCTCGGGTCTTAAGCCTTTTCTAAAATAAAGTACTTTCTTCACATCAGTATCCACTAGGTGAGGTATATAGCGAGATAGTTGATTGAGCTTCTTATCATAGTCATCCACTGTGAAAGTTCTTTGCTTCAGATAAGAGAACTCATTTTTCTTGCGCTCTCGATAACTATCCGGTATGTATTTCTCCATCACAGCTTTTTTGAATTCATCCCCAGTGAGTGCAGCAAGATCTTCAAGTGTCATAGTCCTTGTATATGATTTCACCAATAGTCAGCATCTCCAAAGAGTTGATAGACTGCACATGCCAGATGATGTGTATCACCAAAATCTATGTGTGTGAAAACTCGATCCAATTTGCGCAGCCAAAGTTCCACCTCTAATGGCTCCCATTGGCCATTGAATGTTGTTGGTTGATGGCGTCTAAATAGATCGACAATTTTAGTAGTATCATCAGCTGGTGCATTTTTGTTTTGTGGTTGACATCTCCTAGGCGGCATCCTATATTCATGTATTAATCATGAGACATTAATTGTAAACACGATTTAGTAACATAAGCAGCGCAAAAATATAGTATTATAAGATTTGAGATAATAAATTCCTCAATTCATATCATAGAAGTTTCATAGCTCTGACCTATAATCATGGTGCCTCAAGAGAGGACTATTTCATACATACATAAGAACCATAAGTCAACAAAATAACATAGGAACTACATATTAGGCCAATACTAACCTACCTCATAAGGTGGTATACAAAAAGAGGATTAAATCCACAAAAATGCCTTAATATTCCTATGTACAAAGATAACATAATCCATATACATAGACAAAAGGTGCTAATCATCTAATGCTTAATATTGCCCAGCTATTTATGTGCTTCTCGTAGTCCTCCTCAAGATCTTCATCGTCGTCATCCTCTCTGACCCATCCATTGTTATACGCCTCCGGATGTAGAATAAGAATATGTGCTGGGGTCGGTGCAGGCGCTGCGTCAGGGACAGGGATCGGGACTGGTGCAGGTATCGAGACTGGTACAGGTACCGAGACTGGGGCTTGCTGAATAACCATCCAATTTGCAAGAACAGGGGTAGGCATCGGAGGTGGAGCATAGAGAGGGTGCACAAATCTAAGCCTAATGACCAAAGCTAGCACCAGTAGGTATGCTGGAGGTTCACCCCATGTCGCCCATCTCTGATGAATATGCAATGAGAAGCCCGGATAGTCTGTGATGTAATGCAGGGTCGCAGGGTAGATCTCTGTGTAGTCTCCTAACACTCGAGCAACATAAGAAGCCCAGTGCGGTAGTAGAGTGCGTACTAGTCAATTGGAAATCTCTCAACCTGAGACTCCCGCAAGCGCATCTCGCACCTATATCCATATCTCGATCATAATCGCGGTATGTCGGCCTACACTGTGTGCTGGATCACGTACATAGACACGATACTCTCGCTAACACTGAACTCGTGTATTAGTTAAATCAGTGTGAGGCCTTTGGTAAGAGGAAATGGGAGCCGCAGGACAAAGGAAAAGGGAAAGCTCCTATGCAAAATAAGCCATGGCAGCAGAGGCCTGTCCCATAGAGAGGAAACAACGATAGGGCTCTTTGCCCTAAATGTCAAAAGTTCCATCCAGGAGAGTGTCGTGCGGGGCAGAGGGTTTGCTTTACATGTGGGGACCCGAGCCACCTGTTATATGACTGCCCGAAGAAGAAGAAGGAGCAAGAAAGAAAGGTGAAGCCTCGACTGTTTGCTTTGGAGAGCGAGGAAAAGAACCCTAAGTCAGGTGAGGATACTATGTCAGGTATTCTTCGAGTATTAGATGTTCCAGCTTTGGTATTATTCGATTTCGGTGCATCTCATTCCTTTATATCTGCAAGTTTCTGTTCCAAGCTTGGTGTTCTATGCAAGGATAGTGGTGAATTGTTAGAGATCAGTATTCCTTCAGGAGAGAGAGTTTCTTCTAGCAAGATGGTGTATGGCCTGAAGCTAGAAATCAATGATAGAGTGTTGAGAGCAGATCTCCATGTCCTGGTGATGCGTGATTTCGATGTAATCCTAGGTATGGATTGGTTAAGTGGAAATCATGCCACGATTCGATGTCGTGATCGTGAGGTCGAATTTAATTTTCGAGTGAGCCTAAGTTAATCTTCTATGGTGCAAGAACGAGGTCAACTAAGAGGATTATTACAGCAATGAAGGCAATGAAGATGTTGAAGAAAAGAGGATGTCAGGGATTTCTCATTAGCATAGTGGAGTCAAAGTCCACTAAAGTGCGAGTGTCAGACGTACCAGTGGTAAATGAATTTCCCGATGTGTTTCCAGACGAGCTGCCAAGGATTCCTACTGACCGTCAGATCGAGTTCACTATCGACCTAGTGCCAGGTGCGGCACCGATATCTAAAGCTCCGTATAGAATGACGCCAAAGGAGTTGCAAGAGCTCAAAGTTCAACTTCAGGAGTTGCTCGACAACAAATTAATCCGACCGAGTGTTTCACCATGGGGAGCACCTGTGCTATTCGTGAAGAAAAAGGATGGATCAATGCGGATGTGCATTGATTATAGAGAATTGAACCGGTTAACGATCAAGAACAAGTATCCGCTGCCAAGAATTGAAGATTTGTTCGATCCACTTAAGGGAGCCGGTGTGTTTTTGAAGATCGATTTGAAGTCCGACTATCATCAATTAAAGATCAAGGAGAGTGACATCCCAAAGACGGCATTTAGAACGCGATATGGTCACTATGAGTTCACGGTGGTACCTTTTGGATTGACCAATGCGCCTGGAGTCTTTATGGACTTGATGAATCAAGTGTTCCATCCGTACCTCAACCAGTTCGTAATAGTCTTCATCGATGATATCTTGATTTATTCAAGAAGCAAAGAGCAATATGCTGAGCATCTCAGGATCGTATTGGAGACGCTAAGGAAAGAAGAGTTATATGCAAAATTTTCAAAATGTGAGTTCTGGTTAGAGCGAGTGGCATTCCTTGGCCACGTGGTGACCTCAAATGGAATCGAAGTAGATCCGTCGAAGGTGGAAGCTGTTAGCAATTGGAAGACACCATCGAACATTAATGAAGTCCGAAGCTTCTTAGGACTAGCGGGTTACTATAGAAGATTTATTGAGGGGTTTTCCTAGATATCGAGTCCTTTGACGAGATTAACAAGGAAGGATGAGAAGTTCCAATGGAGTGAGAAGTGTGAGCAGCGTTTTCAAGAATTGAAGCGACGTCTCGTGTCTGCCCCAGTGTTGACTATTCCTGATGGGACGGAAGGCTTTGTCATCTACAGTGATGCCTCAAAGCAAGGACTTGGCTGTGTTTTGATGCAGCATGGGAAGGTCATAGCGTATGCATCAAGATAATTGAAGGTGCACGAGTATAATTATCCGACGCATGATCTCAAATTTGCAGTCGTGGTTTATGCATTGAAGATTTGGAGGCATTATCTCTATGGAAGCAAGTGCGAGATCTACACTGACCACAAAAGCTTGAAGTACTTCTTCACTCAGAAGGAGTTGAATTTACGTCAAAGAAGATGGTTAGAGTTGGTGAAGGATTACGACTGCACGATCTTATATCACCCTGGAAAGGCGAATATTGTAGCTGATGCCTTAAGCCGAAAGATCTATCTTCCAACCAAGTAAGAGGAGTTGATCAAGGAGTTTGAGAAGATGAACTTAGAGGTGGTGGATCCATCCAACACCACTCAAGGGATTTTAGCAGCCTTAGTGGTTCGACCACTAATTCATGGCGGATCGGCTATTCGGGTCTATAACGACTGTGGACCGGGTCGTGGGTGCACATGGTGCTTCTCCAGCTTGAAGGGTGTAACTCCCATGAGTTAAGAGCATTTAAGTGAGTAACTGCCACCTGGTGCTGGTGAAAGTAACTCCTGTCGGGAGTCAAAGTCTGCAGCTACCTGCCTTGGATACGTGTTGGGATCCGAGCCGACATGGGACACCTGTCGGGATCTGCAGAAGGTAACTCCCGAAGGGCTTAATGGCAGAGCTGTAACTCCAGGGGGTTACAATACCTAGTTTGATTGCCCTCAAACCCTAGCTGTCCCCTGCAGTGGAGATGTGCCTATAAATAGGACATTCTGCACAATCATCTTGCTTGCATACAAAATTCCCTTCGGGTCTACAGCCTCTCAGAGCCGTTTTATTTTGGGAATCTATAACAATGCAACAACTGATTAGCTATGAGCATACAACAAATCTATAATGATAATGTTGTCTACAAACAACTAAGTCACACTACAAATGCATGATCACACAGTTTACTACTAGTTTTACTAAGTCACACTACAAATATTTATTCGTGAAATAAGTATAATATCAAAGGCCAACTTGATCATCTATCAATTCATTCAAACATGATATTGAATTACAGCGAGTTCAAGCAGGATTCATGCATATATGCTACCTTCTTCAGTTCGGTTTTAGGAGGTGGTTCCTTGTAGAAACTTAGCATGGGCTTAGCTTTGAATGTCAGCTCTTCATCAGTTGCTTTATTTCTGCCTCTTGATTTTCCTAATACCAAATCTAAGAGTGACCAAGACCGGACGATAGATTTTATAAAATCTTATTCAGAGACAACTCCAGAAGCTGAACCGTTAGAGAAGGGTTCGTGGTCAAAGCAAATGCAGTAGTCAATGGAGTCTCCTACATAGAAGGACTGAAGCACAAACTGCTTAGCATCAGTCAGCTATATGACAATGGTTATACAGTTGATTTCAGTTGAAGCTCATGCAACATCAGAGATAAGTCAACTAGAGCAATCCTCCTAACGGACGTAAGGAGAGGCAACATGTATGTTATTGACTGGTCAACAGGCTATGGAGAAGCTTGCATTCTCTCAAAAGGCTTAACTGAAGCAAGCTGGATATGGCATCGATAACTAAATCATCTCAACTTCAAAACTATCAACCACCTGGTCAAGCAGAAAACTAAGGTTGATCAAAATAAAAAATTGAGCTATCAAAGCCTGAGAATGATCAATCTGAAAAAGAAAAAGAAAATAAAGAAAAAGAGAGAAAAGAAAAAGAAAGTGAGAAGAGAAAGAAAAGAGAGAAAAGAAGAAGAAAAGAAAAATCCATCCAAGAACTATGAAAAGAAAGAAAAGAGAACTGTAGCTTGATTGCTAGATCAGTTAGCAAGTTAAATAAACTAAAGATACAGGTACCGATAAGTTCGAACTACCAACTGCCATCAGTCTACAATTATGAACTGAAGAAAATATCAGTTCAAGGAACGAGTTCAAAAGTGCCCATCGATTAGACTCAAACGTCACGCCACTGGTGGTGGGGAAGACTCGTCGTGGGTCAAACCCACGTTTTCCAACCGCACAATCTCAGCACTTGTCAACACAAAGGGCACCAGTCCAAGGTACGAGCTGAAGGATATGCCAGCTCAAGAAAGTTCCAGCTGAAGAATGTACCAGTTCAGAGGATATCATCAGAAGACACATCAGTTTAGAATACCAGCTAAAGAAGCGCCAGCTCAACATCCAAACTGAAGACCGGTTCAAAGAAGTTCCAGCTAAAGGGACATCAGTCCAAAATGCCAGCTGAAGAAACACTGGTTCAAAACTGCCAGCTGAAGCACACCAAACTGGAGCTCAGAAAGCATCAAGCCAGAGTCCAAAACTGCCATTTGAAGATGATTGAAACTGGAGCTTGCAAAACTGCCAAAAATGTGCAGAACTGACAGCTGAGGAAATGTTCCAAACTGAAGATTTCAACTGCCATCTGAAGCCCAGAATTGAAGATCAAGATAGAAGCCATAACTGAAATTCAAATTTCAGAAATGCCAACATAAAGATCTTGAAGTAAATGCAACCAAGATCCTGAAGCAAAAGCATGTCAGAAGAACAAAGGCTACTCAACGGATCTTTAAATGAAAAGCCTCTCAACGGCTTTATCATTTATGATCATCTATTGATCTGCAACGGTCACCAGCCACTCAACTATAAAAGATGAGTGACTTAGAATATGACTTTGACTTTTTTTCCAAAAAGACATTTGCAGAAAGACTTTCCGCGAAGACGTTCGCCAAAGCTCTAAAGCCTCACGCTCAAATTAATCAAAGCAAAAAGTCCCAACTGAAGAGAAGGAGCAAAACTGCTCATCAAGCTAGTTGTTGAAGATTTCCAACCAGAGCCAGTCTCTCAGTTCTGTTCTACACCAATTAACTACCCAGCTCAAGCCAAAGAAGCGCAAATGAGCACACCAGTTGATACCAGTTTCAAGACTGTATTCTTGAAGATCAAAAGAGATCTAAAACCTTGAAAAGATGGCTAATAGCAGCTTATCTCTCCAGCAAGCAGTTGGGGATCGCAAGTGTGAGACTGTCGACCCTACCAGCTGAGCAAGGCTGCTTTTGTTGGATCACCGCTTCCGGGACAGCACTAGTTGGAAAGAAAACCGTGACTAGTAAAGTCACTGTCAGCCAAGTCCAACAGTTTGTCTTCATTGTGTAACTGTAATAAAGAAACTTTACACTTGCATAGTGGATTGCCCTTCTGTGGAAGTAAGAGAGGACGTAGAAGTTGAGCTTTGAACCTGTATAAAATTGTCAGTGTGCTCAGTTTACTGCTTTCAGTTGCATGCCTTAACTGCACACCTCAAGCACACACACTGCACTTTAAGCTAGCTGTTCATCTCAACTTATCAACAAAGTGCACGGATATCTCTGCGAGTCAAAGGGCCTTATCTTTCCACAAATTTTGTTAAGATTTGGATCAGTTTATTCACCCCCCTCTAAACTGATTCTGACTCGTTCCGGGACCAACAAATATATTAAGTCTACTTCTAATATAGATATTGGAATATTTGAAAAACACATAATTATAACGAGAGTGATGAGAAGTTTGCATGCACCTCACATGCCTTTTTTTTTCTTTCTTGTCCCCTAATGATGCCAACACTATAAGACAATCCCATCCATCTTGCATTGAGAAATTCTTGTGGGTAATGAAACATATATAGCTAGGATGATTATTGACATAAGTTTTTTTTTTACTCTCAAACCTACTGTGATGTGTTTTAATATTTATAACTCGTGTCAATGCCTACAAGTGTACAAGCATGTGATTGTAGATAAGATGATACGAGGTCGATCCATGGGAAAATGGAATAAAATTCAGACAACGCAAATACCACGACGTGAAAAGAGTGAAATATCTAGACGAACAATAAGGAGAGGGTGATTTAACTAAATCAAAATGACAAACAAGAACAAAAGACATTAACACGTAAACAACAAGAATTATCACTATATTTTGCACTCTAGAGACAAATACCAAACAAAAGATGAAGCTTTGGAGATGATAAATAAGGCGAAACTCTAGGACATGGCTACACAACATTCATATTGACCTACAAAGTGGGAATACATACATATTTATATAAAGTTCATGGATAGGAAGACCATGAATATAGTAAGAGCATCTCTCGAATATCTCTTAAATTGCGAATGCGACAAAGATGGCTATCTCTAACGTATTCTAAGGTCGCACCTACAAAAGGCTCTAAGTGTCACATTTCCTTCCATATAATGACATTTGACTAAGAAGACAAATATGTAGATTTGATCCAAGCATGCTTATGATCACGGGATTGACTAGATGCAAGTGATTCATATATGTGATGTTACTGAGATGGCCAACCAAACAACATCATTCAAGCCCTAGCATAGATCAAAATCTTGACAAAGCAATAACACACATATATATCCCAAATCATAGATCAATATTCACATTGTTTCACCACATCCTAGAGCCCTAAGGCTCTAGCCAACCATATTCACAATACAATCAAGTTTACAAGAAGAGAAACAATAACCCATTCTAAATATAAGTCTAAGAAGAGAGAAGAAATGATAAAACCTAATGTAGAGTACTCCTTCTTCAATCCTATAGCTTGGATGCTCAAATGGATGTTGAATCTTCTTCCTTTCTCTTCATCTTCAAAAACCCCTTCTCTTGATGTTTATCCAAGTATATTTTCATTCCTTAGGGTCTATGGTGATATCTTTTGAAATGCCCAAATGATATATAAATAAATGGGTCAATAATTGAATGCCAAAAGTAACTTTTTATTTTCGTCTGTAAGGAACTCGACCCCAGGAACTCGCGTTTGAGGGTCGAGTTTGGAACAAAGGAAATCAGGTCTCTGAAGGCTCTGCAACACGGGATGTAGGTCACATTTCGGGGTCGAATTTCGACTGCAGGCCGAGGCGCAACCCGAGTAACTCGCGCTTTGGACCCGCATTTCATCTGAAGAAAATCGTCTCTCTGAAGTGTCTGCAAAGCGAGCTTCTGGCCGCGTTTGGGGGTCGCATTTTGGCTCAAGGCCGAGGCGCGACCCCCTAGGTCGCGTTTCCCTATCGCGTGTCGCCGTGCATTTGAAGCGCGACCCCCTGAAGTCGTGTTTGGGGATCGTATTTTCAAGTGTTGGTCATTTTCTTGCTCGTTTCTTCATTTTTCCATGCCTTGTGTATTCCTTGTTGATCCCGTTATCAATTTGACTTTGTTTTTGCTCTTTTAGATGCCAAAAATTCCCTATATTGGCCACATTTCATTAAACAAAAGATTTAACAAAAATAAACAATATATACCATATATATACAAGCTAACCAAGTGCAAAAGCACTCAAAATGAGTCTAAATGAGTGTAATTTATGCACTCATCAACTCCCCCAAACTTAAACATTTGTTTGTCCTCAAATAAAAAAAGAGTAGAATGACAAGGTAATTGAGCATATTGGAATCAAGATGGCATTTTTGCTTCATAAATCAAAAGACAAAAGTTGCATAGATGATAGTGGCAATCAATCATAAACAAGATTATCAAAATCATCATGATACAATTTGCGAAGTTCAAACTCTCTCAAGGTTCAATAGACGCTCATTCTCGAGTGTATAGGCTAGAAGTGTATCGCTCAAGGTCGAGAGTGCACTAGAATTCTACCATATGCTTGCAAAGTGACTTCTATCTCCACTACTTAGTGTGTGTTCTCAACCAAGAATCATTAAGGTCTTTTGGGATTGAATTGAAGGCCTTTCTGAAGGGTAGGTATAAATTTGGCTAAGTGACTTCCCAATATTACCAATTTCATTACCAAGCAAGTAGAACAACTCAAGTTCTCTTCTACCCTCATTTCTTCACAACCCAAATCTCTTTGAGATTTTCCAAATTTCTTACAATATTTCATACTTTCTTCTTTGTGATGCATATGTAGAACTATCTTTCTTTTGCTTCATTTTCAAATGTAAACAAGATGATTCACTTCTTTGTGTTCTTTTCCATCACATGAGTATTCATTGTTTTACATCTTCCATTTTACAAGATTTCTCAAAAGATTTATTTGAAAAAGTCCACACAAATCTTGCCAATTATTCCATTCCCAACCCAACAAAATCAATAAAATAATTTCAAGGCTCAAAGGGCTTGCAAGGGATTAAATTTATATTGGAAGGTTAAGAATTTGGATTTTTATGAGGTTTAGACAACAATTGGCCTTAAATCATTTTCTAGAGATCAAACACACCAATGTAACCTCAATTAAGTCACAAAGCAAGTTCTAGAGAAAACTTAGTGCACTATGAAGACCATTAATCACTCAACAAGGAAAAGATTGCACTTGTGTAATCTTTGGATCAAAATCTCCCCACGGTAAGTTTTTCCTTCCCAAATTGTACTTTTGAGACCTTAAAGAATTTTGGTTACAAAATCATGCCATGACATCATGCTTTTTATCAAAATTTTGCAAAAAAATTTCAACAAAAGCTCATGCTCATCAAGGATTTCAATTTCATCAATTATCATGCTCTCATAACCCCTATTATTGTTATAAGAACATACACTTGTTTAAGTCAAAACATCCCCAATCCATAATCATAAGGCAATTGAACAAAAACATAGATAAAATATCACATGCTCATGAAACAAAACGACATGCGATTTCATTATTTATCAACTACCATCATCCATACATTCCAATGAAAACTTAAAAATCCTAACATAATCCAAACATAAATAAAAACATAAGCATGCTCGCATGCTCCAATATCCGAAAGCATAAGCATGCTCCAATATCCGAAAGCATAAATAAATAAATAAGTCTTATGAAATAAAGCGGGTAGAAATGAGTAGAAAAGATCCTTGCCAACCACTACTACTCTCTCCCCCTCCCCCAAACTTATTTTAATCCAAGGGAGAAAATAAGTTTGGAGGCAAAAAGGGTGGTGGCAAGGGTTACTAATGGCTCAGTAGGGTGGATGTTGCTGGTGGTGCGGGGACTGCTGTGAAGAGGATGACGGCATGAATTGTGAGGTCTGGAACTGCTGAAACTGCTGCGAGGAGGTAGCCATGAACTGCCCAATCAGCATCTGCTGAAATTGTTGAGAGGAGGATGAGGACGACAAAAACTGTCCAGTCGGAAATTGCTGCATCGACTGGAATGGCTGCTGCTGAAACTGCTGCTGCGGCTGGTAGAAATGGTAGGGAGTCATCTGCTGGTGCTGGGATGGGGTGTAGGGCTGCTGCTGTTACCTAGACCCGGTGTTCATTCCCCTGAATAGCCCGGCTAGGTCCTGAATCTCGAATCGAAATGAGCCCATGTCATCAGCTAGACCCCTAATGTCTCCTCTGAGGCCCGTAAATCTCTCATCAATGTCCGTCTGTATGGCAATAAATCTGTCATCTACGCTGGACTGAATCTATCTCATCCTGCCATACATATCGTGTCGGATATCATCGAACCTCGTGTACATGTCCTGCCTCAGTGCACCGAACTCGTCGTGCACATCACTCCTCCAATGCTGCATGGTCTCATCCATGGAAGTCATGTACCCATCCAATACGTCAAAATGACCAGCAATCTGTTCTTCCGTGTACCGCCGACCTCGTCTAAATGTGGCTGTGGAAGATGCCTCTCCCGCATTGTCACTATCGGCCTCTCATTGGTCCTCAACGGAGGCTCGAATCCCCCTTGGTACTCCAGCTACAGCAATAGCTGCCAAATGAGTGATTGTCTTTATCTTCCAATTGGTCCTCTCTTGATAGTTCGACACATGAGTAAGTGCCGTGTTGGGCAATGGAAATGTCCCTCCAGTTCTCATGTTCAGCAGATATGTGTGTAAATCTGAGCTCAAGATCTTCACATTCCCTAAATAGTTGAGGTTCAACAACCTCGACCCTCTGTTATCAAGTAATCCTCAAGATTGATGCCGAAGTGTTCGGCAATCGGAGTGATCATCCCTCCAATGCAAATATGCCCGCTGTCAAGGTGTGATTGTCTGTAGAGCTGCTCTATGAGGAAAGCACCAAAGCTCAAATGGACCCCATTCAACATGGCCCAAAGTGCAAAAAGCTCGGAAGTCCTCAACCCGCTGTTTTCTCTTCGTGCAAACACTGTGTTTGCTAAGATGCGGTGTAGGTATCGAAAAACCGGATTAGGCATTGCAGATGCCTTTGCTGTGCTGGAGTTGTATTTTTCTATTTCTGACTCTGTGAGGCATAGGAGGCGATAGACAACATCTTGATTGTACTCCCGAGGTTGGTGATAGATACCGTCTGTAGGAGCATTGAAAATCTCATTCAACTGATCAATAGTAAGCTCCCGGTCCGTGTTTCCCATCCGGAAGGTACATTTGACAGGCCCCCTCCTTGTCGTCCT
The DNA here is from genome assembly GCA_026008535.1 of Perilla frutescens. Lineage (NCBI taxonomy): Eukaryota > Viridiplantae > Streptophyta > Magnoliopsida > Lamiales > Lamiaceae > Perilla > Perilla frutescens. The sequence goes on from BRKX01000012.1 coordinate 42,691,531, forward strand.
CTTCATCTCGAATGTGCTCAGCACCTCTCTTACCAATAGAGGAAATGTCATGCAATTCCTATCCATGGCTTGGAGCCATCCCATTTGGTCCAAATGTCGGCACACGTCATCCTGGATCCCGAGAGCCTCACATGTCTCACGGCACATAAACCTTGTCGTAACAAGGTTAACATTGAAAAGTCTGTGCCAATTTTCTAAAAATTCATCGCTTCCGAGATAAATCTGAAATCTCATCGGGTGACTCACTGCCAAATCCCCATCTTGTTCTTCCTCTTCAGCCTCGACCTCGGGATCGGATTCAGTTTCGGGCTCGGCTCTTCTCGAAGATTTTCTACCTCTTCTTGGCATTTTTGATGTGCGGAGGTGGTACCTACAAAAGAGTGGAACAAAGTTCAAGCACGAGAGTAGAACTTATTTTCACAATGTCAACAAGATACAAAGTGATCAACGCATATGACAATATCTAAACTCATTCAATTTAAACCTTGTTGCATTTAAAAGTTTCCAATCCTACATTAAGCAACTCATGCTTTCTATGGTTGCTCATTTGCCAAAATTCACCCACATGACCAACAATAATCACTAAATGTAGAGCACATAGTGTTATCTTGACATAAAAGGCCTAAAACCATTTTTAACAATATCAAAATCAAATGCAAGATAGGAATGCCTCTAGAACAACATCTTTGTTACCATTATCACAATTGGAAGGACCTAAACAAATATGACAAAATCAAATAGAAAAGTCCGTTCAATTGGTTAAGGATATAAACAAAGTCTTCCCAAGTGATTAAACATGCTAAAAATTCACTTTATTCCACTCTTACTCTAGTCAAATAGGTACAAACTTTTTGCAAGAGGGTCTTCAAAGGCATATGACAAAATTAAATCACAAGAGACCCCTTGTTCATCTAGCATGCTTCAAAACAAGATTCCTATTCTCATGAATTGTGCTTAGAATGAAATATAGATGAAAATAAACAGCAAGACTTCAATCAAAGAACCCACATTATGCACTAAATGTGCACCTTGGTTGCATAATCAAGCCTCAACAATTCATTCTATACCATTCTATACATTTTTGCATTTGAGGTAGAATAGCCCAAAGTTCAAGTTTCAAGCACATTCTCTCATCTTGAGTAAGAAGTAAACCAAAACCAAGCAAATGACAGAAAAAAACATATGATTCATCATGCTCTTTCCCAATTTCATGGAGAATTCAACCCAATTTCACCAACATTCAACAAATTCCAACAAAATTCAACAAATTACCACAACCTATATCAAACCCATGCTTTCTATTCCATTCTTCATCAATGGTATGCATACACCAAGGAAAATTAAATGTAATTTCGTTCATTTCAAGTTCTAGGGCACAAAACATGGAAAAATCTCTAATTTCTCATGCATTAGAACATTTAGATTCTAGTATCAACATATATAGGGATAATGTATGTAGATTGATGAAAAAGCTGAGAAATTACCTTGAATTTTGATGAAAGAGGGTGAAATTTCATGTGTGTGTTCGAGTGAGAGTGAGTGTGAGTGAAAAGAATGTATGAAATGAGAGGAAAAAGGGGTTAAAACCTGTTTGGAGGCAGCTGGGCGCGACAGGGGTCGCGTTTGACACCCGCGTTTGGCCCTTCTTTGGAAACGCGACCCCTGAAAGTCACGCTTCTGGGTCACGTTTTGTTTCATGATTTTTGTCCTCTGAAACGTCTGCAACACGAGATTTCCATCGCGTTTTGGAGTCGCGTTCTTCCTTCGGTGTGAAACGCGACCCATGATAGTCGCGTTTAGTGCTCGCGCTTTAACTGTGTACCAAAATGCGATCGAGAAAGTCGCGTTTCGTACTCGCGTTTTCAGCCTTTTTGGATTTTTGAGCATTTCTGGGATCCTTCTTCAAACTATGTACATTCCCCAAATATCGAACACCATTCCCTATAACATTTTACTACAAAAACATAAATTCCTTCATAAAAAACAAAAGTTGAAAACTAATTAAATTAACTAGGCAATTAAAATAGAGAAAAACATAGATAAAAATGACTCAAAATAGTAAAAACTTTAAAACCTATTGGGTTGCCTCCCAATTAGCGCTTAATTTATCGTCGTGAGCTCGACGGGATATGGGTCTTCAAAGATTTTTCAAATGGAGGACAAACACTCCGGCTTGCTCCTCCGCATTGTAGAATTTCTTCACACGTTGCCCATTGACAACGAATAAGCTCCCATCCTTGGCTTGCAACTCCACCGCTCCATTTTCGAAGATCTTTGAGATGAAGTATGGACCTCTCCATTTTGTTTTGAGTTTCCCGGGAAACAACCTCAACCTCGAGTTGAAAAGCTACATTGCATCACCAGGTGCAAGTTCTTTCTTTCTTAAGAACTTGTCATGATAAAGTTTGGTCCTCATCTTGTAAATGGAAGAATTTTCAAAGGCCTCAAGCTTAAATTCATCGATTTCATTCAAACAGAAAATTCTTTCTTTTCCCGACATCTCAAAGTCGAGATTAAGCTTCTTGGTAGCCCAATATGCCTTGTGAGTGAGCTTTATTAGAAGGTGACAAAACTTCTCAAATACCATTTGATAGGGAGACATTCCCAATGGAGTCTTGCAGGCCGTTCGATAGGCCCAAAGTGCCTCATCGAGATGGCCTGCCCAATCTTTCCCGTTCATCTTTACCACCTTTTGGAGGACTTGTTTGACCTCTCTATTTCCAAGCTCGGCTTGCCCATTGGCTTGTGGGTGGTAGGGATTCGTAACCTTATGCTTCACTCTATGCCGTGCTAGGAGGCTTGTCATCCAGTTATTGTAAAAGTGAGTGCCCCCGTCACTAATTAAGGCTCTTGGAGCCCCAAATCTTGTCAAAATATTCCTTTGAAGGAACTTAAGCACAATCTTCGAATCATTAGTCTTGGTTGGAATTGCTTCAATCCGTCGTGAGAGATAATCAACCGCCAAGAGTATGTAGAGATTTCCTTCGGACATCACAAACGGCCCCATGAAGTCAATCCCCCAAACATCAAACAATTCCACTTCAATAATTGTACTCATCAGCATCTCATCCCTCATCGAAATCGAGCCCATCTTTTGGCATCGCTCACATGTCTTCACAAACTCTTCACAATTTCTATAAATGGAGGGCCAATAGAACCCGCTTTGTAGAATCTTCCTAGCGGTTCTATTGGAAGCAAAATGGCCTCCACAAGGTGAATCATGACATGCCTTTATTATCTCCATTCATTCTTCCTCCGGCACACATCTTCTAAGGATGAAATCGGCACATCTCTTGAACAGATAAGGCTCCTCCCAAATGTAGAATTTGAGATCATGAAAGAACTTTTTTATTTGATAGCTCTCCATCTCTACCGGTTTCACTTTGGCAACTAGGTAGTTGACAATATCCGCAAACTACGGAACTTTTGTTGAAGCTGACATGATTCTCTCATTGGGAAAACTTTCATTTATTGGCCATGTTCCCTTCCTCTCCTTTCACGTGCTCTAACCGGGACAAGTGATCCGCCACCATGTTCTCACATCCTTTTCTATCTTTGATCTCCACATCGAACTCTTGGAATAGGGGAATCCATCGGATAAGCCTTGGCTTTGCATCCTTTTTGGCAAAAAGATACCTCAAAGCGGCGTGGTCGGTGTGCACTATTATTCGAGCCCCAATGAGATAGGGCCTAAACTTGTCGAATGCGTAGACGACCGCCAAGAGTTCCCTTTCTGTGGTGGTGTAGTTGACTTGAGCGGGATCCAAAGTCCTACCCCTATAGTAGATGACTCGGAAGAGTTTGTCCTTCTTTTGGCCAAGAGCGGCTCCTACCGCTATCTCGCTTGCATCACACATCACTTCAAAAGACTCACTCCAATCGGGTTTGATAAGCATGGGTGCCGTGATTAGGGCCTTCTTCAGTGTTTCAAAAGCCTACAAACAATTAGCATCAAAATCAAATTCGATGGCTTTTTCAAGTAAATGACAAAGAGGTTTAGAAACTTTGGAAAAATCTTTTATAAATCGCCTATAGAACCCGGCATGTCCCAAGAAGCTTCTAACTCCATTTTGATTTGTTAGAGGGGGTAATTTCTCAATGACCACTATCTTGGCCCGGTCTACCTCTAGACCTTCACCCGACACTTTGTGTCCAAGAACAATGCCATCTCTTACCATAAAGTGGCATTTTTTTCAATTGAGCACAAGATTGGCGTCTTCACACCTCTGCAAGACTTGTGTTAGATTATCAAGGCATAAATCGAAAGAATTACCAAAGATGGAAAAATCATCCATGAACACCTCCATTATATTCTCAATTAATCCATGGAAAATCTACATTATACACCTTTGAAAGGTGGCGGGTGCATTACACAACCCAAACAACATCCACCTATACGCAAAAATGCCATATGGACAAGTAAAGGCGGTCTTCTCTTGGTCCTTGGGAGCAATCATGATTTGATTGTACCCGGAATACCTATCAAGAAAGCAATAGAATTCGTGACCCGCCAACCTATCTAGCATTTGATCAATGAAAGCTAATGGAAAATGATCTTTCCTAGTATATACATTCAACGTCCTATAATCTATACACATTCTCCACCCCGTGACCACTCTTGTAGCAATTGTTTCTTTATTATCATTCTCAATAATGGTCATTCCCCCCTTTTTCGCAACTACTTGAGTAGGACTCACCCACTCACTATCTGAAATAGCAAATATGATTCCGGCATCTAGCAATTTTAGAACCTCTTTCCTAACAACTTCTTGCATAATAGGGTTGATTCTTCTTTGATTTTGCACCTTAGGTTTATAATCTTCGTCAAGAAAGATTTTATGCATGCATATCGAAGAGTTAATGTCTTTAAGGTCAGAAATTGACCATCCTATAGTGCTTTGATATTTTCTCAACACCCTTAACAATTTATCGCATTGTTCATCAGATAAGAGGGAAGAAACTATTACCAATTTTTGCTTGGCTTCATCAAGGAGTTCGTGAAGCATAAGTTGACGATCCTTTCTTGTGCAAAATGAAGAAAAGAGCATTGGAGGGTTCTATCCAGGGATTTGCCGTTGCAAGTGTTGGCACACTACTCTTCGAGGGAAGGTTGTGTGTGCCGAAGAACGAAGAGCTCAGAAGGGAGATTCTTGAAGAAGCCTATAATACTCCGTATTCTGTCCACCCAGGAGGCACGAAGATGTTCAAGGACTTGAAGATGGTTTTCTGGTGGAGAAATATGAAGAGGTCGATTGGCCAATTCATATCGAAGTGTATCACTTGTCAACAAGTGAAAGCCGAGCATCAACGCTCTTCTGGATTATTGAACCCACTCGAGATTCCCGAGTGGAAGTGGGAGCACATTGCAATGGACTTCGTGGTAGGATTATCTCCGTTAGTTAAAGATCATCATGCAATTTGGGTTGTTGTTGATAGATTGACCAAGTCTGCTCATTTTCTTCCGGTGAAAATAACGTTTAGCATGGATCGATTAGCTCAGATATATATTGATGAGGTAGTATGTCTTCACGAAATTCCTGTGTCGATAGTGTCAGATCGTGACACATGGTTTACGTCCAAATTTTGGCGAAGTCTGCAAGAAGCTATGGGGACACAGTTAAAGTTTAGCACGGTGTATCATCCTCAATCCGATGGTCAATCCGAGTGGACCATTCAAACGTTAGAGGACATGCTTCATGCATGTGTTCTCAATTTTGGTGGAAGTTGGGAGAGCCACTTGCCACTTGTGGAGTTTGCTTACAATAATAGTTTCTAAGCATCGATTGGAATGGCACCGTACGAGGCATTGTACGGGAGGAAGTGCAGATCTCCTATTCATTGGGATGAAGTGGGAGAGCGTTAACTCTTAGGCCCCGAGATCATTGAGAAGATGGTGGAAGTAATTGAGAAGATAAGAAGAAGAATCAAGATAGCTCAAGATCGTCATAAATCTTATGCCGACGCAAGGAGAAAAAATGTGAGCTTTGAGATTGGTGAGAAGGTATTCTTGAAGATTGCACCAATGAGAGGAGTGGTTAGATTTGGGAAGAAGGGTAAGTTACAGCCACGTTATATGGGACCATTCGAGATTCTAGAGAAAATAGGTGATGTTGCTTATCGCCTAGCACTACCTCCGGATTTGGCGGGTGTACACGATGTTTTCCATGTGTCGTTGCTTAGACGATATGTGTCTGAACCTAGTCATGTCATTTCATATGACACAATGCAAGTTTCCAAGGACTTAACGTATGAAGATGTCCCAGTTACTGTGTTAGATAGAAGAGTTCATACTCTTCAAACCAGTGAGGTTCCTTTAATAAAAGTGCAATGGAGTCGGCACGGGCCTGAAGAGGCCACTTGGGAGAAAGAAATTGATATCATAGCTCGATATCCAAACGTCACAGAAATGTTAGGCTAATTTCGAGGATGAAATTTTTAAAAGTTGGGGAGATTGTGATACCCCGATCCTTTTTGCTAAATCATAAATTATAATTTTAGTAAATGATTTCGAATTAATATTGTTGAATATTAATCATGTGAGTATGTTTGTATATTATGCCATTATTTTATTACAGGTTGTCTCACTCGAGTCGATACGTCATAGCACAGTGATGTTATACTGAGTGTATAATACAGTTTGAATTTTTAATACTAAAGTGTCGAGTTATATGATAATGAATGGATGTTATTGCATTGAATTTTGTTAGCCAAAATCTTGAACACCCCTGCATTTTCGATAAGTATTGAAAGTGTTTCGAAAATCTAAGTCGTGTTAAATGGAGTCGAAAATGTCCGGGAATCGAGATTGATAAGGGGGTCAATTTGAGGACGTCGCGCGCCCGCAGGGCGGGCAAGTGATACGATCCTGGATGGGGTGTCGATGATCGAGTTCGAGCATTCGGGGAGGCTGGTGCGAGTGGCAGTGCGAGACCTGGCGCGAGTGAACCAGTCGCGCCAGAGACGTGTTTGGCTTTGGGCTGAGCACGAGTCACAGCGCGAATGGTGGCGCGGGCGAGCAGGTCGCGTCGTCAACGTGTCCTGCACTGAGACTGGCACAAGCTACAGCGCGACCAGGGGCACGAGTGAGGCCGAGTCGCGCCTATTTGGACTGTGGCGGATTTATCTGATTTCTATTTATTTATTTCCTTTTTAGATTAGGTTTTGACTTTTAGGGTTGTTTTATTTTGCCCACCTATATAAGGGTTTGCATTATATTTCATTAGACAGCTTTTTGATATATTAATTTGAGAATTCTCTCTAGAGATTTTTATTGAACCGTGTGTCGTGTTCATCCGACTTATCAAATAGTAGATCACAACTGTTTGTGGCGTCTTCGATTTTTCATCCAAGGTTCTTATTTCCAATCATAGCTGGGTTATAGGTTTCATATACCTATAGTTCGTCCGTGTTGAGAAGTTCGGGTCGAGGATTCCGTCTCTGGCAATCTGATACAAGTCCTGGGGTTGCAGAATCGCATCAAGTGGTATCAGAGCTTCGGCTTTGTATCAAGTTCCATCTATCCGTAATTTTTAATTCTTTTATTAGATTTGATTTTTGTCCTGTAATTTCTCGCCTATAAAAAAAAGAGCAGAAAAATCAGCGACGCTGATTTAAAAAACAAAAAAAAAAAAGTCCAAAACTGCAGGAACGGGAGTTGATGTAGACAAGGAAATTGATCCTAAAAACATGATGGAGGCCATACAACAACAACTGGGGAAGCTATTTAAGACCAAGATGGCTACATTGACAAAAAGACTTAACAACATGGAAGCTTCAATACAAGAGCAGACTAATCGTGGTGATAGAGGAGGAGGAGGTCGAGAAGCTCGAGTAGAGGCTAGACGTTATCCGTATGTAGAGAGGGAGAGAAGGAAGCACTATGAAACCGAGTCTGAATATTATAATAAAGATGATCGATACTCAGCTAGTGGGGGATGGAGAGATAGGAGGAAGCAGAATCGGACAGATAATCATCTTGGCAATATCAAGATGAACATTCCTTCCTTTCAGGGGAAGAATGATCCAGCCTTATACTTAGAGTGGGAGCAAAGAGTTGAGATGATATTCGACTGCCATGAATATTCTGAGCTGAAGAAGGTCCAGTTAGCAGCTGTTGAGTTCTCTGATTATGCTATCGTGTGGTGGGATCAGTTGAGAGCCACTAGGCGGCGTAATGGAGAGCGGCCAATAGACTATTGAGAAGACATGAATACAATTATAAGGCGATGTTTTGTACCTAGCTATTATTATCGGGAGCTGTACAACAAGTTGCAAAGCTTAAGGCAAGGTGCAAGCAGCGTTGATGAGTATTTTAAAGAGATGGAGATATCAATGATCCGAGCAAATGTGGAGGAAGATAGGGAGGCCACAATGGCTCGATTTCTAGCGGGTCTATATAGAGAGATCCGAGAAGTAGTAGAATTGCTGCACTATGTGGAGCTGCAGGATATGGTACACATGGCCATCAAGGTAGAAGACCAAATCAAGAGAACGGGTAGCTATAGCCGTTCAAATTCCTCAACCTGGAAATCAAATTCTAACACTGGTACTTCATCCTGGAAGTCGAACCAAGGGAGTAAGGAAGATTGAAGGCTACCGACTAAGCCAAATGTTGAAGCACCCACCAATGAATCTAGTTCCAGAAATCGGGATATCAAGTGCTTCAAATATCAAGGAAGAGGACACATAGCCAATCAGTGTCCGAATCAAAGAGTGATGTTGCTGCGGGATAATGGAGAAATGGTAACTGATGAAGAAGAAGTTGATCTTGAGATACCGGCATTGGAGGAAGAAAGTGGCGAAGAATATATAGCACCACCAGCACTCACGTTGGTCATAAGGAAGTCACTGAGTTTGCACACCAAATGCGTGGAGGAAGAGCAGCGGGAGAATCTGTTTCATACTAGATGCCACATCCAAGATAAGGTATGTAGTGTGATAATAGATGGCGGAAGTTGTACTAATGTGGCTAGTGTGGTTTTGGTGATGAAGTTAGGTCTACCTGTCCTAAAGCATCCGAAGCCATATAAGTTACGGTGGTAGAATGACAGTGGGGAAACCAAGGTGAACAAGCAAGTGAGGGTGCCGTTCCGGATTGGAAAATACGAAGATGAGGTATTGTGTGATATGGTACCAATGCAGTCGGGCATTTATTGTTGGGACGTCCGTGGCAGTATGATAGACGTGTGGAGAATGATGGTTTCTCAAACAAATATTCCTTTGTGTACAAGCAGCAGACAGTGACACTTGTTCCTTTGACACCATCTCAAGTATTTGAGGATCAAGTAGCACTGCAAAAAGAGGCGGACCAAATGAAGACAAAAGGGGAACAATCGAAGGGAGAAAGGAGTGGGCAAGAGTTCATACACCACTCATGTTTTGCCCGACCAAGCCAATTCCAAGGGAATTAAGAGACCGAGATGCATACTAATCTTACACATCCTGTTTTCTGTAATATTGTGTCTTTACAGGTTGAAAAGGGAGTTTTCCTTGACTTGTCACTAAAGGAATTGTTGGAACTTTCAAGACAATCAAGGATACCGATGGCGGATGTATGGTCGAGAAAGGTGAAGTGGCGAGCTCGTGTTGATGAAGATTCGGATTTGAGGACAAATCCTTTTCAAGAGAAGGGGAATGATACGATCCTGGACGAGGTGCATATGATCGAGTTCGAGCATTCGGGGAGGCTGACGCGAGTGGCAGCGCGAGACCTGGCGCGAGTGAACCAGTCGCGCCAGAGACGTGTTTGGCTTTGGGCTGAGCGCGAGTCATAGCGCGAGTGGTGGCGCGGGCGAGCAGGTCGCGCCCTCAACGTGTCCTGCACTGAGACTGGCGCGAGCTACAGCGCGACCAGGGGCACGAGTGAGCCCGAGTCGTGCCTATTTGGACTGTGGTGGATTTATCCGATTTCTATTTATTTATTTCCTTTTTAGATTAGGTTTTGACTTTTAGGGTTGTTTTATTTTGCCCACCTATATAAGGGCTTGCATTATATTTCATTAGACAGCTTTTTGATATATTAATTTGAGAATTCTCTCTGGAGATTTTTATTGAACCGTGTGTCATGTTCATCCAACTTATCAAACAGTAGATCACAACTGTTTGTGGCGTCTTTGATTTTTCATCCAAGGTTCTTATTTCCAATCATAGCTGGGTTATAGGTTTCATATACCTATAGTTCGTCCGTGTTGAGAAGTTTGGGTCGAGGATTCCGTCTCTGGCAATCTGATACAAGTCCTGGGGTTGCAGAATCGCATCAGCAAGGCACTCGCGCCGGCACGGGGCTGCGTGGATGCGGGGAGCCTGGGCCAAGAGCCCCCTCGCGTGGTTGCGGGAGGCACGCGGTCGCGCTGGCTGGGCTGGATTTCTACCTATAAATACAACACTTATTCATTTCCTCCTCATTTTCTTTCCATTTGGGCGATTTTTCCTCTGTATTTCTCTCTACAAATTCTTGAACTTTTGGAGTGGATCCTTCCATCATCCTCCATCAACTAAGGTAACTTCACACCTCTTCATCTTGGTAAATTAAACACTCATTTCTTGTTGAATCGAACTTAGGGTTTGTTACCCAAAATTAGGGTTCTTCGATTTTGTTGATCTTCTTGCTTTGATATCTTGAACATATGGTTTATTTACCTCCTTGAAGCTATATGTGAAGTTATATCGAATTCCTATGGTTCATTGTTGCTAGGGTTTGGATTTTTGCCCTAATTTTCCCTTGTTTTGTTGATAATTGTTTGGAGGTGTTGTGATGGTTGTTTGGGGTTGATTTTCATGTATGTTAGAGCCCTAGGATGAAGGTGTTTGTATTTGAAATATTGGGTTTAAAGGATTTACGTTGAGTCTTGATCATGTGGTTTAAATGTGTGCACGTAACGTGTTTGATTAAATGTTTCAAGGAGTTTTAATGTGTATTTTGAGTCCAAAATCATTTTATGAGTTGGTATATCCATGATTGTGTATATGGATATGTTTGAAGACCTTAAAGTAAAGTATAGCATGAGTTTGGTCTAAATTATGATTTAATTTTATAACTCGACATCTAAAATGAAAAGAGAATTGAAAGGTGCTAGGTGACGTGTTGGGGCTCGAGGTGGACAACTTGTACACGGCTAAGGAGTATGTCAAAGGTTAAGAAATTGTGAAAGCGTCTCATAAGGTGGGGTAACTATAAACTGTGAACATGTGTAAGGTTATAGTTATTGTTGTGCTTTGATTGTATAAGTATGAAGGGTCTTCGGACCAAAGATAAAAGAGACCCTTCGGGGCATAACAGAGATCCTTCGGGGTCGACAAAGAGACCCTTCGGGGCAGAGATCCTTTGGGATTGAATATAGACCTGTTAATATCCTCCCTGGGGGGTATTATGTCTGCGGGCATCCCTACAGGGCTAAAGATGTTCATTAACGGGGGCATTATGATGTTTGGACCCTGCGGAGTTGAGACTAGTCTCCATAAAGTAAAGAAAAGTCCATATGTTATATTTTCACTTGTGCAATTAGCTATAACTGTTTACAGTGTTCCTCACTAAGTATGTTGTTAAATACTCACTCCATTCATTCAATGAATTTCAGGTTGAGGAGTCGAGGCCTGAGTAGGAGCGTTGTGAACACAAGAGAACCCCACAAGCTTGTGTTTATCTTTTGCATGCTCTTCTTTTGAAAACACTCATATTATTATTAATACATTGATCACTCTTTTTGCTTTATGATCAATAATTATTGGGGATGGGAATAGCCCGATCTTTTGTAGGTTATGATGTATATAACTTGATATTATGCAAAATAATTTAAAGGTGGGTCGTTCGACCTTGGAGCCTATTATGTATAAAGTATGTTGTTGAACCCTGTATTATGTATGTTAAAATTTAGGTTGGTAGACGGGCGGGTTGAGTAAGACCTATGAGCCCGATAGGTTAGATGCTTTTACTTCAATCCATGTTGCGTTACAAAATAGATATGATAGATTGCATGCTTAATTGCGAAAAAAATTTATATTGAAAATTATGATGCCTTACCTCATCATGCTATTATCATATTTTTGACCTTAGTTTCCGCTCATATTGAATATAAGCACACAAAATATGTAAGTAAATTGTAGGTTAAGTATCGTGGCCAAACGGAGTAGTTTGGGGCGTTACAAATTGGTATTTGTTGGTCCCGGGCGAGTCGGTATCAGTTTAGAGGGAGGGGTGAATAAACTGATTCAAAACCTTTTACTTTAGATGCGGAAAATAGGGCCCTTTGACTCGCTTGAAGAAATTTATCTATGCACCAAATTGATAACCAGTTGAGACAGTTTAAGTGCACCTTGTGTGATGTTGTGTGCAGTTAGAGATATGCAATGATCAATAAGTACAACACACAAGAGATTTATAGAGGTTCGAAGTCTCAAACTTCTACGTCCTCTCTTCCTTCCACAGAAGGGCAACTTCACTATATAACTTGAGTTCCTTTACAAATTACACAATGAAGGACAGTTGGCTAAACCTGGTAACTGATCGCTACCTCAGCTGGTCGACGGCTCACAATTGAAGTCCCTAACTACTCACTAGGAAGATAGGTGCTATTGTCATCTTTACAAGGCTTTAGATCTTTTTCCATCTTCAAGAGGTTAGTCTTGAACAAGGGGGTATCAACTGATGTGCTCCTTTGATTGAGCTGAGTAGTTGATCTTTGAATAACTGGAACTGAGAAGGTCGCCCTGGCTAGATCGTCGATAGCTGGCTGAGTATGTTGATTAGTGAATTCTTCTTCTCAGTTTGACTTTCGCAGTTTCTATCGAACGTTGCACTTGAGCTTGAGTGGGAGGGAGAAAGAAAAGCTCTGCTTGCGAAGGTTGGCATGAGGTTATGTTTGCGAAAAGTTGTTTAAAACTCTGATTCACCCGTCTTTTATAGAGGAGTGATTTTATGATCGTTGAGCTCCATTGTCCATTTGATCAGTGGCTCTACTGGCTCATCAATGGCATGCGGTCTTTAAATGATCGCTTGTATCATTTGGTTGAAGTAGCTGTTACTTTGCCAATCGATCTTCATTAAATATCAGGATCTTTGTAGGAGCATTTATTCCAAAATATGTTGATTTAACCAATACACTGCAGGAGTCTTCTAGCTTCAGTTCTCTTGGCAGTTTGGAATTTCAGTTGGCAGTTTTGGATTTCTCAGCTTAGTTGCAGTATTGTCCCATCTGGCAGTTCTGAGCTTATCAGATGAGTCTGGCTATCGCTCCAGTTGGCAGTTCTGGGCTTATCAGCTGAGTCTGCATGTTGCTCCAGTTGGCAGTTCTGAACTTATCAGCTGAGTCTGCCTGTTGCTCCAGTTGGCAGTACTGGACTTATCAGCTGAGATTGGCCATTGCTCCAGTTGGCAGTTCTGGGCTTGTCAGCTTAGATTGGCCATTGCTCCAGTTGGCAGTTCTGGGCTTGTCAGCTGAGATTGGCCATTGCTCCAGTTGGCAGTATGATCAGTTGCTCGGCTTTGCTGTAGACAATTTCCGCTTCTTGAAGGGCCTAGATGGACTAGTTGCACTGCTTTCTTTAGATGCAGTTTTGTGCGTTGATGGTCCAGGCCTTTCCGTCTTCTTGGCTTGGTAAAGATGAATTTGGATCTCAACTGACGAGCTCTTCATCTTTTGACTAAGCGAGTGTGAGATTCCCTTTGGTGATGACTGTAACTGATCATTTTTCTTGGTCAACTGTGCACCTTTGGAGCTTGTCGTGAGTGGTGGAGTCACATAGCCTTTGGATAGGAGATTTGGTGATGTGGCAGTGTCTTCATCGTCACTATCTCTTGCATCAATATGCCTTGTATTCCTTTAAGAAGCTATGACTGTAGTGTGGGATAGGTGGGGTTCTATCCTTGGGTCAGCAGATGAAGTTCGTTGTTAAAGCTCAGCTGATTGACTTGATAGATTATCAAAGTTCAACTGACGATAAAGTGAGTCAGTTGGGCAGTTGACTAGTTGACCTGCAATTCCAACTACTTGAAATAAGAATCTGGATCTGAAATCAGCCAGTAAGGCGGTTAGTGGAATCTTGTTGACCATCCGGTGATTCATGATGTGCTAAACTTGCACAATGGTTGGATGGAATGGATTTGACGATCCTATCCATTTGATGCTCCAAGTGTCTTCTCTTTGCCAGAAGCTCATGCCATGAAAGCCAGTTAGCAAGAAGTGAGACTGGATAGACATAGAATGTCTCCAGTTGTACCAATAGAAGTATCGGTGAAGTTGTTTAAACAACTCTTGATCACTTTGTGCAACAACAGTGAAGTGAGTGAGAAAGAGATTGGTCACTTCCTTTTGTGCACTTTTGACTGCATATTCACCACTGTAGAAAGTGCGAATATTTTCTTCAGTCAGCTGGAGTGGAGGGCATATGCCTCTGAAGTAGTCTGCTCCATAGTTTGGATGGGGTATTCCAATGAATGGAATAAGCTCATTTGGATCAGAGCAAACCTGGAAATCAACTGGTGATCCGTTCTTTAATTTTGGAGAGTGAACGGCATTGGCAGTTGAGTTGCTCGAACTTTGGTTGCTCATCTTGGCCTTTCCTTTTCTCTTCTTCTTCAGGGACTGTAGATGAGAAGTTCCTTTCTTGGGGATCCAGACGGAGATCAGAACCAGTAGTGATTCATCATTTGGGAGCTTCAGCAGGTCTTCAACCATTTTGCTCATCCTTAGAACAAGTCCTACCTTAGACTCAAACTTGCAAGACTTCTTTGAGTCTGCAGCCTTGATGACTTGATACTTAAATTGTTGAAAGACGAATAATGCCCAGTTCGCTTGTCTTCCTTTAGCAAGGTGAATCATAACCTTGTATCTCTCTTGAGTGAGTTGACTTAGACTGCCAATTGCTCCGAACATCATTTTGTTCGTTATGTCAAGTAGAACTCCATAATCAGGCTTGAGATTAGTTTTAGCGGTGGTAAAACTGAATTGCTTGTTGCAGGTTAAGGTTTTCCATTCTCTCCAGTGCATCTCTACCGATTCTTTTAGATCTTGAACGGATAAGCCTTCTTGCGGGAGTTGAAATACTTCAGCAATTGTTTTCTCATTGATGTGTAACATCCTTTCTTGAGCCACTGAAGATATCATCTTCCCATCTGCAGATAATTTTACTTGAAGCAAAAATTCACTTACCATATTTTGTCTAAAGAATTTTGGTGGTGTTTTCAGGTAGTGAAGAACTCCTGTTTTGTGAAGATTTGACAGAAGAATTGGATTCTTTGATTCATCAAGAATCAATTGAAATTTCTGTCTGTCAAGGAATTTATCTCTCAGAAGTTGTCTTTTGAAGGAGTTTGAAGATCTGGATAATTCGGCCATCTTTTAGTTTGGCTGAAGTCTTGGAGTATTTAAGATCTTTTGAGAGAGAAGGAGATTTTTAGATCTTTTTGGAGGAGGAGGCTTTTTGAGAGGCTTGAGAGAGAAAGGCTTTTATGAGTGTGTGGACGGGCTCATAGGTATGATGGTTGAAATGGTACTAGCCTCTGATTTCTTTTGGTCGTTGGCAATTAATGACCTTGACACGTGTCATTGATTTGCAACGGTCAAAAATTTCAAAAATAAATATAAAATTTGATATTTATTTGAAAATAGAGAGAAATAAACTTTTATAAATATAATCAAAAGATAATTACAACTGATTAACAAGAAGTGTACATAAGGCTTTTCTAATCATGTTTTAAGTGTGATCAGCCTCTAGTCATTCTTGTGATCAGTATTTCTTCTTTTGGCCAGCGGCTCGGTGGGCTCCTCATCATCATCCTTGGTGCTGCTAGCTGACTCAGTTTCAGCGAACTGGAGTCTCTGTTGGGTTTGCAGCTGTTTGATTTACTCGGTATTCAGTTTAACCTGTTGCTGTAGGGACTCAAACAGTTTCATAAAATGTGGACCATGGAACTGCTGGGTTGAGCCATGAACTGGACCGCTCTTGAGTCCGCTTCCTCCCCTTCTTCAGTTCCAACAAGTTCCTCGCAAGGAACTGTGTGGGAAATCTCGTCTGTCTCCATATCGATGATCTCATCATAAATTGACTCTGATGAGGTTTCTGGTACGGCAGTTTGGGCGACAGCTTGGAGTGCTCTTT
Source organism: Perilla frutescens (assembly GCA_026008535.1). NCBI lineage: Eukaryota > Viridiplantae > Streptophyta > Magnoliopsida > Lamiales > Lamiaceae > Perilla > Perilla frutescens. The sequence continues at coordinate 42,707,626 of BRKX01000012.1, forward strand.
GTATTGGATCAATGTACACAGTTATAGCAAGTCTACCTTGATATGTGGATTGTTCAGTCTCTTGAGCTATCTGATCAGCTGACTGGTCATGCTCAGCTGTCTTCAGAGTTGACTCGAGGAAATGAGCAATTTGTGTTTCAGTTAGCTCCTTGGGAAATTGAGTCTCTTCAGTTGGTTCTTGTATCTCCTCATGAACTGGGAAATCTGGCAGAGTGTGGGACTTGAGCATTTTCTCAAATTCCAGATCGCTCACTATACGCTCATCAGCAGCTGGCTCTTCAGGTGAGTCATCCAGAAGATTGATGATGACATCATCTGGGTGAGGGGTTTCTTCAAAAGTTAACTGCATGGCCACAGATGTTATGGCAGTTTCCCTTGCATTGTGAGCTGTAGAAGTTTCCACCCTTCGAAGGCTTCTCTGGACTTCTTGATCGCACAACTCTTGTCCTTCATTGAGCTGTTCCCGTCTGAATTTCAGCAGTTCATTGAGGATCCAGTGTTGTTGAACTGGAGGGGCCTTCCATTGTTGCTGCTCAGCTTAAGTTCGTAGAGGTGGCAGTCTGATGTTGGCCCAGATAAGCAAGTCATTCATTGCTTCCACCAGAGTTTGCTCAGCAGGACGTGGATGGTTCATTCGAATGGCAAGCATTCTTCTCAATGTGATGATTGGATTCTGCTCTGGAGACTCCTGTCCAGCCCAATCCATACTCCATCTTTCTTCCCTTCTCCAGAAGCTCATCCCATGCAGTGTAGTTAAGAGAAAATGGGCTTTAGAGTTGAAGCAGTGCCTCCAAAGGTACCAGTAAGCGTACCTTTGTAGAGCTTCATACAAAGTAGGAAGTCCAGTCACATCCTCGATGAAGTTCTCAGCTATAAACCTCTGGACTTGTTCATCAGCCCAGCATTTGATAATTTCAGCTCTTGATAGATCTCTGATGTTTTCTTCTGTCTCTCCCATCGGCGGGCAGGCAGTTCTGAAGAAGTCTGCTCCAGAATCCTTTGGGGGAACTCCTCTGTATGGAACTATATCATCATTCTCGACTGGCATAATATCAATTATTTTGATGTTGCGAAGAGGCAGTTGAGGAGGAGGTGGAGGCCCTGAATTTTTCTTCTTCTTTCCTTTTGATTGAACTGCTGATAGCTTCTTTTTCGGCTTCCCAGTTCTTTCCTTGAACTGAACTGGTCTTGTAGATATTACTTCTTCTGGTGAATCAATCAGTGATCCAAAGCGAACTTGACGTAGAGGTTTCGCTTTGATTAAGCTTCCCAATATCTGGCTTATTGGGATGTTATCCTCTGACTCGGAGTTTTCTGGCAGAGTTTCATCAGCAATCTCCTTGCCCTTTCTTCTTGATGACTCCTCAGTTTTCTTTGAGGAAGCAGCAGTTGGCTGACTACTTTTGAAGGATATTGGTTTTGCAGCTGGCTGCCGTTTTCCAATGATTGGTATAAAATCCATTTTGTCAACCATCAGTGTGTCGGTTTCCTCATTCATGGAGTCAAAGATGTTCTCCAATATCATGCTAATTCTGCTTGTATAACACATCTTTTGTTTGAACTCAGTTGGTAACACATTCGGTTTCCAGTTCTTCTCCTCGATGTCAACATACTTCTTTAATTGCTCGAAGAAGTATTGAGCCCAATTGATGTCGATCCCTCTGATGATCGCCGCACAAATTTTGTACTTGTGCTCCAACATTTCTGAGTGGCTTCCAGTTGTCCCAGTGATCATCCTCGCAGCAACTGAGGCCAAAATCCTGTATTCTTCTTGAAGACTAGACATGAGTGTACTGCTTTTGTACACATCCAAGCATTCTTCTCGCTTCCACTGGCGGTAGGCTTCCTCTTGATCCACTCGAACATCTTGCAGTCGAGTTCCAGTGGTTGGCAGTTTGAACAATTTTTCGAGTAGTTCTGGAGTTGCGATTAGTCCTACTCCACGAACTTCCGTCTCGATTCTATCATCATAACCTCTTGAGTTTAAATAAAACTCAACCACAGCCTCAGGATATATTTTTGAAGGATATTCTTCTGCGAAGCTCTTCAACCTACTATCTTTTAACTTTGCTATTAGTGAGTTGCAGAGGGCGGAGTTTGAGAACTTCCCTCTGTAAGCGCCTACATCAAGAAACTTATCTTTGTAGAGGTTTCTTTGAAATCCTTGAGAGGAATCACGAGTTCTTCTGAAGTTGAAGTTTTGTCAAACAGCTAGTGCGCGTCTGTCGGCCATGAAGTTTTTCTTTGTTTGATATGAATAAACAGGAAGGGGTAGGCTGGCTTTGACTGAAGTTAGGAATTGAGTGTTTTTACTTTTAAGAGTTCTTCGGAACAGTTTAGAGAATTAGAGAATGAAAGATGCTTGAATTCTTTTACTGTGCTCGAGAATGGTAAAAGTAAAAATGAGTATTCAGCCATCCCTTTTATAGAGTATGAGGGGGTTCATCCAACGGTTGCGACTCTTTGTTTTCCTAAATTCAACGGTCGGATTAGATCAATCGACCCGTCAATTGGCTTTTCATTTCTATCCATTGGGAATTAAGGAGGAGAGAGAAGAACGGTTCAACGGTAACATTTGGATGACACGTGTTTTTACCGTTTTCACTATTTGAGACTTTTGAACTTATCTCTTCTCTTCAGCAGTTTCTCCTTGGCTTGAATACTGATTACGTCATCAGTTGAGTTTGGCCGTAACTGATGGTTTTTCTGTTGATCAGTTCCAACTGAGATATATTCTCATCAGTTCCTGACTGATCTTAACTGCTCAGTTCTTCAAATCGCAGCTTCAGTTCAGCTGTTCTCCTTCAGCTGGTCCTTGAACTGATATCTCCTTTTGAGTTTACTTTAGTTCTTATGACTTTTTCGTTAGTTTGATCAATTTGCAGCTTGTATGTTATGCATAACTGACTAGATTGTCAGTTTGAGTGACTGAACCGATGATTCAGTTGAACTGCTAGGATAAACTGATCATTTCCAATTTGCTTATTTCTCAGTAGCTTCTTGCATATACTTCAAACTGGTGGATTATGTGGCGAACTGATAAGTTTTTCATCTTTTTAACTCAGTTTCTTTCTTCAGCTGGAGTGGTTCTTTGGCCTTTTTCTTCCAGTTCATCATCTTCATCCTGTGATGCTAGCTCCAGCAGTCCTAACTGTATGCATAGCTCCATAAACCTTGCTTCAGGCAACGGTTTGGTGAAGATGTCGGCTATCTGCTTCTCAGTATTGACATATTTGATGCATATGTCTTTCTTCTCGATGTGATCTCTGATGAAGTGATGTCTTATGTCAATGTGCTTAGTTCTTGAATGTAGAACTGGATTCTGAGATATCGCGATTGCACTATTCTTGTCACAGTAGATAGGCACTTCTTCAGTTTCAACTTTGTAATCCTTCAACTGTTGCTTCATCCAGAGTATTTGAGCACAGCAGCTTCCAGCAGCTACATACTCTGCTTCAGTTGTTAACGTGGCAACTGAGTGTTGCTTCTTGCTAAACCAGGATATCAGTTTGCTTCCAAGAAGCTGACATGTTCCACTGGTGCTTTTTCTGTCAATCTTGTATCCATCAAAGTCTGAGTCTGAATATCCAATTAAACTCAAACTGTCATCTCTAGGATACCATAATCCAAGATTTATGGTTCCTTTGAGATATTTGATAATTCTCTTAGCTGCTTCAAGATGACTTTTCTTTGGATTGGATTGAAACCTCGCACATAGGCCGACTGAATATGAGTTGTCTGGTCGACTGGCTGTTAGGTAAAGTAGGGACCCAATTATTCATTTGTAGTAAGTTTGGCTAACTGATTCTCCTTCTTCATCAAGAGTTAGTTGAACTGATGTGTTCATTGGAACCTTGAGAGTTTTTCCTTTACTTACTCCAAACTTCTTGACTAACTCTTGGTGTACTTCGCCTAGCTGATGTGAATTCTATCTTTCAGCTGCTTTACTTGGAGTCCTAGGAAGAATGTCATTTCTCCCATCATGCTCATCTCGAATTCGCTTTGCATCAGTTGAGCGAACCGTGTGCATAGATCTGTGCTCTTTTATCCAAAAATTATGTCATCCACATAAATTTGAACCATTAAGATCTCATTTGATCATTCTATTCGGAATAGAGTCTGATCAATGACTCCTTTTTGAAACCCGTTTTTCAGCAAAAATGTTGTTAGAGTTTCATACCACGCTCTTGGAGCTTGCTTCAGTCCGTAGAGAGCCTTTTTCAGTTTGAAGACTTGATTACCAATTTCAAAGCATGGCGGTTACTCGACATACACGTCTTCCTTGAGCATTCCTTGAAGAAAAGCACTCTTGACATCCATTTGATAGACTGTGAAGTTAAAGTGAGCTGCATAGGCTAGGAACAGTCTGATGGCTTCCAATCTTGCAACTGGCGCAAATGTCTCATCAAAGTCGATACCTTCACTTTGTGAGTAACCTTTGGCTACCAGTCTAGCCTTGTTCCTTGTGATCACTCCTTGTTCATCCACTTTGTTGTGAAACACCCATTTTGTACTAATGACCTTCTAGGTTTTTGGCCTATCAACGAGAAACCATACGTCATTTCATGTGAACTGGTTCAGTTCTTCTTGCATAGCCATGATCCAGTTTAAATCTTCTAAGGCTTCCTTGACGTTTGCTGGATCAGTTGGAGAGATAAAGTATGTGAATAATGCATGCTCAATTCATCTTCTGGTCTAAACTCGACTTCTTGGATCACCAACTATCTTGTCAGTTGGATGGCTTCGGAGCTACTTGGGAAATATGGCTTCAGTTGGGTCCTCAACTGGTTCTTCTGTGATGACATCATCAGTTGCTCGTTCATCAGTTGGCTCGGCATTCTCATTATTTCTTCTCTCTGCTTCAGTTGTGGGGTTTACGGTCTCAGCACGATTTGTGTCTTCATTGACCAAGATGTTTTCAACTTGTTTAGTGCCAGTTTCATTACCTTCTTCTAATGAAACTTCAAACCGCTCTAGAACAATGTGATCCACATAGTCCTGTGAATTTTTAGTTTCACGAGGTAGTACTTGAACTGATGTGTCTATAGATTCTTTTTTCCTATACTCATTAGCAAATTCATCAAATACCACATGACATGTTATTTCCACAACAAGAGTTCGTTTATTAAACACTCTATAAGCTTGTGCATGAGGAGAGTTATACCCAAGAAATATTCCCTCATCAGCTTTAGCACTAAAAGCTTTCAATTGAGTCTTGCCATTGTTGTGAATATAACATTTACAGCCAAATATTTTAAAATATGAGATAGAAGGCTTACGACCCTTGTACAGTTCATAAGATGTCTTGTCATGGGCTGCTACAATGGCACTTCGATTTTGAGTATGACAAGCTGTATTGACTGCTTCAGCCCAGTACCCTTCAGCTATGTTGGCATCAGCTATCATCGCTCGAGCTGCTTCCTTTAGCGTTCGGTTACACCTTTCAGCTACACCATTTTGTTGTAGAGTTCTTGCAGCTGAATGTTCATGAGTGAATCCAAGTTGGTTGAGGAAGTTGATCATGTGTTGATTCACAAATTCGGTTCCATTGTCGGAGTGAATCCTTTGAACTGATGTTTCCTTCTCTGTTTGTAGTGGTCTGATCAGCGCCATGAGCTTGTCATATGTTTCATCTTTGCTCCTCAAGAATTCTACCCATGTATATCTTGAGTAATCATCAACTACTACAAGAGTGAATCTTTTGCCTTTTGGAGTTTGAGGTCTAACTGGACCAAACAAATCCATGTGCAGCAGTTGAAGACAGTCAGTTGTTCCTGGTAGGTGATTCTTATTCTTGAAGGATGACTTTACTTGCTTCCCTTTTTTACATGGTCCGCATACACTTGTTTTCTTGTATATCTCCTTGGGAAGCCCCTCAACTAGCTCTTTCTTAGCTAGGAAGTTGATTGTTTTGAAGTTGAGGTGGTTCAGTCAATGATGCCATAGCCAGCTTGCTTCAGTTGATCCTTTTGAGAGAAAGCAAGCTTCTGAGTAGCCGGTTGACCAGTCAACAATGTACATGTTACCTCTTCTGATGCCGGTTAGCAAGATTACTCCAGTTGACTTGTCTCTTATGTTGCAAGAGTTTTTGGTGAAGTCAACTGAGTAGCCATTGTCGTACAGTTGGCTGATGCTGAGTAATTTGTGCTTTAGTCCATCCACGTGGGAGACTCCATTTACAACTATTTTTCCTTTGACAACGAACCCTTCTCCAATGGTTCGGCTTTTGGAATTGTCTCCAAATGTGACCAGTGGACCTTTGATTTCTTCATAACCATCGAGATCTTCTCTGTCTCCGGTCATGTGCTTGGAGCACCCGCTATCTAGATACCAAATGTCTTTGGTTTTCTTCATAGATAGGATGCTTTTGTCCTACAAAGAAAAGGATTAGCATTTCGGGACCCGTTTCATATCGGGTCTTTTTTGATACATTAAGCTTTTTGGAATCCAGACTTGCCAAACTTTTGGCTTCTTATCACTTAAAGAGTCAACTGACTTAGATCGTTTCATCAGTTTCGACTCTCTTTCGACTCTCCTTGAGTCGGTTGAATGGTACCTGCGCTGAAAGTTAGTAGCATAAAACACTTCAACTAGCACACAATTATTTTGAGATTTTTGGGCTCTTCGATCAGGCCAATATCTTGTGTGTTTCCAGTTCATTGTTTAGTCCATCCACGTGGGAGACTCCATTTACAACTACTTTTCCTTTGACAACGAACCCTTCTCCAATGGTTCGGCTTTTGGAATTATCTCCAAATGTGACGAGTGGACCTTTGATTTCTTCATAACCATCGAGATCTTCTCTGTCTCCGGTCATGTACTTGGAGCACCCGCTATCTAGATACCAAATGTCTTTGGTTTTCTTCATAGATAGGATGCTTTTGTCCTGCAAAGAAAAGGATTAGCATTTAGGGACCCGTTTCATATCGGGTCCTTTTTGATACATTAAGCTTTTTGGAATCCAGACTTGCCAAACTTTTAGCTTCTTATCACTTAAAGAGTCAACTGACTTAGATCGTTTCATCAGTTTCGACTCTCTTTCAACTCTCCTTGAGTCGGTTGAATGGTATCTGCGCTGAAAGTTAGTAGGATAAAACACTTCAACTAGCACACAATTATTTTGAGATTTTTGGGCTCTTCGATCAGGCCAATGTCTTGTGTGTTTCCAGTTCATTGGATTGAACCCTTTTGGATCAGCTCTTGGTTCATTTCTGGAATCCAAATATTCATCGTAATGATGATAGGGTTTAAATGTTTTTCTTTAATCTCTCCTAGAAGTGCTTTGATTGAACTGCTTAGCAGGATAGGTTTGAGATTTAAACTGGTCTTTCTTTTCATAGTGAACTGATCTGCCAGTTTGCCTTGAGGGCATTTTATACTGAGCTGGTGGCCTTTGTTGAACTGGAGGCTTTGGGCGAGTGGACTGACTTGAGTGAACTGATGGTCTTGGCTAAGAACTGGGCTTTGGCTGACAGGGTGTTTTAGATTGGTAGAACTGACCAAATTTTTTAGGCTGGGTCTGGGGATTTTTCAATATTCCATTTCCTTTGTTTGACTCAGCTGGTTGATCCTGAGATCTTGTGAACCCTTTTAGGATATCCTTGTCACTAGGTTGAGCAACTGCTTTTCCTTTTTCTAGGGCAGTGAACTTGCTATATCCTAGTCCTGAGCTGCCAGTTCCAGTTCTTTGATGACTGAGTATTTCATCTAGAGTCTGAGATCCCTTTTTGAACTTTAGGTTTACCTTTTCTTTTTCAAGGATCTCTTGCTTGAGTTTTTTATTTTCTTTCTCTAGATCAGCAATTCTCAGTTTCAATTCTTCAAATTCTATAAGCTGGGATTCAAGATACTCTAGTCTTTCATGATCAATGCTCAGTTTCCTGATCTTGTTTCTCAGTTCATTATTTTCATCTTTCAGTTCAACATGCAAATAGGAGATTGAAGCTAATTGGTCTTCTAGCATCATAAGTTTCACATCAAGCTCATTACTAGAGACAGTTGCTTCATTGATATGGTAAAAAGAAGTTTGAGAGTCAGCTGTACTAACCTCTTCATCATGGTCAGCCATGAGACAGAATAATGCTTCATCGTCATCTGAGATGTAGCCGTCAAAATTGATTCCAGAAAGATAGTCTGAATCATCCAGCACAACATTCTCGAGATTTGTGACCATTGCTTTTCTTTTGAAAAAGCTTCTTTTTACCTTGGCTTTCTTTTCTTGGGGGGTTTTGGACATTCGAACCTATAATGTCCTTGTTTATGACAATGAAAACATTCTCCAAGATTGCGATTGCCACTCCTGAATGGTTCAGCTGGCTGTTCATCTAATTCGTAAGCTTTTTCAACTTTTGGGATTTCATCAGTCTGAGGTGAAACTGATTGTTTATCCCGAGCTCTCTTCAACTTTTCGAGCAACTTGGTAACTGATTGAATCTGATCATTAATGTCCTCAGTTAGATTTTTCTTCTTTTCAGTTGCCTCCCTTTTCCGTTTAGTTGAAGATCCGCCTTGGTTTTCTTTGGCTGGTGAGCTTCTAGGTCAGAAGTTGTTTCTTCCTTGAGCATCTCTAAACCTGGGCCTTCCACCATAGAAAGCTGCGTCTTGAGCTGATGATGTCGACGCTTCTCTTTTTCGGTTTAGACTGTACTCATGAGCTTTAAGAGAACCAAATAGTTCTCTTGGAGTGATGTTGTTTAGGTTTCTTGACTCCTTTTGTAGTTATCACTTTCATATCCCATTCGTCAGTGAGATTATCCAATATTTTGGAATTCATCTCTGAATTGGGATAACTTCTTTGAAGATTGTTCATCTCACTGATGATGCCAAGAAATCTAGTTTCAAGGCTTGAGATGGACTCTTCTGCCTGCATTTGAAGGATTCATATCTGTCAATCGCCAGTTGGAGCTTGTTTCCTTTTATAGCTTCGGACTCTCTACAAAGATCTGCTAGTAGGTCCCATATTTCTTTGGCAGTTGTGCAATTCTTGGTATCCTTCATAAGATCTTCATCTAGAGTTTGGAATAATGCAGCTTGGGCAACGAACTCTAGATTCTTGAACTTCTTCTCTTCACTAGTGAGAAGATTAGTTGGCTTCGGGATCCTTGCTGGTTCATTGATATCAACTATGTGAGCATCATTGTCTATCATGATGATGGTTGAACCTTCTTCAATGACTTCCCACATATTCTCATGAATTGAGCAGAGATGAGCTTTCATTCTCCTACTCCAATTATCATAGTTCTCAACTGAAAACAAAGGTAGCTTATGGTTTCCCATAGCTGGAATGTTAGCACAGATAATTAGATCTGATTCAGTTGATCTGCAGAAATGGCTGATCCTTAAAATCAACCGCTCTGATACCACTTATTGGTCCCGGGCGAGTCGGTATCAGTTTAGAGAGGGGGTGAATAAACTAATTCAAAAACTTTTACTTTAGATGCGGAAAATAGGGCCCTTTGACTCGCTTGAAGAAATTTATCTATGCACCAAATTGATAACCAGTTGAGACAGTTTAAGTGCAGCTTCTGTGATGTTGTGTGTAGTTAGAGATATGCAATGATCAATAAGTACAACATACAAGAGATTTATAGAGGTTCGAAGTCTCAAACTTCTACGTCCTTTCTTCCTTCCGTAGAAGGGCAACTTCACTATATAACTTGAGTTCCTTTAGAAATTACACAATGAAGGATAGTTGGCTGAACCTGGTAACTGCTCGCTACCTCAGATGGTCAACGGCTCACACTTGAAGTCCCTAACTGCTCACTAGAAAGGTAGGTTCTATTATCATCTTTACAAGGTTTTAGATCTCTTTCGATCTTCAAGAGGTTAGTCTTGAACAAGGGGGTATCAACTGATGTGCTCCTTTGATTGAGCTGAGTAGTTGATCTTTGAATAGCTGGAACTGAGAAGGTCACCCTGGCTGGATCGTCGACAGCTGGCTGAGTATGTTGATTAGTGAATTCTTCTTCTTAGTTTGACTTTCGCAGTTTCTATCGAACGTTACACTTGAGCTTGAGTGGGAGGGAGAAAGAAAAGCTCTGATTGCGAAGGTTGGCAAGAGGTTATGTTTGCGAAAAGTTGTTTAAAACTCTGATTCACCCATCTTTTATAAAGGAGTGATTTTATGACCGTTGAACTCCATTGTCCATTTGATCAGTGGCTCTATTGGCTCATTAATGGCATGTGGTCTTTAAATGATCGCTTGGATCATTTGGTTGAAGTAGCCGTTACTCTGTCAATCGATCTTTATTAAATTTCAGGATCTTTGTAGAAGCATTTATTTCAAAATATACTAATTTAACCAATACACTCCAGGAGTCTTCTAGCTTCAGTTCTCTTGGCAGTTTAGAATTTCAGTTGGTAGTTTTGGATTTCTCCGCTTAGTTGCAGTATTATCCCATCTGGCAGTTCTGCGCTTGTCAGCTGAGTCTGGCTATCGCTCCAGTTGGCAGTTCTTGGCTTATCAGCTGAGTCTGCCTATTGCTCCAGTTGGCAGTTCTGAACTTATCAGCTGAGTCTGCCTGTTACTCCAGTTGGTAGTTCTGGACTTATCAGCTGAGATTTGCCATTGCTCCAGTTGGCAGTTCTGGGCTTGTAAGCTGAGATTAGCCATTGCTCCAGTTGGCAGTTCTGGGCTTGTCACCTGAGATTGGCCATTGCTCCAGTTGGCAGTTCTGGGCTTGTCAACTGAGATTGGCCATTGCTCCAGTTGGTAGTTCTGGGCTTGTCAGCTGAGATTGGCCATTGCTCCAGTTGGCAGTTCTGGGCTTGTCAGCTGAGATTGGTCGTTGCTCCAGTTGGCTACTGTCAGTCTTTGGCATAAACTGATATTCTATCAGCTTCTTCAATCTTTGGTCAACTCCTTTCTCCCTCAGTTCAGCTGGCTCGATTGTCAGCTTGCTTTGATCGGTATGATTCCTCAGCCAAGTTGAACTTTAGACTGGATGATGTGTCTTTCAACTTGTGGGCCATTCTTCAAATTGGTTAACTTTGACTCTTCTAGAGTTCTTCTTCGAAGATGCCCTGGGCTGATCAGCTTCGATCTACAGCTTGAATTTTGGTCAGTTTTATATAAATAATTTTGACATCTCATCAAAACCTGATCTAGTAGTTCCTTGATAGTTTTTCCTAATAGTATCAGAGATAGGTTTACACTCATGTAGACTTGTTCTGTATGTGTTTGATTTATGTGTGAGAAATGTGGGTGGTTGTTCACGACGGCTACTCGGCTTGACTCTGATCCTAAGGTATGTACTTTTAAAGATTTTCAAGTGTGAGTAATATGGAATGGGGGTGTGTATTATAGAGTGTGTCGGGAAAGAAGTTAAAGAACCCCCCCTAAACTGATACCGACTTGCCCGGGACCAACAGGAATAAAAAAAATTTCAACAAAATTCAAACCATAGACCTCTCACATATTAATCTAAACACTAACCATTAAACCATATATTATTTTTGAAAATTAAATGGTGTTATTAATTATATAAGGTTTAAAATCATCTAAGATAAAAATAATTAAAATGAAATAAAACTATATTAAGAGGGCTCGAACCCGTACCCTTTTAATTAAAAAATTTGAAACTATCCATTAAGCTAGATACAATTTTCGAAATATATAACCTAATTTTAATTAATTAAATTTGAAACAGATGACATTAATTACAATAAAAGAGATTTAAAAATGCATGCAAGAAGGTTTGAACATTACACCATTTTGACATTAATTTAATCATCAACCATTGGGCTACACAACATTATGAAAATATTAACCTATACTCTTTATTAAATACTTTCGTAGATCTAAGAAAAAAATTAAAAAAATATAAAAAAATAAACACATACAAAAACACACGCCCAGAACACACACACACACACACACAACTCACATCACACACACATTCACATATATCATATTCCATTTTTTTTTCTTTTCTTTTCTTGTTCATTTCATCAATCAACCATATAACATCTAAAGTGTTCAAGAACACCATAAATAAAATTAAAAATGTATTTTATATAATCCATCCAAAACAGCCCCTAAATGACAATACATAAACTGAAATCGAAAATAAAGTTGAAAAATAAAGAAAGAAATAAAGTATTGATAGGTTGGGAATTAACCCATTCTTAGATCCGAAAATCGGAAGCTAACTTCAAAATATCTTAAAAATAATCAAAGAATAAGAAAGAGGAGGGGAAGTGGATTCCAAAAACGTGTATGTAAAAATAAAGTCGACTAAATTTTTCCAACCGGCGGCTCCGACGGTGATGACGGTGATGCCGGCAGCGGGGAGAAGGGGAGGCAAGAGGAGACGAGAGGGAGAGAGAAGAGAGGGGAGGCTAACCTAAAAGTGGATCCTCAAGAATGACCTAGCTAAAGAGTGAAATGGGTATTTATATCCCTCCATATCTTAACCTACAATTTAATTAAATCATAACTTGGTCAAATGAAGTCCCACTTAGGTGAAATCAAGTTTTATGGATTCGTATTGATAAGCACTATCATCTACCATATTCGATCGTCTCGTTTCGATAACTATAGGTATCGAAAATAATTAATAACGTAAATTGGCTAAAAAGCCCATAAATTGGGCATTAACATTAAAATGCCTAAATTTATTCATTTGGCCCATGAAATATTAATTAAAATAAAGTTATGCCTATTATTAAATTTTGGGGTGTGACAAATCTACCCCACTTAAAAGAATTTCATCGCGAAATTCAAGTGCATGGTAAGGTTAGGTTTGGATATTGCCTCCTAATTTCTTCTTCGATCTCCCATGTGGCTTCATCTATTCCGTGTCTGCTCCACTGCACTTTCACTAGCACTATCTCCTTATTTCATAAATTTTGAACATTGCGGTCGAGAATCGTTATTGGAGCCTCTTGGTAGGTAAGGTCAAGATCTACCTCCACATTTTCATCGTGTACATTGTGACTTATGTGAAAAACATATTTCCGTAGCATCGACACATTGAATACATCATGTACTCCTCCTAGTTAGCAAACCTATAAGCAACTTCTACTACTCGATCGAGAATTTCATAAGGGCCAATGAAATGTGGTCTCAACTTCCCCCTTTTTACAAAATGAATTATTCCTTTAATCAGGGATATCTTAAGGATGACTTTATCTCCCACTTTAAAGTGAAAATCTCTTCTACGCTTGTTCGCATAGGACTTATGTCTATCTTGAGCTTCTTTAATTCTGGTTCCTATATCGTTGGTGGCTTTCTCTGTGTCTTACACCAATTCGGAGCCCAAAATTTTCTTCTCTCCAACCTCATCCTAATAGAGTAGTGATCTGAACCTTCGACCATACAAAGCCTCATAAAGCGCCATTCCAATGGTTGTCTGATAGCTATTATTGTATGTAAACTCCACTAAAGGCAAGTAGTCTTTCCAACTTCCACCTTGATCCAGAACTACAGTCCTCAACTTATCTTCAAGAGTTTGTATGGTTCTTTCTGATTGGCCATCAGTTTGGGGATGAAAAGCAGTGCTAAAATTCAGTCTGGTTCCCATAGCATCTTGCAAACTTCTACAAAATTTGGAGGTGAAACGTGTATCTCGATCTGAAGTAATAGACACATGAAGTCCATGCAAATGGACAATCTCTTTGATATAGATTTTATCTAGATCATCTAATCCCAACCTATGTCTTATGGGTAAGAAGTGTGCTGATTTGGTCAATCTATCAACAATAACCCAGATTGTCTAGTTATTGCGTATTGTTTTCGGTAACCCAATGACAAAGTCCATTGTAATGTGTTTCCATTTCCATTCAGGGATTTCAAGTGAATTTAAAAGCCCAGCGGGTCATTGATGTTCTATTTTTACTTACTGAGAAACCAAACAGTGTCCTACAAAGGTCGCAATATCCCTCTTCATGCCTTTTCACCAAAAAGTTTCTCTTAAATCTCGATACATTTTCATTCCTCTTGGATAAGCAGTGTACGGAGTGTTGTGCGCTTCTGCTAGTATCTCACATTTTAAGTCATCATATTGTTGTACACATAGTCGACTCCTAAATGTAAGTGCTTGATCATCGGTTACAATAAATCATTGGTTATCTTCGGTGTGACTCTTTCCTATCATCTTCTCAAGAAAGTCATCTTGACATTGAGCCTCAACTATACGAGCTCGTAGGTTTGGTTTCACTAATAGAGTTGCAATTCGGGCCTCCGTGTTCTCCGGTGGTAGGATCACCTCCAAATTCAATTTAGAGAAATCTCTAATCATTTGCACTTATTGGGTTAAGAGACAATTTAATGTTGCTCTATTCTTCCTACTCAAAGCATCTGCTATGATATTTACGTTCCCAAGATGGTACAAGATGGCACAATCATAGTCTTTCATGAGTTCTAACCGTCCCCTTTGCCTCATGTTGAGTTCCTTTTGCTCAAAAAAGTACTTTAGGCTCTTATGATCCGTATAGATCTCACACTTGACTCCATAAAGATAATGCCTCCAGATTTTCAAGGCACGAACAATGGCTGTAAGCTCTAGATCATGCGTAGGGTAGTTCACTTCGTGTGGTTTCAACTGCCTAGATGCGTAGGCTATAACCTTCTTGTTTTGCATCAACACACATCCTATCCCTTGTAGAGATGCATCTGTACAAATGACAAAACCTTCTGCACCATTAGGAACAGTTAACACAGGAGCAGTTACCAATTTCTTCTAAAGTTCTTGAAAACTTCCTTCATAGTCTTCTATCCAAATGGATTTCACTCACTTCCTTAGTAGTTGGGTCATAGGTTTTGCAATCTTGGAGAATCCTTCAATGAACCGTCTATAGTAACCAACTAAACCTAGGAAACTGCGAATTTCACCAACATTAGTAGGGGACCGTTAGTTTTGTATACTGGAAAGACATGTCTTTGTATACTTTTCTAATGATGTGATGATATGAAATGAAAGTTATTGCAATCAATGTTTGCATTTAGATTATGTTATATAATTGTTCTATGCAATGTTCCATATACTTATATTGTAGATGATATGGTATGGGGAGTCACACAGTAAGATCATATCATTAAAACCTTGTATTGTATTAAAGAGCTCACGGCTTAGATGGTCCTGAACTTACCATCGGTACACCGTAGAATAATCTGACAACTTAGGTTATCTTGACTAACTGATTATTCTAGTACATTTATTAGTGTATTGAGGAGGATCGCGATAGGATGCCATTCTCTGTCTCTGACCCAGTTAGTGAGAAAATAAAGATCCACAGAGTTCGAGTTCTGAACTCATGTGATATTGGCGAGCATATGTGTGCGTTGTTTGTTACTTTGATTTATCAATAGGTGAGATCTTTTTGTAGATCAATAAACTCGATATCTTAGGTAATAACAATGTGTGCATGATATGTCGAGCAGTATCCATGAGCACCGTGTGCTAGTACGCCGGGTTGATGATGTTCTTTTGAGAAAATACAAGTTCATGTTGAAACTCTGTAGGTGGAATTTATTTCGTACATGAGTACAGCTTATGTGGTACTACTCAAGGTTTTAGATGTTAATTAATTATAGCTGTCAGAGACTGACATAATTAATTAATGAACATTATATCTTAAATACGAAGAATGACTGGACTAAAGGAGAAAGCATATTAGCAAACATGTATTAAATTGGTAGGTCAGTTTTACTTCTTTAGTGGAATAAAAGTAAAACTTAATTTATTTAATTATATCCTAAGTTTATTAGATATTGGATATTAAATAAATTAGTGGGCCAATTTAATATTCTTCTAGATCCCTGGTGTAGCCCAATTGACTGTTAGTGTACTAGATATAGAACTTGAGATAGAGGCCCAAACCTAGTAGGTTTGGGAAGTGAATTTTCATCCACCTCCCTATATAATAAGGGGAAGGGGACGAAATTTTTCATGCATAATAATCAGCCCCTCTTGGTCTTTCAAGATATCCACAGATTTCACAAACCTATCTAGTAGATTTCAGCCCACTCTGAATCTAGATACAGTCTGAGAATACAACAGAAGATCTTGGAGTAGAATACTGTGGTGGCCGATTTTTGTGGAGATAAGAGGTGCCCGTTTCAATTCATTCAACAGCAAGATTAGTCCTGTAATCTTGTCCTCAGATCGTCTGACAATTGTAAGTAATTCGAATCTATGTATTCCACTTTGTTAGATTCGTTTTGCCTAGTTTGTGCTTGATGTGATAAATATGCATGTGACATAAAAATATGATTTGCATGAGCGTGGGTTAATGAATATCCGATAGATCCTGCGGTGGTTTAATTCGAAAAAACCTCAACAGGGACTTCCAATCACTCACCACCTCTACCTTGGAGGGGTCTACTTTTATGCCTTGAGCCAAAACTATGTGGCCTAGAAAGATAACTTTATCCAACTAGAATTTGCATTTGCTGAATTTAGCATACAACTTCTCCATCCTCAATATCTCCATTACTACTTTTAGATGTTCTTTATGTTGTTTTTCATCTTTAGAGTAGATGAGTACATCATCAATGAATACTAGCACAAACTTATCTAAGTTTTGATGGAAAAATCAATTCATTAAATCCATGAATACTGCTGGCGTATTGCTCAGCCCAAATAGCATTACTACAAACTCATAATGACTATACCGCGTCTGAAAAGTTGTCTTTGGTATGCCATGTTTCTTCACCTTCAATTGATGATAATCTGATCTCAAATCAATTTTGGAGAAAACTTTAGCACCCTTGAGTTGATCGAATAGATCATCAATTCGAGGTAAAGAGTACTTGTTCTCGATTGTCAATTTGTTTAACTCCCTATAGTCTATGCACATGCGCAGTGATCCATCATTCTTCTTGACAAATAACACAGGAGCTCTCCAAGATGAAACACTAGGTCTTATAAATCCTTTATCCAACAAATCTTGTACTTGAACTTTTAGCTCTTGGAGTTCCTTTGGCGCCATTCGATATGGTACTTTTGATACTGCGGCGGGTCGAGGGATAAGGTCGATAGTGAACTCTATTTGTTGATCAGGTGCTATTCTAGGTAGCTCCTCAGGAAAAACATCTCAGTAATTATGAACAACATGCATATTATCAATGGTTACTCATTTGGTCTCGTCCCCTATCAGGCTTACCAAGAAAGTCTAACATCCTTTCTTCTTGATCATCTTCATTACCTTCATAGCTGATATCATAGGTATCGCCGCCCCTACTTTTGATCCATAAAAAGTGAACGGTATCTCTTTCTCGCGACATCGTACTGTTGTGCGTTTTGCTTTAAGCCAATCCATTCCAAGAATTCAAAATCATTCATTTCTAGCACATGTAGGTCCGCCCTAAGATAGTTATCGCCGAAGTTTAACTCTAATCCAGCACAGATTATATAAGCTACAAACATCCTCCCTGATAGTATACTTACTTCTAGGGGTTCACTCGAGTTTTCTCTTAAAATTCCCAACTTCCTATAGGTTCTCATAGATATGAATGAGTGTGTTGCTCTAGTGTCAAATAGTGCAAGTATTGGGGTATTATGAATATCAATCATACCTGCCATGTTCCCAGGTGCTTGAGTTGCTTGTTGTTGGTTCAAGGTAAAGGCACGTGCATTCCTAGGTGGTTGTTGTCCCTGGTTATTTCCTTGATTGTTCCTTACATTATTTCCTTGGTCGTTCCTCTGATTGTTCCCATAGTTATTCCCCTGATTGTTCCTCAGGTTATTTCTCTGGTTATTCCTCGGGTTATTTCTGTGGTAGTTTCCTTGGTTGACCCTCTGATTATTTCCTTGGTGGTTTCCTTAATTGACTCTCAAATTATTCCCTTGGTTGTTTCCTTGATTTTCCTTATTTCTAGGGCAGTTAGGAGCATTGTGGCCAGATTTCTTGCACCAAAAGCAAGCATTCATTCTCAAAAGACAAGTGCCATTGTGTCTCTTATTGCATATTTGGCATAGTGGCTTCTCCACCTATCTTCCAGAATTAAAAGTTAGCCCAGTTCTTACTTGTTTGTCATGTCCGGGTTCATTCTGGTTCCGGTTATCCCATTTTCTTTTACCCTTTTGATCATGGTTCCGCTTTTATTCTATCATGAGTAGTGATTCAATATCTTGAGCTCTGCTAAGTGTTTCAGCATAAGTGGTTGTACCCCGTCTAGTATTAGGGATCGCAATCTCGGTTCTTAGGCCTCTTCGAAAACAGAGTGCTTTCTTCACATCAGTATCCACTAGGTGAGGAGCATAGCGAGATAGTTGATTGAACTTCTTATCATAGTCATCCACTGTTAAAGTTCTTTGCTTCAGATAAGAGAACTCATTTTCCTTGTGCTCTCGATAACTATCCGGTATGTATTTCTCCATCACAGCTTGTTTGAATTCATCCCAAGTGAGTGCAGAAAGATCTTCAGGTGTCATAGTCCTTGTATGTGATTCTCACCAATAGTCAACATCTCTTAAGAGTTGATAGACTATACATGCCACACAATGTGCATCACCACAAGCTATGTGTGTGAAAACTCGATCGAATTTGCATAGCCAAAGTTCCACCTCTAATGGCTCCCATTGGCCATCGAATGTTGGTGATTGATGACGTCTAAATAGCTCGACAATTTCAGTAGTATCATCAGCCGGGGCATTTTGGTTTTGCGGTTGATATCTCCTAGACGGAATCCTATATTCATGTATTAATCATGAGACATTAATTGCTAACACGATTTAGTAACATAAGCAGCGCAAAAATATAGTATCATAAGATTTTAGACAATAAATTCGTCAATTCATATCATAGAAGTGTCATAGCTCGGAGCTATAATAATGGTGCCTCAAGAGATGACTATTTCATACATACGTATGAACCTTAAGTCAACAAAATAACATAGGAACTACATATTAGGCCAATACTAACCTACCTCATAAGGTGGTATACAAAAAGAGGATTAAATCCACAAAAAGGCCTTAATATTTCTATGTAAAAAGAGAACATAATCCATATACATAGGCAAAAGGTGCTAATCATCTAATGCTCAATAGTGCCCGAGCTATCCATGTGCTCCTCGTAGTCCTTCTCAAGATCTTCATCGTCATCATCCTCTCTCAGTCATCCATTGTTATGCGCCTCTGGATATGGAATAGGAATATGTGTTGGGGTCGGTGTAGGCGCTGGGTTAGGCATAGGGACCAGGACTGGTGCGGGTATTGGGACTGGTACAGGCATCGGGACTGGTACAGATGCTGAGACTGGGGCTGGCTGAATAACCATCCAATCTGCAGGAACAGAGGTAGGCATCGGAGGTAGAGCATAGAGAGGGTGTACGAATCTAAGCCCAATGACCAAAGCTAGTGCTGGTAGGTATGCTGGGGGTTCACTCCATGTCGCCCATCTCTGATGAATATGCAATGAGAAGCCCGGATAGTCTGTGATGTAATGCAGGGTCGCAGGGTTGATCTCTGTGTAGTCTCCCAACACTCAAGCAACATAAGAAGCCCAGTCCGGTAGTAGAGTGCGTACTAGTCAATTGGAAATCTCCCAACCTGAGACTCCCGCAAGCGTGTCTCGCACCTATATCCATATCTCGGTCATAATCGTGGTATGTCGGCCTACACTGTGTGCTGGATCACGTACATAGGCACGATACTCTCGCTGATGCTGAACTCGTGTAGGGATAAATCCTACCCTCTTCCTAGGTCCCTGAATAAAGTTTGGCATCTATAGGAGAAGCACTTAAGTGAGTCTAGGATCAAATCCTACCCTCTTCCTAGGTCCCCCACACTTAAAACATGCATTGTCCTCAATGAATGAAAACTAATGCAAGCAAAAGGGATAAGGGAGTAGAGAACGTCACAAAAGGAGTACAAATGGTGAATGAAGTCCATAAGTGTTAAAAGAGGTGGGCCCCGCGGGGGAGGTATGTGTCCCTTAGAGGGAGAAAGTGAGGGAGAGCAAGGGAGAGAGCGCCCCGCAGGGGCGTGTGGGAAGAGCCCCGCGGGGGTGTACAGCGCTGCGGGGGGGCGTGAGGCGCGCGACGGGGCTAGTGGGAAGGAGCCCCGCGGGTGCGGTATGCGCAGCGGGGGCCGAGCTGGCGCGGCGGGGGTGCGGGTGTCTCGGCCTTTTCGCGCCCCGCCCACGCTGTGTCTTTTTTTTCTTTTCTCAATATTGCACTTTCTTGCTCTGTTTTTCTTCTCTTCTCCATCCCTGCAAAATTATTTGCCCAATTAAAAATTTTCCACTCCACCAAATACCATGAACCAATTAAAATTAAGGCAAGGGAAAAAAAATAAAAAAAAATAACAATCATAGGTTGCCTCCCATGCAGCGCTCATTTTAATGTCTCGAGCTAGACGAAGTTTGTGGAAGATTCAATCAGAATTGATAAGTTTCAATTCCTCCACATCGGCTTCGTGTGAAAAACCTTCATAGTATGGCTTGACTCGATGGTCGTTTACTTAGAAGGTAACATTAGTTACCGGATTCTTCAATGTGACCACTCCGTAGGGGAACACTTTTTCAATGAGAAATGGTCCGCTCCAACACGATTTGAGTTTTCCGGGAAAAAAAGCCGCAATCTAGTGTTGAAAAGAAGAACCTTCATGCCCGGCATGAGCTCCTTTTTGACAATTCGCCTATCATGTAGCCGCTGCACTTTATCTTTGTAAATCTTGGCATTGTCATAGGCTTCGTTTCTCAATTCGTCGAGCTCGGACAATTGCAAGGCTCGTTCCTTTCCCGCACTTTCAAGATCACAATTCACAGCCTTAATCGCCCAATAGGCTCGGTGCTCTATCTCAACGGGGAGATGGCATGCTTTGCCATAGACAAGGCGGTACGGGCTCATTCCTAGAATGGTTTTGTAGGCCGTCCGGTACGCCCAAAGAGCATCCGGTAGCTTTTGTGACCAATCCTTCCTCGTCACATTCACGGTCTTCTTCAGAATGTTTTGAATTTGTTTGTTGCTAGTCTCAACTTAACCGGAAGTTTGAGGATGATATGGAGTCACCACCTTGTGAGTCACTCCATTTTTCTTCATTAATCGTGCAAAAAGCTTGTTGGTGAAAAGAGTTCCTCCGTCACTTATGATCGCCCTAGGGAATCCAAACCCACTCAAAATATGTTCCTGCACAAACTTGATAACCACATTAGCATCAGAAGACCTAGTGGGGATTACTTCAACCCACTTTGACACATAATCGACCGCTAATAGGATATACTCAAAACCAAATGAGCTAGGAAATGGTCCCATAAAATCAATACCCCAAACATCAAAAATTTCAACAAGATTGATATTTAAAGGCATTTCATTTCTTCTCCCAATATTACCGAGTCTTTAACATTTATCACATGAAATGGAGTAAGCATGAGCATCTTTAAAAATTGCAGGCCAATACAAACCGGATTGTAGAATCTTTCTAGCCGTCTTTTACCCTCCAAAATGACCACCACAATGAGATGAGTGGCAAAAGGCTAGAACATCGGTTTGCTCCTCTTCCGAGACATATCTTCGAATTATCTCGTCTTTTCCCAAATGGAAAATGTATGGATCGTCCCAGAAGTAATACCTACACATTGCCAAAAATCTTTTCTTTTCTTGAAAAGAAAGGTTAGGTCTCAATTTATCACAAGCAAGATAATTGACAATATCTGCATACCAAGGAGAGGAATTAACCTCAAGAGCATGCTCATAGGGAAATGTATCACAATCGACTCCTTTTTCATGCAACAAATTAAAATTCTCATTAACGGGGAGACGAGATAAATGATCCGCTACCAAGTTTTCACACCCCTTTCTATCTTTAATCTCAACATCAAATTCTTGCACAAGCAAAATCCACCTGATGAGTCTAGGTTTAGCTTGTGGTTTGGTCAACAAATGCCTTAAAGCCGCATGATCACTATGCACGATTACTTTAGAACCTAAGATATAGGATCTAAATTTATCCAAAGAAAACACAACGGCAAGAAATTCTTTTTCGGTTGTGGTGTAATTTACTTGAGCACTATTCAAGGTAAGGCTAGCATAGTAAATTACACGAAGAATTTTATCAATTCGTTGACCCAAAACGGTGCCAACGGTGGAATTTGATGCATCACACATTATCTCAAATGGTAAAGACCAATCAGGGGGAACAACAACGGGTGCGGTGATCAATTTCTCCTTAAGAGTATTAAATGCATGCAAGCATTTTTCATCAAACTCAAAAGGAACATCTTGAGAAAGTAAATGGCATAGAGGTTGGCTAATTTTTGAGAAGTCTTTAATAAACCTACGGTAAAAACCGGCATGGCCTAGAAAACTTCTAATTCCATTCACATTAACGGGTGGAGGCAATTTTTCAATCACATCTACCTTAGCCTTGTCTACACTCATTCCTTCTTTAGACACAACATGACCAAGAACTATGCCACTAGTAACCATGAAATGACTCTTTTCCCAACTAACAGTTATGCTACTTTCTATGCACCATTTCAAGACAAGTTCCAATTTCTCTAAACAATCGGAAAATGAGGATCCAAAGACCGAAAAGTCATCCATGAATACCTCAATGAAGTCTCTAATCATTTCGGAGAAGATGGAGAACATACACCTTTGGAAAGTGCCCGGTGCATTGCATAGTCCAAATGGCATCTTTCGACACGCAAACGTACCAAACGGGCATGTGAATACGGTCTTGGCTTGGTCCTCCGGCGCTATGGCCACCTGAAAATAACCCGATAAACCGTCAAGAAAGTGATAAAAACTATGACCGGCTAGTTTATCAAGTATTTGATCAATGAAGGGAAAGGGAAAATGGTCTTTTCTTGTGGCGGCATTGAGCTTTCGGTAGTCAATGCACATTCTCCACCCGGTGGTTGTTCGAGTAGCCACATGTTCTCCCTTGTCATTCTCAACGACCGTTATCCCTCCTTTCTTCGGCACCACATAGATCGAGCTCACCCATTCACTATCGGCTATAGGATAAATGATCCCTTCCGCTAGGAGCTTAAGAATCTCCTTCTTAAGGACTTCCATTAGTACAGGGTTGAGCCTCCTTTGCCCCTCACGAACCGGCTTAGCCCCTTCCTCAAGAATGATACGATGCATACACGTAGAGGGGCTAATGCCTTTGATGTCGGAAAGACTCCATCCAATGGCTTGCTTGTTCCTCTTTAGCACGGCTACTAAGAGGTCATATTCATCTTTTTCTAACCCGGAAAAGATGATCACGGGCTTCTTCTCTTCATCGTCAAGGTAGACGTATTTGAGATGAGATGGGAGCTCCTTGAGCTCAAGCTCAGGAGTAGGCTTCACTTCCTCTTCGGTTGAGGCCATGACTTGCATTAGACTCATGCCTTCTCCTAGCAAGATCTCCATCTCTTCGACATCCAACTCGTCTCCCCCACACTTGAGGTAGGCTTCATCCATAGCAAGCTCCTCGGACGAGGTTTCACTTCTCCACGGAGCACCTATTTCCTGTAAGAAAACCTCATCGGCCAAGACATCAATAGCATCTATGTAAGAACAATTTTTCTCAAATGAGGAGACGGGGATAGCCTTGTTTTCATGAACAGAAAAAGACACAGTTTCTCCTAACACCGACATCTTTAATGTTCCATTTTTAACATAAATCAAGGTGTTTGTTGTAGCCATAAAAGGTCTACCTAGGAGAAGTGTATGTTCTTTACCTGTTTCTTTCACATCACCCACATCCAAAACAACAAAATCAACCGGTATTATCAATCCACCAACCTTAACTAGAATGTCCTCTATTATTCCCCTAGGATATCTCACGGACCTATCCGCTAATTGAAGACACATTCTAGTAGGTTTCAATTCTCCTAACTCTAATTGTTTATAAATAGAGTAAGACATCAAATTAATTCCGGCTCCTAAGTCTAGCATACCACATGCTTCTTTACCATTTTCCAAAGCAATTTTAATAAGTGAAACTACCTGGATCACGGAGCTTTGGTGGTAGTTGATGTTGTAGGATTGCACTAGCCACTTCGGATACCTCTATCTTCTCATCCTCTCCAAACTTCCTTTTCTTTGAAGCAAGTTCCTTGAAGAACTTGACATAGGCTGGCACGTTTCGGATGACATCAAGGAGTGGAAGATTGACATTCACCTTGGATAGGAGTTTGTAGAGCTCTTAGAATTGGGTGTCTTGCTTCTCATTCCTTAACCGGCTTGGAAATGGAATTGGAGGATTGTAAGGATTGGTAGTCTTGTGGAGTGTGGGCTTCTTCGCTTCTCCACTTTCTTTCTTGGACTCCTTTTGTTGTTGTGAAGGAGTCTCATCTTCTTTTTCAACCTCCTTGGTTGGGCTTGACTCGCCAACCTTGTTATCTATTACCTTGCCTCCTCTGAGCACGGTAATGGCTTGAGCTTGCTCCGGTTGGCTTGGAAACTTGCCCGACTTTGCTTGCTTGGCCAACTCTCCAACGTTCCCGGCTATTTGGCCCACTTGAGTCTCAATTCTCTTCACGGAAGTCTCAACGGATTCAAATCTTTGTTGAGTGGCTTGGATGAAGGATTGCAATGTGTCTTGCAATGTTGGCCTTGGCGGTTGGTTCGGTTGGGCCGGGTATTGTTGCGGCCTTTGATAAGGTGGAGCTTGGCCTCCTCCGGCTTGTTGAGGTGGAGGCGGTTGTTGTGGTGGTAGAGGAGGTTGTTGAGGTTGTTTCCAAGAGAAATTAGGATGATTTCTCCATCCCGGATTGTATGTTTGAGAGTAGAGGTTATATTGTTGGCGCGGTTGGAAACCTTGGAGAGCATTCACTTGCTCTTGAAGAGCATGGAAATGAGCCTCTTCACTTGTCTCCGGCTCAATCAATCTTTGGCACAAATTGGCTCCATGGCCATACTCTCCACAAATCCCACAAGTCTCAACGGTCATCACTTGTTAGGGTGGTCTCTCGGACGTTCGAAGCATCTCTACTTGCCTTGTCAACTCAGCAAGTTGCTTCGTCACATCATAACTAGGGTTGACTTCATTGACGGAAGCTCTCTTCCCCCTAGCACTCTTTTGTTGAGAATTCGTGGCCATTGTCTCATATATGTTTGAGACTTCTTCGGCGGTCCGGCCTCCAATGTCTCCTCCCGATGCATTGTCCACCATATATTGGAAATTTTGAGAAAACCCGTCGTAGAAGAATTGATTGAGCAACTCGGGTACGAGATGGTGGTGAGGGCATTGTTGTTGGAGACCTCGAAATCGATCCCAAGCTTCATGAAATGATTCACCCGGAGATTCGGTAAAAGTAACAATTTGAGCTCTCAAGTCT
Organism: Perilla frutescens; assembly: GCA_026008535.1. Lineage (NCBI taxonomy): Eukaryota > Viridiplantae > Streptophyta > Magnoliopsida > Lamiales > Lamiaceae > Perilla > Perilla frutescens. The sequence continues at coordinate 42,732,847 of BRKX01000012.1, forward strand.
TGGGTCTTTTGATTGGAGTAGTACTTGGCTATGAACTTCTCGTAGTCGGCATTCCAATTGACCAATGAATTGGCCGGTAGTGACATGAACCACGTCTTGGCTTGATCTTTCAAGGTGTAAGGGAAACACCTCATCTTCAATTGATCTTCGTTCAAACCTTGTAGAGGAAAGGTTTGAACAACGGAATAGAACTCCCGGATGAAGTTCAAAGCATCCTCGGCCGGCATCCCGTAGAATGAGAGAAGTTGGCTAAAGTGGATGTTCTTCAACTCGTAGTTCCTTGCAGCTTCACCAAGAACTATGCAAGAAGTCGACGCCCCAATCACGGGACGAGCAAAGTCTCTCATGTTCCTAGCCGCATTGGCATTGGCATTGGCATTGTCGGGATTTATTGGGTGATTGGGATCCATCTCTCTTTCCCACTCGAATATATTGAATCTCCTTGGTCGGTGAATGTTGTCAAACACGGGGGCTAATCTCCGGTTGAGACTTCGTCTCCCTAGCATACACAACCAAAAACCAAAGAGGATCACACGTACCTTGCGGAAAGAGGGGTGAGACTAAACAATCAACACAAGAAAATAAAAATAAAAACAACAACACAAACACGAGTCGATCTCTCAAGGAAGACTTTCGCAAATACAAAAAAATAACACAAAAGCAAATATAGCACCAAAAAGATAATTCTTAAAAGCCTTCCCCGACAACGGTGCCAAAATTTGATTGGGTCCAAATTTACACTTATAATTTCCGGTTTATGCTCACTAGACACTACTTAGGACCACACCCGCAATTGGACGGGGTCAATTGTCGAAGCGATGAGCTTAACCCGAGTCGATCTCTCAAGGAAGACTTTATGTGAAAGAACTATCTATAGGCTAAACATGCTTTCGACAAAACAACTAAAATAAAATCTAAACATTCTAACAAGGGGTTCGATGAGGATTATGCTACAAATTCGAAATAGACAATAACGCAAGGTGATTAAATGCAAAAACACGAATTAAAACGAGATTAGCGGAAACAAGTTTGATTAAGGTATTAGGGTGTAGATTCTCTCAATGGCTTTATCACTATGCTTAAGTCAAGTTGATAATGCTATTCTCACAAATATGATAGACCCTTCCAATTAGTTTAACTTCAATTCTTGTCACCGTCTATCTGTTAAACCTCTCTTAGCTATACCATACATGCAAGATTAACATATTAGGCTTAGGAACCCCATGCACCTAACGTCGAAGGAACCAATTTCCGGATTTAGATTCACAATCAAGACTCCTCTAAATCCTATCAATGTTCAAGTAGTGATCAATTACCTAAACATGAAAAAGCACGATTCCAACAACAACAATCAACGAGAACAAGCATAGATCAAAACCACATCGATCATCTACCCCCTAATAGAGAGATTAGCCACTAAACATGCTCAAAACAACACAAATACCATAGAAGGAAGTCATCTCATAAATCAAATGCAAATAACTCAAACTTCTACAATATTAAGTATCTTTCAAGAGTTTTGGGACAAATCCCCACAAACATCCAAGAATTACAAAGAAAATGCAAGAGAAACCTCCTTCGAGCTTAGCTTCCGCGGATGGCTCGTCGTCGGGCTTTTCTCGTGTTCCCTTCTCCTAGCTTGGCTTGGTTCCCTTCTTCTTCCTCTTCTCATCTTCTCTTTTGTGGTGGTATTGATGGTGAAAATGGTGAGGAATGGTGGTGTAGAGATTAGTGTGTGTAGTGTGTGTGAAAAGAGAGAGGGAATGGAGAGAATGGTATGGTTCAGAGAGAGAGTGGAGTGGTGGTGAAAGTGTGTGAGAGTGATGGGATGAATCCCCTTAAAATCTATTTGATATGAGAGGGAAAGAGTGAGAGACGTGAGAGAGAGAGAGAGAGAGAGAGAGAGAGAGAGAGAGAGAGAAAAGGTGATGGGAGTTGATGGTAAGGGATCAATTAATGAACGGATTTTATGGAAGATTTTTGTGTCCAAAAGTCTACTCTAGAAGTTTAGGGAATGATAACCTAAAAATCTAGCAATTAAAAATGGCTCAAAAAGTCCTTGATCTAATTTTAGTAACATCAGTTGGAACTGGAGTGAAAAGGAGTGGAATTGCAACGAAGATGGGGGAGAACTGGACCCAAGAAGGAGAGGGGCAGCCCACGCGCCGGCGGGCTGCATGGCGCTGCGGGGGCAGGCGCGGCGGGGGCGGCTGGGGCGGCGGGGGCGCTGGGGCGCGTGGGGGCTAGCCCCGCGGGGGTGCGAGGCTCTCGGCCTTTTTGGTGCCCGCCCGTGCGGGTGCTTTTTCCTCAATTCCTTTTAGCAGTCTTGATTTTCTTATTTCAACAATCCAGCTCAATTAGTCGATTTGCACTTGCCACCTAATTACCGTAAAATACCTACTTTCACGATTAAAAGCTCAAGCTTTTGCAATACTTGACATAATTCACCATTAGAGCAATAAGCACAAATAAACACATAAAAGCAACACATAACAATATAAAAGTAAACAAAATAAATACTAAACACCATAAAATCAATAAATTAAGATGACACAATTAGACACTAAACAAACGTAAATAAGGGTATAAGGTCCATCTAAAGAATAAAGTCGCGAAAAGATGACGCCTAAAGATCAAACGGGTAATCCTAACTTTAAGCTATACTCGAGCCCTTGATCGAGTATAATATATGGATTAAAATCATAATACTTAAAGTGAGATTTAAAAAGATAATACAATACCAATAAAGTATCACTTATAATACAATATGCTTAATTTGAATTAAATCCAAAATTAAACAGAAATAGAAAAAAAGAAATAAAATAATTAAATACATAAATAAAATTGTGGTCAAAAGGATTTGAATACATTACCTTAACTATAAAATAATGACAACTTAACCACTATAGTAAATGATTTTATACAATATAAAACAAACTGTTTTAATTAAATAGCTTCATATATGGTGTGAATTAAAATACACAAAATAAGAATTAAAACTGCATCAAATGATTTTGAAACTTGGACCCCCTAAACACAAACAAAACACTTAACCATTAGGCTTACACTATTTTCAAAATTAATTATCCATAATTAATTATATATATAGTCCAGAAAGCTCTTATGATATAAAGATTAAAAAGGAATAAAAATTTCTTCAATAGGATTCAAACCAATAGACCTCTCAAATATTAATCTGAACACTAACCATTAAACCATATGCTTTTTTCGAAAATTAAAAGGCGTTATTAATTATATAATGTTTAAAATCATCTTAGATAAAAATAATTAAACTGAAATAAAACTGCATTAGGAGGGCTCGAACCCTTACCCTTTCAATTAACAAATCTAAACTTATTCATTAAACTAGATACAATTTCCAAAATATATGACCTGATTTTAATTAATTAAATATGAAATAGAGGACATTAATTACAATAAAAGAGATTTAAAAATGCATGCAAGAAAGTTTGAACTTTAGACCATTTTGACATTAATTTAAACATCAACCATTAGGCTACACAACCTTATGGAAATATTAACATATACTCTTTATTAAATAGTTTCATAGATCTAAGAAAAAAAAAGCACACATACAAACACACGCGCAGAACACACACACACACAGTCACACACACACAACTCACGGCACACACACTATCATATTCCATTATGTTTTCTTTTCTTTTCATTTTCATTTCACAATCAACCATTTAACATCTAAAGCGTTCAAGAACACCAAGAACACCATAAATAAAATTAAAAATGTATTTTAAAGTCATCCATCCAAAACAGCCCCTAAATGGCAATATATAAACTGAAATCGAAAATAAAGTTGAAAAATAAATAAAGAAATGAAGTATTGATAGGCTAGGGATTAACCCATTCTTAGATCCGAAAATCGGAAGCCTAGACTTCAAAATATCTTAAAAAAATCAAAGAATAAGAAAGAGGAGAGGAAGAGGATTCCAAAAACGTAATTGCATAAAAAAATAAAGTTGGTGTAATTTTTCCAATCGGCGGCTCCGACGGTGTTGACGGCGGCGCCGGCGAGGAGGGGAGGCGAGAGGGAGATGATAGGGAGAGAGAAGAGAGGGGGGCTGACCTAAAAGTGGATCCTTAAGAATGATCTAGCTAAAGAGTGAAATGGGTATTTATATCCCTCCATATCTTAACCTGAAATTTAATTAAATCCCTAATTAAATCATAACTTGGTCAAATGAAGTCCCACTTAGGTGAAATCAAGTTCTATGGATTCGTATCAACGAGCACTATCATCCACTATATTTGATCGTCTCGTTTCGATAACGATAGGTATCGAAAATAATTAAAAACGTAAATGGGCTAAAAAGCCCATGAATTGGGCCTCAACATTAAATTCCTAAATTTATTCATTTGGGCCATGAAATCATAATTAAAATAGAGTTGGCCTATTAATAAATTTTGGAGTGTTACATATAATTAATAATATTTATAAATATAAAATTAAATTGATAAAAAATCATAAAAAAGTCAATAATTAGTTATTGAAAAATAAAAAATATAAAAAAAATTAAAAAATATAAAATAATAAAAAAATTAAAAAATTATAAAATATATCGGAAAAAGTAAAATTAATAAAAATATTAAAAAAATAAATTTTAAAATATAAAATAAATTTGAAAAGGTAAAAAAAATATTAAAAATATTAATTTCAAATTCGTAATTAATTAGAAATTGAAAAAATCTGATATTAAAAATATTTAAAAAATAATATAAAATATTTATAAAAAATTAAATCAGAAAATATAAAATAAACAAAAAAAATTTAAAAAATAATTTCAAATTCGTAATTAAGTATTAATGGAAAAATAAAAAAATTAAAAAAAATCCTTCGCCAGAATTAAAACAATAAAACGAATAAAACGAATAATGTTTAAGACGGATTTTAGGTACGGAATAATTCTGTAGCTAATCCTTCGCCAGAATTAAAACAATAAAACGAATAATGTTTAAGACGGATTTTTCCGTCTCTAAGTTAACGTCGCAAAAATCCATCGCTAGTCCGTTATTAAAATTAAAAAATAAAATTTAAAAATTAAAATATGATGTGTAATAACGGATTTTTGTTCGTCGTTAACTTAGAGACGTAAAAATCCGTCGTTAAATTAAAAAATATTAATCCATTATTAATATATCGTTATTTTAACGACGGAATATTTTCCGTCGTTAAATCGTGTTTTTCTTTGTATAATTGTTCTGAGAGAAAAATAGCTTCAACATAAAAAATAATAAAAAAAACATAAGATTAACATCAATGGCTATCGTACCTAATTAGCATAAATGTGCAATTAATTTTAAACAAACAAGTAAACTAATTGTCACATTAAATGACCGCCACAAGTTATTGATATAATAGACTCATGAGGAGGGACGCTTCTAATTTATAAATTGAAGCAATTCAACTAGATTGGTGTTATAGCTATGGACATAGAGGTGGGCTCAAATTAAATAGGAATCAATTTCCATGTGGAAATTTAGAAACAAATCAAATCTTGATGATATGGAGGACAAAAATATAGTGGCATAATGTAAATATGATAAATTTGAAATGCAAAAACTCCTGTGCATAAGATGTATATGCAACGGTCAACGCGTTGACCAAAAAAATAGTGAAAATTGGTGATACTTTTTAGGGATACAATTGATACTTTTTTTTTAATTTCGAATGATACTTTTTAGTGTGTCAATTCATACTAATCTTAACAGTTTTTTTCTTTATTTTTTTATTTTGCCCAATACTTTTTATTGATACAAATGATACATTTTAGCCTTTGAAATGATAGTACTTTTCAGTATTATGAATGGTACTAATTTTGACGGATTTTTTGATCGAAGCATTGACCGGGTCAACACGCGTTGACCGTCTCATGTACATCGTATGTACAAGAGACTTGCCCAATTCGAAAAAGAAGTGATACCATCCTGTCATTTTTTTTTATAAAGTGATGTCATCAAATTTTCAAAAATTATTAAAAATTTTAAATAATCATAACTTGCTCATTTTTATCCAATTTACGCAAATAATATATGAAATTAAAGATTTTTCCATGTTCTTTCATTTAAGATTCATATTGCATATGTTTATTTGAATAAAAATTGATGAAAAATATAAAAATTATTTTTCACACATATACAAGTTGCAACTATCGGGCATTGCTAATATGGTATCATTATATTGCTGATATCTTGTGTTTATGTTGTTAATATAATTTTCTTAATTTTTACACGATAACTAACTTTGAACACCAAGTTATTTTCTTGGGAAGTAGTTAAAGTATGAGTTATGTATGATTGGAAAGCTAATCGAGCTTATTTTTCAATAAAAAAAATAATTTCAAAAAAAATTAAGCACTGAGAAAGTTATGATTGTTTGATTGAAGACTATCGATTCATTGCGAAAACTGTGAAAAAATATGGTTCAAATTAAACTAACATTACTTATAAGTCATATTAGCAAAATTATTATACACATATTAATATAATTTTGCTAATATGACGTAATTATATTGTTAATATTTATGTAATAAATCAGAATTGGAATAGAATAAATTATAATTGAATAGAATAAATTATAACTGAGATTGAATGAACCCCTATACTAAATTTTTAACTAAAAATAAAAATATATTAAAAAAATAATTATGGATCGAATAAACCTGGCAGAATAAATCCAAACTGAATGGAATAAATGTTCAAATTTGGAGGAATAATAAACTCTAATTTGATATAATTATAAAATTTTTAACAGATTGTCAATTGATTAATACTATTTACCTCATATAATACCGAAATTTGCTAACATGTTAATAATTTGTCACTCTTGTGGCAATAATAATGAGTAATATTTCAGAATAAATTTGGTAAGATACAAGAACATTTGATCTAATGTGAACTTAATAACATGCTTGTATGTTAGCAAATTGTACGAAATTTGTAAATAAAATTTCGGATCGGTTTTAATTTCCAACATTTCATACATCGACAGATAAACGTCACGTGTCAAGCTATTTGGCACCAAATTAGAAGAAGAAGAAGAGGAAGAAGAAGAAGAAGAATTATCTTGAATTGGATTAATTTATTAGACATTTGAAGAAATCAAGTAGAGCAAAATGAGCACATGATTCCCTGATCTGATAATTATATATATGTATGTATATATATAATCTTGGAAAAGCACACAATAGAAGCTAGTTTACATGCACGACAATTTAAGCAGTATATAGGGTGTTCTTACCTTCATACAAGAAGTAACACCAACTATTTAATTAAGCGTGCATGATTGAAATTTTTGGTGGCATAGAATTGAAAATTCAAGTTGCTTTGTGAGGGAAAAGACGAACAGGCAATCCTTTAGCAGGATTAGGAATTGGGTTCACAACAATCTTCTCATCAGGGATGATTTTCTCCCACCAGAATCTCTTCACTAGATGGTGCACGAACACCAGGATTTCCAACCGCGCGTACTCTTGCCCGGGGCACATTCTCGGCCCTCCGCCGAATGGGACGAACGTGTACGGCACCGGCCCTGTCCCCTCGAATCTCGACGGATCGAACTTCTTAGGGTTTGGGAAGCATTCCGGGTTTTTATGCGTCGAATTTACGCTCCAGTAGATCTGCAAAAGTGTAATAGCTCGTAAATCGATCATACTAACTGAACAAGCCGCCCCATTTTATTAATTAATTTATACATGATGAATTATATATATATATGTATATATTTACCTTCCATCCCTTTGGGATAGCGAAACCGTTGTAGTTGAAATCGGATAGGGCCTCTCTGAAAGCACCCTGAAGAGGGGGTGCGAGTCTTAGAACTTCACATGCTACATTCCATGAATATTTCATCTTTTGAATATCGTCCCAGTTCAATAATTCTCCTGCTTTCTTTGAATTTGCAATTTCCATTTGTTCTGCAACCAAAATATATTTATTTAGATTATATATATAACATGTATCACATTAATTTACAATGCTACCTACACTATAATATAGAAAGGAATTAAAGTAGATGTCAATGTCAACATATAAGGTTAAGGAGTATCTGCACAAGTAGGCATCAAAGCCTTGATCGGATTTTTTTTCTTTAGACCGGATGGCGCAACTAAAAATGACCTATAGAGACAATATTATTAGGGATCACAAATGTGATCATTTATAATAGACTTAAGTAACTGTCTGTCGTCACTAATCACCGCGTGTAATCTTTAATGACATTTTTTGATGACATTGTTGTCACTCAAAATGTTGTTTAATTTATTTTGGACGAACTTTTAGGAATGCTCTATTTGAGACGCCATGATGCCGTCGGAATTTTTTTTGAAGTGACCACAATATCATTAAAAGAATATCATTGAAGATGAAATGTGATAATTAGAGATGACATATCGTTACATAAATCTATTATAAGTGATGATATTATTTTTTGTCTCTAATTGAAGATCATTTTTGTAGTAGTGAATATTTTTTAAATTGTATTTCAATATATGTATATATATATAATATTTTAATATGAAACATATATAATATAATGTGTAAAATATGATATGTATGGGCCGCCTTTGATATATATAAACAATGAAATAGTCCCGTGCTACATGAGTTAACTATGAAATTAAAATAGTGCTACGATTGATCACTGTCGAAAAAAAAAAATTAAAAAGACAGAATAAATTTTAGAAAATCTAATTAAGTTGACATATTTATGGGGATGGGTTATAATGAGTACTAGTGTTTGGTGTGAGAATTAACTATGTACTATATCTATTCATTACGATATTATTTAATATTTTATAGTATTTTGGTGGTTATTAACACTAAATAGCATTACCACTAAAATACAATAAGATAAACAATATATATATAATAGCACTAAAATATAATAAAATAAACAATAAAAAAAATCATAGTAAATAAACATAGTACCCACTTATCACGCACCAAACACTAATACTCATTTGAACCAATTCATATAGATATATATATATATATGTGTGTGTGTGTGGGGGGGGGGTGTATGTGTGTGTATTAATTAATTATTTTCAGGTAATTTTAAATACACAAAGTCTCTTGTCAGACTTTGGAAACGTAAATGCATAAAATCAGACCATCAGACGGGCGGGTAACGCGGTTCAACCCTGATCCGACCCGCCCCGCTCCAAAAAAAAAAAAGTTCGTCATAAGCAGTATCATTCTTAACACTAAAAAGTATCAGTTCCAAGTACAAAACTCGTAACCATAAAAAGTATTGGACCTGTAACTTGTCGTATACAAGTTTCTTTAATTCAAATTATTATTTATTACATCTCAATTAATGTTTAGAGCTTATTAGGGGTTTGGGGTTTAGGGATTTTTTAGGATTTAGTATTTTTTTATTTATTATTTTTTTTGGGGGAGGGGAGAGGGGTTTAGGGATTTATTTTGTGTTTGTTTGGCTTTTTAGAGGATTTATTTTGTGTTTTTTTATAGTTTATTAATTTTATTTTAGGATATATATATTCATATTTATTTCAAATAAATTAAATCAATTCACTTTAATTTTATTTTAAGATATAAATTTTTGAAGAAAAAAAATAGAAAACCGAGAAAAATGAAAACTACGCTAGAAAAAGAAAAATAGACGGATGTGTGACGCTCACCCGTCCGCCTGAGTGTGTTGTACTTGTAATGTATTTCTGCTGGACAAGAGGCCAGCTCTTTTAAATATATACACACACAATAGGAGAAATTAAGGAAAATTACCATTGTAGACTCGTTCATAAACATGAGGCAGCTCAGCAAGATACTTGACAATGAAGGTGCATACAGAGCTAGCAGTGTCACGCCCTCCGACCAACAGACCCAGAATCTTGTCGGCGATATCCAATTCATGCATGAATTTCCCGCTCTCATCGCCGGTGAGTAGCATGCGCGACAGAATATCCTGCGTCGGCGACGCCTTCCCCTCGTTCAATTCCACTTTCCTCTGCCTGATGATCGACAGAAGCTCCTTCCTGATGTAGTTCGACGCCTTGATCGCCTTGTTGAACTGCGTTCCGGGCAAGTCCAACGGCATCGAGGTGAGCACCGACGCCAGCATGTTGAACGGCTTAGAGAATTCGACGACGTGGCTGGGATCCTCCACGCTGATGAACAGCCGGCAGCCCAGCGAGATCATGTAGTTCTTGGTCAACGGGACCACCACCACCTCCTTCTGGTTCTCCCAACCGTCGGCGAAGTGGCGCTGCGCGATCTGGTCCATCGCTCCAACGTATCGCTGCAGGGCTTCTGGTTTGAAGAAGTTTGGGACCATTTTTCTCATTTTGATGGCTTCTTCTTTCAACGAGGTTTGGTTTGAGTAGGGGAAAACTTTGTCGAGTGACGCGGGCCACCACACGTGCACGAGCTTGTTCTCGTTGGAGAAGAGGAACTTGTTGCCGTCGGCGCCGCAGAACACGGCCGCCTTCTCGCCGAGGAGGTGGGTGCGGAACACGGGGGAGGAGTACTTGGCGATGCGGTCGAAGATGAACTTCTCCGGGTGTCCTTTCCACCCCGTCGAGAGGAACTCTAGGGTCTCGCCGAGCACCGGCCATCCGCTTTTTCCTGGCGGGAGATTACCGGAGGAGGAAGAGGACTTGTTCTTGAAGAAGAAGAAGTGGAGGGAGAGGGAGACTAGGATCACGAAAACGGAGAGGAGAGAGGCAGAGAATAACTCCATTGCTGCTTAATTACTGCAGAGATAAAAAATAGAGGGAGTGCTCTAGCTTTGTGTGAGGTGGTGTTTGGGTAACTTCGGCATACAAAGTTTAGCTTATTTATAGGCACACATTACTTTTACTCTAGTGTCAACTTGTGCGTATCAATTGTGTATGAATATTGAAATTATATATTATTAAAAATATTTTTTATAAAAATAAAATTTATTATATTATTACTATTCAGTATGCCTTAGCTAGTTCCATACAAATTAGTCATTTTAGCAAGTACGAGATGTAATAAAGACGTTTGAGTTGGAGTAAAATTGGATTTTATAAGGTTTGATCTATAGTACATTTAGCGATGAATTATTTCCTTAATTCGACAAATGTGAGATCACTCTATCTAGAAATACTTGGGATTATTAATAAGAGTTTTGTGTACTTAGGAATGAAAATGCCTTTATGATAAGACAAGTTAACATTGAGGATAATGTAAGTAAATTTCGAGGATGAATTTTCTTTTTTAAGTGGTAGATAATGTAGCGAACCAAATTTTTTACAACATTTGCTACATTTTATTTCCAAAAATGATTTTTATAATACATGTTACATAATTTTATTTTGTTCCTATAAGTCGCGTCTATATTATTATTATTATTATTATTATTATTATTATTATTATTATTATTATTATTATTATTATTATTATTATTATTATCCTCCAAAATTTAAAATCTATATTTATTTTGTATACCCTAATATTTATTGATTTAAGCCCAATATTTATTTAATTTGAGCCCACCGACTATTTTGATTTAATTTAAACCCAAGCCCAAATAAATACTTCTCCATAGTTCAAACCTTTCAGCTGTTTGTCTTCTTCTTCGCAAGCAAATCACAACAACTTATTCCTTTGAAATTCTGAAACTCCCATCATTTGAATTTTTAGAGCCTCTCCACTATCTCAAATATTAAATTCTATCATTAAACTCAAACCTTCCAAATGCAAATCTTTGGCTATAAAAGGGACCCCAAATGCTTAATTCATACTATTAAGAACAACTATAAACTAAAGAACTGAGATATTTTGAGAGAATAGGGTTTTGTATTTCATATCTGAAAACTAATTCCAATCCAAGAGAAAATACAACATATTTATAGACTATCAATATATCTAACTAAATCCACAAATCATGGAGCTTCTGCCACGTGGAGTAGATGCTAACTAATTCTGATAACTACCGAGCTCCATGCACACGTGAGAAAGCTTACATGCAAGATAAATATCTCAACACTCCCCTGTAGAATCCCAGATGTTATTGTTTGAGTTTTAGCCGATCTCGCAAACATTGAAATCTTGTTTCAGACAAGGGTTTCCAGAACAAGTCTGCTACTTGGTCTGCAGAAGAGACATGCCCAACCTCTATTATTTTGTCATGACTTTATCTCTTACAAAACACTACAACAAAATTCACATAATAGGATGCTTGAAAGCGTCCTATAAAGTCCTGTAATAGGACGTTTCTTAGTATGGGACGCTCCCATAAAGCGTCCTTTTTTCGCTCGTCACAATATGTCTAATAGGACGCTCATTCCCTTATAGGACGCTTTAGCGTCCTATAAACTTTCAGCTATAGAACATATAATAAGACGCTTTGAAGCGTCCTATAAACTTTCTGTTATTGGACATTTAATATTATTTTCAATTGAAGAATCATCTTCCCCTATTTCAACATGCTTTATAAATAAAATAAAAATAGAAACCTAAAGCCATAAAAAGTTTTAAAATGAACATCCGCACAATCTTATTATGAATCACTACAAATTTAATCTCATAAATCTAGATAATATCATTATCCTCAAACTCAAACTCCAAGTTAAAAATGACGAAAGCTAATTATGCAATGAGTGATTATATGGTCACTATTAGTCTTCAAGTTTTTTAATTTAAACAAGTTACATGGCTCAAATAGAATCAATTGTGAAACCTTTATAACAAAGAAGAGGTGTATGATCATTATTCATGAGAATGATTAACCGTATTCATGGTCGAGCAAAATATTCAACTAATCATGATTTCTAAACAGAGTTTTCCAAAACATCTCAATACACTACTACTACTTACAATCACTACTCATACAACAAGTCGGGGAAGAAAAGAGACGAACCATGTCGATCATCATCCACTAGTGTCAATCAATTCCCCTAAGTGTGGTGCAATCCACTCCTTCCAATGCATCATTGTAGCCAATTTTTTTTGTTGTCAATGACTACCAGGTTCTCGTTCCATCTACCACCACCATTCTCATCTGTAGGTCCTGGAAAGAGTGAAAAGATGTTCGAGAAAAATATCAAATGCCCAGTTAATGCTATAATACAAAGCTAATAAGAGTCTTGAAAGCTAGAGGTTTGTATATGACACATATTTGACAAATATCCAAATGAATCACAAATTCAACCAAAACCAGTTTTTGCAATATTAAGTCTTCTCTTCAGACACAATGATTTATGTTCTTCAATATGAAACAATGATTAGCAATTTGAGATTGATCAATTTCAATAATAAAATTTTCTATGTCAGAGTTTTTCACTACATAAAAGATCAATCTTATTAAAGCCAAATGCCCTTCTTTAACTGAAAATGAAGCACCATTGACTAAAATCATCTCTCTCTCTCTCTCTAAACTTTATCATTACCAGTCAACTCGTTGATCCATATGAAGATACAATCTATGAGCATCTTCCTCCTTCACAGGCAAACCAATGTTGCTCGCTCGGCTCAGATTTCTTGTCATCAAAGCTGCATTCACAACTAAATAGTCAGGATTTGGCTAGTAATGACCTACGTGATAAATTACTTATGATCAAATATGAACACATGTACAAAGCAGAGCTAATTGAATTGTAAATAGTTTCCTTGACTGAATTCCATACACAATTGAATCAAATACAAAATATCAAACACGATTCAAGATTAGATAAAAAAAAAAGTAATGAGATTACAAAATAAGTTGATTGAAAGATAATTTCAAGGTCAGATAACATTTTGGAAATAGTTCAAAACTAGTTCTAATTGAGTTGAGTATCTAAGCCTATTGATTCAAGCTTTGAAAATAATAAGAAACGAGAACTGATTCAAGTGCAATATCTGCTATATACCTTCTAACACTAGAAAACTCTTACAACTGTGGTGCTTCCTTAGCCATGAATCATGAGAAGCAGACACGCAATGAATTACCATACGAGAAGCAGACAGGTCAAAATCACCCTCCTTTGGCTCACATAGACAACTGCAGAAAACAGAAAAGTAAAATCGGTGGACCTGTACAGGTATAAGAGAAGCAAAATGGTTGATTTTTTATGCAGAAAAAGTTAACCTGAAGGTATGTAGCACACGTGCAGCAATACCGAATAATGCCTTAAGCTTATTTCCTTGTCATCCCGCATTAAATTAAACAGGATGTACAAATCATTCTTCGAAAGGGTAATAATATACAAACAGTACATCCTGTGAAAAAACACATTCTTCAGACTCCATATAGTGATCCCTAGACTAGATTTATGCATGCTCATAATAATTTCAACAGAATCACTATATAATATCTCGTGAAATACATACATAAATAATATGATCATCAGTGTTTTCAATCACATGAGCAGAGATAATATAACTGGATGAAATTTCAGTTTCCTAAGACTGAGAATCTCTTTCTTTGGACAAGACTCCACAGTTTGATGTTTCGCCATAGAAATATATGTCATATGTGAGGCAAATATTCGTGATTGAATTTTTAATACAACTGAGAAATGTTTTCATTTAATTTTAGGTGGATGATTTCACATTTTTCTAATAAAAAAATACAACCCATTCTTGCAAAATTACTTTAAGAATATCTTAAGATTCTATAGATAAAATCCAAACAATAAAAATTGAAATTAAAAGAAGTACCTTATGCATGAAAATCAAAATCTGATCGATGTACCAAAATCGAAGCTGATGGATTTTCTGCTCCACATACATTTTGGAAATAGTTCAAAACTAGCATTAACTGATCAGCTGAGTAAGGATCTAAGCCTATCGATTCAAGCTTTGGAAAAAACTAAGAAATGAGAACTGATTCGAGCAAATGTACACCACACTACACACAAAGTTAAATAGATACATACCATCTGAGGCGACGATAGAAGGGCAAATTAAGCGAAATGAGCATGAGCAGGAACTTGCAAATTGCGACGAAGATAACCACAAATGGCCGCGCGTTGCCTGCCCCCATCCGTTTGCAGCGCCGGTGCCTCCACCAGTGTTCCCTACCCACGGCATCAACGCTACCGCCTCCTCCTCCTCCACTTCAACAAATTTAGTAGAATTAGAAATTATATAATTTGTACCGTAGAAATGCAGAATCGAAAATCAACAATCTCGTTGTTCATAATTCTTCACTCATATTTCTCCAGAAATCCATAATTACGATTTAGGTATTTTCAAATTGGGAGAAATGAGAGTGATTCAGGACGGTGCCGATGAGAGAGAGAGAGTTGTTTGCCTACAATTTTTCCAAATATAAAACTAAAAGTTACATAATTAAAAAAAACCATTTTTTTTTTCTAATTTTAGATTTTGACTTTTTTATATTTCACAAATATATTAGCACATTTTTTTACTGAGCGTCCCATTAAATTGATAATAGGACGTTTATGTTAAATCCGTTCCGATAGCCGCATTTTGTTGTAGTTAAATGAACATCTACTTCAATATGTTACGTTCGGGCATGAAACACAGGGTATGATGCAAGAGATATAGCCCTGCAGTTGTCACACCAAATCTTAGCTGGACTATCAACCAAGAACCCCAACTCTTTGCACAATGCTTTTAACCAGACTACATCAGCTTGCCATGCTAACTAATTCTGATAACTACCGAGCTCCATGCACACGTGAGAAAGCTTCCATGCAAGATAAATATCTCAGCACATATCATCAATCTCATTCCAACATCTTGTTTTAACATATTTCTTTTCTAAAGCATTCTCAAGAGAAAAACTAATTTACCTCCCATGTACATACACACATGAATATTTGTTCTTACTTTTGCATTCATTGGGGTTGAGTGAGGATTGAGGAAGGAATGGCGCAGCAGAAGCAAGGCAGGGATGAGCTGCGCACTGCGGTGGAGGGGCTTTCGTCTGCGACTGGATTGGTTTCGACAGCGGCCCTTGAGGGAGTTGAGATGAGAGGAAGTGGGGATTGAATTTGATTATAAAAAATTGTTGCTGTTGTCTTGAGTAATGGTGGTTGGTGGAGAAAGAACGTTTCATTTATTTAAGAGAGAGAGAGAGAGAGAGAGAGAGAGAGAGAGAGAGAGAGAGAAAGTATGTTGCGTTTTAGTATTATTTAGAAGTTGTTGATGGGTTTGTGAGGTGGCCATGAGGAGCAAAATTTTTAAATAGCCATTTTGACTTAGTAAATCACGTAAATAGTCATTTTTTAAAAAAATAATGTATCTAGTCATTATGAAAAAAAAGGTACTATAATATCCTTACTTTCATATTTAATATTAAGAAATATTATATATATATATATAATATTCATATATCAATAAGATTTGGGGAAAAAGAATTTGATTTTCTCTCTCTTCAATCTATAACCGTCGTTCTCTCACCCACTCGCCTCTCTCCTTTTCAAACGATGTTTTATCATTCCCAACATAACTACCATTAGCGAAGGTCAGAAGCTATGATTTTTGAAGATTATCATGATTTTTCATCTCTGTAATCACCGTTGCAGCGATAAATTATCTGATGCATAGTCAAATATTAGGGATTCCTTCGCGTTGCAGCGATAAATCACTGTTGCATCGAGTTAAGTGATTTTAAGAAGTTCTGTTGACATCACGTGTGTTGTTTTTTGCGTAAATAAGATATGATTTTTATGTATCTGTACTATATTTTTATTGATCTAGATATTAAGTTTTTGTTTGGAAGTGGTGGAAGAATTGAATATTCTTTGGAGCACGAATCGATTTCCTTCGGCACATAAGTATTGGAGTAGAATCGTGCACCAATTTATTTGTAACGTGTGGAATATCCATTTTTTATTGTTGCACGATTACACGAATTAGCAGAATAATGAACTTGTGTGTATCTATGAATTTTTGAAGTAGTGCACGAATACACGAATAAATATACTAATGCAGTCGTGTTTCAAGTTAATATTCAAATTCTACACGAGTACACGAATGAGCATATGTGTGTTCTCGTGTATTGAACTGTTATATTGAACTATTTGTGTACTCGTGTAGCATTTGAATATTTAGTCAATGCACGATAACACGACTTAAATTACTCGTGTCGTAGCACTCGTGTACTCGTGTTGCATTATAATTTCAATTTAAACACCAGTATATAATTTTTCTACTCGTGTAAGAATCTTATTTATAGGCGTTGCTATAACATGTTATTTATTATTCATAATTTGGTGACTGTAGATGAACCGAACACATATTATTGTTGTTCATGGAGATATTTGGAATAAAGTTGGAAACAAATATGAGAATGGGGGGCAAGAATCAACGAGAAAATATGTTGAGCGAGAAAATATCAAGTTTGATAAAAGATTACTATGAATCTGATTTGTTTTTAAATATATTAGATTGTTCTGAATCTGATTTTGTTTTTACATATATTAGGATATTTTTATTTTAGGAAATAATAATGTTAAAAATACATTATATTCAAAAATTATTTATATGGAAGTAAGGGTATTGATGTATATTTACATCCTAAAAGACTAGATACATTATTTTTTTAAAAACTGAATATTTACATTATTTACTAAGTGATAATGGTTATTTACCCCTATTAACACGGCTATGAAAGTGTGAGTCTAAGAAAGGGTGATTTATTTCTAGTAATATAGCTGGACTAAGTTAGAAATTCAATTGGGTTTGATATTTATTTTATTTAAATAGGCTAGGTTATTGAATTAAATGGGTTGAGAGTGAGAATATATGGTGAAATATACCATGCATTATTTATTTAATTATATTTATCTATTTTATCTATTTAATCAATTATGGTAATGATTATATATTTATATTAAGAGGCGGCACATGGACTTAATTAATCTCTATTATTTTTCAAAGTAAAGTTCCAAATCAAGGACAAGGTGGGGAATTTAATGTGGCACATATTATTTATACTTATTATGCTCTGATGTAGATTCACAATTATTAACCTACGGGTTACAACAATTATTATTGGTTGAAGAGCTGCATATGTCTCGATAAATTAGCCACGAGCTACTCATTTTATAATTTGTTATAATTGTATAACTTAGATATATGTATTCACCACTAAGTAAATTGTAATCACCCCAGAGTATTATTCATTTTCAAGTTGATGTCGGGCGATGTGCTTGCGTAGCGAGATGATGGTCGTCAAGAAAAATAATTATAATTTATTTTTAATATTTTTGCAAAAAAAACTCTCAATAAATATTTTATTATTATTAAATAAAATGACGGTCCCTTACTATTGTTATATTTATTTTTTATGAAAGTTGGGGCGTGACAGTTTGGTATCAGAGCGGGTCTACATTTCTGTAAATTTGAAAAAAAAAAGTCTTATCAAATGCCATCATCGCATCCACCAAATCGCACCGAGCTGAGGTAAATGTTCAAGTTATTGCAATGTTTATGAAAAAATATGGAATGTATTATTTATCATTTTTAGCCCTCAAAACTGACTATAAGATTTTATGTTTAGATGTCTTGGAAGCTAGTACTCAAGATTAAGACAACATGATATACGCCAATATATAAGAAAATATTAGTGCGGAAGGCAAAACAACTTATGTCTGGAAAAGAGATGTTGTGGAATAATTTTATGAAAATTCGTTGGAACTATGAGTTCGAAGTAGAAAAACATTTGTTGAAACTAGAAAGAAGGTGAAAGGAACTAAGGAAAGAAGGAGGTAAGCTGGATCAGATGGAAGCTGCCAAGAAAATTATCAAAGTTGTACCTGAGCAATTAAAGGATTGGGTCTAGTTGGTTCTTGAAGATCTCATCGGTTACGTGCCGGAAGAAGAAGACCTTTTCAATGCATTTATGTTCGATACCATGGGAATTTGGTGTGATTTGTTTTATGGAGAAAGTTGGAGGAATTAAGTGATCATGAGGGTTTCAGCAAAGATAATTCCGATGAAGCAGCCAGATCCAAGAAGAGAACATGAAATGATTGAGTTGGTTTAGACTAGCACGAAAAAGTCTTATATTTTGATATTTTGTTGAATGAGATTTTTCTTTTGATAAATAAAATTATTGCTTAATTTTTGTTTCCAAAATTTGTCTTTAAATAAACCAATGAATTTGCTAATAGGATTATGGCAAGAACCCGCAGCTCAGAATCGGATAGTGAGTCTTCTTTTTCGGTGAGCACTCCTGAGTATGTTAGAAATGAAAGACCAAGCCTTACTTAGGAGCTAGCCCACGTCTTGAAGGAAGTGCTTCCTCACCAAAGAAGTGGAGGAAGTTTCATTGTTTTATCCAATTTCGTATATTCTCTATAAATTGTCGTTTGTATGCTTATAGTTATAGGAATTTGTTTGAATGAATGTATTGGTTTATTACAACTTCAAAATTTATGTGCTAATTGATAATGCAGTTATTTTGTAATAATGAATTTTATCTCATAATAGTAATGTCATGTATGGTTTTTAGGTGCTTTAGTATCTTGTCGCTCTTATTTGAAGAGGACACTGACGAGTATAAGAGAGAAATTGGATTTAGAGAATTTGGAATTGTTTAAAAACTCATGCTTTGGCCATTTGTTGAAGATGAATGAGATGAAGTTCCAAGATCAACTTTTTTACCACCTACTGTTGCACATGGAGGATGCTATCAAATGCACTGAAGTGGTGCGCTTCAGATTCAGTGATCGTCTATTTATTTTGGTCCGAATGTGCAATACCCAAAAATCATAAATTAGTTGGATCTTTATAAATTCATTTTCGGCCCCAATTCGAGCAAGCCCATCTAACTTGCTCCACCTAGCTCATTTAAGGAGTCTACACGTATAGTAAGATGTGTCATTTAAAAATATACAAATGTTTGAACAGATGCCATTCACCAAATAAAGTAACTATAGCCAATAGAACCTTGAAGCTTCTCATTCTTCTTCCTCTTTTCATCTGCCAATTACACCAGTTTATCTCACTTTTTCCACAATCAAGTCATGGAAAAATCTCACAAAAATTATATCAAGTTGTTCCTCTTCAACAGCAGATTACATGTATGTAAGATTTCTTTCAAATTGGTGCTCAGAAAATGAAGAACGAAGTCAAAATAGTTTGGAATTGTGGCTCTGTCTCTGTGTGCCGCAACTCACTTGTGTGGCCATTTCCGAAAGCCAAAACAGTTTGGAATTGTTGCTCCGTCTCTATATGCCGCAGCTCACTTGCGAGGCCATTTCCGGCCAATTCAATTGTCAGATTCAGCTTATCTTTATATCATTTCGAACCTATTATATCAGGTTATGCATACAAACCTTGGATTTTTTATCAAACAATGTTTGGCTCATCGAAATCATGCCAAAAGTTAACACAAAACTGTTGATGTCAAAGTATGCAGCTGCTGCTTCGATGGCATATTTTCAACCTTTTCATTAGATGAATTTCTTCATATTATACATGGTTAGGAACTTCTCTACACGTACTTCATGTTCCTGTATTTTAATTCATGGTTTGGAGTTAATTCATCCCCCGATTTGTGAAACAAAGATAAGAATTCTATTTTTCAAAAATCTGGAAAATTGGACATTTTGAGATTGAATATCTATTCCCATTTTCAACTATTTTATATGTTTACTAGTGTTATATTAATGATATTTGATGAGTTTGTGAGGTAAACTTTGAGTTTTGAATGAATTTAAAGTATACCTTGTTCAGGGCCGACTCTGACATTTCAGGGCCCATGGTGAAATGAGAAAAAAGAGGCCCTATTTTTTTTTTGTCCTGAGCATCTTGAATTCTCTTTCAGTATTGTTCTCATCGTGAAATCATCATAACTCTTAAAAAAAATGCAATCGCAAAATGAAAAAAAAGGGGTCCTAATTTTTTTTGTCTTGAGCATCTTGAATTTTCTTTCAGTATTGTCCTCATCGTGACATCATCATAACTCTTGAAAAAAATGCAATCACAACCTACAAACATAAAAAATAAAATAATAAGTATGAAATAATTATCGAAATAATTTAGATCTTCTAGCATTTTGAGAAGCAAAATCATCAATAAGTTCATCAAAATCAAGTTTTTCCAATATCTCATTTTCAATACTTAAAATTGCTAGTGCATTTAACCTTTCTTGAGACATAGTTGAACACAAATATGTTTTAATTGATTTTAATTTTGAAAAACTTATTTCTAGTGATGCTACAGTAAAAAGAACAATTAATAATATTCTATATACAATGGAAACATTAGGAAAGCAGTCCACATTTTTAAAAAAACTCAAGAACTTCAATGTTTGAATTTATTTTTGTTGGGAAACACATTTGTAGCACTTGTAATTAAGAATATAAATCATCAGCATTAATATAAAATTTATCATTATATTTTAGGGCATCTTGAAGCTTAACACAACATTCATGCAATGTATGCTCATCCATTGAACACAACTTTTTATAATAAAATAAAAAGCTAAAAATATCTTTAAAAACTTTCAATTGTTCAAATCTACTATTTAAAGATGAAATAATACTACAACAATAATATAATTTATCCTAAAAGATTCTTCACCCGATAATGGAATCTCTTCATGGTAATTTTCATCATATTGTTTCTTTCTATGACTTTTACATTTTTTAGGAAAAATATGATTTATTTCAATTTTAGATGCAAGTTCTTTGGCTAATGTTAAGTCCAATTCAAAACCTTCCTCCCTATATTTTTCAAAATAAGAAATCAAATCTTTCAAAATAATTATTGCACTGTCATTTTATATCTTTAGATTGTAATTTTTTGCTAATCTAATTTTTTTTTTCAAAATATTATGCCATCTAGTCATGCCTAAAAGAAATTCAAAATTCTCAAATTTGTGAATTGCTAAAAACTCAGCCTCACTTCTAATTTTGGGATCTTCACTAACTCTCGACAGTTCAAATAGAGCTTCTCTTATTTCATCAGGTTAATTAGGTTATTATACCTTCAATGCTATTAACATAACTTTCCCATCTTGTTGTTGATAATGGCTGTAAAGTTAATGTTTGAATATGATCTTGTAAAATTTTCCATCTTTTAGTTGAGCCAACAAAAAAAGTATTGTACAACTCCAAAAAATGAGATAGCTTTAACACAAGAATATACCATATCCCATATTGTTAAATTAAGAGAATGACATGCGCATGACATATAAAATGCTCTTGGATTTATTTCAAGAAATCTCTGTTGTATACCTTGATATTTTTTCCTTTCATATTGTAACCATTGTCATATTATTGTCCCCTAATATTATCAATATCAAGCCCAAGTGATTCTAAAGCAGATTGCAATTCATTAAAAAACCTCTAATCCTGATATATCATCCACTTTTAAAAACTCATTTGCTCATTATGACCTGTATCTGGAGTACAATCAACTATAATCGAATAATATTTTGCCTCCTATTTTGTTAATTATTGCATTTTTAACGTTAGAGGATAGTGTTAAAATCAACTCATTTTAAATTTTATGACTAAGGTAATGATAATGAATTTCCTTGTCCTGGACACGTCAAAAATGTTCTGCCATTAATTACCAAACAAAATTATGCAATTAATTCAAGTAAACCCATAAAATTACCATTGTTATTTTGGTAAATCTTTTCATTATCTCCACGAAAAGCCAAATTACTCTTAGCAAGAGATTTCACACCAAAAATAATTCTAACTAAAACTAGTTTCCAATGATCTTTCTCTTTCTTAATTTGCATTTGTAACTCTTTATCAATTGTTTCATTAGTTTTCAATCTAATTTGTAAATCAATCCAAGTCTTCATATTGTGGATGTGCTCAATGCTCTTCTCATATTTTTTTAAGTATATCATATTAACATTTCCAATCATCCAAACCATCATTTGCAAACAAAGTAACTTTTGAACCGATTTAAATAATTTACAACAAAAAACTATATACTTTGTTTACATATTTAGAATACACTAGCCATTTTCTATCTTGATTCTCCCTATTTGGCAATTTTCTTTGATAATAATCATATGAAAAATGTTTAAGGATAATATCTTTAAGAAACTTGAGATTATTCTCTTTTAATTAAAGGACCTTTCTCCATCAATATATCTCTAGTTTTATTATCAATATTATCCAAATTTCTTGGATCAAATATATTCAAAACATAATTTTTTTCATATTCATTCAAATTATCATGCTCATTCAAAGCAGCGTTCTCATTCAAATCATCAAGATCATTCAACTCATCATTCTCATTCAAATTATCAAGATCATTCAACTCATCATTCTCATTCAAATCAACAAGCTCATTCAAATCACTATTTTCATTCAAAGAAATATTCACATTCAAATCATCATTTTCATTCTCAATTGTATTAACTTCTTCGGTTGAAGAACTAGATTTAAAAATCTTATTAAGAGCTCCTCTTTGAGCTTTAATTAACTCATCACTTCCTTTTCTTTTATTTTTTTTTTGATTTCTTGATGGATATTTTCTAGAGTTCATGTTTAAAATTAAAGCAAGCAAACAAACACAACCAACAAAATTTAAATATTAAAATTTAGAGCAAATGAGAGATAAAACCTGATTGTCGATTCGCCCAAATTTTCAATCTAGTGACTATCGAGCTTGGAGCGAAATTGTAAACTCCAATCTCCATTTAAGAATTAAATTTATATTTTTCTATTAGTTTTTGTATAATTTATTACAGCAGCATATGAGCAATTGAGCATAATAAACTCCAATAATTATAAATCATTGAATTTCAAGCAATAAGAAATAAATTGACTTTTTACATCAAATTTCAAATACAAGCTGCAGCAAACTCCAAATACAATAAAAAATAAATCAATTTTTTTTACATCATATTACTCTACTAGAAAACCAACCGGACGGTTTGTAGAATTTCAACAAAATCAAGAGTCAAGACTACAAGACAGTCGCAGCCCGCAACACTACTTTCTTTGATTTTTTTGCACTTTTTTATGCTAATTGATAAACCTATCTACTGGAGCCTAGAGGCATACTAGACTGCAGACGTATAGAAGAAAGGATTGTAACTTATGAGTTCAAAGATTAGAATGCAGAACTGTAGAAGAGAGAAAGGGAGATGAGAGGAAAGAGTCATTGAGTAAGAAGAGAATTGCGGAGTGCAAAAATCAAAATGGCAAAGCGTGGTTGCAGAGTGGGGAAGTAGGCTTATTAGGGTATAATAAAAAAAATTGGGGCCCCTAAAATTCAGGAGCCCATGGGCGACGGCCCACCCCAACAAGCATTTGGGCCGGCCCTGGCCTTGTTTTTGCTGAAGCCTTGGGCGTGAATATATCATTATTTCAATTTGAGCTAAACTATAGATTGGATTTTGTTAACTCTTCAAATTTGTTAGAATTTGTTGCCTGAAACAATGTGAATTTCGGATGTAAACAACAAAGTTAAGAGAAATGTTGAAGCTTGTGTTACCACAGTACCTTTAACATGCAGCAGAAACATAAACAGAACTTTACACAAAATAAATTTTAAATCACACTCCTTACGGTGTGTGACTGTCTCAAGGTGAAATTCACTATCACAAGTGATAAAAATAACAATGCTGATATTGTCTCAGTTCACTCCCTTGACAACACTGCATAAAACATACAGAGGACTATCCTAGCTTCACTTACTTGAATAATCTCTCAAACAAACCTATCTAAACACATAGATAGATTACAACAAGTCACTTTAAATCCTAGACTCTCAAAGATGACTATCTGACATACACACACAACTGGAATGAATGTCTCCAGATGAAGAAGGACAATTCACTATGCAAGTGTAAAGTTCCTTTATTACAGTTACACAGTGAAGACAGGTGTTGGACCTGGCTATCAGTGACTTTACGAATCATGGACTCCTTTTCAACTGTTGCTGTCCCGAAAGCGCCGATCCAACGAACGCAGCCTCCTCAGCCGGTTTCTGGTCGACAGCTCACACTTACTGTTTGGCGTTTATTTGTGTTGTTTTATTACATGATTTTGCATGTTTTATAAGTTATTTTCTAGTCCCTTTTTTTAGTTTATTTATAGATTTCGTGTGATTATCTTCACTCGTTGTTCTCATGGTGGAATATGCCAAGTTATGAAAAACTTGAGCTTTTATCTGCAAGAACTTGATTTTTAGGCATTAAGGTGGCGAGGAGCAAAGACGAGGCCGGAAGAGATGAACCCGGAAGGAATGGCCATGAAGCCACGCGACCGCGCAGGCTGAGCGGCCGCGCGAGCCCCACGACCGTGCAAGGGAGCTCTCAGCCCAGGCTCCCCGCGAGCACGCACTGTTCTGCGGGCGCATGCACCTTTGCACCCCGCGGGCGCGCAGCGTCCCGCCGGCGCGTGAGACGCTCGGTTTCACCCAATTTGCCCTGTCTCCCTCTCGACTCTCGTCTTTTCTTCACCAATTTGCACAAGGAGGGATTTCCTTCAACCTCCATCATTTTGGCATGTTAGATAAGAGACTTTTGGCCAACCTAATCTTGCAATAGGATCATACGGATTAATTTCCCTAAATCTAGTCTTGGACTTTTGCTCTCCAATCTCCCACCAAATCCCCCAAAATCCCTCTCAATTAATGCACCTATCTCATCACCTTTCCTCTCTCCTCAACCCATGCCTATCACCATACTACTCACCATCTCTCTCTCTCTCTCTCTCTCTCTCTCTCTCTCTCTCTCTCTCTCTCTCTCTCTCTCTCTCTCTCTTTTTCATCTCTCTCTCCCTCTCCCATATTTTATATAGATTTTTGGAGATATCATTCAAAAAAAGGGGAGTCAATCATTCATCATTCACCCACTTCATCTTCTCCATCTCTCCATCTCCATTTTCTTTTCTCTCTACACATACACACACACCATCATCTCTACCATTTTCCTTCACCATTTTCACCATCATCACCACCACTCAAGGAAGGAGGAGAAAAGGAAGAAAAAAGGGAACAAACCAAGGAAGAAGAAGAGGAGACGAGAAGAAACCAACTTCGAGCCATCCGCGGAAGCTAAGCTCGTTAGGAGGTTTACTTTTGGTATTTTCTTTCTATTTCTTGGATGATTTGTGGGGATTTGTCCCAACTCTTGAAGGATAACTAATATTGTAGAAGTTTTATGTTATTTACATTTGATTATGAGATGACGATCTTCTATAATATTTGTATTATTTTGAGCATGTTTAGTGGCTAATCTCTCTATTAGGGGGTAGAGGATCGATTTGGTTCTTGATCTATGCTTGTTAATGTTGGTTGTTGTTGTTGGAATTGTGCTTATCATGTTAGAGTAATTGTTAGGAAAAACTATCAAGGAGCCTCTAGATTAGGTTTTGATGAGATGTCAAAATTATTTATGAAAAACTGACTAAAATTCAAGTTGTAGATCTGAGCTGATCAATCCAGAGCATCAAAAAGGAACTCAAGTAAAGCCAAAGTCAAAGTATGGTCTGCAAGATGAAGGATACGTCATCCAGTCAGAAGTCAACTTAACTGAGAAGTCAAAAAGTCGAATCAGTCGAAACAAACTGACAACTAAGTCAGCTGAGCTGAGGGAGAAAAGAGTCAACTAAGACTAAAGGAACTGATAAGAGATCAATTTAGACTGAAGACTGGAAGTATCCAACTGATGGCCAAACTGAAGTAAACAAGACAAATCAGATAGAGGCCAGAACTGAAGTCAGTCAGCTTATGATTAGTCAAGCTGACAGGAAAGCTCAAAAGAAATCAGTCAAGCTGACAAGCTAGCCAAGAACTTGAGTCGAACTGGAGAAACAAGCTCAAAACTGCCAACTGGAGCAATGGCCAAACTGAGCTGACAAGCTCAAAACTGCCAACTAGAGTAACGGCCAAACTGAGCTGACAAGCTCAAAACTGCCAACTGGAGTAACGGCCAGACTGAGCTGACAAGCTCAAAATTGTCAACTGGAGTAACGGCCAAACTGAGCTGACAAGCTCGATACTACCAACTGGAGCAATGACCGAACTGAACAGACAAGTTCAGTACTACTAACTGGAACTCAAAACTGAAGCCAGAGAACCCTAGAGTTATTGCTCAAATCGGCGAATGTTAGAATAAATGCTTCAACGAAGATCCTGGAATTAAATATCCAATGAAGATCGATTGGCAAAGTAACGTCTACTTCAACCAAAAGCTCCAGCGACTAATAAAGACCATTTGCCATTAATGAGCCAATAGAGCCACCGATCAATAGAACTTAACGGTCATAAAATCACTCCTCTATAAAAGATGAGTGAATCAATGTTTTAAACAACTCGTCGCCTTCACAACTTTTGCATATACATTCTTGAAATATTCAAGCAAGAGCTTTTCTTTCTTTCTTCCAATTAGCTCAAGTTCAGCATTTGATAAAAACTGCGAGAGTTCAACTGAGAAGAAGAATTCACAGAGTCAAGATATTCAGCCAGCTGTTGACGATCAAGCCAGGGCAGCCTTCTCAGTTTCAGCTATACAACGGTCAACTACCCAGCTTAATTGAAGGAGCACATCAGTTGATACCACATGTTCAAGACTAACCTCTTGAAGATCGAAAGAGATCTAAAACCTTGTAAAGACGACAATAGTACCTACCTTCCTAGCGAGCAGTTAAGGACTTCAAGTGTGAGCCGTCGACCCGCTGAGGTAGCGAGCAGTTACCAGGTTCAGCCAACTGTCCTTCATTGTGTAATTTGTAAAGAAACTCAAGTTATATAGTGAAGTTGCCCTTCTACGGAAGGAAGAGAGGACGTAGAAGTTTGAGACTTCGAACCTCTATAAATCTTTTGTGTGCTGTATTGTTTTGTTCATTGCATACCTTTGAATTGCACACAATCTCACACAAGCTGCACCCAAACTGCCTTAACTGATCAATAAGTTTGTGCATAGATAAGTTTCTCTAGTGAGTTAAAGGGCCCTATTATTCCGTATTTAAAGTAAAAAGTTTTGAATCAGTTTATTCACCCCCCTTCTAAACTGATATCGACTCGCCCGGGACCAACAATGATTAATCACTACTTGAGCATTGCTAGGATTTAGATAAAACTGGAAGGTGATTCTAAATCCCGAAATTGGTTTCTTCAACGTTAGGTGGATGGGGTTCCTAAGCTTAATATGTTCTTCTTGCTTATTTGATATAGCTAAAAGAGGCTTAGTTGATAGACGATGACATTAATTGATATTAAGCCTTTTGAGAGGGTCTATTGGATTTGTGAGATTAACATTACAACCTTAATCAAGCATAGAGATAAACCATTGAGAGAATCTATGCCCTAATACCTTTATCATTCTATTTTCCTCAAATCTTGCTTTTATTGTGGTCATTTGCATTATCTTATTTTCTTGCATATTTCAATTCCTAGTTGTAGATCATCACCAATACCATGCTTAGAATATTTAGGATTTATTTTCATTGTTTAAACATGTTGCATGCCTAGCCTAAAAGATAATTCCTCACACTAAGCCTTCCTTGTGAGATCAACTCGGATTAGCTCATCGCGTCTACAATTAACCCCGTCCAATTGTGGGTGTGGTCCCAAGTAGTTTTTGTGTCAAGCCTAAACTGGAAATATAAATTCAAATTTGGACCCAACAAATTTTGGCGCCGTTGTCGGGGAAGGCTTTAGGTCTATTGTCTTTTTGGTGCTTTAATTGCTTTTGTGTATTTTGTCATCGTGAAATCTTTCTTGTTAAAGTGTTGTGTTTGTGTTGCTTGTTTGAATTTGTTTTTGTGTTTATTTTCTTGTGTTTGGCTTTCATATCTCTTTCCGCAAGTTACGTGTGATCTCCGTTTTGTTTGTGGTTGTGTATGCTGGGGAGGTGAAGCCTCAATCGGAGACTAGCCCCCGTGTTTGACAACATCCATCGACCAAGAAGATTCAACATGTTCGAGTGGGAAAGAGAGATGGACACTAATCCCCTCAATAACCCCGACAATGTCAATGCCAATGCGGATAGGAATATGAGAGACTTTGCTCGTTCCGTGATTGGGGCATCGACTTCTTGCATAGTTCTTGGTGAAGCCGCAAGGAACTATGAGTTGAAGAACATTCATTTTAGCCAACTCCCCTCATTCTATGGGATGCCGGCCAAAGATGCTTTGAACTTCATCCGTGAGTTCATTTTATGAAGCTTGGGATCGATTTAGAGGTCTCGAACAACAATGCCCGCACCACCACCTCGCACCCGAGTTGCTTAACCAATTCTTCTATGACGGGCTCTCTCAAAATTTCCAATACATGGTGGATAATGCTTCAGGAGGAGACATTGGAGGCCGGACCGCTGAAGAAGTCTCAAATATCTATGAGACCATGGCCACAACTTCTGAATAAAAGAGTGCTAGGGGGAAGAGAGCTTCCGTTTATGAAGTCAACCCTAGTTATGATGTGATAAAGCAACTTGCCGACTTGACAAGGCAAGTAGAGATGCTTCGAACCTCCGAGAGACCACCCCAAAAACCAATGACCGTTGAGACTTGTGGGATTTATGGAGAGTATGGACATGGGGCCAACTTGTGCCAAAAGTCGATTGAGCCGGAATTAAGTGAAGAAGCTCATTTCCATGCTCTTCAAGAGCAAGTGCATGCCCTTCAAGGATTCCAACCTCGCCAACCTTACAACCCATACTCCCAATCATACAATCCGGGGTGGAGAAATCACCCAAATTTCTCTTAGAGACAACCTCAACAACCACCTCAACCGCCACAACAACCGCCTCCACCTCAACAAGCAAGAAGTGGCCAAGCTCCAGCTTATCCGAGGCTGCAACAATATCCGGCCCAACCCAACTAACCGCCTAGGCCGACATTGCAAGATACCTTGCAATCTTTCATTCAAGACACCCAACAAAGGTTCAAATCCGTTGAAGCTTCCGTGAAAATGATCGATACCCAAGTGGGGCAAATAGCTGGGACCATTGGAGAGTTGGCCAAGCCAGGCAAGTTGCCAAGCCAACCGGAGCAAGCTCAAGCCATCACCGTTCTTAGAGGACGCAAGGAGATTGATAACAAGGTTGGAGAGCCAAGCCCAACCGAGGTAGTTGAGAAGGAAGAGGAGGCTCCCCAACAGCAACAAAAGGGGCCTGAAAAAGAAAATGAAGAAGTAAAGAAGCCCACACTCCACAAGGCCAACAATCCCTACAATCCTCCAATTCCATTTCCAAGCGGTTGAGGAATGAGAAGCAAGACACCCAATTTCAAGAGTTCTACAAGCTCCTATCAAAAGTGAACGTCAACCTTCTACTCCTTGATGTCATTCGCAATGTGCCGACCTATGTCAAGTTCTTCAAAGAACTAGCTTCTAAGAAAAAGAAGTTTGTGGAGGATGAGAAAATTTTGGTGTCCGAAGTGGCGAGTGCAATCCTACAACATCAACTACCACCCAAGCTCTGTGATCCAGGTAGTTTTACTCTTAAAATTTCCTTGAGAAATGGTAAAGAAGCATGTGGTATGCTAGATCTAGGAGCCAGAATTAACTTGATGCATTACTCTATGTAATGCCCTAAACTACTCCATTTGACCACGTCACTTAACATGCAATTTACTTACATATTTTTGTGTGCTTATTTTAATATGAGCGGAATCTAAGGTCAAAAGCATGATAATGGCATAATAAGATAAGGCATCATAATTTTCAATATGAATTTTTCACAATCACATTTATAACATGCGATCTATCATATCTATTTTGTCACACAACATAGTGTTAAGTAGAAGCATCGTATAAACCCATCCACAAATCACACAATCATCTAACCTATCGAGCTCAAAGGTCTTATTCAACCCGCTCGTCTAACACCCTAAATTAACACACATAGCATAGGGGTTCAACAACGTACTTCATACATAATAGGCTCCAAGGTCGAACGACCCGCCTTTAAATTGTTTTGCATAATCTCAAGTTACATACATCATAACCTACAAAAGATCGGGCTATCCCCATCCCCAATAATCATTGATCATAAGGCAAAAAGAGTGATCAATGTAATAATAATAATAATAACGTGAGTACTTTCAAAAGAAGAGCATGCAAAAGATAAACACAAGCTTGTGGAGTTCTCTTGTGTTCACAACGCTCCTACCTCGGCCTCGACTCCTCAACCTGAAATTCATTGAATGAATGGGGTGAGTATTTAACAACATACTCAGTAGGGAACACTGTAAACAGTTATAGCTAATTGCATAAGTAAAAATATAACATATGGACTTTCCTTTACTTTATGGAGACTAGTCTCAACCGCGTAGGGTCCAAACATCATGATGCCCCCGTTAATGAACATCTTTGTCCCTGTAGGGATGCCCGCAGACATAATACCCCCCAGGGAGGACATTAACATATCTATATTCGATCCCAAAGGATCTCTTTGTCAACTCCAAAGGATCTCTGTTTTGCCCCGAAGGGTCTCTTTCATTCACCGGTCCGAAGACCCTTCATACATATACAATCAAAGCACAACAATAACTATAACCTTACACATGTTCACAGTTTGGAGTTACCCTACCTTATGAGACGCTTTCAAATCTTTCTCAATCTTGAAATACTCCTTTGCTGCCCACAAGTTGTCCACTTCAAGCCACAACACGTCACCTAGCACCTTTAATCCTCTTTTCATTTTAGATGTCGAGTTATACAATTAAATCATAATTTAGACCAAACTCATGCTATACATTGCTTTAAGGATTTCATACATCTTCATGTACATAATCATGGATATAACAACTCATAATACGATTTTGGACTCAAAATATGCATTAAAACTCTTTGAAACATTTAATCGAACACGTTACGTGCACCCATTTAAACCACATACTCATGACTCAATTTAAATCCTTTAAATCCAATATTTAAAATACAAATACCTTCCTTATAGGGATCTAACATACATGAAAATAAACCCCAAACAATCATCAGAACACCTCCAACCAATAATCCACATATCAAAGGAAATTAGGGTAAAAAATCCAATCTTTAGCAACAATGAACCATAGGAATTCGATATAACTTCACATATAGCTTCAAGGAGGTAAATAAACCATATGTTCAAGACATTAAGGCAAGAGGATCAATAAAAGTGAAAACCCTAATTTTTGAGTATGAACCCTAGTTTCCAATCAACATGAAAATGATGTTTTAATCACCAAGGTGAAGAGGGTATGAAGTTACCTTGGTTGATGGAGGATGATGAAAGGATCCACCCAAAACTTGAAGAATTTTCTTGAGAGATATGGTGGAGGAATCGCCCAAAAAGAGAGAAGAAATGAAGATGAAATGAATAAATGTGGTATTTATAGGTAGAAATCCGGCCCAGCCCGCGCGACCGCGCGAGGGGCTCTCGGCCCAGGCTCCCCGCGCCCGCGCAGCCCCGCGCTCGCACGCGCGTCTTGCCCACCCCGCGGGCGCATAGCCTCCCGCGGCCGCGCACGGCCCCACGGGCGCGCGGCGTGCTAATCACGACTCCCTTTAGTATTTCGACTCCCGGACATTTCCAACTCCATTTAACACAACTTAGATTTTCAAAACACTTTTAATACTTTCCGAAAAAACAGGGGGCGGGGCACTTCGCCCCCTGAACCCCCGACTCGCTGACCGGGCAGCGAGACCCCTGTCCGGCTCAGCGTTAGGGTGTTCAAGTTATGGCAAACACAATATTAAATACAATCACATTCATTCACTTTCATATAACTCGACACTTTAGTATTTAAAAATTCAAACTGTATTATACACTCGGTATAACATCACTGTGCTATGACGTATCGGCTCGAGTGGAACAACCTGCATTAAATCAACGACATAATACAAACATACTCACATGATCAATATTCAAACAATATTAATTCAAATTCATTTTCCAAAATTATAATTCATAACTTAGAAAAAGGGACAGGGTATCACACTTGGTGCGTCATTTTTCACCAAAAATAAATATCCCGACAATTAGTCGGTAAGCCCTTACTACAGAGTACAGCGACGAGCAGGATCGTCTCCCAAGGGACTGGCGAGAATTACTCCCTATTTCCAATCTGTATAT
This sequence comes from Perilla frutescens, assembly GCA_026008535.1. NCBI lineage: Eukaryota > Viridiplantae > Streptophyta > Magnoliopsida > Lamiales > Lamiaceae > Perilla > Perilla frutescens. The sequence goes on from BRKX01000012.1 coordinate 42,765,812, forward strand.
CCAAACTTCAAACGAGGGTTTTGAGAGTTTTAAACTGAATTTAACGAGAGCAGTAATAAAATAAAATTAAATAAACAAATATGCCGAGAACGGATTCTAACAATTATTAAAGAGATATCCCGGATTCCAACTAACTCCACTCTAGCTCAATTAACCGATCCTTGATGCAAAGATTAATTTAATCTATTCATGCAAACCAGTTATAGTCGCCGAAGACACTTACTGACACGACCTATTTTCTCTATAATTTCTCGATAACCAGGAAGACACTTCACCAATTATTTCCCTAATCGACTGATAACCGTAAGAGACACTCTATAGGTTTAATGAGCCGACAGCATTTAATCCTAGAGAAACCCGATTCAAATCCAACTGACTCTGACACAGGACAATCGAGACTTGACTGTTATTCCCCTGGCTCTAAAGAACCATTTTACCACTAATTAAACTTAAACCACAATTATGGATGGCCGGTTTAATTGGCTACTAATTAATTTCGTATTACTAAATATTTGCAACTACCTAGCAACACTGAAACAATTAAACGACACGAAAATTAAGAACAACAGATACAAGCATTCGATTAAACGATAAAGCAATTAGATCTCACGATTTATTCGGCTAGAGCTTTGTTAAGTTGTTCTCCGAGATATGATCGAACTTAGCTGGAACTCATAATTAAACTTGAGCGCATAAAATTATTGAAAACTGAACACGATGAATTGGAAAAGAAGAAATACAAAAACTGAATAGAACCGCGTCTCTGGTCTCGCGTGTGTCTCTATTCCTAATTCTGAATTGTTCGATTTTAATCAAAAGAGATCCTAATATATCTAATAACCATAAAAGAGTTTATCTTAACAAGGAAACAAAAATCTAGATATATCTAAACAAGGTAAGTTGACCAAAAAGACTCCTTAGGGCTGTAGACTTCTTTGTAACCGCCTCCAAACAATTCTCGAGCTGTGATTTACGTCTGGGCCCACTAGAAGTCTAAAAAAGGATGGATCGGCCCAGTTCCAATTCGTCAAAGCCCATGAACTGCGCCCAGAATTTGTTAGGTCCTGCAGTATGCCCTTACTAACTGCAGCTTCAAATCTCCTTATATCAAAATGTGCAACTTTAGTCTAGACTCTCGGCTTTTTCTTCACTATGAGGCTAGCTACCTGCATTCAGCTCAAAAGACACTTCTTCCCACAAAATAGAGCAATAGGGTAATTACATAGCAATAATAGACATCAAACAGACCCCAAAACTTAGGAAAATATAGTCCAATCAAACTACCCCACACTAAGACATTGCTCGTCCTCGAGCACACTTAAACACAAAACACACACAAAGACTTAAAAACACAAATGCAAACGGGAACTGTCTTTGATCAGAAAATAGTAGAAGTCCAGGCTGTCATGTAACCAACCACATACCACAAACCAATTTTGTTTCATTAATCAGTGTACACTCTTCATTCGAGTTAGGATTGTGCATCTCTATCCAGCCTCACCAAAGATTCTCTCAAAATTCACTCAAAACAAGGGTAACATAGGAATAATTCACTCAGTCAAGATTGGATACTTTCAACAAACAATTGCCCTTATGTCAAAACGTGCATCAATTAATCAAGTTATCCGCGAATCAAAAGGACTTTTTATTTGGGTTGTAATGGGGCTAGGGTCAGAGGTAGGAAAGTTTTGGGATAAGTGGCTATAATAAGGGAAATATGCAAGTGTATCAACATTCAAAAGCGGCTGCAATGTTCAACAATTGTGCTCAAATGCTTCAATTCAATTCAGATATAGCCTTTGCTACTCCTCCTGCCCTACAGCTTTCTCATATATATGTTTTTTTTTTATTGAAAAAAAACACAGTAGGGCAGGAAACTTCTCTCTTTTTTTTTGTAGCTCCAAAAGAGTAGAATAACACTTGCATAATTTTCCAAAAGGTGACAAAACAAGTTGTGGGAATGAAAGGCTAAGGCTCGTTAAATTGTGGTTTTCAAAAGAACTAAGAATTGTGGCTCAAAAGGGCTTACTAAGGGATAATGCAAGGGTAGGGTAATTCCAAGCCAAAATGAGGTTAATTCCTAGTTTCCTTTATCATCTTCATGAATACGCTCAACAATCAAACAAGCATGGCATTTAGGCAATTCAAGTATCAAGCAACCCTAATCTGATACACACATCAAAGAAGTTTTCGAGCTGTAATAAATTGTTTTTATGCTCAAGGCTCAAAACTCACGTATGTGGGCTATCAAAAGTGATCAAAACTGCACATCCATCATTCTCAAACACATCCAAGTAACACATGATTTAATCCACAAAATTATCAACCAAACAATCCAGTCAAACCAACACAACAGCCCGTTCTCCTTCTATATCTAATCTCAAACAGTGACACACTTACATTCAAAATAAAATGAAAATCACAGACAGACACAATACAAACTAAGCATGAGTATGAGTTTTCCCACCCCACACTTAGAATTGGACAGTGTCCGCACTGTAAAAGGAAGCAACACACAAGTACTTAAAGCAGGAACAAATCACACAAAAAGAAAACCAACAAACGACAACAAAAAGGGGTAGAAATGGACCAATACTCTCGCAATCAAGGGGTGTCGCTCATATGAATCACGACTTGTTCCAGGACGGTGAGTCTCCCATCAATGTCATCAAGGTGGTGGAGGATCTGTTGAGTGGCCTGGGTGATCAAAGCCTCAATGGCTGGTAGTAGAGAAACGGGGGCGGCGGATGGACTTGCAACCACAGATGGACTCGGGGTCGAAACACCCGGTCGTGCTAACTGATAGTGCCCGGAGGCGTTAATGAAAAGCAGACGCATATTGTTCAACTCAGTCAAAGTGAGAACAGTGGAGGGAATGGACTCTAAACCAGTGACATCTACTTCCAATTTTTCAGCCAACAAAGTGATGAAATGACCAAGGGGGATTTTACCATGGGGTGATTAGTGATGTACCGCCACTGTAAAGCTAACCAAAAACCAAAGTTGACCCTTTCATGATTCAACATGCATGTTAACAAAAATACCTCCTGCTTTGTGACAATGCTAAGCATATCGACCCGACCAAAGAAATTTAAAGACAAGAATCGATGACACAAACGTAAGGCATCATCACGGATATTGGCACTCTTAGACAGACGCGTCACATAATGATCATCCACAGATAACTCACGCCAATGATCCGAAATAGTCAAAGCATGCTCCTCAGGTATATCACACCAAGCAGAATCATAATCATCCTCAATCACAGAAAGAGCAGATTCTAAACCCAACATCACATTCAACGTGTTCATAGACATATTAAATTCCCGTCCCCGCAATCGAAAAAGAATAGCATACGAATCATTAAGAGAACTAGCGGCCTTAAACACGAAAGAGGATAAGAATTCGACCGTCAAAACATGATAAACCGGGCGGGAAGTATCAAGCAGGAGTTCCCACCCGATTGATCAAAAATTAGAGCGGATAGAATTGTTTACCCCAAGTGGTGTGACGCTATCCCAATCGAGCAGCCGCGGGCCGAGAATCACCCGAATCAAATTCTATTGCAGGCGGCGGTTAATCTCCTCAACCGGGCGGAATGGTGGACGATGACCGGAACGGCGGCGAAAGGAAGAGGGCGCGGCGGAAGGTGATGGGTCCACTCGAGCAGGGGAGGGTGGCGATGAAGTGGGAGACGTCGAAGCCGGATGTGTAGAGGTCGGAGGTGGTTGAATGTCGGCCGAGGCTGTGTGGGAAGAGTCGGTGGCGACGACACGGCGGTGAGGGTGGCCGGCGGTGGATTTGCTTCGAATCCGGCGTGGTGGTGAAGAGGAGGATGATCGCGGTAGTGATGTGGCACGAGGGGGTGTGGTGGCAGGAGAAGGCGGATGAGACGGGGTAAGTACCGGTCCGGCAGGTTTTGGCGACGGCGAAGGGGCGCGAACGGAAGTAGAAGGGCCGGTTGAAAGTTTGCGCTTCTTGGAGCCACCGGCGAGGGCACGGCCGCGTGTGTCAGGCGAGGGAGGGTCACCGGCAGTGTGGGCTGCAGGCGGAGGCTGCGGTGGTGTGGCGGCGGGCTTGGAGGCTTTTCTCTTGGCCATGATGGGCGGTCCGGTGAGAAGAGGCGGTTGGGGAGTTGAAGAGACGTGGGAGTTCTACAAGCAGTAAAAATAGGATAAGTGCTGTAACAATTCAAATAGGGGGAAAAGGGGTTAAATTAAATCAAATTAGGGCTAAGGGCAAAAATCCCCCAAATATAATTATGGAAATTGCAACTTAGCCCCTCCTTACTTAGAAAATTAAACTGATGCCCCGTATCCCACACTGAGAGGCAAAACTACTAACACTTAGATGAATTAGCATAATTCCTCCGAGCCAAATTTTTTCTTTTATTATTATTTTTTTTGTGTTTTTTTTTTGTATATAAAACGAAAAGCAACTAAAAGGATAAGAATAAAAATAATAAAGAAAGAAAAGAAATAAAACAGTAAATAAATGGAAAAAGAAGGGAAAAGAAATCGGGTTGCCTCCCGAGAAGCGCCGTTAGTTAACGTCATCGGCTCGACAGGCGGGAAGGGATTACGTTGTTATTGCTGGGGTGACCAAGTCGACCCCATCAAATGGTTGTGAATCTAATCCAGCAAGAAAGGGCTTTAACAGCTGGCCATTGACGGTGAGAATTTTATCCGTAGATAAGCTTCGAATCTCCACTGCGCCGTGAGGGCTCACTCGAACAACCTCATATGGTCTCGTCCAACGGGACTTCAACTTTCCCGGCATGAGTCGGAGACGAGCATTAAACAACAGAACTTGCTGGCCAATTTCAAAACTCTTCCGCCGGATGTATTTGTCATGCAAAAATTTTGTACGCTCTTTGTAGGAACGAGCATCATCATAAGCTTCCAAACGAATTTCCTCAAGTTCTTGCAATTGGTATTTTCTTTCGAACCCAGCTAATGTTGGAACAAGACAACATTGTTTGACTGCCCAGAAGGCTCGATGTTCCAATTCCACAGGAAGATGGCACTGTTTGCTAAAAATCAATCTGTAAGGGGACATGCCGATAGGTGACTTGAAGGTTGTGCGGTATGTCCATACTGCATCATCCAGGCGTAGGCTCCAGTCTTTCCGGGAAGGATTGACAGTTTTCTCTAAAATGTTCTTGATCTCTCGATTTGAAACTTCGGCTTGTCCATTAGTTTGCGGGTGATAAGCTGTAGCAACTCGATGATGAACTCCATATTTCTGAAACAAGGCTTCCAATGTCTGATTGCAGAAGTGAGTGCCTTGGTCACTAATTATGGCTCGAGGAACACCAAATCGTTGAAAGAGTTGAGTTTTCAGAAATTTAGCCACCACTTTGGAATCATTGGTCGGAGTAGCTTGAACTTCAACCCATTTGGAAACATAATCTACGGCCAAAAGGATGTATGATTTGCCGAAGGAGCTCGGAAAGGGGCCCATGAAGTCCATGCCCCATACATCAAAAATATCACATACCAAGATAGGCACTTGAGGCATCTCATTTCGGGAGGAAACATTGCCAAGGCGTTGGCAACGATCGTAAGTCTTGCAGAAGAAGTAAGCATCTTTGAAGATGGTTTCCCAATAAAAACCACAATCGAGAATTTTACGAGCTGTCCGCTTGGGTCCAAAGTGGCCTCGACAGGCATGAGCATGACAAAACTCGAGAATTGACTAGATCTCATCATCTGGAATGCAGCGTCGAATGACTTGATCAGCACATGTCTTCCATAAGTAAGGCTCGTCCCAAATGAAATATTTAGCTTGGCTCTTCAACTTGTTTTTCTTTGCCGTTTCAGTTCCCTTGGGAAACATCCCAGTTGCGAGATAGTTGACCAAATCAGCATACCACGGGGTTGCACTGGCGGTGGCCAGTAAGAGCTCGTCTGGGAAGTCATCCGGTATGGGCATACCGTCGGACGGTGTCAGCAGTCGGCTCAGATGGTCGGCAACATTATTTTCAGTGCCCTTCTTATCTTTGATGTCCAGATCAAACTCTTGAAAAAGGAGTACCCAATGAATCAAACAAGGCTTGGATTCCTTTTTGGACAGTAGGTACTTCAAAGCGGCATGATCTGTATACACCACAACTTTGGATCCCGCAATATAGGACCGAAATTTCTCACATGCGAAGACGACTGCGAGGAGCTCCTTCTCAGTGGTTGTGTAATTGCATTGAGCTGGATTAAGAGTCTTGAAGGCGTAATAGATGACATGGCTCTGCTTCCCACTCTTTTGTCCAAGTACCGCTCCAACCGCGAAATCACTAGCGTCACACATGAGTTCAAAAGGAAGACCCCATTGGGATGGTTGAATGATCGAAGCAGATGTGAGTTTTGCCTTCAAAATATCGAAGGCTTCTTTGCATTGATCATCAAAAAGGAATGGAGCATCTTTTTGTAGCAACTTGGTCATCGGTTGGGCGATTTTTGAGAAGTCTTGGATGAAGCGCCGGTAGAATCCTGCATGGCCGAGAAAAGCTCGGATTTCTTTCTCATTAGAAGGGTAAGGAAGCTTCACGATTAAATCAACCTTCGGTTTATCGACTTCGATCCCTTTTGCAGAAATAACATGGCCCAGCACGATGCCTTGTTGCACCATAAAATGACATTTCTCAAAATTCAACACTAAATCAGTCTCGACGCACCTTTTAAGGACCATATCTAGGTGCTCTATGCATTGCTCGAAACAATCTCCATGAACAGTAAAATCATCCATAAAAATCTCGATGCAGCTCTCGATCAAGTCGGAAAAAATGCTCATCATACACCGTTGGAAGGTGCCAGGAGCATTACACAACCCAAATGGCATTTTCCGGCAGGCAAACGTTCCAAAGGGGCATGTGAAGGTTGTCTTTTCCTGGTCCTCTTGGGCGACAAAAATCTGAAAGTAGCCCGAGTATCCGTCGAGGAAGTAAAAGAATGACTTCCCTGCCAAACGTTCAAGCATCTCATCAATGAACGGTAGAGGGAAGTGATCTTTTCGTGTTGCATCATTTAGTTTCCTAAAATCGATGCACATGCGCCAACCGGTCTTTAACCGCATCAGAATCAACTCGTTGTTCTCATTTTTCACAAGCTGGAAACCAGATTTCTTAGGAACAACGTGCACTGGACTAACCCATTCACTGTCGGAAATTGTGTAAATGATCCCAAGCTGGAGCAGCTTGAGTATCTCTTTGAGAACCACTTCTTTCATCACCGGGTTCAATTTCCTCTGGGGATCTCTAGATGCCTTGCACTCTGGCTCAAGGAATATCCGATGCATGCAAATGTCTAGACTAATCCCTTTGATATCGGCTAAGGTCCACCCTATAGCTCCTTGATGCTTTTTCAGAATTTCGATCAATCAATTTTCTTGATTGGAGGACAGATCCTTGCTGATGATGATAGGCAGTGTGTCGTCCTTTCCCAGATAAGCATATTTCAAATGCTCAGGCAGAACCTTCAACTCCAGAACTGGGGCTTTTACGTGTGATGGCAATATCGGCTCCGTGGCCGTCGGTAAGGGCATACGACCTGGTATGTTCCTGGCGGGAAATTCCTCGGTGGTATACAACTGCTGGATAATCTCTCGAATTGCCTCTTCTTCTTCTGAATCTGCAATTGTGTCAGAAACTCCAACAAAAAGTACCTGCTCAAGTTTGTCCTCCCTGAAACTACACTCAGCAAACTCGTCAACTAGAGAATCAACAATATCAACCATATACAAAGCTTCAGGGTCCTCAACATGTTTCATAGCCTCAAAGATGTTAAATGTGACTATATCCCCATCAAATTCAAAACTCAACATGCCTTTATCAACATCTATCTTAGTTCTTGCTGTTTTCATACATGGAGGCCCTAACAAGATCAAGGGTCTATGAGCAGACAGAGAATCATTCATATCAACAATATAAAAATCCACAGGAAAAATCAAATCATTGACCTTAACAAGAACATCCTCCACAACACCTTGGGGATAAGCATTAGATCTATCGGCCAACTGAATTATGACTCGGGTATCCTTCATAGGACCTAACTGCAGATCTTTGTACACAGACAGAGGCATGACATTGATGGATGCTCCTAAATCTAACATGACACTATCGACCTTCTTACTTCCAATGATGCAAGGGATAGTAAACATACCTGGGTCTTGGCATTTCTGTGGTAACTTTCGTTGAATAACCGCAGACACATTCTCACTAACCGTGATTCTTGCATCCTTCCCATACCGTATCTTCTTTGCACAGAGTTCCTTCAAGAATTTGGCGTATCTGGGAACTTGTTTGATAGCATCAAGTAATGGGAGGTGGATTTCCACTTTCTTGAACAACTCGAGGACCTCCTTTTCATTGTCATCCTTCTTATGCTTCGCTAACCTGGAAGGAAAAGGGGCTGCATGGATAGGATTAGAAATCTTAGACCGTTCACGTACCTCAGTAGGAGCATTCTGAGCTACAGCTTGCTTGTCCTCAGCTCCCATCCTGCCTTCAACGTCAGCAGTATGCCCATACTGCTGGATGTTCTGCCTCTTTGGCTTAACTTCAACTAACTCCTTTCCATTCCTAAGTGTTACTGCACTCACATTACCTCTGGGATTCTGTTCAGTCTGGGATGGGAGCTTTCCTTGATTTCCTTGCATCTTGTTCATCTGGGTAGCAAGCTGGGTAATTTGTGTACCCATACTACCTAAAGCTGCTTGAGTTTCTTGTTGGAAAGCCTTCTGATTCTGTGCTAAATTGTTCACCAAAACACTACTTTGCTCGAGGCATTTCATAATATCGCTCATGCTGGGAACAGGCTTGTCAGTATGGGTATACTGACTGTCTCTCAGGGGTCGTGGGGGTAAATCTCCTGCGACAAGCTAATCTCCAGATTGTTTCCATCGGAAATTGGGGTGATCTCTCCAGCCCGGATTGTAGGTGTTGGAGTAAGGATCATTGTTTCTCCTGCGCCTAAAGTTATCTCCTCGTGGAGCATCATAGTAAATCCCCTTGAGTGCATCTTCTTTGGTGTTGCCTTTACAAGCCAACAAGGTTAATGCCACAGAGGTGTATCTTCTTTGGTGTTGCCTTTACAATACCAAGGTCTGCTCGTCTTATTTCATTTGGACAACCATCCAGCAGATGACGAGGCGTACAAAGCAGCACCCGTCTTTCTGTGTTTTCATCACCGCTCTTGCTGTTAAGCTTGAATTGATTCCTGAAAAAGGTCCTCTCCCTAAAGGACAGAGCAAGGTTAAAGAGTATATGATCACTGTGGATGAGCTCCGGCAAGCCCAGCTGGTACTTGATGAGAGGAGACTGGTTTCTCACACTGATCGGCCCTGTGTCTCAAAGCTTATGAATGCTCAGCTTGTGGCCCTTAGACGTGGCAGGGAAGCCGACTCATCCTTGGCTCTACATGATGATGATGATGATGACGAGCAGGACGATGAAGAGAATGAGGAAGGAGAGGAAGAAGACCAAGAAGAAGAAGAAAATGAGCAAGTAGGCCAAGCCCACTTCCAGCCACCGCTTTATCCCTCGACGATGCCCTAACATGGGTATCAGATGCCACAGGCCGATTGGAGGTCCTTCCATGACCACTTTGACACCACCATGGGCCAGTTTTAGCCGAGCCTCTAGCAGAATTATGCCGACTCCATGGGCCAATTTCAGCAGCATTTTGAAACGTCTATGGGCCAATTCCGGCAGACCTACACCAACATGATGGGGCAATTCCAGGAGCACTTTGATGCCTCTATGGGTGAGTTTCGCCAAGAGTTGGGATACCTACACCAGGATGTTGGGAATTTGAGGCAGGATATCTATGGTCGCCTCGACAGGCATGACGAAAGGATGACGGCCCTTGAAGAAAGCAGGAATAACTGGACGATCTCTTATCCTTACCCGCATCCTCCTCCACCACCTTATGATCCACCGCAGTAGTGAAGTTGTTTTGTGTATTTTTGTGTTCGTGTGTGTATTTTATTATTTTCAGTTTACTCTCTTTGTTATTCGTTGGTTGTGTTTGTCGTGTTATTTTGTAGGAACCAGCATCGTTGCCGGTCTTCTACGCATTATGATGTTTTCTCTTCCCTTTACTCTTATTGGCTATTTTTTTCATACACTGAGGACAATGCATGCTTTAAGTGTGGGGGGGTGAGCTTGTTATGTTTATGTCTTAGTTTTGGATTATGTTGTTTATGTGAAGTCTTTGTTATAATTCATGGTGTTGAATTATTGTGTTTTGGTGTTGATGATTTGTTGTTCTAGTTATGTAGGTATGTTGTGAATATCCCACTTAGTATCTTGCTTTGCCCAATTGTCAAATTTGAACAATTTTAGATATGAATCTTCAAGAAATTATTTTCAAGTCGATCATGATGAATGAATTGTTTCGTGGTTTCACTCTCGAACATGAATTATCTTTGAATGTGATCACATATTGATGATTGGTGTTGAAGGGTCTTGTCCTTCAAAGATTGGGAAGCATGCCTGGCCTTGTTCATAAAAATTACTCCCCTTAATCATTTATCCTTGTATTTTTGAAAAAAAAAAGAGAAAGAAAAGGAAAAAGGAAAAGAAAAGAAATGAAAAGGGGCAATAAGGATCTCTACTCCTCTAGTTGATTTATTCAACTATGAGTATGGGAAACCACACAAGGACACTAGGGTCTATGGATTTTACCTTGTGAATTTTGATCCACTCCCCAATTATTTGTTAAATAAATGGGATTGCATTCCGGATTCTACTCCTCTCATGTGTGTGTCGATCCGTTCACGTATTGCATGATGAGTATGGAAAACCACATTAGGAAGCTCAGTTAAGCTCAATGATTAGACCTAATGACCCTCGTCCTATGTTTGCAATCCCTTGTGTTATTGTAAGTTCGTTTCTTAATAAATGTAGATGTGATTTGTGGGGAAGTAATTGAATTGAATTGGTGCTCACGTGTTTTTCTTAATCCTGAGAGGGCAAGCATCTCATTTGATTGGATCTTGTGCTCTCATTCTCCGATGATCAATGTTTTTATGGGAACCATGAGAATTGTCAATTACATGATCGCCTTGCGAATATTTCCTTCTTGCTTCATATTTTTAATTTCTTGTTTGCTTGAGGACAAGCAAAGAGCTAAGTATGGGGAGTTGTTTGGTGTTTATTTGTGTTGTTTTATTGCATGATTTTGCATGTTTTATAAGTTATTTTCTAGTCCCTTTTTCTAGTTTATTTATAGATTTCGTGTGATTATCTTCACTCGTTGTTCTCATGGTGGAATATGCCAAGTTATGAAAAACTTGAGCTTTTATCTGCATTAAGGTGGTGAGGAGCAAAGACAAGGCCGGAAGAGATGAACCCGGAAGGAATGGCCTTAAAGCACGCGACCGCGCAAGCTGAGCGGCCGCGCATCACAGCCCTGCGGCTGCGCGACCCCGGCGACCGCGTGAGGGAGCTCTCGGCGCAGGCTCCCCTCGGCTGCGCACTATTCTGCGAGCGTGTGCACCTTTGCACCCTGCGGGCGCGCTGTGTTCCGTCGGCGCGCGAGACGCTCTGTTTCGCCCGATTTGCCCTGTCTCCCTCTCGACTCTCACCTTTTCTTCACCATTTTACACAAGGAGGCATTTACTTCAACCTCCATCATTTTGGCATGTTAGATAGGAGACTTTTGGCCAACCTAATCTTGCAATAGGATCATAGGGATTAATTTCCCTAAATCTAGTCTTGGACTTTTGCTCTCCAATCTCCCACCAAATCCCCCCAAATCCCTCTCAATTAATGCACCCATCTCATCACCTTTCCTCTCTCCTCAACCCATGCCTATCACCATACTACTCACCCTCTCTCTCTCTTTTTCATCTCTCTCTCCCTCTCCCATATCTCATATAGTTATTTGGAGATATCATTCAAAAAAAGGGGGAATCAACCATTCATCATTCACCCACTTCATCTTCTCCATCTCTCCATCTCTATTTTCTTTTCTCTCTCTACACACACATACACACAATCATCTCTACCATTTTCCTTCACCATTTTCACCATCATCACCACCACTCAAGGAAGGAGGAGAAAATGAAGAAAAAATGGAACAAACCAAGGAAGAAGAAGAGGAGACGAGAAGAAACCAACTTCGAGCCATCCACAGAAGCTAAGCTCATTAGGAGGTTTAGTTTTGGTATTTTCTTTCCATTTCTTGGATGATTTGTGGGGGTTTGTCTCAACTCTTGAAGGATAACTAATATTGTAGAAGTTTTATGTTATTTACATTTGATTATGAGATGACGATCTTCTATAATATTTGTGTTGTTTTGAGCATGTTTAGTGGCTAATCTCTCTATTAGGGGGTAGAGGATCGATTTGGTTCTTGATCTATGCTTGTTAATGTTGGTTATTATTGTTGGAATTGTGCTTATCATGTTAAAGTAATTGATCACTACTTGAGCATTGCTAGGATTTAGATGAAACTGGAAGGTGATTCTAAATCTCGAAATTAGTTCCTTCAACATTAGGTGGATGGGGTTCTTAAGCCTAATATTTTCTTCTTGCTCATTTGATATAGCTAAAAGAGGCTTAGTTGATAGACGGTGACAGTAATTGATATTAAGCCTTTTGAGAGGGTCTATTGGATGTGTGAGATTAACATTACCAACCTTAATCAAGCATAGAGATAAACCATTGAGAGAATCTACGCCCTAATACATTTATCATTCTATTTTCCTCAAATCTTGCTTTTATTGTGGTCATTTGCATTATCTTGTTTTCTTGCATATTTCAATTCCTAATTGTAGATCATCACCAATACCATGCTTAGAATATTTAGGATTTATTTTCGTTGTTTGAACATATTGCATGCCTAGCCTAAAAGAAAATTTCTCACACTAAGCCTTCTTTGTGGGATCGACTGGGGTTAGCTCATCGCATATACAATTGACCCTGTCCAATTGCAGGTGTGGTCCCAAGTAGTTGTTGTGTCGAGCCTAAACCAGAAATATAAATTCAAATTTGGATCTAACACTTACTGATCCCAACTGTTCACTGAGACTCTAGGTTCTATTGTCCGTCTTTATAAGGTTTTAGATCTCTTTTGATCTTCAAGAAGACCGTCTTGAAACTGGTATCAACTGGTGTGCTCCTTTGCGCGTCTTCAGCTTGAGCTGGGTAGTTGATCGTTGTAGAACAGAACTGTGAAAGTGGTCCTGGCTGGATTTCTTCAACAGCTAGCTTGATGAGCAGTTTGCTCCTTCTCTTCAGTTGGGACTTTTGCTTTGCTGAGTTTTAAGCTTGAGGCTTTAGAGGTTTGGCGAACGTCTTCGCTGAGTCTAAGTACAAAGTTTTAGCAAAAAGTTTTCACAAAAAGTCACGGCCATCTTCTGGGTCACTCGTCGTTTATAGATGAGTGGCTGGTGACCGTTGATGATCAATGGGTGATCATAAATGATAAAGCCGTTGAGGGGCCTTTTATTTAAAGAGCCGTTGAGTAGCCTTTGTTCATCTAACATACTTTTGTTCCAAGATCTCGGTTGCATTAACTTCAATATCTTCTTGTTGACTTTTCTGAAATTTGAATTTCAGTTACGACTTTTGTCTTGATCTTCAGTTCTGGGCTTCTGCTAGCAGTTGGAATCTTCTGTTCTTTGGCTGTCAGTTCTGCACATCTTTGATAGTTTTGTAAGCTTCAGTTAAGATCATCTTCAGCTGGCAGTTCTGGACTCTGGCTTCGTGCTTTTTGAGCTCCAATTTGATTTGCTTCAGTTGGCAGTTTTGAACCAGTGTTCTTCAGCTGGCATTTTGGACAGGTGTCCCTTCAGCTGGAACTTTGGTCTTCAGTTCGTATGCTGGCACCTCTTCAGTTGAACTTCTAAACTGACGCGTCTTCAGCTGGTATCCTTTCAACTAGTACATCTTCAGTTGGAACTTCATTCTTTAGCTGGAACTTCATTGAGCTGGCATATCCTTTAGCTCGGACTAATGTATTCTTCAGCTGGCATTCTTCTTCAGCTGAAACGCGTCCTTTCTCTTCAGTTGGTAGTCTTCTTCAGCTAGAACTCTCTTCAGCTGGTATTCTTCTTCAGCTGGAATTGGGCACTTCTGAACTAGTGCCTTAAACTGGTATTTTTCTTCAGTTCATAACTGTAGACTGATGGCAGTTGGTACTCCGAGCTTTAATAGCACCGGCATCTTTCAGTTTTACTTGTCTTGCTAGCTGATCTAGCAATCAAGCTACAGTTTTCTTTTTCAACAGCTCTTGGGCTGGATCCTTTTTTTCTTTTTCTCTCTTTTCTTTTCTCTCTCTTTTCTTTTCTTTTTCTCTTTTCTTTTCTCTCTTTTCTCCTTTTTTTCTTTCTCTCAGGATTGATCATATTCAGGCTTTGATAGCTCAGATTTTGTTTTTGATCAATCTTAGTTTTCTGCTTGATTTCTTTCCAGTTTTTCAAGGCTCTTTGCATATTTTGACATCTCATCAAAACACCAGTCAGGAATAGTTTTCCTGACAGTCCTAAAACAATGCCATCTCTCACCATGAAGTGCATTTCTCCCAATTTAGCACAAGATTGGTGTCTTCACACCTCTGCAAAACTTGTGTTAGGTTATCAAGACAATGATCAAATGAATCTCCAAACACTGAAAAATCATCCATTAACACCTCCATTATATTCTCAATCAATCCAAGAAAAATGGACATCAGACACCTCTGAAAGGTGGTGGGTGCATTACACAACTCAAATGACATCCACCTATATGCAAATATGCCATATAGAGAAGTAAAGGCAGTCTTTTCTTGATCCTCGGGAGCAATCATGATTTGATTATATCCCGAGTATCTATCTAGAAAACAATAGAATTCATGACCCACCAACCTATCTAGCATTTGATCAATGAAGGGTAAAGAAAAATGATATGTTTGAGTATAAGCATTCAATGCCCTATAATCTATACACATTCTCCATCCTATTACTACCCTAGTAGCAATCATCTCTTTGTTCTCATTTTCAATTAAAGTCATTCCCCACTTTTTAGCAACAACTTGAGTACGACTAACCCACTCACTATCAGAAATATTAAAAATTATACCGTCATCTAACAACTTCATCACCTCTTTTCTAATAACCTCTTGCATGATAGGGTTAAGTCTTCTTTGGTTTTGTACCTTAGGCTTGTAGTCCTCTTCTAATAAAATTTTATGCATGCATATTGAAGAATTTATGCCTTTGAGATCATAAATGGGCCAATCTATAGTGCTTTTAAATTTTCTTAAAACCTTTAACAATTTATCCAATTTGTCATCCGATAGAAGCGAAGAAACGATTACTGGTTTTTGCTTGTCTTCATCAAGATATGCATACCTCAAGTGTGTAGGTAAGGGCTTCAACTCCATTGCTTCCTCCTTTGCTTTCGACTCTTCCTCCTTTGATGTTTGGTCCTCGTCTCTCAATAGAAGAAATTTGGGCTTTCTCAAGTAAGTCTCCTGAAAAGAATTCATCATAGAAACGTTTTCACAAAGACTAATATCATCATAAGGTAAAGAATTAAAAATAGAGTTAGAAATGCAAATCTCGAGAGGATCCTTCGGTCTACACATTTCCTCCATGTCTACACACTCATCCACCATTTGGAGCACATTGCATTTCTCTATGCTCTTTATCTCATCTTCGGTATGTTGCATTGCTTTTTGGAGGGAGAAGGTAACCTTCTCATCATTCACTCTCAAAATAAGCACCACCTTCTCCACATCTATTAAGGTCTTACACGTATTCAAAAACGGTAACCCAAGGATGAGGGGAACTTCCTTATCTTCTTCCATATCAAGCACCACAAAGTCAATCGGGAATATGAACTTGTTGACCTTCACGAGCACGTCTTCTACCACCCCTTTGGATATGTCAAGGATCGATCGGCAATTTGAAAGCAAATGGTGATAGGCTTGATGTCTCTCATTTTTAACTTTGAGAAAAACGAGAGGGGCATCAAGTTGATACTCATCCCTAGATCACACAAGGCCTTGCCCACATGATGTTCTCCAATGTGATCGAGATGTTGAAACTCCTCGGATCTTTCATCTTTGCAGGTAGCTTCCTTTGTAGTAATGCACTACAATTCTTGATCAAATTGACCATCTCGAACTCTCCCAATCTCCTCTTCTTCGAAATCACATCCTTCAAAACTTTACATAATTTGGCATTTGTTGAAGTGCCTCAACAAGTGAGATGTTGATTTAGACTTTTCTAAAGATGTCGAGGAACCGAGAGAATTGTTCATCACTCTTCACCTTTTGCAACCTTTCTGGGTATGGTATGGGCACTTTGTATTCTTCAAGATTCATCTTTGTTGGTACCTCTGTCTTCTTGGCACCCACTTTCTCTTTTTCATCATCTTTCTTTGAATTAGGATCCAAGTCCTCTTGACTTTGTCTCTCTTTTTTTGTTTCTTCTTTCTCTTGGGCAACTTCTTTCTCTTGGGCATCTTCTTTATCATACATAGTGGGGCCATCATAGACGGTTCCACTCCTCAAGATAATGGTCTTGCATTGATCCTTAGGATTCACGGTTGTGTTGCTTGGGAACTTGCCTTGTTGATGTTAGCTTCCCAAAATGATTGCAAATTGGCTCATTTGCTTTTCCAATATGTTCACTTAGTTGCCAATTGCTCCAACGGTATTCTCCAACTTTCCCATATGAGCTTGAGATTCACTCATGTACTTTTCCGTCTTCCCCATGAATGCCATCAAGAGTTCTTCCAATTTTAGTTTCTTCTCCTCATCAATCACGCAATTTGTAACTGAGAAACCAGAAAGTGGTTGAATGGCATTATTCAGATTGGCATGGGAAAAATTTGGATGTTGTTTTGATAGTTTTGATTACCACCATATTGGCCTTCATATTGCGGTTTATACCCTTGATTGAATGGCCTTTGTTGATTTGAGTAGCCTCCTTGGTTCACATAGTTCACTTCTTCAAATTGGCCTTGGGAAGTCTCGGACTTTAGAGCGGTGAAGACTTCTATCTTGGAATTCAACGTTGACATTTGAGCTGCCAATAGCCCAAGTGCATCCGAACTAGAAGTAGATGCTACTTTCTTCATTATTTGCATGTTTTCTCTTGCACCTAGCCATTGAAAAGAGTTAGAGGCCATTTCATCAATGATTCTCATAGCCTCTTCTAGGCCTCTTGCTAATAACGAACCTCCTGCTACAGTATCCATAAGTGTCCTCACATCGGAGCTACATCCAGTATAGAAAATACACACTTAGTGATCATTTCTAAACCCATGTTCGGGACACTTTCTTAGCATTTCTCTAAACTGTTCCCACCCTTCGTACATGCTTTCGTCCTCCCATTGCTTGAATTGGGTAATTTCATCCTTGAGTTTGAGAGTTTTTTCGGGTGGGAAAAACTTGTGAAGAAACTTTGTCACACATAGATCCCAAGTAGGGAAAGATCTCGGAGCTTGGCTTAACCACCAATTCTCTGCCTTATCACTCAAGGAGAATGGGAAAAGTCAGAGTCGAATTGCATCTTCAGGGACTCCATTAACTTTCAAAGTTCCACTGTATTCAAGGAACTTGCGTATGTGCTCATTCGGGTGAGGATGGCTGTCCCTCAGAATGGGTGTTGATGTATCATGAGTATGAGTGAAGTCTTGAGCTCAAAGTTGTTGGCTTGAATGGGTGGCCCATTTGCCACCCCTTGATTCACCACGAGCTGGAAAAAGTTCCGAATAGGAGCCTCTTCTTGCCTATTTCTTACCTCCTCTTGAATAAGTACCACAACTATAGATTAGTAGATTATCTAGACTTTGAATAAGTAAGGGTTGATTCTAGTCCAACAATACCAAAACATAAATTACTTTAAACAAAGAATCAACTTCCAACAATCGCAAAGGTATCAAAGACTTAGTGAAAACGGTTTAAATGACAAGTTAAAAACAAGACTCTAGGACATGGGTACACAATGCTTCTCTTGAACACACAACAAGGGTTATCACTACAATCATGCTTCGTTCAACGACAAGAAGACCACGTAATTACATAAGAGCATCTCTCGAATATCTCTTAAGTGTGAATGTGATAATGATGATTATCTCTAATACATTTCAAGATCACACCTACCAAAAGCACAAAGAGTCTAGTTTCCTTCCACATATTTGACATTCGACTAAGAAGACAAATACATAGATTCAATCCATACATGCTTATGATCACAAGATTGACTAGATGCATGTGATTCATACATTTGATGTTAAATGAAGGCCACTCAAGTAACACCATTCAAGAACTAGCATGAATCAAAACCTTAACAAAACACAACCATAAAGTTAACCCCTAGTCAAGAACAAGATTCACATTGTTTTTCCATAGGCTCCCATATTTACATCAAAAGCAAGAAAGAAGAAAGAAACAACAAAACTCATTCTAAATACAAGTGTAAGAGAGTAGATGAGAAGATAAAACCCAATGTTGATCACTCCTCTTCAATCCTATGGCTTGAATCTTCAAGATGGATGGATGTATTTTCCTCTTCTTCTTCGTTCTTCTTATTCTTCAAAATATCTCCAAGAGCGTCTCTATTTTTGAATCTGAGGAGTTGTGTTTCCAACCCTCCAAAAGATGTGGATTTATAGACTAATAATTGAGTGCCAAAAGTTAAAAAATGAATTTGTCTATCTTGAGCGTGACCCTGAGAAACTCGCTCCTAGGGGTTGAGTTTGGAATAAAGGAAAGCACGTCTCTGAAGTGGCTGAAACTTTGGCCAATGGGTCGCGCTTGGGGGTCGCGTCTGCATAAAGGGGCGAAGCGCGACCCCCCTTCACTCACGCTCAAGGGTCGCGTCTGAAGTACACTGGGGCGCGACCTCCCCAGGGTCGCGTTCCAGCTAAAGATTTTCACGCCCCTGAAGGGCTCTGCACTATGACCTTGGCTCGCGTCCGGAGGCCGTGTCTGCATACGTTGTGAGGCGTGACCAAGGGAACTCGTGTCCCTTGGTCGAGTTTGAGCTCAACACATGGTTTCCTTCATCTTTTCTCGTTTCGTGCGGCCTTTGTCGATCAAAATCCCATTTTGACTTTAATTTACATTTGTTTAACCCAAAAATTCCTGTATTGGCCACTTATATTAAAACTAAAGATAAAAATGATATTTACATTATTTACATCAATATATACATAAAACCAATTGCATTTATTTATAAATGCAATCAAAATTGAGTGTAATTTAGACACTCATCACATTGCTCTGTCCAATATAGCGTTGCCTCTAGCATTGAATCCTTTGCAATGCCCATACTCACAATATAATAAAAACGCTTGATCAACATCAACAACAATGGAACCAATAGCTAATTTTTTCTCAAATTCATGACAAAGTTGCTCAACACCCTTTTTCTGATCTGGAGAGTTATTTGAAATTTCTTCAAAATCAGTTCTACTTCTATTCACATTGGGAAAATGCCTCTCACTAGGTGATAATTCATTTTTTCTTGCAGTCTTCAGTATTTTGAGACCGTTTTCCATCTTTCGAAATCAAATTCTCGGGATTATCTATTGTAGATTCTTTTATCCCATCTTCCACCGATCGCATGTATGCCAAGGCTTCTAACCAATTTGACTCGAATTCCTTCTTTACATAGGCAAATCTCATATTATTTGACAACTTTTCTTTCACACAACATTTATCCAAACTATGTACATTTGGATACGGATTATTTGCAGCCATTTTGCCGACATCGTTATGAAAACTTTCAGCATTATTTAAAGAGTCACCTACATGGTCATTCATATCTGTCAATTGTTCAACAACTTCTAGTTCCAATTCAACGTTCAAATCAAAATCCATCTGGCATCAATTTCAATAGCAGGCAAAAAAAGAGCTAACACAAAATATTTTACCAAGCAAGAATGAAATATCTATATTACAAACGCAATTTGTTGCCAAAACAAAAATATTTACGGGTAGAAACATGAAACACTATATGCGGAAGGCATTCTTAACTACAAAACTAGTGAAAATAAAATTATGCCCCATGAATTCATCTAAAAATGATTAATCAAAATAGAGATTTATACATGCCAAAAAATATTTTGCATCGCCCATAACATGGATCAGTCAGACTATGATTCCAACGCCAAAATTGTATTTGTTGCTATGGAAGCACGTCCGCGAATCAAAATCACCTTATATTTCTTACAAACTAATTTGTGTTTGAAAATGTGCTTCAAAATGAAAATTGTTGCAATAGAGTAATTATACTATTTACAAAGTTTACCCAATTTGTTCTAACTTAACTTCATTTCATGCTGCTTTAACTGAAGAATAGATCGTGGAAAGGAGATGAATAAAAGTATGCTGCTACGAAGATACGGTCGGAGAATTATTCCGACGATCAATTGTATTTTTTGACCGATAATATGTGGGCCCATGACTGCTATTGCACGATATTCGATGTACATCATTAGCAAGCCGTCATTTTGGGGTTATTGGGTTAATGTTGAGTTAAACTGACCATGATTAATGAAATTTATAAAATAAATATGAAATTATATGATAATAATTTTTTCATTTTTGTAAATACCACTTTTCCACATGGCATCATCTGAACAGGTTGTCCAATGGACTAGTGGTGTTCACAGTGGAACTTTCCCCACGCCATATCTTTAGTCGCAAAAATAGCACCAGAAAATAAATTTAAAGAAACATAGAACTAAATTAAGTGCTTTTCTTTTGGGCGACATTTCTTGACCATTGATGGTGTTCTAATATAAGTTTTTGTCCAAAAAGTTTTCAATTCAAATTCCTATGAATTATATTATTATACTATAAAGAATAATTTCATTAACCAGCTGGATGGTTATAATGATGAAATGACTCACTCATTTAATTACATTTCAATTATCATCGTACGAAGGCAATACTTTCAGTAAACTACTTAAATGATTATACCAAAGAGACAACTACCCTACCAAGAAAAAAGAAAAAAAAGAAACCAAGTGCTGTTAAATGTTTTATAATTTACGAAAATAAAATAATTTATGTTAATTTGTGAAAATTTTATTGTGATTTTTTCTTCTCGCGTCGTGACTCGTGATCACTACGACTCTCTAGGTTTGATATTTCAAACGAAGTAGTGTCCAATTTTTATAATTTAAGAAAAGAATTTATGTTAATTAATTTACAAAAATTTTGTTGTTATTTTGTCTTCTCAATGTGTATTTAAGTAATTAGTACCTCTACCCTTTGGATTCGGGCGCTACAATAGTGTTGGTCGACACAGTGATAATTTATTCAATACTTATGTAATTTATACCTTTTAGGCTTTAATATAAATGATCTTTTTAAAATTTTAATTCATAGATATTCATTTTTAATATATTTTGAATATCGTAACTTTTCTTGATATATTTGACTAACAACCGCGGAATCATACCTAATAATCTGATAGTCCCCTCAAGTAGCTAGATGATAGTCCCATTACACAAAAAATGGATTAAAGAAACAAAATAACAATTTATAATTACCACAAACAACCCTAGAAATTAACCACATAGGATTATAGAAAAGAACCACTACATCGTGACAAACAACTGCGCATCATTACTCAAACATCCATTGACCTAAATGAACTAGATAGTAGTTCAATCACACAGACAACAAGACCAAATAAAAAAAACAGTTGACTAGGTAGACTGATCCAATTAGTCTAATTTATTACCACGATGCAAGAAACCCTAAGAAGTGCATAACACAAAAACAACATCAACCATTCATCAAAGCAATCCAAACATGATATGATGTTACTTCTTCTAGATGGGGCGATGACACTCCGTGCAGACGTGCATTTCAGGGATAGGTTGAATTCCGGCCAAATAGCCATTGAGTGCCATCACGAACCCCTTATATTTCACCTGATCGCTCCAATGTTCGAATTCTACCAACGCTTGTAGTATCACATCACCTTTACCCCAAGCTATCTTACCGGCCCCTGATCCCGCCCCGTGGCTGATCAGGGCCCACCCTTGATCGCTCTGACCAACCCTATGCAAATTACGCACCTCAACAACAATGGATTCCTTGGCCATTGCAACTTTTGCACCTTGGTGGCTCTCTGAGTGCACCATGCTTTCGATTCTTTTCCAGAAGTAGCGAGTCGAGTCAGGTTCCCACGAAAGACTTCGACCAGTGAGAATACCATTGAGTTCTTCACTCGAATTCATGCCTATGTACACCATCTCTATCTTGTTTCCTGCATAATCTTCAAGTTTCCGTGCCTGTGTTACGAAATCTCGTATCCAGTCACAGTCTTCGCCTCCATACAAACAGATGATCTTATCCTCTTTTATCTGATATGCATAGTTGGACCAGAATGTGAGGTACGTTTTAAAGTTCATGTTTGAAAAGGGAATTCATGCTATTTACGACAATAAAACCTAAAAGGCTAAAAGAGTACACACTACTTACCCATTTCGTTATGTTTCGATCAAAACCATCAACCAGCAAGTTGAGGCTCCATTCCTTACGACTCCATATATCCAATTCACGCGTCTGAGTAAACGGATATGCAGTGTTACCCCATGTCGACACCATGTGGAAGGCATTCAGGTTAGCCACTTTTCCCCTTGGATCCAACGCCACGAGAATTGCCTTCTTCGAGTAGTGCCACTCCTCCCTCACGAACCTCACGAAGCCTGGTTTCAGCAACCGCGGGTGCTGCAACGTATGCCACGGCATCTTCATCTTCAATTCCTTAAATTCCTCATTATATTCCTCCACCATCTCCACAATCGGGAGCCACACGATTTCGTACTGCAACTCTTGCATTTTTCTTGACTCGTGATAAAATTTGCTGAGGATTAAAACCTCATCGTAGGAAATGTCAAGATCTGAGATCAATAGCAAGACTGTTTTCCCTTTCAGAGCTTCCACCCCTACCTGTTCATACATAGGTATACGTAAATATTGGAAATTAACTCTACCCTTGCAAGAGTAATTCAGTTTGGTTTCAATTTATTAAATTTACCTCTTTTGTTTTGTCGGGGCCAAATGCAAGCGGAAGCAAACAATCCTTACCGTTTAGTATAAGCTGTAATATTTTTTGGTTGTTTGCATACACTGCTGTCTTATCAAACTTCAGCTTTAGTTTCACAATGTATTTGATCTGTTTCTTCTCTTCTGCAAGTTTTTTTACATATATTTATTAATGTTTCAAACTACTTAATTGAGCAGTACTTAAGCTATGGCAGTTTCTCTCACCTATGTAGTTGTAGCAGAGTTCATAATGTGTCTCGAAAGTTTCATGTATGGCGAGGATATTCTGTTCGAAGCTGCCAAGGTTCCATGTTTCTGTATATGGACTTCTGCAATATTTAGGTGTAAAAATTCTTATAACAATTCACAAAATAATAAAAAATAAATCAAAAATATTAAAACCTATATATATATATATATATATATATATATGTCTTACATTTCACTCTGGCCAAGAATTCCTGTAAGCTTGGAGGCGCAGGCGACGACCACTCTCGTCATCGAATACACAGCAATTGGGATTTGAATCGATGCAGCATGCAACGTCTCGACCTCATTTGATATGTATTTAGATGGCAAACAGCTAAACTTAGAGATGAATCTTGTCACCTTAATCGATACTTGAACAATAGTCTTGAACGTCGATTTTATCTCATGGAGTTGTTCATCAATATCCACTGTCATTTGCTTGAGAATGCCTAATAGTTCTCCAAGAGGATTGTTTTTGTAGAGTTTGGCGACGTGGATGAATTGGGCATACTCGACAACAAAAGATGCTAAGACTATCGCGAATTTAGCCTCCCATTCATAGCTCGAGAGCAGTTTCAGAATCTCCATTGTGGATGTATCGCTATCTCCTCCCGAGCACTTGCAGGTGAACTTAATCACACAAATTTAAATAAAATGAACCCTAGTTAGCTTGAACAATATGTAATATTGTATAGTAAGTAATTAACAAGATTTAGGATTAATGAATAAGAATCGAACCACACAAGAAATCTTCTGTAACAAAGAGCGTAGTGTATCTGGGATAGTATTAGTCTCTGTAATTCCATAGACATGATTTGTTGATTCCTGTTCATGAACAATAACGAGACTGGTAAATTAATTAAGTGATCAATTAATGAAAAAACAAAAAATAAACTTACAGTGTGAGTGCTATCATCAGATCCAAACGTGACAAGGTTCAAGATACGTTCAATCAAAACAAGAACAGATTCGGAATCGAAGGTGACGCAATCGTAGTCGTGAATTTCTAGAAGTTTCTTCCTCAGCGCAGCCTCATTCGACACCGAAAACATCTTCGATCTTTGTTGCTAGAGCTCTTGCCTTTTTTTTTTTGTTTTCCTCTCTCTCTCTCTCTACTTCTTTTTGTTTGATGATTTCTATGGTTTCTTCATGAAGAAGACGCACGCATTAAATAGGAAGCAGAGATGGAACAGTACGATTTTTTATTTTTTTTTTATTTTAGAAAGGGGGAGAGGAACAAGGTCTCGTTTGCGCAAAGTCTCCTTTTACACCGGGATCCCGAATGGACAACAGTACATTTTCTTCTCAATACCACAGGTCGGGTGTGAGTGTAAAAAAAAAAAACAGTACATTTTCTTCAAACGAAATCATCTCCTACACATTTGTGCTAAATCCTTTGCAATATGATTATTTTCTTTTATTTTAATTTTTTGTGTGATTTAGTTTAACTTTACATTTATTAATCATGATTTGTAATAATTTTTTAGTATTTTACACGTTTATTAAGTAGTGATTATTTTTATTAATGTTTCATAATATGATTTAATTTTTGATCTATGGGTCGGGGGAAAAAAGTAAAAGAGGAGGATGATATATTTTAAAAAAAAAGTTACCTATATAGATGAAGAGAAGCCAAATTACATACTTTTGTAGATTGGCTACTTGATAAAGCATGTGTAAGAAAATAAAATAAATATTAATGAAGTCGGTAGCGGTGACTAAATTGTTACAGCAGTTTCATATAATTAATTAATATTTGCAATTCAAATTAATATGCCGATAAAATCATCTGCTATGTTTTGTGTAATAATTTATGCTACATAATTAAAATTATTAATTTTTATTTCCTTTTTTCTTCGATTTCAATTGGTTGTACTTTAGTTTAACTTTACACATGTTAATTAGGGTTCACTTTTTCCAATTAGGGTATATAAATAAATTTCTATATTTAATTTCATATTTAACCTAATAATTGATTATTTCTAAAAGATTAATCATATACCTTAATTGAAAAAAGTGAATCATAATTAATAAGTGTAAAATTAAACTAAAGCACGATGAATTGAAAGCGAAGAAAAAATGGAATAAAAATCATTAATTTTAATTGTGTAGTATAGAGTGTTGCACAAAATGTAACAGATGATTTCATTCATGTTGCAAGTGGTGGGTTATATAGAATGGATACTAGTTCTTCGTATGAAAACTAGAAATGATGCCTATTTACTACTATTTTAAAGTTTATCTTATTGTATTTTAGTGCTTATTAGCACTAACACTAAAATACAACAAGATAAACTATAACTTTTAAAAACAAATTAGCACTAAAGATAATAAATTAAACTATAAAATCGTAATAAATAAACATCGTTCCTAATTCTCACATGAAGCACTAGTATCCATTTGAAATAAATCATATATTATAATATACAATCAAATAAGTAATTATAAATCTTGGATCTCCAAAATTTGAGATAGGTTTGAATTAATTATGTTATGACTATTTAGACAAGGATCCTTGGGTAGCTGTAGAAATATTAAAAGTTCTGAACGAAATAAATTAATGTGTCTACACCTAAATAAAATAATAAAATTTCAGTGCATTCACATGGATAGTACGTATAGTACACTTCAACTAAACTTAATAATTTAATAATATAAACTAATATATGAATTGAGATGTATTCTTCTTTGCGAAGAAATTTAACTAGCCAGAGTTTATACAATACACATTCTTGAAATAATAACTTAAAAATCTATATTATTAAAAGATGAAAGTGTTTAAAATAATACATTTCCCAATTTTTTACCACCAGACAACAAAATTCTCTCCTTCTCACACCTTACATGTCTTAAAATTAATTCACTTTAATATTCTTTACAATTAGTTGAACATCCATATATAAGAATATAAATAAAGCTAAACGACACAAAATATAATTACTCAATTTGATGATCAGCCACATACATCATGAGGGGCCTCACCCAAATCTTAAGTAACAATCCATTTGTCACCATAAAATATCTTTGGATTGTTTACACAGATATGACCTTCTCACTATGTTGTCATTTCACCATAAAATATCCTCACAATTGAGTTGTACGGCTGAAGAAAAAACTTGTGAGATCCCATCACAACCGAATTTCCTTGGATTGTTTAGATAGACAGAACATGAAATTTATTTTGTCAAAAAAATTGATGGCTAGGAATAATGGATACCATGAGAAAGGAAAAATGATAAATCTCATTTTTTTAAGTCAATTTTTTGTTAGGAACTATATTTATTTGGTTTTTCAATGATATAGTGATTGAACCATAATTCACTTCGAAATGGATTGGTTAAATTCATAAAGTTGACTTAAAAATTGTTGAAAATTTTAAATTCTTGTAGAGAAGCAGTATGTTAATTTGCAGAATTTTAGTAAAATAATTACAACATTCTATAAATATATTATTTTTTAGCTCTGTTTTTTTTTCTCTCTAGTCTAAGGTTCTCTGAATTTCTAAATATTTAATACAGTTCAGCACTACATTTTCTGAATTTCAAAAAAATGTTTAATACTGTATATGTTATATATCTATGTTTTTTTTTAATCAGGAAAATGCATGCATTAAATAGAAAGTAGGCAGGGATTAATGCACGTTTCAATATATACATAATCTATATGGGGTGACGTTTTAGCGCTTACGTAAGCGTAGATGACGTTTCAATGCACCCGTTTATTATTTAAGGTTCTCTGAATTTTCTAAAAATTTAATTAACTAATACTGTTAAAGAGTACATTATCTTAAATTCATTGATAAATTATAAATCTAAATTTAAAATTAATTTGAAGGATCTCGAAAAGCAAATATCTATTATTAATTCATATGTTGTAAAAGCTTTTCACACTTTGTGTGTGTGTGTGTATTTTAATTTTTCTAATTTTTTTAATTATATGGCATTTCCATTTTTAATTTGTAAATGGAGAACAGTGAAGCTGTAAATGGAGTTGCAAGTCTATAAATGGGTAAAACTCACAAGAAATCATCTATTTCATTTGCAGATTTTGGTGTTGCATTCAATTTTTTTTCTTTCATTTCAATTTCTTGTGTTTTAATTTAATTTTACACTTATTATTTATGGTTCACCCTAGGGTTTATTATAATATTTTAATATTTAATTTTTCAAATAATCAATCAATAACTAAAAACTCAAATACTAAAAAAATATAATACACTGTTATTGGGTAGGGTGAACCCGAAATAACAAGTATAAAATTAAACTAAAGTATAAAAATTAAAAATGAAGAAAATTGAAAAAATAAAATAAAAAATTAATTGTGCAATAGGGAATGCGATTCCAAATGTGCATAATTGGATTTCAATTGTTAAAAAAATATGGAAGAGGAAGAGGTGTTCCTCATGTAGAAATTTCATATTGCATTTTTTCCGTTTCACTCCGTGTTTCACTATCAACTTTATGATTTTAATAATATTTATTATAAAATTAATTATAACATAAATAATCATAGTCAACATTTATCAATAAAAAAATGAATTAAAAAATTTTAAAAAATAATTTTGAAAAAAATCAACTATAATAATATATTATTAATTGAAAATTAAAAATTAAATATTAAAAAAATAATTATAAGCCCTAATTGGGAGGGATGCAATCTAAGAAAAAAAATCATAAAATTAAACTAAATTATAAAATAAAAATTCATAATTTAAAAATGGGACACATGGAGTGTAAGATATGGAAATTTCATGTGGTGTTCCTCGTACTCAATTAATAATTCAATTTGTTGGCCAACTGCCAACAAGCTAATTAGAATTAAAAACACACCGTAAGTAATACATTAAATTCTTATCCAACCTACCACAACTCTCTTTGAGGATTTATAATAAAGTCTGCATTTAAGTGTAGGTGTGTAGCTTCTAGAAGTTATAATTAAACTCTACCCTAAAGTCCAATCGTCAATCCTCGAGTTCTGAGATGGGGCAAGGACAGACGAGGCTCACTTATGTATATTTGCATATTAAATATCACACCTACTATGAATCTTCATAAATGATTGATGAATCTTCATTTTTTTTAATTTATATAAAGTTTATATAGTATATATATGCTCAATTTTTATTTAAGTTTTTTGAAAAAAAATACTTTTTCATTTTTTTGAATTTTTTATAATCTTGTGAATAAATTATATTTATAAATTAGTTAATGATGGATGTGAAATTTAATGTCGAAAAATAAATAAAATTTATTACTTGATGGATATAAATAATACCCAAAGAAATTAGATATGACACGTGAAATGTAACACGGTTGGACACGGGAATCTGATCCGTAATAATTCCGTAGGGAGAATGGAAGAATGACTAATCTCATTATTTTTTTAACTTCATTTTTTGTTTGAAACTAGATTTTTGTGGTTGTCGAATGATATATAATTCACTTCCAAATTAATTAATCAGATTAATTCATAAAGTTGATATAATTTTTTTTTTTGAAAATTTTAAATTCATATATAGAAACAGTATGTTATACAGAATTTTAGTAAAATGGTTATAACTTTCTATAATAATATTATTCTTTAGCTCCTTTTTTTAATTAATTAATAGTCTCTCTACTTTATAATTTTGCTCGATGATTTTTTTTATTTTTTTTTAAATGAATGCATGTGGGATAACGTTGTAGCATGTACTAAGCGTAGATAATGACATTTTAATAGATCCAATAGCTACACATTTAATACATGCAGTTTAGCAATACATTTCTGAATTTCTTAAAATTGTTTAATGAATGATTTCTATGTTTTTTTTAACAAGAAAATGCATGCATTAAATAGAGAATAGACAGGGAATATTTTAATATATCCATGTGGGATGACGTTTTAGCACTTACGTAAGCGAAGGACGTCTCAATGAACCCGTTTATTATTTAGGTTCTCTGAATTTCTACAAATATATTTAAATAATACTGTTCACCAGTACATTTTTTCTTAAATACATTGTTAAATTGTTTATCTATAATTTTAAATTATTTTGCCCTATCTAGAAGTATTATATTATTATGTAGTAAAAGTTGATGAAACTTTTTTGTTGTACTAGGACTAGGATGAAATGAAATCTTCTATCCCACTTTTCTCTATACCATTTGGTGTCCCATATATTTTAATTTTTATTCGATTTCTATCAAAAAAAAAAATTCAATTTCAATTTATTATGGCTCAGTTTAATTTTATAATTATTATTTAGGGTTCATTCCACCCAATTAGGGTTTATATTTATTTTTTAATATTTATTTCTTATTTTTTAGTTAATATAATTGATTAATATTCCAAAAGTAGGGTATATAATTTTTAAAAATTTCAATTTTTAAAAATAAATGTTGATTATCATTTGTAATACTTTAATAAAATTTATTTTTGTAATAAACATTTTTAAAATATTAAATTTTATAGTGAGACACAATAGTGGGACATGAAATATGAACTAGAGGATTTTATCCCGACTAAGATAGCAGTGGGTACTACATGAGTTTTTTAAAATAAATTTAATGTTTTTGAGTGATATTCCATATATGATTGTTGTAGAAATTTAAAAATATATAAATGACGATATTGGTTTATGTATGCTAATGTATTAGTAATATTATTTTTCATCAACCGATCGATATAAGTAGATTTTGTAGCTAATTACTGACAACAAAAAAAATATATATATTATTACACATATTTTTAGTTTTAATTATTTTTCCATTTTTTTTAATCGTGGCTTGGATGATTTCAAGGTTTGGTTTGAACTTTGAATGTCATTGTTTTTCACATTTTGGATGATTTGAACTTTGATTGTTTTTTTTTTTTAACTCTTGGATGATTATAACTTTGAATGTTCTTTTGTATCGACTTTTGAATTAATTTACTTTGAATACTTTGTTGGGCAAAGGGCCAAATTAATAAACATCCGAACTATATGTCAAGTCCTACCTAGACGTATGAATTATTTTTTTGGCCCAAATACACACCGTTTAAAAAATACAATCAGCTCCTCAACTATTCAAAATATATCAAATTCACATTTTTCGCTTAACACCATTAGTTTTTCCGTTAAATAAAATGCGTATAAATTCTTCGACCTAATTATGATTGATTCGGATGATGAAACCATGTAATGTGGTATGGTTAGCAACCTCTCATCATGGACTTTCTAATTATACTCTCAATTTGTTAATCGGGTATTAAACGATAGAATAATTACAAGGAGAAATATCAATGATGAATGTTTGTATTACGCTTTAAATTTTAAATTCCGATACCGATTCGATGTTAGATTTTGAAATTAAAAGAGGGAATTTGAAACGCCATAGTGTTGGGATATTTGGTCGTGGTTTCAATTTGCCCGATCGACATTCATAAGTGATTGAATTGAGCATGACACATTTTGATTAACGGAAAAAACTAACGGTGTTAACATTAAGTGTCAGTTTGTTCTTTTTTGAATAGTTTGAGGGGTCGATTGTACTTTTTAAATAGTTTAGGTGTGTATTTGGGGCAAAAAATGGTTCGTATGTTTAGGTGGGGTTGTGCATATAGTTCAAGTGTTTTTTTGGCCATTTGCCCTACTTTGTTCAAAATGTTATGTTTTATAAACTTATAAATGAAAATTGTAAAATTTATATGTTAAAAAAAATATTTAAAAATTAAAATTCTCCTAGATTCTACCTAGGCCCTGTCTAAGCGGTCCAAGTGATCGGTTCCCTTCAACCGCCCGCCTAACGCTCAACGCCTTTTGCAACCTTGGTTAAATATGATACTTTTCAAGACCAGTCAAGTAGGTTTTGTTAGAAAACAATTACAGTGCTTCTGGAATTCGTACAATCTGAAGTACAAGAAATGAGAAAAAGAGAGTAGAACACGATACAATAAAATGTATTGAAATAAACTAAACAAACTGGAACACAGATTCTGGCAAGCCGAGTCGAGGGGACCTCTCTCTACAAGACAAATACGCCCCGACTAGTGCTCACAATTAGACGTGTTGTCTCTCAAAGATGAAACGGTTTCGTCCTTCCGGTAGTAGCACCACAATTCCGGCAAGGCTCCAGCAAACTAGCTAATATGAGGACTGGCGACCCGCGGACCAAGCGTTCGACCCATCGTATCATTGTCGACCCGCTCCACAACCCATTCATTTTTTAACCACAAAACCGTAATGGCTAGGCCCCGGAAGCCCACGTCCGCCCAAAGTCCAATTGCCAAGATCCAAGTCTGAGGATGAGGACGAGATGAGACGAGACGAGACGAGCTGAGCCGAGCATGAGCACTGGCAATAGCACTGGCACGGGCACGGACGGGTGCGCGGTTGGGTTAGCACTACAAGCATTCTTAAATTGTGGATTTTAAACCCATTCCATCTAGAAATTTATTCATCTGAACTCGGTTTAACCCTTTGGTTAGCGGATCCGCTAGATTGTCTACTGACTTCACATAGTTAACTGAGACAAATCCACTTGAGATCATATATCTCACGGTATTATGTCTCCGACGTATGTGTCGAGATTTACTGTTGTACATCGCGTTACGTGCCCTTCCAATAACCGCTTGGATATCACAATGAATCATCACTGAAGACACTTATTTTTTCCAACATAGAATATCCTTTAGAAAGTTGCAAAGCCATTCAGCTTCTTCACAAGCGTTATCTAAAGTGATAAACTCAGATTCCATGGTGGACCGGGTTATACGGTTCTGTTTCGTGGATTTCCATATCACTGCTCCACCGCCGATAGTGAAAACAAATCCACTAGTCGAGAATGAGTCTTTTGTGTCTGATATCTAATTCGCATCACTGTACCCTTCAAGTACAGAAGAAAACCTTGTATAATGCAACCCGAAGTTCAAAGTATACTTCAAGTATTTTAGAACTCGTACTAGAGCTTTCTAATGCTCTTTGCTTGAATTGCTTGTGTACCCACTCAACTTATTCACAGAACATGCAAGATCAGGTCGAGTGCAGTTAGTGATGTACATCAAACTTCCGATGATCCTTGTATACTTTTCTTGAGCTACAGGTTCTCCCCGATTTTTACTCAAGTGCACGTTGAGTTCCAACGGAGTCTTAGCCGGCAAACTATCAAAAGTATTGAATTTCTTAAGCACTTTCTCAACGTAATGAGATTGTGTTAAGATAATTCCATCACTTGTCCGAACTATCTTAATTCCAAGAATCACATCAGCTAAGCCCGTATCTTTCATGTCGAAATTTCATTTCAACATTTGTTTTGTTTCAATGAAAACTTGGTCGCTACAGCCCATGATTAATATGTCGTCTACATAAAGACAGACTATGACATAGCCATTAAAACTACTCTTTATGTACACACACTTATCACACTTGTTAATTTTGAAACGATTTGATAACATCATGTTATCATACTTCAGGTGCCACTGAATTGGTGCTTGTTTAACACCATACAATGACTTAACAAGTTTACACACCTTTCGTTCTTGCCCCGGTGCAACAAACTCTTCAGGTTGTTCCATGTATATTTCATCTTCTATCTCACCATTCAGAAACGCAGTCTTTACACCCATTTGGTGAATTTGAAGATTGTGCAAGGCAGCAATTACTAAAAACACCCGAATAAATGTAATCCTTGTCACTGGTGAGCAGGTATCGAAGAAATCATACCCCTATTTTATCTAAAGTCTTTGACAACCAAACGAGCTTTATACTTATCAACAGTACCATCTGCCTTATACTTTCATTTTAGGATCCATTTGCATCCCAACGGCTTACACCCACTCAGGAGATCCGTCAACTCCCAAGTGTGATTTTACATGATGGAATCAATTTCACTATTGATAGCCTCTTTCCAGAATGAAGCATCTTGACTAGATAGAGCTTCTTTTAAAGACTTTGGCTCATCATCTAGCATATAGGTGATGAAATCTGGATTGAAGGTCTTTGTCGTCCTAGCCCACTTGTTACGTCTCGGTTCTTCATCCCCAAGATCATAACTAGTAACAGTCTCAGGAGTTCGTGATGAAGCCATGCAAGGCCTTGAATAAATAAATCCGGAGCTGTCATTCAAAGGTCCAATTGCGCGTATACGAGCCAAACAAATTCAAGGTTATTTTCAAATGTTAATGCGAAGAAAGATTGAAGTTGGAGATCAAGAAATTGGACGCAGCCCCAAATGGATTTTAGCATTATCAATTGAAGATGAAGATCAAGATCACACCATGGAGAATTTAACTTGAAGAATTGAAGATGAAGAGCTCAAGTGCACGTGTGCATATGCATGTAAATCAACGTGCATGTGTGTGCGATTTTAGAGAAGAATTCGGCCCTATAGTAATTTAATTATGGGGTTGATTTTATTTAGACCATAGTATTTATTTTATTTAATTTAGACTATAGAAGATCAGATTTTTATTTAATTATTTGGGTAATTTTCGTCCATAATGAGATTAGGTTTGACTAGAATTGTATTTAAGGCAATTTTCTACCTTGAATAGAATTCTAGTTTAGGGAACTTCCTAGTATAGTTAGAGATCCCTTTTGGATCAATTTTTGAGCATTTTTTATGTTTAATTCATTCCCTATAGTCTTATAAATAGGGGATCATTGTTACATTGATACTTTAGACTTTATTTGCTTTCAATATTGTCTCAACCCCTTTTAATCTTTGTGAGTTTTGATTTAAAATTCATATTCTTAGAGCTAGCAACTTTAAGTCTTATTCAAGGGTATTGCTTAATCAACTTGAGGGATTAACCAGTATTCACTATCCGAAGATCAACTTAGAGATTTCAACCTTGGATGCGTTCGAGATTCAAGGAGGCTATCGGGTTGTGATTCACCACAACATCCCCACTCGTCCAACACCATCATCGACGTCTACCACCTCTTCATCAACTTCCATCTTCACGGCAGCCACAAGACCAAGATTCCTCTACCGTTCGTTTTATCCGTAAGTTCGTTACATCCCTATCATATCCTACCTTCTCCAAACCATTCTTCACAACCATTCTTCAATCCGACGTGTCATATTTTATCCTACGTGTCATTGTACGTGTCTTTTTATTTTATCGAATTGTAATAGCATAGCTATCATATAAAAAAAAGAGAAAGAATCGGTTGAAAACCGAATTAAAAAAAAAGTCGACAAAAAAAAACGATCGGATAAAAAAAAATCCGAGATAAAAAAAAGATCGACAATTAAAAAAAAGAGGAATATTCATTGTGTTTTCATTTTAATTTTGGTAATTTTCTTCTAAGATAATTCCTTAGTTGGTAATTTCCATTAGAGTCTTATTTTATTTTTGAAACTTTCCTTCCAAGTTCTATTTTATTTTAGTAGTTTCCTTTTGAGTTGTAATTTAATTTTGGTTCATTCCTTTTAGAGTCTAGTTCAATTAGGATATTTCGATTGTGTAACACTTTCCAAATTACCTAATCTTTCTTTCATTTCCCTTCTCACTTCTTTCCTTCTACCCTTGGGGATCCATCTAACCCCAATCCACCCTACCCCACTCGACATACCCTACTCCCACACGCCACATCACCACCCTTGCCACATCATACCGCTCATGTCTCACAACCAATCGGCCCCTTCATAGCCACACATCCTCCGTTGATCCTAGTTAGCAATACTCGTCAATTCTTCATGCAATTAACCCGTACCCTCGATATTTGACAAGAATTGCTATCTCTCACCCTCATATACACGACACACACACATCACCATACACTTTGAGTGCAAACAAGAGTGGTAAAATCAAGAGTGAAAACAAACGAGAGAAACGTGAGATTGTGAGGATCCTACCTTGTTTTCCTTTACGTTTGTTCATTTTGTAGGTACCATGGACAAAGGCAAGAATGAAGCCACCGCTTCAACACCACCCAAAGAAAAG
This sequence comes from Perilla frutescens, assembly GCA_026008535.1. NCBI lineage: Eukaryota > Viridiplantae > Streptophyta > Magnoliopsida > Lamiales > Lamiaceae > Perilla > Perilla frutescens. Next base: position 42,800,968 of record BRKX01000012.1, read on the forward strand.
AACGAAGCCACTGCTTCAACACCTCCCATAGACGACCTGAAGTCGCCTCCTACACCGGATGAACTGTCTTACTCAACTGAATGGGACCCGAAGTACCAGTTTGAAGCCATGTCAAAATACTTCCTGCGCCAAAATCAGTTGCTTAAAGATGAGTTCGGGAATCAAGTAGCCGAGCTATCCGAGCAACTCATGAAACTTACAGCTCAGTCGACTACAACGCTAGTAGTCCAACAACCCCAGCAAAGAGCCGCCCCAAGGCAACCCGCTTTCCAAGAGAACACTGGAAACAATGCATACGAACCCGAGTTCGATGCAACAGGTGGAAATGAAGCCGACTTCAATCCACCACGGCAAGCAAATTGCCAGGATCGGAACAGAGCACCTGTCAGACAAGCCGTTCGCTATGAAAGGCCCAGAAATGGAGATGGAGATAGTTTGCTCAACAACATCAAAACTAGCTTCCTAGAATTTGAAGGAAGACACGACCCTGATCTTTACTTAGATTGGGAGCGTAAAGTAGACAAGATCTTCGACTGCTATGACTTTTCGGAGATCAAGATGGTCCAATTAGCAACATTGGAGTTTAGAGGCTACGCAGCCTCATGGTAGGAAATGCAACAAGAGAGGCGACGCAGAGAGAGATATCCGTCTGTTGATTCATGGGAAGAAATGAAAGGCTTCATACAAGGAAGATTCATTCCAGTGCATTATGAGAGAGAGCTTGAAAAGAAGCTTAACAACATCAAGCAAGGCGCCCGTTCGATTGAAGAATACCACAAAAAGTTGGAGACCGCCTTGAACCAAGTCGGAAAAGAGGAGTCCTTAAATGCTACCATCATCAGGTACATTGAAGGCATGAATCCCGACATTGCATGTGAAGTCGAGCTCAGAGACTTCACGAGCATAGATGACATGGTACACTACGCATCAATTGTGGAGAGACAGCTCAGAGAGGGACGACGGAGATCACACCACAGTACAGCTCCTGTTCGGCCCTCATGGAGCCAAGGTATGCCACCTACTTTGCCTACTGACCCCACACGTTCCCAAGGACAGCCCGGTCAACCCGTTCGCCGTTTCGACCATTCTGCACCACAGTCAAGTCGTAGACCTGAGTCTACACTACCCGCACAACCTAGGCCACCTCCTACACGGCCTAACCCTCTAGCATAGCCGCCTAGTATAGCCCCTCCACGAGCTCGTGATGTTCAATGTCACAAATGTCAAGGTTGGGGCCAATTTCAGAATCAGTGTTCAAACCGGCGCGTTTTGTTCATCACTGAACAAAATGAGATCGAGTCAGCCAGTGAGGATGAAAATAATAGCCCAAAGGTGTTTCCAAGATTGAAGAAGAGTCTCCCATTTCTGAGCCAGAAGAAGAGGAACCCAAGCTTCCTCATGTTAGTCTCGTGTTTATCCACAGTTTGAGCATAATTCAAGACAATGAGCAACAAGATCAAAGAGAGAATATTTTCTACACTCGAGGTTCCATTCAAGACAAGACATGCTTGATGATCACTGACAGTGACAGTGTGATCAATGCCATTAGTCAATATGCAGTTGATAAGCTTGGACTAGTCACGAAGAAGCATCCAAAGTTATACAAACTGCAGTGGCTTACAGATCGAGACGCGATCTGCGTCAACAACTAGGTAAGTGTTGAATTTTCCATAGGTAAATATTCTGACACAGTTCTTTGCGATGTTATTCCTATGGATGCAGCTCACATACTTTTAGGAAGACCATGGCAATTTTATCGACAAGTTGTTCATGGCGGGTTTGCAAACACCTACACTGTTTCGCGAAACGAACAAAATTCCATACTCAAGCCACTGTCCTCTAAAGCTGTTTAAGAAGATCGAAAAAGGATGCAAGAGAAGTTCAAAGAAGAGAGAGCAAAGGCAGCAGCCGTCGTGGCCAAGTTCACTGCCGACGCCGATCCACTTAACATCAAGTCTTCACCAACGGCTCACGTTTTTTCCATCACCAAGACCACTCCTAAACAGCTCCATTTTGATTCCTTAACACATGGGAAAACGTCCAGGTTAGCTACCAACGAAGATAAAATTCGCAGCCTCTTATTTTCTGCCAAAGGAGTCGACAAGGCAATTAACACAGGTATGTCTATTGTGCCAATCACATATAAGAACAGTGCTACTAATGTGTTTTCTTTGCCTAGTGTTGTGCAACCAATGCGAGATAAGTTCGAGGTAGTGATCAAATTCCATCCCGGAATAGCTTTGCAAAAATATCCAGCCTCCTACACGAGTTCTGAAGAAATGAAAAAAAATGATCAATCAGTCCAGTTTTATTTGCAAGGGGCACATGTTGCATTGCGTGGACGAGGACCTGATCTAACTCACATGGATTTATTTGGTGAGTATATGAGTTCTTCCATTTTTAATGTCATTAATTTCTTTCCTTTTTCTGCAGTTGAGTTCACCCAAGATAAAGCTTTGAATACAAGGATTAATTCTTTTCAGCAGGGGGAATGATGAAGCCATGCAAGTCCTTGAAGAACTAAACCCGGAGATGCCATTCAAAGGTCCAATTGCGCGTATACGAGCCAAATAAATTCAAGGTTATTTTCAAATGTTAATGCGAAGAAAGATTGAAGTTGGAGATCAAGAAATTGGACGCAGCCCCAAATGGATTTTAGTATTATCAATTGGAGATGAAGATCAAGATCATACCATGGAGAATTTAACTTGAAGAATTGAAGATTAAGAGCTCAAGTGCACGTGTGCATGTGCATGTAAATCAAAGTGCATGTGTGTGCGATTTTGGAGAAGAATTCGGCCCTATAGTAATTTAATTATGGGATTGATTTTATTTAGACTATAGTATTTATTTTATTTAATTTAGACTATAGAAGATCATATTCTTATTTAATTATTTGGGTAATTTTCATCCATAATGAGATTAGGTTTGACTAGAATTGTATTTAAAGCAATTTCCTACCTTGAATAGAATTCTAGTTTAGGGAAGTTCCTAGTATAGTTAGAGATCCCTTTTGGATCAATTTTTGAGCCTTTTTGATGTTTAATTTCGTTCCCTATAGTCTTATAAATAGGGGATCATTGTTACATTGATACTTTAGACTTTATTTGAATTATCAAGCTTTGCTTTCAATATTGTCTCAACCCCTTTTAATCTTTGTGAGTTTTGATTTAAAATTCATATTCTTAAAGCTAGCAACTTTAAGTCTTATTCAAGGGTATTGCTTAATCCACTTGAGGGATTAACCAGTATTCGCTATCCGAAGATCAACTTAGAGATTTCAACCTTGGATGCGTTCGAGATTCAAGGAGGCTATCGGGTTGTGATCCACCACAACATCCCCACTCGTCTAACACCATCATCGACGTCAACCACCTCTTCATCAACGTCCATCTTCATGGCAGCCACAAGACCAAGATTCCTCTACTGTTCATTTTATCCGTAAGTTCAATACATCCCTATCATATCTTACATTCTCCAAACCATTCTTCACAACCATCACACACGAAAACCTACATAATTACAGCCCTACAATCACCCCTTTTCAGCCCTCTTTCCATTGTTTTTGTGTTACATAGTCTGGTCATTTTTCTAGGTATTTCAAGTTGTCTAGATTGTCTATTTTTCGTTGTTTATCGAGTGGGATTGAAGACCTTCAATTAGTTGACGTGTTTCATTCCTAAGTCTTCCGCTACGTATTCTTTAGATTCGTCCTAGTATAGTTGGGTCGTATCATAAATTTGGCATCAGAGCCACGTCAGCTTTGCTGGTCGTGGTTCAATCCGACATGTCATATTTTATCCTACGTGTCATTGTACGTGTCTTTTTATTTTATCGAGTTGTAATAGCATAGCTATCATATAAAAAAAGAGAAAGAATCGGTTGAAAACCGAATTAAAAAAAAAAAGTCGACAAAAAAAAACGATCGGATAAAAAAAAATCCGAGATAAAAAAAAAGATCGACAATTCAAAAAAAGAAGGAGGAATATTCATTGTGTTTCCATTTTAATTTTGGTAATTTCCTTCTAGGATAATTCCTTAATTGGTAATTTCCATTAGAGTCTTATTTTATTTTTGAAACTTTCCTTCCAAGTTTAATTTTATTTTTGTAGTTTCCTTTTGAGTTGTAATTTAATTTTGGTTCATTCCTTTTAGAGTCTAGTTCAATTAGGATATTTAGATTGTGTAACACTTTCCAAGTTACCTAATCTTTCTTTCATTTCCCTTCTCACTTCTTTCCTTCTACCCTTGGGGATCCATCTAACCCCAATCCACCCTACCCCACTCGACATACCCTACTCCCACACGCCACATCTCCACCCTTGCCACATCATACCGCTCGTGTCTCACAACCAATCGGCCCCTTCATAGCCACACATCCTCCGTTGATCCTAGTAAGCAATACTAGTCAATTCTTCGTGCAATTAACCCGTACCCTCGATATTTGACAAGAAGTACTATCTCTCACCCTCATATACACAACACACACACATCACCATACACTTTGAGTGCAAACAAGAGTGGTAAAATCAAGAGTGAAAACAAACGAGAGAAACGTGAGATTGTGAGGATCCTACCTTGTTTTCCTTTACGTTTGTTCATTTTGTAGGTACCATGGACAAAGGCAAGAACGAAGCCACCGCTTCAACACCACCCAAAGAAAAGAATGAAGCCACTGCTTCAACACCTCCCATAGACGACCCGAAGTCGCCCCATACACCGGATGAACTGTCTTACTCAACTGAATGGGACGCGAAGTACAGATTTGAAGCCATGTCAAAATACTTCCTGCGCCAAAATCAGTTGCTTAAAGATGAGTTCGGGAATCAAGTAGCCGAGCTATCCGAGCAGCTCAAGAAACTTACAGCTCAGTCGACGACAACCTTAGTAGTCCAACAAGATCAAAGAGAAGAATTCGGCCCTATAGTAATTTAATTATGGGGTTGATTTTATTTAGACTATAGTATTTATTTTATTTAATTTAGACTATAGAAGATCAGATTTTTATTTAATTATTTGGGTAATTTTCGTCCATAATGAGATTAGGTTTGACTAGAATTGTATTTAAAGCAATTTTCTACCTTGAATAGAATTCTAGTTTAGGGAACTTCCTAGTATAGTTAGAGATCCCTTTTGGATCAATTTTTGAGCCTTTTTGATGTTTAATTTCGTTCCCTATAGTCTTATAAATAGGGGATCATTGTTACATTGATACTTTAGACTTTATTTGAATTATCAAGCTTTGCTTTCAATATTGTCTCAACCCCTTTTAATCTTTGTGAGTTTTGATTTAAAATTCATATTCTTAGAGCTAGCAACTTTAAGTCTTATTCAAGGGTATTGCTTAATCCACTTGAGGGATTAACCCGTATTCGCTATCCGAAGATCAACTTAGAGATTTCAACCTTGGATGCGTTCGAGATTCAAGGAGGCTATCGGGTTGTGATCCACCACAACATCCCCACTCGTCTAACACCATCATCGACGTCAACCACCTCTTCATCAACGTCCATCTTCATGGCAGCCACAAGACCAAGATTCCTCTACCGTTCATTTTATCCGTAAGTTCAATACATCCCTATCATATCTTACATTCTCCAAACCATTCTTCACAACCATCACACACGAAAACCTACATAATTCCAGCCCTACAATCACCCCTTTTCAGCCCTCTTTCCATTGTTTTTGTGTTACATAGTCTGGTCATTTTTCTAGGTATTTCAAGTTGTCTAGATTGTCTATTTTCCGTTGTTTATCGAGTGGGATTGAAGCCCTTCAATTAGTTGACGTGTTTCATTCCTAAGTCTTCCGCTACGTATTCTTTAGATTCGTCCTAGTATAGTTGGGTCGTATCATAAATTTGGCATCAGAGCCACGTCAGCTTTGCTAGTCGTGGTTCAATCCGACATGTCATATTTTATCCTACGTGTCATTGTACGTGTCTTTTTATTTTATCGAGTTGTAATAGCATAGCTATCATATAAAAAAAGAGAAAGAATCGGTTGAAAACCGAATTAAAAAAAAAAGTCGACAAAAAAAAAACGATCGGATAAAAAAAAATCCGAGATAAAAAAAAAAGATCGACAATTCAAAAAAAGAAGGAGGAATATTCATTGTGTTTCCATTTTAATTTTGGTAATTTCCTTCTAGGATAATTCCTTAGTTGGTAATTTCCATTAGAGTCTTATTTTATTTTTGAAACTTTCCTTCCAAGTTTAATTTTATTTTTGTAGTTTCCTTTTGAGTTGTAATTTAATTTTGGTTCATTCCTTTTAGAGTCTAGTTCAATTAGGATATTTAGATTGTGTAACACTTTCCAAGTTACCTAATCTTTCTTTCATTTCCCTTCTCACTTCTTTCCTTCTACCCTTGGGGATCCATCTAACCCCAATCCACCCTACCCCACTCGACATACCCTACTCCCACACGCCACATCTCCACCCTTGCCACATCATACCGCTCGTGTCTCACAACCAATCGGCCCCTTCATAGCCACACATCCTCCGTTGATCCTAGTAAGCAATACTAGTCAATTCTTCGTGCAATTAACCCGTACCCTCGATATTTAACAAGAAGTACTATCTCTCACCCTCATATACACGACACACACACATCACCATACACTTTGAGTGCAAACAAGAGTGGTAAAATCAAGAGTGAAAACAAACGAGAGAAACGTGAGATTGTGAGGATCCTACCTTGTTTTCCTTTACGTTTGTTCATTTTGTAGGTACCATGGACAAAGGCAAGAACGAAGCCACCGCTTCAACACCACCCAAAGAAAAGAATGAAGCCACTGCTTCAACACCTCCCATAGACGACCCGAAGTCGCCCCATACACCGGATGAACTGTCTTACTCAACTGAATGGGACGCGAAGTACAGATTTGAAGCCATGTCAAAATACTTCCTGCGCCAAAATCAGTTGCTTAAAGATGAGTTCGGGAATCAAGTAGCCGAGCTATCCGAGCAGCTCAAGAAACTTACAGCTCAGTCGACGACAACCTTAGTAGTCCAACAAGATCAAAGAGAAGAATTCGGCCCTATAGTAATTTAATTATGGGGTTGATTTTATTTAGACTATAGTATTTATTTTGTTTAATTTAGACTATAGAAGATCAGATTTTTATTTAATTATTTGGGTAATTTTCGTCCATAATGAGATTAGGTTTGACTAGAATTGTATTTAAAGCAATTTTCTACCTTGAATAGAATTCTAGTTTAGGGAACTTCCTAGTATAGTTAGAGATCCCTTTTGGATCAATTTTTGAGCCTTTTTGATGTTTAATTTCGTTCCCTATAGTCTTATAAATAGGGGATCATTGTTACATTGATACTTTAGACTTTATTTGAATTATCAAGCTTTGCTTTCAATATTGTCTCAACCCCTTTTAATCTTTGTGAGTTTTGATTTAAAATTCATATTCTTAGAGCTAGCAACTTTAAGTCTTATTCAAGGGTATTGCTTAATCCACTTGAGGGATTAACCCGTATTCGCTATCCGAAGATCAACTTAGAGATTTCAACCTTGGATGCGTTCGAGATTCAAGGAGGCTATCGGGTTGTGATCCACCACAACATCCCCACTCGTCTAACACCATCATCGACGTCAACCACCTCTTCATCGACGTCCATCTTCATGGCAGCCACAAGACCAAGATTCCTCTACCGTTCATTTTATCCGTAAGTTCAATACATCCCTATCATATCTTACATTCTCCAAACCATTCTTCACAACCATCACACACGAAAACCTACATAATTCCAGCCCTACAATCACCCCTTTTCAGCCCTCTTTCCATTGTTTTTGTGTTACATAGTCTGGTCATTTTTCTAGGTATTTCAAGTTGTCTAGATTGTCTATTTTCCGTTGTTTATCGAGTGGGATTGAAGCCCTTCAATTAGTTGATGTGTTTCATTCCTAAGTCTTCCGCTACGTATTCTTTAGATTCGTCCTAGTATAGTTGGGTCGTATCATAAATTTGGCATCAGAGCCACGTCAGCTTTGCTAGTCGTGGTTCAATCCGACATGTCATATTTTATCCTACGTGTCATTGTACGTGTCTTTTTATTTTATCGAGTTGTAATAGCATAGCTATCATATAAAAAAAGAGAAAGAATCGGTTGAAAACCGAATTAAAAAAAAAAGTCGACAAAAAAAAAACGATCGGATAAAAAAAAATCCGAGATAAAAAAAAAAGATCGACAATTCAAAAAAAGAAGGAGGAATATTCATTGTGTTTCCATTTTAATTTTGGTAATTTCCTTCTAGGATAATTCCTTAGTTGGTAATTTCCATTAGAGTCTTATTTTATTTTTGAAACTTTCCTTCCAAGTTTAATTTTATTTTTGTAGTTTCCTTTTGAGTTGTAATTTAATTTTGGTTCATTCCTTTTAGAGTCTAGTTCAATTAGGATATTTAGATTGTGTAACACTTTCCAAGTTACCTAATCTTTCTTTCATTTCCCTTCTCACTTCTTTCCTTCTACCCTTGGGGATCCATCTAACCCCAATCCACCCTACCCCACTCGACATACCCTACTCCCACACGCCACATCTCCACCCTTGCCACATCATACCGCTCGTGTCTCACAACCAATCGGCCCCTTCATAGCCACACATCCTCCGTTGATCCTAGTAAGCAATACTAGTCAATTCTTCGTGCAATTAACCCGTACCCTCGATATTTAACAAGAAGTACTATCTCTCACCCTCATATACACGACACACACACATCACCATACACTTTGAGTGCAAACAAGAGTGGTAAAATCAAGAGTGAAAACAAACGAGAGAAACGTGAGATTGTGAGGATCCTACCTTGTTTTCCTTTACGTTTGTTCATTTTGTAGGTACCATGGACAAAGGCAAGAACGAAGCCACCGCTTCAACACCACCCAAAGAAAAGAATGAAGCCACTGCTTCAACACCTCCCATAGACGACCCGAAGTCGCCCCATACACCGGATGAACTGTCTTACTCAACTGAATGGGACGCGAAGTACAGATTTGAAGCCATGTCAAAATACTTCCTGCGCCAAAATCAGTTGCTTAAAGATGAGTTCGGGAATCAAGTAGCCGAGCTATCCGAGCAGCTCAAGAAACTTACAGCTCAGTCGACTACAACCTTAGTAGTCCAACAAGATCAAAGAGAAGAATTCGGCCCTATAGTAATTTAATTATGGGGTTGATTTTATTTAGACTATAGTATTTATTTTATTTAATTTAGACTATAGAAGATCAGATTTTTATTTAATTATTTGGGTAATTTTCGTCCATAATGAGATTAAGTTTGACTAGAATTGTATTTAAAGCAATTTTCTACCTTGAATAGAATTCTAGTTTAGGGAACTTCCTAGTATAGTTAGAGATCCCTTTTGGATCAATTTTTGAGCCTTTTTGATGTTTAATATCGTTCCCTATAGTCTTATAAATAGGGGATCATTGTTACATTGATACTTTATACTTTATTTGAATTATCAAGCTTTGCTTTCAATATTGTCTCAACCCCTTTTAATCTTTGTGAGTTTTGATTTAAAATTCATATTCTTAGAGCTAGCAACTTTAAGTCTTATTCAAGTGTATTGCTTAATCCACTTGAGGGATTAACCGGTATTCGCTATCCGAAGATCAACTTAGAGATTTCAACCTTGGATGCGTTCGAGATTCAAGGAGGCTATCGGGTTGTGATCCACCACAACATCCCCACTCGTCCAACACCATCATCGATGTCGACCACCTCTTCATCAACGTCCATCTTCATGGCAGCCACAAGACCAAGATTCCTCTACCGTTAATTTTATCCGTAAGTTCGTTACATCCCTATCATATCTTACCTTCTCCAAACCATTCTTCACAACCATCACACACGAAAACCTACATAATTCCAGCCATACAATCGCCCCTTTTCAGCCCTCTTTCCATTGTTTTTGTGTTACATAGTCGTGTCATTTTTCTAGGTATCTCTAGTTGTCTAGATTGTCTATTTTTCGTTGTTTATCGAGTCGGATTGAAGCCCTTCAATTAGTTGACGTGTTTCGTTCCTAAGTGTTCCGCTATGTATTCTTTAGATTCGTCCTAGTATAGTTGGGTCGTATCAGTTCATTTCTCCAAACTCCCTTCTATCACACCCTTGGTTCTACAAGGATAGACATTCTCTAAGAATATAACATTGTTCAATTCCATCATCGTTCCTTTAGTTAACTCAGGAATTTCCGATTTATGAATAAGAAAACGATATGCGCTACTATTAAGTGCATACCCAATAAAGATACAATACACCGTTTTAGAGCCAATCTTAACTTGTTTAGGAAGTGGTACTTTAACCTTAGCCAAACACCTCCAAAGTTTGAGGTATTTATAAGACAGTGTGTGTCCTTTCCACAACTCGTAAGGTGTTACATCTTTATCCTTAAGTGGAATCTTGTTCAGAATATAGTTGGCTGTTAACACAGCTCCCCCCACAAGTTCTATGGTAGTCCCGAACTTATCAACAAAGAGTTCATCATCTCTTTAATAGTTCGGTTTTTACGTTCAGCAACAATATCATTAGACTATGGTGAATATGGAGCCGTAATTTGATGAATTATACACACCTCTGCGCATAATTCTTCTAGCGGAGCAACATATTCTCCACCTCTATCACTTCAAATTGTTTTAATTCGACCGCTTAGTAAGTGGCGGTGTTGTGTATTTTTTGGAGGCAAAAACATGCATGCACTAGATGTATATAGGCTTATATTTGACGATCAACGCATTTGACCGAGTCAAACGCGGGTCAACGCGCGTTGATCCGGTCAACCCGTAAAAAAGAAAAATGGTAAAATATGTGATATTTTTTAAGGACACAGATGATACTTTTTGAATTTTGAGTGATACTTTTTAATTAGTGTTACGGTTGATACTGATTTGGAGGGTTTTATTTATTTATTTATTTTGGTCGGTACTTTTTAAGGATAAATGTGATACTTTTGGGCTTTTGAATGATACTTTTTAGTATTACAGTTGATACTGATTTTGAAGCATTTCTTTTTTTTTGTTGACCGGGTCAACGCGTTTTTTTGAGTGATACTTTTTAGTGTTACGGTTGATACTGATTTTGAGGGTTTTATTTATTTATTTATTTTGGCCGATACTTTTTAAGGATAAATGTTATACTTTTGAGCTTTTGAATAATATTTTTTAGTATTATAGTTGATACTGATTTTGAAGTATTTCTTTTTTTTTTAGTTGATCGTGTCAACGCGCTTTTTTCGACGTTGACCCGATCAATGCGTCTGATGGTGCACCTAGTGCACACAAGTGCTTCTCCTATTTGGAGTATGTATATTTCTTTTTTTAAAAACTAATAAAGAACAAAAATAACTAGTAGCATTAATAATGATGGCCACCATCTTTTGTAACTTTCCTCAATCAGCTGGTTTCGATTTTCTTCTCAAACTTAACACATGCAGCAAACCAGACTACCAGAGCCGAAATGGAATTCGAATACATGTTAGAAAAATAAAAAATTGGTTGGGGGCCTTGGTCCCCTCCAGCCCCTTGATTCGCCACTGTCGAGAACAATCACGCACACCTCAGCCCAAGCATGCGATATAGACTTATTAGAGTCGCATACACAAATATCAATTCAAATTTTCTATTGCACTAGTCTTTCGTGTTTAATTATGTGTTTTTATTATCAAATTTTATGATTTTAATAATATTTGTTTATAAATAAAAATTAATTACAACATAAATAATCATAGTCAACATTTATAAAAAGAATTAAATTTAAAAATTTATAAAATTGAATTTCTAAATAATCAACCAGAATAATGATTTATTAATTAAAAATTAAAAGTTAAATACTAAAAAATAATTATAATCCTTTATTGGATCGGGTGAATCCTAATAAATAATCATTAAATTAAACTAAATAAATCACAAAAAAAGAAAAACTCGTTATTTGAAAGTGTAATACGGAGGGTAACATGAAGAACTAGTGCAATAAAAAATCACATGTGCACAAATATATATATCATTGGCGGGTCTTGTGTGCATTAGATGCACATCAAATGGTTTGACCAAAAAAATTATTAAAATCAGTATCAATCATGACACTAAAAAGTTCACTCAAATGTCAAAAAGTATCACTTATATCCATAAAGAGTATCTACCAGATAAAAAAAAACTGTCAAAATCAGTATCAATCGTAACACTAAAAAGTATCTGTAGTGCCCCGTAAATTTTAAAGCATGTTATGAATTATTTAAGTCCTATAAGTGGCGCCTAGAGTAAATTTTAACATATTTGGAGCATGTTCATAGATGCATTACAATTATTGCATTTTAATGGAAATAATTAAAGTTATATTTTACTTATATTTTTATTTTTGGCCAATGTCATGACAATAATTTTGTTTTCCTATGTCCGGTTTGTAAGCCCTTTAGTTGAGCCCATTACACCATAAATCCTAAACCTAATTTTTCATATTTGGGATGAACCAAATTTGGGAAAGAAAATCAATCCAAATTTCAAACCTTCCACGAATAATGCACACAATTCCTAGTATAAATAGATGATCTCTCCTACACAATAATCTCATTAAACATTCTAAGTTTCTCTCAAAAATATTTTCGAGACTTTCTCTTCTCGTCTGGGTTCGTCGAGGTAGTTCTTTTCTTGCCTTTTGTTTCGAATTTACGAGCTTCATATAGAATCATGGAAGTTCTTTTATTTTCTCCATTCGGGGTCTCTTATTTTCAATAACAAAATAGTGATTCTCTTTCTGTGAGGATTGGTAGAAATAATAATTTATTTATAATCTTACTATGTTTTGGACCACTTGGTCAACTACAATAGAAATGGGTTCTATCTATTTAAAGCGGTGATAGGTTTCATATTTTTAAATGAATTGGACTAATTAATTTCTGTCTTGATTTGATGATTTACTTTCCCAAATTCAAGGTTACTCACACGCCTATATATATTTCAATTAAAGTTATGTGATCGTAACGTTTTAATGTATTTTAAATATCATGTTAATTAATTATTAATACTATATTAGGCAGTGCATGTGAATTTAATTAATTCTTTATTCAAGACAAGGTCAATGTGAGGTTTTATGTTAAAAATTATATTGTTATCCTCTCAATATATTTGTACAGGAGTTATGTAAAAAATTTAAATATAGAGTCTTCTAGACTATAAAGTAGTGAGTCTTCTAGACTATAAAATACAGTGTCCTCTGGATTATAAAATACGAAGTCTTTAGACTATAAAGTAGCGAGCTTAAGGGCTGATGTGAAAGTACAAGTTACATGAACTAAGTCTTTTCACATACTTTAAATTTATAGTTTGAATAACGGTCATTCCCCACTGAGTTTAAAGGAAGTCACCCCAGTATTTTATTTCCTTTCAGGCAAGAGATCAGGCAGTGTGTGAGCGGACAAGATGTGAGGTGGTAGTCAAATGGTCAAGCATTGATTAATGAGATTTTATTTTAGTTTGACTTTATTTTCTGTAGTAATCGTGTATTCTTATATTGAACTAATGCACGAGAACACGACTTGGACTACTCATGTACGTCATTGCACTCGTATACTTGTATATTCATTACGAGGATGATGTTATTCGAAATTATTATCCATGATTGTTCAGCAATGAGGGAATTTTAACCTTGGCAGAGACGAATTTTGAATTTTGTAATTTTCATATCCGGCAACAGCAGTAATAGAAAACGACAATAACAGCAAGACAACAACAACAACAACAACAACAACAACAACAAAATTAGACAACAAAAACCTGACATTTGTGACTTCTAAGACTTTGACGTAGAACGATGGTGAAAATATATATATATATTTTTTTTATGGTGCGAAAGATAGATTCTGAAATTATCATCCATAATTTTTTTTTTTGTTAATATATTAGGGTGTTTTTATTTTAGGAAATAATTAATGTTAAAAATTATTTATATTATTACTAAGGATATTAATGTATATTCACATCCTAAAAAATTAGAAATATTATATTTTTCAAAAATAACTATTTACACTATTTACTAAATAATAATGGCTATTTTCTCATATTAACACTATCTATAGTCATATATGATACAGAAAATATAATATCAATTTACGAGTTTTTTGTTTTTACTAGCTTGAGAGACTGGAAATCCATATATATAATATTCTATATCTACTAGCTAGAATCTAAAATCAATCAATGCAAACACAACAGAAATATAATTGCTGTTTCATGAGGTTAGCCATTTTCTTCGATCAACACACCAACATTTTTCTTCGAGTACGTGATTGAAATAAAATAATATTTTAGAGAAAATTAAGAATAAAATCCAAAGCCAACAAGATTACATGATCTCCAAGAAGCAATCGAAGCTACAACTCACACAAAAGCGATAAGCCCACATAAATGAGTAAATTAAACTTATTCAAACCTTACCGATTGGTGATGAAGATCTACGCTCTAATAATTATTAATTCAACTCCTCTTTGGAAGAGAGTTCGCTCGATCATGGATTGACGTACTTCCTTTAACTTGTAAGAACATCTGCAACTAATTCTCATCTCATCGTCTTCAACGACAAGCTAGTTTGTCAACAACTTGGGGGCGGCTGCATATACACACAAAATAAAACACGACGACTATTCAAATCATATTTAATTTATATTTTAATTAACTAAAAGTTAAAACTGAACACTAGAGGTAGAGTACGTAGTACAAGAAAAAACATTACCTTGTTGGCGTAGAGATGTAAGGTTTGTCGGTTAAAGCTAATTATGTTGTGTTTATCATGAGGAGAAATGCTAGTCACTCCATCTGGAACCTTGTTCAAACCATGACAAGTAGAGATCTGTAATTTGGAGAGAAGGGGCATGGCTCCTTGCTCTACTCTCCACTCTCTCAAGTTTGGACAAACAGAGATTATTAATCGATACAGAACGGGCATGGCTCCTTGCTCTACTCTCCACCCCACCAAGTTTGGACAATTAGAGATTTTTAGTTGAGAGAGAAGGGGCATGGATCCTTGCTCTACTCTCCACTCTCTCAACTTTGGTAAACCTTCAAAATCAAGCTTCTTCAGGTGAGAAAAACTGGATGCAGGGCACGTCATCTTCTCCCCGACGTATGATCTTATACAAAAATTCAATTCAGATAAGCAAGGAAGCTTTCCCAGTATCCCCATTGGGTCATCCTCGATTTCGCACTTGTGTAAGAACAATATCATAAGTTTTGAGCTAATTAGGATGTCGCTCATGCTCTCTTCTAGTAGCTTCCCTACCCGAACACAAATTCTCAGATGATAAAGATTATTGTGAGTTGTGAATAATTCCTTCAACTTCATCAACCCTTCCCCACTTGTTAACTGGCAACCCTCTTGGATAGAAACCAAACAAAACTGTAACCTGTTCCAGTTTGTAGCAATGGCGTCCGCAATAGCAACGAAGCTTTCACTGTCGTGTATCTCTCCCATAAAACGTTGGAGATTCTTCATTCTCGTACACGATTTTAGTTCATGCACTCTACTATCGAACCACTCTAGACTCTCCAACTCATCTAGACCACCTTGATCCAGCCTCAATCGATAATCTCCAATTGTTTCTATGGCATAGTGAGGAAGGATTAAGTGTTTCAATCGGAACGTCTTATCAGTGAAAACATTTGGAACTTGAAGATTCACCGAACCATACAGATCAAGAGTATCTAAGTAAGCGAAATTGGTTATGGACGAGGGTAGCTCATCGAGTTCACATCTTCGTAAAGCCAGAAATCTCAAGTGAACAAGATTAGTGATTCCTCTCGGTAACTTTCTACCTTCAAACGTGAATCCCTCGATAGTTATTTCTCTAAGCATTTTGAATTTCTCAAAACTAATCATACATTGTGGTGGAAATTGAGTCTTACCAAATGCTTTCACTATTTTAACCGATCTTAAACATTCTTCGAAATTAGTCATGATTGTAAGATCACCACCACCTTCTAGTTGGACTTCTCCTTCGAAATGGATAGCCAAATGCCGTGTTGTAGGACACCGCGAAGCTTGGGGCAATAAGCTTCCAAACTTTCCATCTCGATACTCGAAAACCTCCACACCAAACTCCTCGTTTTTTGCCATAGATAAACAGAGCTCTCTCAGTACATCATGAAGTTTGCATGTCCTATATTTTGGTGAGGGCATGGCATCATTAACTTCAACTTGGATCATACACCTCGACGCCAACTCACTTAAGTAGAACTCTGCGACGTCTATTAAAGTTTCCTCTTCTCCACGAATATTCTCATTTGAAACCATGCCTTGTGCTATCCATCTCTTGTACAGATCTTTAGCATGTATTGTTTCGTCTTCTTTCAAAATCCCCAAATAGAGAAAGCACGGCTTCAGATAATAAGGGAGATCTTCATAACTCATGTTTAGCACTCCATGAATCTGATTCTCCTTTTCATCATCTCCTTCACCTCTATATATAAATGCTTTGATATTTTTATTAACTAACTCCCACTCCATCATTGGATTTTTCTTACTCAAGATCCCGCCAAGTAAGGAAATTGCCAGCGGCAAATACCCACATTTCTGTATCATTTCTTTCCCAATTTCGTGGAGTCGGGCTGGAAACACTGTATTATATATATATATATGAAAAATAACGAATGCTAATTACTAATCAAATACAGGGTCTAGAAAATAATCAAGTGATCTAAAAGAATTAGTGTATCGATGTTAAATTCGACCAGAAAATCAAATTTTGCCTGAGTAAATATTCAGTTATATATTCATCAATGTTTTTATTGAATTTGACCGACTAGCGGATCTGCCGAGGAACAAGGGGTACACATATGAACTAGCATATATGTTAATTTGCATTGTACAGAATACAAGAAGGTAAAAAAAAATAAATGGCGAGTGTTGTTGATGATGCAAAATATGAGAAAAATATAAAAAAGAAATCGACACATATATATACATATATGATAAGTGATAACTAACCTGCAGGAATGTTGCCGTGGGGAAAAGCTTTCATCTTAAGTAACTCCCAAGCATCGTCCAAATTTAGAAGGCCGAGTGTTACTGCAAATCCAATCTCCGCTACCTTCTGGTTGCGCGTGGTCACCAAGATTTTGCTTTTCAAATCACGGACAAGGAAGGCGTGCTTGAGGCCATCCCAGTGAGAAATTTGCCAAAGATCGTCGACAACAACGAAGCATCGCTTGGCTCTTTGTACCTCGCACAGTTCCTCAATCAACTGCGTGTCACTCAGACTACTCGGAACCCCCTGCACCCCTTTTAGCTGCTTGAGGACATCCTCCAAAACCGATCGAGTCTGACACTGCTGACTAATGCAAACCCATGCGAACGAATCGAACAAGTTTTTAGCCTCTTTCATTTGGTTGTAGACCTTCTTGGCAATGGTGGTCTTGCCTATCCCGCCCATCCCCCATACTGAAACAACCCGATGCAGCTGCTGTTGGTCGTCGGCAATGAGGGAAACAAGCTGTTTCAGGTCTTCCTCCTTCCCGACAAAGCAGTCTCCAATCTCGAAGCTGGGGAAGCTCTTCCTTGCCCATGTGGCGGCCGAGGTTTCCCCTCCCTCAATGATTCTTCGTATGCCGGAGGTTTGCATGGTCTCGGTGATTCTTGCAAGCTCGGTTTTTATGTTCAGAACCTCGGAGCCTAGTTGGTGGAGTGAGCAGCAGCTAAGACTAAGAGCGCGAGAAAATCTAGCAATGAGTCGTTTGAGGCCGTGTTCCCGTTCCCGTCCGGATCCGTCTGCCGATATTCGAACGGCGTTTTGTAAGATGACATCTTCAGCTCTGTATGTGAGATTTCTGATCTGGGTGATCCAATTGCGCACGGTTTTGGATTCGTGCTGACGTCTGTCGGCATCTTCGAGGAGACACTTCATCTCTTTCAGCTGCGTTTGGAGGGCCTTCACTTCATCGCCCACACCGAGTAAGAATCTGCCTTCTTCTAGCAGCAGATCTCTCACTGTTTCCAGAGCTATGGAGACCACTGCTTCCGCCATTAATCAATAATAATTCTATCGATCACTAGATTTAATTTCTTCGATCTTTTAGAATTAACTTAATTTGGAGAATATATCCAATGATACATATATGATGCAAGAATATAATTATTATGGGGAGAAGAAACATCTTTACATGAATTAATTGGTCGACTTCGAATTAACAATTATTCCACCTTTCCGACAAATTTTGAGCTGGCCAACAGCTAATTACGTAATTAATTAGTTGATCACAATTTGTCTGCATATTCCTTACCCCTACTGGCATTATTATTATTATTATTATTATTATTATTATTATTATTATTATTTTAACTCACTTTCATAATGGCAATTAAGTTTCGAGTTTCGACTGATCAGAGACAAGCATCAACTGACGAAAGTAAAAACAAAGAATCAACTAATCAATAGAAAATGGCAAAATACCAAGTCATTTGATTAGAGATCAATGAAAACTATATTTTCTGCCATTTTGAACGTGTTGATTTGCCATATGTAAGCAATTTCATGATTTAAAGGGGCACTTGAGATCCTCTAGTCACAAATTGTGTGTATCAACCATGTACCAAATATCAAAATTATTACTTTTTTTTTCTTTTTCTTTTCATTTAGTAAAATTTTTACATTATTATTTAGGATTTATAATTTTTTTTAGTATTTAATTTTAATTTTTTAGTTAATGTAATTGATTCTTGGGGTTGATTATTGCAAACATAGGGTATATAATTTTTTAAAATTTCAGTTTTTAGTAATAAATATTAACTAGGGTTAGTTATAATATAATAAATTTTATTTTTCTGAAAAAATTAGCAACACTATACAATTTTGATGTTCGCACACTGTAGAGTGTTGGCCCAATTTGCTCTTTTATATCTGGCCCAATTGCTTCCCTATTAATTTCTTTGGCCCAACTCCCTAAAAGCCCAGAATCCTAAACCCTAACCCGACCCACGGTACCTCCCTTATATACTCTCCTAACCCTAATCTACCTTAATTACTTCCCTAACCCTTCTACAAAAGCTTTTATTTTATTTTAAAAAAAAAAACCCTTCTACAAAAGTTGCGCCGATCCCTCTTCTCTCTTAAGCCTCACAGTAGAAATCCTTACCCTAATCTTCTTCTCCGATCTATCTCTGCCCGTTTATCGGTGTCTCTGACCGGAATCCTGTCTGCGGGTTCCTGTTTCGCCTGTGAGTTGAGACGGCAGTGTAGTTTGTGAGTTGCGATAACCCGTGAGAGCTTCAAGCCTATCATTTCACCATCCCCTCTTGGTCTGGGTCGTATCTGTCACCGGAAACTCCTTCGCCGCCGTCTGTGGGAAAACCTGAGCCCGCTGTGCCCCTGAGCACATTTTCCCACTTATATAATCTCTGATTTCCCTATCTTTTGTGTTCTTTACTGTAATTTTTCAGTTCTCAGTTAATATCACTCTGTTTTGCCTAATCCTACTTCTTGTTTGGCTTGTGAGTGCAGATTTGGCATTTTTACTCTAAGCATGTAAAGAAACTCGTCAGATCTAAAAGATCTAACGTCTGAGGCCTTGAATTCTTAGAGTCCCCATTTGCAATTCACTAATCTGAGTTCCTTGCTGCCTGAGCAGCCGTGGGAGGGACCGCACGAGGTAGGAAAGTGAGAAGTGAACCCCCAGCCGGGCTTGATACCCAACAGTGGTATCAGAGCCAGATTCGCCTGGCCGGGGCCACTCTCCTGCCTCCATCTCTTCTCACCCCGCCGTCGGTAAGGGCTGCGCCGTATTCGTCCCCGTCGGGCTCGGAAAAGGGTAAGTGCGGCCTCTCCCCTACATGGGAGAGCCGGCTCTGGTATATTTCTTAAAATCTAAAACTCTCTTGCGTGGTATCTTGCGATCCTGCCTCATATCTTGCTTCCGTTTTGTGTTTCTCTTGAACCACCTTGGCATTCCAGGCCATCTCTAACCCTAGCTTACGGTCCGGACCATCTGGACTCCCCTGTGGGTTTCCTTAAAGCGGGTTGCCCGGATAGCAGGGTTAGGAAAGGTGTTCTAGGGTGTTTTCTGGTGTTTTAACTATTTTCCGCTGTGGGTCGTTTCTGTGTTTGTTGGTATTTTTTGTGGGTAATTCCTGTTCTTGGTTTTTTGTGATCTGGTAAAGATCTATGTGGAACTCTGTTTGTTTTGAGTTCCTGTGAACTGACTTTAATCTGAAAGTCAGTTATTTTTTGCTGAATCAAGTGAGGGATTGTCCTGAGTGAACCCCTGCTCCACAGATAAATCTGTGCTGAGAACTGGGCTAGCCTCAGCACTCTATTCCCCGGAGAATTTGATTTCAGTGGTGTTGAGGGTTGTTTCCCTACTTTTCTTTGTGTCCTGGTGTGTTTTTTAGCCTCCTGAGCATCTCTGATTGTTTTCTGCTGAGTTTCTTGTGTTGAGGTTTGATCTTTGTTATCTGCATTAAAATCTTGGTGTTTTTGGGTTTTCTGTTGTGCTCTGCATCATGAACGATCTTCATATGGTTCCTTTTAATGGTAAAAATGATTTTCAGGATTGGAAAACCAGGATTGAGTGTAACCTGACAAAAGAAAAAATTCACAAAGCTATTTACACTAAAATTGACAAAACTGTGGATGATGAAAAACTGCTTGATATGAATGACAGTGCCAGAGCTACAATTTTATTAAATTTAAGTAGTAATGTGCTTAGAAAAGTTTCTCACCATCAATGTGCTAAAGATTTATGGGATAACTTGAATGCTCTTTACACTGCTACTTCTGAAGAATCTGTGTATGCTCTGCAAGATCAATTTATGAATTATCAAATGGATTCCTCTAAAGACATTGATGCAAATATGGATGAATTTAATAAACTTCTGCAAGACTTGAAACTTGTTGGTGATGATACTCATGAAAAGTATGCCTCTCAAATTTTACTTGGTTCCATTCCTGAGTCTTTCTCTGAAGTCAGATCTGCTCTAAAATATGGTGGGTCTAATGTTACATGTGACATGATTATGACTGGTTTGAAAGCTAAAGAAAATGAGTTGAAAAAATTGAAATCAAAACCCCTGCATAATGAGATCATGTATGTAAATAATAATAGAAACCATGGTTTTAAATCTCTAAATCCTGAGAATCTTAGTGTCCTTGCTGCAGAGAGACATAGAAGGAAAATGAACCTAGAAAAAGGCCAACATTTTTCTCACAATCATCCCAATCATGCAAGAAATCATAACCATGTTGAAATTTATTCTCAAAACTCCACTAGTCAAACTGTCAGAAATCAAAATTTTGCCCATCATCACCAAAACCAGAATTTTGATCAAAAGCCTAGAAAAACATGTTGGAATTGTGGTAAACCTGGTCACTTCTCTAATAGATGCAAAATGCCCAAAAAGAACAAAGGTTATGGGAATTATGATCATCATGCAAATCATGTCTATGATAGTGAAAATCAAACTAATAATGTGCATGAAGAGGCAGTCAATTATGACTATTTTGAAGAAGATGGCATTTATATGGTTCATACAGCATATGATTTTCAATTCATCAATTACACAAATGCTATATCTAAAAATGTGCATGAAAATGAGTGGTTAATTGACTCTAGTTGCACATTTCATGTCACTCCTCATAAACACATGTTTCATAACTTACAGTATTTGAGTACTGGTCATATTGCACTAGCTGATGGGTAACACTGTGAGATTGTTGGAAAAGGAGATATATGTTTGAAATTTGAAAATGGAAGTATGCTCACCCTGAATGATGTTAGATATGTACCTAAATTGAAATTCAGCCTTCTGTCTGTTTCTAAAATGGCAGATAAAATGCTTGATGGTTCTGTCAATTATTTGAGATTCAGATTTGAAAAGGACTCCATGCTTTACTTCAATGCACCTAGAAAGGGTGATTTATATGATGTGCAAGCTGTTTCTGTGCCTATTCTTGTAACTAATGTGGTGCATAATGATATGACTGCTCTTTGGCATGCTAGACTAGGGCACATGAGTAACAAGGGTCTTGACATTCTGAATAAAGCTGGTGCTTTCAAAAATGATAAAGTGACAAGCATGCCATTTTGTGAACCTTGCTTGATGGGAAAACAACATAAATTGCCTTTTCCTGCTTCTGTTCCCTATCCTAGAATGCATGTTAGCTCTGAAATTCTTGAATATCTACATGCTGATTTCTGGGGCCCTTCTAAGGAGCCTACTCATGGTGGCAATGTGTATTTTCTGTCTGTGATAGATGATTTTTCAAGAAAAACTTGGGTCTTTCTTATGAAAAGTAAATCTGAAGTTTTTCAAAAATTTTCAAACTGTGCTGTCACAATCCAAACTCAAACTGATAAACACATTAAATGTTTAAGAACAGACAATGGTCTGGAATTTTGCAATACTGCCATGAATAATTGGTGCTCTAATAGAGGTATTAAAAGACACAAATATGTGCCATACAACCCCCAACAAAATAGGATTGCTGAAAGAATGAATAGAACTATTCTTGAGAGAGTTAGGAGTCTTTTAGCTGGTTCTGGTCTTGATAAGAAATTCTGGAGAGAAGCTTTGATGACAGCATGCTATTTAATTAATAGATCTCCCTCTGTGCCTTTGTTGGGAAAACTTCCTGAGTCAGTGTTTTGGAATAAACCTGTTTGTTTGTCTAATTTAAAAGTGTTTGGGTGTGCTGCTTATGTTCATCAAAAATTGAGTAAAATTGAACCAAGGGCCAGAAAATGCATATTCCTTGGTTATCCTAAAGGAGTCAAGGGTTATAGACTTTGGGATAAAGAATCACCTGGGTTTAAAACTTGTATAAGCAGAGATGTAACTTTTAATGAACTTGATTTTCCTTACTTACTTGAATCCTCATACTCTGATGCTCCAAGTGAGGTGGAGAAGGTTCCTAATTTCATGTTTTCACCTGCTACCTCTATGGTAGATGCTCCAAACCCAATAACTCCTGAGCTTGATAAAAATGACAATGATCATGTGATTGATGATATTGATACTAATGACTCTGCTTCTAATAAATCTGGAAATGCTTTCTTTGACAACATGAATGTTTCTGAAACTGATATGAGTACTCAATCTGAGAACAAATCTGATCATGAAGCAGAGTATGAGAACCTAGAAAACTACCAATTGGTAAGAGACAGATCTAGGAGAAATGTGAGAATCCCTGTAAAATATGATGATCTGTCCCTATATGCTTTTAATGTTTTCAATAATGTTGATAAAATTGAACCAAAAACTTATAAAGAGGCTATTAGTTCTGTTGAATCTGAGAAGTGGATTGATGCCATGAAATGTGAAATGAATTCTTTGCATGCTAACAACACATGGATACTTGTTGAAAAACCAAAAGAATGTTCTGTGGTTGAATGCAAATGGTTATATAAAATAAAGTAAGAAATTAACAATGTCAGGTATAAAGCAAGACTTGTTGCAAAAGGCTTCACCCAGAAAGAAGGCATAGACTATAATGAAATCTTTGCTCCTGTAGTAAAATTCACAACTGTGAGAATTATGCTTGCCTTGACTACTCATTTTGATTGGGAACTCAAACAAATGGATGTTACAACTGCTTTTTTGCATGGTGATCTTGAGAACAATATTTACATGCATCAACCTAAGGGTTTCATTGATAAAAACCATCCCGATCATGTTTGCTTGCTGAAAAAATCCCTATATGGTTTAAAACAATCCCCAAGGCAATGGAATATTAAATTTGACAGATGTATGCAAAGTCTGAATTTTACCATGAGTAAATTTGACCACTGTTTATACTATATGGTTTCTGAGGTCCCTGTGTTCCTTCTACTTTATGTAGATGATATGCTATTAATTAGCCCTTGCCTGAAAACTGTTAAGCATATTCAGACCTGTCTATGTGCCCACTTTGACATGAAAGATCTTGGTGATGCAAAGAAAATACTTGGCATGAATATTGAGAGAGATAGAAATAAACACACTCTTGTGCTGTATCAATCCACATATGTTGAACAAATCCTACAGAAATTTAATATGGAAAATTGCAAACCTGTTTCTGTACCACTTGCATCTCATTTTGTGCTAAGTAAAGATCAATGTCCCAAAACTGAATTTGAAATAAATGAAATGCAAAGTGTTCCCTATGCAAATGCTATAGGATCTGTTATGTATCTAATGATTAGAACCAGACCTGACATTGCTTATGTTGTTTCATGCTTAAGTAGATACATGGCTGTAACGCCCCGATCCCGGAAGAATCGTGACAAGGGACCGGTGCGCTACTGGGGGAAAGGGGGAAGGGGTTGTTGCATAAAGATAATTATAGAAATAGAGTTAGTGCCCCAAACATTTGAGCAACATAATCTTTGTAACTGAAATAGAACCACCCATGAGAGTGTTCAGAAGGAATAAGGTTAGTGCCCCAAACATTTGGGCAGCATAACCTTTGTAACTGGAATTAAACCACGCTCTAAGGCGTTTAGAACGAACCTGAATAAATTACCAATCATCAAAGGGAACTTATCCCACCAAATAACTGTAAAGGAACATCATAGCATAATGCTGAAATCATAACATGCTTCAAACAATTGAAGACAAGCTGTATCAGAGTGAACGGAACAAGCGCGGAGCACAATTCAAGTAAAATTTGTTTGCAAGCACTTAATTGATATAAAGTATCTAAGATTTCTGAACAACACAAAAAGAGCAAACATATAACAAAAGTCAGCCCTTGCCTCAGCTCCATCATCTTCCAGCCTGCCTCTCAACCTGAAAATATTTTAGAAAAGATTTGGGCTGAGTACTAGCGTACCCAGTGGGCAGATTTTGATAAACAGTTCACAATCATTTTATAAATATGAATATCGTATCCACACAAGTATAACAATGGAAAGGTTTCAAATCTCAAAGCATTCCATGTATACAAAGCTTCTTTTAACCTTACTTGAACTCTCTATCTCAACTGTCCCTTCCTACAGTGTCTTAACTTATATACACGTCCTCCAGCCCAGCTGTCTAATAAAGGATAGTGTATACGGTCCCAAAGCTTCAAGGATCCGAACTCGAGTCTAGTTAAGCACTCAATGTTTTCGTAGGATACTGGCGAACGCGAACAGTGAGATAAAACATTTTGATACAAATATCCATGCTTCACAGTTGATAAACAGTTGAGCTTATTAGCTGAACATAGTTTGAGAAAAATATAACCCACCTGGATGACGAACACATGGCGGCACAATAACTTCGAAAATAGTTTCATTAATCCTACCAAGCTCTGCAGGTCCTACAAGGGTCGATCTTCGACTCAGAATAATCGCTATATTTTCGAGAATTAATATACTATAATTCGAGCTATTATTTAAATTTTATTCTTTTCAAAAATATACTACGCGACTCTAGAGACCTCGTGTACATTTAACGCAGAAGGAAATAAATTCTAAAATATTATTCTTGATTTATTGGGACCAACCAATTTGACAGAGGTCTCTTTTCAAAACTTGCCATTTTAATCGATTTTTATCAGATTTGTGCCACGGCACTTTTTAACAGTTAAAAAATTACGAAAATATTCAAAGACCATCCTATATATGCCAAGACTATAGTTTGAGAGTTTTAGAATTTTTCAATAACACATGCTCCCAGTATAAACATAACTGTTTAAATTAAATAATCGATATTTTTCAAAACTCGTCCAAAAATTACGAAATTCGACGGGCGCATAGGAAATATTATTTCGAGCAACTTTCGTGAATAAACTTTTTCGATTTGAGGGCCCGAAAGGGCCTGAATTCGAGAATTACAGCAGCAGTTCGGCAACGTTTGTATTTTCTGTTTTCCGGTGATTTCGCCGGTTTCCGGCCGTCGGACGGGAACGAGATCAAAAGACGAAACGTAGAGCACATAAAGATACACGGCATACTAAAATTTAGACTAAAAAGGACGAGAAATGGACCGATACGATAGCCGCGCGACGTGGAAACAACGTCGCCATTTTCCGGCGACATGGCTGCAGCTCCGGCGACTTCGGCGGCGCTCCGGCGACGGCAGTGGCAGCGGCAGGTGGTGGTGTTGGCAGCTCCTCCTCTCTCCTCCCCTCTCTCCCTCTCTCTCCCATCTCTCTCACTCTCGCTCTCTCTTATCTCTCTTTCTTTCTTTCTTTCTTTTTCTTTCTTTGTTTTTTTCTTTTACAATCTCTCTCTCGGATCTCTCGCTCAACTCTCTCTCTCCCCTCTATTACTTTCTTTCTCTCTCTCTCTCTTTTTTTTTTTTTTATTTACATGGCAATTGCCGACTCAAGGGGGGGAATGGTTAAAAGTTGGGAGAGGGTGATAAGGATGAATAGGGATGGTTATCAAGAAAATTTATAATATTTTGAAATAAAATATTCGAATATAAAATATTGATAAAATGCTTTTTTTTTTGGACTCGATTATAAATTACTTTATTTCACTGGAATTTCAATTGATCTCGCATTATAAATCTAAAAATACCGGGAGGTTCATTGGATTATTTCTTATTAAATCAATTCAAAATGGTATGCCAAAAATGTTATTTTATAATCAAATGAGAAAAGATTCCTTTTTAAATTAAATAAAAATTACTATTTATTTTACCATAAATATTATCAGGAATTCGTTTGACCTCTAATTAAAATTTTAAAAGTATCATTGAAATTCTCAGGTCGTTTTATTTCTACGAAAATCATTATTGACCACGTGTCAAAAATATTCCAACTATATATTTTTTTTTCAATCTTAAATAATACCTAAAGTCGCGTCTTTTATCTATTTTACTTTATTTTAGATCCAATAATTTTTGTAGCCTTTTAAATAAATTCATAAAACTTTTAACTATAATCCAAAAATACGGGGTGTTACATCCTACCCTCCTTAAAAAAAATTTCGTCCCGAAATTTACTAATCTTGAAATGGAGTGTCGGGACAATTCTTGAGCAATTCTGAACGTTGTTTCTTCTTATCCATGGCAGTTTCGTGGTATCTTTGTTAAGCTACTCACTTTATTCTTCAGACTCTGGGTCTTCCGATCAAGAATGGCCTGGAGCCTTTCGTCGTATTCTCTAAATCGTTATTTAGCATCATATCTTCTTTTCTGGTCATGTGGTTTAAGATCAAACACGTACCTTTTCAGCATCAAGACGTGGAACATCTAATTGAGGTTGGGTGGGAAGGCCATCTTATACGCTACTTCATTAATCCTAGCAAAAAGACTGTTTATCTCGAGTCTTAAATCTTACTAAGACGTATACTTTGTCTTGGTCCACTTTAACTTGATGAGCATAACTCTTCATACGTTCTTCTCTGCAGCTTACTTCAAATTTTCCTTAACACCATTCTTTGAGTCGAGAAGAGAGATAGAAAATAGATATCGATCCACTTGAATCAAAGCATATTATCTCGATCATCGTATACGTCACCCGGAACTTAAGACATGCAGTCTCGAACTTGTCCTTGCTCCTCGATCAAATGTATAGTGACAGGAGTAGCGGGAACGGATCTTTCTATCGCAATTCTTCATAGACATTCAAAGTTCGCCCAACACGCTCCTTAAATACAGATACGCGCGAGCCTCATTTCCTAAAAATCCATATAACTTAAGCCATCTAAAAGAGTACACCTATCCATTCTAAGTTCTTCCTACATTCAAGTCTACAAGACACTACATAATCGTTCCCATCTTTTGGTCAAAACCAAAATCCAGATGTCTTCGCATCTTTGAATAACTTTAGACGAATCATGAACCCTCATCGTGAAACCTTAATATAAGTTTGAATCACAATACTTTATAGTGAAACGTAGAGATAACTCTCTTGTAAATGAATCACAACCTCTTGTCGTGAAACATGGAAATAATTCTTAACCAAATGATGAATCATGAAATATAATCATGAAACCTGTAAAATATTTTCAAAATTAATCACGATAACGGATAATGAAATCTGAAAATATTTTTCTATAAACGAATCATGATATCAAATCGTGAAACCTTAAAAATATATGAATCATGACCTCTCATCATGAAACCTGATAATATAAGAATCATGACCTCTTATCATGAAACCTGATAATATAAGAATCATGACCTCTTATCATGAAACCTGAAAATAGCTTTTGAATCATGATCTCTGGTCATGAAACCTGAATAGAACGAATCATGATTTTTTTATCATGAAACCTAAAAATAGCTTTCATAAATGAATCACGATTTCTGACCGTGAAACCTGGAAAAATATTTAGCGTGATAAACAACACTCTCATGTATATCAATTTTAAAATACATATGTACCTTTTGTTGAGGGCGGTGTAGATGACGTGCTGAGGGCTGCTGAACAAATAGTGACAGAGAATAGATATAATTTTGAATTCAAAGAATAATGCTGCAGGTCTACAGAGTTGCAAACCTGCTCTGATACCAATCTGTAACGCCCCGATCACGGAAGAATCGTGACAAGGGACCGGTGCGCTACTGGGGGAAAGGGGGAAGGGGTTGTTGCATAAAGATAATTATAGAAATAGAGTTAGTGCCCCAAACATTTGAGCAACATAATCTTTGTAACTGAAATAGAACCACCCATGAGAGTGTTCAGAAGGAATAAGGTTAGTGCCCCAAATATTTGGGCAGCATAACCTTTGTAACTGGAATTAAACCACGCTCTAAGGCGTTTAGAACGAACCTGAATAAATTACCAATCATCAAAGGGAACTTATCCCACCAAATAACTGTAAAGGAACATCATAGCATAATGCCGAAATCATAACATGCTTCAAACAATTGAAGACAAGCTGTATCAGAGTGAACGGAACAAGCGCGGAGCACAATTCAAGTAAAATTTGTTTGCAAACACTTAATTGATATAAAGTATCTAAGATTTCTGAACAACACAAAAAGAGCAAACATATAACAAAAGTCAGCCCTTGCCTCAGCTCCATCATCTTCCAGCCTGCCTCTCAACCTGAAAATATTTTAGAAAAGATTTGGGCTGAGTACTAGCGTACCCAGTGGGCAGATTTTGATAAACAGTTCACAATCATTTTATAAATATGAATATCATATCCACACAAGTATAACAATGGAAAGGTTTCAAATCTCAAAGCATTCCATGTATACAAAGCTTCTTTTAACCTTACTTGAACTCTGTATCTCAACTGTCCCTTCCTACAGTGTCTTAACTTATATACACGTCCTCCAGCCCAGCTGTCTAATAAAGGATAGTGTATACGGTCCCAAAGTTTAAAGGATCCGAACTCGAGTCTAGTTAAGGACTCAATATTTTCGTAGGATACTGGCGAACACAAACAGTGAGATAAAACATTTTGATACAAATATCCATGCTTCACAGTTGATAAACAGTTGAGCTTATTAGCTGAACATAGTTTGAGAAAAATATAACCCACCTGGATGACGAACACATGGCGGCACAATAACTTCGAAAATAGTTTCATTAATCCTACCAAGCTCTGCAGGTCCTACAAGGGTCGATCTTCGACTCAGAATAATCGCTATATTTTCGAGAATTAATATACTATAATTCGAGCTATTATTTAAATTTTATTCTTTTCAAAAATATACTACGCGACTCTAGAGACCTCGTGTACATTTAACGCAGAAGGAAATAAATTCTAAAATATTATTCTTGATTTATTGGGACCAACCAATTTGACAGAGGTCTCTTTTCAAAACTTGTCATTTTAATCGATTTTTATCAGATTTGTGCCACGGCACTTTTTAACCGTTAAAAAATTACGAAAATATTCAAAGACCATCCTATATATGCCAAGACTATAGTTTGAGAGTTTTAGAATTTTTCAATAACACATGCTCCCGGTATAAACATAACTGTTTAAATTAAATAATCGATATTTTTCAAAACTCGTCTAAAAATTACGAAATTCGACGGGCGCATAGGAAATATTATTTCGAGCAACTTTCGTGAATAAACTTTTTCGATTTGAGAGCCCGAAAGGGCCTGAATTCGAGAATTACAGCAGCAGTTCGGCAACGTTTGTATTTTCTGTTTTCCGGTGATTTCGCCGGTTTCCGGCCGTCGGACGGGAACGAGATCAAAAGACGAAACGTAGAGCACATAAAGATACACGGCATACTAAAATTTAGACTAAAAAGGACGAGATTTCGCCGGTTTCCGGCCGTCGGACGGGAACGAGATCAAAAGACGAAACGTAGAGCACATAAAGATACACGGCATACTAAAATTTAGACTAAAAAGGACGAGAAATGGACCGATACGATAGCCGCGCGACGTGGAAACAACGTCGCCATTTTCCGGCGACATGGCTGCAGCTCCGGCGACTTCGGCGGCGCTCTGGCGACGGCGATGGCAGCGGTAGGTGGTGGTGTTGGCAGCTCCTCCTCTCTCCTCCCCTCTCTCCCTCTCTCTCCCATCTCTCTCACTCTCGCTCTCTCTTATCTCTCTTTCTTTCTTTCTTTCTTTTTCTTTCTTTGTTTTTTTCTTTTACAATCTCTCTCTCGGATCTCTCGCTCAACTCTCTCTCTCCCCTCTATTACTTTCTTTCTCTCTCTCTTCTTCTTTTTTTTTTTTATTTACATGGCAATTGCCGACTCAAGGGGGGGAATGGTTAAAAGTTGGGAGAGGGTGATAAGGATGAATATGGATGGTTATCAAGAAAATTTATAATATTTTGAAATAAAATATTCGAATATAAAATATTGATAAAATGCTTTTTTTTTGGACTCGATTAAAAACTACTTTATTTCACTGGAATTTCAATTGATCTCGCATTATAAATCTAAAAAAATTGGGAGGTTCATTGGATTATTTCTTATTAAATCAATTCAAAATGGTATGCCAAAAATGTTATTTGATAATCAAACGAGAAAAGATTCCTTTTTAAATTAAATAAAAATTACTATTTATTTTACCAAAAATATTATCAGAAATTCGTTTGACCTCTAATTAAAATTTTAAAAGTATCATTGAAATTCTCAGGTCGTTTTATTTCTACGAAAATCATTATTGACCACGTGTCAAAAATATTCCAACTATATATTTTTTTTTCAATCTTAAATAATACCTAAAGTCGCGTCTTTTATCTATTTTACTTTATTTTAGATCCAATAATTTTTGTAGCCTTTTAAATAAATTCATAAAACTTTTAACTATAATCCAAAAATACGTGGTGTTACAATGGCTAATCCTGGGATGCCTCATTGGGAGGCTCTAAAATGGTTGTTAAGATACCTGAAATCCATCTTATCTAATGGCTTAATGTTCACTAGATCCATTGATGGTGTAAATTGTGTGGGATATGTTGACTCTAACTATGCTAATGATAAAGATCAAAGAAAGTCAACAACTTCTTATGTGTTTACATTATGTGGTGCTTGTATAAGTTGGAAATCACAACTTCAGAGTATTGTTGCATTGTCCTCTACTGAATCTGAATATATTGCTGCAACTGAGGCTGTGAAAGAGGCTATTTGGCTTTATGGTGTCTTGTCTGAAATCAAATATATTGATGATAAACCTCTGTTATACTCTGATAGTCAATCTGCAATACAACTATGCAAAAACCCTGTGTTTCATGACAGGACTAAACACATTGATGTAAGATTCCACTTCATCAGAGATATTGTGGAGAAAAGAGATGTGCTGCTTGATAAAATACCCTCAGAGTTTAACCCTGCAGACATGGGCACTAAGTGCCTCCCAGTTGCAAAGCTGATAGACTGCAACAGATCCTTGAATATGGATCTAGGTTGAACTGTGAGAAGTATATGATACTCCAAGCACGAGTGCTTGGACATCTGTTCTGCCTCATAAGGCAGTGGTTATTTCCAGTTGGTACTATGCTAGGAAGTAACTTGTTCTAGGATAGTCAATTAATGACTAGAGACTTGTTACTAATGTTGGGTTGATCTCTTGTGTTGAGATTGAGATTAATGCGCATAGCATTTCTCTCTCCCTCTCATGATCTGTCTCTGTGATGGTGAATGAGTAAAAATAAGGGCAATGATGATAATCTCAATTTCATGGCAGGTGTTTTCATGGTGACAGAAAAGACCAAATAGGGCCAAAGGTGGATATGTGGAGTGTTGGCCCAATTTGCTCTTTTATTTCTGGCCCAATTGCTTCCCTATTATTTTCTTTGGCCCAACTCCCTAAAAGTCCAGAATCCTAAACCCTAACCCGACCCACGGTACCTCCCTTATATACTCTCCTAACCCTAATCTACCTTAATTACTTCCCTAACCCTTCTACAAAAGTTGCGCCGATCCCTCTTCTCTCTTAAGCCTCACAGTAGAAATCCTTACCCTAATCTTCTTCTCCGATCTATTTCTGCCCGTTTAACGGTGTCTCTGGCCGGATTCCTGTCTGCGGGTTCCTGTTTGGCCTGTGAGTTGAGACGGCAGTGTAGTTTGTGAGTTGCGATAACCCGTGAGAGCTTCAAGCCTATCATTTCACCATCCCCTCTTGGTCTGGGTCGTATCTGTCGCTGGAAACTCCTTCGCCGCCGTCTGTGGGAAAACCTGAGCCCACTGTGCCCCTGAGCACATTTTCCCACTTATATAATCTCTGATTTCCCTATCTTTTGTGTTCTTTACTGTAATTTTTCTGTTCTCAGTTAATATCACTCTGTTTTGCCTAATCCTACTTCTTGTTTGGCTTGTGAGTGCAGATTTGGCATTTTTACTCTAAGCCTGTGAAGAAACTCGTCAGATCTAAAAGATCTAACGTCTGAGGCCTTGAATTCTTGGAGTCCCCATCTGCAATTCACTAATCTGAGTTCCTTGCTGCCTGAGCAGCCGTGGAAGGGACCGCACGAGGTAGGAAAGCGAGAAGTGAACCCCCAGCCGGGCTTGATACCCAACACACACGATTAATACACACAATTTAAGATTAGAGGATCTCAACTCGAGGGGGGAGGGGGTAAATGTTTTTGAAATAATGAACTTAAAATCATGCCAAAAAACACAAACTTAATTAATATTTTATTTTTAAAAAAAATTATATCAATTACAATTTTGATGAAATGGATGTTAGAGGACATTGTACTTTTTAATGGCCGAACAACTGATCCACATGTATTTCCCCGCCATACACGTTATTTTTAATTTCATCAAAATTGAAATCGATCTTAAATTTGTAAAAAGAGGATTTAGTTTGAGTTTTTGCGGCACAATTTTAACTATATGTTAAAAAAAATCTATAAAATTCTTGATTTTAAATATTTGTAATAAAAGTTAATTACGTAAAAATACATGAAATTTTGACACATTTTATAATCACACCAACTTTGAAATATCGCAATTACACCACAATTTACACCTCCTCATGAGATAGAAGCATAAAGATAATAACTAGTAATTAGCTAGATTTTTTTTTTACTCATACACTCGATATGTGATATTGAGGAGATTCGAACCCGTGATATTTGATCTCCAAGCAATCTCACTTAGCTAGATTCTTATGGAGGAAAGATAACCCAGAACCAATTCGAAGTATTTTATAGCACTATACATACTACATCATATGTCCCATATTCATTTTTACACCACTATATATATATATATATATATATATATATATATATATATAAATTAATCATATGACTCTTCCTGACAAAAGGATAATATTATAACGCTATATGCATCATATGTCCCACATTCATTTTTACTAAATTATGTGGAAATAGTGCTTCTCACTTTCCATGAAATTTCATGTTGCAGTACTCGATCTCTTTGTTACACTGCGTGTTATATTTTCAAATTATGATTTTTTTTTTGTACTTTTTACCTATTTTTGTGTTTTAGTTTAATTTTATGATTGTTTCTAAGGGTTCACCCACCCAATAGGGTTTACAAGTTTTATAATTTTTTAATTCATTTTTTTGATGATATATAAATATTGACTATGGTAATTATTTATATTATAATTAATTTTTATTTATAATAAATATTAGTAAAATTATAAATTTGATGGTGAAAAACAAAGTGAAACACAAAAATGTGTAACATGAAATTTCAACCAAAAAGTATCGATATCATATTCCAAAATATTAATATAATTAGTCTAAATTAATCTCTAGCTAACAACCAATTTGAACACTTTGACACCCAAATTTTGGTTTTCTATTCATAGGATAATATTTATAATAATAAAATATATATCCCACATTCATCTTTAGTGAAATTATTTAGCATTTAATGCATCTTTTCATAAAGCTAAATCTAAAAGTATCAATCTAATAATTAAAGATTAAAGATTATGGATCGTGATCCTCTACTATGGCCCCTTGCACAATTTAGCATTTAGTGTTGTGCCTCTTTTAACTTAAAAACTGTGTCGTTTTGAGACAATTTTGATTATTTTTTTTCATACTTACTTCGTTTCCAATTAAATATTATTATGGATGAATCCACGCAGATTAATAATGAGAGAAAGACTTCCTCTATCAGAAAAACCTCGAGAAGAAGTACTACCACTCATACTTTATGGTTGGCATAGGACCTCCGGATACCGGGACTGACAACGGGCAAATTTTGGACGCGAGAGACCCTCTGGCTGAGTAGAAAACAGAACTTGCAACATACCAAAGGCGAGTGGAAGAAGAAACGATTAAACACTCCAAGGCAGTCGAGGTAACCCGAGCAATGACCTTGAATGAAAGTTGTAAGATCATTCACATTTTTTTTTTCTCCTTTTCAATTTCTAAGGCAAGTTGGAGATATAGGGGCAGGCATTTTTCCATGGTGGCTTTGGTTTTTGATAGTGTTTTGTAGCTTAGTTGTTTAATTAAACATCTAAATATGTTCGGATTTTGCATCTTCATCCTCCCATTGTGTACAGGAAAGTGCTGTAATACTTGTTGTATGAGAGGTTAACATTTTTATGCTGATAAATGAAGTGATTGATCACCTTCTGCAATTTGTTTGATTAATGTTTGATTTCTAAATTTGCTCCAACGCGGTCTCTGGCATTCCAACATGTAGTGAAACAAGTATTTCTTGATTGAGAAATGGCAAAATTCAACCATTAGATGTTGAAATGTCAAGAATGAGTAATTTGCAGTAACAGTTGACAAATTTCAAGAATCAATGGTGCAGTTCTGCAGTAAGAGTTGAAAGTTTAGAATTTGCATGTTCTTGCATATGATGATTTTCTGCTGCCGCCCCCTAAAGCAATTTATTCTGTGTATGAACCAAGGTCAGAGAAAACTGCTCATACTGTCAGGAGAGAGAGAGAGAGAGAGAGAGAGAGAGAGAGAGAGAGAGAGAGAGAGAATTGTGTACACACTTTTTCTCTATTTCAAATTTGATGTTCCGGCTTGTATTTTACAATCAAATTTATAATTTTTTCTTCTATTTTTTTGTACATTTTAATTTATTATATTTTCATTTAATTTTATGATTGTTTTTTAGGGTTCACTCACTCAATTAGGGTTTATAATTATTTTTTTAATAATTAATTTTCAAAAAATAATTAGTATGATTGATTATTTTAAAAATATGATTTATAATTTTTTTTAATTTCAATCTTTTGTTGATAAATGTGATTAGGTTGATTATGTTATAATTAATTTTTATTTTTGTAAGATCTATTATTTAATTTGTAATTAAATTTGATCGTAGAATATGGAATGGAACATCAAATTTGAAATAGAGAATCACATCCCATTTTTAAAAGAAGTGGATTGTTCATCAGGAATTATTAACTGTGATTGTTCAAGAAACACCATAAGTTCATGTGATTGAAAGTTTCAGAAATTGTGATTATCTTGAAATCAAATATTGGTTTATGTATCTTCTTTTATGCCCAAGTTAGTTAACCCTCATGACAGGAAAATGAGGAATATTGAAATGCATGCCGTAATAATTAGTCTTATGGATTCTTCCCAGCAGTGGCCGAGAAGAAAAAACGATGGTGGTTTATTCCAATTCCATTTCCGGTAGGAATCAAACATCCCAATTGCATCAACTTCCTCTCAAGGATAACTTAATTGTTTTTGAGTCAATAATTATTTGGTGTTTCTAAATACACTACCAATTTTTCAATACACACCGCTAGTAAATTTAATTATAAAATAAATAATTATTAATTTATTTAAATACCTTTTTACTTAAAAAATAGCAAATCCCTACTAAAAATTAAGAAATAAAAATGAAATCCAAATAAAAAACGGGACTGACTATTTGCACCATTAAAATTACTCTTTGCATCACAAAAGAAAAAAATTATGAATTGACTTAAATACTCTTTAATTAGTTTCTTGTACCACCTAAATTACTAAATGCACCACCAAATAAAAATAAAAATGAAATTGAAAATAAATTAAAAACTAAAAATAAAAAAAGGTTTGGAATTATGTAAACATTGAATTCATAATTCGTAAGACCTTTACATTGTCAAACAAATTGAGCTTGCAAAAACTAGGTTAAACTTGGGCAATTTAAGTGACAAACAGTAATGTTGAATGGAAATCAAGGGAAATCGAACAATGTAAGTATTTTTCGTGAATTTGTACTGATTAAAATTTGAATTTTCACATGTTGTTTGGGATGTTGTCGTATTTTGTTCTACAAATACAGTTAGAACACACTTTTAAGTGTTCTAATAATGAACGTCGAGCAAAGTTAGGATGTTCTAACTTCGTTATTCGAACAAGAGGTAGTTGGTTGAGTTTATAAGTTAGAACAATAGGAAATTGTTCTAACTTACGAATTCGAACACACATAAATTGTTCTAACTTATCTTGTTGAATCCGTGTTGTGTGTGTGTGTTTTTTTGTGCAGTAACTATTTTTTTTTTTTAATAGGATGAAACTGAGAGTAGCGTTGTTGGCCCACTCAATCAAGAGTTGGTTCCTTAATATATAGACATATTTCATATTATGAATTGTTTGATTCTCGTGAGAGTTTGATCAATTGGATTCATGAGAGAGCTATTCCAATCAACATTATTATTATTATTATTATTATTATTATTATTATTATTATTATTATTAGACGTTCAGAAGCTGAAAGTGATACTCGAATTCCTCATTTTGGTGTTGACATGTGAACAAAGTGGGTATCCCCGTTCAATTCTGATTTTTAATATGTTCAATAAATGATTTTTCATTTGTTTTATTTTTTATTTTGTTTTATTTTGTGGTACATTGAGTAATTTTAGTAGTACATGCAAATAATAAAAGGGTACTTAGGTCATTTTATAATTATTTTATTTTTCCTTTATTCTTAGGAGTTGCTAAATACACCACCATTTTTACTCTTTGCAACACAAATTAATTTTCATTTTCTTTTATTAGTTATAAATTTACCTAAAAATTCTTACTAATAAAAAAAAATTGTGTTCCGTTCGAAGTCGTGTGTTCGAATAGTTTGGATGTATTCGAAATTCTATTTTTGAACGACACTTAAAACAAAATTCAGGAGTACGTTTGAAAATAAATTTTTGAACATACCATGTTTGTTCGAAAATCCATTTCCGAATGAGACTATATTTTAAAAACTATGTCTATTCAAAAATTGAATTTTGAACAAACTTGGTGAGTTTGAAAATTTTCATTTTCAAACCACTCTTCACTTTCTTCTTTTTAAGTAAAAGACATTTAAGTAACTTTAAAATTATTAAATTTTTTTATGTTTTTCTTTTATTGTACAAAGAGTAAAATTAGTGGTGCAAATAGTTGCTCCCTTATTTCTTTTGTGGTGCAAAAGGTAAAATCAATAGTGCAAATAGTCGCTACCCTAATTAGTGTTGTGTACAGTAACTTGAGTGGTGTATATTTAGAAACACTAGACGTCACTCTATTTATAACAAAGGAATTTTTATTTGCACCACTAAAATTACTCTTTGCACTTCAGTTATTCTATTTGCACCACTGAGCGTTTTGTTCGACCTGAACAAGTTGAGCCACTTAGTTAATGGCGGATCCAGGCAGAAATCTTTGGAGGGGCCTTGTTACACTGTATGTATATATAAAAAAATTCACCATCGTCGATGAGGGGGCCGAAACTTTACCGACAACAAAAAAATACATAGAAAAAATAGGGAGTGGGGGGCAGGGCCCCCTCCAGCCCCCCGATCCGCCCCTTCAATTAGTGTTGGTCAAAATTTGAAGTTAGGACATAATCATATTTCTGACTTCAGAGTTCGACCCGATATGTGTGTAATTTGTTAGGTAATGTTCGAACTCTGAAGTTAAAACATATTATGTTCTAACTTCAGAGTTCAAACTAATGTGCGTGTAACTTTTTCAAAGTGTTTGTTCAATTTCAGTAGTTAGATCAAAGAACTATAGGTTGAACTTTGAAGTTAGACCTGAGTGAATAAATTCTAACTTCATAAGTTGAACAAATGTGCTTGTAATTTTCTCTAAGTGTTGGTTGAATTTGAGAGCTCATGATCAATAATTGTCAATGCCTTACGTGTTGTCGTAGGTAGAAGAAGCTTTAGGGGCATTGCATTTTCGTATATGGCAGCAGCAACAGGGCGAGTTATCATCATGACAACATAGATGACAATAGTATTTATATTTTATTAGTACTTATTATTGTATTAGACTCGTTGGATTTAGAGACTTGTTTAATGTACTTATTATTGTATTAGACTTGTTGGATCTCGTGACTTGTTTTGCGTATTTATTCATGTTGTATCAATATTTGATGGATTTGGAGACTATTATTTACTATTTCTTGTATTTGAAGGCTATATGATCATTATTTGTTTGTATATTTGTCGATAAAAGTATTAGATATATACAAAACAGATGTTGCAACACCAATCCAACTATTCGAATTGCCATTCTCGCACAAACAAAACATGCTCTCAGTTTGATCATATTCCAAAAAAAAATAGTTAATGCACAAAAACAAAAAAAGTAACACAGGTTCGACAACTGAAAAATTCGTTGAACAAAACGCTACATCATATCCAAAGAACATGTGAAAATTCAAATTTTAATTTGTAAAAACTCATGAAAATTACTTACATTGTTCGATTCATCTTGATTTTCACTCCACATTGTTGTTCCCAACCTAAATTGTCTAAGTTTAATCTAATTTTTGTGAGCCTAATTTTGTAGTTGTATGACAATGTAGAGGTGTTATGAATTATGAATTTCAATGTTTACATAATTCTTTTTCATTTTTTATTTTCAGTTTTTAATTTATTTTCATTTTTTTGTTTTTATTTTGTGGTGCATTGAATAATTTAGGTGGTACAAGAAAGTAATAAAATGGTATTTAAGTCAATTCATATTTTTTTTTTCTTCTTTGTGGTGCAAAGACTAATTTTAGGGGTGCAAATAGTCGCTCTCATACAAAATATAACACCACAATTCATTAATTCCGATCCAATCACATATCGTCTACTATTTTTCACAAAACCTTATTTGAACTATTGATGAGCGTTTGACTACAAATCAATTATGCTAGTGGATGAAGAAGACATTAATTATGTAAGTTAATTGCTCTAGTTTTTTTGTAATGATTTCAGAAGTATTTTTAATTGGGTTTTGATTCATGCTATGTCCATTTTTTTTTTCCGAACGTGATCGTGGAGTTTTGATTTTTTTATTTTCGAACTTGGATCATATGTGAGAAACTATTCTAAATTTAATATGTTTTCTAGATACCACAGAGTATTAGTGTTGTTGTTCCAATATATGAATTAATTATTGATTATTGAGATGTATTCCATACAATGGAGTTGTTTAAGTCTCGTGAAAGTTTGATCTATTGGGTTCATGAAAGAGCTATTTCACTTGGTATTGTAGTTAGTGTTAGACATTCTAAAATTGAAAATGAAAGGAGACACTCATTTGGAGTTAGGTTGTGTGGGAGGCGGGAATTACCGCGAGTTTAAACAGAAAATTCCTAGGCGACAAATACATGATTGTATAGAAGAATATTTGGAGGGAATATAAAATTTGGAAAAATAAAGAAATAAATTTAAAAAAAAACAGAGAGGTTAACTGGAAGTCTCGAACTAAGAAATGTGAATGTCCTTTTTTGTTGAAGGAACGCTATTTTCTAGAGAATAATCATTGATTATTGGAAGTTGTTTGCAGTTTTTCATAACCACGAGCCTGCATACTACTTAGAAGGTTATGGATATGTCGGTCATTTAACATCTGATGAGGAGAAGTTTGTTGCTAGTTTGTCGTCGATCCATACTCAAACAAAGTAAATTTTGGCTGCATTTCAAAAACGTTTTATCAATAACAAATCAACGATAAAGACAATCTATAATAGTCATCACAAGATGAGATATGTGGAGCTTGCTGGTCGATTGCAAATGGAATACCTTTTGGCAGTGACAGACACATGAATTTTAACTGGGGTGGCAAAAAGTAATTATAATGCAAATTTAAGTAAAAAAGTAAACATGTATTTAAATTATTTACCTCGCATAAATCGAGTGATAATGTTAAAAATTTCAATACATCACCATCATCAATAATGCGATGTTTCGTCCAAGTATTGTGCAAAAAAAAGTATATATATATATATATATGTTATATTCATAACATCATTCAACTACTTAAGAAAATTAAAATAAAACAATCGTCACCAACCTATTTATTTAATTTTTGGCATCGTAAGTTGTACTCGATGGCATAACTTCAAATTCATCTATGATTGAGTTGATATCAAAAGTCTCGTCAATATCTTTCTCAATGTACATTAGCAATGAACTAGCCAAAAAGTTATCTTCCATTTTATTCCTCAATCTTGTCTTGATAAGCTTCATAGATGAAAAAGCTCGTTCCGTTGTTGCAGTGAAAATTGAAAGTGTTAAAATAAGTCTAACCAATCTATCCACAAGATGGTCGTCCTTTGCCTTTTTCGTCTTCGATAAAAGTTGGCACAACTCTGCAAGATTTGATACATTCTGAAACATTTGATTACCTTGAATATCAAGTAGATAAAGTTCTGGTTGATACTTTATATGCAACTTCTCATGATCAAAACTTCTCCACAAGTTTGCAAATATCATCAATGTTAAATGATTTATTCATATCTCGGATCCAAGACTGAGTTGATTCTGAACAATCCACTGCATTATATCATCAAATCATGTATCCATTTATTGCAACATAACATCAATTGTATTATTGAATATATCAAAATGATAATGATGATCATAAGTAACATGTTCTCATGTATGTAATTGACCTGTACTGGATCTAAGAGCATGGGTCATGTGTGGAATATCTATCTCATGTTCCTCACATAACCTATTCACTTTTTCAAACAATTTGATCCAGACAATCATCTAAAAGTAGAATAGTCTAGGATAAGAATGTAATTATTTTTCCTTCCAAAACTATCCTTCATGAAATTAATTAATTTTATATTGCATTATAAATAAATAAATTAATTAATGTATTCAATTAATTTAATTGGTCAATTCAATTATTTAAATCTAAACCTAACGAATCTATATGTTAAATGCATAGGGGTGAGTTACTATGCATACATAGGCCCTGTGTGTAAAATAGGAATTAATCATATCCGTTAATTGCTTAATCTGGACGGTCTATAATTTATTTGGTTTTTTAAATTATTGATGTTCTTATTTAATTTCTGATTCTTATTGAAGGGTAATTTTGGTACTAATTTATTTTGCATCTTTAATAAACCTAGAATCACAGTCATTTACCTAAATGAAAACAAAAATCATATCATGGATATGCATTAACCCATATATTGCTACGAATTGATAGAAGACTGACGCAAAAAAAAGCATCAAGAACCGGTAAACCCTATGCCAGTCGTGTTGGGAAAGTTGGCAGATAACTATCGACGTTAATTGTTGGTAAGCTTCGACAATGGCGAATTTAAGGTTGAGATTGGGTATTTAAGGCTCTGAAGGTGCGGTTAGTTGATCAAATTTTAATTATATTTGTTCCTTTTTTTTTGTATTGCTGCATTTTTTTCAATCTTGAAATTCATTATATTTAGTATGGACATCTGAGATGCTGGGTACGTAGTGTAGATTTAAGATTCATATGAGTGAATACATTAATTCGATGTTAAGAATGATTAATTGTTGCATAGGATAATTTAGTTTGTGCGTCATCCTTATGTTTTTATTTGTTATTTAGATGCTTATTAACTTGTTCGCTTATTTTTTATTATCTGATTAGGGTAGGTGTAGAGACGGTTTGTTGGTATATCTTTTATTCATTATGCAAATGCTTTATTTTGAATTCAAGATGCTCACAACTTGTATATTTTTAGTTGTTATTCAGATAATGATGTGTGTTGTGTAGTGGACTGATCGTTTCAATGAAAAACTCTTTGGTACGTGGTTATGCTTTTTGTTGTGATAAATTAGAAAAAATTCCAGCTAATTAATCGATTATTTCACTGTATGTGACTAATTATTTATGTTCAGTTGATGGTTTTTTTTTTGGTACATGTTAGTGCTTCTTTTGTGAAGTGGAATGCTTGATATATGTATATATTAGGTTAGGTGTAGAAATGGTTTGGTGGTATGTTTTTTTTTCATTATGCCGGTGTTTTTTAGTACATAATTATGCTCGTAATTGACTGATTATTTATGTTTAATTCAATGAATTTTTCCCTGGTACATGATATTGCTTCTTTTGTGAGTTGGAATGCTTGATATATTACATCTAGATGTTTGTTTTGCACATAAGACCTAATTTATGATAACGTTTGTACAATTAAATGACCTTAAAATGTCAATATTTAGAATTAGTTTGGTTTTTTGTTTTTCCTTTTTTTTGTATTGTTGGTGCTATTTTTTTTTGTTGTTGTTGCTGTTATGATTGAGTAATAATCAAGCTTATGTTTTGGTAAAGTGGAAGACATGCATAGTATATCTGATGTAGATCGTCCGTTATCTGTTATCTCTGAAAGATGTTGTTTGATCAATACTAAGGTACCGTTATGCCTATTAAATTTTCTGCTTCGCCCTCGAATCAAGTGAATACTAAAGGGAGTGGGTGTCTTTTAAAATCTAGAAAAGAGAAGGAGATCAAAATTAGGAACAAACCTCTGAGGATGTGCACTAAGTGTGAGATGAAGTCTCACCAAGAATGTAGCCTATTGCAGACTGATTAACATGATCATGGCATGAATTCACAATAGTGTGATGCATTGTGCAACTATTTTGTTCTTAAAAAAAAACACTCCTGAAGCATAGTACGTACTTTTTTCGTCTTATTTGTTTTGAGATTTTAACACCAAGAATTTATTATTATTTTTAGTTATTAGTAATGCTTTTTTTTTTGTTGATGATGTTGTCTCACACTTTATTTGAGTGCAATTATCCGTTGAGTAGCAATATGTTTTTCAAGATCATGAATGCTTAATTAATATTTTGTGATGCTTTATATATTTGGTATAAATCTATTAAGGAAAAATCCAAATGTAAAACTCTTGAGAGTAAACAAAGCACACTCTAAGAAACACGCGATATGTTATAAATTTATTTTGATATGGTAATAGGTAATTCATAGGAATTATGCTTTTATGTTATATAT
Organism: Perilla frutescens; assembly: GCA_026008535.1. Taxonomy (NCBI): domain Eukaryota; kingdom Viridiplantae; phylum Streptophyta; class Magnoliopsida; order Lamiales; family Lamiaceae; genus Perilla; species Perilla frutescens. The sequence goes on from BRKX01000012.1 coordinate 42,844,475, forward strand.
ACTCTCTAGTCATTTCATTACCAAATAGTAGTGCATTTCGCAAGAATAATAACTAGTATATCCGTCAATCATCAATTTAACTAACTAATTAATGCAATTATTCATTAAACCAATAGGTTAAAAAAACATGACATAAATTTGAATCTGAATTCGTTTGATTTAAGTAAAAAATGCAAACAAGAAATCCATACAAACTGTTCAAATCACATGAAATGGTATTCCAACAAAATCATAGTATACTATTCAAAGTTAATATCTTTTCCACTATTCCTCGTATATTGGTGACTTTATCTTACACTTTGTGCGCTTCCTCAGAGGTCTGTTCCTATGTTCAATTTCCTTTTCTTCACTCGATTCATACCAATCAAACAGCTTATTTCTGATAGAAATAGAAGAACAATCTTCATCAGATGAAAACATCTGTTGGTATGTCCTTGATAGTCAAAACATCATTGACTTATCAGAAAAAAATACGTAATTTTATTTATATGCAATGGCAAAACATGTTAATTTTGATAAATCGTGGCTGATAACTCGTTAATCAGAATTGTGTTCACTACCTCTATACATGGTCAATGAATCATAGATGTGTGTTGATCATAAAGGGATGGGATACATCACGGGTACTGAGGGCCTCTGAGAGATCAGTGTCTAGGTAAATTTGGGTCTATCTAGATCATAATGTTGCCTTGTTGTTTACAATCATATGAGAGATCGGGGTTAGGCAACAGGTTAGGGGTTAGGGGACTAGAGATCACCTCTAGTCTAAACTGAAAGGATAGATTAGGTACGTTGAGAGAGATCCGGTACCTTTAGCTAGATAATTAGATTTGCATAAGTAGTTAGCGTGCCCATGATCGATCATATGTTTGTTAAGTTCGAATCAAAGTTCTAAACTGAAATACTTTACTATTAATATTTTCTTTTATTTTGTCAGTTTATTTTACAGTCTTTACATATAAAGTATGGAGACCACAACAAACCTCGAATTTGGAATTGGTGACACTGGAAGATATTATTTACAGCTCCTCGTGGGATCGACCCTTACTCACATTAGCTGGCTATGTCTGCTGTGGGCATAAGGATAAGTCTTTGTTGAGATTTATTCTGACCGCGAAACGACCGCACATCAAATGTCAATTCTAAAACTCTCAATGTTATATTCTCTGCAGTTGATCTTGAAACATTCAGTTTAATCTCAACTTGTGAGACTACTAAAGCTGCATCGGATATCCTGGAAACCACATTTGAAGGGACTAGTTCAGTAAGGGTATCCAGGCTTCAAAATCTTACTTCTAAGTTTGAATCCCTTAGAATGGAAGAAACTGAGTCCATAGGTGAGTTTAATGTCAGACTGAGAAGCATATCTAATGAGAGTTTTTCTCTTTGTGAGCCTATCAATAATGAGAAACTTGTTAGAAAGGTTCTCAGATCTCTTCCGAAGAAAGTTACCTACAAAGTTGCTGCAATTGAAGAGGTAAATGATATTAAGAGTATGAGGCTTGATGAGCTGATGAGATTACTAAGGACGTTCGAGATGAACCTGTAAGATGAATACAACAACTCGAGAAAGAGAAGTGTTGCTCTTAAAGCTAAATTTTCAGACAATGTACCTGAATATGTACAGAAACCACAAACTATACCTGATTATGATACAATGAACATTATGGTCTTAATTACTAAGAGCTTCAGTCGAATGTTGAAAAGAGCCAACAAGCAGTCTTCAAGAAGGTTCATCGACAAAAGACAACCAACTGGTAACTCTTTGCAAGAAAAAAACTCAAATACTAATCAGAAGGAGTTTCAGCAATTCAACCCAAGAAGGGGTATACAATGCAGAGAATATGAAGGGTTTGGCCACATACAAGCTGAATGTGCCAACACACTGAAGAAGAATAAGAAGAATTATAATGCATCTCTAAGTGATAATGATTTATAAGAAAACAATAATGATTCTGATGAAGAAACTATTACATTTACAACAAAAGTCTCTAAATTTTAGGATCTCTTTGACTGTGCAGAAGAAGATGATCGAATTAGACAATAAAGACTTAAGCCAAGAAGAATTTATGAAAACATACAAGGAGATGTATGCAAAGTGGCTGGAAGTTGTGGAGACTAACAAGACCTTTTAGTCTCAAAACAAGAATCTATTGCAAGAGAAGATGAAGCTGATTAAGTCTGATTCAGATCAGAAGGATACAATTCAGCTATAAGAGAAGAAGATTGTTGAGTTATCTGCAGAACTCAAATCTATCAAGAGGAATGTCACTATGCTAAACAACGGAACAAAGAATCTTGACAAGATTCTTACTACTCCAGAACATTCAGGGAAGAGTCATCCAGTTCTTGGATACAATGAAGGACAATCCAAAGTAGTGTTTATTAAGAAAAGTACAAGACATCTAGTACATGTACAGAATAATGTTCAACACATCTATAAGAACATTATTGATGAAAAGGTGAGATCATAATGGCTACAAAAAAGAAATTATTTATCATTATTGTAAGGAGAAAGGCCACATTCGACCACATTGTGAAAGATATCTCAATGATCTCAAAAGAATGAGGAGAAAATTTGTGGTTCAGCATTCCAGCAACAGCAACAAAAGACAAGCCTTACAAGAAAAGAAGAAACAAGTTTAGAAGAAGTAGTGGGTTGTCAAGCATAACTGCATTGTTACTCATCTCTCTCTATGAGAAGTCATGGGAACAGGAGAGCTGATAGTTAAAGGAATGCTGAAGCTTAAGAAAGCCATGCTGGTAGATAGACTCAAAGACAACTTTATTAGCATTAGCCAACTATGTGATGATGATATGATAGTGGTATTCACTAAAGATTGTTGCAGGGTGATGGATAAGCATACTGACTTATTCATGGAAGAAAAAAGATCAGCTGACAATTATTATCAGCTACATGTACCTGCACAATGTTCAATTACATGCCAAAGAACAACTTTAGAAGAATTAGAAATCTGGCATCAGAAGCTTGGGCATATACACTTCAGAAACCTCCAGAAAGATCATCAACAAGGAGATAATCAGAGAAATTCCCCAGATCAAAATTGACAAAAACAAGATATGTGGTCCGTGCCAGATTGAAAAATAGATAAGATCTCAGTACGAAGAGGTTCGGGATAGAACTTCTAATAGAGTTTTAGATCTTCTACATATGGATTTAATGGGATCAATAGCTGTGGATAGCTATGGAGAAAAGAAATATGTTCTTGTCTGTATAGATGACTTCTCAAGATTCACCTGGGTAGACTTTCTCAGAGACAAGAGTGAGGCATTCATGGCATTCAAGAAACTGGCCTACAAGATCACAGTGGAAAAGGACCAACAAATCATCAGTACGAAGTGATTCAGGATAGAACTTCTAATAGAATTTTAGATCTTCTACATATGGATTTAATGAGATCAATAGCTGTGGATAGCTATGGAGAAAAGAAATATGTTCTTGTCTGTATAGATGACTTTTCAAGATTCACCTGGGTAGTCTTTCTCAGAGACAAGAGTGAGGCATTCATGGTATTCAAGAAACTGGCTTGCAAGATCACAGAGGAAAAGGACCAACAAATCATCAGAATCAGAAGTGATCATGACAAGGAATTTGAAAATCAGTTCTTTGATAATTTCTGCCATGAGAATGGAATCAACCATGAGTACTCAACCCCTAAGACTCCTCAGTAGAATGGAGTGGTTGAAAGAAAAGAATAGAACTCTCTAGGAGATGTCTAGAACTATGATTGTTGCAAAAGAAGTTACTTCTATGTTCTGGGCAGAAGCCATCAACACCGCATGCCACATCAGAAATCGAGTTCATCTTAGACCAGGTACCTTTACTACACCATACGAAATTTGGTATGAAAAGAAACCTACTGTGAACTATTTCCACATTTTTGGAACCACTTGCTACATTCTCAATGATGGAGAATATCTCAGTAAGATGAACAGCAGAGGGGTAGAAGTGATGTTTGTTGGATACTCTAGAAATAGTAAATCATACAGGATTTATAACAAAGAGACAAAGACAGTAGTATAATTAATTAATGTGAGATTCAATGATCAAGATGATGCTATCAACCCCATAGAAGATGATGTACATTCCGATGTATTTGGACATGCTGATGTACATGACAGTACAGAAAGTGTTAGAAGAGCAGGGAGTTAAGCAAATGAAGCCCTCACGGTAAATTATTAAAGATCATCCTACTACAGAAGTCATTGGAGACATCCATAAGGGAGAATGACTAGAAGCAGACTCAGAAAGAGAGTACATGGGGAGATATCCAATGTCTGCTTCACATCTAAATTAGAGCCCAAAAATGTTCAAGACGCTCTTAAAGACGTCTACTAGATTGAAGCTATGCAAGAAAAGATACTACAGTTCGAGAAGAATGATGTCTGGGACCTTGTACAGAAACCTGAAGGAGTGAATATTGTAGGAACAAAGTGGATATTTATGTTCAAGACTGATGAGGCTGGGAATATTACAAGGAATAAGGCCAGACTAGTTGCTCAATGGTATTCTCAGATTAAAGGAATAGATTTCGATGAGACATTCACTCCTGTCACCAGAATAGAATCAGTCAGACTTTTTCTAACAAGACCTGCATGATGAAGTTCAAACTGTATTAGATGGATGTCAAGAGTGCATTTTTGAATGGATTTCTGAAGAAGGATGGGTATGTTGCACAACCTGAAGGATACGAAGATCCACATTATCCAGACTATGTTTTCAAACTCAGGAAGACTTTATATGATTTGAAACAAGCTCCTCGGGCATGGTATAAAAGATTGGCTTCATACATGGTAAGCAAAGGATACAACAGAGGAGGAGAAGATAGGACACTACTCATATGAAAGGAAAAATCACAAGTAATTGTGGTTCAAGTTTATGTAGATGACATAGTGTTTGGGTCAGTGTCTGATAAGATGATCAAGGACTTTATCAGGGACATGGAAAACTGAATTTGAGATGAGCTTTGATGGAGACCTGAAATATTTTCTTGGGCTTCAGATAAAGCAATAAGAAGATGGTATTTTCATCTCTTAGTCTAAGTATGCAAGAAACTTAGTCAAGAAGTTCGAGTTAGAGAATTCTAAACATAAAAGAATTTCTATCAGCACCTTAGTCAAGATTGGAAAAGATGATGCAGGGACTGAAGTAGATCAGACTCTATACAGAAGCATGATTGGAAGCCTTCTCTATCTTACAACAAGCAGGGTTTGTAGTACTCAATATTTGTGACCTAAAAAGTAGTTTTCATTTGTGTTATAGTATAACATAGATAATTTCGATTTTGGTCCCATAAGACATCGGGTATTCCGATTTTGGTCCTGACACTTTCACTTTTGGTCCCAGAGGAAGTGAAGTATCATTTTTAGTCATACCGTGATGGTTTCCGTTAAAATTGATATCGATTTTGGTCCCAAATTACTATCAATTTTTGTCCCAAAATAAAAAATTTCCAAAACTTCATCCAGAATTTTGGAGGTAAATTTCACCTGATTTTGCTATTATTTTGGAGGAAAGTTTGACATCTTTTAAAAGGGAAATTCCCACCAACACACACACACACACACACACACACTCTCTCTTTCAATGAACCTGCTACGACGTGTGATAAAATGCACTCAACAGAAACTCTATAAATTCAACAACCACGTTTCCTCTTTTTTGGATCACCACATTTTCTATTATCGTACCATGATTCAACAGAAACTCTATAAATTCAAATATTGAGGCCTCGTACGAGTACCAAGTGATTTCAACTATTCTCAGCTGCAACAGAAAGGACTTAAGGATATTTGCTTCAGGCTCTGTGTAGTTCTCTGCATCAAACTTAAATGGTTCTCCAATATCTTTCTTCTTGGCGTCAACAAGTGTCCATTGGGTTCAATAAGACCACTACTAATCTTCAACAACTTGACTTTCAACAATGGTGGAAAGGAATATTTGCCTTTCATGACTACGAGCATTTGTTATAACAATTAAGTTAGATTGCATTCGTAAAAAGAATAGGGGTTGGTAAGCGTAGTTACGTACTAACAACAGCCAATGCAATTTTACAAAACTAAGGGCAAAGTACACGGTATCTACTAGCTAATGCATTAAAACAAGAATTCCAAGAGAAGACAAGATTAAGTTATGAATTCATTGCTTATACAACATGATACATTTATCAATCATTACACGAGTACCCTGTCTCCTCCATCCTCACACCCATCAAGCTCACACATACAGAAATAGACCAGAAGCTTGAGCCGTTGTGAGGTTGTGTGTGGTCTATCTTCTCCTCTTTCCGGTCTCGGTGTGCATTGGTCACTGTTTGGAGGAGTCTTTGGTCTCAGGAAACCCTGAGCCTTGTTGCGATCTTCATTGCTCGATTCTTTATCCCTTGAGGGACGAACGGACCGATCTGAGGCGGCGGAAAGCAAGAGGTGTAATTTCCGGGAGACGATGCATATATATATATATGGGTGGTTATAATTACCGGCTTTTTCCGCCCTGCGAGCATCGAAATCAAGATCACGAGATCGATTCTCGTGCTGTTGCAGAACATCCTCCACAACTGACGCCATCGAGAACGACAATGTACCTTCAACCGCCGCCATTCCTAATTCCTTCACACACAAAAAACACTCACTGAATCTCGAATTTCTTCATCACGTCCTTCTACTGCTTGTGAATTTTGAAAATTTCTTGCAAATTGTGAAGTAGGTTGTAAATTAGGGCTTTGCGATTTTGGGGATTTCTTACAAGCTATGAATATGTCTTCTATTTCTGTTCATTTAGGGATTTAGGTATAATTTTCCCTCCAAAAGACCCGCACGTGAGAAATCTGAACAATAATGTAATCATCAATAAAGATTATGGATACTAGAGAGAGAGAGAAGCGAATTATCGTCCATCTAAGTTTACTCGGCATTGGTGAACCTGCAGTTGAACAAAACAATTGAGATAATTTCGATTTTGATCCCATAGGACATCGGGTTCTCCACTTTTAGTCCCGACACTATCACTTTTGGTCCTTTTTCAAAAATATTACCCAAAACTAGTCCCATTCCGTCACTTGTTAAAACTGACGTTAAATTCGTGGAATTAAAATCGACACCAAAAATTCTATGGGACTAGTTTTGGGTAAAATCTTTGAAAAATGACCAAAAGTGATAGTGTCAGGGCTAAAATCGGAATACCCGATGTCCTATGGGATCAAAATCGAAATTGTCTCTAGTATAACAACAACAAGAACAATAACAACATACAAGTATAACATAATTTGCAATAATTTATTATTTTTCCAGTTCAATTTTCATTTAAAATAATTAAATCGTTATTTTTTTTAATTTATGTCTTGTATTCAAAGAAATCAAATATTTTTTAATAGTTCACAATTATACATTATTATTTATAAAATCACATTGTTTGAAATATTTTTTTTCAATATTTCTAACTTGGATTTTCATTTAGTTCCTAAAATTTAGTTTTTTTTTTTTTGTCGTAACTACACAAAATTAATTTTCTTAACTAATTAATTAACACACGTGCATACATTTTATTAACTTTCAAAAATTGAACACAAACATAGAATTCAAAAATAATCATTATATTATACATTTAAAAAAATAATAATTATTTATATATCGTACAGAAAAAATACTAATTTATGTTAAATTCATTAGCATACTTTTATCAAACCCTAGGTGGAGTGAGGCAGAGATGGACCTACATTGGGCCAAGGGGGTCACTGGGCCCCCTGAAATTTTGAATTTTTTTAATGTTTATATAATAAAAATGCATGTTTACATGAAGTTTATATAAAAATAGATGATAAAATAACCACCTTGCCAGTTTGGCAAAATGGGAAATATTGTTTTATTTGGAATTGCGGCCAAGGTTCAAGTCTCCAACAAAGCATTGATTTTTGACCTTTTTCTTTTCTCAGGTGTTTTACTTTTTTCATTCAGGAGGATTTTTTACGGGCTTTTTTTTTTTAAATTGAGAATTATTTTAGTTAGTTTGTTTTATTTTCACTATTAATAATTATTGTAATATTATTTATTTGAAATAAATTGATATATTTTATATTCTTGTGGCTTGTACTCTTGCTCAGTTTGGAGCGGGGTGTGAGTTTCTATGTATTTGGAATAAGAATTTTTCTTTAGTGGTCGTCGTTAGTTGATTAATAAAAGAATTTTTTTTGGTTTTAAAAAAAAAAACTTTGTCCGAAATCTAATCCATAGATTTTCAGTCCATTAAATCTGCATTTATATTGTAAGATCTTAATAGTTTATTAATTTATGTATGGACATTCGTTTTGTGATTTCTGAAATATTTTAGGTTCTGTCACTTTTTTTCTTTCTTAATATACACAATTTATCGGGTACATATATAGTATATATGCATATACTTATATACTAATCAATTTATTTTATTTTTATATTTTATGTATATATATGTAATATTTTTTATAGTATTATTATTTGGGCTTCCGAGTAAAATTTTTGCGCCCGTCACTGAAGTGAGGTGTGGCATTAATTGATATGGAAGTTACGAACCTTTTTTATATAGATTAATTTTGGATTTTTTAATTAATTAAAAAATAATGTCATTCTTAACAAAAATTCAATTCTACCTTGCAATTAAAAAGGCCAAGAAATGTTTGCGTCACTTGTCATAATTACTCAACTCACCCCTTCCGCGCTGATTTCATCACATATCCAAAATCTAAATTACCTTTTTTTTAGAGTAAAATTTAACATATCTAGATAATATGTTTTTACAAAATTAGAATTTCGAACAAGTAGATTTATATAGCTAGGAAACAACCTCTAATTCTTATTAGCATATAAGAAATGTTTCATTAGCTTTATCCATTTATTAGGATTTGTTACGTACAATTATTATATATAATTATTTTTATAATTTAATTTTAAAAACTAAAAATTTATAATAGATTTCAAAGCTTCAACTTCAAATTAAATTTCAATCCGTGTGAAGAGAGAAATTATCCACTTATCATTCAATTAATTTCAATAACATTTTTTTTTTATTTGGAAAGTCCACCTTTCTTTTTAAACTTCCCCAAATTCGAAATTTCCAAAACTATGGCATGCACTCAATTTGTATGAACACAAAATGATTTGTTGAAAAATAAAAGCATCTGAGAACTTAAAAAAAAAAAAACTACATTAATTTGATGCATACAAACGTTCAATCTTATTTTAATTCTAAAAAAAAATAATAATTTCGTTAGAATACTGCTAAAACTAACCACTCACTCTATTTCAATTTGATTATCTTATTATTCACGAACTCATTTGAGCGAACCCCAAACCTCGCTCTTTACCTTCGAACTGTTCAAGTTCGAACTATTTTAAGGATACATCCCTTTACAGCCACAATCACGTTCAAAATTTAAAATATTAATTTATAAATGTTAAAATGTGTGCCACTATACTGTACGAGGAGGAAATACTAGTTATAATCACCACTCCCTATATATATATATATATATATATATATTTCTATAGCAAAGTTTAAGCAATTGTCCTTCCGCCCATATAGGTTTGTAATTATTTTTTGGTATCAAATTTCAATTTTTCAATCTAGGTTTATAATTATTTTTTAGCATTTAATTCCAATTTGTTTGGTTAATAATTATTTATTAGGATAAATGGTATATTGTTAGGTTCCCGTACGAGTTAGTTTGCATGGGATAATAGGATGAATTTTGCATACACATAATACTTATAATTTATTACTATGGATTAAAAAATCAATAAAATAAATTAAGAAATTTTAAACATAAAAGTTCAGCCGGTGTGAAAGAGAAATTGATGAGGTGTCCATGTAACTATTTTTTGAATCATTTTTAAAAACTTTCTTCAATTGCAAAAAATCCAAACCTTCTCTTTCTTCATTACTTTTTAGACTTCTTAAAATTAGAAAATTACAAAAGGTAGAGAATCTCTATAATTATACATGTATACATGCTGCCAAGCACTGGTTTCGATACATTCTAAATATATAATAATCAGGCTGGATGAATGACTTTTGAACTTCATAACAATTAGCTAGAAGACCACTCCCAAAATTAATATTTTTAAGGCTTAAAACATGTTTTCAATTCCCCCTTTTTCTTTTTATAGTAAATTACTTAGGGGCTAAACTAGCTGAATTGTGTAAAATTTATGTTAAATTCATCATCAAGCGTTTTGTTTATTAATTTTTAAAACCTTTTATATTAGAAAGTTATGAAATAATCTTTATTCAAAATTAATTATCTGCGGCCAACATAAATCAAATCAAATAGGCCACGAAAATAATAAGTTCATGCCTAATTTTTTTTTATTTTAAAATTTGAGATATTTATTATTTATTGTATATTGAAAATGTGGGATATATTAATAAAAATAATAACAAAGGAAAATTGTTCCATTATAATAGACTTTTGGAATTTTCTTATTTTAAGAAGTTTTAAATGTAAGGAAGAAAAATAAAAACATTCGGTGCATGACTATATGTTGATTTTGGTTCCATTCTCTAAATCTTCCGAATTTATAATAAAGTTCCAATAAGCTAGCTTTTGGGGTTCGTTTGTGGAATAATCAACAATTTTAATAAAAATGAAAATTCCAAACCTTATTTTTTTAAACTTCCTCTAATTCCTAAGCTCTCTACCTGTGGTGCTATTTCTAATTAAGTTGGATGCTCAGTAAGTTTGAACATTCAGAATTCTTGGAATGCAACATTCAGAATTAATATTTTTAAGGCATAAAAATATTTATTTAACTTTTTCGTTTTGTAGTAAATACTTAGGACTTAACCTAGCTGAATTGCGTAAAATTTATGTTACATTCTTCATCAAACGTTTTTTTCATCACTTATTAAAACTTTTAAAAATTAGAAAGTTACAAAAGAATCTTTATAATTATTAAACATATGCACCGGAGGTAAACCGTCTTCCAACATTAATAATTGCGTAGTTATAATAGTGTTTATAATAAAAAAATTAATATATTACAACATTGGCTAAAACTTCCAAGCACTAGTTGTAAATAATTCTTATTTCAGATGGGCGGGTCAAATTCGTTGGTTAACACGCAAAAAAAAAATATGTCAAAATCAATATCAACCGTAATAATAAAAAGTATCATTCAACATGCAAAAATTATCACTTGTATTCTTAAAAGGTAACAGTTCTTCTAGTTATCTTATACAAATTTATTTAGTTCAAACTGTGATTTTTTCCATTCTAATTAATGTTTAGAGTATAGAGATTTTTGATGGTACATGAGTTTTTTAGTATTTTTAGATTTTTTTATATTTTTTAGAGGTTTATTTCGTGTTTTTAAGGGTTTATGTTTTTTTTTTCTAGGGTTTATTAATCTCAATTAGGGGTTATATTTAAATTTAAAAAGATAATTGTCGAGCGCAATGCACGAGCTCAAGCCTTAGCGCCGGGCGAGTGCATTGCGCTAGTCGCCGGATTTTAAAAAAATCAAATTAATTCACTATTATTTTGGGTTCACTAATTCCATTTTAGAGTATATATATATTTATTTCAAAATTAGATTTTTTATTTTCAATTACCGTTATATTTATTTTAAAAAATTTAATTAATTGTCGAATGAAATTCACGAGTTCACGCATTAGCGTCGAACGAGTCGCCGAGTTTCGAAAAGAATTAAATTAATTCACTTTAAATTTAATTTCATTACTTCCATTTTAACGTATATAGTTATATTTATTTCAAATAAATTAATTCAATTTACTTTAATTTTAGGGTACTCTACTTTTATTTAAAAGTATATAACTTTTAGGGAAAAAATAGAAAATTATAAAAAAGAAATGAAAAAATTGAAAAAAAAAAGAATCTAGAAAAAAAAAATTAAATGGGTGCGTGACACCCATGCGTCGTCTGAGATAGCGCATATATACGTAATGGTACATAGAATGCAGCTCTATGACAAATCATAGTTAATTTTTATTGCTGAGAATTATTTTTTTAAAAAAATTATATACCCTAATTTTTGAATAATCATTCCTAATAATAATTTTTATTAACTAAAAGATGGATATTAAATAATAAAAAACTAAATATAAACCCTAGCTCAGGTGTAATATACCCAAAATAATAAGTGGAAATTATCAAAACTAGTCACTTTACTACGTTCATTTGTAAAAATATATAGTTTGTTAAAATCTTTGCACTGCATAAACATATTTAGGGTGAAAGACATTAATACCCTTTATAGAGACAAAAATTTGTCAAAAGGTAACATATTGGCTGACACATCAATGACAAGCAACTTTGGCATATGAGTGAAAGTGAAAAATATAGTGTAAATATTTAAGTGATAATACAACACAAGCATGTCTCTTAAATATGCATGTGAGTAAAATAATATATATCTCATTGATTGAAGTAAATTTTGTTGTATATATCTTCTTCTTATAACTCACCTTTCATCTCAATCTTTTTCTTGCAGTAAAAATAAATGACATCCGGAAGAAGCCGTTCTCACCAACAACCAAACAACCAGGTTAGTATTCATAAGTAAAAAATCAGTTTCTTTGTAGAGATTGGTTATTTATATATTATAATTTTATTTTGAATACGTACATATTTTCTTGAATCATAGCAGGATTGTAGAAATTGTAGTATGTATTTATAGATTTTATATTGTGAGTAGATATTCAATTACACTTTAGGTAGAGAAAAATAAACATTTTACATGTATTTTAAAGACTTATATTATATTAAAAAATTAGTCGCTAAACACATTGATTTGTTTATGCACATTATATACAATGAGTTGTGGTTAATTATTGGAATAAGTTACATACGAGCTTTAATCTTAATCCATTATAGTCTTATTGGTTAACTAAAGAATTATTTTAAAAAAAAAAGACTATTTTTTAGGCTTAATTGTCATAGGAAAAAAATCTAAAAATAACGAGAGAAAAAAATAAGAAAGAGAGTATTTTGTAGAAAGATTTGAAGAGTATTAATAGGTTCTTATTTATATTATAGTTTTGGAGAAAGATTTTCCAGTTTGCGCATTAATTGAGACTATCAGATATGTCATTGAGCAGTGGTTCGATGAGAGAAGAGGTTTGGCAAATGCTAGAGTTCATGATCTGACCGAAGAGGACCGTATCCCATGTTCTCATGATGGTAAAAGAAATTTTATGGTTGATCTGTGTGCACAACAATGTCAGTGTTGTGAGTTTGAAGAGGACCGTATCCCATGTTCTCATGTTGTTGCTGCCATTCGGTATGAATTAATCATTCTTCTTCTTCTACGTTTGTAGCCAATTTTAATATGCATTGATGTGTTTATTTTATTGATAGTTATAATGGCGAACATGTATATGACTATGTGGAGACCTATTACAAGACCACAAATTTATGAGACATGTATGAGCTATCAGTACACCAGCTTCCTCATCCAAATGACTGGGTTGTTCCTCCTGACGTTGCATCATTGAAAGTAGAACCACCTATCGTGATGCGTCAGACTGGCCGCCCGTTTATGAGTGGGCATCGTTCTCATGGTGAGACTTTGGTACGAAGAAAGAAGACGTGCAGCATATGTAATGAAGAAGGACATACACGGAGAACGTGTCCATTTCGAGTTGATGAAGAGAACCGATGAATAAGATTACGTCAATTTGTTCTAATCAATATGTTATGTTGTTATATTGTGAGATTTCTTTGTAGGTATGTGTTAAGGATGTATGCTTTTCTAATTTAATCTATTTTATGTTATGTTATTATACTGGAGAGATTTCTTACTATTTGGTAGATGTTATTATTTAGTTGTTTTTAAATTCAAAATATTCTACATATTTTGAATATTATGTTATAATTTTATATTTTATTTTGTTTTATTCTTATATTCTACATTTAAACTACTATTTTTAATTTATATTTTGTTTACTTAACTAATTTATTATCTAATTAATTTTCTAAAAAGCATTTTTGAGTTATTTAATTTTTCTGTCTAGAAATTCAAATTTTTATTTTAATTAAAATCACTTTAAAATATTTTTTTTATCAAATGGATATGTCGGCGTAAATGCAGATTTCAAACTTTTACAACTTTTAATTATATTTTAAAATATAAAGTACGAAAAATTAGTTAATAATTATGAACATTCTTGATTGTACTTTCGTATGATCAAAACTTAACATTGTTAAATATTATTAGATTTTGTAAATTGTATACGTTTTGAGGCCAACAGAGAATTAAAAAATAAAAAAATAAAAAAAAGCAAAAATATGTTAATGTTCATTCTGGTTTTTAGTAGAGAATTACCGAATAAAAAATAGATAATCAATCATATGTTACAAAACTTGGGATAAATCATACCTTTCACATGTATCGGCAGTATTTGAAATATATATTGTATTGAATTGATGAGGTTGCAATAGTATTAATGGTGACCACATTATTCCACAGTGATTAAATTGTAGTTGTTACGTTGATTATCCCAAGATAAATAACTCAAACAATACAATCCATGTGATAAGGCACATGCAAGTACTTTTACAGAATTTGTTTCACATAAATTTTGGTGTAAATGGGACAAACTATTCAAAGTTGAAATAACAACTTTTTTTTTAGCCCACCTCTATAAATCATTCTTTTTTATTCAAATTTTTCCGCATTGTCTTAAATACCCTTATTAAAAAGTAGGTCCAATCCAAATATTCCTTTGACTAAAATTTGAGATTGTTGGGTCCAAATATTCCTTAGACTGAGGTTGAGATTTAAAAACATACACACGAAGGGAATTAAAAACCAAAGAAACTGGAGAATATTGTCACGGTACACACACGAAAATTTTGGGACTATATATACACGAAATTGAAAAAAAAACAAAACAAAACCGAACTGTGAGAACATTTCCTCACGAGCCAAACCGTTCCCAAGCAAATTTTCCTCACGAGCTAGCCGATCCACATTCAAATTTTTCTCACGAATATCGTCGCCGACGTTGCAATTTTTTTCACGAAAGCATTGGCCGATCTCGAGCAAGACTTGACAGATCTCGAGCAATGGAGCAATTGGAGCCTTGGGCTATCGAATTTCAACAGGTTAGGCTCCTTAACTCGAACGATTTCATGATTTAGGGGCCGATTTCATGTCGATTATTGATGTTTTGTCAATTTAAATACGTGGAATCTAATTCGTGTGTTTTCGTCATTTTAAATCAGATTATATGTTTGAATTTTGAGAATATGCTTGAATGTTAATTGGGAAGTTATGAAATTGGTATAATTTGGATTTTGAATCGTGTTGATTTTATCTGTGAAATCTGGAATTTGATTTTTTGTCGATAGTTTAAGCATAGCAGAGATCTCGTAATAATATTTTGACACGATTAGTGATTTCGTGAGTATATATACTCACGAGAACTATTCTCGTGACAATATATTCTCCCGAGAATGTTTTCGTGACAAAATATTATCACGAAAATGTGCTCCAAAATAATGCATACTTATTATCACGAGAGTATATATACTCACGAAATCAATCTCGAGACCAAATATTATCACGAGAAGCACTTTCGTGAGTATATATACTCACGAAAATTATGCCCACGATTTGTTTTTTTATTTTGTTATGGTTTCGGTTTTGTATGTTATAATTAATCTTTGAGGAATTTTTAGCATGTTCATATCTTAAGCATAATTGATTAGTTTTAATTTAATTATACATGTGTTTTATTGCTAATTTTTTGTATATTATTTAAAAAACAGCGTGATTGGGTGTGGAGAAGAGAGGCCTTACAGAGCATCACGTGCGGGATCAATTTGTACTGGAAGGACAATATGAGTGTAATTAGGGAGGTATTACACGTGATTAGTGGTGGGCCCGAACTATTCGAGCAGTTTAGGAGAGAGTCGTGTTTCGGGCATCTGATAGATTTCGTGGGGGGAAACAGTTGTAACAATGCTCTACATGCATTGTTGAGTAGGGAGGTGATTATTGACAGTGCAGAGGAGCACGATATTTGGTTTCGGGTTGGAGAAACCAATATTAGATTTTCTCCGAGTGAGTTTGCTCTCGTGACTGGACTGTAGTTCGGAGGATCCGATTTTGATCCGTCTGCATCACATCAGATTTCTAGGAGATCTTTTTATTCCCGTGAGTTGAACAAGACACCTCTGAGAGTGAAGGACCTACTTGAGAGGTTTAGGTACTATTCACTAGGAGATGACCTCATGGATTACGTCATGGTCGCCAATGTCTTGTTCCTGCACATCATGATCTTTGGATATGATTAGACACACATGATAGATGACTCGGTATGGGTCTTAGCCGAGGATCGGGATCGATGGAACTCATTTCCATGGGGAGCTTATGCATTCAGTCTCTTAGCGCTTGCCACTAATTTAAAAGGGCAAGCCTCATTCTGCTTGCAAATAACTGTCAGTCGAACTTTGCTTGAACGTGACACAGAATATTCCACTTGATGCTGCATGTGCCACCTTCCCACAACAAGCATCAAATCTTTCTTATCCAAGAAAGTCCGTCCCTCTGCTAGTTCATCACTATCAGTCGAGCATGGGTCATCTTCTACCACTGCCAGTGCATCGTCGACGTGGGCCACATGAATCAACCAATGTCCAAGATGAGGAACCTCTACATCACGAGCCTGAACATCAGGAACAACATCTTCTGATGAGAATTTACGAGACCCACCATGCTGTATAATATTCACGAACTCCTCAATATGCCCTGGCTCGCGAATCCATTCACAAAATTCGGCAATTTGCTTACGATGAACTTCACTTTCATAGTCGCCGTCATCATCATCGTCGTCATCATCATCATGATCATCATCATAGGACATATCATCAAGACTATCATCATCATTTGACGGCATTACTGTTGGAGTTTGCTGGATTGATTTCTCGGTAACGTATACAATAGGCTCATCTTGCTCCTGGACTAAACGAGCTAAGTCAACATCCGTTTTCAAGAGTCCTTTTAGGATCTTCCCTGTCAGTGATCTCGTCAGATAACTCAATGTATAACTTATACTTGTTGGAGAGGTTTCCATAAAATCGTGGATTTCTTCTACCAATTTATCACGAGATAAATTGTCAAATGGGAGGTGCACGAGCTGATCTTCACCATCTACATACTACGATCTCTCCCATCTACCACTATGTCGGACGACAATGCGTTGCCAAGACATCTGCAAATCACCAATAAAGAGTGATTAAAATTATTTAAAAAATAAATAATTTCGTGACAATAATTGTCGCGGTTCAATGATCTCGTGACAATTATTGTCACGGTTGAGTGTTCTCGTGAGAATTATTGTCACGATTACTCTTCTCGTGATAATAATGTCACGGTTCAATCCTTTTCGTGACAATAATTAAAATTTATTAAAATTAATTTTTTTTCCCGAAAAGAAGGCATTTCGTGAGAATATATTCTCACGAAAGGCTTTAATTCATGACAGTATTTTCGAGAGCATATTATAGTCACGAGACAACAATCTCGTGTGAATATTGTCACGAATTCATGTCATCTCGTGTCAATTATTGTCACGAAAAGGCTTGAACTGTGATAATATTGTCACGAAATTACTGATTTTCTAAAAATATTACACGTTTATGCTAATCTTCTAAAATCATCCAAGTATACAAATTAATGTTAATTTACTACAAAATATGCAAATCTACAACCATCGATGCATATATAATCTTTCAAACATTACAAAAAACATTTTCTTACAACTTCAATAACTATTAATACAATTATTATGAAATTATCATAAATTACGTATAAATTACTTAAAATTTTATAAAAACATTTAAACCCGACAATTTCGAACAACTTTACGGTGAGAAAAATACAAAAACGCACCTCAAACAAATTTGTGGGGGCTTGGCGTTAGTTTCTCAAAAAAAATTGCAGGGCTCGACGTTAGAAATGTGTGGTTGTTCAATGGCTTAAGTTTTTTTTTTGTTTAACATGTTTTTCTCCCAACTTTTAATGCAATCAACTACCCAATTCAACCCCCACCCCCAGCATTCAATCGACACTAAAGTTGCTATTTTAAAAAAAAAAATTAAACATGCCACAACATTCAATCTGGGACCAAATTCAAAAAGGTCCCACCATTTTTGATTTTTTTGAAAACAAACAAATAAGACAAAATAAAAGGGATTGACTTTTCATAAAAGTAAGGGTATATGAGTCTTTTACACCATTTCTTGAATAAAAAAGAATTGATTATAGAAGTTGGTTAGAAAAGAAGTTGTTATTCTAAATTTGAATACTTTAATTTTTCTCCCTGAATTTCGCAGCAAGTACTTTTTGCAGATTTTGTTTTATCTCATGTCACATCAAGGGGTAAAAATGTCTTGCAAGCTAAATGTGTTTATGGGGTGCAAAATTTATAAAAACCTATCTATTTTTGCAAACTAATTTACCTATTTGACTATTACAATAAATTCCCCAAATAATAATGTAACATTAGACTAAACCAAAAAAAAATAAAAAAATTGAAGGAAAATAAAACTTAATAAATTAAATGTTGGGATACGATTGTAACTATAATTGCTTAGGAGCTAACCAGCTGACTTGAGTAAAATTTATGTTAAATTCATCAACAAACATTTATCAAACCCTAGGTGGAGTGAGGCATTAATTGATGTAGAAATTAGAAACTATTTTTTTCCCGTATATAGATTAATTCGACAATTATTAAGTTAAAAAAATAATGCCATGAACAGATCAAAGTGTCACTATTTTTATGAGTTGTCCGTGTCACTATATTTTAAATTATTTTAAAAAGTTTATTCAATTGGTAAAATTCCAAATCTTCTTTTTCTTCATCACTTTTTTAGACTACTTAAAATAAGAAACTTACAAAGTATAGGGAATCTTTGATTGTACGTATTATTTCACAGTTTACTATAATATTCATATTTTTACTAATGCAATGTCACGCTCCGCTCAGAGTCTTTTTTTTTTTTGGTACCACTATATGAATTTTATTAATTAGAAAGAAAAAAAAAAGATGGTGCAGCTTGGGCAATATAGTCAAAACTCTCCCCTGGAGTTTTGAACTTGAAATCAGGTTGGGCTATTACTTACTAGCTCTCTAACTTGGCAAATATTTAGCTATTAACGATGAAAATGAGAAAAATTCCAAACCTTCTTTCCCTTCATTACTTTTAAAACTTCCTAAATTTAAGACTTCTTAAAATTAGAAAGGGACAAAAGTTAGAAAATCTTTATAAGTATACAAGGTATATACATACACCCAATCAATTATTTTTTATATATTTTGAATATAAAATAATTAAAAATAATTGAATAAAGCAATTTCTCTCTCGGATGAAAAATTTACACAATTTCAGATTTAATTTGGGTCTTAACTCTTAAATAGGTTTGGAAAAGTAACTGTTGAAAAAGGAATATGTGTAGCTCATCCAATATATGACCCCTATAAATAAGTGACCACCCACAACCCGAATCACCACATCTCTTACTTCTCAGTTCTCACACATTTCAATTCATAACCCTAATCACCACCTCTCAGCTCTCACTTCAATTCCCATTTCCCAGTGACTTGAGTCTCACTTTTGGCTGAAAATCTCACTTCAATTCCCATTTCCCAGCGACTTGAGTCTCACTTTTGGCTGAAAATCTCACTTCAATTCCCATTTCCCAGCCACTTGAGTCTCACTTTTGGACAATTTTTCAGCCGTCAGAGCAATTTCGCCTTCTTTCATCTATCAAAATATTCAATCGGCGCTAATCACCGCAGCAAATATTAGCTTATCCCTGCCTCCAAACTGTTGGAATTTATTTATAACTAAATTCCAAGAGTTTGGAGTCAGGGATAAGCTAATGTTTGCTGCGATGATTGGCGCCGATTGGATATTTTGAGGGATGAAAGAAGATGAAACTGTTGCTCTAACGGCTGAAAGATTGTTCAACGAAAGTGAGACTGAAGTCGCGTGCTGAGAATTTTAATGCGAGTGTCCAGAAGCTCAAGGAATTTCGCACTCATGAGAAAGCAGCAAGTTTGTGGTCTCGAAACATTTTAAGAAAAACAAAGGATGAGATGATAAATGTTAGACATGGTAAGTAACTTATTATTTTCTTCTCAATATTTCAATTTTTTAATTTGTTTTTATTCTTCTTAAAAGAGGTGAGCTATTTTGTTTTCCCGAACTACTGTAAAGCAGATGTTGATGACCTGTTGATAATAAATGTGGGGAGCTGCAAACCTAGCTGGCTCTTCTATGTTACCCCACCACCAAACTAACTGAAGCAGAAGAAGAATGAAGGAAGAAAGGAAGATGAAAGAAGTAGGATGCTGAAGTTCGAGTTATTTAACTTAATTTTAAGATTTGGATGGATCTTACAGAAGGAAGGAAGATGAAAAAAGTAGGATGCTGAAGTAGGAGTTATTTAGCTTAATTTTAGGATTTGAATGGCTCTTAAAGCCTTATTATAGGATTTGTATGGCTCTTATAGCCTTAATTAGGTACGGCTCTTACAGCCTATTTAGTTTTTTTTTTTTTTTTGGTATGTTTTTCACATTTCAATTAAACCAACGATGTCGGCGGTAGGGACTGCACATTACTTTGTTGAAAGTTGAAACTATTTTGTCTCAGATCTACCCCCCTCTCACGCATTACCCTGTTTGTAATTTGCGTTTTTTTGTGTTTTGAGGGGCTGAAAAATGAGTAAAGACGAGTTCTTGAAGATCCAGATACCTTCTTCTCTCTCTAATTTCTTGATAAATGGTGTGTGCTCGTGTGTCTGCGTGTGCAGAGAGAGGGAGAGAGAGAGAGATGTGGTGCTGCGTGTGTAGGGCCGTTTCAAACATTTTGAAGGCCCCGTGCAATTATATAAATTAGACCCTTTTAATAGTAAAATACATTTAATATTATTTTTAATGACAATCTGTTAGGAATTCCTTCCAAAGCAGCGAAGATTATGCAATTGTTGGAAATAAAGCAAATTTGTTAGGAATAAAGATCAAAAGTGAAATCAATTAAAATTAATCAATCTATATATTGCTACTGAAATCATGTGCACAATGACAGTGCACTGCCACTAATAAAAATCAATGAAAATGACTCAATCTATATATTTCTAATCTCGATCGAAATTAATAGCAATTAGAATTTTAAAATACTAATTCACTATTAATCAATGAAATGACTCAATCTCGATCGAAAGTAATCGGCAGAGTATCCAAGTTGACAGTTCAATCCATAAATTGCTAAAATATTAAAGAATACTAATTAATCAATGAAAATGACTATTAATCAATTAATATGCTAATTCTCCATATCTAACGTAACAATCCAAGTTGCTATTAATTAATGGGCAAAGTATCCAACATAACAGTCCAAGTCTTCCTCATTCTCCATATGACCATATCTAATGGGCTAATCGAATTATCCAAGTAGTATCCAACATAACAGTTCAATCTATATATTGCTAATCCAAAAATTAATAGTAATTAGAAATTTAAAATTTTAGCCGATGCCTCATTTCCTGCTTTCCTCAGCAACTCTAATACACTGAAAAAAATCAAAAATTCGAGATTACCTGAAAAATCGAGAGCAACAACAACAACAACGATTGAAACAACGGGATTAATTGTTGAATGTGAATCGATCGAGGATATATTTTTTTTTTTTTTGTAAATTCTTCAAGAGTACAACATCAAGTAGGAATTGGGGAAGTAGATGAGAAATATTAACAGATAGAATAAATCGAGAATTGAGAACTATAGGAAAGGAATTGAGAAATGCATAGGCTTCCATGGAAGGGGATAAATATGAGCATTGAAACTCACGGTCTCACTCAACGGTAAAATTGAAATAGAAGATGAAAAGTTGTAAAATTGAAGATTGAGATTTTGGTTTTCGTTTCTGGCGATGTTTAATGGAAGAGAGAGAGAGACGATGCAGCCGCCTATTTTTAATGGAAGAGAGAGAGATCTGCTTTCTTTTTCTTTTCTTTTTTGAGAAAAGAGATCCATCTGTATCTGTAAAATGGAGAGAGAGACGATGAAGCCGCTGCTTCTTTCTTTTGCTTTATTTGTAAAGCTGTATATCATTTCATATAATTTTATTTTGGGTCATAAAATTTTTAGGCCCTAAATTTTTATTTTTATTTTTATTTTGGGCCTTGTACGGTTGATCACCTGGCACAGCCCAATAACCGGCCCTGTGCGTGTGCATTCTGGCATGGATTTATCTTGTAATGGACTCAAAATTTTCAGTGCCATTTCATTTCTTTCCTCTCTCCCATTCCCCCCTCTCTCTCTCTCTCTCTCTCTCTCTCTCTCTCGTAGATGCATGTTTCTGCTAATTCACTAAAATGGACGTTTTCTTTTCAGACATAGTTTTGGTTTTTGGTGTTGTTTCAGCGTTAATTTCTTGTTTTCTTGCTCTGATGTTGGCTCCCAAGTGAGAACTTTATCCTGATTTGAGTGCCTCGGTCTGTCTTTGCTTTGTAATTGAGACTTGTGTTCTTAAAGTCAATATACACTACGATGGATGTAAGCATAAAGTCAAGAAAATCTTGTAGAAGATTGAGGGTATACTTCTATTTCTTGCCTCTAATTTATTTTCACAATTTTTATGCTCTTTGATTGTTCATTGCCATAGATAGCTTCATGTTTTTATTTCAAGCACATACTGCTGTTTAGTGTGTGTGTGTGTGAATCTTGAAAAAAAATTAGGCCTAATTTTGTGTATTTTTGTGGTAGGTGTGTATACACAACTAAAATAGATTCAGAGCAAGGGAAGGTAACAGTCTCTGGAAATGTTGATCCAAACACACTGATTAAGAAGCTAATCAAGAATGGTAAACATGCTGAGTTATGGGGTGCTGAGTTAAAGGGGTAACTAAAGAAGATAGTTCTAAGGTTTTTTTTTTTTTTTTGGGTTTTTTTTTTTGGTCATAGTTTGCTAATTTTCTTACCAATGTCACAAACAGCTGTACGATGTAGTGGTGGGAGACGTAACCATCACAGCTAACAGATCGGAGTTCTTTGATTTTACCTTTCCCTTCACAGAATCTGGTGTTGCTTCCTTTGTCCCAATCAAGAATGACGAGATGAAGAATGCTTGGATTTTCATGAAGCCTCTGACGACGGGGCTCTGGCTAACAACTGGAGCATTCTTTTTCTTCACTGGATTTGTTGTATGGGTGCTCGAACATCACATAAATGAAGAATTCCAAGGCCCACCTCTTCAACAAGTTGGAATCATATTTTGGTTCTCATTCTCAACGCTAGTTTTTGCACACAGTTAGGCCATAACCAATTAAACCTCATGATTCTTCTTTGTTTTACTTTTATCCAAAGATGAACTAGTTTAACTTGTGGCAGGGGAGAAAATAACCAGCAACTTGACAAGATTTGTGGTGATTGTATGGGTGTTTGTGGTGCTGGTCTTGACATCGAGTTACACTGCAAGCTTGACATCAATGCTAACTGTGCAGCAGCTTCAGCCTACAGTCACTCACATCTATGATCTGATAAAGGATGGTGAATACGTCGGTTACCAGTATGGCTCCTTCGTCGCTGGACTAATGAGGAAATACAATTTCGACAGCTCCATGTTCAGAAGCTACAAAACGCTTGAAGAATACGATGAAGCCCTCTCCAAAGGTAGCAGAAATGGAGGAGTAGCTGCAATTGTTGATGAACTCCCTTACATTAGGCTCTTTCTTTCCAAGTATTGCAACAAGTATACTATGATCAGTCCAATATACCCAACTTCTGGTTTCGGTTTTGTATGTCTATCTTTCTCATGATCAGTACTTCCCTCGTAGTATCCAAACAAACTCAAAGAGCTCCGAAAATATATATTTTTTTTATTATGTTTTCAGGTATTTCCAAAGGGTTCGCCTCTAGTTGATGATGTTTCGAGAGCAATCTTGAAACTGAAAGAAGATGAAAAAATGGTTAGAATCTCAAGGAAGTGGTTCAACGAAGGAAGCTGCACTGGCAGTGATGGAACAACAATCACCTCTAAAAGGCTCAGTGCAGATAGTTTTAAGGGCCTCTTTCTGGTTGCTGGTTTATCATCATCCTTGGCTCTAGCTATATTCTTGTTGAGATTCGTGTACGAGAATCGGTGTATATTGACCTCTGCTGCTTCCACCAAGCATAAGATTCATAGACTTGCTAGAGCCTTTTATCAGATAAAGGATAGTAAATCTTCATTTTCATCAGAGGAGTCTCTTAGAGGAAGAGTTTTGGCACATAGTCCAGTGGTGAGCATTTCATGTGATCAAGAAGGAATATTTTCACAAGAGGAAAGGTTCTCAACACCAGAACCAGAGAGTTTATAGTTATTAGTATAACTATAAACTGGTAAATTTGGCATGTTTTTGCAACAAAGTTTGTACAAGAACTCTAAAGCTTCCTCTCAAATGCTAACAAGATTATTAAGACCTCTGGTATTAATGCAAGCCATCATTCCTGGTTCGATGTGGCGAATTTATATCACGACTTGATCGTTTAACGGCCATGGATGTTTTGCTGAAATGAAGTTGAATGCTAAGCACAATTTAGACTAACATGCCATAATCAATTAACATATATATATTTACCATTACACCCTTTTCATGTTTAATGAAATAAGTATTAAATTCATAATTGCAACTAAGAACCCATCTGAAAAATCATAACAGAAATTTGAGTTTTAAACTAATTGATGCGCAATAAAACTGATCTGTCAAAAAAAAAATCTAATTATAATGGATGTCTAATTTTTTTTTTTTTTCTCATTTTATTTGTTCTCCCAACACATGGATGAATTAGGGAAGTTCTAATTCCTAACAAAATATAATTATAATGGATGTTTAATTTCCAATTCAAGATTAAAGGCAATCACTAACTTATTCTAAATCTTCTATCGAAGCGTTTAGAATGTGGGGCACATGCATAGGATTATTGTCTCCAATTAATACCTAAATGTGCTTACCAAAAGCATCAAGGATCTATACCTTAACAACTATATCAAACTTCGTGATTTTGTGGTCAATTACTCTTTGAATTCTAGGTTCCTATGTTGAAACTCGTCTCTCGAATTTTGAATCAACATACATAATCAAGCTATTTAATTATCACTTAGTTGCCATCAATCAACAATACATAACACTCATACATAACGAGAATACAAATCATAATCAAGAACCAGTAAACATCCAAAATAAACCACATTTATGTCTCATAATCGAAATAAAACCAACACCCAAGAGTATCAAAGATTTAACTCCTCATAATTACATGGGTAATCAAAATCTCTACAATAAGGAACATGATTATAACAAAATTAAAGAACAAATGAACCTGAATGGATGTTTTGGCTTTCAAATCTTGTTTCAACTTTGTTCTTCTTGCCCAATCTTCAATTCGCTTTCTCCTCTCTTCTTCTCCAAGTATTTCTCTTTCTAAAAGTGGCTAAAGGTGGAATGGAATGACCCACTTTAGAATTCGGGTGGGTTGTTATAGTGGAGGAAAAAAATGATTAAATAAAATCAAAAATGGAAGAAAAATGATGAAAAATCGAAAACTAGTGCATGGGGTGCGACCACGGAGGTCGCACCAAATGCTCGCACCTCAAAACAGGCAAAAACGGACACTGTGTCACCGCACGGGTTGCGTCGGAGCTCGGGTCGCACCCATCGACGTGAGCAGGTCACTCGCGCCACAGGTGTCGCGCCTCTGCCGCTGCTCCGATACCTTTCACGATTTTACTTCGTTTTCTCTCATTTCTTGTCCGATTAAGGTTATTCAACTTGTGGTGTGCTCCTAATTTGATCCTCAACCTTCCCATAGCATTGATTTCCTCAAAATATCTTTTATGTATCCTCCATTTTCTTTACAGCTCAAACAAGAAACAAAACGTCCAAGTCGGGAGGTTAAAAGCGCAATTTAGGTTAATACACATGTAAAACTATTCAATTCACCTCATTTAAATCTCAAAATATTGTGTCAAAACACCACTCATCAGGACCCGATGCTGGAATAATTGGAATAATTTTAATTTTCAAAAAGAATAATTATTTTATAAATTATTGTTCGGTGTATTATTTCATCAAAAACCACCCACACGTAATTATAGCAAATACTGGTGAGCAAGGTCGTATCCACAGAGACTGAATAATAAGCACAACTAAGCACCTAATTATTCTTCACTTTATCTAGAAACTCATAATTTAATTTGGGATTTTAAACACAAATAATTAAAAGAGACAATTAAAATAAATTAAACAAGCTAAAAGAATTAGGAAATTAAATGAGGAAAGTGGATTCTAATGAAGCTTTCATTCAAAGGTTTTCATGCAAAATAATTAATTATTAAAACGCTTTTAGTTCCAAAATTTATAAGAGCAGTCACAAATACAATTATAACTTCTCTCTTGAGTAAGTTTTAAGAAGAAATTAGATTGTAATTATCATCTCTCGCTCTCAAATTAATATTTAAACTTCTAAATAACACGAAAGATTGATTTCTTTTCACAATTCCTACCAATTTTTTGATCCAGCAACAATAATATCATGCAATCTTATATTCCATTAATTTACTAGCTTCTTTAGAACTCAAATAAATTAACTACCATGTAATAATTATTGGTCAAATAATCGTACATGAACCATTCAAAGTAAGATGCACAAATAAATAAAGGAGAGAAAAAATCAATTAATTGTTAAAGCATGAAATCCAATGAATCACAAACCTTAGAATCACAAAGTAATTAGCTACACATGTCTTGTTTAATCTCAAAAGAAATAAAAATAAACATAGTATCTAATATTCTCAAACAAAAATAAAGATAAAACTTATGCCCAATCTGTGATCTGGAATCTTTTCTTCAATCTTCACTCCTATGATTTTTCAAGCCTTGTGGTGTATGAATGGGTATTATGAAATGACTGTGGATAGTGGTAGATGGTAGTAGATGCTTATTTTCCTACCCTATATATGATCTCTTTATATAGCTAGAGGAATGCAACCTAAGATGGGAAGAAAATTCGGTTCAAAAGGAAAAATCGCGGAAAAAGGAACAGGAGCACGGTCCGTGCATTCCTAAGCGTGGACCGTGCTTTACTCAGAGCATCAGGGAGGAAAACATAGAGCACAGACTGTGCTCTATAGAGCACGGATCGTGCTCCACTTGTCATTACCCGACACACTTCACCATTTTACTTTGTTTTTGTTCGTTTCTCATCCGATTGACTTCATTCTTTTTACAATGCACTTCTAACTCGATTATCTATCTTTTTAGACACTTTCTAAGCTTAATTAGTTGCATCTCATAAAATAATTGGCATTAAATCCCTTCAAAATGAGCAAAAATGTGACATTGCACAAATTATAGAAAACTATGCGTAACTTGTCAACTTATACATGCAATGCTCATCAACTACCATTTAAATAAACCTCAAACTACATGAAAATCATGAGTTTATCGATTATTATTTTCTAATGTTAATGTTAAACTACGTTTGTAATGATAATTCAAAAAAATTAAAATAAGAAATTTAGAGAATGAAAAAATAATAAAAAATAAAATTATTTTTAGATACGGAATATTTCGGCACTAATTCCGTAGCTAAAATGAAAAAAAAAAATTATTTTTAGCGACATATTTTTTCTGTTGCTAATTCATTAGCTAAATTAAAAAATTAAAAAATAGAAATTTAATGACGAATTTGTCTATCGTTAAATTAGAGATGGAAAAATTAATCCATCATTAAATATCTCGAGTTCAAGCCGTCATTAGTGTGTCGGCTATTTGAAGATGGATCGACTATATTCCGTTATTATGTCCCATGTTAAAACACATTTTTTCTTAGTTCACGTTGTCTAAAGCAACTTTCTATCCGCAATAGAATACCCAACTCGGAAAAATATTTATTGGCGTGGGCCTGCCCAAGATTCTTTTCGCTAAGGCTAAGGAGTTGCTTCCCCGTGGTATACGAGTTTTTGTCTTCGGAGAAGAAGAGAAGGGGAGCAATGGAAAGAAGTTAGGGATTTGGTTTTCAATTTCATTTGTAATTTGAGATTTGGGAGATGTGTTTTTCTCATTGAAGAATGGATGAAATATCCTCTTACACTTTTTCGTGTTTCACCCGTGTTTCACTATGAAATTTATAATTTTAATAATATTTATTATAAAATAAAAATTAATTATAACATAAATAATCATAGTTAGTATTTATCAACAAAAAATGTACTAAAAAATTATAAAATATAATTTTGAAAAAATCAACCAAAATACTGATATTAATTGAAAATTAAATATAAAAAACTAATTATAAATCATAATTGGGTGGGTAAATCCTAACAAACAATCATAAAATTAAACTAAATCACAAAAAAATAAAATTGAAAAAAAAAACAAGAAAAACTCATAATTTGAAAGTGCAACATGAGTGTAACATAGAGAGTGCAAAAGGAAATTTCAAGTGGTTGAAGAAGGGGAGGGGTTTTTTTTTTTAAATTTAGTTGTATTTTATTTAAGGACTCATATTTTTATCATTTATATTTTAATCTAATTTTATTTTCGACAGATGTTTAACAGTCCATAAATTTGTGAATTTATTTGGGGTCAAAAGTGCAATATCTTATGGGACTGAAATGTGGTCAAATTTAATGGAAAATGTGATGGTAGAACCAATTATGCACCATTTTTTTGGGGCAAAAAGTGAGAGCATTTTGGAAATGAAGGGATATTATATGGAACCCAAATGCAATTTCCTCCATTTCGGTAATTTATTTGTTTAACTTTTATGTCAGTTCGTGTAGTATATATAAATTAAAGAAGATTTTGCTTTCTGTTACTTCTCTAAACATTATATTTATGCACCTAATAGTTATTTAATTTAGAGTTCTTATTCACATGCACTAATTGTTTCTTTTGAGTCTAGAATGAAACTATTACTCTAGACTACAGTAGCTCTCAAGTAGAAAGCAATTTTTTTTTTTTTAATTCTAACATAACAAAAGTAATGATTAGTGAATTGATTTTTAGTTTTATGAGAAAAGTCCTAATAAGATAAAAACTATACAAATTAGAAATTAATATTGATCGCATTTATAAGGACTAATTAGCTGTAAACTATACAAATTTAAACTAATAATGAAAAATATATCCTTTCTTTTCTTTCTAAATAAAACCTTAAACTTGTGATGTACCCTCATCAGTGCACGTGGTACCACTCGAAGCAGCAGCATTTTCTCTCCTAAAATTGAATGCCAGACATGGCTTCTCATCCATCACTCTGAAACCCCATATTTCGACAACATCTCCTTTCTTCGCATTGTTTACTTCTACCACTTTCCCCCAATTCTTGTTTATCACTGTCATTTTCAAGCTCTCCCATTTTTTCAATCCCAAATTCTCATACACTTTTCCTCCGCCGTCAACTCCGAGTTTAATCTCCAGCCCTCCGCCATCCACCGCCGCCGCCTCCTCCTCTCTCAAGAACCCCATCATTTTCTCTCTCCTCGTCACGAACAGCCTGTTCAGATTTCTCTTCACATCGGAATCCTCCAGCTTCTTTCGATACAAGAAAACAGGTCTACTTCCATTACGCGATTGTATGGCTTCAAACAACTCTTCAATTTTCTCTATAGGAATTAATGGGCGTTGATCTTCATCATCTTCATTCTTGCTCCACTTTGATCCTCTCTTCTTTTGACGATCTTCGACGACGTCGTCGTCGGCCCTTCTTTTGCCCTTCGCCTGCTTTCTTGATTCGTTTGGATTAGTACTACCGGGAGGCCTCAAACTCAACATTGTATCCACTTCATCATCTTCAATGCCGTCGAAGAAATCGGGGCGAAACCATCGGAGAGGCGTGGGATAATTGTTCGTGCATTTCTTCACCGGTAGAATTTCAGAGTTTCTTGAAACATAATTAGACAGCCTTAACGTTGTTTTCACTTCGTCAACAAGACAACCATCAAGATTTGAAGGTTTTCCGACATGATCGTCACTAGGGTTTCTTGAAACATCATCAACTTTATTCCCATCATCACCGTTGAAATATGCTTGTGGTGGCGGATACCATCGGAGAGGCGTCGGATTGTATACCAGATCATCGGATAGGCGGCCATGATCGCGATGACTTTCTTGAATTGAAGGAAGCGTGATTCTTCTTCTGCCACATGAAACTACCTGCAAATGATTGGGAGGTGGTTGATGATCGGCAAGAACAATGTTTTCTTCATCGAAATATCGAAATCGAGCAATCTTCTTCATGATCAATTTGCCAAGAAATGAATATTCAGTTGAAGGGTTTTTGGGTATGATAGAGAAGAAGAAATAATTAGTAATGAGTTTTGATGATCAGATGAAATAATGTTAGGTATATGGTATATGCGTGGGGGTCTGTATATAGAGACTTAGGAAGTCATTCTTATATAAGGAAAAAAAAAATAAAATTGGCATTCCTTGCGGAAGATGGATTCCCAACGGTAATCTTGAAATCCAACTGTTATTTTATTTTATTTTATTTAATGAAAACTCAACTGTGATTAATTTGGTTTCACTCTATGATGGGACTTCGATATCATATCCTATTAAATATCACAAATTTGCGCATTAATAAGTCGAGGGCTTCTATTAATTATAATTAATGTTATAGTGATTTTTTTAATTATATTTATTATAGGAATACTAAAGTGTACATGTGTATAATATATGCCTTAATTAATTCATTAGGGTTTCTGGAAGTTTGGATGTAATGTTTGTAAAATTAAGAAATTAATATGATATTGGAGGTTCCTTAAAGGGGATCTTAGTATACTTCTCTATATATATATTTCGAAGTGACTATTGGGAAAGTAGCTAGCCATTTACTTTAGTGATCACACACACACACACATATATAT
This sequence comes from Perilla frutescens, assembly GCA_026008535.1. Taxonomy (NCBI): domain Eukaryota; kingdom Viridiplantae; phylum Streptophyta; class Magnoliopsida; order Lamiales; family Lamiaceae; genus Perilla; species Perilla frutescens. The sequence continues at coordinate 42,875,413 of BRKX01000012.1, forward strand.
ATATATATATCCACAAATTTAAACTGATTGTTCTATCAGCCTTGAGAACTTAATGTGGTTATGTTGTTCATGCAGATTCATTTTATCCTTCCCTTTTATTGATGGTTGATTTCAATATAGGTTTCTAATCTTTATGTAGCTAGTAATTATCCAAATTAATTAGAGAGAATGAAATGCATAGAATAATTGAATACCTATTATCATACATGGTAGTTTATAATCATTTACACTTATTGGCAGTATTTTTACAATGATGACTCTCCTTAAGACTGTATAACGAATCTCTTATGTTAGACGGATCTTATTTGACCCAGTAAGGTGGTCTCGTTTTCTTTTCTATATGATTTTTCTTTTCTAACGATGCCCCTTCCCTTTTTCCTTTTTCTTTTTAGTTTTTTCCTAATTTTTTTTACAAATATATATTTAATTTTTTATCCACCATCTCACGTGCTGGATAATTAATTATTTTAAAATAAATATATACTCTAAAATGAAATTTGTGGCGCTAAAATTAAATTGAATTAATTTAATTTTTTTTATATGACATATCACGCAATGTACTCGCCCGAAGCAAACGTGTGGGCACCGTGCACTACGCTCAATAATTTTTATTTTTTTTCAATTTGATTTTAGTTTTTCACTTGTTTCATAACTTCAAACATATTCATGTATTGTCTGGTATATTTTTAATCAAAATTCATGTAAAATATAGTGGTGAGTTTTGTGGATTTTCGTGATTTTTATTTGAATTTTTGAATTTAAAGTATCACATACAGTTTTTAATTAGTTTCTGGTTTTTCTTTTCTAACTTTATAAGTTAATGAGGTGAGAACCATCCAAGTCCAACTCAATTTTTTTTCCTTTTTAATGTGATGAATAGTAGTGTAATTAAACTTCATTCTTTTTGTTTGTGTTTTAAATAATGAAAGCTACGAGGGCATGGATGTTAATTTATGTGAATAATTATCTTTAATTAAATAAGGCTACGTAAAGACAAAAAAAGCTATTAAACCCCTATATAGTTAATTTGGCTTTATAAAATATTTTGAAACAGAAAATTTAAAATCTGTCTTATCCTAAAATATGAGGAAAAAAAGAAAAAGAAAAAAATGCAAATATAAAAATCATAACTCGTGTTTAATAACTAAAATAGACACGAGAGAGAGAGAGAGTAGTAACTAAAATATAAAAATCATGATGCTCATAATAATAATAATAATAATATGTTTTGTTGATAAACTTCGAGCGCTAAGTGGAATTCATGATCTTTCTGCCGACGTCTTCTCACCGATAGCATTAGGGTTTATTGACTTTCTTTTTCTTGACGTGATCCTCTCATTTTCATCCTCATCGATTGATATTATATCTCGAATTTATAGTGAATTAGTAGTTGCAGAGTTAGCATCAAGAATATCATTGCACTGATGATCATCAACAGTTATGTTGACTCCAAACAGCCTGATTGTTTTTGTTGCTGTATTATTGTGGAATTCTTCTTTTTTATCTTGAATTTCACGTGAAGTAGTAGCGTCATTGGAATGATGATCATCAACATTGGAATGATGATGATCATCAATGGTGATGTTAACTCCAAACAGCCTAATTGTTTTTGTTTTTGTTTTCGTCGTTGGATTATTGTGGATTAATTCCAATGAATCACCACCATCACCATTTCTACTAATTTTCTCATCGGATTGGATTATCTGAGGAAAGATGATGAGTTCTTTGGGCGCAGACGACGACGGAAATACGCACCATGGGCCACTCTTCCCCTTATCGAAGAAATCGTATTCTCTAACGAACGTCAGACGAGTTGAATTCGACTTTTGACCATCTGCATCCATCTTCTCTTTCTTTCTTCAATTCAAGACCAATTATTTTAGAGAGTATATATGAGAGATTGTGTATATGGATATTGTGCGATTGATAGAGAAGAAGAAATAATTAGTAATGAGTTTTGATGATCAGATGAAATAATGTTGAAGTATATATATGGTATGTGCGTGGGGGTCTGTATATATAGACTTAGGAAGTCATTCTTATATAAGGAAAAAAAATTAAAATTCACATTCCTTGCGGGAGATGGATTCCCAACAGTAATCTCGAAACCCAACTGTTATTTTATTTTATTTTATTTGGTGAAAATCGACGTAACTGTGATTAATTTGGTTTCACTCTATGATGGGACTTCGATCTCATATCCTATTAAATTTCACAAATATGAGCATTAATAAGTCCAGGGCTTCTATTAAGTATAATTAATGTTAAAGTGATTTTTTAATTATATTTATTGTAGGAATACTAAAGTGTACATGTGTATATATGCCTTAATTAATTCATTAGCTAGGGTTTGGAGGTTTGGATGTAATGATTATAAAATGAAGAAATTACAATGATATATATATATATATATATATATAGGTTATAAATACATATATAGGGTAGGGTTCACATGAGAACCAATCCCTATGTGGAAACTAGGAATTAATCTCAACCACACAATGTTTTGATCTCAATGGTCCAGATTTAAATAAAAAGGCGGTGGTATAATGATAAATATGAGAAAGTGAAACTTATCCATAGTCAAAACTGACATCAGCATCCTTACACAAAATTTATTTAAACTTTAAACATTCATATAACTTACTCATTATTTTTCATTAGATTAACGCAAATTATGTATCAAATTAAAGCTCTTTTCGTGCTCTTTCATTTAAGATCCATTGTTCATATGTTTATTCAAAAAAATATTTTTTTATCCATAATAGCGTGATGTTAAACTCAGAATAGCATAACAAAACATTCATGATAACATGAAAGTATACACATAATACCATAAAAAAATATTCATAAAACACATAAACTTTACTCATTATAGCATTAGTAGTGTTCATTGATAGTAGGAGATTATATGTTCATACCTAGCATCCATATATATATATTCATATTAGCATGTATATATGTTCATATATAATAACATGATAGTACTCTCATTTTAGCATAGCGAAATTTATAAGAATAAACAACGATTTTAAGTGTTGTCTATATGATTTCTGAAAATTATATTTTTTTAGGTTTCTCAAATATTACAAGTTTGTCACCGCCTTTGACCAAAAATTGACCAATCTTAGCCATCTAAATCAAAGCAATGGATGGATAAGATGAGTTCCTAGTTCTCACATGGGGAATGGATTCTCATTTGATCCGCTCCCATATATATATATATAGGATTTGGTTCAAATGAGAACAGTGCTTCGTGTAGGAACGTGAGAACAATGCTTGTTTAGTATAATTTTAGTGCTTTTCTTACTGTATTTTGATGCATTTTTTTAATTTTCATTTTTAATGTTTTTATTATTGTATTTTAGTACTAAATGTTTTAGCACCAAAATAAAATAAGAAAAGTACTAGAATTATACTAAACAAGCTCGTTCTCACGACAAACTTAATTCCTATTATAACCAACCCCTATATATATTATATCCACAATACTTAAACTGATTGTTCTATCAGCCTTGAGAACGTGATGTGGTTGTTTATGCGGACATATAACTTTAACCGATAGCATGCATGCGTGATGCATCTTATCCTTCCCCGTTATTAATGGTTGATTTCAATGCAGGGTTCAAAATCATTATGAAGTGGCTAGTAATTATCCAAATTAATTTGAGAGAATGAAATTCATGTAATAATTGAATACCATACATGGTATATATAGTTTATAATCATTTAAACTCACTCTTGATTATTGGTAGTATTTTTGTAATGGAGGACAGTAAAACTGTCTAACAGATTTCTTATGTTAGACGGACCTCCGTCCCTTTTTCTTTTCAAATGAACCCCTTCCCTTTTTTCCTTCTATTTATAGTTGTTTTAATATATTTTTAACTTTTTTTTTTACAAATATATATTTAATTTTTTTATCCGGCATCTCTTGTGCTCGATAATTAATTATTTTGAAATAAATATATACCCTAAAACAGAATTAATAATCCTAAAATTAAATTGAATTTATTTATTTTTTTATTCGGCATCTCGTGCAGTGCATTCACTTGAAGCAAATATGTGGGCTCGTGTAATACACTCAATAATTATTTTTTTTGAAATAAATATATATCTTATGTAGCACCCCAAATCAGGAGGGGTCAAGGAGCTAACGGAACACACACGAAAGAAGAAAATTTCATAGAAAATTTTTCAAATAGAGCAACCAATTTAGGATTTGCTATGTCGAAAGAAGCTTACGTTTACTAGTCAAACACTAAGAAATAATATATTTGACTAATCAAGAACCAATAGAAATAGATCTTAAGAACCGGTCAACCACATCAAAATAATAATAGTCAATTTATGAAAGCATAACATGACCAAAACGCTCATAGGCGTACACGTGACAAAAGTCAAGATTCAGCGGAAGCATAGAAATTAAGAACAATTCAGTTGACCATCAATAAAACACACTACGGAAGCATATGAATTATATAATAGTTTGACCATAAATAATACTTAGTAACAATCCAATGGTACATATGAAATCCTCGAATCGCATAGTGAGACAACCTAAGTTTTTTTCTCACTGGTAAAGTTAGTAACAATTGCGTATTCACGTTTCAATACTCCAGGAATTTGAATTTCAATCCATATCGTCCAAGAAGAAGAAGTAAAGGTGGATCCAGATCATTCGTCCAAAAGCAAAATTTTATAATTTTGAAATGAAATAGCAATTGTGGTAAGGGATTGTGCAGCTGATACAAATATGGTGAAAGTTATATGAAAAATTGGATAGGAGATCATGAGACAATACTCCAACCTACAGATAACAAATACGTGAATTTCGGGATGAAATTCTTTTAAGGAGGGTAGATCTGTAACACCTCAAATCCAATAATAGAGGCCCAATAATTTTTCTAGAGCCCAAATGCTTAAGTGTATCCATTTTTAATAAAAGGCCCAAATGATGGGCTTTCTAGCCCAATTATAATTTTAAATATTTACAGCCCAACTATTATCCAATTGAGATGAACGAATATGTTAAACGATAGTGCTCGTCGATACGAATCCATAGAACTTGATTTCACTAATATAGGAATTCAATTGACCAAGATATGATTTTTCTCTAATTTAAATTCTAATTAGGGTTTATTTAAGAGGGAGTATAAATACCCCCAATACCACTTTGAGCCTCATTTTTACCATTTCACATTTCTCTCAAAGGGGAACAGCCCCCTCCCCTCGCCACCATCGCCTCCGTCGCCGGCCGCCACCGCCACCGGAAAAAATTTCCGGCGGAATTTTTGACATGCAATTACACTTTTTGATTCTCCTCATTCTCCTCTTTTCATTTGTTTGATTATTTTTAAAAGATTTTGAGGTTTAGACATCCAATTTTCGGATCTAAGAATGAGTTAAACCCTAGCCTTTTAAAACCTTATTTCTTTCTTTATTTTTCGATTTCTACTTCAATTCTTATGGTTAAAATTGTGGATTTATGGGCTGTTTTGAATTATTTACTTTAAAGTATGTTCTTAATTTTATTGCTTAGGACATTGATTAAGGCTATTCCTATAGTTAAGCATAAGGTCCTAATCCGCGACAGCTGGCTTAGGACGATAAGTCATGGATAAAGCTACAACTAATTTAGCTATAAGGTGGGTTTACTTACCAAAATGCTTTCGAAATTATATTTAAACTTTCGTCCACTATTAAAAATGATTTATGCTTATGTTGCTCAATGTGGATTGATACGACTCATATGAAGATTTTCGAATATGGCACTCCGGTGCAATTATTTATGCATATGTTCATGTTATGAATATGTTATAGTTTGTATGTGATCACATTAGAGTCGGTCTCCACTATGTTTATTGAGCGTATGATTTACGACATGTCAAATATGGATTTATGGATATTCTTATTGCAAATTATTGGACGAATGTATGAGTATTCCCACGGAGTGTTTTCTGGCACTCAGCCCCACTATTTAAAAATATTTTTAGGTAATTGATGATGGTAGGTGACGGACGTGGACTAATGGAGACATATTTTTAGGTATTAGTTTTTGAAATTTTGACTTAATTTTAGTTGTAGTCAACAAATATGATTATTTATGCTTCCGTTGTATGTTTATGGATTATTTAAATATTTTATGGACGCGTGTGATCGTCGTGGCCTTGCTGGCATAATTTGAATGTTGAATATTGGATTTTTGACTAGTCAAGGCTGAACATGTTTTTATTGGTGGTTCGAAAGGTGTGATTTTGAAACGATATGTTGGTTGAAAAGTGTTATCTTGTGTGATTGGTTGTTGAATGGTAAACGTCTATGAGCGAAGAATTTATTATGATTCTAAATGAAGTGTTGTCCGAATTTTTATAATTCGAGAAAAAGATTTATATTAGTTTGTGAATTTTTTTTTGTGATTTTCTTCCCTCATGTGTGTTTCCGTTAGCGCATCGAGCCTTCTGGGTTTGGGGTGCTACATTCAATGTGTAATATAGATTTTGATTTAGTCAACACATGCTAAGCACTAAGATCACCCTCTTGAAGATCGAAAGATATCTAAACACCAATTGCACCTAACTTTCCGACAAAGTGCCGCAAACTGGAAGTGCGAGACATCTACCCAGCTGAGGTGACCATGTATCCAAAAAGCTACCCTTACAGATTCCACAATCTAAAGAGATTAAAAACCTTGCGTGTATCCAAAAAGCTACCCTTACAGGTTCCACAATCTAAAGAGATTAAAAAACCTTGTAAGGATTTCAACATCACTTAACTTTTCGCTAAAGAGCCGGAAACTGTAAGTGTGAGAAATTGACCTAATTGAGTTGACCGTGTCTTTGAAAGCCATTGTTACCAGGTTTAGCTATCTCTTACTATATAATTCCTAAAAATGTAATTTCACCATTATATAGTGAAATTCCTCTTCGCAAAAAGGTAGATAGGACGTAGAAGTTTTACCTTTGAACCTCTATAAATCTCGTGTGTTGTATATCACTTTGTTTATATTGATTATCTATTTTCTGTGATATTACGTACTCTTCTCAACTGCACCCACTCTGCTAATTACATGAGGTCTTAAATTATCATAAAATGAGTAAAGACCCTTACATTCGGCACTTCAAAGTTATTTTAGAAAAGAGTGTATCCAACACATTTCTAAACTCTATTAGACTCGTTCGGGATCAACATAAATAGATTTAAAATTTAATATTCTAATAATTTGAGAGATTAAAAATTTGCAACCTTGTATATATATTAACAAAATACCAGTGACTACTACTTTTCATTGTATTAAGTTATATTGTATCATATGATTACTATTAATCATCTATAGTTTTTCTCATTTTCAAATAATTTCACATATATATGCATATCATCATATTCCTTTAGAATTTTCTTTTTAATTTTCAAACCTAGAATATTATAGTTAAATGTGCAATATAATATCAACAAAAAGAAAAAATGGATGATATTGCATAGAAATAAAATATACGGAAACCAATATAAAATTGTATATTGAAAACTAATTAAAAATAATATAAAAAATTACGGGAAATGACCAATTTAGTACTCTATGTTTGACATCTTATTAATTAATGTACCCTACGTATTCTTTTAGTGAAAATGATATCCTAGCAATAATTATTTTAACTATTTTGGTCCCAATTACCTATAATAGCACGTTTACAGGTCATTGGAATTATCTGTATAATTTTTTAAAGTTGAGAGATAAAAATTGAAAATTGAACAAAAGTATTTAATTTTTATTCTTAAAAATAATATATATATATATATATATATATATTAAAAAATTAAAATTAAATAATTTTTATTTTTAAAGTTGAGAGACAAAAACTAAAAATTTTAAAAAATTATATAATTTTCAATTTTAAAAATAATATATATATATATATATATATATATATTAAAAAATTAAAATTAAATAATTTTCTAAAATTAAAATTACATAGTTTTTTAAAACTTAAATCTTACATTTTTTTAATTAAAAAAATAATAGAATTTTTTGAATAAATTATTTAATTTTGAAGATAGTAAAATTTTTAGGAAAATTAAAATTTTATAATTTTGAAAATATAAAATTATATAATTTTAAAAATAATTATATTATATAATTTTAAAAAAATTATAAATATTTTTTAATTTAAATTTTTGTCCTTCAACTTTAAATAATTATAAAATGACTCAAATGACCTATAAACTTATTATTCCAGGTTATAGGAAGATTGTTAATACTGAAGATAGTTAACACTGAAGAATTAAGTCATGGGAAATTAGGAAAGATAAGTGATAAAAGAAAAGTGTCAGAAACTGAATGGGATGAAATGACTAGAAATTTAAGGAAATTAGATAGAAAAGATAATGGTATAAAACCGAAAGAAAAACGTGATAAAGTGATAGAGTTGTTAGAAAAAATGAAAAAAAGATTAGATGAAGAAATTAGGATAAAAAATTCTCTAAAACCTTCTTCTAAACCAAATAAAACCAAGCCACCTGATAGAGTCAAAAAATCTCCTCAAAACAAATCCTTCAAAATGAGGAACACATTCCCAAAAATTCATTCATTTCAAATACAAAATTCCTTGAAGATAACTTTTATTCAAAGAAAAATAAAGAAAAAAGAAAATGGTTTTTTGCAACAACTTTTCATGATACTGAAGAACAAATTCTAGAAAAATATAATAAATTCATATTTAATGAAAGAAAAAATATCTTTTTCTTTGATTGGTTTGAATTATATGCTTCTAGAAATTCTTTTGATTATCCTTTCAAAAATATTTCTCAAAAGGATGAAAATCCAAAAGATGAAATAATTTTGGATGAAATCAAAGAAGAAATTGTTCCAAAATCAACCATCCAAAAATGTCTTTCAAAACAAAATGATAATATTCTTGAAAAAGAAATTTTATCAAATAATGTGTTACAAAATTCTCATGTCCAAAATGATAATAATCTTGGAAAAAGATTTTATCAAATAATCCATTACAAAGTTTTCATGTCCAAAATGATCAAACTTTAGAAATAAAGTTTTTTCAAAAATCAAATTATGATTCTCAAATGGATAAAAATCATCTAGTCATGGTTTCATGTTGGGGAAAATTCACTCAAAATTTATTTGTCTCCAAAATTGAAGACAAAATAAGATGTGTCATCTCATTATCTAAAGAGTGGTTTCAAATCATTCTTTTCATAAAAAACACAAATTCATGTTTCAAAATTAATTGTGGTCCTAACATTAAAAAGGATTTTAGCTTAAGTCATTTTCACAAACTTTATGAAGATAATAAACTTGTCTTTAATAATGTTTGTCTTAAGCAAAATACTTCTTTAATGAACACTCAAAAAATTGGAAATAAAATTGCCAAAGAAAATCATCATTTCAAGAAAGAAAAAATTGATACTCAAATTCATTTCCAAAATAATAGTCCAAACATCATGATAAAATGTTCCATGAATTATGGGAAAAGGTTCGATCAAATTTTCAAAGAAAAATCAATACAAAATTTTGTTGATATTCCCATTTTAAAAAATAACAACTCAGGTCCTCATGAAAGAAATATTTTCAAAAATTAGTCCTCATACTTTGTTAAAATTCATGATCATCCAAAACTTAGTAATAAAGACAACAAAACCATTCATCAAATAGGATTCCAAAAATGGAAACAGAAAATGTTAGAAAAAATTTCCACAAATTCTTTCCTACAAAAATGGTTTGATAACCAACACAAATATTTAGGGGTCACAAAAAACATATCAAAACATTACCAAAGTTTTTGTTCTAATAAAATAGAGTGTCTTGATAACACACAAAAAACCCATCCTAATTTGTTCAAAAATAAAATCAATCTTAGGATAAAAATCATGAAAGAAACTTTTGAAAATTTTTTAAATCAAAAGTGTGAAAATCAAGTCAAAGTTGATTCAAAAGAACTTCATGATCCAAAGTCAACAAAATAAATCCTTAGGAGCATCGAATTTGATACAAAAGAGAAGGATTGTGAAATAATCCATGTTTGGAAAAATGTTAAAAAATTCTTAGAAGATTTCATCTCTAGGAAATTCTTGATAACAATTGAATTTTCAAACAAATCCAAAATTAGTACCAATGTCTTTTTTGATTCAAGAGAAATATTAAAAGATGTTAAGATCTGTACTAATAAAGAACCCATCTCAAAATTCAAGAATAATCCCAAAGCTAGAGCCTCAATCTTCAAAGAAAACATTCCTCTAAAAAATTCATGTGCTTCTAACAAACATGTTCTTGATGAATCATTATCTGAAAAGATCAAAATCATAACAAAAATTCTTAAAGTCTCAAATCATAGTCTTATAGGAGCTTGTCCTATTCATCAAAACAAGTTGAATAACTTTCAGACAAAAATGTTACCTGTTAAAGTAATTGTTTCTGGAAAAGAAATTCAAATTTCATCAAAATATATGGAAACTAAAAAGCAAAGTTATGATACACTTCAAATTAATAATTCTTCTTTTCAAAAATAAACAATTTGTTGGTATCTTTGAGCTAATATTCAAACAGGTTAACAGTCTAGAACATCCTCGGGAAAGCTTCCAAATATTCAGAAGTAAAGATCTCATGCTCAAATCTGTTCAAAATTATCCAAAGTTCACAAAAGGTAAGCCTCTTAAGATTGCCTTGGGTTGCAAATGGGTCAAAGATCAAGATAAAATGTTTTTCCTCAAAAAATCTTTTCATTTTCTCCAAATAGCAAAATTAGATATCAAATCTAATTTATGTCAAAACCAAAACCGGAAGGAGGGTGGGAGGATTAATACCTTAGGTACCTCTTCTGATAAAAATGTGTGGAGTAGAATATATTTCTATTCAAAAGATCCTTCAGAATTAAGAATCAGTCTTTCAAAATTTTAAATCATAAAAAGAGAACAAATTGAGTTTACTAAATTTCTTCAAGGTGAAGAAAGTAAACTGCCTCCCAAAAATTCTCATCTCAAACAAATTACCCTAGTTATATCATGTCCAGAAGACCTTAAGAGTGAATCTGAAAGTTATCCTTTATGATACTCAAATGATCCCATCATTAACAAAAAAGAACTGTTTCTTAATTCTCAAACTTTGGTTCAGATATTTTCAAAGCCAAAACAAAGTCATTATCAAACCAAAAATAAAATAAATAGTTCTGAATCAAAATTAGACAATTTCATATTAATCATGGAAATGTTATATTGTGCTTATTCAAATAAATTCCAACAAAGAAAAAATCCCTTATTCAAAATTGTTCGTAGTTCTACGTCCAAACAAAACTGTCCATTTCAAAATAACAAATTTCCACATTTTGAAAAAAGAAATCAACATGTTCATCACCCCACTAGAGAAAAGGAAAGTGAGTTCAACCATTCTCAAAATGCGAAAAAAGAAAACATAATTTTCTCAGGAAAACACATGGTTCAGTGGTATTGTGACTCACAAAGAGATAATCTTACATCATCATGTATATACATATTTGATAATTCTACATTTTGCATATTTAATAATTTTTCATGCATATATGCATTTTCCATATCTAATGATTTCACATTATCATATGTATATGTATATCCATTTTTAATATTTAATAATTTTGCTTTATGCATACATAAAATTTTCATATTTAATAATTTTTCATATATGTATATATTTTCTATTGCATCATCATGCATACATACATTTTTTATATTTTTCATATTTCTGATATTTTTTATTATATTTTTATATTGTTCCAATAGGAACATGGGTGATGAAAAAAGAAAGATACAAGTCCAGACTGTCCCCAGAAAAACCTTCTTCTCAGATTCCTCAAAAGACAAAGCATCCTTATACCAAAATTCATCAGAACCCGAAAGTTCCTCCTCTAGGACAATTCACAGAAAGACCTAACACCAAAACTCTGTCTCATTATCCAAAAAACTCAACCAGAAAAAGAAGTAGCCAAAAGATGCAATACTCCTGTAGCGAGAGAAAAATATTTTCAAAACAAAGAAGGAGTACTTCCTTTAAGTATCCTTCACAAACAAATGGTTTCTTCAGAAAACATTTTGAATGATCAAAGTTACCTATTAGGTAACATCATTGAAGCTTTTTATTCCCAAAAAGAAGAAAGTTTTTCAAAAAATCTTCATGGAATTGTCCAAATACTTTCCAAAATAAATCAAAAGAATGAGCATTTTGAAATCTTTTCTGAAGAAAACAAAGAGCATTCTAAATTGCCTCATGAAGAAAACAAAAAAGAAAATAAGGTTTTTGAAAACAAAATCATAAAATTTTCTGTCAAAATTGCACCTTTCATCAACAGGTTTCAAAGACAAATTGCTCTCAAAGTAAATGAGTTGCCAGAAGATCTTATTCAGGCAATCAATAAGCCACCAAAATTTATTGATGGCTTAAGGCAAAGGGTGTTACAATATCTGAGCAATGAAAAACATTACACCGTGATATTGGGAGATCATAAACTTCATATTCAACTCATCATCGGAGAAACAATTGAAAAATTTACTGAAGAAGATCGGGTAAACCTTGAATGGGGATTACTCGCATGTTTCAAAGTTAATAGAAAGACTGATCTTAGCACTCTTCCCAAACCACTGAAAGAAGTATGCACAGAATCGCTTCGCATGGTAAAAGAGGTACAGGTTAGCATTCAGTCAATACCACCCGAGTGGATAAACTTAGAATACGGCATTCTTGAAGAATACCAGTATGCGATACACTTAATCAAGTGTACGACACAGGGAATGGCTTATGGGCCAATTTTTTTTGAAGATGATAAAAGAATCATGACTGATGAAATTATCAAAATTGAAGCAAGGACTTATCTCCAACATACTCGGGCCAAAGTAATCATCAAAACAAAAGATCATTTTGACCAGTTAAAAAAGAATCTGTATTCTAACTGGTATTTCTACAAAAATATTAACAAGTGCATAATATTTATAAGTGATTATCCAAGTTTGGAAGACGGAATGCTCTACCAAAAAGTTCTTAACCCAGAAATCTACCTTCTAATGAGTAGAGAAACTAGAAACAAAACCGTAACTACTTCAAGAGAAGATGAAAATCCTACTGGATGGTATGACTATTCTTCCTATAAGACTCGGAAATGGTAGATTAATCAGTGTGAAATTTGATTGATAATAGTATATATATTTGTTTAATAGAAGTATTTACTAGTAAGGATAGTTTACTAGTAATCTGTAATATGTAGTCTTGTACATATTTATTGTTATTCAGTTTGTAATAGTTTCCTAGCAAGGATAGTTTGTTAGTAATCTGTATTATGTAGTCTCGTACATATTTCGAAAAAAAAAAAGAAAAAAGATAAAAACAAGTACCCGGGAATCAAGAAAGCCCACTCCAAGACAAAAGGAAAGAAAGCAGACGTTACACCACTCTCCAACTTTGAAGAATTAAAAGGAAATCCCTGAAAGTTCAAAAATTGCAGACAAGACCCTCCAGATGTCTATAAAAGGGACATCCAACACATAGAACAAACATCTCTTAGAACAACACACATCCCTTACATCCCTTACATCCCTTAGAATCCTTCACCTCTCAAACCTCTCTTCATTTCTCTCCAAACACTTGTAAGAACACACACATTCACATTGAAGTTCTTAGTTCTTCAAAGGCTTCGGCCTTCACATACCTTGAGTGTTGAGCGTATGTAGTGAGGTCGATCTTCGTAGAAAGATTGCAAAAAGCCCACACAGATATCCTCTCTCCTTGGTTCAAACCCTTCAAACCCATATGAGCTTGTAGATCAAGCTTGTATCATCATCATCACTTCGAATCATATGATTTGAAGATTTGTATATTAAGGTACTATTTTCAAAACTTTCTTATGAAATATATCTAAGTATTATTTTATTTGAATTTATTATCATCATCATCAAACTGCATTCGGTTGGCTCTGCCACCTAAATCATTCATCATCATATGCATATGGCGTGCTCTGCCGCCTACAACAATCATATTTAAATTCTTGTAATTTACTTATGATTTGTGGACTCCAATTGAGGTCTCACAATCTTGTTCTTTACCTTTTAGTATTTTAATTTATGATTTGTGGACTCCATTTGAGGTCTCACAATCTTGTCATTTAATTTCATGTTCTTTACATTCCAGTAAACTAACTTATGATTCGTGGACTCTCTTTGAGGTCTCACAATCAACTGACTATTTTTATTTCTGTACTTTTTATTTCTGTTATTTAATTTTCTGCAACTAACTTTCATGATTTGTGGATCCACTCTGTGGTCTCGATCAACTAACCCTTTTATTTCTTTTCTTTAAGTTTTATTTCATGTTCTTGTTTATTTAATTTCTTTGTATTTTTAGTTGTTTCACTCATTTGTGCTCTTGATATCTTCCTGCTGTCACCTTCTCCTTCCCTATCTCTCCCATTGTCTTATCCTCTTCCGGTGTCCTCCAGTCCGAGGATCGCAGGGGGACTAGAGGACACCGGAAGAGGACAAGACAATGGGAGATATGGGAGGAAGAAGGTGACAACAGGAAAGTATCAAGAACACAAAAGAGTGAAACAAATAAAAATACAAAGAAATTAAATAAACAAGAACATGAAATAAAACTTACAGAAAAGAAATAAAAGAGTTAGTTGATCGAGACCACAAAGTGGATCGACAGATCATGAAAGTTAGTTACAGAAATTTAAATAACAGAAATAAAAAGTACAGAAATAAAAAGAGTCAGCTGATTGTGTGACCTCAAAGAGAGTCCACGAATCATAAGTTAGTTTACTGGAATGTAAAGAACATGAATTAAATGACAAGATTCTGAGACCTCAAATGGAGTCCACAAATCATAAATTAAATAACTGAAAAGTAAAGAACAAGATTGTGAGACCTCAATTAGAGTCCACAAATCATAAATAAATTGCAAGAATTTAAATATGATTATTGTTAGGCGGCAGAGCACGCCATATGCATATGATGATGAATGATTTAGGCGGCAGAGCCGACCGAATGCAGTTTGATTATGATGATGATAATAAATTCAAATGAAATAATACTTAGATATATTTCATAAGAAAGTTTTGAAAATAATACCTTAATATACAAATCTTCAAATCATACGATTCGAAGTGATGATGATGATACAAGCTTGATCTACAAGCTCATATGGGTTTGAAGGGTTTGAACCAAGGTGAGAGGATGTCTATGTGGGCTTTTTGCAATCTTTCTACGAAGATCTACCTCACTACATGCGCTCAATACTCAAGGTATGTGAAGGCCGAAGCCTTTGAAGAACTAAGAACTTCAATGTGAATGTGTGTGTTCTTACAAGTGTTTGGAGAGAAATGAAGAGAGGTTTGAGAGGTGAAGGATTCTAAGGGATGTGTAAAGGATGTAAGGGATTGTGTGATCTAAGAGATGTTTGTTCTATGTGTTGGATGTCCCTTTTATAGACGTCTGGATGGTCTTGTCTGCAATTTCTGAACTTTCAGGGACTTCCTCTTAATTCTTCAAAGTTGGAGAGTGGTGTCACGTCTGCTTTCTTTCTTTTTATCTTGGAGTGGGCTTCCTTGATTCCTGGGTACCTGTTTTTATCTTTTTTTTTTACAAATATGTACGGGACTACATAATACAGATTACCAGCAAACTATCCTTGCTAGGAAACTATTACAAATTGAATATCAATAAATATGTACAAGACTACATATTACAGATTACTAGTAAACTATCCTTACTATTAAATACTTCTATTAAACAAATATATATACTATTATCAATCAAATTTCACACTGATTAATCTACCATTTCCGAGTCTTGTAGTAAGAATAGTCATACAATCTAGTAGGATTTTCATCTTCTCTTGAAGTAGTTACGGTTTTGTTTCTAGTTTCTCTACTCATTGGAAGGTAGATTTCTGGGTTAAGAACTTTTTGGTAGAGCATTCCGTCTTCCAAACTTGGATAATCACTTATAAAGATTATGCAATTGTTAATATTTTTGTAGAAATACCAGTTAGAATATAGATTCTTTTTTAACTGGTCAAAATGATCTTTTGTTTTGATGATTGCTTTGGCCCGAGTATGTTGGAGATAAGTCCTTACTTCAATTTTGATAATTTCATCAGTCATGATTCTTTTATCATCTTCAAAAACAATTGGCCCATAAGCCATTCCCTGTGTCGTACACTTGATTAAGTGTATCGCATAATGGTATTCTTCAAGAATGCCGTATTCTGAGTTTATCCACTCGGGTGATATTGACTGAATGTGAACCTGTACCTCTTTTACCATGCGAAGCGATTCTGTGCATACTTCTTTCAGTGGTTTGGGAAGAGTGCTAAGATCAGTCTTTCTATTAACTTTGAAACCTGCGAGCAATCCCCATTCAAGGTTTACCCGATCTTCTTCAGTAAATTTTTCAATTGTTTCTCCGATGATGAGTTGAATATGAAGTTTATGATCTCCCAATATCACGGTGTAATGTTTTTCATTGCTCAGATATTGTAACACCCTTTGCTTAAGCCATCAATAAATTTTGGTGGCTTATTGATTGCCTGAATAAGATCTTCTGGCAACTCATTTACTTTGAGAGCAATTTGTCTTTGAAACCTGTTGATGAAAGGTGCAATTTTGACAGAAAATTTTATGATTTTGTTTTCAAAAACCTTATTTTCTTTTTTGTTTTCTTCATGAGGCAATTTAGAATGCTCTTTGTTTTCTTCAGAAAAGATTTCAAAATGCTCATTCTTTTGATTTATTTTGGAAAGTATTTGGACAATTCCATGAAGATTTTTTGAAAAACTTTCTTCTTTTTGGGAATAAAAAGCTTCAATGATGTTACCTAATAGGTAACTTTGATCATTCGAAATGTTTTCTGATGAAACCATTTGTTTGTGAAGGATACTTAAAGGAAGTACTCCTTCTTTGTTTTGAAAATATTTTTATCTCGTTACAGGAGTATTGCATCTTTTGGCTACTTCTTTTTCTGGATGAGTGTTTTTGGATAATGAGACAGAATTTTGGTGATAGGTCTTTCTGTGAATTGTCCTAGAGGAGGAACTTTCGGGTTCTGATGAATTTTGGTATAAGGATGCTTTGTCTTTTGAGGAATCTGAGAAGAAGGTTTTTCTGGGGACAGTCTGGACTTGTATCTTTCTTTTTTCATCACCCATGTTCCTATTGGAACAATATAAAAATATAATAAAAAATATCAGAAATATGAAAAATATAAAAAATGTATGTATGCATGATGATGCAATAGAAAATATATACATATATGAAAAAATTTTAAATATGAAAATTTTATGTATGCATAAAGCAGAATTATTAAATATTAAAAATGGATATACATATACATATGATAATGTGAAATCATTAGATATGGAAAATGCATATATGCATGAAAAATTATTAAATATGCAAAATGTAGAATTATCAAATATGTATATACATGATGATGTAAGATTATCTCTTTGTGAGTCACAATACCACTGAACCATGTGTTTTTCTGAGAAAATTATGTTTTCTTTTTTCGCATTTTGAGAATGGTTGAACTCACATTCCTTTTCTCTAGTGGAGTGATTAATATGTTGATTTCTTTTTTCAAAATGTGGAAATTTATTATTCTGAAATGGACAGTTTTGTTTGGACGTAGAACTACGAACAGTTTTGAATAAGGGATTTTTTCTTTGTTGGAATTTATTTGAATAAGCACAATATAACATTTCCATGATTAATATGAAATTGTCTAATTTTGATTCAGAACTATTTGTTTTATTTTTGGTTTGATAATGACTTTGTTTTGGCTTTGAGAATATCTGAACCAAAGTTTGAGAATTAAGAAACAGTTCTTTTTTGTTAATAATGGGATCATTTGAGTATCGTAAAGGGTAACTTTCAGATTCACTCTTAAGGTCTTCTGGACATGATATATCTGGGGTAATTTGTTTGAGATGAGAATTTTTGGGAGGCAGTTTATTTTCTTCACCTTGAAGAAATTTAGTAAACTCAATTTGTTCTCTTTTTATGACTTGAAATTTTGAAAGACTGGTTCTTAATTCTGAAGGATCTGTTGAATAGAAATGCATTCTACTCCACACATTTTTATCAAGAGAGGTACTTAAGGTATTAATCCTCCCACCCTCATTCGGGTTTTGGTTTT
Source organism: Perilla frutescens (assembly GCA_026008535.1). Taxonomy (NCBI): domain Eukaryota; kingdom Viridiplantae; phylum Streptophyta; class Magnoliopsida; order Lamiales; family Lamiaceae; genus Perilla; species Perilla frutescens. The sequence continues at coordinate 42,893,578 of BRKX01000012.1, forward strand.
GACATAAATTAGATTTAATATCTAATTTTGCTATTTGGAGAAAATGAAAAGATTTTTTGAGGAAAAACATTTTATCTTGATCTTTGACCCATTTGCAACCCAAGAAAATCTTAGAAGACTTACTTTCTGTGAGCTTTGGATAATTTTGAACAGATTTGGACATGTGACTTTTACTGCTGAATATTTGGAAGTTTTTCCAGAGATGTTTTAAACTGCTGACCTGTTTGAATATTAGCTCAAAGATACTAACAAGTTGAAGAATTATCAATTTGAAGTGTATCATAACTTTGCTTTTTAGTTTCCATTTTGATGAAATTTGGATTTCTTTTTCAGAAACAGGTAACATTTTTGTTTGAAATTTATCTAACTTGTTTTGATGAATAGGACAAGCTCCTATAAGACTATGATTTGAGACTTTAAGAATTTTTGCTATGATTTTGATATTTTCAGATAATGATTTATTAAGAACATTTTTGTTAGAAGCACATGAATTTTTTAGAGGAATGTTTTCTTTGAAGATTGAGGCTCTAGCTTTGGGATTATTCTTGAATTTTGAGATAGGTTCTTTATTAGTACAGATCTTAATATCTTTTAATATTTCTCTTGTATCAAAAAATACACTGGTACTAATTTTGGATTTGTTTGAAAATTTAATTGTTATCAAGAATTTCCTAGAGATGAAATCTTCTAAGAATTTTTTAACATTTTTCCAAACATGGATTATTTCACAATCCTTCTCTTTTGTATCAAATTTGATGCTCCTAAGGATTTGTTTTGTTGACTTTGGATCATGAAGTTCTTTTGAATCAATTTTGACTTGATTTTTACACTCTTGATTTAAAAATTTTCCAAAAGTTTCTTTCATGATTTTTATCCTAAGATTGATTTTATTTTTGAACAAATCAGGATGGGTTTTTTGTGTGCTATCAAGACACTCTATTTTATTAGAACAAAAACTTTGGTAATGTTTTGATATATTCTTTGTGACCTCTAAATATTTGTGTTGGTTATCAAACCATTTTTGTAGGAAAGAATTTGTGGAAATTTTTTCTAACATTTTCTGTTTCCATTTTTGGAATCCTATTTGATGAATGGTTTTGTTGTCTTCATTACTAAGTTTTGGATGATCATGAATTTTAACAAAGTATGAGGACTCGTTTTTGAAAATATTTCTTTCATGAGGACCTGAGTTGTTATTTTTAGAAATGGGAATATCAACAAAATTTTGTATTGACTTTTCTTTGAAAATTTGATCGAACCTTTTCCCATAATTCATGGAACATTTTATCATGTTGTTTGGACTATTATTTTGGAAATGAATTTGAGCATCAATTTTTTCTTTCCTGAAATGATGATTTTCTTTGGCAATTTTATTTCCAATTTTTGGAGTGTTCATTAAAGAAGTATTTTGCTTAAGACGAACATTATTAAAGACAAGTTTATTATCTTCATAAAGTTTGTGAAAATGACTTAAGCTAAAACTCTTTTCAATTTTAGGACCACAATTAATTTTGAACATTGAATTTAAGTTTTTTATGAAAAGAATGATTTGAAACCACTCTTTAGATAATGAGATGACACATTTTGTTTTGTTTTCAATTTTGGAGACAAATGAATTTTGAGTGAATTTTTCCCAACATGGAACTATGACTAGATGATTTTTATCCATTTGAGAATCATGATTTGATTTTTGAAATTAAAAACATTATTTCTAAAGTTTGATCATTTTGAATATGAAAACTTTGTAATGGATTATTTGATAAAATCTTTTTTCCAAGATTATTATCATTTTGGACATGAAAATTTTGTGACACACTATTTGATAAAATATCTCTTTCAAGAATATTATCATTTTGTTTTGAAAGACATTTTTGGATGGTTTCTTTTGGAACAATTTCTTCTTTAAATTCATCCAAAATTATTTCATCTTTTGGATTTTCATCCTCTTGAGAAATAGTTTTGAAAGGGTAATCAAAAGAATTTCTGGAAGCATATAATTAGAACCAATCAAAGAAAAAAATATTTTTCTTTCATTAAGTATGAATTTATTATATTTTTCTAGAATTTGTTCTTCAGTATCATGAAAAGTTGTTGCAAAAAACCATTTTCTTTTTTCTGTATTTTTCTTGGAATAGAAGTTATCTTCAAGGAATTTTGTATTTGGAATGAATGAATTTTTGGGAATGTGTTTCTCATTTTTTAGAGATTTGTTTTGAGGAGATTTTTTGACTCTATCAGGTGGCTTGGTTTTATCTGGTTTAGAAGAAGTTTTTAGCAAATTTTTTATCCTAATTTCTTCATCTAATCTTTTTTTCATTTTTTCTAACAACTCTATAACTTTATCACGTTTTTCTTTCGGTTGTATACCATTATTTTTTCTATCTAATTCCCTTAGATTTTTAGTCATTTCATCCCATTCAGTTTCTGACACTTTTCTTTTATCACTTATCTTTCCTAATTTCCCATGACTTAATTCTTCAGTGTTAACAATCTTCCTTATTATCCAGAGATGTACTAGCAGCGAAGACAGAAGAAGTAGATCTAGAGAAAACAGATTCCATAACTGTAAGCCGGTTGAATAAACTCCTAGGAACTGGTAGCCAATCCCAATGGGCAACACAAGATTTATAGCCTATCACAGGACTTATAACCTTCAACTCCCTATGGGCAAACACGCAAGTGCCACTTGCCAAGACCTAGGCCGTCAGGACACCTCGTTCTTATAGTTATTAGACTCGATTTTCCCTAAGACACTACCCCCCGGTGTCCTCCTAGTATCAAAGCCACGGGGGGTAGTGTCTTAGGGAAAATTGAGTCTAATAACTGTAAGAACGAGGTGTCCTGACGGCCTAGGTCTTGACAAGTGGCGCTTGCGTGTTTGCCCATAGGGAGTTGAAGGTTATAAGTCCTGTGATAGGCTATAAATCCTGTGTTTCCCATTGGGATTGGCTACCTGTTCCTAGGAGTTTATTCAACCGGCTTACAGTTATGGAGTCTATTTTCTCTAGATCTACTTCTTCTGTCTTCGCTGCTAGTACATCTCAGGATAATAGGAAGATTGTCAACACTGAAGAGATAAGTAATGAAGAATTGGTAAGGATAATTGATGAATGGAAAATACCAAGAGTCAGAAATGATGAAATTTATAAAAGTTCTTGGAGATTATTTAAATTTGACTATGTTATAAAAACTGAAGAAAGAGATATGCAACTTACAAAACCTTTTGAAACCATCAAATTGCTTTCTCAAGATTCCATTGATAAATACAAATATCTCCACCTAGGACTTGTCCAGGTAGGTTTCAAACCACTATCAAGAAAAGGTCTTAACACTTCCGTCCTTGCTGTTTTGAGAGATTTAAGGTTTTTAAACTTTGATGATTCTCTTATTGGATCTGTTGAGTCAAGCCTTTGCACTGGTCCTATCTTTTTTAATTGCTATCCTGATTTCATGGTCTCATTAAATGATAAAAACATTTTGAAAGCAATGACTCTTCAAATTAAAACTCATAATTATGAACTTGAGGAAGGAACACTTCCAATATCAGTTATTTTTAGAGTTTATTACAAAGCCATGACAACCTTTTTTGCTCCTAAATCCACCATAAGTTTTCAAAAAGGAGAAACACTCCTCATTCAAACTGATATCACAAGATCCAACACTTTTATTCCTAGAACTATTAAATGGAAAGATATTAATCTACTAGATAATTGCGATCTAGAAGAAACTGTTGTTCCAAAAGCTGTCATAGATTCAAAACCAAATTCTGAAATAAGTAATATTGTTAAATTTCCTCATGGAAGGGTAAGACTTTCTTTTAATAGAAAAAATCGTCCAAAACAAAATACTCTTCCAGTGCGAATTCCTCACAAAGCTTTTGATGAAGGTCCTTCAAAATCCAGGTACTCTACATCTGATGTTTCAAATAATTCTTTTCATTCTGTTGATTATACGTTAAAAATTCCCAGACCAATTTATCAAAAAGAAGCAACCAATTCTGAACCCACAAGTCCAAATTTTTCTGCTCTGAATGAATTAAATGTCATCACAAGAGAATTTGTAGCTGATGTAGAATATCTAAATGCAGATTTCTGCTCAGGTTACAACAAAGAAAAAAGAGAATGGTTTTCCAAAAATTTTCTGAACTTAGAGAAAAAGCAAATTAAAAAAGAGTTTTATGATTTTGTAGATGAATACAAAATTAATATTCTCTTCTTTGATTGGTTTATCATTTATGCTGCAAAAAATTCCATACATTTTCCTTTCAAATATATCTCTCCAATTACAACAAGAAACAAAAAACCAAATTGGGAAAAACCCGAATGGGAAACTCTTTTTGATCAAACAATCATCATTTCAAACCATCCTCCTCTTCAAGGTGTTAAACTCACAACTCCTGAAGGTCCTGTAGAAGCAATCCCTTTTAAAAAACCTGGAGACAATGACAAAAGAAATGTTACTAACATCATCACCCAAAATAATTTCACTAATGCAAACCTAAATACTTTTGCAAAACAACTTGATAGAATTGAGAAAAATACAAAATTGGAGGAATCTCTTGAAAATAAGGTCACAAAACCCATCTTTAAACCATTTCAAATATCCAAGAAAAGTGTCAAAAATTTACATGAAAACAAATCCGAGTTTGCTAATATTCTTCAAAAAGAATTTAATACACTTTCTTCAAAAATTCCTTATCTTGATCAAATTGCTCCAGATAGTTATGATTCAAAACTTAGGGTCAATATGCTTAAGGTTAATTCTGATTCCTCTGAATGTCTTGAAAGTCCTAAGCCCAAAATCAACAAGATTGAGTGGTTTCCAAATCATCAAACTCCTGTCCAGATTATTCCTGCTCCAGATTTAGGAATTTCAAAACCCATTTCCCAATCTTGTTATAATGCTTCATCCATTTATGAATGGAACATTGACGGGTTGACTAAATACAATATTCTAAATACCCTCCAACAAATCACCATGGCTGCCAATGCTTACAAAACCCAAGTAGGAACACATGATAAAACCATTGCTGAGCTTCTTATAGCTGGGTTCTCAGGGCAATTGAAAGGTTGGTGGGATTACCATCTTAATGAAAGAGAGAGAGAGAGCTTATTTTAAATTCTTACAAAACAGATGAAGATGGTACAATCATTTTAGATGATGAGGGAAATCCTTTAGAAGATGTTGTTGCTACCTTAATTCTCACCATTTCATTACATTTCATAGGTGACCCAACTCATTTGAAAAATAAGAATGCTGAATTACTTTCAAATCTTAAATGCAAAAAACTTAGTCAGTTTTCTTGTACAAAAATACATTCATGACCAGAATTATGCTTAGAGAAGATTCAAATCAACCTTTCTAGAAAGAAAAATTTCTTGCAAGATTACCTGCCCTTCTCGGTGAAAAAGTCAGAAACAAAATAAGAGAAGTATCAGGTAAACAAATCATTTCTTATGATGATTATACTTATGGACAATTGTTTAGTCTAACACAACAGGAAGGAATGAAAATTTGTCAAGATTTAAAACTTCAAAAGCATCTCAAGAAAGAGCTCAAACAAACAAAAACAGAGTTAGGAGATTTTTGTCAACAGTTCGACATGAACTTGAAAAAATTATCTGATTGTCCTGGAAGTTGCAAAAGTCCTAATGAAAAAAGGCCTCATAGGAACCCTTCCAAAAAACCCTCAAAATCAAATGAAGAGTATTATAAAAAACCAGAAAGAAGAAAACCCCTTTTCAGGAAACCCCTTAAAGATATTGAGTGTTACAGATGTCACCAAAAAGGCAATACTGCAAATTACTGCAAACTCAAAGGTAAGATTCAAGCATTATCTTCCATTGATCAAGAAACCATGGGCCAGATTTTTACCTTATTAAATGATTCTTCTGAAAATGATTCCCAAAATTCTCCCAAAAAAGAAAATGAAATGTCTTTGCCAAATGATGATGTTATTTCTTCTGATGATTTTGAAAATCCTTTTTGCTCTAAAAGCCAATTAAATGTTCTGAATAAAGATCAAAAGGATCTTCTAGATGTCTTAAGGTGTGTCACTGATGCTGAAATTAAAACACAGTATATGGATAAAATTCTGAAATCAGCCAATTCAAAAGAAGACACTCTGTTGTCAAAACCCACCAAAAACACTTATGATTTAACTAGCATTCTTGGAAAGCAAAAGAAAATTCAAAACAAAGCTCTAACTTTTGAAGATCTCCAAAAAGAAATCAAACAGGTCAAAATTGAATTAAAAGAATTACAACAAAAAGAAATTCAAAACTCCAGGATACTTAATGAAATTGTTCAAAATCTTTCGAAAAATTCAGAAAGGGAAGAGGAAGATAGTGAAAGTGAAGAAATTCAAAACATTCAAAATATTCATTCAGATAAATCCCTTTTCATTTTAAGAGAAATAACTTCAAGGAAATACATTATCAAAATCACAGTTCAGTTCTCTAAAGATCACAAAATTGATGTTGCAGCTTTGTTTGATACAGGTGCGGATCTAAACTGTATAACGACAGGTATTGTTCCAAAAAAATATCAAAAAGATACTCATGAAAGGTTAACTACTGCAAATAATACCAAACTCAGAGTTAATTCTAAAACTGATGTTTTAGTTATTAACAATGAGATTTCCTTAAAAACTGCACTTGTTCTGGTTGAGAATATTCATCATACTGTCATTCTTGGAACTCCTTTCATAAATCTCATTACACTATATACTGTGGATGAAATTGGTATTTCTTCAAAAATCAAACAAAAAACTCTTAAATTTGATTTTCTCCAAAAACCTCGAATAGAGGATTTAAATCTTGTGAAAGTATGTTCTATTAATAGTCTTTATCAAAAATCGTGTTCTCCTGATAAAATAATTCATCAATATAATTTACAAGAACATTCTAACATTTATGTGGACAGGATCGAAGAAGAAACAAGATATCAACAGGAGAGCAAAAGAAAAGGGAAAATCCCTTTCCCTAGAAAAACATTCTCTCAAAAACCTCCCTCAAAATTACTCCCTCAAATGACCTCCTTTACCGATTCTGTTAATAGGAATTCACGGTCTAATCCTCCCGTAGAAAGAGGAAGACAAATTTCAAACAATGAGGATATATCTCCTTTAGAATATTCTCAAGACAAAACCAATTTTCAAACAAAAGAGAAAAAAATTACCAATCAAAAAATGATACTCGATGATTCCTTGCAAGCTTTCAACTTTCAAAATAAAGGACATCTTGTGAAAAATCTTCAATTTATTTCGAAAGAGTTTTCGAAAGCAAATGAAAAAATCAAAGAACTCGAAGCTCAACTTCAAGAAATGAAGGAAAATGGTGCAAAAGACATTCAAAAATCACTTTTAAAAACTGCACCTTTTGTCAAAAAATATCAACAAGAAATCATCAAAACAGCTAGAGAAATTCTTCCCAGACACTTGTTCGAGAAACTCTATTTGGAACCCAAACAGATAGCAGAACTCAAAAGAAGAATACTCCATTCTCTTGAAAAACCTGGACCTTACTTTGTTATCCCAGGAGATCATGAAGCCCATATCAAACTTGTCAGAAGAACGTTCTCAAACAATTCACAGAAGAAGATCGTATTAATTTAGAATGGGGACTACTTGCTGAGTTCGACATTCAAGATGGAGCAGATTTAGCATTAATGCCAAAACCACTAAAAAAGTTTTGTCTTTATCTCCTTGAAGACAAAAGCTCAGTCCGAATAAATATCAAATCCATTTCTCCAGAATGAATTAAACTTGAAGAAAGCCCATATCAAGAGTATCAACACTCCATACATTTAGTACGGTGCAACACAGAAAGCACTAACTTCATGATAGCAGTACTTAATGAGGAAGAAAGAAAAAACATGATAAACAAAATAGTGCCAAAAGAACCATCCACATATTTGTCAACAACCAGAGCCTGGACTATTGCTAACACCAAATGGCAGGCAAACAATCTCTCTGAAGACTGGTATTTCTACAAGAATGAAAATAATTTCTCAATATTCATAAAAAATCATCCAGAATATGAGTATGGAGAACTTTTCCAACAAATTCAAAACCCAGAGTTTAATCTCTACATGAGCGAATGGACAGAAATGGAATATGAAAGTCTTATGCACATGGATGTCATTGGAGAAGATGATGGCTCGCCTTGGTATGATCAACTGGATGAAGTTGAACTTCATAATCTTGAAAATATGATGGAGCCATGATGTAATAATTAATATTGTTTGTACATATTCAGTTTGTAATAGTTTCCTAGCAAGGATAGTTTGCTAGTAATTTGTATTATGTAGTCTTGTACATATTTGTAAAAAAAAAAAAGAAGAAAAAGAAAAAAGATAAAAACAGGTACCCGGGAATCAAGGAAGCCCACTCCAAGACAAAAGAAAAGAAAACAGACGTGACACCACTCTCCAACTTTGAAGAATTAAAAGGAAGTCCCTGAAAGTTCAGAAATTGCAAACAAGAGCCTCCAGACGTCTATAAAAGGGATATCCAACACATAGAAACACATCTCTCAGAACACACATCCCACACATCCCTTACATCCCTTAGAATCCTTCACCTCTCAAACCTCTCTTCATTTATCTCCAAACACTTGTAAGAACACACACATTCACATTGAAGTTCTTAGTTCTTCAAAGGCTTCGGCCTTCACATACCTTGAGTGTTGAGCGTATGTAGTGAGGTAGATCTTCGTAGAAAGATTGCAAAAAGCCCACATAGACATCCTTTCACCTTGGTTCAAACCCTTCAAACCTATATAAGCTTGTAGATCAAGCTTGTAGCATCATCATCACTTCGAATCTTACGATTTGAAGATTTGTATATTAAGGTACTATTTTCAAAACTTTCTTATGAAATATATCTAAGTATTATTTCATTTGAATTTATTATTATCATCATCATCAAACTGCATATGGTCGGCTCTGCCGCCTAAATCATTCATCATCATATGCATATGGCATGCTCTGCCGTCTAACAACAATCATATTTAAATTCATGTAATTTATTTATGATTTGTGGACTCCAATTGAGGTCTCACATCCTTGTTATTTAATTCATGTTCTTTACATTCCAGTAAACTAACTTATGATTTGTGGACTCTCTCTGAGGTCTCACAATCAGCTGACTATTTAATTTCTGTACTTTTATTTTTGTTATTTAATTTTCTGCAACTAACTCTTATGATCTGTGGATCCACTCTGTGGTCTCGATCATCTAACTCTTTTATTTCTTTTATTTCATTTCTGTAAGTTATTTCTTTTCTTTAAGTTTTATTTCATGTTCTTGTTTATTTAATTTCTTTGTATTTTTATTTGTTTCACTCACTTCTATTCTTGATACTTTCCTACTGTCACCTTCTCCTTCCCCATCTCTCCCTTTGTCTTGTCCTCTTCCGGTGTCCTCCAGTCCCCCTGGGATCCTCGGGCTGTTCCTGGAATACACACACACACACACATTAGTAGACAATCCGCGCTCCATATTAAATTGTTAGTCCATTGTTTAACAGCTTGAATAAATTCATTTTATTTTTACGTAAATAAGTAAATTACAAGTATAACTTTGTGTATTCACTTTATACATGTGTTTAGATAAAACATTATTATGACAAATGAAATATAGAAACTAAAAATATATATATAAATTTTAGAATACTTATTGGTGTTTGACATTTCTCAACTTTGCACCTTTTTAATGAAAAAATTATATTTTATTTATTATAATTAAATAAAACATAATTATTTATTATAATCAAATAAAACATAATATGACCAATAATTAAAGTAAGAATTAGACTAAATTATATCAATTAAGAGTTTTGATAAATTCAATAACTGATTTCGTATGTGCATAAAAATGTTGATTAATTTTGAAAATAGATTGATAAATTGATTATTTTTCATTCCTCAAAATTTGTTTAATATAAATTATTACATAACAATGTATCTAAATTATAACAATTATTAATATTGATAAATTAATATAGATTTATGTTTATGGAAATATTGTTTGGGCGGAAAAGTATACTCTTATTATTTATAATGACTATTTTTTTTAGATACAATATAGATTGATAGTGTGCAGCCTTTCAATTTTGATTATTAGTTTTTCTTTGGTTTTTTTGTTCATTTTTTTATTTAGTATAACTTTATATTATTATTTAGGATTTATTCCATCCAATTAGGGTTTATAGTTATATTTTTAGGGGGCAGACTTGGGTGAGACCGTCTCATACATGAGACGGGTCAATACTCACATGCGGGGATCATTATTTATGGGTGAAGTATCATTAACTCACATGTGAGTATCATTATTTATACCCGCATGTGAGTATCATTATTTATGGGTGAAGTATCATTAACTCACATGTATCATTATTTATGGGTGAATTATCATTATTTATCGGTGAAGTATCATTAACTCACATATATTGATCTGTCTCATGTATGAGACCGTCTCATACAAGTTTTTGTCTATTTTTAGTTTTTAATTTTTATTTTTTAGTTAATGTAAATGATTTTCACGATTGATTAACTTAGGGTATATGACTTTTTAAAATTTCAGTTTCTAGTAATAAATCTTAATTATGATTAATTATATAATAATAAATTTTATGTTTATGAAAAATATTATTAAACCAACGTAATTTTGATGTTGACACGCGGATGAGACACACAATTTGGACTATTGGATCTCATGTGCATTTTTACACTCTTTCTCTCAATTTTTCCTATCAAAATATTGTAAAATCTCCCATTTTAATAACTTACCTTTGCTAGATGAAATTCTCCAATAAATTTCATAGAGATGGAGAGAGAAGAGGGTATATTTATCTTTTTTTTTTTTGTAAAACCTAAAATACCAATTATTATGAAATTGAGAAAGTATTTATTAATTACTTTTAAGAAGTTAATGAATTTACTCATTTAATTTAGAGTTCATATTCGCACTGATTGTTTCTTTTGGATCCGGAACAAATTAAACGATTACTCTACTACTGCAGTTGCTCACAAGTAGAAATTACAACAATTTTCTTATTCTAACATGCATAATAAAAGGGATGATTAGTGAATTGATTTTTAGTTGTATGAGAAAAGTCCTAATCAGATATAAAAAACTATACAAATTAGAAATTAATATTGATCGCATTCATAAGCACTAATTTCATAGAAACTATACAAAATAATTGAAACTAATAATGAAAAGATATCATATCGTTTTTTTTTTTCTATCTAAATAAAACCTTAAACTTGTGATGTACCCTCATCAATGCACGTGGTACCACTCGAAGCAGCAGCATTGTCTCTCCTAAAATTGAATGCCAGACATGGCTTCTCATCCATCACTCTGAAACCCCATATTTCGACAACATCTCCTTTCTTCGCATTGTTTGCATCTACCACTTTCCCCCAATTCTTGTTTATCACTGTCATTTTCAAGCTCTCCCATTTTTTCAATCCCAAATTCTCATACACTTTTCCTCCGCCGTCAACTCCGAGTTTAATCTCCAGCCCTCCGCCATCCACCGCCGCCGCCTCCTCCTCTCTCAAGAACCCCATCATTTTCTCTCTCCTCGTCACGAACAGCCTGTTCAGATTTCTCTTCACATCGGAATCCTCCAGCTTCTTTCGATACAAGAAAACAGGCCTACTTCCATTACGCGACTGTATGGCTTGAAACAACACTTCAATTTCCTCTATAGGAATTAATGGGCGCTGATCTCCATCATCTTCGTTCTTGCTCCACTTTGATCTTCTCTTCTTTTCACGATCTTCGACGACGTCGTCGTCGTCGGCCTTTCTTTTGCCCTTCGCCTGCTTTCTTGATTTGCTGGGATTACTACTGCCGGGAGGCCTCAAACTCAACGTTGTATCCACTTCATCATCTTCAATGCCGTCGAAGAAATCGGCGTGAAACCATCGGAGAGACGTTGGATTGTTTGTGCATTTCTTCACCGGTGGAATTTCAGAGTTTCTTGAAAAATAATTAGACAACCTTAACGTGTTGTCCACTTCACCAAAACGACAACCATCAAGATTTGAGGGCGTTTCTACAAGATCTTCACTAGGGTTTCTTGAAACATCATCAACTTTATCCCGACCATCACCGTTGAAATCTGCTTCTGATGGCCGATACCATCGGAGAGGTGTCGGATTGTACACGAGATCATCAAGAATAGTTCCAGTTGACAAGGTTTGGCGGCCATGATCGTAATTACTTTCTTGATTTGAAGGAAGCGTGATTCTTCTTCTGCCACATGAAACTACCTGCAAATCGTTAGGAGGCGGCTGATGATCGGCAAGAAAAATGTCTTCTTCATCGAAAAACCGAAATGGAGCAATCTTCTTCATGATCAGTTTGCCAAGAAATGAATATGTAATCGAAGGGTGTTTGCGTATGATCGAGAAGAAGAAATAAATAGTAATGATTTTTGATGAGATGAAATAATGTTCAAGAATATGGTATGTGTGTGGGAGTTTGTATATAGAGACTTAGGAACTCATGTTTATATAAGGAAAAAGAAAATTGGCATTCCTTGCGGGAGATGGATTCCCAACGGTAATCTTGAAATCCAACTGTTATTTTATCTTATTTTATTTAGTGAAAATCCAACTGTGATTAATTTAGTGAAAATCCAACTGTGATGAAATATCACAAATATACGCATTAATTTGGTTTCACTCTATGACGGAACTTTCATCTCATATCCTATTAAATATCACAAATATGCGCATTAATAAGTCTACGGCTTCTATTAATTATAATTAATGTTAAACTGATTTTTTAATTATATTTACTATAGGAATACTAAAGTGTAAACGTGTATATATCTGCCTTAATTAATTCATTGGGATCGGATTTGGAAGTTTCGATATAGTGGTTGTAAAATTAAGAAATTAAAATGATATTGGAGATTCTTTAAAGCAAATTTTAGGGTCTTTTGGTTGCCAAGAAAGTAAATTTTTTTGAGAATATGATTTCTGGGAATGCGGATTTGAGGAAAATGATTACCAATAGAATTTTTATTTTGTGTTTGGAACATAATAAGGAAATTGTCAGGATTTTCATTTTATTATTAGATTAAATGTAAACAAGTGTAGAGAATTAAATATCTAATATATATATATATATATATATATAGATGTGATCATGTGAGAACCACACTCTCATGTGAGAACTGAGAACCAATCTAATCCACACATCTATTCAATTTGGACGGCTGCAGATTAGACTTTTAAGCGGTGGTAAAATTGTGATTTTTACAAGTTTTAATTATGTGGGGGTATTTTGATAAATATAGATCTTGCATACAGATCTGAAGATGTGGTCGCGAAATACAGCATTCGAATGTCTTCATCTTCGTCTTCAGATGGATGGGGACGAAGACTACTCCATCGATTTTCTGGTGTTCGACACAGTTCCTCGCTCTACCAACTAAGCTCTGAGATGTTGCTTATTAAATCGGAGCTTGCAAGAATCACCGATGCCATGGAAGGCTCTGTGTTTGGTGATATTTATATAACTCATTCATTAATTAATGAGGAGATTAAAATTTGGTGCTCCATCTTGGTGGTAGTAAATACGGCCGAATAGCTTTGTTACCAGAGAGATGCAGAAGAGATCGTAGGCGTCGGTGAAGAATCCCATTCCGGCAATAACGATTGCTGTGAAATGATACCATTGCATTTTGGCAACATCTAATGCGTTTAGCACTTGCAATTCCTTAACCATATTCACACCTTCAAAATAAGAAATAATTATTCCATTAAAATTTGAAGTTTATTTATGATTGTATTGTTGTGAATTGAAAAAATGAAAAATCTCGAGAAGAAGACAAGAGTCAAACTCATGTGAATTATTTTAGCACTGCCATGTACTTTAGCATTACCGTGATCTTTTTTAGCACTGTTGTAACCTATTTTAGCACTACTGCCATGCTAAACAATGGTCATGTTAGTGCTAAAATAAGTCATGACAGTGCTAAAATCCTAAAATAGTCATGCTAAAATAAATTATGACAATGCTAAAATAGAAAATGACAATACTAGTGCTAAAAATGGAATGTCATAGCTGATATTTCATTTTTTGCATTGCTAATAAGAGTTTTAATATTTCTAGCATATGTCTAACAATAGTGCTAAACAAGGAAACATACGTGCTAAAGTAGAAACTGCAAGTGCTAAAATACTTTATAAAAGTGCTAAAATGTCAGAATTTAAATACCAGTGCTAAAAAAGGAATGGCAAGTGCTAAAACCTCAATTACCAGTGCTAAATGTCACATAAAATTGCTCGAAGCTCAGAATTGTGAATCTAAATATTAACTAGACAAATCTAGTAGTCTTATATGATAGTAGCGGTGCTAAAAAGGGATTTGTAAGGGCTAAAAGTTAAAATGCCAGTGTAAAACTTCAGAATTCAAATACTAGTGCTAAAAAAAAGGAATGACATAGCTGATATTTCATTTTTTGCATTACTAATAAGGGTTCTATTATTTCTAGCAGGTGTGTAACAACAGTGCTAAACAAGAAAATGTAATTGCTAAAGTAGAAACTACAAGTGCTAAAATACTTTATAAAAGTGCTCAAACTTTAGAATTCAAATACCAGTGCTAAAAAAGGAATGACAAGTGCTAAAACCTCAATTACCAGTGCTAATACCAAAAAATTCACAAGAATAAGAAATTTTATCAGTTACTATAAAATATTCATCTACTAATACTATATACCATTAAAGACAAATAGAGAGGGTGCTCTAATTACTCAGTGAAAGATGTGGTTAATGAGCAAGGAATTGGACTGTAGACTAGTTTAGATGAAGGGTGCAAGAACTAAATTGAGTGCAACTCTTGTTTAGGGAGGTGAGAGGAGGTAGGTAGATCAGCTAAAGAAGAAGAAGTCGATGTCTGTAGGTTTTCGTTGCTTGTTGCAGTCACAAGCAGAAGAATCAGTGACATGGGATGGATAGATTCAATCTATAGCTGTCTTGGAAATGAAATTCCACTAGGTAATTGCTATTTTTATTCAAGAATATTATGTGAAATCTTGTTTTATTAGTTTTATATATGCATGATCGATCGATCTTCTGCAGGTGATAAGGCAAAAGAAGGAAAAAAAGATTAGATTAAGTAGAGGTAGTCATGCTAAACAAGGGTCATGCTGGTGCTAAAATAAGTCATGACAGTGCTAAAATAGGAAATGACAATGCTAAAATCCTAAATTGAAAAATACACGCGTGAATCACATATACATTGAAATTTCCGATTTTACCCTTACTAAGATTCAGGGGCAGCGAAGTTGGACGTTAATACAATTATGCCACCGCATTTGTTTTTAATTTTGGAACAGATCTTGATCGTCCAAATAGACGAAATCTGTGGCTGAGATTGGTTCTCGGTTCTCACATGGGGTATGATTCCTTCTGGAACCCAACCCTATACATATATATATATATATATGTATATATATATATATATATCTTATTGCATATTACCAATAGTTTATAATTTTACATTTCGAACAATATAATGTATAATTCTTCAATTTGTAACAGTACTACGTATATTATTTCAATTTAAATAAAATGATATGACTAAAAAATAATCATTTAAGACAAATATTATATTGTTGATCCAAATATTTTTTTATTGAATTGGAAATCAAAATTATCTATATAAATATTTTTTTATTGAATATGAAGTAAAAATTATCTACATTGACAATGGCATGGTCGTCGTTTAATCCGCAGCGTTGCCTTAAAAATAATAATATTGAAATTTTGATAGAAATGACAAAAAATGATTGCTAGAATATATAGTCGAATTTTGGTCGGAATTTCGTCAATAAAAAGTATCGCAGTTTTTTAATTTCTTTTTTCATTTATAATATTTTATATTTTTCTATTTTATTTACTTTATTTATTTTTTTATTGAAATGTTTTAATTCAAACTTAGTATTAATAAAAAAGATAATAATAAATCTTATTTTAAATCTTATTCATAATTTTATTTTTATTTTTCGAGCATTTGGCCTTTCTGCATCTGTGGGACCATCATTTGTATTATTCCACAACTCACCTATATTGACTCACTCAGTAATCTTCTCTTTCTACTCTCCTTTGTGTTATTTTTTCAATTATATGATTTTCACTTCTTAGTACTATCACACTATTTTAGGTAGAATTTTTATGTATTGTAAATCTCTTATTTATTTCTATTTTAAATAGATTGATGACTTTGATGGATAAAGTGTAGATGCCCAAGAATAGATTTCCAAAGGGCTATGAGGATGGTATAATCAAGATTCATATCACTTATAACTTTGTAGTTGCTAAATATTAATTAATTGATCTTTGTAGTCCTATTATCTGTGTGCAAAGCTATTAAATCTTTCAATATGACTAATGGAAAAGGCGGGAGAAAAAATGCATTATTGGAAGTGATCAATGTATGGAATTCTTTTCTACAAATTAAGTAAACCTTACATTAAAATGTCTTGGCTTGTTTCTGATGAACACATTTTGCTACTTAGTGGCCTGAAGCTGTAGCATTTTTGTCGAAGTTTTTATGCAATTGGGTGGTTGATTCACTAGAATGACGATGAAGCACAACTGAATCTTGGAAGAAATATATGCATTTTGTAGTTTTTAAACTTCATATTTGTTACTTGGACAAGGTATTTTGATAGAACATTTAATTATTATTGTTATTTGGATAATATGGTTTATGTAAACAATGAATTATAATATTTTATTAGAGATTTTGAGTTTTATATTTAATTGGTATTTGAAATTTAAGCAGGTGTTTGTATATAATATAATAAATAAAAATAAATTTGTTAAAAAAATTCAAAATCTCTATAAAAAAGACAACATGTATTGTACGTTGTTTATAACATAATAGATAACACGTATTACATGTTGTCAGTAACAAAATACTCGTTGTCTTTAGTCGAGCAAGCGTTGTCTATAACTAAATAGACAACATGCTTTACACGTTGTTTTTAGCCGAGCAAGCATTGTGTATTACACGATAGACGATGTATTGTACGTGTTGTCTTTAGACATTCGAGTGTTGTCTATTTTAAGATAGACGACGCGTTTTATGTATTGTCTTTAGCCATTCGAGCGTTATCTATTCCTAGATAGACAACACGTTTTACGCGTCGTCTTTAACCGTCGCCAAATAGACTATACTACTGTAGACAATGCTCGATTTTGTGATAAATGACGCGGAATGCGCGTCGTCTATAGCCATTTTTCTTGTAGTGTCTTTTTTCCTTTTACTAAGTGTTTTTTAAAGAAATTTTCTTAGTTAATGTTTTCAACGAGGCAACTAGTGCAACAAATGAATATATAATTGTTTATGTACTCTTTTTCTCGATTAGTTTTTTTACATAGAATTAATCACAATTCCATTTGTTTTGGTGTATTAAAATATATGTATTAATAATATATAGTTTGCTTAGATGTATTATATTATATATAAAATTTCAATTCCTAAAATATCCTTTAATTAGTTACCATACATTGTGTAAATATTCTATAATATAAATTTTAATTAATATCTGCAAGGTTATTTTAGTCTGTAATTTTTAATAATTATGTATGGTATTATATATCCCATCTGTAGGGTATGATATGTTATACCATATGCACAGACGGAACTAAGGAGGGTTGTAGCCCCCCCCCCCACCATTTTTTTTCTACATGTTTTTTATTTTCTAGCCACAGCCCCCGTACCAGTCGCCGGAGAAGAAGAAGAAGAAGAAGAAGAAGAAGAAGAAGAAGAAGAAGAAGAAGAAGAAGAAGAAGAGGGGGCTGACTTAGTATGTAGACTTAGTGAGGAAGAAAGGAGATAGCTATAGGCATATAGGGATTAGGGTCTAGATGTCTAGTCTAGTTATGAATAATTTGTATTATTAAATTATAACATAACTAAATTTAAAAAGTGTTGTTTTAAAACACACTTTTACTAACTTATCAAGCAGTTCAATTCATTGCAATTCAATTTAGTAAAAAAAAAAGCAGCAGTAGGCGGCTCCAATTGAAGACCCAAGTTAGAAACATTTTTCATTCACATTACTCATCTATAGGCTGCGACGCTGCATATAATATCAAACAAAATTGAGGTAATTTTTTTTTCAAATTTTTTGTATAAAATTATTAAGTCTGATGTTCATATAATTATATTTGTAGATTATGAAATCAATTGTCACTGTTGTAGAGGTCAAAAACTTCTACAATTGATCATTCGTTCTTTGAGTTTAGGCTCCGGTGATCTACAAGACAAAAACACATATGAAGCCGAAGGACTGTGGGGGGGTTGACGATCGAACGGACTCCGATGCTCAAGTCAGAATCGAATCTAGTAAAATTAATAACATAAAATCAAATGAAAGCGATAACTAGAGATTGAGAATCTAGATTTAGTAGTTATCCAATATTATAAACTAGCCGAGTGCCGGATTGTATGAACAAAGGGCTTTGATCATGTAGAGGTATTATGTGAATATCAGTGTTGCACGGGTGATGGTGTATCATTGATCATCCCTCTTGTTGTGGAATGTATGTATATATATATAAGCGAGAGTTTAACCAATCTCTAATTTTTGGGGGATCCCCTCTTTCCTTTTTAAGGTTTTGATGGGGTCTCCCTTATCTTCAATGGATATGTTGACTCGGTCTCTTTCAGGAGTTTTATCGATCTTGGCCTCTTCTTTTAGATCTCTGAACCTTGGTTACTGGGGCGTCGACCTCGAGGTGTCTACCTCGAAGTGTTGACTTCTTCGGTCCTTTAGACCTTCAAATGGTTGTGGGCCTAGTCTTTGGACCTATATAGAAATAGGGCCTCTATAGTTAGCTCCTCATTACTTGATTCTTGTATTTCAAGGATCGAGTAATGAATATCGGCGTTCTATTGGCGATCATACCGATTCAGCTCTACGTTGAAATGCTAAATTTTTATTTAGCTTTGGGGTGCTGTTTAGAGACGAACCCCTAGAAGGATCTAAGATCGTGTAATTCAATCTCATGAGCTCCGGACCTGAAGAAAGGTCCTGGGGGAGCTTATGAGGTCGTGAGAACAGACCTCGTAGAGCTCCAGACCTGAAGACAGGTCCTAAGGGAGCTTATGAGGTCGTGAGAACAGACCTCGTGGAGCTCCAGACCTGAAGACAGGTCCTGGGGGAGCTTATGAGGTCGTGAGAGCAGACCTCGTGGAGCTCCAGACCTGAAGTATGAATCTTACTTTCTCCGTTTCCTAGGCTAATGTTCACCGTTAGATCAAGACACGTGTGCTTCGATCGTGCTATCTCTCCTCCCCATATTTCAAATATCGAGATGAACAGTTCCCTCCCCTTCCCTTTTTCAGAATCTCTAAAGTTTTTTTTTCAATTTTAAACAAACTCCTTTCGATAAACTTTATTCGTCTCACGAATCTTCAGAAGAATCTCATCCTGTATTTTCCGTTAACCGCCTCCGCTTTTCTCACACTCGGAACTGCTCGTGGACTCTGCTACGGATTTTGTCGGCTTCTTAATTCACAATTCTCAGGTTACCTTCTCGTCTCCCTCTATTTAATATTTGCACCGTAAATATACTGTTTTGAGATTTTTTGTATAATTTTCTGGAATGCTTGAGATGTTTCATGGGTAATTTGTTAGAACCACAACGGATTTTTTGAGTTTCTGGATTTATTTGATTTCTGGGCTGTGCTTGGAGGGTTTTGCGATTATTTAGGTTTGTTAAATTTTTCGGGTTATGGTGTTGATTTTCCAGCAGGTTTTTCGGTGGATTTAGGGGATTCAGGAGAGAGATGGTTAGGATTCCGATAGTATTCTTGATTTTAGGCTAGTTTAGGGTTTGGACTGCTTATCATATTTCTGGGTATTCGATTAGAATGAGTGCGAGTGGGGATTCTAATGTCGAGAAAATGAGAAGCTATGACGGCGAAGAGGTAGAACAACGCTCTGGGTCGGAATAGTCGGGGAGTTCCGACTCTTCCGTAATCGTTAAGGTCATGGGAAAATCGAGGAGAAGGAGACCGTTGGCTATCATTTCTCGTTCAATTTTTCATGTGCTGATTAGCAAACGTGAAGCCACGGTGGTGAGGGGAAAGTTACCGACAGGCCGGAAGGTGCAAATTTGGGAAGTAAAGGCTGTGGGTGAGAGGTTTAAAGCCTCTGAGATTGCCCCGAAAGTGAGTGACGAACTCATGAAAAGGCTCACCTCACCACCGATATCAGATGCTAGGGTCGAGGTTCAAACTCCTGGTCATGCCAATCGAGCTCATCGACCTCCACCAGGCTTCACAACTTTCTACACTCTGGTGATGGAGAAGGGGGTCGGACTCCCCATTTATCCCTTCTTTGCAAAGATCGCTCATTTCCATGGCATAGCTCATTCACAAATCACCCCGATTAGGTGGTTTCACATGTTGGAAATGTACTATCTGTGGAGAAAGCTAGGCTTTCTTGAACCCAGTATCGGGGAATGGCATGTGGCTTACCGTCTGGTGGCCAATGCTGCGCAACCTATTTTTATTATTTTACAAAATGGGTAGGGAATCGATCCCCTTTGATAACGAAACTGCCTTCTTCTTCTGGGGATTGGAAGCCGAAGTTCATTTATGTACCTGTCCGGACCTCAACTGATGTGATTGCCCCTGCTGAGTTTTGTGACTCCCATAGGTTTTCAAGCCGAACTTTTATGCTTTTATTCTTATTTGAGACTTATGAATTTTCTTATCTTGTGCAGGTTTTCCTCTGCGCCGTGATCCTATTGGTGTTGAAGTTGCTTGTATTAAGGAAACCTTTATCCTCCCAGATGAACTTCGCGAGTTCGAAAGGGTTCGTAGTGGTCGATTTTTGTTTGACGAGATGGCGAAATTGAAGATCAAGCCCTCAGATGCTAAGGTCAAGGCCTTGGCTGCTGCCAAGAGAGAGGAGTCTTCACTCTCATGTGTCAAGAGGCCTCTGGAGGAGAAGCTCCCAACTCCGCCCCCTCCAAGAAGTCAAAAAGTAACGCTTCTGCTCTGACGGTTGTGCCGCAATCCTCCGCTCCTTGCGACATTGTTGACGTGGAGACCATCCGTATCTCTCGTAAGGCCCCTGCCGGTTCGAGCTCTACAGGGGTCTCTCTTTAGCCCTTCATAATGGATGTTCAGAAGTTCATTGCTGGTGAAAATACGCCTGAGGACTACGAAAAGGAAAGTCTTGAGCAGCATACTTACTTGTCCTTTGACCAGATATCGTGGGTAGCTTCGTCGAGCTTGAAAAGAAGGACACGGCACGAACGATAGTGACGGGGGCCC
Source organism: Perilla frutescens (assembly GCA_026008535.1). Taxonomy (NCBI): domain Eukaryota; kingdom Viridiplantae; phylum Streptophyta; class Magnoliopsida; order Lamiales; family Lamiaceae; genus Perilla; species Perilla frutescens. The sequence continues at coordinate 42,914,909 of BRKX01000012.1, forward strand.
AAGTGCAGCTTGAGAAGAGCCTTGAGCTTTAAGCGAGGACCGAGCAGGAGCTTCTAGTGAAGCTGACGGTCTCTGAGGTAAAGGTGAAGGAGCTTGAGGCGTCGCTCAAGGCTGAGGTAGTGACTGATGAAGACCCTGATTTTGATAGATAGGTCGACTCTGTAGAGTTCGGACCTTATAAGGAGGCCTTCTACCAAGATGGTGAAGCCATGGTGGTCAAGGCCATTAAAGCAAAAATGCCAGACCTTGACTTATCCTTCCTTAAAGCAGAGGAGGAGATCGAGGCTAAAGAGGAGGGCCGCGCTGGTGAGGCCACTGTCGAAGTTGAAAAGGAGGCTGAAGTCCGAGGGGAGGAAGGTGTGTCTGCTGAGGGTGCTGCTAAGGTCAGGGACAAGGCCTTGACTTAATCTTCTTGTGAATGAACGCTTTATGTTCTCTATCAAACAATCTTATGCTTTGTCTATAAATATTTTATATTTCTTTTTTACTCGCCTTTTGTTAAGGCGGATTAGGATGGACAAGATGGCTTTTTGCCAATTCTAAGCTTGATGCTTGATCTTCTCATTTTGCACGTGCCCATGTTATTTGTCTTGCTTTAATTTGATGTCTTTGAAATGATGTGAACTGCAAGGGTTGACACATATATGTTGAATAGGAGTTAGATAAAATGAATAGCGATAGTCTTGAGAGTACCTTTTGAGGTCATATCAGGGATTGGAGAATCGTTCTTATATTCTGAGTTCATGGACTTTGAGTGTCGGGGTCCTTTCGATTTGACTTTGGAAGTCGGATTTATCCTCAATGTCGAGTTCAAGGTTTTCGCGGTTAGGGCCCTGCTGAACCTAAGGGGACTGGGACCCCTGTGCTTGGGGTTCTGTTAGTTACTTCGATGCTCAAGTCAGTAAACAAAACTTTAAAAAGCAAAAATTTAGAAATTAAAGGAGTGGATACGTTACTTGTTTGGTCGAGAAGATGATCTTAAGGTCGAAATTCCATTGTTTTCTTGAGAGTCGGGACCCCTGTGCTTGGGGTTCTGTTAGTTACTCCGACGCTCAAGTAAGTAAACAAATGGAAAAAATGAGTTCGAGAGTTCTAGAAATGATACTATTTTAAGTGTAGGGCATTCCAGCTGTTAGCTATGGACCGACCTTCTTCAGTTCGGAGTTTATAAGCTCCATTTCTGATGACCTTCTCGATCTGGTAGGGGGCCTTTCCAATTTGGTGCTAATTTTCCGGCTCCACTTTCCTACGTATTTTGGAATACTTTTCTAAGTACCTAGTCCTAGACTTGGAATGTTCGAAGCCTTGTATTTTTGTCGAAGTGTCGGCTTATTATCTGTTGGTATGCTGCTATCTTCATTGCCACCCGATCTCGAAGCTCATCGATCAAGTCGAGATTAGCTTCGAGGTCCTTGTCGTTCGATTAACTGGACCATTCTGTTCAGGCTGTACCGATCTCTGCTTCTCCAGACAACACAGCTTCCAACCCATATGTTAGGGCAAACGGGATTTCTCCCATGCTTGTTCTTGAGGTCGTTCTGTAAGACCATAGAACTCCTGGGAGTTGCTGGACCCATTAATTTTTGTGTTCGGATAGCCTTTTCTTTAGGGTGTTTAGGATTGTCTTGTTTGTGGCCTCTGCTTGACCGTTTGCTGCGGGGTCCCTCAGGGTGGAGAACAAGAGCTTGATGTTCGATTCTTTGCAGAAGTCTTAAAATCTCGTACTGATAAACCCTTATTTTTCAATGGTTTTCATGCATTTTGAAGTATAGTTGGATGGTAGTTGATGAGCATTGCATGTATGAATTGACAAGTTTCGCATAGTTTTTCACTTTTTGTGCAGTGTCACGTGTTTGCTCATTTAGAAGGGATTTGATGCCATTTATTTTATGAAACTCAATTGAGCTTGAAAACTACCTAAGAAGATAGAGGATTGAGTGAGGAGCGCTGCAACTTGAATCGGGTCAATCGGATGAGAAACGAGTGAGAACGGAGCAAAACGGTGAAGAGTGTCGGGCGGCGAAGATGGCGCACGGTCCGTACGCCAAGAATCCTTAGCGCACGGACCGTGCGGATCCTTAAGAAACTAATCCAGCAAGTTATGCGCGGCCCGTGCACGAGAGAATCCTTGGTGCACGGATCGTGCACTGTGAGGCGGTTTGTGGCGGATTTTCCTCTCTTTCCTTGTACGACTCCAACACCCATCCAAACTCGGCCCAACTATTTAAGGATTCTTTGAGCATGAAAATTAATAAGTTTTCACCCTATAGAGATAGTAGAGACATCCCGGAGAAGCCAGAGAAGAGACCATCGAGAGATTGAAGAAGCACATCATAAGACTAAGTTTTATTATATGCTTTATTCATTCCGGATTATCATGACAGTTATTTATTTGTATTTAGTTTCTTTGGATTTTGAATACAATATGAGTAGCTAAATTATTAATGATCCTAGGGTTGTGGATGTTATATGGATTTACTGATTTAAACTAGTTTATTGTTCCTTTCTATGTCTTGTTTATGCATCATGGTTTTCTGTTGTCTTTTGTGAATGAATTGATCAGCATTTACAATTGTGTAGTTAATTTATTATTCACTCGAGAGAGGTTAATAGATTAACGGATTATGATTGCATAACACGAGTCTGCTAGATCGAGAGATTGGTAGGTATCGTGAGAACAATAAATCTGAGGTGCTAATTGGAGTTAGACAATAATTTGAGATCGAAAGATAAGAATTAGAGTCTAATCTACTTTCATAACTTACTCGAGAGAGAGGCTGTGATTAAATTAGTGATTCTCCTACAAGATTTAGAATTAAACTGGTTTAATAAATTATCTGAAAATCGAGGAATCCATTTAGCATCAACACCCTAGGATCCATCTTTTTATCTGTTTATCCAGTTATCTCTATTTGCTTTATTTGTTTTATTTTCAGCATTTTAGTTAATTAAAATCAAACTTTTAATTTGATTCTCTAGATAAAGTGAAACAATAGAATTGGGTAATTAGCTGCTTTGCATTGCCAGTCTCTATGGATACGACCTTGCTCACCTTATTTTGCTATAAATTACCTCGTACACTTGCGAGTAGTATTTTAGGTGAAATAAAATACCGATCACGTACTTATGAATTGGGATCCGTTATCTATTACGATCTTCCTGGGAACTCCGAACCTGCATAAAATATGTTTCCATAAAAAAATTTGTACCTCTGTGTCTCTGACTCGTGCAAAGGCTTCGGCCTCGACCCACTTGGTGAAGTAGTCCGTTAGCACCAGAATGTAGCACTTCTGATTTTTGCCTTTTGGTAGTGGCCCTACAATGTCCATCCCCCATTTCACGAATGGCCACATGATGGCTGCTGTGTATAGGGGTTCTGGGGGCATGTGGTTTTTTTGTGCAAACCTTTGACATCAATCACATACTTTGGCGTAGCTCCTTGCATCTGTTTTCATGGTCGGCCAGTAGAACCCGGACGTTAGAGCTCGGTTGGCCAAGCTTCTGTATCTTGAGTGGTTTCCGCATTCGCCTTCGTGGAGCTCACTTAGGATGTATTTAGCTTGTATGGGGCTTACACATTTCAAGTAAGGCCCTAAGAAAGATCTTCTGTACAGGAATTCGGAGATCATGGTGAATTTTGGTGCCTTAGCCTTGATCCGTCTTGCCTCGGTGGGGTCTTCTGGGAGCTCATTTTCTGCTATATATCTGATGAGTGGGGTCATCCAGTTTGTACTATTCTTGATGGGTAGGATTTCTGAACCTTTTTCTTTCCATACAACTGGCTATTTTGCATATAACACTGGAATGTTTTTTGCTTCGATAATTTTGATCGCTAACCCTAAATTAGCCAAGGCGTTGGCATGTCTGTTGTCCTCTCTTGTGATGTGTTGGGCTTCGATCTTTTCAAACTTGGAACCTGTTTCTTTTGCTACGGTGAGGTAAACGATCATTCTTGAATCTTATACCTGGAATTCTCCATCGAATTGATTTATTATTAACAGAGAGTCACTTTGGATTCAGATCTTTCGGGCTCCGAGGTTGCTAGCTAAGTTTAACCATGCGATAAGGGCTTCATACTCGGCTTTGTTGTTGGTTGCTTTGAATCCGCACCGTATTGAGCGCTCGGTAGCTTCACCTTTTGGGCTTGTTAGAACCATGCCCAGACCACTCCCCTTCGAAGTACTGGAGCCATCGATTTGAAGGGTCCAAAACTTTGAATTTTCTTTTTCTTCGGTGTTCATTGATTCACCTTCTATTCCGGTCTGGACCTCGTAGGAAAAATCAACGATGACGTCCGAAAGTACTTGTGATTTTATCGAGGTGCGGGGTACATAATGAATATTGTACTCCCCTAGCTCGACGACCCACTTAGAGAGCCTTCCTGCGAGGTTTGGTTTTTTCAATATTGTTCTGAGCGGGAATTCCGTGACTACTTTGATCGAATGGCTTTGGAAATAGGGCTTCATTTTTCTTGATGCCATGATGAGGGCTAGTGCTAATTTTTCCAGTCATGGGTATCTGGTCTCGGCATCCAGTAGTGATCAATTGGCATAGTAGACCGGGTGTTGTCTTCCTTTATCCTCTCTGACTAAAACTGCGCTAACAGAGTTAGTGAAAACAGATAAATATATTAAAAGTACATCTCCATCATGGGGTTTCAATAGTAAATGGGGGCTCGCCAGGTATTCTTTTAATTCTTTTAAGGCCTTCGAGCATTCGGCAGTCCATTCGAAGCTTTTGTTCTTACATAGTGTTTTGAAAAAGAGGTGGCTTTTTTCCGAGTATTTTGATATGAAACGGCTAGGGCTACGAGTCGTCCAGTGAGCTTTTGCACCTTCTTGATATTCTGAGGTTGTTGTATGTTTCTGACAGCTCTGAGTCAACTTCGATACCTCTCTTTGTGACGAGGTATCCAAGGAATTTCCCCAAGGTCACCCCAAATGCACATTTTGCGGGGTCAACTTCATATTGTAGCGGTGAAGGACCTCAAAATTTCTGCGGAGATGATCCACGTGATCTCAAGCTCTGGGAGATTTTACGAGCATGTCGTAGATGTACACCTCCATGGTGTCTCTAATCAGTTCTTTGAACATTCGGTTTACCAGCCTTTGGTAGGTTGCACCTGCACTTTTTAGTCCAAAGGGAATTACTTTATAGCAAAACATACCTCGGTGGGTGATGAACACGGTCTTCTCTTGGTCTTCTGGATACATAAGGATCTGGTTGTATCCAGAGAAAGCATCCATGAAGCTCATTAGTTTGTGTCCGGCCGTTGCGTCTACTAGCCCGTCGATATGGGACAAAGGAAGCGAATCTTTAGGGCAGGCTTGGTTGAGGTCAGTAAAGTTTATGCAGAGCCTGTTTTTACCATTCTTATTCTTTACTACCACGACATTGGCTAGCCATTCGGGGTACTGAAATTCTCTTATGTGTCCATGCTTGAGTAGCTTATTGACCTCTTCATTCACGATCTTGTTTCGTTCAGAGGTAAATTTTCATCTTTTTTGCTTCACCGAGGTTTTGTCTGGATCGACCTGCAATTTATGTGTTATAACTAAAGGGTCGATACCTGTCATGTCTTCAAATGACCATGTGAAGCAATCGTGGTGCTCAATGAGGAATCTTATCAATTGCTCTTGTATTTCTGTGGTTAACCTGGACCGGATCGGCACCTTTTGGTCAGGGAAGTCGGGGTGTATTTGCACTTCATCGAGGTCTTCCACTTCGGGTTCTTCGTAGCTGCATTTTTCGGTGCCAGTTAAAGATGATCCGACCTCAATTTGGTTAATTTCTATAGCTCATTTATGTTTGAAGGTAGAGACGTAACATTCTCGTGCTGTGATTTGCTTGTCTCGAACCTCGTGAACTCCGCAGGAGTAGGAAACTTCAGGAGTTGGTGATAGATTGATGGTACCAATTGGAGTTGGTGATAAATTGATGTTCCCATTATGACATTATATGCTGAGGGGGCATCAATTATTTGGAATTTGGTGAGGATATTCATCCCCTCGATATAGGTAGGAAGTGTGATTTCACCCATCATGGCTTTGTGTTCTCCGCTAAAACCGATTAAAGCGGTTGACCTCTTGACGATTTTGGTTTCTTTTACATGTATTTCTTTCAAAGTACTCAGAAAGATCACGTAAGAGGAACTCCCATTGTCGATGAGAACACGTTTAATCAGTCAATTTGAAATTAATAAGGAAATAACAAGTGCATCATGGTGAGGGTATGAGAGTTCAGATGCTTATCTGTTGGTAAAGTTAAGGATGATGAGGTCATCCTATTTGATTTCTTTGGGGATGCTTCCGCTGTATTTTATCGAACGGCAGTGCCTCTTTGCCGAGGACTGTGAGATCCCGCTCACTTTTGAACCTCCCGTTATACAGTTCAAGGTGCGATTGATCCTCGGGGGTTCAGGTGGTGAGCCTCTTTTTGATTTTCTCTTCACGACCAGGTCTCTTTTCCTTTGGGGATCAAAAGGTCGTTGAGGTATCCTCGCTTTAAAAACTCCGTGACTTCAAGCCTCAGGGCAATGCATTCATCCATTTTGTAACCATGGTCATTATGGAAATCGTAATATTTTCTCCTGTCACGTTTATTGTCTGGGGCTTTCATTTTTGCGGGCCATTTCATGTTCTGTCCGAGTCCTTTGAGGGCTAGAACTGCTTTTGATGGTGATAAGCACAGGCTATACTCTGGAAGTCTTTTATCGACCTGGGGTTCTTGAGCTTGTCTATTTCGCAAGTTGAATCGAGGGTTCCACGGTTAGGGATCCATTCTGAATCTTTCCGTCCTGTTATCCCTTTGTTATTTCCTTGGATGTTCATTCCTGGTATGAGATCTAGATGAATTTACTTCGTCTTCCTCCCATTTAATTTGGGCCCAGGCTTTGGCAAGCACGTCTTACATTGTCTTGTAAGGATATTTAGTCAATTCCTTGTAGAGGTCGGAGTCTCTTTTAAGGCCTTTCCTAAAGGCCGAGATTGCGGTATCGACGTTGTAGTTGGAGATCGATACTTTTTCTTTTTTGAATCTTTCCACAAAGCTTCATAGGAGTTTTTCTGACCTCTGTGTGACTGTGTAGAGCTCGTCTGCATGTTTTTCAATCTTGCAGCTGCTGGCGAACTGCAAGATGAAGAGATCGTTAAGCTGGGTGAATAACAAGATCATTGAATTGGGAAGATTGATGAACCATTAGAGTGCTGGGCCAACGAGGCTGGATCCGAAGTGTTGGTCCCGGGCGAGTCGATATCAGTTTAGAGGGGGGGGTGAATAAACTGATTAAAACTTTTACTTCAATTGTGGAATAATAAGGGCCCTTGACTCACTTAGAAACTTATCTATGCACAGTTAAAGTAAGTACTTTGGACAGCTTAAGTGCAGATTGTGTGAGCTTGTGTGCAGTTCAAAGATATGCAAGTAATCAAAATAGTACAGCACACAAATGATTTATAGAGGTTCGAAGTCTCAAACTCCTACGTCCTCTCTTCCTTCCGCAGAAGGGCAACTTCACTATATAACTTGAGTTTCTTTACAAATTACACAATGAAGGACAGTTGGCTGAACCTGGTAATTGCTCGCTACCTCAGCGGGTCGACGGCTCACACTTGAAGTTCCTAACTGCTCGCTAGGAAGGTAGGTGCTATTGACGTCTTTACAAGGTTTTAGATCTCTTTCAATCTTTAAGAGGTTAGTCTTGAACAGGGGGTATCAACTGATGTGCTCCTTCAATTGAGCTGAATAGTTGATCGTTGTATTGCTGAAACTGAGAAGACTGCCCTGGTTGATTTATCAACAGCTGGCTGAATGTTTTGACTCTTTGAATTCTTCTTCTCAGTTGGACTCTCGCAGTTTTTAGCAAATGCTGAACTTGAGCTAGGAGGTAGAAAGAAAGCTCTGCTTGAATGAAGGCTTCAAGAATAAGTATTGCGAAAAGTCTGGGAGGCGAGAGTTATTTAAAACTTTGTTTCACTCGTCTTTTATAGAGGAGTGATTTTATGACCGTTGAGTTCCATTGATCGATGGCTCTGTTGGTTTATCAATGGCAGATGGTCTTTATTGTTCGCTGGAGCTTTTGAAGTAGCCGTTGCTTTGCCAATCGATCTTCATTGGATATTTAATTCCAGAATCTCCGTTGAAGCATTTATTCCAAGATTCGCCGGTTGAGCAATAACTTCCAGGGTTCTCTGGCTGGCAGTTCTGAGCTTCGGTTTTAGCAATTTTGAGTTCCAGTTGGCAGTTCTGAACTTGTTTGTTCAGTTCGGCTATGACTCCAGCTGGCAGTTCTGAGCTTGTAAGCTCAGTTTAGCCATTGCTCCAGTTTGCAGTTCTGAGCTTCTTCATCCAGTTCGGTTATTGCTCCAGTTAACAGTTCTGAGCTTGTAAGCTCAGTTTAGCTATTGCTCCAGTTTGCAGTTCTGAGCTTCTTCCTCTAGTTCAATTATTGCTCCAGTTGGCAGTTCTGAGCTTGTAAGCTCAGTTTGGCTATTGCTCTAGTTTGCAGTTCTGAGCTTGTCAGCTTAGTTCGACTGATCATTCTCAAGCTCTCTTGTCAGCCTGACTGATCATAGGCTGGCTGACTTCAGTTCTGGCCTTTAGCTGATTTGTCTATTTTCTTTAGTTTGGCCATCAGTTGGATAATTCCAGTCTTTCAGTTTAAACTGATCTCGTATCAGTTCCTTTAGTCTAGTCAGTTCTTTTCTCCCTCAACTCAGCTGACTTAGCTGTCAGTTTGTTTCAACTGATTCGACTCTTCAAATCCACAACTGAATTGAGTTCTGACTGGTTGGCGTATCATCACAGCTGGTAGACCATACTTCCAGTTTTGTTGACTTCAGCTTCAATTGAGTTCCTCTTTGATGCTCTGGATTGGTCAGCTCAGATCTACAGCTTGAATTTTAGTTAGTTTTTCATAACTAGTTTTGACATCTCATCAAAACCTTTTCTAGAGGTTCCTTGATAGTTTTTCCTAACAATTTCCCCCTTTTTGATGATGTCAAAACCTTGTCAATGATGATGGAAAAACTGCAAATGTTCGTTTGATAGACATGCTGTAGTTTGCTTAGGCAAGTTCTTGAACTAGCACATTTAGAGCATCAAATTCAAGTATTAGAGCATTCAAAATTCATGTATCAGAGCATTCAAGGCATACTTACTTTTTAGTCATGCTTTCATTTTGAGTAATTAGTGCATGATTGTCTGAGTATCAGAGCAGTGCACAATGCTTGATATTAAAGCAAGTTGAAGCATAAATTCAAGTATTAGAGTATGCATGTATATGCCAGGGCAAGCATAAAGTATGGATTAAAATCATATCAAATGATCTCTTGAAAGCAAGTTAGAACTACTTCTCTTCTTTGATTGCTTCATTTCTTCCTACTTGATTCTCCTCTTTCTTGAGCTCCAGATTTTCTCCAAGCTTCCCCCTGAAGCTGAGCTTCCCCCTCATGATGTATTTCTCTTTGGATCTGATCCCAAAGAGTTAAGTTTTCATCATCATAATTTCCATCTTCCCCCTTTTTGGCATCATCCAAAAGCTGGGGTGGATCGCACGATGGTATTGCTAGATTTGGCAAGAATGTGAAGGTAGTTGCCAAATTGTCATCATGGAGTGAGGGAACTGAAGGAATGGGCATGGGCGTGGAAAACCATGCATAGGCTTCTTCAGTTGTCATAAACTGACCACGATCAGTGTGTTGAGAGAGTTCTTGCTCTCTGAAGTCCATGGAAGCCAAGCTGGTGAAGATCTCATTGGTTGTGGTGATTGGTAGATCTTCGAGGAATGGAGTGCATGAGGAGTTGGCTGGTTCATTGTCAGGAAGAGGAGCGTCAGCTGGTACACTAAGCTGGATTCTTTTGATCATCGAATCCATTATCTCCGAGAGCATTGGCGGTGAGCAGAGTGGATGGTTCATCCAATGTCTACTCCATTCTCCTTCGTTGATCCAGAAGAGGGATTGATGAAGACTCAAATTCGTGCTTTTTCCTTTATCTTTTTACACTCTTTTTAAGTGTTTTAGTATAGAGTCTAGTCTAGTTTTGGGGGTAAAGCTGATTGCAGGAGGCTGAGGGCACAGAACCACCACAATAGGCACAGACAGGTGCTATTTATGCTGAGGGCACAAAGGACTGATTTGCCTGCCGAGGACCCAGTCAAAGTTGTTGCGAGAATTGCGCAACAGAATTGCGGGACAGTTCCTATATGCACGTGGAGGTGATGTGGCGGTCAGTTCCGAGTCTTGGAGAGGTCTAAACACGTTGGGAAGGAAGTGGGGACATCAGAAAGCTGTTGGAGATGCTAGGGTTTGTTGCTATCCCTCCTAATTTCAAGGAAGAACGTTGAGCATGAAATGAGGAAGTGGAGGAGTGCAAGAACCCCTGCGTGGGTGAGATATGGGCTGCGTGAAGCCTTAATTCAGTTGCTATAAATACTTTTATCTGCTTTCATATCAGCACGCGTACACACACTCGATTTTTACAATTCCAAGATACAATTTACCGTTTTCAAACTTAGTTTGTTTTGTTGGATATTCTGTCTGCCTAAAGCTGGCGGTTTGCCCGCATAAAGGTAGTTCAGTTGTTTTGTTGGCAAAACTGGGGTTGGGCCCAGAAGTTAATCTACGTATTTCTTTTCCAAGTAAGATGTCTTTTATTATTTCTTTTACTTTCGTTCCTATGTTTAGTGGCTAAGTATCCACTGTTCAAGTCAAAGTAATGGTCTAAGGGTAGAATATGTGCATGAGGTAATCGGACTTTAAAGCCTTAAGGGTTCACAATCTTAACTTGTTTTTCACTTAGACATAGGTAAAGAGTGGTTGGAGATTAAAGCGCGCATTTCTGATTAACTGGTACTAGTGTAAGTTACGTGGGAGTGTATAGGTGACCCATGCCTCGATACCCGCATAGTAACAAGTCCGGGGGTGACAGCCTTGGTAGTTGAGATTGAGTAGTATATGCAGGCACAAGACCGTGTCAAACCTACTAGAATCGGGTCACTTTTGCCCTCAAAGCTGCTATGCTTGCAAAACCTTTGTGTGATTCTCTCCTTAGGTTCCTGTATAGTTAGGTCCCTAGGTGCCGATCGTATCATCTAGACGATATAATGTAAGAAGTGATTGGGGAGTGGCCGATCTTATCCATTTCCTATAACCGGTTAACCCTCAAAGTGACAATTACCCATATTTGGCCATAGGGATTTGGTTTTTAACCTTTCTGCTAGTGTGGGCACAACGGGTAGTAGTGGTAATTACATATGTTTTGCCCGGGATTGCGCATACCTACCAATTGACTTGATGCTTTGACTTGAGCACTTTTATTACTGATATTTTCTTTTGTGATTTCCTTTTCAGCATTTAGTTAGTTTAAGTTTATTAGCAAGGTTTTTAGAGTGACACTGAAGACCCAAACTGAAACTAAGAAAAGACAGAAGGTTAAAACACTCCTCGTGGGATCGACATCCGTCTTCACTAGCTATACTAGCCGTTGAGGGTAGATTAAGCATTTGTGGACTATTTGCCCGCAAGTGTATTTTGCACACCTAAACGACGGGTGTACCAAAATTGGCGCCGTTGCCGGGGAGTGTAAGCGCACTTTTTTGTCTATTTACTATTTTATCTTAGTAAATGCTTCGTTCTAACCGCGCAGGAGATTTACTCTACGATCTGGAGATAGAGAGGTCAGCGAGGGCAAGAAGGGCACAAGCTAAGGCATTTTTGAAAAGGCTGCAGGAGGATAATCAAACTGAAGGATCCAGTGACGATTTGACCTCAGGAGGAGAAAGTCAGGCAAGCAACGAACAAGCTGAGACAAGCAACGTTAATCCACTCTATTCCGAAGAAGAGATGGAGGACGATTAGATATCAAACCATGAAGAAGAAGAACAACAAAGACCACCACCGCACACCCTTACTTTGAGGCAGCTGAGTTTCCCTCAAACCATGAACATGCGTCCCACGGGCATCGTTTTGCCCACAACTACTGGTAACTGGGAGCTGAGGGCAAATTTCATCTCGATTTTGCCCAAATTCCATGACCATCCAGGGGAGGATCCACAACGACATCTACAAGATTTTGAGATGGCATGTGAGACGCAACGCACACGAGCTAATGGGACAGGCGAATACATTCGCCTGGTTTCTTTTTCTTTCACCTTGCAGGACGGAGCTCGAGAATGGTTATACACTATTCCTGCCAGGAGTGTAACCAACTGGAGTCAACTCCAGCAAAAGTTTCTGGAGAAGTACTTCCCCATATCAAGAGTGCAGAGCATGAGGAAGAAGATCTCAACCGCAAAGGCTGGCCCCCACGAGAGCTTTTACGACTACTGGGAGCGTTTCAAGCAATTGCTCTCGAAATGCCCACATCACCAGATTCCAGATCATGACTTGGTGAACTACTTTGTCTCGGGCTTGAGAAGTGAGGACCGAGCCCTACTGAATGCAGCATGTAGAGGATCTATCCTGAACAAGAGGGCAGCTGAGGCTCTAATACTTATTGGAGAAATGGCTGAAGAAAACAGAGACGATTCATATGAAAGAACAAGTGTTGCCGCTGCGGGCAAAACTATCTCTGTGCCTGAAACTGACGACCGAATCGAACAACTCTGCAACAAGATGGAGAAGATGATCACCATGTTTTCCGCCAATACCTTGCGAATTTGTGGGGTATGTGAATTGATGGGGCACCACTCTGACCAGTGTCCACAATTGAAGGAGAAGGAAGAAACGGTCAACGCTATGGATGAAGGGCACAGAAGGAGGCACAATCATTTTGCCCCCAACTACAGTCAAAGGCAAACTGCACCATACTATCCTACGCCCGCAGCAGGACCGACTTTATCAGACATGGTTCACAAGATTGTGAATGAGACGGTGGAGGTACAAAAGAAAACAGAGGCCTTCGAGCAGGAGACAAGGAATGGATTGAACTATTTGGGAGGACAAATATCCCAAATTAGTGATGCAATCGCAAGGATGGAGAAAGCTAAAGGAATTCTGCCCTCACAGACAGAACCACCAAAAAAGGCTGGGGTAAATGCAATAACATTGAAGAGTGGAAGGCAACTGCCTGCACCATATCCAGAGACTGCAAAGGATGATGCCCACAGTGATGATGAACCCACAAAGGAGGAAGCAGAGTTGAGGGCAAATGACGAACCAAAAGCAGTTGTGCCCAAACCCATCCTGAAGAGTAATATTCCAAAAGAGATCGAGGTGCCTTTACCATTTCCAGGAAGGATGAAGCGAAACAAAAAAGAAGCAGAGGATAGGGATCTAATGCACATCTTCAAGAAAGTGGAAATCAATGTTCCCCTACTAGACGCAATCAGGCAGGTGCCCCGATATGCCCGTTTCCTGAAGGACTTATGTACAAAGAAAGTGAGATTCACAGAGGAGGCACAAGTGGTTGTGAATGAAAATGTGTTAGCATTATTGCAGAAGAAGCTGCCTGAAAAGTGTGGAGACCCAGGGATGTTCTTTATTCCCTGTGAAATTGGAGGACTTCGAGTTGAGAGAGCTATGCTGGACTTAGGGGCATCGATCAATGTTATGCCCTTAAGCATTTTTGAAGAGCTGACCTTAGGACCGCTCAAGGATACAAGGACCATTATTCAATTGGCTGACCGTTCCAATGTTTACCCCGAGGGAGTGCTTGAAGATGTCCTAATCAAAGTGGAGAGTCTGATTTTCCCAGCAGACTTCTATGTGCTGGATATGGGCAAAACCAATCCAAAGGCTGCCTGCATACTTTTGGGCAGACCATTCATGAAGACGGCGCATACGAAGATTGATGTCGATAAGGGCACATTGACGTGCGAGTTCGATGGAGACAGAGTTACCTTCAACATCATGGAAGCAATGAAGTACCCCAATGATACTGAGGGTGTACATGTGATCGACGTTTTTGAGCCTATGATCCAAGAAGAAATGCCAAGGCTGCTGGCAAAGGATCCACTTGAGTGGGTACTTCAGAACAGTAAGATCGATTGGGATGCTGAAGAGGAACGAGATAAGCAAATCAAAGAGGCAATTCTGCAATTGTATCGCATCGAAGCTGGTTTTTCAAGAGATAAACGTCTGCCTTTGCCCACAACAAGGCAGGATGATAAATTGGTGCGGTCTATCATCAAGCCACCCAAGTTGGAGTTGAAGGAGTTGCCCGATCATCTCAAATATGCCTATTTGGGTGAAGAAGAGAATTTGCCAGTTATAATCAGTTCATCATTGACCATGAAGCAGGAAGTCAAGTTGATAGCAATGTTGAAGATGCACAAGAAAGCAATTGGATGGACTTTGGCCGACATCAAGGGCATAAGTTCCACCATTTGCATGCATCGGATCCAGTTAGAAGAAGGGGCAAAATCAGTGCAAGATCCTCAAAGGAAGTTGAATCCCTTGATGAAGGAAGCTGTGTTAAAAGAGATTCTAAACCTGCTCGATATGGGCATTATCTTCCCTGTGCCCGACAGTGAGTGGGTGAGTCCTATTCACGTTGTGCCCAAAAAGTCTGGAATCCAGGTTATAGAGAATGAAAATAAGAAACTTATTCAGATGAGATTGCAGACCGGATGGAGAGTTTGCATTGACTACCGCAAGTTGAATGCAGTCACAAAGAAGGATCATTTTCCTTTGCCTTTCATAGATCAAATGTTGGAGAGGCTTGTGGGAAAATCGTACTTCTGTTTTCTGGATGGGTATTCTGGGTATATGCAAATCGTGGTGGCCCAAGATGATCAAGGCAAAACGACATTCACCTGCCCCTTTGGCACATTTGCCTACAGAAGGATGCCATTTGGCCTTTGCAACGCTCCAGGCACATTTCAACGGTGCATGATGAGTATATTCTCTGATATGCTTGAGACTTGTATTGAGATCTTTATGGATGATTTCACGGTTTATGGAGATAGCTTTGATCAATGTCTTGATCATTTGAGCAAGGTACTTAGCCGTTGTGTGGAAAAAGACTTGGTGTTGAATTATGAGAAGTGTCACTTCATGGTGAGAGAAGGGATCGTGCTGGGACATGTAGTATCCGAGCGAGGAATTGAAGTGGACAGGGCAAAAGTAGAGGTCATTGCCAAATTGCCCTATCCCATCAATGTCAAGCAGATTCGGGCATTTCTAGGCCATGCGGGTTTCTATCGTCGATTCATTAAGGACTTCGCAAAGAGTGCTCAACCACTCACAAATCTACTACAATTGGAGGTAAAATTTGACTTTGATGATGACTGCAAGAAAGCTTTTCATACATTGCAGAATATGCTAGTGTCTTCCCCCATTATCCAACCTCCGGATTGGGGAATACCATTTGAGTTGATGTGTGATGCCAGTGGATTTGTCGTGGGAGCAGTCTTGGGCCAGAAAAGAGGCAAAGAGAGCTATGTTATCTATTATGCCTCCAAGACATTAAATGACGCGCAACGCAACTATACCACCATGGAGAAGGAGCTGTTAGCAGTAGTGTTCGCCTTTGAGAAGTTTCGTTCCTACCTGCTGAGGGCACAAGTGATTGTTTATACGGATCACACAGCTCTGAAGTACTTACTGTCTAAGAAGGAGTCAAAGCCAAGACTCATAAGGTGGATATTGCTCTTGCAAGAGTTCGATGTGCAGATCAAAGACAAAACTGGGGCAGAAAATCTGGTTGCAGACCATCTCAACCGCCTGATGGTTGAAGGCAAAGAGGAAATCACTGAGAATTTTCCAGATGAGCATTTGTATGAGGTTGAGGGCAAAACAGCAAAGGAGCCATGGTTTACCGACATAGTGAACTATCTGGTTGCAAGGCAGTTTCCAGTTGGTTTGAATGATTACCAAAGGAATAAGATGAAGCGTGAGTGCAGGTTCTATCTCTGGGAAACACCAACTCTTTGGAAAATTGGAGCTGATCAAGTCATAAGAAGATGCGTCAGTGATGATGAGGTCCTAGACATCTTGAAGTTCTGCCATAACAATGCATGTGGAGGACATTTTGGCCCACGAAGAACAGCAAGGAAGGTATTAGATGGAGGATTTTACTGGCCTACATTATTTAGGGATGCTTATATATTTGTGAAGAAGTGCAAGAATTGCCAAATGACTGGGAATATTTCTATTCGGGAGGCCATGCCACAAACACCTATCATGCCCGTGGAAGTCTTCGACATATGGGGCATAGATTTTATGGGACCATTTCCCAAGTCAGGTAATAATCTCTACATTATCCTGGCTGTAGATTATGTGTCCAAGTGGGTGGAGGCAAAAGCCACTCCAACGAACGATGCAAATACAGTGGTGAAGTTTCTGAGGGCAAATGTGTTCTGCCGCTTCGGAATGCCCAAAGTCCTGATCAGTGATCAAGGGACTCATTTCTGCAACTTAGTCATAAAGAAGATGATGGCAAAGTATGGGGTCACACACAGGGTTACCACTGCATATCACCCCCAGGCAAATGGACAAGCAGAAGTCTCAAACAGGGAAATCAAAAATATTCTGGAGAAAGTTGTTGGACCAAGGCGCAAAGACTGGAGCAATCACTTGGAAGATGCTCTGTGGGCATATCGCACAGCCTACAAGACACCTATTGGGATGTCTCCTTATAGGCTGGTTTTTGGAAAGTATTGCAATTTGCCCGTGGGAATGGAGCATAAAGCATTTTGGGCAATCAAGAAGTTGAATTTCAATAATGAATGCGCTGGAATTGAGAAGAAGCTGCAAATCCAAGAATTGGAAGAATTGAGGTCCGAGGCCTATGATAATGCTGTGATGTATAAGGAAAGGACCAAGAGATACCACGATGCACTCGCAAGGGGCAAACAGTTGCTCTGTGGGCAAAAGGTGCTCGTGTTTAACTCAAAACTCAAACTGCATGCGGGCAAATTAAAGTCAAAATGGATGGGTCCCTATCTGGTGCAACATCAACACCCAAGTGGAGCAATTGATCTGGTGAACCCAAAAGATGGGTGCGAATTTCGAGTCAATGGCCAGAGGGTGAAACCATATTTCGAGCAAGAGAAGGAAACTTGGGCAGAAACCCAAGTGTTAAGCACCCCTGAGTACTACTGAAGGCACAACATGGTCGAGCCAAAGACTTTAAACAAAGGCGCTGGACGGGAGGCAACCCGGTTTGTTTACTTGCTTTAATTTCAATTATGTTTGTTATTTGTATTTTGTTTGTGAGTTAACGCTGCAGGAAGGTAAAGACTGGAAACATATCACTGTGGGCAAAGTAACATGCAGGGCACAGCAAGGTTTAAGTGTGTGGGTGGGTACTGTAGCTGATTTGACTGATTGGACATGGCCAGGAATTGCAGAGACGGTTGGTTTCCCCATGCAGTTTCGATTATGGTTGAAAAATGAAGCTGAAAAAAGGGGAGTGAGGGAGAGAAGATATATCCACATCATTATTTCAAATTCTAAACATATCTTCTTCCCCAAATTCAAATTTCCCCAAATCTCTCAAAATTAGGCACAACCGACTCCTAATTTCTCGGCCACGATCTCTCTGCACAAATCCACTACCCTCACAACACCCACGTCCACAGAAGCATTCAAATACCAACCCCTTCCACCCTCGATTTTTCACAACTTAAGCAAGGCAAACCCTACTCTCCAATTTCCTCAAAGAAAAAAATGGTGAAGGCAAAGAAAACTGGAGAAACTGCCAAGCGAGGCACACACCGCAGTGCCCGCAACGCCGGTGACTCGTCGCAAGAAACAACGCAGACCACCCAGTCAACCCAGCCCGAGGAGCCGAAACAAGGCTCTGAACCAGTTCTAAACCCCTCACCGATCCAGACCATTCTACCACAACACCCACCGCTCCCGCCGCCGCAAACAGAGAAAAAGAAACGAGCACCGCCGAAGGCTAAGGGCGGTGCGTCAAAAAAGAAGAAGGTTGAGGCTGACAAGGGCAAACCCCAGAGCCCACCACAAGCTGGGCAAAGCCCTGACCCAACACCAACACCTGAAAGACCACCAACTCCAGAGAAGCCGCCGACACCCCAACCCAGTGAAGAATTAAACGAGTCTGAGCCTGAGAAAGAGCCAGAGAAGGACGGAGAAGGCGATGGTAGACCAGAGAAAGAAGAAGAGGTGGAGGAAGAAAAGCAAATGGGTAGCGGTGACGAAGAAGAAAGCGTTGATGAATCTGAAGGTGAGAGCTTGGAAGAAGAAGACAAGGAGGAGGAGAAATTAGAGCAAGATCAGCAAGAGGAGAAGGAGAAAGAACCAGAACAGGAAAAAGAAAAGGAGGAATCGATGGAGGACGACAAGGTTGCCTCAGAGGGATCTACCTCTGAAAATGCCCACAGCCAGTCTGAGCAACTGAAATAGGCACAACCAGATCCACACGCAGAGAAGAAAAAGTCGAAGAAGGCAAAACCACAAGAGGTCCTGAAGGAGGCACAGAGGGAACCAAGTCAAAGCAAGGGTTCCGATGTGCCCGAAAAGTCTAAGAGCAAGCCGAAGGGAACCAAGTCAACTAGAAAGGAGTCAAAGAAGCCAGTCAGCAAGGAGTCGAAGAAACAAGAGAAACCCCCCACCAAGAGAAAGCTAGATGTGGAGCAGTTCTACGAGGAAGAGGAGGAGAAGTCGGTGCACAGTGAGGAAGTGGAACCGGAAATTCAAATCATCCCAGCTCCAGTTCAATCCTATGTGCCCGCAAAGGTGAAAAAGGGCACAAAAGGCAGAGTGCCAATCAAGACCCTCCCCCGCCGCTCGGCGAAGGAGGAGAAGGAGGATCCAAGCAGCTCAAGACAAGGAATTGTCGAGAGATTGAACAAGAAGAAGCATCTACCCCTGTATGTTCTTCATGACAGCACGCTGAATACACTTGGAGTCATGGACCAAGTGTATGAATACTTTGCCAACATCGGTTGGGAGCAAGTACTCGGCTGGAGAAACACGGTACGCCCCTCTTTAACCATCGAATTTCTTTCCTCATATGAGTTTAAACCAGTGCAGGGCTTTGGTCTGGAGACACCCGGAGTTGTGAACTTCTATATAGCCGGAGAGAGCTATAGCATGTCAATCTCAGGATTGAATCTGCTGTTGGATTTCATCCACCCAAAAGATGTTCATTCGAAGTGGTACAAGGAAGCAGCAACCAGCGTTGGCGACGACTGGAGTCGAAACATTCAGCAAAGGTGGGAGGAAATTGGAGGAAAAGGCTTCTATCTCTCGGGCTCAAGAAAGGACAAGCACATCTCTGACCACGCCCTCCAGATTTGCCATAGATGGATGGCATTCAACCTTTATGGGCGCAAGGATGGCACAGGCCAAGTCACGCAGCAGGAGGTGTTCCTCTTATGGAACATGGTGCACAAGCGGAAGGTCAACCTCGGCTACATTCTGGTGATCCAATTGCAGGCGCAGACCAGCAACACCAGAGCAACTGTTGTAGCGTTGGGCATGTTCGTGGCGAGAGTGTTTGAAGGCTTGAAAGGTGGCGACCTCGACGATGTCTTTGAAGGGTACCCAGAGCTTGATGAAGGGACAGAGTATCTCGATGCCCAGAGGCTGGAGCGGATGCAGCTAGTTGGGTTCACTGAAGAGAACACCCCATACTTCCTTTCTTTTGAAGAACCAACGTACTTTGACAAGAGAAAGGCCCCCAAGGCACAAGAAGGATCACCCAGGGCACAAGAAGGACCGAGCAGGGCACAGAGCAGTGCAGATTCAAAGAAGCTTGAAAGAGTTGAGAAAGCCCTGCAGAGCATTTGTGTTCACCTCGGGTTAGACTACCCCTCCTCTCCTTAAATCATGTTTTATCCCCAGTAGTTTAGGATTTGTTTTTATTTTTATTTGTGTGTTTAGTGTCTATTTTTGTTTTTATATTTGCGTCTGTATATATAGAGTCTGTTTTGGGCATATCTAACCCACTTTACTGCTTGTGCCCGCAAGGGTACTTTGCACAGCAAGTGTGTGGGAGAGATATGCCTAGGTCGTTGTGTTTATTTGTTTTTATTTTGCGTGTGCATGTTGAGTCTACAGCATATGAGTCATGGATTGACATTGGGCATATATGAACATAAATTTATTGTTAGGCAGATGGAATTAATCAATCGCATGTGAAAATAATATATAACTACTACCCAGTGAGCTTTGAGCCCAAATTAACATTTGCGACTTCTTTCTGTGTGTTTAAATTCCACCACCTCATTTGATGCTTACTTGCTTATGCCCTGTCAAACTTGATTTCATGCATGCTTAGATGATTAAGGCATTTTCTTTCGTCGTTATTTGGCCATATTACTCACTGATAAATGCTTCCCATTGCTGCCATTATTTGAGTCTGCTTATTTGTTCATGACCTGCATTCTGAAAATCTCTCTCTAAAGAGTATCTTATGACTGGGAATGAAACCTTTATTCTCGTATTGGTAGCATGTTTAAGCCAAATAATGACAGGATGCCAGAAATGGGCACAAAGAAAGAAAATAAAGAAAGAAAATAAACAAAAAAAGAGAGAGAGAAAAGAGAGAGAGAAAAGAGAGAAAATGAAAAATAAGTGTATGAATAAAAATGGTTTCCCAGGTTGTTATGTGGGCACAAAGCTGCCAGTGCTGATTTTGCCCGAATACTATTGAAAGCAGCCAGTTCCTAAATATTTCCAACCTTGATCCGCATGCCCCATTACAACCCTCACAAGACCTTTTGATATGCATGCATGTGAATAACGTAAATTGTTTATACAGGGTGTTTGCAAGTTTGTTGATGATGATTTGGTGGAATTGTTGAGAGTAAACACTTAACCTGAACACTCGAGAAAAAGGCGAGGTGAGTGTACACTACAATAGTAGCCTGAGTTTGATTGATTCGATTTGCCTGCATCATTATGTTCAACTGTTATGCCCTTTATCAACTTATGATTAATATGATGTATTGTCTTGTTTTGAGTCATTTGAGTCTTCTGTTTTTTTTTTTTTTGAGTTAAAATTGCATTCATACTTGAGGACAAGTATAGTCCAAGTGTGTGGGTGTGATGAAGACTCAAATTCGTGCTTTTTCCTTTATCTTTTTACACCCTTTTTAAGTGTTTAGTATAGAGTCTAGTCTAGTTTTGGGGGTAAAGCTGATTGCAGGAGACTGAGGGCACAGAACCACCACAATAGGCACAGACAGGTGCTATTTATGCTGAGGGCACAAAGGACTGATTTGCCTGCCGAGGACCCAGTCAAAGTTGTTGCGAGAATTGCACAACAGAATCGCGGGACAGTTCCTATATGCACGTGGAGGTGATGTGGCGGTCAGTTCCGAGTCTTGGGGAGGTCTAAACACGTTGGGAAGGAAGTGGGGACATCAGAAAGCTGTTGGAGATGCTAGGGTTTGTTGCTATCCCTCCTAATTTCAAGGAAGAACGTTGAGCATGAAATAAGGAAGTGGAGGAGTGCAAGAACCCCTACGTGGGTGAGATATGGGCTGCGTGAAGCCTTAATTCAGTTGCTATAAATACTTTTATCTGCTTTCATATCAGCACGCGTACACACACTCGATTTTTACAATTCCAAGATACAATTTACCGTTTTCATACTTAGTTTATTTTGTTGGATATTCTGTCTGCCTGAAGCTGGCGGTTTACCCGCATATAGGTAGTTCAGTTGTTTTGTTGGCAAAACTGGGGTTGGGCCCAGAGGTTAATCTACGTATTTCTTTTCCAAGTAAGATGTCTTTTATTATTTCTTTTACTTTCGTTCCTATGTTTAGTGGCTAAGTATCCGCTGTTCAAGTCAAAGTAATGGTCTAAGGGTAGAATATGTGCATGAGCTAATCGGACTTTAAAGTCTTAAGGGTTCACAATCTTAACTTGTTTTTCACTTAGACATAGGTAAAGAGTGGTTGGAGATGAAAGCGCGCATTTCTGATTAACTGGTACTAGTGTAAGTTACGTGGGAGTGTATAGGTGACCCATGCCTCGATACCCGCATAGTAACAAGTCCGGGGGTGACAGCCTTGGTAGTTGAGATTGAGTAGTATATGCAGGCACAAGACCGTGTCAAACCTACTAGAATCGGGTCGCTTTTGCCCTCAAAGCTGCTATGCTTGCAAAACCTTTGTGTGATTCTCTCCTTAGGTTCCTGTATAGTTAGGTCCCTAGGTGCCGATCGTATCATCTAGACGATATAATGTAAGAAGTGATTGGGGAGTGGCCGATCGTATCCATTTCCTATAACCGGTTAACCCTCAAAGTGACAATTACCCATATTTGGCCATAGGGATTTGGTTTTTGACCTTTCTGCTAGTGTGGGCACAACGGGTAGTAGTGGTAATTACATATGTTTTGCCCGGGATTGCGCATACCTACCAATTGACTTGATGCTTTGACTTGAGCACTTTTATTACTGATATTTTCTTTTGTGATTTCCTTTTCAGCATTTAGTTAGTTTAAGTTTATTAGCAAGGTTTTTAGAGTGACACTGAAGACCCAAACTGAAACTAAGAAAAGACAGAAGGTTAAAACACTCCTCGTGGGATCGACATCCGTCTTCACTAGCTATACTAGCCGTTGAGGGCAGATTAAGCATTTGTGGACTATTTGCCCGCAACTGTATTTTGCACACCTAAACGACGGGTGTACCAGGGATCCACGAGTGCTGATGAGGTGGAACATTGTGGCCTCATCGAGTTGGAATCACCAGATGTGGTACTGGAGGTACCGTTTCAGTTGCTCGAATAAGGAGGGATCAGTGCTCTCAATGAGACCGAAGCAGCTTCTCAGCTGATGGTCTAAGACTGCCTCAAACTCAATCTTAATTGAGTCTCAATTGACTAAGGTTAGAGGCTGTGAGCTGGCTGGTATTGTAGACTGATCACTCAGTCTAGAGAGGGGCTCATTCTCAATCATCAGCTGCCTTTCTTCTGAGGAGCTGGCATGGGCGACCACCGGTTGCTTTCCACGACTTGAGTCGGGACTTCCTGGTTAGCAGGATCTCTTCGAGATTGGATGGCAGTAGATGGTAGGGAGCATGTCCCTTTGTTTGATCGGTTCACCAGTTGGAATGATCTCATCGAACTGGCTTAGAATGATGTGGCTTATGCGACTCATAAACCCAACTTTTTCTCAGAACGAGCTAGTTGATGGATCATATTCTGCTCGCTCGACATTTGCTCATAGTTGAGCAAGAATAGAGGAGGCCCAATCGGCTTTACACCTGAAGTAGAGAGTGGCCGTTAGATGGGCTTTGACGTCCGAGAATTGGACTGTCTCAAAGTTTCTATGCAGGATATGACCGGTGATATCTAGAAGTTGGATGATCTCATTGGGCAGGCTTTCATTTAGCCTGTATGAGCAGTTATGATGGTGAACGTGAGGATGTTTCCAAAGATCCCACAGTGCATATTTGCACGGCAGTTCCAGTTCTATCACGTCTGGGCCTTCACCGGGAAGGAGAAGTGTAGACATCATCATTTCTTTTGTCACTGTGATCTCTTTGTTCTGGACGGTGGAGATGATGTTGTTGCCGGAGATGGTTGCGTTGTAGTAGAACTCCGCGACATGGGAAGGTATATTCTTAACTGGCACGATTGTCAAGAATGACATCAGTCCAGTTGCCTCCAATGGCCGATAAATTCTTCGAAAGTTGTAGTCCAACTGATTAGTTTGATGATTCAGCAGTTGGATGATCAGTTTCATGTTGTTGCCAGTCATCGCCGATGAGCTGACTGAAGCTCTAACTGATCTGAACTGATCAGTTCGTTTGGTCAGCTACTTGACTTGCTTGAGTCAGTTTCCTCTTTTTGAAAGACCGAGCTGGACTAGTTCCACTGCTTCCTTTGGAGCAGTTTGATCGCTTATATGTTGATACAGATCCAGTTCTGTTCTTTGGCAGTGCGGGCCATGCTGTCTTTCTGGCTTGGTAAAACTGCTGAATGGTAACTGATGAGTTTTTCATCCTTTGGTTGAGGGATTGTGAAGTTCCCTTTGATGACGATCTGAACGGATCATTCTTCATAATCAACTACACGCCTTTTGAGTTGGATGTGAGTAAGGGAGTAACATAGCTCTTGGATAGGAGACTTGGTGATGTGGTAGTATCCTCATCATCACTGTCGCTCTCATCATGCCTTGGATTTCTCTGAGGAGCCACGTCATCAGTATTTGATAGATGTGGTTCTATCCTTGCTGTGGCAGTTGGAGTTCGTCGTGATGGCTCAGCTGGCTGACTTGATAAATTATCAAAGTTCAGTTTACGGCAAAGCGAGCTAGTTGGGCAGTTGACTGATTGATTTGCAACCACAGCTCCTTGAGGCATGATGCTGGTTTTGAATACAGCTAACAGGGTAGTTGTTGGAATTTTGTTGACAAACCGGTGATTCATGATGTGCTGGACTTGCACAATGGTTGGAGGGGATGGATTTGACGATCCTATCCATTTAATGCTCCAAGTTTCTTCACGTTGCCAGTAGCTCATGCCATGAAAGACAGTTAGAAAGAAATGAGACTGGATGGACATGGAATGTCTCTAGTTGTACCAATAGAAATACCGGTGGAGTTGTTTGAACAACTCTTGGTCACGTTGTACAATGAAAGCAAAATGAGTGAGAAGGAGATTGGTCACTTCCTTTTGTGCACCTTTGACTGCATATTCACCATTATAGAAAATGCGAATATTTTCTTCAGTCAGCTAGAGAGGAGGGCATGTGCTTCTGAAATAGTCTGCTCCATAGTTTGGATGGGGGATTCCAATGAATGGAATAAGCTCATCTGGATCAGAGCAAACCTGGAAATCAACTGGTGATCCGTTCTTTGATCTTGGAGAATGAACGGCATTGGCAATTGAGTTGCTTGAGGTGTTGTTGCTCGTCCTGGCCTTTGTTCTTCGTTTCTTTCTTAGTGACTGAAGATGAGCAGTTCCCTTTTTGGAAATCCAGTCAGAGATAAGGACTGGTAGTGATTCATCATTTGGAAGCTTCAGCAGGTCTTCAAGCATTTTGCTCATTCTTAGAACAAGTCCTACCTTGGACTCAAATTTACCAGAGTTCTTTGAGTCAGAGGCCTTGATGACTTGATGCTTGAATTGTTGGAAGATGAATTCTGCCTAGTTTGTTTGTTGCCCTTCAGCAAGGTGAATCATAACCTTGTATCTCTCTTGGGTGAGTTGACTCAGGCTTCCAATAGCTCCGAACATCATCTTGTTCGTTATATCAAGTAGAACGCCATACTCGGGTTTCAGGTCAGTTTTAGCAGTTGTAAAACTGAATTGCTTGTTGCAGGTTGAAGCTTTCCATTCTCTCCAGTATGACTCTGTAGATTCCTTTAGTTCTTGAACTAATGAGCCTTCTTGTGGAAGCTCGAACACTTCTGCAATTGTTCTTTCAGTGATTTGAAGTAGCCGTCCTTGAGTCACTGATGATACTGTCTTTCCATCTGCAGAAAATTTTACGTGAAGCAAAAACTCACTCACCAAATTCTGTCTAAAGAACTTTGGTGGTGTTTCCAGGTAGTGAAGAATTCCTGTCTTGTGAAGATTTGACAGAAGGATTAGATTGTTTGATTCATTTAGAATCATTTGAAATTTCTTCCTATCAAGGAATTTGTCTCTCATAAGTTTCTCTTCGAAGGAGTTTAGAGATCTGGATAATTCGGCCATCTTTGGGATTGGCCGAGATTTTGAGGAATTTTAAGAGCTTTGAGAGAGAGAGAATTTTTGAGAGTGAAGGAGGAGTATTTCTAAGAGGCTTGAAAGAAAGGGCTTTTTATGAGTGTTTGGGCAGACTCATAGATCTAATGGTTAAAATGGTACTAGCCACTGGCCTCTTTTGGTCGTTGGCATTTAATAACTTTGAAACGTGTCATTGTTTTGCAACGGTCAAAATATTTAAATAAATGTGAAGTTCGACATTTATTTGAAAATAAAAAGATAATCTTTTTATATATCAAAATAAATAATGACAAACTGAATTACAAGAAGTAAACTAAGGGCCTTTCTAATCAGTTTGAACTTGATCAGCCACTAGTCCTTCTTGTGATCAGTTTTCCTGCTTTTAGCAAGCGGTTCTGTGACGTCATCCTCCGTATCCTCATCGCTGCTTGATGACTCAGTTTCAGCTGACTGGAGTCTTGGATGAGCTTGCAACTGCTGGATTTGCTCTGTGTGCAGTTTAACCTATTGCTGCAGGCTATGGATCAGTTCCACATAGTAAGCAGGGAGCTGAACTATAGAACTGCTTGGTTGAGCATGGAACTGAACTATTCTCGAGTCAACCTCTTCCCCAGCTTCAGTTCCGATTAGTTCCTCACATAGAATTGTGTGGGATTGCTTAGCCTTCTCCATGCTAATTGATTCATCATAGCTCGGCTCTTGGTAGGCAGGTTGATCATCCTTTTGAGCTGTTTGATCAGCTGACTCGTCAGACTTAGCTGGCTTTGCTACTGGAGTAGTGAGAGGAATAGTTGAGGGAGCTCCTTCATCAGCAGTTGGCTCTTGGGGAGGAGTGATTTGGTGTTCAGTGGAATCCTCGAACTTTTGAGCCTTCTCAGCTGACTCTTCTGACTCTTCAGGAATGAGATTCATCTCTACTTCAGCTAAGTAAGGAGATCTCTCAGTGTGGAGTTCTCTTGCTACTTCATCAATGAGATTATCTACTGGGATGGATACTTGATTTTCTTTTGTAGGTGATTCGGATGGTTGTCCAGACTGATGGCTTTGAGATTTCTTTGTCAATTCATTGAATAGCCATTTGTGTTGAACATGAGAGTGCGTCCATCTCTCTCGTTCTCTTTCTGTGGTGATGGCTGGCGGTTTTAATCCTTGAAGCTTGCACAGCTTATCAAAAACATCTTTCATCGAGCCTTTTGAAGGATTTGAGCATTGTTTCCTCAACTATAACTGCCTCATAAGGTGTTTGCCCTGTGTGATTCCGGCATTCTCACTGTCCGTCCACCATAGACTCCATTCTTCTTCTCGCTTCCAGAAGCTCATTCCATGAAAAGCGAGTAATGAGAGGAAGGGCTCTGATGGATACACGTGTCTCCATAAAAACAAGTAGATATACCTGGTCAAAGTGTGGAAGTGTTCTTCATGACCAGTTAGTTCCCGCGCGTAATGTTGAGCCATATGTTTCTGTGTGGTCTCATCTGCCCATTTCTTCACAGATTCTCCTTTCGAGTATGCTCTTATGTTCCCTTCAACTTGAGCCATTGGGGGGGCATGTTAATTGAAAGTAATCTGCCCCAGCTCCATCGTGAGGGATCCCCCTTGCAGGGATGATGTCTTCTGGGTTTTCACAGGGGGCTATATCTTCCACGGTTAGATTTGACAGAACCGTTGGATCTTGAATGGGACTTGATGCCTTTCTCTTCTTGGATTGAGGGAGTGAGATTCTTCTCCTATTTGTTTGATCAGCTTGCTTCTTCTTAGGAGCTGATCTGGTAGCTACTTGTCTGGCTGATTGTCCAACAATATCAGCTCTTGTTGCAACTGAGCTTTGTTGCCTGGTGGACGATCTCAGTTGAGCTGATGTGCTGGTTCCAACTGCAATGGAGCTTGACTCAGTTTGCTGTTTTAGTGCCAAGAAACCGATTGGGGACTTATATCTCTGAGCCAGAGGAATGTCATCATCAGAGTCATCTTGAGATATGCTAGTAACTTGCTTCTTTCCCTTGCCTGCAGGCTTCTTCCTTTTTGGCTGGTCAGCTTGCTCAAGATCGATTTCCACAATTTTAAGCGGTTTTGAGATGAAATCATTGCTGACTATGCTTTTGAATTTTGTCTCTTCAGTTATCCAAAAGAACTGTTTTTCCAAAATTATGCTAACCCGACTGACGTACCCAATTCTTTGTGGGAATTTTTTATTGTCCCAGCTGCTTTCAATGATATCAACATATCTCTTCAATTTATCGAAAAAATATTGTGCCCAGTTGATCTCCATTCGGTTGTAGATGGCGGCGCAGATCTTGTATTTTGTTTTTGACATTTCAGATTGACTGCCGGTTGTCCCTACTATAATTTTCGAGGCGATGGCAGCGAGCACCTGATATTCATCTTGAAACTTTGAGATGAGATGATTGCTTTTATACGGTTGAGTTTCTCCTTCCTTTTTCCAGAAATCATAAGCTTCTTGGAAGTTGATTTGAACTTCTTCCAGCTTGAGTCCTTTGTTGGGTAGATCAAACATGTTGCTTAAAGATTCAGCTGTCACGATGATCTCATGTCCTCTTACTTCAGATTTGATCTCCTTGGGATTTGAGAAACCGTTTGAATTTAGGAAAAATTCAGCAACTGGTTCTGGATAAATGCGTTCTGGAAAATCTTCCATAAACGTCTTCAGCTTGGCTTGAGAGAGCTTTTCGATGATTATTCCACTTAGAGGGGAGGCATTGCAAGCTTGAATGAATCCGGCTGGATTGAAGAACTTATCTCTGTCGAGTTTTTCACAGAACACTGTGGAGTCTTCTCCAGATTGGCGAAAGTTGAATCTCTTGCGAATACGACTGGAGGAGTTTTTAGCCATGATAATTTGATGAAAGGTTTTTTGATAAAGAGATTGATCTGAAAAGTGAGAAATTGTTCTTCGAAGGTTGAAGAATTTTGCTTTCGATCAGAGAAGAGGGAGAGATAAGTCGGTGGTGAAATGTAAAGTTTATCTCGAATATTCAGCCGACTTAGTTATATAGAGAGATGACGCTCATCCAACGGTTGGGACGTTTCGAATGCTTGGAATTCAACGCTTAGATTGATTCAATCGACCCATCGATTGGCCTTTCAATTCTATCCGTTGGAGATAAATGTGGGGAGAGAGAGGGTTCAACGGTAATATTTGAGTGACACGTGTTTTTTTTTACTGTTTCCACTATTAAAAATTTGGAACTTATCTTTTCTCTCTAGCTGTTTCTTTTTGGCTTGAAACTGATTATGTCATCAGTTGGCTTCGACTGTAGCTGATGATCTCCATGTTGATCAGTTCCAACTGAGATATTTGTTCATCAGTTCCTCACTTCCTCAACTGCTTGAATTCTTAATTCAGTTGTTTCTTAGTTCAGCTGATCCTTCAGTTCTGCTGCTTTCCTTCAGCTAGTTCTTGAACTGATGTCTCCTTATTGAGTTCAAGCTAGTTCCTTTCATTTCTCCATCAGTTTGATGATTTTGCAGCTGGTATGCTTTGCTTAACTGACTGGATCATCAGTTGAGACCATTTGACTAACTCTGCCTTGCTCTTTGCCTCAGTTTGAGTAAATGAACTAATGATTCAGTTGAGCTGATGAGTTATGCTGATCAGCTTCTGTTTACTTTCTTTGCACAGCTTCTTGCTTCATTTCAAACTGATAGCTTATGTGTCCAACTGATCAGTTTAATGATTTTTCAGTTATGAATTACTCATTCGGATGAGTTGAAGCCTTTCAGTTCAGTTCCTCTGTTCAGCTGGAACGGTTTCTTGGCGTTTTTCTTCCAGTTGATCGTCTTCATCCTTTGATGCTAGCTCAAGTAGCCCTAGTTGTATGCATAGCTCCATAAACCTTGCCTCGGGCAAAGGTTTGGTGAAGATGTCAGCTATCTGCTTCTCCGTGTTGACATATTTGATGCATATGTCCTTCTTGTCGATGTGATCTCTGATGAAGTGATGTCTTATGTCAATGTGCTTAGTTCTTAAATGTAGAACTCACTACTACAAAATACATTAATAGACAACGGGTATTCACCGTTGTGAATCAATTTTTAAAACAGTTGTGTATAGTGGTGTTGTCTTTTGTCAAGTCAATTTACAACAGTTTGAAAACCGTTGTAAACTCACGTCAGACAACGGTTTTGCACCGTTGTGAAATAATTTTTTCCGTTGTTGTTTTCGGTAAAATGACATCATTATATTTATAAACTGTTGTAGTTCAATGTCTAATACCTAACAATAGACAAGTGTTATTCAACTTAACCGTTGTAATTTAAGCATATTTGACAACAGTTTCTTTTGTAAACCGTTGTATTTTGATGTTGTACTGTGAGAAAACCGTTGTCTTATAAGACTTTTTTCTTACTTGGACAACGGTATTTCATGGAAAACTGTTGTAATTTTTCATTTCAGACAACAATTTATTTAAAAACCGTTGTATTTTTTAGTTGATTTATTAAAAAAAAGATCGTTGGTACAATAGTTATCAATTTTTTAATTTGCAACATGTAAATGTAAGCACCATAAATAATATAATTAAATAACAAATAATAATATTTATTTAAAAATAATGAATGATGTAATAAATGTATACAAATGTCTAGTTGAATGGCTGAATAATATCTAATTAAAATTCTACACAAATTCTAAAAAATGTGAATGCGAAACTCACTATAACTAATTAATTGTATATTCAATATAAATGAGAAATCTTCAATACGTCAGCAAAATTTGTACAACTCTGTCAACTTCATTCTCCACCTGCATTCATACAGACAACACAACACTTCAATGGATGACAAATAAATAAACAAATTAAATATCAAATCAATACATAAGATATGAAAGTATAGACCCCTTAATTTAACCTTAAAAATAAGCAAAAAAAAGATACAAACAATAAAGGAATGCAAAAATAAAGACCCATAAGAAATTAAGATAAGCAACTGAATAAACGACATCTTGTATAAATAACCATTTATTCAAATTAACAATGTAATAATTGAATTATATTAATTTAACATTTTATAAACCTTTTTTCCCTAGAATTCACTAATTAAAAATGTAATGCAAACAATGAATATAGAATATTTAAATTTCAAATACATTGAGTATTAACGTTATTGTACGTGATCATGCAAGCTATGTGCCCACTCACTACATGAACTTCATCAATATCCTCTTGAGAATATACTCTTTTTTCGTCAAACTATGAACACACAATCACAAAAATATATAGCAAACAATGATAATAGAATATTTAAATTTAAAATACCTTGTGTATTAACCTTATCATGAAGGTCACGAGCAATGTGATCACTAGCTCACTATATGATGAACTTCATCAATCTCGATCCTCTTGAGAATACAGTCTTGTTTCTTCAAATTATGCAAACACAATAATCACAAAAATATGTAGCAAACAATGGTTATAGAATATTTAATTTAAAATACCTTATGTATTGACCCTATTGTACATGATCTTGCAAGCAATGTGCCACCAATCTCTTCATAAAAATATACTCTTTTTTGTTCAAACTATGAACACGCAATCAAAAAAATATAATTAACAGTACAATTCAAAGAGTTATATTTAAGTAGAATAATAAAATGTATATAATCACACAACAACAATTATTACTATATGACAATCTAGATATACACCAATTATATACGAATATATAGGCATCAATTATTTAGTTAAATTACATCTAACCCACTATCCTCTCTAATGAATTTATGCATTCTAGATACAAATAACATTATAAAATAAGAGAACGTCATACAAAAAAACAAATTTAAAATATATAAAGCTAATATAAATAAATCAATATCCAATATTTATACAATATACTCGTGACATATGGGACTTTTAGATTATCAGATTTATTCAACCTAGCTTCTATACCACTGTTGAATTAATATTTTTGCGTGCAATTTGTATGCAGACATCAATAATATAGATTTATTCAACCTACTTAAGTACCGCTCATATACTCATGACACTCTTTCTCTGAGGCTCGAACCTAGTGGATTTCATCTTACAGTTACAAGAAAGACAATGAAAAAATTTGATTAAACTATATACAACAATGGACATTCTCAATCTTCAGATTAAACATGAATATAAAAACTTGGATTAAATTACTCACGAGTATTTCGCGGAAGGAGTTCTATATATATCTTTGTCGGACGAGGACTGCACCGTCTATTTCATCCAAACCAATTCAGAAATCGAATGCAAAATTATATGTTGAATCGATAGCCACCAGACAAAGAAAAAGAAAATTAGGCCGCTCGATATAATACTCGGTGAAAGGGTACTGGAGTTAGGTTTTCCGCCGCCGCTAATAGGTTGTTTTCGGTAAAGGGTTTTATGCAAAGACCAGAGATGGAGGCGTTGGAGGTTTTATTTAAGTAGTACTTAAAGACTATATATTTTTTTTACACGGACCATTACGCAGTAGGGTTTTTATGCAGAGTCACTATTATCGTTTTGAAGTTAATTATGTAGATAAATAAATCACATTTTAAGGTAATTATGTGGAATATATATAAAAATATATAATGTTCTAAAAGGAATTATAAGTAAATTAAAATGTATTGGAATTAGGTTGAAATTATGTGCCCATAAATGAAATTTACTTTTTTTATGATAATTCCAATTATATATGTGTAGTTATTTATAATTTATAATTGTTATTCCAAATATTATTTTGATCCTTTTCTTAATTTTCTAATATTATTCAAAAAAATTAATTTTCATATTAAAATGTTTTAATTGAAAAAAAGGATCATAGCAAAAGGGTTTTCACAACCCAATTTTTTAAATGGAACCAAAAATATGAAATGGTGAATCAATCGATTTTATTCTTTTTTTGAAGTTTAACCAAGATTAATACTCATAAAACACCTTATTTATTAACAACACAAAATTACAACAGTATTATAAACCATTGTACAATTTAATAGCACATGACTACAACGGTTCTATAAAATATAATCGTTGTCATTAGGAACATTGAAAAATACAACAGCTACTAAGCCGATGCTGATTTCAAAATTTGGAATCTACAACGGTTTTTACAACAGTTGTAAACCAAGCATTGTGAAATGTAAATAATACAACGCACCATGACAACGGTCTATACAAAATCGTTGTCTTTTGTTATACACAATGATGTAAATACAACGGTTTTCGAATGAACCGTTGTGAATTTCAATATAACAACATTTTGCTAATGAAACTGTTGTCTATTAGGAGTTGTCTATTTATATATTTGTTGTAGTGACTGGATTCTGAGATATTGCAATTGCACTATTGTTGTCACAGAATATAGGTACTTCTTCAGTTTCGACTTTGTAGTCCTTCAATTTTTTTTTTCATCCAGAGTATCTGAGCACAGCAGCTTCCCGCAGCTACATATTCTGCTTCAGTTGTTGACGTGGCAACTGAGTGCCGCTTCTTGCTAAACCAGGATATCAGCTTGCTTCCAAGAAACTGACATGTTCCACTGGTGCTTTTTCTGTCGATTTTGCATCCACCAAAGTCTGAATCTGAATAACCAATTAGACTTAAACTGTCATCTCTGGGATACCATACTCCAAGATTTATGGTTTCTTTGAGATATTCGATAATCCTCTTTGCTGCTTCAAGGTGGCTTTTCTTTGGGTTGGCTTGAAACCGTGCACATAGACCGACTGAATAGGAGATGTCTGGTCGGCTAGCTGTTAGATAAAGTAGCGACCCAATGATTCCTCTGTAATATGTTTGGCTAACCGATTCTCCTTCTTCATCCAGAGTTAGCTGAACTGAAGTATTCATAGGAATCTTGAGAGTTTTTCCTTTATTAACTCCAAACTTCTTGACTAGCTCCTTAGTGTATTTGGCCTGACTGATAAAGATCCCATCTTTCAGCTACTTCACTTGGAGTCCTAGGAAGAATGTCATTTCTCCCATCGTGCTCATCTCAAATTCGCTTCGCATCAGTTGAACGAATCGTGTGCATAAAACTTTGCTTTTTGATCCAAAAATTATGTCATCCACATAAATTTGAACCATTAAGATCTCGGTTGATCGTTCTATTCAGAATAGAGTTCGATCAATGACTCCCTTGTGAAACCCATTTTTCAGCAAGAATGTCATGAGAGTTTCATACCATGCTCTAGGAGCTTGTTCAATCCATAGAGAGCTTTCTTCAGCTTGAAGACTTGATCCCTAATTTCAAATCCTGGCGGTTACTCGACATACACGTCTTCCTTGAGCATTCCTTGAAGAAAAGCACTCTTGATGTCCATTTGATAGACTGTGAAGTTGAAGTGAGCTGCATAGGCTAGGAACAGTCTGATGGCTTCCAATCTTGCAACTGGTGCGAATGTCTCATCAAAGTCGATCCCTTCACTTTGTGAGTATCCTTTGGCTACCAGTCTTGCCTTGTTCCTTGTGATCACACCTTGTTCATCAAGTTTGTTGCGAAAAACCCATTTCGTACCAATGACCTTCTGAGTTTTTGGTCTATCGACAAGAAACTATACGTCATTTTTTGTGAACTGATTCAGTTCTTCTTGCATAGCCATGATCCAGTCTGAATCTTCTAAGGCTGCTTTGACGTTTGCTGGTTCTGTTTGACATATGAAGCATGTGAATAATGCATGCTCAGTTGAACTTCTGGTTTGAACTTGACTTCTTGGATCACCAACTATCTTGTCAGTTGGATGGCTTCGGAGCCATTTGGGCAAGATAGCTTCAGCTGGTTCTACTGTGGTCACGTCATCAGTCACCCTTTCATCAGTTAGTTCGGCATCTTCATCAGTTCTTCCCCCTGTTTCAGTTGTGGGGTTTATGGTCTCAGCACGATTTGTGTCTTCATCGACCATATTGTTCTCAACTGGTTTAGTACCAATTTCATTACCTTCTTCTAGTGAAACTTCAAGTCGCTCTGGAACAATGTGATCCACATAGTCTTGCGAGTTCTCAGTTTCACTAAGTAGTACTTGAACTGATGTGTCTATTGTTTC
The DNA here is from genome assembly GCA_026008535.1 of Perilla frutescens. NCBI lineage: Eukaryota > Viridiplantae > Streptophyta > Magnoliopsida > Lamiales > Lamiaceae > Perilla > Perilla frutescens. The sequence continues at coordinate 42,949,509 of BRKX01000012.1, forward strand.
TTTATTCCTTATACAGCTCATAGGGTGTTTTGTCATGTGCGGTGATGATTGCACTTCGATTTTGAGTGTGGCAAGCTATGTTGACTGCTTCAGCCTAATATCCTTCAGCTATGTTGGCATCAGCTATCATTGCTCGAGCTGCTTCTTTAAGCGTTCGATTTCACCGTTCAGCTACACCGTTTTGCTGTGGAGTTCTTGCAGCTGAGTGTTCATGAGTGATTCCAAGTTGACTGAGAAAACTGATCATTTGTTGATTCACAAATTCAGTTCCATTGTCGGAGCGAATCCTTTGAACTGATCTTTTTTTTTCAGTCTGTAGCCTTCTGATCAACGCCGTCAGCTTGTCGTAAGTTTCATCTTTACTTCTCAAGAATTCCACCCACGTATATCTTGAGAAATCATCCACTACTACAAGAGTGAATCTTTTGCCTTTTGGTGTCTGTGGTCTGACTGGACAAAACAGATCCATATGTAGCAGTTGGAGGCAGTCAGTTGTGCCTAGTGGATGACTCCTATTCTTGAAGGATGACTTCACTTGCTTCCCTTTTAGGCATGGTCCACACACACCTGTTTTCTTATATATCTCCTTGGAAAGCCCCTCAACTAGCTCTTTCTTGGCTAGGTAGTTGATTTTTTTGAAGTTGAGGTGGTTTAGTCGTCGATGCCATAGCCAGCTTGCTTCAGTTGATCCTTTTGAAAGAAAGCAAGCTTCTGAGTAGCCGGTTGACCAGTCAACAATATACATGTTTCCTCTCCTTATACCGGTGAGAATAATTACTCCAGTTGACTTGTCTCTTATGTTGCAGGAGTTTTTGGTGAAGTCAACTGAGTAGCCATTGTCGCACAGCTGGCTGATGCTGAGTAGTTTGTGTTTTAGTCCGTCCACATGGGAGACTCCATTTACTACAACTTTTCCTTTGACCACGAACCCTTCTCCAATGGTTCGGCTTTTGGTGTTGTCTCCAAATGTGACAAGTTGACCTTTGACTTCTTCATAACCGTCAAGATCTTCTCTGTCTCCAGTCATGTGCTTGGAGCATCCGCTATCTAGATACCAGATATCTTTGGTTTTCTTCATAGATAGGACGCTCTTATCCTGAAAAAACAAGGATTAGCATTTAGGGACCCGTTTCATATCGGGTCCTTGTTGATACATCAAGTTCTTTGGAATCCAAACTTGCCAAACTTTTGACTTTTTATCATTCAGAGATCCAACTGATTTGGATCGCCTGATCAATTTAGATTTTCTCTCAACTCTTCTATTTTGAGTTGAGTCAGTTGAATGGTACCTGCGTTCAGAGTTAGTTGGATAAAACAATTCAACTAAAATGCTTTGGTCTTGAGACATTTGAGTTCTATGATCAGGCCAGTGCCTTGTATGTTTTTAGTTTATTGGATTGAGCCCTTTTGGTTCATTTTTAGAATCCAGGTACTCGTTATAGTGATGGTAGGGTTCAAACGAGTTTCTTTGATCTCTCCTATAGGTGTTCTGATTGAACTTCTTGGTAGGATAGGCTTGAGATCTAAACTGATTTTTCTTTCTAAAGAGAGCTGATCTATCAGTTTGCCTTGGGGGCATTCTGTGTTGAGCTGGTGGTCTTTGTTGAACTGAAGGCTTTGAATGAATGGATTGGTTTGAGTAAACTGTTGGTCTTGGCTGGAATTTTGGCTTCAGTTGACCTGGTATTTTTGGTTGGGAGAACTGACTGAATTGTCTGGGCTGAGTTTGAGGATTTCTCAATATTCCTTTGCCTTTAGTTGGCTCAGCTGGCTGATCATGAATTGACCTGGTGAATCCTTTTAGGATTCCTTTATCACTAGGTTGAGCAATTGCCTTTCCTTTCTCTAAGGCAGTGAACTTGCTATATCCTAGCCCTGTGCTGCTGGTTCCAGTTCTCTGGTCATTTAATATCTCATCTAGAGTTTGAGATCCCTTTTTGAACTTAAGAGTTACTTTTTCTCTCTCATGTATCTCTTGCTTGAGTTTTTGATTCTCAGCTTCTAGGTCAACAGTTCTTAGTTTCAACTTTTCAAATTCCATAAACTGAGACTCAAGATAATTCATTCTTTCATGATCAATGCTCAGTTTTCTAACTCTATTTCTCAGTTCATCATTTTCATCTTTCAGTTCAACATGCAAGCAAGATATTGAAGCTAATTGATCTTCTAGCATCATAAGTTTCATATCAAGTTCATTGCTAGAGACAGTTGCTTCATTAATATGATAGAATGAGGTTTGAGAATCAGCTGTACTAACCTCTTCATCATTTTCAGCCATAAGGCAAAATAGCGCTTCATCGTCTGAGCTGTAGCCGTCAGAATCAATTCCAGATGGATAGTCTGAATCATCTAGCACGGCATTCTCGTAGTTTGCAACCATTGCTTTTCTTTTGAAAAAGCTTCTCCTCACTTTGGCTTTCTTATCTTCAGGGAGTTCTGGACATTCATATCTGTAATGTCCTTGTTTGTGACAATGAAAACATTCTCCTAGATTTCGATTGCCACCCCTGAATGGTTCAGCTAATCGTTCAGCTGGTTGATGAGTTCTCTCATCATTTGGGATTTCATCAGTTTGAGGTGGAACTGATTGTTTATCCCGAACTCTCTTCAGTTTCTCCAACAACCTGGTAACTGACTGGATTTGATCATTGATGTCTTCAGTCAAGTTTTCCTTCTTTTCGGTTCTTTCTCTTTTTCGTTCGGATGAAGATCCGCCTTGATTTTCTCTGGCTGGTGAGCTCCTGGGTCGGAAGTTGTTCCTTCCTCGAATGTCTCTAAACCGGTTCTTTTCACCATAAAAGGCTGCATCTTGAGTTGATGATGTTGATGCTTCCTTCTTCCGGTTTAGACTATACTCATGAGCTTTGATAAAGCCAAACAATTCTCTGGGAGTGATGCTATTTAGATTTCTTGATTCTTTTGTAGCTATCACTTTCATGTCCCATTCTTCAGTGAGATTATCAAAAACATTGGAATTCATCTCAGAATTGGGATAACTTCTCCCTAGGTTGGTTATCTCACTGATGATGCCTAGAAATTTTGTTTCAAGGCTTGAGATGGACTCTTCTAGCTGCATTTTGAAGGACTCGTATCTGTCGAATGCCAGTTGGAGCTTGTTTCCTTTTATGGCTTCGGACTCTTGGCATAGATCTGCTAGTAAGTCCCATATCTCCTTGGCAGTTGTACAATTCTTTGTGTGCTTCATTCGGTCTTCATCTAGAGTTTGAAATAGTGCAGCTTGAGCCACAAACTCTAGATTCTTCAACCTTTTCTCTTCGCTGGTGAGAAGATTAGTTGGCTTTAGGATCCTTCTGGTTGATTGATATCAACTATGTGAGCATCATTGTCCATCATGATCATGATTAGACCATCTTCAATAACTTCCCACATATTCTCATGGATCGAGCAGAGATGCGCCTTCATTCGCCTGCTCCAATTATCATAATTGTCAACTGAAAACAAAGGTAGCTTATGGTTTCCCATAGCTTGAAATGTTAGCACAGATAAGTAGATCTGATTCAGTTGATCCGCAGAAATGGCTGATCCTTAGAATCAACCGCTATGATACCACTTGTCGGTCCCGGGTGAGTCGATATCAGTTTAGAGGGGGGGTGAATAAAATGATTAAAAATTTTGCTTCAATTGCGGAATAATAAGGGCCCTTGACTCGCTTAGAAACTTATCTATGCACAGTTAAAGTAAGTACTTTGGACAGCTTGAGTGCAGATTGTGTGAGCCTATGTGCAGTTCAAAGATATGCAAGTAATCAAAACAGTACAACACACAAATGATTTATAGAGGTTCGAAGTCTCAAACTCCCACGTCCTCTCTTCCTTCCGCAGAAGGGAAACTTCACTATATAACTTGAGTTTCTTTACAAATTACACAATGAAGGACAGTTGGCTGAACCTGGTAACTGCTCGCTACCTCAGCGGGTCGACGGCTCACACTTGAAGTTCCTAACTGCTCGCTAGGAAGGTAGGTGCTATTGACGTCTTTACAAGGTTTTAGATCTATTTCGATCTTCAAGAGGTTAGTCTTGAATAGGGGGTATCAACTGATGTGCCCCTTCAATTGAGCTGAATAGTTGATCGTTGTATTGCTGAAACTGAGAAGACTGCCCTGGTTGATTTATCAACAGCTGGCTGAATCTTTTGACTCTTTGAATTCTTCTTCTTAGTTGGACTCTCGTAGTTTTTAGCAAATGCTGAACTTGAGCTAGGAGGTAGAAAGAAAGCTCTGCTTGAATGAAGGCTTCAAGAATAAGTATTGCAAAAAGTCTGGGAGGCTAGAGTTATTTAAAACTTTGTTTCACTCGTCTTTTATAGAGGAGTGATTTTATGACCGTTGAGTTCCATTGATCGATGGCTCTGTTGGTTCATCAATGGCAGATGGTCTTTATTGTTCGCTGGAGCTTTTGAAGTAGCCGTTGCTTTGCCAATCGATCTTCATTAGATATTTAATTCCAGAATCTCCGTTGAAGCATTTATTCCAAGATTCGCTGGTTGAGCAATAACTTCCAGGGTTCTTTGGCTGGCAGTTCTGAGCTTCGGTTTTAGCAATTTTGAGTTCCAGTTGGCAGTTCTGAACTTGTTTGTTCAGTTCGGCTATGACCCCAGCTGGCAGTTCTGAGCTTGTAAGCTCAGTTTAGCTATTGCTCCAGTTTGCAGTTCTGAGCTTCTTCATCCAGTTCGGTTATTGCTCCAGTTGGCAGTTCTGAGCTTATAAGCTCAGTTTAGCTATTGCTCCAGTTTGCAGTTCTGAGCTTGTCAGCTTAGTTCGACTGATCATTCTCAAGCTCTCTTGTCAGCCTGACTGATCATAGGCTGGCTGGCTTCAGTTATAGCCTTTAGCTGATTTGTCTGTTTTCTTTAGTTTGGCCATCAGTTGGATACTTCCAGTCTTTCAGTTTAAACTGATCTCGTATTAGTTTCTTTAGTCTAGTCAGTTCTTTTCTCCCTCAGCTTAGCTGACTTAGCTATCAGTATGTTTCAACTGATTCGACTCTTCGAATCCACAACTGAATTGAGTTCTGACTGGTTGGCGTATCCTCACAGCTGGTAGACCATACTTCCAGTTTGGTTGACTTCAGCTTAAATTGAGTTTTTTCTTTGATGCTCTGGATTGGTCAGCTCAGATCTACAGCTTGAATTTTAGTTAGTTTTTCATAACTAGTTTTGACATCTCATCAAAACCTTTTCTAGAGGTTCCTTGATAGTTTTTCCTAACACGAAGCCTTTGCACATGCTGGCTTCTCTGACATGTCGAGGTATCGTGGTAGTGAACATCCTTTGTTTATATTGGTCAACGTGGTCGTCGGGGTCGGATGCGCTATCAAATAGCTTCATACTCGAGAAGGTGAACTTTGGGGGCATCTCTACGAGGCTGATCTCATCGGTGAATGGAGAGTCTACAAAGCTCGTTGGCGCAGTTTTTCAGATGGGAGCGGGAACCCCTGGAATTCGAGTCAATATGTCTTCCAATCATTGGATATTCTTTTCAACCTCGGATTCTGTGCCGTGCTTGTAGTCTTCGAACCCAGGTGGGGGTCCTATGGGGAAATCATCCTTTCCCATAGCCTTGGGTACAAGTTCCTTGTTTGTACCTGCAATGAAATGATTAGTCAATTCATGAGTCGAGTTCAGAAGTACCTGCTCCCAGAGTTCGTTAGACGTTCGGGTTCATGAGAGCGGGGACAGTTGAGTTCGGGTAGATCCGTTTAGAAAAAGGTTCGGTTGTGAAATAGCTTCAACCCTAGCCTTCAAGGCTGAGTTTTCAATGCGGATCACCGCGACTTCAAATATGGTGGTGTCTAATTGACATTGGATCGAACACGAATCATGCAATATCACCGTCGCCTTCCGGTAAAGGGGTCACAATTGCCCCATCTTTTCGGGCTTCCTGAGGGATGGTCGCTGCATCCTTTCGGTTGTTGTTCGTCATCTTGAAGTGATCGATCGGAGCCCCACGGTGGGTGCTAAACTGTAGAAGTCAACAACTTCTACAATTGATCGTTCGTTCTTTGATTTTGGGCTCCGGCGATCTACAAGACAAAAAACACATGTGAAGCCGAAGGACCATTGGGGGGCTAACGATCTAACAGACTCCAACGCTCAAGTTAGAATCAAATCTAGTAAAATTAATAACGTAAAATCGAATGAAAGTGATAAATAGAGATTGAGAATCTAGATTTATTAGTTATCCAATATTATAAACTAGCCGAGTGCCAGATTGTATGAACGAAGGGCTTTGATCGTGTGGAGGTATTATGTGAATATCAGTGTTGCACGGGTGATGGTGTATCATTCGATCATCCCTCTTGTTGTTGAATGTGCATATATATATAAGAGAGAGTTTAACCAATCTCCGATTTTTGGGGGATCTCCTCTATCCTTTTTAGAGTTTTGACGGGATCTCCCTTATCTTCAACGGATATGTTCACTCGGTCTCTTTCAGGAGTCTGCTCGATCTTGGCCTCTTCCTTTAGATCTCTGAACCTTGGTTACTGAGGTGTCGAGCTCAAAGTGCCGACTTCTTCGGTCCTTTAAACCTTCAAATGGCTGTGGGCCTGGTCTTTGGGCCTATATAGAAATAAGGCCTCTACAGCTGTTTGAATTCAATTCAAATTTATTTTCTTAACTTGGAATGAAATTAGGGTTTAAGCTTTGTGTTTGAATCAGGATATTGCATTAGTTGAAATTGGAATGAATTGCGGCTGTTGGAATTCAATTGTATTTTTGTAAATTGGAATGAATTGTGGGTTGTGGCTGTTTGAATTCTATTAATATTTATTTTCTTAAGTTGGAATGAAATTAGGGTTTTAGCTTTGTGTTTGAATTGAGATATTGGATTAGTTGAAATTGGAAGTTCATTATTCTTAATTTTATTTTGAAATTTTCATTTATGTAGAATATGGAGTGATTTTTAAAAAGATATCGTAGTGGTCTATCATCATCCTCTTCCAATGAACCTATTGCTAATGATTCTATGGAAAATCAATCTCGGATAGAAGTAGAATCGAGCCTAAATGAGATTGTTAGTGGCTCGGGATTACGAAAACTAATTGAAGAGTTTGATATTGCTATTCGAGATCAAGTACGTAGGGAGTACTTAACAAGAGAGCCTTGTCAACCAATGAATCATAAGTATCCGAAAACAATAGATGGAAAGTAGACAAGAAGTTTTCGAAAGGATTGGTATAAAGATTTTATATGGCTGGAGTATAGCATATCAAAAGATAAGGTCTTTTATTTTTGGTGCTATCTTTTCAAGCAAATAAATAAAGGAGGTCGATATATAGAGGATGCCTTTACAGAAACGGGATTTTGTAATTGGAAAAAGGCAAGAGATAAATTCAAGGATCATGTTGGGGCTGTAAACAGTTGTCACAATAATGTTAGAATAAAGTTCGAGTCTTTTCAAGATCAAAGGCATAATGTGGCAAATATGTTCCGTTCAAATAGTCGTCAAATGGATATTGCTTATCATACTCGTTTGACAGCTGTGTTGGATGTAACTCGTTTTCTTTCGAAGTAAGGATTGCTTTTTCATGGACATGATGAGTCAGCCTCTTCTTTAAATAGAGGTAATTTTCTAGAATTGATTGAATGGTATAGTGAACGAAATGAAAATATTTTCAAAGTTATTGGCCAAAATGCTCCTGCCAATAATTAAATGACTTCCCCAAAAATTCAGAAAGAATTAGCACATGCATGTGCCTCAGAGATCACACTTACCATAATCAATGATATTGGGGATATAGTTTTTACTATTTTAGTTGATGAGGCTCAGGACAGTTCAATGAAAGAGCAAATGGGAGTTGTGTTAAGATACATTAATAAAGAAGGATGTGTGATTGAGAGATTTCTTGCAATTGTTCATGTCACTGACACAAGGTCTCAATCCTTGAAAGATGCTATTGATGCTTTATTTGCATATCATAATCTATCATTATCCAAGATCAGAGGCCAAGGATATGATGGGGCTTCTAACATGCGGGGTGAGTTTAATGGGTTGAAATCTTTAATATTGCAAGAAAATCCTCATGCCATGTATGTTCATTGTTTCTCTCATCAACTTTAGTTGATTATTGTTGTTGTTGCTAAGGGTATTAGAGGTGTGAAAGACCTTTTTAACTATGTTTCCATGATTGTGAATACAACTTGAGCATCTCGTAAAAGGAAAGATGAACTAAGATAGATCAAGCATGATAGGATAGTTAGTGAACTCGATATAGTTGAGAAAGACAAAGTGGAAGAGGTAGAAACCAAGAAATCAATTTGGTTAGTCCTGGAGATACTCGATGGGGTTCACATTACTTTACATTACTTCGTCTTTGCAAAATGTGGCCTTCAGTGGAGCAAGTGTTACAAAATATACGAGATGATACTACTTCTTCTGAAAATAGAATTACGGCCGAAGGTTTGATTAAAAAATGGATACTTATGAGTTTGTGTTTTTGTTGCGCTTTATGAAATATTTATTAGGAATCACAAATAAGTTGTCTCTTGCTTTGCAACAAAAAGATCAAAATATTGTTCAAGCCATGTCATTGATCAAAAGTGTGAAGGGTCAACTACAAAGTTTTAGGGAAGATGGATGGGATATCATTTTGGAAGAAGTGAATAGATTTTGTGAAGTTAATAATATCTCTCTGATTGATATGGAAGATAGTATAATAAAGCGTGGTTATAAAAGACACGGAGCAGAAGTCATCACATATTTACATTATTATCGTGTTTAGTTTTTTTTTCAGTTAGTTTCATGAAGTTGGCATATTGAAATGATTGATGTTTGTTATCGACATTCGGGATACCGCTTGATGACAATTTTATGGATTGTGACTTTTGTATTATCGATATTTTGGATTGTGACAATTTTATTTAACACATTTTTGACCTTTGGATTATTCACACATTGTGATTAATATTGATGTTTGTTATTGTTTTATCTGGCATTATATAAAATTTAGGCTATATTTTATATTAATTTCGCAGGTTTTAATAAAATTTGATATTGCAATTTGGCAAAAAAAAAATTGCAAAATTAAATAAAAGACAACTGCTAGAGAGCCGTTATCTATAATATTAATAGACAATGGTTGCATCGCAAACCCGTCATCTGTAAACTAAGAGACAAGGGCTAGTACACAAACACCGTTGTCTATATTGATAAAGACAACGGTTATATTCTAAATAGCCGTTGTCCATTACCATAACTGTATTTAGAATTAACAACGATTACAAATAACCGTTGTCTATAATGAAATAGACAACGGTTATTATGTGTTGTCTTTCAGCACATCCTTATAGACAACGCCTTTATAGACAACGGCTATTTTCGTTAAATACAACGCGGATTAGCTGTTATCTATAGCCGAAATTCTTGTAGTGTATTTTTAGTAAATTTGAATTATGTTGATTAATTATGTTTGTTAAAAAATCATTATTCATTAATTTCATCACGATTTCAATGCCAGGTAGTTGATCTGACTATACAAGAGATGGAGAATCGTTTTTCAGAAGTTAGTACCGAACTACTTGGTTGTATAGAATGTCTTGATCCGAGAAATTCTTTTGCTCAATTCAACATTGATCGACTCACGAGACTTGCTGATTTATATCCTGAGGACTTCTGACAAAGCGGTTGCTTATATCTTCTTTAACAACTTAGTAATTACATTAATAATGTTCGGTATGATTTTCAATTTTCTGCGATTATCAATTTGGGAAGTCTTGCTCGAGAAATGGTTAGAACTGGTAAGCATTCACTTTTTCCACTTGTTTATCGTATGATTGAGTTGGCATTGGTTTTACCTGTCGCTACTGTTGTTACTGCTTCTGTTGAGACGACGTTTTCTGCAATGAAGATTGTCAAGACTGATTTGCGTAATCAAATGGGACATGAGTGGATGAATGATAATTTGGTTGTTTACATTGAGAAGGATATTTTTTCGACAATTGGTAACGAGCAAATATTGCGGCGCTTCCAATCGATGGACACACGCGGATATCAGTACAACCACACCTGTCACATCACCCAGTGTTAATTTTTAGATTAGTTTAATGTATGAGACATTTTTATTGATATTAAAATTATGTTTTTATGTTATAATATTTTTGTATTTAAATATATTTATTTAACTCCATGAAAAAATTATACTATACAAATATTAGCCCCCCAAGAAAAATAATCGTGGTTCCGCCCCTGACCATATGAATGGTTAATACATGCGGGGCCCTTGCATAAACATGGGCTTTATTATTGCTAGCAAACATGATATTAGAGTGTCATAGGTATTTATTATAACCTTATACTACCTAGTAAACAAGCCCCAAGAGTCATAAAAATGTGCATGAAATAATATATTTAGAACAAATAGTTTAGCATTTCAATTTTACATTAGTCAGTACAAACTATCTTTTATGTTCTATTCATCAATACTTGTTAGCTAGTATCTTTTATTATGAAATAAGGTTTAGTTACATACTTGATTTCGTTATAGGATTAATAATATATTTATATTGACATGATGCATGTCTCTATCTATTGCACACTAACACTTATTTTCTGGTTAGTTTGCCACGATTAGGCACTCTTGGTGAGATTTTTTTTAATATATTTTAATTTTAATTTATATTATTATTATTATTTAATTTTTATTTATTTATTTTGTGAAGAAGTCAGGGATTGAAACCCTGATATTTCAACTTTGTAAATGTGAATAATACTAGCTAGTGGCCTTAAGCCAAATGGATCCATTGTGTAAGGCACTTAGTAACTTTTGAATGTCTTATTTTCATAAAAATGAGTGTATCGTTCAAGTCAAGTCCTCAAAATGCTATTAGGGAGTAATTATTTTGATTTTAATCGACTCTTGATCATTTTTCCACTCCATCAATGAAATTATAATTTGATTCTCTCTAATTATATTTAGTTCACATTTGATTGATTAAAAAAAAAATTAATTCATGTTGTTGCCGAACTCTAGAGGCCAAGATAATTTTCTCCATAATATATGTATGTAATTAATAATAAATTAAGGGAATAAAAAATCTGAGTGTTGCTGTAATGTATGCACATTGATGTTGTACTTTACTACTTTATTAAATTATTACATGTCAATATGTCATATTCTCGATCGAGTTAATTCTGTGTATGTAAAATTTTCTTACCCAATCAAAAAGACTGATTGCTAATAAAAAAGAATTAAAATTAAACTCAATTAGGGACTCAAATCCATCATCATATCTTACTTATATCATCAACAAATTTAATGTTTGTGCTTACCAAGACATAATTTCAATTCGAAAAAAGGGGAGATATTCTTAACACAATTAATCTCAGAATTGGCAATACAAATCGATCTACACGTACATACATCATTGAGAAAATCTAGAAACTGGATGAATTGATTAAAAGATTAGCTACAGATAAACACAAACTGACAGACAAAATAACTACAAAATTCCTAGCTCGATCAAGGAATAGAGAAAATTAGATCAAGATTAGATAAAATATAATATAATATTATGTTTGGTTAATCAGTTATTAATTACAAGAGCCAAGCAGGATATTCAAAAATCGGGTTTCGTAATTAATTTCAACCCTCACATAATGAATCCAACCTTCAGAAAATCGGCCTTCTTGATATCAAACTTCCTCTCTCTCTCTCTCTCTCTCTCTCTCTCTCTCTCCCCCCCCCCCCCCTCTTCTTGTGTGAGAATCATCTTAATTGACTTTATTTCTCTTGAAGGGAATTAGTTCTTCAGCAATATAATTAGGGCTTCTTGAGTACTTTCTTTTTCTTGGCCTCGTCTTCTCTTCAATTGCTTTCATATCTTGAACTTCATGCGAAGTATCATCATTGCGGTGATGATCATCAACGGTGATTGTTGTTGTTGTTGGATTCTTGTTGATTTCTTGTTGGATTATCTGAGGAAACACGATGAGTTGTTTGGACGCAGACGAGGACGGGAATATGCGCCATGAGGGGGTCCTCTTCTGCTCCAAGAAATCGTATTCTCTAACGAACCGCAGACGAAGTGAAGTCGACTTTTCACGAACTGCATCCATCTTCTCTTTCTTTCTTCTTCTTCTTCTTCTACGTGATCAGAGATTTTGTATGTATTGTGCGATCGAAAGTGTGATAGCAAAAGCACATATATATAGAGAGAGAAGTGACCGATTTCTGTTTCCTTTTCAAACTAGGAAAGGAAATATATCTGAAATGCTTCAAGCGCAAGGTATTTCAATTTTAAATGGTAATATTGATGGGGACTTTTTTTTTTCCCTCTCCTTTTTACACTCGAGAAGTTGACTACATAATAGATCGGGCAAACTATCGTTATATTTCAAACTATTTTACTATTTTTTTTTATCAAATTTATTTCTAACAAACGCTTTTTGTCAATAATATGTACTCAAATAATTATTTATAAATTATATGACATTTTTACTCTAATTTTTTTCCTTTCTTTTCTGATATGATTTTGGTCGAAAAAAGTATAGGATGTTAAATTTGATTAGTTTTTAAGTAGTTTAAATATTTTATTGACAACTAATGCATTAGATGTGCGTTGCACACGATCAAAATTTCAATTAAATAATAAAAAGATAACATTTTATTAATAAAATAAAAAGGAGTCGTTTATATATCTATAAATTTAAAATAAACGGTTTATATATCTATAAATTTTGAAATATATCTTTCTAGTGGTATTTATATCTATCATCATTTTTATCATTTAGTAAAAGTAACAACATGCAACAACATGCCAAATCTTAAAAAAAAAAAAGCAAGAGCATGCCATTTCTTTTTAAAAAAACCAACATTTTTTGCATATGGAGAAATGAAAAAAGGAGATTGATCAATCTCACTAAACACCCCCTGAGCATGTTTTTTTACGATTTCAACAGAAAATTGGGTGCTGATGGGATGAATTGTGGAAAAGAAGAACGCACGTATGATTTTTTAATTTTGTAGAAATTAAATATAATCTCTTTGTACATATAATTTTGGATATGTCGTAGAAATTGCATAAATTAATGCTTTGAAAGTTATAAACTGTTAACATATGAAAAAAAAAATAGAAGATAACAATCACATTAAGCACCGTATGGGCTCAGATTAAGAAGGCTTGCAATAGCTTGTTTTCCAATGGCTACGTTAGAGTAAAATATACATATGCTCTTCTAGTCATATATTCTTTAAATTTAGATGAAGGGTGAATGTCTTGAGCAAAATCTGCAAAATTTAGTTTTGCAGCAATAGATGATCTTGGCAGATAGCTATACTCCCAAAAATCACTCCCCTCTGTAACAATTCTTTTGTTTGGAACAAAAAAAAATATGCAAAAAACACCAACATAGGAATTGCACACATACAAAACATTCCTAAATAATGGTTGCAATATATGCTTCCTAACCAGCTGTGGCGGAACCATAAATTTTTGTTGGGGAGAGGGGGGGCTATATTGTTTTGTCATGAAACAACGGCTGGTTCATATTTCATGTTTAATTACTTGTATTTTATATATAGAGTATATTTTTTTGTCGTTAACTAATGTATATTGTATAATTTCTATTGTATTTAATTACTTGTATTCTATATATAGAGTATATTTTGAAATCATGTATTGTTAATATTTTAATGTAAAAATATTAAATTTATATATTGGATTTACATCACATAATGACAATTCTTTTTTAAATATTGAGTACAATATGTTAGTATAAACACTCAAAGGTACTTAATTATGATAAATTATTAATTACTTCTATAAATTAAAAGAGAAATATTGATCTAATAACATCACCTCATATATAATTGCGCAACGGGCATAGGTAAATCTAGTTATATTAAAATATAAATGTTATTTGTATAGCCAGTAAGACTACAGTAATTGAAATCATGATGAAATGATAGAAAAATAGAAAAGTACAATCACCACCAACACGTAGTCTTATTACCCTTTAATTATATTTATATTTAATTCATGTATTCCATTTTATTCTTGTTCAATCTGAATAATTAATTGATTAATTTGAATTTATTTAATTTTACTTGTTCTTACGTACTCTTTCTTAATTTTAGAAATATAAAAACATGCCCATGCATTGATTCAGATATATTGATAAATTTCAGTAAATAGTAGTGAGTTGCATTTTTCATAATTTCAATCAGTTGAAAATTCATGAACATTTTAATTTGAAGCGTCGTGTACAAATTTTTAGTTCTATTTTATATAACTTTATAATTTAACGAGAGTTAACGATAGTGGGAACAATATCCAACACAATTCATTTACTCTCGATCAATTATTTTTCATTTTCTTATTATGAAGAAGAGTAAGAGCTCGCTTTATTCTTTTTATTACAATTTTAGATATTGGAAAAGCGGATAAGATCTCTGTTGCCATTCCTATTTCACTTGGTGTTGCATAACTATATTCCTACCTAATTAGGGATTCTAAATAAAAATCTAAATTAAATAAAATTATAATAAATTAAATCTACATGGGGCAACAATTACGGTATATATAAGATAACTAGATAAATAAGAAAATACGTCTCAACGTATAAATACATGAGATTTGAAATGATCAGCACAGAATCATCTTCCATAATGTTTTCACATCCACTTTTCGCATGTAGCAAATTTTTACTGACTACACACGCGCGCGCGCATATATGTGATTAATTAAAACAGTTAGTTTGAAGAATTTGGAATGAGTTGTTTAAAACAGTTAGTTTTGAAGCTTCGATCAATTAATACATATTAATTATTATTCGAACATGCATGTTTACAATATATATCTTTTGAGGTGACCAAGTACATGCAAATTTATTACAAGGGATGAATGAGATAGCTAGCTAGTAATATTTTTAATATCTCAACTATTATCCATCATTATCATTCTATGAATTCTAACGTGTTCTAGATGTAACTCAACTAGGCTTCAATTCCCCATTTCTTCTTTCAATTCACTACTGCAGCTGGTTGTGTTAAGCTTAATTAGTTAGCACAACTAAATTAACCATATTCAATACAATTAAAATAAATTTCAGCTCATAGCAAGAGAACATCTCACATATGCAAGATGAAAAATTAAACTCATACATCTACAGAAAAAAGCCAAAAGTTGGCCTTTAAAACATATCATTCACAGCGCAAAAATCTGTAAATCCAGTAACTACCATCAATGTACTAAGCAAAAAAGGGGCGAAAACAAAAGGAAAACAGTGAGGTCTGCTGATATAGAAATGTATTCAATACTATAATTTACCAGAAGCAGCATGAATCTTCACCCCATTAATCCATTGTTGTTGCTGCTTTTGCTAACTTTTCAAGATTTGATTGAATGATAAAACTGAGTGCCAAGAGGAATTCATCGCCAAGATAATAGCCCCAGGCCTCAACAGTACGTATCACCTTCCTGCAATCCGTTTTCAGTAACGAGCTTGCTCCATTCATGACCAAGAACTATAAGAACTCAAATATGTGAGAGAAGAGATAATTTATTGATACTGTGAATCAGGCTATATATACAGTACGATGGAATAATCTAGAGAATCTACACAATCATATGAATTAGATACATAATCAATTAGGATGATTTATTTTAGGAGTGATATCGGGATGATCGGATTGTGTAGAGATATCCCTAATACGCCCCCGCAAAATTGACGTGCCATCAGCCACGGAGATTTTGGAATGAAGAGCCTCAAATCGAGGTCGAGGGAGAGGTTTAGTGAGCAGGTCAGCAAGCTGGTCGACCGTGCTAACGTAGGAGACGGTGAGTAGACCCTTGGAAGCGAAGTCACGGACAAAGTGAATGTCAATGGCTATATGTTTCATCCGAGAGTGCTGGATGGGATGGAGAGCCAGATGAGTAGCACTCATATTATCACAAAGCAGCCGTAGTGCAGTCCGAAGGAGAATTTTGAGCTCCTTGAAAAGGTGAGTGATCCAACTAACATCAGACGCGGCAGAAGCGAGAGATCGATATTCAGCTTCGGTCAATGATCGAGCGACGCCAGTTTGCTTGCGAGAGCGCTAAGAGATAGGGTTTTCACCAAGGAAAACGATATAAGCAGAGGTAGACTTGCAGTCACAGGAGTCACCAGTGAAGTCAGAATCGGAGTAAGCTGTCAGGCGAAGATGTGTCGGCCGACGAAGACGGAGACCATGATGAATGGTACCTTTCAAGTATCGAAATGACCGCTTGACTTTAGTCCAGTCAGAGATAGAGTGAGAAGACATACGCTGTGCGAGGCGATTTACAATGAAAGAGATATCGGGACGGGTAAATGCAAGGTATTGCAAGCCGCCAATCGTACTTCTGTACTCAGTAGGATCCACATGGGTGAGAGGAGTTGCGGTAGAAGATTGCTAGGAGTGCGAAGGGGCTTAGCGCCATCCATACGATGGCAACGGAGCAAGTCGATAATGTACTTGTGCTGTGAAAGAAAGAGTCCTCCCTTGCACCGCGCAACTTCGACTCCTAGAAAATAAGAAAGGTCGCTGAGATCTTTCACGGAGAAGCTAGATTGCAAATGAGCAAGTAGACGCTGGACTTGCGTGGGGTGAGATCCCGTGACAATGATGTCGTCCACATAAACGAGAACTAACAGACGAACGTCATCATAACCATAAATGAACAGAGAGGTATCATATCGGCTTTGGACTGAGAAAAACCAAAGGCTGTGAGGCAGGAACCGAGAACAAGGTACCATGCGCGAGATGCTTGTCGGAGGCCATAAAGAGACTTGTGAAGGAGGCACACATGTGACTTTTAGTTGTTGTCGATGAAGCTAGGAGGCTGAGACATGTAGACAGGAGTCGTGAGAGTCCCATGAAGAAAAGCATTGCTGACATCAAGCTGTTTTAAAAGCCAATTTGCAGACAGAGCCAAAGTAATAACCGTACGGATTGTCACAGGTTTGACAACATGGCTAAATGTTTCTTGGAAATCCACACCATGCCGCTGATGGAAGCCCTTAGCAACAAGACGAGCTTTATAACGGCCGATCATGCCATCAGGTTTGCGCTTTATACAGAGGACCCATTTGCAGCCCACAATGTTTTCTTTGGGAGGAGGAGGAACAAGATCCCATGTACCATGATTTAAGAGAGCAGTGAACTCGTCAGCCATCGCCTGTCTCCAAGGAGCTAAAGAGAGGGCTTGTGAGATAGATGTAGGCTCGACATCATCGGGTAAATGATGTTTGGAAGCTGTATAAAGGTGTTTAGGTTTGAAGATATTATTCAAAGCACGAGTATGCATAGGATGGACTCGAACCGCCGGCTGAACTGGCGGATTAGTGGGAGGCGGATGAGTTGGCGATGGCGGTGTAGGAGGTGGTAGAGCGATGTCAGGCCGCGGTGGTGAAAAAGGAACAACCGGCCGTGGCGTAGGAATTGGTGTAGGTGCCACCAGAGTGCCAAGCAGATGGAGAAAGTTGTCTCTGTTGCGATCATGAAGCATGGGTTTGTTAAAATTCCAGAAGGTGAACTCTAAAAATTTGACATGTCGGGAGACGAAGATGCGGCCTGTTGTCAGATCGTAACACCTGTAGGCACTTTGATTTGTAGAATAACCAATGAATATACATGGCTTAGAAGGAAAGTCGAGTTTACCAATGTTATATGGGCGCAGCCAAGCGAAGTAGATGCACCCGAATGTGCAGAGCTTGAGATAGTTGGGAGATTTCTGAAATAAGATCTCAAAGGGGCTGACTGAATTAGAAGCGGGAGACGGGGTCCGGTTGATAAGGTAAGCTGCCGTTTGAACGGCGAAGGCCCAGAACTGTGGCGGCAAGCGGGCATGGTGCAGAAGAGCACGTGAGACTTCCAGAAGGTGGCGATTGCGCCTTTCAGAGATACCATTTTGCTGCGGAGTGTGAGGAGCTGTAGTGAACCAAGAAATACCTTGCTCAAGTAGATATGTCTTGAGAGCCAAAAATTCCCCTCCATTATCAGTATAAAAATGGCGAATAGGAGAATTAAACTGCTTTTCCACTAATGACTAGAATTGATGGAAAATAGTTGCAACCTGAGACTTTGCATGAATTGTATAAATCCACCAATAACGACTATATAAATCCACCAGTAAAAGAAAATATCGACACCCATCAATGGCAACAGTGGGTGCAAAACCCCAAACATCAGCATAAATATAATCCAAAGATTGTGTAGCAACAAATGAAGAAACGCCAAAAGGAAGTTTGTGAGACTTGCTCACGTTACATGAAACACAATCGTTTAAAGGACCAGAAGTGGTCAAAATAGGTAACTTAATTTAGATAAAATGCTAGAGCTGGTGCGAGGAGACGGATGACCAAGTCGAGCATGCCAGTGTTGTGGAGATGTGCGAACGCGAAGAGCAGCAACTTTAGATAAAGAACTCAAAATTGGTGCACACAAGTTGTAAGTGCCTCTATGAAAAGGTCCTCGGTCCAGCACCACCCCCGTGCGAGGATCCTTAATAAAAAAGTAGTAGGGAAAAAATTCCACAGACACCGCATTAGCTTTAGTAAATTGGTGAACAGAAATAAGATTACGAGCAGCACGAGGAACACATAGAGCATCATATAAAACAAATGTACGAGCAGGTGTCTTAACATAAGAAATACCCGAGTGAGTGATTAGCATACCGTTACCATTAGCTATCTATATCTGATCAGTACCATCATACTCTGAATGAATAGATAAATTGCCGAGATCATTCGTGACAGTGTGAGAGGCGCCTGTATCCATGACCCAAGGAGTAGGTTGCGGAGAATAGGTCGGGGATTGAGCAAAGTGAGCAGATGGCTGTGGAGGACGGCGGTAATAGAGGGCGGTGTGCCCTTGATAGGCACATAATTGACAGACGATAGGATATTGAGAGTTACCAGAAGAGTGGATGTGATTGTGACGGCCTCTTCCGCGACCACCGTCACGACTACCACGGTCTCTTCGACCGCGATAGTTGTTTGAACCGCCATGACCATTATTGTGGTGGCTTGAAGAGGAGTGAGTCTGGTATCTGTCAGTAGAGGGATGCAACTGAGCCATATTGGCAGTGGCAACAAGCTGAGAAGACTCGATCTCAGTTTGCTTCAAATAGAGCTCATGCTTAATGAGACGGTCACGGAGCTCTTCAAAACGGAATGATTTCTCACGAGTATGAATCGAACTGATGAGGTCGCGATATGCCGGACCGAGACCATTGATGATATAAATGGTCAAGTCATCATCAGTGATGGCTGAATCAATGAGACCGAGTTCGTCGGTTATGGCCTTGATGTAATTGACGTATTCAGCAACAGATTTAGAACCCATGGAGGCTCGAGAGAGGGCTAACTTCAGTTACATAATGTGTGACCTAGAGGTGCTCGTGAAGGCACGGTTGAGAATCGACCATGCATCGGCGGTGGACTTCGCGGAAGAGAGCATGGGCAAAACATCGGCGGAGGCAGATCCGATGATGGCGGCGAAGAGGAGTTGGTCCTGTTTGAACCATAGACTAGAAGCGGCCGGATCAGTGTCGGCGTTGGGGTGAGGTGTGTCACCGGTAACATAGCTGATGAGGCTAAGGCCATTCAATAAGGCGCTGAGATGGTTGCACCATGAAGAAAAATTTCTAGCGGTGAGGGTGATGGGGAGGTCGTGGTGGGCAGTGACTAAAATTGGGGAGGGTGACGGTGTCGAGGAGGTGGTGCCGATGGTGGTGGAGATGAGGATACCTTCAGTCGACATAGAAGAGATGGTGCCGCTGTGTAGGAAAGAGGATTATGGTTCTCGTGGGATAGGGCTTAAACTGATACCATATAGGAACTCAAATATGTGAGAGAAGAGATAATTTATTGATACTGTGAGTGAGGCTATATATATACAGTACAATGGAATAATCTAGAGAATCTACACAACCATATGAATTAGATACATAATCAATTAGGATGATTTATTTTAGGAGTGATATCGGGAGGATCGGATTGTGTAGAGATATCCTTAATAAGAACATGAAAGAGTAGCACCCGTCGCACCAATTAGATTGGTTATTTATACTCTTTTTTATTTATTGTAAATAAAATCTTAATGGATTATATTATATTGAGGTATTTTATTTATCTTACGTGTTAATTATACATGCATGTGATAAAATCCCTAAATCTTAATAAGTCATGAAACATGGTCATGCATTTGATGATGATTATGGAATATGTTTCTTGTACTTAATTAGATCTTAAATTAGTTCCGAGTTATATAACTGATCAAGATTGGATATTGAACAGTTTAACTCGCACGTATTATACCCACTCATAAGATGAGAATGTTAAGTTCCATTGACATTAGTGTGGTGACATAAATGTATATACGTGGGTGCTTGTTAGAGAACAAGTTCACTGAACAAACCCATTAGAAATTCTTAAATGGAATTTATCGAAAATTTGAATTTCTAAATTATAATAGTACACGGTTAGTCCTTTGACTTGAGACACTATAGTAATCTTGTATTAATTATATCTCATTTTGATATAGTCTCTGATTGCATGACAATCGTAACGAGGTTATGTTGGATGTTATATTAATTAATATGGAGATCAATGGAGTGGTCAATAAAGGATCTATTATTCAATTATCGAGAGAATCTTCCAATTAATTTTCATGATTCATGATTCAGAAGACCTTGGCCAAGGCATGATGAATATTGATTCATTAATGAATTGATTGAATGGAAATGAAAATATTACTATTGGATTGATTGTGTTGTTTGTATTATTCCATAACTCAAGATCCAGTCGGAAGATTAGATAATAGAAGGATCGTACGTGTATAACGATTTGTAATTAAATAGGTTTACTCGCTATTTCACCTAGTGCTAGGTGATCATGCTACTTGCTAGATGTTCCCATGATTTGTAGGTTCTCGAAATTAAAGAGTTAATTTTGAGTATATTAATTTATTGGATAAATTAATAGAATAATATTTTATTCACTAAGTTGTAAATGTTATAAGCCTACTACTAGTATTAGTTGTGAACCTAAGAGGGTTACACAAATAGATTGGAATTGTATCAGTTGAATTGATTCAATTGTTGAACCCAATTAATTAATGGTGTTAATTAATTGAGACTACTTTTTATTTAATTAGTTAAATCAAATAATCAATTAAAATGTTTAATTGGAATTAATTGGATTAAAATTCTAATTCAAAATATGGATTAAATTAATTGAATTAATTTAATAGATATATAAATTTAATTGGATTAAATTTATATAGTGTAAAATGTTAATTCTATTTTGTGGAATTAATATTTAATTATCTCTACAATAAAAAAGGATTAAAGAGATTTTAATGAGATTGAAAGAGTGATTAATGTGGAAATCAATTGCCAATTGAATTGGTATTATTGTCCACGATCATGGATGAAAAATGATATATCTTTTCTTGTCATTTTTTTTTCCATGGATGATTAGTCTCTTGTTCTCATTCTTTACACAAAACATATTCCTTTGTATATCGATTCCTAGCGAAAATCGAGATACGAGATACATTCCAATTGTGTAGACTTGATAGAGGAGATACGTTTGGATCTCTATGAGTAGACAAGCAATTGATTTGCTACACACCCATCACCAACCGGATTGCTAAAAGGTGTGTATATTTGAATATATATATATATATATATATATATAATGATACGATCATTTTATTCTACATCATATTAACGTGAATCCGATGATACGTTTATTGTGAAATAATTGCTATTTCATAATTTTATAAATTTTTGATTTTCCGCTGCGTTTACATATCCGATTCCAACATAACACACAAACCACCGTTGCCTACTTGCATTTCGTAATCAACACCATTTGGATCTTTGGTGACAACTGCAACCCTAAGCAAAGCAGCTTGTTCATCATGGAGCAACTCTTGGAGAAGATTTGGAACAAATCTAAACGATCAAATTGAAGTTCAAGCTGCCATGAATCATCGTCTGAAATTTCAGACGAATCCGAGATAATTTGGTCTCCCAAATATCAAACCTTTCTCTCTTCCTTTCTTCTCTATTTTTCTTTCTTTGGCTTCTGCCCTATACAGCTCACTGCGGTTGCTCTTAATTCACAAATTGTGAATCCTAATTCACCCACGTGAATTATCATCAAATGAGCAATCCTCATCTGTTCCATGGGCCATCTTAATCAATTAAGGTTAATTGATCATTGACCCAACACTTGTCTCATTATTGCGATCATTGACTTCAGTTTCTGGCGACGGCATTATCTTATCTGTGAGAGCACGCTTCCGCGGGGGCAATTATTGTTCAGACAAATTGAATTTTTCGACTATTCTCAGATTTCATGGTTGATTATCCATTTTCTTCATTTTGCCTTCTTTAACTTTGCTGCTTCAACATGATTCTCTATGTGTTGATAGTTGATATTGTTAATTATATTAATTAAGGGCTCGTTTGCTAGACTTGATGAGATAAATCATGATGTCTATGACTAGGATGACTTTACAAGATAACGTATCAATATTATGTTTGTTATAAAATATTTTAAGATGTATAGATTGGTAATCCATTATTTGGTTTCATTGACTAATTTACAAATCTCTAAATTAAGTCCAAAAATAAATTAATATTGCTATATCAGATTTTGTGATTACACATCCCACCTTAGAGGTGTGATACCTAATCAAACCTTATCAAGCAAAGGCCTAATAAGGATGACGGGCCATTCATTTATCATGAGTTTTACGATTCTAACCAAACAACATATTAGGGTATCATATAAATCTATCACTCCCTTATCATATATAGCAAACGAGCCCTAAGTGTATGCACGTGTGATTAAGGCCTAACGGGGCTTTCCCTTTTGATTGCTGCGGGTTCGGGAATGAACCGTTAAATAATTTGAATATCCAATATAGTTGACCGATTCTAGTTCAATTCCTTTTGAAAGGTAGCGCGCTTGCATTATAATTTAGTAGTTTGCAATTTGTAATATATGAAATCATATGAAATGTAGGAATTTCTAATTTATAAATTAATTTACGAGTGTGACATTTTTCCAATCAACAAATGAAACCAATACACTTAATTTTTTTCTATGTAGTTCACATTTGATTGATTAATAAGGTGTTGAATATATTGTTTCTTCAACTTGAGCAGAACTCAAGAGGCCTATATATTTTTGGGCAATTCTATTCAACATCTCTCGTTTTTCTCTCACAGCCCCCAAATTTAATTAAAATATAAATATTATTTTGTTAGACATTTTTATCCTTACTATTCCACATTTAAACGTGTTGGGTACCAGTTCCACTTCCTCCTGACTCGGGATGGCAATGGGTAACAGACCATATGGGTACCCGTAAAAATTACCCATGATAGGTAGGGTAATTGCCCAATCAACGGGCACGGATAATTACCCACATTTTTTACGGGGACAGGTGCGGGTACGGGTACTACAGTATCCAACCCGCCCCATACCATATATATATATATATATATGGAAATTATTATTATTACTATTATAATTATAAAAAGTGCTAGATTATGTTTGATTTATTTAGTATTTTATTTTGTATATATTAATTTTTAGTTTGTTTCCTAGTCCATATAGGATACTAAAGCAACATTATATTTGTTTTTGATAGTCGCCAAACTTTCACTACTCTTTACGTATTAGAGGTTTAGGAATTAGGGATTTTAATTGCTTTTTTGCTACTGTGCTACACAATACAAATTTACTGGTTTTTCTACTACATATTCACGTAAGTTTCATTCTTTCTTTAGTTATTCATAATTTAGTTGTTTCTTGCTCGTTTTTGCCATAATTATTATATTGGTAAATAGTTTTGCTCGATGTAATTGGATGAATTTGTGATTGATTTTTGTGTATATTTACAAAGTAGTTTTTCTATTTCATGTTGTTTTTGCATCAGACTCCGCTTTTTTCAATGGCTGCCAATCTTCCTGATTCTTCTGTTCCCGTAATCTCTTGCAATAACCTTGAGGTTAAAAACTCATTATAATTTTAGTTTATTTTCAGTTTGTTATATTCACCTATTTATTGTATTTATATATTTTAATTTTACTTGATTTCAGACATTATCACTGATGGAAGTAGAAATGTCTATTTCTAAGGAATCTGAGAGGACAATTTCTCCTAATGATTCTGCTACTCCCACACAACCTGACAGTGAACATATTGATGGTTTTGAGCTAATTGGTGATGGCAAGAAAAGAAAGACATCAGTGGCTTGGAACCACTTTAAAAGAACAGTTGTCAATGGAGAAGAAAAGACTGTATGCAATTATATATTGCAGTAAAAAATTGGCAGGTAGAAGATCTGACGGAACAAATCATTTGCTTAAACACTACCAAACTTGCAAAAGAAAGCCGTATAAGGATATAAGACAATCAATTTTGGTGAAGGAACAAAAAAGGGTTGATGGGTCGTCTAATTATTTGAGCAACTATCACTTTGATCCAGAGAAATCAAGAAAAGATCTTGCTAATATGATAATAGTTCATGAGTATCCACTTTCAATGGTGGAACACTTGGGGTTTAGAACATTCTCTGAAGGTCTTCAACCTTTGTTCAAGGTTCCGTGTCGAAACACAATTAAAAGTGATATCATGAAGATCTATCAAAATGAGAAGTTGAAAACTATGGGATGCCTAGAGAAGGTTGATAGTAAAATTACATTGACAACAGACTTATGGACATCAAGCAACCAAAAAAAATGGGTTTATGGCCATTACAGCCCACTACATTGATGATGACTGGAAAATGCAATCATCCATACTAAGGTATTATTTTTTTGATATTTATATGATATATTATTGCATATGATATTTTGAATTGTATGAATATTTGTTATATTATTTTGCATGATAGGTTTGTGTATGTTGAGTGTCCACATACAGCTGAAGCTCTCTCAAAGGTGTTGATAGAATGCATGATAGATTGGAATATTGACAGAAAGTTGTCTACGACCACTTTGGATAATTGTACCACTAATGATTGTCTTGTGCATTTGTTGTTAAACAAACTTGATTCTTCTAGTCTTATGCTTGATGGTCAGTTATTTCATATGAGGTGTTGTGCACACATTCTCAATATAATTGCTCAAGATGGTTTGAGTGTTCTTGGAGATGGCATAGAGAATGTTAGAAATAGTGTTGCTTTTTGGACAGCCACACCTAAAAGAGAACAAAGTTTTAGAGATGCAGCACGTCAAATAAAAGTTTCAATCTCAAAGAAACTCATTCTTGATTGCAAAACTAGATGGAACTCAACTTATCAAATGCTTCTTGTTGCATTGGCTTATAAAGACGTTTTTATTTGTTTGAAGACAAGAGATTATTTGTATAATGTTTGCCAACAATGGGTGAGTGGGATGATGCAAAAGAAATTCGTTGTAGGTTGGAAGTCTTCAATCGTGTAACTTAGATGTTTTTAGGTACACAATATCCTACAACAAATGTATTCTTCCCTTTGATCTGTGAAACAGAGCTCTCTTTGCAACAATGGCGGACTTGCCGAATTGAGGCTATTAGAAATATGGCTTCTAAAATGATTATCAAGTTTGATAAGTATTGGTTTGTTATTCATGGAATTATGGGAATTGCCATCATATTGGATCCAAGATAAAAACTGAAGTTATTAGAATATTTTTTCTCCAAACTTTATGGAAGCTCATCTTCAGTTGAAATTGGAACTATTAAGAAATTGTGCTACTCGTTGTTTGGAGAATATCAAGTTAAATTTGATAGTAGGATGGTAGAAAACTCAATTGATAGATTCAGTGAGAAAGAGATGAACCAGGATAATGGAGGCATTTGTAATTATCTTAATGATTATGATTCATTTGTTAGTGATACAAATGAAACGCAATCAAAATCTGAATTAGATCTTTACTTGGAAGAGAAAATATTGCCTAGGAGTGCTACTTTTGATATTCTTGGTTGGTGGAAGACAATTGGAATCAAGTATCCAATGTTGCAAAAAATTGCCAAGGATATTTTGGCCATCCCAATTTCAAGTGTAGCTTCAGAATCCGTTTTTAGCACGTGAGGTAGGTTGTTGAGTCCTCATCGTTCGAGGCATCACGAGAATACTGTGGAGGCACTTATGTGTGCACAAAGTTGGCTGAGACATGAAAAAGAAGGTAATAAATGTCTAAATAAAATCTATTTATTCATTTTTTTTAGTCTAACTATTGATTTTATTTATGTACGAGTTTCTGTTGGTATTGTTGGACCAAAACAATATGTACAAGTGAGAGATAAACGTATGCAATCTATTAAAGGCTCGGATTCTAAAGATGAGGTAAAATAAATATTTTCTATATATACAATTAACATTATTATTTTTTTACTTTGCAAGTACAACTAATTAATATATTGTATCATTTTTTTTATAGATTTTGGAGAATACATGTTCAGAGGCTGGAAGTTTCTAAAATTGTTGGTGTTGAATCTTATTGAAATAGTATTTAATGAAGAATTTCATAGTATTATTATGTTCGTAGAGTTATTTATTTAATATTCATTTTTTTATGAAGAATTTGGGATTATGTATTAGTTAAATTGCTATTATGATTTTAGTTTTAATTAATGTTTTTAAATTTATAAATTTTTTACAGTTAGTTAAATTACGGGTATGGGCAGTTAGGTACTTAGAAGGTATGGGGTCGTGCATAATAATTTCTACCCACGCGGGTACGGGAATGAGTATGGATATTTTTTTAAAATGCGGGTATGGGGACGGGTACTATAGTACCCTACCCATACCCTACCCATTGCCATCCCTACTCCTGACATCTTACTCCTGTATTTACTGGCGATAGCAGCCATGAACAGATTCAAGCTTCGCAGATGGAACTTTGTATGGCTCGGAATCTTCTACACCTTTTACTTAACCTCCAGTCATAGATCTCACAAGATTAGGCACTTCTCAAGTAAGATTCACCGTACATAGAATATCACTGCAGACACAAAGCCTCCTAAAGCCCAAACCCTAGCCATACACAAATCCACACAGCTATGGTATTTTTCCACCAAGATGAGGAAAATACCCCTCACACAGAATGACAAGAAGATTGAAGAATCACAAAGAAGAAGAAGATCGATCGAACAAGAAAGCACTTAGCTTACCAGATCTCTCACACAAACTCTTCTCTCTCTCTCTCTCTCTCTCTCTCTCTCTCTCACCACACACAGTAGAATGAGGATTATGTGTGAGAATAGTAACCGTCGCCCAATAAATAGAATGGCTTCAGTTAGATGAGCTTCGAGAGTTGGGCCAAGATGCCTTTGCATCTAGGCCTTATCACCGGTGTTGGGCCTCACATGATTGGGTCTATTTCTCAACAAAACCCAACAAAACAAAATAATACCCCATATATAGCCCCGCCCTCCTCGTCCGAAAAAAAAAAAACTTTCAAACTGAAAAGCAAGGGAACATGACCACGATAATATATAGATTCATCAAAATGGTTAAATAAAAAAAAAAAAAAAACTTTGATTTAAATGGTTGAAAATGGCTCTGGCATTCTGCAAAATAAAAATGTTATTTATATATATTTAACTTTATCATATTACATGCATTTGTTCGAAACAAACTACAACTTAAAGTTTTTAAATTTACATATATATCGTTGGTATCATTTGTTTTCGAACTAGTTATTTTTCCTTTTCTGCTTTCTGAAACAAAAATTAATACCAGTATTGCGACCAAAAAAAATAAAAAAAGGCTCGATCACCTTATCTAAAAAATGAAAAACGAAAAAAAAAATTAAAGTAGACGCGATGCTTAGAACAATAATGTTAGTTAGGGGAAAGGAAGAAAGGAAAGGAAAAAAAAAACAAAACTCTATGAACATGGGTTTCGTTTTATTTTTTTCGTTTATGTACGTTTGGTGGAGAAGAAGAAGAATGGGGCTATACGTGTGGGGGGGTTTATTTTATTTTGATAGGATTTTAAGTGTGAGGGGTTACAAGAAGAAAAAAAATCTAAAAAGTAATATTTATAATTTTATTAAAATTGGGGGATATGTAGAGAGAATTGAGAGCAGTGTATAGAATTATCTTATAATTTTCTCGTTTTTATGTAGATGCTTTGAATAAATTCCTAAGAATCCATTTTCATTAGCATTATGCAATTAGAAATTAGAGGAAGAAAAATCTTATATATAATTAGGGATGGTAATTAGTAGGGTATGGGTAGAGTACTAGTGTACCCATTCTTATACTCACATTTAAAAAAAAAATCTGTATATGTCCCCATATCCACTGGGCAGTAACTTTTAATGCCAATCCTGATACCCTCTCGGTACTCAACTACCAGCCACACCCCTGTTATCCGTATTTAAATAAGTAGTGTTTCACTTATGTCACTACAAAAAAATCACGGTATAGCGACGGATATTAGAGACGGACCTCTGTCTGTCGCTAGTTGCGACGGTTTAGTGACGGATTACACTTTTCAGGCATTTAAAGAGTGCGAGAATTTTTCACGCGTAACATTAACGATGGAATAAAGATGGAATAACCGTCATTAAGTTTAACGACGGACAAGGTCCATCGTTAATATTTGAATTTTGAATTATTTAATTTCTGAAAAATCTAACGACGGACAAGGTCCATCGTTAATATTTGAATTTTGAATTATTTAATTTGCGAAAAATCTAACGATGAATTAGGTCCGTCGTTAATATTTGAATTTTGTATTATTTAGTTTCCGAAAAATCTAACGACGGAAAAGGTCCGTCGTTAATATTTTAATTTTGTATTATATAATTTTCGGAAAAACTAACGACAGATTAGGTCCCTTGTTAATATTTTAATTTTGTATTATTTTAATTCAGATAAAACTAACGACGGATTAGGTCCGTCGTTAAGTTTCTGATATGAAAAAAAAAATCGGGCTTCTCTTTCATTTCTCCCCCAAATCGATCTCTGAACCCTAGCCGCGAACGGGCTTCGATCTCCGACCCTCTCTCTCTCTCTCTCTCGCACATTCTCCCCGTCGCACAACTAGCCTCCGCCCGCCTCCATCACTTTCTCCGCCTCGCCTCAACGTCGGAAATCGCAGGTAATTCCCTCCGCCTCTCTCTCTCCGCTTGCTCGCTCTCTCTCTCTCTCTCTTAACTGTCTCTCTCTCTGCCCGAAGTACCGGCGCCGCCTCGCCGAGCAGATGCCGCCGCTGAGGACACTCCAGGTCAGTTGGTTTCTTTTTTCTTTTCTTTTTTACATTTGTAGCATATTATATATAATCTGTGTTCAAAATATGAAATTATTTGCGACATTTGAAGTCTGTTATTACAATAATCACATGATAATTTAAATTGTTTTTTTAGACTAAACTAGGGATTAAATCAGTGGGTAACTCAAAATTATGGTTCACGTCAGTTTGGCAACAAATGTGAGAATCATTTGAAAAGTTTTTTTTTTTTTTTTTAATTACCAAATGCTAATGAAACAAATCTTAGAATCCTTCAACAGGCCTTCAAAAAATCAAACAAACTTTTATAAAATAAAATAATAATAATGATTTGTGTATTAGAGAAAGAAAGTAAAAAGTGATATAATTATGACAGTTTACGGATCCTTTGAGGTCAAAATAAAATGATGAACCTGCATTATGATAATATACCATGTCTTACCTTTTTCTTAATTGTAAAATATATTTATTTGCTAAAAATTATCATAAAATTTGATCATTTTCTCAAAATAAAAAATGAAAAGTTGTGTATGAGAAAATTAAGATGTCATATCTGCACTTTGATATTTGTAGATAGAATATTATAAGCATGTAATAATGAAAGAAATATGAATAAGCTATCCGTTCAATTTAATTCAATGCATTTGCTAATTATTTATTTTCTACAAATATTTATTGTAATGATAAGTAGGATCAACATAAATACAAATAAACGTACTTCCAAAAGATCAAAATTCAATACACGAGTACCTCTTACATTCCAACACTATGAATTAATGTGATCGGGAGGTATATATATTTAAATTGCATATGAGTGTCCTTTATAACAGATAATCTGACAGAGACTATTCCTCTCTCTCTCAACTTGTGACATTCACTTCCAACACACCAATTGCTTCGCTTGAAATAATTGAAGTGAAATATAAAGTAATAGCATACAATAATTATTTTATAAAAATAATAAATTTTAAATTTGTTTGGGATGAGGACCCTTGGATCCCTCTTTATTACTTGTTTAAATTTGTCTGCGACGAGGGCCCTTGGATCCCTCTTTATTACTTGTTTAAATTTATATGGGACAAGGGCGCATGAATATGAATTATTGTTGTTGTTGGTATTGTTTCTTTTTGTTAGTTTTGTTGGCATTGGTTGATTAGGTGAACATAGATCAATTAGCGTAGAGTCAAGAACTTGGGACTATGATTTACACATAGGTGTTGCCGAATTTTTTACTGAATTGCTTATTTAATTTTCTAAATTCAATATCATTATTGTTGTTAGTATTGTTTCTTTTTGTTGGTTTTGTTGGTATTGGTTGATTAGATGAATATAGATCAATTAGCGTAGAGTCGACAACTTGGGACTATGATTTACACATAGCTACTGCCGAATTTTTTACTGAATTCTTATTTAAATTTCTAAATTCAATTTTATTGTTGTTGTTGGTATTGGTTGATTAGAAGAACATATATCAATTAACGTAAAGTCGAGAACTTGGGACTAGGATTTACACATAGGTGCTGCCGAATTTTTTACAAAATTGCTTATTTAATTTTAAATTCAATTTCATTGTGTTGTTGGGAGTAGGTAGATAAAAAATGAGTCTAGATCATCAATGGATGTACCGGCGCTATCTTGACAATGGTGCTTTAAATCCAGACTTTCTGAATGGACTTGAATCTTTTATCGAGTTTGCTTGTGATAGATAGATGATGGCCCATTACCAGTTTATCCAAATGGTGGTTTGATCGATATTGAAGAAGAAAATAATGATGAAGACATTAACGCCTCAGATGATAACAATATTAGCGATGATGATAATTATGATAGTGGTTGTGATGATTAGTGTGAGGTTCATTTGCATAATTAGTAATAATATAATTCATTTCATTGTGTTGTATTTGTTTATTAAGCATACTTTGTTTTAATTTTTCAGATGTCAGCTAGAGGTGGTGGTCGTCCTTCACGAGGCTCTAGCAGAGCCTCTGTAGCATCTCCATCATCATCCACCGGACTTAGTGGTTGAGTTGGAGGGTTAGATTTGGAGGGTTCTTCTGTAGAACGTGTTGTTCATCCTACTGGCCAACGGGCTATACGTGTAGAAGATGAGTTTGTCTTCTTTAATTCTCATTTTCATAGTTTTTGATATTTTTATATAATTTTTGTAACAATTTATTTGTGTTTTGCATTTAAAGTGTGATGATGCCGGCTCATGAGGTGTCGAGTGCTATCACTGTGGCATTTAAGAGATATATGCATCCGACTGGCTATTCATGGAAGTTGGTGCCAGCGGATGTTAGGCAATAATATTTTGAGGAGTTCAAGGTATGTCTTATGTATATAAAATTGTATTTGAATAAACTATATATATATATTGTGTGATATATGTTTAATTAAATTGGTGCAAAAGGAGTTCACTTGGGATCTTGCTATCACTCCTATGATAGAGGGATTATGTAATGCTAAGGCGGCTGTGAGGTACAAGGACATGGTTGATTAGTGATTATTTGTACTATTTTATTGCAGGAATTTGGTGTCTTTAGTATGTGTGTTTCCTTTATTTTCGTGTTATTTTTATGTTACTTCATTCACTTTTGCTCTTGTGGTGAGTTGTGCTAGGTTTGTGCAAAACTTGAGCTTTTGTTCCCAAAAGCAGGATTTTATGGCATAAAGGTGGCAAAGAGCCGAAGCTCCCAACTGAAGCTCCAGCTGAACTGGTCACAAGCTGAACTGATCACAAGCTGAGCTGTGGTTGGACCTTAGCTAAAGTAGAGCTAGAGCTGTAGCTGGAGCAAGACAACCAAGGACTTGGAGCTAAGCTGGAGCTGCAACTGAAGAGCTTTGACTTCAAGTTGAAGCAAAGGACTTCGAGCTGAACTGAGGTACAACTGATGAGCTAAGCTCCCACGAGCCAAAAGCTAAGCTGGAGGCACAACTGATGAGCTAGCTGAGAACCAGCTGAAGCACCAAAACTGAAGGAGCCAACTGATGAAAAGTGCCAAAATTGAAGAGAAAAGCCGGGAGCTGAAGCTGAAGCAGCCCCACTGGCGCGGGATACCCCGCGATCACGGGGCAATGGCCACGGCAAAGCACCCCTGCGCGTATGCGGCACCCCGCGAGCGCAGGACATTCCAGCCCCTCGAGCGCGGGGCGATCAGTTTTTGGCCTCTTCTTCGACCAGTTCCAGCTGCAGTTTTGGGAAGTTCTATTCTTTAATGCTCTCCAACCCCTTGGCCAGCTTTGGGAATTAAATGCACACGGTTCTAGAGTTGTAGGAGGAGTTGGGAATCATCTACCAATAACTCCACATTTTTACTTTATTTCTCATCAACCAATTAATCCGGAAACATCCACCATTCTCCTACACTCATCCGGATACCTACTTCATCTTATATACATCCTCTACACTTCACCATTAGGGGATATCCATCATTCATTCCACACTTCACCAACACCACGGTTCCAGAGAGGGAGAAAAGATAAGGAGAAGATGCAAGTGGGCTTAAGCTCAAGGAAGAAGGCACGAGAAGAGGAATCCAACTCCAAGCCGTCCGCGGAAGCTAGGCTTGCTCGAGGATCTCCAATTGTGGTATTTCTTTCCTTAGCTTAGCTCATTTGTGGGGATTTGTCCCAAAACTCTAGAGACAACAATATTGTAGGAGTTGTATTTTATTTATCTTTTAATTTATAAAATGAAGAACTTTTATGATGTTTATGTTGTTTTGAGCATGATGATGGACTAATTCCTTCCTTAGGGGGTAGATAATTGATTTGGTTTCCATCCATGCTTGTGATGGTTAGTTTCTTGTTGTTGGAATTGAGCTTGTTTATGTTGAGTACTTGATTACTACTTGGCATTGTTAGGCTTTAGATGAGACCGAGAGGAGATTCTATAGCCTGACTTAGGTTCCTTCAATGTTAGGTGAACCGGGTTACGTAAGCTTAATTTTTAATCTTGCTCGTATAATATAGTTGATGGGGGTTTATTGGATTAGATGTGATAGTAAATGAAGTTAAGCTACTTGAATGGGGTCTATTGTACGTCTAGGGTTATCATAATCGGCTTAAAACAAGCTAGGAAAGAAACCAATGAGAGAATCTACACCCTAATGCTCTTTTCATAATCCTTTCATTCATATTTGCTATTAGTGGTGTTGTTAGTTAATTCTTGTTGGTTTAAATACACTAGTTTAGTCAAAATCATCCAACACTTGATTATAATGTTTAGGCTTGTATTTCAATTCATGTGCTTGTTAGCAATTATAATGTAAGAAGATAATCGCCCTGTTAAGATTTCCTCGAGAGATACGACTCGGGTTAGCTCACCGCCCTACAACTACCTCGTCCTCTTGCGGGTCCGGTCAGTAGTTTTGTGCGTGTTTAGGTAAACCGAAAATCAATCAATTGGCGCCGTTGTCGGGGAAAGCTTTAGGCGTATTATCCTTTTGTGTTATAATTGTTTGTGTGTTTATTTTTGTATTTGTGTATATTTTCTTGTGTTTTTGTTTAAGTGTTTATAACTTTTTCCACAGTTGCGTGTGATCTTTTTTTTGTGTTTGTGACTGTGTATGCAAGGTCGACAATGTCTCAACAGTAGACTAGCTCCTGTGTTTAACAACATTCACAGACCGAGAAGGATTGAAGTGCCCAATTGGGAACAAGAATTATTGAGAGGAGTTTACTTTTCAAGTGACGACTCTCAACCTTTGGAGATGGATGCCAATCACATCAACAATGAGAACATTGCAAATGTGGCAAGGAACATGAGGGATTTTGCGCATCCCGTGATAGGGGCATCAACTTCTTGTATTGTTCTTGGTGAAGCCGCAAGAAATTACGAGTTGAAGAGCATCCACTTCAACGAATTGCCATCCTTCTATGGGATGCCTGCAGAAGATGCCTTGAACTTTATCCGGGAGTTCTATGTTGTGGTTCAAACCTTTCATTTACAAAGTTTGAACGAGGACCAATTGAAGATGAGGTGCTTTCCTTACACTATGAATGATCATGCTAAGACATGGTTCATGTCTCTTCCATCTAATTCACTAGCCAGCTGGAATGCTGTGTATGAAAAGTTCATGGCCAAGTATTACTCCATCCAAAAGACCCAAGATTTGCGAGCTCAGATTGTTACCTTCTTCTAATCTTTGGGGGAAGCATTTCATGAAGTGTGGGATCGCTTCAGGGGTCTTCAACAACAATGTCCGCACCACCATCTAGCACCTGAGTTGCTCAACCAGTTCTTCTATGATGGGTTGTCCTAAAATTTTCAATATATGGTGGATAATGTAGCGGGAGAAGATATAGGTGGCCACACAACTGAAGAGGTCTCTAAAATCTTTGAGACCATGGCCACCACCTCTTAACAAAAGAGTGCTAGGAGGAAACGAGCTTCTGTCAATGAAGCTAACCCTAGCTATGATGTTACTAAGCAGTTAGCCGAGCTAACTAGGCAAGTGGATATGTTGAGGTCATCTAGAAGCCCATCTCGACAAGCTATAGCTTTAGAGACATGTGGAGTATGTGGAGAGTATGGCCATGGAGCCAATGTGTGTCAAAAGCAAGTGGAATCCAGTTTCAGTGAGGAAACACAGTTTCTTGATCTTCAAGAGCAAATCAATGCCTTACAAGGATTTCAACCTCGACAGTAATACGACCCTTACTCCTAGACATATAACCCGGGGTGGAGAAATCATCCAAATCTCTCTTGGAAGCAACCTCAGCAGCCTTAGCCATTTCATCAACCACATCCAACTCAACAAGCTGAAGGTAACCAAGCCCTACAATATCCCAGACCTCTCCAATATTCGGCTCAACCAAATCAGCCTGCAAAGCCATCTTTGGAAGATATATTACAAGCCTTCATGCAGGCCACTCAACAAAGATTTGAGTCCGTGGAAGCTTCCATTAAGTGGATCGAGACCTAAGTGGGTCAAGTTGCAGATACTATGAGTGACCTGTCCAAGCGGATCACGAGCGGAAAATTGCCAAGTCAGCCTGAGCAAGTGCATGCCATAACTGTGCTCAGAAGTGGCGACATAGTTGAGGACAAGGTTGGAGAGTCCAAGAAGTGGTGACATAGTTGAGGACAAGGTTGAGAATCAAAGGGCTCCTCAACACAAGAAGAGGGAAGATGAGAAAGCGGAAGGCAAATGAGAGAAGCTTGCTCTCTATAGAGCCACGAACCCCTATGATCCTCCAATTCCCTACCCAGGCCGGCTAAAAGATGAAAAGAAGGAGCAACAGTTGCAAGAGTTCTACAAACTCTTCTCAAAAGTGGACGTCAATCTTCCTCTCCTGAGTATCATCCAAAATGAGCCAGCCTATGTGAAATTTTTTAAGGAGCTGGTGGCAAAGAAAAGAAGATTTGGGAAAGATGAGAAAATTTTGATGCCCAAGGTGGCAAGTTCAATCCTTCAGCATCAATTACTTCCCAAACTTGGCGATCCAGGTATTTTCACTCTTAAACTTGCTTTAGAAAATGGTAAAGAAGCATGTGGGATACTATATTTGGGGGCAGGGATAAACTTAATGCCATACTCTATATTTAAGTAATTAGAGTTAGGGAACTTGAAACCGACTACAATGTGTTTGCAATTTACTGATAAATCCATTAGGTATCCTAAGGGAATTGTTGAGGATATCCTTGTGAAAGTAGGAGGGTTGATAGTCCTTGTAGACTTTGTTGTCTTAGACATAGGGGATGCCCAGGAGACCGGGAAAGAATACACACTTCTTTTGGGTAGATCTTTCATGGCTACCACAAATACCCTCATCTATATATTATATAAAAACAGAATAGTGGGGGTATTTTAGACAATTCATAATTAATTATTTTTTTTTAATTTTATTTTATTTTCTAAAAAACGTATTATTCATGCACCGCTACAAGAAGGGTAGTATTTTTTTTTTTGGAAAAATAATAATTGAAAAAATTCTTCCTCCGATACGTTGCCTTTTTCTGAAAACGTTGCTTATGCTAGTGAGTAGCCACAACCTTTGAATTTTCGGTATATAGATACTCTCTTTCAATCTCTCCGTAAAAAAAATGTGATTCAATTTTTCTCATTAATAGCTATTTCAGAAATCCTCCCCTACGTAAGTTTCTCCTTCCTATAATCACCTCCATCGTCTCCAATCGAATCGACAATTCAGTTCACATACAACAGGTAATCCATGAACCCCCGATGCTATATCAATTGTTTTGCCAAACCTATGTCCTGATTATTCTTCTGATTTGTGTTGAAGAGTGAATCAACTAACCGCACACTGATCCCTCCAAACAAAAACAAATTTTCCCTTTTGAATTGATGAACTTCCAAAAATTCTGCAGGTTAACCATCAAATTACCCTTTAATTTTCTGCATAAAACCATATTTGAAATCATACTTTACAATAAGCAACCGGTTAAAGATCGATACCAAGACGCTGTCCTTTTGGTATCTGACCAGTGTATATCTCAACGTTAATTGAAATCAATTCTATCAGTTTCTTCGCATTGCATATTTTTTATTTTATTTATGTGTGTGGTTGATTGATTTATCTGTGGTATCTTTTCGTGATTCAAGCCATGTAGTTATTTGTTGTTGGAAATTATCTTCAACTTGAATATTGATCTTTCCAAGTTGTATTCATTCAGTTTGTAAAGTTAGCTGCTAAAGTTTCTGTCTTCAACTCTCTATTGATTGGCTTTCTACTCTTCATATATTAATCATCGTCTTCCTGAACAAGATTGCAATATCAATCTCAATGGTTGAGGAATAAGCAAATTGATACTCCCCAGGAGAAAAAAATTAACCATTCTCTTTGTAACTGCATTCAACCAATTACATACCCTTTTATTCCAAAATTAAAGGATATTTCATGTATAAAAGTCCAACCATTTTAGACATATATATATATATATATATCTTAATTACTGTGACCATATCCATCATATTTGATTAAGAAACATAATTAAAGCATGGAATATAATTTATAAATAAAAATATATATGTAGTTGGAGTCATTGCCTAGCTCATCTCTTATTCTTATGCTCAAGGCTTCTGCTTCAACTCCGCATTCTCATATTGAATCCAGATTGTAGTCATTATTTATTTGTTGGGCTATTTTGGTGGATATGTGTTTTATAGTTGTTGGATAATATACTGAATTCATTTGAATAATAGAGTTTTAAATTGTTCATCAACTATAGATATAGAAGGATTGTAATGTTATGTTCTCATTATGAGATTTGTTGGTAGCATTTTGCTTAGAGTTGTTTTGAGCGATCATCCACATATCAAATAAATTGGAATGCTCAAGATTTCTACCCAATTATCTTGGAATGCTCAAGATTTCTACCCAATTATCGTATTAAATATTAAAAGTTCATGGTTAATATTTCAAGTGCTAAAAAAAGAGTAAAAAAATACGATTTCGATCACATGGGTGCATCGAAACTGACGATGATTTCATTTTCCTTTTGCGTGCTATGAACATTATTTATGGTACGTAAGCTTGATGAAGCTATTGAGAATCTGACCAAGGCTATCATATTGAACTCTACATCTGCAATTATGTATCAAACCCAATGTGTGTTTTCCTCATCCATTTTCTTGTGTTCTTTAGGTTTTTTATATTATATAGTCCCCCCTCCCAACAAATTGAGCAGGCCATGAGGGGCGAACGAGGGTGATGTTGTTTCATGTACCAACAAATTGTTAATGTACCTTTCTTCTCTGTGTACTCGTGCATTATATGTGACTCTTAGTGCTAATTTATCCGGTGGAAAGAAATTGTGTGCTATTCTTCTAGCATGAAATAAGTTGTTGTCTAACTGTCTTTTTATAGCTATTTTCAGCTTCTATTTAATAAAGAGCGTGTTGATTAACTTTTATTGTTTTCCTACATTTCGGGTTGAAGGTGAGTTCTGGTTGTTTGGTGGTCATTAGATACAACCGAAAGAAAAGTTTCTTCAAGATTTTCATAAGATTCAGTTATTGTGTGTGGAGCATAAATATAATTTGATGCTTGTGGTTATATAGTAGTAGCTATTGGAAAGTCTGCAGATTAGGGGCATAAGAAGCGGAGTCTTTATAGTAAAAATAATCTACTTGATAATGTTATATTATTCTTTTCATAGGGCTCAAACCTACTTTCAAGTTGGATGACTCACAAAGTGTTTAAGAAAATTAAGGAGTGCGTAAAAGTTTCAGTCTATATTAACAAATATTTAGAAAATAACAATTAGATATTACAATGTATTTTGCAGATAGGTTGGATTAGCAGGTGATGAAATATCTTCGAGGCCAATCGAGTCAAAGACCATGCATTCACCACACATTAATTCAAAAGAAAAGAGGCAGAAGACTCTCATATAACCGAAGACGCAGACAAAAATAGTAAAAATAAATCCCATGAAACAGAAGGAAAATTAAATAAATACTTAATTGCAAACTAATAAACATATTAACAACAAAGCAAATATCCTAAAATATCCAAACATAACCACTAAATGATTATATTAAACATTCGTACCAGAAATGATATATAATATATCCTAATCAACTTCAATTCATTCTTGAATGATTGATGGGGTCTGATATGAATCTCTATATCAACTATTTCTTATAAATCATAGAAATAAGCTTACTTGCAAGTAATTTTTTAAGGTTGACAAAGTAAGTGATGGCATATCTATATCTCATTGGAAATTCCTCTGTCTAGCTCCTTTTCACACCAAA
The DNA here is from genome assembly GCA_026008535.1 of Perilla frutescens. NCBI lineage: Eukaryota > Viridiplantae > Streptophyta > Magnoliopsida > Lamiales > Lamiaceae > Perilla > Perilla frutescens. The sequence continues at coordinate 42,988,464 of BRKX01000012.1, forward strand.
TCTATCCGGACCTTCTTGCTGCCTCTGTTCGTCAACAACTCTACAACTGTTTTTTCTCAATAGATATGAGAAATGCAATATTTGTTTCAGTTAAAGCCTTAAACGAACAAGAACATAGTATAATAGCACGCCGCGCAACGCGCGGGTCATGCACTAGTCGATGTTAAAAATGGAACATTAAAAATATCTGTTTTGGCGAAAACTGTATCTTTCTTAATGTTTCATGCTCATATGCCTGTTAACCCCTTGATCAATAATTGCTCTCCCATTGATGCTATTGATGCCGGGCCTGAGAAAGTTTTTGTGCAGGAAAATAGCCCGGGGATTGAGCGCAAGAAGATTGAGAGAGATAAAATGAAGAAGGTCCCTGATAAAGGCACTTTGGGGAAAAAAGTTGTCCAAGGGGTAAAACGGCTTGTGTCCAATACTCATTTGAGGTGGTTCCCTGGGATATCAAAATCTAAAGAGAATGGGGCGTTGATTGATGAAGAAGCATTTTCGTGTGGGGAAATCGAGCTTTACAGTCCATGGACGAAGTGTTTCATCCAACCCAAGAGGTACGAAGCTATCGTGCTCAACAAACCCCCATGACCGCTAACTAAAACTATGTCTAGCTCGAGACTATAAAATGAGCACTTCATGGGAGGCAACCCATGATTTCTTGTTTTCATATTTTGTTTAATTTTTACCCTTTTTTATGTGTTTAAGTTTGTATTTTTGTTGTTGTTTCACAGGGGCAAAGAATCAGGAGTGTTTAGTTGGCTCGGAGAACTAATGCAAAATGACTAAGTTTTAGCCAGCCGGCGCGGTACCCTCGGCAACCACGGTAGGTGGCTCTCGGCCAAACGACTCTGCGAGCGCGGGCTCACTGTGAATGTGGACACCCCAAGGTCAATTCACCTTCCGCGAGTGCGGGCTCGCCATGAGCACGGGGCAGCCATTCCCCGCGAGTGCGGAGCTTCCAATGACCTTGCCACCTCAGCCCTACAAATAAAGGGTCCAATTTCAGCCCTAACTCCTTACAAGTTCCACAGCCATCTCCACCACCTTATCAGCCACCAGAGTAGTGAAGTTGTTTTTATTTGTTCTTTTGTGTTTTTATGTTTCGTGTGAGTTGTTAGTTATTTTAATTTTTCTATGTCATGTTGTTTGTTCGTAGTTTGTTGTTCGTATTGTTTTGTAGGAATCTGCACTTGTTGCCGGTCTTCTACATTCTGTAATGTTTTCTCTCCCCTTTATTTCTTACATCTCCTTTTCATATATTGAGGACAATGCATGATTTAAGTGTGGGGGGGAGGGGTGAACTTGTGTTTTTAATTTTATGGTGGAATTTGTTGTTGTAGAGATTATAGAATATTCAACTTTTGTTGTTTATTATCAAAACACCAATATAAAGATATTACAATTGGAGAAATAAGGATTGATGAAGAGACCAATTTTTCATAACTGCAAGGGCAAGTACCACACGAACAGTAGATGCTTTTACAATTGGACTAAAACTATGAGAATAGTTGAATCCGGGAAGTTGAGTAAATCTCTGAGCCACCAAGCGTGCTTTATGGCGATCAATAGTGCCGTCAGACAAGTATTTGGTGCGAAAAACCCATTTAGATCCAACAATATTAACCCTAGGTGGACGTGAGACAAGATTCCATGTCTGATTTTGACGAACGGCATTCATTTCCTCATCCATAGCAGCCATCAATTTTGGGTGTTTAGCTGCGGATTTGAAACCACGAGGCTCATGGGTTGACAAAAGAGCTTGGATAAGAGTAGTTTGAGACAAGTCTGCAATATGCCTTGGTTTAAAAATACTTACCTTTGATCGAGTAGTCATAGGATGAACCGAAATAGGTTGATGCAGGGCAACTTGGAGATTTCTGCCCTCGAGTCCTGAAGTAGTAGAAGATGGAATTTCCATCTGTACTGTTTGAACATTTTCGCTGCTAGGAATTAGGTACAATGAACAAGGATCGGACCTTAAAATAGGAGGATTTGAATTCAAAACAGTGAAAGATGGCGAAGAGATGGAGTTATTCACTGTAGATTTAGGCTTAATGAAATAAGAAATATCCAGATGCGAGATAGGAGAGTTTGGAAAATGTGCAGAGAATGAAAAACAACCCTCATCGAATCTTGCATGTCGTGTCACGAAAATACGAGATGTAGTGGGATCAAGACATCGAAATCCTTTATGATTGTTGTTGTAACCAACAAAAATACACGGTTTGCTGCGCGCTGAGAACTTATTTACTGCATAATCACGTAAACAAGGAAAAACTCGACAACCAAAAGGATGAAAATTTGCATAATTAGGCGTAGTATGAAATAAAACTTGAAATGGTGATTTTCCTTGCAAGATAGAAGAAGGTAAATGATTTATAGTGTAGATAGCAGTAGTGAAAGCTTCCACCCATAATAAGGTGGGGGCATGAGCATTAAACATAATAGCAAGACCAGTTTCGGTGATATGACGATGTTTCCGTTCAGACCGATCATTTTGTGCAGGTGTGTAAGGACAATAAATAAGGTGATAAATGCATTTGCCCCAAACAAATGTCTGAACCTGATTATTAGTGAACTCCGTTCCACCATCACTTTGAAATGTCTTAATCCAACAAGCAAACTGAGTTTCTACCAATTTAGTAAACTGAACCAAATCAACATAGAAGTCGGCTTTGCTAGAAATAGGATACATCCACGTAAATCGTGAAAAATCATCAACAAAAATGATATAATACTGAAAACAGGATGACGAGGGAACAGGAGTAGGTCCCCACAAATCACAATGAACTAAATCTAGAACATGTACTACACGTTTTTCATTAATGGCAAAGGGTAAGCGTTTGCTCTTCGCAAGTTGACAAGGAGAACATAAAGAAGGTTTAGGCAATAGTGATGTAACTTGCAAATGTCCCAATTTATTTAAGAAAACAATAACATCAGGAGGCACATGGCCAAGTCTAGCATGCCATAATTCAAAAGAAGCATGTAAACTCTTATTGTGCAAGGCAGCAACCAGAGCAGAATGCCCTTACTCCAATACGTACAAGCCATTTTCACGCTGACCTTTTGCTAGAATTTCCTGAGTGTGATGATTCTGAATCGCAAAAGATTTATCAGTAAATGACACATTAACCGGAAAATCAGAAGTTTGTTTACTGATAGAAAGTAAGTTCTTGGTAAGATGTGGCAAAACAAGAACATCCAATAATCGAAAATCTTTTGAAAGAGCTGTTGAGCCAATATGCAAAATAGGGAGATTAGCACCATTACCAACAACAACTCGATCAACACCTGAGTAAGGTTTTGAGGTGTCTAGAGTAGAAGATGTCGGAGTCATATGTGCAGATGCACTGGTATCAAGATACCAATCAGAGACATCCCCTGGAGAAAGATTACACTCTACATTAAAAGCCTCAGCTAGATTTGCAGAATTAGATGGTGGAAGACGAGCATATCAATCTTCACATGCCTCGGCATAATGCCCCTCTTGATGACAAATCTAACAATGAGTAGGACGACGGGGACCACCACGGCCTTTGCCCCAATGTTGGTGACTGCGATCCCATGTAAATTGAGAAGATCTTGATTTTTGTTGACGATTACTGTAGAATGCAACATTAGAAGCACCTACATTGTCAAGAGAGTCCCGAAAAATGGAGAAACAGTCAGCTTTAGAAAGAAGGTCTCAAAAATTGGGTAATGGAGTCAGCGCCATTTGAGCAGCCGAAAAACTAGAGAATGAAGAACCAAGGCCACGGAGAAACCAATGAGCCCTATCTATGTCATCAACAGGGCGGCCAATCATAACAAGTTGATCACACAAAGATTTGAATCGTCGCCCATAGTCAGCCACAGATCGGGAGCCTTTCTTCATGAGTTGCAGATCATCCTTTAATCGTAACTCGCGAGACTTGGAGCTGTGACTAAAGGCGGCTTCGAAAGCGAGCCAAACTGCAAGAGAAGTTGTGCAACCAACAAAATCAGCCATATATTCTTCAGTAAGAGAAGATAGGAGAAGACTTAAAAGACGTTGATCCTGAAGATGCCATGCGTTGTAGGCCGGATTCAGAACTGAAACTCCTGTGGCGTTTGCTATAGTTTTAGATGGCGCAGGTTTGGAGCCATCAATGTAACCATGAATATTCTGACAGGCCTGGATAGGAGAAATCTGACTTTTCCACAGCAAATAATTTGTGGAAGATAGTTTGATCGTGATCATGTGAATTAAAGTAGCAAAAGAAAGTGTTTCAACAGACTGGTCCATGGATAGAAATTGAGGGAGTGAGACGTGGCTAGAGTTGGTGATTTAGGCTGATACCATATAGAGATTATAGAATATTCAACTTGTGTTGTTTATTATCAAAATACCGATATAAAGATATTATAATTGGAGAAATAAGGAAAAGTCTTACAGCAGTTAATAACGTAATCAAGATCCTACAATTACGTTATAACTTTGCCTATAATTACGTTATCAGTTGTGTTATGTTGTATTTTGAAATTTTATTTGGAATTTGTTGTGTGTTATTTTTGTTTTGTTTTGATTTACGTCTTGATTATGTTGTGATTTATTTATTTAAACTCGAACTTAGCATGATTCATCTTGTCTAATTGTCAAACTTAGTTATTTAGGATATGAATCGTCAAAGGATTGTTGTTAAGTTGATCATGTTGCATGAAATCATTCCCACTGCTTCATCCTGTAATTTGAATTGTCTTGTGAATGATTATGTTTTGATGATTTGTGTTGTGGGGTCTTGTCCTCTGAGAATTTGAAGGCTTGTTTGTTCTCTTATCAAATGTGTCAATTATGCTCAAAAATCATTATCTCCTCTAATTTCCTATCATTTGATATACATATAAAAAAAAGGAATAAAATGTTATGAATGTTTTAATAAAGTGAGGATGATAAGGATTTCTACTCCTCTAGTCGTCTAAATCGACTATGAGAATGAGAAACCATACAAGGACACTGGGGATATTATCCCTAAGAACTTAACCTTGTGAAGCTTGATCCATGTCCTCTTGTTTAATTGTTTTACTAAACGGGATTGCACTTTGGATTCTACTCCTATCATATGTGTCATTCCTTTGAATCTATCCATGATGAGTATGGGAAACCACGTTAGGAAGTTAGTGAGAGGAATGTTCTACAGGATAATTGTTGCATTCTGCTTTGAGAACAACTTGCCTGCTTATTCTAATTAGACGAGCCGCATGCCTTGTTTAATAAATGTTGTTATTCTCTTTGATGATAAGCATTCTAGTTTGAAATGGTGTGGAATGTTCTAGTGTGCATGATCTTCTTGGAGGAAATTCCTTCTTGCTTCATGTCTTGAATGATTTCGTTTGCTTGAGGACAAGCAAAAGGCTAAGTGTGGGGGAGTTGATCAGTGATTATTTATACTATTTTATTGTAGGAATTTGGTATCTTTAGTATGTGTGTTTCCTTTATTGTCGTGATATTTTTATGTTACTTCCTTCACTTTTGCTCTTGTGGTGAGTTGTGCCAGATTTGTGCAAAACTTGAGCTTTTGTTCCCAAAAGTAGGATTTTATGGCATAAAGGTGGCAAAGAGCCGAAGCTCCCAACTAAAGCTCCAGCTGAATTGAGCACAAACTGAGCTGAACTGGTCACAAGCTGAGCTGAACTGAGCACAAACTGAGCTGAACTGGTCACAAGCTGAGCTGAACTGGTCACAAGCTGAGCTGATCACAAGTTGAACTGATCACCAACTGAACTAGTCACAAGCTGAACTGATCACAAGCTGAGCTATGGTTGGAGCTTAGCTAAAGTAGAGCTAGAGCTGTGCAGGAGCAAGACAGCCAAGGACTTGGAGCTAAGCTGGAGCTGCAACTAAAGAGCTTTGACTTCAAGCTGAAGTAAACGACTTCGAGCTGAGCTGAGGCACAACTAATGAGCTAAGTTCCTAGGAGCCAAAAGCTAAGCTGGAGGCACAACTGATGAGCCAGCTGAGAACCAACTGAAAATCAAGTTGAAGCACCAAAACTGAAGGAGCCAACTGATGAAAAGTGCCAAAACTGAAGAGAAAAGCCACGAGCTAAAGCTGAAGCAGCCCCACCGGCGCGGGATACCCCGCGATCGCGGGGCAATGGCCACAGCAAAGCACCCCCGCGCGCATGCGGCACCCCGTGAGCGCGGGACATTCCAGCCCCGCGAGCGCGGAGCACCCCGCTAGCGCGGGACGATCAGTTTTCGACCTCTTCTTCGACCAGTTCTAGCTGCAGTTTTGGAAAGTTCTATTCTTTAATGCTCTCCAACCACTTGGCCAGCTGTGGAAATTAAATGCACATGGTTCTAGAGTTGTAGGAGGAGTTGGGAACCATCTACCAATAACTCCACCTTTTTATTTTCTCTCTCATCAACCAATTAATCCGGAAACATCCACCATTCTCCTACACTCATCCGAATACCCACTTCATCTTATATACATATCCTCTACACTTCACCATTGGGGGATATCCATCATTCATTCCACACTTCACTTCACCAATACCACAGTTCCAGAGAGGGAGAAAAGAGAAGGATAAGAGACAAGTGGGCTTAATGTCAAGGAAAAAGGCACAAGAAGAGGAATCCAACTCCAAGCCGTCCGCGGAAGCTAGGCTTGCTCAAGGATCTCCAATTATGGTATTTCTTTCCTTAGCTTAGCTTATTTGTGGAGATTTGTCCCAAAACTCTAGAGACAACAATATTGTAGGAGTTATATTTTATTTATCTTTTGATTTATAAAATGAAGAACTTTTATGATGTTTATGTTGTTTTGAGCATGATAATGGGCTAATTCCTTCATTAGGGGGTAGATAATTGATTTGGTTTCAATCCATGCTTGTGATGGTTGGTTTCTTGTTGTTGGAATTGAGCTTGTTTATGTTGAGTACTTGATCACTACTTGGCATTGCTAGACTTTAGATGAGACCGAGAGGAGATTCTATAGCCCGACTTAGGTTTCTTCAACGTTAGGTGAACCAGGTTACGTATGCCTAATTGTTAATCTAGCTCGTATTATATAACCGATTGGGGTTTAATGGATTATAGGTGACAGTAAATGAAGTTAAGCCACTTGAATGGGGTCTATTATACGTCTAGGATTATCATAATCGACTTAAAACAAGCTATGAAAGAAACCAATGAGAGAATCTACACCCTAATGCTCTTCTCATAATCCTTTCATTCCTCTTTGCTATTATTGGTGTTGTTAGTTAATTCTTGTTGCTTTAAATTCACTAGTTTAGTCAAAACCATCCAACCTTTGATTAGAATGTTTAGGCTTGTATTTCAATTCATGTGCTTGTTAGAAATTGTAATGTAAAAAGATAATCGCCCTGTTAAGCTTTCCTCAAGAGATACGACTCGGGTTAGCTCACCGCCCTACAACTACCCCGTCCTCTTGCGGGTCCGATTAGTAGTTTTGTGCATGTGTAGGTAAACTGAAAATTAATCAATGGTGTACACGTTCAAGAAGCAGAGGAGAGAGATGAGAGAGGGTCGACCTGTGTGCATCTCAAGATGCTTGTGAGTCATGGTTGGCGTACTGGAACAGGCCAGAGGTCACGAAGAAGGCTGAGATTTCAAGCAAGAACAAAATGTCTGAGTCGGATGGCCCTGGTACTGGCATAGTGAAGCACAAGGGCGGATCCTGATGTGCTCATATGCATGCTGATGCATTGGTCCGTACTCTTAATATATAATTTATTTTTAAGTTTATTAATTATTATGTATAATTTTTGTATAAGTACTAATATCTTGGTTTTATTATTTAGGCGTCATAGAAGGGTCTCACGGCTAGTGAGATAGGGTGGGAGACCTTTATGAGACTGTATGGAACCAGTGACACCGACTACTCTGATCAGAAGTCAAAGCGCATCGCTGTAAATGTATTCAAATTATATGTTTACTTGATGTAAGTGTATTTTAATTTCAGATGACATGTTATGTTTCATTAATTATTTAATAAATATAGGGCGAGGTACGTGAGGTGATTGAGCAGCGGAATCAGGTGCGTACTGACTCATCTGAGGTACCGCCGGACACAACATCGATCTATATCGATGTCGTGGGTGTGGAGAAGAGACACATCTTCGGGCTGGGTAACCGAGCTGCTGCCCACATCGGACGTAGTCAGAGGAGTAGCAATGCTGATTCAGAGGGCTCTCAGTACTATGACTCTCAGACCGCTATCCAGGAGCTGCAGGCACAAGAGGAGCGATTTCAGCAGCGAGAGCAGACCTGGGAGCAGAAGCACCAAGAGATAATGGATCGACAACTTGCTCTCCTGTAGCAGATGCAAGAGACGCAACATCGGTTCGGGGTCGCCGGTGCCAGTGGGTCATCTACTCAGCCTCCTCCAGACATGTAGAATATTTTTATTTGTCTTTGATTGTGGATCACATTTTTTTTTATGTTTGATATTAGCTATGATTCTAAAATTGTTATGTATGATTTTGGATAAATATTTTTATATGTTTAATCTCTTATTCCCACTAAATATTTATATAATAATTTATATCTATTTTATTTAATATAAAATATTTTCAAATAAATAAAATTGAAAACGCAAAATATATATATATATATATATATATATAATCTAATGATGGACTCGTCCGTCATTAACAATAAAAAAAATCTAACGACGGACTAGTCCATCGTTATAAATAAAAATAAAATAAATAAAATACCGACCTTTTTAACGACGAATTATATAGGTTATTAGATAATTTACAACGGATTTAACAACGGATATGAACAAACCGAACTCTCGGTTCTGACAGAGTTGTGATCAAAGTTGTATCTAAAGTCGAGACAACTTTGAACATGCAGCGGAATATAGAACCAAACAGTGGATTGTAAATTTCACGAGATTATATTTCTATAATCTCGCGAAGTGCCTCAGGGCAAAATATTCACTATGTGAATTTGTGAATTATAAAAAAATACTACAAGTAAACTCTTACTAAACTTAAGACACTTTATCTCTTCCTTCGCAGAAGGTTGTGACTAAAATTGTCTTAACTAACACTTGTAGAAAACTAATATCTCTCAATACAGATCTGAAAATATCTCTAAGAATTCATGTCTAGCTCTATACAAAACGATTCCTATTTATACAAAACAATATACTTGGCCTCTACTCATAAGACTTGCACGAAAACCATTTCTCCTTCTTCTCCTAGATTTCAGCCGCAAGTCACCAACTTTTCTCAACAAACATTATCTTGACTCCATCAATCTTTGAACTGGTCAACCACAACAGATTTCCTAGAATATCTCAACCGACTATCTTCCTGAACAAGCAAATAAAGAAAGACAAAACAAAACAATATCCAAACTAATAACAAACCAACCGGTTTCAACAATCTCCCCCCTTTTGTCTTTCTTCCCAAAACAACTTCAAAAATGCAGAAAAATCAAAAACATAACTGAACTCCCCCTAAACATGTACTTGGAACAAAAGAACAAGCACAAACACAATTACTCAATTGCTCCCCCTGTCATGCATACTTCCAAAAGATATCATAGATATATTCAAAGCATACTTAGATAATCATATGATACCATCAAAAACAACTAGATAATCATATGATACCATAAAAAACAACTAAATGTTTAGCAACAAAAACACAAAAGAAAGATCTTATCAGATCTTCAGCAAACAGATAGTTGTTTAAAACAAACATAACTGAAATTGCTAGAGAAATTGTTTGAGAAAACATCAACCCTAAACTGCAACAGACTGCAGCCTTCTTCATCTTTCCTTCTTTTTCTTTTACTCCTCCTCCTCTTGCTCATCAGTTTCCTCCTCTTCACTTGCTGCTGCCCTTCTTCTGCCTCTTCTACTGCCTTCTCCACCACCAGTCTCTCTCCCTTTTTGGGAAGAAAGAAGGCGCTGGAATACTTTCCTTTGCTTGGCAAATATGTCTATCTGGGCAGTATAGAGCTCAATCTGTTCCTGCAAAACAAATATAGAGATAGAGCAAAGATGATCGGACGATGGAGGAGCAGTCTCAGCAGCATCACTCCATGGAAGATCACGAGTCCTAGACTCAGCTAGAAAGGCTTTCTGAACAGTCTGGAGAGAAATTCTGGTCGTGAGAATATCCTTCTTCATGGGCTTAAAACCTTGGTCCAGGAGCATGTTGTAAATGAGAGAGGGGACCACCAACTTCTTGTTGGACTTTGTCATGGCAATCTCGGCAATTGAATTGAAAATATGATGCCCTAGATTCACCTTTTCCCCCATATACACCTTATACAATAAGCAAACATGCTCGAATGGCACCATCGTTGTGTTAGAAGTAGGAATCCAGTTTGACACAGAAATTTTGTGAAGTGTTGAAAACAGTGATGTGAGAACCGAAGCAAGCCTATTCGGCTTCTTGTTAGCCACCCACAACTCAGCTTGGCCTCCAGTTAACATATCAGCCATCTTAGCCTCCAACTCCTCATCAGCTTCAATAACATTAGGTATTCCCAAAAATTTGTTAATCCTAGCCGGAGTAACTGTGAATACCTTCCCATGTACAAAAACTTTACCATATTGCTTAGAGGCTGGATTCCCGAAATCATGTGTCAAATTTGCATAGAAATACCTAACTACTTCAGCAACATAAGGCCTAGCATAAGTTACACTCCTCAACACTTTTCTTTTCTTCAAAAACTCAACCAAATTATATCCAGAAAAATCTTTTAAATCTAATACTCGATCATTCAAGATTTCCCTATTCTTAAAGAATTCCCAATTACGCTTAGCAAGATCTGAATAAAATAAGATTGAGTTAGCCTTTGATACCTCTAAATCCGAATCAGAGTTGGCGTCCTCCTCAGCTCGAGCAACACTCCGCTTAACTTTCTTCACAGCTTTTCCACGACCTTTCGAGGGAGAAGAGAAAGACATCTTTCTCTTGCCCTTTTTGAAGCAACAGTCTCTTCAACTTCATCATCAGCCTCAGAATCTGAAAGAGTCTGTTCACCCGAATTATCTTCTGACATCTCTTCTTCACACTCCTCCTCCTCTTCGGCTTCACTGATGATCTCAATCGGTTCCACCGGAATTCTCGAGGAACTGCCGGTCACATGAAGACGCTTGGACTGTCTAGTCGGATGAATCTTCTTGGTTTTAGTCAATTTCTTCTTAGGCGGCGTATGTGTCGGAGTAGACTTCTCAGGCATCTCTTCCTTAGTTTCTTCTTCAATTTCAGAAAATGGAACCTCAATTGGACCTTCATTGTATGTGTTTCTTTCATCGGAAGGAAGAAACGGGTCGATTTGTTCTTCGGTGAGGATAGGAGTGTCGAGGACTGGAGTATCAAAGGTCGACATGACTATCCCGTCAGGAGCTAGGATTATGGCTCGCTCTGAAGATGGGGAGACCGGGAATGGTTGGACCGGAGAGGGCGCCGGTAAAGAGAGGGGTTTCGACTGAACTTCCGAACAACTTCCTAATTCGGGAGAAATCTCCATAGGAGCATTACCTCTCAAAGGGGATAGGGGAACCTTTGGACGAATAACAGGAGAAGACTCTGGAGACAGAAGACGAAAAGGGTTGGAAATGATAGGTTGCGGTGGAGAGAGAAATGAAGGTTGCGGGGGGAAGGTTGAGAGATGGCGAAGGTATGTTGAGGCTTCGGGATCGCTTAGCAATTCTTGAATCTGCTTCAATTTCTCAGAATCCATGGCGGAAATGGACGAGGGTTTGGAGGAAGATGAAGAGTTTTTTAGAAGAGTGGGACGAGAGAATCTAAGAGAAAGTGACTTTATAAGACTAATATGGAAGAATATAACTATATCTGGTAGATACCCGCTTCCATAAAAATAGGAATCAATATATTAAAGATATAGTCAAAATAGGTATTAAAGATAGAGTAAGATACATTTCCAGATACATTCAACTGACAATCAAAATTTTCATTTTTTTTATATATAATTAACCAACTATTGTCGAGAAAAATTTATTATCAAAATACTTTTGTTACATCATAGAAAACTTTTTAAGAAGAGAAACAGATGATGAATAGATGAATAACCAAAAGAATCTTATAAAAACAATTTATCTAAGATCTTTGATCTAGTTATATGATTTTATAAGAACGATCATGGTTTCATCTTAATACAGGCTTTTTCATCCTCGAATCTGTTCAACTTCACAGTTAACTATGATATACCAAAAGTGTGACAACAGTTGGGTCATATGTATTTTTCATATAGAACACAAGCCAAGAGATTTCCTCAAAATTAAGAATCTCTCATAGCTTAAAGCTTTTGTAAATAAATCAGCCATTTGATTCTCTGTACTAATATACTCTAACTTTAATAGCTTCTTTTCAACTAAATCTCTAATAAAATGATACCTTAAGTGAATGTGCTTGGATTTGGAATGATGAACCGGGTTCTTTGCAAGGTTGATGGCATTTGTATTATCACAGAGCATCACCAAGGGATTGCTTTCCAGGCCATAATCATCCAACATTGACTTCAGCCATATCAACTGCGTTGAACAGCTCCCGGCAGCCACATATTCGGACTCGGCTGTGGACAAAGAGATACAGTTTTGCTTTTTGTTGTGTCAAGAGATGAGGCTGTTTCCTAAATAGCAACATCCTCCACTTGTACTTCATCTATCATCTATCTCTCCAGCCCAGTCGGCATCACTGTACCCAACAAGATCTGTAGTTGTGTCATTTGTGAACCATAGTCCCAATTCACATGTGCCGGCCACATACCGAATAATCCTCTTTACCACCTTAAGGTGTTCCTCCTTGGGACAGGACTGAAATCAAGCACATGCACACACACTGTACATGATATCTGGTCGACTAGCGGTCAAATAAAGGAGACTTCCGATCATTGATCTGTATAAAGTTGGATCAACTTCAGGTCCAACTGCATCCTTTGATAACTTTTCAGTCGTACTCATAGGAGTCCTCATGTGCTTTGCATTCTCCAAACCGAACTTCTTTACAAGATTTTTGGCATATTTTGTCTGTGAGACGAAAACACCACTTTCCTTTTGTTTGACTTGAAGTCCAAGAAAGTTGCTAAGTTCACCGACCATACTCATTTCAAAAAATGTGGACATTGCCTCCACAAACTCCTTCAAAGCCTTCTCACTCGTTGATCCAAATACTATATCGTCGACATATATTTGAGCAATTCTGAGTAAGTCTTTTTCCTTCTTGAGGAATAAAGTTCTATCAGCATGACCCCTGAAAAATCTAAACTCAAGCAAAATTCGGTTAACCGACTGTACCAAGCTCTAGGAGCTTGTTTAAGTCCGTACAACACTTTATGTAATTTATACACATGATTTGGATTGGTTAGGTCTTCAAAGCCTTTGGGTTGCTCTACATATGCTTCCTCTTCTAGTACACCATTAAGAAATGCTGCCTTAACATCCATTTGATGAAGACTGATGTTAAGATAACATACAATGGCAAAAAGTAACCTGATGGATTCTATTCGTGCAACGGGAGCAAAAGTCTCATCATAGTCAATCCCCTCTACTTGAGTGTAACCTTGGGTAACTAAGCGGGCTTTATTTCTAATAACATTTTCAAATTCATCAGTTTTATTTTTAAATATCCACTTAGTTCCTATCACATTTATCCCTGAAGGTCTAGGCACAAGTGTCCAGACTTTGTTTCTAACAAACTCAAGTAGCTCGGCTTGCATGGCACTAATCCAGAACTCATCTTTTAATGCCTCATTTACATTTTTGGGTTCAACCATGGATAAGAAGATAACAACACCAACTTCATTAATTACACAAGACATGCAAACCATCCTTACCATTTCTTTGTAGTTAACAGGAGTTTTACCTCTAGTTCTGACCCCTTCGTGTACATCTCCAATGATTTGATCAATTGGATGATCTTTGCGAATCTTGCTTGGTGGGTCTCTTCTAGTGCTTCCCTGAACTACTTCTGGAAATTCTGACTCGTTTGAGTGGGAATTTGATCCAGATCCTTCTATAGTTGAATCATCATCTGTCTCTGAAGTGGGCTCAACTTCAGTGTTGACTCTTCCTTCTATCTCAATGGTTTTACCTGTCCTTCCCTGTATCTCAATCAAATCATTAGTATCTTCTTCAGGAGTGTATAGACTAGCAAAATCATCAAATCTTACATTCACACTTTCCATTACAGTTTTTGTTCTGAGGTTATAGAGACGGTAAGCATGACTATTAAGCAAATAACCAATGAACACACCTTTATCACTTTTGGGATCAAATTTGAACAAATAATCCCTATCATTCAAAATGTAGCAAACACAACCGGAAACATGAAGATATTTTAGGTTTGGTTTTCTACCATTTAGAATTTCATATGACGTCATGGTGGTTCCGGTTCTTAAGTTTACACGATTACTTACATAGCATGCAGTGTTTAAAGCTTCAGCCCAAAAATGTTTGGACAACTTCTTAGAATGCAACATAACAGTGGCCATCTCTTGTAGAGTTCTATTCTTCCTTTCAGCTACACCATTTTGCTGGGGTGTTTTAGGGGCAGAATATTCATGATGAATACCTTCTTTAATGCAAAAGTTTAGGAGCTGAAGATTTTCAAACTCCCTTCCATGGTCAAATCTAATCCTTTTAATGCAAGAATGGTTAACCTTAGCATATAATTCTAAGAAGGCATCATAGGTTTCACCTTTGTCACTTAGAAATTTTACCCAAGTGTACCTGGAGAGGTCATCGACAATCACAAATGAATACCGTTTACCTCCAAGGCTTTCTACCTCTGCTGGCCCCATAAGATCCATGTGAAGCAATTCAAAGCAGCTTTGAGTAGCAAAAGGTCTCTTGGAAGTTGTTACAACAGGGTGTGAGACTTTGACTTGCTTTTCTTTTTGACATTCTCCACACAATCTTGGATTAGATATGTTCAACTTTGGTACTCCAAGAATAGCATTGAGTCTCTGAAGATTTTCCATGTTGCGGAAATTCGTATGACCCAATTTTTGATGCCAAAGTTGTACATCATTAACCTGTGCACTCAAACAGCTTTTTCTTTTAGTTTCATAAATATTATTAGAAGATCTTACCCCAGAGATTACATGTTTGCCATCAGCGTCAACCACAGTACAACTTTGCTTATCAAAGATGACAGTGAAATTGTCATCACAGAGCTGGCTGATACTGATGCGGTTTGCTGTAAGACCTTGAACATGTGATACATTGGCCAGCTTTGGAAGACCGGAACTATTCAAGATACCATGTCCTACAATCTTACCGTTCGTTCCTCCTCCAAATGTGACTTCACTACCATTGATCTTTTGGTAGTTGGTCAGATAACATTGAGGTCCAGTCATGTGGTGAGAACACCCGCTGTCAAAGTACCAAGTTATCGAATCATCAGATACTGATATAGTGAAGACAACTTTATAGGTGTCTTTGGAGGCAGCTTTGGGTATCCAAACCAAGTTCTTGGTTTTGTCACTTTTGACTGAAAGACCTGATTTTGAGGCTTGTGACCTCAAATGAATCTCCTTTTTATGTTCTTAAAGAAACCTATGACAGAAAGGTTTTATGTGCCCGGGGAGAAAACAATAATGACAAACAAATCTCCTACGCTGCTTACTCACTGATGAAGTGGAGTGACCTTCTTGAGCTTTCACAAAGGGTTTTCCACTTGTGGACAGAATTTGAGTAAAGGCAGTTTTTACAGTTTTATCATAACCTATGCCATGAGAAGTTACCTGAGTGTGTGCAAGGACATCATCAAGTTTGGAAGTACCCGTGTTGAACTTTTTGAAAGTTTCCTTAGCAAGATTGAGTTGAATCCTCATATTATCAATCTTTGCATCTTTCTTTGTCAACATTACTTCCAACTTTGCAAGAGACGCCTTCTGACTAGTGGATTCCTCATTGAGTGACTCAATTTCCTTACACTGTTTGATCCACTTAGCATACAGCTCCTTATAGAGTTCCTGCAACTTTATTAGCAACTCCAGAGTTTCTTCCTCAGTAACTTCTTCTTCCTCATCTGCAGTGGTTATTACAGCATTGAAACAGAAAAGAGTTTCATAATAGGACTCATCATACCTGTCAGAAGTTATCTCAACTTCTGTGAGCTTTGAGTTAACCATTTCAGAACATACTGCAGTTAAGGCTGTGTGCTCGTTGGTTGCTTCATCTAAGATTTCTTCCACAAATATTCCTAAAGTGTCCAGCTCACTGTCGCTAAGAGATAGGAATGTGACAGGCTTTCCAAGTTTTCTAAAAGTGTTGGCACATTCGTTAGCAAAGTGCCCATAGCCTTTGCACTCATAGCATTGAACAGTGGAGAAATCTTTCACTTCCTTTGGTCTAAAGTGATCTGATGCAGCACGCTTCATGATTTTAGGTTCTTTTCCAGGTGAGTTCATTTTTTTATAAATAACCAAAGGTCCAGACGAGTCATAACGAGGCTTGCGTTGTTCAACACCTCTCTTCTGTTGTTTTCCTCTATTAGCTCGGATGAGGGTGTTTAGTCTTCTGGTGAGAAGAGCATAATCCGGATTCTTTTCACAGATCTCTTCAAGATCTTCATCCTCTTCTTCATCATAAGCTGAGGTTGACCTTGAAGTTGACCCGGCTATCAAGGCAATTCCCTTTTTCTTTGATCCACCTTTCTCATTCATTTCTATTTCATAGGTCTTCAGATCATTCATCAGCTTTGTGAAGTCCATACTTCCAGTAGTCGATGCCGTGTCAATAGCAACAACCTTCATATCAAAACGTGGGGTTAGAGTTCTCAAAGCTTTAGAAACTAACCTCTTGTTAGTGATAGGATCACCAAGATCAGTGCACTCGTTTGCAATCTCAAGCAATTTATTGTAATATTCTCCAACAGTTTCATCTTCCCCCATCTTCATGTTCTCAAATTTTGTGGTGAGAATGCGATGTCTTGATTCTTTAATTCCAACATCTCCTTCACAATGTTGCTGAAGAATATCCCACGCTTCTTTGGCCGACTCAATTTCTTATGAGTTTGAACATCTGAATATCCAAGGAAGACTGAATTGCATTGAGTGCCTTGTCATTAAATGTAGCATCTTCGTTTTGTGACCTTGTCCATTCTTCTGGAGTGGTACGGATTGTATCACCTTCAGCATCTATGGTCTTAAGATGCGTCCATGTCTTTTGAACAGCATTCCATGCTCTTGCATCAATGGATTTGATGCATGCTCGCATACAAACTTTCCAAAAGGAATAGTTCATCCCATCGAGAACAGGAGGTTTATTGAACAATGGGTTTGTACAATCCATTGTACTCACAAAAGCAGGATCACCACTTAGTGTATCAAGTGTATGCTCTTGATGCCAATTGAAGAAACCGAACTCTCTGTTCTGACAGAGTTGTGATCAAAGTTGTATCTAAAGTCGAGACAACTTTGAACATGCAGCGGAATATAGAACCAAACAATGGATTGTAAATTTCACGAGATTATATTTCTATAATCTCGCGAAGTGCCTCAGGGCAAAATATTCACTATATGAATTTGTGAATTACAAAAAAATACTACAAGTAAACTCTTACTAAACTTAAGACACTTTATCTCTTCCTTCGCAGAAGGTTGTGACTAAAGTTGTCTTAACTAACACTTGTAGAAAACTAATATCTCTCAATACAGATCTGAAAATATCTCTAAGAATTCGTGTCTAGCTCTATACAAAAATGATTCCTATTTATACAAAACAATATACTTGGCCTCTATTCATAAGACTTGCACGAAAACCATTTCTCCTTCTTCTCCTAGATTTCAGCCGCAAGTCACCAACTTTTCTCAACAAACATTATCTTGACTCCATCAATCTTTGAACTGGTCAACCACAACAGATTTCCTAGAATATCTCAACCGAGTATCTTCCTACACAAGCAAATAAAGAAAGACAAAACAAAACAATATCCAAACTAATAACAAACTAACTGGTTTCAACAGGATATATCCATCGTTAATAATTCTCCACGACAGAATAGGGACCGATTTAACGTCGGATCGGTCGTTAATGATCTAACGACCGCCGAAGTCTGTCATTAAACATATTCCCGACTGAAGGTTTCACTACAAGAAAACCATTTTAAGGTGACGGAATTAGTGACAGAAAGGATTTCCGTCAACACAAGCGACAGAAAAGGGACGGACTAGCGATGGCCACAATAGGCGATGGACTAGCCGTCGCCAAGATGGGCGATGGATGATGACGTATTTTATACCTCAAATTATAGATCTTGTCAAGTGCAAGTGTACACGGATGTAGCAAGCAATGAGCAAACCTAATTACACATTAAGTAACACATGAATCTAAATGGAGGCCACCCATATACATTCAACAAACAACACATTGATCCATAAGATTTAAAAAAGGAAAGGTACATTCATCATACATTTATCTCAAACACCAATGATCAAAAGATCCAATACCCCAAAACCTATAGAGATTAGCTACTCAAGCTTTTGAGATCAAAATAACAAGACTTGTAAATAAACATAGGTAGAGATTAGATTAAACCAATATGATGTACAAAAGATATCCACAATGACCCTTGGCTTCAACTTCAACTCCAAGAATAAGAACTCTTCCAAGCCCAAGCCCTCTCTTCCACTAGTTCTATTATTTTTCACCTTTTTTACAATTTTGGGAAGAAAAGGGTGCAAGGAATGGAATAATATTCTTTTCTCTAAGCTAAGTGTTCTACTTCCATTTCATCCCCCCTTTTGATACATAAAAAATTGTCCTCTCAAATGTTAGTGAAGGAGAGCAGATAAGGCACGCAAAACAGGGCATCTGGGCGTGATACGGGCTCAGTCGGGCCCGGGTCGCGCTGTGGGTCGCGCCAGAGAAGGGTTGAAGGGGTGTATGAGCGCGGGCGCTCTGGTCGCGCCACCACACGCGCTGTTGGTCGCGCCAGAGATGAGTGCGAAGGCACGATTTGGCGCGGGCGAGCTCACTCGCGTTGTCGATCATGCTGGAGATCGCGCTACTTGGCGCGACCGGACTCGCACTTTGTCTCGCGCTGTTGGTCACGCCAGAGACGATGGCGCATGGTAATTTGGCTCTAGCACTCGAGTCGTGCCGGCTCTCGGACTGTGTCTCGCGCCAGACTTCGAACTCTTGGTTTTCTTTCCAAAACACACCTAGAATTTGTAACTTGGATTAAATATGGGTTTGGACACAAAAATATACAATTTGTTTGTAAAATGGTATTGAAATAGCCCCAAGTTGCAGTCAAAAGAAGCACAAAAATACCGATTATTAACTCCCTCAAACTTAAGTTCTTGTTTGTCCTCAAACAAAATTTCAAAGAAACGAGAACATGGAAAATCAAGATCAAGAGCACATCAGAAGAAGAACAAAAAGAATGTGATCATACATAAGGATATGAAGTTTCGATACATAAGAAATGAACAGGTAAAAACACGGCTTTCCTTTGCTTAAAGTAATATCAACACTCAACTAACCTCTCAAGGAGAAAAGGGACGTGTATACACTCGACATCAAATAATGCTAGTATACTATCATAAGCTTGCAAAAATAACTCATCTCTTTCCACAAGTGTGCTCAAAATAAGGATCCCAAAGGTCTTAAGGGTTGCAACGTTAGGCTCTTTGGACGGGGTAGGCAAAATATAGGTTAAAAGTGACTTCAAAATCAATCCCCATAACCTAATTTGTATTTCAAGATAAGCAAAACTATTTTTGAGTTTTCTTCTACCCTTGGCATTGTTTGGGAATTTAAATGGATTTAAGACTCTATAGCCAACAAAACACTAATGCTCCTCTACTTATTTGGATTTTTCATGATTGTTCTTTGACAATTACAATTTATTTTTCTTTCAACTTGCGAGGCTTGCAATATGTGTTTGATCAAAAAGGCTATTCAATAAAATAAATTTGTGTTCAATCCACCATTAACTCCCATTTTTTATTATTATATAATTTTTTTTAAATTTCGAGCTTACTTGATTCCCAAATTCCTTCTACCCCTTAGTTTCAAATAAAATCAATAACGTGCACAAAGGGGATAGCAAGGGTTGTATTTCTAGAAAAAAATTTAGGCACAAGTTGACAAAGAAAGCCTTAGGTCATCTCCATGTTCTAAGCACAACTTGTAAAATCAAGAGAGTTCAAAAGACAAGTTCTAGAGATACCAATATTATTAATGATTCACACATGAAAAATAAGATCAAGGCTCAATTCTCACGAGATGGTTACAAGCTAAACCAATATTTTCACAATCCAAATCAAGTGTATATCAACTCCTCTCCTTATCCATGCACTTATTTTTATAAAAAACAACATCATAGGCAAGTCAAGATTTCCCAAAAAAGTGAACACGACAAACATTAAGTCCATAAGCAATGAAGGAGTTGAAACACGGGATCAAGGCTAAACCTGCTTGACATCAAGGCTATTACCTTATCTTTAAACCAATCATACGTATTAACAAAAATAAATACAAAGCTATAAAATATCACAAAACCCATGCAATCATCAATTATCCCAATTCAAGTAGCAAATCCCAACAATACATAAATAAATAAAAGCATCCATACGAAAAGAGTTTTAACAATTCTAAAATAAAAGCATTCTAAAGAGATAGTACTAGAGTCAAAAGAGATCAACGATACACACACATGTTCACCCCCCACCCCCAAACTTATTCAAGACTGAAGTAAGAATAAGTTTAGGGGGGCAGGTTAGTGGTATCGTTGATCGACTAACACAGCCTCAGGCATTAGCATCTGGGAGCGGGCGTGGGCGGGGATTCTGCTGGAACTGAAATGGCCCCGGATATGGATAGGGGTACTGCTGGAATGGCGGGAATGGGGGCGTGAAGGTCTGGGACGGATTCTATGATGAAGATCCAATGCCACCCCATTGTCTCATCATGGTGGTAATATCTAAGACGTCTGACCTCAAATGGGAGTAATCCCCATGGAGATTCAAATAGTTGCTCTGCAGCCCTTGAAATTCAGTCCTCATTCCGGTAAACTGGCTATCAATATGAGTCTGCAGGCCCGCGAATCTTGCATCAAGGTCCGCCTGCATATCCGTGAATCATGTATCCACACTCTTCCTCATATCCGTGAACCGTGCATCAAAATCCGCCCGCATGTCCGTGAACTGAGTACAGACATTTCCTTGAAAGTTAGTAAAATTTTGATTCATGTTTGTCATCATACCTACAAGAGATGTTAGTCTCTCATCTGTCACGTCCCCTCTATACCTTCTCTGCCCACGGGGTGCCCTTGGCTCTTCGTTCTCTCGACGGAGCCGTACTCTCTCAGGCACAATCATCAGGGCATTGTGCTCCGGGCTGTTCATCATCCAGTTTCTTTGGTCCTCGAAGTTTGAAACCGAGGTGAGTGCTGGATTAGGCAGTGGAAACATCATGCCACTACTAAAAAAATGCAGATACATAACACTGAATACATAACGGTTTTAACATAAAACCGTTACGAACTGTGTATATATAACGGTTTTTTTAAAAATCGTTATGTATGTGCGTGTGAACACTCATATATATAATGGTTACAATTAAACCGTTATGTATGTGTGTAGTATAGATAACGGTATTTTCAGTATCGTCATCTATGTGCGTGTCGTACGGAGACTATAGATAACGGTTTTTTGTGAGACCGTTACTTATGTGCGTGTTTTCTTTAATAACGGTTTGTTACCGTTAAGTATGGCCATTTTATTTTGTAACGGTTTATTAAGAAGCGTTATATATGGATGCAATATGGAATATATTATGGTTTATGAGAAACCGTTATATATAAATATTTATTTTATTCCAAAATAAAAAATTAAAAAAAATTAATATAGTACACTCAAATTATATCAGAGTGTTCAAAATTAAAAAAGCTCAAACTCAGAATATTTCAACTCACCGCCTCTCATCCTCATCCTCTCACAGCCCTAGATTTCATTTCACACCTCTCTCCAATGGCGATTATCTCCGATGATGTCTTCAACGAAGTGTCTACAAATTTGCCCAAGAAAGACGATGACGTGTCTCTCACTTGAGACGGCGACAAGGAGAGAGAGTCTATCGCCAAGAAACTTAAGGTTTTTGCTTTCATACTACTCTATTTTTCATACCAAGAATCCGTTCTTCGTTTCTAATTTGTTTCTCATCGAACAAGAGTCCGACTCAAAATTTGCTGTCAGAGATCGCTAATGTATTTGAAAAATGGTGGAAGGGGTTCTTAAAAAGGTTAGTAGAAGGTGCTTTTTAACACACTGAGATTGAGGAAGAGTGACTTGGAGGTGGTGAAGAAAAGAGGGAGAGAGAGAGAGAGATAAAATGCAATCAGGGTGGTGGCGGCTGCAATCGAGCTCCGCGCACAGCCTGTTTCGGGGGTATGTCATTTTTTTTGTTCACTTCTTTTCAGCCTTTGTTTTATACTACAACCATCTTTGACAATTTTAAGTGGTATAATGCTTTTTGTTTCTTTTACATTTAGTAGGCTACTTATTGCATCCCTCTTGAATTCTCACTTGATAGTAGAAATGAGAGGAGGAAACGGATTGGCCAAAAATTAGTGTTAACTCTCGATGAGGGCTTATGGCACTACTCGCGACATCCAAACTATTTTGGTGAGTAGTTGTGGTGGTGGGGATTGGGGATATTTGCTTGGAACTTGGATTGTGGGTGGAGTTTGAGTGGCGCATTCATTAATAGTTTGTTCTTGGCCTATGTCACTGTTCTTGTGGAGGAGCGAATGATTAAGCAGGAGTACAGGGGTCAGGCATACAAGAAGTATCAAAAAACGACATCTGTTTGGATACCTTGCTTCAAGACATCCATGGCAAGGAAAGAGAAGGGAACCTGATTGGCACATCATATCTGTGCTACAAATGTGTTTGAGTATGTCCATATCTAATCTACTTGCTCTTTTGTAGCTTCTCATGTTTTCTATTGTTATATGTTTGAAATGAATTCGAAGATGCTGTCAATCTGATGTTGCAATGAAATGTTACATCATGCATAGAAAGATTTCATTTGACATTGGCCTAGTTGAACTAGTTCAGAGGATTTCAGGAGTATAACTTTATCCAAATGAATATCATGCATATTTGTAAACAAATGGTACTTCGATATTGCTTTGGTGTTTTGCATTCTTTTCTGGCAAATTTTGTCTAGAGCTTAGAATTGTCAACTTGGATCACAAAACTGTTGGTTACATTTTCTCGATATTAGTTCTTTTTTTTTAAGTTTCCATGCTTTAATAAGATCTTTGTGTTCTTGCAGGTTGAAAGAAGATGATATTAACTAGGTCTCTCTCTCTCTCTCTCTCTCTCTCTCTCTCTCAGTGTTGTTTAGAATTTCTATTAAAACTAATATTGTATATTGATTAATGCATGTGTTCTTACCATTAGTATTTATCTCTGTTGGTATCTATAGTGCAAATATGTTCCATAATTTTTATTTTTTACTAGTTTGGGTAGTTTGATTTGTGATTTCTATTTTTAAACCCCAACTAATTACATGCAGGCTGGGCAAGGACTTTCCTCTGGAGTCAAATTCTGGGCTCTTTAGATGTGTAATATGCCAGTTAGATCAGCTCCTTGGTGAGGGTTTATCTGTTAACTCGGGCCTATTTTTCTCACCTGGATCCAAGCCTTTAGAAGGTCCCTTTCTCTGTGCAAGTTGCCGCAGGAAGAAAGAGGCAATAGAAGGGAAAAGGCCAATGACATCTGCAATGACTGCATAAATCTGGTAATCTAGCAAATTACTGGTAAATATATTTCTGTGATACTAGGAGTGTACTTGATTATGTGTGTGCGTAAAAAAGTGATGTCGTGGTTTAGTGTATTATAGCGAGCATCGTTTTTTGATGTGGTTCATATCTGTGTCTTAGCTCTCACCCAAATACCTCACAGACTTTCATCTTTTCACATCTTATGACAAAAAAGTAATAAAAATTAAATTGGAACAAGACCTTCAGTGGGCAAGGTATGTGTCTACATTTATGCTTAGTGATTTATTTAATTGCTCTTTTCTGAATTCCTAGACTTCATTCCCTTTACTACATTTATGATTAATTTTGGAGGATATTTGTTGTTTTGTATTTACCTGGTAAATGTTGCTATCATTTGTTGATTTATGCAATGTTATTTTTTATCTATGTTGCAGGAATATTTTAAAATGTTGAATTTGTGGAGAAACTCGAGAATTCCAGCTTTTTCATTACTTCCGTACCAAAGAACATTATGGTTATTACTGTTTTTTATTTAAATATTGGTACTTGGATAAATTCTTCTTATTATGTATTTATTTTAGGATTTTATTGAACTATTGTTGAATATTTTTTTTTTTGCATTTCAATATTGATACTTGGATAATGTCTTGTTATTATAATGACTTTACGTTTTAGTATTATTTAGATTATTTAAAATTTAAAATTTTATTTTTATTTTTAATTAATAAATTCTTCGTAACAGTAATATATGTAACAGTCTATCAGAAAAGCGTTATCTAAATGTAAAAATACGTAACGGTTATATACAATAGTGTTATCTAAATATAAAAAATACATAACGGATAGATACAAAAGCGTTATCTAAATAAGAGAATACGTAACGGTTCGATATAAAAGAATATCTTAATGAGAGAATACATAACGGTTATATATCAAAGCGTTATCTAATAGAAGAATACGTAACGGTTTAACAAAAAAAACGTTATCTATACTTGAGAATATGTAACGGTTATTGAATGAGTGTTATCTGTGGTATCAAATACATTACGGTCTTATAAAAAAACCGTTAAGAAAAATCATAATACACAGCGGTTTTTGAAGTTTTTGTAACGGTTAAAAACCGTTATGTAAAGTAAGTATACATAACGGTTTTTATCCGTTATCTATTCTGGGTAGAATAGATAACACCACTATATATAACGGTTCGGAAATGGCATACATAACGGATAATTACCGTAATGTATGTGCGTTTTTTTAGTAGTGTGCCATCCTTCATTATGAGCTCTATTAGGGCAGCATTGGGGCTGATCATGCGCACATTCCGAAGATGTGCTAGATTGAGAGCTCGTGTTCCCGGAAGTGGCTGATAGGCGGCCAGATTGATGTCCAAGGCCATGGCAATAGGAGTGATCATGCCTCCTATACTTACCATGCCTTTGCTCAGATGCACTTGTCTTTTAAATTGATCAAAAAACAATGCTCCAAAATCCACATATATTGCTTGGAGCATACTCCACAGGATGTAAAGCTCATCCTTACGAAGTCCACTATTCTCGTGTCAAGCAAGGACAGTGGAAGAAAGGATTCTGTGGATGTATCGGAAAATCGAATTTTGGATTTGCGAAGCCTTTGCCAATCCCGAGTCATACTAGACCATCCGCTCATCCGGGTCTACGATCAATCTCTAAAACACCTCAGCATTGAAATTTATGTGGTACTGAAAATATTCATCTATCGGGGTTTGAAAAATTTGGTTAAGTTGGGCTACTGTGAGCTCGTGATCGCGATTCCCCAATCGAAAAGTGCACCCAATCGGCCCTCTGCTAGGGAGTTTGTGAACTTGAAGCGAGGATAGGAACTCTATCACCAAGACAGGATAGGTAGGCCACCTTCCTTGCATTGCATGTGCCCACCCAATTCTAGTGAACATTCTCCAAACATCATCATGGATTCCCATAGCTCGAGTGCATGAGTCACACGAATACTTGGTGGGCAAAATGTTGAAAGATCCTGTCAACTTCTCCCAACAGTCCCATTTCTCTTGTGTACGGAAGAAAACACCCGCTCTTGCAGGGTCATTTGGTCCACTGTCGGGAAACTCCGGCAAAGGCTCGGGTTGCACATACTCATTTTCTTCCTGTTCCCCTTGGTCCTCATCCTCTTGTTCTTCCTCATCTTGTTCATCTTCTTCTTCGGCGTCTGAGAGATCGATGCTTGATTCCTCTTCCTCTGATTCGTCAACCACATATCTCCTAGATGCTTGTCCTCTGCTTGCTCTTGCCATTCTTAATAGATGATTTCTTTTAAATGCACACGCCCTTGCAAAGAGGAAGAACAACAAAAAGTGAGGGTCCAATTGTAAACAACAAACCAAAACCACAAATAGAATTTCAACTCATTCATAGCAAAACATAACAAAAACTATTCACATTTGTAGGCCTTAGTATAATCTTAAACAAAAGTAAAAAGTATTTCCAAAGGCACTACAATCTTCAAAAAGAATCATACAAACAGGGTCGGAGTTGCACATATACTACCCTCTCAATTAACAACAAAATCCAACAACATTTTGCAACATGGAGGTAGGCAAAAACAACATCGAGCAACATACCAATCAATAGCACTTCACCATTATTCAACATTTTACCCAACCATCTCCAATTAACTCCAAACTTCATCCTTCATCCACATACAAAACCAACACATCCACATTATTTCCCTTCTTATTATTTGCATATTTCACCAACATGTGTAAATAAACTTTTGTATGCAAAGAAGGAAAGAGCAAAGCAAAGAAATGGAAAGAAATATCCCAACAATTACTAAGCTCAAGTTCTCAATTTACAATAATGCAAGTACAAGAATCTCCAAACTAACTTCACTCCTCCTAGATAATGGTCTATCTTGCTCATGGGGGAAATTTGAGACAACCAAATTACCTAAATTTTCAATCCAAGCAATTTTCCCAAGTTTTTGACCTAAATGTGCCATTTCTTCAATTCCAACCACAATATAACAAAATCAACGCTCAAAGAAGAAAGTAGAGGCAACAAATCCAAACAAAAACTCATTTCATGTGATTTCCCCAAATATGAACCCTAATTTGCAATTTTAACAATTTTAACCAATAATCTTCCAAAATTACATGTAATTCATAGACATAATCATAGGTAAAACAAAAATGTAGGAGATAGGGGAGGATTTTTACCTTGGATTCTTGCTTGGAGGGGAGAATTTCGTGTGTGTGCGTGTGTGAGAATGGAGTGAAAAATGAAAGGGTGAGAGTAAAAACCCATTCTGAAGTCTGCTAGGTTGGCGCGAGCGGGGTCAGTCGCGCCCTCGCTCGCGCTGTCAGTCGCGCCAGAGAAGGGTTTCAAAACATGTTTGGGCGCGGGTGGGCCCAGTGGCGCTGTGGCTCGCTCTGTAGCTCGTGCTCTTTCGCGTGACCGGTGATCGCGCCGTTGACCGCGCTGTGGATCGCGCCAGAGACTCCGTATTTTGATACTTTGAGCTTGTTTTCTCCGTGTACCCTGTTTTCTAATTCCAAAACTATACAAACACTCAAAGTAAAATATTAAATCTAGTTAAAGAGATAAACATAAATGAAAAGACTTAATCATAACTAAATGAAATGTACAAAGGTACGAGGTTGGGTTGGCTCACAACAAGCGCTTCATTTATTGTCGGTAGCTCGACGTGGTCTCATTCTTCATGAAATAGTAGGATAGTTGGAACCATTGTTATCATTTATCTCCGGTGCATAAAATCGTTTGACCCTTTGGCCATTGACAATAAATAGATTCCCATCCTTTCCTCTTAGCTCGATTGCACCACCATTAAAAACTCTTGTGATTTCAAAAGGGCCACTCCATTTGGTTTTCAATTTCCTGGAGAATAACTTCAAGTGTGAGTTGAACAAAAGAACGGCATCACCCAGTGATAGCTCTTTTTTTCTCAACAGCTTGTCATGATAAAGCTTTGTCCGCATTTTGTAAATTGATGAATTCTCAAAAGCTTCTAGTCGGAATTCATCCAATTCATTCAACCGGAATATTCGTTCTCCTCCCGACATCATAAAATCCATATTGAGCTTTTTTGTGGACCAATAAGCCTTATGTGACAGCTCGATGGGAAGATGACACGATTTCCCGAAAACTAATTGATAAGGTGACATGCCCAACGGGGTCTTGTATGCCGTCCTATACACCCATAATGCATCGTCTAACAAATTGGACCAATCTTTGCTGTTTGTTTTCATGACCTTTTGTAGAATCTGCTTCACTTCTCGATTGGCCAACTTGGCTTAGCCATTTGCTTGAGGATGGTAGGCAGTGGTGATGCTGTGTCAAACTCCATATTTTGCAAGCAATGCAGCTAACCACTTGTTACAAAAATGACGTCCACCATCGCTAATGAGAGCTCTTGGTACCCCAAAACATGTCAACACATTCTTTTTCAAGAACTTCAATACCACATTTGCATTATTAGTTGCGGTAGGCACGACTTCAATCCACCTCGAAACATAGTCTACGGCCAACAAAATATATTGAAAACCATTTGAACTAACGAAAAGGCCCATGAAATCGATGCCCCACACATCAAATAGCTCCACCTCGATTATGTTCTTCATTGGTATCTCGCCCCTTTTTGAAATGGAACCCATTCTTTGACACTTCTCGCATCTCTGCACATATTCAACACAATCCTTGAATATTGAAGGCCAATAGAAGCCGCTTTCCAACACTTTTCTTGCGGTTCTAATAGAGGCAAAATGTCCTCCAGTGGGAGAAGTGTGGCACGCCTCAAGAATATCTTCCCCTTCTTCCGGCACGCATCGCCTAAGCACCAAATTTGCACATCTTCTGAAAAGGTATGGTTCATCCCACACATAGTATTACAAGTCGTGGAAGAACTTTTTTCTTTGGTAAGCCTCTAACTCCAACGGTTTCACCCTTGCCACCAAGAAGTTCACAATGTCAGCAAACCAAGGCACATGAGACTTGATTGCTAGGATCCTTTCGTCGGGAAAGAGCTCATTAATAGGCCTTGTCGACCCCATTTCATCGTTCACATGCTCAAGGCGAGAAAGGTGGTCTGCTACCACGTTCTTACATCCCTTTCTATCCCGAATCTCAACATCAAACTCCTGGAGCAGCAAGATCCATCTGATGAGTCGTGCTTTCACATCTTTCTTGGCAAAAAGATGCCTTAGAGCAGAATGGTCGGTATGCACGATAGTCCGGGCCCCAATGAGATAAGGCCTGAATTTATCAAATGCATATACCACGGCAAGTAGCTCTCTCTCCATGGTGGTGTAGTTTATTTGAGCAGGATCTAGGGTCTTACTCCCGTAGTAAATGACTCTAAAAAGCTTATCTCGCTTTTGGCCCAAAACGGCTCCCACGGCTACTTCGCTTGCATCACACATTACTTCGAATGGCTGGCTCCAGTCTGGTGAAATGAGCACAGGTGCCGTGATAAGGGCCGCCTTAAGGGTCTCAAAAGCCTGCAGATAATCATTATCAAAATCAAAATCAGACGATTTTTCTAAAAGACAACATAGAGGTTTAGAGATTTTAGAGAAATCCTTAATGAAATGCCTATAAAACCCAGCATGTCCTAGAAAACTTCTAACTCCCTTTTTATTTATCGGGGGTGGTAGCTTCTCGATGGCTACGATCTTGGCTCGGTCCACTTCAAGGCCTACTCCGGACACCCTGTGTGCCAGCATGATACCATCTCGTACAATGAAGTGGCATTTCTCCCAATTTAGCACTAAGTTGGTGTCCTCACACCTCTACAATACTTGAGACAAGTTATCAAGGCAATTATCAAACGAATCACCAAAAAATGAGAAATCATCCATGAATACTTCCATTATGTTTTCAATCAAACCATGGAAAATGGACATCATACATCTTTGAAAGGTGGCGGGTGCATTACACAACCCGAAAGACATCCATCGATATGAAAAGATTCCATATGGATAAGTAAAAGTCGTTTTTTCTTGATCCTCGAGGGTGATCATTATCTGATTATACCCCGAGTATCCATCCAAAAAGCAATAGAGTTTATGCCCTGCTAACCTGTCAAGCATTTGATCGATAAAGGGTATGGGAAAATGGTCCTTCATAGTGTAAACATTCAAAGCCCTATAGTCAATGCACATTCTCCACCCCGTGACCAACCTAGTAGCTATTATCTCATTATTTTCATTTTCCACTAGGGTCGTACCCCCTTTCTTTGCTACCACTTGAGTAGGACTCACCCACTCGCTATCAGAAATTGCAAAAATTATACCGGCATCTAATAGTTTTAACACTTCCTTTCTAACAACTTCTTGCATGATTGGGTTCAATCTTCTTTGATGTTGCACTTTTGGTTTGTAATCTTCTTCTAAGAGGATCCTATGCATGCATATCGATGGGCTAATCCCTTTTAGATCCGAAATAGACCACCCTATAGTGCCCTTATATTTTCTCAAAACCCTTAGCAATTTGTCAAGTTGTTCTTCATTTAAAAAGGAAGAAACTATTACCAGTTTGTTCTCACCATCTTCAAGGTACGCATACCTTAAGTGAGGTGGAAGTGGCTTTAATTCCATCTTGTTATTCTTTGTCTCTATCCTAATTGATGTTTGTTCCTCGTTCTTCAATGGAAGGAACTTGGGCTTCCTTAAATACTCCTCCTGTAAAGAATTGATCAAAGAAACAGTATCAACAAGTGCAACATCTAAAGGATAAAAATTATCAGAAGATGAGTTAAAAAGAGATTTAGAAATGCAAATCTCTAATGGATCTCGTATGCCCACGATGTGTTCTAATGTGTGCTCCAATTCCATGCACGAGTCTACCAATTCAAGCACTTTGCACTCTTCTTCACTTTCTATGTCTTCCTCATTGTGCTTCATAGCCTTTTGGAGAGGCCTTTTCTTCATTAACTCTCAATGTTAACTCCCCTTTTTCAACATCAATTAACGCCTTCCCCGTATTCAAAAATGGTCGTCCAAGAATAAGGGGAACATTCTTGTCCTCTTCCATATCCAAAACCACAAAGTCGATCGGGAAGATAAAGTCATTGACTTTAACCAACACATCTTCCACCACTCCCTTAGGATAGGTCATGGATCTATCGGCCATTTGTAAACAAATGGTGGTCGGCTTGATTTTTCCAATATTCAACTTCAAGAAAAAAGAGAGAGGCACCAAGTTAATGATTGCTCCCAAATCACATAGTGCCTTTCCCATGTGGCTATCGCCAATAGTAACCATGATGGTGAAACTTCCGGGGTCTTTCAACTTCACGGGGAGCTTCCTTTGTATAAGTGCACTACATTCTTCCGTGAGATCCACCGTCTCAAAATTTCCCAACCTTCTCTTCTTAGAAATCACATCTTTGAGAAACTTTACATAATTTGACATTTGTTACAAAGCTTCTACCAATAGAATATTAACTTGGACCTTCCGAAAAATATCGAGGAACCTTGAGAATTGTTCCCCGTTTTTCTTCTTTTGTAGGCGTTGGGGATAAGGTACGTGCACTCTTGGCTCTTCATTTTCTTCAGGTGGTGGTTCCACCTTTTCTCCTGTCGAGCCTCCTTTTTCTTTGGCATGCTCGATCTCTTCGACTTCCTCATTTTGTTCATCTAGATTTTCTTTTTGCTTTGAGCTTCCTTCACCAACATTTCCCTCATCTGTAGGCATTTCAGGGCCTTCGTACGTAGACGGTTCCACTTCTCAAAGTGATAGCCTTGCATTGATCTTTTAGGTTGACGGTGGTGTTGCTCGGAAATTTTCCCTGTTGGTGTTGAACACCAATGATCGTGGCTAATTGGCTCATCTGTTTCTCCAATTGATTCACTTGAATCCCAATAGCTCCGACATTATTTTCTAACTTTCCCTGGTGTAACCCGGACAATTTGTACAGAATACTAAAATGCGCAGAAGACTTATAGAATCGAACACGCCAACTAAGGAAAGATTCAACCCTACTCTAAGACTCAAATAACTCGAAATAATCTGGATTAAACGAAATAACAACTCAAAATAATATTAAAGACGAACTAGACCTAATTACGACACTTAGACTACGACACAAAAACGATACACAAATCCAACAAGAAAGGGGCTGATTTGGGATGAGAATTATGACTGGAAGATGATGGTATCTGGGACGAGATATATGGGTTAAGAATGGCTAAGGAAGATAGGATATGATAGTGGTTCGAAGGACTTACGGTATAGATGGAAAACACGATGAATTGATGCCGAATGGAACCGAACCCTTGATGATCGACACACGATCAGGTCTTGATGGCTTGGGAGGGACACGAACATTGGTGAAGGATGTAGGACGTTGTTTGATGAAGGTCGAAGGTGGTAGTGTTGAGAATCACAACCTGATTAATCCCCAGCGTTTCTTGTACGACGAAAACGAATCTCTAAGTTGTTCTTCGTAGCGAGTTCACCCTAATTCTTCGTATGAATTAGAATGTTCCTTTGATGTAAGACTCAAAGTTTGCTAGGCTTCAAGAATGAATATTTTCGAGGAAAATAATCAAAAGCTTTAAACGGTTGAGACACAAATTGAATGCAAAAGCAATTTTAATCAATAATGTCTAAAATATCAAAGTAACATGGTTTCCCTATTTATAGGGCCTAACATGCACGAAATTAAACTCTAAAAAGGCCTAAAAATCTGATCCAAAAAGGATCTCTAACTATATTATAAAAATACCTAAACTAGAATTCTATTCAAGGTTGGAAATTTCCTTAAATACAATTCTAGTCAAACCTATACTAAAAGGAACGAAAATTACACTTAAAAATTAATTAAAAACTGATCTAAACTATAGTCTAAATTAATTAAATAAATACTATAGTCTAGATAAAAATCAACCCCTTAATTAAATTAAATCAAGGGCGAAAACAGCTCCATACACACGTGCACTTCTTCTTGCTCTCTTCTTCAACTCTTCAATTTATATTCTCCATGGTATGATCTTGATCTTCATTAGTTAATAAATTAACTAAAGTATCGCTGCACTTTGCATCTTCTAATTCCTCGAACTTCTTGCGAATCAACACTTGGAAATAACCTTGTAATTTCTTCGCTCGAAGTCACGTCATTGGACCTTTGAATTGCAGCTCGAGTTCAAGGCCTTCAATGCCTTGCATGGCTTCATCATTCCCACACGGACTTGTGAATCCGCCATGTACTTTTCTGTCTTGTTCATAAACGCCATCAACAACTCATCCATTTTCGGCTTCTTTTCTTCGTCAATGACGCCATTGGTCACAGAGAAGCCGGGAGGTGGAACAATACCACTGTTTGGATTTCCGTAGGAGAGATTAGGGTGTTGCGCCCTATTTTGGAAATTTTGATTCCCTCCGTATTGATTTCTATATTGCGGCTTGTTGTACCCTTGGTTGAATGGTCGTTGTTGGTTTTGATAACCCCCTTGGTTGACATAATTCACTTCTTCGAACGGGGCTTGGGAGCTTTCGGGTTTTGAAGAGGTGAAAGCTTCGAACTTTGAGTTCAAAGTAGACATTTGAGCCGCCAATAATCCCAATGCATCCGAATTAGATGTGGATGCAACTTTCTTCATGATTTGTACGTTCTCTCTCGCCACCGGCCATTGGAATGAATTAGAGGCCATTTTCTCAATAATTCGCATGGCCTCTTCCGAGCCTCGTGCTAGCAAAGATCCTCCTGCAGCAGCGTCCATGAGTGTTCTCACCTCGGGTTTACACCCGGCATAGAAGATACACACTTGATGGTCGGTGCCGAATCCATGTCCCGGACATTTTATTAGCATTTCTCTGAAGTGCTCCCACCCCTCATACATGCTCTCGTCATCCCATTGTTTAAAAATGGTGATGTCTCCTTTTAACTTGAGTGTTTTTCCAGGTGGGAAAAACTTGTGGAGAAATTTTGTCACTAATGCATCCCAAGTTGGGAAAGATCCTTGAGCTTGGCTAAACCACCAAGTTTCCGCCTTATCCCCCAAGGAGAATGCGAAGAGCCTAAGTCGAATAACATCTTCTAGGACTCCATTAACTTTCATGGTCCCACTGTACTTAAGAAATATCTGAATGTGCTCATTCGGATCCTCCATAGTTGTTCCTTTAAACGGATGTTGTTGGAGCATGAGGATGAGCGACGTCATGAGCTCAAAATTATTTGCTTGAATGGGTGGGCCATTTGCTACCCCTTGATTTACAACAGGTTGAAAAAGATTTCTGATCGGGGCCTCTTCTGCAGCAAGTCGTGCTTCTTCTTGAGCCCTTAACTGTTCTTGCATTACCTCTAATTGCCTTTGAAATTGGGCAATTAGAGGATCTTGCACCGATGGAGGATTGTTCATCATTCTCCTCCGTCGTCGTGCATTGTTGTGGCGCACCGTCACTTCAATTTCCAAGTCCAAATTGTTAGGTGGCTCTCCTTGCGACCTGGTGTGCATACACTACCTGCAAATGAACACAATGTGAGCCACTTCAACCACGAATAAAATAAAAATCAAAATGTCTAAAGTAGTAAAGTAACCATTTGAACAATATTGCATAAAATTTAAAACATAACACTCTATTCCCGGCAACGGCGCCAAAAACTTGATGACGTATTTTATACCTCAAATTATAGATCGTGTCAAGTGCAAGTGTACACGGATGTAGCAAGCAATGATACGAGTCGAACCACAAGGAATATAAGTCATGATCTTTATAATGCAAGTAATGTTGACTCAAGTTACAATCACTATTTAGACAAACATCATTTCTTAATAAAATGTTTTGTTCCAAACCATCAACAAATACCAAATTCACTCTTAAATGTAGAAAATTAAGTTCTTCAAATGGAAGATTTAAAAAGTAGTAAAAGGAAGGGGTTCTAGGGTGCTAGATCATTGATCAAGGTATTCTAAAAAGCATATGAATCACATAACTCTCCTCTCTTCAATCATGATTTGGGCAAGGATCATCTAGGCATTTTCTCAAACACCTAGCCTACAAGCAAGTGTAAACCATCACTATCTCTGGTAAAAAAACCACTCAAGCCTTCCAAGATCCCCAAATCACCATTAACAAGCCTAATACTCATATCTATCTCAAAATACAAGTAAAAGGTCTCATGGATCAAATACACATACATAATGAGCAAACCTAATCACACATTAAGTAACACATGAATCTAAATGGAGGCCACTCATATACATTCAACAAACAACACATTGATCCATAAGAAGATTAGATTAAACCAATATGATGTACAAAAGATATCCACAATGACCCTTGGCTTCAACTTCAAATCCAAGAACAAGAACTCCTCTTCCAAGCCCAAGCCCTCTCTTCCACTAGTTCTATTATTTTTCACCTTTTTTACAATTTTGGGAAGAAAAGGGTGCAAAGAATGGAATAGTATTCTTTTCACTAAGCTAAGTGTTCTACTTCCATTTCATCCCCCACCTTTGGATATATAAAAAATCGTCCTCTCAAATGTTAGTGAAGGAGAGCAGATAAGACACACAAAACAGGGCATCTAGGCATGACACGGGCTCAGTCGCGCCCGGGTCGCGCTGTGGGTCGCGCCAGAGAAGGGTTGAAGGGGTGTATGAGCGCGGGCGCTCCGGTCGCGCCACCACACGCGCTGTTGGTCGCGCCAGAGAAATGTGGAACGGGTGTATGAGCGCGGGCGTTCTCAGTCACGCCACCACACGCGCTGCTGGTCGCGCCAGAGATGAGTGCGAAGGCACGATTTATCACGGGCGAGCTCACTCGCGTTGTCGATCATGCTGGAGGTCGCGCTACTTGGCGCGACCGGACTCGCGCTTTGTGTCGCGCTGTTCGTCGCGCCAGAGACGATAGCGCACGGCAATTAGGCTCGAGCACTCGGGTCGCGCCGGCTCTCAGACTGTGGCTCGCGCCAGACTTCGAACTCTTGGTTTTCTTCCCAAAACACACCTAGAATTTATAACTTGGATTAAATATGGGTTTGGACACAAAAATATACAATTGGTTTGTAAAATGGTATTGAAATAGCCCCAAGTTGTAGTAAAAAGAAGCGCAAAAATACCGATTATCAACGGACAATTTCTGTCGCCTTCCATTTTTTATTTTATTTTTTTATTATTTCTAATGTTACAAAAATAAGGCGACGAAACTATTCCGTCGCCTTAATTTATTTTTTCCCGAAATAATAAGGTGACGGAATAATTTTGTCGTCTTATTTTAATTTTTATTTTTTTTAAAAAAAACAGGCGACGGAATGGTCCGTCGCCATATCCGTCATCCCGTCTGGTAATATATGGGCGGGATACCTTTTCTTCCCCACCCCCCGCCTGCCTCTCTCTCTCTCTCTCTCTCTCTCTCTCTGCCCCCGGGAGCTTGATCTAGACACCAGAAGCAAGAGCCGCGCCTCCCGCCCGCCGCCACCCTACGCCCGCGCCGCCGCCTGCTCGATCTTAGTTAAGTTTTTTCTGTTTTTTTTGAATTTTGATTTTAGTATATGTTATATTATGTTAATTAATTATGTGTTAATTATGTTAATTATTTTAATTATGTTGCATTTTAATTATGTTGCATTTTGACTATGATTTTAATTATGTTGCATTTTGATTATGATTTTTAATATGATTTTAATTTTGTTGCATTTTGATTTTGATTTAATTTCATGTTACATGATTTTATTACATGTTTTAATTATGTTATATTTAGGTGAAATTCATTTAATTTGGAAGAGTTTAATTTGGATAATTAATTAAAACATTATCAAGAAGAAAGATGTTTTGGGCTAATTAATTACTAAGATTATAAAGATTATTAGCCCTCTAGTAATAAAAATAAAAATAAAATAAAGCTAGTGGTGATCAGAACATCACCACCAACTCAATACAATCATCTTTCCAATAACATGTTAGTTCAATTTATCAAAGCATGTGTAGTTGGATTTATTGAAGCATGTTAGTTTAATTTTTTGAAGCATGTTAATTAGTTGAGTTTTTATTGAAGCATGTTAATTTGAAGAAATGAAAGCATGTTACTACTTGAATTTATGAAAACATGTTAATTAGTTGAATTTATGAAAGCAAGTTAGTTAAATAAAAGCATGTTAGTTAAAGGAAAGCATGTTAGTTAAATGGGACGAGGGCCCCTGGATCCCTCTATATTAATTGTACGTAGTTAGAAAATGGGGCGAGGGCCCCTGGATCCCTCTGGTGTTTGGTTTGGGATGAGGGCCCCTGGATCCCGCTGGTGTTTGGTGTTTGGTTTTTGCTAGTTAATTCTAGAACCTAGTTAAGTTACGTCGATGACTTGGTCAAAATATAGGTTTCACGCCGTTATGCTGCCGAATTTTTTTCCTAATTAATTTTATAATTTAGGCCAGTATGAATCGAGTCCCTAGTCGAGCTTGGATGTATCAACGGAGTCGTGACGGATCTGATTTGTTAGAATTTGCACAAAAGATCGAAAGTTTTATAGACATTGCCACCAGCCATCCAGCATTTTTAGATGGGGAAAATATTAAGTGTCCATGTGCAAAGTGCAAGAATCGGCCTTATAGAAATCAATTTGAGGACCGAACGCACATTTGTCAGAACAGTTTTGTGCCGAATTATTACACATAGACCTTTCATGGAGAGATGAGTCTGTCTGAATCTTTAGTTGATACGTATGAACTGAATACATATCACACGATGGTGATGGATGCTGCTGGGCCAGATTTTGTTTTTGATGAGATGAGTGGTGGTGAAGAAGCTCCCAATCCTGAAGCTCAACGCTTTTATGATATATTGGCTGCTGCGGACAACGAACTATGGCCGGGCTGTGAGAGTCACATACAATTATCTCTCGTGGCCTGTTTGATGGCCTTGAAGTCTGAGCGTCACATCTCAGAGAGGTGTTCTGACCAATTTACAAGTTTTTAGAAAGAGGTTGTGCCGAAAAATAATATGGTCACCAATAACTTCTACAGTACGAAGAAACTTCTGCGTGGTATGGGATTGCCGGTGGAGAAGATCGATTGTTGTGCAGACAATTGCATGCTGTATTTGAAGGATGACATTGACTTGATGAGATGCAAACACTGTAATAAAGAATGTTACCACACTGTAAGACGTTCTAACCAGAACAGGGGTGTGAATAAAGTAGCCCAGAAAAGGATGTACCACTTCCCTCTTACTCCAAGACTGAAGAGGTTGTACGCATCGAAGGTTACCGTTGAAGAGATGCGTTGGCATGCAACATCATTTGATGACGGGTTTATGCATCATCCAGCTGACTCACCTGCGTGGAAGCACCTAGACATGTCATTTTCTAGCTTTGCAGCTGAAAGTCGGAATGTTAGATTGGGTATTTCCACTGATGGTTTCCAGCCATTTGGACAAACATGCAAACAATATTCCTCTTGGTCTGTGATAGTCATACCATATAATTTTCCACCTTGGTTGTGTATGAAAAAACAACACATGTTTCTTACAATTCTTGTTCCCGAGCCAAGGAATCCGAAGGAGAAGATTGATGTTTTCTGACAACCACTAATTGATGAACTGATACAACTGTGGGATGAGGGTATGCCAACATATGATATCTCATTGAAGCAGAACTTCCAGATACGTGCAGCTTTGCTGTGGACTATTAGTGATTTTCCTGCTTATTCAATGTTATATGGTTGGAGTACAGTAGGAAGGTTGGCTTGTCCACTCTGTATGGATGAGATAGATGTCTTCACACTTGCTTGTTCTGTTAAACAATCATGGTTTGACAACCATCGAAAGTTCTTGCCTGGTGATCACCAATTCCACAAAAATAAAATCGCCTTCATGAAGAACAAGACGTGTTAGAGAGAGCCTCCACAAGGGAAGTCCAAAGTTGAAATATTGAGGGAAATAGATGGACTGGGGTTGAAGAAGGTAACTGAGTCAAATGACAATGCTCCAATATGTAAATCTATAGGGTGTGGCTAGAAGAAAAAAAGCATATTCTGGGATTTGCCATACTGGAGTTCATTGTTGATTCGTCACAATTTAGATGTCATGCACATAGAAAAGAATGTATTTGACAATATCTTCAATAGTGTGCTTAATGTCAAGGGAAAAACAAAAGATACTTCAAAGTTCAGACAAGAATTGAACTTGTATTGTAACAGATCTGCTCTGAAGCTTGATCAGCGCACAGGAAAGTACCTGAAAGTGAGTTATACTCTGGACAAGAAGGAGATAAATGTTCTATTTGAATGGGTGAAAGAACTAAAATTCTTGGATGGCTATGTATCGAACATGAGCAGAAGTGTGGATATGAATAAACTGAAGATGTTTGGGATGAAGAGTCATGATTGTCACATCTTCATGCAATGATTTCTGCCTATTACTTTTCAAGAACTTCTACCGCCTAATGTTTGGAAGGCCATCACAGAACTTAGCCTATTTTCAATGATTTGTGCTCCAGAAATATTAAGATGGATGATATGTGTCGCTTACACGAGAACATTCCCATCATACTGTGTAAGCTTGAACACAAGTTTCCTCCAAGTTTTTTCAACTTGATGGAGCATTTGCCAGTCCATTTGGCTGACAAAGCTTAAATTGCTGGACCAGTATAATATCGATGGATGTTTCCATTTGAACGATACTTGAGGAAGTTAAAGAACAACGTGAGAAATAAAGCAAGAGTTGAAGGATCAATTTCCAATGCTTATTTAGTTGAAGAAGCATCATCATTCTGCTCGTACTATTTTGAGTATCATGTTATGACGAGGCACAGGAGCGTGCCTTGAAATTATGATAGTGGAGGCGATAATATCAATGATTCTGAAGATAATCTGTCAATCTTCACACTTTCAGGCCGAGTTTTTAGCAAAGTGTCAAGAAGGTGGTTGACAGATGGTGAATATAAGACTATACGAATCTACGTATTGCTTAACTATCAAGAAGTGACTGATCAATATGTTCTGTAAGTTATAATCACTCAATCTCCATAAAGTTCTTTCGAGTACTATATAATTAATTCTAATATTCATCTATTTTCTCTTGCTGAAGGCTGTTTATTTCAGAATTGACGGCTCATAATCTGGATATCTCAACATCTGACATAGATAAGGAAATAGATCAAGCGTTTCCAGATTAGTTTGCCAATTTTGTAAGTTTGTCTATGTTCTATAATTTGTTAGACTTGAAATGAAATATTAATTTATCCCACTTTGCGTGTTTTCATAGGCTCACGACCGTTCAAACAACGTTTCTCAATTGTTGGTAGATCTCTCGGTTGATCCATCATGCAGGATTAGTACTTGTCATGGCTACTTCGTGAATGGGTATAAGTTTCACACGGTGTCACATGGGTCCCAAAGAGCCACAATCAATTATGGAGTGTGTGTTAAAGGCACTAATTACACCACCGACGAGAGTGATTACTACGGGAGATTGTTGGAGGTTGTGGAGGTTGAATATCCTGGTCTTCCAATTAAGAAGATGACATTATTCAAGTGTGAATGGTTCAATACGTCAACACGGGGGGACAATGGTCCATCCTGCTTATAAATTGATATTCGTTCACCAAGGACGTAGATATGCAGGAGAGGATGCATTTGTACTGGCTACCTAGGCAACCCAAGTGTTCT
Organism: Perilla frutescens; assembly: GCA_026008535.1. Taxonomy (NCBI): domain Eukaryota; kingdom Viridiplantae; phylum Streptophyta; class Magnoliopsida; order Lamiales; family Lamiaceae; genus Perilla; species Perilla frutescens. The sequence goes on from BRKX01000012.1 coordinate 43,028,801, forward strand.
ATTGCTCACACTCGAGTTTGAATCGGTCGAAGAGTGATTGGTTGGCAGTGTGTAAGATAAATGCCAGATCGAACGTAGATGTTCCCTCCAACGCACCACCATCAAGTATATCTCCACCATTTCAAGATGATGAACATTTGGAGTTACAAGCTCCCATTATAGATGTTGATGACGATCCATTACCCATTCACCCAGCGGACGATTTGGTAGATAGTGAAGAAACCAATCTTGATGAATCTGCGTCGGATGATGAAGATATTAGTTTATCTGATGAAGAACTTAGTGATGAAGAGCTAGATGATGATATTTGATAGTGTTAATTATGTTTGTTGTACAAAGCAATTATTTTTAGCATTGATGAATTGATCATCTTGAATGTTTTCATGACTTTGTCTTTTTTTAATTTTATGTTTTTTGCTTTTAGTATTTTGTCTTTGTCTTCATGACTTTGTGTTTATAAGTTGTTTTTGTCAAATGACTAGATGTGGTGGAACAGGCGACTGTGCAGCAGGTGCTGGAGAAGCAGGCCAGGAAGGCAGGATGACTGTTATTATGTTACAATTTCAATATTTATCTATATGTATTATACATTTGTATTAAATTATATACAATTATATATATATATATTAGTTTATATTTGGTTACAAATAAATATTTAAAAAGAAAAAAGAATTAAAAAACTGAAAAAAAACCAAAATTAATTAAGAAAATAAAAAAACAAAAATAGAGACGGAAATGTTCCGTCGCCCATTTTTTTTAATTTTATAAATTAAATCATTTTTTATTTTGGCGACGGAATTTTCCATCGCCTTAGCTGTCGCCAACAATATCGACGGAAAACGTCTGTCGCCTGATTGGTCACCCTAATTTCGCGACAATTCACGACAGCACTTTCAGGCGATGGCATATTTCGTCGCTAAGTCTGTGGCTATATTTGGCGATGGAATATTCCGTCGCCTTATTTTTTTAACGACAAAATTTACGAGACGGACATTTTTCGTCACCATTCTGTCGCCCGTTAAATTAGCGACAGAAATTGGGTATGGGTGACAGAAAATTCCCTCGCTAATCTGTGAAATTCTTGTAGTGTTTAACGACGGACGTAATTCGTCGTTAGTCTGTCATTAGAACATTCTAACGACAGAAAATTGAGTCTAATGATGGATTAATTCGTTTCTATACCGCGATTTTTTTTGTAGTGTGTGATACAAGAGAAATCATTTAAAATATATTCCTAAGTTCAAATAAAAAAAATTTGCAGTTAAATGTATATATTTTACGTGTATGTGTTAAATACATGAAAAATATATTGAATACGAAATGTAATTTATATAGATGATGGAATATATACTATAATTGTTTGTTTTTAAAAAGAGATATAAAAAAGACAAAATATAATTTATAAATTTCACTTTTTTTATTATATCATTTCTACATATTATATTTGTGCATGCATAATAAATGCATATTTTTAATATACATATCTTTAGCATAGTGCACATAAAATTAATAATATCTATCTTTTCTGACAAATTTAATGATATTTTTTCTATAGTCAATCAAATATAATTATATGTGTATTTTTTTGTTGTATAGTTTTTTTAGAAAATATATAAGATTATATTTTATGTAAGATATAATTTTTTATAAGAATTTATTTATCAAGTTTGATATATATATATATAGTTACAATTTTATATTTCAGGTTGTCCAAATTTTATTTTTGTAAAAAAATATAAACATACAAATTTATTTTATCACAAACTATTTATTGAATATTAAATTTAGTAATTATTATTTGTAGCAAATAATTCAAAAATAAGATTATATAATTGATAATTTTAAAAAATATTGATCAAAACTAAATCATAGTTCAATTATAATATAACACAAAGACTATTCATGAAAATGTAACATTACATAAAAAATTACAAACATAATAATGTTGTGAAATCTGCAAAAAAAGATCATATTACAATGTAATTCAACACAAACAATATAATGATGATGATGATGATGATGATGATGATGATGATGATGATGATGGGGTGGGTGTGTTGGATTGGGTACTAAGATAATCATATCTGCACCCCTCCCCATCAAAATTTACGGGTAATTACCCGTGACGTGCTTATACCCATTAAGTGGGTAATTCTCCTACTCATCGTACATGGGTAATTTTTGTGGGCACCCATAAAATCCATCACCCATTATCATCCCTATATGTAGTGTAACTGAAACATACATGTTTTGCTTTATTTCATATTATCGAGTTATAATTATTTATTTGAGCTGTAGAAATTTATACCCAATATGCATTACTTTTTCCTTTTTATTTATTTTTCCTTTATTAATTAACCTATTCATGTAATTTGTAATCATGTTAGTTAATAAGTGATTTTAAATCACTCCTCATATTTTATTTTCAAGAATTTTTTAATATATTTTATAAATCATAATTTACTTATATCTCATTTCCTTTTCATTTTTTATTGATTTTTTATTTTCACTTTTAATTTCATGTAAATTGTTTGTTAGTTAATTAGTGATTTAATTCATTGCTCATGTTAGTTTGAAGTTACATAAACTGTGATAGGATCATATTTACAAACATATACACGTACATTGTTGTTAAAATATAAGGTCAGAATGATAAAATTTAAAGCAATAAATGGTACGAGGTTGTAACCTTGTTACATAAATTGATCTACATTAGAGAGACTTCACAAGTCCATGAGAAATAATCCACTACTCCGTTGCAAGGTTACAAAGGCTTTTATACGTTGACCTCCCGTCACTCGACGCCTTTCCCACCCACTACAACCTTTTTCGATGGATTGAATTGTGAGATCCCCTCACAATCTAGACTCTCTCTAGTTCCCACAGAAAATCTCTCTCGAGACTCCTTTAAATGTGTATGAAAAAACTTCAAACACACACTAGAGACACAATGATCATAATGATCAAACCTAGTCTAACCGTATACTAAATGCTTCAAGCTTGAAGTCTTTTTAGACTCTCTAACTTGTGTAAAAATCCCCAACTTCAAACTAGTTTGATTCCCAGGCTATTTATAAATACACAGCATAGCCTGAACAAGGTAATCAAAAAGTCTTAAATTGAATCAAACTCTTAAAGGAGACAATCCTAGTTTGATTCGGACTATCCTAGTTTAAAAGTCTTTCATAAATAGAACTCACATTCTTCTATGTTGATCTTTATCTTGAATAAGGCATCTTCTATTCTGAAACATCCATCTTCAAAAGAAAACTTCAACTGCTTGAATTCAGCTTGGCACGTCTCTTGAAAACTCTCTGAAAAATCATGTACATGATCATGTTCGCAAACATGATCAAGTACATTCTTCGATCTTCAATCAAATTGGCAGCAGAATGTTCAAATCATAATGTCTAGAACACGTCTTGAAAATCTTGAAATACCAAAACCTTTGTGTGATGTGATCTGGAACCCAGGACTGTATCAGGTTGCAAAGCGGAATCCCTCGACCTGAATCTCACAACGCGGACGAACTGTAGATATATTAAATCCACAATCCTACCGTGATTGAAGATAAGAACCTCAGAATATTGGTGTAGACGCCACAAACAGAGGCTATTTAGAATCAACAATATAGTTCCTCCAACAAAGTTCATTATTAATCCAAAAGGTCCATTCATAAACTCTTGAACTAGATCAACATCAGCATCTGCTACAGTCTGCAGTATATCTATAATACTAGAGGCGCAATTCTTCTAGTATAAATTAATTGAACATGATACGTTCTGCAGAGCCTCTCTCTTCCACGTCCAATGACGGTAATAATTGCAAACAAAAATTTAATAATTAATAAGTAAACAAAACAAATTAAATAATTTTATATTAATGGATATACAAATTATATTTAACTATTTTTTTTAATTTCTAACGTAATAATTCATATTGTCATATTGGTAATAAATTATTTATGATTTTATTTTAAAAATGAAAAAATGAATTCTTGAAATTTACTATTTTTTTTCATTATGAATTTGATAAATTTTTGAATTTAATATGGTTTTCAATAGGATTTAATTAGTTTTTAAATTTAGAATTAGAATTTCAGGGTGTTAGGATTTTATTAATTTTTAAATTAACTTTCATATTTAAATTTTCAACAAAATTTGAGTTAGAATTTCTTTCATATTTGTGCGGTTTTCAATTCATAATTAGCGTGTAAAATGTTGAGATAAAATAATCTCAATTACGGTACAAATTCAAAAATAAATAAACGAGTGTTGGGTTATTTTCAACAATTGTAGTAAACAAAATAAGAAACAACACACAAATTTTATGTGGTTCGATTCTAAAGAATCTACGTCCACGGGAGAAAATAGATGTGCTTCTTATTAATCTGAACTTCAAGCTTACAAATAATGCAGATTATCAATGAAGAAAGTGATGATAATCTCAACTAACTTCTCTCTCTTTTCTATCAGGCTTTTTCTTCTCCTTCTATCTTCTACACCACTTCTTCCAATTTTTTTTCCCATGATTTATTCTACCTCCCTTAATTATAATAACTACAACTAAATGTTGTAATTGTTACAATAGGGCATGATTCAACCACTAAGAAATAACTGAAAAAACGGCTCCATCTTTGTAGCTCCACTTCAGCTGCTAACTGAGTGAGTAATCTGCTGTGTTGCAGCTTCATACTCACTCCTATGTACCAATGATCACAGCCACTGCATGCAACTTAATCTGATCACAAAAGATCAAGTGAATCTCGAGCTACAAACTAGCTCAAAACTCAACAATTCTCCACCTTAGCTCTTGATTTACTTCTTCAAGAACTAGCTTCTATTTGAATTCCAACCCCAGCCTTCCTGCCCTTCCTGAATGCAGCTCCACCTCAAGCTGCATTCCCTTTCTTCATTCTTCAATTCATGTTTAACAGCCCAAGACTCAACTCGAACTTTGAAGTTGGTAGAGCCTTGGTAAAATAATCTGTTGGATTGACTGCAGTAACAATTTTGCTGATCTTTATGCTCTCTTTTTCCACAAGATCATGAACAAAATACAATTTCACATCTATGTGCTTTGTTCTCTCATGGTATCCTTGATGCTTTGCCAAATGAATGGCGCTTTGGTTATCACAGAAAACTGTGACCTTCTCATGAACATGGCCAAACTCTGCATGAATCCCTTGTAGCCATATTCCTTCCTTGATGGCTTCGGTTAAAGCCACATACTCAGCTTCTGTTGTTGATAGGGCCACCACAGATTGGTGAGTTGACTTGCAACTCACTGCAGATCCAAACAATGTAAAGACATATCCAGTAAGAGACTTTCTGGTGTCTATGTTGGCTACATAGTCTACATCAACATACCCTAACAATGCTTCTTCATTGTTTACACTCTTCTTAAACACAAGACCCCTGCTGGTAGAATCTCTGATGTACCTTTGTGCCCATTTTACAGCTTCCCAATGTGCTTTGCCAGGATTTCCCATATATCTGCTGATAACACTCATTAGATAAGTGAGATCTGGTCTGCCAGTTGGTATGAGCTTAGATTCTCCACTCCATCTCCTCCTGCTGAAGCTTCTTGTGATTCACCTGAACTATCATTATCATCACCTTTGTGACAATCTTCCTCAATTTCTACCGATGTGCTTGCTTCATGTTCTTTATCTTTCAATGGATACTGAAGTTCATCAAAAGTAACATCTCTGCTTACAATGAACTTTTGTTGCTCCAGTGACCATAGCTTATACCCCTTAACACCAGTAGGGTATCCTATGAACACACACTTTATTGCTTGAGGCTCAAGCTTATCTTGTTTAATATGAGCATAAACTAGGCATCCAACCAGCTTCAAGTACCCATATGTTGCAGGTGCTCCATACCACATTCCTTGTGGTGTTTTGTAATTCAATGCTGAGCTGGGACTTCTGTTGATAAGGTATGCAGCAGTGCATACCAATTCTCCCCAAAATGCCTTTGAAAGACCTGAACTGCTCAGCATACATCTTACCCTCTCTAAGAGGGTCTGGTTCATCCTCTCAGCAATTCCATTCTGCTGTGGAGTGCCTGGGATTGTTCTATGCCTTGCTATGCCCTTCTCCTTATAGTAAGATATGAATGTCTCTGAGAGATATTCAAGTCCGTTGTCAGTTCTCAAATTCCTCAGCTTCTTTCCTGTCTTATTTTCCATGAGAGAGTGTCATTCCTTAAACTTCTCACAAGCTTCATCTTTAGATTTCAAAATGTAAACCTATAGTTTTCTTGAGTAATCATCAATAATACTCATGAAAAAACTACCTCCTCCTTTGGTGGTGGTTTTAGAAGGCCCCCATAGGTCTGAATAGGCATACTCCAATATGACAGTGGTTGTGTGAGATGCTGTATTAAAAGGTTTTGTTCTAGCTTTACCGAAAATACAGTGCTTACACATCTTGAGCTTACTTATCTTGTTACCTAGCAGCAAACCTTGCTTTGCCAGCTCATGCAGTCCCTTCTCTCCTACATGAGCTAACCTTGAATGCCATAGATAGGTGTTATCTTCTCCAGTTGCTGAATGAGATTGTCCAGCAATAGTCTTTCCTTCTAGAAAGTACAAGTCATCTTTCCTTCTGCCTTTAATCACAATAGTATCTCCTTTGGTTATAGTCATTCTTCCTCTCTTTGATATGAAACTATAGCCAAGTGAATCAAACATTCCCAATGAGATGAGATTTCTTCTCAGTTCAGGAACAAACCTCACATTGTTGAGTACTCGAACTGCTCCATCATACATCCTAATTCTGATTGATCCAATGCCATGGATCTTGCAGGTCTAGTCATTGCCAAGAAGCACTATGCCTCCATCAATGAGTTGCAAGTTGAAAAACCAGCTTCTTATTGGTGTCATATGGAAGCTGCAACCTGAATAAAGTACCTATTCAGGCCATATCTCCTCAGATGTAACACACAATGCATCACAGGACTCATAGCCAGCTTCTTTCCCTGTTGATGTATGATTTACTTGATGTTTCTGAGCTTTCCTAGTATCTTCCGCTGCATACCTTGCCATCATTTCTTGCCATTTTGTATACTGCTTCTTGAAGTGGCCTGGTTCTTGACAGTGAAAACACTTCAAGTCAGGGTTTCTTGGTACATTGGTACCCTTCTTACCACCCTTGTGCTCAGCTTTGGATGATGGTTTCTTGGCCTACTTGCTTTGGCCATTATTCTTCTTGACATGAAGATCTTCTCCATCAGTTGATGAGTTTGCATTAGTGGTGGACTTTTTGAGTTCTTTACATTTGAGGGCCATCTGCACATCTTCAAGTGTGATAGTCTCTCTGCTGCTAAAGAGTAGGGTATCTTTAAAGTTCTCAAAAGATCTTGGCAGAGCAGATAGCATGATCAAAGCCTTATCTTCTTCTTCGAGCTTCACCTCAACATTCTCCAGATCATCCAACACCTTGTTAAACTCATCAACCTACTTCATGATACTCTTGTCATCTGTCATCTTATAGGAATAGAGTTTCTGTTGCATGTACAACCTGTTGGCTAAGGTTTTCACCATGTACAGAGACTCTAGCTTCTCCCAAACTCTCAAAGCAGTTGTTTCTTTTGATATTTCTCGTAGTGCTTTATCCTCTAGGCAGAGGATAATCATACTATGGGCTTTTTCCTTGATATGGGCAATATCCTCAGCCTTCTCTTTCCCAGATCCACTTGACTCTTCCTTGTTGAGTGCAGTGCCCAAACCTTGTTGAATGAGCAATGCCTTCACCTTCATCTTCCACAGACCAAAATCAATTTTGTCTGTTAACTTCTCTACATCGAACTGTGTTGTTCCCATATTGCTTGGCTGCCTTTTTCCCACAGACGGTGCCAATTGTTGGGTTATTTTCAACAATTGCAGTAAACAAAATAAGAAAGAACACACAAATTTTAAGTGGTTCAATTCTGAAGAATCTACGTCCACGGGAGAAAAGAGATGTGCTTCTTACTAATCCGAACTTCAAGCTTACAAATACTACAGATTATCAACGAAGAAAGTGATGATAATCTTAACTAACTTCTCTCTCTTTTCTCTCAGGCTTTTTCTTCTCCTTCTATCTTCTACACCACTTCTTCCAGCTTTTTTTCCCATGATTTATTCTACCTCCCTTAATTATAATAACTACAACTAAATGCTGTAACTGTTACAATAGGGCATGATTCAACTACTAAGAAATAACTGAAAAAATGGCTCCATCTTTGCAGCTCTACTTTAGCTGCTAACTAAGTGAGTAATCTGTTGTGTTGCAGCTTCATACTCACTCCTATGCACCAATGATCACAACCACTGCATGCAACTTAATCTGATCACAAAAGATTAAGTGAATCTCGAGTTACAAACTAGCTCAAAACTCAACAATGAGATATATCAAATAAATCCAAATACATAAAAGATACAAAATAAATTCAATATTTTAACTAATAATCGTGATATACTACAAAAAAAATTTTGAAAAATAATTAAATAAAAAAGATTGGAAATGTGTACTACACTTTGACCTCAAACTTGCAGTACACGTTGGCTGAACGTGTTACACATTAGACACCAACATGTATTACACGTTCGGTTTGATGAAAAATGTGTAGATGTGCGACACGTGAAAAGTAATTTTTGAATTTATTTTCAAATTAATAATGGCCGATATTACTGTTTCTAGGACTCAATTATTCAATACTCTTATTTTTCTCTTATTGAAATTAATTAAATAAACACACACAACCAAAAAAAACCCAACAACAAACCTCCCACCTTCTACCTAACTAAAAATCAAATATCTCCAAACATTAAACCACATTCGCAAAATCTGTGACCATTGTCTGTAGATTTGAAGTGAACCTATTTTTACAACTGCTAATTTCTTGAACTTTGGTGGGAAGATTAGGAAGTTGACGAAATACTATTTGCAGTTGTAACACCCTCATAAAATGGAGCAGAAATGGATCTTTCCGCTCGCCACTGGCGTTGTAGTTTCACCTTTCTTTCTCTTTCTAATCACCCTCACCTAGCCGGACGGTGTGCCGCTCTTCACACTACACCACTACTACTCTACCTCCTCCACCTCTTCCACCATCTCTATTTTCACCGAGTTAAGGCTGAACCCCTTTTCGGATCTTCGACTTGCCTCTGCCGCCGTGCTTCGCCTACTTGATATTCAGATCCGCCAGAGATGGGCCGATGCTCCGCCGCACGCTCGAGGTGCTGTACCACCTGAGTAATCAGTATGTTGTACTATTAGCCAGATCACAGCCTAAAATAAACTCCAGAAATCCTGCAGTGTTGAGTATGACGTGTTCCAGATGATGTTATCACTTTGTTTGATAACATCGCAATCAATGTCATGTCTAATGATGTTCTGTCATTCTCGTCACATTGAGTATAACACTCAGATTATGAATCTTATCCTTTCCTAGTATTTTGGATTAATTTATTTTAAATTAATCTGAATAAATTGTGATTTTTGTCACAAATCATTTTCCACGTATTTAGGGATTTATTAGATATTTTATTAAGAATTAAATCGTGGATAATGTTTGATTTTGACTTGTTCAAAATCTGTTCCGGATTTGTAGGGGACGTGATGTTCCCACTCCTTCTTGAACACTAACTGTTGCAGGAGATCGTGGGTCACTAGAGTAACCGCTACTATTGCACGATGTTGAAGAACATGTGCCACGCAATGCAGAAGACGGTTATCTCAAGTCCACTTCAGCAATGGGTAGTGAAAGACGGTTGATTCAAGTCCAAGTCTCTTGGGTTCGTGGAGCAACTGCCAATACAAGATGGAGGAAGTATTTAAGGTCTCCTTAGACCTTAAAATCATTCATGCAAGCAGGTTATCACTGTTGTTTGTGAGAAGCTCTGAATCTTGCATCTAGTGTCGTCTCTAAAGTCCAAGACATCTTCCTCGACATCTGCCTAGCGTCCCAATTAGCTGGAGACTTTCATTCCAGTTGTGTGTGTAGGTTAGATAGTCAATTTTGAGAAGTCTAGGATTTAGAGTGACTTGTTGTAATCTATCTATGTGTTTAGATAGGTTTGTTTTTGAGTGATTATTCGAGTGAGTAAATCTAGGATAGTCCTCTGTATGTTTTATGCTGTGTTGTTAAGGGAGTGAACCGAGACAACATCTGCATTATTTTTGTTTATCACTTATGATAGTGAATTTCGTCTTGAGGCAATCACACACCATAAGGAGTGTGATTTAAAATTTATTTTGTGCAAAGTTCTGTTTACGTTTCCGCTTCATATTGAAGGCAATATGGTAACACTAGCTTCAAAATTTCATTTAACTTTGCAATTTACATCTGTAATTCACATTGTTTCAGGCAATAAATTATAACATGCAGAATCAAATTAAACAAGGATTAGTTCCAAGTTTAGTTATTTCCATAAATACAGTTTATTGTGTTATACATATACCAATGTAATAGCTTTGTAATATATCATCAGAAAAAAGAATACAACCTTTGATTCTTAAGCAAATTATCCAATCATGATCAATATCGTTAATTTATCATGGTATCAGAGCAGTAGCGGTCCTTAAATGGATCTTGCTGTTCTGCAATCATCATCTACCTTACAAACCTGAATCACCATGGCCGGTGAAGAAGGAAGCCAACTGAATACCCAGACGCCATTGTCCGGAGCCGAGGTACTGGCACAACAACTAGCAACCCTCTTACGGCAGTTTAATTAACCAAACACCGAAACACAAACCACAGAGAGCACTCAAAATCAATCAGTTACAGTTAGCATCAAATTGAACGAATTTATTTCTTCGCTTTGGTCTCGTATGATGCATCTTGCTATCGGTGGGAGGTGTTGCCTCAACCACATCATAGGCCATCCTCCTCCCCCGAAATAACGGATCCAACATACCATAAGTGGTACTAGAATGACCTTACCGTCATCTCCTGGATTATCCAAAACATGGAGCCAACATTGGCTAATAATTATGTGCAGTATAAAATAGCGAAAGGATTGTGGAAGGGGCTGGCAACCACATACAGTGTTGGACGACACTCTGCCCAGATTTTTGAACTCACAGTCAAAGCCAACAGTCTCAAACAAGGGCAAGGTACTATTGAAAACTTTTACAGTACTCTGCAATGATTATGGGCAGAAATTGATGAAAGCCAGTCCAATCCTATGGAATGTGAAAAAGATATATGCACATATAATCGGATTCAATCCGAGACCCGGCTATTCCAACTTTTCACTGAAGTTAGTGAGAAATACGAACCTGAGATAAGGGATGTGTTGAAGATGGAACCCTTACCAACTGTGGAAGCGGCATATGCCCTCATCCGACGTGGGGCGGCACGAAGAGAAATCTGGGGATCCGAAGGTGATGGAGATGATGGGACACCAGATGGTGAAATGGAGAGCAGATTTACGACGGCCACAATTCCACAGTCAGAGGAAACTCTGGGAATGGCGGCGAGAGGGTATCGGTCCTCAAATCGGTCAGCTCCGTCGTTTAAAAACAACGGCACATCATCTTGAGAAAAAATCAACAAATCTAAATTGAAATGCTCCCACTATGGGATGTCGAAGCATACAAAAGAGACCTGCTTCCGGCTTGTGGGCTACCCGGAGTGGTGGGAAGACAACCACAAGCCGAGAGAGGATCGTGGATTAGGGAAAAAAGCCACTGCCGCCACCGCTGCATGGGTGAGCAACTCAGCGATCACCGGCACCCGCGGTGAGAGAGACGACAACGGCAGAGGCAGTAGAGCCGAAGGTGCGGCAGAAATGGCAATCGCGGCAAGGGTTTTCTCGGCTGAGGAGGAGACGGGTTACGAAGGTACAGGGTCGGAAATGATTGTGCCCGACCCATCTCTCTCTTTCTTTAATAATAATAATAATATGTCATATGACTGTGGTGCTATAGACACAATGACGTATGATGCATCAGATATTTGCACTCCATCACATCCTCATAAAACACATGTTCAGACTACAAATGGTGCACTTACTCCTGTTATGGGAGCTGGGACAGTGGCTATCTCCCATACTTTAACAATCTCAAATTGTTTATATGTTCCTGGATTGTCTCATAAATTACTGTCCATAAGCCATGTTACCAAAGAGCTCAATTGCACTGTTCTGATGCATCCCACTTTCTGTCTGTTACAGGATATCCGGATGGAGGAGATCATTGGCCGTAGCACTGAACACCATGGGCTGTATTACGTGGATGAAATCGCTCAAAAAGGCACAGTGATGCTGGCTCACAGAACTGCAACCCAGGCTACTTAGCTTTGGCATCGTCGGCTTGGGCATCCATCTACGGGTTATTCTAAGCTTTTATTTCCTAAATTGTTTCGTTCTCAAACCCTATTTTGTGAGACGTGCGTCTTGGCAAAAAGCCATAGACAAACTTTTAGGCCTAATCACACTTGTGTTCGAGACAAGTGTTTCTTTAATTCATGCTGATGTTTAGGGCCCTGCGCCTATTGTGGGAGGTCGGGGATTTAAATACTTTTTAATATTTATTGATGATCATTCTCGTATGACATGGTTTTATTTTTTGCATCACAAATCAGAAGTTTTTTCTAAATTTACCACATTTTATACAAGGATCAAACACCAGTTCCACACCACTATCCAAATTTTGCGGTCTGATAATGAGGGAGAATTTGTCAATTCATCTATGATCAAGTTCTTCCACGAAAACGGATTGTTTCACCAACCCATGTGTCCTCACACGCCTGAATAGAATGGAGTCGCTGAAAGAAAAAATCGAATCATTCTTGAAATCACCCAAGCCCTCCTTATTGAGTCTCTTATTCCCATATATTTTTTACCTGAAGCCATTGCCACAACAGTTTACCTTCTAAACCGGTTACCCACCCGAAGCTTAGCCTTCCAAACTCCTCTTCAATATATCTCCAAACAAACCAATATTTCATCCTCTCTTATCCTTACACCCCGTGTCTTTGGTTGTTCTGTGTTTGTTCATATTCCTAAACACGAACGATCCAAACTTGATCCTTGTGCCTTGAAATGTGTCTTTGTTGGTTATGGAATCAACAAAAAGGGGTATCATTGTTATGATCCGAAATCTCATCGTATGTTCACCACTATGAACTGCAATTTTCTTGAGTCTGAGTTTTTTATCATCGCCATCTTAGTAGTCAGGGGGAGAGTAGTATCACCATTGACCCACTAAGCTGGTTGCCAAATCCAAGCTCACCTGCTGTGGTTTCAACAGAGACAGTTAGCAGTACCGCTGAGTAGACTTTAGAACTGTCTCCACAGTCAACAGAACTTGGTGTACCGATCCAAGGGCCTCTTCCCAACCTGATACCCGAGGTAAGAGACTATGAAAGTATTGATACTCCTGTTTCTTCTAACCATGACTTGTCAGAGGACAGAGACTTGTCAGAGGATAGAGAACAGGCGGAAGATATAGGGCGATATGTTTTGCCGCCGAGAAGTAACAGGGGAGTTCCTCCGAAATGATATTCTCTAGAAAGAATTATGAGGAGGTCCAGATATCCAATAGAAAACACAGCCCAGTGGAGTCTTTCCAAAATGGCAAAGGCATTCCAAGTTGCCTTGTATGAGGGTGAGAAAATTCTGAGAACAGCTGAAGAGGCATTCCTATCAGAATAATGGGCGGATGTAATGAAAAAAGAAATGGTTGCGTTATCCCGGAACAACACATGGGAAACATGTCAATTACCATAAGAAAAAAAACCAGTCGGATGCAGATGGATTTTTACAATTAAGAGGAAGCCAGATGGATCAGTTGAAAGATACAAGGCCCGACTGGTAGCCAAGTGGTACATGCAAACCTATGGAGTAGACTACTCAGAAACCTTCTCTCCAGTCACCAAAATGAACACGGTAAGGGTTCTCTTCTCGATCGCAGTGAATCAAGACTGGCCTTTACATCAGTTTCACGTCACTAACGCCTTCTTGCATGGGGAATTGAACAAAGAGGTATACATGGAAGCACCTCCCGAGTTTGAGTCTGAATTTAGAGGAAGAAAAGTATGCAGGTTGAAGAAGACGTTGTATGGGCTTAAGCAATCACCAAGAGCATGGTTTGGGAGATTCACTGGTGCTATGAAAAGCTATGGGTTTAGACTGTAACACCCCGGTCCCGAGGATTAGGACGGGGATATTACGGGAAAAATACAAGGAAAAAGGTAGCTTGATCCAAAATTCAGGGGGTCCTTTGTAATGTCCCGGTCCCAAAAGGAATAATAAATAAGAGTCGGGGTGTTACTCAGAAAAGAAGTACTATTTAGGATAATCAAATGAAATGGCTTTAGAACAAGAATAGGTTATATTCTCCAGAAATTTGGGCAACATAACCTCTGTAACTGGAAGAAATCCACGTCTTTCAACGTATCAACGAAGTCAAATGATTCAATCAAGTCAAAAGAATGCCTATTCATAGGTTAGTCAAATTCAAACAGAATCCAACAATTAATAGATAGGATTCTAACTCTTCAAATAAACAAGACTTCCCCATAGGCCACAACAACTAAGACCCATCAATAGGTCAGAGGCAAATAAACTATTTTATGTTCCATTCATAGGACAAAAGCAATTAATCAACTTTAAGACCTATTCATAGGTCAACTGGAAAATAAACAGAATCTAAGACTCAACCAAATATGACCTATCCATAGGTCGAAAACTGTAAAGAGACATGGTTGGATCTAAGGAAAAGAAATGGGACTTTATTTATCATGATTCAATAAAGAATACAATTCAGATAAGCCCAAAAATAAAACATAGCATGCAATCATACTATGGGGCAACTGTATCAGAGTTTAAGCGGAAAACAATGGAGTAATATTGTATCACATAACAACATATTCATAAGCAATAATTTAGCCTGAACGAGACGGCAAGGCATGATCAACCCACAACAGTACATCGAGCCATCACCTCCAGCATCTCAACCTGTGAAAAACATTTTGAAAATATTTTGGGCGTAAGTACTAAAGCACTCAGTGGGTTAAACTTTTAACTCAATCTTTAATAAAAACTGTAGCAGAATATCCAAAATATAAATACAGATAATGGAAAGAAAAATGCGAAAGCCCTTCCCATTTCTGCAAACCTTTTACTTCTCTTTGGTACACTGTAGCTCCTTCTATCATCTACTGCATACTCTATGACATGTCGCTGATAGAAAAAGGGAGGAGTTACCTCGCTAATCTGAGAAGAGTGTACCAGGGATCACCTAGCATTGACCCTGAGTATACTAAGGGGTTACCTAGCATTGAATCCTATAGTGATGCCCAGATCACGTGTATGTGCAGGGGTTACCTCACTGTGACACCTTTAGTGATCAACATCACAACTGCAAGAATCACAGTTCCTGCTTATCTTTTGATCTATGTTCTCTATAAGCGCATAATATGACAAAATCATAAACACTATGTCATCCTCTAAATATAGCAACTAGGCTAACCTTTAATTCCTCTAGCAACTTAGTTTAATTATGCTTCTTATTCCTTAAACGGAAATCATTCTATAACTTGAGTTTAATGCTGAAAGCACAAGCTAAAGAGTACAACTTATTATACACAAGTATAATCAATACACAATAAACATTCGATATACTGTAACTTTAAACTATGACTTTTAGACTTTAAACATAAAGTTTAACCTTAATCTATAAACTATGAACTTTAAACTATAACCTTAACTTTTAACACATAGACTTTAGTTATGCCAAGGCATAATCTATTCTATTTAATTATGTCGAAGCATAATCTATATTCTCTTATTGTGATAAATCATAATCTATATTCTCAATAATTATGATAAATCATAATCTATGTTCTCAATAATTATGGCAAAGCATAATCTATGTTCTCGATAATTATGGCACATCATAATCTATGTTCTCAATAATTATACAGCAGTAAAATGATATTACTTTAGCAGAGACTTGAGCAGATAATTTCTCAAATATTTTATTTGGATATTCTAACTATAACTATCACATTTATGAGTTAATAACTCAAATATAGATAGATTTTGCAAATAAACCCACCTCGATTAGATCAACTCAGGTGATCAAACTTCTCGATACTCATCCATCAGCTTCTCTGACTGGCTCAACAAGTCCTACAAGGTCAAACCTTATTTTAGGACTGTTACTCTAATTTTCAGAACTCGACTTTAATTTAATTGGAGCTTTTATTTACTTTAATTATATTTCAACTAAGAATGCGCGACTCTAGAGACCTCGTACAACTTCAACACAGAAGGAAATAAATTCCAAAATATAATTTCTGATTTAATGGGACCAAAAGATTTGACAGAGGTCAATTTCCGTAACTTGCCATTTTAATCAAATTTTACACAGCTAACCTCGATTGCACTTTTCACTTATCCAAAAATTATGAAAATAATCAAACATGACTCCACATATATTTTTATTAAACTATATAATTTTTGGAATTTTCTGAAATCACATGCTCTAGTTATAAAAATAACCGCCTGATAAAAATAATCGACTTTAATCAAAACTTATCGGAAAATTATGAAACTTGGCAGTCCTATAGGAAATAATATTTCGAGTAACTTTCTAGTTCAAACCTTTTCAATTTGACGACCCGAAATGGGCCAAAACCTAAACTGATCGGCGCCCCTTAATTTTTCACGTTTTCCGGCGTTTTCGCCGGTTTCCGACCACCGGACGACAGCGCACTCAACATACGAAATGAAGCACTATTTAAAACATACAACATATTAAAATTTCAACTATAAAGGATGAGAAATGGACCGAAATGAGACATCCGAAGCGGCGGCGCGACGGCGGCACGACGACGGCGATTCCGGCCATCCACGGCAGCGGCGGCGGCGGCTCTCCGGCAGCCTTCCAGCACTCGACAGCTGCTCCCGCAGCAGCACCCCCCCAAACAAAACTTAACTTGGGCCCGTATGCGCGATTTACTCGGCGCAGGCTCGGATTTCTCTCGTTCGTCAACACGAACTAGAGAGAGAAAGAGAAGAGAAGAGAGAGAGGTGAGCAAAGAAAATGAGCTCTCCCCCCTCCTATTTATAGGAAAAGTTGAGGCGGGGCGGGTATAAATTTTTCAGATATAAAATACTGATAAAGTGATTTTCGGATTCAATTAAAGTTGCTTTATTCAATGTCGAGGTCCAAACGACCTCAGACACAAAATTTGAAAATATCGGGAGACTCGTTGGCTCGAGTACTATTGAACCAACCTGACTCAAGATGACGAGAAAGTCGTCTGAGGGAAATCGAAGGAAGATTCCCTTTCAAAAATTACTTTTACTATTCATTTCGACTGACAGATTTTGCTCCCGAGCGTTCGATTGACCTCGGATTGGCAATCCATGAACGCGAACGGATTCCTTGGGTCATTTTCTATAAAATAGGCTTGATAGAGCAAGTCTCAAATCAATGATGAGGATTTCGTAAATTTTTCAAATCACGAACGCTCGCATAAATTACTATTCACATGTTTTCCCTTTATGATTTTAAATTACGGGACTCCTGTTGTAACGCCCCGATCCCGGAAGAATAGTGACAATGGACCGGTGCGCTACTGGGGGAAGGGGTTGTTGCATAAAGATAATTATAGAAATAGGGTTAGTGCCCCAAACATTTGGGCAACATAACCTTTGTAACTGAAATAGAACCACCCACGAGAGTGTTCAGAAGGAATAAGGTTAGTGCCCCAAACATTTGGGCAGCATAACCTCTGTAACTGGAATTAAACCACGCTCTAAGGCGTTTAGAAAGAACCTGAATAAATTACCAATCATCAAAGGGAACTTATCCCACCAAATAACTGTAAAGGAACATCATAGCATAATGCTGAAATCATAACATGCTTCAAACAATTGAAGACAAGCTGTATCAGAGTGAACGGAATAAGCTCGGAGCACAATTCAAGTAAAATTTGTTTGCAAGCACTTAATTGATTTAGAGTATCTAAGATTTCTAAACAACACAAAAAGAGCATGCATATAACAACAAAGACAGCCCCTGCCTCAGCTTCGTCATCTTCCAGCCTGTCTCTCAACCTGAAAATATTTAGAAAAGATTTGGGTTGAGTACTAGCGTACCCAGTGGGCAGATTTTGATAAACAGTTCACAAACATTTTATAAATATGAATATCGTATCCACACAAGTATAACAATGGAAAGGTTTCAAATCTCAAAAGCATTCCATGTATACAAAGCTTCTTTTAACCTTACTTGCACGCTCTATCTCAACTGTCCCTTCCTACAGTGTCTTAACTTATATACACGTCCTCCAGCCCAGCTGTCTAATAAAGGATAGTGTATACGGTCCCAAAGCTTAAAGCATCCGAAATCGAGTCTAGTTAAGCACTCAATGTTTTCGTAGGATACTGGCGAACGCGAACAGTGAGCTAAATCATTTTGATACAGATATTCATGTTTCACAGTTAATAAATAATTGAGCTTATTAGCTGAACATAATTTGAGAAAAAATATAGCCCACCTGGATGACGAGCACATGGCGGCACAATAACTTCAAAAAAATGGTTTCATTAATCCTAGCAGGCTCTGCAGGTCCTACAAGGGTCGATATTCGATTCAGAATAATAGCTATATTTTCGGAAATTAATCTATTGTAATTCGAGCTATTATTTAAATTTTATTCTTTTCAAAAATATATCACACGACTCTAGAGCTCGTATGCATTTACCGCAAAAGAGAATAATTTCTAAAATATTGTTTTTGATTTATTGGAATCAAAAGATTTGGCAGAGGTCACTTTTCATAATTTGCCATTTTAATCGATTTTTATCAGATTTGTACCACGACACTTTTCAACCGTTCAAAAATTAAGAAAATATTCAAGGGCCATCCTATATATGCCAAGACTATAGTTTGAGAGTTTTAGAATTTTTCAATAACACATGCTCCCGGTACAAAAATAACTGTATAAATTAAATAATTCAGATTTTTCAAAACTCGTCCAAAAATTACGAAATTCGACGGGTATATAGGAAATATTATTTCGCGCAACTTTCGTGAATAAACTTTTTCGATTTGAGGGCCCGAAAAGGCCGAAATTCAAGGATTACAGCAGCAGTTCAGCAACGATTGCATTTTCTGTTTTCCGGCGATTTCGCCGGTTTCCGGCCGTCGAATGGCAACGAGTTCAACATACGGAATGTAGTACACATTTAAATACACGACATATTAAAATTTGGGCTAAAAAGGACGAGAAATGGACCGATACGATAGACGCGCAACGTGGCTGCTACGTCGCCAATTTCCAGTCACATGGCAGCAGCTTCGGCGACTTCGGTGCGGTGGCAGCGGCAGGTGATGGTGGTACACTGGAAGCAGAAGCAGCTGAAGTTCTCTCTCTCTCTCGGCCTCTATTCTCTCTCTCATCTCTCTCTCTCTCGGCTCTCATTTGTTTCCCTCATCTCTCTTTTCTTTCTTTCTTTTTCCTTCTTTTTTTTTTCTATATCAATCTCTCTCTTGTCTATTATAGATAAGGTGGACAATGGCGGTGGATAAAGGATCTGAATATATAAACAAAACTTTGGATATTTAGGTAAGATATTTTAATATAATATTAATAAAATGTTTTTTTTTTGGACTCGTTTAAAAATTGCTTTATTTCACCGGGAGTTCAAATTATTTCGCATCGGAAATCTAAAAAATACCGGGAGGTTCATTGGGTTATTTCCTATTAAATCAATTCAAAATAGTATGTCGAAAATATCATTTGATAATAAAACGAGAAAAAATTCATTTTTAAATTGAATAAAAAAAATTACTATTTATTTTACCAAAAATATTGTCAGGAGTTCGTTTGACCTCTAATTAAAATTTTTAAAGTATCATTGAAATTCTCAGGTCGTTCTATTTCTACGAAAATCATTATTGACCATGTGACAAAAATATGTCAACTATAATTTTTTCTCAATCTTAACTAATGCCTAAAGTCGCGTCTTCTATCTATTTTACTTTATTTTAGCTCCAATAATTTTTTTGTAGCCTTCTAAATAAATTTAGAAAACTTTTAACTATAATCCAAAAATACGGGGTGTTACATCCTACCCTCCTTAAAAAAAATTTCGTCCCGAAATTTACTAATCTTGAAATGGAGTGTCGGGACAGTTCTTGAGCAATTCTGACTCCAACTTTCACGTTGCTTCTTCTTATCCATAGCAGTTCCATTGTACCTTCGTTAAGCTAATCACTTTATTCTTCAGACTCTAGGTCTTCCGATCAAGAATGGTCTGGAGCCTTTCATCGTATTCTCTAAATCGTTATTTAGCATCATATCTTCTTTTCTGGTCACATGGTTTAAGATCAAATATGTACTTCTTCAACATCAAGACGTGGAACACATAATTGAGGTTGGGGGGAGGCCATCCTATAAGCTACTTCATTAATCCTAGCAAAAAGACTGTTTCTCTCGAGTCGTAAATCTTACTAAGACGTATACTTTGCCTTGGTCCACTTTAACTTGATGCGCATAACTCTTCATACATTCTTCTCTACAGCTTTCTTCAAATTTTCTTTAACATCATCCTTTGAGTCGAGAAGAGATATAGAAAATAGATATCGATCCACTTAAATCAAAGCATATTATCTCGATCATCACATACGTCACCCGAAACTTAAGACATCCAGTCTCGAACTTGTCCTTGCTCCACGATCACAAATGTATAGAGACGGGAGTAGCGAGAACGGATCTTTCTATCGCGATTCTTCATAAACATTCGAAATTCTCCCAACATGCTCCTCAAATACATATACACGCGAGCCGCATTTTCTAGAAATCCATGTAACTTAAGCCATCTAAAAGAATATACCTATCCATTCTAAGTTCTTCCTACATTCAAGCCTACAAGACACTACATAATCGTTCCCATCTTTCTGAATCAATCTGCTCTTTATAATACTCATCAGATTCTCGGTTGAACCGAAATCCAGATGTCCCAGACATCCTATTAAATCATAGGCGAACCACGGCCTTACCGTGAACCCTCTTTCATGTAGGATTTAATCCAAATCTAAACATGACATAACACATTCTTTTGAAATTTCACATTATAACAAATTGACTCATTTAGTGGAACCAATTCATGTGGGCTCATAATCTTGAACGTGGAAAAACACTTAATCAACCTATGTTCCATAAGAATCTCAACAATCATTAACTTAAAATCCAATCTACCTATCTAAAGAAAGCCTCTTAGTTAGCCTAAATTCTCAAAAACAACATGATAACTTAACATTCAATCCAAAGTTCAAGCTACTATAGTCTAGTTTCTTTGCTATGATCAATCTAAAATCCATTCACAACTCATTCTCATCACTTAAAGTAATTCTAACCTCTTTCAATTATTTCCATCTTTTGGTCAAAACTAAAATCTAGATGTCTCGACATCTCTGAATAACTTTAGACGAATCACGAATTCTCATCATGAAACCTTAATATAAGTTCGAATCATAATACTTTATTGTGAAACTTGGAGATAACTCTCTTGTAAATAAATCACAACCTTTTATCGTGAAACCTGGAAATAATTCTTGACCAAATGATGAATCATGAAATATAAGTAAGAAACGTGTAAAATATTTTCAAAATAAATCACGATAATGAATAATGAAATCTGAAAATATTTTTCAATAAACGAATCATGATATCAAATCGTGAAACCTTAAAAATATATGAATCATGACCTCTCATCATGAAACCTGATAATATAAGGATCATGACCTCTTATCATGAAACCTGGTAATAGAATCATGATCTCTCATCATGAAACCTGAAAATAGCTTTTGAATCATGATCTCTGGATATGAAACCTGAATAGAACGAATCACGATTTTTAATCATGAAACCTGAAAATAGCTTTAATAAATGAATCACGATATCTGACTGTGAAACCTGGAAAAATATTTAGTGTAACAAACTGCACTCTCATGTGTGTAAATTTTAAAATACATGTGTACCTTTTGTTGAGGGCGGCGTAGATGACATGCTGAGGGCTACTGAACAAATAGTGGAAGAGAATGGATATAATTCAGAATTCAAAGAATAATGCTGCAGGTCTACAGAGTTGCAAACCTGCTCTGATACCAATCTGTAACGCCCCGATCCCGGAAGAATAGTGACAATGGACCGGTGCGCTACTGGGGGAAGGGGGAAGGGGTTGTTGCATAAAGATAATTATAGAAATAGGGTTAGTGCCCCAAACATTTGGGCAACATAACCTTTGTAACTGAAATAGAACCACCGACGAGAGTGTTCAGAAGGAATAAGGTTAGTGCCCCAAACATTTGGGCAGCATAACCTCTGTAACTGGAATTAAACCACGCTCTAAGGCATTTAGAAAGAACCTGAATAAATTATCAATCATCAAAGGGAACTTATCCCACCAAATAACTGTAAAGGAACATCATAGCATAATGCTGAAATCATAACATGCTTCAAACAATTGAAGACAAGCTGTATCAGAGTGAACGGAATAAGCGCGGAGCACAATTCAAGTAAAATTTGTTTGCAAGCACTTAATTGATTTAGAGTATCTAAGATTTCTAAACAACACAAAAAGAGCAAGTATATAACAACAAAGAC
Organism: Perilla frutescens; assembly: GCA_026008535.1. Taxonomy (NCBI): domain Eukaryota; kingdom Viridiplantae; phylum Streptophyta; class Magnoliopsida; order Lamiales; family Lamiaceae; genus Perilla; species Perilla frutescens. The sequence continues at coordinate 43,051,426 of BRKX01000012.1, forward strand.
AGCCCCTGCCTCAGCTTCGTCATCTTCCAGCCTGCCTCTCAACCTGAAAATATTCAGAAAAGATTTGGGCTGAGTACTAGCGTACCCAGTGGGCAGATTTTGATAAACAATTCACAAACATTTTATAAATATGAATATCGTATCCACACAAGTATAACAATGGAAAGGTTTCAAATCTCAAAAGCATTCCATGTATACAAAGCTTTTTTTAACCTTACTTGCACGCTCTATCTCAACTGTCCCTTCCTACAGTGTCTTAACTTATATACACGTCCTCCAGCCCAACTGTCTAATAAAGGATAGTGTACACGGTCCCAAAGCTTAAAGGATCCGAACTCGAGTCTAGTTAAGCACTCAATGTTTTCGTAGGATACTGGCGAACGCGAACAGTGAGCTAAATCATTTTGATATAGATATTCATGTTTCACAGTTAATAAATAATTGAGCTTATTAGCTGAACATAATTTGAGAAAAAATATAGCCCACCTGGATGACGAGCACATGGCGGCATAATAACTTCAAAAAAATGGTTTCATTAATCCTAGCAGGCTCTGCAGGTCCTACAAGGGTCGATATTCGACTCAGAATAATAGCTATATTTTCGAAAATTAATCTATTGTAATTCGAGCTATTATTTAAATTTTATTCTTTTCAAAAATATATCACACGACTATAGAGCTCGTATGCATTTACTGCAAAAGAGAATAATTTCTAAAATATTGTTTTTGATTTATTGGAATCAGAAGATTTGGCAGAGGTCACTTTTCATAATTTGCCATTTTAATCGATTTTTATCAGATTTGTACCACGACACTTTTCAACCGTTCAAAAATTAAGAAAATATTCAATGGTCATCCTATATATGCCAAGACTATAGTTTGAGAGTTTTAGAATTTTTCAATAACACATGCTCCCGGAACAAAAATAACTGTATAAATTAAATAATTGAGATTTTTCAAAACTCGTCCAAAAATTACGAAATTCGACGGGTATATAGGAAATATTATTTCCCGCAACTTTCTTGAATAAACTTTTTCGATTTGAGGGCCCGAAAAGGCCGAAATTCAAGGATTACAGCAGCAGTTCGGCAACGATTGTATTTTCTGTTTTCCGTAGATTTCGCCGGTTTCCGGCCGTCGGATGGCAACGAGTTCAACATACGGAATGTAGTACACATTTAAATACACGACATATTAAAATTTGGGCTAAAAAGGACGAGAAATGGACCGATACGATAGCCGCGCAACGTGGCTGCTACGTCGCCAATTTCCGGTCACATGGCAGCAGCTTCGGCGACTTCGGCGCGGTGGCAGCAGCAGGTGGTGGTGGTACGGTGGAAGCAGAAGCAGCTGAAGTTCTCTCTCTCTCTCTCTCGGCCTCTATTCTCTCTCTCATCTCTCTCTCTCGGCTCTCATTTGTTTCCCTCATCTCTCTTTTCTTTCTTTCTTTTTCCTTCTTTTTTTTTTCTATATCAATCTCTCTCTTGTCTATTATAGATAAGGTGGACAATGGCGGTGGATAAAGGAACGAGGGGGGAGGGGCTGAATATATAAACAAAACTTTGGATATTTAGGTAAGATATATTTAATATAATATTAATAAAATGTTTTTTTTTTTAGACTCGTTTAAAAATTGCTTTATTTCACCGGGAGTTCAAATTATTTCGCATCGGAAATCTAAAAAATACCGGGAGGTTCATTGGGTTATTTCCTATTAAATCAATTCAAAATAGTATGTCGAAAATATCATTTGATAATAAAACGAGAAAAGATTCATTTTTAAATTGAATAAAAAAAATTACTATTTATTTTACCAAAAATATTGTCAGGAGTTCGTTTGATCTCTAGTTAAAATTTTAAAAGTATCATTGAAATTCTCAGGTCGTTCTATTTCCACGAAAATCATTATTGACCACGTGATAAAAATATTTCAACTATAATTTTTTCTCAATCTTAACTAATGCCTAAAGTCGCGTCTTCTATCTATTTTACTTTATTTTAGCTCCAATAATTTTTTTGTAGCCTTCTAAATAAATTTAGAAAACTTTTAACTATAATCCAAAAATACGGGGTGTTACACCTGTAGAGGTCAGAATAAAATTATGAAAGCATAAATAGCTTTCTTTAGGTTGTTACGTTTCAGAAAAGACCAATATTGACTATCTTCCGGCAGCAAATGCAAAATATCATAATCGATTTTCACAAAAAAAAACACGAAAAGGTCGCGACTTACATCTGTTTTACTTTATTTAAGCTCCAATTATTTTCTTTAGTATTCTAAATAAATTTAGAAAACTCACTAAGATATTCTGAAATTCTGGGATGTTACACAGACAGAGCAATTCAGATCATACCTTGTTTCTGAAAAAATGAGGCAGTCTCGTTATTTGCTTGATTATCTATGTCAATGACATGATCATCACTGGTAGTGATACAGAGGAGATTGAGAGACTGAAGAAGAGTTTATTTACTGAATTTGAGATGAAGGATTTGGGAGCTCTAAAATATTTTCTTGGCATTGAAGTCCTCAGATCAAAAGGTGGGATTTTTATATGTCAGAAAAAGTATACTCTAGATCTTTTGGCAGAGACAGGAATGTTGGATTGTAGACCAGCAGATACACCCATTGCAGTTAATCATAGATTACAGATCAAAGAAGGGGTTGACACCACAGACAGGGGCCAATATCAACGTCTGGTAGGTAAGCTGATTTACCTATCCCATACCAGACCAGACATTGCGTATACAGTCGGGGTAGTTAGTCAGTTTATGCACAAACCACAGCCAGATCATTTAGAAGCAGCCCTCAGGATCGTGAGATATCTCAAAGGTACGGTTGGGTATAGGCTTTTGTTTGGAAAACATGGGCACGCCGATATGTATGGCTACACCGATGCTGATTGGGCTGGTAATCCTGTGGATAGAAGGTCCACAACAGAATATTTCACCTTGTTGGCAGAAATCTGGTAACATGGAGAAGCAAGAAACAGAAAGTGGTAGCCCTCTCAAGTGCTGAGGCAGAATTCAGGAGAATTAAAAGTGGTTTGATCGAGATACTGTGGCTTAGGAAACTGTTGAGGGAAATTGGTTTTCTATCAGACCAATCATCTCGACTGTTTTGTGATAATAAGGCGGCAATCAGTATATCTGAAAATCCAGTGCAGCACGATCGAAAAAACATGTTGAGGTAGATCGACACTTTATCAAAGAAAAGATTAAGGCTGAAATTGTTGAGTTGCCATTTATCCGATCAGAGGATCAGTTGGCGGATATCCTCACTAAAGCAGTGGGTTCAAAAAGCTTTGAGAACATACTCGACAAGTTGAGTATGGGTGACCCCACCACTCAACTTGAGGCGGAGTGTTAGCCAGATCACAGCCCAAAATAAACTCCAGAAATCCTGCAGAATCAAATCAAACAAGGATTAGTTCCAAGTTTAGTTATTTCCATAAATATAGTTTATTGTGTTATACATATACCAATGTAACAACTTTGTAATATATCATCAGAAAAAAAAAGAATACAACCTTTGATTCTAAAGCAAATTATCCAATCATGATCAATATCGTTAATTTATCATGTACACCTCGACGCGAAGAGCTCCGCCGATAAGAGACTTGATCTGTATATAATTGCGCCTAATGCTTTGTTTAAAAAATTGAAATTTTGTTTGGAAGTTGAAGATGATGGGGGCGTATCGCGAACATTTCCAGAAGATAAGCAGATGACTGGTGGTTTCGTCGCTGCAGTTGCCAGACTGCCGGAGGGGATGAAGGAGCGGTGGCTGAATTTTTTATTTTTTTTTTATTCTGACCAACAATAATAGAGGAGAGAGAGAGGAAAAGGTTGACTATGTTTAATTATATTGTTAATTAAATTAAATCTACAATTAAACAACTTAATTAAATAGAAAGAGATTGATAACCGGTTGTTGATTCTAGGGTTTTCTTTTTGGCTGTTTGCTTTTTTCATGATTACACCTTCTGATTTTATAATATTAAATACTGTTCATGGTAAACATTTTGCAAAAAAATAAAATAAAAAATAAATTACTTTCCACGTGTCCAAAATCGAACGGTGGTATGCTGGGGAGGTGGTTCTAGCATAGAAAAAACCAACGAGGACCACAACAATCAACTACCATAAACCTAGCGTTTTTGTCAACATTCAGCAGTATATGAACAAGATATCTTGACTTCAAGGTCAAATGACCATTGGCCAATACGCTGTATTAGGCCAAAAATCTGATTCATACCAAAAGATCTCTGGCGTTTACTTCATTTATATGTTTTAGTTAGGCAACTGTTGTTTATGGGTTTCACTAGAATTATTAGATTTTTGTTGTATGTTAATTTTTTGGATTCTTAATTTGCAAATGGAGAAATCCCGGAGGAGATGCAGCAAATCATAATTTTTTTAATTCTTAATTTGCATTCCAATGCAGAGTAGAAATTTCTTTTGCGTTTCTCTGCTTATCATCATGAGCTTCTGTGTTGTTGGATTGAACTGTCAAAACGCAACTGCTGCAAAGGCTGACATAGGAGTGATTCTTGATCTTGACACAACTCTTGGAAAGGTATGCAGGTCTTGCATTTCCATGGCCATCGAAGATTTCTACTCAAACGGCAATCATACCACGATGATGGTGCCTCATTTCAGGGATTCCGGCAGTGATGTTGTGGCTGCAGCTTCTGCTGGTACATGCTATTTTTTATCTATACTGTTTCATTGCCTACCACATATATATATATTTTTAATCAAACTTTCTCACAGCCATAGATCTAATCAAGAACACTCAAGTGATGGCGATACTCGGGCCTCAAAGATCCATTCAAGCAGACTTTGTGATAGATCTTGGTGACAGAGTGAGAGTTCCAATAGTATCTCCAGCAACGAGCCCGGCTCTGTCAACTAGAGAATCGCACTACTTCATTAGATCGGCATGGTGCTCCTCTTCCCAGGCTAAAGCAATTGCAGCAATCGTAAAGGCCTTTGGTTGGAGGGAAGTCGTGCTGCTTTATGAAGATAGCAATTATGGAAGTGGATTAGTACCATTTTTGACTGAGGAAATGCTGAAAAGCAATGCTTTACTGTCAAACCTAAGCGTTGTATCTCCTTCTGCCAAGAATGATCTGCTTCTTCAACAACTACATCAGTTAAAGACCCTGCAGACAAGGGTGTTCGTGGTGCATATGCTACCAAATGTTGCATCCCGCTTCTTTCAAATGGCAAAAGAAGCTGGGATGATGGCCAAGGGTTATGCTTGGATAATTTCTGATGTGCTAACCAGCATCTTGGATTCTGTGGATCAAGAAACTATTGAAGCAATGCAAGGTGTAGTAGGCGTGAAGCCTTACATTCCGAGGTCCAGTAAACTTGATCGTTTCACTAAGAGATGGAGAAGGAGGTTTCATGTGGAGAATCCAAATATGGACAGAACAGAACTTAATGTTTTTGGGCTTTGGGCTTATGACAGCACAACAGCATTAGCTGAGGCAATCGAACATGTTGGAGTGGCACCCCCGCGATTTAAGAAACCGATGCAAAGATGGAATTTGTCAGATTTGAAAGCAATAGGGACTTCAAATAGTGAACCATCATTTGTTCATTTAATCAGAAACTCTGCCTCCAAAGGGTTGAGCGGTGATTTCAATATCACTAATGGTCAGTTACAACCATCTGCATTTGAGGTAGTGAATGTTATTGGTACAGGAGTGAACAGAGTTGGATTCTGGACAGAAAGCTACGGCATTTCACAGAAGCTGCAGCCAGTTGGTCAGAAGGCAGACGATCTTGGTGTCGTGCTATGGCCAGGCCAGACAGTTGTTGTGCCCAAAGGCTGGGAGATTCCGACAAGTGGGAAGACGTTGAAGGTTGGAGTTCCTATGAGGAGTGGATTTTCTGAATTTACCAAAGTTGAAAGGAACTCAGAGACAAATGCTGTTGAAGCAACTGGTTTTTGCATTGATGTTTTCAAAGAGGTCATGGAATCAATGCCTTATGCTATCCCATATGAGTTTATTCCTATGGAAGAAGCTCTTGAGCACATGATTGGTATATTTAAAGAGGTAACTAAAGAAGATAGTTCTAAGGGTTTTTTTTTTGTTTTGTTTTTTTGTCATAGTTTGCTAATTTTCTTACCAATGTCACAAACAGCTGTACGATGTAGTGGTGGGAGACGTAACCATTACAGCTAACAGATCGGAGTTCTTTGATTTCACCTTTCCCTTCACAGAATCTGGTGTTGCTGCCGTTGTCCCAATCAAGAATGACGAGACGAAGAATGCTTGGATTTTCATGAAACCTCTGACGACGGGGCTCTGGCTAACAACTGGAGCATTCTTTTTCTTCACTGGATTTGTTGTATGGGTGCTCGAACATCACATAAATGAAGAATTCCAAGGCCCACCTCTTCAACAAGTTGGAATCATATTTTGGTTCTCATTCTCAACGCTAGTTTTTGCACACAGTTAGGCCATAACCAATTAAACCTCATGATTCTTCTTTGTTTTACTTTTATCCAAAGATGAACTAGTTTAACTTGTGGCAGGGGAGAAAATAACCAGCAACTTGACAAGATTTGTGGTGATTGTATGGGTGTTTGTGGTGCTGGTCTTGACATCGAGTTACACTGCAAGCTTGACATCAATGCTAACTGTGCAGCAGCTTCAGCCTACAGTCACTCACATCTATGATCTGATAAAGGATGGTGAATACGTCGGTTACCAGTATGGCTCCTTCGTCGCTGGACTAATGAGGAAATACAATTTCGACAGCTCCATGTTCAGAAGCTACAAAACGCTTGAAGAATACGATGAAGCCCTCTCCAAAGGTAGCAGAAATGGAGGAGTAGCTGCAATTGTTGATGAACTCCCTTACATTAGGCTCTTTCTTTCCAAGTATTGCAACAAGTATACTATGATCAGTCCAATATACCCAACTTCTGGTTTCGGTTTTGTATGTCTATCTTTCTCATGATCAGTACTTCCCTCGTAGTATCCAAACAAACTCAAAGAGCTCCGAAAATATATATTTTTTTATTATGTTTTCAGGTATTTCCAAAGGGTTCGCCTCTAGTTGATGATGTTTCGAGAGCAATCTTGAAACTGAAAGAAGATGAAAAAATGGTGAGAATCTCAAGGAAGTGGTTCAACGAAGGAAGCTGCACTTGCAGTGATGGAACAACAATCACCTCTAAAAGGCTCAGTGCAGATAGTTTTAAGGGCCTCTTTCTGGTTGCTGGTTTATCATCATCCTTGGCTCTAGCTATATTCTTGTTGAGATTCGTGTACGAGAATCGGTGTATATTGACCTCTGCTGCTTCCACCAAGCATAAGATTCATAGACTTGCTAGAGCCTTTTATCAGATAAAGGATAGTAAATCTTCATTTTCATCAGAGTCTCTTAGTCCAGCAGTGAGCATTTCATGTGATCAAGAAGGAATGTTTTCACAAGATGAAAGTTTCTCAACACCAGAACCAGAGATTTCTACTCTTCATGCCACAGAAGGATAATATGTGTGTGTGTGTGGTCATTTGTCTGTACAGGAACATTTGTTAGCTTAGAATGTAGATTCTCTTTAATAATTTGTACTAGAATTTGAATCCTGTTTTATTAGGCTAGTGTTTCTATCTTCATCGTCTAATATTCTAATTAAGAGATCTCATGGTTTTATGAAATTTGTTTGAACCACCTAACTATCTAACCAGTGGCGGACTCGGGATTTTAGTTGAGAGGGTCCAACAAATAATATTTTAAATTTTAGAAATTAAATCATTCACAATATTTTTAATTAGGAAGAGAAAATAATTTTCAACAACTTACTATAATTAAGAAAGAAAGTTAAATATTTATTCGAGAAAAACTTAAATAGATCAAGAGCAATTTGACAAAAGCTACATATTTTATCATTTCATCTATTCATTTCCCTAACATGTTCTAACATTTGTATACCATATAAGATTTGTTTACTAAGTAGTATAAGTGTATGAAATATCTATAACATCTCAATACTATGTTTGCTAGTAATATTAAAGCGGCTGATTATGATAAGGATCTGATATGTGTTAACTAATTATATGGTATAATATATCGCACCCTGTAGAGTGCGATATGTAATACTATACAGAATCATTAAAAATTGCTGACTAAAATAACCTTGTCGATATTAATTAAAAAATTTATTATAGAATATTCACACAATATATGTTGACTAATTGAATGATATTTTAGGAATTGAAATTTTATAGAGAATCTAATACATCTAAGCAAATACTATATTATTAATATATATTTTAATACACCAAAACAAACATGATATTGATATCTTATACAATAAAACACATCCCATGAAAAGCATATTCAACCTTATACCTGACATACTCGTATTTTAGTCCTAATCCGAGCATTATTTTGTATGTTTTTATCATGTTTTAGTATGTTTGATAATCGTTTAGGGTAATATTAGTTGGTTTTTTAAACTAAGTGTTGCTAACACCGTTAATTTAGAAAATGATGAGTGGTATTTTGACACAATATTTTGAGATTTAAATGAAGTGAATTGAAGAGTATTGCATGTGTTTTAACCCAAATTGTGCTCTTAACCTTCCTACTTGAGAGTTTTATTTCTTGTTTGAGTTTTGCAGAAAATTGTGGATGAATAAATGAATTTTTGAGTGATTCAATGACATGGGAAGATAGAGGATCGAATTGGCAGCACGGTGCAAGTTGAATCACCTCAATCGGATAAGAAACAAGAGAGAACGAAGCAAAACCGTGAAAGGTATTGGAGCAGGGCTGTAGGCGCGACCCGAGCCAGCCCAGCACAGCGACCGCCGCTCCGTGTCCGCGGCTGATTTTCCACCACCTGCAACGCGACCCGAGCCAACATCCTCCGCCCGGGTCGCGCCTCCCAGCCCCGACACGAAGCCGCAGGGTGCGACCAGCCCCGTGTCGCGCCCCTGTGTCACATTTTCGGTATTTTTGATTTTTGCTTTATTTTTCACCCTATCTTCCCACACCTTGTATATATAGATACCTTAGCTCAAAAATGAGTGATCCAACTTCATATTTTTCCATTTTTAGAGAGAGAAAGAGTGTTTATTCTTTGGAGCTTTGGAGCTTTGGAGCTTGTGGAACAAGAGCTATTTTGGAGATTTTAATACAAGTTTTCGGGTTTCTTCTTACCTTGATCTATGCTTCTATTTTGTGTTGTTTTGTTTGTTATTTTGAGTATGAATAGCTAAATTTCTTGGTATCTAGGGTGTTGTGATTTGGTGATGAGTTTGTGAATTAAACATGGGTTATTGCTTAATCTTCCCCTTCTTTCTCATAAATCATGATTTGATTGCTTCTATTCTTTGATTGGCCATCTTAGGATAGAATTTGGTGTATAATTGGGTTCGAGAGAATCAATTGTGCATGGGTAAATGATTTATGGTTTCAATTTTGCATTAGATCGAGAGATTAATGTTTAATTGATGTTTATTGATTGATTGTGCTTGATTAGATTAAATTGCAATTTAGCCCTAGAGATATGGGAATTGAGTTTAATTGAAAGGTCTTAGTTGCTCGAGAGAGGGCTTCGACTAAATTTGGTATCAATTATTGTTTGGGGAGATTATGCATAAATCCATTGTTTAATGAACAAGTTTTCACTAATGAACAATGCCCTAGAGCCATTTTCTCTTAAGTGATTTTTTTTATTTGATTTTAATTCTCTTTTATTCCTCTTGTGTTGCTATCTTTGTTTATTATTGCAAATCTTGTTTTTCTAGTTAATTCTCCAACCAAATTCCGAATGGTTTGACTAGTGAAAATGTTCGATGTGATGGTACTTGTAGACTCGTTTATGCAATTAATTCCCCGTGTTCGACCCGGTCTTCTATGCTCCGTATGTTCACTTGCATAATTGAGATTTGGTAAATTAAAGCTTGTGATTGATTAAATTGTACTAAAAGAAAAATCTCATCAATACCATATACTGTTTGGAGCCCCAAAAATATTATTTTCTCATTAATTATAATTCAATACGGGTAGTAAGATTCTTACATTAAGATTTTTAAAAAGAATAAAATCAACAAGAAATATGCATAAATTTGAACTTGATATAAAAAACTTAGGTGAAATTTTAATAGAAGGAAAACAAAATAAGGTAAAAATAAATCTAAGAATAAAGGAAATATGGAGGGACAACCAAGGAAGAGATAAGGATTATGGTATTAAATAGTTCTCTTACAATTTAATTAGCCAAATGTAAATTAAAGTATTATATTTTTTATTATTTTTATTTGTGTATAAATGTGAAATGACATTTATACTTCTATTTTTTCAAAAAAATTGGGGGGCCAGTGCCCCCTTGGCACGGTGCGGACCTCTGGTTCTGACAACGAACTTTTACACTGAAGATAGTCACTAATGATGCCATCAATATACATACAGATACAAATCGAAGATCCCTTAGTAGCTTAATTATGTTCTCACTTTTTAGCAACATGAATTTTTTGTTAAATATCTTTGAGAACTGCATAAAGCCTACACACTATTAGTATAACTATAAACTAGTAAATTTGGCTAAGTTTTTGCAACAAAGTTTGTACAAGAACTCTAAAGCTTCCTCTCAAATGCTAACAAGATTATTAAGACCTCTGGTATTAATGCAGCATCTCTCTTCAGATCCTGTTGCATAGCTTCTTTGGGTGCTTGTTGCAAAGCTTTAACTCTCTTGATCGCGACTTGGTAGTTAAACGGCCATGAATGTTTTGCTGAAATGAAGAAGTTGAATGCTAAGCACAATTTACACCAACATGCCATAATAAATTAACATTATATTTCCTATTATACCCCGGCCCATTCATGTGTTTAAACAAAGATTAAATTATACTTTTGGTCCCGTAAGAATAAGATTCAAACAATTTTAATTTCAAAATTTACAATTTTGGTCTCTAATTTAATTTTTCAATATTTTTGGTCCCATACTTTATATTTTAACACTTTCGGTCCCAAAAACTAACGCAATGTAGTTAACATCCGTTAAATACCTATTTTGGAGGTAAAATAGTACATATTTTGTTGAACTTGGTGGCACCGCCTAATTAAAGGTAAAAATTATGGGGAATGTAGTGAAATTTTTTATCCAAAATAGGTAGTGTTTTGACTTGAAATTAGGTACTTAACAGATGTTAAATATAGTCCATTAATTTTTAGGAGCAAAAGTGTTGAAATATAAACTGTGAAACCAAAATTGTCGAAAAATTAAACTTGAGACCAAAATTGTACATTTTAGCACTAAAAGTGTTTGGACTTTATTCTTACGGAAGAAAAAAGTGCAATTTACTCTTAAAAAAGTAAGTATTAAGTTCGTAATTGCAACTAAGAACCCATCTGAAAAATCATAAAAGAAATTTGAGTTTTAAACTAATTGATGCGCAATAAAACTGATCTTTAATTTCAACGCCTGCGTGTGTCTCGTCCCCTCATTTCTTTTCTTTTATTCATTTTTTTTAAAGATAAATTTTTAAATAGTAATTTTTACTTAGTAAAAAATATTTTTAGCGAGTATTTAAAAAAATATGTTTTAGCCACTTAGACAAAAAACATTTGTCATGCACCCTAATCGTGCAACAATGTAAAATTATACTACTTCCCGAATACACTTAGTCTTGTAACTCCAATCGTATAGTAGTGTAAATTCGAATTGTTACACAACTACACTCAGTCGTATACCCTCAATTCGTACAACAGTATATAAATTTAGGGTAAATGTCTAATTTGATCCTACAACTATTTGCGGAGGAACATTTTGATTTATATTTATCGTTTTGATTCTTATAAGTAACTTTAAGATAGTATGGTATATATACGTAGTATGACATATATATGGTATATATACGTAGTATGATATATATGCGTAGTACGTAAATCAAGAATATATATTCTTTTAGTATCTCTTACACTATAATGCCAATAGTGACATCAATATATACAAATCAATGAATTAATGATGAGAACGTTAATATATATATATCTAAGTATTAATTAGTATATTTATTGATATCAATTTAATTTAGATCATAAGCATATAAGTTTGTAGGGTTTATGATACACTAAACTTTATTATTTTCATAAATGACAAAAACTTGTATATATCAAACCATCTTACAGGTCAAAATTCGTGAAACGGGCCAATGTTCGGATCTAATTTTATCCTCAATTTAAAAAAAATAGTTTTAACCAATTTTTAAAAAATATATAATTAACGTATGCTGCAAAATCAAAGAGAGAAATTTCCACGTGTGAGCGAGAAGTGTTTATATTTGAGAGATAAAAGGAGGTGTCACAATTTAGTTTTTCAAATTTGAAAAGAGGGAGGCATATTTTCTAGAATAGGTTATAATTGCCATGTATACTTTGAATATATAATATAAATGTGATTTAAATTTGTAAATATTGATGTTTTATCGCTCAATTTTGGATTTGGAAATTATTGAATTACAAATATGATCAATAGGTTCGACAGTACGTTCAACTAATTTTTCCCTAAGCTATTGATCATGTATGTTCAAAAATATATGCCTTATATTCTTAAAAATAAATTTTCAAACATAGCCTTGTATGAAAATTATGTGGAGTATTTACCTAACTATAAAATATAAATATTATAATTTTAATCTATTTTCTTCAATTTTTACTAGGATATTGTTTTGAGAAATTAAAATCAACATAACCACAAAAGAGATGTCCCTTTTTGAAATCATGATGAATTTGTTTGATACTAAAATAATGTATGGAAAGTTTTTTTTATCATCATAGGTTAGCCCAAAAATCATTAGTTAAAAGTTAAGCATTGACAAGATGTTGTATTTTAATATAAAAATATATTAATTCAAGAAAAAAATCAAATGGATGTTGATGGTAATAAAAAAAACTTGGTTATTGTATTCAAATATATGAGAATCTACAAGTTTTAGATAAAGAATTCATTTTAATGTTATTAATACATATATTCTTACTAGAATTATTTATTAATATTTCTAATTATAATATAACTTATAATTTTAAATTTTACACTTTCAAAAGAATTTTTAATTTTACATATTTTAGTAAAAAATCATACAATTAACGTGCAACACACCTGATCTCCGCTAGTCATATCTAAAAAGGAAGTAAAAAATTAGAGTAAAAATATCTTATCATTTATAAGTAATTATATGGGTACATATTATTGAGAAAAGGCGTTTGTTTGGATTAAATTAGTTAAAAATAAAAACGGATAATTGACAATTCTCCAAAAGAAAAATGGAATTTGAAATATAAAGATAGTTTAATTACCCGACCTATTAACTTTACTGTCTGAAATTGAAGGACCTTGCGCTAGCTTGAAGCATTCTAGATATATATTTCCTTTCCAAGTTTGAAAAGGAAACCGAAATCGGTCACTCCTCTCTCTATATATATGTGCTCTTGCTATCACTTTTTAGATCGCACAATACATACAAAATCTCTAATCACGCACAAGAAGAAGAAGAAAGAAAGAGAAGATGGATGATGCAAATGGTGAAAAGTTGAATTCAACTCGTCTGAGGTTCGTTAGAGAATACGATTTCTTCGACAAGGGAAAGAATGGCCCACGGTACCGGTGCGTATTTCCGTCGTCAGCTGCGCCCAAAGAAGTCATCGTCTTTCCTCAGATAATGAAATCCGATGAGAAAATCAGCAGAAATGGTGATGATGGTGAATCATTGGAATTAATCCACAATAATCCAACAAAAAAAACAATCAGGCTGTTTGGAGTTAACATCCCCATTGATGATCATCATTCCAATGTTAACAATGATGCTACTTCTTCACGTGAAATTCAAGTTAAAAAGGCGGAATTCAACAATAATCCAACAAAAAAAACAATCAAGTTGTTTGGAGTCAACATAACCGTTGATGATCATCACTGTGATGGTGCTCTTGATGGTAACTCGTCAACTACTAATTCATGTGAAATTCAAGATACAATATCAATCGATGAGATAGAGACGACGTCGTCGAGAAGAAGAAGATCAGGAAACTCTATATCTATCGATGAGAAGACGGCAACAGAAAACACTTCAAAAAAAAGAAAGTTCATAAAAGCTAATTTGATCATTCAAGAAGCTCCTGCTCCTGCAACACAGCTTCCACCACCTACGTTTCATCCCAGAATTCTAGAAGGTATAATGGAACATCAGCACCCAATTCTATTGTTCGAAAAGAAACTTGAGTTGTCAGATGTTTTGGGTAGTCAGAATCGATTGCTGATCACAAAAAGTGATGGTGAACAACTCACGGCGGCTCTCACAGAAGAAGAGAGAGGGAAGGTTGGAATCAATAAAGACGATTTTTTGAGTGTTGCAACTACAGATAATACACATGGTGTTGAATACTATCTGCACTTGAAAATATGGGCGGCTTCGCGTGCCATCGTTCTAATTCATCAATGGACAAAGCTCGTTACCGCGAACGGATTGCAGAAAGGGCATTCAGTTCAGGGATGGGCTATCGCAAGCAAGATCATAAATTCTGTTTGGCACTCGTAGTTATCAACAAATCAAATTAATTACCATATTATTATTATTATATGTCACTCGACTGTGGTATTGTTGTTGATTAGTTCTTTGGTATTTTTGAGTGGCAGCATATATATATATATAGAGAGGTTCATCTCTCATTTATGATCTTTTAATCAATTCAATCAGTTTCTGATATAATAGTAGGTAAATTTGCATTGCTAGTTCCGAGATTAATATAATTGTGTTAAGAATATGAATTGTATGATTTTTGATAATATGGATTTGAGTCTTAAATTTTATTTAACTTTTTTTTTTGCCACAACACAAGAATCTATAAAGAAGAATCGAGACCACCATTAGAGAAAGTGGCTGAAGCCTTGTGTTATATTAATTATGGTAAACTATCATTCATATATCAAACTTTTTTTCATAAATATTTTTCTCAAACTAATTAATATTATTGTCAATAAAATATATACATAAACTACTTAAAAACTAATCAAATTTAACATCATATACATTTTTCAACCAAAATCATATCTGAAAAGGTGGCAAAAAATTAGAGAAAAAATGTCATGTATTTATAAATATTTATTTCGATACATATTTTTGACAAGAAATCGTTTATTTGGAATAAATTTCTCTAATTTATTTGGGTGAAAAAATCCCTATCCACTTTTCCGTTTTATATACCTAAGCATTCCAGATATATTTCCTTTCCTCGTCTGAAAAGGAGAAAGAAATCGATCATATA
This sequence comes from Perilla frutescens, assembly GCA_026008535.1. Lineage (NCBI taxonomy): Eukaryota > Viridiplantae > Streptophyta > Magnoliopsida > Lamiales > Lamiaceae > Perilla > Perilla frutescens. Next base: position 43,066,716 of record BRKX01000012.1, read on the forward strand.
TTTCCTTTTCATCTATATTAATATATAAATAAATAATAATTATCTTCTACATATATTAAAAAAATATTGGAGTTGTTCATATATATATGTATTTTTTTTCAAGTACCATTGAAAAGCAGTCCCCATCAACTTTACCATTTGCAATTGAAGGACCTTGCTCTTGAAGCATTCCAGATATATATATTTCCTTTCCTAGTTTGAAAAGGAAACAGAAATCGGTCACTCCTCTCTCTATATATATATGCTCTTGCTATCACATTTTCGATCGCACAATACATACAAAATCTCTGATCACGTAGAAGAAGAAGAAGAAGAAGAAGAAGAAGAAGAAGAAGAAGAAGAAGAAGAAGAAGAAAGAAAGAGAAGATGGATGCAGTTCGTGAAAAGTCGACTTCACTTCGTCTGAGGTTCGTTAGAGAATACGATTTCTTGGAGCAGAAGAGGACCCCCTCATGGCGCATATTTCCGTCCTCGTCTGCGTCCAAACAACTCATCGTGTTTCCTCAGATAATCCAACAAGAAGTCCACAAGAATCCAACCACAACAACAACAATCACAGTTGATGATCATCACCGCAATGATGACACTTCGCATGAAGTTCAAGATATGAAAGCAATTGAAGAGATGACGACGCCGAGAAAAAGAAAGTACTCAAGAGGCCCTAATTCTATTGCTGAAGAACTAATCCCCTTCAAGAGAAATAAAGTCAATTAAGATGATTCTCACACAAGAAGAGAGAGAGAGAGAGCAAGGAAGTTTGAAATCAAGAAGGCCGATTTTCTGAGGGTTGGATTGATTATGTAAGGGTTGAAATTAAGAAAACCGATTTTTGAATATCCCGCTCTCTTGTAATTAATAACTAATTAATTACCATATTATTATATTTTATTTTATCTTTTCTTGATCTAATCTTCTCTATTCCTTGACCTAGGGTTTCGTTCCTATTTTCTCTGTTGGTTTGTGTTTATTAATTTGTATGGCCAATCTTTTAATCAATTCATTCAGTTTCAAGATTTTGTAGTGAATGATATATGTGTACATTGCTTTCCTAATTCTGAGATTAAATGAGATAATTAATGTCTCTCTCTTTTTTCTGTATTTTTTCCGGAATTGAAACTATGTTCTGCTAGAGCACAAACGATAATTCTGTTGATACGAGTAAGATTTAATATGGATTTGAGTCGCTAGTTGATTTTATTTTTATTCAATTTGCAGTCGGTCTTGATTGTGTAGAAATTTTCACATACAAAAATAATTAACTTGATAAAGAATATATATGACATATAATAAAGTAGTAAAATACAACATCAATTGTACATACATTACATCAGATTTTTATTCCCTAAATTTATTTATTAGTTACATATTGCGAATCAAAAGGGATTTTTGGGATCGATTTCACTGCACTTAATTACTTAAGTGACAAGATATCAATTGTAAGTATATTTTTTTATTAACCCCACACTTAAATAAAAAAAAAAAACTAATTTCTCTCATTTTCAAAGAACTTTTTTCGAACATTGTTGTTGATTGTTGATTTGCAGTAGTGATGACGGACTGCTGGAGGTAGTGGCAGGTTGGCAATGGTGGGCCAATGGGGATGGTTGAGAAGAGAGGAAGAGGAGGGAGAGGTACATGGTGGAGAAGGAGAGTTGAGAGGAGCAGATGAGGATGGTGAGGAGAGAGGAGAGAATACCGACTGCGGTGGTGGCCGCTTGGTCTGCAACACGAAGATTGGCGAGACAAGGAAGGGACGGGAAGGGGGAGGGTTCTTTCTTCTTTTTTCTTTTTTCTTTTTTATTATAATTATTTTTAATTTATGGTGTGAAGAGCAATTTATGTATTTAGAAAAGCATCTTAAAAGACATTTATTCAAAATTATTTTATTTTTATTTTTTTGATGTGGTGCAAAGAGTAGATTTTGTAGTGAAAAACTACAAATAGCATCACCCGTAATTTATTTCAATATCTAATCAATCAAATAAAATGTGAACTAAATATTATTAGAGAGAATTAAATTATGGTTTCATTGATTGAATGGAAAAATAATCAGACTTGATTAACTTCAAACTAATTACCCCAGCCCCTAATAGATTTTAAGTACTTAATTTGACCAATAGACCCTTTTTATGAAAATAAGACATCATAAAGTTCTCAAGTCTACACAAAGGATCCACTTGGCTTAACGCCACTGGCTAGTATTGTTCACATTTATAAAGTTGAAAAATTCGAGATCAATCCCTAATTTCTTCATAAACAAAAAGTAGTAGTAGTTACAATAATAATAATAATAATAATAATAATAATAATAATAATAATAATAATAATAATAATAATAATAATTTGAAAAAATCAAACCAAGAATGACTAATATTCACAAACTAACAACAACAAAAAAAAAAAGAATTAGTGTGCAATAGAGACATCATGTACACATCAATATATTCTCTATATAAATTTCTATATATATGTCGTTTTAAAACTATATAACTAAATTTAGCGTGTCACTAAACATTACTTTTATAATAAAAGATACTAATGAGTATTGATGAATAATAAAACAAAACGATACTTTGTCCAGGCATGCAATTGTAAATTGAAATATTAATCTAGCTATTTGTGTAAAACATTAAAAAAATCCATAATAAAAATAATTTAAACACAATACGGAAGCCAAATTTTAAATTCATTAAAAATCTGCCTAACTAGTTGGCGATGTAGCAAGTTACCATGTTTTTTTTTTTTTTTTCTTTTTTTTTTAAGATTATTTCTTCCTCTATTATATCAATTCCTAATTTTCTCCGTTTATCTTTATTTGTCTTTATTTAATTATTTATATTTAGTAGATATAAAGCAAAATCTTCAATGCGCTACATATCTAATACTTGACGTTGCAGTACTCACATTATGATTAATTTTTTAGTCTCTGTGGAATACGATCTTGCTCAACATTGTAATACAGATACTTCATATACTTGTGGATAGCTAATGAGAAGTCGAATAATGGTAATGTAATAAAATAAATATTTCCTTGAGAAGTGCAAGAAATTATATTTAAAAAATAAATTCTTATATTTGCCCAAATTTAGCAGCTAAAGTCTACATTTTTAATTATAATATTTATATGTACTATTATAAAAGTAGTATTATACTCTAATACTACTTTTAAACGCGAAGACGAGCTGTCACCCGGCGGAGGATGGCTGAGGAGGCGGTTAGTGGCTCTGATACCACTATTGGGTATCAGCTCCGCTGCCTCCAAGCGTCATTCTTCTGTATTTATAGGTTGATTCAGCCATGAGGAAGTGAAACGAATGGCTCAGTAACTCCTACCAATTTGAACGGGATCCAGACTCAGCAAGGAACAAACAGGCACTGCAAATCGAAGATCTCACCAAGAGACCACAGCAATAGACTCATACGGCCTCCTCAGGCCCAGAACTAACCCTAGCCCGACCGTTCTCACCCTAGAGAGAAACAACAGATTCACACAGAAAGTGATATCTGCTCTAGACCAGAAGATAGACAAGAAGGAGAAGATCTCACGAAGAAGAAGGAAAACACACAAGTTTACCTTGCAGACGATCTCTCTCTCTCTCAAGAACTCTCTGGAACACACAGTAGAATGAGAAGTAGGGGTAACAGTACACCAAGCAAGATATTTAAAGGGCGACGCACGGTTAGGGTTGTAATAGAAACGGGTTGAGGTAGTTGGGCTTAGTAATGGGCCGAGCTGCTTGGATGAGATTCAGGCTGGTCCACAAAGCAGTTGGGCTTCAACAAAATGGGCCACATTAACTAACAGCTTGCTTTATTCTTTCAGTTAGAATTTTAGATAACTGCAAGGGTAACAATTTTAAATTTTTACGGTATATATAAGATAACTAAATAAGAGAATAACTCTCGATTAACGTATAAGTATATGAGATTAATTTGAAATGATTAGTACCGAATCCTCTTCCATAATGTTTTCACAACCATTTTTCGCATGTAGCAATTTTTTACTGACCACTATAAAAAAAATCGGATATAGCGACGGGGTTTTTCGTCGCTAGAATTGTACGATCCCGTCGCTAAATCCTCTAGCGACGGGCTAGCGACGGGAACAACCCCATCGTTAAAATTGGCGTCGCTTAGCTTCTAGCGACAGGAGTTAGCGACGGAAATTTTCATCGCGACGGATTTAGCGACGGAAATCCCGTCGCTATAATTATATAAATTTTAAATATAATTTAAAAATTTGAAATTATTGATTGGGCCTGCCCGGGGGCCCAGCCCGCAAATGAGCCCGGACCGAGCCCGCAAAAGTGCCCTTATCCGGCCCGTGCCAAGCCCGCGAGAATAATTATGCATAATATGCACCATGAGGATTCGAACCTGGGACCTCCTAGAAGGAAGTCCAAGAACTTATCCATTGGGGCAAGTTCAATTGATGTTATATTGATAGCTTAAACAATATATATACCTATACGATTTTTTCATAATTTATTTTTCTTTATCTCTATAAATTAAAAGTGTTATATTATTATTAATATATTTATATATATTTGTGCACAAATATATATATAGGGGTGGGTTAAAGTGTATACTACCCCCATATGTAGGAAATAGGAACAAACTGCAACCATAGATATAGTCTAAATCAATGGTCCAGATTCAATTTCATTTCTAGGGACCAAATAGCAATATATATAATATTATTTTACAATAATATATATGAAAGGGTAAAAAGGGGTTGGGGTAAAAATACCAAAAATCACGCCCCCTAATTTATGCCCACCGGCCGAATCGAGCGATAGATTTGGAGGGATTTCATTTGCATAAAAAAAAAACTAGGTTTTAGCTTTAGAATTCTCTATTGAGTCGTGAAAAATTCTCCAAAGCCGGCTATCGAACTCTGCAAGTGCGTCGGAGGTATTCTACTACACATCGAAAGCCGATTACAACAGCAGATGACGATGAGACGTTTATCAATAAGAACTCCAGGTATTCAAGCATCGGTTTTTTTTTCCATTTGGTTTGGTTTCTTTGATGACAGATGCGATTTTTCAAATATGTAGAATGGTTTACTTCATATTTGAATATTTGTGTGCTTACTAATGTTTACATTTTGGGGTTTTGCTTTTCTGGATTTTTTTGTTTTTGGGTTGTGTAATATTTGCAATTTTTTTTAATGATAGAACTTGAAACTGAAAAAATATGGGTGAAAGCAATGTTAATAAAAAAATTTGGATGTTGATGGGGTTTGATTTTGTATTTTTTTGGTTATTAGCAAATAATTATGACGAAATAGCATATCTTAGCATTTCCGTTAGCAAATATGTTTAGCGAACTGCATGCTAGTACTCTTATTATGAAAATATGTTAATTAGCAAATAATATTCTTTTCAGCATATATGGTGAACAATTTCAACATAAAATATTAATTATATTGCAATTGGTTGATTTGGGAAGGCTAGATATGATGTATGATTTGATTTTATATGTTTAGTTTGCATGACTTGGAATGTTTTTCTAACTTAACAAATGATAATAATATAACTAGCATTTAGAATATGGATTGATAGCAAAAGACAGATTATTATAATTTTGTATGGTTGTGTTTTGTTTTTGGTTAGCTGTTATTTCTCAAGTTAGCAAATGCTAAAGATATATATAGCATTCAAAATATGGGTTGTTAGCAACTGATTTGTACTATGATAGTCCATATTTCGATAAACGATATCAATTATGATTATTAGCAAATATTTATGCGCAGAGTATAAAATATTATCATTCTTGTTAGCAAATATGTTTATCATACTGTATTTTGGTGATTGCATTGTGAAAATATGTTAATTATCAAATAATAAAATACTTTTTAGCATAGATGGTGAATAATTTTGTCAGAAAAAATCATCTTGTAATTAATTGATTTTGGAAGGCTATATATAATGTATGTTTAGTTATATATTATGAAATGTTTTTCAAGTTAGCAAAAGCTAATGATATGATTAGCAATTAAAATACAGATTGCTAGCAAATGAGATATGGTTGTAATTTTGACTAGTTGTGTTATGTTTTGGTTAGCTCTTAATTTCTATGTTAGCAAATGCTAAATATATATTTATGCTAAATATATACTTAGCTTTTAAAATGTGTTATTAGCAACCGAATTGTACTATGTCAGTCAATATTTAGAGGGATGATCATAATAATTTATTTGCCTATTTTGAATAAAGATTGATTTTCATTCTAAATCACTAGTTTAAATTATTTCTCTATTTATGATTTGGGCTGCTTTTATTGTTCGACTGATCCTTCAACGGTTCAGAGATATTGGCCATTTGCAATTGGTAGAATTAAATAGTACAAATTATGATTATTAGCAAATAATTATGACGGAATAGCATATGTTAGCATTTCCGTTAGAAAATATGTTTAGTGAACTGTATGCTAGTACTTTTATTATGAAAATATGTTAATTAGCAAATAATATTCTTTTCAGCATATATGGTGAACAATTTCATCATAAAATATTATATTGCAATTGGTTGATTTTAGAAGGCTAGATATGATGTATGTTTTTTAAGAATGGCATTCTAATTTTGTATGTTACTGTTAGCGAATATGTATGTTTGTATAAGCAATTATGTGAATCTGATATCAATTTAGTGTACATTATTAGCTAGATATTTATGAATCAGTTAGCAAATACATAGCTGATTATAGCAAATAAAAATGAATATGTTAGCATTTCTGCATGACGTGATTAATAGCAGCTTCATATTTGTGTCTTGGCAAAAAAATAGTTTAATGGTTTCAATTCTTTGGTTTTTTTTTTCCGTTTGGCTCTTGGTAGGTTTGTGGAAGGTATTTTTTCTTACCTTGAATTTTCTATTGGTGGTGAACTCCTGTTTATGTATTGTTATAGAAACCAAAAGTGTAATGTTTTAGATTTGTTGTTAGCAAATATTCAACCGTCTGTTAGCTAAAAATGTCTAATTCAGTTTATCATATTTTGCTGGTTTGGATATTAGTTAATTTGTTAATTTATGTTTCCTTTTGTTGGATGTTTGTTTATTTAGGTGGGAGCCATCAAGGTGATCACGACTTGAGGAGCAAGCAACGGAAAAAGTATTGTATTAGCAAACCATATTGCAATAGTTAGCAAATATCATTTTACAGATAGCAATTGTCTGACAATAACTATAAAACAAACACAACTTGCAATAGTTAGCCATGATTCTATAAAAAGTATTGTATTAGCAAACCTTATTGTAATCTTTAGTTTAAAAATTATATTGCAACAAAAATGGAAATGGCGGATACAATCTCACCTTTTGAATCAATAAACCTTAAAATCTTATAAATTAGCAAATCGTATTGCATTAGATAGCAAAATATTGTTTTACGGGTAGCAATTACCTCACAACTAATTATAAAACAAACACAACAGTACGTAGGTTAGTGTCATGTTGATGCATTTGATTTTTTAAAATATAATATTATTACCTTGCGAATACAATACAATAGCATAAACAAATTTCGTTTGTTTGTAAAAAGTATTGAATTAGCAAAACTAACTGTATTATTTAGCAAATATTGTATTACAAAAAAAAATAAAAAATCCGGATGCAATCTCAACTTTTGAAATAAACAACATTAGCATAATGATATTGTTAGCTAATATCCAAACCAATAAAATATGATAAACTGAATTAAACATTTTTGGCTAACAGGCGGCTGAATATTTGCTAACAACAAATCTTTTATTTGCTAACGCAATCCAATAAATTTGCAAACATTAGTCGAGCCATGCAATTGACCCTCTTTGATACTCTACGTCGTTTCTTCTTTATATCATCGCCAACTTCATCCTCAACCGAATTCTTTTCACCTTCACGACTGTATAACACGTACTTCCATATAATAACACCATCATTAGACCTTCTAGCTGTACCACGACGAATGTCAAACCTAGCAGCTGCACCATAATTTCTATAAAAAATAATATCATCCTCTACACTTTTGAACTTTTGACCAACAAATGGTTTTAACGATTTTTCACACTCTGGTATATAATCCTCAATTGTATGATTATCTTGAGACAAATTACTACCTGTCATTTTAATAAAATTATAATTCATTAAGCTATATATATTAAGAATAAAAAACAAAAATAATAACCATAATAATAATATTTACAATAGAAAATATGTCGATATAATTAAATCACACAAACAAAAATAATAACCATAATAATAATATTTCCAATGAACTGTTTTTAGAATAATCACCATATAATAGACGGAAAAAAAAATTGTATCGGCTGTTGATATTAAAAAAAAACGGTTGCATCATAATTAATTTACAAAGTAAATTGACATAGAATCCATAATTGCATCTATCATGGAAATCCCAAAAATCGTGGGATTACATTTTATATATTAATATGTAAAATACATATATATCCCTGACTAAATTATATTATTAAATAATTGCAATCTGATCCCTCAAATAGAAACTGATCTTGTCCATTCAAATATATGCATCCTACGGCCTGAATTCATTCCTATTTCCTACATAGGGTTTGTGTTCTCATTTGAACCCAAATCTATATATATATATATATATATATATATAGGATATGGATCATATGAGAACACTTTGTTGGTCTGAGAAATGAGAACACATCTTACACCATCCAATTTAATGATCCAATGGTTGAGATTTAAGGTGGCAATTTCGTAAATAATAGGGCAAGAAATAAAGGAAGGAGGGCTATTTTCGTCCAAACCCATTGAAAATGATGATGTCAGCAATTAAAAAAAAATCTTAAAAACTTTAACCAACCATAACTTGCTCGTTTTTAATCAATGCACACAAAAAATATATCAAATTAAAGCTCTCTTCATGCTCTTTCATTTAAGATGTCGAAAGGCCATGTTTAGATGAAAAACCATGAACGAAAAATAAAAAAGAAATTTTTTTACGTGTGCCCAGGTTGTAAATGCTTTCGTTAGCATATAATAATTCTTCGTCAGCATTATGATAACATATGATAACGTATGCTAACGAAGCATTTGTCATATGCTAACATAATGTATTCGCTGTGCTAATAAAGAATTATCATAATGCTAGCATAGTATAAATTTATTAGGGTTTATTAAATCTCAATTATGGTTTATTTAATCTCGATTATGGTTTATTCCATCTAATTATCATTATTTTTTTTAAATTTAATTTTTTTTTACAGTTCTTAATTGATTATTATGGTTTATAACGTATATTGACAGAGTATTGTCATATGCTAACATAGTGTATTCGCAATGATGACGAAGCAAAACCATAATGCTAACATAGTACAAATATATTATTATTACGATTTGTTCCAACTCATTTAGGGTTTACCACATCCAATCAATGTTTATTTCATCTAATTAGGTTTATTTCATCCAATTATGATTTTTTCCATTTAATTAGGGTGTATTAAATCAAATTAGGTTTATGATTAATTTTTAGAATATTTTTTTAGCTAACAATATTTGAAAACTTTAATTAGCATAACTATAATGCTTCGTTAGCATGATGATAATACTTCGTTAGCATAACGATCTATTATCAAATCCTTCGTGATTTTTATAAGAATTATCAAATTACGTTAATACCCCGCGCGAAAAACTTTTCAGATATTACAGAATTGCCACCGCCTTTTTCATCAAATCTGGACCTTTGATTTTTGATGGATGTGTGGTGTGAGATGTGTTCTCATTTCTCACACAAGGGGTTGTTTTTATATAACCCCACCCCTATATATATATATATAATATTGATATTATATTGTATTATATATCTGTATTAAGTATCCATGCATACAAAAATTATATCTCTAATAATATAAATTCAATATGGAGAAATATTATAAAAGTATTTAATTAATTTATTTTAAAAATTATATATATATATATATATATATATCATGGTGAAAATGTGGTTAAATAGTCTTACTTTGTGTTTCATACTAAATATCATGATAAATTAAATTATTTTTACTTGCATAATAAATAACTATAGTGTATAATATTATTATACACTATAGTTATTAATTAGAAATTATTTTTTATCATACTGATAACTAATTTGTATGTTTAAGTTATTAAGTTTTAATAAATTATTATGTTATATACTATATTAAGTGTAAAATAATATAAAATTATAATACAATAATAATTATTATTTAAAAGTACAATTAATTATTAATTAGACAAAAATTAATTAATTTATTATGAATAATATTTAAAAATAATAAATATGAATTATTATTTATTAAATATAATGGATACTTAACTATTATATTAGTTACAAAAATTTATTATTACTAATGAGACAATATAAGATAAATTGAACACTTTTAAATAATTAACTAAAATTCATTAAAGTTAAGAAGGTTCGGATTTTTTTACTATTAGGTATTTAGTGTATATTCATGTATATATTTTCATAATATATTTTAGTTTGTGAATGTGCAATTGATTTATCTTGTAGTGGTAACTATAATAAATATTAAGTTAAACTTAATAATTTTTTTCAAATATGTAATAATATACTAATTAGTTTATTTATGAGAATAGTAATAAAGCTAATTTGTATAGATTTGTAATTAATAAGGAAATAATACAAATTTAAAGATGTGATATTAATAAATGTGTATAGTTGTGATATTATTTTTTTAAAAATTAAAATAAATGAATAAAAATATAAAAATAATTTTAATAGGGAGAATATTTGTACTAGAATAGATTGAAATCATGTTTAATTATTTCTAAAAATAATTAAATAAAATTTAAAAAATAAATAAAAAGTTAAAAAAAATTAAAAAATTAAAAAAATAAATCTAGCGACGGGGTTCCCGTCGCTATCCCCGTCGCTAAGTTGTAACTACGGGGAACCCTCGTTGCTAGATTTATAAAAATAATGATATATTCAAATTTTAAAATCTAGCGACGGGATTCCCCGTCGCTAGAACTAGCTACGGGGAACCCCGTCGCTAGATTTTCCGTCGCTAGTGGCGACCCGTGATGGCCCGTCGCTATTTCCCGTCGCTAGATTGGCCTTTTTTAAGTAGTGGACCATACATATGAATTTGGAATGAGTTGTTTAAAACAGTTAGTTTTGAAGCTTCAATTAATACACATTAATTCCAAATCTTCAAAGAAAATGCATGTTTTACACTATCTTTTGAGGTGACCAAGTACATGCAAATTTATTACAAGGGATGAATGAGTAACATTTTTATTATCTGAACTATGATCCCATCATCATCAATCTATATATGAATTCTAGTGTCCTCTAGATATAACTCAACTATGCTTCAATTCCCCATTAATTTCTTCTTTCACTGCTGCAGCCGGTTGTGTTAAGCTTAATTAGTTAGCACAACTAAACCATACATATTCAATGCAATAAAAGTAAATTTCAGCTCATACCAAGACAAAATCTCACATATGCAAGATGAAAAAACTCATACATTTACAGAAAAAAGCCAAAAGTGGGGCCTTTAAAACAGGTTATTAACAGGGCAAACATCTGTAAATCCACTACTATATACCACCAAAGTACCAAGCAAAAAATGGGGGAAAAAGGAAAACAGTGAGGTTTTTTGATGTAGAAATGAATTGAATACTAATTTTCCAGAATTTTCACCCCATTAATCCATTGCTACTGCTGCTGCTTCTGCTAACTTTTCAAGATTTGATTGAATGACAAAAATGAGTGCCAAGCGGAATTCGTCACCAAGACAATAGCCCCAGGCCTCAACCTTATCACCTTCCTGCAATCCGTTTGCAGTAACGAGCCTGCTCCATTCATGACCAAGAACACACACACCATCGCTGCCTACTTGCATTTCGTAATCAAAACCCATTGGATCTTTGGTGACAACCCTAAGCGAAGCATCTTTGTTCATCATGATTCTATTGTACAACTTTTCTCTCTCTGATCGTGTCAAACCACACAGCAGTTGGCTGTAAGTTGATAGATATAATCGGTTGAAACAACACCTAACATCCTCTAAATCCAGCTTCTTTTCGAACAAGAAAAAGGGTGGCTCGATCCCTCCGTGTAGTTGGATATCTTCATGTATTCCTCTGTGAAACAGTGGATGAGTGTTTCTCTCACTTGAAATTACGTTCTCTCTGTTCTCTCTTCTCTCGCCATCATCATGATCTTGTGATTCTTGAATGGCGAGACCGTCATTTGATGCATCCACTTCAACATTAACCCCAAACAGCCTCACTTTTCTTGAATCATTCTGAACAGGAGGAACCTCATCTGCAACTTCTTCTTTCCTTTTCTGATCTTCAACCTCATCAATCTTGGCAATCTTTGAATCTTGATCACTACTTATATTCACCCCCAACGTGATTTCTCCTCGAACCCCCTCATCTTCAAATGAATTATCAGTTTCTTCTCTGTTCGTCCCGTAATTGCGATCACCAACTTCAGTTTCTTGCGACGGTATTATCGCATTTGTGAGAAGACGCTTCCGCGGGGGCAATTCTTTTTCAGACAAATCGAATTTTTTTACTATCAATCTTCGATTTCGTGGTTGATTATCCATTTTCTTCATCGCGCCTTCTTTAACTCTGCTGCTTCAACAAGATTCTCTTTGTGTTGATAGTTGATATGGTTAATTATGTTAATTAAGTCTATGAATGTGGGATTAAGGCCTAAGGGGGCTTTCCCTTTTGATTGCTGCAGGTCGGGGAGTGAACCATTTGAAATCGTCTATTACACATGGGTGTTGCATTTCATATTGAATACACGATTTTTTTTTTTAATTTTTTTTTTCAAACTTTTTCTTTGATTTCTCTTTAATATGCTTTAGTTTACTTTACACTTATAATTTAGAGTTGATCCTACCCAATTAAGGTTTAATATAATTTTTTATTATTTAATTTTTTAAATAATTAATTAATAATTAAAAATTTAAATTTAAATAATAAAAAATAACAATGCATTCTAATTGGATAGGGTGAACCCTAAATAATAAGTGTAAAATTAAACTAAAGCATATTAATTTAAAATAAAAAAAATTGAAAAAACACTAAAAAAATTGAGTCTGCAATATGAAATGCAATAGCAAATGTGCAACACAGAGGATTTCAATTGCGAATGAACCGTTAAATTAATTTGAATATCTAATAACTAATTCTAGACTTCTAGCTACTTCCTTCTGAAAGCTAGCGCGCTTGCATTATAATTTACTAATTTGCAATTTATAATACATGAAATCATATGAAGTGTAGGAATTTCTAATTTATAAATTAACTTACGTTTCATCGAGTGTGAACATTTTTCAAATTAACCAATGAAACTAATACATTTAATTTTTTTCTATTTAGTTGAATATTTTAAGAAGAAAATGCAGTTTATTCATGCATGAAATCAGTTCAACAAAAATCAGTTAGAAAATCTGATCCAAAGCTATTTAAACTAAAACAAAGTGTGCTCTCTAAGCTAAGACATCTATGGTTTATAATGCTCAATCCGCGTCATCTTCAATCCAACGGTGAAGAGCTTAGCAGCTGTGGTCCCTGCTGGGTGATTGACACGTGGAGAGCTGCCTTATTTCCTTGTGGAGAGAGCTGGAGAGAACTGATCGAAGCATAGCAATGCATGCTTAGCAATGCTTATTGGTTTAATCTAATCTTCACCTATGTTTTCTTTACATGTTTTTGTTTTCATTAGTATAAACATGAGTAGCTAAATTTCTTTAGTTTTGGGGTGTTGGATCCTTTGATGATTGATGTTTGAGATGATTGTATGATGAATGTATCCTCCTCTCCTTGTTACTTATAAATCAATGTATTGATTTGTTAATCCAAATCTTGATTGAGAGAGAGGAGATATGTGATTCATGTGATTATTGAGAGTATCATCATTTAGGATTTAGCACCTTAGAACCCTTTTTATTTATCATTTAAATCATTTCTTCGAAGTTCTTGGTATTTTACACCGGTGTAGAACTTGTTTCGATTACTTAAGAAAAGAACCAAATCATTCCATGAATTGTTGATTGTTTAAACAGTGATTTTGACTTGGGTTAACAGTACTTGCATTTTTTAAAATATAACTCTTATTCCTTGAGGTTCTACTCGTATCATTGCTAGCCACATTCGTGTACACTTGCACTTGGCACGATTATTATTTGAGGTATAAAATACCGCATCAGACATCATGTTATCTCAAATACGGTGTTCCTAAATGTTCGCCCCAAATAAATTAAATAAAATTTTATGTGACAACAATGTCATCACAAAAATGTCATAAGAGATATCATATGGTAATTAGAGACGACTTGTCGTTATTTATGTCTATTATAATTGACGACATTTGTCGTTTCTAATATTATTATCTCTAAATACTTTTTTTTAGTGTCTGGAGATAATCTTGGTGGTGACGGGTCGGTGCTTGAAGATATACGAGTGCTTAGTGGCATGTTCTTCTTCTTTCTCTCTCTCTTAATTTTTTTTTTATATTGAATGGTAACAATGGATAATAGTGTGATGTACACTACTACAAAAACACAAATACATAACACTAGATACATAACAGTTTTAAGTTAAAACCGTTACGAACTAGGTATACTTAATGGTTTTTTAAAAAACCGTTACATATGTGCGTGCATTCCATGATATATGTAACGGTTATTACTAAACTGTTATGTATTTAGGTATCATACATAACGGCTTTTATATAACCGTTACATATGTACGTGCTTTTCAGAGATAATAGGTAACGGTTTATTATGAAACCGTTACATATGTGCATCTTTTTTTAATAACGGATGTTTACCGTTATGTATAACCTTTTTACCTTTATAAAAAAAGATTAAAAAATTCAAAAATTATTTTCACAAGTTTCCCGAAATTTCAGAATTTCTCACATCCTCGTCGCCCTTACCATCTCACCGGCTACTGGCAAGTCGTGGGTCTCTGCTTTCCACCGGGAAACAACATACTTCACCATGGAAGCGCGATTCTCAGAAGGCGGCAGCTAAGATTGACTACGAAGTGAGGGCGGTGGCTAGGGTTTACTCTTCCAGTGCCTATCCGGTGACTCACATGCTTTATTTACGGCGACTAGGGTCTTCCTCCCATGCGCTTCTCCAGCCATCCCTGAGATTAAACAGCAACTGAGGTAAGGTTGAGAGCTCCCACTGTGTCACTTGGAAACAATCACTAACAACCAAACCTCTGTGAGTATCTTTCTTGACCCAAGTGTGCCCTTGCTTTTGTATCTGTTGTGGATCTGCTGGTGGAACATCCTTTTATTCCCGTCGTTGCAGTCCTCTTACGGTGACGCTCAGGCGTCGGACACGGCTCAGGCACTTGGAGCTCGGACCTTACAAACGAACACAATACAGCAGCTCCCCAGACCAAGGTGAATGTAGTTCAAAAGAGGCGGCCACGGAGGCTGCACGCACGACCACTTCCGGCAGCACCACTTCCTAGTCTCAAGCTACGGCAACTCTCCGGTCACACTCCAGCTGACCGCACGGAGAAGAAGAGGATTCAAGCACACAGCTTGATGCAAGGCAAGAGCAGAGGAGAGTAATTTTGTGCAGAGAGAGAGAGAGTTGTTAATCTGTAAGTGTTAGACGGCTACAAAGAGGGGAAGACCCTTTTAAAGGGCTAGGGCAACGTATAAGTGGGCTCTCTCAAGTGGGCCGCCAAGGTAAGTGGAAGTGGGACTTGAAGATGGGCTAACAATATTAACAATCTCCACCTTTGGCCCATGGGAGTGCTGTAATCGAATAGTTAGTCCGCAGGATTCATCATTGCCTTTTGATCTCCTGCAATATCATACGGACAAAGAGAAGATAACACACAGTTAGTCCAGATCACAAAGATCAACCAAGCAAAGCACACAAAGTGCGACGGCTTCACAAAAAGCAAGTAAGAGGATATGCTCCATCTCAAACAGAACAGACTTTACACAGAACGTAAGAGATACACACTAAGTGCCGAAAATATTCACAAAGAACACCAACGTTTCACTAAGAAACACCACGCCCACAAAGAGCACAAACAATTCACAAAAAAAGCACAAGGACTCACAAAGAGCAATAAGAACAACTCCACCTTACTTGGAGCAATAGAGTAAGGAAGCACTAAACCCCGAATCAGAGAACATTACTATACTCCATATCACTAGAGGAAACAACATTAGCATGCTCAACTTTATGCTTATTCTTATCCTTAGATTTTCTACAATATTTAGCATAGTGATCAGGTTCACCACAATTATAACACTTCCTGTTATTATGTCTAGAACCTGTAGCATTCTTTTCCCACACATACATAACATTATCAGCTGAGGTTTTAGCACCCCGACTATGCTTCAATTCCATTTCTTTACTTTTTAATCCATTAACAACATTATCAAAAGTAATATCATCCCTCCCATATTTGATAGCAGATTTAACATCATTATACACCTCAGGAATAGCATTTAAAAGGCCAATGGCAGTGTAATCATCAATATGCTTATCACCAGTATTTTAATATCTTGAACCAGCTTGTTAAAATCATCTAAATTAGCATCCATATCTTTGCCCAAATCCAATTTATAATTGAAAAAATTTTCAAGTAAAAACATGCGGCTTGGAAGAGAAGACTGATTATAGAGCTTATCCAATTTATCCTATAAATCTTTAGCAGATTCAATGGAGCAAAATTTTCTTAACAGAACATGTTGGATTCTTAGTAATAAATGCAGCAACCAACAAAGAACATGAACAATAATTAGAAAAACTAAAACTGAGATAAACACTAACAATTACGTGGTTCGATTCCAAAGAATCTACATCCATGGGAAGAAAAAGTTGTTGCTTCTTATTATACTGAATCTCAAGCTTACAATGCCTCACTTTGTTTCTCTCAATAAAACAAAATGTATCCTCACTCAAGCTGCAAAGTATCAATGAAGGGCACGATGATATTCACAGCTTACTTTTTCTTTTTTCTCTTCACCCTTGAATCCAGCAAAGATTCAGCTCTTATTCTACCCTCTTCAATGTGCAATAACAGCCACAACTAAATGCAGTAACTGCTATAATTAGTGTAGCAACCTACGAGACACAAACACACACCATATTCTAAGGAATAACAGAAAAAACGTCTCCACCTTTGCAGCTCCACTTTAGCTGCATATTGAATGAGTAATCTGCTGTGTTGTGGCTCCAAGAACTGAGTTGTGCATCTTCAATCTCAGCCATTCACTGCTAACAACTTCATCTGACGGCTAGGGAATCATGAGCTCAAATATACAGCTTCATGCAACTCCATAATTCCATCAATTCTCCACCTTTAGCTTACTGATTCACTTCATCAGTAACTTCACTTATTCTTCTTCAAACTTCAAGCTTCAAGTTTCCATTTTCTTCTTGAATACGGCTCCACCTCGAGCTACATTCCTTATATCCCTGCATCACTGAACATTGATAAGACCAAGACTCTGCTCAAATTTTGCAGCAGCTAAAGCCTTAGTGAAACAGTCAGCTGGATTGACTGCAGTGTCAATCTTGTTCACAGTGATGCTTTCTTTTTCAATGAGGTCCCTCAAAAAATAGAGTTTAACATCTATATGTTTGGTTCTCTCATGGTAGCCTTGATGTTTGGCTAGATGTATTGCACTCTGGTTGTCACAAAAGATTGTGACCTTCTCTTGAACTTTCCCAAATTCTGCCAGAATTCCTTTCAACCAAATACTCTCCTTGATTGCTTTAGTTAGTGCAACATACTCAGCCTCTGTAGTAGACAATGCCACCACAGATTGGTGTGTGGATTTTCAGCTGATTGCAGCACCAAACATTGTTAAAACATAACCTATCAATGACTTCCTTGTATCAACATTTACAGCAAAATCTGCATCTACAAACCTCATCAATGGCTCTTCTTTCTTAGTATTTTTCTGGAACTTCAATCTTCTATTTGTAGAACCTTGAAGATACCTCATCACCCATTTTACAGCCTCCGAATGAGCTCTTCCAGGATTCACCATAAATCTGCTTATAACACTCATAACAAAAGTAAGGTCTGGTCTACAACAGACCATATCATACATTAGGCTCCCTACTGTGCTTGCATAGGGAATGAGTGCCATCTCCTTCATCTTATCTGCTGTATCAGGCCCTTGTTGAGAACTCAACTTCAATCCTTGCTTGATAGGTGTTGTGACTGATTTGCACATATTCATATTATATCTACAGAGCACCTTTTTCAAGTAAGATTCCTGAGTGAGAGTTATGACCTGATCATGCTTATTCCTCTTGATTTGTATGCCCAGTATCACTTGTGCTTCCCCAGGTCCTTTATCTCAAACACAGCCTTCAACATCTTCTTTGTCTTAGCTATCCCTGCAACTGAATCACTTGCTATTAACATGTCATCAACATATAACAACAAGTAAGTGTAAGACTTCCCTTCTGCCTTCATATAAACACAGCTATCATAGTCACTTCTCCTAAAGTTATTGGTCAGCATGTGCTCATCGAACCTCAAATACCACTGCCTAGGACTTTGTTTAAGTCCATACAGTGACTTCTCCAACTTACAAGCTTTTCTGTCAGTTCCCTTCACATGTACACCATCAGGAATTTGCATGTAAATGTCCTCTATCAATCTGCCATGCAAGAATGTTGTAGTGACATCCATTTGGTGCAGCTCCAAATCATATTGAGCTACTAGAGCTAGTAGAATTCTGATTGAGCAGTGCTTCACAACTGGTGAAAAAATCTCATTATAATCTACCCCTTCTTTCTGTGAAAAACCTTTTGCCACTAGCCTTGCTTTGTATCTCACAACATCCTTCTCTGTTGCTCCAGGTTTCTTCTTGAATAACCATTTGCATCCCACTAGCTTCTGGTTCTTTGGCCTGTCAACAATCCTCCATGTATTGTTCTTATACAATGATTGCAGTTCTTCCTGAACAGCTACCAACCATCTTTCCTTCTCTGCACAGGCTATAGCATCAGCATAGCTCTTAAGTTCATAAGAATCCACCTCAAGAGCTGTATATAATGCAAAAGATACAAGGTCTGCCTGTCCGTATCTTGCAGGTGGTCTGATTGTTCTCCTTCCCTTATCTCTTGCTAACTGATAGATGCTGTAATTCTACTCTTCTTCTGCATTAGAATCATCAGATGATCACCTTGTTGGTTATCTTCACTGTCTCTTTGATGATCATGACTTAATTCAACTGAAGTAGAGGCTTCATCCTTCTTCTCTTTTATAGGAAACTGAGACTCATCAAATATGACATCTCTACTGATAATGAACTTTTGGTCCTCTATGGACCACAACTTATAGCCCTTCACTCCACTAGGATAGCCAATAAACACACACTTAATTGCCCTTGCCTCCAACTTATCTTGCTTAATGTGTGCATATGCCAGACATCCCACAGCCTTTAGTGAACTGTATATCGATGGAGCACCACACCACATTTCTTGTGGTGTCTTGTAGTTGATTGAAGAGCTTGGACTTCTATTAAGCAAGTATGCTCGAGCCCTGAGCTACTCAACATGCATCTTACTCTCTCAAGAAGAGTTTGATTTAGTCTCTCTGCTACCCCATTTTGTTGCGGGGTACCAGGCACTGTCCTGTGCCTTGTGATGCCTCTTGACTTACAAAATGATAGGAACTTTCCAGAGAGATATTCCAAGCCATTGTCAGTCCTGAAACTCTTCAACTTCTTGCCTGTCTTATTCTCTACAACAGCCAGCCATTCTTTAACCTTTGAAAATGCTTCATCTTTGGATTTCAGTATGTAAATCCAAACTTTCCTTGAGTAATAATCTATAAAAGACATGCAAAATTTACCTCCACCTAAAGTGATCACTCTAGCTGGCCCCCAGAGATTTGAATGAACATACTCAAGTATGTCACTTGTGTTATGAGCTGCAGTAGGAAATTTCTTTCTCCTTGCTTTCCCATTGATGCAGTGTTCACAAAACTCCAGCTTATTGATCTTATCTCCCATCAGTAAGCCTTGCTTCTCCAACTCTTTCAGAGCCTTCTCTCCAATATGAGCCATCCTGCTATGTCACATGTAGGTGTTATCCTTACCAGTGACTGTGTAGCTTTGTCCAGCAACTGTCCTGCCTTCTAGAAAGTATAGATCATCTCTTCTTCTGCCTTTGATCACAACTGTATCTCCTTTAGTTACAGTCATCCTTCCTCTTTGTGATGAGAATGTGTAGCCAAGCAAATTAAACATTCCTAGTAAGATGAGATTTCTTCTCAACTCAGGCACAAACCTCACATTGTTAATCACTCGGACTACTCCATCATACATCCTGACTCTGATTGATCTAATTCCTTGAATCTTGCTAGTCTGGTCATTACCTAGGAGAACTATACCACCATCAATTAGTTTCAAACTGGAGAACCAATTTCTTGTTGGTGTCATATGGAAGCTGCAACCTGAGTCAAGCACCCACTCAGGCCCTATTTCCTCTGCTGTGATGCACAGTGCCTCACAAGATTCATAACTAGCTTCTTTTCCTGTTGAGGTTTGATTTACTTGATGCCTCTGAGCTTTCTTTGAGTCTTCAGTAGTATACTTGGCCATCATCTCTTGCCATTTAGTACACTGCTTCTTGAAGTGCCCTGGTTCTTGACAATGAAAACATTTCAAATCAGGATTTCTTAGCACAATACTGCCCTTATTACCACCCCTGTGATCTGCTTTGACTGACTATTTCTTGGCCTGCTTTCCATGGCCATTGTTCTTCTTAATGTGAAGACCTTCACCACTAGTTGATGAGCTCCCATTTGTGGTAGATTTCTGAAGTTCTTTACACTTGAGAGCTAGATGCACATCTTCAAGAGTAATGGTTTGTCTGCTGCCAAAGAGTAGAGTATCTTTAAAATTCTCAAACGATTTAGGCAGAGCAGACAACATTATCAATGCCTTGTCTTTTTCCTCAAGTTTTACCTCAATATTCTCCAGATAATCCAACACCTTATTGAAATCATCAACTTGCTTTATGATACTCTTATCATCTATCATCTTATAGGAATAAAGTTTCTGTTTCATGTACAACCTATTGGCTAAGGTTTTCACCATGTACAGAGACTCTAGCTTCTCCCAAACTGCCAAAGCAGTTGTTTCTTTTGATACTTCTCGTAGTGCTTTATCCCCTAGACAGAGGATAATCATACTATGTGCATTTTCCTTAATCTGGGCAAGATCTTCAGCCTTCTCTTTCCCAGATCCGCTTGACTCTTCCTTGTTGAGTGTAGTGCCCAAACCTTGTTGAATGAGCAATGCCTTCACCTTCATCTTCCACAGACAAAAATCAATCTTGTCTGTCAACTTTTCTATATCAAAACGTGTCGTTGCCATCTTGTTTGGTTGCTTTTTCCCACAGTCAGCACCAATTGTTGGATTCTTAGTAATAAATATAGCAATCAACAAAGAACAGCAACAATAATTAGAAAAACTAAAATTGAGATAAACACCAACAATTACGTGGTTCGATTCCAAAGAATCTACATCCACGGGAAGAAAAAGATGTTGCTTCTTATTATACTGAATCTCAAGCTTACAATGCCTCACTTTGTTTCTCTCAATAAAACAAAATGAATCCTGACTCAAGCTGCAAAGTATCAATGAAGGGCACGATGATATTCATAGCTTACTTTTCCTTTTTTCTCTTCACCCTTGAATCCAGAAAAGATTCGGCTCTTATTCTACCCTCGTCAATGTGCAATAACAACCATAACTAAATGCAGTAACTACTATAATTAGTGTAGTAACCTATAAGACACAAACACACACCATATTCTAAGGAATAACAGAAAAAACGTCTCCACCTTTGCAGCTCCACTTTAGCTACATATTGAATGAGTAATCTGCTATGTTGTGGCTCCAAAAACTGAGTTGTGCACCTTCAATCTTAGCCATTCACTGCTAACAACTTCATCTGACGGCTAGGGAATCATGAGCTCAAATCTACAGCTTCATGCAACTCCATAATTCCGTCACAGCATCAGACAAGTTCAACATGATGGAAGACAAAGCACATTCATTGATCTCAGATCTCTTTTGTTCGGTTTCATCATCATAATATTTAAGATCAATGGCTTTAAAAATTTTTTCTTTAATCAACATAAATTTCATTTTTTGCTTCCACAAATTATAATCTGTTTTACCATCAAAAGGAGCAAGAACAAATGAAGCCGGGGGAGACATTGCAGCAGACAAGACACAAAGATAATCAAGGGCACACAGAGTGCAGCGGAAGCAAGAACAACAAGCTTACAAGGCACAAAGCAAAAACAAGCAAACGGTAAAGAAACCAAGATCGAGCAGGAAACCCAGAAATAGAACAATATACGTAGCCCTAAAACTATCAGCACCACCAACCCAAAACTAGGAATTTGAAAAAGAACAGAGAGGTTAAGCCAATTTACCAGAGCGGAAATCCTTAGGCTGGGGTTTCTATCTTACCTTTTCGGAGCTCCCGAGGAGCAGTGGAACGGCACAGCCACGAAGGCGGTGGGTCGGAGAGGATGCAACAGGAAAGGGTGCCCCGGCTCTGATACCACTATTGTGGATCTGCTGGTGGAACACCCTTCTATTCCCGTTGTTGCAGTCCTCTCACGGTGACGCTCAGGCGTCGGACACGGCTCAGGCACCTGGAGCTCGGACCTCACAAACGAACACAATACAACAGCTCCCCAGACCAAGGTGAATGCAGTTCAGAAGAGGCGGCCACGGAAGCTGCATGCATGACCACTTCTGGTAGGACCACTTCCTAGCCTCAAGCCACGACAACTCTCCGGTCACACTCCAGCTGACCGCACGGAGAAGTAGAGGATTCAAGCACACAGCTTGATGCAAGGCAAGAACAGAGGAGAGTAATTTTGTGCAGAGAGAGAGAGAGCTGTTAATCTGTAAGTGTTATACGGCTACAAAGTGGGGAAGACCCCTTTTGAAGGGCTAGGGCAACGTATAAGTGGGCTCTCTCAAGTGGGCCGCCAAGGTAAGTGGAAGTGTGATACGACCCGGACTATGCTAGGATGAATCTTGAGAACGTAGCGGAAGACTTCTTATGAATCGAAACACGTCAACTAATGAAGGGAGCAATCCGACACAAAATTACGGCTAATCTAGACAACTAAAATACCTAGAACTATGACACAAATTAAATAACACAAATCCAAGGATTATAGGGCTGTATAGGAACGAATATGAGGGCTGAAATAAGGGAGGAATTCGTGTGTGAGGCTTGGTGAAGAATGGCTTGGAGAAGGTAGGATATGATAGTGTTTGAACGAACTTACGTATATAACGAACGGATGTAGAATCGGACTTGGACGTGTAGGGCTGCCGTGAGGATGGGCGTTGATGGTGGATGGATGTCGTCGAGTATGTATCTTGGACGTGTGTTGTTGGTGTAGTGATTCACAACCCGATAGCCTCCTTGAATCTCGAACGTCTTCAAGGTTGAAATCTCCAAGTTGCTCCTCGATAGCGAATACCGGTCAATCCCTCAAGTGAATTGAGCAATATCCTTGAATAAGACTTATAGTTGCTAGCTCCAAGAATGAATATTTTCATGTGAAAAGTATTCAAAAGACAAATAGATTTGAGACACAAATTGAATGCAAAAGCAATTTAATTCAACAATGTCTAAAGTATCAATGTGACAAGGGGAACCTATTTATAAGTGTTAATAGGGCCGAAAACTATGCTATAAGGACCGAAAATTTGGAGTCCAAATAGATCTCCAATTGGACTAGGAAATTTCCTAAACTAGAATTCTATTTAAGGTAGTTTCTTCCCTTAATTAAAATTCTAGTCAAACCTATGACTTGGACTCAACATGACCGAAAATTACTACCAAAATAATTAAATAAATCTGATCTACTATAGTCTATAATTAAATAAATTAAATACTATAGTCTAGATAAAATTAACCCCATAATTAAACAACTATAGGACCGATTTTATTCCTTATGCACGTCGATCATCATCCATGCAACTTCATGCACACGTGCACTCCACATCTTCAACTCTTCAAGTGTAATTCTTCATGGTATGTTCTTGATCTTCAATGGTTAATAAGTTAACCAACTTGGAATCACCTCTTCCGGATTCTTCATCTCCAATCTCGAGCTTTTTTCGAATCATCACTTGCAAATAAGCTTGTAACTTCTTAGCTCTTGATCTTGTGATTGGTCCTCGAAATTGCAACTCCGGTTCTTCATCATCTTTGTCGATCATGGCTTCATCATTCCCCCCCTGCTGAAAAGAATTCATCCTCGAATTTGGAGCCTCTTCTTGATCGAATTCATCTGCATCAAAGGGAGATAAATCAGCAACATTAAACGTTGAAGAACATTTATACTCACCAGGTAGATCAATGCGGTATGCATTGTCATTGACACGGCTTAAGACGGTGAAAGGACCATCTCCTCTTGGTGACAACTTCGATTTCTTTAGATTAGGAAACCGGCCGGGGCTCAAATGAATCCAAACGCGATCACCGGGCTGAAATACAACACGTTTGCGACGTGTGTTACGGGCGGCGGTGGTTTGTGATCCCTTATGCTCGATCCGGGCTCTAAATTTCTCGTGTATCTCCTTGATAAGATCAGCTCTCTTCAATCCTTTAACACTTGTTAGATGCTCAACAGGTAAAGGAATCAAATCATTAGGTGTTAGTGGATTAAAACCATAAACAACCTCAAATGGAGACATGTTAGTAGAAGAATGAATAACACGATTGTAAGCAAACTCAGCATAAGGTAAACATTCTTCCCATGACTTCACATTATTCTTAATCAACGACCTAAGCAATGTTCTTAAAGTACGATTCACAACCTCAGTTTGACCATCGGTTAGTGGATGACATGCAGTAGAAAACAACAGCTTAGTACCTAGCTTTCCCCAAAGAACGCGCCAAAAATATCCCAAAAATTTAGAATCCCTATCACTAACAATAGTACGAGGAATCCCATGCAATCTAACAACATGCACAAAGAACAAATTGGCTATATGAACAGCATCATCAGTTTTCCTACATGCAATGAAATGCGCCATTTTGGAAAACCTATCAACTACCACAAAAACAGAATCTTTACCCGATCTAGACCTAGGCAATCCCAAAATAAAATCCATAGATAAATCAACCCAAGGAATAGATGGAGTAGGTAAAGGCCTGTACAAACCAAATGGATGCGAAGTAGACTTAGACTTATGACAAGTAACACATCTACTACACATGCGTTCAACATCACGTTTCATATGCGGCCAAAAGAAATGCTCATGCAACAAGGATAATGTCTTATGCACACCAAAATGTCCCATTAATCCTCCCACATACGATTCTAAAACAAGTAGCTCACGCATAGAACAAGTAGGAATGCACAACTTAGACTCTCTAAACAAAAACCCATCATGCACATAAAAACCATCAAAAGACTTAGAAGAATTCGAACACTTAGCATAGATAGGGCTGAAAAATTTGTCCACTTCATACAAGGATTTAATGGACTCAAAACCAAGCATCTTAGCATGCATTAGGTTAAGCAACGTGTACCTTCGAGAGAGGGCGTCGGCGACGACGTTGTCTTCTCCTTTCTTGTACTTGATGACGTATGGAAACGACTTGATGAACTCGACCCATCTCGCATGACGCTTGTTCAAGTTGCTTTGACCTTTCAAGTGCTTCAAACTCTCATGATCCATGTGAATGACGAACTCCTTGGGCCACAAGTAGTGCTGCCATGTATCCAATGCACGCTTCAAGGCGTATAGCTCCTTATCGTATGTCGAATACCGCAAACTGGCGCCGTTGAGCTTCTCACTGAAGTAAGCTACGGGACATTTTTCCTGCATCAAAACAGCACCAATACCTATCCCGGAGGCATCACACTCGATCTCAAAGGTTTTAGAAAAATCCGGTAAACATAAAACAGGAGCAGAACACAATAAAGACTTCAAAGTATTAAAAGCATGCTCTTGTTGTTTACCCCATTCAAACTTGCGATCCTTCTTACTTAGCTCAGTAAGAGGCGCGGCAATGCTAGAGAAATCGCGCACAAAGCGACGATAAAATCCGGCAAGGCCGTGAAAGGATCGGACTTCAGACGCAGTTTTGGGCGTTGGCCATTCCTCAATCACCTTGATTTTGGAACGGTCAACCTCAATACCTCTACAACTCACAACAAAGCCTAAGAATACTACTTCATTCAAGCAAAAAGAACACTTAGACATGTTGCCATACAATCGAGCATCTCTCAAAAGCAAAAATACGCGCCTAAGGTGATCTAGGTGCGCCTGTGCACTGTGACTATATATCAGGATATCATCAAAGTAAACAACAACATATTTCTCAATAACATCACGTAAAACATGATTCATCAATCTCATAAATGTGCTCGGTGCATTTGTGAGACCAAAGGGCATAACCAACCATTCATATAAACCATGCTTAGTCTTAAAAGCTGTTTTCCATTCATCACCCTCATGCATGCGAACTTGAAAATAACCAGACCTCAAATCAATCTTAGAAAAAATCTTAGATCCACTAAGTTCATCTAGCATATCATCAAGTCTAGGAATGGGAAAACGATACTTAACTGTTATCTTGTTGATGGCTCTGCAATCCATGCACATTCTCCATTCATTGTTCTTTTTGGGCACTAGAATCACTGGAACTGCACATGGGCTCATCGACTCTCGGATTTGCTTCTTCTCTAACAACTCCTTAACTTGGCGGTCTATCTCCTTTGTTTCTTTAGGGGACGTGCGGTATGCTGAGCGGTTCGGCAAGATGGCTCCGGGCATGAAATTGATCTGGTGCTCGATCCCACGAACTGGAGGTAATCCACTTGGAATCTCATCCGGGAAGACATCCTCGAACTCCTTCATAAGGGGCTGCACATTACTAGACAAAGAAACATCATTAGTAGCACTGTTCTTACAAGTTAAAAGAACTAAAGGCAAACCTGCTTTAATAGCTTTTTCAACGCCTTTAATTGTGCAAAACAGAGCTCGATTCTTCTCTTGTGACTTAGGGGCTGTACTCACGCATTTTCCATGTGTAATGGGGCTGGAATGAGGTGTGGAAGGGGCTGCAATGGTTGTGGAAGAAGGAGGGGGCGGCGGTGAAGGGGTCTCGGCCGCGGGAAGGGTGTTGGTGACGGTTGCTCGAACGGCTGCGGCTGCGGTCTTCTCTCGCTCTTCTTTGAACCTTGTTCGTATTATTTCTTGCTCTTCTTGAATGGCCTTGGGTGTCAACGGCTTTAGGATGGTGGTTCGGCCGTCCTTCTTCACTGTATAGGTATTCGCGAGTCCGTCGTGTACAGCTTGTCTATCGAATTGCCATGGCCTTTCTAAAAGTATATTTGCTGCATCCATAGGAATACTATCGCATAATACAGTGTCAGAGTAATGACCAATGGAAAAGGATATATGTACTTGACCGGTTACGTGAACTGTGCCTCTTTCTGTAAGCCATTGCAAACGGTAGGGATTTGGATGCTTCACAGTTGAAAATCCAAGCTTGTCGACCGCGTACTGGCTCACTGCATTAATAACACTTCCACTGTCTAAGATCAACGTGCAAGTCTTGTCTTGAATAGCAACTCTGGTGTAGAATATGTTCTCTCGCTGCGATTGTTGCTCAACTTCTCGATTTATGTTCAGACTGCGGATAGAAACTAGACTGACATGTGGAACCACAGGTTCTTCTTCTTCGAGGTCATCATGGACGTCTACTTCAGCTGTGGCGTCGGCTTTGGAGGGTTCATCATCTTCACTGGTTGATTCGAGCTCATTCTGATCCGTGATGATTAGAACTCGTCGGTTTGGGCACTGATTCTGAAAATGGCCCCAACCTTGGCATTTATGACATTGAACATCTCGGGCTCGACTAGGGGCTGAAGTTGGCGCCGGATTGGGCTGATTTGGCCGTGTGAAGTTCGGCCTTGCTTGAGCTGGGGGCGTAGGATCGGTCCTACGGCTTGGCGGTGGTGTAGAACGGTCAAAACGCCGCTCGGGTGGTCCGGATTGGCCTCGGGGTCGAGTGGAATCCGTAGAATGGGTAGAAGATGATGTGGACGGCGTACCTTTGTTCCAAGAGGGTCGAACAGGGGCTGCAGTGTGGTGAGATCGACGTCGGCCTTCTCAGAGTTGCCTTTCCACAATGGATGCGTAGTGCACCATATCATCTACACTCGTGAAGTCTCTGAGCTCTACTTCACATGCAATGTCGGGATTCATGCCTTCAATGTACCTGATGATGGTAGCATTTAAGGACTCTCTTTTTCCGACACGATTCAGGGCGGTCTCCAACTCCTTAAGGACTCTCTTTTTCATAGTGAACTGGTATGAATCGGCCTCGCAGGAAGCCTTTCATCTCTTCCCATGTTTCAACAGGCGGATATCTCTCTCTTCATCGCCTCTCTTGCTGCATTTCCCACCACGAGGCTGCATAGCCTCTAAACTCCAACGCTGCTAACTGGATCTTCTTGACCTCTGGAAAGTCATAACAAGTGAAGATCTTGTCGACTTTGCGCTCCCAATCCAGATAGAGGTCTGGATCGTGCAAACCTTCAAATTCCGGAATGCTCGTCTTGATGTTGTTGAGCAATCCATCTCCATCTCCATATCTGCGCCTCTCATATCGAACAGCTTGTCTGGCAGGTGGTCTGGGATGATCACGGTGATCATCTTGCCTTGGTGGAATGAACTCAGCTTCATAATCATCTATAGCATCGAACTCGGGTTCGAATGCTTGTTGGCGGTGGTTTTGTTAGAAAACGAGCTGCCTCCGGGCGGCTCTTTGCTGTGGTTGCTGGACTGCTTGTGCTGTAGCTGACTGAGCTGTGAGTTTCTTGATTTGCTCAGCTAATTCGGCTACTTGATTGCCGAATTCATCCTTCATCAATTGGTTCTGGCGCAGGAAGTATTGAGCCATGGAATCAAACTGATACTTTGGGTCCCAATTGGTTCTAGATGTGGGGGACATATCTTCTGGTGTGATAGGCGACTTTGGGTCGTCTATGGGAGGGTTTGAAGCGGTTGCTTCGTTCTTGTCTTTATCCATGATACCTACAAGATGAACAAACGTAAAGGAAAACAAGGGTGGAACCTCACAATCTCACGTTCACTCGTTTGTTTTCACTCTTGATTTTACCACTCGTGTTTGCACTCAAAGTGTTTGGTGAAGTGTGTGTGTCGTGTATAATGGATGATGGAAGATAGCACTCTTATCAAATGTCGAGGGTACGGATTAATTGCATGAAGGTGTAGACGAGTATCACTAACTGGGATCAATGGATGAGATGGAGTATGTTGAGTAGGTGGCGTGTGGCTTGTGTGGCAAAGGGGGTGGGGCCGTGGGTCTAGGTGGCGTGTGGGGGTAGGGGGTGTCGAGTGGGGTAGGGTAGTTTAGGGTTAGATAGATCCCCAAGTGTAGAAGGAAAGAGGTAGGAAGGAAAATGAAAGAAGAATTAGGTAATTTGGAAAGTGTTACACAATTGTGACACAATTCTAAATATCCTAATTGAACTAGACTCTAAAAGGAATGAACCAAAATTAAATTACAACTCAAAAGGAAACTACCAAATTAAAATTGAACTTGAAAGGAAAGTTCCAAAAATAAATAAGACTCAAAAGAAAATTACCAACTAAGGAGTTATCCTAGAAGGAAATTACCAAAAATTAAAATAAACTCACAAGGAAAGTTCCAAATGTAGGACTTGACTAAAAGGAAAGTACCAAAATAGATCAAGACTCAAATGGTAACACAATGAATATACCTCTTTTTTTTTTTTAATTTCGGCTTCTTTTTTTTTTTGTTTTTTTTTGCCGATTTTTTTTTTTTAAATTCGGTCTCTTTTTTTTTCTTTTTGACCGTTTGTTTTCTTTTTTTTTCAATGAGCAACTATGCTATTACAACTTGATAAAATAAGATTAAAATAACAAGACACGTAAGACGACACGTAGGATAAAAATGACACGTCGGATTGAACCACGACCAGCAGAGCTGATGTGGCTCTGATGCCAAATTTATGATACGACCCGGACTATGCTAGGACGAATCTTGAGAACGTAGCGGAAGACTTCTTATGAATCGAAACACGTCAACTAATGAAGGGAACAATCCGACACAAAATTACGGCTAATTTAGACAACTAAAATACCTAGAACTATGACACAAATTAAATAACACAAATCCAAGGATTATAGGGCTGTATAGGAACGAATATGAGGGCTGAAATAAGGGAGGAATTCGTGTGTGAGGCTTGGTGAAGAATGGCTTGGAGAAGGTAGGATATGATAGTGTTTGAACGAACTTACGTATATAACGAACGGATGTAGAATCGGACTTGGACGTGTAGGGCTGCCGTGAGGATGGGCGTCGATGGTGGATTGATGTCGTCGAGTATGTATCTTGGACGTGTGTTGTTGGTGTAGTGATTCACAACCTGATAGCCTCCTTGAATCTCGAACGTCTTCAAGGTTGAAATCTCCAAGTTGCTCCTCGATAGCGAATACCGGTCAATCCCTCAAGTGAATTGAGCAATACGCTTGAATAAGACTTGTAGTTGCTAGCTCCAAGAATGAATATTTTCGTGTGAAAAGTATTCAAAAGACAAATAGATTTGAGACACAAATTGAATGCAAAAGCAATTGAATTCAACAATGTCTAAAGTATCAATGTGACAAGGGGCACCTATTTATAAGTGTTAATAGGGCCGAAAACTATGCGATAAGGACCGAAAATTTGGAGTCCAAATAGATCTCCAATTGGACTAGGAAATTTCCTAAACTAGAATTCTATTTAAGGTAGTTTCTTCCCTTAATTAAAATTCTAGTCAAACCTATGACTTGGACTCAACATGACCGAAAATTACTACCAAAATAATTAAATAAATCTGATCTACTATAGTCTATAATTAAATAAATTAAATACTATAGTCTAGATAAAATTAACCCCATAATTAAATAACTATAGGACCGATTTTATTCCTTATGCACGTCGATCATCATCCATGCAACTTCATGCACACGTGCACTCCACATCTTCAACTCTTCAAGTGTAATTCTTTATGGTATGTTCTTGATCTTCAATGGTTAATAAGTTAACCAACTTGGAATCGCCTCTTCCGGATTCTTCATCTCCAATCTCGAGCTTTCTTCGAATCATCACTTGCAAATAAGCTTGCAACTTCTTAGCTCTTGATCTTGTGATTGGTCCTCGAAATTGCAACTCCGGTTCTTCATCATCTTTGTCGACCATGGCTTCATCAAAGTGGGCCTTGAAGATGGGCCAACAATATTAACAGTATCTAGCTAGGATTAGTTCTTCTCTTCTGAGAATATGTTTTGTGTAGCTACTATTTACTTTTATCTCCCTTATTTCATGCCCAATTTCAGCGTCTAGATCTGTTGATTTTTTATGTGTTTGGAGTATTTATTTTGATGTGAATGTGTGACCTTTGTGACATTGTGTTTAAAGAATCCATTTTGTTCATTTTTATTATTTATTGTTGATGTGTCAGTGTTGCCGGGATTAGGTGAAAGGAAAAAATCGAGATATTTTGCTAGGTTTCTGCATATTCCCTGCTTATTGGTGTGAACTTTGATGCAATAGATCTAAGAAATTTTTCTTTTGATAACGATGGTTTAGCTGACGTTGTTTGGAATTTGTGCATGTTTTATCCAAATGTCTTTGATAATAAAAATTATCAGATTTTTGTATCTATTTGATTGGTTTTATTATGCATGATAATTATCCCCTTTTCTTGATCATCAAAGAATAGGTGTGAGGTTGCTTAAACTATGTGATTCATGTGAATGACCTTTTCGATTTTTTGAATCAGTCTCTAACATCATTTTCTTTTTGGAAATGAAGTTATGTTAGTTCGTGACAAGCTAAGGTTGTAGCATTGGACACTTAATGTCCTAGTTTGATGTTGATGGGCATATTTATTAATAGAAATGATGCAAATCAACGGTATTATTGTTAAACAAGAATGGCATATTGCTCATTTAAACGAATGGTATGTTCATTTATTATGTTCAATATGTGCCTACATTTGCTGCCACACGCTTCTAATTTGTAATGAAAATTGCGAACTAAGTACTTTCTAGGGTAAGGGTATGGCAAGGTGAAATATTCATAACTTGTTTAGTGGACCTCTCAAATATATTGTCATCTGTCCTTGGGAATGTGTTCTCATCAATTGTATTCTAGAGTGATGCATTAATTATTTATTAGCGTTCTAAATATCTAATACAGTGATTGTCATCTCATAAACAAAACCTTAAATAAATATTTAATTATCAGTTGTTTACTTTTGCTCCTTTTGAAGAATTGTCTATTTTGGCCAGAAGCAATTTTCTTCTTGATCTTATATTCATAATGATATTGAGTATATGATGTATATCATTCAGCTTAAACTTCAGTTGCCTTTTTTTTTTTTATCTTTTTCCTTAGTTTGTTTGTGAGTTCATCTAAGTCAGTTGAGTCTCATGTTATATTTATGCAATCTCATCAAAAACTAAATATATTTCTGTTATTTTGATTCTTTCAATCTCCTCGTACTTGATCATTATATAATATTTAAGTTTAAGGTACTTAATTTAGATGCATTGTATCTAGAGCTTACTCACTTATCCATTGGGATTTTTGATCAGTTAGATTTTCATTCTTTTAGGTTTTTTTCATATTTATTATACGTGTTGTCTTATTGCAGAAAGGTTTTAAGATGTTGAATTCATGAAGAAACAGGAGAGTTCGAGCTTGCTCAATTCTTATATTATCTGTTGCACTAAAAAACATGATAGTTAATTATTTTTTGTTTAAAAATGTTGGTACTTGGATAAATTATTCTTATTATGTGTTGATTTTATGATTTTATTGAATTACTGTTGAATTTTCATTTGTATTTAAATATTGATTGTTGGAAATGTCTTGTTATTATAATTATTTTATATTTTGGTGCTTAATGTGACATATTATTTAGATTATTTGCAATTTGAAAATATAATTTTATTTTTATAAAATTTGTGCGGAACAATATTATACGTGACAGTTTGAAAAAAAGCGTTATCTAAATACAATAATACGTAACGGTGAGATGTCAAATCATAATCTAAATTAGAGAATACATAATGGTATGGTTTAAAAGCGTTATGTAAATGAAAGAATACGTAACGGTTTTGAAGGAAACCGTTACGTATAGTATACATAACAATTGTAAAAACCTTTACGAAATATCATAATACATAACGCTTGATGCAGTATATATAGATAAAGGTTAAAAACCGTTACGTAAAGTAAGTATAGATAACGGTTATTCACCGTTACATATACTGGGTAGAATAGATAAGACTAGTATATGTAACGGTTCTGAAATGACATACGTAATGGATAATAACCGTTACGTATGTGCGTTTTTGTAGTAGTGGTAAAACGTAAAGATAAGAAATAATAGCTTCCATGATCACAAAAGTTTGAGAATTCGCTAGACGCTACATTTTTTTAAATTTACTAGCTTGAAAAACGTGCGTTGCACGTATTGTCAATGTTTATTTTCATATTGTGAGCTTCTAACGTACTAATAGTGGATGTATTATAATTTTTATGGATCCCGTAATTAATCTTTTTATGCATGTAATTTTCATGCGGAACTGATCATTTATATGTATTTTTGTGAAAAAAATTAAAAAAAAAACAACTTACATTCATTCAAACAAATCAAGTATCATATGGTTGTCTTATTTTAGAATTTCATATAAGATACGTAATCTAAATTGGTAATGCATATATAAGTATTCACATTATTATATATTGTTGATATTAATTAGATTACTATATTGTGATGATTTGTCTATTGCTTTAAAATACACGAACTTTAGGGGTGTTTTACTTTTTCACACGTTTTAAAAAATGTAATTTTGTTAAGGGCTAATTACAATTTAATTCCCAATGTTTGAAGGTTTTAACAAAAATAACCTAACATTTTAATAATTACAATTCAATTCCCAACGTTTGGATATTCTAACAAAAATAACCCGACGTTTAATATTAACAATTTAATTCCCAATATTTGAACATTTTAACAGAAATGACCCGATATTTTAGGCCAAAAAAACTATTTCAATCGATTTCAATCACATTTACTCTCAAGTGAGCTAGAGATCCATATAACGGACTGACATTTTTGCTGAGAAAATGACCAAAATGATTTTTTTCGCCTAAATTATCTGGCCATTTCTGTTAAAGTGTTCAAACATTAGGAATTAAATTGTTAATATTAAAGGTTGGGTTATTTCTGTTAGAATATCCAAACATTGGGAATTAAATTGTAATTATTAAAATGTTGGGTTATTTTTGTTAAAGCCTTCAAACTTTAAGAATTAAATCGTAATTAGCCCTTTTATTAACACGAACTTAACACATGTTTGATCTTTCACACGATTTTCAAATTCTGATTAATTTTAATCTATTGGTGATAGTGATAATAGATTGAGAATTTTATTTGAAGAATTAGGAATCACAAATGGGTTATGATTCACACTATCAATGAACAGTAAAAGGTGAAGACAATCCTTCCATATTCTAATTTATATTTTATATTATCGATCTAATTAATGTTTTGCATTAAATTTGCATGGACTTTACTTAAACACAAATCTTTCCATCATCTCGCAGTCACGTCAAATTAAATTGATCGAAATTTGAAAATTATTTGTAAAATCAAACATGTGTTAAGTTCATGTTATTAAAACTACATTTTTTAAAACATGTGAAAAATTAAAACACCCCTAAAGTTCATGTATTTTAAGACAATTAACCCATTTGAAAAAAATATAAAAAGATGATTTTTTTCTAGCCCTCATTGTTGGGTCGAGTCTCCAATGTTTGTGGATGGTCTTCTTGACACTTTATGTGATTGTTCTTCTTAATGTTATTCTACATTTTAGGTTTTAAAAAAAATGAATTAATATATATAAATCTCAACAAATTTGACAAATTCATATAAAGTGCATAATGTTCATAGTATTTCAAAATCGTTCAAATAAATATATATCAATACTAATATAATAATAGACATATAAGAATGTAATGTATTTATGAGATTTGAGAAGTCCCACTATTGATGAATAAAAAATAATTATGCAAAAATAAATGTCCTATATTGTCTTCTTTACACTATTTTTTTTTTGTTTGATTTTGGTGAATGGTGAAGTTTTACACTTCTTCATGGTCTCAGAGTTAAATTCATCCAATATCAGATTATCATCGCTTGGAATTTCAATGCATTCATCAATCTCTTTTTTTTCTTCCATTGCTCTTCAATACTTCAATTCCATAATTGAATTTTATTTTTCACACACTTTAGTTTTCCTAGTCTTTTTGGTTAAATTCTTCTTTTCTTTCTTTGATTTAAGGAGAATTATCAATTCAGGACCTGAAAGATGGGTAATCTATCGATTCAGGACCCGAAAGATGAAAACTCTCAATTCAGGACTCGAAAGATGAAAATTTTCAATCCAGGACCTCAAAAATCACGAATTTTGATTTTTTTTATTTTTTAATTAATTTTATATTAATTTTTAATAAAAATTCATTCATTAATTATCTATTAAATCTAATAAAGAATTTTTTTAAATTAATTAAAAAATAAAAAGAAATAAAAATTCGTGATTTTTGAGGTCCTGGATTGAGAGTTTTCATTTTTCGGGTCCTGGATTGAGAGTTTTCATCTTTCAGGTTCTGAGTTGATAGTTTACCCATTTTTCGGGTCCTGAATCGACAGTTCTCCTTGATTTAATGAACTTAGGGTTTTCAATTGTGGCCCATTTTATTTTTTGGATAATACTGGTTACAATAATCATATTTCCTTTTTCATCATTTCTTGCATTTCTTAGATTTGTCATGAAGAAATAATGTTGATGCATGTAAGGTAATCTTTTGAAGTATGGAGAATCGTTTTCGCAAATAAACTTGTTAAGATGGTATAACGTTGAAAATAACCTTATTATTTTAAAATAGTAATTTTAAAGAAACAATCATTTAATTCATATAATATTAAAATTACCTTATAATTCCATGTTTTGTCTAAATTGATAAGTATGTGAATGGGTCTCTAAATGCAGTATTTCACCAGTGATCCTTTTAGGGTCACGGCTTGTCACAATAGTCAAAATCTCATATATATTTTTTTTGTTTGTGAATAGAAGCATATAAAATATATCTTCATCTACCAATCGCTCGTTAATGAGTATCACGTCTTTCATATATGCTACTAATGCGTAAACTTTGAAAAACCTCATTTTCTACTTATTGTAAAATGCGAACCATAAAGATAATGCAGATATGATCATACACATATTTAGTTAAGGGTCGCTTAAAGTTATACATGGAATTCGGAATTCCATGTTGAAATGTACAACGATCCATAATATCTTATTTTCTTATTATTATATGTTAAGATATGTTAAATGTGGCCAAAAAGACGTAATGAGAAGAAAATTTGTGTTTCTTAATATATGTTCACTATTCCCCTCAAGTCATATATCTGTAACTTGATATATATACATGAGGAGAATTATACACTCATAGATCTAAGTTCATATCTTTTGAGATATAAAGTTTAACATATTCCGTTAAAGGGTAGTCCTTCAAGCTTTGGATTCTTTTT
Organism: Perilla frutescens; assembly: GCA_026008535.1. Lineage (NCBI taxonomy): Eukaryota > Viridiplantae > Streptophyta > Magnoliopsida > Lamiales > Lamiaceae > Perilla > Perilla frutescens. The sequence goes on from BRKX01000012.1 coordinate 43,103,441, forward strand.
AATATGTGGGATTAATCTCTAAAATTTTTATTAATTTCTTCAAAATGATTTCTATTATATTTTGTATTTTCAATATGTTCATTCTGCTCTCCAACTCAATCCCCGTTCAAAAAAAAAGAACAAGTGAAAAAAAAATCAAGACTTGTATCATTTGATAAATGTGTCCAAAAAGACGAAATGAGTTGAAAATTTGTGTTTCATAATATATTTTCATTAATACCCTCAACTTATGTAGCTGCATGATATGTATGCATTCTACAAATCATATTAAAACTAAACACATATTGTGATACCCCGACCCTTTTGATAAATTATAAATTATAATTTTGGAAAATGGTGTTGAATTAATATTGTTTAAATATTAATTATGATGGTATGTTCGTATATTATGCCGTTGTTTTATTGCAGGTTGTCCCACTCGAGCCGATACGTCATAGCACGGTGATGTTATACTAAGTGTATAATACATGTTAACATTTTAATATTTAAAATTGTCGAGTTATATGATAATGAATGAGTGTGATTATATTTAAAATTTATATTTGCCATACCTTGAACACCCTACCACTGAGTTGATCGGGGGTCTCACTGCTTTTTCGATAAGTATTAAATGCGTTTTGAAAGTTATATGGAGTTGAAAATGTCCGGTAGTCGAACTGTATTCGAAAATAGCAATCAGCCTGAAACGCGACCCTCAAGCGCGAGTTCATCGAGTCACGTCTCGCAGTGAAGCCGAAACGCGACCCCCTTCAAGTCGCGTTCTGAGAGTGTCTGCAACACGACCTTGAAACGCGACATTTTGGTCGTGTGTCATGAGCTTCAGAGAACCATTTTTCTTCGGCTGAAACACGACCCATAGACGCGACCTTCTTGAGTCGCGCCTCGCAGTGTTATCCAAAAGCGACCCCTGAATGCGACCCCTTAGGTCGCGCCTTGCTTCGGGATTTTCACTTTTTAAACACTCATCCTCACTCATTCATCTTCATTTTCTTCTCTCAACTTGGGCGATTTTCCTCCCAATCCCCTCAAGCAATTCTTCAACTTTTGGGGTGGATTCTATCATCATCATCCATCAACTAAGGTAACTCCATACCCTTTCCTTCTTGGTGATTAAACACCAATTTCATGTTGAATTGAATCTATGGTTTATACCCAAAATTTAGGATTTTCAATTTCATTGATTCCCTTGCCTTGATATCTTGAACATATGGTTTATTTACATCCTTGAAGCTATATGTGTTGTTAAATTGAGATTCCTATGATTTATTATTGCTAGGGTTTGGATTTTGCCCTAATTTCCTCTTAATATGTTGATAGTTGATTGGGAGTGTTGTGATGGTGGTATGGAGTTGATTTTCATGTATGTTAGAGCCCTAGGGTGGAGGTGCTTGTATTTGAAATATTGAGTTTAAGGAATTTAAATTGAATCATGATCATGTGGTTTAAATGAGTGCTCGTAACATGTTCGATTAAATGTCTCAAAGAGTTTTAATGTGTATTTTGAGTCCAAAATCATAATATGAACTTGTATATCCATGGTTGTGAATATGGATATGTATGAAAACTTTAAAGCAATGTATTGATTGTGTTTGATCAAAATTATAAAATAATTGTATAACTCGACATCTAAAATGAGAAAGGGAATTTAAAGGTGCTTGGTGACGTATTGGGGTTTGAGGTGGACGACTTGTGCACGGCTAAGAAGTATCTCAAAGGTTGAAAAGATTTGGAAGCGTCTCATAAGGTGGGGTTACTCTAAACTGTAAACACGTCTAAAGTTATAGTTATTGTTGTGCTTTGATTGTATAAGTATGAAGGGTCTTCGGACCGGTTATAAGAATGAGACCCTTCGGGGCAAAACAGAGATCCTTTGGGATCAACAAAGAGGTCCTACAGGATCAATATAGATTTGTTAATGTCCTCCCTGGGGGATAATAAGCTTGCGGGCATCCCTACAGGGCTAAAGACGTTCATTAACAGGGGCATCATGATGTTTGGGCCCTATGAGGTTGAGGCTAGTCTCCACAAAGTAAAGAAGTATCCATATGTTATATTATCACTTGTGCAATTGGCTATAACTGTTTGCAGTGTTCCCCACTGAGTATGTTGTTAAATACTCACCCCATTCATTTAATGAATTTCAGGTTGAGGAGTTGAGGCCTGAGTAGGAGCGTTGTGAACACAAGAGAACCCCCACAAGCTTGTGTTTATTTTTGCATGCTCTTCTTTTGAATTACTCATATTATTATTTCATTGATCACTGTACTTTGTATTTATGATCAATGATCATTGGGGATGGAACTAGCCCGATTTTTGTAGATACGCTATGATAACTTGATATATTATGTATACATTTTTAAAGGTGGGTCGTTCGACCTTGGAGCCTTCTACGTGCAAATATATATCGTTGAACCCTTATGCTATGTATGTTAATAACCTAGGGTGATAGACGGGCGGGTTGTGTAAAATCTATGAGCCCGTTAGGTTAGATGATTGTATGATTGTGTGGATGGGCTTATGCAATGCTTCCATTAAATACTATGTTCTGTGATAGTGTAGATTCAATAGGTTACATGTTATAATTGTGAAAAATTTGTATTGGGAATTATGTTGTCATTCCTCATAATGAAATTTGACCTTAGCTTCCGCTCAATTTAAAATAAGTACACAAATTTATGTAAGTAAATTGTATGTTAAGTGACGTGGCCAAACGGAGTAGTCTGGGGCGTTACACATATACATTTGGGTAACTTACATTTTGATACTTATATTTTGGCTCTTTTAAAATGTAACATACTTTTTCAAAATTAAGAAAATAGTACCAACTTTTTCAAAAAAATTACAAATTTAACATTTGATCAATTTTTCGGCCCGAAAATCCTATGTAATTAATTGTATTTTAATATTTATATTTTCCTAGCCACATAAAAAAAATCCTACAATTAAGAAATATTAAAATACAATCATTTACATATGATCTTTATGCCATAAATTAAATTGATAAAATATTAGATTTGCTAAATTTTGAAAATAACCAAGAAATATTAAAATACAATAATTTAGGTACGATCTTTGAACTGTAAAATTGGTCAAATGTTAGATTTGTCAAATTTTGAAAAAGTGAGTATTGTTTTGTTAATTTTGAAAAATGTGTTATTTTTGAAAAAGAGCAGAAAATGTAGGTATAAAAATATAATTTGCACTAAATTTCGAACCATAATCGTTAAAGTAATAGACTATCATATAACACTCTAAATCGACATGCATTATTTTTCTAAGATACATTATATATCAAGCATTTACTTTGGAATAACTAAGTTTCCACAATTTACATATGGTCCAACATCGGAAAAACACTATGGTTACTCTACAACATTCACCATTTTTTTTAATTATTTATACAATCGAGTATTCGGGATCAAAACAAAAAAAATTAAGCAATTTAGTTTAGTAATTACTCAATGATATATCATTTTTCCCCAGCTATTTGTCTAATTTATTAGTTTAGTTTTTATAATTAATCAGGAAACATTATTCTCAAATAAAAAATATTTTTCAACCTCTGATATTGGATTCGTAATGACTTATTTACTTTTTATTTGGATTGTTGAATTTGTTGTGAAAGTTAATATATTAGATTGGTTAGAATTGATGAGCTTTTTAATCTTTTGATATTGTGCCTGTGTTTTTAATTTGTTAATATATTAGATGATAAAGATTAGTTAGAAAGATAATAATATATTATGTTATAAGATTTCGATTCTCATTAATAATTAGTTAGAACTGTAATACTAATATAGTAATATAATACATATTATAAGTTAGAATTGTAATAATATTATAATAAATATAGATGATTACATTATTGCCCTTAAATAAAATATAAAATAGGGTTATAATAGATAGACTCAAAATTGTAAGATAAATCACTTTTTATATTAGTATAGATTTATTTACTATTAACCAATTTAGCAAATGGGAAATCTTTATGATATTTAATTTCTTGGTGTTTCTAATGAAATCTGAGCCTCATGGCAGAAGAATTCACTCTTGCACAAGTGTTATGGGCGCTGTCATCTTTTGGATAACTTTTTTCTGATTATTTGGCGGGCTTTCTTATTTAAATATTTTTATTTGTTTTTTTAGTTATTGTTGCATTCTTTCTCTCTCTGACCCCATTCTACGTCCACAAAATTCTTAGAAAGCTAGAAGGGGCTACGATTTTTTTTATTATAGCATTTCTCGTTATTTTCATTATAGGAAATGGGATGAGAGCTATACATAAATAGCGTAGAGACTATAATAGGGTTTTAAATTATTATTGCTTAAAGAGTAAAAATGTCTAATCATATATAATTTTATATTTTATAAATTAGTGGTGCTATGAATAATAAAATGAGACCGTATTGGAATCTCCATTTAAAGAATTAAACATTTGATAACCTTAAAAGGACATAACAATTTCATAGCATTTAATTCAAAAGTTGTAAAATCTTAGTAGCTGTCAACATCTATTCATTTAATAAAATATCTTAGAAGTATCTCCTCTTAATAACCTAAAATTCACATAATAATGATCACATGCAAAACTAAACTTTAATAATAAACAACCACCAAAGTTCCTAACTAATAAAACAACTCTTTAAAAGTAACGAAACCTTAAGGTCAATAGCTAATAAAAAATAAAAAATAAAAACGAACATAAGAGTTTAAATATAAATGAAGTTTTTTAATAATATTTCATTTTTTGTCCAATCGTCAATCGTGAGAACATAGTCATAGGCAAATGTGAGATTTTTATTAATTAATGTTTAACGACAATCAAACATGCACGTGATACATTATATACTGGGCAATCAATCAATATTCAATAAATGAGCTCTTCCGTATAAGAATAATGGTATAACATACTTTCATCTGTATACCTGATCATATCGCATATATTTGTATGTTCACGGTATATATTCATCCATAATTTATATGTATCATGTAATTATGTTGCACACTAAAATCATAATTTATTTTAAAATCACAACTAGTTGCATGAATTTAGTGACAAAATTCGAAGGAATAAAGACCGAATTTTCCATTGTTAAACGAAGACTTTTTTGCGTTGAATTGAACGCAAGTAATTTACCCTATCATGATTTGAGTGTTAAACTTTACTTGCAAACCTTAATATGTGGACGAGAGTTGTACTTGCACTACTCCTATTTTAATAGGCAGGACATTCTCATGAGTGGCAAATACTAAAATAACTAAAATAAATGTATAAAAAAACTATAAGATCTTAACCGAATTCCACCTTAATTTTAACTTAATTTGCAAAACTTCTATCAACCATATACCAAAATTCTGATATGATTTAAGGATTCTTAATTATAGCTACATTCTAAATTAAAGTGGGATCTCTTATGAGACTGTTTAATCAATCTCAAACCTTTAAACTGATTATATATTTGACCCAAAAAGTGGTCTTCCTTTTTTCCTTTTCTTTTCAATTTTTCTCTTGCAATGGTCTCCATTAGTTCCTTTTCTTGAGTTTTTCTGTTTCATAATTTTTCTTTTTTTGTCTTTTTCAAAATATATATTAAATTTTTTAAATTAATTTATTTTTTTATCTAAAATCTCGCGCGTTGCACTTGGCCAACTCTAACACGTGGGCTCGTGCACTGTACTTAATAATTATAATTTTGTAAAATAAAAATATACTCAAAAATAAAATTAGTTAACTTTAAAATTAAAGTGAATTAATTTATTTATTTTTTATCCAACATCTCGGACAGTGCATTCGTCCAACATTAATGTGTCGGTTCATGCACTACACTTAGTAATTAATTTTTTGAAATAAATATATATCCTAAAATGGAATTAGTTAACTATAAAATCAAATTGAATTAATTTAATTTTTTTTTTCGGTGGCTCACGCAGGGCTCTCGTTTAATGCTAACACGTGGACTCGTGTACTATGCTCGATAATTGATTGCGTTGAAATAAAATATTTTTGAAAAAGCACTGATACTAATTGAAAAATGAAAATCGTAGCCAGCTCTGTTAGGCTTGCTGAGCTCAAATGGACATTTTTCATTATCATTTTTTTTAAGTCAGCTTGATATGCTCATATGGATGAATAGGATAGCGAGTTTGGGCTAATCTGAGTAGATTTTTATTTGGTTTAACCCATCTAATGGATTGTCATCAATTAGATGGTCATATATAAGTTTTTTGTCTTAACTAAATATAAAAAAATATTTTTCTAACTTTAAACCATCATATAAATTTTACACATCTAGGATAATAATGTTTTAAAAGAGAATTTTGGGTTAAACAAATGTTAACTAATTTTAAATTTTTTTCTCGTTTTGAAATTTTGATTATTTAAAAAATAAGGGGATTAAATTTTGACCATGTTTGAGGATCAAATAATAAGAGTAATATATGAGAATGATTTTAAGTCGGAGGACAATGAAATTAATGAAAATGAAATTGAATATGACGAGATAGATGGAGATCGTGTCTTAGAATATTTGAGTTTTGAATGTGACTTTGTTTCAAATTTTAGATGATCTGAGCTTTGAATGTATTTTTTTGGAATATGTAGGAATGCTATGATTTATGAACTTTTACAAATGAACTGTAACTCCCCACGTTTTTATGTCTTAAAATATCTTATATTATAAATCGAGTATAGTTTTAATTAAATTATTTTGTTATTTCTCGATTAGAAACTTAAGGGATTTGAGGGGGTACATAAGGAAAATGTTTTGAAGTATGTCGTTAGATTTATTTATTTTTATATTAAGGATAAGAAAAGGTTTATGGGCTAGCTAATTGTTTAATTAAGGGCTTTTAAAAAATGGATTTGTGCACTAGATTTCAGTCGTTGGACTACAAGTCTAATTGTGTTATTGTTGCAGGGCTAAAGAATCAAACCATACAGAGGTTGAGCACAAGCTACATGCAGAAGCAGCAAGCCATGACAGCCTGGCATGTACACGTGTCACCCAGCTGGGAGTCTAGCTAGGACCACTTTTATTCACACCATTGATCACGACTAGCCGTAGATGAGTAACCGACTATCTTGAGCTGCAAGTGGATCTTGTAGAGCATGTATATAAATAATGGATTCCCTTTTGTATCATTTTAAGTTTTGAGAGAGAAAATAAAACACATTCTATTATATCTCATTCTTCATGCACAATTGTTCCTAAATTCAACATGGTATCAAGAGCGAGATTAATCAATCGCGATTAATTGAGTAAAATTGTTGTTTGCAGCATTCACACTGATCAATGACGAAAGGAAATCGCAGATTTGCATGGCGGACTGCTCGCGAAGAAGAAGCTGGATTTCATTTTGAACATGGTGATAGCAGCCAACAACGTGAACACGATCCAGAAGGCTCGCTGCTGCTGCAATCTAATTCATGTGAGAGAACTGGTGGAAAAGGTATGAAGGTTAATAGCTTTGCTGGATCAGAGATAAATAACTCCAGATTGTTAGCAAATGACGAACTCTATATTGCTCCTAATGAGCACCCTGCAATTTTTTATTGACTACGGATCTATTTGATGGAAAGAATTTTCATAGTTGGTGTAGGGCGATTAAAAGAGGTCTGTTTGCTCAGATTAAACTTGGATTTGTGGATGGTAGTATCACTGAACCTAATCCTAATTCCCTAGATCACATGCAATGGATCAAGGCTGATTACCTTGTTTTCAATTGGCTAAGTAACTCTGTTGTTAAGGAACTCTCTAGAGGATTACAGAACTTCGATACATCTAAACAACTGTGGGATAAGCTCCACAAGAGATTTGGTACACGAAATGGTCCTCGGCTATATAAAATTACGCAGAGATATAGCTTCATACTCACAACTTACTCAATCTGTTATGCATTAATACTTAAATAATTTGAACAATCTTTGGGATGAACTGGATCTATTGAGAACTGCAAGGAGTTGCAATTGTGAAGCTGCTCCAGATTTACAAGCAAAAATTGATGAGGAAAGAATGATGCAGTTTCTCATGGGTTTGAATGATGTATATGAGTCTACTCGACAATAGATATTGATTATGCATCCTCTACCTAATGTTAGCCAGGCATATTCAATGGTACTACAGGTTGAGGAGTAGATTCAAGTAACTTCTCAGTTTGCAGATGCACAGGAGCAAAGTGCACTATATACAACACAGAAAGCTAGATACAGAAATGAGAATTTTAAGAAGAAAATGACTAAGGAAGAAAATATGAAGTTGAAGTGTGATTACTGTGGCAGAACATGACACCTAAAACCTGATTGCTTTGAGGTCATTGGAGTGCCTGACTTGTACAAGAAGTTCAGGGAGGAGAAAAGAAAGGGCAGAGCTAATCCAGTGAGTGATAAATCTCAGACTTCCACTCCTTTAGTGCCTGAGTTCACCATTCCTGATATAGGGAAAGTTATTCAGACTGAAATTGCCAAGCATTTGGCCTCTTACACTTAGCCTGGTAAGAAATATGACATAAGTAGTTCTGGTCCATCTCATGCAGCCAATGTTGTTGATATCAATCTTGGCACAGATTCTCGCCATTATGTTTTTGGTGTGTCAACTGATATAATCAAGGGTGAATGGAGTATAGACTCTGGGGCTAGCAACCATATGTGCTACCATGATGAACTGTTGTCGAGCATTAGACAATTATAGCATTCAATTAGGATTTTTCTTTCTGATGGCAGCAGCTTACTTGCCACCATGGCTGGAGATGCTCAACTGTCAGACACTGTCATCTTGAAGAATGTATTATATGCTCCTGGTTTTACTCATAATCTAATCTCTGTTGGACAGCTAACCAAGGACTTGGGCAGTAGGGTAGTGTTTCTTGAGACACACTGTCTTATACAAAGGAAGAGTAATGATGTTATTCTCGGAATTGGGAAGCTGAAAAGGAATTTATACATATTCAAAGATGAATATCAATTTACAGTGTCACAATTAACTCAGTGCAAGCTCCTACATTAGAGGATTTGCATGCTTGTCTAGGCCATCCCTCTATTAGTACTATGAAGCACATGGAGTGTTTCAAGAAAATTAAAGATTCAGAGAAGCAGATTTTACCACTTTGGAAAGCTGTGATGTCTGTCATAGAGCTAAGCAGCAAAGAAGCCCTTTTCCCAGCCTGGCTCAGAGAAGTGAAAGGATCTTTCATCTCATCCATGTTGATGTTTGGGGACCTTATGGAGGTGACAGCATCACACTGACTCCTTATTTCTTGACCATAGTGGATGATTATTCCAAGGATACTTGGACTTTTCTATTCAAAAATAAGCACCAAGTTTGGCAGATTCTCAGAAGTTACATTCTTATGATTAAGAATCAATTCCAGGCAGATATCCATATATTGAGATCAGACAATGGGAGTGAGTTTGTTGGCCAGCAAACACAGACTTTGATGGCAGACTTTGGAATTCATCATCAAAGAACCTGTGTGTACTCTCCTCAGCAGAACGGGGTTGTGGAGAGAAAACACAGACATTTATTACAAGTAGGTCGAATATCCTTGATGTTTCAAAGTAATCTTCCTTCTTCCTTTTGGCCTTATTCCATTCTTTTTTCTACCTTTCTAATTAATAGAATACCTTCTGCAGTGTTACATTGGAAAACCCCCTATGAGCTTCTGTTTGGGAACAATGCTAGCCTGGATGATGTCAAACCTTTTGGTTGCTTGGTTTACAAGGTAAACACATTACCCTCTAAAACTAAGTTTTCTGCCAGAAGCTCTAGGTGCATATTCTTGTGTAGCGCCCCGATCCCGAAAGACCGTGGAAATGGACGCCACGGGGGTGGAAATTAAGAAGCGGGAAAGAAAGGGGGTAGTCTGATTAACAAAATCTCAACAGAAGACTCAGAATAATCAAACATGCTGTATAATAATATATACCTATTCATAACACCAAGATCAGAGCTCTTGGTGTTTAACAAAAGGATATTACAAGCGCGGAGACTTCATTATCAACGGAATACTTAACAAAAAGAGACAATGGGAAAAACACGTAAATAACAAAAGCCCATCTCTCAGCATCGTCACATCCACGCGCCAGCCTACTGACTTGAAAAATATTTGAAAATATTTGGGCTGAGTACTAGTGCACTCAGTGGGCAAGTTTTTACAATTCAAGTTATGCAAATCATTTTGTTAAAGTAATCTATCTGTGTTCATGCAGGTAGTGAAGCTTAGGAGGTTTTAAAATTTAAAGCAACCTAAGTTCACCAAAACATTTTATCATGAAGCGCTTAAGAGTATAACTAGTCACTGCCCGTAACCCGTACTACATCACCACGCGTAAAGTTGAGTATGGCCAAGTATACCCAATGGGTGTAACCCATAAGTGTTTCATTTTAGTCTCACCGACAAGGAGTAAGGCATGACAAATAATGCATGCATATTGTAGCTACTCACATTGACACAACGCTGGTATATGAGACTCCGACAACATACAGTAGCACGTAAATATTTAACACAGATAGTCACATATGCAATTTTAACAAAGCAGAGCTTAATAACTCGAAAGATACAATTTAGAAAGATATAATAACCCACATGGATAATAGATAAGGTTTCAAATTTCCGGATTGATTCTACTTGATTCCTGCTACTTCTTCTGACCCTACAAAAACCAGTCTTGGCTTAGTTTAACCAAATGGTCCCTATTAAAATTCGATCCCTAATCTTCCATTTAACATATATATATATATATATATATATATATATATATATATATAAGCAACTCTTATTATTTGATTAGACATTTAAAATAATAGTTATCTCACAAATAAAAACTTTAATTCACTAATTACTACTGGTACCGAATTAAATCCAAATCCTTTACCTCAACTAATAGAATATAACATATTTCCATAGAAACATAAAAGATAATATTTATACTACTAACCTAATCTTTGAATATATATATATATATATATATATAAATATAAATATCTCATAACTAATATTCAAATTAGAAAGAAGTGAGTATATAAATTTTTAGGTAGCAGAAATATAATCTGAACATGTAATTAAATTCCATAACCTATATATTTAAACCAACTATTACCACAATATTCTTAAACAATTTCACCTCAGATAAAATTAAGAAAATAGATCTTATTATTATTACGCTTTTTTTTTTCTTTAACTCCGATCCAAAATTGATATTCCAAATGACCTATTTTGAATGTTTGAGGTCCATAATATTATTGAAGATTTAAATATGTATACAAATTACATGAGTTGAGTAGATAAAAATTGAAATTGAAATTGGTTCAAAATCATGTCCTTAATTGCAAACCATGAGACATATGATTAATTTGTGCATAATAAATCATTAATTGATAATTGCATGTATATATATATATATGTACCTTGGGAAGAAAGAAATCGGATGAACCCTAGTTTTCGTTATTGAAACTTATTCCGTAGTAATGTATTTTGAGTGATTGAAATTTAATGAATCAAGGTTTAATTAAAATACAAATACATATCCTTATTATTATAATAATAAAAAAAATGAGTCAACATCTACTTGTTGTATAATGAAGACACATATCTTAGTTCTATTTAGTGCATGACACGTATGGAAATATAAGATATTTTATTTTTAATTAATAATTTTTTTATAATATATATATGTATAATTAACTTTGTAATTAAACAATAAAAATATACATATAATGTATATATGTATTGGTATATAATAAAGGTCACACTTAATCTATTTGCACTCGATATATAAATAAGCTCCAATTAATCAAACTAAGTTCACATCTAAGGTTCCGAATAAAAACACAAGAAGTTCCTGTGGTATTTCTAACACACTCAACAACACATTTCACCTAGAAAATGTGACCTAGAAGGATCCGTTCTCTTCCCTAGATTATCCTTATGGTTAGCATATGATATATATATATATATATATATATATTTTTAATATAAAAAAGTTTTGGCTATCTAACTATTAGATATATATTCTTAATTAAATTTAGAAAATAAAATTTTGGGGTATTACATCTTGGGTCCTGCTTTCCATAATAAAGGCCATCTTCTCTTTGAGCTTGACACTCAGAAGGTATGCATTGCTAGGGATGTTGATTTCCATACTCATATTTTTCCTCTTCAATCTAATATGAAACTTGCTTCATTACCTTTCCTCATCTTTGATGATCTTCCTCTTCCTAATACCAACTCTTCCCACCATGCACCTGTTTCTCCACCTCATATAATGCCACCATCAGATTCACTCGCTCCTGTTACAGATCACCTTTTACCCCAACCTTCTGTATCTTCCATAGACTCTTCTACTGAGAATGAGACATATGATCCTCCAGATTATTCTGATATGTCTGAGGGTCCAGCTACCTCTGAAGTTCCCTCTGTTACCACACTTCCTTCCAGGAAGAGTTCTAGGCTTACTAAATCTCCTGCATATCTTAGTGATTATCTCTGCCACTTCACTAATCATTTTCCTGATTCTCCCTCTTCTATTCCTAGTTTCACACCTCCTACATTTCCATACATTATCTCTCCTACCCTTACCCCTTCCTACACATCCTTTCTTTTCAATGTTCACTCTATTCCTGAGCCCTCTTCTTACAAAGAAACTTGTCAACATTCTATTTGGGTTGAGGCTATGAACCTTGAATTGGCTGCCTTAGAAGCCAATCAGACTTAGGAAGTTGTTCCCTTACCTCCTGGAAAGAATGCTATTAGGTGTAAATGGGTTTATAAGGTTAAGCTCAGATTAGATGGAGTGTTGAAAGGTACAAAGCACGTTTGGTTGTTAAGGGGTTTAATCAAGAGTTTGGTGTTGATTATCATGAGGTGTTTTCCCCCGTTGCCAAACTTGTTTCTGTCAGACTTTTCTTAGCTCTTGCTACTCAATTTCAGTGGTTATTACACCAAGTGGACATTAATAATGCTTTCGTACATGGCTATCTCTCTGATGAAATTTACATGACTCTTCCCCAGGGTTATTCTAAGGGTAGTGTTGGGGATTGTTGCAGGCTTGTGAAGAGCTTGTATGGGTTGAAGCAAGCCGCCCGTGAATGGAATATTGAATTTTGCAGACTTTTTTTCACTTTGGGGTTTACTCAAACTGAGTCTGATCACTGCATGTTTGTCAAAGGCACGGGAGTTAACTTCATAGCTTTACTTGTCTATGTGAATGACATACTATTACTAAGTCCCTCTCTTGATGTTCTGGAGCAAGTGAAGGCTGCTCTGGACAAGGCATTTACAATCAAGGATCTAGGTAATGCTAAATATTTCCTAGGCATGGAAATTGCTCATTCTGATGCTGGCACCTTTTTGTGCCAAAGGAAGTATGTCTTGGATTTATTGAATACATTTAGTTTAACTGGATGAAAGGCTACAGCTACACCATTGCCTCCAGGCCAAACCCTTAATAAGGAAGGAGAGGGTCTCATCAATGCAGAATCCTACAGAAGGCTTGTGGGTAAGCTCTTTTATTTGAATCTGACTAGGCCAGACATATCTCATGCTGTGCAGCAACTAAGACAATTTGTGCATAAGCCTACTGTCCACCATTGGAATGCTGCATCACATGTTCTAAGGTACCTTAAGGGATGTCCTTCTCTTGGTTTATGGTATAGCATTAGTTCTACTTTCAAGATTCAGGTCTTTTGTGATGCTGACTGGGGAATTAATTTCGATTTTGATCCCATATATAGGACATCGGGTATTCCGATTTTGGTCCCGATACCATCATTTTTGTCCTTTTTCAAAAAAATTGCCCAGTTTTAGTCCCATAGGTTTAAGAATATCATTTTTGGTCCCATGATTTTAAGGCAAAAAAGGGGACCAAAATCGATTTTAACTCGGTTTGGGACCAAAAATGATAGTCTCGGGACCAAAATCGGAATGCCCGATGTCCTATGGGACCAAAATCAATATTTTCTCGCTGACTGGGCATCTTGCTTGGATACAAGATGTTCTTTAACTGGATATTGCATTTTTCTTGGCAATAACCTCATTTCTTGGATGCAAAAAGCAGGCAACAGTTTCACTTTCTTCTGCAAAGGCTGAATACCGCAGTCTCAGTTTCAAAGTCAGGAAACTTCTGTGGTTATCCTATATGTTGGATGCTTTGCATGTTAAGGTGATCAAGCCCATTCCAATCTACTGCGACAATAAGGCTGCAATTCAAATAACTCAGCATCAAGCTTTCCATGAAAGAACCAAACATTTGGATCTTGATTGCCACTTCGCTCGACTGCATTTCAAAACTGGTTTTATACTTCCTACCTTCATCTCTACCATGGATCAACCTGCAGATCTATTTACTAAATCTTTACCTGGACCGAGATTCAGAACTCTTCTGTCCAGACTGCATCTTGGTGATCTTTACCAAACTTTGTCTGCGGGGATGTTGCAGGGCTAAAGAATCAAACCATGCAGAGGTTGAGCACAAGCTACATATAGAAGCAGCAAGCCATGACAGCCTGGCATGTACACGTGTCAACCAGCTGGGAGTCTAGCTAGGACCACTTTTATTGACAGCATTGATCACGATAGTAGTTGATCCTAGCCGTAGATGAGTAACCGACTATCTTGAGCTCTAAATGGATCTTGTAGAGCATGTATATAAATAATGGATTCTCTCTTGTATCATATTAAGTTTTGAGAGAGAAAATAAAACACTTTCTATTATATCTCATTCTTCATGCACAATTGTTCCTAAATTCAACAGTTATACATTTGAATAATAGGATTATGATTAATTAGTTAAGAAGTTTATGTTGATTCAATTTATTTCAAGATCTAATTGATATATATATTAATAATTATATTGGATATATACTAGAACAAGATGTGAGACAACAAATCAATTATTAAGTTTATAATAAACTAAAATTCCTACATTTCATATAATTTCGTAAATTACAAATTGTAAACTACTAAATTAATGCAAACTTAAAGGAACTAGAATTAGATATTCAAAGTATTTAACGGTTCATTCCCCAACCTGCTAATTATAAAAAGGGAAAGCCCCCTTCGGCCTTATTCACACATTCATACACTCCATTAATATAATTAACAATATCAGCTATCAACACGAAGAGAATCCGTGTGTTGAAGAAGGCGCGATCAAGAAAATGGATAATCAACCACGAAATCCAAGAATAGTCGAAAAATTCGATTTGCCTGCAGAAGAATTGCCCCCGCGGAAGCGTCCTCTCACAAATGCGACAAGGCCGTCGAAAGAAACTAGAAAAACCACGATGGGGGCGAATGTAAGTAGGGATCAAGATTCAAAGATTGCCAAGACTGATAAGGTTAAAGATCAAAAAGGGAAAGGAAAAGTTGCAGAAGAGGCTCCTCCTGTTCAGAAAGATTCATCAAATGTTGGCGAGGGAAGAGAGAAGAGAAAGAGGGTAATTTCAAGTGAGAGAAACCCTAATTACCCAGTAGTTCCTCCACGGTTTCACAGAAAAATACGTGAAAAACTCCAACGACCGCCCTTTTTTTTGTTCAAAAAGAAGTTGGGGTTAAGAGATGTGGAATCTTCTTGCAACCGATTATACTTCTCAAGTTGCAGCGAGCAGATGTGGGCTATGACAACAGTGCCAGAAGTTGATAGTAGAGAAAACGTTAGTTCGCACATGAGAGTTGTCACCACAGATCCAAATGGTGTTGACTACGAAATGCATTTGCAGAGACTTTCTTTCATGGGCATGCATACTCTTGGTTACGAATGGAGAAACTTCGTTCGAGTGAACCGGCTGCGGCAAGGAGATAGAGTTCAAGGGTGGGGCTATCATGTTGGCCCAGAACTACGCTTGGCACTCATTATTATCAGGAAAACTAATTAGAAGAATTAAGAAATTTTGGGTGAATATTCAAGTTCTGGAAAAGTACTGTTGTCTTTTGTTGCATTTTTATATCAAGATGTATAGCTCAGTGTTTTCTTTTCCTTTTTTTGTCTAGTGCATTAATGTTTAGGTATCAGATTTACTGTTGTTTGCGTTTTGATTGTGAATTTTTTTAGGTATCAGATGTACTTTTGGCTCTTCTAGCTATTTTTATGAATAATATCAATAACTGGGTATGAGCTGATCAGATTTGCGTTTACTATAGTTAGCTGAGTTATATTTATCTGTGGAAATATTTTTACATAATTACTACATTTTTAGGTGATATATATATATATATATATAGGGGATGGATCATTTGTAAATTGATCCCCAGTGTGTAAATTAGGGATTTATCTTATCCATTAAAATTGTTAAATGGATGGTTTAGATCTATTTTCACTTGATTATTTTTTATATTTAGTTTATGTATGAAAGGTTATAATTGTCCATTACATATAAATTTAATGAGATCTTTTAATAGTTTTGAAACTTAATTGCCGTTTTTCATCATGTTTCCCATTTTAGTAAAAGTTTCAATTTTTTTATCAAATATTTGATATTTTTTGTAATCAACATATGTCAATTAACAATTTTTAACATCCATGAATTTAATATATTATGCATATCACTCTCTAAATTATTGAGAAATCAATTAAATCAATATCAATATTATTACATAGTTAGCTTTTAATTATTTTATAGTTATTTCAGAGTTAATTATTTTAATTTATTACGTAAGTTTATTTAGTAGTTATTTAATTTAATTTCTTAATTATTCTCCATTAATAAAATATTTTTAATAGTAATGAATTAATATATTTTAATTAACAATATCAAAAGAACAAATTTGCTTGTTTCATACTTTGTTAATGCAAAATATTAAACTACAATTACAAGCATCTTAGATAACAAAAGAAGCATCATTATATAACTAGCTAATCGTATGTTAAAGCAATATATAATAAGAAAAAAAGCAATGTGGAGTTTAAAAATAACTTAACAATTTATGTTGACATCAAACAACCTAAACATACACTAACTAATTAAATAAAAAGAGCATTACTGAATAGTATAAAAGCATCTAGTACATAAAAATAACAAAATAATATATTATGACACTAAATATTTCAACAAAAACAAAGCATTTCAAAATAAAATAAAAGCATTATATTCACATAAAAAAAACTGAATTATGAAAGAATACGTGGATATATTATTTTAAAATCCTACTGCTATAAATCTCAATCATATAAAAAAGTATAAAAAATCATGAAATACACCATTCTTAATTTTTAAAAGAGCAAATAGATATATAAATCTCATAAAAAAAGCATTCTTAAGTGATCACTAATAAGCATATAAAAACCATCATAAATCTAAAAAAAAAACATTCTCAAGTTTTAAAAGAGCACATTGATATATTATTCCATAATTTTTCATGTAAAAATTTATAGTAATCCTAACAATCATAAATACAGAATCATAATTCAAAAAAAAAAAAAAAAAAAAACCTATTCTAAACTTTAAAAGGAGCAAAGGGGAATCTTATTTCAAATGCTACAACTATAGATATCAACTGATCAATCTCTAATACTCTTATAAAAAGAGCATCACAAATCACAAAAACAAGCAATTTGAAGTTTTAAAAGAGCTCATTCATATATATATTATTTCATAATCTTTCAACTAAAAATTTCTAGCAATCACTAACAATTATATATATAAAAAACACACAACATAATTCACATAAAAAGCATTATGAATTCATAAAAAAGCATTTGGATATGTTATTTAAAAAATCTACAACTATAAATTTAAAAATAATTGTTAGTGATTGCTAGAAATTTTTAGTTGAAAGATTATGAAATAATATATGAATGTGCTCTTTTAAAATTTCACAATCCTTGTTTTTGTGATTTATGATGCTCTTTTTATAAGAGTATTAGAGATTGATCAGTTGATATCTATAGTTGTAGCATTTTAAAATAAGATACTCCTTTGCTCAAAAAGCATTATGAATTCATCAAAGAGCATTGGGATATGTTATTTTAAAAACCTTCAACTATAAATTTCAACTCAATCTCTACTACTCGTATAAAAAAGCATTAGAAATCGCAAAAATAGCATTCTCAATTTTTAAAAGAGCAAAGGGATAAATATTATTCCATAATCTCAACAATAACTTTCAACATACTCTTAAATTAAAGTAGAATATAGGCATGCATTTATATTAACTATGCAGAATAAAACAAAATATATATATCAATTTAGTGTTACTAATTCTTTCGTCCAAGAAAATAATAAATAATACACCAATCCAAACTTTCAATAAAACCAATTAACAAATAAAAAAAAAACGCTTACAAGGGATTTGATGCAAATAGGTGTTAATTAAGGTTTCAAACTCTATGTAAAAGACGGAAGTGAATTGCAGATCCTTTCAAATATGTTCCAAAATTGATAGTAGGCATTTACTAGTTTTAATTAGGTGAGCATTTAATTTCCCTTAAACACGTTATTACTAAAAAAAAAAATACATGGTTTACAGAAATACCATTCAGTGCATTCACATAAGAAAAAAAAGCATCATGACTACTAACTGTTAGAATTAATACAATTCGTCGATCTTATAGATTAATGGCTCGGATTAATCCATAATTTACACGCTAGACACCTATATACATGCTAACCATCCCCTATATATATATATATATATATATATATATATATATATATATATATATATCGAGGCATGCAAGCTTCCAGCTCCATTCTGATTACTTAAGTAATTGATTTTACATTTTGATACAAACACTACATATATATATTAATTTCAGAGAGAGAGAGAGAGAGAGAGCATTTCCTTGACTACTGATGTTCCTAAAAATTGTTGCCAAATGTTAGCTCCAATAACTAAAATTCTAACAGAAAAACTCACTCTTCTTTCTAATAAGAAAAAGAAAAAGAATTGATCATAAGTAAATGAATTGTGTTGGATATTGTTCTAACTCTCCTTAACTCTCATTAACATATAGGGTTATATATTTATGTGTGTGTGAGCGTGTGAGAACTGTTCAGTATTATGTTTATTTGTTATATTTTATTGCTTGTATTAGTGTATTTTAATTAATTAACACTAAATACAATTAACAATAAAACACAACAAGATAAATAATAAAAATAAAATATAAAAAATTAGCACTAAACACACTAACATATGTAATAAAACTATAGGAGCGCTCATTTGAACCAATCTTATCCGTGTGTAGCTAAACAAATATATGTACACATAACTTAAAATTAATAAACTGTTCATATTTTTTATAAATATATCAGAAAATGGATGGGCATGTTTTTACAATTCTAAAATCAAGAAAGAATAAGAAAAAGGTAAAATCAAATAAAGTCGTAAACAATTAATTAGTAAAGTTGAACACAAAATTAAATAAAATGGAATGCATTCAATGAATTAAATATAATTAAAATTAAAGGATAAAAAGACTGTGTGCCGTGTGCGGTGTTTGTAACTTTTCTATTTTCTATCTTTTCTTATGATCAATTCAATTTAGTGTCCGCTAAAATAATAACTTTTACATTTTAATATAATATAAAAGACTGATAGTATGTAGAGAGAAGGTGACTCAAGCCTTCTGTTCTATATATTAGGGTAATAAGCTACTATTTTTTTTCTTTTTTTGAGGGAAGGGTGGTAAGCATTATTTATATCCCAAACTTTTCTTAAAAGTATCTATGTCAAACTAACATTATTGTCAATAAAATACCTAAACTATTTAAAAACTAATCAAACTTAACATATATAGTATACATTTTTCGACAAAATGATGTCTGAAAAGGTTGTTAAAACATTAGAGTGAAAATGTCTATCATTTACAAATAATTTGGTTTTATATTATTGACAAAAGCATTAATTAGTTTGGAATTGAATAAATTTGAATTAAAAAAAAATTAAAATAGTTTGAAATATAACGATAGTTTGCCCGATCTATTATGTAGTCAACTTCGCGAGTGTAAAAAGGAGAGGGAAAAAAAAAGTGCCCATCAATATTACCATCTAAAATTGAAATACCTTGCGCTTGAAGCATTCCAGATATATTTCCTTTCCTAGTTTGAAAAGGAAACAGAAATCGGTCACTTCTCTCTCTCTATATATGTGCTCTTGCTATCACATTTTCGATCGCACAATACATACAAAATCTCTGATCACGTAGAAGAAGAAGAAGAAGAAGATGGATGCAGTTCGTGAAAAGTCGACTTCACTTTGTCTGAGGTTCGTTAGAGAATACGATTTCTTGGAGCAGAAGAGGACCCCCTCATGGCGCATATTTCCGTCCTCGTCTGCGTCCAAACAACTCATCGTGTTTCCTCAGATAATCCAACAAGAAGTCCCCAAGAATCCAACAACAACAACAATCGCCGTTGATGATCATCGCCACAATGATGATACTTCACATGCAGTTCAAGATATGAAAGCAATTGAGGAGAAGACTATTAAGGAGCTCCCGCTCCGTTACCGAGTATGTTAACTACATCAAGGCGATCACCGACGAATTGAGCCTCATTGATTCACCAGTGAAAGACGATGATCTTACCCTCTACGTCATCAATGGTCTAGGTCCCGCCTACCGTGATCTCATCAGCGCCGTTCGCACACGCGAAACTCCATTTCGCTTTGAGGAATTGCGTGATCGTCTGATCGAGCACGAGCTCTATCTCAAACAGGTTGAATCTGATTCATCTCAGCTCGTTGCCACGGCTAACTTTGCCCAGAATACTTCTTCTTTCTCTCAGCAGCGGCAACCCAATAACCGCCCGAGTCAAGGCCGTGGTCAGCCCCAGCAGCCTGGTCGCGGTGGAGGTCGACATCGAGGGCGCAATTATGGCCGTGGCGGTGGATACAACAATCAGCACTCTCACCGTCAACAGCCGGTAATATGTCAACTTTGTGGTTATGCTGGCCACACGGCTCCGACCTGCCGCCGCCCTCCTCCACCTTCCGCTCATCTAGCTCAGTCTCCGGGCCACCCACACTCTGGATTTCAATATTCTTCCCATCCTCAAAGTTGGCTCGTGGACACAGGGGCTTCTCACAGTGTCACAAATGATTTGAGTAACCTATCCATTCACTCTGAATATGGCGGCACCGATGAAATCCAGACAGCAAATGGCACCGGTATGCCAATCACACACACCGGTACTTCTATTTTACGTACTCCTGGTCGTTCTTATTTATTATCTGACATTTTACGCGTCCCTGATGCCTCTCGGAATCTATTATCTGTTCATCAATTCACTAAGGCTAACCGAGTATCTATGGAATTTTTTCCATATTATTTTCTCATTAAGGATCGCAACACGGGGGCGCTTTTGACCAGAGGGTCGTTCCTTGATGGCACGTATTCATTGTCTGCACCGGTTACAAATTCTCAACCTAAACTTGCTGCTCTTGGTGTCCGTACAACTCCTCATCATTGGCATGCTCGTCTGGGTCATCCTTCAAGTCGGACCAGCTCTAGCATTTTATCTAACTTTGGTTTACCGCTTTCTAATGTTAAACACTTTGTGGATTCTGACTGTGTTTCTTGCAATGTGAGCAAGTCTCACCGGCTCCCTTTTGGAGAAACTTCTTTTATAGCTACTTGTCCGCTGGATTTTTTATATGCTGATATTTGGGGCCCTTCTCCCACTACTGCTGTTGATGGCTGTCGATTTTTTTTATTATTTGTTGACCTTTATAGTCGTTATTGTTGGGTGTATACATTGCATGCTAAATCACAAGTCACCGATATTTTTCCACAATTTAAATCATTGGTGGAAAAACAATTTCGTGTCCCGATTCGTAATTTTTACAGTGATAATGGCGGCGAATTCTTAGCTTTAAAATCATATTTTGCTGCAAATGGCATCAATTGGTTAACAACGGCTCCCCACACACCACAACAAAATGGGATTTCTGAGCGCCGTAACCGTCACTTATTGGACATCTCTCGAGCCTTATTGCATCATGCTTGTTTGCCTCCGCAATTTTGGGCTTTTGCTGTTCAAACCGCGGCCTACCTCATTAATCGGACCCCTTCACCGAACACTTCTTCTATTAGTCCCTTTGAGATCTTGTTTCAGCGCGCTCCCAACTATCTCAAACTACGGACTTTTGGCTGTATTTGTTTCCCGTGGCTCAAACCATACAACATCGGCAAATTGGATTTTCCCTCTAGGCCTTGCATCTTTATTGGCTACTCCACCAGTCAGAGCGCTTATAGATGCTATGATCCGAATTCTGGTCGCATATTTGTCTCTCGACATGTCAAGTTTTCGGAATTTACATTTTGGAACTTTGCTACGACATCTCTACCAGACTCTGACAGACATAAATTTGTGCACCGCCTAGAGCCTCGCGCTATTCAGCCGAATCCGGCTCCTGCAGCTTCGCCCGCTCCTTTTTTGTCGGCGTTAGACACGCCTGCCTCTTCTCTCCCTCACTCAACTAATTCCAGCATCGAGCCATCATCCTTTAAGCACTCGACCACCGATTCGTCATCTTCATTGGCCACTCCCTCGCCGTCACCTCCTTCGGCCGCCGCTCCACCGCCAGTACCACCTGGTCGGACACATGGCATGCGCACTCGTGCTCTAAACAATATTTTCCGGCCCAAACGGCTATTTACGACCACTAAACACCCACTGCCAGATCACACTGAGCCTTCTACTGTCTCACAGGCCTTGTCCTCTGCTCCATGGAGAGCCGCCATGGCTGAGGAATTTACTGCTTTACAAAAGCATGGTACTTGGGATCTTGTACTACCACCTCCGAATGCCAACATTGTCGGATGTAAATGGGTGTTTCGAATCAAACGTAATCCTGATAGCTCCATTGAACGCTACAAAGCCCGTTTGGTTGCGAAAGGTTTTCATCAACGACACGGTATTGACTTTCAAGAGACTTTCAGCCCTGTTGTAAAACCCGCTACCATCCGGACTGTGTTGTCCTTGGCACTCTCCTTCAACTGGCCGCTCCGACAACTCGACGTTAGTAATGCGTTCCTTCATGGAACTCTTTCCACGCCTGTTTACATGACCCAGCCGCAAGGTTTCATCAACCCTTCTCATCCTTCCCATGTCTGCTTGCTCCGCAAATCTCTTTATGGTCTTCGCCAGGCCTCTCGAGAGTGGTATCTTGCACTTGGGTCTTGTCTTAAGGCATTTGGTTTTCTCCAGTCTCGGGCCGACACCTCTCTCTTTATCTTTGATCGGGATGGTGTCCGTCTCTTAGTTCTCGTTTACGTCGATGACTTACTCGTCACTGGTTCAAACCAAACTGTTGTGCAGCGTCTTCTCACCCATTTACAGTCGAAATTCAGTGTTAAAGATCTCGGGCCTCTATCGTTTTTTCTTGGTATTGAAGTTGCTCGCTGCAAAGAGGGTCTCTTTCTCTCTCAACACAAGTATCTGGTCGATCTTCTTCGCCGTCACAAGATGGATGGTGCGAAGCCCCTTCGCACTCCGAGCAATCCTTCCACTGCGCCTCCCTTGACTCATGTCGATCCCACTGAGTATAGAAGCGCTATTGGTGGTCTTCAGTATCTAGCATTTACTCGCCCAGATATCTCATTTACTGTGAATCGGCTCGCTCAACGGATGTCGGCACCCACCGGCGCCGATTGGTGTGAGGTTAAACGATTGTTTCGTTATCTAAAAGGCACACTCCACCATGGCCTACTTCTTCGTCGCTCTACCTCTTTGCATCTTCTGGCTTATTCAGACTCGGATTTTGCAGGTGATTCTCGGGATTGCAAATCCACGTCTGCCTATATTGTCTTCCTCGGTCCAAATCCTATTTCTTGGCGTTCCAGAAAACAAACGGGTGTGGCTCGTTCTTCGACAGAAGCTGAATACCGCTCTCTTGCCTCAGCTGCCTCAGAACTCGGATGGCTAACACACCTTTTTTCAGAACTTCGCATACCTCTCAGTGTTACTCCTCGCCTCCTCTGCGACAATATGAGTGCTACTCGTCTTGCTTTGCATCCGATTCAGCACTCCCGTATGAAGCACATTGCTATTGATGTCCACTTTGTGCGTGATCTAGCCTCCAAAGGCCTTCTTTCAGTCTCCTACGTCAGCACTCTTGACCAGCTTGCAGATGTGCTGACCAAGCCTCTACCGAAGTCGAGGTTTGAGTCCCTTCGCTCCAAAATCTCCGTGGCTGACGGCACCTCGATTTTGCGGGGGCGTATTAAGGAATTATGTTCACAAAAGATTCTAGATCACGCCAAATCCGAAAATAGAGTCAATTAGTCCATATTATTATTGTTGCAATATTCTGTAAATATTACAGATTATTTTTCTAGATTATTCCTTTTCTTTGTATATATATTCTTGTACAAAGATTAATGAAAACCATCTTTCCCCTCATAGCATTGAGTAATTACAAACTCTTATAAAGACGACGCCAAGAAAAAGAAAGCACTCAAGAAGCCCTAATTCTATTGCTGAAGAACTAATTCCCATCAAGAGAAATAAAGTCAATTAAGATGATTCTCACACAAGAAGAGAGATCAAGCAAGTTTGAAATCAAGAAAGAAGATTTTCTGAGGGTTGGATTGATTATGTGAGGGTTGAAATTAAGATAACCGATTTTTGAATATCCCGCTCTCTTGTAATTAATAAGTAATTAATCATCATATTATTATATTTTATTTTATCTTGTCTTGATCCAATCTTCTCTATTCCTTGAGCTAGGGCTTTATTCATATTTTGTCTGTTATTTCGGTTTATTTGTAGCCAATCTTTTACTCAATTCATTCAGTTTCTAGATTTTGTCAATGATATCTGTGTAGATCAATTCGCATTGCCAATTCTGAGGCTAATTGTTTTAATAATGTCTCTTGTGTTTTTTTTTTCCCCGAAATGAAACTATGTTCTGCTAAGCACAAACATTAATTCTGTTGATAAGAATGAGCAAGATTTGATAATGGATTTTAGTCGCTAATTGATTTTTTTTATTCAATTCGCAGTCTGTCTTGATTGTGTAGAAATTTTCACATACAAAAATAATTAATTCGATCAAGAATAGGACATATAATAAAGTTGTTAAAAGACAACATCTCAATTACCTCAAAAAAAAAAAAAAAAAAAAAATTATACATACATTGCAGCATATTTTTATTCCCTGAATTTATTATATTAATTACATATTGTATTTCTAATGAAAAGGGATTCTTGGGTTCCCCTTCGCTGCAACTTAATAACTTGTGACAGCAGATTAATTGATGTGGAATTAATTAATAGTGCTCCGTTACTTCGAAATTATTTAATGTGGAACGCTAGAGTGAAGTAGAAGAGGTGCAATTTGATCATATTCAATATGCAAGCATACTCATGAATAAATGGATGAAATTATTTTAACTGTTGATTTCTAAATTCAATGTTTTTTATTTTTACTCCTATTGGATATTTTTAGCTGAAATTGAATAGAAAAATGGATCATTGGTTATTGCCTAGATTTTTCAAGTTTCTATGGATGTTCTGCTATTTTTTTTTTTTTCATTTTGCAGCCAAGTATTCCTCATGTTATAGACATATTCGAGCTGCAGAAAGAATACTTGAGTAGATGTAAATTCCCAAGATAAAATTATGCATATTCAATTCCGAAAGTCCTGCTGATGTCAATGGGAATTTTTCCTTTAAAAAGATATGAAATCTCCCTTCAAAACAATAGCATAATCGTTAAATTATCCCAACACAAACTGTTGTGGATATTCTGAAAATTGTGTGGAAAAAATGTCAGACTCGGTTAACATCATACTAATTACCATGCCAAATCACCTATTACATTTCACATTCCAAGCCTTCACTTTAAAATATATATATATATATATAGGGGTGGATCTCATGAGAATACTTTTTTGGGAACTAAAACTCATCCAAACCACACAAATTTTAATCTCAATGGTCCATATTTAATACAAAAGAACGGTTATAAACTAAGATTTTATACCATCTTTCATACATTTTTCGTTATGTTTTGCCTGGTTTTGGTGTGTTTTATTTCAGTTTATTCGGCTTTTCACTTGATTTTAGAGTTTGGTCTAGTTTGACAAATTGTACAAGTTTTTCCTTTGTTTCTGATGCTGTGAAGAAAGGAAATGGTGATGAAGCCCTGAGAGAGTGACACAAAGAAATTAGATTCAAAAAATGGGACGAAACGAGCCAGAAGAACAACCGTGACCGCGAGTCGCGAGTGTGCCCGCGGGTGTGTACGGACCCGAGCATTGTCCACTCGCGACAGAGAGGGATTCGAGAGAAAAAAACCCACGACCTTGGTTGCGGTTATTGAAAAGGTCCATGGATATGTTGCCACCTAGCGCCATGTGGAGCTGCGACCCGAGCCGCAGGCAAGGTCGCGGCTCGGTGGGGCCTGTTCGGTTTTTTATTTATTTTTGAGCTTTTTCCACTTGGTATTTATGGGTTTTAGTGCACGGAAATTCCATACTTTGTACCCTACCCTTAGAATGAGAGTAGAGACAAAACATCGCGAAGAACAAGACCAAGAGATTCAAGACTTTCAAGATTAGAGGCAAATATTATCTTTTGAATTTTATTTTTCTTTAATTCTTATTTAGCCATGAACATCTTGTAGATGACTTTATTCGTTAATTTTATTATGAACAACAAAACCCTAGTATTCTAGGGTTTGAATTATGATTCATTTATGAAATTCTTTTAATTAATTTCAATTTTTGTGTCTATGATTTTATTTCACTTTAATTATTCTTGTGCTTAATTTTGCATTATTTGATTGGCCCTTAAGTGATGTGTTCTAATGTGTTGATTCATAAATCGAGAGAGGAGTTTCGACACTAGATTAAGAATAATTAACTTGATAATCATCAACACTTGAGAGAGTTGAGATTATTTGAGAGAGCAATAAACCCTTGGATCTCTTTGAGAAGTTGTATGTTAGATAATTAATGGAAACATTGTTATTTATTGTGTAATCCACAATTTAGATACTTCGAGAGGAGGTTTGGAATGCATAAGCGGGTGCTCTAGTGTAATCAAAATCTTAACATACGCATGAAACTAGAATTAGTTAGATGGATAGATTAAATGATGATCGTTCAATCCTAGAATGCGCCTGTTCTTATTGATATTTACTCTGTGCAATTAATCTGCGATTGATTTTAGTAAATTTATTTTATTATTTTGATTTTTATCTTTAGTTTTAATTAATTAATTAAGATATTTCTTCATTTTGTGTGATTTAGATAACATAGGTATAGGATAAATTGAATAATTAGTGCTTCAAAATCAAGTCTCTGTGGGTTCGACCTTGTTCATCTCTATATTAGAAATCTCACTGTACACTTGAAGTTTAGGTGGATAAAATAACCGAACAGACGGTGGCAAACTTGTAAATATGTTGAGCTTTTTAAAAATAATGGTGGCATATTGGTAAATACATTGAAGTTTAAAAGTGAATGGTTATTTTCTTTCCATCAAAATATAGATGGTAATGTCAGCATATTTATACAAATATTGTAGAAACTTTAATCAATCATAACTTGCTCGTTTTTAATCGGATTTACGCAAATCATATATCAAATGAAAGCTTTTTTCACTCTTTCATTTAAGATCCAAATTGCATATGATTATTAGAAAAAAATAGATGAAAAATACAAAAATCAATCTTTCAGGCATATTTTTATACAAAGCAGCCCCAGATTTATAGTAGTATCGTGTAGATAATATTTTAGCACGACCTATATAGCATTTTAGCATGACCAACTATAACTCACATAATTGCGTTTATGATATTTTAGCATGAAACTACTAGCATATTAGCATGATATATATGACATTTGAGCATACTGCATAACTCATATCAGCATTGTGTTCATGGCGTTCTAGCATGATGCTCATAAATTAACATGATGATATCAACATATTTACACAAATATTGTAGAAACTTTAAACAATCGTAACTTGCTCATTTTAATCAAATTTACGCAAATTATATATCAAATTAAAGATATTCTCATATTCTTTCCTCTAAGATCTATATTTCATATTTTTATCTAACAAAAAATATTTTACGCAATAAAACAATATTCATAATAGAATGACAAAGTACTCATTATAACATGAAAATATAATCACAATAGCAAAGAAAAATATTCATAACAATATGAAAAAATATTTGTAAAAAAAGTAAATTTACTCCTAATACCATCTGTGGTGTTCGTTCATTTCAGCATATCTATATGTTTATAATATGATACGGTTGAAAATTGTATTAATTGAAATATTAATTGGCACAATTTTAGCATGATAATTCCTTGATTTTTAGCACAATATTTATATTGATTTTAACATGATATTTCATTTGATTTTAACATGATGTAATAAAACATAATTGAGAAAAAATAAATCCTAAGTGAAATGTAATAAACTTTAGCTAATTTGCATGGAGAAAACCTTAATTGATCTGTTAGCATGATTTAGCATATTATTATCCTTGATTTTAGCATGATCTACTAAACTCTAATTTGGACATATAAACCCTAATTGGGATGTTAGCACGACTTTAGCATAATATTTTCTAGATTTTAACATAATATTTCTACTGATTTTAGCATGCATGATATTTCATTAGACTTTAACATGATACAATAAAAACTAATTGAATTATAATAAACCTTAATTCGAATGTACGTAATCATCCCTAATTCGGATTAATAAAACCCTAGTTAAGTTGTTGTAATACCCCAAAAGTTTATTATCGAAATTTAATCAGAAATATACATCTAATAGTTAGAATAAGTGAAATATCCAAAACTTTTATGTATTAAAGGAATAGTCTATGTTACCCTTGAAAGTAATCTAGGAAAGAAAATAGACCGCTGTAGATCTCATTTTTTCAGGTGAAGTGTGCCGTTAAGCAAGTTAGAGAGGCCCGAGATATTATTCTATTTTTTTACGAACCCCGAATGTTATTTTAAACTTAAAAGGTGCTTGTTATTATCACCCCGGGTATAAAAGGATGATTTCATATCCGATCCTAATAATTAATTATCTAGATAAATATAATTCTATTTAATCATTATCTTATTATATATTTTTGGTATATATGAAATCTTTTAGATTTATAATATATTTAGTTGAATGTTTATCGAATGAAATGTTATCCTATAATTTATCCTATTCTTTCTAGCTTAAGGTAGTCACTAAGTGTAATCCCATATAGAGGACACGTGGCTCTTAGTAGCAGCTGTAGGAATTAGGTGATGAAAAAGTGTATAACAATTTAACAAATGATATTAATGAATTAATACTAGAACTACACATAATCTACATGCCTTGGGAATGATGAGGCCTACTAAAGTTACGGCAAAAAGAATAATATAGCTACACACATATATATACAAGTTGGTAGGGTATAAAATAAAAGAAAAATCAAAGAGAATTAGAAAGGAGACCAAGATAACAGTATTTTTCATTTACAATATTAAGGGAAAGGTAAATCTTATGCTTTGAAAATTATAATTGAAAATCTAGGAAAATTATAATTAGATCAGAATAATATGTTTTATTTTAGGATCTTGACTAAAATTATTTTATTCATCTTACTATATTAATCTTCGTCTTCTTTAATTAATGATTGTTTAAACTAGATTTTTAGTGATTTAGGTGAAATTTGTTGAATTTATATATATACGGGTGTATACATAATTAGTTTACAATTTATAAGACACGGTTCATTTGATTTAATTTATAAATTATAAGATTAAATACTTTTATCTTTGCGTGTGTTTTGGCTAAAATAACAGGCTTAGTTACATAATAATAATAATAGTCAATGGATTTTATTTTATGTTAATCGATTAATTATTTAAAAATTGATGGCTTGCTTTTGTAACAATATATAATTGCAAGTAAGGAAATATGTTTAAAATATAAAAAGAGAATAATAGACTTAATTATTATTGTCTTTTGGAAATGTATTATAACCCCTTTGTTTAATAGGTGATCAAAATCTATAACTAGAATTTATATGGTAAAACTCGACTAATTAGCAATATTGGTATTCTTGAAATATTTTATAATTTATGGTTAGTTAAGTAATTTTTTTACTTAGGAGCTTAGGAATTTAAACTTTGATAGGCCTTTTAGTTAAACTAAGCAAAGACTGATATATTGTTGTAGGGCTAGAAGAAGTAGCAGAATTTGAGCAGAACCAACCCAGAATTTGAGAGATTATCTCTTATCTAGGTACGCTACTATATCCTTGCAAATTGTATCTTTCGAGATATTAAGCTCTGCTTTGTTAAAATTGCATATGTGATTATTTGTGTTAAATATTTACATGCTACTGTATGTTGTCGGAGTCTTATAAACCAGCGTTGTGTCAATGTGAGTAGCTACAGTATGTATGCATTATTCATCATGTCCTATTTCTTGTTGAAAGACTAAAATGATGAACGGTTATACTCATAAACTTTACGCGTTGGTGATGTAGTAGGGGTTGCGGGTAGTGGCTGATTATACTCTTAAGCGCTTCACTATAAAATATTTTGGTGAACTTAGGTTGCTTTAAACTTTAAAACCTCCTAAGCTTCACTACATGCATGGACACAGATAGGTTACTTTTAGAAAATGATTTACACAACTTAAATTGTGAATTTGTCCACTGAGTGCATTAGTACTCAGCCCAAATATTTTCTAAACATTTTTCAGGCTAGTAGGCTGGTGCATGGACGTGACAATGCTAAGAAATGGACTTTGTTATTTACGTGTTTTTCGTTGTCTCTTTTGTTAGTATTCTGTTGAGAATTGAGCTTCCGCATTTATGATAATCTTTTGTTAAACACTAAGAACTCTGGTCTTGGTGTTATGGATATGTATATATTATTGTAGAGTATGTGTAACAACCCGGATTTTCAGAGTTCATTTAGAAAATTAAAGAAATTAATTAGAGCCTAGTTAAAGATGTTTTGGCCCTAAATTTGTGATTTTAGGAGTTATTTTTCGTAAAATCGTCTTTTTGAGAATTTTGATCCGAGATCAGTTATGACCGATTTTGGTCACGTTTGGAAGGTGTTGACCCAAGAAGCATGCCGGTGCTTTCAGATTTTAAATCTGAAGTCGTTTGAGTTCCCGGTGATTTAAAACGCGTTTAAAGAAGTTGTGAATAGTGTTTTTTCGTAGGAGCGTGATCGTTAGAAATTTGCGAAATCTCGTGTATTGGCCCGAGCCTTTTTTTTCAAGCCTATCCTATAGGAAATTTCTCAAGAAATCCGTTAGCGTTCCCGGATTTTCATTCTGAGGTCAATTGAACGCTCGGAAATTTTGTTTCTCCCTTGTGTGGAATAGTAACTTTATTTTTGAAAAGAGAATTTTTTCTCGTTTTCCTTCAAGATGACTCGTTCTTTATCCCGAGTCAAGTTGGCTTAATAGTACTCGAGCCAAGAAACCTCCAGGTATTTTCGGATTTCATGAACGAGGTCATTTGGACCTCGCCATTGAATAAAGCGCCTTTTAACCGAACCCGATATTTTTAAAGTAGTGTTGTTGCACTGTGGAAGCTTCTCGAGGAAGCTAAATATTTCCCTATATATAGAGCTCCTCCCCCTCCCTTATTTCTCGCTCATTTTCATTTCTTCACCCCAGTTCTTGAGAGAGAGAGAGAAGAGAGGGAGCGATCTTCGTGAGCGCACCCCCCCCCAGTTGAGAGAGAGGAGCGGAGTAGGGAGCATGGCGGCGCAGGTCCCCGCGGCGGCGCAGGAGCCCCCTCGGCCATGAGGGGCGCGGGCGCGCAAGGGGGGCCGCCCCGGCGCAAGGGGACGCATGGAGGCCGCCCCGGCGCAGGGGGCCGCCGCGGCGCAGGGAGGCCGCTGGCGCGCACCCCCGCCGCCGCGGCGCTGGGGCCGCCGGCGCGCACACCCCCGCCGCGGCGCATGTGCAAGTGCGGCAGCTTCGGCACATTTTCGTGCGGAGGCCATAACTTTCGAATCGGTTGGAACCACGAGGCCCATTAGTACTCAAATCGAAGCTCTTTCATAGATCTACGAGATAGAAGTGTCCGATCGTCCGGAATCTTGATCATTCAGGTCGGAGTTTCCGTCCCCTTTTTGCGGTAATTTCGGATGTCTTAATCGTTTAAATTTTCATGTTTTAAGTTATAGTTAAGGGTTAAGGGTTTAGATATCGTTTCGATGTCTTATTAGGATCTCGAATAAGGTTTCAAGTCATTGATTGACTTTCCTAAGAGGAGATGAACCCCAAGGAGGTCCGAGGAAGGATTTTCGGCTCGTTGCTTCATCCACGTGCTCGTTATCAAGGTGCTTGTCATAGAGGTGGGTGATTCTAAACCAAATATATGCTTTGAGCTAGTAAGCTCTAGAAGCATGTTAAGGCAAGGGAAATATCCAATAAAAATATTTTATGCTCTGCCTGTTTAGTCTATGTACAAGGAAAGGGAGGAAGGAAGTCATATGCATGATATTGTTGAATTGTTATTTGAGTTTGATAAAGTAAATAAAGTTATTATAAGTTAAGTCAGCTCTCAAGCATGTTTTAATATGCTAGAATTGTTTAACTACAATTTATGCTAGCATGAGATCTAGAATTGCTTTTAGTTGCAATCTATATTTATTCCCATTCATTTCCTAGTACTTGGTTATTAGGTTTTGCTAAGCTTAATTAGCTAAGGATATGCTAGAATTGTTTATATACAATTTATGCTAGCATGAGATGTTTAGAATTGCTTTAATTGCAATCTATGTTTATCCGCGTTCATTTTCTCATTTTGGAATGTTGGATTTTGCTAAAGCTTATTTAGCTAAATATTGCCTTCTAGGGTAGTGATAAATCACTTATAGGCCGAGATCATGCTCAATTAAAGGATTAGCATTAGACGATTGCTCTAGGCTTGGTATTGCGAGCTAAGTCAAGTAAGTAAGGAAGGTTAAGGTTAAGGTTAAGTAAGGAGGAAATTAAGGAAGGATATAGTTTCTATTGTAAGCAGGTTATCGAGCTCAAAGAATAGTTTATTTGCATTATCATGCCGTGACCTTCGAGTCACCGAGTTGAACATTTGATGTAAAGGGAGTCACTGCTGGGTAATCCCCTCGCATACTCAAAGGATACTTGAGGTAACCCCTCTCTTATCCTAAGGCATATCTAAAGGTGCAGTAGACAACAGGTTTGAGCCAGGAAAGGCGCCAAGAAAGGAAGTAAAAAGGTTTTACGAATATGGAGAGGGCTTTTACGTTTTGCTCTCCATATACCGCCAGTTATTAATTGGATATTTCTAAAGTTTATCAAGAGTTTTCTCATAAAACCCCACCGAGTACATTAGTGCTCACACCCTCTTTTTCAAATATTTTCAGGTTGAGATGCTGAGGCCGGTGATGTGCTGCTGGTGGGGTTGTCTGAGTTGTCTGAGGTTTCAAGTTGTTGCTATATATGGTTACATGATTTTCTTCCGCTAAGTTTTTGCTAAGTACTCTGATGTTAGTATTTAGTCTTGATATGTGTAACTTGTTTCTTGATAATAGCATGTGTTAAATGCTATGAATCCTAGTTATCAATAAAGTATTTGAAGCATGTTCTTTTGACATACCAGTTGTTCTTTTATTGATTCCGAGTTATTTGAGAAGTCCTATTGTTGAACATATTGGTATCTGTTCATTTTAAGTTGACTTGTGAATAAGCTTTGCATGCTTGTTGTTGTTGTTCGCCTATGAAGAGACTTTTCTTTCCAAGCATGATTCTGCTTGTTTTCAATTATTCTTAAGTTGTTTTCTTGATCCGTCCTATGAATAGGACATTAAGACTTATTTGATTCCGACCTATTGATGAGTCTTAGTTGATGTGACCTATGATGAGGTCTTGTTTATTTAAAGAGTCAAATTCCTATCTGTTTGTCTTTGGATTCTGTTTAAATTTCGGTTGGCCTATGATATGGCGTTCTTTTGACTCGATTGAATCCTTTGACCCCTTCGACTTGTTTGAACCCTTTGACCCCGTTGATTCATTGAAAACGATAGTTCTTCCAAGTCATAAAGTTAAGTTGCCTAAGTTCTTGAGGCGTTAACTTAGTTTAAATCTAAAAACACCCCCCTGGATTTCCAATTTTTCGTGCTATTTTACGCACAACAACCCCGTCCCCATCCTCAGGACCGGGCTGTTACAGATGGTATCAGAGCAGGTTTGCAACTCTGCAGATCTGTCTCTTCTTAAAGTTTGATTGAGTTTTATGTGAATATTGAATTGTTCAAAGGTATTAATCAGCAACCCCCAGCTCATCATCACCCTCGCATCTTCAACAAAGTTAAGGTATGATTGAATTAAAGTATTTTGATTATATTTGGTATAACTCACTACCAAAAAAACGCTAATAGATAACGGATTTTATCCGTTATCTATGTGAAAAAAGCTCTGTTACATATACTGGTGTTATCTATGCTGCGCTCATACATAACGGAATAATATCCATTATCTATGTTATTAAACATAACGGTTGTAGCAACAAACATGACATCGGATATTACGTTATCTATAACTCTCATACATAACGGTTTCTTCCGTTATGAAAGTTTAGCTATCTCCATTATCTATGAACGTTTACATAACGGTTTTTTTTTCATACATAACACTCTTCATTACGTGATCTATTACTGTTATATATAACGGTTTTTACCGTTATGAAAATTCATTTTTCTCCGTTATGAAATATACCACATGGATTAATACATAACGTTGTTTGTAGTTTAGATAACGCTTTTTTACATTATGTATGTTTTGATACATAACAGATTTTTACCGTTAATATTTTTAGTTTTCGATATCTTTAGATCTTATACATAACGGTCTTATAGATTTTCAGCAATTAAAATAATTCCAAAATAATAAAAATAACTGAAATTCCCATAAATCATCGTATATCTAATTCAAAAAATATTCATACATTCATTCGAATATAATCAACATTCTACACATGTTTATATCGTACTAATGTCAAAACAAAAATAACATGTATACTGCAACTAGCTAGATAGCCATTTTGATCGAAACAACTTTTTCAGTGATTGAGAGGCGCCCATTCAACTCAACTGCTCAACTATAAACCTGCCACGGTTAGAGAAATAAGTGATAACAATTAATCAACACAATAATCAACAACAACCCAATCTCAACTAAAATGACATAAAATATATTCCTCAAGAAATAAGTCCCCAATCTAGTAGAGAACATAATGAGCATAGGTTGGCACACTTATAAAATTAAACCAGAGTAAAGTAAAGAAAGAAGTTTAAGTTATATTTAATTCCCCGGCAAAAGTCACAAAATTAAGAAAATATACCTTTCTTCTTGAAATTGTTCTAGTCAATTGAGTAGAAACACCAAAATCTGCTACCTGTATCAGAACCAAAATAAATTAAGCAGTATGAAGACAATTTCCATCCAAAGATCACCAATGAGTTCTAATGGAAAAATTCAGTATCACGATTTCATGTTAATTTTTTACACTAACCAGGAAGAGACTAGGGACGTCTCGCAAAACGTAATGCTCCAGCATCATTAGCCTCCTGTATAAGAAAGAAAACAATGCATTAGTCAGAAAGTATAGATATTTTGAACAAAATATGTGCAGATTGTGGCTAAAATTGCTTTCTAAGACAGAATAACAAAAGGGAGATATTTCACTCATGAATACACCACCTTATGTACCTTCATTCATCAGCCTACTAATCAAAACTGTAAAAGAATTATAAACAGAAACACCTAGCAATAAATTGTAAGATCTGGTGAGACCACCATACAAAGAACTACATAGGCTTTTTCCTCAATTGTTTAACATCAAAGCAGATAAAGCACTACATGTTGACTTGGGGCAGACAATTGCTGCCATATACAGGAGAACAAAAATAAAATGCAGTACTTATCCTGCTGTATCACTTCCAAATCAGTGCCAGATTACGCTACTCCAACTCATCAGCCTCCTTCATCAGCGAAAAATAAAACTAGCACAATAAGTGTGTGAACAAACATAGTTAAAATAAAAGCAAGTACAAATTCTGGGGCATTTGTGTGGACAGCAGCAGAGAAAGAGACAGTCTTACCTTTGGCGATAGCGCTTATCTATATCTATCAGTCCATGATACTCATTAGGCAAACGAAGTAAAGATTTTGTAAGGATTGAGAGATATGTCACACAAACAGACAATTCTCCTGCCAAAAGCGAGCATGAAATTTTCTGTCATGGACAGACAAATAACGAGTAATCAATTATTTCCGTTAACATGATCGTCTAACTTGCCTAGAAAACAGAATCTCTCCACCTTTCAGCAAGATAACTGCAGACTATCTAAATGATATGAGCAACAAAATATCAATACAAACTAGATAGCTGCTGCAATGTTTGAATAGTTGGATGAACAGTAAATGATACTTTTAGAAGTAGCATACTAAAAGAATCATTCACCATTTCCCATCTAGATAGTTATGCATCCATACAGGCTGACCAGCGTATCAAGAAAAAATAGAAAACTATAAGCTTTCAACTAATCATTTTTACATAGTTGTTCCAAAATAAAACCCGACTACTCTAAATTCAGCTATATATCATTTACTATAACAACTCATACCAATCACAAACACATGAATACAGGAAATATAACTGTTCAAAAAGCTAACAGTAAAGCAAAAATATGAGAAAGAGTAATAGTATCAGAGGACAAAATGAGTAAAAAAAATACTTGTTAATTAAAAGGCATAAACGTAGTTATTTAGTTATGCCAAGGAAAAATCATAGTGAAAACTCAACA
Organism: Perilla frutescens; assembly: GCA_026008535.1. NCBI lineage: Eukaryota > Viridiplantae > Streptophyta > Magnoliopsida > Lamiales > Lamiaceae > Perilla > Perilla frutescens. The sequence continues at coordinate 43,140,198 of BRKX01000012.1, forward strand.
CTAAAGTTTCAGGCTTTTCATCTTACAAACAAAAAGCACAAACAAAAAAGAAAAAAAAATGTACGATATCTTATAAACATGAAACTTCCCTTTTCAGTTCAAAACTAATCTTTACTACAACAAACAATACACACCCTTCTATGTCAAAAATTTAAAAAACACAAAGACAGATTTTGATCCATAATAGTTTCTATTACAGAATTCACATAATGAAGACTATCATATACCAATCATGCATCTCTATGAATTGTAAGGTACTAATAAGTACACGTATACATTATTTATAGTGATAGAAGGAAATGCCTTGCTCTAACCTCTGCGGCTCTGTGCAATTACCAATGATAGACTAATATTAAAGTTCAAGCAAACATTTCCCTCTAATGATAGCAATAAACATGGATATTGTAATTAGTTTTTCTAACTGCTAATAAACTATATATAAGCTAACAATTTGAAATTCCTAAAACTGGAGAAATCAACATTGCCTATTTTAATAGGAAGAAGAATTGAACTTGACAGTAAGCACTTGCCATGGTGGGTACATGTTTCACAGCTCAAGAGATCTTCTTTTCCATCTGATATAAACCAAACATTAATATATAGTTATTTCACAAAAGAATTTGTAAACTCATTAACTAATCCAGACATTGCTAAAAGAGAATAGATTCATTGCAAAGATCACCTCCAGAGTAAACAGAGCAGCAGACTGGGGGAAAACAATGAACACATCCTATCGATAGCCAAAATTTCTGTTGATAATGCAGCAAAATACAAGCCATTTAAAAGAGAAATATTGCCAAAAATGGGGTCTCTATCATTTAAGTTAACTTGAATAATTATATTACTGGTAATAATCCCATCACCGCCGTCACATGCTACTTGTTAAAGTAGATTTTTTAGATTCTCAAAATCTTAGAAAAATTAAATGTCATTGATTTAAATTGGCAACTGAGTATCCTTGGTAAGGGCACAGTTGTAGCTCTCAACCTTACCTCAATTATGTAATCCGATGGATCTTCAGAAAAGCACCGAGGAGGAAGACCTAGGCCGCCGCAAATAATCTGCCCTCTAGATCTGTGGGTTTCAGGGAAGGTCGATGAGTCACCAGATGGGATAAACCTCAGACCTCGATCGTCGCCGCCAGTTCGTCGCCAACCCTAGTTGTCGCCTTGAGAGAATCGCGCGTCCACATTCTAGTTTGTTGTTTTTCTGCGGTAAATGGAGCCGGGCAATCCTCCGATATTGTCGCCATTTGCCGGCAAGGTGGTAGGACGCCGGAACTTATGCCACCACCTTGATGAGGCCGAGAAACCTTAGTTAGATTATATGAGAATTTTGGTGATTTTTGGTAATGGACGGAGGATTATGATATTAATCCTACATGTGTGAGAAGAGAGCTTGTGTTGGTGGTGGCGGCGAGGTGTGCGGCAGCGAAGGTGAAGGAGAGGGGAGAAATTCATAAATTTGGGGAAACAATTGGGGAAATAGCTTTTGAATTTTTTCAAAATTAAGTGTAGATCTCTAATATTTTCGATGTATATAATTTAATTTTGACTAAAAAAATAATAATTAACACATATACATAACGGTAAATGTTACCATTATATAATGTGTTTAAACATAACACAACGCATAACGGTACCAAATGAGCGTTATAAATGTGAACAATATATAACACTCACAGATAACGTAAGACTCGAAAACGTTATATATGATTGGAGATAACACTTCTCTTGTAACGGATTTTTGAAATATGCGTTATCTATACCAAAAAGACGCTCATACATAACGGATATTTGAAATGTCCGTTATGTATCAAGTGTTATGTATGAGAGTTTTTTTGGTAGTGACTCTTGAAAGTACAGGATGAGGAGTAAAGTTTTGAGCAAGGCAAGGTTAGTCGATTTTTGAAAGTCGAATATTATTTCTTTTCGAAATAAAATTTTTGGTTATACCAAAGTTTAAAGTGGAACTTATTGAAGTAAGTTCTAGATTAATCTTTTTAAAGAAATTTTGAGTCATTATGAACTTAAGCAAGCAGTGAATCTTTTCAGAATATTATTTCTGCAAGTACTCGAACTATTTCAGTTGTTTTGGATCGTTAAAATTTTTGAGTAAAGTTATAAAGTTTGAAAGTTGATTTGAAAATCTTATTTTGTTAAAAGGCTTGTTTACTGCCCATAAAGAAAGTATTTGAGGATGAGTTAAGGATGAATGAGTCATAGAGAATATAGTTAGAACATAGACTATAGCGAGCTTGAATTAAGGAGAATTTTAGAATTCCCTTTAGGTTCTCTTAAGAGCCTAGATTGAATAAGTTCCCTCTCAAGGAGCTAGAGTTAAGTAGAGTTGTTCGAAAGAACATTTATAGAGCATTCATAAGAAGGATAAAGGGGTTTCGAGATTATAGTAGAATCGAGAAGAAGGTCATGAAGTTCAGTTTCGAGCAAGGAGCAAGAAGGTGAGCAGTCGAGTTAAAGGCAAGTTATCCGATCGTGGATCTAACGCAAGTTCAAGGAATCCCCACGGAAGAGTTTTCAACTCTAGAGAAGTCTCGTCTGAAGATTCAATCACGTTTGCAAGGAATGAAGATTCATTTCTTTCGATAAAGGCTCATTAATTCAATGGAGGGACATTCAAGGTCACGTCGCATTCGATGCCCCAAGTTATCACTTGTTTCAAGCCGATTAATGAAGATGAAGATTATCGTCACGACTGCAGCCAAGATAGTTTGAAGACACATTCGTCGGTGATTCCAGGAGAAGTTAAAGTCAGATTATTTGAGTCTAGGAGGATCCACAGATTAAGTCGCTTTGTCGTATCCCTTTTGATAGATAGGAAAAGATCCCCGGATATTGCTTTCCGGTCAGGCGCAGCCATTTGAGTCCAGCCGACTCGTGCTATTTCATAGCAACCTCGCCAAGAAGAAGATGCGTAATGCTCAAAGAAGAAAGAGAAGACCCAAAGAAGATCGTTAAGAAGATAGACCTAATATTCGGTAGATTGAGAGTTTCAGTTTGATAAGAAGTTTTTGTTGAGTCTATTTATTCTCTTGTCAACAGAATCAATTTATTCATTCTCATTCTGAAAAGATTTATTCATTCTTTTGGAATCAACTTATTTATTCTCTTGTCAATTGAATAAATTGCCCTTCAATAGCTTCGTATCAATTGAAATTCTTCATTTATACAATTTGAAATTCTTTGATTATATCCTCTTGGATAAATTGTAAATCTTTTTGGATGATACTCCTTGATCATCAAGAATCAGTAATAGCACTTTCTTGTTAGGCTGTGCTGACACCTTTGTGAAAATATTTCTACACGGTTTTCAGTTGTTAACCGTTGATTTCTTCCATATTTTTGTGATATGCAAGAATCCTTCAAGTTATAAGTCCTCTGAAAATGTAAAATTTTTGGCATATATAACATAATGTTATATCCTTTCTAGCTTTTGATCTTGTTAAAGAATTGTTGATCAAATAAAGCCCTCACTTGGAGGCATTTATTTTCCTTTAATCCCACTCATAGAACTCAAGTGTGGATCTTGGAATAAGAGCAAAGAGTATATAGCGGTATTCTTTAGTCATCGCTCGAAGAATAAGAGATGGTATTTTCTAGAAGGAAGTAGAATCCAAGTAAGTGCCAGATAGTATTCTCTAAGTTTAGGATGCGCGTTTTCAAGAAGATTTCTCAGCTCGTTGCGTTTGGAGGTGATCAAAGAAATGTCGGCAAGTAAGTTCCGAGTGTGCGTTAAAGTCCAAACGTGCGATCCTCACGCCTACAAGCAATGGTGACCACCAACAGGAGCCATAAAGTCAGATGACTACTTCGAGGAAAAGAGACGACTGCGACAAAGAAGTTTAGATTTAAGTTGCATCGAGAATTTAAGTTTGGAGCGCATCACAAGGTACGCCCCAAGAGGACGAAGAAGTCGAACCTCAAGAAGTTAAAGATGAAGATAAAGCGAGATTTCGAACGTGATAGAGCGTGCAATGATCCATTGAAGGAGGTGCTCAATTAATTCGAGCTTATCGTCTAATTCGAGTTCGTTAAAGTTTCTCAAAGCTGCGAGAAGTAAAGTCAGAAGCAAAAGTAAATCCAAGCAAGATAAAAGAAGGATGGATTCGTTGAGATTGCCCGTGCTCGATGAGCAAGTTTAGTAAAGTTTTTTTTTATTTATTTTGTTGATCGAATAGTTTCTAGAGGTCCACTCGAATGCAAGATCATAAGAAGCTCGTGTGAAGTGATATTTCGAGAGAGATTTCATTAGGAAGAAAAGATAGAAGATGCTCAACCTTTGAGGAAGAAAAGAACAACGATTATAGAAGTATTAATCCTGCGTGAGGACTAATTTATAAAGGAAGGCTCCAGGTTATTCTTAGCCGTATAGTAAAGGTTTTGAACCTATGTCGTTCCAGAAAGGCTGTAGATTCTTAGGAGGAATCCAGACCTCCGTTCGAGAAGAAGTAAATTTCGGGATGAAATTTTTTTTAAGGGGTGTAGGATGTAACAACCCAGATTTTCAGAGTTCATTTTAAAAATTAAAGAAATTAATTAGAGTCTAGTTAAAGATGTTTTGGCCCTAAATTTGCGATTTTAGAAGTTATTTTTCGTAAAATCGTCTTTTTGAGAATTTTGATCCGAGATCAGTTATGACCGATTTTGGTCACGTTTGGAAGGTGTTGACCCAAGAAGCATGTCGGTGCTTTTGGATTTTAAATCTGAAGTCGTTTGAGTTCCCGGTGATTTAAAACGCGTTTAAAGAAGTTATGAATAGTGTTTTTCCGTAGGAGCATGATCGTTAGAAATTTGTGAAATCTTGTGTGTTGGCCCGAGCCTTATTTTTTCAAGCCTATCCTATAGGAAATTTCTTAAGAAATCCGTTGGTGTTCCCGGATTTTCATTCTGAGGTCAATTGAACGATCGGAAATTTTATTTGTCCCTTATGTGGAATAGTAACTTTATTTTTGAAAAGAGAATCTTTTCTCGTTTTCCTTCAAGATGACTCGTTCTTTATCCCGAGTCAAGTTGGATTATAGTACTTGAGCCAGCAAACCTCCCGGTATTTTCAGATTTCGTGAACAAGGTCATTTGGACCTCGCCATTGAATAAAGCGCCTTTTAACCGAACCCGATATTTTTAAAGTAGTGTTGTTGCACTGCAGAAGCTTCTAGGTGAAGCTAAATATTTCCCTATATATAGAGCTCCTCCCCCTCCCTTATTTCTCGCTCATTTTCATTTCTTCACCCCAGTTCTTGAGAGAGAGAGAGAGAAGAGAAGGAGCGCTCTTCGTGAGCGCACCCCCTCAGTTGAGAGAGAGGAGCGGAGTAGGGAGCGCGGCGGCGCAGGAGCCCCCTCGGCCAGGAGGGGCGCGGGTGCGCAAGGGGGGCCGCACCGGTGCAAGAGGGCGCCGCGGCGCATGGAGGCCGCCCCGGCGCAGGGAGGCCGCCGGTGCGCACACCCCCACCGCGGCGCATGTGCAAGTGTGGCAGTTCCGGCACATTGTCGTGCGGAGGCCATAACTTTCGACTCAGTTGGAACCATGAGGCCACTGAGTACTCAAATCGAAGTTCTTTCAATAATCTACGACGTAGCAGTGTCCGATCATTCGGAATCTTGATCTTCCGGGTCGGATTTTCCGTCCACTTTATGCGGTAATTTCAGATGTCTTAATTATTTAAATTTTCGTGTTTTAAGTTATAGTTAAGGGTCAAGGGTTTAGATATCATTTCGATGTCTTATTAGGATCTCGAATAAGGTTTCAAGTCGTTGATCGACTTTTCTAAGAGGAGATGAACCCCAAGGAGGCCCGAGGAAGGATTTTCGGCTCGTTGCTTCGCCCACGTGCTCGTTATTAAGGTGCTCGTCATAGAGGTGGGTGATTCTAAACCAAATATATGGTTTGAGCTAGTAAGCTCTAGAAGCATGTTAAGGCAAGGGAAATATCCAATAAAAGTATTTTATGCTCTGCCTGTTTAGTCTCTGTACAAGGAAAAGAAGGAAGGAAGTTATATGCATGATATTGTTGAATTGTTATTTGAGTTTGATAAACTAAATGAAGTTATTATAAGTTAAGTGAGCTCTCAAGTATGTTTAAATATGCTAGAATTCTTTAACTACAATTTATGCTAGCATGAGATCTAGAATTGCTTTTAGTTGCAATCTATATTTATGCCCATTCATTTCCTAGTACTTGGTTATTGGGTTTTGCTAAGCTTAATTAGCTAAGGATATTCTAGAATTGTTTATATACAATATATGCTGGCATGAGTTGTTTAGAATTGCTTTAATTTCAATCTATGTTTTATCCGTGTTCATTTCCTCATTTTGGAATGTTGGATTTTGCTAAAGCTTATTTAGCTAAATATTGCCTTCTAGGGTAGTGATAAATCCCTTATAGGCCAAGATCATGCTCAATTAAAGGATTAGCCTTAGACGATTGCTCTAGGCTTGGTATTGCGAGCTAAGTCAAGTAAGTAAGGAAGGTTAAGGTTAAGGTTACGTAAGGAGGAATTTAAGGAAGGATATAGTTTCTGTTGTAAGCAGGTTATCGAGCTCAAAGAACAGTTTATTTGCATTATCATGTCGTGACCTTTGAGTCACCGAGTTGAACATTTGATGTAAAGGGAGTCACTTCTGGGTAATTCCCTCGCATACTCAGAGGATACTTGAGGTAACCCCTCTCTTATCCTAAGGTATATCTAAGGGTGCAGTAGACAACATGTTTGAGCCAGGAAAGGCGCCAAGAAAGAAAGTAAAAAGGTTTTGCGGATATGCAGAGGACTTTTGCATTTTGCTCTCCATATACCGCCAGTTATTAATTGGATATTTCTAAAGTTTATCAAGAGTTTTCTCATAAAACCCCACTGAGTACATTAGTGCTCACACCCTCTTTTTCAAATGTTTTCAGATTGAGATGCTGAGGCCGGTGATGTGCTACTGGTGGGGTTGTCTGAGGTTTCAAGTTGTTGCTATATATGGTTACATGATTTTCTTCCGCTAAGTTTCTGCTAAGTACTCTGATGTTAGTATTTAGTCTTGATATGTGTAATTTGTTTCTTGATAATAGCATGTCTTAAATGCTATGAATCCTAGTTATCAATAAAGTCTTTGAAGCATGTTCTTTTGACATACCAGTTGTTCCTTTATTGATTCCGAGTTATTTGAGAAGTCCTATTGTTGAACATATTGGTATCTGTTCATTTTAAGTTGACTTGTGAATAATCTTTGCATGCTTGTTGTTGTTGTTCGCCTATGAAGAGGCTTTTCTTTTCCAAGCATGATTCTGCTTGTTTTCAGTTAATCTTAAGTTGTTTTCTTGATCCCTCCTATGAATAGGACATTAAGACTTATTTGATTCTGACCTATTGATGAGTCTTAGTTGATGTGACCTATGATGAGGTCTTGTTTATTTAAAGAGTCAAATTCCTTTCTGTTTGTCTTTGGATTATGTTTAAATTTCGGTTAGCCTATGATATGGCGTTCTTTTGACTCGATTAAATCCTTTGACCCCTTCGACTTGTTTGAACCCTTTGACCTCGTTGATTCGTTGAAAACGATAGTTCTTCCAAGTCATAAAGTTAAGTTGCCTAAGTTCTTGAGGCGCTAACTTAGTTTAAATCTAAAAACACCCCCATGGATTTCCGATTTTTCGTGCTATTTTACGCACAACAACCCCGTCCCCATCCTCGGGACCGGGTTATTACAGTATGTTTGATTATTTTAAGTCTTCTATTGATGTTTTATTAATGAGATTACCCCCTTTCTTTCCCGTTTCTTAATTCCAACTCCCGTGACGTCCATTTCCACGATCTTTTCGGACCGGGGTGCTACAGTTGTAATAAAATATAATCTGGTGAATATGTAGTCTTATACAATATTAATATAATTTCACAAAAATAATGTGTAAAAATGAGTGTAACATGATGCTAAAAGTATATAAGATATGATATTCAAATGAATATAACATCATGCTAAAAATAAAAATAAAAAATCAATCCCTACAATTCTAGAAAATAAACTACTCTCATACTATTATAGTGTGTGATATTTTAACTTGACCTGTAACTTATATTACCATTGCGTTTACAACATTTAATATTAAACTACTATTATATTAGTATGGTGTACGTGACATATAAGAAAGTATTATGTGCACCTGAATAATATTAGAAATGATATTTTTTGAGTATTAAAATGATTTTTTCATAGAAATTTTAAAACCCAAATAGAAATGAAATAAACCATGATGGGATTAAATTTAACCATAATTGGGTTGAAATAAATCCTAAAAAGGAACATTTTATATTTTTCATTCATATTTTATTCGGAATACTATAGGCATGCAACATCTTAAATAAAAGTTCATAATTTTTTTTAATTTGATATATTATATGAACAATATTGCGTTCATAACGTTTACGCCTGAAATTACTCTCTTATTAACATGGTGTATATGACATTTTAGCATGATAATAACATCTAAATTTACCCTTGATAACATGTATTATTTGTTCCTTTTAGCATAGTTATATGTTCATATTAGCATCACATTATTTTCATTTTCGCATGATAAAATTACATGAGAATAAGAAAACACAACAATTATTGAATTATCATATATAATACCTAATGGTGATATAACTAAGCCCTAATTGGGTTGGAATAAATCCTAATGAGATGAAATAAATACTAATTGAATGAATAAACCCTAACTGAAATGAAATAAATCCTAAAAGTTAATATTATGTATTTTCATCTATATTTCTTCAGATAAACAAATATATTCGAGATCTTAAATGAAAGAACATGGAAAAAGTTTTATTTTGATACATTATATTCATTTTATTATAGCATGGCAAAAATGTATGAGAATAACATGTACATCTATTCATAATGTTAATTATATACTGTAACACCCCAGATTTTCGGATAAGATTTAGAGGATTCTTAATGGTAATTAAGAAGTTAAAGAAGAAATTTTAATAAGATTTAAGTGAAGTCAGATGTCAGTCACGACTTTAGGGGTCAATTTTCGTGAAATCGTCTTTTCGAAAAATTTGATCTTAACTCTGTTATGGCCAATTTTGGTCTTTTTAGAAAGGTTTTAACGCAAGGAGTATGCCGGTGTTTTCGGATTTTAAATCTGATGTCGTTTGAGGTCCCGGTGATGAAAAACGTATTTAAAGGATGAATGAATAGTAACTTTTGCGTGCGTTCGTGTTTTGAGAAATTTATGAAATCCTCCTCATTGATCCGAGTCTTTTTCTGTAAGGCCCCTCTTATGGGAAATGACTCAAGAATTCCGTTGGCATTCACAGATTTCCATTCTGAGGAAAATCGAACGCTCGAGAGCAAAATCTGTCAGTCTGAGTGAATAGTAAAAAGTAATTTCAAAAAAGAAATCTTTGCTCGTCTTTCTTTTGACGACCCCATCTTCATCACAAGTCAGGTTGGTTCACTAGTATTCGAGCCAACGAGTCTCCCAGTATTTTCAGATTTCGTGTCTAAGGTCATTTGGACTTCGACATCGAATAAAATAGCTTTTAAGCGAACCCGGGGTAACTTTTGCAGTGTTTCTGCAATGCAATGGCTTCCAAGGGAAGACAAAGCTCCCCTATAAATAAAGCATTACCCCTCACTCTTTTCCCACACCATATTCACTCATTCTTCATTTCTAGAGAGTGGGAAAGCTTGTGAGAGCCGAGAGAGTTCTGTCGAAGTGAAAAGCGTTCTTCGTGAGTATTCTCCAAGATGACGAGCGGAGTGGCGTGGAAGGGATGTAGTGAGAGAAGGTGCTAGGGGTGCCGTTGGGTTGTAGCGAGCGGCTCTGCCGCTGTTGCAACTCGATGAGATGCCGAGCTAGCCACCTTCCTTCGACGCACCCGACTCCGTCCATTCTTGTTCGTCGGTCTCGATTTCCATTTCCTTTCTTTTCTTTTAAATTCCGCATTTACTTTCCATTCTTCGTGTTCTTCATGTTCTTCATTATTATTCGTTTACTTTCCGTCTAAAGCTTAGTATTTCGATTCTTGTTGAAGTTCCAAGTTAATAGCGCTTTTGTTATATTCTTCGTTGTTATACTCGTTATTATTCTCATTGTTATTTTCATCATTATTTCTCATCATTAGTCTCGTTTATTCTGTTGAAGTTCCGTTCAAGTTTATATTTAAAATTTCATCGTGTTCAAGGAGGATTGTCGTGTTTATACCGTTATAATGTCGATTTCTTTTCAAGATTAAACCATGTTCATTTCTATATTTTATTCAAAGTTCTAAGCCTTGTTTCAAGTTTAAAACATCGAGTAAAGGGGAAGGTGAATGAGTAACCCCTCGACTAACACTTCGATGGAAAGTTTTGGAAGTTCATGAAGGAGCACGGACCGTGCAAGGGTTGCACGACCCGTGCAAAGCCGTCCAAAACTCACGGCATGAGTCTGGGAAGCTAGAACGGCCCGTGCAAGGTTAGCACGGACCGTGTTAGGGCTTGCACGGACCGTGCTAGGGCTTGCATGGACCATGCTATGCTTGCACAACCCGTGTCGGAAGTCTGGGCATTTTATTTCTCACCCCATTAATTAGCACGGTCTGTGCTATGATTGCACGGCCCGTACAATCCCTCTGCCGCCATGTTTTATCTTCAATCGCATTCTAAACTCAAGTATTTCAAACCCTCATGTTTTCTAAAGGTTCTAAAGTCATGCTATCTATGTTTGAGTCCTAGTTAAGGGTGGATAAGCTAGATATTGTTTAATTTCTTGATTAGATGTTATAATATTCGAAGAAGGCCACTAAGTCGATGATTCGACTTTTGTAGGAGATAGTGAGCCCTGTGGAAATCCAGAGAAGATTGTCAGCTCATTGCTTCATCTTCTGTCCAGTAGTCGAGGTGGGTAAATCTATACTAATCTAAAGTTTGAGCTAATAAGCTCTAGAAGCATGTTAGGGCAAATGAGATATCTAATAAAATATTTTTGCTCTACCTGATTGATCTCTGTACAAAGGAAGGAAGGAAATAAAGTTATTATATGTTAATTGAGCTCTCAAGCATGTTTAGATATGCTAGAAATGATTAAGTATTGTTTATGCTAGCATGAGATAATTAGAATTGGTTTAATTGCAATTTATGTTTATGCACGTTCATTTCCTCATATCTGAATGTTAGATTTTACTAAAGTTTATTTAGCTAAGCATTATCTTTTAGGGTAGAGATAAATCCCTTATAGATCGAGATCGTGCTAAAGTAAAGAATTAGCCTTAGACGATTGTTCTAGGCTCAATAATTCTAGCTAAGTTGAGGTAAGGAAGTTAAGTTAAGGAAATGAAGCTAAGTTAAGAAAGGAATGAAGTTAAGAAAGGAAGAATATAGCTTTTATAGCCAGGATCGAGCTCAGAATTTATGTTCTTTGATCATTTATATGAGTCATTACTCGGTTAATTCCCTCGCAAACTCGTTTGGATATTTGAGGTAACTCCTCTTCTATCCTATGGCATGCCTAAGGGTGCAGTTGACATCAGGTTTGAGCCAAGGTTGGGCCCAAAAGTAAAGAAAAGGTTTTGCGGATATGGAGAGGGCTTTTGCGTTTTGCTCTCTATATACCGCCAATTGATTATTGGATATTTCTCAAGTTATTAAAGAAGCTTTTATTAAAATCCACTGAGTACATTAGTGCTCACGTCCTCTTTTTCAAATGTTTTCTGGTTGAGATGCTGAGGATGATGGTGGCTGTGGATGTGGGTTGGCTACCAAGTTTTTACTATAGTATAAGTGCTTAAATTCCACTATGATTCTGCTACTCTGATAAATATTATCTGATTCTAAGATATGTTATTCTATTCAAATTTCTATGAACAAAATGTCCAAACCCGATCTTATTTATATAATGATGCATATTAAGTTCTATTCCTGCTTCTTGAGTATATCTTCCTTTCGCCTATGAAGAGGCTTGTTCATGTTGGTATTTGTTTATCCGCTTTGACCTATGAATAGCTTTATGCTTGTTGGTATCTGATTAGTTAGCCATTTTATTCCGCAAAGTATGTTTCCTTCTTAATCAAGTAATCTCGAGTATCATCGCCTATCTTTCAAAATTAAATCTTTATTCGTAAACATTTCTTGTTAATCTTCCGTCTTTGGTATTAATCCCTTAATAACACCCCGTCCCCATTCATTAATCCCTATCTCGGGACTGGGCTGTTACAGATGGTATCAGAGCAGGTTTGAAACTCTGCAGACCTGTCTCTGTATTTAAGTTAAGATAAGTGTTTATGTGCATATGAATTACTTCGTGATAAGTTACAGAGCCTTCAGAGACCTGATTTCCTTTGTTGCAAACTCGACCCTCAAACGCGAGTTCCTGGGATCGAGTTCCGCACATTTGAAAATTAAACTTGACTTTTGGTATCCAATTATTGTTCCTCTATTTATTATATCTAATGAGGAGTTCAAAATATCATTCACACACTTAGAGAACTCGAAAATTAGCAAGGAAACACTCTCCATTTTGGGATTTTTGAAGATCAAGAACATCAAAAGAGAAAGAGGAAGATTCAACCATCCATTAGAAGATTCAAGCCAAGGGATTGAAGGAATTTGTTCTACATTGGGTTGTATCTTCTCCTTCACTCTTTTACTCTTGTATTTAGAATGGGTTTTGGATCATCTTTTTGTATTCTTGATCTTGTTGTAAGTATGGTTGGCTAGAGCCTTAGGGCTCTAGGATGTGGAGGAACAATGTGAATCTTGATCTTGATTGGGGTTTGATATATATGGTTATGCTTTGTTAAGATTTTAATCCATGCTTGTTCTTAAATAGTGTTGTTTGAGTGACCTTCTTTCTAACATCAAATGTATGAATCACTTGCATCTTGCCCATCCCGTGATCATAAGCATGCTTGGATTAAATCTACATATTTGTCTTCTTTGTCGAATGTCGATATTGTGGAAGGAAATGTGACCCCTTAGAGCCTTTGGTAGGTGCGACCTTGGAATGTATTAGTGATAGTCATCCTTGTCGTATTTGCAATTAAAGAGATATTCGAGAGATGCTCTTTTTATATTCGTGGTCTTTCTATCTATGAACTTAGCATGATCATATGTTTAACCCTTGTTGTTTGATCAAGAGGAATATTGTGAATCCATGTTCTAGAGTCTTGCCTAAATTTGTCTTCTTCAAATCTCTCCTTTGTTGGTATTGATTCTTGCACTTTATTTAGATTGATTATTGTTGTTGTTTGGTATTTAATTCTTAAGTTTATGATTGGTATTGTGGATGATAATCAACCCTCACCTAGTTATAGTCTAAATATTTCACTCGTCTATTATCGTGGTATTTGCATTTTCACGTTTTAATTCCTTTTCCCTGTGGATCGACCTCGTATCATCATTGCTACAAATATATGCTTATTCACTTGTAGGCATGACACGAGTTTATAAATAGTAAAACAAGCAAGAGAGTAAATCTCGCATCAAGTTTTTGGCGTTGTTGTCGGGGAATATGGAATTAATTTGATATATGCAATATTGTGGTAACGATTGTGTGGATTAGTTTAGACATTTTTATTTTGGTTTTATTTGTAAAATTTGCACTCGATCTAGAGGTGAACCACCTATCAACTTGGATCTAGAAATTGAAGCAACGATGCGCCACAACAACGCACGTAAACGGAGGAGAATGGTGGATAATCCTCCACCGGTGCAAGATCCTATGATTGCCCAAATGCAAAGGCGATTAGAAGTTATGCAAGAGCAATTGAGAGCCCAAGAGGAGGCTTAAAATAGAAACATGGAGGCACCAATCCGAAACCTCTTCCAACCCATCGTTGATCAAGGGATGGCCAATGGACCACCCATTCAAGCCAATAATTTCAATTTCAAGACCTCTCTCATACTCATGATCAAACAAAACAAGTTCCGAGGGACACCAATGGAAGACCCACATGAGCACATCCGCAAGTTCCTTGAGTATAGTGGGATAATGAAGATGAAAATGGAGTCCCGAAAGATGCAATTCGAATCCGGCTCATTCTATTCTCCTTGACCGACAAGGTGAAAACATGGTGGTTGAGCCATGCCCAAGGGTCATTCCAAACATGAGATCAATTGGTGATGAAGTTTCTTCATAAGTTTTTCCCACCTGGAAAAACTCTCAAATTAAAAGGGGATATCACCGTGTTCAAGCAATGGGATGAAGAAAGCTTGTATGAGGCGTGGGAACGCTTTAGAGAGATGCTAAGGAAGTGCCCCGGACATGGTTTTGGAACCGATCACCAAGTGTGCATCTTTTATGGTGGAATTAAACCCGAGGAGAGGACACTCATGGATGCGGCCGCGGGAGGATCATTGTTAGCAAGAGGACCGGATGAAGCAATGAGGATCATTAAGGAGATGGCCTCAAATTAATTTCAATGTCCGGTGACAAGAGAGAGAGTCCAAATCATGAAGAAGGTTGCGTCTACATCAAGTTCGGATGTGATGAGATCGAGAATGGCAAAGAAGAAGATGATCTGGAGCTGCAATTCAAAGGTCCAATAACGCGTTTGCGAGCAAAGAAGTTGCAAGCTTATTTACAAGCTTCAATTAGGCATAAATTCGAACTTGAAGAAGAAGAGATGAAGAGCAGCACGAGATTGGTCAACATGCTATCAATAGATGAAGAAAAAGGAAGCATGAAGACGTGAGAAGAAGAAGGAAGCCATTTGGACGTGTGCATGAAGAGTTCTACGCGTCTGCATGAGAATCCGAGAGATGACTGTTTTCATGCAAAGGTGGCAAGAATTAATCACAGCGTGGGCCATGAATTAATTCAGCCCAAGTCATGTATGTTGGAGTCCATGATGGTGAGATTTGAAGGCCCAAATCTATTTGGGATTTATCTTTATCTAGTTTAGATTTTATTATCTTATTTTTGGTATTTTTGGATTCTTTCCTTAAAAAACAGATTTTAATTAAGGAAACAATCCTAGTTTGACTAGGACTCTAGATTTTCGAATCCTTTAGTTATTAGGATTTAATTTTCGGTTTTATGCTCATATAAACAGAAGTTCCTTGTGACATTATTAATTTAGACAATTGCAAGAGTTTAAGAGTTTTCCTCCATTTGTCTCATGATCATTAGGTTGATCCAATTTACAAACATTTTACTGTTCTAGCAAATCAATAGTCTTATTCAAGTTCTTCAGGGTACAATGATGATGTAACCAAACAATAAGGCGGAAGCCTAGAAATTATAGAACCAAACTACGCCAACTATAGGTTGATTCAATCCAACAGCAAATTGGGCAATAATTCACAATTGATACAATTATCCAATATCAAGCAACAATCAATTTAACCAATATTCAAAATTCCCAAATTTAACAATATGAACCCTAGAATTCAAATTAGGGGAAAATCACGCGGGAGGAATTGAGCAAGGAGGAATTGAAGGTGGAATGAAAATTACGTGTTTGGAGGACGGGATGGTGGTGGAATTGAAGGAACACAGTGAAAAGATAGAGAGGAATTACCCGAGACGAACCCCGAATCTACTTGAACCCGGAACGCGAATATGGAGCAAATCCTCGTGGCTCGATTAATCCGTACACTACTGGATGCACGAACGAATTGTTTGATTTCAAGCTTGCAGTCGCCAATCTACAAACCCTACCGGAGAACCCTTTTTGTATGTTTGTGAGACAAGAGAAAAAGCGTAATGCTTATTTTATATTCAATCAAGTCTGCCTCAAAAGTAATGAGTTATCCCTATTTATACTTAGGGAGGAAAATAAAGTTCTAAATTAAAATCCACAACAAAATAGGAAATAAAAACAAGGAAAAACGGACATCCAAAACACGTAACAGGGCGGCGCGACACGGGGTCACTCGCGCCCCCAGTCGCGCTGTAGGTCGCGCTCGACTCGAAGAAAAACAGGCCGCGGGCGCGACCGATTTACTCGCGCCGGTGGTCGCGCTGTAGTCCGCGCTCGCGCCAAAGCGGAATGGGCCGCGGGCGCGAACGGTCCAGTCGCGCCTCAGTCCGCGCTGTAGCTCGCGCCATCAGGCGCGACCGATGGCCCGCGCTCTGGCTCGCGCTGCGTCTCGTGTCTGCGGCTCTCCGAGTCTTCAATCTGTGTCACGTTCACCAGCTTGTGCTTCCTGGGCTCGATCCTTTTATCCTCCAACATCTTTTGCACGTAGCACTGGAAGTAACCTTGAAGTTGTTTAGCTCTAAGCCTCGTCACTGGGCCTCGCAGCTGCAACTCTGGATTTAGATCAGTTGTGCCACTCCCAGACTCATCATTCCCCCCTTCCTCAAAAGAATTCGACCTCGAATTCGCATCCTCCTCGTCAAAGTCATCTACAGGGAAAGGAGAGAGATCAGAAACATTAAATGTAGGAGAACATTTATACTCACCAGGTAAATCGAGTCGGTAAGCATTGTCATTCACTCGAGTGACTACAGTAAATGGTCCATCTCCATGAGGTATGAGCTTGGACTTCCGTAAATTGGGAAAACGCCCTGGGCTGAAGTGAACCCAAACTTTGTCACCGGGTTTGAACAACACTTGTTTGCGGTGCGCGTTCACCTTAGCTGCATTGCGTACTCCTTGAAGCTCGATCCTCGTCTTTACCTTCTCGTGCATCGCTCGTACCTGTTCAGCCCTATGAACACCTTGGACACTCGAAAGATGGTCAATAGGCAAAGGAAGAAGATCCGTTGGCGTCAACGGATTAAAACCATATACTACCTCAAAAGGTGACATGTGTGTAGAAGAATGCACGACTCTATTATATGCAAACTCGGCAAAAGGAAAACACTCTTCCCACGACTTCAAGTTGTTCTTAACCAATGCTCGAAGTAAAGTACCGAGCGTCCTATTGACTACCTCGGTTTGACCATCCGTCTGCGGATGACATGCAGTAGAAAATAGAAGCTTCGTACCTAACTTCCCCCATAAGACTCTCCAAAAATGCCCCAAAAACTTTGAATCCCTATCAGACACAATGGTTCTAGGGAGACCATGCAAACGGACTACCTCACGAAAGAAAATATTAGCAATATTAACAGCATCATCCGTCTTCTTGCATGCAATAAAATGTGACATTTTTGAGAAACGGTCAACTACCACAAACACAGAGTCTTTACCAGATTTCGACCTAGGTAAACCCAAAATAAAGTCCATAGAAATATCCACCCAAGGAGCCGATGGTGCCGGCAAAGGTGTATATAGACCAAATGGACTAGACGTGGACTTAGCCTTCCTACAAATGATGTACCTAGCACAGACTCTCTCAACATCTCTCTTCATGCGGGGCCAATAGAAATGCTCATGCAAAAGACTCAAGGTTTTGTTGACACCAAAATGACCCATGAGACCCCCTGCATGTGACTCTAATATGAACGACTCCCGCATAGAACAATCAGGCACACACAACTTAGCATCTTTAAACAGAAATCCATCAACAATATAAAATGAGTCAATGGCCCTAGACTTTCCAACACAAGACTCAAATATGGGACCAAAGAAAACATCAGATGCATAAAAACTCTTAATGTGCTCAAAACCCAAACATTGTGTGTGTAAAACTGAAACAAGCGCGTACCTTCGGGAGAGGGCGTCGGCAACCATATTCTCTTCTCCCTTCTTATACTTGATCACATATGGGAAGGATTCGATGAACTCCACCCATCTTGCATGTCGCGCATTCAAACTTTGTTGTCCCTTCAAGTGCTTTAGGGACTCGTGATCGGTGTGAATCATGAACTCTTTCGGTCGCAGGTAATGTTGCCAAGTCTCCAAGGATCTCTTCAGCGCATATAGCTCTTTGTCATACGTGGAATACCGCAATGCTGCACCATTGAACTTCTCGCTGAAAAATGCAACTGGCTTCTTTTCCTGCATCAACACAGCGCCAATGCCTATGCCAGAGGCATCGCACTCTATCTCAAACATTTTGTTAAAATCCGGCAAAACTAACACAGGAGCATTACACAACTTAGACTTCAACAAATTGAACGCATGCTCTTGGGCTTTGCCCCACTCAAACTTCCTATCTTTCTTGCTCAATTCGGTCAAAGGAGTGGCTATAGTGGAAAAATCCCGTACGAAACGGTGATAGAATCCAGCCAAACCATGAAAAGACCGAACTTCAGCACATGACTTAGGTGTTGGCCATTCCTCTATGGCTTTCACCTTTGTCCTATCAACCTCAACACCACGACTACTAACCACAAAACCAAGAAAGACAACCTCATTCATGCAAAAGGTACACTTAGACAAATTGGCATATAGCTTAGCATCACGCAACAACTCAAAGACTCGCCTAAGATGTCTAACATGCTCGGAAACACAAGTACTGTAAATAAGGATGTCATCGAAATACACCACAACATACTTCCCAATCACATCTCTCAAGACCTGGTTCATGAGACGCATGAAAGTACTAGGGGCGTTGGTAAGCCCAAATGGCATGACAAGCCATTCGTACAGTCCATGCTTCGTCTTGAACGCAGTCTTCCATTCATCCCCCTCACTCATACGGACTTGAAAATATCCAGAACGTAAATCAATTTTAGAGAAAATAGATGCTCCAGACAATTCATCCAACATATCATCTAAACGGGGAAGGGGGAAGCGATACTTTACCGTGATTTTATTTATAGCCCGGCAATCCATGCACATGCGCCACTCGTTGTTCTTCTTTGGGACTAGTATCACGGGCACTGCACATGGTGATAGGCTCTCTCTGACTTGTTTCTTCTCAAGCAACTCTTTGACCTGGCGGTCAATCTCCTTAGTCTCCTCTGGACTAGTGCGGTAAGCGGGTCGGTTTGGAAGGACGGCTCCAGGTTGGAAGTCGATCTGATGCTCAATTCCTCGAATTGGCGGTAGACCACTCGGGATCTCGTCGGGAAACACGTCCTTGAACTCCGTCATCAATGGCTGCAAAACAGGAGGGATAACAACATCAGGAGTATCATAAGTCTTAAAGTTTAAAAGAACGATAGGCATACCAGCTTTAACGGCCTTCTGAACTCCTTTTGCACTGATGAATAAATTTCGGTGAACAGGGTCGGAAGTGGTGGCACTAGAAAGCGATGGGGTGGCCAAGTGGGCGGCCTTGGTAGCTTCCTTTGCCATAGGTGTCGACCCTTTGGAGCTCTTGGGATCGGCTACTTGTTGGCCAGATGGAGCCGGGGACTTAGTCTCGACCTGTTTCTTCTTCTTTTTCTCCTCCTTGAACTTCTCTTGCATTCTTCTTTGATCTTCATTGACGTCCTTCGGTGTCAAAGGCCATAAACGGATGGTCCGTCCATCTCGGGTTACCGTGTAGGTGTTGGCAAACCCGTCATGAATTGCTTTCCTGTCAAATTGCCAAGGACGACCAAGCAGTATATGCGACGCCTCCATAGGGATGACGTCACAAAGAACAGTATCAACAAAGCGACCAATGGAGAAAGTAACGCTTACCTGAAATCCCACACGGATTTCTCCTCGGTCTGTCAACCACTGCAATCGGTACGGTTTTGGGTGCTTCTGTGGGGTTAAGTTCAATTTCCCCACTGCATATTGGCTGATTGCATTCACAACACTACCACTGTCGATGATGAGTGAGCATACATTGTCTCGGATCGAGCAACGCGCGTAGAAGATGTTCTCGCATTGGTCATTCTGATCCTCCTCACGAATTAGGCTCAGTGCTCGAATCGAAACAAGGCTGACATGGGCAGGATCCGGCTTCTCATCCTCAATCTCATCCACTACTGGGCTATCTAGGTACTGTGGAGTATCACTTGCCAGTTTCTTATCATCGAGCTCATCTTC
The DNA here is from genome assembly GCA_026008535.1 of Perilla frutescens. Classification (NCBI taxonomy): domain Eukaryota; kingdom Viridiplantae; phylum Streptophyta; class Magnoliopsida; order Lamiales; family Lamiaceae; genus Perilla; species Perilla frutescens. The sequence continues at coordinate 43,160,005 of BRKX01000012.1, forward strand.
ACTTGTTGATTCAAGCTCATTTTGTTCGGAAAGGAAAAGGACTCGACGATTCGGACATTGTGCTTGAAAGTGTCCCCAGCTTCTGCACTTGTGACACTGGATGTCACGTGCTCATCCTGGAGTACCATTCTGTGGTTGTGCAGACGATCCAGGTCGAGTTGGATTTGTCCGGTTCGGTGCAGGTGTGTTGTACTCAGGTCTGCGGTTCGATTGAGGTGCAGACTGCTCTAGACGACGATCAGGCTGTGAAGACTGGCCTGGAGGACGTGAAGGGGCTGTCCTAGGCGCTGAAGACTCGCCTCGAACCCATGATGTCCTCGCAGGTATCGGCTGCATCGACCTTCGGCGGCCATCTCTGAGCTGTCTTTCTACAATGGAAGCATAGTGGATCATGGCCTCAACAGTATTGAAGTCCCTCAACTCGACTTCACACGCAATATCAGGATTCATTCCTTCTATATACCGGTTGATAGTAGCAAACAATGTCTCTTCTTTACCAACCCGGTTTAATGCTGTCTCCAACTCCTTGTGGTATTCCTCTATCGAACGAGTTCCCTGATGGATTTGGCTCAACTTGCGCTCCAATTCCCGTTCATAGTTAACCGGGATGAAGCGGCCTCTCATCACATCTTTCATCTCTGGCCAGGTGTCGATCAATGGATACCTGTCTCTACGACGTCGGTGCTGTTGGAATTCCCACCAAGTAGCGGCATACCCGGTGAATTCCATGGAAGCTAACTGTACCTTCTTCAATTCTGGAAAATCATAACACTCAAAAATTTTGTTGACCTTCCTCTCCCAGTCAAGGTATAGGTCCGGGTCATGCAATCCTTCAAAGGCCGGTATGCTTGTTTTGATGTTATTCAACAAGCTTTCAGGGTCTGCATGTCGAGGCTGATAATTGTTATAGGTGCGGGTTGCACGCCTATAAGGTTGGCGTGGTCTGTCACGTCTCTGATACTGATCAAACTCGTACTCTAACCCCTCTGCAAAGTCTCCATAATCATCCATCGCATCACGTCTCTCTTGATAGTCTTCCTGCACTGGTTGTTGGCGATGTGGCACTGGTGGTGGATCCCTAGCATTGGCTCGGGCCTCTGCTCTAGCTGCTCGGGCAGGCTCGGCTTGCTCAGGTTGTGCTCTAGCTGCTTGGACAGGCTCGGCTTGCTCGGGTTGTGCCCTAGCATTGGCGGTCTCAACGGCTGGGATCCCCTCCTGTCGAGGTACTGTCTCATTCTGGACTGGTTGGCCTGGAACTGGTGGGGGCAATGGCATCCGCGCATTGAGGTTCGCGAATTGTGCCATTACTTGAGCCAACGTGTCTTCAAGTTTGTCTTCCAACGTTTGTTGTCGCCTCTCAAAATGTTGTGACATGGCTTTGTAGTGCCATTGTGCGTCCCAAGGCATCTGATCTGATGATGATGCATCTGTCGGAGTGTTTGGAGAAGACGGTGTCTTGTCTCCCCCCTTACTTTTATCTCCGGACTTCATACTCAATCCTGCAAAACAAATGAAACAAAACAAAAGAAATAAAGGGTAAAAGTAACCTCACTTTTTTTTTTATCACTCGAGTTCTTATCACAAAGGGCTTTGGGGAAACTCTCACTGTCTCTGACGTCCCGATAGAATTGAAGTTGACTCCTCCAACTCTAGTCAAAAGCTCGAACTTGAACCCAGAGAATCCGGGTAAACAAAAGCCACTAAGATAGCTGCAAACTCAGGTAATCCACGGTACAAGGAAGAAACAAGGTTGGGGAATTTCACGGACTATGCTAGATATATGGAACAGAACGAGGAATGGAAGGATAAAGGAAAAAGGAAACACCAAGACAAACTAAGAACAAAACCAAAATCCAAACTCAATTCAACACAAGAAAGTGTGCAACGACGTTCCCAATCGCTATACGACGAAGAGCGGCAAAGCAAGACACAACATAAAGAATAAAACTATTACTCCTCTCAACACTATCCAAGAACCAACACAAGCACGAACAAAGCAAAATAAGAAGGTAACACAATAGGGCTCGATCAATTATATATATATATATTTTTTTTTTTTTGAATTTCGTTTTTTTTTTTTAAATGTGATCGACCCTTTTGCCCCTACTGTATCACACACCAATTTGGATTGAACCACGACCAACCGAAGTTGACGTGGCTCTGATACCAAAAACTATGATGTAACCAAACAATAAGGCGGAAGCTTAGAAATTATAGAACCAAACTACGCCAACTATAGGTTGATTCATTCCAACAGCAAATTGGGCAATAATTCACAATTGATACAATTATCCAATATCAAGCAACAATCAATTTAACCAATATTCAAAATTCCCAAATTTAACAATATGAACCCTAGAATTCAAATTAGGGGAAAATCACGCGGGAGGAATTGAGCAAGGAGGAATTGAAGGTGGAATGAAAATTACGTGTTTGGAGGACGGGATGGTGGTGGAATTGAAGGAACACAGTGAAAAGATAGAGAGGAATTACCCGAGACGAACCCCGAATCTACTTGAACCTGGAACGCGAATATGGAGCAAATCCTCGTGGCTCGATTAACCCGTACACTACTGGATGCACGAACGAATCGTTTGATTTCAAGCTTGCAGTCGCCAATCTACAAACCCTACCGGAGAACCCGTTTTGTATGTTTGTGAGACAAGAGAAAAAGCGTAATGCTTATTTTATATTCAATCAAGTCTGCCTCAAAAGTAATGAGTTATCCCTATTTATACTTAGGGAGGAAAATAAAGTTCTAAATTAAAATCCACAACAAAATAGGAAATAAAAACAAGGAAAAACGGACATCCAAAATGCGTAACAGGGCGGCGCGACACGGGGTCACTCGCGCCCCCAGTCGCGCTGTAGGTCGCGCTCGACTCGAAGAAAAACAGACCGCGGGTGCGACCGATTTACTCGCACCGGTGGTCGCACTGTAGTCCGCGCTCGCGCCAAAGCGGAATGGGCCGCGGGCGCGAACGGTCCAGTCGCGCCTCAGTCCGCGCTGTAGCTCGCGCCATCAGGCGCGACCGATGGCCCGCGCTCTGGCTCGCGCTGTGTCTCGCGTCTGCGGCTCTCCGAGTCTTCAATCTGTGTCACGTTCACCAGCTTGTGCTTTCCGGGCTCGATCCTTTCATCCTCCAACATCTTTTGCACGTAGCACTGGAAGTAACCTTGACGTTGTTTAGCTCTAAGCCTCGTCACTGGGCCTCGCAGCTGCAACTCTGGATTTAGTTCAGTTGTGCCACTCCCAGACTCATCAAATGAGTACTTGGGAGAATTTCTATTCGGAGAAGTTAGACGTGCGCGTTCGGGTTTACAACACGGGGTCACCGATCCTAGCTAATCCTTCTACAAACATCACTGTCGCCAAGACCACCATCACCGCCGACATCCGCCACCTTCACTGCCATCCTCCAGCCATTCACGAGTTGATCTTCAAGTCTTCTTCGTGAGTTAGTTCGTTGTTCGTATTCCTAGTAAGTTCTAGTTTAATTCGAGTCCAATTTCATTCCTATCTTATTCGTCCTTTTTGTTGGAGTTTATCTTTGTGTTTTGCTTGGTTTTGGTCATAGTCTAGAGTACCTTAGGTATCGTGTTTATTTCAGCAAGTTATTCGAGTCTATTGTTCGTATTAGTTGAGTTGTATTTTCATTTATTTTGAGTCGGATTGTAACCTTCTTTGTAGCTGACGTTGTTCGAATCTTTGAGTCTTCCGCTTGCGTATTTCTCATGTCTTGGATTATTTGTTCGGGTCACATCATAAATTTGGCATCAGAGCCACGTCAGCTCTGCTGGTCGTTGTTTAATCCGACGTGTCAAGTTTTATCATACGTGTCGTACATGTGTCAATTATTTTGTCATGTCATTGAGTTGTAAATCTGAATATTCATTGAAAAAAAAGAAGAAAAGCCATCGGCTAATATAAAAAGAAGGCGCTGATTCAAAAAAAAAATCAGATTTATTTTCGATTTTAATTCTTGTTTCCCAGTCAAGATAGATTTGTTTCCATACTAGATAGATAATTAGGGATTTTAGATTGTGTCCACATTTGGTGAAACACATCCAAAAGACTCCTACCTTATCTACTAGATTTTTCTTTCCTTGTTTATATTTCTTCCATCTTAATCCATATCCAAATCAAGATGTTCCATATACATCCACCTAAAATCTCGATTCCTACACCATATAGGATTCGAAATTTCCATCCCATACATACCTACACCCGGAGCACCTTATACACCACATAGTCCGTACACCCGTACAGCTATACACCCGTACACCCATACACCTGTGGTCTACATACACCAATCAGCAGGTTTACCTACACCACAAGCCTACTTCTACTCTTAGAACATTCCGGCTTTATTCTATCCATTGGAGCTTGAAGAAGACCCAGAGGGGCTAGTCAAGGGAAGTTGTTGTTTCGATCAACCCACCCCCTATACTCACTCCACACGTGTACCACATCTATTTGAGAGATAAACACGAGAAGAAAAAATTAAGAGAGACATACACGAGAGCTTGTGAGGAATTGTGAGGTCCCACTTTACTTTTTCTTCACGTTTGTTTGTTTTGCAGGTACAATGAAGAAATGTACCAATACAGAATCATCCACTCCACCACCTAAAGAGCCACGGTCGCCAAACACACTCGACGACCAGTCCTATTCATCCAATACACCATGGGATGCCAAATACAATTATGAAGCTCTACCAAAACACTTTGAGCGACAGAATTGTCTACTGAGAGACGAACTTGGCAACCAAGTAGCCGAATTGCAAGAGGAGCTTGCAAGGCTTAGAACTCAGTCGATCGCATCCCAAACTGTCCAATGAGAACCTGCGAGGCAACCCGAGCCTCAAGGAAATGCAACGAGGCAACCTGAGCCTCAAATTAATGCAGCGAGGCAACCTGAGCCTCAAGAAAATGCAGAGAGGAAACTCGAGCCTCAAGCAAAGGCAGCTGGCTGACGCCAATAGCAGAGAGACGTCCCAAGGCCACCTCCTGTGCAGCAAGACGTCCCAAGGCCGCCCCTTATGCAGGCCTTCGACGAAGATTATGATTATGGATACGATTCCTATGCAGCCAGTGTGTATGAAGCCGATTACACACCACAGAGGCGGGGAAATCACTATGATCGACACTGAGCACCTCATAGACGTGCAGCCCGTACCGATACTTATGACGAGCATTCCGGAGTTTGAAGGCCTTCACGACCCCAATATCTACTTAGATTGGGAGCGTAAGGTAGAGAAGATCTTTGCATGCTATGACTTTTCAGAGATTAAAAAGGTGCAGCTAGCATGTTTGGAATTTAGAGGCTACACAGCCTCATAGTGGGAGATGCAGCAGGAAAGGAGGCACATGAATCACAATCCACCCATTGATACTTGGGAAGAGATGAAAGGATTGATGCGAGGCCGCTTCATTCCAGTCCATTATGAGAGAGAGCTTGAGAAGAAGCTCAACCGGATCAAACAAGACACCAGATCAATTGAAGAATACCACAAAGAGTTGGAGACTGCCTTGAACAGAGTCGGGAAACGGGAGACCTTAAATACAACCATTATTCGGTACATTGAAGGTATGAATCCTAACATTGCTTGTGAAGTCGAACTCAGAGACTTCAACAGTATAGAAAGGATGGTGCAGTACGCATCGATCGTGGAAAAGCAGCTGAGAGATGGCCGCCGCCGATCACACCACAATGCATCCCCTACACGGCCTTGTTGGAATAAAGTTACACATTCCTCATTACCTTCTACTCCTTCTACTGAGTCCACATGACCCCGAGGTCAATCCGGACCACCCGAACGACGTTTCGACCGTTCTACACCGCAGTTCATCCGTAGACCGGAGTCTACTCTACCTCAGCTGAACCCTACTCGGCCAAACCAAGGTGCGATGCCCCCTAATGCAGCCCCGAATAGAGCTCGTGACATTCAGTGTCACAAGTGTCAAGGATGGGGCCATTTTCAAGCTCAATGTCCGAACCGACGAGTTCTATATTTGACGGAGTCAAACGAAGTTGAATCAGCCAGTGAGGAGGAAAAAGAGCCAGTGGACGATTCCACACTTGAAAATAACGACGAGAATGATGTAACTTTATTACTAAGATCTTTGATTTTACCCTTACTAAGATTCAGGGGCACCGAATTTTGACTTTATTACAACTATGCCACCGCCTCAATTCTTAAATTTGGGTCATTGATGTAGAGATTATTGGATGATAGGGATTGATTCTCGGTTCTCACACATGGTATGGTTCCTTCTGGAACCACTCCCTATATATATAATTATCTATTTTGTTATCGGATACTATTAACTAAGATCATAAAGATGAAAATAAAGTAATGATTGAGTACCTTAATTGAGACGTTGTGAATAATGATATGGTAAAAAAAAAGGTGGTGAATCATCCCCTTAATAACATTAACAATAAAACCATTAATTCGTGACTCTCTATCTTACTCCTTTTTAAATATAAGAACAAGACATGTACAATTATTCAAGTCTTCAAATACAACTCATAACAATTTAAAAAATACAACTCATAACAAATTCAAAAATACATCAAGATTTTAAATTGAGGAGTGCACAAACAACACTCTCGAGTGATTGATGTTATTTTTTTTTCGTTATTCTTTATTTTTTGTATGTATATTATTAATTAAATTTCTTAATTCTTATTTATGTTTATTGTTGGTTACATATTTATTTATTTATTACCTAATTAAAATTTCAATTAAACTAGGAATTTGTGTTTAAATTAAAAAATTGAGTTTATGTACATATGGTTTGAATTTTACAAGTATGAAAGGAAATTGATTTTGAATTGAGGTTTGGACTTAGATATTTAAAATTAAGAATAATAATATGAATTAAAGATTTTAAACTTTGAAAAATATTTATTTATACATTTTTGTATATCGTGCCCCCAATATGAAGATGAAGATGGAGTTGTTGCTACGTCCTACTTTTCCTTTCCTTTTTTTTTAAATATATAATATAGAATATTAAAAAATAAATATTTGATGGTATTTTGATAATTGTGGATAAAATACGTAATTTTAAAAGTTGGTGGGTAAAAATAGATTTTTAAAAGTTTAAGTGGGTAGTTTCACCTTTCCATTTATACACAAGAAATTAATGTCTCTTAAAAATGTAGTACGTACGTAGAAGTAAAAAAAAATTCCACAAATTATAAATAAATGTAACTCAACAAGGCTTCAATTCCCCATTTATTTTTTCTCTACTGCAGTTGGTCATGGGCGTAGTTTGCACAACTAAACTATATATATTCAACACAATAAACGCAAATCCGATCAGCTCATACCAACTAAATGATATTATTCATAAAACTAGCTACATGAGCCAAAAGTAAACTTGATGTTCACAATCAAAAGGCAAACAACGGTAACTCTGATCATACCTAATGCACTAGACCCAAAAAAAAAAAAAAAAGGAAAAAACAGAGCTATTAGCTATATATATCTTGATATGGAAATGTACCAACAGTACTTTTTCAAAACTAGCTTGAATATTCATCAAATTTTTCTTAATTCTGCTAATTAGTTTTCCTGATAATAATGAGTGCCAAGCGTAGTTCTTGGCCAACATGATAGCCCCACCCCTGAACTCTATCTCCCTGCTGCAGCCCGTTTGCTCGAACGAACTTTCTCCATTGGTAAGCAAGAACATGCTTGCCGAAAAAAGAAATTCTTCCCAATTGCATTATGTAGTGAACACCATTTGGATCTGTGGTGACAACTCTCAGCAAATCAACCTTTTCTCTAGTATTTACTTCTGGCACTGCTGTCATAGCCCACATCATTTTGCTGCAACTTGAGAAGAATAATCTGTTGCAAAGGGATTCCACATCCTTTAAATCCAACTTCTTTTCGAACAAGAAAAAGGGTGGTTGTTGGATTTCTTCAAGTATTCTTCTGTGAAACAGTGGAGGAGGGTTTCTCTCACTTGAAATTGTGTTCTCTCTCTTCTCTCTTCTCTCACCATCATCATGAGCTTGTGATTCTTGAATAACGCGGCAATCATCGTTCAATGAATCCACTTCAATATCAACCCCAAACAACCTAATTTTTCTTGAATTATTCTGAACAGGAGGAACCTCATCTGCAACTTCTTCTTTCCTTTTCTGATCTTCAACCTCATCAATCTTGGCAATCTTTGAATCTTGATCACTACTTATATTATTCCCTAGATCAACGCCGTCATTTGATGAATCAACTACAATATCAACCCCAAACAACCTAATTTTTCTTGAATTATTCTGAACAGGAGGAACCCCACCTGCAACTTCTTTCCTTTTCTGATCTTCAACCTCATCAATCTTGGCAATCTTTGAAGCTTGATCACTATTTACATTCTTCTCTCGATCAAGGCCGTCATTTGATGAATCCACTACAATATCAACCCCAAACAACCTAATTTTTCTTGAATAATTATGAACAGGAGGAACCCCACCTGCGACTTCTTCTTTCCTTTTCTGATCTTCAACCTCATCAATCTTAGTAATGTTTGAATCTTGATCACTTCTTATATTCGCCCCCAACTTGGTTCCTCCACGAACCCTCTCATCTTCAAATGAATATCTGTTCATCCCATAGTTGCGATCATCGACTTCAGTTTCTTGCGACGTCATTATCTCATCTGTGAGAGCACGCTTCCGTGGGGGCAAATCTTCTTCAGAGACATCAGATTTCTCGAATTTTCTTCGATTTCGTGGTTGAGTATTCATTTTCTTCATCCACTCAATCATTCTTGATCGCGCCTTGTTTAATTCTGCTGCTTCAGCACGATTCTCTGTAATTTGTTGGTAGATGATATTTTTAATCAAGTGAATGAGAATGTGTGATTAGGGAGCTTTTTCCCGTTTTATAATTAGCAGGTTGGGGTATGAATCTTTAAATAATTTGAATATCTTTTTTTTTTATTTTTTGAGAAACATAATTTGAATATATAATTCTAGTTCCTTTTGAAAGTTTGCATTAATTTAGTAATTTGCAATTTGTAATATATGAAATGTGGGAATTTTATTTCTTAAACTTAATAATTGATTTCTTGTCTCATATTTCGTTCTAGTATCCAAAATGATTAATATCTCAATTAGATCTTGAAATTAATGGATCGAATGTATATATAACACAATTAGATTTCTAGTCCAACGACTAAATCGAGGGATTAAATCCAATATTGTTAAATCCCTTAATAAAACAATTAGTTAGCCCATAAACATTTTCTAAATCCTTAATATAAAAATAAATAAATCTAACGACTTACTTTGAAACATTTTCCTCAGTTAAGACACAACTTCGTACTCCCTCAAGTCCCTTATGTTTCTAATCGAGGAATAACAAAATAATTTAATTAAAACTATTTTCTATTAATATAAGATATTTTAAGACATCAAAATATGAGTAGTTACACTTCATTTGTAAGTTCTTAAATCATAACATTTTTCATAATTTGAACAAAACATATTCAAAGCTCAATCATTTAAAATTCGAAATAAAACAACATTCAAAATTCAAATCTTTCAATACACGATCTCCATCCAACTCATTATATTCAATTTCATTATCATTAATTTCATTGTCCTCAGACAGAAAACCATTCCCATATAGTTTTCTTATTATTCGATTCTCAAAAAAGTCAAACTTTAATCCTAATTTTTTTTAAAAAAATAATCAATATTTCAAAACTAAAACCAGTTAACATTTGATTAACATTCGATTAACCCAAAATTATCTTTTAAAACTTTATTATCCCAGAAGTGCATGATTTTTTTCGATGGTTTGTTAGAAAAAGAGTTTTTCATATTTTGCTAAGACAAAAATTCATATAAGATAGTTTAACGGGCCATACTTCGTAAGACACATATCAAATCGGCTCAAAATCCACCCAGATTAGTCCAAACCTGCCCATTTGAGCCTAGCGCAGGCTTGGCTCTAACTTAAAAAAACCATAATGAAAAACTCCCATTTAAGCCAACACCCTCTCCCTATTTTTATTTTTTTTTTCCTTTTTTTGATTATTTTCATTTTTTCATTTTCTTTTTCAAAATCTTTTATATCATCTCACTTAATTATTGAGTATAGTGCAACGAGCCCACATATTAGCATCGAATAAGTGCACTACGCGAGTCATCAGAAAAAAAAATTAATTTACTTCAATTTTAGAGTTTACTAATTTCACTTTAGGGTATACATATAGGGAGAAATATTTAAATAGACAAAAGTAAATATTTAAATGGAAAAAGCAACAGTATTTTAAATCAATGAGTTATATCGACAATGTGGAGTTAGGTTTTGCAACAATCAAGGCCGGGCCCACCAAATCAAAGTTTTTGTACTTTTATTTTCAGAAAAGCCTTACACAAAGGCTGTTTTATTGTACTTCCCAAAAATAGAATATTAATGACTAGCGTTTTGAAATCTTTATTATTCCAACCATCCCAACCACCCTTCTCTCTCTCTCTTTCTCTCGATAATTTCTCTCTCTCTTTCTCTCGATAATTTTGAACATATAGTAGCACCGAACCTGTCTCCTCTTCGATTATTTAGAAGCAAAAATCACCCACCCTTTCTCTTCTCTATCTTCTTCGATATTCTTGAAGAATCGAAGCACTTAAACATCGAAAAAACCAGGTGAAGCCACCGGGTCTCTCTCTTCTTCGATAATCTCTCTCTCTCTCTCGGAAGTACGCACGCCGCCGTCTCTGTTGGAATTTGGTCGCCGAAAAATGGACGGAGTGCAAGGACAGCCGCCGGCCGGGTCTTCTTCTCAAGTAATTTTCCAATGCTCATGTTTTTTATCACGTTTTATGAATGTTTTTCGATGCTATTATGCGTTTATGAAATGATATTCATGTTAGCCGATGCTCTAGTACTTTTATGAAACTAACTAGTCGATGCTATTATGCTTTTATGAAACTAATGGTTGAGTGTTTGATATTAATCGATTAGAAATTAATTGTGGACTAACCGATGCTATTATGATTTTATTAATATAATGGTTGGTTGTTTGATATTAGTCGATGCTTGTTAGATACTAATTGTGGACTAACCGATGCTATTATGTTTTAACATCATTCGATGACCTTCATTAAACTAATCGATGAACATTAATTAATCGAGGAACCTTAATTTAAAAAAAAAAATAATCGATGAAGGCCTCGATTAATTTAATACAAATCGAGGCCTTACTCGATTAATTATCCAAAAACACAAATTAATCGACGACTTCCTCGATTAATTTAAACCAAATCGAGGCCTTCCTCCATTAACTTAAAAAAATTAATCGATTAATTTAAGACTAATCAATTAATTTAAGAGTAATCGAGATGGATTAATATTTAATTTAAATCGATTAATTTCATACAAATCGAGGAATATATAATTTAAATCGATTAAGTCTTATAAAAATGAATCGAGTCAGTAATCGATTAATTTTAGAAACAAAAACTAAATCGAGTCACTAATCGATTAAGTAAAAAAAATTAACCGAGTCTCTAATTTATTAATTAAGAAAACTTAATCAAGGCACTAATCGATTAATTAAAAAAATTAATTGTGGCATTAATCGATTAAGTAAAAAAAAAACGAATCGAGGAATTAATCGATTTATTAAAAAAAATCGATTAAAAATTAAAAAAAAACTAATCGATTAGTAGCCTAAACCCTAAAACAAACTAATCGATTAATAGTTTTAAAAAAAAGTAATCGATTAATAGTTTAATTAAAAAAAACCTAATCGATTAATAATTTTAAAAAAAAAACTAATCGATTAGTACACTAATTAAAAACAAACTAATCGATTAATATTTTTAAAAAAAACTAATTGATTAGTACTTTAGTTACAAACAAACTAATCGATTGATATTTAAAAAAAACTATTCGAGTTAGTAGTTTAATTAAAACTAATCTATTAATAATTAAAAAAAGTAATCGATTAATAATTTAAAAAAAAACTAATCGATTAGTAGAACTAATCGATTAATAGTTTTAAAAAAATCTAATCGATTAGTACACTAATTTAAAACAAAGTAATCGATTAATAGTTTAAATAAGTACTAATCGATTAGTACTCTAATTAAGAACAAACTAATCGATTAATAGTTTTAAAAAAAACTAATCGATTAGTACTTAAATTAAAAACACACTACTAGTTTATAAAAAAAATTAATCGATTAATAATTTTAAAAAAAAACTAAAAAAGCCTAAAATTAAATTTTAAGAAATTCCAATTTATATGAAATATTAAAAGAGTTTACTTTATTAGTTTTAATTTTGAAAATGTTGTTAGATTGACTGGGTTAGACTGCCGTTACGGAGCCGGACGCCCTCGATCGTCGTGTACGCCATCCCCGGTGTTATTGACACGATTAGAGACACACTGCTCGCGATTGGTGGTGACGCCATGCGACTGTTCAGATCGGGGTGTTTCGGATATTTTCTGGACTACAGAGGTGGTGACGTCCAGAAGAGGGTCATGCACGCGCTGATGACGTTCGAGGTGCACGCGCCGGATCGTGCACGTGTGGGGCTGGAGGCATGGTTTCACATTCATCGTTCCCAGCTGCGGTTCGGTGCGAGTGAGTACGCCTTGGTGTCAGGTTTACGCTTCGGCAGCTCGACATTCGATCCTCATGGCGCTCATATTGTTCCGAGGAGATCGGTCTACCACCGTTTATTCGAAGGGAAGCGTACGACAATCAAACAGATGGAGGACAGGTTCAAGGCGGTTGGGATGGCCAGAGACGCTGCGGATTATGTGAAGGTTGCGAACATATTGTTCGTATACCGGATGATTCTGTGCCTAGATCCGCACCGGGCCGTGGATCCATGGGTGTGGGCGCTAGCGGAGGATGTGGAGGGATGGAACTCGTTTCCATGGGGTGCATATTCTTACCAGTCATTGATGCACTACATTGGCCTCCTCCCCAGGACTCGCGAGGCTATGGGCGGGAAAGGATCGGGACAGTATCATTTTTACGGGCCGATCTGGGCACTCCAGGTAATTAGTTTAAATTTAATTCTTCTAAATTAGTTTAAATCAAGTGAATATGTAACTAATCCATTAATTCACTTTACAGGTATGGGCTTGTGAGGTGATACCGGAGTTGGCTACTGAGGCTGGTCTGCACAGTGGACAGCTCACTGTGCCTCGATGTTTGAGGTGGACATTCAGACTCCCTGCCACCGACCCAGCCATCTTATTACAGCGAGTGGTACATTTTGATGTTTCTTGATATATTTAGAATCTTCGATCTATATTTGTTAATTCATCTTAATGATATTATTAATAATTCCATGCAGTCACGTGTGGTTACGTTGGTGCCATCTCCCGAGGAGACGGCAACTTCATATTACATGAGCCTGCAGTTGGAGCCTGGAGCTCAGAGCGTGAGATATGTTCCCGCTCGATCCGGGAACAAGAAGAAGATGCTTGCAAATGTGGCATCTTGTTGTTCCACATCGGCAGAAGCGGTTGTCCCCCCGTCAGCCCGAGGCACCAGAGCTGCTCGGACACCACAGATGGGCCGTCAGGCGACCAGTCGACCCTCGACTAGCCGGGCATTGAGGGACGAGCCAGATCCAGAGAGCCCTCCTCGAGCTGAGCCTGGAGCCCGGCCCCTCACTGAGGACGCACCAGTGCACACAGCTGATTCGATCGATCCAGAGAGCCCTCCTCAACACCGCCAATGGGTAAATGGGATGTGCATACACGCCTGTTGTGCCCCTGTCCATGGCATCTAGTGCAAAACTGTCTCCGTGCACTGGATGAGGCCTCAAACGGGGCTCGAGCTCTGGATGTAGATGGACGCCCAGCACGTCGTCTGATCTCTGGCGCCAAAACCACTCGTGATCCAAACGCATCGGGCATAATCCATTGTTCTGGATGAGGCAGACCCCTGATGATCGAGTTATACATGCCGACCAAGCTCTCAACCTTGTAACACCTGTCCACATAATCATATATAGCCGCCCCGGTACAACTGCGAAAGGAAAAATAAACACACTCAATTAGGTACATGTACAAAAAATAAGAACAAATATAGATTTAAATGTCGTACCAGATGACCGCTGCCGCGTGAGAGCAGGGGATCAAGTCCAGCTCGAACTCACGATAGTCACAGGTCCGGTTCTGAAGATCGACCATGTAGACCTCCCTCCCAACCTCGACTTTCCATAAAGTTGCTAATGTAGTAGGACGCACGGCATAGCAACGTCCCTTATCGACGTTACCCGAAAGCTTAAGCGCGATGCCATCAGTCAACATATTATTCGAACCCACTGCTGCCGCACGTCGCTCGACGAACCACTGCTCAACAATCGATCTAAACATCTCGAACAATGAGCAAACAGGTAACCTCCTCGCCCACAACAGACGAGCATTGAGACTCTCCGCCGCATTAGATGTCATGAACCCGTAGCGCCGTACGGGGCAATGTGAACGAGCCCAATGCACTGGGCCAATATTACACAGCTTCTGATAAGCATTTGGACAGACCTGCTCCAACGTCGACATACTCTCCTGGAATGTCTCTCTCCGATATGCGTAGGCAGCCTCCTGAAACAGCGTCGTCACGTGTTTCCCTCTCTTCGTCATCTTATTCTTCAAATGGTAGTAGCACAGTCCGTGCGTCGCACTTGGGAAAACGGCCTCCACAGCATTTTTAATGCTCTGATGCTGATCCAAAACGATTAGAAGATCATCTATATCACCCAGAGCCATGTGCACGTGGGCCAGAAACCATATCCAAGATTCATCGTTCTCTATCGGTCCGAGCCCAACTGCAACAGGTAAGACCTGTTCGTTGCCGTCCTTCGTCACAGCAACAAAGAGAACCCCCTTGTTCTTTCCCTTCAGGTGGGTCCCATCGATCACAAGCACTGGACGAGCATACTGGAGAAATGCATTGACACACGCACCGAGAGCAAGGAATGAATGCTTGAACCGACCATCACTCGTGATCTCCATGTCTACTACAGTTCCCGGATTCATTAATTGCAGAGTGTGAAGGAAAGCGGGCAACTGTGCGTAGGACTTGTCAAAGTCTCCATATACCATCTGAATGGCAATGTTCCTCGTGCGCAGAGCGAAGCTGTAGTCGATGTGGATGCCAAACTCACGCACAAGCTCCGCCATCATCTCCTTCGGCTTCAGGATAACCCGCTCGTCCACCAATCTACGAGCAAAGTATTTTCCGAGCACTCGTGCAGGTACCTGTCGCGGAGCAATTCGACCCATATCAAGATGGCATGTGTGAGAGCCGTTGAACTTGTATATTCTCCACATATGCCCATCAGCAACCGCAAAGCACTTGAACGGGCAATCACCACCATGCTTGCAAACATAGCCCAATCGTGACCTGTTCGAGCGATACACGGCATACTCCACTCGATTTTGCATGTGATAGATACCGACCGCCAGGGCGAGATCATCCTTCGTCCGAAAAATAGCTCCCTGGTGCAGTGTATCTATTTCTGGTTCTGGTCCCTCATCCCAAGATAGTGGGCCCGCAATGTCCCAGTCAGCAAGGGGAACCACCCAATTGCTCGAAGGCCCGTCAGATCGAAACGGAACACCGGTGGTAGATGGTGGGACGACTCCCGTCAAACATAGCAATCTGTCTGTACGATCAGCAGAAGAACGAAGCCAGCCACTAAATTCTGTCAACAGTGACTCCACCAACCTCGTTCTATCATTCACCTCTTCTTGTTCTTGTTCTTCTTCTTCTTCCTCTTCTTCTCCTTCAGCCTCTTCTTCTCCATCTCCCTCTTCTTCTGCAGTAGGACCATGCGTCTCTCCATGTGAAAAGTAGGGAACATAGTCATCCCTCATAGATGGTCCGGCTCCAGAACCTTCCAACTGTCTTGAAATCACGTACACGACGAGTTCAGTAGTCTGCTCGTGAAGCAAATCAAGCAAATCTCCATCATCTTGCAAAGATGCTCTGATCCGTCTGCCAGTATTGGTGCTGGTGAGGTAAAATAATTCATACTCGATCCTGTTCGGGTCAGTCCGCAACAACTTGTGAACCTCCCTCACCAGTGAGCTAAAGCACAGCTTATCGGATGACATCGTCACGAGTTGTTCATCCCCATCTACATATTCTGATCTCTCCCATCGTCCACTGTGACGTACAATAATGCGGCGTCTAACCATCTGGACAATTTTTAAACAATGCTACATGAGATCACCCTTTAACCCTAAACCTTCTTAAACCCTAAACCCTATAAAACACTAAACCCTAAACGTAAACCCTAAAACCCTATAAACCCTAAGCCTCTATTAATCGATTAGTTTTTTTTCAAATTATTAATCAATTAGTTTGTTTTTAATTAAAGTACTAATCGATTAGTTTTTATTAAAAAAATTAATCGATTTGTTTGTTTTAATTAAAGGACTACTCGATTAGTTTTTTTTAAACTATTAATCGATTAGTTTGTTTTTTTAGTAAACTACTAATCGATTATTTTTTTTAATCGATTAGTTTGTTTTTAATTAAAGGACTACTCGGTTAGTTTTTTTTAAACTATTATTCGATTAGTTTGTTTTTTTAAAAAAAACTACTAATCGATTCGTTTTAATTAAACTACCCTTCGATTAGTTTTTTTTTTCAAATTATTAATCCATAAGTTTGTTTTAAATTAAAGTAGTAATCGATTAGTTTTTATTAAAATTATTAATCGATTCGTTTGTTTTTAATTAAAGGACTACACGATTAGTTTTTTTTAAACTATTAATCCATTAGTTTGTTTTTTTATTAAACTACTAATTGATTATTTTTTTTAATCGATTTGTTTGTTTTTAATTAAAGGACTACTCGGTTAGTTTTTTTTAAACTATTATTCGATTAGTTTGTTTTTTTAAAAAAACTAATAATCGATTCGTTTGTTTTTAATTAAAGGACTACTCGATTAGCTTTTTTTAAACTTTTAATCGATTAGTTTTTTTTTTATTAAACTACTAATCGATTAATTTTTTTAATTAATCGATTAGTGAGTCGATTTACTTTTTGTTTCTAAAATTAATCGATTAGTAACTAGATTAATTTTTTTAACTAATCCATTTGTTTTTACTTTTCAAATTAATCGAGGAAGGCCTCGACTCGTTTTTGATTATATAATTTAATCGAGTAAGGCCTCGATTCGTTTTTTTTTTTATGTAATTTAATCGAGTAAGGCCTCGATTATTAAAATAATTATCAAGGAAGGCCTCGATTGTTTTCTATGCTCCTCGATTATGTTGTAAGCTCCTCGATTATGTTTTATATTTAGGTAAACATTATACAACCCTCAAAATCACATAAACATCGACTAAATTCAAAACCAACAACAATTAACCTAAATAAAACATTACCAAACAATTAAAAAAAAGGCCGTATCAATCTATTTTCAAAGTAAATCTAACAACACATGCAATACATAATCAAAATAATAAACATAAATATTTGCAAAATAAGTTCAAAAAGATGGAGTACAAAACGTACCTTTGAAAATTGGTGAAAATTTCCGAACACTATTTTTTTCTCCAAAACATTTTTTCCTTTCGCACCTTGCTCGAAAAAAATTCTCCAAATTTTCCTACTCTTCGTCGATTTGTAGTAGTGTGAATAAAAAATTCTGTGATTTTTGTGAATGAGATTTGTATTGTACTGTGAATGAGCTCCGGATTCTACATCTATTTATTCAGAAAATTCACCTACCTCGTTATAAAACATTAGAATGTATTTAATTCGGTACAACATCCTCTTCTTTTCATTAATTCGGTCCTACCTTCCCCTTCTTTTCATTTAATGAAGCCAACAACCTTTTCTTTTTATTTATTGAAACTAGTACCTACCTTAGACAAGAAATAAATGCATTCACTAAAAAAAATGATTAATTGTAGGGAAGATTGTCTCGATAAAATTGCATGATCACGGTTAATAATATTAATCAATAATGGTTAGATATTAATCGTTCATAGATAATCGAGTAAGCAAATGTTAAAAAAGAAATCGAGGAGTTTTTTTAAATCTATGCATATTAAATATTAATCGATGAAGCATAGGAGTTTTTTCTTAATCTATGCATATTTTTAATTAATCGATGATGCTATCGATGAAGCATGATTAATACATATTCTATCGATGCTGTTAGGGTTTCATTTTTACAATTAGGGTTTGGGCTGTTAGGTGCATTTAATGCCTGCCAAAAGTACAATGTGTCAATCATTGGGTGTGGGGACCAAGTGTAAGATAGTACAAATTGCCTAACAAACTACCTATATTTAAAAGTTGTTATTTTTTCCCAATTATTATTTACTTTTGTCTACTTTTATCCATTTAGACATATATTTATCGAGCACAATGCATGAGCTTATGCATTAGCATCCCACAAATGCACCATACGAGATGAGTACACTCCAGCACTAACAAAGCTGTTAATGTACCAAGACGTTTTTATACATAGCTGAATAAAAAATATTCTAATTCGAGAATGAATTTTATACATTAAACAAAAAAAAGTCTATTACAAAAAAGAATTGTTAATTTAGAATTTGAAAGATGAGTAATCTATCAATTTAAGGATCTAAACAAAGAACATTGTTAATATAGAATCTCAAAAATCATGTATTTCAATTTCTTTTAAATATATAATTATTTTTAATAAATTCTTTATTCA
The DNA here is from genome assembly GCA_026008535.1 of Perilla frutescens. NCBI lineage: Eukaryota > Viridiplantae > Streptophyta > Magnoliopsida > Lamiales > Lamiaceae > Perilla > Perilla frutescens. The sequence goes on from BRKX01000012.1 coordinate 43,178,706, forward strand.
ATTTAATAGATAATTAAAAAATGAATTTTAGTTGAATGGACCTGGTAAAAAAATATAGAAACAAATCTATATCAATATTATATCTAAAAGTAAGATAGTTACTATAAATAGTGATAATAAATTTTCCCGCCTAAATGCACTTTCTATAAATAAAAATAAAATATCTATTAATTAATTAATATTTATATTATTTAGTCATTCAATACTAGAATTTCAATATTATAAATTATTATTTTTATTTTGCAAAAATACTATTTTTTATCAAAAATTATTTTGTTCATAAGATGAAAAAAAATTATGTGGCCTTTAAATTGTTGATTTGTATGTGAATTTTCTAAACACTTATTTTTTCTTTACGATGGACCATAAACTTTATTTTAATTATCATTCTTTTAAGTATTCTGAGTGAATGTTCTAATATATTAATTTAAAACATTTAAAATTTTTAAGTTGATTAAATATATTAAAATAATTCCAGATCCACATCAAAATTTCAATTAAATATATTTAAATTTTCAAATTAAATGTATTGATCGAGATACACACCGAGAATTTTAAATTAAATCTACTTAAATTTTTTAGTTAAATGTATTAATTGAACTTAGCAATTAATTGTTAAATATATTTATTTCATGAATTATATATATATATATATATTAAATAGTTAGAACTCATACTTTTAATTAGTTTTTCAAGAAAATATCATCACACATCAAAAAACTTACAAATATTGTTATGTATGAACAAATTATAAATTGTGAATCCCAACAATGATATTTCCACATTTGTTGATCTCTAAGTTGAGATCAAGTGTAATATTTAGATATTTTATATTATCATTTTAATATTAAATATGAAATATATTTTAAATTTATAGATTTGAATTGAATTATATATATTTAACAGTTCAAATAAAATATTTTAAAAATATTGATTTATTAAGGGTGTTTTTAAATACACCGCTATTTTTTTTCTTTATACACCACTCATCTTTTTCATATTTTCACACCACAATAAAAGTCATTTCTATCCTTTCATATTTTTCATATTTTTTATCTTTACACACCACAATAAAAGTCATTTCTATCCTTTCACTGTGAAAATAAATTAAAAAAATCAAAATAAATTTAAAAAATAAAAAATTATTCTCCACCCTCACTCTCTCCCCTCCATAGTACAGACCCGCCACCCTCCGTTGCCATCACCTTTTTTCATGACCTGCCACATTCGCTTTTCTTCCCCAGTAATTAATTTTTTTTCAAATTAAAATAGAGAAGGACGTAGTTGTCATCAACACTATGTTCCAACTATGACAAAACCCTCTTTTCAGATTTATAAATATTCCAACAAATCCTTCAATGCCACCAAATTTTAAAGTAATATCATCAACACCGTGTTCCAAATTTCAACTCCCCAATCAGATATATATGTATTTCTCCAAACATTTATGCGATAAATCCTAAGATTAGACAAGTTAACGAAATCATTTTTTTAGCTCCAAAAATATACAACATCAATACACGCATTTGATTTCATAGGCAATTTTTACAAATAAAATAAATGGAGGAAGAGGTGAGAAATGAAGAGTAGCATAAATGGAGGAAAATGAGAAAGCAATTGTGGGGGCAATGCGATAGGTGAGGTCACTCAGGTGGGAAGAAGGAGATTTTTTATTTTTATTTTATTTATTTTTTAAGTAATTTTAAAATTAAAAATGATATTTATGTAAATTAATAATTATTTATTTTTAAATTAAATTTAATAGTGGTGTATAAAGAAAATTTAGTGGCGTATTTAGAAACACTCATTGATTAAATATATTTTAAAAACTCAAGATCCGTACGCAAATTTTTAAATTAAATATATTTAAATTTTGAATGGTCGAAACTCGAAATGTATTAATTGATCTTATCATTTTAATGTTAGATAATTTTAAGATTTTCAAGTTATCATATTTAAGTTTTCAACTTTAAACATGTTTTAAATAGCTAAAACTTATATATTTTAATTTTAAACCAAAATTTATCCCACATTGAAGAACAAATAAATAATATTGTATATGAACAAACTATGAATTGTGAGACCCAACAATGGTCTCTACAAATTGAGATCAAGTATATAATATTTGATATTTGATTTTATCAATTTAATACGATACATTTTAAATTTTTAGAAATTAAATATTTTTGAATTAAAATTAAATTAAATATATTAAACAAATATAATAAAATATTTTAAATATATTAATTTAAAATAGTTTGAATTTTTTAAGTTAATTAAATATATTACAAAATTCAACATCCACATCCAAAATCTTTTAATGAGTTAAAATCTTTAAAGATAATGTATTTGATTTATTCAATAAATTTTTTTTCTATTATTCCTCATTCGTGTGTGTGCATGTGGGTTGATTTGTGAAGTTCTAAAGTTACATATCAATCATCGGGATGATGGTGTTTTATTTCTCCACAAGTGGGTTAATAAATTTACATATAATAACATATAAAAATCCATTTAGATTGTCTTCCCCTAAGCATTTTATTCTTTTATAATATATTATTACATATTGCTATTTACATATTAAATTTTCATTTACCCTACATCTCACATCGGTTGTAGATTGAAATATTGGGATGTGGGTTGTATAAAAACGTGGGTAATTTTAAATAGAAACCTCAAATTAGTTCCGCAACTTTTTCTAATTTTTCTACATCCCACATTGGTTGTAGATTAAAACTTTGAGATGTAGGTTGTTGTATATAAAAGGATGGAAAACCTCAAAATTTTTATTTAAGCATATTTTGAACAAAAATATTTAAAAAATTGAAAAAAATTATTCGTGCCTAATTGGCCGATTAATCGTTGTTGAGACCACCTGGGTGGCGAAGACTCTATCTTCTCGATTTTACAACCAACTTGGATGTTTTCGGCATGGCTAGAGTCGTCAAGACTGATTTCTCCAATTATGAAAAATACATAAGTAATTTATAATTCAAACGATATAATTCATATATTTATATGCGAAATTCATTATTGAATATAAGTTTATTATTGTACAAAAATATTTTTTTAATAACATTCTTCGTGCATCGCACAGATATATATCAAACTACTAAAGCAAACCCAATGTTGGTGCCCTTCAAAAAAACAAAAATAGGGTCCCAAAAATCTATTATATTCTCCCTCCTTCTTCAGCAATGACCTCCCACATCTTGACGGACAAAAAAAATCATCCACATATATATTTCAAGTATATAATGTTCGGCATAATTATGTTTGTTTATCCCTTGATTGCCATTATCCACAAACTAACTCATACCTATGTACCACAAAAAGTAACATTTACAATATTTTCAGAATTAGCTTTTTTTATTATCAATTATTTAATTTTTGCACTTTTTTTATTACCAATCATTTACATTGAATACTTCAATGTTGTTGTCTATAATCGACATTTCAAAAGGTCGAATGTAATGGTTTACATTAAAACTCAGAATGGTTCTCACTTGTAGAAATCACGCTACAATACACCATTCGTTCTATTCATTCTATGTTTCTATTATATCGACAAAAAAAAATTGTTGGGTATATAAATGGATTAAACTTTGAAGTAATTTGGGCAGAGTAACGGGTAGGATATTTAAAGTCGAGTCAAGAGTTATACTCTTTCTCCGCAAGATGAAATTGCACCGTATATTAAATGCAAACGGACTATAGCAATCGACTCCAAGATAAAACGACTTTCAACAAGGTTTTGTTGTACTTTTACAAAACTATGTTACAACGAACAAAACAATAATCGAGATTCTTAATCGATTAGTAGGGTAGAAGAGAAGGATTTTTCTTGTGGTCGAAATGAAGGTCTAGGGGTCTTATTTATAGTAGGTGAACAGTTGTGGTGAAGTGGTGCACCAATTGGCTCTAAACGGTGCAACGGTTCGCTTCCAAGAATGAACGGTTGGCTCGGTTCGAGCCAAGAGTCGCAACTGGCGAACCATTGCGTCCGATCGGCCTAGAGCTTTCGCACCAATTCGTTCCGAGCGGTTACGTCGAGCTGATTGACAAAGCTCCTCGCGAACATGCGAAGTGCAAAGTGCGCCCTCAAGCGCCCCTTGCGACATGTGCGACGTGCGGCACGGCTCGGCTCGGACTCGGACTCGGACTCGGATGGTGCTTCGCACCATCCTCGTAGCCAATTTAATTAATCTATAAAAGACTAATTAAAGACACCACATAGTTGGCCCATTAGAGAGCCCAATTAGTTGAACTCACTAATTAGGAAATCCCTTATATTTAGATTCCACCAACTATATTTTTCCGATGTGGGATAGTTGCACTTCCCATTTAACCCTTCCATTTAATTAACTAATTAATATCTCTTTTAATTAGATATTTATTTAATTAATTAATTAACTATACTAACTATCCCCCACAAAAGAGATATTTGAAGATGCAAAGTATAAGAATCTCGGCAAATTATTATTGCTTAGGGATAGGTAGCTTCCGGCTTTGAACCTTCCTTTAGTATAGTATTATCGGATTTACTCATTGCTCAGTGAACGCGATGTCTTGAACTGGTCAACTTTAAATGTAAATCAAACAATAATACTAACACAATAACAATTCTATTAATGTTTTGTTCTCACGTTTTGTCCATTTTGGCCTTGGACCGTATCTTGTTTAATAAGTGATTCTTTTTGAAGCGGCCCCACTTCTCACTTATATAGGTGATCTCCTATTTAAGAGTAAATTGCCATTACCCCACCTTTTACTCAGTATAGGAATCATTAAAAACCTTTTAAGGTTTATCCTGACCACATTCTAGCAGTCATACTTGGTGTAGTGCCTAGAATGAGTTTCTTAGTGAAATATTCCAAGTATCGTAGTGTAAACTTTCATAACTTAGTTGTCTCATTAAACCATCTTCTTGGGATCTCTAGTTGGTATGGTTGAGATACCGCTATGAACATTTTTATTTATGTGGCTTTTCAAGCCCATTCCCTTTACGGCACTATATAGTAGATCTCTATTCATACCTTTAGTAAACGGATCTGCTATATTATCTTTTGACTTTACATAGCCAATACAAACGATTCCATTTGAAATCATTTGTCTAATGGTATTATGTCGTCTTCGTATATGACGAGATTTACCATTATACATGCTGCTTTGTGCTCTCCCAATTGCAGACATACTATCGCAATGTATCATTATAGGAGGCACTTGTTTTTCCCAACAAGGAATATCTTGTAAGAATGTTCTAAGCCATTCGGCTTCTTCACAAGCTTTGTCTAATGCAATGAATTCTGATTCCATTGTAGATCTAGCTATGCACGTTTGTTTAGAAGATTTCCATGCTACTGCTCCACCTTCAATGGTGAAGACAAAATCACTAGTAGATTTTGAGCCTTGCATATCAGATATCCAATTTGCATCACTGTATCCTACAATAACAGTTGGATATCTTGTATATGTTAAACAGTGGTGTATGGTATGTTTTAAATACTTTAACACTCTTGTTAATGCAGTCCAATGGTCTTTATCTGGATTGCTCGTAAATCTACTTAGCTTACTCACTAAATATGCAATATCAGGACGAGTACAAGTTGTAAGATACATTAGACTTCCAATGATCCTTGCATATTTGAGTTGTGATGTGAGTTCTCCTCTATTTTTAGCTAGATGCAAACTCATATCAACAGGAGTTGCAGCTAGAGGTAGATTAAAAGCTTCGAATTTCTTAAGCACATTTTCTACATAATGAGATTGTGATAAGATAATTCCTTCATTTGTTCTAGAGATTTTTATCCCTAGGATAACGTCAGCTAGACCCATATCTTTCATGTCAAAATTTCTTTTTAACATGTTCTTTGTATTCGTGATCACATTCTTATTATTTCTCATGATCAACATGTCGTCTACATAAAGACAGACAATTACATATTCATTGGGGTTATTTTTAATGTAGACACATTTATCACCCTCATTTATTTTGAATCCATTTGATAACATTGTTTTATCAAATTTCTCATGCCATTGTAATGGAGCTTGTTTAAGTCCATACAAAGATTTTACAAGCTTGCAGACCTTGTTTTCTTGACCTTTAGAGATGAAACCTTCTGGTTGATCCATATAAATTTCGTCTTCTAATTCGCCATTTAGGAATGCAATTTTTATATCCATTTGATGTATCTCAAGGTTATGCAATGCAGCAATAGCAATGAGTACTCTAATGGAAGTAATCCTCGTGACTGGAGAATAAGTATCAAAATAATCATAGCCCTCTTGTTGTTTGTACCCTTTGGCAACCAAACGAGCTTTATATTTATCAATTGAACCATCAGCTTTATATTTCCTTTTTAAAATCCACTTGCATCCTAAAGGCTTGCAACCTTTTGGAAGATCAACAATTTCCCAAGTGTGGTTTTGCATGATCGATTCAATTTCTACATTGATAGCTTCTTTCCATAATGGAGCTTCAGGACTAGATAATGCTTCTTTGATAGTCCTTGGTTCATCATCTTCTAATGCATAGATTAGAAAATCTAGACCAAAAGATTTTGGTATCTTAGCCCTTTTACTACGTCTTGGTTCTTCCTCAACTAAGGGAGAATTATTCGTAGATTCATGGTTTCTTTTGGTTGAATTTGTTTCAATTCTAACCTTCTTGGGAAAGATAGATTCAAAGAAAATTGCATTTCTTGATTCTATAATCATTCCTTCATTTATATCAAAAATTTCTGATTTGTGCACAAGAAAATGAAATGCACTACTATTGTTCGCATATCCTATGAAAATGCAATCTATAGTTTTTGGACCTAGCTTTATTTGCTTAGGTTTAGGTACTTCTACCTTTGCTAGACACCCCTACATTTTAGTGTATTTATAAGAAGGTTTTCTACCTTTCCATAACTCATATGGGGTCTTATCTAGTTTTTTATATATGAGGCAATTTATTTAAGATATGATTAGTTGATAAGATCACTCCCCCCTACAAATTCTGAGGTAAGCCAGAACTTATCAACATGACATTCATCATCTCTTTAAGAGTTCGATTCTTTCGTTCCGCAACTCCATTTGATTGAGGTGAATAAGGAGCAGTGGTTTGATGAATTATGCCATTTTCTAAGCATATTTCTTCAAATGGTGCTACATATTCTCCTCCTCTATCACTTCGTATTGCTTTTATTTTTACATTGAGTTGATTTTCAACTTCTATTTTATATCTTTTAAAAGCTTTTATTGCCTCATCTTTGCTTTTCAAAAGATATACATAGCAATACCTTGTGCAATCATCTATAAATGTGATGAAGTAATTTTTTCCACCTCTAGTTTGTACAAACTTAAGATCACACAGATCGGTATGTATAAGTTCTAGAGGTGTTGAACTTCTTTCCACTGAATGAAAAGGAGCTTTTGTCATTTTGGCTTCAACACAAATTTCACATTTTTCTTGTGAATTAAATTCCATTTGAGGAAGTAAATTTAAATTAACCAATCTTCGTAATGAATTTAAATTTACATGTCCTAATCTAGCATGCCATAAATTAGAACACTCAACCAAGTAAGAAGAAACTGCAACTTTATTGATTGGTTTGACGTCTCAGTGGACAGTCATTACATTTAGCTTGAAGAGTCCCTCATTTAGGTAACCCTTCCCAATAAATAGACCACATTTGGTCAATATAAATTTGCCTGCTTCAAAGACTAGTCTAAATCCAGCTTTACTTAGTAGAGAGCCAAAAATCAGGTTCTTGCGGATGTCTGGGACATGCAACACATCTACAAGGGTTAGCTCCTTTCCAGATATCATTTTCAATACAATCTTCCCCAATCCAATGATATCGGAGGTAGCAGAATTACCCATGAATAGTTTTCGACCATTCAAAGGTGTATAACATGAGAACATTTCTTTGTCGGAGCATATGTGGCGGGTGCCTCCTGTGTCAATCCACCATTCCTTTGGATTGTCAACTAGATTTGCTTCAAACACAATAGCAGATATATTCAACTCTGACATGTCTATTGGAATAAATTGGTTCTCGGTCAAGTTTGCCTCGGATTTCTTGGCTTTCTTTGGAGCTTTGCGTTCTTTTGCCGTGTGACCTAGTTTGTCGTAGTTGAAGCAGTTTCCCTTGAAATTTTTGGCTTTCTTTGCATTCCTGGCATCCGCTTTTTTGCTCATAAACTTCCTCTTTTTGTTAGGACGAGCCTCGACCAGATTTACTTTTGCCACAAAAGTTGGCTTATCGATTTTCCCCTCGGATTTTCGATTGTCTTCCTTGATGCGAAGTCTCACAATGAGATCTTCAAGTCCCATCTCCTTGCGTGTATGCTTGAGATAGTTTTTGAAATCTCTCCACTGTGGTGGCAATTTCTCAATGATAGCTGCCACTTGGAATGATTCACTGACAGACATTCCTTCGGCATGAATATCATGCAGAATCAACTGAATTTCTCGAACTTGATCGAGGACAGTTCGAGAATCCTCCATCTTGAAATTCAAGAACCGACCGACGATGAACTTTTTCATACCGGCATCTTCGGTCTTGTATTTCTTATCAAGAGATTCCCACAGCGCCTTAGCACTTGAACATTCAGAATAGACGGAGTAGAGAGAGTCATCCAAAGCATTAAGAATATAATTACGACACAAAAACCTACTGTGGTGCCAAGCATCGAGAGCAGTTCGTCGTTGAGTGTCGTCATCCGTTTCAGCAATAATAGGAGCATCTTCTTTGAGGAAGCGAACGATACCAAGGGTGGTCAAGTAGAACAGCATCTTTTGCTGCCATCTTTTGAAATCTTCGCCGGTGAATTTTCCCGGCCTTTCGCCTTGAACAGGAGCAACAACGGTAGCCATCTTCAAAGAGTAATTGCAACAAAAATTTCGTCTTGCGATTGTTGGGTATATAAATGGATTAAACTTTGAAGTAATTTGGGCAGAGTAAGGGGTAGGATATTTAAAGTCGAGTCAAGAGTTATACTCTTTCTCCACAAGATGAAATTGCACCGTATATTAAATGCAAATGGACTATAGCAATCGTCTCCAAGATAAAACGACTTTCAACAAGGTTTTGTTGCACTTTTACAAAACTATGTTACAACGAACAAAATAATAATCGAGATTCTTAATCGATTAGTAGGGTAGAAGAGAAGGATTTTTCTTGTGGTCAAAATGAAGGTCTAGGGGTCTTATTTATAGTAGGTGAATAGTTGTGGTGAAGTGGTGCACCAATTAGCTCCAAACGGTGCAACGGTTCACTTCCAAGGCTGAACGGTTGGCTCGGTTCGAGCAAAGAGTCGTAACTGGCGAACCATTGCTCCGATCAGCCTAGAGCTTTCGCACCAATTCGTTCTGAGCGGTTACGTCGAGCTGATTGGCCGAACGGTTGCAACCTTTCGCCCAATCCTCATGCACCCTTTCGTCCATGGTGCTGATTGAACCGCCGTGAGCCACGAGCTGTGCGATGTGGTTCCAAATCTCAAAAGATTTAGGCTCCTCAAAGCAACGTGCGAAGTGCAAAGTGCGCCCTCAAGCGCCCCTTGCGACATGTGCGGCGTGCGGCACGGCTCGGACTCGGACTCAGATGGTGCGAAGCACCATCCTCGTAGCCAATTTAATTAATCTATAAAAGACTAATTAAAGACACCACATAGTTGGCTCATTAGAGAGCCCAATTAGTTGAACTCACTAATTAGGAAATCCCTTATATTTAGATTCCACCAACTATATTTTTCCGATGTGGGATAGTTGCACTTCCCATTTAACTCTTTCATTTAATTAACTAATTAATATCTCTTTTAATTAAATATTTAATTAATTAATTAATTAACTATACTAACAAAAATAATAAAATTGTTCACAATCAAAATTTTGTAAGTCTGACATTATTCCTATATTATGTAAAAAAATTCAAATAAAGTTTAATTACCTAATTCTGGAACATCTTTGTGAGATATATGTCTGTGGCATGACTATAAATATCCATTTAATCGAATAACATTCCTGTAGGACGGTCTAACAGGTCGCTTCCGTTAGACGAATTCTAACCCGATCCGGATCTAACTTTTTCCTTTTTTTTTTGGCAGCCCAGCCCTATCCCACCCCACCCCCACCCCCACTCTCTCTCTCTAACACGCATCTGGACCCATTTTTCTTTTTTCTTTTTTTTTTTCTTTTCAGCGGCCCCACCCCACCCCACCCCCACTCTCTCTCTCTCTCTCTCTCTAACACGCAAACCGAACTTTTTTCTTCTTTTTTTTTTCTCCTTTTTCGGCAGCCCCCTTCCCCCACCCCCACTCCCACTCTCTCTTTCTAACCCACAAGATCTGTCCCTTTTTTTTTTCTTTTTTTTTGGGAGCACATTTATACACTTTTTGTCTTGTTTTTGGCAGTTTTTTTTCGGCTCCAATTTACGTTTCACTACGAAGAGTTAGAAGTTGTGTGTTTTTGTTAATAATTTTATTAATGATACTTTATCCATAATTAATTATACTTCACATTAATGTTAATGATACTTCACAAGATAAAAGTTATATTTTCATTAAAATGAAAATTACCGATGATTAAGCATTAATTGTTAAATTAATAACAAAGAAGTATCATTAATTATGAAGTAAGTATCACTAGTAATAAAAAATGAAGCATTACTAATAGTGATACTTTCTTCCGCAATTACTACTACTTTTCTTTCTAATTAGTGATACTTTCTTCTGTAATTAGTGATACTTTTTTTCTAATTAGTGATACTTTCTTCTGCCATTAGTGATACTTTTCTTCAATTAGTGATACTTTCTTTTCAATTAGTGATACTTTTCTTTCTAATTAGTGATACTTTCTTCTGCAATTAATGATACTTTTCTTCTAATTAGTGATACTTTCTTCTGCCATTAGTGATACTTTCTTTGCAATTAATGATACTTTTCTTTCTAATTAGTGATACTTTTTCTGCAATTAGTGATACTTTTCTTCAGTTAGTGACACTTTCTTCTGCAATTAGCGATACTTCATCCCTAATTAATGATACTATAATTATTTTAAGGATACTTCAATATATATTTTTTTTGAAATAAATCTATACCCTAAATTGAAATTAGTGAACCATAAAATTGAATTGAATTTAATTTATTTTTTTAAACAAAATTTCACCACATAAATATATTTTTTTAAAAATAAATGTATACCCTAAAATGGAATTAGTGAGCACTAAAATTGAATTGAATTAATTTTTAAAAAAATAATTATTTAAAAAAAAGGAAGAAAGAAAGTAAAACAAAAAGAGAAATAACAAAAACTGGGCGTGAGAAAGAAAGGAGAAAAAGGAAAAAAAAAATGGGGGGGTGAAAACAGCCTAGCTAGGCTGCAGGCCCAAGTCAAAAAAAAAAAAAAAAAGGAGAAGGGCGGCCCAACAGCAAGGGAAAAGAAAAAAAAAACGCACAGCCGCGTCTTGGGACGGCTTTGGACGGGTTTTGACCCGTCTAACGTAAGGAGATCCGTTAGACGATCTCATACAAGATTTTATCTCGAATAAAAAGCTTTAAGCAGGGTCATGATGTCATTTTCTAGTTTCTCTACTCTGCAAAACATACAACAACTAACGACAATACACGAGATTATAAATATGAGTACATTATCGATCAATTATATATATGATAGGATTTTATGTAATCAATTATTAATAATTAGCTTTCTTGCAATTTGAAGCATATATATTTTGGATTTAAATTTCAAAAAATATATATATAATTTAATATATATATATATATATTAATTCAAACATAGATATAATTACTACTAATATTTACACATACCAATTTGAAGTGTAATAAATGTAACTAATATTTTCCATATATAGTCGTTACATTAATTAGCTGCAAATCTTTTTATTTGCACAGAATATAATCTATAATATGCCATACTTTGATAATTCAAAAAAATTCGGTAAATAGTCATTACAAATATAAGACTTTTACATGCATTGAAATTATACAACCATGAATTTGAATCAGTAGATTATATAGCATATGTAAACATAGATATAATATATATATATATATATATATATAGAATATGGATCAAATAGGGACAACAACTTAGTGTGAAAAGTAGGAATGATTTTCATCCATTGGATCTGATCAAATGGACGGATAAGATTATTTATTTTAAGTGTTTTTTTTTCGATTTTTTTTATTTAAATTAAGTGATAAGGTTAATAATGTAAATTAATAAAAATCCTGTAGAGTCCTATATCTGTGCAAATCTTAACTTCCCTAATTAAACGGTTTTAATTGTGGCAAGTTAATATCTCCATTGATTTGTATGGTTTTTTTTATGAATCTGGAAAAATTGTTTAGTTTACGGTTTCTTCTTCTTCTTCTTTTTTTTTTCTTCTTCTTCTTTTTCTTCTTCTTCTTCCAACTCATAGATCAACGATGGCAATGACGTGGCACTCACACGATTTGTACAGATGGTTTCTTCTCTTTCTTCTTCTTCTTCTCCTTCTTCTTCTTCCAACTCATAGATCGATGATGGCGATGATGCATCACTCACACAACGATTCTAGCGGCGACGGCGGTTGTTGCGCGGCACTCACATGGCGATTCTGGGCAGCGGCTCGACTATGGCGATTCTGGGTAGCGTATTGTATTAGTGTAGCATGTTTGTCTATTGTAGGAAGCATTAACAGTACGTTTATATAGCATTGATTATTTTGCGGGTTTTTTCCAAGGCTGATTCACTCTAGTCAAGATGTTTTTTTCTCTTGTTCCATTTTTTGCTTAGTTTTATTTTTAGTTTACTTATCTTTTCCCGTGCTGTTTTGTATGGTACAGTTGGGGTATTTCAATTTTTTTCGTTATATTATTTCAATGCTTGCGGTAAAAAATACCACCATGATGCTAGGAATTGTCCAGGCAAAAAATGATTTATGTCTAGTTTTTTTTATCAATGTTTCATTTTGTGTATAGTTTTGTTTCTATTTTACATAGTTTTTCTTGTGATGTTTTGTATGGTACAGTTAGGGTATTCCATTTTTTTTGTTTGGATACATTATTTGTTGTACATTACAATTCTTTGATTTAGGTTGGTTGATATTACGAAGTATTTATTCGATAAATACATAGCACTAACTATAGCATTCACATAATCCTATGCAAATGAATATGTTTACGAAGCACCAACCACGGAATATGAATATATTTATGTTACTTACGAAGCATTATTCTGAAGTGAACGAAGCACTGTGTTTACATCTCTCTCACTGTAACATGAACTAATCATTTACAGCATTGCAGACAATCATAAGTAGCATCGATGATATACATATATAGCATAACAGATATGCTTAAATAACATTATAGATGTACATGAGTAGCATATCAAATTTAATTGGGTAAAAGCGACAGAGGTATGCATAGGTAGCATCAACAAGCCTAATTCAAAGCAATAACTCACACGTTATTTTTACCCACTTAAACACTTAGTAGCACAGATATTCATAAATATCATCAAAGAGGTGCATAATTAGCATTACAAATTTTGTTTTGTCCAAAACACCACAGGTGCGCATTAGTAGCATCAACATTAATAATTCGAAGCTCCAAATCGTAGAAGGTCGTTTACCAAGCTTAACAATAAATAGCACAGTAATTCATAAGTACCATCAACGTCATGCATAAGTAGCATAACAAATATGCTTAATTAGTGTCACAAAAAAAACTGACTTTACCAACGTTCAACAAAAAGATATCGAAACATTTTCTTGGTGAGCAATAGTCACACATCTCCACTCAAAACATCATTCACAGTTGGATTTTTCTTCCTAGAGTTAGTTATCGTATGCTAAATAGCCTAAACACCTCTTCTTTTCTTGTGTTTATTTTTTTATCTAATTTCCTTGTCTTGGTCAGTTGTGTCATCACTCTGATTGCGCAGCCGCATATCCTCCTCAAAATCAGAGTCGTCTGCGTGAACCTTAGACTTACCTGAAACCCAACATAGAAATCATCCAAATAGGTATTAGGTAGCATTCAAAAAAACAAAGATTAACTGTTAGTACATAAATTGCTATAGCACCACAGATATGCATAAGTAGCACGGCTGATATGCATAAGTAGCATGACAAATATACATAAGTAACATCACAGATATGCATAAGTAGCATCACAAATATAGTTTACCCAAAGCACCACAGCTACGCATAAGTAGCATCAACAATCAACAATACTATTAAAAAACACCAAGTCACAAAAGTTATATTACCAACTTAAATACTAAGTAGCACAGTATTCATATGTAGCATCAAAGATATACATAACTAGCATCACAAATAAAATTTACCTAACGTCAAACATATATGCATAAGTAGCATCAACATTAACAATACAGAGCACCACGTCACACAGATAATTTATTAGTCATATATTGGTCCTTCTTCATTAGATTCGCAAAATCACAAAATAATTTTTCTAAATCTATGGGTTTAATCATTAATATGCATTCATCCGACTGTAACTAGGCAACAATAGTTTCACAAATCACCCTTTAAACCGATTAAAAGTTCTGAAACTCACCCAATTTCTTCCGACCCATCCTCGTTCTTGAAGTCTGGTTCTAACACGCCCCCGCCGGAGGAAAAAAACGCCGCCGCCTGAGTTTCTTGTTTAATCCGTTGCGCAAGTGAAACACGACTGTCGCCCTTTCAAAGCACCGCTGGATTCTTCGCCATTCTATGGCGAGTCGTCGTCGAGTCACACAGAGGCTAGGTTTTCAGATTTGGGAGGCGGAACTCTCGATCTCTCTTTACAACCGCTACTTGCTTCTCGATTTTGTGGTTCCTGATTTGTAGGGATTTAGTTTCTCATGTAGATGCAATATATCAACTCCCATATCTAGCGCTAATTTGATACCATATGAAATTAATGTAGAATTTTACATAAATACCCCTGTATGGTTTAATATATAATTAAAAAAATAAAATTACCATTTAAAACTCTTTTAATCTGAACCATTCATCTTGTATATTTGTAGGAATCAGATTTATCCCTAATTTTCATACCAAGACTTGTCCTCATTATAACCACCCCCTATATATATATATATATATATATATATATATATATATATATATATAGGGAAGGGTTTAAATGAGAACCCTTCCGTCCATTACTTAGATCTTAATTGCCATAATTCAGTCAAAGTTTGGTCAAATGCAAGGTGCCATACGTGCAATTATTTACAACTTTAAGTAAAAGATAGTTTTATAGTAATTCAATAATTCTTATGTTTTGAAACATGATTATCTCCCCTCTCCATTTATTTATCTCTAAAACTCACGATTTTTTTTTTCTTTTTGCACCTCTCCCTCTCTCTCTCTCTCTCTCTCTCTCTCTATTTATTTTTATAAATCATTTACTAAATACAAATTGAAAAATTATGATAATTTAATAATTTATTAAAATAATAAAATATTATACCTATAAATATATATATGGTAAGAGGATTTTTTATGCAAAAAATCATAATTGATGTTGCCGGTTCAAACACAATTTTGAATTCTTGATGATTTTATTTTTTTGACGTTCACATGCACATTTTAAATTTTTAGGATTTCTTGATTTAATTGTAAACGCTATTATTCTTTTTGGATTAAATACTATTTTTTGTCTAAATTATCCCAATTAAATTTTTACCTTGTTTCATCTTTTTCATATAATGTTATTGATTCACATATTCGTCTTTTTTTTAATTATCTCATCCAAAAACGATTTAGGTATTTATTTTCATTTTTTCGTCAATGATTCTGTTGTTATTATTGTAAGTTCGTGCTAAAATGACATATACATTATGCTGGAATGGTTTATAGTCCATGCTAAAATGACATGACTTATGCTGATATTGATAATATCATTCAAATTTATTTCTGATATGTGTGATAAATGTTGCTGATGTGAGTTACATGTTCGATAAATTTCACAATAAACTGAAAGTCTTCAATTAATTAAACAATAATAACTCCATCCACATATAAAGGTAATATTGATATGTAACGTCATGCTAAAATATCTTATACACTATGCTAATATGAGAGTAATTTAATGCTAAAAATTCATAAACGCAATGTTTTTTTTTCATATAATATATTAAAAATTATAATTTTGTTCATACTATTTCATTCAAGATCTGACATGGTCATGGCTTTGTTTATCAGAAGAAATATGAAGAAAAATATAAAATATTCATTTTTAGGGCTTTTTTTATTCTAGTTAGGATTCATTATATCCCAATTAATGTTTATTTCATAATTTATGTGTTTTCTTATTCTCATGCAATTTCGTCAAATGAAAGCAATATGATGTTAATATGAACATATTTACATGCTATTATGAGCATATATCTATGCTAAAATGAACGGACAACCACAAATATTATTACGAGTATATTTACATGTTATTCTCATACAATTTCGTCATGCTAAAATGAAAGCAATATAATGTTAATATGAACATATCACAATGCTAAAATGAACAAACAACGTATATAATTAACATTATTAATAGATGTACATGTTATTCTCATACATTTTTGTCATGTTATCATGAAATGAATATAATGTATCAAATTAAAACTTTTTCCATGTTCTTTCATTTCAGATTTCGAATATATCTATTTATCCGAAGAAATATGGATGAAAAATACATAACATTAATTTTTAGGATTTATTTCATTCCAGTTAGGGTTTATTCCATTCAATTAGTGTTTATTTCATCCAATTAGTGTTTACTTATATCACCATTAGGTATTATATATGATAAATAAATAATGGTTGTGTTTTCTTATTATCATGTAATTTCTTCACGCTAAAACAAAAATAACGTGATGCTATGCTAATATAAATATATAACTATGCTAAAATGAGCAAACAATGCATGCTATCAAGAGTAAATTTACATGTTATTATCATGCTAAAATATCATATACACCATGTTAATAAGAGAGTAGTTTCAGGCTAAAACGTTATGAACGTAATATTTTTCATATAATTTATCAAATTAAAAAAATGAACTTTTATTTAAGATGTTGCGTGTCTCTGGTACTCTGAATATAATATATATGAAAAATATAAAATTTTCCTTTTTAGGATTTATTTCAACCCAACTAGGGTTAAATTTAATCTCATTACAGTTTATTTCATTCCAATTAAGTTTTAAAATTTCTATGAAAAAATCATTTTAAGAATATATGATTTTTCTCAAAGAGTTTATGACATTCCCTTTATGGTTATTACATTAATATTAAGATTTATCAATCTCAATTACTGTGTAGAATATGTTGCTAAAATCAGAGAACTGTGAGACTAAATATGTTCCCATTATGGTTTATTGCATCTCCCCATTATTGTTTATCAAATCATGCTAAAATTAAGAAATTATCAGGCTAAAATGAGGGATGTAGCATGCTAAACTTGATGTCACATTCTTATTATGGTTCATTATTTCCAGTTAGGGTTTATTGCATTCCCATTAGGATTTATTCTTCCCAATTAAGGTTTATTACATTCTCATTAGGGTTTAGTGTTCTCTAAATTTGATGTCCCATTACCATAAGGATTCATTATTCCCAATTAGGGTTTATGACATTCCCATTAGGGTTCATTATTCTCAACTAGGGTTTATGACATTCCAATTAGGATTTATGACATTTCCATTAGGGTTCATTATTCCCAAGTAGGGTTTATTACATTCACATTACGATTTTTTTGATCCTCCATTGCTGTTTAGTAGATCATGCTAAAATGAGGTAAGTATCAGGCTAAAATGAGGGAAGTAGCATGCTATTTTTTTTTTCAAACTCCCATTAGGGTTTATGACATTTCCATTAGAGTTTATTACATCGCATTATGATTTATTATTTATAACATCAAGTTAAAATGAAGTGAGAATGAGGTTAAATTTGATGTCCCAGTTCGATTATGGTTTATTGTGTCCCTATTAGGGTATAGAAGATCATGCTAAAATGACGGAAGTATGATGCTAAAATGAAATAGTGTATGATGCTAAAATGAAATACTGTATGATGCTAATAAAACAACAACATCATGCTCGTATACAGAAAAATTCATGCTAATAATGACATTTTTAAATATTCATAACAAATGTCTGGAACTAATATTCATCACCTTCAGCTAATATTTTTCAACTTGAACAATATTTATCAATATAAACTAATATTCATAAGAAATATGTCTTGAAACTAATAGTACTTGCAGAAATTTCATTAACAGTACAAATCACTTCGACATAACAAATGCTTCAACATTAATTGGACCATCTTCACATGATAGCTTGTAGTGTAGGCTTTCCTCAGCTTCGTTCCTTTCACTTTGTATGTTATTGTCTACACTTAGAATTGCAGCACATATTTTGCTCTCATAAACTTTATCTCATTTCGGAAAATATTCTCTCATATTCTTTTTTAGTTGTCAGCCATCTCCTTCGTTGCTTCACTTTCTCATTCTTTTTTCTTCTTTATCATCAACTTGTATTTTTCATTTTGTTGTATCTGTATAGGTATATGTGTTTAAATAAAACTGTTAGAAAAATATTTATAATATCACCAGCTAAAATGTATCACACAACATGCTAAAATGAGAATTTTAATGGCATGCCTCCAAATGAGTTCACCCCAATCTAATGAAAATATCTTTAATTTGATATATAATTTGTGTAAATTTGATTAGAACGAACAAATCATGAACACAATGCTGATATGAGTTACATATTATACTCAAATGTCATATATATATATATATCATACTATTATGCAAGTAGTTTTACGCTAAAATATCATAAACGTAATTATGTGAACTATAGTTGGTCATGCTAAAATGCTATATAGGTTGTGTTAAAATATGCCTAAAAATTGATTTTTGTATTTTTCATCTATTTTTTTCAAATAAACATATGCAATATGGATATTAAATGAAAGAGAATGAAAAGAGCTTTAATTTGATATATGATTTGCGTAAATCCGATTAAAAACGAGCAAGTTATGATTGCTTAAAGCTTCTACAATATTGGTACAAATATGATGACATCATTATCTATGTTTTGACCGAAAGAAATTAATCTCCACTTTTGAAGTTCAATTTATTTACCAATATGCCACCGCTTTATTTAAAAAGTTCAATATATTTACAAATTTGCCACCGATAATCTGTTTTAATCTTAGCCATCTAAATCTGTGAATGAGTGGATAGCATGAGTTCCTTGTTCCCACATGGGGGAGGGTTCCCACCAGATCCCACCCCTATATATATATATATATATATATATATATATATATATAGGGAAAGGATCAAATGAGAACCCTTCTCTCAGGTGGGAACTAGGAACCAATCCTAGCCCTTGTTTGACTCAATCTGGACGGTCCAGATTAAATCAGATTTAAGTGGATGGGCGGTGGAATTTCTGTAATTTTCGGAAACTTTGTGGACGGAGTGGTAATATAGTAATTTAATAATTCTTCCCTTTTGTTCTGAAGCTAAAATGAGAATCACATGAGGCTAAAATGAGAATCGCATTAGGCTAAAATGATCAAAGTATGAGGCTAAAATTGATGTGACATTTTTCACTAGGGTTCACCGTTCCCAATTAGGGTTTATTACATTCCGATTAGGGCTCATCTGATCCCAACTAGTAATTATGAGATTTCCATTAGGGTTCACTGTCCCCAAATAGGGTGTATTGCATTTCATTCCAATGAAATCATCGTTCCATTTTTGTTTATCTACACATGCTAAAATGAGAAATGCATGAGGCTAAAATGAGTGAAGTAGGATGCTAAAATTGAATCTGGGTAATTTCTGAGTTCAGTTCCGATTTTGCCCTTAATGAGATGTGCGAATTGAAGATTTTCATTTTAATTACAAAATTACCACCGAAAATCTGGATTAATCTGGGCCGTCCAGATTTTAATTTGGAATGGGGGGATGGGATTGATTCCTAATTCCCACCTGGTGACTGGTTCTCACCAGATCCCATCCCTATATATATATATATATATAGGGGAGGGTTATCATGCATATAGGTGCTTAGTGTATAAATTATGGATTAATCTAAACCATTAATCTATGAGATCGACGGATCGTATTAATTCTATGAGTTAGTAATCATCATGCTCATTTTTAAT
The DNA here is from genome assembly GCA_026008535.1 of Perilla frutescens. NCBI lineage: Eukaryota > Viridiplantae > Streptophyta > Magnoliopsida > Lamiales > Lamiaceae > Perilla > Perilla frutescens. The sequence goes on from BRKX01000012.1 coordinate 43,198,897, forward strand.
GTGTGAGTGCACTTAAGGATAATTCCGTAAACTTGTGTATGTGTTATATAGAAAGAACGTAATTGAAGGGAATTTAATGTCATTTAATTTAGGTATTGTGAGAGACTTTTTTTTTTACGGTTCTTCTAAATTAAACTACAAAAATGCAACAAGCATCACATTCATTTTAAAGTGCATCAATAAACATTGTATTTTAGGTGGATCCATTAAAATTGATTAGGTTTTATTTTGAATTTTTAAAGTATGAAACAATGTCAAGTTTTTTTTACATTACATGATGCTTTAATTGTGTTTCATAATGCTAGTTTATTGTAATTGTGAATTTGAGAATTTGATAGTTTTAATATTTATTAGAGTTTACAGTGATGCAATTAACATTCGACAATGTTATAATCTATTTGTCTGTGCTAATTTGAAATTATTTGATTCTTTAATTGATATTTAATAATGCTAGTTTAATTTAATTTTGAATTTGCTAAAAATTCACAAATACACCAAACAAGTTAATAAAAACATTAGCAACCACAAAATAAGCATGCATTCACTAAAAAAAACATTAATATTTAATATACGAATTTACAATAACCTAATGTAATTAGTTTATAAGAATCAAAACAAACAAAATTAAGCATTGCACGAACAAAAAAAAATCATCAATATGATGATCAAATTTAATACTAAATTTAATTTATTCCCAAAAAAAACTAACTATTTTTTTTAATCCATGTAATCCATAAAACTGAAAAAATTAAGAAACTAAATAACTGAATTAAAATATGATGATAAACTATTTGTAATACCCCGTAAATTAATTACTGCTTAATTGCAGTAAACTGTTGCAATTACTATTTAGTATAGTAATTTCCAGTCAGATTAGGGTCGAAAGTATCCGTTAGGTTCCATGGAATTCAAGATCAATTAATTCCCAAAGGTGAATTAATTATTTCAGTTAGGGTTTAATCCTCTTTTTAGTTATGGAAAGCTGGAATTGTAATTTCAGATAAATTCAATTCCTATTCTTTTAAATTTGCGGTGTGTGTTTATCGTGAATTAGATATTCTGATAAATATTTTTAGGACTAGGAGAATCAGATATTCTCCAGTCATTAGTGTTTAAATTCAGACAATTTAAACAGGGTGATTTAAAATCCGAGAGAATTAGATATTCTCTAGTTCGGATGTTTTAATGGTCGATAAATTAAAACCAGTATTTCGAAGTGGTATTTTAAAAATCCATAATTTCAAATAAATTATTATTTTAAAATAAGTGATTTATTTCATCAAGCTCGGGTAAGTTCGGGATTTTTCCGGAGACGGAAAATATCACGATAACCGAATAACCGGTATTTAAACCGGGTATTTTCTTGGTCAACTCCCAAGGCATGGGAGGCCATACCTCTCCCTCACCTCTTCCATGCCCCTACGTCACTCTACCTATACTAGCCTATCCATTAATCCATGATTTTGGGGGATGTGTTTTATATGTGTATGAAGCAATCAAAAGCTTCCATTTCCCTTCTCAATTTCAAAGCCATTTACGTAACAAGTTGAAGAGAGAAAAGGCAAAGCAACCATCCACCCTTCTTCACTCCATCTTCTTGGCTTTTGATGCAAATTGTCGAGAGAGAGAGAGATCAAATAGCAGCTACTTTCCTTTCTTCTTCTTCTTCTTCTTCTTCTTCTTCTTCTTCTTCTTCTTCTTCTTCATCTTGTGGAAAGTTTTAAAGGGGGAGCACCAAGAACATGCACCTCCATTGTTTTCGAAGCAAGAGAGAAGGATAGTAGAAGTTGCATCCATAATCGAAGCTCGATCCAACCATCTTCAACCTCCTAAAGCTTCTCTCCGTTGTTGTTTAAAGGTATCTTCGAAAAATATCGATATATTTAAGCTTAAAAAGTACATGTGTGGATTTTGGTAGTTCAAATGATGTTTGATGATTTAGAAATGAGTTGTTTATGTACATGCATGTTTAGTTGAGTTTTGATATATATTTTGATGAATTGAAAGCTTGTGTGTCGAGTTCATGGCGGTTGTGAAGTTTGGTTTAAGTTCGCGCATTCGCGCGCGCGGGTCGGCAGTTTTGCCACACTTCGGTAAAACGAGCATAACTCCCTCGTTAGATGTCGTATTGAGTCACCGTAAATTTTTCCGAAAACTAGACTTAAGTGGCTTTCCAATAGTATAGGTCTCAGTCTCTAGTTCTTCCTGACTCGATTGTGAAAAATTGGCAAAGTCAGGTCATATGTTCTATTTCGGAAATTCGTGGCAGTTCAGCCACCTTCCAGTGAATCGGGTATAACTTTTCCGTTAGTTATCATCTCGAGTCCCCATAAATTTTGCCGGAAACTAGACTTAAGTGGCTTTCTAATGGTATAGGTTTCATTCTCTAATTCGTGCTGAGTAAATTATGAAAAATCGGCAAAGTTGGGTCATGTTTCGGTTTTCATGAAGTCATGGCAATTGTGCCACCTTTTAGTAAAACGGGTATATCCGTTTCATTTGTTATCATATTAAGTCACTGTAAATTTTTAAAAATTCTAGACTTCCATGGATTTCTAATGGTATATATCTTAGTCCGTAACTCTTCCTGAATCGATCGTGAAAAATCTTCAAAGTCAGGTCACGAGTTTGTTTTCGGAAATTCTGGCAGATCTGCCACCTTCTAGTAAAATGGTCATAACGTTTTCGTTAGTTATCGTCTGGAGTAACCGTAAATTTAGCCGTAAACTAGACTTCCGTGGCTTTCCGATGGTGTATGGCTTGTCCCCTGCACCCTAGCGAGTCAAAACAAAAAATTCTGCAAAGTTTATCGTTGTGCAGAATGTTGTTCAATCTAAGCTTAATGTTGATCTTGTTTTTAGAATCAACTTGCGATGGATGTTGAGGTATTTTTGACACCTTAAATGATGTCGATGTATGTCTTTAGATGGTTAAAAACTAGGGTCGAGATTAACCCTTAAGCAAAAGAAAATTTAGAACGGATACTAGACCCTAATAGGCCTTCAATTTCATGTTGAGTCCAAACAACGTTTTTGGTTCAACGTACTCAGTTTTATGTTAACTCTATGAAGGCGAGCTGTCCAGTGCAAGATAAAGTACGGAGGAACTTTTGCTGCAGTTCAAGTGTTAAAATCTCGGTGAAAGGTGGGCTTTCTTTTTAACGGACTCTTAGTCCAAATAATGATTTGAGTTTTTACTCACCTGCAGTTAATTAATTCTGATGCAAATAAATTATTGTCATGCATAGAATGTTTTGTTTTGTATGACATCCTCATCTGCATTTAGTTAGCTCGCAAGGGGCTTTCTAACTCTTAAATCGATCGGGCCTCGTGCTAACTTAGCGTGTTAACCGAGGTTAGTGTACACTTGAGTCGGTGATATTAGGAAGAGGGAAAGGCTGAGCGGAGCTATTCCTGACTAAGACATCGACGATGCTAAATGTGCGTGGAAAAGGCTGAGCAGAGCTATTCTTCGGCATTTAGTTATGTTAAGCGTTCGAGGGAAAAGGCTGAGCGGAGCTATTCCCCGACGTTTGTGGAAAAGGCTGAGCGGAGCTATTCCTCGACTTTCAGTGGGATATGGATGATCATACAACAGAAAAGAGCGCTCAATGACATAAAATGATTTAGTAAAACATAGGGCCTTTTTAGATAAAACCCCTGTGTGTTTACTCAGATGCATGACAAGAAAATGAGTTTCAGTTCAGAAATATTTTTGGCAATGTGTTCACTGAGTACCCTTGTACTCAGCCCTGCATGTTTGTTTTTAAATGTGCAGGTTGAGCTGGTGTGGAAGGGAGAAGTGCTGAGAGTGGAGTTCTTTTTGGTACAAGGCTCAGATGACCTTGTATTACTATATTATTATTATTGTCTTTCTTTTGCTTCCGCAACTCAGTTATATCACAAGTTCAACATTTCAGCTTTTGTTCTGGACGAGTTCCATAACTCGATAATCAATTAAGTACTGTTATTATTCTATCTCTTCTGAGTACTTAAAGTTAGTTCAGAATTCGAGCTCACAGCAATTATCGTTCTTGGAATACAGTAGTTCCTTATTTTATTTAATTATTTCCGGTTCGCGCCTTGATCCATCCTTTATTGGGATCGAGTCGTGCCAGTCACACTTCATATTAATCAGATATTAATTTCGGGTCGTGACAGAGTGGTATCAAAGCATTTTTGCTCTGAGCTCTAAGTTCTTTCAGTTAAGTCTAAGATTGTTCCTTAGACTGTTTAGTGATCAGTTAACAACTCTCAGCACTCTCTCACATCATGCTCGACCAAAGAAAGGTATGTAATTGTCAAATTACAGTATTCAAGCAGGCCATTCAGATAATGGCAAGATTTTGAAAATCTTTCAGTTCAGGCCATTCAGATAATGGCTCAGAATGGCGAGATTTGAAAATCTTTCAGTTCAGGCCATTCAGATAATGGCGAGATTATGAAAATCTTTCAGTTCAGGCTATTTAGATAATAGCAAAGTTATAAAAATTTTCAGTTAAACCATTTAGATAATGGTGAGATTTTTATAAGAGTATTCAGATCAAGCCATCCAGATGTTGGCAAAATTTTTATAAAATCATTCAGATCAGGCCTTCCAGAAGTGGTGAATTTATAAAAATTTTCAGTAAGACCATTCAGATAATGGTATGGTAAGAGCAATCAGATATTGGCAAAAGTTTTAAGACCAATCAGATATTGGCAAAAGTTTTGCATCAGAAAAAGTTTTTGAAAGCCCTTTTATGTTTAAAAAGAGTTTCAATGATTTTTATTGTTGAGGCAAGCTCACAATGTAACAGTTAAGCAGGCACCCAAGGTTGCCAGATGTCAGTAATGCAGTTTAGATAATTGCAAAGTTCATTTGAGTCAGACTTAGATAAGTCGGGCTTTTGCACGATCGGACTTCAGATAAGTCAGGTTGTCTTATGAATTTAAGCCTCAGAGAACGAGAACATAGAGGAATTTAGATGAATCTAGATTGCCTTAGTTCCCTTTAAGTTGTCTTTCATTTAAGTAAAGACTCAGTCAGTGGAACCTGATGAAGAAATTCAGCAAGTCCAAGAACTTGAAGGAAAAAAAAAAAAGACAAGTTTCAGAAGCAGATCCAATTTCAGGAGGCATGATGATCAGGAATTCCAGTTCCAGTAGCTGATGCATCAAGTCCTCGTTTCAGTAAGGTTTGCGAATTAGCGTTTCGAAACCTCGAGCTGAATTTATTTTGAGTCAGCGTCTCAAAATAAATTGGTCCAGGAACCTTCAAGATAGAATCTTGAAAATTTTAGTTCGAGTCAGCATCTCGGACTAGATCCTTCAGAAATTTTACTTTTCGAGTCAGCATCTCGAAAAGAGTAACCTCAAAAAAAAAATATCTCGAGTTAGCGTCTCGAGGTAAAACTTCAGTATTTGAGTCAGCATCTCAAATCGTAAGTTCAGAGTTTTCAAGTCAGAAACTTGAAAAGTAGCCAAGAGATTTCTATTTCAAGTTAGCGTCCTGAAATAGAGTTTAAGAGTTCAAGATTTTCCAGTAGAAGTTTCGAAATTCCGCCAGGGATGTTCAAAAGCAGTAAAGAATATTCGAGTCAGCATCTCGAAAATAGACTTAGGAAATGTTCTAAGTCAAAGAGTTCGTCAGTAAGAACTCATTTCAGCCTATATAAATGAGTTTCTCGTGATAAATCTCCTTTATATTATAGATGGCGAGATAGAAATGTACAACATGGAAGAGTGTGCCCTATCTGATATCGATAGCACCATATGTCTTACGGTTCGGGACTTGTGAGCCAGAGAGAGGGGATACCTTAACAGGGTTCTTGTCACGCTACCATGAGCTATGGGTACGTATGGAGCTCAGAGATATGGATGGTACTCAGCACCTGCTTAGAGTGCTTCCACAGCAGTGCTGTGGATGGGCGACAGAGGTCTCATACTTTTACATATGTCAGCACTCACAAACTTTTGAGTTGATGGCGAATCTTTCTGAGTTTATCGCCCTACTCATGCACCAGTACCTTACTCAGGGTGTACCTCTTCCAGGCCTATATGCTCAGATACATGGCTATCTTCTCAGGGATGAGCCATCTAACAGAGTTTACGACCATCGTACCCCTTTCATTTTAGCAGCATGGACAACACTACATCCGAAGCCAGTAGTACGGATAGATGCTGATCTCTTACCCATCACAGATGCAAGAATGATCAGGAAGTGGAATCCTCATGAGTGAGGTGAGTAGTCATGGGGGATTCAGATGATGAGCTTCTTTCCAAGAAGCGCCAGGTAGTGGCAGGTCCTCTGGAGAGGACCATAGAGGTTGTGCACGAGATGCATCACCAGAGAGCTGAGGAGAGAGGTACAACAACTGCAAACCATCTGGTACTGGTAGTTAAGGATAAGTTAGATGAGGATCCCTCAGAGGATCCATAGTCAGAGGAAGGAGATGACCCCACGGAGGAGCCCCATGATGGTCAGTCGGCCAGTAGCTCATCCGACTAGTTTAACTTTTGTACTATATCAGTTGTATTTTGTATCAGGATGATATATTTTATCATGTACATTTCAGTAGTTGAATGTGTTCCCTAGAGGACCATTCTTGGGACTTAGACATTCCCACTTTTTAAGAGAGGAATGTGTTAGCTTGTATGCATTCTGTCATCCAGACATGGCTAGATTTTACAGCACCTATGCAGCAGAAATGTACTCATAAGACCTTGTTGGAGGTAAATTTCCCTGATATATAATACTAGAAGGGCTATTGATTTATGCTTCAGAGTTCCAAGAATGGTACCACCCAGAGCCGTACAAGGAGGAAATGCGAATGTGAATTCTGTAAGATAGAATAGGCCTAGAGGAAGACCTCCAAGGCAAGAAAGACAGGAAAGAGTGGCGGAAGAACAATAAGAAAGATATGAGAAGGAACGAGAGTAGACACATCCCCCACCTCCACAGCGCAGAATTGAGGAGCTTTTTCTGCGACAGAACCCTCCATCATTTGATGGAGCAGGAACCCCGGCCGATGCTGAGGCGTGGATCCGAGCGATGGAGCGGATTTTTAATTTCCTCCGCTGTGATAACCAGGAGCGACTCTCCTGTGTAGCATTCCAGTTAACCAGATCTGCAGATTTCTGGTGGGAGTCTAGAAGGAGGACTATAACTCCGGAGCAGCTTGATGTTTACACATGGGAACAGTTCAAAACTGGATTTTACGACAAATACATTCCTAAGACGTTCAGAGTCAAGAAGGAAGCAGAGTTTCATACTCTGAAACAAGGGAAGATGTCCGTCACAGAGTACGAGCGAGTATTCTGTGAGTTATCACGGTATGCACCTCTTCAGGTAGATACTGATGAGAAGATGGCATCTAAGTTCAGATCAGGACTGAGGCATGAGATTGCTATGTCTTTGGCAAGTCGGGAAGACTTAACCTATGCCGAGTCGTTGAATAGGGCATTGGACATCGAGGCAGTAATGCCTGAAGAAAGAAAGGCCCCAGTATCAGCTCCAGTACCTACTTCAGCACCAGCACCAGCCAGAACTCCATCACAGAGTTTCTAAGGGAAGAGGAAGTGGAATGATGGAGGTAACCAGAACAAGAACCAAGGTTACAGAAAGCCTTGGCAGGGAAATGGGCAGCAGGGCCAGCAGGGTGCCCCTGCTCAGGGAAGAACTGCACCATCACAACCCAACATTCCTCTATGCCCAAGGTGTAACAAAAGCCACCAGGGCATGTGTCAGGCCGGCAACACGGGTTGCTATAACTGTGGCCAGGAGGGTCACTATGCAAGGAATTGCCCGAAGGCACAACAAAGACGGAACCCTCAGCAACTTAAGGCCTTGCAGGCATCGGGACAACAAAGTCAGCAACCCCAGCAACAACAATATCAGCAGCAACAGCAGAGGCAGATGCAACAAGGAAATCCCAGGTCTTATGCAATGAACCCCAATTCCTCCGGGAAAGGGAAGCAGAAAGGTAATCTTGCAGGTATGGGCAAACTTCATGGCATGCCTTTAGTTGTTTTATTTTATACTGGAGCATCGCACTCCTTTATTTCATCAGCATGCTGTGATAAGTTAGCTTAAAACTGAACGAGCTAGTCATAAGAAAAAGATTTTAACACCAACTGGTGGAACCATGACTACGACTCATGTTTGCTCAAACATAGAAATAGACTTGGGAACAACTAGGATTAAGGCTGATAATCTTAGTGTCCTACCGATGTGGGATACCGACGTAATCCTAGGAATGGATTGGTTGTCAGAAAATCATGCCACGATCCTATGCAGCGACAGAAAGATATCATTCCAAGTTCCAGGAGAAAGGCCAACAAGTTTTCACGGCATAGAAATGGGAAAGTTCACTCCAATGATTTCAGCACTGCAGGCCAAGAAGATGATCAAGAGAGGAAATCAAGCCTTCCTGGTTTATCTAAACAAGATAGATGATATAGAGAGGACAATGGAAGATGTTCCAGTTGTGCAAGAGTTTGCAGACGTTTTTCCAGAAGAATTGCCAGGATTGCCTCCGAACCGGCAGGTCGAGTTTGTAATAGATTTGGAACCAGGAGCAGCTCCGATTTCAAAAGCTCCGTACAGGATGGCCCCAAAAGAGTTGCAAGAGCTCAAGATTCAGCTTCAGGAATTATTGGACCTAGGTTTCATCCGACCTAGTGCGTCACCATGGGGAGCACCAGTCCTATTTGTGAAGAAGAAAGATGGCACATTGAGGATGTGTATAGATTACCGTGAGCTGAATAAGCTGACGTTGAAGAACAAGTATCCTTTGCCTAGGATAGATGATCTGTTTGATCAGCTCAAGGGAGCGAGCGTGTTCTCAAAGATTGACCTAAGGTCTGGGTATCATCAGTTAAAGATCAAGTCAGAAGATATACCCAAGACAGCTTTCCGAACCCGGTATGGTCATTACGAGTTTACGGTAATGCCGTTCGGATTGACAAATGCCCCAGCAGTATTCATGGATCTCATGAATAGGGTGTTTCATCCATTTTTAGATAAGTTTGTCCTTGTGTTCATAGATGATATTCTCATCTATTCCAAGAATGAATCGGATCATGCGGAGCATCTGAGGACAGTGTTAGAAACACTAAGAAAAGAAAGGCTTTATGCCAAATTCAGTAAGTGCGAATTTTGGCTGAAGGAAGTAATGTTCCTTGGGCACATTGTGTCAGCAGAAGGAATCAAAGTGGACCCCTCTAAAGTAGAGGCAGTACAAGAATGGAAGTCTCCAACTACTCCTAACGAAATCAGAAGTTTCTTGGGATTAGCTGGATACTATAGGAGATTCATAGAAGGATTCTCCAAGATAGCTAGGCCAATGACACAATTGTTAAGGAAGGGAATCAAGTACCAGTGGACAGAAGAATGTGAAGCCAGTTTTCAGGAGCTTAAGAAAAATTAAGAACCACTCCAGTGTTAGCCATTCCAGTTAGTGATAAAGAATTTGTGATTTACACGGATGCTTCGAAGAATGGATTAGGTTGTGTCCTAATGCAAGAAGGTAAAGTCATAGCGTATGCGTCCAGACAGTTAAGAATTCATGAGTTGAATTATCCTACGCATGACTTAGAGTTGGCAGCAATAGTGCATGCCTTGAAAATCTGGAGACACCACCTCTACGGAGTCAGGTGTGAGATTTTCACAGATCACAAGAGTTTGAAGTACTTTTTCGAGCAGAAGGATTTAAATATGAGACAGCGCAGATGGCTCGAATTAGTAAAGGACTACGACTGTGGAATCAGTTACCACCCAGGCAAGGCTAATGTGGTAGCGGATGCCTTGAGTCGTAAAACAAGCAGGTTGGGTTTTCTCCTCACTCAGGAGGAGAAACTCATTAGGGATTTTGAAAGCTTACAGCTGGAGATAGTTTACCCACCTGAGACGATTGTATGTCATGTGGCAACATTAGTAGCTGTACCAGATCTCCGAGAAAAGATAATTGAGGCACAGAGAAAAGATCAAACCATGGAAGAGATGCGCTTGAAGATCAGATCGGGAAAAACAGAAAGCTTCAAAGAAGCATCAGATAATGCTATCCTTTATGAAGATAGGATATGTGTTCCACCCTGTGTTGAGCTCAGAAACGAGATCATGAGCGAGGCTCACGATACTCCGTATACAGCACACCCGGGAAGTACGAAAATGTATCAGGATTTGAAGCAGAAATTCTGGTGGGAAGGAATGAAACGGGACGTAGCTTCCTATGTTGAGCGATGCTTGTCATGTCAACAAGTTAAGGCATTGCACCAGAGGCCTTACGGTGCGCTACAACCGTTAGAGATTCCTGAGTGGAAGTGGGAACACATAGCGATGGATTTTGTGACAGGCCTACCCAGGTCAAGACGAGAGAATACGGCCATATGGGTCATTATTGATAGGCTCACAAAGTCAGCTCATTTTCTTCCGATCCGAGTTACGGATGGATCGAATAAGCTAGCTCAGATTTATGTTAAAGAGATTGTACGCCTTCATGGTGTTCCAGTGTCAATAACATCGGACAGAAATTCAAAGTTTACCTCAAGATTTTGGACTAGTTTACAGAAGGAGTTGGGAACTCAACTCAATTTCAGTACAGCGTTTCACCCACAAACAGATGGACAGTCCGAAAGGACGATCCAAACATTAGAGGACATGTTGAGAACAGTGGTCCTAGATAGGGGTGAAAGCTGGGAGGAAATATTAGCGTTGATTGAGTTCGCCTATAACCATAGTTATCAAGCAACCATCAATATGGCGCCATACGAAGCGTTGTATGGTCGAAAGTGTCGATCACCACTTTATTGGGATGAAGTGGGTGAACGAAGGATTCTTGGGCCAGACTCAGTGTCTGAAATGATTGAAATTGTCAGAAAAATCCGTCAGAGGATTCAAGAAGCCCAGAGTCGGCAGAAGTCGTATGCGGATAATCGCCGTACAGATTTACAATTTACAGCAGGAGACAAGGTTTTCCTTAAAGTATCTCCTTCCAAGGGGATAATAAGATTCGGCGTAAAAGGAAAGTTACGACCACGTTTTATAGGACCTTACGAGATCCTTGAGCGGATAGGTGCAGTGGCATATAGATTGGCATTACCACCCAATTTTGGTAATGTTCATAACGTATTTCACGTTTCTCAGTTAAGAAAATACGTGTATGATCCCAAGCATGTGATCCAACACAGTGAGATTGAGTTAGATCCAGATCTAACTTATGAAGAGAGACCAGAAGCCATTTTGGATCGAAAAGTCCAGGAGTTGAGGAACAAGTCTATTCCTCTAGTTAAGATCCTGTGGAGTCACCATGGTCAGGAAGAAGCGACATGGGAACTCGAGGATAAGATGAAAGCAACATACCCAGAATTGTTTCTCTAAGGTATGTAAATTTCGGGACGAAATTTATTTTAAGGGGGGTGGAATGTAATACCCCGTAAATTAATTACTGCTTAATTGCAGTAAACTGTTGCAATTACTATTTAGTATAGTAATTTCCAGTCAGATTAGGGTCGAAAGTATCCGTTAGGTTCCATGGAATTCAAGATCAATTAATTCCCAAAGGTGAATTAATTATTTCAGTTAGGGTTTAATCCTCTTTTTAGTTATGGAAAGCTGGAATTGTAATTTCAGATAAATTCAATTCCTATTCTTTTAAATTTGCGGTGTGTGTTTATCGTGAATTAGATATTCTGATAAATATTTTTAGGACTAGGAGAATCAGATATTCTCCAGTCATTAGTGTTTAAATTCAGACAATTTAAACAGGGTGATTTAAAATCCGAGAGAATTAGATATTCTCTAGTTCGGATGTTTTAATGGTCGATAAATTAAAACCAGTATTTCGAAGTGGTATTTTAAAAATCCATAATTTCAAATAAATTATTATTTTAAAATAAGTGATTTATTTCATCAAGCTCGGGTAAGTTCGGGATTTTTCCGGAGACGGAAAATATCACGATAACCGAATAACCGGTATTTAAACCGGGTATTTTCTTGGTCAACTCCCAAGGCATGGGAGGCCATACCTCTCCCTCACCTCTTCCATGCCCCTACGTCACTCTACCTATACTAGCCTATCCATTAATCCATGATTTTGGGGGATGTGTTTTATATGTGTATGAAGCAATCAAAAGCTTCCATTTCCCTTCTCAATTTCAAAGCCATTTACGTAACAAGTTGAAGAGAGAAAAGGCAAAGCAACCATCCACCCTTCTTCACTCCATCTTCTTGGCTTTTGATGCAAATTGTCGAGAGAGAGAGAGATCAAATAGCAGCTACTTTCCTTTCTTCTTCTTCTTCATCTTGTGGAAAGTTTTAAAGGGGGAGCACCAAGAACATGCACCTCCATTGTTTTCGAAGCAAGAGAGAAGGATAGTAGAAGTTGCATCCATAATCAAAGCTCGATCCAACCATCTTCAACCTCCTAAAGCTTCTCTCCGTTGTTGTTTAAAGGTATCTTCGAAAAATATCGATATATTTAAGCTTAAAAAGTACATGTGTGGATTTTGGTAGTTCAAATGATGTTTGATGATTTAGAAATGAGTTGTTTATGTACAAGCATGTTTAGTTGAGTTTTGATATATATTTTGATGAATTGAAAGCTTGTGTGTCGAGTTCATGGCGGTTGTGAAGTTTGGTTTAAGTTCGCGCATTCGCGCGCGCGGGTCGGCAGTTTTGCCACACTTCGGTAAAACGAGCATAACTCCCTCGTTAGATGTTGTATTGAGTCACCGTAAATTTTTCCGAAAACTAGACTTAAGTGGCTTTCCAATGGTATAGGTCTCAGTCTCTAGTTCTTCCTGAGTCGATTGTGAAAAATTGGCAAAGTCAGGTCATATGTTCTGTTTCGGAAATTCGTGGCAGTTCTGCCACCTTCCAGTAAATCGGGTATAACTTTTCCGTTAGTTATCATCTCGAGTCACCATAAATTTTTCCGAAAACTAGACTTAAGTGGCTTTCTAATGGTATAGGTTTCATTCTCTAATTCATTCTGAGTAAATTATGAAAAATCGGCAAAGTTGGGTCATGTTTCGGTTTTCATGAAGTCATGGCAGTTCTGCCACCTTTTAGTAAAACGGGTATATCCATTTCATTTATTATCATATTAAGTCACTGTAAATTTGTAAAAATTCTAGACTTCCATGGATTTCTAATGGTATATATATTAGTCTGTAACTCTTCCTGAATCGATCGTGAAAAATCTTCAAAGTCAGGTCACGAGTTTGTTTTCGGAAATTCTGGCAGATCTGCCACCTTCTAGTAAAACGGTCATAACTTTTTCGTTAGTTATCGTCTTGAGTAACCGTAAATTTAGCCGTAAACTAGACTTCCGTGGCTTTCCAACGGTGTATGGCTTGTCCCCTGAACCCTAGCGAGTCAAAACAGAAAATTCTGCAAAGTTTATCGTTGTGCAGAATGTTGTTCAATCTAAGCTTAATGTTGATCTTGTTTTTAGAATCAACTTGCGATGGATGTTGAGGTATTTTTGACACCTTAAATGATATCGATGTATGTCTTTAGACGGTTAAAAACTAGGGTCGAGATTAACCCTTAAGCAAAAGAAAATTTAGAATGGATACTAGACCCTAATAGGCCTTCAATTTCATGTTGAGTCCAAACAACGTTTTTGGTTCAACGTACTCAGTTTTATGTTAACTCTATGAAGGCGAGCTGTCCAGTGCAAGATAAAGTACGGAGGAACTTTTGCTACAGTTCAAGTGTTAAAATCTCGGTGAAAGGTGGGCTTTCTTTTTAACGGACTCTTAGTCCAAATAATGATTTGAGTTTTTACTCACCTGCAGTTAATTAATTCTGATGCAAATAAATTATTGTCATGCATAGAATGTTTTGTTTTGTATGACATCCTTATCTGCATTTAGTTAGCTCGCAAGGGGCTTTCTAACTCTTAAATTGATCGGGCCTCGTGCTAACTTAGCGTGTTAACCGAGGTTAGTGTACACTTGAGTCGGTGATATTAGGAAGAGGGAAAGGCTGAGCGGAGCTATTCTTGACTAAGACATCGACGATGCTAAATGTGCGTGGAAAAGGCTGAGCGGAGCTATTCTTCGGCATTTAGTTATGTTAAGCGTTCGAGGGAAAAGGCTGAGCGGAGCTATTCCCCGACGTTTGTGGAAAAGGCTGAGCGGAGCTATTCCTCGACTTTCAGTGGGATATGGATGATCATACAACAGAAAAGAGCGCTCAATGACATAAAATGATTTAGTAAAACATAGGGCCTTTTTAGATAAAACCCCTGTGTGTTTACTCAGATGCATGACAAGAAAATGAGTTTCAGTTCAGAAATATTTTTGGCAATGTGTTCACTGAGTACCCTTGTACTCAGCCCTGCATGTTTATTTTTAAATGTGCAGGTTGAGCTGGTGTGGAAGGGAGAAGTGCTGAGAGTGGAGTTCTTTTTGGTACAAGGCTCAGATGACCTTGTATTACTATATTATTATTATTGTCTTTCTTTTGCTTCCACAACTCAGTTATATCACAAGTTCAACATTTCAGCTTTTGTTCTGGACGAGTTCCATAACTCGATAATCAATTAAGTACTGTTATTATTCTATCTCTTGTGAGTACTTAAAGTTAGTTCAGAATTCGAGCTCACAGCAATTATCGTTCCTGGAATACAGTAGTTCCTTAATCAGATATTAATTTGGGGTCGTGACACTATTCTTTCAAACACATATAAAAAAGAATTAATAATATGCTGGAATAAATAACTGGAATATTTTGAGCTAAAAATTCAAACTAAATTCAATTATACATTACCAGCGACAAAAAATATTAATAAAATGAAAAAAAAAATTTATATTAAAAAAATAAATATACAATAACCTAACATAATAAGTTATTAAAACATCAAAGCCATTAAATTAAGTATACTCACTCAAAAATATTTGATGTCATAATATATTGCTATGTTATTTTCATGCACTAGATGTTTTTTATACTATTTTTAATGCTTTTTTTATTTGATTAGTGTATGTTTAAGTTGTTTGATGCCAATATAAATTGTTAAGTTATTTTTAAACTTCATAATGCTTTTTTTTCTATTTTTATAATGCTTTAATGTACAATTAATGTGTTACTATGTTATATGATGATGCTTCTTTTGTTATCCAAGTTGCTTGTAATTTAGTAGTTTAATATTTTGTATTCACCAAGTATGGAACATGTAAATTTATTGTTTTGATATTCTTAAAATATATATATTAGTTACTTAGTATTAAAAATATTTTATTAGAAATTCAAAAATGTTGTATTTAATTTATTTGTACATAGAAAATATTAAAGCTTATTATTAATAATGTGTGGAAGAATATAAATAATAATGTATTGATTGTGCTATATAAACATTGTAAAAAAAAATATATACTGTCATAATATATTGTTATGCTATTTTTATGCACTAGATGCTTTTTATACTATTTTGTAATATTTTTTATTTGATTAGTGTATGTTTAGGTGAATTGTTAAGTTATTTTTAAACTTCATAATGTTTTTTTTTCTTATTTTATAATGTTTTAATGAACATGCATGCGATTAACAAGTGTCTTACTATGTTATATGATGATGTTCCTTTTATTATCTAAGATGCTTGTAATGTAGTAGTTTAATATTTTGTATTAACCAAGTATGAGACATGCAAATTTGTTGTTTTGATATTGTTAAAATATATTAATTCATAACTATTAAAATATTTTACTAACTGAGAATCAAAACTAAAATTTAATATCTATTACATAAAACTTACGTAATAAAATAAAATAATTAATGTTGAAATAAAAATAAAATAATTAAAAGATAACTATGTAATAATATTGATATTGATTTAATTGATTTCTCCATCATTTAGAGAGTGGTATGCATACTATATTAAATTCATGGGTATTGAAAATGGTTAATTGAATTTTTTTTTTACTACACAAATATCAAATATTTGATCAAAAATTATAAAATTGAAAAACCGTTACAAAATTGAAGACGTACATTATGAAAAAAAAAACCGTAATTAAGGTTTCAAAACTATTAAAAGATCTTAATTAAACATATAATGGACAATTATAACCTTTTATACATAAAATAAATATAAAAAATAATTAAATGAAAATAGATCCAAACCATCCATCTAACAATTCTAATGGATAGGATCAATCCATAAGAAATCTATTTACAAATGATCCATTCCCTATATATATATATATATATATATATATATTCTGAATTTAAAGCTAGATATTATATTGAATTTAATGCAATAACTTATTTGTGTACACATTATTTAAATATATATTTAATGTTAGGCGGGTATTATTGTGGTTAAATAAGAAAAGTGTGCATAATTAATGTAAATTAAGACACAATATAGTATATCCTAATATGTTTCTGATTAATTAAGGAAAAATTAAAAACTAAAAATTATAAATTAATTTATTTGAGACATTCTTCTTAATTATTAGGTAGATTTCCAGGGGATATATATAAATTATAAATAATTAATTATTTATAAAAATTAAATTTTATTTTAGATTCAAAAATGTCATTTAGGCGGGAAAATTAATTTATTCTATTTGCAGTTACGGTTTTAATATTATATATTATTCCCCCCGTTTCGTTTTATTTGTTGCTTTAACTTTTTTATTTTGTGTCAAAATATTTGTTGTTTTATATATTTTCACACACTCTCTCTCTAATTTAATCATATCATCACAAATCCTATTTTAGGAAAATATAATTGAATAAGATTTTATGGCATATATGAAGAATGAGTATATTTGTCCACAAAATTAATTGTCAATTCTAGATAAGAAACCTAAAACAACAAATAAAACGAAACGAGGGGAGTATATAGATTGAGTTAATGGATATAAAAATGGAAAAATATTCATGAACTAACATGATAACAAATTAAAACTAACATAATAAAAAAGTGTTTATAATAAAAAGTAATTAAATCACTATTAGCAATTTACATGAAAAATAATAAACTAAATCAATAATTAACTAACACAATAAACTCAATCACTAATCAACTAACATCATAATAAATTAAAAGTGAAAATAAAAAATCAATAAAATAAAAAGGAAATGAGATATAAGTAAATTATGGTTTTATAAATTATATAAAAAAAACTCTTTGAAATAAAATATGAGTGATGAACTTAAATCACTATTAACTATATATAATGATTACAAATGATATGAGTAAATTAATTAATAAAGGAAAAATAAATAAAAAATAATGCATATTGGGTATAAATTTCTACAGCTCAAAGAAAGAATTATCGCAAAAACTCCTGTACATAAGATGTACATCAGACGGTCAACGCGCATTGACTCGGTCAAAGCGTTGACCAAAAAAATCGTGAAAACGGGTGATACTTTTTAGATACAACCGATACTTTTTTTAATTTTGAATGATACTTTTTAATGTTTCGATTGATACTAATCTTACCAGTTTTTTTCTTTATTTTTTTTCTGGCCAATACTTTTTATTGATATAAATGATACTTTTGGGCCTTTGAAACGATACTTTTCAGTGTTATGAATTATACTAATTTTGACGGATTTTTTGGTCAAAGCATTGACCGGGTCAACACGCGTTGACCGGTCTAATGTACATCTTATGTACAGGAGACTTGCCCAAGAATTATAACTCCATAAAATGAAATAAGGCACAACATGTATGTTTCAGTAATTATGTCTAAGATTTTCCTTACTCGAATTTCTTATTACATAATGCTAACGAAAATGGATTCTTGGGAATTCATTTAAACCATCTGCTTAAGAAGGAAAAAATTATACAGGCCTCTAGATTTCTGCACAAATTGAAGAATCAATATATTGATTTCAACACCTAATTAATCAATCAAATGTGAACTAAACAGAAAAGAATTAAATGTATATATTGGTTTCATTTGTTGTCTGTTGATTGGAAAAATGTTGACATGCACGATGTTATTAATTTATAAATGAAAAATTCCTACACTTAATATGATTGCATATATAACAAATTGCAAATTACTAAATTATAATGAAAGCGCGGTACCTTTCAAAAGGAAATAGAAGTCTATAATTAGTTATTAGATATATTCATATTAATTAACGGTTCATTCCCCAACCTGCAACAATCAAAAGGGAAAGCCCCCTTAGGCCTTAATCACACATTCATATACACTTAATTAATATAATTAACCATATCAACTATCAACTATAAGTAGAGATCAAGATTCAAAGATTGCCAAGATTGATGAGATTGAAGATCAGAAAAGGAATGAAGAAGTTGCAGATGAGGTTCCTCCTGTTCAGAATAATTCAAGAAAAATGAGGTTGTTTGGGGTTAATGTTGAAGTGGATTCATCAAATGATGATGGTGAGAGAAGAGAGAAGAGAGAGAACGTAATTTCAAGTGAGAGAAACCCTCCACTGTTTCACAGAAGAATACTTGAAGAAATCCAACAACCACCCTTTTTCTTGTTCAAAAAGAAGTTGGATTTAGAGGATGTTAGGTGTTGTTTCAACCGATTATACCTCTCAACTTACAGCCAACTGTTGTGTGGTTTGACACGAGAAGAGAGAGAAAAGTTGTACAATAGGATCATGATGAACAAAGCTGCTTCGCTTAGGGTTGTCACCAAAGATCCAAAGGGTGTTGATTACGAAATGCTAGTAGGCAGCGATGGTGTGTGTGTTCTTGGACATGAATGGAACAAGCTTGTTACGGCAAACAGATTGCAGGAAGGTGATATGGTTGAGGCCTGGGGATATTGTCTTGTCAATGAATTCCGCTTGGCACTCATTTTTATCATTCAATCAAATCTTGAAAAGGTAGCAGAAGCAGCAACAGTAGCAATGGATTAATGGGGTGAAGATATATTCATGCTACTTCTGGAAAATTATAGTCTTCAATACATTTCTATATCTTTTCCTTTTGTTTTCCCCCTAGCTTTTTTGCTTAGTGCATTGATGGTAGTTACTGGATTTACAGATGTTTACCCTGTTGATAAAATGTTTTAAAGGCCAACTTTTGGCTTTTTCTTTAAATCTATAAACTTTTTTTCATCTTTGAGATGTCTTGATATGAGCTGAAATTTAATTTTATATATTGTAATGAATACATAACATGGTGGTGTTTTTCTGAAACTAAATAAGTTTTTTTTTTTTTTTTTTTTTTTTTCATCTTGTGAGATGCGTTGAATATTATATTGTTTAGTTGTGCGAACTAATTAAGCCTAACACAACCTGCAGCTGCATTGTGAAAGAAGAAATGTGGAAGCCTAGTTGAGTAGTTACATCTATTTGTGGAAATGTTTTTACATTGAGGTTCTTTTTGCCAAGATGCATTGACAAATTATAAGTAACAAGAAGAGGGGAATGTTGTTGGCAGAAGACATTAGAATTCATAGAATGATGATGGATCGTAGTTGAGATGATACAAATGTTACTTTCATCCCTTTCTTGCATGCAATACATTTGTACTTGGTCACCTCAAAATATTTTGTAAAACATGCATGTTCTTCTTTGAATATTTGGAATAATAATTAATGTGTATATAATTGAAGCTTCAGAACTAACTCATTTCAAATTCTCCAATGACACATATCACTTCAATTCTCTTACAGAATAACTACAATATTCTCTTGCAGGTAGGATTAATCTCATACACACACACACACAATTGTTATAAGCTATTTGTTTGTCAGTAAAAAATTGCTACATGCGAAAAATGGATATTGTGAAAATATTATGGAAGAAGATTATGTGATGATCGATCATTTCAAATCTCACATATTATCAAGAAGATGCAGACAATTAATTTTTCTCGTAACCAAATGTTCAAATCAATTTAATGAATGGATTTAGGGGTATTATCAGGAAAAAAAAAAACGTTAAAACTAGTATCAACCTTTAATACTAAAAAGTATCATTCAAAATTTCAAAAGTATCATTTGTATCCTTAAAATGTAATGGGACTGCTAGTTATCTTATACAGGTTTATTTAGTTCAAATTATAATTTTTTTTTTCAGGGTTCATGATTTTTTCAGGGATTTGTTTAGTATTTTAGAATTTTTTAGATTTATTAGATTTTATTTTTTATTTTTAGGGTTTATGTTTTTTTTAAGGTTTATTAATCTCAATAAAGGGTTATATTTAAGTTGAAAAAATTTATTATCAAGCGCAGAGCATGCCACCGGATTAAAAAAAATAAAATTCATTCAATTTAATTTTAGGGTTCAATAATTTCATTTTAGGGTATATATTTATTTCGAAAAATTTAATTATCGAGCGGAGTGCACGAGACCACAGATTAGCATCAAGAGAGTAATGCGTGTGCAAGTAATGTGTGGGCGAGTGCACTGCGCAAGTCGCCAGATCAAAAAAATTAAATTAATTAACATTTATTTTAGGGTTTACTAATTCCATTTCAGAGTATATATTTATTTCAAGAAATTTAATTATCGAGTGCAGTGCTTGAGCCCACACGTTAGCGTCGAGCGAGAGTACTGCACTAGCCGTTGGATAAAATTTTTAAGATAATCCATCTTAATGTAAGGGATATACATTTTGGGGGGAAAATAAAAAAATAAAATCAGCAAGGGGAACATTAATCAATCCAGAAATGCAAAAAAAAAAAAAAAGAGAGAGAGAGAGAGAGAGGCGCGTGGCCATCACGTGTCGCGCTTGAGGCCATGCGCCCCTGTGATAGTGCATATTATGCACACGAGACCAGACCATTTCTATTTAGTTATCTTATATACCCTAAAAATTGTTGTCCCCATAGCTTGCAATATCTACTGAAATTTATTAATATATAATTAAGAAAATGCATGGGCATGTTTTTATATTTCTAAAATTAAGAAAGAATAAGAACAAGTAAAATTAAATAAATTCATATAATTAATCAATTAATTATTAAAGTTGAACACAAAATAAAATGGTATTCATTAATTCAGTGAATTAAATATAAATAAAATTAAAGGATAAAACATGTTGGTGGTGACTATACTTTTCTAATTTTCTCTCTTTCATTATGATTTCAATTAGTGTAGGCTATAAAAATAACATTTATATTTTAATATAATATGTGAATATGTAGAGAGAAAGTGACTGAAGACTTGTGTTATATTATGCTAAACTATCATTTATATATCAAACTTTTTTTCATAAATATTTTCTCAAACTAATATTATTGTCACTAAAATATATACATAAACTACATAAAAACTAATCAAATTTAATATCATATATATTTCTCGACCAAAATCATATCTGAAAAGGTGGCAAAAAATTAGAGAAAAAACGTCATGTATTTATAAATAATAATTTCGGTACATATTATTGACAAGAAATCGTTTATTTGGAATAAATTTCTCTAATTTATTTGGGTAAAAAAAATCCCTATCCACTTTTCTGTTTTATATACCTAAGCATTCCAGATATATTTCCTTTCCTAGTCTGAAAAGGAGAAACAAATCGATCATATATTTCCTTTACATCTATAATATATAAATAAATAATAATTATCTTCTACATATATTAAAAAAAATGTTGGAGTTGTTCATATATGTATTTTTTTAATTTTTTCAAGTACCATTGAAAAGGAAACAGAAAGACCTTGCGCTTGAAGCATTACAGATATATTTCCTTTCCTAGTTTGAAAAGGAAACAGAAATCGGTCACTCCTCTCTCTATATATATGTGTGCTCTTGCTATCACTTTTTCGATTGCACAATACATACAAAATCTCTAATCACGTACAAGAAGAAGAAGAAAGAAAGAGAAGATGGATGATGCAGATGGTGAAAAGTCGAATTCAACTCATCTGAGGTTCGTTAGAGAATACGATTTCTTCGACAAGGGAAAGAATGGCCCACGGTACAGGTACGTATTTCCGTCGTCAGCTGCACCCAAAGAAGTTATCGTCTTTCCTCAGATAATCAAATCCGATGAGAAAATTAGGAGAAATGGTGATGATGGTGAATCATTGGAATTAATCCACAATAATCCAACAAAAAAAACAATCAGGTTGTTTGGAGTTAACATCCCTATTGATGATCATCATTCCAATGTTAACAATAATGCTACTTCTTCACGTGAAATTCAAGTTGAAAAGGCGGAATTCAACAATCATCCAACAAAAAAAACAATCAAGTTGTTTGGAGTCAACATAACCGTTGATGATCATCACTGTGATTATGCTCTTGATGCTAACTCGTCCACTACTAATTCATGTGAAATTCAAGATACAATATCAATCGATAAGATTGAGACCACGTCGTCAAGAAAAAGAAGATCAGGAAACTCTAGTTCTATCTATGAGAAGACGACAACAGTAAACACTTCAAAAGAAAGAAAATTAATAAAACCTAATTTGATCATTCAAGAAGCTCCTGCTCCTCCAACACAGCTTCCACCACCCACGTTTCATTCAAGAATTCTAGAAGGTATAATGGAACATCAACACCCAATTCTATTGTTCAAAAAGAAACTTGAGTTGTCGGATGTTTTGGGTAGTCAGAATCGATTGTTGATCACAAAAAGTGATGGCGAACAACTCATGGCGGCTCTCACAGAAGAAGAGAGAGGGAAGGTTGGAATCAACAAAGATGATTTTTTGAGTGTTGCAACTACAGATAATACACATGGTGTTGAATCCGATCTGCACTTGAAAATGTGGCCTGCTTCGCGTGCCATCGTTCTAATTCATCAATGGACAAAGCTCGTTACCGGAAACGGATTGCAAAAAGGGATTCAGTTCAGGGATGGGGCTACCGCAAGCAAGATCATAAATTCTGTTTGGCACTCGTAGTTATCAACAAATCAAATTAATTACCATATTATTATTATATGTCACTCGACTGTGGTATTGTTGTTGATTAGTTCTTTCGTATTTTTGAGTGGCAACATATATATATATAGGGAGAGGTTCATCTCTCATTTATGATCTTTTAATCAATTCATTCAGTTTCTGATATAATAGTAGGTAAATTTGCATTGCTAGTTTCGAGATTAATTGTGTTAAGTATATGAATTGTATGATTTTTGATAATATGGATTTGAGTCTTAAATTTTTATTTAATTCTTTTTTTTTTTTGCCACAACACAAGAATGTATAAAGACGAATAGAGACCACCATTAGAGAAAGTGGCTGAAGCCTTGTGTTATATTATGGTAAATTATCATTCATATATCAAATTTTTTTTCATAAATATTTTTCTCAAACTAATTAATATTATTGTCAATAAAATATATACATAAACTACTTAAAAACTAATCAAATTTAACATCATATACATTTTTCAACCAAAATCATATCTGAATAGGTGGCAAAAAATTAGAGAAAAAATGTCATGTATTTATAAATATTTATTTCGATACATATTATTGACAAGAAATCGTTTATTTGGAATAAATTTCTCTAATTTATTTGGGTGAAAAAATCCCTATCCACTTTTCCGTTTTATATACCTAAGCATTCCAGATATATTTCCTTTCCTAGTCTGAAAAGGAGAAACAAATCGATCATATATTTCCTTTTCATCTATAATATATAAATAAATAATAATTATCTTCTACATATATTAAAAAATATTGGAGTTGTTCATATATATATGTATTTTTTTTTCAAGTACCATTGAAAAGCAGCCCCCATCAACTTTACCATTTGAAATTGAAGGACCTTGCGCTAGCTTGAAGCATTCTAGATATATTTCCTTTCCTAGTTTGAAAAGGAAACAGAAATCGGCCACTCCTCTCTCTATATATATGTGCTCATCGCTATCACATTTTCGATCCACAATACATACAAAATCTCTGATCACGTAGAAGAAGAAGAAGAAGAAAGAAAGAAAGAGAAGATGGATGCAGTTCGTGAAAAGTCGACTTCACTTCGTCTGAGGTTCATTAGAGAATACGATTTCTTGGAGCAGAAGAGGACCCCCTCATGGCGCATATTTCCGTCCTCGTCTGCGTCCAAACAACTCATCGTGTTTCCTCAGATAATCCAACAAGAAATCCACAAGAATCCAACAACAACAACAATCACCGTTGATGATCATCACCGCAATGATGATACTTCACATGAAGATATGAAAGCAATTGAAGAGAAGACGAGGCCAAGAAAAAGAAAGTCGGGAAACCCTAATGCTGAAGAACGAATTTCCTTCAAGAAAAACAAAGTCAAGAAGATTCTCACACAAGAAGAGAGGGAGATCAAGGAAGATTGAAATCAAGAAGGCCGATTTTCTGAGGGTTGGAAAGATTATGTATAAGGGTTGAAATTAAGAAAACCGATTTTTGAATATCTCGCTCTCTTGTAATTAATAACTAATTAATTACCATATTATTATATTTTATTTTATCTTGTCTTGATCTAATCTTCTCTTTTCCTTGAGCTAGGGTTTTGTTCCTATTCTGTCCGTTGGTTTGTTTTTATTAATTTGTATGGCCAATCTTTTAAACAATTCATTCAGTTTCAAGATTTTGTAGTCAATGATATATGTGTAGATTGCATTGCCAATTCGGAGATTAAATGAGTTAATTAATGTCACTCTCTTTTTTGTCTTTTTTCCCGAATTGAAACTATATTCTGCTAATTAGCACAAACAATAATTCTGTTGATATGAATAAGATTTGATAATGGGTCGCTAGTTGATTATTTTTTTTATTCAATTAGCAGTCGGTTTTGATTGTGTATAACTTTTCACATACAAAAATAATTAACTCGATCAAGAATATATATGACACATAATAAAGTAGTAAAATACAGCATAAATTCTACATACATTACAATAAATTTGTATTCCCTGGATTTATTTATTAATTACATATTGCTAATCAAAAGGGATTCTTGGGATTGACGAAGTGAGCACATATTCATGGCGAAGTAAGGCTTTATTTTGCACAACCAGAGGCCTTTTTTATTCTTATTGCCTTTATTTTCACACATATTATATTCATTGTTCCTTTTTTAGATGTTAATTTTATTGGAACATGAATGCCTTTTAGATTTTTAAGTGGTGATTATGAGCTGTTACTTAATATTAGGTTTTAGTTTTAAATTTCCAGTACTTTTTGCAGAGTATATAAATTTCGATTTTGATCCCACAAGACATATATTTGTCTGCTTTTGGTCCTGATACTATCATTTTTTATCCCAAAGGAAGTGAAGTATTATTTTTAGTCACGCCGTGACGTTTTCTGTTTAAATTGCTATCAATTTTGATCCCATTTTACTATGAATTTTGGTCCCAAATTATTTTTTTACCGAAAATCTTCAGAAAACACTATCATCAAATCCACCACCAACCTCTCCTTTCCTAGACCACCCATGACAAAATTAAATCCCACCAAAACCATGCATAAATGGAACTAGAACACCTCATATGATTCTTGATGCAACAATTCTTCTCTACAAACATTTTTAATGCAAAAACCATGGAGTCCCCACCTCAATGTATAAGGAATTATTATAGTTGCAATGACCACATTTACAGCAAACAAGGAGTCCAAAACCAGTTGAGAAGAATGATGATATGCTCAAGTTAGGAAGAAAGAACAGAGAGCATCAATGCCAAAGTTAGTCCTTTTTTTTACAAGTGCCAAAGTTAGTCCTATCTCTTCAATTACTCTAATTTTTCATCTAAGCAATAGCTGCAAAAAATCAAACTAAGAACATAACCGTCATTCATCTATCTAATCAAACTAAGAACATAACGGTTTTGGAGAAAATGGATGTGCATCATTTCTGCTCCAAAAACACATAAAAAATCATGGAGTCCCACCTCAATTCATATTCCAAAAACTCCACGAATTTTCTCAACCCAAACATGAGCCCCACCTCTAATTCCTATGTTATTGAGGCGATTAAACAAATGATTGGCTTGCACTATATGTGCTTCAATTATGGGCTTCACCACCTCTGCCGATACCAGAAATTGAAGTCCCCATTCAACTTAACCAAACTAGAGTGATGGCTCTTGCAAATTACCGTGAGACAGTCCACAAGTGATGGCACGGCATGAATCTGATGGTGAAATCCTTGATGCACGACCACCGATTGATGATCACGGATGCTGCCGAGCCAGGCGGTGGAGGAGGACAACGAGGAACGCAACTTGAACATGAAATTGTGGGTTGTGGCGCAGATTTATTAGAAATTGTAGATATTGGGTTGGTCAGGGAGAACCCAATCGCAGAGGTTGGAGAGAGAAGTGCGGGTTGAGGCAGAGGAACTACAGGAGTCTTTGTAAAAGCAAGAGGTGGAGGCAGTGTTCGGGAATAAGAAATCATCGGAGCCACTTGAGAGTGAAGGGTTTGAGGAAGAATTTTGGGGGATTTCTTGGATTTTCTTAATTGCATCTGTAATTGACGGTAGAGAAGCAGATGTCGAGATGTTGTCATATTTTTGGGAATTTTTATGAATTAGGTGGTTTGATTTGGGGTTTTAGCTAAATTAGGGCTGTAGTTTGTTCCAAAACACGCACGTGAGTCGCGTGTGATGATGCCCGTTAGTTTCTAACGTCCAAGTTAAAATCGCGGGACCAAAATTGATAAGCATAATTCTATGGGACCGATTTGCACAATTTTTTCAAAAAATGATAAAAAATGATAGTATTGGGACCAAAAACGGAGAAGCGCATATCCTATGGGATCAAAATGAAATTAACTCACTTTTTGCATATTAAATTAGCCCATTATTCCAAATTGTTAATTAGAGCAGAATTTGAACTGGTTGAATTGTAAGGATTTTACTTTGATACATTTTATAAGGATTTGGGATTGAACGCGATCACCCGTACCTTAAACAGATTGAAGCATATTAATTCGTTGTTTTTTTCAATTCATTGGCGCACTTTATTTCACTTATTTGCGTGTATATAGGCATATATATAATTAATTAATTTTGAGTGTTTTTGTGTGAGTTTGTATTCTTAAGAGTACGTGTGAAAACTAGAAATTAGTTGACAGTGCCTAGCTTACATGGAAGATTGTGGTGAGTTTCACAAGAAAAGGTGCACCTATATATATATGGACAATGCTATTTGAAAAGCGAATCATCGGGCGGAATGTTCAACAAAATGCAATCCGGCACAGGGCTGGTATAAAAAGAAAAACTAGGTGAATTAACGGCTAAGGATGCTTACGCGAATGAGCCAAAACATTAGTGGTTCTCCGAGCCCAGATGTAGATCACCTCCTAGAGGGAGGTGACTGGCTTCCTCTCGGATAGAATTGTAGATTGCTCCTCTAGAAGAGAGATCTCGTTACACAATGCATTAGCTCATATTACAAAAAATGCTTTTCCATCTTGTTGCTGCTGCTGTAATTTGGCAAGTTATTACTTGTAGGAATGATCCATATGCAACATTTTTCCATGGCTGCAAATGTATGTAGTAAAATTTATGGTGAGTTCTATAAAATTGCAATTATAAACATAGAAGAGTTTGTGCTTAATTCTTGTAGGCATCAAATTCAAAACTCCGGACTATATATACACTATAGATAGTAAATATAATTAAAAAAAAAATCAGTTTAACATTGATTATAATTAATAGAAGCCCTAGACTTATTAATGCACATATTTGTGATATTAATAGGATATGAGATCGAAGTCCCTTATCATAGAGTAAAGCCAAATTAACCACAGTTCGATTTTTTTCCCTTATATAAATATGACTTCCTAAGTCTATATATACATACCACCACACACATACCATATACTTCAACATTATTTCATCTGATCATCAAAACTCATCACTAATTATTTCTTCTTCTGGATCATACCCAAAAACCCTTCGTTTAAATATTCGTTTCTTGGCAAATTGATCATGAAGAAGATTGCTCGATTTCGATATTTCCATGAAGAAAACATTGTTCATGCCGATCACCAACCACCTCCCAATGATTTGCAGGTAGTTTCTTGTGGAAGAAGAAGAATCACGCTTCCTTTAATTCAAGAAAGTCATCACGATCATGGCCGCCAAACCTTGTCAACTGAAACTATTCTTGATGATCTGGTGTACAATCCGACGCCTCTCCGATGGTATCGGCCACCAGAAGCAGATTTCAACGGTGTCGAAGATCGTCAAAAGAAGAGAAGATCAAAGCGGAGCAAGAACGAAGACGATGAAGAGCAACGCCCATTAATTCCTATAGAGAAAATTGAAGGGTTGTTTCAAGCCATACAATTGCGTAATGGAAGTAGGCTCGTTTTCTTGTATCGAAAGAAGCTGCAGGATTCCGATGTCAAGAGAAATCTGAATAGGCTGTTCGTGACAAGAAGAGAGAGAATGATGGGGTTCTTGAGAGAGGAGGAGGCGGCGGCAGTGGCTGGCGGAGGGCTAAAAATTGAAGTCGGAGTTGACGACGGAGGAAATGTTTATGATAAGTTGGGATTGACGAAATGGAAGAGCTTGAAAATGACAATTATAAACAAGAATTGGGGGAAAGTGGTAAAAGCAAACAATGCGAAGAAAGGAGATGTTGTCGAAATATGGGGTTTCAGAGTGATGGATGAGAAGCCATGTCTGGCATTCAATTTTAGGAGAGAGAATGTGTCAAATGGTACAGACGTCATTGGAAGAGAAAGATAGATAGATAGTTAACAGAAGTAATTCTGTATATTGTATCTAATAGAGAAATTACAAAGCTGCTTTTAAAGATAAGAGGTTGTACAATAAGGAAATAAATCAACAAGGAAATATATCAATGTAATCCCTGATTTCTTGGTCTTCTGAAATCTTGCCTCCTTATTCTTCGATTTCTTTTCCAACACTCCCCCTCAAGTTAAGTAGTGATGTCTCCAATGCTTAACTTGCGAAGAACCTCATTAAAACTTTTGGAACTCACTGCCTTTGTTAGAATATCTGCCAATTGATTTTCGGACTGAACATATGGTAGTTCAATAATACCATTCTCAATTTTCTCCTTGATGAAGTGCCGGTCCACTTCAACATGTTTAGTTCTATCATGTTGAACCGGGTTTTCTGAAATACTGATTGCGGCTTTATTGTCACAAAACAACTGACTCTTCTGTGATGGAGGGAAGCCAATCTCAGTTAACAATTTCCTTAGCCACAATATCTCTGTAAGCCCACTTTTGATGCCTCTGAATTCTGCTTCGGCACTTGATAAAGCCACTACTTTCTGCTTTTTACTTCTCCACGTAACAAGGTTTCCTCCCACAAATGTGAAATATCCCCCTGTTGACCTTCTATCTACAGGATTCCCTGCCCAATCTGCGTCTGTGTAACCATGAACTTCTAGATGACCATTTTTCTCAAGCAGTACACCATAACCAACAGTCCCCTTGAGATACCGAATAATTCGTAGAGCTGCTTCCATATGTTCCAACTGAGGCTTGTGCATAAACTGGCTGACAACTCCTACTGCATAGGCAATGTCAGGTCTGGTATGGGACAGGTAAATCAGTTTCCCAACTAGACGTTGGTATCTCCCTCGATCAGTTAACTTAGCTCCTTCAATAATCGTCAGTCCATGGTTAACTGCAATTGGAGTATCAGCAGGTTTACAGTCTAGCAAACCAGTCTCAACCAATAAATCCAAAATGTACTTTTTCTGTCGCAGGAATATTCCTCTACCTGATCTTAACACCTCTATTCCAAGGAAGTACTTCAGATCCCCCAGATCCTTCATCTCAAATTCTTGGAACAAGTTCTTCTTCAACTTCGAGATTTCCTCAATGTCATCTCCTGTGATAATCATATCATCCACATAGATGATTAGGCAGGTTACTAGGCTTCCTTTTCTCTTCAAAAACAGAGTATGGTCGGAATTGCTCTGTTTATATCCATATTTTACCATGGCATCTGTAAATCTTCCAAACCAAGCTCGTGGTGACTGTTTGAGGCCGTACAACATTTTCCACAGTCGACAGCCTTCTCCTTTTTTAAATTCTTCAGATAAACCTAGAGGTGCTTCCATGTACACTTCTTTCTTCAGTTCTCCATGAAGGAATGCATTAGTTACATCAAACTGATGTAAAGACCAATCTCGACTAGCTGCAATAGAGAGCAATACCCGTATAGTATTCATTTTTGCCACGGGAGAAAAAGTCTCAGAATAATCAATCCCATACGTCTGAGTATAGCCTTTTGCTACTAGTCTAGCTTTATATCTTTCAATTGTACCATCTGGCCGTCGTTTAATGGTGAACACCCACCTGCATCCCACAGGTTTCTTTTCTTTTGGCAGCTTGCATTTCTCCCAAGTTTGATTTCTTGCCAACGCATCAATTTCCTTTTTCATTGCTTCTTTCCAATGCCCAGATTTCATAGCTTCTTCAACAGACGATGGAACATCCTCCTCTCTCAAAATGGCAGCTTCGAAAGCTTGTGTCGATTGGGCAAGATGACTTGTGGTACAATCTCCAATAGCATATCGGGATTTCCGTCCAGGGTGTTCCGGAGAATACCTTTTTGGTGGCACTCCCCGGTTCTGTCTCAGAGGTAATACATACCTCCCATAGTCCGTATTTACCTCCCATAGTCCGTATTTTCCTCCAATTGTTTACTCTCAAGGACATCTTCTGTACCTGTCTCTTTATCACTCACAACATCTTCGACATCATTAGTAGTAGTATCTTCTAAAAAAAGACTAGAATTACTACAATTCTCATGATTTTGTACATCGGGTATCAGTAGAGGAGATGTCTCAGAAGTATCACCAACGACAGTGGATTGTACTATATCTGGAGATACATCCGCGGTGTTGTTAACTTTCTCTGTTGGTCCGGTTTCCGGTATAGACATAGAATCTGGCATCGTCAACCAGTTTAAAGAGTCACTGGTACCCTGTTTCTCCCCCTGACTCGTAAGCTGGTTGTGAAAGAAATACTCATTTTCCAAAAAATCACAGTTCATAGTGGTGAACATGTGACGGGACTTGGGATCATAGCACCGGTATCCTTTTTTATGAATACCTTAGCCAACAAACACACACTTAACCGCACAAGGGGAGAATTTGTGACGGTTAATTTTAGGGAGATGAACAAAAACGGAGCAGCCGAAGACTCTAGGTTTGAGGGTGAGGGCTTCAGGAATCTTAGCTTGTATGGATAAGGTTTGGAGAGGAGTTTGGAGTTGTAATGCTTTAGTAGGAAGTCGGTTCAGAAGGTAGACAGAAGTGGCAAGCACTTCGGGCCAGAAGGTGGTAGGTGTCCCTGATTCGAGTAACATAGCTCGAGCCATTTCCAGAAGAATTCTATTCTTCCGTTCGGCAACACCATTTTGCTCAGGAGTGTACGGACACGTAGTTTGGTGAACAATGCCCTTTTGAGTACAAAATTGGGACATTCGAGAATTCACATATTCCCCGCCATTGTCAGATCGAAGAATCTGAACAGTGGTCTGGAACTGAGTGTTGACAAGGGCACAAAAATGGGTAAACTTATCAAAAACCTCAGATTTATTTTTTAAAAAATAAATCCAAGTCATACGAGAACAGTCATCAATAAACAACAGAAAATACTGAAATCCAGGACCCCCAAGAACAGGGGCAGGACCCCAAACATCAAAATGAACTAAGGAGAAAATAGACTTCACACGGGTATTATTAAACTTGAAAGACTGTCGGTGGCTTTTGGCCAAAAAACAAGTATCACAATGCATGTCTTTAGAAGTAACAATACTAGGAAATAACAGTTTAAGATAACTAATAGACGGGTGCCCTAACCGACGATGCCAAAGCCACGCCTCTCGGTTACCAGGTCCGTGAGTTAGCATTGCAACACCTTTTGGAGCTATCTCATCCACATAGTATAATCCACGTCGTTGAGTGCCACGTCCAATAATCTCCCCCGTCCTGATATCCTGTAACAAACAGAAATGTGGCTGCATTAGAAGTGTACAATTTAATTCCCTGGTAACATGGCTTATGGAGAGGAGTTTATGTGACAGGGTAGGAACAAATAAACAGTTAGACAACTGAAGTGTGGGAGATAGATTAACAGTGCCAGTCCCTTGAACCGGTACAATGTCTCCATTTGCTGTCTGAACATGGGATTTTTGTGGAACTGTAGGTTTGACAATATCTGAGATGTCAAAAGTCATGGTATCTGTAGCTCCACAGTCAAAAATCCATTGTTTATTTTCCCTGTCATGTAAATCAGGTACAGTATATGCCTCGGAAATATCATTAAGAACCTGAAAAGAATTAGTACACAAAAAATGAGTGTTTTTGGTTTTTTTAAATGTTGAGGGCAGCCATGTAATTTCGTTGAATTCTGAATTTCTACACACTTCCATATTCCCATTTAATTTTGGATTTCCCCAAAAGTTATTTGAGGCATTTACGGGCTCAATTGATTTAGCCCTAGCCCTATTACCTCCACAATCCGCCGCACCACAATCCGCCGCATTTGCCTCTACAACTCCAACTTCTGTCCTTCCCTCACGCCGAGCTGTCCCGGAGCTGCCCGCCTCGGCGTTGGTGGCCCGGTCGGCGGCTATTGCTGCGGCGACACTACCACCTCTGTTGCGGGCTTGATTCGGCGCTTTGGTTCGCTTGGTGTCGTCCCACCATTCTGGGTAACCCACCAATTGAAAACACGATTCTCTCGTGTGTTTCTTCATACCACAATGAGAGCATACCATTTTGCTTTTATCTTCATCAGTCGGCCGAGTCCCCCTGCCTCTGTAACTTCTCTGTTGTTTGTCCCGCGCCACTAAGCCAAACCCTAAACCCGATGATGTGTCTCGATTCTCCTCGGAGATTACCGGCCGAAGGATTTGGTCCCTGGCAGTCTCCCGGCATATCATAGCATATGGTAACGGGTCTTTCTTCAAAATCTCTTTCTTTATGGGTTCATATCTGTCATGAAGGGACATGAGAAATTGGTATATTCGTTGGGTTTGAACGATTCGATTGTACGTCTCGATATCTTTCGGGAATTCCATTGGGTTTGGTTCTCTTCTGTCGATAGGCATCCATATTCCCTGTATTTTTGCCCAGATTTCCTCTAACAATGCTTCCCCCTGTTTTAAAGTGTTTGCTCTTCGATGTAAATCGAAGACCTGCAGAGAATCTGTTCCACTTCCGTATGTGAGGGCTAGGCTGTCCCAAACAGCTTTAGATGTTGGGTGTTTGGAGACTGTATTCATGAGGTTTGATTCCATGTTCTGTATCAGCCATGTAAAGACACACTGATCGTCTTGTTCCCATCTTTTGTAGGCTGGATCACTTGTCAATGGTGGTTCTGGGTCTCCAGTAATGTATGACGACTTGCCCCTTCCTCCGATGGCCTTTTTCATCAAGATAGACCATAATGGATAATTATCGCCGCTCAGTTTGAGCCCAATGTTTAGAGTTTCTGTGGTTTGGGTTTGCAGACCAAGGCTATTTCGTAGCAATGTCGCAAGTTGTAAAGTTAATTCATCTGGGACATTCCCAGTAATTGAATTATTTGTGGTTTCGTTTGCTGACATTTTGTTTTGTTTGGGTGCAGATATAATGAACTTGGCAAAAGGTTGAGAAAGGTTTAGGAACGATGATGATTATCGATCTGAGTTTCTTGGTTGATCGCCTGCTTTGATACCATGTCAAATGGTACAGACGTCATTGGAAGAGAAAGATAGATAGATAGTTAACAGAAGTAATTCTGTATATTGTATCTAATAGAGAAATTACAAAGCTGCTTTTAAAGATAAGAGGTTGTACAATAAGGAAATAAATCAACAAGGAAATATATCAATGTAATCCCTGATTTCTTGGTCTTCTGAAATCTTGCCTCCTTATTCTTCGATTTCTTTTCCAACAGAATGGAGGAGACAATGATGCTTCTTCGAGTGGTACCACCTGCAGTGATGAGGGTATATCACAAGTTTAAGGTTTTAGTTAGATAGGAAAAAAAAACGATATGATATCTTTTCATTATTAGTTTCAATTAATTTGTGTAGTTTCTATGAAATTAGTCCTTATGAATGCGATCAATATTAATTTCTAATTTGTATAGTTTTTTATATCTAATTAGGACTTTTCTCATAAAACTAAAAATCAATTCACTAATCATCCCTTTTATTATGTTAGAATAAAAAAAAAATGCTTTTCTACTTCAGAACAACTGCAGTAGTAGAGTAATCGCTTCATTGTGGACTCAAAAGAAACAATGAGTGGGAATAGGAACTCTATATTAAATGTTAAATGTGTAACGCCCCCAATTCAAAAAACCAAGGCGTTAACATAAGATAACATGAGATTAAATAAAGTTCCTAATTTGATAATTATTTCACATTTAAAAAGAAATTATTTTTATGGTGATTTCTTTAAAAATAAAATCTACCAATTATCATTTGGGAAAATTTTTCAAACAACCAATCATAAATATATTTCACAAACCACTATTCAATATTGAAAGTCTAATATTTGAACAAGTTCAAAATATCGGTGAAACATGTAAGATTTTAATATATCTATACCAATATAAAAAGTGTGGATGATTTCTTACAAAATATGATTTGTCTATTATATCCATAATCGACACTTAATTTAAGAGTAAAAATGTAATATAATATATTTATGGGATAATTTCACTTTTAGTCCCACTAGAATAGGGTCAAAACACTTTTGGTCCCATATCTTTCGTTTTTGGTCCCATAGTTTATTACCTCGACATTTTTGGTCACAAGTGTTTTTTTTTTTCGACACTTTTGGTTCCAAGTGTTTTTTTTCTACATTTTTAGTCCTAAAACTAACAGTATATATTTTCTTATATTTTTTTTCAACGTTTTTTTTTCCCGTATATTTTGTCGAGAATTTTACTGAACAAAAACCGTATATTGGCGAGAAGTTGAAATGCTTTTGTTAGGCATTTTGCCATTAACAATTAAATTTTTTTATTTTTATTGTAATCCAATTAATAATAATTATAAACTATTTTGACTAACAACACCAATAGTTATTGTTTGTAATTAATAATTAATATTTATTAATTATTATTTATTTTATCTATTTATTAACAAAATAAAATCAAGAAAAAATATCTAGTAAAAATTGTCTTTTTAGTTTTGTAATTATCTATTCATGAAAATAAATAATAGGCCTAATAGTATAAAACAAAACAAAACAAAGCTTTGTATTTTTATTTTAATTTTTGAATTTTACCTATTTCTTTTAATATTGTCAATTTAACCATGTATTAGTCAATTGAGTAAAATTAAGGATAAATTATTGTTTTGATCAAAATTAAGTAATTAAATTTTTATGACATTTTTAGGCAAGATCAACAAAACATTAATCATGCCATTAATAATTAATATTTTTCTTATTAATTAATTATTTCATCGATTTTGGAACCATTTGCGGATTCGGGTGTGTCCAGTGGGACCAAAAATGAAATTTACTCTCACGTGCAACTCACATGGAGGCCCCCGTCTACATTTGACAGCCCTGTTAAAAAAAATGGGACTAAATTTGAGAATTTTAATCGAACGGGACTACAATATTTGATGTCAAAATTCGGGTGTGTTCGGTAGGACCACAAATGAAATTAATTCACATTTTTCTGGATATTTATTGGGCATTTTACTTGATATTTTGTTGATTATTTTACTGAAAATTTTCGAGATATTATGTTAGATTTTTTGTTAGATATTTTCCTCTTTTTTTCTTAATGATTTGCTGAAAAAATGAAGCCAAAATGTCCTTTGAATAAATAAATATATATATATATATATACATACATACACATATATATACTACACTTGGGACTAAAAATGTAGAAAAGAAAACACTTGGGACCAAAAGTGTCGGGAAAAAAAAAAACACTTGAGACCAAAAGTGTTGAGCTAATAAAGTATGGGACTAAAACCGAAAGATATGAGACCAAAAGTATTTTGACCCTATTCTAAAGGGACTAAAAGTGTAATTATCCCTATATTTATATTAAATTATTTATAAATAATTATTTGTAAATATAATATATTATATTTATTTCATTAGTTTTGGTATAATTGAACTCTATTATATAAAATTACCTCAAATAATAACAAAATTATTTCTTTAGTTTAAAGAAACAAATATTTCGCTGGATAAATTTATATGTATATATATATATTGTTATTTTAAGGAGAAAAATTAAAACATTAATCAAATTGTCAAATTCTATTATGTGATCAAATAACTCAAATAAAATAAGTAATTAAATTGACTTTGTTAATATAATTCTTCTCCTGATTATAATAGGGCTCTAAAATGTGTCAAATAACTCAAATAAAATAAGTAATTAATTAACTTTGTTAATTTAATTCTTCTCCTAATTATAATACGACTTTATATTTATTTATATAACAATTAGATTTCATCTTGCTAATTGCTACGAGCAATAGTTCAGAAATATGTTCTCACTTTATAAATTTAAATTATACCAATTCATGTTATCATATTACAATATAATAGTCTCTAGATGATAATGATAAAATTTTTATAATATATTTAATGTTTTGTTAACTCATTTAGATTTAATTTACAATTGTACCTAAAAAATGTTGAGTTTTATAATTAATACAGAATTGGAGTAGACATAGAAAAATAATTAGAAGAACAAAAATAAAGACGGGAGACATAAAAAATAGAGCAAATATAGTAGACATAAAATTAAAATGTTATAGAAGAGTAGCACTAGACATAAAAATAAAAATAAAAAGTGCAGACATAAAAGTAATAAAAAAATTCTACAATATTTTTTTTACAACAACAGGACAACAAAAATATGAGAGAACAAGAAAAAAATATCCACATATAATATAAACACGCACATGTATTATATATTTATATAATATTAACTAATAGACATATAAGATAATTTATAAATATAAAAAATCACATTTTTAACTATGGAGCCGAGCTCGAGTTCGGACTTGAAATCTAAATAATGGAGCCGAGCGTGAGCTCGAGCTCGAATTCTAAATAATCGAATCGAGCTCGAACCGAGTTGAGAGCCGAGTTCAATGTTCGAGTCGAGCTTGACTTGAGCCCACAGATATCTAAACGAGCCGAGCTGGAGCTCGGTGGTACTCAGTTCGTTTACACTCCTAGTCACTCTCACTCTGAACCATTTCAATCTGATTGAGTTATTTTGAGAGTTGAAGGTGAGACACTGAAAAGATTGAGATTAATTCAAGATGACATCTCAATAAATCTGTTTTTGATGTATTTCATAGCAGTGAAATTTTTTGTAGTGAAATCCTCAAATTTAAATAAGTTGAACTAGTAAGTAAAAAATTAACACACACATATATATACACATTTCATATTCCATTGTACCAAAACATCATTGCAGCAAATTAAACGCAACTTAATTAGCTTCTTGAAGACCAATTACGCAAGAGCACACAACAATATATACAAGGAAAAAAAAAACCTTCCCTGACCTTATGCAAGCACAATTGTTAATTGTTGTAGGATGCTAAATCCATATATAATTCAGCCTCTGAATTATTTCAGGGCAGACACATATTCAGTGGACTGAGGAAGAGTTACTAGTTTATATATTAATTATACACAACTTTCACCAAATTTGGTGTGTTGGATGTGGTGGGGAGGAAGAAAATTAATATATGTATGTAATTTGCCTGGGCCCAATTTTACATGCAATTTGAAGCTATTATGATATGATGATAGTTTTCTCAGTTTGAAATGGCAGATATTCACTCTATTATTACTAGAGCCACTTAAAAGAGCCTTGTACCTATTGATGAAATATGTCAAATAGAGCAAGTCATCCCAAAAAAAGAAATTTCTACAAGAAGCATGATCTCTACGAGGCACAGATGAAATGTGTCTTGATTGGTGGTAAGGAACAACCGCCTCCATCCACCATTGGTGCTTTGGCACTTCTGATGTCTTAGGAACCAAGATGATGGTCAGATTAATGTAAAGGAAAAATGTAACCAAGAAAATGTTTATACTGGTAACAAGTAAACCTTGAGGTAGATATATGTTTTGATGTAGCAGCAATTTTGGATGGATTTGAGTTGCTGCTCTGAGATGATTCTACTAAAATTCTAGTTCTAATGTTATTCTAATTTTGTGACACCCTCAACTAGCTCTGTTTCATGAAATGATGGTGAAAATGTATTTCTACAGCTTCTGTTTCATAAAAAACAACCGGACTTTACAGTCTGAAAAGCTACAGGAAATCCAAAGCACAACCATAACATAAGTATATATAACATCCAAAACAAATATGAAACAACAATAGTAGCTGGAGCTGGAGCTGCTCTGTCTGAAGATGTTAGCCAAAGGTATGCATCTTCCCGCCTTACAAATTACCAATTGTTTAAGGCATGACGAGAAATAACTTGGAGCACTCATCAATTGCTTGCACTTTCTCATGTTCAAGTATTGAAGGTGAGGAAATACTTTCACTTCACAAGGTTGAGTTTCAGTTGCACTCAGAAATTCTACCTCTGCCCACTCTATTAGCTGACAATATGAGCCTTTCCAGCACCGGAACACATTGCTTGTCTCCTTGCAAACTTTAATATTGTTGTCAATCTCATATCGGGATTTCTTCACATTCTTCACACCCTGAGAGTCTTATCTGCATGACCTTGTTAAGTCCTTCCCACGACCCCAAAGGTTGACCCGTTGTACTGAATAACTCAGCACACTACACCACATGTACTGAAAAGTTGGTGATCCAACAATGTCTATCCCCTGATTAATTTCGAGTCACTCTCACTCTGAACTATCTCAAATCTGAATGCCAATCGCATAACCCCTAATTATTGAAGAATTAAAGGATTATGCAAGGACAATTGTTAATTGTTATAGGATGCTAACTCCATATATAACTAGTTCAGCCTCAGAATTATTTAAGGGCAGACACATATTGAGTGAACCGAGGAAGACATACTAGTTTATATATTAATTCTACACAAGTTTCACCAAATTTGGTGCGTGGGATGTGGTGGGGAGGAAGATAATTGATATATGTATGTGATTGCCTGGGCCCATTTTTTACATGCAATGTGAAGCTATTATTATGATAGTTTTCTCTATTACTTGTTGATGAAATATGTCATGATGATTTACCGTTGAGAACATAAAATTTTGTCTTGAAAGCTATGGAATCAAAAAAATCTAGAGAGAAGGGGTTCCTGAAGAATGAATCCACAGAGCTAAGGAATTATATGCTGCAGTTTATGAAACTTGACTGAACATAACATCTAGTTTCACGTTATGAAACTTGTTTCTGCTCCATTCCAAAGTGAATTAATGAGTTTTGGTTATGCAAATTGATGTAAAGGGAAAATGTAACCAAGAAAATGTTTATACTAGTGAGAAGTAAACCTAGGTAGATGCAATTTTGGATGGATTTGAGCTGCTGCTCTGAGAATTACTGCTAAAATTCTAGTTCTAATCTTAATCTAATTTTGTGACACCCTCAACTAGTTCTGTTTCATGAAATGATGGTGGAAATGTATTTCCACAGCTCTGTTTCATAAAAAACAGCTGGAGTTTACAGTCTCAAAAGGTACAGGAAAACCAAAGCATAACCATAATTCCATAACATCCACAACAAATATGAAACAACAATCGTAGCTGGAGCTGCTCTGTCTGAAGATATGTTATCAACCGCAAGCCAATAACTTTCTGAAGAATACAACACAAAATGATAATTAATATGAAATTAAATATTATGATCAAGGTATACTACTTTTATATATAATAAATTATAGTGCCATTGGTTAATATAATAACAAAGAATAAAAGGTGATACTTACTCGCTGCATGACTTATTAATCCTGTGGCTATCAACTCCAACCCAGTGGCACCCTTCTATCTGCAGCGTTCGTAGTACTCTGCCGCCACTTGGACAATGCCCCACTCCCCCTACTGACTTCAAATTTGGACATTTCCGAATAGTCAACTCCTGTAGAGATTTTAGGGTGTGCAGACCATCTGGTAATTTTATCAACTTGGGGCAATCAGTTATCTTCAACTTTGTGAGATCCTGATTGTTATGGAATAACCAATCTGGAAGACTTTCCGATCCATTTAATTCTTGTATGTCAATCTCTGTAAGCGATGTTAATTTGACCCCGCATATGTTAGCCACAGGTATGCATCTGTCCGCCGTACAAATTACCAATTGTTTAAGGCATGATGAGAAGTAAAATAACTTGGAGCGCTCATCAATTGCTTGCACTCTCTCATGTTCAAGTATTGAAGGTGAGGAAATACTTTCACTTCAAATGGTTGAGTTTCAGTTGCACTCGGAAATTCTACTTCTGCCCATTCTATTAGCTGACACATACTTGACAATATGAGCCTTTCCAGCGCTGGAAACATATTGATTGTCTCCTTGCAAATTTCAATATTGTTGTCAATCCCATAAAATGAAGAATTTATAGACTTCACGTTCTTTAAACCCAAAAAAAGATATTTGAGGTTTGGCAAGTGCCCCAGCATCGGGATTTCTTCACATTCTTCACACCCTGAGAGTCTTATCTACATCAACTTGTTAAGTCCTACCCACAACCCCAAAGGCTCGACTCGTACTGCCATCTTTACACACCATAATGGAAATTGTTTGCCTCTGAAGTTATAAATTTCTAACTTGTTCACATTTGGGTGGGGTTGGAGGCCTTCCAACACATTCTCATCATTTCTACTTTCATGTTTTCTTTGCCAACTCCACTCAAAACTCAACTCCAATAAATTTGGATTCTGAAATAGATTAGCTTTCTCAGCCTCTTCTTTGCTATGCACCTTTTCCAAATGACGAATACAAATGCTTCCTTTAAGACTTTTCAAACATCCAAGCTCTTCAATTCGGCAGCCCTTCTTGTAGCCCACTGTGAAGTGAGTTAGCGTTTGGAGACAAGTTAATCTCCCAATCCCGGGAGGCAATTTAACATAGTTGTGAATATAAAGATGTCTTAAGCTAATCAAGTACTTTAACGTACTTGGCAGTTTCCTCAAACATCCTTTATTATCTGCTCTTAATGTTTGCAAGTGATGGAGTTCACCAATTGAGTCCGGTAGAAATTGAATCCTTGTCTTTGAAATATCAACATTTCTCAAATCTATCGACTTCCTAATTGAACTCGACAACTCATAAATAGCTTTACTCAAAAGCGTGAGAGCATGCAAACATTTGAAGTCTGACAATTTGATATCTGAAATGTTACCTTTGAAGAATAACGTACGCAAACATTTTTCTTCTTCTTTTGGGATAGGACCTGATTCATGACACATGTATCGATCTTTTCTGATGTAGTTTGAATTATTATCATCCACTTTAAAAGAACATAAAATTGAACTTGCAAGATCATGCACAAGATCGTGCATAGAGCAATATTTTTCTGATATTCCATCTCTCTCCGCAACTTGCAATAGTAAAGAGTTGTGTACAAGTACATTTACATATTTGTCGCCAACAGAATCCATATCATTTCTTCTGTCAAGTTGAAGAAAGCCTTATGCCATCCAGAGCTCAATTAGCTCCTGCTTCGCAATTTTGCCACCTTTAGGATAAATGGAACAATATGCGAAGCACTTCTTGAGTGAGGGTGAAGAAAGATTATCAAAGCTCAATCTCAATATTTTAGAGATGACATCTCCCTCAACATCTGAAAGCCATTTCTGTTGGATTGAGACCCACTCTTGTTCAGATTTATCCCGCAGCACTCCCCCAACTTAGGGCTGTAAACGAGCCGAGTCGAGTCGAGTATCACTGAGCTCGAGCTCGGCTCGTTTAACTGCTCGTGAGCTCGAGCTCGAGCTCGAGCTTTATACTCGAGCTCGAGCTCGGCTCGAGAAGAAAAATATGTACTCGAGCTCGGCTCGTTTAACTATTATTCGAGCCTAACTCGAGCTCGAGCTCGATACTCGATTCGAGTTTGAGCTCGAACACTCGACTCGAGCTCGATCTTGATTACTCGACTCGAGTTTGGCTTATTAATGATATATTCGAGTCCAACTCGAGCTCGACTCGTTTATGTTATATTCGAGTCCGACTCGAAATTAAGCTCGACTCATTTATCTGGAACTAAAAAAAATCGACAATAATAACCCCGCATATTAACAAAATTCC
Organism: Perilla frutescens; assembly: GCA_026008535.1. Lineage (NCBI taxonomy): Eukaryota > Viridiplantae > Streptophyta > Magnoliopsida > Lamiales > Lamiaceae > Perilla > Perilla frutescens. Next base: position 43,240,946 of record BRKX01000012.1, read on the forward strand.
TAAAATATTTCAAATAAAGTTCAACATACGTGACAAAGTCGAATATGATTATATTAGACAAAATTATAATTTTCGTTTATTTCAAATAAAGTTCAACATACGTCATATATTTTTTTTGTTAGTATTAGTCATTATTTTGATTATATTAGACAAAATTATCATTTTGGTTTATTTATATTCCTAACTTGATTGATTGAGGAATATTAATTTGTCAATATTAGTCTTGATTTTGTTATTTCTTTTTTTTTCATTATTATTTAAGATATAATTTGAAATCTAGTTAAGATGGATTATATATATATATATATATAATGTTAGTGTTAATATTATCTCGAATATTGGATAGAATAATACTACTATGCTAAATTGCTAATTACTAATTAGTAATTACTATGTATATATGATATAGGATGTAGAATATATTCTATAATTTTGACTTTTATTTATAAAAGTGTTATTATTGCTCCTTAATTTTAAATTTTGACTTTGAAAATATTAATTGAGAGATGACAATTATTGATTTCAATCAATATTTCAGGTAAAATATATTTTTTGTTAGTATTAGTCATTATTTTTAATATTAGATAAAATTATCATTTGGATTTATTTTATTTTTATTACTTAATCGGTTGAGGAATATTAATTTGTCAATATTAGTCTTGATTTTTTTTATTTCTTTTTTTCATTATTACTTAAGATATAATAATTTAAAATCTAGTTAAGATAGATTATATATATAGTGTATTAGTGTTAGAGTAAATATTATTTCGAATATAGGATAGAATAATATTACTAATTACTATGTATATATAACATTGATATACGATATATTCAATAATTTTGTCTTTTGTTTGTAAAGTGTTATTATTGCTAATTAATTTAAAATTTTGACTTTGAAATATTAGTTAAGAAATAACAATTATTGATTTCAATTAATATTTCAGTTAAGTATAATTTTCTGTTAATATTAGTCACTGTTTCCATTATATTAGTTAAAAATATAATTTTATTTTATATTTATTTCTTAATAGATTGAAGAATGAAGAATGAAGAATATTAATTTGTCAATATCAGTCTTGATTTTTGTTATTTTTTTTTCATTATTACTTAAGAAGATATAATAATTTAAAATCTAGTTAAGAAATATTATATATATATATATATATACTTAGAGTATATATTATCTCGATTCTCGGATATATAAAATAGATTAATATAAATATATAAATTACTGTTTACAATGTATATATGATATATTACTATTGATTTCGATAGTATTGTTAGTTGTTACTAACTTATATTGACTTTGATCAACTAATTGATTTTGTTAATATCAATTAAAAATTATTAATTTCAATTAATATTTCATGTAAAGTATTATTTTTCATAATATTTGGTTAATATTAATATTTATTTTGATAATATAGTATTAAATAAAACTATTATTTTATTTTATATGTATTATTTAATCCACCTTTATCGATGCACATATAGCAAATTGTCAATGAATTGAAATATTATTTCATTTCATAGTTTTTATTTAATTAATTGAGAAGTTTTAAATTTAATACCAGTGTTATTACCATTGATTACATTTTATTATTAATTGAAAATTTTAACAAAAATAAATTTTATTTTAAAAACATTAGAAAAAATAAAAATATATATATTTCGAGTTTTAAATCGAGTATAGTTCGAAAATTGTATCATGAACTAACTTAAGTAACTACTTGTGAGAACTACTCACAAGACTGCTCGATTAACTACTCGCGAGACTGCTCGATCAACTACTCGCGAGACAACTCGATTAACTACTCGTGAGACTACTCGCGAGACTGCTCGATTAACTACTAGTGAGACTACTCGATTAACTACTCGTGAGACAGCTCGATTAACTACTCGCGAGCTTCACGAGCCAAGTAAGCTCGCGAGCTTCTCGAGCCAAGCACCCCCAAGCTCGAGCTCGGCTCGACAAAAAGCTCGAGCTCGTTTAGCGAGCTCGAGCTCGACTCGTTTACGAGCCGAGTCACATTCGAGCGAGTTTTTTTCGAGTCGATCTCCGAGTATCTCACGAGTAGCTTGGCTCATTTACAGCCCTACCCCAACTACGTTGGCAGCTAACGGCAAACCTTGACATCTTCTTGCGATATTTCCACCAGTGATCTCAAATTCTGATGGAACAATATCTTTGTTTTGAAAAGCTTTCACTTTTATTATTGACCAACAGTCTTCATCAGATAAGCCTTTTAACTGATGAATATAAAGGGGGTCCACAACTGAAGCAACCTTTGTATTCCTTGTTGTGATGATAATGCCATTTCCCTTTGTAGAAGTAACTCCTGATAAGGAATTAACAAAATCCTCCCATTTCTTCATTTCTTGATTCCATACGTCATCAAGAACCAGAAGATAAGTTTTAGCTTTCATAGCTTTCTCAAGCTTTTTCAGAATATCTTGCCGAGTCTCAACTTCATCAGTTTTAGCTTTGAAAGATTTTTGAAACTTTTCTAAAACAGGTCCCCTGCTTTCAGCTTCATCACATTTTGAAGTGAAGGAGGCGAGTATTTTCTTGAAAAGAATGATTTGATCAAAAGTTTGAGAAACGTGCACCCAAATAAGTGATCCAAATCGAGTCTTCATATTTTGATGATTGAAGACTTTCCGAGTCAACGATGTTTTCCCCATTCCACCCATCCCCACAATTGCAAGGATTGGGAACTCCGGCTCATCTGGGATCTGGATCAGCATGTCAACTAATTTGGGCACATCATCATCTCTTCCAATAAATATAGGATCAATAGTGAATGAATCAGTTTCAAAGGCAGCAACATGAGCAGCAGCAGATGCATTCACAACTATGCTTTGAAGGCCTAGATCAGTTGCCCTTTTGTTCATAGAGTCAAAATCCTCATTGATTTGTTTGATTGCAAGAGCCATATTTCGTGGACGTGAAATGTGATCAAATGATGAGAACAATGATGGTACCTTTTCCTTGATTGTCTTCATCTTCTTCATTTGGTTGTGGAGAAGATGATAGTTGAGTTCATCCAAGACATTATCAGCATGAAAGTCCAAGTCTTCAAGCTTCTTCAACCAAGTCTTGACAGAGTTTTGGGTGATGATCTTCTTCTCGGCATCATTGAGGTAACTCTGAATCATAGCCAAAGTCGTCTTCAGCTGTTCGACATCTTTATCCAGACCTCGAATCAGAGATATCTCTTTCTTTGAAACGTTGATGAGATTTTGAACAAGAACTTCTATGGCTGCAGCAGGCGCTCCTACCATTATTTTGCTCAGAAATGAGAGAGAGAGAGAGAGAGAGAGAGAGAGAGAGAGAGAGAGATTGAAAGTTGATGGAGAGAAAGAAAAGGAGAGGGGTGAGAGAATGCTTGAAAATTTTCGAGGAATTGTGAATGGTATGTGCGTGTGTGAGAATTCTTGAACACTTGAGTTAAGCCAGGAATGAGATACCTTTCCCTCTTTAGCTTCTCACGGGACCCTTCCATTGCAAGCTACATTTATTTGTAATCTATACTTTTATTTATTTTTAATTTTTAATTTTTTTAATATAAAAATATATTATCTTACAATTTTGAGTTTACCTGTTATATCCCTATTATATATTTTATTTAAGGACAAGAATGAAATCTTGAGTTTTCCTATTATTATAAGTTTAATATAGTCTAATATATTATTATATTATACTAGTGCCTGACCCGTGCGTTGCACGGCGAGCATAAATTATAATTAAATGTTAATTATACACTACAATTAAATATTAAAAGGAAATATATTTATAAATTTTATAGTGCAGATACTTATATATTTATATATACAGGTTTACAAATTATGAAATATCTCCTTGTACACCACGTTTGTAGCTTTTTTTGTTTCAGCATCATCCTTATCACAAACTAAGATCTTCAGTCCACTGCGATTTGTAACTCGTGAAACCGCAACATATAATTGGCCGTGAGTGAAAACTTGTCTTTGTAAAATCAAACCAACGTGAGAAAGTGACTGGCCTTGACTTTTGTTAATTGTCATTGCATATGAAACAATGAGAGGAAATTGCCTCCTTTGAAATTTAAAAGGCAATCTTGGATCGGCAGGAGTGAGAGACATTCTTGGGATTAGTATCTTTTGCTCAGCATTTTGGCCTGTTAGAATTTTTGCTTCCAAAACATGACTACCAAGTCTTGTAACCATCAATCGAGTGCCATTGCACAAACCATTCGTATGATCTATATTCCTTAGCAACATAACCGGAGTACCGACCTTCAAAAATAATTCATGATTCGGTATTCCAGAGCATCTGATACTATTTAAGAATTCTGGGGTATGCACATCATGCAATAAATCCATATTTGAATCTGATTTGCATGTTGAATCTGAACTTCGATACAATTGTTCTTCATATTTGTTCAATGAAATCATGTATTGATTCACAGATTCAACTACATCAAGCGTTGGAGCAAGGATTGCACGTTCTTGTAGATATTTTGCATCTGCAATGCCAGTTGTAAATGATGGAAAAGTACTACTAACAATTGATGATATTGGATCTTCGGAGCATTTTAGTAGGATGTCATTTGGTATATCAATATTTACATGCCCATCATTTGGACCTCCAATCGTACCATCACCAATACTGGCAATCCATTTTGAAAACTCTTTTAACTGAATAGCTTCATTATTGGAACCAACATTTGAAAGCCTCATATTTTTGGTCAAATGCAATATTTTGCAATTTTTCCAAAGATATGATGAATTTAATGTGGCATTAACAATATCCTGTCTGCTTCCTTTTGGAATAACGGGTAATATTTGCCGAAAATCCCCTCCAAAAACAATTGTTTTTCCACCAAAATTTCTACATTTGTTTGCTGGATTAACTACGCGCATTATATCTCGTAGGGTTCGATCTAAAGCTTCAAAACAATACTTATGCATCATTGGAGCCTCATCCCATATTATAAGCTTGCATTTGACAATAAGTTCAGCTAATGAACTTCCTAGGTTAATATTGCAAGTGGAATCCTCATTTGGATTGATTGGAATTTTGAACCGTGAATGAGCCGTTCTTCCACCAGGTAATAGTAAAGAAGCAATACCACTTGAGGCTACGTTTAACACTATCTCTCCATTTGATCTTAACGCAGCAGAGAGTGTCGTCCATATAAATGTTTTACCAGTGCCTCCATATCCATATACAAAGAACATTCCGCCTGAATCTGATGATATAGCATCCATTACTGTTTGATACACATTATGTTGTTCATCTGTGAGCTTACCCAAAAAAATTTTGTGATCTCTTGTTAAAGCTCTCCGATCATATTGCATTTCATCATGTATTAATCTGTTTTCTTGTGATTCAAATAATTCCAGGTTTGGAAACGGCATATCATCAAATTCATGTAAAGTCCTCCCAAAACCTTGCAGCATTCTTTCAATTTCCGCAAGACAATAATTTTTAATTTGCTCATCACTTAAAGTCAACTCTGTAAATTATAAGATATATAACTAAATTAAATATTGGAGCAAGGAAATTAGTAATTATAAAATATAAATATTTGAAAATTAATTATTAAGTTATGTTTAATTTTACCTGGAAAATGTAGAATAGTTCGTTGATTATATAAGATATCGTCGGATAAATATATCCAACATCTATCCCATACTAATTTTGGGCGTCCTAATGAATCTGAAGACAACAATGTAACAAATAATTTCCTCAAGGCTTGAGCAGATGCCCAATGACTTGCCTCAACAATTCCGTCAATATATTCTTTATCATCATCCAATAATCCCAATGCATAGCAAGCTTCTTTAAACGAATCATATTGAACTCCATTAACTTTTCTTATATCTTCATAACATGTCGGCCCACGTACTACATTTAACAAACATCTTAAGTAATACATCTCTCCACTGCCAGGAGGTACAAAAAATATTCTTCCAATTGAGAATCTTTTTTTCCTTGGAACCCATTCTTTTGTAGCTTGTTTCCAAACAAATTTTGTTGGGAACTCTGGATATGTAAGCTTTCTTGCTTCTGGATATTTCTTATTAGCTTCAAACCAAGCTAGAAACATACTCTCATTAACTGTTGGTCTATTAAGGACAACATCAATTGAATCAGAATCCGTGAAAATTATATTTTGGTTATTTGGAAGGTGAAAACTTAACCTTTCAACCGGAGGATCTCTATATTGAATTTCAAATCCTAATATTCTCCACGCAGCCTCACATGGAGAAATATATCTACAATCATAGTACATATTTACCTCATCAATATTTTTTTTATGTTCTCCATCTTGTGTACTTTGATAAAATGCTGCGGTTACACGATCATGACCTTTGTTAACATATTTGAATAGATATTTGATCGATCTTGACTGATTGCACCATTCTACATTAATGTGTGCTTTGTACTTTAATAGAAGGTATCGGTTGTGAGGAACAACATATCTATTGTCTAGATGCGCACCATTCTTCAGAATAGTTCGTCCATTATCTCGGCGTTTGTATATTGGGTAACCATCTGAATCTGTCGTCGTCGTCTCAGTAAACTTTTTAGGAAAATACTTACTACAACGACTGTTTCTCATGCAAGGTGATTCTTTTCTTAAAGAACCACATGGCCCATGAATCATGAAATCTTGTACAGCTATGTAATATTCCATATCTAAATCTTTGTCAGGTATTTCAGCTGATATTATTTGATCAATATCTTCTGGTTCTGGATGTTTATCTTCTTTAGCTATAAATAACAAAATATGGGCATGTGGTAGTCCTCGCTTTTGAAATTCAATAGTGTAGATAACTGCAATTAAAAATATAAATTTTATATGATTAATTTATATTATTGTGTAAAAAGAATATAAAGATAAAATATTAATAATTACCTGATTTAACACTGCCGAAGACCTTTTTTGTTCGTAGATCTCTAATCAAGTTGTCCAATTTCACTTTGAAAATTCGAGAAATAATGTCTGGACGATCTTCAGGTTTCAAGCCTCTTTTTTCTACATATCTGATAATTTCTGGCCATTTTGGATTGCAAGTAAATGTGATGAATAAATCGGGATATCCAGCCCACTTACAAATAGCCATTGCATCTTGATATGTTTGAATCATATATCGAGCTCCACCAGTAAATGTAGAAGGCAATATAACTCGTTTGCCTTGGCTAGCAGGATTTGTTTCACCTCTTACAAAAGCATCTTCTAGACCACTGTACATATGACTTCGCAATTGCGGTTGGTGTAAGCGTATATATAACAATCTAGCCGATTCAACCATTGTGTATGCATCAACAACAAATTGTTGATATAGTCGTTTAGATTGTAAAATGGTTGTTGGTTCACAATCTCTTTCATGCAAGCGGTACGCAAAATATTCTCTTATACTCACATTTTTTCTACCAACTTTAGATGTTGTCTTTAAATTTGATAAAGGAATATCTTCTCTATACCCATCTTCACCATACGGAAAGAGCAATGGATATTGCAAACCAAGATATGATGCACTCAATTCATTTATACGCTGCAATTGGCCGCTCTGAGTTTCTACTATTATGTCTCTATCTCCTAATGATTGATCAAAATCTCCTACTACTAATGCTGCCACTTCAGACACTGATGGAAGATTATAGGTTCGAGCATCACCTCCTTGTCTACCAATAAGCTTTAGTTTTACATTCAATTGGGCATTATCAATAATTTTTTCTTTCGCCATTCTAAATGATTGTACAAAAACATTATTCTCGTCTAGCATGTTCTTCAAGTCAGATACAATTTCTGCATGTAGACTATTTATGTCTTTCTTTTGCCTGCATAAGTATGAAACGTAATTTAGATAAAAGTAGAAACAATAATATATTCAATATATTTAACTAATTTAATATATAAGTTATTTACCTGACAGATAGCATTCTGTTTGCAATTTCATTTTCGGTATCATAAATATATAGCTGAGCAAATTTTGGTGTGTCACCTTCATTTGGCATTAAGCTTCCTATCATATGGTAATTTTGACCATTTAGTCGAAATGTTGGCGGTGAATTACCATTGTTTAAACTCTTATCTATCTTGCCTCCCATTGATGTAAATGAAAACATGCTATTGTAAGAGCGAATGTTCTGAATAAAATGTCGACTCTTTTCATCATTCCCATATAGCAAGTCTCGCAACAATTTTGGAGGTCTTCGAATAATTGGCAATTGAACTTTACCATTTACACAACATAATGAGTACTTTGGAGTGCATGTATTATAAGCTCGGCCCAATCTTTCTTCATACCAAAATATGGCTCCACAATATGTACATTTATAAACCGGGTCCCCAATATCTGAGTATTCTGTAAATTTAAGAAATTCCATAAAAAAATAAGGTTATGTAGTTTAGAAATTTGAAATTTAATAAATGTGTTACACATCAATTAGATGAAATACAAATATAATCAGAAGAAAATTAGAAGCCAACATATTCACTTTTCTCAGAATTGTTAAAAACTAAAGAAAGATTATGTAAAAGTGATGTTAGAATTTATGGTTAAATAATATAATTTATAACATTAAATAGTTATGCTTAATTTTTGACACGATACTGAAAAACATAGTTGTACCTATATTGATTGAATTTATTTTTGTGCTATTTATTTCACATTTGTAATTAATAATTTAGTTATCGTAGGTGTAATAAGTTTTCCTTATGAGATGTTTGTCTGCACTTTTAACTCAGATTTTGGTTCAACTATTTATCAGCAATTTTATACATGAGAATATATTATCTTCATAATCTCGACTACCTTAGTGGCTACATGTTGAAAAATAACTCTACTCATTAAGTATTTTTCTTTTGTATCAAGAACCATCATCGTAAGTTTATAGTTTGTTGTTGCTGTTACATCCAGTTAGGAAATCTTGAATTTATTTCATGTAATTCTGCAAAAAAGAGAAGCACATATATTGTACTTTTCTTAATTGTTGAAGTGATTGCTTATAATTTTTGATCTTGAAATAGTCTGTTTTCTAGAATTAGCTCAAATTGCATAAATTCTGTTGGTAACACATAGAAATGGAAGAGTAATTATGAGTAGTTAATAAAATCATCTATTTGTATAATCTCATTTCCCTTCATGTCAAGTGGATAGAAATCGTGACGTGTTGCGAGAAAAATTAATGTCTTACCTGTCCTAAGCGTAAAGTCTTGGACTCTTGGCTACTCCGACATAGAAGATAAAGAAATTCATAAAGTCTACCGATACGCTTCCTTTGAGATCAATATTCATTTTACGTCTTACGGAAATATAAAATTAAAGTTTTGATCTTTAGTATCACTTTATTCATTGTTTAGAAGGAAGTCTAATTTACAACACAAGCGCACAATGTTTAATACAGTCCCAAGCATTACCAACTCCCAGCAGACCATAAGTCTCGTAAGTCGTAATTCAACATAATTCTCTCATCTCTGCTATCATAAACACGACACCTCTCTACCACACACACTGAAGGCCACATGTTAAGAGAAATAAAATCGACAAAACATGCAACATAGAAAATAATTCTAGATATTAGATTTCATTAATACAAACCAAACGTCATAATACAATTATTCAACATAGATAGAACCATTAATGCTAATTAACCTTGATTCCTAAAATGTCAATCCAAACTACTAATTACGATTATTGAGTATTTATTGATAATACCATAAATTCTAAAGCAAACCTTGATTCCTAAAATGTCAAACCAAACTACTAAATACAATTATACTGATGATATGCCATAATTGCTACTGCGAATCTTGAATGATCGAATTAAGTCTTCTCCTTCTTCATGGGTTGTCTGCCTCTTTTCTTTCGGACAGTTGCTGAAAATTCTTCCACCAATGACCTCTGTAGTGGCCTCTTTTCTTTTACAGAAGCTCCTCTGTTCTTCGCAACTGTTGCTGAAAACTCATCTAGCAATGACCTCTTTATCGGTGCATCCTTTTCAAGATCAATTGAACTAATGGTTTGCAGGTTGTCACCCAACTTGCTAGTAGGTTTCAAACCCTATGAAAGTAAAGAATTTGACAATATCAATTACATATTTATAGTAATTATATCATTGCAAACATTCAATTCGTAAAGACAAACCTCATCATCCTCATCATCAGATTTCGTTCCACATAGTTTTGCAATAACATCTGGATCACAATTCACTTTAAGTACAGTGAATGCACCGGTGTAATTCCTTTTTTGCTCGGGTTTTACTTCTACTTTGAATAGTGTTGTTCTATCAGATAGTGATTCGATTTCCACGGGCAAATCATGTAACTCTCCATCCTTAAACAAATTTTTTTATTTATATATTTCAATTTCAGTATGTTATATTATAGAGATAATATGATGATTTTATTAAATTTGAAATGTAATATAATAGAATAAAAGAGAGAACATGTACAGATGTTAGTTCAGCAGCTGTTTTGCCTATCATAATTAGACATTCCCGATCCCACAATAAGAATGGCGCAGTTCCCGTGTCGTCAACAACATGTATTGTTAGTTTGTACCTAAAAAATATAGATTATGAGTCATTAAAAACTTGAATACAAACTTAGAAAAAAGGCTTCAAATTATTTGACTTCAATTATTACCTCATTCTTCCACTAATATTGTAAGTCTCACACTTCTCGCAATAAAACCTTTGGCTGTCTGGTTTTAATTTCTTTAAACAAACATTACATGCCAAATATGCCCATGCTCCAATAGTTTCGATGCAGAAAATAGTGGCACACACCCAGAAATTGCCGCTCTGAAAGTATTTAAAACATAAGTATTTGGTAGCATCTATATTATCGAAAGATTTGAATATGAATAATTGAAAACTTATTGATCAAGCATACCTCTTCATCATCATAGAGCTGTGATATTGTCTTTGTCATAGTTTGTCCCGGAATAAAATCCTCAGAATTGTTCCTGCCACAGGATGTTGTCATTGCTGTGATAGAGAGTGGTCTGCTATTGGTAGTCAGGAATCTGTACGTTCAAAGCATAAAAAAATAGATATTCAACATCTATTACAACTTTACATCAGAATATATATGCATAATAATAATGAATACAACTTTAATTTATAATATGAAACAAACACGCATCAAGTTGAGTAAACTTGGAGAGCTTAATTATAAATTACCCATTTTTGAAGTTGATGACTTCTTCAATATTATCGTCAAAGATGAGCCTTGTAGCAAAGTAGGCATTTGCAATTCTGTTTTCACCTATAAAGCAAGAAATAAAATTTTAGTTAATTCTTAGAATCTAAACATATATAAAAAAGAAATAGAGCAAAATATATTGAGTATTTTTTAAAGAGAGCAACAGAACTTTTGTCAATTTTGACATCAAATAACATTGTATGGAAATAGAAATTAAAGTTTTGATATACAGCCTGTATCACTTTATTCACTGGTTAATTAGAAGGAAGTCAAATCTACAACACAAGAAAAATCTTTTAATACAGTCTCAGTCACTGCAAACTCTTAACAGTCTATGAGTCTCCTAATTCAGCATAAGTCTCTCGTCTTCTCATATAATTTTTTTTTAAATTGGAATACATTTTATATCATTTAATTAAGTAGTATAATATATAAATACCTCTATAAGTGTTTGCACGACAGAATTGAATGATCATGACGACAGGTGAGATCAGTCCATTATCACTTAACTTATTAGAAAACTCTTCAGCAAATTGATCCCACAATGTGCATGCCAATGTATTGTGCCTAAAAAAGCATTTATCATAGGGCAAATTAAAAATATAACACGATTTAGTACATCATATTCATAAAATGATCAAAAAAGATTTGTTACTCATTGTCCTCCAATACAAAATCCAAAAGTTTCGTTTGTTGCCCATTAATTTCTTTCACTTGTAGTTTATATGTAGAAACAATGACACCAATTACATCTGCAAAATAGAGAACTCAAATATCAAATTTATAGTAACTATATTTTAAAAATATTTATATGAGAACAACTTACCGAACATCACACTATCATACGTATTTTCCATTGATACGACATCGGTGAAGGTACTGAAATTGAATATATGGCTTGGGAATGTGTCGTCGAACACTTCACAAATCTTTGTTTGTTTGAAAAATAATAACTTGTATATGCAGTTAGTGGTTTTGGTCTTCATATTGTTGCTACCAACAACAAAATCATACACTGCATATACTTTTTTTTCATCTAATAGTGATTGAAATTTGGAGATCACGGAACGGTTGATCGAAGCATGTATTCGATCGCCCTGTCACAATGATAAATAAATAAATCAGTTATAGCCTACATACATATTTTTAGGTTCTGATTATCGTTCCTTCATGATATGCGTGAACAACTAAACATTACAAAATTAGTACCTGTTTGTCATGGAATATGCACTCCAAACTGAATACTTGATTTTTGTTTTTGAACTCGGGAACATTATAGCAACGCACAAGTCGCAGTTGTAAACCAATCTTACCCTTCCCAGGCTGCAAATCTTTGATCAGTCCAAATACAGGTGCCATGCTTTTTCTTTTGATTGATTGCGTTCTAATTCTTCGGTATGTAAATGAAAAAGTTTCGAGGGAATGAAAAATAGCAGGAGGATATTGTTTATATAGTTTTTTTTACAATTGAAACGACACAAACGAAACGGTGGCTCTTAAATCTGATAAGGACAAAAAAATAACTTCTTTTTATTTTTCAAATCTAGAGACATCTAGCCATATTAGGTTAAAAGAATATTAGATTTCTAAATTGTGTAAAAATTTAAAATAGAGTCGTGGAGAAATGAATAGACGTGTTTAGTGAAAATAACTACCCAATTCATGATGTCAATTTTTTAGAATATTTAATATATATATATATATATATATTATTTTACAAAATTGCCCTACTATGAATATTAGAGACTCCTAAGTTGTGTGAAAAAAAAAAAGAATTGTTAAGAAAAGCGAACAGCCGTGTTCTTTCAGTAAAACTAATTACGCAAATACGCAGTGTTCAGTAAAATTATTTATGCAATTCAATATTTATTTTTCAGAAAATATAAGTAATTGTGATTTTACAAAATTAACCCTACTATTCTGTTTTTATATAATATATAGATTGTACTATTATTAATACTATTCTAAATCTATCACTAACCTTACTACACGATTCTATTAAAAATAATTAATTGCTTAAATACTACAATGGAATGGATTTCTTAAAGTTTTACAGTAATCTTTTGCCTTTTATTTTTTGTTTTAATTTAAATGTATTTGTTTTTAAATTTATAAATTATTAGTCTTTCTTTCTTCGTTTTGTAGCTATATGTTGCGATTGAATTTATTTTCATTTTTTTTCATTTATGTAGAATATGGAGAATATTTTAGCCGTTTTATATATTAATTGCAAATTATTATTTTTTTATTTATTTGAATTTTATTAAAGTTATTTTATTCATGCAAATTATTATTTTTCATTTAAAATGTGTTTCTCGCTAATGCATTTATTATTTCAAATTTATATTTTGATTTAAATTTTATTTATATTAGGTGTTGAATGATCATGTAAAAAAAACAGTGTATCACTACAGAAAATAAAGTATAAAAAATGAAAATCAATGTGTTAGTGAAGTGAAACACGCATATGAAAAGAAAATTAAATGCAAAAACATTGGAAAACTACATCTATGTCACACATCCAAAGATGAAACATATCAATATTCTCTTTATGTTGTCCAAGCAAGCTACAATAAAAAATCTCATGTTAGTGAAGTGAAACGCGCGTATGAAAAGAAAATTAAATGCAAAATAATTGGAAAACTACATCTATGTCACACAACCAAAGATGAAACATATCAAAATTCTCTTTATGTTGTCCAAGCATGCATGAAACATAAAGGGGCTGAATTTTCTGTCATTAGAGGTGGCTAAACAGGTCCCCCGATCTGGCTTGGCCCACCAAGCCAATAGTGAAAAAGCGGGCCTGGCCTAAAGAACTGCGGATCACTCGCGGGCCTTAGTGTATTTTTTTAATTTTTGGGTTAGGTGCCCCAACCCATTCAAACCATTCTCTTTTTCGAATTCGGACCTAAATTGTCACCTCTATGTGTCACACAACATTGTAGCTCCCTCTAAAAAAATATGGTTATATTGCTGACTATTAATCAAGATCTTAATTCAATCAGCTCAACTCGTCATTGTCATGCTTTGCAAGGCTGCTTGTTTACTAGGCAGAACAGTCTACCAAGACTAAAAAGTTGATAAATTAATAATTTACCAACATTTTTAATATAAAATATTTCATATTCTTAATAAATGCTACTTCCTCTGTAAATTTTTAAAGGACCATCGTTTAGGATTTTCAACAGAATTAAGATATAAATATTTTTACAAATATACTCTTCTCTATAAAATCCTATTAAGATATATTTTCTATAAAATATAAAGATTTATTTATCCCTATATTAAAAGTAAGAGATTTTATAGGCATTCGATAGGGTTAAAATTGAAAGTGTGAAATATGTAAAATAAAAAATAGTGGTTTACAAACTACAAAATCTACAGGAGGGAGTATAATATTTTTAAAAAAGTTATTCATTATAAAAATGATATATATTCTTAAAAAATGTAACAACCAAGACATTAAAAACATATTGATATACAATCTAATATAAGAAGGTTATACTATTTTTTACATTATGTATTAGTTTTAGAATAGTATCATAATATAAATCTCATTGGTATGAGTTAGGAACATAAAATCTACTATTGATACCCTCCCCCGCACACACACACACACACACACAATCTTCTATCTACTATCATATAAAAAAATCCTCATAAATTTTGATTTGAATATTATATCCCTATATTATATTTTATTTAAAGGCAGTAGAGCAATATAATATATTTACATGTACATTTTATTAACAAGAAAAAAAGTCCATGTACTTTTTATTAACAAAAAAAAAAACCATCTGGACATTTTGACCGAATTGATGCCTCCATTGAATATGGCATATTTATGGTCGCCATTAAGGCATTATTATTAGCTCTATTATATTAAAATATATATTTAATTTTGAATGAGTCCTTAATTTAATATGTGTGTGTATACTTATATTTCTTTCAATTACATATTCTAATTTAATATAGAATCATAGGCAATTCCTTGCTATCCGTAATCGTACACATTGCTTAATCATCATCTGAAGATGGTCACTACTTCATGAGGCACTCGTGAATTTTCCAGTATCACCATATGTTTGGAATAGAGAATTAGTTAGTGGTTGAACCACGACTCTCAAAATTAGTATCTATTTTGTTAGTACTATGTTTTGCACTGAGAAGTATATTAAGTGTTGTACTTTGCACTTATAGTATTGTTTGATTGTCATGATCTTTATATAATAAATCAACACTATCTATTTTTTTTAAGATCAGAAGATCATCTAATATGTAAAAAAATAAAAGATAAAGATAACTGATACAAAGTCGTGACTCTCATACCACTTGATGTGATCATCATCGATAAGACGTGATTCAATCTAGGATATCAAGTCACATCTTGGATAATTTGGATGGAGGATTCATTAACCCTAATCTCACAATGCAGAAGATTCATAGATATTGATCTTGACCCAACTGATGATTAGAAACACGAACCTTGGAATATAAGTGCAGATGCCACAAACAGGAATGATTGATCCGTTTGATTAGTCGGATTGAACTTCACGATGATAATCGAGATAATTCAGATAAAATCTCAAAAAGATATAAAACAGAAAATATATTGATAGAGTTGATAAAAGATGATGTAATTTTCGTTCTCCGATCCCCTTCCACTCTTATATAAGAATGGTAGAGAAAAAGTTTCATAAATAGAATACTAGAAAAATAAAGGAAACAAATCCGAAAAAGAAAATAAATATGCTAAGAAAATAAATCTTCAAGGTGTTGTAATATTGTGGTCCATTTGCCTTTTGGGCTTGATAGCTTTGGCCCATATTACTTATTGTTTACCTTGAGCTCAGCCCACATCCTCTTTACCCTAATGGCATCCTATTTATCGTGCTACTATTCAAAGCCACACGCTCATTTCACT
Organism: Perilla frutescens; assembly: GCA_026008535.1. Taxonomy (NCBI): domain Eukaryota; kingdom Viridiplantae; phylum Streptophyta; class Magnoliopsida; order Lamiales; family Lamiaceae; genus Perilla; species Perilla frutescens. Next base: position 43,257,077 of record BRKX01000012.1, read on the forward strand.
CTGTAATTTCTCTTGTTCTCTTCTCTTTGTGGGCTGCTTCATCTACTCTTCGTGGGCTGCCGTTGTTTGAGCTTTATGCTCTTGTGGTCTCCGTGTGAGACAACCTCTTGTGGTGATCATAGTAACCAATTCCTATTATCTAATCTCCCTATATCAACGGTCCAGATTTAAAATTTGACACGGTGGCATTATCATAATAATGTCAAAATTCGCTGCCACTGAATCTTACTAAGGGTAAAATCGAATATTTTAAAAATATTTGAATTCTCAGAATTTGCAAAGAGCTCATTCACCATAACTGCTATCGCAGAAAGCTTATTTACGCAGATCAAGGCGGAAAAAATCGAATAGAAATGCAAAACCACTTCAATGGATTGTTCAAATCATCCGAAAGAACACGACATTAGAGAAAAGATTAAATTTTTGAAGTAAAAAACATGAAAACTCAAGGTAATATATCGTTCAGTTTTATTTTTTCAAATTCCGTTGATATTTTTTTTTTGGTAGAAAAATTCTTTTAGAATTTTATTATGATGATTTAACAGTTTCTTTCATGTTTTGTTAGCATAACAGTACTTCCCTGAAGACATATACAACCTAATCTTGAACAAACTTTTTTCATTTTATTGCATGATAATTTATCTGTTTCATTTTGTTCTGTTAATGGCGGAAAACTTGTATGAACATGTTAACCCTAACAGTGTTGGCAATGTATACGTGATTTACGTGTATATTTTTTAATTTAGGGTTTTAGCATTGTCATTTCCTATTTTAGCATTGGCATGACTTTTTTTAGCATTATCATGACTTATTTTAGCATGACTCTTTTTCAGCATTAGCATAAAAAAATGTCATCGGCATTGTATAAAAAACAATAAACAAACACTGTTACATGTTGAATTATCAATATAGTGCAACCACTATTAGCATTGCAATCTCTCATTTTTAGCATTAACATAACCCTTTATTAGCACTGTGATAAAAAACTTGTCATGGTCATTACAAACCAACAAATGTGATTTGTGGTACTAGCGTTATTGTTAACTGTATTTGCATCATCATATCTCATTCTAGCATTATAATTTAAATTATAAAAGACAATCATGAACAAATGCTATTACAGTTTTATTGAATTAACAATGTCATAAATCACACCTTAGCATTATTTCATGATGATTTAGTAGCTTCATTTTTTTTATTTTTTAGTAAACCTACAATTGTTACCTCAAAATTATTACCTTTTCTTTTATTTTTTTCTTCAATTTTAATTTCTTTTGATTTAGTATAATTTTACATTATTATTTAGGGTTTATTCCACCCAATTAGGGTTTATAATTACTTTTTAATATTTAATTTTTAATTTTTAGTTAATATAATTAATTTTTGGGGTTGATTATTCCAAACTTAGGGTATATAATTTTTTATAATTTTAATTTTTTTGCAATAAATATTAATTATGATTAGTTATGATAAAATAAATTTTATTTTTATAAAAAACATTATTAACAATATATAATTTTAATGGTGGCACACGGTTGGCACACACAAGTGGGACTAGAGGATCTCTGCACGTAGGGTGCGCATGGGCGTCACGCGCGTGCTAGATGTAGATGTATACATGGCGTAGTGCATGCAAGTGGGGCTCTGAAAATAAAGGAAAGATAACAGTTCTTTCCAAAGAAATTAAACTCTCTCTTATGTTTCAATAGCTAAACTCAGGCAGGGTCTATATCGCTCTCAACTCCAACCATAATATATATACCTAAAATTCTCTTCGTCAACATATAATTTAAATAAAACAGAAACTTTCTTCTCATTTAGTTAGCTTACTCAGAGCGAGGAAAGTAAACCACAATCAAAAAAAGAAGGTTGATAATCAAAAGTAAAAATTAAAAGGAAAAAAAACAGTACAAATTAAGATCATTCATCTCATGCCACTGCATTGCATCTTTTATTTCTAAAATATGAATTTAATCCCAATAGTTTCTTTGGGCCCTTATGAATGTGCGGCAATGTCCAATTTTTTTTTAATCCTCTAGAAAATTTGAGTTATGGTGTAAAAATAGATTTTTTGGTTGAGTAACTTAAAATTTTGTTCTTGATTCTGGAATTTGAACTATCTTGCAATTAATAAATATCTAATGCAAAATACTCTATAATTGGATATTAGTTTAGAAAAATAAAATTCAATTTATTTACAATTGTATTTTTTTCCAATTATTTGCACTAAATTTTTGTGTGTGCAGAAAAATGTGCGTTAGTGTGATTTTATTAATATCATTAAGTTTTCCATCTAAATTTTTTCAGTAAGTCTATGCGGCCACATTGTGGCCTGGCCACATGAGGGTGTATTAGTAATTACAGTATATATTGCTTTATTAAATAATATTAGTCATTAGTGCTGTATTGTATTTTACTCTATTACCCTTTCCCTCTTAATCTAGTGAGAGAAGGAAAATAAGAGATTCAAAATTCAAAATTCGAATCTCTCTCTCTCTCTAAACATTAAAAATTATTTTGTTATTTCCAATAAAATTAGGGTTAAGTATTCATTATCTCTCCATTTTCGATTTTCATTATTCTCTTTCATCTTCATTCTTCATCAAAATATCTCTCCATTTTCGATCTTCAAATAGGGTTAGTATTCTATATTATCATTCATCTTCAATCTTAACTATTTCCATTTTGTTAACATATACCGATCCTCAATGGAAATCAAACATAGCAATAGGCAGAAATTTTATGTTGTCTTCGAAGGCATCCGAACGGGAGTATATTCAAACTCGGTAGATTGTGCTCCATGTGTACTCGGTGTAAGGGGAAGCTTGTACAAGTCGTTTCCAACTGAAGATCAAGCAGTTGAGGCCTTTAAAAAAATATATGATTAGCAAAGGCCAAGAATATGATAGTGGATGGAGCGGTGATGTCGATTCATATTCCGAGTCGAGCAATGGTGAAATTAGTTCAAGATATCCAAAAATGAAGAAGTGCAGAAACGTTGAAGAGAAGAAGATAACATCGAGATTGAATTTCTATATTTTGGGATTCGTATTTGGAATTTGTTGTTCGTTTTGTATTTCTAATTTAACTTGAATTAGTTCGGATTTCTTTGTAAAATAATTTATATTTCAAGTTTTATTTTATTTTATTTGTATGAATGAAGTTTTGTATTAATGCTCAATTATTCGTCGATATCTATGTGTAATCCTCTATCACTTACTTTAGGATGAGATATGATAAGCACAAATATTCTTATTATTCATAATCACCTACTGTTGTAATTTCCTTAGTTAAATTATCCTATTATATCTAGGTTTTATTTAATATGTGTATATACTTTCAAATATCATACTATATCTAGGTTTTACCTTATAATATATGTTATATTTTCAAATTAAAATATATTCGAGTATATTCGACCAAATTAAAGTATATGTTACACATCTCATCCTAAAATAAGTGATAGATATATAGATTAATTCGTGGCTACTCTTATATATTTTTTCCAAAAAAATATAACATATATATATATATATATATATTAATCCTCTACCACTCTTACTTTAGGATGGGATATGTGATAAGCACAAATATTCTTATGATTCATATTTACCTAATGTTTTAGTCTCCTTAGTTAAATTATCCTATTATATCTAGGTTTTACCAATTATTTGATTTTATCTATTTTATATATGTGATTATGACTTATAAAATATCTACACGTCTGTGTTGTTACTCAAATTTAAATAAAGATTAAAAGAAGCTTTCTTCTCTATAATATATGAAATTATAAAGCATATATTAAAACACAGACCATAAAAAATATGAACTTATTAGATTATACTTCACGATGTATCAATATTTAAGTTATTTTAGGATGAGATATGGAATTATGAACTATTAAATTAAAAAAAATACATCACTTTATAACATAATATTATATTCAAATACTCAAATTCATGATATATTATTACTCGAAATTTTTGAAGCATTTAAGGTTTAAGGTGTAGTTCAAAATGTGCTCGATCATTTCAGTTTATTTTAACCATAAATTTAGCCGCCTCATTGCTTGGAAAGTATATATAACATCATATTTGCATAAAGAAAAATATAAGAGACCAACATAAAAGAAAACCAAATGCATAGATAGATTCAAAGATAGTTCTACGAAAAAAGAAAATACATCAAAATAAAATTAAAACGATAGTTCGATGATGGTTGGGTCATAGAAAACCCACAAAAAAAGCAAGAAAGCAACGTTAAACGTTTCTTGTGCTGGAATCGCCAATGACAATGACGGGAACTTGGCTTGAAGTTCCCTCTTCTTCTCCACGCTTCTCCATCGTCAGAAAGCTATCGTATAGCTTGGTGAGAGGGTAGTTCTCAAGAAGCAACTCCCTCATAATGTCATCATCGGCAAATGATGTCATACGATCAAAGAGCTCCTTAATCTCTACCTTCAGGTTATTGTGATCCTCTCTTAGAGTTTTATAGAGAAATTCCAGGCTCCGTGGGGAAGGAGGCACAATCCATTCGGACACGCTCTTGGTAGGGGTGGCCTTCTTGGTAGGGGTTGCCTTATTGCCGTTCTTGGTAGGGGTGACCGTGACCGTGACCTTCTTGGTAGGGGTTGCCTTCTTGGTAGGGTTAGTAGCCTTCTTGGTTGGGCTATCACTCTCGGTTGGGGAGGGAGGCTGAAATTTTTTGTAGGGAGTATTTTTTTTCCATTTTTTGTTTCCTGATCTTTTGAAAAGTGCTATTCTGCTAGATTCCATAGTTGAGCTAGTGGTGTATAAGATATGAAGAGATGATGGATTTAGATGATGGGTTGGGGATATTAAGAACTCTCATATATATAAAGAGAACCCCTCCTCCCACATCCCACAACCTTTAATTAATGCATGCATGCATTACACTTCTTAGTAGCAATATATTTATTTTGAATTTCAGTATGAGAGGGATTAATTCAATTCAAATATTTTCGTTCAAATTTTTATTTTGAATTTCAGATAAGCTTAGCATGCACAACTTAATTACAATTACAATTAAAGTGAAAAAAAAAGAACCAATAGGGTCACACTGGGAATTGTGATTGAGTGTGAAGAAAGAAAATGTAAGGAACTTAATGAGTGTTTAGCATTGAATGTGAAAGGTTTATTTCAAATTTATTATTATTTTATTAATATTTAAAACAAATAAAGTAAAGTTGCAAATAAAATATGAGTGTGGTTTTTCGAAATTTATTTGAAATTACTAATTATTACGATTTAGGGAATTTTGATGAAATCTAAATTAGTGTTATGAAATACAATGTTTTTCAATTAGTATGATATATTAAAATCGTAATGGAATCTAACATTTTTATGAAACATAAGTACATAACACACTGTTCACTAATAAATATTATTAAATAATATATATTACATTATTCAAATTTGTTATAATTTTTTAAAATTCTTATTATTTTTTTAGATGGAGAGATTAGTTCAAATTATTTGTTCAAATATTCGAGGGATATATCACCAAATTTGTCAATCGTTGTTTTGTAAAAACAATTCAAATTTTTTGTTCAAATCTTCGAGCGAAAAGTTCAAAATTTTTGTTCAAAATTTCGAGGGATATATTTCAAATTTTTTGTTCAAAATTTTCGAGGGATATGATTAGTTGAAATTTTTTATTCTAAAATATTTCTTAGATATTTTGTCTAGTGAAAAAACTGACCAATTAAGTTGGGTTGGGAATTGCAATGGACACCTTAAGAAATGATTACACTTGAGTTGTTTCTTGTAAGAAATTTAAGCCAACTTAAAGGTTTTCTCGTAAAACGAAAACAAAAAATGTTTATTAAATTTTAATAGAAATTATATATAACTAGGATAATTAATAGAGTAAGGTTTAGATTTCTTATATCATGAGATTCGAACTACAGTGGAAATCTTAATGAAATTATAGATTTACGTAAACATGGGCATCACTAATAAAAAATTTAATTAATTACATTACTAAAGTTTTAGTTTAATTAAGGTTGTATGTGAAAATATAAGAGATTATTGTATTAAATCTAGTAAAATCATCGACTATAGGCTAATATATGAGAATTTTGAATTCAATCTTAGCACTAAGAAATTAATTAAGGTGCAATCACACAATGATCTATGACAACAATTGTCACACGTAAATGAAATCATACAATATGAGATAAAATTATGACATTAGTGAAATCACGTCTATATACGCTAAAATATGGGAAATTCGAATTCAATCTTACTCGAGTGATGATTAGTGAATTCACACATAAACTATAGAGTAAGTCATCTTTTCAATTGTAATTTAATGAGAGGTGGGTTATTAATTTTTAGCGAAATCATAGACTATAGGCTAAAATATGAGAAATTCGAATTCAATCATACACTATGTTAGTGAAATCACACATACACTATAGAGTAAGTCTTCTTTTCCATTGTAATTGAATGAGTGGTCAGTTATTTGACATATTTTAGTGAAATCATAGACTATAGGCTAAAATATGGAAAATTCATCAAATTCAATCTTACTAGAGTGATGATTAGTGATTGAATGAGTGGTGAGTTATTTTACTTTTTAGTGAAATCATAGACTATAGGCTATAATATGGAAAATTCAAATTCAATCTTACTAGAGTGATGATTAGTGAATTCACACATACACTATAGAGTAAGTCTTCTTTTCAATTGTAATTGAATGAGTGGTGAGTTATTTGACATATTTTAGTGAAATCATAGCTAAAATATGGAAAATTCATCAAATTCAATCTTACTAGAGTGATGATTAGTGAATTCACACATACACTATAGAGTAAGTCTTATTTTCAATTGTAATTAAATGAGTGGTGAGATATTTGACACACTTTAGTGGAATCATAGACTATATGCTAAAATATGGAAAATTCATCAAATTCAATCTTACTAGAGTGATGATTAGTGAATTCACACATACACTATAGAGTGAGTCTTATTTTCAATTGTAATTGAATGAGTGGTGAGTTATTTGACACACTTTAGTGGAATCATAGACTATATGCTAAAATATGTAAAATTCATCAAATTCAATCTTACTAGAGTGATGATTAGTGAATTCACACATACACTATAGAGTAAGTCTTATTTTCAATTGTAATTGAATGAGTGGTGAGTTATTTGACATATTTTAGTGAAATCATAGACTATAGGCTAAAATATAGAAAATTCATCAAATTCAATCTTACTAGAGTGATGATTAGTGATTGAATGAGTGGTGAGTTATTTTACTTTTTAGTGATATCATAGACTATAGGCTATAATATGGGAAATTCAAATTCAATCTTACTAGAATGATGATTAGTGAATTCACACATACACTATAGTGTAAGTCATCTTTTCAATTGTAATTGAATGAGTGGTGAGTTATTTGACATATTTTAGTGAAATCATAGACTATAGGCTAAAATATGAAAAATTCATCAAATTCAATCTTACTAGAGTGATGATTAGTGATTGAATGAGTGGTGAGTTATTTTACTTTTTAGTGAAATCATAGACTATAGGCTATAATATGGGAAATTCAAATTCAACCTTACTAGAGTGATGATTAGTGAATTCACACATACACTATAGAGTAAGTCTTCTTTTCAATTGTAATTGAATGAGTGGTGAGTTATTTGACACACTTTAGTGGAATCATAGACTATGTGCTAAAATATGGAAAATTCATCAAATTCAATCTTACTAGAGTGATGATTAGTGAATTCACACATACACTATAGAGTAAGTCTTATTTTCAATTGTAATTGAATGAGTGGTGAGTTATTTGACACACTTTAGTGGAATCATAGACTATATGCTAAAATATGGAAAATTCATCAAATTCAATCTTACTAGAGTGATGATTAGTGAATTCACACATGCACTATAGAGTAAGTCTTATTTTCAATTGTAATTGAATGAGTGGTGAGTTATTTGACACACTTTAGTGGAATCATAGACTATATGCTAAAATATGGAAAATTCATCAAATTCAATCTTACTAGAGTGATGATTAGTGAATTCACACATACACTATAGAGTAAGTCTTATTTTCAATTGTAATTGAATGAGTGGTGAGTTATTTGACACACTTTAGTGGAATCATAGACTATATGCTAAAATATGGAAAATTCATCAAATTCAATCTTACTAGAGTGATGATTAGTGAATTCACACATACACTATAGAGTAAGGCTTCTTTTCAATTGTAATTGAATGAGTGATGAGTTATTACTTTTTAGTGAAATCATAGACCATAGGCTAAAATATGGAAGTGTGAGAATTCAATCTTAGTGTTGATGAATTAAGGTTCAATCATACGTTGATTAGTGAATTCACACATACACTATAGAGTAAGTCTTCTTTTCAATTGTAATTGAATGAGTGGTGAGTTATTTGACATATTTTAGTGAAATCATAGACTATAGGCTAAAATATGGAAAATTCATCAAATTCAATCTTACTAGAGTGATGATTAGTGATTGAATGAGTGGTGAGTTATTTTACTTTTTAGTGAAATCATAGACTATAGGCTAAAATATGGGAAATTCGAATTCAATCTTAGTGTTGATGAATTAAGGTTCAATCACACGTTGATTAGTGAATTCACACATACACTATAGAGTAAGGCTTCTTTTCAATTGTAATTGAATGAGTGATGAGTTATTACTTTTTATTGAAATCATAGACCATAGGCTAAAATATGGGAAATTCGAATTCAATCTTAGTGATGATGAATTAAAGCCTAGTCAATATTTGATTCCATAATTTACGAATATAATTTTGTTTAATTTTGGAAATTTTCGAATTGTAAAGATTTTACTGTATTTATATAATTTTCTTAGAAGTCATCTCCGTAATTAATGAGTAATGGGTTTAGAAAAAAGTGAATTTATTTTTCTTCAATTTATTTAAGATGTTTCAGACTATATACCTTCATCGTTTTTCACTTTCTAACTTTCATATTTTCCATTCTCTCTCCAAGTGGCCAAACAAAATCGATCTGAAAATAGGAAAACTCGATCTGAGACTAGGAAGGCTGTGTTCTCGCGAGGCAATCTTTCACCAGACGAACGTCGGTATGTTGCCAGGACCTCGCAAAGAGTCCAGTTCAACGCACTGTGCAAGACGTGGGAATACAAGTATCGAATGGTAAAGTATTTATGGTTAACGATTTTTTTTAAATTTTTTATGGGTTTGGAAAAATGGTTACCGAATTTTTATTTTTATTTTTTGTGTGTTTGGAAAAATGGTCTGCTAATTTTTTTAAATTTTTCTCAAGAATCTGCTGAAGGAGGTGATCAAAATCTGCAGCACGGAGACACGTTTGGTGGAGATTGAGCTTGGCTACACCGGTTGGCGGACGGAGGTGGTGTATCAGTACCGTGAAATCAAGCCCAACAAGCCTAACTGTCGCCTGATCTCCGGTTGGAAGCACGTGGTGGATTTCTTGGAGATCCATCAGGGCGACTGTGTCTATTTTGAAGGGAGGCCCGACATGCCGTGGTTGCTTCGAGTTTCAAGGGATAAGCATCCTGATGCTGTGAAGGTGGAGGATGAATACTGGGCTTAAGTTATATTTTCTTCCGCTTTTTTTTAAGACTCCTAAATATCTATTATATTTTTGTTAAACAATATGAAAATAATGCACTATATTGCATTTTTTTATATGTAAATTAAAAAAAATGCACTTGTTGCATTTTTTAATGGTGATCAATTAATGGCATGCTTATTTAATCGTTACTTGATTAAATATGAAATATTTTTGTTAAACAATATGAAAAAAATGCACTATATTTTTTAGTGGTTACTAGATTTAAACCCATTTCGTCGAATAATAAATTTAGGAAAAATAATTATGATTTTAAATTTTAAAGATTCTGCATAGGTCAAATTAAAAGATTTGGATGAATATTTAGTTAAATTAAATTACGAGAGAAAATTCGGTCAAATTATATATTATATTTCAAATAGATTATTTGATATTACAAATAATTAGAGCTGAATTTGAAAAATTGTTCAATTAATTAATATATGTTGTCATCAATTTAGGGTATAATTTGATTTATTTTTTAATTATCCTTTTTGAAAATAAAACAACCGTACAAATATTTATACAAGTAATAAATTGAAAATAAAATATTTAAACGGGTTTATACAATTTTTATCGATTTATTCCATCTTACATACAACCATCATTAGTTCTCTTATTTTATTAGAATTAAAATGTGAGATGACTAATATTTGTTCCATCTTACACACAACCATCATTCATTCTCATTAAGAGTTTCCCCTCATTAATGCTACAAAACCCTAAACCAACTAATTCCTTTTTTTTCGACTATTATTTGATATAGTATAGAAAAAATCGTACAAATATTTAAGGAAATCTAATTTAATATATTTTTAAATTTATTCCACCTCGACATATTCTTCCACAACTAGTCCATTATTGATTCTCTTTATTTCTTTTTAACTCATTTCCATTGCAAGTTTGTTCTTATCTTCTCAAGTTAATATGGTGAGATCCAAAAACAGCGCTAGGTGGTTCCCAGAAGGACACCGTCACGGTCTTCTCCAAACTTCAGCGAGAATCAACCGCCGGATAACTTTCAAAACCGAGTGCAAGATGACGGAGTTTCATTCTCGATTGGTAACCCCCTTAGAGTTCACATACATTGTGATATTATATACCTGTGAACCCTCTAATTTTGGCCATTTCTTATGTCTAGAATCTTCCGAAGGATGTTATGGACCTATGTGGTAAGGAATCACACCTTGTTTTACTTGGAGTTGGGGCCTCCGATTTTGCATTTGACTGCCATTACGAATACCGTGAGATTGCTGCGAACAAACCGATTTGTCGACTATGCAAGGGCTGGAGAAATGTTGTGGAGTTCATGCAAATCACTCAAGGCGACACACTGTATTTCCGAGGGAATGCGGCCGATCCAAATTATTTTGAAATTTCATTCGATGATTTCGATGAACCAGTGAATGATGAGGTTAGTGAGGAAATTTAGTGATGCACTATTGAAGATGGTACTATTTTCTTATGCTTTTCTTTTTTCTTTTTCTTTTTATCTAACTTAATTATTATGTATTTTTGGTGTATAATTTTGTTGTAAATGTAATCGCACTTGGCACCTGGCTATATTATATATTGCAATTAGTTGTTATTGTGCACCCAAATTTATTCGCTTTAATGTCTGTTGAATTTATCTTGCATTTTGTATATGTAGATATTAAAAAAAGAAATAAATGCACTTGGGGAAATTAGATATCACAATTTGTGATATTATATTGAAATTTCATTAAAGAAGTATCTGACAAAATTTTATCATGAAGATTCAGATTCCTCCAAATCTTTTTTTTTTCAAACAAGTGAGAATAGGTAATGTGAATTAATATTTACTCAAGTTTGAACGTTTATCCCTTTTTTGATGTAAATGCAACCATCATTCACTTGTCAAGTTGTGTAATTATAACACAACTGTAAAAAAAAAAATTTATAAAAGGAAATTATGTTTTCGAAAAGGCAATTCTTTTTTCGAAAAGTCGCATTTCTTATGTATTTTGATCTTTGAGGGAGCAATGAGCGACCAGATATTCTATTTTTGAGACGTGAATCTGTTCAAATTTTCAATGGAGCGCTTAAATAGTCGATCGATTTCTTATCACTAGAATATTTTTCAAATTTTCGACGGAGCGATTAATTAGCTAGTATGTTCAAAATTAAATGAATTTTTCAAATTTTCGACGAGGGAGGGATTAGGTCAAAAATTTCGACGAGAGAGGGATTAGTTCAAAAATGTTCAAAATTTGTTAAATGTTTAAAGAATTGATATTCTCCTAATAATGGTGGTTGTAAGTTATTTCAGTAAATGAATATTATATAGTGGAAGATGAATGATTACTATTGAGTAGGGTTTATTGAGAAGTGTGAGATGACTAAACTTTGTTCCATTTTATACACAACCATCATTCCTTCTCATTAATGCTGTGAAACCCCAAATCAACTAATTCCATTCTTTTTTTAACTATTGTTTGATTTCTTTTTAAATTATCGTTTTTTAATTCGTTCTATCATTGAGCTTTTAACTTCTGGAAAATAACTATAGTGTATCTATGTATATTTGATCATGATAATAATATAACAAAGCCTATAAATGGTCTGAAAAAAGATGATCTCGTTGAAAATAATAACTCACAATTTATTAAATGATTTTATGAGACTTATTATAAAATAATAAAATTTGGATGTCTTCTTCTCAAGCAAACCCTAGAAGCATTTATGGTTAAAAAGCCCTTCTTTCATTGACCTTTTAACTTCCAAAAAATAACTATAGTGTATCTATGTATATTTGATCATGATAATAATATGACAAAACTAAACAATTATTAATTAAATTAAACATGAGTACGTATATATGTTTGATTTGACGAACTTACAATAATAAATAAAGTTAAATAATTATATAAAGTTTACAATTACATAAATAAAGACGAAAATTTTGGATTTATTAAATGCTTTTATGGGACCAAATATCACAACCGTTCATAGATGGCTTGTAATTCACAACTATAAATGGTGCCATCATCCAGTCAAAAATTGTTCAACTTCTCTCATCTCTCCTCTCTCTTCCAAACAAAAAATTAAATCTCTGAAAAAAAAATGAATTGGTCACGAACCAGAGAGGAATTTTTCCTTGATCTCTTGCACTCTCGAATTGGGGTTGTGGATACATCTGACAACTACGAGGTTGCAGATGCTCTAGAGGAGATTTCATGGACTATGTCAAGAGTTCTTAATCGGAAAGTTCGATTGATCCAACTGGTGCTGAAATTGCACGAGTTTCAGGAGAAGATGTGGAGTTTTGAGTCTTTCTTAATGCAGTCGGGAATCCATTACGATGAAAATACCAACCGAGTCAGTGCGATGCATGCGTATTTCGTTCGAGTGGGAAAGAATGTAAGTAAACTCTTTGATATTACACAATTTTACCTTAACAAAATATTTTATTTATCATATTTTATGATGCTAGGAGAGTCCGCGGTGGAGCGAGTTCAGACTGAAAGGAATGCCCCATCTTGCAGTACTTCGTGAGATCATGGGCGAGGGTGGTTTCGGTAGTGTGGATTCGGAGTGGCTGTCTAACTATGCGGCTTGAGTACTTTTAGGGATGGAATTTAGTGTTTATGTTTTATCGTTTTTATCTTTTTTTTTGTTAAAACTTTTGATAGTTCATCTCTTTTTTTGTTAAACTTTTGATGGTGAACTATGATCGGGTAAAATGGTATTTGTAATTAAAATTGCACTTCGTGCATAATTATCGATTATATATTAAGATTATCTAATTAACGACTAATTATTGTAATTGTTATCAATACATTAAGCACCGTACTTACATTCATGTAATCTTTATCTAGTTAAGATGCACTTGTTTGAAATAGATCGATCCTGAAATAAAATTTGGTCAGATTTGGATGAATCAAAATTCATTAGTGAATTAAAAGCTTTTCAACCACCACATATTATACTGAAAATTGAGTTTTTTACATTATATAATTTTAATTTATATAGATAATTTAAAAAAAAGTAAATACTAATTAATACTAATAAACAACGTTAAAGAACAACATTTAAGCAAACTTATTGAATAAACTCTCAAAATCTAGCTTCATAACGCCTCCAAGCTCAACGATGTCACGAATTCCACGGTACTCCGGCATTCCATTAAGTCGAAACTCCCTGTGCATCTCACACTCCTACAGTGAAAATAGTTCAAATTAATTTTTTTTCTAAGAATAAATATAATGAAAAGGTACACACTCCTACAGTGAAAATAGTTCAAATTAATTTTTTTTCTAAGAATAAATATAATGAAAAGGTACTGTTTACTTACGTAGCTAATATCTCCGTAACTTGAGAAATAGATATCAGTGGCTGTGACACAGTTGCTCTCTTCATCGTAGTTGATTCCGGAAGCGTTCTGAATTTTTCGAAGAGACGAAAGAGATCCTTCAATTCATTCAATTTAAGGACCAGTTCGATGGGCCGAAAATGACGATACCGAGCCTCAGACAACAACCTCGCGAGTAACTTCAGTGTCTCCGCAGTGCACTGTGTATGAGAAAGATCGACAAACTCGATCCTTAGACGTAAGAAACTAACAAACACTGCCTCATCGGATTTGGACCAAGACATAATTTATGGTTCAATGCAAAATTTTTACCAAAAAAGTGTTGTTTTAGATGATGAAATTACAATTTCAGAATGCTACAATATATAAAAGAAAGTCATACATTAATGGCATGAAAAGACTAGTAACCAAACTGCCTCACATTATTGTTGCAGCATGTTAAATTTTTAGATTTCAGAAAAGGTTAAATAATTTATTATATTAAACATAGTTTATATTTTAATGAAAATATGTCTATTGGTTATATCTATATATATACATATATATTTGTATTAAAAAAAACATATAGTTTGGTTTACGTAGCATTAGAGTACATAGTGGTCCGTTATTAAATGATATTTCTAATTTCCCAAACTATATATCTTCGAAATATAGTCTATAGTATAATGAAATTCAAAATTAGTGATAATTTTCAAATTGTTCAATTTTTTAATGAACTTTAGTGAATGTAGGGTGAAGGATGCATGGTTACTAGTGTGTAGGATTTATTGAGAAGTGTGAGGATTCATAACTTTTATTCTATTTTAGACACAACCAATATTCCTTCTCATTAATGCTATGAAACCCTAAATCAACTATATCCAATTTTTTTATTTAAAAAATCGTATAATATTCAATTTTTCTTAAATAAAATTGAGATAATTTTTGTATAATAATATTGAGATAAATTAATGTCATCACTGCAAGAAAACCCTAGAAGCATTCATCAATGCTATGAAACCATAAATCAACTAATTCCAATTTTTTTATTTAAAAAATCATACAATATTTATTTTTTCTCAAATAAGATTGAGATAAATTTTGTATAATAAAATTGAGATAAATTCATATCATCAATGCAGCCAAACCCTAGAAGCATTTATTATGGAAAAGGAAATCAAATGGATTTGTTTGTACAGAAAAAAATATGCATTCGATTTCTTCCTTCTTCTTTGTCTCATCTGGCATCAATGCAAGTATGCAACCATACCATAAAAGCACCTCTTTCATTGAATGGTTAATTTCCTAAAATTAACCATGCATGGTGTATATATGTATAATTGGAAGTTGAAACTTTGTCCAAAATCAAATATATGTGGACGTAATCATAAAGATTATTTTCGTGTGTATATGGTTAGTAATTTGAATGTAAATGGTCATAAAAATCTAAAATCTATAAATCTTTATTGACATTTTATTTTCCAAAAATTATTAATGGTATATGTATGTTGATTTTCTAATATATTGTTCTATAATTTTTTTTACTGGTAAATTCACATATACAAGTAAGGAATTTAATATGATGTGACTTAAAAACCCTTGAGCAGCATTGTATAATTAATTAGTTTGAATTTTTTCGAAATTTTCATCATTGCATTATCTTTTAATTTATTTCTAAAGGGTTTAGTGGGATTAGGTCATGAGCCTTCAATTAATACAACACGTCTTTCCAATAGTCACATTTGAATCTCTATATATATACAACATTCACATATATATCATTATATTTCAAACAAACTCTATCTTTATCCATTTTCAGCAAAAGATTACAATGAATTGGGCAAAAGAGGACGAGTGTTTCTTCATTGCTCTTCTAGTCTCAAACCTTGGGTATGTGAATATGGCTGACAGCTTCACCATGTCTGTTTTCTTATTCGAGTTGGCTGAATGTATGTCTGTAACTCGCGGCAAAAGGTTTCGTGCAATTCAGTTGGCTCTGAAGTTGATTGAAGCCCGAGAGCGCCTGGCGAGCTTCGAACTCTTCATTCAGCACCCTGGCATCAATTATGATGAAAAAGCGAATGTTGTGAAGGCGAGTTCCGAGTATTTCGAACGTGTGCATAGCCAGAATGTAAGTTTAGTTTGAGGTTCCATTTGTTTTTTCATTTAACCCAGTTCATTAATGACTATTTTTTTATTGGTAGGAGTCTCTGTTGTGGAAGGAATTCCGGAGCGTCGGATTCCCGAATATCATTGCACTGCGTCATATACTTCGCTTTGGTGGTGTGGGTGCACTTGATTTTGACTCGTTGGTTAATTTCTGTGCGGATTGAACAAACTTTTTTTAGTATTTTGGAATATAATTATATAAACCTAATTCTGATCTGCGCCGGGTTTGTATAACCCTTTTTTGGTTTGTAATTAAGTAAACAGCATTTCCTGGATTTATGTTCATGCTCAATATGGCCTGTAATTTGAATATTTTCTGGGTTTTATGCAACCCTTTTTGGTATGGGTATTAATTTCTAAATGGTGCGATTATTGTATTTCTTTTTTTTTTTGCATTGTATTTGTGTGTGTGCAGGTTTAGAGTCAATTCAAGCGGAATTGAAGATCTGAAGTTGGATGTTTCTGCAAGAACCTTACAATTTCTCTGTATTAATGTTTTTTTGTGTATTTTATTACTGATCGTTTGATGTTTACACTTTGATGCAGGAATGGAGGAATACTGATGGTTCAAGGAGAGGAGTAGGCGGTTTTAAAAACATGAAGAGTCTGTTTGTTATTGTAATTTGTAATGACAATTGCTCTCGGTGTTTACACTATATTTTTATATTTTCACTTTAATGTAATCGTTATCCAATTATCAATTAATAATATTATGCTCTCTATTATTAATTTGAATATTGTTAGTTATTCGAAATAAACTTTAATTTAAATCATTTGAAATAATTGTTCGAAATAGATTCTAAAAACATTATGTATAGTTCTTTGTTATTTACTATAAACATAATATAGAATACTAAATAAAAATTCTTAAAATATAGATCATCAAAAAAAAATGAATAGATATGCCTTTTCACAAAGAAGAAGATGAAATTAAATACACATGCATTGAATAGGCGGTTATTAAAGTGATATTTCAATTTTTTTTTTTGTGATTGTAATTTGTAAATAAATTGTACTCGGATAATATATATATTTTTTTATTGTATTCGACCTTGACCAAATAGATACCTATTTAATATGTTTTAAATAAAAAAATATCGAATTAGATTCTGAAAACAAATATCCCTAGATTTGGATGAAAACAGATTCATTAAAAATATATGAAGGAAAATATAAAAAAAAAATCGAATAGATATGCATTTTCATAAACAATCGAATAGATATGCATTTTTATAAAAAATTGAATAGATATGACCGGAATATAATTAATTCTATAAATCAAAATTTTATATATCAAAAGGAAGAAAAAAAACTTATTAGTTAAGATAGAGATAGTTCACGGAGAAATACTTAATTAAAAAAAATTAAACCTTTTTGTTCTACTTTCCTTTGTCAACCCACACTTTAATTTTAATTTTAAAAAACATTAAATTTGTTTTATATATTTTTGTACGAATTTTGTTATACTGTATGAAATAGTACTAATTATGCGAATTTAAGCATTTTAATTTGGCCATAATAATTTTTCCCTTGATTAAATTTGTAAAATTCCATCCGTCGATTAAAGCAATCAAAACATATATATTCAGCGAGAATAATTGTAAATGACGAACACACCAATAATTTAAAACATAAAACATTCAGAATATTAAATATTGAAAATTACATAAAACATAAAATTAATCTATCAGGTCCGAACGACCACGAAGGTCCTTTAGCCTTGCCCAAAGACACTCTAGCTGGGCTATTTCCTTCTCATATGCGTGCTTGATACATTGTTTTGTCATCAGTTTACGCATTTCGATCTGGAATTCAGCCTTCTCACGCTACAAAGATTAAATGGAACACATTCATAATTAAATCAACAAATAATAATAACACGAATATAAAGTAACAAATTTTCTAACAAAAAAGTTGATACCTGTTGCGCCTCCACACATCGATGCAAATTTGCATCGGCTTGTGCTTTGGCTTCAACAATTTTGGCAAGCCTCTCCGATTCCCTCATAAACTACAAACAAAAAAACCATTCAAAATAAAAAAATCGATGCTAAAACCATACATGCAAAATATAAAAAAAAATAATAAAAAAAAACCAAGAGAACCTCTTCAAGTTTCGTTTCCGTCCGCTTCTAGGACGAGTTGCCCTCCTCTTCGTTTGGCCTTCTTGATGAAGAAGCCATATCCAGAATTTTCAAAGTTTTTCGAGAGTATTGGAAGTAGATAGAGATAAATGAGGAGACGTGACTCTTTGAGATTATCCCTAAAAAATTTTGATGATTTCATTCATTAAATAGAGAAGTTGGAGTTGTCAATCCATCGTGTCTTTTCATATTCAGTCCAATTTAATACATTACTAATAAGATAGTATTCTATTATTATTTTCTGTATTAAATAAGGAATTCGTCCTATAGTTACGAAATTAGTATTTATCACTTTGTGTTTGTGTTTAATTTTAGTTGATGTACAAGTTAAATTACTGATTTCCTATATCAATACTATAAGTTAAAAACAAATTAGAGTTTCGGTGAAAATAATTAAACGCTACAAAAAATTAATTTAATAGTTTAATAAAGTATTGAAAAAAAAACTATTTGGGACTGATTTATTATTTATAGTCAAATTGTACGATTTACAAATTATAAAATAAAATTGGAACAAAATAATAGAGATATAAAAACAACAATTCATAAGGGCCGGGCCTTACAGGGCCCAGGTCAAATATAATTTAAAGGCCCAGAAGCTGTGATGTGAGTCCATGTTAGTGGGATCAGACCCCATACATTCACAACTAACCCTGACATAAGATATAATATATACAAAAGTAAATTGCGATATTTTTCCGATGTGGGATACTGATACGCAGGTACTGCTTTCTCTATCTTAACTTTGTATATGTAACAATCGAATAGATATGACTTTTCATAAAAAATTTAATTGATATGCCCGGGATATAATTAACGCTATAAATCACAAATTAACAGAAATACTTAATTAAATATTATACGGATATGAAATATAATTAAAATAAAATTAAGATTACGAATTTAATAAATAAAACTCAGATTACAAAAAGTACTAAACACTAAGAAATTAAACACTACAAAATGAATAATTAATAATCAACAAAATACACTACAAGTTTTGTGTGCCGGGACCCGAACCACTAGCGGTATTTTTCGTCCGCTTGCGTCGTGTAGCACCTGCTGCCTTCTTCTTGGTCTTGCTATTTGACGCTTGTTCCGCACCTGATTTGTACCTATTTTGTCTTGGCCTCCCCTTGCGAGTGATATTAAGTGGATCTAATACGGGAGTCGAACTATCTTGTTCGATAGTGTGCGAAGAAGTACCGCGATTCGCTATTACTGGATTCCAGTTATAAAGTTCATCCTTCAAAGATTGTAACCTAAGTTTGATGAATTTCATTTTCTCACTGTCCTCATAAGCAACATCCGTGCATTCTTGAAACTCTCGTTCAACATCTTGAAACATTAAATATTCCTTCGTCATGTGCGGATATCCCCCGGAAAAAAAAATGCTTGCATGTCGTCTATACACATCCTTTCTCCATATTCTTAGTATGTATCTCTCATTCACGGAACGGATATCCTTTGAAGCTAGAACCTTCAAGATATGACTGCAAAGAATTCCCTTAGATTCAAACTTCCGGCAATTGCAAGCTAAATATTGTCCAACAGGCCTATAATCCACAGTGAACGAAAATTCTTTATGATACCAATTGTTCAACATGATACTTTCAAATACTTCACAGTTCTCCACTCCTCCAAGTATGGTTGGATCATTCTTGATTTTGCAATTCCACATTAGCCTGATTTCACGATGAAATTGCTCGAAAATGCTATTCGTGTATACTTTTCCTAATTGTTCCTCCCATTTAAAATTCGATATACACTTTCTCGGCCTACACTTGGAATCAAAGTCAGCCTGCATCTCCTTCTGAATCTTGTGGCAAACGACAATCTCGTATTGTTCCACGAATTGCTTCAATGTGCTCTTTGAGTTGATATAACCGTCGAAGAAAGAATGCATTGACTCACTTCTTTGTGTAGAGACCATGCCAGCCCAAAAAACATGGTTCAAGTACACGGGTATCCAACTTTGTCTTTCATTGTAGAGGTCTCTAAGCCATCTATTATTTTCGAGCCCGTGTGTCGTTATGAATTCAGCCCACCTTGTTTCAAATTCAGTAATCGTAAGGCTGTCATAGATCAACGCATTGAATTCTGACACCACCCTATCAAACTCGGCAACCCCTTTGAACTTTTATGCCGTCTTAGACAAAATATGCCATAGACACAACCGGTGGATGGTGTCGGGCATCACTTCCCTCACGGCAATTCGAATACTATCGCACTGATCCGTCAACATTGCCACAGGTTGAACACCTCCCATTGCTTCCAACTAATTAGAGAAAAACCATTTGAACGATGAAGCATCTTCGTGTGACAACAAAGCACACCCTAGTAGGATGGACTGATGATGGTGATTAACACCAACCACGGTCGCAAAAGGCATATTGTATTGGTTGACGAGATACGTCGTGTCGAAGCTGATCACGTCATGAAACTCTTCGTACGCTGGTATGCTCCGAGGATGAATCCACAACACATTTCGAAGTCTACCTTCATCATCAATATCCATCAAATGAAAAAAGCTCCTATCTTTCTGTTGTAACTTCATGAAAAGCTTACGAATGGCTTCAGCATCTCCTTCACCGAGTCTCAACCTTCTTCTATGCTCAATGTAATTCCTACAATCTTTCCCCAAGTATCCTAAATTTTGTGGACCACCAGCCTGCACTTCCAATATCCTCACATTTTTATAAGTTCTTAAGCCGGCAATGTCATTAGCTTCTAACTGTCTCTTCATATTAGTTGATAAACTCCTATGAGCAGGCATGAAAATTGACATCTGAGGTTCTAAGTCATGATTATGGTTTGCAGAAACAGTCGACACTCTCCATGTGCCATTAAGATTTTGTATAGCATTGATGCGAGCATTGCAGTTAATCCTTTTGGTAAATTTCTTCACTCTTGAATTTCTACCCCTATCGCACGCAATCATAACATACTTACCTCGACAATTTCTAATCGCAACACTGAAACCCTTATGCTTTGCATGAGCTTGATAGGCGGCTAATAGAGCTTCTCTACTCTCGAATTCCATATTAGGTTGAGGACCTTCATCTAGAAATTCCTTATTCCGATCTCCTTCATCTAGAATTTCCTCATTCCGAGCTCCTTCGTCTTCTTCGTATTGCAAGTTCACTTCTTCTTGAACCACTTCTTTCTCTTCGGTTTCTGCATGTTCGCCGGAATCCCTACTACAGCAATCGAGGTCGGAATCCTCTCCAAATAAATCTACAATTACAGCCCGTGGATCGATAGCCATGAAAGCTCTTTATTTTCTTTTCTTTAGAATTAGAGTTACAACAATGGAAGAATTGTAGATTTCAAATGTGATAGGTGTTGCATATGATCATTAGTTTTATTGGGAACTTCAAGAGTTGCTTACCTTTTTGCTTTTGTAGTATTACCGTTGGCTAGTAAAAAAAAAAATTAAATCACACAAAATTACTCAAAAGGGGATTATTTATGTAGAACAAATCCATTATGACTATATAAACTTGTAATTATATATTATAAATTATTATAAACTCATAATTTAGACGAAAATTTTAATGATGAATTTATTTGTTATTTTATATGTGTACTTTAAAGACGAGAATTTTGGACTAACATATTATGAATTAAAATGAATTTGAAGTTTAATATTATTTTAATTTTGAAAAAATCAAAGATGATTATTTATGTATAACGTCTTAATGATGAATATATGCTTGATAATCGAATTTGACAATATTTTGTAAAAAAAAACATCTTTATTAAATTATTTTATATGATTTAAAGACGAGAGTTTCGTCCTAATAATTTATGAAATAAAATGGATTTGAAATATAATTTAATTTAATTTTACATTTTAATTTTATATTATGCTTGATAATCGAATTGACTAATATTTTTATTTCAGAATAATTTAATCTATAAACGATTAAAAAAATCGAAGCAAGAATTGTGTTTATGTTATATATATAACCAGACCTATATATTAGTTTATAACTAAAAAAAAAATACTAAATGAAAAATACTAAAATTGTATGTTAAAACTGTGTTTATGTAAAAAAATTAATAATACTGTGTTTGTGTTAAAAGCCTTAATCGAACTATATATATTAGTTCAAACCCTTAAAAAAATGAAAAATACTAAAATTGATAATCGAACTCAAAATAATAAAAAAATTATACACAATTATTTATGTTCAAAATATATAATATGTATCGGATATCTATCGCTGGTTTAATATGCATCGGATATCTAAATAAGATTAATCGTTGCTTTAATATTTTCGAAAGAATATTAATATTGGTAAAAAAAATCTAATTGTTAATGGGAGGGAATAATTATAGATTTGGGAGGGAAGAATGCATTTATTAAAAAGTGGCGGTAGTTGTGTTATTTTTGGAGGCAAAGGGTATTTTTGGTATGGTAATATTTTGGCCCCACATAAACCGGTTTTTACTTAACCGGTCTTAAGAAAACCGATTTTTTTCTGTGTGGCCGCGGCCACAGTGTGGCCATTTAGCACTGCTCAAATTTTTTTAGTATGGTCTAGTATTTAATATAAAGGAACTACTGAAGCCAAATAATGAAGAAATAGACTATAAGCTCTCCGGTAATAATTGAGTTGACTATTTACACATTTTTCCTTGTATTTATCATAATAATAAATTACTATAGTAATTTGGAAAGTTGGACTGAAAAGTTGCATTAATGCTCTGAATCCCTGCTTCCTCAACAGTCTTCACACAATTAATGGTATGATCAATTAGAGGCTCAGAGCAGGCATTTCTCCAGATTTACAATTTTTCATGCTCAACTCACAAAGGTTCAACACACACACAACCTTTTATTTATATTCAACTTAATTTTTTATTTTTATTTTTTCCTTCATTTTCTAAGTTACCCTATGGATAAGTTCGAATCAACCATATTTCAGAACATTTATGAAGGGAAAAAATCAAATTTAGATAGCTGGAATGCACACTCAACATTCCAATTATGGAAAAGTGAAATATGGGGGAAAATTAATTAGTTTCCATATTTGGATTTTGGAGAGGGTGGATAATAAATAATAGTAATAATTGATCGGCTTACCTGCCAACTCTTCTGTATTAAATCTTCTCATTCTTACCATTTTTCTGCACTCATTTCTTCACTCTCTCTCTCTCTCTCTCTCTCCCTCTCTCTCCCACTTCCACCTACATCTCTCTGTGACATCCGAAGCAAATACTCTTACTAGTTCAAGCTGCGACCTTAAACTCTCTCACCAGTTCTGATCTGCCTCTCTGGTCAGATCTGCAAGTTCATTTCGTGTTCGATCGGCCTTCTCAAGAAGAAATTTGGAGTGAGGCTGCAGCTCTCGTGGAGGTGCGGCGGAGGTGGCTGCCGATGCCGAATTCGACTCCGTTTCTGAATCAGGTTCGGCATACGTCGTCGTTGTGCTCAACTGCTCATTAATCTCTCAATACATGCGCATTTTTTTTCACACCTTTCTCTGTTTGTGTTTTTTCCTTTTTGTTGCAGAAATTTTTGATATGGGCGTAGAGTTGCTGTTTGAGAATGGAAAAAAACTAACGGTGAACCTTCTTTCAATTATTGTTTTAACTTTCATTTTCTCAAAACGTTGATTTGTTGCCAATTTTTTTTATTCAATGCTGCTGATCTTCATGAAAATTTTTTGATCTAGTTAGTTAGTTAGAGTTGAAGCATGTGTAGGAAATCGTAATCTTTACTCATTTAGAGTGGTTGAGTCAAGTCTACAGTTTAGCTTTATTTATGGTGCATTTTTTACTTGGCCAAAATCTTATTTACAAACGAAGAAATAAGAGATATTTAGAGCTTCCCACGTAAAAAAAAAAAAGAGAGAGATATAGTTCTAGAGGTGCACGCCTACATTTCTTCCAAATTTTATCAAATCTTCATTTGGAATCTTAATTATCGTCAGGACCATCAACTATGATAGTATTCTTTCATGTGTATATAAATTATTAAGTACGAACTCGGTTAGAATTTCTATTGATCTTTTCAATGTAATTTTTTGTATGACCAATATATGTGAAAGTGTCTCACAAGTTCAATTATAGTCACTGATCAATTTTCTTATAAGGACAATTCTCTGTTAAGAGAGAATTGCTGAATGATTTAGATAGACTATAAACTTCTTCAAGACATTTGAGTTTGATAAAGTTTGAAAAAGAAGAAGAAATTATAGGAATAATTAAGGTATTCTACTTTCTATCGTTAGTATGTTGTATACAGATTGTAACGTGATCTTCGATTTCTTTTAGAATCCAATATTTGTATACACGGACAACCTATGTATTGCATCTGGAATGAGTACAAAATGCTCATTTTCATATTTTCGTGGTAGCAATGACACATTTGAAGTTCACATCATTTTGATTAAACTTTCCTACTATTAAAATATATTCAATTTGAGATTTGCCAACATATTTTATGGTTGTTATATGATGAATGAAGACTGTCATTCCTTTGAATATCAAACTGGAAACAAATATTTGTGTTTCTAATTTGATAGTTTAAAAGAATAATATCTTTATTTGTCACGTAATAAACATACAAAATGTTTGGTGAGTTTTAATTTGGATAGAAACTTAGTAGTATGAAACTATCAATCAAATTTTTGGACTTCAATTTGTTATTGTGATCAGGAACATGAAAATGGAGACTTTAGATCGACTAATTACAGATGTAATATATTAATTGTTTGTGTCTAGAAAGATTGTGGTTTTAGAAGATTTCGAAGACGATCTTTACAATTTGTGTATATATACAACACTACGATTTAACAGTAGCTTAATTATATGGACTACTTCTTCTTTCTTTTTTCTTTCTTTATCTTATTTTAATGGTTTTTTAGATGTTTATAGATACAAACTATCGATGAGAATCATTTGTCAATTCTTAGCTTTTGGGAGTTAATTATTCTTATAAGAATTTTTTTTATCAGAGACTTTCATCTTGAGGGACATTTAATACATCTATGGGTTATATTAAAGGTTGATTGGAAGATTAAATAGAAATGCTAATTGAAGATCGTGTTTGATTCCTTACATTATTAAGGAATACTACCATGTTTTGCTACTGTTGGTTTGATTTCAAATGGAATCTCTTGATAAACTTTGGTAGAAATACGGGAACGACGCCCTATAACTATATGTTTTCAAAATTAATTTTTGCATTTAGTTTTAAGATAAATTATTATATTGTGTAATGTTAGTTTAAATATATTAGCTTACGAGGAACATGACACAATAGATTTTTTTGTCGTGAATATTGATTTGACATTCATGGCCTTGTGTAATATTTAGTTTCTATCTTTATAATGTGGTTTGTTCGTTTGTTTCACATTTTCTGGTCTTTTTAATTTTTAGATAACATTTTCTGGACTTTATCCTTTTGAAAGAGAGATGAGACCCTTTAATTCACTTTCCAAGATTATATGATCTCATTTATTTGGTGTGAGAGAAGTATAAATGATAAATATCTTTAGACTTCCTAAAATTAGTGATACTAGTTTATTCTCTTTGTTTTTCCTTTTCATGCATTTGTTGTTTATTACATTTAACTCTGTTTACATTTTACGATGTAAATTTCTTCTACAAGTTTATGATTGTCTTGTTTATTTATTTTCATGTTTTACGCGCTGCTCGGTCGGCTATCACGGATCCGAAAGGAAGGCTTTATTGAAACAAATCCAAATCTCAACAAGCAAAAAAAAAAAAGCCCATTGATGGTTAGGGACAATACGGGGTTGGAATATCAATTATTATTAGTTTATGGTTTTATTTTATTTTTAATTTAGAACTTTAATAATTATATTAGGAGTGGGAATACAAAGAGAATATGAAAAAGAATCAATCAACAAGGTGTAAGTAAAACTATCTATACTATATTTTTTTGGTTTTTTTTTTTTAAAAAAAAAACTAAAGAAGCATGAGAAATTCTAAAAATAGAGTTTCTAGGATCTCGATCAAAAAGTGATGGCCATTAGATTACAATCCTTGTGGAGCCAATTTATCAATTTGTCAATGAAAGAAAGTGAGCTTGTCAAAGTGAGTTGCAGAGATTATCAATCAAATTAGAAGTTGTAGTAGCGGAGATACAGCTCTAGAGAAGAAAATCGTGGAGAATTAAACAAAAAATGAAAATTATTTTCGAAAGACGATATAATTGACTTGGAAAGCCTCTTATCTTGAAATAATTGGCAACGTGGAAAATGATTCATAATCTAATATTAGCTTTAAAATAAATTAATTTACAATTTGATAATAATTTATTTCTTATTTATTAGTTTGTTTAATGATAAATCAAAATCAAGATCAGATAATAAGAAAGTTTAAATGCTAATACAAAAACTTGAGGACTTGGGGTACTATATATTTTGAAATTTAATAAATTGAGCGAGAATGCAATGTCTCTCTCTCCCTCTTCCCTTTTCACGTTATCCTTGAACGAAACGAAACAATAATTCCATAACTAGATGACAAGAAATTTAACAAGAATCTCATATCTCTTCTATTTAGGTAAGATAATTCAAAAATTATATTACTATTTTTCAAATTTATTGGCATTAAAGCAAAAATTTTAAAATTATCATTAACTCCAAAATTAGGTAACATAATTCAAAAATCAGATTACCATTTTTCAAATTTATTGGCATTAAAGATTAAATTTTGCAAGTGTGGAAGATAATTATTTTCGCGTCAAATTCAATCACGTCTTGCGAAAAAAATAGGTGTTCAAATCAAATTATGAGCTAGAGACCAATCAAATTGTTCCTCTTCATTAGCGCTTTTGAAAAGAGCTTGTTAATTAATAAACCTTTGAAATGCATTTCACGCATAAAATTAAAAATATATAATATTGCCCCAATTTAAAATTAACAGTTTAGCTCATTTGAATTGGGGCAATATTATTCTTTATGAAAAAGTTCTGTATATCAGACCGTTTTACTGGTTAAAATAATAATTAAAGTTTAACTGATAAAATAGTCACACACATAATTATATATTTGTCTTTTCGAAATGTGTAATGCATTTTAAAGCTTTTATTTAGAGCATCTTCAATCATAATACTCAAAATCAAACTTAAAATGTAGTAACTATCACATTAAATATTAATTTATCTCCAATCCATAAACTCAAAAGAATATTCTCACTATATTCCTTCTCGATCACTTTTTATCTTTTTTCAAAAATACCTATATATTTATCAAATTTACAAATTGAACCTCTTATTTTTTTTTATATCCATGAAGCATCTAATAAAAATAATTATCAAAAAAAATTTTATACAAAATAAAATATTGCTCGATAAATTAATTGTTAATGATGGTAGAAAATATTAAAATTAAAATTTATTAAATAAGAGAAAATTACACAACTTGAAAAGAAAATTACGTAAGTTTAAAGCAGAATAAAAGTACATGGTTATTCAAGTCTCGAAATTAGTATACTCCTCCCACATATGATTGCACAGGAAATTACATAACTTAATTTTATGTCAATGTGCTTTAATTTTTAGTATTATAATTTTAGTAATTCTCCTACAAAAAGATCCAAATATATAAAAATAAAGCATATAAATAATAAAATGAATTATTAATACTAAATTATACTAGTATGTATTGTAAATTTCTAACACAAAAAGACCCGTATGCAATTAATTAAAGAAAGGGATAAGGTCCAAATTGGCCACTAAACTTATTTGGGGGGTTCAATTGGGTCATTACAACTTTTTTGGGCTCAATTGGGCCACTGCAGTGTTAAAATTGGCTCAATTGAGCCACCGCGTGACGGAGCCCGTTAGGGCTCCGTTAAGTATTGTCAAAACGACGTCGTTTTGATCTTTTTTTACCCGACCCAATACCCCGACCCACTCTTAATCCAAAAACCCGACCCAACGATCTAAAATGCACAAAATCAAATCTCTTAATTTGGGGATTTCAAATCCCAAATTATGTAGTTAGGGTTCTTTGCGAAATCCCCAAAATAAAAAATTCCACAAATCCTCCCACCATCCCAAATCAATAACGTTGTACCAGATGTTCATTTGAAAGGAGTTAGGGTTCTTTAATCACCTATTCATTTGAAACCAATCAATACATCCCAATCAATAGAGAGGGAAGAAAATGATGCGGGAAGCTGGAGGATCAACAATATCGTCGTCAGCAACCAGTGGAGCTGGCGGCGGCGGCGGCAGCGGAGATGTTGGAGGTCGGAGAGGAGGAAGCTCTCCCCCCTCTTCTAGATCTGAGGATGAAACCTCTTCTACTTCTTTCGATAAATCTGTATCTCCTTCCCCTGCTTTCTTTGGTTCTGAAACATTTGGAAAGATGAGGTATGTGTGTTGGGGTTTTGTGACTGTTGGGATGTGGGAATGGTTATGTGGGCTGCTGGAGGTTGCAAGAGTTGAAAGGGTGGTTTCTGGTTGTGTCTTTGAGAATGTGGGGGGGGGCTGGGTCGAGATGGGGGTGTAGAGGAGTGTTGGTTTGATTATTTGGACCCGAGGAGTGAGAGAGGGGTAGAATCTGACGGAGATGAGCCGTGAGAGGCCGGAGATGCTCTGGCAGAGGGACTGGTTGCTGGCGGGGTGAAAGGGGGAGAGCAGGTAGGCGTAGTTGATTGTTTGAGTAGCTGGGAACGAGTTAGAATCCCAGGAAGGTTCGATTTCAGCGATGGGGCGATTTGGGGCTGACGACGATTTTGGACAAAGAACAGAAAATAAAATAAAAATTAAAGGAAAAAATAGAAAATTAAAAGGAAATGGAAAGAAAAATGAAATCCCCAATTTTCGATATTTTGTTGATTTTTGAAGCTTGGATCGGGTTTTTGGATTGAGAGTGGGTCGGGGTATTGGGTCGGGTAAAAAAAGATCAAAACGACGTCGTTTTTGCAACACTTAACGGAGCCCTAACGGGCTCCGTCACACGGTGGCCCAATTGAGCCAATTTTAACACTGCGGTGGCCCAATTGAGCCCAAAAAAATTTTAGTGACTCAATTGAGCCCCCCAAATAAGTTTAGTGGCCAATTTGGACCTTATCCCTTAAAGAAAAAAGGCTGATTTGAATTGCATTTGCCATTGCATTTTTTTTTTTGAGAGAGAAAAAACGATTTGCACCAAAATGGGTTTGAGTTTTGATGTGAGTTGTAGTAAAATCTCAACTGCAAAATGGATTTTTCAGTAGGGGTGGAGATGCTCTTAATAATTAAGGGTGATTCTTTACATAGCTACAATTTTACTCACTGCAGCCACCAATATTTAAATATTATAAAATAACTTATCTAATACACATTATATCCTTTGAAGTAAATAAAATTTTGCATGCTCCTTTTCTTTTGAATTTCAGTTTTTCTTTTTCTTTCTTGCCACAACCCTCCACCCTTACGAATCTTCAGCATCTCTTCATCTTTCACGCGATGTTATTACTGTTGTGCCATCATAAATCTCGTATAGCAGCTGCATACGACTCACACCCTTTCCCTTTCTCATTTTCCTAAAAACCTTCACTTTTTCCCCTCAAATTAAAACATTGCCTAGTTCATACTCATCAACCAAATTAAGGAAACCCACTCCAATGGCTCTCTTATCTAAAGCATTTGTTCAAACCTTGAAGAAGAAAAAGAAGAAGAATCTTTGAAGTTTACAATAAAATCATATGTACATAGTGTAGATTTTGATGGGTGTTGGGCTATAATTTTTTAGGAGTTAATGGTGAAGAAATATCTAGTTTTGATGTGAAAATACCTAAAGTGGATTGATTGAGTCCGATTTTTTTTTTTTTTTTTTTTTTGTGGGATTGAATCCGAAATACTGATATCAAATTTATTGTGAATTTGTCGAATTGCTGAAAACGTTGATTTCATTAATTGTTTCATTTTATCTTCATTTTTTTTTTTGTTTACATTTATTTTTTTATATATATGTACCAGTTAGGAGATATTTTTTTCAAGAGAGAAGATCATAAGAATATTGATTTGATTTTGTTTTCTTCGAATACCTGATAATCTATTAAAGGGGCTGTGAATTGCTTCCTCGGAAAAGTGAGGGGTGGAGGGCTGTGAACAATGGAAGAAGTGCAGGAAAATGGGCTACATTAGGATAAATTTGTAATTTTAAATAGTTTTTATATTTGAATGGGGAGGGTATGATGAGTAAAATTGTGGTTGTATATAGAATTAACCAATAATTAAAGGTATAGTGCAGACACATCGTCCATCCAATAACATAAGTGAACCAATTAAAAATCCAAAAAGACTGCTAGAATTTATTTTATTAAATAATTAACTCTTAAGTGGTAGTTCGTTTAATCTGATACAATATTAGTTATAAGTAATTATGAGTTCCAACTACTGTAACTCGTAATTGTAAATTGATCTACTTCATAATATATTAATAAATTTTAATTTCATTGAAAAACTTGATTGACGATCGAAATATATATTCACAATATATATTTTAGTAGGATGCCGCCAGCTTGTTTAATTTCCTTAGGATAAAAAAAATGGGACGAATTCATGAGCTACCAATTGTGCTGTACATATTTTGCATCCAACACAATCAAGTTTATTAGTTTATTTATTCAATTTTATTTTTTTACCTTTTAGTTTAATTTTATACACGTATTAATTAGGATTCATTCTATCTACTTAGAATTTATTAGTTTTTAGTATTGTAAAAAAAGGGTCAAATACACCCCTAATATATTGTTTCCCCTTAGAATAAAAAAAGCTAAAATTTTTTAGGTAATTAGTAACAGTAAACTGGATGAAATCTTCTGCTACATTTTGTGCTACACTTGGAGCTACACAATTTAATTTATTATTTTTTTATTTTTTAATTCAATTTCAATTTATTGTGCTTTAGTTTAATTTTACACTTATTATTTAGGGTTCATCCTACCCAATTAGGGTACATAATTATTTTTTTACCGAAATAATTAATTTTTAATTCAAAAATGAAACATAATATTGAAAAATTAATTATATACCCTAATTGGGTAGGATGAACCCTAAATATTATGTGTAAAATTAAACTAAAACATAATATATAAATTGAAATTGAATTAAAAAATCGAAGAAAAATTAATAAATTGAATTGTGTAGCACCAAATGTTGCACAAAGTGTAGCAGAGGATTTTATCCGACAATAAACCCTTAATTTTAGTAATTAGTAACCCTGCTAGTACTACCAGTCCAAAATATGTTTGTGCCAATTTTTCTTCGATCTATTTAACCATGTTTTCTCCCATTTCTTGATATTTTGTTTATAAAATATTTCAAAATAATTTGCATTATTATTATTATTATTATTATTATTATTATTAGAATATTGTAAATTAATATTCTAATTTGACCATAAACTCATATCCCTTTGAATTTTTTTCCAAAAATTTACTTATATACAATTTGTTTTAAGAAAAAAGATGTATAGAAGCCTAATAATTTTTAGTATATAACTATATACGTATTATAAAAAAAATTAGAGAAATTGGAGTAAGTATGATTATAAAATTAAAATAAACATATGAAAATTTGTCACAAAAAATATTTTGGAGTGGGATAGTTGGGAGGAGCATGTATATTATATTACTAATTACCAAGATTAAGAGCTTATTTGTACGAATAAAAAAATACTTTAGAGATTTACTTGACCTTATCTAAGAGGAAATTAAACATTAGGGATATATCATCATGAGTCACCCATTTCTTTTTAGTTTTTAATTTTTAGTTAATGCTCCCCCAATTTCTATATATTTGTTGTTTTAAAATTTTTATTTCATGTTAAAATATTTGTTATTATATATATATTCACAATCTATGTCCCAATTTTAACCTGACAAATATATGAAGAAAGAAAATTTTGTTAACTTTTTAGGAAAATATATATAAGTGAATAGATTTTATGTGATATAAAGGAGAAGAATATATTAGTTCAAAAAATTAATTGTTAATTCTAGATTAAAATCTTAAAACAACAAATTAACATACAAAAACGGAGGGAGCAATTGGGTTTGACTGAAATACTTTGCAATTTAAACTTTCATTGTGACTGAAATTTGCATTAACAAAGATTGGTTAAGGCTTTATTTATTTTACTGAGTGATAGTTAGTTCTTATCTATTCTAGCTTGAACCAACACAACAAACGTGTAAACAACAACAATATACTTTAAAGGCAAGAAGAATTTTGATTTTTTAACCCCATTAACTTAAATTATTTATATACCGAAGTCAACTATGTTAAAATTCAAAGCAAATCAGAATCCTCTACACCCTCTCTACCACACAAGTTGTTTTAATTAACTTTAATTAATTGACTTTTGATATGAAATATATAAAAGAGTAGTATGGTTGACGACGATATATAGTAATGAAATACAAAAAAAAAAAAAAAAAAAAGACCTGATTGTAAAACAATATACTCTTCACCTAGTGCATGGGTAACAAATCAAGAACTGAGAATTTATTTATTTCTACACACACACACACACACATATATATATATATTATATATATATACTTAGCTTGAAAAAGATCATAGGTGAAGTAAGCAATAGATTAATTTACCACATTAATGTAGTCGGCATAACTGCAAATTAATTATTTAAGGTACTGAAAAACCTACAGCCAATACAGGTGATTGAAATTTTGATAAGCGTTGACAATTTTATTTCTTAATATATAAGAAGTAAAATGCAAGGCATACACCATCATCGGCACGTACGATAGTTATATATATATATATATAATAAATTTCATACGTGTGGAATTTGAAGTTCACTTACTATATTAAATTAGAACAAAGCAATTCCTGATTCCTAATTAAGGTTTTAAATTTTGATGAGAGAGAAGCATTGACATACATTATACATAGTGACCTACCACACAATGCAAGCATATACATACAATATATATATCCATCTGATCATCACTTCCAAAAGCCAAACGTATCCATATAAATCATGTTCAATCACGTCTTCACCAACATATATATGTAACTACACAATCCTCTCTCTCTCTCTCTCTCTCTCTCTCTCTCTCTCTCTCTCTCTCTCTCCATAGTCACATACAGACAAAAGAGAGAACATGAAGACACATTCATGTGATCATCAGACTTTGTTAGGTCGATCTAAGCTGGTGATTCACAAAAATTCGCACACCATCTCCAAAGAAAAGCCGAAGATACGCATAATTCACATCGTTGCACCGGAGATCATCAAAACCGACGTCGAAAACTTCAGATCGCTCGTACAGAGACTAACAGGAAAGAGCAGTGGCAACACGTTGAAGAAAGCCCCAAAAAAGAAGAAGACAGATAATAATCCAAATGCATTTCTCAGTTTTCTTGGAGATGGTAATTTTGTGCATGGTATGAACATTAATGAATTCCCTCTACATCAATTCAGGTCTAATTCTCAAATCAACACGTTTGGTCATCATATGCCCCTCTTCTAGCTACCCGAAAACTCGAAACGACCGATATTTAGTTAGAAATATATGGCTGATTAATGATTCAATTCATCGACTCAGAAAACAAGTTAGATTTGATCTATCAAAGGGTTTATTCATTTCATTCATTAACCTGTCTGTATTTTTCATTTCTTTTCGAGTTTTTTGTTTTTTTGTTTTTTGTTTTTGCATGGCTGAGGGGTCAGGCCGGAAATTCTTGCTTTATTTTCATTCTGTACATGTTCCAATTTTTTGTATTTTGTTCTATCAATATGTATATATAGATTAGCTGCATAGTGATGAAATTAATTAAATACAAAATTAACCGCTAGGAAGCTAAACAGGAATTGTATGAATTATGAAATAGTTGGATGTGGAAAGATAGTTCATTTGGTTTTCTCTTGTATCAATGCATTGTTTTGTGCGGTTTGAAGAATTTTCGATTGTGTAATATTTGGAGTGTATATAAGATACTTGAGTCTGTTCATATTATTTTATTATCAGTATCGTTTCAATTAGAGATGCACTATTTTAAAAAAGCTGTATATAATACGTTGAGAATTTCGTCTACTGCTTAATTGTGTAACATCTCGATCAGATTGTCACGTAATTAAGAAATTGATCAACCAATTTTTGCCTTTGGGGATTGCAAATTGTAAAATGAAATATTTGTAGGGAATTAATCAGATGAAATCATCTGTTACACTTTCTGCAACATTTGGTGTTACACAATTAAATTTTATTAATTTTTCTTAGATCTTTTAATTCAATTCTAATTTATTATGCTTTATTTTAATTCTACACTTATTATTTAGGGTTCATTCTACCCAATTAGGGTATATAATTAATTTTTCAATAATAAATTTTATTTTCTAATTAATAACTATAATTATTTAGAAAAAAAATAATTATATACCCTAATTGGGTAGGATGAACCATAACTAATAAATTTAAAAATTAAACTAAAGTATAATAAATTTAAATTAAATTAAATAATCAAAGAAAAAATAATAAATTTAATTGTGTAGGATCAAGTGTTGCACAAAGTGTAATAAAAGATCTCATCCGGGAATGGATAACAAAAATAAATGTAATGTGTAATGTTTGACTACAGAAACCTAACATGCAGCGGAAAGTAAAGTTAATTATACACGAAAATTTCATTTAAAAATATAAAATATATACTTTTGGCCAGTATACTTCACAAGAGTTGAGATCCTCTAGTCCCAATTCCCAAATTGTATGAGTCAAGTGTGCGCCAACATCAAAATTGTGTAATGTTAATAATGTTTTTCATAAAAATAAAATCTATGTTACATTATAATTAATCCTAATTAATATTTATTGCTAAAAATTGAAATTTTAAAAATTATATACCTTAAATTTGGAATAATCAACCCCAAAAATCAATTATATTGACTTAAAAATGAAAATTAAATACTAAAAAAATAACTATAAATCCTAATTCAGTGGAATAAATTCTAAATAATAATATAAAATTATACTAAACCAAAAGAAATTAAAATTGAAGAAAAAGTGAAAGAACACGTAATAATTTGATATTTGGTACACGGTTGGCACATACAACTTAGGACAAGATGATTTTAAGTGACTTCACAATAAATATCATGAATTCACAAAAAGCATATAAAAACACAAGTTATATATAAGAAATTAAAGAATAATTCTCCCAATGATCGGTCTTACGTACACCAGTTATATTCATATAAGCCTTATATCAGACCGAAAAAAAAAATCACTTCCTGATCTAATATTGAGATCAAGTTTATTGTACCGAAAAACACTAAAAAATGGGTCTTAACAACAATATTATTAGAGACGACAATGAAATGTCAAAATAAAAAAGTTGCAAAATATTTGACTAAACAAATGCAAAATTCCTAGTAAAAACCCGGTAACTGAACATGAATGACTGATGATCCAAATATAAAATCAATTCACTACAAGAAATTTATTATTTAGTGACGGATCGTTCCATCGGTAAACCTCAATTTTCCGTCGTTAGGTTAGTGTAACTGATGAGGCCGTGCATGGCATTGAAGATGAAGACCCGAAGCTGCAACTTAGAGGACCTATGATGCATCTAAGAGCCAAAAAGCTTCAAGGATATTTACAAGTATTAATTAGAAGGAAGCTTGAAGTTGGAGAAGAAGAATTCAAGTGCAGAAGAAGAATTCAAGTGCAGCTCGAGAATTCAAGTTCCAACATAGCTATTTTCTTTTGTTTATTTTCGTTCCCTATCAAGTATATATAGGGATCAACTATGTTTTTTATCATTTAGACTTTGCTTGAAATTAAAAAGAATAATTTTCTCATTGTCTCACCAAAGAAACACCATTTCTTCACCATACACGTTCTTGAGGTTTTGCACCCTTAAAGTCCTATCAAGGTTTGTTCTAGTTCATCTAAGAACTAGGGTAGATTTCTAAAATTGGAGTATTCAACAACCGATTTTCGTTCGTGATACAACGGGGTTCGATTGTGACTATTCTACATCATCAAAACACGCTGTCGCCTTCATCAACAAGCTGCCCTACGACCATCTTCATCACCAGCCCTCCATCCATGTTTATCTTCATCAATTCGTCGTGTTCATCTCCATATTATTCACGTAAGATTCATCTCCCTAATTCAACCATTAACCCTAGCCATAATTCGCCTATAAACGCCCATCCAAATAATCTGTCCAAGTTGTGTTATTTATATATATTTGGTGTTTGTGTTTTGCTTATAAGTTGAGTCATAATCTAGGTAATCTAAGTGTCTAATTAATCGAGTCTAATTTCAGCTTATTAATCGAGTCTTATTCGTTGTTTAATTCTGTACTTTGATAATTCATAGTTTAGTCTATTGTCGGTATTGTTTCCCTTACAAGTCGTCGTGTGTTACGTTCCTTGCGTACTTTGTTGTGTTGTGATCTTAAATCCCTTGAGCTTACATGATAAAGTGGTATCAAAACCACGACGGCATAGCTATTCGTGGTCCAATACCGAGTCATTTCCTTATTTATTTCCGTTGTTCGTGTATTCGTGTCTTATCGAGTTGTAACCACATTATACATTGAAAAAAAAAACGCAGCTAGTATAAAAAAGGCACCGATTATATTAAAAAAAGAGCCATCGGTATAAAAAAAGAGAGCTGTTGTTCGTTACTTTTCATTCCAGTTCGAGTTTGTTGCTTAATCGTGTTATTTAGGTCCTGTTTAGCTAGAGTCGAATAGCAAGTAAAAAAAATGTGAAAAAAAAAATTTGTTCATTTCTATTGTTGCTATTCACGTCCTGATCTTCCATAGTGTCATAGTTGTTGTTCTTGTTGAGTTCAAGTTGATTGCAGATTAAAAAAAAAAAGGTTCGTAAAAAAAATATGCATTGATTTAATTTTGATTTCTTGTTCTTGTTTAGTTGTTTTTAGACTCTTTCCTACCTTAATAGATATTTTAGGCTATTTAGATTGTGTCCATCTAAGTGAAACACATCTAAATAGATTCTACCTTATCTATTTCTTTTCTTGCCTTATCTAGCTTATTCCCATCCTAATCCTTCTAGACATCACATACACCCTTCCATACCTTATAATTTTCGTCCATAGCACCCATTAGGATCGAAAATTATAGCCATTCCATACATCCTTATCTACACCACCCGTACACCATCCTGTCCATACACACGTACACCATACACCCTACACCAAGGCAGCTGGTCTATGTACACCATCTACACGACATCTTTGGTTCGAGTACTCCATTCCATCCCGATTTTACCGTGGTTCTTGATCGACTAGTCCAAGCTTTTGAGCAGACCGAGAGGAGCTGATCTTAAGCAACAGAAGATTCGACCATCACCACCACTTACACAGCATTCACACAAGCACTACTACATATTTGAGAGATATACACGAGAGGAAAAATACAGAGTGAAAATAAATGAGTGAACGTGAGGTTGTGAGGTTCATACCTTATTTCCTTTTACTTTTGTTCATTGTTTGCAGGTACAATGTCGAAAGACGACCCTCCTGAATCGTCCAACAAGCTTTCCGTCGACCCGAAGTTGACCAAGGCTCCCGTTGAGCCATCTGACTCGACACCGGAGTGGGATCCCAAATACTACTTCGATGCAATGTCACAGTTTTTCCTCAAGCAGCAGCGAGCCATGTCCGATCAAATTGCAAGTTTGGCTCATCAGTTGGAGCAAGTCAGAATGCGTCCAATGATCACACAGGCCTACTGAGGTCCAGCTAGATGTGTAGAGTGTCAAGAAGAGCCCGAAGATAAGGGCCATGCAGTAGAGAGCTCAGAAGCCGAGTATGAGCCTCCACAGGGTCGAGAACGACCATGAGCACCATATAGGCGTGCATTCCGTGCCCCTCAGCCCAGATACAGTGATGCAGACAGCTTGTTGAACAATATTAAAATAAGCATTCCAGAATTTGAAGGATTACACGATCCAGACGTGTATCTCGACTGGGAGAGAAAGGTTGACAAGATTTTCGACTACTATAATTTTCCTGAGCAGAAGAAGATCTAGTTCGCCTCGTGGAGTTCAGAGGATATACATCCACCTGGTGGGAGTTCCAGCAGAACCGGCGACGCCGAGATCGCCACCCGCCTATTGATACGTGGCATGAGATGAAGAACAACATGAGATGACGCTTCATCCCGGTACACTATGAGCGTGACCTCAAGAAGAGATTGAACAGACTAAACATCGAGGGAATGAACCTGGATATAACTTGTGAAGTCAAGCTGAGAGACTTTACTAGCATCGAGGAGATGGTGCACTATGCCACCATTGTAGAATGACAGTTGAGAGATGGCTGGCGCCGATCTTCACACAGTGCAGCCCCTTCACGCCAACCTTGGCACTGAACTGCACCAAATTCAGCACCAACTAATGCCACTCGACCTCAGGTACCTCCAGATCAGCCCGTTAGATGATTTGATCATTCTGCACCACAGCCGAATCGTAGACCCGAGTCTACACTGCCAGCTCAGTCAAGGCCACCCTATACACAGTCTAATTAGCCTATTCAGGCCACTCTATCGCCCAATGCAGCCCCTAGCCGAGCTCGTGACATCCAGTGTAACAAATGTCAAGGATGGGGCCATTTTCAAGCCCAGTGTCCAAACCGGCGAGCAGAATAGGATGAGATCGAGTCCGTCAGTGAGGAAGAGTTTGAGCCGTCCATAGGTGACGCCAGTGATGAGAAGAAGAAGCATGATGTCAACTCTAAGGAAATTGATCCGGAATTGGCCGCAGTCAGTCTAGTCACAATCCAGAGTCTGAGCATCATCCGAGAAGAGGAGCAAGATCATCAGCGGGAGAATATTTTCTATGCCCGTGCAGCCATCAAAGGTCATACTTGCTCGATGATTATTGACAATGGCAGTGTCATAAATGCCATCAGTCAATATGCAGTGGATAAACTCACCCTGATCACAAGAAGCATCCGAAGCCATACCGACTGCAGTGGCTTACAGACCGAGGTGAGATTTGAGTGGTTTGCCAGGTAAGTGTCGAATTCTCAATTGGTAAGTTTTCTAACACTGTATTGTGCGATGTTATTCCCATGGATGCAGCGCACCTCCTGTTAGGCAGACCGTGGCAGTTTGATCGACACATTATTCACGATGGCCGCCTGAATACTTATGCCATCGAGATTAATGGTAAGACATCAATCCTGAAGCCACTATCCCCAAAAGTCGTTGTCGAGGATCAGCAACGCATGCAAGAGAGGTTAAAAGAGGAGAAAGAAAAACAGGCAGCCATTGCCACCGCGAAGAAGGCCACCGTCGGGTATTCGGCTAAGACCGTCGCTGATCAACCCCTTACCGTTGTCTTTACCTCGTCATTGCAGCCCCCTAGTGATCCTTTACTTTGTGGTAAAGCCGTGGAATCAGCTGCAAACAAATCAAAGCCGCACAGTCTTTTTATTTCTGTCAAAGAGGTCGAAAAAACCATGAAAGCAGGTTTGCCTCTTGTTCTACTTATACATAAGGGCAGTGCTACTAATGAATCTTGTGTTTCTAGTGATGTGCAGCCCCTTTTGGATGAGTACAGTGACGTGTTCCCGGACGAGATCCCAAGTGGTTTGCCGCCGATTTGAGAAATCGAGCATCAGATCGACTTCCAACCCGGAGCCATGCTACACAATCGACCTGCTTACCGTAACAACCCCGAAGAGACAAAGGAGATTGATCGAGAAGTCAAGGAGCTATTGGAGAAGCAGCAGATTCGCGAGTCCATGAGTCCTTGTGCCATGCCCGTGATCCTTGTGCCAAAGAAGAACAACGAATGACACATGTGCATGGATTGCAGAGCAATAAATAAAATCACGGTAAAGTATCATTTTTCTATTCCTCATTTGGATGACATGCTTGATGAGTTATCTAGTTCTAAGATCTTCTCTAAGATAGATTTACGTTCTGGGTATTTTCAAGTACATATGCATGAAAGGGACGAATCAAAGACTGCTTTTAAAACAAAACATGGTCTATATGAGTGGCTCGTCATGCCTTTTGATCTCACAAATGCACCGAGCACGTTTATGAGGTTGATGAATCATGTTTTGCGTGAAGTTATAGGAAAATATGTGGTTGTGTATTTTGATGACATTTTGATCTATAGTGACACGCCACACACACATATGCAGCACCTTAGGCATGTTTTTGATCTTTTGAGAGCTTCTAAGTTGTATGGAAACTTGTTTAAGTGTATTTTTTGCATGAAGGAAGTCGTATTTCTTGGCTTCGTTGTCAGTGACTGCGGTATAGAAGTAGACCGTTCCAAGATCAAGGCGACCTAGGAATGGCCGACTCCTAAATCGGCGTCTGAGGTCCGATCTTTCCACGGACTTGCTGGATTCTATCGTCGCTTTGTGCGTAATTTTTCTAGCTTAGCCGCGCCGCTTACCGAGTTAAGTAAGAAATATCGAAAGTTTGAGTGGGGTCCAGCACAAGAGCATGCGTTTAATACCTTGAAATCTTTACTATGTAATGCGTCTATTCTTTGTCTTCCGGACTTTAACAAAACATTTGAGATTGAGTGGGATGCCTCGAGCAAGGGAATTGGAGCTGTTTTAATGCAAGAACCGCACCCAGTGGCATATTTCAGTGAGAAGCTCAACGATGCAGTCCTTAAATACTCAACGTATGATAAGGAGTTGTATGCATTGAAGAGAGCTTTGGATACATGGTAGCACTACATGTGGCTTAAAGAGTTCGTGATTCAAACGGACCATGAGAGCTTGAAGCACCTGAAAGGCCAGCAAAACCTGAACAAAAGGCACGCACGATGGGTTGAATTCATCGAATCCTTTCCATACGTCATCAAGTACAAGAAAGGAGAAGACAATGTCATTTTAGATGCCTTATCTCGAAGGTATGTACTCCTTAACCTTATGCATGCCAAAATGTTCGGATTTGAATCGATCAAGAGTTTGTATGAGTCTGATCATGATTTTTTGTCTATCTATGCTACTTGTTCATCCAAATCTCGTGCTTATGATGGTAATTTCATGCATGACGGTTTTCTATTTAAGGAGTCGAAACTGTGCATTCCTATGTGTTCTATGCGGGAGTTGCTTGTTCTAGAATCGCATGCAGGGGGTTTGATGGGTCACTTTGGTGTGTCTAAAACATTGAACTTGTTGCATGAGCATTTCATTTGGCCGTATATGCATAGAGATGTTGAGAGTGTGTGTAGTAGATGCATTACATGCCGTAAGTGTGTGAGAAGAATAATTCAAGTGCAGCTCGAGAATTGTCAATTTATTGGCAATTGATGAAGAATCCCAGAGAGATTGAAGCTTGATAATTGGCGAGAATTGCAGCCCATTATCTGAAGTCCACACGCCAATTAGAAGGCCCAATTTAATTGGAAATTATTTTATTCTAGTATAAATTTTATTTATTTAATTTTTGGTCTTTCTAGATTTACCTTAAATATACTTTTAGTTAAGGTAAATCACTTATTTTATTTTTGGTCAAACATAGCTATTTTCTTTTGTTTATTTTCATTCCCTATCAAGTATATATAGGGATCAACTATGTTTTTTATCATTTAGACTTTGCTTGAAATGAAAAAGAATTATTTTCTCATTGTCTCACCAAAGAAACGCCGTTTCTTCACCATACACGTTCTTGAGGTTTTGCACCCTTAAAGTCCTATCAAGGTTTGTTCTAGTTCATCTAAGAACTAGGGTAGATTTCTAAAATTGGAGTATTCAACAACCGATTTTCGTTCGTGATACAACGGGGTTCGATTGTGACTATTCTACATCATCAAAACACGCCGTCGCCTTCATCAACAAGCTGCCATATGACCATCTTCATCACCAGCCCTCCATCCACGTTCATCTTCATCAATTCATCGTGTTCATCTCCATATTATTCACATAAGATTCATCTCCTTAATTCAACCATTAACCCTAGCCATAATTCGCCTACAAACGCCCATCCGAATAATCTGTCCAAGCCGTGTTATTTATATATATTTGGTATTTGTGTTTTTCTTAGTTGAGTCATAATCTAGGTAATCTAAGTGTCTAATTAATTGAGTCTAATTTCAGCTTATTAATCGAGTCTTATTCGTTGTTTAATTCCGCACTTTGATAATTCATAATTTAGTATATTATCGGTATTATTTCCCTTACAAGTCGTCGTGTGTTATGTTCCTTATGTACTTTGTTGTGTTGTGATCTTGAATCCCTTGAGCTCACATCAGTAACAATGGACCCATTTCCGTCGCTAGCAAAGTCGTCTTGACGGTCATATATTCATACTAACGATGGAATACGCTGTTGCTAAGGCCGTCGTTAACTCTAATGACGGAAATATTCCATTGTTAATGATTATTTTTTTATTTAATAGTTTTTTTATTTTAATATTTATTTTGATTTCAATTTTTATTTATAAATTTATCAAAACACAAATAGATACATAAAATGAAATATATATATATATATATAGCTGTCCGATAAAACACATTAAATGTCATAAAATATTAGTACATTATTTATAATTGACAATAAACGTAATAAAATAAGTGTATTTTTAAATATAATCAGGATGAGGATGGAGGCGGACCCTTAAAGTGCGTCCACATCTGCTCAAACATAGCTGCATGCTGCTGTATCATCTCCTGTTGCTGACGTATCTGTTCTTATCGAGCCTGGAGAAGCTCTGCATGTGCGTCCATCTGTGCTTATAATTCTCGGATTGTAGCCTGAGTGTCGAGCTGTGGAGGAACTGCAAAAGATATACTAGCAGCTGAAATGCTCTGTGAGCGACTATCGAGCCCAAATATACGGTTCTTCTTGGAGTACTGGCGGACAGTATCAACATAAATTTGGCTCATGTCCACCTCTGGCGCCTCATCCTTACCATAATCGGCTGGTTCAACTCCTCAACCCTAGCCAATACATCAGCCTATACACAAAATTGAATAAGTTAATTAAATATATATTTTATATCTAAAATTAACATTTATAAATATTTACAAACAAATTTACAACGATACGAGCAGACTTCCCATCAGAATAGGACCCATCAGATGTCTCTCACGCCATGCCATCTGACTTGACACCCTTATCTTTAATCTCCGACTAATCTACTAAGATTATATATTTATTTCTGCTCCCCTGAAATTCTTGAAACTCAGAAGAAGAAAAGAGAGAAAGAAGAATAGATCGAGAGAGAACAGATAGAGAGAGCAGAGACAGAGAGAGAATAGAAAGGAGAGGAGACGGACTTACAGCGGAGGTGGAGGCAGTCACGGCGGGAGGTTGCGGTGGAGAAGGTGGCGGTCGCGGCAGAGGACAAGATCTGCTAGACGTTTTATCAGCATAGGATAGAGAGAGAGGGTGAGAGAGATGAGAGGTAGGGTCGATAGGAGACGGCACGACGAGGGGATGGGAAAGGTGGGGACGATGATGATATTGGTAAATTAGGACTTCAACTGAGATGAGAAAGAGGAAAGGAAGACAACCCGTATATCGTGATTTAACGATGGACTTAAGACGGATGGGGTCCTTCGTTAACATTTTAAAATAAATATAAAATAAAAAATATATTCTATAATGATGGACCAATTCCATCGTTAATATTTTATTTTTAATTAATTAAATTGGTTAAATATCTTACGATGAAAATATTCCATCGTAAGAATTTAATTTAAATTTAATTAATATCTGTTATTCTTAACGACGGACAGTTCGTCATTAAAAATAAATATTTTAAATTATAAAATCGTAAAATGTTAACGACGGACAATGTCCATCATTAGTTTTTAATATTTAATTAGTTAAATAATCAGAATTAGTAACGACGGATCAATTCTGTCGTTAGAAATAAATATTTTAATTTATAAAATCATAAAATTCTAACGACGGAACTTTTCCGTCATTAAGTTTAATATTTAATTATTTAAATAATTAGAATTACTAGCAACGGATTAATTCTACCGTTAAGATTTTTTTTCAAATTATTAAATTCTGAACAAAATGTAATGACGGATTGCATCCTTTAGTAACTCTAATAACGGACATTCAGTCGTTAATCCATCATTACACTTAGGCGCGAAAGCATTCCCACCAATTCAAAATCCGAAAATGTTTAGCTACAAAACGGTCCGTCGCAAATGCCGACGGAAAACCGTTCATTGTTAATGTCCGTCGCTAAAATGCGAATTTCTTGTAGTGGTTGTCCTAGCAACTAAACATGAACTACTGATGAATCAACCATCAAGTTAGTCATCCGAGCAACTAAACACAAAGACTGATGACCTGAGTCTCAAGTCAGTCATCTTGGCAACTGAAAACAAACACCTGATGACTCAAAGCATGCCAACAGTCTAAAGAAGACCGCCATCTAAGAAGACCTGTGAAATAAAGACAAATGGATGAAAAGAGAATGACTCTCTAACACTCCTACCCCTAGCCAACGGTCACATTTTAGTTAGCAAATTCAGCATCTTTAC
Organism: Perilla frutescens; assembly: GCA_026008535.1. NCBI lineage: Eukaryota > Viridiplantae > Streptophyta > Magnoliopsida > Lamiales > Lamiaceae > Perilla > Perilla frutescens. The sequence goes on from BRKX01000012.1 coordinate 43,301,797, forward strand.
TCCTCTATAAATAAGAGGAGATCATCACTCTAAAGAGTGTGTCTTACTAGCTTACAAAAGTGAAAAACAAGGATAAGCTGCAAACTTGTATATCTGAGAACAACATTCACTTTACTTTTGCATATATAATAGCAATCAAATTCTCCTGTAAGCATACAAATATACACCATAGATTCATATTAGTCAACACATGCTTATCTAAAAAGCATCATTTGATATTTCAATAAATCCCTTTTGAAGATCGAAAGAAATCTGAAATCTTGTAAAAATTTCAATAGCATCTACCTTTCCATCAAAGTGTGAGCCATTGCTAAAGAAATTGTCACTGCAATAGCCAATTGCCGGAAACTGTAAGTATGAGAAGTTGATCCAGCTGAGGTAATCGTGACTAGAGAAGCCATTATTACAAAGTTCAGCTACTGTTAACTATATAATCTGTAATAGTGTTACCTCAAATTATATAGTGAAATTCCCTTCGATAAGAAGGCAAAGAGAACGTAGAAGTTTTAGCTTTAAACCTCTATAAATCATGTGTATCTTGCTTTACTTGATTAGTATTACTTACCTACAACACGTTATCTTAAAATCAGTCATCAAGAGTCTGATCACCTACTCAACTGATTATCAAAATGGTATCTTACTCATTAAGCATCGTTCTATATCTTAAACAATTGTTAGCACAAATTAAACGAGTCAAGGCCCCTATACTTTCCATATCATTAGTTTAATTTTTGAAAATAGTTTATTCAACCCCTCCTTCTAAACTCTAATTGATTCGTTTGGGACCAACAATTATTATTTTTATTCCATTTTGGGAGCATTTATACTAAATTGTGTACCTAGTTTTAACAACTATTTATGATTGCACAATGAGGTGCAACATGTAATCAACTACATAATGATCACATATAAAAATAATATACCATAAATGGTATATGCACAAAACATGCCATCCTAATTATTATACGAAATAAAAATATAGAATCAATGTGAAATATTTATGATGTTTTCTTCTTTAATGTTTTCAATTGTTTGTCTGTATCTTACTTTTAGAGAAATTGGATATTTAATTTTACTTTTATGATTTTGTTGATGTTATGGTGTGGAATAGTTAGTAAGTTGTAAGCATGCATGCAATCTCAACATGAAATGAATTTTGCTATATGGTAAAAAACACCACCACTAATTTTTTTATCAAATAAAAAATGTAGATCGAGCTAACATTATCTCCATAACAATATTTTATTCTCGTGAATCATGGCATTCTAAGAATTATCTATTTGAACATAATTGGAACAATTAAATATATAGTCATTCAATATTTGATGATGAATATTAAATCTATAACATTATTATTTGATGTTGTTTAAGTATATTATTGAATTATAATTTCATACAAGTTAAAAAAAATATTATATATTGATAAACTCGGAATTTGCATGCGTTTCGGATGTACTTTGTATGTATTTTTGGAGTCAAATGCATGTATTTGTGATTGTTTTGAATAATTTTATGTTGTGTTGGTTCAATCACGGGTTTATCGAGTTTTGACAGGAAAATAGCCTATTTTGGACATGTTTTGAAGTGTACATGGTTACCGGATGGAAGGAGTGCTTGAGTTGAGACCGGGAAGGCGAAAACGGGCCGAAGAATCACAAGTTCGGAGAATGCACAACGGCACGGCCTGTGCCGTCACACGGCACGGACCGTGCCCCGAAGCCAACAACGCTGGAACTCTCGGTACCAACGGCACGGACCGTGCCCCGAATCGTAACCCGACGCGTGAATTTGCACAACGGCACGGACCGTGCCGCACTGTTCCGAGATTTTGTTGCTTTCCTTCTGTGGATCTGTTTTTCCCAAACTATATAAGGCTTCTCTTTGGGCGATTTTGGGGACGACTTTTTACCCTATTATTGAAGCGGAAAAGTGCGCAGAAGAGGAAGAACGCGAAGAACAAAGACAATTCACCCGGCATAAGTTGTTTATGTTATTTTTATTTTAATTTAGACGATGAGTTGTATGATCATTACATCATTTTATCTAGATTTCTATTTCGCCATGAACGGCTAAACGTTTATTAATTCTAGGGTTTGCAATTGGTGTTCAAATGTTCATGTGCTTATTTCTCATGCATAGATTAGTGGCCATAATTTATGTATGCTAGCTAATTAATTTGAGACCTGGCGGAGAAAATTAATTAGTGGATTGAGTGAATATTGTGATGCATGTTCTGAGGAATCTGTAGGAGATTTAACTGATGGTTTAGGGAGTTAATAATTTGTCTAGAGACGAGAGTAATAGGCATTTTATTGATCTACTACTATCTTGAGACCTGGCGGAGATAGGTAGTTACATTTATGTTTCTCCACCTTTAATCGAATTAAATTGGAAATTATTAGGATTGGATTATTGTATAGCGGATACATTTAATGTGCATTCCCTAGGATTAATACCTTGTTAATTGATTGAATTTGTTGAGTTATTTTGTTTGCATTATTCGAGTTGTCTTGATTTCGATTATTCTATTTAGTTGTCGTTTAATTTCGTGCCTAGCTTTAGAAACCCGGAAATTTAGTCACCTGGATAATAGTCAATTGTTAGCTTAGTACTCAGTTTGGTCAAGCATTCAGTCCCTGTGGATACGATACTTGATTCACCAGTTATATTGCAGTGTCATGTGTTAGTTGCAGTATAGTGCATAATAAATTAGTGCATCAACTTTTTGGTGCCGTTGGTGGGGACTGAATTTGATTTTTATTCAGATATTATTACTGACAAGAATCTATTACTTCAGGTAGTTTATGAAAACAAGGTCTACACAGCCACACGTAGATCCTGTGCCCAATTCCCCTGATCGAGCTCATAGACAGAGGAATAAAGAACGCAGACAGCAAGAAGTAGAAATGGCGGCCAATAATGAGAATATGGATGTGGAAGCATTGGCTAGAAGGCTCAGAGAGATGGAGCAGAGATTGGCTAGACAAGTTGTGCCCGAGCACGAAGCAGCACCTCTAAACCAGCTGTATCGGGCACCAACTGACAGATACTTGGGAGCCGGATGGAGTGGAGGCATCGCCGCAAACAACTTTGAGCTCCGTCCAGCATTGATCAACATGGTGGCTGCAGAGCAATTCAGTGGACGAGCTACAGAAAATCCAAATGCTCATCTGGATGCATTCTTGGATATTTTTGACACTATCAAGATGAACGGTGTCAGTGACGACATCATTCGCATGAGGATGTTCGTCTTCTCCCTGAGGAATCGAGCCAAGGAGTGGTTCAAGAGTTTGGACAAGGCGTCCATCACTACCTGGGATCATATGTGCCAGGCTTTTCTGGCTAAGTACTTTCCTCCATCAAAAGCTCAGAAAATAATTGCTGAGATTACTCATTTTTCACAGATGGGAGATGAGTCAATTTATGAAGCATGGGAGAGGTACAAAGATTTGCTGCGATCGTGCCCACAACATGGATTTAGCGCCGATCAGCAAATCACTCATTTCTATAGTGGATTGACCAATAACACCAAAAGATTCGTGGACGCCTCAGCTGGAGGTTGTTTGGTGAATAGAACTGCAGCCGAAGCACTAAGAATCATAGAAGAGATGGCAGCCACTAGCTATCAGTGGCCGATGGAGAGACGACAAACAAGGCCTGCAGCTGCAGTATCTGATTCGGGGATGGATGAACTGAGAGCTGAGATTGAAGACCTAAAGAAGCAAGTTCTAGAAGAGTAGCGCGCACACATGGATGTGAAAGCAGTACAACAACAAGGCTCTGAATCCTCTGATGTAGAAGGTGTGAATTTTGTCAACCAGAGAAATTACAACAGTGGAAACTACAACAGAGGCCGGTAAGGATTCCAGAGCAACAATATGGCGTATCATCCAAGCAATGGGAATCACCCAAATTTTTCCTATGCTAACCCCAACAACGCCCTGCAACCTCCGGGTTTTGCTGCTCCAACTGCAGGTCCTTCTGAGCCAAAGAAGCCTTCACTCGAAGAGATGATGGGTCAGTTGATAGCTAATCAGAACAGCTTCATCGGAGCCACTAGAACGAAGATTACACAGATCGAGAGAACTGTGAGTGCTCTGTCCAAGCAGTTGAATATGCTAGAGGTTCAAGTGGGCCAAATGGCGAATAATTCATCCACTCAACACAAGCCAGGTCAGTTCCCAAGTCAATCTGTGATCAACCCGAAAGACCAATGCAATGCTATTCAGCTGAGGAGTGGAACTGAGTACACGAATCATAAACATCTACTGAAGGATGATGTAGACGATGATGTGATCGAGATAGTAGATGAGGAAGCCGTTCCAGCTACAGAGGTTCTACCTACTCCTACACCAAAAGTGGCGCCTGCCACTACTGCAGCCCAGACGGTGCCTACTAGTTCAACCGCCCCGTTTCCAACTAGGCTAGCTAAGGCCAAGACTGAGCAGAAGATGGAGAAATTTATGGAGATCTTTAAAAAGGTAAACATCAACATTCCTCTGTTAGATGCTTTACGCGATATGCCTGGTTATGCCAAATTTCTGAAAGATGCTGTTTCTAAGAAGAAAAAGTTGGGCAAATTTGAGACTGTGAATCTCTCTGAGGAATGTAGTGCAGTCTTGCAACGGAAGTTACCTCTGAAGCAGAAGGACCCGGGTAGTTTTACTATTGCCTATGTAATTGGGGGACGCACTTTTGGTAAAGTGTTGTGTGATTTGGGGGCCAGCATCAATCGGATGCCTTTGTCGATTTTTAAGAGATTGGAAATTGGTGATATCAAGCCGACTTCTATTGCACTGCAAATGGTGGATAGATCAGTCACCTATCCGAGAGGAGTTGTCGAGGATGTGTTGGTGAAGGTAGAGGAGTTTATTTTCCCTGCGGATTTTGTGGTTCTTGACATGCCGGAAGACAAGAATATTCCATTAATTCTTGGAAGACCGTTCCTAGCTACATACCATGCGTTGATTGATGTGCAAGACGGCCAGCTGACATTCTGGATGAATGATGAGAAGATTACATTCTCTTTGTATGATGCTATGAAGAGGCCACACGAGAGTGAATTTGATGACTGCAAATTGATAGAGTTGGTGGAAGATGAGTTTGCCTGCACTGATGTACCAGTTGCGTTGGACGACCCTCTGCAGCACTGTATCGGACACTCTATTTATTCTATTGACTCATATGACTCTCTTGATGTTGCATGTGATGAAATTTTGGAATACCTTGCTGTTTTAGATTCTATGCAGGAACTTCCGCTGGAACCAATCCAATACTTGGATATTCAGGATCCGCCACCAGAAGGCATTGAAAGTTTCGCGACCTCTGCAGCCAAATCGGCACCTCCGCCATCAGTTTTGGAGATGAAGCCACTTCCAGATCATTTGAGGTATGCCTTTTTAGGTGAGAATGATACTTATCCTGTGATTGTATCTGCTTTTCTTTCTGCTTCGGAGTTGGATAAGTTGTTGAGAGTGCTGAGAAAATATAAGTCTGTGATAGGTTGGCAAATTTCTGACGTAAAGGAGATTAGCCCATCTATTTGTATGCATCGTATTTTGCTTGAGCAGGATTACAAGCCGAAAGTGCAAGCACAACGGAGATTGAATCCGGTGATGCAAGAGGTGGTGCGAAAAGAAGTTTTGAAACTTCTAGATGCCGGGATGATCTATGCCATATCTGACAGTGAGTGGGTGAGCCCGACTCAATGTGTTGCAAAGAAAGGAGGCATGACAGTTGTGAAGGATGAGAAGAACGAGTTGATTGCTGCGCGGCTAGTGACGGGATGACGTGTCTGCATTGACTACCGTGCTCTGAATACGGCCACACATAAGGATCACTTTCCCCTTCCTTTCATTGACCAAATGTTGGATAGACTTGCAGGGTACGAGTATTATTGCTTCTTGGATGGCTATTCGGGGTATAATCAAATTATGATTGCCCCGGAGGACCAACACAAGTCGGCGTTTACTTGCCCCTATGGTGTTTTTGCATATCGAGGTGTGCCGTTTGGTGTATGCAATGTTCCAGCCACATTCCAGAGGTGCATGATGGCCATCTTTCATGGTTTCATCAAAAAAATTATGGAGGTATTTATGGACGACTTCTCTGTCTTTGGTTCCTCTTTTGATAATTGTTTGGAGAATCTGTCCCAAGTTTTGCAGCGATGTGAGGAGACAAATTTGGTTTTGAATTGGGAGAAGTGCCATTTTATGGTACGTGAAGGTGTGGTGCTTGGCCACAAAGTCTCTGCTGCCGGCCTGGAAGTGGATAGAGCCAAAGTTGTAGCTATTGAGAAGCTACCTCCTCCTACCTCTGTCAAGGCGGTTCGTAGCTTCCTTGGACATGCTGGATTCTACCGGAGATTCATCAAGGATTTTTCCAAAATCTCCAAGCCTTTGTGTTCTTTGTTGGAGAAAGATGTGAAATTTGAGTTTGATGATGAGTGCATGGACGCATTTGAGAAACTGAAGTTGGCTCTAGTAAGTGCTCCAATTTTAATACAACCTATTTGGACTGAACCCTTTGTTTTGATGTGTGATGCCAGTGACCTTCCCGTTGGAATGGTGTTGGGACAAAAGTGGGAAAAATTCTTCCGAGTCATTCACTATGCCAGCAAGACACTCGACTGTGCCCAACAGAATTACACCACCACGGAAAAGGAGTTGCTAGCAGTGGTCTTTGCGTTCGACAAATTCCAGGCTTATTTGATTGGGGTGCAAACCATTGTCTACACCGACCATGCCGCCATTCGGTATCTGTTTACCAAGAAAGATGCCAAGCCAAGATTGATTCGATGGATCCTGTTGCTGTAAGAGTTTGACATGGAGATCAAGGATCGAAAGGGTTGTGAGAATGTCGTGGCAGACCATCTGTCCCGTTTGGAGAAACCGGTGGAAGGCGAGGATCCAAAGTTGCTCATAAATGAGAGTTTTTCAGATGAACAAGTGCTAGAAGTGAACGCCGTTGACAAAACTCCATGGTATGCAGACATTGTGAATTACATCGTAATTCGTGTCATACCCAAGGATCTCAGCTCCTACCAGCGCAAGAAATTCCTCCATGATGTTAACTTTTACTATTGGGAGGAGCCCATTTTGTACAAGCGATGCGCTGATGCAGTGATTCGGAGATGTGTTCGAGAGGACGAAATTCATGCTATCATAGAGCAGTGCCACAGTTCACCCAGTGGAGGCCATTTCGCCGCCAATATAACCGCCATGAAAATCCAACAAAACGGGTTCTATTGGCCGCATATTTACCGAGATTGCCATGCGTTTATCTCCAAGTACGATCAATGCCAACGGGTTGGCAATATTACCAAGAGGGATGAGATGCCGCAGAAGGCGATGATGGTTGTGGAGTTATTTGATGTGTGGGGGATAGATTTTATGGGACCATTCCCTAAATCTCGAGGATTCCTCTACATTTTGCTTGCTGTGGAGTATGTGTCTCGTTGGGTGGAAGTCGTTCCTACTACCACCAATGACTCCAAGGTGGTGTTGAAGTTCTTGAGGAAAAATATTTTAACTCGGTTCGGAGCCCCGAGAGCTTTGCTTAGTGATGGGGGGTCGCACTTCAACAACAAGTGGCTTGGAAATTTGTTAGCTAAATATGGTGTGAAGCACAAAGTCACGTCTCCTTATCATCCTCAAGTAAATGGACAAGCCGAGCTTGCCAATTGAGAAACCAAGCAAATTCTCGAGAAGACTGTGGTGCATCGAAAGGATTGGATGGATCACCTTGATGATGCTCTGTGGGCTTATCGTACGGCATATAAAGCTCCAATTGGTATGTCTCCTTACCAGCTTGTTTTTGGTAAATCCTGTCATTTACCCGTGGAAATCGAGCATAAGGCATATTGGGCTGTGAGGAAGATCAATTTTGAGTTCCAAGAAGCTGGAGTTGAGAGAGCTCATCAATTGTTGGAGTTGGAAGAATGGAGAAATGAAGCTTTTGAAAATTCGTGCATCTATAAGGAGAGGGCCAGCAAATTCCACGATCGTGTCATCAAGCAAAAGGAGTTCGCCCCTGGAGATGAAGTTCTTGTTTATGATTCATGATTGAGATTATTTCCGGGCAAACTTAAATCTAGGTGGACGGGTCCATTTGTGGTGTACAAGACAAGTTAGAATGGTACTTGTGAGTTATTGCGTGCCGATGGCAGCACGTTTGCAGTCAATGGACACCGCCTCAAACACTACTTCCGGCACCAAACTGAAGAAAGGAATTTACGGGTCACACTTCTCAATGATCCATGAGCATCCATGAGGTATCGTCTAGCTAAAGACGTTAAATGAAGCACTTGGTGGGAGGTAACCCACCGTTTTTAGTTTTCTTTTAAGTTTTGCTTTGTTTTGTTTTGTTTTCCGTTTTGTTTTAGTTATTTTCGTGTGTTGGGGTGTACCTAGCAACAAAAAAAAAATGAATTTCGGCACGGACCGTGCCGCTGAACATTAAGGACCCCGAACTCTCGGTATGAATGGCACGGACCGTGCCATCTGACAGCACGGCCCGTGCCGCGCAACACGCCCAGGCCCCTTTCTTTTAAATTTCAGGTACATTTTTTTTGCCTCTCTCACATTCACACACGAGCACACACTCAAATTGGCAAGAAAAACTCGACCCTCTCCCTCTCCAATTCCCCTAGGGCTCGATTTCTCCCCCTCCTCACCTCTCCATCTTCTCCTCTTGGCCTTGGGTCCTCTTCCACCATTCCAATTGAGACAATTGCAAGGAAAAGCTTGAATTCTTCCCCAATTGTGCCCTAAGTTGAATTTTGGTAAATTTCTCTCCAAAGGTATGAAATTTCTCACCCTCTTTCTCTTTCAAGTGGCTTGGTGTTGTTTGGAAATGATGGGTAAACTTGGGGTTGCTATATTTTGTGATTTATTTCTCTTTTCTCTTTGGAGCATTTTATCGAACATGTGGCATGCGTGGCGTTTTGATTGAAATTGAAGGTTTTCTCTTGTCCTAATGATTTTCATGCTTTCATGTATCCTCCGTGGGCTTGGTGTTGTTGTTGAGAGGCGATTGTGGGGGCTGCATGTTTGATTTTGGGGTGGAATTTGATTTTTTTTTTGGCTAATAGAGAAATGTTTGGGGGGTGAATTTTGCTTTAGGCTAGCCTTTGAATTCATGTTGTTGGCATTGGCTTAGATACTTCCCTCTTTGCATAGGTTAGGGTGTGTGAGTGTTTTTGCAACCTATAGGGTGACACTTTGCTTTATTGTGTCTATCGTGGGCTTATTTTTGATCATTGTTAGGTACCACATTGTTCCTCATGGCGCCTCGGATTGCTCAAGGTCGACGTGGAGGACGGGGAGCGGCCCCCGAGAACCCCAATGACCCACTCCACTTTGGGGTCGTTTTGAATGACTTTGAGCATCGTGAACGTTGGGACCGGCTTGTTAAATTGGAGTGTCTTTCCTTTCGTTACCCGGACACTTCCGTGCTTCGCGCTCTTGGGTTAAATGATGATTTTTGGAACCTTTGCCAGTGGGGAGGGGTTAGTTATGTTTTGGAAGGACAATGGCCCTCCTATCGAAGAATGATGTTGGAGTTCTTGAGTACCATCTCGTGTTACAAGCGGAGAGGCGCCCGATACCCGTCCAGTATTTCCTTTCAGCTGGACAATCGTTCCTTCACCATTTCCTTGGAAGATTTGAATGCAATTTTTCACAATGAGTGCGGGAATACTACCGAGTTTGTTTGGGAAGATGACGCCTTCTGGAAGGCTATCACGAGGGTGAATGAAGCTGACCCTGGCTCTAGCTTCCGGCCTCACACGGCCAAGGCCTCCATGATCCGCAACTCCGTCTTCCGCTTCCTACAAAGAGCGTGTGCAAATGCTCTTTTTGCTAGATATGATAGCGGCACTGTGCAAAGCCGGGAGATCTTCTACTTGTGGTGTGCTCTGAAGCGTCAAAATTTTAATCTGGGGGCCCACATAGCTTCACACTTGAGCCACGCAGCCGTCAAGAAAAGCGGCGTTCTCATTTGTGGCGGCATCATCACGCCTATTGCGGAGTATTGCGGTGTTGACTTCACTGATTGGGAGGTGCTGCCTGGGAATATGGTAATGTCTGTTGAGACTTTGATTAACATGGATGTCATACGCGTGGATTGGGCTGGAAGGTGTTTCTTCACACAAAAGTCGGCACGCCATTTTCCCTTGCTGAATCATCATCTGACGAGAGTGTCCGACTGGCGCCACTCCGAAAACTGGAGTATGTCTTCACCGGCCCATCAAGCCGCCATGACCGCCACTCAGCCGGTGTTGCCCTTTCGAGCACGTGTGGCCGAATTAGCTGAGGATGAAGAAGCTAACGCGGAGGAGGAGGCTGAGCAGTCTGCTGAGGGTGATGGCGGAGCGAGTACCGGGGGTGCTGACTCGCAGGTGGATACTGATGCCCCTTCTAGTTCACGAGTCGGGGGACGTCATCGATCTCACCCCCGCTCTCAGGAGGAGCGCCTGGAGGATGTGGAAGGCCGTCTCTCATCGGTCGAATCTGAGATGTAAGGACTGCGGGGCGAGTTCACTCACATGAACACGCGTGTAGGAGCCATCGACTCGAATGTAGCTACAATGCTACAAATGATGCAGCAGTGGGGGTTGCAGTTTCCCCCTAACCCGCCTCCGCCCTGATTTCTATTGAGGTTAGCGATTCAAGGTCTTCCCGTCCGTTTCTTCAAACTTATGATCATTTGAGTATAAGTTTGAGGGGGTGGATGGACGTCATGCCTTGAATCCCTGTTCTAAGAATTTCTTTTAATCGTTTTTTGCATTTAGTTAGTCCATTTGCATTAGTTAGGGGTTTAGGTTGTAAGCACGTTTATTGCTTTTAAGTGATGCCGGGTGTGTGTTGGAGTTGATTATTCTCATGCTATGTATTGTGATGAATGATGATTGCCAATGATGAATGTTGGGTTTGTTGAAATTGATTGTCTTTATTGAGTTTACTATGAGCATGATAGGTGCAATTGCGACGAATTGCTTGGTTATCTTGACCTGTGACTGTCCTGTGAGAACTTGAGCCTTATTTTCATTTTCTTGTATGTGAATGTTGGGTTATTGTTGAATGTCTAGAACTTGCCTCTTGTCTGCTCAAGTTTAACAGAATGTTTTGGGATTTTGAGATGATTTAAGGCCATTTTTGTTAACCCTCTTCTTATCCTGTGCATTCTTGGCCAAAACATTTCAAATGTCCATTGTAAGCCCCGTTGAGCTTTTGAGCCATTTCGTTGTTAGCCATTATAATTCAATCTTGTTGTCAATATGTTTCTGCTCACTCGGACTTGTTTGGTGGGTAGAACAATTAGAGGAGGGATGAATTATTTTGGTGGATCTTGGGGAGAATAAATTGATGGGGTGTGGAGTGTGAAAAGGATTATGAAGTTGGAATTTTCATATGGCACTTAGGAAAAAAGAGGAGATTCAATAAAAGAAAAAGTTGATGAAAAAGAAAAAAAAAAGAGTAAAGGAAAAAAAAAAGAAAAGAAAATGTAGCTAAGTGGCCATAAACATAATTTGGTAATGCTTTTGATTGCATGGTGTTGGAAAATGAGGAAGAGAACTAGATAAAGTCTAGTTCTACTCGGTTGGTATTGGGGTTGAGTGTTAAGTGAGGAAATAATGAGTGTAATTCAGCTCAATATGTCCGATTTAGTCACTTGGCCTATATTTTCCCTACCTTGTCCAAAAGCCTACATTACAACTCGATTATGAAGTCCTTTTTGATCTTAATTCCACATTTCATTGCATGTAAAGGCGAGATAAGATAATGGGGCAAGCTTATGGTTAATTCTTCAATAGATCCAGTTTTGAGTGCTTATAATTTGCTATCCTAAACACTTGAGAGTGAGTGATACACGAATCCGGTGAGGTCGTTGGTTCAAGGCTAAAGACAAGATAGTAGTCGTGTTGTGCAATAATATTTTCGCTCATTGTGTTCTTGATTTTGATGATTGATATTTGTGGTGTCTGAGGCAATGAATTGTCAAACATCCTCTCTGTGCTTGAGTTTAATTCTTTCTTTTGTTTGTTCGAGGTCGACCAATGAATAAGTTTGGGGGAGTTGATAAACTCGGAATTTGCATGCGTTTCGGATGTACTTTGTACGTATTTTTGGAGTCGAATGCATGTGTTTGTGCTTGTTTTGAATAATTTTATGTTGTGTTGGTTCAATCACGGGTTTATCGAGTTTTGACAGGAAAATAGCCTATTTTGGATGTGTACATGGTTACCGGATGGAAGGAGTGCTTGAGTTGAGACCGGGAAGGTGAAAACGGGCCGAAGAATCACAAGTCCAGAAAATGCACAACGACACGGCCCATGCCGTCACACGGCACGGATCGTGCCCCGAAGCCAACAACGCTGGAACTCTCGGTACCAACGGCACGGACCGTGCCATCTCACGGCACGGACCGTGCCCCGAACCGTAACCCGACGCGTGAATTTGCACAACAGCATGGACCGTGCCGTCGCACGGCACGGACCGTACCGCACTGTTCCGAGATTTTGTTGCTTTCCTTGTGTGGATCTGTTTTTCCCAAACTATATAAGGCTTCTCTGTGGGCGATTTTGGGGATGACTTTTTACCCTATTATTGAAGCGGAAAAGTGCGGAGAAGAGGAAGAACGCGAAGAACAAAGACAATTCACCCCGCATAAGTTGTTTATGTTATTTTTATTTTAATTTAGACAATGAGTTGTATGATCATTACATCATTTTATCTAGATTTCTATTTCGCCATGAACGGCTAAACGTTTATTAATTCTAGGGTTTGCAATTGGTGTTGAAACTATGCAATTAATTTGATTCTGTAATTTTTCCCTTTCGATTATTGTGTTCAAATGTTCATGTGCTTATTTCTCATGCATAGATTAGTGGCCATAATTTATGTATGCTAACTGATTAATTTGAGACCTGGCGGAGAAAATTAATTAGTGGATTAAGTGAATATTGTGATGCATGTTCTGAGGAATCTGTAGGAGATTTAACTGATGGTTTAGGGAGTTAATAATTTGTCTAGAGACGAGAGTAATAGGCATTTTATTGATCTACTACTACCTTGAGACCTGGCGGAGATAGGTAGTTACATTTATGTTTCTCCACCTTTAATCGAATTAAATTGGGAATTATTAGGATTGGATTATTGTATAGCGGATACATTTAATGTGCATTCCCTAGGATTAATAGCTTGTTAATTGATTGAATTTGTTGAGTTATTTTGTTTGCATTATTCGAGTTGTCTTGATTTCGATTATTCTATTTAGTTGTCGTTTAATTTCGTGCCTAGCTTTAGAAACCCGGAAATTTAGTCACCTGGATAATAGTCCATTGTTAGCTTAGTACTCAGTTTGGTCAAGCATTCAGTCCCTGTGGATACGATACTTGGTTCACCAGTTATATTGCAGTGTCATGTGTTAGTTGCAGTATAGTGCATAATAAATTAGTGCATCATATATTTCCCTAGCTATCATAGAAAATTATTGTGAATGTTCATATTCCAACTGGAACTGGAAAATTAAGTTGAAATTGAAATATAATCGATTGGTTTGATGTGCAATCTAAAACATGACAAATGGAAGTAATTAATAATTAAACATATTTATCATCAATTTGTCAATTCTTTTTAAATCAATGAGAAAAAAAAAACAAATAAAACTAAACCAGAGTAGAAATGAGAAGCTAAGTAACATGTAAAAAAGTCCTTAAATTACAACAAATATTGGATACCTCTTTCACAATCTCATCGTCAATCATATATGAATTTACACTCATACATGCCCCCCAAGCACTCAATATGCTCTCGTATATCACAATTCACAACTATCATCCTCTCTCTCTAAAAAAATTTCATAATAACCACATTATCTAATACATACCACCGTACACACACACACACACATACATATATTCCCACAAAAAATATTAAACTCCTCCAATACCTAATCACAATATCATTTTCACTTCAATTCCCTCAAAATGCTAACAAAGACTTCAAAACTGATGGCCGATAGTAAAAGTGACCGATTCCACATGAGGATGACATTGTTAAGAAGATGGTGGTAGGTACACTATCACATAATTTAATTTTGCTTATTATGTACATATACTACCTAATAGTTTAAATGCACATGACAAAAATATAATATCATTCTTTAGTGGTCATGGTAGAGAGCAATTAGTCTCACCGAAACAGTGTAGCATTGATTGTGTATGGTGTGAGAACTAGGAACTATACTTATTTACATAATATTAATATTGTTTGTCTTGTTGTATTTTATTTCTAATTATAATTAAAATACATTCAGATAAACAATACAATTATAGTAAATAAGCGCAGAAATCTCAATCCAATCACCAGTACTCATTTGATCATTAGATTTAATGCTCTTATTTAGTACTCTCCCTCCGTCCCGATTATATAGTCCACATTTCTATTTTGAGGTGTCCTGATTATATAGTCTCATTACTATAAGTAGTGTTATTTTTAAAAGGAATTTACAATTATACCCTTATTAGGTTTTGAAAATTAAAAAAATTAAACATTTAAGTTTGTGAAAATTATAAATCTTAAATGTTATTTTTTCAAAAAAAGAGAAACATTAATTAAAATTGACCAACTTAATTAATTTGCATGTACTTGAATTTGATCAATTCTATTGATATTCATTATATTTGCACTTCATTAATTGTATATTTCCTTTGTTTCAAAAAATTAATACATTAAAGTTGAGCTAAAATTTAAATTTTATTAATTTTCATTAAATAAGGTTAAAGTTGGAAGTTTAGCTTTTGTTTCTTATTTTCATAAATATTTTTAATCTACGTGCGAGCAGAAAAGGGACTATATAATCGGGACGGAGGAAGTAATACATCATGGTAAGTATTATTTTTGTGAGTATACCTCTTATTTTTCTAGTACAATGTTTATGTGTATCTTTGCAAAAGATTTAAAAGCTCATTATTGGGAAATGTTATTAAGTTTTGAGAGATGTCACCTGATTAGAGTGTCAAAGATAAAATTCAAAGGGTCTTGTAACTGTACTATAACTGTATCTGTCATGTAAAACAGGTGACCAAACTACAAAACAGAGAAAAGTTGGTATGGTTAAGTAGAACAAGCCCAAACTGTTGAAAACTAAAGATCAGTTCAGCAATCGATAACTGAAGATCAATTCAAAGCATGAGAACCGATCGAATTCAATTAGTTAAGTCATATAACTTAAATTAATAATGTTAACCCGAAACTAATAGAGTTGCAAATCTATCAAAAAATGACATTCTGAAAAGCTAAGAACTTAGCATGAAAAAGACTAAATAGGCACAAGACAAAATTAGAGGTCAAACTAAAAACTTTTTAAAAAATAGAAAAGAGACAAAAAACAAAGACGACTATCATCAACCAATCAGAAAATTTGTAACAACTACAACTCAAAGATAAGAACAAGGATCATATCCTTAATGAATCGACGAAAAGGACAAAAGTCACGTTGATCGTAGCACGTGAGAAGTCAAATGAATAGTTTCAAATTAAGCCTATAAAATGGGAAGTTGAAATATATATCATAATCTTCATAAACTATCGTTAGTTAAGATGAAATGAGAACTATGAGAGTGAACTACAATTCAATCAAACTGCAGAGTTTGTGAATAGATTCATGAGCCAGAGAATCTTGATGAATTTGTACTATTCATGAGTATGATGGTCTTCATAACTTGTCATCATAACATGTTGTTTCTTATGATCTTAAAAGTGTAAATCTATAAATATAGACAAAAAAATAGTAAAAAAGGGAGAAAAATGCAACATATAAGGCTATAGTAGTTTCATGGGCAATATGGAGTTATGACACACTTGTCCCCACACCCAATGATTGGGTAAGTGTACTTTTTACAAATTTTAAATAACTAAGCATTAAATGCACCTCACCTAACATTAAAAAATGTTCTGAAATTGTAATAACGAAAATGTTTCGTAAACATTATAACGAAATTGTAATAACGAAAATTTTGGTTATATCGATATAACGAAAATTAACGAAAATTGTTCATTAATAACGAAAATTGTTCATCAATTATAACGAAAATATACAATTTCTGAACTATATCGTTATATCATTATTATAACGAAAATTTTATTAACGAAATTTTCGTTATCATTATAATAAAATTATAATGAAAATTTTATATAATGAACTATAACGTTATATCGTTATAACAAAAAACTTCATTATTAGAAATAAATATCGTTATTAAAAAATGAACAATATCGTTATAATGAACTATATCGTTACTAATAACGAAACTGTAATAATAACAATAACGAAATTACTATTATTATTAATAACGAAATTGTAATTGAATAACGATTTTTTTCGTTATCAATATAACACGAAATTTTTCATTTTTCATAACGAAAATGTATAACGAAATTTCATTTTTGAATAACGAAATTGTAATCGTTATGGCCGATCAAGTTTTAACATAAATGCGTTATTGTTTCTTTATGTGTTGGTCAAAATGAGGTAGGTAAAATGCATAAATTTGTATTTGTATAGGTAGGTATTAGTTGAGGCAAATTAAATTCAATTTAATGCATTTAATTTTGTGTAAGAGAGGTTGGTGGTATAATGTACTTATATTGAAGGTAGGGTTTGATCCCGAACATTCAACACCAAAACACAAAAAATATATTGAGAGCTTGATATAGAAGAATACTGAAGAAAGCAACGACGTCTTCATCAAGAAAATACTCTCCGGCCGGCCTCGAAAAATTTTAAATTTTGAAAGGTACGTTTCGAGTTTATTTGTAAAAGAAACGTAGGATTTTTGTTTTAAAGGTACCTATTGTTACGTTTCTATGTTTCTAGTTCTAAAATAACATGTAAATTTATAAACTAGTGTTGTGGATGCTTGATTTAATTTTGTAACCTTAGGCTAAAAAAGTAGAGGTGGAATGAACTTTCGTTATGCATAAAATGAATTATCGTTATGATTTGACTTTAGTTACGGCTAAATTTTCGTTATTCATAAAACTAATTTTCGTTATGCATAATATGAAAATTATCGTTATGGCTTTACTTAAGTTATAATTAAATTTTCGTTATTGCCTAAATTAATTTTCGTTATGGCTAAATTAATTTTCGTTATGCATAAAATGAATTTTCGTTAATGTTAATTTTGTATTTTCATTATGTTGAAATTAGATTCTCGTTAATGTTAATTTTTATTTTAGTTATGTTGAAAATTTAGTTTTCGTTATGCATAAATTTAAATTGTCGTTATCTTTAAAATTAACTTTCGTTATGTTAAAATTAAATTTTCGTTATAGTTCAATTTAAATGATCGTTATGTTAAAAACCAAAGTTTCGTTAGTGATAAATTAAATTTTCGTTATCTTTAAAATTAACTTTCGTTATGTTAAAATTAAATTTTCGTTATAGTTCAATTTAAATGATCGTTATGTTAAAAACCAAAGTTTCGTTAGTGATAAATTAAATTTTCGTTATCTTTAAAATTATCCATCGTTATGTTAAAATTAAATTTTCGTTATAGTTCAATTTAAATGATCTTTATGTTAAAAACAAAAGTTTCGTTAGTGATAAATTAAATTTTCGTTATCTTTAAAATTATCCATCGTTATGTTAAAATTAAATTTTCGTTATAGTTCAATTTAAATGATCGTTATGTTAAAAATCAAAGTTTCGTTAGTGATAAATTAAATTTTCGTTATCTTTAAAATTATCCATTGTTATGCTTTAAATTGTCACTAAAGTTTCGTTATAAATAAAAATATTATTCATTTCGTTATGCTTAAATTATGCTTTCGTTATGCTTAAATTATGCTTTCATTACTGTCAAATTTTGCTTAAAATTTAAAGTTTCGTTATGCTTAAAATTGAATTATCGTTATGTTTAGAATTGAATTATTTCGTTATGCTTGAAATTATCGTTATGCTTACGTGGAAATAAATTTTCATTATCTTTAAATTGGAATTTTTTGTTATCACGGATGGTTAGACGTCGTATAATTGTACGACATAGTGGTCGTTGGGAGAGAGCTCAATATGTAGATGGTGTGGAGGAGCTGATCATCATGTCATCTGATGATATCTGTTTTAGGACACTGATGAGAGAGATACATGAGTTACTGGAGACCGATCCCATCTCTGTCGAGTACTAGTTATCATGGATGTCGAGCACCAATAGCGGGAGACAGATCAAGACTAGACTCAAAGATGATGCTGATTTGCTTGACTTGCTCCATGAGCAGAGTCAAGAGATGATTGTGTATGTTGTTCAGAGAGGACGCAGCAGCTCAAAGGTCATCCCTGACACCGTGCCCGAATATAGAGAACCAGTCAGAGAGGAGGTTCATGATGATACGCAGCAGTATGAGGCTCCAGAGCACGATTTTGACGACGATGCATTCCCGCATGAAGGAGGAGAAGAAGAAGAAATTCCTACTACTGATGAAGAAGCGGAGGAGAATGTGAGAACGGACTTGCTCGAATCAGTGTTCACAGAGTTCACGGGATGGATTCGTTCTACAGGGGGTACGGGACGATTGATAGGCATGACCGGAGGAGCATCATCGTCGAACACTAGGGCTGAGGATGTATCTGAGAGGGGTGGGAGCAATTGGCTTGTTCCACTTGCGAATATTGACGTTGCAGGCCCACTGAGTTGGGACGAGCCATCAGCAGCCAATACGGATGAACTTCAGAAGGGTGCGATTTTCCGCACCAAGGATGATTTGGCCCTAGCCGTGGGACTGTATCACATGCAGAATAGAGTGGAGTATGCCGTGTATCGATCGAACAAGACACGACTGGTCTACATGTGCAAGCATGGCAGGGAGTGCCCGTTCAAGCTGTGTGCCGTTGTGGATAGAGTTGTTTGGAGAATCTACAAATTTGACGGCACTCATACTTGCCACATGGATATGAGTCGAGTTGCCCCACGACAGGTGCCTGCACGGGTGATTGCAAAGTATTTTGCACGTAAACTGGTTGATGAGGGGGTTGTTCTGAAGCCCAAAGAGATGGTCTCCGAGCTTCTACGTGAGTACGGGATTCAGATTGATTACAGTTTCACTCTGTGCTCGAGGAACATTGCAATTGAGATGATCTATGGGGACTTTGATAAGTCCTATGCGCAATTGCCCGCATTTCTACACACGTTGCAGCTGCGCAATCACGGGACATTGTACGAGTTTCAGACGAACAACGTACATGAGCTGAAGTATACATTTTTGGCACTCGGACCGTGTATCAGTGCCTTTCATGCGGGTGCAAGACCAGTGGTCGTGATTGATGGGACACACTTGAAGGGAAAGAACAAGGGGATTTTGTTTGTTGCTGTGACGAAGGACGGCAATGAACAGGTGTTACCTATTGCAGTTGATATCGGTCTGATCGAGAATGATGACACTTGGATTTGGTTCCTGAATCGATTGCATATCACTTTGGGCGAGATAGAAGACCTCCTGATCGTGTCCGATCAGTACAAGAGCATTAAGAATGCTGTCGCGGCTGTTTTTCCAAGAGCGACACACGGATTGTGCTATTATCATCTACAGACCAAGATGGCAAAGCGCGGGTCTAATGTCATTGGGTTGTTTAAGGAGGCTGCCTATGCATATCGGACAGATGTATTCCAGAGGCACTTGTCAGCATTGGAAATGCTGAGCAGACCAGCATACGGGAAGCTTTGTAATATTGGTCCGCAGCATTGGTCCCGATCGCAGTGTCCCGTACGACGTTTCGGATTCATGACATCTAATGCAGCTGAGTCACTCAATGCCCGTCTACTGTGGGCTAGGAGACTGCCTATTTGCTCAATGCTTGAGTCGTTCAGGAAAATTGTAGAAGAGTGGTTTGTTGAGCGTCGGGCTGCAGCGCAGATATGGGATCACGTGTTGACACAGCCCATTGTGGACAAGTTATCCAAGAATGTCGAGCAAGGATGATGTTTTTCCGTTCGATGCACGACATTAGCACACCTGTGGAAAGTAGAGGTGGGCATGAAGTCTTTTATGGTCGATCTTCATCATCGGACCTGCGATTGTCGTGAGTTCGAGTTGGATTTGATCCCGTGTAGCCACGCTGCAGCAGCGATCAGGTACATGCTTGTTTAAATTTTTTAACACTATCATTGTTGTGAGTAATCATGTTTTTTTAACTATAATTCGTGTTCACACGTAGATTCTCCGGTGGAAACATATACGAGTTTGTGGATAGATGCTACAAGACGGAGACAATTACCAGCATGTACGACTCAGTCATCATGGGCTTACCCAGTCCAGAAGATTGGATTGTCCCGCCTAACGGTTGTCCACTTGTGCGCGCTCCTGTGATAACAAAACAGACCGGTCGTCCTCGAATGTCTAGAGCTCGGGGGGGTGCTGAGGCGTTATCCAGTCAGCGGAGGCAAATCTGCACTAGATGTCATGTCCCGGGCCATAACAGACGCGTATGCACAGCCCCGGTGCCCATTGTCGGTGTGGACTTAAATGCACCTCCAGAGACCGCGCCACCGGAGTCTGCACGTAGAAGAGCACCTAAGAAGTGTGGTATTTGTGGTGAGACGACTCATACCCGTCCCAGGTGTCCGAGTAGACAGGCGGAGGACCTAGATTGATCATGTCTACATTATTGTTGTTGGCATTCAGTGATAATATGGTTTATCTCGACTTTGGTTGTATTTGTTTAAAATGATAATGATGTCGCTTTGGTTTTATTTGTTTAAAAATCATGTAGTCAACAAACATATTTGAATAAAATGAACGAGCAATGTCAAATGCAATACATACATGAAAGACGTCAAGTACAATACATATATAACATCATAAGTCACTCTAGACGGCCATAGCTAAGTGAGAAGATCCTCTTTGCTACAGAAAGACGGTATCTCTGAATATCATATGGACCGACATCAAGACCAGGAGTGCCAAACAACAAACGATCCACATACATCATAGCATAAACACCACAACTGACGCTGTCGAACTGCGCAAACTGCTCTTGGATAGTCTTGTCCAGTGTCATGGCTAAGAGATGTGTATCTGGGCTATTCCGACCTCTCCAATAACCAGCGCTCCACATGACGCGTGGCAGTAGACGTAGGAGCGGTAGCAGCTCTCGATCACGCCTCTGATATAGCTCTCTGTTCTCCGGGAGGTGCATCTGGAACAATAACGAGTCATACAACTCGACCCTCCACGTCGCGAAACAGATACGTACAGTGACCCAGTGAGCATTTCCAACATTGCATATCATGATCGCCTATATAAATGATAATGATTAAGGGATGAATAAAAAAAAATCATCATAGATATTATGATAAGTGTACTTGAAAGATCACTTACATAAGCTGCTCTCGTCCACGGGACCTCCTAGACGCCACCCTTGCCTCTGATTACATCCAGTAAGACATCTGGAGGATCCCAATGCAGATATCTGTCCTCACCATACTCCTCCTCACAGCGAGGATCTCTTGGATGAAGCTGCTGCCATGCTGACTGTAGCTGAACCTGAAAAAAACACATGAACAAATCACGTAAACACACAAAGAGATAATGAAATACAAAAAAAAGAAAGAATGTATCCTGAACTTACAAAAAAATATGGAGAGCAAATCACAACATCGCTCCTGTGCCTTCTGAAAAGTCGTCGCTTCACCTCAAGCAAGAAATGTGCAACCATCTCATAATCAACGAGCTCATTAACATCCTCCATACGTTCAAAAAATGCCTGCCAGAGTATGCCACCGGTGGGAATAACCTGGATATTCACCCCATGACCCTTCCTCCTGAATTCCGTGTATCCAACCTCTACCCTACGCACTTCATCCGCCTCCAGTAAGTCAAATACCATCGAACGCGCGGTAGATGATGGGCCAACAGATGACGGCTGGGTAGATGACGGGCCTGGAGATGACTGCGCATCTAACGAAGGGCGCGAAGAAGATCGACCCGCAGATGATCTGCCTCTGGCTTTCCCCCCTCTCATACGGGGGGACATACGAGGCGCTATGGGGCCTCTGGGTGGTGTGGGGTCTCTAGGAGGTGGTGTGGGGTCTCTGGGAGTTGGTGTGGGCCCCCTACGAGGTGTGGGGTCCCTGGGAGGTGGTGTGGGGTCTCTGGGCACCGGTGTGGGCTCTCTGGGTTGTGTGGGCGACCTGCGTAGCCGACCCATAACAAGGTCTTCCAACCGCCCCATCTGATCAGATAAGCCTTCAATCATCCCTCTGATACTGTTCTCCATCTGTCTGAAATTATTCTCCATCTGACCCATAATGCGGGCTTCTGAGGCAGCAACGACGTGGATAACACGATCGAACCAACTAGGACGTGGACTGGGCTCTCCACGGCTCCCCTCATGGCTCCTCCTCGGGCGCTTACTGCCTGTCGGTCGAGGAGGGCTCTCACTGCAGTCCGGTCCCTGCTCCGAGGGTCCAGATCCCTCATCCGGCTCGTCTATCAAACGGTGCGTCGTCTGTGGAGCCTGCTGCTGTGCAGTACGGGCACTCCTACGCTGTGGTGCTGGGTTGACGACGTCAGAGATCCCCTTGCATGTCCCCGGGACCACACGACGGGCCACCCCAGTCAGCAACTTCTTCTTGGAGACCTTTCGAGGTACCACGTACCTCACACCCAACAAACTATCTCCGTCCAAGCTCTGAACATATGGGGTCAGGAGCTCCGCTGCTGATGGCACCATCGGCTGGACATCCATCTGCACCAATAACGAACACCATGTTAACATTAACCAATAATACTTCAATTTAATAATTAAAATTATTTACATAAAAAAGGTTACCTGTCTATCAAAAAATCTGGAGAAGTCGATGCTCGGGGCTATGAATTACCACCTCAATAAGCGAGGTGTGGTCATCTGACCTCCAGGGACGCCCAAATGACGGACAATCTCGGGAAAAACTTCATAGGCCCATGTCTGTTTAAAAACGTAGAATATCAAATTACTAAAATATAAATTTTTCATGATAAATTCAACTAATTACCTGAAATACCCAAACAGGACCGTACCAATGATACGCTCCGTCCCCCTGTGGGCCCATATCCCGTCGAGCTCTAGGGAGAATGCTGATAAAGTGCATCAGGATCTGAAATGTGTATCCCCCCATGGAAAAGAATTCCACGCATCAACATCCTCCACCAGGGCCCACACCCAGTCATCGATCGTACGTCCGGGGTCCTGGAAAAATAACATCCGGTACACGATCAGGATGTTCGCAATCTTCACGTAATCTGGAGGGTGATTGGCTAGACGCTTCGCCGTGAACTTCTCATACATCTGTGTAATTGTCGTCTTCTTCCCCTCAAATAGCCGGTGATAGATGCTACTGGCCGGAATCACATGAGCCGCATTCGGATCGAAACTGGACGGTCCGAACCGCAAGCCCGACACCAGTGCGAACTCTGAGGGCCCAAAGTGTAGTGTCGTTCCACTCACATGGAACCAACACTCTCTACCCTCGCGTGCAGGCTCCTGGACACGCACTTCGCGACAAATCAATGCATGCAGCGCCTTCCGGGCTATGTTACCCCCCCTAAAGTCCACGAAGTGTCCTAAGCATCCAGATCTGAACGTCTGGATCGTTTCCTCACCGCCGAAATGCTGTAACACCTCCCTAATCTTGTCTACTAACTCCATCTTCACTTACATATTCACAGTCGGCTTGAACCTCTGGAGGGGGCGTCTAATCCACTCGATCTAAATTTCACAATAGAAAATTAGACTGTTATTAAATTATTAATTATATTAATTGTTTTTGCTATTTTTATTTTTTTACTAATATTATTAATTAGCAAATATTATTGTTATTATTAGATTAGTGATTGTTGTTGTTGTTGTTGTTATTATTATTATTATTATTATTATTATTATTATTATTATTTATTTTTAAATTAAAAAAGTATAATTATTTATATTAATTGTTTTTTATATTTTTATTTTTTACTATTATGATTACTTACACGAATATTATTATTATTATTATTATTATTATTATTAAAAGTATTATTGTTTATATTAGATGTTTTTGTTATTTTTATTTTTTACTAATAGTATTAATTAGACTAATAATATTATTATTATTATTATTATTAATTTTTTTATTTTTTTATTTTTTACTAATAGTATTATTTAGACTAATATTATTATTAAAAAAAAACCGTACAATATGCTTTGGTTGAGCATGACTATATCAATTCTAATTAAATTAAAGTTATCATTCAATCTATTTAATGAAAGTTTAAATTTTAGCATAACGATAATAAAAATGTAGCATTAACGAAAATATAATTTTACCAATAACGAAAGTTTTAACTTTAACATATCAAAATTTAAATTTAGCAATAACGATAATTATATTTTAACAATAACGAAATTTAAATTTCACATAACAATAACATTAACGAAAGTTTAAATTTTAGCATAACGAGAATAAAATAAAAATTTACCATTAACGAAAAACAAAATTTTAACAATAACGAAAGTTTTGCATAACGAAAATAAAAAGCATAACGATAACATTCACGAAAATTTAATTTTTACCATTAACGGAAATCAAAAGCATAACGATTAGTATAAAAAAGGCATAACGAAAAGTTAACGAAAAATAAAAGCAAAATGAAAATCAAATTTAGCGATAATTCTTAGCATAACGAAAATCAAAGGCATAACGAAAATCAAATCTAGTGAAAATTTAACATACCGAAAATAAAAACAGGCATAACGATAAACATATTTTCAACATAACGAAAATCAAACTGCATAACGAAAATCAAATTTGAACTTTCGTTACATATAAATTCACTGTTAGTGCATATCATGAACTTTCGTTACATATAAATAACCAAACATTAGAGTATATTTAAGCATAATATACAATATCTAATGATAAAACAACTATTAGTGCAGATTATGAACTTTCGTTACATATAAATTCACTTTCGTTATGGCATGAACTAACTATCGTTATAATCGATCTGGGTTCTATCGTTCAGCTCTTTTCACCATCGTTATAGGTCTTGAACTAAGATATCGTTATGAAAAATCTTTAGCTTTCGTTCAAGTATAGTTTTATATTTATGTAAATCGTTATGCATTTATTTAAAAAATTCAAACATTAATCTGTCTAACCTCCGATTCAGACGTTGGGCGTAAATCTGGACGTGCTTCCTCCATCGTCTTCAAGTCGAGGCAAGTCCGGCGGCCGTTTTTGTTTCGTCGAGGCAAGTCCGGCGACGTTCTTTTTTTTTTTTTTAAAACAGAACTTGTGAGTAGAGAGGAGATGTTTGATGGAGAGAGTAGAGAGGGTAATTACAAGCCATTGAATACCGAGTAGAGAGAGTAGTTAGAAGGCATTGAAGTCGGTTTTTTTTCAAACTCACATTGAATTCGGATACATGAGAAGAGATTTTGTTCAAAAGAAATCTATTTTGCATAAAAAGTACAAATCTTGTCAGATACTTTTCAGAATAGTTGAGAATATTCTGATTTTAAATTTTGATAAAATTAGATTTTCGTTATAGTTACAACTTTCGTTATAGATAAATTAGCTTTTCGTTATAGCTAAATTTAAATATCGTTATAGTTAAAACTTTCGTTATTGATGAAATTAGATTTTCGTTATGTGTTAAATATGAATTGATTCACAAGCCACTGATTTTTTCGTTATAGATTTTCGTTATGTGTTAAATATGAATTGATTTTCGTTATAGATTAAATATTGTTATGGATCAGGGTGGTTACCAAAATTTATTAGGGTATTAAATATGAATTGATTCACAAGCCACTGATTTTTTTTTCCAAATTTAAATTGAGTTTAGATAAATTTTGATCCAAAAGAGACGTGATATGCCAAGATTTTATTCCATGCATGAAAATTTTATTTTATTCCAAAACAATTTATGCATGGAAAGTACAAAAGTGTAAGTTACTTTTTAGAAAATGTAAGAATATTCAGCTTTTTTAAAGTCAATGTAGTACAAATTGCCCATGAAACACCTACCCTCTTAAAACTTGTCCAATTATACCAATTTTAACATTTTATTGTCTAGATAAAAATTTCTCCCATCTTAAAATATTATCCAGTAGATTCAGGCTACTGTAACTTTTTTGGTATTTTGCAAAATATAGAGGGATGTGATACCATTAAAGAGCTTAGAATGGAAGATAAGCTAGTGGAATAAAAGAATTGTTTAATAAATGATATTCAAGTCTCTGAAATGCAATTGAGCGCACCTTTTGAATACCTAAAGAAATATTTCCCATCATTAAAGGGTCAATGGCTCGATACTTCCAAACATGTCAAGTCCAAATTATAATTGAATGTTATGTGATTTATAATTTCATTCGTAAGTATTCATCAATGATGCGTATTTTATATGAGGTGAAAATAGGGAATTCGATCTAGGTAATGAGGAAAATGAGATGCCACACAACCCATGTATATTTGCATTCGACATTAATACAAATATATTTTTAGATGAAATTGTTGCTACTATGTTGGCAAATAGATAACTATTTTGATGTTGGAAAAAGGACAGTTGACAACTCTTTGTAATAATTGTATGTTAAATAAGAAAGGTGTATGTTTATTAATTTATGCATAAATCAAATGAATTCGCATCGTGTATTTTTTATTTGGATAATGACTATTGTCAATGCATTGTTTTAGTTACTCACTATTCATTTTAAGCAGTATAATAAGTTTCATGTAAGGATGTTGGGACATAAGAAATATTACTCACATATGTTTAATGATAAGTGTTGGGGCATGTTTCAAGAACTTTTTTCAAACATCTTCAGAAAGCTTACGAGAGTGGTGCGTCGTTTTATACTAAAAATAATCCGACCAACAGTCGGTATGCCCACACTACCCAGAACAGTGGCGAGTAAGATTGTCTCCCAAAGGACCGGTGAGAATTACTCCAAACTTTCAATCTACAGAAACCAAACTTACCAAACGAATTTTGTTGTATAATATCAAGAACGAAAATAAATAATAAAACAGAGAGTAGATTTGTAACAGATTATAAAAGGTATTCCGACTTCCAATTAACTCCACCCTAGCTTAATTATACCGATCCTCGATGCAAAGATATTTTCAATTGATGCATGCAAACCAGTTATAGCCACCGAAGACACTTACTGACGCAGCCTAATTTCTCCTTAGTTTCTCGATAATCAGGAAGACACTTCACCAATTATTTCCCTAATCGACTGACAACCGTAATAGACACTCTATAGATTTAATGAGCCGACAGCATTAAGAACTAGAGAAACCCGATTCAAAACCAACAGACTCTGACACAGGACCGTTGAATTAAGACTATTCTTCCATCGATTCTGAAGAATTGTTGTACCACTAATTAAACTTAAACCACAATTACGGATGACCGGTTTAATTGGCTACTAATTAATTCCAATCTACTAAATATTCGCGACTACCTAGAAGAATTGAAACAATTAACAACTTTAAACACCGAGAATCACATATACATGCAATTAATTAAAATAGAAAGAACAATTAGATCTCACAGTATAATTACGCCAGGGCTTCGTTAATCTTCACCGAAATAAAAGAGTTTAGCTTGAATTCATAACTGGATTCGAACTACAAAATATTGTCGAGCAGTAGCGATGAAAAGAACGAAATAGAAGAATGAAATCTGCTGCGCAAAAATGCGTCTCTGCTCTCTTGCGTCCGTATGGAGTGTCAAATCTAATATCTCTTTATATCCTTAAATATAATTGTTTAATTAAGGAAATAGAGTCCTAAACCTAATCTAACTAGGAAAGAGATAAATATAGAGTCCTCAAGCTGTAAAACACTAGCAGCTCTCGTCCAGGCCCATCAACTGAATAAATCCGCGCGCTCCAGCACAATTCTCGTGCGCACAGGCCCAGTAGTTGTTATCTCGGCACCCCTTCCAGACGGTATGTCCATACTGCGTGCTCCCAGACTCTTCCAGATTTGCTTCACTTTTCTCGACTGCAAAATCTCCACAATCTTGGCCAATTCCTTCATATATGTGTTAATCACCTGCAATCACTCACAAAGCAAACTTTCCTCCACAAAACACGATTAAGAGGTAATTAACACAACCAAACTATACCAAAAATGGCCTAAAATATGTATGTAAATATAGCCCAATCAAACCCCCCCCCACACTTAGACAATGCTCATCCTCGAGCATATCTAAACAGAAAACAGACTCTAAATAAAAATCAGAAGTGACAAGTCAAGCATTAGCCGCCTCAAACGAGAAACACTCAAAGTCAGGATTACAACACAACCATCCACTAACCCTTCTCTTGTTTCATGAAACTGTACACGTACCCTTCATTCAAGTCAAAAATATGCAAACTCAATCATGCCGCACCAAGATTCGCTCAATTTCTCTCAAAAGAAAGTAAGGACAGATTTTCAACTCACACAAGTCGTGATTTGATGCCTTCAAACATAAATTTGCCCATATGTCAAAACCATTACCAACAAGTGAGAACAATGCATAAATCAAAAGGTCTTTGAAACAGGTTGTAATGCGGCTAGGGTGCACAGGTAGGATAAAAGGGATGAAATGGCTCAAATAAGTGAAAACATGTAAGTATATCAGAACACATTTATCAAGTTCGACTGCAACTTCTCAAATAGCTCAATGAATTCCAAGTTGAGTGCTGGTCTTCAAAAACAATACAGGGCAACAAAAAATAACATCAATCAGGTACATGCCCTCTTTCCTCCACGTCCTTCCTATTCCAGTATGGACATACGGACCATTTTTTTTCTTTTTTTTGTTTTTTTTTTCTCTTTCTCATTGAGTACTCTTTTTTTTTTATGGAATAGGACAGGAGCATATATATCTTTTTTTTTTCAGTCTTCCAACACCAACTACCTTTAAGTAGAGTCCGAACATAGCTCAATAAAAATACCATATCACTTACATATTTCCATGGGAAAAGAGCAGGCCAAAAAGGGGGCTAAGACTGAATTATTTAGTGGCTTTTAATAAGAAAGAAAGGATTCAGGCACAACCGAGCTCACTAATGGATAATTTCGGGTGTGGATAATTTATTCAGGCCAACGTAATGGTTAATCCTAGATTCGTTTATCATTTTCATGCTAAAGGAAACTCACAAGCAGTGTGACTTTGGTGACAAGGCAAATCAAAAAATTCAGCATTCAAATCCGACACACTCAGCAAAAGAATGAAATTGAGCTATTTATATATATATATATGACATGCTCACAGGCTCAAATCTCACAATTTAGAGAGCTCAATAAGTGTTGATCAAATTGCACATTTCGTCATCCAAAAACACATACGAGCATAAGCACAGATTAATCACAAGAGAACAACATCCAATCAAGACCAATCCATATCATAATCCCTCCTTCTCATGTAATCCAGTTCAGGCATGCCAATGACTCGACAAAACCAAACAAAAGAACATTTTTTTAGAATAATAAAAACTTGCAAAAACTAAAAACCAACAACTCTTCCCCCCCCCCACACTTAGACAACACAGTGTCCTCACTGTGCAAAAGAGGGGAGTGATACAAAATAACAAATAGAAAGCATAAAAAGGAAATAAGAACAGAGGGTAGAAGGGGCAAACTGTGACAATCATGGAGAGCGGGAGACATGGATGACAGCCCCTGAACAACTCCTGGATCTCAGCAAGGGTCGGGGTAGAGCTGGAGGATGTACCTACACTAGAAGGGTGCACTAGAACTTTTTTTTTGAACAATAATAAAAAAAACAAAAAGTAAATAAATGCTCGGGTTGCCTTCCGAGAAGCGCCCTTATTTAACGTCGGAGGATCGACGTAGGGAGGCACGATCAAGAGACAATTTCGGGGATAGCAGATCTACCCCTGTCAAAAGTAGTCATCTTCATCCCCACACTTTTATGCTTCTTCAAAAGCTCGACCAACCTTGTTTCTTGCCATTTGCAAAGATCATTACTGATGATTAAGGGCAACGTGTCTTGTCTTCCCAGAAAAGCATATTTCAGATGCTTAGAAAGGACCTTCAACTCCAGTACGGGGGCCTTCACATGAGATGGTAAAATCAGTTCTGAGTTGGTCGGTAAGGGCATACGGCCCGTCAGATTCCGAGTTAGAAATTCACTGGTGGTGTACAGCCGCATGATGACATCTCGAATCTCCTCATCTTCATATGTTATTGTAGCAGTTTCAGTCAGCCCACCAAAGAGTACATGTTCCAACCTGTCTTCCCTGAAATGGTTCTCAACAAAATCATCAACTAACGGGTCAACGATATTAATCACATACAAAGCTTTAGGACCCTCAACATGCTTCATAGCTTCAAAAATATTAAATCTGATAATATCACCATCGAATTCAAAGCTAAGCATACCCTTATCAACATCAATTTTTGTTCTTGCCATCTTCATGAATGGACGTCCTAACAGAATGAATGATCCATGTGCAGAAAAGGAGTCATCCATGTCAACAATGTAAAAAAATCCACAGGAAAAATTAAATCATTAACCTTAACAAGAACATCTTCTACCACAGCTTGAGGATATGCATTAGACCTATCGGCTAACTGAATAATAACACGAGTTTCTTTCAAAGGCCCTAATTGTAATTCCTTATACATAGACAGAGGCATAATATTGATGGATGCGCCTAAATCTAGCATGACTCTTTCAACTTTCTTACTGCTAATGATGCAAGGAATAGTAAACATACCAGGATCCCTACATTTTTGTGGTAACTTTCTTTGAATGATAGCAGAAACATTTTTCCCCACTTTAATCCTCGCATCTTTCCCATATCTCATCTTTTTAGCACACAATTCTTTCAAGAATTTAGCGTACATGAGAACTTGCTTAATAGCATCAATCAAAGGCAAATTGATTTCTACCTTCTTGAATAGATCGGGGATCTTCTTATCATCATCCTCCTTCTTATTTTAAACCAACCTGGAAGGGACCGGGGCTGCAATAAGCGATTGAGAATTAGAAACTTTTGGTTCAACGCTTACCTTGGGTGCGAGAGGCTCAACAGATTGTTCTTCCTCTACTCTGGGGTTTATTTTTTGCTCTGCAGTATGCCCTTCCTACTCATTTTCTTTCTTCTTAGCCTCCAATTCGACTAACTCCTTCCCACTTCTCAAAGTGATAGCACAAACATGCCCTTTTGGATTCATTATAGTTTGGGATGAGAGTTTGCCTTGATTCGCCTGCATCTTGTTCATTTGAGTGGCAAGTTGGGTGATCTGTCTGCCCATACTCCCCAGAGCGGCTTGCGTCTCTTGCTGGAAAGCTTTTTGACTCTGCGCCAGACTATTAACAAGTGCACTGTTCTGCTCCAAATACTTCATGATTTCGCTCATACTGGGCGCAGTATGATCGGTATGGGCATACTGATTACTATGCGGCTGTCTCTGGGGTAAAACTCCAGGTGCCTTTTGATCAGGCTGCCTCCAGCCGAAGTTTAGATTGTCACTCCAACCTGGGTTGTACATATTTGAGTACGGATCATAATTTCACCGTCTCAGGGCATCTTGCTGCGCATCACCGGACCCATAGCACGCTTGCTCGGTTGGAGAATTTTTGATGAGGACATCCATGGCAACGAGGATCTAAACCTAGAGTTACAATTCAAAGGTCCCGTCACTCGACTAAGAGCTAAGAAGTTACAAGACTACTTGTAAGCAACAATTCGCAGGAAGCTCGAAGAAGAAGACGGCGTGCAAGGTAACTCAAAGTTGATGACCTTGTTGATGTTGGAAGATGGAGATCAAGATATGGAGTACAAGACATGAAGATGTGCATGTGTGCATGTGCACGTGTGCATGTGTGCGTGTGATCAAGCCCACAACCAAGAAGTGAAGAAGCCAAAGTTTCGGCCCTTAGTTGTTTTAATTAAGGGGTTATTTTATTTTAGACTATAGTATTTATTTTATTTAATTAGACTATAGTCCAATTCAGTTTATTTAATTATTTTGGATGTTATTTTCGGCCATATAGTTGAAGAGTCATAGGTTTGACTAGAGTTTTAATTAAGGGAAGAAACTACCTTAAATAGAATTCTAGTTTAGGAATTTTCCTAGTCCAATTGGAGATCTATTTGGACTCCAATATTTTCGTCCCTTATGCTTCATATTTTCGGTCACCTATGTCTTATAAATAGGTGATCCATGTGACATTCATACTTTAGACTATATTTGATAATTTAAGCTTTGCTTTCAATATTGTCTCAACCCCGATTAATCTTTGTGAGTTTAGATTTTAAATTCATACTCTTAGAACTAGCAATTCTAGGTTTTATCAAAGGGAATTCAACTTCCACGTTTGAGAGATCGTCGAAAGCTCGCTACTCGAAGATCAACTTAAAGAATTTGGCCTTGCGTACATTCGAGATTTAAGGAAACTTTCAGTTTGTGATTCACATCGACTTGCCATCAACCGTCCAGCCGTCGCCACCATCATCCATCTTCACCGTCATTCATATCATCATCAACTCCACAAGATCGAGTTCAAGTTCAATACCGTGTCATTCAAACTGTAAGTCCATTACAACTCTAACATATCCTATCTACCCAAGCCGTTCTTCACCCTCCCATCACACATGAAATACCACCCTATCTTTCGTCCAAATAGCCTTCCAAAACAGCCCCCTTACCGTTGGATTTGTGTTTCAATTCGTGTGTCATAGTCTAGGTATTTTCATTAGTTTAGTCGTCTAGTGTCATTCCATTTATTTCCGCATATATTTCGAGTCGTTAGAAAGTCATAGAACCCTTGTCGACGTGCGTTCGATCCTAATTTTGGGTCACATCATAAAAGTGGTATCAAAGCCACGTCGGCTTTGGTTCGTGGTTTGTGTCTTTATTTTTCGTTGAGTATTGTTTGAGTTGTAATTTAATTTCCGTATTGTTCATTGCACAAAAAAAGGTACGATAAAAAAAATAAAAAAAACCGATCGTCTAAAAAAAAAAGAGGCAAAATCGGATAAAAAAAAGTCGAATATCCGAAAATCAAAAAAAAAAGAAGAATATTCATTGTTTCCTTTTGAGTTCAATTTTATTTTTGGTACTTTCCTTTTGGTACTAGTTCATAGTTGGTAACTACCTAGTGAGTCTTTCTTATTTTTGGTAGTTTCCTTCTAGATTAATTTTATTTTTGGAACTTTCCATAGAAGTTCTATTTTCTTTTTGGTAACTTCCTTAAGAGTCTTATCTTATTTTTAGTTCTTTCTTTCTAGAGTCTAGGCTAATTAAGGTATTTAGATTGTGTCACATAGATTGATACATATTCAAATCACCCTCTTGCCTTACTTGTTTCTTCTTTCCTTATCCCTTCCTATTCTTTCCTTCCTTCTATCTAGATTTATTCTTGGATTTCCTAATCTAATTGGAACTTCATTAATTGATCTAAATTCTTTCCTTTCCTACCTACACTATACTCGACCACCTCCTCCAATCACCACAACCATTCGGTCCAACCCATATACTACCATACTCGATCATACTCATACACTACCATACTCGATTCCTACTCCATACACACACCCACTTCATACTTGTTCCGATAGTAGCATACCCGTCCATTCCCAAAGTGTGACATAGCCGTTCCCAAGAACATTACCCATAAGAGCCGACCCTCTTAGCTAGTTCGATCACCATATACACGATTTATCACACACTGTGCACCCATATATTGAGTGATACACGAGTGGTAAAATCAAGAGTGAAAAAAAAAGAGTGAACGTGAGATTGTGAGGTCCTACCTTACTTTTTTTTATGTTTGTTCGTTTTATAAGTATCATGAAGAAAGGAAATCATCTCAAGTCATCATTACCACCTCCAGTCGACCCACACTCGACTATACCACCTTTGGACCTGCCCAAAGATCCGTCCAAAGCACCCATGGAGTCTTCTTCGGATCCAACACCACCGTGGGATCCTAAGTACCACTTTGAAGCGCTTTCAAAGCACTTCCAGAGACAGCACCAGGCTCTATCCGACAAGATTGATGATTTAGTGCATGCCTTTGAACGCACTAAGACTACTCCGACCATCACACAAGCTGTTCGAGGGCCCGCTAGACGCAATGAGCGTCAAGACGAGCCAGAAGATGAGTACTTTGATGAGAATACAGATGCCGGATATGATACATCAGATCGTGGACGCCATCAAAGGCGTGGGAATTATAATGATGACTATGGAGCAGATCGAATGCTTAACAACATCAAAACAAGCATTCCAGAGTTTGAAGGCCTTCATGATCCCGATCTCTACCTAGATTGGGAACGTAAGGTAGAGAAGATTTTCGCATGCTATGACTTCACAGAAGTCAAGAAGGTGCAATTAGCATGTTTGGAGTTCAGAGGCTATGCAGCCACTTGGTGGGAGATGCAGCAAGAAAGAAGGCGCAGAAATCGAAATCCACCAATTGACAATTGGGAAGAGATAAAAGGATTCTTTCGTGGACGTTTCATTCCAGTCCACTACGAAAGAGAGCTTGAGAAGAAGCTCAACCGGATCAAACAAGGCACCCGTTCGATTGAAGAATACCATAAAGAGCTAGAAACTGCCTAGAACCGAGTCGAGAAGGAGGAGACCTTAAATGCTATCATCATTAGGTACATTGAAGGTATGAATCCCGATATTGTGTGTGAATTCGAGCTCAAAGACTTCACCAGCATAGAGAAGATGGTGCAGTACGCATCGATCGTGGAAAAGCAGCTTCGAGAAGGCCGCCGTCGATCTCATCAGACTTCAGCCCCTACTCGACATCCTTGGAACAAAGGTACGCCGTCCACATCACCTTCTACCCCTTCTTCTGAGTCCACACGACCCCAAGGTCAATCCGGACCTCCGGAACGGCGTTTCGACCGTTCTACACCACAATCCAGCCATAAACCCGAGTCTACACCAGTGCCGTCCCTAAGGCCTCCATTCCAATGGCCCAATTAGCCCAACACAATGCTGAATTCAGCCCCTAGTCGAGCCCGTGACATCCAGTGTCACAAATGCCAAGGTTGGGGTCATTTTCAGAACCAGTGTCCAAACCGGCGTGTTCTGTTCTTCAATGAATAGAATGGACTTGAATCAGCCAGTGAAGATGAAGAGGAGCCCCAGGCCGCTATCCCTGAAGCAGTCGAGCCAGATGATGAGGAGATCGAGTTACCCCATGTCAGTCTAGTTTCAATCCACAGTCTGAACATCAATCGTGAAGACGAAGAGCAATCGCAGCGAGAGAACATCTTTTACACTCGAGTTGCCATCAAGGATTAGACGTGTGCGATGATTATAGACAGTGGTAGCGTGATCAATGCAATCAGTCAGTACGCTATTAATAAGCTAGCTCTCACCACAACAAAGCATCCGAAGCCCTACAAGCTGCAATGGCTCACAGATCAAGGTTCCATTCGTGTGACAGGTCAGATACACGTCTCTTTTACTAAAGGTCGTTATTCTGACACTGTTTTGTGTGATGTTATTCCCATGGAAGCAGCCCACATACTTTTAGGAAGACCGTGGTAGTTCGATAGACAAGCAGTTCATGACGGATTGGCGAATACCTACTCGATCACTCGAGATGGTCGCACCACTGTGTTGAATCCACTAACTCCTAAAGCTGTTGCAGAGGATCAAGAAAGGATGCAAGAGAGATTTAAACAAGAACGGGCAAAGACAGCCGCAGCCGCCGCCCGAACCAATTCGGTCGCCACCTTAACGCCGAGTCCTACCACTTCTTTGACCAATGCATCCCCTAAGACACCTTCCAATGATCCCTTAATTCATGAAAAGGCATCCGGATCAGCCCCAAGTAAAGAGAAGAATCGGTCCCTGTTCATCTCAGTTAAAGGTGTAGAAAAAGCACTAAAAGCAGGTTTACCTTTTGTACTTTTATCTTATAAGGACAATGCTACTAATGGTGTTTCTTTGCCTTGTGATGTGCAGCCACTTATAGAGGAGTTCGCGGACGTGTTTCCGGAAGAGATTCCAAGTGGATTACCTCCAGTTCGTGGGATCGAGCACCAGATCGACTTCGTTCCAGGCGCCGTCGTACCCAACAGGCCAGCGTACCGCACCTCACCCGAGGAGATGAAGGAGATCGACCGTCAAGTGAAGGAGTTGCTGGAGAAGAAGCAAATCTGAGAGTCGATGAGCCCTTGTGCAGTTCCAGTGATCCTAGTGCCAAAGAAGAACAAGGAATGGAGGATGTGCATGGATTGCCGCGCCATCAACAAAATAACGGTTAAGTACAGATTTTCTATCCCTAGACTTGATGATATGCTAGATGAATTAAGTGGTTCTAATGTGTTTTCTAAGATAGATTTAAGATCCGGTTATTTTCAAGTTAGAATGCATGAAGGGGATGAATGGAAAACCGCATTTAAAACAAAGCATGGTTTATATGAGTGGTTAGTTATGCCTTTTGGTCTCACTAATATACCGAGCACTTTCATGAGATTGATGAATCATGTTTTGCGTGATGTAATTGGAAAATTTGTGGTTGTTTACTTTGATGATATTCAGATTTACAGTCACAGTGCACAGGCGCACATAGAACATCTTAGGCGTGTTTTTTACTTATTGTGTGATGCTAAGTTGTATGAAAGCTTGTCTAAGTGTTCGTTTTGCATGGATGAAGTCGTATTTCTAGGCTTTGTTGTTAGTTCACGAGGTATTGAGGTTGACCGTTCCAAAATCAAGGCGATTGAGGAATGGCCAACACCAAAGAACGCCTCTGAGGTTCGATCCTTTCATGGATTGGCTGGGTTTTACAGTCATTTTGTACGGGATTTCTCCAGTATAGTTGCCCCTCTTACTGAGCTAAGTAAGAAGGACCGGAAATTTGAGTGGGGTAAGGAACAAGAGCATGTTTTTAATACTTTGAAATCATTGTTGTGTTCTGCTCCTGTTCTTTGTTTACCTGACTTTACTAAGACTTTTGAGATCGAGTGTGATGCTTCGGGCATAGGTATTGATGCAGGAAAGCCGTCCCGTTGCATACTTCAGTGAGAAGCTGAATGGCGCCTCCCTTAGGTATTCCACGTATGATAAAGAGCTCTACGCTTTGAAGCATGCGTTGGACACATGGCAGCACTATCTCTGGCCTAAGGAGTTCGTCATCCATACGGATCATGAAAGCTTGAAGCACTTGAAAGGGTAAAACAATCTGAACAAGAGACATGTGAGATAGGTCAAGTTCATCGAGTCTTTCCCGTATGTTATCAAGTACAAGAAAGGTGAAGACAATGTGGTCACCAACGCCCTATCAAGAAGGTACGCTCTTTTGAACTTAATGCATGCTAAGATGCTAGGTTTTGAATCCATTAAAGCATTGTACACGCATGATGAGTATTTCATCCCCATATTTGCGTCGTGTAGTGCTAAGCCTAGGTCTTTAGATGGTTTTTACGTGCATGATGGTTTTCTATTCAAAAAGTCGAAGTTATACATTCCTGATTGTTATATGCGTGAGCTATTAGTGTTAGAATCGCATGCGGGGGGTTTGATGGGTCACTTTGGTGTGCATAAGACATTAAACTTGCTGCATGAACACTTCTTTTGGCCGCATATGCATAAGGATGTAGAGAATGTGTGTAGTCGTTGCATTACTTGTCGTCAAGCTAAATCCACTTCACACCCATTTGGACTTTACACGCCTCTACCCTTCCCTACAGCCCTTTGGATTGATATTTCAATGGATTTCATCTTAGGATTGCCTAGGTCTAGGTCGGGTAAATGTTCAGTCTTTGTTGTTGTTGATCGGTTCTCCAAAATGGCTCATTTCATTGCATGTAGGAAAACCGATGATGCTGTTTATATTGCCAACTTGTTCTTTGTTCATGTTGTTCGTTTGCATGGAATTCCTCGTACTATTGTTAGTGATAGGGATTCTAAGTTTTTAGGACATTTCTGGCGTGTTTTGTGGGGAAAATTAGGTACTAAGTTATTGTTTTCTACTGCATGTCATCCACAAACCGATGGTCAAACTGAGGTTGTGAATTGTACATTAGGAGCTTTACTTAGATCTCTAATTAAGAACAATTTGAAGTCATGGGAAGTGTGTTTACCATATGCTGAATTTGCTTATAATCGTGTAGTGCATTCTTCTACTAACATGTCTCATTTTGAGGTAGTTTATGGATTTAATCCGTTAACTCCTACTGATTTGCTTCCTTTACCCGTTGAGCATCTAACGAGTGTTAAAGGTATGAAGAGAGCTGATTTTATTCGAGAGATGCATGAGAAGGTACGTGTCCGGATTGAGCACCAAGGCTCGCGAATAGCCGCCGCACGCAACACGAGGCGCAACCGTGTTATCTTTCAGCCCGGAGATCGTGTTTGGGTTCACTTGAGTCCTGGCCGTTTTCCGAACCTGAGGAAGTCGAAGTTGTCACCTCGTGGTGATGGTCCCTTCACTATTTTGAGCCGTGTTAATGACAATGCATACCGCATTGATCTTCCAGGTAAGTACAAGTGTTCTTCCACTTTTAATGTTGCTGATTTATCTCCTTTTCTTGCAGATGAATTCGACCATGATGAGGATCCAAATTCGAGGACGAATTCTCTTCAGCAGGGGGGAATGATGAGAACATCCATGGCAACGAGGATCTAAAACCGGAGTTACAATTCAAAGGTCCTGTCACTCGACTAAGAGCTAAGAAGTTACAAGACTACTTGCAAGAAACAATTCGCAGGAAGCTCGAAGAAGAAGACGGCGTGTAAGGTAGCTCAAAGTTGATGACCTTGTTGATGTTGAAAGATGGAGATCAAGACATGGAGTACAAGACATGAAGATGTGCATGTGTGCATGTGTACGTGTGCATGTGTGCGTATGATCAAGCCCACGGCCAAGAAGTGAAGGAGCCAAAGTTTCGGTCCTTAGTTGTTTTAATTAAGGGGTTATTTTATTTTAGACTGTAGTATTTATTTTATTTAATTAGACTATAGACCAATTCAGTTTATTTAATTATTTTGGATGTTATTTTCGGCCATATAGTTGAAGAGTCATAGGTTTGACTAGAATTTTAATTAAGGGAAGAAACTACCTTAAATAGAATTCTAGTTTAGGAATTTTCCTAGTTCAATTGGAGATCTATTTGGACTCCAATATTTTCGTCCCTTATGCTTCAT
Source organism: Perilla frutescens (assembly GCA_026008535.1). Lineage (NCBI taxonomy): Eukaryota > Viridiplantae > Streptophyta > Magnoliopsida > Lamiales > Lamiaceae > Perilla > Perilla frutescens. The sequence continues at coordinate 43,340,972 of BRKX01000012.1, forward strand.
ATTTTCGATCACCTATGTCTTATAAATAGGTGATCCATGTGATATTCATACTTTAGACTTTATTTGATAATTTAAGCTTTGCTTTCAATATTGTCTCAACCCCGATTAATCTTTGTGAGTTTAGATTTTAAATTCATACTCTTAGAACTAGCAATTCTAAGTTTTATCAAAGGGAATTCGCCATCCACGTTTGAAGGATCGTCGAAAACTCACTACTCGAAGATTAACTTAAAGAATTTGGCCTTGCGTATGTTCGAGATTCAAGGCAACTTTCGGGTTGTGATTCACATGGACTTGCCATCAACTGTCCAGCCATCGCCACCATCATCCATCTTTACCATCATTCATATCATCATACATTCCACAAGATCGAGTTCAAGTTCAATATCGTGTCATTCAAACCGTAAGTCCATTACAAATCTAACATATCCTATCTACCCAAGCCGTTCTTCACCATCCCATCACACACGAAATACCACCCTATCTCTCGTCCAAATAGCCTTCCAAAACAGCCCCCTTACCGTTGGATTTGTGTTTCAATTCGTGTGTTATAGTCTAGGTATTTTTGTTAGTTTAGTCATCTAGTGTCGTTCCATTTATTTCCGCATATATTTTTAGTCGTTAGAAAGTCATAGAACCCTTACTTGTCGACGTGCGTTTGATCCTAATCTTGGGTCACATCAATTTTGCAAGGTAGGACAAGCATCAGTGAAATGGTCATTCTCTGAGCAGACTCCACAACGGATATTTTGAGCTTGCGCCACAGCTAGACCTCGAACCAGAGAAGTCAGAGCATCGATCTTCTCATTAACACCGGAGCTCTCAGCTCGCTCAATCCCCTTCACAGGTCTATACTGGTCATTGTCCTCCTCTTCATGTTGTTGACCTCCAGAGACCATGTCGATGATGAGTTGTTTTGCCTCGGTCAGTGTCTTGTTGGTGAGAGATTCTCCACTAGCAGATAGCATCAACAATTTTTCTGTCAAAAGTAGACATGCCACGGTAAAAGTAGTTGGTTAGCAATTGATATTCAGAGAACCCGTGGTCTGGGCACTTGCGGCACAATTGTTGGAATCTCTTCCAGTAATCGGCTAGACTTTCATTGTGCTTCTGCTTGATGCTGCTGATCGCCATTCTCAAATTTGCAGCTCTGGACTCCGGAAAAAATTTGCGCACGAATTGTTCTTCCAACTCATTCCAGGTGGTAATCGAACTAGATGGAAGATCAAATAGCCAATCTCTAGCCCTGTCTTGCAAAGTATGAGAAAATGTTAGTAATCTCAAATTATCAGAAGAAAAACCTTGAGGGCGAAGAGTAGAGCAAACTAAATCAAACTCGGCTAAGTGTTTATGTGCACTCTCTCCAGGCAAATCACTAAACTTGGGTAAAACCTGAATGAAACCAGGTCGTATCTCAGAATTATTCGCAATCGTAGGGAGCACGATGCAAATCGGTTGATTGTTTCTATGGAGACCCAACTCCCTGATTTGAAGTTCTTGCTCAGGTACTTGATTAAGAGCCATGTCTTCTTCAAAAAACTGATCAATATCAAATGTTCCCGAATCAGATGTGACAGCTTTTGTGGCCTTCTTTGCGGAATTCTTCAACCTTCGTAAAGTCCTCTCCGGCTCTGGATAAAAAACAAAGTCTCCTTTTTGTGAGGATCGAGTCATGCACTGTAAAAACAAAACAAAATAAAGAAAAATGGCAAACTGAAAATATTAGAATAATCACTACTTAAAAACCGATCCCCGGCAATGGCGCCAAAATTTGGTGCGTCGTTTTACACCAAAAATAATCCGACCAACAGTCGGTATGCCTACACTACCCAGAACAGTGGCTAGCAAGATCGTCTCCCAAAGGAACGGTGAGAATTACTCCAAACTTTCAATCTGCAGAAACCAAACTTTCAAAACTAATTTTGTTGTATAATATCAAGAACGAAAATAAATAATAAAACAGAGAGTAGATTTGTAACAGATTATAAAAGGTATTCCGGCTTCCAATTAACTCCACCCTAGCTTAATTATACCGATCCTCGATGCAAAGATATTTCCAATTGATGCATGCAAACCAGTTATAGCCACCGAAGACACTTACTGACGCAGCCTAATTTCTCCTTAGTTTCTCGATAATCAGGAAGACACTTCACCAATTATTTCCCTAATTGACTGACAACCGTAAGAGACACTCTATAGATTTAATGAGCCGACAGCATTAAGAACTAGAGAAACCCGATTCAAAACCAACAGACTCTGACACAGGACCGTTGAATTAAGACTGTTCTTCCCTCGATTCTGAAGAATCGTTGTACCACTAATTAAACTTAAACCACAATTACGGATGGCCGGTTTAATTGGCTACTTATTAATTCCAATCTACTAAATATTCGTGACTACCTAGCAGAATCGAAACAATTAACAACTTTAAACACCGAGAATCACAGATACATGCAATTAATTAAAATAGAAAGAACAATTAGATCTCACAGTATAATTACGCTAGGGCTTCGTTAATCTTCACCGGAATAAAAGAGTTTAGCTCGAATTCATAACTGGATTCGAACTACAAAATATTGTCGAGCAGTAGCGATAAAAAGAACGAAATAGAAGAATGAATTCTGCTGCGCAAAAATGCGTCTCTGCTCTCTTGCGTCCGTATGGAATGTCAAATCTAATATCTCTTTGTATCCTTAAATATAATTGTTTAATTAAGGAAATAGAGTCCTAAACCTAATCTAACTAGGAAAGAGATAAATATAGAGTCCTCAAGCTCTAAAACACTAGAAGCTCTCGTCTAGGCCCATCAACTGAATAAATCCACGCGCTCCAGCCCAATTCTCGCGCGCACAGGCCTAGTAGTTGTTATCTCGGCACCCCTTCCAGGCGGTATGCCCATACTGCTTGCTTCCCAGACTCTTCCAGATTTGCTTCACTTTTCTCGATTGCAAAATCTCCACAATATTGGCCAATTCCTTCATATATGTGTTAATCACCTGCAATCACTCACAAAGCAAACTTTCCTCCACAAAACACGATTATGAGGCAATTAACCCAACCAAACTATACCAAAAATGGCCTAAATATGTATGTAAATATAGCCCAATCAGAGAGCGGTCTATTTTTATATCCAACAACAATTGATTGTGCATTGCATTAAGTGCAGAGTCGCATAAGTCAAATTTTAGATTATGAATATCTAATTGAAGGCTATGTAGGTTTCAAGCGATTCAACATGACATCAAAGTCTTCGATGTCATCCCAGGTACCCGAGTATTGAGCTTTATGAGGAATACGGCTAGGTCTTTGTTCTATACTCACAAAAAAATTTTTACTAGTGGTAAATTATTTTAGTTAGTTATCATTTTTCTGTTACAATATAATATTTACACCATGATATTGTTACTATTAATCCAATAATATTTTTTTCATGTGTAGTTTTATTTAGATGAAAAGAAATTCTTTATTGAACTACCTCAGCTTTGGTAGAAGATGAAAGTTCTTTCCTCAAACTATGGTTTTGCGCATGCTGATGGTAAAAAAAATACATGGATAATCAACATAGTTAGCCAAACAACTCAGAATCCAATCATATTGTCTTAAACTTCAGATGACAAGTGTGTATGAATGTATCTCATCATCAACGCTCTCAAATACTAAAGGAAAAAATGTGAGTGACAACAATGGTAAAGAAAAATAAATTCCATTGGCCATCACATGGACAAATAGTAAAGTTTCAATGCACGAGTCTCATAATGGCTTACATAATTTAGATAGCGATACTATTAATAAAGGGATTGTGTGGCCTCATCCACTAATGCATAATCATTTAATTGATGAGCCAACAACAGTAATCAACCGCTTCATGTCTCCATCTAAAAAATTATTGTTAGGGCATGGCCTAAATGAGCTCCTGATTTTCTAAACTATAGTTATGAATCTATGATATTCTCTTTTATACATATATATATATATATATATGTATGGATTTAGGTGTATTTGTGGAAATGTCAACATATGATGAATATGATAGGTTGATGAAATGTGTTTTCTAAACTCTCTAATAAGGTGGATGATATTTAGGATCTTCATTGTAGTGGATATTTTCTCTGTGTTAACAACTACGGACTACCTAGTGGGTCTTTATAATAATGTGTGTGTATGTGTGTGCGTGCACGTGTTTGTGATTATGTGCTAATATCTTTCTTCATTTTTATTATACAATAGATTTAATTGTGAACATAAAACATCTCCCAAATAGGTTATACAACTTCATCCATTTGAGCTCTCTCTCTCTCTCTCTGTGATATCATTGATAGTCTTTTTTATGATGATGTTAAACTATATCACTTCACTCACTCTACTGTTCATATGAAGCTATTTATTTGAATTATATAAATTAGCGACTCAAATCCTTACAGGAAAACCGCTTAATGTTGAAATTAGCGATAAATTATAGTACGTCTCTAAATTATTGACAGACTAATGGTAGATTTTTTTGTCTCAAAGTTAGAGACAAAAAATTCACCTTTAAACGTCTAATTTTATTTTCTTCATATTTTTTTTAAATTAACAATGGATTCGAGATGGAAAATTATGTCTCTAAATGTCTTCTTTTTTTTTCAATTTTAGTGATGAAAGTAGCACATAATTTTCCGTCTCTAAATGCTAATTTATTTATTTATTTTTCTTATTTTTTTATCTCTATATATCTAATTTAAATTAGAGACATAGTTTAAAATTAACAATATAAAATAATAATATGTGAAATTGATATTTTTATCGAAAATTAACATTTTATCAATTCACAATAATGTGAAATTAATAAATAGCATAACCTTATAAATTAAAGTCTTGCTACACAATATCAATTTTATGTACATTAAGTGATCTCAAGTCAACAATGAGCAAGTAATTACATTTTAAGCATGTACTATGTTATTTTATGTTATGTATGAACAAGTGGTGATTACATGTTAAGCATGTGCCAAAATTGTTGTCTGATGCAGATGTCAATGTTTATTCTTATTTGTTGAAGTTGTTGATTTGATGAAATGTGTACAACAGATCCAGTCTTACAAGTGAAGGAGGTTGGAGCAGTGGCGAAGATTCAACAATAACTATGGTAGAGATTAAAAGACTATTATTATTTAAGGGAGTTAATTACACACTCTTTATAAAGTATCTGTTCTGCAAACGTTCACACGAAAGTACTTGAACGTTGTTAGATAAAATTCAGAATAATGTGCATGAATGTTATTATGAACTTAAGGTAAATTGTAGAATGTAAAGCTCTCAGTAAGTTGGTAACCCTGTTCAATCAGTTGATCTACGTTAGTGGGACTTGTCAGGTCTGTGGAAAATAATTTATTATTCCGATGCAACATTTACTTAGGATATTACAGGCAGCTGACTTCCCGTCACTCGATACCCATTCTACATGTACATCCTCTTTCGATGAATTGAATCGTGAGATCCCCTCACAATCTAGACTCTCTCTATCTAGTTCCCATAGGTATTCTCTCCCAAGAAACCTTTTGACAGTGTATGAAAAGTGTTTCACTACATGATGACTAGAACAATAATCTCTAGGCTAACCTTGACAACCGAAACTAATGTGGCTCTTAAACAAAATAGAGCTCTTGCAGATTATATCTACTTTAGATCTTTAGGTCTGTTTCGGTGTGTCTAACAAGTTCTGATCCCATGTTATTTATAAGACAAAGACTTTAACATGGTAATCAGAAGTCCAAATCCTATCAAATATCTAATAAGGAAATTTCCTTAATTAGAAAAACCATTGATCTGTGGACAACCTTGTTAGAACTCTTCCATCTTTAGACTTTTGTCTTATCTTCAACCATGTGCTCTCCAAACTGATTAAGACATCTTGTAGAACGATCTTGAATCTCTTTTTAGTTGACAAACTTCGAATAGTTTCAATGATCTTAGAAGAACAATATGAACATTGTTGATCTTGAACCTTCACAATAGAATGTCTTGTATGTTCACAAACTGACTTATGGCTATCACTCAAGCTAGCTGGCAATACTCAGTATGTTGAACAATCTCAGTTGTGTCTCGATGAATAACAATATTCATCTTCAGCTCAATCCTATCTTCATGCTTGAGCTGTCTTCTATGAAGTTCAGATCACGTTCTTGTATATCTTTGAAAACGTTGTCCAGAACAGCATGTGTACTTGGAAAAAACTAAATACTTGGTGATGATTCTATGTCATAAGGATTAATGATAATCAATCACTACTACAAGTGCAAAGTGCAGCACTTGGTAAATATTTTTGGTGCAAGGCATAACACTAACATAGTCCCATAAGAATATGGTCCAAACACTTTTAGTCTCCTGAAACATATATTTTTGGTCACAAGTTTAATTTTTCCGACATTTTTGTCCCAACCAAAAACTAATCAAACACTTAAAGACCATTAAATTTTGAGATCAAAAACGTCAAAACATTAGACTTAGAATCAAAAAAATTACAACTGGGACTAAACTTGTTTTAATCATTTTAATTGATTATTTGAAATATTTGAAAATACATAAATACAATAGATGATTCCATCCAACTAGTATTTTTTAGTTTTTTTTTCATTTTTTCTCTTGATTTCAATTTTTTGCGCTTAGTTTAATTTCACACTTTTTATAATGTCATTCATTTACCCAATTAGTGTTTGTTATAATTTATTAATATTTAATTTTTATGTGTGTTACGAAATGCAACATATAAATACAATAGACGACTTCAGCTGACTAAAAATGTTGGAGTAGAGGATCATCTTAATTGTTTCCAAGTTCAGTAGGGAAATATTATTACTAAGTAGTTGTAATTACAGCTAAGAATTTTATACTTCTAGAGAATATTTTATATGTAGTATAGTCGCGAACATATTCTAATCATTAATTATTTCATAGATGCATGTTGTTGTTGTTGTTATTTCGAGTAATTAAATTCAAATTACACAAATTTTACGGAGTTGATCTTAGAAAATCATTACGCTAGCATGTTAACAGTTAGAAAAGATGGAATATATTTTCAAATATTTCAAAAATTAATTAATAGGATAAAACACTTTTAGTCTAAATTACCGTAACGTTTTTAGTCCCAAGTTTAATGTTTTGACACTTTTGGTCCCAAGATTTAACGGCCGTTAAGTGTTCAGTTAATTTTGTGACCAAAAATGTCAAAATATATTCTTTGGGACCAAAAATATCGAAAAAATCAAACTTAGGATAAAAAAAAATCTAACATTTAAAACTAAAAGTGTTTAAACCTTATTCTTATGGAATCAAAAGTGTAATTAACTCTTATTTAAGGTTACTAGGCAGCGGCACCGTCCACTGGCCTCTGGCGGCGACGTTGTTGGAAATATTTAATTAAGGGTTCTTTTTTTCTTTTTTGAGGGAATAATTAATGGTTCTGGTTCTAATGGAAGTTGATGTATTCGAGTCTCGCGCTCAGTTTTTTTTTTTTTTTTTCCCTTTTTTTTGTGTTAGAAAGATGGCTAAATTGAATCAATCTTACGAATGGTTTGAAAATCAGATTATATAATGTTTAGGCCTAAATTAAGGAATTGGAAATTTGCCGTTCGAGATGCGTTGTTGGAGGTCAGGATTTATCCCTACCATGACTTCAGTTCACGTTGTTTAGGTGCTATTTTGGACATTTTTTTTTTCTAAATTGTATCTAAATTAAGTGCTTTTTCGAATCTTTTATATAGTTTAGGTGTTTACACATTAAAAAAAAAAAAGTTTTTAAATGAGACTTTTGAAATAATTGAAGTGCGTTTTTGGACCTTTTTTCTAAGTTGTATCTAAATTTGAAAATCTGTGTTCCCGTATTGGACATACGTATGCTGCAAATATCATGCTAAGAAGAGGTGAACTTGCGTGCAACAACGGTTATTTCCGCCTATTTCAGGCGGCCACGTGGCCCCACGCGGGCGTGCCACGTGGCACATGGTACTTTTTATTATAGTTGGAATGATGATAGTATTAATCTCAGGTTGATACATTTCTTTATCGTACTTGATACTTTTCTACTTACCACATGGTACTTTTTATTTTACCGAACTCGTGTTTTGCTTTTCTTTGCAAATTCTTGGAATGATGATTGTTTTAGATTAATCTCAACACATACAATATAAAAACTGAAAAAAAAATCAGAATTTGAACTAAATAAACTTATATAAAATAACTAGCAGACCCCTTACTTTTTAATGATACAGATGATACTTTTCGAATGTTTTGTGATACTTTTTAATAGGAAGGTTGGTCCTCACTTTGGACAGGGTTTTTTTTTATGGGTTGACCCAGTCAAAGCGAGTTGACCCGCGTTGACCGGGTCAAAGCGCGGGTTGACCCGCATTGACTGGGTCAAAAGCGGGTTTGACTGACCCGTCTCATATAGTGTTATTTGCATCATGATGCATGCAAGTGTTTGCCTGCTAAGAATTGTTACCACAAAAAAAGAAATAAAGTAATGTAGGACCTATATATATGTGTGTACAGTATACACATGTGCGTTATCAATTCCTATAATAAATCCCATTTATGTACGTATCACATAAGTTGAATTTTCAATCGCCCAAAATGTCCATTTTGAAGTTTATTTTAATTTCGCATTTTAATTTTCCTTTTTATCACTATAAAGTATAAACAAAGACAATGTTACTAAGTGACGTTAATTAATTTCCAAAAAAAAAATAAATGCTGAACGAATTTACAATTAAATATGGCTTTTAAAACATTTTAATGATAACATAATTTTTTGATTTGTAGCAACTTCAACTTTCACAATTATTTTCTAACAATTAAAATTCTAATGTGATAATATTTTTTCCACGTGTACAAATTAATTTAATTTGGAGGTATTGAATATGATTTTTTTTATCATGCAACGTCAGTTTCACTTTTCTAGTCGTATGATTTTTTAGGTGGCTATTTTAATTTATTACAAATCAAAAGAGTATGCTATTATTTCGACGTTTTAAGAGTGATATTTAAATTGTAAATTTGTTCAAAAATGGTAAATATTTTGGCAATTAAATCTGTTAAGAATAATAATTAATGCATAAATACTAAAACAAAAGACTGTTAAGCAGTCAAAATAGAATAAGATAAAATGATCGAAATACAGATATGTATTCTTAATTTCTTATACACAAAGGAGAAAGAACAAAAGAATGTGAGGAAGTATTTGCTATGAACCTACAAATCAACAAATGTACACCCAATCAAACCAGAAAAAAAAATATATATATCAGAAATATAATAATCAAGAGGCTTAAGCTAAACCACGAAGCAAATTATAAGTGGATGAGCAAGCATCATGGAAATGAAATCAATCCTTCCGGCTGAATGATCGGAAAAAGCCGGTGGCGGCAGACGATGGAGACGACTCGCTGCCGGCCGGAACATCAGCGAGCGCGGCGGCCCAGCGGCGGATGCTGAGAGTCCGGGCAGTCTTGAAGCTGTGTGATCTTGGCGTTTTGGAGAAAACATTTGAAGATTGCGAAAGAATTAAATAAACGAGGCCTTGAACCAGAATGAACAACGCCACCTTCACCAACATGCTTCCTAAGCTGCTCTCGATAATTTCCATGCTCAAATCAATAATATAAATGCTAAAACTTTGAAGATTTTTTTAGTATAGAATAATCAAACTTGATCTGCAAGGAGATGAATTATTTGAATCGTATGGAACTTGATGAGTTTGTTGATGAGGTGTGTGTGTGTCTTATATATAGGGGGGAGAGAGAGAGAGAGAGAGAGAGAGAGAGAGAGTTGGCGTTTCAAGCACGACGACTTTGATTTGGCTTCTCGTGGACTGCATTTGATTGTCAAGAATTGTCAATACGTTATTATTTCCGGCCTTTTAAATTAATTGTGTTTGCTGCATTTAGATATTATTATCATTATTATTATTATTTCCTCATTTTGATTGCATGCTGAATTCAAGATAAAGTATTAAAATTTTAGTTTTTTATTGGTTTCATTAAAGACGTTAAAATACGTGGCTATATTTCTGTGGAAATATTTCTCAGGACAAAAACAACATTTGATTATATGTTTGTGAAAAAAAAAAAAAAAAACACGTAGTTGTCATCTTTGAATCCAAACCTCTAATATTCGAAGTCTTAATTTTGTCTCTGAAATTAAGCTTCACTTCAAATACAATCACATTAATAATAGTTTTCCACGGGTGCTATTCACGATAATTATTGACGTTAAATCAGTTGCTAAATGACAAACCTAACAATTTATAACACGCATACTTCTTTATAAGTTATTTTAAAATTTGGCACCGTCGAGTCCGTTATAACTAACCGTCTAAATTCACGAGACGAAGAAACATCACATAATTGGTAATATATTCCATTAAAAAAAAATAATTATTTTTAGATAGTAATTTAATTAATTTGGTTTCAATTCATCAAAAAATCATATATAAGCGAGGTAATAATTAAAATCAGAAATATAATATCTGAAAGTGGTCTAAAATCAAAATAGAGTAGAGATTAAAATTACTTGATTATTTTAGTAATATAAAGTTTGTTTTAGTTTGTTAACATAAAAAAGAATAGAGCAAGAAGCTTCAATTCCAAGTGTGAAAAGACGATGACTTTTCAACGTAGAAGTATTCTTTTATGGATGGCATCCACTCCATTTATACGTGTATGGGTAAGATAAGCTCAACTTTATTCTATTAAATTACACAAAGTTTGACAATGATTGTTGACAAGGATATTCATTCAACTCATCTACATTATCCAAGTTGGTAAATATCACATGTTAGCCTAATTTTTTAACTTATTACTTAAAGCATCATGACCATTAAAAAATTGTAAAAATGTTTTAATTCTTAGAAGTGATTAACTAATTAAATATTGCGAGTTTTAAAAAATTACAAAATGTCTTGCCTTTTAAAATCTTCATAAATCTAACACATGAGTAAATTTTCAGTGTTTGAAATATGACGCGATTAGTCGGGATCTTGACTCTTGAGTGCAACTTTAACTCAATAAGTTGATGTGGGCCTTGTCAATTTTCATGTCATTTTTATTTTTAATTTTGGGCTAAATTTTCAAGTAAGATTCGAGCAAGTCACACAACATTTTAGACACCGAAAATTTACTCTAATGCTAGATTTGTGAAAATGAAATTAAAAGGTCATCCGATTTATGTAATATTCTAAGACAAAAACTTGTATGAGACCGTCTAACGGGTCTCTTACGTTAGACGGATCTCCCCTGACCCGACCCGGTCATATATATATTAAAAAAAAAAAAAACCAAAATTTTGAACCCGCTAGCTGTAGCCCTCTCTCCCGCGATTCTCTCCGTCGACTCTTCCCACAACCGCCGGCGATTCCTCCCCCACAACCGCACCTTCTCTTCAAAACTGCAATATCCTCCATCTTCTCATTCAGTTTATATGCTTTTTATTTTTCCCCCCACATCCGAATCGAATTTTTTTTTCAAAACATCAGTCACTGGAATATTTGCGAGCACCACCACCATTATCACCAAAATTCAGACCACCGCTGTCGTATTGGATATCCGAAATTGCTTCTGTGCGCAGATTTGAAGATTCGATTGTAAGTTTTTCTATGCTTGTCAAATTAGGGCAGTGTAATTTAGGGTTTGTGATTTTAGAGTTTTAGGGCATTTTAAGTTCGAATAACTTTCAATCCTAACTTGATTTGAGTCTAATATTGTGTGGCTATGGTTCATTTGTGCGTATTGGTAGTGATACTTAATTTGATTGTTAGTGATTCTTAAGTTAATTGTTACTGATACGTGCAACCATTTGTTTGTATTTTGCTTTTGAGGATTTCAAATACAATAATTTTCTGGTTTGGATTGGGTTTGTTGGTGTAAATTGGCATATAGCAGTTTTTTCTACATAGTGGTTCTTTTCTTTTTAGGTAGTGATACTTTGTTTTTAGTTATTTGAGGATTTCAAATACAGCAATTTTCTGGTTTGGATTGGATTTGTTGGTGTAAATTGGCATATAGTAGTTTCTATATATTGGTTCTTTGCCTTTTAGGTAGTGATACTTTGTGTTTAGTTATTGGTACTGAAAGTTCTACATAGTGATACTTTATTTTTTTAGGTAATGATGTGGTAATTAAACGCTGTGTTTCATTTAAATGATGCAGTTGGATTTTTGAACAAATATTATACTAATGGAAAGAATAAAAAAGAGGTTGCAGCGACCTGGTAAATCATTAGCTGAGGAGAATAAAGATGATGCTACAAGGTATGAATTTTGGTGTTTCGAATTATTATTTTAGTACTTTAATCAGTTTGTTCCATATTTTGTTGTTTCAAATTATTATGTTAATTTTTCTAAATCATCTCTTTTTTATTGCAGTGAGCATGCAGAAGCAGATGTCCGGACATATAAGAGGCATAAACCATCTTCTAAAGAACATAAGGATAAAGCTGTGTTAGTGAGGTATTATATATATATGTATGCAGTCAACATTCTTACTGATTCTTGACTTTTTTATAAGTAGTGATGCTTTGTTTTTTAAATAGTGATACTTTTATGTTAATTAGTAATACTTTTCCGTTACTTAGTGATACTATTTTACTTATTGTTACTTATTTTTACGTAGTGATACTTTTACATTTACTTGGTCATTTTTTAGTTTTGACTTAGTGATTCCTGACTTTTGTAAGTAGGGATGCTTATTTTTTAAATAGTGATACTTTTATGTTAATTAGTAATACTTTATCTTTTCCTAGTGGTTGTGTTTACTTAGTGTTGTTTCTAATTAATGGTACTTACTGGATAATTTATTAGTTATACTTCAATGCTTTAATTTATTTTTCATATTGCAGTGAACATGATGAGAGTGATGATAACAATGGTGAAGATTCTTCCTCTGAACATCAAGTCAAACATGAATCTAAGAGAACAAAGAGGACAAAAAGATCTGGTGAAGTGCAAAAAAAAAAATTAGTCATTACTATTCAGAAGAAACTAATAAAAAAGACTGATGAGGAAAAGGAAGAGTGTGATGGCAGGTAATTCATTTTTATTAGTATTGTTACGCTACAGCCAGAAAATTTGTAATTACTAATGTCTTGTATTTTTCATTACAGTGGTAGGACTTTTTTGACCAAGTGTAGGCCTGCTGGGCTATCTTCACTTGCTCCAAAACTGAATGATTATCAAAGAAGGGCTGTAGAGGAGATTGGATTTTCTGGTATGCTTCAATTGAGAGGTTTTGGGAGGATGTCTTGGCAGAGGATATCGTGGTTTATGGAGAACTTCAATGGAGCAAGCCGTGTTTTGTCATTCGAAGGTAATAGAAACTTAGTTATTACCTCAGATGACATTCACGATTTATTTATGTTGCCTAGAAATGAGGGGGTTTCTGTATTGAGGAACGATGATGGGACTAAGGATTTTCTTACTGATTTTAAGAACAGAAATAGAATCGGGGATAACTTGCCTGTGTCTTCTGTGCAGAAGATGTTACTTGAGATGAGAGATGGGGGGGATGATTTTAAGAGGTTGTTTGTTTTGTACTGTTTGTCAACTTTTCTTGCTCCTACTGCCAATCAATTAGTTGACTTGAATGTGATGAGATCCCTAATGTCTGTTGAGAGGATCTCTTCATTTGACTGGTGTGGGTATGTTTTGGAAAAAATGTGCTATGTGATTCGTATGTTTCATAGTTCTAGGAATCTTAGGCACTTGAATTGTTGCCTTCTTGTGCTGCCACTATTTTACTTTCATAGATTTAAATGGCAAGGTCGTGTGTCACCTACGACACTCCCTCTAATCCAACACTGGGACAAAGAGTCCATTAGAGCTAGATTGCGTGCTGAGTTGAATGCAGGTGGCTTTGGTCGTGGTGAATGGGTAGAAGGAGTCTACCCTATTACGAAGGGTGCTCCAAGGTTGGAGGGGGATTTAGGTGGGGTAGATGATAGGGTAGTTGATGAAGGTGATATGCCTGTTCAAGGTCCAAGCTTAGAGCCAAGAGCTGGGGCAAGTCGAGAGGTGCCTGCTTCATATGTTGTAGATGGGAGATCTATAACATTTCAACTCCCAGCTACTGAGTAGGACAATGAAGAGATTTCTAGGATTGCTAAAGATGTAAGTTCATGATTTATATTTTATCTTATTTAGTGATGTATTACTGTTTATTAGTGATACTTGACTTGTATTTTTTATTTTTTTCCCAGCCTTTGGAGGAAGCTTTGCTGCTGATGAAGAGAGATTTGAACATGGTTACTCATGTTCATCTGGAGAGGCTAGGAAAGATGAGGGATTTGCATGTTCATATGGGGACAGAAGAATCACCTTCGTTATCTCCCGACTCGATGTTTTTCTCAAGCTCGAAGCTGCATGAGTACATTGATGAAGTTGTGGACAACTTTTGGAAGATGAAGGCTGAGAAGGGGGAGAAAGTTTCAGAAGATGTCGAGGTTGAGTTGAAGCCAGAGCGTGCACAGAAGGACCCTGAAAAAGAAGAAGATTTTGAATGCCCAAAGTTTGATTTGCTAACACCTACACTGCCCAAGGATGTAAATAAGATTATCGACAATGTAGCGTCTGGTATTATTTTCTATTTTTTGTACTAAATATGATTTTTATATGTGTGTTACTTTTTTTATATGTTTTAATGTTAATACTTGTACTTTATTCATTCAGATCTGCAGAATGTGGGTGGGGAAAATGATAAAGGCATTGAGCTCATTCAAACTCCTCCTTCAAGACGTCCATGCACGGAAAATCTACAGCAGAATATTGATGAGCAAGCTGGAGGAGAAGGTACTTCAGAGAGGAGAGAACCGTGGCCTGTTCCTGATGGCTTTCTGTTCAGGTGCCATTTTCTATTGAGCTATGCTAAGCTACTGTCTGGTATGACGAGGGAGGAGAAGGATATTGTCGACTACTGCCTCATTGATGCGTTTGGTCATCGGTAAGTGATATTTTAATTTTTTGTTAATATTATATTAGTTATGCTTCAATTATTGTAAATGATACATTTTTGGATGTGTACAGTAAAAGTGGACAAGTTTTTGAGTATCGTGGAGAAGTTCTTGTAAACTTTGATGCGATCAGAATGATGAACGATACAAAGATGATAAATATTACTATTGTTGACGCGTGGGCTTTGTTGATGATTAAGTCAGAAAGGGTTTTTAAGATGAATAAAAGCTTCTGTTTCAGTGCCCAACATTCTGTAAGGACTTATAACTCTTTTGTGTAGATGCATAAGTGTTCATTTATTTCTTATAGTCACATATGCATATTACTGATTTTTTTTTTGTAGGTATACCTTGCAGGTGTTCTTGAAGGCAAGGAGCATGAAGAAAATATTCGAGAAGTTTGGGATTTCTGGGTGTCAAGAACTGAATTTCAGTTGTCAGATTTGTACAATGTTGATAGGGTAATATATTTGCATATTAAAAAAATTATAATAGTTATTTTGGAATTCTAACCTCTTGTGTTTATAATTGCAGATTTTTATCCCAATCTGCCATTCTTATCATTTTGTTGCTGTTGTGATAAACTTTCTTGAGAAAAAAATTCAATATCTGGATAATCAAATTACCCAGATCGATCGAGATGATGTGATGTTCAAGCTTGCTGAGATAGCTGTAAGTATCAATTCTTTAGTAGTACATTTTTCTGAAATAGTGATACTTGACACTTATGTAGTGATACTCTATCTGTTACTGAGTGATACTTTATTTTTGCTTAGTGATACTTGGTGATTATTGGATCTGTGTATAAACAGTGATACTTTATTTTATAGTAATACTTTTATGTTACTTACATTGTGTGGTGATAGTTATTAGTGATACTTTATAATTATTTAGTGATACCTTATACTTATTTAGTGATACTTTTACATTCACTAGGTTTATCTTAGTTATTCCATATTTTGCACATAGTGATACATTGGTTTTAGTTAGTTGTACTCTTAGTTTTGCTTAGTGATACTTGACTGCATAAATTGCTGAAATATTTTATCTTGTGCAGTGTGAACAGATGGGGGTTTTCCTGAATCAGATCAATCATCCAAAATGTGCAGATTTCGAGTCATATGGTGTTGAATTCCCAGCTTTCAATTGGAATAGAACTGGTCGAAACATTGATTGTGCAATTTATATCATGCACCAAATGGAAAACTTCCTTGGTGCTCCTTATGAGAGTTTGGAGTTGTCTAAGGTATATATGGAATTTAAATGCAGTTTTAATATTTTTTGTGGTAATGTGACATATTTTTTTCTATTGCAGCTTGATGGAAGAAGGAGATTGAGAGCCCAATATGCTGCAAGGATTTTGCTTTCACCTCTAAATGGTTTGAGAAAAAAGATTCAACATGATGCTCTTGAAATCATTAAGAATAACAAGAAATATAAACAATTAGAAGCTGCTGGTGGTGTTGGTGTATGAATGTAGCTGATTGCTGGAGATAGGATGTGTGGATACTCTAACATGCTAGGTTAATCTTTTGGATGTTTGGTTAGTTTTTGTAATGAATATGTGTTGTTTTTGGATTTGAAATATTGAAATGTTGGGGGTGGGAATTTAACATGTGTTAGTTTGAACAGCTAGTATGAACAATTTAGTGTTTGGTTAGTTTTTAATATTTGCCCTCGAAACTGGCTTGATGTTTAGTTATTTTCCTTTGCATGACTAGTTATTCTTCACATTGTTTGCAGCTATGATTTCTTTTTCGATGAAGTATGTTTTTGTTTCGAGGAATGACTATTTTTTGTGCGCATTTTACCAAAGTTGATTGTGGCACTGGCAGAGAACATTGCATTTAATTATTTCAATGATTTCTCCTTCAATTATATTATTCAATTATAAAAAATAAGAAATTGATAAATTATATGTGATGTATCATTAGTGATTCAAGAAAGTATCACTATGAATACCACTAAGTAAAAATCACAGTATTAATACTGATGAATAAAGTATCACTAAGCACCCGTGAAGTAACACTATTTGATAATCACAGTTTCAATAATATAATCTGGGGTACATTTCTGAAAACAATCTGTATAAATTATCAAAACAATCTGGGATTACTGGTTTTGGACCCAAAATCACAAGTTATATGATGAAGAAAATCACAGTATCAATACTGATGAATAAAGTATCACTAAGCACCCGTGAAGTAACACTATTTGATAATCACAGTTTCAATAATATAATCTGGGGTACATTTCTGAAAACAATCTGTATAAATTATCAAAACAATCTGGGATTACTGGTTTTGGACCCAAAATCACAAGTTATATGATGAAGAAAATCACAGTATCAATACTGATGAATAAAGTATCACTAAGCATCCATGAAGTAACACTATTTTATAATCACAGTTTCAATAATATAATTTGGGGTACATTTCTCAAAACAATCTGAATAAATTCTCAAAACAATCTGGGATTTGGGGTTTTGGACCCAAAATCACAAGTTATATGATGAAGAAAATCACAGTATCAATACTTATGAATAAAATATCACTAAGAATCCGTGAAGTAACACTATTCGAAAATCACAGTTTCAATAATATAATCTGGGATACATTTCTCAAAACAATCTGAATGTATTCTCAAAAAAATCTGGGATTAGGGGTTTTGGATCCAAACTCTTTTGAAATTGAAGTGCCACCTTTATTCTTCTTTTTTTTTCAAGGTGCCCTTTGATTCTTTTTCTCCTACCCTTTGTGGTTGAACGTGCAAGATCCAATATTGCAATAGAAGAGCTTGAAACATCCGTATCCGCAACGGAAGGTACTGTACTCAGCAGGTCTTCAACATATGCTACAACCTTGTTATGCTCTTCTTCAAGTATCTTTCTTCCCTCTTCATTATCTTTGACTTTCATAACAGTAGCATAGTACTTTCTCATCATATGATTTCTCCAAGAAATAGAATCTATATTCTGGTCAGGTTGCTCACTTCCACTTCCAAATTTATCCCACAAATGAGCTTTCACCATTTTTGTCCATCTTTTATTAATATAAAGCTCAGGTATCTCAACTATTGAATGCATATGAAGTATTCTGAGGATATGACAACATAACAACCCACAAGCTTCAAATCTTTTACATGAGCAGATTATAAATTTATCAACATCACTAAAACTGACATTATGAACTATAACGCCCCTGTCATCCTTGATATTATAGAATCGCAGTCTTTCATCAGAGTGAATGAGTTCACAATTCAAGGATATACATCTCAAGAATTCAGCTTCAAAATCAGTAAAAAGAGTCAATGTATATACCTCTAAAGCATGCTTAAGAAGTCCAGTCAACGGCATAAATGATGTAGGTTGTGCTCTTGAGCATTGGAATTCGTCAGATGCTTCATTTCTCCTCCAAGATTGGACTGTTCTTTTGAAAATGTCATAAAATTCTGTCAAGCTTGTTGACTTCCTTACATTGAATCCAATGGCACTATTTGTGTTTTCACTTCTTTGGGATGATAAAATTCCAGCAGAGAAAAAGTCATTGTTCAAGCCAGTGCACCACTTCTCCTTGAGCAAATAGAGTCTGGAAAACCACGAGTTGTCCTCCAAATGATATGTTGATATCATAGAGCTCCAGCAATGTTCGAATTCCTCTCTATTTGTGCATCCGGACAAGCATTTTTGAAATTCATTAATGAAGGACTTGTTCGCTTTCAAATTCCCAAACCGGCTTATTGCATTTTGGTACAAATGCCACAAGCATAACCGGTGTCTTGTATCAGGAAAACTCTGCATTGAATAAAAAAAAAATTAACTGAAAAATTTATATACAGTAAAGGATCACTAGATGTGATGTAAGTATTATTAACTATTGACGAAGTATCATTATCATATAAACAGGTACCAGCAGATGACATCTCAAATAAAAGATTCATTTAAGTGAATTATGATAAAATAGAGAAATATACCTGTTCTATTGCAGTGCCAATAGCTAGGTCTTGATCGGTAAATATTGATACAGGAGATTTCCCCTCCATTGATTTCTTAAAAACTTCAAAGAGCCAAATAAATGATTCAATCCTCTCATCTGATATGAATGCACATCCAAACATCACATTTTTCCAATGATTATTGATCCCTACAAATGGTGCACAAATGAGGTTATACTTGTTAGTACGGTATGTTGTGTCGAGGACAACAACATCACCGTATATCATATAATCCTCTTTCATCATGGCATCCCTCCAAAAAACATTTGACAATCTTCCCTCATCATCTAACTTTACTCTAAAGAAAAAATCTTTATTTTCAACACCCTGTGCATGCATTTCATCTATTAGTGTTTGTGCATCTCCTCCTTCAATAATGCTCATCTTCAATCGGTTGACATAGTTTAAGTGATCTTTTAATGTGTGACCAACACAATCCTCCCCTTCTGCGTCATGCGCCATGTATCGGAAAGAGTTTGTAGCTCTTATCCCTGATGTGAGCATGCCCTCAATCACAACACCCTTCTCACAGTTTATCGATCTATGTGAACGGTGCATATGGCTCCATTTTCTTCTTGTGAGTGTGTGATTGTGCATGAGATTATGCTCAATAATTTCATATAAACCATCACTATTTATCTTTGCTCTTAAATACGCCTTACAACCTGTGCGCGTGAGTTTCACCTTTCTTGAGCTAGAAGTGTTTGGTTTTTTGGCTCCCTCACAAGAACACAAGAATTATTTCTCAACTACACATCCATTTTCAGTTCTTGTTGTCGATTTCCTAACACTAAACCCATTTTCAAGAGCATGACTACAATATAAGTCATATATATCATCAATTTTCTTCATTTTCAAACCAAGAAGGCAACCTCTTACATCAAAAGAATCACCTACAACATATTAATAACAAATAAAATAGTGTCAATAAGTACTAGTGGGGTATAAAAACATATTGTTGATGTATCATTACTATCGAGTGAATGATAATTATTTTTTAAGTGAAACAGTTGCAGAATATCAATAATACCTAGCGAAGGATTACTATCATCAGAGAAAGTATCACTAAATACCATAGAAGTATCACTACTGTATATAATTATATTTTAAGTGAAACAGTTGTAAAATATCATATATATCATCAATTTTCTTCATTTTCAAACCAAGAAGGCAACCTCTTACATCAAAAGAATCACCTACAACATATTAATAACAAATAAAATAGTGTCAATAAGTACTAGTGGGGTATAAAAACATATTGTTGATGTATCATTACTATCGAGTGAATGATAATTATTTTTTAAGTGAAACAGTTGCAGAATATCAATAATACCTAGCGAAGGATTACTATCATCAGAGAAAGTATCACTAAATACCATAGAAGTATCACTACTGTATATAATTATATTTTAAGTGAAACAGTTGTAAAATATCATATATATCATCAATTTTCTTCATTTTCAAACCAAGAAGGCAACCTCTTACATCAAAAGAATCACCTACAACATATTAATAACAAATAAAATAGTGTCAATAAGTACTAGTGGGGTATAAAAACATATTGTTGATGTATCATTACTATCGAGTGAATGATAATTATTTTTTAAGTGAAACAGTTGCAGAATATCAATAATACCTAGCGAAGGATTACTATCATCAGAGAAAGTATCACTAAATACCATAGAAGTATCACTACTGTATATAATTATATTTTAAGTGAAACAGTTGTAAAATATCAATAATATCTGGCAAAGGATTACTATAATGAGAGCAAGTATCATTAAATACCATAGAAGTATCACGATTGTTCAAAAGTCAATATATGCGTGTGATACACACTTTTCTTGATTTATGCAATAAAAGATAACAATATATCAGTAACAAATAAATTAGTCTCAATAAATTAGGATTACTATCACCATAGAAAGTATCACTAAATATAATAGAAGTATACTAATTTACGAAACACATTTTGTAGTTGATTTTTTACAAAATCAAAGAATACAACTAAAGTACTACTTACTCTCAATTTGCAACATAACAGATTCATCCTCATTGATAGATGTTTTTTCTACATCTTCAACATTGTCTTCATTATCAAGTATAACAATATCTGAAATTTAGAAAATTTAAATCACTTTTAGAATTTGTAGATGCTACACATGGTGAAATGTGTATATATTAATGTTAGTCTAGACACCTGCTGTGACTCCATGAGTAGTTTGATGCCATATGGGATATATGGAAAATGCATATATGTATTTTATTTCATCGTGTAGAAGAAATGCAATAAAGGATAAGAATGAGCTGGTCATTCTCATATTTCATCAATTCCCTAATTTAGCGTGCATTAATAAAATGTAAACTTCAATGGGACCTGATCTGGTTTTGATCGAAATCATTTCTGTGTACTAGCATTGCAGAGTCTGTAGATTCTAGAGATGCTACATAAAGTGTGAAATGCAAACAATATGTCATCAGTTTAATGAATCAGTTCATAGTAGCATTTTATCGATCAGTTTGAATGCAAAATTTAATATGCCTAATAATTGGTTAAAAATTCATACAAAATTTTAAATCTTCTAAAATAAGAATACATACCGATCGTTTGTATTGTTTCGTCACCGGAATTAATCGGAATTCCAGCGATAGGAAGATTACTTAATTTTCTGAAATTATCCATTGAATTCGCCGGAGGGGGAAATTATTTGCACCGCCGCGAGCTCGACGGGAAAGCTAGGTGGCGCGGCGATCTGGATGGGGGAAACGTGGTTGCGGCGGCGAGCTGGACGGAAAAAACGTATTGCCGCCGTGAAGTGATGGAGAAAACCTAGATCAGCTGGGAGGGAGAGCGAGCGATCGAGCTGGGAGAGAAAAAATTTTGATTTTTTTTTTAATATATATATGACCGGGTCGGGTCGGAACCGGGTCGGGTCAGGGGAGATCCGTCTAACGTAAGAGACCCGTTAGACGGTCTCACACAAGTCTCCCCCATATTCTAAAGATTAAGACATTTTTTGTTAATCATTCAAAATGTCGGACTAAAATATAGTAGTATTCGCACTTTATTTTAAATGCACGTAAATACAAATATTGATATCGATTAATTTATACATATTGACGGGCTCAATATTCTATAATGATGTTAATTGTCACCTTTCTGCACATATGGGTTTTTTTATATAACACACGCGAAAATCTGTTATAATTTTTTTTCTTTTTAAAACAAATTGTTGTAAATTAGAGAGAGACGAGAGAGAATATCAATTGTATGTATTCAATATGAGGACCAAATGTCTCTATATATAATAGTACAAGGGATAGGGTTTTAGAGTTAGTAACTTGGCCATCACTCATATCATATATATCTATTAGATATATTTACAACACTCCCCCTTGAATGACCAATCCCTAAAACAAATGTTGCCTCATTAAAACCTTGCTAGAAAAACTCAGTGGGAAAAAAATCTAGTCGAAGGAAAAAGAGTACAACTGCTCCTCCTGATCTTGAGATCACTGTAGATCTTTAAGTTAGTGCATGCCGATCTTATGTACCAACTTTCTGAATGTTGATGTTGGTAATGCCTTTGTGAATAAGTCTGCCAAATTGTCACTTGAGCGAATTTGTTGAACGTTGATATCGCCACTCTTTTGGAGACCGTGTGTGTAGAATAACTTGGGAGAAATGTGCTTCGTCCTATCACCTTTGATGTATCCTTCATTGAGTTGCGCGATGCAAGCAGCATTGTCTTCATATAAAACAGTTGGATGGATCTTTGATGAAGCTAATCCGCACGACTCTTGGATATGACTTGTCATATTTCTCAACCATACACACTCTAGACTTGTTTTATAGATTGCAATGATTTCAGAATGATTTGAGGATGTTGCAGTCAAGGATTGCTTCACAGACTTCCATGATATAGCAGTTCCACCACATGTGAAAACATAGCCAGCTTGTGACTTGGCTTGATGTGGATCGGATAAAAATCCTGCATCCGAATACCCTACCAGAGAAGAATCGAAATTTTCTGAATAATATAATCCAAGATCTATGGTACCCTTCAGATAACGTAGACTGTGCTTAACACCATTCCAATGTCTCAAAGTGGGTGTAGCGCTATATCTTGCGAGAATATTTACAGAAAAAGCTATATCTGGTCTAGTATAATTAGCCAGATAAGTTAATGTTCCATTTGTACTTAGATATGGTACTTCAGGACCAAGTATCGTTTCACCATCTTCAATAGGTCGGAATGGATCTTTCTTTATATCAAGAGATCTAACGACCATTGGTGATGCTAATGGATGTGCATTATCCATGTAAAAGCGTTTTAACACTTTTCCTGTATATGTGGATTGGTGAATACACGTTCCTCCTCGGACACGTTCAATTTGCAAACCAAGACAAAATTTTGTCTTTCCCAAATCTTTCATCTCAAATTCTTTCTTCAAATATTCAGCAGTTTTATTGAGCTCTTCAGGAGTCCCAATTAAATTCAAATCATCAACATAAACTGCTATAATTGCAAATCCACTTTTGGTTTTCTTTATGAAAATACAAGGGCAGATATCATCATTCTTGTATCCTTCTTTCAACAGATACTCACTCAATCTATTATACCACATACGGCCAGACTGTTTCAGCCCATGCAATAATTTTTGCAGTTTAATCGAAAACATGCTTTTGGGTTTTGACTTTAATGCTTCAGGCATTTTAAATCCTTCAGGGATTTTCATATATATGTCATTATCTAATGACCCATATCGATAGGCCGTTACTACATCCATAAGGCGCATAGCAAGCCTTTGTGACACAGCCAGACTAAGCAGAAATCTGAAAGTAATCGCATCCATTACTGGAGAGTATGCTTCCTCATAATCAATTCATGGTCTTTGAGAGAAACCTTGCGCTACGAGTCTTGCTCTATATCTCGTAACTTCATTTTTCTCGTTTCTCTTTCTAACGAATATCCATCTGTATCCAACAGGGGGTTTCAGATTCCGAAGTTAGGACTATAGGTCCAAATACTTTCTGGTTATCACAGGAATTTAATTCTCTTTCCATAGCTCTTTTCCACATTGGCCAATCATTTCTCTGTTTACATTCTGTAACAGATTTTGGTTCAGGATCCTCATTTAAAATTTGATGAGTTATATGGAAGGCGAATATATCATCTACAATGATGTGTTCTCTCTCCAATATCTAATTGGAAGATAAATAATTTATTGAGATCTCATGATTTTCAGGTACTTGTAATTCTTCAGGAATTACATCACTTTCATTTGATTGATTAATCATTTTCGTCATTGTTTGATTTCCATCTTGCCCCTTTCTTTTCCTAGGCACAGAATATTTGGAACCAACTGGTCGACCACGTTTTTGATGAATTTTAGACT
Source organism: Perilla frutescens (assembly GCA_026008535.1). Classification (NCBI taxonomy): domain Eukaryota; kingdom Viridiplantae; phylum Streptophyta; class Magnoliopsida; order Lamiales; family Lamiaceae; genus Perilla; species Perilla frutescens. Next base: position 43,365,341 of record BRKX01000012.1, read on the forward strand.
CATTTGCTGCCAAATCTATTTGTCCTTCAGGGACATGAATTTTGGATGGAGTATTTGCAGCATGTATGTGAGATTGTGTCACTTTTCTTGTATCTACAAAAGCATCAGGAAGTTGGTTTGCAATCTTTTGCAAATGAATAATCTTTTCAACTTCTTGTTCATATTGATTAGTTCGAGAATCAAAATGTGACAAGCTTTTCTCATTCCAAGATATTTCCTTGTACTTTTCTGGATGTAGATTCGTTCCACCTAATGTTGGAAATGTCATTTCATCAAAATGACAATCTGCAAAACGTGCAGTAAATAAATCACCCGTTAAAGGTTCAATATACCTTATAATCGAAGGTGAATCAAATCCAACATATATCTCAAGCCTTCATTGGGGACCCATTTTTGTTCATTGTGGGGGTGCAATTAGGACTTGAACCGCACAACCAAAAGTTCGTAAGTGAGAAACATCTGGTTCTCGACCAAAAATAATTTGCATTGGGGAGTATTCATGGTTGGCCGATGGTCTAATACGAACTAATGTTGTCGCATGTAATATGGCATGACCCCAAGCAGTAGTTGGGAGTTTTGACTTCATAAGTAACGGTCTAGCAATAAGTTGAAGACATTTAATAAACGATTCTGCTAAACCATTTTGAGTATGGACATGAGCGACTGAATGTTCAATCTCAATTCCAATAGCCATACAATAGTTTTCAAATGCTTGAGACGTAAACTCACTAACATTATCAAGACAAATTCTTTTAATTGAATTGTCTGGGAATTGAGCTTGTAATTTTATAATTTGAGCAAGTAGTCTAGCAAATGCTGCATTTCTAGTAGAAAACAAGCATACATGTGACCATCTAGAAGAAGTATCAATCAATACCATAAAGTATCGAAAAGGGCCACATGGTGGATGTATATATAGGTCCACAAATATCTCCTTGAATTCTCTCTAAGAAAGATGGAGATTCAATATTAACCTTCGTATATGAATGTCTAATGACTAACTTGCCTTGCGCACAAGCATCACATGGGAATTCATTTGTCATAGGAATCTTTTGATTCTTCATGTTGTGCCCATATGAATTATTGATTATTCGACGCATCATAGTTGCTCCAGGATGTCCAAGCCTATTATGCCAAAGCATAAAGCTTTTTGTGTCATTGAACTTCGGGTTCATGACATGGTTTGTCTCAATTGCCTTTATGAATGTGTAATACATCCCAGAAGGTAGTGTTAATAATTTTTCTTTTGTTCGCTTATGGCCGGATACAAAAGAATTTATGCAGAGATATTCTTTTCCACCTTCTGATATAGTCTCGATGTGGTATCCATTATAGCGGATATCCTTAAAACTTAGTAAGTTTCTTTTGGACTTACTAGAATACATGGCATTTTCAATATCTAATTTAGTATCATTTGGTAAAATGATACAAGCTCTTCCGGAGCCTTCAATGATGTTTGTCATTCATGCAATTCTGCACAAAAAATCAATGATATATTATCCACATGTTTAATTTATTTGCTCTTTAGAGCATGTAATATTCTTCAGGAATATTACTTGTGCTACTTTAATAGCATCAATTTATGATCTTGAATGTAATATTCTTCATGAATATTACTTGTGCTACTTAAATAGCATCAATATTTAATTTTCCAAGATTAAATCGGAAAAGACCGATTATTATAACAATAAGAAAAACAGACATAATATATTAAAGCCAATAAACATGATGTAAAAAAATGTACCTTCTAAGATCGATGGACTTCTAGAATTGAAGGAGAGGGTAGAACAATCGTGCTGATAACGTGTTGTAAACTAGAGAGAGACGAGAGAGAATATCAATTGTATGTATTCAATATGAGGACCAAATGACTCTATATATAATAGTACAAGGGATAGGGTTTTAGAGTTAGTAACTTGGCCATCACTCATATCATATATATATGTATTAGATATATTTACAACACAAATTATGATATTACTTAAATCATTCCCCTCTACAAAGAATTCCAAGTAATCATCCCCTCACAGGCAATCCCAAAACACGTAAGAATATTAGGAATTTTAGGACTCTGTCTCTTTGTAAGAATATTTAATTTAATGTTTATGCAGTAAAAAGGTATCAGATCTGGAGGAGAATGTTTCTTAAACACAAATAACTGACATATCTCAAAATCAGAAGACTTAATATTTATGTCTCGAACACTCATGAAAATACTCTATAATTGTTCCAATCATTGAGATTCTTCTATTGCAAACTTTATTATTATTATGCAAATTATTATGTACATAGGATCTACACTATCTTTATATAAGTCGAGCGAGTACCACCCCAAACCCGACCAAAGAAAAGTATATATCTTCTAATATTGAAAATTATCTGTTCTAATACTGCAAAATATTAAATTTATTTTACTGAAAATCACTGCTAAAATAATGTAAAAATATAATAATAAAGAAAAAAACATTGACATTTTTATAAATATATATTACATTTTTTTTAAAAAAAAATATATAATTTCTAACATTAAAAAGTATCATACATTGTCTGACGCGCGTACTACACGTTTCCCGAAGTACATAAAATTCATGTACATCTTGATGAATGAAAAATCTCCTCTTACATAATTCTATGAGGGTAGTTTAGTCTTTTTTTTCATTTTGTCCTAAGAGGCTTTTTAATTTCTTTTGTTGTGTAATTTGTTTGTTAGTTGTTCCTTTCCAGATTTTATATGGATCAGATCCCCTGTACTCGTTCATACTTCATTTCGTGTGCAATAACTATTTTTTAAATTTTTTTAATATATCCTAAATTCCTAATTGGGGAAGGATGAAGCCTAAAAAAAATTAAAATTAAAATAAATCATAATTTATTAAAAATTAAAAAAAAATTATAAAACAAATGGTTGGCACAGGAACTGGCACAAAGATCATCACAGGTGATTCCATTTCTATTTTATAATAAGCCTCTCGCATGTTTCTTGCGTTTTATATAAAATATCTATTCTTCGCCTTTCTTCTTTATCACCACTAAAAAAATCACTATTTAATGACAGAAAATTCCGTCGATATTCTACAAAATTCTGTCATTAAATATGCTTAATGAAGGAACTGAATTATTCCGTCGTTAGTTTATCATCGACGGAGACACTGTTGATAAAAACTACTAGATGGTTAGCACTAATGATGGAATATTCTGTCATTAAAGTAATCGGCCAATTCAGTCATTCCACGATCTAATGTCGTTAGAGCCACATTAGGTCTAACATCGTTAATCTCACACTCTCATATAGTCATATATCAAAATATTTTATACATTATAAATTCGTAGCAATACAAATAACATGGAAAAGAAAATATGAAATTAATATTATCTGAAATAGAGGATGTCGTGCTCTAATAACAACGTATACACACTAATTAAGTTATAGATTTACATACAATGATGCTATTATATATATTGCACTTTACGTGTTTCCTCTTGTACTCAACTAGGTCAGGTTTGTTTTTTCTCTCCTTCATTCCATATTTTCTATATTTATTTTCCGTTAATTAGATCCAACAGAAAGGTGCGAGGCGTGAGGTCATATAATATTCTAAATTTAAATAATTGCAGCATCGATAATATTCTGACTGGGATAACTTTTCTAGCTACAATGTTATTGAATTTTCAAGAATATTGGAAAGATAAATCCTGAAAATGATGCCCACAAAATGGTAAGAATTTTCCAAGTAGTGGCAAAGAAAAAAAGAAAAATACTAGGAGAAAGTAAAAAGATGAAGATTCAGAATATTATATAAATTTGATCACTTTTTTTTTTCTTCTAGAACTGTCAATTTTCAGGAAAAAGGAAAAGAAAATCAGAATAGATAAAACACAATTAATTAATAACTTAAGATAAAAACTTGTCTAAGAAAACCTTAGTGTGACGTCCCAAAATATTTTATAAATAGAAAAATATATCATTTATTCAAAATAAGGTTATGTTTGATTTATTGGATAAAGATGGATTATGTTGGATACATTAAATAATCCAATTCAATTACACGATTCGTTTCAATGATTGGAGTCCGATATTAATAATTGGCCCGAATCACCCTTTTGTAGGATAGTTTATCCGTCCATTTTTGGACGGATTATATAACCACCCCATTTTCTCTCAACCTCCTTACGGAGGAAATTACCAAATTAATCTTTCACATAATAATTATATTATTATTATTATTATTATTATTATTATTATTATTATTATTATTATTATTATTTGTTGAACGTGTATTACACTTTGAATGGAATTGATTAACTGAAGTACAAGCAAAGAAGGAGTAGAAGTAGAACAATTACAATAAACTGGAAATGAACAAAGTAAATTAGAGACTGGAACCGATGTGCAGATTCCGGCAAGCCGAGTCGAGGGGACCTCTCTCCGCAAGACAAATACGCCCCGGCTAGTGCTCACGGTTTGGCGGTTGTCTTTCAAAGATGAAACGGCTTCGTCCTTCCGGCAGTAGCACCACAAGTCCGGTAAGGCTCCGGCGAACTAGACAACGTCGAGAACTGGAAGCTGTGACTCGAAGGAACTCGTATGCAACAATATGAAGATGTGTTCGTTTATGCAGAATATAGCATGTTGAACTATGCAGGATGTCCTATTTATAGGCACATCTCCACTGGAGGGGATAGCTAGGGTTTGAGGGCATTCAAACCAAGTGTTACAGCTCTGCCATTAAGCCCTCCAGGAGTTACCTTCTGCAGATCCCGACAGGTGTCCCATGTCGGCTTGGATCCCAACACGTGTCCAAGGCAGCTGCAGACTTTGACTCCCGACAGGTGGCAGTTACTCACTTGAAGGCTCTTAACTCATGGGAGTTACACCCTTCAAGCTGGACAAGCACCATGTGCACCCACGACCCGGTCCACAGCCGTTATAAACCCGGATAGCCGATCCGTCGACCCGCTCCACGACCCGACCGTTTCTGTACCGTAAAACTGGTACGGTTAAGCCCCGGAAGCCCACGTACGCCCAAAGTCCGCCCTCCAGGAGTTACCTTCTGCAGATCCCGACAGGTGTCCCATGTCGGCTTGGATCCCAATACGTGTCCAAGGCAGCTGCAGACTTTGACTCCCGACAGGTGGCAGTTACTCACTTGAAGGCTCTTAACTCATGGGAGTTTCACCCTTCAAGCTGGACAAGCACCATGTGCACCCATGACCCGGTCCACAGCCGTTATAAACCCGGATAGCCGATCCGTCGACCCGCTCCACGACCCGACCGTTTCTGTACCGTAAAACTGGTACGGTTAAGCCCCGGAAGCCCACGTACGCCTAAAGTTCACCCAAAGTCCAATTGCCAAGATCCAAGTCCGAGGACGAGGACGAGTCGAGACGAGCCGAGCACGGGCTTGGGCTCGGGCACAGGCGGGCGCTCGCGTGTGTGTGCGTGTGGGCTCATGGCCCACATCCTTGTGCACTTAATTATTTCACTTAAGTGTTAATACACTTAAATGCACTTCTTAACTTGATTAAGAAATCAATGTGGGATTATTTAATGTGTCTTAAACACATTATCCCACACACCATAAATGCCCAATCGTGTGACCAACTTCAACCATTTATTTCTCACTCACCAAAAATCGGATTTGAGCAAATAAAAATACTACGATTATCTACTCACAACATAGAACAATCGTACGGTATTTAATTCCTCCAAAACTAAATATCCCGGTCATGAAAAATCGGATAAAATGAGTCAAAACTCAATTTATTAAATCCTATTTTCCAACATCATCATCATCATCATCATCATCATCATCATCATCATCATTATTATTATTATTATTATGTCGTCCGAATTCCTACCATAGCCCCCTTTGCGACGTGAATTAAGTTTAGCTAGGGAAGCATGGCAAATAAATCTCAATTAAGTTGTTTTAAAAGTATATTAAAATTATTAATAAAGATTTAAAAATACTAAAAAAGTAATTACAACTTTTATTAAAACATGTATTTTGCGAAGCAAATCAATGAGGTCATAATACTGTAGGTAAAAAAATATATTAATTAAAATTTTAATAAAAATAACAAGTTAACCACATCTTAATGAAAATCATATGTGAGAGGAAAATTCTACAATCTCAACATTTTAATCATATTCCTTTCATCCAAACAAAATATTGATAATCTATCCTAAATCATTAAAATTGTAATGAATCAATCCAAATACATAATTATTTTTATCAGTACAGAGCAATCATATTAATCCTATTATAATCTTATTTATCCCATCCAACGAACTAAACAAAGCCTTAAAGAGTTGTAATATAATGGAAGTAACATTAAAATAAAATAATATTTATTCAAACTCGACCATCACTCTGTCTCCACATAATCGTCCGAGTTTTCTTAGCCCGAAAAACTAAATAGCTTTAGAGGTAAATGCTATTAACCTTGCCCGTCCAAAAAATGATACCCAATAGCAGCTCGTCCGCCCCACTGAAATACAGCTTTATCAGCTTCTATTCAGTGACCTCCAGCTACAGATGGTCTGGCCCTCAACTGGATTTTACAGAGAAAATTTCGATTTTGGTCCCATAAGACATGGATCAGTCTGATTTTGGTCCCAGCTCTATCACTTTTGGTCCCAAATCGAATTAATTATCACTTTTGGTCCCACCGTAACGTTTACCGTTAAAAAAATTATCGATTTTGGTCCCAATTTTTTATCGATTTTGGTCCCAAACAAAAAAATGGTAGAAATTTCAATTTCATTTTAATTGGAGGCAAAATTGAACTAATTTGCTAGAAAATTAACCTGATTTGGTTCCAATTTTCCCAGAAACATGCATCTGAATATATATGCGCACCAATTTATCAAATTAAAAGTACTAAATTAAAAGAAAGCATAAAATCCCAAACATTAGACAATTAAGTGTGATGAATTATATACCAAAAAGCCATGTTTAACCCAAACTACAAGTAAGAGCATGCTTATAGACAAAAACAGCTACTGGGCAAAAAATGAAATGAGTTTTAACCCAGACTACAACCAAGAGCATGCTTATAGGAAAAAACAGCAGCTAGGCAAAAAATTGAAAGCACAACAGTAAAAAAAGCTTCAATTACAAGCTGCATACAGTCAAAAGCAATACTAAGGGCAATCAACCCTTTGCACCCTTCTTCTTCTTCAAGACAGACAATGTCACATACTTCTTACCCCCTGCAGTGAACACATCCATGCTTTTCTTACCCTTTGAAGCACCACCAACACCACCAACAAACTCATTTGGATGGAAACTCATAGGTGGGAGCTCTCTGATTTGAATGCCCTTCTGTTTGGGCTGCTGTGTGGCTTGGACTTCATTAGATATGCTATATTGCTCTCCACTCACAACAACCTCTCTTTCTTGAATATTGGTAGCAAAATGCACTCTTCTTTTTGCCTAAAAATTATGAAGTCAATCAGATTAGTAGAATGAACAATAACAGAAAAATTAAAGATATTGAAAGTAACTTACAAGCTCTTTTCTCCCTTGGAATGTTGATGGTTTGGTTTGGGTTTGGTTTTTGGGAAATTGTCTATGAAGTCAAACATGGCTGCATCTTCATCACCTTCATTCATAGGGTAGTCAGGTTGAGCTTCAATTGCCTAAGAGGGTATAATGCATACAATTAGATCACCACCAAAATTTAATGATAAGAATAAACTTAAGTGGCAGTCATGTAATGTACCTTTCTCATTTCAAACCCAAGTCGGTTGTGACCCTCTTCACCACAAAAACCACAGACTACATGGAAGTTTTACTTCCCAAGCCTCTGCAAACTTGTGCCCCCTCTCTTCTGCCTCTTGATAGGGCTTTCACAAGCCCCACTCCTTCTTTTCTTTTGAGACCTTCCCTTCTTCTTCTTCTTCTTATGAAAGGTAGGTGGCAAGGGTGGTATGTAGCCAGTCTTCTCCTATAAATCTTCTCCACTCATAGGACTTATGGCATGTCTGTAAACTGACTCATAAGTCTCTATAAAGTAGTACTTGTGCACAAAGTCTTCTGGATCAAGCCCCTCTGCACAGATTGCACTAGTGGCATGTTTGCAAGGTATGCCTGACATGTCTCACCTTCTACAATCACAGGTATGGGTCTGCAAATTCACTGCATACCTTGATCCATCAAAACTGGAAACCTCATATTTCTCTGCACTTGACTTGACTGGAATACAATCTCCAGACTTCTTCATGTTCTTCCCAACAATCAGTCTGATTCTCTCACACAGCTTTCTCGCTTCCCACTTCCTCTCAGCCTTATCTCTCCTTTTTTGCAGCCTTGACATCACGTGTTCCCTTATCCATTCCAGCATGGTCAAAATGGTTTTGTCCCTAGCATCCACCAAACACCCATTAAACTGTTCACACATGTTGTTGACTAAGGTGTCACACTTACCAAATGTAGAGAAGTGTGACTTGGACCATTTAGAGGGGGGCTTTGCTTGCAGCCATTCCTTACACTTCTTATCTAGCTGCTCAATCTCAACCATCACTGAGTTAAATGCTCCAACAGTTGTTGAGTTAGCTGCCTTCCACAACAGCTTCTTGAAGTTAGCCCCTCTGAACCCAGGTCTCTTCATGTTTCCATGAAGATGCCTCACACAAAATCTATTTTCTACCCCAGACAGGACAGTCTCAAATGCCCCTATTAATCCCTTTTGCCTATCAGACATGAATATATATACATCCTGCCTTTCACTCATGAGGTCATACTTGACAAGTTGCAGAAACCACTCCCATGCTTCTCTGTTTTCAGAAGACACCACATCATATGGCAAAGGATATGGATCATTATTTGGATCCATACCCACAGCAGTCAACAAAACTCCAGTATTCTGGCCACTGAGATGGCACCCATCCAGACCTATCCAAGGCTTACAACCTGCCTTGAAACCTTTTTTCACAGCACCCAAACACACATAAAACCTTCTGAAAGTGTTGCCATCATCAGCTGCATCCAAGTCTAGAATCACAGTAGACCCTGGATTCTTCTCCTTCAATGTGTCTACATAGTCCCATAGTTTGCTGTATTGCTCAGCATTAGACCCCTCAATCAGCTTGAGCAACTTCTGTCTTGCCCTGATAGCTTGCTGAGTGGATACATACACTCCAAGCTCTGAAATAGCATCCTTCTTGAAGCTCTTTATACTACTCTTGGGATCAACTCTAAAACTCATCTCAAATCTTTTTGCTAGCCAACTTGACTTGGCATTAGTGCCATGAAACTGTCTGGCACATGAATGCCCCAAGTGAAGCTCTCTAATCTACCATGCTTCTTCATTCTTCACCTTCAGTGCATTAATATGCTAGCCACAACCCTCACCTTCCTTCTTACACCTAGTATAGATCCTCCTAGCATCATTTTTTACAAACTTGGTAGCCCTTCCCATCTGAACTGAGTTGGTGTTCACAACATCTTTAAACTGCAGCTTGGTGCTGAATACTTGACCAAGCTCAAAGTGAGGGTTCTGTGAGCTTGATCCTCCATCACCACTCACAATCACAGCTCCTTCACCTTCATCTGCTGATTCAAGACTCTCTAACTCAGAATCCCTATCAACTATCTCATCAGAGGGTGACGATGAGCCTTTAACATCCTCATCATTAGCTTTTGTACCCATCCACTCAATATCTCTGTCCACATTCTCAGTGAATATAATTTCATCCATCAGCTCATCACAACTTTCTTCATCACAACTAAAATCTATATCTTCACTGTCACTCCCAAACTCCTCTTCCAATATAGCTTTCACTTTCCCTTTCTCTTCCAAGACAGATTGTTCCACAACCAACACCTCCTCAATGACATTATCAAATAACTCTCCATCAACTAGTTCAACCTCTGCAGCCCCCACATTCTTACCCAATTCTGCCCCTGCAGTCCTCACCTTCTCACCTAGATCACCACCAACCCTGCCTTCATCTAAAACTATGACATTATCAAACAACTCTCCATCAACTAGTTCAACCTCAACATTCAAACCTAATTCTGGCTCTGCAGCCCCCACATTCTTACCCAATTCTACCCCTGTAGCCTTCACCTTCTCACCTAGATCACCACCAACCCTACCTTCATCTAAAACTATGACATTATCAAACAACCCCCTATGCACCAATTCATCCCTCACATTCTCACCTAGATCAGCCTCTGCAACCCTCACATTCTCACCTAGATCAGCCTCTGCAACCCTCACATTCTCATCAGCCTCAGCAACCTCAGCCTCAGCAACTAAGTATGTCTGCATATATCTAGTTTTTAACCTCTTCACAGTCTCAATTTGTTGCTCAACAGGCTCTGTAGGTTCATCATCTATGTACTCAATCTCTCCATCAACAATTTCCCCACCATCAACACCAACATTCTCTTTCTTCCCATCTAAATACAGAGTAAATTTCCTACTCACTTCAGCCCTTCTAATTAAGCACCACAAGTCTGCCTCACACTCCATCAACTTCAGACCACCCTTCTCATCATCTCCGTAAAAAATTTTACTCCCTATGTACCCTAGTTGTTCACAAAGGCCTTCTAGATATTTTCTACACCACTTACGTGTGTCTATAAAATCAAATGCAGAAGTATTGCCCTCTAAATAGAGCATCTTACCCGAATCATTCAAGGCCATTCTTCCATGCACGAGCTTCAACGTGTACCAGTAATCACACCCACCTAACAAGAAAAAAATGAGGAACCATCAAAATCAAAAGCCATCACAATTCTTAAACTGAAAAATGCGAATGAAATTGAGAATGAAACTGAGGGAGAAGACTTACTGTAGTTAAGGTGTGGCATTGATAGGAATAACTTCCTTCGAATCATCGTGCTTTTGAAGAATCGACGGGCTTGATTGAAATTGGGGGAGAAATTAGGGTTCACTGTTTTGGGTTTTTTCGGAATCGGGGAGAAATTAGGGTTCTATGTTTTGATTTGGGGTTTTTTGTTCAATTTAGGGATAAATCACACATGTTAGTCACGTGATTGTACTTTGCCGTCAGCTCATTTTTTGTCCGTCAAAATTGTGGGACCAAATTTGATACTTCACTATCCTATGGGACCAGATTTAATAACAAATTCTGATTTGGGACCAAAAGTGATAGGGTTGGGACTAAAATCGGACTAACCCATGTCCTATGGGACCAAAATCGAAATTTTCTCGGATTTTACATATTCAAACTATTGGAGTGGCCTTTGGTACTATTGCTCCTCTATTCAGATGGTCTCTTGCAGCCCGGTTCAAAAGCTCAGATATTGGGCGGAAGAGCTTCAGAGATGAATTCAAGATTGAGGGCTACTGGGCTTCAAGTCTGGTGGAATGGAGACAAATCCGACACCACAAGTGCCTAAACCATGCAAAAACTTTACTTCTAATTTTTTACATTAAACTTAAGATTCTGTTTGTTCTTACCAACAAACTACTTGTATTTATTTCTGCCATTTGTGCTAGAGGCTTGTTATTGTGTTTTCACCGCATAAAGAATGTGAAGAGATCAAATTCAAATGATGTGGGTGGAATGGAATCACGAGATGCAGAGAAGGAGTTTTGCCAATATGTTCTACAGATGGAGAAGCTGATAAAAGAAGGTCAAAAGAAGCAACCCAAGAATCTAATCAGCCTCCTGCATAAATCTGCGAACTTTGATGGGGTGAGAGAATTCGACAGCACAGAAGTTTCGAGCCTACATTCTCAAGAACCTCCTAACTGTTGGTCTTTGCCGGTGGTAACTTTAACAACCATTGAAATTGCTCTTCCCAATACCCCGACGGCTAATCAGTTATTGTCTAGCATTAAGGAAGGTCTATCTCCCGTAAAGCATGTTGAGAAAGTTCTAGATAGCAATGCAAAATTAGAGAGCTTCAGAAATGCAGCATATAAAGTTTGGGAAGAACTTAGACAGTACAGAAAATGGCAAGGCATAGATCTCCAGAGTTCGAGTCTCAAAGGCAAAAGCCATAAAGAAACGCTACAAAACCTTTCCAATGTTGCAGAGAAGAAAGTAAAAGATTTCACTGCTCAGATTAAAGATTTTGTGATGCAAAACCCTCTTAATTGGCCGATTGAAGTCATTGGTGCAAATTTAATGTACAGGATAACTCAAACTATCATGCTAACTCACAAAGACGATGAACAACAAACTGATGAGGACCTGTTTGAGAGAATATCCATCACGATCTCAGACATATTGTCAGCTTATCTCACCAATTTAACACATGTCATAACCCTGAAGTGCCAGAGAAATTCCATTAAAGAAAGGCAGGACAATGTCAGAGAAGCAGTTCTTCTTCTAGGAGAGAGTCAAGAAATTCTTGAATTTCTCCAGCCATGTCGTCTTCCAAGATTGGATCCTTTCAAAGCAGCCAATATTGATGAGTAGAGGGCGTTTCTGCAACAAGGTAATGAAAATCTTACTGCAGCCACGAACAGTGTATCAATCCCAACAAGAAGCATGTCATTGAAGTAGAGGGCTAGTTACAAAAAGAGGGTTTGGTTTTCCTTATGTTGTGGGAAACCTATGAAAATAATGGGGATCTTGATGATGCAATTTGTTGTATGAAATGTATTGAATCAGGTAGAAGCATTATGTCTGTATAGAATGTAACTCTGTAATGCATTTTCTCTATTTTGCATAATATATCAGCTGATAACAAAAATAACCAAGGTACCATAGCTTGAATTAGTTTGTAATTTCTTTTCTCCAAATCAACTTCAGGAAAGCCTTATGGCTACCGAAAGATTTCCCACCGTGTGTTATTTTATGTGCTTTAGGATAAGATAACACATCATCAATAGCAATATATCAAAGAGAAGGGTGAGAGACCGGGGTTCAATCCCCAATTACCCCCTCCCCCAAATCAAAAGAAAAAAAATGGTGGAGTGAGAGAACTTACTGCAAAAAACTTGATGTGCTCAATTTTTGTAACAGTTTAAGAACAAAAAAGATGATCTTAGGCAACAATTAATTATGGCATAAATGTCAGGTGAAGGACACTGCGTCCAAGCATTCACTATGACAACAATTCTGAATTTGCCGAAAGCAAGCATGATTATAACACTGCAGCACATTGCTGAAAGAAGGAATTTCCAGGGTTTTCTTCATCAATTTTAGAATGTTGGGGGAAATCATATGGCAGGTCTGAGAACCCTGTTGCATCAAGAATCTTGACTAGTTCTCCAAAAACAACTGCATTTCCTTCGGGTGTCAAGTGAAGACCATCGCTGTGTACAGAAATAAATCAACTTAGAGGTAAGTTGAACGATGTTTGGTAGCTTCGGCTTTTCACTCGGACTAAAACCTCAAGCACTGTTTATGTTCAAAATGTTAAAGAATCCAACTGCTGGTTGTAAGAACGTAACATACAGTTATTGACCTAGTAGATTAATGCGCTCTAAATACATTGGACTACTAACCTTAAGAATTTTTTCTGCCAACTGTTGGTTTCTTGCATCTTGGACCATAGATTGATTGAAGGAAGACCAAGTTCTTTGGCTAAAGCTACACACTGCTCGGCATATATCCCAGCAAATTCAATTGTTCTATCAGGTAATTTTGAGGCCTTGTCACCATACAGAGACCTACTCGAGTGTACAAGTGAAAGATAAAACTTTTCAAGTATCACAATAAGATATTGTGAGATAAATAAATCAACACTCATGGGTTAAATTCAAAAACTAGATTGTTTCCTCATTTTTTTTGCATCTAACATCTAGAGAAAACAGTTCATGGATGATGGAATGAGCAGAAGCATGTAATGTAGCAGGTATAGCATTTACATAAAATACGGATGCTAATGGTCTTAAACTTCGACTAGGAACTTATGACTACCCAATTTAGTGATGGCCAGAAACTGAATTCGCAAAAATTCATACAAAAAATAATATTATTACAAAGAAGTGAAGAACATAGAGATCCATGAGGTACCACACTGGTCACACGTAATGATGTGCTCTGATTATGAGTAGCATATATGAGGTTGAATCTTATGCAGCTACTAACAACATGAAATTGGCAGGACATCATTATCTTTTCACCCTGTTATGATATAGGTCGACAGGCATAAAGGAAAACTACGGTCCTTTCCAAGATGACTAGGAAATTAGCCTATCAAAGGTATTGCAATTGACTATGTCCATGCAGGACTGCAAAAATTTTTAAACAATTTTACAGTGCCTAACAGGAAAAAGTACTAAAAATCCATAACACTTGTACCTTGCATATTCTTGACGCCTTTCCAGATCAATGGGAGGTGGACTTATGAGCACCACGAGTGTTTTGGCGGAATGACTCTGCAATTATTCTCTAAAATCAATTAAAATGCTAAACACGAGATAGTTGGACTGGCACAGACTTAATGATTGTAATCTTTCAGTAAATCGGGGGGGAAATGAAGTTGAATATAAGCAGAATCATTGACGGTTTTCTATTTTTAGGAAAATCTGCATAGTACCTTATCTGCAGCTCCAAAATGTTAGCTCAGGCGTACAAACTTCTAAGCCTATATATGCACTACTTCTAGAAATGTTGTCACATCTTAAAACATATTCTATTATCTACATTGACTTTTAGTTGGACAAAGTATTGTTATATCTTCACTATAGTTCACTTCTAAGGAATTTTTTTTGTAATGTTCCTCCATCTAAAAAAAGTGAACTCATATATGAAGCAAAAAAGGTAGTAAAAAACCTTGATGTGTTGAACCATTTTTATCAAGTTTTCCTTGTATTCTTCCAGAGGAACATGTTTCCTTTTGTCAGTGCCCTCCAAAAGAGCAGCATCATTAGCCACGAAAAATATAGTAACAGCAGCAGGAGGAGGTGCTTCAGATGCCTACTTGAAACCCAACAAAGAAACTCCCCGTGTTTTAGTTTAAAACACCAAAACAGAATCAAACATAACATAAAATCCAGTAATTTAAGTAAATAGCTTATTCCTCATAACCTAAGCACCAAATATCTTCTTAAGCATAGATACAATAGAAACGGTATCAACAAAATACAAAATAATTGGGAGCCAACCAGAATTTGTATTTCAGACAAAGATCTGTCGAACGATCTGCTGAACCCCGCAAGATCCAAGAAAGGATTTGCATCTCAAGTCCCACATTCCAATAAGACAAAAGTTATATATCAACTGCGCAATTCTTCCATGATATATTGAGCTCGGAATTAGAGAAAATGTACTATGAATTCAATATAAAGACTTCAATACGTCATTCCAGAAAACAATGTCACATTTGTTGATCAAAGATGCAAACTTTCAGGGAAATTGAGAGGTGATAAAATACATAAAAATAAGCAAATTATACATATAAACCTATAAGAATCCAGATTTATCACCAGAGAAGAAAAGAAAAGTAAACAAAAACAATTAGCTGATGCTAAAGAGCAATCAAGAAATAGATGGAACAACTAAGCCCAAACTAAACAACTGAGTAAATGAAGAAAATGCCGATGAAAATGCTCATCAAGAATGGAAATTACCAGAGGGAAAAGATGATGCAACAAGAACATAGCCCACCTAGTGTTGTACCCACCATACCCACGGAGCACTAGATCAGCCTGCACATACCAATGGGGCAGTTCATCATACAGTTTATATGCATAACGCAGACATCAATAATCCAACATTATGAATCAAAATCCAGAAACAATCGAAAGATTAAACCTTTCTTGAGTATGCATCAGCAACAGAAGCACCCCAACCACCTGATCTGAAAGATTGTTATGTTATGGAGTCTCCAAACAATACTATTTGAGGCCTCATTCTTTGTCCCTTCCCTTTCCTCCTCTCCCTCTCTCGTCTACTTCACAGTTCAAATTCCTCCATTATATCAGCTTATTTAGCATTAGATAAATATTATATTTTACTCATTATTCGTAGTAAAACTATTTATTCGTGAATAGAAAGCAATATTATATCGTGTGATAATGATTTATTATTGGTGAAAGAATTATATTTTTCCCATGTGAATCTCGTTTGATAATTATTTATTATTGGTAAAAAGTATACTTTTTTTTTACTCACATACCTGATCTGTGGTATTGAGAAAATTCGAACTCATGACTTTTAATCTCCAAACAATCTCACCAAATGGAGTGTTTCTCTAAGTGTATTTCGAGTCTAAGGGGTGTTGGTTGTGTGGTTTGAAAACCCCAATAGATATATAAAGGAGTAGACCAATAATGGGATGCCAAAAGTCAATTTTAATTTTCATCTATGCGGAACTCGACCTCAGGAACTCGCGTTTGAGGGTCGAGTTTGGAACAAAGGAAATCAGGTCTCTGACGGCTCTGCAACACAGGCTTTTGGTCGCGTTTTGGGGTCGAGTTTCGACTGAAGGCCGAAACTCGACCCAAGAAGGTCGCGTTTGACACCCACATTTCACCCAAAGGATTTCGGGTCTCTGAAGCCTCTGCAAAACGGCCTTTTGGTCACGTTTGGTGGTCGCGTTTTGGCTCAAGGCAGAGGCGCGACCCCCTTGGGTCGTATTTGTCCCTCGCGTGCCACAGTGTTGTGAAGCGCGACCCCCTTAGGTCGCGTTTGGGGGTCGTGTCTTCAACACTTAGGCGTTTTCTTGCTCGTTTCTTTGTCATTTCATGCCTTGTGCACTCTTTGTTGATCCCATAATCAATTTGACTTTGTTTTTGCTTTGTTCTAACTCAAAAATTCCCTATATTGGCCACATTCAATAAAACAAAAGATTAAATCAAAATTAGCAATATTTACAACATATATACTTGATAACCAAGTGCAAATGCACTCAAAAGCGAGTGCAATTGAGTGCAAATGAGTGCAATTCAAGCACTCATCAACTCCCCCAAACTTAAATATTTATTTGTCCCCAAACAAAAACAAGAGTAAAAGATCAAAGTTTTTGAGCATATTGGAATAAAGATGGCATTTTGCTTCAAAAATCAAGAGAGAAACAATGCATAGATGATATTGGCAATCAATCATAAACAAAGAACCTCAAAATCATCATGATACAATTAATGAAGTTCAAGCTCTCAAGGATCAATAAATTCTCACTCTCTAGTGTATAGGCTTAATGTGTATCGCTCAAGGTCAAGAGTGCACTAGAATCCTACCATATGGTTGCAAAGTGACTACAATCTCCACTACTCCACATGTGTTCTCAAACAAGAATCGTTAAGGGCTTTTCGGGTTGTAGTGAAGGCTTTTCAGAAAGGTAGGAAAAATATTTGGCAAGGTGACTTCCCAACATTACCAAATTCATTAGCAAGCAAGTAGAACCTAACAAGTCCTCTTCTACCCTTAATATTTCACAACCCAAATCTCTTTGAGATTTTTCCAAATTTATCATCATTTCTTTACTCTTCTATGGTGTGATCATAATGTAAAACTATCTCTTCTTTTCTTTATTTTCAATTCTAATCAAGATAATTCACTTCTTTTTGTTCTTTTTCAACACAAGAGTATTTCAACATTTTACCTTTTTCCAATTACAAGATTTTTCAAAGGTTAAAATTTGAAAGAATAAACGCAATCTTGTTATTTATTTCAATCCCAAACCTAACAATATCAAGGAAACATTTCAAGGCTCAAAAGGGCTTGCAAGAGATTCGATTTGTATAGGAAGGTAAAGTATTTGGATTATCATGAGGTTTAAACAACAAATGGCCTTAAGTCATTTTAAAGAAATCAAACACACAATTGTAACCTCAATTAAGTCACAAAGCAAGTTCTAGAGAAAGACTAGTGCACTATGAAGACCATCAATCACTCATCAAAGAAAAGATTACACTTGTGTAATATTTGGATCAAAATCTTCCCAAGGTAAACTTTTTCCTTCAATAATTGTACTTTTGAGATACTACAAGAACCTTGTTTACATTATCATGCCATAAAATTATGCCTTTTATCAACATTTTTCAAAAAAATTTCAACATAAGCTCGTGCTCATCAATAATTCCAATTTCATCAAAAACATGCTTTCTTAACTCCTATCATGTTACAAGAACATACACCTATTTAAGTCACAAAATCCCCGAACCACATATCATAAGACAATTGAACAAAAACATAGATAAAACATCACATGCTCATGAAACAAAATGGCATGTGATCGACTATCCATCAATTTCCTCCATCCAATCTATCCAACATACATAAAGCACTTAAATAAAAATCCTAACATAATCCAAACATAAATAAAACATAAGAATGCAAGCATGCTCAATTATCCAAAAAAACATAAACAAATTAACTAGACATTGTTTAAAATAAAGCGATAAATGAGCAGAAAAGATCCTTGCCACCATTACTCTCTCCACCCCCCCAAACTTATTTTTATCCAAGAGAGGAAATAAATTTGGAGGCAAAAAGATGATGGCAAGGCTCACTAACGGCTCATTGTAGTGGATGCTGGTGGTGGTGTGGAGACTGCTGAGGAAACTGCTGTGAAGAGGATGACGGCATGAACTGAGAGGTCTGGAACTGCAGAGAGGAGGTCGAAATGAATTGGCTTGTCGGCATCTGCTGGAATTGCTGAGAGGAGGATGAGGATGCCAAAAACTGTCCAGTCGGGAATTGCTGCATCGACTGGAATGGCTGCTGGTGGTACTGCTGCTGCGGCTGGTAGGAGTGGTAGGGAGTCATTTGTTGTTCATGTTGAGATGGAGTGTAGGGCTGCTGATGTGACCCAGATCCGGTGTTCATCCCTCTGAAAAGTCCGGCTAGGTCCTGTATCTCTGATCGAAACGAGCCTATGTTATCAGGTAGACCCCTGATTTCACCTCTAAGGCCCGTGAACCTCTCGTCAATATCCGTCTGTATGGCATTAAATCTGTCGTCAACAGTGGACTGAATCTGTCCCATCCTGCCATACATGTCGTGTCAGATATCATCGAACCTTGTGTACATTTCTTGCCTTAGCGTCCTAAACTCGTCGTGCACATCGTTCCTCTAATTCTGCATGGACTCATCCATCGAAGTCATGTAGCCATCCAACGTGTTGAAATGGCCAGCAATTTGCTCTTCCGTGTAGCGCCGCCCTCGTCTGAATGTGGCAGTGGAGGATCCCTCTTCCCCATTATCACCACCAACCTCTCTTTGGTCCTCAACAGAGGCTCGAATCCCCCTTGGTACTCCAGCTGTAGCTAGGCAGCCAAATGAGCTACCGTCTCCATTTTCCAATTTGTCATCTCTTGGTAGTTCGACACATGACTGAGTGCCATGTTGAGCAATTGGAATGTCCCTCCAGCTCTCATGTTCAGCAAATATGTGTTCAAATCTGAGCTCAGGATCTTCATATTCCTCAAATAGTTGAGGTTCAGCAGCCTCGATCCTCTATTATCAAGATAGTCCTCAAGATTGATGCCGAAGTGCTCGGTAATTGGAGTGATCATTCCTCCAATACAAATGTGCCCGCTGTCAAGATGTGATTGTCTGTACAACTACTCCATGAAGAAAGCACCGAAGCTCAAGTGGACCCCATTCAACATGGCCCAAAGTGCAACAACTCCGAAGTCCTCAACCCGCTATTTTCTCTTTGAGCAAAAACTGTGTTTGCTAAGATGCGGTGTAGGTATCAGAAAATTGGGTTAGGCATTGCAGATGCCTTTGTTATGCTGGAGTTGTATTTTTCTGTGTCTGACTCTGTGAGAAAAAGGAGGCGGTAGGCAACATCTTGATTGTACTCTCGAGGTTGGTTATAGAGACCGTCAGTAAGAGCATTGAAAATCTCATTCTTGGTCAACAGTGAGCTCACGGTCTGTGTTACCCATCCGGAAGGTACATTTAACAGGCCCCCTTCTTGTCATCCTCTTCATCTCGAACATGCTTAACAACTCTCTAACCAAGAGAGGGAACGTCATGCAGTTCCTATCCATGGCTTGGAGCCATCCTATTTGGTCCAAAAGTCTCTATACGTCGTCTTTGATCCCTAGAGCCTCACATGTTTCACTGCACATGAACCTTGTTGTGACAAGGTTGAAATTGAAAAGCCGCTGCCAATTTTCATAGTACTCGTCACTTCCGAGGTAGATACGAAATCTCATAGGATGATTTACCGCCAAATCCTCATCTTGCTCCTCGTCTTGAGCTTCAACCTCCGAATCAGATTCGGATTCGGGTTCGGCTCTTCTTGAAGATTTTCTACCTCTTCGTCCTATTTTTGATGTGAGGGAGTGGTACCTACAAAAGAGTTGAACAAGGTTTAGGCAAAGGAGTAGAAATCATTTTCTTCATTTCTACAAAATAGAATGTGGTTTCAAGTATATGACAATATGCAACACATTCCACATTTAACTTTGTTGAACAAAATTTGTAATCCGCATAAGCAAATCATGCCTTCATATATCATTAATGCATCAAGGCTTTCCCATATCACCATTACAACAAAATATAAAATAAGGAGCACAAATTTATCTTGACATAAGAGGCCGAAAGCCATTTGTGACAAAATCAAAAACAAATCAAGATAAAAGTGCTTCCAAAACATAAGCATTGTTACCATTTTCAGAAGGAAAGGACTTGAAAAAAATGTGACAAAATCCAACACATAAGCCCATTACAATATGCTAAATGCAATATACAAAGCTTGTTCCAAGTGATTTAACATGCTAGAGATACATTCAACTCAACTCAAACACAAGTAAAAAAGGTACAACATTTTTACAAGAGGGGCTCCAAATACATGTGACAAAATCCAACACAAAGAGACCCCTATCACTCTAACATACCTCACAACAAAATCCCATTCTCATGAATTCTGCTTAGAACTACATAGAGATGAAAATGAGCAAGAAAACTTCATCAATAGGACCAAATGATGCAAAAATTTAGCATAATGTACCTCATTTGCAAAATCAAAAGCTCAAAAATTCATTCTTTATGATCCTAAGTATTGACATTGAGTAACAATTGGTTTCAAGTTCATGCAATGTGGCAACTACCGATTTTTTTAAGTATTAATTTGGACTAGAATAACCAAATAATAAGAAAATTTGAAGTTCACAAAGTTCTTGCCCAAATTAATGAAGAATTCAAACCAAAATCACCAAAATTCAACAATTTCCACCAAAAATCAACAAATTGCTCCCATTCATGTCCAACCCATGCCATCAATTGCATAATTCTTCAAATTTAAGCACAATGTAAGCATAATTGAGGGACATTCATGAGAATTTTGCCCATTTCAATCCTAGGGTTCTAAATATGAAAAATCCCCAAGTCTCATGCATAGAACAAATTTAAACCTTTAAATCAACATGCTAAAACATAATGTAGATGGAAACATGGAGATAGTTGAGAGAATATACCTTGTTTGTTAAGGGAGGGGTTTGAAATTCTCACGTGTGTGAAAGTGGGAGTGATTGAGAGTGAATAGAGTGTAAAAAATGAATTCAAAATGTGAGGAAAAAGGGTAAAAACCCGTCTGGATGCAGCGGAGCGCGACCCCTGTCGCGCCTTGTGCTCGCGTTTGAGGTGTGGGACGAAACGCGACACCCGTAAGCCGCACTTCAGGCTCGCGTTTGGGCTGAAGAGAAGCTCGGCTCTGGGGGCTCTGCAACACGACATATGAGTCGCGCTTTAAGGTCATTTTTCAGCCTCTTGGTGAAACACAACCCCTAGTTCTCGCGTTCAAGGCTCGCGCTTCGGCTGTTCATCAAAACGCGACCTTAGAAGGTCGCGTTTCTCCCTCGAGTTTTCATTATTTTTGAATTTTCGAGCCTTTTTGGGCTCTTCTTCCATACTCTGTACATTTCCACACTTCCAACACCATTTCCTACATACATTTCACTCCAAAAAACATTAAACATCCTCGCGAAAATTTATAAATAAGAACAATCATGAAATCTAATTAAATTAACTAGGCACTTAAACCATAGAAAAACATAACAAAAAGAAATCTTAAATCAACAAAAACTTAAAAACCATTGGGTTGCCTCCCAATTAGCACTTAATTTAATGTCGTGAGCTCGACGGGATATGGTCTTCATCAAACATTTTTCAAATGGAAGACAAACACCCCGGCTTGCTCCTCAGCATTGTAGAACTTCTTCACACGTTGCCCATTGACAACAAATCTACTTCCGTCCTTGGCTTGCAATTCTACCGCTCCACTTTCAAAGATCTTTAAGATGAGGCAAGGACCTCCCCACTTTGTTTTGAGTTTTTCAGGAAACAATTTCAGTCTTAAGTTGAAAAGCAATACAACATCTCCGGGTGCAAGTTCTTTCTTACTCAAGAACTTGTCATGGTAGAGTTTGGTCCTCATCTTGTAGATGGAAGAATTCTCAAAGGCCTCAAGCCTAAATTCATCAATTTCATTCAAACGAAAAATTCTTTCCTTTCCCGACATCTCAAAGTCAAGATTGAGCTTTTTTGATATAACCCGGACTATGCTAGGACGAATCTTGAGAACGTAGCGGAAGACTTCTGGATACGAAACACGTCAGCGAATGAAGGACTTCAATCCGACTCGATAAACAATGGAAAAATAGACAATCTAGACAACTAAAATACCTAGAAAAATGACACAAACTATATAACACAATTCAAAGGAATGAGGGGCTGTATTGTGGATGAAATATAGGCTGGAAATTGTGATGTTAGGCGTGTATAAGCTTGGTGAAGAAGGGCTAGAGTAGATAGGTTATGTTAACGGTAGAACGACTTACGTGTAGAATGAATGGAACGATGAACTTGATCTTGACTTGTGGAAGGGCTGGAACGTGCGACTTGGGGGCTGGTGGATGTTGTCGTGGATGATGAACGGATGGTGATTGTTGAAGTGAATCACAACCCGAAAGCCTCCTTGAATCTCGAACGTATCCAAGGTTGAATTCTCTAAGTTGATCTTCGGATAGCGAATACCGGTTAATCCCTCTAGTCGATTAAGCAATATCCTTGAGTAAGACTTAAAGTTGCTAGCTCCAAGAATATGAATTTTCAATCAAAACTCACAAAGATTTAATGGGGGTTGAGACGATATTGAAAGCAAAGCTTAATTAATCAAATATAGTCTAAAATATCAATGTGACATGGTTCCCCTATTTATAGGACTATGGGGGAACGAAATTAAACATAAAAAAAGGCTAAAAAATTGATCCAAAAGGGATCTCTAACTATACTAGGAAGTTCCCTAAACTAGAATTCTATTCAAGGTAGGAAATTGCCTTAAATACAATTCTAGTCAACCTTGACTATAATATGGACGAAAATTACATTAAATTAAATAAAAATCTGAACTAAACTATAGTCTAACATAATTAAATAAATACTATAGTCTAAATAAAATTCAACAAGGCCGGAACTACTCGCTATGGGCATACCGACCGAAACTAGTCGGTTTGGGCATACCGACGGGTTCACGCACTTCAACTCTTCATCTTCATGTATTATTCTTCAAACCTTGATCTCCAATCTTTGATTGTTAACAAGGTAACAATCTTGGGGCTGCATTTAACTTCTTCTAATTCTTCAAACTTCTTGCGAATAATTGCTTGGAAACAACCTTGCAATTTCTTGGCTCGAAATCGTGTAATTGAACCTCTAAATGGCAGCTCCGGATTTAGTTCTTCAAGGCCTTGCATGGCTTCATCATTCCCCTCCTCTTGAAAAGAATTCGTCCTCGAATTCAAGTCTCCGGGATCAAAGACGAACACGAACTGATCATCGAACTCCTTTTGCACAAGCTGCATAAAACACATCTTCAGGAACGTGCACATCAACTTGGTGTCAAATGGCTGAAACTCTAGCTCCAAAGTTTGCCTTGACATGGCATTCACGATCAAATCTTGTGGTACATCAACTTCCAATGGAATTTCTTTAACAACCTGTAAAATAAAGACATCACAAGAAAATGGTTGATAAAAAATGTTAGAACTCGATGGATCCGCCATGCTAGCTTGTTCGAGCTCTTCATGATCTTCAACCATTATCTCACGGATATCATTCTCCTTTTCAAAACAAGGTTGTATCTCCAATAACTCTTCAACTTCTTCGGCTTCCTTAACTGCATCATGGATCTCCAAATTCACAATTTGTAGTTTATCATCCATACAATCTTCAGGACTTGTCATCTCCATGGACAAAACATCTAAATTGCAATCTTCTATACTTGTCTTCTCCGGATTAGTAATTTCGAGAATGGGCACCTCTTCATCAACATAAATGGAAACCGACTCCTCTTGATTACAATCGTCTTGAACTAACTCCTCCAAAACTGGCATCTCCTCAGTGGTTGTTTCTATCATGTCCAACTCTGGCTTAGATTCTTCAACTATCTCATCTTCTAAGCACATAGAAACAGATGGTAATGAGATAAAAGGTACTTCAACGAAGTCTAGAATTGGTACCTTGGAAGTAGAAGCATCATGGGTGGCAATGCTCGACTTTACTTGAACCTCCTCTTTTGACTTCATCTCTAGTTCCTCTAGCCACTTTTCTATCCGAATGGTGTATTCCACCATGTCCTCCAACTCGTCGAAGCGGTACAATGCTACTCTTTCACGGATTGCTCTTCGTAGACCAGCTAGAAATCTATCCATGGTGTCTTCTGGATATTCTTCTACATCAGCTCGTCTCATGGCTTCAATCATTTTATTGTAGTAGTCATTTACACTTCGATCTCTTTGTCTAAGCTTGTATAGCTTTTCCTCCAACTCCCATTGGTAGTGGTCTGGAATGAAGCGTTTCCGCATCAAATCTTTCAACTCACGCCATGTGTCGATAGGTGGAAGGTGATCTCTATGGCACCGGTTCTGCTGGAATTCCCACCATGTTGTTGCGTAGCCTTTAAACTTTGACGAAACTAGCTGCACTTTCCTTTTTTCGGGGAAGTCATAGCACTCAAAAAGTTTGTCTACTTTGCGTTCCCAATCCAAATAGATGTCGGGATAGTATAGACCTTCAAACTCAGGTATGATCATGTTGTTGTTGCGGCAGAGATGGTGAGAATTTGGTGCATAGGGTGTATGGGTATACGGAGTATGATTGGTGTATGGTGCATGGACCGGATGGTACATGGGTACATATGTGTATGGTCCGGATGGTGTATATGAGTGTGAACAGATGATATATGTGGAATAAGATGAATTTTCGATCCCCTTGATGATGGTGGATGAAAATTTGAAGGGAGGAAGTGTATATGAAAGGTTTGGAAGGATTTGGATGGAAGAAAGTTAGAAAAGGAAAGAATTAGATGTATTTTTGAAGTTCCCAAATAGAATAGGAATCCAAAAATAAATCCCAAAAGTAGAAGGAAAGAAATAGGAAGGAAAAGGAAAGAAGGATTAGGTAATTTGGAAAGTGTTACACAATTGTGACACAATCTAAATATCCTAATTGAACTAGACTCTAAAAGGAAAGAACTAAAAATAAATTACAACTCAAAAGGAAATTACCAAAATAAAAATAAAACTTGGAAGGAAAGTTCCAAAAATAAAGTAAGACTCTAAAGGAAGTTACCAACTAAGGAATTATCCTAGAAGGAAACTACCAAAATTAAAATAGAATTTAGAAGGAAAGTTCCAAAAATAAAATAGACTCACAAGGTAAATACCAACTATAGAGTAGTACCAAAAGGAAAGTACCAAAATTAAAGAAACACAAAAGGAAACAATGAATATACCTCTCTTTTTTTTTAATTTTCGGATTTTTTTTTCTTTTTTTTTTATCCGATTTTTTTTTTCTTTTTTTTTTCGACGGCTTTTTCACTTTTTTTTTTGTCAATGCTCTTTTTTTTTCAATGAATAGCTATTCAATTACAACTCGATAAAATAAAAATAAAAAGACACGTAGGATAAAGATGACACGTCGGATTGAACCACGACCAGCAGAGCTGACGTGGCTCTGATGCCAAATTTATGATACGACCCGGACTATGCTAGGACGAATCTTGAGAACGTAGCGGAAGACTTCTGGATACGAAACACGTCAGCGAATGAAGGGCTTCAATCCGACTCGATAAACAATGGAAAAATAGACAATCTAGACAACTAAAATACCTAGAAAAATGACATAAACTATATAACACAATTCAAAGGAACGAGGGGCTGTATTGTGGATGAAATATAGGCTGGAAATTGTGATGTTGGGCGTGTATAAGCTTGGTGAAGAAGGGCTAGAGTAGATAGGTTATGTTAACGGTAGAACGACTTACGTGTAGAATGAATGGAACGATGAACTTGATCTTGACTTGTGGAAGGGCTGGAACGTGCGACTTGGGGGCTGGTGGATGTTGTCATGGATGATGAACGGATGGTGATTGTTGAAGTGAATCACAACCCGAAAGCCTCCTTGAATCTCGAACGTATCCAAGGTTGAATTCTCTAAGTTGATCTTCGGATGGCGAATACCGGTTAATCCCTCTAGTGGATTAAGCAATACCCTTGAGTAAGACTTAAAGTTGCTAGCTCCAAGAATATGAATTTTTAATCAAAACTCACAAATATTTAATGGGGGTTGAGACGATATTGAAAGCAAAGCTTAATTAATCAAATATAGTCTAAAATATCAATGTGACATGGTTCCCCTATTTATAGGACTATGGGGGAACGAAATTAAACATAAAAAAAGGCTAAAAAATTGATCCAAAAGGGATCTCTAACTATACTAGGAAGTTCCCTAAACTAGAATTCTATTCAAGGTAGGAAATTGCCTTAAATACAATTCTAGTCAACCTTGACTATAATATGGACGAAAATTACATTAAATTAAATAAAAATCTGAACTAAACTATATTCTAACATAATTAAATAAATACTATAGTCTAAATAAAATTCAACAAGGCCGGAACTACTCGGTATGGGCATACCGACCGAAACTAGTCGGTTTGGGCATACCGACGGGTTCACGCACTTCAACTCTTCATCTTCATGTATTATTCTTCAAACCTTGATCTCCAATCTTTGATTGTTAACAAGGTAACAATCTTGGGGCTGCATTTAACTTCTTCTAATTCTTCAAACTTCTTGCGAATAATTGCTTGGAAACAACCTTGCAATTTCTTGGCTCGAAATCGTGTAATTGAACCTCTAAATGGCAGCTCCAGATTTAGTTCTTCAAGGCCTTGCATGGCTTCATCATTTTTGGTGGCCCAATATGCCTTGTGAGTGAGCTCAATAGGAAGGTGACAAGACCTCTAAAATACCATTTGATAGGGAGACATCCCCAATGGAGTCTTGTAGGCCATTCGATAGGCCCAAAGTGCTTCATCGAGGTGGATCGACCAATCTTTCCCGTTCATCTTCACCACTTTTTGGAGGACTTGCTTCACCTCTCGATTTGCAAGCTCGGCTTGCCCATTGGCTTGTGGGTGGTATGGAGTCGTCACCTTGTGTTTTACTCCATGTCGAGCTAGGAGACTTGTCATTCACTTATTGCAAAAGTGGGTGCCTCCATCACTAATCAAGACTCTTGGAGCCCCATATCTTGTCAAAATGTTCTTTTGAAGGAACTTGAGCACAACCCTTGAATCGTTTGTCTTGGTGGAAATTGCTTCAATCCACCTTGATAGATAATCCACCGCTAAGAGTATGTAGAGATTTCCTTCGGACGCCACAAACGGTCCCATAAAGTCGATCCCCCATACATCGAACAACTCCACTTCAACAATGGCGCTCATTGGCATCTCATCCCTTTTGGAAATAGAGCCCATCTTTTGGCATCTCTCGCATGCCTTCACAAATTCTCCACAATCTTTGAATATGGAGGGCCACTAGAACCCGCTTTGTAGAATCTTTCTAGTGGTTCTATTGGATGCAAAGTGGCCTCCACAAGGTGAATCATGGCATGCTTTCATTATCTCGATCCATTCTTCCTCCGGCACATCTTTTAAAGAGATAAGGCTCCTCCCAAATGTAGAATTTAAGATCGTGGAAGAATTTTTTCTTTTGATAGCTTTCCATCTCCACGGGCACCACTTTGGCAACTAGATAGTTGACAATATCCGCAAACCACGGGAATTTTGTTGATGCTGACATAATTCTCTCATCGGGGAAACTCTCATTGATTGGCCTCTTGGTGTCCTCTTCTTCTTTCATGTGCTCTAGCCGGGACAAGTGATCTGCCACCACATTTTCGCATCTTTTTCTATCTCGGATCTCCACATCAAACTATTGGAGAAGGAGAATCCATCGAATTAGCCTCGGCTTTGCATCTTTCTTTGCAAAGAGATGCCTCAAGGCGGCGTGGTCGGTGTGTACAATAGTTTGGGCCCCAATGAGATAGGGCCTAAACTTGTCAAATGCATAGACAACCGCCAAAAGTTCCCTTTCCGTGGTGGTTTAGTTGACTTGAGCCGGATCCAAGGTCCTACTCCCATAGTAGATCACCCGGAAGAGCTTGTCTTTCTTTTGGCCAAGAGCGGCTCCCACCGCTATCTAACTTGCATCACACATCACCTCGAACGGCTCATTCCAATCGGGTGTGATAAGCATGGGTGCCGTGATGAGGGCCTTCTTCAACGTCTCGAAAGCCTGCAAACAATTAGAATCAAAATCAAATTCAACAGCTTTTTCAAGTAGACGATAAAGAGGTTTAGAAACTTTGGAAAAGTCTCTCATAAAATGCCTATAAAACCCGGTGTGTCCCAAGAAGCTCCTAACTCCCTTTTCATTAGTTGGAGGAGGTAGTTTCTCAATGGCAACAATCTTTGCCCGGTCCACTTCAAGACCTTCACTCGACACCTTGTGTCCTAGAACAATGCCATCTCTTACCATGAAGTGGCATTTCTCCCAATTAAGCACAAGATTGGTGTCTTCACAGCTCTGCAAGACTTGTGTTAGATTATCAAGGCATATATCAAAAGAATCTCCAAATACGGAAAAATCATCCATAAATACCTCCATGATGTTTTCAATCAATCCATGAAAGATGGACATCATACACCTTTTAAAGGTATCGGGTGCATTACACAACCCAAAAGACATCCATCTATATGCAAATATGCCATAGGGACAAGTAAAAGCGGTCTTTTCTTGATCTTCGGGAGCAATCATGATTTGGTTATAACCCGAATAACCATCTAGAAAATAATAAAACTCATGACCTGCCAACCTATCTAGCATTTGATCAATGAAAGGCAATGGAAAATGATCTTTCCTAGTATATGCATTCAAAGCCCTATAATCTATACACATTCTCCAACCCGTTACTACCCTTGTAGCAATCATCTCCTTATTTTCGTTCTCAATCAACGTCATTCCCCTCTTTTTAGCAACAACTTAAGTAGGACTCACCCACTCACTATCCGAAATAGCAAAGATTATCCCGGCATCTAGCAACTTCAAGACCTCTTTTCTAACAACTTATTGCATAATAGGGTTGAGTCTTCTTTGGTTTTGCACTTTAGGCTTGTAGTCATCCTCTAACAAAATTTTATGCATGCATATCGAAGAATTTATGCCCTTTAGATCGGAAATTGACCATCCTTGTAATACCCTAAAAACATTTAGTTAGATTTAATTTGATTTGGGCCAAATCAATTTAATTTATAGAATTATATTTGTAATGGGTCAACCTAGCCTAAATGGGCTGATTTCGAATTAGTGGAGCAGGCCCAGTGCTAAAATATTTCTGACCTTGGGCCTTTTAGCCCAACTTAAAAAAAATATATATACATCTTAAATCAATTAAAAATCATTCTCTCATTCATTTCAAAAGGTGAGCTCTTCTTCTCCTCCTTCTTCTGTTCTTGAGCGATTTCCGG
The DNA here is from genome assembly GCA_026008535.1 of Perilla frutescens. Taxonomy (NCBI): domain Eukaryota; kingdom Viridiplantae; phylum Streptophyta; class Magnoliopsida; order Lamiales; family Lamiaceae; genus Perilla; species Perilla frutescens. The sequence goes on from BRKX01000012.1 coordinate 43,395,049, forward strand.
CAAGGTGGTCGGAGGCGGAGCGCCGCCGAGCGCCGCCGCCGGAAAATTTAATTCCGGTCGAAATCTCACCAAAAACCCATTTTCCAACTCCTTTATAATTTTTAATTACTTTGGAACAAGTTTGATGAGGAGATGAAGGCTGTAATGGCCGGAAAAAAAGCCACCAAGGCCGCAAGTCGGTGCTTTTCCGGTGACTTTTTTCCGGTGGCCGGATCCAACATGCAAGCACACCAAAATACTCCCCTCCTCTTCCTCTATCCTTTTCTATATTTTATTTTAAGATCTATAGTGTTTTGAAGGTCAAAAATCAAGTCTAAACCTAAAGTATCACAATGGTTGGAAATACCCATAGTTCCCCTTTGTATTTTGGTTTCATGATTGTTGGGATTTTTATTTCATAGAGAAAACTGTTTTTACATAAATTAAAACACATGAGAGTCGATGCATGTGTAAAAATGGTGAAAGAAAATATAGAGTTAAAGGTGTGTGTATGTGTGTTGGAGACGATAACATTGGCAAAAAGAAGAGGGGATTTGGAAAAAAAATATGGTTGATAAATTTTCCATTCTCGATAGTAGAAAGATAAAGCAGCAGTTTATTTTGGAATTTTTTTTAATATATGTAAATAAATATATCTTTGAGTGTATGAGAGTGAATTGCATAAAGATAAGTGTTTACAATATTATTTTTATTTCCAAATCTAGTAATCTGTCTATTTAAATTAAAAGTGACCATTTGACTTGGCTACTTTGTGAATGTGTGTGAACGTGTATTGAGAGAGAGAAAAGGGGGCATTTATTTTGCTTGTTTTCTTTCCCAAAGTATGAACCAGAGGAGAGAGAAAGTATTGATTGGATTTAAAAGGGGTGATGTGTATACATATATATGTATATATGTGTGTGTGCGTGTGTTTCCATGAAGAGAGAGAGGAATGATGTTGAAGTTGTTTTATAATTGAAAGATTGTACTTTGGGTTGGTGTGTGTTCCAATTTCCAAAATAAAAAAGGATGAGAGAGAAAGACCTTGATATTAAATTATCACTATTGATGTATGTATAGAAAGAGAAATGTTGGGTTGACTTGGAAATTAAAAGTGTTGGTGTGTGTGTGACGTGAAATTTTTTTTAAAGAAAAGAGGGAAGAAAATTTTTCTTTATTAATTGTTAAATAAGGTAATTAAGCAATGTGTGCATTCTGATTAGGGTGTATGAGGCTATCTTTGTGCTTTTGTTAATTATCTTTTCTTTTTGGTTTTAATTTTCTAAAACAGAAAGTAAAATGTTATGGAATTAAAATTACTTAACTATGGAGTAAATTAAACTAATTTCCTAAGGATCGATTTCTAAAATATTTTAGTATCAATTAAAATTACAAATGGATCTACTGGATTATTTTTAAATCCATTTAACATTTCAAGTATACCGTTTCGACCCAAAAGTTTCGAGAGCTCGTTCCCTAGGCCCAAGCTTAATTTATGTTATAAACTATGGCCCAGCATGGTGATAATAGGATTTATTATTCTGTAGGCCCAAACCCGAGACCTCAGGCGTAGGAGGATCGTCAGGATAGTCGACTAAAGCTTCAGCTATATACTAGCTACAAGGTGGGTTTGCTACCAAAACCTTTACAAACATGTTTTAAATGCTTTCGTCCATGCTAAAATGAATTGAGTTTTGCTCAACATGAATATAATGTTTTCGCTCTTCGTGGATATGATTTGACCTGTATGATGAATTCAGGCATTGTCAATTCTATTGAAATATAGTTATGTGATCACATAGGGTCTGTCTCCACGCATGATTAATTGAGCGCATTGGTCTCAAATGAATGATAAATTGTTTGGCCACATGAGATGAAAAATGTTTATATGTGCTTGGACGAACAGGTTAAGCATGCCCACTGAGTGTTTTCTGGCACTCAGCCCACGTTTCTAAAATGTTTTTCAGGTACAAAGTGATGGAGGCTGCTGACGTGGACACAGGGTTTTTGTTTATTTTGAACTGTGTCAATATTATGTACTTTGAATTTTGAATATTGACTATGGTCAATATTGGAACATGTTATGCTTCCGCTACTATTTTGGGTTATATTAAAATATTCTAAAAATCTTATTTTATTTCGCCGCTATTTGGGACTTTGAAAATAGTTGACCGTCAATGTTGACTAGTCGTGAATTGAACTTGGATGTGATTGGCTATTTGAATAGTCTTCTCGAGTCGTGATTGGTTGGTTTTGAAATTAGAAAATACTTATTGTATAAATATTTTCTCTACATACATAATTTTTGTAAAATTAGGAATTTTATTTTAACCTTTTGTTAGCATCTAAATTCTCCGGAATTGGGGTGTTACAATCCTATAGTGCTTTGAAATTTTCTCAACACCCTTAACAATTTTTCTAATTGTTCATCGGATAAAAGGGAAGAAACGATTACCGGTTTTTACTTGGCTTCATCAAGGTAAGCATACCTCAAGTGTATAGGTAGGGGCTTCAACTCCATGGTTTCTTCCTTTGCTTTCGACTCTTCCTCCTTTGATGTTTGGTCCTCGTCTCTCAATAGGAGGAATTTGGGCTTTCTCAAGTACGATTTCTGAAATGAATTCATCATAGAGACGGAATCAAAAAGACCAATATCATCGTTAGGTAAAGAATTAAAGATAGAGTTAGAAATGCAAATCTCTAGAGGATCTTTTGATCTACACATCTTTTCCTCTTCTATACATTCTTCCACCGTTTGGAGCACCTTGCACTCCTCTATGTTCTTCGCCTCTTCTTCGGAATGTTGCATCACTTTTTGGAGGGAGAAAATTATCTTTTCTTCATTTACTCTCAAAGTAAGCTCCCCTTTTTCCACATCAATCAAGGCCTTACCTGTTTTTAAAACCGGTCGCCTAAAGATGAGAGGAACTTCCTTGTCTTCTTCCATATCAAGTACCACAAAGTCAATCGGGAATATGAACTTGTTAACCTTAACAAGCACATCTTCTACCACCCCTTTCGGATACGTCATAGATCGATCGGCCATTTGGAGGCAAATTGTGGTGGGCTTGATCTCTACCATGTTTAACTTTGAAAAGAACGAGAGGGGCATCAAGTTGATGCTTGCCCCGAGATCACACAATGCCTTTCCCACATGATTTTCTCCAATGGTGTCCGAGATGTTGAAGCTTCCCGGATCTTTCATCTTTGCCGGCAATTTCCTTTGTAGTAGAGCACTACAATTCTCGGTCAAGTTGATTGTCTCATACTCCCCCCATCTCCTTTTCTTAGAAATCGCCTCCTTCAAAAACTTTGCATAGTTTGGCATTTGTTGAAGTGCTTTAACAAGAGGGATGTTGATTTGTACCTTTCTAAAGATGTCGAGGAACCGAGAGAATTGCTCGTCACTCTTCACCTTTTAGAGTCTTTGTGGGTATAGTATTGGAACTTTGTACTCCTCTGGTATCTTTCTTGTTGGTACTTCTTTTTCTTTCCCTTTCTCATGTGTAACATTATTTTTCAATTTGGGACTTAAGTCCTCTTGACTTTGTCCCTCTTCTTTCTTTTCTTTTCTAGGTTGCTCATCAACCTTTTCTTGGCTTTCTTCTTCATCCGGCATCTCGGGGCCATCATAAGCGGTTCCACTCCTCAAGGTAATGGCCTTGTATTGATCATTCGGATTCACAGTTGTGTTGCTTGGGAACTTCCCTTGTTGATGTTGGCTTGCCAAGATAGTTGCAAATTGACCCACTTACTCTAATGTGTTGACTTGGTTGCCAATTGCTCTGACGGTATTCTCTAACTTCCCAATACGAGCTTGAGAGTCTTTCATGTAGTTCTCCATATTTCCCATAAATGCCATCAAAAGGTCATCCATCTTAGGCTTCTTCTCTTCAGCAATAACACCATTAGTCACTGAAAAACTGGGAGGTGGTTGTATAGCATTATTTGGGTTACTATAGGACAAGTTTAGATGTTGAGTCCTATTTTGGTAACCTTGGTTTCCACCATATTGACCTCGATATTGGGGCTTGTACCCCGGATTAAATGGCCTTTGTTGATTCGAGAAGCCTCCTTGGTTCACATAGTTCACCTCCTCAAATTGACTTTGAGAGGACTCGGCTCTTGGATTTCTAAAGGCTTCAATCTTTGAGTTTAAGGTTGCCATTTGAGCTGCCAAGAGCCCAAGTGCATCCGAACTTGAAGTAGAAGCCACTTTCTTTAGAATTTGGACTCCCTCTCTTGCCACCGACCATTGGAATGGATTTGAAGCCATTTATTCAATTATCCTCAAGGCTTCTTCCGGTCCTCTTGCTAGGAGTGATCCTCTCGCGGCCGCATCCATGAGTGTTCTCACTTCATTTTTGCTTCCCCCATAGAATATGCACACTTGATGATCGGTGCCATACCCATGTCCGGGGCACCTTCTTAGCATCTCTCTAAAGTGTTCCCATGTCTCATACATGCTCTCGTCATCCCATTGCTTAAAGATGGTGATTTCACCCTTGAGCTTAAGAGTTTTTCCGGGTGGAAAAAACTTATGTAAGAACTTCGTCATCAATTGGTCCCAAGTTTGGAACGACCCTTGGGTTTGGCTCAACCACTATGTTTCCGCCTTGTCGCTCAAGGAGAATGGGAAGAGCCTATGTCGAATAGCATCTTCTGGGACTCCATTAACCTTCATGGTCCCACTGTACTCAAGAAATTTCCAAATGTGCTCATTCGGATCCTCCATAGCCGTTCCTTTAAAAGGATGTTGTTGGAGCATGAGGATGAGCGACGTCTTGAGCTCAAAAGTATTTTCTTGAATGGGTGGGCCATTCGCTATCCCTTGATCAACGACGGGTTGAAAGAGGTTTCGGATTGGTGCCTCCACGTTTCTATTTTGAGCCTCCTCTTGGGCTCTCAATTGTTGTTGCATCACCTCTAATTGCCTTTGCATTTGGGCAATCATCGGGTCTTGAACCGTGGAGGGTTATCTGCCATTTTCCTCCTTCTACATGCGTTGTTGTGCCGAACCGTTGCTTCAATTTCCAAGTCCAATGCGATAGGGGGTTCTCCTTGAGAAAGAGTGTGTATACGCTTCCTATCAAATGGGACAAACAAATTAATGCAAATTTTACAAACAAAACAAAAGTAAAATGTTTAAACTAATCCACTCGATCCTTATCACAATATTGCATAAATCAAATAAATTCCGTCTTTCCCGACAACGGCGCCAAAAACTTGATAGAGATTTTGTTTCCTCTTAGGTTTCAATATTTATAAACTTGAGTCATGCTTACAAGTATACAAGCATATAATTGTAGATAGGATGAAACGAGATCGATCCACAAGGAAAAAGGAATCAGAACTTGAAAATGCAAGTACCACGACGATAGACGAGCGGAATATCTAGACTATGATAAGGAGAGGGTTGTTTATCTTAACACAAAACCAATGCATAAATAAATGATTAAACACCGAACAACAACAATAATCAAACTAAATAGTAATCAAGAAACAATACCAACAAGAGAGAGAGATTTGAAGATGATAAATAAAGATAAAACTCTAGGATATGGATACATAATGCTCCCATTGATCAAACAACAAGGATTCAAACACACAATCATGCTAAGTTCATAGATAGGAAGACCACGAATATAGAAGGAGCATCTCTCGAATATCTCCTAAATTGCGAATGCGACAAGGATGGTTATCTCTAACGCATTCCAAGGTCGCACCTACCAAAGGCTCTAAGGGGTCACATTTCCTCCCACATAATCGACATTCGACTAAGAAGATAACTATGTAGATTTAATCCAAGCATGCTTATGATCATGGGATTGACTAGATGCAAGTGATTCATACATGTGATGCTAGTAAAAAGGCCATTCAAACCACATCATTCAAGCTCAAGCATGGATTAAAACCTTGACAAAGCATAATCATATATATAAAACCCAAATCAAGATCAATATTCACATTGTTTCACCACATCCTAGAGCCCTAAGGCTCTTAGCCAACCATATTCACAATAACATCAAGAATTCAAATGAAAGAACAAAAACCCATTCTAAATACAAGATTAAGAGAGGAGAAGAAATGATAGAACCAAATGTAGAACACTCTTCTTCAATCTAATGGCTTGAATCTTCAAATGGATTGTTGAATCTTCCTTTTTCTTCTTGATCTTCAAAAATCCCCAAATGGAGTGTTTCTCTAAGTGTATTTCGAGTCTAAGGGGTGTTGGTTGTGTGGTTTGAAAACCCCAATAGATATATAAAGGACTGGACCAATAATGGGATGCCAAAAGTCAATTTTAATTTTCATCTGTGCGGAACTCGACCCTAGAAACTCGCGTTTGAGGGTCGAGTTTGGAACAAAGGAAATCAGGTCTCTGACGGCTCTGCAACACGGGCTTTTGGTCACATTTTGGGGTCGAGTTTCGACTGAAGGCCGAAACTCGACCCAAGAAGGTCGTGTTTGACACCTGCATTTCGCCTAAAGGATTTTGGGTCTCTGAAGCCTCTGCAAAACGGCCTTTTGGTCACATTTGGGGGTCGCGTTTTGCCTCAAGGCCAAGGCGCGACCCCCTTGGGTTGCGTTTGTCCCTCGCGTGCCACAGTGTTGTGAAGCGCGACCCCCTTGGGTTGCATTTGGGGGTTGTGTCTTCAACACTTAGGCATTTTCTTGCTCATTTCTTCGTCATTTCATGCCTTGTGCACTCTTTGTTGATCCCATAATCAATTTGACTTTGTTTTTGCTTTGTTCTAACTCAAAAATTCCCTATATTGGTCACATTCAATAAAACAAAAGATTAAATCAAAATTAGCAATATTTATAACATATATACATGATAACCAAGTGCAAATGCACTTAAAAGTGAGTGTAATTGAGTGCAAATGAGTGCAATTCAAGCACTCATCAATTAACTTCAAGATCCTCATGTTGGCATATCTGAAATTTGAATTTCAGTTACGGCTTCTGTCTTGATCGTCAGTTCTGGGCTTCAGCTAGAAGTTGAAATCTTCAGTTCAGAATGATTCCTCAGCTGTCAGTTTTGCACATCTTGTTGGCAGTTTTGTAAGCTCCAGTTTGATCATCTTTAGCTGGCAATATTGGGCTCTGGCTTGATGCTTTCTGAGCTCCAGTATGGTTTGCTTCAGCTGGCAGTTTTGAACCAGTGTTTCTTCAGCTGGTACTTTGGACTGATGTCTCTTTAGCTGGAACTTCTTGGACTGGTGTATCTTCAGTTTGGATATTGAACTGGCGCCTCTTCAGCTGGTATTCTGAACTGGTGTGTCTTCAGCTGATATCCTCTGAACTGATACGTTTCTTCAGCTGGAACTTTCTTGAGCTGACATATCCTTCAGCTCGTACCTTGGACTGGTATGTCCTTCAACTGGTATTCTTCTTCAGCTGGAAATCCTGATCTTTGATGATCAGTTGGCACTTTTGAACTAGTGTCTTGAACTAGTATTTTCTTCAGTTCATAATTGTAGACTAAAAAGCTTCTTTTAGCATGTATACTTTGATGGCAGTTGGTACTTCGAACTTGTCAGTACCTGCATTTTCAGTTTACTTGACTTGCTAACTGATCTAGCAATCAAGCTACAGTTTTTCTTTTTCTTTTCTTAGCTCTTAGCTGGATTTTCTTTTTCTTTTTATCTCTCTTTTCTTTTATTTCTCTCTCTTTTTTTGTTTTTTTTTTCTTTTCGGATTGATCATTTTCAGGCTTTCATAGCTCAATTTTTGTTTTGATCAACCTCGGTTTTCTGCTTGATTTCTTTTCAGTTTTTTCAATGGATCTTTGACATATTTTGACATCTTATCAAAACCCCTATAAGGAAAACTCTTGATAGTTTTTGCTAATAATTTCCCACTTTTTGATGATGTCCAAAACATGGCAAAATTGAGCAATGATGAAAAAACTAATTTTAAGAAATTTTTAGCCTATGTATAAGGAAACACGATCAAGCAAGAAAACTTTTCATAGCTGAGAAACTGGTTGTATAAACTGATTAGATTTCTTTCAATCTACAACAGTTTTTCTTTTTCTTTTTCTTCTTCTTCTTCAGTTTCTAGCTCTTCAGCTGTTGCACTTCTTGAGCTGGTACTCATCTCCTTTCAGCTTTTCATCTTTTCCACCAATTTGCTAGATTGACCCTTTTCTCTAGCGTTCCTCTAGACATCTCCCCAAACTTTCCCCTGAGACTAATGTCTCCCATCTTTGGCATTTCTCCAAACTTCTCCCCAAACTTTCCCTTGAGGTTGCTGATGCCTCTTATATCCAGCAGTTTCGACAGTCATCATTTCTTCCCCCTAAAACTGCGAGGGTTCCCCCTGAATCTCATCCCAGAGACTCAAGAATTTTCTATCATTCTTCTCAATCTCTTCATCATCTTTCCCTTTTTTGGCATCATCCAAAAGGGTGTGTAGTTACAGATCAAATGATGGTATGGGGATGTGTGGTAGTAAATTGAAGGTAGTAGCAAGATTACCTTCATATGTGGAGGGGTATGGCTGTTGTTGTGATGGCAAGAGTAGCCAGTTTGATGCCTCTTCTGTTGGCATGAGTTGACGTAAGTCCAGGATTGGAGATTGGACTTGAGGTTCATCGGTCAACATGGCCAAACCCATGAAGAGTTCTTCCGTTGGAGGTGGGTGGATGAATTCTATTGGAGTGGAGGGTGAGTTGGATGGCTCATTAAACGGTAGAGGTTCTGCGGCTGGAACTCCGTGTTGGATTCTTTGAATCATTAAATCCATGATCTCTGAGAGTGTTGGAGATGTTTTGAATGGATTGTTCATCCAGTTCCGGCTCTAGATGCTTTCTTGACTCCAAAAATGTCTTCCCTTTCTGTCAAACAGTTTAAACATAACTACTTCATCAACTTGGAATCTCTAGAGGTACCATCTGAGATATTACCTCAGTTGATTGAAGATGGAGGAATCATAACTCTCAATGATGTGGAATCTGCTGGAAAGCAGATGTTCGAGAGTTTCGTTGAATCTTTCTTCAACGCCATCCATGGAACTTGTGGCAGCTGGTTGAGAATCAGCTGGAGCAGTTGATTACATTGTCATGTCATCTTCTGACATGGGCTGCTTTCCTCGATTGATGGATGTCATCTCAGTCGGATCTGAGGTATCTTCATCAGTAGCTTGCGGCCTTCTTGACACCTTGCCGAAGGGCTTCAGTTTCTTTTTTCTTTTGAGAAAGATTGTAGAGAGATAATATCTCTTATCCAGCAATATGTCATAGAGTGGAGGAAGTCGAATTTGATCACAGATGATCAGGCTGAGCTGATTGATAAATCACATCTTCTTCTTGAATGTGCCCATTTGATAATCAAACTGGACCTTCTGAACATTTTAGCATAGTTGTGATAGCACTAAAGATGCCCAGTCCACCTTGCATCTGTAGTGAATGAGTGCCATCAAGTGAGCGTTCTCGGTGCTAAAGTGAATATAATCTACGTTGCGTAAAGGGCAGTGAATCACTATATTCTGGAGTTGTATGAACTCCGGCCGCAGATTGTCTTTCAGTCTGTGTGAAAAATCTCGATGCTCAACACCTGGTTTTATCTATTTGCTCCACAATTCTCTCTGGTTTAACATGGCTATTGAGTCAGCATGTGAACCTGTGCCAGGAAGATGGAGGGTTTCCATCATGGTTACCTTTGTGATGATGATCACATGGTTGCTGACTGATGAGATGATGTTGTTGTCGCTTGCAATCTGTGAGTTTATGTAAGACTCGGCAATAAGCTCCAGAAAGCATCGTTCATTCTCTAGGGTTTGAACAAAAAACTGAAGCCTCCACTACTTTGACTATTCGATGGAATTCATCATCTAATAGTCGCTTCTTGAGAAAGTCCAGGTTTAGGAACTTGTCTCTCTTGAGGTTGAGAGCAAGTCTTGCTGGATCAATATACTAAGTGGGGAGTTCCATTCTACAAAAGTGAGAGTATTTCAGAGAGTGAAATAGAGTAGGGAGAGAGGGCTGCAAAGCCATGCAAGGAGAGTTATGAAGATAGATATGTGATCTTTGATCGATTTCTCCTTAGCATATAAAGAAGCTTTGCATGCATGTATTTCGAGTTGCATTCAAGTACTCTTCAGTTGATCAGTTAATAGATTTGACTAATGCTCAGCTGGTCAAATGTAATGGATATCTCAGCCGTCCATAAGCTTAGCCTTACTTTGGATAAACGATTGAGATTTCATCGATATGAAAAATGGGGTAGTTGCCATAAATAGCAAATATTTGTTGCAGGATTTTGCTATTTATATCTCTCAATCGATCAACTCACTTTTCACTTTAGTGGTTGATTTTGGTCAGTAGCATTAATGCTAGTCATTTATGAGAGATCTCCCATTTTGAAAAATTATATCCATTGGATTATGATAAAATTGAAATGAATCACAATGGTAATAATTTAATTAGAATAAGTTTAAAGAATAAATAATTCAAAACTTATCCTGAGTTAGTTGGGATACAGTCCAACTGATGACTTTAGGAACTGACGATGTGGCAGTTGATCGATCAGTTCTGTCATGTCTTCTGCTTGGCCCCCTTAACTGATTCATCACTGAACTGATGATATCAGTTTCTAAACTGCTGGATCAAATCTTAGTTAGTTTTCTCTTCTTGATGGGGTGAACTGGATTCTCTTCATTACTTTCCTCGGAGCAGTTTGGTCTTTTCTTTATTGATGTGGATCCAGTTCCTTCAATAGGCTTCTCTGGCCTTGATTTCTTCATGGATTGACTCATTTGCTTAGCTTCAGCTGATGGGACCTTTCGTCTTCTCTGCAAGTTCCTCGTGAAGCGTGACTTGAACTGAATTTCTTGAGAATTTAGTTGGGCGGCTGTCATTGAGCTTGAAGCTATCAGTAGGGTGACATATCTCTTAGACAAGAGATTTGGTGATGTGGCAATGTCTTCAACATCATATTCTTGACTCACTACAATTGGGGTGAGGAGTAGATTTTTGTGTAGTTGCTCAGTTGCAGATTCAGTTGGTCGAGGTGGCTCGGCTGACTGATTTGACAAATTGTCAAAATTCAGTTTTTGGCATGCATGGCTAATTGTGTAGTTGGCTAGCTGCTAAACTCCTACTTCTTCTTAAGCCCTGATGTCACTTCTCAGTTTGGCAAGTAGGGCAGTTGGAGGGATTTTGTTGGTCAGTCGATGACTCATAATCCTCTAAACTTGTACGATCGTTCGAGGAAATGGATTTAAAGATCCTATCCATTTTAAGCTCCAAACTTCTTCTCTTTACCAAAAACTCATGCCGTGAAAGGTAGTGATCAAGAAATAGGACTGGATAGACATTGAATATCTCTAGTTGTACCAGTAGAAGTACCAGTGCAGTTGCTTAAAAAGCTCTTGATCTTTTATAGCCACGAATGCAAATTAAGTGAGAAGTAAATTGGTTACCTCTTTCTGTGCATTCTTGGCTGCACATTCACTACTGTAGAAAGTGTGAATATTTTCTTCCGTGAGTTGGAGAGAAGGGCAAGTGCTCCTGAAGTAATCATCTCCATAGTCTGGATGAGGAATTCCGATGAATGGAATAAGCTTATCTGGATCAGAACAGACTTTGAAATCAGCTGATGATCCATTCTTTGAGACTGGTAATGGAACGACATTGGCAGTTGAGTTGCTTGAGGCTGTGGCACCTGTCTTGGCCTTGGTCCTCCTTTTCTTCTTGAGTGATTGGAGATGAATGCTTCCTTTCTTGGGAATCCAGTCGGAGACAAGGTCTGGTAAAGCATCATCATTTGGCAGCTTCTAATGTCTTCAATCATCTTGCTCATCCTAAGAATGAGTCCTACCATAAACTCAAACTTCTTTGTTCTCTTTGAGTTGGAGGCCTTGAGGACTTGGTGTTTGAACTGAGAAAATACAAACTCTACCTAGTTTGTTTCTCTTCCTTTAGCTAGGTGAATCATCACCTTATACCTCTCTTGGGTATGCTGGCTCAGACTTCCAATAGCTCCAAACATCATCTTGTTTGTGATTTCGAGCAGAACTCCATACTCTGGCTTTAAATCAGTTTTAGCTGTGGTAAAACTGAATCTTTTTCTGCAGGTGGGGGCTTTCCACCTTCTCCAATATGGTTCAGCTGCTTCACTCAATTCTTGAACTGTTGCTCCTTGCCTTGAAAGTTGAAAAACTTCAGCAACTGTTTCTTTAGTTATCTTGATCAATTGGCCTTGGATAACTGATGATATTTCCTTGCCATTTGCACTAACTCATGCTTGAAGAATAAATTCACACTTGTTTGAAGAACCTTGGCGGTGTTTCCAAGTAATGAAGAACTCATGTCTTGTGAAGACTAACAAGCAGATTTAGGTTGTTTGATTCATGGAGAATTTTCTAGAACTTCTTTCTTTCAAGGAATTTGTCTCTCAACATCTGGTTTTTGAACGAGTTAGGGGATCTGAGGAATTCTGCCATTGAAGGAGTTTGGCTAGAATCTTTGGTTGAGAGAGAAAGACGAAGAGACTTCTCTTGAATGATTTGAGAAATGAGTGTGTCTCTTATAGCAAAGGGGACTAGATCTGGATTGATTTATGAGCAATAAATGATACTCATATTGATGCGTTCCTCACCGGAACACGACGAAGAAAGTTATAGAACCTCCCAGGACTTGTATCAGTTTTGCCGATTTGGATGGTTGGATCCAAACCCTAGCCTCACAATGATGTTGAACCACAAATTAGTAGAATTCATAACCCGCGATCAATTGGAAACATGAACTTGAATTTGATGTAGACGCCACAAGCGGGGATGATGAACCCGTTTGATAAGTCGAAATTGAATCTCACAAATATTATGAAATTCGGATAAAAGTTCTGTAGAGAGAAAATAAACTCACAAGTTTATAACTGAATTCAATAATGGTCTAATCAATAATGTTCACAATGGATCCCTATTTATAGTGTAGGGATGGACGAAATTTAATGCTAAAAGGACTTAAAAATCTGATCCAAAAAGAATTCTATCTAGACTAGGAAACTGCCTAACTAGAATCCTATTCAAGGTAGGAATCTGCCTTAAATAAATCCTAGTCAAACTATGACTCAATAAAAATCAAAAATTAATTAAGAAAATAACTAAAATCTGATCTAAATAATTAATTAAAAGATCTAAGATAATTCGAGTCCCAAATATTAATAAGGGTTCGAATTTCTTTCAAATATGTTCTTTAAAATTTGTCCAGGCCTCTGGCAACTAGGACATGGTCACGCCTTATTCACCAAAGGCTCCTGTACTGGATTTTAACCTTGTTCTTCCAATATCAATAAAGTGATGAAATCAACACCTTTCTTGGGTCCTTCCATGGGTCTCCTTAATGCCTCTTGTTCCCAAACCTCTCGTATGAACCCGTTGAGGCTCTTCTTGAACCTCTTAGCTCGCGATCTCGTCACAGGTCCTTCAGGTACCTTGATTGGGTCCGACGCCTCCTTAGCACGGGGTGTATCATTCCCCTCCTCTTGAAAAGAATTTGTCCTCAAATCCAGCTCGTCACCTACATCAAAAGGACTCAAGTCAGCAACATTGAATGTAGAACTAACTTTATACTCACTAGGTAAGTCCAATTTGTATGCATTATCACTAATGCGCTCAAGGACTTAAAACGGTCCATCGCCTCTAGGTAACAACTTGGATCTCCATTGAACCGGAAACCTTTCCTTCCTCATGTGCAACCAAACCCACTCGCCGGGTTCGAACAAGACCTTCCACCGCCCTTTGTTGGCTTTCTCGGCGTATTGCTCAGTTCTCCTTTCGATGTTTGCTCTAGCCTTCTCATGAATCTGTTTAACAAATTCAGCTTTCTTTTTCCCATCCAAATTAGTGAACTCTTCCACAGGCAAAGGAATTAAATCCAAAGAGGTTAAAGGATTAAAACCATATGCAATTTCAAATGGCGAAAACTGAGATGCCGAATGAACAGACCGATTATATGCAAACTCCACATGCGGCAAACATTCCTCCCAAGTTTTTATGTTCTTTTTAATCAATGCCCGCAACAACGTATATAAAGTCCTATTTAATACATCCGTTTGACCATCAGTTTGTGGATGACAAGTAGTAGAAAACAACAATTTAGTTCCTAACTTACACCACAAAGTCTTCCAGAAATAACTCAAGAACTTAGCATCACGATCAGACACAATTGTCTTAGGCATACCATGCAAACGCACAACTTCCCTAAAGAACAAATCAGCTATATGCGACGCATCATTAGATTTTGAGCATGCAATAAAATGCGCCATCTTAGAAAATCTATCAACAACCACAAAAATAGAATCATGACCATGTTTACTCCTAGGAAATCCTAACACAAAATCAATAGATATGTCAATCCAAGGCGATGTAGGAATAGGCAAAGGCATGTATAAACCATGAGGTTGGACTCTAGACTTAGCTTGTCGATATGTAACACATTTAGCACACAAACTTTCCACATCATGCTTCATATGAGGCCAAAAGAAATGTTCTTGCAAAACAGATAAAGTCTTAGCTACCCCAAAATGCCCCATCAAACCACCTCCATGTGACTCCAACAACAATAACTCACGTATGGAATATTTAGGCACACACAATTTATTTTCTCTAAACAAGTATCCATCATTCCTATAAAACTTTCCATCACCAGATTTTTCGTATGCGATATATATATCCCTAAAATCATCATCATCAACATATAATGCCTTGATGCACTCAAAACCTAGTAATCTAGCATCCAAAGTAGAAAACAACGCGTACCTTCTAGACAATGCATCGGCTACTACATTTTCTTTACCTTGCTTGTATTTGATGACGTATGGAAATATCTCGATAAATTCCATCCATCTTGCATGCCTTTTGTTCAACTTGTGTTGCCCCCTCAAATGCTTCAACGACTCATGGTCGGTATGGATCACGAACTCCTTGGGCAACAAGTAATGTTGCCATGTCTGCAATGCCCGTACTAGTGCATACAATTCCTTATCATACATCAGGTAATTTGCAGTGGCGCCTCCTAATTTTTCACTGAAGTATGCAATTGGTCGAACCATTTGCATCAAAACTGCACCAATACCAACACCGGAAGCATCACACTCAACCTCAAATGTTTTAGAAAAGTCAAGAAGAGATAGTACCGGTGGATGTGTCAATTTTTCCTTGAGCGTTTGAAATGCTCGCTCTTGGGCTTCACCCCACTTGAACTCCACATTCTTTTTGATCACTTCAGTCATCGGAGCTGCAATACTACTGAAGTGTGGCATAAAACGGCAGTAGAAACTTGCTAATCCATGAAAACTCTGAACCTCTCCAATAAAGGTAGGCGTCGGCCATTCTTGGATGGCTCGCACCTTCTCTTCGTCCACCTGCACTCCCTCTGTACTTACAACAAAACCAAGGAAAACAACCCTATCAGTGCAAAAGGTGCACTTTTTAAGGTTAGCATACAATTGTTCTTTCCTTAAAGCTTGTAAAACATTCATCAAACGTTCTTCATGCTCATCCACAGTTTTACTATAGATCAATATGTCATCAAAATAAACCATAACGAATCTACCTATGAAAGCACATAGAACATGGTTCATAAGACGCATAAAAGTGCTAGGAGCATTTGTCAAACCAAACGGCATTACCAACCCACTCATACAATTCAAGTTTAGTAATAAATGCCGTTTTCCATTCATTCCCCTATTTAATCCTAATTTGATGGTACCCACTACGCAAATCTATCTTAGCAAATACGCAAGCACCATGCAACTTATCAAGCATGTCATCAAGACGGGGTATAGGATGTCGATACTTTACCGTGATGTTGTTGACGGCTCTGCAGTCGACACACATATGAAGGGACGAGTCCTTCTTGGGCATGAGCAAAACCGGGCTCGCACATATGCTCAAACTCTCCCTCACTTGGCCTTTCTCCAACAGCCCGTGGATTTGTTTTTTGAGCTCCTTTGTCTCCTCGGGGTTGCTTCGGTACGCCGGCCGGTTGGGTAAAGTAGCACCAGGCACAAAATCGATTTGGTGCTCAATTCTCCTTATTGGTGGTAAGTCGGGTGGCATCTCCTCGGGAAACACATCATCAAATTCCTGCAAAAGAGATAAAATAGGACTTGGCAAAGACTTGTCAAGTTTGTTAGTTTGTAGCAAATCTCTGCGGACCATCAAATACATGGGCTTTTCATTTTGCACGGCCCACTTAATGTCACTTGCTGTGGAAAAATAAGATCTTCGGGTTTTCTCCTTTGGCTCAACAGCCGCCGTCGTCCGCTCCTTCTTTTTCATAGACTCGGCATCTTCTTGTAGCTTCACTTGGTCCTTATACACTTGTGAAGGTGTTAGAGGAGCTAGTGTCACCATCTTCTTGTTAAGTACAAAAGAGTACTTGTTTGTGAAGCCATCATGAGTCATCCTCCTATCGAATTACCATGGACGCCCCAACAAGACGTGTCCGGCTTGCATGGGTACTACGTCACAAAGCACTTCGTCTTCATATTTACCAATCCGAAATGGCACTTGAACCTGCTTGTTCACCTTGGTCTCTCCACTGTCGTTCAACCATTGTAGCTTGTATGGCTTAGGATGCTTGAGAATTGGCAATCCTAGCTTGGTCACCATCACAACACTAGCTACATTAGTACAACTTCCACCATCAATAATCATGCTACATACCTTATCCTTGATGTGGCATCGGGTATGGAATATGTTCTCTCTTTGCGCCTCGTCAACACTTTTAGTGTGCAAGCTTAGAGACTTGCGTGCAACCAAAATAAGTGACTCGGGTGCTGTGTACTCCTCCTCCTCGTCGCTTGACTCCGACAAACCGGGCATCTCTGGATCGACCTCCTCATCATCCGTCACGATCTCCCCATTATCCTTCAAAATCATCACACACCGGTTTGATGTCTCGGTTTTGGCTTCCGGGCATCTCCTGATGATTGGTTGCAGTCACCACCGCCGCTTCCTGCTTCGGCTTAGTGAACGGCTGCTTCTCCTCTTTCTTGCCTTGGCTCACCGACTTCCATGGGGTAGAATTAGAAGTCGAGTTAGACTTTCATACAGATGAATTTCCTCGAGTCGAGTTACCCCTCCTCTTGAGTTGATGCTCTACCTTTATTTCCATTTGCAGCACATCTTCCATCTCCACATACTGCTGCAACTCCACCACCTCCCGGATCTCCCTATACAAATCTGTAAGAAAACGAGCCATGGTGGCTTCTCTATCCTCCTCCACATCTGCTCGAATCATCGCCACTTTCATTTTCTTGTAGTACTCGTCCACACTGTTCGTTCCTTGCCTTAAGGTCTAGAGGTTGTTGTAAAGCTCTTTGTAGTAGTGATTAGGCACGAACCTCTTTCTCATCAACGATTTCAGATCATCCCATGTCTCCAATGGCCTTTCCCGATTGCGCCGTGGACTGATGGTCAATTGGTCCCACCAATTGATAGCATAATCAGAGAACTCCACTACCACTAATTTGACCTTCTTTAGCCCTGAATAGTTGTGGCAGTCAAATAGCATCTCCATCTTGCGCTCCCACTCCAGATACGCGGCTGGATCATTTGTACCTTTGAATGATGGTACGTTCATTTTGATGTTTCCCAAGTCATCATCTTCTCGGGCTCTGCCTCTCCTTTGGCCTCCAGTCGCCGACTGTCTATCTTCCTCATCCTCATCTTCCTCGAACTCCCCATAACCTTTTCTTTCCCGTTCAACATGTGGATAACATCGCGGTTCGATTCTTCCTCCACGTCCGCCTCTTCCACCTTGACCTCCACGGTTCTCTCAGGGAGCTGGTTGTGATTGCTCCTGTATTGACTCCTCTATCTTGTCAATTCGCTCATGTAACACTTCCATTTCGGTTTTAAGCAGCTTTGATAGGTGCTGTTATAGGGCCTCCACGGTATACTTTGGATCGAACACCGGGGTTAATTCTCCCCCCGAACCTCCATCGGTGTTGTCTGCAGTACCTGTATTTTTCTTAGACATTTTTTTTTCATTTTTTTTCTTTTTTTTTTAACTATAAAATCAATTCGGAACAGATATAAAAAAATTACAATGGGAAATTGACTGAAAACGTAACAATTAAATCCTACCAAGATTTCTAGGCAAAAGAAAATTTCCTATGAATGTCTAGCTCTCAAATTCCTACGAATGTCTAAACTCTCGATTTCCTCTCCAAAGAATTCAAATCCAAAAATCAAAAATACCCAAGTCGATTCAAACGACCTATCTAGGGTTCAACAACCAAATAACTGAACGCGTCTCCAAAAATCCAACAAGAATGAAAGACTAAGATCGAACAACACAATTTCCAGAATTTTTTTTTACTGTTCCGTGTACTGTTCACGGTACTGTTCACGCCTCTTTTTTTGTGAACGGCTTTTGTTTTTTTTGTAGAAACGAAAAATCAAGAACAAAGAAAATTAAAGGATAGATGGAAACTGATACAAAGCCGAAGCTTTGATATCACTTGATGCGTTTCTCGCCGGCACACGACGAAGAAAGCTATAGAACTTCCCAGGACTTGTATCAGTTTCGCCGATTTGGATGGATAGATCCAAACCCTAGCCTCACAATGATGTTGAACCACGAATTAGTAGAATTCATAACCCGCGATCAATTGGAAACACGAACTTAGATTTGATGTAGACGCCACAAGCGGGGATGATGAACCCGTTTGATAAGTCGAAATTGAATCTCACAAATATTATGAAATTCGGATAAAAGTTGTCTAGAGAGAAAATAAACTCACAAGTTTATAACTGAATTCAATAATGGTCTAATCAATAATGTTCACAATGGATCCCTATTTATAGTGTAGGGATGGATGAAATTTAATGCTAAAAGGACTTAAAAATATGATCCAAAAAGAATTCTATCTAGACTAGGAAACTGCCTAACTAGAATCCTATTCAAGGTAGGAATCTGTCTTAAATAAATCCTAGTCAAACTATGGCTCATTAAAAATAAAAAATTAATTAAGAAAATAACTAAAATCTGGTCTAAATAATTAAATAAAAGATGTAAGATAATTCGATTCCCAAATATTAATAAGGGTTCGAATTTCTTCCAAATATGTTCTTCAAAATTCGTCCAGGCCTCTGGCAACTAGGACATGGTCACGCCTTATTCGCCAAAGGCTCCTATACTGGATTTTAACCTTGTTCTTCCAATATCAATAAAGTGACGAAATAAACACCTTCCTTGGGTCCTTCCATGGGTCTCCTTGATGCCTCTTGTTCCCAAACCTCTCGTATGAACCCGTTGAGGCTCTCCTTGAACCTCTTAGCTCGCGATCTCATCACGGGTCCTTCAGGCACCTTGATTGGGTCCGACACCTCCTTAGCACGGGGCGTATCACATATATCTTTGAAAAATTGTGTCCTCTACGTTTGCTTTTGGCCTTAAATGCCGTTGTCAGGAATTCAACGGTAAGAAATTCAAAATAAATGCTGACAAGACATTTATTTTTTAGCAAAAGATTTTCATTAATGAAATAGATAAGAAACTGATTTTACAAGAAGTTATTCCTAGGGCTTCTGATCAGTTTGACTGGCCTCTAGTTCTTCTTGTTGTCAGTTCTTCTTTTCTTTGCTTTTCTGGAGCTGTCTGGTATTTCTTCATTCTTGGAGAAATCTTCCTCAGAATCTTCAGTTCCAAAATATGCTTCTAGTTTCAGGATTGATTCAGATAGCAGTTTTACCTGTTCCTTCAGGCTTTTGATCAGTTCTTTGAACTGTGTTGATGCTCTGCTCGGCTGCGGGTCTTCAGTTTGATGACCCCTGAACTGGGTTTTGTCTGCAGCTGGTTGTTGATCTTCAGTCTGATGGTCACAGAAGTGGACTTCATCTTCAGCTGCATTAGTCTTATCACTTTCTTTAGCAGCTCCCTTGAATTTGGATGTTTCTCCAGCCTTTTCCTTGGCTGATATTGTCCGCTTCTTGATCTGAATTGGTGATGTGGTAGTTTCTCCTGCTGAGCTCTTTGCTGAAGACTCCGTTTCAGTGGTCTTTGTCTGCCTTTTCTTCTCATCATTTTTCGATTAAATTGTTGCAGTTATTCTCAGCTTATCTTGACTCTGTTTAGAGTCACTCTTACTCTCATGCTCTTCTTTAGTTGGCATGAATCCCTGATCCATTGGAAAGTCATTATCTGAATCAGAGTCTGATACCTCTTCAGGCTCCGTCATTTTTGCTTTCCATTTCCCTCGAGTTAAGGGCGCTGTTGGAATCAGCTTCTTTCTCAGTCGTGGTTGTGACTCTTTGATTGTCACAAGGGGTAGCGCTGCTTTATCCACTTTTGGGATGAAATCATCAGGGTCAACTCGTTGAAGATTTGTTTCTTCTGCCATCAACTCAGGGATCAGCCTTTCCAGAATGAAGCTGACCCTGTTGAGATAGTACATCTTTTGTAGGAAGCACTTGGGACTCTTTGTTTTGGCTTCCACAATATCTATAAACTTCTTTAACTGGCTAAAGAAGTATAGAGACCAATTTATCTCTTTTCTCTCCCAGATGGCATTGCAGATCTTGTACTTTATTTCCGACATCTTGGAGTGGCTTCCGCACAGTCCTACTAGCAACTTCGTAGCAACTGCTGCTAACACTTGAAATTCCTTCTGGAATTTTGATGCCAAGTGGTTAATGTGGAAGCTATCATCAAAAATGATACTCGTCCATCTATTGAAGCAGTTTTCTGCGTCCACTTCGGCTTCTTCAATGTTACTTCCTCCTTCTGTCAGATCAAATATCTTCCTTAGAACTGTAGGAGTGATCACGATTTCTCGACCTCTAACTTTAGTTTTGAACTCCAGAGAGTTCTCTTTACTTGTTGAGTTGAGAAAGAATTCAGCCACTGCTTCAGGGTATACTCGTGTGGGAACATCCTCTGTGAACGTTTTAAGCCTGGCTTTCTGATGAAGCCATGGAGAACAAAGATGATGAAGAACCGGAGTTGCAATTTAGAGGACCAATCACAAGATCAAGAGCTAAGAAGTTGCAAGCTTACTTGCAAGTGTTGATTCGAAGAAAGCTTGAGATTGGAGATGAAGAAGTCAAGAGAAGCAATTCCAAGATAGTTAATTTATTAACTATTGAAGATCAAGAACACACCATGGAGTATTAATCTTGAAGAGATGAAGAGTCCAAGTGCACGTGTGCATGTCCATGAGATGATCGTGCATGTGTGTGCGTGTGTGTTGAAGATTTCGGCCCCTATTGATTTAATTATGGGGTTGATTTTCTCTAGACTATAGTATTTAATT
The DNA here is from genome assembly GCA_026008535.1 of Perilla frutescens. Taxonomy (NCBI): domain Eukaryota; kingdom Viridiplantae; phylum Streptophyta; class Magnoliopsida; order Lamiales; family Lamiaceae; genus Perilla; species Perilla frutescens. The sequence continues at coordinate 43,416,303 of BRKX01000012.1, forward strand.
TATTTAATTATAGACTATAGTAGATCAGATTTTATTTAATTATTTGAGTGTAATTTTCGGTCATTATGATGATGAGTCATAGGTTTGACTAGAATTTTAATTAAGGGAAGAAACTACCTTAAATAGAATTCTAGTTTAGGGAATTTCCTAGTCCAATTGGACTTGCTTTTAGATCAGATTTTTTCGGCCCCTTTAGACATTAATTTTCGGCCATTAAGTAGTATAAATAGGGGCCATGTGTTATGTTATTACTTTAGACATTGTTGAATTAAATTGCTTTTGCATTCAAATTGTGTCTCAAATCTATTTGTCTTTTGAATACTTTTCACACGAAAATATTCATTCTTGGAGCAAGCAACTACAAGTCTTAATCAAGGGTATTGCTCAATTCACTAGAGGGATTGACCGGTATTCGCTAACGAGGAACAACTTGGAGATTTCAACCTTGAAGACGTTCGAGATTCAAGGAGGCTATCGGGTTGTGAATCACCACAACAACACCACTCATCCATCATCACCATCGACGTCACACATCTCTCCACCGTCGACCATACTCACGGCTGCCACCTTCAAGATCAAGTTCTACACCCGTTCATTTTATCCGTAAGTCCATTCAAACACTAACATATCCTATCTTCTCCAAGCCCTTCTTCACCAACTTTTCACACACGAAAACTTCCTTCAATTCAGCCCATATCCTCATCCCATACAGCCCATATAAACCTTTGGTTTGTGTTATTTGAGTTGTGTCATAGTTCTAGGTATTTTAGTTGTCTAGATTAGTCGTATTTTGTGTCGGATTGTTCCCTTCTTTTAGTTGACGTGTTTCGTATCCTAAAGTCTTCCGCTACGTTGTTATTATCGTCCTAGTTCGTGTCTGGGTCGTATCATAAATTTGGCATCAGAGCCACGTCAGCTCCGCTGGTCGTGGTTCAATCCGACGTGTCACTTTTATCCTACGTGTCGTCTTATGTGTCTTGTTATTTTAATTTTATTTTATCGAGTTGTAATAGCATAGTTGCTCATTGAAAAAAAAAGAAAACAAACGGTAAAAAAAAAGACCGAATTCAAAAAAAAAATCGGCAAAAAAAAAAGAAAAGAGCCGAAATTTAAAAAAAAAAAAAAAAAAAAGAGGTATATTCATTGTGTTACCATTTGAGTCTTGATCTATTTTGGTACTTTCCTTTTAGTCAAGTTCTATCTTTGGACCTTACCTTGTGAGTTTATTTTAATTTTGGTAATTTCCTTCTAGGATAAATTCCTTAGTTGGTAATTTCTTTTTGAGTCTTCTTTTATTTTTGGAACTTTCTTTCCAAGTCTTATTTCTTTTTGGTAGTTTCCTTTTGACTCATAATTTAATTTTGGTTCATTCCTTTTAGAGTCTAGTCCAATTAGGATATTTAGAATTGTGTCACAATTGTGTAACACTTTTCAAATAACCTATTATTTCTTTCCTTTTCCTTCCTACATCTTTCCTTCTACACTTGGGGATCCATCTAACCCTAATACACCCACCCTACTCGACCCCACCTACCACACGCCACCTAGACCCCACACGCCCCCACCCCTTGCCACATAAGCCACACGCCCCCTACACATCATCATACCATCTCATCCATTGATCCTAAATAGTGATACTCGTCTACACCTTCGTGCAATTCATCCGTACCCTCGACATTCGACAAGAGTTCTACTCCTCATCATTCATTATACACGACACACACACTTCACCATACACTTTGAGTGCAAACACGAGTGGTAAAATCAAGAGTGAAAACAAACGAGTGAACGTGAGGTTGTGAGGTTCTACCTTGTTTTCCTTTACGTTTGTTCATCTTGTAGGTATCATGAAGAAAGGTACACGTTCCGAGTCATCCCATGCCCCTCCAGTCGACACCCCACCTATAGACCCACCCCGAGATCCATCCAAAGCTCCCATAGAGTCTTCCTCAGATCCAACCGCACCGTGGGATGCCAAATACCATTTTGAAGCACTTTCCAAACACTTCCAAAGACAGCAACAAGCTCTTTCCGACAAGCTTGATGACTTAGTGCAAGCCCTTGAACGCACTAAGACCACTCCAACCATTACACAAGTTGTTCGAGGACCCGCTAGATGCAATGAGCGTCAAAACGAGCCTGAAGAGGAGTACTTTGATGAGAATACTGAAGAGTTCGACCAAGGCCGTCGCCCGAGGCGTGGAAATAGTCGTGATGACTATAATGAAGACCGAATGCTCAACAACATCAAAATGAGCATTCCGGAGTTTGAAGGCCTTCACGATCCCGATGTCTACCTAGATTGGGAGCGTAAGGTAGAGAAGATTTTCGCGTGCTATGACTTCTCAGAAGCTAAAAAGGTGCAATTAGCTTGTTTGGAGTTCAGAGGCTACGCAGCAACTTGGTGGGAGATGCAACAAGAAAGAAGACGGAGAAATCGAAATCCATCCATCGATAATTGGGAAGAGATGAAAGGATTCATGCGTGGACGCTTCATTCCAGTCCACTATGAAAGAGAGCTTGAGAAGAAGCTCAACCGGATCAAACAAGGTACCCGTTCGATTGAAGAGTACCATAAAGAGCTCGAGACTGCCTTGAATTGAGTTGGCAAAGAAGAGACCTTGAATGCTACCATCATTCAGTACATTGAAGGTATGAATCCCGATATTGCATGTGAAGTGGAGCTCAAAGAATTCACAAGCATAGAGAGAATGGTGCAGTACGCCGCAATTGTGGAAAAGCAGCTGCGAGAAGGCCGCTGTCGATCCAGTCAAGGTTCAGCCCCTACTCGCCAATCTTGGAGTAAAGGTACGCCTTCCACATCACCTTCTACTCCTTCTGTTGAGTCTACACGACCCCGAGGTCAATCCGGACCCCCGGAACTCCGTTTCGACCGTTCTACACCGCAATCAAGCCGTAGACCCGAGTCTACACCAAGGCCACCATTCCAATGGCCCAATCAGCCCAGTCTGGCGCCAACTTCAGCCCCTAGTCGAGCCCGAGATGTTCAATGCCATAAATGCCAAGGTTGGGGCCACTTTCAGAATCAGTACCCAAACCGACGAGTTCTATTCATCACGAACCAGAATGAGCTCGAATCAGCCAGTGAAGATGACGAACTGCCAAGGCCGACCCTTCACCTGAAGAAGACGCCCAGGATGAGTTTGAAGAAGAAGAACCCGAGAATCTTCATGTCAGTTTGGTTTCTATCCGCAGTCTGAACATAAACCGAGAAGAAGAGCAACAATCGCAGCGAGAGAACATCTTCTACACGAAAGTTGCTGTTCAAGGCAAGACTTGCGCGATGATCATTGATAGTGGGAGTGTTATCAATGCAGTAAGCCAGTACGCAATCGACAAGCTTGGACTTTCCACTGTGAAGCATCCAAATCCATACCGTTTGCAATGGCTTACAGAAAGAGGCACAATTCGTGTAACCGGTCAGGTACATGTATCCTTTTCCATTGGTCATTATTCTGACACTGTATTATGTGATGTTATTCCTATGGATGCAGCACATATACTTTTAGGGAGACCATGGCAATTCAATAGACAAGCTGTACACGACGGACTCACGAACACCTACACAGTGAAGAAAGACGGCCGAACCACCATCCTAAAGCCGTTGACACCCAAAGCCGTTCAAGAAGAGCAAGAAATAATGCGAGCAAGGTTCAAAGAAGAGCATGAGAAGACCGCAGCCGCAGCCGTCCGAGCCGCCGCCGCCAACGGCCTTCCCACAGCCGAATCTTCATCACCGCCGCCCCATCCTTCTTCCACAACCATTGCAGCCCCTTCCACACCTCATTCCAGCTCCATTACACATGGAAAAAGTGTGAGTTCAGCCCCTAAGTCACAAGAGAAGAATCGAGCCCTGTTTTGCACAATTAAAGGCGTTGAGAAAGCTATTAAAGCAGGTTTGCCTTTAGTTCTTTTAACTTGTAAGAACAGTGCTACTAACGATGTTTCTTTGCCTAGTGATGTGCAGCCACTTATGAAGGAGTTCGAGGACGTATTTCCGGATGAGATTCTAAGTGGATTACCTCCAGTTCGTGGGATCGAGCACCAGATTGACTTCGTGCCCGGCGCCGTCCTACCGAACCGGCCTGCATATCGCATGTCCCCTGAAGAAACAAAGGAGATAGACCGTCAAGTTAAGGAGCTGTTGGAGAAGAAGCAAATCAGAGAGTCAATGAGCCCATGTGCAGTTCCAGTGATTCTAGTGCCAAAGAAGAACAATGAATGGAGAATGTGCATGGATTGCAGAGCCATCAACAAGATAACAGTTAAGTATCGTTTTCCTATTCCTAGACTTGATGATATGCTAGATGAATTAAGTGGATCAAAAATCTTTTCTAAAATTGATTTGAGGTCTGGTTATTTTCAAGTTCGCATGCATGAAGGAGATGAATGGAAAATAGCTTTTAAGACTAAGCATGGTTTATATGAATGGTTGGTTATGCCTTTTGGTCTCACAAATGCACCGAGCACATTTATGAGATTGATGAACCATGTTTTACGTGATGTTATTGGGAAATATGTAGTTGTTTACTTTGATGATATCCTGATATACAGTCACAGTGCACAGGCGCACCTAGATCACCTTAGGCGCGTATTTTTGCTTTTGAGAGATGCTCGATTGTATGGCAACATGTCTAAGTGTTCTTTTTGCTTGAATGAAGTAGTATTCTTAGGCTTTGTTGTGAGTTGTAGAGGTATTGAGGTTGACCGTTCCAAAATCAAGGCGATTAAGGAATGGCCAACGCCCAAAACCGCGTCTGAAGTTCGATCCTTTCACGGCCTTGCCGGATTTTATCGTCGCTTTGTGCACGATTTCTCTAGCATTGCCGCGCCTCTTACTGAGCTAAGTAAGAAGGATCGCAAGTTTGAATAGGGTAAGCAACAAGAGCATGCGTTTAATACTTTAAAGTCTTTATTGTGTTCTGCTCCTGTTTTATGTTTACCGGATTTTTCTAAAACCTTTGAGATCGAGTGTGATGCCTTCAGGATAGGTATTGGTGCTGTTTTGATGCAGGAAAAATCTCCCGTAGCTTACTTCAGTGAGAAGCTCAATGGCGCCAGTTTGCGGTATTCGACGTACGATAAAGAGCTATACGCTTTGAAGCGTGCATTGGATACATGGCAGCACTACTTGTGGCCCAAGGAGTTCGTCATTCACACGGATCATGAGAGCTTGAAGCACTTGAAAGGTCAAAGCAACTTGAACAAGCGTCATGCGAGATGGGTCGAATTCATCGAGTCGTTTCCATACGTCATCAAGTACAAGAAAGGAGAAGATAACGTCGTCGCCGACGCCCTCTCTCGAAGGTACACGTTGCTTAACTTAATGCATGCTAAGATGCTTGGTTTTGAGTCCATTAAATCATTGTATGAAGTGGACGATTATTTCAGCCCCATTTATGCTAACGTATCGAATTCTACTAGATCTTTTGATGGATTTTATGTGCATGATGGGTTTTTGTTTAGAGAATCTAAGTTGTGCATTCCTACTTGTTCTATGCGTGAGCTACTTGTTTTAGAATCTCATGCGGGAGGATTAATGGGACATTTTGGTGTGCATAAGACATTATCCTTGTTGCATGAGCATTTCTTTTGGCCGCATATGAAACGTGATGTTGAACGCATGTGTAGTAGATGTATTACTTATCATAAGTCTAAATCTACTTCGCATCTTTTTGGTTTGTACACGCCTTTACCTGCTCCATCTAGTCCTTGGATTGATTTATCTATGGATTTTATTTTGGGATTGCCTAGATCTAGATCGGGTAAAGATTCTGTGTTTGTTGTAGTTGATAGGTTTTCCAAAATGGCGCATTTCATTGCATGTAGGAAAACTGATGATGCTGTTCAAATAGCCAATTTGTTCTTTTTGCATGTTGTTAGATTGCATGGAATTCCTCGTACTATTGTTAGTGATAGGGATTCTAAATTTTTGGGACATTTTTGGCGCGTTCTTTGGGGAAAGCTAGGTACTAAGTTATTGTTTTCTACTGCATGTCATCCACAAACCAATGGTCAAACTGAGGTTGTGAATCGTACTTTAGGAACATTACTTAGGTCATTGATTAAGAATAATGTGAAGTCATGGGAAGAATGTTTACCTTATGCTGAGTTTGCTTACAATCGTGTTATTCATTCTTCTACTAACATGTCTCCATTTGAGGTTGTTTATGGTTTTAATCCACTAACGCCTAATGATTTGATTCCTTTACCTGTTGAGCATCTAACAAGTGTTAAAGGATTGAAGAGAGCTGATCTTATCAAGGAGATGCATGAGAAAGTTAGAGCCCGGATCGAGCATAAAGGAACTCAAACCGCCGCCGCCCGTAACACACGTCGCAAACGTGTTGTATTTCAGCCCGGTGATCGTGTTTGGATTCATTTGAGCCCCGGACGGTTTCCTAATTTAAGGAAATCAAAGTTGTCACCAAGAGGAGATGGTCCTTTCACCGTCTTAAGCCGTGTCAATGACAATGCATACCGCATTGATCTACCTGGTGCGTATAAATGTTCTTCAACGTTTAATGTTGCTGATTTATCTCCCTTTGATGCAGATGAATTCGATCAAGATGATGATCCAAATTCGAGGACGAATTCTTTTCAGCAGGGGAGGAATGATGAAGCCATGGAGAACAAAGATGATGAAGAACCGGAGTTGCAATTTAGAGGACCAATCACAAGATCAAGAGCTAAGAAGTTGCAAGCTTACTTACAAGTGTTGATTCGAAGAAAGCTTGAGATTGGAGATGAAGAAGTCAAGAGAAGCAATTCCAAGATAGTTAATTTATTAACTATTGAAGATCAAGAACACACCATGGAGTATTAATCTTGAAGAGATGAAGAGTCCAAGTTCACGTGTGCATGTGCATGAGATGATCGTGCATGTGTGTGCGTGTGTGTTGAAGATTTCGGCCCCTATTGATTTAATTATGGGGTTGATTTTATCTAGACTATAGTATTTAATTTATTTAATTATAGACTATAGTAGATCAGATTTTATTTAATTATTTGAGTGTAATTTTCGGTCATTATGATGATGAGTCATAGGTTTGACTAGAATTTTAATTAAGGGAAGAAACTACCTTAAATAGAATTCTAGTTTAGGGAATTTCCTAGTCCAATTGGACTTGCTTTTAGATCAGATTTTTTCGGCCCCTTTAGACATTAATTTTCGGCCATTAAGTAGTATAAATAGGGGTCATGTGTTATGCTATTACTTTAGACATTGTTGAATTAAATTGCTTTTGCATTCAAATTGTGTCTCAAATCTATTTGTCTTTTGAATACTTTTCACACGAAAATATTCATTCTTGGAGCTAGCAACTACAAGTCTTATTCAAGGGTATTGCTCAATTCACTAGAGGGATTGACCGGTATTTGCTAACGAGGAACAACTTGGAGATTTCAACCTTGAAGACGTTCGAGATTCAAGGAGGCTATCGGGTTGTGAATCACCACAACAACACCACTCGTCCATCATCACCATCGACGTCACACATCTCTCCACCGTCGACCATACTCACGGCTGCCATCTTCAAGATCAAGTTCTACACCCGTTCGTTTTATCCGTAAGTCCATTCAAACACTAACATATCCTATCTTCTTCAAGCCCTTCTTCACCAACTTTTCACACACGAAAACTTCCTTCAATTCAGCCCATATCCTCGTCCCATACAGCCCATATAAACCTTTGGTTTGTGTTATTTGAGTTGTGTCATAGTTCTAGGTATTTTAGTTGTCTAGATTAGTCATATTTTGTGTCGGATTGTTCCCTTCTTTTAGTTGACGTGTTTCGTATCCTAAAGTCTTCTGCTACGTTGTTATTATCGTCCTAGTTCGTGTCTGGGTCGTATCACTTTCTTAATCGTCGTGATGACAATTTCACCTAGTTGAGAATTGTTAATGAATCTTTTGAAGTTGGCTTTGCTGAGCATTTTATCATGATAGAGATCTTTGCAGAATGCTCTTGAGTCTTCACCATTCAACGTGAAGTTGTACTTCCTTCGGTGGGGGTTAGTAGAGAATTGAGCCATGATTAATGAAGGAGTTGGGTGATTTTCTGGAAACTTTTGAGAGGAAAAAGATCTCTTGATTGAGGCTCTGAGGAAGAATGTTTGAATGCTTGATTGGCTTTTTGGGTGAACTGAGAAGGGGTTCGGCCAATTTATTTATAGCTTTCAAGTAGATTGTGAATCCAATGGTAAAAAGGATTTGAGAGAGGCTAATCTGAATGGTTCCGATTAATCCGTCGATTAATTCTCAAATTTATCTGTTGGAGATAAATGAGGAGAGAGGGAGTGGGTCCAACGGTAACACTGGTTTGACACGTCATTTTACCGTTCACCAAGCAAAGTAAATTTGAACTTATATGTTCAAATCTCTCTCTCCTGAGCTTCCGCATAGCTTTGAGATACTGACGTCATCAGATGACTTGGTCCCATCTGGCAATCTCCAGTTGGCTTGATCAGTTTCAACTGAGATATCTTTTCAGTTTAGCTCTTTCTTCAGCTGAGATGGCTTCCAGCTCTTCTTCAGTTCAGCTGATCAGGAACTGTTTCTCCAATTTGAACTGATTGAACTTTTGATCAGTTCCAATTCATTTGACTTCTCAGCTTCCAATGCAAGTTTTCAGCTTACTTTTCACTTGAACTGATGGCTTAACCAATTTTGGCCCCTTTTGCTGACTGAACTGATGCGTCTTTTGGTTCAGTTGCAGCTACTCCTCTTTTATTCTCATCAGTTGAGCTTGCTCTTCGCATTCTCTTGATCAGTTGATCATCTTCATCTTCTGAAGCAAGTTCCAATAACCCCAATTGGATACATAGCTCCACGAATCTTGCTTCTGGCAATGGCTTTGTGAAGATGTCAGCTATCTGCCTCTCTGTATTGACATATGGGATGCATATGTCTTTCTTCTCAATGTGATCTCTGATAAACTGATGCTTGATATCAATGTGCTTTGTTCTTGAATGCAGAACTGGATTCTGAGAAATCAGAATAGCACTATTGTTGTCGCAGAAGATAGGTACTTTGTCAGTTTCGACCGTGTAATCCTTCAACTGCTACTTCATCCAGAGTGTCTGTGCACAACAGCTTCCAGCAGCTACATACTCCGCTTCAGTTGTTGACGTAGCAACTGAGTGCTGCTTCTTGCTGAACCAAGATATATGTTTATGACCAAGAAACTGACATGTTCTACTGGTACTCTTCTTGTCAATCTTGCATCCACCGAAATCTGAGTCTGAATATCTAGTTAGACTCAAGCTGTCATCTCTGGGATACCATAATCTAAGATTTATGGTTCCTCTGAGGTACTTGATAATCCTCTTTGCTGCTTCGAGATGACTCTTCTTCGGATTGGCTTGGAATCATGCACATAAGCCAACTGAATATGAAATGTCTGGTCGACTGACAGTTAGGTAGAGAAGCGGACTAATGATGCCTCTGTAGTGAGTTTGGCTAACTGATTCTCCTTCTTCATCGAGAGTTAGTTAAACTGATGTGTTCATGGGAATCTAGATAATTTTTCCCCTATCAGTTCCAAACTTCTTGACTAGCTCCTTTGTATACTTGGCTTGACTGATGAATATCCCATCCTTGAACTGCTTTACTTGGAGTCCTAGGAAGAATGTCATTTCTCCCATCATGCTCATCTCGAATTCGCACTGCATCAGTTGTGGGAACCGAGTGCATAGATCTTTACTTTTTGATCCAAATATTATGTCATCCACATAAATTTGAACCATTAAGATCTCTGATGATCGTTCTATTCTGAATAGAGTTCGATCAATGACTCCTTTTTGAAACCCATTCTTGAGCAAGAATATTGTGAGGATTTCATACCAGGCTCGGGGTGCTTGCTTCAGCCCATAGAGTGTTTTCTTCAGTTTGAAAACTTGATCTCCAATTTCTAATCCAGGTAGTTGCTCGACGTACACATCTTCCTTGAGCATCCCTTGTAGAAAAGCACTTTTCATGTCCATTTGATAGAATTTGAAGTTTTTGTGAGCTGCATAGGCAAGGAACAATCTGATAGCTTCCAATTCTGCAACTGGTGCAAATGTCTCGTCAAAGTCGATCCCTTCACTTTGAGAGTATCCCTTGGCTACCAGTCTTGCTTTGTTCCTTGTGATGACGTCTTGCTCATCCAGTTTGTTGTGAAAAACCCACTTTGTTCTAATGACCTTCTGGGTTTTTAGTCCATCGACAAGAAACCATACATCATTTCTTGTGAACTGGTTCAGCTCTTCTTACATTGCTATGATCCAATCTAAGTCTTCAAGTGCTTTATTGATACTCGTCAGTTCAGATTGAGATAAGAAGCATGTGAAGAGAGCATACTCTGTTGAACTTCTGGTCTGAACTTAACTTCTTGGATCTCCAACAATCTTATCAGCTGGATGGCTTCTGAGCCATTTGGGTAGGCTGTCATCAGCTGGATTTTCAGTTGGATCTTCAGCATTGACATCAGTTGATGTCTTTTCTTTAGTTTTTCCTTCATCTTCATCAGTTCTTCCCCCTGATTCAGTTGTGGGGTTGAAGGTCTCAGCATGATTAGTCTCTTCATTGACTTGATTGCCCTCAGCTGTGCCTTCAGCTGGTCTTGTATTGGATACGTTGCCTTCATCCTCTAGTCCAACTTCAAACTCTTCTGGAACTGTGTGATCCACATAATCCTGCGAGTTATCAGTTTTGCTAGGTAGTACATGAACTGATGTATTAATTGCTTATTTTTTCCTGTACTCATTGGCAAACTTATCAAACAACATGATATGTTATTTCCACAACAAGTGTTCATTTGTTGAACACTTTGTAAGCCTGTACATGAGGAGAATTATAGCTAAGAAATATTCCCTCATTAGCTTTGGCACTGAATGCTTTCAGGTGACTCTTGCCATTATTGTGAATATAACATTTATAGCCAAATACTTTGAAGTATGAGATAGATGGCTTACGACCCTTATATAATTCATAAGGTGTCTTGTCATGTAAACTGACGATGGCACTTCTGTTTTAAGTGTGGCACGCCGTGTTGACTGCTTCAGCCCAGTAACCTTCAGCTATGTTGGCATCAGCAATCATTGCTCGAGCTACTTCCTTGAGAGTGCGGTTTCTCTATTTAGCTATACCGTTTTGCTGTGGAGTTCTAGTAGCTGAGTGCTCATGAGTTATTCTCAGTTCACTGAGAAAACTGATGATCTGCTGGTTTACAAATTCAGTTCCATTGAATGAATGAATTCGTTGAACTGGTCTTTCCCTTTCAGTTTGCAGTCTTCTGATCATCGCTGATAGCTTGGTGTAGGTTTCATCCTTGTTTCTGAGAAACTCTACTCATGTGTATCTTGAGAAGTCATCGACTACTACAAGAGTGAATCTTTTTCCTTTGGGAGTTGGTGGTCTGACTGGCCCAAATAGATCCATGTGTAGCAGTTGGAGATGAGCAGTTGTCCCTGGAGGATGACTTCCATTTTTGAATGATGACCTCACTTGCTTCCCTTTCTGGCATGATCCACAAATGCCAGTTTTCTTGAAAATTTCCTTGGGAAGCCCATCAACTAGCTCCTTCTTGGCCAGGTGGTTGATGGTTTTGAAGTTGAAATGATTTAATGGTCGATGTCATAGCCATCTTGCTTCAGTTGAGCCTTTTGAAAAAAAGCAAGCTTCTCCATAGTCTGTTGACCAGTCAACAACATACATGTTGCCTCTCCTTACGCCAATTAGAAGGATTGCTCCAGTTGACTTATCTCTGATGTTGCATGAGCTTCAACTAAAATCAGTTGTGTATCCATTGTTACATAGCTGACTGATGCTGAGCAGTTTGTGCTTCAGTCCTTCTACATGGGAGACTCCATTGACTACCATCTTTCCTTTGACCATGAATCCTTCTCCAACGGTTCGGCTTCTGGAATTGTCTCCGAATGTGACTAATGGGCCTTTTATTTCCTTGTAACCTTCTAGATCCTCTCTTGTCTCACGTCATGTGTTTTGAGCACCCGCTATCAAGATACCAAACCTCCTTGGTCCTCTTCTTCAATAAGATGCCCTTTTCCTGCAAGAGAGATGATTAGTTTTTAGGTACCCGTATGATATCGGGTCCTTCTTTACTAATCAGGTGTTTAGGGATCCATATTTGCCAAATTCTTGGTTTATCGGCAGGTAGAGAGCTTTCAGACATTAATCTTTTGATCAGTTTTACTCTCTTTTCAGCTCTCCTCCTTTGAGCTGAGTCATTTGACTTGTACCGACGACGAGAGTTAGTAGGATAACATACTTCAATCATAACTCTATGATCTCGATCTTGATTAGCTCTTCCTTGTGGCCAATTTCTTTTACCTCCATGAGCTCTGTTGCTCTTGTGATATGGCCAGTTTGCAAACCAGTTATAGCTGGAGTTGTTGCTTGGTTTATCCTTTGAATCTAAGTACTCACTATACTGAGTTGCGAGATCAGTTGGAGTGAATTTCTCTAAGGAAATCTGATCACTTTGACGTGCTCGATATGATCTTGTATGCACATTTCTTCTTGAGTCAACACTCTTCCCAGGTTGACTTGTTGATGGTCTGTGAAGATAGGCTGGCGGTGCAGTTCTCTCTTGAAGGTGCCCTATCTTGATGAGACTTAGATCCGAACTGAGTATTTCTCCTTACTTCAATTGGCTTGTCAGTTCTGTTCACTAGTGGCCTATAATAAGCTTGAGGCCTTGGGTGAACTGGTGGTTTGTGTCGAACTGACTATCTCTGATGAGCTGGAGGTCTTGGCTGGACTGACGATCTCTGTTGGTAGGCTGGTTGCCTAGGCTGAGCTGGTGGCCTTTGCTGATAGGCAGACTGCCTAGTTTGAGTTGGTGGCCTTCGATATGATGGCTTCCTCTGCTGAACTGGTGGCTTAGACTGAAATGAGCTTTTCAGTTGAGAGGATTGGTTGGACCGCTTTGGCTGATCTTGAGGGATTTCTAGTGTTTCCTTGCCTTTGGTCGCCTCAACTGGTTGGGTTGATGCAGGTCTGATAAAACCAGATAGAGCTCCTTCCTGACTGGTTTGTGCAACTGTCTTTCATTTTTCAGCGGCAGTGTACCTGTTGTATCCTAACCCTAGACTACCAGTTTTAACTCTTTGATGGCTTAGAATCTCATCAAGAGTCTGAGATCCCTTTTTGAACTTAAGAGATATCTCTTCTCTCTCAAGGATCTCCTGCTTGAGTTTTTCATTCTTAGCTTCTAGCTCATCAATTTTCAGCTTTAACTTTTCACATTCAACTAACTGAGTTTCGAGAGATTCACTGCTATCATGAACACTCCTCAGTCTCTTGACCTCATCTCTTAGGTCATCATTTTCTTCCTTCAGTTCCACATGCATACATGATATTGCAGCTAACTGATTTTCTAGCATTCTTAGTTGTTCATTTAATTTATTGCTAGAAATGAAAGTTTTATGAATGTGATAAAAAGAGGTTAAGAAGTCACATGTGCTAACCTATTCTTCTTCGTCAGTCATAAGGCAGATTAATGCCTCATCTTCAGAGCTATAGCCGTCTGAATCGATTCTTGAAGGATAATCTGAATCATCTAGCACGGCATTGTCTGTGTTGGCCATCATAGCTTTTCTCTTGAAAAAACTTTTCTTCACTCTGGCCTTTTTGTCTTTAGGGAGCTCTGGACGCTCATATCGATAATGTCCTTGCTTGTGGCAATGGAAGCATTCTCCTATTCATCGGTTGGATGCCCTGGGTTGTTCAATAGGAGGTTTATTTCTTTCATCTCTGGGCTCCTCATCAGTTTGAAGCAGAACTGATGGTTGATCTCTGATCTTTTTGAGCTATTCTAGTAGCTTAGCAACTGACTAAATCTGGTCATTCATGTCTTCAATCAGGTTCTCCTTCTTCTCAGCTGCTTCTTCTCTTCGATCAGTTGAGCCTCCTTGTTTTTCTCTGGCTTGAGAACTCCTTGGTTGGAAGGTATTTCTTCCTCAAGCTTTTCTAAACCGATTTTTTTCTCCATAGAAAGCTGCACCTTGAGCTGATGATATGGATGCCTCCCTTTTTTGATTTAGACTGTACTCGTGAGCTTTGAGAGAACTAAAAAGTTCTCTTAGGGTGATGTTGTTTAAGTCTCTCGACTCATTTGTAGCTATCATCTTCATATCCCATTCCTCTGTGAGATTGTCCAAAATCTTAGAATTCATCTCACTATTGGGATAGTTTCTTCCCAAATTGTTCATCTCGCTGATGATGCCTAGAAATCCCATTTCAAGGCTTGAGATGGTTTCATCTGAGTACATTTTGAAGGATTCATATCTGTCCACCGTCAGTTAGAGCTTGTTTCTTTTGATTTCTTCGGACTCCTTGCATAAATTAGTGAGCAAGTCCCATATCTCCCTGGCAGTTTGGCAGTTCTTGGTGTCCTTCATTCGATCCCCGTCCAGAGTTTGAAATAATACAGCTTGGGCTACAAACTCTAGATTCTTCAACTTCTTCTCCTCGCTTGTGAAAAGATTTGTTTGCTTTAGGATCCTGGCTGGTTCATTTACATCAACAATATGAGCCTTGTTGTCCATAATAATGGTGATTGGACCTTCTTTGATAACTTCGCACATATTTGTGTGGATTGAGCAGAGGTGCGCCTTCATTCTCCTGCTCTAGTTATCATAGTTCTCAACTAAAAAAATAGGTAGCTTATGGCTTTCCATAGCTGACAGATTAGCACAGATAACAAGATCTGCTTCAGTTGATCTGCAGAAATGGCTGATCTTTAGAATCAACCGCTCTGATACCACTTGTTGGTCCCGGGGCGAGTCAGAATCAGTTTAGAGGGGGGTGAATAAACTGATCCAAATCTTAACAATAATTGCGGAATAGATAGGGCCATTTGACTCGTGGAGTTATCCGTGTACTTGGTGATCAGTTGAGATGATCAGCTAGCTCAGAGTGCAGTTTGTGTGCTTGAGGTGTGCAGTTAAAGCATGCAACTGAAAGAAATAAACTTGAGCACAGATAATTTATAGAGGTTCGAAGCTTAACTTCTACGTCCTCTCTTCCTAACTGAATAGGGCAATCCACTATGTAAGTATAAAGTTTCTTTATTACAGTTACACAGTGAAGACAAACTGTTGAACCTAGCGAACGGTGACTTTACGAGTCGCAGCCTCCTTTTCAACTGGTGATGTCCCGAAAATGGCGATCCAACAAACACAGCCTCCTCAGCCGGTTAGGTCGACAGTCTCACACTCGCGATCCCCAACTGCTCACTGGAGAGATAAGGTGCTATTGGCCGTCTTTTCAAGGTTTTAGATCTCTTTCGATCTTCAAGAATACAGTCTTGAAACTGGTATCAACTGATGTGCTCCTTTGCACTTCTTTGGCTTGAGCTGGGTAGTTGATCGGTGTAGAACAGAACTGAGACTGGTCTGGCTAGAATTCTTCAACATCTAGCTTGATTGAGCAGTTTGCTTCTTCTTCTCAGTTGGGACATTTTGGATGAATTTGAGCCTGAGGCTTTTAAGAGCTTTAACGAACGTCTTCGCAAAGGTCTTGTTGTAAAAGTCTCTTGACAGAAGTCTTTTGGCAAAAAGTCTCAGTCATAATCTAAGTCACTCGTCTTTTATAGATGAGTGGCTCGTGACCATTGCAGATCAAAGAATGATCATAAATGATAAAGCCGTTGAGAGGCTTTTCATTTAAAGAGTCGTTGAGTTGCCTTTGTTCTTCTGACATGCTTTTACTTCAAGATCTTAGTTGCATTAACTTCAAGATCCTCATGTTGGCAGATCTGAAATTTGAATTTCAGTTACGGCTTCTGTCTTGATCGTCAGTTTTGGGCTTTAGCTGGCAGTTGAAATCTTCAGTTCGGAATGATTCCTTAGCTGTCAGTTCTGCACATCTTCTTGGCAGTTTTGTAAGCTCCAGTTTTGATCATCTTCAGCTGGCAGTTCTGGGCTCTGGCTTGATGCTTTCTGAGCTCCAATTTGGTTTTCTTCAGCTGGCAATTTTGAACCAGTATTTCTTCAGCTGGTACTTTGGACTGATGTCCCTTCAGCTGGAACTTCTTGGACTGGTGTATCTTCAGTTTGAATATTGAACTGGAGCCTCTTCAGCTGGTATTCTGAACTGGTATGTCTTCAGTTGATATCCTCTGAACTGATACGTTTCTTCAGCTGGAACTTCATTCTTTAGCTGGAACTTTCATGAGCTGACATATCCTTCAGCTCGTACCTTGGACTAAGGGTGAGCAAAATCGAATCGAAACTGAAAAACCAAACCAAACCGGCATTTTCGGTTCGGTTCGGTTTTGATGGGGACAAATTCGGTTTGGTTTCGGTTGTGAAAATGAAAACTGAATTTCTATTCGGTTCAGTTCGGTTTTAGCTTCTTAAAATCGTAGAAAACCGAACTTAACCGATATTTAATTTAAAATAAAAATAATATATTGTATATGCCCTAAAACCTAAATTTGGAGTTTAGACTTTGTTTATTTTATCATTTGATGACATTGTTTTTGTTTGTTTATCATGTAATTTAATTTTAAGACTTGGTTTGATGCTTGTTGAGTAGAATTATTGATTTGCAAAAAAAATTACACATTTTATCAGTTTGGACCGCAACCGACCAAACTGAACGGGTCTTATCAGTTTCGGTTTCGGTTCGGTCGAAACAAATAATCGGTTCGGTCTCGGTCCCAAAAAAATGACTTCAGTTTTTATCAGTTTTGATATTTCGGTTCGGTCCGGTTCGGTCCGGACCATTTGCTCAGGCCTACCTTGGACTGGTATGTCCTTCAGTTGGTATTCTTCTTCAGCTGGAAATCCTGATCTTTGATGATCAGTTGGCACTTTTGAACTAGTGCCTTGAACTGGTATTTTCTTCAGTTCATAACTGTAGACTGAAAAGCTCTTTTTGGCATGTGTACTTTGATGGCAGTTGGTACTTCGAACTTGTCAGTACCGGTATTTTCAGTTTACTTAACTTGCTAACTGATCTTGCAATCAAGCTACAGTTTTTCTTTTTCTTGTCTCAGCTCTTGGCTGAATTTTCTTTTTCTTTTTCTCTCCTTTTTCTTTTCTTTCTCTCTCTTTTTTTGTTTTTCTTTTTCTTTTCAGATTGATCATTTTCAGGCTTTGATAGCTCAATTTTTATTTTGATCAACCTCGGTTTTCTGCTTGATTTCTTTTCAGTTTTTCAATGGCTCTTTGACATATTTTGACATCTCATCAAAACCTCTGTAAGGAAAACTCTTGATAGTTTTTCCTAACATAAAAATATCTACACTTGATGTTAATGACACACCATCATGAGCTGTATGTGTTGTTTTACTGCATTATTATCTTTGATAGGTCTTGCATTTCACATCGCCATTTTATAGGTATTTAAGCTTGTTGTATGTTTTATTCTTATTTATATCTGTATGTTTGTAGTGTTGTAGATTATGTAAATCTCTATGAAATCTCAAAGAAATAACACATTAATATCACTTCTCACGATTGATTCCTCTATTGACGTTGTTGCATGTTGACTAGCACATTTTGTTAACCTTCCAGTTATTTGAATTTCTCTTGCACTTATTCTTAAATTTTTTTGTTTTCTAATATACTCTATTGCCAAATATTGTAACTGAATCAATACTAATCTATGTATAATACTTTAAATGACATCAGGATTTTACAGGTTTCATAGGTTAATTAAAGGTTTCACTTTAAATGACATGTGTCTATTTTCATATCAGGGTTTTAAAGGCCAAAGTATGAGGGTTTTACCTCTTCATCACGGAAGATGCACTCATAACTTCTGAAATCATTTTTGTTGGTCGAAGAGAAAATACCATAACATCTCACCAAACGCAATTTTAGACCTTGTGTGGTGCTTCTCGGCTCCAGCTCTCTAATGAGGCACCACATTGAAGGCATATTGGATGAGCAGATTTCAGCAGCAACTCTGGAATCAAGAACACCACATTAATTTTTTTTTATGTATTCATATATTAGTATTGATTTATAAATTGAAAAGTTACTAAGAAGTGAATTGCAGAAGTACTTGAGAGTTACAAAATCTTGAAAATGCATGTTGTAAGTAAATGATGGCTCCAAGATGAATGTATATTGTGTTTATTTAGTAAAATGGTAAACCGTAGTATATATATAACAGTAGGTGATGAAATGGCTCCAAGATGAAAATTTTGGAATTCAAATCTGATGTGATTCTAGAAAGATCCAAAGGTCTATTGTAAGGGAGTGATATAATTCTGGAAAGATCTTGTATAAAAATAATAAGAAAAAAAATTCTAAAATTGATAAAAATCTAAAAGTAAAATATTTTTGTATGAAATGAGTTGAATTAACAGTTTTAAGCGGTTGTTTTAGGAGGGAAATTGGAGCTCACTACTTTGTTATAATATAGATATAGATTATAAACAAGAATCATGTTGAGAACTTACACATATGGGAATTCACAATTTGGTTGGACTACTCAAAATGTGTGTGGAGGTTAAAATGTGCATCAACAAAATAATGTCCAGGAACATCACAGGGAACACCTCCAGAGGTCAACCAACAAAGCGTCATTTTACACAATTCACCTTCGATTTTATCTAGGGTTTTCAATTGTGATAAGATTGTTGAACGATGAATTTTGATTTGAAAAGGGCTTCAAATTCAGAAGTGTTATTGGGCTCTTCCTAGGTGAGCTAATGGAGGTGTAATAGGAATTGGGTTGAGATTATTTTTAAAAAAATATTTAGTCCATGTGTGTAAAATGTGTGTTGGTGTGTGGAATAATCCAAAAAAGAGGGATGATTATTTTAATATCTTTTAAAAAGTTGCAGGATCGATAAAAGCCAAGCAACTAACTGCCATGTAATGCGCATGCCACTTCTTAAGCAATTTCCCAGTTGCAACCTACAATTATATAGGATGACAGAAACAAACTCATTCATTATAGTCATTCAAGTAATTGCTAAATCACTAACATGATATACTATACTACATCATACAATCACCTCCCAAAAATATATATCTCCAAAAATGCCCTCTCCTACAATATAAGTTCCTTGACTGTTACATGCAATCGGCCTTATAGCTTCTGCCGGGAAGCTCCTCACTTCAATCTAAGGCTGCAACAAGAAGCACGTAATCTAACTTTTTTTAACAACCCTAAGCAGAAAATCAACATAGAAAACAAAAAAATTGCACCATATACAACATAAAACCTCCATAAACTAGTAATCTCGCATCATATAATATCTATTAACCAATTTCATAAACTAAAAAAGGCATTAATTCAAGTATTGTTACTTGCTTACATATATCACAATTACTTGTAAAAGTATAACAAATTCGACATTAACAGTACCTTATTCCACAACCAGTAAAGAATGGAACCAGAAGTAGAAGACTTGGCATCTCGGACTTGAGAAGAAGTGAGGAAGCGGTCAGCGACAGAAGTGAGGCCGTGGGGAGGGGAAGCGCAGGACTTGTAGCGAAGGTGCTCAGCTCCAGTACGGAGGTCCCAATAGCTGATGCCGGCATCGATCGGAGATGAGGTGATTAATACTTTAGGCTCCATTGTTAAACCACTTTTCAAATTTTAGGGTATTAATTTACATTTCTGACGGCGGAGGAAGAAGGGCCGGCGGTAATGAGGGATGAGAAATTGAAAATTGAGTTGTATTACTTCCTAAGCCCATTTTATATTGGGCTTCAGTTTCAGCTCATTTTATGAATCTCATATTCACAAACTGATCCTATTTCTTTTTCTTTTCTTTTTTTTTAATGAGGAAAGAGGGGGTGGTTTTGACTTTTGAATTTGAAATATCTACCTCCTACATGGAATATTATTGTTCTGGTGTTCTCGAGAGGATAATTGATTCAATTTTCTATGATATATTGCATGAAATATTAGATTTGATCATCTGTCTATTTTATTTATTTCAGGAAATGGTGTAAAAGTACCCTTAACTCTTTTTTACCTTATTTTTGTACATTGGTGGAATATAAGTCTAATTCCCTTATTTATAACTAATGACTAATTAAATCAACGACCTCATTTCTTTTATACATGTTTTATCTAATGACTATTATTACTTAACTAAAAAAATCTATATATTTTGTTGGAAGACTGAGCTAGGTTTTTGTTTTTTTAATATTTTCCTAAGATAAATATAGTCTTATAACCATATTTTGAAATTCGTCAAAATATTTTATTAACCAAAACTTTATTGTACATTTCTCATTCCTCGAAATCCATTTTGTTTTGCAGCTGAAATCGTGTTATATACAACTAGGATACCACTTGTGCGATGCACAGAGAATGTTATTAAAAAAATATTTTTGTACAATAATAAAATTATATTCAATTATGAATTTCGCATATAAATATATGAATTATATTGTTTGAATTATAAATTACATATGTATTTTTCATCATTAGAGAAATCAGCCTTGGCGGCTCTAGCCGTGCCGGATACACCCAAGTTGATTGTAAAATTGAGAAGGCACAGTCCTCGCTGCCTAGGTGGTCTCGACAGCGATTAATCGGATAATTAGGCACGAATAAATTTTTTCAATTTTTTTAAATATTTTTGTTCAAAATATGATTAAATAAAAATATTGAGGTTTTCCACCCTTTTATACAACAACCTACATCCCAATGTTTCAATCTACAACCAATGTGGATGTAGGAAAATTAGAAAAAGTTGTGGAACTAATTTGAGGTTTCAATTTAAGATTACTCACTCTTTTATACAACCCACATTCCAATATTTCAATCTACAACCGATGTGAGATGTAGTGTGAATGAAAATTATATATGTAAATAGCAATATGTAATAATATATTAAAAAAAAATGAAAATGCTTATGCGAAGACAATCTAAATAGATTTTTATTTATTATTATATGAAACTTTATGAACCCACTTGTGGAAAAATAAAACATCACAGTCCCGATGATTGATATTGACGCGCGGTCATTTTGCGCTCAAAATAAATTTATAACTCCTGTTCCCACAGCGAGCGTAGCCAGCTAATGAGTACGGGTCGATCCCATAGAGAGCTGTTGTGATTCCACCTTCGGGTAACCAATCATAAAAGGGGGGTTTTGGTTTTTGTTGTCACTACTGTAAATTAAATCTGCAAAAGAAAATAAAGAAGATATCAAATAGCAAAGGTTCTGGCATTTGAACTTGAATTTGGTTTAAATATATATCAACTCGCTCATGGGAACAACGATTTTCATACATGATAAACCACCTAGTTATGGAGACCGGATTCCTCTCTGCGTCTCCTCATTCATCCTTTTATTATAGACTTAAAAGTGATTCCTCGTCAATTAAATCCCTAATCAGTCACCCACCCTCCGGTTCCCCAAAGAGATGTAAGTGAACAGATAGCAGTGTGCCCTAGACGAACCCAGATCTGTTGTGTTTACCGATTCCTCGTGTGGCCACAACAACCCATTGATTCCCTTATTACTATATGAACCAACACACAGTCACAATTCGCCAATTCAATTAATAGTGGTGTGCCCTCTTTACCTAACGAGTGATCAGCCACATTGGGTATTTCAGACACACACTCACATGGAAAAAGGCACAAGAATCAACAAAAACCTATCATGCATTACTATGCCCATTTTGGCCTCACGAGTCCAGATTTATATTCAAACCATTTCCATTGTTCAAACACCAGAATAAAGTGTCTAGCCAAGTATGCTAGACATAATTAAAATTGCAGAAGCGAAAGACATAATTGTAAAGGAAACTTACTGAATTTAATACGCAAAAATACTCAACATAAACGTTGAGTTTCAAAACATAATCCTACGTCCCAAAGGCTTAAGGCCAATGGATTGTTTCTTGCTGCAAAGCAGCGTACGAAAATGAAAGTGCAAGAAAGTAAAATTGTAGCAATGTTTCTGACTATCAAAGCTTATGTTTCCAGAATTTAAAATAGCTTTAAATAGTTACATTTCCGAATTAGAGATCCCCCAACAAGCTGGGGTCTTCACTGGATTTCCGGAACTGGTGTACCCTCTCTGATCTGACTGTATAAGCATAAGTTGACCAAATCCCTATTTTTTAGGGATTGAGCTTATCTCTTTTTTGCAATGCCTCTAAGAGTCTAGTCCACCTCCAATCCTTCTTCGGATAATGTAGCTATCTTTCTCGTCTCTCTTCTCTAACTGAATCCAGATTTCTCACAATCGTCCTAGCCCAGCCCCATTGTTGTCAAGTCTGCACGAGCAAAGTGAGCACGGCATCTTGCAGTCAGCCTCATCCATCTCTGATATGCCTATTTCGCCACCCGAATATAGGATGAGTGCTGAAAGTAGTCCCCTGTGCCTCTGAATGAATATGTAGCTTGGATTTTGCTTGAATAACTGGGCATAAAATGCCCCTTTCGCCAGACTTGACCTCCACAATGCCCTATGACCTCATTCTGATTCTTTTTTACTCAAAACACACTAAAAAGGACATTTATAACGAACAAAATGCCCATAAAAACACGAAAAAAATGGACTTATCACACCCACACATTTTAGACATGATTGTCCTCAAGCATGGGATGTAACGCGTCCAGAAAAACAAAAGAAAATAAAGGCAAAAAGAACAGACTCAAAACAACGCATGCAAACTATTAGTCAGCGTGGGCACATCACAATCAATATTCCAACAAAACTGCAAAGTATCAGTATACCAGGCAAAAAGAACAGACTCAAAACAACGCATGCAAACTATTAGTCAGCGTGGGCACATCACAATCAATATTCCAATAAAACTGCAAAGTATCAGTATACCAGGCAAAAATAACAGACTCAAAACAACGCATGCAAACTATTAGTCAGCGTGGGCACATCACAATCAATATTCCAACAAAACTACAAAGTATCAGTATACCAAAGATAGGTCAAAAATGAGTTCAGCGTGGTAATCCTCACAACTCTCTTCACTCAGTGTTTAGGCTCAGTGTATACACTCAAATCAATGCAATTATGTACTTAGTCATCCCATACGCTTGCTAAAGTTCTATTATCAGACTCCAGAAATCACAGATGCATAAGTATCAATAGGGCTTTTTAGGCAATAGAGGGCATTTCATGTAGGTGGGCTTTATTTTTGTACAGCCCACCCATTTTTTTTAATTCAACTACCCTGATGTGCCCTGCTCAGACAACAAATTTACTTTTGAGCACTCTGAACACTTAAGACTAGGGGAATTTATTATTATTTTTTTTTCTTTCTTATTCCCCTATCTTTTCTGGCCTTTTCACAAGTATCCCCCAACAATTTTGTCTTTCCCATTTTTTTCTTCTCTTTTTTTTTAGGCTCTTGTAATGCCCTGGCTATATATTTTACCATCCCAAATAAAAACTGCTAGGGCATTTCATAAGCTCGATGGGCTGCAAAGGCTGTATCATTGGTGGGTAAGATTTTCTTTTCAGTGGCTCAGCAAAAAGACTGGCCTACGTCATCTACTTATGCATCAACAATTCCCAAGCTTCAAACAGAACAGCAGCAAGTTCTAGAATTTCTAAGCACACAATTGTTCACACATGAAGTAAAGAAAGCTGTGAAATGGGCATACAGCGTTAGGCTCAAATCTTCCCAGGGCATGCTAAACTCTTTCGTCATCTCTATCTTATGCGGACATGCTGAATTTTGATATAAAGCAGTTCAAGTTTGAAAATATCAAAAGTAATGGCCACATAGACTTCTCAGAAAACATGCTTGACTCAACTAGCCACCTACACATTTTTTAATTTGCAAAGTGGTAAAACAGACTCAACAAAAACAACAAAAAACACGAAAACAAACATAACAGGAATGCCTCCACCCACACACTTTGCACTAGGCAAAGTGGGTGAACAAGGGCGACACACAAACAACAAAAACAAAAAACAGAAAAAAAAAACAAAAACAAAACTAAAAGAAGAAAAGAACCAGGATTTAGTCGGATGAGGGCGTTGGGTATGAAAACCCAACGTGCTTAAAGTAGGCCTTCAGGGCTGTCTCAATGCGGTCTAGCTTCTCTTCTGTCTGGGACTGGGCATTCTCGAATACTTTCAGCTTTTTCAGAATCACAGTAACTGGATGCTCCCCTTGCTGTGCCCTTCCTACTGGTGGCTTCCTGGATGTACCTGCAATCATCAAAAGGCTTGAGGGGTCTATCCTTGGCATATAGAAAACAGGTTTTTCTTCTTCATCATCTGCCACATCCTGCATTCTCTTCAAACAAGCAATATCAAAGAATTCCATGATGAGGGAGCTTAGATCAGTGGTGCTCAAATCCAACAACCTAGACCTAACAGCAATTTGGGTGATCAGCTGGGCACATGAGATACTATACTTAGGATGCGTTTTAATTTCCCTAAAATGCGCAATGGCCACAGAACCAAAATTGATTTTAATTTTCTTAATCATGCACTAGAGAATGAAAAGCTCCTGATTAGTTATGGAATTCGAACTATCTTTCCTACCAAAGAAACTATAGGCAAGTACTCTGTAGCAGAATCTCAAAGTCTCGTTGTTCAAACTGTTGGGGTTTTTTCGAATTAAACCACCGCAGGATCATTTGGTTGTTCGTTAATCCGTGTTCATGCAAATCATAATTTTACGTCACATGCATGTTTATCACAGTCTAACAGAAAAAGCATGTAAAGCAGATTCGAATCTAATAAAGCGGAAACATAGAAACGAATCTACTTACAAATCGATAGACAGTCTGAGGACAAGATTAAAGGTCTAATCTTGTTGTTGAATGAATCAAAAGGGGCGCCTCCTTTTTCTTAGAAAAATCATCCACTGCACAATTCTACTCCAAGATCTTCTGTTGTATTCCCGGACTATATCTAGATTCAGAGTGGGCTGAAATCTCCTAGATAGGCTTGTGAAATCTGTGGATAACTTTGAGAGACAAAGAGGGGCTGATTATTAATGCATGAAATTTTCGAACCCACCTCCTCTATATATAGGGGAGGTGGCTGAAAATCAACTCCCAACCTTACTGGGTTTGGGCCTCTATCTCAAGTTCAGTATCCAGTCCACTAACAATCAATTGGGCTACAACAGGGATCTAGAAGAATATTAAATTGGCCCACTAATTTATTTAATATCCAATATCCAATAAACTTAGGATATAATTAAATAAATTAAGTTTTACTTTTATTCCACTAAAGAAGTAAAACTAACCTACCAATTTAATACATATTTATGAATATGCTTTCTCTTTTAGTCCAGCCATTCCCCGTGTAAGATATAATGTTCATTAATTAATTATGTCAGCCTCTGACAGCTATAATTAATTAACATCTAAAACCTTGAGTAGTACCACACAAGCTTTACTCATGTACGGAATAAATTCCACCTGCAGGGTTTCAACATGAACTTGTGTTTCCTCAAGAGAACATCATCAACCTGGCGCACCAGGACATGGTGCTCATGCATACTGCTCGAGACATCATGTATACATTATTATTACCCAAGATATCGAATTCAATCTACGAAAAGATCTCACCCATTGATAAATCAAAGTAATAAACAATGCACACATATGCTCGCCAATATCACATGAGTTCAGAACCCGAACTCTGTAGATCTTTATTCTCTCAGTAACTAGGTCAGAGACAGAGAATAGTATCCTATCGTGATCCTCCTCAATACACTAACAAGTGTACTAGAATAATCAGTTAGTCAAGATAAACTAACTTATCAGATTATTCTACGGTGTACCGATGGTGTGTTCAGGACCATCTAAGCCGTGAGCTCTTTAATACATTACAAGGTTCTAATGATATGATCTTACCGTGTAACTCCCCACACCATATTATCTACAATGTAAGTATATGGAACATTGCATAGAACAATTATAGAACATAATCTAAATGCAAACAGTGACTGCAATAACTTTCATTTCATATCATCATATCATCAGAAAAGTATACAAAGACAAGTCTTCCAGTATACAAAACTAACAATCTCCCACTTATACTTGAAGCATGTCTTTCAAGTATAATAACTAACTGGCTAACTCTCCAATCAAAACTATCAACTCAAACTGCGCCACCAGGTCTGCATCTCACTCCCATTTTCTCCACGTGACCATCAAAGGTCTTAGCCGGCAGGCTCTTCGTGAATGGATCAGCCAGGTTGTCCTCCGATGCAATCTTGACCACCACCACGTCTCCTCTCTTAACAATTTCTCGTATAAGATGGTACTTTCTCTCTGTGTTTACTTGCCTTGTGGGCTCTGGGTTCCTTCGAATTTGCCACTGCACCAGAGTTATCACAGTATATTGTGATAGTCCTAGGCAAATCAAGAACCACGCTCAAGCCCAATAGGAACCCGCGGAGCCAGACAGCCTCTTTTGCAGCCTCAGAGACAGCTACATACTCGGCTTCCATGGTGGAATCCGCAATGCATTTCTGCTTAATGCTCCTCCATGCGATGGCTCCACCTCCTAATGTAAACACATAGCCCGAGGTAGACTTACTCTGATCTTTGTTGGATTGAAACTCTGAGTCCGTGTAACCCAAAGGCACTAGACTATCAGAGCGGAAAACCAACATGTAATCCCGAGTCCTTTTAAGGTACTTGAGAATGTTTTTGACCGCAATCCAGTGACCTTGTCCAGGGTTAGACTGATATCTGCTTACCATGCCAACGACATAGCATATATCAGGCCTAGTGCATAGCATAGCATACATCAAACTTCCCACAGCTGAAGCATATGGTACTTTCTTCATTTTCTCTATCTCAGACTGTGTTTGGGGATACATTTCCTTGGATAGATGAATTCCATACCTGTAAGGTATAAAACCTTTCTTGGAATCTTGCATGCCAAATCTAGCTAGCACCGTATCGATATAAATCGCCTGGGACAGACATAACATCCTTTTCTGGCGATCTCGAATGATCTTGATGCCAAGGACATGTCCGGCCGGCTTCACCCAGATCCTTCATATCGAACTGCTCGGACAGCCACACCTTAATGTTCGACAACGCCTTCTTACTGTTTCCAATAAGCAAGATGTTATCAACATAAAGTACGAGAAATGCCACCATGTTTCCATCACATTTCTTGTACACACAGCTCTCATCCGGACTTTGCACAAATCCATATGACTGGATAACCTCGTTAAATTGGATGTTCCAAGATCTCGATGCCTGCTTAAGTCCATAAATGGATCTCTTAAGCTTACACACCAAGTGCTCTTGGCCCTTAGCAATTAATCCCTCTGGTTGTTTCATGTGGATGTTCTCTTCAAGACTTCCATTTAGGAAAGATGTCTTGACATCTATCTGCTAGATCTCATAATCTAAATGAGCGGCAATAGACAAGACAATCCGGATTAACTTAATCATGGCTACCGGCAAAAAGGTTTCCTCATAATCGATCCTTTCTTTCTGAGTATACCCTTTTGCCACCAATCTTGCCTTGAAGGTTTCAACCTTCCCGTCAGATCCTCTCTTGCGCTTGTAGACCCACTTACAGCCAATGGGTTTTACCCCATCTTGTGGTTCTACAAGATCCCAGACTTGATTGCGATCCATAGATCCAATCTCAGACTCCATTGCAGTTTTCCAAGAATCCGCATCTTTATCTCGAATTACCTCGTCATAGGTCCTGGGATCCAATTCATTGAGACCCTCTGGGAAATCTGAAGCCTCTCCCAGACTAATGAATCTATCAGGTTGGCGTACAACCCTCCCACTGAGACCAGGCAGTTCCTGTACTTCTGTGACACGTTGTGTAGTGTTTGGTGGTTCCTCTTCTTGTATAACCGGTGTAGGATTCGATCCTTCCCTTAACTCCTCAAGGATAATGTGACTCCTTGGTTTGTGGTTTATGACATAGTCTTCCTCTAAGAATCGAGCATTGGTGCTAATAATGATCTTCTAATCCTTAGGATTATAAAATAAACCACCTTTCGTTCCTCTAGGATATCCAACGAACAGCCTTACATCAGTACGAGGAGCCAGCTTATCAGCTTCCCTGTCCAACACATGTGCTGGGCTACCCCAAATCCGAATATGGTTCAAACTGGGCTTTCGTCCAGTCCATAGCTCTGTGGGTGTAGCAGGAACTGATTTCGATGGAACCAAGTTAAGAATATAGGCTGCTGTTTCCAGAGCATATCCTCAGAACGAAATGGGCAACTCAGAAAAACTCATCATCTATATAACCATCTCTAACAGTGTACGATTCCTTCTTTCCGCCACGCCATTCTGTTGTGGCATTCCAGGCACAGTCAACTGGGATGTAATCCCATTCTCTGCCATGTAATCTCTGAATTCGCTTAAGAGGTACTCACCACCATGATCAAAACGTAGTGACTTGATACTTCTGCCTGTTCGTTTCTCTACTTCCGCCTTAAACTCTTTGAATTTCTCAAAGCATTCAGACTTGCAACGTAATAGGTAGATGTAACCGTATCTAGAGTAATCATCAATGAGAGTGATGAAATACTCGAACCCTCCTCGAGCTTGAACTGGCATAGGGCCGCACAGGTCAGAGTGAATCAAATCTAATAGCGCTTCGGATCTATTTTCTTTTGACTGGAAAGGACGTTTGGTCATTTTACCTTCCAAACAGGATTCACACAAAGGAAACGATTCCAGTACCAAAGAAGACAATGGTCCATCATTTACAAGCCTTTGTATCCTCTTAAGGTTAATATGACCTAGCCTTAGATGCCAAAGATAGGTTTGATTCAATTCCGAAGGTTCTTTTCTCTTGTTAGGGTTTATAATCGATGTATTCAACAGTTGTCTTTGCGTAGTGTTTTCAATTGGTTTAAGAAAGTATAAGTGTCCATCCAATGTGCCAGAACAGATAAAATATTTACCACTAAAGATAACTACTTTGTTATCAAAAGAAACATAATATCCATCCATAATCAATTTAGAAACTGAAATCAAGTTTCGCCTAAAACCAGGAATATAAAGACAATCTTTCAAAACCAAAGTTCTATCACTACTGAATGGTAAAACAACGTCTCCCACTGCAACAGCCTCCACTCTTGTAGCATTTCCCATGTAGACGGTGATCTCATCCTCACTCAGCTGTCTTTTTACCAGGAATTCCTGTAAAGACATGCAAACATGATCAGTGGCTCCAGTATCTACTACCCATGACTGGGTAGAACAAGTTGCTAAACACGTTTCCACAACCAGAGTGTGAGATGTACCTCTCTTCTTCTTCTTGTTAGGACATGCCGCCTTCCAGTGACCTGATTGGCCGTACTTGAAGTACTTAGTCTTCGACTTGAACTCCTCGGCAGGAATCTTTACCTTTGACTTCTTCGCCTTAGGCGCCTCATCTGCAGCTTTCTTAGGTGCGTTTCTCTTCTTTCTTTTTCCACTATAAGAAGACGCTCCTTTTTCAGCTATGTGGGCCTCAGGATTGCTCTTTTGGAGCAATTCAGCTGCCTGAAGATCTATGAGTAGTTCAGTCAGGCTGACATCCCTTTCAATCATGTTAAATTCAGCCTGAACTGCTCAAACTTCGAGGACAAGCTATGAAGAACAATGTCGATTTGAAAATCGCCATCTAGCTCTCCACCTAAGGTCTCGATCTCAGATAAATACCCCATCATCGTGAGAACGTGATCCCTAACAAGTGTGGAGTTAGACATTCTCGCATCCATTAGTTTCTTCATGGCCAAATGGCGTGCTGAGCGGTTCTATGACCGAATAGCTGCCTAAGGTTGTACATGATATCATAAGTGGTTTTCATAGGTTCATGCTGATGTTGCAACACACTTGATATAGATGCCAAGATGTAACAGCGCGCTATCTCATTAGACCTAACCAACTTATCATATGCAACCTTTTGGGCTTCGTTAGAACCCTCATCTGGCGTCTGAGGACAAGCCTCTTCAAGTACAAACTTGTGTCCCTCAGCAACAAGAACTAAGTTAAGGTTACGAAGCCGGTCATTATAGTTTTCACCGACAAGTTTGTTTTCTTTGAGGATAGGACAGATTGGAGAGTGTCATTGATGATATGAAATAACTGAAATTAAAACATGCAGTACAGCCAACAAACACATTTAGGATAAACAGTATATAATCGAAAACCTCACAAAAATTATATACTTTTCCACCAACACTTTAAAAACGTCTTTCATAAGCCACGATAGTGTGGACGTTTATAAAATTCATTTTTAAATAGGCTAAACCTTTAATTTACCTCCAGTTGAGTTTTCTTACAACAAGCAAATTAATAGCCGGATAATAAAGATGGTCATGTAATCGTCTAACTAATAAGCCACGATCGTGTGGACGTTTATCAATAAATTACATCTAAGTGTGCACACCATTATCTTCGTACCAAGAGCACCATTCGAATTTAACTACTCCAGATGGAGGAGTCAGTTAGTTCTAATAGTGTTCTACAGCTATCCATTTAGGAGATTTAATTTCTAGAGAAAACTGTGATATGACACATCCGATATGGAGAAAGACCGATGTCAACGCGCATGCCCATCACTTCTCAATTAAATCAGATTTAATGGAGACCGTATGAGATTTCTACATACTTTGGTATGAATCTCTCCCACTTAGTTATTTATGTTTGAGGTTTCATTTTATCCCATTATCGAACATGCAAACATCACATAAAATGATAAACATCCATTGCATGCTTCAACATAATAAGCAACAGTAATATTCCAACTATCATGGCTTATATCTCATGTTGATTGATGAGATAAAACTGGAAAGTCAGCTCCGGAAACAGGCTTGGCCGCTGCCCCCTTCACCGCGCCTTGCCGAAAACCCTAGCTCTATTTTAGGGTTTCGGGATGTGAACCTTCCTTTTTGGTGCTAAACCACTTTCCTTCTTTGAGTTGATCTCCGATCTTTATTCAATACAGACTATCTATTCCAAAAGGAAAAATCTAATATTGCTAGAATAAAAATTACAACTCAAAAACTCGGTCTAACAGCTTTATATCTATTACATTAAAACAACGTAAAATAAAACCTAGACCTAATCCATGGCTTTTCTCATGGATTAAAAACACGTAGCCAAACCGGTATACGGCCAACATTCATTCAACATAAACATACATCACATAAAATAAAGGAGCCATGATAGTTGGTAAACCTGCAAACAAACACAGTCTACAAATCCAACAATCATATATTATATGATCCACATAAAATAACATATGATATCTATGCATGAATGTTAAATAATAATCGAATTTTCCAATTAATTAAATTAATTAATTCGATATTATCCACAAGATAAAAATTGGAAATTAAAATAATTATCCATCAATTTTAAACTTGTATATTTTCGAAAATATATCTTAAATAAATATGAAAATTAATTATAATTATCCACCAAATTTATTTAATATTTTCAAGCCACCCTAATTAAATAATAATTGGATTTCTTGATATAAATCAAAAATCTAATCCAAATATTATCCATAAGAATCTAAATCTTTAAGGATAAGGTTTGAAGATTTGATCCACTTCAAAATCTTGCAAAACCTATCCAAAATTAAATTCTTATCACAATTGGATTTTGATAATTATTCATATATATCCAAAATCACCTTATCCAATATTTAATCTATAGTTTTCGAAAATTTACCAAATAATAAATCTGGAAATTTGATTCACTTCAAATTCTTCCAAATTTAAAATTCTATTTTCAAATCCATTTAGATTAAAATTAGGTAAATTAAGATATACATCAAATAATATCAAATCTTAATCCAATACACCAAATTTTCGTTCACCCTAATAAATAAATCTGAAAATTTGATTTTCATCAAAATCTATTCCAAATTAATCTATTAAAACTGAAAATTACACTATATTTCACATTTGGAAATTTTGACATTAATCAAAATACAATTCCAAATAATATATTAGAGGTTTTGAAATTTTCGAGAATAATAAATTTGAAAATTTTGATCCACTTCAAAAAATTACCAAATTTAAAATTCTAATTTCAAACCTATCTTGATTAGAATTTTGTAACTTTTGATATACATCAAAAATTAACAAATCCCATTCTAACCAACTCAAATTTTCGATCCTACTCCAAATTAAAGCTGGAAATTTGATCTTGATCAAAACATCATCCATACTTTAATTCAAATGACCGAAAATTATAACAAATTAGGGAATTTTTAAACATCAAATTCGAAAATTTGACCCTTAAATTTTCGATCCACATATGACATAAAATCTGGAAATTTGAAGATCATCAAATATCATTCCAAATCCTATTTCATAGTGGCAGAAAATTCCAGCCTATTCAAAACTATAATTTTCGAATTATACATCAAAAGTTATTCCAAATTTTGATTACCATAAAATCGAAATACATAGCCAATTAAATCTGAAAATTTAAACACCATAAATTCATCATCAAATTTAATTATGCAATTCGAAATTATGCCCGGATTAATCCTGGAATAGTGCCAAAACCCGCTCTGATACCAGTTGGGGAGGGAGCTTAGATCAGTGGTGCTCAAATCCAACAACCTAGACCTAACAACAATTTGGGTGATCAGCTGAGCACACGAGATACTATGCTTAGGATGCGTTTTAATTTCCCTGAAATGCGCAATGGCCACAGAACCAAAATTGATTTTAATTTTCTTAATCATGCACCAGAGAATGAAAAGCTCCTGATTAGTTATGGAATTCGAACTATCTTTCCTACCAAAGAAACTGTAGGCAAGCACCCTGTAGCAGAATCTCAAAGCCTCGTTGTTCAAACAATAGCCTTTTGTGGCTCCACTTTGATAAATGGAGCCGTCCCCAACCTCAGCCCATTTTGCCTCAACTCCTTTAGCAGAGTCGGGGCACAACAGTTAATGCATTCACATACCAATCATCTTGGAGATCCATATAAGACACAATGCCCAACAACATGTTCAATTCATCGGCAGACAGAGAAAAACTTTTTCCAAAAAATTTAAAATTCATGACCCTAGTAGACGTAGCAGGCTTATTTATAGACTTAATTTTTAGATTTTGAACAAACTCTCGCGAGAGAGTAGAGAAAATGACACACTCCATGTCCAGAAAAAATTCCCACCCAATAGCAGCGAAAAGATCCCTTACCTCCTGCTCTATGCCTAGAGCGATGAGAGATTCACGGTGGACTCCCTTCGAGTTTATAATGCCCCGGACCGGTGGCGGGCCACTTCCTGGCTTACTCAAAGTGGGGCTCCCTACCCCTTTGCCTTTCTTGGGTTCGGGCTTTGGTGTGCCCTGCTCAGCTTTCCTCTTCCTTAAGGAGGGTTGTCCAGCAAGTCTCTCTCCTGCCTTTACGGCCACCGCCTTGCCGACCCTCTACTTGGGCGGTGAGTCCTCTGAAGGCTCATCAATGAGCATGTGAGCTTGAGATCGCTCACTTTGCTCCTGCTCCTCCTCCTCTTGCTCAGAGGCCTCATCTTTAGACTCCTCACGCTGAGAATCTTCCGGCTGCTCTGACTGCTCTGGAATGGTCTCCCCAATTTTTTTCTTTCCCTTAGCTCTCTCTAAAGCTTTTTTCTTCATCTCCACAGGTGGCTCCTCCTCTCTCTGAGAATCCATCTCATCCAGTTCATCCACAAAATCATCTAATCCTTCATCTCCTTCCTCGTCCATATTCTCATCTTCCTCGACAGCTTCTTCAGATGGTTCGGGTGTAGGTAACCTAGCCTGTTTCTTCCCTTTTTTCGTGGTCACTTTCACCGCTCCTTGAACTTGCTCCGGCATGGGCTCCGTAGCTGGTTCCTCCTCCTACATGGCCACAGTTGTGGCATCCTTTTCCGGCAGGTCTTCTTGCGACAGTTGTGAAGAGCTCATCTCTTCCGCCACTACCGCGGGCTCCTTCTCAGGTATAATCTCTTCAGCAACCTTACTGGTTGCTCCGGTGACAGCTCCGGTGGTGACTCCCACCTTAGGCTTAACAGCCTTCTTTTTTGCAGCTTTTAGTTGCGCGGGCTTCTCGACCATAGTGAAAACTTCGAACTCCAGCTTGCCCTTAGCCTTGCGAGCAGCTTTCTTGCCTTTGGTGTTCACCATTGTTGAAGCTTGAGAGGTGGTGGGAAGGTTTTCACCCGAAGGGTTTTTCGAAGAGGTCTTGGATGTTTCAAAAAAATTTGAGGAGAGTGAAAGTGATTGTTTGGATCTTGTGGGGTTTGCTTTAAACATAGTGCTACTGTAGCTTGATGTGACCGTGACCTTTTAGATTCTTAGGGTTTTTATGCATTCGGTATGCCCACAGTAATGGATAAGCATTATCCCTAAAAAATCGGGGCTCCATCTTTATCTCTTCAAAATGCCCCGCCTTAGAATCCCTATTTTTCCGGGATTTACCTTTATCCTTGGTTTCTCTCTCCTTATCCTAACCTGTATATTATATACTTATCTAAAAACAAGCGTAAAATTGTCTCTAATCTAGTTTAATTAACTGGAAACTTTATTTAATCAAAATAAAAACAAAATAAAGCAATTAAAAACCTGGGCTGCCTCCCAGTAGTGCCCCATTTATTGTCGTGGGCACGACAAAGTCCTTGCTCAAATGTAAATGGGCTCCCCAAGCCAGACCACTCTAGCATCCTGATCAGAATGCCCTAGGTATGGTTTGAGACGGTGGCCATTTACTTTGAATTGTCCTCCAGTTTCGGGATTTTTAAGCTCAACTGCCCCATTGGGGCATTCCGTATATACTTCAAATGGACCAACCCACTTGGTCCTCAAACTTCCTCCCATTAATTTGAACCTTGAATGGTACAAAAACACTTGCTGTCCTCGGAAGAATCTCTTTCTTCTATTCACTTGATCATGAAGCCTCTTCATTTTTTCCTTGTAGAGCACAGCATTATCATAGGCCTCCATTCTCATTTCTTCCATCTCTTGAATCTGAAATTTTCTGAAATGCTCGGCTGCATCTTTGTCCATGTTCAGCTTCTGAAGTACCCATCGTGCCTTGTGTTCCAGCTCTACTGGCAGATGACAACACTTCCCAAAGAGCATTCGGTATGGGGACATCCCAATTAGAGTCTTGAATGTAGTCCGGTATGCCCACAGAGCATCATCCAAATGAACACTCCAGTCCTTCCTACTTGGATTCACTACCTTTCCAAGGATGGCTTTAATCTCTCGATTTGAGACTTCAGCTTGGCCATTCCCTTGTGGATGATAGGCTGTTGTGACTCTATGATTTACTCCATATTTTTTTAATAGCCTTTCCATCGTTTGGTTGCAAAAATGGGTCCCTTGATCACTGATGATGGACCTGGGCACACCAAACCGGCTAAAAATGTGAGATTTCAGAAATGCGGCTACTACCCTTGCATCATTGATAGGAGTGGCCTTTGCCTCCACCCATTTGGACACATAATCAAATGCCAGGATAATGTAATGGTTCTCCTTGGAATTTACAAGGGGTCCCATGAAATCCATTCCCCAAACATCGAAAATTTCCACTGGCATGATAGGTGTCATGGGCATTTCATTCCTTCTAGTGATGTTCCCAATTCTCTGGCACTGATCACACCTTTTGCAAACGTCATGGGCATTCTTAAAAATTGTAGGCCAAAAGAACCCACAATCCAGAACTCTTGTCGCTGTTCAGTTTGGTCCGAAATGCCCTCCGCAAGCATAATTGTGACAATGCTTCAAAATCTCCTTAATTTCATAATCTGGGACACATTTTCTTATTATTTGATCCGCACACCTCCTCCATAGAATAGGGCTATCCCAGGCATAGAACTTGCTCTCTTGCCTTAGTTTATTCTTTTGGTACCATGAGTACCCAATTGGCAGCTCTCTTGACTCCAAAAAGTTCACTATATCTGCATATCAGGGCTCCAGTGTGTCCCGTGCTGAGTATAGATGCTCATGAGGAAAATGATCCGTAATGGGCATCTCATCACCTTTTTCATTCAGTACTCGGCTCAGATGGTCGGCTATCAAGTTCTGTGCCCCAGTCTTATCCTTTATCTCAACATCAAACTCCTGCAAAAGCAGGATCTATCTGATTAGTCTTGGCTTTGTCTCCTTCTTGGCCATCAAGTGCCTCAGGGCACCATGATCTGTGTAAACAATACTTTTTTCTCCTAAGAGATAAGACCAAAACTTCTCGAATGCAAACACTACTGCCAATAGCTCCTTTTCAGTAGTGGTGTAATTACACTGTGCCGCATTCAGAGTTTTGGAGGCATAGTAAATTACATGGCTTTCTTTTCCTCTCTTCTAACCCAGTACGGCGCCCACAGCGTAGCCACTGGCATCACACATAATCTCAAAGGGCATTCCCCAATCTGGTGGTTGAATGACTGGTGCCGTGACCAGTTGCTTCTTCAGAAAATTGAATGCCTTTTTACATTCCTCGTCAAATTCAAAGGGAACATCTTGCTGCAATAAGTGAGTAATTGGCTGGGTAATTTTTGTAAAATCTTTGATAAACCTCCTATAAAATCCAGCGTGCCCTAGGAATCTCTCACTTGCTTCACCGAAGTGGGATATGGCAATTTTTCAATTATATCTACTTTGGCTTTATCGACCTCAATGCCCCTCTCTGAAATCACATGGCCCAGTACAATGCCCTCTCTGACCATGAAATGGCATTTTTCGTAGTTTAGCACTAGGCATTTGTCCACACAACGCTGCAACACCTTCTCCAGGTTGTCTAAACATCGATCAAAGAAGCTTCCATACACCATGAAGTCATCCATCAATACTTCAATGCAGTTCTCGAGCAAATCAGAGAATATTCTCATCATACATCGCTGAAATGTGCCAGGAGCATTGCAGAGGCCAAAGGGCATTCTGTGATAGACAAATGTGCTGAATGGGCACGTGAATGTTATTTTTTCCTGGTCCTCTTGACTTACTGCAATTTGCATGTATCCTGAGTACCCATCCAAGAAATAAAAGAACTTGTTTTCTGCGAGTCTCTTCAGCATCTGGTCAATGAACGGAAGTGGGAAATGATCCTTCATCGTGACCGTG
Source organism: Perilla frutescens (assembly GCA_026008535.1). Taxonomy (NCBI): domain Eukaryota; kingdom Viridiplantae; phylum Streptophyta; class Magnoliopsida; order Lamiales; family Lamiaceae; genus Perilla; species Perilla frutescens. The sequence continues at coordinate 43,453,280 of BRKX01000012.1, forward strand.
TTCAGCTTCCGGTAATCAATGCAAACTCTCCAGCCAGTTTGCAGTCGTGTGGGCACAAGCTCTCCTTTTTCATTTTTCACAACTTGAATGCCCGACTTCTTAGGCACAACATGGATTGGACTGACCCACTTGCTATCTGAAATAGGGTATATAATGCCCTGGTCCAGTAGCTTTATAATCTCTTTTAGCACCACATCCTTCATCACTGGATTGAGCTTCCTTTGTGGATCACGAACGAGTTTTGCATCATCTTCCAACAGAATCTTGTGCATGCAAACCGCTGGGCTAATGCCCTTTATATCTGCCAAAGTTCATCTGAGTGCCTCCTTATACAGTCTCAACAATCTCAAAAGGCGGTCTTCATCAGCTTGATTCAACCCCGCACTAATTATCATTGGGAGTGTCTCAATATCTCCCAAATAGGCATACTTCAAATGTCTTGGCAATGCCTTCAACTCCAGCGTGGGCGCTCTAACAATAGAAGGCATCTTCCTGTCATTATTTCTCCGAATGGGCACACCATAGTCCACACATCCGTATAGCATTTCTTCCAATGAGTACAGCATCATAATTCCTTCCTTGATATCATCGTTTTCCTCCATGGCATCTTGGTCAGTTAGTCCATCCCACAATGCCCATTCCAATGGATCTCTATTGCTCACCATGGATAAGGTGGATCGACTCGAATGGCAGAAGGTATTCATAAAACTGCAATTCTCTGTATCTGGGGGGTGCTTTAATGCTTCAAATATGTTGAACGTCACTGTTTCCCCATCAAACTCACACGTTAGTGTGCCCTTGTCCACATCAATCTTAGTCCGAGCTATCTTCATGAAAGGTCTTCCCAGCAATAACACTGAAGAATTTGAAGTCGATGTGCCCATATCAAGCACGTAAAAATCTGCTGGGAAAATAAGCTCGTCCACTTTAACCAATACATCTTCAATTAGGCCTTCTGGATACACATTGGACCTGTCAGCAAGCTGAATGACTACACGGGTCTCCTTCAGAGGTCCAATCTTCAATTCTTTGAACACCGTCAAGGGCATTACATTTATTGATGCCCCCAAATCCAACATGGCCTTTTTCACTTTCTTATTCCCTATGATGCAAGGAATCATGAACATCCCTGTATCATCACATTTCTTAGGTAGCTTCCTCTGTATCACAGCCGATACATTTTCCCCAACTAAAAACCTTGCGTCGTTATTGAATCGCACCTTTCTGGTGCAAAGCTCCTTCAGAAACCGGGCATACCGCGGCACTTGTTTGATTGCCTCAATCAGTGAAATATTGATTTCCACTCTGCTGAATACCTTTAGCATTTCCCTGGTTTCTTCTTGTTTTCTATTTTGTGCCAATCTCCCTGGAAATGGAGGCTTCCGTTTTACTGGAGTGGGCACTTTAACAGGCTGCTTCACTTCTGGAATGGGAACAGTATCCTCCTGTTCAGCTTCTTGTGCCTCGTCCTCCGTGGGAATTTTTTCCACTTCTTCTTCCAAAGTCACATCATCCTTTTCTTCTACTGGCATGTCCATCTCCGGAAGTTCTTTTCCGCTCCTTAGAGTCACTGCATTCACCTCTTCTCTTGGGTTCTCCACCTGGGAAGGCAGCTTCCCATTTTTCTCTTTCATCTTGTGCATGGCTTGAGCTAGCTGATTGATTTGCTTGCTCATGTGCGAGAGACTAGCTCGAGTCTCTTACTTAAATTTCTCATTTTCCTCAGCCATGGTAAACACAAGATCCTCCAACCTGTACTTTCTCTTTTCTTCTGGTGGTTGTAATGGGCGTGCAGAATACCCATCCTCTGGCCTTCTCCACCTGAAATTTTCATGGTCTCTCCAGCCAGGATTATAAGTCTGGGAATGGGGATCATATCTTTGGAATGCCCATTCTGGCCACCTACAGTGTTTACCTCTTTTACTTCATCTTGTAGAGTAGGGCATTCATCAGTGAAATGAGATATGCTTTTGCATACTCCACAAGGTCTGGGCTTCTTCGCCATGCTTACACCAGACAAGATCTTTTCAATTTTGTCGCACAATCTATCAATCATGTTGTCCTAGTCCGGTGCCCTTTCTAATTCGCTTACAACCCGAATGCCCTCTCCACCGAAGTCTCGGTTGTCTTCAGCCATTTTAGTAAGAATTTTAAATGCTTCGACAGGCTGTTTGTTCAAAATAGATCCTCCACATGAGGCATTCACGATCGTCCTCTCATGTGGTCTCAATCCTCCAAAAAAATACTGAATTAAGTCATGTTCAGTAATCTGGTATTGTGGGCATTTCGCCAGCATCGCCTGGAACCTTCCCCAGTAGTCATAGAAACTTTCGTTAGTTCCCATCTTCAGGCTCCCTATCCTTCTTCTCATCTCTTGCACTCTGGATGCTGGGAAATATTTCTCCAAAAACTTCTGCTGAAGTTGTCTCCATGTGGTCACAGCGCCAGTCGGTAGTGTGTACAGCCAGTCCCGTGCCCCATCTTGTAGAGTAAAAGGGAACGAGACCAACCATACATACTCTTCTCGTCCATGGTTGGATGGTTGAGTTTGGCAAACCATCTCAAAATCTTGCAAGTGTCTTTGTGGATCCTCTTCAGGTATTCCGTGGAACTTCGGCAAGATTTGGATGAAGTTTGCATGAATATCCCAATTCTGAGTCACAGCTGGGAGTGTAATGCCCATCGGGCGTAGATTCATATTGGTCGGGAAGACCAACTGCCTTAGAGTCCTGTTATCATCCGCATTTCCATTTGCGGCATTTCCATTTGCGGCCATGTTGATATTGTGGCCGTTGTCAAACTGTCCTTCCTCCTCGTGCCCTTCGTATCCTTGATCTTCTTAATCTTCGGGTGGTGGTGTGGGCTCACGAGATCTGCTTGCGGCTCGGCGTACCCTCTTCACTGCTGCCCTGTTTTTCCTCGAAGTCTTCTCTATCTCCGGATCGTACAATAGAGTCTCCTCTGAAGAGCCCCTGGGCATCAACTTCCAGGCTCACCAATTATGGAAGATAAAATCACTAGAAACCAGCTCTCTGGCAACAGCACCAATTTTGACGCGCGGTCATTTCGCGCTCAAAATAAATTTATAACTCCTGCGCCCACAGCGAGCGTAGCCAGCTAATGAGTACGGGTTGATCCCACAGAGAGCTATTGTGATTCCACCTTCGGGTAACCAATCATAAAAGGGGGGTTTGGTTTTTGTTGTCACTACTATAAATTAAATCTGCAAAAGAAAATAAAGAAGATATCAAATAGCAAAGGTTCTGGCATTTGAACTTGAATTTGGTTTAAATATATATCAACTCGCTCATGGGCACAATGATTTTCATACATGATAAACCACCTAGTTATGGAGACCGGATTCATCTCTGCGTCTCCTCATTCATCCTTTTATTATAGACTTAAAAGAGATTCCTCGTCAATTAAATCCCTAATCAGTCACCCACCCCCCGGTTCCCCAAAGAGATGTAAGTGAACAGACAGCAGTGTGCCCTAGACGAACCCAGATCTGTTGTGTTTACCGATTCCTCGTGTGCCCACAACAACCCATTGATTCTCTTATTACTATATGAACCAACACACAGTCACGATTCGCTAATTCAATTAATAGTGGTGTGCCCTTTTTACCTAATGAGTGATCAGCCACATTGGGCATTTCAGACACACACTCACATGGAACAAGGCACAAGAATCAACAGAAACCTATCATGCATTACTATGCCCATTTGGCCTCACGAGTCCAGATTTATATTCAAACCATTTCCATTGTTCAAACACCAGAATAAAGTGTCTAGCCAAGCATGCTAGACATAATTAAAATTGCAGAAACGAAAGACATAATTGTAAAGGAAACTTACTGAATTTAATATGAAAAAATACTCAACATAAACGTTGACTTTGAAAACATAATCCTACGTCTCAAAGGCTTAAGGCCAATGGATTGTTTCTTGCTGCAAAGCAGCGTACCAAAATGAAAGTGCAAGAAAGTAAAATTGTAGCAATGTTTCTGACTATCAAAGCTTATGTTTCCAGAATTTAAAATAGCTTTAAATAGTTACATTTCCGAATTAGAGATCCCCCAACAAGCTGGGGTCTTTACTGGATTTTCGGAACTGGCGTGCCCTCTCTGATCTGACTGGATAAGCATAAGTTGATCAAATCCCTATTTTTTAGGGATTGGGCTTATCTCTTTTTTGCAACGCCTCTAAGAGTCCAGTCCACCTCCAACCCTTCTTCGGATAATGTAGCTATCTTTCTCCTCTCTCTCCTCCAACTGAATCCGGATTTCTCGCAATCGTCCTAGCCCAGCCTCATTGTTGTCAAGTCTGCACGAGCAAAGTGGGCACGGCATCTTGCAGTCAGCCTCATCCATCTCTGATATGCCCATTTCGCCACCCGAATATAGGATGAGTGCTGAAAGTAGTCCCCTGTACCTCTGAATGAATATTTAGCTTGGATTTTGCTTGAATAACTGGGCATAAAATGCCCCTTTCACCAGACTTGACCTCTGCAATGCCCTATGACCTCATCCTGGTTCTTTTTGACTCAAAACACACTAAAAAGGACATTTATAACGAACAAAATGCCCATAAAAACATGAAAAAAATGGACTTATCAATATGTAACCTTAGAACTTTATAAATCTACACACACGTGCACACACGAATGAGGAATGATAGAAAAAAAAATTATTGAAAAAATCAAATACATTATCTTTAAAGATTTTAACTTATTAAAAGATTTTGGATGTGGATGTTGAATTTTTTAATATATTTAATTAACTTAAAAAATTAAAAATATTTTAAATTAATATATTTAAAATATTTTATTATATTTATTTAATATTTTTAATTCAAAAATATTTAATTTCTAAAAATTTAAAATGTATCGTATTAAATTCATAAAATCAAATATCAAATATTATACTTGATCTCAATTTGCAGAGATCATTATTGGGCCTTACAATTCATAGTTTGTTCATATACAATATTATTTATTTGTTCTTCAATGTGGGATAAATTTTTGTTTAAAATTAAAATATATAAGTTTTAACTATTTAACCATGTTTAAAGTTGAAAACTTAAACATGATAATTTAAAAATCTTAAAATTATCTAAATTTAAAATGATAAGATCAATTAATACATTTCGAGTTTCGACCATTCAAAATTCAAATATATTTAATTTAAAAATTTGTATGCGGATCTTGATTTTTTAAAATATATTTAATCAATAGGTGTTTCTAAATACGCCACTAAATTTTCTTTATACACCACTATTAAATTTAATTCAAAAATAAATAATTATTAATTTACATAAATATCATTTTTAATTTTAAAAATTACTTAAAAAATAAATAAAATAAAAATAAAAAATCTCCTTCTTCCCACCCGAGTGACCTCACCTGCCGCATTACCCCCACAATTGCTCTCTCACTTCCCTCCGTTTATGTTAATCTCCATTTCTCACCTCTTCCTCCATTTATTTTCTTTGTAATAATTGCCTATGAAATCAAATGTGTGTATTGATGTCGTATATTTTTGGAGCTAAAAAATTGATTTTGTTAACTTCTCTGATCATAGGATTTGTTGCATTAATGTTTGGAGAAATACACATATATCTGATTGAGGAGTTAAAATTTGGAACACAACGTTGATGATATTACTTTAAAATCTGGTGACATTGAATGATTTGTCGGAATATTTTATAAATCTGAAAAAGTGTTTTGTCATAGTTGGAACACAGTGTTGACGACAACTACATCCTTCTCTATTTATTTTGGAAAAAAAATTAATTACTGGGGAAGAAAAGCGAAGGTGGCATGTCAGGAAGAAAGGTGATGGCGACGGAGGGCGGCGGGTCTGTACTATGGAGAGGAGAGAGAGAGAGAGTGGAGAATAATTTTTTATTTTGTTAATTTATTTTCATAGTGAAAGGATAGAAATGACTTTTATTATGGTGTGTAAAGATAAAATGTGAAAATATGAAAAAGATGTGTGGTGTATAAAGAAAAAAATGACGATGTATTTAGAAACACCCTTAATAAATCAATATTTTTAAAATATTTCATTTGAACTGTTTAATATATATAATTCAATTCATCATAGTCTCGATGATTGATATGTAATTTTAGAACTTCACAAATCTACACACGCGCGCACAGACATGAATGAGGAATGATAGAAAAAAATATATTTTTTATTGAAAAATCAAATATTTATCTTTAAAGATTTTAACCCATTAAACGATTTTGGATGTGGATGTTGAATTTTTTAATATATTTAATTTACTTAAAAAATTAAAAATATTTTAAATTAATATATTTAAAATATTTTATTATATTTTTTAATATATTTAATTCAATTTTAATTCAAAAATATTTAATTTCTAAAAATTTAAAATGTATCGTATTAAATTGATAAAATCAAAAATCAAATATTAAACTTGATCTCAATTTGCATAGATTATTGTTGGGCCTCACAATTCATAATTTGTTCATATACAATATTATTTATTTGTTCTTCAATGTGGGAAAAATTTTGGTTTAAGATTAAAATATATAAGTTTTAACTATTTAAAACATGTTTAAAGTTGAAAACTTAAATATGATAACTTGAAAATCTTAAAATTATTTAACATTAAAATGATAATATCAATTAATACATTTCGAGTTTCGACCATTCAAATTTTAAATATATTTAATTTAAAAATTTGCATGCGGATCTTGATTTCTTAAAATATATTTAATTCTAATGCGCCACTAAATTTTCTTTATACACCACTATTAAATTTAATTCAAAAATAAAAAATTATTAATTTACATAAATATCATTTTTAATTTTAAAATTACTTGAAAAATAAATAAAATAAAAGTAAAAAATCCCCTTCTTCCCACCTGAGTGACCTCACACGCCGCATTGGCCCCCACAATCGCTCTCTCATTTCCCCCGTTTATGCTAATCTTCATTTCTCACCTCTTCCTCCATTTATTTTCTTTGTAAGAATTGCCTATAAAATTAAATGTGTGTATTGATTTCGTATATTTTTGGAGCTAAAAAATTGACTTCGTTAACTTCTCTACTTATAGGATTTTTCGCATAAATGTTTGGAGAAATACATATATGTATATTTGATTGGGGAGTTGAAATTTGGAACATGGTGTTGATGATATTACTTTAAAATCTAGTGACGTTGAAAGATTTGTCGGGATTTTTATAAATCTGAAAAAGGGGTTTTGTCATAGTTGAAATTTTCACAAAGATTAAGAAAAAAATGAGAAAGATAACTAATCAAAAATTTCCTAATATACCCTTATTTATTTCTTTAAAAATGAATTTTAATGCTTAAAGTAAAACATTAAATAGAGATATATATATTAGTAAATTAACTAAATATATATAGAAATTCGCCTATATGTCGGAACATTCCAAAATAGAAAACAAACCTATTTTATTGGACGAAGGGGTTATTATTATTATTATTATTATTATTATTATTATTATTATTATTATTATTATTATTATTTATTAATGATATATAACATCATCATATATCATAATCGCAATATATATACACGGTTATAATTATTATAAAATGAAACATAAATACATTCTTGCATTTTGTAAGTTCTGGTTTGTGCGATGAAAAAGATGTGCAGTTCCTATTTATCATCTAATTTTCAAATGAATTAATCATCTAGTTCAATTTATATATCTCACCATAAATTTTTTTGGTTTTCCTTTCTTTTTTCTCCTTCAATATCAAATTCTTGTGATTTAATTTAATTTTACAATTATTAATTAGAATTTACTTCTATCAATTATCGTTTATAATTATTTTTAGTATTTAATTTTTATTTTTAGCTAGTAATTATTTAATATAGTTAACATATTCCAAAATTAGGATATGTATTTTATAAAAATAAATAAATTTTAGCAATAAATATTAATCATGACTGATTTTATTACAATAATTTTTATTTGTATAATTAATATTATTATTATACTAGTAAATTTAGTAGTGAGACATAGAAAGCGACCATGAGATGAAATCGAGGAGTAAAATGTATTAAAAACATGGTTATTACCGCATCCGAGAACGTCTAATTTGAAATATGACATTCAAAGGAGTACTTGTAAAAGCATATGCAACAAACAAACAAAAAAATCCGAAGAGTCATAAATTAAAATAGTAGAGACAAATAGAACTTTTGCAAATTTTCATTATTGATCCATGAACACGATCTATACATCTCGATCAGAAAATAATATATAGAAAAAAGAATCGGAATTGATAGATAGATAGATTTCTCGAAATAAATGAGAAAGAAACACAAATCACGGACAAATTAAATCCTCTTGGAAAGAACTTTCTTAAAGAGGAACCTCATGTAAATAACATAACATGGAATAAGATTCGATTTTGATCCTACTCGCTAAAGGTTATATTAGTAATTTTTCATCGTCAAATGAGTAGTATAATATTATTTAATTTAAAGAGTTGTCAAAAAAAAATTGGGTATAACATATTTTTCTAATGTCTGTATTTTCACATAAATTTAATACATTAACGTTGGTATATTGATGTTCAGATGTTCTTATTCATTGGCGATTTAGTCTTTCACTACTCTTTTACCCCCTTAGTTTTATCTATATTGTTAATATTAATGAAAATATTTTTCAAATTTGGTATTCTTACTTACGAGTACAGCCTAAATCACAAACAAACTTAAATAAATAATATTTCTAGTATGCTTATGAGGAACAAAAGATCTACAAGTTTCATATTAAATAGAACTATCAAGTACAATTTTTTTTCTTTAAAAATGTAGTAAAAAATTAAACAAGGAAACACAAGAAGCCAACTGCAGCAAAATTGTAACTCTTGGAGCGAGAGAGGTTACTAGGAATCATTGGCTCATACATTCTGATTAATAGGGCGATTTTCTTCCAAAATTTCGTCAACGCAGAACTGATGCAGATTTTCGTACATTGTTTCCCAATGTTGGATCATTTGCAAAGATCGTAGTTGCTCATTTTTTAGTCGTCCCACATCCACTTCAGCAGCTGCAGTCGATCCCTGTTGCTGTGGAGGGGTTCAACCATAGAGTTAGAAAACTTCACCGTTGAATTCATAATTTACAAGTGTAGAAACATCATTAACAAAGAATTGTATACTTTGGAGCAGTAACTGATCGCAAGTCTAGCAATCACGTAAGGATAAGGTCTATAGAAGAAACATTAAGACACTTGTAAAAAAATTTATGAACCTGCAGTTCTTTGATTTGAGTCTCCATCGTTTGAACACTGATATACGAAGTGTCTAAGAGTTCATTGGAAGCAGCCTGACCACCAATAAGTACTTTAACATAGGTGTTCTCATCCGATGAATTGGCAAACTTTTCCAGAGGAGGTGGTAAAGTTAACGCATGCCTCCTTAGTGAAGCACCCGAGGCAGATGTCTGAGGATTTAGCAATTGCGGGTGTCTGGTAATTATAACATTGTTAACTGGGCCTGAGTGTCAACAAAAGCCAAAGAAAATCACTTAGAACGTTATATTGTTCCCATAGATGGCTGTTTTACAACAGAATTAAATTGATAAACAGAAAACAAAGATCTTTTGCAACATATATAAGAATGAGTATGATGAACACAAACAAAACTTTTAGTAGCATAGGCAAGGACAGAGCCTGGCAAATGTGTTGTGTACCTTTTGAGTGCCTGAAGACACGGATGATGTTTCGAGTTCTAGTATCCCACACCCTAATCATACCATCCTCAGATCCAGAAACTAATAGAAATCCATCAGCGCTAGAAGCCAAACATGTTACAGATTTTCTGTTTCACAAATCAAGGGTGTCCATATAAGACAATTAGAAAATTCAATGAGATACATTAACAAGGTCAAACGAACAACTAAACAAAAATCATGCAGAATAGGACTATAAAAACTTTAGCAGAATCTCTAGTTCCAACATGCATTCGTGAAAAATCTGAAAGGCCATTGCTAAATATAACTAATCTTTTGAGAAATATACAAGTTAAATTTAATATGAATGGAGAACAACTACTCAAATAAACATCATCAAAGGTAATGCTAGCAAATTAAAAATAAACTGAACTCCACATCCTTATCAGCGGATGATATAGTTACACTGATTACAATTCACAATTATGCAAAAACTGGAAGGCTATTTTCATCTAACATTCAGAAGGTAATCTATGATATCAAATCCATGCCTGGAAATTTAGCCACATGTTACAAACCACCAGTACTTCATAGGAAAGCAATAAGGTATATGATGAAACAGTGAGGTAGAAAGTTATCATACATTTGGAAAACTGGACTGAAACCTACTGCGCCTACTGGAGATCAGATTTCAAAATAGAAGCCTGAATATATTTATAAGTTAACTAACCCATGCTCAGATAGTGAACCGATTATGTGCGGTCCATAGTTGTTGTTGTGGGCCACTGGAGCATTTAGGGCAGCTATGTATATCTTACCATCTCTACCACCCGCATAAAGGACGTGCTCCCCAGGGTCAATAGAGATCACATCTATTATTGAAGGGAAGACAATATTTCTTAAAAGTTTCCCTCTTGATAAGCTCCATACCTGGGATAAGAGCAAACTAATTGCAAATCAACATACTGATGTCATAATCATAAATGGAATTCAAACATCAAGCAACAGAATCAGGTAACTGTTAAGAAGCTTTCTTTAATCGTTTCAATTACTTAGCATTTAGCAATGACAAAGGAACAACTTCAATCGTGCATGAGAAATTTTTTTCTGGAATAAAGGGGAAAAAAGTGAAATTTCAATGAGACGAGATAATTAGCTTATAAGTGAAAAGGGAACCAGCAGCACACACACACACATATACATGCTCATTTCTTCTTCAAAGGCATGGTTTTTTCACCTCAAATAAGCTTTCACACCAAAGCAAATTCTTTCACCAATGATAATATATTTGCTATGTCATCAATTTGTGTTACGAACCTTGCATGTACGATCCTCAGAAGCAGACACAATGATTGCATTACATCCACCATAGCCAGTTTTAACGTCAGTCACTCTTAAAGAATGCTCATGGAAACTGTACTCAAACAGATTCCTTGCTTCTTCCCTCCTAGCAGTATCAAATATCCTGAAGCAGAGAAGAAACGTCCTTTAAGTGGAGATTCAGCCAAATGCTGCACAACAATTATATAGACAGAAAAGAAACCTACAGGAACAAAGACCAAACACGAAGACATCCATCCTCTGCCCCTGAAATCAAAAGGGATTGGTCATCATTAAAAGCCAAGCAAGTAACTGCCCTGTAATGCGCATGCCACTTCTTAAGCAATTTGCCCGTCGCAACCTACAATTATATAGGATGACAGAAACAAACTCATTCATTATAGGCATTCAAGTAATTGCTAAGTCACTAACAGGATATACTATACTAAATCATACAATCACCTCCCAAAAATATATATCTCCAGAAATGCCCCCTCCTGCAATATAAGTTCCTTGACTGTTACACGCAATCGGCCTTATAGCTTCTGCCGGGAAGCTCCTCACTTCAATCTGAGGCTGCAACAAGAAGCACGTAATCTAACATTTTTTTAACAACCCTACGCAGAAAATCAACATAGAAAACAAAAAATTTGCACCATGTACAACATAAAACCCCCATAAACTAGTAATCTCGCATCATATAATATCTATTAACCAATTTCACAAACTAAAAGAGGCATTAATTCAAGTGCTGCTGCTTGCTTACATATATCACGATTACTTGTAAAAGTATAACAAATTCGACATTAACAGTACCTTATTCCATGACCAGTAGAGAATGGAACCAGAAGTAGAAGACTTGGCGTCTCGGACTTGAGAAGAAGCTAGGAAGCGGCCGGCGACGGAAGCGAGGCCATGGGGAGGGGAAGCGCAGGACTTGTAGCGAAGGTGCTCAGCTCCAGTGCGGAGGTCCCAACAGCTGATGCCGGCGTCGGTTGGAGACGAGGCAATTAATACTTCAGGCTCCATTGTTAAACCACTTTTCAAATTTTGGGGTATTAATTTACGTTTCCGACGGCGGAGGAAGAAGGGCCGGCGGTAATAAGGGAGGAGAAATTGGAAATTGGGCTGTATTACTTCCTAGGCCTACAAAACAGATTACAAATACTACTGCAATCAAGAAAATAAGAAACCAATAAAATAAGAAACAAATGCTTTTTGGATGCAATTTTGGCCTATAAAAATATTTAGTTCATAGAACCAAATGTAATACAAAATCTGGTCAAATATGGCACTTAGAAATCTTTATCATATCAAGGTGCCTACCAGGGGCTGGATAATAGAACATGCAACAACTAGCTTGTAGCATAATAATTTTCTAACCCTCCCCTGCCCCCAAGAACAGACACTACTTCAGCAATATTACCGTAACGTGAAGCTAAACCTCAGTAAAAGTTCAGGTACTTAAACCTTGTGGATTTGCATCATTAAGATCACAAAACTTCAAAGAAGCAATGATAGCAGATAAACAGATCAGCACAACTGGAGAGATCATGTGATTTCCACTTAGAATTAAGGGCCATGCGAGCATATTTATACAAACAACATGCTACGTGGCACACATTTTATACAATATATACAGGGCTGTAAACGAGCCGAGTCGAGTCGAGTATCACTGAGCTCGAGCTCGGCTCGTTTAACTGCTCGTGAGCTCGAGCTCGAACTCGAGTCGGCTCGGGAAGAAAATTTTGTCGAGCTCGACTCGTTTAACTGTTATTCGAGCCTACTCGAGCTCGAGCTCGATACTCCACTCGAGTTTGAGCTCGAACACTTGACTCGAGCTCGACTCGAGTTCGAACCAACTATAACCGAAAAAAAAAAAGACAACGTAGCAGCAATCTATCGAGCACCAAAAAGATTCAAATCAGACGACAACAAGACCCGGTACTACAAAGCAAGCACACACATAACACATTAATCAATTAAACTAATAAAAAACTGGGAAATTAACTACGAAAAAAAACCCTAAATGAAGTAAAATGGCAACAAAGATTCGAGCTTACCACTTTTGCAGCTTTCGGCAGCGGCGGTGGAAAGAGCTTTCGGCAGTGGCAGTGGAAGATGGTCGGGGCGGCGATGGAAATCTGGAAGATGGTCGGGGCGGCGACAGCAGTTTGAGAATTGGGGACTTGGGGTTGAATTGGGGGTGAATTGTATTATTATGTAATTTATGTAATTATATTATGTGTGTGTATCGATACATTAGTTATTACTTATTAGTTATAACTTAATATTTTTCAATTCTTTATGAGTTAATTATATATTAGTTATTACTTAATATTTTTTCAATTCTTTATGAGTTAATTCTTTTCGATATTTTTAGATATAATGTTAATGCTACTAGTACTGCTGGTCTAGTACTATTTCATTTTATATTTAATATTTATAATTTTTCATTATAATATTTATAATAATTTGATTTTTTTAATTTTGAAAATATTAGTTGACAATTATTGATTTCATAATATTTCAAGTAAAATATATTTATATTTCTAACTTGATTGATTGAGGAATATTAATTTGTCAATATTAGTCTTGATTTTGTTATTTCCTTTTTTTTCATTATTATTTAAGATATAATTTAAAATCTAGTTAAGATGGATTATATATATAATGTTAGTGTTAATATTATCTCGAATATAGGATTGAATAATACTACTAGGCTAAATTGCTAATTACTAATTAGTAATTACTATGTAATATGATATAGGATGTAGGACATATTCAATAATTTTGACTTTTGTTTATAAAAGTGTTATTATTGGTCCTTAATTTGATTTATTTTATTTTTATTGCTTAATCGATTGAAGAATATTAATTTGTCAATATTAGCCTTGATTTTTTTTTCTTTTTTTCATTATTACTTGAGATATAATAATTTAAAATCTAGTTAAGATGGATTATATATATAATGTTAGTGTCAATATTATCTCGAATATAGGATAGAATAATACTACTAGGCTAAATTGCTAATCACTAATTAGTAATTGCTATGTAATATGATATAGGATGTAGGACATATACAATAATTTTGACTTTTGTTTATAAAAGTGTTATTATTGCTCCTTAATTTGATTTATTTTATTTTTATTACATAATCGATTGAGGAATATTAATTTGTCAATATTAGTCTTGAATTTTTTTTTCTTTTTTTCATTATTACTTGAGATATAATAATTTAAAATCTAGTTAAGATAGATTATATATATAGTGTATTACTGTTATAGTAAATATTATTCGAATATAGGATAGAATAATATTACTAATTACTATGTATATATAATATTGATATATGATATATTCAATAATTTTGTCTTTTGTTTGTAAAGTGTAATTATTGCTAATTAATTTATAATTTTGAATTTGAAATATTAGTTAAGAAATACTCTCTCTGTCCCAATAGCAAGGTCTACATTTTTATTATTTACTCTCTCTATTTTAATAGAAAGTGGACCTTGCAAACGGGACGAAGGGAGTAACAATTATTGATTTCAATTAATATTTCAATTAAGTATATTTTTTTTTTTTAATATTAGTCATTGTTTCCATTATATTAGTTAAAAATATAATTTTATTTTATATTTATTTCTTAATGGATTGAAGAATAAAGAATATTAACTTGTCAATATTAGTCTTGTTTTTTGTTATTTAATTTTTTTCATTATTACTTAAGAAGATATAATAATTTAAAATATAGTTAAGAAAGATTATATATATATTATCTCGATTCTCAGATATATGAAATAGAGTAATATAAATATATATAAATTACTATATATTTACAATGTATATATGATATATTACTATTGATTTCGATAGTATTGTTAGATGTTACTAACTTATATTGACTTTGATCAACTAATTGATTTTGTTAATATCAATTAAAAATTATTAATTTCAATTAATATTTCATGTAAAGTATTATTTTTCATAATATTTGGTTAATATTAGTATTTATTTTGATAATATAGTATTAATTAAAACTATTATTTTATTTTATATTTATTATTTAATCCACATTGATCGATGCACACATATCTAATTTACAATGAATTGGAATATTATTTCATTTCATAGTTTTTATTTAATTAATTGAGAAGTTTTAAATCTAATACCAGTAATGTATATTACCATTGATTCCATTTTATTATTAACTAGAAATTTTAACAAAAATAAATTTTATTTTAAACACATTAGAATATATATATATATATATATATATATATTTCGAGTTTCAAATCGAGTATAGTTCGAAAGTGGTATCATGAACTAACTCAAGTAACTACTCATGAGACTGCTCGATTAACTACTCGCGAGATTGCTCGATTAACTACTCGCGAGACTACTCGATTAAAGCTCGATTAACTACTCGCGAGACTGCTCGATTAAAGCTCGATTAACTACTCGCGAGACTGCTCGATTAACTACTCGTAAGACAGCTCGATTAACTACTCGCGAGCTTCAAGAGCCGGGTAAGCTCGCGAGCTTCTCGAGCCGAGCACCCCCAAGCTCGAGTTCGGCTCGACAAAAAGCTCAAGCTCGTTTAGCGAGCTCGAGCTCGACTCGTTTACGAGCCGAGTCACATTTGAGCAAGTTTTTTTCGAGTCGATCTTCGAGTATCTCACGATTAGCTTGGCTCATTTACAGCCCTAAATATATACATAAAGTGCAAGAATGTTGGCAGGAAAATATATCACAAAGACAAACATCAAATTATCTTTCGATCTCATTAGACTTCATAATGTTATAAAGTTTAGACCAGTTTAACCCACAAAATGACTCGTCTCTAAGTAAAGCCCTCAGTGTGCAGCATACATGTTTCATTTTTCATTCTCGTATTTAAATCTGTGTTTATATTTAGGCATTCTTTACTAGCTTTGTATGTCAAAGACATCAAGCGCTTCATGTACCCCTTTTTAGGACTCAGAAGTGCCCAGAATTAGTATTATGTTATTTGACTCAACACTATGAGGGGAAGAACAAGAATGATAGATAAAACTCAAGCAAAGTGAGACTAACAAAAATATGATGATGATGATGAGATCATGATGGGAATAGCAATGAGTATCGATTATAACAACAATAATAGTATTAGTAGAAAATAATAAGTGCTGGTTTGAAGTCCTTGTCCAAGTGTACTGCAGACAAGAGGAACAATTATGTCGTTAAATGAATAAAGTACCATTATCTGAGGTGACTTCGAATATCTGACTAAAATTATCAAGATTTCAATAATCCATGAATGCATTTACCAGTTACATGGGTGTAGGTAGAAAAC
This sequence comes from Perilla frutescens, assembly GCA_026008535.1. Classification (NCBI taxonomy): domain Eukaryota; kingdom Viridiplantae; phylum Streptophyta; class Magnoliopsida; order Lamiales; family Lamiaceae; genus Perilla; species Perilla frutescens. The sequence continues at coordinate 43,469,625 of BRKX01000012.1, forward strand.
TTTGACCAACTTATTGGAGAAAAAAGCAGACAAAACGAAATGGTAATTATGAGAAAGTATCTTGCTCAGACCTTTCGCGACAGCTAACACCCTTTAACCATGAAGTGATAATTTGATAAAATACCACAATGCAATATTTGAAACATAAGAACTTGACATACATACCAAATCTATCAACAAATCTTTGACATCACAAGCTCTTATCTAACACCATTCTATAATCCTTTCATTTCTGATAAAATATAACAAGGTTTTATATTTCATCATGCTTTGACACAATAAGACGGTATTAAGAAGCTTGAAAGAACCTTTCTGGTTTACAGTTTCCAGAAAAACTGGTGAGCACATCTCGGCTCACCTCCAAATACATAATAAATATAGATCTGTGCGTATACATGGAGAACGACCTCTCTTTGTCAAAGGCGACAAATGGAAGTTGCGCAGGTGAAGATGGTGAGTTCGCCGATGAGGCAGCAAGGAAGAGACGGAGGCCACAAGTTATATGTTTGACAGTTAGGGCGCTCCGGTGGGTTGCAGATGACGGCGCGGCGGATATGTATGTTGTAGACGGCGGCGGAGCTGTGTGTTGAAGAAGACGACGGTAAATCCGTCAACTTTTGGGCGGCGGTGAATATGTTTAGGGCGGCAGTGAGTAGGGCTTGGGTGTTTTTGATTTTGGTGGAAAATTAGAGATGAATTCTTGCTTTAAAAAACATTGAATCTGATTTAAAAAAAATTGAACCTCAATTAAAACGACGTCATTTCAACTAGTTAATACCGCAACGGTCACAAGGCGCGTTGTCATTATTCTGTTGTCTAAAGAAAATACGGAGATAAACAACAGTTAAAGAATAGCCGTTGTCTTTTAATATAAAGACAACGGTTTAGTTGACCGTTGCATATATAAAAAATAATAAAAAAATAAAAAATGCGGAGATAGACAATGGCCGAGTGCATAGCCGTTGTCTATATTTATAAAGACAACGTTTTTTAGAAAACCCGTTGTCTATTACCGATTTTCTTGTAGTGGAAGAAGCGAGGAAGCGGCCAGCGACAAAAGCGAGGCCGTGGGAAGGGGAAGCGCAGGACTTGTAGTGAAGGTGCTCAGCTCCAGTGCGGAGGTTCCAACAGCTGATGTCGGCGTCGGTCGAAGACGAGGCGATTAATACTTCAGGCTCCATTGTTAAACCACTTTTCAAATTTTGGGGGTATTAATTTACATTTCCGACGGCGGAGGAAGAAGGGCCGGCGGTAATGAGGGAGGAGAAATTGGAAATTGGGATGTATTACTTCCTAAGCCCATTTTATATTGAGCTTCAGTTTGAGCTCATTTTATGAATTTGATATTCACAAATTAATCCTATTTCTTTTTCTTTTCTTTTTTTTTTTTAATGAGGAAAGAGGGCGGCGGTTTTGACTTTTGAATTTGAGATATCTACCTCCTACACGGAGTATTACTGTTCCAGTATTTTCGAGAGGATAATTGATCCAATTTCTATGAGATATTGCATGAAATATTAGATTTGATCATCTGTCTATTTTATTTATTTCAGAAAATGGTGTAAAAGTATCCTTAACTCTTTTTTACCTTATTTTTCTATATTGGTGGAATACCTAATTTGTTCGATACATGTTTAATCTAATGACTATTATTACTTAACTAAAAAAATCTATATATTTTGTTGGAAGACTGAGCTAGGTTTTTGTTTTTTTAATATTTTCCTAAGATAAATATAGTCTTATAACCATATTTTGAAATTCCTCAAAATATTTTATTAACCAAACTTTATTGTACCTTTCTCATTCCTCGAAACCCATTTTGTTTTGCGGCTGAAATCGTGTTATATACAACTAGTACACCACTTGTGGGATGCACATCAAATGTTATTAAAAAAAATATTTTTGTACAATAATAAAATTATATTCAATTATGAATTTCGCATATAAATATATGAATTATATCGTTTGAATTATAAATTACATATGTATTTTTCATCATTGGAGAAATCAGCCTTGGCGGCTCTAGCAGTGCCGGAAACACCCAAGTTGATTGTAAAATCGAGAAGGCAGTCCTCACAGCCCAGATGGTCTCAACAGCGATTAATCGGCTAATTAGGCACGAATAATTTTTTTCAATTTTTTTAAATATTTTTGTTTAAAATATGATTAAATAAAAAATCTGAGGTTTTCCACCTTTTATACAACAATCTACATTCCAATGTTTCAATCTACAACCAATGTGGGATGTAGGAAAATTAGAAAAAGTTGCGGAACTAATTTGAGGTTTCAATTTAAGATTACTCACTCTTTTATACAACTCACATTCCAATATTTCAATCTACAACCGATGTGAAATGTAGGGTAAATGAAAATTATATATGTAAATAGCAATATGTAATAATATATTATAAAAAAATAAAAATGCTTAGGCGAAGACAATTTAAATAGATTTTTATATGTTATTATATGTAACTTTATGAACCCACTTGTGAAAAAATAAAACATCACAGTCCCGATGATTGATATGTAACTTTAGAACTTGTAACACCCTAAATTCTATAATTTAAAATGTTACTTTTTCTTTTTTTTTTTTAAATCGAAAAATGATTAATACTAATAATAGTTCGAGTATATATATATATATATATATATTTTCTTTTCTAAAATAATTATGCTAGAAGTTCCAAGTAGGAAAATATAGCACAATTTATACTTTTTAGAAATATATATACTTACATCAAAATATCTACATTCAATATACTCCGGTTCATTTCAAAAAGTAACTCATAAGTTCTAAAATATAAAATTGATACTCAAAACATTGATAAAACTATAATATTCAACTACTAGTTTAAGTTAATTAAAAAACACTAAACGAACACAAAATATCAAGTTTAAAATAATTTAATTTAAGCAGCTAGTCTAAAAGTTCAAGTTAAGTAACCAAAATATCTAAAGGAAGTCAACCCTCATTTCCTTCACGTCGCTCCAAGCTCATTGGCGTGAAAACATTTAAAAATGTGGGGTGAGCACTCTTAAAACGTACTCAGTGGTGGGGAATGTGGGTATTTCTTTCTATTTATCCAACTGAAATAAATCGCGGGAATACTGGATTTAGGGTACTCTTCTTCTGATCTAGAATACATTTTGAACTGTGCACATGACATATTTCGGTGCATACAAAACACTTCTATGCATATAAAACGCTATCCATGTTCCATACACGATAATTCAAGTTGGATTAAAAATATTTCTGTCTCTAAAATCATATATCATATACTTTTATTTCAAATATAATAATTTCACCCACCTGATAATAAAGAGCACGTAAATTTGAGTAGAGAATCACACATGGACGAGAGTCCTAATTGCGCCGCACCTAGTATTAAAATAATATCAATTAAATCATTTGGGTCAACTATAATTTTAATAAATCTGAAAAATAAGAAATTTATAGGCTTATTTAATCAATTTATGAAGTTCTGGCTAAATATTAATTTCTGAAAAGTTTATGGGATCCAAATATATTTTAAATAAATATATTTCATAATTTATGAACTTCCTGGGCTTCTTTCTGAATTCTAAAAACAAATGATAAAGGGTCATGATGCAAATAATTTAATTGCAACCAAACTTTCCATTTCTTCTTCCTAAAATCACGACAGAAACACATTAGAAATTAAAATCCCCAAATTTCATTCTCAAATCCCTAACTCTCATTCTCTCTCTTCTTCTATTTACTTCTTCTTCTTCTCTGCCAACACCTAGCTGTCAATTAAGACAAAATGATCGTGGACACAGAGCCACCCCCGAATCAACCGCAAACCCGGCTACAAGACTTGACTCAACCACCGAAAACTTGACATAGACCGGTGGCCAAGACTTCACCACCGCTGACTCCCCTTCTAAACCCAGTCTCGTGCATTCTTTTACTGTTTTTATTTACCTGTACTTGCTTCTGTTCGTATCACTCTCAAGAACACATGCATGCAGTAACCATAAACACATAAGTGCACGGATTACGGTTTTTCATATTGAATTGTTGGTATCTGTTGAGTTTGTTGTTATGGATCGATTAGAAGAACATAGATCAATTAGCGTAGAGTTGAGAACTTGGGACTAGGAAATTCACATAGGTGTTGCCGAAATTTTAAAAAATTTACTATTTTATTTTTTTTACAAATGATTTTTATATTGAATTGATGGATTATAGCATTTATATTTATATATGTTAATTATTTAATTATTGGTATTTGTTGGTTTATTGTTATGGATCGATTAGAAGAACATAGATCAATTAGCGTAGAGTCGAGAATTTTGAACATATATCACGTCATGAATTCGATGCATCAAGACGTCGACTTTGTTGGATTGAGGATGGGTACGTTGAGTTATAATTTTGAAAATTTTATATAATGTTCTCTTTATTATTATATATTCTAATTTGTTAATTATTTAGTGCAGCAGTCGAATCTGCCATCACAGTTAATTTCAAGAAATTTATGCATCTGATGGGCTACACTTAGAAGATGGTGCCGGCTGAGGTCAGGATGCAGTATATAGAGGAGTTTCAGGTATTGTTCCTTAATCTTTTGAGTTTTAATTAATTTCTATTTTATTTTTTTAAGTTTAACATTGTCTTATGTTTACAATATGTTGCAGAAGGAGTTTTTTTGGGATCATGCTAAGACAGATGCTATTGTAAAGAGATGGAACACCAAGGCTGCTGAAAGATACAAGGACATGGTCCATTCTTTCAAGAAGAATAAGACCAAGGGCTGCCCTGCCTTTATGTCTCCACAGATGTGGGATAGTTTCTGCGCCCATTGGAACAGTGAGGCCTTTAAGGCCAAGTCTCCATTGCATCTCAGAATCGCCTCACTGAGCCTGATGGTCCCGACACCAGCATTGTGAAACACTGAGGAAGATCTAGGAGTGCAGTTGCACATGCCGCAGCTTTGGTTTGTAGTGAATCCTAAATGAATAATTTATTAATTAATTTGTTTGTTAAATATATATGCTAACATATTTTTATTTAATAGGCTTAGGAGAAGGGTGTCAAGTTAGATGACGTAGCGTGGGTGACATTCAAGAGACTACACGACACCACTAATGGGTCATATTCTGATGCGAAGTCTGCTCATATCGCTACAAGTTTGTTTGTAAATATTTATACATGTTAAATTTAGATATAAAATATATATTTTATTGACTTATTTGATTTTGTGTATAGGCTGATGTATTGGCTAGAGTTGAGAAATTGAGTCAGCCGATTCCTAGTACCGATGAGGTGCCAGAGGTGGACATGAGCCAAATTTATGTCGATAAAGCCCTTTCAGCACTCCAAGAAGAACCGTATATTTGAGCTCGACAGTCGATCACGGAGCATTTCAGACGCTAGTGTATCTTCTGCAGCTCCTCCACAACCCAACACTCAAGCTGCAATCCAAGAGTTACAAGCAAAGATGGATGCACAAGCAGAGCTTCTCCAGGCCCAAAAAGAACAGATACGTCAGTAGCAGGAGATGATACAACAACAGGCGGCTATGTTCGAGCAGATGCAGGCGAAGTTTAGGGGTCCGCCTCCATTCTCATCCTGATTTTTATACATATACACTTATTTTATTACGTTTATTGTCATTTATAAATACTGTACTAATATTTTATGACATTTAATGTGTTTTTTCGGACATCTATATATATATATATATATCATTTTGTGCCTATTTATGTTTTGACAAAATTTATAAACAAAAATCAAAATTGGAATAAATATTAAAACAAAAAAAATATTAAATAAAAGCATACAAAAATTAATGATGGAATATTTACGTCGTTAGAGTTAACGACAGTCATAGCGACAGAATATTCCGTCGTTAGTTTGAATATACGACCGTCAAGACAATTTTTCTAGCGACAGAACTAACGAAACAACGGAACTAACGACAGAAGTGTCCGTCAATAGAGTCTCAAATGACTGTTTGACAGGAACCAAATTTACGACGGATTAGTCCGTCGTTAATCCTTAATGACCGCACGTGTCCATCGTTAGATTGGCTGCCGACGAAGGATATAACGACGGACGATATCCATCGCTAGTCCGTCGTTAAATTAATCTAACAACAGAAAAATGGAATTTACCGACAGAAAAGTCTGTCGTTAAATAACGTATTTCTTGTAGTGTAAAACATCACATTTAAATGTAATTAATTATAACTCCACGTTCTCATTTGGATGATATTAAACCGGTTCAATTTAACACAAAAGTTGAGTATAACATGATGTATCTACTAATTAAAGTGGTCATGATGTCATGGACGTGTAAAATCCAAACTACTTCGCGCAAAATTGAGTTCCTTAGTTTCATCTGGAATTGCAATTTTGCCCTAAGATTTCCCTCACTCAATCTTGGAGCAAAATCACGATTTTCAGAGGGAGGAACTCTATCTTACACAATGTTTTTTAGAAGTATTGCCTATTCTAAATGGTGCCATTTGAATTTAATTTACACATCTGTGTAGACGTGGCTTCTATAATTGAACATGTACGTGATGCATGCATTTCATAAAAAATGTAAAGATATTTTAAATAATTTTATAACATTTAATTCCAAAAATATTAAAAAACATCCTGAATGTACTTATAAAAATTCTGAATTTAAGTATATAACAATATATTTTGTATTCTCTTATACAGTAAAATAATACTTATAACAACAAAAGCAACATATATATTTTGCAATAAATTAAACGACTCTTTTTTACTTTATTCGCAATCCGTGCCATCAAACAAGTGCTACTTCAACAACGAACGATCATTCATCAACCAAAAAAAACAAAAAAAAACAAAAAAAACAACAACAAAAACGATAATGACCATCATTTATAGCCCTTGAAAGCTTCAAAATCAGCAGCCTGCTTGAGGAAACTGACATGATCTTCATCTTCAAGCGCCATCTGAACTGGGCAGAAACCGAGTCCCTCTGCAATGGCTACTAATATATTTCTAATCTCATTCATGAACTCCTCCTTATCCACAGCCCCACTCTTATCACAGTCGAACTTGTCGAAAACGGTGTCGTGGAGCTTCGCCAGATCCTCCGCTGGCGTAGGGGCATCCACCCCGAAGTGGGCCTCTATCAGCCTTAGGGACTCGGTCTCACGGCGGAGCTCCGACCTCGACAAGACGCCGTCGTTGTTGAGGTCGAGCGACACGAACGCCTCCTCCACGCTTTTCTTGAAGCGGGCCTCGTCGTTCACGAAGGAGAGAATTGTTGAACCATCGATCACAACCACCACCATGTTTGATATATCTGTAATTCCTGTTTTGTTTCTTAATTTGATTGTTTTTGGATACGAACGAGAAGAAGGGCGTCGGACATTTATAGTTAGTTGTAGAATCTTCGAAGTGGTTAACTTTAATTTAGACAATTGGAGCACACGGTTATGGTAATTACGCAGGAATAATAATCCATTGCTGTTTTCAGGTTTACTTTTTTTTTCTCTAGATATGAGAAAATATATAGCCCATCGAATGAGACCGCGCGAAAACAGTCAAACCCAATTATTTGTCAACTAAAATAAAAATAATTATAAATTATGTTGATAGAATAATCAGCCCAATTAACACGGATGTAAATGGTACGGTGTTACATTTTATGTTCCTTTATTAATTTTTTGAGTTTTTCTTCTATTTTAAGTTATTGTGTTTTAGTTTAATTTTATCATTATAAGAATAAGTGAAATCGAAGAAAAACTAAAAAAAAAAAAATTTACTAAGGGAAAATAGATTTTTATAACTTTGAAAATTATTATTGTTTTATTGGTCGTCGAAACGTGTATGTGACTTATAAATTGATTCCGCAATCTTTTAGGTTTGACATATAATTGGATTTGTAAAATGTGTGTATTTTCTAAAAAAAATTATTTATTTAATGTAACTTCTTCTTTATAAATACGTACGAAATTATTGTTAATTATAAGTTAATTATTTAAGTGCAACATACGTGTGTCGGTGTGTGGGTCGTAATATATACATATATAGTTTTGTAAAGAGTGCAATTAAAAATGTAAGTGAATTTCATCACAAATTTGGAGAAGTTTAGGCCTTAATAATCTTGATGACAAAATACTGACAAAAAAAAGTCTACATAAGTGATAAAGTGCCAAAACTCTCACAAACCGGATAAATTTTTGTAATTAATTACCACTAAAAAAGTTGTGCAGTTTTCTAACACCATTAGAAACACACAGAAACATGATCAAAATCAAATTAAATAGCTAGCTAGACGTGTTTCTTTTGTTATCGAGAAAATTTGGATTTTTATTCTCATATACGGGACACGTCTCCGTCCATTTTTTATTCTGAAATTATCTATTTTGATAATTTTTCAAAAAAATAAACGCTCAATTTTAGTTTCATAATTTTAAAAATATCAATTTTGATCTCGCAAATTTTAACGCATGTATTTCTAATTAATGGTGACTCGATCAGCGAGCTTCGCACGTGACTCGCATGCATAATTTTTAGTCGATATTTTAGCCTAATTGAGCCAAAATCCTTAATTTCACATAGCATTCGAATTGCCCCCAATTTCTGAAGAAATCCCCAAATCGATTGCCCTAATTTAGCAAATCACACCCAAATCAAAGAGTTATGAAAAATGGTGCAATCCATAATTGCCATGAACTTCCTCGTCTATGTAAGAGCTTGTTTCTGTCTTATTGTTGGGCCGACTCGGCAGCCTAGAGCTCGCGGGTGGGAGGTAGGAGTGGAAATGAGAAGGCGGAGGTGGTGGTGGTGCTTCTCCAATCAAGAACAAATTGGACTATATAAGTGGCAGCTGAAAATGTTGCAACTCTGAGAACTGCAAAAATGAAAAATTGGTAATAACCTGTTTTTTTTTTATAGTTTATGTTTTTGTTCTTATTATTTGTTTTGTAAAGAGTTCAATTAAAAATATAAGTGAATTTCATCACAAATTTGGAGAAGTTTAGGCCTTCATAATCTAGATTACAAAATACTAAAAAAGTTTACATAAGTGATAATGTGCCAAAACTCTCACAAACCGGATGAATATTTGTAATTAATTACCACTATAAAAGTTTGCGATTTTCTAACACCACTAGAAACACACAGAAACATGATCCGATCCACTATCAAAATCAAATTAAATAGCTAGCTAGAGTGTTTCTTTTGTTATCCCCTTTTTTCAATTGATTGGTTATTGGAATTATTAATATATTGAAGTACGCATGTACATTTATAATTAAGAACATCATGTAAATTAAAAATATGAGATTAAAAGAAGAAACACCATTTAATTATAAAAAATAAAACTCAACTCCCATAAAAAAATAATTATAAGCGTAAATGGAATATATTGTCATCATCCCCATTTCATACATGTGGTCAATTCTTCATCAAAAGTCAAATACAATTGACTCGAAAATTCAAAATTAATAAATAAAAACTTATATGAAATCGTCTAACGGGTCTCTTACATTAGATATATCAAATAAAATTTAAACCCACCAATGAACCCGTCCCACTAGCGCCCAATGTGGGCTTCACGCACTTGGGCACTAGCATTTTTTTTCTAGAAGCTCTTTTCCATTTTCCTTTTTCTCGTTTCTGTTTGTTTTTAATTTATTATTTTGTATAAAAAATATTTAATTAATTCATTTTTATTTTAGGGTTCACTAAATTCATTTTACGGTATATACTTATTACACGAGATTTAATTATCGAGTACAGTGCATGAGCCCATGCCTCAGTATCGAGCAAATGCACTGCGCGAGTTGCCAGTTATAAAAAATTAAGTTAATCCATTTTCATTTAATGGATATACATTTTTGGGCTAACAAATAAAAAAGAAAATAGAAAAGTACAAATCAGTCCAAAAAAAAAAGCGCACCACATCTGAAATAAGACTTATGTGCACAAAGTACACAACAGTCTTTCTCTGTCTCTCTCTATATATAGAGACCTTCACAGATACAATTAAGAGATTTTCATCAAAGCTCCTTAAATCAATTCTCTAAAAAAAACACACCATATAAGACAAAAAAAAGTTCATGATATAAACTCCATTAGATTGAGCATTACCCAAAAAGAAAAATCGATGGATTCTGAGAAGAAATTAAAACACTGAGACATAGAACAGACAGTTATTGAAATAGAAACTCTATAATAATAACTGGTTAATTATAAGAATGAGAAGTTATTTTTAGTAAAAACATAGAGTATATAATATTTGAATTCCCTATAGAAAGAACAAAATTAGGTGATACTTACTCGCTGCTTAATCCTATCTATGGTAGTCATCCCAGATAGTGAGATGGGGAAAGTTGCGCCTCACAGAATCAATCAATTGTAATTCCGGACAATCTTTAATCTTGAGGATTCATAATTTAGTGAAGCGGCTCAATGCATCCATAGAGGGCAGACGCCTCAACCTTTTGCAACTATATACATCTAACTCCTCTAGAGATGAGAGTTTCCCAAACCATTCACCCAATTCTTCTATTCCAAAATTCTTTAACTTCAATTGTCGTAGAGATGAGAGATTCCCAAACTATTCTGGCAATTCTTCTATTCCAAAATTCTTTAATTTTAGAATAGCAAGAGCAGTGAGATTTTGAATTGATTCAGGTAGACATTCCCAGATTTCTATAGACCGCGTCAATTTCAATCTAACAAGTGAGTAGCAGCATCCTTGAAGTATGCCATCGAATATCTCTTTAATGGCTACACCACCACCACCACCACTACCACCACTACTACTTCTACCCTACCACCACCACCACCACTACTACTACCACTACCACCACCAACACTACCACCACTACTACTAAGAGATTTTCATCAAAGCTCCTTAAATCAACTCTCTAAAAAAAACACACCATATAAGATAAAAAAAGGTTCATGATATAAACTCCATTAGATTGAGCATTAACCAAAAAGAAAAATCGATGGATTCTGAGAAGAAATTAAAACATTAAGACATAGAACAGACAGTTATTGAAGTAGAAACTCTATAATAATAACTGGTTAATTATAAGAATGAGAAGTTATTTTTAGTAAAAACATAGAGTATATAATATTTGAATTCCCTATAGAAAGAATAAAATTAGGTGATGCTTACTCGCTGCTTAATCCTATCTATAGTAGTCATCCCAGATAGTGAGATGGGGAAAGTTGCGCCTCACAGAATCAATCAATTGTAATCCCGGACAATCTTTAATCTTGAGGATTCGTAATTTAGTGAGGCGGCTCAATGCATCCATAGAGGGCAGACGCCTCAACCTTTTGCAACTATACACATCTAACTCCTCTAGAGATGAGAGTTTCCCAAACCATTCACCCACTTCTTCTATTCCAAAATTCTTTAACTTCAATTGTCGTAGAGATGAGAGATTCGCAAACCATTCAGGCAATTCTTCTATTCTAAAATTCTTTAATTTTAGAACAGCAAGAGCAGTGAGATTTTGAATTGATTCAGGCAGACATTCCCAGATTTCTATAGACCGCGTCAATTTCAATCTAACAAGTGAGTAGAAACATCCTTGAAGTATGCCATCGAATATATCTTTAATTGCAACACCACTACTACCACTACCACCACCACCACTACCACCACTACTACTACTACTACCCTACCACCACCACCACCACCACCACCACCACTACTACTACCACTACTACCACCACCACTACCACTACTACTACTAAGAGATTTTCATCAAATCTCCTTAAATCAACTCTCTAAAAAAAACACACCATATAAGACAAAAAAAAGTTTATGATATAAACTCCATTAGATTGAGGATTACCCAAAAAGAAAAATCGATGGATTCTGAGAAGAAATTAAAACATTGAGACATAGAACATGTAGTTATTGAAGTAGAAACTCTATAATAATAACTGGTTAATTATAATAATGAGAAGTTAATTTTAGTAAAAAACGTAGAGTATAAAATATATGAATTCCCTATAGAAAGAATAAAATTAGGTGATGTTTACTCGCTGCTTAATCCTATCTATGGTAATCATCCCAGATGGTGAGATGGGGAAAGTTGCGCCTCACAGAATCAATCAATTGTAATCCCGGACAATCTTTAATCTTGAGGATTCGTAATTTGGTGAGGCAGCTCAATGCATCCGTAGAGGGAAAACGCCTCAACGTTTTGCAACTATATACATCTAACTCCTCCAGATATGAGAGTTTCCCAAACCATTCACCTAATTCTTCTATTCCAAAATTCTTTAAATTCAATTGTCGTAGAGATGAGAGATTCCCAAACCATTCAGGCAATTCTTCTATTCTAAAATTCTTTAATTTTAGAACAGCAAGCGCAGTGAGATTTTGAATTGATTCAGGCAGACATTCCCAGATTTCTGTAGACCACGTCAATTTCAATCTAACAAGTGAGTAGCAGCATCCTTGAAGTATGCCATCGAATATCTCTTTAATAGCAACACCACTACTACCACTACTACCACTACGACCACCATCACTACCACCACCACCACTACTACTACTACCACTACTACCACAACTACTACTACTGCTACCACTACTAGTACCACTACTACTACACTACCACTACTACGACTACTACTACTACTACGACTACTACGACTACTATCACCACCACCACCACTACTACTACCACTACCACGACTACCACCACTACGACTACTACTACTACTACTACTACTACTACTACTACTACTACTACGACTATGACTATGACTACTACCACTACTACTACTACTACGACTACCACTACTACTACGACTATCACTACTACTACTACTACGACTACTACTACTACTACTACTACTACTACTACTACGACTACCACCACCACCACCACTACTACTACCACTACTACTACTACTACTACTACTACTACTACTACTACCACTACTACTACTACTACTACTACTACTACTAGGTCTACCACTACTACCACTACCACTACCACTACCACTCCTACTACTATCATTAAAAGTAACAACTATCCTTAATCCTTGCAAGCTGGGAAAAGCCCAACGTAACTCTCAATACTAGAAGCAGTTGCCATGAATTTAGGAATACCAACAATTCCCAATTCCGTGAGATGATGAGCTGATTTTGCGAGGCACTCAATCACCCTAGATAGGTTCTTTAGGCTGCTTAAATGCCTCAATGATAGTGTGATGAGTGATGGCGCCCACGACTCTACCATTTCACGTGGCAAATCCACTAGCACTTGGCATCTTGAAATAATCGAACTACGGAGTACTCCTTGTAATTGTCTGCCGCCACTTGAATTCCCTATCGACTTCAAATTTAGACAATCTAGAATAATTAAATTTTTCCAGAGAATTGAGGGTGTCCAGACCATCTGGTAATTCTCTCAACTTGGGGCATTTACTTATCTTCAATTGTGACATACTCTTATTGTTATGAAACAACCAATTTGGGAGACATTCCAATCCATCTAATCCTTCTATATGAAGCTCTCTCAACGACCTTAATTTGACCCCACATATGTTAGCTAAAGGTATGTAGCTCTTCATCATACTAATTTGCAATTGCTTAAGGGATGGCGAGAAATAACTTTGAGCACTCATCAATTACTTGCAATTAAAGATCTCCAAGTATTGAAGGTGAGGAAATACCTTCACTTCACATTTAGGTCCCGTACTTTCTACTTGTGCCCACTCTCTTAGTTCATGCATATTTGACAATGTGAGCATTTCAAGCACTGAAAAACACAACAGTACTGTTGTCAATCCCATAGAATGAAGAACTTATAAACTTCACATTCCTTAATCCCTCCATATAAAGAAACTTAAGATTTGGCAACTGCCCTAATACTAGGATCTCCTCACATTCTTCGCACCTTAAAAGCATTATCTTGGTCAGCTTGTGAAGTCCTATCCAAGAGCCTTGAGGCTCATCTCGTACTGCCATCTTCATGGTCCATAATGGAAATCTTTTGCCTTTGAATTCTTCAATAAATAACTTGTCGAGATTTGGGTAAGGTTAGAGGCCTTCCAACACACTCTCATCGTTTATTTCACCTTCTCTTTGCCAAGACCATTGAAAACACAAATCTAATAAGTTTGAATTCTCAAATATATTAGCTTTTTTAGCCTGTTCTCTTCCATACACCTTTTCCAAATTACTAATCTTTAATTTTCCTTTAAGATTTTTCAAATCTCCGGGCTCATCAATTTGGCAGCTCTTCTCATCACCCACTATAAAGTGAGTTAGTGTTTGGAGAGAAGTTAATATCCCAATCCCAGAAGGCAATTTGACTTCTTCCTGAATGTAAAGATGTCTTAAGCTAATCAAGTACTTTAACGTACTTGGTAGTTTCTTCAAGAATCATGTATCTGCTCTTAATGTTTGCAAGTGATGGAGTTTACCAATCTAGTCCGGCATATATTTAATCCTTGTCTTTAAAATATTAAGATTTCTCAAATGTATCAACTTCCTAATTGAACTCGGCAACTCTATAACTTGTTTATTCAGAAGAATAAGAGCACGGAAACAATTGAAGTCTGACAACTTGATATCTAAAATATTCTTACCTTGGAAAAATAATGTGCGCAAACATTTTGCTACTTCTTTTGGGATATGACTTGATTCATGACTCATGTATCGAACTTGACTGATACCATAAACAGAACTTGCAAGATCATGCACAAGATTGTGCATTCCACAAGTTTCTACATTTTCATAATCATCTCTCTCAGTAGCTTGCAGTAAAGAGTTGTGCAGAAATACATTTACAAACTGGTCACCTACAGACTCCATGTCATTTCTTCGAGCTGGTTGAAGAAACCTTTCTGCCATCCTGAGTTGTATTAGCTCTTGCTTCACATTTCTAGCACTTTTTGGATAAATCGAACAATATGCAAAGCACTTCTTGAGTGTTGGAGGAGACAAATTATCGAAGTTCAATCTCAAAATTTTAGAGATGTTATCTCCCTCAAAATCTAAAAGCCATTTATGTTGGATTAAGAGCCACTCTTATTTAGATTTATCCCGCAGCACTCCTACAACTACATTGGCAGCTAACAGTAAACCTTGACATTTTCTTGCAATATTTCCTCCAATGATCTCAAATTCTGATGGAACAACATCTTTGTTTTGAAAAGTTTTTGCTTTGATTATTGACCAGCACTCTTCATTAGATAATCCATTTAAATGATGGATTTTAGGTGGGTTCGAAATTGAAGCAACCTTTGTACTTCTGGTTGTGATGATAATGCCATTTTTCTTGATAGAAGTAACTCATGATAAGGAATTTACAAAATCCTCCCATTTCTGAAGATCTTGATTTCAGATGTCATCAAGAACAAGAAGATAAGTTTTATCCATCAAAGCTTCTTGAAGCTTTTTCATAGTAACTTCCCTGCTCTCAACTACATCATGAGTTTGTGAAGTGAGTGATGCAAGAATTTTCTTTAGAATGATGATTGGATCAAAAGTTTGAGAAAAGTGAACCCAAATGATTGATCCAAATCAAGCCTTCATCTTCTGATGATTGACGACTTTCCGAGTCATAGTGGTATTTTTCATTACACCCATGCCTACAATTGCAAGGATGGAGAACTTCCTTTCCTCTGGGGTTTTGGTCAACATGTCAACTAATTTAGGCACGTCATCATCTCTTCCAATAAAAACAGGATCAAGAGTGAATGAGTAAGTTTCAAAGAAAGCATTAGGAGAAGCAACAGGTGCATCCACGACTATACTTTGAAGGTCGAGATCAGTTACCCTTTTGTTCATAGAGTCAAAAGTCGTATTGATTTGTTTGATTCTATGAGCCATATTTTGCGGACGTGCAATGTGATTAAAGGATGAGAAGCATGATAGTACCTTCATTTTGTTGACTTTTTTTTGTGAAGAAGATGATAGTTGGATTCATCCAAAACATTATCAGCATCAAAGGCCACCATGTCAAGCTCCTTCAACCAAGGATTGACAGTCTCTTAGGTGATGGACTTCTTCTCGGCATCATTCAAGTAACCTTGAATCATGCACAAAGTCGTCTGCAGCTATTCCGCTTCTTCATGTAGATCTCGTCTTAGAGATATCACTTCCTTGAGCACGTTTATCAGGTTTTGAACTAGAACTTCAATGGCTGCAGCAGACGCTCCTTCCATTCTTTTACTCAGAAGATGAGAGATAGAGAGAAAGATTGAAAGTTGTTCACGGAACACAGAAAAATAATTCAAATTTAGAATAAGGAATGCTTGAAAACTTGCGAGCAAAGTGAGAAATGGTGAATGGCTTAAGTTAGGAATGATGAAATGTTGGGATATACCTTCCTCAAAAATGGGTATGTGCATGTGTGTGAAAGAGGATAATTTTTTAAAACATACTCTTCTTCAAAGAGAGAGATACAAAAAGCTACTAACTTCTCCAAATCTACTAATTATTCACACTACCGTTATGCTAAAATCGGTGAAGAAAGCCTCTAACTATATATGTCGTGTAATTTGACTCTTGAAATCGCATTCCCAATGCATGTTTTCTACTTCCCAAATATAATTGTGACAGAACACAAATATAAATTATTTTGGAAGAAGAAAATGAATCAAGCAAGTGATATAGTTCGATTGTATGTTTTAGGGCGAAGAGTTGGGTTGTTGGCGACATCGGTAGCTATTCAGTGATAGCAGACAAATTTAAAAAGTGATCTGACGACAATATATATTTATACTCGAATGTCACTACTCCCTTCATATGTTACATATTTGGCTACTGAGGTGTTTCTTTATATATATAGTCTCATTATCCTCAATCGACTTCACTGCTATTTTTGTCAAGTTTCCAATTTTTCCCTCTTCCATAAATTTTGAGATATCAGATCCATGTTTTAATTTGTATGATGTCAATTTTCTCATCATTGAGAAAATTCCACCATAGGCTTTATAATTAGATTTTGTATGAATTTTGTATTCATATGTGGTACCACTGATGCTTCATGATAACATGGACAAAGGCAAAATTATTATTAATATGTGAATGTCTATGACTATGGCAGAGCCGCTGGCATTTTTTACAACAATCTAAGAACTTAAGTCGAAGTTGATGCAGAAATGGCAAGATGGATTCAATATGAACAAATACAACAATATCAAGAATCTCGTGCTTTCAGCACATGTAGAGATCCATCTATCGATCTCGACACCGAGGAGGTGGAGGAGGAGGCGGTTCTAAGAAATCCGACGCTGAAATCTGCTCTCTTCACTATTCATTTCAGAAAGGTGGCAATGAAGAATAAAGCGGAAATTTTTGATTTGTATTACAACTATTGTACGAAGCAATACAAATTTCACACCGGAGGAGGCTATAGGATGTACTGGTCGCACATCACCAACCATCATCCAGTCAAACTTGGGCGTGCTCAAGCTCAATCGCAACTCAACTTCCAACCAGTAAGCAGTGCTAATGTTGAAAGCCAAGGTGGAGATACGTCGTACTCATCTCAACTCTTTAAGTTTGATCTTCTTGTTGCTAGGGAACAAATGTGTTATTTTATTTGTGAAAAATCTTTAGCAATTCAATTTGCTAATAGCATGAATTTTGAACGTCGTATGAAAGCTGCTTATAATCCTGATGCTCAAAGAATACCTAGAATAACCATGACTGGGACTCTTGAAAGATTGCATATAAGATATAAGTCGAAATTAAAAAGTATTGTTTGCAAAATTCCTTATAGGGTTGCTATTTGGTCTGATCAACATATCCGCCATCATTATATTGTTGTTACATTGCATTGGATTGATTATTCATGGACTTTGAATAAACGTTTAATTACTTTTCGGAGATTTAATTGTGAACATAGTGCTGTTAATATTGCTAAGGCTATCATAAAAATTTGCAATCAATTTAGAATGCTTGATAAAAAAATTTCTACTAGTTTTGATAATACGAGTGCTAATACGGCTAGTATTAGAGAATTAATTCAAGCATGTAATCCAACCTTGCATGGTAAATATTTTCATACTCGATGTATTGCTCATATTTTAAATTTATGTGTTCAAGATGGACTTAAAATATTAAATAACTCAATTCAACATATTCATGATGTTGTAGATTATATTCATGGTAGGGTGAGAGTTAGATGTAAGTGGGAAAAATTCTGTAGGGAAAATGGTGTACATGCTAAAATTTTTAACTTAGATGTGCCTCATAGGTGGAATTCTACTTATGAAATTGTAACGCCCCAATCCCAAAAATCTGAGGCGCTACACAAAATCAAATAAAATTCCTATTTTTATAACCATTTTACATTTAAAAAGAAACATTTTTATGATAATTTCTTTAGAAATAAAATCCACTAATCATCGTTTTAGAAGACTTTTCAAACAACCAATCACAATTATATTTCACAAACGACTAGTCAATGTTGAAAGTCTAATATTTGAACAAGTCAAAAATAATGGTGGAACATGTATGTTTTTAATATTCATAAATATTCAAAATACTTAGTGGAAGCATAATACGTTAAAATATTGACCAAAATCAATATTCAACATTCAAAATACAATTTTGAATAGTCAAAACTTATAGAAACCCTATGTCCACGTCAGCTGCCTGCATCACGTTGTACCTGAAAAACATTTTAGAAAGCGTGGGCTGAGTGCCAGAAAACACTCAGTGGGCTTATCATATTCCTCCAAATACATGCAATGATTTTTCATATCAAAATCCAACAGTCCAATATTTATAACCATGTCCATGCGCTTAAGAATATCTATTCAAATGCTGATAAATCAATATTCATTCTCATACACATGCGCTTAAGAATAGTTATTCAAAAGAGAGCAATTCAATATCAATTCACATGTCAATGCGCTTAAGAATATATTTATTCAAAAGCGAACAATTCAATCAAAAGCCAATGCGCTCAAAAGACCATGCGTGGAAACATACCCTATGTGATCACATACTATGTTACAATATAATTGATCATGCCAGAATTCATTATGCAGGTCAAATCATATCCACGATGAGGGAAAACAATGTAAATCATTTATGGACGAAAGCATTTTAAAACATAAGTTTTAGTTAGCAAAAACCCACCTTATAGCTAATATAGCTGGAGCTTGAGCTTTACACGTATCCTGCAAATCATATTTAAGTCTGAGTCTTGAGTTCGGGCCTACAAAGGAGAAACTACCTATTAGTATCATGCTAAGCCCTAAAACTATAACATAAGGTAAGTTGGGCTTAATAGACGAGCTCTCGAAATTTTGGGCTCAAACGGATAATTCTCGAAAGCTGGATATATTTACCTTGGCCCAAAAGGTCCAATTAGAATCTTGACCATTTTAAATATTTAAAGAATGAACTATTGAAATGAATTGAAATTATTCACAATTAAATGATAACTGCAAAATTCCTTACTAAAAACTTGTAGTTATTTTAATAACCTTTTAAAATCTTAATTAATTGCAACTTACAAAAGAAAAATAAAATAAAATAAAATAAATAGATAAAACCCACACGCACAACACAAACTCACGCGCACACATTATAATCAAACTCTCTCTCTCATTTTTGTACACTGCAGGGTCCGCAAAAATGAAGCCTCTTTAATTAAATCAAACCAATTTCCAAAATGAGAAGCAACCAAATTATATTTCTCTCTCATCACATATCTATACACTTCCCAACCAATCCCATTTAAATATTCAAAAATTTTAAAATTGAACATGTACCTTTTTCTCACTTCTACACACATGCACGATTTTCAATCTAACAAACCCATCACTCTCTTTCCCTCTCTTCCAAATAATCATATTTGTAAAAGAAATCTATGCATCTCTCGACTGTAGATCTACAGGGGCGGGGCTAGCCTATCGGAGGCCCGGTGCAAAATTTAAAATTGGGCCATTTATTCATAGCTATAAAGTACACACGTATTAAAAGAATAAAATAAATATATATATATATATATATATTATTGATCGATATTTTTTTATCCAAATTACACAATAAACATGTAAAAGCTAAGACATTCACTTAAAAAGTGCTGCCCTCCTTGTAAATTTTGAAACAAAATCACTAATAATACTTTCATCATCAATTTCTTCCAAAAGATCACATTCAATCGCCATCAAAGCAAGTCCATTTAGTCTTTCCTGCGACATAGTTGTCCGTAAGTATGATTTAAGCAACTTCAATTTTGAAAAGCTTCTCTCTGCAGAAGCAACAGTAACTGTCAGCAAGATTCTATAAGCAATCATTACATTTGGAAAACTAGTAAATGGTTTTAAAAATATTGATATATCTCTTGCTCCCATTTTGTCCTTAGGCAACAACTCTCTAAGAAATTTTAACTCAATATATAGATCATTTCCATTAATATCTGATACCTCACCTTTTCTAAGAGCATCTTCCAAGTGACTACAACAAGATTGAAGTTTAATATCATCAAGTGACTGCAACTTCTCAGAATTGAATAAAAAGCCAAAGATATTCTCATATAACTCATATTGTTCAAACCTCTTATCTAATGATGCAATTGCTTGATCTACAATGTATAAAAAGTATTGGATTCTAAATTCTTCCTCTAAAGATAGTGATGTTTCCTCACCAACAATCTCATCAAACTGTCTTTTTCTACGTATTATACGCCTTTAAGGAAATATAGGGTCACTTCCTATTTCATTTGCCAATTTTTTCGCAGTTTCCATGGCACTTGAGAATCCAGTTTCTCTATAACTTTTAAAAAAAGAAGCCAACCCTTTTATCTCACCCATAGTAGTATCAATCAACATGTCTCTTGACTGTAAATGTTTGCTAACCAAATTCACAGCATATAACAGTTCATACCAAATAGCTGTAGCAAGCAAAAATTTGAAATTACCAAGCTCATTAACAGCTAAGGATTTTGCTTCACTTTGTATTTTAGTATCCTTATCAACATCAGCTACTTGAAGTAAGGCGTCTCGTATTTCAACAATTTGGAATCTTATCGCCTTAATACTTTCAACACGGCTTTCCCATTGTGTGGCCGACAATGATTTAAGAGTAAGACCTTTCACATTTTCTTTTAAAATATGCCACCTCTTTGTAGAATTAGCAAATAGAGTATAAATACGTTGAACTATTCCAAAAAAATCTCTTGCTTTCATACAAGAGTTTCCAATGTCACACAAAACTAAATTAAGACTATGACAACCACATGGAGTATAAAAAGCTCTAGGATTCAAATCCAATAGTCTTTTTTGCACACCTTGATTTTTACCTTTCATGTTAGATCCATTATCATATCCTTGACCTCTAACATTATCTATATCAAGATCATGAGATTTCAAAACATTTTCTAATACTTGAAAAAGACCTTGACCGGTCGTATCATCAACTTGCAAGAATTCAACAAAATATTCTTTTATTTCAAAAGAGCTATCAACACACTTTAGAATTAAGGTCATCTGCTCGTCATGACTAGCATCAGGCGTACAATCCAACATTAAAGAGAAATATTTTGCATCTTTTATATTTTTCATAATAATAGCTCTTATTCTGGAAGAAATTAAAAGTATCAACTCATTTTGAATATCGTGGCTCAAATAATGATGATGAATATTTCCACTTTCAATACGCCAAACATGCTGTTTCATCACAGGATCAATCTTGGCCAACATTTCAATTAAACCCAAAAAATTGTCGTTCCCAGTTTTATATAGCTTTTCATTTTTTCCTCGAAATGCTAGGTTATGTTTTGCAAGATACTTCACAATAACAATAATTCTAGTTATAACACCTTTCCAGTATTCTTTTTCTTTTTTAAGTTTTTCTTGAGCAACTTTATCAATTGTTTCATTTTGTGGCAATCTATGTCGAAGGTCACACCAAGTAGTCATATTCAATACATGATCAGCACTTGTTTCATGTTCTTTAAGTCTGGTACTAAGGTGAGACCAATCATTAAAGCCTTCGTTTGTTAAAAGACCTTTTCCGTGACCTTTTTTGAATATTTTACAGCAAAAACAAAAAACTTTATCAAGCTCCTTTGAGTAAACAAGCCACTCTCTATCACAAGTTTCACCATTAGATAAATATCTAGTACAGAAAGTTGAAGAGAATCTTCGAGAATATTTATCTTTAGGGCCATTCACTATGGTTAAGTCTCTTTTTGGGCCATTTACTACCAAAACATTGATCAAATTTGAATCAAGAGCATCCCATTTTCTTGGATCATATATGTCAACTAAAATAGAATCATTTTGTGTGACATTATTATTGTCATTCTCACCACCAGAAATATCATCTTGATCATTTAAATTATTTGTAATATCCTTGTTAGCATCATCAATTGCATTTTTTAGATTTTCAACATTCTCACAATCAACAACGGTTTCATCTAACTCATGAGAAATAACAGATTTTTCCAGTTTCCAAGGCTTCAATTCGGTCAAATACTCAAATCCATAATCACATGCTTCAATTTATTTTTTAATTCTTTTTCTGACTACGTACTAACTAACCCTTATGTCTGTCCAACTTGAATTAGAAAATTTTTCATTGGAAGCCTATATTGAAAATAGAACACTTTAGAACCCAAATTCAAATTTCATATAAATTTCTTTTGGAGCCTTATTTAAAAATTAAAATGAAGCCTATATATAACAGTCATTCACATTTTTTTCAATTGTTATGTCTGTGGGATATATATTTCCTTATTGCCTTTTTTATGTTTTTGTAGTATATATATTTTTTTCTTACTTCTGCGAATTACAAATTCAAATTATGATTTAAAAATATGTAAATTGGGTTTCTTATTCTCAATTAGAGGTGTTATTATTCCATATTGTGGTTTTTTTTATTTCTAATTAAGTTTAATTTAATTTAATTTTAGGGTTCACTAATTTCATTTTAAGGTATACATTTATTTCAAAATTATGGTTTAATATTCCGAATTAGGGTTTATATTTGTTTCAAAAATTAATTGTCGAGATCAGTGCACGAGCCAAACATTAACGTCGGACGAGTGGATTGCGTGAGTCATCGGATTTCATAAATTAAATTAATTAAATTTAATTTAATTTAGGGTTCATTAATTCTATTTTAGAGTATATATATTTCAAAATAAAAGATCCAATTTGGGCCAAAATTTTATTTCGGATCCATTTTGAGAATCTAGGGATATTTGTAGGACCAACTTGGAATGAAAATTAGTTTAGAGATTAACAGAGGAATTAATATGATACATTTTAAAAAATTGAGAGATCAATTTTGACCAAAATAAAATTGAGATTTCGGATATAGTTGTAGGACCAAATTAAATATTTTCCCTTCTTAAAAATTATTCAATCTACATTGCCAAAAAAATATTTGTTGAATTTAAATAAATAATACCTTTTCAAGCAGGACACATTATTAATAGATTACAGTAATGTCATTAGTATATACGAGTTAGAGTTTTTTTAAGGACAACAACTTAGACCGATTTGGAAAAGAAGATAAATTTATTGCGGGCCGAAATTTAAGGACATTAACATTTAAGTGTTGCATCCGTAGGCCAATTTTCAGCCCGAACGGGCTAGGACGCAACACTTAAATATTAATGTCCTTAAATTTCGGCCTGTTCGGGCTGAAAATTGGCCTCCGTAGCCCGTTCGGGCTGAAAATTGACCTACGAACGCAATACTTAAATGTTAATGTTCTTAAATTTCGGCCCGCAATAAATTTGTTCTCTTTTCCAAAATCGGCCTAAGTTGTTGTCCTTAAAAAAAACTCTAACTCTAATATATACATACCATGATCAACTCCTTTTTTTTAGCTATTATAGAATTTATTTATCATCAAATTAATAGTCAACATTCAAATTCTAACAACTAAGTATTTATCCTTTTTTTAATATGTAGATTTGTAACTTTCGAATATAGAATGAAATATGAGGTGAGACACTAATTATGAATTACATACCATCACCTTAAATTACACCGCGCAACAGCGCGGGTGTAACACTAGTTACTTGAAAAACAAAACAACCATTTAGACTCTAATACAAATTCATATCCAATGATCATAGTTCACAGTAGTTTAAGTAGCACAAGAACAGGTTTGAAACTGAAGAAGACATGCTGGTGCAATTGCTTTATTTCATGATTTTCTGAAAACTTACGATATAAAATTGATAGACCAAACTACATCAAATTTAAAATCTGGATGTATACATAGATATCTTGAAAATATAGGTTTCTAAACAAGCATTATATGAAGGATCTCAGCTGATGGAATGGTCTGAAACATGCTGTCGAAAAAAAATCAGCAGTGGACTTCAGCGTTCTATAATGGTTTCGCGTCAACTTTCGGCGTAAATTTAGAAGATCAACTAACCTCGGATCAACAATCTGAGACTTGATTCTTGTATTTTGCAGCTTGAGGTCTATAGATATGTAAACTTTGGGAAAATCCAATGGTCAAATGGATTAATAATAGCCACGCAACAGAGCTTCGACGCAAGATGATGGAGCAGCTCCTGCTTTTGCCTTCATTTTTTTTCATTTTCCTGGGCACCTAATCTCACGATTTCTGGTATAAAGGTAATCTACTCGAGGAGAGGAACACAATAATGTAACTTTTAGAAATTTTGGTTGAGATTTGGACATGGAAATGGTGAAGGAAAGAGGGAAGTCGGCGGAGATAGCGATAATGGAAACAAAAATGTTGAGTTAAATTCCTTATTAAGTCCACAGCCTTCTCTAGATCCAACAGCTGTATTCCCTTCATGCCACACGTATAAGACATGCAATCCAATCTTCTTGGTGTGTTGGTGTGGATTTGGATTGATATTGGGTTTCGAATTGATTTACTATGTTGGGCTCTAAGTTAATTAATTATATTTCTCTAATTAACGTGGCCCAAATTCTTAATATGGCCCAATTGCAAGGTTTTATGGTATTACATTCCTACCATCTTAAAAGAATTTCATCCTGAAATTCACGTACTTTCAAACGGTAAGGTTAGACACCACATCATAATCTCATCTTCTATTTCTTAGGTAGTAGCTTCATTGTTTCAATATCGGCTATATTGAACCTTCACTAACATTAATTTCTTATTTAGTAATCTGGGAGTTTTACATTGAGGATTACCTCTATTACTCCTTGATAATTAAGGTCTTGATTTACTTTAATAATTTCCGTATGAACGGTATGACTTAGTTCAAACACATACTTCCGAGCAATCGACATGTGAAATGCAGCATGTATAATGTTAAGCTTTGGTGGTAAGGTAAGCTCGTAACTACTTCCTTGATTCGATTGAAAATTTCATGCGGTCTAATCAGCCATGCTATCAATTTTCCTCTGCCATTTGTTCGTATCATCTCTATCATTTGCTTCTTTGATCAATCTTTTAATTTCTCCTTTTTTCACAGCTTTCCCTGTTGTTCTTGCTATCTCGGGTCTCTTTTTCCAACTTCTTCCCAGTGTAGAGGAAATCTACACTTCCGGCCACATAAAGCCTCATAAAGTGTCATTTGATGAATAATGCCACTTTTATTTTCAAGTTTCTCCATCGTTTGTTTCTCGTGATATCGTGATACATCTATGTGCTTTTAGGATGATTCGTGCAAGACGTTTTATGAGTTTTGATCATAATTTTGTACTTCAGTTCCTCATTCTGCGACACGCATAATCTGTTATTGAATAGTAATATTGTGTCGTACGTTTATTTCAATGAACTTTTGCAATCGTTCATCCTCTCAATGAATTGCTCATTGCCTTGAATTGTAACAACTCATACTTGTAGGTTCGTCTTAACCGCTATCATAGTGATTCATTATTTTGCGGCCTCTTGTGCTTATCGAAGCTTCTATGTTTATTTGTATAACTCCTTGATAAGTTTCTCTTGCTAAGTCAGTATATATTCGATCACTGACTTAGCCCTTCAACTCAATATGTTGTGCATTAAATTAGTTCTTCTGCGGTGGTAAAGAAAGGTTCAGGAATTTACATATAAATTACATTCATCATACTCGACATGTTCCTCAATTCCGGAGTTTCTTGTTGGTGTACCTGATTGTCTTCTTTGAATCCGTGCAATAGAATATGGAGCGACTCGTTTACCCTACTGTTTGCAAATTTATGTATCATTGTTGTTTAATTGCTATAAAATTTAATGCTTATAGTCATAAACCAGATTTGTAAGAGATGATTCTAGTCATGGTAAAAAAATGGCTTAAATATTTTGATCATGTTCCTAATATTTTTTTGGTTGCAAAAATCTTGGATCCTACTTTTAAACTTAGTGGTACTAACGACATGATTGATATGTATTACAAGTTTTTATCTACTATGAGTTTTACAGGTTCCGATCCCGAAGGTGGAGGTATGAATATATATTTGCCACCTGCTGAAGAAATTAAAATAGATATTTATGAGTCTATACATTCACTTTATAGAGAATATGAGATAAAATATGGTGATAGTATAACTCATCAAACGGGTTGTTCTTCAAGTTCTAGTATTACTTTTTCATTTGTATTAAATACTTCATCTTCACATGGTAGTGCTTTACAAGAATTCTAAATTTTTTTCCAAAGTAGAGAATGTACTATGCCTAGTCAAAATGAATTAGATATGTATTTGCAAGACCCTGTTGTGCCTGATACTGAAAATCCAGGTCCGAACAATTTTGATGTTCTCAAGTGGTGGTCCCGAAATCAAGAGCGGTATCATTTGCTTGCAATTATTGCAAGGGAGATTTTTGGAGTTCCGGCATTAACGGTTGCAGTTGAGCAAGCTTTCAGTGAATCCGGTTACATGTTGGATGAACGGAGATCAAATTTGACACCGTATCACCTTGAAGCTCAAATGATACTGAAGGACGATTCCAAAGCCGACCTAAGAGAGCAAGAGAACCGCTGGGATAACTTGATGGATGGCCTGCTCATTGAAGTTGGCTCGGAGAGTGAAGCCGAAGGAGGGAGCTAAACTGGGGATGAATGGGACAACGACTTCGAATTCTAGACTTGCCAAAGAAAAAAGGTAAAATGAACTATGAGGACTTTGATTCCAACGGATTTTTGGAGTCCCGGCATCAACGGTTGCGGTCAAGCAAGCTTTCAGTGAATCCGGTTACATGTTGGACGAACGGAGATCAAATTTGACACCGGATCACCTCGAAGCTCAAATGATGCTGAAGGATGAGTCCAAAGCCGACCTAAGAGAGCAAGAGAACCGCTGGGATGACTTGATGGATGACCCGCTCATTGAAGTTGGCTTGGAGAGTGAAGCCGAAGGAGGGAGCCAAATTAGAGATGAATGGGACAACGACTTCGAATTCTAGATTCGCCAAGCAAAAAAGGTAAAATGAACTGCGAGGACTTTGATTCCAAGGTAAGAGATACATAGGCAGCTTCATATGAAGTGCAAGCCCAAATTTCAATTATTTCTTTTTCCCCTCTAAATTAGTCAAATTATTAATTCTAATTTGTAAATTGTAATTTAGTGTTAAATTGTAACTTGTAAATTTGTAATTTCATAGTTTGATACTTTGATTTACAATTTATAATTTTATAATGTCATATTATTTATCAAATTAAATTGTATTCTCATTTCTCAATATTCTTGTAAGTTGTAAGTTGTAAATTGTATTTTGTAAGTTGTAAATTGTAAGATATAAATTATAAAGTTATATAATAATATCAAAATTCAAATAAACTTGTGTTTTGTCATACTTCTTAGTTTTTAACATGTAAATTTGTATTTTGTTGATTTAGTTCATCCAATCGTCCGTTCGATTTATAAAAAAAACAGAAACCGGTGGTTAACTGGGTAACGCCGATAAACCGGCGCTAACCAGCAGTGGGTGAAACTGGCGGTTCCGGTTGAAAAACCATAACCGGAAACCGCCTATGCACAGTCCGGTTCTGATTCCGGTCGTCTGGCACCGCCTAACCGGCGGTTTGTAACCGGAACCCGCCGGAATCGGAACCGTGGGCACCCCTACTACTAGACAAAGGAAAGATTGGGCAAAGATAACATGAAAGCCTGTGTAATTATTAGGTTTTTTTTTGTTATTTTAATTTCTTTTGATTTAATTTAATTTTACATTATTATTTAGAATTTATTCAATTGAATCCGGGCTTATAATTGTTTTTTAGTATTTTTAATTTTCAGTTTCCAAATAATATAATTGATTATACGATTGATTATTCCAAGTTTAAGTAAGGTATATAAATTTTTAAAATTTCAATTTTGCGCAATAAATAGTAATTATAATTGATTATAATATAATAAATTTTATTTTTATTATAAATATTGTTAAAACTACATAGTTTTTAATTAGAATACGCGCGGATGAGAACACATTTCGAACTAGAGGATAGCATCTAAGATTTCGGTTGAGCAAACGAGCAAGGATAGAATCAATGTTATGGTCAATATTATATTGGACAAAATAATGTCAACACTAAGGCTGGTAAAAAATACCGTCATGCCGGAATACCGTTCATACCGTACCGAAAAAATACCAAAGATATCAATATTTACGGTATATCGGTTTT
The DNA here is from genome assembly GCA_026008535.1 of Perilla frutescens. NCBI lineage: Eukaryota > Viridiplantae > Streptophyta > Magnoliopsida > Lamiales > Lamiaceae > Perilla > Perilla frutescens. The sequence goes on from BRKX01000012.1 coordinate 43,498,166, forward strand.
TAGGTAAGGTATGATACCTTACCGGAATTTAACGGTAAAGTAAAGGTATGAATTTTTAAAAATTAAGGTATACCGGTATATACCGAAAGTTCAGTATACCGTCAAGTGAAGGTATATACCGTCATACCGTACCGCGTTATATGCCGAAGTGAAGATATATACCGGTATGCTCGACATATACCACGGTACGGTATGACGGTATATATCGGTACATACCGTACTTCAAATTTTATATATATTGCATATCTATAATACAATATTTAGTAAGTTTATCATAAAAGTTATGTCTTGATATTTAATTTAATACCTAAATTATAACTAAAAATGAACTATTTGAAATTAAAATATAATAAATAATAATCTTCTATTTTTTATCAATAAAATTAAAAGTTAAAATGAATAACCAATAAAAATTAAAATAAAATGATGTATACATAAATTATAAGATATAAAATTATTTCAATAGAATAAAAGATAAATTAAATTATGTAATGCATAATAATTTTTTATTCTTCTTCAAATTTTAAAACTAAAAGTTAACAAGAATAATTGAAACGGTTAAAAGAAAATGAGATATATTTATAAAAAATAATATGTAGTTTGTTCATCGTAAAAGTTCAGAAACGTGAAATATTTAATATAATTTAATAATTAAATTATAATTAAAAATCAAACAATGTGAAATCAAATGTAATAAATAATAATTATATTATTTTTCAATATTTAAACTAAAATTTATGATAAATGATCTAAACATTTTAAAGAAAATGATATATACTTTATTATGAAGGTTTTGAAATGATTAAATTTCATATAATTTAATACTTAAATTATAACTACAAATTGATCAATTTGAAATCAAATGTTATTGATAATCTTTTATTTATTTTTTAAACTTTAGACTTAAAGTTATGATGAATAGACAAATATAATAAAATGAGATATTATATACAATATTATAATACTTAGTATGTTCATCATAAAAGTTTAGGAAAATATTATATTTCATATAATTTAATACAAAACTCTTACCTAAAAATTGAACAATGTGAAATCAGATGTAATAAATAATAATGTTGTATTCTTCTTTAATCTTTAGACTAAAAATTATGATGAATTATCAAATAAATTAAAATAAAATGAAATATGCTATAAAATGCTATAATACTTAGCATGTTCAGCATAAACGTTTATGAAAATATTATATTTCATATAATTTAATACAAAACTCTTAACTAAAAATTGAACAACATGTGAAATAATATGTAACAAATAATAATGTTATATCCTCCTTTAATCTTTAGAGTAAAAGTTATGATGAATTATAAAAAAAATTAAAATAAAATGAAATATGTTATACAATGTTATAATACTTAGTATGTTCAGTATAAACATTTAGGAAAATATTATATTTCATATAATTTAATACAAAAATTCTAACTAAAAATTGAACAATATGACGAAATGGATGTAATATATAATAATCGTATATTCTTCTTTAGTCTTTAGACTAAAAGTTATGATGAATTATAAAAAAAATTAAAATATGATGAGATATAATATACGATGTTATAATACTTCATATATTTTTATCATAAACATTTAGGAAAATATTGTATTTCATATAATTAATACAAAACTCCTAACTAAAAACTGAACAATGTGAAATCTAATATAATAAATAATAATCTTATATTCTTCTTTAATCTTCTGACTAAAAGTTATGATAAATTATTGAGAAAAATGAAATAAAATGAGATATGATATACAATACTATAATACTTACTATATATTCATCATAAATATTTAATATAACAATAATTTCAATATACCGTGAAATGTCGGTATGGTATTGTAACACCCCGAAAAAAATGTAGTATTTACATTTATTTTATAAGTTAGAAATTTCATGAAATTAGCATCCAATATTTTTGGGCTAGTTGATCATAGTCCTAGAGACATTATAAGACCAAGAAAAGTCTCAACCTTAGTTGAGTTTTCTAATTAATATTAGAAATCATATTATAAAAATAGATATTAATGGGATCATTTTTGGGTACCAAGATCATCCAAATCAAACTTCAGTTGACCTCCGAATGAAATTTATTTCATCCAACAATTTAAAATCAATTTATTTCTCCAAGCCCAATTTTATGTATCCAAGCCCAATTAATTACCCACTTCATGCCCCTTGATTTATGTCAATTTCAACTATTTTATAATTAAAATGCATATAGGATATATCTATTGTTGGGCCTATTTATGGGAGAAGGGAATAAGTTTATATCAATTATTAAAGTCCATTTGGAAAACTTGAAACATTAACCTATTGTTGTCATTCGGAATCCATTTAACAAGGTAAGTGTACATATGTACATGTCTGCATATATATATATATATATATATATAATAGGTTTAATATAGTAAAGGAATGATTAATGGGAATAAAATAATAATAAAATAAGTAAGTTAATAAACTAAAATTTTACAACCAATCAAATTTAACCAATTGGGAAGCAATGGAAATAGAATAGTGTACTAGCTAGAGTACACGTGTAGTACATATATTATATGTTGTATGTGTATATATGTAAGGGGTTTGGCTATGGCTATGGTTAATCAAAAGAAAAAAAACAAAACTAAAGCTATAGTTTAAAAAAAAAGGGGCGAGAAGAAGCAAAGAGAAAGGGTAAGTTCTTAGTACCAAATCTTTTCTTTCATTTTAAGTTTCAGTCAAATTGATTATTCTAATTTTATTACTTTTATGTTGTTGTAAACACGATGCTATAAGTCCTATCTCTATGGTTTTTCAATTTTAATTCAATATTATTTGATCCATTTAACTTAACTCATATAATATATTAATCGAGCCCAATTTTCAAATTCATATTTTTCTAGTTTTAGTTTAGTACTTGGAGATTGAATTAGGATTTTTAGAAAATATAATTAAATCCTATAATTTACAAATATTGTATTAGCCAAAAGAAATTCTAAATATTATAATTCACTCCTAAGTATTAAACCAAACTTCTTTGTCATTGAATTGGTTCAATTCATCTTTATCTATTCAATTATGTTGTGAAGTTCGATAAATTCTCAAATAGGATCACTAACTTGATTCAATCCGTCAAATGCATATTATTCGCTCATTTGACTCTATTTCAATATCAAATGATCCCAAGTTATAGGAAATGATTACTTAAGTTATTTTTGACCTAAGTTATTACTTTATAGGCTTAATTGAAGATTCTAAGTTAGAAATTTCAATGTTATAGGTCGAGACGATCGAGAAGCATAGTAGCATCACATAAAAATTTCATTGCACTTTGAGATCATTCAGGTGGATTTTTCTGTAACTCACAACTATATTTTAAATTCGTCCATGAAAAGCATGTTAAATATTTTAATAGCATTGTTTATGCAATGATTGGATGTTATGAGACTTTATGCACAGAGGAATTCCGACTTACAAGCATAGACGGTTTACTTTGTGACTAAATGTCTAGATAAGTAACCGTAAAGTATTCATGTGATCACATTGGGTCTCTCATCCAATGAAGAAGAGTAAACTTGCTACAAACTATGTTCATGATTATTTTCCATGATTTATGCAGCATAACAATTTTAAAGCATGAAAGAATGACTTTGACGAATATCAATGCCCACTGAGTGTTTTCTGCCACTCAGCTCAAATATTTTCAAATGTTTTTAGGTTTTGGAGATCGGGCTGGTTGATGACGAGGTGCTGTAGTGGGTTTAATGGTTGATCCTTGTGTGGTTTCTGCTAAAATCATCTTTAAAGTCTTGTCAGTATTTAAATATTAAATGCTTCTACTAATACTCTACAAAACTTTTAAGTTTGAAAGTTTTTGACCTCACTGGTCAGTTTTTGATTGTATATATAAATATTTGAATGTATAGAAGGGCTGACCGTTGAACTTTTAAACGTGTGACCTGATTGGCTAGGTATATTTCCAGGTCATAATTTGGTTATGTGTAAGTTAATGATTTCGAAAAGTTTTGTTGAAAGTTGACTTCGAAAGCACCTGAGTGTGTGGTTTGAACATTTTTAAGTTGAGGTACTGTCCGTTTACAATTAATTATTTATAAAGTTAATTTAATTTCTTGAAAAATATTTATCATGTAAGCATGTACGTATATTTTTTGTGACGTTTTGGTCCTAGTGGGATTGGGACGTTACAGGTACGGACCGAAATATGGTTACAGTAAGGTATACCGAAGTAAGGTATACCGAAGTAAGGTATACCGAACTAAGGTACGATAAGGTATACCGAAATAAAGGTATGGTAAAGGTATGCATTATGTGTCATACCGAACTTAAGGTATAACGAACAGAGGTATACCGAAGGTAAAGGTACGGTAACGGTATGATTTTTGTCATACCGTAAATTAAGATAAGTTATAAGGTATGACCAAAAAAATAAGGTATGTCATACTTTGACACCCCTACTCAACACTGCAAAGAGTATTCCAATATATTTCATATAAGAACATGCTTACACCACTCATTTTTCTATATACATCAGTAAATAAAATAATTCAATAATTATTATTTATAAAATTATTCTAATGCCCCTCCTAACTTAAAAATAAAAATAATTTAAAAAATAAAATAAGACAAAAGACAAGAGTCGTCGTCTTCCCAGCAAACTACCGACAGGGATCGCTCCCCAACACTTTGCCGACAAGATCTCTTCTCCAGCAATTCACCGACCACCTTCTTCCGCCAACCATCTTCTTCGCTCACCGATCACAACCAGACTTCCATACATATATTAAACACACACCCACACACAAATGTTTGACAGTGGTGATCGGCGACAGTGAGCCGCCGGAGAAGAATTAGTTGGGCATGTTCTCCTGGTGGAGTGGTTTGGAGGTTTTTTTTTTAATCTTTTCATAAAGGATAAATAGGACTTTGAATGTGGTCTATAAGAAAAGGTGATAGAAAAAAAAAACAGAGAAAAGAAAAAAAAAATGTGTTGTGTACAAAGAAAAAATTGTGGTATATTTAGAAACACTCTTTCAAAGTACTATTACACTCATGAAATCCACTTAAGTAGATGCTAAGCTGACTAAAATAAAATCAGTCAATCTTAGCTAATTACTTACCAAACCAAAATCCCCTACATATATTATATTTATATTATCTAATCATACAAATGTTACACAAATTCTAGAGTCAAACACCTCTTCTTCCAGATTCAGATTTAGTCAAAGACTTAAGCCTCACTAAAAACTTAACCTTACTCTCCCAATTACCATTCCCCTTCTCTTTTCTTTTATTCGGCGACCAATTCTCCGGCGACCCGCAAAACCTCCCTTCCACCACTCTTTCCGGCGTCTTCGCCGCCTCCTCATACATGACATCCAGATCACCACCCAAAATCTTCACCTGCATGGCCGAGACCACCGCCTTGATTGCAACGTCAGCATCCCGCCAGTTCCTCAACAGGATCTCCCCTATCTGAGCCGGCGTGAGGCCGCCGCCGGACCTCATGCAGCTCTCCACTACTTCGAAGAGCGCATGCGACTCCACCCCCATGTAGTTCTTCATCAAGGCCTTGAACGCATGCATGCCGCACGTGCTGAGGTGCACGTGCACGTCCATGCGGCCGCACCTCAGCAGCGCCGGATCCACCGCCTCGCGGTGGTTCGTGGTGAAGATGATCACCCTCTCTTCCCCGCAGCACGACCACAGACCGTCGGTGAAGTTCAGGAGCCCCGATAACGTCACCCGCCCGTTCTCATCGTTTCCGGCCTCGCCGGCGCAACGTGGTTTCTTCATCACGGATGATGATCTCTTGATCTTTCTCAACCTATCTCCTGTTAAATCGATTGAACAATCGATATCTTCGATCACGATGATCGACCGGTTGGTGGTTTGGATCAGCAAAGCCCTCAGCTCAGAGTTGTCCGAAACTTTGCTGAGCTCGAGATCGTACACGTCGTAGCAGAGGAAGTTAGCAATGGCGGCGATGAGACTCGATTTTCCTGACCCCGGCGGCCCGTGTAGCAAATACCCTCGTTTCCATGCACGGCCAGTTTTACGATAGAAATCTTTCCCATCGGAAAATGACTTCAGATCATCGACGAGCTGGTTTTTCAGCTCCGGCTCCAGCGCCAGCGTCTCGAATGTGGAAGGGTGGTGGAACGGCACCGACGACCACCCTGACTCATACGAGCCGTGGCCGTTATTCGTGAAGAGGCGGCGTTCACGCGACACGCGCTCGAACTCCTCCGCACGCGCCGTCACGTGGTCGAGGTAAGGAGAGAGTAGCGCAGGGCGGTGGCGCTTGGGGATCTTGAGCGTGAAGCTGCGCTTCTCCTCGACGGAGTCTTGCGCGGTGTCGACGTTGTGTGTCCACGAGAGGCGGTGGCCGCGGAAGGAGTCGTGGATGGTGTGGTTGGCGGCGACGGAGAATGAGATTCTGTTGGAAGACTTGGAGCGGGAGAGGGTGAGGCGGCGGCAGGAGGAGGCGGCGGCGGAGTTGAGGTAGAGGTTGACGTGGCGGTAGAGGTCGTTGGCGTCGACACCGCAGTAGCCGTTGAACTCGGGGATTTCGAAGTAGGCGTAAGGGCTGAGGAAATCTTGGAGGGAATCGGAGAAGGAATGCAGCCATGCGAGGAGTTGTGTTGGCAAAATATTTTGGAGAACGGTGAGGAGCCCTAATAGAGACCACATTTGAGATAATATTTCCATTTTTTTATTTATTTAATTTTGATGTTTTTAATTTGTTACAACGTACGTGGTATAATCAAGAAACTGTTTTTGGCATTGTTTTGCAAAGGTTAAGATGAAGTGGGAATTAATTTTGTTTTGTGATGGATCGATGGTTTTGAATATATAAGTGTGTGTGTGTAAGAAGAAGACAAGAATTTGAGTGGAGAATGGTGGTGCAATGTGTGTTAAATACTTAAATTAAGGGTAAAGTGAGTGTTTGTGATGAGATGACGAAAAAGATAAAGCTAATAAAGATGAAGTGAGCCGACCAGTACTATTGCTTTTGCTTTTCTTGATTTCTGGAATTTGGATTTGTTGCAAAACTATTGATATATCTGTAATGCATTGGTGTTTATGTTTTGTAACAGATTATGTATTTTATTCTTTTCTATATTAGTCATGACCAAATAATCTAATTCAAATTCACTATGGGTTTGTTTACTCTGAAAATTTACAATTAGATATATAGACAGAGTTTAGTGAATATAAGAATGAGTTAATATGATAATGTTAATTAATATATCCAATGGCTTTTTTAGATGGAATACATATCCCCTCAGTATGATTTAAAGTCAAATTCCCTTTTATCCATCAAAATAAATAAGACATGCTTCTTCCGTTCTGTTGGGTATCTGCCTAGCCGAGGTTTCATCACCTCTTGTTTCCCGACTGTTCGGTCTCCGGTGACGGCTGCTCAAGCAGCCTGACAACTTCAGAGTTGAGATCCTTCTAGATCTCTTGTTTCTCTTCACTAGTTGCCTGTTAATACCAAGTCTGAGAGTCTGCACTTGAAGAACACAAGAGTTAGTAAGAGATTTAAGTAGGTAGAGAACGAAAACAACTGAAAATAATGAACCAAAAGAAAGGATGAACGCAGAAGAACAAAATATAAATAAATCAGGAGTTTGAAGATAAAAAAAATGTGTCCTAAGGACACAGTTGGCTCAGATTTTCCCATCGGGGGCGCAGCAACTTCCGGCGACAGCATACCCAAGCCACAAAGGGGTTTCAGGTGGGGATCAAGGCTCAAAGCTCTCACTCTCACTCACAGAGACACTCAGGGATCCGATGGGCAGGATTCCGACCACAGTTCAGAGAGAATAGCAGAGCTCTCTAGAACAATCAAGAGAATATAGTGTGAGGCTTGAAGAAGAGATGAAACGACGCAAGAGATTAATAGGGAGAATAGTGATCAGAATAGGAAATTTAGGGTTAAGGGGGGTTAATAAGGGTAATGGGCTAGGTTTAGGCAAATGGGCTCAGAAATGGGCCGAGAATAGAAAAAGAGGGGCATTGGGCCAAAATAAATAAAAGAGCAACTGGGTCAACCCACCACATATCCACCTTTGGCCCATTGGTCATTTATATCACCGGGGAAATGCTTGCCAACAATTGGAGTTTATCATCATAGCCTTTTTACTCTTATCTATCACACATACAAGATGAGAGAGAGAGAGATAGAGAGAGAGAGAGAGAGAAATACTATGTGTATTAATCTCAGTCTCAACACTAGAGACCAACCCAGATCTAGCAATCCATCTCCTGTCATTCAAATGGCTTTCCTTGATTGAATTGCACCTAGCATAATACCAATAGGGTAAGAATGACCAGAACCCATGAAGCCCTCAGAGGCAGGAATGGTATCCAGGCACTAAGCCTAGAATACCATTAACACCACATAGCAGAGTTCAACCCAGATCCATATTCAGGGATCTCTTGTAGGCTATCAACTTTGCAACTGGAAGGCACTTAGTGCCCATGTCTGCAGGGTTGAACTCAGATGGGATTTTATCCAGCAGCACATCACCTCTTTCCACAATATCTCTAATGAAATGGAACCTCACATCAATGTGCTTTGTTCTATCATGAAACACAGGATTCTTGCACAATTGTATTACAGACTGGCTATCAGAATAAATAAGAGGTTTGTCATTAATAAATTTGATCTCAGCTAGCACACCATTAAGCCAAATGGCTTCCTTTACAGCCTCAGTAGCAGCAATATATTCTGATTCAGTAGAGGATAGGGCAACAATGCTCTGCAATTGAGATTTCCAACTTATACAAGCACCACATAAAGTAAACACATAGGAGGTAGTTGACTTTCTTTGATCTCTATCATTAGCATAGTATGAGTCAACATACCCCCATACACTTAACACCATCAACTGCCTTTGAGAAGGTCAGACCACTATTGATAGTGGATTTCAAGTATCTAAGAAGCCACTTTAGGGCTTCCCAATGAGGCAACCCAGGATTAGCCATATATCTACTCAGACATGAAACAACATAAGCAATATCAGGCCTAGTGCTAATCATTAAATACATGACAGAACCAATGACATTAGCATAAGGGACATCTTGCATATCATTCATTTCAAATTCATTATTAGGAGATTGATCTTTACTCAGCACAAAATAAGATGCAAGGGGCACAGAAACAGGTTTGCAATTTTCCATGTTAAATTTTTTCAACACTTGTTCAACATAAGCAGTTTGGTACAACACAAGTGTATGTTTTTCTCTGTTTCTATCAATATTCGTGCCAAGGATTTTTCTAGCATCACCGAGATCTTTCATGTCAAAATTAGCACATAGACAGCTTTGCAGATGCTTTACAATTTTCAAACAAGGGCTAATTAAGAGCATATCATCCACATAAAGCAGCAAAAACATAGGCACATCAGATTGCATATAATACAAACAATGATCAAATTTGCTTCTGGTAAAGTTCATGCTTTGCATAAATTTGTCAAATTTTATATTCCACTGCCTTGGGGACTGTTTCAGACCATACATGGACTTCTTAAGCAAGCAGACATGATTGGGTAAGCTTTTATCAACAAAGCCCTCAGGCTGATGCATATAGATATTATTTTCAAGTTCACCATGCAAAAAGGCAGTTGTCACATCCATTTGCTTAAGTTCCCAATCAAA